>OX465598.1:179857500-189857500 GCA_950022295.1 Bromus sterilis
ATTTGGACGAAACTAACCCGGACTGACGCTGTTTTCAGCAGAGCTACCAGTGTTGTTTTGTTTTGTGCACGTTTCTGGATATTTAGGTACACTGGAAAAATCCGCAAAAATATATATAAAAAATCAGCCTTTCCGAAGCTTCGACGATGCCAAAGGGGGGGGGGCACAGAGCAGCCAGGGTGCGCCCAGAAGGATGTGGGGCGCAGCCCAGCCCCTGGCTGCGCCACCTGCCCTCCTGGGTGGGTCCCACACCCCCTGGTGCCCTATCTTGGCCTTATTTATTCCCTCGGCGATGAAACTCCGAAACATAAGTCACTTTTCCAATCTACGCCGCGGAGCCGCCGCCACCCTCTGTTCTTCTCCGGGAGAGCTATTCTGGAGGCTGCTTTGGCCTCCGGTGAGGGGAAATCATCGCCATCGTCATCATCATCGCCTCTCCATCACCCCTCCATTACTTCTTGTCTCATGTGTGAGTAATTCCCTGCTGTAGGCGAAGGGGATGGTAGGGATTGGATGAGTTAGATCATGTAATAGTTCATCAGATTGTTTGGGCATGTTGTCTATCATCTACTTGGTGTTTATCATCTTTGTTACAATTTGTTGCTCTTAATGCTTGTCACTTTGGGCCCGAGTGCCATGATTTTAGATTTGATCACCCTTTTGTTTCTTGAGTTTGAGGTGTTCTTGATCCTATCTATGAGTTGTATGCACCTATTATAGTCCGGAACCGGCGATCCCAATGGTGAAAGCTTGGGACACCAAAGGGGATGGACTATAATTTGAGGATTCCGTGTATCCATGAAGTGTTAATGCTTTGTTCCGGTGATCTTTGACAGGAGTACCTTAATCTCCCTAAGTTCCTTTTGTCCCCGTTCGTAGCGGGAGGGTAGGACAAAAGATGTTGTGCAAAGTTCTTATTGCAAGCACGTACAACTGCCTCGGTATACATGCCTGATGTTTGATATTTGTCTAGATGATCCTTTCTTTTCTGTGAGCCTTGCCCGTGTTAGAATCTATTACATGTTTGTTCTCATCCAAGCAGCGCCCAACCATCCATCTCCCTAGCCTACAGTGTTTCTTTCTGCTGGTTATTAGTTGTTTACTTTCGCTGTTTCACCACCACTATCACCACTATTATCACCCACACTACCACTGCCATATTACCGTTGCTACTAATACTTTTGTGCAAGAAAGTGTTCATTTCAGGTGCGGTTGAACTGACAAATCAATTGTCAAAGCCTGTACATATTCTTTGTGTCCCCAAGTGTTGAATCAATAAATTGGGTTATCTTTCCCGTGAAGACTATCTCGATCCCCTACAGTTGAGGGTTATCAAGTACTGTTTTCTGGCACCTTTGCCGGGGACCATAGCTTTATTTACAGGTCTACTTGAAGTATCCTGCCTTCTGCACGTTATCCACTATTGGTAAGAAAGGGGACCCCAAGGTTCCGATCTTACCATCCCGTACGAGACGAGGTACTACTCTTAACACTAGTGCTAAACCTGATTCACCTTCAGTTATGAGTAAGTTTGATTCACCTCAGTTACATGCTACTTCTGCTGAGTCTGGAAATATGTCAGACCCTTTTGATGATGCTTCTACTACCTTTGAGACTACTGGTTCACTTGGTTCTTTTATTGAAGAATAGATTGCTGCTACTGCCCTATTCTCGCGAGTTGAAATTCCTGTTACCAAATCCCCTATTGGAAAAATTCATGATTTTACTGGCCTGAAGGAGAAACTCCTTGAGGATGATTATATTATACTTGATGATGATTTATGCAGAGAGCTTAATGAATGTGCTGATTCCGACCCTGCTGCTATAAAGAAGTTGCTAGCAAAGCACTCCTTGAAGAACAAGTTTACTCCTGATCCTACTTTTTCTACGTCTCCTATATGCATCACTGATCCTGATTATGATTTCTCTGTTGACCTTTCACTTATATCCACAGTTGAAGCTGATCCCTTTTATGGAAGAGAAAATGATGATGCTATCGAGCACCTGACCAAACTCACTGAGTTGGGTAGCTTGTTTACTACTAATGAAAGGATCCGGAACTTTTATGTGACCAAGCTTCTTCCTTTTTCCTTGAAAGGATATGCTAGAGCATGGTACGATGCACTACCATGTGGTTCAATTCGAAGTCCTCAAGATATGGCTATATCTTTCGTTGATAAGTATTTTCCTGCTCATATGCAACATGCTGCTTTACAAAGAATTTATAACTTTAAACAGTTGCAGGATGAGCATCTCCCTAAAGCTTGGTGGAGATTTTGCCGTTTGCTGAAGGCTAGACCGGGACATGAGATCCCTAAGAACGAATTACTTGATATATTTTATGCTGGTCTAACCGATAAATCTAAATCCTATCTAGATAGTTGTGCTGGTTGTGTTTTCAGGCAAAGAACACCGGACGATGCAGAAGAATTGATGGGCAAGATTGCCAAAAACCACGAAGATTGGTCCTTCCCTGAACCACCTCCACCACCAAAGAAGAGGGGCATGCTTGTCCTAAGCCCCAAAGATATGCAAGAAGCGAAGAATTCTATAAAAGAGAAAGGTATTAAAGCTAAAGACGTGAAGAATCTACCTCCAATTGAGAAGCTGTGTGAGCCTACCACTCACCCACCTATGGTAGAGGTACACTCTCTTTTAGATTTCAGTGCAAGTGACATTCCTAAAGGTAAGCCTCCTTACCAATGTTTAGATGAGCTTGATAATTGTATTATGAAGCAAAGTCACTTTAATGAAAAGATACAAGGTCGGTTGCATGATAATACTCTTGCTATCAAAAGTTTTCTTGACGTTCTAGGAAGAACGGTTAATGATGTTAAATGTCTTGTGAAGCATTTTCATATGGTTCAAACTCAGCTTGAACAAATTTGTAATGTGCAAAAAGATTTGCTTCCTAACAATGCCAAACTAGACAATTTACAGGCCTATGGTATCAAGACCCGGGGTGGAACACACACCCAGGACCCTCTCTACCCAGTGGGGCATCCGAAGAGGATCGAGCAAGATTCTCAAGTGCAAGAAGAATAAATTGTTAGCTCTCCAAAGAAGAAAAAGAAGAAAAAGAAACACAAGGAAGCTGACAATGCCAATGATCCTATAGAAGAATAAGAACATGCTGTTGATCCAAACAACATATCTACCTCCGACGCTGAACTAAAGACGATGCTGAACCCGAAAAAGATGTTGGAAAGAATGATCCACCTGAGGTTCGAGAAGAAGAAGCACCTGATAAGCGCAAGAAGGACACTAGAGAAGACTTCCTTGCAAGGAGACACGGGAAGGAACGAGAAGCATGGGTACAAAAATCCATGCCCTTTCCAGGTAAGTCTGTTAAAACCAAAGAAGAAGATCACTACAACAAGTTTTGTGAGTGGATGAAACCTCTTTTTCTTCAAATTCCTTTGACTGATGCTATTAAGTTACCTCCTTACTCCAAATATATGAAAGATATTGTTACTAATAAAAGAAAGGTTCCTAATGAAGCAATATCTACTATGCTTGCTAACTACTCTTTCAGTGGCAAGATTCCTGAGAAGCTCCGTGATCCAGGTATACCCACCATTCCTTGCTCCATAAAGAATAATTATGTTAGAACTGCCTTATGTGATCTTGGTGCAGGAGTGAGTGTTATGCCCTTTTCTCTCTACAAAAGGATTTGTTTAGAGAAACTAATTCCTACAGATATCTCCCTTCAGATGGCTGACAAGTCAACGGTCGTCCCGATCGGTATTTGTGAGGATGTTCCTGTTGAAGTTGCCAATTGCTTAATACTTACTGATTTTGTTGTGCTTGACATGCCTGAGGATGGGAGCATGTCCATTATTCTTGGTAGACCTTTTCTTAACACCACAGGTGCCATTATTTATTGAAATAAATGGAAGGTTACCTTCAGCGTGAATGACAAAGAACACACGGTGTATTTTCCAAAAAAGATCAACAAAATGCATGGCCTTAACTCCATTGAGAATATCAAGACCGTGAAGATTGGAGAATGGGATTGTCCACTACATGTATACCACAAATACAAAACAATTATGGTAGGGAGAATGTCCATCAAAGTGAGAGTGCAATGATCACTTCATAAGAGGCGAGACTTTCTGCTCTATATATCGCCGGTTTGTTGGTAAGACTTGATCAACCTTGCTAACTAGCATGTTTTATATAGGTAAAGAGCTGAGCTTGTTATGTTTTCATTTCCTTTAGCTTTTATTCTCCTTGTTGTACCCAAAGTTTTTTGTTTAAAGCTTCACATGTTCTAACTTTTCCCCCAAGTTCACGAAAGTTTTTGCAGCTTTTTGAACTTTGAAAAATTCTCCACAGTGAAGTTCCCCAGAAAATTCCAGAAAATTCAGAATAAAAATTTCCAGGTAAAAAGCCATCGGGGGGCACCTAAGGCTGACCAGGGGGGTCCACCCCTGGCCCAGGAGGCCAGGTGGCGCGGCCCAGCCCCTAGCCGTGCCACACACCCTCTTGGGGCCCACAGGCACCCCATGCTGGCATCTCTTCTTCCACTCTCTCTCTTTCACCCCAAAAACTTGTGTTCTTGCTCTGGTTTCGTGTTCTTGTTGTTCCTGAGCACGGAACTTCGATCTCCGTCTACAGCCACTCGTTTAGCTGAAATTTGGAACAAATACTCCTTGAAATGGATAGGCTAGGAAGATGGCTTGGGAAGACGAAACCCGAGCGCTCTAGCCGTGTTACACGGTCCACAACTTCACCTTCGGCTACGAGGGTGAGCTACAATGAAGAAATCATAACCTTGGAGCTGTTGGATGCATCACCCGCAAAGGCCATGGCATTTCCATGAAGAGATTTCATGGCGGATGCCGACATACAGGATGAGTTCGGCGCCCTGTGTGCCAGAGCAGGTTTGACACGGCTAGTGACGAGCCATGTGCCACAATATGAAACACTCACTGCTATATTTATTAACAGTTTTAGATTCTATCCTAAAAGTGATGCTGTTGTATTTTAGATTTATGAAAGGTTACTAACCATGTATATGAGTACCTTTTGTGAAGCTTTAGGTTTGCCAGACAGAGCAGAGAAGAGGAGGAAAAATTCTCAAACTGCTGCACTCAAGACCCTTCTCGACTCGTTGTGCAACACTGAAGTGAGGAACACTAACCGTCAGAAGATCTCCAAAATTTTGTTTCCTCATCTCAGGTATTTCGCGTATTATATTGATAGAGGGTTGTTGGCTCGAGACAACACTAGCAGCACTTCTTCGCCTGATACTGCTATCATGGCGAACGCCCTCTCAGGGAATCACGAGTATCATGTGGGCACACTGATTGCTAGACGCCTTGCTGCTAATAGTAACAAGGGGGATCTCTTTGGTGGCGTCTATGCCACACTTCTTTTGTAGTTTCTCGAAGGAGAATCGCGCCCAGATGATATAGTTTTTCCCATTGTTAGTCTTGATTTAGTTTCCATGAAGAGGCATTTCTTTGTTACTAGGGCCTCTGTCCGATATGCACTTGATTATATTTTGCGGTTTGAGGGCGATGTGGAACGCATCATCTGTCTACCTGCACCACTTGTGTTTGATTTTTCTCGCAGGAACGGATACCGCTTTTCAGATACCCAGTTTGATGAGATCATGGGGAGATACCAGTTTCACGACCCCACGGAGGGGGTTGCGCCATATGAGGAGGAGCGCGTGGTGTATCCACCCGTCCAGGAGGAGACAGTCGCCCCATGGGACGGAGGGTCTTCCTCTGGTTGGGATGAGGGACCTTCCTCATGGGAGGTTCCGAGGACTTCACTATACGCACCGGAGGTCTCATACAACCCTTGTACTTACCATTACCCCTGAGCAGGAGGCTCCTCGGGACCGCAGTAGACGAGCCCAACTTAGGCCAAAAGCCTAAGCTTGGGGGAGTATGTACTCTCCTCCGTTCCCATTGTATCTTCCATTTTGTTCGCTTTGATATTTTTGAAGTCTTTGCATGTTCTTCTTTGTTCTTTCATTTTGCAAAAACCCAAAAAGATTTCTCCTTTCTTTTTCTTTTAGCCTTTGAAAAACCCCAAAAATATTTTCTTTCTCTCTTTAGTTTGCTTTGTTTCCAGAGTTCAGCTCTAGTCCGTGACGGCATTTGATTATATATTTCCTACGTTCGATTGTGCAAGTGACAAGGCAGTAATGACGAGGATCGACGGAAGGGACGCAACAAGGAAAGCTGGTATGAACTCTTTTTGTATCTAATTTTGTACATATGCCTGTACTTATGCTTAGAGACCAGCTTGTAGCGACATAGTGCTATGTTTACAATGATTTCCCAGTGGTTCATGCTTTCTTTGTGGTTAGTCTCAAATAGCTAGAGTTCATAATGTGTTGCTTGAAATGATTGACATGCATTGCATTGTTCATGGTTTGGCATATTGAAGTGGAATTTCCCTTCGAAGAATTATTGGATCGACTTGGCACATGTTCACGTATGTTAAGACTCAAAAGTCTGTTATGCCTTGATGACCTTTTTATTTTAGAATAGTTATATCACTTTCATGCCCGATTCAATGTTACTTTGTCGCTCTGCATGATTATGACAATTATTGCTCTCTAGTTGGTCTCTTCCCAGTCTTTTGCTAGCCTTCACTTGCACCAAGCGGAATTCTGCTTGTGCATCGAAACTCCTTTTCAAACAAGTTATTCCATTTGAGTCCACCATACCTACCTATATGTCGTATTTACCGGCCACTCCTAACTTAGACTTTCTTGTGCCATCTCGAAATTTATTCAAAAGCTTCCCTTTTGCAACCGTACAAGCTCATGGTGCAGTGAGGGAAAATCGGTATCTAGCATGCCAAAAATATTTTGACGGAAGTTTTAACTAGTCAATGAAAAATATATAAGAGTTACACCTCCCCCGTACTTGATGATGGAGTGAAATGGACCAAGTGCTTCTTATGATAGATGGAACGATACCCTCCTTCCATCCTTGAGGAAAAATAAAGGTCCCGTAGACCATCAAAGGTTTTATGGATAAGGGAACATGTGTAAGCAAAAGGAATTAATATGGTTGGCATGGGAGATATTGAGAGACCTTTACCGTTCACGGTTGACTGGAAAGTTGCACTTCTCAAAAGAGTTTTATCTCTGTTTTCAAAACCAAGAGCTCTTGCACATGTTTATTCTTTGCTTCCTTTCACGGGTTTTCAACCTTGCCATCAAAAATCCACGGTTCGAGAGTCTCACCTTCTTTCTTCAAAGCACCAACTATTGAGAGCATAATTTTCATTCTTAGTGTAACATGCATTGTCCCAAAGTAATAGATTGTCTTCTGCATGCTTGTTATATTGCTAGTCTGAAATTCTTAGTTCTAGTCTCCTTTAAAACTTCGGAGGAGTTTCTACATTTATGTTTTGCTTCACTCATGGAGGCTAGCGAGATACCACTCTAGTATGATCATGCTATGTGCATTGTGATCTAGAATTGATTTTCAACAGCATATTATTTACTCTTGTTTGTTTGTGACTGATCACATGAAAGAAGGATTGCTTCGTGCATTTTCCTTGTAGCATGGTGTCAAAACTTGCTAAACTCTTACGTAGTACATGCTTATATACATCTAATGAGCAGAAGAGTTTGTCAAAGTTTTCCTTGTCGCATCCAGTTCGTTGAACTGAATTGCTTGAGGACAAGCTATAGCTAATCTTGGGGGAGTTGATACGTCTCAAACGTATCTACTTTTCCAAACACTTTTTCTATTTTTTTGGCTTCATTCTTGCATAATTTGGACGAAACTAACCCGGACTGACGCTGTTTTCAGCAGAGCTACCAGTGCTGTTTTCTTTTGTGCAGGTTTCTGGATATTTAGGTACGGTGGAAAAATCTGCAAAAATTATATAAAAAATCAGCGTTCCCGAAGCTTCGACGATGCCAAAGGGAGGCCACAGAGAAGCTAGGGGGCACCCAGAAGGGTGTGGCGGCATGGCCCAGCCCCTGGCCGCCCCACCTGCCCTCATGGGTGGGTCCCACAACCACTGGTGCCCTACCTTGGCCCTATTTATTCCCTCGGCGAGGAAACTCCGAAACAGAAGTCGCTTTTCCAATCTACGTCGCGGAGCCGCCGCCACCCTCTGTTCTTCTCCGGGAGAGCTAATCTGGAGGATGCTTTGGCCTCCGGTGAGGGGAAATCATCGCCACCGTCATCATCATTGCCTCTCCATCACCCCTCCATGACTTCTCTCATGTGTGAGTAATTCCCTGCTGTAGGAAAAGGGGATGGTAGGGATTGGATGAGTTAGATCATGTAATAGTTCATCAGATTGTTGGGGGCATGTTGACTATCATCTACTTGGTGTTTATCATGTTTGTTACAATTTGTTTCTCTTAATGCTTGTCACTTTGGGCCCGAGTGCCATGATTTTAGATCTGATCACCCTTTTGTTTCTTGAGTTTGAGGTGTTCTTGATCCTATCTATGAGTTTTATGCACCTATTATAGTCCGAAACCGGCGATCCCAATGGTGACAGCTTGGGACACCAAAGGGGATGGAATATAATTTGAGGATTCCGTGTATCCATGAAGTGTTAATGCTTTGTTCCGGTGCTCTTTGACAGGAGTACCTTAATCTGCCTAAATTCCTTTTGGCCCAGTTCGTAGCGGGAGGGTAGGACAAAAGATGTTGTGCAAAGTTCTTATTGCAAGCACGTACAACTACCTTGTGTAACTCCCCGGGTATCACACTACAGTAATTACTTTTGATTAACACCAAGTCATGATTGGGCATGTGATGATCACCCTTGACAAGGTCTTGTTCAAATTCAACCCGATTAGAAATTCCAAAACAATGTGGCTAATAAAAGTTCAACCAAAAACTTTTCAACCATTTTTTCAAATGCCAAATATTCAGTGGATCATTCCAAGATAGGAATGGTAATTTACGAAGCCATTTAAATATGCAAACAAATGAAAATAGTAACCAAGTAGCCCAATTTAATCATTAAATAATTATGGAAAATACAAATGATTTTATAAGAAGCTCAAATTTTTTGTAGTAATGTATTGTAGGGTAATAGAATTAATGGAGCAAGTTTCATAATGTTATAAAATATAATGCTACCTAAAAAAAATACAAAACAGAAAGAAAAGAATAAAAAAAAGAAAAAGACCTAAGCTATGCCCAGTGCAACCTCTCCCTCTGGGCCAAGCCCATCTACCCCAACCCCACCCCACCTGCCCCCCTGCCCGCACAGGGTCATGGGCAGGGAGAGCCCGAGCTCAACTGCCCCCTGCCCGTCACCTGCCTCCCCACCCCACCCCGATGGATAAGGACCCCGTGCCACCCCCTACGAACCCAGATCTCACTCCCCTCTCCCCTCGGTTCGATCTCCCCCTCGCCCAGAGCTCCCCCCTCTTCTCCACGGTCTCGGACCTCTCCGCGTTTCTTCGGGCCGAGCTGCTTCCCCGCCGGCCAGGAGTGCCTCTGCGCCACGAACGCGAGGAGGAAGACCCCCGCTCGCCACCATAGAGTTCCCCCCCGCCTCTTCTCCCGGACGGCAGCCTCGTCGATCACGCCGCCCTCGACCCCCCTGCATCTGGCAACGCCGCGCCCCCCGACCAGCCCTGCTCCCCCCAGTGAGCCGCTCACCTCCCCTCTCTTTTTCCCGCACCCGCGCCGCGCCCCTTCCTGGCCACCGCCGTCCTCGCCATGGCTACGACCACCACAGCCATGGCCGGCCAAGGTCGGACTCCATCATCGCCGTGGTTGCTCCGCTGCGGCCGTGCGCCAACACGCCCCCTCCCCGCCTGCGCGCCCTTGCGCCCTCCCACCCCGCACCCTCCCGTGCTTGCCGGAGCAGACGCCTGTGTGCCCCTCGTCGCCGGCATGACCATCCAGTGGCATGTGCGACTGCCATGTGGGGTCGGCCCAGTTAAATTAGGGGCAAACCCCAATTAGTGCTAATCCGCAATTTGAGTAACCCCCCGTGATAATTAATCTAATAACCCCGTGTGAGATTGACATGTGGGTCCATGCCCTTTTGATTAAAAAAACTGTTTAATTAAGTCACAATGTGTATGACACCTGGGCCCCATCTGTTAATTAGTTTAATTTAATGTAGTTGTTAAAATGAGTGTGTGACATGTGGGGTCCATCTCTACTTAAACTAGATTAAACAATCTTTATAATTTAGGTCAATGACATGTGGGCCACCCCACTGTAAATTATTTTAATTAAATTGAATTATTAACATGTGTCCCTGACCAATGGGACCTACTATTCTGGATAAGGTGGATTTTAATATTAAAATAAAGTCAATAAAAATGATTTAAATTGAGTAAACTTAGAAAAATTAATATCTTTTAAACCGTAAGTCGGATGAAAATAATTTCTATATCAAAATTGATCAAAAAAATGTGTAGAATAATAATACGCTATCCGTTGGTCTACCACACCCCCCTAACATACCGAACATCGAACCGTCCCCATCCGGCAGCACTGCTGATAATTCCCGGTACCGGTAAAACTTTCCGGATGAAAATGTTCTGAACATGAAAGTTGCTCAGAATGGTTCAACGAACACGGTTACACTATCCACTTGTCTGTTAGATGTCTCTAACACTGCAGACATGAAACCTTCCCCCTCCGGATCATCGGTCCGGTAATCAACCGGTACTGATGAGTCATCCCCGGATAAATTCCCGCTCCGACTAAAATACTTAACACTGCGTTAGAGCCCCGTTGCTTTATATCTGCTATGTCATACAATTGTATTGCTATTATTGCTGTGTATTTATTGTTTCTCCCCCCTTATTATTCGATAGACCTCGACACTGCCGTCGACGACGCCGTTGCCGAGTACAACTACTTCGTCGACGACCCTACCCCTACTACCGAGCTTCCAGGAAAGCAGAGCCATTCTCTTCCCCAGATATCTCCTATCTTTCCGTACATTTCTTGCACTAGGCATGGTTACTGCTGCTGCTACATTACAATCCTATTCAATTGCATAGCCTGTTTTTGTCGCCCCTTGATGTACCTTTCCTTGTCCTATGCTGCCTTATAAATATATATATAATATTAAGTAGTGAACCCTGCGCATTGTTAGCTAGGATTAGATAGCGGGCTGTGATCACTCTGGTGAGTGAACGCGGGTTACCAATTATTATAACTGCAACAGGTACGGATCAATGCAGACGCCCTAGGGAACCTACAACGGCGAGACTCTGCCGAGTCGCTTCGAGTTTGACTTACGAGTGGATGGACTCGTATTTCACTCTCGTCGGCTCAGTAGCGTAGCATCACTGGGTTGATACGAGGGTATTCCTCTTTAGTTCATTCCGCTGGTGTCTCGGCACCACCGGGGTGATACGAGAATATTCCTCTTTAGTTCATTCCGCTGATGTCTCTGTCGAACCTCTTAAAGTGTACCATCGAGGGTGATTCCTCCTGGTTTCACTTTATGGTAGGCACTCGAATCAACTGGCGTCCTTACAGGTAAGGAGTCGGGTGACCCAACGGTTCCCGCATAGGGTATCTTAGCGGAACGACAGGTCAGGTGTATTCCTCCGGTGTGCGGCGGTCCTAGTACTGTTCGTGGCCGACAGGTATCCTGTTGTACGAAAGTCGAGCTCTTCGGAGCAAACGCGAGATAAGGTAAGGAGACGGTTCACCTTGTTGGTAACCGCACGAGTTGGTGGGACTTCAGGGCAGGCACCGATGTTACTGGCTGTCCTGACTGCTGTCGTTTTCCGCGACTCATTCAATACGGGGCAACGATAACTGTTTTCTCGACAGAAAATTATTAAAATGCTTAACGGGTTCGGCAGATGACTTGAGTATCCTTTTGGCTTGTACGCACTACCTATACGTGAGAATTACGAGTTATGGGCTCCTCCGTGATGTAGCCTCGTTTGAAAGGTCTGAAAGACGTCCAGTTCAGCATTGCGGCACGGTCGGATCGCGCCGATGGCGCTGGAATTCACCGTCCTCGCAACGACCCGGAGAGCGAGGGGTGATAGGCCCATGACCCCCTTTCCCTTAGGGCTGTAGACCGGCAGGGACCTCTCTGATGAGCCGTAGGATGGACTGCGTTGTGTCGGATAGCCTCGGTGGGGCATTCCCTAACAAGGTGTACGCCACCCTGGAGATCCGAGCGTGTAGGGTAACACTAGTGCCGCCCCTGCAGGGAAGATTGATCTATTCGAATAGCCGTGTCCACGGTAACATGACGCTTTATGCTGAAGCCAGATCCTACCACTACAAACTACTACTATTAAACTGTTGGTTCCGGTTTTTTCTCCCTCGAGGGAATTTCGAGGGAAGGAAATCAGAGGCATTGTTAATTATGATTACAACTTATTATTATACAATGCTGCAGCAACTTCTGCTGCATTGTTACATTCATTACTTTTATATTAACTGTTGGCTGATTCTTACCTCATGCTGCAAGACTCGTCGGAAGATGCTAGTCTTCGATAGGCCTAGCTTCTTATCCTTATTCTGATTTTCTACCTTGCATTCCATGATATACAGCCTCCCATTTCCATTTGATACAAATGCATAAATACTTAGTAGCGGACGTAAGACTCGCGGGTATGCTAGATACTCACCTGCTTTATTTTCTCCTTTTATTGTTTTTCCTGATCGGCCGCTGCAGTCGACGTTGGATCCTTGGAGTCTAGGAGCCGGAGATCCCCCGATGTCGACCACTGCAACATGAAGATCCCCGATGCCTTCTACGACGTCGAGTTCCCCTTTGACCAGGAGTAGTTTGGAGGTTCCCAGGCAGGAGGCCTCGCGTTTTCGATCGTTGTTGTTTTTGTGCTAGCCTTCTTAAGGCAACCTTGTATTCTTGTGTCTGTACTCAGATACTATTGCTTCCGCTAACTTTGTGCTTTTGAGCTGTTGTATTCGAGCCCTCGTGGCCCCTGGCTTGTATTATACAGCTTGTATTATTTTATTTGTAGAGTTGTGTCGTGATATCTCACCGTGAGTCCCTAATCTCGACCGTGTACCTTGCGTGTATGACTACTGTACATGGTCTGATTTTGGGGGCGTCACAAGTTGGTATCAGAGCCGACTGCCTATAGGACACCCCTTCCAACTCCTTGGTCGAAGTCGAGTCTATTCTTTGCAAAACTACTTTACTAACAGTGTCGTGTGGCTTATCGGCCCATGTCGCAAACTGGATGGTATTAGGATCTTTTTCTCCGTACCTATGCTCTGGGACTCAGCTCTCTTATCCTTGCTGGTAAGTTTTACTAACTCTGACTTTAGGTTCTCGCACCTCTGTCCTTCTGGAGAGCCCTTCACCCAAGATGATCACTTGCTTCACTTGAAGACTCCGAAGATTACGCTCCGATAAATCCCCTAGAACCTACGTGTTCATCGCCTTTGCAATTCCCTGCCACCGACAAGTCTGTGTGGATAATTACATCCACCTCCCGATCTGGAAATCATAATTCCCTTATACTTAAGCATCGAATTATTCTGATGCTTCTTTCACCCGATGCCTTCACATTCTTTCCCCTTTTTGTAACATCCCAAAATTCTCCGAATTTTGGAATGTTAATAAATTAAATAGATAATGATTGTTTGCTTGATGAGTTTGATTTTCTCCGGGATTTAAAACTTTTTGGAGTTTATGGAATATTAAAAAGAGAGGGAATAAGAGGACTTTCCCTAATATTCATAATTGGTGCTTTGGGAATTTATTATTTAAAACAAAATCAACAAAACAAAATGAGAGAAGGTAATATAACTCCTTCAACTTATTAAAAGGTTGGAAAATGTTTTAAATCATTATTGGAATTCTTTTGAATATTCAAAACATTTTCAACTCAAGGAAATTCATTTGAGAGGATATAAAATGACTTATCCCCTTTTTAATAAAGTCGGGAAATATTTAGAATCTTACTTTAATGTTTTTAAAATTTATTTTGAGTATTATAAATAACTCTAAAATTATTTTATGGATTTTATAATGCTAAGAGAGTTTTTATTTCATTGAAATGAATTATTAAATATTTTAAAAGAGTTGAAAAAATATATTTCAATGGGATATTTTTATTTTACCAAATTGTTTATTTGTGTGACAATTTGAAAATTTATATTTTATTATTTAGGAATGGTTTCTCAATGCTATTGACCAAATAAAAATATTTTTACATAATTTATTGGATTTTATTTGATTTACGAAAAGTATTTTATATTTAAAAGAAGTATTTAGAAAATATTTTATTTCTATTTTCCCTTTTGGAAAATGTATTCGTTAAATAATTTTCCTTGTATTATTTGATGAATTTAGAAATTTATTTCATATTTTTCTGATGAGTATTTATTTTTATACAATTGTTTGAAGTTTCAGTTTTTAAAGAAAAAGAAAATGCGTACCGAGCCGGCCCAATAGCCTTTTCCGCCCACGAGCGCAATTCGAGCCCGAGACGGAATTCAATTTTTTTTTTCGGGCTATATAAGATTTCGAAATTTTTCTTTTTCGTTTTTTTCAGAAACCCTAAATCGTCCGCGCCTTGATTTCCGTGCCGCCGCAGGCGAACCTCGGGATCCACGCCGCCGACGAACCTCAATTTTCGCGCCGCGCCGCCTCGATTTCCGTGCCCGACGAACCTCAATTTCCGTGCCTGGCGACCCTCGATTTCCGTGCCCGACGAACCTCGATTTCCGTGCCCGGCGAACATCGATTTTTGTGCCCGGCGAACCTCGATTTCCGTGCCCGGTTAACCTCGGTTTCCGCGCCATCGCCACATCATCGGTACGTCAGCAATTTTGTCCTGTAGTGAAAAGGATCAGTCTGCGACAGAAACTTTTATTTTATTCACGAATAGGCCCTTTTTCACAGTTTGCACCCTATAATCTTCGTAGCCGTATCTTTTAAACCGTGTATCAGAATTAGGTGATTCTTTTTCCTACACGCTCGTAGTGATCTGTACATTATCAAATTGTAAACTTTTCACACCTTTGCACACTTTTGAATTTGAATTTATTTGAAATTCAAATTCAAATCCCGGAGGCCATATCTTTTATACCGATGATCCAAATCGAGTGATTCTTTTTGCGTTGGATCACTCGTTCCATGTACTTTCTGTCTATACCATGTGTACACAAAAATTCAAATATTTCTTGATCTGTTTAATTTCAAATTCAATTCAATTTTGCAATTGCTATGACCTGCGTTGTAGTATTTCGTTTCACGTGATTCTTTTTGCATATTGAATCATATGAGACATCCTATCGGCAATATCCACACACCATTCATATTGCTATGATCTTTACCTTGATGTCATGATGCCTTGATCATAATCTTGTATCGACAATTCTTTGTCCGTTGACTCTTTCGAGTTCACGTTCCACCGATCACCTTCGAGCACATCGACACTTGTACCGTGTCAAGCCGCTTGTTTTGTTTCTAAAACCTTTGTCTTTGTTTTGTTGATCTTTTGTTTGTCCTTGTGATGTGATTGCTTATTTGAGTTCATTTGTTGCGATAGATTTTCGGAGTGTGACGAATAGAGTTGACTGGACCGTGAGAGCGAAGAACTTCACCGAATGGAAAAGGCAAGTTACACTTTGACCATACCTCAACCTATATTTTCTATTATGCATGTAGCAAATTATCACTCTATGCATGTGTAGGATTATATATTAGTTATGATTTAAACCTAGTAGGATAGCCATATGTTCTGAACTTGTATTTCATTGTCGCCCTAGGATCGTGGATGTTATATACTGCTATTGCTTTGTAGACGGGGATTGGTTGAGTTATCATTTGAGCTATGTGAGGATTAATGACTTGACTAGCAAACAATAGAAATCACCTCTGGACGGGCAGGGAATGCATCCTGGTGCTCATGCCTTGGATAAGGAGGGACAAGGGCTAAATGCTTCCCGAATGGTTGTTTTGGTGGTGAACCGGGTGCGTCATGGCGCGTACCCTCTAAACGCAGTGGGCGCCGTCCAGGCTCAAAAAGATCGGACAGACAGTGTGACTAGTAGCTTCCATGTACAACCACTGGCTATATGGGCTCTGGCTTAGATGAGTAAGTTGTGGGGAACCTGGCCCTGGTAGCTAGCTGATGTAGATATGATAGGTGTACCGACTACCAAAGGGTGGAGGCAACCTCTTCTGAAAGACTATGTCTCAATCTTCGGGTTGAGTCCAGTGGGGAAAGTGTACAAACCTCTGCAGAGTGTAAAAACTGATCATGATTAGCCGTGTCCACGGTTACAGACAACTTTGAGAAACTGGGCATTATTGTTGTTGGATGGTCTTGACAGATATTTCACCTTAATAAGAATTTGAGTGGGAACTTTTAATAAAGGGATGGTTGGAATTGGTGTAGCCCGATTCAACCATACTTAGGACTAGCAAGATAAATTAAAATTTGATTAGTTGTAGTATGTGAGGGAAAAACTAGCTTTCTGCAAAACTAAACTATAAACCTTTCCTTTGACTTATCCTTGCATGTAGCGATAGGTCTGTTATATATATTTTTCGTGTCACTTGCCGTACAAATCAAATGTACTGACCCGTTGTCGGGCTGTAACCTTCGGTGTTGCAGGATTGTATACGATGAGTAAGTGATGCGATGTAGGGTTACGATGTCTATACTCAACTATGCCGGTGGAGTTGATGGACGCCACGAAGCTTATATTGTTTTCCGCTGTATTTTATTTGTAAGCTAGCCTTGAGCTATGCAGGTATGCTTTATTGTAATACTGGATCTTCGATGTAATATATATGACATGTGGTTTATTCTTGATATTACATCATGTACTGTGTGTGCTAGCTATTGATCCAGGGACTAGCACATAATGCACAGAGACTTGGATTCTTTAGTGAATCGGGTCGTTACACTTTTGGTTGAGTGCCCATACTCACATCAGATTCTTTGCGAACCACCCTACCCTTGGTGGATTATTATCCGACTAATCTTACATGGTTTCTTCCATGTGTCGATTGGATTCATCATGTGAAATACCATCCTTGTCCTCAATGATTTGTGTTATCATCGACAACCTCCCTTGGCTCCCTGCCAATACAACTTGGTCGTGTATATCGTGCTCTGCTTTCCCTTGGAAAGATATATACCTGATACTTGTGTATCATCACATTTTCCCCTTCCATTGGTCTGTTTAACCTTTCTTTTAATATAACTTATCTAAGCAGTGATAATTCCCTGCTTATGCAAACACTTCGGTGTACTATTTTGTTCGTACAAGTTGTTCTCCGTCATACCTTGCAACTTGATCGCATTAAATGTCACCACCCTTCTTATGCAATGTGTGCCCATAACCCACAGTCCATAGGACTGAAACCCGACTCTTGTTATCTACCTTTTGATATTCAGTCTGATATCAGACTCATTGTTTATGCCTGATGCTCTGGACCCCTATTCACCATCCGTCATCAGCATCAAATGCATGCCTATCCGCATGAAACTTCTCATACCTTCGTTTGATTCTCTTGATGTATTCCCTTGAGTCTAAAACCCGAGAGATACTTGTACCCATTTTCTCAGCCAGCCTCGGATTATTGACCTTGTACCGGTCCACCCCCTTAAGTTTATCCTCCTAGCCTATCTGTAAGTACGATTAAGACCCTGAATGAAGGATGACAACTTTTCAAGATGCACCGATGCAGAGAAATAAAGACATCAACAAGAAGGATTAACTACTTCGAGAAGGACAACAAGCACCAGAGATTCGTTAGAATAAGAAACCAAAACTCTAACCCTTACACTACCTTTTAATTCTCGGGACGACAATTCTTTGTAGTGGGGGAGATTTGTAACGCCCCGGGTATCACACTACAGTAATTACTTTTGATTAACGCCAAGTCATGATTAGGCATGTGATGATCACCCTTGACCAAGTCTTGTTCAAATTCAACCCGATTAAAAATTCCAAAACAATGTGGCTAATAAAAGTTCCAAAAACTTTTCAACCATTTTTTTAAAATGCCAAATATTCAGTGGATCATTCCAACATAGGAATCGTAATTTATGAAGCCATTTAAATAGTGCAAACAAATGAAAATAGTAACCAAGTAGCCCAATTTAATCATTAAATAATTGTGTAAAATACAAATGATTTTATAAAAAGCTCAAATGTTTTGTAGTAATGTATTGTAGGGTAATAGAATTAATGGAGCAAGTTTCATAATTTTATAAAATCTAATGCTACCTAAACAAAATACAAAACAGAAAGAAAAGAATAATAAAAAAAGAAAAAGACCTAAGCTATGCCCAGTGCAACCCCTCCCTCTGGGCCAAGCCCATCTACCCCAACCCCACCCCACCTGCCCCCCCTGCCCGCACAACACCATGGGCAGGGAGAGCCCGAGCTCACCTGTCCCCTGCCCGTCACCTGCCGCCCACCCCACCCCGATGGATAAGGACCCCGTGCCACCCCCTGCGAACCCAGATCTCACTCCCCTCTCCCCTCAGTTCGATCTCCCCCTCGCCCAGAGCTCCCCCCTCTTCTCCACGGTCTCGGACCTCGCCGCGTTTCTTCGGGCCGGGCTGCTTCGCCGCCGGCCAGGAGTGCCTCTGCGCCACGAAAGCGAGGAGGAAGACCCCCGCTCGCCGCCCTAGAGTTCCCCCCGCCTATGCTCTCAGATGGCCGCCCCTTCGGTCACGCCGCCCTCGACCCCCTACATCCGGCAACGCCGCGCCCCCCGGCCAGCCCTGCTCCCCCAGTGAGCAGCTCGCCTCCCCTCTCTTTTTCCCGCACCCGCGCCACGCCCCTTCCCGGCCACCGCCGTCCTCGCCATGGCTACGGCCACCACAGACATGGCCGGCAAAGGTCGGCCTCCATCGGCGTCGTGCTTGCTCTGCTGCGGCCGCGCGCCCACACGTCCCCTCCCCGCCTGTGCGCCCTTGCGCCCTCCCACCCCGCACCCTCCCCTGCTCGCCGGAGCAGACACCTGTGTGCCCCTCGTCGTCGGCATGACCATCCATTGTCATGTGCCACTGCCATGTGGGGTCGGCCCAGTTAGATTAGGGGCAAACCCCAACTAGTGCTAATCCGCAATTTGAGTAACCCCCCGTGATAATTAATCTAATAACCCCCTGTGAGCTTGACATGTGGGTCCCTGCCCTTTTGATTAAAAAAACTGTTTAATTAAGTCACAATGTGTATGACACCTGGGCCCCATCTGTTAATTAGTTTAATTTAATGTACTTGTTAAAATGAGTGTATGACATGTGGGGTCCATCTCTACTTAAACTAGATTAAAAAATCTTTATAATTTAGGTCAATGACATGTGGGCCACCCCATTGTAAATTATTTGAATTGAATTGAATTATTAACATGTGTCGCTGACCAGTGGGACCTACTATTCTGGATAAGGTAGATTTTAATATTAAAAGAAATTCAATAAAAAATTATTTAAATTGAATAAAACTGAGAAAAATTAATATCTTTTAAACCGTTAATCGGATGAAAATAATTTATATATCAAAATTGATCAGAAAAGTGTGTAGAATAATAATACGCTATCCGTTGGTCTACCACACCCCCCTAACATGCCAAACATCGAACCGTCCCCCTCCGGCAGCTCTGTCGATAATTCCCGGTACCGGTAAAACTTTCCGGATGAAAATGTTCTGAACATGAAAGTTGCTCAGAATGGTTGAACGAACACGGTTACACTATCCACTTGACTGTTAGATGTCTCTAACACTGCATACATGGAACCTTCCCCCTCCGGATCATCGGTCCGGTAATCAACCGGTACTGATGAGTCATCCCCGGATAAATTCCCGCCCCGACTAAAATACTTAACACTGCGTTAGAGCCCCGTTGCTTTATATCTGCTATGTCATACAATTGTATTGCTATTATTGCTGTGTATTTATTGTTTCTCCCACCTTATTCTTCGATAGACCTCGACACTGCCGCCGACGACACCATTGCCGAGTACGACTACTTCGTCGACGACCGTACCCCTACTACCGAGCTTCCAGGCAAGCAGAGCCATTCTCTTCCCCAGATATCGCCTATCTTTCCGTACATTTCTTGCACTAGGCATGGTTGCTGCTGCTACTAAGTTACAATCCTATTCAATTGTATAGCCTGTTTTTGTCGCCCCTTGATGTACCTTTCCTTGTCCTATGCTGCCTTATAAATATATATATAATATTCAACAGTGAACCCTGCGCATTGTTAGCTAGGATTAGATAGCGGGCTGTGATCACTCTGGTGAGTGAACGCGGGTTACCAATTATTATAGCTGCAATAGGTACGGATCAATGCAGACGCCCTAGGGAACCTACAACGGCGAGACTGCCGACTCGATTCGAGTTTGACTTACGAGTGGACGGACTCGTATTTCACTCTCGTCGGCTCAGTAGCGTAGCATCACTGGGATGATACGAGGGTATTCCTCTTTAGTTCATTCCGCTGGTGTCTCGGCACCACCGGGGGTGATATGAGAATATTCCTCTTTAGTTCATTCCGCTGATGTCTCTGTTGAACCTCTTCAAGTGTACCATCGAGGGTGATTCCTCCTGGTTTCACTTGATGGTAGGCACTCGAATCAACTGGTGTCCTTACAGGTAAGGAGTCGGGTGACCCAACGGTGCCCGCGCAGGGTATCTTAGCGGAACGACAGGTAAAGTGTATTCCACTGGTGTGCGGCGGACCTGGTACTGTTCGTGGCCGACAGGTATCCTGTTGTACGAAAGTCGAGCTTTTCGGAGCAAACGCGAGACAAGGTAAGGAGACGGTTCACCTTGTTGGTAACCGCACGAGTGGGTGGGACTTCAGGGAAGGCACCGATGTTACTGGTGGTTCTGACTGCTGTCGTTGTCCGCGACTCATTCAATAAGGGGCAACGATAACGGTTGTCTCGACAGAAAATTATTAAAATGCTTAACGGGTTCGGCGGATGACTTGAGTAGCCTTTTGGCTTGTACGCACTACCTATACGTGAGAATTACGAATTATGGGCTCCTCCGTGACTTAGCCTCGTTCGAAAGCTCTGAAAGACGTCCAGTTCAGCATTGCGGCACGGTCGGATCGCGCCGATGGCGCTGGAGTTCACCGTCCTCGCAACGAACCGGAGAGCGAGGGGTGATAGGCCCATGACCCCCATGCCCTTAGGGCTTTAGACCGGTGGGGACCTCTCTGATGAGCCGTAGGATGGACTGCGTTGTGTCGGATAGCCTCGGTGGGGCATTCCCTAACAATGTGTACGACACCCTGGAGATCCGAGCGTGTAGGGTAACACTAGTGCAGCCCCTGCAGGGAAGATTGATCTATTCGAATAGCCGTGTCCACGGTAACAGGACGCTTTATGCTGAAGCCAGATCCTACCACTACAAACTACTACTATTAAACTGTTGGTTCCTGGTTTTTCTCCCTCGCGGGGATGTCGATGGAGGGAACTCGGTGGCATTGTTAATTATGATTACAACTTATTATTATACAATGTTGCAGCAACTTCTGCTGCATTGTTACTTTCATTACTGTTATATTAACTGTTGGCTGATTCTTACCTCATGCTGCAAGACTCGTCGGAAGATGCTAGTCTTCGATAGGCCAAGCTTCTTATCCTTATTCTGATTTTCTACCTTGCAGTCCACTATATACAGTCTCCCCTTTCCATTTGATAGAAATGCATAAATGCTTAGTAGCGGACGTAAGACTCACGGGTATGCTAGATACTCACCTGCTTTATTTTCTCCTTTTATTGTTTTGCCTGATCGGCCGCTGCAGTCGATGTTGGATCCTTGGAGTCTAGGAGCCGGAGATCCCCCGATGTCGACCACCGCAACATGAAGATCCCCGATGCCTTCTACGACGTTGAGTTCCCCTTTGAACAGGAGTAGTTTGGAGGTTCCCAGGCAGGAGGCCTCGCCTTTTCGATCATTGTTTTTTTTGTGCTAGCCTTCTTAAGGCAACCTTGTATTCTTGTGTCTGTACTCAGATACTATTGCTTCCGCTAACTTTGTGCTTTCGAGCCGTTGTATTCGAGCCCTCGTGGCCCCTGGCTTGTATTATACAGCTTGTATTATTTTATTTGTAGAGTTGTGTTGTGATATCTCACCGTGAGTCACTAATCTTGACCGTGTACCTTGCGTGTATGATTACTGTACACGATCTGATTTTGGGGGCGTCACACCTTGGGATACATGCCTGATGTTTGATATTTTCCTAGATGATCATTTCTTTTCTGTGAGCCTTGCCCGTGTTAGAATCTATTACATGTTTGTTCTCATCCAAGCAGCGCCCAACCATCCATCTCCCTAGCCTACAGTGTTTCTTTCCGTTGGTTATTAGTTGTTTACTTTTGCTGTTTTACTTTTGCTATTTTACCACCACTATCACCACTATTATCACCCACACTACCACTACCATATTACCGTTGCTACTAATACTTTTATGCAAGCAAGTGTTTATTTCAGGTGCGGTTGAACTAACAACTCAATTGTCAAAGTCTATACGTATTCTTTGTGTCCCCAAGTGTCGAATCAATAAATTGGGTTATCTTGCCCGCGAAGACTATCTCGATCCCCTACAGTTGAGGGTTATCACTATTCAAGAAGTCCTCTCTTGTTTCATTCTGCCAAACCAAGTTCACTCATATGCCCGAGATGCATATGCAAAAGATTAGCAGCATCACAATCAGATAATTCATTTGAAACGACACTGGTGGCATTACCCAAAATTGTCGTACCTCATTTGAAGATAATAAAGACCGTTGGCCTTCCTTATGCCACCCTTCATTACAACAAGATAACCTTTGGTGACCTTCAGGACTCCACCTCCACCTTAATACTTGTACCCATGCTCATCAAGGGCACTTAGCGATCTTGATCTTCGGAATGTATCGAACATCCGTTAAAGTTCTGATTGTGCCGTCAAACATCTTTATCCGAATAGAGCCTTTGCCTTCTATCTGACATGGTGAGTTATCACCCATCAAAACAAAACCAGCAGAACTAATAGGTTCATAAGTGGTAAACCAATATCTATTCGGGCACATATGAAAAGGGAAAAGGAGCTTAGGAGGGTGATTTCGAGTCGTTATGATTATTCAGGTCAAATAACTTGAGGTGGTCGGTAGTAGAACTAGAGCTTTAAGCTAGCCTTTCAGCGGGGGCAATGTAGACACAGATGCAATACACAAAAAATTCAATCTGACAATCGACCGACAAAATAGCAATACAAGAGAGAGGGAAAGCTAAAATGTGAGCAGCGAGTAGAAAAAAACGATGGATGAAAATAGGCGCTGCTTCGCTGATGTCCATTGCTAGCTGATCCTCAGATCAATTTATTCATCTTGGTGGTGTGCTCTGTGGTTCGCTCGGAGGAATAAAGGTACCAAAGAGGGGATAGCTATGGTACTTTCTTCTTACTCACTCACATGCATAACGAGCAATCTGACAACATATAACTCGGTGGTATTTTGTTTTGGAACTCGTCGTTTAGGGGGACCAATTCTCCTATTTCATAGCACCTGTGGGAGTCTTCGATGGAAGCAAAACCCACGATGGTGCTTATCTAGCTTCCAGTTCATATGGGATTCCTTGCTACTTCCTATAGCTCTTCTTTGCAGATACATTAGCAACTTTGGGCTCTATGATTGAGATTACCGAGGGACTCTGAAGATTTATTTTTCAATCGGACTGTGAAGCATTAGTTCAAAAGATGACTGATGGTGGTTTTTCTTCTACGGCTAGTACGAACATATTTCAAGATTGTGCGTTGATGGAACAAGGCACAAAACAAAAGATGGTGGAGCAGCTTCTCTCATTGACACCCGTAAATACCTGCATCGACTGGTACCTATTTAAAGGCGTCCCCCTTTTCCATGGTGGTAATATGAAGAAAGAAAGAAGTCAACCGATGGGAAAGAAGTAGACAAGGAAGGGCCAGAATCCTCTCGGCATACATCATACTATCCTGACTCTGCTCTTCCTTCTAGGCTTGCATTATTCGAATAGGTCCTAAAATGGTAAATAGACTGCCTTGAAAGATGGACAAATGGAAGTCCCTAAAAGGAGAAGCCCTTTCCTCGCTCCCTGGGAAGATGATAAATGCCCTTGAATGGGTTTTGTTTTTTTTATCTATGGCATCACTTCCTTCTACTGAGGAGTCGCCTTTCGTACCTCCGACAAGCTATGATACTATGGTTTTTAGGCTCTAAATTCCCCTATTTATGGTATGGAAAAAGGGAGCCTTGTGCAATCTCTCTCGGGATCTCGGAGGAGAAGACTCTGTCCCTTGTCCATTTATAGGTATGAATAGGTATTGTTCTCTTCACACAGAGAAATATTTTCTAGAGCACGGCATTGAGCACCAGTTATCTGGAACTCTGGAGAAAGATATAATGACATCAACAGTTCTTCTTTTCACTTTTTCTTCCTACCTTTGCAAGACTACTTACAACAGTATTGGTTTTCCTTCAATTCCCCCTAGACCCATCTTTCGTAGAGCTCAACCTAAAATGGAGGGGTTGGGGCTTTGGCTTCAGGCTCAAACTCTATCTTAGACCTAGGGAGCGCTTGGGAAACTAACTTGTGGGCCATGACATCCAAAATTCATCATTTACATTAGGAATTTCCTGAGAAAAAGTATTATGTGTATTGGATCCACTCTTCTGTTAGCATGAACACATGAATGAGATTCTATTCCTCTTCCTAAATAGAACCCCCACCCTCACCTTTCTTAGGACTATCAAGCCTTCTCGAATTAGGTCTATGGTAGAAGCTTTGAACATAGACCCAGATACAAATCTTTCACTCACTGAAAAGTGAAAACCTGTGACTATATCGTCCTGAAGACAGATGTGGCGGGAAGAAGTGGCATTTAGAAGTGTTGTTGACTTTACATTTAGGTTTCGGCATAACAAAGCTTGCACTGTCTTTTCGCACTTAGGCGCACAGCGTGCCGTTGGTAATGATTCTACTACGGTGCTACAGATTCGCAAGCTGATCCTAAGTAATTGTTGTTGTTCATTGGATTCTTCCGGAATGACTTCGTTAGGATTGAAGAATTGCTGCAATTCTTCCTTAATAGACTCGATTCTCCCGTCGAGAGTTTCTTTGAAAGTCTTACCTAAACTCTTCCGACTAAATATGAGAAAGCCTATACACAACGAGCTACTATCATTTCTTCATTATAGATTGAGATCTTCTTCGCACTTGATGCACAAATAGATGGAATAGCAGCAAATAGCATATTTCTATCCTTCATATCCATTGAACTCAATCTCATCGTAGGGTCACTCCATCTTTCTCAGCTCTGCTCCCGAAAAGAGAAAGGAGACTAATCTTGACATTGGTGTGGTAGGTTCTTTCTACCAACGAAACAAACAAGTTTTGGATTGCGATTGAACATAAAAATTGCACAATGATCCGCATTAGGTGGGCAGCAGCAAGGACCGACAAAGACAAATTATCAGTGAACCGATCAATCCGATCCAAAGCCAATTTCAGGAATTATTTGCTATCCGTAATTTATTATAAATACGATATAAATAAGAGTGAGAAAACAGGCATTTGTGTTTACCTACCAAAGCCTTTATTTCAAAGTGTTTAATCTACCGCATTAGAGTAAGACGTTATTTCACCAGCAAGAGACGGATGACGTTCAAGCAGGTAGAAGGCGTTTTTATTACCTCTTGTGGTTTCCTCGCCCCAAGTAAAAAGGCGGAGGAACAACTCCACTAGCCCCAAATGATAATGATTAAGGTTGTAAAATGCGATAACGAGACTGCCTGATCCACGATCCAATGCTTTTTTGTCTACTATCACTATCACCTTCTTCGCCCTAGAATTACACATAGTCCAACTAAATCTCCTACTCCAATTGGGGATATCTAGCAGCTGCTTTCTTATTATTCATGCTCAAAAGACTTCTTCTCTGAGATATGTTAAGGTGCGTGCAATACTTGTTATGTTAAGTTGAGTTCCGGCAGGCAATCTACCGATTCAATGATTGAATCGACAACTTGAGTTCTTTTTCTCCCAAGACCCCCAAAAAGCGGTCTCGATTCGTCCTCCTTTATAGTCGAGTCTACTCTTCTGCGTGTTTTGCTTAGCGATTGAGTGTGTAGTGTTTGGGCGGCCAGAGAATCTCGGATGGATTGGATTTTTCAAATAGGTTTTTCCGCCTTGTGATGCATTGCTCTTTTTTTGCTCCAATCTATGACCAAATGGATAGGGGCTGCATAAATACTACATCCTCCGATCCATAATAAGTGTTGCTGTAACAGCCCAGTTTTCACAAAAATTAAAATTTTTGTTTTCGGTGTGAATTGTTTGATTGTCTGATTTGTTTGCGGTGTTTGCATCCCCGATTTATCGATCGGCGATTATTTTTCCCCTCTAATCTCGTACCGGACGGAGACCGACCCTTGCCACCCTGACACTCGACCTTTGCGACACCGGGTTTCACCCGATCACCGTCGCGAAAACCGCACGAGACCAGCCGCAGCCAACGGAACGAAAACCCCGTTTAATAATTAAACGGGATATTTTTATAGCGCGCCGGAAAGTATTTTCAGAACGGTTCCAGCGCGAGGTGAACGCCTCCGGCTCGACGCACTGATCGCGCAGTTCAAAGTTTTACCCGAATCGGAGGTACTGCGGACCCCCGGCGGTCAGTAACGTGACCACCGTGCGCGCGAGATAAAAACCGGGGATGTTTTTGCAAACTGCCAGCCACCGGGGCTAGATAAAGACCACCACACTCCCACCCATTTTTAGGGTTTCCCTAGCCACAAAATTGCAGCCACCCCCCTTACAATAGCCCAATTTTCGCATTTTTCCCAATTTTCCAACACACCCTAGTTTTTCTCAAATCTGGACCGTCCGATCTGGGATCAGACTGCCCAGATCGTCCCAATCCCCCACCTACCTCATCCTCTCTTGCAACCGCAGCCGCCGCCCGTGGGGGCACCTCACCGCCGCCGCCGCCTGCGCACTCCGGCCAGCCAGCCGCCGGTCCTTCCTCTCCTTTCCCTCTCCTCCCTCTCCTCATCTCCCTTCCCTCTCACCCCTCTGCCTCTTTTCTTCCCGCAGGTCCGGCCGCGCCACGCCATGGAAGTCGGCTCGAGCTGAGCTCGCCCGCTCCGCCGCCAGGACCCGTGTAGGCGCCCCCATCTTCCCGATCCGCGCCGCCCTGCACCGAGGCAGCCACCTCCTGTCCCCAGCCGCACCCCTCCGTGCCCCCTCGAGCGCGTCGTCGCCGGTCAGGGAGGCAGCCGCCGCCGCTGCCGATTCTGCTCGGGAGGAGCAGCTGGCCACCTGCCCAGCGCGCATGTCGGCCGGCCTCCCACGTGGCCCAGCGCCACCATGGGCCAGCGCCAGCCCGAGGCGGCCCAGCCAGGCGCCTCCAGCCCAGCCTCCAGGCCAGATGGGCTCAGCCCATGGGCGAGCCAGCCCGTGTATTTTTTTCCTCTGCTCTGTACTTTTTTCTAAGTCCCTGATATTTGTTTGTTGTTTCAGTTTTGTGAATAGAATTTCGAGTAAACCGTAGCTCCGATGAACATGCCCCCAAAACGAAAGTTGCTCAGTTTTGCGTGCTCTAGCATTCGTATGTAGAAAGTTTTTGCATTTGAGGTCATCTTGATTGTGTAATTGTGTGCTAAAGTGGGCATCAGGCTGATAAACTGCTACATTTTCCTGTTAAGTGCTGCTGTTAATATTTTATTGCAACTTTGCATGATGATTGTGACTCATCCATGAGAGCTATTGCATTGATTCTTTCTCCTATGTGTTAAGCATCATGTGTACTTCATTTCCATGCTTTAACTTGTCATGTTTGACTGCTTTAGCTATATTAAATCTTGCTCCAAAGTAGCTATCCTGCTGTTATTGTGCCGCTGTTGCTGAAACTGTTATTTTGTTGCAACTTCGGTCGACGAGTGTGTCGCGACCGTTTATCGGAATTGAGTGATTCCAATTGCATATTATTAAGCATCATGTCTACTTCCATTACATGTATTGCATTGTCATGATATGCTTGCTGGTCATATAGTTGTTGAGCTCCAAAGTTGCTATGCTGCTGTTTTTGACAGCCACCTCTGTTTTTCTCTAAGTCTGTTACTTTGCGATGCCATGTTGTTTGCTTAATATCTTTTTATCTATGATACCTTTTTGCATGATTCTTTTTTCCATGCCTTCCATGTCATGTCTAATTTATTTCCATATCATTTGTGAGCATGTTTTAATTGATTATCCTGTTTATGCAATGCTCTAAAGTGTGCTTCGTGATGTTGGCAGTTTGTGCCCGTAACTTGTTTTGCTTATATCTTTTTAACCGTAACTCCGTTTGGAGTGTGCCTTATATGTAACTTGATTAGTTTTTCGCGTACTTTGTGTTTATGGTATTGTTTGCTGTTGTTAACCAACCTAAAATATGGTTTAGGACAGAACAGTACCAAATGTTTTAATCATCGTGCGGCACTTAGTGTTATGCCATGTTTAGGTCGTGCCCCACTTAAATTGACTAGCATAGATAGTTTACTTGGTACCTCACCTCTTGACTTGTTTGTGTGCGATGCCATGCTTGCTTGAGCTGCCATGTTAATAACCGTTGATTGATCACCTGTAGCTAAGAAACTTGAACCACCGTAAATGTGCGGTATCGTCGTGTGTGACCGATACCCCACTTAAATTGTTAGTAACCGTTCTCGACGATAGATCTCTATCGTGTTGCCGTGTCATGTGATGTATTCTTGATCTTGTGTTGCCCTGTAGTAATAGAGTTCTTGCTCGTTGATTTCTTTCTAGTGTTTATCGTCTTGTGTGCTTCCGCGGGTACCTCTCGGAGACAATGCGAGCATGCGATCGACTACACCTTCGGAACCCGACTTATCAACAGGAAAGGACTATACATTACTTATGATCCATTCTATTTCAACCAGCGGTTTGCATGCTAGTCTAGGTTAGGCTCGATGTTTGATCCTACCACATGTTTACAACCTCTTTTAAACCGATACAGCCATGTCCCCTCCCAGCAAACCTTGTACTGCTATGTTACTTTTGCTCGTTGCTCAGCCCCTGCTTAGTATGCATGCTTAGGATGCTACGATGCTACCTTGTTACTCCTGGGTTTGGGATATCACATTATTATATTGTTGTTGATGATATGATTATTATAAATGTTGATTATATTCAACGAAGGATGGAAGGTCTAGGCTATCGCGCCCCGACGCTTTGTTCCATTCGAGTCACCTAGGACCCGAGTTCCGGGTATTGGTTTTAAGACTGAGCGTGCCTAACCGCGTGTGGGATTTTATGGGGTCCCCTCTTCTTACCTACCTAGCTTCAAACATTTCTAGTGGTGGCCCAAGCTGATTTACCATTTGAAAACCGTGTGTGTGTCTGTTGGGTAGCTCCTGGCAGATATTATTTAAAACAACTCGGGCCAGCGGAGACATGGTTTCTTTGTTGGTCCACCCCAGGGAGCTAGGGGGTTGTCCACATCTATTTGGGCAACCTATCCGACCTCGTCCAGACGGTAGAGGCCGATTCGAGAGCGCGGCCGGCTTTTGAGTTGGATGTCGACTCTCCGGGGGCCACCCGGATTTGTTCGTAGTTAGTTAGAGGGACCTGTCTTTTCGGATCTCTTGGAACTAAATCATAAAATCATTGCCTGTGATGGGTAGCAACTGAGAGAGATGGACGTGCGTGCGGAGCCTCGTAATGGGCAGTTGGTACACCCCTACAGGGTTAAATCTTTTCGAGAAGCCGTGTCCACGGTTATGGACGACTTATGACCTACTCCTTGTTCATAGACAACAACAGCTGAGATAATCTTAATATAACTTGATCAACGTGTGTGTGCGCCTTATCTGCTTCTTCTTCGTCGGGATGCGAAGAGGAGGACAAGGATAGGATAGGTGTTATGTTTGCGTAAGTAGTTGATAGCAAGACTTGTTGGAGGCGATTCCTCATCGAATGCTTGGCTTCTTACCTTACTCTCTAGATCGTTAGCCACTTCATAAATGCTAGTGCGGCAGCAACCTCACCACTTACCCCATCCTTACCGTAAACTACTAGTTGTCCTAGAATGACGAGCGATGAAGTCCTTGCTGGGTCAGATGACCACTACAGTTGGATGCTGAGTACCTCTGTACTCATGATACTACCCCCCAAACTCTTTTCAGGGTTCTTGATCGACAGCAGGTTTGGTGATCGACGTTTCACGTGGAGACTCGACGACGACTAGTTAGGCGGATCCCGGCGGAGGGCCTGGACCCGTGTGGTTATGGGATCGATGTTTTTCTCTTTGCCACTAGGCATTTGCTTGTAGTCTGTACTCAGACATGTATCTTCCGCTGTTGTATTGTATTTGAGGCAGTTGTATGCCAATTGTATGAGATGTTGTATCCTTGTATCTGTAATGTTGTGATATCATGTTGGAAATCCGGGGCATATGACTTCGTCATATGTCGCGGTGGGACCGATATGTGCTTCGTCCCCGGATCTGGATGGAAACATCTAGATCTGGAACAGTACCGCATATCGGGCCTTACAGTTGCCCATCTGGTACAAAGTTTGTACTAGCTTAGTACAAAATGAGCGACACTTATTATGGATCAGAGGGAGTAGTACAGTAAGTACATTTTTGATCGGCAACACCGGTCTCCGCAGCACTAGGATAAATACCTTATTTTTACCCCATAACCTTTCTCTGCAGCATGGGAACCAAGATCGGGCTTGGCATAGTTACGAGGTTCCAGTTCTATTTAACTAAAACTAACTGAAGCTAACCGGAAGCTTTCTTCTCATGCGACTCTTGGATCGAAAAGAGGCTGCTGGACTGGACACGGCTGAAACTGCCAGGCACGGAGTAAAAGCTGGGCTCAGGGATTCCCGAGTCAAACGACTACCATAGATAGCATAGAGCTGGAAGCTGCACTAGTGTACAGAGAAGACTAGATGTGAACACGGGCGGACATTGGCTATGTATGGGGCACTCACTAACCACTATTAGCAGGAAACAACTAGCAGAAATAAAGATGAACACACTTTCACTCCTTGCTCTTCAGCACGTACTCACACGAGGGACTCTCAAATCTCTATTTCTGACCATAATCTTTCGATCCCTTTCCCGAAGAGATTGATAGCAGGGCTAGGCTCATCATAGGGCTTCTTCTATTGGCTAGTGTAAACTCACTTCTATACTATATCAAGATTGGGGCTTCAGTACTTGGCTGACCGCGCGGTGGAAGACCTGGTTCTACCACACAAGGGCATCTTTCGTAGTCTAGGATTATTTTCCTCATATGTAATTTCACCTCAATGTGTAAGTGTCCGATCTTATTCCAAAATATAAGGTCTTCATGAAGGTCCGTCCTGTTTCAGGAATATAGGTACCGAAGTTGAATAGCGGTAGGTACCAAGGAGAAGTTGAGTCAGGGCCGATTGACAAGACTAGCTAGGCTGACCTTCCAGCCATAGTCCATCCAAAGGCCCACGAACGGAAGTGCTAAAGGTTTCATGTGATGCTGACCTCAATGAACCATACCTCGATAATTCGTTCATCCCTTCGCTCCAAGGATTGGTTGAGTACTTGGAAACATGCATGAGTAGGCCTGTTGCCGGGATGTCCCATTAAAAAAGGCAGGTCCCATATTTGAAATCAAAAAATAAGATCAGATAGCGCTCAAGAGGAGAGTATCCATACGAGAAATCCTTCACTCGCAGGGAATTCAAATAGATGTGTTGAAGATCATCAAAGAAAGGAAAAAGAATGAATTTGATCCATCTCCTCCCTTTTCTTTAAACCAAGAGCTACTCCTCCCTCTTTTATGTAATTTCAATACGATTTCGTTTGTGTTCATGTTTTCAATTTAGAACCCCACGGAAGTGAATAGAAAAAAGAAAAATACCCCTGTGATATGCCTTCCTTTACCTATTTCTAGATTGATTGATGTTCAATGGAGGGAAACTTGCCATTCCTTTTTTCCTTTGAAATTGTACATTTTTTTATTCTTAACTAATTGTATCCTTTTTGTTCCCATTGATATTTCTTGCCTAGTGACTAAGGATTTTCACACTTTTTTTGTCTACGCTGCAAAGATTTTCTCATAAAACACTAACATAAGTGTTAGAGGGATTCACTTTAGATAAGAGTCCAAAAGCAAGTTCCCTTCCCTATACTACCTTCTTTCCCTCCTCTGTTTCTGTCTTTAAGAGGCAGTGCATCCGGCAGGAATCGAACCTACTTTTTGACCCATTCATTTTTCCTTTCTAGGTTGGTGGGAACTTTCACCATTCAGCCATGGATGCTTTAGTGAGTGAACTAGGTTTTTATTTGAGAGCGAACTAGATTTTAGTGGCATTCCTTCTCGAGCTTCTATTTCTTCCGTTAAGGGAGATTCGGGAAAGGAAGGAATAGGAAGACGTGTTTCCAGAATGAATAAGATACGGGTAGAGAAGGGGAAGTTAGCAAAGTTAGACAAGATTGGAATGGGCATAGGAACATGTATTGATGTACCAGACCGGCTAATGCTCCCGGGTTGATGCGATGTATTCCACCAGTTGACTGGAGACTTTATTATTGGTATACCAATCGGTCCAGCACATATTGAAATAGGAGTTGGTTCGATAGGAAGCATTTGAAAACGCAGTGCAACCAGGTAAATAAGGAACAATATGAATACATAAGTTAAACGAGCATCCCACACCCGAAAGGTACCCCACATAGGCATTCCCCGAAACCCCCCAGTCACTAACGTAAAAAAAGAAAAAAACACCAATTTTCTGTACCGGTACTGGAAGAGCGAAGAAAAAGGGGATGTTTTGTTAATGGGAACAAGGAACTGTTTATAGCTGTCGCGATATAAATAACTATACTCATCCGAATCGTAGGAACATGTACATACGAAATACGAGAATTTCCACATTGTTGAAGATCTGTGGTGCTACCCGAAGACTTAAATGAATAGCCATCGCTGTTAAGAACAACCGAGATCCAATGAGAAATTGCGCGTAGCTTTTTGTCTTTGTCATAGAAAAACAAGGTTGTAATGACGAAACTGACATTTTATTTTCCTTGCCTTGCAAGTGGAACAAGAAAGAATATATAGTTATTTTGATTCTATAAACAATCAAAGGATTTCGCATGCTTTCCATGGAATGACGGAATTCCCCTTGCTTAGTTTTTGCTCCGCTCGTGTGTGGCACTCCTTGCTTGCGGAGCCGCATATCGGAAGAAGAAGGATTGACTTTCTATACGGGCTCGTCCCCTCTTACCCCTAACTAACAATTATGCTTCTCTCGCCTTTTTGTAATCTTATCTTTCAAAAATGCACTACTAATTTTTACAGCCTCCTTAGTCACCCTATCCATTCTCGTCCTGTTTTCGGGTTCCCTTTGATGGGATGAGGACATTTCGATGATTTCTCCCTCCGTAGGTTGAAAACGCGTCGGTGAGTAAAGTCTATGCTTTGCTTTTGGGGGCACCGGCAAGAAGCTTCTCAGCCACCCTACTCTGACTTGATTAGCTACGAGTAACTAGGATCGTTCAAACAGTCAGCCAGCAATGCGTACTTCTTTCCTAGTTGAGTAGATCTGCGTAGCAAAGCCCAATCTTCTACCACAAGATCTGACCTGACTTGTTGTACTTGATTCACCCACGTAAATAGACAACTTGGATAAGGGATTTCATCCCATAAAAGATAAGTGAGTCCGCATGTCGACAAATGATTTGGAACTGAAACTGGCTAAAGAGGAAACCGAAGCCCTAATTACCCATTCTTTCTATCTTACATCGCCATCGAGACCTGGCTGTAGAATCATTGGTTTATAATCGCAATGGATTTATGCTTTCTTTGGATTTTCCATTCGCTTCATTCAACCCTAATCTGGATAGATAGATCGGCTTCTATTAGCTGAGAATGGTTTTGTCAAGGAAAGGTTTCGATATACAACAACAATGAAATCACTTTTGATCAAATTGGATTGGATGAATCGGTAATATTTATGCATTTGTATCAATGGAAAGGGGAGGCTGTATATAGTGGACTACAAGGTAGAAATCAGAATAAGGATAAGAAGCCAGGCCTATCGAACACTAGCATCTTCCGACGAGTCTTGCAGCATGAGAAGTGAATAGCCAACAGTTTAAGTAGTTAACAACATGAAAGTAATAACAATGCAGCATAAGTTGATGCAGCATTGTATAATAGTAAGTTGTATTAGATATCAATTAGCAATGCCTCCGAGTTCCCTTCCTCGACTTCCCTGCGAGGAAGAAGACCCGGAACCATATAGTTTAATAGTAGTAGTTTGTAGTGGTAAGATCCAACTTCAGTATAAACGTCCTGTTATCCTGGACACGTCTATTCGAATAGATTAAACTCCCTGCAGGGGTGCACTACTGTTCAGCCTGTACGCTCGGATCTCTAGGGTGTCGGGCACCTTGTTAGGCAACGCTCCACCAAGGCTATCCGACACGCCGCAGCCCATCCTAGGCTCCACAGAGAGGCCATCCTCCAAACTATATCCTATGCGATCAGGGGTCTAGGACCTTCACCCTTCACGCTCCTGCACAGTGCGTGGATGGCCGGTGAAGCGAAAGTAAATCCAAATACACAGCTCGAGCGAAGAAGACACCACTTCCCGGCGCAGGCCGCAGTACTGCTGACGTCTGAAGATCTTTCGGACAAACTACGATGCAGGGGAGCCCATAACTCCTTATCCCACGTGAAGGTAGTGCGTAATGACCAAAGGGCCTCTCAAGTCACCCACCGAACCATTTACCATATTAATATTATCTCGTAGACAACCGTTATCGCTGTCTGACTAAAACAACAACGGACAACGAACAGCAACAAGTTCCACCACTAACGTCGAGGCCTGCCCTGTCATCCCGTCAAAGAGCGCATTTACCAACATGGTGAACCGTCTACTTACCTTGTCTCGCATGTTTTCTTGGTAGAGCTCGAATTTTCGTGGTTTGATAACTCTCGCGAGATACAAGCAGGGGCCAAGCACGCAAGTAACGTCGCTCGTACCCTCCCTGTTGTTCCCGACGCAATACCGCTCGCGGTCACCGTTGGGTCGCCCGACTACTTACCTTTAAGGACACCAGTATATTCAGGTGCTTACCATCAAGTGAAACCATGAGGAATCACCCTTGATGGTACACTTGAAGAGCTTCGACCGAGACATCAGTGGAATGAACTAAAGAGGTAAACCTCGTATCATCCCGGTGATGCTACGCTACTGAGCCGACGAGAGTGAAATACGAGTCCATCCACTCGTAAGTCAAAATCGAAATGACTCGGCAGAGTCTCACCTTTGTAGGTTCCCTAGGGCGTATGCATTGATCCGTACCTGTTGCGGTTATAATATTTTATGATCCGCGTTCACTCATCAGAGTGATCACGGCCCGCTATTCTAAACCTAGCTAACAATGTGCAGGGTTCACCAAGGGCAGCATAGGATAAAGGAAGGTACATCAAGGGGCGACAAAAATAGGCTATGCAATAGAATAGGATTGTAACATAGCATCAGCAGTAACAATGCCTACTTCAAGAAATGTATGGAAAAGATAGGCGATATCTGGGGAAGAGAATGGCTCTGCTTGCCTGGAAGCTGGACGGTAGGGGTAGGGTTGTCGACGAAGTAGTCGTACTCAGCAGCGGTATAGTCGGCGACAACAACGGGGTCTACCGGAGATTAAGGGGGGGAGAAACAGTAAATACAAAGCAAGCATAACAAATAGATGAATGACATGACATATGCAATGCTAACGTTGTTCTAACACAGTGAAATGCACATTGCTCGGAGCGGGAATTCATCCGGGAATGAAATACCGGCTCCGGGTGATTATCGACAGACGGCCTGGAGGGGGGAATGTGTATGTTCTTTGTGTTAGAGGGGGTGTGCTTGGTATACGGATAGCGTATTCGTATTCATTATATTTTTCTGATTAATTTTCATGTATAAAGTTTCTGAATCTGACTTACGGTTTTATTCAATTTTAAAATATAAACCATTTTAAATCATTTTCTGAATTTATTTAATTCATTTATTCAAAAATTATCCAAAACAGTTATTTTGACTGGTCAAACCTGACTAGTGGGTCCCACTGGTCAGCCTCACATTATTAATAAAACATTTAATTAAATCTAATATTCCATTGGGCCCACATGTCATACTCTCATTTTAAACTAAAATCATTTTAATTACTAAATTGATAGTGGGGGCCCAGCAGTCAGTGAGACATATAGTTAATTAGCATGTTAATTAATTAGTGGATGAAATTAATGGTTGGGCCCACCTTTCATAGACAGTGGGGTTAATCTAACAATTTTCTATTTTCTTAAACAGGGGGTTAGCCGGGGGTGGCCTACCTATAAGTGACAGAGGGGCCAGGTCATTAGTGCTAACGGTGCATCTAACCGAAGGGGTCCACTGGAGAGCCGCACGGGAGCTCGCCGATGATGATAGGAGCCATGGCCGGCGGCAATGTTGGTCATGCCGCCGATTTAGAGAGCCATTTTGGGCACCGTTTGTTCTTAAAAGTGCAGCGCGTCGAGCCGCATCCATTACTACCCTAAGCGCGAGCCGAGGTGGTCGTAGCGAGCTCTAGGACAACAATGGCGGCGGCGGTTTTCTGGCCCGACAGTGATGACGACTGGAGCGAGAGGGGAGGTTCGCGGGCACACGGGGACGAATGGGAGGCTCACTCTGATTTGTAGCCATTAGAATGGGCTCGGGGGAGGGCGGGTGTGGCCGGAATCGAAGGAGCTCGCCCGCGGCTGGAGGTTGAAGACGGCGTCGATTGCACGTGTACGTAGCGTCCCGGCTCGGCTCCTTCTGCGGGCAGACGTGGACGAAGATGGTGGAGTGGATGGACAACTCGGGGAGGCTTGTTGTGACCGGTGGCCGCGTACGTTCACGTCGGCGGCGACGAGTGTATCGGGTCTGTGCGGGAGGAACAAAGGGGCGAGCGCGAGGGGAACCAGGGGAGCGTGGGGGGGGGAACTGAGGGGTGTCTAGGGTTTGGGTTGAGGGGGGGCGGCCTTATCCCGCCGGTGAGCCGCGGGATGGCCGCCACGGCGGCACGGCCGGCCATGGAGCCGGGGGATGCTCTCCACGCAAGGGGGAGGAAGAATACAACGGGGAGGGGATGGGCTGGGATCGGCCCAGTGGGTGGGCCTCGACCTAGGGGAGTATTAGGGTTTTATCTATTTTTTCTTTTTTTTTCTTTTCTGTCTTTTGTTTGCAATTGTTTTATTAGCTTTTACCTTTTTGGATAATGTGGATCTGGTCCTAATATTATTGTTGCATATTACTGAGGTGCCACAAAAAGCTTTGTGCCCAAATAAAATCATTTGCAATTTTGTATTATTCAAAAGGGATTAAAGGCCACTGGTCTGCTACTGTTTGAATTGTTTGATTTATTTTATAGCTTAATAAATTCTTATATCCACATGGACATGGTCCACTGAATATTGGGCATTTTACAAAAGTGGTTGCAAATTTTTGGTTGAACTTTTATTCGCCACATTGTTTTTAATTTCAATGACAGGGAAATTTGGATCTGAATTGATCTAAAGATGATCAAGGAATGATTTGCAAGAGTAAACATCATTAGCAAAAGTGATTACTGTTCCCTGACACTGAGGGTGTTAGAAATCTCCCCCACTACAAGAATTCTCGTCCCGAGAATCTAAGTGGTAGAGGGGAAAAGATCGGGGTATTCCTCACGAAGACGATCTTCGCGTTCCCATGTGGCCTCATTCTCAGAATGATTTGACCACTGAACTTTGAGGAACTTTGTTGTATTGTTGCGAATCTGACGTTCAGACTGATGAAGAATGCGGCTCGGATGTTCTTGCTAAGTCAAGTCCTGTTGCAATTCAATCAGATCATGTTCCACTTCACGAATAGGGTCCTTGAGCAGCGTCGGAGTTGCGACACATTGAAGACATCGTGGACATGAGAGAGGTTTGATGGCAATTCCAATCGGTACGCCACCGGTCCACTTCTGGAAAGGATACGGAACGGGCCAATGTAGCGAGGAGCTAACTTGCCTTTGACCCCGAAATGATGCGTGCCCCTCATGGGAGTGACACGGAGGTAAGCTTGTTCGCTGGGTTGATAGACCATTTCCTTGTGCTTGCGGTCATGGTTGCTCTTCTGGCGGGACTGAGCAGCCTTCAAATGTTCCCGAATACCGCGAACCTGATCTTCGGCATGCTGGATAATGTCCGGACCAATGAGAGTTCATTCCCAAGATTCTGACCAATTCAGAGGGGTTCGACACTTACGTCCATAAAGAACATCAAAGCGGGCCATTTGCTGACTAGCTTGGTAGCTGTTGTTGTACGAGAATTCAGCAAATGGAAGAGATTCCTCCCATTTCTTACCGAATGAAATGACACAAGATCAAAGAATGTCTTCAAGAACTTGATTGACTCGATCGACTTGTCCTTGCAACTAGGGGTGATAAGTGGTGTTGAAATTCAGGTAAGTGCCCATAGCTTCTTGGAAACTATCCCAGAACTTCGAGGTAAAAATGCTGCCACGGTCTGAATTGATCTCCAACGGAATACCGTGGAGGGAAACAATTCTAGAAACATACAAGTCTGCTAACTGACTAGCAGAGATCATCTCCTTGACTGGAAGAAAGTGGGCAATCTTGGAGTCTCGGTCAATGACGACAAAGATAGCATCATGACCTTTCTATGATCGCTGAAAATCCGTGACGAAGTCCATTTCAATCTTGTCCCATTTCCATTTAGGAATAGAGAGTGGTTGCAGAGTTCCAGCAGGTCTTTGATGTTCTTCTTTGACACGACGGCACATGTCACACTCTCAACATAACGAGCAATGTCTTTCTTCATGCCAGGCCACCAGTACCGCTGAAAAAGGTCTTCGTACATCTTGGTCCTACCTGGGTTGATCAACAACGGGGTATCATGAGCTTCTTTCATAATACCCGGGGTCAAGTTTAGATTGCCCTTGCTAGGAACCACTAAACGATTCTTGAAGTACAACGCTTGATCATCAGCAAGCCTGTAGACTGAGGGCTTTCCTGTAGCAAGATAATGCTTCATCTTTTCAACATCCGAGTTAGCTTTTTGGATGAACTTGATGTCTTTGTCGAGGTCTGCTTCAACAACAAGGGAATTCACATATCCCTGTGGAACAATCTCAAGGTTCAACTTCCGAAGCACTTCATACAAAAGTGGCTGCTCTACTTGAAATTCCATTTCACTACAATAGGCTTTGCGGCTCAGGGCATCAGCCATCACGTTAGCTTTTCCAGGGGTGTAAGAAATTCCCATGTTGTAGTCAGCTATTTTATCGAGCCATCTCTGCTGGCGGAGATTCAGGTCTGGTTGAGTAAACAGGTACTTCAGGCTTTGGTGGTCGGTGTAGATCTCGCAACAATTGCCGACGAGATAATGTCGCCACAGCTTCAATGCATAAAACTGCTGCCAATTCGAGATCATGCGTTGGATAATTTTCTTCGTGAGCACGCAACTAAAGAGAGCCATAAGAAATCGCTTTGCGCTCTTGCATTATGACACAGCCTAATCCTTGACGAGACGTGTCTCAATATATCACGAAGTCCTTTTGTGTTTCTAGGGAGCAAGCACTGGGGGAGAAGTGAGCTTGTCCTTGAGAGCTTGAAAACTTTCTTGACATTTATCGGTCCACTCAAACTTGACGCCCTTGTGAAGCAGATTAGTCAGAGGCTTGGCAATCTTAGAGAAGTTTTCAAAGAAACGGCGGAAATAGGCTGGCAAAGCCGAGGAAACTTCGGACTTGCTTGACAGTCTTGGGAGGAGTACAGTCAAGAATAGCCTGGATACGTTCTGGGTTGACGGCAACGCCATCCTTGGAAATCACATGACCAAGGTAGGTTACTTCGGGAAGACAGAACTCACACTTAGAATACTTAGCATAGAGTTTGTGTTCTCGAAGCTTTTCCAGTATAAGACGAAGATGTTCAGCATGTTCTTCTTCATTCTTGGAGTATATCAATATATCATCCAGATAAACCACGACAAACTTGTCGAGATATTCCATGAATATATAGTTCATCAATCGGGAAAAGGTGGTTGGGGCATTAGTCCAGCCAAAGGACATGACGGTGTACTCGTATGAGCCATATCGAGTAATGAAGGCGGTCTTCGGAATGTCCTCTTCACGGAAACAGATTTTGTGATAACCCAACCTCAATTCGAGTTTAGAAATCACGTTGGATCCAGAAAATTGATCATACAGATCATTGATCCGAGGAAGCCGGTACTTGTTCTGTATCGTGGCCTGGTTGATAGGTCCGTAATCTTGGACCAAACGGTTCGTGCCATCACTTTTCTTGAAAAAGAGCGAAGGGGCTCCCCAAGCAGAGGAACTAGGACGGATGAAGCCTTTGTCTAGTGTCGTGTTGATTTCCTTCTTAAGTTAAGGGAGGTGGTGAGGTGGCATCTTACAGGGACGCTTGGCAATAGGGACGGTGCCGAACTTCAAGTCGATGATGAATTCAACCTCTCTAATTGGGGGTATTCCCGGCAGTTCTTCTGGGAAGACGTCTGGAAAATCACGAACGACGAGAACTTTCTCAATTCGTTCAAGAGGCGAGACGTTCAAAGCATTCACCATATAGATATGTGTTTCAACATCACGGGTAATTCGTGTGGCGTGGTTAAAAATCTCACCGGAGGGGTGAAAAAGTTGGACAAACTTGGTACAACAATACAGTGCGGCATCATGGACTTTCAACAAATCCATTCCCAGAATGAGGTCTATGGTGGAAGAATTCAGAATGATGGGGGACACACGGAATACAAATCTTTGATTTCAACGGTGGTATTGGGCACCAACATGGTGGTTCGACATTGGCCTATCGGGGTGCGAACAACCATCGGTGTGTTCATATTTCCAAGCGTAAAGTTATGCGACAATGCAAATGCTTCCGACATGAATGAATGCGAAGCTCCTGAATCAAATAAAACTGTAGAAGGTATTGAGTTAACGAGGAGAGTACCCATCACTATAGCGGGCTGTGCCTGAGTTTCTTCAAGATCAATGTGGTAGGCATGACCACGAGTGGGAGCAGAAGACCCAGTATTATATTTGGGGGTCCTGTTTTTGGGGGTCCTGTCGCTGGGGGCAGTTTCTGGAAAAGTTGCCTGGGAGGTGACACTTGAAACATAGTCCATCTTGAGGACGGAGGGGTGCAGTCTCAGTCTTCGGCTGTCTCGGCGGCGGCGGAGGCAGACGGGGTGCAACATACGACGGGATTGCTGCAGGGGCAGGTGGACAATACACGCTGTGCGGAATCCAGACGCGTTGCTTCTGCGCTGTTCCCGAAGATGAGCCAGCATCACAGGGGCGCTTCGGCAAACCCCCAAACTTAAGCTGAGCGGTCTCAAGAGTGATATTCTGGTTCACCATGGTGGCGAAGTCGGAGAAGATGTGCAAAGCTAATGGAAGCTGGAGATCTGAGTTGAGTCCATCACGGAACTTCTATTGCCTACTTGCATCATTTGCGAGGTCACTTGCAGCACAGTGGGAGAGGCGGAGGAATTCCCTCTAATATTGCTCGACAGTTTTCTTGCCCTGAACGAGGTTGAGGAACTTGGCCTTCAGACGGTTCATAACCGCTTGGGGATGTAACGAGCACGGAAAACATCCTTGAACTCATTCCAGGTGACGATAGTCCCTTCAGCTAGCGAGCTCTTGTGGGTGTCCCACCATTGAGTAGCTGGGCCACGCAGGAAATAAGTCGTGAAGGTGACGTAATCAGCAGCGTGCACCCTCGCGAACTCCAGCTGACGAGTGATGTCACGAAGCCAATCATCGACATCTAGCGCCTGTTTAGGTTGGTGGAAGATAGGGGGATTGAGACGCATGCAATCCCGCAGAGTAACCATAGGCGATTGGTTCTGGTGCTGGTTCTGGTTCTGGTTCTGGAGTTGATCTATGACTCCTTGCATAAACACTTGGTTCATCTGAAACTGCTGCATCATCGCGGCCATGTAGTCCGGCGGCGGAGGTGGATCGTTGGTACCACGACCACGACCACGACCACCACAACCAGCCATCCTGCTAGAATTTAACAGGGGTATTTCAGCGATGAAAATTTAATGAGATACAGGAAACGAGTACGAGGTAAAGGGACAGCAAAGAGGAGGCGTGGATATAAAGGAGTACTCATATAAGAAATACACATCCACACACGGAGTCAATAAAAAACCGGGCAACATAACGTCATAGAAATTAAGGAAAAAGGACACAGTAGGCGGCGCGCAGACCGCGGTAAGGAATACACGACGCGACATAGCTTCTGCTGTTTCAATCACGCCGCAAGAAAATTGTTGGCCACATGAATATGTGCCAGAGAACACGCGGCCTGCCCCGAATGAGAAAAGGGATCCGCGGTCCGGGACCTGGGTGTAACACCCTCAGTGTTGTGGAACGGTAATTACTTTGCTAATGATAACACTGTTGTTAGTCACTGTTGCTAATCACGCTCTGATCAAACTTTGCCTTGATCACATTCAAAATGATGATGTCTGGTCTTGAAAACAATGTGCCAATGCACCTTGATAACTTGGAATAAAAAAAAGCTTGAAATTCCTTTTGGTGAATATTAAAAATATGTGACAATTAAAACTTTGCCCAAAAATTGTGAAAGCAATTTCGTAAAATGCCTAAAAATATGTGCATCACTTCCATATGGGATTGGGGATTTATTGTGCTATAAAATAAATTAATCAAATAAAAATAGTAGCCTAAAGTCCCCTTTTATCAATGGCATAAATAAACCAAATATGTAATGATTTTTATAAAAGGTCTAAACTATTTATCTCTCTGCCTTGGGGTACCATACTAATTGTGGAACATGTTTCACCTTTTAAAAAATTCAAATAATGACAAAAAAAAAAATGAAACAGAAAACCAAAAAGAAAATAAAAGAAAAAAAGAACAAAATCCCTATCTACTGCACAGAGCGAAGCCCACCCACCTCCCCCCCCACTCGGCCCACCCCGGACCAGCCACCCCTCCCCGTTGTCTTCTTCCTCCGGCTGCGTGGAGGGCATCCACCGGCGCCACGCCGGCGACCCCTCTGTGGCGGCCATCCGCGGCTCGCCGTTGGGGATAAGGGCGCCCAAACCACAAACCCTAACCCTAAACACCCCCTTAGAGAACACTCCCCCATTACCTCACCCCCGGTTTGTTCCCGACGCATCCGTCACCGTGGACCCGCGCGCCGCCGTGGCCACCGTCCTCCTCGGCGCGTGAGACCGTGTCCCCCGCAACGCCTTCCTCTCCTTCATCGACATTTGGCGAATCGGAGCCATCTTCCTCCTTTGCCTCGCCGGACCTCACCATTGAATTGCCGCCGTTTGCTGCTTCTAAGCGCTCAAAGGGCCTACGTGTGCCTTCCCGGTGAGCACCACATCGGTTTCCCCCTCGTCGCGCTCTGTTTCGCGCGCTAGGAACGGCGTCCCCATCTAGCATGCTCCGGCCTCCACTGTACTCACCGTAGACGTCGCTACGGTCCGTCTCAACTCGTGCTAATGGCACAAATGGGTGCGGCTCGTCGTTCTGCTCGCATAGGATCCAACAGCGGTAGATTTGGTGCATCGTGGCGGGAAAACGGGCACACTGCCGGCCTCCCTGTGGCCTCGTCGCCGTGTTTCCCTTCGCCGGCGTGCACGCATGGCTCATCCAGTGGGCTAATCCCACTGTCAGGTGGCCCCCGCCCTTCTAATTCCCCTGGTTAATCGTAACGAAAAATTGCTAAATTAGAAAACTCAGAGGATGACACATGGACCCCACCAACTTAACTCTTTGATTAAAATTAATAATAAAACTTTTGGGCTGACATGTGGGACCCCACTGTTAGTGTAGTTAATTAAAATGAAATAAAATGAATAAGTCTATGACAGGTGGACCCCACTAATATTTAGATTTAATTCAATCAATTTATTAATACAGAGAATGACATGTGGGTTCAGTGGCTATTTTTTATTTAATAAAATGATTTGTTGTACTGTGAGGCTGACCAGTGGGACCCACTGGTTAGGTTTGACTGGTCAAATTTCAATTGTGGATAATGTTTAATATAATAATAAAATAAATTATGAAATCATTTAAATTGGTTTAAACTTTAAATTTAAATATCTTTTAAACCGTAAGTCAGATTCAAAAACTTTATACATGAAAGTTGATCGGAAAAAATACCACGAATACGGATATGCTATCTGTATGTCTACCACACCCCCCTAGCACAACGAACATCGACATTCCCCCTCCGGACCGTCTGTCCGATGATTGCCCGATACCGATAAACTATCCAGATGAATTTATTCTGAACACGAAAGTTGTTCAGAATGGATCAACTAACACATATACACCTTTCACATGTTTGTCGGATGTCCACGACACCTCCGGCATGGTACCTTCCCCCTCTGGTCACCCTGTCCGGTACCCGGAGCTGGCAGTTCATCCCCAGATGAATTCCTGCTCCGAGCAACGTGCATTGCACTGCGTTAGAACACTGTTACCTTTGCCTATGTCATGCCATGCATATGTTTGTTTATGGTTGCTGTGTATTTACTGTTTCCTCCCCCTTTTATTCTCCGGTAGACCCCGCTGATGCCGACTACACCGCTGCTGGGTACGACTACTACGTCGACGACCCTGCCTCTACTTCCGAGCTTCCAGGAAAGCAAATCCATTCTCTTCCCTAGATATCGCATATCTTTCCGTAATTTCTTGCACTCGGCATTACTGCTGCTGCTACGTTACAATCCTATTCAAATGCATAGCCTATTTTTGTCGGCCCTTGATGTACCTTCCTTTATCCTATGCTGCCTATAAATATATATTATATTCAGCATTGAGCCCTGTGCATTGTTAGCTAGGATTAGATAGCGGGCCGTGGTCACTCAGGGGAGTGACGTGGATACAACTTATTACAACTGGACATCTATAGTACAATGCAGACACCGCCACATGCCCCCTAGCTCGGCTCTGCCGAGCCACCATCAAGTGTGAGCTATCGAGGAGTGATCCTCGTACTCCACTCGTTGATGACTCTGTATAGCCGCCCTAGGATCCTGAGAAACGGTTGTCCTTCATGTAAGAAGTCGGGCTACCCAACGGTGCCCGCGAGTGGTATTGCGATTGGACGAAAGGGAGGGTACGACCAGTGTACCGGTGTGCTTGGCCCCTGATCGTTGGCCGCGAGAGTTACCAAACCATGAAAGTCGACCTCCTCCAGGAGCACATGCGATACAAGGTAAGGAGTCGGTTCACCTTGTTGGTAACCGCAGACACTTGGTGGGGAGAAAGGGCAGGCACCGATGTACTGGTGGTCCTGACTGCTGTCGTTGTCCGCGGGTCAGTTAAGTCGAGGCAGCGATAACGGTTGTCCCGCAAGTTAATAAATTGACTAATGGTTCGGTGGATGTCTTGAGTTGGCTATATGCCATGTACGCACTACCTACCCATGGGAATTACGAGTTATAGGCTCCCCTGCTTCGTAGTCTCGTTCGACGACTCTTCAGACGTCAGCAGTACCGCGGGCTGATTTCCGGGAAGTGGTGTTGTCTTATTTTCTCGCGCGGTGCTATCTTTTTGGTTTGCTTATGCTTCACCGGCCAGTCACGCACCGTGCAGGAGTACGTTCGGGTTGGGGTCCAAGGCCCGGCGTACTTAGGATTTAGACCGGCGGATGACCTCTCCGTTAAGTTTGAAAGATGGGCTATGGAGTGTCGGATAGCCTCGGTGGTGCATTCCCTAACAAGGTGTACGCCACCCTGGAGATCCGTGCATTTTAGTGTAACACAAGTGCACCCCTGCAGGGAAGATTAATCTATTCGGATAGTCGTGTCCACGGTAACAGGATGCTTTATGCTGAAGCCAGATCCTACTACTACAAACTATTATTACTAAACTGTATGGTTTCGGGTTTTCTTCCTCGGTGGGGAGTCGAGGAGGGGATCTCGGAGGCATTGCTAATTATTACAACTTACTATTATACAATGCTGCAGCAACTTCTGCTGCATTGTTACTTTATGCTTTATATAAACCGTTGGCTATTCTCTCCTCATGCTGCAAGACTTTTCGGAAGATGCTAGTCTTTGTTAGGCCTAGCTTCTCTTCCTTATTCTGTTTTCTATATTGCATTCCACTATATATAGCCTCTCCTTTCCATTGATAGAAATGCATAAATGCTTAGTAGCGGACGTAAGACTCGCGGGTATGCTAGATACTCACCCTTGCTTTATTTCCCCCTTTTGTTTTGCCTGATCGGCCGCTGCAGCCGACATTGGATCCGAGGAGCAGGAGAACCCCGAAGGCGACTACTACGACGTCGAGTTCCCCGTTGACCAGGAGTAGTTCGCTGGATCACAGGTAGGAGGCCTTGCCTTTTCGATCTGTATCGCTGATGTCATTTGTGCTAGCCTTATTAAGGAGTACTCAGATATTATGTTTGTATGACTTATGTATTCGGGTCCATGCGACCCCCTTCCTTGTAATATATTGGTTTATCCTTTTGTGTTTAGTGTTGTGATGTGATATTCTCACCGTGGCACCCTAGCTAATCTCAGCCGTGTACCCCGCGTGTATGATTACTGTACATGGATTGATTTTGGGGGCGCCACACTGGGTCAGAACTCCTGCGACACGACTCAATAGAGGGGTAAGCACCGGAACACCGGGTGGAATCAACAAGCTCGTGATCCTAATGTCAGAGTTAGTAAAACTTACCATCAAGGATAAGAGAGCAGATTCCCAGAGCATAGGTACGGAGAAAAGGATCCTATACCATATATATCACGACGGGGTGATATCGATGTGGGTCCGTAAGCCAAACATTAAGTTAGCAAAATAGTTTTGCAAAGACTAGACTCAACTTCGACCAAGGAGTGGGTGAGCGGCTTCCTATAGGCAGTCGGCTCTGATACCAACTTGTGACGCCCCTAAAATCAATCTGTGTATAGTAATCATACACGCAGGGTACATGACTGAGATTAGGGTGCCATGGTGAGAATATCACAGCACAACACTAAACACAAAAAGATAAACCAATATGTTACAAGATAAGGGGTCGCTAATACATAAGTTATACAAACCATAATATCTGAGTACAAACATAGTTAGTCAAGTTTTGCCTTAAGAAGGCTAGCACAAATATCATCAGAGATACAAATCGAAAAGGCAAGACCTCCTGACTGGGAGCCTCCGAAATTACTCCTGGTCATAGTCAAAGGGGGTCTCGACATAGTAGTATCCACCTCCGGGGTACTCCTGCTCCTGGGCTCCAACGTCGACTGCAGCGGCCGATCAGGCAAAACAAAAAGGGGGAAATAAAGCAAGGATGAGTATCTAGCATACCCGCGAGTCTGACGTCCGCTACTAAGCATTTATGCATTTGTATCAATGGAAAGGGGAGACTGTAATATTGGACTGCAAGGTAGAAATCAGAATAAGGATAAGAATCTAGGCCTATCGAAGACTAGCATCTTCCAACGAGTCTTGCAGCATGAGAAGAGAATAGCCAACAGTTTAAGCAGTTAACAACATGAAAGTAATAACAATGCAGCATAAGTTGATGCATCATTGTATAATAGTAAGATGTATTAGATATCAATTAACAATGCCTCCGATTTCCCTTCCTCGACTTGCCTGCGAGGAAGAAGACCTGGAACCATACAGTTTAATGGTAGTAGTTTGTAGTGGAAAGATCCAGCTTCAGCATAAAGCGTCCTGTTACCGTGGATATGGCTATTCGAATAGATTAAAATCCCTGCAGGGGTGCATTACTGTTCAGCCTGCACGCTCGGATCTCCAGGGTGGCGGGAACCTTGTTAGGGAACGCTCCACCAAAGCTATCCGACACGCCGCTGCCCATCCTAGGCTCAACAGAGAGGCCATCCGCCGGACTATATCCTATCACTACAAGAAATATGCTAATACACGACGCTATATTTTCTTCGCTACGTCGTCACGGTTTTTAATTCACGACGATCTTAGGACGAAAAACCAAGCGTCGAAAACGAGGCGTCAAAAACTGAAAGCAACGACGTTTTGGTCCAAATCGTCGTAACTTTCACGACGATTTCTGTATCGTCGTAACCTTTACGACGATCCTAATTCGTCATTGGCAATCTAACCCAATCTTATGTGGCAGTCCTACGTGGAAAAAATGCGACGAAATCAAAACGTCTTGGCTGAAATCAGCCCAACCCATTTCAGTTGATCACATGGGCTGGTTTTGAATTCATAGGCTTTTCTTATTGGGCTTATTTTGGGGCCTTAGCCTATCTATAGCCCTTCTGGATATATATTTTTTATTTCTTTTGACCATTATAATTTGGGCCCTGGCCTTTTAGTGCCCAAATACATTTGGGCCAGTTCAGTTTCAGCCTTTTTATCATTTTTGAATTCAACATTTTTTTCTTTTATGCTGTTAATGAATCTGTAAACAACTGCCCATACACAACTTTGAAGCCCATAATCTTAAGCATCTCTAAATGACAGACTAACAGCCCGCACCACAAAGTTTGAAGCCTATTCCAAGATCTCATAATATACAGCCAAAACCTATAGCACAACCAAAATCTGCTACCAAACTTGATGCACGATTTGCTACCAAACATGTAGAACAATCTAGTACCAAAATTACACAACCAAGTGCACAAAATCTGCTACCAAACCAAATGCTATCGCAGAATCTGCTATCAAGTGAAATAGAGGCAATGAATGCAAAAAAAATCACAATACAACCAAACTTTAAATTACAACAATACATAGTATCCAGTCTTCTAATATCAAAAAATAATGAGCTCTAGTGAGCTACTTATTGTTTGATGCTTGTTTTAGCTTCTTCATCCAGAGCTTGTTCTAGCCGCCTGCATTTTGATGAACGTACGACATCTACATGTTATAAACACTATAGTTAGCAACACAAATTTCATGCTACATCAGCAAGCAAATAATTCAATATTTTCATGCTACAACAGCAAGCAAATAATGTCATGGTTTCATGGTACAGCAGCAAGAAAACAATGCAATAATTTCACCACTGCTACTCATCCGTTGTGGCCACAAGACACTAACTATATCGTATAAAATTTGGAAAGTGCTCAAACAGGTGTGTTTTCTTTGTTATATGCTCATGGAGATGTGTTGTCATAGAAAAGTTTATGCAATGCTGAGATGAGTATATACTTAGATACCGCGATGATAGAAAAGATTGTAATATGTTGCAAACTATCATTTCCCCAGCCCCCGTGCCCACAATAAAAATGCACATTGTCTAGTGAAAACTGAAAATTGCACTGCCAAACTTCCATGGATAGATGCAATACAAGATTAACTCATTACAACAACAAAATTGTGGGTTGGGGTGTCAGTTTCGTGCACCCAATATAAATTTAGTTCATGCAAGTTCTAGGAAAGTTTCTGCCTTGCAAACCATATATAACTATCAACTTCCACCGAAGTGATAGTAGTGAAAAGGATAACTATATTACCAGGGTCCTGTTTAAAGATTTACAGGAGTGGATCTGGCTTATGAAATACAACACACAAAGTGCATAGCTGCAGATTATGGAGAATAAAGGAAGGCTACCTGGTGGTTGATCATTGCCATCATTCTGGGCATCCAGATGAGCAGGGTTAACAGGAGCCTGTGACACACGAGCAGCCACACATCCCACTCACTGGAGCCATCTTAAGAAAGGTATAAGGGCTCCAGTTCGATATCTGAAAGATAAGAAACCCCGTGGTTATCTAGCAACAAAATAGAGGCTATACAAGAATATAACAGACAATGAAGCATCAAAGTCATAATTACACATCTTAAGAATATAACAAAACTACAACCTATAACAATTAATCGCAATCAAAGTTTGAAACAATTGAAGAACTGATACCATCTTGGAAATAAAACTGAACGTAGAACATCAGTGAACAGATCAAATTAGAAAAAAAATCTAGTAAGAAGATAGGAGCTTAGTAAGAACGTAGCGATTGATAATCACACCTGAAAGATCATAATTATTGAATGGAATACAACTACTAGGATCATCACTGCTCCAAATCAAAGCAAATATTTATTTGTCAAATGGAATACAAATAGCTTTACCACCAAGGATAATGTTTCCTTCCAACTTAAATTTAAATAAAACAAGCAAAACAAAGGTCGCAAGCTAGGAGCGAAAGACTATTTTGTTCAAGTAATCACATTTTGGTCATCTAAATATGCACTTGATATCATGTGTAAAGCATAATCAGTAATGATGCCAATTAGTTGATCAAATGGTCATCATAGAACAAGAGAAAGCAGAGATTTTGAATTAATGATTTCAAACTTATCAATTCAATGCATTATTCTAGCATTCATCCAATTAAAAAGTCAAACATTCATCATAATTTACTCCAACTACACATAAATATATATTTTGATGAGTTAATGCTCTGAACACGGATGACATACAGAGATTTATTTTAAGTTCACATGATTCACCCTCCTCAAATCAACTTAAGATTTATTTTAAGTTGATCTAATAGTTGGCTGCAAGAACTAGAAATTACGGAAAATATGTTTACGAATATGTAAACCAACAACATTTGATGAAAGCAACGGATAAAGGAAGGAAAAGCCACATGACCATGACCATGACTTATAGATACTTAAACTAACAAGGAGAGACCTTGGAAATAAGCATACATGTATAGCAATGTGAAGAGATTGCGCAGAGAATCCATTCCCAGCATGGGCAATCGTCTTTCCCCTTGCCAATGCCATGCTCTTCTTCCGTAGCCTCGACGCTGACCATACCTTTGTTGTACGCTTCCTTTCAGCCACCTGAATCCGTAGAAGTTGCAAGTGACAAAGGAGAATCAACGCGTTGTCGACAACATAATAAAATAAGAACATAAAGCACTAAATTATGAAACTTGTATATAGTAAAATCTTTGTACAGTAGAGTGTGACTTTCATAACTTCACCACAAATTATCTACAATAGGTAATGTCTAGAATGACATACACAGAGCTGGCAACAACGAAAATTTGATCAGGTGTTCAAGGAAAAAATAATTTATTGTCTACTTATATTTATTCAGGAGGGAAATGCGCACAGATTAACTAAGCGTCAATTTTAAAAATTGATTAACTGCACTTGCTACTCCACTGATTGACTAGTATGACCACTTGCTCTATTCACTGAAGACTAACTAGTATCTCCACTTGGTCTAGTTTTACTCATTACTCCACTAATTAATTAATATATCCATTTTCTCTATCAACTACTGTATTAACTAAAGATGCAACAACAACATAACATCTAGAAGGAGCACACAGGGGTCGGTATTGATGCTTCCGGCGACCTAGGAGTCAGGGTTGGGGCTGGCGACCTCAGCACCTCCGGAAGTCATTAGGGCTGGCGACCTCATCACCTCCGCATGTTGCGACCAGGACACTACGTTGATGGTGAAGTGCGCGTACATGATCCGTGTAGGGATCCAACCTCAGATCCGGGGTACCTGTAGAGAGAGAGAGAGATAAACTGAGAGAGAAACCGAGGGGGATAAGGTAATAGAGAGGCGGCTAAGTGGGTAACACCTTGGTATCTCGACCCCATGGCCAGATCCAGCGACCCCGAGGCCGTATCCAACGAGCCCGATGCCAGATCCGTCGGCCCCGTGGACTGATCCACAATAGGATCTCATGCGGAGGGTGGGTGGCGGCAGGAGGAGGAAGTGAGCATGAGTTGGAGCTACGTCACCAGATCCGCCGACGCGGCAGCTGCCTTCTTATTCATCTTCTCCGGCGTTGCGAATGGTCGGTTGCCGACTTCTTCACCTTCCATGGCATACTGGATCCTTGGATGGGGTGGTTGTGTCCATCGTGGTGAGGAGGAGGTAGGTTTTGGTGTACGGGGATGGGGAGCGGGCAGGGTTTAAGATGGCTAAGAGGTGGTCGGCGGTGGGGCTGGGGTAGAGGACTGTTGCGGCGGGGCTAGGGCAGAGGGAAACGAGAGATGAGGAGGAGAGGAAGGGGATGGGGCTGCGGCTGTGGTTAGGTCAAGCGTATGGGGGGAATGGTCAGATAGGGATGGATTTAGTGAAATTTTGGGCTGTGAGGGAGGGACTTCGTGAAAATTTTGGGTCATGAGGGAGGGAAAGTGGTCTTGAGGGAGGTAAAGTGGTAAGAAAAAAATTGTGATTTTTTTAGCTGATTTTTTTTGTGATGACCAAGCATAAAAAATTAAAATAAATCTGAACATAAATAAATTTGGTAATGAATAAGTAAGATGCTATTTCATCATTTAAAAAAAATTCGAGTGTCAACAATTTGTAATGAACAAGTTTTCCTATTCTTCGCATAAAAAACAATTTTCATTTTCTAAGTGTAAAAGATAGGTATTTTTTGTGAAAAACCTACAAATATTTGTTGCAAAATGAGAACAAATGATTTTTCAAAAATATTAAACCACATTTGGCATGTAACATGTTTTTCATACACCTCTCATCAAATTGAAAAATTTCACTGATTCAACTAAAACCAGGTAAAATTTGAACTGGAGATACTTAATAGTTTGCTCATTTTTTTCAAAAATGATTTCTACGTACAAAACTACCTATTTCATTAGAGATCTTACAAAAACTTTGAAAGATTCCTCCATTAATGAACGGACATGCCCGTCGTTTTGATTGCATTTTGAAACCGGCATGATAAATTCAAAAAAAATGCGAAACCTTCGCCTTCCTTCATCATTTGTGTCCTTGTGACCAGATAAAATAACAAACTTGGAATACGACAAACATCTTAAAAAATTGTTCTCAGAAAGGAGCTATCTTGTATGGAGATGCATGGTTTTTAAGCCAAATAATCAATGTTATTGTTACATTCGTGACATACTTTGTTCAAATGATCAAATATTTTGCAAAAGTATATATTGGAAAGACAAAAAATGTTTCTCAAGGAAGTTTTTCTTTTCTTCACACAAAAAAATCATTTTTCATTTTTTGAGTGCTAGAAATAGGGATTTTTGTGAAGAACCTACCAAATATTTATTGCGAAATAGGACCAAACCCTTTTAAAGAAATATTAGACCATATTTTAAGTACAATTGACAAAATATTTGCATGTAAAATGTTTTTCATACACCTCTGGTCAAATTGAGAAGTTTCGCCGATTCATCCGGAACCGGGTCAAATTTGAACTGCATGTGCTTAATAGTTTGCTCGTTATTTTATCAAAAAATGATTTCTAGATACAAAATTACTTATTTAATAAGAGATCTTACAAATTGTTTGCATGATTCGACCTACATCAATGAACGGGCATGCCCGTCTTTTGATTGCATTTTGGAACATGCATGAAGAAATAAAAAATAATTGAAAAATACAAAACCATCGCGTTGCATCATCATTTCTGTCCTTGTGACTAGATAAAATAACAAACTTGGAATACCGAAAACATTTAAAAAAAAGTGTTATAGAAAAGGTGATATCTTGTATGGAAAAGCATGGTTTTCAAGCCAAATAATCAATGTTATGAATAGATTCGTGACATAGTTTGGTCAAATGATTAAATATATTTTGAAAAGGTGTGTATATTGGAATGGCAAACAATGTTGCTCAAGTAAGTTTTTTTGTTTTTGCACGAAAAAAATCATTATTCACTTTCTGATTGCTAAAAGTAATTAAAGATTTTTTAATTAATGCTAAGTTTTAGTGGTGATCATTATTGGCTATTTTTTATGACGAACATACCAAATAGTTTTTTGCAAATTGTACCAACCCATTTTACAAAATTATTAGATCACATTTTTTGTACAATTGACCAGATAGTTGCATGTAATATGTTTTTCATACATCTCTCATAAAAAATAAAAAATTTCACCAATTCAGGTTGGAACTGAGTCAAATTTAAACTATAGGTGCTAAATAGTTTGCTTTTTATTGTTTTCAAAAATCATTTATAGGAAAACAAGTAGTTATTTTTATTACAGATCCACCAAAAGTTTGTCAAGAATAAACACCTAGCAACGAACGTCCAATAGATGGATGAGGTGGTATCGAATGGACCACACGAGTGACATGTAAGCATGGTTAGAACAGGTTATGATGTTATTATAATCGTCGTAAATGTTATGACAATCCAAAAAAAATCGTAATCTCCTAAAATAACATTGTAAGCAGTGTGGATCAGTTTACGACAATTATATCTTATACGATTATGACCTTTTTGACTCACATCGTCGTAATTTTATCGGGATTTGGCCCCCCTCGGACTGGTTTTGACCATCTCGTATGAAATCGTCATAGATTTATGACGAATTCATCCACGACCACTAAGAGAACGTCATGTATGAGCATATTTCTTGTAGTGTATGCGATCAGGGGTCTAGGACCCTCACCCTTCAGGCTCCTGGACGGTGCATGGCTGGCTGGTGAAGCAAAAGCAAATCCAAATACACCGCTCGAGCGAAGAAGACACCACTTCCCGGCGCAGGCCGCGGTACTGCTAACATCTAAAGAGATTTCAGACAAACTACGACGCAGGGGAGCCCATAACTCCTTATCCCACGTGAAGGTAGTGCGTACAGACCAACGGGCCTCTCAAGTCATCCATCGAAGCATTTATCATTTTCATATCATGTCGCAAACAACCGTTATCGCTGTCTGACTAACAACACAACGGACAACGAACAACAACAAGGTCCACTAGTAACGTCGCGGCCTGCCCTGTCGTCCCGTCAAAGCGCGCAGTTACCAACAAGGTGAACCGTCTCCTTACCTTGTCTCGCGTGTGCTCTTGGTAGAGCTCGACTTTTCGTGGTTTGGTAACTCTCGCGAGATACGAGCAAGGGCCAAGCACGCCAGTAACGTCGGTCATACCCTCCCTATCATTCCCAACGCAATACCGCTCGTGGGCACCGTTGGGTCGCCCGATTACTTACCTTTAAGGACACCAGTTGATTAAGGTGCCTACCATCAAGTGAAACCAGGAGGAATCACCCTCGATGGTAAACTTGAAGAGGTTCGACCGAGACATCAGTGGAATGAACTAAAGAGGTAAACCTCGTATCATCCTGGTGATGCTACGCTATTGAGCCGACGAGAGTGAAATACGAGTCCATCCACTCGTAAGTCAAACTCAAAGTGACTTAGCAGAGTCTCGCCTTTGTAGGTTCCCTAGGGAATCTACATTGATCCGTACCTGTTGCAGTTATAATATTTTGTGATCCGCTTTCACTCACCAGAGTCATCAGGGCCCGCTATTCTAAACCTAGCTAATAATGCCTAGGGTTCACTACTGAATAAAATATATATATATATTTATAGGCATTCTAGGATAAAGGAAGGTACATCAATGGGCGACAAAAACAGGTTATGCAATAGAATAGGATTGTAACGTAGAAGAAGCAGTAACAATTCCTAGTGCAAGAAATGTACGGAAAAGATAGGCGATATCTAGGGAAGAGAATGGTTCTGCTTACCTGCAAGCTCGAAGGTAGGGGTAAGGTCGTCGAGGAAGTAGTCGTACTCGGCAGCGGTGTAGTCGGTGGCAGCAACGGGGTCTACCGGAGATTGGGGGGGGGAAGAAACAGTAAATACAGATGAATGAAGTGACATATGCAATGCTAATGGTGTTCTAACGCAGTGCAATGCACATTGCTCGGAGCGAGAATTCATCCGGGGATGAAATACCGGCTCTGGGTGATTATCGACAGACGGCCCGGAGGGGGAATGTCGATGTTCGTTGTGTTAGAGGGGTGTGGTTGGTATACGGATAACGTATTCGTATTCATTATATTTTTCTTAACAATTTTCATGTACAAAGTTATTTAATCTGACTCCCGGTTTAAAAGATATTCAATTTTAAAGTTTAAATCATTTTTTGATTTTATATAATTCATTTAGTCAAACCTTATCCAAAACAGTTATTTTGACTGGTCAAACCTGACCAGTGGGTCCCACTGGTTAGCCTCACATTATTAATAAAACATTTACTTAAATCTAATATTCCAGTGGGCCCACATGTCATACTCTCATTTTAAACTAAAATCATTTTAATTACTAAACTGACAGTGGGGGCCCAGCAGTGAGTGAGACATATAATTAATTAGCATGTTAATTAATCAGTGGATGAAATTAATGGTTGGGCGCACCTGTCATAGACAGTGGGGTTAATCTAATAGCTTTCTATTTTCTTAAACAGGGGGTTAGCCAGGGTGGCCCACCTGTAAGTGACAGAAGGGCCAGGTCATTAGTGCTAACGGTGCATCTAACTGGAGGGGTCCACTGGGCAACCGCACGGGAGCTCGCCGACGATGATGGGAGCCATAGCCGGCGGCGAGGTTGGTAATGCCGCCTATTTAGAGCGCCATTTTGGGCGCCGTTTGTTCCTACAGGTGTAGCGCGTCGAGCCGCATCCATTACTTCCCTAAGCGCGAGTCGAGGTGGTCGGAGCTGAGATCTAGGAAAATAATGGAGGCGACGGTTTTCATGCCCGACGGCGACGACGACTGCAGCGAGAGGGGAGGTTCGCAGGCACACGGGGACGAACGGGAGGCTCACTGTGATTTGTTGCCGTTAGAGTGGGCTTGGGGGAGGGCGGTTGTGGCCGGAATCGAAGGAGCTCACCGGCGGTTGGAGGTTGAAGACAGCGTCGATTGCGTGTGTACGCAGCGTCCCGACTCGGCTCCTTCTGCGGGCAGACGTGGACGAAGACGGTGGAGTGGATGGACAACTCCGGGAGGCTTGGGATGGCCGGTGGCCGCGCACGTTCACGTTGGCGACGACGAGTGTATCGGGTCTGTGTGGGAGGAACAAAGGGGCGAGCGCGAGGGGAACCAGGGCGTGGGGGGAACTAAGGGGCATCTAGGGGTAGGGTTGAGGCAGGAGGGGCGGCCCTATCCCGCCGGTGAGCCGGGGGATGGCCGCCAAGGCTGCACGGCTGGCCATGGAGTCGGTGATGAGGACATCCCTACTACAACTACTACTTCCCCAACTCTTCATGATGAACAAGCCAATCAAATCCGACTTGGACCTATTACAAGAGCCCGTGCTAAGTTATTAGAACAGCAGGTGAATTTGGTCTTACTCAAGTCTGATGATCGGCTTAGTGAGAATTATATACTGCCTATATCCTTGTGTGTTTGTATGATCAGGTATCAAGGTGAAGAAAAGGAGCTAGGAGGAGCTGAGGTTCAAGAAGAAGAAGCCAAGGAACAAGGACAAGCTACATTGGAAGAAGAACCTCAAGAAGACAAGGCCAGGAAGAACCAAGCTTTAGGCCGCGGTACTACCGCGCTGACCGCGGTACTACCGCGCCACGATACTATCGGGCCTACTACCGCACGTACTACCGCGACAACAGAAGGGTTACGGTAGTCCTTACGGTACTACCATAACTACTACCGTGCTGGTCAGGAGAGATGCGGAAGTGGTTACGGTAGTAGCCGCGGTACTACCGCGCCAATCACGGTACTACCGTGTTGCCTGCGCGCAGAAACGGGCCTACGGCCCCTGTATCCGAGTATGGACCCCCTTAGACTATAAATACAAGTCCCCCTATGAGTTTTAGAGTGAGACCACGTTTAGATAAACCCTAGTTCTTGAGAATAGCTCCAAGCTTTCATCTTGATTCAAATACTTCAATTCGTATCGATCTGAAGTGTTGCTACTGCAAGTTTTGTGTGATCTGTTGTTCCACTGGGAATTAGTAGATTGCAAATTACTGTCTCGTGGTCGACGGCTACGTTGCGCAAGTGTGTGAAGTTGTGAATATCCAAAGGGTAGAGAGCTGTCGCATTGGCAACAGGGATCTAGCGAGGAGAGTTCATCGGCTACATACAAGTAATCTATCATCGTCCTCATATTCACCGTCCGCTTACTGAGAAGATCGGGCCACCCCTTATCATCTTGGTAACAGAATTCCAGTGTTTCCTCGGTAAGCATCCAGAAAATCCATCTATTAGATCGTTTTTGTTTCGTCCTATCCATAAAAAGCCATACAAAATATTAGGGTTTCTATTTTTTCCATAACTTAGATTGCATCGGAGTCTTTGTTTTAGTTTGCTGTTTCGTGTGTTCTTCCCGAAAATTTCTCCGCAGTGCGACATATTGTGGCCTAAAGAGAAAAGTTACTGTAGCAGTACTGTAGCAATTTCGTCCAGTTTGGAATAGTGTCAGAAAAATAAATAAAAAGAAAGAAGTGTGATCAAAAAGAGTTATCCAAGAGTGCAAAGAGATATACAGTGTTAGAAAGGACATATCATAGTGGTGATCTTTTGAGAGGCCTGTCTTTCGTTTGTCTCCACTGTGTGAGTTTTTCTTTGGGTTTGTATCACACGATCAGCACTAGGACTTGACTATAGCTCCACTACATACCTATAGCTCCACCACATATATCCTGCTTTGTCGTGTGTTCACTCTTTTACTCGGGTATTCACTTCATCACATCCGTGCACTAGTCCTCCATCCGAACGGGTACGCATTACTATTCACTTTGGAACGGTAAGATTCACCTTTTCTTGTCAGTTTTGAGTGAGTTGTGAGTGTCCACCACAAGATTTTGATTTAGTGCACTAACCTGCTAATCATGTCTCAAAGTGGTTTTGATGTGATGCAGAAACAGGACAAGGATGCGCCAGTTACATGGGAGGCATATGAAGGTCTCCGTGATCATTTGACTGGGATGTTTACTAAATCCGCTGATGCGATTGATACAAATGTTCAAGCGGTGCAACTGAAAGTGGACGCGACTAAAGCTGCAGTCGCCACTATGCAACAACAACTTGCTGCTATACAGCAGAGCCTACAACAAATGACAACATCTGTCACGGGCATACAAGCAGCTATTGTACAACGCCAACCTGACGCTCAGGAAGATGATGGTAGTGTCCATGGTGACAATGCTGATTTGAGGGGCAATCAAGGCCGTGGGCGTGGTGTTCAAGGGCCGGGTCGCCAACCTCCACTTGGTTTTGGTGCGCGCCGTCTACCCATTCAGGAAGAAGATGTCTTGAGCAAGCCCAAGTTTAACATCCCCAAATTTGAAGGTTCCACGGATGTGGAAGAGTACCTCACATGGGAGATTAAGATGGAAAAATTATGGCGTTTGCATGATTATCCGGAGGACAAGAAGATCAAGATTGCTTCATCCGAGTTTGACGGTTATGCTTTGCGTTGGTGGGAAAGTGTGTTGACCGAGATACAAGAAACCGATGGGCAGCCTATTCGTACATGGCGTGACATGAGGGCGACCATGAAAGCTCGGTTTGTTCCCACTAATTACTTACAGACAGTTTTTGATAAATTGCAACAATTGAAGCAAGGTACTATGTCCATTGATGAATACTATATGGAGATGGAGATGTTGCTGCAACGTGCGCGAGTTCGCGAAGAGGTTGAGATGACTATGCAACGTTTTCTCCATGGGCTGAAATTTAATATCAAGAGTATTGTGCGGCATCACCAATACTATAATATGAATGATCTATTGCATCTTGCAAGGGAGGATGAATCCTAGCTTGCAGAAGAGGAACAACTGAAGTCCAGATACTCTACATCTAGCAGATTTTCTCCACGGACACCGTCCGCGCCTATGGAGAATTATGGTGTCAATACTCGGGCTTCTTCTTCAGTTTCCAAGCCAGCCTCCAATGGTTCTATGGCCAAGAAGCCAGCTGCTCCTGCTACTAGTGCAGGCTCCAACATGTCTACAGCTCGCAATCGCGAGATGACTTGGCATTCTTGCGGTAATCCGGGTCACTTTAAGAGAGATTGCCCGAACCGAAAGGTCATGTTTATTAATGAAGAAACCGGCGAGTATGAAACCGGTGATGATGAAAACCCAGCCGCGTTTGAGGATGAAGGTTACAACACCGAAGAAGGCATGGATTCTTTTCCGTCACATGCTCCTACCATTGTGGTGTCACAACATGCTCTCACGGTGCAGCCACATGCTGATTCTCAGCGCTGCAATCTGTTCCAAACAAAGGCGCTTGTTGGCCCCAAAAAATCTTGCAAAGTGATTATTGATGGAGGTAGCTGCCGCAACCTCGCAAGCAAGGAGTTATGTGCCAAGCTCAATCTGAAATACGTACCTCACCCAAATCCTTATTATGTCCAATGGTTGAGTGACAGTGGTGAGATGAAGGTGAATCACATGGTGCGCGTAAATTTTGAGATAGGTCCATACAAGGATTCCATCGATTTTGATGTGGTGCCTATGACAGTTTGCCATCTTTTATTGGGTCAGCCGTGGTTATATGATCGCCATGTGCAACACAATGGCCGAGCCAATACATATCATTTAGAGTTCAAGGGCAAGAAAGTTAATCCCCATCCTATGTCCCCACAGCAAATTGTGAATGAGTCTCGTCAGAAGGTAGAGGTGAATGTAGAACCAACACGCGAGAACAATGTAATAGCTGGGAGTGATAATATAACGAAAAGTGCGAGAGAGACTAGTTTTCTTACATTAGCCACCAAAGAAGACATGAGAGAATTTAGTGAGGATCCTACAGCCATACCTCTTGTCCTCATGTATAAAGGCGAGGTTTTGGTTTCTAATGATAACCATCCTATTTCTCCGGGTGTGTCTACTGTTTTGCAGGATTATGATGATGTGTTCCCGGCGGAGGTTCCAGCGGGATTACCACCCTTGCGTGGTATTGAGCACCAAATTGATCTTATACCGGGTGCAACTCTTCCTAATCGGGCACCATACAGGACAAACCCCCAAGAGACGAAGGAAATTCAGCAACAAGTACAAGCGCTTCTGGATAAAGGGTATATTCGTGTCAGCCTTAGCCCTTGTGCTGTTCCTGTTATTTTAGTTCCTAAGAAAGATGGTACATGGCGTATGTGTGTAGATTGTAGAGCTATTAATAACATCACTATTCGCTATCGTCATCCTATTCCACGTTTAGAGGATATGCTTGATGAATTGTGTGGTGCTGCTATTTTCTCTAAAATTGATTTGCGTAGTGGATACCATCAAATTAGGATGAAAGAAGGGGATGAAGGGAAAACTGCTTTCAAAATTAAGTTTGGCTTATATGAGTGGTTAGTTATGCCTTTTGGTCTTACTAATGATCCTAGTACTTTCATGAGATTAATGAACCATGTTTTGAGGGAGTTTATTGGACATTTTGTGGTTGTGTATTTTGATGATATACTTATTTACAGCCGCAATGAATTTGAACATGCTGATCATATTAGACAAGTTTTGCAAGTGTTGCGTGATTCTAAATTATATGCTATTCTTGAGAAGTGCACATTTGCAAAAGATAAGGTCATATTTTTGGGATATGTTGTATCTAAGCATGGGGTAGAAGTAGATTCTTCTAAAATTGAGGCAATTCAAAATTGGCCTACTCCCATGAATGTTAGCCAAGTATGAAGTTTTCACGGTCTTGCTGGTTTTTATAGACGTTTTGTGAAAGACTTTAGTACTATTGCTGCACTGTTGAATGAATTGACTAAGAAAGGTGTGCCTTTTGTTTGGGGCATTGCCCAAGACCTGGCATTTGATGAGTTGAAACGTTTGCTTACTTCTGCACCATTACTTGCGTTACCAGATTTTACGAAGCAATTTGAAGTTGAATGTGATGCTAGTGATATAGGCATTGGTGGTGTGTTGATGCAAGAAGGTAGACCTATTGCCTATTTCAGTGAGAAACTTTCTAGTGCTAGATTGAATTATCCTGTTTATGATAAAGAATTGTATGCACTTGTTAGAGTTCTTGAGGTTTGGCAACATTATTTGTGGCCAAAAGAATTTATCATACATTCTGATCATGAAGCTTTGAAATATCTGAAAGCTCAATCTAATTTGCATAGACGCTTAGCTAAGTGGGTTGAGTTCATTGAGTCTTTTCCTTACATCATCAAATATTAGAAAGGGAAAGATAATATTGTTGCTGATGCTCTCTCTAGGAAGAATATGTTATTGACACATCTTGATGTTAAAATTCCTGGTTTAGAGAGTTTGTGTGATTTATATGCAACTGATCATGATTTTGCTGAACCATATCGTTTGTGTTTGCTTCGGAATGCATGGGACAAGTTCCACATCCATGATAGATTTTTGCTTCGAGCTAACAAACTTTGTGTTCCAGAATCTTCTGTGCGTTTACTATTGTTGCAGGAATCACATGCAGGAGGACTGATGGGTCACTTTGGGCGTGAGAACACATTACTCATGCTTGCTAATAATTTTTATTGGCCCAGGATGAGGCGTGATGTGGACAGGTTTGTTCGACGCTGCATTGTATGCAACACATCCAAGTCCAAGCTAAAGCCTCACGGTTTGTATACTCCACTATCGGCTCCTACCACACCTTGGGAAGATATTAGTATGGACTTTGTGTTAGGATTGCTACGCACTAAATATGGTCATGATAGTATATTTGTGGTAGTGGATAGATTTTCTAAGATGGCACATTTTATTGCGTGCCATAAGAGCGACGATGCGTCGCATGTTGCTAACCTGTTTTTCAGGGAGATTGTACGCTTTCATGGAGTGCCCAAGACAATTGTTTCTGACAGGGATGTAAAGTTTGTGAGCTACTTCTGGAAGACACTTTGGGGAAAGTTGGGGATAAATTTGATGTTCAGCACTACATGTCATCCCCAAATTGATGGTCAAACGGAGGTGGTGAATAGAACATTGTCACAATTGTTGCGCACTATGATCAAGAAAAATCTGCGTGAATGGGAGGACTGTTTGCCACATGTTGAGTTTGCTTATAACAGGGCAGTACACACTACTACTCAGCTTTGTCCTTTTGAGGTGGTTTATGGTTTTAAGCCTATTACACCCCTTGATTTGTTGCCTCTTCCATTGCAGGACATAGTTGATATGGAGGCATCCCAACGAGCAGATTACGTGAAGAAGATTCATGAGAAGACACGAGAGGCTATTGAGAAGCAAGGCAAGAACGTTGCTGCTGCACGCAACCAGTCACGAAAGCAAGTTCTATTTCAGCCTGGAGATATGGTTTGGGTACATCTGCGCAAGCATAGATTTCCAGGATTGCGGGACTCCAAGTTGAAGCCACGTGGTGCTGGTCCTTATAAAGTGCTGGCCAAGATCAATGATAATGCCTACTCGATTGATATTCCCATTGCTGAGTTTGGTGGTGCAAGTAACAGCTTTAATGTAGCTGATTTATCACCACATATGGGAGATGACCTCGGAGCGTCGGGGTCGACGCCTTTTGAAGGGGGGGGAGATGATGAGGACATCCCTACTACAACTACTACTTCCCCAACTCTTCATGATGAACAAGCCAATCACATCCGACTTGGACCTATTACAAGAGCCCGTGCTAAGTTATTAGAACAACAGGTTAATTTGCTCTTACTCGAGTCTGATGATCGGCTTAGTGAGAATTATATACTGCCTAAATCCTTGTATGTTTGTATGATCAGGTATCAAGGTGAAGACAAGGAGCTAGGAGGAGCTGAGGTTCAAGAAGAAGAAGCCAAGGAACAAGGACAAGGTACATTGGAAGAAGAACCTCAAGAAGACAAGGCCAGGAAGAACCAAGCTTTAGGCCGCGGTACTACCGCGCTGACCGCGGTACTACCACGCCACGGTACTACCGGGCCTACTACCACACGTACTACCGCGACAACAGAAGGGTTACGGTAGTCCTTACGGTACTACCATAACTACTACCGTGCTGGTCAGGAGAGATGCGGAAGTGTTTACGGTAGTAGCCGCGGTACTACCGCTCCCGCGGTACTACCGCGCCAATCACGGTACTACCGTGCTTCCTACGCGCAGAAACGGGCCTACGGCCCCTGTATCCGAGTCTGGACCCCCTTAGACTATAAATACATGTCCCCCTACGAGTTTTAGAGTGAGACCACGTTTAGATAAACCCTAGTTCTTGAGAATAGCTCCAAGCTTTCATCTTGAATCAAATACTTCAATTCGTATCGATCTGAAGAGTTGCTACTGCAAGTTTTGTGTGATCTGTTGTTCCACTGGGAATTAGTAGATTGCAAATTACCGTCTCGTGGTCGACGGCTACGTTGCGCAAGTGTGTGAAGTTGCTAATATCCAAAGGGTAGAGAGCTGTCGCATTGGCAACAGGGATCTAGCGAGGAGAGTTCATCGTCTACATACAAGTTATCTATCATCGTCCTCATATTCACCGTCCGCTTACTGAGAAGATCGGGCCACCCCTTATCAGTCGGGGGATGCTCTCCACGCAAGGGGGAAGGAAGAAGACAATGGGGAGGGGATGGGCTAGGAGGTTGGGCTGGGCTCGGCCCAGTGGGTGGGCCTCGCCCTAGGTGACTTTTAGGGTTTTTCCCATTTTCCGTTTTCTTTTTTTTCTTTTCTGTCTTTTGCTTGCAATTGTTGTATTAGCTTTTACCTTTTTTGGATAATGTGAACTGGTCCTAATATTATTGTTGCATATTACTGAGGTGCCACAAAAAGCTTTGTTCCCAAATAATTTCTTTTACAGTTTTGTATTATTCAAAAGGGATTAAATGCCACTGGTTTTCTACTGTTTGAATTGTTTGATTTATTTAATAGCTTAATAAATTCCCATATCCACATGGACATGATCCACTGAATATTGGGCATTTTTCAAAAGTGGTTTCAAAGTTTTTGGTTGAACTTTTATTTGCCACATTGTTTTTAATTTCAATCATAGGGAAATTTGGATTTGAATTGATCCAAAGACGATCAAGGAATGATTTGCAACAGTAAACAACATTAGCAAAAGTGATTATTGTTCCCTAACACTGAGGGTGTTACAATTTGCTAGCTCTATGAAATACGTATATCTTCTTGGCTATCTAGGCTATCTCTACTGGATTTTTCAACCTATAAGCAGACCTTTGTATACACCCTTGTAACTGAACTAGCTATTCACAAAGAAAGGTCTATACTGTACATATACCAACTACGCACCCCTTGTATACTTATTTTTCCTTCTCCCATGCTTCAAGTTCTGCCCCGGCTCACTCCTCTTTCCAGCAATCTATGTGGGAAGCACTCGTTCAAAGTAAGTTGACATTCAAAGCGTTCCCGTAAGCTAGTAAGTCAATCAAAGCTATACCTGTATTTTTTAGTTTCAGGAAACTGTTGCATATTTCTAATAATAATAATAATAATATATATATATATTATTATTTGGTATTTACCAATTTTAGACTAAGCATAAGTTCATTTTGAAAGAAAGGGGAAATCCCCTGAAATAAAGGATTTTTACTACGTTACCCTCAATAAGAAGAGGAAGACAAACTAGCCAAGAGACACAAAAAGGTAGAGACCAACCACTGAAACAAGGGAGTAAGGGCTAGGGGTATATGGGCCAAGAAAGGTCCGATGTATCGGTCAAATATACCTAATCCTTCGCTCAAACACGCATCACACCCTTTGTAGGTTCAAGCCGAAGTCAAGCATGATCACCTACTTCAAACTCCAAATATCGTGGTCGGCGTACCTGGTCCTGAACTATTTTGAATCTAGAATAAGTTGAATCTTCTTGGCACTCTCCTTCATCTTCTGTGGCCCCGTCGGTCGGTACGTGCCAACCCCAACAAATCAGGGTACGACAAAGCTTCCCGTAGAGTGCTTCGAAAGGTGCCATTCCGATGCTAGAGTGATAGCAGTTGTTGTAAGCAAACTCAACTAATGTATCTCTATGCCTATTTAGTAGGCCTACTCATTGATGCTCTTCGGGCAGCTTGTATGGGATGTATTCTGGTGTACAGTGGGAGATGCAAGGATATCGATTGAAGTTTGATTTGTTGGCCATCGATTTGGGAGCATATGATGTAGTCCTAGGAGTAGACTGGATGAGGAAATTACCTATTATTTCAATAAGTCTTTACGTTGGTTGTAACTAATCACGTACCCGCTGCTGCGGAATTCCTTTTACCTAACCAGGATTGCAGTAAATATAAACAACGAACAATGGGCCTGCCTGCTTGTTCAGCACCACCCATTCCCATGGGAATATATGGTTTTTCTGTCCAGTGGGAGGATCATTTTCCTTGGAAGGTAATTTTCCCAACCAATAAATATTGGGTTCCCAAGTAAACAAAGCGAAAGATCAAGTAACCAACATTTTGAGGAGAAGCCAAGTAATCCAAGGGCAGAGCAATGCAATCCAATGGAGGGCTACGTGATCCAATAGAAGAGCTACGTAAACAAGGAACACATGAACCTGCTAAGGATCCACTCCACCTGCCATGTGGACCAATCACAAGAGCTCGGGCCGAGAAATTAAATGAAGTAATCCATATGATGATTCAGCAAGCCAAGCATTCGAGTTGGTATTAAAAGTTTCTTTAATAACCTAGCTGTCTGAAACTCGCCAATGGGATTTTGTGTAATCCTTCGGTCTACATGGTGTAGGTAAAGGGCAAATAAAAGTCGCTAATTAGTGGCACTGAAGTATGCACCCGGCGTGTAAAATTCTTTTTTTTATTTACCAATGTCACTATCCGACTGATCATCCTTTGAGACCACGGAGAACATCAGAGAGAAAGATACGTCACCTAAACTCAATTTACACCCTGACTTATATGACTCGGCTAGAAACTCAAGGCCTGGCCTTTTTGTGGGAGAATGCTGAGTCCTTCCCAAAATCGCCTGGATCAACGAAAGATTTGGATAATGCTAGTTTGTGATGTGATACTGATGTCTGATTTTACTCATATATATCCGATAGTGAAGGCCGTGAAGTTTGAACAACCTCACTTAACCCTGGTTCGGTAACCTTTCTAGCGCCCAGGTATCCATGATCTGTAGATAGAGGCCCACTTTCCATTGGATACTCCGAATAAAAGAAGTAGTTACCTAATCATGGGTCTATACGTAAGATCTCCTTGCGTAGAGGTTAAGGCCAGACGGATTACTGAATGTAGTTTTACTAACGGTTCCTCATCGACTACGAGAGTTTGTGGTCTGTGTTATCGGACCAAAGAAACCAAACAAGCATACCTTTCCTTTAATGGAGTATCTTGGGTATGGTACTCCCTCTTTATCAGCTCGATGTTCAATCAGCAGTCCTTCATGGGGATCTTGATCGGATGTAAGTCAAGATTGCTATTATCTTATTAAAGAACATAAACTTCAAAGCTTCTAGTCTGTTCCAACTCTTTTGAGCCGCTCTCCCAGTCAACGTTCAAAGGCATCACCATACCATAGAACTTTTAAGCTGGAGAAATGCTTTTCTGGCTTCTTCTCCACACCTTTCTTTAACAACTCAGTTAAAGGCCTGCTGATAGCTCCATACCCCGGTATGCGGAGTTCTCTGACATTGGCTGGTTCTGGCCAAGCTGTCATGCCCTCTACCTTGTTTGTATCAGTAGATACCCCAATTTCAGAAATAATGTATTTCCTTTATGAAATTTTGCTCACCCACAAAAAGTTTGTTCTGCCGGAACACTTCCTCTAGCAACTTGAGATGCTCCACTAGAATGTCATCGAAAAAGACCAATACCCCTTTCCAACATATCTCTTTAAAAACACTATTCATGAGTTGTTGAAAGGTTGCCGGGGAATCACCTTGAATTCAAAAATCCGGTCCTTCAGGGTGTTTTTTAGATATCCTCTTCCTTTCATTCTTGTTTGGTTATAACTAGCCCTATAATCTATCTTAGTTCACACCTCGTCCAAAAGTGTCGGTCTTCTATGATAGGAATGGGGTATTTGGAAAACATAGTTACTGCATTTAGTTTTCGATAGTCGAAACACACCGGAGCTGCTTTGGGGATTGTATTGGGCCGGATTACAACATTTTTCAACAACTCCTCTACTATCCTTTCAATCTATGTTTTCTGGGTGATAGCATTTCGTCGGAATACAAATGGTGGCCCACGTTTAGAAAACATTTTTAGGGTATTCTATTTCAACAGAATAGATCAAAAAATTTATATATTATATTTCATCTATATAAACTAGATGGCCCACTCAACTTTATTCATTCATCCAGGAAGTCCTTCCAGGTTTTGGAGGTTACACGGTTTCAGGCCCGGATCACATAGTTGACTTGATCGTGCCTTTTCCCATATAAAATAAGATCTGCTGCCTGGGAGATGTCTTCGTCATCATCCAGGCTAATTCCCCGGCTATTTAGAAGCTCCCTGGCTTTAGATTAAAATATATTGTCCCTTTCTTTCGCTGTCTCTATCCTATTGGTGGACGGTCGTAACTCTAATATAGGGCTTTGAAGCATAGAAATAAGCTGCAATCTAGTTTTTTCACAAAGGGTGGTTGAGGCTCAGACTCAACCATCTGTGCTTTGCAGATGATCTTTTTTTTAGCAGTGGTGATCTGAATTCTATCCCAGAGCTTACTAATATCATGACTCATTTTAATAGTGTCTGGGTTTTTAGTTAATGCCAAAAAAGTAAGATCTTCTTCAGTGGTATTTCTGAGTCTTTAAAACAAACTATATTTTTGTGTGTCTTTAATGAAGGGATTTTACCAGTGAAATACTTATACCCTACATTCATTTCCTTTTATTTCCAGGCTAGCTCCCTCTGTAGCCGGTGGTTGATGTAGATGAGTATGGGAAGACAATGGTAGTTTTATTCTAGGTCCCACTAATTGTTGAATAGTTGGTTTGAGATTTTTTTATCCGTGGAAGCCATTTCCATTTGAAGTCATAAGGTACCATCCTGTTCCATCCAGGAAGACAACTCTATCTCACAAGTTAGCCGGATCTATTATTTAAGCCTTTGACTAGAAAACCTATTTGAAATGAGTTTGGGCTCCGTTAAGTTATCCTCATTTCCTGAGGTAAGCGCAGTTCAACAAAACTAAAAGCTAGATATATATTTGTGAAGTAGAGCTAGACTGCATGATTGGATTGTATAGAAGGTTAAGAAGGATTTTTAATTCCTTCTTTTTTTCTTACAACAAAGAAGAAAGAGAGTGGGATGGTATGAAAGTAAATTCTAAGAGCTGATTTGATCAAAGAACCTCACAGCTTTAGTGCAACAATCCGATCGAAAGCACTCATCTTTCTCGACTAAATGATTTTTTGTCTCTTCCTCACTAAACGCCCGCTTCCTGGCTCCTCCCTCTTTTCCTAGTGGTTAAGTAGATAGTAGGTCCCCCCAGGCCCCGCAACCAAGATTCACTCATCGAAAGCTGACCAGGAAGAAAATAACCACTATTTCAATAAAGCATGGTTGGAGTTCTTCTATTGACGAATGGAAAAGAACGGTCTCACTTTTCAGAGATACATGACTTAGTGGACTGGTCATAGCGGAAGGTCAGAGGTGGGAAACAAGGAAACAGAGGAAATGCTTACTTGGACATAGCCTTCGGTACAAGTTTAAGGGAAGAGCTTTGATTGCTAATAAAATGAGTGGAAGAGCTGCTCGGTCAAAGGAATTCTCTCAAGTAGCAAAGGCAAGACGGAAAAGCAGGAATGAAGGTTGCTAGGTACCGCTCCGTGGTAACATCTATCGATACCGCTACCGGGAAAGTCTGGCAAGGGGAATATCTGGCTGAGGAATTAGAGGAACTTTGGTAGCACTCGGGGACGGAATCAATCAAAGAACTTAAGAAATTGCCCATACCGACAGCAGCTCCTGCTTTAGAAAAAACCTTATCTCATCAGGAAGGTATACCTGACCCTTTTTTAGCAAGTTAAGTAAGTCAAGCCCTTCTAAGCGAAGAATAGCGGAGAGAAATGGTAACGTAATAAAGGGAAAGGGAGCTAGCTGCTTCCATATCGCCCCCAAAAAATAACCCAAGAGTTCCAGAGGAATCTTCCATTCATTTCGATTTAGGTCTTTCTGCACCATATTTGGATCTTCCCTTTCTATGATCCAGAATTCCCAGCAAATCCTTGACTCCTCGAATATGATGGGATTTCAAACCTGGCGAATCTTTCACTCTACCTCCTCTGACTAAGAATATAGAATGTTCCTGCGAATTCTGACCTTCGCCTGGAATGTGAGCAAATATATCATGTCGATTGCTCAACCGTACTTTTGCTATCTTACGTAGATTTGAATTAGGTTTTTTCGGTGTTCTCGTCGAAACATGCAGGCATACTCCTTGCTTCTAGGGACATTGATCCAAAGCTCGAGTACGGTCCGTGCACCGTTTTTCTTTTCTACCATGACGAATCAATTGATTTTTTGTAGGCATCCCTCTTTCCTATGTCCTTCCCCCCTTTGCCCTTTAAAAAGTGGTTACTACCGAGCCGAAGCACCCCTTTTCCATTCATGGAGAGATCCAATCGTCAAAATCAATAAATAGGTCATGATGGACCAAGATCCAAACAGATCAATCTTGTTAGGAGGTACTGCCCAAGGAAAAGAAAAGGTGACTTCCGGATCAAGGATAATAAATAAAATAGGAACCAGATAAAATCATATATCGAAACAACTTCTGGCATCACCGGAGGGATCAGAACCACATTCGTAGGCCGACAATTTTTCTGGATAGGTTGAACTATTGTAAGCAAATAGAAAAGGAACACCGAGTGGAATCAATGAAACTAGCGGACTGATCACTAAATAGATATAAATAGATACAAATTCCGACATCACCAAAGCCCACTTCGTTCTCTCTCTCTCCTCGCGGCGCTCCTTGCTCGCGGAGCGGCATACCAAAAAAAAGACGCTAAGATGTGCATTCGAACCACTGAAGGATTTCAAGGGCAATGCCCCCTGCTCTTCCCACTGAAACAAGAAAAAAGGGATTTGCAGTCCAGCAAGAAAACGGATGCACGTTAGCGCAACGGCTTTCGCGCTAGTTGCTCAATCCGTTTCTTGTTTTGCTCTAACCAGTTGAGCTACCAGAACAACTTGCGTAAAGTCTCTTTTCTTCATCTATGAGCATCCTACCTGCAGTGGAGGGGCTTGCTCAAGAACCGATAGTCGGCCAGGGACTGGACAACCCTCGTTGGAGAAGGTCTTCTTCGCTATAGACGCCACCAAGAACAAGAAAAGGGCGCTCCGCTCCTAGTCACTAAGAAGTGCTATTCTATCCGATGGTGGACTCCATCAATCTTAGGTTCTTTCTCTCACGTAATTTCGTCCGCTCGTTCTACTTCCGTGCCGGAGGAAATGGGATCCGAACCCATGATACAATCTTCTTGTATGCCGATTTAGGAAACCAATGACTTAATCCACTCAGCCATACCTCCAAGTTGTTGACCGGGATTGGATGTGCCGGGTTGGTTTCCCGAAGATCCACTGCGTAAGACGTAGCGTGCGTACTCTTCTTTACTAAGCGAGAAAGACTCTATCCAGATCTATGGATCTCCCCAGCGTCCAAGCGAGACCCCATCCAAACCAAATCCGCCACTCGTTGGGCGAGGCCTTGCTTTCTATGAACACCTCATGACTGAATGAGAAACTTAGCCTCCGACCCGACCAAGAGAGAATACATGGTCAAGGCCGACGCCGACCTTCCTCACCTGCCTGAATGGAATGAATATCTCCTTCGTCTAGTCGAGAAGGGAAAAAGCCCGGCGGGGACAGGACCTTGACTCTTCTAAACCATTACATGACGGAGAAGTCCATTCTCATCATGATCGATCCACGTCCTACCATAGTGCCCGGAGAACCAGGCTTGCTTCTAGAAGATTATATAGTGATCCACTGGAATCAGCCTCGGGTGACGCCTCCCTAGTCGTCGAAAGATTTCATCCATCGGTCGTTAAGGTGGGGTGAAAACTGCAATTAATGCTCTATCTCCGTCATAGAATATGGGATACTCACTTTCAATGGCCTCGCATACCAGAGCCTCAGATGGCCTACCCTTCCAATCGGGGTTATAACAGGTCCGGTATCAGCAACACCAGCCAATCGTGTTGGTACGGTGGGTTCCCCATACCCACTATTCGAAAAAAAAGCTTGCCATAGCAGCTCAAACCTCCGATCGGGAAATGGGAGTTCTAACTGGTCCTAACCCCAATTACAAACAAATTAAATTGATTGGACCGAGGTTCATGCAGGGAGAGAATAGAAACTAATAACGATGGAGCAAGAAAATGGATGCGCGTTAGCGCAATGGCTTTCGCGCTAGTTGCTCAATCCGTTGTTGTTTGGTTCGAGGTTGAGCTCACCCGCCACCCTACGTCAGTAATCTTCCTAACTTCTATTCCGTTTTTTTGCTCTAAGGTAAGGTCCTTCAAGAATAGCATTGCGGTTGCAATGGGGCCCTAGGTGAATATTGTCCGCCCGTATGAGCCGTGCTATGAATATTTATAGGTCGGGGTCTTTACTGAAAAACCACAATACTACACTACAACAATTTGAAGAAATCCGCAAGTGACTATAATTTGAATTCACTAGTTGAGTTGAGGATTATTTCAATAAATAAAATCTGCCAATCTCGATATTCCCACAATTCATTCTGGTCCAGTGTCTATTCCTGAATGAAAGAAATGCGCTTTTTTCTGCGCTGCTCCCCTTCTCTCACTTCTAAATGACTCCTTTAGCACTCTCTTTTTTATATCAAAAAATATAAAAAGTTTACCTTTACCATAACTTCCAAGCAAAAGTGTCAATTCAGAAGCACTTTTAGCTACTCTAGCAAACGGAATTGAATTGGTCTAATTTAGGACTTTCCAATCGATTTTTATCTTACCTAATTATATCCACGCCCAGGGGGTAGGTACGTCGCAAGCTCTGGGCAGCTATCTTATTCAAAAGAAAGAATCTCGCTCCCTAAAAGGTTGCCGATACAATAACTCTATTTAACCCTACTGGATCCAATTGTTTAAGTGTTTCGTCGACAGGAACCACATTGACACCATGCTTGTGCTAAGCCACAGCTCCATCAAAATAATCTGGATTTCTTCTTGTTTACGAATAATGGGACATCTTCCTAACCCTATCAAACCTCTCTGCAACTACTTCTCTTTGTTCTCAGCAGCCCGAAGGATTAGTCTCAAAGTCCTATTAGAACTCCCGTGCTTGCTCCTTTGGATTCAAATGAATCCGAATTTCGGTAAGATAATACAAGAATCGTATTTGGTTGGGTTCTAACTCTGTTGTTTAGTCTGGCGTGGGTGTGATACTGGTGAAGAAGCGAGTAATTGACAGTCAGTGCGGAGCTTCTTTACACACCGGTAGCGGAACATCCCAGGCAGCTTAACGTGGTCTTGGCACAAAGGTAATACAATGGGAGTCTGACGATACCCGGTACTCGGGATCTCCTACTTGAAGAAGCATGGAATTTAAATTACTCAGCCGCTGAATAAAATAAACTAGATACCCTTCCAATATTTACTTCTCTTTACTTGCAGGACCTGGCCTAAGCATAAATTAGATTTTCTGCACAAGCTCAAGTGGAGGAGGAAGCAGGGGTGGCGAGCAAAATGTTGGTATGGAAGATCTCTTGCTCCCCCCTGAAGGGTTCTTAGATTACCAAGTAAGGGAGGGAGGTAGGTACCATGGTTTCCTTCTTTTATTGAATACCAGTAACGCGAGTAAACATTTAAGTGAGAAGTTAGGTAAGCATTGCCAATGGCCAAAGCCTTTACTCTTGACTTCTTGACTCTAGTAATAGTAAATAATGTCATTAGATTTCGGCATAAATTCTAGCCAGGTACCATTTCCCAAACTTGATTTCCTTTTTATGTACCTGTTTATGCATCTGGTTCATTGTTCACGAACTAAGACGGCTTAGCCGCCTTTATTTGGGCCATATGAAGGAAGTACTTCAATGAATGGATAGGTTGCCAACCTAACATTATCGGCGGGAAGTTCTCCTTTCTCCAAGTATGCTCATTAGACCAATAGGTGAGTAGCTAGTATAGTAGTAGCCAATATTAAAAACCGATAGTAGAAGTTCGGTGGATGGCCTTTGCGAAAGTGGCCACTCCGCATCCCTTCAGTAGCCAATCCTTTTTCTCAATGATGCAGTTCGCTTGGAACATGGCACAAGGTGTGACGTTCCGAGCGGTGGAGGACAACAAGTTTGTTGTTCTAGTTTTCTGCCTTGGCGACTGGAAGAAGCTCATGGAAGAAGGGTCGTGGATGTTCCCCAACCATGGCGTGATGCTGAAGCCTTACGACGGGATGGCTAACCCGCGATCTGTGGTTCTGAACCAGATTTATGTTTGGTCACAGATTCATAAGATCCCGGAACTGTTCCGCCTGGAAAACCTGGTGCGGGATCTGGCTAATAAGAAGCAAGAATAGAGAATCTCGCCTTTCTCGAGGCTGCGTCTCAGTGCCCTCTGTAAGTACTTTCGAGTAAAAATAACTACCTTTCAAAGAAAATACAACTATGGCTAGCTAAAACGAAAGAATGAGAGTACAAGGTATGGGTCTACGCTTCCAGCTTGCTCTAGTCTCACTTAAATTGGATCTCTCTCTGGTGAGAGCCTGCCAAGTAGGAAAGCTTTTTATAGTCACATTTTATTCATCTCTTCCCCTCTCCGCAGGCAATCACTATAACTACTTCAACCTTCTTCCGTGGTTGTGGTTCAGGAAAAACAGTGGCAAGAAATGTTGATTTCCCTTTCACGGGTGTACAGGACCCGAGAAATACGCAGGTTGGTTTCTAATAGTGCTCACTCCAGTGGGGTCCCGGCACAGTCCAAATGGAAGTTCATTCATTAGAGTAGTGCCAAGAAAGAAAGTGCTCAAAGGTATCATAGTTCATAGGTATTAACAGGATCCTTCTTGCATCAATTGAATTGAAAATTGACGTGATTAGCTGCTCGTCCCAAGTACCCAAAGCAGGTTCAATCAACTCATTTACCTTTGTGTGAAGTGTACCTCCCCTTTCCGTAGTGATTTTACTATTGGGACTTCCTGGAACCCAAGGGTCGTTCCACATGTTAATTTTCTCTCCTGTTCCAATTATCCTAATGTGTCTACGTTTATATGCATATCCAGCTTTACTTCACAAAGCCCCGTCCCTGGCTTTTTATTTTTGATTGAGTGAATGCATTATAAAGACACTAGAATGTTATCCGTTATTAAACGACTGGGTACAACAAAAGCACCCTGTGTTTGTGAAATTACCTCATCCAGTACTGTACGGAACTGAGATTGCGGGGATCTCACCTTTGGGATTAAAACAATAACAATTCTATTAATGATCTCTGGGAGGTAGCCGCCGTTTAGGAAACCAAGGACTGCAACCATTTTCTCGCAGAGCCGAGTCGGGCTAGTAAGAAGTAGCTACTTTTCGCAGCTTTGTATCTGGTACGGGACCTCATCATAGCAAACCATCTACGCAAGGCCTAAACAAATGGTCAATCAAACAACTTTACTCAGCCTTCTTTTCTGGTTGATCGAGCAAGCCCTGAGACCGAGAGGGATGCACTCCTGTATGCAAAGAGAGGTGTATAGAATAGAGATGAGAATATCACCTAGAACGTGCTTTTGGTACCATGGAACGCAGTACCTATGACCCTATAACCGGTGGATCGATCCTTGTAGGCAGACTGATGAGGACATCCCTACTGAGAGTCCATCTCCAACTCTTCCTGATGAACAAGCCAATCAAATCAGACTTGGACCTATTACAAGAGCTCGTGCAAAGCTAATAGAACAACTGGTGAACTTGCTCTTAATAGAATCTGATGTTGTGCTTAATGAGAATTATATACTGCCTAAGTCTTCGTATGTTTGCATGATCAGGTACCATGAAGAAGATGAGAAGCAGAAAGAAGAAGACGAGGTTCGGGAACAAGAAGTTGATGCTCCAGGAACTGGACGTCCGATTCCACTCGGACGTCCGACGCTGTTGACCTGGGCACGTGAAGCCTCGCCATCAGACAAGCATAAGCTACAGGAACCGGATGTCCGACGCCGACCGGACGTCCGACCGGTACGGGAAATACAACACTTGAGGACAGAAGCGTTGGCGTCAATATATACCGGAAATCCGACAGCTACCGGACTCAGTGTGCTGCGAGTACAGAAGGGTTTTGCGTCATAACTACCGGAATTCCGACGTCCACCGGACGTCCGATGGTCCCGACGGACGTCTGATCCCCACCGGACGTCTGACACTGCCTGCGCGCAGATTTTAGGGTTGCGGCCCTTGTATCCAACTCTAGACCCCCTAGCTTATAAATACTAAACCTCCAGCGCGTTTTAGGGTTAGACCACGTTTAGATAAACCCTAGTTCTAGAGAGTCGCTCCAAGCATTCATCTTGAATCATATACTTCAATTCATATCGATCTGAAGTGTTGCTACTTCAAGTTTTGTGTGATCTGTTGTTCCACTGGGAACTAGTAGATTGCAAATTACCGTCTCGTGGTTGACGGCTACGTTGCGCAAGTGTGTGAAGTAGTGAATATTCAAAGGGTAGAGAGTTGTCGCATTGGCAACAGGGATCTAGCGAGGAGAGTTCGTCGGCTACATACAAGTTATCTATCATCGCCCTCATATTCACCGTACGCTTACGGAGAAGATCGGGCCACCCCATATCATCTTGGTATCAGATTTCCAGTGTTTCCTCAGTAAGCATCCACCAAATCCATCTATTATATCGTTTTTGTTTTCGTCCTATCTAGAAAAATCCATACAAAAATATTAGGGTTTCTAGTTTTGCCTTAACTTAGATTGCATCGGAGTCATTGTTTAGTTGCTGTTTCGTTGTGTTCATCCCGAAAATTTCTCCGCGGTGCGACATATTGTGGCCTAAAGAGAAAATTTACTGTAGAAATCAACATTACTGTAGCAGTACTGTAGCAATTTTCCCCAAGATTGGAAAAGAGTCAGAAAAAAAGAGAGAAAAATCAAAAAATAAATAAAGAGAAAAGGAAGTGTGACAAAAAAGAGTTATCAAAGAGTGCAAAGAGATATACAAGAGTTAGAAGGGACATACAAAAGTGGTGATCTTTTGAGAGGCCAGTCTTCTTTTTGTCTCCACTGTGTGAGTTTTTCCTTGGGTTTGTATCACACGATCAACACTAGGACTTGACTTCGGTGTAGTTAGGGTGCCATACCTATAGCTCCACCACATATATCCTACTTTGTCATTTGTTCACTCTTTTACTCGGGTATTCACTTCATCACATCCGTGCACTAGTCCTCCATCCGAACGGGTACGCATTACTATTCACTTTTGTGACGCCCCCAAAATCAGACCATGTACAGTAATCATACACGCAAGGTACACGATCGAGATCAGGGACTCACAGTGAGATATCACAACACAAATCTAAAAATAAAATAATACAAGTTGTATAATACAACTCAGGGGCCACGAGGGCTCGAATACAACAGCTCAAGAGCACAAAGTTAGCCGAAGTAATAATATCTGAGTATAGACACAAGGATACAAGGTTGCCGTAAGAAGGCTAGCACAAAATCAACAACGATCGAAAAGGCGAGGCCTCCTGCCTGGGAACCTCCAAACTACTCCTGGTCAAAGGGAAACTCGACGTCGTAGAAGGCATCGGAAATCTTCACATTGCGGTGGTCGACATCGGGGATCTCCTGCTCCTGGGCTCCAACGTCGACTGCAGCAGTCGATCAGGAAAAAGAAAAAAGGGGAAATAAATCAAAGGTGAATATCTAGCATACCCGCGAGTCTTACGTCCGCTACTAAGCATTTATGCATTTGTATCAAATGGAAAGGGGAGGTTGTATATAGTGGACTGAAAGTCAGAAATCATAATAAGGATGAGAAGCTAGGCCTATCGAAGACTAGCATCTTCCGACGAGTCTTGAAGCACAAGAAGAGAATCAGCCAACAGTTCAATAACATGAATGTAATAACAATGCAGCAGAAGTTGCTGCAGCATTGTATAATAGTAAGTTGTAATCGATAACAATTATATATGCCTCCGAGATCCCCTCCTCGACTCCCCTTCGAGGAAGAGACACCGGAACCAACAATTTAATAGAAGTAGTTTGTAGTAGTAGGCTCTGGCTTTAGCATAAAGCGTTCTGTTACCGTGGACACAGCTATTCGAATAGATCAAACTCCCTGCAGGGGTGCACTACGGTTCAGCCTGCAAGCTCGTATCTCTAGGGTGGCGTATACCTTGTTAGGGAACACCCCACCGAGGCTATCCGACACGTTGTGACGCCCCCAAAATCAGACCGTGTATAGTAATCATACACGCAAGGTACACGATCAAGATCAGGGACTCACGGTAAGATATCACAACACAACTCTACAAATAAAATAATACAAGATGTATAATACAAGCCAGGGGCCACGAGGGCTCGAATACAACAGCTCGAGAGCACAAGTCAGCGGAAGCAATAGTATCTGAGTACAGACACAAGGATACAAGGTTGCCTTAAGAAGGCTAGCACAAATATCAACAACGATCGAAAAGGCAAGGCCTCCTGCCTGGGAACCTCCAAACTACTCCTGGTCAACGGGGAACTCGACGTCGTAGAAGGCATCGGGGATCTTCACGTTGCGGTGGTCGGCATCGGGGATCTCCTGCTCCTGGACTCCAAGGCTCCAACGTCGACTGCAGCGGCCGATCAGGCAAAACAAAAAGGGGGGGAAATAAAGCAGGTGAGTATCTAGCATACCCGCGAGTCTTACGTCCGCTACTAAGCATTTATGCATTGTATCAAATGGAAAGGGGAGGCTGTATATAGTGGACTGCAAGGTAGAAATCAGAATAAGGGTAAGAAGCTAGGCCTATTGAAGACTAGCATCTTCTGACGAGTCTTACAGCATGAGGTAAGAATCAGCCAGCAGTTTAATATAACAGAAATGAAAGTAACAATGCAACAGAAGTTGCTGCAGCATTGTATAATAATAAGTTGTATTAGAAACAATTATATATGCCTCTGAGATCCCCTCCTCGACTTCCCTGCGAGGAAGAGAAACCGGAACCAATAGTTTAATAGTAGTAGTTTGTAGTAGTAGGATCTGGCTTCAGCATAAAGCGTCCTGTTACCATGGACACGGCTATCCGAATAGATTATCTTCCCTGCAGGGGCTGCACTACTGTTACCCTGCACGCTCGGATCTCCAGGGTGGCGTACAACTTGGTAGGGAATGCCCCACCGAGGCTATCCGACACGTCGAGGCCCATCCTACGGATCATCAGAGAGATCCCCGCCGGTCTACATCCCTAAGGGCAAGGGGGTCATGGGCCTATCACCCCTCGTTCTCCGGGTCGTTGTGCGCCAAGTGGATCCAGTTCCGCAGCATGATTCGACCCAACCACAATGCTGAACTGGACGTCTTTCAAAGCTTTCGAACGAGACCACAACGCGGAGGGCCCACACCGTAATCCCACGTGGAGGTAGTGCGTATAGGGCATGTCGACCCACTCAAGTCATCCACCTGAACCGTTAAGCATTTTATTATTATCTGTCGGAACAACCGTTATCGTTGCCCCTTTCTCGATGAGTCGCGGACAACGACAGCAGCCAGGACCACCAGTAACGTCGGTGCCTGCCCTGTCGTCCCACCAACTCGTGCGGTTACCAACAAGGTGAACCGTCTCCTTACCTTGTCTCGTGTTTGCTCTTGGTAGAGCTCGACTTTCGTACAACAGGAAATCTTTCGGCCACGAACAGTACCAGGCCCGCCGCACACCGGTGGAATACACCTGACCTGTCGTTCCGCTAAGATACCCTGCGCGGGCACCGTTGGGTCACCCGACTCCTTACCTGTAAGGACACCAGTTGATTCGTGTGCCTACCATCAAGTGAAACCAGGAGGAATCACCCTCGATGGTACACTTGAGGAGGTTCGACAGAGACATCAGCGAAATGAACTAAAGAGGAATATTCTCGTATCACCCCGGTGGTGCCGAGACACCAGCGGAATTAACTAAAGAGGAATACCCTCTTATCATCCCAGTGATGCTACGCTACTGAGCTGATGAGAGTGAAATACGAGTCCGTCCACTCGTAAGCCAAACTCGAAGCGACTCGGCAGAGTCTCGCCGTTGAAGGTTCCCTAGGGCATCTGCATTGATCCGTACCTGTTGCAGTTATAATATTTTGTAATCCGCGTTCACTCACCAGAGTGATCACGACCCTCTATTCTAAACCTAACTAACAATGCGCAGGGTTTACTGCTGAATATTATATATATTTATAAGGCAGCATAGGACAAAGGAGGGTACATCAAGGGGCGACAAAAAAATGCTATGCAATTGAATATGATTGTAACGTAGCAGCAGCAGTAACCATTCCTAGTGCAAGAAAAGTACGGAAAGGTAAGTGATATCTGGGGAAGGAAAATGACTCTACTTGCTTGGAAGCTCGACGGTAGAGGAATGGTCGTCGACGAAGTAGTCGTACTCGGCAGCGGTGTAGTCAACGGTAGCAGCGGGGTCTACCGTAGAATAATAAGGGGGAGGAAACAGTAAATACACGGCAATCATAGCAAACAAAAGCAAGGCATGACAGATGAATTTTAAATGGTGATCTAACGCAGTACGATGCAATAAGATCGGAGCTGGAAATCATTCGGGGATGAAATACCGGCTCCGGGTGATTACCGGACAGGGTGTCCGGAGGGCGGGGGGGTCATGCCGGAGGTGTCGTTTACATCCGACACACGTGTGGGTGGTGTATCCGGGTTAGTTGATCTATTCCGAACAACTTTCATGTTCGGAATAAATTCATCTGGATACTTTAACAGTACTGGACGAATCATCGGACAGACGGTCCAGAGGGGGGGGGGGGCGGTTCGATGATCGGTATGTTAGAGGGGTTTGGTGGTGGTATGGGTATCGTATCCGTAGTCGGTGATCTGTTTTGAGCAACTTCCGTATACGAAATTTTTTCGTCCGGGCAACGTATATCAGTACCGGGAATTACCGATAGACGGCCCGGGAGGGGGTTGTCGGTGCCCGGTGCGTTAGGGGGGTGTGGTAGACGAACGGTGTGACGCCCCCAAAATCAATCTGTGTACATTAATCATACACACAGGGTACACGGCTGAGATTAGGGTGCCAGGTGAGAATATCACAGCACAACACTAAACACAAATGGATAAACAAATATGTTACAATACTAGGGATCACGAGGATCCGAATACATAAGTCATACAAGCCATAATATCTGAGTACAGACATAGTTAGTCAAGTTTTGCCTTAAGAAGGCTAGCACAAATGACATCAGAGATACAAATTGAAAAGGCGAGGCCTCCTGCCTGGGATCCACCGAACTACTCCTGGTCAACGGGGAACTCGACGACGTAGTAGTCGCCTCCGGGGTACTCCTGCTCCTGGGCTCCAACGTCGGCTGCAGCGGCCGATCAGGCAAAACGAAAAAGGGGAAATAAAGCAAAGGTGAGTATCTAGCATACCCGCGAGTTTTACGTCCGCTACTAAGCATTATGCATTGTCTCAAATGGAAGGGGAGGCTATATATAGTGGACTGCAAGATAGAAATCAGAATAAGAGTAAGAAGCTAAGCCTAATGAAGACTAGCATCTTCCGACGAGTCTTGCAGCATGAGGAGAGAATAGCCAACAGTTCATATAAAGCATAAAGTAACAATGCAACAGAACTTGCTGCAGCATTGTATAATAGTAAGTTGTAATAATTAACAATGCCTCCGAGATCCCCTCCTCGACATCCCGCGAGGAAGAAAACCTGGAACCATACAGTTTAATAATAATAGTTTGTAGTGGTAAGATCCAGCTTCAGCATAAAGCGTCCTGTTACCGTGGACATGGCTATTCGAATAGATTAAACTTCCCTGCAGGGGTGCACTTCTGTTACACTACAACGCACGGATCTCCAGGGTGGCGTACACCTTGTTAGCGAATGCCCCACCGAGGCTATCCGACACTCCACAACCCATCTTTCAAACTCAACAGAGAGGCCATCCGCCGGTCTAAATCCTAAGTACGCAGGGCCTTGGACCCCAACCCTGACGTACTCCTGCATGGTGCGTGGGTGGCCGGGAAGCCGTAACAAAAACAACACAACTCGAGCCAAAGAAGACACCGCACTTCCCGGCAATCAGCCCGCGGTACTGCTGACGTCTGAAGAGTCCTCGGACGACACCATGAAGCAAAGGAGCCCATAACTCATTATCCCACGTGTAGGCAGCGCGTACAAGCCAAAAGGCTACTCAAGTCATCCGCCGAACCATTTAGTATTTTATTAATTTGCGGGACAACCGTTATCGTTGCCTCGACTTAACTGACCCGCGGACAACGACAACAGTCAGGACCACCAGTACATCGGTGCCTATCCTCTCGTCCCACCAAGTCTCTGCGGTTACCAACAAGGTGAACCGTCTCCTTACCTTGTCTCGCGTGTGCTCTTGGTAAAGCTCGACTTTCGTGGATTGGTAACTCTCGCGGCCAACGATCAGGGGCCAAGCACACCGGTACACTGGTCGTAGCCTCCCTGTCATCCCATCGCAATACCACTCGCGGGCACCGTTGGCTCGCCCGACTTCTTACCTGAAGGACAACCGTTTCTCAAGTACCTAGAGCGGCTATACAGAGTCAGCAACGAGTGGAGTACAAGGATTACTCCTTGATAGCTCACACTAGATAGCTCGATAGAGCCGAGCTAGGGGGACTGAGGCGGTGTCTGCATTGTACGATACCTGTGCAGTTATAATATTTGTATCCGCGTTCACTCCCCTGAGTGATCACGGCCCGCTATCTAATCCTAGCTAAAAATGCGCAGGGATCACTGCTGAATAATGCATAATTATAATAGTCAGCATAGGATAAAGGAGGTACATCAAGGGGCGACAAAAACAGGCTATGCAATTGAATAGGATTGTAACGTAGCAGCAGCAGTAACAATGCCTAGTGCAAGAAAAGTACGAAAAGATAGGAGATATCTGGGGAAGAGAATTGCTCTGCTTGCCTGGAATCTCGACGGCAGAAGTAGGGTCGTCGACGAAGTAGTCGTACCCAGCGGCGGTGTAGTCGGCGGTAGCAGCAGGGTCTACCGGAGAATAAAGGGGGGAAGAAATATTAAATACAAAGCAATCATAGCAAACAGATGAAAAACATGACGTATGCAATGTTAACGTTGTTCTAATGCAGTGCAATGCCAGTTGCTCGGAGCAGGAATTCATTCGGGGATGAACTGCCAACTCCGGGTGATTACCGGACATGGCGTCCGGAGGGGAAGGGATCATGCCGGAGGTGTCGTCGACATCCGACACACGTGTGGGTGGTGTATCCGGGTTAGCTGATCTATTCCGAACAACTTTCATGTTCGGAATAAATTCATCCGGGTACTTTAGCAGTACCGGACAATTTATCCAACAGACGTTTCGGAGGGGGACGGTTCGATGTTCGTTGTGTTAGAGGGGTGGGGTAGACATACGGATAGCGTATTCTTATTCGTTATATTTTTCTGATCAATTTTGATGTATAAAGTTTTTTTAATCTGAATTACAGTTTAAAAGATATTGAATTTTAAAGTTTTAAATCAATTTTAAATCATTTTCTATATTTACTTTTATTTATTTAAATGCAACATTATCCACAACAGTGGGGTTGACCAGTCAACTGACATGTGGGTCCCACATGTCATCCTCTGGTTTTAATAATTCATTTATTTAATCTAATAATCCAGAGGGGCCCACTTGTCATAGTCTAACTATTAATAAGTCATTTATTTAACCAGATAATGGGTGGGGCCTAGGTGTCATAGACATAGTTACCTCTAACAGTTTTTTTTATTAATTAGATGGCCTTGGGCCCACTGGTCATACACATAGGGGGGCGGGTTATCTACTAATCTCTTTTAGTTAAGGAGGGCGGGTCCACCAGTCAGTGGCTAGCTTGCCACTCCACGGCTCGCAGCCATGGCCGGCCGTGGCTAGATCAGCAGCGCCGAGGCCATTTCGGCAAGTTCCGACGACAGATCGGGGCGGGGAGGGGCGCGTCTGAACGAGGGGGGGGGGCGCACTGTTTCCATTCCTCCCATCGGCGCGAGCTAGGGGAGACCGTGGGGACGGCGAGGTTCACCGCGGCGGCGGCTGGTGCACTATCTAGGTGGGATCGACGCTCTAGCGCGCTAAACGGAGTACGACGAGGGGGAAACGAGCAGAATCTCACCACGCAGGCGTTGGAGATGTCTGCGAGGGCTGGGGAAGGCTGCCGGCGTCGAATCGGACGTCGACGTCCACGGCGGCCGATGAAGGGAACGGCGTGAATCGTGCGGTGTAGCGGCCAAGAGCTCGAGCTGGGTGCGCGTGAGGAAGAGGACGTCCACGGCGGAGGCTCTGGACAACACTGCTTGGCCTGGGGACGACGGTGGCCACGCGAGCTCACCAGTCCGCGCCCACGGCGTCCACGGGTGAAGGCGAACGGAGGAGACAGGAGAGGATAGTGGCGTTGGGGGGGGGGAGGGGATCTGGCGGGTTAGGGTTTACGACCGCGAGGGAGGGTGAGGACATTCTTATCGCCGCCGGCCAGCCGCCGGATTATCGCCACGGGGGGGCGTCGCGGCCGTGGCAGCGGGGATGCCCGCCACGGCTTCCCCAGGTAGATGACAACGGGGGTTAGGGGAGGGGAGGTGGGCTGGGTGGGCTTGTGGCCCAGGGAGGGGGGGGGGGAATGGGCTTCGCCCACGGGTTAGGTTAGCTAGGTTGTTTTTGTTTTTATTTTTCCTATTTGTTTTTCTGTATTTTATCTTTTGGATCTTTTTTAATTACTTAGGTATATTTGTAAAATGTGAAAGGTGTCCCTTAATTATTGGTACACCACAAGGCAGTGCCACAAAAAGTTTGGGTGACAATAAAAGTCATTTAATAATTTAATTAAATATTAAATGGGTTATATGGGCTTTTTAGCTACTGTTTTGAATTATTTGAATTAATTTAGAGATTAATAAAATCACCAAATTGGTGTGACATGCTCCACTGAATATTAGTGATTTAATAAAAGTGGAAGCACAATTTTTTTGGACAAGGTTTTATTGTCACCTTGTTTTTTAATATTGCACCAAAGGCAATTGAGTATTTGATTTGATTTCAATTCAAATGTGATTTGAATTGAGCTTGGAATTATTTGGATTCATCATGACCAAGGTCCATGATCACATTGCTTTCAACAATATCAAAATGGAATTGAATTTGAGGTGAACCAAGTTGATCAAACAAAATTTTGAACAGTAGTGACAAACAGTAATGGTGATTAATGTTCACTGACAGTGAGGGTGTTACAAATCTCCCCCACTACAAGAATTCTCGTCCCGATAATTTAAGCGGTAGAGGGGAAAAGGTCGGGGTATTCATCGCGAAGGCGATCTTCGCGTTCCCAAGTGGCTTCATCTTCAGAATGATTCGACCACTGAACCTTGAGGAATTTGACGGTCTTGTTGCGGGTTCGACGTTCAGACTGATCAAGAATGCGGCTTGGATGTTCTTGATATGTCAAGTCTTGCTGCAGCTCGATCATATCATCCTCCACTTCTCGAATAGGGTCCTTGAAGCAGCGACGGAGTTGCGACACGTGAAAAACATCGTGGACTTGAGAGAGGTTCGGCGGCAATTCGAATCGGTATGCCACGGGTCCACTCCTGGAAAGGATTCGGAACGGGCCAATGTAGCGAGGAGCTAACTTTCCTTTGATCCCGAAGAGGTGAGTGCCTCGCATGGGAGTGACACGGAGGTACGCGTATTCGTCAGGCTGATAGACCATTTCTTTGTGCTTGCGGTCATAGTTGCTTTTCTGGCGGGACTGAGCGGCTTTCAGATGTTCACGGATAACGCGAACATCATCTTCAGCATGATGTATAATGTTCGGACCAAATAGAGTTCGTTCCCCAGTTTCTGACCAATTCAGAGGGGTTCGACACTTACGTCCATAGAGAACTTCAAAGGGTGCCATCTTCAGACTAGCCTGATAGCTATTCTTGTACGAGAATTCAGCAAATGGAAGAGATTCCTCCCATTTCTTGGCCAAGGAGATGACACAAGCCCGGAGCATATCTTCAAGCACTTGATTGACTCGTTCAACTTGGCCTTGCGACTGGGGGTGATAAGCGGTGCTGAAATTCAGGTGGGTGCCCATAGCTTCTTTGAAACTATCACAAAATCTTGAGGTGAAAATGCTGCCACGGTCTGAACTGATCTCCAACGGAATGCCATGGAGGGACACAATTCGGGAAACATACAAGTCTGCTAACTGGCTAGCAGAGATAGTCTCCTTGACTGGCAGAAAGTGGGCAACCTTGGAGAAGCGGTCGATGTAGAAAAAGATAGCATCGTGGCCTTTCTGCGATCTGGGAAAACCAGTGACGAAGTCCATATCGATCTTGTCCCACTTCCATTCAGGAATAGAGAGTGGTTGCAGAGTTCCACCAGGTCTTTGATGTTCTTCTTGCACGCGACGGCAAACGTCACACTCGTCAACATATCGAGTGATGTCTTGCTTCATATTAGACCACCAGTACCGCTGACGAAGGTCTTGGTACATCTTGGTACTACCAGGGTGAATCGACAAAGGAGTATCATGAGCTTCTTTCATGATGCGCAGGGTCAAGTTTAGATTGGGCTTACTCCTAGGGACCACTAAACGATTCTTGAAATACAACGTTCCATCACCAGCAACAGTGAAGCATGATGGCTTTCCTCTAGCGATATACTTCTTGATCTTCTCGACATCAGAGTCACAGGTTTGTATCCACTTGATGGTGCTGTGGAGGTCCGTCTCAACAACAAGGTTATTTACATATCCCTGTGGAACAATCTCAAGATTCAGCTTGCGTAGCTCTTCATACAGAAGTGGCTGATGTACTTCAACTTCAATTTCGCTACAGTAGGCTTTGCGACTCAAGGCATCGGCCATCACATTAGCTTTGCCAGGGGTGTAATGAATATCCATGTTGAAATCAGCTATTGTCTCGAGCCATCTTTGTTGGCGAAGATTCAGATCTGGCTGAGTAAACAAGTATTTCAGGCTTTTGTGGTCGGTGTAGATTTCACAACGATTACCAACGAGGTAATGTCGCCACAGCTTCAATGCATAAATCACCGCTGCCAATTCGAGATCATGTGTTGGATAGTTTTCTTCGTGAGCACTCAACTGGCGAGAGCCATAAGCAATCACTTTGCGCTCTTGCATTAGGACACAACCTAATCCTTGACGAGACGCATCGCAATATATCACGAAGTCCTTCCGGGTATCCGGGGGAGCAAGCCTCGGAGGAGAAGTGAGCTTGTCCTTGAGAGCTTGGAAACTTTCCTGACATTTGTCTGTCCACTCGAACCTGACGCCTTTGTGAAGCAGATTAGTTAGGGGCCTGGCAATCTTGGAGAAGTTCTCGACGAAACGACGGCAATAGCTAGCGAGCCCGAGGAAACTGCGGACTTTTTTGACGGTCTTGGGAGGAGTCCAGTCAAGAATAGCCTGGATACGTTCTGGGGTGACGGCAATGCCATCCTTGGAAATCACATGTCCAAGGTAGGTTACTTCGGGAAGCCAGAACTCACACTTAGAATACTTAGCGTAGAGTTTGTGTTCTCTAAGCTTCTCCAGTATAAGACGAAGATGTTCAGCATGTTCTTCTTCATTCTTGGAATATATCAATATATAATCCAGATAAACCACGACGAACTTGTCGAGGTACTCCATGAAAATATAATTCATCAATCTGGAGAAGGTCGCTGGAGCATTGGTTAAGCCAAAGGACATGACGGTGTACTCGTATGAACCATAGCGAGTAATGAAGGAAGTCTTCGGAATGTCCTCATCACGGACTCGGATTTGGTGATAACCCAACCTCAAGTCGAGTTTAGAAAAAACATTGGATCCGGCAAGTTGATCATACAGATCGTTGATCCGGGGAAGTGGGTATTTGTTCTGGATGGTGGCTTGGTTAATGGGCCGATAATCTTGGACCAATCGGTTTGTCCCATCGCTCTTCTTGACAAAAAGCGAAGGTGCTCCCCAAGCAGAGGAACTGGGGCGAATGAATCCTTTCTGAAGTGCCTTGTCGATTTCCTCCTTAAGTTCAAGGAGTTCATATGGCGGCATCTTGTAAGGGCGCTTGGCAATAGGAACAGTGCCTGGCTTCAAGTCGATGACGAATTCCACCTCTCTGGTCGGGGGTATTCCCGACAGTTCCTCTGGGAAGACGTCGGGAAAATCACGAACGACCGGAACGTTCTCAATCCCTTCCAGAGGTCAGACATTCAAGGCATTCACCATAAAGATATGCGTTTCAGCATCACGTGTAATTCGGGTGGTGTGGTTAACAATCTCGCCGAAGGGGTGTAAAAGTCGCACAGAACTGGTGCCACAATACAATGCGGCATCGTGAACTTTCAACCAATCCATTCCCAGAATGAGGTCTATGGTGGAGGTTTTTAGGATGATGGGGGACACAAGGAATATAATCCGTTCGACGTCAATGGTGACATCGTGTACCATCATGGAGGTTTGGCAACGGCCTCCAGGGGTGCGAACAATCATCGGTGGGTTCATCTTCTCAAACGTAATGTTACGCGATAATGCAAATGCTTCCGACATGAATGAATGTGATGCTCCTGAATCAAATAAAACAGTAGCAGGTGCGGAATTAACGAGAAGGGTACCCATCACGGTAGCGGGTTGTTCCTGAGCTTCTTCAACATTAATGTTGTAAGCATGTCCACGAGCATGAGCAGCATACCCAGTTTTATAGTTCGGGGTCCTGTTATTGCCACGACCATTTCCGCGACCAGTAGGGTGAACTATCAGTTGCTTCTGTTTCTGGGGTCACTCTCTAGAAAAATGACCAGGCTGGCGGCACGTGAAGCATAATCCATCCTGAGGACGAAGGGGTGTAGCATTGGTTGGTGGAGGGAGAGCTCTTGGCATCTGCGGTGGCGGAGGCAGACGGGGTGCAGCATAAGACGGCCTTGGAGCAGGGGCAGGTGAATGGGTCACACTGTGAGGGAGCCAGATGCGAGGCTTCTGTGTTGCGCCTGAAGATGAGCCAACGTCACGATAGCGTTTCTGCGTGTCCTTGAACTCCATCTAGGAAGTCTCGACGGTGATAGCCTTGTTCACCATGGTGGCGAAGTTGGCAAAATCATGAACGGCAAGAGCGAGCCTGAGGTCTGCATTGAGTCCACGACGGAACTTCTGCTGTCTGCGAGCATCAGTGGTGATCTCTTCTTCCGCATAGCGAGAGAGGTTGAGGAACTCGCGCTGATAGGCTTCAACAGTCATGTTTCCCTGAGTGAGGTTGCGGAATTCTTCCTGCTTACGGTCCACGATCCCCTGAGGAATGTAGCGGGCGCGAAAGGCGAACTGAAATTCATCCCAGGTGATGACTTCTCCAACTGGAAGTGAACGCTTGGGGGTGCTCCACCATTGAGCAGCGTCGCCTTTCAGATGATAAGACGCAAAGTTCACATAGTCGGCTGGATCGACATTAGCAGACTCCAGCTCGTGAGTGATGTCGCGAAGCCAGTCATCAGCATCCAACGGCTGAACAGTGTTGCGGAACATAGTGGGGTTGAGGCGGGTGAAGTCGTGCAGAGTCACGGTGGCGTGCTGATGGTGGTGCCCATTCTGATTCGGCTGGGGGAACTGAGCCATGACATTCTCCATGAGCTGACGGTTCAGCTCGAACTGCTGCATCATCGCGGCCATGTAATCCGGCGGCGGAGGTGGGTCGTTGGCGCCACGACCACGACCACGACCACTACGACCAGCCATCCTGCTAGAATTTAACAGGGGTATTTCAGCGATGAAAATTTAACGAGATACCAGAATCAAGCCTGAAGTAAAGAGACAACGAAGAGGAGGCATGGATATATATAGGAGTAATCATATAAGACATACACATTCACAGACAGAGTCAATCGAAAATCGGGCAGCATAACGTCGTAGAAATTAAGGAAAAAGGACTCACTAGGCGGCGCGCAGACCGCGGTAAGGATTACACGACGCAACATAGATTCCACTATGTCAATCACGCCGCAAGAAAACTGTTGGCCACAGGAGTTAATGCAAGAGGACACGCGGGCGGCCCAAAATGAGAATGGGATCCGCATTCCGGGACCTGGGGTAGAACTCCTGCGACACGACTCAATCAATGGGGGAAGCACCAAAACGCCGGATGGAATCAAGAGAACGTGATCCTAATGTCAGAGTTTGTAAAACTTACCAGCAAGGATAAGAGAGTAGAGTCCCAGAGCATAGGTAAGGAGAAAAGGATCCTAATACCATAGATATCACACATAGTGACATCGATGTGGGCCCGTAAGCCAAATATTAAGTTAGCAAAATAGTTTTTTCAAAGTCTAGACTCAACTTCGACCAAGTAGTGGTGGGGTGGCTTCCTACAGGCAGTCGGCTCTGATACCAACTTTTGACGCCCCCAAAATCAATCTGTGTACAGTAATCATACACACAGGGTACACGGCTGAGATTAGGGTGCCACGGTGAGAATATCACAGCACAACACTAAACACAAATGGATAAACAAATATGTTACAATACCAGGGATCACGAGGATCCGAATACATAAGTCATACAAGCCATAATATCTGAGTACAGACATAGTTAGTCAAGTTTTGCCTTAAGAAGGCTAGCACAAATGACATCAGAGATACAAAGCGAAAAGGCGAGGCCTCCTGCCTGGGATCCACCGAACTACTCCTGGTCAACGGGGAACTCGACGACGTAGTAGTCGCCTCCGGGGTACTCCTGCTCCTGGGCTCCAACGTCGGCTGCAGCGGTGAGTATCTAGCATGCCCGCGAGTCTTACTTCCGCTACTAAGCATTATGCATTGTACCAAATGGAAGGGGAGTCTATATATAGTGGACTGCAAGATAGAAATCAGAATAAGGGTAAGAAGCTAGGCCTAACGAAGACTAGCATATTCCGACGAGTCTTGCAGCATGAGGAGAGAATAGGCAACAGTTCATATAAAGCATAAAGTAACAATGCAGCAGAAGTTGCTGCAGCATTGGATAATAGTAAGTTGTAATAATTAACAATGCCTCCGAGATCCCCTCCTCGACATCCCCGCGAGGAAGAAAACCCGGAACCATACAGTTTAATAATAATAGTTTGTAGTGGTAAGATCCAGCTTCAGCATAATGCGTCCTATTACCGTGGACACGGCTATTCGAATAGATTAAACTTCCCTACAGGGGTGCACTTCTGTTACACTACAACGCACGGATCTCTAGGGTGGCGTACACCTTGTTAGCGAATGCCCCACCGAGGCTATCCGACACTCCACAACCCATCTTTCAAACTCAACAAAGAGGCCATCCGCCGGTCTAAATCCTAAGTACGGAGGGCCTTGGACCCCAACCCTGACGTACTCCTGCATGGTGCGTGGGTGGCCGGGAAGCCGTAACAAAAACAACACAGCTCAAGCCAAAGAAGACACCGCACTTCCCGGCAATCATCCCGCGGTACTGCTGACGTCTGAAGAGTCCTCGGACGACACCATGAAGCAGAGGAGCCCATAACTCATTATCCCACGTGTAGGCAGCACGTACAATCCAAAAGGCTACTCAAGTCATCCGCCGAACCATTTAGTATTTTATTAATTTGCGGGACAATTGTTATCGTTGCCTCGACTTAACTGACCCGCGGACAACGACAACAGTCAGGACCACTAGTACATCGGTGCCTACCCTCTCGTCCCACCAAGTCTCTGCGGTTACCAACAAGGTGAACCGTCTCCTTACCTTGTCTCGCGTGTGCTCTTGGTAGAGCTCGACTTTCGTGGATTGGTAACTCTCGCGGCTAACGATCAGGGGCCAAGCACACCGGTACACTGGTCGTACCCTCCTTGTCGTCCCGTCGCAATACCACTCGCGGGCACCGTTGGGTCGCCCGATTTCTTACCTGAAGGACAACCGTTGCTCAAGTACCTAGAGCGGCTATACAGAGTCAGCAACGAGTGGAGTACAAGAATTACTCCTTGATAGCTCACACTTGATGGTGCCTTAGTAGAGCCGAGCTAGGGGGACTGAGGCGGTGTCTGCATTGTACCGTACCTGTGCAGTTATAATATTTGTATCCGCGTTCACTCCCCTGAGTGATCACGGCCCGCTATCTAATCCTAGCTAACAATGCGCAGGGCTCACTGTTGAATAATGCATAATTATAATAGGCAGCCTAGGATAAAGGAGGTACATCAAGGGGCGACAAAAACAGGCTATGCAATTGAATAGGATTGTAACGTAGCAGCAGCAGTAACAATGCCTAGTGCAAGAAAAGTACGGAAATATAGGAGATATCTGGGGAAGAGAATGGCTCTGCTTGCCTGGAAGCTCGACGGTAGAAGTAGGATCGTCGACGAAGTAGTCGTACCCAGAAGCGGTGTAGTCGGCGGTAGCAGTAGGGTCTACCGGAGAATAAAGGGGGGAAGAAACAGTAAATACAAAGCAATCATAGCAAACAGATGAAAAACATGACGTATGCAATGTTAACGTTGTTTTAATGCAGTGCAATGCCCGTTGCTCGGAGTAGGAATTCATCCGGGGATGAACTGCCAGCTCCGGGTGATTACCGGACAGGGCGTCCGGGGGGGAAGGGATCATGATGGAGGTGTCGTGGACATCCGACACACGTGTGGGTGGTGTATCCGGGTTAGTTGATCTATTCCGAACAACTTTCGTGTTCGGAATAAATTTATCCGGGTACTTTAGCAGTACCGGACAATTTATCCGACAGACGGTTCGGAGGGGGACGGTTCAATGTTCGTTGTGTTAGAGAGGTGGGGTAGACATACGTATAGCGTATTCGTATTCTTTATATTTTTCTGATCAATTTTTATGTATAAAGTTTTTTAATCTGACTTACGGTTTAAAAGATATTGAATTTTAAAGTTTTAAATCAATTTTAAATCATTTTCTATATTTACTTTTATTTATTTAAATGCAACATTATCCACAACAGTGGGGTTGACCAGTCAACTAACATGTGGGTCCCACATGTCAGCCTCTGGTTTTAATAATTCATTTATTTAATCTAATAATCCAGAGGGGCCCACTTGTCATACTCTAACTATTGATAAATAATTTATTTAAACAGATAATGGGTGGGGCCTAGGTGTCATAGACACAGTTACCTCTAACAATTTTTTTATGAATTAGATGGCCTTGGGCCTACTGGTCATACACATAGGGGGGGTTATCTACTAATCTCTTTTAGTTAAGGAGGGCGGGTCCACCAGTCAGTGGCTAGCTTGCCACTCCACGACATGCAGCCATGGCCGGCCGTGGCTACAGCAGCGGCGCCGAGGCCATTCCGGCCAGTTCCGGCGACGGATCGGGGCCGGGAGGGGCACGTCTGAACGAGGGGGGGGGGGCGCTGCGTCCATTCCTCCCATCGGCGCGAGCTAGGGGAGACCGTGGCGACGGCGAGGTTCACCACGGCGGCGGCCGGTGCACTGTTTAGGTGGGATGGACGCTCTAGCGCGCTAAACGGAGTACGACGAGGGGGAATCGAGCAGAAGCTCACCACGGAGGCGTTGGAGAGGTCTGCGAGGGATGGGGAAGGCTGCCAGCGTCGAATCGGACGTCGACGTCCACGGCGGCCGATGAAGGGAACGACATGAATCGTGCGGTGTAGCGGCCGAGAGCTCGAGCTGGGTGCGCGTGAGGATGAGGACGTCCATGGCGGAGGCTCTGGACAACACTTCTTGGCCTGGGGACGATGGTGGCCACACGAGCTCACCGGTCCGCGCCCACGGCGTCCACGGGTGAAGGAGAACGGAGGAGGCAGGAGAGGATAGTGGCGCTGGAGGGGGAGGGGATCTGGCGGGTTAGGGTTTCCGGGCGCGAGCGAGGGCGAGGCCATTCTTATCGCCGCCGGCCAGCCGCTGGATTATCGCCACGGGGGGCGTCGCGGCCGTGGCAGCGGGGATGCCCGCCACGGTTTCCCCAGGTAGATGACAACGGGGGTTAGGGGAGGGGAGGTGGGCTGGGTGGGCTTGTGGCCCGGGGGGGAAATGGGCTTCGCCCACGGGTTAGGTTAGCTAGGTTTTTTTTTCCTTTTTGTTTTTCTGTATTTTATCTTTTGGATCTTTTTTAATTACTTAGGTATTTTTGTAAAATGTGAAAGGTGTCCCTTAATTATTGGTACACCATAAGGCAGTGCCACGAAAAGTTTGGGTGACAATTAAAGTCATTTATAATTTAAATAAATATTAAATGGGTTATATGGGGTTTTTAGCTACTGTTTTGAATTATTTGAATTAATTTAGAGATTAATAAAATCCCCAAATTGGTGAGACATGCTCCACTGAATATTAGTGATTTAATAAAAGTGGAAGCACAATTTTTTTGGACAAGGTTTTATTGTCACCTTGTTTTTTAATATTGCACCAAAGGCAATTGAGTACTTGATTTGATTTCAATTCAAATGGGATTTGAATTGAGCTTGGAATTGTTTGGATTCATCATGACCAAGTTCCATGATCACATTGCTTTCAACAATATCAAAATGGAATTGAATTTGAGGTGAACCAAGTTGATCAAACAAAATTTTGAACAGTAGTGATAAATAGTAATGGTGATTACTGTTCACTGACTGTGAGGGTGTTACAAATGGATAGCTTATTCTTACTCTACGTATTTTTCTTATCAACTTTGATATATAAATTATTTTAATCTGAGTTACAGATTAAAAGATATTAATTTAACAAGTATAGTTCATATTAAATCATTTAAATCATTTACTAAACTCTTTTATTATTTATTAAATTCAATTAATAATCATTTTTAATATACTAACCAGTGGGTCCCACTGGTCAGTGACTAAATAAATAAATTGATTTCATTTAGTTTAATTACCAGGGGGTGGCCCACATGTCATACTCTAATCAGTTTAATTAGTTGATTTAATTAATCTAACAGGGGGGTGGCCCACCTGTCATAGGTACAGGTTAATTACTAGTTTAGTTAAAATAAAAATGGGCAGGGCCCACATGTCAATTACAAAGGGGGGGTTATTTTTTGTTTAATATTTAACCAGGGGGTTATAAGCTAATTAGGGGGATTAGCCCCCCTAATCAGTGGGAGGGCCCCACTGTCAGAGACAGAGAGGGGGGGTTCAAATCCACGGCGCCCATGGCACGGGCTCGACGGTGGCGAGCCCTGGCCGGCGAGGGCCACCGGAGACGCGCTCCGGCGAGCACCTGACGAGCGGGAGGGGGTGCGGGCTGCGGGGCGGAGGCCGGCACGGCTGCGCGCGACTGCACGCGGCGAGGCGAGCAGCGACGAGCTCGCTCGGGAGCTCGAGCTCCCGTCAATGGAAGCTCGGGCGGAGCAGTAACCTACAACGAACAAAATGAAGGGGGAAGGGGGAAATCGTTGGATGGGCTCCTTTTGAGCGCGAGGGGAATGGCAGCAGGCACGGGGGAGCTCCGGAGGAGGCCAATCCCGAGGCGGGGCGGCGACGGACGTCGAGGGAGCGGCTCGGTCTTCGGAAGTGGACGAGGTGATGGCGCCGGTGAGGGGGGCGTCCCGACCAGTCCTGGTACTCTAGGAGGAAGGGGACGAGGGCTGCGCGCCTCCCGGACGAGGTCCCGCAAGCCGGAGGTGCCGGTGGTCGCGACGCTTCTCCTAGCCGCATCCATGGAGGCGCTCGGTACCGCAAGGGAGGAGAGGAACGGCGCGAGGAGAGGGGAAATGAGGGGCGCTAGGGTTCCAGGGCGAGGGCGGTGTCCGGTCTCCTCTTATTCTGCCGCAGTGCCGCCCGATGGCTGCCACGGCGTGGCCACAGCCATGGCCGGCTCGGATGGTGGCCATGCACAGGGGATGAGCAGTGGAGGCGAAAGGGGGATAGGGGTGGGCTGGGCCTTGGGGAAATTGCACTGGGCGTGTTTTTGCTCTTTTCCAATTTTTTTGCATTATGTAACACCTATCATTCTATTGTATTTTATTTAGACTCGCAAATGAATTTTCAAAAATGTTCTACTGGTCCTAATATTCATGTTACAATATAAGGTGATGCCACAAAAAGTTTGGGCAAGAAATAAATTCATTTGCATTTTTGTTATTTTTAAAATGCATTAAATGCCACAGATTTGGCACTGTTTTGATTTGATTAAATTAGTAAAACATTTTAATAAACTACCATTATAGTTTTAATATGATATAATGATTATTAGAGATTTTATAAAAGTGGTTGCACAATTTTTGGACAAGTTTTATTTTTCACCTTGGTTTTAATATTCCACCAAAGGAATTTTGAACTTTGATTTGATTTCAAATAGAAATGGTTTGGACTTTGTTATTGATCCATGATGATCAAGGTCCAAGGTTCACGTTGCATTCAACAATAACAAAGGGGAATTGAATTTGAGCTGAACCAAGTTGATCAAACAAAAATTTTGAACTCGGCCATTTTGAGCAAGAGAGATAATCAACAGTGATTAGCAATAGTAATCCTGATTACTATAGGTGATTACTGTAGCGTGACACCCGGGGTGTTACACACGCCGAGGCCCTAAGAGAGGTCCCCGCCGGTCTACAGTCCTAAGCGCAAGGGGGTCTTGGACCGTCGCCCCTTACCCTCCGGGTCGTTGTGAACAGGGTGAATTCCACGCAACTCCTCTGGGATGCGGATCCGACCGTGCCACAATGCTGAAATGGACGTCTTTCAGAGCTTTCGAACGGGACCACAACGCGGAGGGCCCACACCGTTATCCCAAGTGAAGGTAGTGCGTACAAGCCTTTGCGGCCTCTCAAGTCATCCACCTGAACCGTTAGTCGTATTATTATTATCTGTCGGGAAAACCGTTATCGTTGCCCCTTTCTGGGTGAGTCGCGGACAATGACAGCAGTCAGGTCCACCAGTAACATCGGTGCCTGCCCTGACGTCCCACCAACTCGTGCGGCTACCAACAAGGTGAACCGTCTCCTTACCTTGTCTCGCATTTGCTCTTTGAAGAGCTCGACTTTCGTACAACAGGATACCTGTCGGCCACGAATAGTACCAGGCCCGCCGCACACCGGTGGAATACACCTGACCTATCGTTCCACTAAGATACCCTGCGCGGGCACCGTTTGGTCACCGGACTCCTTACTTATTAGGACACCAGTTAATTCAAGTGCCTACCATCAAGTGAAACCAGGAGGAATAACCCTCGATGGTACGCTTGAAGAGGTTCGACAGAGACATCAGCTGAATGAACTAAAGAGGGATATTCTCGTATCACCCCGGTGGTGCCAAGATACCAGCGGAATGAACTAAAGAGGAATACCCTCCTATCATCCCAGTGATGCTACGCTACTGAGCCGACGAGAGTGAAATACGAGTCCTTCCACTCGTAAGTCAAAATCGAAGTGACTCGGCAGAGTCTCGCCGTTGTAGGTTCCCTAGGGCACCTGCATTGATCCGTACATGTTGCAGTTGTATATATTTTGTATCCGCGTCACTCCCCTGAGTGGTCACGGCCCGCTATCTAATCCTAGCTAACAAAGCGCAGGGCTCACTGCTGAATATAATATATATATATATATTTATATAAGGCAGCATAGGACAAGGAAAGGTTCATCAAGGGGCGAAAAAAACAGGCTATGCAATAAAATAGGTAAGCAACGTAGCAGAAGCAACAATGCCTAGTGCAAGAAATGTACGGAAAGATAGGCGATATCTGGGGAAGGGAAATGGCTCTGCTTGCCTGGAAGCTTGACGGTAGAGGTACAGTCGTTGACGTAGTAGTCGTACTCGACAACGGGGCCGTCGGCGGTAGTGTCGAGGTCTACCGGAGAATAAGCGGGGAGAAACAATAAATATACAACAATAATAATAACACAAATAAAAGACATGGCAGAAGCATGGTTAATGGTGTTCTATCGCAGTGCAAGGTGTATTGTTCGGAGCGAGAATTCATCCGGGGATGTCTCATCAGTACCTGTTAATTACCGGACAGATGATTCAGAGTGGAAGGTTCCATGTCTGCAGTGTTGGAGACATCTGACAGACATGTGAATAGTGTATCCATGATCGTTGATCCATTCTGGACAACTTTCGTATACAAAACATTTTCATCCGGACAGTTTTACCGGCTCCGGTCGTCTGACAGACAGATGAACCGGAGGAGAAATGTACCACGTTCGGTATGTTAGAAGGGTGCAGTGGGTATACGGGTAGCATATTCGGATACGTAGCATTTTTCTGATCAACTTTCATGTATAAAGTATTTTCATGGGAGTTATAGTTTATTTTATATGATTTTCTGAAGTTCTAACAATATTTTGGAATTATGTTTAATATTAAAAGCAACATTATCCACAATAGGAATATTGACCAGTCAACTGATGGGTGAGGTCCTAATGTTAATGACTCAGAATTAATATATTTAAATAAGACATTTTTATAATTAAATAGGCTAGAGCCCACTTGTTATAGATACATTGTTTTGGAACCCTTTGAGTTTTGCTAAGTTTGGGGAACTACGATTTTTACATCTATTAGCGTTTTCGGAGGGCTATGGTTTTGGATTCGGCTCATCTGCCGAGTTAGGGCCTTATATGAAAGTTTATCAGTTTTCTATGATCTCGAATATGGTACGGAAGGCATTTCTAGTAGAGCCCATTTACACAATTTAAACTCAGTCCAAAAAGTGCTCCTCGAGGTCAATTCCAGAAATTGTTAAAATGTGCAAAGTTTGCTTGACAATGGCCATTGATCGATAGCTCATATGGGGATGCATCCAATAGACGATTTGTAATGCAACATGTGTACTATCATGCCATGCCCTCAGATGGCATGACAGACTAGCGCAACCTGCTCATCTACTGCCCAAAAGTAGCTATGAAAATAAAGCGGTTTTGCAATTAGCAGAAATCTGCGTTTTGCGGTTTTTATAGGATTTAATCCGTGCACTCACTGAAATTGGTCCAATGGAAGCAAACGAAGCATGATACTTCTACTCCATGCTCGAATAAATTTTAGATATGGGTGGACTGGTTTTGTTGTAGTTTTGTAGTTGCCAAGAGGTATCCAGTAGCAGTCTTTACAATACTTAGCAGTTTCTTTTGCAGGTTCAGTAGCACTTTCAATACCACCACAGCAGCAACACGCGCACGGCAGCAGAGCAGTCGTGACTGCGCGCGCATGGATGTAGGCTGCCGCGGGGAGGCGCTGGAGGGCGCGGGCTGTGCCCAGGGGCGGCCGGCCACACACACTAGCACGCGCACACACACACTTTACACACGCACACAACACACACACGCACGCATGGACATGGCAGTAGCAGCCACAGCGGGCAGCGCATGCAGACGAGCGCAGCAGCCGGCGATCAGCGCGGGCGAGCAGGCGCGTGTAGGCGTGCGCGTGGCCAGGGGATCTCGAGTAGCAGCCGCAACAACCAGCAGCGGGAGCGAGCCGAGAAGCAGTAGAAACAAGCAGGAACAAACATACGCGGGAGCTCGGGCACGATGGTGACGGCGGCCTATGGCGACGGATTCGACGAGGAAAACAGGGGAATCTGGGGAGAAGCTCACCCCGAAGCTTGTAGACGTGGTTAGGGAGCGCGGGGACCGCCAGATGCGTCGTGCTCGACGGCGGGATGCGACGGCGGTGGCGAAGATGACGGCGATGGCGAGCGCACGGGGCCTCCCGGCTCGATTAGACGTGCGTAGGTGATGTGGACGACGACGAGGGACCTCCTGGACAGCTTCTCGCGGCGGGGGGAGCTCGCTGGCCGCGACGACGACGACGCCCATGGTGACTGCAGCGGTTGTTCTTCACGGGAGGAAGAGAGAGAGAGAGAGCAGTGGAGAGGGGAAAATATCTGGGGTTCAAGGGTGGGGTGGTGGTGGCCTCCTTATCCCCTCCGGGCTCCTTTAGCGGCGCGAGGAAACATGTTCAACGACAACGCGGTTCCGTCTCGGTCGCCATGGCGACTTCCACTGTAGCGACGAGGACGAAAGGCAGCAATGGGTTGGGCCCGGTGGCTGTTGCCATGCGCGAGAGATAAAACACTTCCATTTTTCTGCTTCTGACAATTCCTTTACCCACTGTTACAGTTTATTTGGCTAGTAAACTATTTTACAAAAATTTGCCAATTGTCCCAATATTTATATTACATTTTTCTACATTGCTATCAAAAGTTTGAGGTCCAAAATAAATCAATTGAATTTCTTTTATAATTATTTAAAGGGGCAAATGGGTCTGACTTGGTACTGTTTTATTTATTTAGACCAATTAAATATTTTAATAAATACTAGTTTTCATTTCATAGTTCTGTATTGAGTATTTTATAATTTTTGAATATTTTTACATAGTTTTCGTGCAACTTTTACATTCCACTTTTATTTAATTTACAAGGGAATTAATATCCCCAATCATTAGTTTTATTTGTTTCAATTTCTTTGGGATTACTTACTACATTAAGGACATTTTTATATAAGTTGTTTTGAAAAGTTTACCTTGAATGGCATTTGCATTTTTAGTTAATGTTGAGTTATCACTTTTGTTTTCAGTTTCATCCAAGGGGGATTTGAATCAATGATGATCAAACTACGATTAAGCACAATGATTTGAATTTGACAAAAGGATTACTGTTGCTTGACACTGAGGGTGTTACAACTTTGGAACGGTAAGATTGACCTTTTCTTGTCAGTTTTGAGTGAGTTGTAAGTGTCCACCAAAAGATTTTGATTTAGTCCACAAACCTACTAATCATGTCTCAAAGTGGTTTTGATGTGATGCAGAAACAGGATAAGGATGCTCTAGTTACGTGGGATGCGTATGAAGGTCTTCGAGATCATTTGACCACGAAGATTGATACATCCATGGAACCTCTTGTGGCTGATCTTCTAGAGGCTAATATGAAGTTGGATGGTACTAAAGATTTCTTCACTACTTTGCAAACGCAAGTTACTCGACTCCAAACGCAAGTTAATGGACTTCAAACAAGCATCCAGCAATTGACAACAGCGATCAATGCTATGAGAGTTCATGTCGCCCAACGCCAACCTGAAGGCAATGAAGATGATGGTAGTGTCCAGGAAGACAATGATATTGTGAGGGGCGCTAATGGCCGTGGTCGTGGTGCTCTTCGACAGAATCGCCAACCTCTTATTGGTCTTAGTGCTCGGCGTATACCACTTCAGAATGATGATAGGTTAGGCAAGCCCAAATTCTCAATTCCCAAATTTGAAGGCTCCAAGGATGTGGAAGAATATATCACTTGGGAGCTCAAGATTGAGAAATTATGGCGTTTGCATGATTATACGGAAGATAGGAAGATCAAGCTTGCTTCCACATAATTTGATGGGTATGCTTTGCGATGGTGGGATGGAGTCATGAGTGATATGAAAGATGCCAATGAGATGCCTATTCGCACATGGCGTGATATGCGAGCAACCATGCGGGCTCGTTTTATTCCCACAAATTATTTACGGACTGTCTTTGGTAAATTGCAACAATTGAAGCAAGGCACGATGTCCGTTGATGTATACTATATGGAGATGGAGATGTTGTTGCAACGGGCACGGGTTCGAGAATCTATTGAGATGACTATGCAACGTTTTCTCCATGGATTGAAATTTCAGATCAAGGGTATTGTTCGGCATCATCAATACACTAATATGAATGAACTATTACATCATGCCAGAGAGGGGGAGTCACAACTTGTAGAAGAGGCCCAGCTAAAATCAAGATACGCATCTTCTAGCAGGTTTTCTTCTAGGACGCCGTCTGCTAGGACGCCGTCTGCTGCGCCTATGGAGAGCAATGGTGTTAACAACCGCACTTCTTCTTCCTACTCCAAACCAACCTCAAATATTTCTAGCGTGAAGAAGCAAGCTGCTCCTACCCCTAGTGCAGGCTTTAATATGTCTACAGCTCGAACTCGAGAGATGACTTGTCACTCTTGCGGCGATTCGGGTCACTTCAAGAGAGATTTCCCGAACAGAAAGGTCATGTTCATTAATGAGGACACTGGCAAGTATGAAACCGGTGATGATGAAGACCCATCCGGATTCGATGACGAGGGATACAACAGTGAAGAAGGCATGGATGCTTTTCCGTCACCTGCTCCCACTATTGTTGTGTCACAGCGTGCTCTTACTGTGCAGCCAAAAAATGAATCTTCGCGCTGCAATTTGTTCCAAACCAAAGCATTAGTTGGCCCCAATAAAGCTTGCAGAGTAATCATTGATGGAGGTAGCTGCCCCAACCTCGCAAGCAAGGATTTATGTGCCAAGCTAAATCTGAAGTACTTACCTCATCCAAATCCATATTATGTGCAATGGTTGAGTGACAGTGTTGAGATGAAAGTGAATCATATGGTGCGCGTGAATTTCGAGATAGGCCCCTACAAGGATTCCATTGATTTTGATGTGGTGCCTATGACAGTTTGCCATCTCATATTGGGTCGGGCGTGGTTATATGATTGCCATGTCCAACACAATGGCCGAGCCAATACATATCATTTAGACTTCAGGGGCAAGAAAGTTAATCTCCATCCTATGTCCCCACAGCAAATTGTGAATGAGTCTCATCAGAAAGTAGTGGTGAATTTAGAACCTATGCGAGAGAACAATGTAATAGCTATAAGTGATAATATAACGAAAAGTGCGAGAGAGACTAGTTTGCTTACATTAGCCACCAAATAAGACATGAGAGAATTTAGTGAGGATCCTAAAGCCATGCCACTTTTGCTTATGTACAAAGGCGAGGTTTTTCTTTCTAATGATAATCATCCTCTTTCTTCTAGTGTGTCTACTGTGTTGCGGGATTATGATGATGTGTTTCCGGCGGTGGTTTCCACGGTATTACCACCTTTGCGTGGTATTGAGCACCAAATTGATCTTATTCCGGGTGCTACACTTCCCAACCGGGCACCATACAGGACCAATCCCCAAGAGACGAAGGAAATTCAGCAAAAAGTGCAAGCTCTTCTGGACAAAGGGTATATTCGTGTCAGTCTTAGGCCTTGGGATGTTCCCGTTATTTTAGTTCCTAAGAAAGATGGTACATGGCGTATGTGCGTAGATTGTAGAGCTATAAATAATATCACTATTCGATATCGCCATCCTATTCCACGTTTAGAGGATATGCTTGATGAATTGAGTGGTGCTGCTATTTTCTCTAAAATTGATTTGCGTAGTGGATACCATCAAATTAGGATGAAAGAAGGGGATGAATGGAAAACTGCTTTCAAAACAAAGTTTGGGTTATATGAGTGGTTAGTTATGCCTTTTGGTCTTACTAATGCTCCTTGTACTTTCATGCGGTTAATGAACCATGTTTTGAGAGAGTTTATTGGAAGCTTTGTGGTTGTGTATTTTTATGATATAATTATTTACAGCCGCACTGAATTTGAACATGCTGATCATATTAGACATGTTTTGCAAGTGTTACGTGATGCTAAATTATATGCTAATCTTGAGAAGTGCACTTTTGCAAAAGATAAGGTCATATTTCTGGGATACGTTGTATCTAAGCATGGAGTAGAAGTAGATTCTTCTAAAATTGAAGCAATTAAAAATTGGCCTACTCCCATGAATGTTAGTCAACTACGAAGTTTTCACGGCTTAGCTGGTTTCTATCGACGTTTTGTGAAAGACTTCAGTACAATTTCTGCACCGTTGAATGAGTTGACTAAGAAAGGTGTGCTTTTTGTTTGGGGCGTTTCCCAAGACCTTGCATTTGATGAGCTCAAACATTTTCTTACTTCTGCACCATTACTTGCATTACCTGATTTTACTAAGCAATTTGAAGTTGAATGTGATGCTAGTGGTATAGGCATTGGTGGTGTGTTGATGCAGGAAGGTAGACCTATTACTTATTTTAGTGAGAAACTTTCTGGTGCTAGACTGAATTATCCTGTTTATGATAAAGAATTGTATGCACTTGTTAGAGTTCTTGAGGTTTGGCAACATTATTTGTGGCCAAAAGAATTTATCATACATTCTGATCATGAAGCTTTGAAATATTTGAAAGCTCAATCTAATTTGCATCGACGCCTAGCTAAGTGGGTTGAGTTCATTGAGTCATTTCCCTACATCATCAAATTTAAGAAAGGGAAATATAATGTTGTTGTTGATGCTCTATCTAGGAAGAACATGTTATTGACACATCCCGATGTTAAGATTCCTGGTTTAGAGTGTTTATGTGATTTATATGCAACTGATCATGATTTTGCTGAACCATATCGTTTGTGTTTGTTTCAAAATGCATGGGACAAGTTCCACATCCATGATAGATTTTTGTTTCGAGCTAACAAACTTTGTGTTCCAGAATCGTCTGTGTGTTTGATATTGTTGCAGGAATCACATGCCGGAGGATTGATGGGTCACTTTGGGCGTGAGAAGACACTACTCATGCTTGCTGATAATTTTTATTGGCCCAAGATGAGGCGTGATGTGGACAGGTTTTTTCGGCGCTGCATTGTATGCAACACATCCAAGTCCAAGATGAAGCCTCACGGTTTGTATACTCCACTATCGGCTCCTACCACACCTTGGGAAGATATTAGTATGTATTTTGTGTCAGGATTGCCACGCACTAAACATGGTCATGATAGTATATTTGTGGTAGTGGATAGATTTTCCAAGATGGCACATTTTATTGTATGCCATAAGAGCGACGATGCGTCGCATGTTGCTAACCTGTTTTTCAGGGAGATTGTACGCTTTCATGGAGTGCCCAAGATAATTGTTTCTGACAGGAATGTGAAGTTTGTGAGCTATTTCTGGAAGACAATTTGGGGAAAGTTGGGAACAAAGTTTATGTTCAGCACTACATGTCATCCCCAAACTGATGGTCAAACGGAGGTGGTCAATAGAACATTGTCACAGTTGCTACGAGCTATGATCAAGAAAAATCTGCGTGAATGGGAGGAGTGTTTGCCACATGTGGAATTTTCTTATAACAGGGCAGTACACACTAATACTCAACTTTGTCCTTTTGAAGTAGTATATGGTTTCAAACCTATTACACCTCTTGATTTTCTGCCTCTTCCATTGCAGGAACGAGTTAATATGGAAGCATCCAACGAGAAGATTATGTGAAGAAGATTCATGAGAAGACTCGAGAGGCTATTGAGAAACAAGGCAAGAGCGTTGCTGCTGCACGGAACCAGTCACGGAAGCAAGTCCTATTTCATCCTGGAGATATGGTTTGGGTGCATTAGCGCAAGGATGGATTTCCGGGCTTGCGGAATTCCAAGTTGAAGCCACGTGGTGCTGGTCCTTATAAGGTGTTAGCCAAGATCAATGACAATGCCTACTCGATTGATATTCCCATTGCTAAGTTTGGTGGCGCTAGCAACAGTTTCAACGTTGTTGATTTATCACCATATATGGGAGATGACCTTGGAGCGTCGAGGTCGACGCCTTTTGAAGGGGGGGAGATGATGAGGACATCCCTACTGATAGTCCATCTCCAATTCTTCCTGATGAACAAGCCAATCAAATCAGACTTGGACCTATTACAAGAGCTCGTGCAAAGCTAATAGAACAACAGGTGAACTTTCTCTTAATAGAATCTGATGTTGTGCTTAATGAGAATTATATACTGCCTAAGTCTTTGTTTGTTTGCATGATCAGGTACCATGAAGAAGATGAGAAGCAGAAAGAAGAAGACGAGGTTGGTGAACAAGAAGTTGATGCTCCAGGAACCGGATGTCCGACGCTGTTGACCTGGGCACGTGAAGCCTCTCCATCAGACAAGCAGAAGCTACAGGAACCGGATGTCCGACGCCGACCGGACATCCGACCGGTACCGGAAATCTGACACTTGAGGACAGAAGCGTTGGCGTCAATATATACCGGAAATCCGACAGCTGCCGGACTAAGGGTGCCGCGAGTACCAAAGGGTTTTGCATCGTAACTACCGGAATTCCGACGTCCACCGGACGTCCGATGGTCCCGACCGACGTCCGATCCCCACCGGACGTCTGACACTGCCTGTGCGCAGATTTCAGGGCTCCGGCCCTTGTATCCAACTCTAGACCCCCTAGCTTATAAATACTAAACCTCCATCGCGTTTTAGGGTTAGACCACGTGTAGATAAACCCTAGTTCTAGAGAATCGCTCCAAGCATTCATCTTGAATCATATACTTCAATTCGTATCGATCTGAAGTGTTGCTACTGCGAGTTTTGTGTTATCTGTTGTTCCACTGGGAATTAGTAGATTGCAAATTACCGTCTCGTGGTCGACGGCTACGTTGCGCAAGTGTGTGAAGTTGTGAATATCCAAAGGGTAGAGAGTTGTCGCATTAGCAACAGGGATCTAGAGAGGAGAGTTCATCGGCTACATACAAGTTATCTATCATCGCCCTCATATTCACCATACACTTACTGAGAAGATCGGGCCACCCCATATCACAGACACTCCATTGGTTGAGATGCATCTACTTTCTCATCTTGGCTATCTACTAGCAAAACGCCCAAAGGTTCTTGCATAGTATCACGAGTCATGTTAACCTCTCCCTCCTGGTGCTGAAGTATAGAAAGAAGCCAAACCCACCAGGACTTCTCCTCTAATCAGAAAGAGATCCGCCCACAGGTTGGCAAAACCACACTCCCCCGTTTCCATCTTAGTGAGGGGATTCCTTTAATGCTTTCCCTTCAAGGGAAAACCTTTGAAAGAATTTCCATATTGACCCTAGACATATAAGACTTCCGAATCGAATCACTTTAGAAAGATGGTCTTTTGTCTCATGGTAGTCTCCTCTAGTCCCTTTACGAAACTTTCGTTATTGGGTCCTTCTCCTGTTGCTTAATTCACATGGCATCATCAAATGATACAAGTCTTGGATAAGAATCTACAATGCAATAGAACGCCCTTGTTGATGATTCTTTAATGCGATTGCATCCAACTCGAATAATGCGATATCTCACACCGAGTTCAAAGATACTTAACCCTTCATCCTCTTACTAATACTAAAGAATATTCTTGTATGCCCAATACCCGGTATAAGAAGTGATTACAAATCCAGAAGTGGATTGTACTAATTTCCTATACGTAAGGCAGAGTTGGGTTTTGGGGGTTTCTAGTGGAAAAGTTGATAGAGAAGGATCAACATATCCTTGTTTAAATAGGTCGACTACACCTTAGCTACTTAATTTCATGGTATTTAGCACGGACGATAGAAGATTGGAATGATGGTATCAATGTGCCGCATTGAAATGAGAGTGGCTATATCGCTATCAATCAAGTTGGGATAGATCAGCCATCTCCACAGATTTCTAGTTTGCTGAAAACAATCCCGCTTGTGCCAAAACAAAGCCAAACTCTCATCCAGATGCATCTCGATTCACATTTCTATATGATAACATGCATGACCGATTCTCGTATCTGCTGATACAAGAGATTATTTCAAAAGAGAACCCTTACCCCTAACCCCTGGGTGGGCGAAAGATGGAGACAGTACTACCGCTGAAGTGCAAGAGTGAGCAGCAAACCGGTCAGCCCTTGCTTTCTGAACTTGAGCAGGAAACTTCCAACCAAATAGGAGGGAGGGGCACTCTCAAATAGGAATTCAAACAAAAAAGGCGTGCTCTTGAGTGTCAATTCCTCTTCTGACCAAAGTGAATAACAAACATCCGTTCCATCTGGACACTGAATAATGTGAGAATCGTAGAAGTTCTCGGAACCCGGGGCTAGAGTCTTTGGCCGAACATCCACATATGATCGATTCCCTGCGCTAGCAAGTATTGGATTGGAGTGGGGGTTAGTTCGCTCACCATATGGTATAGATCGATAGATATATTTGATACGTCCTATAACATGGAGATGGAGATAGCCAAGCCCCTTTCTCAAAAGGCAAACCCTCTTTATTATCCAACACAAGATCTCCCTATGGAATACCACCATTGTCTTTCTCCATCTCACTCAATAGTGGGCTTCGGTATAAATATCTCAGCTCACGAAATAGAGTGAGCAAGAGCTCGAACTTGGTAGGAAAGTTCAGATAAGTCGACTTGACTCTTTAGTGCAGCGTACACTTGCTTCAGCAAAACGAGGCTCATCCATTTGTTTTGATCCGAATCACACTCTAGACCAGCTCTTCTTATAGAGACGGAACTCCACTTTGACAGTCATACGAGAGGGAAGAGACTCAAAGTTGACGAGAATAGTCGATTTGACCGGTATCACGAATAGCAGTTTTAGTAGAAAAGGGCGTTGATGATTGAAAGGATTTCTCCTCGGACCACTAGTAACTATGTCAGCTTTTGTCATTCTGATGATACTGAATCGGATCAATATTTGGAATAACAATATCTGATCTATCAAATCGATTCATCATCGAGAATGGAATAGTATAACACAGGAATTTGATCCAAAAATACTCCAAATTGGGATTTCTTATTGGATCAGGAATCCCATTGCATTTTTCATCCTTTTCCATTTTTCTTCTTTCAGGCAGTTATGGCTCGCAATAAAGCTAGGGTCCTGATCGAGCAAGACTACGTCCTATCTATCTTCCTCTCCAAACACAATATCTTGAGTACCTATGATGGTGACTACATCTGCTGGCAGGTGATGTTTGGACATAGAATCGAGTCCTTGTGAATGGGAAAAGCCAGGTGCTCTTATTTTACAACGGTAGGGACGATTACTCCCATTACTGACAAGAAAGACACCAAATTCACCTTTAGGTGCTTCAACTGTGGTATAGGTAGAAGGAGCTGGTATGGAAAAACCTTCTGTATATACTTCGAAATGTTGAATTGAGGTAGAGTAGACCGATGACCCGGTAGTCATTTGGCCGGCTATGGAAAGAAAAATCTTGCATCTGCTCCCCCTAAACTATAACGGGTCTCATCTCTCTCCAAACCTAACGTGGTAGTTTCCCATCATACGGCTTTCCATCTATAGATTGAGCCATTACCCACCAAGGATCCCATTCGTTCAGAACTCAGTCGACTGCTTCTATAGATAAGGAGAAACGTCCTTAGTTCAGCATTATAGCACATAGTCTCCGACGCTACTACAGCGCTTCGCTAACTCGAAGTGCCTCACTATGAGAATGACGCGTCGCTAACGCTCAGCTAAGTCGTCGAACCCTCGCGCTGACCATTCGCTTTCTCATTAGCAAAAGCGCTTCTCTTTTCCCCTTAACTTAATAAAGTATTTCGAAAGAAAATAAAGAGATTCTTGGTTTTATTGCTCCCGCTCCCTCATCTGCGCTCGTCAAGCCAACTTTGCTTTTTGGGAGGCGAAAGAGGGGTTGAAGCGGCCATGTCGAAATGACAACATCGAAGATATTTTTATACACAAGAATGCTTATTCCGGACTGCGCTCCGAAAAAGTAGCCTACTTGACAGAAAGGGCGGGCACTCTCTGCTCGGAGGTAGGCACTCTCGTCTTTCAACCCCACCGTCACTTTGAATTTAGTGGGGCACTGATTACTTACAGCATCTACGAGTTGCAACTGAATGGGGCCGGTGCATGGTGAACGGAAGGGTTCATCAAGCCATTTCTTGCCTTAACCCCTAAACTAAATAGGAAGAGGGGTATTTGACTAATAGGGGGAAATTACATTACGCCTGACTATGAGGGACCTCTTGATACCTTATGTTCACTTCCTAACTAGTACTCGGTTTCCTGTCGCGGAAGCCTTTTCCTAGTGCGCGGAGCCTCAATGAGCAAGGTGTTAGTTCTTTCTCATGGGGTCAATAATGCTAATCCCTCTTTTTGTGCCGGGAAGAACATAAGAAAAGGCGAAGCCTTCTCTTGGTTTCTCAACCTGTTTCTTCTAAAGGCTGCCCGCTCTCAGCCTGTTTTTGGTCCAGCCTACTGCGAGAATCCCGTATCCCGTACATTGTCTTTCTCCTTCCTGGGTTCTTGTGGTTCCAATGCCGCCGCGTTTCCCGGTCCTTTTAATTTAGTGCTTCCACCCGAAGAAGTAGTTTGACGCGTTTTCCGTGGATAAGATGGCAGTGCTCCAGCTCACTAAAGAATGGGACGACAGCGGTCCGCCGGCAAGCTCTTTCTGATACTGGACACACCTGAAGGACCACCACGAATGCTACCGCGTGTGCGCCTGTGGTGCGGTAAGGCACCACCCTGTTGTGCCAGCAGCCAACTCCGACGTGTCAGCTCAGTTATCCTCATCAAGCCACAACCTTGATGTCTAGCTTCCCAACTGGTAGACGGTTCCCTTTCCCCCGGATCAATGAAGAAGGGAGAAGTCAGTTGATTCTTCCGAAGAACTAGAAGCGAAGCGCTATGCCGGGGCGAGGGGACGGGAAAAGAAACGACTCCGAAGAAAGATATTGGGGTTCCCAATGCTTCTCCACGCCCAACGAGATGTGACAACCTCGTGAAGCTTTACTCCTAACCCCACGGCGGTTCCGAGACGGAGCTTAACCCGAGTCTCGGTTAAGAACGGTGATGATCTAAGTTTCACACGGCACACTATTCCATGGATAGTTTCATTCGAGATCGTGATGGAGGACATAGCTTACGATCATCGGCTTTGATCATGCCACTAGGTATTTGATTAGGACATTGCAAAATGATCCGAACACTTTGTCGCATCTCTTCGATACGGATACAGTAACGATCATAGCGATCTCCTCTGGTACTTACTGGTAGGTCAAGATCCCATTAGTCATGAACATCGTAAGGTGCTGCTCTTCGTGAATCCCAGCATACCCCATGTTGCGATGGGTAGGCGCACCACTTCACTTTTTCACTTTCACTTAGGCCCGGGCCAAGTCAGTGGGGTGACCCTGTCGGGCTCCTTCCCCCCCAGAACAAATTGTATATGGGAGTTTCCCTTCATACAGATCGAATCATTCTCAGATGCCCCGAGAGGCATCTTTCCTTATGATCTGGTGGTTCACACGCGCGCAAATGAGCACCGGCCGCAACAGCAAGGAACTATGACCAATAGAGTCAGACACAAAGCGTCATACTTCTTTATCTTGTGATGGTTGAGGAGTTTCTTTCTCAGAGAGTGCGGGAAGATTGCGGAGTCCGTTTCTTCCGTACCACCACGGGTCATTCTTGGGAAGATCCCGCTCCTAAATATAAGGGAGGGATAGGGGAAAGGGGCTGGGCCTATCATATAAATTGGGTTGTAGAAAGACCACATTCATTCGATGTTCCGGGGCGCCCAATTCGATCGACGAATTTGGCGGGCTGATCTGCTTTGATCCAGGAGAAAGCCTAGTCAGCCACCTTTTCAGGGCAGGTCACGTGCCCGCAACACTTTCATATGGAGAAAGATGGGCTTACCATGTTCCATCAATAGCACCTAACCTATGCCGTTTTTGGCGGACCGTGCTCCACCCCGATGAACTCATGCGGTTCCGACGTGCCTAGAGGCCAGAGGCGAATCCGTTTACGGTCCGTAGGACCAACACCATTCGAAAGTTGATGGCCCGCCCCTCCTAGAATAGGAATATTTGGCTGGGCTTACACACATTCGCTCACTTACGCTGTCCCTCCTCAGCTCACCCTAGCCCCAGGTACGTCGTCTCCAACGCTTCACACAAAATCTTCACTGACAACATATGTTGTAGGGTCAGGAAGAACCGTTGTTGTCTGATGGTAACTTCCCCCATATTTCTATCAATGTCTTCATGTCGCACGTCGTCTTAACATTACACCACTGAATACCCAATACTTTGCTTGCTGTGAAGTGACAGTACCAATATCCACTAATCTTTGTTTCCAGATACGTTTGCCGGTTGACACCTCTTCTAATTCGTCGATACGAGAAGCAAATTGTTGTGTGGAGGAATCAATATCTCGACATAAGCCAAGAGGCAGATCTTGTGCCACTCCACCAGGTTGTATGAAACTGGCATGCATCCTGGCTCCCGGGACTCTTTCATAGAATTCCAACAATTTCTCCCGCTCCTCAAAATCCTAAAGGAACAGAGTTGATGCTCCCACATCCATAGCATGAGTAGTTGAAGCAAGTGAATTATTTGAAATTCGAGTTATTTCATAGAATAACACTCTTATATATTGAGCTCGTAATGGTACCTCACAATTCAAAAGTCACTCTATGGTTGAAGAATGAGCGTGTTCTTGGGCCATCGTAGAAACATAGATAGGGTAAACGTCGGAACGAACAACGAAACTTTACGACAGGTTTTTTGTACACGTTCACTTGCATCACATACACAAGTGCTCTCTGAACCGTGCAATAAGGTCACCCATAACACGGCTCTCCCACTGGAGTTACCTTAGCCCCGGGCCATGCTATTCCATGATATTGGAAAAAGGGAGCCTAATTATTATCATCGTCTTGAAAGCTGGGCGCCTTTTGAATATGAGTGGGGATCCTAGTCTAGGCGGCGCCTTCGTGGCACCAAACCAAAGGAAGAGCAAAAGGGCGAGGCCACACCCGACTTTGAATAGGAGGGGGGCTTAGCTCTAGATCCCGCCTGCTTGCAGAAATGAATGGATCAGAAAGGGGACTGGGTTCTATTTCCGGGCAGGGCAGGAGGTGAAGGCCAGAAGAAGAAGAGAAGTGTGCCTTCCCGGTAAGGAAGAGGATAAAAAGGTGTCGTCATCTATCTCGACCTGTTTCCCGAGGCGCTGGAAATGAAGACCGGCTCAGAGAATCAGTGGCATGATTTCTCACCCCCATCGTTTTGCCAACAAAGAAGTCATCCTTGACTTGACGATGGACCATTCCATCCCTACCAAGACGCCTCTTCGAAGTATTTACCTCTGCCTTTATTTTTTTAGAACATACCCTTCAAATAAAAAATAAAAAATTAAAGTTCCTCGTCTGTGATTTAATCGGCCCTAAGGGAGTTTACTCGACCCATTCTCCCGTCTCCCGCACTACTCAAGTGTTCGACTACGTATGAGGACCTCCTTCCCTTTTGCTCTGCCCACTATCCGTTCACAAGGTTATCAAAGCGGAGGAAGGGTGGGCAGCAGGTACCGCGAGCCCTCTGTCCCACACATCTATCAAGAAGCAACTGTAGTTCACCGGTTCCACCGAATGCTCCTATCTCTCAGCAAAGATCGTGTGAGTGTGTAGTTATGCTTCTGATGCTTCGCCATGGAATAGATCGACTCAGTTCCCCTTCTTTTCCGGTGCACTCGCTTTGTATCTCCGACACACAAGGAAGGACGCCGTGGGAACAAAGCTGTCCTAGCCTCTGTCCGATCGATCACTCCTCTCGCATCTTGCATTCACGCCTCCGTTTGACTGCCGCTCGGGAATGTAGTTGTAGATACATGAGTCTTAGTGGGTCGTTGGCTCCACCACTTATATCCTTCTACGACATGATGTAGTCGTCGCCATATTCAATATGTCACTTAGTCATATCTGCCTCGCAGCGGGTCAGCACCTCCGAAAGAAAGGGAGGGAGGACTTCATTCAGTGACTCCTCGATCGCCCTCTAAACGATCAAAAGAAGGTAAATCTTGAAGATAAGTTTTGTACTCGGTTAATTTCTCAATCCTTGTAGTCGGGTGGGCGCCGGCCGGCCGGATCCCCTTGAAAACCGTACGTGTGGGTCTCCCCGCATGCGGCTCACGCCATTTGAGGTGGCCCAGCCCAACATTCATTCGCAAATCCTGTAGTGAAATTGAGACTGCTCGACCTCGGAAGCTAACCGCGTGTAGGCAGCGCTGTCTGTCTACCGTTGATTGTATCTATTCATTGATACATTGGCTCGCTCCCCCCCCCTCTTTTTTCAAGAATGAATGAGCCGCTCGGACCTTCAATTTATGTCAAATGACTCGGCTTCCCCTGGCTCTTCCATCGTCCGGGCTCCCTTTCCTCCCTATGCTCCCCCGGCGCAGGCCCACCACGCTTCGCGCTTGTGGCGTTTTCTCCACACGGTCCTTGCCCGGTGCTCATGACGCGCTACGGAACCTCCACCATGCTAACGGCATAGGAGCCAACTCAGCGTCAGCGGCTTCGTGCCGCACCGGGGTGATCCAATATGTGGTTCCGCACGTTCCACCAATTCTCCGTTCATTGCCAATACTCATCGTGAAACACCATGAGCAGCAAGATGTTAAGGGCCCGTAATTCGAAGTGAAATTCTTGATTTGCCCGTTCCAAGTCGGTACGGGAAAGAAATAAGATTAAAATAAGAAAGAGATTATTCCCCTAGAGCTTGTCCAGTACACACATCTCCGCACGTCTACCTGGCGCTTTTATTAGCCGCCTTGCATGCAAGCGAAGCGCTATTGGCGGCAATTAATAGCTCACTGAGCGATGATTGATGCATTCAGTCAGTGCCCTCGATTATTCTATTCCTGATAGAAGGATCATGGCGCCCCGGAAGCATTTCATCCAGGAGCAGGATCTCCTTCAACCACGCGAGGACAAAACTGATGTTAACTACATTCGAGCGTTCACCGCACAGAGGCGATCTTGAACACTACCTATGATAATAAATCCAAAGGAAAGGCTGACAAAATGATTCAATCCGACTGTAACAAAAATAGCAATCCCTACCACGTAATAGTACCAATAGAAAGAATCTTGAGGCTGGTATATATATATATATATATATTACTCAGAAAGGGTAATACAGATCAAAGAGCTGGAACCTGCGCCTGCAAAGCTCGATGACATCCCACCAAATAATGAGATGGAGGAGTTCAGAATTCATGTGTTTAGGGGGATTTTCGAAATTCATCGACAATGCGTTCACATTCCTCTGGGTTCTCTAGTGAGGTTTGGAGAATTTGGAGTTCTTTCTGTGAGTATTCTTTGTCTTGGCTATCAAGTAAGCTTTTGATTATTCTTTTCCATCGATCCCCCTTCTCCATCATTGCCGGTGTGTGTTCCTTGAAGCGCACGAGAAGCTGGGCGCGGAAGTTCTTATTTTCTTGTATCTCAGCTTTCAATTTTATTAATTCTGCGGCAGTTTGACTAGGATCGATGCTTTTCATATATTTGTTTTTTCTTTGAAAATGTGCCCCAGAGATTCCATTGCTTTACGCCTATCAACGGCTTTAGCATGAAAACTAGAACATCAAGCCATTGGAAACTGCCAAAGCTTCTTCTGTAGTGTAGCACCAGGGTTCAGCCTTCTCCTTGCCGAGTTGCATCGCCCACATCATGTTCAATTGGAAAGTCTGGCAAAGGCGCTTCCAACTCCTGTTTCAGGGTCTGAGGTTACCAAACAAAGATGAATCCTGCGCAATCAGAGATTAAGCCATAAGATCCCACCCAGAAACTGAAAGAGTCGGGGGCACAGAAGGAGTCTTCCCTCCATCAATTCAATGACAAAATAGCTCTATCGAGAGGGCCTTTGACAACCCTCTTGAATGTGGCTCCCTCCTAGTTTTTCTTCCCCCGCCCGTTCTATCTAGGCAGGTGGCTATACCAGATTTCGTGTCTGATCGAACTTGAAACTATCCCATTGAGCTTCTTGGATTCCAAACCAGAAAGAAGGATCGGACACAAGAAAATAGAGTTGAGATGAAAGATGGGGTAAAGATGAACTTGATTCTCCTAGCTGCTCTCCATCCAGCAAGTTACTCTCTTTCAAAAGAAATATGACAACTCAAGATTACCAATCAAAACCAACCTTTTTCTTCTACTATACCTTCATCATTACATCTTTAACTAGTTGTTGGATGTGAGTGATGAGATCGATCCATGGAATTTTTATCTCACTCACATACTTTGGAAGATGAAGAAATTCTCTTTAATTTACTTATGGGCTGGCTCTACATGTGGTCAGATGGGTTCCCCTCTTCACTCATTTGGTACCTCTCCAACGCTTCCTCCTATTCCTATTGATCAGATCAAAGCCAAACCTATATAGTCTTGCACGTTGTCACCCACCGCTCTTGCCAAAAACAAAGAAATTCTATCTTGGGAACTAAAAAAGAATCGAAATGGGAAGTATTTATTTCTTGATTCCCCATATAGCATCCTTACTTCCTTCTTCAATGGAAATTCTATGTTTTGGCTCGGTATAAACCCAAAAATGATAAATTCTCTTATTTGTAGACTCGTCTTCTTTGGGTGAAATCTGGAGAACCCAGTAGAAACTCTGATTCATGTTTATGGATTTTAATAGCTCTCCTATCTACCCGGAAATGATCTTCTACCTTTACTGTCTGTGTTCTTTACATATCTTTTTTTGATTATTTTTCAAATCATTGTGTCGTTACAAATTCACTCGTTGCACCCTTGTGAGCAATTTGTTGCCGGATTGGATAGGAGAAGTGAAAAAAAGCTATGAAGGAGACTCATTAGATGAATAAGTTAAGAAGAGCATTTGTGAAGCGAGAGGAGGACAAGATGGTTGGGAATAGGAGGAAGGGGTATTAAAGAAAAAAAGGGAGGCTTTATGTGGGGACCGCTGCAAATGCAAGAGCCAGGATAACATAAGAACTGCATGGTACATCTACCGGAGGTCATTCAGGTATACTAGCTTCCTATAAGAGAACTAATAGGAACTTTGTCTGGCCAGGAATGGATGCCTCTCTAGAGGACAGACTGTGACGGTAAAGAAACAACATCAACTCGCAATGGCCCTCGTGCCATGAGACATGGATTTTAGTCGACGTAGATTGGATCAAAACATCGCACTTCCGCTCTTCTCCTATCGGACTAGTCACTTCCCACTCTCCTCAAGTGAACAGTTTAGCCACTATCCTCCCATATACTCTTCTATTTCATTGCTTATCAACTGGAACTTGTTGGTGCATGGATTTCACGTTTCAACAGCACTTTAGTTTGTGCACGGTTGTGAAAATAAGGCTTTCTATACACTTATATAAACTTCATTGGCAAAATAAAGAAAAGCTTTTCTTGATAAAGCACAGCCTTTTGCACTCCAATAGGCATATATTGTTACAAGCTTATGCCCAAAGGTCTCAAAAACGCCCGTGCTACATATCAACGCGCCATGACTAAGATCTTTGATGAGATAATACATTAGATTGTCGAGTGCTATGTAGATGATCTCGTTGTAAATGCGGTATCCTATGAAGAACATCTTCAACATCTCAGTATCATATTCGACCGCCTAAGGCAATATGCACTCAAGTTAAACCTGTTGAAGTGCGCCTTCATGGTCTCGTCAGGCACATTCCTAGGGTTTGTCATTCGACATCAGGGAATTGAAATCGACCAAGTAAAATCAAGGCCATACTCGAAATGCCTCCTCCTCAAAACCTTATGGAGTTGCGTTCGCTTCAAGGGCGCCTGGCATACATCAGGCTATTCATATCCAATTTTGCAGGAAGAATCCAACCTTTTACAAGACTCACCAAAAAATACATTCCACTCTTTTGGATGAAAACTTCCAAAAGCCCTAGATGGCATCAATAGCTATCTCCTCAATCCGCCAGTCCCGTCTGCGCTGATACCAGGGAAGGAGCTTATACTCTACACCACGTCCATGGATGAATCTATTGGGGCTCTATTGGAACAATAAAATGAAAAAGGGAAAGAGAATGCCCTCTACTACCTTAGTCGTGTGCTCGTAGGAGCTGAACATGCGTACTCTCCTATCGAAAAACATTGCCTTGCACTGGTTTTCGCTGTCAAGAAGCTACGACACTACATGATAGCACATCGAGTCACCCTCATCTCCAAAGTTCACCCACTTAAATATCTCATGACAAGATCAATGCTTACAAGAAGATTGGCAAGATGGGGCCATCATCCTTACTGAGTTAGACATTGTGTATGCGTCGCAGAAGGCCATTAGAGGGCAAGCGATGGAGGATTTCCTAGCAGCACATCATACATATTTCTAAAGTAAACAAAACATTTCCATGGATGCGATTGCACGTAGTCCATTCAACCTTTATCTATCTAGGTTATCCTTCTTTCTTTACAAAGCAGAATGTGATGATCCATCCCTCTATTATGGTTTTTCTGTTTATACCAAAGCCTCTACTTTAGATATTTACGCTGATGAAGGAAAGCCCTGTTAAATACTACCACTTTTGACTTCCTTTTTAGTACTCTTCTTTCATCGTCCTTACCAGAACGCTTTTCCTGGTTCTGAAGAATAAGATACTAAAATTGTGGCTTACATATGGAAAATTCCTTCGTCTTGAAGCTACCAATTCACATCACGGCAAAATCATTGTCAATTAATTGTTAGATTCCCCATATCACCCATAGCCACCCAAATTTTTTTTTGCCTCAAACTCTGCTGCCCTATCACTCCTCGATAAGTGTACGTACTCAGGTTGTGCACTTGGCTGAGCGAGATCTTCCCCTTTGGCATGAGAATCGCCTACCTACGCTAACATAACTAATGCAGATGGAAGAAGGTAGTAGTTCTCCTATGCCAACATGAACACAAACGAAATCGATGAATTTCGTAGAAAGAAAAGGAACCACTTCTATTCTCTTAAGTATATGAAAATTAGCTTTTTCGTCCCTTTCGTCTAGAGGTTAGGACATCGTCTTTTCATGTCGAAGACACGGGTTTGATTCCCGTAAGAGATAGGTACTTATTCCTGGTCGGCGGTATCCTTGCTTCTCCCCGCCTAATGCGGATCATTGTGCAATGTTTATGTTCAATCTCAATCCAAAACTTCTTCGTTTCGTAGGAAAAACCAACACCGAAGTCAAGATCAATATCCTTTCCTTTTTTAAAAAAGTGAGCGAGCAGAGCTGATAAAGATGGAGTGACCCTACGATGAGATTTAGTTCAACGAACGTGCAATCACTTACTAGCAACCCCATAGTATTAAATGCCAAACCGACAGGTCGGGCCGTTTTCCACGGAACTTACATAAATATGTCATTGTACTCTAATAATCTGATGGCTCTATGTTCGATTCAAGGACCATCCATACCAATAACTATTGGCGAGAGGATAAAAGTAATGAATCAGATAAGCACATATTTAGATGAGATTAATGTGCCCGTGGGGTCCTTTGAGGCTCTCCGCCAGTTCCGCTACGATCTCATTGACGAGGAGTTGAACACAAATGATAGAACTTGGTTCGACTTATATTTAGATATTATAAGAGAGAATGGGTTTGCAAATACTGATTTGGCTCGAGCCATATGCAGCAAACTCGCCAGGGATTTTCCTACAGAAAGCCCCCTGGATCAATTTTCCATTTACCCAATATATGATCTCTTTATAGGAAACTATTATTTTTCATTTACAAATCCAGCCTTGTCTATGCTGCTCACTTTGGTTTTGGTTGTACTTTTTTTTTGTTACGAAAAAGGGAGGTGGAAAGTCAGTGCTAAATGCATGGCAATCCTTGGTCGAGCTTATTTATGATTTCATGCTGAACCTGGTAAACGAACAAACAGGTGGTGTTTCCGGAAATGTGAAACAAAATTTTTTCCCTCGCATCTCGGTCACTTTTACTTTTTCGTTATTTCGTAATCCCCAGGGTATGATACCCTTTAGCTTCACAGTGACAAGTCGTTTTCTCATTACTTTGGCTCTTTCATTTTTCCATTTTTATAGGCATTACGATCGTTGGATTTCAAAGACATGGGCTTCATTTTTTTAGCTTCTTATTACCTGCGGGAGTCCCACTGCCGTTATCACCTTTCTTAGTACTCTTTGAGCTAATCTCTTATTTTTTCGTGCATTAAGCTTAGGAATATGTTTATTTGCTAATATGATGGCCGATCATAGTTTAGTCAAGATTTTAAGTGGGTTTGCTTGGACTATGCTATTTCTGAATAATATTTTCTATTCCATAGGAGATCTTGGTCGCTTATTTATAGTTCTAGCATTAACCGGTCTGGAATTAGGTGTAGATATATCACAAGATCATGTTTCTACAATCTCAATTCGTATTTACTTGAATGATGCTACAAATCTCCATAAAAATGAGTCATTTCATAATTGAATAGAAACGAGGAGCCGAAGATTATAGGGGGCTACAGCTGCGCTTTTGCAGCACTGAACATGGTTTCGGGTACGCAAGATATTGTGTTTGGAGAGATGTAGGCCCAGTTTGTTTGGGCTTTTGCATCTGTTTTTGTAGCTTTTCTGTTTTGGCCAAGAAGCCATAAAAGCTCCAAAAGCATCTATTTAGGAGCTTTTATGGCTTTTGATGAATCAATACAACAATATTTAGCTTCAAAATCCATAAAAGCTCCAAAAGCACCTATTTAGGAGCTTTTATGGCTTCTTGGCCAAAATGGAAAAGCTGCAAAAAAAGAAGCAAAAGCCAAACAAAAAGGGCCGTAGATAGATAGGACGTAGCCTTGCTCAATCAGGACCCACAAGCAAGGGCTTGCGCTTCCCGAGCGAAAGAAGGAAAAATATACGGATTGAGATAATAACGAACTTGAAGCTTCTCAATTGATCCAAAGATACTATACTGGTTTATCTGGTTATCTGAACTTGGTTTACAGTACGCGGATTGTCCTTTTCTGATTAACTTGCGACATTGGAAAGTCAAGATGGTACCCGGCCTATCGACATTGGCGACATTGGGAAGTCAAGATATTGGGTTTGTTTTACAAAGAAAGGTGTAAGGTGTGGTGCAGTCGGGATAAAGAACGGGGTAAGTGGTGTCATCCGCACCCGGATTTGTGCTAACGGAAAAGACGGACAGGAAAATCTATAGTTTTGGTACTGTTTAATGCCCCCAATTTATGTCAATCTTATATCTTTCCTTTAAGGCGAATACGCGAATGCTGCTCGGTTAGAAAAAGCTCATGTGGGTAGAAAACAATATGAAAATACTATGGGGCTAGACTGTTCGAAACACGAAACTTGTTATTTCCCTACTCAGACAAGGTAGGGGTAGTGCGATGCAACTCTGTGATATATAAAAGCAAACCGGTAAACAAGCAAGACGAAGGAGAAGGGTAGTGTTAATAAGAAAGTGGGACCGGTTCCATGTTTATCAAGACGGAATCAAAATATGATTGCCGTGGTACGAAGAGAAGATGTTCGGAAAGCAAAGTAGGTTCGATCCTTGTGTGAAAAGATTCAAGGATTCCATGATAACCCACATTAACATACTACTTTTGATTCAATTCCCAACCCTGCAGCATTGGAACCAAGATGAGGCCTAACTGTTCTAAATTGGATTGAATGAAGCACTCATTGGAATTATGATTGATTGGTTGAAGGAATTACAACATCTTAAGTTTCGGGTGAGCGCTTAGGCCAAGCCACAATTTCCAGGTTAGGATTGGATTTGCCAACTTGAATTCCGTTGATCTTTGGAGTAGATCTTTCCCTTTCTCGAGTCTCAGTTGAGGGAACTAGCCTTTAAGAGAGCAGCAGCAGAGCCAGGAAACCTAAACTCATAGGTGTCCATGCAGAAATCCAGGGAATCTTAGAAATGCTATGTTTTCCACCCTAGGGCGTTTACCCACTGCAATAAAAGGCAAGGAGCTAGGAGGAAAGGAAAAAACCAAGAAAGAGAAGATAGGTATGTTTCATTCGTGTAGAACTGCTACCTTGTTAATGAATTTACTCCAAGAGTGCTATAGAGCCGAGTCTAAGAAAGCCGCCCTGTTATTATTTTCTTAACCTCAGAAAGTCTCACGTGTGGGGCATCTCACATCGCACTAAATCACTACTATTAGGCCCTTCCTATCATTCCACAATCCGAATGAAAAATAGTATCCGATGAAGGAAATCGTATCTAATCTATCACTTTCCTCGTATCGATGCTTGCGACCGCGTCACTAGGTTGTTCATAGCTCTTGCTTATTCACTAGGTCCATAGCTCTTGTTTAGCTTAATGGATCACCCAACTGTATTTTGGGATGTGTGCATTCCACAATCCCTTAAGGAAGAGGTTCACTACATCCTTGCTTGTTAATGGGTTTTTGACTTCATAGCAGAGTGCTAGACTAGGGATAAGCTGGATACTGACTTCTTTCCAAGAGCTCCATCAGCCCTGCTTAGGCATACATTAGCTCTACTATTACTATATGCACTCTACCTACGCTTCTATGGAAAGAAAGGGATGGTTGATCCACACAAATAAGAGAAGGCCCAACCTTCAATTGCAGAGAATAGCAAGCCCCCTTTGCTGAACAAATGTATAGAGGAAAAGGGTGACACACATCGAAAGGGCTTTCCGATTGTGTGAATCAGAGCCCAAGAGAAGATCAATTCATTAGGAGACAGGTATCGATGCTTTCCAACAGGAGAAAGATCACTAGGTTCAGTCTCTGATCTGATCAATAGGGTTCCCTAGGTACATTCCGTTTTCTGGAAATCCAGCAGGGATAGTAGCTGCCTTTTCAAGGGAAAAAAACAAGTTAGGCTATCCGAGATTTTCTCTTTTTTCCAGCTTTTTGGATTTAAAATAAGGAGTGCCCGGCCATCTAAGGTGCCAGTCTAAGTTCCCCTCCAGGATGTAGTGTAAAGGTTAGACACAGGTTCAGAGCGAGGGGAAAGGATCAAGGGTGCGTAGTATGTTTCTTACCCGCTTTATCTGCTAGGTCTAGGATTGGTTTTGTTAACTAGGGATCTTTTCCTGGGCGTTTACACCTCTTCCATTGAGAAGCAAAGCTCATTTTCGAGTACTAAGCATAGCATATATATTACTTGCTACTTGCCAATATGTAGATAAGTGAGTGTAAAAAGTCAATATTCGACCGTGGCTATTGAATCGTCGAGGTTGTGTTAGTGAGCTGCTCTTTGAGTCTACCTTTTACTCGAGGATGTAGTTGTCTATGCATAAAGAGTAGTTTCCCCTCAGAGTGTATTCAAAGTCTTGAGGGAAGGATATAATGCCAAAAGGCATGGTCCTTATAGTGGAAAGTACAAGTCAGGGGAAGACCATTCCGAGTAAAGATACTTTTTCAATCCATTTTTTAAGCTCTTTTATTTCCAAGGGAAATGAGGAAGGATTCTCCCAAAGAAAGGACTCTTTGTTTACATTCCAAGGTGGGAATGGGTGATAGGTAGTCTATCCCTGGCTGGGATGAGAGTCTAAAGTTGTATTCTTCTTCAGTGGAAGGCTCTGGGAATCCCTCTTTTAGCTGGCTAGGTCAATCTAGCAGATGATAGGTCTAGATAGCGATGGCTTTAGGGGTTTTAGGGGTTATAGGCCCTCTCATATCTGGTTTACTACTTGACCCTCCACTCTCGTGAATACAAAGGTTTGAAGGAGATATATGTGCACCGAGGAAGAAGTCAAGCACATGGTAAAAACTATGCCACCCGCGAGGGAAGTATCAAAGCGAAACTGGAAGTGAAGATCCTCACACGACCAAGCTTCGTGGTGGGCCGGTACAACTAATACGGGGAATGGAACAACCGCTGCATTACCTGTCACAACGCTCTTTTAATTATGTGATAGGACTAAGATTAGCTTTGCATCATGTAAAAATATGTCAAAAGAAATCCAAACGGGGAAGCAAAAAGCCCCAAATGAAATTTATTCAAATGGCTAGTCAAAAACTTTCTTCCAAAAATCCTCTAAACTTTTTGAAAATTCCAACAAATGAGTATGATCACATATCAAGTGAAGTGGATTCAAACCCATGCTCACTGATGTTTCAAAAAGTCCATAAAGTAATGTAAGTCCATATAATTTTTTTGAGCATTTAATAAAATGCTTTGGTATTTATTTTTTCAGAGCCAAACAATGAACATAAAAGAAAAACATAATAAAAGAAAGGAAGGCCTACCTGGCTTCTGGCCCAACTTAGCACCAGACCGACCCAATCCCACCCCCTCGTTTGTCTTCTTCCTCCCCGCGACCAGAAGTAGCTCGGTGGCGAGCTGGCCGTCGTGGACGCCACCGAGGAGCTTCCTGGCCGCCTCGAGCCTTCTAGCCGCATCTGGGAGCCATCCTGGACACGCTGCAGCCATTCCCCCTTCCTTCTCTCTTTCCCCTCTCTCCCGCTCCTGCTTCTTCTCCGCCCGAGAGCGCCGCCGTTCAACGTCGTGCCCACGCACGGCCAGCGACCACCTGCAGCAGAACCAAGCTGTCCATGGTCTCTGATGTTGTCGACTATGCCAACCTGCAGAAGGAATCGTGTCGGAACGCCACCGACGCACCGTGCTCTTCTTCTTCCCCACCGACGGCCGCCGGTCATCGCAGAAGGATTGCGCCGCCCCTTCATCGTCTTAGTCTATGCCATCACCTCCATTGAACTCCTGGTGAGCTGATGCACCGTCCCCAACCGTCCCCTGGTATCCCCTAAGCTTCTATCCGTTGCCGCCATGAGAGCCAAGCTCAGTCGCCGCCGTGCTCTCTCACGTACACCTCCATTATAATCATGGAGTCCACCGTGTTCCTGGAGTTCCCAGGAAGTCGTTGAGCTAGCGCATTACCAATCTTGTTCTTCATTTCAACAATTCCGGCGACTCTGTGTTTCTACCGCCACCGTTGCTCATCACTGATGTCGCTCCGGTGAGACCCCTTGCTGCTCATCTGTTCCATATGAAGCGCGCGTTCCTGGGCTCCCGTTTGGTGGTCGCGGCGTGCCAAACGGTTGCCGAAGACGCCGTCCCATGCGTCGCGGCCACATCTGGACGTCGCCGTCGTCTTGCCGCTGGTGAGATGACATGGCGCCAGATTAGCTAATCACCCCCCTTAACTACACCCTAAGACACTGCCATGTGAGCTTCTGTGACGCCCCTAAAATCAATCCGTGTACAGTAATCATACACACAGGGTACACGGCTGAGATTAGGGTGACACGGTGAGAATGTCACAGCACAACACTAAACACAAAAGGATAAACCAATATGTTACAAGATAAGGGGTCACTCGGATCCGAATACATAATTTATACAAGCCATAATATCTAAGTATAGACATAGTTAGTCAAGTTTTTCCTTATGAAGGCTAGCACAAATAACATCAGAGATACAGATCGAAAAGGCAAGGCCTCCTGCCTGGGAGCCTCCGAAACTACTCCTGCTCCTGGTCAGCGGGGGTCTCGACGTAGTAGTAGGTGCCTCCAGGGTACTCCTTCTCCTGGGCTCCAACGTCGACTGCAATGGCCGATCAGACAAAACATCAAGGGGGAAATAAATCAAGGGTGAGTATCTAGTATATCCGCTACTAAGCATTTATGCATTTGTATCAAATGGAAAGGGGAGGCTATATATAGTGGACTGCAAGGTAGAAATCAAATGGAAAGGGGAGGCTATATATAGTGGACTGCAATGGCCTATCGAAGACTAGCATCTTCTGACGTGTCTTGCAGCACAAGAAGAGTACATCCAACAATTTATATAAAGCATAAAGTAACAATGAAGCAGAATTTGTTGCAGCACTGTATAATAGTAAGTTGTAAATATTAATAAAAATAATGCCTTCGAGTTCCCCTCCTCGACTTCCCTGCGAGGAAGAAAACCCAGAACCATATAGTTTAATAGTAGTTTGTAGTGGTAAGATCCAACTTCGGCATAAAGCGTCCTGTTACCGTGGACACAGCTATTCGAATAGATTAAACTCCGTGCAGGGGTGAACTACTGTTCAGCCTGCATGCTCGGATCTCCAGGATGGCGGGAACCTTGTTAGGGAGCGCTCCACCAAAGCTATCCGACACGGCGCAACCCATCCTAGGCTCAGCAGAGAGGCCATCCGCCAGACTATATCCTATGCGCTCAGGGGTCTAGGTCCCTCACCCTTCCACGCTCCTGCACAGTACGAGACTGGCCGGTGAAGCAAAAGCAAATCCAAAAACACCTGCTGCAGCAAAGAAGACAAGACCGCTTCCCGGCTATCAGCCCGTGGTACTGTTGACGCCTGAAGAGCTTTAGGACAAACTACGACGCAGGGGAGCCCATAACTCCTTATCCCACGTGAAGGTAGTGCGTACAGACCAACGGGCCTCTCAAGTCATCCGCAGAACCATTTAACATTTTAATATTATCTCGTAGACAAACGTTATCGCTGTCTGACTAACAACACAACGGAAAACGAACAGCAACAAGGTCCACCAGTAACGTCGGGGCCTGCCCTGTCGTCCCGTCAAAGCGCGCAATTACCAACAAGGTGAACCATCTCCTTACCTTGCCTCGCGTGTGCTCTTGGTAGGGCTCGACTTTTCGTGGTTTGTTAACTCTCGCGAGATACGAGCAGGGGCCAAGCACGCCAGTAACGTCGGTCGTACCCTCCCTGTCATTCCCGACGCAATACCGCTCGTGGGCACCATTGGGTCGCCCGACTCTTACCTTTAAGGACACCAATTGATTCGAGTGCCTACCATTAAGTGAAACCAGGAGGTATCACCCTCGATGGTACACTTAAAGAGGTTCGACAGAGACATCAGCGGAATGAACTAAAGAGGTAAACCTCGTATCATCCCGGTGATGCTACGCTACTGGGCCGACGAGAGTGAAATACGAGTCCATTCCACTCGTAAGTCAAACTCGAAAGGACTTGGCAGAGTCTCGCCATTGTAGGTTCCCTAGGGCGTCTGCATAGATCCGTACCTGTAGCAGTTATAATATTTTGTGTCCACGTCACTCCCCTGAGTGGTCACGGCCCGCTATCTAATCCTAGCTAACAATGCGCAGGGCTCACTTCCGAATATAATAAATATTTATAGCAGGCAGCATAGGATAAGGTAAGGTACAACAAGGGGCGACAAAAACAGGCTATGCACTAGAATAGGATTGTAACGTAGCATCAGCAGTAACAATGCCTAGTGCAAAAAGTATGGAAAAGATAGGAGATATCTGGAGAAGAGAATGGCTCTGCTTGCCTGGAAGCTCGACGGTAGGGGTAGGGTCGTCGACAAAGTAGTCGTACCCGGTAGCAGCGGGGTCTACCAGAGAATAAAGGGGGGGAGAGAAACAATGAATACAAAGCAATCATAGCAAACAGATGAATAGCATGACATATGCAATGTTAACGGTGCTCTAACGCAGTACAATGTGTTATGCTCGGAGCGGGAATTCATCTGGGGATGAAATAACGGCTCCGGGTGATTATCGACAAACGGCCCGGAGGGGGCTGTCGATGTTCGTTGTGTTAGAGGGGTGTGGTTGGTATATGGATAGCGTATTCGTCTTTGTTATATTTTTTTGATCAATTTTCATGTATAAAGTTTTTTAATCTGACTTACGGTTTAAAAGATATTTAATTTTGAAATTTAAATCATTTTCTGAATTTTATTTATTAATAAAATGCAACATTATCCACAACAGTGGAGTTGACTGGTCAAACCTGTGGTCAGCCTCACATTTCTAATTAAATTTAATTAACCACTGGACCCACATGTAAACCACTGAGACTAATATTAATTTATCTAAATAAATCTGCTGACAGGTGGGACCCAGGTGTGATACTAACATCTGCTTAATTAAACATCTAAAATTAGTTTAAGGGCATGGGCCCATCTGTAAGTGAGTGTGGGCGTTATCTAAGTTTAATTTAAACATGGGTTAACTAAGGGGGACTAAGCCCGCATGTCAGTGGCACACCATTGCTTAATTAAACATCTGACAGGCGGGGCCCAACAGGCAGTGGCACAGGTGGTCGCCGGCGACGACCAACATGTCGGCGACGAGCGTGGTCACCCCACGGGCCACGAGAGATCACGGGACCGGGCGCGTTCGAAAGAGGGTGCAACCGCGCGTCTTCTGGAGGTGGTGTCATCGCCTAGGGTGACCGGAGTCAACGACGACAACGAGCGCGGCGGCGGACCGAAAGCTAGCGCCAACGAACTAGACGACCTAGCAATCTAACACGCCCAGTGCGCCAAATGCGTGCTCCAAGCCACGGTTTCGAGCTCACCCGCGGCGGTGAGCTCCGGCTCCAATGGCGGATCGGGACACGGGGCATGGGAGGGTCAACGGCGAGTTTGGGATGACGAAGTAGCTCACCGCGAATGCAGTGGTGGTGGCAGCTTGCTCGACGGCAACACGGTGTGGCCGGAATTGAACGGCAACGACGACGGATGCAGAAAGGGGCCGACGGTGATGCGCGCGCTGTGAAGCTCCACTTGTCGATTCCCTCCGCAGCGCGACGAGGACGAACGCGACGCTCCCAACAGACACCACGGTGAGGCGATGCGAGCACGTTGGTCGCGTGTGGAAACGGCAATGGCGACGGCGGCTCGGGCGGATTTTCTCCCGATGAGAGCGGTGCGAGGAGAGGGGGAAAATGGGCTAGGGTTCGTCCATGGGGGCACGGGGAAGAATTTAACCTAACCGAGGGCACTGTAGGGTCTCGTTGTCGAGCATCGCGCGGTCGATCGGCGTCGAACACATTGCCATGGCGCCACGGGGGGGCGGGTGAGCAGTAGGAAGGGGATGACCCCCGGGTGGGCCAAGGTGGGCTAGGTTGGGCCAGGTGGGCTGCACTATGCACTTGTTGCACTGGGGGTCTGGGCTAGATTCCTTTTTATTCTTTTTATTTCTTTTGCTTTCTGTTCTTTTCTGTTTATATTTATTTTAGTTGTTTTAGCTATTTTGTAAAATAAGTAATAGGTTCCATAATTAGCATGGCACAATACTAAGATGACACAAAACGTTTGAGACTTTTATAAAATCTTTTAATAATTCTTTATAATATGCAATTGGAAAAAGGTGTTGTTCTGGCACTGGTATGATTTGTTTGCAATATTTTGTTATTGCAATAAATGCTCATTGCAGGTTTATCATGGTTCACTGGTGACAGGGATGTACCCCGGCAAATCCCATGGTCAGGGACCCTGGGTTAGTCATGAGAGGCACAGGTTGGACGATAGCTCCTCGGCTAACAGGAGGATACGTTCCTGCTCGATGTTATTGATTGGAGATGGCGATTACAGGGAATCCAAGGCTAGTGCGCACAAGGCTAGGGTTACAGATTGTGTATCGGATGATCCCGACGTCTCCCCTCTTAGCCCTTATATACTAGGCTAGGTCTCTGGGAGTCCGTCTAGAATTACAGATGAGGTTTTCTAACCCTGATCTTATACCGTACGGCAAGTTTACACCTTCCTTATGAGTCGTGGACTCCTACGTCGGTGCAAATAGTGGGCCAAGATTGGGCCCAGGCAGCATCTCTGTGGGCCTTCTGTCTTCGGGTACACCGGGTAGGCTCATCCATATGAGTCGTGGGGTCACCCTCTCGTCAGAAGCCCCCGAGTGCCTGGGGGGCTCGAAGAGTCGCGCAGGGACTCGAGTCCATACTTGCGTCATTTTAGGTATGCACGGTTCAACCGCGGGTCGCTGGCAGTCTGGGGCCATGACAAAACCTGTTTCGAGGGATGCTAAGCTGAAAGGGCCCAAGGAGTCGACTGGTCGAGCCTTGGTGAATTGCACTAGTGGAAAAAACCGCAGTAGCCCAATCAAACCCATGTCGCTCGGCATGAGCTTGGAACACTGGTGTCGAGCAAAAGTCAAGCCGCTGTAGGTCTTACAGTGATCAATTGCCGCCAGTAAAGTTAGGAGCGTCCTCCCGGCTTTTTCTATCATGCAAGCGCATGGGAAAGATTGGGAGTGAAATCGCTCTGCGGCAAGTCCCAGCCCGGCCGATCTGCGCAGCGGGGTCTTACCTACACTCTAAGCTTGCGTGGCATCTGGGCACAGTGTGTCGTGTTCCAGGAATATGTATTTTTATTGAGGCGCGAAGCCTAGTAGATAATGCACCCACTTGGAATAAACTATCAAGTGAGATGTTTTAGCGGTCACTCGCGGAGCTTTGCCAGGCGCTCAGGCGAGGAATAATGTGGAGGAGTACTTGCTCGGGAGGTCTTCGAGTGTTCGGGTACTTTAGAGTTATACGAGTAATCACTCGAGTATCTCCTTCATTCTCGGGGTGAGGGAGCACCCGATACTTTGGGACCGTTCGATCCGGCGACTGTAAGTTTGCTTTATCTTGTGTCGTGGTGAGGGAGCACCAGAAACTCTCATGGGTGCGAGCAGTTACTCAAGCACGTATTTTCTTTTCCTTTCGGGTGATCAAGTACCCGAGCAAGTTTTTTCCTTTCGAGTGAGGGAGCACTCGGGACTCTGTGAGTGCGAGTGATCACTCGAGCACATATTTGTCCGTTAGGTGAGGGAGCACCCGAGACTCTAGTGGAGATGCTCCCGATGGGAGTAAAATGTTTCCCATCGAAAAGAAAAGATTTGGGTGGTTGAAACTTTGAGGCTGGGAAACATACTCGATACGCCCTGTTTAGGATGTGACGCTGGCTTGTTTTTCTGGCACCTTGACCATAGTCGTCTGTCGAAGGAAATGACTTGGCGCTTTCCCGCCGAAATTTTCGCTTCATGTGATTATGGTCCTCTTTTTGCGCGCGTAGTGGGCGGTGTTGTTACGGTGCCGGTTGGGTTTTCCATGTTTTTCGCCTTCTGTGGGTTCATGCCACGTTTATTGGACGTTGGGATTGAACGGTGCCCCTGCTCGCCTGGCTGTTGGTTAAATACCGAGCGGCTGAGTAACTTTTAGGTTTTACACAGCCATTGCCTTCTCCTCTTGCTTCTGGATTTCCCCTGTTCTTGAGCCTTCTCCTTTCTCCTTTTGCTACTTGCGGAAAAGCTGATGACAACGCGCTCCCGTGCTGCTCTGGAATCGGCCAAGATGTCTGGCAAGTGGGAGCGCTCGATCTTTGGGGTTGCAGATCTCGGCGCGCTGATTTCTGATGGCCTGGTGGCGAGGGATGCCGTGCGGATTCCAGGGGATGAGCCGGTTCCTGCTCCGACGGCGGATGAGCGGGTGTGCTTTCAGGCTTTCTTCCCTCGCGGGTTTGCCCTTCCGATTCACCCTTTTGTTCACGGTTTGCTGTACTCCTACCGGCTTCAGCTGCATAATTTGAATCCCAATGGGATTTTGCACATTGCCTGCTTTATTACCCTTTGTGAAGCCTTCTTGGGAATCCATCCCCATTGGGGGCTCTGGAAGCGCCTCTTTTGCATAAAGAGGACGAACTCCGAGTATGCTGTTGGGAAGGTGGGTATATCCATTAGGGATAAGCATTCGTACTTCGATTTGAAGATGCTTTACTTCGTTATTTCTTGGCGGAAAAGTTGGTTCTATCGGAAGGATCAGCACGTTGTTGGGCAGCGATTTGGTCTTGCTCCCTTTAATCCCGAAGCGCGAGTAGTCAAGCAGGCTTCGTGGTCCCATTCTTTGTCTGTGATGGAGTCGTCTGCGGTGGCTCCATTCTAGGAGAGGATCGATGTATTGATGGACAACTTGACCGGTGGGCAGCTCACCTTTGTGTTTATGGGGAGGCGCGTCCATCCATTCCAGCATCGAGTTCGTCCCATGTGGCAATATAAGGGACTCGAGGACTCAACGAGATGCTCCCGCGAGGAACTTAATGCCGATGGTCTCTTGGCCCAGATCTAGTATGTGACAAAGTGCTCGAGCGTTGCCGAGATGGGTTTCGTCCTTCCTTACTCTTATGATCACGCGCTGCTGCAGGTTTGCGTTTTTGAGTTTCTCGTCTGGATGAGATGTTTGCTTGAATGCTTGCTGCTGATTCTATTTTCTTTGCAGGATCATGTTCCTGTGTTGTGCAATCCTCCGCAGCCGGAGGATGCTGATATTCGCGAAGAGCCAGATGCTCTCGCTGATGTTGCCGCTCCGAGTGTTGGTACCAGCGTGCTCGCGGGTGCCACTGTGGCTGACGAATCCATAGGGGTTGAGCTGCATGGGACTGGAGATAGTGAGGAATCGGCTCCCTTTCGTTTCAAGCGATCGCGGCCTTCAGGCGCCGAAGATCTTGACGCGACGAGTGGTGCTGTCCCGCTGTCTCGACCGTCTGCTGAGCCGTCTCCTCCTGTTGCTGCGTGCAAAAGGCCCAGGTTTGGGAGGTTGTTGCGTGCTCGCTCTGCGTGTGGCGGGTAAGCATATGCTTGACTTTGCTGGTGCTGTTTTTTCCTCTGTTCTTTTCTCTGATGGCATTTATCTTGTAGCTCTGCGACTGATCCGGCTTCTTCCTCCACCAGTGCGGCTACTGTCGACCTGCAGTCGACTGACTCTGGAGCAGCCGTCAAGCATACTGGGGATTCTTCTGCTACCGTTGGTCAGCCCGTACCGTCGGTGACTCGTGCTCTCCCGGCTGCGGGTGTGATTCCTGCTGCTGCTCCACCTATATCGTCTGGTGTTGTTTCTCCTGATGCCGAGCCTGCTTCTCCAGATCGTCCTTACTTGGGCCGTCTTGATCTTGGTGTGGAAGACAAAGTCTGCTTTTTCGACCGCACAGCTGGGCTGGTGAGTTTGTTTCCTGTTTGCTTGTGTAGTTTTTGTCATCGGGAGCACGGCCAGTGCTCCCGATGGGAGTAGCCCTCGAGGCTGCAAGCAAGTGCTTGCGATTGCTTGTAGTCTTGCCTTGGCTCTGTTTTTCTTTGTGTCGTCATTGGGAGCACGGCTAGTGCTCCCGATGGGAGTAGCCCTCGAGGCTGCAAGCAAGCGCTTGCGATTGGTTGTAGTCTTGCTTTGGTTCTGTCCTTAATTTTTGATTTCTTCGAGTAGCCGGTGTTCCAGTACTGTGAGCGTCTGGTGTTTGAAGTTGAGCGTTGGCAGCAGGCCCACAATTCTGCCCAGGATGCCTTGTCTGCCATGAGTAGTGAGTATTTCTTCCTGTGCTGCCGTGCTTGAACTGTTGGGTCTTCCGTTCTGAGTACTGTCTTGTTTTTCAGACCGTCGTCAAACTGCCGAGAAGCAGGCCGAGAAGGCGGAGATAACGATTTCCAACCTTAAGGCCGCTTTGGCTTCCAAGGAGAAGGAGCTGCACGATCAGCACGAGGAGCTGGTGCGCCTGCGTCGGGCTGAGGATGCGCTTGTGCAGGCGGAGGCGGTCGAGTGCGAGCGTCTTCGGGTCTTGGCGGACTCGCTTGTGTGTAAGTCGTTGTTCCGTTGTTGCGTGCTTCTGTCTCTTTATCTTGCCATAGTGATTTTTGTTGCCTGGTGTAGCCTCTACGGGTGCGAGTGCGGCGGAAGTGGTTGCATCGGGGTCTGGAGTTCTCCGAGGAGCCGTGGATGCCATCTCGGCCGTTGTTGATGTTGCCAAGGGGGTCTGTGCTCGGGCTTCCACTCTTGTGGGTCTTGTTCATGAACACCTCATGCTGGAGGGCACAAAGGTGCCAGCTGGTCTGGACGCCCGCATTGCTGCATTTGGTGATAGCGGGGACCTCTTGGAGGAGCTAGTTGGGGAGAACGTGGTGAGTGTTCTTTCCACGTCCCTTGTTGTTCTTATGGGGAACGGAATTGCCATTGACGACTCTCTGGTTGAGACTGTCCCTGCTTATACTGACGAGAAGAGCGCGCGAGCCACTGTCCTGGCTCGTCGCCTCCAGGAAGTTGTGGATACTCAGTATCCCTCTTCTACAGGCAAGGGGGGGGCGTAGCCGTGTCTTGTCGTGTGAAACTTTGGGTTGTAATATGCCTCCTCTATGGTGGTGAATCTGTGCTACTTTGGTTGGAATAACTGTTTGGCCAGTCCTGCTGTTGAGCTTGATTGTCCTTTCTTTTTGTTCGTTTTGCGGTAGGCCGCCCCAGGCGTGCTTCGGTCTTGGAGTTCGTTGAAGGAGGACGCTCGCGAGGGCTCGTACGAGTCCGTGTGCTTGAGGCTGAGAAACGCTGAGCGGGAAGTTGTTCGCTTGAAGGGGGCTGCGGCAGTCCATCGTTCCAAACGCGAGCGTGCTGAGGCTGTGCTGGATAGTCTTTCTTTGTGGGTGGTATAGTTGTCTGACCTCCTGCGAGGTGAGACTGGCTGCTGCTCGATTGCTCGACTGCATTTAGTAGCTTTCCCGTCGTCGTCTTGATTTTGATTCTGTTTTTCGAAGTGCTGGCGGGGCGGTCCCGGGATGAAGAGAAGGCCATCGAGTCGGAGCTGTCTCGGTTGGATGATCCTGATGTGCAGGCGAGTAATCCTTTCTGGGCAGATGGGGCTCGTGCTCGATCATTTGATGTGCTTCGTCTTCAAGTTGAGCGGGTGCCAGCTGCTCTGAGGTACTGTCAACAGGTGCTGGGCGGGATTCACTATGAATTTTATCCGCTGCAGGTGGTGCCATCGTCCTTTGAGACGCTCTGCCGCGAATTTTCTCAGCCTGCCGAGCTGCGTCGCGTGATGAATCACCAGATTAATGCTGGAGCTCGAGCTACCTTGGGCTTGGTCCATAGTCATTGGTTTGGAGCTGATATTGCTGAAGTGGTGGAGGGTCCTCCAGGTGGTAGGGATTACCCGATGGATGAGCATTACACGGTGGTCGATGAGCCTGCACGCCGAGTTGTGAAGCGGGTTTGCGAAGAGAACGATCGTTATCTGGGTGCCCTTATTAAGGCGAAGATGGAGTCTGGGGGTTAGATGCTTCCTTTCTTTGTATGTGTTTCTTCTTGTATTCCTTTGTTGTCTCGTTTTTGCGGTAAAGGGTTTTGCTGCTGTGGCGAGCCCTTGAGTGTTGGTTTCGTTTGTGTCGCGATTGCGAAGAACGCCTCGGGGGGTGGCTGCTGCGGTGAGCCCCCGTGTGCCAGTTTTGTTTATGTCGCGATTGCGAAGAACGCCTCGGTGGGTGGCTTCTGTGGCGAGCCCCCGAGTGCCAATTTTGTTATGTCAAGATTGCGAAGAACGCCTCGCGGGGTGGCTGCTGCGAGCCCCCGAGTGCCAGTTTTATTTATGTCGCGATTGCGAAGAACGCCTCGGGGGGTGGCTGCTGTGGCGAGCCCCCCGAGTGCCAGTTTTGTTTATGTCGCGATTGCGGAGAACGCCTCGGGGGGTGGCTGCTGCGGAGAACGCCTCGGAGGGTGGCTGCTGCGGCGAGCCCCCGAGTGCCAATTTTGTTAGTCGCGATTGCGAAGAACGCCTCGGGGGGTGGCTGCTGCAGCGAGCCCCTGAGTGCCAGTTTTGTTTATGTCGCGATTGCGAAGAACGCCTCGGGGGGTGGCTGCTGCGGTGAGCCCCCGAGTGCCAATTTTGTTAGGTCGTGATTGCGAAGAACGCCTCGGGGGTGGCTGCTGCGGCGAGCCCCCGAGTGCCAATTTTGTTAGGTCGCGATTGCGAAGAACACCTCGGGGGGTGGCTGCTGCGGCGATCCCCCGAGTGCCAGTTTTGTTAGGTCGCGATTGCGAAGAACGCCTCAGAGGGTGGCTGCTGCGGCAAGCCCCCGAGTGCCAATGAATCAATTTTTGGAAAAACATTTTTCAATATTCTTCCTGGTGCTTCTTACATTTAGTAAGAATGGGGGGGTCTGATGAGGACAGTCCCCTTTATTAGAAACGGAGGCGTGGTAGCCTTAAGGGCTAGTTAGCTTCTTCTCCGAGTGCTCGGGTCCTCCGGGTGGTGGCTTCTTCTATGGGAGCGCTTCTTCTGCGGTCCCGTGGCCTCGCTGGCTTGGTGGGCTCCAAAGGCCTCTGATATGGTAAGGCCCGATATGCGGTACTGTTCCAGATCTAGATTTTTCCATCCAGATCCGGGGACGAAGCACATATCGGTCCCACCGCGACACATGACGGAGTCATATGCCCCGGATTTCCAACATGATATCACAACATTACAGATACAAGGATACAACATCTCATACAACCGGCATACAACTGCCTTAATACAATACAACATCGGAAGATACATGTCTGAGTACAGACTACAATCAAATGCCTAGTGGCAAAGAGAAAATCATCGATCTCCATAACCACACGGGTCCAGGCCCTCCGCCGGGATCCGCCTAACTAGTCGTCGTCGAGTCTCCACGTGAAACGTCGTTCACCATACCTGTTGTCGATCAAGAACCCTGAAAAGAGTTTTGGGGTAGTATCATGAGTACAGAAGTACTCAGCATCCAACTGTAGTGGTCAACTGACCCAGCAAGGACTTCATCACTCGTCATTGTAGGACAACTAGTAGTTTACAGTAAGGATGGAGTAAGTGGTGAGGTTGCCGCCGCACTAACATTTATGAAGTGGCTAACGATCTAGAGAGTAAGATAAGAAGCTAAGCATTCGATGAGGAATCTCCTCCAACAAGTCTGCTATCCACCTACATACGCAAGCATAACACCTATCCTATCCTTGTCCTCCTCTTCGCATCCCAACGAAGAAGAAGCAGTCAAGGAACACACACGTTGATCAAGTTTATTAAGATTATCTCAGTTGTTGTTTTCTATGAACAAGGAGTAGGTCTCAAGTCGTCCATAACCGTGGACACGGCTTCTCGAAAAATTTTAACCCTGCAGGGGTGTACCAACTACCCATTACAAGGCTACGCACGCACGCCCATCTCTCTTAGTTGCTACCCATCACAGGCAACCATTTTATGATTTAGTTCCAAGAGATCTGAAACGACAGGTCCCTCTAGCTAACAACGAACAAATCCGGGTGGCCCCCGGGGAGTTGTCACCCAATCCAAAAGCTAGCCACGCTCTCGGATCGGACTCTTCCTTATGGCCAAGGGAGGGTTTAGTCTCACCTATATAACAGGGGACTTCCCTAGCTCACCAGTGTGGACCAACAGAGAAACCATGTCTCCGCTGGCCCGGGTTGTTTAAAAATTGCGAGGGGATCCACCAAGCACACACACAGGTTTTCAAATGGTAAATCAACTCGGGCCATCACTAGAAATGTTTGAAGCTAGGTAGGTAAGAAAAAGGGACCCCATAGTATCCCACACGCGGTTAGGCACGCTCGTCAAGAGACACAATACCTGGAACTCGGGTCCTGGGTGATTCAAATGGAACAAAGCGTCGGGGCGGGATAGCCTAGAACTCCCATCCTTCGTCGAATATAATCAATATTATAATAATCATATCATCCACAACAATATAATAATGTGATAGCCCAAAACCAAGGAGTAACAGGGTAACATCGTAGCATCCTAAGCATGCATACTAAGCAGGGGCTGAGCAACGAGCAATAGTAACATAGCAGTACATGGTTTGCTGGGAAGGGACATGGTTGTATCGGTTTGAAAGAGGCTGTAAACATGTATAGTCCTTGCCTGTTGATCAAACATCGAACCTAACCTAGACTAGCATGCAAACCGCTGGTTGAAATAGAATGGATCATAAGTAATGTATAGTCCTTGCCTGTTGATAAGTCGGGTTCCGAAGGTGTAGTTGATCGCAAGCTCACATCGTCTCCGAGAGGTACCCGCGGAAGCACACACGACGGTAAACACTGGAAAGCAATCAACGAGCAAGCATCTATTATTACGAAGCAATCACGAGCAAGCATCAACAAGAAGACAACACGAGACATCGTACCTACCGTCGAGAGCGGTTACTAACAGGTTAAGTGGAGTATTCGTCACACACGACGGTACTACACATTTACAATGGTTCAAGTTGTTTAGCTACACAACATGAGCAAAGGTTGTTAACATGGCATCTCACTCAAGCATGACATGTCACACAATCATGGCAACATGTGAAGCATAAGAAATCTAACTATACTAGTCAAGTTAAGTGGGTAAAATTCCTACACATGGCATATTGCTATTTACCCCGCAAAATAAATACGTTGGGTACTGTTTTGACCTAAACAATATTTTATTATTTTTATTAGCAAGCAAGAACAACATAAACACAATCTACATGCAATTCTAGTCAAGTTACATATAAGAAACATTTTTATCGGAGCAACGGTTAAAAGTTATTGAAGAAACAATTTATGGTGGCAAGCAGTGTAATTAGCAGTCAAACAGCATGTAAACAAAGTCAAACATGGCAAAGAGGCACATTTTATTAATCTTCACAAAATTCTAAGCAAATTTCATGTTTAAAGCGTCACGATCCGAGCTACGAGCTAAAAGATACGAGCAACGCAAAAAAATCTAATACAATCTGCCAATTAATAATAAACTAGAGACAAAAAAATGTCTAACGGGCTGAATCAAGTGTTACTGGGCCGAGACCAACAAAATTAATAAAAAAAGAGAAGGGAGGGCGCTCACGTTGGGCTAGGCCCATTGCGGCTGCTGGATCTGGCCTGGCAAGCCGGCTGCAAGGTATGCCTAGGTGGCCGGACCGCTGGGCTGGCCCACCTGGCGGTTGGGGGAGCTGGATCGGGATCGATCTGATCCCGTCCAGGGTGGCGGCGGCCGGCAGCTCCCGCCGGCGAGGCCGTGGCCTCCGGCGAGCACGGGACGGCGCAGGGGTTTGGAGGCGGTTGGGCCGGCCGGATCCGGCACCGGCGGCAGGCGGCGAGTCGGCGCGGGGCGTGGCGGTCCTCCGGCTGGGGGCGAGCTCGGGATTGCTGGCCATGGCGCGGCTCGGACCTTGGGCGTCCATGGCCCGATGGTGGAGCTTCCATGGCGGCGCTGCGAGGAGGAAAAGAAGAGGTCAGGAGGAGGGAAGGAGAGGCCGCAGGAGGAGAGGAGGCTGGCCGGCCGGCTACTCGCCGGAGCGCGGCGCGGCGGCGGCTTCGTCCTCCACGGGCGGCGGCTGCATCTAGGAGAGAGAGAGAGAGAGAGGAGAGGTAGGTGGAGGGCTAGGGCACATCTGGGCCGTCGGATCTTCGGATCTGACGGTCCAGATCAGAAGGGGCTAGGGTTTGGGCGAAAAATAGACCAAATTGCAAAAATTGGGACTATTGTGAGGGGGGTGGCTGAAAATTTTGGCTAGGGAAATCCTAGAAAGGGGTGGGGGTGTGGTGGTCTTTATATAGCCCAGGTGGCTGGCAGTTTGCAAAAACATCCCCTTTGTTTCTCTCGCGCGCGCGGTGTTTACGTTCCTGACCGCCGGGGGTCCGCAGGACCTCCCATTCGGGTAAAACTTCGAACTGTGCGATCAGCGCGTCGAGCCGGCGGCGTTCACCCCGCGCTGGAACCATTCCAAGAACACTTTCCAGTACGCTATAAAATATCCCGTTTATTTATTAAATGGGGTTTTTCGTTCCGTTGGCTACGGCTGGTCTGGTGCGGTTTTCTCGACGTTGATCGGGTGAAACCCGGTGTCGCAAAGGTCGAGTGTCAGCGTGGCAAGGGTCGGTCCCCGTCCGGTACGAGATAAGAGGGGGAAAAATAATCGCCGATCGATAAATCAGGGATGCAAACACAGCAAAAAAATCAGACAATCGAACAATTCACACCGAAAACAAAAATTTTAATTTTTGTGAAATCTGGGCTGTTACAGATATCTTGTGGAATTCCTTGTCGCAGCGGTCGGACCTGATGAAACCACCGCTCACTGTGATGACCCCATGTGGGCCTGGCATTTTTAGCTTAATGTAAGCATAGTGGGGCACTGCCATGAAACGGGCGAAGGCTGGTCGCCCGAGGATTGCGTGGTACTGCGACTTCCAGTCGACCACTTCAAACTCTAGGATCTCTTTGCGGAAGTTGGTCACATTTCCAAAGACCACGTCCAGGCTTATTTTTCCTAGAGGGTAGACTGCTTTTCCTGGCACTATCCCGTGGAAGGTTGTGCTGGAGGAGTTCAGCACGGAGCTCTGGATTAGCATTTCTTCGAGTGTTCTTGTGAAGATGATGTTGATCCCGCTGCCACCGTCCATGAACACTCGCGGCATGTCGTAGTTCCCAATTCTAGCCTCGAGCACTAGTGCGGCGTGTCCTGGTCGAGGGATGGCAGGTAGGTGGTCCTCCCGAGAGAAGGAAATTTTTGTCTCAGACCCGCGCAAGTACTCCGGGACCACGGGGTGCGAGGAGGGTGCGAGAAAAACTTGTCTTGTGACCTGCTTCTGCTGCGTATTTGAAGGCATGCCTTCTCATGTAGATCCTGCCGTGGGCTTCTCGATACTACTCCTCTGCATCTGGTGTCCTGCGCCGTTGCTGGATTGCGGCCACTTGCCTTGTTGGCAGGGGAGGGGCTGGTGGTGCGTGGTGGGCGATGGGCCCGACTGCTATGCTCGCGTGTGGCTGGGCCAGTGTTGTCGCAGATCGACTTTTTCCCTCAGCCAAATCGTTGAAGCTTCTGCAGTTCCTGAGGGTGTGTCCTGATCTGAGCTCCCCTCGTTCATTTCTGAATCCGTGTAATGAGCACGGTCCGTCGAGTTGTTCTTTGGCCGAGCGGTATGTTCTAGTGCTGTCGCGCGGCTGCCTCGTCCTCCAGTCTCGTTTCTGAGCTTGGTGCGTATCTTCGAGGCTACCTCTTCTCTGCGTTCTGTTGTCGTCGCGATGCCTGCCATCTCTGTCGTCTGGGAAGCCGGTGGCGACCATGTCGGGTCCTCTGTCGTCGTAGAAACTACGCCTAGATCGCTTTCTTCGTCGGTCGAGTCCTCTTTCTCCATTGTGATAGTCGTAGTCGTTCTCTGAGCGTGCGGTGTGGATTTCTGTTTCGTTGCGAACGGAATCCTCGCCGTCCGCCCAGCTGTTGGCTTGCTCCAGCAGCCGTGCGAGTGTTTGGACATTCATCTGTCCGAGTTGTTCCTTGACTTCGATGCGCTGCAGGCCTCGCCTGAACGCGTCGATTGCGCTTTCGTCTGATATGTCTTCTGCTGAATTCTTGAGTATGGTCCACCGCTGGATGTAGGCTCGCAGGGTTTCCCTGGTTCCTTGCTTGCATGCTCACAGCTCCTCGAGCGATGCCGGTCGCTTGTATGTGGATTTGAAGTTTTCTATGAAGGCTTCACGGAACTGCCTCCATGAGATGATGGATCCTCGCGGGAGATTCTTCAACCAGTGTCATGCCGAGCTCTCGAGCATGAGCTGCACATACTGCATTGTCGTGACGTTGGTCCCTCGCTGGAACTTGACTGCTGTTAATTAGTCGCCGAGCCATGCCTCTGGCTCCTCGAGTCCATTGTATTTTAACGTTGTGGAGTTCAAATTGAACCCGCTCGGCATTCGCGTCTCGCGTATGGAACGCGTGAAATATAATGCTCCGCATGGCTCAATTTCTTCGTCGAAGGCTTCTTCATCCGAGTACTCTTCACGTGTTGCGCGTCTTCGTCTGCTGCGGTTGACTTTGTTCTGTGTGATGTCATCGCACGCGTCTTGCCGACTGTTGTGGCGCTTGTTGTCGTTGTCGTCGCTGTCGTGCTTCCTGTTTTTGCCGGAGCGTTTGCGCCAGTCATCATTGCTGTCGTCGTCATCGGGTGAGCTGGGGTCCCTTTCTGGTGTCCTCTCGTGGGTCGGTCGCCTTGCACTTGATTTTTTAGGTGCTGAGGCAGCGATGGCGTCTTTCATTATCTGCAAGGCCATTGATGTGATGCGGTCTGGTCTGTCCTGCCTATTTTTCTGGACGCGAGACAGGTAGTCTCGGGCGCTGATAAGGGCTTCTGCTGGTGTGAGGGGTTCCTCTTCGTCATCCTCCTCTTCTAGCTTGAAGTCGTCGTCGAGCTTCCGAACCACTCTCTTCTTGTCTGTTCGTCGCAGGTTACTGAATTTCGATTTATTGCGGAGAGGGGAACCGTGATCCGGAGAGTCGTCTCTTGGAGGTGGCTTGCGATTGCTTTTCCGCTCGGCGGCCACCCTTTCTTGCTTCTCCAACACTAGGCGCCGTTGTCTCGCTTGCTGGGTTAGCTCGCTTGCCAACTTGTTGTATGCCCTGAGCTCGTCCCTTGTTGCGCTTGCCGGTAGTAACTTGTCGTGTTCAACTGCGTCCTTTACTCTGGCCATTTATTCTTTGGACAGGTATATTCTCTCTTTGGGAGGGTCGTCCACCGCCGTACTCGGGGTTTGTTGCTTGCTGCTTGATGGCTCGTTGCCCTTGTGGTTGCTCTGTTCTTGTCCCTGTGGTACTTTCATTGGTATGCTTCCTACTTCTCCCAGATTCACGACGGTCTTGCTGGTGGTTCCGGACTCTTTTGTGTTGTCGTTGACCTGGCGGGTGTTCGGGTCATCGTCTTGGCCCTTGCCGTTTGCTGGTGGTGCATCGGTTTCGGCCATGAACACCTGGGATGGTGCCCTGACTGCCTTATTGCTCACGAGTGTGATGCTGCTTTTCCAGGCCGAGGGTCCACTCGAGCGATCGTAGGTGATGTGAAGCCTTGGGTTGGGTGGTCAGTCGCGGCTGGCTCGAAGGGTGGCCGCGCGGGTGGCGACTGCGTCCATTGTTGTTGTAGATGTCATCACGGGTGCTCGAGCGTCGTCCGTGACGCGGAGAGCGCCCCAGTGGTTGATGTAGATCTCATATGCTCCGAAGATCAGGTTGATGCCGGAGCGGAGGTCGGCAAAGACTGGTCGGAGAGTCGAAAGGTGGGCCGTGAAACCGAGGGACCCAAACATATCGGATTCCGCCTGGGTCGTCGGATCGAAAAGTGCTGGTGAATTCATCGCGTCGGCGGGTGTTGAAGATGCTGGTGAGGACGCCGAGATAGCGTTCCCAACTTGTGCGGTTCCCAAAGACGGCGCCAATTGACGGGGATGTACCCCGGCAAATCCCATGGTCAGGGACCCTGGGTTAGTCATGAGAGGCACAGGTTGGACGATAGCTCGTCGGCTAACAGGAGGATACGTTCCTGCTAGATGTTATTGATTGGAGATGGCGATTACAGGGAAGCCAAGGCTAGTGCGCACAAGGATAGGGTTACAGATTGTGTATCGGATGATCCCGACGTCTCCCCTCCAAGCCCTTATATACTAGGCTAGGTCTCGGGGAGTCCGTCTAGAATTACAGATGAGGTTTCCTAACCCTAATCTTATACCGTACGGCAAGTTTACACCTTCCTTATGAGTCGTGGACTCCTATGTCGGTGCCAATAGTGGGCGAACGTTGGGCCCAGGCGGCATCTCTGTAGGCCTTCTGTCTTCGGGTACACCGGGTAGGCTCATCCATAGGAGTCGTGGGGTCACTCCCTCGTCAATTGGTTTTTAGGGATTTTACAAAAGTGGTTTCACAATTTTTGGACAATGTTTTGTTTCCACTAATTTTTAATAGCAACCAAAAGGGTATTTGAATTTGTTTTGATTCAAAGTTGATCCAAGCATGATCAGTAACAGTGATTAGCAACAATAATCTTCATTATCAAAAGTGGCACTGTTTAATAACACTAAGGATGTTACAGCCTAGTGCCCCTAATTAACTCCCTCTGTTTCATTTAAACTGGGGAATTAACCCACTTTCACTGACACCGTAGCCCCACTGGTGGGTTGACCAGTCAACCACCCTGACGCCAGCATGACATCATAGTTACGCAGTAAACCTTTTCTATTTTAGAAATAATCCAGAAAATTCTACAAACTTTGAAATTCAATAACTTTATAACCGTCATTCCAAATTAAACAAATAATATATGAAAAATTATCTGAAAAATGCAAGAATTCTGAATATGCACTTTGATTTCATGTTTGAACATTCTAAAATGAGGCAACAGTAGAAAACGTGCATATGAACCCTTTTTTAATTCAAATGTGGAGTTCGAATTGCAAATTATTTTGCAATGCACTTCATTTAAATGGAATCATCAAACACATCAGCACCCTTTACATGATGTTACAAATCATAGCATGTGCTTGAATGTTCGTTTTCCACATTTCTTGCTATCGAATAGAAGTGGAGCCGGAACCCGAGTTCACCCCTGCAGTTGAAGACTCCCAGTATGACCCTCGTCAGCAAGGCAAGCAAACCCCATTAATCATGTCGATAAAACCCCAGTTCCCTCTCTTTCTCGCTTATGCGTGTTTAGGATGTCACCGTGATGCGTTTCTACCGCATAGTTGAACCCATTCCTTTGCATGACCGTTCATTTTGTCACGGTAGTAAGAAAACCACAATCCTAGAAGATTTAGGTGTTGATTGTTGATCATGTGTACCCTGCAAATGCTACAGCTTATTTCATGCTTAGAGTGATACAATGTTGTTATTGTTATGTGAGTCGGGATGGTAGTGATCATGTGATGGTGGTGGAAATGTGTTGGTGAACTTGACCTAAACAAGGTGAACGATGAGAGGCTGTGTAGGAGTACATGGTGTGTTGTCTCATTGAACACTGCCTTAAGTCCGAGTTCTTGTGTGGTGATCCAAGACAAAGAGTAACTCCATACATTGGGCTCACTAAACCCTCTATCAATCTATTAACTCATCCCGTGTCGATGTCCAGGAGTCGCTGTAGTTTGGTGTTCTGGTAGGTTTGTGGCACAGCCTACGAAGTGCGTGAACGGCTCAACCGAGACCGGATTGGGGCCCTCCACACATCATCCGGGACCGCATTGGTAAACCTGCCGGATTGTCAATTGCGGAAACCATCCCAGGTAGGCGTCTCCCTGGACTAGACCGGTGGTGTGTGGTAAGTGTCGTGATGATTATCTTCGTCGGCACCCCTTGAATGGTGCCGAGTACTTGGCGGTAACTGATGGTCATGTGTGTGTAGTAGTACACCTCTGCAGGGTTAACAAACTATTCGGATAGTCGCGTCCACGGTAATGGACTACTTGGTTATCTATGCTTGATTATTAGACAACTTCAACGGAAACTCTAAAACTTGCCAAGATAAGTGTGAGTGCTATAGTTTGCTTACTCTTGGGAATTTGAGGAATGATCCATAGTGGTGTATTGATTGGGAGACTTGGATAGTTAGACTCTAGTACGCTCCTTGCCTCTTTCGTGTAACCGTAGTTCAGGTTAGCCAAGTCAAAGGTGGAACTTCTGCATTAAAACCCTACCTCCCTTTGCCTTGAAACTTGAGCATGAGTAGTATAGCACTGATGTAATTCTTGCGGAGTACGACTTTGTACTCATGTTTCCTTATTTATTTTTTCAGATGAAACCACTGACCATGATGGTGGCTTCTTCCCGGAGCTCGACGTGGACTAAGCTAGTATAGTTCCAGACAGCAGCCTGGTCTCTCGTGGAGGGCTATGTATGTTTGAATAAGGCTTCTCTAAGCCATTTGTTAAACTTGTATGTACTCAGACCTATATTGCTTCTATTGCTTGTATAAATGTTGGATCAAAGTGATGTGATCTCTTTGTGTACTCTATATGTAAGTCAATAAAGATGTATACTTTGTAGAGTTCACGCAATGAGTACCTACTGTTTACACTAGACATGTATGTTACTTGCATGATTATAACATGCATGTCTTAGTGTGGGGTTAGATAGCTTGGTTGTGCTCTCGCTGGCGGTCTTTCTTACAACTAGATGGCTCTGAGTTGTGCGCAACTCAGAGCATCGCAATGCGATTGAACATAATAACTCCGTTACGTGGCACACTTCGTTGTACGATCGAGCCTGCCCGAGACCCCGACTAAGTGAATCAGGCCGGAGTTATCTTTGTAAATTTTATGAATCAATTGATATTATGGTTGAGGCGACTTGTCTATGAGTTTGGGATTTCAACACCCATAAACATTTAGACTTGTGAGCGGACGATGAGGACCCATCTCAGTTGATCATCCGGGCCTGGATGGGATGCCCCTCATGTTTGAGCTTTCCGAGAGTGTCTTGTACTTGGCCTTGTCTTCTTAGACAATTGGTTATAGCTCTCGGCTCTCCATATGATTGAGTCGTGACTAGAATTACATATGCATATTCTGGGTCCTGACACTACCACTCATCCGCATGAAAGCCTATGAGTATGGGTGAAGTACTGGTGCGGTACGGTGTCAATTGCACAAAAATCCGGTTGAGCGATACAACACCATCCTGCATGCAGGAAGAAGGTTGTTTCGCTCAACCGGATTTTGGTGCAACCGAGGCGGTACCGTCCCAGTACTACACCCATACGCATAGGCTTTATTTTGGATGAGTGGTAGTCCAGCGGTTGTACAATTGTCCATATTAGTTGTACCGGCCCTCCACGAAGCTTCTTCGTGTGAGGATCTTCACTTCCGGTTTCGCTTTGATACTTCCCTCATGGGTGGCATATTTTTTACGAAGTGATTGACTTCATCCTCGGTGCACATGTATCTCCGTCAAACCTTTGTATTCCCGAGTGTTGAGGGACAACTAGGAAACCATCTATGAGAGGCCCAACAGACATACATAAAGGAGAGAGTTCACCTATGTATGTGTGATGTGTGCACCCCTTGGGAAAGTTTCAAGTCCATGATGAAGGTGCGGATAGTGCTAATCTTCCCCACATCATCTCACCTCCTTGGGAAAGATCATGGGGATATTACGCGGCAAGCCCTAGGATGTGCTTTATCTTCACAAGTTGGAGGTGTGTTTGACGAAGAACGTGAAGAATGCGAGGGAAATCCAAAATAAAACACCAGACCAAGAGAAAGAAGAACATGATTAACTAGCACTAGGTACTCAAATAATCCCCATAGCATACACACCACAAGATGCAACAACAACAAAATAAAAGATAAAAGTTAGTTTTTCTAAATCCATGAGAGAGGTGGATCTTGAGAGCGAGCGAGAGAGAGAGAGAGAATATTCCTCCAAGTGATATAACATGGAGGTTGGAGGCTAAACCATAGAAGAAGCCTCTCTTCCCCAGGATTGGTAGATCCCTAGACGTGGAAGATTCCCGTTGGAGAGGTATATATGCAAACCTATCCAAAGATATAGCTAATACTTTGCAAACATAGCTGGGAGGAGCTTGGATAAATATAGTTCTATTACAATGAAGGGTTAGTGGGAAAGACAGAGCGAGAGAGAAAGAGGACGATACATGGACACTTGGCCCATGTTGCATGCAGTCAAAATGTTGTATCGCTCAACCGTATTTTGGTGCAACCGAGGCGGTACCACGCCAGTACCGCACCCATACTCATATGCTTTAATGTGGATAAGTGGTAGTTCGACGGTTGTATCGTTCCCTTTATCGGTTGTATCGATCCCTCCTGAAAGCTTCTTCGTGTGAGGATCATCACTTTTGGTTTTGTTTCGATGTTTCCCTTGCGGGTGGCGTAGTTGTTCCCATGTGTTTGACTTCCTCATCCCTGCACGTGTAGCACTACTCAAACCTTTGTATTCTCTAGAGTGGAGGGCCAAGTAGTGAACCAGCCATGAGAGGGCCCAAAGGAGACACATAAAGGAGGGAATTTCCCTATGTATGCTTGATGCATGCGTCCCATGGGAAAGTATCAAGTCAATGATGAAGGCCAGACGATATGATTCCACCCCACATCATCTCATCCCCTTGGGAAAGATCTTAGGTATTTTAGGGGCCAGCCCTGGGAAGTGTCCGATCTATAGGAGTTTGAGGTGTTTTCACGAAGAACGGGAAGAACAATAGGGAAATCCAAAAGAAAACACAATACAAAGAGGAAGAAGAACAAGATTCCCTAGCAATAGCTACTCAAATAATCCCCATAGAAAACACACCAAGATCCAACAACAAGAAAACGAAAGGTACAAAGGTAGTTACTACAAATATATAAGAGATGTGGATCTTGAGAAAGAGAGAGAGAGATCTAGTCTTCCTCAAGTTCAATAACATGAAGGTCAGAACAGCAACCGTAGAGGAAGCCTCTCTCCCCATGTAGTGGTAGAACCCTAGAGGTGGAAGACCCCATTGGAGAAGTACACGAGCAAAGCGAGGAAGGGGATATATATAGTTCTAGTAAAGTGAAGGGCTAAGTGGGGAAGAGAGAGAGAAGGATACATAAACACTTGTCCCATGCTACATGCAGGAAGGCGTTGTATTTCTCAACCGGATTTTGGTGCAATCGACGCGGTATCGCACAAGTACTTCACCCATACTCGTAGGATTTTTATGTGGATGAGTGGTAGTGAAGTGGTTGTGCCGTTCCCGGTATTAGTTGTACCCCTCCAAGAAGCTTCTTCGTGTGAGGATCTTCACTTTCAGTTTCTCTTTGATGCTTCCCTCGTGGGTTGCATAGTTTTTCCCATGCTCTTAACTTCTACCTAGGTGCACATATATCTCCATCAAACCTTTGTATTCACGAAAGTGGAGGGTCAAGTAGTAAACCATCTATGAGAGGGCCCAATGAACACACATAAAGGCGAGAGTTCTCCCGTGGGAAAGTCACGGTAGATGTTCGAAGAGTCGAACTTGACATGGGAACTTTGTTGTGAGGTGCATACGAGGAGGAAGTTGACATGGACAAGGGACTCGGAGATTTACCCAAGTTTCAGCCCCTCGTTGTCTCGAGGTAAAAGCCTATTCCTGCTTCTTATTATTACGGGTTCCGACTCTCTGATGAGAAGAGTCGGTGGATCGATTACAAGGGAGACAGATCGTAACCTTAGTCTCGAGGAGATCTAGATTACGGAGAAAGTATCTAGTCCTATCTTGGATTAAGATTGTCCTGTCTGGATCCCTTGGACCTCGTCTTATAAAGGCGTCAGGTCCCAGGATTCCGTGAGCCCGACTCCGACACAAGGTGGAGTCCTATTCTACTTTATAGATATGTTACGCGCTATACAAGCTAAGTCGAATTCCTTCTACGGCTTCGATCTTCATGCTTAGTGCAGCCGGCTCTGGGCCGGGTCTTCTTTTGTGGGCCTTCTTATGTAAGTCGGCACAAAGGTTTATAATTCTGGGTCTATGAGCTTTATCTATCCCCCCGACAAGTTCACCTATTTATGAGTGATTTTCCCCCCTTGGGAAAGTTTCAAGTCTATGATGAAGGTGCAGATAGTGCTAGTCTGCCCACATAATCTCACCCCCTTGGGAAAGATCGTGGGGATGTTATGGGGCAAACCCTAGGATGTGCCTTAACAGTACAAGTGGGAGGTGTGTTTGACAAAGAACGCGAAGAACACGAGGGAAATCCAAATGAAAACACAAGACCAAGAGGAAGAAGAACATGATTCACTAGCACTAGGTACTCAAATAATCCCCATAGAATACACACCACAATATGCAACAACAACAAAATAAAAGATAGACGGTAGTAGATCCCTAGACCTGGAAGATCCCCGTTGGAGAGGTAGATGTGCAAGCCTTTCTCAAGATATATCTAATACTTTGCTAACATGTCTAGGAGGAGCAAGGATATATATAGTTCTAGCAAAGTGAAGGGGTAAGTGGGAAGAGAGAGAGAGAGAGAGGAGGATACATGGAAACTTGGCCCATGTTGCGTGCAGGCAGAAGGATGTATCGCTCAACCGGGTTTTGGTGCAACTGAGGCAGTACCTTGCTAGTATTGCACCCATACTCATAGGCTTTAATGTGGATGAGTGGTAGTGCGACGGTTGTATCATACCTTGTATGGGTTGTATGTCCCTCCTGAAATCTTCTTCGTGTGAGGATCATCACTTTAGGTTTGGCTTCGATACTTCCCTTGCGGGTAGCATAGTTGTTCCCATGTGCTTGACTTCCTCATCCGTTCACGTGTAGTTCCTCTCAAACCTTTGTATTCTCCAGAGTGAATGGTCAAGTAGAGAAACATCCATGAGAGGGCCTAAAGGAGACACATAAAGGAGGGAATTTCGCAATGTATGCTTGATGCGTGCGTTCCTTGGGAAGTTTTCAAGTCAATGATGAAGGTGCAGATGATCTTAGTCCACCCCACATGATCTCATCCCCTTGGGAAACATCTTGGGTATGTTAGGGTCAATCCCTTGTAAGTTCCTGATCTATAAGAGTTTCAGGTGTTTTGAAAATGAATGGGATGAACAAGAGGGAAATCCAAAAGAAAACGCAAGACCAAGAGGAAGAAGAACAAGATTCACTAGCAATAGCTACTCAAATCATCCACATAGCCAACACGCCAAGATCCAACAACAACAAAAGGAAAGATACAAAGATAGTTACTACAAATCTATAAGAGAGGTGGATCTTGAGAAAGAGAGAGAGATCTAGTCTTCCTTAAGTTCAATAACATGGAGGTCGGAACATCAACCGTAGAAGAGGCCTCTCTCCCCAAGTAATGGTCGAAACCTAGAGGTGGAAGATCCCATTGGAAAAGTACAGGAGCAAAGCGAGGAGGGGGGTATATCTAGTTCTAGTTAAGTGAGGGGTAAGTGGGGAAGAGAGAGAGAGAGAGAAATATACATAGACACTTGGCCCATGCTGCATGCGGGAACACATTATATCGCTCAATCCGATTTTGGTGCAACCGATGCGGTAGCGCCCCTGTACTTGACCCATACTCGTAGGATTTCATCTGGATGAGTGGTAGTGCAGCGGTTGTGCCGTTCGCGCTATTTGTTGTACCGGTGCCTCCAAGAAGCTTCTTAGTGTGACGATCTTCACTTTCGGTTTCGCTTTGATGCTTCCCTCGCGTGTGGCATAGTTTTTCCCATGTGCTTGAATTCCTCCTCGGTGCACATATATCTCCGTCAATCATTTGTATTCACGAGAGTGGATGGTCAAGTAGTGAACCATCTATGAGAGGTCCCGACGGACACACATAAAGGAGAGAGTTCACATATGTATATTAGATGTGTGCACCCCTTGGGAAAGTTTCAAGACCATGATGAAGGTGCAGATAGTGCTAGTATGCCCCACATCATCTTACCCCCCCTTTAGAAAGATCGTTGGGATGTTACGGGGAAAGACCTAGGATGTGCCTTATCTGCACAAGTGGGAGGTGTGTTTGACAAAGAACACGAGGGAAATCCCAAAGAAAAGACAAGACCAAGAGGAAGAAGAACATGATTCACTAGCACTAGGTACTCAAATAATCCCCATAGCATACACACCCCAAGATGCAACAACAACAAAATAAGAGATAAACGGTAGTTTTTTCAAATCCATGAGAGAGGTGGATCTTGAGGGCAAGCGAAGGAGAGAGATCTAATCTTCCACCAAGTGCTATAACCTGGAGGTTGGAGGCTAAACCATAGAAGAATCCTCTATTCCCCAGGAGTGGTAGATCCCTAGACGTGTAAGATCCCCGTTGGAGAAGTAGATTTGCTAACCTTCCTCAAGATTTATATAATACTTTGCTAACATAGCTAGGAGGACCGGGGATATAAATATTTAGAGAGAGAGGGGGATACATGGACACTTGGCCAATGCAGGCATGCAGGCATTTTGTATGAATTTTAGCTAGTAACATTAAAAAAATTAAAAATTAAAATTTTATTTTCAAAAAAAATTTAATTTTTTTGAAATATGCTAATGGTCCCATCGAGAAAGTATCAAAAAAATATTGAAAATTTTAGCACACCCATGAACATCAACAAGGCCTAGACATCAACATGGTTCAATAGGATTTATATGATAGATATATAGACAAGTGCCTGCTAGGTGAGCTGGAGTGGGAGTTGAATAGAACCGAGAAGTTAAGCGTGCTGGGGCTGGAGTAGTGCTAGGATTGGTGACCCTCGGGGAAGTTTGACCATGGAGGTTAGTTTGACCTGAGATTAAGCATAGTGACCGAGCATTAAGCATACTAACCTGAGATTAAGAAAAAATTAAAAAAATGAAAAAAATAAAAAAATTGTTTTCCAGATTCAAAATTCAAAATTTAATTTTTTTTAATAGTGACACATTTTCAGAATGCGCCACCCCTAAGACTCTTCTGGGTGGCGCATTTCGAAATGCGCCACCCATAAGGGCTTATGGGTGGCGCATTTCGAAATGCGCCACGCATAAGAGTTTTAGGGTGGCGCATTTGAAATGCGCCACTATTATGGCCTTATTAGTGACTTGTCCTTAGTGGCGCATTCGAAATGCACCACTAAAGACAAAAAAAGGACGCCATTATAAGGCCTTTTCCTAGTAGTGACGAGTACTCCACTTAACCTGTTAGTAACCGCTCTCGAAGATAGATGCGATACCGTAGCGCGTTGTCTCATGTTGCCTTCTTGTTGATGCTTACTCGTGATTGCTTTGTAGTAATAGATGCTTGCTCGTCGATTGCCTTTTCCAGTGTTTTCTTCTTGTGTGCTTCCGCGGGTACCTCTCGGAGACGATGCGAGATTGCGACCAACTACACCTTCGGAACCCGACTTATCAACAGGCAAGTACTATACATTACTTATGATCCATTCTATTATAATCAGCGGTTTGCATGCTAGTCTAGGGTAGATTCGATGTTTGATCCTACCACATGTTTACAGCCTCTCTTAAACCGATACAGCCATGTCCCCTCTGAACAAACCACGTACTGCTATGTTACTATTGCCCGTTTCTCAGGCCCTGCTTAGTATGTATACTTAGGATGTTACGATGTTACCTTGTTACTCCTTGGATTGGGCTATCACATTATTATATTGTTGTGGATGATATGATTATTATAATGTTGACTATATTCGACAAAGGATGGAATGTCTATGCTATCCCGCCCCGACGCTTTGTTCCATTCGAGTAACCTAGGACCTGAGTTCCGGGTATTGTGTCTCTTGACGAGCGTGCCTAACCGCGTGTGGGCTACTATGGGGTCCCCTCTTCTTACCTATCTAGCTCCAAACATTTCTAGTGGTAGCCCAAGCTGATTTACCATTTGAACTCTGTGTGTGTGACTGGTGGAGTCCAAGCAGATTTACAACAACCCGGGCCAGCAAGGACAAAGTTTCCTTGTCGGTCCAAACTGACCGGCTGAGGACCTTAGCACAGTGATGCCACGATAATCCAAACCTGGAGTCAGACGGTAGAGACCAATTCGAGGGTGCGACCGACTTTTGAGTTGGATGTCGACTCACCGGGGCCCACCCGGATTTGTGCGTTGTTAGTTAGAGGGATCTATCGTTTTGGATCTCTCGAGACTAAATCATAAAATGACTTTCTGTGATGGATAGAAACTGAGAGAGATGGGCGTGCGTGGTATGAACCAGTGCGGGTGCTTCTTTTTTCTTTGATTCGATTTGCTTCAGCTGACTTTTTCCATGGATGGGCTAAGCCGACGCGATGGTTTTTTAGTATGGGTATTTTCCATGTTTCATGACCTGATTCATCGGATCCGTGGATAAGGTATTTATCTTTTTCTTGGAAAGTGCATGGATGGTCTCTAGCTTTCCATTGTTCTTGAATTTTTTTTATCTGTTCTGTAGTGGAAAGTTTAGGCACAAGAGAACTCGGCCGACGGGCGCGAGTACGTCACGGACAGCCGGCGACACGAACAACGACGGAGTCCACAGTCCGAGCGCGTGAGAAGCCGCCGCAGGCTGGCGTGAAGAGCCGGCTTGCATGGCACCCGTGTATTGGAATTGGATACTAACACATTGTTACTGTAGATCCATCCATGTTGCAACTTGCTCAGTAGTCGGAATCAGCCACGGACATGCCGCTGCACGGACTCGGCTGCTGCACGGAATCGGCCGCTGGGAGGCAGAGGTCAGCGCTTGAGGCGGATTTATGCCGTTGCCACGGAAGTGATGCAGCCGAAATCCGCTGTCTATGTATACCGTGTGATCATAAGCCGACACCCGGAGAGGCTGCCGCTGCGTCTAGCCGGCTGCCAGCGTGGACGAAGAGTCGGCGGCGCGAGAAACCGCTGCAGGAGGCCGGTGAACGCGCTGGAGCAAGGAGGCGGCTGGGTCCCGACTGAGTGGAGGCGGAATCGTTTAGTCCAATTCCAGCAGTTGAATCTTCTCGTGATGCATACATGTTTTTTCCTTTGATCTGGATCTTCAAAGCAAATCAGCGTTGATGAAATACTTGTGCGCACTGAGTACGTGAGGCAATCGATGGATCTTTGGTTTCTGTGCTGCATGCATTAGGTCCCAAGATGTTTTTTCTCCCGATCATGCATTGCTTTTACTTTGCTCCTTGCCTTCACGTGTGATTGTAGAGACTGACTGAGAGAGAGAAATGAGGCAACGTTATTCATTGATCAGGTCTGAAGGCAATATATACATGTACAGGATGCATGCAGACGTGCATGACGACGTGCTAACGACCTCCTAGAGGCTAGCTAACAGACTAGCGACAGATCCTAGTATCCAGGAGAGGATAAGCACATAGCGTACATGATTACCGGAAGGGTAACAAGAATACTGGTTCAACACCCTCCCGCAGTCGTAGCATCGTCGCCGGAGATGCAAAGACTGGACCGAAAATCTTCAAACAACGCCGTTGGAAGCCCCTTCGTCATTATGTCTGCAAATTGCCGGCCTGTCGGAATGTGCAGCACGCGCAGTTCACCAAGTGCCACTTTTTCCCGGACGAAGTGTATATCTAGCTCAACGTGCTTGGTTCGACGGTGATGGACTGGATTGGCCGCGAGGTACACAGCTGAGACATTGTCGCAGTAGCAAACTGTGGCCTTGTTGACGGGACACTGCAGCTCGATGAGAAGTTGTCGAAGCCAACAGGTCTCAGCCACCGCATTGGCGACGACGCAGTATTCGGCTTCCGCGCTGGACCGAGAGACGGTGGGTTGTCGCTTCGACGACCATGACACAAGCGAGTCACCGAGGAAGACGCAGTAGCCGCTCGTCGAACGACGTGTGTCGGTGCAGCCTGCCCAATCTGCGTCGGAGTAGCAGACAATGTCGGAGCTTGTGGAGGCGGTGATGCGCAGACCATGACGAAGCGTCCCTTTGACATAGCGGAGGACGCGCTTCAGGAGTGACCAGTGGGCTTTAGTGGGAGCATGCATGTGCAAACACACTTGTTGTACAGCATATTGAAGGTCAGGTCGGGTCAGCGTGAGATACTGCAGACCGCCGGCAAGCTGCGGTAGAGACTGCCATCAGGTGCCGGCGAGCCGGAGGAGGGCAGCTTGGCATGAGTGTCGACAGGAGTGGAGCACGGCCGACAGTTGGACATGCCGGCGCGCTCAAGTAGATCACCTGCGTACTTGGGTTGCTGCAAATAGAATCCGGTGGACGTCCGCTGAACTTCAACACCAAGGAAAAAGTGGAGGACCCAAGTCCTTCATGGCGAATTCTTGATGTAGCCGGTTGATGACGCGACGCAGAACCATCTCGGAGGAGGCCGTGAGCACAATATCATCCACATACAGGAGCAAGTACGCCAAGTCGGTGCCGTGCCGCAGAACAAACAATGACGAGTCGGACTTGGTGGCGACGAAGCTGAGTGAGGACAAGAAGCCGGCAAACCGCTGGTACCACGCGCGAGGAGCCTGTTTGAGACCATACAACGAGCGGGAAAGACGACAAACATAGTCAGGGTGTTCGTTGTCGATGAAGCCGGCGGGCTGTTGGCAGTACACCTGCTCGGAGAGGTGTCCGTGAAGAAAGGCGTTTGTAACGTCTAACTGATGCACGGGCCACCGGCGTGATGCAGCAAGGTGAAGAACTGTCCTGATCGTCCCAGGCTTGACGACAGGAGCAAACGTCTCGGAGAAATCAATCCCAGCGCGTTGTGTGAACCCACGCACAACCCACCTTGCTTTGTACCTGTCCAAAGATCCATCAGGGTGAAGTTTGTGGCGAAATAACCACTTGCCGGTGACGAGGTGCGCGCCGCGGGGTCTGGGAACGAGCGTCCAGGTTCGGTTCGCCTGCAAGGCGTCGAACTCGGCAAGCATCGCAGCGTTCCAGTGGGGGTCGCGCAGGGCCTCCCGGACGGAGGAGGGAAACGGTGATGGCTCGGTGTCGACAGCGAGGTGTGCGTAGCGCTTGTTGGGCAGCCGGATCCCGTCCTTGGCCCGTGTCACCATTGGATGGACCGGTGCGGTGAGCGGCTGCACCGCACGGGGACGAGGACGCACAGGGGCCGGCAGTGTAGACTCGAGTGGCTCATGGGCCGTTGCAGTGGAGGTAGAGGCTCCCGAATTTTCTTCCAAGGCAGCCGAGTCGACGACCGGGGTAGCAGCACTGGATGCACTAGAACTGGTAGCCACAGTAGGCGAGTTTGCGGCCATGGCGCCAGAACCGAGAGCCACATCAGTACGCGGCAAAGCAGCAGCAGGAGCGCGAGGCGGACCGCGCAGGGGGGCGGGCGGCACCATGACCGGCGTGAGAGGCCCGTTGGCGGGCTGCGTCGCTGCAAGGGGTTGCGCCACTGTCGGGGTGACCTGAAAGGGAAAAACGTCTTCGTCGAAGGTGACGTGCCTGGAAGTCAGTACTCGATTCGTGGCGGTGTCGAGACAGCGATAACCACGGGTGTTGGCGGGATAGCCTAAGAAGATGCACGGACGGGAGCGAGCAGTGAGTTTGTGAGGGGAGGTGGCGCTGGTGTTTGGAAAACAGAGACAACCAAAGGTTCGTAGGTGATCGTACGTGGGTTGGGCACCGAAGAGGAGGAAGTGTGGTGTGTGATTGCCACGGACGCGAGTGGGATGGATGTTGAGGAGGTAGGTCGAGGTGGAGAGAGCGTCTGGCCAGAAACGTGGAGGGACTGCGACATGGAAGAGAAGAGCGCGGACGCCGTCATTGATGGAGCGGATGGCACGTTCAGCTCGCCCATTCTGCTGAGAGGTGTACGGACATGTGAGTCGAAGGATGATGCCGCGGGTGGAGAAGAAAGTGCGAGAGGTGTTGTTATCAAACTCGCGACCGTTGTCTGTTTGCACCTGCATAATGGGAAGGTGGAATTGTGTTTGGACAAAGGCATGACAGGAGGCGAGAAGTGGGAAAACGTCAGATTTTTGCCTAATGGGAAACGTCCAGACATAATGACTAAAATCATCAAGAATCAACAGGTAATAATGGAATCCGGAATTGCTAATTATTGGGGATGTCCAGACATCACAATGTAGTAATTGAAAGGGTACAACTGCAACATTGGAGGAGGGAGAGAAGGGCTGCCTAACATGCTTCCCGAGCTGACAACCAGTACAGAGATGATCAGCTGATTTATGACATCAGAAATCAAAATCATGAAGAGCCGCGGACAGTTGTTGGCGACCTGGGTGACCGAGGCGGGCGTGCCAAACGTCAATGGATGCAGCGAGACTGAAGTGCTGGGCGGCGGTGGTGGATGGTGGTCGGAGTGGGTAGAGGTCGCCGCAAGAATCACATCGGAGAATCGGAGTCCTGGTGCGAAGATCCTTAATGGAGAAACCAAGGGGATCAAATTCAATTGATACAGAATTATCACGAGTTAGCTTACGTACAGAAACAAGATTTTGAACAAGACGAGGGGAGACAATGATATTCTGAAAGTGTAATGGGGAAGCAGAGGTAGGAAACGAGAGATGACCGGAGTGGGTAATGGGCATGGTAGCACCATTACCAACTACGATCTGAGTGGAAGTAGATACGGGATATGAGGAGGTGAGGTTACCAGGGTGTGCCGCCATGTGCGTGGTCGCGCCCGTATCCAGGATCCAGTCGCCGCTGCCCTGGCGGTGTGTCGCTGACGAGGCGGAGTGCAGCAACGCGGAGTAGAGAGCGGGGTCATATGGCGCCGGCGAATAGTACGACGACGGCGTGTAGTAGCCGCCGGGCGGCATGAGCTGAGCCTGATACGCGGCCGGCACGGTCGGAGTTGGAGGAGGACCGCCGGGGCGTGGGCCAAGGAGGCCGGGGGCCGGGTAGCGTGTGGGCGGCATAGACCAGGCGTGCACCAAGCCAGTCCAGGGCGCACCCGGTTGAGGAAGCACAGGGGCGTAGACGGGCTGAGGGGTGGGCGCAGGAGGACGAGCGCCATGGCCGGTGCCAGCACCGCGGCCACGGCCGTCGTTTTTGCGTTGGCGCTTGCGGTTACCGGCGTTGGGAGAGTTTGCCGGCATGGGGGGCGGAGGCGGGGCGACCGTCTTAGCCGGCGACGAAGTGCCGGCCGTGAGGGCGGTGTGGGCCTCCATCTTGTCAACATGTCGCATGCGACGCTCCTCGAGTTTGAGGTAGCTGGTGGCGCGCGCAAAAGTGGGGTTCTCGAGGAGCGAGAGATTGGAGGCGGCCTGGCAAAACTCACGGTTGAGGCCGCGCAGCATGTTGGAGAGGAGCCCCTGGTCGGTGACGGGGGCGCCAACCTCTCGCATCTCATCAGAGAGGATCTTCAGCCGCGTGCAGTAGTCGACGACGCTCATGTTGCCCTGGAAAATACTATAGAACTCATGAGAAAGGAGAGTCGCCTGCTGCAGTTGGTTGTCGCGGAAGAGCCCGCGGATCGCCGTCCAGGCCGTGAACGCCGAGTGTTCATCGCGGATGATGAGGTTGCGGACGGCCGTGGAGACGGTGGTGTAGATCCACCGAAGGATGACGGAGTCGATGACGCGCCACTCGCCATCAGCGAACTTATTGCCGGCATCAACTGAACCGTCGACGTGGTCGAGGAGGCCGTACTGGCGGAAGAGGAGGCGGAAGAAGACGTGCCAGACCGAGAAGTTCGCGCTGTCGAGGTCGAGGACGACAGGGACGAAGCCGTTGATGTTGAGGCCTCGGATCTCAGCAAGGGAGGCGCGCTCGGGCGGAACCTCAACGTCGGCGAAGGGGTTGGTGTGGACGGATGAGCCAGAGCTAGCCATGACGCAGCGAGGGAGTAGGAGCGGAAGCGAGGAGGATGAGGATCGGCGTCAATTATCTGATACCATGTAGAGACTGAGAGAGAAAAATGAGGCAACGTTATTCATTGATCAGGCCTGAAGGCAATATATACATTTACAGGATGCATGCAGACGTGCATGACGACGTGCTAACGACCTCCTAAAGGCTAGCTAACAGACTAGCTACAGATCCTAGTATCCAGGAGAGGATAAGCACATAGCGTACATGATTACCGGAAAGGTAACAAGAATACTGGTTCAACAGTGATGAGTAGTACTAGTAGTAGGACGTGGTAGCTCGGCAGATCGCAGGTGACTTGATGCTTGAACCGACAGCTTCTGCACTCGGCGGAATCAGCAGCAATTGGATAGCAATCAGTCGGCGATTTGATGGGACGCTGATTGATTTGGTGGCTCATCCGCGGAACAAGCAGACCTTCTTTCCTTCGACTACCGCGTGGTGCTGCCGCGTAGCAGATTAGATCGACATGTTGTCCGTGGCGATGCGTGAAACTCCATGGAATTTGCAGTTTTTTTTTTCCGCCGGTCGCGACCTTCTCGATCATTGTGACAACTCCCCGAAGATGACAACACCCTTGTGCGTAGGCTCCACGTTGGGCGTCATTTGTCATGGGAAAGTCACGGCAGATGTCCGAAGAGTCAGACTTAATTATGATGTCTTCGCTACGAGTGTACGAGAAAGAAAATCCCACATAGAGAGAGACGCGATTTATACAGCTTCGGCCCCGGGAAACATCGTCCGGTAAAAACCTTACATGTTGATTGTGGCTAGGTCTTATTCCTTTGCTCATTGAGAGTCGCCGGCATGTCGCTGGCACTCCTATAGTTGTGTCTAATTGTTCCGGGTTTAGATGACCCGGGACTAGTCTCTAATTTAGAGCCTATTGAGGTTGTATTGAGTCTTCTTTAGTTGTTCCGTTTGGGGCGTCATACCCCTCCTTATATAGGTGGAAGGGGGAGGCTTACATGTAGAGTCCTAGTAGGATACAAACTAGTCTCTTATTCTATTACTAGTCAGATATCAATCTGAGTCCTACTCTTAAGTGTTGTAGCTTTTCGTATCTTCCAAGTTAGGTGGACTCCATCTTGATTCCTTCGTCCGGCTTTCATCTCCGCGAGCCGGCTCTTGTCTTCCGACCGGCTTTGTCTCCAAGCCGGGTTTAGCCGTGGGATATTGCCCCGACAGTTACCCTGTTACTCCTTGGATTGGGCTATCACATTATTATATTGTTGTGGATGATACGATTATTATAATATTGACTATATTCGACGAAGGATGGAAGGTTTAGGCTATCCCGCCCCGACGCTTTGTTCCATTCGATTTACCTAGGACCCGAGTTTCGGGTATTGTGACTCTTGACGAGCGTGCCTAACCGCGTGTGGGATACTATGGGGTCCCCTCTTCTTACATATCTAGCTCCAAATATTTCTAGTGGTGGCCCAAACTGATTTACCATTTGAACCCCGTGTGTGTGACAGGTGGCGCCCCAACAGATTCACAACAACCCGGGCTAGCGAGGACAGAGTTCCCTTGTTGGTCCAAACTGACCGGTTGAGGACCTGAGCACAGTGATGCCACCATAATCCAAACCTCGAGTCAGACGGTAGAGACCAATTCGAGAGCGCGGCCGACTTTTGAGTTGGATGTCGACTCACCGGGGGCCACCCGGATTTGTGCGTTGTTAGTTACAAGGACCTGTCGTTTCGGATCTCTCGGGACTAAATCATAAAATGGTTGCCTGTGATGGGTAGAAACTGAGAGAGATGGGCGTGCGTGCGGAGCCTTGTAATGGGCAGTTGGTACACCCCTGCAGGGTTAAATATTTTTGAGAAGCCGTGTCCACGGTTATGGACGACTTGAGACCTACCCCTTGTTCATAGACAACAACAACTGGGATAATCTTAATATAACTTGATGAACGTGTGCGTGCCTTGCCTGCTTCTTCTTCGTCGGGATGCGAAGAGGAGGACAAGGATAGGATAGGTGTTATGCTTGCGTAAGTAGGTGGATAGCAGACTTGTTGGAGGCGATTTCTCATTGAATACTTGGATTCTTTACTTACTTTCCAGATCGTTAGACACTTCATAAATGCTAGTGCGGCAGTAACCTCACCACTTACCCCATCCTTACCGTAAACTACTAGTTATCCTAGAATGACGAGTGATGAAGTCCTTGGTGGGTCAGTTGACCACTACAGTTGGATGCTGAGTACTTCTGTACTCATGATACTACCCCCAAACTCTTTTCAGGGTTCTTGATCGACAACAGGTATGGTGATCGACGTTTCACGTGGAGACTCCACGACGACTAGTTAGGCGGATCCTGGCGGAGGGCCTGGACCCGTGTGGTTATGGAGATCGACGATTTTCTCTTTGCCACTAGGCAATTGATTGTAGTCTGTACTCAGACATGTATTTTCCGCTGATGTAATGTATTAAGGCACTTGTATGCCGATTGTATGAGATGTTGGATCCTTGTAGCTGTAATGTTGTGATATCATGTTGGAAATCCGGGGCATATGACATTGTCATATGTTGCGGTGGGACCGATATGTGCTTCGTCCCCGGATCTGAATGGAAACATCTAGATCTGGAACAGTACCGCATATCGGGCCTTACAAAATAAAAAAAAATACTCAGCCGTTGATGAGGGTATGGAAAGCGAGGTATGTTTTCTGGGATTTGGAATACTGGAGTCTCCTCCGCAATCCTCATAGCCTTGATCTCATGCATATCACAAAGAACGTGTGCGAGAGCTTGTTTGGCACGCTGATCAACATGCAGGAGAAGACCAAGGACGGGCCAAAAGCAAGGAATGACTTAACCCCCCTAGTGACGACGATGATGCGCCGGAGGAGGAGGAGGATATGGAAAATCAAAACTCTCGCAAACAAAAAAGGGAGACCAAGAAGAAGACCGGTATTGATCGCTGCCCGCTGGCATGCTTCACTCTGTGCGAGGAGGAGATCAAGCGGTTTATCCACTGCCTCATAGGAGTAAAGTTTTCGAACGGCTACGCGGGGAAGATAAGCAGATACCTAGAGGAGGCGAAGCAGCGTTTCAGCGGGATGAAATCTCAAGACTGTGCCGTGCTGATGACACAGATTCTCCCGGTTACGATCCGAGGGATAATGGACGAGCATGTCCGTAAAACGGTGTTTGGCCTTTGCAACTTTTTTGACGTCATCTCTCGGAAGTCGATTTGCGCTACGCAACTCAAAAGGCTACAGGAGGAGATCGTGCTCATACTATGCGAGCTTGACATCCATTTCCCAGCCGTGTTTTTCGACATTATGGTGCATCTGCTGATCGATGTCGTGGAGGATATCATCCAACTTGGGCCTACGTTTCTGCGCAGCAGGATTCCGTTCGAAAGGATGAATGGACACATCAAGAAATACGTTCGTAACAGGTCCCGTCCAGATGGAAGCGTAGCGAAGGGCTTTCTAACCGAAAAGTGCATCTCTTTTTGCACGAATTATCTCAACAACAAGAACCTTGTTGGTTTGCCCGTCAACAAGCACTTTGGCAGTATCGATGGGTGTGGTCACCAGGAGGGAAGCCGTGCAATGCATGTCAACTTCGAGGGTCGAGACATAAACTTTGAAAGAGCAAACCTAGTCGCGCTTCAACACATCCAGCTGGTCGATCCTTGGATAATAAAGCACAACGATGTAATCAGGAAGAAGTACAGTGACCAGGGCCTGCAGATAACAGACCGAGATCGACGGCTAATCAAAGCGCACAACTCCGGTTTCATGACTTGGCTCAGGGACGAGCTTCGTGCTAATCCCCCGCTAAGGAACGCTTCCGAGGACGAAAAGATGATATTCACCTTGTCATAGGGTGCCGCACGCAACCTGATGACCTATCAAGTATATGATATCAACGGCTACACATTCTACACGGAGGAAAAGGACAATAACTGCGATTACCAGAACTCAGGGGAAACGGGGATAGTCCACATCTATGACGTCAAGGAAAGATTCTACGGAAGGATCGAGGACATATGGGAGCTCGACTACTGTGGATAGAAGGTGTCGATGTTCCGTGTGAGATGGTCCAAGAGCGTCGTAAAAGAAGACTAGTACTTCACCACCATGGTTATACCCGAAGCCAAATCCAAGTCTGCGGGCGCAAACGTCACCGCGAAAAAGGAGCCATGGGTACTGGCTAGACAAGTGCACCAATGCTTCTTCATTACCGAACAATCAAAGCCGAGCCGCATTGTAGTGAGGAGAGGCAAAAGAAACATCATCGTAATGGAGCGAGTCGCCAACGGGCAAGACTTTGACAAGTACGGTGACCCGAAGATGGAAGATGACTACGCCACTCAGGATACATACACCACAACCCTACCAAAGAAAGGTCTCACGTTCAAGAGGAAAAGTGAAGGCGTCCCGGGCCTAAATTATTCAACCACGTCAAAGAAGGGAAAGAAGAAGATCATGAGGAAATGCCTAGCTAGCTCAAAATTTAAGAAACTATTTTGTAATTTATGATCACTTTGTTTATGCATGGATTTAATCTTCACTTTCTAATTTATGATCACATTCTTATGTTTCCAAATGCCGCTACAACTTGCGTTTGTGGAGCTTGGTTCGGTGACGACACGATTAAGGCATGGTGGATCAATAGGATGGGTAACAAAGCGATGGGAAGGAAGGCCATGGCCTCGCTAAGTATGTTAGTATCTTGGACCATTTGGAACGCTCGAGGGAAATAATTGACGGGCTAGATAGATATTTAGTAGCGATAAAAAAACTAGTAGCGATAAAAAACCAAGATAGATAGCTAGGAAAATTATTTCAAAAAATATATTAAAAAACTCTTAGGGGTGGCGCATTCTGTTTAAATGTGCCGCTAAGTGTGCTTAAGGGTGGCACATTCTATGGAAATGTGCCACCAAGTTTTTTCTTATGCATGGCGCATTCTGAAGAAATGCGCCACACATAAGAAACAACTTGGTGGCGCATGTCCACAGAATGCGCCACCCCTATGCCTTGACTTATCCACCCCCTCCCGCATAGTACCTATTCCCCCCTCGATCTCTCTCTCTGCTAGCCCTACCTTCCACCGTCGCCGCACCAGAGTCATTGTCGCCGCGCCACCGGAGGAGCCCTCACCACCGGAGCCGCCTCCGCGCCACTGGAGGAGCCGCGCCACCGGAGCCGCCCCCGCGCCACCGAAAGCACCCCCGCGCCACTGGAGGAGCCGCCGCCACCGAAGCCGCCCCGGTGCCACCGGAGGAGCCCCTACCCATTTGCCTCGACGTCGGCCGGCTTCTTCCTCCCCGTGCTCCCTAGGCCAGTCCTCTCTTCCTCCCCGTGCTCCCTAAGTACAAGTGCTAGTGCCACTTTTCAGAGCTGGTGCTACTAAATTCTGGTGTAGATTAGGGTTCTACAGGTCCAAAATTTGTGTTGTAAGTTTTCAGAGAACACAAGTAAAAAGAAAGTGGATGATTTTGGATTTTTTAGACAAGTGCTACTAAATTCAGAGCTAGTGCCCCTGTTCTTCACTTGTGTGCTCCATATTCCTTCTATATGTGTAAGGATATGTGTGTTCTTCACTTGTGTGTTCTTGACAGTGCCCTAGGTCCAAATTTTCTGAGTTCTTGACAGTGCCCTAGGTCCAAATTTTCTGTTTTTTAGGTGTTGCAAAGTAGAACTTGCAAGTAGTATAGATTAATTCATACAAAATACCTTGTTTACCATATGAAAAAACGCAAGAAAGTGTAGAATTTTTTCTTAACAGAATTAAAAGAGAGAGGAGAAAAACCAGTAGGTAAGAATTTGTTCTTATGAAAATAATGATGAAACCAACACATTGCTTACTAATAAAATTAATTCTGTTACCATATGAAAAAATGGGTGTGGCAAGGTGTTTACAATGGAACACAAGTTTTTTGTTTTGTGTGGTAGCAATGGAATAGAATTTTAGGCTTCTAGCTAGATATATGTCTCTCTATTTTAGGAACACAAGTTGGTGTCTTTTAACAGTTTGCAAAATGCCTAGTTAGGGAGCTTGCATGCTATTTTAACAAATATAGATAGATGTTCATTTGTGAAGTGACTAGTTAGGGAGCTTGATGTTTTTAAATGATGTTTTTTAGTGCATTGCCAAGATGCTTTTCTTATCAATATTTTTATGCACTGTTTAGTGCATTGCTTAAATATGTACTGTCTACACTATATATATATATGTTGCTTGTGCCAATATGTAGGCATTTTTTTGTGAAGGTACAAATCATTATGCCCTTTCTCCCGAAATGTTGATTAACTTTCGTTTCGGTTGAGAATGGGGCACTTTCATGTTAAGAAAAATAACAAAGGTCATGCCGAAGTTTTCCGTGAATTCGTGCATGACCTATGCTATTTTTCTTAACATCAGAGTAGTTGCGTTTATTTATTGTGCTAATTAATTAATTAGTTGCATTTCTTAATATTGTACTAGTGCAAACATGTCGACCGAACTCGACGGCGATCTTTCTTCTCAGCCGGGAAAAAAGGAAGAAATTTTGGGAATACTCCCAGGAGGAGGTCGAGGAGCACAGAGAAGAGGAAGTACCTCCGGGGGAGGAGGAGTATGAGGAGGAGATAGAGTCGGAGTCCGACTCATCGGATGATGACATGGAGGAGGAGGGTACAGAAGGGGAGAGGAACACTACCGACGAGGATGATGTCGGTGGCCCAAACACCAAGGTCGGCACCAACATGCAAGAATTTACCGTCATGACCTCCGTTGGGATTCCTACCGACCCACAACATTTTTGGAAGGGTACGGCTGTCAAGTCGTAGTGATCCTCCGGAAGACCGTCCCGATCATCACAATAAACCTAAGGAGTCGTGGCAAAACTCATTATTGTCAGCTCCTTCTCGACAAGCTGCACAGACGATACAAGTTCCCAGACCCGTAAAATAACAAAAACCTCAAAGGGAACAAGGTAAACAAATGGGCCCTCAGGAGGATGAGCAAAGCCTTGTCTAGTTGGAAAACCCGGGTGAAGGAGGCAATTATGGAGCACGGCAAATCCTGGGAGGAGCTCAAGGATAAAGAGTCGATGATCAACGAAGCTACCTACGACCTTTTCAAGGCTAGGTGTGAGTCCAAGGACGCCAAGGCCGCGAGTGCAAAGGGCAAGGCGATGCGGGCGCATGTCATAGGTAACCACCATCTCGAAGCCGGCGGTTACAGAAACTCCAAGCCTACATGGGATAAGTAGGATGCCGAGTACACCATTGCTGGCCTACCTAACCCCTTTGACAAATACAAAGCTGATCCTCATACCGAATTCTTTGTGAGGACCCGGAGCTATAAGGACAAAGAAACCTCGAACATAGTTCTCAATCCTAAGGTTCAGCAGTTTACGACTGCCATGGTAAGTAGTTTACCACGCGACTGTCTTGTCGAATGAGTTCTAGTTCATGAAGTTCAACTTCTTAGTGTTTCACATTCTTTCTGCAGGAAGAGGAATTCGCCGCAGCCTCATCGCAGGGGTCGTCTATTAAGCCGGCCGACCCTTGGGACACATCTTTTAACAGGGTGATTAACAAGGTCAAGAAGGTTGAGAACGTGTCGGCGAAGCCATCGTCAGCCCGCCATGTGGTTGGCTTTGGTGCAGACTTAAACTGGTCTTCACATTATGGAAAACCGGAGCAGTCGGGCTCGAGGGGGCTTAAGGCAAGAAGGACCGAAGAAGACGCCGCTTATGTTCGTGGACTGGAGGAGAAAGTGAATGCGCTTCCGCAGCTTGTCCAGGACGACGTGGCGAAGACGATGAACGCCCTCCTTCCTGATATGATGCAGTCACTCGCGAATTGGCAAGCGCGTGGTGGACAAGGGCCGATACCGGTCCCCATCATGGTCGGCAGCAACTCGGGCACCGCGGCGGCCGTAGTCCCAGCTCCCTCCGTATTGGTGGCTCCCGCACCGACTCCCGCCTTGGTGACTCCGGCCTCCAACACCGCGGCGGTGGCGCCGGACGTGATGGTGACTCCTGCAGCCACGATCGAGCAACTGGGGCATAATAATAATGCACCCGACGGTAGCGAATAAAGGGCGACCGACGCCACGGGAGGCAGCACACCCTCCGTCTCTTGCATGCCCTCCGTCGTCGGCGGGGTCTCTTCATTGGCAGACCTCGACGCCCTCAAGGTAACTATAAGCGTCTGCAACTCAAACGAGGACTTCATCTCCTTGCCTTTTATTACTGGCATCTCTCTGATCCCTACATGCACATATCTCTTTCACAGGAGGACAGTCCATGCATTCTACTACAAGTCGTGGACGGCGAGTTGAAGGATTTTGCCAAAGGTAAAATCTTTCGACCCGAAAATCGAATGATGCACAATAGGCCAATGGCACCGGAGATGCATAGGGTTCAAATCTCTCTCGTGATTTCGGGCTACAAGAGAGTTGAACCTCCCATTCAACCCCCCGGATACGATGAGGACGAGCCGGCAGTCCTCAATGATTGTTTCTACCAAATATGCCTTTGGCCGAAGACCCAAATGCGTTTGATGATGGGGGAAGGGGGCACCACACCAAGGACACCACATGATCCCATCTGCGCACAACAAGAAGACGATGATCTTGATGATGATATCAATGTCGACCGGTTCATCAACAGTTTGTTTGAAGGTGATGACTTCTCCATGCCTCCTGTTGAAGGATCATATCAGCATGACGAGGAAGATCGCGGTCCAGCTGATCCTGTGGTGAAACCTGATTCCTCCACGCGTCTCTTCGCAGCTTCTCAGGAGATGTCTCCAGCAGCTTGCGCCTTCACCGAGCCTCAAGAAGATACCACAATGAGATCTATTCTCAGCTCGGCCACACTCCATAAGGCGGCCACTGAGCAGATAAAGTCCGGTGACTGCTAGAAATTAGAAAAGAAGAGGGACGGAAAATAAATAAGAGCACTTCGAGCAGCCAACCTCCGATGCCGATCCGTACTCCGTTTGAAATCCATGTAGCGGGTAGGACGATGCTACCTAATGACATGCTCGACCTTTCAACTTCGGATATGAAGAGTGTGCATCATAGTGTTATGGCATTAGAGAAGATGCTTCTTTGAGAAAAGAATCCCTCGTACCATGTTTTCATGGCCAAGGTGCCACTCAACATGGGCTTCATCAACAATGTCCCCGCAGATATGATAATCCTGCGGTTTTCAGAGATCTTCAATTTGATTCATCTCAAGCAGCTGGACCATAGAATTATCCGTTTGTTCTCGCTCAGCCTTTCTATGAGTATCAAGAGAGATAAGACCCCGAGTGTTGCGATATTGGAGCCCTTCTACATGCGTGAAAGCATCTTGATGGACGACGGGGACGCGACTCTCGCGGCGGGGTACATTAGAGACTTCATGCTAGAGAACGACAGAAAGGATTCATTTCTCACGACCTACTCTCCCAAGTAAGTCATTCGCTCGCCGCCGTAGCATATATGCTTTCTTATCTTTCTTCCATTGTCCTCTTCCAACATTCCGTTTGGATTGTTTTAATTATGTAGTGAGGATCAAGACTGCATGCTCATCTGCTTTTCACCGCAACACTCGCATGCCGTGTATTTAGACTCGGGGAGTGTAAAAAGAAAGATTACAAGTATATCATGAGAGTTTTGGATGATGCTCTCGCCGGCTACAAGGAGGCCAGAGGCAAGATCGTGAAGCACAAGTATAGGAAGCATCAGCCTGGCGTGAGCGTGTTCAACCACGTAACAGAGTTCTCATGCGTCAAGCAGCCGGCTAGCAGTGTGAGGGATGCGTACTACGCCCTCCATCACATGAGTGCGATTGTACAAAGAGCGCAACCTTACGCTGCCAAGTCATCTCAAAGAATGGGCCGAAAGGAAGGCGGCAATCACCGATGCAAATCTTAGGCAGAAGTTCTTTCACATCCAAGGGGAGATGGAGACTATCATCTTTCGTGAAGTCCAAGTGAAGGGGTCGATCTTCCACTACAACATTGCACCATCCACTGGGGAGATAGAAGCCCGCATGAAGGCCTTGCGTGACAAAAGGCCTTTCATGAGGAAAGAAGGATGCCACCCATTCCATGAGCCAAGTTACAAGTGATGACTATCGATGTGAATTTCATGCTACGTACATTGTTTCATGCTTAGCGTTGTTAGTTCCGAACAATATTGATGATTTGTGTTGTAAATAACTTTATCTCTATCGCACAAACACTTTTCTATCTTTGTATAAATGTATCATGCATCATTTTGGTTGTGCTACTAGTTTAGTTAATCAGTTCTTATTGAAGTTGTGTTGTGTGTATCTTCCTATATGCTTAAACAATAAATGTGGTCATTGATGCCATGCATTTTCATTCACGCTCACTTGTTTGCTGGAACAGATCGATCAAAATGATCAACATTATCAAGATGGAGTGAAGAAAACAATACTCGAAGAATAGTTTTAGGGTTTTCTTTTATTTCATTTGTAATAACTTGTATTCGGTACTTGTAAACAATACTCGAAGACATGTAATGCTTTCTCTAGTTCTGTAATGCTTCTATTTATGTAATAATTTCTGTGATTTCATTTATGTAATTGTTTATGTATTTTGTTTTATTTTTCTGTAATTTTTTGTTTTCTATAATATAGATTTAGTGGCGCATATTTTGTACAGGTAGTGGCGCACCAGGAATGTGCCACCCCTAAGGAACCTTAGGGGTGGCGCATTTTGAAATGCGCCACCCATAAGGGCTTAAGGGTGGTGCATTCCAAAATGTGCCACCCATAAGGGTCTTAGGGGTGGCGCATTCAGAATGCGCCACCACTAAGCCCTTATTTGTGGCTTGTCTTTAGTGGCGCATCCATAATGCGCCACTAAAGGCTAAAAAAGGGTGTCACCATAAGCCTTTTATGTAGTAGTGCTTGCTACTACTGCACCCATACTCATAGGCTTTAATGTGGATGAGTGGTAGTGCGACGGTTGTATCGTTCCGTGTATCGGTTATATCGGTCCCTCCTGAAAGCTTCTTCGTGTGAGGATCATCACTTTAGGTTTCGCTTTGATGCTTCCCTCGCGGGTGGTGTAGTTGTTCCCATGTGCTTGACTTCCTCATCTGTGCACGTGTAGCTCTTCTCAAACCTTTGTATTCTCCAGAGTGAAGGGTAAAGTAGTGAACCATCCATGAGAGGGCCTAAAGGAGACACATAAAGGAGGGAATTTCCCTATGTATGCTTGCTGCGTGCGTTCCTTGGGAAAGTGTCAAGTCAATGATGAAGGTGCAGATGATATTAGCCCACCCCACATGATCTCATACCCTTGGGAAGCATCTTGGGTATGAAAGTGGCAAGCCCTTGGAAGTGCCCAGTCTACAGCAGTTTGAGGTGTTTTGACTAAGAGAGGAGGATACATGGACACTTGTCCCATGCTGCGTGCAGGCAGAAGGTTGTATCACTCAAACGTATTTTAGTTTAACCGAGGCGGCGCCGTCCTAGTACGGCACCCATACTCATAGGCTTTAATGTGGGTGAGTGGTAGTGCAACGGTTGTATCGTTCCCTGTATCGGTTGTATCGGACCTTCTTGAAAGCTTCTTCGTGTGAGGATAGTCACTTTCGGTTTCGCTTCGATGCTTCCCTTGCGGGTGGCTTAGTTGTTCCCATGTGCTTGACTTCCTCATCCGCACACGTGTAGCTCTTCTCAAACCTTTGTATTCTCCAAAGTGGAGCATCAAGTAGTGAACCATCCATGAGAGGGCCCAAAGGAGACACATAAAGGAGGGAATTTCCCTATCTATGCTTGATGCGTGCGTCCCTTGGGAAAGTGTCAAGTCAATGGGTATGTTTGGGGCAAGCCCTTGGAAGTGCCCGATCTACAGCAGTTTGAGGTGTTTTGACTAAGAACAGAAAGATCAAGAGGGAAATCGAAAACAAAAAAACAAGACCAAGAGGAAGAAGAACAAGATTCACTAGCAATAGCTACTCCAATCATCCCCATAGCCAACAAGCGAAGATCCAACAACAAAAGGAAAGATACAAAGGTAGTTACTACAAATCTATAAGAGAGGTGGATCTTGAGAAAGAGAGAGAGAGAGATAGATCTAGTCTTCCTCAAGTGAAAGAACATGGAGGTAGGAACATCAACCGTAGAAGAAGCATCTCTCCCCAAGTACTGGTAGAACCCTAGAGCACTACTAGAGAAAAGGCTACAGGAGGACTCACTATTAGTGGCGCATTTTGTATGTAATGCGCCACTACTTGTAAGGGTGGCACACTTGTAAAAAATGGGCCACCTATAAGCTCTTATTACTGGCGGATTTTTTTCCAGTGCGCCACCCCTAAGATTGGGCCAGCCTGGATCCTCTTAGTAGTGGCGCATTTTGCAAATTTCGCCACTATTAATTATCTTAGGGGTGGCTCGTTTTGCAGAATGCGCCACTAATAAGAGCTTATGGGTGGAGCATTTTTCTAGTGCTCCACCCCTAAGGAGTTATTAGTGGCGCATTTCGCTAGTGTGCAACCCCTAAGAAGTTATTAGTGGCGCATTTTGCATATGCGCCACCCCTAAGGAATTCCCAACACACAAAGACACCCCCTGTGGATCGCCTTTTCGGCCCTAAAAATAAAAGAAAATGATAGAAATGTCAAAAACTAAAATCCTTTGTGATGCCCATGTGTTATGTGCTCTAGTTAGAGGAAAATTAACAAACATGAATTTGGAATTAATTTGCGAAATGTCGCCGTGTTTCGGTAAAATGACCATAACTTTTGCATACGAACTCCAATGAAATAGTTTTTATATGAAAAATCATCTACTTGAAAAGTTACATTTGGATTCAACCGGTTACGCCTGTTATGGATGCTGTAGAATCCTCAAAAACCTAACAGAAAAAAGTTACGGGGCTTTAAAGATCAAGAGGAAAAAAACCGAAATTCTTTTTAAACTTAATATGGCAAAATGCGCCACTATTGATAATCTTCCCGCCTTTAAAATTCAAAATAAACCAAAAAAAGTTAATGGTGGCGCATTTTGCATGGTGCGCTACTATTAAATCCTCACCTCTTCATTCTTATTCTCCTCTGCTCCACCATCTCCTCGTCCTCTCCACCTTCTCCATGGCTCCTCCTTATCCAAGGTTCCCCCTCCTCCAAGGGTCTTCTTCCACCTCACCTCCTCCATGGATCCTCCTCCTCCTCCTCCAGGGTCCCCCCTCCTCCAAGACTGCAAGGCTCCAAGGCTCCTCCTCCTCCCCTTTCTCCATGAATCCTCATCCCTTCCTCCATGGCTCCTCCTCCCTTCCTCCATGACTCCTCCTCCTCCCTTCCTCCATGACCCTTCCTCCATGGCTCCTCCTCCTCCTTCTCCGCATCCCTTCCTCCATGGCCCTCCATCCTCTCCTCTCCTCCATCCTCCAATTTGACCTCCTCCATTGATCCTCCTCCTCCTCCTCCTCCAGGCCCCCCCCTCCTCCAAGACTGCAAGGCTCCAAGGCTCCTCCTCCTCCCCTTTCTCCATGACTCCTCCTCCCTTCCTCCATGGCTCCTCCTCCCTTCCTCCATGACTCCTCCTCCTCCCTTCCTCCATGACCCTTCCTCCATGGCTCCTCCTCCTCCTCCTGCGCATCCCTTCCTCCATGGCCCTCCATCCTCTCCTCTCCTCCATCCTCCAATTTGAAGATCAATCTAATTCGGCGAATGAAAATCAGCAAAAGTTGGGTAGATGAATGTGACATATAATTCGAAAAACAAAGACGAGCAAAAAAATATGATTTAGATCTAGATCCAGATCACATTCAAAATTCAATGGTGCCGCATCTACAAAATGATCCACTAATAAGAATCACGTAGTGGCGCATTTTAGAATATGCCACTAATAAGGGATTAATAGTGGCACATTTCAGAATGTGCCACTAATAAGAGTCAAGAGTGGTACATTTAGAATGCGCCACTATTAATCCCTTATTAGTGGTTTGTAGTTAGTGGCGCACCCATAATGCACCACTAAAGGCAAAAAAAGGACGCCACTATAAGGGCTTTTCCTAGTGGTGTCCAACGCAATCGCGATCGCAATCGCAAAACAGTACAAAATACAACAGATCTAGGGACTTGGCAGAAATCTCAAGGAAAAGGGTGGACCTTGTGGGCCGAGGCACACGAGGCAGGTGAGCGAGGGATAGCTACACCGCGCTTGGGGCGGAGGGAAGCTGCAGGTCAGGCGCGCGGGAGTTAGGCCGAGGGGCTGCGCCGACCCACGGCCGCGGCGTTGGTTGGAGGCACTGGGTCGTCGCCCGTCCCGATCCAGATCATGGACGCGGACGGCGCCGGTTTCCGGCAGGTGAGCACGGCGCGGCGGCGCAGGGGTGCCAGGGGCGAGCGGCTCTGAGCACGAGACGCCGAAGAACGACGGATCTCGCTAAGTCCGGGTGACGACGGGGCCTAGGGGCGGTCGCGGCTAGGACGACGATGGCACAAGCTCGGGCTCTCGTCGGCCATAACCACGGCGAATGGCGGAAGGAGCACGGGCAAGAGAGGGAGATGAGGAGAGTAAGGAGAGGGAGGAGAGGAGGGCGGCGTGGCGACCTGGCTGGCGGCATGCGGCGGTCGAGGCTCGCCGAGCAGGGACCGAAGGCGCGGCTCCACGATAGTGGCGCGAGGAGCGGGCGGCGCGGCCCTATCTGGCACGGCGGCGACAGATCTTGGGCCATGCGGGGCTCGGGCACATGGAGGCTGGCTAGAGGTGGGAGAAGGGGTTACGTGGAGGTCCGCTGACCGTAGAGTTGCAGATCTAGTGGCCAGATATCACTGGGATTTAGGGTTTCGAGGGATAGGGGCTAGCTAGGGGCAGAATTGACTATTTTGGAGGGGGTGGCTACAAATTTGCATTAGGGAAACCTTAAAATGGTTAGAGAGGAGGGATGGTCTATTTATAGGCTGGGTAGTGTGGCAGATGATGAAAATACCCCCGGTTTCCTTCTCCGTGTCCTACGTGACATGTTTATGACCGCATAGGCTGTTACAGCTTGGTTTTTGCTCCTTGATTTCTTTTTCGCAAGATTTCACTCCCGTCTTTTTCTTTCGATGTTATTGGATTTTCTTTGGATGTTAGGTATATAAAGATGGTTTTATGGCAATGCATTTTCCCTCAAACCATAGATTCCTCTCAACCCAGCCTTGCCCCAGAAGCATTCTCCTAGGATTTTCCCGCTAGAACCCCACCTTCAAAGTTGCCAGCGCGGAAACCCTTATCCCTACAGTTGCAAAGGAACCCAAATTTCCTTTGATCCATTGCCTCCCCAATTTCTCCTAGACCCTCTCCTATAGCTTTGACCCCTGGATATGCAAAACCATTACCAAGTCATGTGCAATTTTTTTCATTTAAAGTTAATTCCAATTTCTGCAAGTTAATGGAATTAAATCCTGGAATATACTTAGACATCTCTAAAGGCTGTGAAAACTTGCGTAGATAATATTTGTGATCCTATTGACCTCTCCCAAATATATTGGCTACAAATAAATAAAGAAAATCGATTTTTCCTTTATTAGGCCAATATTCCTTAGGCCCGTTCTAAAGGAGCTACTATTTTGGTTTCTCCCTTAGAGGTAAAATGAATTATGGAGCTCCTACAACCCCAACCTATGGCCATTTCTATCAAAACATGGGGTTACATAGTTCAAAGTTTGAGCATACCTTCCACTTGCAAGTTTAGGGCAGAATAACACTTTGTGAAGGAAGTATTATTTATATTTTCCCATTGCTCCTCAAACTTTTTGTGTTGTCTCTCCCATCCATATCACCATGTTATGCCAAGTTTCAACCTCATTTTCTTAGCCATGCTCTCCCACCAAAATCACAAAATTTCTATCTAGCACAAAACTTTGTGAAGGAAGTGCAAGCTAGGAGTCACCAAATGACTTGAAACTTTACACACATGTTCCCACACCCCAATAAACCTTGTACACAAAATTTGAGCCATATCCACCAATCCAATGTGAGGTCAGCTTCAACAGATCATTTATGGACCAATGGAGCAATTCCAAAGGATATACTAGCTACATTGCCCCCCTTGAGCTAAAAGGAGCCGATCGACACCTCACCGTGCCTGGCCGCCTCCCCTTTCGTTGCCCGCACAACAAGCCCCTCTCTTCACCGCCTATTTAAAGGCACATCACCGAGCCCTTTGAGCACACCAACATCCTCCCCCCCTCCCAGTAGCCCCCAGCCCAAAGCATCGAGCTCTCGAGCTCGCCGTTGCCACCCACGGCCATGGCATCGCCGCCACTGTCCTCACCTATCCCGAGCTGTCCCGCTACCCTTAAGCTGCAAGTATGGAGGAATAAACTATATAATGTTAATGCTAATATTGAACCAGAACAATGTAAGGCTTGCCAGACTTATAGTGTTGATGAAAGGACATCAGATGATGTCAGGAACTTGAGATGTTAGCCATGGAATGGCTATGAGATGGTAGCCCCGGTATGGCTATGAGATGTTAGCCGAGAGATGGCTATACGGTCGGAGGATCATAAGGTTTGGATTTGGTTGGGACGTAAGAATAACTGCGATATACCTTATCTGCTCAACATGCTCTACATTCGGTATTTACTTTCTGGGTAATATTGCTAGATATTTATTCTATGCCATGATAAATAATACTAATCTAATAACTAATGCATGTTTGAATGCCATGGATTGCTTTGCTTTGTGTATATGTTACTTGGTTTGCTTTCCTGCGAGTACATTCAAACATACTCATTTGGCTTTGTCCCTGGCTATTCGCGTAGCCTGATCTACGGGTTTACCTAAGGATCCGTCTTCCCCTAGCAGAAGCCAGAGCGTTTGTGAGCTATAAGAGTATCCCAGTCAAATCCATGTGGATTGGAGCCGCTCCAAGTCCGTGCTGCCATAGGTAGTACATTCCGCTGCCCCCATCTCTGTAAAGAACAGTAGATGGTTATAATATATAGATTCAAGCCACTTTGGCTTATGAATCTTTAGTAGATGTGCATGTGTTCTTGATACATGTTGTAAGAGCGCACACCAGAGTGATTCCTGGGCGTGGTGTGTGGGCGACGACCGTCTGTGTACAGTGGTATCATGGCGGAGCGTCACAAAACATGGTATCAGAGCAGCCAGGTTGACTGTAGGTTACCCTAGATGGATCCTACTGTCTCTTGCTCAGTAGAAAGCCCCGATGGATTCCAGCCATCATTGCCACCCCAGCACAACTACTATTTATCAAAAGACAATATCGTAGGATTTTCCCCGCATCTAAACCCAGACTCTCATGGCATTCTCCTTCGGTGTGAAATGTTCACACTGGGCAATGACCCATGAGCCCTAAACCCCAAGGTAAACTAGATATCCTAACCCTGCTTGCTAACTAGGGTATCCTTTCCTCACATCAAGTTTCCTTTGTGAAAAGCCAACTCTATCTTTCCCCAAACAACCCTAGGTTAGTAGACTAAGCCACCGTGGTTATGGTCTTGCGTCGAGTTTAATGTTCTCCCTAAGGAAGTAGTAGGAGAATGACAAAAATTGCTACCAGGAGCATTATGTCGTTTTTCTTCTAAATCCTTAGCGATACATGATCGGTGTGAACTAACTCGTTGGCTACCCGAAGTGGAAGGTTGAGATGTAGCAGAGTGGTAATTTCCCTTAGCAAAGATACCAAGGTTTAGTACGAACCCGTAGGACTCCAACGACGACAAGTAGGTGGTAAAGTGAACAATGGCGCCGTTCCCAACTCAAGGTTGCTTACTTTACCTGGACCTGCACACACAACAAATAACATTTCACCCAACGAGTATAGAGCGGTTGTCAATCTCTCCGACCTCGTCGTTTACAAAGGGTCAAACGCAAGAGATAAAAGATAATGATAACTGCAACTAGGAAGTAAAATAGGAAGTAAATTGAGGGTGTAAACAGTAATGCAAATATGGACCGGTCTCCCATGAAGTTCACTAGTGATGTCTCCCTCCCAAAAGACGATAAACAGCTGTGCGAGGTCAACAAATTACATTTGGGCAATTGAGAGGATTAAAAACACACTGCAATGCTAATTATGCTACAAAAGAAAGGAAGAGGCTCAAAAGCATTGGCAGTACGCCAAGACAAGTAGACCGAAATCCATCTGCATCTACTCACTAATTATCCACCTTGAGATATCTATCCAGAACATCTGGCTGGTATTAAGTTGCGAGCCCCAACCAAAGTGTAAACCCAAGGCAATAGACAACTGCATTAAAAGAACTTTCCGTAAAGTAACCAATCCTTGCAACCGCGGTTACAAGCACCGTTGTTTCCCCTTGTGGCAACAACACATCCCCTAGACTCATGTTTCTGTGACTCAAGCTAGTCATCCGGGGTCATGAACCCACAATCATGCATAACGCTCCCTCTTGGATTTGTTATCTGCTTGGCCAAAGCAAATAAAAAGCAATGAAGAACATGCAAGAATTACTCAAGAACATAAATATAAACGGAGAAGAACCAAATATATTACTCATCACAATCTGAACATAATCTCATAATCCATCTGATCCCAGCAAACTCAACATAGCAACAACAGAAAGAGTTACATATGTGCCTTGATCGTGTAGGGCAGGTCACAAGGTCTAATCAATGAAGAGCAAAGGTGATGAGAAGTCATCACATTGCTACTGATCATGGACCTATGGTCCAAGGTGGACTACTCACGACTCATCCGGGAAGCGTCCATGGTGGTGGTGCAGCTCCCGGAGGTCAATCCTCCCTCCGGCAGGGTGTCGGGATGATATCTTCTGGTGCTCCCAATATTGGAAGCGCGACGACGGCAGAACAGAGGCGAGATCGTGAACAAGGGTTCTGTCCTCGGGGGTTTCGGGATGAGAGGTAAATATAGGTGAAGGGGGGAAGCTAGGGGGCCACCAGGGAGTGCAGGAAGCCTCCCGGCGCGGTCCCTCCCTAGGCCGCGCCCACTGGCCTCGTGGACTCCAGGTGGGTCCCCTTTGGTCCGCCTTCGGATCTCTGGAAGCTTCCAGGTCTCTGATTTTTTATATATTTTTCCTAGAATATTTCTGGCACTTTAAGTAATGGGAAAACCTGAAATAAAAAGACAACAGAAAACATCAACTAACACTAGGGTGCACTGAGTTAATAAGTTAGTCCAAATATGATCAAAGGTGTATGAAAGTGCATCAAAAGCATAGCAATATCACCCAAAACATGCATGGAGCAAGCAAAAATTATAGATACGTTTGGGACGTATCAACATCCCAAGCTTAATTCCTGCTCGTCCTTGAGTAGGTAAATGATAACAAGCATAATTTATGTGGTGACATGCTACCAACCATAAAAGAACTTTTAAGTACGGCAAGTAAGGCATGTAATTCTATTCAAGTCATAACAATTAAAAGTCTATATTAGCATTTAAACAAGCAACATAAGAACATAAAGGTGCAAGAGCTCTCGTTGTCTGTGACTCGAATGTCTCCAAATGGTGTTTGCGTGCAAGAAGTTGGAGATGGGAATACGAGAGAGAAAAAACATAATATTTGTTTTAGTTGAGAACTCAATCTACTAAAGTTTCACACTTAGTCTTCTTTGGAATCTTATCTTGACACGTCCCCAGACCACTAGCCAGGTACAAGTCAAACTGATCCACTCCCTTTCAACATTTTGAGCACTCATGCAATGGATGAGCGTAAGGAAGAAAGTTGATACTTAGGATGGCAAAGAGAGAGAGAGAGAGATGGTGGAGGAGGAAGACAAAAAAGGTGTGAAAGGCTCACATCAATGAGGACAATCATAGGCGAGAGAAAGCCAAATGATAGATATGATGTGAGGAGTAGGGATTGCCATGCAACGGATGCACATACGAGCTATGGAAAGCTCTCCAATTGAACTAGTGGGGGTGCATCCAACTTGCTTGCTCAAGAAGACCTAGAGCTCATTTGAGGAGGCTCATCATTGGAATATACAAGCCAAGTTTTACAGTGTAAAGGTCCCCACATAGCTATATGCATATATGATCATCTCTAGGGAGTACAAGATACAAGAGGGAGTACGAGTGTGGATCTCTCACAACGAATAGTAGTGTGCCCCCATTTCTCTTTTTATTTGCTTTTCCTCTTTTTTCTATTCTTTTCTATTTTTTGGTGGCCTCAATGGCTCTTTCTAATTATCTCTCATTTGTCCTCTATTTTACAAGGAGTATGGAAGTTCTTTCACACTTTACACAAGTACTCAGCATAAAGAAGATGAAGCTATCATGATGTATGCAAATGTATGTCTCTAAGAGTGTAGCAGGAACATGTATGACATGAAGATCAAGTCATGAGAAGATGGATGTTGCATGGCAATATATATCGGAAAGACTATGGAAATTCCCTTATAGGTAGGTATGGTGGTTGTTTTGAGGAAGGATATAAGGAGGTTTATAATGACAAAGTGTATCATGCCAAGGGTTTGGATGCACCGGCAAACTATGCGCTAAATCTTGAGGTGAGAAAGGGCAATGCACGGCACTGAAGAGGCTAGCAAAATATGGGAAGGTGGAAGTGTCAACTTTCGAATACTTACATTACTCCTTAGAACTCATGCACTTATTATTGGTAACACTCAGTCTAATCAGGAGGTTCACAAAGAGACAAGTACCCCGAGGAGGAGTGTATGGGGGCTTGGTTATCCTTGCGCATCCTCGACTCATGGTACGTGAGTGTACTCTAATATTCGATCCCTCCAAAGATTAGCGATCCATCTAGTAGCTAGAGTTCTGAACTAGTTTTTTGTAGTTTTTTCGAAAATAAACACGGATTTCCCAAAATACTACATATATCACTAATAGGCTAAAGCTCATGATACTAAAAGTTCAAACATTACTCAAAACAATACATCAATTACCTACTTCAAGTCAAGACACACAACTCAGTGAAGCAGGCCAACTCTCTAAACAAGATAAACATGAAAACTCAAGAGAGTTCCAGCAACAAACTAAAAAAAAGCTCTGAAAAATATAAGCATGAAAACTAAGAGCTAAGCATGACTGCAACTACGAAAAGATAAAGAACACACACATCAAAGAAAGATAAGCATGAAAATCCTATGATGTGTTCTAGTTTAAAGTGGAGCGTGTTTATCTCCCACACAAATAAATCTGGGTTCTAACATGTTATGAACAACAAACAAAGCTAAAGAAAATTAAAAAGTAAAGAGCAAGACGCTCCAAGCATAGCACATAACGCATGAAGTGATAAAAATATAGTGGAATGAAGGACGAACTGATAATTGTTGATGGAGAAGGGAATGCACAGGGGTATCCCCAAGCTTAGACGCTTGAGTATCCTTGAATATTTCTTTGGGGTGCATGGGGGCATCCTCAAGCTTGAGCGTTTGACATTCCCACTCGTCTTTCATCATCTTCCTTCCCACACTTGAAAACTCCCTTCATACATAACACATCATAAGCTGATTAGAGAGGTTAGTACCCATAATAAAAAAAATTCCTCTACTGGAATTATTGATATTCTTGAAGGGCTACTGTTTCCCTAGACTCCCAAAAAAATTTGCAAAGAAAAAGCTAGCGCAAGGCTTGCAAAACAGAGAAAAGGAAAAACGTGGCAGAATATGTGAAAAACAGACCAGCAGGTAGTAAATAATTTTATTTGTGAACTTCATCAACTCAAATCAAAAAACTCAGAACATACGCTCGAAAGCTAATTATATAGAGCACGCTTTCAAAAAAATTCAGATCAAAAAAATGGTCTGGTGATATTAGCCGATTTTTTCCGTCCAAGACAGAATATGTTTTCTGGACAACGCGTCAAAACTTTTGAACTTTCTTGCAGTCGGAGGCTAAACTTGGCACAAAGCTTGAAAGTAAAGATAAATTGATGTTGCTACAGTAGTAACAATCATCAATACCACTAAAAACAGAGGGAAAAACATCTTGGGTTGCGTCCCAACAAGAGCTTTCTTTTACACCTTTGAGCTAGGCACAAAGAAAAAAGATCAAGTTTTATCAAGTGAAAGAGAATAGCTAGCCTGTGTAACGGACTCAAAAGGTAACTTAATCTTCTTTCTAGGGAATTGTTCCATCCCCTTCTTGAAAGGTAATTGGTATTTTATATTCCCCTCTTTCATATCAATGACGACACCAACGGTGCAAACAAAAGGACATCCCAAAATAATTGGACATAAGGGTTCACACTCAATGTCCATAATAGTAAAATCAACGGGAACATAATTTTAATTGAAAATAATAAGAACAAAGTCAATCTTCCCCAAAGGATTCTTTATGTAAGAGTCAACAAGACAAACACCAAAAGAACAAGGATCAAAAGGTTTCAACTCAAACACATCATACATTCTTTTGGGCATAACGGAGGTACTAGCTCCAACATCACATAAAGCATAGCAAGAGAAGTTATTCAATTTAATTATGATCATAGGATCCCAACCATCTTCTAGCTTTCTAGGTATGGAGGCTTCTAACTTAAGCTTCTCCTCTCTAGATTTATTGAGAGCATTGGTGATATCCTCCATGTAGTCAAGATTTAGTGTGCTAGTGTGGAGGTCTCTAGACATTTTGTGTAATAAACTAATAACTTCAGAAAGGGTACAACTATCAAAATCAAGGTCACTACTATCAAGTAAGGTGGTAGTGGTGTCATCTAGGATTACTTGTTTGAAAGCCTCTATGTTCATAGGAGTTTATTCTTCTACGGTTGAGGTAATAACATCACCATTAATAGGTCCAATGGGACTAGGGGTGTGTTGGGTGCTAAGAGTTTGGATATCCTCAACAACTTGGATAGTAGAAACGGTATGGTGTGTGGGAAGGCTCTTAATCCTATCTTCTTCCTCCTTTTCTCTCGCCCATCTTTCTTTAAGTTTGTCCATCATCCTAATATTTTCATTAATTTGCACTTGAATAGCATTCATAGGAGTGGTCTTCCTCTCCTCAAGTGGAGAAGTTCTAATTTTAAGCATCTCAACATCAAAGAGAGACTGTCTAATTTGTCTAATTTCTCTTCTACAATCTTGTTGAAGGCTTTTTGGGTAGTGATAAATTCTTTAAGCATGCTCTCTAATTCATAATGGAGTTCTTGGTGCTAGGATAAGTGTTGTTGTTCCCAGAGTTTTTGGATGGGAACGGTCTAGGATTGCTACCAAAATTACTCCTATAAGCATTGTTGTTTAAGTTGTTTCTAGAGATAAAATTCACATCTACTTGTTCTCGAGCAACCAAGGATTTTAAAGGAACATCATGAGGAGCAATAGGAGCTTGCTTGGTAAGTAAAGACATGATCAAGTCAACTTTTTTCATTCAGGGAGGAAATCTCCTCGATAGAGTTTACCTTCCTACCTGTTGGAGCTCTTTCGGTGTGCCATTGGGAATAGTTGGGCATCATCTCATCTAGTAGTTTTGTGGAAGCACCAAGTGTTGTTGACATAAAGGTTCCTCCCGCGACCGAATCTCACAGGTTCCACGAGGTAAAATTCAAGACTGCATAAAAAGTCTAGATAACCATCGAAGTAGTCAAACCATGCATAGGGTAATTCTTAACAAGAGCTTTTATACGTTCCCAAGCTTGGGCAATGTGTTCATTATCCAATTGCTTAAAATTCATAATATTACTCCTCAATTGGATAATCTTAGCAACTGGTAGTACTTCCCAATAAAAGCATCCTTGCACTTATCCAAAGAATATATGCTATTCCTAGGCAAGGATTGGAACTAGATTTTAGCTCCTCCTCTCAAGGAGAAAGGAAAAGCTTATGCTTAACAATATCACCTTCTACTTCTTTATACTTTTTCATATCACAAAGCTCAACAAAATTATTAAAGTGTAAAGCTGCATCATCTCCAGCACCGGAGAATTGTTCTTTCATAACAAGAGTAAGCAAAGCAGGTTTAATTTCATAAGAAGATGCTGAAATGGCAGGTGTAGCAATAGGAGTGCAGATAAATTCATTGTTGTTGTGACTAGTGAAGTCACACAACTTAGTGTTTTCAGTGGTACCCATAGTAGCAGCAAGCAGGACAAGCAATATTTTCGTGATTTTTTATAAAGGACACTAAAGCAAAAACTGAAAGGTAAACTAACAAGACTAAAAAGCAAAGATAAAAGATAGCGGGCAAATCCAATATCTTGAAGAGCGGAGTCCCCGGCAACGACACCAGAAATTACTTGATTGGTGTCAGTTAACTCGTTGGCTACCCAAAGTGGAAGGTTGAGATGTAGCGGAGTGTTAATTTCCCTTGGCAAAGATACCAAGGTTTAGTTCGAAACCATAGGACTCCAACGACGACAAGTAGGTGGTAAAGTGAAAAATGGCGCCGTTCACAACTGAAGGTTGCTTACTTTACCTGGACCTGCGCACACAACAAATAACTTTGCTCCCAACGAGTACAAAGAGGTTTTCAATCTCTCTGGCCTTGTCGTTTAAAAAGGGTAAAACGCAAGAGATAAAAGATAATGATAACTTCAACTACAAAGTAAAACAAGAAGTAAATTGAGGGTGTAAACAATAGTGGAAATATGGATCGGGGTTCCATGAAGTTCATTAGTGATGTCTCTCTCCCAAAAAGACGATAATAAGCTATGCGAGGTGAAGAAATTACGGTTGGGAAATTGAAAGGATTAAAAACGCACAGCAATGCTAATTATGCTACAAAAAAGGAAGATGCTCAAAAGCATTGGCGGTACGCCAAGAAAATGTAAGTCCCGATATGCGGTACGGTTCCAGATCTAGATGTTTCCATCCAGATCCGGGGACGAAGCACATATCGGTCCCACCGCGACATATGACAATGCCATATGCCCCGGATTTCCAACATGATATCACAACATTACAGCTACAAGGATACAACATCTCATACAATCGGCATACAATTTCCTTAATACAATACAACAGCGGAAGATATATGTCTGAGTACAGACTACAATCAATTGCCTAGTGGAAAAGAGAAAATCATCGATCCCCATAACCACACGGGTCCAGGCCCTCCACCTAACTAGTCGTCGTCGAGTCTCCGTGGAACGTCAATTACCATACCTGTTGTCGATAAAGAACCCTGAAAAGAGTTTGGGGGTAGTATCATGAGTACAGAAGTACTCATCATACAACTGTAGTAGTCAACTGACCCAGCAAGGACTTCATCACTCGTCATTCTAGGTCAACTAGTAGTTTCGGTAAGGATGGGGTAAGTAGTGAGGTTGCTGCCGCACTAGCGTTTATGAAGTGGATAACGATATAGAGAGTAAGGTAAGAAGCCAAGCATTCGATGAGGAATCACCTGCAACAAGTCTGCTATCCACCTACTTACGCAAGCATAACACCTATCCCATCCTTGTCCTCCTCTTCGCATCCCGACGAAGAAGAAGCAGTCAAGGCACACACACTTTGATCAAGTTTATTAAGATTATCTCGGTTGTTATTGTCTATGAACAAGGAGTAGGTCTCAAGTCGTCCATAACCGTGGACACGGCTTCTCGAAAAGATTTAACCCTGCAGGGGTGTACCAACTGCCCATTACAAGGCTCCGCACGCACGCCCATCTCTCTCAGTTGCTACCCATCACAGGCAACCATTTTATTATTTAGTTCCAAGAGATCCAAAATGACAGGTCCCTCTAGCTAACAACGAACAAATCCGGGTGCCCCGAGCGAGTCGACATCCAGCTCAGGAGTCGGCCGCTCTCTCGATCTGGTCTCTACCGTCTGTCGCAGGTTTGGATTGCCGGTAATTCTCACATGAGGACGGGTCCTCAGCTGAACAGGTTGGACCAACAAGAGAAACCATGTCTCTGCTGTCCCAAGTTGTATTCAAGAACATCTGCTAGGAGCGACCCGACAAAACACACACGGTTTTCAAATGGTAAATCAGCTTGGGCCACCACTAGAAATGTTTGAAGCTAGGTAGGTAGGAAAAGGGGACCCCATAAAATCCCACACACGGTCAGGCACGCTCGTATGGAGACACAATACCCGGAACTCGGGTCCTAGGTGACTCCAATGGAACAAAGCATCGGGGCGGGATAGCCTGGACTTTCCATCCTTCGTCGAGTATAGTCAATATTATAATAATCACATCATCCACAATATATAATAGTGTGATAGCCTAATCCAAATAGTGGATATCATCCTAAGCATGCATACTAAGCAGTGGTTAAGCAAGCAAGGTACATGTCCAAACAATGGTTTGCTAGGATGTGGGGGACATGGTTGTTTGAGTTTGTTTCAGAGGCATAAATATGAAGTGGTAGGATAAAGAAATCGTTCTATCCTATACCAAGGCACAAGTGAGCTGAAAGTTATGAGAATGATATATGCTCCCCCTTACAAGATGAGAAGACGAAACCGAAGGTGTAGTCGATCGCAAGCTCGGATCGTCTCCGAGAGTAACCGCGGGAGCACACAAGAAGGAAACACTGGAAAAGGCAATCAACGCAGATGCATCTATTACTACGAAGCAATCACGAGCAAGCATCAGCAAGAAGGCAAGACGAGACAACACACTACGATATCGCATCTACCATCAAGAGCGGTTACTAACAGGTTAAGTGGAGTATCCGTCACACACGCTGATACCACACGTTTAGGATTGGTTCAAGTTGTTTAGCTACACAACATGAGAAAAGGTTGTTAACATGGCATCTCACACAAGCATGTCATAGCATGCAATCATGGAAATAAGGTGAAGCACAAAGTAGACTATCTATGCTAGTCAAATTAAGTGAGGCAACACCTTAAACATGGCATAACACTAAGTACCCCACGGAAATTTAAGCATTTGGTACTGTTCTTCCCTAAACCATATTTTAGGATGGTTAACAACAGCAAACGATAGCATAAACACAAAGTACATGAAATTCTAGTCAAGTTACATGTAAAGAACACCCCAAACGGAGTTACGGTTAGAAAGATACAAGCATCACAAGTTATGGGAATGATCTGCCAACATCAGGTAGCACACTTGAGAGCATTGAACCAACATGCTACAGGTTTCAAACATGCACCAAAAAGATGTGGACCAAGAGTAGACATGACAAGCATGACATGGAAACAAGGTTTCATGTATATGAACATCAATAAGTAAGAATTGTAACCCATGCAAAATGCTAAAACATACTACTGGTCTAGGGACTTAGTGAAATTTCAGGGTATGTGACAGAAAACATCACGTATGCACTTTGAGAGCTCAAGAACTACATGTATAGTAAAGATATCTTGGCAACGGAAAGCATCGCATCAAAGTAAACATAACCAGGAGAAAATAATTACATTGGTGCTAAATCATATGAGGGATGGATCATTAACTATAAGGCATCAAAGTAGCAACTTTATACAAATAACAACACATATTATCAGGGTCACCACTTTGGAGCAAGAAATAAAATAGCTACAAAAGGTAAACATGGCAAAGGAATGCATATAATTGAATTACACATGATGCTTAACATATACAAGAAAGAATTGCTGGCATAGGCATCATGGATATGACACAAGAATCAACCAAACTTGCAAGAAAATAACGGCAACATCAGTAAATATCAAGTAGCAGTGTTTAACATGCAATTGCACCATGTAGATGACCTAAAACAGATTAACTTACTAAATAAAAAAGTTAGAGAACATGACAAGCAACAATTTTCATTTTGGGGTTGACCTCATCCGGGCTACGGAGCTAACACATTTATCATCGCAAAATAGTAAACAACAACAATTTTACCAGGGACTTAACAGAATTCGGAAAAGGAAAAGGAAAAAAGGACCTCTTGGGCCGAGTCCCATCTGGCTGGGTGGGCGTGTCTTAGACAGCCGTCACCTAGGGCGACGAGGACCTGGCCGAGGTGGCGCTCGGTTGGGCATGTGGGATGCTGGGCAGGGGCTGGGGAGGCTCCTGGACCACGACGGCGTGGTGGCAGGGGCTCTCCGGACGCCCTCTTCCCGACAACGCAGCCGCAGTGGCTGGCGGCTGTCGCCGGTGAGGGGCGGTGCCCTGAGTGGCGAGGAGGATAGCGGCTTCGGCCATCGGTGCACGGAGTCGAGGGCGGCATCGCCGGATCCGTCGTCGGCTCGGACCAGGGGCTCGCCAGCCACCATGGCGCGCGGCGGCTGGCGCGGTGCCGCCGGCGTCGGCCTGCGAACCAAGAGGGCGGAGGAGGTGAGGCAGAGGAGAGAAGGGAGGCACGCAAGGATACTCATCGATGGAAGGAGGCGCGACGCGGCAACTCGCCGGCGCGCAGCGGCGACGGCGTCAGGGGGATGGAGGAGCGTGCGTGGCAGCGCTGCCTGGCCCAGATCGGGCCCGCGGTGGCGGATCTCGGGCCCTACGGGCCCCGGTTTGGCTGGAGGGCGGTTGGGGGCTACGTGGCGCGCTCTGGTCCGTCGATCTGCGGATCCGACGGACAGAGTTGTTCTAGATCTAGGGTTTCGAGAATCTGGGGGTTTTGGGGGCAGATCTGGATATTTTCCAGGGGGGTGGCTACAAATTTTTTCTTAGGGAAACCCTAGAAGGTCTAGGAGATAGTGGTGGTATATTTATAGGCTGGCCTGGGTGGCAGGTTTACACAAACGCCCTTAGGTTTTCTCTCTCACGTCTGGTACTCCACGTTTCTGACCGCCGGGAGTCCATACGACATCCGATTCGGACGAAATCTCGAACCATGCGCTCAGCTCGGCTAGACTGTCAGTCCTACCTCACTTCGATACCGTTCCAAGAATATTTTCCGAAGCCCAATAAAATAATCCATTTAATTATGAAATCTGGTTTTTCGTTCCGACACCGATGGCTGTTCTTGTGCCGGAAGTTGCGACGGTGCTCGGGTGAAACCCGGTGTCGCAAAAGGTCGTGTGCCACGGTGGAAAGGTTCGTTCATGTATCTGATATGAGAGAGAGGGGGAAAATATAATCACCGATTAAAAATCGGCGAAGCAAATACTACAAACAATTCAGACAATCAACAAAAATAAAGCAACAAACAATTTTTTTAAGTTGGGTGAAAATCCCGGGCTGTTACACAATCCCTCCGGCCTTGTCGTTTACAAAGGATCAAACGCAAGAGTAGATAGTAGTGATAATTGCAACGGAAAGTGAAAGTAGTAAATATAGTGGATGTGTAACAGTGGTGGAAATATGGAAAGGGTCCCATGATGTTCACTAGTGATGTCTCTCTCCCAAAACACGATAAAACAGCTAAGTTGGGTGAACAAATTACAGCTGGGAAATTGACAAAATTATAATCGCACCGCAATCCTAATTATGCTACTTGAAAGTAAGAGGCTCAAAAGTATGGGCAGTATGCCAAAGCAATAGACAATTGCATTAACAATCTATGCACAAGGTAAACAATCCTTGCAACCGCGGTTACAAGCACCGTTGAGCTCTCCCTGCTGGCAACAACACATCCCCTAGTCTCATGTTTATGTCACTCAAACTAGACATCAGGGGGCATGAACCCACAATCATGCATAGCGCTCTCTCTTGGAGTTACTATCTACTACTTGCCCAAAGCTATAAAAAGCAATGGAGAACATGCAAGAATAACTCAAGAACAAAATATGAAAGGTAAACCAAATATATAACTCATCACGATCTGAACATAATCTCATAATCCATCGGATCCCAGTAAACACAACATAGCAACAGCAGGAAAATTACATAGGTGCCTTGATCATTAGGGCAGCTCACAAGAACTAAACATTCAAGAATAAGATTAGAGAGAAGACATCACATAGCTACAGGTCATGGACCCATGGTCCAATGGGGACTACTCACGGCACATCCGGGAAGCGTCCATGGTGGTGGAGAAGCTTCCGGAGGTCAATCCTCCCTCCGGCAGGGTGTCGGGAAGAGGTCTTCTGGTGCTCCCAATCTTGGAAGCGAGGCGGCGGTGGAACAGAGAGGTATTTCGCGATGCGGGGTTCTCCTCGAGGGTTTCCTGGACGAATAGGTAATATACGAAAAATGGGGACCCAGAGGTCACCTGGGGCTCCCAGGCGCCCTGGTGGCGCGGCCGGGGTGGGGCTGCGCCACCTAGCTGCCTGGGCGTCAGGTGGGGCCCCCTGTCCCTCCTTCGGGGTTCTGTAAGCTTCTGTCTCGCTGATTTTTATTCTGATTTTTCTCGAATTTTTGGAGGATTTTAAATTGGGGGAAATATCACTGCAACTAAAGACATTAACAGACAGAAACTGGCACTGGGTGCACTGAGTTAGTAGGTTAGTCCATATATTTGTAAAATGATATAAAAGTGTAGCAAAACATGTAGCAATCTCACATAATAGTGCATGGAACAAGCGGAAATTATAGACACGTTTAGGACGTATCAACATCCCTAAACTTAATTCCTGCTCGTCCTCAAGTAGGTAAATAATAACACAGATAATTTATGTGGTGACATGCTTACGCATATAATAACTTCAAAGTAAAGCAAGTAAGATGTTCAATTCAAGTCAAGATAATAACAAGCAAGAGTCTTAGTATTGATTCTATCAAATCATAAACATAAAGGTGCAAGAGCTCCCGCTTTCCGTGACTCGAATGTCTTCAAATGGTGTTTGCGTGCAAGCAATGGGAGATGGGATTATAGAATATATATATATATATATATAGTTTAACTGAGAACTCAACCTAGTAAAATTTCACACTTGGTCTCCTTCGGGATCTTATTTTTACTCATCCCAAGACCACTAGTCAGGTATAAGTCAAACTGACCCTCTCCCTTTCGACTTTGAGCACTCATGCAATGGATGAGCACGAGCAAGATACCTTGGCACTTAGGATGGCAAAGAGAGAAATGATGGGGAAGGAAGACAAAAAGGTGTGAAAGGCTCACATCAATGAGGACAATCATAGGAGAGAAAATCCCAAATGATAGATATGATGTGAGGAGTAGGGATTGACATGCAACGGATGCACATATGAGCTAAGGTAAGCTCTCCAATGGAACTAATGGGGTGCATCCAACTTGCTTGCTCATGAAGACCTAGAGCTCATTTGAGGAGGCTCATCCTTGGAATATGCAAGCCAAGTTCTAAAGTGAAAGGGTCCCCACATAGTTATGCATCAATGATAATATGTATGGAGTACAAATATAGCAATGGAGTATTAGTGTGGATCTTACAAAATGAATAGTAGTGTTGCCCCTTTCTCTCATTTTATTTCTCTTTCTTTTTTTATTTTTTTTGTATTTTTGTGGCCTCTTTGGCCTTTCTATTTATCTCTCATTTTTCCTCTTTGGGATCTTTTAATTTGTCCTCTTTGGGATATTTTAATTTGTCCTCTTCGGGATCTTTTCCTCACTTAAGGGCAACACTCTATATTTAGAGGAACATAGAAGATCTTCACACTTTATAAGAATTACTCAACATCAAGAAAAATGAAAATTATCATGATGTATGAAAATGTATGCCTCTGCCAGTGTAGAAGGATATCCAATGATACTAGAGCGTCATGTAGCAATAATAAGGGCAAAGACCAACTAGCATGCGGCTCCTCGATCAAGAAAAAAGCACGTATGAGATGAAGATCAAGTCATGAGATGGTGGATGTTGCATGGCAATGTATCTCGGAATGGCTATGGAAATGCCTTGATAGGTAGGAATGGTGGCTATTTTGAGGAAGATATAAGGAGTTTTATGATGACAGAGTGTATCATGCCAAGGGTTTGGATGCACCGACGAAGTATGCGCCAATTATCAAGGTGAGAAAGGGCAATGCACGATACCGAAGAGGCTAGCAAAATATGGGAAGGTGGAAGTGCCAACAATCGAATACTCGCCTTAGTCTGAACAACTCGTGCACTTATTATCGGTAACTCTCTATCTAATCGGGAGGTTCACAAAGAGACGAGTACCCCGAGGAGGAGTGTACGTTGTTTTGGTTATCCTTGTGCATCCTCGACACATGGTACGTGAGGGTACTCTATATTCCAACCCTTCCAGAGGTTAGCGATCCATCTAGTAGCTAGATTTCTCAACTAATGATTGTAGTTTTTTGAAAATAAGCATGGATTGTCCAAAATACGACACCTATCACTAATAAGCTCAATCTCTTGGCACCTTGATGTCCAAACATTACTCTAATAAAGACCTCAAAACTATTGCATGTTACTACTACACTTGTAATAGCAACCTTAATTACCTACTCATCCAAGACACACAACTCAGTGCAATAAGCCAACTCTCTAAACAAGATAAACATGAATGCTCAAGAGAGTTCCTAGAACAACCTAAACAAAATCTCTTAAAAAGATAAGCATGAAAACTAAGAGCTAAGCATGACAAAAGTTATGAAACAGATAAAAAACACACACAAAAAGATAAGCATGGAAGCCTATGTTGTGTTCTACGGTGGAGTGGAGCATGTTTCTCTCCCAAACAATGAAGGATAGGATGCAACTTGTTATGAACAGGAAGCAAAACTAAAACAAACTGAAAATTAAAGAGCGAGACGCTACATATTTAGCACATAACATATGAAGCGATAAAAATATAGCATGGAGAAGGACGAACTGATGATTGTTGATGGAGAAGAGGATGCACGGGGGCATCCCCAAGCTTAGATGCTTGAGTCTCCTTGGATATTTCTTGGGGGTGCATGGGGGCATCCCCAAGCTTGAGCTCTTGACACTCCATACGAAACTCATCATAAGCGGATTAGAGTGGTTAGTACCCGTGATAAAATAAATTTTCTCCACTGAAAATAAAGATATTCTTGAAGATCTACTGTTTCTGAAGATTGCCAAAAACATTTTGCAAAGAAAAATCAAGCTTAAGGTTTGCAAAAAAAGAAAACGCAAAACATGGAAAATTTGTGAAAAACAGACCAGCAGGTAGTAAATAATTTTTTCCGGGTACTTCTGCAACTCAAATAAAAACCCGCAGAACAGATGCACGAAAGCCAATTGTATGGAGCATGCTTTCAAAATAATTCAGATCAAAAAATGATCTGGTGATTTATAGTTAATTTTTTCGTCAAGGGGACAAAACCTTTTTCTAGATAGCATGTCATAACTTTTGAACTTTCTTTCAATCGAAGGTTAAAACTTGGCACAAAGCTAGAAAAAAAGATGCAATGATATTGCTACAGTAGTAACAAACATCAAGACCACTAAAACTAAAAATAAAAAACATCTTGGGTTGCCTCCCAACAAGCGCTTTCAATTATGCCTTTTAGCTAGGCATGATGATTATAAAATATGCTCTCATAAGAATAAGGATTTGAAGCAAAAGAGAGCATCAAGAAGAAAATATGAAACACATTTAAGCCTAACCCACTTCCTATGCATGGGAACCTTGTAAACAAATAAATCATGAAAACACAAAGTACCAAGCATAGGAAGGTGAAACGAGAACAACTTCAAAACTTTCATAAAAAATAGAGGTGTTTTTGTAACATGAAAGTTTCTACTACCAAACTTTCCTTTCTCAAAGTAATTTTCAGTAGCATCATGAAAAAACTCAACAATATAACTATCAAATAAAGCATGTTGTTCATGACCAACAAGAACACGTGTATAGTTTTCAACACGGTCTTTAGGAACATAAGATAAATGCAACCCATCACTATGAGCCTTAATAAGAGCAAAATTCTCCGGAATATGACTTGGAGATTTAAAAAGGATAATAGGAAAATCAAGTGTGGGTGCAATAGCAACACTTTCATGCTTAACATAAGGAACTATAGGAAGTTCATCTTTGCAAGCATAATCCATATTGGCATCATGGTCATCAACTTCTAAAGTATCAAGTTCTTTAGAGAGGGATTTTTCAAGTGAGTCCTCAGAATCATAAGATTCCTCATCAAAGCAATCATTGGACTCTTCTTGGGCAGCAAACATTTTTTTTTAAATCCTTAATATAATCATTGCAAACATAATTCTCAAAGGAATAAGCAAGAACTGCAAGGTTACCGGATTTGTGAATAGTATTGTAATACTTTTCAATCAAAGAAGAAATCTCATAAGAACCCTTAAAAACAAAAAATTCTTCAATATCTTGAACATCAAAGTAATCATAAACACCTTTAGCATAAGAAGATAGGATCTTATTTTCATTAAACTCACATTGGAAAGGAAGGTGTTTACGATCTATTTAGATCGGTAAGTGAAATCATAAATGTGGCACAAAGATTCATCATAGCAATAAGAAACTCGTATTTTATCCCATAAGTGTTTCCCTTTCTGAGATAAGCGGTTCCACGTATAATGAGCATGCTCATCCAATGATCTTTCCTCAACCAAGCCAGTTGGGTTTTTAGCACGAGAAAAAATTGATCGAAGATGATCCACAAGTGAAACATGTCCATCCTACCATATTTGGGTGGTTCCACACCCATGGTAAAGATATCATCAGTAAGCAGAAAAAGACCAAGATAAAAGGTAGCATTTTGACTTTTCATATACGACACAAAGATAAAAACTATAAGGTAGACTAACTAGACTAAAAATCAAAGATAAAATATAGTGTGCAACTCCCCTATCTTGAAGAGTGGAGTCAACCGCAACGGTGCCAGAAATTAGCTTAATGGCACTGAAGTAGTTCTCCTCATTGTTTACCCCAAGTAGAAGGTAGAGATGTAGATAGCGGCTAATTTCCCTTACATGAGGACTGTAAAGTTTATCGAATCTAGGAGGACTCCAAGGAACGACAAGAAGGTGTCAATGGCACCAGAGATTACTTGATAACGCGAGAGTTGACATGGATCTGCACACAGAAACAAATAAATTTGCTCCCAATGAGTACAGAGGGGTTGTCAATCCCTCCGACCTTGTCGTTTACAAAGCATCAAATGAAAGAGTAGATAGTAGTGATAATTGCAACGGAAAGTAAAAGTAGTAAATAAAGTGGAGGTGTAACAGTGGTGGATATATGGACCGTGGTCCCAAAAGACAATAAAACAGCTAGGTTGGGTGAACAAATTACAGCTGGGCAATTGACAGAATTATAAACACACTACAATGCTAATTATGCTACTTGAAAGTAAGAGGCTCAAAAGTATGGGTAGTACGCCAAGACAAGTAGACCAAAATCCATCTACATCTACTCACTAATCATTCACCTTGAGATATCTATCCAGAACATCTCGCTGGTATTAAGTTGCGAGCCCCACCCAAAGTGTAAACTCAAAGCAACAGACAATAGCATTAACAATCTATGCGTAAGGTAAACAATCCTTGCAACCGCGGTTACAAGAACCGTTGTTTTCCCCCTGGTGGCAACATCACATCCCCTAGTCTCATGTTTCTGTCACTCAAGCTAGACATCGGGGGGGCATGAACCCACAAGCATGCATAATGCTCCCTCTTGGAGTTACTATCTACTACTTGGCCAAAGCAATAAAAAGCAATGGAGAACATGCAATAATTACTCAAGAACAAAATATAAAAGGTAAACCAAATATATAAATATTCACGATCTGAACATAATCTAATAATCCATCAGATCCCAACAAACACAGCATAGCAACAGCAGGAAAATTACATAGGTGCCTTGATCATGTAGGGAAGCTCACAAGGACTATACATTGAAGAATAAGATTCGAGAGAAGACATCACATAGCTACTGGTAATGGACCCATGGTCCAAGGGGGACTACTTATGACACATCCAGGAAGCGTCCATGGTGGTGGAGAAGCTTCCGGACGTCAATCCTCCCTCCGGCAGAGTGCCGAGAAAAGGTCTTCTGGTGCTCCCAATCTTGGAAGCGCGGTGGCGGCGGAACAAAGAGGTATTTCATGATGCGGGGTTCTCCTTGAGGGTTTCCTGGACGAATAGGTAATATAAGCCAAAGGGGGGAGCCAGGGCCACCTGGGGCTCCCAGGCGCCCTGGTGGCGCGGACAGGGGTGGGGTCGCGCCACCTGGCCATATGGGCGCCAGGTGGCCCCCCTGGCCCTCCTTCGGGGTTCCGGAAGCTTCTGTCTCGCTGATTTTTCTTCTGATTTTTCTGGAATTTTTGGAGCATTTTAAATTGGGGAAAAATCACTTCAACTAAAGACATCAGCAGACAGAAACTGGCACTGGGTGCACTGAGTTAGTAGGTTAGTCCAAATATGTGTAAAATGATATAAAAGTGTAGAAAACCATGTAGCAATGTCACATAAAAGTGCATGGAACAAGTAGAAATTATAGATACGTTTGGGACGTATCACTATGTTCGGAGAAGCATCCACCCAGATTGAAAAGACAAATGATTGGGATAGTGTTATCCCCTAACCATTCAGCAGCCATTAAGTCAGTAAGTTCTCATGCACAATGCTTAGTCCTTCCCAACACGCTACCATGGGAAAACTTTGGACATAAGGAACCCCGGGTCTTCCTTGGTAAAACCGTGAGCCCGATCGATGAGACATGCATCAACCTTCCCCAGCATGCTACCCGCATAGCATCTCTGCCAAGACATTCAGTCTTCCATCACAAGCCACCAACTGAAGCTTACGGTGCAAGACACATAATCTTTCTCGGTACGACACAGGGAAAACTTCTGAGCTAAGCTACCCAGTCTTCCTCAGCAAGCCATTGGGAGAAGTGTCCAGCGTATAACACCCAGCCTTCCGTGCTATGCCACTGAAGAAAATCTTCTGGGAGACTCTGCCCCAACCTTTTTCAGCATGCTACCCCGGCCAAACTTCGAGTCTAAACTACCCAATCTTCTCCAAAAAGCCATCGTTCCTACGACCGTGGTGTCAAGGATCCAACTGTTCAGAACCTGCGGGAACCTCAACATACTCAGAAACATATGGACCAGCACATGCTATGGGCATCCTCTCAAGTTATGCAAGCTATATGGGTACATCCGTGCTCATAGTCAAGTATACTATGCACATGAAGGGCAGTAAGAGTCACAACTCTTGCAAGAAAAGATAGCAGAAGAATTGGATACACACCTCAGCCTAGTATTAAGATCGACAAGTCAGGAGGGATACGTATGGTAGAGCCACCTCCGCTATCGACCAAAATAAATAGATTAATTGGGTAAAGGAAGAAAAGCATCTTTGCTTTAGTCACTCCGCCAGAAGGAAAATAAAGGATATTATGAAGAACATGATGAATCCTTGCTATAACACGTGCCAGCTCAGACATCTGAAGGAAGTAGCTAGAATGCACATCTGCATTGCCAACCCATGGGATCCAAGCGCCAAGATATGAGATCCTTTCAACCCCTCAAAATCCCAAAGCTATAAGAAAGAGTTCTTAGCTTCTATGGGAAAGCTGCAACAGAGATGTATGCCAAGATGGGTATGATCCAAATACTAGGGAAGGAATGCACGAAGCAATACCTATACCTCGACACCACTAAGTCCAACTTGAAACGTGGAAGGTGGTCAGAACCGGCTAAGTGAGGTGTGGAAATGTTGACCCCACGAGGATAAGACTCGACACGAAAGGCTATTGAATCGTTTATGGAAGCATAAGTCCATCGATATGATATGTTAGAAAAATATTTCTCTGTAAAAATTGGCAGTGGTTTGATCCAACCCTTACCCGCCTGTGATGGAAGCACGAAGGAATAAACCGCCTCACACTCCCGAGAGCTCGCCCAGACTTGGTCAGAAACTATATAAGTCTTCGGATGAGATAAGTTCAACAATGGGCGCGCATGAAGGATATGATAGTTCCCCTGCCATCCGGGACAAATGTCGTAAGAAAGTACCAGCATGGTCTGATTATTCTTTATGATTCCCACCCGGAAACTAGTTGTTTCCTATGGATCTCCCCGATCAAGATATTCGAAGAAGTAATGCGTCAGCCAAACGATGCCAGACAAAGGTACATGGTACCCGAGTAAGGATGGATTGTACAGAGTTCACAGTCAGACTAAGGGTCTTCCCCGAGTGAGATAGAAAGACAGTTATCAGTAGAAGTATACGCATATGCGATGTCATGCACTGGAAAGTGATGCATCACCCATTGCAGGAAGAATACAAGATAGTTATCATAGCAGTGATGGGTACCGGTGCACACGATGCCCTACACTAAGAAAGTAATCCCCACCCATGATGGTCAGGATATGGAGTATCGCAACAAAGCCGGATACAGCTAGCTCTAGGCCCTGGAAACCGAGATGGTTGGCGATACTACCCACTATTCCCCAACCCCAGGCAGCAAATCACTGGACAAATGGTACACCTGACCGGAAAGAGATGGATTCAATGCAACCATTTGAAAAGACAACAGCAAACCAGCACATGAGGCAGATAAAAGGACAACAAACCGATGAAGACAAGGTGGTGGATGGATCCGAGGAGACGCCCACAAGTATGTCCCCTCAGCCGGGAGGTAAGCCCAGAAATCTCAAGGACGAGATTTCACTAAGGGCGTGATACGTCCCAAACGTATCTATAATTTCTTCTTGCTCCATGCATGTTTTGGGTGATATTGCTATGCTTTTGATACACTTTCATACACTTTTGATCATATTTGGACTAACCTATTAACTCAGTGCACCCCAGTGCCAGTTTATGTTTTCTACTATCTTTTTATTTCAGATTTTCCCATTATGTAAAATGCTAGAAAAATTCCAAGAAAAACATATAAAAAATCACCATACCGAAAGCTTCCAGAGTCGCGAAGGGGGGGCAGAGGGGACCAACCTCCGGTAGCTTCTCCACCACCATGGACGCTTCCCGGATGATCCGTGAGTAGTCCACCTTGGACCGTGGGTCGATGATCAGTAGCTATGTGATTCTCTCCCCATCTTTGTTCTTCATGGATTAGACCTTGTGAGCTTCCCTACATGATCAAGGCACATATGTAATTATTTATGCTATTGCTATGTAGAGTTTGCTGGAATTTGATGGATTATCAGACTATGTTTAGATTGTGATGAGTAATATATTTGGTCCTTCTCTTTTATATTTTTGTTCTTGAGTAATTCTTGCATGTTCTCCGTTGATGTTTATTGCTTTGGCCAAGTAGTAGGTAGTAACTCCAAGAGGGAGCGTTATGCTTGATTGTGGGTTCATGCCCCCCGATGACTTGCTTGAGTGACAGAAACATGAGTCTAGGGGATGTGCTGCTGACACAAGGGGGGAAACAAAGGTGCTTGTAACCGCAGTTCCAAGGATTGTTTACTTTACGCAAAGTTCTTTTAATGCAGTTGTCTTTTGCTTTGGGTTTACACTTTGGGTGGGACTCGCAACTTAATACCAGCGAGATGTTCTGGATAGATATCTATAGGTGCATGATTAGTAGTAGATGCAGATGGATTTCGGTCTACTTATCTTGGCGTACCACCCATTCTTTTGAGCCTCTTCCTTTCTTTTGTAACATAGTTAGCATTGGTTTATGTCCATAATCCTGTCAATTTCCCAGCTGTAATTTGTTCACCTTGCATAGTTGTTTATCGTCTTTTGGGGGAGAGACATCACTAGTGAACTTCATGGGACCCCGGTCCATATTTCCACCACTGTGTACACCCTCAATTTATTTCTTGCTTTTACTTTCTAGTTGTAGCTATCACTATATTTTATCTGTTGCGTTTGATCCTTTGTAAACGGCAAGGCCGAATAGATTGACAATCTCTCTGTACTCGTTGGGAGCAAAGTTATTTGTTGTGTGTGCAGGTCCAGGCGAAGCCAGTGATTATCAACGACGCATCACTTGCTGAACCACCTACTTGTCGTTGTTGGAGTCCTATGGGAGACGATCTTTAAACATTGGTGTCTTTGCCAAGGGAAATTTACTGTTGTGCTACATCTAAACCTTCCACTTGGGGTAGCCAACAAGGAGCACTACTTTAGTGCCATCAGGGGGGTAGGTTTGTGACACCTTGGTTTTCGCTCCTAATTTTTTTTCACAAGATTTGACTCCAGTCTTTTTCTATGTTATTGGATTTTCTTTGAATCTTAGGTATATAAATATGATTTTATTGTAATGCCTATTCCCTCAAACCATAGGTTCCTCTCAACCCAGCCTTGCCCCAGGAGCATTGTCCCGGGATTTTCCGGCTAGAATCCCACCTTTAGAGTTGCCGGCGCGGAAACCCTGATCCATGCAGTTGCAAAGGGACCCCAATTTCCTTTGATCCATTTCCTCCCAAATTTCTCCTAGACCCTCTCCTATACCTTTGACCCCTGGATATGCAAAAACATTGCCAAGTCATGTGCAATGTTTTTCATTGAAAGTTAATTCCACTTTTTGCCAGTTAATGGAATTAAATCCAGGAAAATACTTAGACATCTCTAAAGGTTGTAGAACTTGTGGAGATGATCTTTGTGATCCTATTGACCTCTCCCAAAGATATTGGCTACAAACAAATAAAGTAAATTGTCTTTTCCTTTATAAGGCCAATATTCCCTTTTTAGGCCCTTTCTACAAGAGCTACTATTTTGGTTGCTCCCTTAGAGCTCAAATTAATTACGGAGCTCCTACACCCCAACCTGTGGCCATTTATATCAAAACATGGGGTTCCATAGTTCTAAGTTTGAGCATAGCTTCCACATGTAAGTTTATGTCAGAATAACACTTTGTGAAGGAAGTGTTATTTATATTTTCCCATTGCTCCTCAAACATTTTGTGCTATCTCTACCATCCATATCACCATGTTTTGCCAAGTTTCAAGCTCATATTCTTTGTCATGCTCTCCCACCAAAATCACAAAGTTTCTATCTAGCAGAATCCTTTGTGAAGGAAGTGCAAGCTAGGAGTCACCAAATGACTTGAAACTTTGCACACATGTTGCCACACCCCAATAAACCTTGTAAATCAAATTTGAGCCATATCCACCAAGCGTGATGATGTAGAACAAGCCTAGGGGTTGGCCCAATCTTCACAATTTGGAGGGGGAGATCCACAACAATAACAAGGCATAAGGGGAAATCACAAGCACAATAAACACAAGAGAGAAAGGGGAACAAGATCCAAACACATAGAACTCTCAGATCCACACACAAATACCACACATGTCAAGATCCAAACAGCAACGGAGGTAAGCTTGGTAGTTTCCCTGTCCTTCTACTACTAGAAGAGGGGCCTCTCCTTCTATGAATGGGGACAGGAAGGTAGATTGAGAGGGGATCTCAAGGAGATCAATTTCCCAAGGGTAAAAGGAGCTAAGCTCTCTCAGGGTTTTAGATTTGTTCTTATGTAACCCTAAAACGAAGGAGGAAGAACACTATTTATAGTCTAGGGGGAGGGACAGAGGATACACGAGTCAAAGCCCAGGTTTTGCAGCGGAAGGGGTCGTGCACACGGGGTCCACTTACCCCGTGCACTCGGGGGGCCGTGCGCACGGGATCTAACCCCGTGCACACGTACGGCGTAGGCAGAGCTCTTCGGCTCCTCCAACAGGAGGAGCCCTCGGGTGTCTCTTTGGTGCTTGATGATGCAAAGCGCATTACCATGAGGTAGCAACCAAGTCTCATGTGTATCGAAGTGCAATTCGGATAAGAGCAAGTTCACCTTAGTTTCATTGGCGCGTGCTTGTGCTCTCGCCAATGGCCCACGTGGTGGAGATGTACTCATGGTGATGTCGGTTCGATGCTCCACATCATCTCCCCCCCCTTCCTTGAGGAAGATGCTTCCAAGGATCAAAGTCTTCGTCACCATGGTAAGGCGCGAGGTCGGAGATGTTGAACGTGTTGCTCACCGAGTACTTGTCCGTGGGGATGTCCATCGTGTATGTGTTGTTGTTAACTTTGGTAAGAATCTTGAATGGGCCGTAGGCGCGAGGAAGGAGCTTTGACTTTCGGGCGTCCGGAAACCTGTCTTTACGAAGGTGTATCCAAACTAGGTCGGCTGGTCGAAACGTGCTTGGCTTCTTGTGGATGTTCATCTTTTGTGCATGGGCTTGAATGTGTTGCTCGATAGTTTCCCTGTTATCTTCATGAAGCCGCTTGAGGAAACTTGCCCTTGCGCTAGCATCCATGTTGGCGCGCTCTTGGAGTGGTAGAGGGAGGATGTCCAATGGGCGTAGTGGGTTTAGCCGATAGACAAATGATGGCACTGAAGTAGTGCTCCTCGTTTGCTACCCCAAGTGGAAGGTTGAGATGTACCATAACAGCAAATTTCCCCTAACATAGAGGATAGGGTTTATGTTTCCCATAGGACTCCAAGGTCCACAAGTAGGTGGTTCAGCAAGTGATGCACCATTTATGATAATCACTTGCTTTGCCTGGACCTGCACACAGATATAAATAACTTTGCTCCCAACTAGTATAGAGGGGTTGTCAATCCCTCCGGCCTTGCCATTTACAAAGGATCAAACGCAAGAGATAATGATAGTGGTAGTGATAATTGCAACTAAAGGTAAAAACAGTAAAGTAAAGTGAAGGTGTAAATAGTGGTGGAAATATGGACCGGGGTCTCATGACGTTTTCTAGTGATGTATCTCTCCCAAAAGACGATAAACAGCTAAGTTGGGTGAACAAATTACAGCTGGGCAATCGATAGAATTATAAACGCACCGCAATGCTAATTATGCTACTTGAAAGTAAGAGTGCTCAAAAGTATGGGCAGTATGCAAAGACATGTAGACCGAAATCCATCTGCATCTACTCACCAATCATCCACCTTGAGATATCTATGCAGAACATCTCGCAGGAATTAAGTTGCGAGCCCCACCCAAAGTGTAAACTCAAAGCAATAGACAATTGCATTAAAAATCTATGCATAAGTTGCAACCGTGGTTATAGGCACCGTTGTTTTCTCCCTGGTGGCAACATCACATCCCCTAGTCTCATGTTTCTGTCATTCAAGCTAGACATCGGGGGGCATGAACCCACCATCATGCATAACGCTCCCACATGGAGTTACTATATACTACTTGGCCAAAGCAATTAAAAGCAACGGAGAACATGAAAGAATTATTAAGAACAAATTATAAAAGGTAAACCAAATTTATAACTCGTCCCGATCTGAACATAGTCTCATAATCCATCGGATCCTATCAAACATAGCATAGCAATAGCAGGAAAATTTCATAGGTTCCTTGATCATGTAGGCCAGCTCACAAGGTCTAAACATTGAAGAACAAGGGTGGAGAGAAGCCATCACATAGCTACTGATCACGGACCCATGGTCCAAGGGGGAGTACTTGTTGGGGCGATGGATCGGGCCCATAGACCGGCATTAGAAACCTCTGGGCCGACTTATATACGAAGGCCCACAAAGAATACCCAACTAGGAGTTTGACGTGTCAAGCGTGAAGATTGAAGCCCTAGAAGGAATTCGACTTACCTTGTATAACACGTAGTAAATTTGGAAAGTAGAATAGAACTCCACATTGTGTAGGAGTCGGACTCTCGGAATCTCGGGACCCGGTACCTTTATAAACCGAGGTCCACGGGGGCCAGAGCCATAACTTATCTCAAGCCAGGACTAGACAGCTCGCGATCTAGATCTCCACGAGACTAAGGTTGCTAAACATCATCTCTGTAATCGATAAGGTCGGATCTTCCTATTGAGGAGTCGATCCCACAATAACCAAGAAGCAGGAGTAGGTCTTTACCGCACCGTCGGGGCCGAACCTGGGTAAACCGCCGATTCCCGTGTCTATGTCAACTCTCAACTCGAATTCGCCTCGCAGCAAAGGTCCCATGATAAGTCCGACTCCGCGGACATCTGCCGTGACTTTTCCACGACAGTTGGCGCCCACCGTGGGGCCTGCGCTCACAGGTGTTGAGATTCTAGGAGGAGCTCTGCAAGGTATGGAAGGATTCGTCGCTGGGCGAATCACCAGAAGCCAGAGCGGGATGCTATATATCGACGATGCCACATGGGGTCCTTAAGCCGACTTCGTTGAGTCTGGTTATCAGATCCCAGTCGGCTCCATCCACCTCTTCATCGATGGATTGAACAGATCGGAGCCAGAACCGGATCATTATGCCCCTACCGAAGCTGCAAGCCGGCTACTTGCCGGCTCCAATCGCGGCTTTATCGGATTCATCAATGAACCCCCGAAGTTGGCATGCTCTGTCGAGACCTTGATGGATGATGACTCGGCGGAACTCCCTGAACAAGACGAAGTCCATGTGGAAATGCCGAGACAGCCACCAATTAGGCTATACGGCCTGACAAACACAGGAGCCACCTACCGGCAGGTAGGGTAGAGCTACCTCGAAAAGAAGATAAGTCAAACGCGCATACTTGTCCGGACGATATGTTTGGATCCCAGTTAACCGACTCACTTATCAGCGACCTACAAGTTCCTCTCGAAGAGACGAATCGGCCTGATACTGCCTTCCATCACGCCTTCGTTGGGTTTATTGGTGAGTTCCCAGAATATGAGCATTCTGACGGAACCCCAAACCACGATAAGGATGGTATCTCCGACACCGACTCATATCAAGAAGAAGACAAATACTCAGATAACGGATCAATTCGATCCATCGGGGAAGGCAGACTCAGATCCGATCCAAAAGAATACGACCCAGACTCTCCCTACTTCGACAATTCGGCTCATGAAACACATGGCAATGCCGACACCACCCAAAACCCATCAAAAAACGAAAACGGCTCAGAACTATGAACCACCAGTGTGTGGCAGCGACTGAGCCAGAACAAAGCTGACCCTGAGGAGGAATTAGAAGAAAACCGGAAAAGGCCATGATGCTACAAGAAGAGATAGCCTGGGAGCATAAAAGTCCCACAGAGGCACAAGATCGACTTCCACAAGAGATATGGCATAACAAGGTCCAGGAGCCGATACACCTTCGGCTTACACCTATAACCAATGCGCTAAGACGCATAAAGGAGGTAGCCGAGGACCTAAAGGGGCTTGTGGATGCTGTCGCCAGATATGCCGAGTCCAGTGAAGCCAAATATGAGGAGTCCCAATTTCAATTTTGGACCACCATAGAAAACACAGGCACAACCCGACCTCGCAGGAATATGGTAGAAACCACTCTCAAAAACAGAGTCGGCCACCAAGGAAAGAAAAAAGGTATCGGATTGTGACAAAGCTATAAAAGAATCTTGCCCAAAGCATTCCAGACTGGGTCGCCTCGCTAACCATACCTGGGATTAGTGCTACTTAATACAAGAGTACAGACGCCAAGTCGAGAAAAACATTCTAGAGGCAAGTCAGTACGATGACGGCCCAGCGAGCTCATACAGCCGCAAGAGGTCAAGAACATGGACACGTCCACAATAGAGAGTCGATCTGGGTTATCAAAACCAGGAAACAGGCCAATGGATGAGACACCCCAAAACCTCATTACAGTAAAGTATAAATATTTCTCATTAAATCCCACCTACTCATGAAGCAAACGAAGAAGCCGGCAGCCCAAGTACTTATCACCAAGTGAAAGAACATGGGATATCGTCCATCTCTGTCCCTGCTACATCTAGAGTCGGCAAAAAAAAGGAAGTTGACACTCGTCGTACCGGCTCTCGCCAACATAATAAATATAAGTCGACATTCGTCGCATCGGCTCTCGCCACACTTCAAAAAAGCCGACTCACGTCGCAATAGGCCATCACCGTTTAAAATATAAGTCGATTCTCATCGCACCGGCTCCCTCCATACTATAAACAATCGACTTTCATCATACCGGCTCTCGCCACATACAGAGAATAAAGTTGATTGCAGGTTGCATCGGCTGTCGTTACAGAAATTCTCGTCATTGACTACGGTCACGATCACTCCTTCATGCATTACATACTATGCTTTGCATGAAATTACTTTCTCATCATCTTGGCATCATACATAATTTGCATTATTATATCTCAGGGACCTGGGGGCCTGATCAACCCTTCTATTGGTACTGAGCATGTATATTGCTTATTCAGGGAATCGGGGAGCTCGATGACAATCATTAACTCTTTATCCGAAAACTCGGCATATATATGTAAAAATCCACATGTGTATAAGCTTATTCAGGGGCAGTAGGGGAGCTCGATGTCACTCATCGACTCCTATCCGAAGAAATCCCGGCATACACATGAACTAGCTGAAACTATGCCTTAATCTTGGCATGTATAGCTCAGGCTCATACGACTTATGTCTACCCGACTTAGTCTAAATACCTTGGGGGCTTACAGCAACGCCTACCAAGTTTAGTCTTAAGTACAAGGAACGCTAGTCATATGTTGCTGGCTTACAGAGAAGTACCGACTCACAGATAACCCAGTAATCTATCTCAACGAGAAGATAAGGCGTGTTAAAACTGGAGTCGACTTCTATATGAGCCTTTGCACTTTATTTTTTTCATACATCATAGCATTTTTTCTCCCTTTACTACTATTTTCCTAACAATCTTATGACATATACGCTGACTTCCAAAAAGCATACGACTCGGCTGTAACCATGGCAAGCTAGCACGAATACTAGCTTTCTTCAAAGTGTCTTTTACAACACTAGCTTTGCCACTGGAAACACCGACATATCGCAACATGAGCATTAACCTGTGTGACTCGGTATAAACACAAATATGTTCATACCGACTCATGGGGACTACAGCTCGACTCTCTTTGTGAGTCGGCATGACGCAATGATGATCACACCGACTCATGAGGATTATACCTTGAAACTATCTATGATCCGGCAAAACTTGTCGATTCACATACAACAAAGGTGGTCAGACTATTCATAAAGTCGGCCTCTGAGAACCTTCCTCTATGAAACTAGCCAACTCCCAGAAGTCACACTAGTCCTGAACAGGGTAAAGCCAGAACACGGCTCTCTTCAACAAATCAAGTCAGAAGGAAAAGCTTCTTCAAGCAAGCAACAAATAAGTCAAAGGCAAAGCCAGATGGCATGACAAAGGTTGGCATTCAAAAATCCAAAAGGAAAATTTCAGATAAAATGCCATAAAAGTATCTGATCACATGCTGGTCACAAGCCACGGGACATGTTTCCCAATATTACAAACTCGGCACTACGGCCGCACAAATATTTCAAAAGTTTTTTCTCCCTCCAAAGGATTACGCTTGGACGTTGGCTTGGCTCTGAGACGAGGACCCGACAACATTTGCAGGCGGCAAGATTTCGTTGCAACTTTCCACTAAGTCCATGGCAGAAATATCATCCATCATCAATTCGTCCTCTTCTCCTCCTGGAAACGGCTCCACAGGATTCGCCGGCTCTGAAGCCTTCTTTGGATGGGGAAGAAGAGAGAATTCGACGGGAGGGAAGATTAATCCGACGCCTCTTGCTCTGCTCAATATAGCCAGTTTCTAAATGATTTAGCTCGATGTCGTCAGGAATCTTGGTGGCAAAAGGACGAGTCTCTTTATGCACCTTGACGAAATCTTCCTTGGAAAAATTGGACTCATCTGCCTTAAGCTCCGGGAAGCCGGCAGCGAGACGATCCAGCTTCAACCCAGGATGATATGCCTTGGCAAGCTCTAAGCCACGCATCACCCCCATACAGCAAGCCGATCGCTTCCCCAGCCTTACCCATTCAGGTACGACTGAGAAAGGACTCATTATATCCGTGATCCTCCTCATGCCTGAGGGCTTGGGCTGAGTCACACATATCGCTTTACACGCACCCTCAAACAATTGTTTGACCAGGGAAAACGTGCAAGTGAGCTTCATAGGAGGCGTTTCACCTAGAATATCATGATCTTTGCCTATTACAAAGGAAAAACAAAGATAAAGTCAGCAAGGAATAAAGAAAATCGGAACACCCAGATTCGAAAAGCACCTTTACCGACTCACCAAAGATGGCTGATACAAGTCGGTGAAGACTATCCTTGAGTGTCTCCAGCTTCTTTTGTGCTGACTTTAATTTTCGCCCGGCTGTATCACGCTGGGTTTTTGCATCATTTACAGCTCTGGTCAGAGAATTTTTGGCCTTAGACATTTCAGCTTTGACGGCTTCCAGTTTTTGTCCTTTTTCTCCAACTCATCACGGAGTCGGCCAATTTCTTCATCAGCTTCTTTCAGCTTTGCCGACTCCGCAGCGAGTCATTCCTCCATCTGACGCCTGCACTGCCCAGCATCCATGGAAAGAGACTACAAACAACGAAATATCACTAAGTATTTACTTAGACCTAATGCCTAACCAGACACTTGGGGGCTACACCCTCAAAAACATACACCTGACCCGGCTGAATGTGATCACATCCAGCCGGCTCATGGGGGCTACAGCTCAAAAAACTATGATGACTCGGCATACCACAAGATAGGTATATCGATTCATGGGGGCTACAGTTCAAACTTATTATAACTCGGCATACTATAAGATAGGTATACCGACTCATGGAAGATACAGTTTATTTTTCTTATAACCCAACATGGCACTCAATCACCAAGCCAGCTTATGGGGGCTACAGATATATGTCATCAAGGACAGTACAGGAAAATAAAAATGCATACCTGATAACACCGCCGAAGTTGGAGGAATATGTCATGCTGCTCCGAAGAACAAGCTAATGACCGCTTGAACAATTCCTCAAGGAATGTCTCTCAGATACCGACTCATCAGATCGACCTACCACCTGATTCTTATCATCCAAAACCTTCATCACGGTTGTACAAGCAGGTGGGTCACCCTTCTGAGGCCCGGTGATCATAACTTCATCTTCAACAACTGCCTTATCCTTAAAAGGAGTCGGCACAGAACATGGAGCAACTTCCACCTTTTCAGAATGAGTGGGTGGCTTATTAAAGCCGGTTTCAGGAGAATTATCCTTGCATATTCCGGACGGGCTTGATTCATTCAAACCAGCCTTCTTCAAATCTTCAGAAACTGAAGTTTCTGGCAATTTTTCAGATATAATAGCCGACTCCTTAGCAAAAGAAGAGTCGGCCAGATCCTTGGGATCAATTCGAGCACTTCTCAAAGAAAACAATAGGATTTATCAAAAATCATGCATATAAAAGACAAGTTACCATCCTAAAAACAGAGTACTCACCCACGGTTGATCATGAAGGGCGTTATCTGGACAGAAGATCCCTCAGAGGAAGGGGTACCGGCTCCAGAGTCACCTCCCTGATGTTGCCCCTCAGAAACCCCTGCCGACTGATGAGAAGGGGTCACGATGTTAGTCGGTTTTTGTCGGATCTTTCGAGTTTCATAACCCAAAACCACAAGAGGGTCCGCCGAGTCCGAACTACGGGTATGCCTCTTGCGACTTTGTGCCTATTAACAAGAACATAAGACATGAGCTTGTCTAAAAACATCATGAGGAGCCGGAAAAAATATTACCGGTGGATTGGCGACTTTGCTCTCTTTACGAAAGCCGGTCCTAACAGGGGGAACTTCCTCCTGTTCTTCTTCGTCTTCATCATCATCTTCCTCCGAGTCATCCTAAAATAACAAAAAGGGTAAGAAGAAGATATCACAAAAGAAGCAATCAAGTGAATCTTACCGTATGACTCGGTTTAGCATCAACTCCCTCTTCCAAAGGGAGGTCTTGACCCACGTTCCACCATGGGTCATTTTCCTGGAAAGAAAGAAGTCGGAAGATCAGAATCTTTGAACAAATATTGCGTCAAGGAAGAATGACCTAAAAAACATACCGGAAGAGCCGGATTGGCTTTACAAAACGGGCGAAGCCCGACTTTCTTGATGTCTTCTATGCGCTCAACAAGAAATTTCTTGCAATTCGTCACTAGAACTCCTGCAGGAATCTCCTTCTTTGCGAAGCACATGGGGTCGTCTGGCGCTGAATACTCACACATAAGTCGATCCCTCACGCTGAGAGGCTGGATTTGCCAACCTATCCAACATTTGATCAAGTCCGTTCCAGCAAGACCGTGAGCCAAAAAGGCCTTTATCCGAGCCATAATCGGCTCATGCTTTTTCTTATGACCATTCGAAGGAAACAGGTTCAAGTCATCATGAAACTCAAGTGGACTCTCACGAATGCCGGGCAGAGGATGTTCCTTCTCGGAAGTCACAACGGTGCAGTAAAAGAAGGGTTTTTGCCATGTTTTCACATGGGAGCTCAGCTTGAGTGATGGGGATATCGACTTAGCACGCTTCTGGATAGTAACTCCACCACATTCCAAAGCTCGACCTCCACTATATCCAGTGTTCCTATTGCAATAATAGAACTCGGCAAACAGAGCCAGAGTCGGCTTAATCTGCAGATAATCCTCGCAGAACACTTGAAATTGACTGATATTAAGTATCGAATTAGCACTTAGATCCTGAGGATGTAATTTATAGAAGTGCAGCACACTCCTAAATAATTTAGAGCCGGGAGGACGGAATCCCCTGGTGATATGGTCGGCAAAGACGACGACTTCACCCGTTCGAGGCTGAGGCCGGGTCTCCTCTCCAGTAACTCAGTTCTTTGACCAGTTGGCTTCTAAAGTCGGCTTCTGAACTGGTGGTCTAGCCCTGCCGGCTATCCTTTTGCTTTTGTCTGCAATGACTTCTTTCTTGCCTTTATCGGCAACGGTTTTTCGACCCATGGTGCAGAAGTCAGATCTAGAAAAAGGAAAACTGGAGTCAGTCATAAACCAACTTACAAGAAACTACACAAACAATTTTCACAAATTACAGTGAGAAGATTGGATCTAAAAAGCCTGAGAAATAGGCGAAAAATGATGAACAAATCTATGGCTTGCGAAAAAGTGGGACCAATTGCAAGATAAAAACAGATCTGTAAATACGATTGTTCGACAAATGATCACTCCCGGAGCTATCCATTACTGGTCCTAGCCTATCTACCAACATGCACGACGTATCTTCCATAGGCTATATCAATCTGCTAATATAGTAGAGCTCGAAGCTCCCGACAATGGCGATGAGTAAAAGACTGCAGTGCAATGGAGGAGGTGAGAAGCTTACCTTAATGACGTATGGGAATTACACGGCCCCAGGCCGTCTTGCGCGAACGATGGAGAAGGAACGGCTCGAAACGGAGACGGAGACGGGATCCTTGTTCTCTGATGCGCAAGGAAGGAGACGAGAAGATGTGAATGAGATGAGGAGAATAGATGGGAATGGGGGTCTATTTATAAAAGGACCTTTGCTCGAAACCCGAGGCTTCGCCCGCCGCTAGCTAAATGACAGGAAATCCCTCGATTTTCATGAATAACCTAAACAACATTAATTGTGCCGCCGAAATCGAGGAGGACCATTCAAATCTCCTCAAGAAACGTTGGAGGTCAGATTCATTACTGCCTATGACAAAAGGTCGGCGTCGACTCTGAAAATATTAATCGACTCAACCAGAAGAGTCGGTCTCATGAAGATAAAGGAACCGAAGCAAGATTGAAGAAAGACGACTCTGACTCTCAATCAACGCCAAGCATGAAGTCGGCCCTTGATCTATGAAGAGCCAGTGGCAATGAAGAAAATAAAGAATATTGCTATGAAGACTAGACCATGACAACAATCTTGGGGGATAATGTCGGGGGGATGGATCAGGCCGATAGACCCGGCATTAGAAACATCTGGGCCGACTTATATACGAAGGCCCACAAAGAAGACCTGGCCAGGAGTTTGACGTGCCAAGAGTGAAGATTGAAGCCCTAGAAGGAATTCAACTTACCTTGTATAGCACGTAGTAAATTTGTAAAGTAGAATAGAACTCCACATCGTGTAGGAGTCGGACTCTCGGAATCTCGGGACCCGGTACCTTTATAAGCCGAGGTCCACGGGAGCCAGAGCCAGAACTTACCTCAAGCCAGGACTAGACAACTTGCGATATAACCTAGATCTCCACGAGACTAAGGTTAAGAAACATCACCTCTGTAATCGATAAGGTCGACTCTTCCTATTGATGAGTTGATCCCACAATAACCAAGAAGAAGGAGTAGGTGTTTACCGCACCGTCGGGGCCGAACCTGGGTAAACCACCAAGTCCCGTGTGTATGTTGACTCTCTCCTCGAATTCGCCTCGCAGCAAAGGTCCCATGATAAGTCTGACTCCGCGGACATCTGCCGTGACTTTACCACGACAGTACTCACAGCACATCCCGGAGGAGTCCATGGTGGTGGAGAGGCTCCCAGAGGTCAATCCTCCCTCCGGCAGGGTGCCGAGAAGAGGTCTTCTGGCACTCCTGATCTTTGGAGCGTGGCAGCTGCGGAACAGAGAGGTAATTTGCGATGCGAGGTTCTCATCTCGAGGGTTTCCTGGACGAGGGGTAAAAATAGGCAGAAGGGGGCCACCAGAGGTGGGGCCCACCTCCCAAGCGCCCTGGTGGCGCGGCCAAGGGTGGGGCTGCGCCACCTGGCCGCTTTGGAGGGCGTGGACCCCTCCGGCTCTCCTTCGGTTCTTTCAGAAGAGGATCTTGATGCCGAGATTGGCGCATAGTGTCTTCCAAAAATAGCTTCGGAACTTGATGTTGCGGTCGGAGACGATGGACTTGGGCACACCATGGAATCGAAGGATCTCCCTACAAAAGATGTTAGCAATATGCGAGGCATCATCCGTTCTGTTGCAAGGAAGAAAATGTGCCATTTTGGAGAATCTATCCACTACCACAAATATAGAGTCCTTGCCATTCCTTGTACGAGGTAAACCAAGAACGAAATCCATACTAATGTGTTCCCATGGCTCATGAGGAATAGGCAAAGGCATATAGAGACCATGTGATAGATATTTTGACTTAGCCTTTTGACATGTGTGGCACTGTTGTACAAGCCGAACCACGTCACGGGACATCTTTGGCCAAAACAAGTTGGTGGAGAGTGTAGCGTAGGTCTTGTCCCGACCGAAATGTACAATGAGACCACCGCCATGAGATTCCTGCAAAAGGAGAAGAAGCAAAGAACACTTGGGAATTCAAAGCTTTTTAGCGCGCATGAGATAACCATCATTTATATAATAGTTGTCCCAAGTTGTGTGCCGCTTACAATTGGAAAAAGGTGTATCAAAGAAAGGGTCATGTGCATAAAGATCTTTGATGTGCTCAAATCGCACAATGTCAAATTCAAGTTTGGTTGTAAGCATGTATCTCCGTGACAAGGCGTCAGTGACGACGTTGTCATTGCCCTTTTTATACATGATGATTTAAGGGAAATACTCAATGAGTTCGCTCCACCTAGCATGCCTACGATTTAATTTAGTTTGGGACTTCAAATATTTGAGGGATTCATGATCCGAATGGATGACAAATTACCTAGGGAGAAGGTAGTGTTCCCAAATTTGCAAGACGTGGATCAAAGAATAGAGTTCCTTATCGTAGATAGGGTAATTCAATTGGGCGCCAGAGAGTTTTTCTCTAAAGAAGGCGACCGACCGTCTATCTTGCATAAACACACCACCTATACCCGTGCCACTAGCGTCACAATGAAATTCATAAGGTTTTTCAAATTTTGGCAAAACAAGCAAAGGAGCATGAGTAAGGCGATGCTTAAGTTCATTAAAAGATTTCTCTTGAGATGGGCCCCAAAGAACAGGAACACTCTTTTTACTTAGAGCGTGCAAAGGTGATGCAATGGTGCTAAATTCGTTAACAAAGCGGTGGTAGAAATCGGCTACACCAAGGAAACTCCATGCTTTTTGAAAGGGTGGTTGGTTGTGGCCAAGTTTTAATTGCGTTCAATTTAGTTTCATCAACTTCAATGCCATTGGAGGAAACCACAAAGCCAAGGAATATGAGTTTGGAAGTGCAAAAGTACATTTTTCAAAATTAGCATATAATTGTTCCTTACGCAAGACTTGGAGCACTTCACAAATATGACTAGTGTGGTCCTCCACGGATTTTCTATAAATGCGAATATCATCAAAGTCAACTACAACAGACTTGGCAATGAGATAACGAAGAACATGGTTCATTACGCGCATGAAGGTGCTAGGTGCTTCGGATAAGCCGAATGGCATAACCAACCATTCATAGAGACCACTTTTGGTCTTGAAGGAAGTTTTCCACTTGTCACCTACTTGCATACGTATTTGATGCTAGCCAGTTTTAAGATCAATTTTGGTGAATTATGGCACCGGATAGTTCGTCAAGCATGTCATCTAAGCGAGGAATGGGGTGTCTATAGCGAACCGTAATATTATTGATGGGATGACAATCACAACACATACGGCAAGTACCATATTTCTTAGGCACAATTAGGACCGGTACCGCACAAGGACTAAGGATTTCGCGAACGTACCCTTCACTACTGGAAAAACGTAATTTGCCGTCAGCTTCTGGCTTTGACGTCAGCTTTTTCACGGGGCTGACGGCATAGAAGATATGCCCTCAGCCAGGGCAAAAGTTGACAGCATAGAAGGAGCTGACGGCGAAGAAGATCGTTGCCGTCAGCTGGGTCAAAGTCGTCAGCCGGCTGACGGCAGTGAGGAGCCAAGCTGACGGCAAAGGGGACCTGACGGCAAAGGGGCTCCCCCCCACAAACGGGCGAGCCCTAACTGCCCCCGCCTAAGCCGTTAGCCAGCTGACGGCAAAGGCTCACGGCGAGATTTGCCGTCAGTTGGATGAAGGCTTAGCCGCGAATAGTTAACCTCCCCTACCCTACCCCCTCTCTCTCTCACGCGCACACACACACAGATCGAGCCCACCCCCACCACACCCACTCGCCGCCGCCGCCGCACCTGTGGACCGCCGCCCCGCCGCCGCACCGTGGACCGCCGCCCCGCCGCCGCACCCGTGGATCCGGCGCCGCCCAGCGGGACCGCCCTCGCTACCACCGCGGATCCGCCTCGCCGGCGCCCGCCCCCGCTGTCGTCGCCGCCGACCCACCGTCGTCACCGCCGCCTGTGCCACCCCGAGGTCGCCTCCCACGCCACCGTTGCCTCCCCTGGTCAGGTCAACCCCCACCCCCCCGGGCCCCTTCCTTACCTCTCTTCACCCCTCTCTGTAGGTAGTGTATTCAACCTAGTTTTTTTTAATTTAGGTTTTATTTCACTTAGGTAGTATTCAACTTAGGTTTTATATTTAGTTAATATTGTACTTAGTAATTAGGTTTAGATTTAGTTAGTAAAGTTAGAAATTAGGTTCAAATTTATTTTGTATTGTAATTAGAAATTAGGTTTTGATTATGTTAGTAATTAGGAATGGAGGTGCCTCCATCAGTGCTTACGGAAAAAAAATCGTTGGCCCTAGTATGTGCCCTAGCAAATCTGTTTTAGTATTTGGATAATAGCCTTTTAGTAAGGAATTAGTTAGTAGGAGAAGTAGAGAAAGTTTTAGAAAAGAAAAAAATAAGTATGACTAGAAGAAGCAGAAGAATGAGTTGGAGATGGATGGAGACAGGAGACTTAAAGGAGAGACACTGCGTTCTTCGGCTCATCACTCCCGACGACACAAAAGTGCAATATCCCTGCAACATAGAAAAGAAGAAGAAGAAAAATAATATATAAAAGAAAAGAAAGAAAATAATTTGTTTTCGAAGAATTTTTTGGATGTTTTCGATTAATTATCGCGAGTTCATATTTTTTTTGATTGATTGCATTTAAATGTGCAGTAGCTTCCCCGCGAGGGTGTGGTTTTCGACGACCTCCCCTGCATTCGAGAGTGAGCACATTCGTTAACTCTTCCTTCTCCCCCTTTATTTTGCTCTGTTCCGGCCTTCTTGACGATGACACTATCTAGCTAGGTAGTTTTAGTATTGAAATGCAAAGTCTTCGCGTAACCAATACGCGTCTCCCGTTCGAAAGGGTTACGGTTATAACTATGCATGCATTTGCATATTTATCACGGTGATTCTTTCGAATTGTCCAACGTTATCCATGGACAGCCCGGGTATGTGTAGATTGGGTCATTTTCCCATGCTTTGTTCCGGATCCGATTCAGAGTTTCGACAGTGCCTCCTTGTTGTTCTCCGAGTACACATCCTCTCGGTTAGTTTTCGAGACGTGTATCAGGAGAACAGCGGGGAGGTGCTGCCGAAATTTTGCGTTGGATCGGGAGTAGAGCATGGGAAATTGACCCAATCTACACATACTCGGGTGGGATTAGGACCCATCTTTACCTAGTAGATGGTAGGTGTGCAGGTCGTGCATCCCAATGTTTTAACCATGATTAAAAAATGACCATAATTAATTTGACATACTTGATGAACTGATAATTTATATTGTTCATATGTGGATACTATATAGCTAGCTTGACATAATGACTGATCGTGAATGGATGTACTCCGGTCACCCTAGTCAGAAAGATATGACCGATGAATGGTTGAGCAAAACCTATGAATTCCTGCAAACGGCATTTTCTAAAGACCAGCCAAAAATATGGTCCCCTGCACTAAGTGCAAGAATTATTCGCGACAGACAAAGGATGTAATGGGTAAACACCTGCAGATGCGTGGTTTTACTCCCGGCTATACCTTGTGGACATTTCATGGTGAGTCGGCCCAACGTAATAGAGACGAGGTGTTGCGTCGGCGCACCGATGATTATGGTAGAGGGATTGAAGACATAGTGAATGATTTTGATGATTCTCGGAACAAGGACGAAGAGATGGAGGAATCCGCAAAGGCCTTCTATGCCATGTTGGAGTCTTCAAAACGTCCTCTTCACGAGTACACTAAGATTTCTCAGCTAGATGCCATCGAACAAGTAATGGCTCTGAAAGCCCAATTCAACATTGGAAGAGACCTGTTTGAATCAATGATGACCCTATTTGGGCGGTTTCTACCCGAAGGTCATATTATGCATTCAAACCTATATGAGTCAGAAAAATCCTTAGTGCACTCAAGATGCCATATGAGCAGATACATGCTTGTGAGAAAGGATGTGCCTTATTTAGGAAAGAGTATGCGGACGAAACATATTGTCCATTTTGCAAGTCCTCCAGATATGTTGAGGTAGAAAACGGTGAAGGTGAGAAGAAGAAAAGAAAAATCCCCGTGAGTGTTCTACGGTATCTGCCGATACTACCAAGACTTCAACGACTTTACATGCTCGAAGAAACAGCAAAACATATGACATGGCACAAACATGGAATTAGGAAATAATTAGATGAAAACGGAGATCCGATGTTGGTACACCCTTCGGATGGTGACGCATGGAAGGCATTTGATCGTAAACATACGGAAAAAGCTAAAGAGCCAAGGAATTTCCAAATCGCCATCGGCCTCGATGGGTTCAATCCTTTTTGTATGACGGCTACCCAATATAGTTGCTGGCCTGTGTTTGTTATTCCGCTCAATCTTCCACCATCATCCATTATGCAAAGAAAGCACATATTTCGGACGTTGATAGTTCCAGGGCCAAACTATCCGGGGAAGAATATGAGTGTGTACATGCAACCGCTGATGGATGACTTGAAAGAAGCTTGGGTGAATGGGGTCAACACATACGACGCGGCTAAGAAAGAGAACTTTCAAATGTATGTTTGGTACCAATACTCGTTGCATGATCTCCTGACATTTGCGCTTTTCGTTGCCTGGTGTGTGCATGGAAGGTTCCCATGCCCACAATGCAAAGCAGCTCTTAAGTTTCATTGGTTGCCGGTGGGTGGAAAGTATTCCTGCTTTGACTTGCATAGACAGTTCTTGCCTATGGACCATCCATTCAGAAAAGACAAGAAGAATTTCATGAAAGGTAAAGTTGTCAAACACTCGGCAACACCTGCATTGACGGGCGCACAAATTCATGAACAGTTAAAATCTATGGAGCCTGATCCAAACCGTCCAGGGTATTTCTTGGGTTATAATGAGGAACACGCCTGGAACCACTAGCCATGCATCTGGGATCTCCCCTACTTCGAAGACCTCTTACTACCACACAACATTGACATGATGCACACTGAAAAGAATATAGCCGAGGCCCTTCTTGGCACATTTTTCGGCTCTGATAAGGGAAAAGATAATACAAAGGCTAGAGTTGACCAGGAGACTCTTTGTGATAGGCCATCACTAAACATGCGACAACTGAAAGGAAGAAAAAATTGGTCCAAGCCACCTGCCTGGTACAATCTTGAGAAGGGAACAATAAGGGAAATCCTCTTGTGGGTGCAACAAAAGTTGTTGTTCCCTGATGGGTATGCTGCGAATCTAGCGAGGGGAGCGAGCATTGAAAAAATGAAAATTTTTGGGCTCAAGAGTCATGATTGGCAAATATGGCTTGAGCGGATAATGCCGGTGATGTTGCGCGGCTATATCCCAGAGTCTGAATGGCTAGTATTGGCAGAGTTAAGTTATTTCTTCTGTGTTCTTTGTGCTAAAGAGTTGTCGCGTGCCGTGATAGATGACATGGAAGAGTTGGCGCCTGAGTTGCTCTGCAAGTTAGAGAACATTTTTCCACCGGGCTTCTTTAATCCGATGCAACACATGATTTTGCATCTCCCGACCGAGGCAAGATTGGGTGGCCCTATGGAAAATCGTTGGTGCTACGCAACTGAAAGAATGCAGAAGACACTTAGAGAAAAATGTAAAAATAAACGTAGAATTGAAGCATCGATGGCCGAGGCGTTCATTACCGAGGAGGCGGCAAACTTCGTAACAGCACACTATGATGCCACTTTGCACAACTTGCATAATCCAAAGCTCGGTACAATGTGGGCGACCCCAAACGATGTCAATTCAAACTCAGCCTCTTCAAAGGGAAGCTCGCTCCTTCTGTTATGGGAAAACCAAAGTTGCTGGGCGTCGAGGAGTGGCGCACACTAACGATGTATATATTGAACAACTTAACAGAAGTTCGGCCTTACATCGAGTAAGTTCTAGATACATTGTTTCGCAACTTTTAACAAGTTTTGTGTCTAACAACTGTTATTAATTGATACAGTTGATACGTTGAACAGTTCTCGAATGGTGTTGCAATCGAAAAAGAATCCATTCTTGAGTATGAACTTCTTGAAAAGACAGGAGGCGGTTATCCCGGTTTCATCTCTTGGTTGAAAAAAATAGCTAATTCAGATGAGCAAGTCGACGATGAATTGAGACAAATAGCAAATGGTTTTGAATTTAAGGTTCGGACATTTCAGAAGTACGACATCAACGGGTATCGCTTTCGTACTGCTAGCAAAGAGATTTCAATGCCCGGTCGAAAAACAACCAATTCCGTTGTCTCTGCTATAGGCGAGGGAGGTGTCGAGTATTATGAAGATTTGAAGAAGTTTACGAACTTCATTATTATGGTGAAAATCCTCCGAACGTTGTTGTGTTCAAATGTCATTGGTTCGATCCTACTAAGACAAGACAGACTCATGAACATGTTGGTCTAGTCGAAATCCGACAAGACAGGAAGTTAAGCGGTGATGATGTCTTTATTGTGGCTCAACAGGCCACCCAAGTTTTCTATCTGCCATATATTCGTCAAAGTGTTAAGAACCTGGAAGGTTGGTATGTCGTGTACGATGTGCCGGCCCATCTTAGACCACATCCACCAAACGAAGAGGATTATGAACCTCAAATTGACCCAATAACATATGATGGAGAATTATTCCAAGAATCACGTGGTGTGAGACGTCTTCTCCGGAACTGCTCTACGTCCACCCTGAACACGGAGGAACAAGAATCACGTGATGATGAGGAAGAAGTGGAAGTAGAAGAGGTTACCAATGCAGATGAGCTATCAATGCTTGATCGGTTACAAAAAGGCCTTCCACATGATGTCCCTGAACCCGATGACGATGTCATTTATGACGACACGTGTGATACTGATGATGATTATGCTTCAGTTGACCATGGAGAAGAGACAGATGATCCGGACTATTAGTACTTTGTATGCATCCAAACATTGTTGTTTAATTATTCAATTAATTGTTTAATTATTCATGTATTTATTATTGTTCATTTAATTACTGTCTTTGAATTTGTACTAAGTATTTAACTATGTATTGTTGCAGGTGGTGAGATGTCAGAACCCTCTATTAGGTATGTGCTAGGGTTAGCTAGTGCCTTTGCATCATGTCAAAATTTCAAAAAGAAATCATGGAAATCAAATTCAAAATCAAAATGGGAGAAGGAACACCCCCCAGATGAATTAATTCAAAAGGCCAGATAAAAATCTTTTCCAAAAATTCATGTTAGAGTTTTGAAAAGTCTTATAAATGAGTGTGATCACATATCAAGTGATGTGGGACCCACCCCATGCTCATAGATTTTTCAAATATTCAAACAGTACCTTGGAATTAAAGAAATACCCCTATTTGATTTAAAATTCAAATCATTTGTATTTTAAAAATGTTGAAAGTTTATGAGTGGCTAGTCTATATTATTAGGAGGCCACATAAAAGTTTTCAGCATTTAATAAAATGATTTGGTATTTTTACCAAAGTCAAAACAAATATACAGAAAAACAGAAAGGAAAGATTAAACAGAAAAAGGGAAAAGACTTACCTGGCGCCTAGGCGAAGTCGGCCCACCCAGCCCAGCCGGCCCAAAGGGGCACGGGGGTCTTCTTCCCCGCACCGCGCCTCCAAGCTGCTCGGTGGAATGCCACCGAGCTAGCTGGGCACGTCGCCACCTCTTCCGACGACACCTGCCCCTCCCGCGCCTTCTAGCGACGCCACGGAGACGCTGGAGACGCCGTGAGCCCATTCCCCCCTCCAGAGCTTCCTCCTTCTCCTCCCGTGCTCGTTTCCATCGCCACCCGAGAGCGCCGCCGCTCGCCGTCGCAAGAACTCGTGGCCATCGACGTCGAGGAGTCAAGCCAACGTGTCCAAGCTCTTCATCGTCGTCGTCCTCGTCGAACTGCAGCAGGAATCGAGCCCGGAGCCCTCGAAGTCGCCGGATTCTTCCTCGAGCTTCCGCCGGCCGCAGTGGAAGACTTCGTAAATTCCGTCGCCGTTGAGCCACCCCAGACTTCGCCACCACCTCTGCTGAGTTCCTCGTGAGCTCCCGGCCGGAACCCCTCTCTTCTTCCCCTGTATTACTCCCTCTAGTCTGATCCGCCATGGAAGCCGAGCACGGTTGCCGCCGAGGTTGACCATGCGCTCGATCCCATGCGCTTCCGTCCTCGCCAGTGCGTCCGTAGTACTCCTGGAGTCCACAGCAACCCAACGCGACCATGCCTGCTTCTCCCCGTGGACGTTTTGCAAGTTCTACCCCAAGCCGTGGCTCCGGCCGCCGCCAAGGTCGAAGCAGTCGTCGTGTGTGACCTCCCCGGCGACGTGCAAATGGTGTTTTCGAAGCGGCTCATCACGGGCTTTTGAATGGTGGTCTCAGCGCAGAGAATGGAGGCCAGGAAAGGAAGAACGCGCAGCGCCGCCGCGGTCCAGTCGCCGGCGTTTAGCCGCCGGCGAGTCAGCTCTAAACCCCCCCTGTTTCCACCTAATTAGTGACCCCTGGGTCACTGACCAGTGGGCCCAGTGGCTTAATTAAGCGACTGGATTAAGTTAACCCACGGGTTAAGTTAACCAGTCACTGACAGGGTGGACCCACATGTCAGCCCCCCCCCTGACGCCAGCTTGACGTCAGCCTGACGCAGTAAATCATTTAAATGAATTTCCAGAGATTATTTGAATTAAAAGAATTCCAGAAATTCCAGAAAATACCCCAAACTTTGGAAATTCAGAGAAAACTCATATTTACTCCAAATTGGACAAAAAATATATGAAAAATGATCAGGAGAAAATTATCTTTCCAAATATGCAACTTTCAACTCTGTTTGAGTTGAATTTAAAATGGGACCAGTAGCATATGTCATTTGGTTTATTTGAATTCAATTCAAATTCAAATCAATTGATTTTGCCACTTGAACCTTGGATTTAAGCTATACTTCAACCACACATCAGAGGCATATCATACACATTTGAAGTTGATTCAAAATGATCAAACTATGTCACATTCAACTTGGCTAAGTTAAATTCAAATGTGGAGTTTGAATTTGCATTTCAAATGCAATATACTCCACTTAAATGGAATTTCCTCACACATCAAAACTTATACTTCAAGTTTCAACACTCATTCATGTGCTTGAGCATTGCATTCATATTGATTGCTACTTCGTGCTTTGTTTGTCGAGTAGAGGTGGAACCGGAGCAAGAGGTCACCCCCTTCGCTGAAGATCCAGAACCCGAACCTCGTCAGCAAGGCAAGCAAACCCCCATTGATCATGTCGATAAAATCCCGCTTCCCTCTCATGTCTCGCTTATGCATCGTTTAGGATGATCACCATGCTTCGTTTCTACCGCATAGATGAACCCATTCCTTTGCATGACCTATCTTTTGTCACAGTAGTAAGCAAACCACAATCCTAGCAAATGTAGGAGTTGGTTGATATCATGTAACCCCTGCAATGTTACTGCTTATTGCATGCTTAGTATGATACCATGTTGTTACTGTGATGTGAGTCGGGATGGTAGTGATCATGTTGATGATGGTAGAAAAGTGTTGGTGAATCGACCCTAATACAAGGTGAACGATGAGAGGCTGTGTAGGAGTACACAGTGGGTTGTCTCGTTGAACACCGCCCTAGTACGAGTTCTTGTGTGGTGATCCAAGATGAAGAGTACAACCACACATTGGGCTCACTGACCCCTCTCAACCTATTAACTCATCCCTTTCGATGTACAGAGGTCGCAGTAGTTCGGAGTTCTGGTAGGCTTGTGGCCTGGATGCTAAGTGAGAGAACGGCTCAACCGAGACCGGCTTATGCACCACGCACACATCACTTGGGTCCACTTCGGTAAACCGGTCGGGTTCACGATTGTGGTAACCAACCCAAGTAGGCGGCTTTCTCGGACTAGATTGGTTATGAGGTAACAGTTGTGGTGAGCATCCTCGCTGGCACCCCTTGAATGGTGTCGAGATCAAAGGCGGTAAATGATGATCATGTGTGTGTAGCGGTACACCCTTGCAAGGTTAACAAAACTATTCGAATAGCCGCGTCCGCGGTTATGGACTGCTTGGAAAGCTTAGCTTGATTATTAGACAACTTGAACCGGATACTTCTAAAACACACCAAGATAAGTGTGAGTGCTATGGCGTGCTTCCTCGTGGGGAAGTCGAGGAAGGCATCATAGTGGTGTATTGGTTGGAGAAAGTAGTGGACTCGTGTACGCTTCTTACCTCAAAGTCTGGTACTCGTAGTTCAGGATTAGCCAAGTCAAAGCTGGGATTTCTGCAAGTGAAACCCCACCTCCCTTTACCTTGATACATGTGCATGAGTAGTATAGCTCCTATGTAAGTCTTGCTGAGTACGCCTTTTTACTCACGTTTTCTTAATCTATGTTTTAGATGACGCCACTGACCCCGAAGGTGGCTTCTTCATCGAGCTGGACGACTGAAGTTAAGCTAGTCTAGTCCCAGTCAGCAGACTGGTTCCCTCGTGGAGGGCTTTGTGTTTAAATAAGGCTTCTTAAGCCATTTGTTAAACTTGTCTGTACTCAGACATAATTTTCTTCCACTCTGTGTTGTAGTGTTGGATCACATGTATGTGATCTCTGTGTGTACTCTATAAGAGTTATAAATAAAATGTACACTTTGTAGAGAATTGCAATGGTACCTACTGTTCATACAAGGCATGTGTGCTGCGTGTATGTTTATAACATGCATGTCTTTGTATGGGTTTTCGAGACCTTAGTTGTGTTCTGGCTGGTGGTCTTTCATACACCAAGTGGCCCTTAGATGTGCGCAGCTTGGGGCATCGCGATGCGATTGCTCGAGACTCCGTCTCGTGCACACTTTGTGGTATGATCGAGCCCGCCCTAGACCCCGACTAAGTGATCGGGCTGGAGTAAGTCTATGTAAGAGTTTTGAGATAGTCGGTAGTATGGTTGAGGCAACTTGTCTTTGAATATGGGAGTTCACCACCCATATCATTTGACTTGTGTGCGGACGATGAGGACCCATCTCAGTTGATCATCCGGCCTGGATGGGATGCCCCTCACGTACGATGCTTTCCGAGAATGTTCAGTGCTTGGCCTTGTCTGCTTAGACAAGTGGGTGCGGTTCTCGGCTGTCCATATGACTATGTCTTGACTGTACTTGCATACGCTAACCCCGGGTCCCGACATGAGACATGGCAGGCGGGGATAAGTTGAGGATACCACCTAGGCAGCTACGGAGACAGTTGTTGCAGAGCTTTGCCGAGGAGCCCCGTGGGAGAGGCGGAGGAAAGAAGAGAGGCAGAGGACGTGGTCGCGGGAGAGGGAGGCTGCCTAATAGGAGCCACTCGCCACCACCCTCAGCTACTTCAGTCTCAGCCACTTCACCCATGCAGACAAGGGTGTCACCGGTGTTGGATCCTCCCGTCCAGGAGCGGACACCGATGCAGGATCCTCCCGTCCAGGAGCCGACACACTCACACGATGAGTGGGGGAGTTGGGGGCGGTGAGGGGGCTGGGGCGGATGCAGAGGCTGAGGTTGAGGCGGAGGATGAGGGGGCTGAGGCGGAGGATGAGGGAGAGAGGCGGATCCCGTCTGCCAGCAAGTCGGTCTACCAACGTGGTATGACACGAGTTCCAAACCGATTGGAGTTGCAGCACAGGGCGTTGATTTCGCCAGATGGCGAGAAGTAAGTTGATGTCTATTGTGTACCTTATATCATTATTTTCCACCAAGTAGATAATGTCTTTGCCTTATCATTATGCAGGGGGTGGAATTACCCGGAGAATACCCGGAATCCAAACTTCCTCCTTGGTGCTTTGCTTAGGAAGCACTTTCCCGGGATAGTGCAGTTGCCCGGGGAGGGTATGGTTCCCGAGCCAGGACTCAAGTGGGAGCACTACCAAGCCGCGCTGCTCCTGGAAAACACACACGTGAACGGTGTTGTTTGCGTGAGCGTGGCCGACAAGGTGTTGGCTGATTTTTGGGTAACTATTATTTTACCCAATAAAAAGTATACAATATCCAATGTTATATCTTGTTATTTCCTATTCATCTGTGCATATATATGGCATAATTGCAGATTTACCATAGGGTCGAGGAGGGGACGGAGGAGGCGGCCAAGAAGAACCTCGAGAAAGAGTGCAAGAGATTATTGAATAACACGAGGCATGAGATGCGTGTTCAGGCCGTTCGAGATTGGTACACCAAGCAAAACAAGCCGAAGACGAAGGCTGAATGTCGAAAGCTTTTCCCTGATAAGACCCAGTACATGGAGGTACGTAGATTCCTTAGTTACATTCTTTATTAGTTTTGTTAGGGATAGTTACAATACTTAGTTTCATTCTTCATTAACTTACATTCATAGGTGCCCCCGAGATGGTTGGCCGATAAGATGGATTGTTGGGAGATGATAGTGGACAAGTGGTGCACAGAGGCTTGGTTGACCACCCACAATGTGGCCAAGGAGCGTCGTGCCCAATTGGTTGGTGTGCCACACCACCAAGGAAATGCCAATATCAAGCAATACGCAAAAAAATGGGTATGTGTGCCTTGTTTTCTTTCATCATTAATTCATTTGTGCTTGATTTCTGTTGCACTAATTCTTTGCCTTTTCTTGTAGGCCAAACACCATACCCATCCCGAGCCTTAGGGATACGCCGCGTTTGGCATGGCCCATAAGGGCTCGTACAAGACGGCGACACCATATTCTGAGGGGGACGGGCCGTCGGCGTACACAAGCCTGTCCGCCTACAACAAGATGACGTCTTATTCTGAGGTTGTCAAACAGTTGCGCGGCCCTGACTTTGACCCAAGCCTGAATCCTATGGATGCGGAGGCGTTGATGATCTCTGGTGGCGGTAAGAGTCATGGCATGGTGGCCATGTGTGTTGGCTTCGTCCCTATCACTGAGACTCTATCTCAGATCAAGGCGAGGAAAACGAGCTCGGCTCTAGTAATACGGCAACGCGCGAGGCCAGTTCATCTTGCCATCGAGGTTAGTTTTCCTTCATGATTTCTTTAGTTCATTTGTCCCTGGATGGATGATGATGAGAAGTGGTTGCAGGACGCACTTGAGAAGGAGAGGGAGGCCACCAGACTCTTGTTGGAGGAGAGGGACCGGAATACACAGAGATTGCTGGAGGAGGAGAGGGCACGCAATAATGCCCATGCGAAGGCCATGCACGACTTCGTTGCGGTAAGTCAGTTGTGTGAGAAGCAAGGCTATGTGTGAGAAGCAACAAGGCTATTTCTTTGACTCCTCGAAAACTAATTTGAAGGCTATGTGTGAGAAGCAAGGTTTGCCGCCCCCTCTGCCGATGCCTTCTCCGGTGGGAACGGTGAGTTCCTTTCAATGACCAACCTTGCACGGTCTTATACCTTTGTATGTCGTCGTGCTAACCACAGATTCGACTCTTGCCTTGTTGCAACATCATTCCAGAGTTGCATCCCACAATCCCTCTCCCGGTGAGAGCCCTACCAACCCGGCGACCAACCGAGATGGTGCTTCTCCTCCATGATTTGCAATTCGGTAAGTTATTGCTTTCCTTCTTATTCTTCTTATTGTTTAGCTCAACTTAGATTATGTCATGCTTTAGTTAGCTTAGTAAATTCTAGTTAGGCAAGAAAATTGCATAATTAGCTTACTTACATAAAAAAATTCATAATTAGCTTACTTACCTCAAAAATGACATAGACTTTGCTTATTTAGTACAAACATGACATAATTACTTGATAACACCAAAAATAGCATAATTAGTTGATATTAGAGCTAAAAATGACATAATTACTTTAGAAATTTTCAAAAGATACCAGAAGAGAAGAACAAAGAAGAGATGAAGAAATAAGAGAGGAAGAAAGAGGAGAAAAAGATAGAATAAGAAGAAACAAATCTTCTTATTCTTCCTTTTTCTCTTCTTTCTTTTTCTCCATCTTCTTGTTCTTATTCTTCTTATTCTTGTTCTTGTTCTTGTTCTTCTTCTTCTTCCTCTTCTTCTTCTAATTGCTTATCGCTAAATTCTTTCTTCTTCTCATTATGTAGATTTTGATAAAGCAGCATGGCATATGGATGGATTCTCCAGGGACTCTACTTGTAGTCTTAGATGAACTTTGTAATGCACTTGTATTTGCGGATGCACTTGTGATGCTTTGTGATGCACTTGTGATGCCATCTTGTTGTTGTTTGCACTTTAATTACATATATTGGTTCTGTTAGCACTTTTTGATGCACTTGTGGTGCTGTTTAGGGCTTGGCAGAATTATATATTGTGTTGTTTATATCTATGTTTGAAAATGAAGGGAATTAACAGAAATTAAATATATACAAAAACAGAGAGTGTCTTTGCCGTCAGCTTACTGACGGCAAAGCCTTTCCCATCGATGGGATGACGACAAAGAAGGACACGTGGCAGCAACCTGTGTAATCTGGCAACTCTGGGAAGACCAAATGTCCCAGGTTATCAGCTTTGACGACAGCTGGCCCGTGGCTGACGGCAAAGAGGGGACCCACGTGGCAGTGGTCGCAGTTCCCCTGGCAAGCATGGCCCACAAGCAGCAGCAACCTTTGCCGTCAGCTACAGGCCAGCTGACGGCAAAGCCTGCCGTTAACCCTCTAACGGGGCTAGGCTTACGATGTTTCCGTCAACGCTCTATGCCGTCAACCATGGTCCCGTAGCTGACGGCAACGTCTTTGACGTCGGTCGATTTCTAGCTGACGGCAAAGAACCTATTTGGCGATAAAATTGTGGCAAGCCTCTTTGCCGACAGCAAACTGACGGCAAAGCCTTTGCCGTCCGTTAACCAGGCCTTTTCCATCAGCTCTGGCTGACGGCAAACGAGAAGATTCCAGTAGTGCTTTCTCCTTGGTCTCTTCGGGGTTGGTGCGGTAAGGTGCCCGATTGGGGAGAGGTGCACCGGGGATGACGTCGATGCGATGCTCAATGCCAGGAAGTGGTGGAAGACCCGGCGATAGCTCAGAGGGAAATACGTCCTGAAATTCCTGCAAAATAGTACTCCCTCCGTCCCATTTTATAAGACGTTTTTCATGTCCATGTACAAAATCTTCCACGCTACATTTTTTTGTTCCTTTCCCGTTTTACCCCTCCGCACTCTCTTCTCCGCCCACTCTCTCTTCGCACTCCCCTCCGCGAAATCTCGGCCGCGTCGCCGCCTTGCCACCTCCCTCTCGCTTGGGTTGCTCCGACGCCGCGTATCACCGCATCTCTCTCACCCAAGTCGTCGCGTCGCCTGCACCAGCGCGGTGGCCACAAAGACCCCTCTTTTACCGGGTGGACCTGGAGTGGGTGGAAGAAGCCGCCGTATGGACGAGCGGGAGGATCAGGAGGCGTTTGAAGTCGAGGAGGAGCGGAAGCGGCGGTTCCATGGTGCTGGATATGCTGCCATGGTCGCGTTCCCGCAGCACTCCCTTCCCTGCTGGCTCTGCGTCAGCGGTGGCGGGGGACGGTGGCGGAGGACGATGGCGGTAGATGCAATTGGCTATGAAGGAGTCGCATCCGCATCCCGGGAAGCCGGAGGTGTCCCCTCTAGGCGATCCGCGGCGGCTTGCATCTCCAGCCGACGGTTCCGCTCTCAGCGCCGATCTCCGGCGGACCCCAACGCTAACAGAGCCTCCATGTTCGAGGCCACTTCCGGCGACCTCCGCCTCCCTGTCGCCCTCATCGCCATCACCGCGGGTATCTTCTCCGGTAGCTCCAGCGCACTCCAAGATTTCTGATGTTTCCAGGTTAGTTGGTTTACTATATGAATCAATCAGTGATGTGCGTTTTTTCCTCTTCTGTTGTTCTCTGCTTTTCAGTCAGAAGAAACAATGGTATTGCAGACTTTTAATGAGATTCAAGTTTGGAATCAGATTTTCCTAGCTAATGTGGAAAAGGAAGATTCAGTACTATCCACCACCTCTGTATCTGTATGTATTCCTAGCCCCTCGGCTGCAACAAGTATCTAAATCTGATTCCTTTCAGCGTAATTTTACTGTAGTGTTAATATATGCACGATTGTTTTGTTAATTGTCTTACTCAATTACATGTCCTACCGGAAGGAATACTAATCGACATATTGTTTCATCTCTGAATGAAATCGATGTATCAACCTTATTGTTTGGTTAAGTCTTAAACTGGTTAGGTGTTTGCAACTGTTGTAATCTTTTACTCCAAATCTGGAATAGATAAGTGTGAAAGATGATCTGAAACTGAAACCCCAAATCTGTTGATTTAACCTCTTTTCAGCCTTAACAGAGAAGATGTTCATATCCAGTTGATTTAGCCCATTTACTTGCATTGAATAACCCGTGAACAAAATTCAGATTTTTGCACATGAATCTTATTCATCCTTACTAACAGTGAAGTTGGTCTGTAACAAAATATTCAAGTTTTGTACATGGTCTGAGTATGATACACTAGTCCCCCCCCATGGTCCATGGAACACATTTTGGTTAACTTCTTGCTCTGTGATTGGTTATAGGAGATCTGCACCTTAGCAGTCTGTGAGTATGATTGTTTATTGTATGATTATTTTTGTTAGTTTGGGGAAGTATTTTTTTTCATGTGGTGTGGTGGTGTCACCTGTAGTGTTTTTTTTCTCAGTTGTGCTGATAGATCATGGAGTACCCCATGAATTGTGCACAAGCTTGTTTAAACGCCGTCTTCTACTTTGTTTTTTGTTGCAGGCCAAGCAAGTGTACATCCAGGACGAGCACACCTGCGTTGGGAAGAGAACGGCGGTGATGGGCTGGTGACGACTCTGGTTTCTATTGTGCATCATCGGTGCCGGACTCGCCGGGTTCGTCTTCTAAAAGTACAGGCTCAGGGTAAGGACCAGAGTTTCAGTTTCAGATTGCTAGTAAGACAATCTATGTGTGCAAATGGCTCACCTTTGGGACCTCTTGTTTTCAAGAAATGAAAATGTACAATCTACTGGTTTGAACTGGAGTACATTACTTAAGTTGAATAGCAAAATAATTTTGAGTCTGGCTCCTAATTCTTGAGTGTGTTTTTGACTCTGGAATAAGAATAATAGACAAAATGAACTGAAAATAGTTCGGATGACTTATGTTTGTGATGTTATAATTCCTGATTTTTAATGAGTTTTCTGCGGAACAGTAATCTGAGCTGTGACTAATCATTTCAAAAGTGCACACATCTGCTATCAATGAAAAAAAACAACAGTTCAGACAATATGCCCACTGTATGGTTCTCCTTGTCTAGAGATGGGCACAAGTGTCCATCCAGCCATTATATTTTCTTTGCTCTTCGTTTTCTGAAGTTATTTGGGATTTCCCTTGTGTTATGCTTGTTTAAATCCTGCCCCTTTTGAAATGTCTAATTTTTCTACTTTCACTGCCAATTTGAATTAATTGACTGACTCGCCGTGTTTTACAGCCAATTTGAATCAATTGATCAATTTGAATTAATTATTCAAATCAATTGACCAATTTGTTCAAATCAATTTGTATCTGGCCAGGAGCGTCTGAGACGAGGAGAATAGAGGAGCCTGGGCAAGGAGCACCTGGGGGAGGAGAGCCTGGAAGAGGAGAGCGTCGGGCTCCTGGGTCCTGGACGAGGAGCGCCTGGGGGAGGAGAGCTCCGGGCTTCGACCTCCTGGGTCCTGGACGAGGATCGCCTGGGGGAGGAGTGCTCCGGGCTTCGAGCTCCTAGGTCCTGGGCAAGGAGCGCCTGGGGGAGGAGAGCTCCAGGCTTCGAGCTCTTGGGTCCTGGGTGAGGAGCGCCTAGGAAGGGATCGCTTGCATCCTGAGCGAAGAGTGGTTGGGATTCGAGCTCCTGGTCGCCTCGACGACGAGAGAGCGCCTGGGCGATGGCGGTGACACCGTTGGGCGATGGGCAACGGGCGCTGGGAGACAGGGGTAAAATTGTACTTTTACATAGATTTGGGCTGGTCGGAATTCTTCAAAAACGTCTTATAATTTGGGACGGAGGGAGTAGTTATGGCACGAGGAAGAGGGGTGAGTCGTTAGGTAAATGCACCTCATCCTTGTACAAGGGTACAAAGTGAAGGATATGGGATTGGTTATTCCACACTTGACCTCTCTTTTTGTGGCTAGTAAGATGGTGTCATTTTTGGTACTCCTCATGGGTTCACTCATATTTGGCTTGTGGCACTCACTCACTTTTTGGTAGTTCTCTCTCTCACTTTTGTCCCCATGAGGGTTGGTAGTGTGTATTTTGTCGGCGATCACTTGACAAGGGGTCATGGGACAAAGTATTAACTCTTTGCCCCTCCACTTGAAGCTATATTGGTTGGTGACACCGTTGTGTATGACACTTCAATCAAATTGCCAAGGACGACCCAATAGCAAATGGCACGCGCTCATTGGCACCACGTCACACTCCAATGTGTCTTCGTAGGCGCAAATTTTGAAGGAGACGGCCACCGTCTAGTCCACTTTAATGGAACCGGAATCACTAAGCCATTGCACTTTGTATGGGCGAGGATGCTTTTTCTTGATGAGGTTGAGCTTAGCACAAAATTCTTCACTTGCCAAGTTGTGGCAACTTCCGCCATCAATGATGACCTTGACGGATCTACCTTGTATGCCCGCCTTGGAATGAAAGATGTGACACCTTTTATTCTAATCGAGTTCTTGTTGAAGGGTCTACACTTTAGACACCATTAGGGAGGGACTTGCATCATTTTCACAATATACTTGGCCATCTTCATTATCATTTGTTTTGTATGTGTTGAGAGACTTGAGCCAAAGCATCCATTTCACCCTCACTCATGGAGTCATATTCGCCGTCTTCGTTGATTTTCATGGTCCGCTTGGTGGGACACTCAAAGGTCTTGTGGCCTCAGCCCTTGCAAGTGAAGCATTGAATAGAACTTGTCTTGGTATCTCTTGAGGGGAAAGTATTGGGAGACTCTCTTGGCTTGAAGTTTGCTGTAGTTGGCAAAGCACGAGTCGAGGAACTTGCAGGTGGCCTTGTGTTTGAAGGACCACCACCTGGTGGTGGATCTCGATTATAGGGTGTTGTGCTTGGAGGCCCTTGAGGTGTAGAGGTTGTACCCCGTGTGTTGGAGGACACAAATTTGGAGTACTTCGCATCTTCTTGGACTTGCCGCTCCGCTTTGCTGGCTTGATGAACCAATTCTTCCATAGTATTTTATGCTTGAAAGTTGGTGATATTCTTCACTTGGTAGTTGAGGCCGTTGAGGAAACGAGCCATGGTTTGCTCGGCGGACTCCTTCACATTTGCTCGGATCATTGCCAACTCCATTTCCTTGTAATACTCTTCCATCGTCTTGTAGCCTTCCTTGAGGGCTTGTAGCTTCTTGTAGAGGTCACGCGTGTAATGTTGTGGCACCAATCGGGCTCTCATCACTTGTTTCATTTCATCCCATGTGCACACTTGTGGAATTCCTTGTTCGAGCCGGAGATCTTGTACTTTCTCCCACCAATTGAGAGCATAGTCTTAAAATTCAAGGGATGCCATGCCGACTTTCTTGGACTCATCATAATTGTGCACTCGGTATATCTTGTCCACTTTGAGGGACCATGAGAGGTAGTCCTCGGGGTTTGTTCCTCCCAAGAACTTGGGCATTGTGAACTTGAGCTGTGCAAAACAATCTTCATTGTGTTGAGTTTGATGGACCCGGAGGTGCTCAAGCGGCGGAGGTGCTCTAGCTCGCCGGTCATTGTGATGGAGATTTTCATTGTAATAATCTTGATGATCAAAGTTTGGCGCTGATATGTCCAATCGTATCTACTTTTCGAAAAACTATTGCTATTGTTTTGGCCTCATTCTTGCATGATTTGAACAAAACTAACCCGGACTGACGTTGTTTTCAGGATAGTTGCCTGTATGGTTTTATTGTGTGGAGGAATATGGATTTTTAGGTACTTCCTAAAATTCCAAGAAAAAATACAAAAAATCCACGCACTTGGAGGGACCCAGGATCAGAAGGTGGGCCAGAGGGGAGCCAGGGGCCTCCAGGCGCCCTGTTGGCGCGACCACCCCTCCTAGCCATGCCAGGAGGCTACCTGGGTGGGCCGCACCCCCTCTGGTGACCTACCTTGGCCCCTATTTTTACCCGTTGCGAGGAAACCCCAGAATAGAAGTCATCTTCCCAATTCTCGTCACGGAGCCGCCGCCACCCTCTGTTCTTCTCCGGGAGGGCTAATATGGAGGTTGTTTTGGCCTCCCGTGAGGGGAGATAATCGCCATCATCATCACAATCGCCACTCAATCATCCCTCCATGACTTCTCCTTTCATGTGTGAGTAATTCCCTGCTGTAGGCAAAAGGGATGGTAGGGATTGGATGAGTTAGATCATGTAATAGTTCGTCAGATTGTTGGGGGCATGTTGCCTATCATCTACTTTGGTGTTTATCATCTTTGCTACAACTTGTTGCTCTTAATGCGTGTCACTTTGGGCCCGAGTGCCATGTTTTCAGATCTGAACCAATTGTGTTTTCATGAGTTTATTTGTGTTCTTGATCCTATATATGAGTTGTATGCACCTATTATGGTCCGGAACAGGCGATCCCAAAGGTGACAGCTTGGGACACCAAAGGAGATGGACTATAATTTGAGGATTTCATTTTTTCATTGAGTGTTAATGCTTTTTCCGGTGCTCTTTGACAGGAGCACCTTAATCTCCATAAGTTCCTTTGGGCCCCGTTCGTAGCAGGATGGTAGGACAAAAGATGTTGTGCAAGTTCTTATTGCAAGCACGTACAACTACCTTGGGTTGCATGCCTAATGTTTGATATTGCCTAGATGATCCTTGTTTTTCTGTGTGCATTTCCCCATGTTAGAATCTATTACATGTTCCCTCTCATCCAAGCAGCGCCCAACTATCCATCTCCCTAGCCTACAGTGTTTCAATCCTGCTGGTTACTAGTTGCTTACTTTTGCTGTTTTACTTTAGCTGTTTCACCGCCACTATTTCCGTTGCCACCATCACTTCATATCACCGTTTCTATTAATATTTCGTTGCAAGCAAGTGTATTTCAGGTGCAGTTGAATTGACAACTCAACTGTTAAATCTTGTGAGTGTTCTTTGGCTCCCCTTGTGTCAAATCTATAAATTGGGTTATTCTTATCCGCGAAGACTATCTCGATCCCCTACAGTTGTGGGTTATCAAGTACTCCCTCCATTCCTAATTATAAGGTGTATAGTTTATTTTAAAAAGTCAAACTGAGTTAACTTTGACCATATTTGTAGATAAATATATTAATATAAATTATACCAAACCAGTATTATTAGATTCATCGTGAATCATATTTTCTTATTGCATTTATTAAATATCATAGATGTTGATATTTTTTCCTATAAATTTGGTCAAAGTTTAAAAAGTTTGACTTTTTAAAGAAAACTATACACCTTATATCAAGGAACGGAGGGAGTACTGTTTTCTGGCGCCGTTGCCGGGGAGCATAGCTTTATTTACAAGTCTACTTGAAGTATTCTGTCTGCTGCACTATATCCACTATAGGTAAGAAAGTAGACCCCAAGGTTCCGATCTTACCATCCACCAAAAGAAAAGGTACTGTTCTGAGTACTAGTGCTACACTTGATTCACCTTCAGTTATAAGTAAGTTTGCTTCACCACCACCACATGCTGTTTCTACTGAGTCTGTTACTATGTCTGATACTTTTGATGATGCTTCCACTACTATTGATGATGTTGGTTTTCTTGGTCGCTATCTTGAATCTCAAATTGCTAAGGTTGCAGAACAGTCCGAGACTGAAACTCCTGCTACATATTACCCCACTTGCAAATCATTTGGTTACCCAAACTTGAACGAACTCAAGGAGAGACTCCTTGAGGATGATTATATTGTGCTTGATTATGATTTATGCAGGGAAATTACAGAGTGTGCCGACTCTGACCCTGGTGCTGTTAAGAAGATGCTTGAAAAACTCTCCATGACGAACAAGATTACTCATGATCCTCAATTTGCCACATCTCCTATATGCATCAATGATCCTGATTATGATTTCTCTGTTCATCTTTCACTTATATCTACAGTTGAAGCTGACCCCTTTTATGGCAGAGAAAATGATGTTGCTATTGCACACCTGACCAAACTCACTGAGTTGGGTGGCTTGTTTACTACCGAAGCGAAGATACACAACTTTTATGTGACTAAGCTTCTTCCTTTCTCCTTGAAGGAGGGTCCTAAAGCATGGTATGATTCACTAACATGTGGTTCCATTAAGAGTCCTCAAGATTTGTCTCAATCTTTTGTTGATAAGTACTTTCCTGCTCACATGCAACATGCTTCTTTACAAATAATTTATAACTTTAAACAGTTGCAGGATGAGCACCTCCCTAAAGCTTGGGGGGAGGTATTGCAGTTTGATAAAGGCTAGACCGGGACATGGAGTCCCTAAGAATGAATTACTTGATATATTTTATGTTGGTCTAAGTGATGACTCTAGATCCTATTTGGGTAGTTGTGCTGGTTGTGTTTTCAGGGAAAGAACCAGACAATGCTGAAGAAACTAATGGGCAAGATTTCCAAGAACCATGAAGCTTGGTCCGTCCCTGAACCACCTCCACCACCAAAGAAGAGGGGCATTCTTGTCCTAAGCCCCAAAGATATGCAAGAAGCGAAGACGTCTATAAAAGATAAATGCATTAAAGCTGAAGACGTGAAGAATCTACCTCCTATCGAGAAGTTGTGTGAGCCCACTACTCACCCACTACCTCTTTTAGATTTCCATGCAAGTGACATCCCTCGAGGTAAGCCTCCTGATCAATGTTTATATGAGCTTGATAATTTTATTATGAAGCAAAACCACTTTAATGAGAGGATACAAAGTCAAATGCATGATAAATCCCTTGCTATCAAAAGTTTGTTTGATGTTCTAGGTAGAACATTTAATGATGTTAAATGTCTTGTGAAGCATTTTCATATGGTTCAAACTCAGCTTGAACAAGTTTCTGATGTGCAAAAAGACTTTCTTACTAACAATGCAAAACAAGATGATTTATAGGCTTATGGTATAAAGACTCGGGGTGGAACACACACCCAGGAACTTCTCTATCCAGAGGGGCATCCGAATAGGATCGAGCAAGATTCTGATGTGCAGGAAGAAGAAATTGTTAGATATTCAAAGAAGAAGAAGAAGAAGAAACACAAGGAAGCTGACAATTCAAATGATCCCATAGTTGAGGAAGAACCTGTTGTCGATCCAAAAAGTATATCTACCTCCGATGCTGAAACTGAAGACGGTGCTGAGCCTGAAAAAGACAAGGAGAAGAATGATCCTCCCGAGGTGCGAGAAGACGAAGCACCCAACAAACGCAAGAAATACACGAGAGAGGACTTCATTGCAAGAAGACATGGGAAGGAAAGAGAACCATGGGTACAAAAACCCATGCCCTTTCCAGGTAAGTCTCTCAAAACCAAAGAAGAAGAGCACTACAATAAGTTTTGTGAGTGGATGAAACCTCTTTTTCTTCAAATTCCTTTGACTGATTCTATTAAGTTACCTCCTTACTCGAGATATATGAAAGATATTGTTACTAACAAAAGAAAAGTCCCTAATGAGGCATTATGTACTATGCTTGCTAACTAATCTTTCAGTGAAAATATTCCTAAGAAGCTTGATTTAGATAAACTAATCCCTACAGACATCTCTCTTCAGATGGCTGACAAGTCAAGAGCCGTCCCAATTGGTATTTGTGAGGATGTTCCTGTTGAAGTTGCTAATTGCTTAATCCTTACTGATTTTTTTGTGCTTGATATGCCCGAGGATGGGAGCATGTCCATCATTCTTGGTAGACATTTCCTTAACACCGCAGGTGCTATCATTGATTGCAATAATGGAAATGTTACCTTCAACGTGAATGATAAGGAACACACGGTGTATTTTCCGAATAAGATTGACAAAAGGCATGGCCTTCACTCTATAGAGAATATCGAGACCATGAAGATTGGAGATTGGGATTGTCCTCTACATGTGCACCGCAAATACAAAACCATTATGGTGGGGACAATGTCCATTAAAGTAAAGGTACAATGATCACTTTATAAGAGGTGAGACTTTCTGCTCTATATATCGCCGGTGTGTTGCTAAGACCTGATAACCTGGCTAGCTAGCATGTTTTATATCGGTGAAAAGTGGAGCTAGCTTTTTTTCTCTTTTCTATACCAAAGTTTTATGTTTTTGAAGCTTCACATGTCCAACCACTGTCTCAAGTTTCCATGATATTTTGCAGCTTTTGGAACATCGAAATATTTTCAACAGTGAAGTTGTCAAAAAAATTCCGCAAAAGTAAAAATCATTTTTTTCTACAGAAAAAGGGATCCAGAGGCACTTGGGGCTGACCAGGGGTCCACCCCTGGTCCAGGCGGCCAGCTGGCGCGGTCTGGCCCCTGGCCGCGCCCACAGGGTGCCTGTACCCCCCAGGCAAGCCACCCAGGTAAGTCTTCTTCCTCTCTCCTTCCTTCTCCCCAAAAACATGAGTTCTTCAGCTGGAACCCGAGTTCTTTCTGCTCTCCGCCCGAAACTTTGACCTCTCTATACAACCCATTGTTTGAGCTGAAATTTTGAGCCAATACTCCCTGGTATGTGACTCCTCCATCACTCCAATTAGATTTTTGATTGGTGGATTCACTAGTGAGTATTTAGTAGTTCTTGGTGTTGTTCATATGACCTTGTATGCATGTGTAGAAATTTATTTTCCAAGTTTTGATGCAAGTTTATGCCTTGGGTAAGTGAGTAGAGTAGTTTGCCTCAACTCATTTTTCTTAAATCCTTGTTTTTCTAAATTTTCACAAATTTCAGAAATGAGTTTGCCAGGAAAATGGTTTGAGAGGAAGAAGCCCGAGCGTACCGACAGAGTTACTAGAGCTTCAGCTTCATCGTTAATTACTAGGGTGAGCTACAACGAGGATCATGTGCACCTAGAGTTGTTAGAAGAGACAAGTCCGGCACGTCTGATGACGTATCCGTGCCAAGTATTCCTTGAAGATGCAGGTATCAAGGAGGAGTTTTACAAACTTTGTGCTGACCCAGGTTTGACACGGCTTGCAACATGCCGTGTTGCCCAGTATCGCAAACTCACCTCCTATTTTATTAATAGTTTCAGATATAATCATGACGCTGCTATTGTTGATTTTAGAATTTATTAATAGTATACAAGATTTTGCGAAATAATAGGTGTGCCGAACGCTCGAAAGACGGCAAAGATGAACTCTCAGCCCACCGAGCTGAGGACGCTCTTCAACTCTCTTTGCAGCAAGGACACGAAGTATATCCAACGTTTGAATATTTCCAACATCTTGTTTCCCCATCTCAGGCATTTCGCATATTTTATTGCTAGAGGAGTGTTAGCTCGCGACAACACGAGCAACAGTTTTTCCATGGATGCTACTATCCTGGCGAACGCCCTCTCAAGGAAGAGTAAGTATAATGTCGGTGCCTTGATTGCTCGACGCCATGCTACTAATGGCAACAAGGGAGAACTCTTTGGTGGCGTTTATGCCACACTTATTCTTGAGTCTCTTGAGCGCACCGCACATCCTGATGATGAGCCTTTTCCTTTTACGAGCTTTGACCTTGCTGCCTTGAAGAGGCATGAGTTTGTTACCAGGACTTCCGAGCTTGGTAATCTTAATTATATTGTGAGGTTTTGACTAACCACTATTCGGGAGATCCTTCTATCTACACCTATTTTGTTTGATTATACATGCAGGAACGAATGGTCCTTCAACGTTATCCAGTTCGACGAGTTCGTGGACAAGCAGCAGTTTCATAACCCCATGGAGGGGGTTGTGCCTGAGGAGGAGGAGCCTGTTACCTAGTGGGATGAAGTGTCTTCTTCTTCTTAGAGCGCGGAGCCTTCTTCGTTGGAGGATCGCAGGACTTCGTTCTATGCACCTGAAGCCCTATACGACCCGTGGACGCACCAGTACTACCCCGGAGCTGGAAGATCATGGGGACTGCATTAGCCGATACCAACTTAGGACAAAAGACTAAGCTTGGGGGAGTACGTGTCCTTCTCCCTTTCCATTGTACTATCCGTTTTATGTTGTTTGCTCTGATCTTTTTGAAGTTTTTGCCTGCTCTTCTTTGTTCTCTCTTAATTTGCAAAACCAACAAAAAGATTTCTCCTTTCTTTTTCTTTCGTTTAACCTTTGAAAAACCCAAAAGGACTTCCTTTCTCTCTTTAGTTTGCACAGTTCAACTCGAGTCCTTGATGGCATTTGCACTTGATTATATTTTCCTATGTTCGACCGTGCAAGTGACAAGGCATTAATGACGAAGATCGACGGAAGGGATGCAACAAGGAAAGACGGTATGAAATCTTTTTGTTTCTACTTTTGTACATAAGCCTGTACTTATGATCTAAAGACCATCTTGTAGAAACATAGTGCTATGTTTACAATGCTTTCCTAGTGGTTCATGCTTTATTTGTGGCTAATCTCAAATAGCTAGAGTGCATAATGTGTTTTTGAAGTGATTTACTTCCATTGCATTGTTCATGGCTTGGCATATTGAAGTGGTATTTCCCTTCGGAGAATTCTTGGATTGACTTGGCACATGTTCACACATGTTTATGACTAAAAAGTATATCATGCCTTGATGATATTTTTATTTCAGAATAGTTCTATCACTTTCAGCCCGATTTAATGTTGATTTGTCGCTCTGCATGATTATGACAGTTATTGCTCTCTAGTTGGTCGCTTTTCAGTATTTTGCTAGCCTTCGCTCGCACTAAGTGGAATTCTACTTGTGCATCCAAATTCTTTCAAACCAGTTATTCCACATGAGTCCACCATACCTTCCTATTTATGGTATTTACTTGCCATTCCTAACGAAGGATTTCTTGTACCATCTGAAAATTCATTCAAAAGTTTCCTTTTTGTAATCGTACAAGCTCATGGTGCGGTGAGGGAAAATCAGTATCTTCCATGCCAAAAATGTTTTACTCCTTGAAAAAGTTTTAACTAGTCAAATTTATGAGGCAGAGTCCGGTCTAGATAACGCCCAGTTCTCACTTGTTTCACAATTTACAAAAAAAACTACACTTCCCTCATACTTGATGATGGAATGAAATAGGTCAAATGCAGCTAATGATAGCTGCACCGAGAACTTTCCTTCCATACTTGAGGCAAAATAATAGGCACCATAGACCGTCAAAGGATAGATGGATAAGGGAACATAAGTGTAAGAAAAAATGCATGGGAACCGCCATTAATATGGTTGGTATGGGAGATTTGAGAAACCTTTACCGTCTACCGTTGACTGGAAAGTTGCACTTCCCAAAAATAAATTTATCTCTGTTTTCAAAACCGCGAGCTCTAGTACATGTTTAGTCATTGCTTCCAGCCACGGGTTTTCAACGTTGCCATCAAAAGCCACGGTTCGAGAGTCTCCACATTCTTTCTTCAAAGCAGCAACTATTGAGAGCATAATTTTCATTCTAAGTGTAATGTGCATTGTCCCAAATGTTTGGGAAACGTAGTAGAAAACAAAAAAAATCGGCCTACGTAGCAATCACTCAAGATCATCTATGAAGATTGCATACAAGGTTTTAGGTCATGGCTCACCAACCGATGTAGCGGAAGTAGAGTTGGTGAAGACCGTCGGTGCAATTCCTTGCAACTAGGAATTTCGATGACCTCCCAACTGCGAGGATATCGATCCCTGGAACCATCTCGCGATCTAGTCTCGCAGACAAGTCCCACGAACAAGCTCCTCAAAGAAGGTTCGAAGGCACGACCCCTCCATTAGTATCCACACATACTGTAGAAGAAATCCAGCAGCGCTCCGCCGTCCAGAGAAGAACGCCATCGAGAAAACTAGAGGGAGAAAACCCTAACGGATTCCGATCTAGAACAACGTCTAAACCGGGGTCTAAAAGTGGAGTTACATGGTTTAGAGGGAGGGAGGGTGGCGCATAGGCCTTGGGGTTTGATATGTTGCACCCCCACCCTTGCCCCTCATTATATAGGTGGCCAAGGGGATTTGCTGGCCGACCTAGGGGGTGTGGAGTCCCCTTGGGACTCTTACTCCCAAAGGGAGTCCTTCCCACCGGGGAGTTTGAGTCCAAGGAGGACTCCTCCCCACCTGTGCCGCCCCCACCACCAGATTTCGGCCAGCCCCCTTGGGGTGCCTTGCCCCCCCAAGGCTTAGGGTGGTGGGGCGCACATGGTACTGTCCGGAAACTCGTGGAACCTTCCAGAAGCTTCTGGAACCTTCCAGGACCTTTTGGGACCATTCTCGACCATTTCGGGGCCTTTCGGGATGGTTTCGGGACATTCCGGAACCTTCTGGAACACTTACAAGACCTTCCGGGACCATTTTTGGACGTTTCGGAACTATCTGGATAGGTTGCGAGACCATCCGAGTTACAGTCTAAGAAATCCGATGACCGCGTTAGTTTGTCGGGACGTCCACCGATTAACCAGAAACTATTCCGGTCGATCCAAGACTTCCCCAGTACCATTCTCATATGTTCCGGAACCACCTGGGACTATTCAAGAATGATACGTACATATTCTTAAATACCCGGAACTACTTTCAATGCCCTTATTTACAATTCCATAAATACCCGGAACAACATCCGGTGCCCATATGAACTATTCTGTTATGCTTCCACTAGACCTTTTACCATTCCAGTATTCTAACAGACTACTGATCATTAAGTGTGTGACCCAATAGGTTCGGTATAATGTGGACGTGACTCAGAACAACTTTTGGACATAGGTCAACAGCCTTTTGTCAATAGCCAATAATCAACAGCGGAGCCATGGACACCCATGTTGACTCCCGCACATACACGAAGAAACTTTGAGTGCACTAATATGTTTAGTCATGTACCATTCCTTTTGTTTCACGATATATGACAAAGAGAGAGGAGATAAGTTTGGCACCCATGTGTAACAACTTCTTGAACACAAGCCACTCGTTATCCTCTTTGCTCGTTTGTCCCTTTTTCTCGATATCGTATTCCGGTATCCCCGTGACTAAATCACAAAGCGTTTGGCCAGAATATAATGGATACCGTCATACCGAGTGGGCCCGAAGTGAATATATTCTTCATCGTGAAGGAGAAAATCCCAGTCATGAACTATCGCAATTACTAGACACACTATCTGATGTACCCAGAACTTATTTTACTACTTCCCAGTAACGGGAAGATTCATCTAAGAACCAAAGTACAACTTCCTGTGTGAAGCAACTCGATACTCTCATGGTCTAAGGAATTAAATATGATAACATTTTATGATATGACCTATAACGCTGTTACGATGTTCTGCTAACAAGAACAATGTCCATGATTAAGAAAACGTAATCATCAGTTATCACATGAGCTGGTCTTATAGGCTAAACCAGGAACTCTTGGTGTTTACATTTCCACACATGCAAATGAGTTTTCTTCTGAATCTCACATTCAGGGTCATTGCAATTATAGCACAGAAATATAAACATTCATTACGAACGTGGAAATATATATAATAACATTCCAACAGTCTCCCACTTGCACTAGAGTTAATAATATTGTTTGTGCTTGAGCACTTTACACCTATGTCATACCGGTGTAATGCATGCTTCATTTGTGGTATAGACTTCAACCCGAATCTGACTTTTTAGGCCCGTTTGTATCTTGCACATCTTCGCATTTTCACGCTATCATAAAATTCAATAATTTTATCAGTTTATCTTTGTATATATTTGAATCATTTGGCAGAACCTTGTTTCCTTAGAATAAGTCACGAAATCATTCATCAATGTTCCATGAGCTTCAAGCATCTAGGAAACCATATCAACTTCATAAATGAATTTATGATTCAAAATACCCTCCTTGTTACTTCTTAAAGTAACCATATACTTAGCCTCTGTTATAGAATTCGCCACAGTATCTAACTTGACAAATTTTCTCCATACTGCGCCACCCTTACGTGTGAAACACATAATCCCAATTAAAATCAAAAATCGGTTGGAGTAAGTATGAAGACCGAATTGGTGTAACTATTTACATCAAAATTCAGTTGGTGTAACTTATTACTACGAGCTCTTCATTATCTCCATTTTCCGAGAAATATATCTTATCTATCATAAGTTTAACTTTTCACTGTTTGTCCAATGATCGACATATTAATCACTTTGGTATCTTGCTCACAACCTTTTGGAGCACTGGACATATCTGGTCATTCCACATATTATGGTGTACATGACTAATCCAAGCACATAGGTGAGTGAAATTCAATTCATGTGTTTTTCTTATCTATGTTCATGAACACCGATTTCCGCAAACAACGTTTCACCAAGACCTCGGCAAGAACATCGTTCTTGGCGTATTCATACTAAACTACTTTAGTATCATGTCAACATGTAATGTTGGCTTTAGCATGACCAGGCACTTACTATCTACATAAATCATTGTGCTCAATACTAATGCTATATTAGCCCAAGTACTTCAGCTGATAATTATTTTCAATGAAGTCCTTATTCATGTCAAGAAATTTATATCATTTCCAATCAACAATATGTCATCTACATAAGGTCGTAGAAATATTATTCAGCTCCACTTACTTTCTTGAATATTCAAGCATCTTCGTTATTCCTGATGAAAACAAACTCTTTTGGCAATTTCATCACAACGAAAATTCCACCTCCATTTTGCTAGCTTCAGTACATTACTGGATATTCGAGGCTTGCATCTCTTCTAGCATCCTTTGAATAGACAAAACATTCCGGTTGTATCAAATATACGTCCTTTGTTATATTTACGTGTAGGAAATTTGTTTTGACATTCATTATATCATATCCTATAAATGAGATATGTAGTAATTGCTAGTATAACCCGAACTGATTAAAGCATATCTACAGTCGAAACTAGTTCGCCGTAGTCAACCTTTGAACTTGCTAGAAAGCATCTTTCCAACGAGTTGAGATTTATGGATAAAATAGTTTCATCTGAATCAGTTATAGATCCATTTATTTATTTTTTAGACTCTTAGTCTTTTGGAGGGTCTACCAAGTTCAAAACTTGACTTACTTCCATGCATACTATCTCGGATTATTTGGCATTTAGCCAAATCCCGGAGTTAGGGCCCATCAACGCTTCTTTGTATATCATAAGTTTATCAATGTCGAACAACATCATATCCTTTTACATATCATGAATGTTTGTACGAGTTTTGCTTAACCTGTGCGGTTCAGCTGCGCACTTCTATGAAGATTCAACAATCTAGACAAGTTGCACTATCCTCCCACTCACTCTTTTTCAAGAAACTATTTCCTTCAAAACACACTGTTCTTAACAACAAACAGTTTTGCTTTTGTGTAGTGATAGAGGAATACCAAACCTTTTGAAATAACCTTAACAAAGTAGCACTTATCTGATTTGGGGTTCTGAGTATATCAAACATATATCTCATGTACCCAAATTTTAAGAAAAGACAATATGGTTTTTAACAGTCCATACCACATCTAATATGGTGTCATTTCAACAGATTTGATGGTGCTCTTTTCAGTATAAAAGTCGTAGTCACTGACGCATAACTTAATAAATATAATGGAAAATTTATAAACGTCATATTTGATCTTACCGTGTCATACATGTCTTGATTACGTCTCTCTAACAGTTTACTCTCAGTGGTGTTTGGGGAGGCGCAAGTTATGACACTTCTTCACAACTCACCAGACGTTCGCAAAACTTGTAACTCAAATATTACTTTCTACAATCTAATTTGCAGAAGCATTATTTTCTTGTTACAATGAATTTCTATTTCACTCTAAAATTCCTTGAACGTTTTCAAAGATTCCAGAAGTATGTCTCCATTGAACAGATATCCACATATCTACTTCAACCCATGAGTGAAGATAGAAAATCCACTACACACAACTACACGTCTTGGACTACACACATCATCATGTATGATTTCCAATAGTTTAGTTGCCCGTTCATGTATGGCCTATCAATGGTGTTTTAGTCACATTACTTCAAGACAAAGTTCGCAAGCGTCAAGTGATTCATAATCATATGACTCGAAAAGTCCATCACTTATGGAAATTCTTCATGCATGTTATGTCACTTGTGACAAGCTACAGTGCCACACACTTGTGGTATTTCTGTCAGTCTTGCAACATTTAGCGTCAGTGTTATGGATGTTTAGTATTATTATCAAGATTCGTTAGATACAACCTATTCATAATGGAAGTATGGCCTTTATATTATTCAAAACTTAGAATAATTTTCTTGCATCAAACATGATTCAAAATGATGTTCTGCAACAAGGCTGAAGTGCAGTAACAATTTACTCAACTCTTAAATGAATTATGAAGACAATCATAGAGTCAACACACACTATAGTAAACCTTTTACCGTGTTCTCGTGCGTGTCAAAACTCATCATCATCTAGTCATAAAGGCCATCGTATTTCTTGCATCGACTTGCAACGATATGCAATCGACGTGATATTCTACTGATCAAAAATTTAATCACAATATACAGAATCAACAATTAACTGTTTACTCATGACCCCAAGAATTACATCTTTTGACCAGCAATGAACTCATGTATAACTTTGTATGACTTTAATTTCTGAGCTAGGTATTCCATTCTTCTTTCGTTTTGCCTTTATACGTATCATAGTTCTATTTCCAATGTCACTCCTACTCACTAAAGATCACACATGATCAAGCGTGGTGAATGCCATGGATTTTCCAGCGTGTTAGTCTTACTAACGCTCTTTGGAACTTCCTTTCCCTTAATTCCCATCATCATATGATTGGTGTTCTTCTGGATCCCACACTTATCAGTTTTGTTTGACCATAACGAACACTTTCGCTAATTCTTACAAATCATACAATGTACTAGATATCTTATATCTTACAATAATTGTCTCACTACTGAAAACAGTTTTTCAGTTCCATGAATATCACATAACTATCCCAAACGTTTTGAAGTTCAGCATTCATGGTGGTGAAGACAATGCATTTAGATGTGGTGGAATCATAGCATTTTGGATTGATGGACGTAATTCACATCATCTGTAAGGCCCGATATGCGGTACTGTTCCAGATCTAGATGTTTCCATCCAGATCCGGGGACGAAGCACATATCGTTCCCACCGCGACATATGACGAAGCCATATGCCCCGGATTTCCATCATGATATCACAACATTACAGCTACATGGATACAACGTCTCATACAATCGGCATACAACTGCCTTAATACATTACATCAGCGGAAGATACATGTCTGAGTACATACTACATTCAAATGCCTAGTGGAAAAGGTAAAACACACCATCCCCGTAACCACACGGGTCCAGGATCATCCGCTGGGATCCACCTAACTAGTTATCGTCGAGTCTTCGTGAAGGCGTCCAGAATAAGGATCGTCGAGCTCCTCTGAAGTCCAAGATCGTTGCAAAACGTGCGTAAAAGAGAAAAGAAAGAGGTGAGCTATATCAAAAGGCTTGTAACTAACTTCTCACGAGTAAGATGGGGGTAGTGGTGAGGTTGCAGTCGCACTAGCAATATATGAGTGGCTAACGGTCTATTTTAGAGTAAGATGAGAACCATGCATTCGATGAGGAATCGCCTCCAACAAGTCCTGCTATCAACTACTTACGCAATCATAACACCTATCCTATCCTTGTCCTCCTCTTCGCATCCCGACGAAGAAGAAGCTGTCAAGGCACACACACGTGGACCAAGTTATTAAGATTATCTCAGTTGTTGTCTATGAACAAGGAGTAGGTCTCAAGTTGTCCATAATCGTGGAGACGGCTTCTCGAAAAGATTTAACCCTGCAGGGGTGTACCAACTACCCATTACAAGGTTCCGCACGCACGCCCATCTCTCTCAATTTCTACCCATCACAGGCAGCCATTTTATGATTTAGTCCCAAGAGATCTGAAATGACAGGTCCCTCTAACTAACAACGCACAAATCCGGGTGGCCCCCGGTGTGTCGACATCCATCTCAGGAGCCGACCGCGCTCTCGATCTGGTCTCTACCGTCTGTCGCAGGGTTGGATTGCCGGTAAATTCTCACATGAGGCCGGGACCTCAGCCGGACAGGTTGGACCAACAAGGAAACCATGTTCCCGCTGGCCCAGGTTGTTTTAAAGAATATCTTCCAGGAGCGACCCAACAGACACACACACGGTTTCAAATGGTAAATCATCTTGGGCCACCACTAAAAATGTTTGAAGCTACGTAGGTAAGAAGAGGGGACCCCATAGTATCCCACACGCGGTTAGGCAGGCTCGTCAAGAGACACAATACCCGGAACTCGGGTCCTCGGTGACTCGAATGGAACAAAGCGTCGGGGCGGGATAGCCTAGACCTTCCATCCTTCGTGGAATATATTCAACATTATAATAATCATATCATCAACAACAATATAATAATGTGATAGGCCAAACCAAGGAGTAACAGGAGGTAACAATTGATATCATCCTAGCATGCATACTAAGAAGTGGCTGAGCAACGAGCAATAGTAACATAGCCGAACAAGGTTTGCTGGGATGTGGAGGACATGGATGTTGGGGTTTATTTGAGATGCATGAATATGAAGTGGTAGGATCAAGCAATCGTTCTATCCTACACCTAGGCGCGAGTGAGCTGAAAGTTATATGCATGATATATGCTCCCCCTTACCTGATTTGAAGACGATCCGAAGGTGAAGTCGATCGTAAGCTCGCAACGTCTCCGAGAGGTACCTGCGGAAGCACACAAGAACGAAACACTGGAAAAGGCAATCGACGAGCAAGCATCTATTACTACGAAGAAATCACGAGCAAGCATCAACAGGAAGGCAACACGAGAAAATGAACTACGGCATCGCATCTACCGTCGAGAGCGGTTACTAGAAGGTTAAGTGGAGTACTCGTCACACACGACGATACCGCACATTTAGAACGGTTCAAGTTGTTTAGCTAGACCACATGAGAAAAGGTTGTTAACATGGAATCTCACTCAAGCATGGCATAGCACACAAACATGTCAAGAGGTGAAGCATAAAGTAAACTACCTATGCTAGTCATTTTAAGTGAGGCAACACCCTAACATGGCATGCATTAAGTGCCCCACGATAAACTGGAATTTGGTACTGTTCTGCCCTAAACATATTTTTATTATTTTTATTAGCAAGCAGGAGCAGCATATTCACAACCTACACGAAATTCTAGACAAGTTACATATAAGAAACATTTTATTCGGAGCAACGGTTAAAAAGTTATGACAGATTACAGTTTACAATGGCAAGGGTTGTAATTAGCAGGTAAACAGCATGTAAACAAAGTCAAACATGGAAAAAGAGCACATTTTATTATTCTACACGAAAAACTAAGCAACTTTCATGTATTACACGTCGCGATCCGAGCTACGGTTGAAAAGATATTCGCATCGCAAAATTACACCGCAATCTGCCATTAAATAAATACAGAAAAATGCTAACGCATCTACTGGGCCGAATTCAGTCCTGCTGGGCCTAAGTGGACAGAGCGCTAAACATTATCAAACGCTCATGGGCACCAAACAGCAGAAAACCGAATTGGGCCAAGCCAATCTACCAGAGCAGAAAAAAAAAGAAATAGGGGACTCACCGAGTGGGCCTCGACACAGGCTGGCGGGGTGGGCACGATTTTGGCTTAGGGGAAACCATAGAAAGGGGTGGGAGAGTGGTGGTCTTTATATAGCCTAGGTGGCTGGCAGTTTGCAAAAACATCCCCGGTTTCTCTGTCGCGCATGTGGTGTTTACGTTCCTGACCGTCGGGGGTCTGCAGGACCACCGATTCGGGTAAAATTTCGAACTGCGCGATCAGCGCGTAGAGCCGGCGGCATTCACCTCGCGCTGGAACCATTCCGAGAACACTTTCTGGCGCGCTATAAAAATATCCCATTTACTTATTAAACGGGGTTTTCGTTCCGTTGGCTACGGTTGGTCTTGTGCGGGTTTTCGCGACGGTGATCGGGTGAAACCCGTTGTCGCAAAGGTCAAGTGTCAGGGTGGCAAGGGTCGGTCTCCGTCCGGTACGAGATAATAGGGGGCAAATAATCGTCGATCGATAAATTAGGGATGCAGACACCGCAAACAAATCAGAAAATCAAAGAATTCACACCGAATTTTTTTATTATTTTTGTAAAATCTGGGCTGTTACATCATCCATAGCATCAACGGGAGAGCATCGAAAATTCCTGATAGGACATGGTCCTTCTCCACACTATTGAGTATAGTCCTCACAATACGGTACCAATCGTAAAGTTTTTACCAGATAATACAGTTAATCAAAAACAATCGGGAAGGTGGTAACGCGAGCCATTATTCTACAACGATAATGCAAATACTTAGACTTTGTTCATAATTAAGATGCAATTGTAATTAATCAATTTAATTACTAAGTGCGCTCCCACTTAGATCAATATCTCTCGTAATTGATGCTGTAGTGATTCAAGATCCGACCCAATCGTCCGCCATTGATGTGACATCACTGATGACTTAGACTGGACCGGTAGGCCAACTTGCCAATAACGCCAAAGGTGATTCTTATTCATCTTTCGATGGCCGTGTTTCGGTAGCAAACTTATATCCAAACCGTGAAGACAACCACGTGTAATTGCAGTGTGTTCTTAACACACCCGCCTTTTATGCTTCACACCATGTGCACCCATGTGACATGACCTGCTCCGATGTGAAACATAGTATAAACAGTGCTACAATTGGAATAACACTATCAATTTGATATTTTTATGCGAGAGATCACACTAATAAAATACGACTAGTACGCATCAAGCAAGGGTGCATCAAAGGGATAAACATCACAGGCAATTCATAAATCTATTTTGTATGACATAGCCCTTTGCTTCGTGAAGTCTTCGTTGTCTTCACGTCGTCGTGGTAGAAGTCACCGTGTCCACCAACTTGTCCCTCGCGCCGGGACCATCATCACGGTTCCGCCATGTGCTTCGGGGTCCACCTACGCATCATAGATCATCACCTTGCATCTATCTATGGCTTTGCCTCAAGCTAATAAATAGTTCTGGCACGCAGGCCATAATTAAGTGACAATCATATGACTCCAGTCATCATGCCGTACCACGACACGCAGGCCGCAAATAAATATTATAAAACATATAGCATGTCATACAAACACATTGCAAATCTCGAAGGCTATACAGGTTGTTAGATCGCCATATTTACAGGTTGTTGAAAATTTTATCGTGGTTGATTAGAAGGTTACATGCAAACGTTGTTCCCTATACAAACCAAACACGATACTTCATTGTTGCTAGTTTAACGTTCGGGGTGCATGTAGCAACTAATGCCACAAGCCAAACTTCGTTCAACGCGTGACCCCCGTGTGGATATGAGTTCATAAATCCACAAGCCCCTCCATGTTAAGTCTCCCATTGCGAGATTAAGATGAGATCCAAGGAGTTTGATGTACTGCATGATCAAGGCAACCAGCATACTGCCAACTTGCCATCAAGCACAGAAAAAATCACATGATAGGGAAGCAACGAAAACATCAATGCCTCATATCAATATATGATCTAGACCTAAACATGCATCTACCTAGATCACTCATGATACCACTGTTTGGGAAAAGCAGTAGAAAACAAAAAAAATTGGCCTACGTAGAAATCACCGAAGAACATCTATGAAGATTGCATACAAGGTTTTAGGTCATGGCTCAGCAACCGATGTAGAGGAAGTAGAGTTGGTGAAGAACGTCGGTGCAGATCCTCATAGCTAGAAATTTCAATGACCTCCCAACCGCGAGGATATCGATCCCTCGAACCGTCCCGCGATCTAGTCCCGCAGACAAGTCCCATGAACAAGCTCCTCGAAGAAAGGTCGAAGGCACGACCCCTCAATTAGTATCCACACATCCCGTAGCAGCAATCCAGCAGCGCTCCGCCGTCCATAGAAGAACGCCACCGAGAAAACTAGAGGGAGAAAACCCTAACGGATTCCGATCTAGAACAACGTCTAAACCGGGATCTAAAAGTTGAGTTACGAGGTTTAGACGGAGGGAGGGTGGCGCATAGGCCTTGGGGTTTGATATGTTGCAGCCCCCACCCTTGCCCCTCATTATATAGGTGGCCAGGAGGCTGTGCTGGCCGACCTAGGGGGTCTGGAGTCCCCTTGGAACTCCTACTCCCACAGGGAGTCCTTCCCACCAAGGAGTCTGAGTCAAAGGAGGACTACTCCCCATCCGTGGCGCCCCCACCACCAGATTTCGGCCAGCTGATACGTCTCAAATGTACCTATAATTTCTGCTTTCTCCATGCATGTTTTGTGTGATATTGCTATGCTTTTAATACACTTTCATATCTTTTTATATCATATTTTGGAACTAATCTATTAATTTTTGCAAGAGTGCACAAGTTCTTTTTTTTGTCTTTTATGTGTAGGAATTATTTAGATAAAGTAAAAATCACAAAAAGTAGCCTTATAGGAGTTGGACTCTAACTCTCACCAAATCTGTCCCCACCAGACAGGTTTTAAATATCGCCTCGAAAACGCTAGAAGACTGCATCAAACGGAAAAACTTAAAACTACAAAGTTGTCGGGAATTTGTTTCCGATGGATCTAGACATAAAATTTTGCCCAATCGGAGTACGGATGCTCCCTCTGGTCCTGAAATACCGAAGACGTAATCTGGATGACGGGAATCCGAGAGTCTATATAAAGAGATGAAACCTAGGTCAAAGGGTACGACGAAATTTCCTACCCTTTGGCAGCCGTTTTGAGAGGGAGATCAATCTCCATAGCAGCACCATCTCCAAGTAAGAAGAAGGTTGCCAAGGGCCGCTGCCCCCAAGGGCCGTGGCCACCGCCGTGGCCGTGGGCGTCGCCGTGGCTGCCGCCGCCGTCTCCTTCATCTCCTCCAGGCTACACCTCTCCATCAACAACTCTCTCTCTCTCTCACCATGTCCATGTGTGAGTAGTTCACCTCGGGGCTAAGGTTTTTACCATTAGCTATGTGGTCAATTCTCTCTCCCATAATGTGATCTTCGTTGTGATCATAGAATATGTTAATCTAGGATGATCCCATGATGTTTCCTCTTCTTGTATGTATTGGATTTGATGTACTCACTTGATCTTATCTAGTATAATCCCCGAGAATATGGTGACAGCGGTCTATTGTATATGGATTAGAAGAATATTTCATGAGTTATTTCCTCTTTTGTGTGTTGATTGAAGATTGAGAGTCTCTTGGTGCTTGTCTTTGACTATCCATGAGATATGTTGTGGTGATTGTGGTACTCTTTTTGATGGCCGTTGTGACATTGGGAAATCCATAGATTGAGAACTACGAACTTTGAGGTGTGCTTTTATAGCCCTACATAATTCTCGTCCTCTCTTGACCATAAAGGAATGACCTCCGAGTGCGTCTCCATTGCATGTTTTATGGGAAATATCATGTGATTAAACTATGTTAGTGTTTTTAGGAGTTGCCACTAGTGAAAGTATGAAGCCTAGGCCTTGTTTCCACTATTGTTACACCGTTTGTGCTCACTTTTGTCACATGTTTGTTTGCTGCACTTTTTATTACAGATTTATATTACTTTGTTTGGCCGCACATATCGCCCATATTTTACCATCTCTTCGCCGAACTAGTGCACCTATACAACTCCTAGTATTATTAGGGATGTTGGGGACACAAGAGACTTCTTGTATCTTAATTGCAGGGTTGTTTGAGAGAGACGATCTTCAATCTCTACTTCCCTGACTTCGATAAACCTTACGTCATCCACTTGAGGGAAATTGCTGCTGTCCTACAAACCTCTGCACTTGGAGGCCCAACATAGTCTAGAACAATAGAAGCGTGCATAGACATCAAGCTATTTCTGGCGCCGTTGCCGGGGATGTGAGCGTTGAAGGTATATCTTTATATCTTGCAATTAAATCTTTTCGTTTCTTGTTTTTATTTTCACTAGTTAGGCTGACGGAAAACAACAAAAATATTATGAGAGAGCTTTATGAGCTGTACCTTGAGTTGAGACATGAAGTGTTTTCAAGAGAAAATCAAAAATCCTATGGAGCTTTACTATTTTCAAAACACTCATGATAGTAGCAATGTTATTACTATGTCTTCTTTGAATACCTTTGATCCTAACGATATGCAAAGCTATAAGCTTGGGGATGCTACGTTTTATGAAGATGATCTTTTTAGCCCCCCAAGTTTTGATGAGGAAATTTATTTTGATGATACTTTGCCTCCTATTTATGATGATTATTGTGATGACACCTATGCTATAAAGAATGAATGTTTGGAAGTGTATCATGATAAGAATGATTCATGTGATAGCTATATTCTTGAGTTTGCTCCCACTATTACTAATGAGAAGGATTTTGCTTATGTGGAGAGTAAAAAAAATTCTATGCTTGTGGATCATGATAAGATTTTTTTATGTGATACTTATATTGTTGAGTTTAATCATGATCCCACTGAAAATTATTATGAGAGGGGAACATATGCTTATAGATATTTCAATAATATCAAGTTCCCTCTCTTTATGTCGAAGATCTTGAAGTTGCACATATTTTGCCTTCCTATGCTAATATCTTTATGCTTCAATGAGTTATTTCTCTACAAGATCCCTTTTCATAGGAAGCATGTTAGACTTAAATGCGTTTGGTATTTTCTTCTTTATGCTCTCTTTTGTGCTTGAACTTTTATTCCTACGAGAGCATCACTGAAATCATAAGCCTATCTTGATGGCTATAAAGAAGGATCTCTAGGGAGACAACCCTTGTTATCTTTAGTTTGAGTTTTTAATTTCAGTTTTTAGTGGTCTTGATGATTGTTACTACTGTAGCAACATCATTGTATCTTTATTTTCAAGCTTTGTGCCAAGCTCATATGACAAGGGAAGTGAAAGTTGTGACATGTTGTCCAGAAATAAGATTCTGGCCTCGTGACGGGAAAAATCAGATCAAATCACCAGTTCATCTTTTTGATCTGAATTTTTGACACAGCATTCTCTATACAATCACGGAACTTTGGTATGTTCTGAGTTTTTTGATTTGAGATGCAGAAGTACCCCTAAAAAATTCTTTACTACCTTCTGTTCTGTTTTTCACAGATTCTTCCACGTTTTGTCTCTCCTAACTTTTGTAAACCTTAAGCTTTCTTTTTCTTTGCAAAAACCTTTTGACAATCTTGAGAAACACTAGGTCTTCAAGAATATCTTTATATCCAGTGGGAAAAATTATTTTATTAAGGGTACTAACCTCTCTAATCAGCTTATGATGAGTTATGTATGAAGGGAGTTTTCAAGTGTGCGATGAAAGATGATGAAAGAAGATTCGGGAGTGTCAAGCGCTCAAGCTTGGGGATGCCCCCATGCATCCCCAATAAATATTCAAGGAGACTCAAGCGTCTAAGCTTGGGTATGCCCCCCGTGCATCCCCTTCTCCATCAACAATCATCAGTTCGTCCTTTGTCTCACTATATTTTTATCACTTCATGCGTTATGTGCTATGCTTAGAGCGTCTCGCTCTTAGGTTTTATTTTTAGTTTTCTTTAGATTTTATTTCTGTTCATAATAAGTTAGACCCCGTGGTACTTTTTGTGGGAGAGAAACATGCTCCACTTTCAAAATCTAGAACACATCATAGGATTTTTCATGCCTATCTTCTTTATTGTTGTGTGTTCTTTATTTTTCCTAGCTACTGCCATGTTTAGTTGTAGTCTTAGTTTGTCTTTAGCAAGAGCCTTGGATTTTGTTTAGTTTGTTGCTGGAACTCTCTTTAGTTTTCATGTTTATCTTGTTAAGAGAGTTGGTTGTTGCACTGAGTTGTGTCTTTTCTTGAAAGTAGGTAATTGAGGTTGCTATTTAATTTTAGTAGTAACTTGCAATAGTTTTGAGGTATTGATGTGAGTAATGTTTGAACTTTTGGTGTCAAGAACTCTAGCCTATTAGTGATAAGTGTCATATTTTGGGCAATCCTTGTTTATTTTCAAAACCTACAAAACTAGTGGAGAACTCTAGCTACTAGATGGATCGCTAATCTTTGGAGGGATCGGATATTAGAGTACACTCACGTACCATGAGTCGAGGATGCGCAAGGATAACCAAATCCCCATACACTCCTCCTCGGCGTACTTGTCTCTTTGTGAACCTCCTCATTAGATTGAGAGTTACCGATAATAAGTGCATGAGTTCTTCGGACTAATGTAAGTATTTAAAGTTAACACTTCCACTCCTCATATTTTCTAGCCTCTCCAGTGCCGTGCATTGCCTTCTTCTCACTCCGAGAGTTGGCGTCCACCTTCGCCGGTACATCCAAACCCTTGGCATGATACACTCTGTCATCATAAAACTCCTCATATCTTTCCTCAAAACAGCCACTATACCTACCTATCAAGACATTTCCATAGCCTTTCCGAGATATATTGCCATGCAACAGCCACCTCTTCATGACTTGATCTTCATGTCATACATGTTCCTGCTACACTGGCAGAGGCATACATTTGCATACATCATGGTAGCTACATCTTCTTTATGTTTGAGTACCTTGTAAAGTGTGAAGATCTTATATACCTTCTTGTAAAATAGAGTGTTTCCCTTAAGTGAGGAAAAGATCCCAAAGTGGACAAAATAAAAGATCCCAAAGAGGACAAATGAGAGTTAAATAGAAAGAGCCATTGAGGCCACCAAAAAATACAAAAAATATAAAAAAGAGAAAAAGAAATAAAAAGAGAGAAATGGGAAACACTACTATCCTTTTGAAAGATCCACACTAGTACTCCCTCTTATCCTTGTACTCCATAGAGATGATCATTCATGCATATAGCTATGTGGGGACCTTCACACTATAGAACTTAGCTTGCATATTCCAAGGATGAGCCTCCTCAAAAGAGCTCTAGGTCTTCATGAGCGAGAAAGTTAGATGCACCCCCACTAGTTCCATTGGAGAGCTTTTTAGCTCATATGTGCATCCGTTGCATGGCAATCCCTACACCTCACATCATATCTATCATTTGGCCTTCTCGTCTATGATTATCCTCATTGATGTGAGCATTTCTCATCATTTTTGTCTTCCTCCTCCACCATATTTCTCTCTTTGCCATCCTAAGTGTCAACTCTCGTGCTTATGCTCATACATTGCATGAGTTCTCAAAATATCGAAAATGAGTGGATCAAATTGACTTGTACCTGGTTAATGGTCTGGGGACTAGTCAAGATAAGATTCCAAAGAAGACCAAGTGTGAAACTTTAGTAGATTGAGTTCTCAACAAATATAGTTTTTCTCCCGTATTCCCATATCCCCCTTCTTGCACGCAAACACTATTTGGAGACATTCGAGTCACGGACAGCTAAGAGCTCTTGCACCTAATGTTCTTATGTTGCTTGTTTCAATGCTAATATAGAATCTTGCCTGTTATGACTTGAATTGAATTATATACCTTGATTAATTTACTTTAAAATTTCTTATATGGTTGTTTGCATGTCACTACAGAAATAATGCTTGTTATCATTTACTTACTCGAGGACGAGCAGAAATTAAGATTGGGATGTTGATACGTCCCAAACGTATCTATAATTTCTGCTTGCTCCATGCATGTTTTGTTTGATATTTCTATGATTTTAATACACTTTCATATCTTTTTATAACATATTTTGGAACTAACCTATTAATGGTTGCAAGAGTTCACAAGTTTTTTTTGTCCTTTATGTGTAGGAATTATTTGGATAAAGGAAAAATCACAAAAAGAAGCCTTATAGGAGTTGGACTCTAACTCTCCCGAAATATGTCCCCACCAGACAGGTTTTAAATATCGCCTTGGAAACGCTAGAAGAAGGCCTCAAATGTAAAAACTTAAAACTACAAAGTTGTAGGGAATTGTTTTCCGGTGGATCTAGAGATAAAATGTGGCCATATCGGAGTTCGGATGCTTCCTCTGGCCCCGAAATACCAAAGACGTAATCTGGATGACGGGAAACCGAGAGTCTATATAAAGAGAGGAAACCTATGTCAAACGGTACCACGAAATTTACTCCCTCTTGGCAACCGTCTTGAGGGGAAGATCAATCTCCACAGCAGAACCATCTCCATGGAAGAAGAAGGGGGCCAAGGGCCGCTGCCCCCAAGGGTCGTGGCCACCGCCGTGGCCCTGGGCGTCGCCGTCGCCGCCGCCATCTCATTCATCTCCTCCGGGTTGCACGTCTCCATCAACAACTCTCTCTCTCTCACCATGTCCATCTGTGAGTAGTTCCCCTCTGGGCTAAGGTTTCTACCAGTCGCTATGTGGACAATTCTCTCTCCCATGATGTGATCTTCGTTGTGATCATAGGCTATGTTAATCTAGGATGATCCCATGATGTTTCCCCTTCTTCTATGTATTGGATTTGATGTACTCACTTGATCTTATCTAATATAATCCCCGAGACCATGATGACAGCGGTCTATTGGACATGGATTAGAAGAATATTTTCATGAGTGATTTCCTCTTTTGTGTGTTGATTAAAGATTGAGAGTCTCTTGGTGCTTGTCTTTGACTATCCATGAGATATGTTGTGGTGATTGTGGTACTCTTTTTGGATGGCCACGGTGATATTGGGAAATCCATAGATTGAGAACTACGAACTTTGAGGTGTGATTTTGTAGCCCTACATAATTCTCGTCCTCTCTTGACCATAAAGGAATGACCTCCGAGTGCGTCTCCATTGCATTTATGGGAAATATCATGTGATTAGACTATTCTAGTGTTGTTGGGAGTTTCCACTAATGAAAGTATGAAGCCTAGGCCTTGTTTCCACCATTGTTACACCGTTTGTGCTCACTTTTGTCACATGTTTGTTTGCTGCATTTTTATTACAGATTTATATTACTTTGTTTTGCCGCACCTATCACCCATATTTTACAATCTCTTCGCCGAATTAGTGCACCTATGCAACTCCTAGTTGTATTAAGTGTGTTGGAGACACAAGAGACTTCTTGTATCTTAATTGCAGGGTTGTTTGAGAGAGACCATCTTCAACCTCTACTTCCCTGAGTTCGATAAACCTTAGGTCATCCACTTGAGGGAAATTGCTGCTTTTCTACAAACCTCTGCGCTTGGAGGCCCAACATAGTCTACAACAATAGAAGCGTGCGTAGACATCACCTGACCCCTTGGAGTGCCTTGCCCCCCAAGGCTAAGGGTGGTGGGGCACATATGGTACTGTTCGAAAACTTGTGCAACCTTCCAGAAGCTTCCGGAACTTTCCAGGACCCTCCGGGACCATTCCAGGGCCTTCCGGGATGGTTTCGGGACATTTCAGAACCTTCTTGAACACTTCCAAGACCTTCCGGGACTGTTTTCGGACGTTTCAGAACTATCTGGATAGGTTCCGAGACCATCCGAGTTACAATCTAAGAAATCTGATGACCGCGTAAGTTTATCGGGACGTCCACCGATTAACCGAAAACTATTCCTGTCGATCCAGGACTTCCCCAGTACCATTCTCATATGTTCCGAAACCACCCGGGACTATTCCAGAGTAATCGAGACTTATCCTTAAATACCCGGAACTACTTCTGATGCCCTTATGAACAATTCTATAAATACCCGGAACTACTTCCGGTGATCGTATGAACTATTCTGTTTTGCTTCCACTAGACCTTCTACCATTCCAATATTCTAATAGACTACTGCTCGTTAAGTGTGTGACCCAATAGGTTCGGTATAATGCAGAAATGACTCAGAACATCTTCCGGAGATAGGTCAACAACCTTTTGTCAATAGCCAATAATCAACAGTGGAGCCATGGACACCCATGTTGACTACCGCACATACATGAAGAAACTTCGAGTGAACCATTACGTTTAGTCATGTACCATTCCTTTTTCTTCGCGATATATGAAAAAGTCAGAGGAGAGAAGTTTTGCACCCATGTGTAACAACTTATTGAACACAAGCCACTCGTTATCCTCTTTGCTTGTTTGTCCCTTTTTCTCGTTATCGTATTTCGGTATCCCTGTGACTAAATCACAAAGCATCTGGCCAGACTATAATGGATACTGTCATACCGAGTGGGCCCGAAGTGAATATCTTCTTCATCGTGAAGGAGAAAATCCCAGTCTTGAACTATTGCAATTACTAGACAAACTATCTAATGTACACAGAACTTATTTTACTACTTCCTAGTAATGGGGAGATTCATCTAAGAACCAAAGTGCAACTTTCTGTGTGAAGCAACTCGATACTCTCATGGTCTAAGGAATTACGTATATGATAACATTTCATGATATGACTTATAACGTTGTTACGATGTGATCTCTAAGTATATCATTCAATACTGGGGTCGGTTCAACATCCTTGTTCTGCTAAGAATATGTTCTCATTGCTACCGACAGCCTTGTTACAAGAACAATGTCCATGATTAAGAAAACGTAATCATCAGTTAGCTCATGAGCAGGTATTAGAGGCTAAACCAGGAACTCTTGGTGTTTACATTTCCACACATGAAAATGAGTTTTCTTCGGAATCTCACAGTCAGGGTCATTGCAATTATAAAACAGAAATATAAACATTTATTACAAACGTGGAAATATATATAATAACATTTTATTATTGCCTCTAGGGCATATTTCCAATACCAAAGTACCACATTATCGTCTACATGATTATGATATTACTTGTTCTGAAATTCTTAGTTCTAGTCTCATTTAAAACTCCGGAGGAGTTTCTGCATTTATGTTTTGCTTCACTCATGGAGGCTAGCGAGATACCACTCTAGTATGTTCAAGCTATGTGCATTGTGATCCTGTTTTGATTTTCAGCGGCATATTATTTACTATTGGTTGTTTGTGATTGATCACATGAAAGAAGGATTGCTTCATGCATTGTCCTTGTAGCATTGTTCCAATACTTGCTAAACTATTTTCCTAGTGCATGCTTACATACATCTAATGAACCAAAAGAGTTTGTGAAATGTTTTCCTTGTCGCGTCCAGTTCGTTGAAGTTAATTGCTTGAGGACAAGCAATACTCTAAGCTTGGGGGAGTTGATACGTCCCAAACGTATCTACTTTTCCAAACACTTTTTCTATTTTTTTGGCCTCATTCTTACATGATTTGAACGAAACTAACCGAGAGTGTTGCTGTTTTCAATAGAACTGAATTTATGGTTTTCTCGTGTGCAGGAATATGGATTTATAGGTACTTCATAAAATTCACGAAAAAATAAAAAAAATCCACGCACCTGGAGGGACCCAGGACCAGAAGGTGGACCAGAGGGGAGCCAGGGGGGCCCCAGGCGCCCTGTTGACGCGGCCACCCCCTTGGCCACACGGGAGGCCGCCTGGGTGGGCCCCACCCCCTTTGGTGACCGACCTTGGCCTCTATTTTTACCCATCGCGAGGAAACCCCAGAACAGAAGTTGTCTTCCCAATTCTCATCGCGGATCCGCCGCCACCCTCTGTTCTTCTCCGGAAGGGCCAATCTGGAGGTTGTTTTGGCCTCCGGTGAGGGGAGATCATCACCATTGTCATCACCATCTCCATTTCATCATCGCTCCATGACTTCTCCTTTCATGTGTGAGTAATTCCCTGCTGTAGACAAAGGGGATTGTAGGGATTGGATGAGTTAGATCATGTAATAGTTTGTCAGATTGTTGGGGTCATGTTGCCTATCATCTAGTATGTTGTTTATCATCTTTGCTAAAACTTGTTGCTCTCATTGCTTGTCACTTTGGGCCCGAGTGACATATTTTCATATCTGAACCACTTGTGTTTTCATGAGTTTATTTGTGTTCTTGATCCTATCTATGAGTTGTATGCACTAATTATGGTCCGGAACCGGCGATCCCAATGGTGACAGCTTGGGACACCAAAGGGGATGGACTATAATTTGAGGATTTCATGTATCCATTGAGTGTTAATGCTTTGTTCCGGTGCGCTTTGACAGGAGCACCTTAATATCCATAAGTTCCTTTTGTCCCCATTTGTAGCGGGATGGTAGGACAAAAGATGTTTTTCAAGTTCTTATTGCAAGCACGTACAACTACCTACAGGGTACATGTCTAATGTTTGATATTGCCTAGATGATCCTTGCTTTTCTGTGTGCCTTGCCCCGTGTTAAAATCTATTACATGTTCACTCTCATCCAAGCAACACCCAACCATCCATCTCCCCATCCTACAGTGTTTCAATCCTGCTAGTTACTAGTTGTTTACTTTTGTTGTTTTACTTTCGCTGTTTCACCGCCACTATTTCTGTTGCCACCATCACTTCCATATCACCATTGCTACTAATACTTCGTTGCAGTCAAGTGTATTTCAGGTGCGGTTGAATTGGCAACTCAACTGTTAAAGCTTGTGACTATTCTTTGGCTCCCCTTGAGTCGAATCTTTAAATTGGGTTATTCTTACCCGCGAAGACTATCTCGATCCCATACAGTTGAGGGTCATAATGCGCGTGAGGAGCATTTGGACGCCCCTCCAATGGGAGAAACGTCGTCGAAGGAATGAAGTATTGACGTGGGTGAGGTGGCGGTCTTGGATGGCGGTCATCTTGAGGCACATGAGGTTGAGATGGCTCGCCGTGAGTAACCCGAGAAGTAATGCGAGTGTCTTGTTCTTGACGCACATGATGGAGGCCCAAGTGGTCTTCACCTTTATGTCTTGTTGGACGAGCATTATAAGTTGTGTCCCCTTGTTGGTCATGTTGGTAGTTGAGGGTGTCGTGCATTTTTCGCTCAAGGTGGAGACGTTTCTAGCGCTCGATGGCACGTTCTTGAGGCTCCTTGCCATGGCGAGACCGGATGTGCTCCACAGGCTCATGGATGGAATTGGAAAGATGAGAAGACCGGTGTGAAGAAGCGGATGATGAAGAATGATGTCGCCAAGAAGAGAGCATCGACATGAGCTTGTCCATATTGGCTTTATCATAGTCGAGCATTTGTTGTTGAAATTCCTCCATGCAGACTTTATTGCGCTCGGAGAGCTCTTCCATTTTTTGGGACATGCGATCTTGACCGTTGTGTAGGTCCACCGCAATCGTGGGAACGCGGTTTCTCAACTTCTCATGCGCGTCACACATTTTATGTTGAAATTGGAGATGAGTCTGTTGAGTAACCATAGTGCTTGTATCATGATGTGGACCATTCACCGGTGAAGTAGGGGAGTCTTGCCTAGCCATGACAACAGGCGGGTAGATGGGAGAGTAAAAGGAAGAGAACATGATCAAGGTTACCTTCTCGAATATGTAATGAGTTGAGTGATGTGGAGCTTCGCATAGTGGATAGAATGTCCTTGTTTGAATCTCGTTCCCATACGAACACCTACAAATGGCTTATTGTGGAGCTTGGTAGGAGTTAGTGGCCACAGAAATGCGACAAGTGGATCAAGATGTTCATAAAATTGGTAGTGGTCCAAATGAAGCAATGTAATACAAGTAGATCAAAATAGAGAGATTGCAATAAGAAACGCACGCACAAAGATATTGGGACTTATGCAACCAAGAAAGTGAGCAAGGTAATATAGCCTTACGAAGACTAATGCTCGCGTTGCACAAGTACAAAGAGAGTCACTAGCTCGATTGCTCAACGGGCTTGATTCGCACAAGTGCACCAACCACCACTGGAAAAAAGGGCTTTAATGGCGCACTTGTTTTTGACATTAATGGCGCACATCAGATGCGCCATTACTAGCACGCCATTAGTAAGTGATAGTAATGGCACACATTTGGTGCGCCATTACTATCCTGGTTACTAATGGCGCACCAGGAGTGCGCCATTACTAAGGCCAGGAGTGCGCCACTGATATGAATATTAGGTTTTTTGTTTTTGCTTTTCTGTATTTGCAGAGGTTACGAAAGACATTACAACACAGATATAAACAACACAATATATAAACAGCAGATTTATCGAATACAATAAAAGATTAGTCTCCGAATACAACAGAAGATTAGTCTCTGAGTACAATTCATCATATTATTCTCCGAAGATCAAGATTAGCCCCGCGAGTAGATAGTTTTCCTTCACATTACAAGTCGATATCTAAATTACAATCATATAGATCGAGATCGAGGGCTGCGGTCACGATGAGCTCCCACTAGTGATGTCCCTGACACAGCTCCACCTCTGTCGCTGGATCGGATCTTCTGATATCCCTTCGTCCACTGCCCACTTGAGGAACAGAGCGGCGTGGTATCGCCATGGTAGCTGAGGCATCCGCGCACGCTCCTCGTTGGTCGACTCTAGCATAATCAACTGAGCCAATTCATACAAAGCACAATCCATCTCGCTCCGCTTCTTCTCGATCTCCGCTTGATCTGGCCTCCTCTTGTTCTGTGCGCCCTGGAGCGCACATATCAAGACGTACCAACGACGGGATGCGTCGCGTATCCGCGCACACCTTGCATCATCGAACGTCCTTACAAACTGCCTGTATTCTTCGGTTGTCATCGGCGGGTCTTCACGCCCAAAATTTCTCATACTTGCACAGTGAGGTAACAAATTTGAGGCATATGGATGTACATGAGAGGAAATAGCTAAATGCAACTTGGAGTGCTCACATCAATCAATAGTTATCATTTACAATTACAATCGATGCAACAACACTGATTTAGCACCACAGTACTATAGTTCAAGTCTAGACTAGAATTGTGTACAGCAAAACGGAATGGCCAGTAAACTAAATGTTCATTAGAATGGCCTAACCACAACAATTCTATGAATCAATGGTGCTGTTGAATTACATAAATCATCAATGCTACTACTGGTGTCAAAATCAGATTATCCAATATTTATCGCACTAACATAAATGATCGTCAAATGGGTATACCAAATCAATAAGTTGAATTCATATTTAATCCAAACAACTAGAGAAGACTATATAACTATACCCTTTGCAATACTACTTAGATATCAAATAATCACACAATCACAGGCTGTGTCCACGAGACCAAGTCCTTATCACACAAGAAAATTTTGAAACTAGCAGTACCTGAAGATGGCGTTCTTGCAAAGACGATGAGATCCCCGGCGCCTCCCCCTATCCAGCCACCTGTCGAAGTCCAGTCAAACGAACTAATCAGAAAGTTTTTACTTTACTCTAACCCCGGGTTAATAATATAGGACTGGATCAAAGCTATAGCAAGAACAACAAAGCAATAGAAAAAACTGAACAACAAGCTCTTTTACCCCAGTTTTTGTTTTACACGCTTGAATCTCATAGTAATGCCTAGATACACCAGGATCGCGGAGGGAGGGAGGGAGGGAAGGGGACTCACCGGGCAGAGGGAGATCTGGCGGGCGGCGGCGCGTTGGAGGAGATCGGGAGGGGGTGGCGTCGCGGAGGTCGAGTGCACGCTACGGCGGCGGCGGTCGATCTGCGAGGGGGCACGGGGTGAGAGAGATATATAGGGAGAGAGAGAGACGGAGGGAGGGAGGTAGGGGGAGGCTTACCGGAGGAGCGGGGTCGCAGGCGATTGAGGAAGACAGAGGAGATGTGGCGTCCGGTGAGAGGCACGACGGCGGAGAAGATGGCCCGATCTGCGAGGGCGGTGTGTGTGTGAGGGAGAGAGGGACAGAGAGAGGTAGGGATCAGGGCGGCGCGGCGAGGCTTACTGGACCGCGGTCGTGAGAGAGGCGGCAAGATGGGGGGAGAGAGAGGTAGGGTTTGCCGGTGGGGAGATGGGGAGAGAGAGATGGATCGAGCGCGGGGCCAGGCTGGTGGGGATTAATTAATTATAAGGGTGGAGGGCCGGCCGGGGTGGGATTAGATTAGCAATGGCGCACCTGGTATAAGGTGCGTCATTAGTTTCCCTGGATAGTAATGGCGCACCACTGCCAGGTGCGCCGTTACTTAGTCTGGAGAGTGGTGTGGGACCAGGAGAAAGAGAGTTATGGCGCACTTGTGACCGGGTGCGCCATTACTAACGTGGTGCTTAATGGCGCACTATACACTGGTGCACCATTACTAAGTAGTAATGGCGCACCACATTCTCCGTGCGCCATTAGTGTCCATATTAGCTATAGCTGTTTTTCTAGTAGTGAACCTAGAACGGTGGGAATGAACTCTACACGTGCTTTTGGTGGACGTTTCACTATTCGCGCTCTCTTTTTCTTAGAATCTTTGTGTAATTTGTTTTCTCTTCTCTCTTTTTTCTGATGGAACTCTCTCTTGACCACGGTATTTGAGGCGCTAGAAATTTTGAGATAGTAATGCACGGAGTATATATGACTACTACGGTGCACAATATGCGAGAGCCGGCAATACTCAAAGAGCTAGGCTGAATAGGACAAAAGGTATTCGCCAAAGGAAGAAAGTCTCTCAAAGGTAATTGCAAGGAGAGGACAGTTATGACGGAAGTATACGTCACGTCACCTTACCCTTGTGAAGAATGGTGGAACCGGCCTTTCTTCCGGAGTGGGGTTGCTATAGGGGCCGTGTGCACGGGGTCTTGAAGGCCATGCGCATGGGGTGAGTTGACCTAGAATTTCGGGAAAGGGGAAGAAAAATTACGAGCAAAATTCGGGGAAATTGGTGGGAGGGGATGCTGAAACAATGCAAAAGAAGTGAGATCCACTAGTAAAACACCACATCCATGGAACGAAACCAACCAAATATCACTAGAACCAACAAGTTGCAAGATCTTGGGTATGGCTATTTTTGGTGGGGATTGTCGAATTGGGTAATACCAAAAGAAAAATTGGCTAGAAAAATGAGGGGGAGGAACTCCAAATCGTGGAAACCTTGCTCATGAAACCAAATGATGTAGGACAAGCCTAGGGTTTAGCCCAATCTTCACAATTTGGAGGAGGAGATCAACAATAATAACAAGGCACAAGGGGAAATCACAAGCACAATCAACACAAGAGAGAAAGGGGAACAAGATACAAACACATAGAACTCTCAGATCCACATACAAATACCACACATCTCAAGATCCACACACCAACGGAGGTAATCTTGGTAGTTGACCTCTCCTTCTATGAATGGGGAGAGGAAGGTAGATTGAGAGAGGATCTCAAGGAGATTAATTTACCAAGGGGAAAAGGAGATAAGCTGTCTCAAGGTTTTAGATTTGTTCTTAGCTAACTCTAAAATGAAGGAGGAAGAAGACTATTTATAGTCTAGGGGGAGGGAGAGAGGATACACGGGTCAAAGACCAGGTTCTTTCCCCATGCTCGCTAGCGTCGCCATCGTCGTGTCACTCAAGTAGCATACCATCGCGCAAACCATTCTTGCCCCTTCTGTAAGCCTCCCTTGCCGGTGTGGCAGCTACCCCACGCAACCGCGTGGACACGAACACTGACCCCATTGACCTACCCGGAGTAATGGCGTGTAGAGCGGTAGCTCGCCAACCTGCCACCCCATGTGCACGTCTTGTCCCGTCGGAACACTACAGAGTCGGCCAACACCTCGCCGTGCCCCGGCCGCCTCCCCTTTCATCGCCCGCACGGCACGCCCCTCTCATCGCCTCCTATTTAAAGGAGCGGACCGAGCCCTTTGAGTACACCAGCAGCCTCCGCCCCCTCCGAGTAGCCCCCATCCTAGAGAAATCGAGCTCTCGAGCTCGCCGTTGCCAATCACGGCGATGGCGCCGCCGCCACGGTCCTCACCTAGCCCAAGTCGTCCCTCCACCCTTTGGCTCATTTGAGCGCCCAAACCGTCTCCCCAGAGGCCGTAGACCTCCCCCGTACCCTCCATTTTCCATGAGAGCCACCGCAGCATAAACCCCCAATACGGCCGACCACCACCGTCGCATCGTTGGAAGTCGTTGTCGCCTCAGTCCACCACGTCGACCGTGGACTACACCCATGTTTGCGTCGTGTTCTCCTGAGCACGCCCATATGCGGAACGTCGCCAGAGAGGCCTCCTGTCATCGACAATCGTCATCGTCGTGCCTCGCGGTCGCCGGCACGACGGTGAGGTTGAACCCGATAAGCGGGGGCCGCCTGTCGGCGTCTCCCCGAAGGATTCTTCGCCTTTTACGCCTGCGACGTCAAACTCCTCCTCCCGCAGCTCCAGATGGGTCGGCCCAGCGGTAGCAGCGCAGCCCAGCAGCACAACCGCGGCCGAATCCATCCCAGCGCAGCCCATGGCGCATCTTTTTCCATTTTCCACAGAAAAAAAGGGGATAAGAACCCAGAGGAAAATATGTATTTGCAGATAAGTCCCTGATCTCTTCTCCCTCGTATCTTCGCGGTCGAGACCCCGATCGAGGTGAATCCAAAGGCCACATTCATCATTTTCTGAGTCCGTTCCTATGGTATCACATTCATGGTTTTTTCACATTATGAAAATGATCATTTTGCCCTTTCCCTATCTATAGCATTTTTCGGAGGAGAACCGTCTCTGGGGAACCCCCCCCCCTCCGCGAAGCTGTCGCACCATTCCGCCAAATCTTTCTGCGAGATGATCGCACTTCTTCCCGATGCATTCATCGACCCCCAGGCAAGCCAACCATATGATATATGCAATAAGGCATTGCTCTGTGTTATTCTTGTGTGTCTAATAGTGTGGTCATGTTATGCTAATAACACGGAATCATTGAACCAGGTTATGCTATAATTCCTACTTATCTTTATTTTTACCTCACTAATGACTCATATATGTCGTAGTATGGAGATAGGTTGTTATTATTATGCTTTATGATTTCTTTCATTACGAACCATTGTTATTTTTTCCATGTTAATAAATGGAAGATAATAACAACAACCTCCTCCATCGGCTGGATCGAGTCATAGTGCCACCGAACCGAACTTACCCATGCAGCCACATTTGCATGTATGGGAAGGCCCTGGCTTGCTCTATCGGGATGCTAAATTATCGGTATCACAAAAGCGGGAAGGTTATGCATGCACGCTACCTTGGACCGGTAGGTGGTGATAACCTTGTTCTCCGGAGTTATATGGTATACCAGAGGTCCGCAGGTGGGACAGGTTTTTTTAGCCACGATGGTGGCAGGTGTTTGGAGGACACGGTGGATACCCAGGACATGACACGTAAGGAATGTCGGTGATAAGATAATGGTGGCATACGGTAGATGAGTCTTGTTGGAGAAGTCCTAGTCCACTCCCATGGGACGATTTCCAAGGATCCGGTGGGACAAGTTCCGGGGTACTGAATGGGGGACAAACTCCATAGTGTGCCTAAAGTGCGCAACCTTTGTAGAGTGTAAATCCATTTGAATAGCCGAGTCCGTGTTCATGGACAGTTCGTACTAAGTCACACTATTTGGTCTATGTTGAGTCTAGAGGAATAAACTATATATTGTTAATGACATGGACAAGGTAAGGCTTGTGAGACTTACAATGCTGATGCAAGGACATCAGATGATGTCAGGAACTTGAGATGTTAGCCATGGAATGGCTATGAGATGGTAGCCCCTGTATGGCTACGAGATGTTAGCCGAGAGATGGCTATACGGTCGGAGGACCGTAAGGTTTGGATTTGGTTGGGCCGTAAGAATAAATGTGATATACCTTATCTTCTCAACATGCTTTACTTTCAGTATTTACTTTGTCGGTAATCTTGATAGATATTTATTCTATGTCATCATAAATAATACCTCTCTAATAACTAATGCATGCTTGAATGCCATTCATGGCTTCCCACCCCTCGTTGGTTACCCAAAGTGGAAGGTTGAGATGTAGACATCAGAAAATTTCCCTCGGTGAAGATACCAAGGTTTGTCTCCAATAGGACTCCGACAACGACAGGAAGGTGACAACGGCGCCAGCAATTAGGCGGTTGACGTGGACCTGCACACACAACAAATAACTTTTATCCCAACGAGTACAGAGAGGTTGTCAATCCCTCCGGCCTTGTTGTTTACAAAGGATCAAACGCACGGGATAATAATGATAGCGAGAGCAACAGAAAATGAAATAAAGAAAAAAATAAATAGCGGGTGTAAACAGTGGTGGAAATATGGACCGGGGTCCCATGATGTTCACTAGTCATGTCTCTCTCCCAAAAGACGATAAAATAGCCATGCAAGGTAAAGATATTACAGCTGGGAAATTGACAGGATTATGTTTGCAAACCAATGCTAACTATGCTACAAAGAAAGGAAGAGGCTCAAAAGCTTGGGCGGTACGCCAAGACAAGTAGACTGAAATCCATCTACATCTACCTACTAATCATCCACCTTGAGATATCTATCTAGAACATCTCGCTGGTATTAACTCAGACAATCAATCAATTCACACCGAAAACAAAAAATTTAATTTTTGTGAAAACTGGGCTGTTACACTCGATCATGTAGGGCAACTCACGAGGTCTAAACCATGAAGAACAAAGAGGGGAGGAGAACATCACATAGCTACTGTTCATGGACACATGGTTTAAGGTGGACTACTCACGGTTCATCTGGGAAGCATCCATGGTGGTGCAGAAGCTCCCGGAGGTGGTTCCTCCCTCCGGCAGGGTGCCGGGAAGAGGGCTCCTGGTGCTCCCGATCTTGTAAGCGCTGCGGCGGCGGAACAGAGGAGAGATCGCGAAAAGGGTTCTTTCCTCGAGGGTTTCGGGACGAGAGAGATATATAGGCGAAGGAGGGCAGCGCCAGGTGGCCGCCTGGGCCACCCCTGGCTCCCCTCTGGCCCCACTTTGGCTCTTCCCGAAGCTTCTTGTAGGCTGATTTTTCCTATATTTTTCCCGGAATTTTCCAGCCACTTTAAGTAATGGGAAAACCTGAAATACAAAAACAGCAGAAAACAGGAACTGGCAGTGGGGTGCACTGAGTTAATAGGTTAGTCCAAATATGATCAAAAGTGTATGGAAGTGCATCAATATCATAGCAATATCACACAAAAGATGCATGGAGCAAGCAGAAATTATACATACGTTTTGGACGTATCAACATCCCCAAGCTTAATTCCTTCTCGTCCTCGAGTAGGTAAATGATAACAAGCATAATTTCTGTGGTGACATGCTACCAACCATATAAGAACTTTTAAGTAAAGCAATCAAGGCATGTACTTCAATTCAAGTCATAACGGGCAATTGTCTATATTAGCATTGAAACAAGCAACATAAGAACATAAAGGTGCAAGAGCTCTCGCTGTCCATGACTCGAATGTCTCCAAATGGTGTTTGCGTGCAAGAAAGGGGATAGGGATATACGAGAGAGTAAAATCTAGTTTTTATTGTTGAGAACTTAATCTACTAAAGTTTCACACTTGGTCTTCTTTGGAATCTTATCTTGACTCATCCCCAGACCACTATCTAGGTACAAGTCAAAATGATCCACTCCCTTTCGATATTTGGAGCACTCATGCAATGGATGAGCATAAGCAAGAAAGTTGACACTTAGGATGGCAAAGAGATAAAAATGATGGAGGAGGAAGACAAAAAAGGTGTGAAAGGCTCACATCAATGAGGACAATCATAGGCGAGAGAAAGTCAAATGATAGATATGATGTGAGGAGTAGGGATTGCCATGGAACGGATGAACATATGAGCTAAGGTAAGCTCTCCAATGGAACTAGTGGGGGTGCATCCAACTTGCTTGCTCAAGAAGACCTAGAGCTCATTTGAGGAGGCTCATCATTGGAATATACAAGCCAAGTTCTATAGTGTGAAGGTCCTTACATAGCTATACGCATGAATGATAATCTCTATGGAGTACAAGATATAAGATGGAGTACGAGTGTGGATCTCTCAAAAGGAATAGTAGTGTGCCCCTTCTCTCTTTTTATTTCTTTTTCTCCTTTTTCTATTTTTTTGGTGGCCTCAATGGCTATTTCTATTTAACTCTCATTTGTCCTCTTTGGGATGTTCTGATTTTGTCCTCTTTGGGATCTTTTCCTCACTTTAGGGGCAACACTCTATATATTGCAAGTATAGAAATCTTTCACACTTTACAAAAGTACTCAACATAAAGAAAATGAAACTATCATGAAGTATGAAAATGTATGCCTTTGCTAGTGTAGCAGGATATGCAATGATACTAGTGCGTCATGTAGCAATGATTAGGGCAAGGCCCAACTAGCATGTGGCTCATCAATCAAGAAAAAACATGTATGACATGAAGATCAAGTCATGAGAAGGTGGATGTTGCATGGCAATGTATCTCGGAAAGGCTATGGAAATGCCTTGATAGGTAGGTATGGTGGCTGTTTTGAGGAAGGATATAACGAGGCTTATGATGACAGAGTGTATCGTGCCAAGGATTTGGATGCACCGGCGAAGTATGCGCCAACTCTCGAGGTGAGAAAGGGCAATGCACGGTACCGAAGAGCCTAGGTGGAAGTGTCAACTTTCGAATACTCACATTAGTCTGAAGAACTCATGCACTTATTATCGGTAACTCTCAATCTAATTAGGAGGTTCACAAAGAGACAAGTACGCTGAGGAGGAGTGTATGGGGGTTTGGTTATCCTTGCGCATCCTCGACTCATGGTACGTGAGTGTACTCTAATATTCGATCCCTCCAAAGATTAGTGATCCATCTAGTAGCTAAAGTTCTCAACTAATTTTGTAGGTTTTTCGAAAATAAACAGGGATTGCCCAAAATACGACATCTATCACTGATAGGCTAAAGATCTTGACACCAAAAGTTCAAACATTACTCATGGAAATACCTCAAAACTATTGCAAGTTACTACTACAATTGAATAGCAACCTCAATTACCTACTTCAGGTCAAGACACAAAACTCAGTGCAACAGGCAAACTCTCTAAACAAGATAAACATGAAAACTCAAGAGAGTTCCAGCAACAAACTAAACAAAAGCTCTTTAAAAAGATAAGCATGAAAACTAAGAGCTAAACATGACAGCAGTTACGAAAAAGATAAAGAACACACACATCAAAGATAAGCATGAAAATCCTATGTTGTGTTCTAGGGTGAAGTGGAGCGTATTTCTCTCCCACACAAAGAAAGCTGGGTTCTAACTTGTTATGAACAGCAAGCAAAGCTATAGAAAACTAAAAAGGAAATAAAGAGCAAGACGCTCCAAGCATAGCACATAATGAATGAAGTGATAAAAATATAGTGGAACGAAAGACGAACTGATAATTTTCGATGGATAAGGGGATGCATGGGGGCATCCCCAAACTTAGATGCTTGAGTCTTCCCGAATATTTCTTGGGGGTGCACGGGGGCATCCCTAAGCTTGAGCATTTGACCCTCCTGAATCTTCTTTTATCATCTTCCCTCACACACTTGAAAACTCCCTTCATACATAACTCATCATAATCTGATTAGCGAGGTTAGTACCCACAATAAAATATTTTTTCTCTACTGGAAATAAGAATATTCTTGAAGAGCTACTGTTTCTCAAGATCGCAAAAAAGTTTTTGCAAAGAAAAAGCAAGCTTAAGGTTTGCAAAACGAAGAAAAGGCAAAACAGGACAGAATCTGTGAAAAACATACCAGCGGGTAGTAAATAATTTTTTGGGGCACTTTGCAACTCAAATCAAAAAACTCAGAACAGACGCTCGAAAGCCAATTATATAGAGCACGCTGTCAAAAAATCTATTTTCTGGACAGCACGTCACAACTTTTGAACTTTCTTGCAATCGGAGGCTAAACTTGGCACAAAGCTGAAAAGTAAAGATACAATGATGTTGCTACTGTAGTAACAAACATCAAGACACAACAAAAGCAAAATAAACCTAATTCTGTGTGGGCTGCCTCCCAAAAACGCTTTCTTTTGTGCCTTTAAGCTAGGCATGATGCAAAAAGAGAAGATCAAGTTTTATCAAGATTAAGAGAATAGCTAGCCCGTGTAACGGACTCAAAAGATAACTTAATGTTCTTTCTAGGTAAGTGTTCCATCCCTTTCTTGAGAGGGAATTGGAATTTTATATTCCCTTCTTTCATATCAATGACAACACCAACGGTGTGAAGAAAAGGGTGTCCCAAAATAATTGGACATGATGGTTCACATTCAATGTCCATAATAGTAAAATCAACGGGAACATAATTGTCATTGACAATGATAAGAACATCATCGATCTTCCCCAAAGGTTTCTTTACGGAAGAGTCAACAAGACGAACACCAAAAGAACAAGGATCAAAAGGTTTTAATTCAAACATATCATACATTCTTTTGGGCATAACGGAGGTACTAGCTCCAACATCACCTAAAGCATAGCAAGAGAACTTATTCAACTTAATTTTAATCATAGGATCCCAACTATCTTCTAGCTTCCTAGGTATGGAGGCTTCTACCCTAAGCTTCTCCTCCCTAGCTTTAATGAGAGAATTAGTGACATGCTCCGTGAAGGAAGATTAAGTGTGCTAGTGTGGGGATCTCAAGAAGTCTTTTGAAGGAAACCAATAACATCAGGAAGGGTGCAATTATCAAAATCAAGGTCACTACTATCAAGTAAAGTGGTAGTGGTGTCCTTTAGGCTCACTTGTTTGGTAGCTTCTATAGTCATAGGAGTTTCTTCTTCTACGGTTGAGGTCATAGAATCACCATTAATAGGTCCAATGGGACTAGGGGTGCATTGGGTGCTAAGAGTTTTGATATCCTCAACAAGTTGGATAGTAGCAACGGTATGGTGTGTAGGAAGGCTCTTAATTCTATCTTCTTCCTCCTTTTTAGTCGAAACCACTTCAGGTTTAGCTTCCATTTGGTTTATCAAAGTAGCCTGTGTGTGAGACATATTGGAAACTTGGGTTTCCGTGGTGGTGAGCCTAGTCTGAAGGTTAGAAATCTCAAAGTTCAAACTCTATAGTTGTCTACCAATGTCTAGCAAGATAGAAGTATGCTCATCTAATTGTCTAGAGAAGGTCCTATTTTGTTCATATTGGGTGTGCATGTAGTTCTTAGTGGCCTTCTCTATTTCCAAAAGTTTCTCATAACTAGGCATGTCTCTATCTCTAGGGGTAGAGTTTCTGGTGCTAGGATAAGTGTTGTTGTTCCCATAGTTGTTGGAGGGGAGCGGTCTAGAATTGATACCAAAATTACTCCTATAAGCATTGTTATTGAAGTTGTTTCTAGAGATAAAGTTTACATCTACTTGATCTTGAGAAATCAAAGAATTTAAAGGAACATCATGAGGATCAATAGGAGATTTCTTGGTAAGTAGAGACATAATTAATTCAACTTTTTCATTTAGGGAGGAGATCTCCTCGACAGAGTTTACCTTCCTACTTGTTGGAGCTCATTCGGTGTGCCAATGGGAATAGTTGGTCATCATCTCATCGAGTAGTTTTGTGGCAGCACCAGGCGTTGTTGACATAAAGGTTCCTCCCTCGGCCGAATCTAGCAAGTTCCGCGAGGTAAAGTTCAAGCATGCATAAAAAGTTTGGATAACCATCCAGGTAGTCAAACCATGCATAGGGCAATTCTTAACAAGATATTTCATGCGTTCCCAAGCTTGGGCAACATGCTCATTATCCAATTGCTTAAAATTCACAATATTACTCCTCAATTGGATAATCTTAGCTGGGGGGTAGTATTCCCAATAAAAGCATCCTTGCACTTATCCCAATAATCTATGCTATTCCTAGGCAAGGATTGAAACCATATTTTAGCTCCTCCTCTCAAGGAGAAAGGAAAAAAGCTTTAGCTTAAAGATATCACCATCTACTTCTTTGTACTTTTGCATATCACAAAGCTCAACAAAATTATGTAAGTGCAAAGCAGCATCATCTCCAGCACCGGAGAATTGATCTTTCATAACAAGGTTCAGCAAAGCAGGTTTAATCTCATAAGAGGGCGCTGAAGTTGCAGGTGGAGCAATAGGAGTGCAGCTAAAGTCACTTTTGTTATGACTAGTGAAGTCACACAACTTGGTTTTCTTGGTGGAAACAATAGCAGCAACAAGCAAGGTAACTATTTTTTTTATAAGGGACACTAAAGCAAAAACTGAACGGTAAACTAAAAAGACTAAAAAGCAAAGATAAAAGATAGTGTGCAACTCCCCTATTTTGAAGAGTGGAGTCCCCAACAATGGCGCCAGAAATTAGGTGATTGACGGGACCACTCTTTTGCTGCGCTTCGGAGTCCCCGGCAACGGCGCCAGAAATTAGCTTTGATGGCTGCTCGCCCCTCGTTGGTTACCCAAAGTGGAAGGTTGAGATGTAGGCAACAGCAAATTTCCCTCGGTGAAGATACCAAGGTTTGTCTCCAGTAGGACTCCGACAACGATAGGAAGGTGACAACGGCGCCAGCAATTAGGCGGTTGACGTGGAAGGTTTTAATTAGATTTAAGTTAGCCATAGCCGCAACTTCGAGTTCTTCGTTTATGTCATCCGACTAGGCCAATACCGCATTGGAACCCCAACTTTCGTAATCATTCATCTTATATTCGAAATATCCAGATTGCAATTCTTAGTTCTTGCTTGTTCTTCGATTGCTTACAGGAATTAGACCTTCGTGGTCAGGTTGATCGTGCATCCGCGGGATCAATAACCTCTCGGAGTTGGTTTAGCGATCGCTAAGGCGCAACGTCTTCGCACGTTCGTAGTCGGATCGTGAAAGTCGTCTCCTCCATAATTGATCTCCACCATCTCATCGAAACATCGGGACACCTTCGCCTCTATCAAGTGGTATCAGATTTCCAGGTTTCTCGGTGAGATTTACCAGTTTTCATAGTCTAGATTGGTTCTGTTCTTCATACCTACAGTCCACGAAAAAGCCAACAAAAAAATTATGGTTAGATCATCACGTCCCAAGACAGTCCTAGCCTTTTTCCAGTTTTCTTTTCATTACTTGCTTTGTTGAATTTACGGTTGCATCGTTGTGTCAAGTTGCTGATCTTAGCGTCTAGTTCGCTTAGAGTTTCGAGTTCTGATCACAATTTGCCACGTCGCCTCCACACAGTAGTCATCCTACCACGTTCCGCCAATCCGAGTCCAGATACACCACCACATTCCGCCAAGCAGAGTCCATATACACCACCACGACCTACCCGATCCGAGTTGAGTTCCATCACCCATTCGGTTTGTGATCTCTCCGTAGCCAGATTAGTTTTGAGTTGATTAGAGTCGGATTTCACCAATCTTTGTCGTACGTAGAAGGGGGTGATTTCCAAAAAAAAATAAAAAAAATCCAGAGTCTGGCACGCTTTCCAGAGCAGTTTTTAGGCCAAAATTTTCAGGGGTAAAAAAATTTCGTGCCCATACGTTCCTTAGGTCCAGAAACTCATTTTGAGACGTTCGCCACCATAGCGATTTTTTCGCACTTTTTCAGCCACCGCAGTCCCGCATTGCAAAAAAAAAGAGAATTTTTTTTTCAGAGTGTGCTTCTCAGTTGTTTACGTGCCGCGCCGTGCTTTCGTTGGTGTTTTAGGCTCGCGTCTCTAGTACGGTCTAGCCTAGGATCAGCACAGTACCGACTTTGAGTGTTTATTCAGCTTTGCATCTCTGTTTTGATTACTGTTGAGTTTTTCCTACCATACTTGTCAGCCTTCCTACAGCTCCACATATATTCTACATCGTGCGTTTGACACCTCCTGGCCATCGCTCTACCATATCTCTGAGAGTTTTGACCCGTTGGTTGTACATCACCACCTGCTGCTAGGTAAGAATCGGTAAGAACAAAAGAAAAGCTTGACGGATTTGTGCTTTCCACCACCCCACATCCCATTAGTAGAAGTAGGATCATATTCTGTGTGTTTTTCTATTTCTGCTAATCATGCCAGGATCACATGATGAAGTGGCGCGGGATGCACCCGATTGGGAGAACATGACAAACAAGGAGCTACATGATAAATTTGCACAAATGATGTCTGAACAGGTGAATGACATCGAGAACAGATTTACAGAGGCGATTGATGGCGTGGAAAAGATGATTGACACCAAGCTCGATGCCAAGTTTACTGAGTTGATCGCACGCCTACCTACACAGCCTGCTGCCGCTCCAGCACAGCCACAGCCACCGCCACTACCACGTGCACGACGTATTCTGTTTCCGAGAGGACAAGCTGCTGGTATTGGTGCTTCTCCTGCTGCTGCAGTAGCTGCCACTGCTGCTGCTTCTAACGTCGGCCAGGACGACAACTACGAGGGTGATTACGAGGAGGTGGAACAGGAAGCGGCCTATGAGCAGCCAGCTGGACGTCCAAGTCCCAACATTCGCCACGGTCGACACCAACCACCCCCTCAGGTACGCGATGATGAACATGTGCCTAAACTTAAATTGAATCTTAAGCCGTTTGAGGGTAGATATATTCCTGATGCTTATCTTACTTGGGAGTTAGAAACTGAACAACACTTTACATGTTTACAATATCCTGAGAATAGACGTGTTACTGCTGCTGTTTGTGAATTCACGGGATTTGCATCTATTTTGTGGTCTGAACATTGTAGATTGCATGCTAATAATATTCCAACTACTTGGGCTGCTTTAAAAGATGCTATGCGTACTCGCTGGGTTCCTCCTTATTATCAACGTGAATTGCTACAAAAATTACAGCGTTTTAGACAGGGAAAAAATTATGTAGAGGAATATTATCAAGAATTACAAACTGGATTGATTAGATGTGGCCTAGTAGAGGATAATGAAGCTATGCTTGCACGTTTTATGGGTGGCTTAAACAGGGAGATACAAACTATTCTAGAATACAAGGACTATGCTACTATCACTCGTTTGTTTCATCTTGCTTGTAAAGCTGAACGTGAAGTGCAGGATCGACAGGCCGCTACGAGACCTAACTTTTCTGCAGGATGAAATACATCATGGACATCGCGTGGAGCTTCTACATCCACACGTCCTGCTGCACCACCATCTACTTCAGCCGCTCATTCTTACAGGGAGCCACCAAAACAGCCAGCGCCACCGTTCAAGGGTGCACAGAGTGGTCCAGCGGCGAGTTCTTCTTCATCCATGGCTTCCACAGGGAAAACACGAGATCGTGATATTAAATGTCGCAAGTGCCAAGGTGGAGGTCACTTCGCAAAAGACTGTCCCTCCAAGCGTGTGATGACTATTACGGCGGATGGTGGGTATGAGTCAGCGAGTGACTATGATGAGGAGACTTTAGTTCTCATTGCTCATGAGGAACAGGGTGTCCATGATGATGCTCATGATATAGAGTATATGGCTCCTGATGATGCAGATAAATATGCTAGTTTGGTTGCTCAACGTGTGTTAAGTGTGCAGGTAACGAAGGCCGAGCAAAACCAGAGGCATAATTTGTTCCACACAAAGGGAGTGGTGAAAGAACGTTCGGTTCGCATCATCATTGACGGAGGGAGTTGCAACAACTTGGATAGCATGGAGTTGGTGGAGAAGCTATCTCTCACCACAAGACCACACCCCCATCCGTACTATATTCAGTGGTTTAACAATAGTGGTAAGATTAAGGTAACGTGTTCTGTTCGTGTGCACTTTAGCATCGCTGCATATGCTGATTATGTTGATTGTGATGTGGTACCCATGCAAGCATGCTCTCTTTTACTTGGTAGACCATGGCAATTTGATAGGAATGTTGTACACCATGGTAGGACAAATCAGTTTACTCTGGTTCATCAGGATAAAAATATTGCTTTACTTCCTATGTCTCCTGAACAAATTGTGAAAGATGATCTTGCTAGAGCTAATAAAGCTAAACAGGAGAAAAATAAGAGTGAAAATGAGATAGCAGCTAAAGAATTTGAGCAACAACATAAGACTAATAGCAAATCTTCTTCTGATGTTTCTAATGAATTTAAATTGACTAGTCCAACTTTGCTTGCTACTAAGGTTGATATTTCGGATTTGGATGTTAGTCAATATGTGTGCTATGCTTTTGTGTGCAAGGAAGCCTTGTTTTCATTTGAGGAATTGCCTCCTTCTTTGCCTCCTGTTGTCACTGACCTTTTGCAGGAGTTTATTGACGTCTTTCCACAAGAAGTACCACCGGGATTACCACCTATTCGAGGGATTGAGCATCAGATTGACTTAATTCCCGGTGCTTCGCTGCCCAACCGTGCGCCATACCGTACTAATCCGGAGGAGACGAAGGAGATTCAGCGTCAAGTACAAGAGCTACTCGACAAAGGTTACATACGTGAATCCCTTAGTCCTTGTGCTGTTCCTGTTATATTAGTGCCTAAAAAGGATGGAACATGGCATATGTGTGTTGATTGTCGAGCCATAAATAATATTACTATTCGTTATCGTCATCCTATTCCTAGGTTAGATGATATGCTTGATGAATTAAGTGGCTCTACCATGTTTTCCAAAGTTGATTTGCGTAGTGGATACCATCAAATTCGCATGAAATTAGGAGATGAATGGAAAACGGCATTTAAAACTAAGTTTGGATTATATGAGTGGTTAGTCATGCCTTTTGGGTTAACTAATGCACCTAGCACTTTCATGAGATTAATGAACGAGGTTTTACGTGCTTTCATTGGACGATTTGTGGTAGTCTATTTTGATGATATACTGATTTATAGCAAATCTTTTGAGGAACATTTGGATCATTTACGTGCTGTTTTTATTGCTCTACGTAATGCACGTTTGTTTGGTAACCTTGGGAAGTGCACCTTCTGCACCAACCGAGTATCGTTTCTTGGCTATGTTGTTACTCCGCAGGAAATTGAAGTTGATAAAGCCAAGATCGAGGCGATTGAGAGTTGGCCACAGCCCAAAACGGTCACACAAGTGAGGAGTTTTCTTGGTCTCGCTGGTTTCTATAGGCGTTTTGTGAGAGATTTTAGCACCATTGCTGCACCTCTCAATGAGCTTACACGCAAGGATGTGCCTTTTACTTGGGGTACCGCACAAGAAGAAGCCTTCACGGTATTGAAAGATAAGTTAACACATGCTCCTTTGCTCCAACTTCCTGATTTTAGTAAGACTTTTGAGCTTGAATGTGATGCTAGTGGGATTGGTTTGGGAGGTGTGTTATTACAAGATGCTAAACCTGTTGCATAATTTTCTGAAAAATTGAGTGGGCCTAGTCTGAACTATTCTACTTATGATAAGGAATTATATGCTCTTATTCGGACATTAGAAACTTGGCAACATTATTTATGGCCCAAAGAATTTGTTATACATTCTGATCATGAATCTTTGAAACACATAAGAAGTCAAGAAAAACTTAATCGTAGACATGCTAAGTGGGTTGAATTTATTGAGACTTTCCCTTATGTCATTAAACACAAGAAGGGGAAAGATAATATTATTGCTGATGCTTTGTCTCGTCGTTATACTATGCTTTCACAACTTGACTTCAAGATATTCGGTTTAGAGACAATCAAAGATCAATATGTAAATGATGCGGAATTTAAAGATGTATTGCAGAATTGTAGAGAGGGTACAACATGGAACAAGCTTGTGCTTAGTGATGGATTTGTGTTCCGTTCTAACAAGCTATGCATTCCAGCTAGCTCTATTCGTCTTTTGTTGTTGCAGGAGGCGCATGGAGGAGGATTAATGGGACACTTTGGCGTGAAGAAGACGGAGGACGTACTTGCTACACATTTCTTTTGGCCAAAGATGAGACGGGATGTTGAGCGTTTTGTTGCTCGCTGCACTACATGTCAAAAAGCTAAGTCACGACTCAATCCTCATGGTTTGTACATGCCTTTACCTGTACCTAGTTTTCCGTGGGAGGACATATCCATGGACTTTGTTTTAGGCTTGCCTCGAACAAAGAAGGGGAGGGATAGCATATTTGTTGTCGTGGATAGATTTTCTAAGATGGCACATTTTATACCATGTCATAAAAGCGATGATGCTGCTAATGTTGCTGATTTGTTCTTTCGTGAGATTATTCGCTTACATGGTGTGCCCAATACTATTGTCTCGGATCGTGGTACTAAGTTTGTTAGCCATTTTTGGAGATACTTATGGGCTAAGTTGGGGACTAAACTACTTTTTAGTACTACATGTCATCCCCAAACTGATGGACAAACTGAAGTAGTCAATAGGACTTTGTCTACTATGCTTAGGGCCGTTTTAAAGAGTAACTTGAAAATGTGGGAAGAATGTTTACCTCATATTGAATTTGCTTATAATCGTTCATTTCATTCTACCACTAAAATGTGCCCTTTTGAGATTGTTTATGGTTTTCTACCTCGTCCACCTATTGATTTGCTGCCTCTTCCATCTTCGGAGAAGGTTAATTTTGATGCTAAGCAACGTGCTGAATTGATATTAAAAATTCATGAGTTAACTAAAGAAAACATTGAGAAAATGAATGCTAGATACAAGCTTGCTGGTGATAAGGGTAGAAAGCTTGTTGTGTTTGAACCAGGAGATCTTGTTTGGTTACATCTACGTAAAGATAGGTTTCCTGATTTGCGCAAGTCTAAGTTAATGCCACGAGCTGATGGTCCCTTTAAGTTTTTACAGAAAATTAATGATAATGCATATAAACTTGAGCTACCTGCAGATTTTGGGGTTAGTCCCACATTTAACATTGCAAATTTGAAACCTTATTTGGGAGAAGATGATGAGCTTCCGTCGAGGACGACTTCAATTCAAGAAGGGGAGGATGATGAGGACATCTCTACTAATGTTACACCCACATCTTCACCAACTACACATACTGGACCAGTTACTAGAGCACGCGCACGTTAACTAAATTATCAGGTACTTTCGTTTCTTGCAAATCCTTCTAATGTTCAGGAACATATGATGCTGCCTAAATTAGATACTTTTGTTTGTCTTATGAATGAAGGACCTAGCATGGATAAGAAGGATGGTCATTGGAGCGGGATCAAGCATGGAGAAGGAGGTGCGCGCGCGGGAAAGGAAAATGGAGCTTCCAGTGGTGATTTTCGCACTTTGAGGCCACCATAAGGCGTGCATGAAGACTTGGACGAGAGACACAAGATGCCACATTAATATTTTCGTCCAAGGGTTATTATAGGTGCTGCGTCACCTTATTATTGGGCCAGGCCCATGTAATTTCGAAATACACTTAATAGGCTATTTTTTAGAGTCCGTATGTGTGGGGAAACCGAGTTAGGGTTGTTTTCGGACCCCTCCTCCAAGGGGCCACGAAATTCCCCTCTGATCACCCATATATACAGCCCTTAGGGCGTCGTTTAGACTTGGGTTTTAATTAGATTTAAGTTAGCCATAGCCGCAACTTCGAGTTCTTCGTTTGTGTCATCCGACCAGGCCAAGACCGCATTGGAACCCCAACTTTCGTAATCATTCATCTTATATTTGCAATATCCAAATTGCAATTCTTAGTTCTTGCTTGTTCTTCGATTGCTTGCAGGAATTAGACCTTCGTGGTCAGGTTGATCGTGCATCCGCGGGATCAACAACCTCTCGGAGTTGGTTTAGCGATCGCTAAGGCGCAACGTCTTCGCACGTTCGTAGTCGGATCGTGAAAGTCGTCTCCTCCATAATCGATCTCCACCATCTAATCGAAACATCGGGACACTTTCGCCTCTATCAGTCGGCTGCTGGTGCCGAGCAAAGGCGGGGGAGACCTCGTTTTATATGGGGAGGGAGATGCTGAGCTCGGGCCGAGCCATGGAGAGGCGGCCATGGCGCTCCGGGTGGCTCGAGAGGGTTCTAGAGTTCACTTGAGGTGCACGGGCGAGGAGTGCAGCGCAGGGAGTCGAGGGGAAGCATACGGTGAGAGGGACGTGAAGGCGGACACTGTGCCCGTCGCTTTCCTCATGGCGGAGAGCAGCCGGCGGGAATCCGGCGAGGAAAAGAAAGGGAAAGGGGGCGCGTGGCCAAGGCAAAGTTGTGCGGCGTGGTGGGACGAGGGGAAGGCGACGAGGGTGGCCTGCAGGGCGTGGATGGTGTGGCCAAGGGTACCGGGTCACGTGCAGAGCACGACGACTGCATGCTAGTGGCATGCTCACCAAATGCACTGATGCACAAGATGAAGTTCTTTGTGGCCAAGCATGTCACACGTGTTGCCCCTTCATCCCTGAGCACTGTGGTGGCTTTGACTGGTCTAGGGGAGTCTTGGGGTGATCTCTACTCCAAGAAAAAGTTTGTTGTTGCAAACTTGAGAGGAAAGATGTGGTCAAAGGGTGCATAGGGGGAGGGTGTCAGGTTGTCACATGGCACTATGGTTGGAAGGACTCTATATCTGTGAAGTTTGAGCTCAAATTTACTTCCTTTGTAAGTGCCTAGATGGACCATAAATGCATTGTTGAAGCTGGCATCCTCTAGGCTTGATGGATTTGGCTCAAATTTGGTGTAGAGGGGTGATTTGGTGGTGTGCATAGGTGTGCAAAGTTTCAATGGTAGGGGAAGATTCTAGCTGGTATTTGCTTCACAAGGTATTGTGCTTGCCAGAAACTTGATCTTGATGATCCCCTCACATGGGTGGTTGGATTTGTCTAAACCTTGGTTTAGTGGAGTTATTTGGGTGTATGCTCATGTGCAAAAAGTTTCAATGCAAATGGATAGTCCTATCATGAACTTGCTTCACAATGCCCCCTTGCTGCATCCAAACTTTGGAAATTTTGGGATGGAGTTTAGCAAGTCCCCTAAGGCTGAAATTTGTCATAGGCCCATGATATGATCACAAGAGCATGCACAAAAAGTTTCACTAGCAATGGATAAGGATATATGACACTTCCTTCACAAAGTGTCATTCTGCCCCCACAGAGAAATAAATTTCTCTAGGTGAAAAATCCACTTGGGCCATGTAATGCTTCTGGAGATTTTGGAAAGATATGGCATCAAGGTTATGTGGGAACTATTTGGGGATTGATGGAGCAATATAAATAGGGGTTGCTTCACAATCCTCAAATAAAGGAAATATTCCTTTTATTAGAAAAGGAATATATGGCCTGAATAAAAATGTGGCTTGGATGGGATGGATCACGGGATGATCATTGGAAAGGTTTTAGGCAATCATGGGTCACTTGAGCAAGAAAAGGAAATATGCTCAAGTTTCAAGTCCAAAGAGTTTCCTAAAATAAAATCAAATAGGAAATCTTGAAATAAACCAGAAAAGTTTTTGGAAAAAGAAAGTTCCAAAATCCAGGGTGTCACAAACCTACCCCCCTTAGAAAAATCTCGTCCTCGAGATTTTGTTGCTCAGGGAACCATTAAAAACATACCATCTTTAGCAAACATATTGCTTCTTGGGTTTCCTTTTTACCGCATAATGTTCCCTCGGCATCATCCAAGTTGTTTTGGCTCAAGGGGGTTTACTTAACCTAATCCATATTTCTGACTTGATAATTCTTCCTATCCATCAGATCCTTTCCTGCTGACTTCCATCCTTATGTCCGTTGACTGGTATGATCACTAGGTATCTTTCCATCGGCTGACTGCTGACGGTATCCATACTATCGTTTGGGGTACCTCGGGCCTTATTCGCAATACATTCTTGAATCCTTTGTATCGGCCTCTTAAAGAATAAACATAGCTTCCATGGGTGGTTGCTGGCTCAAGATGCTCATCATCCTAATGTACCCTTGTGCGGAACTTTGATTGTCTGCACATGGTGTTGCATCACTTTTCCAGACTCATCCACCTTGAGCACTAATCTTGTCCGGTGGGTACAAACCTTGAACTCTTACTCACGTTGAGATTTACTTGGTATGTGGCCATATCCGTGTGTGGAGGTAGGTCGTGTTATGCTTCAACATGGTCCTTGTAGTCAAAATACTGAGCTGGGAAGGGGATCTTTAGTGAAGCAGTCTTGAGTGTACCAACAACTACTGGCAATTCCAAACAGGTGCAACGGCACAGGCTGGGTACTCAACCTCTTCCCATATGAAATGGGATTTCTTAGGGTTGGGTATCCATGGTGTCTCGTATGGAAACATGGTTTCAACTGCTCGCGGTGAATCTGACCATGGGGCCCGGGGCAATTAATCCTATGCCTTACTTGTTGAACTCGCAAGGATTACATACGTTTGGCAGCTTATGGGCTTAGCACTAATTCTTGTCGCACTTCTTGCAGCAAGGTTCAACATATACCATGTTGGTTTGCCTTTGTCCCATCTACTACGGAAATCACCCTTTTTATGTGCTTCTCGTATACACTAGTAGGAAATAGCCTACTCCTGGTGTACAGTATTTACCTACCGCTGGCGGGCAGGCGTATGCCAGAGATGTCACGCCAGTGGTAACAGGTACCGCTGCCGTACAAATTTTACGCCAGCGCTACCTTCTGTTACCGCTGGCGTACAGACTGTTTGCCCGCCAGAGATGTTCTCCAGTGCCTCTGGCGTCCATCTGTGCCCGCCAGTGGTCAAACCAATGTAAGCCAGCAGTATGGTTTCTGGATTAGGTACTGTCCGCTAGCAGAAACTCTTATGTACGCCAGCAATATATTTTCTGGAACTACTTTTCTCCTGAAACTTGTTATTCCAGCAACACAGATACTCAAATATTTTCACAGTTTACCAACACAATACAAATACATAGAAATCATAAGTTCAAATATACAAGAATGATCAAATATTGTTACATCACATTACTAACCAAAATAGACAAGTTGTAGTGGCATCACACATAGATCACAAACAGAAAAATAGACAAGTGGAGAGTTACATCACTACATTTTATCACACACAAACTACATCTCGATGGAATTGGTAGTTTAGGTAGCAAGGTTTTTCGAAAGGATGTACTGTCATCTATACTACAATCGCATAAAAGAGAATGGTAAAGACGATGAGCAAGAAGGGGATCACGATGAAGTTGGACTTCATCAGGTGGTTCTTCCTCTCTTGCCCTTGCCGGTAGTTCAAGTATCGAGCTTCCGCCTCCGCTTTACTCTTGTAGATCTTTTAGTTGTTTCCCTTGAACTTTTTCACTTGCTTGAAGCAATCTTCCCGGTGCTCATATACTCCTGGAACGCTACCTTCGTACACCACATGCCACTTCTTCATTTCTGCAGTATCAAAGACATATAAAAATATTAACCAAGATAGTTAAAAAGTAAGATGTGTGTACATTCATGCATTATAAGAGAAGACTTAGTTCAATGTAAAAGGAGTTACATGTCCGCAATATTTGATAGCAAATAGTTAAGTATGCACATGATTCTTATAACCCTAAATATAGAATATATGCATCATGTAGTACTTACACAACTTCAACATGAGATAAAGTTTACAACGCATGTTCATCGGTTGTTTGAAAAAAAACTAGCTACATGCATAGAGAACACACCCTCTCACTTCTTGCTCGCCTTCGGCTTCGACGTCGGCTTCGGCTTCAGTGGAGGTAACGGGAGATAACCTTGCAATGAGTTGAATGGTTTGTCATCACCATGTTGATGTAAGCGGGCTTCTATGTCAGCATTAGGTAGTGGACGGTGACTGTAGAAGAACACCCCATTGCTATGTATGACATCCCTAGAGATTGTTCGCGCGATCATTTGCTGGATTCGGCCGAACTCTTGTCTTACTTCGGCATCGGAGGACCCCGCCAAGGTTCCGCACCATTTTGCGAAAGACGACAGATATTGTAGTCGTTGTTCATCCTTTACGTTCTCACGCATATGATAGATGGCGTATCAGGCCTCCCTCGTACATCCTGGCGCCTGCTTGATGTAGGTGAAGTCCGTTTTATGGATGAATGTGTACTTTCCTCGCCTTTGGTTTTTTCTTTTTATGATGCCTTCCCTATAAGAGTAGCCAGTGAGAGTATCATTCAGAACATCTTTGATTAGCTTGTAGTCTTTGTACTTCTGATGACTCCCCGAGTCGAGATATATGGCGAGCGAGTCTTTTGGCTCCAGAGCGATGAGGGTGTCGTATTGGTTGCTACACAAAATAGTTTGTAGTTCAAAGAGATCATCAGCCTCAGATTAATTTAACGATAACGAAAGCATGTTACGACTGTAAGCGAGAATGACTTACTCAGGGAAGTAAGGCATGAGAAAGATGTTCTTGGAAGGATGATCCACGAAGAAATCTTTGATGTACTTCTTTTCCGCTATCTTACCCTTAGGGTTGTTCAAGAACTTTTTTATCATGTAGAAGGGGTCCATTATAGCGATGTTCGGGGGTATTCTCTTTGATGAGCTGGTGAGCCAAGTTGGGCACAGCCAGGCGGACCATGGATGGGTGGACGCATTCATGTGGAACATGTCAAAGATTTCATTAAATCTCAAGAAGAACAAGTCCCTTGGGTATTTATCCACAAAGCCCAAGCCCTCCGGTACCTTTCCTATGTAAAGTGGGTATGTTGGATTTTCATATTTGGCAAGATTTGTCTCCACATAAAGAATAGCATTATGGAGATTCCTCATATCCGAAGTGACGATTTCTAACAATTTTGGCGGCAACATCGGTTTACCCAACTCATGGATCTCATGCCATTTTATGATGGGTACCTTGTCCTGGACCCGGATCGGCTTCCTACACCCCTCCACCGGCTGGCTGCTGGAGTCAAAGGCACATTTCTTCGATCTTTTCTGCCCCGTCGTCTTCCTGCAGGCTGCACAAATGAATCTTGGAGCGCCTCTTGGAGTGTGTCTTGGCTGAGACCAGCTGGATCACGAGGGCTAAAGGGGGCCGCTTGTAGCGCTCCTTGAGAAGAGAATAGACAACTCGTCGAGCGTGGAGGACCCTGGCTGGGACAGGCGACTTGTGTATCATCAAGAGGACCCTTGCCGGCAGCAGGTAAGTCGTGGTAATCAACGAGGAAGTCTTCGACGCGAGCATCATCATCGTCGTGATGATCCGTAGGTTCAGCAAAGGCCTCGTTTTTGCTCTGGGGTGAAGAAAGAAGGGTCCACATGAATCAGATCTTTAGGCCATAGCATTGGCCAAGACAAGCATTGTTCGAGGTTCAACTCGCTATCGGCTTCGGGGGGTTGAGTCGGAGGATCCAAATTTGCGCAACCCGGGAACACCCGGTCCAATGTAACCCTAAACATGGTATCGGCCATAGGCACTGTGTGGAACACACGGTTAAGTGGTGTCACGATACGTGCCTTTGCCACGTCCTTCAACTCATTGTTGACATGTAATAGCAATGTGCATCCCACATCGTTGGCCTTCGAAAACATGTAAGGCGTTAGAGAGGGCAAGAAAGCGCCAATTAAACTAGTCGAGACTTTTGCGGCGCTTATTTACCATCAGGGTGTTGAGCTCGTCTAATGACGAAGGACCGCGGTCGGCCGCCGGCGTGTAAGAGATGGAAGGGCTGCTACGAGGCGCGGTGCCGGCCGGCGATTCATCCCTCACACCTTGTGGTGTGTTGTCGGCCGCCGTCGTATTGATCTCCACAATAGGCGGCTCATTATTTGAGTTGCTTGCACCTAAGGTGATCATGGGGAGAGGCCCTTGTCGGCCTCCGTCGATCCAATCCGCGACTGACTTCATCATTGTAGGAAGAAGATTGTTGACAGTCTGTGTCACTTGCGCATTGATTATGTTGGGCATGTCAGCTTTCACGGTCTCCAATTCTTCCCTCACACTCTTCTCTTCATTCCTCTTCCTCTCCTTTTGTGGCTCCTTTGTCTCTGGGTAATAAAATGAATGTTTGTGATTGAGTCCGGCGCCAACCACACAGGCACGATGCGGCGGCGCTGACACCGGCAAGTTCTTTACCTTGTTTAGCGTCCTTTCAAAAGAGGCGTCATAAGACACTTGGGTTGAGGATCCTTGAGATTGAGCTAATTCTTCTTCCTCCCGAATTTTTTTCTCAAGCTCCCTGACCTTCTCGTTCGTGCATAGCTCCTTCGTTTTGGGATTTACCTTGTATCAGGCCCGCACAAATCAATTTCCGAGCGGGTTTTTAAACTTCGGTTAGGCGTCCGGCCCTTTCCTTTCCGCATCCTCGTTATCCCAAACTGGCTGCTTTCCGGGATAACTACGACTTCCGAGATTGTGGGGATCTACGTTATTCTCGTGCATATCTTTCACCCACTTCCTAAGCGCCTTTGTCGTAGGTAGGTCATAGTTGGCCTTGAAAACATTGAAGTCCTCTTCCGAAATTGACGGCCAGTGGCTTTGGATCTTATCAAAATCGGAACCGCATCAAGCTCCTGCCTCACATACCCTTTCCAACTGGACAAGGCTTTGCTGAACCTTCCTAGGGCGAATGTGTTCACCATATTTTTCTTGATATCAAGGTTATCATAGGGTTCCGGGAACTTGTATCGCGCGTGCAGCCTCTGAATAAGGAGGGTGGCCACAGGTTCCTTGCTTTTTCCCGAATGTCCTCTTCATTGATGTTGATGAGTTCTCGAAGGATGCATCCAATGTTGATGCCGTACCCTTTTGCAATATGAGTCAGCTGTGTAGGCAAACCTCTAGCGGGGTCCACCTCTGTACATTCTTCCCGGATGGTGCGGAGCTTGTTTGGGCCCCTTTCCTTACGCTGCCGCTTGGCTTCGCTACCAGATGTCGCGTTTCCATCCCCGGCACCACTAGTAGTGTTCGCGTTGCCATCCCCGGCACCACTAGTAGTGGTCTCGTTGCCATCCCCGGCACCACTAGTAGTGCTCTCGTTGCCCACATCCCCTCCTTCATCATGTTGATCGTCAAGCTGTTGAGCCGCAAGCATTGAGAAATAAGGATGATCCTCTACGGGATCAACAGATACCCGAGAACAACCGGCTTCCTCATTTGACATCTATTATCACCATTTAAAAATACTACTAGTAAGTCGGATAGGTTAGTGCAAAATGAGTTATAAAAAAGTAGAATGTGTGTATGCATCATGTTTACTGCCTCTAGGATATGGATGCAATTGCAACCTCTAATCAACAAAAAATCACAGAGGATATATCCATCAAGTTCAAAGTTCAGAAAGTAAGGATTCATAGAAACTTCTCAAGTGGAGCTCGATGTGCTACTACTTATACAAAACATGAAGTGCCGAATAAATTTCCATTTACCTATATATAGAACAATATATCACTAAGTTCCATTCATATCTTATATTAGGTCATTTAAACAGTAGCAAAATGAGTTAAAGTTCTCATTTTCAGTATTTTTAGCATGTCCTATTTTTAGCATAGGTCATGCCAAAATTCACGGAAAATTTTGGTATGACCTTTGCTGCAAAAAGGACATATGGAGTACCCGAATTTTCCGGAACGGAAGTTAATCAACATTTCTGCAACCTCAAGGCCTCATGGGTACCTGCAAACTGGACCAAAGCATATATAGCTACAAGACAGCAGCACAACCAACAGCACAAAACTCATATAGACCACAACAAGGACACACCCAGCAGCACACACACCCAGCACGACACACACCCAGCAGCACACACACCCAACAGCAAACACTCAGCAGCACACACCCAACAACACCAGAAAACCCATATAAACCATAATCAGGGCACACACACAAGTAGCAGCAACCATGAAGAGATCACCTCAAAGGTTGGAGCACACAGGGCTGTGGTAAGGCCTCCTGGTAGCGGTGTGGCGGCTCGTCTTGCTTTTCTACAATATAAGAACATATATTAGCACCATAAAAAAAAGCACATACAAGTTAGTGAACTGCGTCATGTTTGCAAGGTCGCTATTTATTTTAATTATGAAACAAGTCTATCCTTGCACTCTGAACTCTTGTGCTAGCTCTGTCTTCAACTCTATCCTATGAAAACCGTTTTGTATTAACTGGGGAACTTTTCAAAACAATAAAAATGAACAAAAACCAGTTCTTAAAAAGTTTATACTATGTTAAATTGTAGCATCCCCCATGTTTCTGATTTTTTCTACCTTTATTGACACTTGAAAGATGTAAAACCACCCCAAATAATCAAGTTATGGTTTTGAAGATGTTTTTTGCATTCAAGGTTCTAGAACATTCTGAAGCAGTTCATATGTTTTTAAAACTGCTACTGCTCTCTATTTTTAAAAGGTTGAAGCGATATGCTGGATTACCAGCAACATATGTTTTTAAAAGGTTGGAGCCATTTGTTGATTACCAGCAAATCAAAAAATGTTGTCTACTAGGAACTAAAAAATGCTACTACTACTGCTACCACTAACATATGTTGTCTACTAGGAACTAACAAATCAACAACTAGCAACAACTAACAACTAACAAATTAAATCAATTACCATTGCACTTTGTTGTCTACTGTAAAAGGTTGGAGCCATATGCTAGCAACAATGCTATTAACAATGCTAGCAACAACTAACAAATCAATTACCAAGAGATGGGAGAGCTCACCTTCGTTCTCTGTAGACGAAGCAGAGGACGAGGTGCAGGGGACGAAGAGGATGGCCGGCGAGAAGGAGGTGAGGACGCGCGAGTGGATGGAGGCCGGAGTCGGCGGTGTCCCCAAACCCTAGCGCCGACGACGGCGACGAACCCTAGCACGACGCCGGGCGCGCTCCTGGAGAGATGCGCCGCCGTCGCCGCCTACGGTTGGGAGGGGATGCAAAGAGGAGTGAAGAGAGTGCGTGGGGTGGGCTGGAACATAGCGAATAGGTACCGAACATACCGCTGGCGGACAGACATCGACGTCCGCCAGTTTTTCTTTTTTTTTTCTCTGGAGGTCCACTAGAGGGCGTCCACCAGAGGTGACCCTACCAATGGCGTACGCAAGTTCTGGCCGCTAGTGGTCCTTTTTTTATTTGTTTTTTTGTATTTGCTTTTTTTCTGTTCTTGTATTTGATTTTCTCTCTATTTTATTAAATGGGTTGTTTCCATATAAAAATGGTCAAAAAATGTATGACTTAATAAAAGAATTGCAAGTCAAAGATATATATTTCAAATATGAGGTACATATAATAAGAGTGTCATCGATAATATTAGTTCATCGATACAAGTTTGTAGTCTCATACAAAAGAGAAATCAATACATAGTTTCTTCGCACGCATTGCGCGTCTTTCTTAGCGTTTGGTAATTTTCTTCCCTTTTTTTGTCGCAGTTGAATAATTTAGCCCGACATCATGACTACTTCTTTTGAACAGACGACTTGACCGAGGTAGCGTCGTTCTTCTCCTTCTTGTGGTGTATTTTTCCTTATCGTCGTCATCTTCATCTTCTTCGATATTTGGTTCACCGAACATGTCGAAGTCATCTTCGTCGGCCATTCCTATGATGTTTCTTTTGCCTCTCCTCACGACCACACGGCTAGGCCTACAGGGGTCTGTTATGAAGAAGCATTGGGACACGTGCTTAGCCAATACCCGTGGCTCATTTTGTGCAGTGAAGTTCACGCTTGATGAAGTGATGCCGTCTTCGGGTATAACCATGGTGGTGAAGTATTTGTTTTCTTTTATGACGGTTGATCTCCTAGCCCGTCTGACACGAAACATCGGCACCTTCTCTCCAGAGTAGTCAAGCTCCCATATCTCCTCGATCCTTACGTAGTATCTTAATTTTTCTTTACCGATTGAGGATACCATCATTACTCCTGAGTTTTGATAAGCAGAACTTTTATCCTTTTCTTCCGTGTAGAATGTGAACCCATTCATATCATATGCCTGAAACGTCGCAAGGTTGGGTGAGGCACCATGTGACAAAGCATATAAGAGTCTGCCTTCTGGACAATCCATTAGTGGATTAGCGATAAGGCGTTCTTTGAACCAACGCAAGAAAGGGGAGTTGTGCTCTCTGATTACATCCCCATCTGTCCATTCCCTACCCTGGTCAGTGTACTTCTTCCTAATGATATTTTCGTGCTCTTTGCACCAGGGATCGACCATTTCAAGGTGTTGTAGAGCTACCAAGTTTTCCCTGTTAAAGTCGACGCTTCATTTTTCAAAGTCCACATGCAATTCCCTCTAGCCATTCTTGTGGCCTACTCCATCGAGCCTGCCAAGGTGCCTGTTTCTGGGCAGGCCAACAGGGTCATCGACTTCGCCCAGGAGATTCGTGCAGAAAGAGATGCACTCTTCGGTGAGATAGCCCTGAACGATGCTTCTTTCCGGACGGGCCCTGTTACAAACAAATCCTTTGATGTCTCCATTCATCCTTTCGAACGACATCTTGTTGTGCAGGAACGCCAGTCGGAGGTGGATGATATCTTCCACGATATGGACCAACAGATGCACAGAAATGTCAAAGAATGCGGATGGAAAGTAAATCTCAAGTTCGCATAATATTACAACGATCTCTTCCTGCAACCTTGAGAGTTTCTTCCGTGTAATCGACTTTCGAGAGATCACGTCGAAAAAGTTACAGAAATCGAAAAGGGTTTCACGTACGTGCTTGTCCATTATCCCTTGAATCGCAACCGGAAATATCTGCGTCATCATCACATGACAGTCATGAGACTTCATCCCGCTAAACCTTTGTTTCTGCTGGTCTAGATATCTGCTTATCAGCCCACAGTAACCGAAAGGGGTTTTGACTCCTAGAAGGCACTTGATTAATTGTTGGAGCTCGTTCTCACTTAGAGTGAAACAGGATGGGGGGCAGTGATAGTAATTTTTCTTAACCTTTTCCCTTTGTCTCGGTTCGTCTCCTCATCCGATGACTCAATTCCCCCGTGAAGCTCTTCCCTGATACCTAGATGTATCAGGTCATTTCTTGCTTTCGGCCCATCTCTGGTTTTTCCGGTATGTTGAGCAGAGTGTCAAACAAACTCTCGAACACATTCTTCGTGATATGCATTAGATCAAGGCAATGAGGCGTATCGAGAACGGGCTAGTACTTCTAGTCCCAAAACACGGACCTCGTCTTCCATACATCCAGGAGCGGATTTGGTGCCTTTTGCTTCTTTCCTGGCTTAGGGCACTGATCCCAATCATTCATCAACTCATATATTTCTTCACCGCACCTCTTACGTGGAGGTCCCCGGAGCTCATCTTCACCATTGAAAAGGTATCCACGCCTTCTCCACGGGTCATGATTGTGTAACCACCTTCGATGCCCCGTGTAGACAGTTTTTGAAGACCCTGGATCTTTCTTAAGCTGCATAAACGTCGGATCATCCATGCACCTCATACATCCCCAATGTCCGTGGAAAACCTGTCCTGCGACATATCCGTGGCCGAGATAGTCGTGCACCGCACAAAGCAAGGAGGCTCTCATAGGGAAATATTCTTCTACGACGGCGTCCCATAACGTGTCTAGCTCATCTTTCAGTACATTTAGATACAGATTGATGTCGTTGCCTGGTTGTTTTGGCCCTTGAACTATCATGCACATGTGTATGTACTTACTCTTCATGCATAACCAGGGGTGAGGTTGTATATCCATACGCACACGGGCCAAGTGCTATGTGTGCTGCTCTACTTGCTCTATGGATTCACTCCGTCGGTGCTCACACCCAACTTGAGGTTCCTTGGATCTTCCGCGATACTTGCATCTACGCCGTCTAATGCTCTCCACTGGCTTGCGTTCGAAGGGTGTGTCAGAACTGCCTTTTCACACCATTTTGGATCTTTCCATACTACATTTTTTCCTGTCCGCGTGCCACCGCATGAGCTTGGCTTCCTTGTAGTCCGCGAAATACCGCTGCAAACGGAGAATGAGTGGAAAGTTCCACACAACTTTCCGAGGTTCTTTCTTCCCTTTCTTGTATCGAGCGGCATTGCAAACCGGACATGTGATCATGTCTGTGTGCTCTTTCCGATAAATGTAGCAATCATTGATGCACACGTGGTATTTTTCATGCGGTAAATCAAAGGGGCACACGACTTTCTTGGCCTCATCACAACTTGGAGGATACGAGTTGCCCTCCGGAAGCTTACTCTGCCAGTATTGCAGGCTAGCATCGACACTTACATCAGTCCATTTGTGTTTTGCCTTAATTTTGAGAACATCGAGCGCTACTTTCAAGCGAGAGTCTTCCGATCTGCAACCTGGATACAACGGAGTATTCGAGTCTACCTCCATTTGTGCTAGCTTAGCTTGCTCTATACTAGAAGATCTGTAGTTAGTCGTCTTCTTTATAAGCATCTCTTTGAGATGAGGGTCACGCACAGCTAAAGCTAGCAGTGTTTGCATGTCATCGTCTTCTGTTACGTGTTGTTCAACATCTTCTAGATCTCCAACATCATGTGCGGGAGGATCATCAGGTGGATCTTCATCTTCTTGCCCGTGATCGTTATTATTGTCATGCTGATCATGATCATCCACCGCACCATCATGGACTTCATCATCATCTTCATCAAGCCACTGACTGTGGCCATCCATGAAACCATGTATGAGCAGATGCTCCAGCAACTCTCCCGAAAAGGGGTTCAGCAAGCCCACTTTTTTGCATTTTCGACACGGACATCTTATCTCCCTGCGGTTATTTTGTATCATGTCGTCTGTAGCGTACCTCAAATATTTGTTCACGACACGATCACTGATACGGCCGGGCGCCATATCGATCGCCTGCATGTGATAGAACCACAAGACAAGTAAAACAATAATTTTTCATTAAAAAAATCGGCCTGACCTTCCTACAAATAGGACTAAGAGAGTGCCAAAATTTGCCGAAACGGAAATGAACCTACATTCCGGCAAAATATTGACATCATTTCCTGCACAATAAGAATAGCACATATATGCATCATCACATATCCGGCAAAATTTCATCATCTCATATATGCATGCATGCATCATCATCAAGAATATATAGCACATATATATGCATCATCACATATCCGACACAATACAAGAATAGCCCATATATGTTGATCCCTCACCTTAAGAGAGACAATGTGGGAGAGAAGAGAGATGTAGGTAGACCTAGCTATACATATAGAGATGATATATTTGGATCACCAAAAGGAGCTAAATTTGGTTCTTTTGTGGCATTTATTTTGGTAGAAAGGACATTAGAAGGATAATGGAGCTAGATCTATCACATAAACTAGTTTTAATTTGTTAAAAAGACTGGTGGATATGGGGGGAAGGGAGGAACTTTGAGCTAGCTAGTGAGAAGAGCAATAATGGAGGTGCAATAATGGAGGGAATTGGTGGCAGCCCGAGCACCAATAATTGCACAGAATATCTCTGGCGTACAAGCCATCTGTCCACCATAGGTAACAAAATTACCGCTGGCGTACATACCATCGGTCTGATAGCAAAAACATCTGCAATTTAAAATATTTCAGGGGCAAACTACCTCTGGCGTACAAGCTAAACTGTACGCAAGTGGAAACTAAAATAGCGCTGGCGGGCAGAGCTTCTATACGCCAGTGGCAGTTGGATCCGATGCCTAGCCCGGGGCAAGTCGTGCCTCTAGCGTGCGCTGAATCCTGTACGCCAGGGGTACCTTCTATTTCGCTGGCATCCACTTAACTCTGTACGCCAGTGAAAGTGGCACTGGCGTACAGTCTTTGGCGTCCGCCAGCAATGAGCTGGCGGCTATAGCCTATTTCCTACTAGTGATACTGACTTCCCTGTTGACGGAATCCTTTCTCTGAGTTAGCTGAGATTCCTTCATTCTTTTTCCCTTGGCTATCCACAATTACTCTTGGTTGCAATAACTTGGGCCTCACGATTATCCTTTATCGGGGCCTTGTCGAACGTGAGGAGTTGAATCTCATGGTTGTGGTTGAGACCAAAGGCTTCATTGTTTCCGTTCCTTTGGGTGTCCCTTCATGACTTGTCAGTCTTTATACCCAGCTGAGATGTAGATTTGCTTCTTCTGCTTGCTTCCCTTGTAGAAGTTGCGGTCCCTACCGCTTTCCCATGTGTATAACTCACTTGAGTACGCGCATGATTGTATCCATACGGGAGTAGCTCGTACAACTTGGGAAATATTCCCATGAGTTGTACTGATCCATAAGCAACTGACTATATTGGAATCTTCCTTGCTTTTGAACGGTCGGGTTTTTGACAACACTATTGCAGGCATGGTGGCATGTCGGAGAAGACTCAGTAGCTTACGCTCGAAGCTTGGCTAGGGTAGCATGTTGAAGAAGGTTGGGGTACCATGTCTGGTAAGCTTTCTCCGGTGACGTAGTGAGGAAAACTGGTTATCGTACGCGGGAAGCTTCTTCGATAGCTTACTAACGAAGCTTGGTTGCCTTTCCTCGGAAGTTTTGCCTCTTGGTACTATGGATGTACCGGTTCCTTGTGCTGGAAGTCTCTTTGGTAGTTCACTATAGATGGATGGGTAGCTTGCGCTGAAATCCATCCATGTGGCATACTAAGCACGATTGGGTGCCTTGCACCGTAAGCTTTTCTCTGTGGCTTGTTGTAGAAGGTTGACCGTCTTGGCCGAGAATATATCTCAATAGCATACCGAGGAAGGCGAATGCACTGTACCTGTCGGTTGTGTCTGATATCTTGCCAAGGAAGGTTGCGGTTCCTTATACTCGAAGTTTTCCCATGGTAGCACACGTACATATATTAATACTGGGCATGGTAATTACTGACTTATACGGACTGTTGTCTCGTCAGGGGGGTCATTGTTCCGATCATTTCCTTGCTGGGTACTAATTTCATGGCCCATCCTGGCTTTCTTCCAGTGTATACCCTGATATAGTAACTTGCGTATGACCATATTGCAACTTGTATGTGCCATACCTTTGATGCAGACATTCATGGCTTATCTTTGCCCTTGATTGAACCTTCACAACTGTAACGGTTGATGCAGACTTGATCCGAGTGATTTTTCCAAGTACTTGAGCCAAATATTCTCAGCATAACCCGTGTGAATCCTTCTTGACTTGCTGATTTCCCAACTCATTGCAGTCTTTCACTTATCCTTTGCGGTATGCGGAGGTTATTGAGCAACTTTCCATAAGGGGGAAAATAAAGCGACACCAAAGACCAAATGAAAAACCAACAAAGAAATCCAACGGAGCGAAGATCAATAGCAGTCGATAGAAAGTTCTCCGAATCACAAGTTTTAATGGTAGTTGATGACCATCTAAATCCCTTGCATAAAACCGGCAAATAAACCAGTAGCCACCAGAACGGTTTTTACAGTCTGATCTTGGACGTTTACTGGAATAACTCAAGGACTGCTCAAGACGGCCGACCAAGAATCAGCGCAGAACATGAGAACGCGTTGATAAGAAGAATGCAGAGGTCCCCTAGGACGGCCGAAAAGCAGCTCAGAACAAAGGGTCTCCACTGCGAAAAGAAACTCAATAACTTCCCAAGACGGCCGAGAAAGAAGCTCAGAACATGGGACGGCTCTTGAAGAGAGAAATATAAAGTAGGCATCCACCCCGGACGGCCGAAAACGAATCATCTCAGAACCAAGCATGGTGCCGTTATTCAAAATAAAGCGAGCAAGGATCCATCAGAGTCACATACTACCTGCAAAAACATATTCATTAAACACCAAAGAACCAAATATAGGATCGACGAAGGAATTCAACAAAGCAAAGATCAACAATACTGGAAGTGCATCGAGATCACACGCAAACATATCATCTCTTATTTCTAGCACAAAATCAAACAACATGCAACAAGCAACATGCAAGACTACTAGTACTCATGCAACATGAACTACACGCAACTTAGATGCTACGGTCTACCGACGAGTTGCTGCAGGCTGGAGGAGCTGGCGGAGGAGTTGCGAAAGCCAAAGCTGCAACAAAAGCTCTCCTTGCAACCCTTGCATCACAGACTAGCTCGACGACAAGGGTGTACTCGTCGATCATGTAGCGGGACATGCTGATCACCGCTGCGTCGACTTCCGCAAGAGGACAAGGAAACCATACTTGTTGAGGAATGGTGGCTAAGGTGCGATAGAAATGGAAGGCATGATTCTGCTGCAACGCGCTTTCCTTGTGCCAAAGACCTGTGAGGCCTGCCAAAGCAGCAAGTTGGACGACACGATCTAGGGTAGAGGTGTATCCACCATGGAAGTTGTAGGTACGCATGCCGATGGGGAGGTGAAATGTCATGACTACATTGGCACGGTACTCAAGGATCTGTCCTCTGAGCGGTGCCTGGGAAACTTGGTAGATCAGCATTCCTACATTTGGGTAGAGGCAACGCCAAACGTTGGAAAGGATATAGGTAAATCTGATCGGTGAAAGGTCTGATTGGTAGCCCACCGAATACTCTGTCATCTACATTCATCAAAATTAGATCGTTATCGAATAAGGATGCTATCTATATGCATGCTATGCAGACAACAAATGCAACAATCAAATGCATCACCCAAGCAAGCTATAAACTCTAACTCTAAAGTCAATCTAGTGTTCGCGCGGAATAGGGCGTCCTATAGTCAGTCCTGCTCTGATACCAATCGTTCTCGCATCCCGGCTTAGAATACCGGAACGCCCCGTGCTCCAGCTCAGAAAGCCTGTCTTCTGGAACACGACACTTCTTGATATAGAACTGAACGATTTTTATTACCGATGAAATTTGTACAAGGGGGGTCTATTACAATGCAAGTAGAGCAAGGCAGCGAACAACTTGCTCCTAATGCTAGCCATGGATCTACATCAAGCAGTGGGATAACTCTACGGCAACGGAGTAATACTTAGCAGCCAAAAACGGCGACGGTGATGTACTCCACTCCACAAGGACACTACTGGGACACCTCCTATCTCGCAAACACCGGGAACATCGTCCTACGCAATCACGACATTACCTGCAAGTCTGGCATGACAGGCCAGGTCAGTAGATTGAATGTACTTGCAAGCTCACAACAACCAAAGCACCAAGGCAAAACAATAACATGGCAATAACAGTTCAAGCAATGCTAACATGATGAATCTAGCATATTATCAAGATTATAACCAATGCAAGAACAACAATCGTTTAAGGTCACATGGACCCCACATGATCATCACATGATCATGAAGCTTACCTCGGAGTCATTACAGACTCAAGCATCGGGTCATCGCATGGCCACTCAACTTGCACGGGTCGTTGCACGGCCATTCAACGGGTTAGGTGTCATTACGTTACCACCCAACCAATCTGGTCATCGCATGACCAACAACTCATACGGGTTGTCACACGAATCTTCAACGGGTTAGGTGTCATCGCGTTACCACCCAACCAATCCGGTCATCGCATGACCAACAAGTTAGCATGATCACCAAACCGGGTTCACGTTGATCCATAGTGTGACCTAGTACGAACTGTGTCTAATACCGTGGACTCGGCTATTCGAATAGATTCATACCCGCTGCAGAGGTCGTGCACTTTACCCACGCTACGGAGTTCTTCCTCCATCCTGTACCTTGCAACTTGTCCCACAGGAACCTCGAAACTCGTAGGAGTTGACTAGGACTTCTCCAACGAGAATGTTCTACCGCTTGCCTCCCTTACCGTATCACCCGACATGCTTCGCAAGCCATGCCTTGGGTCGCCCCGTGTCCTCCAGACACACCTGCCATCGCATGGAAAACAACATTGTCCCAAATGGGGACGGGCCCATATAAACAAACCGTCTCTCAAGACTATCGCCGCTTACCAGGCCAGGGTAACCGCGCGCTCATAGCCTTCCCACCTTGGTGATACGCATAAGAGAGCCCATCGTTAGACCGAGCCAAGGCCTTCCCATACAACTGAGTCTGGCTACACTGATAAGTTCGGTTCGGTGGCACCGGATCAACTTGGCACAAAACATGTATACAAATGCATAATCATCAAGATCAGGTGCAACATGACAATCTATAGTCCAAGCAATGCATGCAGAACAATCCAAGGTACAGTTATAGTCACATCATGATCCCAATCATGTTTAGGTGATTAACTTAGCCATGTCAAGATGGTTAACATGCAACCTAGCAAGGATCATGCACATGAATAGGGGTAGGATGCACACAAGCATAACATGGCAATAGAATGATTAAAATAATTCAAGCATATCAAGAAAGATCATTATATCATCCGAAAGTAAACCAAGATGTAAAGCACGTCAAAGCTTTATGAAAGTGCAAAAGAAATTGTGGCTTGTCTTTCACCAAGGGAGTGAGAAATACTCCTGGTCTTCAAGACAATTAAATCCCTGCAAAGTATATTTTTAAATAGAAAAGGAAAATGTCACATAAAGTAATTATTTTCCTCAGCAAAAATAAACAGTGAAACATGGCATGAAAAATACGCCAAATTAAAGAGGAGCTCAAGAAAAAACTAGGGGAAAAAGTTTCAACCCATTTGACCTTGTAAAACAGGAGATATAGCTGGTCAAAGTCTGGTCATAATAATGATTTTAAATCATTTTTGAAAATTTAACCAGGGGGGTGACGTCAAAAGTGTAAAGTGGAGGGACGACTCCACTTATAACGCTTCGGCTGGGCTGGGGAGGCCGACAGTGGGCCCTGGCTGTCATATAACAGAGAGGGGGAGAGGGAAACAGGGCGGCGAGGCTCACCGGCGAGAACTCTGGCGAGGAGAGCTCGGCGGAGGGAGGTGACAGCGGGGATGGAATGTGGCGACCTAGGCGAGCACGCCCGTACCAGTTTCCCGCCGGAAGGTGCCCGGATGGAGTCGTGCGCCTCTTCTCTGCGGCGGAAGGCGGCGGAGCTCATCGGGCGTCGACCCAGCTGTCGATTCCGGCAAGAATCCGGCCGAGGCGCGGTGGGGAAGCACCAGGAGATCAAGGGGGACACGATTGTGGGTTCAGTTTGGCCGGGGGGCAACAGGGCGAGGAGGAAATCAACTTCAATGGCACGGTGGAGCTACTCTCCGAACAAGGGTAAGGAGAGCTCCCGGGCTCAAATTCTTGATGCAGGAACTTGATTATGCTGTGGTGTGGGCTACTGGTGCAGAGAAAAGGCGGCGGAGACATCGTTTTATAGGGGGGAGATGTCGATCTCGGGCCGATCCATGGAGATGCGGCCATGGCATGACAGTGAGGTGGTGAGGCTCCGGGTGGCTCGAGGGGGTTCTGGAGTTCACGGGTGAAGAGGGGGTGACCCCACGACTCGTACGTGTGAGGATACCTGGTGCATACGAAGACAATAGGCCCGATGGAGGTTTCAACAGGACCACGACTGGCCCACTCTAGGCACCGACGTGGGAGTCTGCGACCAATATGGAAGTCAAGAGTTGGTGTTTTCAAGGCTAGAATTAGGCAATCGTCCCTGTAATCTGAGACGGACTTCTCGAGACCCAGCCTAGTATATAAAGGCTGGGAGTGGGACGTCTTGGGATATCCAATCTACAATCAACACCCTTGGTCTTGTGCGATCTCGTCTAGACTTCCACTGTAATCCCCCCTCACATAATACAATCGAGCAGGAAGTTCTTCTCCTGTTAGCCGACGAGTATTGCCAACCTATTTCTTCTCTACGACCTAACCCAGGGTCCCTGACCATGGGATTTGCCGAGGCTGATCCTCGTCAATTGGTGCCGTTTGTGGGAACTACACAGGTTGGAAACACGATCTCGGCGGTCCCATCTCCATCAATTCACAACTCAAGGGTTCGAACAAGATCCAGCCCACTCGAGGAATTCAAGTTCATCGCAAATCTTTCAATCGCTCCATCAAGATCGCTTGGCCCGCATCCGGACCAAGTCCAATACTTTGGAGACTACCAAAGTCATCACCAACGGAGAAAAACTCGGCGATCCAGAAGGCGAGCACAAGCTATGACCGCAAAGCCAACCAGGACGCCGGAACAAGTGCTAAGATTCTGCGCAGAAATTCCAACCAAGGAGTTGCAACGCGCGACAGAAGCCTTGCCAGCCACTCGAAGACCCGCTTCCACCCAGACACCCGCCGCAGGACAGGACAGCGACTCCGAAACTCAAACCGGAAAGTACTACGACCCAGATCGGAGATCTGATGAATTTGCCAAGTTTATTCGGAACCACTCGATCAACGATGGAATAGAGCTCGACCCAAGGTCCCACTCCCGTTCAGAAGACCACTCGCAATCATTCCAAGTCACAAGAAGAAGAAGACACACTGATTCTAGCAAACTCACAGCCAAAGAACAGCTAGACGGACCCTGCACAATCCATTGTTTCGAAGACGACTGGGGGCGCCTTAGAGCAGGTCAGACCCTAAGAGATTGTTGTATGTTCGACAAACTTTCCAACAGCCTCAAGGAAGAGAAGCAGCGCGAAGCCAAACGGGCTCGAGGAACCGCGCAGTCGCCAAACGCAGAAGAGCAATATCCTATGTCCCATGGACGAGTCTGCATGATCCAAGAAGGACGACCCTCAAAAGGAAAACAGGACGCCCACACCCTGTAGACCCGAGCAGCCGAGGGCCTCAAAACAGGAGAAACCTACCAACTGTATAGCACAGAGACCAACATCACCTTCTCACAAAGCGATCACCCACTCGCAATTCCAAGAACAGGGCACGCACCACTGGGCAGAGGCAGCAGCTTAAACATAATCTTCACCAGCACCTTACGCAAGATGCTAATTCCACGATCAGTCTGGAAGAAGTCAGGTGTCATAATCTAAGGCGTAGTTCCAGGCGAAGCAGCCGCCTCCCTCAGAACAATCGAGCTCGATGTCATCTTCGGCAACAAGGACAACTTCGCAAGAAAAGTCCTAGAGTTTGAAGTGTTCGACTGGTAGTGCCAATACCACTCCATACTAGGACGACCCGCATTTGCGCAATTTATGGTGGTCCCGCACTATGCTTTCCTCAAGCTTAAGATACCAAGACCTTTAGGGGTCATCACGGTCAACAGTAGTTTTATCAAATCAGACCAGTGCGACCGCGATTTCCATGAAGTTTTTGACACGTTTGGAGCTCAGCAACAGCTCGAAGAGATAGCCATAGTAACAGACAGGAGCATTTTTCCACTAGCAAGCAGAAGAAAATCAGAAGAATTCAACTGCGACTTCAGCGTCGACAGCGACACAGTCACCTATCAAGTTCACCCAATGGACCCGGACAAGACGGTCCGCATCTACGCCCACCTCCCAGAAGGGGAAGCAGCTTCCTTCATGGTCTTCCTCCGTGAAGAGTGGAAAATTTTCGCTTGGTGCCCGGCCGACATGCCGGAATACCGCGAGAATTAGCAGAACACACGCTACCAATACATCCAAACACCAAACTAGTAAAGCAGGCGTTGCGCCGATTCTCAGAACCCAAGAGCAGAGCCATCGGAGAGGAGATCAACCGACTACTCGACGCGAAATTCATCCGGGAGACAAAGAAGGCCACCTAGATGGCAAACCCAGTCTTGGTGCCTAAAAAGGACACCAATGTACTACGGATGTGTGTCGACTACGGGCCCGTCAACAAACATTTCCCGAAGGACCACTTCCCTCTGCCAAGGATAGACCAGATAATCGACTCTACCGCAGGATGCGATCTCCTATCCTTCCTCGACGCCTACTCAGGATACAACCAAATCAGGATGAAGGAAGAAGACGAAGAACACACCTCGTTCATCACTCCCTATGTCTTATTCTACTACAGAACAATGCCCTTCGGATTGAAAAATGCCGGAGCCACGTACCAACGGATGATGCAAGCATGTTTGAGAGACCAAATCGGCAGAAATGTCCAAGTCTACGTCGACGACATCGTCATCAAAACCTACAGCGCAAACACGCTACTCGACGACCTCCGCAAAACCTTCGTAGCACTCAACAAATAAAGAATCAAGATCATCCCAAAAAAATGCGTGTTCGGCGTCCCAGCCGGAAAACTGCTCGGATACATGGTCTCTGCCCGGGGAATCGAAGCAAACCCCAAAAAGTCCAAGCAATCGCCAAGATGCAAGAACCAGTAAACATCAAAGGCATACATCAACTCACAAAAAGAGTCGCAGCACTGAGCCGCTTCATCAGCAGGCTGGGAGAAAGGACCCTACCATTCTACCAGTTTCTCAGAAAAGGAGAAAAATTCGAGTGGACCGAGGAAGCTCGCAACGCATTCGCGGAACTAAAAAAGACTCTCTCGACACCACCAATCCTGGCAGTGCCCAAGGAACGAGAACCACTTTACCTCTACATAGCGGCACACAGCAGCGTAGTCAGCATGGCGCTCGTCTTCGAGCGCGCGGAAGAAGCCAAAGTCCAGAGCATACAAAGGCCAATCTACTACCTAAGCATGGTCCTCACAAAGTCTCAGCAACGGTACCCGCACTACCAGAAGCTCGTATACGCCATCGTAATGACTTCAAAGAAAGTAACACACTACTTCGACGAGCACCTCATCACAATCGTGAGCAGCGCACCACTCGCGGACATCCTCAACAACCCCGGAGCAACTGTCCGAGTCGCCGAATGGAACATTAAACTCAGTCCCCGCGACCTGCAGTTCAAACACCCAACGACAATCAAAGCCCAAGTACTCCCAGATTTCTTGGTCGAGTGGACGGAAGTACAAACACCTGCCCCCCACACTTGTCCAACTCATGGACAATGTTGTTCGATGAGTCGAAAAGACAACAAGAAGCGGGAGCAGGCATTGTACTAATCTCACCCAAAGGGTACAAACTCAGATATGTGCTCCAGATCAACTTTAGCAAGGCATCAAATAATGAAGCAAAATATGAGGCACTAATCCATGGCATGCGCATGGCAAAAGCTTGCGGCGCCACCCGTCTAGCAATCTACGGCGACTCCAACCTTGTCATCCAACAAACAATGAGGGACTACGAAGTATTCGCAGAAAACATGTTAGCATACCAGAAACGCTACAACACCCTGGAAGGAGGATTCGACGGCTGCGAGCTAAATTACATCACCAGAGAAAATAACACAGAAGCAGATGAGCTCGCAAACATTGGATCAACCCGGGGACCAATCCCTGCAGGCGTCTTCCTCGAAAGCATCAGCCAGAGGTAGATCAAAACCAAGCCACTCGCACCGGAGGCAGTCGCAGAGGACGTCAACACAGGAGAACCAGCACAAGTGGCAGCTGCAAACCCAATAGATGACACAGGCAACGAAGCAGTCGAAGATGCAGAACCAGCCGCACCCGAACGCCCAGCTTGGACAAAACCATTCCTTAAGGCACCTTACCTCAAGACGTTGCACAAGCTCGACGCATTAGTCGACGATCTAAAGCGTTCACAGTAATCAACGGACAGCTCTAAATGCACAACATCTCCCAGGTCCTCCAAAAGTGCATCGAGAAAAAAGACGGCAAAGCCCTGCTGCTTGAGATCCACGAAGGCACTTGCGGGCATCACGCGAGCAGTCGGGCACTCGTGTCCAAAGCTTTTAGAGCAAGGTTCTACTGTCCAACCGCAATGAGAAACGTGAAAGATATCGTACGATGCTGCATCGCCTGCCAAAAATTCACCAAAAGATCGCACGCCCCAGCATCAGAACTCAAAACCATACCGTTATCCTAGACGTCCGCCACTTGGGGACTCGACATGGTGGGTCCACTCAAGAAATCCTCAAAAGGAGGTCGAACACACCTTCTAGTAGCAGTAGATAAGTTCACCAAGTGGATCAAGGCAGTACCAATCACCATCTCAGCAGCGCTCACGGCAGTTAACTTCATCAAATCCACCATCTTCAGATTCAGCATACCTCATAACATCATCACAGACAACGGTACAAACTTCACAGCAGTAGAATTTCAGAACTTCTGCCAAGATTTGGGCATCAAGATCAACTACATGTCAGTCGCACACCCTCAATCTAACGGCCAGGTGGAGAAGGCAAACGGCTTAGTATGCGGAGGAATAAAAAAGCGGCTCCTCGCACCACTCAAACAAGCTGCAGGCAACTGGTTAGAAGAACTCCCCGCAGTACTGTGGAGTCTGCGCACCACCCCAAATGCCTCTACCAAGTACACACCTTTTTTCATGGTATATGGGGCAGAGGCAGTTCTTCCACATGACTTAAAGTTTGCTGCTCCCCGAATCTCGGGATACGAAGAAGAAGAGGCCGAAGAAGCACTACAAGACGATAAAGACACCGCAGACGAAGCAAGGGACACAGCCACTACAAGGTCAGAAGGATACCAGGACAAACTACGCACGTACAAAAGCAGTCTCCTGCGGACCAGAACTTTCCGCAAAGGAGATCGCGTCCAGCGGCTAATACAGGAAAAAGTGCACAAACTTGCCCCCACAGTGGGAAGGACCCTTCATAATCTCGGAAGTCATAGGAGGAGGTGCATACAAGCTAAAGAACCCGAAGACCGACGAGGACGTGGGAAATCCGTGGAACGTGGCAAACTTGCGCCTGTTCTACCCATAGTTTAACCATAGGCACTATCGGCAATATCGGTAGCAGCACCGATCGGCAACACATGTAAAACTCGAAGCAATAAAAGGTTTTTCCCAAATGATATCACTTAAAGCACTCGGGGGCTCGTGCACAAACTCCCCCCAGGAGACGCTATCTTTGCTTACGCGACGCTACTTAAAGCACTCGGGGGCTCGAGCACAAAATCCCCCCGAGAGACGCTATCTTCGCTTATGCGACGCTACTTAAAGCACTCGGGGGTTTGAGCACAAACTCCTCCCGAGAGACGCTATCTTCTCTTACGCGACGCTACTTAAAGCACTCGAGGGCTCGAGCACAAACTCCTCCCGAGAGACGCTATCTTCGCTTACGCGACGCTACTTAAATGTCAGGCCCGATATGCGGTACTGTTCCAGATCTAGGTGTTTACACCCAGATCCGGGGACGAAGCACATATTGGTCCCACCGCGACATATGAGAAAACCATATGCCCCGGATTTCCAGCATGATATCACAACATTACAGATACAAGGATACAACATCTCAAACAATCGGCATACAACTGCCTCAAATACAATACAACAGCGGAAGATACATGTCTGAGTACAGATTACAATCAAATGCCTACTGGCAAAGAGAAAAACATTGATTCCCATAACCACACGGGTCCAGGCTCTCCGCCGGGATCCGTCTAACTAGTCGTCGTCGAGTCTCCACGTGAAACTTCGATCACCATACCTGTTGTCGATCAAGAACCCTGAAAAGAGTTTGGGGGTAGTATCATGAGTACAGAGGTACTCAACATCCAACTGTAGTGGTCATCTGACCCAGCAAGGACTTCATCACTCGTCATTCTAGGACAACTAGTAGTTTACGGTAAGGATGAGGTAACTGGTGAGGTTGCTGCCGCACTAGCATTTATGAAGTGTCTAACGATCTAGAGAGTAAGATAAGAAGCCAAGCATTCGATGAGGAATCGCCTCCAACAAGTCTTGCTATCAACTACTTACGCAAACATAACACCTATCCTATCCTTGTCCTCTTCTTCGCATCCCGACGAAGAAGAAGCAGTCAAGGCACACACACGTTGATCAAGTAATAGTTATGATTCAGTTGATGTTATCTATGGACAAGATGTAGGTTCCAAGTCGTCCATAACCATGGACACGGCTTCTCGAAAAGATTTAACCCTGCAGGGGTGTACCAACTACCCATTACAAGGCTCCGCACGCACGCCCATCTCTCTCAGTTTCTACCCATCACAGGCAACCATTTTATGATTTAGTTCCAAGAGATCCGAAACGACAGGTCCCTCTAGTTAACAACGAACAAATCTAGGTGGCCCCCGGTGAGCCGACACCCAACTCAAAAGCCGGTCGCGCTCTCGAAACGGTCTCTACCGTCTATCGCAGGTTTGCATAGCCGGTTAATCACACATGGGAAACCGGGTCCTCAGCCGGAAAAGGTGGGCCAGCAAGGGAACTATGTCCTCACTGGTCCAGGTTGGTTTGAAAACTACTGACGGCCGACCAGCACACACACGGTTTCAAATGGTAAATCAGCTTGGGCCACCACTAGAAATGTTTGCAGCTAGGTTGGTAAGAAAAGGGGACCCCATAAAATCCCACACGCAGTTAGGCACGCTCAGTCTTAAAACCAATACCTGTAACTCGGATCCTAGGTGACTCGAATGGAACAAAGCGTCGGGGCGGGATAGCCTAGACCTTCCATCATTCGTCGAATATAGTCAACATTATAATAACGATATAATCAACAACAATATAATAATGTGATAGCCCAAACCAAGGAGTAACAGGGTAACATCGTAGCATCCTGAGCATGCATACTCAGCAGGGGCTGAGGAACGAGCATTAGTAACATAGCATTACATGGTTTGCTGGGAGGGGACATGGCTGTATTGGTTTCAAAGAGGCTGTAAATATGTGGTAGGATAAAACATCGAACCTATCCGAGACTAGCATGCAAACCGCTGGTTGAAATAGAATGGATCATAAGTAATGTATAGTCCTTTCCTGTTGATAAGTCGGGTTCCGAAGGTGTAGTTGATCGCAAGCTCGCATCGTCTCCGAGAGGTACCTGCGGAAACACACAAGAAGGAAACACTAGAAAAGAAAATCGACGAGCAAGCATCTATTATTACTAGGAAAACACGAGCAAGCATCAACAAGAAGGCAACACGAGACATCGCACCTACGGTCGAGAGCGGTTACTAACAGGTTAAGTGGAGTACTCGTCACACACGACGATACCGCCCATTTAGAAAGGTTCAAGTTGTTTAGCTACAGGTTATCAACAAAGGTTGTTAACATGGCATATCACTTAAGCATGGCATAGCACACAAACATGGCAAGAAGTGAAGAATAAATAAACTATCTAATCTAGTCACTTTAAGTGGGGGGTAAAACCTATACATGGCAACTATTATGGACCCCACGATAATTGTTGCATTTGGTATTGTTTTGCCCCTAAAAATATTTTATTGTTTTTATTAGCAGGCAAGAGCATCATAAACACAATCTACACGAAATTCTAGTCAAGTTACATTTAGAAAACATTTTTATCGGAGCAACGGTTAAAAAGTTATGCCAATTACAGTTTACAGTGGCAAGGTTGTAATTAGAAGGTAAACAACATGTAAAAAAATTCAAACATGTAAAAGAGCACATTTTATTAAACTACACAAAAAACTAAGCAAGTTTCATGTTTAAATCGTCGCGATCCGAGCTACCGTTAAAAAGATATACCTACCGCAAAGTTGCAACAATAATCTGCATTTTTTGGTAAAAAACCAGAAAAAATAACAAGTCTGCTGGGCCGAAACTACCACTACTGGGACTAAGCAGAGAGGGCGCTGAATAGGTACTACTAGTGGGCTGGCCCACTGCGCAAGAAAAAGAACATAAGGGGGAGCTCACCTCTTGGGCCGAGGCCCGGCTGGGGGAGGCTGGAGGCTGGGCCGCTCGGCTTGGGCCACTGGGCTAGGGCGTGGCCCATCTGGCAGAGGCGAGCGGGACGAGCGACTGGATCGGGATCGTCCCGATCCCGACCAGCGACGGCGGCAGGCGGTGGTCGTTCTCCAGCGAGGTGGAGTAGGCCGGCGAGGTAGGGACGCGGGGACGGGCGCGCATGGGAGGAGGGTGGCGGATCCAGCCGGTTTCCATCGCCGGTGAGGTCCAAGGGAGGCGCAATGCGAGGTCTAGGGGGCGTTTGGGGAGCTTCGGAGCTCCATGGCCATGGTGCGTCCCCTGCGTGCTATCCAGGGAGAAAGAGAGATGAGGAGAGAAAGATGGAGAGGAGAAGGAATGGCGCGAGGGGGAAGGGTGCTATGACCTGCTAGGAGGCGCAGCGCGATGACGGCACGGCTCGCCGGAGGAGCTTGGGCGGCGAGGCTGGCCGCGGGCTGGAGAGGGGAGAGAGGAGGGAGAGAGGTGGGGAGCTCCCTGGGGCGTCGGATCGCGAGATCTGACGGTCCAGGATGGATCTGGCTAGGTTTTGCTAGAAAAATGGGCAAAAGCGAAAACTGGGGCTAATGTGAGGGGGTGGCTGCAATTTTGTGGCTAGGGAAACCCTAGAAAGGGGTGGGAGTGTGGTGGTCTTTATATAGCCCAGGTGGCTGGCAGTTTGCAAAAACATCCCCGGTTTTTCTCTCACGCGCGCGGTGTTTACGTTTCTGACCGCCGGGGGTCCGCAGGACCTCCGATTCGGGTAAAACTTCGAACTGCGCGATCAGCGCGTCCAGCCGGCGGCGTTCGCCTAGCACTGGAACCGTTCCGAGAACAGTTTCCGGCGCGCTATAAAAAATATCCTGTTTAATTAGTAAACGGGTTTTTTCGTTCCGTTGGCTGCGGCTGGTCTGGTGCGGGTTTCGCGGCGGTGATCGGGTGAAACCCGGTATCGCAAAGGTCGAGTCTCAGGGTGGCAAGGGTCGGTCTCCGTCCGGTACGATATAAGAGGGGTGAAAATAATCGCCGATCGATAAATCGGGGATGCAAACACCGCAAACAAATCAGACAATCAAACAATTCACACCAAAAAAAATTTAATTTTTTTGAAATCTGGGCTGTTACAATACAACACCACCAACAAGGGATCTCGTCCCGAGATCCTGGACGATCCGGGGGAGAGGGGGAAGAGAAAATAGGGTCGACAATCTTCAACACCACCAACAAGGAACTCTTCTCCATGTCGAACGAGGATCTTCCGTCGAGAAAACTTTACACAGAGACACGACATCGTCGGAAAAACGAAACCGTCAGTGACAACAGGAGGAACGATCGCGAGAACCAGATCAAGGGATAGTGATTTTCGACGCAAGTCGTAAAAACACGGGTAAAAGGAGGGATGGCAATTGATGACCTAGATGATACCCAAAACCGGAGAATCTAAAGGTACTACACGAATTCCCAAACCTGAGATCGAAATCGAGACAATACGCTGCAAGCAAGGCATTGTAACGATTCCGATACTCCACACACTCGAGATCCTAGAGTTTGAAGGGCATAAGTCGAGAGTTAAAACACTTACGACACTTGTCCCGACCAGAGCAAAGGTAAGGAATAAAAAGATTTATACTCTCCGATTACTAACTTAGTAACTACAAAATAGTTTTTGTCTAGACTCGACTTCGGCCAGGGAAGGGATCCTACGGTCGGTAAGGCTCTGATACCAAGTTGTAAGGCCCGATATGCGGTACTGTTCCAGATCTAGGTGTTTCCACCTAGATCCGAGGACGAAGCACATATCGGTCCCACCGCGACATATGACAAAGCCATATGCCCGGCTTTCCAGCATGATATCACAACATTACAGATACAAGGATACAACATCTCATACAATCGGCATACAACTGCCTCAAATACAATACAACAGCGGAAGATACATGTCTGAGTACAGACTACAATCAAATGCCTACTGCCAAAGAGAAAAACATCGATTCCCATAACCACACGGGTCCAGGCCCTCCGCCGGGATCCGTCTAACTAGTCGTCGTCGAGTCTCCACGTGAAACTTCGATCACCATACCTGTTGTCGATCAAGAACCCTGAAAAGAGTTTGGGGGTAGTATCATGAGTACAGAGGTACTCAGCATCCAACTGTAGGGGTCATCTGACCCAGCAAGGACTTCATCACTCGTTATTCTAGGACAACTAGTAGCTTACGGTAAGGATGAGGTAAGTTGTGAGGTTGCTGCCGCACTAGCATTTATGAAGTGTCTAACGATCTAGAGAGTAAGATAAGAAGCCAAGCATTCGATGAGGAATCGCCTCCAACAAGTCTTGCTATCAACTACTTACGCAAACATAACACCTATCCTATCCTTGTCCTCCTCATCGCATCCCGACGAAGAAGAAGTAGTCAAGGCACACACACGTTGATCAAGTTATGTTAGGATTCAGTTGATGTTATCTATGAACAAGACGTAGGTTCCAAGTCGTCCATAACCGTGGACACGGCTTCTCGGAAAGATTTAACCCTGCAGGGGTGTACCAACTTCCCATTACAAGGCTCCGCACGCACGCCCATCTCTCTCAGTTTCTACCCATCACAGGCAACCATTTTATGATTTAGTTCCAAGAGATCCGAAACGACAGGTCCTTCTATCTAACAACGAACAAATCCGGGTGGCCCCCGGTGAGTCGACACCCAACTCAAAAGCCGGCTGCGCTCTCGCATCGGTCTCTACCGTCTGTCGCAGGTTTGGATAGCCGGTTAATCACACATGGGAAATCGGGTCCTCAGCCGGACAACGTGGGCCAGCAAGGGAACTATGTCCTCACTGGTCCAGGTTGGTTTGAAAACTACTGGCGACCGACCAGCACACACACGGTTTCAAATGGTAAATCAGCTTGGGCCACCACTAGAAATGTTTGAAGCTAGGTAGGTAAGAAAAGGGGACCCCATAAAATCCCACACGCGGTTAGGCACGCTCAGTCTTAAAACCAATACCCGGAACTCGGATCCTAGGTGACTCGAATGGAACAAAGCGTCGGGGCGGGATAGCCTAGACCTTCCATCCTTCGTCGAATATTGTCAACATTATAATAACCATATAATCAACAACAATATAATAATGTGATAGCCCAAACCAAGGAGTAACAGGGTAACATTGTAGCATCCTGAGCATGCATACTAAGCAGCGGATGAGGAACGGGCAATAGTAACATAGCAGTACATGGTTTGCTGGGAGGGGACATGGCTGTATCGGTTTGAAAGAGGTTGTAAATGCGTTGTAGGATTAAACATCGAACATATCCTAGACTACCATGCAAACCGTTGGTTTAAATATAATGGATCATAAGTAATGTATAGTCCTTGCCTGTTGATAAGTCGGTTCCGAAGGTGTAGTTGATCGCAAGCTCGCATCGTCTCTGAGAGGTACCCGCGGAAGCACACAAGAAGGAAACACTGGAAAAGGTAATCGACGAGCAAGCATCTATTACTACTAAGAAAACACGAGCAAGCATCAACAACAAGGCAACACGAGACATCGCACCTACCGTCGAGAGAGGTTACTAACAGGTTAAGACGAGTACTCATCACACACGACGATACCGCACATTTAGAAAGGTTCAACTTGTTTAGCTACAGGTTATCAACAAAGGTTGTTAACATGGCATATCACTCAAGCATGGCATAGCACACAAACATGGCAAGAGGTGAAGCATAAATAAACTATCTAATCTAGTCACTTTAAGTGGGGGGTAAAACCTATACATGGCAACTATTATGGACCCCACGATAATTATTGCATTCGATATTGTTTTGCCCCTAAACATATTTTATTATTTTTATTAGCAGGCAAGAGCAGCATAAACACAATCTACACGAAATTCTAGTCAAGTTACATTTAGAAAACATTTTTATCGGAGCAACGGTTAAAAAGTTATGCCAATTACAGTTTACAGTGGCAAGGTTTTTATTAGCCGGTAAACAACTTGTAAACAATGTCAAACATGGAAAAAGAGCACATTTTAATAAACTACACAAAAAACTAAGCAATTTTCATGTTTAAATCGTTGCGATCCGAGCTACCGTTAAAAAGATATAGCTACCGCAAAGTTGCAACAATAATCTGCTAATTTTGTGAAAAAACCAGAAAAAAAAACAAGTCTGCTGGGCCGAAACTACCACTACTGGGCCTAAGCAGAGAGGGCGCTCAATAGGTACTACTAGTGGGCTGGCCCACTGTGCAAGGAAAAATAAACAGAAGGGGGGAGCTCACCTCTTGGGCCGAGGCCCGGCTGGGGGAGGCTAGCGGCTGGGCCGCTCGGCTTGGGACACTGGGCTGGGGTGTGGCCCATCAGGCAGAGGAGAGCGGGACGAGCGACTGGATCGGAATCTCCCCGATTCCGACCAGCGACGGTGGCAAGCGGTGGTCGTTCTCTAGCGAGGTGGAGTAGGCCGGAGAGGTAGGGAGCGCGGGGACGGGCGCGCATGGGAGGAGGGCGGCGGATCCAGCCGGTTTCCATCGCCGGTGAGGTCCAAGGGCGTCGCAACGCGAGGTCCAGGGGCGGTTGGGGAGCTTCGGAACTCCATGGCCATGGTGCGTCCCCTGCGTGCTATCCAGGGAGAAAGAGAGATGAGGAGAGAAAGATGGATATGAGAAGGAAGGGCGCGAGCGGGAAGGAGGCCGTGACCTGCTGGGAGGCGCAGCGCGACGACAGCACGGCTCGCCGGAGGATCTTGGAGAGGGGAGAGAGGAGGGAGAGAGGTGGGGAGCTCCCTGGGCCGTCGGATCGCGAGATCTGACGGTCCAGGATGGATCTGGCTAGGTTTTGCTAGAAAAATGGGCAAAAGCGAAAATTGGGGCTAATGTGAGGGGGTGGGTGCAATTTTGTGGCTAGGGAAACCCTAGAAAGGGATGGGAGTGTCGTGGTCTTTATATAGCCCAGGTGGCTGGAAGTTTGCAAAAACATACCCAGTTTTTCTCTCTCGCGCGCGGTGTTTACGTTTCTTACCGCCGGGGGTCCGCAGGACCTCCGATTCGGGTAAAAATTCGAACTGCGCGATCAGCGCATCGAGCCAGCGGCGTTCACCTAGCGCTGGAACCGTTCCGAGAACACTTTCCGGTGCGCTATAAAAATATCCTGTTTAATTACTAAACGGGGTTTTTCGTTCCGTTGGCTGCGGCTGGTCTGGTGCGGGTTTCGCGACGGTGGTCGGGTGAAACCCGGTGTCGCAAAGGTCGAGTCTAAGGGTGGCAAGGGTCGGTCTCCGTCCGGTCTGAGATAAGAGGGGGGAAATAATCGCCGATCGATAAATCGGGGATGCAAACACCGCAAACAAATCAGACAATCAAACAATTCACACCAAAAACAAATTTTTTAATTTTTGTGAAATCTGGGCTGTTACATTAAAGCACTCGGGGGCTCGAGCACAAAACTCCCCCTGAGAGACACTACCTTCGCCTACGCGACGCTACTGAAATCACTCAGGAGCTCGAGCACAAACTCCCCCCAAGAAATGCTATTCACTTACGGAACGACAGACAAAAAGCCTCGGGGGATCAAGCATCGTCTCGCCCGCACAAGCTCCACTCAAAGTTTATCTGTAGAAGCATAATTTGTTCCCCAAGGATAAGGACAAAACGGAACCGGACAAAGAAAATCCTTTAAGTCTTCACCTGATCACAAGTGGTCACCTAAAGACTCGGAGGCTACTTCCATCGGGAGCGCTGTCGTGCACCCGATAAAAACCTGGAGCAATCAAAGAGCTGCAAAAGAGGACATCATGGTAGAATAAAATCTCACAGTCTACGTCTGATTCTACAACTCGAACGCGGCCTCGGGGGCTAATCCTATCGGGAGCGCTGCTGCGCACCCGATAGTTCTCATTACAAAGGACTCAAAGACAGTTCTCATTACAAAGGACTCGAAGACATTTCTCATTACAAAGGACTCGAAGACAATTCTCATTACAAAGGACTCGAGGACATCTCTCGTTATAAAAGGCTCGAAGACCTCAAAGTTACATGTATCAGCACAAAAGGATTTCTCTACAAAGAGACTCGAGCGGTCGCCACAAGGATCGCAGTACCAATCATCCCAGAGAACTATGACTTCTACATGTGTGCTCATGCTGAGATAATTGGCACTTTCGGACCACAACCTGACGAGCATCATCACAGACAAAGTAAAAACTAAGCCTGTGAAGAAGCAAGTCGCTTCCCTCCAGTTCTACAAGGTGCCTCGCTTGACGAATGGCTTGACGTCGAGTTCATCCTTAGAACTAGAAGAGAAAGCACCACCGGCCGAGGAGTCAGCCGAAGATGAAGCCACTGGAAAAGTAGACGAAGGAGTTCTCGACCCATCAGAGGTGTCTCTGCTCGTCTCGTCCCAGTACGGATCCAGACGATTGCCACCAGCATCAAATGCACGAACAGTGAGAGCATCTTGGCCATCAAAACGACAACAAAGGCTATCCCCGTCACGCAGGTTCAGTCGACGAGAAAACGCCCTCCAGCCAGATCCAAGAAAAATCAGGAATGAACTATCAAATTCCAGCTCCACCCAAGAAGAAGATCAAGCACACCCTTGAAGATGGAGCTAGAGACCCCTCAAATTAAGCTCAGAAACAATGTAGGCAAACGAGAATGGAAGAGGAATCCTAGCAGCGGTCCGGCTAAGAACTCGCAAAAGGAAATCATGGCGCCAAACAACCTCCTCACCGTAAGAAGAAGAAGGCGCCGACGTAGCCCCACGACGTCCACTGCACAAAGAACGCAGTGTGTGGCCCCCATGGTCGCGACGGCCACGACCTTGGCCAGCCACACCACCACCACGCTTGGGCGCCATATGAAGAAGAAGCAGAAGAGAAAGGCGAGAGAAGAATGGATGCCGAGGTCAGGCAAACAATAGGAGGTATTTATAGCACAACCCAGGGGCAAACCAGGAAAACACGCAGAAGCCCAGGCGGCGCCATCATTAATTCAAAGACCAACACGCTGGGCGTTAGGAATTCCATGACAAGATGCCTTCACACGGTCAGCACTACTTAAAGGATACGTCAAATCACGCGTGTTCCCCATACACGCCCTGGAAATCCACCTGGCAGCGGCAGCGCGGCGTCCAAGTCAACATTATGACTGGCCAGGAGACGCGACGGATCAAATACCAATCATCATCATCGATCACCAAAGAGCATTATGACGATGCCTATCACCGTGACATCCCAAGAAGGACAGAACATGATAAAAGAAATTGGGAAAAACAAAGACCACCCGTCTCTTGGTGCCAAAATATTCTGATTTCCGATCCAAATTTTTTTACTCCCATCGGGAGTACCTTTATTAAAAAACAGAGCAAGATCTAAAGGCCTGAGGGTTCGGGTGCTCCCCAGTCCAGAAGACAAAGGTGTGCTCGAGTGACCACTCACACCAATAGTAATCACGACATCTACAGAGTTTCGGGTGCTCCCTCACCCAGAAGCCAAACATGTGCTCGAGTGACCACTCGCACTAGCAGAAACGACGCATCTACAGAGTTCGGGTGCTCCCTCACCTGGAAGACAGCGAAGCATTCGAGTGGCTACTCGCAAAGCTAAACTAATATTCGACAATACAATATACTCGCGCACTCGACGACTTTCCGAGTGGGTGCCTTCTTACTTTATTGCTCGCCTGAGTTCGCAAAAGCACCGCGAGTGACCACTAAAATGCTCATTTGATTGTTTATTCCAAGTGGGTGCATCTCTAACTAGGCTCCTTGCCTCTATAAAAAATAAAATGTCTGGGCTGCGACTTGCTCTACCCAGATGCCACGCAAGCTTAGTGTGTAGATAGGACCCCACTGCGCAGACGGCCGGGTCGGGACATGCCAGAGCGCGACTTCACTCCCGACGTTTTCCATGCGCTCGCATGATAGAGAGATGAGCCGATAACGGATGCGTTAAGGCTATTTAGTGGGGCCGGCAGCATTGATCCTATAAGACCTGCAACGACATGAACTTTGCTAGACACCGGTCGTTCCCGAGTTCGTGTTGAGGCACACGTGCTTGATTGGGCTACTGAGGTATTTTCCACTAGCGCAATTTTCCAAGGCTCGACCAGTCGATCACCTTGGGCCCTTTCAGCTTATCATCCCTCGAAACAAACATTTTTCATGGCTAAAACTGCCAGCGACTCGCAGCCGCGCTCATATAAAGGCAAACGATGTTGAATTCGAGTCCCTGCGTGGCTCTTCGAGTCCCCTAGGCACTCGGGCGCTACTTACGAAGGGGTGACCCCACGACTCCTGCGTGTGGGGATACCTGGTGCATACGAAGACAAGAGGCCCGATGGAGGTTTCGACAGGCCCACGACTAGCCCACTCTAGGCACCGACGTGGGAGTCCGTGACCAATATGGAAGTCAAGACTTGGAGTTCAAGACAAGGATAGAATTAGGCAATCGTCCTTGTAATCTGAGACGGACTCCTCGAGACCCAGCCTAGTATATAAAGGCTGGGAGGGGGTAAGTCTCAGGACATCAAATCTACAATCAACACCCTAGGTCTTGTGCGATCTCGCCTAGACTTCCACTATAATCCCCGCTCGCATAATACAATCGAGCAGGAAGTGCTTCTCCTGTTAGCCAACGAGTATTGGCAACCCTTTCCTTCTCTACGATCTAACCCAGGGTCCCTGACCATGGGATTTGCCGAGGCTGATACTCGTCAACGGGAGGTGAACGGGCGAGCGGTGGATGTAGCGAGACAAGGGGAAGCAGACGGTGAGAGGGACGTGACGGCGGCCACAGTGTCCGTCCCGTTCCTCACGGCGGCGAGCAGCCTGCGGGAATCCGGTGAGGGAAAGAGAGGGAAAGGGGGCACGTGGCAAAGGCAAAGTCGCGCGGCGCGATGGGATGAGGGGAAGGCCTCAAGTTTATCACCCTTAGATGCCTGTAACAGTAACCATCATTACTGTTGATCATCACTGTGGATTATCACTGATTGATCTCCCTTGTCCTTGATAAAACTTTGTGATGCTAATGATCAAACCTTGCTGTGGTTGATCAACACCCTATGCACCATGTACTTGAGCCCTTGGGATCAAAACCCAAAGCCAAATGCACCTTGCTCATCTAACAAACCAAACCCTAGTTGAAACTTCTTTGAATGAAAAATAAAACAAAAGTGCTCAAATAAAGTTGTTCCAAAAATCATGGCACTATTTTTGTAAATTGCCTAAAATCATTATAATCATGTTGGACCAGCTTTGGTAATTTTTTGAAGTTATGGAAAATCCCAAACAATTATAACAGTAGCTTATAAGGCCCTTTTTAATCCTAAAATATTTAAAGGAAATACCCACTGAGTTTTAAAATGCACCAAACCTTTTGTGTCACCTACATGTGCCATACACCTAATTTAGAAACCACTGGCACCTTTTATAAAAATGTTTTAGCATTTAAATTAATTGTTTCTAGCAGTAACAGTAAATGAAAAAGGAAAATAAAAAAAAAAGTGGTAATTCCTCGCCTGGGGCGAGGCCCACCACCCGGCCCAACTCCTTCTCCACCTGCCCCCGTCCCCTCCGTCACCTGCCCCGTCGCCGTGGCCGGGAGCTCTGTCGGCCGCCCCCACCTCCCCTACGCCTCAGACGCGATAAGCACGCCCCCACCCACTCCCTGGACACGCACCCACCTCATTCCCCTCCTCCTCCTCTCGCCATCGTCGGGGAAAAATTCCCGAGCGCCGCCGTCGCCGTTGCTGTGGCCGCACGCGGCCAACAGCCACTACCGCCTACGCCACCGTGTCCAACCTCTGCACCGTCGTCGTCTTCATCAAGTCCAGCAAGGAATCGAGCCGGGAGCCCTCCCTCGCCTCGCCCTCGTCTTCATTCCCCGCTCCGGCCGCCGCGACCTCGACGTCGATTCCGGCCACCTCGCACCTCCGTCGAGCTCGATGCCAGACTCTACACGTTCCTGGTGAGCTCCCCTACCACCGGCAACGCCCCGTTCCCCCTCACGTGCCCCATGGGCCGATCTGCCATTAGGACAGAAGCGCCTCGCCGCCGGCGAGCCCTCCACCGTGGTCTGGAGCACGCGAATGGCATTTCTTCCGCGTCGTATTCCTCGCAGCGTTCCCAGGTGCTCAACCGTGTACCACATGCTCTAGGCCTCCCTCGAAATCGACGACTCCGACGAGGTCCGTAGCGTAGCCACCGCCTACCTTGTCGCCGGCGACGAATCCGGCGACCCCAAGCCACCGCACCGCCCCCAAACTCCTCCCCGTGGTCGTCCGCGTCGAATGGTACTAACCGCGCCCTCTCCCGTAGCCTGTAGCGCGTGCGCCGTCGACCTCGCCGGCGACGGGCTCCGGTGAGCCCTCCGGTGAGGATGACAGACGGGGCCCCCTCGTCAGATCTTTCGTTAGGGGTTAATCCCACCCCTAATGGGCCACTGACAGGTTTAATCAGCTCTGGAGTCAATGACATCTGGGACCCACTGTCAGATTAATAATTAAAATGAATTTAGATAAATTGAGTCACTTACATGTGGGTCCAGAGGCATTTCTGATTTATTAAAATGTTTTATAAATAAATAGAGGCTGACATGTGGGTCCCACATGTCTGTCACTGTTTTGGATAATGTTTTGGATAATGTTCTGGATAATGTTAAATAAATAATAAAAGAAATTCATAAAATCATTTAAATGATTTAAAACTTTGAAATTCAATCACTTTTAAACCGTAACTCGGATGCAAAAACTTTATGCATGAAAATTGATCAGAAAAATATAACGAATACGAATACGCTATCCGTATGCCTATCACACCCCTCTAACACAACGAACATCGAACCGTTCCCCCTCCGGACCGGCAGTCCGATAAATGGTCCGGTACTGTTAGAGTGCCCGGATGAATTTATTCCGAACACGAATGTTTCTCGGAATAGATCAACTAGCACGGATACACCCCCCCTTATGTTTGTCCGGTACCCACGACACCTCCGGCTTGATCCTTCCCCTTCCGGACACCCTGTCCGGTAATCATCCGGAGCCGGTAGCTCATCCTCAGATGAATTTCCGTTCCGAACAATGTACATTGCACTGCGTTAGAATACCGTTAACATTTCATCTGTCATGTCATGCATCTGTTTGTATATGCTTGTTGTGTATTTACTGTTTCTTCCCCCCCTTAATCTCCGGTAGACCCCGCTGCTGCCGTCGACTACACCGCTGCTGAGTACGACTACGTCGTCGACGACCCTACTACTACCGTCGAGCTTGCAGGCAAGAAGAGCCATTCTCTTCCCCAGATATCTCCTATCTTTCCGTACATTTCTTGCACTAGGCATTGTTACTGCTGCTGCTGCTACGTTACCATTCTATTCAATTGCATAACCTGTCATTGTCACCCCTTGATGTGCCTTCCTCTATCCTATGCTGCCTATTATTATTATTATTATGCATTATTCAGAAGTGAGCCCTGCGCATTGTTAGCTAGGATTAGATAGAGGGCCGTGATCACTCAGGGGGGTGAACGCGGATACAAATATTATAACTGCACAGGTACGGTACAATGCAGACACCGTCTAAGGCCCCTATCTGGGTTATGCCTAGTCACCTCAAGTGTGAGCTATCAAGGAGTAATCCTTGTACTCCACTCAAGGCTGACTTTGTCTTTCCGCCATAGGGTCCTGAACGGCGATTGTCCTTCAGGTAAGAAGTCGGGCGACCCAACGATGCCCGCGAGAGGTATTGCGACGGGACGACAGGGAGGGTACGACCAGTGTATCGGTGTGCTCGGCCCCTGATCGTTGGCCGCGAGAGTTACCAAACTACGAAAGTCGAGCTCCCCCAGGAGCACACGCGAGACAAGGTAAGGAGACGGTTCACCTTGTTGGTAACCGCAGTGACTTGGTGGGACGACAGGGCAGGCACCGATGTACTGGTGGTCCTGGCTGCTGTCGTTGTCCGCGGGTCGGTTAAGTCGGGGCAACAATAACGGTTGTCACGCAAGTTAATTAAAATGCTAAATGGTTCAGTGAATGTCTTGAGTTGGCTATACGCCATGTACGGACTACCTACCCGTGGGAATTACGAGTTATGGGCTCCTCTGCTTCGTAGTGTCGTCCGAGGACTCTTCAGACGTCAGCAGTACTGCGGGCTGATTGCGAGGAAGTGGTGTTGTCTTATTTTCTCGCGCGGTGATGTCTTATTTAGATTTTCTGTAACTTCACCGGCCAGTCACGCACCGTGCAGGAGTACGTTCGGGTTGGGGTCCAAGGCTCGGCGTACTTAGGATTTAGACCGGCGGATGACCTCTGTTGAGTTTGAAAGATGGGTTATGAAGTGTCGGATGGCCTCGGTGGAGCGTTCCCTAACAAGGTTCCCGCCACTCTGGAGATCCGTGCGTGTAGCGTAACACAAGTGCACCCCTGCAGGGAAGATTAATCTATTCGAATAGCCGTGTCCACGGTAACAGGACGCTTTATGCTGAAGCTGGATCTTACCACTAGAAACTATTATTATTAAGCTGTATGGTTTCGGGTTTTCTTCCTCGCGGGGATGTCGAGGAGGTGAACTCGGAGGCATTGCTAATTATTACAACTTATTATTATACAATGCTGCAGCAACTTCTGCTGCATTGTTACTTTATGCTTTATATAAACTGTTGGCTGATTCTTACCTCATGTTGCAAGACATCGTCGGAAGATGCTAGTCTTCGATAGGCGTAGCTTCTTACCCTTGCTCTGGATTTCTGTCTTTCAGCCCACTATATACAGCCTCTTCTTTCCGTTGATACAATGCATAATGCTTAGTAGCGGACGTAAGACTCGCGGGTATACTAGATACTCACCTGCTTTATTTCCTTTACTGTTTTTCCTGATCGGCCGCTGCAGCCGACGTTGGAGCCCAGGAGCAGGAGTACCCCGGAGGCGCCTACTACGACGTCGAGTTCCCCGTTGACCAGGAGTAGTTCGGTGGATCCCAGGAAGGAGGCCTCGCCTTTTCGATCTGTATCTCTGATGTGATTTGTGCTAGCCTTCTTAAGGCAAAACTTGACTAACTATGTCTGTACTCAGATATTATGGCTTGTATGACTTATGTATTCGGGTCCGCGTGACCCCCTCCATTGTAACATATTTGTTTATCCTTTTGTGTTTAGTGTTGTGCTGTGATATTATCACCGTGGCACCCTAATCTCAGTCGTGTACCCTGTGTGTATGATTACTGTACACGGTCTGATTTTGGGGGCGTCACAAGTTGGTATCAGAGCCGACTGCCTGTAGGAAGCCACACCACCACTACTTGGTCGATGTTGTGTCTAGACTTTGAAAAACTATTTTGCTAACTTAATATTTGGCTTACGGGCCCACATCGATGTCACTACGTGTGATATCTATGGTATTAGGATCCTTTTCTCCTTACCTATGCTCTGGGAATCTGCTCTCTTATCCTTGCTGGTAAGTTTTACAAAATCTGACATTAGGATCACGTTCTCTTGATTCCACCCGGTGTTTTTGGTGCTTCCCACATTGATTGAGTCGTGTCGCAGGAGTCGTACCCCATTTCCCGGACCGCGGATCCCATTCTCATTCTGGGCAGGCCGCGCGTTCTCTGGCATCAACTCCTGTGGCCAACAGTTTTCTTGCGGCGTGATTGACATAGTGGAATCTATGTCGCGTCGTGTAATCCTTACCGCGGTCTGCGCGCCGCCTAGTGAGTCCTTTTTCCTTAATTTCTACGACGTTACGCTGCCCGATTTTCGATTGACTCGGTGTGCGAATGTGTATGTCTTATATGACTACTCCTATATATATATCTGCGCCTCTTTTTTGTTGTCGTTTTACTTCAGGCTTGATTCCGGTATCTCGTTAAATTTTCATCGCTGAAATACCCCAGATAAATTCTAGCAGGATGGCTGGTCGTGGTGGTCGTGGTCGTGGTCGTGCTGCCAACGACCCACCTCCGCCGCCGGATTACATGGCCGCGATGATGCAGCAGTTCGAGATGAACCGTCAGTTCATGCAGAATATCATGGCTCAGTTCCCCCAGCCGAATCAGAATGGGCACCACCATCAGCATGCCACCGTGACTCTGCACGACTTCACCCGCCTCAACCCCACTATGTTCCGCAACACTGTTCAGCCATTGGATGCTGATGACTGGCTTCGCGACATCACTCATGAGCTGGAGTCTACTAATGTCGATCCAGCCGACTATGTGAACTTTGCGTCTTACCATCTGAAAGGCGCCGCTGCTCAGTGGTGGAGCACCCACAAGCGTTCCCTGTCAGTTGAAGAAGTCATCACTTGGGATGAATTTCAGTCTGCTTTCCGCGCCCGCTACATTCCTCAGGGGATCATGGATCGTAAGGCGAAAGAATTCCGTAACCTCACTCAGGGCGACATGACTGTTGAAGCCTATCAACGCGAGTTCCTCAACCTCTCTCGCTATGCGGAAGGAGAGATCACCACTGATGCTCGCAGGCAGCAGAAGTTCCGTCGTGGCCTCAACCCAGAACTCAGGCTCGCTCTTGCCGTTCATGATTTCGCCAACTTCTCCACCATGGTGAACAAGGCTATCACCGTCGAGACTGCCCAGATGAGCACAAGAACTCTCTGAAGCGTTATCGTGACGTTGGCTCATCTTCGGGCGCAACGCAGAAGCGTCGTATCTGGCTGCCTACCAGTGTGACCCATTCAGCTGTCCCTGCTCCAAGGCCGTCTTATGCTGCACCCGGTCTGCCTCCGCCACCGCAGTTTCCAAGAGCTCTGCCTGCACCACCCAATGCTAAACCCCTCCGTCCTCAGGATGGATTATGCTTCACGTGCCGCCAACCTGGGAATTTTTCTAGAGAGTGCCCCCAGAAACAGAAGCAACTGGTAGTGCACCCCGCTGGCCGTGGAAATGGTCGTGGCAACAACAGAACCCCCAACTATAATACTGGGTCTTCTGCTCATGCTCGTGGTCATGCTAACAACATCAATGTTGAAGAAGCTCAGCAACAACCCGCTACCGTGATGGGTACCCTTCTCGTTAATTCCGTACCTGCTACTGTTTTATTCGATACAGGAGCATCACATTCATTCTTGTCGGAAGCATTTGCATTGTCGCATAACTTTACGCTTGAAAATATGAACCCACCGATGGTTGTCCGCACCCCGATAGGACATTCTCACACCTCCAAGATAGTGCCCGGAACCATTGTTGAAATTGAAGGGATTGAATTCCTTGCTTCCCCCATCGTTCTGAAGTCTTCCACCATAGACCTCATTCTGGGAATGGATTGGTTGAGATTTCATGATGCCGCACTCTATTGTGGCACCAAGTCTGTCCAACTTTTTCACCCCTCCGGCGAGATTGTTAACCACACCACCCGAGTTACCAGTAATGCTGAAACACAGATATTTATGATGAATGCTTTGAATGCCGCCCCCCTCGAAGGAATTGAGAACGTTCCGGTCGTCCGCGACTTTCCCGATGTCTTCCCCGAAGAACTGCCGGGAATACCCCCGATCAGAGAAGTTGAATTCGTCATCGACTTGAAGCCAGGCACTGTTCCTATTGCCAAGCGTCCTTACAAGATGCCGCCACATGAACTCCTTGAACTTAAGGAGGAAATCGACAAGGCACTTCAGAAAGGATTCATTCGCCCCAGTTCCTCAGCTTGGGGAGCACCTTCGCTCTTTGTCAAGAAGTGCGATGGGACAAACCGATTGGTCCAAGATTATCGGCCCATTAACCAAGCCACCATCTAGAACAAATACCCACTTCCCCGGATCAACGATCTGTATGATCAACTTGCCGGATCCAAGGTGTTTTCTAAAATCGACTTGAGGTTGGGTTATCACCAAATCCGAGTCCGTGATGAGGACATTCCGAAGACTGCCTTCATTACTCGCTATGGTTCATACGAGTACACTGTCATGTCCTTTGGCTTAACCAATGCTCCAGCCACCTTCTCCAGATTGATGAATTATATTTTCATGGAGTACCTCGACCAGTTCGTCATGGTTTATCTGGATGATATATTGGTATATTCCAAGGATGATGAAGAACATGCTGAACATCTTCGTCTTATACTGGAGAAGCTTCGAGAACACCAACTCTACGCTAAGTATTCTAAGTGTGAGTTCTGGCTCCCCGAAGTAACCTACCTAGGACATGTGATTTCCAAGGATGGCATTGCCGTCACCCCAGAACGTATCCAGGCTATTCTTGACTGGACTCCTCCCAAGACCGTCAAGCAAGTCCGCAGTTTTCTCGGGCTCGCTAGCTATTGCCGCCGTTTCGTCGAGAATTTCTCCAAGATTGCCAGGCCTCTGACTAATCTGCTTCACAAAGGCGTCAAGTTTGAGTGGACAGATAAATGTCAAGAAAGTTTTCAAGCACTCAAGGACAAGCTAACTTCTCCCCCGGTGCTCGCTCCCCCTGATACTCAGAAGGACTTCGTGATATATTGCGATGCGTCTCGTCAAGGATTAGGCTGTGTCCTATTGCAAGAGCGCAAGGTGATTGCTTATGGCTCTCGATAGTTGCGTGCTCACGAAGACAAATACCCAACACATGATCTCGAATTGGCAGCAATAATTTATGCATTGAAGCTGTGGCGACACTACCTCGTCGGTAATCATTGCGAGGTCTACACCGACCACCAAAGTCTGAAGTACCTGTTTACTCAGCCAGACCTGAATCTTCGTCAACAACGATGGCTCGAGACAATAGCCGACTTCAACATGGATATTTCGTATACCCCGGGCAAGGCTAATGTGATGGCCGATGCCTTGAGCCGCAAAGCTTACTGTTCTGAACTTGAGGTTCAGGTGCAGCAACCACTTCTGTATGAAGAGTTTCGCAAGTTGAACCTCGAGATTGTTCCTCAAGGTTACGTCAATAACCTGGTTCTCGAGTCAAAACTCGACGCCCTCATCAAGAGTAGACAATCTCTGGCCCCTGACATTGTGAAGATCAAGCAGGACATCGCAGAAGGAAAGCCGTCCTCTTTTACCATTGATGCCAATGATGGTGATACTGTGTACTTCAAGGGCCGCTTAGTAGTTCCTGTGAGCCCGGCCCTCATTAACTGTGGTCCGGATATCATGGAAGAAGCCCATAATTCTCCCTTGTCAATCCACCCTGGCAGTACCAAGATGTATAAAGACCTTCGTCAACGGTACTGGTGGCCTTACATGAAGCAAGATATCGCTCGCTTTGTTTCCAAATGTGACGTTTGCAGTCGCGTCAAAGCCGGACATCAGGGGGGTGAACGCATTATTCAGCAGTGAGCCCTGCACATTGTTAGCTAGGATTGGATAGAGGGCTGTGATCACTCAGGGGGGTGAACGCGGATACAAATATTATAACTGCACAGGTACGGTACAATGCAGACACCGTCTAAGGCCCCTATCTGGGTTATGCCTAGTCACCTCAAGTGTGAGCTATCAAGGAGTAATCCTTGTACTCCACTCGAGGCTGACTTTGTCTTACCGCCATAGGGTCCTGAACGGCGATTGTCCTTCAGGTAAGAAGTCGGGCGACCCAACGGTGCCCGCGAGAGGTATTGCGACGGGATGACAGGGAGGGTACGACCAGTGTATCGGTGTGCTTGGCCCCTGATCGTTGGCCGCGATAGTTACCAAACTATGAAAGTCGAGCTCCCCCAGGAGCACACGCGAGACAAGGTAAGGAGACGGTTCACCTTGTTGGTAACCGCAGTGACTTGGTGGGACGACAGGGCAGGCACCGATGTACTGGTGGTCCTGGCTGCTGTCGTTGTCCGCGGGTCGGTTAAGTCGGGGCAACGATAACGGTTGTCACGCAGGTTAATTAAAATGCTAAATGGTTCAGTGAATGTCTTGAGTTGGCTATACGCCATGTACGCACTACCTACCCGTGGGAATTACGAGTTATTGGCTCCTCTGCTTCGTAGTGTCGTCCGAGGACTCTTCAGACGTCAGCAGTACTGCGGGCTGATTGCCGGGAAGTGGTGTTGTCTTATTTGCTCGCGCGGTGATGTATTATTTGGATTTGCTTTAACTTCACCGGCCAGTCACGCACCGTGCAGGAGTACGTTCGGGTTGGGGTCCAAGGCTCGGCGTACTTAGGATTTAAACCGGCGGATGACCTCTCTGTTGAGTTTGAAAGATGGGCTATGAAGTGTCGGATAGCCTCGGTGGAGCGTTCCCTAACAAGGTTCCCGCCACCCTGGAGATCCGTGCGTGTAGCGTAACACAAGTGCACCCCTGCAGGGAAGATTAATCTATTCGAATAGCCGTGTCCACAGTAACAGGACGCTTTATGCTGAAGCTGGATCTTACCACTAGAAACTATTATTATTAAGCTGTATGGTTCCGGGTTTTCTTCCTCGAGGGGATGTCGAGGAGGTGAACTCGGAGGCATTGCTAATTATTACAACTTATTATTATACAATGCTGCAGCAACTTCTGCTGCATTGTTACTTTATGCTTTATATAAACTGTTGGCTCATTCTTACCTCATGCTGCAAGACATCGTCGGAAGATGCTAGTCTTCGATAGGCCTAGCTTCTTACCCTTGCTCTGGATTTCTGTCTTTCAGCCCACTATATACAGCCTCTTCTTTCCGTTGATACAATGCATAATGCTTAGTAGCGGACGTAAGACTCGCGGGTATACTAGATACTCACCTACTTTATTTCCTTTACTGTTTTGCCTGATCGGCCGCTGCAGCCGACGTTGGAGCCCAGGAGCAGGAGTACCCCGGATGCGCCTACTACGACGTCGAGTTCCCCATTGACCAGGAGTAGTTCGGTGGATCCCAGGCAGGAGGCCTCACCTTTTCGATCTGTATCTCTGATGTGATTTTTTGTAGCCTTCTTAAGGCAAAACTTGACTAACTATGTCTATACTCAGATATTATGGCTTGTATGACTTATGTATTCGGGTCCGCGTGACCCCCTCCATTGTAACATATTTGTTTATCCTTTTGTGTTTAGTGTTGTGCTGTGATATTATCACCGTGGCACCCTAATCTCAGTCGTGTACCCTGTGGGTATGATTACTGTACACGGTCTGATTTTGGGGGCGTCACATCGAGGGCGGCCTGTAGGGCGAGGATGGCGTGGCCAAGGGGCTCGGGTCACTGTCAGATCATGCCAACTACAAGATGAGGTTCTTCGTGGCCAAGCATGTCACACGTGTTGTCCCTTCAGCCTTGAGCACTGTGGTGGCTTTGAATGGTCTCGGGGAGGCTTGGGGTGATCTCTACTCCAAGAAAAAGTTTTTCGTTGCAAACTTGGGAAGCAAGCTGTGGTCAAAGGGTGAATAGGAGGAGGGTGTGAGGTTTTCACATGGCACTGTGGTTGGAAGGACTCTATGTGTGTGAGGTTTGAGCTCAAATTGCCAAAGTAATAATTTACTTTCTTTGTAAGTGCCCAAATGGACCATAAATTCATTGTTGAAGCTGGCATCCTCTAGGCTTGATGGATTTGGCTCGCATTTGGTGTAGACGGGTGATTTGGTGATGTGCATAGGTGTGCAAAGTTTCAAGGCTAGGGGAAGATTCTAGCTGGTACTTGCTTCACAAGGTATTATGCTGGCCAGAAATTGATCTTGATGATGCCCTCACATGGGTGGTTGGATTTGGCCAAAACTTGGTTTAGTTGAGTTATTTGGGTGTGTGCTCATGTGCAAAAAGTTTCAAGGAAAATGGATATTCCTATCATGCACTTGCTTCATAATGCCCCATTTCTGCATCCAAACTTTGGAAATTTTTGCAAGTCCCCTAAGGCTGAAATTTGGCATAGACACATGATATGATCACAAGGGCATGCACAAAAAGTTTCACCGGCAATGGATAAGGATAAATGACACTTCATTCACAAAGTGTCATTCTGCCCCCACAGATAAATGAATTTCTCTAGGTAAAAAATCCACTTGGGCCATGCAATGTTTCTGGAGATTTCGTCAAGATATGACATCAAGGTAATGGGTGAATTATTTGGAAATTTATGGAGCAATATAAATAGGGGTTGCTTCCTCAAATAAAGAAAATCTATTATATAATTAAAAAATAGACAAACAGGCCACCACATTCGTCTACATAGATCAAATTATTACAACTATAAATTTTATATAGAAACGGCTGAGATTTAAAGATATATACGTTACATACAAATATTGTGTACACGCATTATTTTTACATGTGTAACCGTCACGTACATGTACCTATGATCGGAAAAGTGCAAAACAATAACGTACATAAGAAGGAAACCTGAAATTTTATAAAGCGATCAACACGGTTTTTGTAAGCGATCATAACGTTTGCGTGAAGTATGAGCCGGGTATTCAATTTCACTTTGACATCTACTCATTAGTTAAGAGAAAAGAAAAATTCAAGCCAGCCACACTACTACTACTACTACACGCAAAGGAATCTGCCACCTCTACGGCCCAAAACAATAGCGGGAGATCAAAACAATAATAGCAAGAGACGTTCGTAAGAGATTAAAAGAGTGAAACACAAATATCCGTCAAAGCAATAAATGGTTAGACATGAATAAGTAAAAACAAATTATATTATATGAAATTTAAAAAATAGCATATTCATTTTAGAAAAATATTTATTTAAAATGATATATTAAATATGTGTAAAGTTTATAAATAATACATTCAAATCGGCCATTTTTGTAAAATTTAATCCTTAGAGTTCAAATTACTTCGGAACTTTCTAGTGGAATTTGGGGCAATCCGTCTTCGGTTACAGCAACAATAACATCACCAAAACGAGCATATCGCTGAAACACAAACATCCGTCGAAGCAATAAATGGTTAGACATGAATAAGAAATATATTTTTATATTATATGAAATTAAAGAATAGCATATTAATGTTAGATAAATATTTAAAACGATATATTAAATATGTGTAAAGTTTATAAATAATACATTCAAAATCAGTAATAATATTACACATACTTATTGAACGGGTAAATAATACAACTTCATTATACAATATAAAAGATATTATATGAAAATGATAGCAATTTAGTTTTCCAGACAAACTAAAAATGAAATATATATATATATAAATATATTTACAACTCAGGTAAAGGATACAACTATATGTTTACTAAATGGAGTAATAGAAAATTAGTAAATTAGTTTTTATTCATACTCTAAGTGAAATCATTAACATATAAAATAAAATGCCTATAACAAGAAATCTTAGTAGGTAGACAGGGGTTACTACTCTATTGGTGTATAAAATTTTAGAATAAAGGAAATCACAAAAATGATTTCCATACATAGTCCACAAATGCATACTATACTTTATATGTATTAACGTCTCGATTTATCAAGTAAAAAGTAGTAAATTTTTCGATACTATCTTTTTGTAATACTATCAGTTGTTAATATATACGACACTAGCCATATGAAAAATACTTCCTAATGTTGTGTACAAAGGATCGTGCGAAGGACTAAACTGACATGTACAAAATGTAAAAATTTAGAGTGTAGTTAATCTTTGAAATTTAATCTGAATGTTAAGAAATGTGGTTATGGTTCAAAGAATCTCTCACAACCTAAAAATAATACTCAATAAATTATGAACACTAAATTCAAGAAAACACCAAATATAAGTAGATAGATTCTATATGTATGATCTTTGTACAAACAACGAGAAAGCAATGAATTTCAACTATAATTTTGAGGTGGCAATTTTTGCATCCACTTATCGCAAGTGTTAGTATAGAATTACTTTAATCTTAGACCTTCAAGGTCCACATGGCTATTGGTCTGTTATGTTTGGACCATTACAAAAAATTGATGGTTGTCACAAATCCAATTAAGTATTTTTGTTATTTTTATGCAACGAGAACTTAACATACATGAGGTCCATTGAATGCTGATAAAAAAACATAGAATTGAGGTTATTCTTCAAGAAATTCTTAGACAAGCTAAAATCAAATAATCAGTAATTTTGTAATTCTACTAAGTCAAAGAAACAATTATATGTATAAGTAGTTTGACCTTCTAGGGTTAATCTCGGTACAAAAAAAAAGTTTGTTGATGCAGTTCAAAGATAAATTAAACATATCTAATTTATATTTTTGTTGTGAGAAAAACATGGAAATTTTGTAGTGTTATAGTATTGAAAATCATTAAAAGAAAGTAAAAAATAATTTAAGAAGCATAAACGAAAAAGTGAATTCCAATTACTTTACAAGAAAATTATGACATTGCACTATCCATGTCTCGGTATGTAGAGAAAATAACCACCTCGCGTATCATGGTACCAACAAGTATTTTAAGAAAAACTAAAATAATTACTTAGAAAATATAATTCTAGACGCGCAATTGCGCGAGAGACTCCGCTAGTATTCCTTTTATTAGAAAAGGAATATATGGCCTCAATAAAAATGTGGCTTCGATGGGATGGATCAAGGGATGATCATTGGAAAGGGTTTAGGGAATCATGGGTCACTTGAGTAAGGAAAGGAAATATGCATCAGTTTCAAGTTCAAAGAGTTTCTTAAAATCAAATCAAATAGCAAATCTTGAAATAAACCAGAAAAGTGTTTGGAAAACGAAAGTTCCAAAATCCAGGGTGTCAGCGACTGTCAGGACAATGCCATTCAGTTACCTGTTCCTCATCCGACAAGTGAGATCTCCTACCGAGATGAGTTACTTACCGCTTTGGTCAATCTGTGACATTAAGACAAGTTATCGTTGTAACAGTCATTTCCTTTTACTATTTACTGTCCAGTAAATTCAGTTGCTTATAAGAGGCGCCGGGCTGTGGTGTCAGACTCATCCCCATTCGTGCTGAGAACCAAAACCCTGGCCGCCATGGCTTAAACTGGCTCATATTACTTCCTAATACAAGGCTGAGGCCAAATTCACACTTATACTTCTAGTTTTCTAGCAAATCCTACTGTGTAGCATAGTTGATTCCTGACAAATGGTATTCAGAGTTGTTGATCCTTGGCTATGGGTCTGAAATTGGAACAAGAAATTTTTCGATCTGGAGGTACCCACCCAAATCCATCCCCTGTCTGTGTTCGGTGTTTTTCGATGGCGATTGGCGGCGAAGTGAGTGCTGGTGGAGAATTGGCGGCGGTAGATTCCTCTGACGCAGATCGGTAGTGAGGATTGGTTGCGGGGAAATACTTTTCTCGCGGTAAAATTCCAGATGCCTCACCGATCCGTGCGTTTCTGGTGGCGTATCTGTTGGGCGGCGGTATGATATGACAGTGGAGATTGAGTTGTCGTTTATTCGGTTGTAAAATTCCTCTCTCTACTATTTGATCTAAGGAAATGGGCAAGGCAAGATCAATTGACCCAACAGAGTAGCAATGAGGTGTTATCTTTGAAGGACGAGCTCTTGTCAGTGCAGCTGGATAAAAAATCGATGTGTTTGGAAGTATCTAAACTACATGGAGATGTTCAGTCCATCAGTTCTAAACAAGGACAAATTGCAATCAAGGTGGAAAATGTGGAAGGAGCAGTAGTGGAATTGGGCAAGCTGTTATCATCAATTAATGATATTTTACAGACAATAGCACCTCGAATTTCTTCAGTTCCTTGGGCTTCAGGGCCGAGTGCAAGGGATCAACAGAAATCACAACTCTCTTGTAGAGTGAGTTGCAAATGCAACAGGCAAGAAATTAGATGCTAAAGAAACAGTTAGCTGCAGAACAGGAGACGACTAGGCAGGATGAAGACTTGCAACTCCACAATTTACCACCAAACCTCCAGGATTTCCTCTTGGAGCTGGTACTGAGAGGGGAAGTAAGTTGGGTACACCTGTTACTGACAGAGATAGAGTTACCACTCTTGAATTTCACCAATTTCCACAATTCCAGCAGAGGGAGAGACAACTTTGGCAGGGGTACTACCGTACTTATGAGCAAGATATGCAGGCTCAATTTCTCAAGTCTATTACTCAAGGATCAAAGATGGAATTTCCAAGGTTTTATGGTGAGGACCCTGTGGGTTGGATTAGAAAATGCAACAAGTATTTTCAGATTTCATCAGCACCTGAAGAGTACAAAGTATCACTAGCTCAGTTGTACATTGGGGGAGAAGCTAACAAGTGGTTGAGGAGATCTGGTATTTTGGAGGACTATACCACATGGCCTCAGTTTTGCAAGGAATTAGTTAAAAGGTAGTCAGCACAAGGATCTTATGATGTTACTGAGAAATTAAATTCTATGAAACAATGGAACAAGACCGTCACTGATTACACCAAAATATTTGAGGATCTAATGGCAGATGTGAAATAGGAAAATCCTGCAACCTCTGAAATGTGGTTTGTCAAGTGTTTTCTCAATGGATTAAGAGATGGTCTCATGTATCACATTAGACCCCTTAAGCCACTAGCCTTAACTGATGCAATTTTCATACCCAAGGAAATTGATCCATGTTATCCTCCAGTGCATAAGAAAGTTATGGTTCCTTATACAAATTATTATAATAAGAACCAGCAAATTACAGCAGCTCTTCCTTCTGGACAACTTCAAGGAACTAATGCACTGCCAGCACATCTACCTGTGAGACAGGCATAGATTCCTGTAGCAAATCAGAAAATTATGAAACCAGAGGAATGTTGGAGATGTGGGGATAAAAATTGTAATCCTAGTCATAAATGCAAATTAGTGCCTCAAGTACACCTGTTACAACAAGAAATTCAAGAGGAAGAGTTGGAACAGGTTATGGATGGAATTGAGTATCAAGAAAAATAAGAGATTGCAGTAGTCAAAGAAGAGGTTATTTTTATCTCTCCTGCAGCTATGGGCAAACAACCACTTTCACCAACACCAACTGTGATTATTCACATCAATGGATAGAGAATTGTAGCTCTTTTGGATTCTGGTAGCACCTCTTCCTTATAAATTAACAATTTGCTCCCAAATCCACATGCACATTGTTTCCAATTCAAGCAGTACAAATTCATGTAGCTGGAGGGGGCACTATATAGTCTGCAGTTGTAGTTCCTAATTGTTCATTTGTGTTAGCAAATCAACATCGCCAACACTATTTCAGAGTTCTAAGCCTGCCCAGTCATGATGTTATACTAGGGTATGATTAGTTTTCCTTGTTTAGTCCAATATCCTTTGATGTTCCTATGGGACTGTTTCATTTTACTGGTTCTGAGAAGCAGGCAGTACAGGCCAAAATTAGCAACTCTTCAGTGCATATCAAAGAAATTACAGTGGAACAGCTGTATAAAATACAGGAAAAGGGAATTGAGAGTATCATTATCCAAGTGCATCATATTATGGTCAAACAACCTGATGATCATACTATTTCTTCTGAGCTCAAACAACTGTTGGAGAAATATCCAGATGTGTTTGCAGAACCAACTGAGTTGCCTCCTCATAGGAATCAAGATCATATTATTCCATTAATCCCTGGAGCTGCTCCCACTCATATGAGACCTTATAGAGTACCTCAACATCAGAAGCAGGAAATGACAAATAAAATTCAGAAGTTATTAATAGCTCATTTCATAAAACATAGCCAGAGTCTTTATTCTTCTCAGTGATCTTGGTTAAGAAAATAGATGGAACAATGATGTTATGCAGTGATTTCATAATGTTAAATGTTATAACCATTAAAAACAAATATCCCATTCCTATTATTGAGCACTTGTTGGATGAACTTGGTGGAGCCAAAATATTCTCCAAATTAAACTTGAGGTCAGGGTACTATCAGATCAGAATGCACCCTGATAATATTGAAAAGACAACTTTTACAACCTTTTTGGGGCATTTTGAATACCTAGTCATGCTTTTTGGTTTAGCTAGAGCACCAGGATCATTTCAGGCAGTAATGAATGAGGTTTGTGGTCCATATTTAAGGATTTTCATCTTAGTTTTCTTTGATGATATCCTAGTTTATAGCAAGAATATGAAACAACATTGGGAGCACTTGAAAATTGTGTTGGTATTATTGAGAACACACAATTTTTTTGCAAAACCATCTAAGTTTGTGTTTGCTGTGAATGAAATTGAATATTTGGGTCATGTGGTGTTTGACAAAGGGGTTTCCATAGATCCTGCAAAAATTCAGGCTAATTGACATTACCAGATTTGACATTACCAGATTTCTCCCAAGAATTTGTGTTGGAAATAGATGCATGTGGGAAGGGAATTGGAGCAGTTTTGATGCAAAAGGGAGACCACTGGCTTATTATAGTTCTGCTATCTGCCCTAGAAATGCATCACTGTGCACATATGAAAAAGAGGCCCTAGCTATGTTAGAGGCTCTTAAAAAGTGGAGACAATTCTTGGTGGGCAATCAGTTAATTATAAAAAATGATCAACAATCTCTCAGATTTATCATAGATTAGAAGATTACTGAAGGAGTTCAGCACAAACTTGTGATGAAACTACTGGAATTTTATTTCAAAGTGCAGTACAAGAAGGGAGTAGAAAACAAAGTAGCAGATGCTCTTTCTAGACTGCCCCTGCATCTTTTCTCCATTTCATTAGCTACTCCTGTGTGGGCTCATGAACTAGTTGACAATTATGCCAATGATCTAGTGAGTAAACAATTATTGGAAAATAAATTGTTACACCCAAATGAGTCTATAGATGATTATACACTGAAAGCTGGCATAATCAGATATAAGGGCAAAATATTAGTAGGTCATGTCCCTGCTTTGCAAGAAAAACTCCTACAAGCTTTGCACGATTCACCAATTGGTGGGCATTCTGGTAGAAGGGCCACATATCAGAGAGTTTAGAATATCGTTATTGGCCCGGGATGAAGAAATCAGCGGAGAACATTATTGTTGCTTGTCTATTGTGCCAGAGAGCAAAGCATGAGAACTTTTTACAACCAGTACTTTTGGAACCTTTAGCTGTAGAAGATATGGCATGGAAACATATTTCTATGGATTTCATTGAAGGTTTGCCAAGCTCACAAGGAAAGGAGGTCATTCTAGTTGTGGTGGATAGATTTACCAAGTCTGCACATTTCATTCGACTGTCCCATCCTTATTCTATGCAATCTATGGCCCAAGCATTTGTGGACAATGTGATTAAATGGCATGGACCACCGAAGATGATCATTTTAGATAGAGATAAAAATTTTACAAGCAATCTTTGGAAGGATATATTTGATGCATTAAAGGTGGAACTCAGGTATAGCTGTGCCTATTACCCTCAAACTGATGGACAAACAGAGAGGGTTAACCAATGCTCAGAAACATACTTGAGATGTATGGCTACTCCTGATCCCAAAAAGTGGACTGCTTGGTTGCCTTTGGCTCAGTTTTGGTATAACTCTACTTATCATACATCACTGAAAATGACTCCTTTTCAAGCCTTATATGGTTTTCCTCCACCTTTGAACACTAAGATACCTATCCCTGGACCAGATAATGAGGAAGCACAAAATTTTCTGACTTCTAAGAAAGTTATGTTAGAGAAATTGAAGAGGTACATCAAGCACAGAACAGAATGAAGAAGTATGCTGATTTCAAAAGCAGTGGACGAAGCTTTCATGTGGTTGATCCAGTTTATTTGAAAATGGAACATTATAGACTAGCAGCTTTTGGATTCAAAGGTACACTCAAAATGCAATACAAATTCTATGGTCCTTTCCAAGTCATTGAACGTGTGGGCAATGCTGCTTATAAATTATAGCTTCCTGATCATGTGACAATCCATCCAGTTTTCCATGTTAGTCAGCTCAAGAAATATATTGGGACGAAATCAATCCCTAGCCCTGATCTTCCTCTAGCGAATGTGGATGGAACTCTCAAAACTGAACCTGTTCAAGTGTTGGAAGTGCGTCAGGTACCTCGTAACAATGTTCCTGTTGTTCAATGGAAGATTCTCTGGGCCAATTGGTAGGACACCGAAGCAACATGGGAGGACGTCGATTACATCAAGCACACCTTTCCAATGATCATCAGGACGATGATAGAAACTTGGTATGAGGCAGCACAAGCATCGTGAGGACACGCCGAATTCTTAGAGGGGGGAATGTCAGGACAATGCCATTTAGTTACATGTTCATCATCCGACAGGTGGGATCAACGGCTGAGACGAGTTACTTATTCGGTCAATCTATGACGTTAAGACAAGTAACCGTTGTAACAGTCATTTCCTTTCACTATTCACTGTCCAGCAAATTCAGTTGCTTATAAAAGGCGTCGGGCTATGGCGTCAGACTCATCCCCATTCGTGCTGTGAACCAAAACCCTAGCCGCCATGGCTTAAATTGGCTCATATAACTTCCTAATACAAGGATAAGGCAAAGTCACACTTATAATTCTAGTTAACTAGAAAATCCTACTTTGTAGCATAGTTGATTCTAGACAGCGAGACGCCGATGGACGGCGGATCTTGCCGAGTCGGGGAGACAGCGGGGTCCAGGGGCGATCGCGGCGAGGATGGGGGCTGGGCCAAATCGAGCTCTCGTCGGCCATGGCCACGGTGAACGGCGGGGAGATGCACATGCAAGAGAGGGAGGTGAGGACAGAACGGAGAGGGAGGAGAGGAGGGCGGCACAGCGACCTGGCTGGCGGCATGCGGCGGCCGAGGCTTGCTGGAGGGCGACCAGAGGTGTGGCTCAAAGTTGGCGGCGCGAGGAGCGGGCAGCGCGGCTCGGTTCGGCCCGGCGGCGGCGGATCTTGGGCCCTGCGGGGCGCGGATGCGGGGAGGCTCGCTAGTAGCCATGCAAATTTGGAACCTTAAGGGTACCCTGAGACCCTACTTAGTTCAACCAAATGAACTAAGATTTCGGAATTCATCTCATTTCAGAATTCTTAGTTCATTTAGTTGAGCTAAGTAGGTTACCAAGGTACCCTTAGGTTCCAAATCTACATCCTTACTGGCTAGAGGTGGGAGAAGGGGTGACGTGGAGGTCTCTTGGCCCTCGATTTGCAGATCTAGTGGCCAGAAATTACAAGGATCTAGGGTTTCGAGGGAGAGGGCCAGGTGGGGTCAGGTCTGAGTATTTCGGAGGGGTGGCTGTAAATTTGCATTAGGAAACCTGATTCGTCCCAAATGTATCTATAATTTCTGCTTGCTCCATGCCTGTTTTGTGCGATATTGATATGTTTTAGATAGACTTTCATACACTTTTGATCATATTTGGACTAACCTATTAACTCAGTGCACCTCAATGCCAGTTTCTGTTTTCGGCTGTTTTTCTATTTCAGACTTCCCTCGTATTAAAAATGCTCCAAAAATTCTGGGAAAATACAATAAAAATCATCGCCTCGGAATCTTCCGGAATCCCGAAGGGGGCAGAGGGGACCCACCAGGGCCCCAGGCGCCCTCCTTGCGTGGCCAGAAGTGGGGCCGCGCCAGGGGGATGCCTGGACCCCTAGTGGCCCCCTTGGCTGCCCCCCTTCGCCTATTTATTCTCCGTCCTCCGAAACCCTCGAGGATAGAACCCCTTTTCGTGATCTCGCCTCTGTTCCACCGCTGCCGCGCTTCCAAGATTGGAAGCGCTAGAAGAACCCTTCCCTGCACTCTGCTGGAGGGAGGATTGACCTCCGGGAACTTCTCCACCACCATGGAAGCTTCCCGGATGATCCATGAGTAGTCCACCTTGGACCATGGGTCCATTATCAGTAGCTATGTGATGTTCTCCTCCCCTCCTTGTTCTTCATGGATTATACCTTGTGAGAGCCCTACATGATCAAGGAAAATATGTAATTATTTCTGCTGTTGCTATGGTGAGTTTGCTGGGATCTAATGGATTATGAGACTATGTTCAGATTGTTATTGAGTAATATATTTGGTTCTTATCTTTTATATTTTTGTTCTTGAGTAATTCTTGCATGTTCTTCGTTGATGTTTATTGCTTTGGCCAAGTAGTAGGTAGTGACTCCAAGAGGGAGCGTTATGCTTGATTGTGGGTTCATGCCCCCTGATGACTAGCTTGAGTGACAGAAACATGAGTGTAGGGGATGTGTTGTTTCCACAAGGGGTAAAACAACGGTGCTTGTAACCGCGGTTGCAAGGATTGTTTACTTTACGCAAAGTTCTTTTAATGCAGTTGTATGTTGCTTTGGGTTTACACTTTGGGTGGGGCTCGCAACTTAATACCAGCGAGATGTTCTAGATAGATACCTCAAGGTGGATGATTAGTAGTAGATGCAAATGGATTTCGGTCTACTTATTTTGGCGTACCTCCCATGCTTTTGAGCCTCTTCCTTTCTTTGTAGCATAGTTAGCATTGGTTTGCGCCCGTAATCTTGTCAATTTCCCAGTTGTGATTTGTTTACCTCGCATAGCAGTTTTATCGTCTTTTGGGAGAGAGACATCACTAGTGAACTGTCACAACCCCAAGTTAGGTATGTGCTAGGATCAAGTGCTCGTTTGCATCATGTAAAAATTCAAAAGAAATTCAAAAATGGGGAAAAGAAAAGCCCTGAGAATTTAAATCAAATGGCCAGATAAAAATCTTTTTCCAAAAATCATTTGAGTATTTGGAAAATTCCTATAAATGATGCTGATCATTTTAAAAGTGGTTTGCGTTCTTTACCATGCCCATGGAATATTCAAAATGTGCTTTGGAAATTAAATAAACCCCTATTTGAATTAAAATTCAAATTATTTGAATTTAAAAAATGCTCAAATTTTTTAAGTGGCTAGCTCTATATTTAATGAGGCCATATAAAAAATATTTCCATTTAATAAAATGCCTAGCTATTTTATTAGCTAGGTCAAACATATTGCAGAAAAAAATAAAAAAAGAAAAGGAAAGAAGAGACTTACCTTACGCCTAGGGGCGAGGCCCACCTTCCCTCTGCCTCGGCCCAGCCCACCCCAGACGCCTTGTCGTCTACCTCCCCGCAGCTCCAAGCTGCTCGGTGGAGGCAGAGAGGCCATGGCGACACCACGTCGACGCCCCAGGCCTTATAGGCCCTCCCCTTCGCACCCAGGCGTGCCACGCAGTCGCCACTCGCCCCGCACGCCCTTCCCCCCTCCTCTGGTCCTCCGTCTTCCTCCCCGGCGTGGAAATCGTGCAGCACCCGTAGCCTGGCCAGAACACGACGGCGCCCCGACGCGGCGACCAAGCTTCCCGAGCCGCATCAACTTGTCCACAGCGTCCACAACCGCCGTCTACCTCGAGCCCCCGCCTCAATTTGAGCAGAAGACGCCCTAGGACGATGCGAGCTCCAATTCCTCCCCGCCGGCCGACGCGAATCCGACGACAAATTGAAGCCTCTCCGGTTCTTCTCCGACAACCCTGGCCATCCCATCTTCACCGGGGTGAGATTCTGCCTCGATCCCCTCCTTCTGTTTCTTTTCCCACGCCCTGCAGCCCTTCCCCGACGAGCACAGAGGCTCCGGCCGCCGCCTCCTTGACGTAGCCGTGGCCAGAGGCCATGCCTTTGGCCCCTCCTTCTCCTTCGTGTGCGGAAGCCCGCGAGGAGCACGTACGTGCCCTCCAGAACCCCTCCCGTGCCCAAAGCCCCTGCTCCGGCGAGACTCCGGCGAGTCCCGAGCCGCCGTCACCATTAACCCTCCCCTCTCTCACTGTCCCGTGGGCTCAAGGCCATTAGCCAGTTAATCCCCCCCCCCCCGTTAGCCACTGACAGTGGGGCCCAGAGCCCCCTAATCCCTGGTTAGTTTAAAACTAACCGGGTTAGTTAACCAGTGAGGCTCACCAGTGGGACCCCCCTGTCAGGCCAGCCCATGACGTCAGCCTGGTGTCACTCTGACGCAGTAAATCTTTTAAATCTTTTTATAATTCCAGAAATTACAGAAAATGGCCAAAACTTCAATAAATCATAGAAAATTCATTTTAACTCCAAATTGGACAAATAATATGTCTAATATTATCAGAAAAATACAAGGATTATGAATATGCAATTTGTTTTCATGTTTGACCATTTTAAAATGGGTGAACAGTAGCAAACATGCATATGGATCCTTTTCAAATTCAAATTTGGAGTGAATTTGCAAATGACTTTGCAACACCCTTAATTCAAATGGATTCATCCACATATCAGAGACATTACTTCAACTATACCACATCACTTCATGATCAACATTTTCAAATGAACTTTCATGCATTCAAATGCATTTGAAATTCATCGATAAATCAAATGGAGTTTGAATTTGCATTTCAAATGCAATATACTCCTTTTAAATAGAATGCTCAACACATCAGTACCATGAACATCACCATTAAAATCTTGATCATATGCTTGTGCATTGTACATTATGTTGATCCTATGATTGTCATGTTGCTGATAGAAGTGGAGCCGGAATCCGAGATCACCCCCTTCGTTGAAGACCCCGTGACTGATCCTCGTCAGCAAGGCAAGCAAACCCCCATTGATCATGTCGATAAAATCCCACTTCCCTCTCATGTCTCGCTTATGCATTGTTTAGGATGATCACCATGATAACGTTTCTACCGCATAGTTGAACCCATATCCTTTGCATGACCTATCATCTTGTCACAGTAGTAAGAAAACCACAATCCTAGCAGATGTAGGAGTTGGTTGATATCATGTGGCCCCTGCAACTGTTATTGCTTATTGCATGCTTAGTGATACAACGAGGTTGCTTTTGATGTGAGTCGGGATGATGGTGAACATGGTGTTGATGAAAGTGAAATGTGTTGGTGAATCTACCCTAATACAAGGTGAACGATGAGAGGCTGTGTAGGAGTACACAGTGGGTTGTCTCGTTGAACACCGCCCTAAGCCCGAGTTCTTGTGTGGTGATCCAAGACGAAGAGTACTACCACATGTTGGGCACATGGACCCCCGCTCAACCTACTAAATCACCCCTTCTCAGTTCAATGAGTCGCATTAGTTCGGAGTTCTGGTATGTCTGTGGCACGGTCTACGAAGTGGAAGAACGGCTATTCAGACCGGCTTGGGACCCTGCACACATCTTCTGGGACCACATCGGTAAACTGGTTGGGTTCACGATGTGGATTCCAGCCCAGATAGGCGTCTCCATTGAATTTGAGTTGGCTGTGAGGTAAAAGTTGTGGGAATTATCCTCGCCGACACCTCTTGAACGGTGTCGAGCACAAAGGCGGTAACTGATAGTTTCATGTGTAGCAGTACACCCCTGCAGGGTTAATAAACTATTCGAATAGCCGCGTCCGCGGTAAGGGACTACTTGGAGAGCTGTGGTCGATTATTAGACAACTTGAACTGGATACTTCTAAAACACACCAAGATAAGTGTGAGTGCTATGGCGTGCTTTCTCGTGGGGAAGTCGAGGAAGGCACCATAGTGGTGTAATTGGTTGGAGAATGTAGTGGACTCGTGTACGCTTCTTACCTCAAGTCTGGTACTCGTAGTTCAGGACTAGCCAAGTCAAAGCTGGCACTTCTGCAAGTGAAACCCCACCTCGCTTACCTTGATACATGTGCATGAGTAGTATAGTTCCTATGTAAGTCTTGCTGAGTACGATTTTGTACTCACGTTTGCTTAATCTATGTTATAGATGAACCCACCGACCCCGATGGTGGCTTCTACCCGAAGCTCGAAGATTGAAGACTCAGACCAAGACCAAGCTAGTGTAGTCCCAGTCAGACGACTGGTTCCCTCGTGGAGGGCTTGTTTTTAGATAAGGCTTCTCTAAGCCATTTGTTAAACTTGTCTGTACTCAGACCTACTTTGCTTCCGCTTGTCTGTTGTAATGTTGGATCACATTCTTGTGATCTCTGTGTGCACTCTGTAAGAGTTATTAATAAAGATATATACTTTGTAGAGAATTGCAAGGATACCTGCTGTTCATACAGGGCCTGTGTGCTGCGTGTATGTTTATAACATGCATGTCTTAGTATGGGTTTTCGAGACCTTAGTTGTGATCTGGCTGGCGGTCTTTTATACACCAAGTGGCCCTTAGATGTGCGCATCTTGGGGCATCGCGATGCGATTGCTCGAGACTCCGTCTCGTGCACACTTTGATGTATGATCGAGCCCGCCCTAGACCCCGACTAAGGGATCGGGCTGGAGTAAGTCTATGTAAGGGTTATAATACAATCGATAGTATGGTTGAGGCGACTTGTCTATGGGTATGGGAGTTCACCACCCATATCATTTAGACTTGTGTGTGGACGATGAGGACCCACTTCAGTTGATCATCCGGCCTGGATGGGATGCCCCTCACGTTCGATGCTTTCCGAGAACGTTCTGTGCTTGGCCTTGTCTGCTTAGACAAGTGGGTACGGTTCTCGGCTCTCCATATGATTGTGTTGTAGAGAGGCTTGCATACGCTAACCCCAGGTCCCGACATGAACATCATGGGATCCCGGTCCATATTTCCACCACTGTTACACCCTCAATTTAGTTCCTGCTTTTACTTTCTAGCTGTAGCTATCACTACCTATTATCTGTTGCGTTGATCCTTTTTAAATGGCAAGGCCGGAGAGATTGACAACCTCTCTGTACTCACTGGGAGCAAAGTTATTTGTTGTGTGTGTAGGTCCAGGCAAAGAAAGTGATTCTTTTCAGACGGCGCATCACTTGCTGAACCACCTACTTGAAGTTATCGAAGTCCTACGGGAGACACTCAACCTTGGTATCTTTGCCAAGGGAAACCTTGCTGATACACTACATCCAACTTTCCACTTGGGGTAACCAACGAGGAGTCAACATCAAGCAAATTATGGCACCGTTGCCGGGGACTCAAATCTTCAAGATAGGGGAGTTGCACACTATCTTTTACCTTTGCTTTTTACTCTTGTTAGTTTACCTTTCAGTTTTTATCTTCTTGTCCTTTATAAAAAACCACAAAAAAATTATTTACCTTGCTTTTAGTAGTTCTTCTTGTTTAATTAAGCATGTTAGGACTTGGTGCTTTGAGGGAATCAAAAGTTCTAGATTTCCATCAAAGGGATGGAGAGAATATGAAGAAGGCATGGGACAGAATTTCTGAAGCACATAGAAGAATTATGCCTTGGATACCTATAAAAATTGTTCTTAGAAATTTTTACCATGGTCTTTTTAAGTGGTGTAAACACTCTCTTGATATTATAGCTGAAGGAAATTTCTTAGAGTGTGATGAAGCTAGAGCTCTTGATATTTTACATGGTCTATCTAGTTATTTTGTTTATGATCTTAGTTTTGATACCGTTATAGATAGACTTGCTACTATTGAAAGGATGATGGATGCTCTAGACTTGAAGAAGGTAGAGGAACTTAAGCCTAACAAGAAACAAATGTTGGAGATAGATGATGATTTGGAGCCTTTTGTTAGGATTAGCATCTCTAACCAAGACTTCCTCGCTTTTTGCGATATTGGATCCATGGTTTCTACAATGCCAAAAATAGTTTACGATTATCTGAAACTAACCATGTATAATATGCCATATTATCATGAACATACTAATGGAGATGTTTCTGAGATCCAGGGAAAAGTAAAAGAAGTCCAAGTTACATTCCTTAAAAGGGTTGCAACGGTGGATTTCTTCATCATGGAGCCAAACCAAAGTAACATCGTGCTTGGAAGGGACTTCCTCCGAGCTATGAAAGGCTTCATTGATATTGGTAAGGGGAACATACTCTTATGTGGTAAAACGAAAGGTAAGTACCTATTCCCTAGGAAAAAGAAGAATGAACTTGTTGAAAATCAATTTGAAGGTTTTTGTAACTCTGATGATCTCGGTGACCTTTGATTCTTCTTTTTTGCTTCTTGCCTAGCTTAAAGGCGTAAAAGAAAGCACTTGTTGGGAGGCAACCCAAGATTTTTTTACTTCTGTTCTTAGTGGTCTTGATGGTTGTTACTACTGTAGCCACATCATTGTATCTTTACTTTCAAGCTTTGTGCCAAGTTTAGCCTCCGATTGCAAGAAAGTTCAAAAGTTGTGACATGCTATCCATAAACAGATTCGGTCCTTGGACAGAAAAATTCACCTAAAATCAACATATCATCTTTTTGATCTGTATTTTCTGACAGCGTGCTCCATACAATTGTCTTTCGAGCGTCTGTTCTGAGTTTTTCTACTTGAGTTGCAGAAGTACCCTGGAAAAATTATTTACTACCTGCTGGTCTGTTTTTCACAGATTCTTCCACGTCTTGCCTTTCCTCACTTTTTCAAGTCTTGCGCAAGCTTTTTCTTTGCAAAAACTTTTTGGAAATCTTGAGAAACAGTAGCCCTTCAAGAAAATCTTTATTTACAGTAGAGGAAAATTATTTTATTAAGGGTAGTAACCTCTCTAATCAGCTTATAATGAGTTATGTATGAAGGGAGTTTTCAAGTGTGTGAGGGAAGATGATGAAAGAAGATTCGGGAGTGTCAAACGCTCAAGCTTGGGGATGCCCCCATGCATCCCCAATAAATATTCAAGGAGACTCAAGCGTCTAAGCTTGGGGATGCCCCCGTGCATCCCCTTCTCCATCAACAATCATCAGTTCGTCCTTCGTCTCGCTATATTTTTATCACTTCATGTGTTATGTGCTATGCTTGGAGTGACTCGCTCATTAGTTTTCTTTTTAGTTTTCTTTATCTTTGTTTGCTGTTCATAAAAAGTTAGAACCCAGCTTACTTTGTGTGGGAGAGAAACACGCTCCACTTAAAACTAGAACACATCATAGGATTTTCATGCTTATCTTTCTTTTGTTGTGTGTTCTTTATCTTTTCGTAGCTGATGTCATGTTTAGCTCTTAGTTTTCATTCTTATATTTTCAAGAGCTTTAGTTTATTTTTTTGCTGGAACTCTCTTTAGTTTTCAGGTTTTTATCTTGTTAAGAGAGTTGGTTGTTGCACTGAGTTGTGTCTTGACTTTAAGTAGGTAATTGATGGTTCTATTCAACTGTAGTAGTAACTTGCAATAGTTTTGAGGTATTGTTGTGAGTAATGTTTGAACTTTTGGTGTCAAGAGATCTAGCCTATTAGTGATAGGTGTCGTATTTTGGGCAATCCGTGTTTATTTTCAAAAACTAAAAAACTAGTTGATAACTCTAGCTACTAGATGGATCACTAATCTTTGGAGGGATCGGATATTCGAGTACACTCACGTACCATGAGTCGAGGATGCGCAAGGATAAACAAACCCCCATGCACTCCACCTCGGGATACTTGTTTTTTGTGAACCTCCTTATTAGATTGAGAGTTACCGATAATAAGTGCATGAGTTCTTCGGACTAATGTAAGTATTGAAAGTTGACAGTTCCACCTCCTTATATTTGCTAGCCTCTTCGGTACCGTGCATTGCCCTCTTCTCACTCCGAGAGTTGGCTTCCACCTCGCCGGTGCATCCAAACCCTTGGGATGATACGCTCTATCATCATAAACCTCCTTATATCTTTCCTCAAAAACAGCCACCATACCTACCTATCAAGGCATTTCCATAGCCTTTCCGAGATATATTTCCATGCAACATCCACCTTCTCATGACTTGATCTTCATGTCATACATGTTACTGCTACACTGGTAGAGGCATACATTTGCATACATCATGATAGCTACATCTTCTTTATGTTCGGTACCTTTTAAAGTGTGAAAGATCTTCGATACTTCTCGTAACATAGAGTGTTGCCCTTAAGTGAGGAAAAGATCCCAAAGAGGACAAATTTAGAAGATCCCATATTGGACAAATGAGAGTTTAATAGAAAGAGCCATTGAGCCCACCAAAAAAATACAAGAAAATAGAAAAAAGAGAAAAAAAATAAAAAGAGAGAATGGGGCAACACTACTATTCCTTTTGAAAGACCCACACTCGTATTCCCTCTATATCTTGTACTTCATAGGGATGATCATATATGCATATAGCTATGTGGGGACCTTCACACTATAGAACTTGGCTTGTATATTACAATGATGAGCCTCCTCAAACGAGCTCTAGGTCTTCTTGAGCGAGAAAGTTGGATGCATCCCCACTAGTTCCATTGGACAGATTTTCTAGCTCGTATGTGCATCGTTGCATGGCAATCCCTACTCCTCACATCATATCTATCATTTGGCCTTCTCTCGCCTATGATTGTCCTCATTGATGTGAGCCTTTCACACCATTTTTGTCTTCCTCCTCCACCTTATTTCTCTCTTTGCCATCCTAAGTGTCAACTCTCGTGCTTACGCTCATCCATTGCATGAGTGCTCAAAATATCGAAAGGGAGTGGATCAAATTGACTTGTACCTGGCTAGTGGTCTGGGGACGAGACAAGATAAGATTCTAAAGAAGACTAAGTGTGAAAATTTAACAAATAAATATTTTTCTCTCGTATTCCCATCCCCCACTTCTTGCACGCAAACACCATCTAGAGACATTCGAGTCACGGACACTGAGAGCTCTTGCACCTTTATGTTCTTATGTTGCTTGTTTCAATGCTAATATAGAATCTTGCTTGTTATGACTGGAATTGAATTATATACCTTGATTTCTTTACTTACAAAGTTCTTATATGGTTGTTAGCATGTCACCACGGAAATTATGCTTGTTATCATTTACCTACTCGAGGACGAGCAGGAATTAAGCTTGGGGATGTTGATACGTCCCAAACGTATCTATAATTTATTTTGGCTCCATGCATGTTTTGTGTGATATTTCTATGTTTTAGATACACTTTCATACACTTTTCATCATATTTGGACTAACCTATTAACTCAGTGCACCTCAGTGCCAGTTTGTGTTTTCTGCAGTTTTTTTATTTCAGGTTTCGCCCATATTAAAAATACTCCAAAAATTCCTGGAAAATACAATAAAAAATCAGCTCTTCGGAAGCTTCCGGAATCCTGAAGGGGGGGGGGCAGAGGGGACCCACCAGGGCCCCAGGCGCCCTCCCGGTGTGGCTAGGAGTTAAGCCGCGCCAGGGGGGCGCCTGGACCCCTGGTGGCCCCCCTGGCTGCCTCCATCGCCTATTTATTCTCCGTCCTCCGAAACCCTCAAGGACAGTACCCCTTTTCGTGATCTCGCCTCTGTTCCGACGCCGCCGCGCTTCCAAGATCGGGAGCGCCAGAAGACCCCTTCCCGGCACCCTACCGTAGGTAGGATTGACCTCCGGGAGCTTCTCCACCACCATGTGATAGAGGCGAAGGTGTCCCGATGTTTCGATGAGATGGTGGAGATCGATTATGGTGGAGACGACTTTCACGATCCGACTACGAACGTGCGAAGACGTTGCGCCTTAGCGATCGCTAAACCAACTCCGAGAGGTTATTGATCCCGCGGGTGCACGATCAACCTGACCACGAAGGTCTAATTCCTGCAAGCAATCGACGAACAAGCAAGAACTAAGAATTGCAATCTGGATATTGCGAATATAAGATGAATGATTACGAAAGTTGGGGTTCCAATGAGGTCTTGGCCTGGTCGGATGACACAAACGAAGAGCTCGAAGTTGCGGCTATGGCTAACTTAAATCTAATTAAAACCCAAGTCTAAACGACGCCCTAAGGGCTGTATATATGGGGGAACAGAGGGGATTTTCGTGACCCCTTGGAGGTGGGGTCCGAAAACAACCCTAACTCGGTTTCCCCACACATACAGACTCTAAAAACAGCCTATAATGTGGTATTTCGAAATTACATGGGCCCAGCCCAATATTAAGGTGACGCAGCACCTATAATTGCTCTTGGACGAAAATAATGAAGTGGCATCTCGTGTATTTCGTCCAAGCCTTCATGCATGCCTTATGGTGGCTTCAAAGTGCGAAAATCCCCACTGGAAGCTCCATTGTTCTTTCCCGCGCGCGCACCTTCTTCTCCATGCTTGATCCCGCTCCAATGACCGTCCTTCTTGTCCATGCTAGGTCCTTCATTCATAAGATAAACAAAAGTATCTAATTTAGGCAGCATCATATGTTCATGAACATTAGAAGGATTCGCAAGAAACGAAAGTACCTAATAATTTAGTTGACGTGCACGTGCTCTAGTAACTGGTCCAGTATGTGTAGTTGGTGAAGATGTGGGTGTAACATTAGTAGAGATGTCCTCATCATCCTCCTCTTCTTGAATTGAAGTCGTCCTCGACGGAAGCTCATTATCTTCTCCCAAATAAGGTTTCAAATCTGCAATGTTAAATGTGGGACTAACCCCAAAATCTGCAGGTAGCTCAAGTTTATTTGCATTATCGTTAATTTTCTGTAAAACCTTAAAGGGACCATCAGCTCGTGGCATTAACTTAGACTTGCGCAAATCAGGAAACCTATCTTTACGTAGATGTAACCAAACAAGATCTCCTGGTTCAAACACAACATGATTTCTACCCTTATCACCAGCAAGCTTGTATCTAGCATTCATTTTCTCAATGTTTTCTTTAGTTAACTCATGAATTTTTAATATCAATTCAGCACGTTGCTTAGCATCAAAATTAACCTTCTCCGAAGATGGAAGAGGCAGCAAATCAATAGGTGCACGAGGTAGAAAACCATAAACAATCTCAAAAGGGCACATTTTAGTGGTAGAATGAAATGAACGATTATAAGCAAATTCAATATGAGGTAAACATTCTTCCCACATTTTCAAGTTACTCTTTAAAACAGCCCTAAGCATAGTAGACAAAGTCCTATTGACTACTTCAGTTTGTCCATCAGTTTGGGGATGACATGTAGTACTAAAAAGTAGTTTAGTCCCCAACTTAGCCCATAAGCATCTCCAAAAATGGCTAAGAAACTTAGTATCACGATCCGAGACAATAGTATTGGGCACATCATGTAAGTGAATAATCTCTCGAAAGAATAAATCAGCAACATTAGCAGCATCATCGCTTTTATGACATGGTATAAAATGTGTCATCTTAGAAAATCTATCCACGACAAAAAATATGCTATCCCTCCCCTTCTGTGTTCGAGGCAAGCCTAAAACAAAGTCCATGGATATGTCCTCCCACGGAACACTAGGCACAGGTAAAGGCATGTATAAACCATGAGGATTGAGTCGTGACTTAGCTTTTTGACATGTAGTGCAGCGAGCAACAAAACGCTCAACATCCCGTCTCATCTTTGGCCAAAAGAAATGTGTAGCAAGTACGTCCTCCGTCTTCTTCACGCCAAAATGTCCCATTAATCCTCCTCCATGCGCCTCCTGCAACAACAAAAGACGAATAGAGCTAGCTCGAATGCATAGCTTGTTAGAACGGAACACAAACCCATCATTAAGCACAAACTTGTTCCATGTTCTACCCTCTCTACAATTCTGCAAAACATCTTTAAATTCCGCATCATGTACATATTGATCTTTGATTGTCTCTAAACCGAATATCTTGAAGTCAAGTTGTGAAAGCATAGTATAACGACGAGACAAAGCATCAGCAATAATATTATCTTTCCCCTTCTTGTGTTTAATGACATAAGGGAAAGTCTCAATAAACTCAACCCACTTAGCATGTCTACGATTAAGTTTTGCTTGGCTTCTTATGTGTTTCAAAGATTCCTGATCAGAATGTATAACAAATTCTTTGGGCCATAAATAATGTTGCCAAGTTTCTAATGTCCGAACAAGAGCATATAATTCCTTATCATAAGTAGAATAGTTCAGACTAGGCCCAGTCAATTTTTCAGAAAAGTATGCAACAGGTTTAGCATCTTGTAATAACACACCTCCCAAACCAATCCCACTAGCATCGCATTCAAGCTCAAAAGTCTTATTAAAATCAGGAAGTTGGAGCAAAGGAGCATGTGTTAACTTATCTTTCAATACCGTGAAGGCTTCTTCCTGTGCGGTACCCCAAGTAAAAGGCACATCCTTGCGTGTAAGCTCATTGAGAGGTGCAGCAATGGTGCTGAAATCTCTCACAAAACGCCTATAGAATCCAGCGAGGCCAAGAAAACTTCTCACTTGTGTGACCGTTTTGGGCTGCGGCCAACTCTCAATCGCCTCGATCTTGGCTTTATCAACTTCAATTCCCTGCGGAGTAACAACATAGCCAAGAAACGATACTCGGTCGGTGCAAAAGGTGCACTTCCCAAGGTTACCAAACAAACGTGCATTACGTAGAGCAATAAAAACAGCACGTAAATGATCCAAATGTTCCTCCAAAGATTTGCTATAAATCAGTATATCATCAGAATAGACTACCACAAATCGTCCAATGAAAGCACGTAAAACCTCGTTCATTAATCTCATGAAAGTGCTAGGTGCATTAGTTAACCCAAAAGGCATGACTAACCACGCATATAATCCAAACTTAGTTTTAAATGCCGTTTTCCATTCATCCCCTAATTTCATGCGAATTTGATGGTATCCACTACGCAAATCAACTTTGGAAAACATGGTAGAGCCACTTAATTCATCAAGCATATCATCTAACCTAGGAAAAGGATGACGATAATGAATAGTAATATTATTAATAGCTCTACAATCAACACACATACGCCAAGTTCCATCCTTTTTAGGCACTAATATAACAGGAACAGCACAAGGACTAAGGGATTCACGTATGTAACCTTTGTCGAGTAGCTCTTGTACTTGACGCTGAATCTCCTTCGTCTCCTCCGGATTGGTACGGTATGGCGCACGGTTGGGCAGCGAAGCACCGGGAATTAAGTCAATCTGATGCTCAATCCCTCGAATAGGTGGTAATCCCGGTGGTACATCTTGTGGAAAGACGTCAATAAACTCCTGCAAAAGATCAGTGACAACAGGAGGCAAAGAAGGAGGCAATTCCTCAAATGAAAACAAAGCTTCTTTGCACACAAAAGCATAGCACACATATTGACTAACATCCAAATCCGAAATATCAACCTTAGTAGCAAGCAAAGTTGGACTAGTCAATTTAATTTCATTAGAAACAACAGAAGAAGATTTGCTAGTAGTCTTATGTTGTTGCTCAAATTCTTTAGCTGCTATCTCATTTTCACTCTTATTTTTCTCCTGTTTAGCTTTACTAGCTCTAGCAAGATCATCTTTCTCAATTTGTTCAGGAGACATAGGAAGTAAAGCAATAGTTTTATCCTGATGAACCAGAGTAAACTGATTTGTCCTACCATGGTGTACAACATTCCTATCAAATTGCCAAGGTCTACCAAGTAAAAGAGAGCATGCTTGCATGGGTACCACATCACAATCAACATAATCAACATATGCAGCAATGCTAAAGTGCACACGAACAGAACGTGTTACCTTAATCTTACCACTATTGTTAAACCACTGAATATAGTACGGATGGGGGTGTGGTCTTGTGGTGAGAGATAGCTTCTCCACCAACTCCATGCTCGCCAAGTTGTTGCAACTCCCTCCATCAATGATGATGCGAACCGAACGTTCTTTCACCACTCCCTTTGTGTGGAACAAATTATGCCTCTGGTTTTGCTCGGCCTTCGATACCTGCACACTTAACACACGTTGAGCAACCAAACTAGCATATTGATCTGCATCATCAGGAGCCATATACTCTATATCATGAGCATCATCATGGACACCCTGTTCCTCGTGAGCAATGAGAACTAAAGTCTCCTCATCATAGTCGCTCGCTGACTCATACCCACCATCCGCCGTAATAATCATCACACGCTTGGAGGGACAGTCTTTTGCGAAGTGACCTCCACCTTGGCACCTGCGACATTTAATATCACGATCTCGTGTTTGCCCTGTGGAAGCCATGGATGAAGAAGAACTCGCTGCTGGACCACTCTGTGCACCCTTGAATGGCGGCGCTGGCTGTTTTGGTGGCTCCCTGTAAGAATGAGCGGTTGAAGTAGATGGTGGTGCAGCAGGACGTGTGGATGTAGAAGGTCCACGCGATGTCCATGATGTATTTCGTCCTGCAGAAAAGTTAGGTCTCGTAGCGGCCTGTCGATCCTGCACTTCACGTTCAGCTTTACAAGCAAGATGAAACAAACGAGTAATAGTAGCATAGTCCTTGTATTCTAGAATAGTTTGTATCTCCTTGTTTAAGCCACCTATAAAACGTGCAAACATAGCTTCATTATCCTCTACTAGGCCACATCTAATCAATCCAGTTTGTAATTCTTGATAATATTCCTCTACAGAATTTTTTCCTTGTCTCAAACGCTGTAATTTTTGTAGCAATTCACGTTGATAATAAGGAGGAACCCAGCGAGTACGCATAGCATCTTTTAAAGCAGCCCAAGTAGCTGGAATATTATTAGCATGCAATCTACAATGTTCAGACCACCAAATAGATGCAAAACCCGTGAATTCACAAACAGCAGCAGTAACACGTCTATTCTCAGGATATTGTAAACATGTAAAGCGTTGTTCAGTTTCTAACTCCCAAGAAAGATAAGCATCAGGAATATATCTACCCTCAAACGGCTTAAGATTCAATTTAAGTTTAGGCACATGTTCATCATCGCGTACCTGAGGGGGTGGTTGGTGTCGACCGTGGCGAATGTTGGGAGGTGGACGTCCAGCTGGCTGTTCATAGGCCGCTTCTTGTTCCACCTCCTCCTCGTAATCACCCTCGTAGTTGTCGTCCTGGCCGACGTCAGAAGAAGCAGTAGTAGTAGCAACTGCAGCAGCCGCAGGAGCACCAGCAGCTTTTCTGCCCGGAAACAGAATACGTCGTGCACGTCGTGGTGGCGGTGGCTGTGCTGGAGCGGCCGCAGGCTGTGCAGGTAGGCGTGCGAGCAACTCAGTAAACTTGGCGTCGAGCTTGGTGTCGATCATCTTCTCCACACCATCAATCGCCTCTGTAAATTTGTTCTCGATGTCATTCACCTGTTTAGACATCATTTGTGCAAATTTATCATGTAACGCTTTGTTTGTCATATTCTCCCAATCGGGTGCATCCCGCGCCACTTCATCATGGGATCCTGGCATGGTTAGCAGAAATAGAAAACACACAGAAATATGATCCTACTTCTACTAATGGGATGTGGGGTGTTGGAAAGCACAAATCCGTCAAGCTTTTCTTTCGTTCTTACCGATTCTTACCTAGCAGCAGGTGGTGATGTACAACCAACGGGTCAAAACTCTCAGAGATGTGGTAGAGCGATGGCCAGGAGGTGTCAAAACGCACGATGTAGAATATATGTGGAGCTGTAGGAAGGCTGACAAGTATGGTAGCAAAAGCTCAACAGTAATCAAAACAGAGATGCAAAGCTGAATAAACACTCAACGTCGGTACTGTGCTGATCCTAGGCTAGACCGTACTAGAGACGCGAGCCTAAAACACCAACGAAAGCACGGCGCGGCACGTAAACAACTGAGAAGCACACTCTGAATTTTTTTTTCTCTTTTTTTTTTTGCTTTTTTTTTTGCGATGCGGGACTACCGTGGCTGAAAAAGTGCGAAAAAATCACTATGGTGGCGAACGTCTCAAAATGAGTTTCTGGACCTAAGGAACGTATGGGCACGAAATTTTTTTACCCCCGAAATTTTTGGCCTAAAAACTGCTCTGGAAAGCGTGCCAGACTTTTTTTTTTTGGAAATCACCTCCTTCTACGTACGACAAAAGATTGGTGAAATCCGACTCTAATCAACTCAAAACTAATCTGGCTACGGAGAGATCACAAACCCAACAGGTGATGGAACTCAACTCGGATCGGTAGGTTGTGGTGGTGTGTATGGACTCGGCTTGGCGGAACGTGGTGGTGTATCTGGACTCGGATTGGCGGAACGTGGTGGTGTACTACTGTGCGGCGGCGGCGTGACAAACTGTGATCAGAACTCGAAACTCTAAGGTAACTAGACGCTAAGATCAGCAACTCGACACAACAATGCAACCGCAAATTCAACAATGCAAACTACTGTAAAGAAAACTGGACAAAGGCTCGGACTGTTTTGGGACGTGATGATCTAACCCTAATTTTTTTGTTGGCTTTTTCGTGGACTGTAGGTATGAAGAACAGAACCAATCTAGACTACGAAAACTGGTAAATCTCACCGAGCAACCTCGAAATCTGATACCACTTGATAGAGGCGAAGGTGTCGCGATGTTTCGATGAGATGGTGGAGATCGATTATGGTGGAGACGACTTTCACGATCCGACTACGAACGTGCGAAGACGTTGCGCCTTAGCGATCGCTAAACCAACTCCGAGAGGTTATTGATCCCGCGGGTGCACGATCAACCTGACCACGAAGGTCTAATTCCTACAAGCAATCGACGAACAAGCAAGAACTAAGAATTGCAATCTGGATATTGCGAATATAAGATGAATGATTACGAAAGTTGGGGTTCCAATGAGGTCTTGGCCTGGTCGGATGACACAAACGAAGAGCTCGAAGTTGCGGCTATGGCTAACTTAAATCTAATTAAAACCCAAGTCTAAACGACGCCCTAAGGGCTGTATATATGGGGGAACAGAGGGGATTTTCGTGACCCCTTGGAGGTGGGGTCCGAAAACAACCCTAACTCGGTTTCCCCACACATACGGACTCTAAAAACAGCCTATAATGTGGTATTTCGAAATTACATGGGCCCAGCCCACTATTAAGGTGACGCAGCACCTATAATTTCTCTTGGATGAACATAATGAAGTGGCATCTCGTGTATTTCGTCCAAGCCTTCATGCATGCCTTATGGTGGCTTCAAAGTGCGAAAATCCCCACTGGAAGCTCCATTGTTCTTTCCCGCGCGTGCACCTTCTTCTCCATGCTTGATCCCACTCCAATGACCGTCCTTCTTGTCCATGCTAGGTCCTTCATTCATAAGCAAAACAAAAGTATCTAATTTAGGCAGCATCATATGTTCATGAACATTAGAAGGATTCGCAAGAAACGAAAGTACCTGATAATTTAGTTGACGTGCACGTGCTCTAGTAACTGGTCCAGTATGTGTAGTTGGTGAAGATGTGGGTGTAACATTAGTAGAGATGTCCTCATCACCATGGATGCTTCCCGGATGATCCATGAGTAGTCCACCATGGACCATGGGTCCATGATCATTAGCTTTCTGATGTTCTCCTCCCCTTTTTGTTCTTTATGGATTAGACCTTGTGAGTTGTCCTACATGGTCAAGGCACATATGTAATTCTTTGTGATGTTGTTATGATGATTTTGATGGGATCTGATGGATTAGGACACTATGTTCAGATTGTGATTGAGTAATATATTTGGTTCTTATCTTTTATATTTTTGTTCTTGAGTAATTTTTGCATGTTCTCCGTTGTTATTTATTGCTTTGGCCAAGTAGTAGGTAGTGACTCCAAGAGGGAGCGTTATGCTTGATTGTGGGTTCATGCCCCCTGATGACTAGCTTGAGTGATAGAAACATGAGTCTAGGGTATGTGTTGTTCCCACAAGGGGGAAAACAATGGTGCTTGTAACCGCGGTTGCAAGGATTGTTTACTTTACGCAAAGTTCTTTTAATGCAGTTGTTTGTTGCTTTGGGTTTACACTTTGGGTAGGGCTCGCAACTTAATACCAGCGAGATGCTCTGGATAGATATCTCAAGGTGGATGATTACTAGTAGATGCAGATGGATTTCGGTCTACTTCTTTTGGCGTACCACCCATGATTTTGAGCCTCTTCCTTTCTTTGTAGCATAGTTAGCATTGCTTCGTTCCCGTGATCCTGTCAATTTCCCAGCTGTGATTCGTTTCCCCGCATATCAGTTTTATCGTCTTTTGGGAGAGAGACATCACTAGTGAACATCGTGGGACCCCGGTCCATATTTCCACCACTATTACTCCCTCAATTTACTTCCTTCTTTTACTTTCTAGTTATAGCTATCACTACCTATTATCTGTTGCGTTGATCCTTTGTAAACGGCAAGGCTGGGGAGATTGAAAACCTCTCTGTACTTTTTGGGAGCAAAGTTATTTGTTGTGTGTGCAGGTCCAGGCAAAGCAAGTGATTTTTTTTCAGATGGAGCATCACTTGCCGAACCACCTACTTGAAGTTATCGGAGTCCTACGGCAGACACTCAACCATGTATCTTTGATAAGGGAAAACTAGCTGCTACACTACATCCAACCTTCCACTTGGGGTAACCAACGAGGAGTTAGCATCAAAACCCTAAAATGGTTGGAGAAGAGGGATGGTCTATTTATAGGCTGGGTTTTCTGGCGGATGTTGAAAATACCCCTGGTTTCCATCTTCGCGTCCTAGGTTGCATGTTTATGACCACACATGCTCCTTCCGACTTCCAATTCGGGCAAAACCTCAAACCACGTGGTTCGTACAATGAGCCGGTGACGTCTACGACACTTCGTATCCGTTCTGACGGTGATCGAGTTAATACCCGGTGCTCTGGTGCATGCTGATACGTCCCAAACGTATCTATAATTTTTGCTTGCTCCATGCATGTTTTGTGTGACTTTGCCATGTTTTCCTTGAACTTTCATACACTTTTGAGCATATTTGGACTAATCTATTAACCCAGTGCACCCAGCTGCCAGTTGTTGTTTTCTTCTGTTTTTGTATTTCAGGTTTTCCGGTCATTAAAAGTGCTCCAAAAAATCAGGAAAAATCAGATAAAAAATCAGCGACCCGGAAGCTTCCGGAATAACGAAGGCAGCGGAGGGGGCCACCACCAGGAGACCAGGAGGGTCCCTGGCGCAACCCCACCCTAGGCCGCGCCAGGAGGCCTCCTCACTGCCTGGTGGGTTCCCTCAACACCCCCCTCCGCCTATATTTAGCCCTCGGGGTGGAAACCCCTAATATCGATCTCTTTTCCGCGATCTCGCCTCCGTACCGCCGCTGGCGCCGCTTCAAGATCAGGGCTGCCTGGAGAAGCTGCTCCGGCACCCTGCCGGGAGAAGCTACCCCCTCCGGGAGACCATCCATAGCCATGGACACCTCCAGTATGTACCGTGAGTAGTTTCCCTTGGACCATGGATCCGTGACCAGTAGCTATGTGATGTTCATCTCCCCTCTTTGTGCCTCCACTTTCGAGACCTCGTGAGCTGCCTCACATTATCGAGGCACCTTTGTAATTTTCTGCCATTGCTATGCTGAGTTTGTTGGGATCTGATGGATTATGAGACTATGTTCAGATTCTGATGAGTAATATATTTGGTTCTTCTCTTTTATATTTTGTTCTTGAGTAAATTCTTGCATGTTCTCCATTGCCGTATTTTACTTTGGCCAAGTATTTTGTTGCAACTCCTAGAGGGAGCGTTATGCTTGATTGTGGGTTCAGCCCCTTGATGTCTAGCTTGAGTGACAGAAACATGAGACTAGGGGATGTGTTGTTGCCACCAGGGATAAAACAATGGTGCTTGTATCCGCGGATGCAAGGATTGTTTACTTTACACAAAGTACTTTTAATGCAGTTGTCTGTTGGTTTGAGTTTACACTTTGGGTGGGATTCGCAACTTAATATCAGCGAGATGTTCTGGATAGATATCTCAAGGTGGATGATTCGTAGTAGATGCAGATGGATTTCGGTCTACTTACCTTGGCGTACTGCCCATTGCTTTTGAGCCCTTCCTTTCTTTGCAACATAGTTAGCATTGCGGTGCCTTCATAATCCTGTCAATTTCCCAACTATGATTTGTTTAGCTCGGTAGCACTAGTGAAAATCACGGAACCCCAGGTCCGTCTTCATATCACTGTTTACATCTTTAGTTTACTTTTCAATTGCTATCACTATTATTATCCCGTGCGTTTTATCCTTTGTAAATAGCAAGGCCGGAGGAATTGACAACTCCTCTGTACTCGTTGGGAGCAAAGTTATCTGTATCTGTGTGCAGGTCCAGGTGAAGCTAGCAACCTCGGCGCCATTGTTCACTTTACCACTGTAACAGCCCAGTTTTCACAAAAATTTAAAAAATTTGTTTTCAGTGTGAATTGATTGATTGTCTGATTTGTTTGCGTTGTTTGCATCCCCGATTTATCGATCGGCGATTATTTTTCCCCCTCTTATCTCGTACTGTACGGAGACCAACCCTTGCCACCCTCACACTCGACCTTTGCGACACCGGGTTTCACCCGATCACGTCGTGAAAACCGCACAAGACCAGCCGCAGCCAACTGAACGAAAAACCACGTTTAATAGTTAAACGGGATATTTTTATAGCGCGCCGGGAAGTGTTCTCGGAACGGTTCCAGCGTGAGGTGAACGCTTCCGGCTCGACGCGCTGTTCGTGCAGTTCGAATTTTTACCCGAATCGGAGGTACTGCGGACCCCCGACGGTCAGAAACGTGAGCAACCACGCGCGCCGGAGCTCCTTCCCATGGCCATGGCCGCCGCCGCTCCCCGCGCTGCTCCGGCGAGGCCACGGCGAGCCGCCGCGCCGCCCCGGTCTCCTCCTCCTCCCCGCGCCCTTCTCCTTCTCCTCCTCCTCTCCCTAACGCCCTCCCTCTTCTTCTTCCTTGCAGCAGCCCTCCATGGCCATGGCTAGCCGAGCTCGAGCACGCCCTCCACCGGCGAGATCCGGCGAGATCCGAGTCGGATCCGGCTGCCCCGGCCTCTCCTCCGCCGACCCGGCCATCCCAAGCCGCCCCGTGCCCTCTCCAGCCCTCCACGGCCGCCGGCAGCCACCTCAAGCCCGCCATTAACCCGTGCAGCCCGAGCTCCCCCTCTGTCATTTTCTACTCCGTGTACCCGTTTTGCAAAGCGATTTCCCGTTAACTCGTAGGTCAGAACGAAGTGAATATTTTTTTGTATTGTTGTGCCCTCCGTGCTCTTTAATCCATATTTTGTGAGAATTATGTTTTGAGGTCATCTTGTTTGGGTAATTGTTGGTCAAACAGGGCACCAGATCGTTAAACTGCCAAACTGCTGTGAATGTGTCTGAAACTGTTGTCTTATTGAAACTTCGGGCGACGTTTCGTCGCAACCGTACGTCGGAATTGAGTGATTCCAATTGCATATTGTTAAGAATCATGTCTACTTTCATTATATGTATTGCATCATCATGTTGGAATTCCTGGTCATAGTTATATTTAGCTCCAAAGTAGCTATGCTGCTGGTTTTGACAGCCACCTCTGTTTTTCTCTAAGTCTGTAACGTCCCGATGCCATGTTGCATGCTTAATAATTTTTGATCTATGATTCCTATTTCCATGATTCTTTTTGCCATGCCTTCCCTGCCATGTCTACTTTAGTTCCATATCAATTGTGAGCATGTTTGCATTGATTATCATGTTTATGCATTACTCTAAAGTGTGCTTCCAGATGTTGGCAGATTGTGTCTGTAACCTGTTTTGCTTATATCTTTTTAACCGTAACTCCGTTTGGATTGTGCCTTATATGCAACTTGATTAGTTTTTCGTGTACTTTGTGTTTATGCTATTGTTTCCTGTTGTTGACCAATCTAAAATATGGTTTAGGGCAGAACAGTACCAAATGTTTTAATCATCGTGCGGCACTTAGTGTTATGCCATGTTTAGGTTGTGCCTCACTTAAATTGACTAGTATAGATAGTTTACTTTGTGCTTCACCTCTTGACAATTTTGTGTGCTATGCCATGCTTGCGTGAGTTTCCATGTTAAAAACCTTTGTTGATAACCTGTAGCTAAACAACTTGAACCTTTCTAAATGTGCGGTATCGTCATGTGTGACGAGCACTCCACTTAACCTGTTAGTAACCGCTCTCGACGGTAGGTGCGATGTCCCATGTTGCCTTCTTGTTGATGCTTGCTCGTGTTTTCCCCGTAGTAATAGATGCTTACTCGTTGATTGCTTTCCAGTGTTTACCGTCTTGTGTGCTTCCGCGGGTACCCTCTCGGAGATGATGCGAGCTTGCGATCAACTACGCCTTTGGAACCCGACTTATCAACAGGCAAGTACTATACATTACTTATGATCCATTTTATTTCAACCAGCGGTTTGCATGCTAGTCTAGGTTAGGTTCGATGTTTGATCCTACCACATGTTTACAGCCTCTTTCAAACCGATACAGCTATGTCCCTTCCCAGCAAACCTTGTACTGCTATGTTACTATTGCTCGTTGCTCGGCCCCTGCTTAGTATGCATGCTTAGGATGCTACGATGTTACCCTGTTACTCCTTGGTTTGGGATATCACATTATTATATTGTTCTTGATGATATGATTATTATAATGTTGACTATACTCGACGAAGGATGGAAGGTCTAGGCTATCCCGCCCCGACGCTTTGTTCTATTCGAGTCACCTAGGATCCGAGTTCCGGGTATTGGTTTTAAGACTGAGCGTGCCTAACCGCGTGTGGGATTTTATGGGGTCCCCTTTTCTTACCTACCTGGCTCCAAACATTTCTAGTGGTGGCCCAAGCTGATTTACCATTTGAAACCGTGTGTGTGCTGGTCAGCTGCCAGTAATTTTCAAACCAACCTGGACCAGTGAGGACATAGTTCACTTGCTGGCCCACCTTGTTCGGCTGAGGACCCGGTTTCCCATGTGTGATTAACCGGCTATCCAAACCCGAGACATACGGTAGAGACCGATTCGAGAGCGCGGCCGGCTTTTGAGTTGGATGTCGACTCACCGGGGGCCACCCGGATTTGTTCGTTGTTAGTTAGAGGGACCTGTCGTTTCGGATCTCTTGGAACTAAATCATAAAATGGTTGCCTGTCATGGGTAGCAACTGAGAGAGATGGGCGTGCGTGCGGAGACTTGTAATGGGCAGTTGGTACACCCCTGCAGGGTTAAATCTTTTCGAGAAGCCGTGTCCACGGTTATGGACGACCTGAGACCGACTCCTTGTTCATAGACAACAACATCTGAGATAATTTTAATATAACTTGATCAACGTGTGTGTGCCTTGACTGCTTCTTCTTCGCCGGGATGCGAAGAGGAGGACAAGGATAGGATAGGTGTTATGTTTGCGTATGTAGGTGGCTAGCAGACTTGTTGGAGGCGATTCCTCATCGAATGCTTGGCTTCTTATCTTACTCTCTAGATCGTTAGCCACGTCATAAATGCTAGTGCGGCAGCAACCTCACCACTTACCCCTTCCTTACCGTAAACTACTAGATTGTCCTAGAATGACGAGTGATGAAGTCCTTGTTGGGTCAGTTGACCACTACAGTTGGATGTTGAGTACTTCTGTACTCATGATACTACTCTCAAACTCTTTTCAGGGTTTCTTGATCGACAACAGGTATGGTGATCGACGTTTCACGTGGAGACTCGACGACGACTAGTTAGGCGGATCCCGGCAGAGGGCCTGGACCCGTGTGGTTATGGGGATCGATGCTTTTCTCTTTGCCACTAGGAATTTGATTTTAGTCTGTACTCAGATATGTACTTGCCGCTGATGTATTGTATTTAAGGAAGTTGTATGCCGATTGTATGAGATGTTGTATCCTTGTATCTGTAATGTTGTGATATCATGTTGGAAATCCGGAGCGTATGGCTATGTCATATGTCGCGGTGGGACCGATATGTGCTTCGTCCCCGGATCTGGGTGGAAACACCTAGATCTGGAACAGTAACGCATATCGGGCCTTACAACTTGGTATCAGAGCCTTACCGACCGTAGGATCCCTTTTCTGGCCGAAGTCGAGTCTAGACAAAAACTATTTTGTAGTTACTAAGTTAGTTATCGGAGTGTAGGATTCTTTTTACTCCTTACCTTTGCTCTGGTCAGGACAAGTGACGTAAGTGTTTTATTCTCGACTTATCCCCTTTCAAACTCTAGGATCTCGAGTGTGTGGAGTTACGGAATAGTTACAATGCCTTGCTTGCAGCGTATTGTCTCGATTCCGATCTCAGGTTGGGAAATCCTGTAATACCTTTAGTTCTTCCGACTCTGGGTAAACATCTTGGTCGTCTATTGACTTCAATCCTCTTGCCCAGTATCCTCACGATTTACATGAGAATGCTTCCTTGACCGTCACTTTGAACTGCCTTTCCTTCTCTTGATCTCCCGATGGTTTCGTTTTCGGACGTTGCCGTCTCTCTACGGAAATTTATCTCGACAGAAGTTCGACGTCGACATGGAGCAGAGTCCCTTGTTGGTGGTGTTGAAGATCGTCGACTCTTTTCTCTCCCCCGGATCGTCCTGGATCTCGGGACGAGATCCCTTGTTGGTGGTGTTGTATTGTAACAGGCCCAGTTTTCACAAAAATTTAAAATTTTTGTTTTCGGTGTGAATTGATTGATTGTCTGATTTGTTTGCGGTGTTTGCATCCCCGATTATCGATCGGTGATTATTTTTCCCCCTCTTATCTCGTACCGGACGGAGACCAACCCTTGCCACCCTGACACTCGACCTTTGCGACACTGGGTTTCACCAGATTACGTCGTGAAAACTGCACGAGACCAGCCGCAGCCAACGGAACGAAAAACCACGTTTAATAGTTAAACGGGATATTTTTATAGCGCACTGGGAAGTGTTCTCGGAACGGTTCCAGCGCGAGGTGAACGCCTCCGGCTCGACGCCCGGATCGCGCAGTTTGAAGTTTTACCCGAATCGGAGGTACTACGGACCCCCGACGGTCAGAAACGTGAGCAACCACGCGCGCCGGAGCTCCTCCCCACGGCAATGGCCGCCGCCACTCCCCGCGCAGCTCCGGTGAGGCCACGGTGAGCCGCCGCGCCGCCCCGGTCTCCTCCTCCTCCCCGTGCCCTTCTCCTTCTCCTCCTCCTCTCCCTAACGCCCTCCCTCTTCTTCTTCCTTGCAGCAGCCCGCCATGGCCATGGCGAGCCGAGCTCGAGCTCGAGCTCTCCCTCCACCTGCGAGATCCGGGTCGGATCCGGCTGCCCCGGCCTCTCCTCCGCCGACCCCGGCCATCCCAAGACGCCCCGTTCCCTCACCAGCCCTCCACGGCCGCCGGCAGCCACCTCCAGCCCGCCATGAACCCGTGCAGCCCGAGCTCCCCTTATGTAATTTTCGCTAAGTCCCAGATTTTTTACTCCGTGTACCCGTTTTGCAAAGAGATTTCCCGTCGACTCGTAGGTCGGAACGAAGTGATTCTTTTTTTTGTATTGTTGTGCTCTCTGTGATCTTTAATCCATATTTTGTGAGCATTCTGTTTTGAGGTCATCTTGTTTGGGTAATTGTTGGTCAAACAGGGCACCAGATCGTTAAACTGCCAAACTGCTGTGAATGTGTCTCAAACTGTTGTCTTATTGAAACTTCGGGCGACGGTTGCGTCGCAACCGTACGTCGAAATTGAGTGATTCCAATTGCATATTGTTAAGCATCATGTGTACTTTCATTATATGTATTGCATGATCATGTTGGCATTCCTAGTCATAGTTATATTTAGCTCCAAAGTTGCTATGTTGCTGTTTTTGACAGCCACCTCTGTTTTTCTCTAAGTCTGTAACGTCCCGATGTCATGTTGCATGCTTAATATCTTTTTATCTATGATGCCTATTTGCATGATTCTTTTTGCCATGCCTTCCCTTTCATGTATACTTTAGTTCCATATCAATAGTGAGCATGTTTGCATTGATTATCATGTTTATGCATTGCTCTAAAGTGTGCTTCCAGATGTTGGCAGATTGTGTCCGTAACCTGTTTTGCCTATATCTTTTTAACCGTAACTCCGTTTGGAGTGTGCCTTATATGTAACTTGATTAGTTCTTCGTTTACTTTGTGTTTATTCTATTGTTTGCTGTTGTTGACCAACCTAAAATATGGTTTAGGGCAGAACAGTACACACTGTTTTAATCATCGTGCGGCACTTAGTGTTATGCCATGTTTAGGTTGTGCCTCACTTAAATTGACTAGTATAGATAGTTTACTTTGTGCTTCACCTCTTGACATGTTTGTGTGCTATGCCATGCTTTCTTGAGTTGCCATGTTAAAAACCTTTGTTGATAACCTGTAGCTAAACAACATGAACCTTTCTAAATGTGCGGTATCGTCGTGTGTGACGAGTACTCCACTTAACCTGTTAGTAACCGCTATCGACGGTAGGTGCGATGTCCCGTGTTGCCTTCTTGTTGATGCTTGCTCGTGTTTGCCCCGTAGTAATAGATGCTTGCTCGTTGATTGATTTCAAGTGTTTACCGTCTTGTGTGCTTCCGCGGGTACCTCTCGGAGACGATGCGAGCTTGCGATCAACTACGCCTTCGGAACCCGACTTATCAACAGGCAAGGACTATACATTACTTATGATCCATTCTATTTCAACCAGTGGTTTGTATGATAGTCTAGGTTATGTTCGATGTTTGATCCTACCACATGTTTACAACCTCTTTCAAACCGATACAGCTATGTCCCTTCCCAGCAAACCATGTACTGCTATGTTACTATTGCTCGTTGCTCGGCCCCTACTTAGTATGCATGCTTGGGATGCTACGATGTTACCCTGTTACTCCTTGGTTTGGGATATCACATTATTATATTATTGTTGATGATATGATTACTATAATGTTGACTATATTCGACGAAGGATGGAAGGTCTAGGCTATCCCGCCCCGACGCTTTGTTCCATTCGAGTCACCTAGGATCCGAGTTCCGGGTATTGGTTTTAAGACTGAGCGTGCCTAACCGCGTGTGGGATTTTATGGGGTCCCCTTTTCTTACCTACCTAGCTTCAAACATTTCTAGTGGTTGCACAAGCTGATTTACCATTTGAAACCGTGTGTGTGCTGGTCAGCTGCCAGTAGTTTTCAAACCAACCTGGACCAGTGAGGACATAGTTCCCTTGCTGGCCCACCTTGTTCAGCTGAGGACCCGGTTTCCCATGTGTGATTAACCGGCTATCCAAAACCGAGACATACGGTAGAGACCGATTCGAGAGAGCAACCGCCTTTTGAGTTGGATGTCGACTCACCGGGGGCCACCTGGATTTGTTCGTTGTTAGTTAGAGGGACTTGTCGTTTCGGATCTCTTGGAACTAAATCATAAAATGGTTGCCTGTCATGGGTAGCAACTGAGAGAGATGGGCATGCGTGCGGAGCCTTGTAATGGGCAGTTGGTACACCCCTGCAGGGTTAAATCTTTTCGAGAAGCCGTGTCCACGGTTATGGACGACTTAAGACCTACTCCTTGTTCATAGACAACAACAGCTGAGATAATTTTAATATAACTTGATCAACGTGTGTGTGCCTTGACTGCTTCTTCTTCACCGGGATGCGAAGAGGAGGACAAGGATAGGATAGGTGTTATGTTTGCGTATGTAGGTGGATAGCAGACTTGTTGGAGGCGATTCCTCATCGAATGCTTGGCTTCTTATCTTACTCTCTAGATCGTTAGCCACTTCATAAATGCTAGTGCGGAAGCAACCTCACCACTTACCCCTTCCTTACCGTAAACTACTAGTTGTCCATGAATGACGAGTGATGAAGTCCTTTCTGGGTCAGTTGACCACTATAGTTGGATGCTGAGTACTTCTGTACTCATGATACTACCCCCAAACTCTTTTCAGGGTTCTTGATCGACAACAGGTATGGTGATCGACGTTTCACATGGAGACTCGACGACGACTAGTTAGGCGGATCCCGGCGGAGGGCCTGGACCCGTGTGGTTATGGGGATCGATTGTTTTCTCTTTGCCACTAGGCATTTGATTTTAGTCTGTACTCAGACATGTACCTTCCGCTGATGTATTGTTTTTAAGGCAGTTGTATGCCGATTGTATGAGATGTTGTATCCTTGTATCTGTAATGTTGTGATATCATGTTGGAAATCCGGGGCGTATGGCTATGTCATATGTCGCGGTAGGACCGATATGTGCTTCGTCCCCGGATCTGGGTGGAAACACCTAGATCTGGAACAGTACAGCATATCGGGCCTTACACTGGAGGGACGTCGGGTACACCGTATGTCTGTAATCCCGCGAGGCACTACACTTGTGGTGCTACTTCATCGTCGTGGTTGTATCGCGGCGTCTTCACCGACAACGTTCCGACGGGGACGCAATCCCGTCATCGGTCTCAAGGACGGGGTGGCTACTGGAGTCATCGTGGAGCTGCGTGGCATCATGGATTGCCCACATATCAGTCCCACCGCGACATATGACAAACCCATATGCGGTACTGTTCCAGATCTAGATGTTTCCATCCAGATCCGAGGACGAAGCACATATCAGTCCCACCGCGACATATGACAAAGCCATATGCCCCAGATTTCCAACATGATATCACAACATTACAGATACAAGGATACAACATCTCATACAATCGGCATCCAACTGCCTTAATACAATACAACAGCGGAAGATACACGTCTGTGTACAGACTACAAGAAAATGCCTAGTGGCAAAGAGAAAACATCGATCCCATAACCACACGGGTCCAGGCCCTCCGCCGGGATCCGCCTAACTAGTCGTCGTCGAGTCTCCACGTGAAACGTCGATCACCATACATGTTGTCGATCAAGAACCCTGAAAAGAGTTTGGGGGTAGTATCATGAGTACAAATGTGCTCAGCATCCAACTGTAGTGGTCATCTGACCCAGCAAGGACTTCATCACTCGGCATTCTAGGACAACTAGTAGTTTACGGTAAGGAAGGGGTAAGTGGTGAGGTTGTTGCCGCACTAGCATTTATGAAGTGGCTAACGATCTAGAGAGTAAGATAAGAAGCCAAGCATTCGATGAGGAATCGCCTCCAACAAGTCTTGCTATCAACTAATTACGCAAACATAACACCTATCCTATCCTTGTCCTCCTCTTCGCATCTCGAAGAAGAAGAAGCAGTCAAGGCACACACACGTTGATCAAGTTATATTAAGATTATCTCAGTTGTTGTCTATGAACAAGGAGTAGGTCTCAAGTCGTCCATAACCGTGGACACGGCTTCTCGAAAAGATTTAACCCTGCAGGGGTGTACCAACTGCCCATTACGAGGCTCCGCACGCACGTCCATCTCTCTTAGTTGCTACCCATCACAGGCAACCATTTTATGATTTAGTTTCAAGAGATCCGAAACGACAGGTCCCTCTAACTAACAACGAACAAATCCGGGTGGCCCCCGGTTAGTCGACATCCATCTCAGGAGTCGGCCGAGCTCTCGATCTTGTCTCAACCGTCTGTTGCAGGTTTGGATAGCCGGTTAATCACACATGGGACACCGGGTCCTCAGCCGGACAAAGTGGGCCAGCAAGGGAACTAAGTCCTCACTGGTCCAGGTTGGTTTGTAAACAACTGGCGGCCGACCAGCACACACACGGTTTCAAATGGTAAATCAGCTTGGGCCACCACTAGAAATGTTTGAAGCTAGGTAGGTAAGAAAAGGGGACCCCATAAAATCCCACACGCGGTTAGGCACGCTCAGTCTTAAAACCAATACTCGGAACTCGGGTTCTAGGTGACTCGAATGGAACAAAGCGTCGGGGCGGGATAGCCTAGACCTTCCATCCTTCGTTGAATATAGTCAACATTAATAATCATATCATCGACAACAATATAATAATGTGATATCCCAAACCAAGGAGTAACAGGGTAACATCGTAGCATCCTAAGCATGCATACTTAAGCAGGGGCTGAGCAACGAGCAACAGTAACATAGCAGTACAAGGTTTGCTGGGAGGGGACATGGCTGTATCGGTTTGAAAGAGGCTGTAAACATCTGGTAGGATAAAACATCGAACCTATCCTAGACTAGCATGCAAACCGTTGGTTGAGATAGAATGGATCGTAAGTAATGTATAGTCCTTGCCTGTTGATAAGTCGGGTTCCGAAGGTGTAGCTGATCGCAAGCTCGCATCGTCTCCGAGAGGTACCCGCGGAAGCACACAAGACGATAAACACTGGAAAGCGATCAACGAGCAAGCATCTATTACTACGAAGCAAACACGAGCAAGCAACAACAAGAAGGCAACACGAGACATCGCACCTACCGTCGAGAGCGGTTGCTAACAGGTTAAGTGGAGTACTTGTCGCACACGACGATACCGCACGTTGACGGTGGTTCAAGTTGTTTAGCTACAGGTGATAAACAAAGGTTGTTAACATGGCATCTCACTCAAGCATGGCATGGCACACAAACATGTCAAGAGGTGGAACATAAATAAACTACCCTAGCTAGTCAATTTAAGTGGGGTGAAATCCTAGACATGGCAAACTATTACGGACCCCACGATAAAATAGAATTTGGTACTGTTTTGCCCTAAACAATATTTTATTATTATATTTAGCAAGCAAGAACAGCATAAACACAATCTACATGCAATTCTAGTCAAGTTACATATAAAGAACATTTTAATCAAAGCAACGGTTAAAATTTATAGCAATTACAGTTTCAGTGGTAGACAGTTGTAATTAGCATGTAAACAATAAGTAAACAAGCTCCAACATGGCAACAAGCAACATTTTAATAATCTACGCGCAAAACGGAGCAACTTTCATGTAGAAAGCGTCTCCATCGGAGCTATCGGTGAAAAGATACGCGCAAAACAATAAAAACAATACAATCTGCCAAATTAATAAATAAAACCTAGCAAAAAAAACTAAACAGGCCGAAACTAGTGCTATTGGGCCCAACAGAAAAAAAACAGAACTAATAAAAAAAATAAAAAAAGGGGCTGGGGCGCCTCACCTCTGGGCCGTGGCCAATCTGGCCTGGAGTGGTCGGCCTGGGCTGGCTGGGGCTAGCTGGGCCGCCATGGGCCTCGAGCGCCGGCTGGGCTTGGCCCACCTGGCTGTCCACGCAGGGGACGAGCGAGCGGGCACGGGACCTCGTCCCGACTGGATCGAGCCGCTCCAGCGGCGGCGGCTGGCTCGCCGGACGGCGGCGCAAGGCGGCGTGGGGCTTCAGCGAGGAGGGAGCCGAGGCGGACGCAGGGATGGGGAGGCGACGCAAGGTGGCGCTGGATCGGGCCGGTGGAAGTTCGCCGGCGAGCTAGGTCGGGCGCGAGCTCAAAAGGCGGCTCCCATGGCGCTTGGCGGCGCCGGCGGGCCTGCGGGGGGAGGGACGAGGTAAGAGGAGGGAAGAGGAGCGCGCGGGGCAGCGGAGGGGCTCACCGGGGCTGGCCGGGCGGCGGCTCGAAGCTTCCTGTGACCTCGGGAATCCATGGCGGCTCCGTTCCTGGACAGAGGAGAGAGAGCGCGGAGGTGAGGGAGAGAAGAGGAAGATGAGGGGCGCGGGGAGGCGACCTAGGGTTGCGGCTCGGCGGCTGCCGGAGCTCGCCGGAACGCGAGGCGCGGCGGCGGCGGCTGCGGGTCTCCACGGGCAGGCAGGTGGAGAGGAGAGAGGAGCACGGGCTGGGGCTGACGTGGCACGCCCGGAGCCCTCCGATCGCCCGATCGGACGGCCGGGAGCAACTAGAGCTAGGGTTTCAGATCTGGGGGTGTTTTGTGCGAAAATTGGAGCAGATCTGGGGGGGTGTGGCTGCAAAATTGGACTAGGGAAACCCTAGAAATGGGTGGGAGTGTGGTGGTCTTTATATAGCCCAGGTGGCTCACAGTTTGCAAAAACATCTCCGGTTTTTCTCTCGCGCGTCCGGTGCTCACGCTTCTGACCGCCGGGGGTCCGCAGTACCTCCGATTCGGGTAAAACTTCGAACTGCGCGATCAGTGCGTCGAGCCGGAGGCATTCACCTCGCGCTGGAACCGTTCCGAAAACACTTTCCGGCGCACTATAAAAATATCCCGTTTAATTATTAAACGGGGTTTTTCGTTCTGTTGGCTGCGGCTGGTCTCGTGCGGTCTCGCGACGGTGATCGGGTGAAACCCTGTGTCACAAAGGTCGAGTGTCAAGGTCGCAAGGGTCTGCCTCCGTCCGATACGAGATAAGAGGGGGGGAAATAATCGCCGATCGATAAATCGGGGATGCAAACACCGCAAACAAATCAGACAATCAAACAATTCACACCGAAAACAATTTTTTTAATTTTTGCAAAAACTGGGTTTTTCCATCCAGGTTCCAAACCAGAAGAGCAGCGGGAAGAAGATGGATTCGGATCCCGATTCCAGCAGCATGACGACGTGCGTATGGTGGAGAAACTCCCAACCCAGTGCAGACTCCAAACAAGGGGAGTCCGCTCATAGGAGGGAGAAAGAGGGAGAGAGAGATGAGAACTTGTCTCAAAATTGGATGAAGGAAAAAGGGCACCCTACCCCTCCTTATATAGGCCAAGGAGGGGGCACACCTCCCTCAACTTCCCATGTGGTACTAAACAAAAGGGAAGGGGGGCAAATGCGCCTAGGGGGGCATGGACCCATCCCTTGGCGCCATGGGACAAGGGGGAGGCTCCCTCCTCCCGTAATGGGCCTCTTTAGGCCAATATGCCTTTTTCTTCTATTTTAATTGTATTTCAATATTTAATTCACATAATTAAATAATAAAACATATTTAAACATTATTAAATAACATTTTAAACATTTCAAATTCCTAGAACAATTTCTGGCCTCCACCAGAAACAATTCCGGTGTTCTCTCTTATTTCTCCGGTGATCCCGAATCTATCCTTAATGCGTGGAATACCCTTAAGTGTGACAGCCTACAGTCCGGGAAACAACAGACATGATCAAGACACTCTCTTGATCAATGAACATCGATCAGACCTTGTTACAATCCTAGGTGGCCCCTACGCTTCCATCGAGTGAAACTTCATCGATGTTGGATCCGTTTAATGTTGAGAATTATCCCTTTGTCCTATGGTACTTTGCTTGTCTGAGGTTTGATCGTTGGTATCCAATATACCTAGTTCATCCTCGTTGCCGACAAACATGTTTACTTGTTCCCTTGATATTACAACCCTCGTGACCTAGTCACATGATTGCAATCTTTGTGATGTAATATCACCGAGTGGGCCCAGAGTACCTATCCGTCACTCGGATGGACAAATCCCTCTTTGATCTATTTGCATACTAATTAACGTATGTATTCGGAATACCCAAAGTGCACCTTTATGGCCAGCATATTTCAGTCAGGCGGTGGGTTATAAATCAAATCATCCTCATAGATCGTAATTACGTATAATCATTACGGTCAAAGGATCTGGTCACTACGTTGTAGTTATCGCAATTTTGAACTTATGTGACTGGTCACATTGCAACACTTCTGGTGGGTGGGTGTCCATCATATCATTCTCCCAACGATACGACTCCATTGTCAAGAGCTTAATTGCTCATGATCAGGAAACCTTGATCATCAATTGCCCAATGGACTAGTATACTAGAGTTAACTAGGGACCTGGTTGTTTTATACCACACGTGTATTACTGTTTCCACTTCATACAATTATAGCATAGTATAAAACATATTATGAACTTATGGAATATGCTAATAAACATATTTTATTTTCCTCTAGGGCACATTCCCAACAGTCTCCCACTTGAACTAGAGTACAAATAATCTAGTTGCAATTTTCTGTAGATCATAACTCAATGTCATCTATATGGTTATAGATCATGCTTGCTTGTGGAAAAGGTTGTATCAACAGTCTGGGTACCATTCAGATCTGTATGTCTTTTGGAAATCATTAATGTCACCTAGTTTGACATTCCTTCATTATCCATTATAATGATGAGATATATATATCTGGCGGTAGAGTGAGACTTCGTTTGTTGTGTTTCAGCAATTACATCCGGTGGGTCACGAGGAATTTTCCATAGTCATGCACACTGAAATTCACTCAGTCAGAAGTCGAACATCTTAAGCCAAAATATAACTCCTGCCACTTCTAAAGCAGCCACGTCAATGTAGATTTAATCCTTAGTGCATTGTATGCAACTTTGATGTCTAACCATGTTTCTTTCAACTTAGGCATTCATTAGTATGATATCTCAATTTTCTACGTTAGTGTCACAACTTGAGCCAGCATAAGATTTATGGTCAAGCGCACTATCCTTCACAAATTAGAGATGTATCCTCAGTTTTCTCCAGACACTGAAGGATAAACTTAACTCTTTGTTCAATGATTTACTCATAAATCATATCACAACAGGTTCTTCTTGCTAAGAACTTGGGTCACATTACGTCGAGTACATAACTCTGGTTTTATATGAAAGAACCTATGACAGAGGCATAGAGAATGTAGCACATCCATTTGTTTCATCTAACATTGTTATTGTAGTTGTACTGAGATCAACTCGATACTTTTCTTGGATATACAAGTAAGAACTACTTCTTGACTTGTCCCATTCTGAACTCCTTCAGAATCTTATCCAGGAAAGTATTCTGACTCAATGTTTATCAAACACATTAATCTATCATAATAGATTTTCAATGTTTAATACTTGTTCATCTTCATTTATGAAAGATTCAAATAATCATTAATACCAACTATACCATTTTTAATATGTTATCCATATATGAGAATGGTGTCATGCTCCCACTCAAATATGTCATGCACATATTAAGTTCAGGATAGCAATCACACAGCTCCCACTCAAATATGTCAGTCACATATAAGATATGGATAACATCCACATGGCTCCCACTCAGATATGTCAAACACATATAAGACTAGAATAATACTCCCGTAGCTCCCACTCTAAATATGTCGTCCACATATTAAGTTTAGGAAACTATTCAGCTCCCACTCAGTTTCATGCGAATGTATGTTTCTCAATATTTTGGCTAAGTCCAAAATCACTTTGATCATCCATCAAATTGAGAATTCAGGTTACGAGACACTACTATCCATATGTTTTCAAAACCTTATTGTTGTACCAATTACAACACTTCTTCAAACGCAGGATTTGAAAGTCACAGTATTGACAACAATTTGGATCAATCATCGTAAATATCTCATTGACTCAAGCATCGCTACGCATTGTAGTCAACCTTTTGAATTTGTCAGAAAAAATCTCTGTGACAAATCGATCTGGATGTCTTCTTTGATGTTCACATTTATTCTCTATAACGATGAAGTCATTGAGAATATCAAGTAAACTCCTTACTTGATAAGATACAAGTAATCTTAAAGGTGATTCAATATGGGATTTCATGACTCATTGTCATATCTCGTACTTAGGTCCACCATCGCTTCTCAATAGTTCATAGGTATGTCTTGTTTCATTAACACGACAAGTGAATCATGAATATTATTTTGCACAAGGGCAAATATGTATTCTTGAATCCTACTTTGTTCAGTAAAAGCTTCCATCAAAACATCATGATCATTTATCATTAGTTTTTCCTCTAATTGTAGACTTTTGCTTTCGGAATATATTCCATTGTGCTACTCTGACATTTGGAGGCAAGGTCAATTACCTTGGTTAAAATTTCACTTTTCTTCCATTACCACATTGATCAAGAACAATTCTTGACAAACACCAAACCTAGCAATACAAGTTTTTCTCCTTTTGGTTCTAGTTGTGGAAGATTCATCCATAATTGTCTAACGATACACTACAAAGATAATTTATCATATAAATCAAGATTCCTAGAAACCCTGACACACCATAACATATATAGTGTTGGTTTCCCCGAACTCAGAGGGTTCCCTATACTAAAGTAAGTGTTTGGATATTAAAACAATAATAACGTAACTCGGTAAGAGATAACTCAGACCATACACTATTCAATAGAGTATGATTATAATGTTCAGGCACATCAACAATATAGAAGTGGTCCAAGCATTGTAATTTGTGAAACGGCTTTCACAAGTCTTTCTGCCCAAGACTAACTCAAAACATTTGTCACTTTGATCAAATCATAGAGACTTTTCTTTCTTGTTAATTTAATACCCGTCTTCATTCTGAAATCCATGTTTGACACGAGAAAAATCTATTTGGGGGTGCGACTCTCCGTAAGAAATGAAGAGAAGAATGTATAGATTTCTCTCATGCACCGGGGAAAAGAAAATGCGGGCGTCCCAGTGTACCGTAGTACACAAAGAAAACAAAGATATGGGAACAGTTTTTTATTAATCTCAAGGATAACAAATACAATTCCCATTGTGCGATCCGTGGCCTACTAGCGCGACCAACTTGACAATGGCGATGTGTGATCTCCTGGTTCCCGGGGTCTCGAAAGACTCCCGGTTAATTTCTCCTGCGGGTTAGGCCACAAGAAACCTCCAATTAAGCCATGTGGTCGTCTTCGTCATCTTCGCTTCGCATTCTCCATGCACATGATGATGGTGGTGTGTGTGGGCAGCGGCAAAGCCCGTGTCATCGTCGGTACACGCGCCGCTAAGAACGTGGCATTTGCGCTAGCCACGCCCGCCCTCGCCGTCGTGCCTCATCGGTCTTAGCGGCGTTGATGTAGTTGGGGTAGAAATCGCATGGTCCTGCTAAGCTCGAACTTTTTGACGACGTAACGGCTTCGTCGGGGTATGCAAGGGGTACACCTCGCAAGAGTAAGTTGTAGGTGGAGATCGGCGTCGGTATAAAACCGGCGCACTCGTACACATCGACATGGTCGGCATGGTCGATGACTCGTCCCGACCGAACGCAGAGTTCATGGCAGTTGGCGTAGTCAAGGGATCGTCTCACGAGTTGGTAGAGGAGCGTGATCGTCGTGGAAATCGCATCGTCTTGCGTTGGTGCTACGCCGAAAGGGTGACCTGTACGTCGGCGACGCCGAGGACCTGTATGTCGTAAACCTGTACGTGAATGGTGCGTGCCTCGTCTCAGCTAGACGCCGAGTATACGGCGGTCTTCCAATACACATGCGCTGCATCCCGAGGTCGACGAAGGGTGGTTTCATAGAGGCGACATCGGCTTGTACTGGTGCTACGCCAAGAGGGTGACCTGTACGCCGGCGACGCCATGAACCTGTACGTCAAGACCTGTGTGTCAAGGACATGTACGCCATGGACCTGTCCATCGTGGTGCGCACCGCTTCTTGACTAAACGCCGTATTCGGTGGTCTATCGAGACAAGGGTTCCGCTTCATGAGGTCGACGAAAGGTGGTTTCATAGAGGCGACATCGGCTTGGACTGGTGCTACGCCAAGGCGGTTACCTGTACGCCGCCGACGCCATGAACGTGTACGTTGAGACCTGTGCGCCAAGGTATTGTACGCTGAGGACCTGTTCGTCGAGAACCTATATGCCATGGTGCGCATTCACCGAGAATCTTTTCACCGAGAACCTGTTTGCCGAGGATCCGTTCACCATGGACTTCAGCCGAGGACCTGTTCGCCATCATGTTTGAGCACCGGAGGAGATAATGTTCGGGCTACATCTTTGGCGAGCACTGAGCCGCCGGCCTCCATGGCGGCGATGTGGCGACGACGTTGGCAGCGGGCAGCACATGGGCGAGCTCCGGGTTGCCGGCTTCCGTGGCGGCAGCATGGCGACGACGTTGACGGCGGGCGACGCGTGGGCGAGCTCCGGGTCGTCGTCCTCCGTGGCGCCGGCAAGTTGAGGTCGTCTCCCGGCTTGGCGATGTAGACATCGGGCGGCGTCGTGGCGATGAGCTCCGCGTCGTCATCCTCTGCGACACCGGCTTGATGATGTGTAGTCGCAAGCTCCTTGCATCAACTCGTCCTTCACGGTGCTGAGGCTATGTAGCAGACATCGGGCGCCGTCTTGGCGATGCTCCGGGTTGTCGGTGTAGCCTTCTAGTTCGACGGCACCTTCTTCGACAGTGGACGGGTCCAGGCCCGGGCAGATGCATGTGCTGAGTGTGCAGCCCGCACAGGGCCCACAAATTTCAGGGGCCCCAAAAAATTTATGTATGTGTATGTAATATACGCGTAGTAGAGTATACTTCTGTTTAGCCTGATGATTATGTGTCATGGGCCGTGGCTCGGTGGCTCGATGGTTGTTGTTGTTGGCTGGGCTGCTCCTGCGATCGATCGGTCCATTGGGGTGTGAGGCCGCACCTAGACACTAGAGAAAAGAAACCGGCAGACTCGATCGATCCATCCGAATCGCCTTGACGCCCTCGCCTAGTCGCCTGCTTCCTGGTTTGATCGCCCGCCGCCGACGCCGTGACGGGAGACGGCTGGCGGCTGCTGCCCCGGCTGACCGCTTGGGCGTCTCCGGCTCTCCGGCCTCCGCGACTCCGCACACATCGTCTGTCTCCGGTCTGAAGAGCAGTGACACAACGCACACACACATCGGCACCTTGATGATGCTGCTTTACACTTGAATTACTTTGTTGAACTATGTGATATACAAAAGTATAAAGAAGTGGAAGGTGATGTTGTTAAGCTTAAGCTCTTTCCTTTCTCTTTAAGGGGAGATGCTAAAATCTGTTTCAATCTTTGCCTAGAAATAGCATGACTCCCTAAGTATAGTAACAAATACTGTACAAGATAATCTGCCCTCTACGGCTCTGCCAATGCTAATGAGTAATGAAATTGATGCATAAATTTTTTGGTTTCTTATTTACCTCTGAAATATTGTGCTCATTGGATAATGATAGCTTGAAATCTTCTTGTATTAATCGTGAGACTGCCCTTGAGAAGGATAATTTTTTTGATATTGATGGCAATGATCTCTTTGTTGAGTTGAAGTGATAGAGGCAAAGGTGTCCCGATGTTTCGATGAGATGATGGAGATCGATTTTGGTGGAGTAGACTTTCACGACCCGACTACGAACGTGCGAAGACGTTGCGCCTTAGCAATCGCTAAACCAACTCCGAGAGGTTATTGATCCCGCGGATGCACGATCAACCTGACCACGAAGTCTAATTCATGCAAGCAATCGAAGAACAAGCAAGACCTAAGAAATTGCAATCTGGATATTGCGAATATAAGATGAATGATTAACAGAAGTTGGGGTTCCAATGCGGTCTTGGCCTGGTCGGATGACACAAACGAAGAGCTCGAAGTTGCGGCTATGGCTAACTTAAATCTAATTAAAACCCAAGTCTAAACGACGCCCTAAGGGCTGTATATATGGGGGAACAGAGGGGAATTTCGTGGCCCCTTGGAGGAGGGGTCCGAAAACAACCCTAACTCGGTTTCCCCACACATACGGACTCTAAAAAAATAGCCTATTAAGTGTATTTTGAAATTACATGGGCCTGGCCCAATAATAAGGTGACGCAGCACCTATAATAACCCTTGGACGAAAATATTAATGTGGCATCTTGTGTCTCTCGTCCAAGTCTTCATGCACGCCTTATGGTGGCCTCAAAGTGCGAAAATCACCACTGGAAGCTCCATTGTCATTTCCCGCGCGCGCACCTCCTTCTCCATGCTTGATCCCGCTCCAATGACCATCCTTCTTATCCATGCTAGGTCCTTCATTCATAAGACAAACAAAAGTATCTAATTTAGGCAGCATCATATGTTCCTGAACATTAGAAGGATTCGCAAGAAACGAAATTACCTGATAATTTAGTTGACGTGCGCGTGCTCTAGTAACTGGTCCAGTATGTGTAGTTGGTGAAGATGTGGGCATAACATTAGTCAAGATGTCCTCATCATGAAGCTTCTTCAAAATTTCATGCCAAAAGAAAATATGTGACCTACTGAAATTCTGAATTTTTTTAAGCGGCATGATTGTTTTCCCTATGCAAGTATTGCATATATAGTTCTATTGACCATTCTAGTAATAGTTGCATCGATAGAACGAAGTTTTTTTTAAATTAAAGCTATTGAAGTCATATGTGTACTACTATGACATAACAAAAACTTAATAATTTGGCCACAATAGCACTTGAGAGCGAAGTGATGAAGAAGATTGCTTATGAAGATATCATTGAAAATTTCATTTCAAAGAATATTAAAAGAATAATGTTGTACAAATAAGCATTATGCAACCGGGAGTTAAAGGTATGATTTTTTATATATAAGATTGTTATTGAAGACATTACATTATATATTTATATGCATTATAATTATTCGTTAGTTTATATTTTCTAGTGAGATAGGGCCCATTCTCGAGTTTGGCACAGGGCCCCGATTTAGTCGGCCTGGCAGACTCGATTAGTAGAGATGTCCTCATCATCCTCCCCTTCTTGAATTGAAGTGGTCCTCAACGGAAGCTCATCATCTTCTCCCAAATAAGGTTTCACTAACGAATAATATTCTAGTCGATTTTTTAGTAACTGGCCCAGTATGTGTAGTTGGTGAAGATGTGGGTGTAACATTAGTAGAGATGTCCTCATCATCCTCCCCTTCTTGAATTGAAGTCGTCCTCGACGGAAGCTCATCATCTTCTCCCAAATAAGGTTTCAAATCTGCAATGTTAAATGTGGGACTAACCCCAAAATCTGCAGGTAGCTCAAGTTTATATGCATTATCATTAATTTTCTGTAAAACCTTAAAGGGACCATCAGCTCGTGGCATTAACTTAGACTTGCGCGAATCAGGAAACCTATCTTTACGTAGATGTAACCAAACAAGATCTCCTGGTTCAAACACAACATGCTTTCTACCCTTATCACCAGCAAGCTTGTATCTAGCATTCATTTTCTCAATATTTTCTTTAGTTAACTCATGCATTTTTAATATCAATTCAGCACGTTGCTTAGCATCAAAATTAACCTTCTCCGAAGATGGAAGAGGCAGCAAATCAATAGGTGCCCGAGGTAGAAAACCATAAACAATCTCAAAAGGGCACATTTTAGTGGTAGAATGAAATGAACGATTATAAGCAAATTCAATATGACGTAAACATTCTTCCCACATTTTCAAGTTACTCTTTAAAACAGCCCTAAGCATAGTAGACAAAGTCCTATTGACTACTTCAGTTTGTCCATCAGTTTGGGGATGACATGTAGTACTAAAAAGTAGTTTAGTCCCCAACTTATTCCATAAGCATCTCCAAAAATGGCTAAGAAACTTAGTATCACGATCCGAGACAATAGTATTGGGCACACCATGTAAGCGAATAATCTCACGAAAGAATAAATCAGCAACATTAGCAGCAGCATCGCTTTTATGACATGGTATAAAATGTGCCATCTTAGAAAATCTATCCACGACAACAATTATGCTATCCCTCCCCTTCTTTGTTCGAGGCAAGCCTAAAAAAAATCCATGGATATGTCTTCCCATGGAACAGTAGGTATAAGTAAAGGCATGTATAAACCATGAGGATTGAGTCGTGACTTAGCTTTTTGACATGTAGTGCAGCGAGCAACAAAACGCTCAACATCCCGTCTCATCTTTGGCCAAAAGAAATGTGTAGCAAGTATGTTCTCCGTCTTCTTCACGCCAAAGTGTCCCATTAATCCTCCTCCATGCGCCTCCTGCAACAACAAAAGACGAATAGAGCTAGCTGGAATGCATAGCTTGTTAGAACGGAACACAAATCCATCACTAAGCACAAACTTGTTCCATGTTCTACCCTCTCTACAATTCTTCAATACATTTTTAAATTCCGCATCATTTACATATTGATCTTTGATTGTCTCTAAACCGAATATCTTGAAGTCATGTTGTGAAAGCATAGTATAACGACAAGACAATGCATCAGCAATAATATTATCCTTCCCCTTCTTGTGTTTAATGACATAAGGGAAAGTCTCAATAAATTCAACCCACTTAGCATGTCTACGATTAAGTTTTGCTTGACTTCTTATGTGTTTCAAAGATTCATGATCAGAATGTATAACAAATTCTTTGGGCCATAAATAATGTTGTCAAGTTTCTAATGTCCGAACAAGAGCATATAATTCCTTATCATAAGTAGAATAGTTCAGACTAGGCCCAGTCAATTTTTCAGAAAAGTATGCAACAAGTTTAGCATCTTGTAATAACACACCTCCCAAACCAATCCCACTAGCATCGCATTCAAGCTCAAAAGTCTTACTAAAATCAGGAAGTTGGAGCAAAGGAGCATGTGTTAACTTATCTTTCAATACCGTGAAGGCTTCTTCTTGTGCGGTACCCCAAGTAAAAGGCACATCCTTGCGTGTAAGCTCATTGAGAGGTGCAACAATGGTGCTGAAATCTCTCACAAACCGCCTATAGAAACCAGCGAGATCAAGAAAACTCCTCACTTGTGTGACCGTTTTGGGCTGCGGCCACTCTCAATCGCCTCGATCTTGGCTTTATCAACTTCAATTCCCTGCGGAGTAACAACATAGCCAAGAAACGATACTCGGTCGGTGCAAAAGGTGCACTTCCCAAGATTACTAAACAAACGTGCATTACGTAGAGCAATAAAAACAACACGTAAATGATCCAAATGTTCCTCCAAAGATTTGCTATAAATCAGTATATCATCAAAATAGACTACGACAAATCATCCAATAAAATCACGTAAAACCTCGTTCATTAATCTCATGAAAGTGCTAGGTGCATTAGTTAACCCAAAAGGCATGACTAACCACTCATATAATCCAAACTTAGTTTTAAATGCCGTTTTCCATTCATCTCCTAATTTCATGCGAATTTGATGGTATCCACTACGCAAATCAACTTTGGAAAACATGGTAGAGCCACTTAATTCATCAAGCATATTATCTAACCTAGGAATAGGATGACGATAACGAATAGTAATATTATTAATGGCTCGACAATCAACACACATACGCCATGTTCCATCCTTTTTAGGCACTAATATAACAGGAACAGCACAAGGACTAAGGGATTCACGTATGTAACCTTTGTCGAGTAGCTCTTTTACTTGACGCTGAATCTCCTTCGTCTCCTCCGAATTAGTACGGTATGGCGCACGGTTGGGCAGCGAAGCACCGGGAATTAAGTCAATCTGATGCTCAATCCCTCGAATAGGTGGTAATCCCGGTGGTACGTCTTGTGGAAAGACGTCAATAAACTCCTGCAAAAGATCAGTGACAACAGGAGGCAAAGAAGGAGGCAATTCCTCAAATGAAAACAAAGCTTCTTTGCACACAAAAGCATAGCACACATATTGACTAACATCCAAATCCGAATTATCAACCTTAGTAGCAAGCAAAGTTGGACTAGTCAATTTAATTTCATTAGAAACAGCAGAAGAAGATTTGCTAGTAGTCTTATGTTGTTGCTCAAATTCTTTAGCTGCTATCTCATTTTCACTCTTATTTTTCTCCTGTTTAGCTTTACTAGCTCTAGCAAGATCATCTTTCTCAATTTGTTCAGGAGACATAGGAAGTAAAGCAATAGTTTTATCCTGATGAACCAGAGTAAACTGATTTGTCCTACCATGGTGTACAACATTCCTATCAAATTGCCAAGGTCTACCAAGTAAAAGAGAGCATGCTTGCATGGGTACCACATCACAATCAACATAATCAACATATGCAGCAATGCTAAAGTGCACACGAACAGAACGTGTTACCTTAATCTTACCACTATTGTTAAACCACTGAATATAGTACGGATGGGGGTGTGGTCTTGTGGTGAGAGATAGCTTCTCCACCAACTCCATGCTAGCCAAGTTGTTGCAACTCCCTCCATCAATGATGATGCGAACCGAACGTTCTTTCACCACTCCCTTTGTGTGGAACAAATTATGCCTCTGGTTTTGCTCGGCCTTCGATACCTGCACACTTAACACACGTTGAGCAACCAAACTAGCATATTGATCTGCATCATCAGGAGCCATATACTCTATATCATGAGCATCATCATGGACACCCTGTTCCTCGTGAGCAATGAGAACTAAAGTCTCCTCATCATAGTCGCTCGCTGACACATACCCACCATCCGCCGTAATAATCATCACACGCTTGGAGGGACAGTCTTTTGCGAAGTGACCTCCACCTTGGCACCTGCGACATTTAATATCACGATCTCGTGTTTGCCCTGTGGAAGCCATGGATGAAGAAGAACTCGCTGCTGGACCACTCTGTGCACCCTTGAATGGCGGCGCTGGCTGTTTTGGTGGCTCCCTGTAAGAATGAGCGGTTGAAGTAGATGGTGGTGCAGCAGGACGTGTGGATGTAGAAGCTCCACGCGATGTCCATGATGTATTTCGTCCTACAGAAAAGTTAGGTCTCGTAGCGGCCTGTCGATCCTGCACTTCACGTTCAGCTTTACAAGCAAGATGAAACAAACGAGTAATAGTAGCATAGTCCTTGTATTCTAGAATAGTTTGTATCTCCCTGTTTAAGCCACCTATAAAACGTGCAAACATAGCTTCATTATCCTCTACTAGGCCACATCTAATCAATCCAGTTTGTAATTCTTGATAATATTCCTCTACAGAATTTGTCCCTGTCTCAAACGCTGTAATTTTTGTAGCAATTCACGTTGATAATAAGGAGGAACCCAGCGAGTACGCATAGCATCTTTTAAAGCAGCCCAAGTAGTTGGAATATTATTAGCATGCAATCTACAATGTTCAGACCACCAAATAGATGCAAATCCCGTGAATTCACAAACAGCAGCAGTAACACGTCTATTCTCAGGATATTGTAAACATGTAAAGCGTTGTTCAGTTTCTAACTCCCAAGTAAGATAAGCATCAGGAATATATCTACCCTCAAACGGCTTAAGATTAAATTTAAGTTTAGGCACATGTTCATCATCGCGTACCTGAGGGGGTGGTTGGTGTCGACCGTGGCGAATGTTGGGACGTGGACGTCCAGCTGGCTGCTCATAGGCCGCTTCCTGTTCCACCTCCTCCTCGTAATCACCCTCGTAGTTGTCGTCCTAGCCGACGTCAGAAGCAGCAGCAGTAGCAGCTACTGTAGCAGCAGGAGGAGCACCAATACCAGCAGCTTGTCCTCTCGGAAACAGAATACGTCGTGCACGTGGTAGTGGCGGTGGCTGTGGCTGTGCTGGGGCGGCAGCAGGTTGTGTAGGTAGGCGTGCGGTCAACTCAGTAAACTTGGCGTCGAGCTTGGTGTCGATCATCTTTTCCACGCCATCAATTGCCTCTGTAAATCTGTTCTCGATGTCATTCACCTGTTCAGACATCATTTGTGCAAATTTATCATGTAGCTCCTTGTTTGTCATGTTCTCCCAATCGGGTGCATCCCGCGCCACTTCATCATGTGATCCTGGCATGGTTAGCAGAAATAGAAAAACACACAGGAATATGATCCTACTTCTACTAATGGGATGTGGGGTGGTGGAAAGCACAAATCCGTCAAGCTTTTCTTTCGTTCTTACCGATTCTTACCTAGCAGCAGGTGGTGATGTACAACCAACGGGTCAAAACTCTCAGAGATATGGTAGAGCGATGGCCAGGAGGTGTCAAACGCACGATGTAGAATATATGTGGAGCTGTAGGAAGGCTGACAAGTATGGTAGGAAAAACTCAACAGTAATCAAAACAGAGATGCAAAGCTGAATAAACACTCAACATCGGTACTGTGCTGATCCTAGGCTAGACCGTACTAGAGACGCGAGCCTAAAACACCAACGAAAGCACGACGCGGCACGTAAACAACTGAGAAGCACACTCTGAATTTTTTTCCCTCTTTTTTTTGCTTTTTTTTGCGATGCAGGACTGCGGTGGCTGAAAAAGTGCGAAAAAATCACTATGGTGGCGAACGTCTCAAAATGAGTTTCAGGACCTAAGGAACGTATGGGCACGAAATTTTTTTACCCCTGAAAATGTTGGCCTAAAAACAGCTCTGGAATTTTTTTTTTGGAAATCACCCCCTTCTACGTACGACAAAGATTGGTGAAATCCGACTCTAATCAACTCAAAACTAATCTGGCTACAGAGAGATCACAAACCGAACGGGTGATGGAACTCAACTCGGATTGGTAGGTCGTGGTGGTGTATATGGACTCTGCTTGGCGGAACGTGGTGGTGTATCTAGACTCGGATTGGCGGAACGTGGTAGGATGACTACTGTGCGGCGGCGACGTGGCAAACTGTGCTCAGAACTCGAAACTCTAAGGGAACTAGACGCTAAGATCAGCAACTTGACACAACGATGCAACCGTAAATTCAACAAAGCAAGTACTGAAAAGAAAACTGGACAAAGGCTAGGACTGTCTTGGGACGTGATGATCTAACCCTAATTTTTTTTGTTGGCTTTTTCGTGGACTGTAGGTATGAAGAACAGAACCAATCTAGACTATGAAAACTGGTAAATCTCACCGAGCAACCTGGAAATCTGATACCACTTGATAGAGGCGAAGGTGTCCCGATGTTTCGATGAGATGATGGAGATCTATTTTGGTGGAGTAGACTTTCACGACCCGACTACGAACGTGCGAAGACGTTGTGCCTTAGCAATCGCTAAACCAACTCCGAGAGGTTATTGATCCCGCGGATGCACGATCAACCTGACCACGAAGGTCTAATTCCTGCAAGCAATCGAAGAACAAGCAAGAACTAAGAATTGCAATCTGGATATTGCGAATATAAGATGAATGATTAACAGAAGTTGGGGTTCCAATGCGGTCTTGGCCTGGTCGGATGACACAAACGAAGAGCTCGAAGTTGCGGCTATGGCTAACTTAAATCTAATTAAAACCCAAGTCTAAACGACGCCCTAAGGGCTGTATATATGGGGGAACAGAGGGGAATTTTGTGGCCCCTTGGAGGAGGGGTCCGAAAACAACCCTAACTCGGTTTCCCCACACATACGGACTCTAAAAAAATAGCCTATTAAGTGTATTTCGAAATTACATGGGCCTGGCCCAATAATAAGGTGACGCAGCACCTATAATAACCCTTGGACGAAAATATTAATGTGGCATCTTGTGTCTCTCGTCCAAGTCTTCATGCACGCCTTATGGTGGCCTCAAAGTGCGAAAATCACCACTGGAAGCTCCATTGTCATTTCCCGCGCGCGCACCTCCTTCTCCATGCTTGATCCCGCTCCAATGACCATCCTTCTTATCCATGCTAGGTCCTTCATTCATAAGACAAACAAATGTATCTAATTTAGGCAGCATCATATGTTCCTGAACATTAGAAGGATTCGCAAGAAACGAAATTACCTGATAATTTAGTTGACGTGCGCGTGCTCTAGTAACTGGTCCAGTATGTGTAGTTGGTGAAGATGTGGGTGTAACATTAGTAGAGATGTCCTCATCATGAAGCTTCTTCAAAATTTCATGCCAAAAGGAAATATGTGACCTACTGAAATTCTGAATTTTTTTAAGCGGCATGATTGTTTTCCCTATGCAAGTATTGCATATAGAGTTCTATTGACCATTCTAGTAATAGTTGCATCGATAGAACGAAGTTTTTTTTTAAATTAAAGCTATTGAAGTCATATGTGTACTACTATGACATAACAAAAACTTAATAATTTGGCCACAATAGCACTTGAGAGCGAAGTGATGAAGAAGATTGCTTATGAAGATATCATTGAAAATTTCATTTCAAAGAATATTAAAAGAATAATGTTGTACAAATAAGCATTATGCAACCGGGAGTTAAAGGTATGATTTTTTATATATAAGATTGTTATGGAAGACATTACATTATATATTTATATGCATTATAATTATTCGTTAGTTTATATTTTTTAGTGAGATAGGGCCCATTCTCGAGTTTGGCACAGGGCCCCGATTTAGTCGGCCCGGCCCTGGACGGGTCACGACGACGACTCATCTAGGCGTGGTGGTATGCTCTCCGCATAGTGCATGCATGCTGGATAGAAGGTGAGAGAGAGAAGGGCGAAAGGTTAGGCTGCAATCTCACCACCCGGGAACACAAGCTTCGCGTTCATGTCGTTAAGCTCCTTCTTCCTCGTACAGATCGCCGCCGGCTTGTGGGTCTTCTCCTGATGCCCGGCTGGTTGGGTGACTTTTGGCTGGATGGATGGGTTGTGTGCGTCAAGTTGGATGGCTGGATGTATTCTTGGCTGGCTTGATTGTGCGTTGGCTAGCTAGATGGATGGGATGGATTGGGTTTCGACTGTGGTGGCTGATGGACTAGGTTTCGAGCTTGGTGGCTTGAACGTGAGGATGTGGATCTGGGTTGAGCGTATGTAGATGGATGGATCTTAGGATGGGTTGCGGTGTGAGGTTGTGTATGCGTGCAAGCTCTCCGGCTGGATGGGTTGCGGTGTGAGGTTGTGTAGGCGTGCGAGCTCTCCGGCTGGATTGATGGGTGTGAGTTGTGTATGCGTGCGTATGGGGGTCCTCCTGGATGGATGAATCAACGTGTATTTATAGGCAAAAGGGATGGCGGTGCCGCGGTGCACGGGCGGCTGGTGGTTCCGATTTTTTTGGAGAGATAAAGATGATCCTTGCTTTTGTACTTATCCCTTAGGCTTTGTTCGGTTGCTCCACCTGGTTTACTTTCACTAGAGGTTTGGAGGGGATTTGGTGAGATTTTAACTTGTGGAGGAATTAATCCTCTTCAATCCCTATCAAACCCCTTCAATTCTCTGCCAACCGAACAGGGCCTTAGCTGTTCATTTTAGCGCACGCGCTAATAATATTTAATCTTCGATGGTGCAAGAGCAAACTTAAAATGATCATGCATGTATAAATATACATCACCGATCCTCTACTGCAAGCAAAAACCAGTTCTTGTACGTGGACAACCCTAATGCCTACATGCACGTATAATTACTCCAAGGCTAGCCCACTGTGTGAACTACCTGCATAAAAAAGCCAATTTTCCAAATAATAATAATAATAATAACACATCGAACAAATGCCCCCTCACCAAATAAAGTTTGAGCACAAAGCGATCGAACTTAGTTTGGTGAGAAAAATCTACTGGGTTGATTGGGCGCATCAGCACGTGCAACCTAATACCTTTGTAATGAAGTGGATATATTTTTGAAAACGGCCAGGCCTGGGTTGCTCCTGCAAAAGAAAAACGAAACAAGTACGTGTAGCCGGAGGCGCGGAGGCGCGGAGTGTTAGATGCGGCGTGCATGGCCATGCACACGTAATGTTTATCTTGTGCGACAGGGGCTAGCCAAAGCAACTTCGGCAAACGAAAAAATTCTTCGTTCTTGGTACACCATTGGCTCCTTCATATATTCGGCGAACGTCGGGGATCTTTGGGCGAACCATCAGCTCCATCATTTCTTGTACGCGGACGAGAAACGTCCTTTCGCATGTATCTGCGAGGAAAAGAAAGAAGAGAAAAGAGAAAGAAAAAAATGCATTATGAAGCTCTGTCGTAGCCGTGGTGTCGTTGTTGCAGAGATAACATGTTGCCGGTACGTCACAGTGCAGGTATGTTCGTCGACACTTGCATCTTTTGAAGACTCGGTGGGATCGTCAAAAACGACAATGTCGGCCACCGAGGTAACTCTCTACTTTATCTTCATCTCGAGGCGAAACACCGTGCCCTGACCTGAAAACCAAGTAGACAAAATTTACCGAACTCGTCGCGACCGCCTAGCTGCTGCGGTGCCAGCCGACTTGATCGGAGGGTTTCACAAATTGACGCTGGCCGCACTGGCGCGCTGCACTGCTCCCGTAATCTTCATGAGTTGATGTAGGTGAGGCGCCGGTAGACCGTCGCCGCCCCGCTTACACCGTGTATGGTGCAACCCCGGATCATCCATGGTGATGCAGCCCCATGACTTGTTGGGATGTGGTCGTCCGTATGGACAAATGAGGGGATGATATGCCCCCCCCAAGCTTCGTTGTTGTTGGAGACAGCGTACCGGAGCGATGATGGCGCCGATCTTGCAGGTGTATAGATGTCATCTTCTTGCGACATCGAGTGTGTTGGTGTAGAGACTCGATGCGGAGATGTCGTTAGTCGTGTCGAGTAGTGCCTCTTCAAAGACTGCAGAGGTGTTGCAAAAACACAACAAATAGAAACTTCGAACAAAACATGACGAGCAAAGAGACCAAGAGGGGTTTGGTTTTGGTTTTTGAAATGTTGGCTTTCCCGTTATACACCAGCTATAAGTGTGATATCTGAGAAGGCTACCGAAGGACATTTCATTGGGAACCGTCGAAAGACCTTGACGATTGCAACTCAACAACTACATATGTTTCGGTGTACGTGTATGAAGACGCCGTATTTCGGAATGCTTCCGGGAGGAAACAGAAATTCATACTCTGGCCCATCATGGTACTGAGTGACCCCACAGCCCAACATGCCCCCTGCACATGCCTCATGAACCCAGAGACTTAGGTATGGTAAGTTCAAGGTGAATGGTTTTGGGACGAGGGCTTGGCAATTTTTTCTTCGCGCCTTCTTGAGGGGTGGTGAACAACTACCTTCCGCCTTCCTTTCAGTGGTTCCCCATATGCTTGCGTCCGCTTGAATGCTTCTTGATCTTGTTCTTGAACTTTTTTTTATCTCTCTTCTTTTGAATATTGCTCGCACAAGTTGTTTTCTTGGACGTAGACTTCATGATATCGCCGCTTTTTTGGATTTTTGCTCGAACCTCTTGGGGATTCTTCTTTTAGATTTCCTTGGGGACCCACCTTGAGAACTTGGAAGGCACCTGTTCACCTTTTGTGTACTAAGAAAACCGTCTGGCACTGTATTTGGAGCTTTTTGGTGACACACCCCCGGGTTGCCATGCAGCTATACACCGAAAAAACTTGTGTTGTCTCAGGAATCCCTCCATGATCTTTCCCTATAGTCTTCCCAGGGGTGCGAGCCTATGTGAACATGAGGCATGCCGGGAAACATGAAGGGCGCGGGGCCTCGGTACACGGAAGTGCCCAAGTAATCGTATCTGCTACCTCCGGAAGCATACACATGGAACGTGTCGTGCATTGTGGGTGTGGTAGCCGCTCCATTTTCAACTAGACACATCTTGCCAACCTCCGTCAAGTCCTAGGGTAGACAAAACCTCCATCAACAGCGTGATGTGGTGGGGGAAAGCCGTTTTTTTGTTGTTGGACTTAGTCCGTTAAAATTGGGGAAACCATGAAATATCCACAATATGCAAAGGAGAGTGCATCATGGATCCGATAGCCGACTGAACAAGTTTCCCCAACGAGAGAAAAAACAAGAGAGAGAAGAGGCAACGAAAAAGGCAACTTTTTAAGGAAAATATTTTTTGAGGAACCTTCCGTTGATCGGGGGCATAGGGCGGGCTCCTTGGGAGTTGACAAGCTGGTATGCACCCCCGTCATAGACTTGCTCGATGTCGTAGGGTCCTTCTCACTTCGGCTCGAATTTTCCCTTCGTCCAGTGCGTGATGATGATGGGTCGTCGGAGCACAATAACCAACTCGCCCTTTCGGAAGACGCGCCGCTTGACGAGCTTGCCGTAAGCTCTCACCATGTTCTTGTGGTAGAGCTCTAGGTTTTGCAGGGCACGGAGTCGCCCCTCTTCAAGGGCGTCGAGCTCCTGGAACCGCAGTTGTACATGTTCATCTTGGGTGAGTTCTTCTTGGATGGCCACCCTCAAAGAGGGCATCTCTACCTCCAACGGCAGAACCGCTTCACTCCCATAAACCAGAGAATACGGGGTAGCTTGTGTTGGGGTACAGACTATAACGCGGTACGCCCATAAGGACTCGAAGAGACGATATTGCCAATCTCTCTTGTGCTTGGCCACCGTCTTCTTGAGTATTTTTTCAAGGGTCTTGTTGAAGGCTTCAATTGCTCCGTTGGCTTGAGGGTAGTAGCCGGTCGCATAGTTCCACTTGATCTTGTACTTCTCCATGAACCTGTTCAGCTTGTTGGATTTGAAGGCCTTGGCGTTGTCGGAGGTGATGCGGTGTGGTATCCCAAAGCGATATATGATATTTCTCTCTAGGAAGTTGATGACGTCGTCGCTTTTCACCTATTGTAGTGGAACAACTTTCACCCATTTGGAGATGTAGTCTGTCGCGACGAGGATGAAACGATGCCCTTTGGAAGACGGAGGGTCGATGAGGCCGATGACGTCAATTCCCCAGGCGTCAAATGGCCAGGAGGGAATCGTAGGGTGGAGAGGAACCGGCGGCTGGTGCTTGAAGTCGCCATGGATTTAACAGCCGTGGCATGACCTAGCAATCCGAAGACAATCCTCCATAATGCCCGGCCAGTAGTATCCTGCTAGACGTATACTATGATACATCTTGGCTCTGCCTTGATGTCCTCCGCAGACTCCATGGTGCGTCTCCTGGAGAATCTTTCGGGCTTCTGCTCGGTTAACGCACCAAAGTAGGACCTCCTGCCCATGAGACCACTTGAATAGGATAGCTGCTTCAAAATGGTAGAAGGAGAGTCGACGTTGCAGCTAGCGCCTCTTAACAGGATCGTCGGGGAGGCTGGCATGCTTGAAGTAGTCGAAGAAGGGTTGTCGCCACTCGTCTTCCTCCACCGCATTCACCATGACGGCGTCGACTTCAAACTCCACCAGGATGAGCTCCAGGACGGCAGGGAGAATCCACCTTTCTTCAACGTTCACCTGCATGGTTTTATTATCTGGAAGCACCAATGCGGATGCCAGTTTTGCCAAGGCATCAGCAAGCGCATTCCTGCTTCATGGGACATGGAGAACTTCAACATGTTGAAATTTTCCCATGAGATTCCGGGCCGCAGTGTAGTATGGCACCAGTTCAGGCTTGCAAACTTCTTAGATGTCGTTGACTTGACGAACGATGAGTTGGGAGTCACCGTAAGCCTGTGAAAAATGGACTTCCATGGAGAGTGCCAGGAGATGGCCGAAGACAAGGGCTTCATACTCCGCTTCATTATTGGAGCATTCTTCTTTGAGGAGGGAGAATGAGTGATACATCACCCCTCCTTGCGGCGTCTTGAACACCAAACCTGCGCCCTCCCTTCGTCTTGGGGCTCCATCGGCATCGACGTCCATGCGGGAGGCGCCGTCAAAGTAGAGCTCCCACGGTGCATCGAGGTCGACGGTGAAGACTTCCTCGTCTGGAAGGTCGGTGATGAGGGGTGAATCATCTGGAACCGGGTGTGCTGCAAGGAATTCTGCCAAAGCTTGACCCATGATTGCCTTCTGCGGCACAAAGGTGATGTCAAACTCCATCATAAGCAGGGCCCATTTTCCAAGTCGCCCCATGAGTGCAGGCTGACTTAGCACATACCTTACGAGGTCCGCTCTTGCTACAAGCTGGATTTCATGCTTCACCGTGTAATGCCTCAACTTATTCAAAGAAAAGATTAGGGCCAAGCACAACTTATCTATCGAAGAGTAGTTTCTCTCAGCCCCCACCATAGTGCGAATCAAGTAGTAGCATGCCACCTCCTTCCCTTCATCGTTGTTCTGGGTGAACAAAGCGCCTACCGAAGTAGGCTGCGCTGCAATGTACAGAATGAGTGGACGCCCCTTTATGGGAGCTCCCAAGACAGGTGGATTAAGTAGGTACCTCTTGATTTCATCGAAGCCGTGTTGACATCCCTCATCCCACACGAACGGAGCTCCTTTCTTCATGAGGCTTGAGAAGGGCTGGATGCGCCCGGACAGGTTGGAGATGAAACGTTGGATGTACGCCAGCTTTCCCTGCAATGACCTCAACTCCTTGAGATCTTGGGGTGGCGGCATATAGAGGATGGCCTTGATCTTCTTGGGTTCGATCTCTATGCCTTGATGACGAACGACAAACCCGAGGAAGAGGCCTGATTCTACCGCAAAGGCACACTTCAACGGGTTCATTTTGAGTTGGTGTTGACGTAGACGCTCGAAGACAACCCGAAGGTCTTCTTGATGATGCTTGCGATCTCTGGTCTTGACCACCATGTCGTTGACGTAGCACTCCACTGAACGGTGGATCAAGTCGCCGAGAATGCATGTCATGGCGTGCAGGTACGTTGCACCGGCGTTCTTCAATCCGAATGGCATTACGATGTAGTAGAAGTTTCCCTTCGGGGTCCTGAACGCGGTGTCGAGGGCGTCATCTAGATCCATCTTGATCTGGTTGTAGCCCGATGAACCGTCCATAAAGGACAATGCACCATGACCTGTGGTGGAGTCGACGATGATCTCTGGGATCGGCAAGGGGAAGTCATCTTTGGGGCAGGCTCGATTCAGGTCGCGGAAGTCCTGGCAGACTCGCACCTTCCCATTCTTCTTCTCCACCGGGACAATATTGGCAAGCCATCGTGGATACTTGATCTCCTTGATGAAACCTACAGCGATTAGTTTGTCCACCTCGGCGATGACATCATGTTCGAACTCGGGACGCAAGAGTCGCGGTTGCTGCTTTATAGGACGAAATCGTGGGTCAATCGCCAACTTGTGAGTGGCGAAACGAGGGTCCAACCCTGGCATCTCCTTGTAGCTCCACACGAAGCATTCCCGGTACTCCATCAAGAATCTTCTGTAGTCTTCCCGCTCCTCTTCTGTCAGCGTGGCGCTAACAAAAGTGGGGCGTGGATACTCTTCCGTGCCTAGGTTGATTTGGACAAGCTTGTCGATGGTCGGCTGTCCTCCGTCTTCTAGTTCTTCAAGTGCTAACGTGGAGATGGATTCCCCTGGCTCGACGTTGATAGAATGTTGTTGAAGAAGAACCTCGGCTGAGGTACCGATGTCAGCCCCCGACGAGGTCGATGTAGCATTGAAGTTGACTCGCATCTCGCCATTAAGCTCTTCATCTTCATCATCAAGGGCATCACCTGTATAGCATTCTGTCGAATGGTTGATAAAATCACCAAAGACGAATGTCATTGCATGCTGGTGTGTTAGGTGCCGTTGGTGGAGTGTTGTTGACGAGGATCGTTGGGCGAATTGTCGATGCCGTCCCCTGAAGAGATCGACATGGCGTGGCAATTGACTCGTCTTCCGCCATTGCGATCTTCATCTTGATCATCATGGGCGTCAAGGTTGATGTAGCCAAGACCGAACTTTGGTTGAGCCCTGCAGTCTTGCTTGATAATTCCTTCCGCCTGTCTCCACCATTCTTCACATATGGCGGGTGGTGGTGGCATCCTGTTGGTACGACAAAGAGTGATATCAGCCTTTTCCAACAAGCGCACCATCTTCGGCTTGACCTTCATTGTTGATAGCACCTCCTCTGTATCACTGCAAGATTGGGGAAACTCAAATATAGAGTCACATTGCTTTACCTGCGGAACCTAGTAGAAGATGGTATGGAATCCAGATCCGGATGACTTGGGAATGGCCCAAACCTCCAATGGAGAAGTCACTGAGATATAGAGTGATGGGGGCTGAACTCCTTGAGCTCCCCTCGCGACTTCTTCCATTTCTTTTATTCTTGTCCGAACCACTCCTTGCGCGGGCGTGGCTTCTCCTTATGTAGTATCACCTTCCCGCAGCGTGATGGTTGGTGGCGCATCATTTCCGCCTATTAGCATCTTGGAACGTTCCCGGGCACCTGCAAAGCTTCCAAGTGTTAAACGACCGGACTCTTGGTGCCCCAGAGTCGATGAAGAAGGCGTCGTTGTCGACCTCCGCGTGGCCGATGTTGATTCCGGGACTCTTGCCTTTAGAAGAAAAGGTTCTATTGGGCTAGTCGCAGAAGATGTCGCGCCCTGCAAGGTTGAAGCACTCACCTTCATTTCCGCTGGGGAAAAGGGGTAGTCGTATGGCACAGTTGTGGATGACCGGTTGCGTGCTTGGCTCCTATGGCTCCGTGAGGATGATCCCTTCGCATTGGCAGGAGAAATTGGCATGATGAGGCGCTTCATTTCGGCAGGTGGCGCGACACCTGGTTTGATTAAGACATCAACCGGAGGTGTTGTCCGCCCCAATTGTTGGCCGCTATCTTCAATGGGGAAGAAGTACTTCACATCTGCATGATAAGACTCCTGCACAGTGTACGGGGAGATGTTGCCGATGATGCGTTGCTGCGTGCCGTGGGTGTCGAGGAACTTCAGGAATTTATGGAGAGTGGATGGTACCATGCGGTACTTGTGAATCCACGGCCTTACGAGAAGGTCCGAGTAGGAAGTGTTCGCTTCGATAACGAAGAACCGCACCTTGAAGCTGAACATGGACATCTGGATCTTCACTGTGATGGATCCCAACGTTGGCTTCCCTTGGTTGTCGAAGCCACAAATCATTACGTCAGTGGACTCCAGGTCGTCCACCGTGAAACCGGCCCGCGTCAAACTCCGGAGAGGCAGGATGTTCACGACAGACTCTGGGTCGACTAGGATCCTGCGAAGATGTGCAACGCCGATGTTACCTTCCACATAAAGTGGTCGGTTGTGTTCACCATCGTCTATGAGCTTGTCCTCCTCGTCGAACGTGATCTCGTTCACGAACAAGGGGTTGGAGACAAGCCGATGTTTCGCCATGGACACCTCGTATATTTCTGGAGCTTTAAGTGCCTTGATAAGGGCTTCGCGAAGATCAGGCACCATCATGAGCGCATCATGCACACTCAAAAGTGCCGGGATTCGCTTGAGGTGGGCGAAGATGTTGTAGTCGACCTCGCGTGACTTCACCTTCTCTTGGCCTTCATTTTCCTATGCTTCTTCCTGCGGAGGTGCCTCCTTCGAGGCATTCGTTTGAGCGCCCTAGTTGGCTTGGCCTTCGGCGGGTCAGGTAGAACCTTACCCGCTCGGAGGTTCATGTGCACCTCTTCAACCGGCATCTCCTTCGACTTGCTATCTGCATGAAAAACCTCCTGCTCCTCAGGAGTCAGCACGTCTTCTGAATCAGTGCTAGTATTTTCGCTGTAGTCAAGAATGACATTGCAACTCTCGATGTTTGACGATGAACTAGCTCCTCCTTGCCCTTCTTCCTCGTCCTTTGATGGTGCCTGACCCCAGCCGTGTGGTAGGAACTGCGCCAAAGTGGGTAGCACTCTCCCTCGTCGAGGAAAGACTCATCTCCTTCTGCAAAACCTAGTAGGAGGGCGACATTGACTTGGATCGTGTCGCCTCAGAATTCTTGGAGTCACATGACCCAGTGAAGCTGGGGAGGAGGTCGAGGTGGAAGGTTCCTCGGGTACGGCCTTCGACGGACCATTCTCCAAGGCTCCTCCTTGCGAATGGCCGGGGTCGCCTCTCGATAAAGGGGAGGTGCTCGCCTGTTGGTGAGGATGAAGTCAGATAGCCAATCTTCAACTTGGGCGAAAGGCACCCAGGTTTCTTCCTGCTCCTTGTCTTGACTCAACGTAAACGATGATGTCACGCTCACCATGTTCACTGCATGGTAGTCTGGGTTGATGGATTCCGGGTCCAGGTTGATCCTCTTTTCGACAACGGCTCTTTGGAGCCATTCCTTGAAGGCGACGCAATCCTCGATGACATGGCCCACGTACCTGTGATATGGACATAAAAGAGGGTTATCTTTCATCCTTACCTGATTAGGCCTCCGAGGTTCTGGTAAGTTCAAATATCGATGTTCCATCAACTGATCGAACATGTCCTTGATGAGGTTGTGGCAGAAGATGTATTGCTTCTTGAGAAGCTCCTGAATTGAAAGGGCGTTGTCTTCCTCCTGCCTGTTCACCTCTTGCGCCCAAGATGGGCATGTGGCCTTGTGGTGCAGATGAGAAGACCCTGGTGGTGTTTGCTTCGGCGGGTGCCTTCATCTTGCCACCGGCGTTGGCTTGCTTGGACGTTGTAGCGAATCTCTTGGAGGGGTCGAATGCGCTGGCATTCTTGTACAACTCCATTATCTGGGGCGACTTCTGGAACTCCAGCTTCGTAGCTGCTACTGCTGTACTCAGGGCACTAAGGGTTCTCGGCTCACGCCGGGATACCTCGAGCGACCAATGTTGTTGCATGCCATGGACGCACATCTCAATGGCATCTTCAATGTGCATCTCCCTGGCGAGACGCACGTAACTGTTGCGGAAGCGGATGAAGTATTCGTCGATGGACTCGTTTTGCCGTTTTCGAACTTGCGCATGCTCGACGACGGAGAAATCTTTCTTCATAGCCACGAAGTGCTTCTTGAAAATCTCTTTCATGCCTGCCCAACTTCCGATGGATCCAACCGGTAGACGGCTGTACCAATAGAAGGCAGGGCCGGTTAACGACCCTGAAAATTGTCGAAGTAGGAGTGAAGAGCTATTTGCCGTATCGCCGCATGCTGCCTCGAAGTACGCCAAGTGCTCCCATGCATCGCCAGTCCCATCGAATTTACATAACTTAGGTGGGTGCCATCCTGCGGGAAATGACACCATGTCGTGACATGCTTCATATGGCTTATCCAACTCACTCTCGGAAGTGCAAGGTGCTTGATCTATCGTCATTTGTTTCAACTTCTTGCCACCATGTCTTCAACGATGTCGTGGTAGTCCTTGAGCACGCTTGCTTGGGGCACTGCGTTGGCGGAACCTGCAGGGCTAATCCATGGACGAGCATGTGTGTTAGGGTCTTGGTGCGGGCGCACATTGTTAAGCGGCACCTCCACGCGAGCGCCGCCCAGTAGCTCTTCTTCTTGTGGGTCCATCACTCGCTTGGTGCGGCTCGTGGTGGTGCGCCTTGATTGTTCATCATGAGCTCGATGAACTGGTCGAGCTTCGACGCCAACTGGTCGATCGTCCGGCGTTGGTCTTGAACCTGTTCATCTAAAGAAGCTCCACGTGCCCCTGCATCCGCCGCGCCGTGGTTCTCGGCTTCAGCCTCATCTTCTCCAGCTGCGCCGCCGTTATTCACCATGTGAACGGGAGCGGTGTGGAGGTCTTCAACACCGTCTTCGTAGTTCGACAAGACCGATGGAGCAAGCTCGTGGTATGGAGGGGAGTTCGGAAGTCTCTCCAACGAAGGATAAGACGATGAGTCTGAGAAGCTATCTTCATCACCGAAGACGTCTTGGCGCTCACCATCTCCAACGGAGCCATCTGTCACGCTTTGACGTGCGATGGACCTCACTTGTGTGTTGGCTCCTGGGCGGCTTGCAACTTTGTGTAGTTCATCTGGAACTTCGGGGAGACGTGCCGAGATGTTGGTGTAGCAGCGTTGGGATATGTCTCCGTGTCGCGATGCGCTTCCATCCTCCTTTGACCCTTTACCTGCCGTCACGGGCAGGCATGGGGCCTTGAATCTCACTCCTTCTTGTGATGTTGATGAGCTCGTCTTGGCTCCTACGTCCGCACCTTTGAACCATGCGCAAACATGGTTAAGGCGTGGTAGGAGGTTCTTCCGGAAGTCCGCCTTCGGGTGTGGCAGAATCTCTTCGTATGAAGGGTAGCTGAAATCCTGGGTGATGCGAGGAGCTCGCCATCCATTGCTTGACCCTTCGCTAGGCTGCACTCCCAGGGTGCCGCACAATTCAAGGTTCTTCTCAGTCGATTCCTTTTCCTTGTTAGCCTCCTGCAAAAGTTTAGACTCTCCATCTTGGCACTCTATTTCAGAGGGCACAAGAGGGGAATCTACATGAATTGTTGCATTGGGTTGAAGTGCAGTGCCTGTAGTGGCATCCGTAGTAGCTTCATTGTTGGAGGAGATCGTAGGCTTGGTCACTTCAACACCTTCCATAGGTGTGGCCGCCGGTGTCTCCGTTTCTTGGACCATCGTTGTGGATGGTCTTCCATCCGCCTTCACCTGTTCATCATTTTTCCTTGCAAGGGATGATGATGGCGCCGCTTTGCCCTTCTCTTCTCCGCTGCTTCTGGATGGCTTGCGTGACTTCGGCGCCAAGAGGGCGAGCAGGTAGCCACACCGTTCATGCCGCTCGAAGTTGGGGAGATGCGGAATCCAATCCTGTCATTCTCTTGAACGACACCATCATTGAGTCGCAATCGTACCTGGGTGTGTTGAAGCACTAAATCCTCGAGTTCCTTGTACAGAACTTGGCGGTTTCTCCGTCGCCTCTCCCGCTTGCATTGGTTCTCCGTTGCAGCAACGTTGGAACGTGGTGGAATTGGTGGAGTAGGTAGAAGCGGTGGTGTAGGGCGCCGCGTGGATGAAGAAGTCCTGTCCATCATCACCTGCAGTTGGGGTCGATCTCCCTGCCTTGAAGGGGATGAGTGTCGTGGTGGAAGGGTTGGACGCGAATGTTCCCGTGGTCGCCACTGTTGAGTGTGCCGATGGTTCCTCTCTCCGTCTTGATGTCTTTCCCACTGATTCCAATGTGGGAGCATGTTAGGATGCCCCCGTTGCTGGAAGTGTCGAGTTGCGGAAGATTGTCGTCGGGGCGCCAAAGTATGACGCTCATGTTGAGGGCGATGACTTGGTACATGGCGCCTCGTCCTTTCTGCAGCTTGTGTAGAGGTTGGTCTCGCCGTCGCGGGGTTGTGAAGAAGCCTTTGGATATTGTTCATCTGTTCTCGGAGTTGGCGAAATTCTTGCCGTAGGTCTTCATCACGCGGAGCGGGTGCTTCATGGCGAAGCGTGGAAAACCTGTTGTCGTTGGAGAGCGGCCCCCCACTGATCGCTGAGGTGTGGAGGCATGGTGCCCACGTGCCCCGTCAAGCATCTTCAAGGCTGATGGAGACCATAGGGCCTGGTAGAACAGGATCTTTGCGTGAGCGCCGCTTCCAGAACTCCTTCATGATGGATTTCCGCACCAACTGCTTGACCTTGTACGGCTCATATGCCCACTCACCGGGGAACAAGTCATAGGGAGGTGTCATAGAGCTCCGATAGGTGAACACCTTATCGGCAAGGTCCCTTGCGCCAATAAACCAGTCCTCCTCCGGCACCGTGCTCTGAGAAATGCGGGAGGTTATCTGTTGGTGGAGTAATTGTACCTTGCGATACTTCCTCCTATAGTTACGTAGCGGATGCAGGCTTTCGGACAAACGTGCGTTCGCCATGAGCCTCCGCAAATTGTCGGAGATGGCCTCCAAGACTTTGAGAAACTCGACTTCGGTGCGTCGCGGTGTTGGTGCTGGAGGATACAAGCGTAGAGTCGGGGTAGGGGTTCGGAGGTTCGTCGCGCCTGCTCTTCTGCTGGCTGCCTTGACTCGAAGGCGTTGAGCTTCCTCCAAGTCTCCTTGCATGTCCGCCCTTGTCGACTCCTTCAACAGGGCGCGCGCCTCGAGCATTAGCTCACGACGCTCCTTCTTGAACTTGGCAGCTTCTCTCCTTTGTGCCTTCCTTGATTGCACAGTTTGGAACTGCGCAGGCTCCTGGGCTTGGTGCATGTAGAGTTTGTTGCCAAGCTCGATGACGACCATGGGTGGCATTGATCTAGACTGAATCAACACCGGCTCCGAGCTGCCGCCACGGGAGAGTCCACCTGCATGAAAGGGATCCGGATAAGTGGAAGTCCTCGGCAATACCTTGTCATGCAGCATGCTGTGTAGATTGGGAGACGAGAGAAGATGATTCCGACGACCACAGCGAAGCAGAGATGGGAGGAGAACCATGTCCCACTGGGTGTGCCAATTTGTTTGAAACGAGAAAAATCTATTTGGGGTGCGACTCCCCGTAAGAAAGGAAGAGAAGAATGTATAGATTTCTCTCATGCGCTGGGGAAAAGAAAATGCGGGCGTGCCAGTGTACCGTAGTACACAAAAAAACAAAGATATGGGAATAGTATTTTATTAATCTCAAGGATAACAAATAAAATTCCCGATGTGCGCTCCAAGGCCTACTAGGGCGACCAACTTGACAATGGCGATGTGTGATCTCCTGGTTCCCAAGGTCTCGAAAGACTCCCAGTTAATTACTCCCGCGGGTTACGCCACAAGAAACCTCCGATTAAGCCGTGTGGTCGTCTTTGTCATCTTCGCTTCGCATTCTCCATGCACATGATGATGGTGGTGTGTGTGGGCAGCGGCAAAGCCCGTGTCCTCGTCGGTACACGTGCCGCTAAGAATGTGGATTTTCCGCTATCCACGCCCACCCTCGCCGTCGTGCCTCGTCGGTCTTGGCGGCGTTGATGTAGTTGGGGTAGAAATCGCATGGTCCTTCTAAGCTCGGACTTTTTGACGACATAACGGCTTCGTCGGGGTATGCAAGGGGTACACCTCGCAAGAGTAAGTTGTAGGTGGAGACCGGCGTCGGTATAAAACCGACACACTCGTACACATCGACATGGCCAGCGTGGTCGATGACTCGTCCTGACCGAACGCCGAGTTCATGGCAGTGGACGTAGTCAAGAGATTGTCTCACGAGTTGGTAGAGGAGCGTGATCGTCATGGAAGTCGCATCATCTCTCGTTGGTGCTACGCCGAAAGGGTGACCTGTACGCCGGCGACGCCGAGGACCTTTACGTCGTAAACCTGTACGCGAATGGTGCGCACCTCGTCTCAGCTAGACGCCGAGTATACGGCGGTCTGCCAAAACACATGCGCTCCTTCCCGAGGTCGACGAAGAGTGGTTTCATAGAGGCGACATCGGCTTGTACTGGTGCTACGCCAAGAGGGTGACCTGTACGCCGGTGACGCCATGAACCTGTACGTCAAGACCTGTGTGTCAAGGACATGTACGCCATGGACCTGTCCATCGTGGTGCGCGCCCCGTCTCGACTAAACGCCGTATTCGGTGGTCTATCGAGATAAGGGTGCCGCTTTATGAGGTCGACGAAAGGTGGTTTCATAGAGGCGACATCGGCTTGGACTGGTGCTATGCCAAGGCCGTGACCTGTACGCCAGCGACGCCATGAACGTGTACGTCGAGACCTGTGCGCCAAGGTACTATACGCTGAGGACCTGTTCGTCGAGAACCTATATGCCATGGTGCGCATTCACCGAGAATCTGTTCACCGAGAACCTGTTCGCCGAGGATCCGTTCACCATGGACTTCAGCCGAGGACCTGTTCTCCATCATGTTTGAGCACCGGAGGAGATAATGGTTGGGCTACATCTTTGGCGAGCGCCGAGCCGCCGGCCTCCATGGCGGCGATGTGGCGACGACGTTGACAACGGGAAGCACGTGGGCGAGCTCCGGGTTGCCGGCTTCCATGGCGGCAGCGTGGCGACGACGTTGACGGCGGGCGACGCGTGGGCGAGCTCCGTGTCGTCGTCTTCCGTGGCGCCGGCAAGTTGAGGTCGTCTCCCGGCTTGGCGATATAGACGTCGGGCGGCGTCGTGGCGATGAGCTCCGCGTTGTCATCCTCTGTGACACCGGCTTGATGATGTGTAGTCGCAAGCTCCATGCATCAACTAGTCCTTCACGACGCCGAGTTGATGTAGCAGACATCGGGCGGCGTCTTGGCGATGCTCCGGGTTGTCGGTGTAGCCTTCTAGTCCGACGGCATTTTCTTCGGCGGTGGACGGGTCACAACAATGACTCATATAGGCGTGGTGGTATGCTCTCCGCATAGTGCATGCATGCTGGATAGAAGGTGAGAGAGAAAAGGGAGAAAGGTTAGGCTACAATCTCACCACCTAGGAACACAAGCTTCGCGTTCATGTCGTTAAGCTCCTTCTTCCTCGTACAGATCGCCGCCGGCTTGTGGTTGGGTTGTGTGCGTGAAGTTGGATGGATGGATGTATTCTTGGCTGGCTTGATTGTGCGTTGGCTAGCTAGATGGATGGGATGGATTGGGTTTCGACAGTGGTGGCTGATGGACTAGGTTTCGAGCGTGGTTGCTTGAACGTGAGGACGTGGATCTGGGTTGAGCGTATGTAGATGGATGGATCTTGGATGGGTTGCGGTGTGAGGTTGTGTATGCGTGCGAGCTCTCCGGCTGGATGGATGGGTGTGAGTTGTGTATGCGTGCGTACGGGGGTCCTCCTGGATGAATGAATCAACGTGTATCTTACATTCTTAAGAAGTTGCTCCACACTACTACCAATTCTCTCAACATGCACACACTCCACCTGATCATTCATGTCACATCACCCTCTACTAGCATATTTCTCTTAACATGCAAGCATGCCACCTCATCATCCAACATGCATGAGAAAGACCCACCTCAATATGCCACTATGCATAATAAAAACTCACATGCAACATGCATGCATGGAAATTTTATTTTTATTATGATATTTATATTAAATTCATATATTATTTCAAAAGTTATTGTTTCAAATATACATGCTTGCATTTTAACCAAACATTTTCACTAAAATATTTTGCAAAAAAGTTCCGCAAACAACGTGCGGGGCATCATCTAGTTTATAGGCAAAAGGGATGGGCGGTGCCGCGGTGCACGGGCGGCTGGTGGTTCCGATTTTCTTGGAGAGATAGAGATGATCATTGCTTTTGTGCTTATCCCTTAGTTGTTCATCTTGACGCACGCGCTAACAACATTTAATCTTCGCTGGTGCAAGAGCAAACTTAAAATGATCATGCATGTATAAATATACATCACCGATCCTCTACTGCAAGAAAAAATCAGTTCTTGTACATGGACAACCCCAATGGCTACATGCACGTATAATTACTCTAAGGATAGCCCACTGTGTGAAGTACCTGCATAAAAAAGGCAATTTTCCAAATAATAATAATAATAACACATCGAACAATCTCATTGATCTGATAAAATTATTTCAGACTCATGTTTCATTACTGAATACACATATTCATCTAAGTCCACATATGAAGTTCACGAAATAATGAAATTCACTACTTGTTGAAATATGATACATCACAATGTATGATATACAACAATTATCGCAAACTCTATTTTACCAGAATGCAAGGTTTTAGCAATCTCACCTAAAGAGGCATGGTTTGCATGTGTCAAGAGATCAAGTATCCCAAGACTTCATTAAACCATTCATGACTTAAACGGTAGTGTGATTATTAAGTTTGGATAATTCTTGGCATTACAATATTTCTTATAAATGATCAAACTACTATCATCAATATAAGAATAACTTATTCATAACCGTAATGTGACAATGAAAGATATCATTCATAAAAGGAGAACAACTGACTTGTTACTCACTAATATGAATAATTGTCTTTGCGAGATGCAAGACACACTAATAATGTTCACATTCAAACGATCATAAATTTATTCATATAATTAATCAAATGATAGATGCAGAGGGAGATTGTTGTCGAGCATCAACTATCTTGATCATCGTCAGCACACATTGTCACCTCATCCCTTCCAAGACACTCTATAAGCAATAAGTTCAAGCATGGAATACTTAATCAATCGCAATTAGTATTTTGTGGGGAAAGACATTTATAACTCGTATATCAAATATACCTTCTCCGTCAATGACTATTTTTGCATTGGTTCTACCTTCAAAGTTCATAACTTTAACCTTGACCTCATGACAGGTGAACGATTCTCCTTCATGACATAGTTTAGACATGGTCTTTGTACCTGGGAGGAAGCGGATGCAACTCCCCAGTTATCGCAAAGTAACAAGTCATTCAGTAGTCCAAGTTATACACAAGGTTTTCATGTATCTTATACATTTTCCAAGTGACTTTCTCACCAGGTTGTTTCTTCCACCATGCTTGAAAGAAACCCCGTCCATATACTCATATTCCATTACTCTGATTTGTGACTTAGTACTTTTAATTTCACCTAGCATGTCATACGTTTTGGTGTCGCTAACATGCATTCACAATTCTGATTCCATAGAATGGAGTATGGTGTATTGGACAGTCATTCATAAGTGACGGTGAGTACGATACTCATCATCATCTTCCCTAATTACAGAGTTATCAGGTGTATCTCCTAGCAGTTCTCGTATTACGTTTAGTAAGTCATTACTAATGAGTATGTCTCTAACGGTGTTGGTAACAATCAATGAAGTAAGACCCATTTACTTTAAGTTCTACATCATACTAAAAGAGCCATAGTTTTAAACATCTTGGGTATGACATTATCTACAATGATATTTGCTAAGACATGAAGATTAAGTTCATAATATGGAGATCATGTTTTAAAACAATTCCGGAACTCCCATTCAGACAAGCATCCCTCATAGTTTATTCTAAGTGATTACAAGATCCTTGAAGAACATACCCCCCCCCCGATCGTCATGACCATCAGTATGTTGTCCAAGGTAGGACATCATGCCAATCACATCATCTATCTGACTCATGCTCGACCTTTCGGTCTCTTGTGTCCCGAGGCCATGTATGCACATGCCAGGCTCGCCACCACACCCTATGTGATTTGTTGTTGTGTCATACAAGGCCATGCTTCTGGGCATGCTAGGCTTGCTACACCCACCTCATTTGAACGTAAAAATGTTTGAAATCCGTGTGACACGTGATGCCTCCATAATGAAGAACTTTCTAGGTGGTGCTCACTAGGGTAAGGACACTATGTTAGTTTCAGTGAGGGATCATCCTATAATGATACCGTAGTATATCTAACATATTAGCAAAACAGGATGCAACAATATAAATCATAATAACTATGATGCCCCCTGTAAATTAAAGTTTAGACGCCTCTACTTTATCTTTTGCAAGTTTTATGTTGCTGCTAGGGCTTTCGAGATAGAACCGTTTCTATGCCTATGAACATACAACCACACCAACTCAGCAATTGTCTCTATTACACCCCTGTCGGGGCCCTCCGTTACAAATGTCTTCGCAAAGCTAATGTTAGAGAGACAGACACCCGCAAGGCCAATTATATAGTACACGCCATATGTCAAGCATGGAACCAGTCTCGCGTAAACGCGTAAGGTCGGTCGGGGCCGCTTCATCAGGACGTTGCTGCAATGCTAAACGAGCACACGTCGGAGGGTAACAATTGGAGAATTGATGCCACATACTATATGTGCTCTATCCGCACAATACATCTACGCATAGCCTTGCTCTGATACCACTGTTGGGGTTCGGGGCAGAAAACACAATTTTTTCATAACCTACGATACCCACTCCCAAGATCTATGTTATGGCGATGCAAGTAACGGATGTAAATAGTTCACATACCAGTATGTAGTCCGTTAAGCGGGAAATGTTCCCGCGTGAACGTGGTTAGTGTAGTCGTACCGGCAATCCCCGATGCCACACAGCTCCACGATGACTCCAGTAGCCACCCGGTCCTTGAGACCGATGACGGGATTGCGTCCCCGTCGGAACATTGTCGGTGAAGACGCCGCGATACGGCCACAACGATGAAGTAGCACCACAAGTGTAGTGCCTCGCAGGATTACACACATACGATGTACCCGACGTCCCTCCGGGCTCCGAACCAGAAGAGCAGCGAAAAGAAGATGGATTCAGATCCTGATTCCAGCAGCACGACGACGTGCGTATGGTGGAGAAACCCCCAACCCAGTGCAGACTCCAAACAAGGGGAGTCCTCTCATAGGAGGGAGAAAGAGGGAGAGAGAGATGAGAACTTGTCTCAAAATTGGATGAAGGAAAAAGGGCACCCTACCCCTCCTTATATAGGCCAAGGAGGGGGGCACACCTCCCTTAACTTCCCATGTGGTACTAACCAAAAGGGAAGGGGGAGGGGCAAATGCGCCTATGGGGGGCATGGGCCACACCCTTGGCGCCATGGGCCAAGGGGGAGGCTCTCTCCTCCCCTAATGGGACTATTTAGGCCCATATGCCATTTTCTTCTATTTTAATTATATTTTAATATTTAATTAAGATAATTAAATAATAAAACATATTTAAATATTACTAAATAACATTTTGAACCTTTCAAATTTCCCAGAACAATTTTTGGCCTCCACCAGAAACAATTCCGGTGTTCTCTCCTATTTATCCAGTGATCCCGAATCTATCCTTAATGTGTCGAATACCCTTAAGTGTGACACCCTACGGTCCGGGAAACAACAGACATGATCAAGACACTCTCTGGATCAATGACCATCGATCAGACCTGGTTACAATCTTAGATGGCCCCTGCAATTCCATAGAATGAAATTTTATCGCTGTTGGAACCGTTTAACGTTGAGCATTATCCCTTTGTCCTATGGTACTTTGCTTGTCCGAGGTTTGATCGTCGGTATCCAATATACCTAGTTCATCCTCGTTACCGACAAACATGTTTACTCGTTCCCGTGATATTACAACCATCATGACCTAGTCACATGATTGCAATCTTTGTGCTGTAATATCACCGAGTGGGCCCAGAGTACCTATCTGTCACTCGGATGGAAAATTTGATCTATTTGCATACTCATTAACGTATCTATTCGAAATACCCAAAATGCACCTTTATGGCCAGCATATTTCAGTCAGGCAGTGGGTTACAAATCAAAGCATCCTCATAGATAGTAATTACGTATGATCATTACGGTCAAAGGATCTGGTCACTACGTTGTAGTTATCGCAATGTTGAACTTATGTGACTCGATCACATTGCAACACTTCTGGTGGGTGTGTGTCCATCATATCATTCTCCCAATGATACGACTCCATTGTCAAGAGCTTAATTGCTGATGATCAGGAAACCTTGATCATCAATTGCCCAATGGACTAGTATACTAGAGTTAACTAGGGACCTGGTTGTTTTATACCACAAGTGTATTAATGTTTCCGCTTAATACAGTTATAGCACAGTATAAAACGTATTATGAGCTTATGGAATATGCTAATAAACATATTTTATTTCCCTCTAGGGAACATTCCCAACATAGGCATATTGTCATGTCTCTACTAATAGGGAGAAGCGTCACGGACGACGTCTGGGACGGCGGTCAGGAAGTGTAGTAGGCATCTTCCATCCATACCTGTGAGGTGCCCTAAATTTCCGAAGAGGAATCTCAGTACCGTCCTGGTCATGCAGTGTCTCCTAGGTGGGGCCTGGTGGAGGAGTCGAATACATGTCTATCCAGTCATTTAGTTGCGACATGTAATCATGTGTACTATCCTCAGGTTCCGTTTCACTAGCCCACGTAGATCCAGACATAAACGTATCATTTTCCGACTCCTGCAGGATGAAACATAAGTACTGAAGAAAAATGTAGTTACAATTGTGATTGAACAGAATAATTATAAAGTGACATACCCTGCAGTTGTGGCGCTGGGTGAAACGAGGGAGGACCATCCAGCTGGTACTCCCATGCTGAACCTCCCTCCTGGTCAGGATAGGGTGGTTGATTCGTGTAGCCCGACGTGGGAACCTGTTGCTGGTACTGCCATGCAGAACCTTCGCCTGGTCAGGACGGGGTGGATGATATGTGTAGCCTGACGTGGGACCCTGCTGCTGGTACTGCCATGCCGAACCTCCCTCTTGGTCAGGATGGGGTGGCTGATAAAGGTAGCCAAACGTGGGACCCTGCTGCTGGTACTGCCATGTTGAACCTCCCGCCTGGTCAGTAGGCGGTGGCATGGTTGTCAACTGTTTATCTACACGTCGACGCGGGTGATGTCGATGCTGAGTGGAGGGACACGGTGGGCGTTGTAGAGGATGATGATGAACTACATCTGAAGTGCGTGTGCACGTGATAACATCGAAGACAACTCGTAACTTGTGTTGAATGCGCGTCACCCAGGGTTGGAGACGAGGCCGATGTGAAAGAAGAGAGCCAGACGATAGTGAACGTGAAAACGCGTTCATCTCATCCCTCAGATCGATTGTCAACTCAGCCTGAAATTGACACGATGATTTAATAAGCACCCAAAGCCTGAAATTGACACGTATTAGGTAAAGAGAATATATGTTACCGCATATTGTCTAGAGCTAGAGGTATCAAACCTGGGGTACGTATCCCCCGTAGCAGGGGCGGGTATCTCCTTGAGGGTGAGAGTGCTCAATGATGCGCAACCGTGTTCCGGCCATGTACCGTCGCAAATAGGCATTGAATTGATGGATATCAAACCTGGCATCCTCGTTCCAAATCTGTGTCATGGCATTCTACCACTTGTAATGTACGACTGAAGTTTCTGCAGCCACTAAGTGAGTGTCCTATTTATCCCCTTCCTTGTGATCCTAAAATTGTGGATTGTGTTCAACAATTAATAAATTGTACGCACACAAATATATACGGACGAATCAACTAAAAATACTACCGTACCAACTAAATAAAGTGTATGCACACATATATATACCGACGGATCAACTAAATAAATTGTTCGCACATATGGAAAATTGTGAAAGACAATCCAAGATTGAATAATACGTGTGAATTTCTGGTGGCAGTGGATCCTCTGTAGACGGAGGGTCGGCCAACTGTTGAAGACCAAATTTCCTCATAAATCTTTGTTGCGCCATCACCTAGACGAAGACATCGAACATGATCTTTGATTTTTTCATCCAGTAATCCTGATCCCTTGTGCATAGGACAGAAATACCGTGCGGGTATCATGCATCTATGGCTTCTCGTGTATATGGCTGCCAGCTCACACCAGTGTACATATCGAACTGCTCGTTTAATGCCGTGTAGGCTCGCCTTATCTGTTCAGTAGCAAACCGTCTCTGTGGAAAATAAAAGTTAGCAAAAGTTAGCAAAGCGTCTTTGTGACAAATTATGTTGCAATGAAAGAAATTATAGCATGACAAATACCCTGGGACGTATCCAACACATGCTGAAAGTAGGCATGTCGATGCGATCTACATCGCTCAGATCATCCAAAGGCCAAGCCTCTTCAACATGTATGTTCGGTCATCCTATAGAGAACCTCTCCCACGACCACAACTGTTAAAATATTGGGCATCCGAGAAGGGCTACCTTGTTACCTGGCGGCAACGTGCAATACTTGCACATACCACGGTAAGTAGCCGCTAAAACCACAGAACCCCAACTCCTCCCTGTGATATCGTCAAGCTCCACAGCTGATGCAATCTCTAGTGAAATACCAATGTAGCGCACGCTAATATTGGTCACATGGTTCTCTGTGAACATCACCTTCCCTAGAAGCCACAAAAGGTATGCCTCTAGGCTCCGCGTGATCTGTGTCGCTGTTAACGTTACATGTGGATACCCCGGAAACTTCTGAATCTGTATTGAGCAAAGAGAAAGTGTTAGTAAATAGGGATAGTAGGTGTGAAACGACATAATAGATGAAAATATAAATGTCAACTTACCTGAAAATTTCGCAACCACTCATACTTAGGTCCATGAGCCTCCGAGGCAAAGGCCGGAGCGCCTTCATACACACCCTGCGGAATGCGCTGTCATATCACGTTGCCAAGTAGATGTTGCCTCCAAAGTGAAATGGTTGAACCCGCCAATGGTAAACCCAACAAGAAGGACACATAGAGTAGGAGCCATCTCTCCCCAACAAAAGAGGAACGTGTGAGTCTCAGGCCTCCATCGGTCCACTAAGCAACTAAGAAGAGACCCGTCAATGGCGAGGCGTGTAGAGGTTTCCGTGGCTTCAGCCAGACACGCGAAAGGTAAAAGCCCAGCCCATTTCAACCTGCATATCAGAAAGAATAACAGGTTTCAGCACAATGGTTAATGTACATGCTCGGCAAAATTAAATAAAACACGTACCTCTGAACCCAATCCGGGTGTATCCTCCAGTTTTCCTTTGGAGTCCGAGTGATGAGGGTCTCGATCTTCTGGTGCTGACATAATTTTGGAGCATGATACTTACTATCAATTTCCGGTTAAAGCAACGCCATTCCCTCCATTCCTGCTCTTATTTAAACATACAAAATTGAAAAATAGTGCCAGACTTAGTACAAATTAAAAACCATAGTTCCACACTTAATACAAATTAAAAACATAGTGCCAGACTTAGTACAAATTAAAAACATAGTGCCAGACTTAGTACAAATTAAAACATAGTGCCAGACTTAGTACAAACTAAAAACATAGTGCCACTTAATACAAATTTGCGACATAGCGCGAGACTTAATACAAATTTAAGATATCCTAGCTTCTTGTTCTGCCTCTTCCTCCTCTTCGTCCCCGTTTTCCTCGTCCACGCACAGAACCACTGCAAGTGACGAAAGTGGGACAACTAGTGTCCCTATGGCCAAATAAATTGCATAGAATGCATTGCATAGTGCGGCCTCCTGCTTCCGATTCATCCATATCATTCCGGATCCGTTGACACTATCGTCTAACTCTACTTGTACGCATATTAGTTGGGTCTGGAATGTGCCATCTTTTAACAGGATTTACGGTGTTGAAGATACACATTGATCGAAATACTTGCAACTCACTCGTCCAGGTATTAAGGACGACCTCTTTCAGAAAATATGGAGACACGAATGAGATTGCGTCCATTCCAAGCTGCCTGCAAGCAGAAAGTACATGAGAGCAAGGTAGGTGTAGAAAATTTGGTTTGTTGCATGTGCACTCACATGTTGGCCAGACTTCATTTCCAATTTTGACCTCATGGGCCCTCATCTCATTTGCACATCCGAATTTGTTGTTAGCTAAGCGGACCTCATACCTTCTTTCTTGATTTCCGATGGCGACTACAGTGCGTGACATAGCTTTTTCCATCTTTTCATCCATGTACTTCATAACCCTCTCACATTAATGTGTGTTAGGGTTATTCATCATATGCATCTCAGCTTTTGCACGCCTATCTCTGAAATACTTCACCGTGCCATAGAAAATACCCTCAACGAGAGCTATGAGTGGCAATGCTCTGTTCCCTCTGAGGACAAAGTTATATGTTTCAGCGAGGTTGGTAGTCATGACACCATACCTTGCTCCATGTGTGTAATGCAACAAAGACCACTTCTCTAGAGGCTCATTCTCTATCCATTGTTCAAAGGTTTTAATCGTCCTCCCAAGCCTTCTCCTAGTACCAGGTGGGTCAAATCCTGGCGAGTCACAAAGCCCAACAGATTCTTCCTCCACGGCAGTTGTTCCTGTTGCTAACTGTGCAGCTACTGCCGCTACTTGTGCCCTCACAGTTGCATCTCGTGCAGCTTTCTTGTCCCTAACATGTCTCTGCATGCACACATTGAGTCTTTGACGGATCAAATTGTACTTCCATACCTGATTCTGCTTGCAGAGTTTTTTGAATAGATTCGGTTCTTATTTCTCAACTGGGAGAAGAAATTTGCACCCAGATGACGCATGCACCATCGACTTTGCAAGTCCAGCCATGGAGTTTGTTCATGAGGCCTAGGGTTTGTCAGTTTCTTTATCGCACTCAATATACATGCATGCCTGTCACGAAGGATGCACACATTCGGCTTATTCTGCACAACTTATATTTTCAATTACCTGAAGAACCATGTCAAGCTTTCAATGTTCTCTCTCTCCACAAAAGCAAATGCAAGTGGGATAACTTGATTTTAGCCGTCTTGACCAATAGCGGTTAGGATCTGACCGTTGTACTTGCCGGTGAGAAAAATACCATCTACACATATCACCTGTCGACAATGAATGAAAGCTTCTATGCAGACACCGAAAGAGAAGAACAGTCGATGAAAAACCTTCACAGTTGGAAACTCTGGCATGAAAAAGTCTTGGATGTCGACATATGTGCCTGGATTCCACCCCTGCAGTGTTTGAAGAAGCCGCACAACAGAGTCATATGCATCAAAATATGAACCAAATCTTGTCTCAAGCGCCCTATGTTTAGCCCTCCATGCCTTACCATATGAAATATTATACTTCAACCTGCCAGACACTTTTGTGTGGATAGATTTCACTTCCATCGCTTTGCACTCCACTATCTCGGTGTAAAACAACCGAGCAATAAGCGTTGACGAATGGATACCATGATCTTGAGGGATACTGGGAATAACACATGTGTGATGCACTAAATCACTTATCACCCAACTTGTGTCATACTTAGGGAGATAGGCATGCACCCTCCTTGGACAATCCATGTTCGTGCATACCATCGTTAAGTATTTCTGACTTGACACCTTAGTTCTGAAAACCCTTTTGGTGGACATTGCCCAGTTAATGATTGCATCCTTCAGGGCTTCCTTGTTGGGATACATAGCACCCGTCGCAATGTTGTTCTTGTGATATAACCAGGCAGAATCATCACCATCATTCATGGTCATTGCATATGAGAAGTCCTGATTCCATGATGTAGGATTAGGCACCTCCTCTGCATTGTCTTCTTCATCCGACTCGTCGGAATCATCGGCATGACCAGTATCATCATCTGTATCTTCTTCTTCCATCTGGTTTTGCATGTGTCCATCCACCTCGTCTACATCTACCTCCCCACTGTCATAACCATTTTCATTCCCTCCTTCTACCTGACTACTCTGCCCTGACACATATGCATCATCTCCATCATTTGGCATAGATAAAGGTATCCCTTCACTGCTTTGCCCAGGATCGTAACCAACATGCCCTTCAGGAGCACTGGCCTCTAGTGCATCCTCTGTTTTCACAACCCTGTATCTAGTGCACCCACTGAGAGCGCCGCTCTATTGGCCGCAAATAAAACTTCACATTTGAACTTCACCGGGTCCATAATGTATGAACACCGACGGTGTATTTTTCAGTATTAAGTCCTAAGGAGGTTGTCAACCACTCTGTCACCTGACTAATGGGCCATGTTTGAGGGTCAGTCAGTGGCACCTCTATGTACACAAATTCACTAAGATCAACTCCTATCTCATTTGTTTGGATAGTACCAGGACCATAGTAAAATATGAACTTCACAATATTTGACATGTTTGCTGACCTACAAAATTATTCAACCTTCATTAATAAGACCAACTTAATTATTCTGCACAATGCACAATTAAATAAAATAAATATACTACTGGGCTAACTAAATAAAATGTTCGCACATCTAAATATTTTGTATCTAAATATAATAAATATACTACCGGGCCAACTAAATAAAATGTTCGCACATCTAATTATTTTGTATCTAAATATAATAAGTATACTACCGAACAACCTAAATAAAATGTTCGCACATCTCATTATTTTGTATCTAAACATAGTATACTACCGAACCAACTAAATAAAATGTTTGCACATCTAAACACACAAAAAATACTACCGTACCAACTAAATAAATTGTACGCACACATATATATACCGACGGATCAACTACATTAATTGTTCGCACATATATTTTTTTCCAAACCAACCTTGAAATGTGACCACCACCTTGACATCACCTCGATTCACTTAAGTAGCGGCAACACCATGAACACCATGAACACAACCACCTCCACCACCACCATGAACACCACCTCCACCCCCATCACCACCACCACCTCCACAAGCTATCCCATCAACAGATCGAGGTATCCCTAACCTTCCTAAGCCCTATGCAATACAACTATAGTGGAAAATGGGCTAATTATCGGTTAGAAATGGAGTATTAATTCGAGAAAAGTTCAGCCCGTGAGAGAGAAGAAAGAAGGAATGAGGAGGAAGAAGGAACAAGGAACAAGAAGACAGAGGAGCAAGAAAGAAAAGGGTGGTCGGCTGGGGCTCACTTTCCCCGGCCACTCGGCCATCTCTAGGCCGACTTGAGCCTGTAGGCCTCGCTTGGGCCGACTGCATGCCCCGGTGGGCCGACTGCAGCTAGTGCAGGCAAACTGCTGCCACTCGGTCTGGCCTAGGCCGACTGGGATCCTATCGGCCAGGCCGTGACCAACTAGGTCCAGTCGGCCAGGCCGTGACCAATGGTGTATTATTTTTGTAAATTTTAGAAAATGTGCAATATTTTCATAATTTATTTAAATAAATTGATTATTTATAAAATTGATGTATGTATCATATAATTCCTATTAAACCTTATAGATGTTCATGGATGTGATGAAATTTTGAACATTTTTTTCAAACTTCCCGATCGATCACCTACCATATTTTGAAGATCTTTTTTATTTTTTGGAATTTCTAAAAATTAAAAAAAGAAAAAGTAAATAAATAAATGTTAGCGGGGGCGCACCTTTCACAAGGTGCGTCATTACTAACTTTTTAAATAAAAAGTTAGTAATGAAAGGTGCGCCATTGCTAACTTTTTATATTTTTTTTGAATTTTTAAGGCGGAAAAAAAAAGATAGAAGTGGCGTACTATTCACAATGTGCGCCATTAGTAAAATAATTATTTTTTCGAATTTTGAAGGAGGGAAAATAAAAACTAAAATTTTTAAAAAATTAGTAGTGGCGTACTATTCACAATATGCGCCATTAGTAACTTTATTTTATTTTTTTGAATTTTGAATGCGGGGAAATAAAAAATAAAGAAAATAAAGAAAAGTTAGTAGTGGAGCATTATTCACAATGTACGCCGTTAGTAACTATTTTTTATTTTTTAAATTTTCAAGGAAGGAAAATAAAAAATAAAAAATAAAAAAAGTTAGTAGTGGCGCACTATTCACAATGTGCGCCATTAGTAACTTTTTTGTTTTTTTGAATTTTAAAGGAGGGAAAATAAAAATTAAAGAAAATTAGTAGTGGCTCACTATTCATAATGTGCGCTATTAGTAAAAAATAATATTATTTTTTGAATTTTGAAGGCGAGAAAAAAAAATTAGTAATGGCGCACCTATACAAAGTGCGTCATTGCTACCTAAGTTACTAATGACGCACCTATACAAAGTGCACCATTACTATGTCTAGGATTGGGTCAAACTTTGGTCAAACATAATAATGGCGCACTTTTATGAAGGTGCGTCATTGCTATGTCAACTTACTAAAGTGCGCCATTACTATGTGTAGGAATGGGTCAAATATTGGTCAAACATTGTAAGTTGACATAGGTTACTAATGGTTCAGTCAGTGGCACCTCTGTGTACTTAAATTCACTAAGATCAACTCCTATCTCATTTGTTTGGATAATAGCAGGACCATAGTAAAATATGAACTTCACAATATTTGACACGTTTGCTGACCTACAAAATTATTTAACCTTCATTAATAAGACCAACTTAATTATTCTGCACAATGCACATCTAAATAAAATAAATATACTATTGGACCAACAAAATAAAATGTTCGCACATCTAAATATGTTGTATCTAAATATAATAAATATACTACCGTGCCAACCAAATAAAATGTTCACACATCTAATTATTTTGTATCTAAATATAATAAGTATATTACCGAACTAACTAAATAAAATGTTCGCACATCTCATTATTTTGTATCTAAACATAATAAGTATATACCAAACCAACTAAATAAAATGTTTGCACATCTAAAAACACAAAAAATACTATCGTACCAACTAAATAAATTGTACGCACACATATATATACCGATGGATCAACTACATTAATCGTTCGCACATATATTTTTGTTCAAACTAACCTTTAAATGTGACCACCACCTTGACAGCACCTCGGTTCACTTGAGCAACGGCAACACCATGAACACCATGAACACAACCACCTCCACCACCACCATGAACAACACCTCCACCCCATCACCACCACCACCTCCACAAGCTATCCCATCAACAGGTCGAGGTATCCCTAACCTTCCTAAGCCCTATGCAATACAACTACAGTGGAAAATGGGCTAATTATCGGTTGGAAATGGAGTATTAATTCGAGCAAAGTTCAGCCCGTGAGAGAGAACAAAGAAGGAATGAGGAGGAAGAAGGAACAAGGAACAAGAAGACAGAGGAGGAAGAAAGGAAAGGGTGGCCGGCTGGGGCTCACATTCCCCGGCCACTCGGCCATCTCTAGGCCGACTAGAGGCCACCCGGCCATCTCTAGGCCAACTTGAGCATGTAGGCCTCGCTTCGGCCGACTGCATGCCCCGGTGGGTCGACTGCAGCTAGTGCAGGCAGACTGCTGCCACTTGGCTTGGCCTAGGCCGACTGGGATCCTATCGGCCAGACCGTGACTAAGTGGGTCCAGTCGGCCAAGCCTTGACCAATGGTGCGTTATTTTTAGTAAATTTTTAGAAAATGTGCGTTATTTCTATAATTTATTTAAATAAATGTATTATTTTAAAAATATTGATATATGTATTATATAATTCCTATTAAACCTTATTAATGTTCATGGATGCGATGAAATTTTGAACATTTTTTTCAAACTTCCCGATCGATGACCTGCCATATTTTGAAGATCTTTTTTTATTTTTTGGAATTTCTAAAAATTAAAAAAAGAAAGAAAAAGAAAATAAAAAAATGTTAGCGGGGGTGCACCATTCACAAGATAGTAGTGAACTTTTTTTTCAAACTTCCCGATCGATGACCTGCCATTGCGAACTTTTTTTTTATTTTTTTCGAATTTTGAAGGCAGAAAAAAAAGATAGTAGTGGCGTACTATTCACAATGTGCGCCATTAGTAAACAAATTTATTTTTTCAAATTTTGAAGGCAGGAAAATAAAAAAAAGTTGGTGGTGGCGTACTATTCACAATGTGCGCCATTAGTAACTTTATTTTTATTTTTTCGAATTTTGAATGTAGGAAAATAAAAAATAAAGAAAAGTTAGTAGTGGCGCATTATTCACAATGTGCGCCAGTAGTAATATTTTTTTTGAATTTTTAAGACAGGAAAATAAAAAATTATAATTTAAAAAAGTTAGTAGTGGTGCACTATTCACAATGTGGGCCATTAGTAACTTTTTTTATTTTTTTGAATTTTGAAGGCGAGAAAATAAAAAAAAATTAGTAATGGCGCGCCTATACAAAGTGCGCAATGCTACCCAAGTTATTAATGGCGCACCTATACAAAGTGCACCATTACTATGTCTAGGATTGGGTCAAACTTTGGTCAAACATAGTAATGGCGCACTTTTATGAAGGTGCGCCATTGCTATGTCAACTTACTAATGGCGCACATATACAAAGTGCGCCATTACTATGTCCAGGAATGAGTCAAATCTTGGTCAAACATTGTAAGTTGACATAGGTTACTAATGGCGCACTATGTATAGGTGCGCCATTACTATATAGTAGTGGCGCATCGCATGTATAGTGCGCCATTAGTGTCCATATTATCTATAGACTGTTTTCCAGTAGTGCACTAGTCTCATGTTTCTCTCACTCAAGCTAGACATCGGGGGGCATGAACCCACAATCATTCATAAACGCTCCCTCGTGGAGTAACTATCTACTACTTGACCAAAGCAACGGAGAACAAGGAAAACTTACTCAAGAACAAAATATAAAGGGTAAACCAAATATATAACTCATCACAATCTAAACATAATCTCATAATCCATCGGATCCCAGCAAACACAACATATCAACAACATGAAAATTAAATAGATGCCTTGATCATGTAGGGCAGCTCACAAGGGCTAAGAATTGAAGCACAAGATTGGAGAGAAGACATCACATAGCTAATGGTGATGGACCCATGGTCCAATGGGGACTACTCATGGCACATCCGGGAAGCATCCATGGTGGTGGAGAAGCTCCCGGAGGTCAATCCTCCCTCCGGTAGGGTGCCGGGAAGAGGTCTTCCGGTGCTCCCGATCTTGGAAGCGCGGTGGCGGCGGAATAGAGAGAAAAATCGCGATGAGGGGGGTCTCCCTGAGGGTTTTCCGAGCGAGGGGTAAAAATAGGCCAAAGGGAGGCACCAGAGGGTGGCCCCAGCTCCTAGGCGCCCTGGTGGCGCGGCCAAGAGGGGGTCCGCGCCACCTGGCTTCCTGGGAGGGGGTGGCCCCCATCTAGCCCCTCTTCGGTGATCTGGAAGCTTCTTATCTGATTTTTTATCTATTTTTTCTGGAATTTTTGGAGCTTTGTAAATATGGGTAAAAACCTGTCACTTACAAACAGCAGCAGACAGAAGCTGGCACTGGGTGCACTGAGTTAGTGTAAAAATGTAACAAAACACATAGCAATGTCACCTAAAAGAGCATGGAACAATCGGAAATTATAGATACGTTTGGGACGTATCAGCACACAGGATGAACCAAGTGTCCATGTATCCTCTGTCCCTCTCTCTCCCTCTCTCTCTCTCTCCCCCACTTACCCCTTCACTATACTAGCACTATATATCCCCTCTCCTAGCTATGTTAGTAAGTATGAGAGATATCTTTAGAAAGGGTTGTGCATCTACCTCTCTAATGGGGATCTTCCAGCGCTAGGGATCTATCACTCCTGGGGAAGAGAGGCTTCTTCTATGGTTTATCCACCAACCTCCATGTTATAGCACACTCTCTCCCTCGCTCTCAAGATCCACCTCTCTTATGGATTTGGAAAAACTACCTAATGGATTTGTTTTGTTGTTGTTGCATCTTGTAGTTTGTATGATATGGGGATTATTTGAGTACCTAGTGATAGTGAATTATGTTCTTCTTCCTCTTGGTTTTGTGTTTTAATTTGGATTTCTCTCATGTTCTACGCGTTCTTCATAAAAAACACATCCAACTTGTGCAGATCAGGCACATCCTAGGGCTTGCCCTGTAACATCCCCAGGATAATTACCAAGGCGGGTGATATGATGTGGGGCGGACTAGCACTATCTGCACCTTGATCATGGATTTGAAACTTTCCCAAGGGGTGGACACATCAAGCATACATAGGTGAACTTTCTCCTTTATGTTTGTCCATCGGTCCCTCTCATAGATGGTACACTACTTGACTCTCCACTCTCATGAATACAAAGGTTTGAGAGGAGCTATACGTGCCCTGAGGTGGAAGTCAAGCACATGGTAAAAACTATGCCACCCGCGAGGGAAGCGTCAAACCGAAACCGGAAGTGAAGATCTTCACACGAAGACACTTCCTCGAGGGATCGTTACAACTAATAATAGGATTGACACAACCGATGCACTACCACCCATCCACATGATATCCTACGAGTATGGGTGCAGTACTGGGGCGGTACCGCCTCGGTTGCACAAAAATTTGGTTGAGTAGTACATCCGCCTTCCTATATGCAGCATGGGCCAAGTGTCTATGTATCCTCCTCTCTCTCTTCCCCACTTACCCCTTCTTTTGACTAGAACTATATATATCCTCCTCCTCGCTTTTCCCTTGTACTACTCCAATGGGGTATTTTACCTCTAGGATCTACCACAAAAGGGGGAGAGAGGCTTCTTCTACGGTTAATGTTCCAACGTCCATGTTATTGCAGTTGGAGGAAGACTACCTCTCTATCTTTATCATCCCCAAGGGCTTGCCCCGTAACATCCCCAAGATCTTTCCCAAGGGGATGAGATGATGCGAGGTGTACTAGCACCATCTGCATCTTCATCATGGACTTGACACATTCCCAAGGGACGCACGCATCAAGCATACATAGGGAAGCTCCCTCCTTTATGTGTCTCCTTTGGGCCCTCTCATGGATGGTTCACTATTTGACCCTCCACTCTCAAGAATACAAAGGTTTAAGCAGAGGTACATGTGCACGGATGAGGAAGTCAAGCACATGGGAACAACTACGCCACCCGCAATGGAAGCATCGAAGCGAAACCGGAAGTGAAGATCCTCACACAAAGAAGCTTTCAGTTGGGACCGTACTTGGATGGTACCACCTCGGTTGCACCAAAATCATGTAGAGTGGTACAATCTTCTGCCTGCACGCGACATGGGACAAGTGTCCATGTATCCTCCTCCTCCTCCTCCTATCTCTCTCTCTCTTCCCCACTAACCCCTTCACTGTACTAGCACTATATATCCCCGCTCCTCCTATCTATGTTAGAAAAGTATTAGACATATCTTGAGAAACGTTTGCGCATCTACCTCTCCAATGGGGATCGTCCAACTCTAGGGATCTAGCACTCCTGGGAAGACAGACTTCTTCTGTGGTTCAGCCTCCAACCTCCATGTTATAATACTTGGAGGAAGAATAGCTCTCTCTCTCTCTCTCAAGATCCACATGTCTCATGGATTTGGAAAAAAATACCTTGTATCTTTTCTTTTGTTGTTGTTGCATCTTGTGGTGTGTATGCAATGGAGATTATTTGAGTACCTAGTGCTAGTGAATCATGTTCTTCTTCCTCCTTGTCTTGTGTTTTCATTTGAATTTCCTCATGGTCTACGTGTTCTTCATCAAAAACACCTCCAACTTGTGCAGATAAGGGACATCCTAGGGCTTGCCCCATAACATCCACAAGATCTTTCTCAAGACGAGTGAGATGATGTGGGGCGGAGTACCACTATCTGCATGTTCATCATGGACAAAGTTTCCCAAGGGGGGGACACATCAAGCATACATAGGTGAACTCTCCTCTTTATGTGTGTCCATTGGGCCCTCCCATAGATGGTTCACTACTTGACCTTCCACTCTCATGAATACAAAGGTTTCAGCGGAGCTATACGTGCACCGAGGAGGAAGTCAAGCTCATGGGAAGAACTATGTCAGCCACGAGGGAAGCATCAAGGCGAAACTAGAAGTGAAGATCCTCACACGAAGAAGCTTCTTGGAGGGACCGTTAGAACTAATATCGGGAATGGAACAACGGTTGGACTACCACTCATCCACATGAAAGCCTATGAGTATGGGTGTAGTACTAGGACGGTACCGTCTCGGTTTCACAAAATTCGATTGAGAGGTACAACCGCCTTCCTACATGCAGCATGGGCCAAGTGTCTATGTATCCTCCTCTCTCTCTCAACCAACTTACCCCTTCACTTGACTAGAACTATATATATCCCCATCCTCACTTTTCTCTTGTACTTCTCCAATGGGGTCTTCCACTTCTAGGAATCTACCACTACTTGGGGAGAGAGGCTTCTTCTATGGTTAATTTTCCGACCTCCATGTTATTGCAGTTGGAGGAAGACTATATATCTCTCTCCCACTTTGTTTAACATTTATTTTATACTTCATGGCACACAAGTAGTATCTTTGAGTGGTGTCTGTTTCTAAGATTCATCTCTGACGATGATCACCGCAGAACTTTCAGAAATTAATCACATACATGACGATATGTTTAAACGTATGAATAGCATGCGTACAATGCCCACAATTTTTCAAATGAAACTGTGTGTAATTCATCGTCCACGTGCTATAGGTTTCTTTCGTCGGTGTTGTCACCCGCATCGCCCACGCATCAATTTTGGGCATAAGGGTCGATATTCCTGGCATGTTCTTTGCAGTCATCGCAAACTGTTTCGCACTATCGTGTGCGATATATGGGGCTTAATAGCTGCGATCAGTACTAGTGGAGGCTACATCTACGGTAGATGTTCCTGAAAGCTCAAGAATGATCAGAGGGGGAGGGGGTGAATGATCACTTCTAAAAATTCTAATGAACTTAGAAGGAATTCATGCGAACTTCGAAGGGATAAAGGTATCTCGAAGGAAATACAGTAACGAAAGTCTTGCATGGCTCGAAAGGATGGGGAGCGAAGGAAAACATCGAAGACAAACAGGCAACGAGTAGATACTTAATGTAAATGCTAGAAGGAAAACGAGCCTGACACGACGATGTTTGGTAAACAAGTTCACACTCTGCAATGTGCTACGTCTGATTGGAGGGACTGGTGATTGAACACCTGGAGCAAAACTCTCTCCGTCCTATTCTCCACTGCAACAAACTCCTCGAGCTTGTCCAGTTTTCACTCATGGTAGATGATTCAGGACATCTCCGAGACCTTTACAAACTTCCTTCAGTAGCGACAATTACTCTTTGACTGCTTGACAGGCGACGCCTAACCGTCTAGGAGACTTGCAGTTCTCCAAGATAAAAAGATCAGCTAATCTCGACCTAAGTCTCTGTGAATTGCTCAACTCAGTTTGGACTTGTGTTTTGGTTTTCTCTGGATGAATCTCTCTTGGGATGCTCACAGTACTTCTGTATTAGAATCTTCAGTGGAGCAGCTAACCCGAAATGGCGGGTAGGTGCGGGGTATTTATAGTTGGCGATCCCGATGGGTAAAATGACTGAAGTGACCCGATGCGACCACTTGACGCGTGTCCACAACGGTCGAATTTCAATCACTGCGCAACTTTACTTGAGGAACAAGTAAGCTGACTTACCGAACGAGTTCTCTCTCAAAGGCACGAAGTGAGATGACTTTGCCTTCGAGCTATTCACTCGACTTAGTAAGATTTCTCTCGGTAGGCTTTCGTGGGTTTAGGTTGAGCAGAACAAATTCACTTCGACAAAGATCTCAACTAGAAAACCCCTCTTGATAGTACGGTTTTTCCTACGACTAAAGAAAAAATAAAGAGAAACTAGTAAAAAGACTAAGTCTTCGACCAGCTTCAGCTTTCTCCTCGTTGCGCTTTTACTCGAGAGAGACCTGTTCTTCGACGACATTTTTAGGGGTCGTCTTCCTTCAAAGGTTTTGGTAGATGACTGCAGCTTCGCTACAGTGAGTTGTCCTTCGACCTTCTCCTTGCAAACTCCATTCTTTCGGAACCTAAGTATCTGTTTATACTCGAAAACAATATTAGTTCCACTTCTGCTTTGTCTAACAATGTCCAAAACCTTCGGGGGCAAAACTTTCTCTTACAGTTCCGACCTCCACGTTATTTCAATTGGAGAAAGACTAAATATCTTTCTATCCCTCTCTCTCTCTCTCACGTGATTTGGGTAGGTATTTCTAGTGAATATTATTCTTCTTCTGTAGATCGGGCACTTCCAAGGTGAAATGCAATTGCCCCTGATTGCGGTTTTGGTATTGATCAAAATACGATTTGCGAGGACTGATGTCAGCTATCTAGTTTATCTCAGGAGATTGAGTTCTCGATGGCATCTACGAACGTTGGTGGGCCCACTCTATCCAAAAAGGAAAAGTCGGCGTTCTTTCGGACTCAGAAGATCTTTTCGGTTACTTTTGAGTCATAGGAAGTGCCGCACTATCAAGGGGGTTTACGGTGATTAGGGTTAGTGGGAACCTCTGCGTGTTCGTTGATGTCCGGTTTTAGAGGTCAGGAAGTGGAGATGTCCCAATCCTCCCTGAGCACCCTGGGTGCCCAGGGTCTTGGAACCCCGAGTGCCCGGGAGGAGAGGTTGGTCTCTGAGCACCCCGGGTGCCCGGGATACTGGACCCCGGGTGCCAGGTCCTCCGGTATGCTCTCTGAATACCCTTGGTGCCCGGGGTCCTGGACCCCCGGGTGCCCGGTCTCCTGGGTGTCTTGGGCATTTTGCCCCTGACCACTCCGGGTGCCCGGGGTCCCCCGTGGGCAACGACTAGATCTGTGTGGGGAGTATATTTATTCCCCCTTCTTCATCCTTTGACCCTAATCCTCTCCCCGAGCTTCTCCACCATTGCCAAACCTCAAAGCTTGGATCCCTCCTTCTCGTAAAAACCAAGCTCTCCAATACTTTGGGGATTGGAGGAGATTCACCCGATCTACACTTGCACCAAACCGTTATGTGTTCCCCTCAAGATTTCATCACCGTTGACTTGTTACTCTTGGAGCTTTGGCTCCTAGACTCCTAGGTGTCTGTCCCGAAAGCTTCTGTGCTTATGGTGTGCTTCGGGAAGTCTGTAAAGGTGTGGTGGTCGCCTTCAAGACCAACTCCGAGTGATTTGAGGCTCATCCGTTGGGGGTGACTCGAAACGGAGAATAAGGTGAGCTACGTACTTGGTAGAGATCTCAAGGATTGATCACCGCTCCAACGGAGATTATCATTCCCTCAAAAGAGTGTGAACTTCGGTCAAACAAATCTCTATGTCTCCATGTCACTTGTGGTTTATCCTTTCCGCACTTTTACTTGTACTAGCTGCTTATGCATGTTGGCTTGCTATTGTATTTTTTGCTTGGCATTTGAGTTTAGCTTGCTTCCCACTGAGGGTTATTCATCTAGAGCACATCTAGAGAATCTTATTTACCTGCTTAACCCTAAAACTTGGTAATTAAGATTAAATTTGCTAGTCACCTATTCACACCCCACTCTACTTTCCCATATCGATCCTTTCAATTGGTATTAGAGCTAGGGATCTTATTAAGGGCTTTACCGCCTAAGAGGATATGGTTGACTTAGATAATCAAGGTGAATGCCTTCCCGTGGTTGGGGAAGCATTTGGTGCACTTGGTGAACCCGTTGCTAATCCAACTATCCCACCAACACCATTAAATACCACTCCGCTCTCTAGCGCCTCCAACTCGCTCACTTTGACCGAAGTTGCTAAGTTCATGGAGTCCTTTAAAAGCTCCATGGAAAATTCGATCAAAGACTTGGTAGTAAAGAAGTTGACATGAAATTTGCTTCATTCTCGCAAACTCCCTCTACCTCATCAACATTCTGTCCAAACAACACTTTGGATGTTGATGGAGTAAAGGAGACACCAAAACACCCCTCACCCAACACTGCACAATTATACAATGTTGTTGCTCGTTCATATGCTCGTGATCGTGTTCCTATGCCGCATATTAATCATGTTGGGGACCCCCCCCCCCCCCGTTTGAATCCTCACACGTCTGGTAAATGGAAATTAGCCATGGAGTCACATATTCGGAGCACATCCACCCAACTATGGGGGATCATCATGAGAGGATTTCAACCAGAAGATCCTTCTAGTCTATCTCCAAGAGAAGAGGTTGATGAGCAACTCAATGATACTTCCTGCAACATGCTCTGGTTGGCCATGTCCGAGGAGTCCAAATATCACATTTCTCTTTTGACGACGGACAAAGAAATTTGGATTACTCTTGGGGAAATCTTTGAAGGAGACATCAGTGTGCAGAGATCTCGGTTGGCTATTCTCAAGAAAGAAGTCAACATGGTCGTCTGGAAGGATAGAGAATCTGCGGAACATGTTTACCATAGACTCAAGTCCATTGTGTTGGATTTGAGGAACTTCGGATGCACTTGGACAGATGACAACTTCATCAAGGACAAGTTAATGGGTGCCATGATCCTAACGGATGACACCATGGTCACCATGATACATCAACGCCCAGATTTTGACCTATTGACTCCAAATCAAATTGTGTCATCCTTCACCACCAACTCGTGTTGAAAGCTAAGTCCAAACAAACCCTTGATCTTGTTCATGGGATAAATAGCTCCAAAAATCTTGCCTTGAAAGCCAAGAAGACGGTCTCTCCTTCCAAGTTGGTCGAGGTGGAAGAAGTGGAAGAATGCTATGAGGATGAAGAAGACACCTCTTGCCCGGCAAATGACTTTGAAGAAGACTTGGCCCTTTTGGTCAAGAAATATACGGGCACCATGGCTACAAGAGGGAAGAACCTAAAAGGAAAAAACCTTCGGAAGAAGAAAGTGCTACAATTGTGATAGTCCAAAGCATTTTGTTGCGGATTGTACCTATGAGAGAAGAGAGGACAAAACCGAGAAGCTTGTATTCAAGAAGAAAATCTTCAACAAGTTTGCCAAGAGGCATGGTGACAAGGCACTTGTTCATGAAGAGTACTTATCCGGGGATGATGAAGTTGGTGATGATGAGAACAAAGGCATGGCCTCTATTGCTATGCATTCCAAGTCCTCCTCGTCAAGCCTCTTCGACTCCCCCAATGAGAACAAGCCCAACTCCCACCGGTGCCTCCTGGCTGAAGAGGTAATATCAAAGTCTACTATCCCTACGCCATCATCTCCCACTACCAACTCTTCTCTTGATGTGTTGGAGGATGAGTGTGAAGATGATGGTGTTGATTATGGTGAGGAAGCCTCATTGTCTTTCATGAAGACACTTAAGGGAGAATCTCTTGCTCATTTACTCAACATGATGAAGTCACTCACCGAATGTGATGGCTACGTCAATAATGTGGAAACCCTCCTAATAGAGGAAAAGGATAAAAATGATCTCCTTGAGAAAAATCTCCATGAAGTAGAAACCATGAAGGTCTCACTTGAGGAAACCGTCACCTCTCATGAGATAGACTTTGTTAGAGTCAATGATGCTCTAGAACTCTCTATTAAAATTAAGTATGATCTCTTGGATAAAATTGCTAAGCTTAAAGTTGTTCATGGTGAACTCGGTGAGGAGTATAAGCTCCTTGAAAAGAGCCACAAGCTCATAAAGGGGGAGCTTATAAATCTCACCAAGGCTTACAATCAACTTAAAGCCTCAAATCTTGAATATCTTGCTACTTTCTCTCCTAGGGATGCATGTGCTTCTAACTCCATTGATTATGCATCTCTACTTGATGAAAACAAGAAGTTGAAAGATCAACTTGAGAAAGGTCTTGTGTCTTGCATTCAAGGTGAAAAGAACTTGAATTAACTTTTGAGTAATCAAATGGAATGTGTGGAGGGTATCGGGTATGATCCCTCTCAAAAGAAGAATAAGAACAAGAACAAGAAGAAGAACAAGAATAAAAAAGGACCAAGCTACTCCTCCTCAACAACAAGTTGTATTTGTGCAAGAAGGGCACAAGGAGAAGGAAAAGGGAAAGGAGAAAGTTGGAGAGGGAGTCATCACCAAGGAGATGGTTCCCTCCCCTAATTATGCCGACATGAACAATCCATCATATGTCCTTTTGAGAAGGAATGATGGTTACACATTTTCTAAATTTTTTGGCACTAATTATGATGATTATTCATGGACTATTTGGGTACCTAAGACCCTTGTTGCTAACTCTCTAGGACCCATTGACAAATGGGAACCTAAAAACAAAGCTTGATTCTCGCCGGACTATGCCTCCGGTGGCACTCAATGGGTGATTGATAGTGGTTTCACCAATCATATGACCGAAGGCAAGGATATGCTCGTGGATCTCGTTGACTCACTCAAGTCATCCTCGGGCATATCCTTTGGCGACAATAGCAAGGGCAAGGTATTGGGATTGGGAAAGTTTGTCATCTCGAGTGATTCTTCACTCAAAAATTTAATGCTAGTCCAATCCCTTCACTACAATCTACTTTCCACTATCCAATTGGCACGTGCCGGTTATGACTCGCTTTTTAGTGAATTTCATGTGACCGTCTTTAAAAGGGATACTCTCAAAGTGGTATTTGTTGGGCATGTTGAAGGCAACCTTTATGTGGTTCATTTCTCGAAAGATAGCTCTCACCTTAAAACATGCGTAATGGCCAAGGCCGACGTGGAGAGACCATGGCATCGTAGGCTAGCCCACGTTGGTGTGAGAAATTTACAATCCCTTATAAAGGGGGAGCACGTTGTTGGACGAAGCGATGTTTCTTTTGCCAAAGATCGTGTTTGTAGTGCTTGCATTGCGGGAAAGCAACATTATAAGCAACACATGGTGAAGACTATCATCACATCGACGAGGCCCCTTGAGCTCCTTCATTTGGATCTTTTTGGGCCACCATCATATGATAGTTTGGGTGGGAGGAGGTATTTCCTTGTCATTGTCGACGACTATACAAGATATACATGGGATTTCTTTCTCAAGACCAAAGATGAGACTCAAGAGACTTTTATATCATTTGCCAAAGAAGCTCAACATCAACATCAATGTGAGATTATGGCTATTCCAAGTGACAATGGTACCGAGTTCAAGAATTACACTATGGAAGAGTTCTTGAGTGATGAGGGGATCAAAGATCAATATTCCACAGCCTATACTCCTCAACAAAATGGTGTTGCGGAGAGGAAGAATAGGACTCTTATTGAGATGGCAAGGAAAATTCTTGACGATTACAACTCTCCATACAAGCTTTGGGACGAAGACATCAACACCGCGTGGCATGCCTCTAATAGGCTATAGCTCCGCAATCTCAAGAACAAGATACCTTATGAACTCTTGACCGGGAAGAAGCCAAATGTCAAGTACTTTAGAGTATTCGGTTCTAAGTGTTTCACTCTCAACAAGAAAACCCAGTTAGCTAAATTTGAGGCTAAAACTTATGAGGGAATATTTGTTGGATATGCATCAAACTCTCATTCGTATCGAGTTCTCAATAAATCCACGTGATGTATTGAGGAGTCATCGAATGTGGAGTTTGACGAGGATAACGGCTCCCAAGCCAAGCAAATTTTTCCAAGTGTTGTAGGTGATGATGCTCCTTCCCAAGTTATAAGGACCATGGGGATAGGCCACATTCTTCCACAAGAAATGCCCCAAGTCCAAGTAATATACGAAGGAGAAAGAGACAATCTTGATGAACCTCCTCAAGGGAAGTCATCATCTCCACCACAAGGGCAAGATCTTTCGGGAGCACAAGCACCTATCCAAGAATAAGATGAGGTCCTTCAAGCTCCCGAGCAAGATCAAGGGCAAGCTCAACCAAATGGTTATGAGCCTATCACTGAGGCCCAAGATCAATCTCAAGAAAGTGGTCAAGATCAACTGCAAGAAATTGTGTCTTCGCGAGCCAAGAAAAAACAAGTTTGAGTTTCTCCATGAAGAATTCAACCAAGTGAAGAAGAACTTGAAAAGAAGAGACAAAAAGTGGCATTGAGACTTCAAATTCTTCAACACGCCACCGAAAATATTCTCATAAGCATCACAAAAGGGGTAACTACTCGTAAACATTTGGAAAACTTTTGTCAACATCACGCGTTTGTCTCTTTTATTGAGCCCCTTAAGGTAGAAGAAGCTCTTGATGATCCAGAGTGGGTAGAAGCTATGCATGAAGAACTCAAAAACTTTACTCGAAATGAAGCGTGGTCACTTGTTGCAAGACCCAAGGAAACTCATAATGTCATCGGAACCAAATGGATTTTCAAGAACAAGCAAGATGAGCATGGACAAGTCACTCGTAACAAGGCAAGGTTAGTGGCACAAGGGTTTAACCAAATTGAAGGTTTGGATTTGGGTGAAACCTTTGCCCCTGTTGCCCGTCTTGAGTCCATTCGCATCCTTCTTTCTTTTGCCTCACATCATGATTTTAAGCTATATCAAATGGATGTTAAGAGTGCATTTCTAAATGGTCCTTTGAGTGAGTTAGTGTATGTCAAGCAACCTCCCGGTTTCGAAGACCCCGAACGCCCCAATCATGTTTATCAACTTCATAAGGCCTTGTATGGTCTTAAGCAAGCACCCCGTGCTTGGTACGATCACCTTACGACGTTTCTAATCGAGAAGGGGTTTGAGATCGGGTTGATAGATTCCACTCTCTTTACTAAGAGAGTAAAAGGAGATTTGTTTGTTTGCCAAATATATTTTGATGATATTATTTTTGGGTCTACTCACCATGCTTGCAATGTTGAGTTTCAAAATCTTATAGCCAAGGAGTTTGCCATGTCTATGATGGGTAAGTTGAAGTTCTTCCTTGGGTTTCAAGTCAAGAAATTGAGAGGAGGGACTTTTATTAACCAAGAAAAATACATTCAAGACATGCTCAAATGATTCAGGTTGGATGATGCCAAGCCTATGAAGACGCCAATGCCAACCAATGGACAACTTGATCTTGATCTCAATGGTAAAGTCGTGGATCAAAAGGTATACCTCTCCATTATAGGTTCTTTGCTTTACCTTTGTGCATCTAGGATAGATATTATGTTAAGTGTGTGTATGTGTGCATGATTTCAATCCTCCCCCAGAGAAAGCCATCATATGGCCGTGAAACGGATCCTTCGATATTTCGTTCATACACAAAACATAGGACTTTGGTACCCCAAAGGATCTTCCTTCAAGTTGGTTGGATGTTAATTCCTATGGAGGTCCCTAGTAAGTTGGTCCTCTGTAACACCCTGGTGTCTGTAATAGTAATCACTTTGACTAATGATAATTACTGTTGCAGATCATGCCTTGATTATTTTTGAATCAAAGAAAATTCAAAATCCCTTTTGCTTGATATTAAAAATAATGTGACAAATAAAACTTTGTCCAAAAATTGTGCAACCACTTTTGTCAAATCCCTATTAATCAGTGGACCATGCCAATGTGGTTATGGTAAATTATTAAGTTGTTGATTAAATCAAACAAATCATAACACAGCCAGAACAGCACCAATTATCAATTGAATATTAAAAAGAAATATTAAATGAATTTATTTTGCCCCCAAACTTTTTGTGTCACTCTGTTATTGGGAAACGCCAATTGTGGAACCTGTTTCACATTTTACAAAAATGCAAAGGTTGTTAAACTAATTACAAACAAGAAGAAAAAGGAAAAGGAAAAAAAAGAAAGCTATCTTGTGCCCAGGGCACAACCCCCTTTTGGACCAGGCCCAACGCAGCCCCCTCTCCCACTTGTCTCCCTCCCCCCACTTCTCACAGTGGATCCGTGGCGGCCATCCACGCCGGCCACGACAAAGGCCGTCGCCGTGGGGGCCATCCACGGCGCCGCCGGCGGGATAAGACCTCCCCTGACCCCGGCGCCCCCGAACCATAGCCCTAGACGCCCATCTTCCTCTCTCTCGCTCGCCCTTCTCCTCCCGCACGGGCTCATGCGCGTGGCCGTCTCACCATCGTCACCGGCATGGCCACCGGCTACCTCGGACTATGCTAGCGCGGACAGGAGCACCAGCAGGGACTCCTCCTTCGTCCCGTGCATCGAATAGCACTCGGAGGCCACCACATCACCGGAATCGCGCCGCCCCTCCGCCATGCCCGTTGTGGACCGCCGCAACGATTCCTCCTCCCAGAGACATCCTCGAGCTCGCTGCCACCCCCTACACGGGCGCGATGAGCTGCTGGTCGCTTCCCCCCTCACCTCCCGGTCGTCCACTCGCCGTAACCGCCACTGACCACGCCATGGCCGCGCTCTTCGCGCGCCGTGAGCTATATTCGTTGCGCACGCGTTAACCGCCCCATGCGCGCGCCCACGCCCGCGAGCCCGCCGCTACTTACCTCGCCGCGCGGCCACGCCCTCTCCTACCGTCATGCCGACCACCGTGCCCCTCGATGCCGTGAACCTCACCTCTGGCGTTCCCTGAGCGTTCGTGCGTGCGTGCTCAACAAGGGGCCAACTGGGCCACCTCCATGTGGGGTCAGCCTAATTAGCTTAACGGCTAAGCTAACCCCCCTAATTACTTGTGACATATATAACTAAAGGAAATCCCCCTAGTGACACTTACAGGTGGGACCCCGACCTTTTAACTAATAAAATGATTAGTTTAAACAAATGTTGGCCTTGTGTGACTGAAATGTGGGCCCAGGCATTTTAAAATAACTCTCTGGATTTAATTAAATGTCAAAATAACCTGTCTCCATGACAGCTTGGTCCCACTGATTTAAATAGATTAAAAATGAAGTAAATAATAGAAATAGAGTATGACATGTAGGTCCAGTGCCCTATTTATAATAGTAAATGAATTGTTTTATTAACCAGAGGCTGACATGTAGGACCCTCATGTCAGGGTTGACTAGTCAAAGCCACTATTCTGGATAATGTTGATTTAATAATAAAAGAAATTCCAGAAATTCTTTTAAATTGATAAAACTTTGAAAATCAATATCTTTTAAACCGTATGTCAGATGAAAATATTTTATAAATCAAAGTTGATCAGAAAAATATCACGAATCTAAATACGCTACCCGTATACCCACCTCACTCCTCTAACGTACTGAACACGAAATATTTCCCCTTCTGTTCATCTGTCTGTCACATGACCAGAGCCGGTAAAACTTTTCGGATGAAAATGTTCTGTATATGAAAGTTGTTCAGAATGGATCAACGAGCATCGATACACTAGCCACATGCCTGTGAGATGTCTCTAACACTGCAGACATGGAACCTTCCCCCTCTGAATCATCTGTCCGGTAATTAACCGGTATTGATGAGTCAACCCCGGATAAATTCCCGCTCTGCCTAAAATACTTAACACTGCGTTGGAACATCGGGACTTCCGCCAACGACACCATGGCCGAGTATTGCCATGTCTTGCATTTGTATTGTTATTATTTCCATGTATTTATTGTTTCTCCCCCCTTGTTCTTCCGGTAGACCCCGAGACTTCCGCCAACGACACCATGGCCGAGTACGATTACTTCGTCGACGACCATAGCGCTACTGCCGAGCTTCCAGGCAAGCAGGACCATTTTCTTCCCCAGATATCTCCTATCTTTCCGTACATTTCTTGCACTAGGCATTGTTACTGCTACTACGTTACAATCCTAATCAATTGCATAGCCTGTCATTGTAGCCCCTTGATGTACCTTCCTTTATCCTATGCTGCCTATTAAATATATATATAACTAGGATTAGATAGCGGGTCGTGATCGCTCTGGGAGTGAAAGCGGATACAAAATTATTATAACTGCAACAGTTGCGGTACAGTGCAGACGCCCAAGGGAACCTACAACGGCGAGACTCTCCGAGTCGTTCAAAGTTTGGCTTACGAGTGGATGGACTCGTATTTCACTCTCGTCGCCGGCTCGGTAGCGTAGCATCACTGGGATGATACGAGGATATTCCTCTTTAGTTCATTCCGCTGATGTCTCGGTCGAACCTCTTCAAGTGTACCATCAGGGTGATTCCTCCTGGTTTCACTTGATGGTAGGCACTCGAATAACCTGGTGTCCTTAAAGGTAAGTAGTCGGGTGACCCAACGGTGCCTGCAAGAGGTATTGTAATAGCACGGCAGGACAGGAGGATACCATCGTGGGCCTGGTCCTTGCTCGTCGGCCGTGAGATACCAAACCACGAAAGTTGAGCTCCTCCAGGAGCACACGTGAGACAAGCTAAGGAGACGGTTCACCTTGTTGGTAACCGCGTGCTTTGACTGGACAACAGGGCATGCACTAATGTACTGGTGGTCCTGGCTGTTGTTCGTTGTCCGTTGTGTTGACTAGTCGAGCAACGATAACGGTTGCCCACGAGATAATAATAAAATGACTAATGGTTCATGTGGATGACTTGAGAGGCCGCAAAGGCATGGACGCACTACATTCATGTGGGATTACGGTGTGGGCCCTCCGCGTTGTGGTCTCATTTGAAAGCTCTGAAAGACGTCCAATTCAGCATTGCGGTTGGGTCGATCCACATCCTGGAAGAGTTGCGTGGAATCACCTGGCGCATAACGGCCCAGAGGGCGAGGGAAGACGGTCCAAGACCCCCTTGCACTTAGGATGTAGACCGGCAGGGACCTCTCTGATGAGCCGTAGGATGGGCCTCGGCGTGTCGGATAGCCTCGGTGGGGCATCCCCTAACAAGGTGTACGCCACCCTGGAGATCCGAGCTTGCAGGCTGAACCGTAGTGCACCCCTGCAGGGAGTTTGATCTATTCGAATAGTCGTGTCCACGGTAACATGACGCTTTATGCTGAAGCCAGAGCCTACTACTACAAACTATTACTATTAAATTGTTGTTTCCGGTTTCTCTTCCTCGCAGGGAGCCAAGGAAGGGATCTCGGAGGCATTTATAATTGTTAATAATTACAACTTATTATTATACAATGCTGCAGCAACTTTTGCTGCATTGTTACTTTATGCTTTATATAAACTATTTGCTATTCTCTTCTTGTGCTGCAAGACTCGTCGGAAGATGCTAGTGTTCGATAGGCCTAGCTTCTCTTCCTTATTCTGACTTTCTACCGTCAGTCCACTGTATATAGCCTCCCCTTTCCATTGATACAAGTGCATAAGTGCTTAGTAGCGGACGTAAGACTCGTGGGTATGCTAGATACTTAGCCTTGCTTTATTTCCACTTTTTGTTTTTCCTGATCGGCCGCTGCAGTCGACGTTGGAGCCTTGGAGTCCAAGAGCAGAAGATCCCTGGTGCTTGCTTCATCGTGGAGTTCCCCCCTCGACCAGGAGTAGTTCGGAGCTTCCCAGTCAGGAGGCCTCGCCTTTTCGATTGTTGTTGATATTTGTGCTAGCCTTCTTAAGGCAACCTTGTATTCTTGTGTCTGTACTCATATACTATTGCTTCCGCTAACTTGGTGCTTTCGAGCTGTTGTATTCGAGCCCTCGTGGCTCCTGGCTTGTATTATACAACTTGTATTATTTTATTCATAGAGTTGTGTTGTGATATCTTACCGTGAGTCCCTGATCTCGATCGTGTACCTTGTGTGTATGATTACTGTACACGGTTCGATTTTGGGGGCGTCACAAGTTGGTATCAGAGTTGACTGCCTGTAGGAAACCCCCTTCCAACTCCCTTGTCGAAGTTGAGTCTAGTCTTTGCAAAACTACTTTACTAACAGTGTCGTGTGGCTTATCGGCCCACGTCGCAAACTGGATGGTATTAGGATCTTTTTCTCCGTACCTTTGATCTGGGATTCTGATTTCTCATCTATTTCGGGTTAATGATTTTACTAACTCTTACTCTAGGTTCCCGTACCTCCTTCCTTCCGGAGAGCCCTGCATTCCAGATGGTCGCTTACTTCGCCAAAAGATTCTGAAGATACTCTCCGATAAATTCCCGAGAACCTACGTGTTCATCGCCTATGAAATTCCCTCCCACCGATAAGTCCGTATGGATAATTACATCCACCTTCCCGATCTAGAAATCATAATTCCCTTGTACTTAAGCATCAAATTATTCCGATGCTTCTATCACCCGATGCCTTTGCATTCATTCTCCTTCTGGTTGAGTGCCGATACTCACATCAGATTCTTTGTGAACCACCCGACCTTTGGTGGATTATTACCCGACTAATCTTACATGGTTTCTTCCATGTGTCAATTGAATTCATGGTGAGAAAGACCCTTCTTGCCCTCGATGATTTGTGTTATCATCGACAACCTCCCTTGACTCTCTGCCAATACAACTTGACCGTGTACATCGTGCTCTGCTTTCCCTCAGGAAAGATATACACCTGATACTTGTGTATCATCAAATTTCCCTTTCCATTGGTCTGTTTAGCCAGTCTTGTGGTATGACTTATCTAAGAAGTGATAATTCCCTGCTTATGTAAACACTTCGGTGTACTACTCTATCGGTACAACCTGTTACTATCATGGATGACATTTTGGTAACCAGCGATGGACGAGAACTTTGCCAATTGGTCCGCCTCATCTTAACGAGCAGGAAGATGGTTCTCATTGTCCCTCACCCTTGGTACCGACCTTCTTACCGACAAAGCTGACAAACTGTGCCCTGACAAACCTTGCGTCTTGATCGCATAATATGTCACCACCCTCCCAATTGTTGGTCCACCCTAACTACAGTTCCACAGGATCGAAACCTGACTGTTGTCATCTACCTTGCGATATTCGACCCGACCCGATATCATGCTTATGCCCAATGCCTTGGAGCCTTTTCATCATCTGTCATCGACATCGAATGCATGTCTATCCGCTTCAAACTTCTCATACCTTCTTTTGTTTTTCTCGATGTATTCCCCTGAGTATAAACTCGGAAGATACTTTGTACCCCATTTCCTTGGACAACCTCAATTGATTAACCGGGTGCCGATCTGACCCACTTAAGTTTTTCCTCCTAGCCTATGCGTAAGTACGATGAAGACCCCGAAGAAAGGATTACAACTCATCAAGATGCACCGATGCAGAGAGATGAAGACATCAACATGAAGGATTAACTTCTTCGAGAAGGTCAAAAAGAACCAGATGTTTTGTTAGAATATGAAACCAAAACTTTAACCCTTACACTACCTTTTAATTCTCGAGACAAGAATTCTTTGTAGTGGGGGAGATTTGTAACACTCTCAGTGTCTGTAACAGTAATCGCTTTCACTAATGATAATTACTGTTGCAGATCATGCCTTGATCATCTTTGAATCAAAGAAAATTCAAAATCCCTTTTGGTTGATATTAAAAATAATGTGACAAATAAAACTTTGTCCAAAAATTGTGCAACCACTTTTGTCAAATCCCAAATAATCTGTGGACCATGCCAATGTGGTTATGGTAAATTATTAAGTTTTTGATTAAATCAAAAAAATCATAACAGAGCCAGAACAGCACAAATAATCAGTTGAATACTAAAAAGAAATATTAAATGAATTTCTTTTGCCCCCAAACTTTTTGTGTCACTATTATTGGGAAACACCAATTGTGGAACCTGTTTCACATTTTACAAAAATGCAAAGGCTAATAAACTAATTACAAACAGAAAGAAAAAGAAAAAAAAAGAAAAAAACATCTATCTTGTGCCCAGGGCCAAACCCCCTTTGGGCCAGGCCCAGCCCAGTCCCCTCTCCCACTTGTCTCCCTCCCCCCCCACTTTTCACAGTGGATCCGTGGCGGCCATCCACACCGGCCACGACAAAGGCCGTCGCCGTGGCGGCCATCCACGGTGCCGCAGGCGGGATAAGACCTCCCCTGACCCCTGCGCCCCCGAACCATAACCCTAGACGCCCATCTTCATCTCTCTCGCTCGTCCCTTCTCCTCCCCATGGGCTCGCGCGCACCGCCGTCTCGCCATCATCACCGGCGTGGCCACAGGCTACCTCGGACTGTGCTAGCGCGGACAGGAGCACCACCGGGGACTCCTCCTTCGTCCCCTGCATCGAATCGCACTCAGAGGACACCACATCGCCGGAAACGCGTCGCCCCTCCACCATGGCCGTTGTCGACCGTCCTCACGATTCGTCCTCCCCGAGACATCCTCGAGCTCGCTGCCACCCCCTACACGACCGCGTTGAGTTGCTAGTGGCTTCTCCCCTCACCTCCCGGTCGTCCAGTCGCCGTAACCGCCACTGACGACGCCATGGCCGCGCTCTTCGCGCGCCGTGAGCTCTATTCATTGCGCACGCGTTAGCTGCCCCATGCGCGCGCCCACGCCCGCGAGCCCGCTGCTGCTTGCCTCTCCGTGCGACCACGCCCTCTCCTGCCACCGTTCCGACCACCGCGCCCCTCGCCGCCGTGAACCTCACCGCCGGCGTTCCCTGAGCGTTCGCGCGTGCGTGCTCAACAAGGGGCCAACTGGGCCACCTCTATGTGGGGCCGGCCTAATTAGATCAGGGGCTAAGCTAACCCCCTAATTACTTGTGATATATATAACTAGAGGAAATCCCCCTAGTGACACTTACACGTGGGACCCCCGCCTTTTAACTAATAAAATGATTAGTTTAAATTAATGTTGGCCTTGTGTGACTGAAATGTGGGCCCAGGCCTTTTAAAATAACTCTCCGGATTTATCTAAGTGCCAAAATAATCTGTCTCCATGAGAGCTGGGTCCCACTAATTTAAATAGATTAAAAATTAAGTAGATAATAGAAATAGAGTATGACATGTGGGTCCAGTATCCTATTTATAATAGTAAATGAATTGTTTTATTAACCAGAGGCTGACATGTGGGACCCTCATGTCACGGTTGACCATTCAAAGCCACTATTCTGGATAATGGTGATTTAATAATAAAAGAAATTCCAGAAATTATTTTAAATTAATAAAAACTTTAATCAATATGTTTTAAACCGTATGCCAGATGAAAATATTTTATGTATCCAAGTTGATCAGAAAAATATTAGGACTCTGAATACGCTACCCGTATACCCACCGCACCCCTCTAACATACCGAACATGGAACATTTCCCCTTCGGTTCATCTATCTCTTAGACGACCGGAGCCGGTAAAACTTTTCGGATGAAAATGTTCTGTATATGAAAGTTGTTCAGAATGGATCAACGAGCACGGAAACACTAGCCACATGTCTGTCAGATATCTCTAACAATGCAGACAAGGAACCTTCCCCCTCTGGATCATTTGTCCGGTAATCAACCGGTACTGATGAATCATCCCCGGATAAATTCCCGCTCCGCCTAAAATACTTAACAGTGCGTTAGACGTATTGCCATTTCTTGCATTTGTATTGTTATTATTGCCATGTATTTATTGTTTCTCCCCCTTATTCTTCCGGTAGACCCCAAGACTGCCGCCGACAACACCGTGGCCGAGTACGACTACTTCGTCGATGACCATACCGCTACTGCCGAGCTTCCAGGAAAGCAGAGCCATTCTCTTCCCCCAGATATCGCATATCTTTCCGTACATTTCCTACACTAGGCATTGGTACTGCTGATGTTACGTTATAATCCTATTCATTTGCATAGCGTGTCATTGTAGCCCCTTGATGTAGCTTCCTATATCCTATGCTGCCTATTAAATATATATATATATATATATTATTGTCACAACCCCAAGTTAGGTATGTGCTAGGGTTAGCAAGTCACTTGAATCATGTTAAAATTTCAAAAGAAATCTTTGAATTCAAATTCAAAAGAAAAATGGGAGAAGGAAACCCCCCCAAGTGAGAGAACGACTCACCCGAGACCGGCTTATGCACCACGCACACATCACTTGGGTCCACTTCGGTAAACCGGCCGGGTTCACGATAGTGGTAGCCAACCCAAATAGGCGGCTTTCTCGGACTAGATCGGCTATGAGGTCACAGTTGTGGTGAGCATCCTCGCTGGCACCCCTTGAATGGTGTCGAGATCAAAGGCGGTAAATGATGATCATGTGTGTGTAGCGGTACACCCCTGCAGGGTTAACAAAACTATTCGAATAGCCGCGTCCGCGGTTATGGACTGCTTGGAAAGCTTAGCTTGATTATTAGACAACTTGAACTGGATACTTCTAAAACACACCAAGATAAGTGTGAGTGCTATGGTGTGCTTTCTCGTGGGGAAGTCGAGGAAGGCACCATAGTGGTGTAATTGGTTGGAGAAAATAGTGGACTCGTGTACGCTTCTTACCTCAAAGTCTGGTACTCGTAGTTCAGGATTAGCCAAGTCAAAGCTGGCACTTCTGCAAGTGAAACCCCACCTCCCTTTACCTTGATACATGTGCATGAGTAGTATAGCTCCTATGTAAGTCTTGCTGAGTACGACTTTGTACTCACGTTTGCTTAATCTATGTTTTAGATGAAACTACTGACCCCGAAGGTGGCTTCTTCATAAAGCTGGACGACTGAAGATCAAGCTAGTCTAGTCTCAGTCACACGACTGGTTCCCTCGTGGAGGGCTTGTGTTTAAACAAGGCTTCTTAAGCCATTTGTTAAACTTGTCTGTACTCAGACATACTTTGCTTCCGCTTGTCTTGTAATGTTGGATCACATGTTTGTGATCTCTGTGTGCACTCTATAAGAGTTATCAATAAAAATGTATACTTTGTAGAGAATTGCAATGATACCTACTGTTCATACAAGGCATGTGTGTTGCGTGTATGTTTATAACATGCATGTCTTTGTATGGGTTTTCGAGACCTTAGTTGTGATCTGGCTGGCGGTCTTTCATACACCAAGTGGCCCTTAGATGTGCGCAGCTTGGGGCATCGCGATGCGATTGTTCGAGACTCTGTCTCGTGCACACTTTGTGGTATGATCGAGCCCGCCCTAAACCCCGACTAAGTGATCGGGCTAGAGTAAGTCTATGTAAGAGTTATGAGATAGTCGGTAGTATGGTTGAGGCGACTTGTCTTTGAATATGGGAGTTCACCACCCATATCATTAGACTTGTGTGCGGACGATGAGGACCCATCTCAGTTGATCATCCGGCCTGGATGGGATGCCCCTCACGTACGATGCTCTCCGAGAACGTTCTTTGCTTGGCCTTGTCTGCTTAGACAAGAGGGTACGGTTCTCGGCTCTCCATATGACTATGTCTTAACTGGACTTGCATACACTAACCCCGGGTCCCGACAGACTTGGTATCAGAGCAGGACTGACTGTAGGACTAGCAGCCTTGGCCGAAGTCGAGTCTAGCCTTCTATAGTTATATAGTTACTCTGGGTATATAAGGGAACAACGTAAGGCTTCTTTTTTCTCCTTACCCCCTTCGTTCTGAGTTCTGAGTCACCCTTATCTTATTCTACGGGAAGATAGGACTAGGCTCTCCTCTGTCTGATTAGAACATCTCGTTGTTTGCTTCCTTGTAGCCGTAGGAAAGTTGTGATCGGTTTGTTAGAGTGGTTATGCTTCCTGATTTCTTACATCGTATGTAAGTGTTGTTTCCATGTTGGAAGAAATTGTCATTTCTTACAATTACAGCCGTTATGTTGCCCAAGTCATTCTAGGTTTATCTCATATTCTGATGCATTTGCAAACTACTTCTTTCTGTTTCAGATGGCAGATCTTCCCCCTCGGCAGATTGTTCGTTTGACCAGGTGCCTCGGTGTGCGTGGCCATCCCGCCACGTTGGTCGAGATGATGTCCTATGTGGGATATCGATGGTATCCTGAGTACACCGTCGAGGAGAAGTTCCTTGACTTCAACCAGACCCAGTTCCACTGCATTGTCAGGATCTACCCGCACCACGTTGGAGTCACTCAGCCTATCCACTTTGGACATGGCATTGGCATTACCGAGAACATGGCTGTGCAGGATGCTGCATACTCATGTATTACCCTGCTGAGAGAGGAGCACACTATACTGAGAGAGAACTCATTCCGCTATATCCGTGCTGCACTTCCAGGAGAAGAGGGATATTACACCGGACTCTACTCAGATCACTCTGCAGAAGATCCAGTACTTCAGATGACTGCTAGGTTTGCTAGTGATCGAGATCGTGATGCACGCGCTCTCCGTTTTGAGCTTCACGCCACTCGTGTTCATCTGTATCGAGCACTGACACTCTTGGCACCCTTCGTGAGTGTTGGATCAGTTGAGTATGATGCTATCTACCTAGTGAGGACTCAGATGCCTTCTCGAGTTGCTTGGCCCGAGATTGGAGGCATTTTTCCACCCCGTGGTCCTTTTCTTCCACCCTACGCTGGACCTAGGCCCCATCCTTGCCCAAATGGATATCAGGGTCCACAGGCCTCCGTGTTTTCCGATGGTCACCTTCAGCTACCAGGATACGCGGGTAACTTTTACGAGGACTACTATGGAGATGGAGATGAGTGAGACCGCCTGTGGTCTTACTTAGTGAGGATGTAGTAGTATCTTAGTATATTGTAAGCAAGGTGTCTAAGTTCCAGAGGCTTAGATAAATAATGTATAGGAAGTCAGAGTGCCTCTGAAGGATGTATCATCTTCATCACATTTCTATTAGCTTGGTGCTTGTACTAAAACGATGTATGGTTTGTATGACAACTTGTGAATATATGGCTTGTATGCTTTATCACCATGTTGTCAAGATGATTACTTCCTTTGCTCTGTAATCCTTCCAGTACTTCAATACCTTGTTTAGACTCTCCCAATCAACTCTGTTTGACTTTGGTTTTCACCTTCAGGATGCCTCAAGGAACCCGTGGCCAGCTTGGTCGTAACCAGGGTCGTGGAAATGAACAGGAGGAAGGCAACCTTCCACCCCCACCCACGATGGCTTAGGTTCTGATGGAGGTTGAGAGGAACCGCCGAGACTCTCACCATCTGCTGGAAGTCATTGCCCGCAACACCACTCAGTAGCGCAACGAGTTGGTGTCCCTGAACGACTTCATCCGGCTTCATCCCCCGGTTTTCAGTTACTCCACCGAGCCCCTTGACGCCGATGACTGGCTTCGCAGCATCGAGAGGAAGCTCCAAGCAGGCCGTGTTTCAAATGGCGACAAGGTCAGCTATGCCACCTATCACCTTGAAGGTGCAGCTAGCTCTTGGTGGGAGAACTTCATGAATATGCGTCCCGTTGGACCGCCCGCATCTTGGGATGAATTCTGCACTTCCTTCCGTGAGCACCACATTCCCAAGGGTCTTATGGACCGCAAGCGTGAGGAGTTCTGCAACCTCACCCAAGGAAGAAGGACTGTTGACGAGTTTAGTCGTGAGTTCATCCGACTTGCTCGTTATGCTACCGGAGAAGTCTCCACCGACGCAAAGAAGCAAGAGAGGTTCCGTCGTGGACTAAATGCTGGACTCCGTCGTGAGCTCAACCTACATGACTTTTCCACATTCCAGGTCCTTGTCAACAAGGCCATCAAGGCAGAGGACATGAACACCCCCAACGACTTTCGCAAACACCCTAGAGACGATGGATCATCCAGTTCAGGCTCCCAGAAGCGCAAGATTTGGATCCCCAATAGTATGTTCCGCCAGAACAACCCACCGAGGCAATCCTATGTGGCGCCTCGTCCACCAACTCAGTTCCACCCAGCTCCACCAAACAACCCAGCTCCCCGCACTGTCTTTGGAGCCTGTTACAAGTGTGGTCAGGCTGGCCACTACTCTCGTGATTGTCCCGAGAACCAGCTACAGAATCAGAATGCTCCACCCCGTGCCGGAGGCAACAACAATGGTCGTGGCAAGCCCCCCCAGAAGGTCTACACCGCCAAACCCGCTCCTTCCGCCACTCGTGGACGTGTGAACCAGATTGCCGCCGAAGAGACTGACGACACCACTGACGTCATTCTTGGTACGCTCCCAGTCAATTATGTTCCTACTTCCGTTCTTTTCGACCCAGGAGCATCTCATTCATTCATGTCGGAAAGTTATGCACTTCGTCATGAGTTATCCTTTGTTGAATTGTCCAACCCCATGATTATTCAAACTCCAGGGTCAAGATGGCAAACTAATAGAGTAAGCCATGGAAATCAAATTGAAGTTGAGGGTTTAGTATTCCTTGCTTCACTCATAGCCCTCAAATCTTCAGATATTGATGTCATCCTTGGCATGGATTGGCTATCAAGACAGAATGCCTACCTAGATTGCAAAGGCAAATCCGTGAAACTCACCCACCCTTCAGGCAAGACCGTCATCTATACCTCACCCAGAACAAGAACCCAAGTGCATTCCTTGAATGTACTTCCCCTTCCCGAACTTGAAGATATTCCGGTGGTTCGTGACTTCCCGGATGTCTTTCCTGAAGAGCTGCCGGGCATGCAACCCGACAGATGTGTAGAGTTTATAGTGGATCTTGCCCCAGGAACCGCACCAATTTCTAGACGCCCATACAAAATGGCCCCACGTGAGTTAGCTGAGCTTAAAACCCAACTGGAAGCTTTTTTGGAAAAAGGCTTCATCCGCCCTAGCTCATCGCCATGGGGTTTCCCCGTTCTGTTCGTAACGAAGAAAGATGGAACAGAAAGGATGTGCGTAGACTATCGCCCACTAAATTTAGCGACGATAAAGAACAAGTACCCATTGCCTAGGATCAATGATCTTTATGATCAACTTGCAGGATCCTCTGTCTTCTCCAAGATGGATTTGAGATTAGGGTATCATCAAATCAAAATCCGAAACGAGGACATTCCCAAAAAGGCTTTTACTACTCGTTATGGTCTTTACGAGTACACCGTCATGTCCTTTGGTTTAACCAATGCCCCCGCCACTTTCTCACGCATGATGAATTCGATCTTCATGGAGTACTTAGATAAATTTGTTGTGGTTTATCTCGATGACATTCTCATCTACTCGAAGAACGAAGAAGAACATGCCGAACACCTAAGGCTGGTATTGATGAAACTTAGAGAGCATCGCCTGTATGCTAAATTCTCCAAGTGTGAATTTTGGCTACCAGAAGTGACCTACTTAGGCCATGTGATTTCTGCAAAAGGCATTGCTGTGAATCCCGAGAGAGTTCAGGCCGTCCTTGACTGGACTCCACCTGAATCGGTTAAGCAAGTTAGGAGTTTTCTTGGCCTAGCCAGCTATTGCCGTCGCTTTGTCGAGAACTTTTCTAAAGTTGCAAAGCCTCTAACTGAACTCCTCAAGAAAGATAAGAAATTCCTATGGACTCCCAAGTGCGAGGAAAGCTTTCAAGAGCTAAAAAGAAGGTTGACTTCTGCACCCGTACTTGCACCTCCAGACACTAAAAAGGATTTCGAGATCTATTGTGACGCATCACGGCAAGGGTTAGGATGCATACTTCTGCAAGATCGACATGTGGTAGCTTATGCTTCACGCCAGTTGCGGCCACATGAAGAGAACTATCCTACCCATGACCTTGAACTCGCTGCCGTAGTTCATGCCCTAACAACTTGGCGACATTACCTCCTTGGTAACCGTTGCGAGATCTATTCTGACCACCAAAGCCTCAAATACATTTTCACCCAGCCAGATCTTAATCTCAGGCAAAGACGCTGGATTGAGTTGATAAAATATTACGACGTAGGAATTTCTTACACCCCAGGCAAAGCCAATGTCATGGCCGATGCACTAAGTCGTAAGTCGTATTGTAACAACCTCATGTTACAACAGTATCAACCACTTCTTCATGAGGAATTTCTCAAGCTCAATCTTGAGATCGTTCCTCGTGGATCTCTTTTCAACTTGGTGGCGAAACCAACCCTTGAGGATCAAATTATAGTTGCCCAAAGACGTGCACGAGGTGTACGCCGAATCAAGGAGAACATTGCTAGCGGAGTTGCTAAATGTTTCTCCACAGATAGTAAAGGAACGGTATTCTTTGGAAATCGTTTGGTAGTACCTAAGAATAAGGATCTAAGGCAACTCATCCTCAAAGAAGCCCATGACACACCCCTCTCCATTCATCCCGGTAGCACAAAAATGTACCGAGATCTACGCCAGAGATTTTGGTGGACTAGGATGAAGAGATACATTGCTCAATTTGTTGCCGAATGTGATGTTTGTCGTCGCATTAAGGCAGAACATCAAAGACCTGCTGGTACACTTCAACCTTTGTCTATTCCCGAGTGGAAATGGGACAAAGTCGGTATGGACTTCATCACCGGCTTTCCAAAAACCCAGAAAGGAAACAATGCCATCTTCGTTGTCATAGATAGGCTTTCCAAAGTTGCTCACTTCCTTCCAGTTCGCGATTCTATAACTGCTAGCCAGTTAGCGGACTTGTACGTCTCTAGAATTGTATCCCTTCATGGTGTTCCTTTGGAGATCAATTCTGATCGCGGTAGCCTTTTCACCTCTAGATTTTGGGGAATCTTTCAGAATGCTATGGGAACTCATCTCTCCTTTAGTACAGCTTTCCATCCTCAGTCTAGCGGTCAAGTCGAAAGGGTTAACCAAATTCTTGAAGACATGCTCAGAGCTTGTGTTATCTCATTCGGAAATAATTGGGAGAAGTCTATGCCATTCGCCAAATTTGCTTATAACAATAGTTTTCAATCTAGTCTGAACATGGCTCCTTTTGAACTCCTTTATGGACGACGATGTCGAACACCTTTAAACTGCTCAGAAACCGGTGAGAGACAATTCTTTGGACCGGACATGGTCAAGGAAGAAGAAGAGCAAGTTCGCATTGTTCGTGATCAATTGAAAGCAGCCCAGTCTCGTCAGAAAAGCTACTATGATCGTCATCATAGGCAAGAGAGCTACAATCTGGATGAGAAGGCTTACCTTCGGGTTACTCCTCTGAAGGGAACCCAACGTTTCGGTATCAAAGGCAAATTGGCCCCATGTTACATCGGACCTTTCCGCATTCTTGCAAAACGTGGAGAAGTTGCCTACCAACTTGAACTACCCCCGCACCTTTCCCGAGTACATGATGTATTCCATGTGTCCCAACTCAGGCGTTGCTTCAAGGACCCCATCCGCGAAGTCGACCATGAAACGCTTGATCTCCAAGATGACCTTTCTTATCGAGAATACCCTGTTCGTATTCTTTATTCCGCAGAGCGTGTCACTCGTCGTCAGAAGATTATGTTTCTGAAAGTGCAATGGTCACACCACTATGAGAGAGAAGCTACGTGGGAAAGAGAAGACCGTCTTAGTGCCGAGTACCCCACCTTCCTCCCGCAGACTTCTAAATCTCGGGACGAGATTCTTTTGAGTGGGGGCGAGTTGTCACAACCCCAAGATAGGTATGTGCTAGGGTTAGCAAGTCACTTGCATCATGTAAAAATTTCAAAAGAAATCTTTGAAATCAAATTCAAAAGAAAAATGGGAGAAGGAACCCCCCGAGATGAATTAATTCAAAAGTCCAGATAAAAATCTTCTCCAAAAATTCATGTTAGATTTTTGAAAAGTCTTATAAATGAGTGTGATCACATATCAAGTGATGTGGGACCCATCCCATGCTCATGGATTTTTCAAATATTCAAACAGTGCCTTGGAATTAATCAAAAACCCCTATTTGAGTTAAGATTCAAATTATTTGAATTTTAAAAATGTTGAAACTTTATAAGTGGCTAGTCTATATTATTATGAGGCCATATAAAAAATTTCCGTATTTAATAAAATACCTAGCTATTTATTTTTGCTAGCCAAAACAAATGTCAGAAAAGAAAAACAGAAAAAGAAGCAGAAAACCTTACCAGACGCCCAGGCGAAGCCGGCCCATCCAGCCCACCCGGCCCAGAGGGGCAGCAGGGTCTTCTTCCCCACCCCGCGCCTCCAAGCTGCTCGGTGGAATGCCATCGAGCCAGCCGTGGACGACACGTCGCCGTCGAGGACCTTCCAGGCCTCCCCGTGCCTCCTTCTCGCGCCTGGAGACGTCTCTCGGCCGTCCCAATCCATTCCCCCCTCCAGAGCTTCCTCCTCCTCCTCCCGTGCTCGATTTCTTCGCCGCCCGAAGCTTCACCGGAGCGCACCGCCATGAACGACGTGGCCACCGTGCCCTAGAGCTCCAACTAGCAAGTCCACCGTGTTCCTCGTCCTCGACTTCGTCTTCACGCAGAAGTTGGAGCCCTAATTCCTCCCCGAGACGACGCCATCGTCTTCAACCTCTCGCTGGACCCGCGAGCTCGCCGCCGTCGATTCGCCGTCGTTGAAGCCTCCCCGAGCTTGCTGTTGCTTCCGTTTGATTCGCGGTGAGCTACTAAGCGTTTCCCCCAAGCTTCCAGCACCCCGCAACCCCTCTAGCCGTTTTCGCCATGGTTGCTGAAGCACGTCGCCGCCATGGACGACGATGAGGTCGCCCCTGTGCCCCATCATCTCGTCCAGCGCGCGCGTTTGACTCACAGTGGCTCTAGCATTCGAACGCGACCGTCCCAGCCTCAAGACGTGGCCTCTAGCCCCACTCCCGACTTCGCCGGTTCTCTGCCGCCGCCTTTGCTCGTCGCCGACGTCATTCCGGTGAGCCCCCGTGCTGCTCGTCTGTCCCAGATGAAGCGCGCGTGCCTGGGCTCCCGTTTGGTGGTCGCGGCATTCCAAATGGTGGCCGGGAGCACCCTCCCCGTGCAGCGCCGCCGCGTCTGTGACGCCGGCGTTTAGCCGCCGGCAGGCCCGCCGACGTGGCCATGATTAGGGCTTAACCCCACCCGGGTTAAGTGACCCTAGGTCACTGACACTTGGCCCCAGTGGCTTAATTAAGCCACTAGTTAAACTAAACATCCGGATTATTTAACCCAGTGACTGACAGACCGACCCCACATGTCAGCCCCCCCCCCTGACGCCAGCATGAAGTCATGCTGACGCCATAAATGAATTTCCAGAAATTGAAATGATTTAAAGAATTCCAGAAAATCCAGAAAATAGCCCAAACTTTGGAAATTCATAGAAAATTCATATTAAATCCAAATTGGACAAATAATATATGAAAAATGATCAGGAGAAAATAAGCTATCCAAATATCCAACTTTCAACTTTGTTTGAGTTGAATTTAAATTGGGATCATTAGCATTTGCTATTTGATTTAAATGGAATTAAATCAAATTCAATTCAAAAGTTTTTGCAACTTGAACCATGGCAACATGCTACATTTCACTTACACATCAGAGGCATATCATACACATTTCAAAATGTTTCAAATTGATCAAACAATGTCACATGTAATGTGGCTAAGTTTGAATTCAAATTTGAGTTTGAATTTGCAATTCAATTTGCAATATACTCCATTTAAATGGAATTGCTTCATACATAAAAGCATATACATCAAGTTTCAACCTTCCATCATGTGATTGTGCATTGTATTTACTTTGCTACCTTGTTTGTTGTTTGTCGAGTAGAGGTCGAACCGGAGCAGGAGGCTGCCCCCTTTGTTGAAGACCCCGAACCCGAACCTCGTCAGCAAGGCAAGCAAACCCCCATTGATCATGTCGATAAAATCCCAATTCCCTCTCATGTCTCGCTTATGCATTGTATAGGATGATTACCATGATGCGTTTCTACCGCATAGATGAACCCATTCCTTTGCATGACCTATCATTTGTCACAGTAGTAGGCAAAACCACAATCCTAGCAAATGTAGGAGTTGATTGATATCATGTGGGCCCTGCAATTTTTACTGCTTATTGCATGCTTAGAATGATACCTTGTTGATACTGTTATGTGACTCGGGATGGTGGTGATCATGATTATGATGGTAGAAAAGTGTTGGTGAATCTACCCTAATACAAGGTGAACGATGAGAGGTTGTGTAGGAATACACGGTGGGTTGTCTCGTTGAACACCGCCCTAAGTCCGAGTTCTTGTGTGGTGATCCAAGATGAAGAGTACAACCACACATTGGGCTCACTGACCCCTCTCATCTTACTAACTCATCCCTTTCGATGTCCAGATGTCGCAATAGTTCGAAGTTCTGGTAGGCTTGTGGCCTGGATGCTAAGTGAGAGAACGTCTCACCCGAGACCGGCTTATGCACCACGCACACATCACTTGGGTCCACTTCGGTAAACCGTCCGGGATCACGATAGTGGTAGCCAACCCAAGTAGGCGGCTTTCTCGGACTATATCGGCTATGAGGTAACAGTTGTGGTGAGCATCCTCGCTGGCACCCCTTGAATGGTGTCGAGATCAAAGGCGGTAAATGATGATCATGTGTGTGTAGCGGTACACCCCTGCAGGGTTAACAAAACTATTCGAATAGCCGCGTCCGCGGTTATGGACTGCTTGGAAAGCTTAGCTTGATTATTAGACAACTTGAACTGGATACTTCTAAAACACACCAAGATAAGTGTGAGTGCTATGGCGTGCTTTCTCGTGGGGAAGTCGAGGAAGGCACCATAGTGGTGTAATTGGTTGGAGAAAGTAGTGGACTCGTGTACGCTTCTTACCTCAAAGTTTGGTACTCGTAGTTCAGGATTAGCCAAGTCAAAGCTGGCACTTCTGCAAGTGAAACCCCACCTCCCTTTACCTTGATACATGTGCATGAGTAGTATAGCTCCTATGTAAGTCTTGCTGAGTACGACTTTGTACTCACGTTTTCTTAATCTATGTTTTAGATAAAACCACTGACCCCGAAGGTGGCTTCTTCATCGAGCTGGATGACTGAAGATCAAGCTAGTCTAGTCCCAGTCAGACGACTGGTTCCCTCGTGGAGGGCTTGTGTTTAAATAAGGCTTCTTAAGCCATTTGTTAAACTTGTCTGTACTCAGACATACTTTGCTTCCGCTTGTGTTGTAATGTTGGATCACATGTTTGTGATCTGTGTGTGCACTCTATAAGAGTTATCAACAAAAATGTATACTTTGTAGAGAATTGCAATGATACCTACTGTTCATACAAGGCATGTGTGCTGCGTGTATGTTTATAACATGCATGTCTTTGTATGGGTTTTCGAGACCTTAGTTGTGATCTGGTTGGCGGTCTTTCATACACCAAGTGGCCCTTAGATGTGCGCAGCTTGGGGCATCGCGATGCGATTGTTCGAGACTCTGTCTCGTGCACACTTTGTGGTATGATCGAGCCCGCCCTAGACCCCGACTAAGTGATCGGGCTGGAGTAAGTCTATGTAAGAGTTATGAGATAGTCGGTAGTATGGTTGAGGCGACTTGTCTTTGAATATGGGAGTTCACCACCCATATCATTAGACTTGTGTGCGGACGATGAGGACCCATCTCAGTTGATCATCCGGCCTGGATGGGATGCCCCTCACGTACGATGCTCTCCGAGAACGTTCTGTGCTTGGCCTTGTCTGCTTAGACAAGTGGGTACGGTTCTCGGCTCTCCATATGACTATGCCTTAACTGGACTTGCATACGCTAACCCCGGGTCCCGACAATTATTCAGCAGTGAGCCCTGCGCATTGTTAGTAAACTAGGATTAGATAGCGGGCCGTGTTCGCTCTGGGGAGTCAAAGCGGATACAAAATTATTATAACTGCAACAGGTACGGTATAGAGCAGACGCCCAAGGGAACCTACAACGGCGAGACTCTCCGAGTCGCATCAAGTTTGACTTACGAGTGGATGGACTCGTATTTCACTCTCGTCGCTGGCTTGGTAGCGTAGCATCACCGGGATGATACAAGGATATTCCTCTTTATTTCATTTTGTTGATGTCTCGGTCGAACCTCTTCAAGTCTACCATCGAGGGTGATTCCTCCTGGTTTCACTTGATGGTTGGCACTCGAACCAACTGGTTTCCTTAAAGGTAAGTGGTCTGGTGACCCAACGGTGCCCGCAAGAGGTATTGCATCGGCACGACAGGACATGCAGATACCATCGTTGGCCTGGTCCTTGCTCGTTGGCCGTGAGATAGCAAACCATGAAAGTCGAGCTCCTCGAGGAGCACACGCGAGACAAGTTAAGGAGAAGGTTCACCTTGTTGGTAACCGCATGCTTTGACGGGACGACAAGGCATGCACCGATGTACTGGTGGTCCTGGCTGTTGTTCGTTGTCCGTTGTGTTGACTAGTCGAGCAACGATAACGGTTGCCCGCGAGATAATAATAAAATGAATAATAGTTCAGGTGGATGACTTGAGAGGCCGCAAAGGCCTGTACGCACTACCTTCACGTGGGATTACGGTGTGGGCCCTCCGCGTTGTGGTCTCGTTCGAAATTTCTGAAAGAAGTCCAGTTCAACATTGTGGTTGGGTCGATCCGCATCCTGGAAGAGTTATGTGGAATCACCTGGCGCACAACGACCCGGAGGGCGAGGGGCGACGGTCCAAGACCCCTTGCGCTTAGGATGTAGACCGGCGGGGACCTCTCTGATGAGCCGTAGGATGGGCCCCGATGTGTCGAATAGCCTTAGTGGGGCATTCCCTAACAAGGTGTAAGCCACCCTGGAGATCTGAGCGTGCAGGCTGAACAGTAGTGCACCCCTGCAGGGAGTTTGATCTATTCGAATAGTCGTGTCCACGGTAACAGGACGCTTTATGATGAAGCCAGAGCCTACTACTACAAACTATAACTATTAAATTGTTGGTTCTGGTTTCTCTTCCTCGCAGGGAGTCAAGGAAGGGATCTCGGAGGCATTTATAATTGTTAATAATTACAACTTATTATTATACAATGCTGCAGTAACTTTTGCTGCATTGTTACTTTATGCATTATATAAACTGTTGGCTATTCTCTTCTTGTGCTGCAAGACTCTTCAGAAGATACTAGTGTTCGATAGGCCTAGCTTCTCATCCTTATTCTGACTTTGTACCTTCAGTCCACTGTATATAGCCTCCCCTTTCCATTGATACAAATGCATAAATGCTTAGTAGCGGACGTAAGACTCGCGGGTATGCTAGATACTCACCGTTGCTTTATTTCCCCTTTTTGTTTTGCCTGATCGGTCGCTGTAGTCGACGTTGGAGCCTTGGAGTCCAGGAGCAGAAGATCCCCGGTGCTTGCTTCATCGTGGAGTTCCCCCTCGACCAGGAGTAGTTCGGAGCTTCCCAGGCAGGAGGCCTCGCCTTTTCGATTGTTGTTGATATTTGTGCTAGCCTTCTTAAGGCAACCTTGTATTCTTGTGTCTGTACTCACATACTATTGCTTCCGCTAACTTTGTGCTTTCGAGCTGTTGTATTCGAGACCTCGTGGCCCCTGGCTTGTATTATACAGGTTGTATTATTTTATTTGTAGAGTTGTGTTGTGATATCTTACCGTGAGTCCCTGATCTCGATCGTGTACCTTGCGTGTATGATTACTGTACACGTTCGATTTTGGGGGCGTCACATCCTCCAAGAAGCAAAACTGTGTTTCTCTATCTACCGCTGAAGCCGAGTATATTGCCGCGGGAAGTTGTTGTGCCCAATTATCATGGATGAGGCAAACTTTGATGGATTATGGTGTAAAATGTGACAAAGTGCCTCTATTATGTGACAATGAAAGTGCAATCAAGATTGCGGATAATCACATGCAACATAGCCGAACCAAGCATATCTATATTCGTCATCATTTTGTTCGAGATTATGTGGCACGAGAAGACATTGAGCTCTTTAGTGTGGGCACCGAGAAGCAACTTGCGAATATTTTCACAAAGCCACTTGATGAAGCAAGGTTCCGTAAGTTACGGCATGAGCTAAATATCATGGATCTCAGTAACATGGGTTGATGATCTTGCATACACACACTAGCTTCTCTTTATTTTGCTTAGATGTAGGAACATAAGTACGGGGAGTAGAATCCAATCAATGATTCTGACATAACCCTACTTGTGCATAAAATGATCAAAATCTTTCACATCCGCCATTTTAAGATGGTACTTGTGCTTCAAAGATGAGTAGTGGAGATGGGCGCCCAAGGTTAAAATCTTCGTGGTTCCGTACGACATACACTCAAACATGGTGACCTTTGGTCACCACCTTTTTCTGCTTCATTGCATTGTGTGTTTTTCATGTCTAGTTGACTCTTCTGTTTCGTGTGCTAAGTTTGTGATTGTGTTCTATGTGCTTTATTGCCTATGACCTAGTGTGTGTGATCTATCCCAAGCCATCTTTCCTATGACTAGTTCCTTCTAATGTGCAAGAGTCCATTTTCATCATGCTCTAGTAGCTAGGATTTCTTGAGGCATGGTCTGAGATTTTATCATCACAGAAAGAGGGGGAGTGGGATAAGCTCTCTAGAAATTATCCATACACCTCCCCTGTTTCTCTGAAGCTCTCTTACCATCCTGGGCACCCGGTCTCCTGACCGGGCCCCCGGGCCCCCGGGCACCCGGAGTTAGGCGTGCGGCCATAACCAGTCAGGGATCATGGGGAGTTAGGGATCCCCTTTCATTTCCCCAAGCCCCAAGATGCGCCGTCGTCGCCTCCTCTCGCTCCTTCGTGCCACTCGCCGTCCGGAGCCCTCTGGGCCCCCGGACTTCCTCGTCGCCATGGCTGGATCCTCCGGTAACTTGTTTCCCTACCCTTATCCCTTTGTATCAAATGCTCCATTTTCTGCATTTTGGGATGAGAAACTTGACTAGGCGCATGATAGGATATCTAGTAGATGTTGGGATGTGTTGTAGAACTTTGTTGGTGCCCTGGATCTAAAGCCGTGCGCCAGTCGTAGCATACCCAGGCACCCAGTCCATCTACTCTGGGCACCCGGTCCTCAAACGCCAGCCACTCGGGCTCAACCTGGAGGTGTCCTGTGTACCCCGGGCACCTGGTCCATCTACTCTGGGCACCCGCCAGGATCTATAACTCCAGTTTGCACGTTCTTCTTTATTTGTTTATTATGCATGGGCTCTTGCACTTACCTCTCATCCATTCCTTGCTGCTAGATGACTCCGGTGGGGCTGTTGGCGTTCATCGTGCTAAGAAGCATCGTGATGTTGCTGGAAAAGGATAGTTTGTTCATCAGGAACGTGGCTGTAACACCCCAGATTTCACAAAAATTAAAAATTTTGTTTTCGGTGAGAATTGTTTGATTGTCTGATTTGTTTGCGGTGTTTGCAACCCCGATTTGTCGATCGACGATTATTTCCCCCCTCTTATCTCGTATCGGACGGAGACCGACCCTTGCCACCCTGACACTTGACCTTGCGACACCGGGTTTCGCCCGATCACCGTCGCGAAAACCACACGAGACCGGCCGCAGCCAACGGAACGAAAAACCCCGTTTAATAATTAAACGAGTTATTTTTATAGCGCGCCGGAAAGTTTTCTCAGAACGGTTCCATCGTGAGGTGAACGCCGCCGGCTCGACGCGTTGATCGCGCAGTTCGAAGTTTTACCCGAATCGGAGGTCCTGCGGACCCCCGAGGGTTAGAAACGTAAACACCGCGCGCGCGAGAGAAAAACCGGGGATGTTTTTGAAAACAGCCAGCCACCTCGGCTATATAAAGACCACCACTCCCCCACCCCTTTTCTACGGTTTCCCTCTGGAAAAATTGCAGCCACCCCCCTCACAATTGCCCCATTTTTCGCCCAAAACACCCCCATGTTCGTCCAACCCTAACACCCAGATCTGAAAAATAGCTCCCAACGAATCTGGACCACCGGATCTGAGGATCCGACGGCCCAGAGGCCGCCAAGTCAGCGCCTGGCCTCCTCTCTCTCTCCTCCAGCCCAACCTCGCCGCCGCCGTGGAGGCTCCTCCGCCTGAGCCGCCGCTCCCGTCAGCGAGCACGCCGCTGCGTTCCGGCAGGCCGCATCGCCGTCGGGCACCTCCCTCTCCCGCGCCTCCTCTCTCCCTCGCGGTGCCTTCCCTCTCACCTGCTTCGTCCCCTTTATGCAGGCCGCCGCGCCATGAAGCCCATGGAGGCAGCCGAGTCGTCGTGGACGACCGGATGCCATCGCGTCGCCCCGGATCCTGTGGGAACCGGCCAGATCCGCACATTCCCGCAGCTCCCCGTGCCTCCAGCCACGCCCGACTGGGCCTCCCGAGCAGCGTGGGCCTGTGCGCCCAACGCAGACAGCACAGCCCAGCCGGCGACCAACGCGGCCTAACAAGCCGCCCACAGCCGCGGCTATTTGTCGCCCAGGGCGCAGCCGCCGCACCCAGCTGACCTGGGCCTCGGCCCAGAGGTGAGCCTCCCCTTTTTTTGTTTTTTGTTTTTATTTTTGTTTTTTCTCTCTGTCGGGGTAGTTGGGCCGGCCCAATAGTTAATTAGTGCATTTTGCGCAGTTTAGATATCCAGCACCCACTGTTTCGGCCCGTTTAGTTTTTTTGCTAGGTTTTTACTAATTATTTGGCAGTTTGTAATATCTAACAGGTTAAGTGGAGTACTCGTCTCACACGACGATACCGCACATTTACAAGGGTTCAAGTTGTTTAGCCACACAAGATTAGCAAAGGTTGTTAACATGGCATCTCACTCAAGCATGGCATATCACACAAGCATGGCAAGAGGTGAAGCACAAAGTAAACTATCTAATCTAGTCATTTTAAGTGGGGGTAAAACCTATACATGCCAACTATTACAGACCCCACGATAATTATAATATTTGGTACTGTTTTTCCCTAAAAGATATAGCTACAAAAATAATTAAATATTGTTTAGGGAAAAACAGTACCAAATATTATAATTATCGTGGGGTCTGTAATAGTTGGCATGTATAGGTTTTACCCCCACTTAAAATGACTAGATTAGATAGTTTACTTTGTGCTTCACCTCTTGCCATGCTTGTGTGATATGCCATGCTTGAGTGAGATGCCATGTTAACAACCTTTGCTAATCTTGTGTGGCTAAACAACTTGAACCCTTGTAAATGTGCGGTATCGTCGTGTGAGACGAGTACTCCACTTAACCTGTTAGTAACCGCTCTCGACGGTAGGTGCGATGTCTCGTGTTGCCTTCTTGTTGATGCTTGCTCGTGTTTTATTCGTAGTAATAGATGCTTGCTCGTTGATTGCTTTTCAGTGTTTATCGTCTTGTGTGCTTCCGCGAGTACCTTCGGAGACGATGCGAGCTTGCGATCAACTACACCTTCGGAACCCAACTTATCAACAAGCAAGGACTATACATTACTTACGATCCATTCTATTTCAACAAGCGGTTTGCATGCTAGTCTAGGTTAGGTTCGATGTTTGATCCTACCACATGTTTACAGCCTCACTTAAATCGATACAGCCATGTCCCCTCCTAGGAAACCTTGTACTTCTATGTTACTATTGCTCGTTGCTCAGCCCCTGCTTAGTATGCATGCTTAGGATGCTACGATATTACCCTGTTACTCCTTGGTTTGGGATATCACATTATTATTATTGTTGTTGTGGTTGATATGTTTAATACAATGTTGACTATACTCGACGAAGGATGGAAGGTCTTGGGTATCCCGCCCCGACGCTTTGTTCCATTCGAGTCACCTAGGACCCGAGTTCCGGGTATTGGTTTTAAGACTCAGCGTGTCTAACCGCGTGTGGGATGCTATGGGGTCCCCTTTTCTTACCTACCTAGCTTCAAACATTTCTAGAGGTGGCCCAAGCTGATTTACCATTTGAAACCGTGTGCATAACTGGTCTGCAGCCAGTGGATTTCAAAACAACCGGGGCCAGCGGAGACATGGTTTCCCTGTTGGACCACATTGGTGAGCTAGGGAAGTCCCCTGTTATCTGGTGATGCTAACCCCGGCCTTGTCCCTACGGAAGAGTCTGATCCGAGAGCGTGGCCGGCTTTTGGGTTGGGTGTCGACTCCCGGGGGCCACCCGGATTTGTTCGTTGTTAGTTAGAGGGATCTCTCGTTTCGGATCTCTCGGAACTAAATCATAAAATGGTTGCCTGTGATGGGTAGCAACTGAGAGAGATGGGCGTGTGTGCGGAGCCTTGTAATGGGCAGTTGGCACACCCCTGTAGGGTTAAATCTTTTCGAGAAGTCGTGTCCACGGTTATGGATGACTTGAGACCTACTCCTTTTTCATAGACAACAACAACTGAAATAATCTTAATATAACTTGATCAACGTGTGCGTGCCTTTACTGCTTCTTCTTCGTCGGGATGCGAAGAGGAGGACAAGGATAGGATAGGTGTGATGTTTGTGTAAGTAGCTGATTACAAGACTTGTTGGAGGCGTTTTGATCATCGAATGCTTGGCTTCTTATCTTACTCTCTAGATCGTTAGCCACTTCATAAATGCTAGTGCGGCAGCAACCTCACCACTTACCCCATCCTTACCATAAACTACTAGTGTCCTAGAATGACGAGTGATGAAGTCCTTGCTGGGTCAGTTGACCACTACAGTTGTATGCTGAGTACTTCTGTACTCATGATACTACCCCAAACTCTTTTCAGGGCGCCTGATCGACAACAGGTATGGTGATCGACGTTTCACGTGGAGACTCGACGACGACTAGTTAGGCGGATCCTTGCGGAGGGCCTGGACCCGTGTGGTTATGGGGATCGATGTTTTTCTCTTTGCCACTAGGCATTTGATTGTAGTCTGTACTCAGACATATATCTTCCGCTGTTGTATTGTATTAAGGCAGTTGTATGCCGATTGTATGAGATGTTGTATCCTTGTATCTGTAATGTTGTGATATCATGTTGGAAATCCGGGGCATATGGCTTCGTCATATGTCGCGGTGGGACCGATATGTGCTTCGTCCCCGGATCTGCATGGAAACATCTAGATCTGGAACAGTACATCATATCGGGCTTTACAGTGGCACTAGCTCCTCTGCTTCTCAGGGCCGTGCAAAGCGCTCTGTTGTTCGTGCTCCCGTTGTTGAGGGGTCCAGCAGTGATGATAATAAGGATGACGTCTATGTGGCTAATGATCCAAGTGCTGATGAGATTGAGGAATAGGAAGAGGAAGAAGAGCCTGATAATGAGTTCAACATTGATACTGTTGATGACTTGAACAAGCTGCCCAAGCTAGAGTACTGCAAGCTGCGAGATATCTATCCCTATGCTGCTTCCCGTGATGAGGTGGAGTGTAGGTTCCACAATATGTTTCAGCAGTGCACTTTTTTTGAGATTCTCAAGACTATGAAGGTCAAGATTGCTCCACGCCGTGATTTGGATCTTGAGTACGTCAATGCTCATGTGGTCTTTCCCGAGGTATATGGTGTGTTGGAGGCCATGGGTCTGATTCCGTTTGTGTCTTTCAACAAGGCTTACAATGATGACCTCATTCTCCAGTTCTATGTTTCGGTGTACTTTGACAATGATTCAACTCGGTATTTCACGTGGAACTCGGGTAACAAGGTTCTCCGGGGTTCTATGGTTGATATGGCAGTTATCACTGGTTACCCATTCTTACCCGAGCCAGTTGATGGATATGCTACCGTTTTCCAGCACACCCACACCAAGCAGGCTCTAGCTTTCGCCTATACCAGCTCTGACACTACTGTTCGCACTCGAGGGATGATTGATGGCACTTAAGTAGTGCTCCTCGTTGGCTACCCCAAGTGGAAGGTTGAGATGTAGCTAGTAGCAAATTTCCCTCGTTGAAGATGCCAAGGTTTTTCTCCAGTAGGACTCCGACGATGACAAGTAGGTGACAACGGCGCTAGAAATTACTTGCTAGCACGAGAGTTGACGTGGACCTGCACACAGATACAAATAACTTTGCTCCCAATGAGTACAAAGGGATTGTCAATCCCTTCGGCCTTGTCGTTTACAAAGGGTCAAACGCAAGATATAATTATAGTGATAACTTCAACCAGAAAGTAAAACATGAACTAAATTGAGGGTGTAAACAGTGGTGGAAATATGGACCGGGGTCCCATGAAGTTCACTAGTGATGTCTCTATCCCAAAAGACGATAAACAGCTATGTGAGGTGAAAAAATTACAACTGGGCAATTGACAGGATTAAAAACGCACCGTAATGCTAACTATGCTACAAAAGAAAGGAAGAGGCTCAAAAGCATGGGCTGTACAGCAAGACAAGTAGAGCGAAATCCATCTGCATCTACTCACTAATCATCCACCTTAAGATATGTATCCAGAACATCTCGCTGGTATTAAGTTGTGAGGCCCACCAAAAGTGTAAACCCAAAGCAACAAACAACTGCATAAAAGAACTTTGCGTAAAGTAAACAATCCTTGCACCCGCAAGTACAAGCACCGTTCTTTTCCCCTTTGCGGCGACGGCACATCCCCTAGACTCATGTTTCTGTCACTCAAGCTAGTCATTGGGGGGGGGCATGAACTCACAATCATGCATAACGCTCCCTCTTTGAGTTACTACCTACTACTTGGCCTAAGCAATAAACAACAATGGAGAACATGCAAAAATTATGCAAGAACATAAATATAAAAGGAGAACAACCAAATATATTACTCATCACAATCTGAACATTATCTCATAATCCATCAGATCCTAGAAAACTCAACATACCAACAACAGGAAAATTACATATGTGCCTTGATCATATAGGGCAGCTCACAAGGTCTAATTAATGAAGAGCAAAGGTGGAGAGAAGACATCACATAGCTACAGATCATGGACCCATGGTCCAAGGTGGACTACTCACGGCTCATCCGTGAAGCATCCATGGTGGTGGAGAAGCTCTCGGAGGTCAATCCTCCCTCCGGCAGGATGCCGGGAGAGGGTCTCCTGATAGCCCCGATCTTGGAAGTGCGGCGGCGGAACAGAGGGGAGATTGCGAAAAAGGGTTCTGTACTCGGGAGTTTCGGGACGAGAGGTAAATATAGGCGAAGGGGGAAGCCAGGGTTGACCAGGGGGTCCAGGCGGCCCCCTGGCGCGGCCTAGGGTGGGGCCGTGCCCGCTGGCCGCCTAGGAACTAGGTTGGTCCCCCTCAGCCCCCCTGTGGTCATCTAGAAGCTTCCGTAACTCTGATTTTTTATATATTTTTCCCGGAATTTTTCTGACACTTTAAATAATGGGAAAACCTTCATGGAGCATAGCAATATCACCCAAAATATGATCAAAAGTGTATGAAAGTGTATCAAAAGCATAGCAATATCACCCAAAACATCCATGGAGCAAGAAGAAATTATAGATACGTTTGGGACGTATCAATGATTCTGCTGTATCACGCTCTTCGTCATATCTTTCGGGTGTCTCTGTCTCCCAAGGCTGTTTCCTCTGATGAATTCTGGGGCACTGTTATTTATCTTTTGGTATATTCTCATGAGAAGACCAAGATTGATGTATTGAACTTCATGTTTGAGGAGATGAGGGCATATGTTTATGAGAAGAAGGTTTCCTCTTTTTCTCCATTCATTCAGGCGCTGATTGAGTGCAAGTATCCAGACCACGACAAGCTTCTGCGTCAGTTTCCCGTTGCTCTTCCTTTGCGCAACACGAAGTTCAAGCCTCGGGTACATACTGATTTGGTTCACTTGACTCGCAAGAATCCCAAGGCCAATCCTGCTCCCTCGTCTTCTACTGCCGGTGCTTCCTCCTCTCGAGGTGCACCTGATATGGACCTTGCGGATCTTAATCACACTATGATGGCTTCTCCTTCTTTCTCTAAGAAGGAGAAGAAATGTTTTTCCGTGGGTTCCACAATCTCTTCAAGATGTGTCGATCCAACTCTCGGCGTCAGGTGCGGGAATTGAACTATCGCAAGATGGTTTTTTGCGAGCAGAAGGCTTCCAGGGCTCTTGAGACCAGCGAGCCTCAGCCTTCAGGGTCTGAAGATCGTGATAGTGTGATGACTACCTACTCCAAACCTTGTGCGATCTATGCTCCTGTGGACGAGGATGATGATGCTGCCATCGCCCCTCCCCTAGTCCATATATTTCGGTAGCATCACGCTTTTCCCTTTTTGGTGTTTTGATGCCAAAGGGGGAGAAGTGTTCTAGTAGGTCTTATGTTTGTGCTTGGTGTATTTTATTATGTCGTACCTTATGTGTTGAACCTTGGTATGAGATGTGCACCTAATACCTTTATGTGAGACTTCCTTGTTCATGTTTACGTGCTTGTCATGTAGTTTTTTAATTGCATATCACTAAGATTTATCTGTCTCTCACACCTCTAGTTTGTGACCCTATGCACCATTGCTTATTTCTCTTGGTCATAAAATAGTTTGTGCAACTACTTCACTTCACTCTCATTCATATAGTTGCACCTTGTTATTAATGTATGGGGATACTCCTTGTGTGTGGAATGGCTCTGTCACATATTTCTAAATATGCACACGATAAGGGGGAGCTCTATAGATCAATAACTTTTCATGGATTTATTGTAATTTATCGCTTTATATTTATATTGCCTTGTGTGAGTCGTATTGTCATCAATGCACCAAAAAAGGGAGATTTAGAGTGCAATTGCCCCTACTTGCTGTTTTGGTATTGATCACAATACAATTTGCGAGGACTAATGTCAGCTATCTAGTTTATCTCAGGACATTGGGTTCTCGATGGCCTCTACCGACGTGGGTGGCCCCACTCTATACAAAAAGAAAAAGACGGTGTTCTTTCAGACTCAGAAGATTTTTTTGGTTACTTTTGAGTCATAGGAAGTGTTGCACTATCAAGGGGGGGGGTCACAATGATTAGGGTTAGTGGGAACCTCTGCATGTTCTTTGATGTCCGGTTTCAGAGGTCAGGAAGTGGAGATGTCCCAATCCTCCCTGAGCACCCTGAGATCCCTGGGTCCTGGAACCCCGGGTGCCCGGTCCTCCGATATGCTCTCTGACTACCCAGGGTGCCCGGGGTCCTGGACCCCGGGTGCTCGGTCTCCTGGGTGTCTTGGGCATTTTTCCCCTGGCCACTCCGGGTGTCCGGGGTCCCCCGTGGGAAGCGACTAGACCTGTGTGGGTAGTATATATACTCTCCCTTCTTCCTCCGTTGACCCTAATCTTCTCCCCAAGATTCTCCACCAATGCCAAACCTCAAAGCATGGATCCCTCCTTCCCTTACCAATAAAACACACCAATACTTTGGGGATTGGAGGAGATTCACCCGATCTACACTTCCACCAAACCGTTTTGCGTTCCCCTCAAGATTTAATCACTGTTGACTTTTTACTCTTGGAGCTTTGGCTCCTATGCAGCTAGGTTTCCGTCCCGGAAGCTTGCGTGCTGGTGGTTTTCTCCGGGGAGTCTGTAAATGTGTGGTGGTCCCTTTCAAGACCAACCCCGACAGATTCGAGGCTCATCCGTTGGGGTTGACTCGAAATGGAGAATACGGTGAGCTACGTACTTGGTAGCGCTCTCAAGGATTGAGCATCGCTCCAACGAAGATTAGTGATGGTATGAGAGATGACAACGTCTTATCGTCCTTCGTTGGTTACCCTAAGTGGAAGTTTGAGATGTAGATAGCGACAAATTTCCCTAGGTGAATACCAAGGTTTGTCTCCGTTGGACTCCAAAGACTACAAGTAGGTGGTGCGGCAAGTGAGGCGTCTTTTGAAGATAATCACTTGCTTTACCTGGACCTGCAAACACAACAAGTAACTTTGCTCCCAACGAGTACAGAGGGGTTGTCAATCCCTCCGGCCTTGTCGTTTACAAAGGATCAAACGCAAGAGGATAATAGTGATAATGGTGATAGCAACTGAAAGTAAAAGCAGAAAGTAAAGTGATATTTTTGCTCCACTGGAAATAAAGATTTTCATGAAGAGCTACTGTTTCTCATGATTTCCAAAAAGTTTTGCAAAGAAAAAGCAAGCTTAAGATTTGCAAGACGATGAAAACGCAAAACGTGGCAGAATCTGTGAAAAACAGACCAACTGGTAGAAAATAATTTTTTGAGGGTACTTCTGCAACTCAAATCAAAAAACTCAGAAGAGACACCTGAAAGCTAATTCTATAGAGCATACCGTCACATAAATTCATATCAAAAAGACGATCTAGTGATTTATGGCCAATTTTTTCCTTCAAGGTGACAGGATCTACTGAATAATCATCCACCTTGAGATATTTATCCAGAACATCTCGCTGGTATTAAGTTGCGAGCCACACCCAAAGTGTAAACTCAAAACAATAGACAACTTGATTAACAAACTTTGCGTAAGGTAAACAATCCTTGCAACTACGGTTACAAGCACCGTTCTTTTGTCCCTGGTGGCAACATCACATCTCCTAGTCTCATGTTTCTGTCACTCAAGCAAGACATCGGAGGGCATGAACCCACAATCATGCATAAACGCTCCCTCTTGGAGTTACTATCTACTACTTTGCGAAAGTAATAAAAAGCAACGGAAAACATGTAAGAATTACTCAAGAACAAAATATAAAAGGGTAAACCAAATATATAACTCATCACAATCTGAACCTAATCTCATAATCCATCAGATCCCAGTAAACACAGCATAGCAATAATAGTAAAATTACATATATGCCTTGATCATGTAGAGCAGCTCACAAGGGCTAAGAATTGAAGCACAAGATTGGAGAGAAGACATCACATAGCTACTGGTCATGGACCCATGCTCCAAGGGGGACTATTCATGGGACATCCGGGAAGCGTCCATGGTGGTGGAGAACCTCCTGGAGGTCAATCCTCCCTCCGACAGGGTGCCTGGAAGAGGTCTTCTGGTGCTCCTGGTCTTGGAAGCGCGGCGGTGGCGGAACATGCAGGAAAATCACGAGGCGGGGGTCTCTCTGAGGGTTTTCGGAGTGAGGGGTAAAAATAGACCGAAGGGGGCACCAGGGGGTGGCCCCACCTCCCAAGCGCCCTGGTGGCGCAGCTAGGAGGGGGGCCGCGCCACCTAGACGCCTGTGAGGGGGTTGGCCCGCCTCCGGTTATCCTTCGGTGCTCTGGAAGCTTCTTTTGCGCTGATTTTTTATCTGATTTTTCTGCAATTTTTGGAGCTCTGTAAATATGGGTAAAACCTGCAACTTACAGACAGCTACAGACAGAAACTGGCACTGGGTGCACTGAGTTAGTAGGTTAGTCCAAATATGTGTAAAACGATATAAAAATGTAGCAAAACACATAGCAATGTCACCTAAAAGATCATGGAACAAGCCGAAATTATAGATACGTTTGGGACGTATCAATTAGCACTCCCTCAATAGAGTGTGAACTTTGGTCAAAAAAAATCTCCGCGTCTTCGTTTCACTTGTGGTTTATCCTTTTCGTGCTTTTACTTGTACTAGCTTCTTATGCTTGTTGGCTTGATATTTTATTTGTTGCCTAACATTTGAGATTAGCTTGCTTGCCACATAGGGTTATTCATCTAGAGCACATCTAGAGAATCTTATTTATCCGCTTAACCCTAAATCTTGGTAATTAAGATTAAATTTGTTAGTCACCTATTCACCCCGCCCCCCTCTAGTTGACCATATTGATCCTCTCACAAGGGCTTTCCCGTAACATCCCCAAGATCTTTCCATAGGGGACGAGATGATGGGGATTCGACTAGCACCATTTGCACCTTCATCATGGACTTGATACTTTCCTAAGGGACATACACATGAAGTATACATAGGGAAACGCCCTCCTTTATGTGTCTCCTTTGGGCCCTCTCATGGATGGTTCACTACTTGACCCTCCACTCTCAAGAATACAAAGGTTTGAGCAGAGCTACACATGCACGGATGAGGAAGTCAAGCACATGGGAACAACTACGTCACCCTCAAGGGAAGCATCAAAGTGAAACCGGAAGTGAACATACTCACACATATAAGCTTTCATTTGGGACTGTGCTGGGATGGTACCTCCTCGGTTGCACAAAAATCAGGTAGAGCGGTACAACCTTCTGCCTGCATGCAACATTTTCCAAGTTGCCATATATCCTCCTCCTCTCTCTCTCTTTCTCTACCCCACTAAACCATTCACTGTACTAGCACTATATATCCCCGCTTCCCCTAGCTATGTTAGCAAAGAATTAGAGATATCTTTAGAAAGGTTTGCGCATCTACCTCTCCATTTGACATCTTCCACCTCTAGGGATCTACGACTCCTGGGGAAGAGAGGCTTCTTTTATGGTTTAGCCTCCAAGCTCCATGTCATAGAAATTTGAGGAAGACTAGCTCTCTGTCTCTCTCTCGCTATCAAGATTCACCTCTCTCATGGATTTGGAAAAACTACCTTGTATCTTTTCTTTTGTTGTTGTTGCATCTTGTCGTGTGTATGCTATGGGGATTATTTGAGTACCTATTGCTAGTGAATCATGTTCTTCTTCCTCTTGGTATGGTGTTTTAATTTGGATCTCCATCGTGTTATATGCGCTCTTCGTCAAAAAACACCTCCAACTTGTGCAGATCAGGAACATCCTAGGGCTTTCCCCGTAACATTCTCAAGATCTTCCCCAAGGTGGGTAAGATGTGTGGGGAGGACTACCACTATCCACACCTTCATCATGGACTTGAAACTTTTCAAAGGGGTGGACACATCAGGCATACATGGATGAACTCTCCTTTATGTGTGTGCGTTGGGGCCTCTCATAGATGGTTCACTACTTGACCATGCACTCCCGTGAATACAAAGGTTTGAGCGAAGCTATACGTGCACCAAAGAGGTAATCAAGAACATGGGAAAAACTATGCCACCCGCGAAGGAAGCATTAAAGAGAAACCGGAAGTGAATATTCTCATACGAGGAAGCTTCCTAGAGGAACCGTTACAACTAATAATGGGAACGGCACAACCGCTACACTACCACTCATCCACATGAAAGCCTACGAGGATGGGTGCAATATTGGGGCAGTACCGCCCCGGTTGCACTAAAATTCGGTTGAGCGGTCTAATTGCCTTCCTGCATGCAGCATGGGCCAAGTGTCTATGTATCCTCCTCTCTCTCTCTCTCTCTCTCTCTCCCTCTTCCCCACTTACCCCTTCTCTTGACTAGAACTATATATATCCCCCTCCTCGCTTTTCTCTGGTACTTATTCAATGGGGTCTGCCACCTTTAGGGATCTACCACTACGGGTGGAGAGAGGCTTATTCTAGGGTTGATGTTCTGACCTTCATGTTATTGCGGTTGGAGGAACACTAGATCTCTCTCTATCTCTCTTTCTCTAGACCCACCTCTCTTATAGATTTTGAGGAACTACCTTTGTATCTTTCCTTTTTTTGGATTTTGGTGTGTTGGCTATGGGGATGACTTCGGTAGCTATTTCTAGTGAATCTTATTCTTTTTCCTCTTGGTCTTGCATTTTCTTTTGGATTTACCTTTTTTTTCTTCCCGTTCTTCGTCAAAACACCTCCAACTACTGTTATCGAGCACTTCATAGGGCTTGCCCCGTAACATCCCAAGATCTTTCCCAAGGTGATGAGATGATGTGGGGTGGACTAGCACCATCTGCACGTTCATCCTGGACTTCACACTTTACCAAGGGACGCACGCATCACACATACATAGGAAAACTCCCTCCGTTATGTGTCTCCTTTGGGCCATCTCATGGATGGTTCACTATTTGACCCTCCACTCTCAAGAATACAAAGGTTTGAGCAGAGTTACGCATGCATGGATGAGGAAGTCAAGCACATAAAACAACTAGGCAACCCGCAAGGAAAAAATCGAAGAGAAACCGGAAGTCAAGATCCTTACACAAAGAAGCTTTCTGGAGGGACTGTACTAGGACGGTACCAACTCGGTTATACTAAAATAAGGTTGAGTGGTACAACTTTCTGCATACACGCAACATGGGCCAAGTGTCCATGTGATACGTCCCAAAGGTATCTATAATTTCTGCTTTCTCCATGCATGTTTTGTGTGACTTTTCCATGTTTTGCTTGAACTTTCATACACTTTTTATCATATTTGGACTAACCTATTAACTCAGTGCACCCAGTTGCCAGTTCATGTTTTCTGTTGTTTTTGTATTTCAGGTTTTCCGGCCATTAAAAGTGCCAAATAAATCCTAGAAAAATTATATAAAAAATCAGCGACCCGGAAGCTTCCCGAATCACCAAGGAAGGAAGGGGGTGGACCCACCAGGGCCCTACGAGGGTCCCTGGCGCGCCCGACCCTAAGTCGCGCCAGGAGGCCTCCTGGTTGCCATGTGGCCCCTCTCGGTGCCCCTTTGTCCTATATTTACCCCCCGTGACGGAAACCCCTAATATCGATCTGCTATTCCCGTTCTCCTATCTGTTCCGCCGCCGCCGCCGTTTCAAGATCGAGGCTGCCAGGAGAAGCTTCCTCGGCACCCTTCCGGAAAGAGGAATCCCCTCCGGGAGATCATCCATCGCCATGGACGCCTCCCGGATGTGCCGTGAGTAGCCCCCCTTGGACCATGGATCCGTGACCAGTAGCTATGTGATGTACTCCTCCCCTCTTTGTGCTTTCACTTTCGAGACCTCGTGAGCTGCCTCACATGATCGAGGCAACGTAGTAATTTTCTGTATTGCTATGCTGAGTTTGCTGGGATCTAATGGATTATGAGATTATGTTCAGATTGTGATGATTAATATATTTGGTTCTTCTCTTTTATATTTGTGTTCTTTAGTGAATTCTTGCATATTCTACGTTGCCGTATTTTACTTTGGCCAAGTGATTTGTTGCAACTCCAAGAGGGAGCGTTATGCTTGATTGTGGGTTCAGCCCCTTGATGTCTAGCTTGAGTGACAGAAACATGAGACTAGGGGATGTGTTGTTGCCACCAGGGATAAAACAACGGTGCTTGTACCTGCGGGTGCAAGGATTGTTTACTTTATGCAAAGTTCTTTTAATGCAGTTGTCTGTTGCTTTGAGTTTACACTTTGGGTGGGATTCGCAACTTAATACCATCGAGATGTTCTGGATAGATATCTCAAGGTGGATGATTCGTAGTAGATGCAGATGGATTTCATTCTACTTACCTTGGCGTATTGCCCATTGCTTTTGAGCCTCTTCCTTTCTTTTGTAGGATAGTTAGCATTGCGGTGCGTTTATAATCCTGTCAATTTCCCAGCTGTGATTTTTTTACCTCGTTAGCACTTTTATCGTCTTTTGGGAGAGATACATCACTAGTGAACATCACGGAACCCCGGTCCATATTCACACCATTGCTTACACCCTCACTTTACTTTCAGTTCTTACTTTTAGTTGCACTATTATCTCTTGCGTTGATCCTTTGTAAACAGCAAGGCCGGAGGAATTGACCACTCCTCTGTACTCTTTGGGAGCAAAGTTATTTGTTTCTGTGTGCAGGTCCTGACAACCGCCCAATTTCTGACGTCATTGCCCGAAGTAATTTCTGGCGCCGTTCTCACCTTCTTGTATTTCTGCGAGTCCTACTGGAGACAAACCTTGGTATCTTCACTGAGGGAAATTTGTTGCTATGCTACATCTCACCTTCCACTTGGGGTAACCAACGAGAAGTTAGAGAACTATCCTCACCGTATCAAGCTAATTCTGGCGCCGTTGCCGGGGACTCCAATCTACAAGATAGGGGAGTTGCACACTATCTTTTATCTTTGCTTTTTAGTCTTGTTAGTTTAGCTTTCAGTTTTTACTTTTGTGTCCCTTATAAAAAATACCAAAAATACCTGCTCCTACTATGGGTTCCAATGAAAACACCAAGTTGTGTGACTTCAATAGTAACAACAACAGTGACTTTATCTGCACTCCTATTGCTCCACCTATCACTTCAGCACCTTCTTATGAAATAAATCCTGCTTTTGCTTAATCTTGTTATGACAGATCAATTCTCAGGTGATGGAGAGGATGTTGCCTTGCACTTAAATAATTTTGTTGATCTTTGTGATATGCAAAAGTATAAGGAAGTAGATGGAGACATCATCAAGCTGAAGCTTTTTCGTTTCTCCTTGAGAGGAAGAGCCAAGGAGTGGCTGCAATCCTCACCCAAGAATAGTATCGATTCTTGGGACAAGTGTAAGGATGATTTTATTGGGAAGTACTATCCCCTGCTAGAATTACCCAGTTAAGAAGTAACATTATGAATTTTAGGCAATTGGATAATGAACACGTTGCCCAAGCTTGGGAACGAATGAAATATCTTGTTAAGAACTGCCCTACACATGATTTGACTACTTGAATGGTTATCCAGACTTTTTATGCAGGCTTAAACTTTACCTCGTGGAATCTTTTAGACTCGGACGCGGGAGGAAATTTCATGTCAACCACACTTGGTGCTGCCACGAAGCTACTTGATGAGGTGATGCTGAACTACTCTCACTGGCACACCGAACGATCTCCAACTGGTAAGAAGATAAATTCTGTCGAGGAGATCTCCTCTCTTAATGAAAAGGTTGACCTGATCATGTCTCTACTTACCAAGAAAGATCCTATTGATCCTCATGATGTTCCTTTAAATTCCTTGGTTGCTCAGGAAACAGTGGATGTGAACTTTATCTCTAGAAACAACTTCAACAATAATGCTTATAGGAGTAATTTTGGTAGCAACAATCCTGGACCTTTCCCATCCAACAACTATGGGAACGGCAATAGCAACTCTGTCACAACCCCAAGTTAGGTAAGTGCTAGGGCTTGTTGCTCCTTGCATCATGAAGAAAATTTCAAAAGAAATTCAAAATTGGGGAAAAAGAAAAGCCCTAAAGAAATTAATTCAAATGGCCAGATAAAAATATTTTCCAAAAATCATTTGAACATTTGGAAAATTCCTATAAATTGGCGTGATCATTTCAAAAGTGGTTTGGGTTCATTCCCATTCCTATGAAATTTTCTAAAATTCAAAAGATGCTCTGGAAATTAAATTAGACCCCTATTTGAATTGAAATTCAAATTAATTGAATTTCAAAAGTGCCCAAATTCTAAAAGTAACTTGCTTCTGGTCACCTAGGATTTATAAAAATATTTGGGCATTTTACTAATATGCCTAGCTATTTAATTCTAGGCACAACAAAATTTACAGAAAAAGAAAAATAGAAAGAAAAACAGAAAGCACAGAGAGAGAAGAGGCCCAACTTACCCCCCCAGCCTCCAGGCCGGCCCAGCCCAGCCCACCGGGTGCTTGTCGTCTACCTCAAGCACCTTGGTGGCGAGCTGGGGGCGCGCGGCGACGCCACCGCGACGACGAGGCGCTTCCAGGCCCTCCCCTTCCTTCTCAGCGCGCCACGCACACGCCAGAGCCGCCCCGCAATCTTTCCCCCTTCCCAACTTCTTCTCCCCTTCGTCTCCGGTGAGTTCCCCAGGATCCCGAGCGCGGACGGAGCACACCGTTGAGCGCCACCTTTGCCAGAGGCCACCCATCGCCGCCCCAGCTTTTCCTTACGCCTCGCAGGGATCATCTACATCGCCGAGAGCCATCAATTGGAGCCTAGGACCTCTAGAGACGACGCCAACCCCAATTTCTCCCGCCACGGCAAACCAAGTACGGCGAGCAATTTCGTCCCCTCCGTTTCTCCTCCGCCGCTACCGTCTACTCCAACACACGCAGGGTGAGCTACCCTTTCTCCCCAGCTCTCCCGCGCATCTGACCGTGGCTCCGTTCGCCGATTCCGTCGAGGCCAATGGCCAGCCGCCGCTCGAGTTGAAGCCCTCGACGCCCTGGAGCTCGCCTTTGGCTCCCTCTTGCACCACTCGATGCGGAAGCCCGCGGGGAGCACGCCCATGCCCTCCAACCCCCACCCCGTGCACAAAACCCTAACTCCGGCGAAGTTCCGGTGACTTCCCGGCGAGCCCGCCATTAGAGCTAACCTAATCACCCCTAAGCTAACCCTACACCCACTGACTAGTGGGCCCTAGCTACTAACTAACCACTGTTAGTTTAATCTAACAGGGTTTTAACCACACTGACACTGACCAGTCGACCCCACATGTCAGCCCCAGCTGATGTCATGCTTGCATCAGCATGATGCAATAAACCAATTTCCAGAATTTTAAAGAATTAAAGAAATTGCAGAAAAATAGCTAAAATTTGGAAATTCATATAATATTCATATTAACTCCAAATTGGACAAATAATAAATGAAAATGATCAGCAGAAAATGCTTTATCGAAATATCCAACTTTCAACCATGTTTGAGTTGATCTTAAATTGGGACCAATAGCTTTTGCTATTTGGTTTAATTGAAATTAATTCAAATAAAATGCAAATGGTATTCCAACTTTAACCATTGCAATGCAAACATCATCACTTGAACATCAGAACCATATCATACACATGTCAAGATTGTTTGCAAAGATCAAACAATAGCAAATGCAACTTGGCTAATTTGAACAACATTTGGAGTTTGAATTTGAATTAACTTTTCAAATCAACTTCAATTAACATGTTGCAACTTGAACTTAGAGCACATCAGTACCTTGCCATGCTACATTATGCATCTTGATTGTGCATTGCAATGTAATGTTTATATTATTGTTGTTCCGGTGTTTGCTTTGTTTGCTCGATAGAAGTGGAACCGGAACCGGAGGCCACCCCCTTCGTTTAATACACCGTACCGAACCTCGTCAGCAAGCAAGAAAACCCCATTGATCATGTCTATAAAAACCCTTTTCCCTCTCAGTCTCACTTATGCATGTTTAGGAGATCACCATGATACGTTCTTCCGCATAGTTGAACCCATTACTTTGCATGACCTATCATTTCTTCCACAGTATTAAGCTAACCTCAACCTAGCAGATTTAGGAATTGCTTGTGATCATCATGTGGCCATTCATCCATGTTATGCTTATGCTATGCTTAGAGTTTTGGAATCATTGGTCCATCTTGGGTGATGAATTGATGTTGGTGGCAGCCATGTTCATGTTACTTGTGATGAAAAAGGGTGTCGTGAATTTGACCTAAACAAGGTGAACGATGAGAGGATGTGTAGGAGTACACAGTGGGTTGTCTCGTTGAACACTTCCCTAGGCCCCGAGTTCTTTTGTTGTGATCCAAGACAAAGATTACTACCACATGTAGGGTTTTATGGGGACCCCGTTTGGCCTATTAACTCACCCCCGATCAAGTCCAGGAGTCACACTAGTTTGGGCTTTCCATTGCACATATGCACAGAAAAAAATGAATGAGAGGTTGCATCATTTAGATATGTGGGTGGACCTGTGAGGCAGTGAAACCATCTTCCAGGGTGGCATCTCGGTCGCCTTTTGTCTGGGTCCGTATCGTGAACCGGCCGGACTCTCGAGCGGTAACCAACTCAGATAGTTGACTCCTGGATTAGAGAAGGTAAGGTGAGGTAAGTGGGTTGGTGATTATCCTCGTCCGACATCCGCTTGAAGGATGACGATTCCTGGGCGGTAAGTGATGACACGCGTGTGAAGAAGTACACCCCTGCAGGGTTAACAAACTATTCGAATAGCCGTGTCCGCGGTCATGGACTACTTGGAGACCTATGCTCGATTATTAGACAACTTCAACGGATACTCTAAAACTTGCAAGATAAGCGTGAGTGATATGGTGTGCTTCCTCATGGGGAAGTCGAGGAAGTATCCATAGTGGTGTATTGGTTGGAGACTTGGTAGTGTACTCGTGTACGCTTCTTACCTCAAGTCCGGTATTCGTAGTACAGGACTAGCCAAGTCAAAGCTGGCACTTCTGCATGTTGAAACCCCACCTCCCTTTACCTTGATACTTGAGCATGAGTAGTATAGTTCTGATGTAAGTCTTGCTGAGTACGACTTTGTACTCACATTTTCTTATTCTATGTTTTAGATGAGAACCCAGCCCCCGATGGAGTCACCTTCCTGAAGCTCGATGTTGACTAAGCTAGTATAGTTCCAGACAGCAGTCTGGTCCCTCGTGGAAGGGCATGTATGTTTACAAGACTTCTCTAAGCCATTTGTTAAACTTGTCTGTACTCAGACCTAATTTGCTTCCGTTGTATGATGTAATGTTGATCACAGACATGTGATCTTTGTATGCTCTATGTATAAGTCAATAAAGAAGTACCTGATAGAGTTATGTGATGATACCTGATGTTCATACTAGACATGTGTGCTGCGTGTATGATTATAACATGCATGTCTTAGTATGGGTTTTCGAGACATTAGTTGTGATCTAGCTGGCGGTCTTTTATACACCAAATGGCCCTTAGATGTGCGCAGCTTGGGGCATCGCGATGCGATTGCTCGTGACTCTGTCACGTGCACACTTTCTTGTATGATCGAGCCCGCCCTAGACCCCGACTAAGTGATCGGGCTGGAGTATGTTTATGTAAAGGTTATGATTCAATCGATAACATGGTTGGGGCGACTTGTCTATGAGTATGGGATTTCACCACCCATAATCATTTATACTTGTGAGCGGGCGATGAGGACCCATCTCAGTTGATCATCCGGCCTGGATGGGATGCCCCTCACGTACGATGCTTTTCGAGAGTGTTCTGTGCTCTGCCTTGTCTACTTAGACAAGTGGGTACGGCTCTCGGCTCTCCATGTGATTGAGTTGTGACTGGAATTACATACGCATATTCCGGGTCCCGACAAACTCCTACAGCCAGAATTATAGGGAAACAGACCTACCCAGCTATGAGAAACTTATAGAAATAGAAAAAGGCACCAAAAGCTATATGCACACACAGTTTGAGAATAACAAGGCTTTTTCCAGAAAATTAGATGAGCACTCTGCTATCCTGCAAAACATTAAAAACAACTTGAGAGCCTGAACAGTGATATCTCTAGTCTCCAAACTAGACTCGCTACCATTGAGACTTATGTTTCAAACATGTCTTACACCCAATCTACCTTGATAAACCAAATGGAAGCCAAATCTGAAGTTATTCCCAAGGAAGAAGAGAGAATTAAGAGCCTTCCTACCTATCACACAGTAGCTACTATCCAAGTTGTTGAGGATGTCCAAACTGTTAGCACCCATCACTCCCCTAGTCCCACTGGACCTATCAATGGTGATGCTACCACCTCAACCATAGATGAAGAAACCTCTATGAACATAGAGGCTTTCAAACAAGTGAGCCTAAATGATATCACTACCTCCTTGATAGATAGTAGTGATCTAGACTTTGACAACTGCACCTTACCTAAAGTTATTGGTTTCCTACACAAGATGTCTAAAGACCCCCACACTAGCACACTTAATCTCGCCTTCACAGAGCATATCACCAATTCTCTAATCAAAGTTAGGGAGGAGAAGCTTAGACTAGAAGCCTCCATACCTAGGAAGGTAGAAGATGGTTGGGATCCTATGATAAAAATCAAATTGAACAACTTATCTTGCTTTGCTCTTTGTGATGTTGGAGCTAGTACCTCCGTTATGCCCAAAAGAATGTATGATATGCTTGAATTGAAACCTTTTGATCCTTGTTCTTTTGGTGTTTCTCTTTTCGATTCTTCCGTAAAGAAACCTTTGGGGAAGAACGACGATGTTCTTATCATTGTCAATGCCAATTATGTTCCCGTTGATTTTACTATTATGGACATTGAGTGTGAGACCTCTTGTCCAATTATTTTGGGACGTCCTTTTCTTCGCACCGTGGGTGCTGTTATTGACATGAAAGAGGGGAATATCAAGTTCCAATTCCCTCTAAAGAAAGGGATGGAATATTTCGCTAGGAAAAAGATTAAGTTTCCCTTTGAGTCCGTCACACGGGCTATTTATTTTCTTGATAATACTTGATCTTTTTCTTTAAGCCTAGCTAATGACTTTAAAGAAGCGCTTTCGGGAGGCAGCCCGCAACGAATTTAGGTTTTATTTTTTGTTTTTCTTCTGTTCTTAGTGATCTTGATGATTGTTACTACTGTAGCAACATCATTGTATCTTTACTTTTCAAGCTTTGTGCCAATTATAGCCTCATATGACAAGGGAAGTGAAAGTTGTGACATGCTGTCTAGAAAACAGATTCTTTCCTCGTGACGGGAAAAATCGTAGAAAATTACCAGTTAGAAAATTGACTAGAGTAAAGAATCTGTGAGCTGAAGTTTTTACACAGCGTGCTCTATACAATCACGGAACTTTCGTATGTTTTGAGTTTTTTTTTGAGTTGCAGAAGTATCCCTAAAAAAATTCTTTACTACCTGTTGTTCTGTTTTTCACAGATTCTGCCACGTTTTATCTCTCCTAACTTTTGCAAACCTTAAGCTTGCTTTTTCTTTGCAAAAACTTTTTGTCAATCTTGAGAAATAGTAGCTCTTCAAGAATATCTTTATTTGAAGTAGAGGAAAATTATTTTAATAGGGTACTAACCTCTCTAATCATTTTATGATGAGTTGTGTATGAAGGGAGTTTTCAAGTGTGCGATGGAAGATGGTGAAATAAGATCCTGGAGTGTCAAACGCTCAAGCTTGGGGATGCCCATGTGCACCCCAATAAATATTCAAGGAGACTCAAGCATCTAAGCTTGGGGATGCCCCCGTCCATCCCCTTCTTCATTAACAAATATCAGTTCGTCCCTCGTTGCACTATATTTTTATCACTTCATGCGTTATGTGCTATGCTTGGAGCGTCTCGCTCTTTACTTTTCTTAGGTTTTTTTTGCTTTGTTTGCTGTATAACAAGTTAGATCCCAGCTTTCTTTTGTGTGGGAGAGAAACACACTCCGCTTGAACTAGAACTCCTCATAGGATTTGCATGCTTATTCTCTTAGCTGTGAGTTGTTCTTTTTCTTTTCTTAGCTGCTGCCCTTTTTAGTTGTCATGCTTTAGTTTTCTTCTAGAACTTTTGTTTTGTCTTAGGTTGAACTTTCTATAGGTTGCATGTTTTATCTTGTTAGAGAGTTTTCCTGTTGTACTGAGTTTTTGTGTCTTGACTAGAAAGCAGGTAGTTAAAGTTGATATTATCTTTGTAGTAGTAACTTGCAATAGTTTTGAGGTATTGACTAGAGTAATGTTTGAACTTTTGGTGTCAAGAGATCAAGCCTATTAGTGATAGATGTCGTATTTTGGGCAATCCGTGTGTTTTTCGAAAACCAAAATCCCTGTTGAGAACTCTAGCTACTAGATGGATCACTAACCTCTGGAGGGTTCGAATATTAGAGTACACTCACGTACCATGAGTCGAGGATGCGCAAGGATAACCAAACCCCCATACACTACTCCTCGGGGTACTTGTCTCTTTGTGAACCTCCTAATTAGATTGAGAGTTACCGATAATAAGTGCATGAGTTCTTCGGACTAATGTGAGTATTCGAAAGTTGACACTTCCACCCACCTATACTTTTTCTAGCCTCTTCGGTACCGTGCATTGCCCTTTCTCATCTCGAGAGTTGGCGCATACTTTGCCGGTGCATCCAAACCCTTGGCACGATACGCTCCGTCATCATAAACCTCCTTATATATTTCCTCAAAACAGCCACCATATCTACTTATCAAGGCATTTCCATAGCCTTTCCGAGATACATTGCCATGCAACATCCACCTTCTCATGACTTGATCTTCATGTCATACATGCTACTTGCTTGATCGATGAGCCGCATGCTAGTTGGGCCTTTCCGTAATCATTGCTACATGACGCGCTAGTATCATTGCATATCCTGCTACCCTAGCAGAGGCATACATTTGCATCATGATAGTTACATTTTCTTTATATATGTGAGTACCTTTGTAAAGTGTGAAAGATCTCCTATATTCTTGTAAAATATAGAGTGTTGCCCCTAAAGTGAGGAAAAGATCCCATAGAGGACAAAATCAAAAGATCCCAAAGAGGACAAATGAGAGTTAAATAGAAAGAGCCATTGAGGCCACCAAAAAAAAAGAGTGAAGGGGGCAGACTACTATTCCTTTTGAGAGATCCACACTAGTACTTCATCCTCTATCCCTTGTACACCATAGAGATCATTATACATGCATATAGCTATGTGGGGACCCTTCACACTATAGAACTTGCCTTGTATATTCCAATGATGAGCCTTCTCAAAAGAGCTCTAGGTCTTCATGAGCAAGAAAGTTAGATGCACCCCCACTAGTTCCCTTGGAGAGATTTTAACTCACATGTGCATCCGTTGCATGGAAATCCCTACTCCTCACATCATATCTATCATATGTCCTTCTCTTGCCTATGATTGTCCTCATTGATGTGAGCCTTTCACACCTTTTTGTCTTCCTCCTCCACCTTCTTTCTGTTTCGCCTTTTAGGTGTCAACTTTCTTGCTCACGCTCATTCACTGCATGAGTGCTCAAAATATCGAAAGGGAGTGAATTAGTTTGACTTGTACCTGACTAGTGGTCTGTGGACGAGTCAAGATAAGAATCCAAAGGAGACTAAGTGTGAAACTTTAGTAGATAGTAGTTCTCAACAACTATTTTTTATCTCGTATTCCATATCCCCTTTCTTGCACGCAAACACCATTTGGAGACATTCGAGTCATGGACAGCGAGAGCTCTTGCACCCTTTCTTCTTTTGTTGCTTGTGTCAATGCTAATATAGACTCTTGCTTGTTAAGACTTGAATTGAACAGCATGCTTTGATTGCTTTACTTAAAAGTCCTTATATGGTTGTGTGGCATGTCACCACAGAAATTATGCTTGTTATCATTTCCCTACTCGAGGACGAGAAGGAATTAAGCTTGGGGATGTTGATACTTTTGGGATACAGGGTAGAAAACACAAATTTTTCATACCTACGGTACCCGAACCCAAGATCTATGCTATGGCGATGTAAATTAACGGAGGGAATCGGTGTTCATACCTTTGAAGACCGAAAGAGGAAAACGTTCTTGCGAACGTGGCTGGCGTAGACTCGGAACTACGACTTCCCTGTCGTGTAGAAGACCACCACCGGCGAGGATGACTCCCGGTAAACCTCCAGCGACGAAGTAGCACCACAGGTGTAGTGCCTCGAAGAGATTATACACGTACGATACAATCGATGTTCCTCCCGGGCCCCGAACTAGGCGAGCAGCGGAAGAAAGACGGCTACGGATCCCGACTCCAGCAGAATGACGGCCTGCCTTATGGTGGAGAACTCCAATCCAGGTGTAGACTCCAAACAAGGGAAGTCCACTTCCGGGAAGGAGAAGGAGGAAGAAGGAGATATTGGTGTGTTGGAAAAAGGGGGGTCTACCCCTCCTTATATAGGCCAAGGGGGGTGCCATCCTCCTCGCCTCCCCCATGTGGGACTAAACTCCCAAGGGGGGGAGTGCGCCGGCCAAGGGGGGTGGTGGGCCCCACCCTTGGCGCCAAGCCCAAGGGGGGAGACCCCCTCCTATGGGGCCCATTTAGCCTTTTCCATTTTTTTAATTTATTTAATATGTTTTAAATATTTAATTCAGATAATTAAATAATAAAACATTATTAAAAAAATTGAAATTTATTTTGAACTATTCAAAATGTCCGAAATACATTCTGTCCTCCTCCGGAACTATTCCGGTGATTCCTCCTATTTCACCGATTGATCCCGTAACTGTCCTATGCATCGATTGCCCTTAAGTGTAACACCCTAACGGTCCGGGAAACAGCAGACATGGTCGAGACTCTTCTCATTGACCAATGACTAGTCAGTTGGACCTGGTTACAATCCTTGACAGCCCCTGCGCTTCCATCGAATGAACTTCGATCGCTTTTGGAAACCGATAACGATACGACATAATCCCGTTGTGCTGCGGTACTTTGTTTGTCCGAGGTTTGATCGTCGGTATCCTACATACCGTGTTCACATCTCGTTCACAACAAACAACTTCTCTCGTCCATGATCATTGCATCTCTTGTGACCTAGTCACGTCCTTGCAAGGTGTTGATGCAATATCACCGAGTGGGCCCAGAGAACCTTTCCTGTCACAAGGACTGACAAATCCCGCTCTGATCTATTAACATACTCATCAACCATCTATTTCGGAATAGCCAAAGTGCACCGTTATAGCCAGCATATTTCAGTCAGGCGGTGGGATACAAATCAAAGTCTCCTCATAGATGACAATTACGTATGATCATTACGGTCTAAGGACTAAGCCATATGTTACAAAGTCATAGCAACGCTGAACTATGTGACTCGATCACATTGCAATACGTTAGGTGGGTGTACGTCCATCACATCATTCCCCTTAACGATATGACCTCATTGTCAATGGACTTAAGTGTCGCCATGATCAGGAAAGCTTGATCAATCAATTGCCCAATGAGATAGTTTACCCGAGTTAAACTACGGACCATGTTTTATACTACTGTCAGAACCCTCTGTTAGGTAATGTGCTAGGGTTAACCAGTACTCCTACATCATGTTAAAATTTCAAAAGAAATCTTTGAAATAAAATTCAAAAGCAAAATGGGAGAAGGAACCCCCCCCAGATGAATTAATTCAAAAGGCTAGATAAAAATCTTCTCCAAAAATTCATGTTAGATTTTTGAAAAGTCTTATAAATGAGTGTAATCACATATCAAGTGATGTGGGACCCGCCCCATGCTCATAGATTTTTCAAATATTCAAACAGTGCCTTCGAATTATTCAAATACCCCTATTTGATTTAAAATTCAAATCATTTGAATTTTAAAAATGTTCAAAATTTATGAGTGGCTAGTATATTGTTTTATGAGGCCACATAAAAATTATGAGCATTTATTAAAATGTTTAGCTAATTTATTTAGCTAAACAGAACAAAGGTCAGAAAAGAAAACAGAAAGAAAAAGAAAAACAGAAAGCAGCCCACTTACCTGGGCCACCTCGGCTCAACTTACCGTTTCGGCAGCCCAAGCCCACCTGGACCCTTGTCTTCTTCCAGCGCGGCGCAAGCAGATCGGTGGCCGTCATGCCGCGGCCGTCACGCCACCTGCCTGCCTGGAGGCCCCCCCGGGCGTCGTTATCCCGTCTGGAGGCGTCCTGGAGACGCCCTGCTTCATTCCCCTCCCTCCAGTGCACTTGCCCCCTCCGTTCTCGCCGGATTTGGAGAAGACCGAGAGGACCGCCGGAGCGCGACGCCGAGCACACGCAGCCAACGACGACGAGGACCTTCACTGATGCTGTCCCCCGTGTTCCCCTTCAAGCTCTTCATCGATCTGCAGAAGAAGGCGAGCCTGGAGCCCTGCTAGTCACCGGAATCGAGCTCGAGCCGCCGCCGGAACCGCAAGAACTCTCCGTCGAATTCGTCATCATCACGCCGCCGTTTGCCTCACCGCCTGCTCTGTCGAGTTCCTGGTAAGCGCGGGATCAAAACCCCTATCTTATTCCCCTCGATTGCTTCCTCTAGTTGTGGCCGCCATGAGAGCCGAAACTCCTCGTCGCCGGGATCCATGGCGACGACCAACCGTTACGCAATCGAGCTCGCCGTGTTGTCCATCGCGTTCCCCGTGCTCCACTACTTCAAACCAGCCTAGCCCCGCTTCCATTCGCGCCTTGTAGCGAATTCTCGATCACAGCCGTAGCTCTGTTGCCGCAGAACTCGACGCCGGCGAGCGTACAGGGCACCCCAACACTTGGAGTTGGTCTCTTTCGACGCGCATCGGACGGGGCTTCAAGTTGGAGGTCACAGCGCTTTGAATGGTGCCCGGAGTCAACCTTCCCGTGCAGCGCGACCGCGGTTCTGGTCGCCGGCGTTTAGCCGCCGGTAGTTTAGCCCTAATCCACCCCTAATGATCCCTCCAGAGCCAATGACAAGTGGGCCCAGTGGCTTAATTAAGCCACTGGTTAAGTTAACCCAGCCGGATTAAATTAACCAGGCACTGACAACCCTGGCCCACATGTCAGCCCCTCCCCCTGATGCCAGCATGAAGTCAGCATGACGCAGTAATTCAATTTCAGAAATTAAATTGAATTAAAGAAATTCCAGAAATTCCAGAAAATAACCCAAACTTTGGAAATTCTTAGAAAATTCATATCAACTCCAAATTGGACAAATAATATATGAAAAATGATCAGGAGAAAATAAGCTATCCAAAAATCCAACTTTCAACTATGTTTGAGTTGACTTTAAAATGGGAACAGTAGCATATGTCATTTGATTTATTTGGAATTAATTCAAATTCAATTCAAATGATTTTGCAACTTGAATCATGGAATTAAGCTATATTTCAACCACACTTCAGAGGCATATCATACACATTTCCAAAAGGTTAAAAATGATCAAAAAATGTCACATGTAACTTGGTCAAGTTTGAATTCAAATTGGAGTTTGAATTTGCAATTCAATTTGCAATATACTCCATTTGAATGGAATTGCTTCACACATCAAAGCATATACATCAAGTTTCAACCTTCCATCATGTGATTGTGCATTGTATTTACTTTGCTACCTTGTTTGTTGTTTGTCGAGTAGAGGTGGAACCGGAGCCGGAGGCTGCCCCCTTCGTTGAAGACCCCGAACCCGAACCTCGTCAGCAAGGCAAGCAAACCCCCATTGATCATGTCGATAAAATCCCACTTCCCTCTCATGTCTCGCTTATGCCTTGTATAGGATGATCACCATGATAACGATTCTATCGCATAGATGAACCCATTCCTTTGCATGACCTATCATTTTGTCACAGTAGTAAGCAAACCACAATCCTAGCAAATGTAGGAGTTGTTTGATATCATGTGGCCCCTGCAATTGTTACTGCTTATTGCATGCTTAGTATGATACCATGATGTTACTGTGATGTGAGTCAGGATGGTAGTGATCATGTTGGTGATGGTAGAAAAGTGTTGGTGAATGGACCCTAATACAAGGTGAACGATGAGAGGCTGTGTAGGAGTACACGGTGGGTTGTCTCGTTGAACACCGCCCTAAGTCCGAGTTCTTGTGTGGTGATCCAAGATGAAGAGTACAACCACACATTGGGCTCACTGACCCCTCTCAACCTATTAACTCATCCCTTTCGATGTCCAGATGTCGCAATAGTTCGGAGTTCTGGTAGGTCTGTGGCCTGGATGCTAAGTGAGAGAACGGCTCATCCGAGACCGGCTTATGCACCACGCACACATCACTTGGGTCCACTTCGGTAAACCGGCCGGGTTCACGATAGTGGTAACCAACCCAAGTAGGCGGCTTTCTCGGACTAGATCGGCTATGAGGTAACAGTTGTGGTGAGCATCCTCGCCGACACTTCTTGAACAGTGTCGAGTACAAAGGCGGTAAATGATGATCATGTGTGTGTAGCGGTACACCCCTGCAGGGTTAACAAAAACTATTCGAATAGCCGCGTCCGCGGTTATGGACTGCTTGGAAAGCTTAGCTTGATTATTAGATAACTTGAACTGGATACTTCTAAAACACACCAAGATAAGTGTGAGTGCTATGGCGTGTTTTCTCGTGGGGAAGTCGAGGAAGGCACCATAGTGGTGTAATTGGTTGGAGAAAGTAGTGGACTCGTGTACGCTTCTTACCTCAAGTCTGGTACTCGTAGTTCAGGACTAGCCAAGTCAAAGCTGGCATTTCTGCAAGTGAAACCCCACCTCCCTTTACCTTGATACATATGCATGAGTAGTATAGCTCCTATGTAAGTCTTGCTGAGTACGACTTTGTACTCACGTTTGCTTAATCTATGTTTTAGATGAACCCACTGACCCCGAAGGTGGCTTCTTCATTGAGCTGGACGACTGAAGATCAACTAGTCTAGTCCCAGTCAGACGACTGGTTCCCTCGTGGAGGGCTTGTGTTTAAATAAGGCTTCTTAAGCCATTTGTTAAACTTGTCTGTACTCAGACATACTTTGCTTCCGCTTGTGTTGTAATGTTGGATCACATGTTTGTGATCTCTGTGTGCACTCTATAAGAGTTATCAATAAAATTGTATACTTTGTAGAGAATTGCAATGATACCCCTATTTTTCATACAAGGCATGTGTGCTGCGTGTATGTTTATAACATGCATGTCTTTGTATGGGTTTTCGAGACCTTAGTTGTGATCTGGCTGGCGGTCTTTCATACACCAAGTGGCCCTTAGATGTGCGCAGATTGGGGCATCGCGATGCGATTGTTCGAGACTCCGTCTCGTGCACACTTTGTGGTATGATCGAGCCCGCCCTAGACCCCGACTAAGTGATCGGGCTGGACTAAGTCTATGTAAGAGTTATGAGATAGTCGATAGTATGGTTGAGGCGACTTGTCTTTGAATATGGGAGCTCATCACCCATATCATTAGACTTGTGTGCGGACGATGAGGACCCATCTCAGTTGATCATCCGGCCTGTATGGGATGCCCCTCACGTACGATGCTCTCCGAGAATGTTCTGTTCTTGGCCTTGTCTGCCTAGACAAGTGGGTACGGTTCTCGGCTCTCCATATGACTATGTCTTAACTGGACTTGCATACGCTAACCCCGGGTCCCGACAACTACACCTGTATTAGTATTTCCAAGTAATACAATTATAGCACAGTATAAAACGTATTATGAACAAAACGGATATGTGACAAATATCTTTATTAATTTGTCTCTAGGGCACATATCCAATAGTCTCCCACATGCACTAGAGTACAAATTACACTAGTTTACATCAGGTATGTATCTAACACCAATGGTCTCTCGGTGTTCTTCAAACTTGCCCTGTGGAAGAGGTTTAGTCATCGGGTCTGCTGTGTTCAGATCCGTATGTATCTTGTGAATCCTAGTGTGTCCATCCCTGACGTACTCTCGCGTCACATGGAACTTTCAGAGGATGTGCTTAGCTGTAGAGTGAGTTCTTGGCTCCTTCGCGTTAGCAATGGCACCCGTGTTGTCGCAGAAAATTCCCACGGGGTCAGTGCAGCGTGGAAAGACGCCAAGCTCGATCATGAACTTCTTCAGCCACAACGCCTCGTTTGACGCTTCGCAAGCGGCAATATACTCCGACTCCATTGTAGATTGGGCGACGACTGACTGTTTGCCGCTCCTCCAGTTAATTGCGCCACCGTTCAACATGAAAACATATCCCGTCTGGGATTTCGAGTCATCTAGATCTGAGCCGAGGCTTGCGTCAACGTACCCCTTTACGGTGAGCTCCTCATCAACTCTTCCATAAACGAGAAAGAGATCCTTGGTTCTTCTCAAGTACTTAAGGATGTTCTTTACTGCTGTCCAGTGAGCCATTCCCGGGTTACTCTGGTAGCGATTAGTCATACTAATGGCCAGCGCTAAATCCGGTCTGGTACATAACATAGCATACATGACAGAGCCTATGGCTGAGGCATAGGGCTTTGAGGACATCTCCTCCTTCTCTTTTGCTGTGGTTGGGCATCGAGTCACTCTTAATTTGACACCTTTTATAACTGGCAAGAGGCCTCTCTTGGAGTTACCCATACTGAACCTTTTCAATATCTTGTCAATACAAGTGCTCTGACTCAAGGCCAACCGTCGATTAGGTCTATCTCTATAGATCTTAATCCCCAATATGTACGCAGCTTCACCTAGGTCCTTCATGGAAAATTGTCCATTCAGATATTCCTTCACTTCCTCTAAGAATTTCTTATCGTTCCCTATTAGTAATATGTCATCTACATATAACACAAGGAATGCTACAGAGCTCCCACTCAGTTTCTTATAGACGCAGAACTCTTCGACGTTTTGGACAAATCCAAAAGCTTTAATGACCTCATCAAATCGAAGATTCCAGCTCCGAGATGCTTGTTTCAACCCATAGATGGACCGTTGAAGCTTGCACACCTTACGAGTGTTCCTTGGATCGACAAACCCCTCTGGTTGCATCATATACAACTCTTCCTCAATGTTGCCATTAGGAATGCAATTTTCACATCCATCTTCCATATCTCGTAATCATGATATGCAGCTATTGCTAGTAGGATCCGAATAGACTTTATCATCGCTACAGGAGAGAACGTCTCCTCGTAGTCAACTCCTTAAATTTGTCGGAACCCCTTCGCGACAAGTCGAGCTTTGTATACAGATACGTTTCCGTCTGTGTCAGTCTTTTTCTTGAAAATCCATTTATTCTCGACGGCCTTGCGGTCCTCGGGAATATCCACCAAAGTCCATACTTTTTTGGTGTACATGGAGTCTATTTCGGATTTCATGGCTTCAAGCCATTTCTCGGACTTGGGTCCCTCCATTACTTATTTGTAACTTGTAGGTTCATCCGACTCATCAGCCGAGATTGCATTCACAAGCTGTCCGTAAAACTCAGTAGGTTGACGGACTCTTCATGACCTACGGGGCATAAAAGGTTCCTCTTCATTCTCATCATGATCATCATCAATGTCATGATCGTTATGAATGTCATTCTGGCCATTCTCTTCAGCTCCCACTGTGGAAGATGGTTCCAGAACAATTTCCGTAGCCGTTTCTTCCAATTGGAGTGATTGGCCAGTCACTTCATCGAGCTCTATTTTCCTCCCACTCAACTCTTTTGCGAGAAACTCCATCTCAAGAAAGTGTCCCGTCTTGGCAACAAACGTTTTGCTGTCAGACTTGTTGTAGAAGGTGTATCCACAAGTTTCCTTGGGATAGCCCACAAAGATGCACTTATCCGCCTTGGATTCAAGTTTTTCAGGCTGTAGTTTCCTAACATAAGCCTCACAACCCCAAATCTTCAGGTGAGACAACTTAGGTTTCGTTCCATGCCATTCTTCAAATGGTGTTGTCTTTACAGATTTGGATGGTGCCCTATTAAAACTATGAGCGGCAGTTTCTAATGCATACCCCTAGAATGACATAGGAAAATCAGTATGAGACATCATCGATCGTACACTATCCAATAGGGTTCGATTACGTTGCTCAGCCACACCGTTTCTCTGAGGTGTGCCTGCCGGCGTAAGCTGTGGTACTATGCCACAAGACTTCAGATGATTTCCAAACTCGTGACTCAAATACTCGCCACCTCGATCCGATCGAAGGTGCTTGATTTTCTTTCCGAGTTGATTTTTGACCTCATTCTGAAATTCCTTGAACTTTTCAAAGGTTTCAGACTTGTGCTTCATCAAGTAAATATACCCATATCTACTCAAGTCATCAGTAAAGGTCACGAAGTAACGAAGACCATTGCGAGTGGGGACGTTCATGGGTCCACATACATCCGTGTGTATGATCCCCAATAAGTCATCCGCACGCTCCATTATCCCATTGAATGGAGTCCTTGCCATTTTGCCCATGAGGCATGGTTCACATGTATCAAGGGATCCAAAATCCAATGACTCAAGAAGTCCATCCTTATGGAGCTTCTCCATGCGCTTTATACCAATATGACCAAGTCGGCAATGCCACATCTTCATGTGATCTTCATCATTCTTCAATATTTTGTCCTCAATATTGTTAATGTGACACACGTCACCATCGATATCAAGTACGAATAAACCATGCAACTCCGGTGCGTGAACATAAAACATTTCATCCTTATAAATCAAACAACCAATTGTATCAGACTTAAAAGAATAGCGGTCTCGCTTCAAGAAAGAACCACTAACGATGTTCACACTCAACGCGGGTACATAGTAGCAATTATTCAGAACTAAAACCAATCCAGAAGGGAGACTAAGATGCTTCGTGCCGACCGCCAAGACTTCAATTTGACAGCCATTCCCCACGCGCATCGTCACTTCATCCTTGAGCAAGCGTCTCCTATTCCTTAGTCCCTGAATGGAATTAGAAATATGAGCGACAGATCCTGTATCAAGTATCCAGGATGTGTTCCCGGCACTTGTCAAGAGAAGATCAACAATATGTATATCAAATATACCTTCGTCCCTCTTTGCGACCTTACCAGCGTTCTTGTCCTTTAGGTACTTGGGGCAGTTGCGTTTCCAGTGACCTTCGCCCTTGCAGTAGAAGCACTCCACTCCGGGTTTAGGCTTGGGAGCCTTGGGAGGAGCGGCAACTGACTTGCCATCCCTCTTGGGGCCACCTCTCTTGGCCTTCTCCCGCCTGCTTGACTTCTTGAAGTCAGTGGTCTTGTTGACCATGAAGATGGCGTGCTCCTTCTTGATCTCAACCTCGGCGCTCTTCAGCATGGCGAACAACTCAGAATGGGTTTTGGTCATCCCCTGCATGTTGTAGTTCAGCACAAAGCATTTGTATCTAGGGGGAAGCGACTGCAACACCCTATCAACAGCAAGTTCATCTGGAATCTGGCATTCCAGAGCATTCAAGCGCTGAACGTAGCCAGACATTTTGACTACGTGCTCACTCACGCTGCGTGCTCGTCCATCTTTTCTCAGAAGAAGGCTTCAGAAGCCTCGTACCGTTCAGCCCTGGCTTGAGGTGCGAAGACCGCCTTGAGGTCGGTGATAATCTCATATGCACCCATCCTCTCAAAGCGTTTCTGCAGCTCAGCCTCCATGGAGTAGAGCATGCCACTCTGGACAAGGTTGTAATCATCAGTCCTGGAGAGATAGACATTCTTCTCGTCCTGATTGGCATCATCTGCAGGTGCGTCACCTAACGCGCCCTCTAGTACGTATGCCATCTTGAGGGGAACGAGGAGAATCCTCAGGGTGTGGAACCAGTTGGTGAAGTTTGTCCCATCTGTTTTTAGCTTATCTTTCTCTAGGAATGATCCTAAGTTGAACGAGGGGCGAGGTGCTGCCATCTACAAGGTTGATTCACAAGGATACATATTTAGACTTTTGTTCATAATGTGGAGTTTCAATTTAATCTCAAAATTCTAGAAAGCTCCCACTTAGATAAACACCTCTCAATTTAACTAAGTGATTACACAACCCCAGCCCCCATACCTCCCCCGATCGTCACGGCCATCAGTATGCGAACCAGGTAGGCCTCTAAGCCAATCACATCATGCATGTGACTCGTGCTCGACCTTTTGGTCTCCTGTGTTCCAGGCCCGCATCTACATACATCAAGCCTGCCAATCGAACCTTGATGTTAGCTGTTCCGCAAGGCCATATCTGCATATGCCAGGCTTGCCGAACCCAACCTCATGCGAACTCCGTTGAATATGTAGGACAACTCCGGTATGTACGGAGCATCAAGCCATATGGGAGAACCTTCCAGGCGGTGCCCACCAAGGGAGAACATAATGTTGGTATTGTGAGAGATGGTCCTGTTTCGTGCTACCGTCGATATATCTAGCATACTAGCATAAAATAGGAAGTAAAACTGTAAATCATACAACCTATGATCCCCCTTTATGCAAAGCAAAGTTAAACTCCTTTCTACTTTAGCTTGTGCAAGTTTTACGTGGCTGCTAGGGGTTTCGAGAGAGAGAACCGTTTCTATCCTGCGAAAAACATGCCACAACACCGTCTCCCATCCGTCTCTATTACACCCCTGTCGGGGCCCTCCGTTGCAAACATCTTCGCATCGCTAATGCAGAGAGACAGACATCCCCCCAGCCACTTTATATGGTACAAGCCATATGTCAAGCGTGGAACCAGTCTCGCGTAAACGCGTAAGGTCGGCCGGGAGCCGCTTCATCAAACATTGCCGCAACGCTAAATGAGTACACGTGGGAGGGTAACGAATGAAGATTCGATGCCCACATCCTAGATGTGTTCTACTCGTACAATACATAAACCTCCAGCGACGAAGTAGCACCACAGGTGTAGTGCCTCGAAGAGATTATACATGTACGGTACAATCAATGTTCCTCCCGGGCCCCGAACCAGGCGAGCAGCGGAAGAAAGACGGCTACGGATCCCGACTCCAGCAGAACGACGGCCTGCCTTATGATGGAGAACTCCAATCCAGGTGCAGACTCCAAACAAGGGGAGTCCACTTCCGGGAAGGAGAAGGAGGAAGAAGGAGATATTGGTGTGTTGGAAAAAGGGGGGGTCTACCCCTCCTTATATAGGCCAAGGGGGGGGTGTCATCCTCCTCCCCTCCCCCATGTGGGACTAAACTCCCAAGGGGGGTGGTGGGCCCCAGCCTTGGCGCCAAGCCCAAGGGGGGAGACCCCCTCCTCCCTTAATGGGCCCATGGGGCCCATTTAGCCTTTTTCCCATTTTTTTAATTTGTTTAATATGTTTTAAATATTTAATTCAGATAATTAAATAATAAAACATTATTAAAACAATTAAACTTTATTTTGAACTATTCAAAATGTCCGGAAACCATTCCGTCCTCCTCCGGAACTATTCCGGTGATTCCTCCTATTTTACCGATTGATCCCGTAACAGTCCTATGCATCGATTGCCCTTAAGTGTAACACCCTAACGGTCCGGGAAACAGTAGACATGGTCGAGACTCTTCTCATTGACCAATGACTAGTCAGTTGGACCTGGTTACAATCCTTGACAGCCCCTGCGCTTCCATCGAATGAACTTCGATCACTTTTGGAAACCGTTAACGATACGACGTAATCCCTTTGTGCTGCGGTACTTTTTTTATCTGAGGTTTGATCGTCGGTATCCTACATACCGTGTTCACATCTCGTTCACCACAAACAACTTCTCTCGTCCATGATCATTGCATCTCTTGTGACCTAGTCACGTCTTTGCAAGGTGTTGATGCAATATCACGGAGTGGGCCTAGAGTACCTGTCCTGTCACAAGGACTGACAAATCCCGCTCTGATCTATTAACATACTCATCAACCATCTATTTCGGAATACCCAAAGTGCACCGTTATAGCCAATATATTTCAGTCAGGCGGTGGGATACAAATCAAAGTCTCCTCATAGATGACAATTACGTATGATCATTACGGTCTAAGGACTAAGCCATACGTTACAAAGTCATAGAAACGCTGAACTATGTGACTCGATCACATTGCAATACTTTAGGTGGGTGTACGTCCATCACATCATTCCCCTTAACGATATGACCTCATTGTCAATGGACTTAAGTGTCTCCATGATCAGGAAAGCTTGATCAATCAATTTCCCAAGGAGATAGTTTAAACGAGTTAAACTATGGACCATGTTTTATACTACACCTGTATTAGTATTTCCAAGTAATACATTTATAGCACAGTATAAAACGTATTATGAACAAAAGGGATATGTGACAAATATCTTTATTAATTTGTCTCTAAGGCACATATCCAACAGATACGTCCCAAACGTATCTATAATTTCTGCTTGCTCCGTGCATGTTTTGTGTGACTTTGCCATGTTATGCTTGAACTTTCATACACTTTTTATCATATTTGGACTAACCTATTAACTCAGTGCACCAGTTGCCAGTTCATGTTTTCTGTTGTTTTTGTATTTCAGGTTTTCCTGCTATTAAAAGTGTAAGAGCAAAGTTTTGCCCCCGTGTGTTTTGGTTATTGTTGGACAAGACTGTAGAGGAACTAACAATGTTTTCTAGTATAAACAGTTGCATAGGTTCCTGAAGGACAAGCTATGTGATAAAGCTTCAGGGAAGGTCTTCAAGTTATCGAAGCATTAACCTTCGGAGCGAAGCTTAATGACGAAGGTTGACCCCCAAAAATGAAGGTGTCCTGAAGCTCTACTCATTGAAGGAAATGAAGAAGACGGCGCAAGACTTAGATGTTTTTGTGTAGTTCTTTTTCTGTTTTCTTGAGTCATAGGACAAACCGTACTATCAAGAGGGGTATTTAGTTTGTGGACATCGAAGTCATTGAACAATGCTCAGATCAAATCCAAACCTAGTGAGAAGCCTGAGTGAAGAAATCTCATGTGCACTAAGTTAAGTTTCGGTAGCAAAGACTTCGTTCTTTGGCAACTGAAGCAGAACTTAGTCCGTGAGTCAGCTTTACTTGTTCCTCAAGTAAAGTTGCGCATTGATGACAAATCCGACCGTTGTGGACACGTGTCAAGCTGTCACCTCGGGTCAGTTTGGTCATTCCGCACCTCGGGATCGCCAACTATAAATACGCCGCCCCCTCCTCCATTTGCGGGTGTCTGCTCTGAGATCATTCCAAGAGAGACTGAAGAGAGCAACCCCAAAAACGCCACCGAAGCAAAACCCAAAATCCAGAATAATGAAGCCTAAGTCCCATTGATCTGAGTAGATTTGAGATGACTTAGGTCAAAGCTTACTAGCCTTTTTATCTTGGAGAACTGCAATTCTCCTAGACGGTTAGAGTGTTGTTCTTCAGAGAGCGAAGAGTAATTGTCGCCTCGAAGTCCAGTTTGTCAAAGGTTTCGGTGATTTCCTTAATAATCAACCACGAGTGAAGAACTGATCAAGCTCAAGGAGTTTGATGCGGTGAAGCAACGGACGGAGAGAGATTTGCTCCAGGTGTTCAATCACCAGTCCCTCCAACCAGACGTAGCGCTTTGCAGAGCGTGAACTGGTCGAACAAACATCACCGAGTCCCAGTTCGTTTTACTTCAAGCATTTACCCTCAGTATTGCATTTGCTTCGCAGTTATGCTTCAATATGTTTTGATTCGCTGCATTTAGTTTCGCTTCCAGTTTTACTTCGTTATTCCGCACTACTTATGCTTCACTTCAAAAGTTTCAGTCGAAAATTTTGAAGTGATCATTCACCCCCTCCCCCTCTGATCACATACTTGGACTTTCAAAAAGTGCCAAATAAATCCCGGATAAATTATATAAAAAATCAGCGACCCGGAAGCTTCCCGAATCACCAAGGAAGGAAGGTGGTGGACCCACCAGGGCCCCAGGAGGGTCCCTAATGCGGCCCCACCCTAGGTCACACCAGGAGGCCTCCTGGCTGCCCTGTGGCCCCTCTCGGTGCCCCCTTCGGCCTATATTTACCCCCCGTGACGGAATCCCCTAATATCGATCTGCTATTCCCGTTCTCCTCTCTGTTCCGCTGCCGCCGCCGTTTCAAGATCGGGGCTTCCAGGAGAAGCTACCCTGGCACCCTGCCGGAAGGAGGAATCCCCTCCGGGAGACCATCCATCGCCATGGACGCCTCCCAGATGTGCCGTGAGTAGTACCCCTTGTACCATGGGTCCGTGACCAGTAGCTATGTGATGTACTCCTCCCATCTTTGTGCTTTCACTTTCGAGACCTCGTGAGCTGCCTCACAGCTCTTGTTAATGACTTGATTTCCCTCGGTGCTGATGACATTACTCATCACTCTGTTGTGAGAACTTTGCTTCGCTCATTGGACGACTCATTTGATCACATTGTGCTGATGATCAAGGAAAGGACTGATTTCAGACGTCTTGTTGCCGCTGATTTTCTTGAGAGACTCAATACCTTTGAAATGGAAGAAGATGAGAAACGTGACATAAATGGCTCTCGAAGAAAATCTCATGCCTTGAAAGCAAAAGCTTCGCGTCATTCTTCACCCGAAGTCAGCTCTGCTTTAGGTGTCGAATCAGATGATCGTGCAAGCATTGGAAAAGATTTAGCACTGATCATGAGACGCTTCAACCGCTTCCAGAGAAAAGGCTTTTCTTCACCAAAGAAGAGTTATTCTTCAAGAAGCTCAACTCACTCATCTCACCGCTCATCCTCAAGAATCTCTCCTTCAAAGGACAACTGTTGCTACAAGTGAAAGAAGCCAGGTCACTACATTGCTGATTGCCCTCTGTGGGAAGCTGAGAACAAAGCAAAGCATTCGCTCAGAGACTCCTCTACCAAGTCCCACAGATCTTCCAGAAGCTATGAATCCAAGAGACATGATTCCAGTTCTAGAAGAGATAAGAAGAAATATTCTGATGATGACAAGAGGAAGAAGTATCACAAGAAGCGTGAGGGTTCTTCATCGAAGACTTACTCATCTCGTCGAAGCTGCTCTCACCGTGCCAAGGCTTATCTGGGAAAGGAGATGAACTCTGAAGACGAAGCCTCTAGGTCCGAAGCTCAATCAGGATCAAGGTCTGGGTCTGGGTCCGAATCAGATGGTGTTGCTGGTTTGGCATTCGCTTCAGCAGATGCTTCGGAAAAATCTTCGAGCTCACTCTTCACAAACAACAGTAGTGAAGATGAATCTCCTGCATATTGCTTCATGGCCAAGGCGAAGGTATCTTCATCAAAATCTAACTATGATACTTCTGATTATTCCTCATATGACAGTGATTCAAAGATAAGCTATGCTAAAATTGCTTCAATCCAACAAGATGAACTTGATTCACTAAGCAAAACCATTAAGAAATCAGAAACTCTGTTGATCGATGAGATAGAGAAAGGTCAAACTTTAACTAATGAGCATGAAGCTCTGAAGGAAAAGTTTGAAGAATTATCCTCTCGGCATGATCTTCTTTCAGCTGATTATGAGAAGTTCACCTATGAATTTCTTCAGAGGAAAATGGCTCTCGAAAAACTGAAAGAGGCTCATGAAGAGTTGGAAAATGTCAATCTCTCTCTCATGACTCAACAAGGTCTGAAGCAAATCATAAAACTGAAGCACCTTGTTTGGATTGTTTGGAACGAAGAAAAATTGATTCCAAAGGCAAAGCTCCTATTGTTATTGATGATACTAATGCCTCTGATGAGGAAAATCCTGCTATTACCGAGGAACTCCTCAGGTTGAAAAACTTATTTGAAACAGGGATGTTCAAAAGTGTGCAAGGCCACCAGTATCTCTGTGATATTCTGAGGAAGGCTCTCCTTCACAGGAGTCCCAGGAATGAAGGTGTTGGTTTTGAAAGAAAGATAAACCCTGATGGCACCTATTGGGAACCTGAGAAGTATCCTAAGACTGTTTGGGTCCTTGCGAAGGGAAACCCCATTGATATAGCTAACCTTTCAGGTTTTGATTGAAAGATGAACAAAGCTATTGTAGATGAATCACTTGATTCTGACTACAAGCTCATCAAAGATGAACCGGGAAAGGTTACAGCTGAGTATGTTGGTACTCCTCCTAAGAATGGCTTCTATAAGAGGCAGATATGGGTGTAGAAAGCACTTGTGGAAAAACTGCCTGCTAACCATACCATGCAGGGAAAGTCTTCGGTACCACCGAATCATTTCTATTCTCTTGAAACAAGGAATGATCCTATGGTGACCGAATCAAATGTTCCGCAGAAGCAATACTATCGTACTGGTCGTCATACTTATCGTCCTCATAATAATCATTCTAAGATTGCATATGCTCATTCTTATGCTAACCATTCACAGAGGACTTACATTTATGGTGTGCTTGATGGTACACCGAAGAAATACACTCCTATTCTCTTTAACATTGCTTCAACCAGTGCTTCAACATCTTCTCAGTCACCTTCTCGTTTGTGGGTGGTTAAGAAGAACTAATTCTTCTGCAGGGCTATGTCTCCGGTGGATCCGAATGGGTCATGGATAGTGGTTGCACAAATCATATGACCGGAGACAAGGAGTTATTCACCGAAGAAAAAATATCTCACTCTTCTCAGAAGTACATTACCTTCGGTGATAACAACAAGGGTAAAGTTTTAGGTTTGGGTAAGGTTTCCATATCGAAAGATAAGCACATTGACAAGGTTATGCTAGTCCAATCACTTGGATATAATCTTATGTCTATTTCGAAATTATGCGATATGGGTATGCTTGTTCTATTTTCTGCTTCGCGTTGTGTTATCTTTTCACAGGATGACTATGCGTTTGTCTTCGAGGGTTACCGAAAAGGAGACTTATACATTGTTGATTTTTCCTCGGGCCCTGCTGTATCCACATGCTTAATGGCAAAAGCTTCATATGGGTGGTTATGGCATCGAAGACTTGGTCATGCAGGGATGAGAAATCTTCATAACTTAGTGAATAAGAATCATGTTATTGGCCTTAGCGAAGTTAAATTCGACAAGGATCGTCTCTGCAGTGCTTGTGAAGCTGGTAAAATTACGAAGAAACATCATTCAGCGAAGACTATCATGACTACCACTCGTCCTCTTGAATTGCTTCATATGGATCTTTTTGGTCCTCAAAATTATGCAAGCCTGGGAGGAAACAAATATGGTCTAGTTATTGTTGATGACTTCTCTCGTTATACTTGGGTTTTCTTTTTGGATGACAAGAGCAAAGTTGTTGAAATCTTCAAGTCATTCGCCAAGAGAGCTCAAACAGAATATGAATTATCTCTGAAGCATATCCGAAGTGATAATGGAACTGAATTCAAAAATACTCATATTGAAGATTTTCTTGATGATTATGGTTTTACCCATGAGTTCTCTGCTGCTTATACACCTCAACATAATGGTGTTGTTGAAAGGATAGAACTCTCATTGAGATGGCCAAAACTATGCTTGCTAAATACAAGACTCCTATTAGGTTCTGGGCCGAAGCAATTAACACAGCTTGTCATATCATCAACAAGGTTTACCTTCACAAATTTCTGAAGAAGACTTCACATGAGCTTATCACTGGTAACAAACCAAATGTTTCGTACCTTAGGGTATTTGGTGCTCCATGCTTTATTAGAGATATGAATCATAGCTCCAAATTTTCCCCTAAGGCACATGAAGGTTTTATTTTAGGTTATGGCTCAAACTCTCACACCTACAGAGTCTATAACTCTCACTTTGGGAAAGTTATGGAAACTGTGAATGTGAGGTTTGATGAAACTAATGGCTCTCAAAAAGAGCACTTGCCTCATGATCTAGATGAACCTCCTCTTGATGAAGTGATCAGGTCCATGGATATTGGAGAGATTCGCCCTGTTGAAGCCAATGCTCGTCAAGCTAATAGGGATGACGACGGTCCAATATTCCCACACATAGCCCGGGGCGCTGGAGATCAACATTCTGAAGCTAATAATGAACAGGACGAAGAAGAACAAAGGAACGAAGGAAATGCTGAAGCTGAAGGTGAAGCAGATCCTGAAGATGAAGCAGATCTTGAAGCAGAAGCTGAGCCTGAAGCTAATGATTCGACCTTATCACGTGTCCGAAGAAGAGTTGATGTTGATACGATCCTTGAAGAAATTCATCAACCAGGTCGTCCTACAACTCGCTCTCGTACTCGTTTGGCTAACTTCTGTGGAAACTTTTCGTTTGTCTCCATGCTAGAACCCTCAAAGTTACACCCATTGGTTAACTGCCATGAAGGATCCAGATTGGTTAACTGCCATGCTCAAAGAACTTAACAAGTTCGAGCGAAACAAAGTCTGGTCCTTAGTTGATAGACCTGATCCCACGAAGCACAACATCATTGGTACAAAGTGGATTTTTCGCAATAAGCAAGATGAAGATGGTATAGTGGTAAGGAACAAAGCACACCTGGTAGCACAAGGTTACAACCAAATCGAAGGTATCGATTTCGGCGAAACTTATGCTCCAGTTGCTCGTCTCGAATCCATTCGTGTTATGCTTGCTTTTGCAAGATACAATGGTATTCTGCTTTATCAAATGGATGTGAAAAGTGCTTTTCTTAACGGAGAAATCGAGGAAGAAGTGTATGTTATGCAGCCTCCAGGTTTTGAAGACCCGAAGAAACCCGACATGGTGTACAGGTTACACAAGGCCTTCTATGGGTTGAAGCAAGCACCTCGTGCTTGGTACGACACATTGAAGAATTTCCTTCTGAAGAAAGGCTTCAAACCAGGAACCACTGACCCAACGCTTTTCACTCGATCTTATAATAGTGATTTGTTTGTATGTCAAATATATGTAGATGATATCATTTTTGGATGCACTAACACTGAAATCAGCGAAGAATTTGCCAAAATGATGTCGAAGAAATATGAGATGTCTATGATGGGTGAATTGAAGTTCTTCCTTGGACTTCAAATCCGTCAACAGAAGAATGGCACCTTTATTTCTCAAGAAAAATATCTAAAGGATTGCCTGAAGAAGTTTGGTCTCACTGAATGCAAAACCATTAAGACGCCTATGCCTACCAATGGCTTCTTAGATGCAGATGAGAAGGGCAAAGCCTTCGACCAGAAGAAATACCGGTCTATGATTGGATCCCTTTTATATCTTTGTGCATCTAGACCTGACATTATGCTTTCAGTATGTATTTGTGCTCGTTTTCAGGCAAATCCAAAGGAATCACATCACACTGCTGTAAAGTGAATTCTTCTTTATCTTGCTCACACACCTACCTTGGGCTTGTGGTATCCCAAGGGAGCACAGTTTGATCTTATTGGCTATTCTGATTCAGACTGGGCTGGTAATCGTGTGGATAGGAAATCAACTTCAGGGACTTGTCATTTCCTTGGAAGATCACTTGTGTGTTGGGCTTCAAAGAAGCAAAACTGTGTTTCAATATCAACTGCTGAAGCCGAATACATTGCTGCTGGGTCATGCTGTACTCAGATTCTATGGCTGAAGCAAACGCTGAAGGATTATGGTATTCTCGTGAAGAGAATTCCACTCCTATGTGATAATGAGAGTGCAATAAAAATTTCTCACAATCCTGTGCAGCACTCTCGCACGAAGCATATTGACATTCGCCATCATTTTCTTCGTGATCACGTTCAGCGTGAAGATATTGTTATTAGTCATGTCAGAACTGAAGATCAACTGGCAGACATTTTCACGAAACCATTGGATGAGAAAAGATTCTGTACGTGAAGGTGTGAGCTCAATATATTGGACTCACGACATGTACTGTAAGACCGAACCTTTTACTTCTGTATATATTCATTTTCTTTGTTGCTTACCTATTTAGTTTCGTTGTTTGTTTTTGCTTCGTTTAGTTTATTTTTATTTCGCTTGGTTTTAGTCCTCTATGCTTATCACATTTTGCTTCGTTTGGTTTTTCTTCGAGGTGATACGTTTCGGACCCTACCCTTTCTATTCCTTTTCTGTCTTATTCTGTCTGTCCAATATGGTTGAGCACAATTGAAACGGAAAACATTTGCTTCGAACATCATTGAGTTCCGAATCAAATGCTTCCAATTCTCATCGAACTTTTTCTCATGAGAGGACTTATTCTTCGGTCGTTGAGATCCCGTCATATCCGGGTCGTTGAGATTTTCTCGCGATTCGCCACGAAATCCTCGCCGTAGAATCCAGAGAGACAGTCGCTGGGGGCCGTTCGATCTGATCTGACAGCTCCTGTCAGACCGGCCTATATAAGGCATCTCACCCCAGCGAATCCATCCCACCTCATTCGCATCTCCCCGGAAACCTCTCTCTCACGAGCGCCACCGAGCTCCTCGTCCCCGTCACCGTTCTCGCCGCTTCACTGCCGGAAGAGCGTCGCCGTGGACTTCACACCGTCGACGAGCACATCTTCTCCGCTCATCGCCGCCGTAGAAGCTCGACGCCACCGAGTTAGGGTACGCCGAGCCTCGATCCAATCTCCATCCCTCTGTTCGTCAGTTTCCCGATTGGATCCGCGTTCTTAGTCTGTTTGATTTTGGATGAATTTCTTTAGGTTTCTTTGATCCGTTGGATCGTTGCACTGTTGGGAAATCTGTTTCTGCTAGCCAAAGGTTTCCATCTCGATTCAGGTTAGAAATTAGGGTTAGAATCCATCTGTTCTGTGTTAGGGTTTCAGCTCATCTTGTGTGAGATTAAGTCTAGCTCAGAACAGACCAGAATCTCTACCCAAATTCTTCACTGAATCTCTTGTCAAAACTCTTGTTTTTGGACCGAAACTTTTGCTGGTGCTCATTCCATATTTGCCTTTTCCCTCACAACTTCTATGCTTTTCACAGGATGTCTGCTGAGTTAGGCTTCGGTAATGAGTCACCAAACCTTGATCACATCAACGAAGCAGAACGGTCTGCTCCGAAGAAGAAAGGAGGCAGAACGAAGGAAACCAACAACGGCAGAGGCATTCCTGAATCCATACGTATTGCTCTGGGTTATGACATGCCCCCTGAAGAAACCAAGGACCAGCACAAGAATCGCTTGCAAAATATTCGCCGGTACTGGGCTGTTCGATGGTACAAGTACAAGAGCATCCCTACCTGGAAGTGGACTATGCAGTTTTCCTTCAGTCCACCCTATCAGTATACTTCGGCAATGTGCAGTCAGTACACCGAAGAGAATCGCCACCTGTACTACCCAGTTCCACCGAAGCTTCCTCACCCCAACACCCTCAAGACACCAGATGATTACCCATAAGAGCAAGAACGATTGAGAATCGCTGCTGAAGCCAAGAGGCTGAAAGAAGAGAAGAAGGCAGCCAAGTTGGCTGAAGCAGAAGCCCAAGGTGCTGGGCCAAGCTCGAAGAAGAAGAAGAAGCTGAAAAAGAAATATGCTTCTCCTCCCCATGCTACCACAGAAGATGAAGAGCAGGTCAGGCTAGAGCAAGATGCTCGAGAAGATTCAATCATGGACGAATCAAATGCTTCAGCTTCTTCTTCTTCTTCATCAACGAAGCCCAAGCAGTCTACTGCAACAACCTGCAAAGGCTTCAGCATCAACGAAGCCCAAGCAGTCTACTGCAACAAACCCTTCAGCGAAGCACAAGCTCACTGAAGAAGAATTGAGACACAAAGACCTCGCAGAGGCACTTGAGTGCAACATCCTTGCCAGAAGCTCAGCTGATCAGAAGAAGGCAGATGAGGATGCTGCCAGACAGAAAAAGGAGTTGGACTCTACAAAGATGGCTGCAGAGAAGGCTGAGACGAAGCGCAAGCTCGCCGAAGCCGCAAAGAACGAAGAAAAAGCTGTTGCTGAAGCTAAACAGCTTGCTGAACATGAAGCTAAACGCAAGGCCTCTTTAGAAGGTCTCAAGACGAAGAAAGCTGAGAAAGCAGCCAGGGCAAGTCAGAAGAAGCCCGTAGTTGATATGAATCCCTCCGCTATTCCATCGAAGCAGAAAGGCATATCTTTGCCTGAAGCTCAAGCTGAAGCTGATCGTCAAAGTGACCATCCATTCCCTGACTCTCGTGAAGGCGAACTCTGGGATCAGTTGGGCATTACTGAAGCCCTTGGGGAGAAGTGTGTTGCTGAAGATCCTGATGCTGTTGACATTGGAGAAGTTTACATCTCCAGGTCTATCGAAGCTATGATCTCCACCATGATAAGTCGGCTGAAGGATTTGCACTCAAGAGATAGGGCTGAAAACAAAAAGATTCACAACTATCAGAAGCGTGTTGAATCAGAACCTGATGAAGAATTCAAACAGCACGCCTTGAAGTTGCTTCAACAAGTGACTGATGTCAATTCCACCACCAAGGACAACATCAAAATCTTCAAAGGCAAAATCAAGGCTGCTGTGGATGATATGGTGAAGAACCATAATGCTTCCATTATGGAAAGAGATTAGAGGAAACGCAAGGCTTCGCCCGAAACTGAACGTGTCGTTGCTCCACCATCTCCCAAGCCTGCATCAAAGGCTTCTGGACCCTCACCCAAGAAGAGAACCACCAAAAAGCGCAAGGTTACTTTGGCCTCCGCCGCAGACATGGATACAAGTGATGAACAGCCACCGGAAACTCCTGAAGCAGTTCCCACTCCTGCACCGACGCCAAAGCCATCCCAGCCCACCCCAAAGCCTTCAGCTCCACCCACCAAAACTCCCACACCTCCTCCTACCAGAACCACCCCCAAGCAAACTCCACCACAAAGAGTTCCTAACCCCACTCCAACACCTGCACGAACCCCCACACCCATACCACCTCGTGTTCCCACACCCATCCGTGCTCCAACCCCCGAACCACAAAGAATTCCCACTCCACCAGTTGCTCCCGCACCACCTTCATCACTTCGAAGGACGACGACGGCCTCGATGACAGCGACCTCGACATCAACCTCATCACTCAGACACGCCACGACGCTATTCCTACGTCTTCTTCTGAAGAAGAATCCTCAGGCGATCAGTCTTCGTCGGATGAGTCTTCGTCAAGCATTGCTTCGTCGGGTTCTCAGGGTGCTGATGCTGCGTAATAGATCTCTCGAACCTCTTCTCAACCTTTTGTCCAATCATTGACAAAAAGGGGAGAATGAGGGCATCGATGAGTTAGTTTTGCATCGGGAAAAGGGTTCTTGCTATCTGTTTTTGCTTCCTTTGGTTAAGTTACGACAAACATTCCATTACTTTCAATTGGGTTGTAACTTAAGTTTTACTTCAGTCATGCTACTCATGTGCTACACTTAAAGTTTTAATAACCCCCTTTGCTTGCAAGTATTGCTTCGTATCTTCTATCTTGCAGGTGGTTATTATTTTCTAAGTCACAGGTTATTGGAAGCTATTGCATACATTCCTGGATATTTATCTTCAATGCAATTGTATTCGCTAAGATATTTTGTTTTGCTCTCCACCGAAGAAAATTATCTCAAGCATTAACTTCGATTATATAAATCTTCGATGCTTGTATTCCGGGGGAGCCAAAAACTTCATATCTTAGAGTTTGTCCCATCACTTCACAAAAACTTCAATATCTTTTATCGATGCCTGTTTTGTCAACAATAGTCCAAAAAGGGGGAGATTGTAAGAGCAAAGTTTTTCCCCCGTGTGTTTTGGATATTGTTGGACAAGACAGTAGAGGAACTAACAATGTTTTCTAGTATAAACAGTTGCATAGGTTCCTGAAGGACAAGCTATGTGATAAAGCTTCAGGGAACGTCTTCAAGTTATCGAAGCATTAACCTTCGGAGCGAAGCTTAATCACGAAGGTTGACCCCCAAAAATGAAGGTGTCCTGAAGCTCTACTCATTGAAGGAAATGAAGAAGACGGCGCAAGACTTAGATGTTTTTGTGTAGTTCTTTTTCTGTTTTCTTGAGTCATAGGACAAACCGTACTATCAAGAGGGGTATTTAGTTTGTGGACATCGAAGTCATTGAACAATGCTCAGATCAAATCCAAACCTAGTGAGAAGCTTGAGTGAAGAAATCTCATGTGCACTAAATTAAGTTTCGGCAGCAAAGACTTCGTTCTTTGGCAACTGAAGAAGAACTTAGTCCGTGAGTCAGCTTTACTTGTTCCTCAAGTAAAGTTGCGCAGTGATGACAAATCCGACCGTTGTGGACACGTGTCAAGCTGTCACCTCGGGTCAGTTTGGTCATTCCGCACCTCGGGATTGCCAACTATAAATACGCCGCCCCCTCCTCCATTTGCGGGTGGCTGTTCTGAGATCATTCCAAGAGAGACTGAAGAGAGCAACCCCAAAAACGCCACCGAAGCAAAACCCAAAATCCAGAATACTGAAGCCTAAGTCCCATTGATCTGAGTAGATTTGAGGTGACTTAGGTGAAAGCTTACTAGCATTTTTATCTTGGAGAACTGCAATTCTCCTAGACGGTTAGAGTGTTGTTCTTCAGAGAGCGAAGAGTAATTTTCGCCTCGAAGTCCAGTTTGTCAAAGGTTTCGGTGATTTCCTTAATAATCAACCACGAGTGAAGAACTGATCAAGCTCAAGGAGTTTGATGCAGTGGAGCAACGGACGGAGAGAGATTTGCTCCAGGTGTTCAATCACCAGTCCCTCCAACCAGATGTAGCGCTTTGCAGAGCGTGAACTGGTCGAACAAACATCGCCGAGTCCCAGTTCGTTTTACTTCAAGCATTTACCCTCAGTATTGCATTTGCTTCGCAGTTATGCTTCAATATGATTTGATTCGCTGCATTTAGTTTCGCTTCCAGTTTTACTTCGTTATTCCGCACTACTTATTCTTCACTTCAAAAGTTTCAGTCGAAAATTTTGAAGTGATCATTCACCCCCTCCCCCTCTGATCACATACTTGGACTTTCAAAAAGTGCCAAATAAATCCCGGAAAAATTATATAAAAAATCAGCGACCCGGAAGCTTCCCGAATCACCAAGGAAGGAAGGTGGTGGACCCACCAGGGCCCCAGGAGGGTCCCTAATGTGGCCCCACCCAAGGTCACGCCAGGAGGCCTCCTGGCTGCCCTGTGGCCCCTCTCGGTGCCCCCTTCGGCCTATATTTACCCCCCGTGATGGAAACCCCTAATATCGATCTGCTATTCCCGTTCTCCTCTCTATTCCGCTGCCGCCGCCGTTTCAAGATCGGGGCTTCCAGGAGAAGCTACCCTGGCACCCTGCCGGAAGGAGGAATCCCCTCCGGGAGACCATCCATCGCCATGGACGCCTCCCAGATGTGCCGTGAGTAGTACCCCTTGTACCATGGGTCCGTGACCAGTTGCTATGTGATGTACTCCTCCCATCTTTGTGCTTTCACTTTCGAGACCTCGTGAGCTGCCTCACATGATCGAGGCACCGTAGTAATTTTCTGTATAGTTATGCTGAGTTAGCTGGGATGTGATGGATTATGAGATTATGTTCAGATTGTGATGAGTAATATATTTGGTTCTTCTCTTTTATATTTATGTTCTTTAGTGAATTTTTGCATGTTCTCCGTTGCCGTATTTTACTTTGGCCAAGTAATTTGTTGCAACTCCAAGAGGGAGCGTTATGCTTGATTGTGGGTTCAGCCCCTTGATGTCTAGCTTGAGTGACAGAAACATGAGACTAGGGAATGTGCTGTTGCCACCAGGGATAAAACAACGGTGCTTATACCTGCGGGTGCAAGGATTGTTTACTTTACGCAAAGTTCTTTTAATGCAGTTGTCTGTTGCTTTGAGTTTACACTTTGGGTGGGATTCACAACTTAATACCAACGAGATGTTCTGGATTGATATCTCAAGGTGGATGATTCGTAGTAGATGCAGATGGATTTTGGTCTACTTACCTTGGCGTACTGCCCATTGCTTTTGAGCCTCTTCCTTTCTTTTGTAGCATAATTAGCATTGTGGTGCATTTATAATCCTGTCAATTGCCCAGCTGTGATTTGTTTACCTCGCTAGCACTTTTACGTCTTTTGGGAGAGAGACATCACTAGTGAACATCACGGAACCCTGGTACATATTCACACCATTGTTTACACCCTCACTTTACTTTCAGTTCTTACTTTCAGTTGCACTATTATCTCTTGCGTTGATCCTTTGTAAACAGCAAGGCCGGAGGAATTGACAACTCCTATGTACTCGTTGGGAGCAAAGTTCTTTGTTTCTGTGTGTAGGTCCTGACAACTGCCCAATTTCTGACGCCGTAGCCCGAAGTAATTTCTGGCGCCGTTGTCACCTTCTTGTATTTCTGCGAGTCCTACTGGAGACAAACCTTGGTATCTTCACCGAGGGAAATTTGCTGCTATGCTACATGTTACCTTCCACTTGGGGTAACCAACGAGAAGTGAGAGAACTATCCTCACCGTATCACCATGTATCCTCTCTCTCTCCCTCTCCCTCTCTCTCTCTCTCTCTTCCCCACTGTACTAGCACTATATATCATCGCTCCTCCTAGCTATGTTCGCAAAGTATTAGAGATATCTTGAGAAAGGTTTGCCCATCGACCTCTCCAATGGGGATCTTCCACCTCTAGGGATCTACCACTCCTGGGGAAGAGAGACTTCTTCTATGGTTTAGCATCCAACCTCCATATTATGGCACTTGGAGGAAGACTAGCTCTCTCTCTCTCTCGCTCTCAAGATCCACCTCTCTCATTGATTTGGAAAAATTACCTTGTATCTCTTCTTTTATTATTGTTGCATCTTGTGGTGTGTATGCTATGGGGATTATTTGAGTAACTAGTGCTAGTGAATCATGTTATTCTTCCTCTTAGTCTAGTGTTTTCATTTGGATTTCCCACACGTTCTATGTGTTCTTCATCAAAAACACCTCCAACTTGTGCAGATCAGGCACATCCTAGGGCTTGCCCGTAACTACCTTCATCATGGACTTGAAACTTTCCCAAGGGGTGGACACATCAAGCATACGTAGGTGAACTCTCTCCTTTATGTGTGTCCGTTGGGCCCTATCATAGGTTGCTCACTACTTCACCCTCCACTCTCGTGAATACAAAGGTTTGAGCAGAGCTATACGTGCACCAAGGAGGAAGTCAAGCACATGGGAAAATTGTGTCACCAGCGAGTGAAGCATCAAAGCAAAACCGGAAGTGAATATCCTCACACAAAGAAGCTTCCCAGAGGGACTGATACAACTAATGCCGGGAATGGCACAACCGCTGCACTACCACTCATCCACATGAAAGCCTACGAGTATGGCTGCACTACTGGGGCGGTACTGCCTCGGTTGCACCAAAATCCGGTTGAGTGGTACAACCGCCTTCCTGCATGCAGCATGGGCCAAGTGTCTATGTATCCTCCTCTCTCTCTTCCCCACTTACCCCTGCCTTCACTAGAACTATATATCCCTCTCCTCGCTTTTCTCTTGTACTTTTCAAATGGGGTCTTCCACCTCTAGTGCTGTACCACTACTGGGGGAGAGACGCTTCTCATACGGTTGATGTTCCGACCTCCATGTTATGGCATTTGGACGAGACTAGATCTCTCTCTCTCTCCCTCTTTCTACAGATCCACCTCTCTTATAGATTTGGAGGAACTATTTGTTTTTGGATCTTGGTGTGTTGGCTAGGGGGATGATTTGGGTAGCTATTTCTAGTGAATCTTGTTCTTCTTCCTCTTGGTCTTGCTTTTTCTTTTGGATTTCCCTCTCGTTCTTCCTGTTCTTCGTCAAAACACCTGCAACTTATGTAGACCAGGAACTTCAAATGGCTTGCCCCATGACATCCCCAAGATCTTTCCTAAGGGGATGAAATGATGTGGGGTGGACTAGCACCACCTGCACCTTCATCATGGACTTGACACTTTCCCAAGGGATGCACCCATCAATCATACATAGGGAAACTCCCTCCTTTATGTGTCTCCTTTGGGTCCTCTCATGGATGGTTCACTACTAGACCCTCCACACTCGAGAATAAAATGGTTTGAGAAGAGTTACATGTACACGAATGTAGAAGTCAAGAACATGGGAACAACTACGCCACCCGCAAGGGAAGCACGAAGCGATACTGGAAGTGAAGATCCTCACACAAAGAAGCTTTCAAGAGGGGCCGTACTAGGACGGTACCACCTCGGTTGCACCAAAATAAGGTTGAGTGGTACAACCTTCAACGTACACGCAACATGGGCCAAGTTTCCATGTATCCTCCTCCTCCTCTCTCTTCCCCACTTACCCCTTCACTATACTAGCACTATATATCCCCGATCCTCCTAGCTAAGTTAGCAAAGTATTAGAGATATCTTGAGAAAGGTTTGTGTATCTACCTCTCCAATGGGGTTCTACCACTCTTAGGGAAGAGAGACTTCTTCTGTGATTCAGCCTCGAACAACCATGTTATAGCACTTCGAGGAAGACTAGCTCTCTCTCTTGCTCGCTCTCAAGATCCACCTCTCTCCTTTATTTGAAAAAACTACCTTGTATCTTTTCTTTTGTTGTTGCATCTTCTGGTGTGTATGCTATGGGGATTATTTGAGTACCTAGTGCTAGTGAATCGTGTTCTTCTTCCTCTTGGTCTTGTGCTTTTATTTGGAATTACCTCGTGTTCTACGCGTTCATCGTCAAAAACACTTCCAACTTGTGTAGATCAGGCACATCCTAGGGCTTGCCATGTAACATCTGCAAGATCTTTCCCAAGGAGGTGAGATGATGTGGGGCGGACTAGCACTATCTGCACCTTCATCATGGACTTGAAACTTTCCCAAGTTGTGGACACATCAAGCATACATAAGTGAACTCTCTCCTTTATGTGTGTCCGTTGGGCCCTATCATAGATGGCTCACTACTTGACCCTCCAATCTCATGGATACAAAGCTAACATTGGAGCTATATGTGCACCGAGGAGAAAGTCAAGCACATGGGAAAAACGATGCCTCCCGCGAGGGAATCATCAAAGGAAAAACGGAAGAGAAGTTCCTCACACGAAGAAGCTTCCTGGAGGAACCGGTACAACTAATACCAGGAACGACACAACCGCTGCACTAACACTCATCCACATGAAATTCTACGAGTATGGGTGCAGTATTGGGGCTTACCCCCTCGGTTGCACCAAAATATGGTTGAGCGGTACAACCGCCTTCCTGCATGCAGCATGGGCCAAGTGTATATGTATCATCCTCTCTCTCTCTTCCCCACTTACCCCTTCACTTGAGTAGACCTATATATATCCCCCTCCATGCTTTTCTCTTTTACTTCTCCAATGCGGTCTTCCACCTCTAGGGATCTACCACTACTGAGGAAGAGAGGCCTCTTCGATAGTTGATCTTCCGACCTCCACGTTATTGCAATTGGATGAAGACTAAATTTCGGGACCCGGATATGCACATGTAATTCTAGCCACATTTCAATCATATGGAGAGCCGAGAGCCATACCCAATTGACGAGGGGGTGACCCCCTGACTCCTACGGACGAGCCTACCCGGTCTACCGGAAGATAGAAGGCCCACAAAGATGCCGCCTAGGCCCAGCCTTGGCCCACTAGTGGCACCGGCGTAGGAGTCCGCAACTCATAAGGAAGGTGCAAACTTGCCGTACGGAACAAGTTCAGGGTTAGGAAACCTCATCTGTAATCCAGGACGGACTCCCCGAGACCTAGCCTAGTATATAAGGGCTTGGAGGGGAGACTTCAGGGGACAAGCAATACGCAATCTGTAACCCTAGCCTTGTGCGCACTAGCCTTGGCTCCCCTGTAATCATCATCTCCAAGCAATAGTATCGAGCAGGAACGTATCCTCCTGTTAGCCGACGAGCTATCGTCCAACCTGTGCCTCTCATGACTAACCCAGGGTCCCTGACCATGGGATTTGCCGGGGAACATCCCCGTCAATTGGCGCCGTCTGTGGGAACCGCACAGGTTGGGAACGCGATCTCGGCGGCCTCACTAGCATCTTCAACACCCGCCGACGCGATGACTTCACCAGCACCCTTCGATCCGACGACCCAGGCGCAATCTTATCTGTTTGGGTCCCTCGGCTTCACGGCTCACCTCTCGACTCTCCGACCAGTTTTCGCCGACCTACGCGCCGGCATCAACCTGATCTTCGGAGCATATCGGATCTACATCAACCACTGGGGCGCCCTCCGCCTCAAGGATGACGTCCGAGCACCCGCGACGACATCTACAGCAGCAATCGATGCAGTCGCCACCCGCGCGGCCACCCTTCGAGCCAGCCGCGACTGCCCACCCAAACCAAGGCTACACATCACCCGCGATCGCTCGGGCGAACCCTCGGCCTGGAAAAGAAGCATCACACGCACGAGAAATAAGGCGGCCAGGACACCATCCCAGGTGTTCATGGAAGAAGTCGACGCACCACCAGCAAACGGTGAGGGCCAAGACGACGACTCGAACACTCGCCAAGCCAACGACAACACAAAAGCGCCTGGAACCGCCGGTAAGATCGTCGTGAAGCTGGGAGAAGTGGGAAGCATACCAACGAAAGTACCACAGGGACAAGAACAGAGCAACCACAAAGGCGACAAGCCATCAAGCTGTAAACAACAAACCCCGAGTGCTGCGGTGGACGACCCACCCAAAGAGCGAATCTACCTGTCCAAAGAATCAATGGCCAGAGTAAAGGACGCAGTCGAACATGGGAAGTTACTACCGTCAAGCGCAACAAGAGACGAGCTCAGTGCATACAAAAAATTGGCAAGCGAGCTAACCCAGCGAGCGAGACAAAAGCGCCTAGAGCTAGAAAAGCAAGAAAGAGTGGCCCCCGAGCAGAAAAGCAATCGCAATCCACCCCCAAGGGACGAATCTTCGGATCGCGGATCCCCCCTCCGCAATAAATCGAAATTCCGCAACCTGCGACGAACAGACAAGAAGAGGGTGGTCCGGAGGCTCGACGACGACTTCAAGCTAGAAGAGGAGGACGACGAAGAGGAACCCCTCACACCAGCAGAAGCCCTCATAAGCGCTCGATACTACCTGTCTCGCGCCCAAAAAAATAGGCAGAACAGACCGGACCGCAACACTTCAATAGCCTTGCAGATAATGAAAGACGTCATCGCCGCCTCAGCACCCAAAAAATCAAGTGCAAGGCGACCGACCCGTGCAAGGACACAAGACAGGGACCCTAGCTCACCCGATGACGACGACAGCAGCGACAACTGGCGCAAACGCTCTGGAAAAAACAGGAAGCACGACAGCGACGACAAAGACAACAAGCGCCGCAGCAGTCGACGAGACGCACGCGACGACATCACACAGAACAAAGTCAACCGGAGCAGACGAAGACGCACAACACGCGAAGAGTACTCGGACGAAGAAGCCTTCGACGAAGAAATCAAGCCATGCGGAGCACTATGCTTCACGCGTTCCATACGCAAGACGCGAATGCCGAGCGGGTTCAAATTGAACTCCACAACGCTCAAATACAATGGACTCGAGGAGCCAGAGGCGTGTCTCGACGACTACTTAACACCAGTCAAGTTCCAGCGAGGGACCAACGTCACGGCAATGCAGTATGTGCAGCTCATGCTCGAGAGCTCGGCACGACACTGGTTCAAGAATCTCCCGCGAGGATCCATCAGCTCATGGAGGCAGTTACGTGAAGCCTTCATAGAAAACTTCAAATCCACATACAAGAGACCGGCATCACTCGAGGAGATGCGGGCATGCAAGCAAGGAACCAGGGAAACCCTGCGAACCTACATCCAGCGGTGGACCATACTCAAGAATTCAGCAGAAGACATATCAGACGAAAGCGTAATCGACGCGTTCAGGCAAGGCCTGTAGCGCATCGAATTCAAGGAACAGCTCGGGCAGATGAAAGTCCGAACACTCGCACGGCTGCTGGAGCTAGCCAACAGCTGGGCGGACGGCGAGGATTCCGTTCGCAACGAAACAGAAATCCACATCGCACGCTCAGAACATGACTACGACTACCACAACGGAGAAAGAGGACTCGACCGTCGAAGGAAGCGACCCAGGCGCAGTTTCTACGACGACAGAGGACCCGACATGGTCGCCGCCGGCTTCCCAGATGACAGAGACGGCAGGCATCGTGACGATAGCAGAATACAGCGCAGAGACAACCTCAAAGACGCGCCCCAAGCTGAGAAACGAGACTGGAGGACGAGGCAGTCGCGCGACAGCACTAGAACATACCGCTCGGCCAAAGAACAACTCGACGGACCGTTCTCGATACACGGATTCAGAAACGAACGAGGGGAGCTCAGATCAGGACACACCCTCAGGAATTGCAGAAGCTTCAACGAGTTTGCGGAGGAAAAAATCCGATCCGCGACAACAGCGGCCCAGCTACTCGCGAGCATAGCAGTCGGGCCCATCGCCCACGACGCACCACCAGCCCCTCCCCTACCAGCAAGGCAAGTGGACACAATCCAACAACGGCGCAGGAGACCAGATGCAGAGGAGCAGTACCTCGAAGCCCACGGCAGGATCTACATGATACAAGAAGGCAGGCCTTCAAATAGGCATCAGAAGCAGGTCACAAGACAAGTCTTCCTCGCAGCCTCCTCACACCCCGCTGTCCCGGAGTACTTGCGTGGGTCCGAGACAGATATTACCTTTTCTCGGGAGGACCACATGCCTGCCATCCCTCGGCCAGTACATGCCGCGCTCGTGCTCGAGGCCAGAATTGGGAACTACGACATATCACGAGTATTCATGGATGGCGGCAGCGGGATCAACATCATCTTCACAAGAACACTCGAAGAAATGCTAATCCAGAGCTCCGCGCTGAAATCCTCAAGCACAACCTTCCACGAGATTGTGCCAGGAAAATCAGTCTACCCTCTGGGAAAAATAAGTCTGGAAGTGGTCTTTGGTGATGCGACCAACTTCCGCAAGGAGATCCTAGACTTCGAAGTGGTCGACTGGAAGTCGTAGTGCCACGCAATCCTCGGACGAGGGGCCTTCGCCCGCTTCATGGCAGTGCCTCACTACGCCTACCTTAAGCTAAAGATGCCAGGCCACCATGGGGTCATCAAAATCAGCGGCAGTTCCGTCAGTTTCGACCGCTGCGACAAGGAATTCCACAAGATATCAGAGGCCTTTGGAGCCCACCAAGCCAGCGAGACCACGGGACCCGCAGAAGAAGCGCTCCCGTAGAAGAATCCACTACTCGGAGGACCCGAGCACTCGGAGAAGAAGCCCTCTAGCCCTTAAGCCTACCACGCCGCCGTTTTTAATAAAGGGGATTGTCCTCATCAGACCCCCCCCCCTGCCCCATTCTTACTAAATGTAAGAAACACAAGGAAGAATATTGAATTTTTTTTCCGAAAATTGGTTCACTCGCACTCGGGGGCTCGCCGCAGCAGCCACCCCCCCCGAGGCGTTCTTCGCAATCGCGACATAAACAAAATTGGCACTCGGGGGATCGCCGCAGCAGCCACCCCCCGAGGCGTTCTTCGCAATCACGACCTAACAAAATTGGCTCTCGGGGGCTCGCCGCAGCAGCCCCCCCCCCCCCCCGAGGCGTTCTTCGCAATCGCGACATAAACAGCGGCCGACATGGCATCCACGGCCCCCCGGAGAACTCCAGAGTCCAATGCAACCACATCCGTCACACTCGCACCCGTAGAGGCTGCACGAGGCAACAAAAATCACTACAAAAGGAGGAAGGAGACAAAGCACCCAGCAACGGAACAATGACTTACACACAAGCGAGTCCGCCAAGACCCGAAGACGCTCGCACTCGACCGCCTCCGCCTGCACCAGCGCATCCTCAGCCCAACGCAGGCGCACCACCAGTTCCTCGTGCTAATCGTGCAACTCCTTCTCCTTGGAAGCCAAAGAAGCCTTAAGGTTGGAAACCATTCTTTCCGCCTTCTCGGCCTGCTTCTCGGCAGTTTGACGACGGTCTGAAAAAACAAGACAACACTCAGAATCGAAGATCCAGCAGTTCAAGCGCGGCAGCACAGGAAGAAATACTCACTACTCCTGGAAGACAAGGCATCCTGGGCAGAATTGTGGGCCTGCTGCCAACGCTCGACGACCAGACGCTCACAGTGCTGGAACACCGGCTACTCAAAGAAATCGAATATTAAAAGTCAGAACCAAAGCAAGACTACAACCAATCGCAAGCGCTTGCTTCCAGCCTCGGGGGTTACTCCCATCGGGAGCACTGGCCGTGCTCCCAATGACGACAGAGATGAGCCTACCCGGTGTACCTGAAGACAGAAGGCCCACAAAGATGTCGCATGGGCCCAGCCTTGGCCCACTAGTGGCACCTACATAGGAGTCCGCGACTCATAAGGAAGGTGCAAACTTTCCGTACGGAACAAGTTCAGGGTTAGGAAACCTCATTTGTAATCCAGGACGGACTCCCCGAGACCTAGCCTAGTATATAAGGGCTTGGAGGGGAGACGTCAGGGGACAAGCAATACGCAATCTGTAACCTTGTGCGCACTAGCCTTGGCTCCCCTGTAATCATCATCTCCAAGCAATAGTGTCGAGCAGGAACGTATCCTCGTGTTATCCAACAAGCTATCGTCCAACCTGTGCCTCTCATGACTAACCCAGGGTCCTTGACCATGGGATTTTCCGGGGGACATCCCCGTCACCAATTTTCTAAGCAGACGGCCAAGTACAAGACACTCTCAGAAAGCTTGAAATGGGTCATCATCGTGACAGAGGACCCGACATGGTCGCCGCCGGCTTCCCAGATGACAGAGACTGCAGGCATCGTGACGATAGCAGAATACAGCGCAGAGACAACCTCAAAGACGCGCCCCAAGCTGAGAAACGAGACTGGAGGACGAGGCAGTCGCGCGACAGCACTAGAACATACCGCTCGGCCAAAGAACAACTCGACGGACCGTGCTCGATACACGGATTCAGAAACGAACGAGGGGAGCTCAGATCAGGACACACCCTCAGGAATTGCAGAAGCTTCAACGAGTTTGCGGAGGAAAAAATCCGATCCGCGACAACAGCGGCCCAGCCACTCGCGAGCATAGCAGTCGGGCCCATCGCCCACGACGCACCACCAGCCCCTCCCCTACCAGCAAGGCAAGTGGACACAATCGAGAAACGGTGCAGGACACCAGATGCAGAGGAGAAATACCTAGAAGCCCACGACAGGATCTACATGATACAAGAAGGCAGGCCTTCAAATAGGCAGCAGAAGCAGGTCACAAGACAAGTCTTCCTTGCAGCCTCCTCACACCCCGTTGTCCCGGAGTACTTGCGTGGGTCCGAGACAGATATTACCTTTTCTCGGGAGGACCACCCGCCTGCCATCCCTCGGCCAGTACATGCCGTGCTCGTGCTCGAGGCCAGAATTGGGAACTACGACATATCACGAGTATTCATGGATGGCGGCAGCGGGATCAACATCATCTTCACAAGAACACTCGATGAAATGCTAATCCAGAGCTCCGCGCTGAAATCCTCAAGCACAACCTTCCACGAGATTGTGCCAGGAAAATCAGTCTACCCTCTGGGAAAAATAAGTCTGGAAGTGGTCTTTGGTGATGCGACCAACTTCCGCAAGGAGATCCTAGACTTCGAAGTGGTCGACTGGAAGTCGTAGTGCCACGCACTCCTCGGACGAGGGGCCTTCGCCCGCTTCATGGCAGTGCCTCACTACGCCTACCTTAAGCTAAAGATGCCAGGCCACCATGGGGTCATCACAATCAGCGGCAGTTTCGTCAGTTCCGACCGCTGCGACAAGGAATTCCACAAGATATTAGAGACCTTTGGAGCCCACCAAGCCAGCGAGACCACGGGACCCGCAGAAGAAGCGCTCCCGTAGAAGAATCCACTACCAGGAGGACCCGAGCACTCGGAGAAGAAGCCCTCTAGCCCTTAAGGCTACCACGCCGCCGTTTTTAATAAAGGGGATTGTCCTCATCAGACCCCCCCCCCGCCCCATTCTTACTAAATGTAAGAAACACCAGGAAGAATATTGAATTTTTTTTTCCAAAAATTGATTCACTCGCACTCGGGGGCTCGCCGCAGCAGCCACCCCCCCACCCCCGAGGCGTTCTTCGCAATCGCGACATAAAAAAAATTGGCACTCGGGGGCTCGCCGCAGCAGCCACCCCCCGAGGCGTTCTTCGCAATCATGACCTAACAAAATTGGCTCTCGGGGGCTCCCCGCAGCAGCCACCCCCCCCAAGGCGTTCTTCGCAATCGCGACATAAACAGCGGCCGACATGGCATCCACGGCCCCCCGGAGAACTCCAGAGTCCAATGCAACCACATCCGTCACACTCGCACCCGTAGAGGCTGCACGAGGCAAAAAAAATCACTACAAAAGGAGGAAGGAGACAAAGCACCCAGCAACGGAACAATGACTTACACACAAGAGAGTCCGCCAAGACCCGAAGACGCTCCCACTCGACCGCCTCCGCCTGCACAAGCGCATCCTCAGCCCGACGCAGGCGCACCAGTTCCTCGTGCTAATCGTGCAGCTCCTTGTCCTTGGAAGCCAAAGAAGCCTTAAGGTTGGAAACCATTCTTTCCGCCTTCTCGGCCTGCTTCTCGGCAGTTTGACGACGGTCTGAAAAAACAAGACAACACTCAGAATCGAAGATCCAGCAGTTCAAGCGCGGCAGCACAGGAAGAAATACTCACTACTCCTGGAAGACAAGGCATCCTGGGCAGAATTATGGGCCTGCTGCCAACGCTCGACGACCAGACGCTCACAGTGCTGGAACACCGGCTACTCAAAGAAATCGAATATTAAAAGTCAGAACCAAAGCAAGACTACAACCAATCGCAAGCGCTTGCTTGCAGCCTCGGGGGCTACTCCCATCGGGAGCACTGGCCGTGCTCCCAATGACGACACAGATGAGCCTACCCGGTGTACCTGAAGACAGAAGGCCCACAAAGATGTCGCATGGGCCCAGCCTTGGCCCACTAGTGGCACCTACGTAGGAGTCCGCGACTCATAAGGAAGGTGCAAACTTGCCGTACAGAACAAGTTCAGGGTTAGGAAACCTCATCTGTAATCCAGGACGGACTCCCCGAGACCTAGCCTAGTATATAAGGGCTTGGAGGGGAGACGTCAGGGGACAAGAAATACGCAATTTGTAACCCTAGCCTTGTGCGCACTAGCCTTGGCTCCCCTGTAATCATCATCTCCAAGCAATAGTATCGAGCAGGAACGTATCCTCGTGTTATCCAACGAGCTATCGTCCAACCTGTGCCTCTCATGACTAACCCAGGGTCCCTGACCATGGGATTTGTCGGGGGACATCCCCGTCACCAATTTTCTAAGAAGACGGCCAAGTACAAGACACTCTCGGAAAGCTTGAAATGGGTCATCATCGTCCTCTCACTAGTCTAAATGCTTATGGGTTGTGCAATCCCATACTCATAGACAAGTCGCCTCAACCATATTGTCAAATGAACCATAGCATTTACCTTAACAACTCCGGCCCGATTCACTTAGTCACGGTCTTGGGCGAGCTCGATCGTACAATGAACACTACTAGGAAAAGCCCTTTTAGTGGCGTCGTTTTTAGAGCTTTAGTGGCGCATTATGGATGCGCCACTAAAATTCGCCACTAATAAGGGATTATGGGTGGCGCATTTCAAAATGCACCACTATTAAAAAATTGAATTTTGAATCTGGATAACGATTTTTTTTATTTATATATTATTTATTTTTTTCTTAATCTCAGGTTAGTATGCTTAATAACCGGTCACTATGCTTAATCTCAGGTCAAACTGACCTCCGTGGTCAAACTTCCCGGAGGGTCACCCATCCTAATACTACTCCAGCCCCACCACGCTTAACTTCTCGGTTCTATTCAACTCCCACCCCAACTCACTTAGCAGCACTTGTTGATATATCTATCATATCAATCCTATTAAACCATGTTGATGTTCATGGGTGTGCTAAAATTTTCAACATTTTTTCAAAACTTCTCGATCGGTCCTCTAGCCTATTTTGAACTTTTTAAAAAAATGAAAAACATATATATATTTTTATTTTTTTATGTTACTTGCTACTTTTTTAACTTCCCTATTGGTACTCTAGCCTATTTTGAACTTTTTTCAACAAATAAAAAAAAATATTTTTTTCTGTTATTAGTGGCGTATTTCAAAATGCGCCACTAATAAGTTTTGAAAAAAAATCAATTTTTTTGGGTCTAGATCTTCAAACGCCGTTAACTTTTTTCTGTGAGGTTTTTGAGGATTCTAAAAATGTTCAACGAGGTTACCCTAGTTGAATTTGGATATAACTTTTCGAGTAGATGATTTTTCATATATAGAACTTTTTCATCAGAATTCGTATGCAAAAGTTGTGCCCGTTTTACAAATTCTCGAGAGATTTTCCAAAAAAAGTCAAAATTCGTGTTTCTAAATTTTCCTAATAACTAGACCACATAATACATTGGAATCTTATTTTCTTTTATTTTTTTGACATTTCTAACATTTTCTTTTATTATTTTCAAACTGAAAAGGCGGTCTACAAGGGGGTATTTGAGTATTGGGAATTTTCCCCTCAAAATTTTTAGGTTAGTAGTCCTTATGGGTGTAATAAGTCCTTATGGGTGGCGCATTCTAAATGTGCCACTAATAATTCCTTAGGGGTGGCGCATTTCTAGAATGCCCCACCCATAAGCTCTTAGGAGTAGCGCATTTCCAGAATGTCCCACCTATAAGGTTCTTAGGGGTGGCGCATTTCTCCAAATGCGCCACGTATAAGAGGATCCTGGGTTGGCCCACTCTTAGGGGTGGCGTATTTTAAAAAATGCGCCACCTATAAGAGCTTATAGGTGGCGCATTTTGAACCACTGCGCCACCCCTTACAACATAGTGGCGCATTACATATAAAATGTCACACTAATAAGAATTCCATGTATAGCCTTTTCTCTAGTAGTGGAAGTGTGCCATGTAACGGAGTTACGTGCATCGCATCGCGATGCTCCAAGCTGCGCACAACTAGAGCCACCTGGTTGTAAGAAAGACCATTGGCGAGAGCATAACTAAGCTATCGAACCCCACACTAAGAAATGCACGTTATAATCATACACGCAGCATACATGTCCAGTGTAAACAGCAGGTACTCATCATATGAACTCTACATAGTATACATCTTTATTTACTTACATATAGACTACACAATGAGATCACATCGCTGTGATCCATCATTACATCAAACAACGGAAGAAACTTAGGTCTGAGTACAGACAAGTTTAACAAATGGCTTAGAGAAGCCTTGTTTAAACATACATAGCCCTCCATAAGGGACCAGACTGTTGTATGGCACTATACTAGCTTACTCCACGTCGAGCTCCAGGAAGAAGCCACCATCGGGGTCAGTGGTTTCATCTAAAACATAAATAAGCGAACGCGAGTACAAAGTCGTACTCAAATAGACTTACATCAGAACTATACTACTTATGCTCAAGTTTCAAGGGAAAGGGAGCTGGGGTTGTAATGCAGAAGTGTCAGCTTTGACTTGGCTAACATGTACTACGATTACCAGAATGAGGTAAGGAGCATACTCGAGTCCATCTATCCAAGTCTCCCAATCAATACACCACTATGGAACCTTCCTTGACTTCCCACGAGAAAGCAAACCATAGCACTCATACTTATCTTGGAAAATTTTAGAGTAACCATTGAAGTTGTCTAATAATCAAGCATAGATATCCAAGTAGTCCATTACCGCGGACGCGGCTATTCGAATAGTTTTGTTAACCCTGAAGGGGTGTAAATTACACACACATGACCATCATTTACCGCCAAGTAATCGTCGCCATTCAAGGGGTGCCGGCGAGGATGTTCACCACGACACTTCGCTCACAACCGGTCTATTCCAGGAGTCGACTATCTGAGTTAGACCCCGCTCGAGAGTCCGGCCGGATCAACGTTACAGACTCAGACAATGTAGGCAACCGAGACGCCATCCTGATAGATGGTTTCACTGTCTCACAGATCCACCCACATATCTAAATGATGCAACCTTTCACTCACTCTTTTTTTTGCATATGCCAAATGGAAATCTCAAACTAGTGTGACTCCTGGACTTCAACACGGAATGAGTTAATAGGCCGAGATGGGTTAGTGAGCCCAATGTGTGGTTGTACTCTTTGTCTTGGATTACCATACAAGAACTCGGGCTTAAGGCAGCGTTCAACGAGACAACCCACTGTGTACTCCTACACAGCCTCTCACCGTTCACCTTGTTTAGGTCAAGTTCACCAACACATTTCCACCATCATCACATGATCACTAGCATCCCGACTCACATAAGAGTAACCTCATTGAAACATTCTAAGCATGTAATAACCAGTAACAGTTGCAGGGGCCACATGATCTCAATCAACTCCTACATCTGCTAGGACTGTGGTTTTCTTACTACTGTGTCAAAATGATAGGTCATGCAAAGGAATAGGTTCAACTATGTGGTAGAAACGTATCATGGTGACATTCTAAGCATGAATAAGCGAGAATGAGAGGGAATTGGGTTTTTATCGACATGATCAATGGGGTTTGCTGTCCTTGCTGACGAGGATCTTATTGACTGTCTTCTGCTTCAAGGATGATCCCTTGTTTTGGCTACACCTCTATCGATAGCAAATAAAGCGGAAAGTAACAATCAATAATGATACAATGCACAATCACATGATATGATGTTATAACATGGGTGCTGATGTGTTGCCAATTCCATTTAATTAAGTGCATTGCAAAGAGTTTGCATATTCAACTCCAAATTTGAATTTTAAAAGGTTCATATGCACATTTGCTAATGTTGCCCCATTTTAAAATGTGAAAACATGAAAACAAAGTGCATAATCATAATTCTAGAATTTTCTGATAATTTTTCATATATTATATGTTTAATTTGGAATTATAGATAAAAAGTTATTGATTTTACAAGTTTAATCATTTTCAGGATTATTCTTTGACTGAAAAAGGATTTATTGTGTCATGCTGGCGTCATGCTGACGCAGGGGGGGGCGGTTGACTGGTCAACCCGACAACTGGGACCCACTGGGGCAGTGCCCAGGGGTTAATCCCCGTGTTTAAATTAAGTAGGGTGTTTAGTTAGGGCCTTGGGCCCACATGGCAGTAGCTTAGGGTGGTGGTTAGCAGGGGGATTAGCACTAAACTAGGCCATCCACGCCATCACTCCAGCGACGTGACGACGACGTGCACAGAACGCGGCGGAGACACTCAAGGCGGCGGCGCAGTGCTCCATTTTGAGCGTGGCTTGCACCAAATGGAAGCTCTTGCTCGCGCTTTTCTAGCGGTGTTGGCTAGCGTCACTGGGGAGGCCGGAGTCGTCGGCGGCGACCACTCACGGTGGCGATCGGAGAAGGTGCACCACAGCCATGGCGACTCGGTGCAGGAAACAGAGTGCAGAGAGAGGGCTTTTTCTCACCGAGACATGAGCAACTCAGTTGTGCAGTCGTTGGAGGCGGGGATGGCTTCACGGTGACAAAATCAACGGCGACCTCCCGCGTGTCCGACGGCAGCTTGACGGCGAATTCGGCAGCTCTGGGTCGATGGAGCTCCCGATTTCTTTCTAGAAGATGAAGACGGCGGAGGGGAGCTCGAGGGACTCGGCCGGGCCGCGAGGGGAGCACAATGGCCACGCGCGCTCACGGCGGGGTGCTCCGGTAGCCTCGGGATGGTGGCGAAAACGACGAGGGGAGGCGGGGGATGTGACCAGAAGCAAGGGGATAGGCTTGTGCGGTCGGTGATAACTCCACGGTGCGTCATCGGGGCGAGGTGAGGCTGCAACTGGCCAGGGCGTCGTCGGCGTGCTCGGCATGCTCGACACCGAGCAGCTTGAGGAAGACGACAAGGGGGAGGCTACTGGGCTGGGCCGGCCTGGTTAAGTGTCTAGGTGGATGGGCCTTCTTTCCTTTTCCTTTTTCTCTGTGTTTTTTGTAACAGCCTGGGATTTTCACCCAAATGAAAAAAATTGTTTGTTGCATTATTTTGTTGATTGCTAGAATTGTTTGCAGTATTTTCTTCGCCGAATTAATAATCGGTGAATATTTCCGCTCTACTTCTCATATCGGATGCTGGAACTGTTGGATATGTGCCCTAGAGGCAAATGAATAAAGATAATTGTCACATTTCCGTTTTGTTCATAATACGTTTTGTAATGTGCTATAATTGTATTACTTGGAAATACGAAGACACGTGTAGTATAAAACACAAGTTCCTAGTTTAACTCGGGTAAACTAGCTCATTGGGAAATTGATTGATCAAGCTTTCCTGATCATGGCGACACTTAAGTCAATTGAAGATGAGGTCATATCATTGGGAGAATGATGTGATGAACACACACCCACCTAAAGCATTGTAATGTGATCGGTCACACAGTCAGCATTGCAATGACTTTGTAACGTATGGCTTAGTCCTTAGACCGTAATGATCATACTTAATTGTCATCTATGAGGAGACTTTGATTTGTATCCCACCGCCTGACTGAAATATGCTGGCTATAACGGTGCACTTTGGTTATTCTGAAATAGATGGTTGATGAGTATGTTAATAGATCAGAGTGGGATTTGTCAGTCCAATGATGGACAGGTACTCTGGACCCACTCGGTGATATTGCATCAATAGCTTACAAGCAAGTGACTAGGTCACAGGAGATGCAATAGGCATGGACGAGTAAACATGTTTTTTGTGAACGAGAAGTGAACACGGTATGTTGGATACCGACGATCAAACCTCGGACAAACAAAGTACCGTGGCACAAAGGGATTACGTCGTATCGTTAACGGTTTCCAAAAGCGATTGAAGTTCATTCGATGGAAGCGCAGGTGTTGTCAAGGATTGTAACCAGGTCCAACTGACTAGTCATTGGTCAATGAGAGTGTGTCGACCATGTCTGCTGTTTCCTGGACCGTAGGGTGTTACACTTGAGGTCAATCGATGCATAGGGATAGATTCGGGATCATCGGTGAAATAGGAGAAATCACCGGAATAGTTCCGGGGGAGAACGGGAGTTGTTCCAGACATTTTGAAAGGTTCTAAATAAAGTTTAATTGCATTTAATAATGTTTTATTATTTAATTATCTGAATTAAATATTAAAATATAACTAAACTAAATTAAAAAAAATGGAAAAGGCTTAATGGGCCATGTGGGCCCATTAGGGGAGGAGGGGGTTTCCCCCCTTGGGCTTTGCGCCAAGAGTGGGGCCCATCCCCCCTCCCTTGGCCGGCGCACCCCCATTCCTTGGGAGTTTAGTCCCACCTCGGGGAGGGGAGAAGGATGGCACCCCCCCCCTTGGCCTATATAAGGAGGGGTACACCCCCCCCCTATTTCCAACACAACAAAAATCTCTCTCCCTCTCCTTCTCCGACCTAGTGAGTGGACTCCCCTTGTTTGGAGGCTACACCTAGTGTTGAGTTCTCCACCATAGAAGGTTGTCTCTCTGCTGGAGTCGGGATCCGAATCCGTCTTTCTTCCGCAGCTCGCCTGGTTCAGGGCCCGAAGGGAACATCGGTTGTACTGTACGTGTATAATCTCTTCGAGGCACTACACATGTGGTGCTACTTCATCGCTGGAGGTCAACCGGGAGTGTCCATCATCGGTGGTCTTCTACACGACAGGGAGGTCGTAGTTCCGAGTCTACGCCAGCCACGTTCGCAAGAACGTTTCCCTCTTTCGGTCTTCAAAGGTATGAACTCCGATTCCCTCCGTTACTTTACATCGCCATAGCATAGATCTTGGGTTTGGGTTACCGTAGGTATGAAAATTTTGTGTTTTCTGCCCCATATCCCCACACTGGTATCAAGAACTAGCTATGCGTAGATGTATTGTACGGGTAGAACACATCTAGGATGTGGGCATCGAATCTTCATTCATTTCCCTCCCACATGTATTCATTTAGCGTTGCGGCAATGCCCAAATGAAGCGGCCCCGACCGACCTTACGCGTTTACGCGAGACTGGTTCCATGCTTGACATATGGCTTGTACCATATAAGTGGCTGGGGGTCTCTGTCTCTCTAACATTAGCAATGCGAATATGTTTGCAACGGAGGGCCCTAACAGGGGTGTAATAGAGACGATTGGGGAATCGGTGTTCTGGCATGTTTTTCGCAGGATAGAAAAGGTTCTTTCTCGAAACCCCTAGCAGCCACGTAAAACTTGCATAAGCTAAAGTAGAAAGGCGTTTAACTTTGCTTTGCATAAAGGAAGATCATAGCTTGTATGATATACAGTTTTACTTCCTATTTCTGCTAGTATGCTAGATATATCGACGGTGGCATAAATAGGACCATCTCTCACAATACCAACATTGTGTTCTCCCTTGGTGGGCACCGCCTGGAAGGATCCCCCATATGGCCGACATCCCGTACATATTGGGTGTCACACATATTAAATGGCGTTCGCATGAGGTTGGGTTCGGCAAGTCTGGCATATGCAGATATGGCCTTGCTGAACAGCTAACATCAAGGTTGGATTGGCAGGCTTGACGTATGTAGATGCGGGCCTGAAACACAGTAGATCGAAAGATCGAGCATGAGTCACATACCTGATGTGATTGGCATAGTGGCCTACCTGAACCACATACTGATGGACATGATGATCGGGGGAGGAATGGGGGTTTGGGATTGTGTGATCTCTTAGTTAAGTTGAGAGGTGTTTATCTAAGTGGGAGCTTTCTAGAATTTTGAAGATTAAATGGAAAACACCACATTATGAACAAAAGTCTAAATATGTATCTTTGTGAATCATCATTGTAGATGTCAGCACCATGCCGCTCGTTCAACTTAGGCTCGTTCCTAGAGAAAGACAAACTGAAAACTGATGGGTCAAACTACACCAACTAGTTCCGTACCCTGAGGATTCTCCTCCTTCTCCTCAAAATGGCATACGTTCTAGAGGGCGCGCTAGGTGACGATCTAGCAGATGATGCCAGTTAGAATGAGAAGAATTTCTATCTCTCCAAGACTGATGATTACAACCTTGTACAGAGTGCCATGCTCTACTCAATAGAGGCTGAGTTGCAAAAGCGCTTCGAGAGGATGGGTGCATATGCGATTATCACCGACCTCAAGGCCATCTTTGCACCTCAAGCCAGGGTTGAACGGTACGAGGCTTCTGAAGCCTTCTTCTGAGCCAAGATGAACAAGCACATCAGTGTGAGTGAGCACGTGGTCAAAATGTCTGGCTACGTTCAACACTTGAATGCTCTAAAATTTCAAATTCCATATGAACTCGCAGTTGATAGGGTGTTGCAGTCGCTTCCGCCTAGCTACAAAGGCTTTGTGGTGAACTACAACATGCAGGGGATGACTAAGACCCCTTCTGAGTTGTTCGCCATGATGAAAAGTGTTGAGGTTGAAATCAAGAAGGAGCACGTTGTATTCATGGTCAACAAGACCACTGAATTCAAGAGGTCAAGAAGACGGGACAAGGGAAAGAGAGGCAGCCCCAAGAAGGATGGCAAGTCAGTTGTCGTTCCTCCCAATGCACCTAAGCCCAAGCCCGGAGTTGAGTGCTTCTACTGCAAGGGTGAAGGTCACTGGAAACGCAACTGCCCCAAGTACCTAAAGGACAAGAAGGCTGGCAAGATTGACAAGAGAGACGAAGGTATATTTGATATACATATTATTGATCTTTTCTTAACAAGCGACGGGAACACATCCTGGATACTTGATACAGGATTTGTCGCTCATATTTCTAATTCCGTTCAGGGACTAAGGAATAATAGATGCTTGCTGAGAGATGAAGTGACGATGTGAGTGGGCAACGGTAGTCAAGTTGAAGTATTGGCGGTCGGCACGATGCATCTTAGTCTCCCTTCGGGATTAGTTTTGGTTCTGAATAAATGCTACTATGTCTGATACAATTTGTGGGTCTTGCGTGAAGCGAGACCACTATTCTTTTAAGTCTGATACAATTTGTTGTTCGATTTATAAGGATGATGTGTTTTATGTTCATGCACCGGAGCAACGTGGTTTATTTTTACTTGATCTCGATGGTGACCACTAGTACATCAACAATATAGAGGCCAAAAGATTAAAGAGTAGTGGCAAAGAGCACATGATGATGTGGCATTGTCGACTTGGTCATATTGGTATAAAGCGAATGGAGAAGCTCCATAAAGATGGACTTATTGAGTCATTGGATTTTGGATCCCTTGATACATGTGAACCATGCCTCATGGGAAAAATGACAATGACTCCATTCAATGGAACAATGGAGCGTGAGGATGACGTATTGGGGATCATACATACAGATGTGTGTGGACCCATGAACGTCCCCACAAGCAATGGTCTTCGTTACTTCATGACCTTTACTGATGACTTGAGTAGATATGGGTATATTTACTTGATGAAGCACAAGTCTAAAACCTTTGAAAGGTTCAAAGAATTTCAGAGTGAGGTTGAGAATCAACTCGGGAATCAAGCACCTTCGATCCAATCGAGGTGGCGAGTATTTAAGTCACGAGTTTGGCAATCATCTGAAGTCTTGTGGCATCGTACCACAGTTTACGCCGGCAGGCACACCACAAAGAAACGGTGTAGCCGAACGATGTAATCGAACCCTATTGGATAGTGTGCAATCGATGATGTCTCATACCGACTTGCCTGTGTCATTCTGGGGGTATGCGTTAGAAACTGCCACTTACGTTCTTACTAGGGCGCCATCCAAATCCGTGAAGACAACACCATTTGAGGAATGGCATGGCACAAAACCAAAGTTTTCTCGCCTGAAGATTTAGGGTTGTGAGGCTTATGTTAGGAAACTACAGCCTGACAAACTCGAATTAAAGGTGGATAAGTGCATCTTTGTGGGCTATCCAAAGGAAACTTGTGGATACACCTTCTACAATCAGTCTGAGGGCAAAATGTTTGTCGCCAAGACTGGACACTTTCTTGAGAAATAGTTTCTCTTGAAAGAGTTCAGTGGGAGGAAAATAGACCTCGATGAAGTGGCTGACCAATCACTCCAAATGGAATAACCGGCAACAAAAATTATTCTGGAACCATCTTACACAGTGGGAGCTGACGAGAATGGCCAGAACGAAATTCATAACGATCATGACATACATGGTGATCATGATGAGAATGAAGAGGAACCTATTTTTCCACGTAGGTCAACAAGATTCCGTCAAGCTCCTGAGTTTTACGGACAACTTGTGAATGCAGTCTCGGCTGTTGAGCCAGACGAACCTACGAGCTACAAAAAAGCAATGGAGGGACCCGAGTCCGAGAAATGGCTGGAAGCCATGAAATTCGAAATAGACTCCATGTACACCAACAAAGTTTGGACTTTGGTGGATATTCCCGCGCACCGCAAGGCCGTCGAGAATAAATGGATATTCAAGAAAAAGACTGACACTGACGGAAATGTTTCTGTCTACAAAGCTCGACTTGTCGCGAAAGGGTTCCGACAAATTCAAGGCGTTGACTACGAGGAAACATTCTCTCCTGTAGCGATGATCATGTCGGGACCCGGGGTTAGCGTATGCAAGTCCCGCTATGACATATTCATATGGAGAGCCGAGAACCGTACCCACTTGTCTAAGCAGACAAGGCCAAGCACAGAACGTTCTCGGAAAACATCGTACATGAGGGGCATCCCATCCAGGCCGGATGATCAACTGAAATAGGTCCTCATCGTACACGCACAAGTCTAAAATATGGGTGGTGAACTCCCATATTCACAGAAAAGTCGCCTCAACCATACTATCGACTATCTCATAACTCTTACATAGACTTACTCCAGCCCGATCACTTAGTCGGGGTCTAGGGCGGGCTCGATCATACCACAAAGTGTGCACGAGACAGAGTCTCGAGCAATCGCATCGCGATGCCCCAAGCTGCGCACATCTAAGGGCCACTTGGTGTATGAAAGACCGCCAGCCAGATCAAAACTAAGGTCTTGAAAACCCATACAAAGACATGCATGTTATAAACATACACGCAGCACACATGCCTTGTATGAACAGCAGGTATCATTGCAATTCTCTAAAAAGTATACATTTTATAGATAACTCTCACAGAGTGCACACAGAGATCACAAGTCTGTGATCCATCATTACAACAAACAAGAGGAAGCAAAGTAGGTCTGAGTACAGACAAGTTTAACAAATGGCTTAAGAAGCCTTTTTTAAACACAAGCCCTCCACGAGGGAACCAGTCGTCTGACTGGGACTACACTAGCTTGGTCTTCAGTAGTCGAGCTCGATGAAGAAGCCACCTTCGGGGTCAGTGGGTTCATCTAAAACATAGAATAAGCAAACGTGAGTACAAAGTCGTACTCAGCAAGACTTACATAGGAGCTATGCTACTCATGCACATGTATCAAGGTAAAGGGAGGTGGGGTTCAATTGCAGAAGTCCCAGCTTTGACTAGGCTAGTCCTGAACTACGAGTACCAGACTTGAGGTAAGAAGCGTACACGAGTCCACTACATCTCCAATCAATTACACCACTTTGATGCCTTCCTCGACTTCCCCACGAGAAAGCACACCATAGCACTCACACTTATCTTGGCAAGTTTTATAAGTATCCAGTTCAAGTTGTCTAATAATCAAGCTAAGCTTTCCAAGCAGTCCCTTACCGCGGACGCGGCTATTCGAATAGTTTTGTTAACCCTGCAGGGGTGTACCGCTACACACACGTGTCATCAGTTACTTCCTTTTGCGTGTCACCGTTCAAGAGGCGACAGCGAGGATGCCGCCACGACTGTTAACTCATAGCCGATCTAGTCCAAGAAAGCCGCCTACCTGGGTTGGCTACCACTATCGTGAACCCGGCCGGTTTACCGAAGTGGACCCAGATGATGTGTGCGTGGTGCATAAGCCGGTCTCGGCTGAGCCGTTCTCCCACTTAGCAGCCAGGCCACAAACCTACTAGAACTCCGAACTACTACGACATCTGGACATCGAAAGGGATGAGTTAGTAGGCTGAGAGGGGTCAGTGAGCCCAATGTGTGGTTGTACTCTTCATCTTGGATCACCACACAAGAACTCGGACTTAGGGCGGTGTTCAACGAGACAACCCACCGTGTACTCCTACACAGCCTCTCATCATTCACCTTGTATTAGGGTAGATTCACCAACACATTTCCACCATCATCAACATGATTGCTACCATCCCGACTCACATAACAGTAACATCATTGTAACACTCTAAGCATGCAATAAGCAGTAACAAATGCAGGGGCCACATGATATCAATCAACTCCTATATTTGCTAGGATTGTGGTTTGCTTACTACTGTGACAAATGATAGGTCATGCAAAGGAATGGGTTCATCTATGCGGTAGAAACGTAGCATGGAAATCATCCTATACAATGCATAAGCGAGACTGAGAGGGAAGTGGGATTTTATCGACATGATCAATGGGGGTTTGCTTGCCTTGCTAACGAGGTTCGGTATTGGGGTCTTCAACGAAGGGGGCAGCCTCCTGTTCCGGTTCCACCTCTACTCGACAAACAACAAGCAATGGAGCACAATAAGTACAATGCACAATCACATGGTTGAAGGATGAAACTTGATGTATGTTTCTGATGTGTGCGGCAAGTCCATTTAAATGGAGTATATTACAAATGAAATTGCAAATTCAAACTCCAATTTGAATTCATTTTAGTCAAGTTACAAATGTATTGTTTGATCAAAGTAATTCATCTTGACATGTGTATGATATGCCTCTAATGTCCAAGTGAATTGGGGTATGTTGCTAAGGTTCAAATTGCAAAAGCATTTGAATTTAATTTGATTAAATTCCATTTAAACCAAATAGCAAATGCTACTGGTACCATTTTAAATTCAACTCAAGCATAGTTGAAAGTTGTATATTTGGATAGATTATTTTCTCCTGATCATTTTTCATATATTATATGTTAAATTTGGAGTTAATATGAATTTTCTATGAATTTTCAAAGTTTGGAATAATTTCTGCCAATTTCTGATTTAAATTAAATTAGAAAAGCATTTACTGCATGATGCTTGCGTCTTCATGACGCCAGGGGGGCACTGACAAGGGGGACCCACCTGTCATCCTCTGTTGTGTTAATTAAACCGGTTTAATTCTAATTAAACTAATCAGAGGGATTAGTGTGGCCTTGGGCCCACATGGCAGTGTGACTGGGGGTGGGGCCAAGGTGATTAGCACTGGATTAGGGCACTAATGGAGGTTCGCCGATGCCGGAGTTCCTATAGATGGCCGGAGTTCATCGGGGCAGCGATTTAGGCCATGGGAGATCAAAAGGAGGGCACCGTCGCGTAGCCTGTGCTCCCGCGCGTCCAGTGGACCCATTGGGGGTCACTGGCGTGCTCTAGAGCACGAGAGCAACAACCATGGCGGTGGCCGGGCTCGGGCATCGGTGAGATCTCGCTACAGAACGCGAGAGGAGGCAGGGATCGAGGCAAAATGGTCGCAAGCTCACCCTAGACGTGATGACAAACTCGACGGGGGCGAAGTGTGGCCGGAGGAGGGGGAATCGCTCGTCGGAGTAGCTTCGGCTGGCGAGAAGAATTTGGATGCGGGCGTCAACTCCACTGGACCTTGGCTCAAATTGAGACGGCGGCTAGACGAAGACGACCTCGAGGAGCTCCATGGACATGCTGGCTTGAGCTTGCTCGGCCAGTGGCCGCGTCGGGGCACGAAGGCGTTCTGCTAGGGTTTCAGTGGCGGTGCGAATCTTCGCCGGGAGGACGAACAGAGGCCAGGGATGGGGGGAGAAATGTGCGGAGCGTCTCCCAGGCTTGTGCGGCTGCGAGAAGGAGCACGGGAGGGCTGAGGGGCAGCCACGGCGTCGACCTAGGCATGCCCGGCACGTAGCACCGTGCCTGGTTGCCTGGGGAAGATGACAAGCCCAGTGGCGGCTGGGCCTAGCTGAGCCAGAAGAGATGGGCCTCGCCCTGTGCGACAGGTAACTTCTCTCTTCTTCTTTTTCTATTTTATTTTTCTGCAAATATGTTTTGGCTCTGCTAAAAATAGTTAGCCAATTTATAAAATGCTTAAACTTTTTATATGGCCTCATAATATATTAGGCTAGCCACTTGTAAAGTTTGGCACTTTTTAAAATTCAAAAAATTTGAATTTTAAATCAAATAAGGGTTTTTGATTAATTCCAAGGTCCTGTTTGAATATTTGAAAAATCCATGAGCATGGGGTGGGTCCCACATCACTTGATATGTGATGACACTCATTTATAAGACTTTTCAAAAATCAAACATGAATTTTTGGAGAAGATTTATTTCTGGCCTTTTGAATTAATTCATCTAGGGGGGTTCCTTCTCCCAGTTTGCATTTGAATTTGATTTCAAATGATTTCTTTTGAAATTTTAAACATGATGCAAGGTGACTTGCTACTCCTAGAACATACCTAACTTTGGGTTGTGACAACTCGCCCCCACTCAAAAGAATCTCGTCCCGAGATTCAGAAGTCTGCGGGAGGAAGGAGGGGTACTCGGTTCAGAGACGGTCTTCTCTTTCCCACGTGGCTTCTCTCTCAGAGTGGTGTGACCATTGCACTTTCAGAAACTTAATCTTCTGACGACGAGTGACACGCTCTGCGGAATCAAGAATACGAACGGGTTAGTCTCGATAAGAAAGGTCATCTTGGAGATCAAGCGTTTCATGTTCGACTTCGCGGATGGGGTCCTTGAAGCAACGCCTGTGTTGTGACACATGGAATACATCATGTACTCGGGAAAGGTGCGGGGGTAGTTCAAGTTGGTAGGCAATTTCTCCACGTTTAGCAAGAATGCGGAAAGGTCCGATGTAACGTGGGGCCAACTTGCCTTTGATACCGAAACGTTGGGTTCCCTTCAGAGGAGTAACCCGAAGGTAAGCCTTCTCATCCAGATTGTAGCTTTCTTGCCTATGATGACAATCATAGTAGATTTTCTGACGAGACTGGGCTGCTTTCAATTGATCACGAACAATGCGAACTTGCTCTTCTGCTTCCTTGATCATATCCGGTCCAAAGAATTGTCTTTCACCGGTTTCTGACCAGTTTAGGGGTGTTCGACATCGTCGTCCATATAGGAGTGCAAAAGGAGCCATGTTCAGACTAGATTGAAAACTATTGTTATAAGAAAATTCGGCGAATGGCAGAGACTTCTCCCAATTCTTTCCGAATGAGATAACACAAGCTTTGAGCATGTCCTCAAGAATTTGGTTAACCCTTTCGACTTGACCGCTAGACTGAGGATGGAAAGCTGTACTAAAGGAGAGATGAGTTCCCATAGCATTCTGAAAGCTTCCCCAAAATCTAGAGGTGAAAAGGCTACCACGATCAGAATTGATTTCCAAAGGAACACCGTGAAGGGATACAATTATAGAGACGTACAAGTCCGCTAACTGGCTAGCAGTTATAGACTCGCGAACTGGAAGGAAGTGAGCAACTTTGGAAAGCCTATCTACCACAACGAAGATGGCATCATTTCCTTTCTGGGTTTTTGGAAAACCAGTGATGAAATCTATAGTGACCTTGTCCCATTTCCACTCTGGGATAGGCAAAGGTTGAAGTGTACCATCAGGTCTTTGATGTTCTGCCTTAATGCGACGACAAACATCACATTCGGCAACAAATTGAGCAATGTCTCTCTTCATCCTAGTCCACCAAAATCTTTGGCGTAGATCTCGGTACATTTTTGTGCTACCGGGATGAATCGAGAGGGGTGTGTCATGGGCTTCCTTGAGGATGAGTTGCCTTAGTTCCCTATTCTTAGGTACTACCAAACGATTTCCAAAGAATACCGCTCCCCTGCTATCTGTGGAGAAACATTTAGCAACTCCTCTAGCAATGTTCTCCTTGATCCGGCGAACACCTCGTGCACGCCTTTGGGCAACTATGATTTGATCCTCAAGAGTTCGTTTCGCCACCAAGGTAGAAAGATACTAATGAGGAACAATCTCAAGATTGAGCTTGCAAAATTCCTCATGAAGAAGTGGTTGATACTGTTGTAACATGAGGTTGTTACAATACGACTTACGACTTAGTGCATCAGCCATGACATTGGCTTTGCCTAGGGTGTAAGAAATTCCTACGTCATAATATGTTATCAACTCAATCCAGCGTCTTTGCCTGATATTAACATCTGGCTGGGTGAAAATGTATTTGAGGCTTTGGTGGTCAGAATAGATCTCACAACGATTACCAAGGAGGTAATGTCGCCAAGTTGTCAGGGCATGAACTACGACAGCGAGTTCAAGGTCATGGGTAGGATAGTTCTCTTCATGTGGACGCAACTGGCGTGAAGCATAAGCTACCACATGTCTATCTTGCAGAAGTATGCATCCTAACCCTTGCCGTGAGGCATCACAAAAGATCTCGAAATCCCTTTTTGTGTCTGGAGGCACAAGTACGGGTGCAGAAGTCAATCTCCTTTTTAGCTCTTGAAAGCTTTCCTCGCACTTGGGAGTCCATAGGAATTTCTTATCCTTCTTGAGGAGTTCAGTTAGAGGCTTTGCAACTTTAGAAAAGTTCTCAACGAAGCGATGACAATAGCTGGCTAGGCCAAGAAAACTCCTAACTTGCTTAACCGATTCAGGTGGAGTCCAGTCAAGGACGGCCTGAACTCTCTCGGGATTCACAGCAATGCCTTTTGCAGAAATCACGTGGCCTAAATAGGTCACTTCTGGTAGCCAAAATTCACACTTGGAGAATTTAGCATACAGGAGATGCTCTCTAAGTTTCATCAATACCATCCTTAGTTGTTCGGCATGATCTTCTTCATTCTTCGAGTAGATGAGAATGTCATCAAGATAAACTACAACAAATTTATCTATGTACTCCATGAAGATCGAATTCATCATGCGTGAGAAAGTGGCGGGGGCATTGGTTAAACCAAAGGACATGACGGTGTACTCGTAAAGACCATAACGAGTAGTAAAAGCCGTTTTTGGAATGTCCACGTTTCGGATTCTGATTTGATGATAACCTAATCTCAAATCCATCTTAGAGAAGACAGAGGATCCTGCAAGTTGATCATAAAGATCATTGATCCTGGGCAGTGGGTACTTGTTCTTTATCGTCGCTAAATTTAGCGGGCGATAGTCTACGCACATCCTTTCTGTTCCATCTTTCTTCATTACGAACAGAACGGGGCAACCCCATGGCGATGAGCTAGGGCAGATGAAGCCTTTTTCCAACAAAGCTTCAAGTTGGGTTTTAAGCTTAGCTAACTCACGTGGGGCCATTTTGTAAGGGCGTCTGGAAATTGGTGCGGTTCCTGGCATAAGATCTACTATGAACTCTACACATCTGTCGGGTGGCTAGTTTTAAGGGGGTTGGTTACTGGATGGTTTTCCTGAGGATGACCAAGGCTTACTAGGGGCTACAACAGATATGTTAGAGTAACACAGTACCCCAACACGATGGTTAGTGTGGTCCTTCTGGCTAGAAGACATCTAAAGTGGGAGGAAGAGCTGCAAATGAATCAATATAGGTTTCTAGAATAAAACCTACAACAAAAACTATGGAACTGTCGGGAATGCCACCTAACAAATCTTCTGGAAAGACATCCGAAAAAGATAGAAGGATTTTGCAAACGCATCAGATTATGAAGAAACTTGAAATGACTCGGACAACATAACGGCTGTAATTGCAAGAGAAACGGAAATTCTCGCAACATCTCAACAACACTTACATACGATGTAAGAAATCAGGAAGCACAACAACTCTAGCAAACCGAACACAACTTTCATACGGCTATAAGGAAGCAATCAACGAGATGTTCTAGTAAGACATAGATGAGCCTAGTCCTATCTTCCCGTAGAATAAGATGAGAGGGACTCAGAGCTCAGAACGATGAGGGTAAGGAGAAAAAAGAAGCCTTACGTTGTTCCCTTATATACCCAGAGTAACTATTTAACTATAGCAAGCTAGACTCGACTTCGCCCAAGGCTAATAATCCTACAGTTAGTCCGGCTCTGAAACCAAGTCTGTCGGGACCCGGGGTTAGCGTATGCAAGTCCCTCTATGACATATTCATATGGAGAGCCGAGAACCGTATCCACTTGTCTAAGCAGACAAGGCCAAGCACAGAACGTTCTCGGAAAGCATCGTACGTGAGGGGCATCCCATCCAGGCCGGATGATCAACTGAAATAGGTCCTCATTGTACGCACACAAGTCTAAAGATATGGGTGGTGAACTCCCATATTCATAGACAAGTCGCCTCAACCATACTATCGACTATCTCATAACTCTTACATAGACTTACTCCAGCCCGATCACTTAGTCGGGGTCTAGGGCGGGCTCGATCATACCACAAAGTGTGCACGAGACAGAGTCTCGAGCAATCGCATCGCGATGCCCCAAGCTGCGCACATCTAAGGGCCACTTGGTGTATGAAAGACCGCCAGCCAGATCACAACTATGGTCTCCAAAACCCATAAAAAGACATGCATGTTATAAACATACACACAACACACATGCCTTGTATGAACAGCAGGTATCATTGCAATTCTCTACAATGTATACATTTTATAGATAACTCTCACAGAGTGCACATAGAGATCACAAGTCTGTGATCCATCATTACAACAAACAAGCAGAAGCAAAGTAGGTCTGAGTACAGACAAGTTTAAAAAATGGCTTAAGAAGCCTTATTTAAACACAAGCCCTCCACGAGGGAACCAGTCGTCTGACTGGAACTACACTAGCTTGGTCTTCAGTCGTCGAGCTCGATGAAGAAGCCACCTTCGGGGTCAGTGGGTTCATCTAAAACATAGAATAATCAAACGTGAGTACAAAGTCGTACTCAGCAAGACTTACATAGGAGCTATGCTACTCATGCACATGTATCAAGGTAAAGGGAGGTGGGGTTCAATTGCAGAAGTGCCAGCTTTCACTTCGCTAGTCCTGAACTACGAGTACCAGACTTGAGGTAAGAAGCGTACAGGAGTCCACTACATCTCCAATCAATTACACCACTATGATGCCTTCCTCGACTTCCCCATGAGAAAGCACACCATAGCACTCACACTTATCTTGGCAAGTTTTATAAGTATCCAGTTCAAGTTGTCTAATAATCAAGCTAATCTTCCAAGCAGTCCCTTACCGCGGACGCGGCTATTCGGATAGTTTTGTTAACCCTGCAGGGGTGTACCGCTACACACACGTGTCATCAGTTACCGCCTTTTGCGTGTCACCGTTCAAGAGGCGACAGCGAGGATGCCACCACAACTGTTAACTCATAGCCGATCTAGTCCAAGAAAGCCGCCTACCTGGGTTAGCTACCACTATCGTGAACCCGTCCGGTTTATCGAAGTGGACCTAGATGATGTGTGCGTGGTGCATAAGCCGGTCTCGGCTGAGCCGTTCTCTCACTTAGCAGCCAGGCCACAAACCTACCAGAACTCCGAACTACTGCGACATCTGGACATCGAAAGGGATGAGTTAGTAAGCTGAGAGGTGTTAGTGAGCCCAATGTGTGGTTGTACTCTTCATCTTGGATCACCACAAAAGAACTCGGACTTAGGGCGGTGTTCAACGAGACAACCCACCGTGTACTCCTACACAGCCTCTCATCGTTCACCTTGTATTAGGGTAGATTCACCAACACATTTCCACCATCATCAACATGATTGCTACCATCCCGACTCACATAACAGTAACATCATTGTAACACTCTAAGCATGCAATAAGCAGTAACAAATGCAGGGGCCACATGATATCAATCAACTCCTATATTAGCTAGGATTGTGGTTTGCTTACTACTGTGACAAATGATAGGTCATGCAAAGGAATGGGTTCATCTACGCGGTAGAAACGTAGCATGGTAATCATCCTATACAATGCATAAGCGAGACTGAGAGGGAAGTGGGATTTTATCGACATGATCAATGGTGGTTTGCTTGCCTTACTGACGAGGTTCGGTATCGGGGTCTTCAACGAAGGGGGCAACCTCCTGTTCCGGTTCCACCTCTACTCGACAAACAACAAGCAATGGAGCACAATAAGTACAATGCACAATCACATGGTTGAAGGATGAAACTTGATGTATGTTTCTGATGTGTGAGGCAAGTCCATTTAAATGGAGTATATTGCAAATGAAATTAAAAATTCAAACTCCAATTTGAATTCATTTTAGTCAAGTTACAAATGCTATTGTTTGATCAAAGTAATTCATCTTGACATGTGTATGATATGCCTCTGATGTTCAAGTGAATTGGGGTATGTTGCTAAGGTTCAAATTGCAAAAGCATTTGAATTTAAGTTTATTAAATTCCATTTAAACCAAATAGCAAATGCTACTGGTCCCATTTTAAATTCAACTCAAACATAGTGCGGAGCGTCTCCCAGGCGTGTGCGGCTGCGAGAAGGAGCACGGGAGGGCTGAGGGGCAGCCACGGCGTCGACCTGGGCATGCCCGGCACGCAGCACCATGCCTGGCTGCCTTGGGAAGACGACAACCCTAGTGGCAGCTGGGCCTAGCTGGGCCAGAAGAGATGGGCCTCGCCCTGTGCGACAGGTAACTTCTCTCTTCTGCTTTTTCTATTTTATTTTTTTGCAAATATGTTTTGGCTCTGCTAAAAATAGTTAGCAAATTTATAAAATGCTTAAACTTTTTATATGGCCTGATAATATATTAGGCTAGCCACTTGTAAAGTTTGGCACTTTTTAAAATTCAAAACATTTGAATTTTAAATCAAATAGGGGTTTTTGATTAATTCCAAGGTCCTGTTTGAATATTTGAAAAATCCATGAGCATGGGGTGGGTCCCACATCACTTGATATGTGATGACACTCATTTATAAGACTTTTCAAAAATCAAACATGAATTTTTGGAGAAGATTTATTTCTGGCCTTTTGAATTAATTCATCTGGGGGGGTTCCTTCTCCCATTTTGCATTTGAATTTGATTTCAAATGATTTGTTTTGAAATTTTTAACATGATGCAAGGTGACTTGGTACTCCTAGGACATACCTAACTTGGGGTTGTGACAGATCAAGTCTATTCGGATCCTACTAGCAATAGCTACATATCATGATTATGAGATATGGAAAATTATGTTCCGTAATGGAAACATCGAGGAAGAGTTGTATATGATGCAACCGGAGGGTTTCGTTGATCCAAGGAATGGTGGTAAGGTGTGCAAGCTTCAACGGTCCATCTATGGGTTTAAGCAAGGTTCTCGGAGCTAGAATCTTCGATTTGATGAAGTCATCAAAGCCTTTGGATTTGTCCAAAACGTCGAAGAGTTCTGCGTCCATAAGAAACTGAGTGGGAGCTCTGTAGAATTGCTTGTGTTATATGTAGATGACATATTGATGATAGGGAACGATAGAAAATTCTTCGAAGAAGTGAAGGAATATATTAGTTGACAATTTTCCATGAAGGACCTAGGTGAAGCCGCGTACATATTAGGGATTAAGATCTATAGAGATAGACCTAATCGCCTATTGGCTTCGAGTCAAAGTACTTATATTGATAAGATATTGAAAAGGTTCAGTATAGATAACTCCAAGAGAGGCCTCTTGCCAGTTACAAAAGGTATCAAATTAAGTGTGACTCAATGTCCAACTACAGCGAAAGAGAAGGAGGAGATGTCCTCAAAGCCCTATGCCTTAGCCATAGGTTCTGTCATGTATGCTATCATGTGTACCCGACCGGATTTAGCGCTGGCAATTAGTATGACTAATCGCTACCAAAGTAATCTGGGAATGGCCCACTGGACCGCAGTAAAGAACATCCTGAAGTACTTACGAAGGACAAAGCAAGGATGGCAATGGGTCGGGTTCGGCTCGGGTTGAACAATATTGTCACAACCCAAGTTTAGGTATGTGCTAGGGTTTGAATGCCCCTTTGCATCATGTGAAATTTTCAAAAGAAAAACAAAAATGGGGAAAAGAAAGCCCTGAGAATTTAATTCAAATGGCCAGATAAAAATCTTTTTCCAAAAATCATTTGAATATTTGGAAAATTCATATAAATGGTGGTGATCATTTTAAAAGTGGTTTGGGTTCTTTCCCATGCCCATGGAATATTCAAAAATTCAAAATGTGCCCTGGAAATTAAATCTGACCCCTATTTGATTTGAAATTCAAATGTTTTGAATTTAAAAAATGCTCAAATTCTACAAGTGACTTACTACTGGTCACCTAGGATTTATAAAAATGTTTGGGCATTTTACTAAAATTCCTAGCTATTTAATTCTAGGCAAAACAAAATAACAGAAAAAGAAAAGAAGAGAAGAAAAAGGAAAAGAAACCACCCTGGCTTCTGGCCCAACTCATTCCCCCCCAGCCCACCAGGCGGCCCAGCCCACCTCCCCTTTTGTCTTCTTCTTCAACCAGCTCGCTGTCGAGCTGGGAGAGCACGACGACCTCCACCGTGACGTCGACGCCACGCAGCAGCCTCCTCGCCGCCATCTACGTGTCCAGGAGCCTCCCCTGGACACCCCCATCCCTTTCCAACTCTCCTCTGTCACCGTTCCTCTCTCCCTTGCCTGATTTTGGCGCACATAGAAACCCGCCGGAGCACGCCGCCATGGGAACCCGCGGCCACTACGCGTCATATCCCCTACGGCCGTGTCCTTCGTCCTCAACACCATCGTCTTCGTCTCCAGCCAACGGATCGGAAGCATCCTCGAGCTGGAGCCATCGCAAGAGAAACCGCAACCTCGCCGGACCCGCAAGCTGCCCTCGCCAAATTCGCCGCCGTCTCTCTCCCTCAGGCCTCCTCAACCCCGCCATTGCACTCGTGGTGAGCCACTGATCATTTCCCCCCAAGTCCCGCTCTTTCCCTCGCGTCCTAGCCTTGGCCGCCATAAGAGCCGATGAGGTCCACCGCCATGGCCACCATGGAGCTCGAACCAGTGAGCTTCCGTCGTCCCCGACTTGTCCTTGGCACTCCTGGAGCTCCCAGGAATGCAACACACACACGCCCGCTTCATCCCGCGCACGTGTTCGCCATCCCCGTCGCAACAGTGCCACGGCCGCCGCGCCATGTCGACGCCGGCGAGGCTCTGGCCACCCCCGAGCCTCCCCGTGGGCACTTGGTGACGCGGGTGACCTCGGGCGTCCCTCTGGTGGCCTCGGCGAGCTCTCTCGTGGCCGGAATCGCCACTCCGGCGAGGCGCCGCCGCCTCCCGTGGCCACCGACGGCTAAGCGCCGGCCTGCCCACTTAATTAGGGGGCTAATCCCCCTAGTCATTTGACCCAAGGTCAATGACACGTGGGCCCTGGCCCCCTAATCTAATTTAAAATTAATTAAGCACAGGGATTAACCCCCTCTCTCACTTACCAGTGGGACCCAGCCGTCAGAGGCCCCCTGACGTCAGCGCTGCGTCATGCTGACGCAATAAATTGCTAAATGTTTTAAAATAATGCAGTAAAGTCAGAAAAAGGATTAAACTTTGGAAATTCATAGAAAATTCATATTAACTCCAAATTGGACAAATAATATATGAAAAATTATCAGAAAAATGCAAGGATTAAGAATATTCAATTTTTTTTTATGTTTGACCATTTTAAAATGGGTGAACAGAAGCAAATGTGTATATGACTTAATTTGAATTCAAATTTGAAGTTTGAATTTGCAAATCCATTGCAATACACTTCAATTAAATTGAATTTGCCACAAACCAGTACCCTTCACATCATAGACAACCTTATGATATGTATGTGCATTTTTTACTTCCGAAATTGTCCCCCCTTGTTGATGATTGCCTCCGATGACAGACGTTCCGAGACGGTGATCACCCCCGAAGAAGAAGACCACCGTTAAGACCCGTGTATCGTCAGCAAGGCAAGCAAACCCATTGATCATGTCTATAAAATCCTACTTCCCTCTCAGTCTCGCTTATGCATGTTTAGGAGATCACCGAGACACGTTCTTTCGCATAGTTGATCCCATTCCGATGCATGACCTATCATTTTTTCACTAAGCAAACCACAATCCTAGCAGATTTAGGAATTGAATGTTGAGCATGTGGCCCCGGCAACTGTTACTGCTTATTGCTGCTTAGTGATATAATGAGGATGTTATGATTGTGAGTCGGGATGGATTGAACACAGTGATGCTGATGATAACGTGTTGGTGAATCCACCCCTAAACAAAGGTGAACGATGACAGGCTGTGTAGGAGTACACAGTGGGTTGTCTCGTTGAACACTGCCCTAGGCCCCGAGTTCCTGTTTTGTGATCCAAGACAAAGAGTATGACCACATGTAGGGTTTTATGGGAGCCCCGTTTGGCCTCTTTACGTACCCGATCCGGTCCAGGATTCACACTAGATTCGGGCTTTCCATTTGACCTAACCATAGATATGTGGGTGGACCTGTGAGGCAGTGAAACCATCTGTCAAAGGTGGCGTCTCGGTCCCTTGCATTATCTGAGTCCGTTTCGTGGAACCGGCCGGACTCTCGAGCGGTGATAAACTCAGGTAGTCGACTCCTGGATTAGAGAAGGTGATGTGAGGGTAGTGCCTTGGTTTCATCCACGTCCGACACCGCTTGAAGGGTGACAAGAACGAGGCGATAAGTGATGACACGCGTGTGAAGATGTCCACCCCTGTAGGGTTAATGAACTATTCGAATAGCCGTGTCTGCGGTTATGGACTACTTGGATACCTTTACTTGATCATAGATAACTTGAATGGATACTTATAAAACTCGCAAAATAAGCGTGAGTGCTATGGCGTGCTTTCTCGTGGGGAAGTCGAGGAAGTAACCATAGTGGTGTATTTTTTGGAGACTTGGTAGTGGACTCGTGTACGCTTCTTACCTCAAAGTCTGGTACTTGTAGTACAGGACTAGCCAAGCCAAAGCTGGCACTTCTGCATGTTGAACCCCACCTCCTTTACCTTGAAACTTGAGCATGAGTAGTTTAGTTCTGATTTAAGTCTTGCTGAGTACGACTTTGTACTCACGTTTGCTTATTTTATGTTTTAGATGAGAACCCGGACCCCGATGAAGTCACCTTCGTGAAGATCGACGTTGACCTTGGTAGTATAGTTCCAGACAGTAGTCTGGTCCCTTGTGGAAGGGCATGTATGTTTACAAGGCTTCTCTAAACCATTTGTTAAACTTGTCTGTACTCAGACCTAATTTTCTTCCGTTGTATGATGTAATGTTGATCACAGACATGTGATCTTTGTATACTCTATGTGTAAGTCAATAAAGAAGTACTTTGTAGATTTATGTGATGATACCTGCTGTTCATACTAGACATGTGTGTTGCGTGTATGATTATAACATGCATGTCTTAGTATGGGTTTTCGAGACCTTAGTTGTGATCTGGCTGGCGGTCTTTTATACACCAAGTGGCCCTTAGATGTGCGCAGCTTGGGGCATCGCGACGCGATTTCTCGTGACTCTGTCACGTGCACACTTTGTTGTATGATCGAGCCCTCCCTAGACCCTGACTAAGTGATCGGGTTGGAGTCTGTTTATGTAAGATTTATGATTCAATTGATAACATGGTTGAGGCGACTTGTCTATGAGTATGGGATTTCACCACCCATAATCATTTAGACTTGTGAGCGGGCGATGAGGACTCATCTTAGTTGATCATTCGGCCTGGATGGGATGCCCCTCACGTACGATGCTTTCCGAGAGTGTTCTGTGCTTGGCCTCGTCTGCTTAGACAAGTGGGTACGGCTCTCGGCTCTCCATGTGATTGAGTTGTGACTGGAATTACATACGCTAACCCCGGGTCCCGACAGACTTGGTATCAGAGCAGGACTGTCTGTAGCATTATTTAACCCTTGGTCGAAGTCGAGTTTAGCACTCTATAGTTATATAGTTACTTGGGTATATAAGGGAACAACGTAAGGCTTCTTTTTCTCCTTACCTCATCGATCTGAGTTCTGAGTCACCCTTATCTTTTCTACGGGATGATAGGACTATGTCTTACTAGAACATCTCGTTGAGTGCTTCCTTTTAGCCGTAGGATTGTTGTGGTCGTCCAGAGTCTCCGTGTTTTGAGTTCCTTGAAGAAGTTCTATCCAATCTCTTCAAGGTTGTTTCATTTTCCATCCCGGTGTAGCCGTTATGCTGCCCGATTTATCCCGTGTTTCTATGAATCTTTGCCTTTGCATTACAATCTTTTCCTCCTAATCATGTCCTCTTATCTTTGATTCCATCGTACAACCTGTTCTGATTGTTGATTTTTATCACACAGGATGTCAGGTGGAACTCGTAGTGCTGTTTGTCGCAATCGAGACCGTGATCGGAATCGAAATGATGATGCACCTCCACCACCGCCTTCTGCGACGGCAATCATGATGGAAGCTGAGAAGAATCGACGTGATCAAACACGCCTTCTGCAGCTCATCCAGCAGAATACCTCACGTCATTGCAATGTGGTGGTCAGCATTCAGGACTTCATCCTCCTCAAGCCACCGGTATTTTGATGTTCTTCTGAGCCCCTTGAAGCTGATGATTGGCTCCGTTCCATCGAGCGTAAGCTTGACACGGCACATGTTGCTCCCAATGATCGAGTTATTTTCGCGGTATACTTCTTGGAAGGTGTTGCTCTTCAATGGTGGGAGAACTATGTTGCTATGTAGCCAGATGGTCACGTAGTGACTTGGCAGGAGTTCTGTGATGCCTTTCGAGGGTACCACATTCTGGATGAGTTGATGGAGCGCAAGAAGGAAGAGTTCTGCAATCTGACTCAAGGAGAGATGTCCATTCATGAGTATGTGAGAGAGTTCAACCGTCTTGCTCGTTATGCCCAAGATGAGATCACCACCGATGCCAGAAAGCAGGTAAGGTTCCGTAAGGGACTCAGCCCCATCCTTCGTCATGATCTCAACCTCACCGAATTTGCCACCTTTGAGGATTTAGTCAACAGATCCTTTAGAGCTGAGCATGGCAATGAAGTGTTCGAAGAGTCCCGCAAGCATGCTCTTGAGCTTGCTCCTTCTTCAAGTTCAGCCCCTCAGAAACGTCGAATATGGATTCCAACTAATGCCATACCTCAAAACTTTCTTCAGAGGCCACCATCCAATATATGCCATCCACCTCAACACATTGTTCCTCCCAGGAATGATGGTGTGCAATCAAGTAATCCTGCTCCCAGCAATTCAGGCAGGATGTGTTTCACGTGTGGTCTGACAGGCCATTACTTCCGACAATGCCCTACAGTGTTGGTGGCACCACGTCGACCTAGTCTTAAACCTCCAAGGAAATTCACCTCCAAAACCTTTCCAGCAAAGCTTTCAGTCACAAGTAGTGGATATGTGAACCAAATCTCAGTTGAGGACACCACTGCTACTTCTGACGCCATCCTTGGTACACTCCTAGTCAATCATGTTCCCGCCTCCGTTCTTTTCGATCCAGGAGCTTCTCATTCATTCATGTCGGAGAGTTATGCACTTCTTCATGAATTTCCTTTTGAAGAAATGTTTTCTCCAATGATCATCCAAACTCCTGGTTCAAAGTGGCAAACTAATAGAGTAAGCCATGGCAATCAAATTGCAATTGAGGGTTTAGTATTCCTTGCTTCTCTTATAGCCCTCAAGTCTTCAGACATTGATGTCATCCTAGGCATGGATTGGTTATCAAGGAAGAATGATTTCCTTGATTTTAAAGCCAAATCAGTTAAACTCACCCATCCTTCAGGCCAGATCATTGACTACACCTCACCCAGCTCTAGAATTTAGATGCATACTTTGAATGTGCTTCCCCTTTCTGACCTTGAAGATATTCCGGTGGTTCGTGACTTCCCGAATGTCTATCCTGAAGAGCTGCCGGGAATGCCACCCGACAGGTATGTAGAATTCATAGTGGATCTTATACCAGGCACATCCCCAATTTCCAGACACCCATATAGAATGGCCCCACATGAGTTAGCTGAGCTAAAAACCCAACTTGATGCTTCGTTGGAAAAAGGCTTCATTCGCCCTAGCTCATCGCCATGGGGTTGCCCCGTTCTGTTCGTAACGAAGAAAGATGGAACAGAAAGGATGTGCGTAGACTATCGCCCGCTAAATCTAGCGACGATAAAGAAAAACTACCCACTGCCCAGGATCAATGATCTTTATGATCAACTTGCTGGATCCTCGGTCTTCTCCAAGATGGATTTGAGATTAGGCTATCATCAAATCAAAATCCGAAACAAGGACATTCCCAAGACGGCTTTCACTACTCGATATGGTCAATACGAGTACACCGTCATGTCCTTCGGTTTAACCAATGCCCCCGCCACATTCTCGCGCTTGATGAATTCGATCTTCATGGAGTACCTAGATAAATTTGTTGTGGTTTATCTTGATGACATTCTAATCTAGTCGAAGAACGAAGAAGAGCACGCAGAACATCTTAGGTTGGTATTGATGAAACTTTGAGAGCATCGCCTGTATGCCAAGTTCTCCAAGTGTGAATTTTGGCTACCAGAAGTGACCTACTTAGGCCACGTGATTTCGGCCAAAGGAATTGCAGTCAATCCCGAGAGATTTCAGGCCGTCCTTTACTGGACTCCACCTGAATCGGTTAAGCAAGTTAGGAGTTTTCTTGGCTTAGCAAGCTATTGCCGCCGCTTCGTTGATAACTTCTCGAAAGTTTCAAAGCCTCTAACTGAACTCCTCAAGAAAGATAAGAAATTCCAATGGACTCCCAAGTGCGAGGAAAGCTTTCAAGAGCTAAAAAGAAGATTGACTTCTGCACCCGTACTTGCGCCTCCAGACACCAAAAAGGACTTCGAGATCTTTTGTGATGCTTCACGGCAAGGGTTAGGATGCATACTTATGCAAGATAGACATGTGGTAGCTTATGCTTCACGCCAGTTGCGTCCACATGAAGAGAACTATCCTACCCATGATCTTGAACTCGTTGCCGTAGTTCATGCCCTGAAGACTTGGCGACATTACCTGCTTGGTAATCGTTGTGAGATCTATTCTGATCACCAAAGCCTCAAATATATTTTCACCCAGCCAGATCTTAATCACAGGCAAAGACGTTGGATAGAGTTGATAAAAGATTATTACTTAGGAATTTCTTACACCCCAGGCAAAGCCAATGTCATGGCTGATGCACTAAGTCGTAAGTCGTATTGTAACAACCTCATGTTACAACAGTATCAACCACTTATGCATGAGGAATTTCGCAAGCTCAATCTTGAGATAGTTCCTCATGGATTTCTTTCTACCTTCGTGGCGAAACCAACCCTTGAGGATCAAATCATAGCCGCCCAGAAACAAGATAGTAGTATTCAAGAGATCAAGCAGAACATTGTTAGCGGAGTTGCTAAATGTTTCTCTGCAAATGATCAAGGAACGATATTCTTTGAAAATCGTTTAGTAGTTCCTGAGAATGAAGACCTAAAGTAGTTGATCCTTAAGGAAGCTCATGACACTCCCCTCTCCATTCATCACGGTAGCACAAAAATGTACCAAGATCTACGCCAGAGATTTTGGTGGACCCGGATGAAGAGAGACATGTCACAATTTGTTGCCGAATGTGATGTTTGTCGTCGTATTAAGGCAGAACACCAAAGACCTGCTGGTACTCTTCAACCATTGTCTATTCCCGAGTGAAAATGGGACAAGGTCGGTATGGACTTCATCACCGGCTTTCCAAAAACCCAGAAAGGAAATGATGCCATCTTCATTGTCATTGACCGACTCTCAAAAGTTGCTCACTTCCTTCCTGTTTGCGAGTCTATAACTGCTAGTCAGTTGGCGGACTTGTATGTCTCTACAATTGTGTCTCTTCGCGGTGTTCCTTTGGAAATCAATTCTGATCGTGGTAGCCTTTTCACCTCTAGATTTTGGGAAAGTTTTCAAAATTCTATGGGAACTCATCTCTCCTTTAGTACAGCTTTCCACCCTCAATCTAGCGGTCAAGTTGAAAGGGTTAATCAAATCTTGGAAGACATGCTCAGAGCTTGTGTTATCTCTTTCGGAAAGAATTGGGAGAAGTCTCTTCCATTTTCATAATTTGCTTATAACAATAGTTTCCAATCTAGTCTGAACATGGCTCCCTTTGAATTCCTCTATGGCCGACGATGTCGAACACCCCTAAACTGGTCAGAAACCGGTGAAAGACAACTCTTTGGACCGGATATGATCAAGGAAGCAGAAGATCAAGTTCGCATTGTTCGTGATCATTTGAAAGACGCTCAATCTCGTCAGAAGAGCTACTATGATCGTCATCATAGGCAAGAAAACTACAATCTGGATGAGAAGGCTTACCTTCGGGTTACTCCTCTGAAGGGAACCCAAAGATTCGGTATCAAAGGCAAGTTGGCCCCACGTTACATCGGACCTTTCCGAATTTTTGCTAAACGTGGAGAAGTTTCCTACCAACTTGAACTACCTCCTCACCTTTCCCGAGTACATGACGTATTCCACGTGTCACAACTCAGGCGTTGCTGCAAGGACCCCATCCACGAAGTTGACCATGAAATGCTTGATCTCAAAGATGACCTTTCTTATCTAGAGTACCCTGTTCGTATTCTTGATTCCACAGAGTGTGTCACTCGTCGTCAGTAGATCAAGTTCCTCAAAGTGCAATGGTCACATCACTCCGAGAAAGAAGCAACCTGGGAAAGAGAAGACCGCCTCCGTGCCGAGTACCCCACCTTCCTCTCGACGACTTCTGAATCTCGGGACGAGATTCTTTTGAGTGGGGGCGAGTTGTCACAACCCAAGTTTAGGTATGTGCTAGGGTTTGAATGCCCCTTTGCATCATGCGAAATTTTCAAAATAAAATCAAAAATGGGGAAAAGAAAGCCCTGAGAATTTAATTCAAATGGCCAGATAAAAATCTTTTTCCAAAAATCATTTGAATATTTGGAAAATTCCTATAAATGGTGGTGATCATTTTAAAAGTGGTTTGGGTTCTTTCCCATGCCCATGGAATATTCAAAAATTCAAAATGTGCCCTGGAAATTAAATTTGACCCCTATTTGATTTGAAATTCAAATGTTTTGAATTTCAAAAATGCTCAAATTCTACAAGTGACTTACTACTGGTCACCTAAGATTTATAAAAATGTTTGGGCATTTTACTAAAATGCCTAGCTATTTAATTCTAGGCAAAACAAAATAATAGAAAAAGAAAAGAAGAGAAGAAAAAGGAAAAGAAACCACCCTAGCTTCTGGCCCAACTCATTCCCCCCAGCCCACCTCCCCTTTTGTCTTCTTCTTCAACCAGCTCGCTGTCGAGCTGGGAGAGCATGGCGACCGCCACCGCGACATCGACGCCACACATCAGCCTCCTCGCCGCCATCTACGTGTCCAGGAGCCTCCCCTGGACACCCCCATCCCTTTCCCCCTCTCCTCTGTCACCGTTCCTCTCTCCCTTGACTGATTTTGGCGCACACCAAAACCCGCCGGAGCACGCCGCCATGGGAACCCGCGGCCACTACGCGTCATAGCCCCTACGGCCGTGTCCTTCGTCCTCAACACCGTCGTCTTCGTCTCCAGGCAACGAATCGGGATCATCCTCGAGCTGGAGCCATCGCAAGCGACACCGCAACCTCGCCGGACCCGCAAGCTGCCCTCCCCAAATTCGCCGCCGTCTCTCTCCCTCAGGCCTCCTCAACCCCGCCGTTGCACTCGTGGTGAGCCCCTGATCATTTCCCCCCATGTCCCGCTCTTTCCCTCGCGTCCTAGCCTTGGCCGCCATAAGAGCCGATGAGGTCCGCCGCCATGGCCACCGTGTAGCTCGAACCAGTCAGCTCCGTCGTCCCCGACTTGTCCTTGGCACTCTTGGAGCTCCCAGGAACGCAACACACACACACACCCGCTTCATCCCGCGCACGTGTTCGCCATCCCCGTCGCAACAGTGCCACGGCCGCCGCGCCATGTCGACGCCGGCGAGGCTCCGGCCACCCCCGAGCCTCCCCGTGGGCACTGGGTGACGCGGGTGACCTCGGGCGTCCCTCTGGTGGCCTCGGCGAGCTCTCCCGTTGCCGGAATCGCCACTCCGGCGAGGCGCCGCCGCCTCCCATGGCCACCGGCGGCTAACCGCGGCTAACCCCCCTAATCATTTGACCCAAGGTCAATGACAGGTGGGCCCTGGCGCCCCTAATCTAATTTAAAATTAATTAAGCAGAGGGATTAACCCCCTCTCTCACTGACCAGTGGGACCCAGCCGTCAGAGGCCCCTTGACGTCAACCCTGCGTCATGCTGACGCAATAAATTGCTAAATGTTTTAAAATAATGCAGTAAAGTCAGAAAAAAGGATTAAACTTTGGAAATTCATAGAAAATTCATATTAACTCCAAATTGGACAAATAATATATGAAAAATTATCAAAATAATGCAAGGATTAAGAATATGCAATTTGTTTTTATGTTTGACCATTTTAAAATGGGTGAACAGAAGCAAATGTGTATATGACTTAATTTGAATTCAAATTTGAAGTTTGAATTTGCAAATCCATTGCAATACACTTCAATTAAATTGAATTTTCCACAAACCAGTACCCTTCACATCATGGACAACCTTATCATGTGTATGTGCATTTTTTACTTCCGAAATTGTCCCCCCTTGTTGATGATTGCCTCCGATGACAGACGTTCCGAGACGGTGATCACCCCCGAAGAAGAAGACCACCGTTAAGACCCGTGTATCGTCAGCAAGGCAAGCAAACCCCATTGATCATGTCTATAAAATCCTACTTCCCTCTCAGTCTCGCTTATGCATGTTTAGGAGATCACCGAGACACGTTCTTTCGCATAGTTGAACCCATTCCGATGCATGACCTATCATTTTGTCACTAAGCAAACCACAATCCTAGCAGATATAGGAGTTGAATGTTGAGCATGTGGCCCCTGCAACTATTACCGCTTATTGCTGCTTAGTGATACAATGAGGATGTTATGATTGTGAGTCGGGATGGAATGAACACAGTGATGCTGATGATAACGTGTTGGTGAATCCACCCCTAAACAAAGGTGAACGATGAGAGGCTGTGTAGGAGTACACAGTGGGTTGTCTCGTTGAACACTGCCCTAGGCCCCGAGTTCCTGTTTTGTGATCCAAGACAAAGAGTATGACCACATGTAGGGTTTTATGGGAGCCCCGTTTGGCCTCTTTACGTACCCAATCCGGTCCATGAGTCACACTAGATTCGAGCTTTCCATTTGACCTAACCATAGATATGTGGGTGGACCTGTGAGGCAGTGAAACCATCTTTCAAAGGTGGCGTCTCGGTCCCGAGCATTATCTGAGTCTGTTTCGTGGAACCGGCCGGACTCTCGAGTGGTGACAAACTCAGGTAGTCGACTCCTGGATTAGAGAAGGTGATGTGAGGGTAGTGCCTTGGTTTCATCCACGTCCGACACCGCTTGAAGGGTGACAAGAACGAGGCGATAAGTGATGACACGCGTGTGAAGATGTACACCCCTGCAGGGTTAATGAACTATTCGAATAGCCGTGTCCGCGGTTATGGACTACTTGGAGACCTTTACTTGATCATAGATAACTTGAATGGATACTTATAAAACTCGCAAGATAAGAGTGAGTGCTATGGCGTGGTTTCTCGTGGGGAAGTCGAGGATGAAACCATAGTGGTGTATTGTTTGGAGACTTGGTAGGGGACTCGTGTACGCTTCTTACCTCAAAGTCTGGTACTCGTAGTACAGGACTAGCCAACAAAGCTGGCACTTCTGCATGTTGAACCCCACCTCCTTTACCTTGAAACTTGAGCATGAGTAGTGTAGTTCTGATGTAAGTCTTGCTGAGTACGACTTTGTACTCACGTTTTCTTATTCTATGTTTTAGATGAGAACCCGGACCCCGATGGAGTCACCTTCGTGAAGCTCGACGTTGACCTTGGTAGTATAGTTCCAGACAGCAGTCTGGTCCCTCGTGGAAGGGCATGTATGTTTACAAGGCTTCTCTAAGCCATTTGTTAAACTTGTCTGTACTCAGACCTAATTTTCTTCCGTTGTATCATGTAATGTTGATCACAGACATGTGATCTTTGTATACTCTATGTGTAAGTCAATAAAGAATTACTTTGTAGAGTTATGTGATGATACCTGCTGTTCATACTAGACATGTGTGCTGCATGTATGCTTATAACATGCATGTCTTAGTATGGGTTTTCGAGACCTTAGTTGTGATCTGGCTGGCGGTCTTTTATACACCAAGTGGCCCTTAGATGTGTGCAGCTTGGGGCATCGCGATGCGATTACTCGTGACTCTGTCACGTGCACACTTTGTTGTATGATCGAGCCCGCCCTAGACCCCGACTAAGTGATCGGGCTGGAGTCTGTTTATGTAAGAGTTATGATTCTATTGATAACATGGTTGAGGCGACTTGTCTATGAGTATGGGATTTCACCACCCATAATCATTTAGACTTGTGAGAGGGCGATGAGGACCCATCTCAGTTGATCATCCGGCCTGGATGGGATGCCCCTCACGTACGATGCTTTCCGAGAGTGTTCTGTGCTTGGCCTTGTCTGCTTAGAAAAGTGGGTACGGCTCTCGGCTCTCCATGTGATTGAGTTGTGACTGGAATTACATACGCTAACCCTAGTCCCAACAAATATCAAATCCATATCCTAATCCATGAAAAAAATCCATGGGCGAATTTTTTTTGTCCATGTCCAAACCTGATGAATATCCATCGGGGATGGATATCCATCGGGTTCTCTCAACACGTGTACATAAGATATATCACAACTATACAAGATTCACATAAACTCTCAATTTCTTACAAAACAACATAAAACAAGTGCACAACATCAAATAATCTATTGCATTCTGACAAAATGACATAGAAAAGTGAACATCAAATAATCTCTCAGATTCTTACAAAATAACATAATATAAAATAAACATAAGTACACAATTCTCTGGACACATGACAATACGTGCACTTAGCCTTCTATTACCATCCCATAAAATTGATGTGAGCTTTCTCTTATTGCTAGCCAGAACTTGCGATGCTCCCATAACACCAGTAGCTTGAGCGTTAGATATTGGGCTACCAGCTGAGTTAACATTTCAAACGCTGACCACAACAGGGCCTTGTTCTCCATCATGAGAAGCTATTGATCTATACATATGTATAGAAGAAGTCTTTAGTTTCAGTTAAAGTGGGACAAGGTACATAATATCTAGACTGTACAGTTTCAGTCAAAAAAGGCAAATTGTACAGATTTGAAATACAAGATTACTTTGCAGAAATTGGTACTGTAACCTGAAGGTAAGGCCTAACTGAAGTACAAGAGTACTCTACTCCAACTGCTACTATAAAGTATAAACTGAAATGCAATGGTACTTTGCTCCAATTGGTATTGTAACTGAAGTCAATAGTACTTTGCAAAAAAATCATGGACCGCACATGCTGCACACCCACGTACAGGAACAATAGGCATACAAGAGAGAGATTGAATAATTGATGGAACAAAAGATTACCCTGAGCGTCGGCTGTTTGGTGTGGCCGTCACCTTCTTGGCATGGTTCAACGTCGTGTTCTGCCACTGCCTCCTGGCACAGTCGCGCCATCATGCTCCTGGTCCTGGTCGCAACAGTGTCATTGTTCGTCGCACTGCTCCGCATTGCAGCTCAAAGCCTCGCGTCGGCCCGCCGACCTTCCCGTGCGTGCGTGGAGAAGCGGAGATAGAGTAGTCGATGGGTATGGAGTTGGGGCGTCAGGCTGCTGAAGGCAAGGGCGCTGCCAGCGGCTATACCTAGGGCTGCGGGAGGAGAAACTTGAGGAGACGGACTTGCTGCTTAACGAGGATTCCTTTGACGAGGAGATTCAAGAATGAGTCTGTTCAAGAAATGAAGAATGCGAAGCGACAATGGAGTAATGTTACGATGGGGAGCCCCCAAAAAAATGTAACGATGGGGAGGGATTGCGCAATGTATTTTCCATTTTTTATAAAATACTCCATTAGAAGATGGGATAGTTTGGATCAATTAATTATGACATACATGTTATATTATCGGGTCGGGTTCGGGTATATCCACGGATGAGTAATTATATACATGCCCTACCCATGAATAATCGGGTCGGGTTCGGGTGTAGCCCATGGACGTAAAAACATAACCAAACCTTATCCATTGGGGTAAGATATCCGTGGGTATCCATGTCCATGGATAAATTTGCCATCCTTAGGACAAAGGATCTCTTTCTCGTTTATGGAGGAGTTGATGAGGAGCCCACCGTAAAGGGTTACGTTGACGCTAGCCTCGGCTCAGACCTAGATGACTCAAAATCCCAGACGGGATATGTATTCATGTTGAGCGATGGCGCAATTACCTGGAGGAGCGGCAAACAGTCAATCACCGCCCAATCTTCAATGGAGTCGGAGTATATTGCCTCTTGCGAAGCATCAAATGAAGCGGTGTGGCTGAAGAAGTTCGTGATCGAGCTTGGCGTCTTTCCCAGCTGCACTGACCCCGTGGGAATCTTCTGCGACAACACGGGTGCCATTGCTAACGCGAAGGAACCAAGAACTCACTCTACAGCCAAGCACATACTTCGAAAGTTCCATGTGACACGAGATTATGTCAGGGATGGTCACACTAGGATTCACAAAATACATACGGATCTGAAGCAGTAGACCCGATGACTAAACCTCTTCCACCATGCAAGTTTGAGGAACACCTCCAGACTATCAGTGTTAGATACATGCCAGATGTAAACTAGTGTAATTTGTACTCTAGTGCAAGTGGGAGACTGTTGGATATGTGCGCTAGAGGCAAACTAATAAAGATATTTGTCACATATCCGTTTTGTTCATAATACGTTTTATACTGTAATATAACTGTATTACTTGGAAATACTAATACACGTATGGTATCAAACACAAGTTCCTAGTTTAACTCGGTTAAACTAGCTCATTGGGCAATTGATTGATCAAGCTTTCCTGATCATGGCGACACTTAAGTCCATTGACGATGAGGTCATATCATTGGGAGAATGATGTGATGAACACATACCCACCTAAAGCATTGTAATGTGATCGGTCACACAGTTCGGCATTGCGATGACTTTGTGACGTATGGCTTAGTCCTTAGACCGTAATGACCATACGTAATTGTCATCTATGAGGAGACTTTGATTTGTATCCCACCGCCTGACTGAAATATGCTAGCTATAGCGGTGCACTTTGGGTATTCCGAAATAGATGGTTGATGAGTATGTTAATAGATCAGAGCGGGATTTGTCAGACCAAGTGATGGACAGATACTCTGGGCCCACTCGGTGATATTGCATCAATAGCTTGCAAGCAAGTGACTAGGTCACAGGAGATGCAATAGGCACGGATGAGTAAACTTGTTTGTTGTGAACGAGAAGTGAACATGGTATGTTGCATACCGACGATCAAACCTCGGACAAACAAAGTACCGTGGCTCAAAGGGATTACGTTGTATCGTTAACGGTTTCCAAAAGCGATTGAAGTTCATTCGATGGAAGCGCAGGGGATGTAAAGGATTGTAACTACGTCCAACTGAATAGTCATTAGTCAATGAGAGTGTCTCGATCATGTCTATTGTTTCCCGGACCGTAGGGTGTTGCACTTAAGGTCAATCGATGCATAGTGATAGATTCGGGATCATCGGTGAAATAAGATAAATCACCGGAATAGTTCCGGGGGAGAACGGAAGTTGTTCCGAACATTTTGAAAGGTTCAAAATAAAGTTTAATTGCATTTAATATTTTTTTTTATTTAATTATCTGAATTAAATATTAAAATATATTTAAATTAAATTAAAAAATGGAAAAGGCTTAATGGGACATGTGGGCCCATTAGGGGAGGAGGGGGTTCCTCACTTGGGCTTTGCGCCAAGAGTGGGGCCCGTCCCCCCTCCCTTGGTCGGCGCACCCCCCTCCCTTGGGAGTTTAGTCCCACCTCGGGGAGGGGAGGAGGATGGCACCCCCCCCTTGGCCTATATAAGGAAGGGTACACCCCCCTTTTTCCAATACAACAAAAATCTATCTCCCTCTCCTTCTCCTACCTAGTGAGTGAACTCCCCTTGTTTGGAGGCTACACCTAGTGTGGAGTTCTCCACCATAGCAGGTCGTCGCTCTGCCGGAGTCGGGATCCGAATCCGTCTTTCTTCCGCTGCTCACCTGGTTCGAGGCCCGGAGGAGGGAATATCGATTGTACTTTATGTGTATAATCTCTTCGAGGCACTACAACTGTGGTGCTACTTCATCGCTGGAGGTCAACCGGGAGTCTCCATCGCCGGTGGTCTTCTACACGACAGGGAGGTCGTAGTTCCAATTCAACGCCAGCCACGTTCGCAAGAACGTTTCCCTCTTTCGGTCTTCAAAGGTATGTACTCTGATTCCCTCAGTTACTTTACATTGCCATAGCATAGATCTTGGGTTCGGGTTACCGTAGGTATGAAAAACTTGTGTTTTCTGCCCCGTATCCCAACAGTACCGAACCTTTCCACAATGGCACACGACTTTTGCGACACCGGGTTTCACCCGAGCACCGTCCCAACTTCCGGCACGAGACTAGCCATCGCCATCAGAACGAAAAACCCAGTTTATTTAATAAACGGATTATTTTATTGGGCACTAGAAAAATGTTCTCGGAACGTTAGCGAAGTGAGGTATAATTGAAGGGCTCGTCGTGCTGAGCGCGTGGTTCGATATTTCATCCGAATCGGAGGTCGTATGGACCCCCGGCAGTCAGAAACGTGGAGTACCAGACGCGCGCGAGAGAGACCAGGGGCATTTGCGTAAACCCGCCAGCCATGCCATCCTATATAAAGACCACCACTCTCCCCTAGCCCTTCTAGGGTTTCCCCCATGTAAAATTTGCAGCCACCCCCCTCCAAATTGCATGATCTGCCCTATTGCCCCAAATTCTTGAAACCCTAGCCCCAGAAAAATTTCCAGCCGTCAGATCTGGCCCTGGAGGGCTCAGATCACGCCACCTCATCCCCCAGATCTCCACACCCAGCCTCCATCGCGGTTAGGGCCCCGCAGGTCTTGGATCCGCCGCCACCGGGCCGCGCGGGCCCTCCTCACCGCCGCCGCGCTGGCCGGATGTAACACCCTCACTGTAAGTGAACAGTAATCACTGTTGTTAATCAAAGGTTACTGTTCCAAAATTCTTGCTTTGATCAACAATGTTAATCTGGGAGCAATGCAAAGTCAAATTTCCCTTTTATTGAATATTAAAAATATGTGACAATTAAAACTTTGCCTAAAAATGGTGAAATCAATTTTGTAAATTGCACAATAATCATTTGATCATGCCTAGGTGGTCATGGGATTTTATTAAGATGTTAAATAAATCAAACAATTAAAACAGTAGCTTGACTAGTCCATTTTAATCATTTGTTAATTAAAAGAAATTGTAAATGAATTTATATTGCTACAAAACTTTTTGTGGCACTGACCTATTGTGCAACATTAATTGTGGACCACATTACACACTTTGCAAAATTGTAAATGTGCTAAAAGAAAATGTACAAGAAAAGAACAGAAGAGAATAAAACAGAAAAAAGCAAAGGGAGCCCAACCCCCCTGTTCCCCTTGGGCCAGCCCAACTTAACCCCAGGCTGAGCCCACCTAGCCCACCCTGGCCTCTCTCCCCTCCGCTCCCCTGTTCACCTCGTGCGTAGACGCCATCCATGGCGCCACGGCCACGGTTGTCGTCGTGGAGGCCATCGGGCAGCTCCCCGGCGTCGCTAAGTGCCCCCTCGCCCCTGCTTCCCTCGTGGAACCTTAACCCTAGCCCCCCTCGCAGAGCACACCACCATCGCCTCCCTCCCGCTCTGCTTGTCCACGTCCGAGCGCGCCTGCGGCCACCGGCCACCCTGAAGCCCACCTCCGTGTCTAGAAGCTGCGCCACTGTCGTCTACGCCACCCCCAGCGGCCAGCTCGAGCCGAAGACCTCGGCATCACGCGAATCGGGCCAAGTTCTTCCGCCGGCCATCGCGTCCCCGTCGACGAATTCGTCGTCCTCCGACCACCTCCGGACTCCTCGCGCCCACTACTGCGATCACTGTGAGCTGCCGCTCGTTTTGCCCCCTTTCCCGCTAGGATTCGCCGCATGTGTCCTTGTTCCCGTTGGGCCGCACTCCGTCCGCCGCCGCGATTGCTCGCCGCCGCCGTTTTAGATCGCCCCCGCTCGTCTTCTTTGTGCCAGTAGAATCGCGGTTCCCGCCGCGTTCGATTCCCTCTGGTGGCGCACCAAATGGCCACCGGGGCCGTCTTGTGAGCTCGCCGCCGTGCTCGGCTAGCAGCCGGCGTGCGCAGCCGTGGACAATCCCCTGCAAAAAAAAGAAGAAAAAACTAACCCCCCTGGACCTATGACATGTGGGCCAGCCCCATTAGGTTAGTCCTAATGACCAGATTAAGGAATAACCCCCTCTGTTAGCAAACTATCCAATTGACAGGTGCCCCCCCCCATTATTGTTAAGTATTTATAAACTGCTTTAATAAATAATCAGTGTATGACAGCTGGGTCCCACTGCTTTTTGAATTAACTAAAATGATTTAGAAAATGCATTGTCTATGACATGTGGGACCAGTGCACTATTTATAATAGAAAATGAATTATTTTAATAAACAGAGGCTGACATTTGGGTCCCACTTGTCAGCACTAGTTTGGATAAGGTTCTGGATAATGTTGATTTAAATAATGACACAAATTGAGAAATTGATTTAAATTGATTTAAACTTAGAAAAATAATATCTTTAAAACCGTAAGTCAGATTCAAAAACTTTGTACATGAAAATTAATCAGAAAAATATAAAGAATACGAATACGATATCCGAATGTCAACCACCCCCCTATAACTCAACGAACATCGACATTCCCCCCTCCGGGCCGTCTGTCCGATAATTGCCCGATACCGCAAAACTCTCCGGATGAATTTATTCCGAACACGAAAGTTGTTCAGAATGGATCAACTAACACGGATACACCCTCCGTATGTTTGTCTGATGTCCACGACACCTCCGGCATGGTACCTTCCCCCTCCGGACACCCTGTCCGGTAATCACCCGGAGCTGGCAGTTCATCCCCGGATGAATTTCCGCTCCAAGCTAAATGCTTCGTCCTACGTTAGAGCACCGATAACATTTCATCTTTCAGGTCATGCATTTGATTGCTATGTTTGCTTTATATTTACTGTTTCTTCCCCCCTTTATTCTCCGGTAGACCCCGCTGCTGCCGCCGACTACACCGCCGCTGAGTACGACTACTACGTCGACGACCCTACCCCTACCGTCGAGCTTCCAGGAAAGAAGAGCCATTCTCTTCCCCAGATATCGCCTATCTTTCCGTACATTTCTTGCACTAGGCATTGCTGCTACTGCTACGTTACAATCCTATTCAACTGCATAGCTTATCATTTTCGCCCCTTGATTACCTTTCCGCTATCCTATGCTGCTATGTATATATATATATATATATATATATATATATATATCTTATAATCAGCATTTAGCCCTGCGCCTTGTTAGTCAATAGGATTAGATAGTGGGCCGTGATCACCCTGGGAGTGATCGTGGAAACGATACATTATAAACTGCTACAGGTACGGTTCAGAGTAGACACCGATACAGGACCCTACCCCGACTCTGCCGAGCCACCTCAAGTGTGAACTAACGAGGAGTAATCCTTGTACTCCACTCGAGGTTGACTGTGTATAGCCGACCTAGGGTACTGATCCACGGGTGTCCTTAAAGGTAAGGAGTCGGGTGACCCAAAGGTACCCGCGCAGGGTATCGTATCCGACCGACAGGACAGGTGTATTCCATCGGTGTGTGGCGGGCCTGGTACTTGCTCGGTGGCCGAGAGATACTCTGTTGTACGAAAGTCGAGCTCTTCCAAGAGCAAACGCGAGACAAGGTAAGGACACGGTTCACCTTGTTGGTAGCCGCACGAGTTGGTGGGACGATAGGGCAGGCGGCCACTGGCTCTGGTAATAGGGGTGGACCTGGCTGTTGTCGTTGTTCGCGACTCACCTAAATAAGGACGACGATAACGGTTGTTCCGACAGAAAAATTAATAAAATGCTTAATGGGTTTGGCGGATGACTTGAGTTGCTATATGCCTATACGCACTGGCTCCACGCGGGATTACGGTGTGGGTCCTCTGCATTGTAGCCTCGTCTGAGGGCTCTTCAGACGCCAGCTTTACCTCGGACTGATTGTCGGGCTTGGACCGCTTACTCCGGTAGTGGGAAGTGGGCCTGCTTCACCGGCCAGCCACGTACCATGCAGGAGTACAAAGGACAGGGGTCCAAAGTTCTTTTGTACTTATGATTTAGACAGCGGATGGCCTCTCTGTTGAGCTCGAAGGATGGACTTCGGCATATCGGATAGCCTCGGTGGGGCATTCCCTAACAAGGTGTACGCCACCCTAGAGATCCGAGCGTGTAGGGTAACAGTAGTGCAGCCCCTGCAGGGATGATAATCTATTCGGATAGCCGTGTCCACGGTAACAGGACGCTTTATGCTGAAGCCAAATCCTACTACTACAAACTACTACTATTAAACTGTTGGTTCCGGTTTCTCTTCCTCGCAGGGAAGTCGAGGAGGGGATCTCGGAGGCATATATAATTGTTATATAATACGACTTACTATTATAGAATGTTGCAGCAACTTCTGCTGCATTGTTATTACATTCATGCTATTGACTCGTCGGAAGACGCTAGTCTTCGATAGGCCTAGCTTCTCATCCTTGTTCTGACTTTCTACCTTGCAGTCCAGTATATATAGCCTCCCCTTTCCATTTGATACAAATGCATAAATGCTTAGTAGCGGACGTAAGACTCGCGGGTGTGCTAGATACTCACCTTTGCTTTATTTCCCCCTTTTTGTTTTGCCTGGTCGGCTGCTGCAGTCAACGTTGGAGCCCAGGAGCAGGACTACCCCGGAGGCGACTACTATGACGCCGAGTTCCCCGTTGACCAGGAGTAGTTCGGTGGATACCAGGCAGGAGGCCTCGCCTGTTCGATCTGTATCTCTGATGATATTTGTGCTAGCCTTCTTAAGGCAAAACTTGACTAACTATGTCTGTACTCAGATATTATGGCTTGTATAACTTATGTATTCAGATCCTCGTGATCTCTGGTATTGTAACTTATTGGTTTATCCTTTTGTGTTTAGTGTTGTGTTGTGATATTCTCACCGTGGCACCCTAATCGCAGCCGTGTACCCTGCATGTATGATTACCTTACATGGATTGATTTTGGGGGCGTCACACCGGACACCGCCTCCTTGCTGCCGGAAGCCCAGGCCGCCCCGGTGAGGCCTCTCCTCCCCGCACCTCTCCTCCCTCTCCCCCTTTCCCTCCTCCTCTCCCACTCTCACCGATGCCTCCCTCTCACATACCTCTCCTCCCGTTCGCATGTCAACGCCGGCGAGGTCGCCGCTCCATGGCCGAGCCGAGCTCGGGCCAACTGCTGCCGCGCAGATTCGGCGAGGCCCGCCCAGATCCGGTGCCTCCAGCCACCTCCGCTGATCCTCGACCCCCTCCTTGCTCCGCCGCCCCTCGCCAGAGGCCGGCTGCCGCAACCGCAGCCGCGCCATGGCCGGCAGGGGCTCGGCCTCCCCGACACAAGCCGCCGCCGCCTGTGGGTCGGCCTGCCAGCGCCACCACGACCCGCAGCCACGGCCCAAACCCAGCTCCCCAGCCTGGGTCGCCTCCACCCTGGGCGAGGCCGACCTATCTATCGCCGCCAGCCAAGTTCTGCCTGGCCCTTGGTGAGCCAGCCCGAGCATGCCCACCTTTTTTTCCTAAAGTGTTTTCCTTTTTTCAATTTCTGCTAAGTCCTTAATAATTTACTGTTGGTTCTGTTTTGAGATGATATTTGCGACTAAACCGTAGCTCGGATGAACTTGCGCCCAAAATGAAAAGTGCTCAGTTTTGTGTGCTATAACTTTTTGCTTTAGTGAGTTATTTTATTTGAGGCCATCTAGTTGATGTAAATCACTGTTGAAGTGTGCACCAGAATGTTTACTATTGTTGTTGTTATTTTCTTGCAAGTTTGGTTGATGATTGTGTCACATCCATAAGGCCTATGACATTGATTCTTTCTTGTATGTGTTAAGAATCATGTGTAATTCAATTAGATGCATCCCTTTGCCATGTTTACCTGTTGTAGCTATTTTATTTCCTGCTCCAAAGTGGTGACCCTGATAACATGTGTTGTTGTTTATATAAAGTTGCTACTTTGTTGCATTATAGCTATTGATACATGCTTCATATGCACTAGATCCAATGTAATTATTTGCTCCTTGTTATGTGTAATTTGATGACATGCTTTTCTTTTCCATGATATGGTTGTTGATCATATAGTTATCAAGCTCCTAAACTACAACCCTGCTGATTGATGTCACATGCCCTGATTTTCACTAAGACCCTAGACAAATAGTATTTTCTTGCATTTTGCATGGGTTACAATTACTTGCACATGATGCTCATATACATGAAACTTGTTGCCATGCCTTCCTTGTCATGCTTACTTCAATTCCTTGTCATTTTGATGCATGTTTGCATTCAGTATCTAATTGTTTCATTGCTCAAAAGTATGCTCCCTGATGTTAACATCATGTACCCGTGAATTGTGTTGCTTATATCTTTTTAACCGTAACTCCGTTTGGAGTGTTCTTTACATGTAACTTGACTATAATGTTATGTACTTTGTGTTTATGCTATTGTTTGTTGTTGTTAACCAACCTAAAATATGGTTTAGGTCAGAACAGTACTAAATTCTTTAATTGTTGTGGGGTACTTAGTGGAATGTGATGTTTCGGTTTGTGCCTCACTTAATTTGACTAGCATAGATAGTTTACTTTGTGCTTCACCTCTTGCCATGATTGTGTGATATGACATGCTTGAGTGAGATGCCATGTTAACAACCTTTGCTCATGTTGTGTAGCTAAACAACTTGAACCGATGAAAAATGTGCGGTATCGTCGTGTGTGACGAGTACTCCACTTTACCTGTTAGTAATCGCTCTCGGCGATAGATGTAATACCGTAGTGCGTTGTCTCGTGTTGCCTTCTTGATGTTGTTTGCTAGTGATTGCTTTGTAGTAATAGATGCTTGCTCCTTGATTGCCTTTTCCAGTGTTTACCTCTTGTGTGCTTCCGCGGGTACCTCTCGGAGATGATCCGAGCTTGTGATCGACTACACCTTCGACGTCGTCTTCTCATCAGGTAAGGGGGGTCATATATCATGCTTATAACTTGCATCTCACTCGCGCCTAGGTGTAGGATAGCATTATTGCTTGATCCTACCACTTCATATTCATGCCTCTCAAATAAACCCAAACAGCCATGTCCTCCACATCCTAGCAAACCTTGTTCGGCTATGTTACTATTGCTCGCTACTCAGCCATTGCTTAGTATGCATGCTAGGATGCTATCAACTGTTATCATGTTCCTCCTTGGACTGGTCTATCACACTATTATATAGTTGTGGATGATATGATTATTATAATGTTGACTATACTCGACGAAGGATGGAAGGTCTAGGCTATCCTGCCCCGATGCTTTGTTCCATTTGAGTCACCTAGGACCCGAGTTTCGGGTATTGTGTCTCTTGACGAGCGTTCCTAACCGCGTGTGGGATGCTATGGGGTCCCCTCTTCTTACCTACCTAGCTCCAAACATTTCTAGTGGTGGCCCAAGCCGATTTACCATTTGAAACTGTGTGTGTGACTGGTAAGCTCCCAGCAGATTTTAAACAACTCAGGCTAGCGGAGACATGGTTTCTATTTTTGGTCCACACTGGTGAGCTAGGGGGCTGCCCACATGTGAGGGGATCAGTTACCTCAACATTAGCCTTACGGAAGAGTCCGATCCGAGAGCGTGGCCGGCTTTTGGATTGGGTGTCGACTCCCAGGGGGCCACCCCGATTTGTTCGTTGTTAGTTAGAGGGATTATGACGTTCTGATCTCTCGGAACAACTCTTCAATGAGTGTCTTTAATGGTCCCGACTGAGAGAGCTTGGCGTGCGTGCGGAGCCTTGTAATGGGAAGTTGGTACACCCCTGCAGGGTTAAATCTTTTCGAGTAGCCGTGTCCACGGTGATGGACGACTTGAGACCTACTCCTTGTTCATAGACAACAACAACTGAGATAATGTTAACAAACTTGATCAACGTGTGTGTGTGCCTGGACTGCTTCTTCTTCGTCGGGATGAGAAGGGGAGGACAAGGATAGGATAGGTGTTATGTTTGCGTAAGTAGCTGATAGCAAGACTTGTTGGAGGCGATTCCTCATCGAATGCTTGGTTCTCATCTTACTCTAAAATAGAACGTTAGCCACTCATATATTGCTAGTGCGGCTGCAACCTCAACCACTACCTCCATCTTACCATGAGAAGTTAGTTACAAGACTTGTTCATATAGCTCACCCCTTCTTTTCTCTTTTACGCACGTTACGCAAATGATGTTGGACTTCAGTGGAGCTCGATGACCCTTCTTCTGGACGCCTTCGCGGAGACTCGACGACGACTAGTTAGGCGGATCCCGGCGGAGAGCCTGGACCCGTGTGGTTACGGGAATGGTGTGTTTTACCTTTGCCACTAGGCATTTGACTGTAGTCTGTACTCAGACATGTATCTTCCGATGATGTAATGTATTTAAGGAAGTTGTATGACGATTTTATGAGATGTTGTATCCTTGTAGATGTAATCATGTTGGAAATCTGAGGCATGTGACATTGTCATATGTCGCGGTGGGACCGATATGTGCTTCGTCCCCGGATCTGGATGGAAACATCTAGATCTAGAATAGTACCGCATATCGGGCCTTACATTTTTGTTCTGTTTAAACTTTATGACTTTTGTTTTGTTCTGGTTTAAATACCAAAGCATTTTTATAAATGCTCAAAACTTTTATATGGACTTACATGGCCCATAGCTAGCCACTCCCAAGTTTTGAACATTTTTGAAATTCAAAGTATTTGAATCCAAATTCAAAAAGGGTTATTGATTTAATTCCAAAGCACTTATGGACCTTTTGAAAAATCAGTGAGCATTAAGTGAGTTCCACTTCACTTGATATGTGATCATGACCATTTATGAAACTTTTCAAAAGGTTCGAAGGATTTTTGGAAGAAAGTTTTTGTCTGGCCATTTGAATTAAATTCATTTGGGGCTTTTCCTTTCCCCGTTTTCACATGATGCAAAGTAACTTGATATCCTAGCACATACCTAAACTGGGGTTGTGACAACTCGCCCCCACTCAAAAGAATCTCGTCCCGATATTAAGAAGTCATCGGGAGGAAGGTGGGGTAGTCAGCACGGAGACGGTCTTCTCTTTCCCATGTTGCTTCTTTCTCTGAGTGGTGTGACCATTGCACTTTCAAAAACTTGATCTTCTGACGACGTGTGCTACCCTCGGCTGAATCAAGAATACGAATGGGGTACTCTCGATAAGAAAGGTCATCTTGGAGATCAAGCGTTTCCTGGTCGACTTCACAGATGGGGTCCTTGAAGCAACGCCTGAGTTGTGCCACATGGAATACACCATGTACTCGGGAAAGGTGCGGGGTATTTCTAGTTGGTAGGAAACTTCTCCACATTTGAATGTGGAAAGGTCCAATGTAACGTGTGGCCAACTTGCCTTTGATACCAAATTGTTGGGTTCCCTTCAGAGGAGTAACCCGAGGGTAATCCTTCTCATCCAGATTGTAGCTTTCTTGCCTATGATGACGATCATAGTAGCTTTTCTGACGAGACTGGGCGTCTTTCAATTGATCATGAACAATGCAAACTTGCTCTTCTGCTTCCTTGATCATATCCGGTCCAAAGAATTGTCTTTCACCGATTTCTGACCAGTTCAAGGGTGTTCGACATCTTCGTCCATAGAGGAATTCGAAAGGAGCCATGTTCAGACTAGATTGGAAACTATTGTAATAAGAAAATTCGGCGAATGGAAGATACTTCTCCCAATTATTTCCGAAAGAGATAACTCAAGCTCTAAGCATGTCTTCGAGAATTTGGTTAACCCTTTCAACTTGACTGCTAGACTTGGGATGGAAAGATGTACTAAAGGAGAGATGAGTTCCCATAGCATTCTGAAAACTTCCCCAAAATCTAGAGGTGAAAAGGCTACCACGATCGGAATTGATTTCCAAAGGAATACCATGAAGAGACACGATCCTAGAGACATACAAATCCGCTAACTGGCTCACTGTTATAGACTCGCGAACGGGAAGGAAGTGAGAAACTTTGGAAAGTCGATCAATGACAACGAAGATGGCATCATTTCCTTTTTGGGTTTTTGGAAAGCCAGTGATGAAGTTTATAACGACTTTGTCCCATTTCCACTCGGGCATAGGAACTGGTCGAAGAGTGCCAGTAGTTCTTTGGTTTTCGTCCTAAATGCAACGACAAACATCACATTCAGCAACATAACGAGCAATGTCTCGCTTCATCCTAGTCCACCAAAATCTCTGGCGTAGATCTCGGTACATTTTTGTGCAACCGAGAAGAATCGAGAGGGGAGTTTCATGAGCTTCTTTGAGAATGAGTTTCTGATGACCCTCAATGTAAAGGGATCTATTGCAGCGTTTTCGATAAGTAAGAGTGTCGAACCCAACGAGGAGCGAAAGGTATTGATAGGTGGTTTTGGACAAGGAATAACTGCAAGCACTAAAAGATAACATTTTAGGGGTTTTCGATATAAGCAACAATAAGATAAAATCAAGCAAAGTAAATAGTACTGAGGAGCAGCAAGTGGCCCAATCCTTTTGAGCAAAGGATAAGCCTGGCAAATGAACATATAAAGACTAAAGCGTTCTTGAGGACACATGGAGAGGTAGTCACGTGCTTTCACCATATTCCGTATCGATAACAAGTGTTGTGCCGATAAGTGTTGAGTGGGTGGATCTATGCCACCTTCTAGAATAAGATAAGCGCACTCTTATGATTAAACATTTTGCAAGCATCCGCAAATACAAGATAGAAATTAAGGCAAAGCCTAACCACAGCAATAAGATCAAGGATCCATTATTCCCTTGTGCAAAAGTGTGCAAACTGGGGTTCAGGTTTCTTTCACTCCGGCAACCCACCATAAGCATTATTTATACACAATGTATCCCCCTAGGTCCTTAATAAGGCGAAGTGTTGAGTGTTCGACTCACACAACACCACTAGGAAAATAACAACACAACTTAAATATCAAACAACACAAATTACTTCAACTTCATATGACTACTAACAACTAGACTTCTCCCATGTCCTCAAGAACTAAATTAACTATTCACAAGACGTAAAAGAGATCATGATCAGAGGTGATAAATATATGATAGAAAATCTGGACATAATGATATTTCTCCAACAAAACTCAATAGCATTCACCACAAAGTAGTAATCAACACCGATGAAGTAGAGAGGATAGATAGTACGGATTACAACACAAGATAAACTTGTCAGGTGAGATTGGATGGTGATGGAGATGGTGCTTATGTTGGGGCTGATGTTGATGATGATCTCGATGATGCGCGTGACGGTGGTGATGACGATGGCGATGATCTCCCCTTCCGGGAGGTGATCTCCTCGGCGGAGTCTGCCCGCCGGAGAGCCCTTTTCTTCTCTGTAGGTTTCCGCCAAAGAGCGGCGGCGGAACTCCATGAAAGCTTATCTTTTTAGCGTTTTCGCGTAACGAGGAATATATAGGACAGAGGGGGGAGTCGGGAGTGGCCCCAGTGCTCCAGGCGCCCTCCCGGCGCGGCCCAGGTGGCCGCCTGGGGCCCCCCTGGCCCCCCTCTGGCTCCTCTTCGGCGTGTCTTCGTTAATCTTCTGGAAAATACCCCCCGTCGATTTTCAGGTAATTTGGAGGTATTCTTCTTCAGCAACTCAGCGTCCACTTTTTACTGCTGAATCCTGCGCCTGCTGCTTCGGCATCGGAAAGTTGCAAACTGTATAAAATAAGCCAAAACAACATAAGAACATCATCGTAATGTGAAATATATCAATGAATAAGGATGAATTACGATATAAAATAGTGATGCATTTTGGACGTATCAACTCCCCCAAGCTTAGACCTCGCTTGTCCCCAAGCGAAAACTGAGCTCGGTAAACCTGTCCACAAGTTTAGAGAGTGAAGTGTCGATAAATAAAATACGGACAAGAAGCATCATGATTTCTTCACCAAACTCAAACATTCTCAATAGCAATCTTCAACTCATAAGGCCCTTATGAAACAGTAATAACAATTATAAACAAAAGTAGGGCTAAGGAAACTCATCAAATCATAGCAAACAAGTTCTTTGGTCAAGGAACAACTAATAGCTTTTACCTTTGCTCTTTCTCTTTATATTTTGATGAGACAATTTGGAACTTTTGAAAGAACAAGCTATTAGTCACGAAGTGTAAATGCTAACACAAAGGAAGATGTTTGCTTGGCAAATGCTTTTGCAAACAACTTACTTATCACAAGATAATGTCAACAATGATATGGCATGGCAAAACTTTGATGCAGCATTATATGGATGAATCCTCGTCAACATCAAGTGTCTGTTCTCTTTGGGAAAGGAAGAAGTAGGAAACTGACTCAACATAAAAGTAAAGGAAAAAGCCATGTTAAAGGAAAGTAGGGAAAACTCAAGTGATATCCTTAAATCAAACAGAATGAAAACAAGTTTTGAGAGGTGCCCGATTTGTCAACGAATGCTAATAGAAAACTCAATTACTTCTCATATTGGACAAGTTTCGAGGAAAGGCTCCCACATGGGGACGATCACATCCCCGCAATCTCCTTTGTTTATCACTGCCAAAGTTTTCTGATTTGTCATGAACAAAGCGTGAAGGAGGGTTTGTTTATTGTATTATCTTTTGTGAGCTGGGCGCACTCATGCTAGTTCCTCCTCGTATTAGGGGTTTGCAGATTAGAAATGCAATCCCGGGATAAAACTTGTCCAACATAAGAAGATCATGAATTAACTACTACTTCCTCATGAGCTAAAACAGGGGCACAAAATAGAAGATTTTGACCATTTAAGGATAACACAAAAATTCTATACTTTAGGAGTGGTAGTGGAATACCACGAATAGGGTGGTATGGTGGACTCATATGGGAGATACTTGTTTCAGGGTATGGATGAACAAGAAGAATTCCTCTTAGTACAGAGGTTTGGCTAGCAAAGGCTTTGAGAGAACAGACAATTGATGAAGACTCAGATGCAAAGCAATATAAAGCATAAACATTAAAATAAGCATAGCACATCAAGTTGTCTTCCTTGTCAACATAACACTACAAGCATAATAACAAAGAGGGTTTGGCTATGTCGCTACTTTGAGAAGAATAACATTCTTGTTATTATGACCAAAGCTATGTTTGCCAAGATTAAATAAAGTTTTCAAAGCCATACCTGATATAAGGTCAATACTCCCCATAAGAATCATCACAAGGTCGATTGCGTGAAGAGAATACCGAGTGCAGCGAAGGGATCAATAGCCTTCTCATTAATATTCCATCATAGACGACTCCACACTCACGGATACATAACTCTCCAAAAAGGAGTGATAGACCTCAATGCAAACACCTATTTTATAAGATAACTTCCCTAGACATGATGCGACTCTACTTGACTCTAAAAGACAAAGATAAAGATAAAGATACCGGGCACTCCCCCAAGCTTGGAACAAGCTAAGGGGATGCCATTACCCAAGGAGATTTACTCCTCATTCTTGTTCTTGTTGGTGACGTACTCCTTGGCGAAGCGCTTCCATGGTAGTTGTTCTCCATTCTCAAAGGACATTCCCGTCTCCAGGATCCTGCATTCAGCACCCAAACCCTTGCACAGAAACTTTAGTTCATACTCACAGTTCTGGTTCTGCAGATCATAGATCTGTGCTTGGAGTTCATAAACTTTTTCTTCTAGTGCGGCCAAACTTGACCACATCTCCTTCATCTCCTTCTTGTGGGAAACTTCTACTTCGTTCATGTTGTCGAAGTTTGCTTCAACACCGCGCTCCACCATCTTCTTGAACTTGAAGACTTCATGTTCCATCTCCTTCATCCGCTCCTCGGTGCTTCCCTCCTTGACTGGTCCCTTCAGATCCTCCTTGTGGAGGTCACCGTCCTCCACACGAAGGATCTGGGGGTGCTTCTTCACCTCAGCGAGGTAAGGGTTGATGACGTTGACGACGAACTTGTCCTTCGGGGAACTTGGGGAAGCCATGGCACCTAGGTCTAGATGAAAGATTTTCTGGCAGAAAAAGATTGGAAAGAAAACACACGAAATCGCGAGATACGTTGCCGGAACAATCCGGGCAAATATATAGAAAAAAATTCTGCACATAAAGGAAGTTAACGAGCCAAAGCGCCAGGGCTGGGGCCGCGCCAGGGGGGGGCGCCTGGGCCCCCTGGAGCTGGTGTCCGGCTCCACTTCGGCCTCAAAATTTCTATATTTTGCAAAAACTCGTAATATGGAACTTTTATGGCGGTTTCGCGATGTTTCCTTACCGTAATACATACCTTTCCTTATTCTGCTTCTGTTGGTGTCTGAAACAGGGCTGCAACATGTTCTTCATGAGTTGTTGTGTATACCAAATCCACATCAACATTGACAGGGTCTCATGCTATGTAATGCTTAAGTCTTTGCCCATTCACCACTTGAGGTTTGGTGCCTCCATAATTGTTAATCTTGATAGCACCGGAGCGTTAGACTGCCTCAATATGAAATGGCCCTTCCCACCTGGAAAGTAGTTTACCTGGAGAAAACCTGAAACGGGATCTAGACAACAAAACTTTATCACCAACATTAAATTCATGTTTCAGAATCCTCCTATCGTGCCACTTCTTTACCTTTTCCTTGAAAATTTTAGCGCTCTCTTAAGCTTCACTTCTCCACTCATCTAGAGAAGTCAAGTTCATGAGACGCTTTTCACCAGCTAGTTTCGGGTCAGCATTGAGCTCTCTAATAGCCCAGAAAGCTTTGTGCTCTAGTTCTAATGGAAAATGGCAAGCCTTGCAATAGACCATTTTATAGGGAGACATGCCCATGGGGTTTTTGTAAGCAGTTCTATACGCCCACAAAGCTTCTCCTAACTTATTCGACCAATATTTTCTATTTCTACTGACTGTCTTTTGTAAGATCAACTTGATCTCTCTATTGGTGAGCTCAACTTGCCCACTAGTTTGAGGGTGGTACGGTGAAGCAATTCTATGATTGACATCGTACTTGGCTAAAGCTTTTCTAAAAGCTCCATGTGTAAAGTGTGAACCCCCATCAGTCAAGAGGTACCTGGGTACTCAGAACCTTGGAAAAATTACATCCTTGAGCATTTTCAAAGATGATGTAAGGCCCGATATGCGGTACTGTTCCAGATCTAGATGTTTCCATCCAGATCCGGGGACGAAGCACATATCGGTCCCACCGCGACATATGACAAAGTCATATGCCCCGGATTTCCAACATGATATCACAACATTACAGATACAAGGATACAACATCTCATACAATCGGCATACAACTGCCTTAAATACAATACATCAGCGGAAGGTATATGTCTGAGTACATACTACAATCAAATGCCTACTCGCAAAGAGAAAAACATCGATCCCAATAACCACACGGGTCTAGGACCTCCGCCGGGATCTGCCTAACTAGTCGTCGTCGAGTCTCCACGTGCAACGTCGATCACCATACATGTTGTCGATCAGGAACCCTGAAAAGAGTTTGGGGGTAGTATCATGAGTACAGAAGTACTCAGCATCCAACTGTAGTGGTCAACTAACCCAGCAAGGACTTCATCACTCGTCATTCTAGGACAACTAGTAGTTTACGGTAAGGATGGGGTAAGTGGTGAGGTTGCTGCCGCACTAGCATTTATGAAGTGGCTAACGATCTAGAGAGTAAGATAAGAAGCCAAGCATTCGATGAGGAATCGCCTCCAACAAGTCTTGCTATCAACTACTACGCAAACATAACACCTATCCTATCCTTGTCGTCCTCTTCGCATCCCGACGAAGAAGAAGCAGTCAAGGAACACACACGTTGATCAAATTATATTAAGATTATCTCAGTCGTTGTTGTCTATGAACAAGGAGTAGGTCTCAAGTCGTCCATAACCGTGGACACGGATTCTCGAAAAGATTTAACCCTGCAGGGGTGTACCAACTGCCCATTACAAGGCTCCGCACGCATGCCCATCTCTCTCAGTTGCTACCCATGATAGGAAACCATTTTATGATTTAGTCCCAAGAGATCCAGAACGACAGGTCCCTCGAACTAACAACGCACAAATCCGGGTGGCCCCCGGTGAGTCGACATCCAACTCAAAAGCCGGTCGCGCTCTCGAATCGGCCTCTACCGTCTGGACGAGATCAGGTTAGCTACCCAAACAGATGTGGGCAGCCCCCTAGCTTCCAGGTGTGGACCAACATGATATACCATCCCACTGGCCCGGTTTATTTTAAATCCACTGGCTGCAGACCAGTTACGCACACGGTTTCTCAAATGGTAAAATCAGCTTGGGCCACCAAATAGAAATGTTTGAAGCTAGGTAGGTACGAAAAGGGAACCCCATAAAATCCCACACGCGGTTAGGCATGCTCAGTCTTAAAACCAATACCCGAAACTCGGGTCCTAGGTGACTCGAATAGAACAAAGCGTCGGGGCGGGATAGCCTAGACCTTCCATCCTTCGTCGAATATAGTCAACATTTATAATAGTCATATCATCCACAACAATATAATAATATTATATCCTAAACCAAGGAGTAACAGGGTAACATCGTAGCATCCTAAGCATGCATACTAAGAAGGAGCTGAGCAACGAGCAAAGTAACATAGCAGTACATGGTTTGCTGGGAGGGGACATGGCTGTATCGGTTTGAAAGAGGCTGTAAACATGTGGTAGGATCAAACATCTAACCTATCCTAGACTAGCATGCAAACCGCTGGTTGAAATAGAATGGATCATAAGTAATGTATTGTCCTTGCCTGTTGATAAGTCGGGTTCCGAAGGTGTAGTTGATCGCAAGCTCGCATCGTCTCCGAAGGTACCCGCGGGAGCACACAAGAGGGTAAACACTGGAAAGAAATCAACGAGCAAGCATATATTACTACAAGGCAAACACGAGCAAGCATCAACAAGAAGGCAACACGAGACATCACACCTACCGTCGAGAGCGGTTACTAACAGGTTAAGTGGAGTACTCGTCACACACGACGATGCCGCACATTTACGATGGTTCAAGTTGTTTAGCTACAAGTGATCAACCAACGGTTGTTAACATGGCAAGGCACCCAAGCATGGCATGTCACACAATCATCGCAAAATGTTAAGCACAAAGTAAACTACCTATACTAGTCAAGCTAAGCGAGGCAACACCCTAAACATGGCATAACACTAAGTGCCCACGACGATTAACAAGTTTATTACTGTTCTGCCCTAAACCAAATTTTAGGTTGGTTAAAAACAGCAAACAACCACACAAACACCAAGTACACGAAAAACTAATCAAGTTACATATAAAGAACACTCCAAACGGAGTTACGGTAAAAAAAATATAAGCAAAACAAGTTTGCCACACAATCTGCCAACATCTGGAAGCATACTTTAGAGCAATAAATAAACAGGAAAATAAATGCAAACATGCTACAAATTCATATGCAACTATAGTAGGCATGACAGGAAAGGCATGGAAAAAGGAATCATGCAAATTTGCCTCATGGTTCACTAGTTATAAGCAATGCAAAATGCAACAAAACATTACTGGTCAAGGACTTAGTGAAAATCAGAAGAACAGGGCTGAAACTGTTATTTTTATGTTGTATAAACACGAGCAAAACTATATGCAAAAGTGCAGCAACATGACATAGCAACTTTGGAGCTCAATAACTATATGACCAGCAAGCATATCATGACAATGCAATACATATAATGGAAGTAGACATGATGCTTAAAAATATGCAACAAGAATCACTCAATTCCGATAAACGGTCGCGACACACTCGTCGACCGAAGTTGCAACAAAATATAAACAGAAGCAACCTAATAGCAGGGTAGCTACTTTGGGTGAAGATACAATCATCATGCAGCAGGCATATATCACATGTGAATGCATGGAACTGAACTAGACATAATGCTTAACGGGATGCAAAAGGAATCACTCCATTCCGACGAAAGGTTCCGAAGCAATCGTCACCTGAAGTTGCAATAAAATAACAGTTTCAGACAGATTCACAACAGTTTAGCAGTCTGATGCCCACTTCAACATAGATTAACATCATTAAGATGGCCTCAAATCAAAATGCTCACAAAAGATGAATTGAAGTACACACAATTATAAACAAATTTCCTTTTGGGCGCAACGTGATCTCAGCTACGGTTTGATCGCAAATCTACTCGCAAAATTGAATCAGAAGCAGAAATAAAAGACTTAGCAGAAATTGATAAAAGGAAAAAATAGAGGAAAGAAAAAAACAGAGGAGCCTCACCCATGGGCTGGCCCATGAGGCTGAGGGCGGCCTGGCGGTTGGCGGATCTGGGGCGAGGGGCGCCTGGCTGGGCCGTGGGCACCAGGCCGGCCCACATGAGGCGAGCGGCGGCTGGATCGGCCAGCTCGATCACGATCCAGCGGGACGGCTGGCACCGGCCGCGGCTGAGGTCCTGCGAGGGGCACGGGTGGCGAGGTCAAGACGAGGGGGCGAAATGGTTCCGCAGCAGCTGGTTCCGGGGGAGGGCGGCGCCGGCGTGCTTCCCGGGCGGCGAGGTCGGGCGGCGCGAACTCGGGGCCCTGGTCATGGCGCGGTTGTTCCCTGGACAGAGAAGGAGGGAAGAGGTGAGGGCGGAGAGGAGAGAGGAGGAGGAGGAGTGCGCGCTCACCGGCATGGGCGGCTCGCTGGTGCGGTGGCGGCGCGGCTGCGCGCGGCGACCGGCCGGCGGCTCGGGCGGCGGCGTGCAGGTTGGTGGAGGAGAGAGAAAGGGTAGGTGGGAGGCTGGGTGGATCTGGGCCGTCGGATCTCCGGATCTGACAGTCCAGATCAGATGGGGCTAGGGTTTGGGCGAAAGTTGGGGCTAAAATGCGAAAATTGGGGCTATTGTGAGGGGGGTGGCTGCAATTTTGGATTAGGGAAACCCTAGAAAGAGGTGGGAGAGGGGGTGGTTTTTATATAGCCCAGGTGGCTAGCAGTTTGCAAAAACATCCCCGGTTTTTCTCTCGCGCGCGCGGTGTTTACGTTTCTGACCGCCGAGGGTCTGTAGGACCTCCGATTCGGGTAAAACTTCGAACTGCACGATCAGCGCGTCGAGCCAGCGGCGTTCACCTGGCGCTGGAACCGTTCCGAGAACACTTTCCGGCGCGCTATAGAAATAACCCGTTTAATTATAAACGGGATTTTTCTTTCGGTTGGCTGCGGCTGGTCTCGTGCGGTTTTCGCGACCGTGATCGGGTGAGACCCGGTGTCGCAAGGTCGAGTGTCAGGGTGGCAAGGGTCGGTCTCCATCAGATACGAGACAAGAGGGGGCAAATAATCGCCGATCGATAAATCGGGGATGCAAACACTGCAAACAAATCAGATAACCAAACAATTCACACCGAAAACATTTTTTCTAATTTTTGTGAAATCTGGGTTGTTACAGATGTCTTGTGATCAACACTTCCAATGGGGATTGCCTCTACCCACTTGGTTACATAATCAACAGCAACTAAAATGTGAGTGTACTTGTGCGAGGAAGGAAAAGGACCCATAAAATCAAAACGCCAGCAATCAAAAAGCTCAATCACTAGAGAGTAATTCATAGGCATATCATTCCTTCTACTAATATTACCAACTCTCTGACACTTATCACAGGATAAAACATAACTTCTAGCATCCTTAAAGAGAGTAGACCAATAAAAACCTGATTGAAGAACCTTATGTGCGGTCCTCTCACCAGCATGATGTCCTCCATATGGACTGTCGTGACATTGTTTGAAAATGTCCTTCTGCTCGTGTTCCAATATGCATCTTCTCACGATCCCATCTGGACCTTCTTTGAAAAGATGTGGGTCATCCCAAAAGTAATGCATCAAATCGTGGAAGAACTTCTTCCTTTGCTGAAATGTCAAACCTGGAGGGGAAAATTTTGCAACGATAAAGTTAGCATAATCTGCAAACCAAGGATCGGAGAGAGATTGTACTTTTACAACAGCTCACTGTTCGTCTGGAAAATTGTCGTTCACTGGAATGAGATCATGCGGTATATCTTCCATCTTTGAAAGATTATCCGCCACCGGATTGTCTGCTCCTTTCCTATCGACAATCTGTAAATCAAATTCTTGAAGAAGGAGTACCCATTGGATGAGTCTTGGTTTGGCATCCTTCTTCTCCATAAGACACTTAATGGCAGCATGGTCAGTATGAATAATAATCTTATAATCAACAATATACTGCCTAAACTTATCACAAGCAAACACTACTGCTAAGAATTCCTTCTCCGTAGTAGCATAATTCTTTTGAGCACTATGAAGGGTTTTGCTAGCATAATATATAACATTCAACTTCTTATCAACCTTTTGTCCTAGAACAGCTCCAACAGCAAAATCACTAGCATCACACATAATTTCAAAAGGTAAATTCCAATCAGGTGGTTGTACTATAGGAGCGGTTATTAAAGCTTCCTTAAGAACTTCAAAGGCTTCCTTACAATCTTCATCAAAAACAAAAGGAACATCCTTCTGGAGAAGATTAGTTAGGGGCCTCGAACTCTTAGAAAAGTCTGTAATAAATCTTCTATAGAAACCAGCATGACCGAGAAAACTACGAATACCTTTGATGTCCCTTGGGTAGGGCATCCTTTCAATTTCTTCGATCTTGGCCCTGTCCACCTCAATTCCCCTCTCGGAAATCTTGTGGCCAAGAACAATTCCCTCGTTGACCATAAAATGGCACTTCTCCTAGTTAAGCACCAAATTTGTCTCCTCACATCTCTGCAAAACTTTATTAAGGTTGTGGAGGAAATGGTCAAAAGAGGTTCCATAGACGGAGAAATCGTCCATGAATACCTCCACAATTTCTTCACAAAAACCATGAAAGATAGCAGACATACACCTTTGAAAAGTAGCAGGGGCATTACATAAACCAAAAGGCATACGCCTGTAAGCATAAGTACCATAGGGACAAGTAAAAGTGGTCTTCTCTTGATCAGCAGTGTTAACATGAATTTGAGAGAAGCCAGAATAACCATCAAGATAACAAAAGTGCGTTTTTTTGGATAACCTTTCAAGCATTTGGTCGATGAACGGCAACGGGTAGTGGTCCTTCCTGGTTGCCTTGTTCATCTTCCTGTAATCAATACACATTCTATATCCAATAATAATTCTCTGAGGTATTAGTTCATTCTTATCATTAGGAACCACAGTTGTTCCTCCTTTCTTTGGAACACAATGAACCGGGCTTACCCACTTACTATCAGCTATAGGGTAGATAATACCTGTGGCTAGAAGCTTGAAAATCTCAGTCCTTAGCACAGCCATCATCTTCGGATTCAACCGTCGTTGATGATCAACAACTGGTTTAGCATCAGGCTCAAGGTTGATGGGATGTTGAAAAATAGATGAGAGAAGCCAGAATAACCATCAAGATAACAAAAGTGAGTATTTTTGGATAACCTTTCAAGCATTTGGTCGATGAACGGCAACGGGTAGTGGTCCTTCCTGGTTGCCTTGTTCATCTTCCTGTAATCAATACACATTCTATATCCAATAATAATTCTCTGAGGTATTAGTTCATTCTTATCATTAGGAACCACAGTTGTTCCTCCTTTATTTGGAACACAATGAACCGGGCTTACCCACTTACTATCAGCTATAGGGTAGATAATACCTGCGGCTAGAAGCTTGAAAATCTCAGTCCTTACCACATCCATCATCTTCAGATTCAACCGTCGTTGATGATCAACAACTGGTTTAGCATCAGGCTCAAGGTTGATGAGATGTTGACAAATAGATGGACTAATCACCTTAAGGTCATCAAGGGTATAGCTAATTGCACCTCGATGTTTGCAAAGTACTTCCAATAGTCGCTCTTCTTCATACCCTGAAAGGTTAGAATTGACAATAACAGGATATACTTTCTTTTCATCTAAATAAGCATATTTGAGCGTATCGGGAAGAGGTTTAAGATCAAACACTGGATCTTCTTTTTGTTTCGATAAAATTCCCAAAGGCTCCACTGGAGGGTTGTGCTTTAGGATAGCAGGTTGTCTCAAGAATATGTTATCCAGCTCATTTCTCTCCTGCATATGCAAATCGTTCTCGTGGTCCTCCATATATTGCTGCAAAGTATCATTAGGAGGAATAGCAATGGAAGCATTATCTTCAATAATCTTATCATTACTAGGCAAATCAGTACCACGAGGCTGCTTAGAGAACTTAGAAAAGTTAAATTCATAGGGCTCACCATTGAATTCAACAGAAACTTTACCTTTCTTGCAATCTATTATAGCTCCACAAGTTCTGAGAAAAGGTCTACCAAAAATAATAGGACAAAAATTATCTCTTACTGAACCAAGTACTAAAAAGTCGGTAGGATATTTTACCTTTCCGCATAAGACTTCAACGTCTCCCACAATTCCGATGGGAGAGATAGTTGCTATGTTTGCAAGATGAATAGTAACATCAACTTCTTCGAGTTCACAAGGTGAAATCTCACCTATGATTTCTTGATAAAGTGAATACGGGATAGCACTAGCACTCGATCCCAAATCGCATAGTCCATAATAATTGTGATCTCCTATTTTAACAGATACCACTGGGGTACCTGAAATTGGGCCTTTATTTTTAGCTGTGACAAGGTTAGTGGAAACAGCACAAACATTTATATTGGAATCTAAAGCATCATTAGTAACAAGATCCTTAACCAATGCAACTCGAGGATCGACCTTGATCTGGTCCTCAGGCTCATCAATTCTTCTCTCACTCTTATTCATTATGCCTGACACAAAAGAGTGCTCCCTTATTCTTACGGGAAAAGGGGCTTTTCATATATAGCTGCAGGAAAAATAGGGTCAGCAACATGAAGGCTAAGTAGGTCACTTCTGGTAGCCATAATTCGCATTTGGAAAACTTAGCATAAAGGCGATGCTCTCGAAGTTTCATCAATACCAACCTAAGATGCTCGGCATGTTCTTCTCCGTTCCTCGAGTATATAAGGATGTCATCAAGGTAAACCATGACAAACTTGTCCAAATACTCCATGAAGATTGAATTCATCATGCGTGAAAAAGTGGCAGGGGCATTGGTTAAACCGAAGGACATGACGGTGTACTCGTAAAGACCATAACGAGTATTGAAAGCCGTTTCGTGAATGTCCGCATTTCTGATTTTGATTCGATGATAGCCTAATCTCAAATCCATCTTAGAGAATACTGAGGATCCAGCGAATTGATCATAAAGATCATTGATCCTGGGAAGTGGATACTTGTTATTTATCATCGCTAGATTAAGCAGGCGGCAATCTACGCACATCCTTTCTGTTCCATCTTTCTTCATTATGAACAGACGAGGAAACCCCATGGCGATGAGCTAGGGCGAATGAAGCCTTTTGCCAACAAAGCTTCAAATTGGATTTTCAGCTCAGCTAACTCACGTGGGGCCATTTTTTATGGGCGTCTAGAAATTGGGGTGGTTCCTGGCATAAGATCCACAGTAAATTCTACACATCTGTAGGGTGAATAGATTCAAGGGTTGGATTACTGGGTAATTTTCTAGAGGATGACCACGGCTTACTAGGGGCTACAACAGATATGTCAGAGTAGCAAAGTACCCCAACACGATAGGTAGTGTGGTTATTCTTGCTAGAAGACATCTAAAGTGGGAGGAAGAACTGCAAACACATTAATATAGGTTTCTAGAATAAAACCTACAACAAACTTTAGTGAACTGTCAGGCATGCCACCTAGCAATTCTTCTGGAAAGACAACCAAAATGGAGAGAAGGATTTTGCAAATGCATCAGATTATGAAGATAACTGGAATGACTCGGACAGCATAACGGCTGTAATTGCAAGAGAAATGGAAATTCTCACAACATTGGAATAGCAATTACACTAAGAAGTCCAAAACTGGAAGCACAACGACCCTAACAACGACACAACTTCGCTAAGGCTACAAGGAAGCAATCAACGAGATGTCCTAGTAAGACATAGATGAGCCTAATCCTATCTTCCCGTAGAAAAGACGAGGGTGACTCAGAACTCAGATCGATCAGGGTAAGGTTAAAAATAAGTCTTACGGTGTTCCCATATACCCAAGTAACTATATAAATATATAATGCTACACTCAACTTCGACCAAGGTTTGATAATCCTATAGACAGTCCTGCTCTGATACCAAGTTTGTCGGGACCCGGAATATGCATATGTAATTCTAGCCACAATTCAATCATATGGAGATCCGAGAGACATACCCACTTGTCTAAGCGTACAAGGCCAAGTACAAGACACTCTCGGAAAGCTCGAACATGAGGGGCATCCCATTCAGGCTTGGATGATAAACTGAAATGGGTCCTCATCTTCCGCTCACAAGTCCAAATGCTTATGGGTGGTGAAATCCCATACTCATAGACAATTCGCCTCAACCATATTGTCAATGGAACCATAGCATTTACATACACAACTCCGGACCGATTCACTTAGTCGGGGTCTCGGGCGGGCTCGATCGTACAATGAAGTGTGCCAAATAACGGAGTTACGTGCAATCGCATCGCGATGCTCCAAGCTTCGCACAACTCAGAGCCACCTGGCTGTAAGAAAGACCACCAGCGAGAGAACAACTAAGCTATCGAACCCCACACTAATACATGCACGTTATAATCATACACGCAACATACATGTCCAGTGTAAACAGCAGGTACTCATCACATGAACTCTACATAGTATACATCTTTATTGACTTACATATAGACTACACAAAGAGATCACATTGTTGTGATCCAACATTACATCAAACAACGGAAGCAACTTAGGTCTGAGTACAGACAAGTTTAACAAATGGCTTAGAGAAGCCTTGTTCAAACATACATAGCCCTCCACAAGGGACCAGACTGCTGTCTGGAACTATAGTAGCTTAGCCCACGTCGAGCTCCAGGAAGAAGCCACCATCGGGGTCAGTGGCTTCATCTAAAAACATAAATAAGCAAATGTTAGTACAAAGTCATACTCAACCAAACTTACATCTAAACTATTCTACTCATGCTCAAGTTTCAAGGCAAAGGGAGGTGGGGTTGTAATGCAGAAATGCCAGCTTTGACTTGGCTAACTTGTACGACGATTACCAGAATGAGGAAAGGAGCGTACACGAGTCCATCTATCCAAGTCTCCGATTCAATACACCACTATGGAACCTTCCTTGACTTCCCACGAGAAATCAAACCATAGCACTCACACTTATCTTAGAAAGTTTTAGAGTAACCATTGAAGTTGTCTAATAATCAAGCATAGATCTCCAAGTAGTCCATTACCGCGGACGCGGCTATTCGAATAGTTTTGTTAACCCTGAAGGGGTGTGAACTACACACACATGACCATATGTTACCGCCAAGTACTTGTCACCATTCAAGGGGTGCCAGCAAGGATGTTCACCACAACACTTTTCTCACAACCGGTCTATTCCAGGAGTCGACTATCTTAGTTAGACCCCGCTCGAGAGTCCGGCCGGATTAAAGTTACGGACTCAGACAATGTAGGCAACCGAGACGCCATCCTAACAAATGGTTTCACTGTCTCACAGATCCACCCACATATCTAAATGGTGCAACCTTTCACTCACTCTTTTTCTATGCATATGCCAAATGGAAATCCCCAACTAGTGTGGCTCCTGGACTTCAAAACGGAATGAGTTAATAGGCCGAGAGGGGTCAGTGAGCCCAATGTGTGGTTGTACTCTTGTCTTGGATTACCATACAAGAACTCGGGCTTAAGGCGGTGTTCAACGAGACAACCCACTGTGTACTCCTACACTGCCTCTCACCGTTCACCTTTTTAGGTCAAGTTCACCAAAACATTTCCACCATCATCACATGATCACTGTCATCCTGACTCACATAAGAGTAACCTCATTGAAACATTCTAAGCATGAAATAAGCAGTAACAGTTGCAGGGGCCACTTGATCTCAATCAACTCCTACATCTTCTCGGATTGTGGTTTGCTTACTACTGTGACAAAATGATAGGTCATGCAAAGGAATAGGTTCAACTATGCGGTAGAAACGTATCATGATGACATCCTCAACATGCATAAGAGATAATGAGAGGGAATTGGATTTTTATCGACATGATGAATGGTGTTTGCTTGCCTTGCTGACGGGGATCTTACTGACTGTCTTCTGCTTCAAGGATAATCCCTTGTTTCGGTTACACCTCTATCGATAACAAACAAAGCGGAAAGTAACAATCAATAATGATACAATGCACAATCACATGATATGATGTTATAACATGGGTGCTGATGTGTTGCCAATTCCATTTAAATTAAGTGCATTGCAAAGAGTTTGCAAATTCAACCCCAAATTTGAATTTTAAAAGGGTTCATATGCACATTTGCTATTGTTGCCCCATTTCGGGTGTGATAGACATACGGATAGCGTATTCGTATTCGTTATATTTTTCTGATCAATTTCGATGTATAAAGTTTTTGAATCTGAGTTACGGTATAAAAGCTATTGAATTTCAAAGTTTAAATCATTTTTAAACAATTTTCTGAATTTCTTTTATTATTAAATTCCAACATTATCCAAAACATTATCCACAACAGTGCCTGACATGTGGGACCCACATATCAGCCTCTATTTATTTATAGAACATTTTAATAAAAATAAAACAGGCATTGGCCCACATGTCAGCCTCTGGATTTTTCTAATAAATTCTTTTTTAGAAAACAAACTAACAAGGGGGGCCTAGTGGTCGCAAGTGCTAAATAACCAGTTTAAATTATTTTAAAATACCAGGGGCCCACTGGTCAATGACTGTTAGTGCAAAGTCATTAGCACTAACAGTGAAGCTGACGCGCGGGGGCCACCTGGCAGCCTCACCAGAACTCCACCGGAGACTCGCCGGAGACAGAGCTCCGGCGAACTCGAGCCAGCGCACGCCACAAGGCAAGGTTTTTCCCGCCGTTTGTTCCTATGGGACCAATGAGGCGTGCCGCGTTGATCCATGGTGGGGGAGGGCGTCGGGGACGGCCAGGACGAGCTCGGGGTCGTCAATGGCGGAGGCCGTCGTCGGGCTCCAATGGCGTCTTGCGTTCCGAGACGAAATCGAGCGCGCCACGGGGTGGAATTGAACCTACGGAGCACTACGAACGCGTGCGTGCCAAAATCATGCGCTGGAACGGCATGGGAGCACGGCTACGACGACGAACCACGGCGGCCAGAGCAGCTAAAAGGGGGGTTTCGTCTACGGCGCTATCGAGACTCAACGGGCAGTTGGGGGTGGTGAGGATGTTCACCACGGTCGCGCAGATGGTGGCAGCGAGTTGGACGGTGGGCTGGGTTGGACGGAATCGTTCGCCGTTCCCGTCGGAGTCGAGGAAGACGACGAGCTCGATGCGGATGCAGCAGACCACGCGGGCTCGAATTCTTCCGCAAGAAGAGGTAGACGATGACGGCACCGCTCGGACAAGGAAGCGTGGCGACGCGAGCTCACGGCCATGGCGACGGCGGCGGGGCTCGGGTTTTCCCCCAGAGAGAGTAGCGTGAGGAGGAGGAGAATGGAGGGGAGGGGCTGTCCAGGGAGTCAATGGGGTTGGCCTTATCGCCTCCGCGGCGGGAGGGAGCAGGTGGAGGGCGGGGTCGGCCTGGCAACGGCATGCCCGCCCTCTGCCGCCGTACGGGGCAGGTGGGAGTGGGTGGGGGGGGGAGAAGACAAGCTCGGGGTGGGCTGGGCCGAGTGGGCCATCACCCAGGGCGAGTTTTAAGCATTTTCCATTTTTTATTTTCATTTTGCATTCTGTTCTTTTCCTTTTGTATTGGTTTTAATTGCTTTAACATTTTTGTAAAATGTGTGACCTGGTCCATAATTAGGAGTGTATATTTCCAGAGTGCCAAAAAAATTTTAGGCTTAAAATAAAACCATTTACTATTTCTTTATAATATTCAATTGTCAAATGGTGCTGTTTTTCTTGCTGTTTGAATTGTTTGAATTTTCCAGAGGCATAAAAAAATACCATAACCACATGGGCATGACCCATTGATTATTTGTGATTTAATAAAACTGGTTGTATAATTTTTGGACAAGTTTTATTTGCGACATTATTTTTAATATCAACAAAAGGAATTTTGGATTTGATTTGATTCAAATTTGATCATGGCATGATTTAGCAACAGTAATTGGTAACAATAATTTTCATTAGCAAGAGGATTACTGTTACAGACTCCAGGGGTGTTACAAATCTCCCCCACTACAAGAATTCTCGTCCCGAGAATCAAGTGGTAGTGAGAAAAAGATCGGGGTATTCATCGCGAAGGAGATCTTCGCGTTCCCAAGTGGCTTCATCTTCATAATGATTCGACCACTGTACCTTGAGGAACTTGACGGTCTTGTTGCGGGTTCGATGTTCAGACTGATCGAGAATGCGGCTCGGATGTTCTTGATAAGTCAAGTCTTGCTGCAGCTCGATGATATCATGGCTCCACTTCGCGGATAGGGTCCTTGAAGCAGCGACGGAGTTGCGACACGTGGAAGACATCGTGGACTTGGGAGAGGTTCGGTGGCAATTCCAATCGTTATGCCACGGGTCCACTCCTGGAAAGGATACGGAACGGGCCAATGTAGCGAGGAGCCAACTTGCCCTTGATACCGAAGCGATGAGTGCCCCTCATGGTAGTGACACGGAGGTAGGCGTATTCACCAGGTTGATACTCCATTTCCCGGTGTTTGCGGTCATAGTTGCTCTTCTGGCGGGACTGAGCGACCTTCAAATGTTCACGAATGACGTGAACTTGATCTTTAGCTTGCTGAATAATATCCGGGCCAACGAGTGCACGTTCCCCAGTTTCTGACCAACTCAGAGGGGTCCGACACTTACGCCCATAGAGAACTTCATAGGGTGCCATCTTCAGACTAGCGTGGTAGCTATTGTTATACGAGGACTCGACCAACGGAAGAGATTCCTCCCATTTCTTACCGAACGAAATAACGCAGGCTCGAAGCATGTCTTCCAGCACTTGATTGACTCGTTCAACTTGGCCTTGTGACTGGGGGTGATAAGCGGTGCTGAGATGTAGAATAGTCCCCAAAGCTTCTTGTAAACCCCGCCAATATCTTGAGGTGAATAGGCTGCCACGATCTGAACTGATCTCCAACGGAATACCATGGAGCGACACGATTTGGGAGATATACAATTCCGCTAACTGAGCAGCCGTGATCTTCTCCTTGACTGGTATAAAGTGAGCAACCTTGGAGAACCGGTCGATGACGACAAAGATAGCATCGTTACCTTTCTGTGACCCGGGAAAACCGGTGACGAAGTCCATCTGAACTTTGTCCAACTTCCATACAGGAATTTCAGGTGGTTGTAGAGTTCCAGCGGGGTTTTGATGTTCACCCTTGACGCGACGACAAACGTCGCATTCAGAAACATATCGGGCAATGTCTTGCTTCATGTTAGGCCACCAGAATTGCTGACGAATGTCTTGGTACATCTTGGTGCTTCCAGGATGAATGGACAACGAGGTATCGTGAGCCTCTTTCATGACCTTCGGGGTCATATCCAGGTTCTCATGCCTGCCCTTGCTGTGAGTAACCACTAAATGGTTCTCTTAGAACACCGCACCTTTGCTATCAATGGTGAAAGGTGAGGGTCTCCCATTGGCGATATCGTGCTTAATCTTGTGTATGAAATCATCATAAAACTGTATACCCTTGACGGATTTGACGAGATCCGGTTCGATAACTAGGTTATTTGCATAACCTTGAGGAACAATCTCGAGGTTCAGCTTTTGAAACTCTTCATACAGAGGTGGTTGTTCTAGTTGAACCTCAAGTTCGCTACAGTAAGCTTTACGGCTCAAAGCATCGGCCATCACATTAGCTTTGCCAGGGGTGTAATGAATATCCATGTTGAAATCGGCTATTGTCTCGAGCCATCTTTGTTGGCAGAGATTCAGGTCTGGCTGAGTAAACAAGTACTTCAGGCTTTGGTGATCGGTGTAGATCTCGCAACGATTACCAACGAGGTAATGTCGCCACAGCTTCAATGCATAAATTACTGCTACCAATTCGAGATCATGCGTTGGATAATTATCTTCGTGAGATCGCAACTGACGAGAGCCATAAGCAATCACGCGGCGCTCTTGCATTAGGACACAGCCTAATCCTTGATGAGACGCGTCACAATATATCACGAAGTCCTTCTGAGTATCAGGTGGAGCAAGCACTGGTGGAGAAGTGAGCTTGTCCTTGAGAGCTTGAAAACTTTCCTGACATTTATCTGGCCACTCAAACTTGACGCCTTTGTGAAGCAGATTATTCAGAGGCTTGGCAATCTTGGAGAAGTTATCGACAAAACGGCGGCAATAACTAGCGAGGCCGAGGAAACTTCTGACTTGCTTGACGGTCTTGGGAGGCGTCCAGTCAAGAATAGCCTGGATACGTTCGGGGGTGACGGCAACGCCATCCTTTGAAATCACATGACCAAGGTAGGTTACTTCGGGAAGACAGAACTCACACTTGGAATACTTAGCATAGATTTTGTGTTCTCGAAGCTTTTCCAGTATAAGACGAAGGTGTTCAGCATGTTCCTCTTCATTCTTGGAGTATACCAAGATATCATCCAGATAAACCACGACAAACTTGTCGAGGTATTCCATGAATATATAGTTCATCAATCGTGAGAAGGTGGCTGGAGAGTTGGTCAGGCCAAACGACATGACGGTATACTCGTATGAACCATAGCGAGTAATGAAAGCGGTCTTCGGGATGTCTTCTTCGCGGACCCGGATCTGATGGTAACCCAACCTCAAGTCGAGTTTCGAAAACACCGTAGATCTAGCCAGTTGATCGTACAGATCGTTGATCCGAGGAAGAGGATACTTGTTCTGTATTGTGGCCTGGTTGATAGGTCGGTAATCTTGGACCAAACGGTTCGTCCCATTGCTCTTCTTGACAAAGAGTGAAAGTGCTCCCCAAGCAGAGGAACTTGGACGAATGAAGCCTTTCTGGAGTGCCATGTCGATCTCCTTCTTCAGTTCAAGGAGGTGGTGAGGCGGCATCTTATAAGGGCGCTTAGCAATAGGGACGGTGCCAGGCTTCAAGTCGATGACGAATTCGACATCTCTGATCGGGTGTATTCCCGGCAGTTCTTGTGGGAAGACGTCGAGAAAATCGCGAACAACTGGAACGTTCTCGATCCCTTGAAGAGGTGAGGTATTCAAAGCATTCAGAGCATATATCTGGCCTTCGGCATGCTGAGCTATTCGGGCCGAGTACAGAATCTTCTTGCCAGAAGGGTGCGTGAGGTGAACTGTCTTAGTGGCACAGTGGATATGGGCATCATGTGCCCCCAACCAATCCATACCGAGGATGGCATCAATGTTGGACGACTTGAGGATAATAAGAGGAGCCGAGAACAACAGACCCACAATTGCAATGGTGGTATCAGGACTCATCATGGTGGCACGACTCTGAGATCCAACGGCATTTACCGCTGAAGGAGTGGCCAAGGGTTCCATAGCTAACCCATGCAGTTGAGCAAATGGCTGGGACATAAATGAATGCGACGCGCCGGAATCAAAGAGAACAGAAGCTGACACTGAATTGATGAGAAGGGTACCCACTACCATTCTTGGGGACTCATGAGCTTCTTCCATCTTGACATGGGTGACGTGAGCACAACTAACAGCAGACGTCTTGGCATTACCGTTTCTAGGACGACGGTTCCGACAACTCTTCTTACGGCCAACAGGGGGATGTGGTGCATTCTGAGGCTGAACTGGGCGACAGTCGGGAGCAAGGTGCCCTGTCTGTCTAGTCTGAATCGGCAATTGTCTCGTGGCGGAGGCAGACGAGGTGCATCATAAGACGGCCTTGGCGTTGGGGCAGGTTGTTGGTGGACATTGTGTGGGATATAGACTCGAAGTTTCTGAGTGGGTCTTCCCGAGGATGGGCCAACACCTCGAGTATACTTGAGGGATTCCTGGTGATCAGCCAGAGCAGTTTCAACTTGGAAAGCCTTGCTGACGAGCGTCGCAAAGTCTGCGAAATCATTAGCATCTAGTGCAAGCTTCATATTGGGATGCAATCCTTCATGGAATTTCTGCTGCTTGCGAGCGTCAGTGTCGACGTAATCCTCAGCATAGCAAGACAGTTCTAGGAATCTCCTATGATATTCAACAACAGTTGTCGTGCCTTGTCTAAGTTTGAGAAAATCATCCTTCTTCTTGTCCATTAGACCTCGAGGAATGTGCCATGCACGGAAGGCTAATTGGAATTCTTGCCAAGTGGTCACAGTCCCAGCAGGCAGCACACGCCTGTGGCTTTCCCACCATTGAGCGGCTGAACCCTTCAGATGAAATGCCGCGAACGTAACATAACTGGTCGGGGCAACATTAGCTGACTCCATCTCGAACAAGATGTCATGGAGCCAATCATTAGCATCCATCGGATTGGTAGAGTTGCGGAAAACAGACGGGTTGAGGCGCACGAACTCTTGCAGTGTGATTGGGGCATTCTGGTTTGGAAGTCGGGCCATTACTCCGGCCATGAACTGACGGTTCAGTTCAAACTGTTGCATCATTGCGGCCAAATAAGGCGGAGGTGGGGGATCGTCTGCCATCCTGCCTGAACAGCCGGGGTTAGTTCAGACAAAGCATATGTAAGGATAAGGAGTCATACTCGATGCAGTACGAGCAATGAACAAGAAGTGCGGTAGATACACAATAGTAGTCATAAAGACATACAGATCATTGCACACAGTCGGTCAAAATCGGACAGCGTAACGTCATAGAAATTAAGGAAAAAGGACTCAGTAGGCGGCGCGCAGACCGCGGTAAGGATTACACGACGCGACATAGATTCCACTATGTCAATCACGCCGCAAGAAAACTGTTGGCCACAGGAGTTAATGCCAGAGGACGCGCGGCCTTCCCAGAATGAGAATGGGACCCGCGGTCCTTGTTGGGGTTCGCAGCAGAAAACACAATTTTTTCTAACTAGCGTGCCCATAACCCAAGATCTAGCTAGCCGTATTACCGTAACGGAAAGTAGTGCGGAAATAACATACCTCGGGGTGTAGTCCGTTGCGCGGGAAACGTTCCCGCAAACGTGGTTGATGTAGCCGATCAAGTTTCACAGCCCCCTGGCTGTGTTGAGCACCCGGATGGGTGTAGTGCCACACGTGAAGCACCTCGTAGTACTCGCACACGTACGAGACTCGATGACGACCTCCGTTCTCCGATCCAGCGAAGGTGGCGGAAGCAGACCTCCGGAACGGAGCTTCGGCAGCACGACGGCCTCCGATTCTAGCAGAGAAGCCTCAATTCCACTATTGGCTCACACTAGGGAGCCCACCGTGAAATAGGCAAGGGAGGGGAGAAGACCGGAGAAAACCGATATCAATTCGGAGTAATATTTAATTTCTCATGAATTTCTGTGTATTAAATATGTGCACCCTGCCCATCTATATATAGGCAGAGGGGAGGGAGTCAACCCCTCTCGCTTAGCAATGTGGGACTAAAGTCTCTTTGCTAAGGGGGGTGGTCGTCCAAGGGGGGGGGGGAGGGGGCGCACCCCTCATGGGCCCTAGGGCCCATGGCGCCTCCCCCCTCTTTTCTTTTTTCTTTTTCCCTTTTATTTCCCCTAATGGGCCTTTTTCTCCACTAAGGCCCATTGCACATATTAATTAGAAATAAAATGATTTTAATTATTAATTCAATTAATTAATAACTAAAACATAATATTCCATCTCCCGGTGCTCCGGAACACCTTCCGCTTCACTCCGAACTTGTTTCGGTTCAACACGGTACTTCTCCGATTTGATCGAGCCCTTAAGTGTGTTACCCTACGGTCCGAGAACACTCCAGTCATGACCGAGATGAGGCTACGGTCGATGATCATCAGCGGGACCTGGATGCCCATAATGACCCCTCTGCATTTCGGATATCAAACACCGATTGGACCTTACGCCGTATAGCATTCCCTTTGTCAGCGATACTGGATTGTTCCGAGATTCGATCAATGACATCCTATGTCTGGTTCAACCTCGTTTTGAACTAATCCACATTCACTCGTTCCCGTGATATTCATCCTCGTGACCTAGTCACACGGTGCAGCTTTATGGATGGAATCTCACCGAGTGGGCCCAGAGTATCTATCCAATATATGGATTGACAAATCCCGCTCTTGTAACAATACTCCTCAACATATCTCCACGGAATACCTAAGATACAACCGTTATGACCTGCATATTTCAGTCAGGTGGTGGGATGTAAGTCAAAGCATCCGGGAAGATAGTAATTATGCACGTACTCACGGTCAAAGGAACGGTCTACCACGTTCTTTAATTACAACACTGAACCTTCATAAGATTTGATCATGCTGTAATGCTTACTTTGGGTAATGTTCATCACGTCACTTAAACAGTGAGGTGACCTCATAGTCAAGAGACTTAATTGTCCATGATCGCGAAACCACGACCATCATGTTGACCATGAACTAGTTATCGATGGTGAGGCTAACTAGGAACTCTGGGGGTTTCTATACCACACCTGCATCATTGTTTCACTGACGCAGTTCTAGCACGGTATGAAACTGGTTATGAACTTGCTTAGATATATTGGAATAATCATATATTATTTGCCTCTAGAGCATATATCCAACAGTCTCCCACTTGCACTAGAGTGCTAATAATCTAGCCGCATTTTTTCGATCATAATCATCTTATCACATAAGTGTTCATTGATCATGCATGCTCATGGAAGAGGGTTCGTCAACGAACTGCACCAATTCAGATTCGTATGTTTCCTTTGCAACTGGTATAGGTCAAAACTCTTTTGACATACCACTCATTATCATATAATGGTTGGATATAAGTTTCGCGGGAGAGTGAGACTATTATTTCACTGTATCCTCCAATGATCTTTTGGTTCAGTCTTTGGAAGACTCATCGATAGTCATATATACTGGGAAATACACTCAGCCAGAAGTCCAATACTTCTAACGCTAAACTTTTATCCATACGTCTACTTTCTTAAGTAGTATTATGTTTGTAGTACCGTGAATTTTGCTCACATTTCTTTCATGTCTTTGGTGATGTCTCTAATTCCATATAGACCCATAATGTGGCTTGCAATTCTAATCTTTCATTACATTCAAGTCTATTATCCTTTCTATATTTTAGAGAATAGTCCTCAGTATTCCTCATATACTGAATGCATGGACTTTATTCAGATTCTGTGTTTTACTCCTAAAGCACATCGGAATCTGTTCTTCTTCCATGAACTTTTGAGTCATTCTGTTGTTGGATTCACAATGCATGTTATATGGTAGAATCATATGTCAAGAAAATATAAGATGACATGTCCAGTACATGGTGCATCTCAATTCTTCCATCAAGACATTGCTTGTGATATTTTGGATTTCATCCATTATATAATTTCTAGCCACAAGAACTTGTTTCTTGTCTTAGAAGATTATTCCAACCTTCACTTCGTTTCATTATACGTATCTTAATTTACTCATATAGATTTCAACGTGTAATGTGTTGGTATTTCACATAAAAGAAGATTCTTGCAATCTTGTATTTTATTTGCCTTATGCTCTATATATATAATAATGCACATATGTATATAAGACGACTCTCTATATACACAATCAATGCATATCCATATATATACATATGAGATCATTCTTCACACATATCAATGCATATATGTTTGAGACAATGATCATGCTCCCACTCAAATATATCCATCATATACTCATATATTTGTGGTTTAGCTCTCATCAAGTCATTTTATTGTTCACTATGTCTCACATAATGATAATGCTTCCAAAGCTCCCACTCATAAAATGCCCTCTGCATTCCAAGTTTCCGGGAAGTCTTCAAAGCTCCCACTCAGTTTCATGAAAGTGCAGGTCCACTCAATATTTTGGTCATCACAAAATCACTTGATCAAATCAAGGTTGAGGGTTCCTGTCTTGAGGTACTATAGTCCATCCTTTTAACGAAATAACCTTCGTCATGCCCATTGCAGTTCTCTTTCAAATCCCAAATTTGACCGAGATGCAATTTCAGGCTATGGTCCATCGTAGTGTAAATGAAATAGTTTTATTGATTAAAGCATTCCTACGTTTCCGTAGTCAATCACCATTGAACTTTGGTCATAGCCAAATAATGCCTTATGCCCATTACATTATTCTCAATAACTCTCCAGTTTGTCGAGAATTTGAAATAACCGATTTCTTTCACGGGACGTGAGCCATCCTATATGTAACTCAATATTATTTCATTTCTCCTCGTGTTTTAGGCTACCATCATTTCTTTGTGTTTCAAGTAATGTTATTTTCCTATTGTTTTATTAAGAAGACTCATGATTATTGTTCTGTACAGACCGTATTCATGACAACCTTCTAAATTCAACAATGGCTTCAACTCAAATACCAAGATCAATCATCTTTGGCATATCCTTCCTTATATAGCGTCATTACAGCGGAACACGCTTCCGTTGCAATACTCTGATATTCTGAAGGCAAGGTCCAATACCCCGGTCAAAGTTTCCATTATCTCCCATTGGATCCGTGTCGAGAGACTTCTTCTCGTATTACCAATCAAGCAACACACAATTTTGCTATTCGGGGAGAATATGTTATTTCAATTGCTTGTAGTTTTATTACAAAGAAATTCTTTCTTTTAAGAAACCTTATAACACCATCAGTTATGGAGCTATCATGTCTCGTTAGATTCAGGATGGTTTCCTATTCATGAAGTGGGTGTTTTAACTTAATGAATTAAACAACCTTATTCGACAATAACTATAGTGCTAGGGAAAAGAATGTTTAGACCATACTACGGTTTAGTATGACTATGAATGGTTTAAGTAGTCTAGCACTTTCAACTTCCATCGTAGTTTGTGGTACAACTTCCACAAGTCTCCCATTATGTCAATATCAATACTTATCACTCCGGATCGTAGCGTAGTGATATGTATTCTTGTATTCTCACTTCTCACTGTGATTCCCGAATCTCAGTGTTATGATCTCAATTGAATACAACTTTCAATTAATCATATGAAGTCTTTAATGATAACTCACGTGCCCATTTTAGTACATCATTTATGTATAATGATTGGCACAAGTTCTACTTGCTAGAACCTTGTCATGGTTATATTTATTGCAGAGGTTCATAGATCGTGTATCTAACCCATCTCATGCAATTAAGTTATGATTTTCATTCGATAATGAACTCATAAGTTAATAGATCATACATTTAATGAATTCATCAGTTATGAAGTCACCTCATGCAATCAAATCTTTGACTTGTTATAATCAAGACAACTTTATCATTAAACATTGAATATTTCTTGACAATAATAGTAGTATTATAAATGCTTTCTATCATATCATAAATCAAGACGTAATCAAAGTATAAGCACACTTTTATTCATAAAGATGGAACAACTGACTTGTCTCATTACATGAATAACTTTGTCTCGTGAGATGCAAGACACACAACTAAGTGTTCATACTATAATGATTACATAAGATTTATCTAATACTCTAAGTAACTCCTATGATAGATGTCTCGGCGGAATCTATGCTGGCCATCAACTGACTTGATATCCATCAATCCTCGATTTCACCTCTTCCCGTCCATGCAACGGCAGGTCCTGTTTTCATAAAACAGAATAAGTATCAGATACTCATTCACTGCAAATGTTGTATAAGGGAGTACACATTTATAAAGTATATCAAGTATATACCTTCTCCATCCACGACTTCTGCATCCTCGATAGGAGCAATGTCCGCGGCCAAGAGATCAGTCATGAAGTTCTGGAGACTCATATTAGCTCCTCTTCCGACATAGCTATGAACATAATCACCATAACTCGGAGTGAGTGAGTGCAATAATGTGTTTATTTCAAACTCTTCTGTGGTGCTTTCGTTCATTGTCCAATATTCATATCCCTCCACTAGGGTCAGGTACATCTCATGCATCCTGTCCAAGTGATCACCAAGGCTTGTGCGTTCTTCCATCTTTGTAGATAGAAACTTGCTTTCTAACTCAAATCTGGCAATTCTGAACTCACATACGAACATTGTCTTTAGCGTGTCCATCATGTCATATGAGCCAGTGTCCTGAAACTGTATGCCCAAAACCTCTGACATGCTGAAGATCATGACATTCCTGACTACGGAGCATTTCTGTCGGTGAGCATAATGATCAAGTATCCCTTGATCGCCAACATGATCGTCCGGATGTTCTTCCACATGCACTTCTATTGTAAACAAGATGTTTTCTCTCTTGAGCGACGTCCTAAGGCGTAAGTACCAGTCAGCAAAGTTTGACCCATTTTCTCTAAGTCTTTCACCTTCTATGAAGAAATATAGTTCACGTTGCTCTAGTGCATTCATTTTCTACAAACATAATTGCAAGGAACACAATTAAGACTAGTTCACAACAATGAGTTCATATAATCATATTATAAATGAGCTCGCACTAAAACAATTCATCCCTAGGAAGTTGTAGTGATTACATGATCCAGATTCACTGCCCGACCTCGAATATCACACGGCCGACGGGTCAGTTTCAAAGGTAGACAACAACTTGTGCGATCACATTATCTTATATGTACTGTGACTGATGCTCGATCTTTCGATCTCTAGTATTCCGAGGCCATATCTGCATATGCTAGGCTCGCCAAATTAACCTCCATGTTATATGCTGCTCAGCAAGGCCATATCTGCATATGCCAGGCTTGCGGAACCCAACCTCATGCGAACTCCATTTAATATGTAGGAAAACTCCGGTATGTACGGAGCATCAAGCCATATGGGAGAACCTTCCAGGCGGTGCACACTTCGGTAGAATACTTGTGTTTGGCTTTGTTAAGGGATCATCTTATCACATGCTACCGTCGTGTATCCTATACTAGCAAGTTTTAGGATGTCTGAGCTATGGCAACACTAAGTCTACAATGTCTCCATTTTAGTTTGTTTTATGATGACGATTACTACTTACTAGTAACACATAGCAAAGCTATCACTACATCACAAACAAAACAAACGATAGCCCCCACTTAGCAATACAAGGTTTAGACGGTCTAGTTGTATATTGCAAGTTTTACGTGGCAGCTAGGGCTTTCATAGTTAAACAGGTTTTAACCTACGAGTCAACCACAACGTCAACCATACGATTGTCTCTATTACACCCCGTACGGGCCCCTCCGTTGCAAATGCCACATCCGCTAAAGTAGAGAGACAGACACCCCCCATCCACTTTATACGGTACAAGCCGCATGTCAAGCGTGGAACCAGTCTCGCGTAAGCGTACGCGTAAGGTCGGTCGGGGGGCCGCTTCATCAAACAATGCCGCAGATGTGAACAAGTACACGTGGGAGGGTAACAATCATACAATCAACGCCCACATCCCCGATGTGTTCTATCCGTACAGTAATACTAATCATAGACCTAGCTCATGATACCACTGTTGGGGTTCGCAGCAGAAAACACAAATTTTTCTAACTAGCATTCCCATAACCCAAGATCTAGCTAGCCGTATTACCGTAACGGAAAGTAGTGCGGAAATAACATACCTCGGGGTGTAGTCCGTTGCGCGGGAAACGTTCCCGCAAACGTGGTTGATGTAGCCGATCAAGTTTCACAGCCCCCTGGCTGTGTTGAGCACCCGGATGGGTGCAGTGCCACACGTGCAGCACCTCGTAGTACTCGCACACGTACGAGACTCGATGACGACCTCCGTTCTCCGATCCAGCGAAGGTGGCGGAAGCAGACCTTCGGAACGGAGCTTCGGCAGCACGACGGCCTCCGATTCTAGCAGAGAAGCCTCAATTCCACTATAGGCTCACACTAGGGAGCCCACCGTGAAAGAGGCAATGGAGGGGAGAAGACCGGAGAAAACCGATCTCAATTCGGAGTAATATTTAATTTCTCACGAATTTCTGTGTATTAAATATGTGCACCCTGCCAATCTATATATAGGTAGAGGGGAGGGAGTCAACCCCTCTCCCTTAGCAATGTGGGACTAAAGTCCCTTTGCTAAGGGGGGTGGCCGGCCAAGGGGGGGGGGGGAGGGGGCGCACCCCTCATGGGCCCTAGGGCCCATGGCGCCTCCCCCCTCTTTTCTTTTTTTTCTTTTTCCCTTTTATTTCCCCTAATGGGCCTTTTTCTCCACTAAGGCCCATTGCACATATTAATTAGAAATAAAATGATTTTAATTATTAATTCAATTAATTAATAACTAAAACATAATATTCCATCTCCCGGTGCTCCGGAACACCTTCCGGTTCACTCCGAACTTGTTTCGGTTCAACACGGTACTTCTCCGATATTGTTTCCTTTATTCTCTGGTTACTCCGATGGTTCCGAAAAGGTCTCCGATTTGATCGAGCCCTTAAGTGTGTTACCCTACGGTCCGAGAACACTCCAGTCATGACCGAGATGAGGCTACGGTCAATGATCATCAGCGGGACCTGGATGCCCATAATGACCCCTGTGCATTCCGGATATCAAACACCGATTGGACCTTACGCCATATAGCATTCCCTTTGTCAGCGATACTGGATTGTTCCGAGATTCGATCAATGACATCCTATGTCTGGTTCGACCTTGTTCCGAACTAATCCTCATTCACTCGTTCCCGTGATATTCATCCCCGTGACCTAGTCACACGCGCGCTGCAGCTTTATGGATGGAATCTCACCGAGTGGGCCCAGAGTATCTATCCATTATATGGATTGACAAATCCCGCTCTTGTAACAATACTCCTCAACATATCTCCACGGAATACCTAAGATACAACCGTTATGACCCGCATATTTCGGTCAGGTGGTGGGATGTAAGTCAAAGCATCCGGGAAGATAGTAATTATGCACGTACTCACGGTCAAAGGAACGGTCTACCACGTTTTGTAATTACAACACTGAACCATCATAAGATTTGATCATGTTGTAATGCTTACTTTGGGTAATGTTCAGCACGTCACTTAAACAGTGAGGTGACCTCATAGTCAAGAGACTTAATTGTTTATGATTGCGAAACCAAGACCATCATGTTGACCATGAACTAGTTATCGATGTAGAGGCTAACTAGGAACTCTGGGGTTTTCTATACCACACCTGCATCATTGTTTCACTGACGCAGTTCTAGCACGGTATGAAACTGGTTATGAACTTGCTTAGATATATTGGAATAATCATATATTATTTGCCTCTAGAGCATATATCCAACAGTCCGGGACCTGGGGTAGAACTCCTGCGACACGACTCAATCAATGGGGTAGCACCAGAACGCCGGGTGGAATCAAGAGAGCGTGATCCTAATGTCAGAGTTAGTAAATCTTACCAGCAAGGATAAGAGAGCAGAGTCCCAGAGCATAGGTAAGGAGAAAAGGATCCTAATACCATAGATATCACACGTAGTGACATCGATGTGGACCCGTAAGCCAAATATTAAGTTAGCAAAATAGTTTTTCAAAGTCTAGGCTCAACTTCGACCAAGTAGTGGTGGGGTGGCTTCCTAAAGGCAGTCGGCTCTGATACCAACTTGTGACGCCCCCAAAATCAAGCCGTGTATAGTAATCATACACGCAGGGTACACGACCGAAATCAGGGTGCCACGATGATAGTATCACAACACAACACTAGATTCAAATAAGATAAAACTGATATTACAAACCAGGGATCACGAGGATCCAAATACATAAGTTAGACAATCATAATATCTGAGTACAGACATAATTAGCCAAGTTTTGCCTTAAGAAGGCTAGCACAAATAACATCAGAGGTACAGATCGAAAAGGCGAGGCCTCCTGCTTGGGATCCACCGAAATACTCCTGGTCAACGGGGAACTCGTCGTCGTAGTAGTCGCCTCCGGGGTACTCCTGCTCCTGGGCTCCAACGTCGACTGCAGCGTCCGATCAGGCAAAGAGAGAAAGGGGGAAATAAAGCAAAGGTGAGTATCTAGCATACCCGCGAGTCTTCCGTCCGCTACTGAGCATTTATGCATGTATCAAATGGAAAGGGGAGGCTATATATAGTGGACTGCAAGATAGAAATCAGAATAAGGGTAAGAAGCTAGGACTAACAAAGACTAGCATCTTCCGACGAGTCTTGCACCATGAGGTAAGAATTAGCCAACATTTTATATAAAGCATAAAGTAACAATGCAGCAGAAGTTGTTGCAACATTGTATAATAATAAGTTGTAATAATTAGCAATGCCTCCGAGTTCCCCTCCTTGACTTCCCCGCGAGGAAGAAAACCCAGAACCAACAGTTTAATAGTAGTAGTTTGTAGTGATAGGATCTGGCTTTAGCATAAAGCGTCTGTTACCGTGGACACGGCTATTCGAATAGATTAAACTCCCTGCAGGGGTGCACTACTGGGTAGCCTACACGCTCGGATCTCCAGGGTGGCGTACACCTTGTTAGGGAATGCCCCACCGAGGCTATCCGACACGCCGAGACCCATCCTACGGCTCATCAGAGAGGTCCCCACCGGTCTACAGCCCAAAGTGCAAGGGGGTGATGGGCCTATCACCCCTCGCTCTCCGGGTCGTTGTGAGGCGGGAGATCCGTACACCACAGGTGACGATCAGTCCCGGACACAATGCTGAACTGGAAGTCTTTCAAAGCTTTCGAACGAGACCACGACGCGGAGGGCCCACATCGTAATCCCATGTATAGGTAGTTCGTACAAGCCAAAAGGCTACTCAAGTCATCCGCCGAACTCGTTAAGCATTTTATTAATTTTCAGTCGAGACAACCGTTATCGTTGCCCCTTATTAAATGAGTCGCGGACAACGACAGCAGTCAGGACCACCAGTAAAATCGGTGCCTGCCCTAACGTCCCACCAACTCATGCGGTTACCAACAAGGTGAACCGTCTCCTTACCTTGTCTCGCGTTCTCTCCGAAGAGCTCGACTTTCGTACAACAGGATATCTGTCCGCCACGAACAGTACCAGGCCCGCCGCACACCGGTGGAATACACCTGACCTGTCGTTCCGCTAAGATACCCTGCGCGGGCACCGTGAGGTCACCCGACTTCTTACCTGTAAGGACAGTCGTGGTTCAGTACCCTAGGACGGTTATACAGAGTCAACAACGAGTGGAGTACAAGGATTACTCCTCGATAGCTCACACTTGATGTGGCTCGGCAGAGCCTGGGTAGGGGCCAGGAGCGGTGTCTGCTCTGAACCGTACCTGTAGCAGTTTATAATGTATCGTTTCCACGATCACTCCCAGAGTAATCATGGCCCGTTATCTAATCCTATTGACTAACAATGCGCAGGGTTTGCTGCTGAATATAATGACATATATATATAGGGCAGAATAGGATAGCGGAAAGGTAATCAAGGGGCGACAATGATAAGCTATGCAGTTGAATAGGATTGTAACGTAGAAGTAGTAGCAATGCCTAGTGCAAGAAATGTACGGAAAGATAGGCGATATCTGGGGAAGAGAATGGCTCTGCTTGCCTGGTAGCTCGACGTTAGGGGTAGGGTCGTCGACGAAGTAGTCGTACTCAGCAGCGGTGTAGTCGACGACAGCAGCGGGGTCTACCGGAGATTAAGGGGGAAGAAACAGTAAATACAAGCAATCATAAACAAACAGATGCATGATATGACAGATGCAATGCTAACGGTGTTCTAACGCAGTGCAATGCACGTTGCTCGGAGCGGGAATTCATCCGGGGATGAACTGCCAGCTCCGGGTGATTATCGGACAGGGTGTCCGGAGGGGGGAGATATCATGCCGGAGGTGTCGTGGACATCCGAAACATGTGTGGATGGTGTATCCGGGTTAGTTGATCTATTCCGAACAACTTTCGTGTTTGAAATAAATTCATCTGGCTACTTTAGCAGTACCGGACAATTTATCGGACTGTCGGTCCGGAGGGGGACGGTTCGATGTTCGTTGTGTAAGAGCGGTGTGATAGTATAGCGTATTCGTATTCGTTATATTTTTCTGATCAATTTTGATGTATCAAGTTTTTGAATCTGAGTTACGGTTTAATAGCTATTGAATTTCAAAGTTTAAATCATTTCTAAACAATTTTCTGAATTTCTTTTATTATTAAATTCCAACATTATCCAAAACATTATCCACAACAGTGCCTGACATGTGGGACCCACATGTCAGCCTCTATTTATTTATAGAACATTTTAATAAAAATAAAACAGGCACTAGCCCACATGTCAGCCTTTGGATGTTCTAATAAATTCTTTTTTTTAAACAAACTGACAAGGGGGGCCCAGTGGTCAGTGACACAAGTGCTAAATAACCAGTTTAAATTATTTTAAAATACCAGGGGCCCACTGGTCAGTGGCTGTTAGTGCAAAGTCATTAGCACTAAAAGTGAAGCTGACGCGCGGGGGCCACCTGGCAGCCTCATCAGAACTCCACCGGAGACTCGCCGGAGACAGAGCTCCGGAGAACTCGAGCCAGCGCACGCCACAGGGAAAGGTTTTGCCTGCCGTTTGTTCCTACGGGACCAGTGAGGCGTGCCGCGTTGATCCATGGTGGGGGAGGGTGTCGGGGACGGCCAGGACGAGCTCGGGGTCGTCAATGGCGGAGGCCGTCGTCGGGCTCCAATGGCGTCTTGCGTTCCGAGACGAAATCGAGCGCGCCACGGGGTGGAATTGAACATACGGAGCACTACGAACGCGTGCGTGCCAAAATCGTGCGCTGGAATGGCATAGGAGCACGGCTACGACGATGAACCACGGCGGCCGGAGCAGCTAAAAGGGGGGTTTCGTCTACGGCGCTATCGAGACTCAACGGGCAGTTGGGGGTGGTGAGGATGCTCACCACGGTCGCGCTGATGGTGGCAGCGAGTTGGACGGTGAGCTGGGTTGGCCGGAATCGGTCGCCGTTTCCGTCGGAGTCGAGGAAGACAACGAGCTCGATGCGGACGCAGCAGACCACGCGGGCTCGAATTCTTCCGCGAGAAGAGGTGGACGACGACGCACCGCTCGGACAAGGTAGTGTGGCGACGCGAGCTCACTGGCCGCGTGAGCTCATGGCCATGGAGACGGCGGCGGGGCTCGGGTTTTCCCCCAGCGAGAGTAGCATGAGGAGGAGGAGAATGGAGGGGAGGGGCTGTCCAGGGAGTCAATGGGGTTGGCCTTATCGCCTCCGCGGCGGGAGGGAGCAGGTGGAGGGCGGGTCCGGCCTGGCAGCGGCGTGCCCGCGCTCTGCCGCCGTACGGGGCAGGTGGGAGTGGGTGGGGGGGGGAAGAAGACAAGCTCGGGGGTAGGCTGGGCCGAGTGGGCCGTCACCCTGGGCGAGTTTTAAGCATTTTCCATTTTTCTTTTCATTTTCATTCTGTTCTTTTCCTTTTGTATTGGTTTTAATTGCTTTAACATTTTTGTAAAATGTGTGACCTGGTCCATAATTAGGAGTGTATATTTCCAGAGTGCCACAAAAAGTTTAGGCTTAAAATAAAACCATGTACTATTTCTTTATAATATTCAATTGTCAAATGGTGTTGTTTTGCTTGGTGTTTGAATTGTTTAAATTTTCCAGAGGCATAATAAAATACCATAACCACATGGGCATGACCCACTGATTATTTGTGATTTAATAAATGTGGTTCCATAATTTTTGGACAAGTTTTATTTGCAACATTATTTTTAATATCAACAAAAGGCATTTTGGATTTGATTTGATTCAAATTTGATCATGGCATGATTTAGCAACAGTAATTGGTAACAGTAATTGTCATTAGCAAAAGGATTACTGTTACAGACTCCAGGGGTGTTACAGAACTTCAAAGGGTTCCATCTGCTGACTAGCTTGATAGCTATTGTTGTACGAGAATTCAGCAAATGGAAGAGATTCCTCCCATTTCTTACCGAATGAAATGACACAAGCTCGAAGCATATCTTCAAGCACTGGATTGACTCGTTTGACTTGTCCTCGCCACTGGGGGTGATAAGCGGTGCTAAATTTTAGGTGAGTGCCCATAGCTTCTTGGAAACTGACCCAAAATCTTGAGGTGAAAAGGCTGCCATGGTCTGAACTGATCTCCAACGGAATACCGTCGAGGGAAACAATTCTGGAAAAATACAAGTCTGCTAACTGACTAGCAGAGATCGTCTCCTTGACTAGGAGAAAGTGGGCAACCTTGGAGAATCGGTCGATGACGACAATGATGGCATGATGACCCTTCTGTGACCTGGGAAAACCAGTGACAAACTCCATTTCAATCTTGTCCCATTTCCATTCAAGAATAGAGAGTGGTTGCAGAGTTCCAGCAGGTCTTTGATGTTTTTCTTTGACACGACGGCAAACGTCACATTCATCAACATCGAGCAATGTCTTGTTTCATGTTAGACCACCAGTACCGCTGACGAATGTCTTGGTAAATCTTAGTACTACCAGGGTCGATCGACAAGGGTGTATCATGAGCTTCTTTCATGACATCCGGGGCGTAGTTCAGGTTGCCCTTGGCTACCGGAACCACTAAACGACCCTTGAAATACACCGCATCACCATCATTTGCATAAATAGTGAAGAATGAGGGCTTTCTGCCGGCAACATGGCGCTTAATCTTCGCAATGTCAGAGCCATAATGTTGTATCGTCTTGATGGGGTCAACGAGGTCTGGTTTGAGAACCAGGGAGTTCACATATCCCTGCGGAACAATTTCGATGTTCAGCTTGCGGAGCACTTCATACAGAAGTGGTTGTTGTACTTGAACCTCAAGTTCACTACAGTAGGCTTTGTGGCTCGGGGCATCAACCATCACATTAGCTTTGCCAGGGGCGTAAGAAATTCCCATGTTGTAGTCGGCTATTGTCTCGAGCCATCTCTGCTGGCGGAGATTCAGGTCTGGCTGAGTAAACAAGTACTTCAGGCTTTGGTGGTCGGTGTATATCTCGCAACGGTTACCGACGAGGTAATGTCGCCACAACTTCAATGCATAAATTACAGCTGCCAATTCGAGATCATGGGTTTGATACTTATCTTCGTGAGCACGCAACTGACGAGAGCCATAAGCAATCACTTTGCGCTCTTGCATTAGGACCCAGCCTAATCCCTGAAGAGTCGTGTCGCAATATATCACGAAGTCCTTCTGAGTATCTAGGGGAGCAAGCAATTGGGTAGAAGTGAGCTTGTCCTTGAGAGCTTGAAAACTTTCTTGACATTTATCGGTCCAGTCGAACTTGACGCCTTTGTGAAGCAGATTAGTAAGAGGCTTGGCAATCTTAGAGAATTTCTCGACGAATCGGCGGAAATAACTAGCGAGGCCGAGGAAACTTCTGACTTGCTTGACAGTCTTGGGCGGAGTCCAGTCAAGAATAGCCTGAATACGTTTGGGGTTGAAGGCAACGCCATCCTTGGAAATCACATGACAAAGGTAGGTTACTTCGGGAAGCCAGAATTCACACTTAGAGTACTTAGCATAGAGTTTGTGTTCTCGAAGCTTTTCCAGCACAAGGCGAAGATGTTCATCATGTTCTGCATCGGTCTTGGAGTAAACCAATATATCATCCAGATAAACCACGACAAACTTGTTGAGATATTCCATGAATATATAGTTCATTAATCTGGAAAAGGTGGTTGGTGCATTGGTCAAGCCAAATGACATGACAGTGAACTCATATGAACCATAGCGAGTAATGAATGTGGTCTTCGGGATGTCCTCATTACGTACCCGGATCTGATGGTAACCCAACCTCAATTCGAGTTTTGAAAACACCGTGGATCCAGCAAGTTGATCATAAAGATCATTGATCCAAGTGAGGGGGTACTTGTTCTGTATCGTGGCCTGGTTGATAGGTTGGTAATCTTGGACCAAACAGTTCGTTCCATCGCTCTTCTTGACAAAGAGCGAAGGTGCTCCCCAAGCAGAGGAACTTGGACGGATGAAGCATTTGTCGAGGACTGTGTCAATATCCTTCTTCAATTCTAGGAGGTGGTGAGGTGGCATCTTATACGGGCGCTTGGCAATAGGGACGGTGCCGGACTTCAAGTCGATGACGAATTCAACTTCTCTAATCGAGGGTATCCCCAGAAGTTCTTCTGGGAATACATTGGTAAAATCACAAACGATTCGAACTTTCTCAATCCCTTCGAGAGGTGCGACATTCAAGGCATTCGGAGCATATATACGAGCTTCGGCATTCATCGACACAATGGCAGTATGACTCACAATCGTGCTAGAAGGATGAAAGAGTTGGATGACCTTGGTGCCACAATAAAGTGCGGCATCATGGGCTTTCAGCCAATCCATACCCAAGATAAGGTCAATAGTGGATGTTTTCAGAATATGTGGGGAGACAAGGAACTCAATCCTTTCGATCTCGACGGTGATGTTAGGTGCCAGCAGGTCAACTGACACATGTCGCCGGGTGTTTTAACGGCCAAGGGGGTACTCATCTTTTCGTGGTATATGCCATGCTTAGATGCAAATGCTACAGACATAAATTAATGCGATGCTCCTAAATCAAATCAAATAGTAGCAGGTATTGAGTTATCGAGGAGGGTACCCATCATAGTAGGGGGTTGTTCCTGAGTTGCTTCAACATCAATGTTGTAACTATGACCACGAGCATGAGTATTTGACCCAGTATTATAGTTGGGGGTCCCGTTGTTGCTGCCACAACCATTTCCGCGGCCAGCAGGGTGATATACCGGTTGATTCTGTCGCTGGGGGCAGTTTCTAGAAATATGACCTGGTTGACGGCACTTGAAACACAGGCCATCTTGAGGACGAAGGGGTGCAGTCTCAGTCTTCGGCTGTCTCGGCGGGGGCGGAGGCAAACTAGGTGCAACATACGACGGCCTTGGTGCAGGGGCAGGTGGACGATACACGTTGTGCGGAATCCAGACGCGTTGCTTCTGTGTTGTGCCCGAAGATGAGCCAGCATCACGGGGGCGCTTCGGCGAACCCCCAAACTTAAGCTGAGCGATCTCGAGAGTGATAGTCTGGTTCACCATGGTGGCGAAGTCGGGGAAGACGTGCAAAGCCAGTGCAAGAGGGAGATCTGAGTTGAGTCCATCAAGGAACTTCTCTTGTCTACTTGCATCATTTGGGAGGTCACTTGCAGCATAGCGGGAGAGGCGGAGGAATTCCCTCTGACATGCCTCGACAGTTTTGTTGCCTTGAACGAGGTTGTGGAACTCGGCCTTCATACGGTTCATAATCGCCTGGGGGACATAACGAGCACGGAAGGTAGTCTTGAAGTCATTCCAAGTGACGATAGTCCCTTTAGCTAGCGAGCCCTTGTGGGTGTCCCACCACTGGGCAGCGGGGCCACGCAGGAAATAGGACGCGAAGGTGACGTAATCAGCAGCGTGCACCCCAACGAACTCCAACTGATGAGTGATGTCACGAAGCCAATCATCGGCATCCAGCGGGTGTTCAGGTTGGTGGAGGTAGGGGGTTGAGACGCATGAAATCCCGTAGAGTAACCACAGGCGGTTGGTTCTGGTGCTGGTTCTGGTTCTGGAGCTGATCTATGAATCCTTGCATAAACACTTGGTTCATCTGAAACTGTTGCATCATCGCGGCCATGTAGTCTGGCGGCGGAGGTGGATCGTTGGCACCACGACCACGACCACCACGACTAGCCATCCTGCTAAAATTTAACAGGGGTATTTCAGCGATGGAAATTTAACGAGATACTGGATACAAGCATGAGGTAAAGCGACAACGAAGAGGAGGCGCGAATATATAGGAGTAATCATATAACACATACAAAACCACGGACGGAGTCAATAAAAAATCGGGCAGCATAACGTCATAGAAATTAAGGAAAAATGACACAATAGGAGGCGCGCAGACCACGGTAAGGGATAAACGACGCGACATAGCTAACTCTATGTCAATCACGCCGCAAGAAAACTGTTGGCCACAGGAATTTGTGCCAGAGAACGCACGGACTTCCCCGAATGAGAAAGGGGATCCGCGGTCCGAGACCTGGGACAAAACTCTTGCAACACGACTCAATAGAGGGGTAAGAAGCAGAACACCGGGTGGAATCAACAAGCTCGTGATCCTAATGTCAGAGTTAGCAAACCTTATCAGCAAGGATAAGAACGTAGAATCCCAGAGTCAAAGGTAAGGAGAAAAGGATCCTAATACCATAGATATCACACATAGTGACATCGATGTGGGCCCGTAAGCCAAACATTAAGTTAGCAAGATATTTTTTCAAAGACTAGACTCAACTTCGACCAAGGAGTGGGTGGATGGCTTCCTACAGGCAGTCAGCTCTCATACAAACTTGTGACGCCCCTAAAATAATTATGTGTACAGTAATCATACACGCAGGGTACACGACTGAGATTAGGGTGCCATGGTGAGAATATCACAGCACAACACTAAACCCAAAAGGATGAACCAATATGTTACAAGATAAGGGCGTCGCACGGACGCGAATACATAAGTTATAAAAACCATAATATCTGAGTACAGACATAGTTAGTCAAGTTTTTTCCTTAAGAAGGCTAGCACAAATCACATCAGATATACAGATCGAAAAGGCAAGGCCTCCTTCCTGGGAGCCTCCGAAACTACTTCTGGTCCTGGTCAGCGGGGGTCTCGATGTAGTAGTATCCACCAGCGAGGTACTCCTTCCCATGGGCTCCAACGTCGACTGCAGTGGCCGATCAGGCAAAACAAAAAAAGGGAAATAAAGCAAGGGTGAGTATCTAGCATACCCGCGCGACTTACGTCCGCTACTAAGCATTTATGCATTTGTATCGAATGGAAAGGGGAGGATGTATATAGTGGACTGCAAGGTAGAAAGTCAGAATAAGGATGAGAAGCTAGGCCTATCAAAGACTAGCATCTTTCGACGAGTCGTGCAGCGCAAGAAGAGAACAGCCAACAGTTCATATAAAGCATAAAGTAACAATGCAGCAGAAGTTGCCGCAGCATTGTATAATAGTAAGTTGTAATAATTAATAATAATAAATGCCCGCGAGTTCCCCTCCTTGACTTCCCTGAGAGGAAGAAAACCCGGAACCAACAGATTAATAGTAGTAGTTTGTAGTAGTAGGATCCGGCTTCAGCATAAAGCGTCCTATTACCGTGGACACGGCTATTCGAATAGATTAAACTCCTTGCAGGCGTGCACTACTATTCAGCCTGCACGCTCGGATCTCCAGGGTGGCGTACACCTTGTTAGGGAATGCCCCACCGAGGCTATCTGACACATCGCAGCCCATCCTAGGCTCAGCAGAGAGGCCATCCGCCGGACTATATCCTATGCGCTCAGGGGTCCAGGTCCCTCACCCTTCCACGCTCCTGGACGGTACGAGACTGTCTGGTGAAGCAAAAGCAAATCCAATTACACCTGCTACAGCAAAGAAGACAACACCGCTTCCCGTCAATCAGCCTGTGGTACTGCTGACGTCTGAAGAGCTTTCGGACAAACTACGACGCGGAGGGCCCAAACTGTAATCCCACGTGTAGATAGTGCGTACAGACCAACGGGCCTCTCAAGTCATCCGCCGAACCATTTAGCATTTTAATATTTTCTCGCAGACAATCGTTATCGTTGTCTGGCTAACAACACAACGAACAATGAACAACAACAAGGACCACCAGAACGTCGGGGCCTGCCCTGTCGTCCCGTCAAAACACATGGTTACTAACAAGGTGAACCGTCTCCTTAACTTGTCTCGTGTGTGCTCTTGGTAGAGCTCGACTTTTCGTGGTGTGGTAACTCTCGCGAGATACGAACACGGGCCAAGCACGCCAGTAACATCGGTCGTACCCTCCCTTTCGTTCCCAACGCAATACCGCTCGCAGGCACTGTTGGGTCACCCAACTCTTACCTTTAAGGAGAACCGTTGCTCAGGTACCTAGAGCGGATATACAGAGTCAGCAACGAATGGAGTACAAGGATTACTCCTTGATAGCTCACACTTGATGGTGGCTCGGCATAGCCGAGCTAGGGGGCCTTAGGCGGTGTCTGCATTGTACCGTACCTGTTACAGTTAATATATTGTTTCGTGTTCACTCACCAGAGTGATCACGGCCCGCTATCTAATCCTAGTTGACTAACAAAGTGCAGGGCTCACTCCTGAATATAATATATATTTATAGGCAGCATAGGATAAAGGAAGGTACATCAAGGGGCGACAATGACAGGCTATGCACTTGAATAGGATTGTAACGTAGCAGCAGCAGTATCAATGCCTAGTGCAAGAAATGTACGAAAAGTCAGGTGATATCTGGGGAAGGAAAATGGCTCCGCTTGCCAGGAAGCTCGATGGTAGGGGTACGGTCGTCGACGAAGTAGTCGTACCCAGCAGCGGTGTAGTTGGCGGCAGCACCGGGGTCTACCAGAGAATAAAGGGGGAGAAACAGTAAATACAAAGCAACAATATGCAAACAGATGCATGACATGACAGATGCCACGTTAACGGTGCTCTAACGCAGTGCAATGCACGTTGCTTGGAGCGGAAATTCATCCGGGGATGAACTGCCAGCTCCGGGTAATTACCGGTAGTGCAACCGGAGGGGAAGGATCCTTGTGCGGTATGTTAGAGTGGTATGGTGGGGTATGGGTAGCGTATTCATATTCATTGTATTTTTCTGATCAACTTTGATGTATAAAGTTTTTTCGATCTGAGTTATGGTTTAAAAGATATTAATTTTCAAAGTTTAAATCAATTTTAAATCATTTTCTGGATTTTCTTTATTATTACAATGCAACATTATCCAAAACCTTATCCAAAACAGTGCTGACAGGGTGGACCCACTTGTCATTCGCAGAAGTAATTTAAATCAATTCAATTTATTAAAAAGCCAATGGGGTCCAAATGTGAGCCACTTGATAAATACTAAAACAAATTTATTTATAAAACTGACAAGTGGGGCCCAGGTGTAATTGAGACAGAGTTAATAATTTAACATTTTAATTAATTTAAAGGTTATTTAAATGGGTTGGGCCCACATGTCATCGTCAGTGGCAATTTAATCATTTTAATTAAATCCAAAGTAACAGAGAGGCCCACCTGTCATAGGCAGAGGACCATTTGACCAAATTAACTAAACTAACCAGTTTTAGTTAGGGGCATGGGCCCAGCAGTCATTGACTTGGGTTTATTTTTCTGTTAAGCTTTGTTTAGGGAGGGCTGGCCCACTAGTCAGTGGCCCTAGGGGGTTTAACTAACAAGGGATTAGCCCCGGTTTAACCACGACCACATCGGCCGTGTCCATGCTGACGAGACAGGGGAGGGCCACGGGAGGGCACGGGAAGGTCGGGCCTGAAGGCGCGCGTCGACCAGTAGCCGTAGGGAGGCCGGAGGTGGCCGGAGCAGAGCTCCCGGTCAAAAATGGCAGCGGCGGCCGTACGGGTCAAATGGCGAACTGCGATGCGTGACCAAATCGAGCGGTTCGATGGGTTGGTTCGAGTCTACGGGTCACGGGGAGCACGTTGGTTCCAAAAGCGCGAGCTGCGAGGGCTTGGGAGCATGCCAACTGCGACAATGGCGACGGCCGGAGCATGAATAAGGGGGGGAATCTCCTATGGGCTTAACGGGCATCGACCAGCGGTTGGGGACGGTGACAATGCTCACCGGGAATGTGTCGAGGGGGGAAGCGTGCGCGGGAAGTGCTTTTGCCGGAATTGAAGAAGGTTGCCGACGGCTGGAGGTAGAAGACGACAATGATTGACAGTGTGTACTGGCTCCCGGGTTGACCTCTTCTGCAAGACGACATAGACGACGACGGGCTCGACGGACAAGGTGGCGTGGTGTTAGGTGGTCAGTGGCCACGTGAGTCCATGGCAGTGGCAGTGGCAACGGCGGCGCTCTGGTGTTTTTGCGGCGGCGATGGCGAGCCGAGGGAGGGGAAAAGGGCGTTATGGTTTGTCCATAGGGCTCGAGGGTGACTAAGTAGTCGACTGCAGCAACAGTAGCATCTCGGTGTCGGCCATCGCGCGGTTGATCTCCGTTCAGCACCACAGCCATGGCGACACGGGGGCGAGGAGGAGGAGTAGGAGGAGATGGCTCGGGGTGGACTGGGCTGCAGGTGGGCTCGCACTGTGGACTTGAAGTCCAATGCTAGCAGGCTTCTTTGTTATTTCCTTTTTTGTATTATATTTTCTCTATTCATTTATGTTTGTATTTCTTTTAGTTGCTTTAGCATTTTTGTAAAATATGGAACTTGTTCCATAATTAGAATTGCACATAACTAGAGTGCCACAAAAAGTTTGGGCCATTAATAAATTCATTTAGCATTTGTTTTAATTATGCCATTGATAAAAGTGGACTTTTGGCTACTGTTTTGATTTGTTGGAATTATTTTATAGTTCAACAAATCCCCATATCGATATGGCATGATCGACTGAATATTAGGCATTTTATAAAAGTGGTTTCAAAGTTTTTGGTTGAACTTTTATTTGCCACATTGTTGTTAATATCAATCAGATGGAAATTTTCAAATGGTTAATTCAAAGATCATCAAAGTGAGATTAGCAACAGTAATCTTCATTAATAAAAGTGATTACTGTTACATGACAGTGAGGGTGTTACATAATGTAAGTATTGAAAGTTGACACTTCCACCTCCTCATATTTGCTAGCCTCTTCCGTACCGTGCATTGCCCTCTTCTCCGAGAGTTCGCGTCCACCTTCGCTGGTGCATCCAAACCCTTGACATGATACGCTCTGTCATCATAAACCTCCCTATATCTTTCCTCAAAACAGCCACCATACCTACCTATCAAGGCATTTCCATAGCCTTTCTGAGATATATTGCCATGCAACTTCCACCTCTTCATGACTTGATCTTCATGTCATACATGTTCCTGCTACACTGGCAGAGGCATACATTTGCATACATCATGATAGCTACATCTTCTTTATGTTGAGTACCTTGTAAAGTGTGAAGATCTTCTATACCTTCTTGTAAAATAGAGTGTTGCCCTTAAGTGAGGAAAAGATCCCAAAGTGGACAAATTAAAAGATCCCAAAGAGGACAAATGAGAGTTAAATATAAAGACCATTGAGGCCACCAAAAAATACAAAATATAGAAAAAAAGGAGAAAAAGAAATAAAAAGAGAGAAGGGGGCAACACTAATATTCCTTTTGAAAGATCCACACTCGTACTCCCTCTTATACCTTGTGCTCCATAGAGATGATCATATATGCATATAGCTATGTGGGGACCTTCACACTTTAGAACTTGGCTTGTATATTCCAATGATGAGCCTCCTCAAATGAGCTCTAGGTCTTCTTGAGTGAGCATGTTGGATGGACCCCCACTAGTTCCATTGGAGAGCTTCTCTTAGCTCATATGTGCATTCGTTGCATGGCAATCCCTACTCCTCACATCATATCTATCATTTGGCCTTCTCTTGCCTATGATTGTCCTCATTGATGTGATATTTTCTCACCCTTTTTGTCTTCCTCCTCCACCGTATCTCTCTCTTTGCCATCCTAAGTGTCAACTCTCGTGCTTACGCCCATCCATTGCATGGGTGCTCAAAATATCAAAAAGGAGTGGATCAAATGTCCGGGAACGAGTCAAGATAAGATTCCAAAGAAGACCAAGTGTGAAAATTTAGTAGATTGAGTTCTCAACAATTATATTTTTCTGTTGTTGCTATGTTGAGTTTGCTGGTATTTGATGGATTATGAGACTATGTTCAGTTTGTGACTGAGTAATATATTTGGTTCTTATCTTTGATATTTTTGTTCCTAAGTAATTCTTGCATGTTCTCCGTTGCTGTTTATTGCTTTTGCCAAGTAGTAGGTAGTGACTCCAAGAGGGAACGTTATGCTCGATTGTGGGTTCATGCCCCCTGATGACATGCTTGAGTGACAGAAACATGAGTCTAGGGGATGTGTTGTTGCCACAAGGGGGAAAACAACGGTGCTTGTAACCGCGGTTGCAAGGATTGTTTACTTTACGCAAAGTGCTTTTTAATGCAGTTGGTTGTTGCTTTGGGTTTACACTCCGGGTGGGCTCGCAACTTAATACCAGCGAGATGTTCTGGATAGATATCTGAAGGTGGATGATTAGTAGTAGATCCAGTTGGATTTCGGTCTACTTATTTTGGCGTACCGCCCATGCTTTTGAGCCTCGTCCTTTCTTTGTAGCATAGTTAGCATTGCGGTGTGTTTTTAATCCTGTCAATTGCCCAGCTGTGATTTGTTTACCTCGCATAGCAGTCTTATCATCTTTTGGGAGAGACACGTCACTAGTGAACATCACGGGACCCCGGTCCATATTCTCATCACTATTTACACGCTCTTTTATTTTCCTGCTTTTACTTTCTAGCTATTATCATTATCCTTTGTGTTTGATCCTTTTTGAACAACAAGGCCGGAGAGATTGACAACCTCTCTGTACTCGTTGGGAAGCAAATTATTTGTGTCGTGTGCAGGTCCAGGAGAAGCAAGTGATTTTCAATGGCGCATCACTTGCCAAACTACCTACTTATCATTATCAGGAGTTGATGAGGACATATCAGTTTTCAGGTTGCTCGGTGAGAATTCCACATCCATATATTAGATCTGTTTTTTATTACCTATCATCCACACAAAAAGCCATAAAAATAGGATTAGATCATCATATCCAAACCAATCTGAGACTTCGCAATTTTCTTTTCGGTGCTTTGCTTTATTGAATTATCGGTTGCATCGTCGTGTTCAGTTGCTAGTCTTAGTATCTAGTTCTTTAGAGTTTCGAGTTCTGTTCACGTTAGTCACCGCCGCCGCTGCACCATCATCCCATCTGCTGCCTACTTCTACCATCCACCATAGAAAAAGAGAGGAAAAAGATTTGAAAAAAGAGAAAAAAAAGAAAAAAGGAAAAAAAGAAAGAAAAAAGGAAAAAAGAGAAAAAATAAGAAAAATTTCGGATCTATCTCTAGTTGAACTCGCATTTGAAATCTCGTCGGAATCAGTTTTGAGCAGTGTCCACTAAAACGGGCATAACTTTGTCATCCGAAGTCCGTTTTGGTTCCACGAGTACTCAAATTAAAGATATTTCCGAGCCGCTTCTAAATAGTCAGTGCCCTATTGGAGGAAAAATATCAAAAAATTAGCAAATATATTTCAGAGGAAACTTGTAGCGAGAATATTGGTGTATCTTGATTTGGAGCCTATTTTCACCATTATCTTTGCTATGTTGATGATCTTCACTTATATCTTGCTATTCAGAGCTACTTCATATCATTCATTGCTGCTAGTTGTGCTACGCCGTGACCACATTAGTGTTCTAGGCTCGCGTCTCTAGTCCGGTCTAGACTAGGACCAGCACAGTATCGTCGTTGAGCATTAATTCAATTTTGCATCTCTGAATTGATTATTGCTGATATTTTTGCCACCATATTAAAGCCTTCCAAGCTCCACATATTTCTACATCGTGTATACGTGCGTTCACCTGGCAATCGCTCTATTTAATCTTTGGAGTTCTTTGACACCGTTGGTTGCCGATCACCACCTGCTGCATGGTAAGAACTAGTAAGACATTGATATTTGCTATTCTGTGAGCGTTTTACCACCACATCCTAGTAGTTCATAGGGACATATACTTGTGATTTGTTTCTTGTTTTCTACTAATCATGGCAGGTTCTGGAGTTAGATCTTCTTGGGCGGCAACTATAGTTGGAGATTTGCCACCACCTACAACTACACAACAGTCACTACAAAAGGTAAACACACATAAGCATGCACATGATCAGGTTATTGTTTCTATACCACACTTTCATGGACGTCTAAGACCTGATTTATACATTGAGTGGGAGTTTGAAATAAATGATATATTTGTTTCCCATAATTTTCTTGAGCATAAGAAAGTAAAAACTGCAATTAGTGCTTTCAAAGATTTTGCTTCTATTTGGTGGAATGAATATTGTAGTTTATATCCTGATTATATACCTAATACTTGGAATGATCTCAAACTTGCTATGCGATATAGATTCGTTCCCTCTTATTATACTCGTGACAAGGTTAGGAAATTAAAAAAAATTAAACAAGGTACTAAAACTGTTTCAGAATATTATCATGCTTTAGAAACTACATTCGTGCATTCTCTTTTAGAGGAAAGTGAAGAATATTTCATGGACATATTTTGGGAAGGTTTAAACCGTGACATTCAGGATATCCTAATTCATGAAAAGTGTTATCCTATGGATCGTTTGTTTCGTCTTGCTTGTAAAGATGAACAGGAAATCGACAGACGTGTTGCCCAGAAGACGAACAAGCGGAATGTGCAAATACCACAAGTTGAGAAGGTTGTTCCTTCAACCACTATGAGCACTACCATAACCACATCAATTGTCGTAAGCACTCCAATATCTGATCTATCATCACAAAAAGGTAATGACAAAGGTATGGATCTTTCCCCTCCACATGAGAACCTTGCTGATTTAAAAGCAACATGTGTTGAGCTATCCAGTAGTTTCATCACACAACCAATTTTCGAGAATGTCATAACTTCACATGAAGATGTTGCTTGCCTAATAGACTTTAATACATCATGTCTTGAGTTACCTGTTGATTTGAGCACACCATCTATTTTGGATAATCATGTTACTATTATGAAAATTCCAATTCTTAATCATTTTGATATGACCTCTAATCTTGGTGATGATTCTGCGTCGAATGACTTGTTGCATGACTACTTAGTTAAGCCTGTTGTAGCATGCCCTTTGAAAAACATTAATGTTTCTTCACCGGTATTGGGATGGTTTAATGATGAGCATTGTACATCTTTAGATATGAATAAGAGCTTCACTTATATATGCAAACTGAGTTGCAATACTTTCATGTCGTTTATGTATTGTGATGATCATATATGTTTATATTTCACGACATACGAAAGTTACTCATATATACATGTGTTACATGTCCAAAAACTAAGGGAAGTAAGAATGGATGACATATATATATACAACATGTACACCTTGTCTCTTTTGTTAGCCACATTTCAGATTAAGAAACGCCGGGGACGGCTTTATTTTCAAGAAGGGGAGGATGATGAGGACATGACTACCATAGTTACAGCCACAACCCCTGCTAATATACCTACTGGAGCAATTACTAGAGATCGTGCACACCAATTAAATCATCAGGTACTTTCGCTTCTTGGTAATGTTTCTAATGTTCATGTGAATATGATGCTGCCTAACGTCGATATATTTCTGTTGCTGACAAATGAAGGACCTAGCATGGACAAGAAGGATGAGCATTGGAGCATGTTCAAGCATGAAGATGACGAGGACATAATTATCATGGATATGACCATTAATTCCTCTATATTTGATCAAGAAATGAAGTCAATACAAAGGGACATGATTGTGTGCTGTACAAGAAGTTATTTCACGTCACTTTTGGCCCAAGAGAAGATAGAGACCAAGTCTTTCACGTCATGGACTCAGATTCGGACTGCAGAGATGTACCCAACTTCAAACAGCCGCCGTTTCTACATACGAACTCCAAATTGGGTGATTCTTTTTTCTGGTGATAGCTTGTCTCATCCAGTTTCCAACGCAATTGGTTTCACCTTCAAATTCCTTTGGAGTGTGGAGATATTGCGAAAACGGTGCGACCCAGCAGCAGAATCCGAATCAAAGTCCAACTCAATAGGTGTTGCATCACCTCCACATGGGCCCAAGTGCCTTGTACGACCTAGGTTTAGTTTTAGGACTCCTTGGGACGTCCTTCCACCCCCTTGGCCTCCACCCTTTAGTCCTATATAAGTAGATCAAACCCTATGGTTTTTCTTTGGATTTCTTTTAGTTAAAAAGACTGCTTAGCTAATTGCTGCATCTTCGTGTACTCGGTTTGTGTCCAACGACCAGATCAAGACCGCTTTCGGAATCCCAACTTTATTCATACTTCATCTACATATTCGCAATATTCAGATTGCTTTATCATAGTTCTTGCTTGTTCTTCGATTGCTTGCAGGCACTAGACCTTCGTGGTCAGGTTGATCGTGCTCCGGCGTGGTCAATAACCTTCAGGAGATTGGTTTAGCGATTGCTAAGGCGCAACGTCGTTGCACGTTTGTAGTCGGATCGTCAAAGTCGACTCCATCAAATCATAGTTATCATCTCATCGAAACATCGGGACACCTTCGCCTCTATCAGGAGTCCTACGGGAGACGATCTTTTCAAACTTGGTATCTATGCCAAGGGAAATTTTCCGCTACACTACATCTCAACCTTACACTTGGGGTAACCAACGAGGATAGAGTATCACCTATATATTTCCTTCGCCCCGAAACCTCCGAAGACAGAACCCTTTTTCGTGATCTCGCCTTTGTTCTGCCGCCGCCGCGCTTCCAAGATCGGGAGCACCAGAAGACCTCTTCCCGGCACCCTGCCGGAGGGAGGATTGACCTCCGGGAGCTTCTCCACCGCCATGGATGCTTCCCGGATGATCCGTGAGTAGTCCACCTTGGACCATGGGTCCATGATCAGTAGCTAACTGATGTTCTCCTCCCCTCTTTGTTCTTCATGGATTAGACCTTGTGAGATGCCCTACATGATCAAGGCACATATGTAATTATTTCTGTTGTTCCTATGCTGAGTTTGCTCGGATCTGATGGATTATGAGACTATGTTCATATTGTGTTGAGTAATATATTTGGTTCTTCTCTTTTATATTTTTTGTTCTTGGGTAATTCTTGCATGTTCTCCGTTGTTGTTTATTGCTTTGGCCAAGTAGTAGGTAGTGACTCCAAGATGGAGTGTAATGCTTGATTGTGGGTTAATGCCCCCTGATGACTAGCTTGAGTGACAGAAACTTGAGTCTAGGGGATGTGATATTGCCACAAGGGGGAAAACAACGGTGCTTGTAACCGCGGTTGCAAGGATTGTTTACTTTACACTGATACATCCCAAACGTATCTACTTTTCCAAACAGTTTTGCTATTGTTTTGCCCTCATTCTTGCATGATTTGAACTAAACTAACCCGGACTAACGTTGTTTTCAGCAAAGCTGCCTGTATGGTTTTATTGTGTGCAGGAAAATGGATTTTTAGACATCTCAGAAAATTCCCAGAAAAATTACAAAAATCCACGCACCCGAAGGAGCCCGGAGCCAGAAGTGGGGCCAGTGGGCAGCTAGGGGGGGCCCAGGCGCCCTGCTGGCGCGGCCCCACCACTTGTCGCGCCAGCTGGCCGCTTGGGCGACTCCCCCCTCCTATGGTGCCCTACCTCGACTCCTATTTATTCCCGTGAAGGGAAAACTCCGAAATAGAAGTCGCTTTTCCAGAACCCGTCGCGGAGCCGCCGCCACCCTCTATTCTTCCTCGGGAGGGCTAACCTGGATGCTGATTTGGCCTCCGGAGAGGGGGATCGTTGCCATCGTCATCACCATCACCAATCCATCATCCCTCCATGACTTCTCTTCACATGTGTGAGTAATTCCCTACTGTAGGCAAAGGGGATGGTAGGGATTGGATGAGTTTGATCATGTAATAGTTTGTCAGATTGTTGGGGACCTGTTGCCTATCATCTACTTTGGTGTTTATCATCTTTGCTACAACTTGTTGCTCTTAATGCTTGTCACTTTGGGCCCGAGTGCCATGTTTTCATATCTGAACCACTTATGTTTTCATGAGTATATTTATGTTTGAGATCCTATCTATGAGTTGTATGCACCTGTTATGGTCCGAAACCGGCGATCCCAAAGGTGACAGGTTGGGACACCAAAGGGGATGGTCCATAATTTGAGGATTCCATGTATCCATTGAGTTTATTGCTTTGTTCCGGTGCTCTATGACAGGAGCACCTTAATCTCCATAAGTTCCCTTTGGCCCCGTTCGTAGCGGGATGGTAGGACAAAAGATGTTGTGCAAGTTCTTATTGCAAGCACGCACAACTTCCTACGGGATACATGCCTAATGTTTGATATTTTCCTAGATGATCACTGCTTTTCTGTGTGCCTTGCCTCGTGTTAGAATCTATTACATGTTCACTCTTATTCATGCAGCGCCCAACCATCCATCTCCCTAGCCTACAGTGTTTTAATCCTGCTGGTTACTACTAGTTTATTTCTGTTGTTTTACTTTTGCTGTTACCATCATCGCTGCCACTATCATACCAAAGTTGTTATTAATACTTTGTTGCAAGCAAGTATATTTCAGGTGCAGTTGAATTGACAACTCAATTGTCAAAGCTTATAAATACTCTTTGGCTCCCCTTGTGTCGAATCAATAAATAGGGTTAACTTACCCGCGAGAACACTACAATCGATCCCCTACAGTTGAGGGTCATCAAGTACTATTTTCTGGCGCTGTTGCCGACGAGCATAGCAATATTTACAAGTCTGTAAGAAAGGAGACCCCAAGGTTCCAATCTTACCATCTACTACAAGAAAAGGTACCGTTTTGAGTACTAGTGCTACGCTTGATTCACCTTCTTTTATAAGTAAGTTTGCTTCACCGCTACCACCACATGCTACTTCTACTCAGTCTGTTACTATGTCCGATACTTTTGATGATGCTTCCACTACTCTTGATGATACTAGTTTTCTTGGTCACTATATTGAAACTCAGACTGCTAAGGTTGCAGCAGAATCCGAGACCGAGACTCCTGCTACCTATATTCCTACTTGCAAAAACTTTGGTTACCCAGACTTAGATGAACTCAAGGAGAGAATCCTTGATGATGATTATATTACTCTTGATGATGATTTTTACAGGGAACTTAAAGAGTGTGTCGACTCTGACCCTGGAGCTGTCAAGGAACTGCTTGAAAAGCACTCCATAAAGAACAAGATTATTCCTGATCCTAAATTTTCCACATCTCCTATATGCATCACTGATCCTGATTATGATTTCTCTGTTGATCTTTCACTCATATCTACTGTCGAGGCTGACCAATTTTATGGCAGAGAAAATGATGATGATATAGCACACCTGACCAAACTCGTTGAGCTGGATAACTTATTTACTACTGATGAAAGGATACGAAACTTTTATGTGGCCAAGCTTTTTCCTTTTTCTTTGAAGGAAAACGCCAAAGCATGGTATGATGCACTACCCTATGGTTCCATTGAGAGTCCTCAGGACTTAGTTCAATTCTTTGTTGATAAATATTTTCCTGCTCATATGCAACATGCCGCTTTACAAAGAATTTATAACTTTAAAAAATTGCATGATGAGCACCTCCCTAAAGCTTGGGGGAGGCATTGTGGTTTCATTAAGGCTAGACAGAGACGTGAAGTACCACAGAATGAATTACTTGATATAATTTATGCAGGTCTAACCGATGAATCTAGATCTTATCTGGATAGTTGTGCTGGTTGCGTTATCAGGGAGAGAACACCGGACGATGCTGAAGAATTAATGGGAAAGATTGCCAAGAACCATGAAGATTGGTCCGTCCCTGAACCACCTCCACCGCCAAAGAGGGGCATGCTTTTCCTAAGCCCCGAGGATATGCAAGAAGCAAAGAAGTCTATAAAGGAGAAAGGTATTAAAGCCGAAGACATGAAGAAGCTACCGCATATCGAGAAGTTGTGTGAGCCTACACACCCTCCCTTGGTAGAGGTACACTCTCTATTAGATTTTACTGAAAATGAAAACCCTAAAGGTAAGCCTCCCGACCAATGCTTATATGAGCTTGATAATTTTATTATTAAGCAAGACCATTTTAATATGAGTATACAAAGTCAGTTGCATGATAATTCCCTTGCTATCACAAGTTTACTTGGTGTTCTTGAAAGAACAGTTAATGATGTTAAATGTCTTGTTAAGCATTTCCATATGGTTCAAACTCAGCTTGAACAAATTTCTAATGAGCAAAAATATTTGCTTGCTAATAATGCCAAACAGGATATACAAGCTTATGGCATCAAAACCAGGGGTGGAACACACACCCAGGATCCTCTCTATCCCGAGGGGCATCCGAAGAGGATCGAGCAAGATTCTCAAGTGCAGGTAGAAGAAAAGATTGTTAGCTCTCCAAAGAAGAAAAAGAAGAAGAAGAAACTCAAGGAATCTGACAACTCCAATGATCCTATTACAAGTCAAGAACCTGCTGTTGATCCTAACAGTATATCTACCTCCGATGCTGAATCTGAAGACGGTGCTGAGCCCGAAGAAACTGATAAGGAGAAGAATGATCCTCCAGAGGTGCGAGAAGAAGAAGCACCCGATAAACGCAAGAAGTATACTAGGGAAGACTTCATTGCAAGGAGACACGGGAAGAAAAGAGAACCATGGATACAAAAACCCATGCCCTTTCCAGGTAAGTCTCTCAAATCTAAAGAGGAAGAGCATTATAATAAAAAATTTGAATGGATGAAACCTCTTTTTCTTCAAATTCCCCTAACCGATGCTATCAAGTTACCTCCTTATTCCAGATATATGAAAGATATTGTTACTAATAAAAGAAAAGTTCCTAATGAGGCAATATCTACTATGCTTGCTAACTACTCTTTCAGTGGCAAGGTTCCTGAGAAGCTTGGTGATCCAGGTATACCCTCTATTCCTTGCTCCATAAAAAAATTATGTCAAAACTGCCTTATGTGATCTCGGAGCATGAGTGAGTGTTATGTCTTTTTCTCTTTATAAAAGGCTATGTTTAGAAAAGCTAATTCCTACAGATATCTCTCTGCAGATGCCTGACAAGTCAACAGCCGTCCTGATTGGTATTTGTGAGCATGTCCCTGTTGAAGTTGCTAATTGCTTAATCCTTACAGATTTTGTTGTGCTTGACATGCCCGAGGATGGGAGCATGTCCATTATTCTTGGTAGACCTTTTCTTAACACCGCAGGTGCCATTATTGATTGCAATAAAGGAAAGGTCACCTTCAACGTAGATGATAAAGAACACACGGTGCATTTTCCAACGAAGATCGACAAAAGGCATGGCCTTAACTCAATAGAGAATATCGAGACCGTGAAGATTGGAGAATGGGATTGTCCACTACATGTGTACCAAAAATACAAAAGCATTATGGTGGGGACAATGTCCATTAAAGTAAAGGTGCAATGACCCCTTCATAAGAGGTGAGACTTTTTTACTCTATATATCTTCGGTTTGTTGGTAAGACTTGATCAACCTTGCTAGCTAGCATGTCTTATATAGGTAAAAAGTAGAGCTTGTTATGTTTTCATTTTCCTTAGATTTTATTCTCTGTGTTGTACCAGGTTCCTATGTTTTTGAAGATTCACAATTCTAATCACTGCTTCAAGTTTTCAGAAAGTTTCGCAGCTTTTTGAACTCCAGAAAATTTTCAACCATGAAGTTTTCAGAAAAAATCCAGAAAAACTAAAATAAAAATTTCCATGCCGGGAGTGAGCCAGAGGCACCTGGGGCTGACCAGAGGGTCCACCAGTGGCCCAGGCGGCCAGCTGGCGCGGCTAGCCCCCTGGCCGCGCCCACAGGGCGCCTGGGGCCCACAGCCCCCATCTCCAGGTATGTATTCTTCCTCTCTCTCTCTCTTTCTCTCCAAAAACACGAGTTCTGCTCCAGTTCTTGCGTTCTTGTTGTTCTTGGAGGCGATTTTCGATCTATCTCTACAACCCGTCATTTGAGCTAAGATTTTGAGCAAATACTCCCTGGTATGTAACTCCTCCACCCCTCCAATTAGATTTTTGATTGGTGGCTTCATTTGTGAGTATTTAGTAGTTCTTGGTGTTGTTTAGATGAGCTTGCATGCATGCGTAGAAATTTATTTTCCAAGTTTTGATGCAATTTTATGCCTTAGGTAAGTGAGTAGAGTAGTTTTCCTCAACTCACTTTGTTTAGATCCTTGTTTTTGTGGATTGTCAAAAATTTCAGAAATGAGTTTGCTAGAAAAGGCAAAGGGGTGGCTTGGAAAGAAGAAGCCCGAGCGCTCCGATCGAGTCACTAGAGCTGCAGCTTCACCCTCAGCTGCTAGGGTGAGCTACAATGAAGATCGCGTGCCCCTGGTGTTGCTGGAAGACACAAGTCCAGCATGCGCAATGATGTATCCGTGTGATGAATTTCTTGAAGCTGCAGGAATTAAGGAGGATTTTTACGGCCTTTGCGCCAATGGAGGTTTGACAAGGCTAGCACTATGCCATGTGGTACAATATAAAAAGCTTACCTCCTGCTTTGTTAATAGCTTTTGTTATAACCATGGTGCTGGAACCGTCGAGTTAAAAATTTATAATAATCTTATAACCATGTCTTTTGCACAGTTTTGTAGAATAATAGGTGTGCCGAACGCTGGCCAAACGGCGAGGATGAACACTCAGCCCTCTGAGTTGAGGACCCTCTTCAACTCCCTTTGTAGCCAGGAGGAGAGCGACATTCGGCGTACAAAGATTTCCAGCATTGTATTCCCCCACATTAGGTATTTTGTGTACTTCACTGCTAGAGCGGTGTTCGCTTGTGACAGCACGAGCAACGGTTCTGCACCAGATTTTTCTATTTATGCGAACGCCCTCTCTGGTAAGAATGATTATAATGTGGGTGCCTTAATTGCTCGACGCCTTGTTATGAATAGTAACAAGGGCGATTTATTTGGTGGTGTTTACGCCACACTTATCCTTGAGTCTCTTAACGGCACCCTGCATCCTGATGATGTTCCCTTTTCTTACGCAAGTCTTGACCTTGCTGCTATGAAGAGGCATAAGTTTGTTACCATGACTTCCCAGTTTGGTAACCTTGTGTATATTTTAAGGTTTGAAAAGACCATTACTCGTGAGATCCGTCTACCTGCACCACTTTTGTTTGATAACACTCGTAGGAATGGATGGTCCTTCAATGATGTCCAGTTTGATGAGTTCATGGACCAGTACCAGTTGCATAACCCCATGGAGGGGGTTGTGCCCGACGAGGAGGAGCATGATGAGTTCCCACCTTCCCAGGGGGAGACCGTCACTCAGTATGGTGAGGGGTCTTCCTCTGCTTGGAGCGTAGGACCTTCCTCATGGGAGGACCCGAGGACTTCGGTGTACGCACCGGAGGGCTCATACGACTCTTGGACTTACCCGTACCACCCCGGAGCAGGAGGCTCCTGGGGGCAGTAGCTGCTACCAACTTAGGCCAAAAGCCTAAGCTTGGGGGAGTATGTTCCCTCCTCCCTTTTCCATTGTATTATCCGTTTTTATTTTGTTCTCTTTGATCTTTTCGAAGTTTCCCGTTCTTCTTTGTTCTTTTAAATTGCAAAAACAACAAAAAGATTTCTCTTTTCTTTTGCTTTCGTTAAAACCTTTGAAAAAACCCAAAAAGATTTCCTTTTCTATCTTTAGTTTTCTTTGTTTTTAGAGTTCAGCTCGAGTCCGCGATGACATTTGATTATATATTTCCCACGTTCGGTCGTGCAAGTGACAAGGCAGTAATGACGAAGATCGTCGGAAGGGAAGCTACAAGGAAAACCGGTATGAACTATTTTTGTTTCTACTTTTGTACATATGCCTGTACTTATGATTTGGAGACTATCTTGTAGCGACATAGTGCTATTTTTATAATGTTTTCCTAGTGTTCATGCTTTCCTTGTGGCTGATCTCAAATAGCTAGAGTGCATAATATGTTGTTGAAATGATTTACATGCATTGCATTGTTCATGGTTTGGCATATTGAAGTGGTATTTCCCTTCGGAGAATTCTTGGATTGACTTGGCAAATGTTCACACATGTTTATGACTAAAATGTCTATCATGCCTTGATGACCTTTTTATTTCAGAATAGTTATATCACTTTCATGCCCGATTCAATGTTTCTTTGTCGCTCTGCATGATTATGACAATTATTGCTCTCTAGCTGGTCACTTCCCGGTCTTTTGCTAGCCTTCGCTCGCACTAAGGGGAATTCTGATTGTGCATCCAAACTCCTTTGCAAAACCAGTTATTCCACTTGAGTCCACCATACCTACCTATATGTAGTATTTACCGGCCACCCCTAACTTAGACTTTCTTATGCCATCTCGAAATTTATTCAAAAGCTTCCCTTTTGTAACCGTACAAGCTCATGGTGCGGTGAGGGAAAATCAGTATCTACCATGCCAAAAATATTTTGACGGAAGTTTTAACTAGTCAAATTTATAAAAAGAAAGAGAGTTACACCTCCCCCATACTTGATGATGGAATGAAATGGACCAAAAGCCGCTAATGATAGATGGAACGATAACCTCCTTCCATACTTGAGGCAAAATAAAAGGTTCCATGGACCGTCCAATGATGGATGGATAAGGGAACAAAAGTGTAAGCAAAATGCATTAATATATTTGGCATGGGAGATATTGAGAGACCTTTAACGTTCACCGTTGACTGTAAAGTTGCACTTCCCAAAAGAATTTTTTCTCTGTTTTCAAAAACAAGAGCTCTGGAACATGTTTAGTCTTTTCTTCCAACCACGGGTTTTCAACCTTGCCATCAAAAAGCCACGGTTCGAGAGTCTCCCCTTCTTTCTTCAAAGCACCAACTATTGAGAGCATAATTGTCATTCTTAGTGTAACATGCATTGTCCCAAATTATTACATTGTCTTCTGCATGATTGTGATATTGCTCGTCTGAAATTCATAGTTCTAGTCTCCTTTAAGACTCCGGAGGAGCTTCTGCAATTATGTTTTGCTTCACTCATGGAGGCTAGCGAGATACCACTCTAGTATGTTCAGGCCATGTGCATTGTAATCTTGTCTTGATTTTTGGTAGTATATTATTCACTCTTGGTTGTTTGTGATTGATCACTTGAAAGAAGAATTGCTTCGTGCATTGTCCTCATAGCATTGTTTTGATACTTGCTAAACTCTCTTCGTAGTACCGTCTTATATACATCTAATGAAGCAAAAGAGTTTGTCAAAGTTTTCCTTGTCGCTTCCGGTTCGTTGAACTGAATTGCTTGAGGACAAGCAATAGGCTAAGCTTGGGGCAGTTGATACGTCCCAAACATATCTACTTTTCCAAACACTTTTGCTATTGTTTTGCCCTCATTCTTGCATGATTTGAACTAAACTAACCCGGACTGAAGCAGTTTTCAGCAGAGCTGCCTGTATGGCTTTATTGTGTGCAGGAAAATGGATTTTTAGGCATCTCAGAAAATTCCTAGAAAAATTACAAAATATCCACGCACCCGAAGGAGCCCAGAGCCAGAAGTGGGGCCAGAGGGCAGCCAGGGGGGCCAGGCACCCTGCTGGCGCGGCCCCACCCCTGACCGCGCCAGCTGGCCGCCTCGGTGACTCCCCCCTCCTCTGGTGACCTACCTCGACTCCTATTTATTCCCGTGACGGGAAAACTCCGAAACAAAACTCGCTTTTATAGAACCCTTCGCGGAGCCGCCGCCACCCTCTATTCTTCCTCGGGAGGGCTAATCTGGAGGCTGATTTGGCCTCCGGAGAGGGGAGATCATCGCCATCGTCATCACCATCACCAATCCATCATCCCTCCATGACTTCTCTTCACATGTGTGAGTAATTCCCTGCTGTAGGCAAAGGGGATGGTAGGTATTGGATGAGTTCGATCATGTAATAGTTCGATAGATTGTTGGGGGCATGTTGCCTATCATCTACTTTGGTTTTTATCATCTTTGCTATACCTTTTTGCTCTTAATGCTTGTCACTTTGGGCCCGAGTGCCATGTTTTCAGATCTGAACCACTTATGTTTTCATGAGTATATTTATGTTTGTGATCCTATCTATGAGTTGTATGCACCTGTTATGGTCCGGAACCGGCAATCTCAAAGGTGACAGCTTGGGACACAAAAGTGGATGGTGCATAATTTGAGGATTCCATGTATTCAGTGAGTTTATTTCTTTGTTCCGGTGCTCTATGACAGGAGCAATCTCCATAAGTTCCCTTTGGCCCCGTTCGTAGCGGGATGGTAGGACAAAAGATGTTGTGCAAGTTCTTATTGCGAGCACGCACAACTACCTACGGGATAGATGCCTAATGTTTGATATTTTCCTAGATGGTCACTACTTTTCTGTGTGCCTTGCCCTGTGTTTGAATCTATTACATGTTCACTCTTATTCATGCAGTGCCCGACCATCCATCTCCCTAGCCTACAGTGTTTTAATCCTGCTAGTTACTACTAGTTTATTTATGATGTTTTACGGTTGCTGTTACCATCATCGCTACCACTATCATACCATAGTTGTTATTAATACTTTCTTGCAAGCAAGTATATTTCAGGTGCGGTTGAACTGGCAACTCAACTGTCAAAGCTTATAAATACTCTTTGGCTCCCCTTGTGTCGAATCAATAAATTGGGTTAACTTACCCGCGAGAACACTACCATCGATCCCCTACAGTTAAGGGTCATCATATGCAAAGTTACTTTAATGCAGTTTTCTGTTGCTTTGGGTTTACACTTTGGGTGGGGCTCGCAACTTAATACCAGCGAGATGTTCTGGATAGATATCTCAAGGTGGATGATTAGTAGTAGATGCAGATGGATTTCGGTCTACTTATTTTTGTGTACTGCCCATGCTTTTGAGCCTCTTCCTTTCTTTTGTAGAATAGTTAGCATTGGTTGCGCCCGTAATCCTTTCAATTGCCCAGCTGTGATTTGTTTACCTCACATAGCAGTTTTATCGTCTTTTGGGAGAGAGACATCACTAGTGAACATCATGGGACCACAGTCCATATTTCCACCACTGTTTACACCATCAATTTACTTCTGGCTTTTACTTTCCAATTGCAGTTATCACTATCATTATCTGTTGCATTGATCCTTTGTAAACAACAAGGCCGGAGATATTGACAACCTCTCTGAACTTTGTTGGGAGCAAAGTTATTTGCAGTTGTGTGCAGGTCCAGGTGAAGTAATCAACCTCGGCGCCATTGCTCACTTTACCACCTACTTGCAGCTTTCGGAGTCCTACGAGAGACAAACCCTACCTCTAAGTTAGGGGAAATTTGCTGCTATCCTACATCTCACCTTCCACTTGGGGTAACTAATGAAGGGCGAGAAGCCATTATCACCTCTCGTGCATCAAGAAAATTTCTGGCGTCGTTGTAGGGCACTCCAATCTTCAAGATAGGGGAGTTGCACACTATCTTTTACCTTTGCTTTTTAGTCTTTTTAGTTTACCTTTCAGTTCTTGGTTTAGTGTCCTTTATAAAAAATGATAGCGGAAAATTTCCCTCGGTGAAGATACCAAGGTTTGTCTCCAGTAGGACTCCGGAGATGATAAGTAGGTGTTAACACACAATGGACGTGGACCCGCACACAACACAAATAACTTTGCTTCCCAACGAGTATAGAGAGGTTGTCAATCTCTCCGGCCTTGTTGTTCACAAAGGATCAACGCAACAGATAATAATGATAATGGTAACAACTAGAAAGTAAAAGCAGGAAAATAAATGAGCGTGTAAACAGTAATGAGAATATGGACCTGGGTCCCGTGATGTTCACTAGTGATGTCTCTCTCCCAAAAGATGATAAAACGGTTATGCGAGGTAAACAAATTACAGCTGGGCAATTGACAGGATTAAAAAGGCACCGCAATGCTAACTATGCTACAAAGAAAGGACGAGGCTCAAAAGCATGGGCGGTACGCCAAAATAAGTAGACCGAAATCCAACTACATCTACTACTAATCATCCACCTTGAGATATCTATCCAGAACATCTCGCTGGCATTAATTTGCGAGCCCCGCCCAAATTGTAAACCCAAAGCAACAGACAACTGCATTAAAAAGCACTTTGCGTAAAGTAAGGAATCCTTGCAACCGCGGTTACAAGCACCGTTGTTTTCCCCTTGTGGCAACAGCACATCCCCTAGACTCATGTTTCTGTCACAAAAGCGTGTCATCGGGGGGCATGAACCCACAATCGAGCATAACGTTCCTCTTGGATTCACTACCTACCACTTGGCCAAAGCAATAAACAGAAACAGAGAACATGCAAGAATTACTTAAGAGCAAAAATATAAGAGATAAGAACCAAATATATTACTCAATCACAATATAAACATAATCTCATAATCCTTCAGATCCCAGCAAACTCAGCATAGCAACAGCAGAAAATTACATATGTGCCTCGATCATGTAGGGCAGCTCATGAGGACTAAACCATGAAGAACAAAGAGGGGAGGAGAACATCACATAGCTACTGATCATGGACCCATGGTCCAAGGGAAAATACTCACGGCACATCCGGGAAGCGTCCATGGTGGAGGTGAAGCTCCCGGAGGTCAATCCTCCCTCCGGCAGGGTGCCGGGAAGAAGTCTGTTGGCGCTTCTGATCTTGGAAGCGCGGCGGCGGCAGAACAACAAGGTCTGCTGGTGCTCCCGATCTTGGTTGTGTGGTTGAAGTAGCACCCGCACCACGAAGGTCAGAAAGGTTACGTAATGCAAGCAATGTATTGTTGTTGGACAACTATGGGCCTTTGATATATGCGGAAGCGATGGTGGATCCAGATTCTGAGTTATGTCTTGAGGCCATGAGATCCAAGTTAAATTCCATGGATGACAATCAAGTTTTGAACTTGGTTGATCTGCCAAATGGTGCAAGAACCATTGAGTGCAAATGGGTCTTTAAGAAGAAAATCATATTGATGGAAATGTTCAAATCCATAAAGCTCGACTTGTCGCGAAGGGGTTTCGACAAGTTCAAGGAATTTACTACAACGAGACCTTCTCTCCTGTAGCGATGCTTAAATCAGTTTGGATTATTCTAGCTATAGCTTCCTATTTCGATTATGAGATTTGGCTAATGGATGTCAAAACAGCCTTCCTTAACAGAAATCTAGATGAGGACGTGTATATGATACAACCCGAAGGATTTGTCGATCCAGAGAATGCTAGTAAGGTATGCAAACTTCAGAAATCCATTTATGGATTGAAGCATGCATCTCGGAGTTGGAATATTCATTTTAAAGAGGTTGTCAAATCGTTTGGCTTCATCGAGAACTAAAAGGAACCTTGTGTGTTCAAGAAGTTTAGTGGGAGCGCAATCATATTTCTAATCTTATATGTGGATGACATATTATTGATTGGGAATGACATTTCAATGCTGGAAATTGTCAAGGACTCATTGAAAAATAGTTTTTCAATGAAGGACTTGGGAGAAGCAGCTTACATTTTGGGAATCAAGATCTATAGAGATAGATAAAGGACGCTTATTGGATTAAGCCAGAGTACGTATATTGACAAGGTGTTGAAAAGCTTCAATATGCATGAGGCTAAGAAAGGGTTCTTGCCTGCGTCACATGGCATTCATCTAAGCAAGACTCATGGTCCATCGACTCTTGATGAGCAAAGACGCATGGATAAGATTCCTTATGCTTCGGCCATCGGGTCTATCATGTATGTTATAGTATGTACTCGTCCAGATGTTTCCTATGCTCTAAGTGCTACGAGCATATACCAGGCTAATCCAGGCGAGAGCCACTGGACAGAAGTTAGGAGCATCCTAAAGTACATGAGAAGGACTAAGGATATTATGGAGGTGAGGATGATCTCGTTGTAAATGGTTGCGCCGATGCTAGTTTCCAAACCGACAGGGATGACTTTCATTCGCAATCTGGTCATGTGTTCATTCTGAACGGAGGTGCACTGAGCTGGAAAAGTTCCAAGCAAGAGATGCTAGCTGATTCTACAACAGAGGCCGAGTACCTTGCAGTTTCTAAAGCTTCAAAGGAAGGTGTTTGGATAAGGGATTTCATTACCCTAATTGGTGTGGTTCCAGACTCGGCAAACCCGTTGGACCTCTATTGTGATAATAGTGGTGCCATCGCACAGGCCAGGGAGCCAAGGCATCACCAGGAATCCAAGCACATAGAAAGTCTTTATCATCTCATACGAAAATTCGTAGATGATGGTAATATAAATGTATGCAAAGTACACATGGATGCAAACGTTGTTGATCCTTTGACGAAGCCTCTCCCAATGCCGAAGGTTGAGGCGCACGTAAGAGCCATGTGCCTTAGATGCCTAACTGATTGACTCTAGTGCAAGTGGGAGACTTTTGGAGATATGTCCTAGAGGCAATCATGTTATGATGGTGTCTTCTTATGTATTCATAAGTTATTTCTATTGTCCTTGAACATCATCACTGATATGTATCAATAATTATGTGACTTTTTTGTGAGACTATATATTCTAGGATGATTCTTCTAATGGTCCCTACTTGATAAGGTTATGCGGACGCATATCCTTGACTAGTATAGGATTCAGTTGATGACTATGTTTCAAAATTCATGAGCATGGAGATGCTAACGATAGTATGAACTTAGTGATGGGATTACTGAGTTGGGCAGAGACACACTTTGAGACGCAGCGAGATATTGCCATTTGTTAGTCTCAATACAATGTATATGCCATGTCCTAGACCTGAGGTCCTCGCATGTTCTCGGGATAAGGAATGACTCACTTAGGGACTATCAAACGCTACACCGTAAATGGGTAGTTATAAAGGTAGCTTATGGGTGAGTCATGATACATACCGCGAGATATGGTTGATCAAGATGGGATTTTCCCCTCCACCTTGGAGAGATATTCTCTGGGCCCTCTCAAGTGATAAGATTCAGAAAGCATGGCCATGCGACATGGGTTAAGTGTTAACCCGGTTCAGGAATCTGTATCACGGTTTCGAGAAGAGAGGTCAAGCTATCACAAGGGTGACAAGTACTTGCCTTGAGCTTGACAACATATATCATGAGGCAAAAGGAATGTTGCATATGACACTTTGTAATGGTTCGTCTTATGATTTTACGCATATATGGGAGTCTGCACATTCTGCTAGGAACCGCTACCGACTATCGAACCATATGTGATCCGGGTCGTGTCCATGTATACGTGAACCTATAGGGTCGCGCGCTTAAGGGGAAAGGAGCCCATTCGGATGTGATCTGAATGAGGAGGGTCCGGATTGCCTTAAGGGTTGAGGCCATTCCACGGGCACCTATATAAGGGCTAGGGAGAACCCCGAAGGGGTACAGGTCAGACTACAACCCTAGACGCCACTCCACCACCAGGCCGAGCCGCCGGACCTAGCAGTCCGCCGCCCGGCGCTCCTCCTTGTACGTGCACATCCCTTGCAAGCGTCGCACCTACGGCGCTTGGACGAACTATTCGCGGGATTGGATCGCGGGACTCTGTTCGTGGGATCGGTACGAGGGATCGGTTCGAGGGATTCGAGGATCCGCCGCCGACGCGCATCACCAACTCTCCTTCTGCTGCTGTGACTGCACGTCTAGTGGTAATCCCTCATCACGTAGTTCTTCTCCAGCTAGTGTAGCGTACCGCGTGCCCCAACAGGGTTGACCTCCGGGAGCTTCTCCACCACCATGGACGCTTCCCAGATGATCCGTGAGTAGTCCACCTTGGACCATGGGTCCATGATCAGTAGCTATATGATGTTCTCCTGCCCTCTTTGTTCTTCATGGATTAGACCTTGTGAGCTTCCCTACATGATCAAGGCACATATGTAATTTTTCTGCAGTTGCTATGCTGAGTTTGCTGGGATCTGATGAATTATGAGATTATGTTCAGATTGTGATGAGTAATATATTTGGTTCTGTTTTATATTTTTGTTCTTGAGTAATTCTTACATGTTCTCCGTTGCTGTTTATTGCTTTGGCCAAGTAGTAGGTAGTGACTCCAAGAGGGAGTGTTATGCTTGATTGTGGGTTCATGCCCCCTGATGACTAGATTGAGTGACAGAAACATGAATCTAGGGGATGTGTTGTTGCCACAAGGGGGAAATAACGGTGCTTGTAACCGCGTTTGCAAGGATTGTTTACTTTACGCAAAGTTCTTTTAATGCAGTTGTTTGTTGCTTTGCGTTTTCACTTTGGGTGGGGCTCACAACTTAATACCAGCAAGATGTTCTGGATAGATATCTCAAGGTGGATGATTAGTAGTAGATGCAGATGGATTTCGGTGTACTTATATTGGAGTACCGCCCATTCTTTTGAACCTCTTCCTTTCTTTTGTAGCATAGTTTGCATTGGATTGCGCCCGTAATCCTGTCAATTGCTCAGCTGTGATTTGTTTACCTCGCATAGCAGTTTGATCGTCTTTTGGGAGAGAGACATTGATACGTCCCAAATGTATCGATAATTTCTGCTTGCTCCATGCATGTTTTGTGTGATATTGCTATGATCTAGGTACACTTTCATACACTTTTGATCATACTTGGGCTAACCTATTAACTCAGTGCACCCCAGTGCCAGTTTCTGTTTTCTGCTGTTTTTCTATTTTATTTTCGCCCATATTAAAAGTGCTCAAAAAAATTCGGGAAAAATAAGATAAAAAATCAGCGTGAAGGAACCTTCCGGAGTCCCTAAGGGGGACCAGGTGGGACCCACCAGGGCCCCAGGCGCCTAGCTGGCGCGGCCTAGGGCTTGGCCGCGCCAGGGGGCGCCTGGACCCCTGGTGGCCCCCCTGGCTTCCCCCCTTTGCCTATGTAACTCCCGTGACGTGAAACTTCCGAAGACAGAACCCTTTTTTGCGATATCGCCTCTGTTCCGTCGCCGTCGTGCTTCCAAGATCGGGAGCACCAGAAGGACCCTTCCCGGCACCCTGCCGGAGGGAGGATCGACCTCCGGGAGATCCCCTCCACCATGGACGCTTCCCGGATGTGCCGTGAGTAGTTTCCTTTGAACCATGGGTCCGTGATCAGTAGCTATGTGATGTTCTCCTCCCCTCTTTGTTCTTCATGGTTTAGACCTCGTGAGATACCCTACATGGTCGAGGCACATATGTAATCTTTCTGCTTTTTCTATGCTGAGTTTGATGGGATCTGATGGATTATGAGATTATGTTCAGATTGTGATAGAGTAATATATTTGGTTCTTATCTTCTATATTTTTGTTCCTAAGTAATTCTTGCATGTTCTCCATTGCTGTTTATTTCTTTGGCCAAGTAGTAGGTAGTGACTCCAAGAGGGAACATTATGCTCGATTGTGGGTTCATGCCCCCTGATGACACGCTTGAGTGACAGAAACATGATTCTAGGGGATGTGTTGTTGCCACAAGGGGGAAAACAAAGATGCTTGTAACCGCAGTTGCGAGGATAGTTTACTTTACGCAAATTTCTTGTTAATGCAGTTTTCTGTTGCTTTGGGTTTACACATTGGGTGGGGCTCGCAACTTAATACCAGTGAGATGTTCTGGATAGATATCTCAAGGTGGATGATTAGTAGTAGATGTAGTTGGATTTCGGTCTACTTATTTTGGCGTACTGCCCATGATTTTGATCCTCTTCCTTTCTTTGTAGCATAGTTAGCATTGCGGTGCGTTTATAATCCTGTCAATTGACCGTCTGTAATTTGTTTACCTCGTATAGCAGTTTTATCGTCTTTTGGGAGAGAGACATCACTAGTGAACATCACGGGACCTCGGTCCATATTCTCATCATTGTTTACACGCTCATTTACTTTTCAGTATTTATTTTCAGTTGCTTTCATCATTATCATTATCCCTTATGTTTTGATCCTTTGTAAACAACAAGACCGAAGAGATTGAAAACCTCTCTGAACTTCATTGGGAGCAAAGTTATTAGTGTTTGTGTGCAGGTCCATGAGAAGCAAGTGGTTCTATTCAGACGGCGCATCACTTGCTGACCCACCTACTTATCATTGCCGGAGTCCTATGGGAGACAAACCCTATCCTCTACAGAGGGCAAATTTGCTGCTATCCTACATCTCACCTTCCACTTGGAGTAACCAACGAAGGGCGAGAAACCATTATCATCATTTCGCACATCAGACATCACTAGTGAACATCATGGGACCCCGGTCCATATTTCCAGCACTGTTTACACCCTCAATTTACTTCTTGCTTTTACTTTCTAGTTGCAATTATCACTATCTATTATCTGTTGCGTTCATCCTTTATAAACAGCAAGGCCAGAGCGATTGACGAGGGGTGACTGATACGTCCCAAACGTATCTATAATTTCTGCTTGCTCCATGCATGTTTTGTGTGACTTTGCCATGTTTTTCTTGAACTTTCATACACTTTTGAGCATATACTGACTAACCTATTAACTCAGTGCACCCAGTTGCCAGTTCCTCTTTTCTGCTGTTTTTGTATTTCAGGTTTTTCGGCCATTAAAAGTGCTCCAAAAATTCCGGAAAAATTATATAAAAAATCAGCGTCCCGGAAGATTCCGGAATCACCAAGGAAGGAGGGCAGGGCCACCACAGGGACTCCAGAAGGGTCCCTGGCGCGGCCCCACCCGAGGCCGCGCCGGGCACCCTCCTGGCTACCCTGTGGCCCCCCTGGTGCCCCCCTTTGGCCCTATTTTTACCCCCGCAGAGGAAACCCTGATTCCGGACCCCTTTTCTCCAGAAGCAATTCCGATCTCTGCCACCATCGCCATCAAGTTTCGGGGGGACAGAGTTCCTGTGTCGGCACCCTGCCGGGACGGGAAAGTGCCCCCGGATTCATCTCCATCGACGTTGCTTCCTCCCTCCATGAAGCGGGAGTAGTTCTCCCTCGGGGCTGAGGTTTCTACCAGTAGCTATGTGTTCTTCTCTCTCTCCCGTGATGTGATCTTTGTTGTGATCATAGGCTATGTTAATCTAGGGTGATCCCATGATATTTCCCCTTCCTCTATGTATTGGATTGATGTACTCAATTGATCTTATCTAGTATAATCCCTGAGACCAAGGTGACAGCGGTCTATTGGACATGGGTTAGAAGAATATTATCATGAGTGATTTCCTCTTTTGTGTGTTGATTGAAGATTGAGAGTCTCTTGGTGCTTGTCTTTGACTATCCTTGAGATATGTTGTGGTGATTGTGGTACTCTCTTTGGATGGCCGCGGTGACATTGGGAAATCCATAGATTGAGAACTACGAACTTTGAGGTGTGCTTTTGTAGCCCTACATAATTCTCATCCTCTCTTGACCACAAAGGAATGACCTCCGGGTGCGTCTCCATTGCATGTTTTATGGGAAATATAATGTGATTAGACTATGTTAATGTTGTTGAGAGTTTCCACTAGTGAAAGTATGAAGCCTAGGCCTTGTTTCCACCATTGTTACACCGTTTGTTCTCACTTTTGTCACATGTTTGCTTGCTGCACTTTTTATTACAGATTTATATGACCTTGCTTTGCCACACCTATCACTCGTATTTTACCATCTCTTCGCCGAACTAGTGCACCTATACAAATCCTAGTTGTATTAGGTGTGTTGGGGACACAAGAGACTTCTTGTATCTTAATTGCAGGGTTGCTTGAGAGAGAACATCATCAACCTCTACTTCCCTGAGTTCGATAAACCTTAGGTCATCCACTTGAGGGAAATTGATGTTGTCCTACAAACCTCTGCGCTTGGAGGCCCAACATAGTATACAAGAATAGAAGCGTGCGTAGACATCAAGCTATTTTTGGCGCCGTTGCCGGGGAGGTAAGGTTTGAAGGTATATCTTTAGATCTTGCAATTAAATCTTTTCGTTTCTTGTTTTTATTTTCACTAGTTATGCTTATGGAAAATTGCACTCTTAGTTCGTTGTTTGGGGAAGGCCGCTTTACCACACCCGTGGTAGAGAAGTCTCCTCCACCTACTGAATGTATCCCGTTCAAAATACCACTTGGGATAGTTGAAATAATTATTAATGATTGTTATGATGGGACAGTCAATCCTAGTATTCATTTGTTGAAACTTACAGAACTTTGTGAGTTATTTAAGATTTCAGGTTTGACAAGAGGTGAAGTCATGAAGAAATTATTTGCCTTGTCACTGAAAGGAAAAGCATTGGAATGGTATAGGCTACTAGATGATTCCCACCTAATGGATTGGGAAGAGATCCAGTCTCTCTTTTACTCCAAGTTTTATCCTCTTCATGAAGTTCGTGAGAATAGGAATTATGTTTATAATTTCTATCCTCATGACGGAGAGAGCATAGCTCAAGCTTGGGGGAGACTAAAAAACTTTAATGCTAAAATGTCCTAACCATGGACTCCCCAAAGATATAATTATTACTAATTTTTATGCGAGGCTTTCTCGACAGTATAAAGACTTGCTCAATGCTTCCTCTATGGGTTCTTTCACAAACGAAAAGATTGATGCTAGATGGGAACTCCTTGAAAGAATTCAACGCAATACTGAAGATTGGGAGATCGACAAAGGTAAAGAGTTAGGTATAAATTATGAGTATGATTGCATTGAGTCCTTTGTTGAAACTGCAAGTTTTAGTAAGTTTAGTGCTAAGTTGGATCAAGCATCATGAACCTTTTAATGCAAAGAAAATGAAATTGTTCATGATGATTGCAACATGCATGATCCAATTCCTGAAAATGAAGTTTTATATAAGCATGTTAATTTTGTGGAGTGGATAGACCTTGTGAAAGGCCTATGATTGAAGAAGAGAAGTATTGTAAGCAACATAAGCATGAAAGAACAATCACTTGGGTCAAAGATTTAAATGAAATTGCTAGAGAATTGTGTGACCTTTATCCTTTTACTTGTGAACTTTGCTGCATAGAGGGTCACTTTAATTTTCAATGCATGAACTTTCAAAGCATAACTGTTAATCAGTTGTGTGATAACATGATCACTTCTGATCTTTATGATGAACTTATGTTATTTTTGATGTGTGAAGAGTTATCAGAAAAGACTTCTTGGCTAGATGTTAATGCCTTAGGAATTAGCAACACTTTGCAAAATTGCCATCTCTATTGTGTTGTTAATTGCCATGAAAATGATTACATAAGTAAGATTAAAAAGGAGGGAACTTTACCAAAGTATAAAAATGTCTCTCATATCTCTACTAATAAAAAGGAGAGTTTCTCCCAAGTTTCCCCTATTGTTTCTAATAAACCAGGATATGTGGAGAAACATCATATCCAACCACTCCCTCCTAAGGTGAAGAAGAAGAAAAAGAAGAGGAGGAGGAAGAGGAGCAAGAAGGAAGAAGAATGGGTATCAACCTGGCCTGAGCATATCCCTCGCATCAATTTTTATCCTAACGGACAGAAATTTTTGGAGGACGGTGAGCTTGATTGCATTCATTATTATCCTGATGTTAAGTCTGTAGGCACTATTGAAGATGATTTTGATTATGATATGCATGTTACTCTTTGTGATTTGGAAAATGATGATAATGCTACTTATGATCTTGAAAATATTTTTGGTACCAACTCTGAGAGTGATGATATGAAAAGCTCTAAGCTTGGGGATGATAGGATTGCAAGTCCTTTACCCATTAGTGATGTGGTAATTGATAAATCTTTTGCTAGTAAGAATAAAGACAACATGTTTACAAATATAGTTTCTAGCAATGATAATGCTCTTATCTACTATGATGATGTTATAACTCCTATCTTTAGTGATTATAAAGGTACCTATGACATAAGGAGAAATTATCCTTATGAAACTTGTCATAATCATGGAGGTAATTACTCCCTTGTTGAACACCATCTTCCTAATACACAATTAATCTATAGTGTTCAAGTTGTTTATGATAGTCCTACTCCCACTATTACCAATGAGAAAGATTATGCTTATGTGGAGAGTAAGAGTACCCTTTTGCATGTGGATCATGGTAACAATGCTTTATGTGATGCTTATATTTTTGAGTTTATTCATGATCCCACTGAAAATTATTATGAGAGGGGGAAATATGCTTATAGATATTTCAATAATATCAAGTTCCCTCTCTTTATGTTGAAGGTTTTGAAGTTGCACTTATTTTGGCTTCCTATGCTAATATCTTTACGCTTCCATGAGTTATTTCTCTACAGTATCCCTTTGCATAGGAAGCATCTTAGACTTAAATGTGTTTGTTATTTGCTTCTTGATGCTCTCTTTTGTTCTTCAACTCTTATTCCTTATTCCTATGAGAGCATCATTAAAATCTTAAGCCTATCTTTATGGCTATAAAGAAAGAGCTCTAGGGAGACAACCCTTGTTATCTTTAGTTTGAGTTTTTACTTTCATTTTTTAGTGGTCTTGATGATTGTTACTACTATAGCAACATCATTGTATCTTTATTTTCAATCTTTGTACCAAGTCTAGCCTCGGATTGCAAGAAAGTTCAAAAGTTGTGTCATGCTGTCCAGAAAACAGATTCTGTCCTTGGATGGAAAAATTAGCTTTAAATCACCAGATCATCTTTTTGATCTGAATGTTTTTGACAGCGTGCTCCATACAATTGAATTTCGAGCGTCTGTTCTGAGTTTTTTTATTCGAGTTGCAGAAGTACCCCTAAAAAATTCTTTACTACCTGCTGTTCTGTTTTTCACAGATTCTGCCACGTTTTGTCTCTCCTAACTTTTGCAAACCTTAAGCTTGCTTTTTCTTTGCAAAATTTGTTTGGCAATCTTGAGAAACAGTAGCTATTCAAGAATATCTTTGTTTCCAGTGGAATTTTTTTATTTATTAAGGGTACTAACTTCTCTAATCAGCTTATGATGAGTTATGTATGAAGAGAGTTTTCAAGTGTGCGATGGAAGATGATGAAAGAAGATTCGGGAGTGTCACGCGCTCAAGCTTGGGGATGCCCCCATGCATCCCCAACAAATATTCAAGGAGACTCAAGAGTCTAAGCTTGGGAATGCCCCCGTGCATCCCCTTCTCCAACAACAATCATCAGTTCGTCCTTCGTCTCACTATATTTTTATCACTTCATGCGTTATGTGCTATGCTTGGAGCGTCTCGCTCTTAGGTTTTATTTTTAGTTTTCTTTAGCTTTGCTTGCTGTTCATAGCAAGTTATATCCCGTCTTACTTTGTGTGGGAGAGAAACACGCTCCATTTGAACTAGAACTCCTCATAGGATTTGCATGATTATTTCCTTAGCTGTGAGTTGTTCTTTTTCTTTTCTTAGCTGCTGCCCTATTTAGTTGTAGTGCTTTAGTTTTATTCTAGAGCTTTTCTTTTGTCTCAGGTTGAACTTTCTATAGGTTGCATGTTTTATCTTGTTAGAGAGTTTGCCTGTTGCACTGAGTTTTGTGTCTTGACTAGAAAGTAGGTAGTTGAAGTTGCTATTCTCTTTATAGTAGTAACTTGCAATAGTTTTGAGGTATTGACTAGAGTAATGTTTGAACTTTCGGTGTCAAGAGCTCGAGCCAATTAGTGATAGATGTCCTACTTTGGGCAATCCGTGTGATTTTCGAAAACGAAAACCCCTGTTGAGAAATCTATCTACTAGATGGGTCACTAACCTCTGGAGGGTTCGAATATTAGAGTACACTCACGTGCCATGAGTCGAGGATGCGCAAGGATAACCAAACCCCCATACACTCATCCTCGGGGTACTTGTCTCTTTGTGAACCTCCTGATTAGATTGAGAGTTACCGATAATAAGTGCATGAGTTCTTCGGACTAATGTGAGTATTCGAAAGTTGACACTTTCACCTACCTATACTTTTTCTAGCATCTTCGGTACCGGGCATTGCCCTTTCTCACCTTGAGAGTTGGTGCATACTTCGACGGTGCATCCAAACCCTTGGCACGATACGCTCTGTCATCATAAGCCTCCTTATATCTTTCCTCAAAACAGCCACCATACCTACCTACAAGGCATTTCCATAGCCTTTTCGAGATACATTGCCATGCAACATCCACCTTCTCATGACTTGATCTTCATGTCATACATGCTACTTGCTTGATCGATGAGCCGCATGCTAGTTGGTCCTTGCCCTAATCATTGCTACATGACGCGCTAGTATCATTGCATATCCTTCTACCCTGGCAGAGGCATACATTTTCATCATGATAGTTACATCTTCTTTATGTGAGTACCCTTGTAAAGTGTGAAAGATCTCCTATATTCTTGTAAAATATAGAGTGTGCCCCTAAACTGAGGAAAAGATCCCAAAGAGGACAAAATCAAAAGATCCCAAAGAGGACAAATGAGAGTTAAATAGAAAGAGCCATTGAGGCCACCAAAAAAATAAAAAAAGAGAAAAAGAGAAAAAGAAAAATAAAAAGAGAGAAGGGGGCACACTACTATTCCTGTTGAGAGATCCACACTAGTACTTCATCCTCTATCCCTTGTAATCCATAGAGATCATCATCATGCATATAGCTATGTGTGGGGACCTTCACACTATAGAACTTGGCTTGTATATTCCAATGATGAGCCTCCTCAAGCGAGCTCTAGGTCTTCTTGAGCAAGCAAGTTAGATGCACCCCCACTAGTTTCCTTGGAGAGATTTTAGCTCACATGTGCATCCGTTGCATGGCAATCCCTACTCCTCACATCATATCTATCATATGGCCTTCTCTCGCCTATGATTGTCCTCATTGATGTGAGCCTTTCACACCTTTTTGTCTTCCTCCTCCACCTTCTTTCTGTTTCGCCTTTTAGGTGTCAACTTTCTTGCTCACGCTCATCCATTGCATGAGTGCTCAAAATATCGAATGGGAGTGGATCAGTTTGACTTGTACCTGGCTAGTGGTCTGGGGACGAGTCAAGATAAGAATCCAAAGGAGACCAAGTGTGAAACTTTAGTAGATAGTTGTTCTCAACAACCCTTTTTTTCTCTTTTTCCCAGTCCCCTGCTTACACGCAAACATCATCTGGAGACATTCGAGTCACGGACAGCGAGAGCTCTTGCACCTTTTGTTCTTTTGTTGCTTGTGTCAATGCTAATATAGACTCTTGCTTGTTAAGACTTGAATTGAGTTGCATGCTTTAGATGATTTACTTAAAGGTCCTCATATGGTTGTGTGGCATGTCACCACAGAAATTATGCTTGTTATCATTTACCTACTCGAGGACGAGCAGGAATTAAGCTTGGGGATGTTGATACGTCCCAAACGTATCTATAATTTATGCTTGCTCCATGCATGTTTTGTGTGACTTTGCCAAGTTTTGCTTGAACTTTCATACACTTTTGAGCATATTTGGACTAACCTATTAACTCAGTGCACCCAGTTGCCAGTTCCTGTTTTCTGTTGTTTTTGTATTTCAGGTTTTCCGGCCATTAAAAGTGCTCCAAAAATTCCGGAAAAATTATATAAAAAATCAGCGTCCCGGAAGCTTCCGGAATCACCAAGGAAGGAGGGGAGGGCCACCACAGGGACTCCAGAAGGGTCCCTGGCGCGGCCCCACCCTAGGCCGCGCCGGGCACCCTCATGGCTGCCCTGTGGCCCCCCTGGTGCCCCCCTTTGGCCCTATTTTTACCCCCGCAGAGGAAACCCTGATTCCGGACCCCTTTTCTCCAGAAGCAATTCCGATCTCCGCCGCCATCACCATCAAGTTTCGGGGGGCCAGAATTCCTGTGCCGGCACCCTTCCGGGACGAGGAAGTGCCCCCAGATTCATCTCCATCGACGTTGCTTCCTCCCTCCATGAAGTGGAAGTAGTTCTCCCTCGAGGTTGAGGTTTCTACCAGTAGCTATGTGTTCTTCTCTCTCTCCCATGATGTGATCTTCGTTGTGATCATAGGCTATGTTAATCTAGGGTGATCCCATGAAATTTCCCCTTCCTCTATGTATTGGGTTGATGTACTTAATTGATCTTATCTAGTATAATCCCCGAGACCAAGGTGACGGCGGTCTATTGGACATGGGTTAGAAGAATATTATCATGAGTGATTTCCTCTTTTGTGTGTTGATTGAAGATTGAGAGTCTCTTGGTGCTTGTCTTTGACTATCCTTGAGATATGTTGTGGTGATTGTGCTACTCTCTTTGGATGGCCGCGGTGACATTGGGAAATCCATAGGTTGAGAACTACGAACTTTGAGGTGTGCTTTTGTAGCCCTACATAATTCTCATCCTCTCTTGACCACAAAGGAATGACCTCCGAGTGCGTCTCCATTGAATGTTTTATGGGAAATATCATGTGATTAGACTATGTTAATGTTGTTGAGAGTTGCCACTAGTGAAAGTATGAAGCCTAGTCCTTGTTTCCACCGTTGTTACACCGTTTGTGCTCACTTTTGTCACATGTTTGCTTGCTGCACTTTTTATTACAGATTTATATTACCTTGGTTTGCTACACCTATCACTCATATTTTACCATCTCTTCGCCGAACTAGTGCACCTATACAACTCCTAGTTGTATTAGGTGTGTTGGGGACACAACAGACTTCTTGTATCTTAATTGAAGGGTTGCTTGAGAGAGAACATCTTCAACCTCTACTTCCCTGAGTTCGATAAACCTTAGGTCATCCACTTGAGGGAAATTGCTGCTGTCCTACAAACCTCTGCGCTTGGAGGCCCAACATAGTCTACAAGAATAGAAGCGTGCGTAGACATCAGTGACCCCACGACTCCTGCATGTGAGACTACCTGGTGCGTATGAAGACAGAAGGCCCGCTGGGAAGCTACGACAAGCCCGCGATTGGCCCAACCAGGCACCGACGTAGGAGTCCGCGACTAACATGGAAGGTGCAACTTGGCGTACAAGGCAAAGACTAGAACTAGGAAACCATCTCTGTAACCTAGTACGGACTCCCTGCGACCTAGCCTAATATATAAAGGCTGGGAGGGGAGACATATAGAACAACTCAATACGCATCTACTCATCTAGCCTTGCAAGAAATCACCTTGGCCTCCATTGTAATCTCCCCCTCAAGCAATAATATCGAGCAGGAAGTGCTTCTCCTGTTAGCCGGCGAGTATCGTCAAACCTGTGCCTATCTCTATGACTAACCCAGGGTCCCTGACCATGTGATTTTCCGGGGTTGATCCCCGTCAATTGGCGCCGTCTGTGGGAACTTCGCAGGTTGGAATCGCGATCTCGGCGGCCTCATCATCGGCACTCGTCAAGGCAGCGACTCCATCAGCACTCATCGACTCTACGATCCGGGTAGACTCCGATCTATTCGGATCTCTCGGTTTCATGGCTCACCTCCCGGCCTTTCGACCGGCCTTCGCCGACCTGCGCACCGGCATCAACCTGATCTTCGGAGCATATCAAATCTACATCAACCACTGGGGAGTCCTCCGTCTCATGGATCGCGCTCGAGCACCCGCAACGGCAGATCCTACATCAGCAATCGAAGTCTCACCCGCCCGCGTGACGACTCCGCGAGTCAGCCACGACTCCTAGCCCGACTATTCGAGTGGTCCATGGAAGAAGCGCAACATGCGCGCAAGCAAGACGACAGCCATGGCACCGTCCCAAGTGTTCATGGCAGACGTCCACGAGCCAACCGCAGATGAAAAAAACCAAGACGACGACCCGAGCAATTGCCAAGACACTCGCTCGAACAGCAAAACAGCGATCCAGACAACACCGGCCAGGTCACCGTCACACTTGGAGAACCAGGAACCATACCAAAGAAAATATACAAAGGAGCGGAGCATAGCAATCGCAGGAGCGACGAGCCAGAAAGCAGCAAGCATCAGACCCCAAGCATGGTGAAAGAGGACAATCACGTAGAAAAGATCTACCTGTCCAAGGAAGCAATCGCCAGAATAAGGGACGCAGTCAAACGCGGCAAACTACTCCCAGAGAACGCAACACGAGACGAGCTCAGAGCATACAACAAGCTGGCGAGTGACGCCACCAAGAGAGCAAGACAGCAACGCGTAGAACTAGAGAAGGAAGGTAAGGATGCTATCGACCCAAGGAACAACCGCAGGCCATCTCCCAGAAGCGACTCCTCCGACTACGACTCCCCCATCCGGGCCAGATCCAGATTCAACAATCTGAAACGCACGGACAAGAAGAAGGTGGCCTCCAAGCTAGATGACGACTTCAAGCTAGGAGAGGACGACAACGAGGAAGAACAACTCACGCCAGCCGAAGCCCTTTTCACTGCCCAAGAGTACCTATCTCGTGCTCAGAAAGGCAAGAAAGGCAGCTTAGATCACAACACGACGATGGCACTCAAAATAATGAAAGACGCCATCTCAGCCCCCAAAAGAGCAGGCGCAAGACGGGCTCCCCGCGAGCAGACCCCGGACAGGGACCCCAGTTCACCCGACGACTGGCGCAAGCGCCCAAACAAAAACAAAAACCACGACAGCGACGACAACAGCAGCAGATGCAACAGCAATCGGCGAGACACACGCGACGACATAACACAAAGCAAAGTCAACCGTGGAAGACGAATGCGAGCAGCCCGCGAAGAGTACTCGGACGAGCAAGCTTCCGACGAGAACGTAGAACCATGCGGAGCACTATGCTTCACACGGTCCATACGGAAAACAAGGATGCCCAAAGGTTTCAAGCTAAACTCCACAACGCAGAAGTACGACGGGCTAGAATAACCAGAAGAATGGCTCGACGACTACCTAACAGCCGTAAAATTCCAGCGCGGAACCAATATCATAGCAATGCAGTACATACAACTCATGCTCGAGAGCTCAGAATGACACTGGCTGAAGAACCTACCACGAGGGTCAATCGACTCCTGGAGGCAGTTCCGCAGTGCCTTCATCGAGAACTTCAAGTCCACTTACAAACGACCGGCATCACTCGAGGAGCTGAGGGCCTGCAAACAAGGATCCAGAGAATCCCTGCGAGCATACATCCAGCGATGGACCATACTCAAAAACTCAGCCGAGGACATATCAGACGAAAGCGCAATCGACGCATTCAGGAGGGGCTTGCAATGCATCGACTTCAAGGAGCAGCTCGGACAGATGAAAGTCCGAACACTCGCACGAATGCTCGAGCAAGCCAACATCTAGGCTGATGGAGAAGACTCCGTACGGAATGAATCAGAGATCCAGACAGCGCGCTCAGAACGCGACTACGACTACAGGACCCGATATGGTCGCGGCCGGTTTCCCAGATGACAGAGAAGGCAGACATCGCGACGACAGGAGAATACAGCACAGGGACAACCAAGAAGAAGCACCCAAAATTCAAAAACAGGACTGGAGAACAAGGCAGCCACAAGACGACACCTGAGCATATCGTTCGGCTAAAGAGCAGCTCGACAGACCGTGCACAATACACGGGTTCAGAAACGAGCGTGGAGAGCTCAGATCAGGGCACACCCTCAGGAACTGCAGGTGATTCATCGAGCTCTCAGAAGAGAAAAGCCGATCTACAACAACAACAACAGCACAACCTCTTGCAAGCGTAGCAGTCGGAACCATCGCCCACAACGCACCGCCAGCGCCTGCAATATCAACAAGGCAAGTAGCAGTAATCCAAGAACGGAGCATGACACCCGAGGAAGAAAAATAACCAGAAGCGCATGGCCGGATCTACATGATACAAGAAGGAAGACCATCAAACAGGCAGCAGAAGCAGGTCACCAGACAAGTTTTCCTCGCAGTCTCCTCACACCCTGCTGTCCCAGAATACCTGCGCGGGTCCGAGACTGAAATCACCTTCTCCCGAGAAGACCACCCGCCAGCCATCCCGCGCCCAGGACACGCCGCACTAGTACTCGAAGCAAAAATCCAAAACTACGACATGTCACGTGTCTTCATGGACGGCGGCAGCAGAATCAACATCATATTCACCAGAACCCTGGAAGAAATGCTCATCCAAAACTCCGCACTGAAAACTTCAGGCACAACGTTTCATGGAATCGTGCAAGGGAAAGCAGTATACCCCCTCGGAAAAATAAGTCTCGAGGTGGTTTTTGGCAGCACGAGCAACTTGCGCGAAGAGACATTGGACTTCGAAGTGGTCAACTGGAAATCACAATACCACGCCATCCTAGGACGACCAGCCTTCGCGCGTTTCATGGCAGTGCCACACTACGCCTACCTCAAGATGAAAATACCAGGCCCACGAGGAGTGATCACAGTCAGTGGCAGCTTCGTCAGATCCGACCACTGCGACAAAGAATTCCACAAAATATCAGAAACCTTTGGAGCACACCAAGCCAGCGGAGCCACAGCATCAGAGGAAGAGGCCCTACCGTAGAAGAAAAAGGGAGCCACTACAATCTACCGTCCTTAGGGCTACTAAGCCATCGATCCAAATAAAGGGGATGTCTTCAAGCAACAGCCCCCCCCCTCGTGTAAGAAACAAAGGAGAAATATTGGAAATATTTTTCCAAAAGTTCTTTTCATCGGCACTCGGTGGCTCGCCGAAGCATCCACCCCCTGAGGCGTTCCTCGCAAATGCGACTCTAAAAAATTGGCACTCGGGGGCTCGCCGAAGCAGCCACCCCCCGAGGCGTTCCTCGCAAACGCGACTCTAAAAAATTGGCACTTGGGGGGCTCGCCAAAGCAGCCACCCCCCGAGGCGTTCCTCGCAAACGCGGTCTAAAAAATTGGCACTCGGGGGCTCGCCGAAGCAGCCACCCCCCGAGGCGTTCCTGGCAAACGCGACTCTAAAAAATTGGCACTCGGGGGCTCGCCGAAGCAGCCACCCCCCAAGGCGTTCTTCGCAAACGCGACTCTAAAAAATTGGCACTCGGGGGCTCGCCGAAGCAGCCACCCCCCGAGGCGTTCTTAGCAAACGCGATTCTAAAAAATTGGCACTCGAGGGCTCGCCGAAGCAGCCACCCCCCGAGGCGTTCTTCGCAAACGCGACTATAAAAAATTGGCACTCGGGGGGTTCGCCGAAGCAGCCACCCCCCGAGGCGTTCTTCGCAAACGCGACTTAAAAATTGGCACTCGGGGGCTCGCCGAAGCAGCCACCCCCCGAGGCGTTCTTCGCAAACGCGACTCTAAAAAATTGGCACTCGGCGGCTCGCCGAAGCAGCCACCCCCCGAGGCGTTCTTCGCGTACGCGATTCTAAAAATCGGCGAGAAGGGACCCCTCGCCCAAAAACCCAGCAGCCGACAAGACAAACTTATACCACGCAAGTTTGATATACAGCAGACGAACAAAGTAAATCAAAATAGAACAACAACAAAACATTGCTCAGCAAAGGAACGAACGCCAAGCAAAGGCTAATCCCCAGGCTCTGACTTTACTTTACACAGAGCACCCAACCGATGGTCATTATCCTCAACCACCCACTTCACAACTTCATTTGCAGGCTCATCCACCACGGTGTAATGGTCGTCCATCGGCTGAGCTCAACCACCAGGAGGACCTCGAGCTGCCAACATAATATCAACCCCGGGACAATGACTATGGACAAAGGCAAAAGCACAGCGAGTACCTGCATAAATCTGGTGATTAACTACGCGCCGAACATCCGCAGACTGGGAGAACATCCGAAAAATCTTCTCAAGAGATGAAAGGACAGGATCCAAAGGGTAAACTCAGCAAAAGTCCTGCCAAAAACTTCGCGGCAATACTCAAGAGCCCGCGGTACCCTCTCAACCCACATTCGCAAAACGGCGAATACCCGAGCACGCGCCCTATCCATCCAGAAAGGATTGTTCGCCTGCACAACCGGGTCCTCCAGCCGTAGCAACTCAGACTGTACTTCCTCTTCTTCCTCGCGAGAACGCCCAGCAAGCACTTCGCAACGAAGAACAAAGGTCAGCCACAGAGCACAAAGGAAAGAACCCGCGCAGCCGAGCGATCGAAGAAAAAAGAAAACTCACCCTTCAGAAGGTCAGACAGCTTCACCATCCAAGCCGCCAAGCCATCCAAGACAACCTCAGCACGCTCGCGTTTCGAGCGATGGACCGCAAGAGCACCTTTCAGCCGAACGATCTCACGCTCGGCCTCTTTCATCCTCAAGCAAACAGACTCGTAAGCACCCTCGCGAGCATCCTCCTTCAGCAAATTCCAAGCCCGAGAAACGCCCGGGATGGCCTACCGCAAAAAGAAACAAGTCAAAGGAAACAAGGCAAAAACCAGCACAAGAAAGCAAAGCAGTTCCATGAATTAGATCCGTCGTCCCGCAGGAGGCACATTACAACTGGAAGTTTCAAAACAAAAACAGGTTCACCCTACTCCTCGGCTACAACATTGTTCGCCTCCACGACCAGCTACAGCTGGCGGGCCAGCCGAGTAGATCGAGCACTCTGCTCGTCCGTGTAATCAGGCAAGCTATCTACCATGGAATCCTCAATAGGGACACCATGGCCTAGAAGAACAACAATAGACGTGGCAAGCCCACTCACCACGTTCTCACGAACCAAACCCTCCAGCTGATCACCATCCGGACCGAAAGCAGCAACCAGAGAATCGAGACCCTGAGGACGCTTCACTGCATCTGGGAACATATGCTCATGGAGAAGCTTCAGAAGAGTTGAAGCCCGAGCACAGACATCCCCAACAGCCACAGCAGCACCTGAGACAGCATCTACAAAGCCACGGAGAACACCCGTACCTGCAGCAGCAACCTCCACCGCCCCAATACGCGCAGAACCTGGAAAAAGGAAAAAGATTAACATCCCAGCAACTTCAGAGACAAACAAACCCCAGTAAACGGACGGAAGAAAGAGTACACTAACCAGTCAGAGAGCCCGCCAAGTCCTGCAGGCGCTCACACTTAGCCTTCTCGATCTGGAGAAACTTCTCCTCCACCCGCCGCAACCGCTCGAGTTCGCCATGTTGTGCCTGCAGCTCCTTCTCCTTGGACTCGAGAGCAGCCTAAAGCTCGGCAAGCTCCTTCTTTGCAGCCTCCTCACGCTTGTCAGCACCCTTCTTACGGCCTACGGAACAAAACATCAGTCAGGCAAAATCAATCAGCAAAAGAAACGAAGACCAAGAATCAAGATCTCACGTCTCATAGCAGTCAAGCTCCCCTGGACCGAGTCGTGAGCGCATCGCCACCGATCAGTTTCAGTCAGCACACGTTCGCACATCCAGAACAAAGGCTGCACCCAATCAAATACATCAAGGCAAGAGCACAGGAAAGAAGAAAATCAAAGACTACAACCAATCACAAATGATTGCTTGCAGCCTCGGGGGCTACTCCCATTGGGAGCACTGTTGTCCTCCCAATATGTATAAGACCAAAATCATAGACTACAACCACTCACAAGTTACTGTTTATAGCCTCGGGGGCTACAATGGCAAAGCACAGAAGGGCAAAGAAATCACATACCTGCTCCGCCATACGACCAAAGAACTTTGCTTTATCCTCGGCAAAAAGGTCCCATCTCGCCAAGAAGTTCTCCTCAGGGATCACAGGTTTAACGTCCGGAGGAAAGTCCCCTTGAGAAGCCGCAACAGCTGCGGCAGGCTCCCCAGATGGGGAAGTCGCAGAAGTTCCCTCCGCGCCTGCAGTCACAGGAGCCGTCCAAGTACTCGAAGCCGCAGGAGTAGCGGAACCAGCAAGCCGATCAGACGCTGCACCAGAATCAATCGAAGGAGCAGCGACAGCACCAGCACTCGCAGAGGAAGCAGTCGGAGAAGGAGCAGTACTACAAGACGGTTTATCTTCAGAACACCAGCCAAAGCAATGAAAATCAGAGATGACAAAGAGGAAATGTATACTAACCCAGCAGGCGCAATGCCTGGACGCAGCAATATACCAAACCTGCGTTTCTTCGAGGCAACGGGAGGAGGACACGGCACAGGAGGTTGCACGACCGCTGGCAAGTCATCACCATCACCCGCCGCATCACGACCACTCGCAGGGCGAGTGCGCCTGACAAGAAGAGGACTTGAATCCCCAGAGTCATCAGCAACTGACGGTGGGGCACCCACGCACTCGACAACAACAGCACCCGAAGCGCCAGAAGCACCCCCACCACCCGCAGGCACAGGATCAGCATCAACCTCACCAGGTTCATCGAGTATATCCGCATCTTCAGGCTGCAGCGGATTGTTCAACAAAGGGATGTGACCCTACAGATCAAACCAACATCAGCAGTCAACAGAAATGAGTCACCAGTACAAAAAATAAATCAAAGACAAGTACCTGAGGAAGCGGCAAGTCAGCAGAGTAAGGACGAACAAGACTCTGCTCCCCAATGCTCATGCAATTTGTGACTTGCTGAACCCGGGCCAAAAGGTCGCCATCGGAAAACTCCTCGGGTGAACACCTGGTCGAGTCATCAGGCCCAGTGTATTGCCACATGGGACGCACCCGATGCTGAAGCGGATGCACACGTCTCTTGACAAACACGGAGATAAGCTGGCCACCAGTCAAATCATCCTTCAAAGCAGTAATCCTCTGCACAAACGGTTCCACGACAGACGACTGGCGAGCTGACAAAGGATGCGCCCATGAAGATCGCTTAACCGCCCGTGCAGCAGGATCGAAAGGGGGCAGACCAAGACGCTGGCCCTCAACGCATTGGTCCTTCAGATAAAACCAGCTCCTCCGCAACGAAAAGACGGAGTCCAGCTTCTCCAAATCAAAATAGGCAGATTTCTCCTTAATGGAAATACCCACGCCCCCAATGGCATATTCAGAATTTTTCCTCTTCACATTGAAGAAATGTTTCCAGAGGCCACAATGGGGGTAGATCCCCAAAAAACCCTCACATAGCATAATGAAACACGCAATGTGCAGAATCCCATTGGGGGTCAAATCATGCAGTTGCAACTGATAGGCGCAAAGCAACCCCCGGAGGAAAGGATGAATGGGAAGTGCAAAACCACGGGGGAAGAAACTCTGAAAGCATACCCGCTCATCTGGATGGGGCGCAGGAACCTCCTCATCCCCAGGAATCCGGGCGGCATCACGCGCCACCACGCCGTCGGCCACCAGTTCATCCAGATCTGCAGCTCCAAAAGCACAGCGCTCCCATCTGCCGGTCATCCTCGCCGACTCCTGCGCTGCACTACAGGGACGCTTGGACATGGATCTTAACTAGCAAGCCGCACGAAAAGATAGGCGGAAGGAAAATAACAATGAAGGAAGAAGAAAGAGAGGCAGGAGAAGGCAATGGTTGGGTGAAAACCTAAACACACCAGACCCCCCCCCCGGTATTTAACCAATATCCGGAGCAAGAAAATCATCACCACTCGTTGTGGAATCCAGCAGACGTGGCACGATCCCACGATAGCCGAGAAACATGGAAAACTCAACCGGCGCACTAACCATACCGCCCACCGCGCGCGAAAAATGAGGGCCATCATCACGAAGTGCGAAATTTTCGGGCAAAAGATGTCAAGTCACTTCATTTTCACTCGACATGGCGACCCAACCTGTCAGGCGAACTAGCAAACGTCACACCTCAACAACGCGTCTCAAGCACGCATCTTCGGTCAGCATCCAGCTCTTTACAAGTTTTTTCATATTATTTCAAAAATCTTTTACTCCCATTGGGAGTACCTTTATTCGAGTTCGGGTGCTCCCTCACCCAGAAGGCAAAATGTGCTCGAGTGACCACTCGCACCAGCAGAAAATACATACTCTCAAAGTTTGGGTGCTCCCTCACCCCAAAAACAGTAAAGCATTCGAGTGGCTACTCGCAAAAGAGACTCAACAATTGAACAAACATGACTTACTCGCGCACTCGACGATATTCCGAGTGGGTGATTTTCTTATATTCCTCGCGTGAGTCCGCTACAAACTCCGCGAGTGACGACTAAAAAAGCTCACTTGATTGTTTATTCCAAGTGGGTGCATCGCTAACCAGGCTCCGCGCCTCTACAAAAATAATTATGCCTGGGCTACGACACACTGTACCCAGATGCCACGCAAGCTTAGCGTGTAGGTAAGACCCCGCTGCGCAGAACGGCCGGGCCGGGACTTGCCGCAGAGCGATTTCACTCCCGACCTTTTCCATGCACTCGCAGGATAGAAAGAGCCGAGCGGACGCGCTCAAGCTATGTTCTTAGACTGGCAGCAATTGATCCTATAAGACCTGCAGCGGCATGACTTTTCTTGACACCAGTGTTTCAAGTTCATGTCGAGGGACGTGGGCTTGATTGGGCTACTGTGGTATTTGTCACTAGAACAATTCACCAAGGCTCGACCAGTCGATTCCTTGGGCCCTTTCAGCTTAGCAATCCCTCGAAACAGGTATTGTCATGACTCAAAACTGCCAGCAACCCGTGGCGATGCTACGCTTACAAAACAATAAAACGCAGATGAATTCGAGTCCCTGCGCGACTCTTTGAGTCCCCCAGGCACTCGGGGGCTACTGACGAGGGGGTGACCCCACGACTCCTGCATGTGAGACTACTTGGTGTGTATGAAGACAGAAGGCCCGCTGGGAAGCTACGACAAGCCCACGATTGACCCAACCAGGCACCGACGTAGGAGTCCGCGACTAATATGGAAGGTGCAACTTGGCGTACAAGGCAAAGACTAGAACTAGGAAACCATCTCTGTAACCTAGTACGGACTCCCTGCGACCTAGCCTAATATATAAAGGCTGGGAGGGGAGACATCCAGAACAACTCAATACGCATTTACTCATCTAGCCTTGCGAGAACTCGCCTTGGCCTCCATTGTAATCGCCCCCTCAAGCAATAATATCGAGCAGGAAGTGCTTCTCCTGTTAGCCGACTAGTATCGTCCAACCTGTGCCTATCTCTATGACTAACCCAGGGTCCCTGACCATGGGATTTGCCGGGGTTGATCCCCGTCAGAGATTGACAACCTCTCTGTACTTGTTGGGAGCAAAGTTATTTTTTGTGTGTGCAGGTCCAGGTGAAGTAAGCAATCTTAGATTGTGAACCGCGCCATTGTTCATTTCACCACCTACTTGTCGACCTTGCAGTCCTACTGCTCGATCTCAACCTTGGTATCTTTGCCAAGGGAAATCTTGCTGCTACGCTACATCTCGACCTTCCACTTGGGATAACCAACGAGGGGCAAGAAGTTATCACTTCCTCGCTAGCATCAAGCAATTTCCGGCGCTGTTGCCGGGGACTCCAATCTTCAAGATAGTGGAGTTGCACGCTATCTTTTATCTTTGCTTTTTAGTCTTGTTAGTTTACCTCTTAGTTCTTGTTTTAGTGTCCTTTATCAAAAATCACAAAAAAATTGCTTGTCATGTTTGCTGCTATCGGTTCCACTGAAAATACTAAGTTGTGTGACCTCACTAGTCACAACAACAATGATTTTATCTGCACTCCTATTGCTACACCTACCACTTCAGCTACCTCTTATGAAATTAAACCTGCTTTGTTAAACCTTGTTATGAGAGATCAATTCTCTGGTGCTGGAGATGATGATGCTTTACACTTAAATAATTTTGTTGAGCTTTGTGATATGCAAAAGTACAAAGAAGTAGAAAGTGATATTGTTAAGCTTAAGCTTTTTCCTTTCTCCTTGAGGGAAGGAGCTAAATTTTGGTTTCAATCCTTGCCTAGGAATAGCATAGATTCTTGGGATAAGTGCAAGGATGCTTTTATTGGGAAGTACTAACCACCTGCTAAAATTGTCCAATTGAGGAGTAATATTATGAATTTTAAGCAATTGGATAATGAACATGTTGCCCAAGCTTGGGAACGAATGAAATCTCTTGTTAAGAAATTCCCTACACATGGTTTGACTACTTGGATGGTTATCCAGACTTTTTATGCATGCTTGAACATTACCTCGCGAAACCTGTTAGATTCGGCCACGGGAGGAGCCTTTATGTCAACAACACTTGGTGCTGCCACAAAACTACTAGATGAGATGATGACAACTATTCCCAATGGCACACCAAATGAGCTCCAACAGGTAGGAAGGTAAACGCTGTCGAGGAGATTTCCTCCCTAAATGAAAAAGTTGACTTGATTATGTCTCTACTTACCAAGCAACCTCCTATTGATCCTCATGATGTCCCATTAAACTCTATGGTTGCTCAAGAACAAGTAGATGTGAACTTTATATCTAGAAACAACTTCAACAACAACGCTTATAGGAGTAACTTTGATAGCAATCCTAGACCGTTCCCATCCAACAACTATGGGAACAACAACAACAACTCCTATGGTCAAGCTTATAAAGAAAGAGATTTACATAGCTATGAGAAACTGGTAGAAATAGAGAAGGCCACTAAGAATTACATGCACACACAGTTTGAACAAAACAAAGCCTTCTCCAAACAATTAGGTGAGCACACTTCTATTTTGCAAAACATTAGCAAGCAACTTGAGAGCCTGAACAGTGAGATTTCTAATCTCCAAACTAGACTTACTACCACTGCAACTTATGTTTCAAACATGTCTCACACCCAAGCTACTTTTATAAACCAGATGGCAGCCAAACCCGAAGTTATCCCCATGGAATAAAATAGAATTAAGAGCCTTCCTACACACCACACAGTTGCCACTATCCAGGTTGTTGAGGATACCCAAACTTTTAGAGCCCAACACACTCCTAGTCCCATTGGACCTATTAATGGTGATGCTATTACCTCAATCGTAGAAGAAGAAACTCCTATGAACATGGAATCTTTCAAACAAGTGAGCCTAGATGACACCACTACCACCTTTGATAGTAGTGACATTGATTTTGATAGTTGTACCCTTTCTGAAGTTATTAACTTGGTACACAAAATGTCTAGAGACCCCCACACTAGCACATTAAATCTTGCCTTCATGGAGCATATCACTAATGCTCTCATTAAATCTAGGGAGGATAAGCTTAGAGTAGAAGCCTCTATACCTAGGAAGCTAGAAGATGGTTGGGATCCTATGATAAAAATTAAATTGAATAACTTCTCTTGTTATGCTTTATGTGATGTTGGAGCTAGTACCTCTGTTATGTCCAAAAGAATGTATGATATGTTTGAATTGAAGCCCTTTGATCCTTGTTCTTTTGGTGTTCGTCTCGTTGATTCTTCCGTAAAGAAACCTTTGGGGAAGATCGACGATGTTCTTATCATTGTCAATCACAATTATGTACCCGTTGATTTTAATATTATGGACATAGAGTGTGAACCTTTATGTCCAATTATTTTGGGACATCCTTTTCTTCGCACCGTTGGTGCTATTATTGACATGAAAGAGGGGAATATAAAATTTCAATTCCCTCTTAAAAAGTGGATGGAACACTTACCTAGGAAGAATATTAAGTTACCTTTTAAGTCCGTCACACGGGCTAGCTATTCACTTAATTTTGATAAAATTTGATCTTTTTGCTTTTTGCCTAGCTTAAAGGCGTAAAGAAAGCGCTTGTTGGGAGGCAACCCAAGATGTTTTTACTTCTGTTTTTAGCGGTCTCGATGATTGTTACTACTGTAGCAACATCATTGTATCTTTATTTTCAAAGCTTTGTGCCAAGTTTAGACTCCGATTGCAAGAAAGTTCAAAAGTTGTGACATGTTGTCCAGAAAACAGATTCTATCCTTGGACGGAAAAATCGGCTAAAATCACCAGATCATATTTTTGATCTGAATGTTTTTGACAGCGTGCTCCATAAAATTGTTTTTCGAGCGTCCGTTCTAAGTTTTTTTATTTGATTTGCAGAAGTACCCCAAAAAATTATTTAGTACCTATTGGCCTATTTTTCACAGATTCTGCCACGTTTTGCCTTTCCTCAATTTTGCAAGTCTTGCGCTAGCTTTTTCCTTGCAAAACCTTTTTGGAAATCTTGAGAAATAGTATCCCTTCAAGAAAATCTTTATTTCCAATAGATAAAAATTATTTTATTAAGGGTACTAACCTCTCTAATCAGCTTATGATGAGTTATGTATGAAGAGAGTTTTCAAGTGTGCGAGGGACGATGATGAAAGAAGATCCGGGAGTGTAAAACGCTCAAGCTTGGGGATGCCCCCATGCATCCCCAATAAATATTCAAGGAGACTCAAACGTCTAAGCTATGGGATGCCCCCGTGCATCCCCTTATCCATCAACAATCGTCAGTTCGTGCTTCGTTCCACTATATTTTTATCACTTCATGTGTTATGTGCTATGATTGGAGCGTCTCGCTCTTTACTTTCTAGTTTTCTTTAGCTTTGCTTGTTGTTCATAACAAGTTAGAACCCAGCTTTCTTTTGTGTGAGAGAGAAACACGCTCCACTTTAAACTAGAACACATCATAGGATTTTCATGCTTATCTTTCTTTTGTTGTGTGTTCTTTATCTTTTCTTAGCTGCTATCATGTTTAGCTCTTGTGCTTTCATGTTTATCTTTTTTCAAGAGCCTTTTGTTTAGTTTGTTGCTGGAACTCTCTTTAGTTTTCATCTTTATCTTGTTTAGAGAGTTGGTTGTTGCACTGAGTTGTGTCTTGACTTGAAGTAAGTAATTGAGATTGCTATTCAATTGTAGTAGTAACTTGCAATAGTTTTGAGGTATTGTTGTGAGTAATGTTTGAACTTTTGGTGTCAAGAGATCTAGCCTATTAGTGATAGGTGTCGTATTTTGGGAAATCCGTGTTTATTTTCAAAAACTACAAAAACTAGTTGAGAAATCTAGCTACTAGATAGATCACTAATCTTTGGAGGGATCGGATATTAGAGTACACCCACGTACCATGAGTCGAGGATGTGCAAGGATAACCAAACCCCCATACAATCTTCCTCGGGGTACTTGTCTCTTTGTGAACCTCCTGATTAGATTGAGAGTTACCGATAATAAGTGCATGAGTTCTTCGGACTAATGTAAGTATTGAAAGTTGACACTTCCACCTCCTCATATTTGCTAGCCTCTTCGGTACCGTGCATTGCCTTCTTCTCACTCCGAGAGTTGGCGTCCACCTCGCCGGTGCATCCAAACCCTTGGCATGATACGCTCTGTCATCAGAAACCTCCTTATATCTTTCATCAAAACAGCCACCATACCTACCTATCAAGGCATTTCCATAGCCTTTCTGAGATGTATTGTCATGCAACATCCACCTTCTCATGACTTGATCTTCATGTCATACATGTTCCTGCTACACTGGCTGAGGCATACATTTTCATACATCATGATAGCTACATATTCTTTATGCTGAGTACTTTTGTAAAGTGTGAAAGATCTTCTGTACTTCTTGTAAAATAGAGTGTTGCCCCTAAGTGAGGAAAAGATCCCAAAGAGGAGAAAATTTAAAAGATCCCAAAGAGGAAAATGAGAGTTAAATAGAAAGAGCCATTGAGGCCACCAAAAAATAAGAAAAAGAGAAAAAAGAGAAAAAGGAAATAAAAAGAGAGAAAAGGGCACACTACTATACCACTTGAGAGATCCACATCCGTACTCCCTCTTATACCTTGTACTCCATAGAGATGATCATATATGCATATAGCTATGTGAGGACCTTCACACTTTAGAACTTGGCTTGTATATTCCAATGATGAGCGTCCTCAAATGAGCTCTAGGTCTTCTTGAGCGAGCAAGTTGGATGCACCCCCACTAGTTCCATTGGATAGCTTTTCTTATCTCATATGTGCATCCATTGCATGGCAATCTCTACTCCTCACATCATATCTGTCATTTGGCTTTCTCTCGCCTATGATTGTCCTCATTGATGTGAGCCTTTCACACCTTTTTTTTCCTCCTCCTCCACTCTATCTCTCTCTCTCTCTTTTCCATTCTAAGTGTCAAGTCTCATGCTTATGCTCATCCATTGCATGAGTGCTCAAAATATCGAAAGGGAGCGGATCAAATTGACTTGTACCTGTCTAGTGGTCTGGGGATGAGTCAAGATAAGATTCCAAAGAAGACTAAGTGTCAAACTTTAGTAGATTGAGTTCTCAACAAATAAATATTTTTCTCTCTCGTATTCCCGTCCCCCACTTCTTGCACGCAAACACCATTTGGAGACATTCGAGTCACGGACAGCGAGAGATCTTGCGCCTTTATTTTCTTATGTTGCTTGTTTCAATGCTAACATAGACTCTTGCTTGTTATGACTTGAATTGAATTACATGCCTTGGTTGACTTACTTACAAAGTTCTTTTATGGTTAGTAGCATGTCACCACAGAAATTATGCTTGTTATCATTCACCTACAAGAGGACGAGCAGGAATTAAGCTTGGGGATGTTGATACGTCCCAAACGTAACTATAATTTCTGCTTGCTCCATGCATGTTTTCTGAGATATTGCTATGCTTTTGTAACAGCACGGAAATTCCACCCTATTTAAAAATGTTGTTTGTTGCTTTATTTTGCTGATTTCTATAACTGTTTGCAGTATTTGCTTCGCCGAATTATTAAACGATGAATATTCTCCCCCTCTTTCTCGTATCGGATGCGGGACCGAACCTTTTTCCCAATGGTACACGACCTTGGCGACACCGGGTTCCACCCGAGCACCGGCGCTACTTCCGGCACAAGACCAGCCATCGCCATCGGAACGAAAAACCCCATTTAATAATTAAATGGATTATTTTATTGGGCGTCAAAAAATGTTCTCGGAACGTTATCGAAGTGAGGAATGACTAACGGGCTCGCCGCGCTGAGCGCGTGGTTCGAGATTTCATCCTAATCGGAGGTCATATGGACTCCCGGCGGTGACAAATGGGATCAGCGGACACGAGAGAGAAGAACCGGGGCATTTGTGTAAACTTGCCACCCAGGCCAGCCTATATAAAGACCACTACTCTCCCTAGCCCTTATAGGGTTTCCCCCATATAAAAATTACTGCCACCCCCTCCAAATACCCAGATCTTCCTCCCAAAGCCCCCTCACCCCGAAACCCTAGATCTGGGGCGCCCTGGGCCGTCGGATCCAGAGATGGACACTCCAGGACGCACCACGTCACCCCCCTGGAGATCCAGCCAGCACCAGCCTCTCCACCGCACCGCCGGTCCCCGCAGGGCCCCGATCTGGGTCGAGGAGGCCCGCCTCGCTGCGCCGCCCATGAAGACCTCGCCGCCCGCCGCCTCTCCGCCACCGCCGGCGACCAGCAGCCGCGCCCGGCCTCCTCTCCTTACTCCTGCGCCCTCCTCCTCTCCCTCTCCTCTCACCTCATCGCCCCTCTCTCTATAGGTAGCCGTCGGTGCCATGGCGTCCACCTCTCCAAGCTTGGAGCTCGGCTCCCGTCACCGCCCCTTCGCGGCCGCCGTCGGCGCCCCTCTGGCCGGATCCGGCACCGCATCCATCCGGCAGCCCGCGCCCCAGGCCCTGCCTCCCCGACTTCCCAAGCCGCCTCCTCACGGCGCCTTACCGGCGACTCGCACCGCCGGCGCAGCCCCGAGATGGCCAGGCCGTCGCCGCCGCTGTGGGCCGGCCACCACCCGCCAGCCGGGCCGTGCGGTGCCACCGCGGCCCACCTCCTCCCGCCTTGGCCCGTGGCCTCCTCGGCGCCCTGGGAGAGATCTAGCAATCCGCCGCCCACCTTCCTCATGGGCTCGGCCCAATTGGTGAGCCAGGCTCGAACCCTTTTTTTCTAAGTCTGTTATAACTGATGTTGTGATCTGTTTTGCGATGTAATTTGGGATAGATCCGTAGACCGTATGAGGTTGCGCCCAAAATGAAAAGTGCTCAGTTTTGTGTGCTCTAACTTTTTGCTTTAGTGAGTTATTTGATTTGAGGCCATCTAGTTGATGTAAATCACTGTTGAAGTGTGCACCAAAATGTTTACTATTGCTACTTTCTGTTAAATTGATGCTGCTGTTATTTTCTTGCAACTTTGGTTGATGATTGTGTCACATCCATGAGGCCTATGCTATTGATTCTTTCTTGTATGTCTTCAGAATCACATGAACTTCATTTAGATGCATTGCTTTGTCATGTTTTCCTTCTGTAGATATTTTATATCTTGCTCCAAAGTGGTGACCCTGATAACATGTGTTGCTTCTTATATAAAGTTGCTACTTTGATGCCTTATAGTTAGTGATACATGCTTCGTATGCAGTAGCTCCAATGTAATTATTTGCTCCTTGTTATGTGTACTTTGATGCCATGCTTTTATTTTCCATGATATGGTTGCTGATAATATAGCTATCAAGCTCCTAAAGTGCAACCCTGTTGTTTGCTGTCACATGCCCTATTTTTCACTAAGTCCCTAGACCAGTAGTATATTCTTGCATTTTGCATGGGTTACAATTACTTGTTTCTGATGATCATATACATGAAACTTTGTTGCCATGCCTTCCTTGTCATTTCTACTGTTGATCCACATCATTTTGGTGCATGTTTGCATTCAGTAGATAATTGTTTCATTGCTCTAAAGTATGCTCCCTGATGTTAACAGCTTGTACCCGTAAATTGTGATGCTTGTATCTTTTTAACCGTAACTCTGTTTGGAGTGTTCTTTATATGTAACTTGATTAGAATTTCATGTACTTTGTGTTTATGATATTGTTTGCTGTTGTTAACGAACCTAAAATGTGGTTTAGGGAAGAACAGTACCAAATTCTTTAATCATCATGGGGCACTTAGTGGAATGCCATGTTTAGGTTGTGACTCACTTAAATTGACTAGCATAGATAGTTTACCTTATGCTTCACCTCTTGTCATATGTGTGTGTTATGCCATGCTTGAGTGAGATGGAATGTTAACAACCTTTTCTCAGGTTGTGTAGATAAGCAACTTGAACCATTCTATATGTGCGGTATCGTCGTGTGTGACGAGTACTCCACATAACCTGTTAGTAACCGCTCTCGACGATAGATGCGATACCGTGCGTTGTCTCATGTTGCCCTCTTGATGTTGTTTGCTGGTGATTTCTTTGTAGTAATAGATGCTTGATCGTCGATTGTCTTTTCTAGTGTTTCCTTTTTGTGTGCTCCCGCGGTTACTCTCGGAGATGATGCGAGCTTGCGATCGACTACACCTTCAGTTTTGTCTTCTTACCAGGTAAGGGGGAGCATATATCATGCTTATAACTGTCATCTCACTCGCGCCTAGGTATAGGATAGAACGATTGCTTGATCCTACCACTTCATATTCTTGCCTCTCAAATAAACCCAAACAGCCATGTCCTCCACATCCCAGCAAACTTTGTTCGGCAATGTTACTATTGCTCGCTGCTCAGCCACTGCTTAGTATGCATGCTAGGATGCTATCAATTGTTATCTTGTTACTCCTTGGATTTGGCTATCACACTATTATATTTTTTTGGATGATATGATTATTGTAATGTTGACTATACTCGACGAAGGATGGAAAGTCTACGTTATCCCATCCCGATGCTTTTTTCCATTCGAGTCACCTAGGACCCGAGTTCAGGGTATTGTGTCTCTTGACGAGCGTGCATATCCGCGTGTGGGATGCTATGGGGTCCCCTCTTCTTACCTATCTAGCTCCAAAAATTTCTAGTGGTGGCCCAAGCTGATTTACCATTTGAAACGTGTGTGTGACTAGTACGCGGCCGAAAGATTTCAAACAACTTGGGCCAGCGGAGACATGGTTTCTCTTGTTGGTCCACCCCAGGGAGCTAGGGGATGCCCACATGGTTTGGGTAGCTAACCCGACCTCGTCTAGACGGTAGAGGCCAATTCAAGAGCGCGGCCGGCTTTTGAGTAGGATGTCGACTCACTGAGGGCCACCCGGATTTGTTCGTTGTTAGTTAGAGGGATTATGACGTCTGGACTCTCGTAACAACTCTTCAATGAGTGTCTTTAACGGTCCTGACTAAGAGAACCAGCGTGTGTGCGGAGCCTTGTAATGGGCAGTTGGTACACCCCTGCAGGGTTAAATCTTTTCGAGAAGCCGTGTCCACGGTTATGGACGACTTGAGACCTACTCCTTTTTCATAGATGACATCAACTGAATCTTAATTAAAACTTGATCAACGTGTGTGTGCCTTGACTGCTTCTTCTTCCTCGGGATGCGAAGGGGAGGACAAGGATATGATAGGTGTTATGTTTGCGCAAGTAGATGATAGCAAGACTTGTTGGAGGCTATTCCTCATCGAATGCTTGGATCTCATCTTACTCTGAATAGATCATTAGCCACCTCATATATTGCTAGTGCGACTGCAACCTCACCTACTACCCCCCCCCCCCTTCTTACCGTGAGAAGTTAGTTACAAGACTTGTTGATATAGCTCACCCCTTATTTTCTCTTTTATGCATGTTATACAACGATCTTGAACTTCAGTGGAGCTCGACGACCCTTCTGCTAGACGCTTTCGCGGAGACTCGATGACGACTAGTTAGGCGGATCCCAGCGGAGAGCCTGGACCCATATGGTTACGGGATGGTGTGTTTTACCTTTGCCACTAGGCATTTGATTGTAGTCTGTACTCAGCCATGTATCTTCCGCTGATGTATTGTACTCAGGCAGTTGTATGCCCATTGTATGAGATGTTGTATCCTTGTAGTTGTAATGTTGTGATATCATGTCGTAAATCCGGGGCATATGGCATTGTCATATGTCATGGTGGGACCGATATGTGCTTCGTCACCAGATCCGGATGGAAACATATAGATCTAGAACAGTACCGCATATCGGGCCTTACAGCTTTTGCTACACTTTCATACACTTTTGATCATATTTGGACTAACCTATTAACTCAGTGCACCCCAGTGCCAGTTCTTGTTTTCTGTTGTCTTTTTATTTCAAGTTTCCCCCGTATTAAAAATGTTCCAAAAATTCCGGAAAAATCCAATAAAAATCAGGGTACGGGAACCTTCCAGAGTCCCGAAGGGGGGCCGGAGGGGACCCACCAGGGCCCCAGGTGCCTCCCGGCGCGCCCTAGGGTGGGGTCGCGCCAGGGGGCCGACTGGACCCCTGGTGGGCCCCCTGGCTTCCCCCCTTCGCCTATACTTACCTCTCGTCCCAAAAAACCCGAGGACGAAAACCTTTTTCGCGATCTCGCCTCCGTTCCACCGCCGCCGCGCTTCCAAGATCGGGACCCTGCCGGAGGGAGGGTTGACCTCCGGGAGCTTCTCCACCACCATGGACGCTTTCCGGATGATCCGTGAGTAGTCCACCTTGGACCATAGGTCCATGATGAGTAGCTATGTGATGTTCTCCTCCCCTCTTTGTCCTTCATGGATTAGACCTTGTGAGCTGCCCTACATGATCAAGGCACATATGTAATTTTTCTGTTGTTGCTATGCGAGTTTGCTAGGATCTGATGGATTATGAGATTATGTTTAGATTGTGATGAGTAATATATTTGGTTCTCTTTTATATTTTTGTTCTTTAGTAATTCTTGCATGTTCTCCATTGCTTTTATTGCTTTGGACAAGTAGTAGGTAGTGACTCCAAGAGGGAGCGTTATGCTTGATTGTGGGTTCATGCCCAAGGACCTATGCTATGTTGATGGAAGTAACGGAGGGAAATGGGTAACATACCCGTACGTAGTTGATAACCCACAAGTGTAGGGGATTGCAACAATCTTCGCGGGTAGGTATAACCCAATTTATTGATTCGACACAAGGGGAGCCAAAGAATACTTATAAGCCTTATCAGTTGAGTCCTCAATTGAACCACACCTGAAAAAGCACTAGACAAGATATTTAGTAGCAACGGTGTGTTGACGGGTGTAGCCTTTAAGACTTCCCCAATCACCAACACCACAAAGTAGCAACAAGGTAGTAGTAGCAGTAAAGAGAGCAAAAGTAATAATGAAGGCAACGAAGATGAAAGAGGGACCGGGGTTCAAGGTTTCACTAGTGGTAACTCACCAAGCAAAAAAGATAAGTGTTGGGTGCACAAATTACAGTTGGGCAATTGACAAAATTTCACTAACTCTAGCCAAAGAACAAACGAGCATCCTAGTCTAAGAACCAAACGTAGGCATGTGTTTCGTATGTGCTTGCAATAAGAACTTTGCACAACATCTTTTGTCCTACCATCCCGCTACCAACGGGGCCAAATGGAACTTATGGAGATTAAGTTGCTCCTGTCAAAGAGCACCGGAACAAAGCATTAACACTCTATGAAGACATGTATTCCTCAAATTATAGCCCATCCCCTTTGGAGTCCCAAGCTTTCACCATTGAGATCGCCGGTTTCGGAATATAACAGGTGCATACAACCGTAGATAAGATCTAGAACAACAATTATAATCATGCAACCCTAACGTGCTCATATTTGAAATCATGCTACTCGTGCACTAGTAACAAGCATTAAGAACAAAAAATTGCAGCAACAATAATTCATAAACTTCTTAGGATTGAATAACAATGTAACAATTCATCGGATCCCAACAAACACAACACCAATTACATCATATGGATCTCAATCATGTAGGGCAGCTCATGAGAACTTTGTATTGAAGATCTAGGGGGAGAAGATACCACATAGATACTGATGGCACTGAAGTAGTGCTCCTCGTTGGCTACCCCAAGTGGAAGGTTGAGATGTAGCATAGTAGAAAATTTCCCAGTAGGACTCCGACTGCTACAAGTAGGTGTCAACGGCGCCAGATATTAAGTTGCCTAAAGGAGATAACTTGATGTGGAACTGCACACAGATACAAATAACTTTGCTCCCAACGAGTACAGAGGGGTTGGCAATCCCTCCGTCCTTGTCGTTTACAAAGGATCAAACACAAGAGATAATGATAGTGGTAGTGATAAGTGCAACTAAAAGTAAAAGCGATAAAATAAAGTGAATGTGTAAACAGTGGTGGTAATATAGACCGGGGTCCCATGATGTTCACTAGTGATGTCTCTCTCCCAAAAGACGATAAAAAAGCTAACTTGGGTCAACAAATTACAGCTGGGCAATTGACAAAATTATAAACGCACCACAATGCTAATTATGCTACTTGAAAGTAAGAGTGCTGAAAAGTATGGGCAGTACGCCAAGACAAGTAGAGCGAAATCCATCTGCATCTACTCACTAATCATCCACCTTGAGATATCTATCCAGAACATCTCGCTGGTATTAAGTTGCTAGCCCCACCCAAAGTGTAAACTCAAAGCAACAGACGATTGCATTAACAATCTATGCGTAAGGTAAACAATGCTTGCAACTGCGGTTACAAGCACCGTTGTTTTCTCCCTGGTGGCAACAACACACCCCCTAGTCTCATGTTTCTGTCACTCAAGCTAGACATCGGGGGGCATGAACCCACAATCATGCATAACGCTCCCTCTTGGAGTTACTATCTACTACTTGGCCAAAGCAATAAAAAACAACGGAGAACATGCAAGAATTACTAAGAACAAAATATAAAAGGTAACCAAATATATAACTCATCACGATCTGAACATAATGTCACAATCCATCGGATCCCAGCAAACACAGCATAGCAACAACAGGAAAATTACATAGGTGCATTGATCATATAGGGCATCTCACAAGGTCTAAACATTGAAGAACAAGGGTGGAGAGAAGACATCACATAGCTACGGACCCATGGTCCGAGGGGGAATACTCACGGCACATCCGGGAGGCGTCCATGGTGATGGAGAGGCTCCCGGAGGTCAATCCTCCCTTCGGCAGGGTGCCGGGAAGAGGTCTTCTAGCGCTTCCGATATTTGTAGCGCGGCGGCGGCGGAACAGAGAGGTAATTCGCGATGCGGGCTTCTCCTCGAGGGTTTTTGTGATGAGGGGTAAAAATAGGCCGAAGGGGGGCACCAGAGGTGGTACCCACCTCCCAGGCGCCCTGGTGGCGCGGCCAGTGGTGGGGGCGCGCCACCTGGCCGCTTGGGAGGGGGGTGGGCCCCCTCTGGATCTCCATCGGTGGTTCCGGAAGCTTCCTTGACGCTGATTCTTATTCTAATTTTCTGGAATTTTTCTGGCATTTTAAATTGGCAAAAGATCACTTCAAATAAAGATATCACCGAACAGGAACTGGCACTGGGTGCACTGAGTTAGTAGGTTAGTCCAAATATGTGTAAAATGATATAAAAGTGTAGCAAAACATGTAGCAATGTCACATAAAAGTGCATGGAACAAGCAGAAATTATAGATACGTTTGGGACGTATCAACATCCGCAAGCTTAATTCCTGCTCGTCCTCGAGTAGGTAAATGATAACACAGATAATTTTTGTGGTGACATGCTAACACACATATAAGAACTTCAAAGTGAAGCAAGTAAGATATGCAATTCAAGTCAAGACAATAACAAGCAAGAGTCTTAGTATTAATTCTAGCAAAGTATAAACATAAAGGTGCAAGAGCTCTCGATGTTCGTGACTCGAATGTGTCCAAATGGTGTTTGCGTGCAAGCAATGGGAGATGGGATTAAGAGAGTAAAAAATAGTTTAATTGAGAACTCAATCTACTAATGTTTCACACTTGGTCTCCTTCGGGATCTTATTTTGATTCATACCCAGACCACTAGTCAGGTACAAGTCAAATTAATCCTCTCCCTTTCGACTTTGAGCACTCATGCAATGGATGAGCGTGAGCAAGATACGTTGACACTTAGGATGGCAACGAGAGAAATGATGGGGAAGGAGACAAAAAAGGTGTGGAAGGCTCACATCAATGAGGACAATCATAAGCGAGAGAAAGCCAAATGATAGATACGATGTGAGTAGTAGGGATTTCCATGCAACGGATGCACATATGAGCTAAGGTAAGCTGTAACAGCCCATGTGCAATAAATAAGAAACACCATGAGGTTGTACTTTGTCCGATGACTCTGTAACTTGGCATGATGCTAAACATTATAATTTCATGCGGTGATTTAAATTTGCATTGGGATTGGAGCCCATTTGGTTTGTTTGATTTTGCATCAAAAATGGTTCAAGAAGGGTGTTTGAGGAATTTTAATTGTTACATGCATGCTCTCCTTGACCCCAAACATGGCATAGCCAATTCCTTGCCCCTCCTAAGCTTTTCAAAAGCCTTGCACCATTTTTTGCAGCTCTAAAAATTTGGGCCATAGTTCAAAGTGATTTTGAATTCAAAAATGAGCTCACAATTTTGTTGTTGCCAAAAATGCCCAAACCATTTTTGGAAATTGAGGAATAATGCAAGGTTAATTATACATATTTTTATGTATTTTTCCCACTTGTATTTAATCCTGAAAAACTCCAAATCCTTTCTGTTTTATGTTAAATGGAAAAGGATAGAGCAGCAGGGGTTTTTTTTCAATTCCCTGTTGCAGACCCAGCCCACCTGGGCCTTGGATTGCTTCTCGGGCTAGAGCCCACCCGCGAAGGGGTAAGTGGAGCGCGCCCTGTTCGTTCGATCTGCATCCGACGGCCTCCCCGTCGTCTTCTTTCCACGCTGGAGTGAGGTCCCCTCCCCCTCCTCTCTCACGAGCGCGTCCGGCCACGGGAGGTGGAGCCCTCCGGCCAGGGAGAGCGGGAGCTCCCTATTTGAGGCCACCGGGAGCGCCCCGGGGAACCTAGGGTTTCCCTCCTCCATTTTTCCCCCTTGGCTCGCCGCCGCCGCGCTCAATTGCATCGATCCGTCCCGCCACGGCAGCAGGTGACCCGAGTTCAATTCGCCGCCGTTGAGCCGAGTCGTTGTCCGTGTGTTCACGCTCGCCCTCCTGCAGGTCGTCCTGATCCTTTCCCGTCGGCGTCGTGGTTGCAGGAGCTTCGCCGCGGTCCCGCCACGTAGCACCTCCGCGGCGCAGCAGTTCTGCCTCGTCGTCGACCGACCGCTCCGCCGTCCCCTCCGAGCTGTCGAGGATGTCCCCGAGCACCCCAAGGTGAGCCTCTGGTGCTCCCCTGCTTCCTCGTTCGCTCGCGGATAGGTAGCCCCGTAGTTGCGTTTCCCGCCGCCGTGTTCACGGGTCCCCGCCAAGCCGGTGATCACCGTGACTAGGACATTGCCGAGGAGTGAGCAGGCGTGCTCTGGGCACGTCCAGGATGTGCGTATGGCCTCAAAGGGGTAGCCTTTGGGTGCTTCCCTCGTAGTAGCTCTGAACCCGGTTCAGATCCGCAGCCGTGGAGTTTTCCGGTGAGGCTGGGGTCCGATCTGTTGTGCTCCGATGAGGTTTCGATGTGTGGAGGAGTAGCTGGTTGTCCCAGGTGCGCGTAGGAACTCGCGGTGTCGCCGGAGGAGCCCTGGAGCCGTGGTTAGCTTCGCCTGAACTTGCTGTCGCCGCCGTCTGGTTTTCTGTCAGTAGATGCAGTAGTTGCCGCCGCCATGTCAAAGGAGAGTGGCGAGTGGAGCAATGTGTCCCCGCGGGCTTGGAGTGTCGCAATCCACAGCTGCATGTGCCAGCTTCCGTTCCCCAGTGACCGCGGGGTTGCCAGCGTTGAAACGGCGAGGCGAGGTTCGCCGGAAGTCGTCGTCGTCGCCAGTTTTCTGAAGCTTAATTCGGGGGTTGCATACCTCTTCTGTTTTCGTACCTTCTTCGGTTCAGAAAGCGTGCAGTGGCATAGTGGTAGCGAGCAACCGCAGCAGTTCAGCAGGTCGTGGGTTCGACTTCCACGCGAGGCTTTGTCTCCCCCCTTTTTTGGAGTTAAGTAGAGGCTGACGAGCGGGCCCCTCGTGTCAGCGAGGCTGCCCGAGTGGAGTGGGCTTTGAACTTGGCCCAGTGCGCCGAGGCCAGCCCAGTGGCTGCGCCCACTGTTTTTTTTTCTTCTTTTGGATTTCTTTTCTTTTTCTGTTTAAGTTCCAATTTGAGTTTGAATTCAAATTCAAACTGAATTTGAACCTTGGAGTTTTTTTCACCTCAATGGGGCATCCCTTATATGTTTTTGGGGTAGCTTGAGCTACTGACCATCATGGTGAGGTCCTTTTTGCATTTTTACCCTCTGATTTTTGGAGTGTGGCAATTTTGCAAATAAACCCCTTTTCATCTCTTTGTTTTTGTCAAGTTTTACCCAAATTAAAAATGGCCATGCCATATATGATTTTTGGGTAGTTTCAAACAAGGAGTTGCATGGTGATAATGGTTTAAACATTTAAGCCTTTTCAAAAATGTATCTAGTGCAATTTTGCACTTAGCCCCCCTGAAAATTCTTTTGATTTGCAACTGTGTTTGAAAATCCAGAGGATACCATATCATATATGGTTTTGGGGTAGATTTTTGCAAGGATTGCAATGATGGTGTCCTCATTATGTTCTGTGCAACTCATTTGGACAGGGTGTGACCACCTCATCCAGGATCAATCTGTCTTTTTCCTTTCTTGCATCATTCCAATTTCAGTGCATGTTGGAAATGATGATCTTTGATTCTTTCAAGTTCTGTTTCATGTCATCTCCAAATATTTTCTCCAAACCAGCACCAAACTTATTGCCTGCGCAGTGTGGCTGGATTCCAACTTTTGTTGCACCTTCCTTGTGTCAAATTCACCGGCACTACTCCGTCTCAGGAATCGATGATTACTTTCAGGTTGTTTTGTTTCTGTTAAATGCATTGTTGATCATGCCATGTTGACATGCTACTTACACCTAAAATAAGGCTAAGACCAAAGCCATTTTCACGTAAATAAATTGCATATGAAGTTGTTGACGTGTCGTCACCACCTTCATTTAAATTGACTAGATAGGGTCACAGCATGTCTAATTAAATTTGCTCATACCATCCTTGCCTGTGCATTGTACCCGTTACTTACTTGTGTGCCTTTTCCTTGCCGGTACCTTACGTTAGCACCTGAGACCGCCGAGGAGACTTACGTGGAGATTTCCGACACCGAGCCCGAGGACCATGCTGCGTCTGCTTCGACGACCGATTACCCAGGCAAGGGGAAGATTTATACCATTACTTGATACCTTTCTGCCTACCTGCCTAGCTGTAGTCTAGAACGTTTGCTTGATCCTATCCACTTTGATTAAGCCTTTTTTTTGGAAACCCAAACAGCCATGATCCCCACATCCCAGCAAAACATTGTATTGCTAAGTTACCGCTGCTCAGCCATTGCTTAGTATGAGTAGGAAAACTTGCTGCTTACCCTATTGCTATGGTTTGGGATATCATGTTATTTAAAGAAGTTGGTTGATATTTATTATCTTTATGATGTTAATTTATACTTGACGAAAGATGGGAGACCAGGCTGTTCCCGCCAGGTGTTTTGTTCCATTTGAGTCACCTAGGTCCCGAGTACCGGGTATTGTGTTTCTTGACGAGCGTGCCTAATCGTGTGTGGGATTCTATGGGGTCCCCTTGACCTACCTAGCTTCATACAATTCTAGTGGTGGCCCGAGATGATTTACTATTTGCAATGTGTGTGTGTTGGTGGTACCCCAGTTGTTTACAAACCACCTTGGGCTAGGAGGACTTGTGCCTTGGCTGGCCCACTTTGTCCGGCTGAGGACCCGGTGTCCCATGTGTGATTAACCGGGTATCCAAACCTGCGACAGACGGTAGAGGCCGATTCGAGAGCGCAGCCAGCTTTTGAGTTGGGTGTCGACTCACCGGGGGCCACCCGGAGTTGTGCGTTGTTAGTTAGAGGGACTCTGACGTTCCGGAGTTTCAGGCGATTACCTAGCCAAGTGGAAACCGGGAGTACATGCGAAGCCTATGATGGGCAGTTGGTACACCCCTGCAGGGTTAAATATTTTCCAAAATCCGTGTCCGCGGTTATGGACGACTTGAGACCTACTCCTTGTTCATAGAATAACATCAAGTTGAATCTTAATAAAAACTTGCCTACCGTGTGAGTTCCTTGGTTGCTTTTCTTCGTCTACGGGGACCGAGAGAAGATCCAGGTTGTGTTATGATTGACGTAAGTAGGTGAATAGCAGACATATGACGCGATGTCACGTGTATTCTTTGATCTTACCTCTATTCTAATAGAACGTTAGCTACCATATATGCTAGTGCGGCTGCAACTTTGCCTTTATCTTGTCTTACCGTATGGAGTTAGTTATCCTGTAATGATATAATCTCACCCCTGTTTTCCTTTTGTGCTTTTATTGTTTTGCCTGATTGGCCGCTGCAGTGGAGTACTTTCTTGACCCGAGCTCTGGATGATACTTCGTGGAGGTGCCCCGGAGGATGAAGATGAGATCGACCTCGTTCAATAGATCCTACAGTTGGGCTTCGACGATCCGTGGGTGGACTCTTTATGTGCAGCCCTCTCTAGGGCAATTTGGCTTTTGACCGTACTCGGTCGTGTTTGTCTTCCGCTTGTCGCATGATGTACTGTTGGGTCCACGGACCTCTGAGATGATGTAATAATTATCCAGTGGTGGTGTATGCCCTGGACTCTATATATTTTTATGTCTTAGTTTAAGTTCTTTGATCTTATACCTTTTGTCGAGAATCCGGCAGCGACACGAGTGCGAGTGTCGTGAGTCGGTGGCTCTTTATGCGCTACTAACTTGAGCGGGACGCGAAAGCAACTAACTTGAGTTAGCACCGCATCGGGGGCCTTACAACTTGGTATCAGAGCAGGACTGACTGTAGGACCCCTTACTGGCCGAAGTTGAGTCTAGAAACTATTTTGTAGTTATTAAGGAAAAATCGGAGAGTAGGAACTCTTTCTTTTTCTTCTTACCCCACCCTCCCACCCCTTTTTCCGTGAGGAAGTGAAACGTTGTTTTCTCTCTGCAACTTATTCCCTTTCAAAACAAATCTAGGTTCTCGTTTACATGAGGCTCCGATTCCTCTATAATTTTTTGCTAGCGACGAGATGTGTTGGCGTACTTTGAGACCACTGAGCCGCCACTTGGGGTTGACTGCTCTACCTCGCTTACGGCGTACCCCAGGTCAAACGTCCATACAGGATTGGCGGGCATCCTATGGTAATATGGATGTGGTGTCTTTTCCCCTATGGACGACCGTGTTGGCAGGCCGCTCAGGTCAGATGTCTCATTGTTCAGGTTTCCAACCGCTCGTATATATTGTTGTGTGCTCGCTAGCAGATTATTATCTTGGATTCGGGTGATCTCGGTTTGGGGATTCCAGTAGCACCTAGCTTTCGACTTTCCGGGTTAACCTTGGTGGAATTTCAGCCTTCGGCTTTCTCATACCTCGTGAGGAAGTTTTGTTGTCAATATTGCTTTATCTTCTGGTTACGTCAATGTTTCGACCATGTTCTCATACGTGTTCCTGTATACAGGATGCCAAGAGCGAACATGCCGCCGCCAGAGAACCCTCTCCTTGGGGAGGCTGTGACTGCAGTGGCTCAGGTCACAGCTGCGATCTTACAGATGCTGCAGAACCAGACTTCCCAGAGGAATGATCGACCACAGTACACCGCACTGCAGCAGTTCCTCGCGATCAACCCCCCCCCCCCCCAGGTTCTCCGAGGCTCGAGACCCGCTGGAGGCGGATGACTGGGTCGCAGAGATCAAGAAGCACTTCAATGCAAACACCGTCAGACCCGTCGACTACGTCACCTTCGCCTCCTTCCAGCTTCAGGGTGTAGCAGACAGCTGGTACGATACCTACAAGGCCAACAAGGGCGATGCTATCATCACATGGGCAGATTTCGTCGCAGACTTCAGAGCAGCGCATATTCCGAGTGGCCTGATGGACAGGAAGCATGAGGAGTTCTTGGCTCTGAGACAGGGTGACAAGTCAGTTCAAGAGTACAACCTGGCCTTCGTCAGGCTCGCCAGGTATGCTCCAGAGGAGGTCACCACAGAGGCTAAGAAGATTGCGAGGTTCCGTGGAGGTCTCAGCACAGAGATCAAGTACTCCCTCACTCAGTGCAGTCCCACGCTGTTCTCACAGTTCATGGATCAGGCTATCCGCCAGGAGTCAGCCAGAGCAGAGTGGGATGCAGACAGGAAGCGCCAGCGTGAGCACAGTTCCGCAGTGATGATCCACAAGAAGGCAAAGACTTGGGTTGCAGAGGCACCAACGCAGAGACAGCAGTACCAACAGAGGGGGGAAGTTGTCCGCACTTTTGCCCGCCCTCCCGTCCCAGTTCAGCAGGGGCCTCGCTCTACACCACCACACGCGAGGCCACCCAAGCCGCAGCAGCAGCCCAGGCCGGGCGTGATTTGCTACAAGTGCAGAGAGTCAGGGCACACGTCTCCCAACTGCACCGATCCGCGCTTTGCTCGGATCCCACCGCCTCCACCTCGCTCTACTCCGAGCACCGCGATGGTGAAGGCACAGCCACGTGCAGTTCGGGTGAACAACGTGATGCTCACAGATGCTCAGCAGTCTTCAGAGATTGTTCTTGGTAGGTTGCTTGTGTGTTCAGTACCCGCGACAGTTCTGTTCGATTCCGAAGCTTCCCATTCGTTCATATCCAATGCCTTTGCTATGTCACTTGACCTTCCGAGAGAGCAGTTGCGTAAACCGATCTCAGTTTGTTCTCCGGGCTCTAGAGTGGAGTCTTCAAGGCTTGTTCCAGATGTGGAGATCCGTATTCAGGGCGTTGTTTTCACAGCATCCCTAATTGTCTTGCCTCGTTCCGACATTGATGTCATTCTGGGCATGGATTGGCTTGTGCAGCACAAGGCCAATATTGATTGTCCAACCAGACCAGTGAAGTTGACACATGATTCAGGCGCAGAGGTCTTGTACACTTGTGGCTCTATGACGGGACCAGCACAGTTGTACGCGTTGAACGCAGGAGTTGCGCCTTTGCTCGAAGAGGTGAGAGTTGTCTGTGAGTTCCCAGACGTCTTTCGGTGGAGTTGCCAGGAATTCCCCCAGTTTGAGCTATTGAGTTCGTTATTGAGCTAGAGCCTGGTACCCAGCCGATTTCTCGGCATCCGTACAAGATGTGTTCGAAGGAGTTGATCGAGCTCAAGAAGCAATTGACAGAGTTGGAGGCAGGCGGTTTTATCCGCGCGAGCACTTCCCCTTGGGGTGCACCAGCTTTGTTTGTCCAGAAGAAGGATGGGACTAGCCGCTTGGTCCAGGACTATCGCGGTATCAACAAGAAGACCATCAAGAACAAGTACCCTTTGCCCCGCATCAATGATCTGTTTGAGCAGTTAAATGGGGCTAAGGTGTTTTCCAAGCTTGACTTGAGGATGGGGTATCACCAAATCCGTGTTCGTGAAGAGGATATTCCCAAGACCGCGTTCAGCACACGTTATAGGCTGTATGAGTTCACAGTCATGACTTTTGGGTTCTCAAATGCCCCTCCGACATTCATGAGAGCTATGAACTATTTGTTCCAAGAATGGCTTGATGTGTTTGTGATCCTCTACCTCGACGACATTCTTGTCTATTCCAAGTCAGAGGCTGAGCATGAGGAACATTTGCGCTTGGTGCTGCAGAAGTTAAGAGAGCATCGGTATTACGCCAAGTTCTCCAAGTGTGAGTTTTGGCTGGACAAGGTCAATTTTCTGGGCCATGTCATCTCCGCTGAGGGAATTGCGGTTGACCCAGAGCGAGTCCGCACTATTCAAGAGTGGGCTTCGCCGAAGAATGTGAAGCATCTAAGGAGTTTTCTCGGCCTCGCCAGTTATTGCAGGAGGTTTGTGCAGAATTTCTCCAAAATAGCGAAGCCAATGACTGAATTGTTGGGCAAGGACAAGTGGTACACTTGGTCACCATCTTGCCAGTCAGCCTTCGAGGAGTTGAAAGAGAAGCTGACCACAGCTCCAATTCTCACGCCACCAGATGAGTCACAACCTTTTCAGGTGTTTTGTGATGCTTCTTTGCAAGGTCTGGACAGATTTTGATGCAAGGCAGGAATATTGTGGCGTATACCTCACGGCAGTTGAAGACAAGTGAGAGGAATTATCCCACGCACGACTTGGAGCTTGCAGCAGTTGTGCACGCTTTGGTCACTTGGCGACACCTCCTCTTAGGGAGGAAGGTGGATGTGTTCACGGACCACAAGAGTCTGAAGTACTTGTTCACTCAGCCAAATCTGAACTTGAGGCAAAGAAGATGGCTTGAAACCATTACCGAGTACACAGTTGATATTCAGTACACGCCTGGGAGGGAGAATGTCATAGCTGATGCGCTGAGCCGCACGGGAGATTGCAATAATATCCAGGTGCAAAAGTTCCACCCTGATTTGTGTGAGTCCTTTCGAAGGCTAAATCTCGAGCTAGTTCCAGCAGGTATCTTGCCAACCTTGTGGTCGAGCCCACTATCCATGAGAAGATTCGTGAAGCTCAGTCTGGCAGCTCAATGATACAGAAGATCAAACAGGGTATTGCCGCCTCAGTTACAAAGTACGGTTGCTTTTCAGTGCATAATGACGGCACCGTGTTGTTCGAAGAGCGAGTTGTTGTTCCCAAGGAGGGAGATCTCAGAGAGGTCATCATGAAGGAAGCCCATGATTCAAAGCTATCGATTCACCCTGGCAGTACAAAGATGTATCAAGATCTCAACCAAAGCTTTAGGTGGACTCGTATGAAGCGGGATGTTGCCCGTTACGTGTCTCAGTGTGATGTGTGCAGGAGAGTGAAGGCACAACACCAGAACCCTGCCGGGTTGCTTCAGCCACTTGAGATTCCGGAGTGGAAATGGGATCACATAGAGATGGATTTCATCACAGGCTTCCCCTTGTCGCAGAAGAAGAACAATGCCATCTTTGTTGTCATCGACAATCTTTCCAAAGTTGCCCACTTCTTTCCAGTGAAGGATTCCATTTCAGCAGCTCAGCTGGCGGATTTTTACACCGCTAGAGTTGTATCTTTGCATGGCATTCCCAAGAAGATCAGTTCAGATAGAGGCAGCCTTTTCACCTCCAAGTTCTGGCAGGCCTTTCAAAAGGCGATTGGTACGACAGTGTTGTTCAGTACCGCTTATCACCCTCAGACAAGTGGACAAGTCGAGCGCGTGAACCAAATCCTCGAGGACATGCTTCGGGCATGTGTCATCTCGTTTGGCATGAAGTGGGAAGAGTGCTTGCCGTATGCTGAGTTCTCTTACAACAACAGCTATCAGGCAAGTCTGCAGGCAGCGCCGTTTGAAGTCTTGTATTGCCACAAGTGCAGGACACCTTTGAACTGGTCCGAGACAGGTGAGAGGCAGTTGTTCGGTCCAGATGTGATCCAGGAGGCAGATGACAGAGTGAAGATTGTCCGAGAGCACCTAAAGGAAGCACAGTCTAGGCAGAAGGCCTACTATGACAAAAGGCACCGTGGTGTAGCGTTTCAGGTTGGTGATTGGGCGTACCTGAGAGTGTCTCCATTGAGGGGAACTCACCGCTTTGGCATCAAGGGAAAGCTCGCTCCAAGATTTGTCGGACCTTTCCGCATCCTTGAGACTAGAGGACCTCTTGCCTTTCGGCTCGAGCTCCCAGAGAGTCTGTCCATGGTGCATGACGTGTTCCATCTGTCCCAGCTAAAGAAGTGCTTCAAGCAGCCAGAGCAGGCTGTTGACTTGGGCGAGATCCAGCTGAGTGCGGACCTTTCCTACTCAGAGCGTCCAGTCCGTGTTCTTGAGACGTCCGAGCGCAAGACTCGCAACAAGACCGTCAAGTTCATGAAAGTTCAGTGGGCACTTCATTCAGAGAAGGAAGCAACGTGGGAGCATGAAGATCATCTCTGTTCTGAGTATCCTGAGTTGTTTCAGGCTTAGATCTCGGGACGAGATCCTGTGTTGGTGGGGGAGTGTTGTAACAGCCCATGTGCAATAAATAAGAATCACCATGAGGTTGTACTTTGTCTGATGACTCTGTAACTTGGCATGATGCTAAACATTATAATTTCATGTGGTGGTTTAAATTTGCATTGGGATTGGAGCCCATTTGGTTTGTTTGATTTTGCATTCAAAATGGTTCAAGAAGGGTGTTTGAGGAATTTAAATTGTTACATGCATGCTCTCCTTGACCCCAAACTTGGCATAGCTAATTCCTTTCCCCTCCTAAGCTTTTCAAAAGCCTTGCTCCATTTTTTGCAGCTCTAAAAATTTGGGCCATAGTTCAAAGTGATTTTGAATTCAAAAATGAGCTCACAATTTTGTTGTTGCCAAAAATTCCCAAACATTTTTGGAAATTGAGGAATAATGCAAGGTTAATTATACATATTTTTATGTATTTTCCCACTTGTATTTAATCCTTAAAAACTCCAAATCCTTTCTGTTTTATGTTAAATGGAAAAGGATAGAGCAGCAGGGTTTTTTTCAATTCCCTGTTGCAGACCCAGCCCACCTGGGCCTTGGATTGCTTCTCGGGCTAGAGCCCACCAGCGAAGGGGTAACTGGAGTGCGCCCTGTTCGTTCGATCTGCATCCGACGGCCTCCCCGTCGTCTTCTTTCCACGCTGGAGTGAGGTCCCCTCCCCCTCCTCTCTCACGAGCGCGTCCGACCACGGGAGGTGGAGCCCTCCGGCCAGGGAGAGCGGGAGCTCCCTATTTGAGGCCACCGGGAGCGCCCCGGGGAACCTAGGGTTTCCCTCCTCCATTTTTACCCCTTGGCTCGCCGCCGCCGCGCTCAATTGCATTGATCCGTCGGCCACGGCAGCAGGTGACCCGAGTTCAATTCGCCGCCGTTGAGCCGAGTCGTTGTCCGCGTGTTCACGCTCGCCCTCCTGCAGGTCGTCCTGATCCTTTCCCGTCGGCGTCGTGGTTGCAGGAGCTTCGCCGCGGTCCCGCCACGTAGCACCTCCGCGGCGCGGCAGTTCTGCCTCGTCGTCGACCGACCGCTCCTCCGTCCCCTCCGAGCTGTCGAGGACGTCCCTGAGCACCCCAAGGTGAGCCTCTGGTGCTCCCCTGCTTCCTCGTTCGCTCGCGGATAGGTAGCCCCGTAGTTGCGTTTCTCGCCGCCGTGTTCACGGATCCCCGCCAAGCCGGTGATCACCGTGACCAGGACGCTGCCGAGGAGTGAGCAAGCGTGCTCTAGGCACGTCCAGGATGTGTGTATGGCCTCAAAGGGGTAGCCTTTGGGTGCTTCCCGTGTAGTAGCTCTGAACCCGGTTCAGATCCGTAGCCGTGGAGTTTTCCGGTGAGGCTGGGGTCCGATATGTTGTGCTCCGATGAGGTTTCGATGTGTGGAGGAGTAGCTGGTTGTCCCAGGTGCGCGTAGGAACTCGCGGTGTCGCCGGAGGAGCCCTGGAGCCGTGGTTAGCTTCGCCTGAACTTGTTGTCGCCGCCGTCTGGTTTTCTGTCAGTAGATGCAGTAGTTGCCGCCGCAATGTTCAAAGGAGAGTGGCGAGTGGAGCAGTTTGTCCCTGCGGTCTTGGAGTGTCGCAATCCATAGCTGGATGTGCCAACTTCCGTTCCCCAGTAACCGCGGGGCTGCCGGCGTTGAAACGGCGAGGCGAGGTTCGCCGCAAGTCGTCGTCGTCGCCGGTTTTCTGAAGCTCAATTCGGGGGTTGCATACCTCTTCTGTTTTGGGACCTGCTTCGGTTCAGAAAGCGTGCAGTGGCGCAGTGGTAGCGAGAAACCGCAGCAGTTCAGCAGGTCGTGGGTTCGACTCCCACGCGAGGCTTTGTCTCCCCCCTTTTTTGGAGTTAAGTAGAGGCTGACGAGCGGGCCCCTCGTGTCAGCGAGGCTGCCCGAGTGGAGTGGGCGGAGCCCACTGGTGGGCTTTGAACTTGGCCCAGTGCGCCGAGGCCAGCCCAGTGGCTGCGCCCACTGTTTTTTTTTCTTCTTTTGGATTTCTTTTCTTTTTCTGTTTAAGTTCAAATTTGAGTTTGAATTCAAATTCAAACTGAATTTGAACCTTGGAGTTTTTTCCACCTCAATGGGGCATCCCATATATGTTTTTGGGGTATCTTGAGCTACTGACCATCATGGTGAGGTCCTTTTTGCATTTGGACCCTTTGATTTTTGGAGTGTGGCAATTTTGGAAATAAACCCCTTTTCATCTATTTGTTTTTGTCAAGTTTTACCCCAATTAAAAATGGCCATGCCATATATGATTTTTGGGTAGTTTCAAACAAGGAGTTGCATGGTGATAATGGTTTAACCATTTAAGCCTTTTCAAAAATGCATCTAGTGCAACTTTGCACTCAGCCCCCCTGAAAATTCTTTTGATTTGCAACTGTGTTTGCAAATCTAGAGGCTGCCATATCATATATGGTTTTGGGGTAGATTTTCGCAAGGATTGCAATGATGGTGTCCTCATGATGTTATGTGCAACTCATTTGGACAGGGTGTGACCACCTCATCCAGGATCAATCTGTCTTTTTCCTTTCTTGCATCATTCCAATTTCAGTGCATGTTGGAAGTGATGATCTTTGATTCTTTCAAGTTCTGTTTCATGTCATCTCCAAATCTTTTCTCCAAACTAGCACCCAATTTATTGCCTGTGCAGTGTGGCTGGATTCCAACTTTTGTTGCACCCTCCTTGTGTCGAATTCACCGGCACTACTCCGTCTCCGGAATCGATGATTACTTTCACGTTGTTTTGTTTCTGTTAAATGCATTGTTGATCATGCCATGTTGACATGCTACTGACACCTAAAATAACGCTAAGACCAAAGCCATTTTCACGTAAATAAATTGCATATGAAGGTTTTGACGTGTCGTCAGCACCTTCATTTAAATTGACTAGATAGGGTCACAACATGTCTAATTAAACTTGCTCATACCATCCTTGCCTGTGCATTGTACCCGTTACTTACTTGTGTGCCTTTTCCTTGCCGTTACCTTACGTTAGCACCTGAGACCGCCGAGGAGACTTACGTGGAGATTTCCGACACCGAGCCCGAGGACCCTGCTGCGTCTGATTCGACGACCGATTAGCCAGGCAAGGGGAAGATTTATACCATTACTTGATACCTTTCTTCCTACCTTCCTAGCTGTAGTCTAGAACGTTTGCTTGATCCTATCCACTTTGATTAAGCCTTTTTTTTTGGAAACCCAAACAGCCATGATCCCCACATCCCAGCAAAACATTGTATTGCTAAGTTACCGCTGCTCAGCCATTGCTTAGTATGAGTAGGAAAACTTGTTGCTTACCCTATTGCTATGGTTTGGGATATCATGTTATTGAAAGAAGTTGGTTGATATTTTATTATGTTTATGATGTTAATTTATACTTGACGAAAGATGGGAGACCAGGCTGTTCCTGCCAGGTGTTTTGTTCCATTTGAGTCACCTAGGTCCCGAGTTCCGGGTATTGTGTTTCTTGACGAGCGTGCCTAATCGTGTGTGGGATTCTATGGGGTCCCCTTGTCTTACCTACCTAGCATCATACAATTCTAGTGGTGGCCCGAGATGATTTACTATTTGCAATGTGTGTGTGCTGGTGGTACCCCAGTTGTTTACAAACCACCTTGGGCCAGGAGGACTTGTGCCTTGGATGGCCCACTTTGTCTGGCTGAGGATCCGGTGTCCCATGTGTGATTAACCGGGTATCCAAACCTGCGACAGACGGTAGAGGCCGATCCGAGAGCGCGACCGGCTTTTGAGTTGGGTGTCGACTCACCGGGCGCCACCCGGAGTTGTGCATTGTTAGTTAGAGGGACTCTGACGTTCCGGAGTTTCAGGCGATTACCTAGCCAAGTGGAAACCTGGCGTGCATGCGAAGCCTATGATGGGCAGTTGGTACACCCCTGGAGGGCTAAATCTTTTCGAAAAGCCGTGTCTGCGGTTATGGACGACTTGAGACCTACTCCTTGTTCATAGAATAACATCAAGTTGAATCTTAATAAAAACTTGCCTACCGTGTGAGTGCCTTGGTTGCTTTTCTTCGTCCAGGGGACCGAGAGAAGATCCAGGTTGTGCTATGATTGACGTAAGTAGGTGAATAGCAGACTTATGACGCGATGTCACGTGTATTCTTTGATCTTACCTCTATTCTAATAGAACGTTAGCTACGATATATGCTAGTGTGGCTGCAACTTTGCCTTTATCTTGTCTTACCGTAGGGAGTTAGTTATCCTGTAATGATATAATCTCACCCCTGTTTTCCTTTTGTGCTTTTATTGTTTTGCCTGATCGGCCGCTGCAGTGGAGTACTTTCTTGACCCGAGCTCTGGACGATACTTCGTGGAGGTGCCCCCGGTGGATGACGATGAGATCGACCTCGTTCAGTAGATCCTACAGTTGGGCTTCGACGATCCGTGGGTGGACTCTTTATGTGCAGCCCTCTCTAGGGCAATTTGGCTTTTGACCTGTCACAACCCCAAGTTAGGTATGTGCTAGGATTAGCAAGTCACTTTGCATCATGATAAAAAAAATTCAAAAAGAAATTGAAATGGGAGAGAAAAACCCCCCAGGTGAATTTAATTCAAAAGGCCAGAAATAAATCTTCTCCAAAAATTCATGTTTGATTTTTGAAAAGTATTATAAATGAGTGTGATCACATATCAAGTGATTTGGGACCCACCCCATGCTCATGGATTTTTCAAATATTCAAACAGTGCCTTGGAATTAATCAAATACTCCTATTTGATTTAAAGTTCAAATATTTTTGAATTTTAAAAAGTGCCAAACTTTATAAGTGGCTAGTCTAATATAATATGAGGCCATATAAAAAGTTTCAGCATTTTTAAAAATGCCTAGCTATTTATTTTTAGCATGGCCAACATATTACAGAAAAGAAAACCGAAAAGAAAAGAAACAGAAAACTTACCTGGCGCCTATGCGAGGCCCACTTCTTCTGGCCCAGTCCAGCCCACCTGGACTCCTCCCTTGTCTTCTACCTCCCCGCGCCTCCAAGCTGCTCGGTGGAATGCCACCGAGCCAGCCGAGCACGCCTTGCTCTCCCCAGCCTCCACCTGCCATCCCGAAGCTCCTAGATGCGCCACGCAGCTCCTGGACGAGCCGCACGTTCATTCCCCCTCCTCCCAACCCGTCTGTGTCTCTCCCCAGCTCGCCCGCGACGACCCCCGAGAGCATCGCCGGCCATGGCCATGGCAACTCATAGCCCGAGCTCGAGGTAGCCGCCAGGAGCGTGTCCATCGTCTTCGCCTTCGTCTTCCACGCCGCGCCGCAGAAGGAATCGCCCCGGGACGCCTTGTAGCCGACGTGCACTTCATCGTCCTCCACTCCGGCCGCCGTGCGTCGCGGTCCAAATACTCCACCGTCGAGCCCTCCCCGACCGAGCTGCTACCTCCGTCAAGTTCCTGGTGAGTTGTAGCTAAAAACCCTCTCGATACGCCCTCGTTTGCATCCTCTAGCAACGTCCTCCATGGGAGCCGAGCGAGCTCACCGCCATGGACGACGTTAAGCTCGCTCCCGTGCTTTTTCGTCCATCCCAGCCTGCCCATCGTGCTCCTGAGGTCCACGTGGTTCTTTTGCACTAGCGCACGCTCAAGTTGGGCCACTGCAGCGTCGTCTTCGTCGTCGCCATACCACGGTTGCCGCCGACGAGGTCCCTGTCGTCGCCTCCGTCACCCCCCGCTCAGGCTGCAACCTCCAGTGGACGCGCGATGACCCCAGGATCCCAACGCAGCTCTCCCCGTTCGATTTGGTCGACGGCGCCGCCGTCCCCGCGGACACCGCCGTGGTCTGTGACCACCGGCGGCTAACCGCCGACGCAGATGACGTGGCCGTGTTTAGGTTAGCCCTAACCCCACCCCTAAACCACCCCAGTGTCACTTACAGGTGGGCCCCGGGCCCCCTTTAATCTCTCTGTTAGTTTAATTAACAGGGATTTAACCCAGAGAGGCTGACAGGGTGACCCCACAGGTCAGTTTGACCAGAGTCAAGCCCTGATGTCATGCTGATGCAGTGATGATGCAATAAACCCTTTTACAGATTAAAAGAAATTCAGAAAATTCCAGAAAATACCCAAAACTTCAATAATTCATAGAAAATTCATTTTAACTCCAAATTGGACAAATAATATGTCTAAAATTATCAGAAAAATACAAGGATTCTGAATATGCAACTTGTTTCTATGTTTTACCATTTTAAAATGGCTGAACAGTAGCAAACATGCATATGGATCCTTTTCAAATTCAAATTTGGAGTGAATTTGCAAATGATTTTGCAACACACTTCTATTAGATGGATTCATCCACACATCAGAGGCTTTACCTCACCTTTACAACATCACTTCATGATCAACCTTTTCAAATGAACTTTCATGCATTCAAATGCATTTGAAATTCATCGATAAATCAAATGGAGTTTGAATTTGCAACTCAAATGCAATATACTCCTTTTAAATGAAATGTTCAACACATCAGTACCATGAACATCACCATTACAATCTTATTCATGTGATTGGGCATTGTACATTATATTGATCCTATGATTGTCATGTTGCTGATAGAAGTGGAGCCGGAACCCGAGTTCACCCCCTTCGTTGAAGACCCCGTGACTGAACCCCGTCAGCAAGGCAAGCAAACCCCCATTGATCATGTCTATAAAATCCCAATTCCCTCTCAGTCTCGCTTATGCATGTTTAGGAGATCACCTTGTATCGATTCTACCGCATAGTTGAACCCATATCCTTTGCATGACCTATCATCTTGTCACAGTAGTAAGCAAACCACAATCCTAGCAGATGTAGGAGTTGGTTGATATCATGTGACCCCTGCAACTGTTACTGCTTATTGCATGCTTAGTGGTACAATGAGGTTGCTTTTGGTGTGAGTCGGGATGATGGTGAAACATGGTGTTCATGAAAGTGAAACTGTGTTGGTGAATCTACCCTAATACAAGGTGAACGATGAGAGGCTGTGTAGGAGTACACAGTGGGTTGTCTCGTTGAACACCGCCTTAAGTCCGAGTTCTTGTGTGGTGATCCAAGAAGAGTACAACCACACATTGGGCTCACTGACCTCTCTCATCCTAGTACCTCACCCCTTTTGAACCCCAGAAGTCGCAGTAGTTCGGAGTTCTGGTAGTGTTGTGGCACGGTCTGCGAAGTGGATGAACGGCTTTCAAGACCGGCTTGGGACCCTACACACATCGTTTGAGGCTGTACTGGAACCTCGACCGGACTTCCATACGGATCCCCCTCAGATAGGCGACTCTCTGGACTAGAACGGAGTTGTGGGCGAAGTGTTGTGGTGGCATCCTCGCTGTCACCTCTTGAACGGTGACACGCAAAAGGCGGTAACTGATGACACGTGTGTGTAGCGGTACACCCCTGCAGGGTTAACAAAACTATTCGAATAGCCGCGTCCGTGGTTATGGACTGCTTGGAAAGCTTAGCTTGATTATTAGACAACTTGAACTGGATACTTCTAAAACTCGCAAGATAAGCGTGAGTGCTATGGTGTGCTCCTCGTGGGGAAGTCGAGGAAGGCACCATAGTGGTGTAATTGGTTGGAGAATGTAGTGGACTCGTGTACGCTTCTTACCTCAAGTCTGGTACTCGTAGTTCACGACTAGCCAAGTCAAAGCTGCCACTTCTGCAATTGAACCCCACCTCCCTTTACCTTGATACATGTGCATGAGTAGTATAGCTCCTACGTAAGTCTTGCTGAGTACGACTTTGTACTCATGTTTGCTTATTCTATGTTTTAGATGAACCCACCGACCCCGATGGTGGCTTCTACCTGAAGCTCGAAGAATGAAGACTCAGACCAAGACCAAGCTAGTGTAGTCCCAGTCAGACGACTGTTCCCTCGTGGAAGGGCTTGTTTATAGATAAGGCTTCTCTAAGCCATTTGTTAAGCTTGTCTGTACTCAGACCTACTTTGCTTCCGCTTGTCTGTTGTAATGTTGGATCACATGCTTGTGATCTCTGTGTGCACTCTGTAAGAGTTATCAATAAAGTGGTATCATTTGTAGAGAATTGCAATGATACCTGCTATACATACAAGGCATGTGTGTTGCGTGTATGTTTATAACATGCATGTCTTTGTATGGGTTTTCAAGACCTTAGTTGTGATCTGGCTGGCGGTCTTTATACACCAAGTGGCCCTTAGATGTGCGCAGCTTGGGGCATCGCGATGCGATTGTTCGACACTCTGTCTCGTGCACACTTTGATGTATGATCGAGCCCGCCCTAGACCCCGACTAAGTGATCGGGCTGGAGTAAGTTTATGTAAGGGTTATAATACAATCGATAATATGGTTGAGGCGACTTGTCTATGAGTATGGGAGTTCACCACCCATATCATTTAGACTTGTGTGCGGACGATGAGGACCCATTTCAGTTGATCATCCGGTCTGGATGGGATGCCCCTCACGTTCGATGCTTTCCGGGAACGTTTTGTGCTTGGCCTTGTCTGCTTAGACAAGTGGGTACGGTTCTCGGCTCTCCATATGATTGTGTTGTAGCGATTCTTGCATACGCTAACCCCGGGTCCCGACAGACTTGGTATCAGAGCAGGACTGACTGTAGGATTATCAGCCTTGGCCGAAGTCGAGTCTAGCTTGCTATAGTTATATAGTTACTCTGGGTATATAAGAGAACAACATAAGGCTTATTTTTTCTCCTTACCCTCATCGTTCTGAGTTCTGAGTCACCCTCATCTTATTCTACGGGAAGATAGGACTAGGCTCACCTCTTTCTGATTAGAACATCTCGTTGTTTGCTTCCTTGTAGCCGTAGGAAAGTTGTGTCCGGTTTCCTAGCATTGTTGTAATGCTGATTTCTTACATCGTATTATGTAAGTGATGTATCTACATTGAAAGAAAATTGTTTTCTTGCAATTACAGCCGTTATGCTGTCCGAGTTATTCCAGGTTTCTTCATAATCTGATGTAATTGCAAAATCCTTCCCTCCTTTTCGGTTGTCCTTTTTTAAGGACTTCTAGGTGGCATGCCCGACAGTTCCATAGAGTTTGATGTAGGTTTTATTCTAGAAACCTATAGTGTTTCATTTGAAGCTCTTTCTCCCACTTTAGATGTCTTCTAGCCAGAAGAACCACACTAACCATCGTGTTGGGGTACTTTGTTACTCTGACATATCTGTTGTAGCCCCTAGTAAGCCATGGTCATCCTCAGGAAAACCATCCAGTAACCAAACTCCTTAAACCTAGCCACCCGACAAATGTGTAGAGTTTATTATAGATCTTGCCCCAGGAACCGCACCAATTTCCAGACGCCCATACAAAATGGCCCCACGTGAGTTAGCTGAGCTTAAAACCCAACTGGAAGCTTTGTTGGAAAAAGGCTTCATCCGCCCTAGCTCATCGCCATGGGGTTGCCCCGTTATGTTCATAACGAAGAAAGATGGAACAGAAAGGATGTGCGTAGACTATCGCCCGCTAAATTTAGCGACAATAAAGAACAAATACCCACTGCCCAAGATCAATGATCTTTATGATCAACTTGCAGGATCCTCTGTCTTCTCCAAGATGGATTTGAGATTAGGTTATCATCAAATCAAAATCCGAAACGAGGACATTCCAAAAACGGCTTTTACTACTCGTTATGGTCTTTATGAGTACACCGTCATGTCCTTTGGTTTGACCAATGCCCCCGCCACTTTCTCACGCATGATTAACTCGATCTTCATGGAGTACCTAGATAAATTTGTTGTAGTTTATCTCGATGACATTCTCATCTACTCGAAGAACGAAGAAGAGCACGCAGAACACCTTAGGCTGGTATTGATGAAACTTAGAGAGCATCGCCTTTATGCCAAGTTCTCCAAGTGTGAATTTTGGCTACCAGAAGTGACCTACTTAGGCCACGTGATTTCTGCGAAAGTTGTTGCAGTCAATCCCGAGAGAGTTCGGGCCGTCCTTGACTGGACTCCACCTGAATCGGTTAAGCAAGTTAGGAGTTTTCTTGGCTTAGCAAGCTATTGTCGCCGCTTCGTTGAGAACTTCTCCAAAGTTGCAAAGCCTCTAACTGAACTCCTCAAGAAAGATAAGAAATTCGAATGGACCCCCAAGTACGAGGAAAGCTTTCAAGAGCTTAAAAGAAGATTGACTTCTGCACCCGTACTTGCGCCTCCAGACACCAAAAAGGATTTCTAAATCTATTGTGACGCCTCACGGCAAGGGTTAGGATGCATACTTATGCAAGATAGACATGTGGTAGCTTATGCTTCACGCCAGTTGCGTCCACATGAAGAGAACTATCCTACCCATGACCTTGAACTCGTTGTCGTAGTTCATGCCCTAACAACTTGGCGACATTACCTCCTTGGTAATCGTTGTGAGATATTTTCTGACCACCAAAGCCTCAAATACATTTTCACCCAGCCGGATCTTAATCTCAGGCAAAGACGCTGGATTGAGTTGATAAAAGATTATGACTTAGGAATTTCTTACACCCCAGGCAAAGCCAATGTCATGGCTGATGCACTAAGTCGTAAGTCGTATTGTAACAACCTCATGTTACAACAGTATCAACCACTTCTTCATGAGGAATTTCGAAAGCTCAATCTTGAGATTGTTCCTCATGGCTATCTTTCTACCTTGGTGGCGAAACCAACTCTTGAGGATCAAATCATAGTTGCCCAAAGGCGTGCACGAGGTGTTCGCCGGATCAAGGAGAACATTGCTAGCGGAGTTGCTAAATGTTTCTCCACAGATAGTAAAGGAACGGTATTCTTTGAAAATCGTTTGGTAGTACCTAAGAATAAGGATCTACGGCAACTCATCCTCAAAGAAGCCCATGACACACCCCTCTCAATTCATCCCGGTAGCACAAAAATGTACCGAGATCTACGCCAGAGATTTTGGTGGACTAGGATGAAGAGAGACATTGCTCGATTTGTTGCCGAATGTGATGTTTGTCGTCGCATTAAGGCAGAACATCAAAGACCTGCTGGTACACTTCAACCTTTGCCTATTCCAGAGTGGAAATGGGACAAGGTCGGTATGGACTTCATCACCAGCTTTCCAAGAACCCAGAAAGGAAACGATGCCATCTTCGTTGTCATTGACCGACTTTCCAAAGTTGCTCACTTCCTTCCTGTTCGCGAGTCTATAACTGCTAGTCAGTTGGCGGACTTGTACGTCTCTAGAATTGTGTCCCTTCACGGTGTTCCTTTGGAAATCAATTCTGATCGTGGTAGCCTTTTCACCTCTAGATTTTGGGGAAGCTTCCAACATGCTATGGGAACTCATCTCTCCTTTAGTACAGCTTTCCATCCTCAGTCTAGCGGTCAAGTCGAAAGGGTTAACCAAATTCTTGAAGACATGCTCAGAGCTTGTGTTATCTCATTCGGAAAGAATTGGGAGAAGTCTCTTCCATTCGCCGAATTTGCTTATAACAATAGTTTTCAATCTAGTTTGGGCATGGCTCCTTTTGAATTTCTCTATGGACGGAAATGTCGAACACCCCTAAATTGGTCAGAAGCCGGTGAAAGACAATTCTTTGGACCGGATATGATTCAGGATGCAAAAGAGCAGGTTTGCATTGTTCGTGAGAAATTGAAAACAGCCAAGTCTCGTCAGAAAAGCTATTATGATCGTCATCATAGGGAAGAAAGCTATAATCTGGATGAGAAGGCTTACCTTCGGGTTACTCCTCTGAAGGGAACCCAAAGATTCGGTATCAAAGGCAAATTGGCCCCACGTTACATCAGACCTTTCAGCATTCTAGCTAAACGTGGAGAAGTTGCCTACCAACTTGAACTACCCCCGTACCTTTCCCGAGTACATGATGTATTCCATGTGTCACAACTCAGGCGTTCCTTCAAGGACCCCGTCCGCGAAGTCGACCATGAAATGCTTGATGTACAAGATGACCTTTCTTATCGAGAATACCCTATTCGTGTTCTTGATTCAGCAGAGTGTGTCACTCGCCGAAAGAAGATCAAGTTTATGAAAGTTCAGTGGTCACACCACTCCGAGAAAGAAGCCACGTGGGAAAGAGAAGACCGTCTCAGTGCCGAGTACCTCTCCTTCCTCCCGCAGACTTCTGAATCTCGGGACGAGATTCTTTTGAGTGGGGGCGAGTTGTCACAACCCCAAGTTAGGTATGTGCTAGGATTAGCAAGTCACTTTGCATCATGATAAAAAAATCAAAAAGAAATTGAAATGGGAGAGAAAAACCCCCCAAATGAATTTAATTCAAAAGGCCAGAAATAAATCTTCTCCAAAAATTCATGTTTGATTTTTGAAAAGTCTTATAAATGAGTGTGATCACATATCAAGTGATTTGGGACCCACCCCATGCTCATGGATTTTTCAAATATTCAAACAGTGCCTTGGAATTAATCAAATACCCCTATTTGATTTAAAGTTCAAATATTTTTGAATTTTAAAAAGTGCCAAACTTTATAAGTGGCTAGTCTAATATAATATGAGGCCATATAAAAAGTTTCAGCATTTTTTAAAATGCCTAGCTATTTATTTTTAGCATGGCCAACATATTACAGAAAAGAAAACCGAAAAGAAAAGAAACAGAAAACTTACCTGGCGCCTATGCGAGGCCCACTTCTTCTGGCCCAGTCCAGCCCACCTAGACTCCTCCCTTGTCTACTACCTCCCCGCACCTCCAAGCTGCTCGGTGGAATGCCACCGAACCAGCCGAGCACGCCTTGCTCTCCCCAGCTCGCCCGCGACGACCCCCGAGAGCATCGCCGGCCATGGCCATGGCAACTCATAGCCCGAGCTCGAGGTAGCCGCCAGGAACGTGTCCATCGTCTTCGCCTTCGTCTTCTACGCCGCGCTGCAGAAGGAATCGCCCCGGGACACCTTGTAGTGGACGTGCACTTCATCGGCCTCCACTCCGGCAGCCGTGCGTCGCGGTCCAAATACTCCGCCGTCGAGCCCTCCCCGACCGAGCTGCTACCTCCGTCGAGTTCCTGGGCAGCTGTAGCTCAAAAACCCTTTGGATACGCACTCGTTTGCTACCTCTAGAGACGTCCGCCATGGGAGCCGAGCGAGCTCGCCGCCATGGACAACGTTAAGCTCGCTCCCGTGATTTTTCGTCCATCCCAGCCTGCCCATCGTGCTCCTGAGGTCCACGTGGTTCTTTTGCACTAGCGCACGCTCAAGTTGGGCCACTGCAGCGTCGTCTTCGTCGTCGCCATACCACGGTTGCCGCCGACGAGGTCCCTGTCGTCGCCTCCGTCACCCCCCCCCCCCCCCCGCTCATGCTGCAACCTCCAGTGGACGCGCGACGACCCCAGGATCCCAACGCAGCTCTCCCCGTTCGATTTGGTCGACGGCGTCGCCGTCCCCGCGGACACCGCCGTGGTCTGTGACCACCGGCGGCTAACCGCCGGCGCAGATGATGTGGCCGTGTTTAGGTTAGCCCTAACCCCACCCCTAAACCACCCCAGTGTCACTTACAGGTGGGCCCCGGGCCCCCTTTAATCTCTCTCTTAGTTTAATTAACAAGGATTTAACCCAGAGAGGCTGACAGTGTGACCCCACAGGTCAGTTTGACCAGAGTCAAGCCCTGATATCATGCTGATGCAGTGATGACGCAATAAACCCTTTTACAGATTAAAAGAAATTCAGAAAATTCCAGAAAATACCCAAAACTTCAATAATTCATAGAAAAATCATTTTAACTCCAGATTGGACAAATAATATGTCTAAAATTATCAGAAAAATACAAGGATTCTGAATATGCAACTTGTTTCTATGTTTGACCATTTTAAAATGGGTGAACAGTAGCAAACATGCATATGGATCCTTTTCAAATTCAAATTTGGAGTGAATTTGCAAATGATTTTGCAACACACTTCTATTAGATGGATTCATCCACACATCAGAGGCTCTACCTCACCTTTACAACATCACTTCATGATCAACCTTTTCAAATGAACTTTCATGCATTCAAATGCATTTGAAAATCATCGATAAATCAAATGGAGTTTGAATTTGCAACTCAAATGCAATATACTCCTTTTAAATGAAATGCTCAACACATCAGTACCATGAACATCACCATTACAATCTTATTCATGTGATTGTGCATTGTACATTATGTTGATCCTATGATTGTCATGTTGCTGATAGAAATGGAGCCGGAACCCGAGTTCACCCCCTTCGTTGAAGACCCCGTGACTGAACCCCGTCAGCAAGGCAAGCAAACCCCCATTGATCATGTCTATAAAATCCCAATTCCCTCTCAGTCTCGCTTATGCATGTTTAGGAGATCACCTTGTATCGATTCTACCGCATAGTTGAACCCATATCCTTTGCATGACCTATCATCTTGTCATAGTAGTAATTAAACCACAATCCTAGCAGATGTAGGAGTTGGTTGATATCATGTGACCCCTGCAACTGTTACTGCTTATTGCATGCTTAGTGGTACAATGAGGTTGCTTTTGGTGTGAGTCAGGATGATGGTGAAGATGGTGTTGATGAAAGTGAAACTGTGTTGGTGAATCTACCCTAATACAAGGTGAACGATGAGAGGTAGTGTAGGAGTACACAGTGGGTTGTCTCGTTGAACACCGCCTTAAGTCCGAGTTCTTGTGTGGTGATCCAAGAAGAAGAGTACACATTGGGCTCACTAGCCCCTCTCATCCTAGTACCTCACCCCGTTCGAACCCCAGAAGTCGCAGTAGTTCGGAGTTCTGGTAGGGTTGTGGCACGGTCTGCGAAGTGGATGAACGGCTTTCAAGACCGGCTTGGGACCCTACACACATCGTTTGAGGCTGTACTGGAACCTCGGCCGGACTTCCATACGGATCCCCCTCAGATAGGCGACTCTCTCGACTAGAACGGAGCTGTGGGCGAAGTGTTGTGGTGGCATCCTCGCTGTCACCTCTTGAACGGTGACACGCAAAAGGCGGTAACTGATGACACGTGTGTGTAGCGGTACACCCCTGCAGGGTTAACAAAACTATTCGAATAGCCGCGTCCGCGGTTATGGACTGCTTGGAAAGCTTAGATTGATTATTAGACAACTTGAACTGGATACTTCTAAAACTCGCAAGATAAGCGTGAGTGCTATGGTGTGCTCCTCGTGGGGAAGTCGAGGAAGGCACCATAGTGGTGTAATTGGTTGGAGAATTTAGTGGACTCGTGTACGCTTCTTACCTCAAGTCTGGTACTCGTAGTTCAGGACTAGCCAAGTCAAAGTTGGCACTTCTGCAATTGAACCCCACCTCCCTTTACCTTGATACATGTGCATGAGTAGTATAGCTCCTACGTAAGTCTTGCTGAGTACGACTTTGTACTCACGTTTGCTTATTCTATGTTTTAGATGAACTCACCGACCCCGATGGTGGCTTCTACCTAAAGCTCAAAGAATGAAGACTCAGACCAAGACCAAGCTAGTGTAGTCCCAATCAGACGACTGTTCCCTCGTGGAAGGGCTTGTTTATAGATAAGGCTTCTCTAAGCCATTTGTTAAGCTTGTCTGTACTCAGACCTACTTTGCTTCCGCTTGTCTGTTGTAATGTTGGATCGCATGCTTGTGATCTCTGTGTGCACTCTGTAAGAGTTATCAATAAAGTGGTATACTTTGTAGAGAATTGCAATGATACCTGCTGTTCATACAAGGCATGTGTGTTGCGTGTATGTTTATAACATGCATGTCTTTGTATGGGTTTTCGAGACCTTAGTTGTGATCTGGCTGGCGGTCTTTTATACACCAAGTGGCCCTTAGATGTGCGCAGCTTGGGGCATCGCGATGCGATTGTTTGAGACTCTGTCTCGTGCACACTTTGATGTATGATCGAGCCCGCCCTAGACCCCGACTAAGTGATCGGGCTGGAGTAAGTTTATGTAAGGGTTATAATACAATCGATAGTATGGTTGAGGCGACTTGTCTATGAGTATGGGAGTTCACCACCCATATCATTTAGACTTGTGTGCGGATGATGAGGACCCATTTCAATTGATCATCCGGTCTGGATGGGATGCCCCTCACGTTCGATGCTTTCCGAGAACGTTCTGTGCTTGGCCTTGTCTGCTTATACAAGTGGGTACGGTGCTCGGCTCTCCATATGATTGTGTTGTAGCGATTCTTGCATACGCTAACCCCGGGTCCCGACATGACCGTACTCGGTCGTGTTTGTCTTCCGCTTGTCGCATGATGTACTGTTGGGTCCACGGACCTCTGAGATGATGTAATAATTATCCAGTGGCGGTGTATGCCCTGGACTCTATATATTTTTATGTCTTAGTTTAAGTTCTTTGATCTTATACCTGTTGTCGAGAATCCGACAGCGACACGAGTGCGAGTGTCGTGAGTTGGTGGCTCTTTATGCGCTACTAACTTGAGCGGGACGGGCCTTGCATGAGCTCTCTGATGGAACTAGTGGGGGTGCATCCAACTTGCTTGCTCATGAATACCTAGAGCTCATTTGAGGAGGCTCATCCTTGGAATATGCAAGCCAAGTTCTATAGTGAAAGGGTCCCCACATAGTTATGCATGAATGATAATCTCTATGGAGTACAAATATAGCAATGGAGTACGAGTGTGGATCTTTCAAAAGGAATGGTAGTGTTGCCCCCTTCTCTCTTTTTATTTATTTTTTCTCTTTTTTCTCTTTTATTGTATTTTTTGTGGCCTCTTTGGCTCTTTTTATTTAACTCTCATTTGGCCTCTTTGGGATCTTTTAATTTTTCCTCTTTGGGATATTTTCCTCACTTAAGGGCACCCCTCTATATTTTACAAGAATACAGAAGATCTTCACACTTTAGAAGAAGTACTCAAACATAAAGAAAAATGAAAAAACTATCATGATGTATGCAAATGTATGCTTCTGCCAATGTAGTAGGATATGCAATGATACTAGCGCGTCATGTAGCAATAATAAGGGCAAAGCCCAACTATCATGCGGCTCCTCGATTAAGCAAAAGCATGTATCACATGAATATCAAGTCATGAGATGGTGGATGTTGCATGGCAATGTATGTCGGAAAGGCTATGGAAATGCCTTGATAGCTAGGTATGGTGGCTGTTTTGAGGAAGATAAAAGGAGGTTTATGATGACAGAGTGTATCGTGCCAAGGGTTTGGATGCACCGGCGAAGTATGCACCAACTCTCGGGGTGAGCAAGGGCAATGCACGGTACCGAAGAGGCTAGCAAAATATGGGAAGGTGGAAGTGCTAACAATTGAATACTCGCATTAGTCCGAAGAACTCATGCACTTATTATCGGTAACTCTCTATCTAATAGGGAGGTTCACAAAGATACGAGTACCCCGAGGAGGAGTGTATGGGGGTTTGGTTATCCTTGCGCATCCTCGACTCATGGTACGTGAGGGCACTCTATATATTCCAACCCCTCCAGAGGTTAGCGATCCATCTAGTAGCTAGAGTTCTCAACTAATTTTTGTAGTTTTTGAAAATAAGCACGGATTGCCCAAAATACGACACCTATCACTAATAGGCTCAAGCTCTTGGCACCTTAATGTCCAAACATTACTCTAATCAATACCTCAAAACTATTGCAAGTTACTACTACACTTGTAATAGCAACCTTAATTACCTACTCATGCAAGACACACAACTCAGTGCAACAAGCCCACTCTCTAAACAAGATAAACATGAAGGCTAAAAGAGTTCCTAGAGCATCCTAATAAACAGCTCTTAAAAAGATAAGCACGAAAACTAAGAGCTAAGCATGGCAACAACTATGAAAATATAAAGAACACACAAAAAAAGAAAGGCAAGCATGCAAGCCTATGTTGTGTTCTACGGTGGAGGGGAGCGTGTTTCTCTCCCAAACAATGAAGGCTAGGATCCAACTTGTTATGAACAGCAAGCAAAACTAAAACAAACTAAAAATTAAAGAGCGAGACGCTTCAAGTTTAGCACATAACATATGAAGTGATAAAAATATAGCATGGAGAAGGACGAACTGATGATTGTTCATGGAGAAGGGGATGCACGGGGGCATCCCCAAGCTTAGATGCTTGAGTCTCCTTGGATATTTCTTGCGGGTGCATGGGGGCATCCCCAAGCTTGAGCGCTTGACACTCCGGAATCTTCTTTCATCATCTTCCTTCGCATACTTGAAAACTCCATTCATACGAAACTCATCATAAGCTCATTAGAGTGGTTAGTGCCCATGATAAAATAATTTATCTCTACTGGAAATAAAGATATTCTTGAAGAGCTATTGTTTCTCAAGATTGCAAAAAAGTTTTTGCAAAGAAAAAGCAACTGAAGGTTTGCAAAACTAAGAAAAGGCTAAACGTGGCAGAATCTGTGAAAAACAGACTAGCGGGTAGTAGGTAATTTTTTTCGGGGCACTTCTGCAAGTCAAATCAAAAAACTCAAAACAGACGCACAAAATACAATTGCCCGGAGCACACTGTCAAAAAAATCAGATCAAAAAGATGATCTGGTGATTTTAGCCGAATTTTTCCTTCAAGGGGACAAAATCTGTTTCTGGCACAAAACTTGAAAAATAAAGATACAATGATGTTGCTATAGTAGAAACAAGTATCAAGACCACTAAAACTGAAAATAAAAACATCTTGGGTTGGCTCCCAACAAGCGCTTTCCTTTATGCCTTTTAGCTAGGCATGATACAAGAAAAACAAGTTTTATCAATATCAAAAGAATAGCTTGCCCGTGTATCGGACTCATAAGGTAACTTGATTTTCTTTCGAGGGAAGTGTTCCATTCCCTTTTTTAAGGGGGAACTGAAATCTAATGGTCCCGTCTTTCATGTCAATGATAGCACCAACGGTGCAAAGAAAAGGGCGTCCCAAAATAATTGGACATGAAGGATCACATTCAATGTCCATGACAAGAAAATCAACGGGAACATAATTATCATTGACAATAGTAAGCACATCATCAATCCTTCCTAAAGGTTTATTTACGGAAGAATCAACAAGGCGAACACCAAAAGAACATGTATCAAAAGGTTTCAAGTTAAGCATACCATACATTCTTTTGGGCATAACGGAGGCACTAGCTCCAAAATCACATATAGCATAGAAAGAGAAGTTACTTAATTTGATTTTGACTATAGGATCCCAACCATCTTCTAGCTTCCTAGGGATGGAAGTCTCAAGTTTGAGCTTCTCCTCCCTAGCTTTGATAAGAGCATTGGTAATATGCTCAGTGAAGGCAATGTTAAGTGTGCTAGTGTGGGGGTCCTTAGCCATTCTTTGTAAAAAGGTGATAACTTCTGAGATACTACAATTATCAAAATCAAGATTAAAAAAGAAAAAATCTAACAAAAAGGAATTTTTTCAATTGCTCCAAGTGTCTTCTTATAAGAAGGTAGGGAATGGAACCACTTCTTTGGTTTTCCACGGAGAGAAAAATAAAAGAACTCTAATTCAAATTGATCACTATCCATCCCAGGAGGGTTTTGTTCATCACACACCCTTTCATAATTTTCTAAGTGATAGATAGCATCCTCACCTTTCTCAGAAAATTGGTTTTTCAAATCATAATTGAGGAAAGACCTACTAATGGGTCTACAAACATAATAACTATCATAACAAACATAATTGCACAATTCGAAAGGATCAAAGCAATCCCCACTAGGGGTTCCATGCCTGGGGAAAAATTCAATACTAGTGGAACGCATAATGGCAGCAAGCAAGAACAAGGCAAGCAATTTTTGTGTGATTTTCGATAAAGCACACTAAGATAAAAACGATAAGGTAAACTAACAAGACTAAAAAGAAAGATAAAATATAGTGTGCAACTCCCCTATCTTGAAGAGTGGAGTCCCCGGCAATGGCGCCAGAAATTAGCTTGATGGCATTGAAGTAGTGCTCCTCGTTGGCTACCCCAAGTGGAAGGTTGATATGTAGCGTAGTAGACAATTTTCCTCGATAAAGATACCAAGGTTATCGAACCAGTAGGACTCCGACTGCTGCAAGTAGGTGTCAATGGCGCCAGATATTAAGTTGCCTAAAGGAGATAAGTTGAAGTGGACCTGCACAGAGATACAAATAAATTTGCTCCCAACGAGTACAGAGGGGTTGGCAATCCCTCTAGCCTTGTCGTTTACAAAGGATCAAACGCATGATATAATCATAGTGGTAGTGATAATTGCAACTAAAAGTAAAAGCGGTAAAGTAAAGTGATGGTGTAAACAGTGGTGGTAATATGGACCGGGGTCCCATGATGTTCACTGGTGATGTCTCTCTCCCAAAAGACGATAAAACAGTTAAGATGGGTGAACAAATTACAGTTGGGTGATTGACAGAATTATAAACGCACCGCAATGCTAATTATGCTACTTGAAAGTAAGAGTGCTCAAAAGTATGGGCAGTACGCCAAGACAAGTAGACCGAATTCCATCTGCATCTACTCACTAATCATCCACCTTGAGATATCTATCCAGAACATCTCGCTGGTATTAAGTTGCGAGCCCCACCCAAAGTGTAAACTCAAAGCAACAGGCAATTGCATTAACAATCTCTGCGTAAGGTAAACAATCCTTGCAGCCGCGGTTACAAGCACCATTGTTTTCTCCCTGGTGGCACCACATCCCCTAGTCTCATGTTTCTGTCACTCAAGCGAGACATCGGGGGGCATGAACCCACAATCATGCATAACGCTCCCTCTTGGAGTTATTATCTACTACTTGGCCAAAGCAATAAAAAGCAACGCAGAACATGCAAGAATTACTAAGAACAAAATATAAAAGGTAAACCAAATATATAACTCATCATGATCTGAACATAATCTCATAATCCATCAGATCCCAGCAAACACAGCATAGAAACAGCACGAAAATTACATAGGTGCCTTGATCATGTAGGGCAGCTCACAAGGTCTAAACATTGAAGAACAAGGGTGGAGAGAAGACATCACATAGCTACTGATCACGGACCCATGGTCCAAGGGGGACTAATCACGGCACATCCGGGGGCGTCCATGGTGGTGGAGAGGCTCCCGGAGGTCAATCCTCCCTCCGGCAGGGTGCCGGGAAAAGGTCTTCTGGCGCTCCCGATCCTCGCAGCGTGGAGGCGGCAGAACAGAGAGGTAATTTGCGATGCGGGATTCTCCTCGAAGGTTTCTGTGACGAGGGGTAAAAATAGGCCAAAGTGGGGCACCAGACGTGGGTCCCACCTCCCAGGCACCCTGGTGGCACGGCCAGGGGTGGGGCCGCGCCACCGGGCCGCCTGGGAGGGGTTGGGCCCCCTCCGGCTCTCCTTTGGTGGTTCCGAAAGCTTCCTTGATGCTGATTTTTATTCTGATTTTTCTGGAATTTTTCTGGCATTTTAAATTGGCGAAAAATCACTGCAACTAAAGGCATCAGCAGACAAGAACTGACATTGGGTGCACTGAGTTAGTAAGTTAGTCTAAATATGTGCAAAATGATATCAAAGTGTAGCAAAATATGTAGCAATGTCACATAAATTTGCATGGAACAAGCATAAATTATAGATACGTTTGGGTCGTATCAGCTCTTGCCAAGAACTGGTAGTCCAAGGGGGAACTACTCAAGAAGCATCATGGAGCGAAGAGGGGTTGATGAAGATGACCTCGGGGGCCAAGGCCCTCTCCGGTAGGGTGCCGAGGCAGGATCCTGGTGACCCCCGAAGCTAGGTTTCAATGGCGGCGGAGATCGGGGTCGCTTATGGAAAATATGACGGGATATCTCGGGTTTTTGCGTCGATGGTTAAATATAGGCCAAAGGGGAGACTGAGGGGGTCCCACCTTGACCAAGCGGGTCCTTGGCGCCCCTCCTGGCCGCGCCCAGAGGCCGCCTGGAGGGTGTGGGCCTCCCCTTGACCTCATCCTCCGGCAGGAGGACTCTTCTGATGTAAAAGATTTTTGGGAATTTTCTGAGCAACTTCATTTTTGGACATTTTCTGCATTGCAACGACAAAACAGGAAAAAACTTGCTATGTGATTTGCTACATTTTCATACGTTTTTACACATATTTGGACTAACCTACTAACTCAGTGCACCCAGTGCCAGTTTCTGTCTGCTGATGTCTGTGAATTGCAGATTTTTACCCATATTTACAGAGCTCCAAAAATTCCAATAAAATTATATAAAAAATCAGTGCAACATAAGCTTCACGAAGCCCGAAGGAGAGCCGGAGGGGGGCCACCCCCTACCAAGAGGCCAGCTGGCGCGACCCCACTCCTGGTCGCGCCAGCAGGGCGCCATGGGGGAGGGGCCACCCCCTGGTGCCCCCCTTCGGCCTATATTTACACCCGTTACGGAAACCCTCAAGAGGAACCCCGCATCGCGATTTTCACCTATGTTCCGCCGCTGCCTCGCTTTCAAGATCAGGAGCACCAGAAGACCTCTTCCCGGCACCCTCCTGGGGGAGGATTGACGTACGGGAGCTTATCCACACCCATGAGCGCTTCCTGGATGTGCCGTGAGTAGTCCCCCTTGGACCATGGGTCCATGACCAGTAGCTATGTGATGTCTTCTCTCCAATCTTGGGCTTCAATTCTTAGCCCTTGTGAGCTGGCCTACATGATCAAGGCATCTATGTAATTTTCCTGTTGTTGCTATGTTGTGTTTTCCGGGATCCGATGGATTATGAGATTATGTTCAGATTGTGATGAGTTATATATTTGGTTCTCCTTTTATATTTTGTTCTTGAGTAATTCTTCCATGTTCTCCGTTGATTTTTATTGCTTTGGCCAAGTAGTAGATAGTAACTCCAAGAGGGAGAATTTATGCTTGATTGTGGGTTCATTCCCCCCGATGTCTAGCTTGAGTGACAGAAACATGAGACTAGGAGATGTGTTGTTTCCACCAGGGAGAAAACAACGGTGCTTGTAACCGCGGTTGCAAGGATTGTTTACCTTACGCAAAGTTTGTTAATGCAGTTTTCTGTTGCTTTGGGTTTACACTTTGGGTGGGGCTTGCAACTTAATACCAGCGAGATGGTCTGGATAGATATCTCAAGGTGGATGATTAGTGAGTAGATGCTGTTGGATTATGGTGTACTTGTCTTGGCATACTGTCCATACTTTTGAGCCTCTAACTTTCTTTGCAGCATAATTAGCATTGTGGTGCGTCTATAATTCTGCCAATTACCCAGCTGTAATTTGTTCACCTAGCTTAGCTATTTTATCGTATTTTGGGAGAGATACACCACTAGTCGACATCATGGGACCCCGGTCCATATTTCCATCATTGTATACACCTCAAGTATTTAATGTTCTTATTTCCTTTTAGTTGCAATCACCATCCTTATTTCCATCGTGCTTTTGATTCTTTGTAAATGAGAAGGCCGGAGAGATTGACAACCTCTCTGAACTCGTTGGAGAAAAGTTATTTGTTGTTGTGTGCAGGTCCAGGTCAAGAAATCAACCTCGGTTGTAAACAGCGCCATTCTTTCCTTGCCACCTACTTGAAGAACTTGGAGTCAAACTGGTCGACTCAAACCTTGGTAGCTTTGAGAAGGGAAATTTACTGCTAGCTACATCTCAACCTTCAACTTGGAGTAACCAACGAGGGCCGAGAAGCCATCAAGCTAATTTCTAGCGCCGTTGCCGGGGACTCCAATCTTCAAGATAGGGGAGTTGCACACTATCTTTTAGCTTTGCTTTTTAGTCTTGTTAGTTTATTTTCTAGTTTTTTCTTTAGAGTCTTATACCAAAAACCACAAAAAATGAGTCGCTTTGTTCTTGCTTGCTGCTGTTACTATGGGTTCCACTGAAAACACCAAGTTGTGTGACTTCACTAGTCACAACAACATGACTTTATTAGCACTCCTATTGCTCCACCTGCCACTTCAGCACCTTCATATGAAATCAAACCTTCTTTGCCGAATCTTGTTATGAAAGAACAATTCTCCGGTGCTGGAGATGATGTTGCTTTGCACTTAAATAATTTTGTTGAGCTTTGTGATATGCAAAAGTACAAAGAAGTAGATGGTGACATTGTTAAACTCAAGCTTTGTCCTTTTTCTTTGAGAGGATGAGCTAAGGTGTGGCTTCAATCCTTGCCTAGGAATGGCATAGATTCTTGGGATAAGTGCAAGGATGCTTTTATTGGGAAGTACTACCCACCTCCTAAGATTATCCAGTTGAGAAGTAACATTATGAATTTTAAAAAACTGGATAATGAGCACGTTGCCCAAGGTTGGGAACGCATGAAATCTCTTGTTAAGAATTGACCTACACATGGTTTGACTACTTGGATGGTTATCCAGACTTTCTATGCAGGATTGAACTTTACCTCGCGGAATCTGTTGAACTCGGCCACGGGAGGAACCTTCATGTCAAATACACTTGGTGTTGCCACTAAGCAATTGGATGAGATGAGGACAAATTATTCTCAATGGCACACCGAAAGAGCTCCAACATGTTGGAAGGTAAACTCTGTTGAAGAGATCTCCTCTTTAAATGAAAAGGTTGACATGATCATGTCTTTAATTACTAAGCAAGCTCCTATTGATCCTCATGATGTTCCTTTAAATTCTTTGGTTGCTTAAGAAAGAGAGCAAGTTGATGTTAATTTTATTTCTAGGAACAACTTTAACAATAATGCTTATAGGAGTAATTTTGGTAGCAACAATCCTAGACTGTTCCCATCCAACAACTATGGGAACAACAACACTTATCCTAGCACCAAAAACTCCACTTCTGAATTAGAGAGCATGCTTAAGGACTTTATCACTTCTCAAAAAGCCTTCAACAATAGTGTGGAAGAGAAATTATAAAAACTAGATATTCTCTCTTTGAAGGTAGACAACATAGCTCATGATGTAGAGATGCTCAAAATTAGAACTTCTCCCCTTGAGGAAAGGAAAACTACTCCCATGAATGCTATTCAAGTGCAAATTAATGAGAACATTAGAATGGTAGCTAAACTTAAGGATAGATGGGTTAGAGAAAAGGAAGTGGAAGATAGGATTAAGAGCCTTCCTACTCACACTAATATTTCCACTATGCAAGTTGTTGAGGATCTCAAAACTTTTATCACCCAACACATCCCTAGTCCCAATGGACCTATTAATGGTGATGCTAATACCTCAACTTTAGCACAAGAAGGTCTCATGAACTTAGGGACTACCAATAGAATGAGCTTAGATGACATCACCACCACTTTAATTAATGGTAGTGATCTTGCTTTTGATAATTGTAGTCTTTCTGAAGTTATCAATTTTCTGCAAAGAATGGCTAAAGACCCCCACACTAGTACACTTAACATTGCCTTCACCGAGCATATTACCAATGCTCTTATCAAAGCTAGGGAGTAGAAGCTCAAGTTAGAGACTTCTATTCCTATAAAACTAGAAGATGGTTGGGATCCTATGGTCAAAATTAAATTGAATAATTTCTCTTGCTTTGCTTTATGTGATGTTGGAGCTAGTGCCTCCGTTTTACCCAAATGCTTGAATTGAAATCTTTTGATCCATGTTCTCTTCGTGTTCGTCTTGTTGATTCTTCTGTAAAGAAACCTTTAGGGAGGATTAATGATGTTCTTATTGTTGTCAATGATAATAATTCTCCCGTTGATTTTCTTGTCATGGACATTGAGTGTGATCCCTCATGTCCAATTATTTTGGGACGTCCTTTTCTCCACACCGTTGGTGCTATCATTGACATGAAAGAGGGGACCATTAGATTCCAATTCCCCCTCAAAAAGGGAATGAAACACTTCTCTCGAAAGAAGATTAAGTTACCTAATGAGTCTGTTACACGGGCAATTTATTCTTTTGGAGTTGATAAAACTTGATCTTTTTGCATCATGCCTAGCTAAAAGGCATAAAAGAAAGAGCTTATTGGGAGGCAACCCAAAATGTTTTACTTTCATTTTTAGTGGTCTTGATCCTGGTTACTACTGTAGCAATATCATTGTATCTTTATTTTCAAGCTTTGTGCCAAGTTTTAGCCTCCGATTGCAAGAAAGTTCAAAAGTTGTGACATGCTGTCCAGAAATAGATTATGTATGCTTGACGGAAAAATTAGCCACAAATCACCAGATCATCTTTTTGATATGAATTTTTTTGACAGTATGCTCTATACAATTAGCTTTCTGGCGTCTGTTCTGAGTTTTTGATTTGAGTTGCACCAGTACCCCAAAAATATTATTTACTATACACTGGTATGTTTTTCACGAATTCTGCCACGTTTTGCGTTTTCACCGTTTTGCAACTCTTAAGGTTGCTTTTTTCTTTGCAATTTCTTTTTGGAATTCAAGAGAAATAGTAGATCTTCATGAAAATCTTTATTTCCAGTGGATAAAAAGTAATTATTTATGGTTACTAACCACTCTAATCAACTTGTGATGAGTTTCATATGAAGGGAGTTTTTAAGTATGCGATTGAAGATGATGAAAGAAGATCCGGGAGTGTCAAAAGCTCAAGCTTGGGGATGCCCCGATGCACCCCCAAGAAATATCCAAGGAGACTCAAGCGTCTAAGCTTGGGACATCCCCTTCTCCATCAAACAATCATTAGTTCGTCCTTCTCCATACCATATTTTTATCTCTTCATGTGCTATGCTTGGAGCGTCTTGCATTTACTTTTTAGTTTGTTTTAGTTTTGCTTGCTATTCATAACAAGTTGGACTCTAGACTTCATTGTTTGGGAGAGAAACACGCTCCACTCCACCCTAGAACACAACATAGGTTTGCATTCTTATCTTTTTGTGTGTTATTTATCTTTTCATAGCTGATGTCATGCTTAGCTCTTAGTTTTCATGCTTATATTTTTAAGAGCTTTTATTTAGGTTGCTTGACGAGGGGGTGACCCCACGACTCTTGCGTATGAGGATACCCGGTGTGTATGAAGATGGAAGGCCCGTTGGAAAGCCTCGACAGGCCCACGACTGGCCCAATCAAGCACCGACGTAGGAGTCCGCGACTGATATGGAAGGCATGACTTGGCGCACAAGGCAAGACTAGAACTAGGAAACTATCTCTGTAATCTAGTACGGACTCCCCGAGATCTAGCCTAGTATATAAAGGCTGGGAGGGGAGACGTCTTGATCATCCAATACACAATCTACTCTCCTGGTCTTGCGAGAACTCGCCTTGGCCTCCCTTGTAATCGCCTCCTCACGCAATAATATCGAGCAGGAAGTGCTTCTCCTGTTAGCCGACGAGTATCGTCCAACCTGTTCCTTCTCTATGACTAACCCAGGGTCCCTGACCATGGGATTTGCCGAGGATGATCCTCGTCAATTGGCGTCGTTTGTGGGAACACAACAGGTTGGAATCGCGATCTCGGCGGCATCGTCACCAGCATCCGTCAAGGCAGCGAATCCATCAGCACTCATCGACTCCACGGCTCGAGCAGACTGCGATCTATTCGGATTCCTCGGCTTCATGTCTCACCTTGCGACCTTTCGAACGGCCTTTGCTGACCTGCGCACTGGCATCAACCTGACCTTCGGAGCATACCAGATCTACACTGGGGAACCCTGCACCTCACGGATAGCACTCGAGCACCCGCAGCAATAGTCGCTACAGTAGAGATCGAAGCAACACCCGCCCGCATGGCGACTCTGCGAATCAGCCACGACTCCCAACCCGACACAAGAAGTCATGCCACTCACAACTACTCGAGTGGACCGACACCATGGAAGAAGCGCAACCTGCGCGCAAGCAAGACGGCAGTGAGGACACCGTCCCAAGTGTTCATGGCAGACGTTCACGAGCCAACCACAGATGACAAAGGCCAAGACGACGAACCGAGCGGTCGTCGAGACACTCGCTCGAACAGAAAAATCAGTGATCCCGACAACACCGGCCAGGTCACCGTCACACTTGGAGAACCAGGAACCATACCAAGAAAAGTATACAAAGGACTGGAGCACAACAATCACAGGAGCGACGAGCCATAAAGCAGCAAGCGCCAGACCCCAGGCATTGCGAAAGAGTACCATCACGTATAAAAATCTACCTGTCCAAAGAATCAATAGCCAGAGTAAAAGACGCGGTAAAACGCGGCAAACTACTCCCGGAGAACGCAACACGAGACGAGCTAAGAGCATACAACAAGTTGGCGAGTGACGTCACCAAGAAAACAAGACAGCAACGTCTGGAATTAGAAAAGCAAGGGAAAACAGCCATCGACCCAAGGACCAACCACAGGCCATCTCCCAGAAGCGATTCCTCTGACTACGACTCCCCTGTCCGAGCTTGGTCCAGATTCAGCAATCTAAAACGCACGGACAAGAAGAAGGTAGCCCGCAAACTAGATGACGACTTCAAGATAGAAGAGGACGACGAAAAAGAAGAAAAACTCACACCAGCTGAAGCCCTCATAACTACCCAAGAATACCTATCTCGTGCTCAGAAGGGCAAGAAGGGCAGTTTAGACCGCAACACGACGATGTCACTCAAAATAATGAAAGACGCCATCACCGCCTCAGCCCCTAAAAAAGCAGGCGCAAGACGAGTCCCCTGCGAGCAGACACTGGACAGAGACCCCAGTCCACCCGACGATGACGACAACAGCGACGACTGGCGCAAGCGCCCAAACAAAAACAAAAACCACGACAGCGACGGCAACGGCAACAGACGCAACAGCAATCGACGAGACGCACGCGACGACATAACACAGAACAAGGTCAACCGCGGAAGACGAAGATGGGCAACCCGCAAAGAATACTCGGACGAGCAAGCTTCCGACGAGGACATAGAACCATGCGGAGCAATGTGCTTCACACGATCCAGACGAGAAACACGGATGCCAAAAGGCTTCAAACTAAACTCCACAACGCACAAGTACGACGGACTGGAGGAGCCAGAAGCATGGCTCGACGACTACCTAACAGCTGTCAAATTCTAGCGAGGAACCAATATCACAGCAATGCAGTACGTACAACTCATGCTCGAGAGCTCGGCACGGCACTAGCTGAAGAACCTACCGCGCGGATCAATCAGTTCCTGGAAGCAGTTCCGTAGCGCCTTCATCGAGAACTTCAAGTCCACCTACAAACGACCAGCATCACTCGAGGGGCTGAGAGCTTGCAAGCAAGGATCCAGAGAGTCCCTGCGAGCATACATCCAACAATGGACCATCCTGAAAAATTCAATCGAGGACATATCAGACGAAAGCGCAATCGACACATTCAGGAGGGGCTTGCAACGCATCGACTTCAAGGAGCAACTCGGGCAGATGAAGGTCCGAACACTTGCACGACTACTAGAGCAAGCCAACAACTGGGCAGACGGAGAAGACTCCGTGCGGAATGAATCAGAGATCCAGACAGCACGCTCAGAACGCGACTACGACTACCACACCAGCGACAGAGGATTCGACAGAAGAAGAAAACGCCCAAGGCGCAACTTCTACGGCGACAGAGGACCCGATATGGTCGCGGTCGGCTTCCCGGATGATAGAGAAGGCAGACATCGCGACGACACTAGAATGCAGCGTAGGAACAACCAAGAAGAAGCACCCCAAGTCTAGAAACGAGATTGGAGATCAAGGCATCTGCGAGACGACGCCCGAGCATATCTCTCGGCCAAAGAACAGCTCGATGGACCGTGTACACTACATGGGTTCAGAAATGAGCGTGGAGAGCTCAGATCAGGACACACCCTCGGAAACTTTAGGCGCTTCATCGAGCTCACAGAAGAAAAAAGGCGATCTACAACAACAGCAGCACAGCCTCTCGCAAGCATAGCAGTCGGGACCATCGCCCACAACGCACCACCAGCCCCGGCAATGCCAGCAAGGCAAGAAGCAGCAATCCAAGAGCGGAGCACGACGCCCGAAGAAGAAGAAAAATACCCAGAAGCACATGGTCGGATCTACATGATACAAGAAAGAAGACCATCAAACAGGCAGCAGAAGCAGGTCACCAGACAAGTTTTCCTCACAGTCTCCTCACACCCTACTGTCCCAGAATACTTACGCGGGTCCGAGACTGAAATTACCTTCTCCCGAGAAGATCACCCGCCAGCCATCTCCCGTCCAGGACACGCCGCACTAGTACTCGAAGAAAGAATTGGAAGTTATGACATGTCACGAGTCTTCATGGACGGTGGCAGTGGAATCAACATCATATTCACCAGAACCCTAGAAGAAATTCTCATCCAAAATTCGGCACTAAAAACCTCAGGAACAACCTTCCATGGAATTGTGCCAGGAAAAGCAGTCTACCCCCTCGGAAAAATAAGTCTTGAGGTGGTTTTTGGCAGCACGAGTAACTTCCGCAAGGAAACATTGGACTTCGAAGTGGTCGACTGGAAATCACAATACCACGCCATCCTAGGACGCCCAGCCTTCGCGCGCTTCATGGAAGTTCCACACTACGCCTACCTCAAGCTGAAAATGCCAGGTCCGCGCGGGGTAATCATAGTCAGCGGCAGCTTCATCAGATCCGACCGTTGCGACAAAGAGTTCCACAAGATATCAGAAACCTTTGGAGCACAACAAGTCAACATAACCACAACATCATAAGAAGAGGCTCTCCAATAGAAGCAAAAGGAGCAACCAGAGGACCCGCAGGCCTCGCACATCAAGAACCCATGCCAGTCCACCACAGCAACTTACAATTCTTAGGGCTACCAAGCCATCGATCCAAATAAAAGAGCTGTCTTCAACAGCCCCCCTCGTGTAAGAAACAACGGCAAGAATATTGAAAATATTTCTCCAAAAATTTCGCTCATTGGCACTCGGGGACTCGCCGCAGCAGTCACCCCCCGAGGCGTTCTTCGCTTACGCGACTTAAAAATTGGCACTCGGGGGGCTCACCGCAGCAGCCACCCTCCGAGGCGTTCCTCGCTTACGCGACTTAAAAATTGGCACTCGGGGGCGCGCAGCAGCAGCCACCCCCGAGGCGTTCTTCGCTTACGCGACTTAAAAATTGGCACTCGGGGGCTCGCAGCAGCAGCCACCCCCCGAGGCGTTCTTCGCTTACGCGACTTAAAAATTGGCACTCGGGGGCGCGCAGCAGCAGCCACCCCCGAGGAGTTCTTCGCTTACGCGACTTAAAAATTGGCACTCGGGGGGGCTCGCAGCAGCAACCACCCCCCGAGGCGTTCTTCGCTTACGCGACTTAAAAATTGGCACTCGGGGGCTCACAGCAGTCACCCCCTGAGGCGTTCTTCGCTTACGTGACTTAAAAATTAGCACTCGGGGGCTCGCCGCAGCAGCCACCCCCCCCCCCCCCGAGGCGTTCTTCGCTTACGTGACTTAAAAATTGGCACTCAGGGGCTCGCCGCAGCAGCCACCCCCCCGAGGCGTCCTTCGCTTACGCGACTTAAAAATTGGCACTCAGGGCTCGCAGCAGCAGTCACCCCCAAGGCGTTCTTCTCTTACGCGACTTAAAAATTGGCACTCGGGGGCTCGCAGCAAAAGTCACCCCCCGAGGCGTTCTTCGCTTACGCGACTTAAAAATTGGCGGGGGCTTACACCCAGCAGCCACCCCCCCGCCAAAGACTTAGCAACTGGCAAGTCCAAACAGTACCATACAGGACTCATTCACAACAGGCAAGCAAAGTAAAACAAAAGGGAACAGCACCACACGTTGTCCAGCAAAGGAAACCAGCGCCAAGCAAAAGCCTAATCTCCAGGCTCTGATTTTACTTTACACAGAGCACCCAGTCGACGGTCGTTCTCTTCGACCACCCACTTTACAACCTGGCTTGCAGGCTTGTCCGCTACGGAGTAATGGTCATCCATCGGCTGAGTTCGACCACCAGGAGGACCTTGAGCTGCCAGCATAATATCCACCCCCGGCCAATGACTATGGACAAAGGCAAAAGCACAGCGAGCCCCTGCATAAATCTGGTGATTGACTACACGCCGAAGGTCCGCAGGTTGAGAGAACACCCGACAAAGCCTCTCAATAGAATACGGGACAGGATCCAAAGGATAAAACTCAGCAAAGATCCTGCCAAACACCCCTCAACAGTACTCAAGAGCCCGCGGTACCCTCTCAACCCGCATCCGCAGAATGGCGAACACCCAAGCACGCGCCCTATCCATCCAGAAAGGATTGTTCGTCTGCACAACCGGGTCATTCAGCCGCAACAATTCGGACTGTACAGCTTCCTCTTCCTCGCGAGAACGCCCAGGAAGCACTTCGTGACAAAGAACAAAGGATCAGCCGCAAGCACAAGGAAAAGAAATCACACAGTCGAGCAGTCGAAGAGAGACAAACTCACCCTTCAGAAGGTCAGACAATTTTATCACCCAAGCCGCCAAGCTATCCAAGACAGCTTCAGCGCGTTCCCGTTTCGAGCGATGGACTGCAACAGCACCTTTCAGGCGAATGATCTCGCGCTCGGCCTCTTTCAGCCTCAAGCAAACAGACTCATAGGCACCCTCGCGAGCATCCTCCTTCAGCAAATTCCAAGCCCGAGAAACGCCCGGGGTGGCCTACCGCAAAGAGGAACAATTCAAGAGAAACGAGACAAAACAAACAGCACAAAAAGAGCAAAAAGAGTTCCATGAATTAAAAAGATCTACAATCTCGCAGGAGGCATATTACAGCTCAAAGTCCCAGAAACAAAAACCAATTCACCCTACTCCTCGGCTGAAGAATTACGGTTATCAGCTTCCACAACCAGCTGCAGCTGGCAGGCCAGCCGGGTGGCGCGAGTGCTCTGCTCGTCTGTATAATCAGGCAAACTATCCACCATAGAATCCTCAATGGGTAGACCATGCCCCAGAAGAACAACAATAGACGTCGCAAGCCCACTCACCACATTCTCACGAACCAAGCCCTCCAGCTGATCACCGTCCGGACCGAAGGCAGCAACCAGAGAATCAAGACCCTCGGGCCTCTTCTCCTCATCTAGAAACATGTGCTCATGAAGAAGCTTCAGAAGAGTCGAAGCTCGAGCGCAGACGTCCCCCACAGCCACAGCAGCACCCGAGACAGCATCCACAGCACCACTGAGAGTGCCCGATCCCGCAGTAGCTACCTCCACCGCCCCAATACCCGCAGAACCTGGAAGAAGGAAAAAGACTCAATACCCAGAAATTTCAGAGACAAACAAACCCTAATAAGCGGAAGACAGGAACAGTCCACGAACCAGCCAAAGAGCCCGCCAAGTCCCGCAGGCGCTCGCACCCAACTTTCTCGACCTGGAGAAATTGCTCCTCCACCCGCAACCGCTCGAGCTCGCCATGCTGCGCCTGCAGGTCCCTTTACTTGGATTCCAGAGCAGCCCAAAGCTCAGTGAGCTCCTTTTTTGCGGCCTCGACCCGCTTGTCAGCACCTTTCTTATGACTGCGGAACAGACACCAGTCAGAAAAACCAACTAGCAAAGGAAACAAAGACCAAGAATCAATGATCTCATGTCTCATAGCCGTCAAGCTCCCCTGGACTGAGTCATGAGCACGCCGCCACCGATCAGTCTCAGTCAGCACACGCTCGCACATCTTGAACAAAGGCTGAATTCAAGTAAATGCACCAGTCAAAGCCCAAGAAAGAAGAAAATCAAGCTCAAGACTACAACCAATCACAAATGATTGCTTGCAGCCTCGGGGGCTACTCCCATTGGGAGCACCGTGCTCCCAATATGCAAAAGACCAAAAGAGAAAAACCCAAGCCAGAAACTGCAATCAATAAAAAATGATCACGCGCAGCCTCGGGGGCTACTCCAACAAAAAGGATAAGAAATCCCATACCTGCTCGGCCATGCGATCAAAGAACTTCACTTTATCTTCCGCAGATAGATCCCTCCTTTCCAAGAAGTGCTCCTCAGGAATCACTGGTTTAACATCTGGAGGAAAGTCCCCTCCAAGAGCCGAAGCAGCCGCAGCAGATCCCCCAGACGGAGCAGTCGCAGGAGTCCCCTCCGCAGCTACAGTCACAGGGGACGTCCCCGCACCTGAAGCCACAAGAGTCGCAGAGTCAGCCGACAGATCAGGCGCCACGCCAGAGTCAGTCGATCGAACATTAGCAGCAGCAGCACTCACTGAAGAAGGAGGTGGAACAGGAGCAGTCCTACAAGCAACATATCTTCAGAACATGAGTCAAAACAAAAACAGCAAAATCACCAAGAAGAAAGTTATACTAACCCAGCAGGTGCAGCGCCCGGACGAAGCAATATACCGAGCTTGCGTTTTTTCGGGGCAGCCAAAGGAGGACACGGCGCGGCAGGATGCACGACTGCTGGCAAATCATCGCCATCACCCGCTGCGTCACGACCACTCGCACTCAAAGGGCGAGTACGTTTGACACGCAGAGGACTCGAATCCCCAGAGCCATCTGCAACTAACAGTCGACCACCCGCGGACTCAACAGCATCAGCACCCGAAGCACCCACGTCACTCGCAGGCACAGTGCCCGCATCAGCCGCACCAGGTTCATCAAGAATTTCTGCATCTTCAGGCTGCGGCGGGTTGTTCAACAGGGGAGTACGATCCTGCAGATCAGAACAACATCAGTAATCAACAAAAATGAGTCAAAATCACAAATAGAAAATTCAAGATAAGTACATGAGGAAGAGGCAAATCAGCAGCGTAAGGACGGACGAGGCTCTCCTCCCCAATACTCGTAAACTTCGTGACTTGCTGAACCCGAGTCAAAAGGTCACAATCAGAGAACTCCTCGGGCGAACACCTGGTTGAGTCATTGGGCCCAGTGTATTGCCACATGGGACGCACCCGATGCTGAAGCGGCTGCACGCGTCTCCTAACAAACACGGAGATAAGCTGACCGCCAGTCAACTCATCCTTCAAAGCAGCGATCTTTTGCACCAATGGCTCCACAAGAGACACCCCACGAGCAGACAAAAGATGTGCCCATGAAGACCGCTTAACCGCCCGCGTAGCAGGGTCAAAAGGGGCAAGACCAAATTGCTGACCCTCAATGCGCTGATCCTTCACATAAAACCAACTCCTCCGCCATGTATAGACGGAGTCCAGCTTCTCCAGATCAAAGTAGGCAGCCTTCTCCTTAATGGAAATGCCCACGCCCCCAATGGTATATTCAGAGTTCGTCCTCTTCACATTGAAGAGACGTTTCCAGAGGCCCCAATGGGGATAGATCCCCAAAAAACCTCACAAAGCGTGATGAAGCAGGCAATGTGCAAAATCCCATTGGGGGTCAAGTCATGCAGTTGCAATTGATAGGTAAAAAGCAACCCCCGGAGGAAAGGATGAACGGAAAGCACAAAACCACGAGGGAAGAAGCTCTGAAAGCATACCCGTTCATCTGGACGGGGCGCATGAACCTCCTCATCCCCAGGAATCCGGGCAGCACCATTCACCACCATGCCATCCGCCACCAAATCATCCAGATCTGCGGTTCCAAAAGCAGACCGCTCCCATCTACCAGTCATCCTCGCCGACTCCTGCGCTGCACTGCGAGGACACTTGGACATGGATTTCACTAGCAAATCGCGCAAAGAGAAAAGGCAGGAGGCAAATAACGAAAAAGGAAGAAGGACAAGCAGGAGAAGGCAATGGCTGGGTGAAAAACTAAACCCACCAGATTCCCCGGTATTTAACCAACAGCAGGGGCACGCAAATCATCACCGTTAATCTTGGAACACCAGCGGACGTGGCACGATCTCGCGATAGCCGAGAAGCATGGAAAACTCAACTGGCGCATTAACCATCCCGCCCACTCGGCGGCAGGACGTCAAGTCACTTCCATTCACACGCCACGGCAACCCAACCTGTCAGACCAGCAACGTCACATCTCAGCAATGCATATCAAGTATGCATCCTCGGTCAGCATCCTGCTCCTCACAAGTTTTTTATATTATTCCAAAAATCTCTTACTCCCATTGGGAGTACCTTTACTCGAGCTCGGGTGCTCCCTCACCCAGAAGGCAGACACGTGCTCGAGTGATTACTCGCACTAACAGAAACAACATACCTTCAGAGTTCGGGTGCTCCCTCACCCTGAAGACAGTAAAAGCATTCGAGTGACTACTCGCAAAGACTCAAACAAGTATTCGACAATATGATCTACTCGCGCACTCGACGACTTACCGAGTGGGCGCTTTCCTATTTTCCTCGCCTGAGCTCGCAAAAGGCTTTGCGAGTGACTCTTAACAGCTCACTTGATTGTTTATCCAAGTGGGTGCATCGCTAACCAGGCTCCGTGCCTCTACAAAAAACAATTACACATGGGCTAAGACACACTGTACCCATATGCCACACAAGCTTAGCGTGTAGGTAAGACCCCGCTGCGCAGAACGGCCGGGCCGGGACTTGCCGCAGAGTGATTTCACTCCCGACCTTTTCCATGCACTCGCATGATAGAGAGAGCCGAGCGGACGCGCTCAGGCTATTTGCTTAGACTGGCAGCAATTGATCCTATAAGACCTGCAGCGGCATGACTTTGCTAGACACGGGTCGTTCCAAGTTCATGTCGAGGGACGTGAGCTTGATTGGGCTACTGCGGTATTTTCCACTAGTGCAATTCACCAAGGCTCGACAAGTCGACTCCTTGGGCCCTTTTCAGCTTAGCAATCCCTCGAAACAGGTATTGTCATGGCTCAAAACTGCCAGCGACCCGCGGCTATGCTGCACTTACAAATAATAAAACGTTGATAAATTCGAGTCCCTGCGCGACTCTTCGAGTCCCCCAGGCACTCGGGGGCTACTGACGAGGGGGTGACCCCACGACTCCTGCGTATGAGGATCCCCGGTGTGTATGAAGATGGAAGGCTCGTTGGAAAGCCTCGACAGGCCCATGACTGCCCCAATCAAGCACCGACTTAGGAGTCCGCGACTGATATGGAAGGCACGACTTGGCGCACAAGGCAAGACTAGAACTAGGAAACTATCTCTGTAATCTAGTACGGACTCCCCGAGACCTAGCCTGGTATATAAAGGCTGGGAGGGGAGACGTCTTGATCATCCAATACACAATCTACTCTCCTGGTCTTGCGAGAACTCGCCTTGGCCTCCCTTTTAATCGCCTCCTCACGCAATAATATCGAGCAGGAAGTGTTTCTCCTGTTAGCCGACGAGTATCGTCCAACCTGTTCCTTCTCTATGACTAACCCAGGGTCCCTGACCATGGGATTTGCCGAGGATGATCCTCGTCATTGCTTTTGGAACTCCCTTGAGTTATCATGCTTATCTTGTTTAGAGAGTTGGCTTGTTTCACTGAGTTGTGTGTCTTGCATGAGTAGGTAATTGACGTTGCTATTATAAGTGTAGTAGTAACTTACAATGTTTTGAGGTATTGATTTGAGTAATGTTTGGACTTTTGGTGCCAAGAGCTTGAGCTTATTAGTGATAGGTGTCTTATTTTGGGCAATCTGTGTTTATTTTCGAAAACTACAAAAATTAGTTCAGAACTCTAGCTATTAGATGGAAAGCTAACCTCTGGAGGGGTTGGAATATATAGAGTACCCTCGCGTACCATGGGTCGAGGATGCGCAAGGATAACCAAACCCCCACACACTCCTCCTCGGGGTACTTGTCTCTTTGTGAACCTCCTGATTAGATAGAGAGTTACCAATAATAAGTTCATGAGTTCTTCGGACTAATGCGAGTATTCGATTGTTGGCACTTCCACCTTACATATTTTGCTAGCCTCTTCGGTACCGTGGGTTGCCCTTTCTCATCTTGAGAGTTAGTGCAAACTTCGCCGGTGCATCCAAACCTTTGGCATGATACGCTCTGTCATCATAAACCTCCTTATATCTTCCTCAAAACAGTCACCATACCTACCTATCAAGGCATTTCCATAGCCTTTCCGAGATACATTGTCATGCAACATCCACCATCTCAAGACTTGATCTTCATGCAATACATGCTTTTGCTTGATCGAGGAGCTGCATTTTAGTTGGGCCTTGCCCTCATAATTTCTACATGATGCGCTAGTATCATTGCATATCCTGCTACACTGGCAGAGGCATACATTTGCATACATCATGATAGTTTTTACGTTTCTTTATGTTGAGTACTTCTTGTAAAGTCTGAAGATCTTCTTTATATCCTTGTAAAATATAGAGTGTTGCCCTTAAGTGAGGAAAATATTCCAAAAGAGTACAAATTAAAAGATCCCAAAGACGACAAATGAGAGATAAATAGAAAGAGCCAATGAGGCCACAAAAATACAAAAAATAAAAAAAAGAACAAAAAAGAGAGAGAAGGGGGCAACACTACTATTCCTTTTGAGAGATCCACACTCGTACTCCATTGTCATAATTGTACTCCATAGAGATATTCATATCATTCATGCATAACTATGTGGGGATCCTTACACTATAGAACTTGGCTTGCATATTCCAAGGATGAGCCTCCTCAAGTGAGCTCTAGGTCTTCATGAGCAAGCAAGTTGGATGCACCCCCACTAGTTCCATTGGAGAGCTTACCTTAGCTCATATGTGCATCCGTTGCATGGCAAACCCTACTCCTCACATCATATCTATCATTTGGCTTTCTCTCGCCTATGATTGTCCTCATTGATGTGAGCCTTTCATAATTTTTTGTCTTCCTTCCCCATCATTATTCTATTTTCCATCCTAAGTGCCAACAAATCTCGCTCACGCTCATCCATTTCATGAGTGCTCAAAGTCGAAAAGGAGAGGATTAGTTTGACTTGTGCGTGACTAATGGTCTGGGGACGAGTCAAAATAAGATTCCGAAGGATACCAAGTGTGAATTTTTAGTAGATTGAGTTCTCAATTATAGTATTTTTATGCTCTAAACCCATCTCCCACTTCTTGCACGTGATAACCCACAACTGTAGGGGATCGAGATAGTCTTCGCGGGTAAGAATAACCCAATTTATAGATTCGACACAAGGGGAGCCAAAGAACACTCACAAGCTTTAACCGTTGAGTTGTCAATTCAAGCGCACCTGAAATACACTTGCTTGCAACCCAAGGTAGTTGTAACCCAAGGTAGTTGTACGTGCTTGCAATAAGAACTTGCACAACATCTTTTGTCCTACCATCCCGCTACAAACGGGGCCAAAAGGAACTTACGGAGATTAAGGTGCTCCTGTCAAATAGCACCAGAACAAAGCATTAACACTCAATGGAAACATGAAATCCTCAAAGTATAGTCCATCCCCTTTGGTGTCCCAAGATGTCACCTTTGGGATCACCGGTTCCAAACAATAATAGGTGCATACAACTCATAGATAGGATGAAGAACACAAATAAACTCATGAAAACACAAGTGGGTCAGTTCTGAAAACATGGCACTCGGGCCCAAAGTGACAAGCATTAAGAGCAACAAGTTGTAGCAAAGATGATAAACACCAAAGTAAATGATAGGCAACATGCCCCCAACAATCTGACGAACTATTACATGATCTAACTCATCCGATCCCTGCCATCCCCTTTGCTTACAGCAGGGAATTACTCACACATGAAAGGAGAAGTCATGGAGGGATGATGGAGTGACGATGGCGATGACAATGGCGATGATCTCCCCTCACCGGAGGCAAAACAGCCTCCAGATTAGCCCTCCCGGAGAAGAGCAGAGGGTGGTTGCGGCACCGCGACGAGAATTGGGAAAACGACTTCTGTTCTGGGGTTTCCTAGCGACGCGTAAAAATAGGGGCCAAGGTAGGTCACCAGAGGAGGTGGGACCCACCTAGGCGGCCTCCCGGCGCGGCTAGGGGGGTGGCCTCGCCAGCAGGGCGCCTGGGCCCCCTCTGGCTCCCCTCTTGCCCACCTTCTGGTCCTGGGTCCCTCTGGGTGCGTGAATTTTCTGGGAATTTTCTGAAGTACCTAAAAATCAATATTCCTGCACACAAGAAAACCATACAGGCAGCTCTACTGAAAACAGCGTTAGTCTGGGTTAGTTTCGTTCAAATCATGCATGAATGAGGCCAAAACAATAGCAAAAGTGTTTGGAAAAGTAGATACGTTTGAGACGTATCAACTCCCCCGAGCTTAGCATATTGCTTGTCCTCAAGCAATTCAGTTCAACGAACTGGACGCGACAAAGAAAACTTTGACAAACTCTTTTGCTTCATTAGATGTATATAAGCATGCACTACGAAAAGAGTTTAGCAAGTATTGAAATAATGCTACAAGGACAATGCATGAAGCAATCCTTCTTTCATGTGATCAATCACAAACAACCAAGAGTAAATAATATGCTGCTGAAAATCAAGACAGGTTCACAATGCTCATAGCTTGAACATACTAGAGTGGTATCTCGCTAGCCTCCATGAGTAAAGCAAAACATAAATGTAGAATCTCCCCCGGAGTTTTAAAGGAGACTAAAACTAAGAATTTCAGAACAAGTAATATCACAATCATGCAGAAGACAATGTGGTACTTTGGGACAATGCACATTACACTCAGAATGACAATTATGCTCTCAATAGTTGGTGCCTTGAATAAATAAGGTGGAGACTCTTGAACCGTGGCTTTTGATGGCAAGGTTGAAAACCCGTGGCTGGAAGCAAAGACTAAACATGTACCAGATCTCGTGGTTTTGAAAACAGAAATAAAATGTTTTGGGAAGTGCAACTTTCAAGTCAATGGTAGACGGTAAAGGTTTCTCAATATCTCCCATACCAACCACATTAATGGCGGTTCCCATGCTTTTTTGCTTACACTCATGCTCCCTTATCCATCTATCATTTGACGATCTATGGTGCCTTTTATTTTTCCTCAAGTATGGAAGGAAAGTTTCTCGTTCCATCTATCATTAGCAGCATTTGGCCCATTTCATTCCATCATCAAGTATGGGGGAAGTGTAAAAAAAATATTGTGAAACAAGTGAGAACTGGCCATTCTCCAGACCGGCCTCTGCCTCATAAATTTGACTAGTTAAAACTTTGTCAAGGAGTAAAACATTTTTGGCATGGAAGATACTGATTTTCCCTCACCGCACCATGAGCTTGTATGGTTACAAAAAGGAAACTTTTGAATGAATTTTGAGATGGTACAAGAAAGTCTTCGTTAGGGATGGTCGGTAAATAGCATATATAGGAAGGTATAGTGGACGCATGTGGAATAATTGGTTTGAAAGGATTTTGGATGAACAAGCAGAATTCTGCTTAGTGCGAGCGAAGGCTAGCAAAAGACTGGGAAGCGACCAACTAGAGAGAAATAACGGTCATAATCATGCAGAGCGACAAAGCAACATTGAATCGGGCATGAAAGTGATATAATTATTCTGAAATAAAAATATCATCAAGGCATGATAGACTTTTTAGTCATAAACCTGTGTTAACATGTGCCAAGTCAATCCAAGAATTCTCCGAAGGGAAATACCACTTCAATATGCCAAACCATGAACAATGCAATGCATGTAAATCATTTTAACAACACATTATGCACTCTAGCTAATTGAGATTAGCCACAAAGAAAGCATGAACCACTGGGAAAGCATTGTAAACATAGCACTATGTCGCTACAAGCTGGTCTCTAGTTCATAAGTACATGCATATGTACAAAAGTAGAAAAAAAGAGTTCATACCGGCTTTCCTTGTTGCATCCCTTTCGTCGATCTTCGTCATTACTGCCTTGTCACTTGCACGATCGAACGTAGGAAAATATACTGAAGTGCAAATGCCATCACGGACTCGAGCTGAACTCTGCAAACAAAGCAAACTAAAGAGAGAAAATAAATATTTTTGGATTTTTCAAAGGTTAAACGAAAGCAAAAGAAAGGAGAAATCTTTTTGTTGTTTTTGAATATTAAAAGAGGACAAAGAAGAACAGGCAAAAACTTCGAAAAGATCAAAGCGAACAAAACAAAACGGATAATCCAATGGAAAGAGGAGAAGGTCACGTACTCCCCCAAGCTTAGGCTTTTGGCCTAAGTTGGTATCGGATACTGCGGTCCCCAGGAGCCTCCGAGTCACTTTTTCTGTAGAAAAAATGATTTTTATTTTTGCGGAATTTTTCTGACAACTTCACCGTTGAATCTTGTTCGAAGTTCCAAAAGCTGCAAACTTCCTGGAAACTTGAAACAGGGGTTAGACATGTGAACCTTCAAAAACATAAACTTTGGTACAGCAAGGAGAAAAAAGCTAAAGGAAATGAAAACATAACAAGCTCCACTTTTTACCTATATAAAACATGCTAGCTAGCAAGGTTGATCAATCTTACGAACAAATCGGCGATATATATAGCAGAAAATATCACCTCTTATAAAGTGATCATTGCATCTTTACTTTAATGGACATTGTCCCCACCATAATGATTTTGTATTTATGGTGCACATGTAGAGGGAAATCCCAATCTCCAATCTTCACGGTTTCGATATTCTCTATAGAGTTAAGGCCATGCCTTTTGTCGATCTTCTTTGGAAAATACACCGTGTTTTCCTTATCATCCACGTTGAAGGTAACCTTTCCTTTATTGCAATCAATGATAGCACCTACGGTGTTAAGAAAAGGTCTACCAAGAATAATGGACATGCTCGCATCCTTGGGCATGTTAAGCACAACAAAATCAGTAAGGATCAAACAATTAGCAACTTCAACGGGAACATCCTCACAAATACCAATCGGAAGGGTTGTTGACTTGTCGGCCATTTGAATAGAGATATCTGTAGGAATTAGTTTATCTAAAAAAGACCTCTTATAAAGAGAGAAAGGCATAACACTCACTCCTGCACCAAGATCACATAAAGCAGTTTTGACATAATTATTCTTTATGGAGCAAGGAATGGTGGGTATACCTGGATCACCTAGCTTCTCAGGGATCTTTCCACTAAAAGAGTAGTTAGCAAGCATAGTAGATACTTCCTCATTAGGGACTTTTATTTTTTCAGTAACAATATCTTTCATATATCTCGAGTAAGGAGGTAACTTAATAGCATCAGTCAAAGGAATTTGAAGAAAATGAGGTTTCATTCATTCACAAAATTTATTATAGTGCTCTTCTTATTTGGTTTTGAGAGACTTACCTGGAAAGGGCATGGGTTTCTGTACCCATGGTTCTCTTTCCTTCCCATGTCTTCTTGCGATGAAGTCTTCTCTAGTGTATTTCTTACTTGTATCGGGCACTTCTTCTTATCGCACCTCAGGAGGATCATTCTTCTCTTTATCTTTTTCGGGCTCAGCACCGTCTTTAGTTTCAGCATCGGAGGTAGATATACTTTTTGGATCAACAACATGCTCTTCTTCAACTATGGGATCATTTGAATTGTCAGCTTCCTTGTGTTTCTTCTTCTTCTTCGGGGAGCTAACAATTTTTTCTTCTTGCATTTGAGAATCTTGCTCGATCCTCTTTGGCTGCCCCTCTGGATAGAGAGGGTCTTGGGTGTGTGTTCCACCCCAAGTTTTAATCCCGAAGGCCTGTATATCTTGTTTGGCATTGTTAGCAAGCAAATCTTCTTGCACATCAGAAATTTGTTCAAGATGAGTTTGAACCATATGAAAATGAGTAACAAGGCCTTTAACATCATTAACAGTTCTACCTAGAACATAAAGCAAACTTTTGATAGCAAGGGTATTATCATGCACTAACTTTGTATCCTCATATTAAATTGATTTTGCTTCATAGTAAAATTATCAAGGTCATCTAAACATTGATCAGGAGGCTTAACTTGAGGAATGTCACTTGCATTGAAATCTAAAAAGGAGTGTACCTCTACCATAGGAGGGTGAGTAGTGGGCTCACACAACTTCTCAACAGGAGGTAGATTCTTCAGGTCTTCAGCTTTAATACCTTTCTCATTTATAGACTTATTCGCTTCTTGCATATCTTCGGGGCTTAGGACAAGCATGCCCCTCTTCTTTGGTGGTGGAGGTGGTTCAGGGACGGATCAATCTTCGTGGTTCTTGGCAATCTTGCCCATTAGTTCTTCAGCATCGTCCGATGTTATTTCCCTGCAAACACAACCAGCAGAACTATCCAGATAGGATCTAGATTCATCGGTTAGACCAGCATAAAATATATCAAGTAATTCATTCTTAGGAACTCCATGTCCCGGTCTAGCCTTGATCAAACTGCAATACCTCCCCCAAGCTTTAGGGACGTTCTCATCAGGTAACTGTTTAAAGTTATAAATTCTTTGTAAAGCAGCATGTTGCATGCGAGCAGGAAAGTACTTATCGACAAAAGATTGAGCCAAGTCTTGAGGACTCTGAATGGAACCATAAGGTAGTGCATCATACCATGCTTTAGCACCTTCCTTCAAAGATAAAGGAAGAAGCTTACTCACATAAAAGTTTCCGTATCTTTTCATCGGTAGTAAACGAGCCACCCAACTCAGTGAGTTTGGTCAGGTGTGCAATAGCATCATCATTTTCTCTGCCATAAAAGGGGTCAGCTTCAACTGTAGATATAAGTGAAAGATCAACAGAGAAATCATAATCAGGATCATTGATGCATATAGGAGATGTGGCAAATTCGGGATCAGGAGTAATCTTGTTCTTCATGGAGTGTTTTTTCAAGCAGCTTCTTAATAGCACCAGGGTCAGAGTCGGCACACTCTGTAAGTTCCCTGCATAAATCATCATCAAGCACAATATAACCATCCTCAAGGAGTCTCTCCTTGAGTTCGTTCAGGTTTGGGCTACCAAAGGATTTGCAAGTGGGGTAATATGTAGCAGGAGTTTCAGTCTCGGACCGTTCTGCAACCTTAGCAATTTGAGATTCAAGATAGCGACCAAGAAAACCAATATCATCAAGAGTAGTGGAAGCATCATCAAAAGTATCAGACATAGTAATAGACTCATTAGAAGCAGCATGTGGTGGTGGTGAAGCAAACTTACTTATAACTGAAGGTGAATCAAGTGAGAACAGTACCTTTTCTTGTAGTGGATGGTAAGATCGGAACCTTGGGGTCTCCTTTCTTACCCATAGTGGATAGAGTGCAACGGGCAGAATACTTCAAGTAGACTTGTAAATAAAGCTATGCTCCCCGGCAACGGCGCCAGAAAACAGTACTTGATAACCCACAACTGTAGGGGGTCGAGATAGTCTTCGTGCGTAAGAATAACCCAATTTATATATTCGACACAAGGGGAGCCAAAGAACACTCACAAGCTTTAACAGTTGAGTTGTCAATTCAACCGCACCTGAAATACACTTGCTTGCAATGAAATATTAATAGCAACGGTGATATGAAGTGATGGTAGCAACAGAAATAGTGGCGGTGAAACAACTAAAGTAAAACAACAAAAGTAAACAACTAGTAACCAGCAGGATTGAAACACTATAGGCTAGGGAGATGGATAGTTGGGTGCTGCTTGGATGAGAGTGAACATGTAATAGATTCTAACACGGGGCAAGGCACACAGCAAAGCAAGGATCATCTAGGCAATATCAAACATTAGGCATGCAACCCAAGGTAGTTGTACGTGCTTGTAATAAGAACTTGCACAACATCTTTAGTCCTACCATCCCGCTACGAACGGGGCCAAAAGGAACTTATGGAGATTAAGGTGCTCCTATCAAAAAGCACCGGAACAAAGCATTAACACTCAATGGAAACATGAAATCCTCAAATTATAGTCCATCCCTTTTGGTGTCCCAAGCTGTAACCTTTGGGATCGCCGGTTCCGGACCATAATAAGTGCATACAACTCATAGATAGGATCATGAACACAAATAAACTCATGAAAACACAAGTGGTTCAGATCTGAAAACATGGCACTAAGGCCCAAAGTGACAAGCATTAAGAGCAACAAGTTGTAGAAAAGATGATAAACACCAAAGTAGATGATAGGCAACATGCCCCCAACAATCTGACGAACTATTAAATGATCTAACTCATCCAATCCCTGCCATCCCCGTTGCCTACAACAGGGAATTACTCACACATGAAAGGAGAAGTCATGGAGGGATGATGGAGTGGCGATGGTGATGACGATGGCGATGATCTCCCCTCACCGGAGGCCAAAACAGCCTCCGGATTAGCCCTCTCGGAGAAGAACAGAGGGTGGCGGCGGCTCCGGACGAGAATTGGAAAAACGACTTCTGTTCTGGGGTTTCCTCGCGACGGGTACAAATAGGGGCCAAGGTAGGTCACCAAAGGGGGTGGGACCCACCAAGGCGGCCTCTCGGCGCGGCCAGGGGGGTGGCCGCTCCAGCAGGGCGCCTGGGCCCCTCTGGATCCCCTCTGGCCCACCTTCTGGTCTTGAGACCCTCCGGGTGCGTAGATTTTCCGTGGTTTTTCTGGGAATTTTCTGAAGTACCTAAAAATCCATATTCATGCACACAAGAAAACCATACATGCAGCTCTGCTGAAAACAGCATCAGTTTGGGTTAGTTTCGTTCAAATCATGAAAGAATGAGGCCAACACAATAGCAAAAGTGTTTGGAAAAGTAGATACGTTTGAGACGTATCAACTCCCCCAAGCTTAGCATATTGCTTGTCCTCAAGCAATTCAGTTCAACGAACTGGACGCGACAAAGAAAACTTTGACAAACTCTTTTGCTTCATTAGATGTATATAAGCATGCACTACGAAAAGAGTTTAGCAAGTATTGAAACAATGCTACAAGGACAATGCACGAATAAATCCTTGTTCCATGTGATCAATCACAAACAACCAAGAGTAAATAATATGCTGCTGAAAATCAAGACATGATCACAATGCACATAGCTTGAACATACTAGAGTGGTATCTCGCTAGCCTCCGTGAGTGAAGCAAAACATAAATGGAGAAACTCCTTCGGAGTTTTAAAGGAGACTATAACTAAGAATTTCAGAAAAATCTTCCCGGTACCCTGTCGGAGGGATGATTGACCTTCGGGAGCTTCTCCACACCCATGAGCTCCTCCCGGATGTGCCGCGAGTAGTCCCCCTTGGACCATGGGTCCATGACCAGTGCTGTGGAGATTTCCTCCCCCTAGGCAGCCGTCTTGAGGGGGAGATCAATCTCCACAGCAGCACCATCTCCAAGGAAGAAGAAGGGGGCCAAGGGCCGCTGCCCCCAAGGGCCGTGGCCAACGCCGTGGCCGTGGCCGTCGCCGTGGCCGCCGTCGTGGCCGCCGTCGTGGCCGCCGCCGCCGCCATCTCCTTCATCTCCTTCGGGTTGCACCTCTCCATCAATAACTCTCTCTCTCACCATGTCCATGTGTGAGTAGTTCCCCTCGGGGCTAAGGCTTGTATCTTGATATATGTGGTTTCTCTCTCTCTCCCATGATGTGATCTTTTTTGTGATCATAGGCTATGTTAATCTAGGGTGATCCATGATGTTTCCCCTTCTTCTATGTATTGGATTTTATGTACTCACTTGATCCTATCTAGTATAATCCCCGAGACCATGGTGACAGCGGTCTATTGGACATGGGTTAGAAGAATATTTTCATGAGTGATTTCCTCTTTTGTGTGTGGATTGAAGATTGAGAGTCTCTTGGTGCTTGTCTTTGACTACCCTTTAGATATGTTGTGGTGATTGTGGTACTCTCTTTGGATGGCCGCGGTGACATTGAGAAATCCATAGATGAGAACTACGAACTCTGAGGTGTGCTTTTGTAGCCCTACACAATTCTCGTCCTTTCTTGACCACAAAGGATTGACCTCCGAGTACGTCTCCATTGCATGTTTTATGGGAAATATCATGTGATTAGACTATGTTAATGTTGTTGGGAGTTGCCACTAGTGAAAGTATGAAGCCTAGGCCTTGTTTCCACCATTGCAATACCGTTTGCGCTCACATTACTACTTTTTTGCTTGCTGCACTTTTTATTACAGATTTATATTTCCTTGCTTTGCCACACCTATCACCGATACTTTACCATCTCTTCGCCGAACTAGTGCACCTATACAATTTACCATTGTATTAGGTGTGTTGGGGACACAAGAGACTTCTTGTATCTTAATTGCGGGGTTGCTTGAGAGAGACCATCTTCAACCTCTACTTCCCTGAGTTCGATAAACCTTAGGTCATCCACTTGAGGGAAATTGCTGGTGTCCTACAAACCTCTGCGCTTGGAGGCCCAACATAGTCTACAAGAATAGAAGCGTGCGTAGACATCAAGCTATTTCTGGCGCCGTTGCCGGGGAGGTGAGTGCTTGAAGGTATATCTTTAGATCTTGCAATTAATTCCATTTGTTTCTTGTTTTTATTTTCACTAGTTAGGCTTTATGGAAAACAAAAAAAATGAGAGAGCTTTATGAGCTCTACCTTGAGTTGGGACATAGAGTGTTTGAAGAGAAAATCAAAAAGCCTATGGAGCTTTATTATTTGCACAACACTCATGTTAGTAGCAATGTTACTAGTATGTCTTCTTTGAATACCTTTGATGCTAATGATATGCAAAGTTATATATGATGATACTACGTTTTATGAAGATGATCTTTTTAGCCCCCCAAGTTTTATTATAAGCTTGGGGATACTACGTTTTATGAAGATGATCTTTTTAGCCCCCCAAGTTTTGATGAGGAAATTTATTTTGATGATACTTTGCCTCCTATCTATGATGATTATTGTGATGACACTTATGCTATAAAGAATAAATGTTTGGAAGTGTATCATTATAAGAATGATTCATGTGATAGCTATTTTCTTGAGTTTGCTCCCACTGCTACTAATGAGAAGGATTTTGCTTATGTGGAGAGTAACAAATTTTCTATGCTTGGGGATCATGATAAGAATTTTTTATGTGATACTTATATTGTTGAGTTTATTCATGATCCCACTGGAAATTATTATGAGAGGGGAACATATGCTTATAGATATTTCAATAATATCAAGTTCCCTCTCTTTATGTTGAAGGTTTTGAAGTTGCACATTTTTTGCCTTCCTATGCTAATATCTTTATGCTTCAATGATTTATTTATCTACAAGATCACTTTGCATAGGAAGCATGTTAGACTTAAATGTGTTTGATATTTGCTTCTTGATGCTCACTTTTGTTCTTCAACTCTTATTCCTACGAGAGCATCACTAAAATCTTAAGCCTAACTAATGGCTTTAAAGAAGCGCTTTCGGGAGGCAGCCCGCAACGAATTTAGGTCTTCCCTTTTTTTCTTCTGTTTTTAGTGGTCTTTATGGTTGTTACTACTGTACCAACATCATTGTATCTTTACTTTTCAATCTTTGTGCCATTTATAACCTCATATGACAAGGGAAGTGAAAGTTGTGACATGCTGTCCAGAAAACAGATTATGTCCTCGTGATGGGAAAAATCATAGAAAAATCTCAGTTCATCTTTTTGAGATGAATTTTTTACACAGCGTGCTCTATACAATTATAGAACTTTCGTATGTTCTGAGTTTTTTTATTCGAGTTGCAGAAGTACCCCTAAAAAATTCTTTACTACCTGCTGTTCTGTTTTTCACAGATTCTGTCACGTTTTGTCTCTCCTAATTTTTGCAAACCTTAAGCTTGCTTTTTCTTTTCAAAAACTTTTTGGCAATCTTGAGAAACAGTAGCTCTTCAAGAATATCTTTATATCCACTAGATTTTATTTAGTTATTAAGGGTACTAACCTCTCTAATCAGCTTATGATGAGTTATGTATGAAGGGAGTTTTCAAGTGTGCGATGGAAGATGATAAAAGAAGATTTGGGAGTGTCAAGCGCTCAAGCTTGGGGATGCCCCCATGCATCCCCAACAAATATTCAAGGAGACTCAAGCGTCTAAGCTTGGGGATGCCCCCGTGCATCCCCTTCTCCATCAACAATCATCAGTTCGTCCTTCGTCTCACTATATTTTTATCACTTCATGTGTTATGTGCTATGCTTGGAGCGTCTCGCTCTTAGGTTTTATTTTTAGTTTTCTTTAGCTTTGCTTGTTGTTCATCACATGTTAGATCCCGTCTTACTTTGTATGGGAGAGAAACACGCTCCGTTTGAACTAGAACTCCTCATAGGGTTTGCATGATTATTTCCTTAGCTGTGAGTTGTTCTTTTTCTTTTCTTAGCTACTGCTCTGTTTAGTTGTAGTGCTTTAGTTTTTCTAGAGATTTTCTTTTGTTTTAGGTTGAACTTTCTATAGGTTGCATGTTTTATCTTGTTAGAGGGTTTGCCTGTTGCACTGAGTTTTGTGTCTTGACTAGAAGTAGGTAGTTGAAGTTGTTATTCTCTTTGTAGTAGTAACTTGCAATAGTTTTGAGGTATTGACTAGAGTAATGTTTGAACCTTTGGTGTCAAGAGCTCGAGCCTATTAGTGATAGATGTCGTATTTTGGGCAATCCGTGTGTTTTTCGAAAACCAAAAACCCCTGTTGAGAACTCTAGCTACTAGATGGATCACTAACCTCTGGAGGGTTCGGATATTAGAGTACACTCACGTACCATGAGTCGAGGATGCGCAAGGATAACCAAACCCCCATACATTCCTCCTCGGGGTACTTGTCTCTTTGAGAACCTCCTTATTAGATTGAGAGTTACCGATAATAACTGCATGAGTTCTTCGAACTAATGTGAGTATTCGAAAGTTGACACTTCCACCCACCTATACTTTTGCTAGCCTCTTCGGTACCGTGCATTGCCCTCTCACCTTGAGAGTTGGCGCATACTTCGCCGGTGCATCCAAACCCTTGGCACAATACGCTCTGTCATCATAAGCCTCCTTATATCTTTCCTCAAAACAGCCGCCATACCTACCTACAAGGCATTTCCATAGCCTTTCCGAGATACATTGTCATGCAACATCCACCTCTTCATGACTTGATCTTCATGTCATACATGTTCCTGCTATCCTGGCAGAGGCATACATTTGCATCATGATAGTTATATCTTCTTTATATGAGTACCTTTGTAAAGTGTGAAAGATCTCCTATATTCTTGTAAAATATAGAGTGTTGGCCCTAAAGTGAGGAAAAGATCCCAAAGAGGACAAAATCAAAAGATCCCAAAGAGGACAAATGAGAGAAATAGAAAGAGCCATTGAGGCCACCAAAAAAATACAAAAAAGAGAAAAAAGAGAAAAAGAAATAAAAAGAGAGAAGGGGGCACACTACTATTCCTTTTGAGAGATCCACACTAGTACTTCATCCTCTATCCCTTGTACTCCATAGAGATCATCATCATGCATATAGCTATGTGGGGACCTTCACACTATAGAACTTGGCTTGTATATTCCAAAAATGAGCCTCCTCAAACGAGCTCTAGGTCTTCTTGAGCAAGCAAGTTAGATGCACCCCCACTAGTTCCCTTGGAGAGCTTTTAGCTCACATGTGCATCCGTTGCATGGCAATCCCTACTCCTCACATCATATATATCATATGGCCTTCTCTCGCCTATGATTGTCCTCATTGATGTGAGCCTTTCACACCTTTTTGTCTTCCTCCTCCACCTTTTTTCTGTTTCGCATTTTAGGTGTCAACTTTCTTGCTCACTCTCATCCATTGCATGAGTGCTCAAAATATTGAAAGGGAGTGGATCAGTTTGACTTGTACCTGGCTAGTGGTCTGGGGACGAGTCAATATAAGAATCCAAAGGAGACCAAGTGTGAAACTTTAGTAGATAGTTGTTCTCAACAATTATACTTTTTCTCGTATTCTCATATCCCGTTTCTTGCACGCAAACACCATTTGGAGACATTCGAGTCACGGACAGCGAGAGCTCTTGCACCTTTATGTTCTTATGTTGCTTGTTTCAATGCTAATATAGACTCTTGCTTGTTAAGACTTGAATTGAATTGCATGCTTTGATTGCTTTACTTTCAAAGTTCTTATATGGTTCCTAGCATTTCACCACAGAAATTATGCTTGTTATCATTTACCTACTCGAGGACGAGCAGGAATTAAGCTTGAGATGTTGATACGTCCAAAACGTATCTATAATTTCTGCTTGCTCCATGCATGTTTTGTGTGATATTGTTATGCTTTTGATACACTTTCATATCTTTTTATAACATATTTTGGAACTAACCTATTAATGGTTGCAAGAGTGCGCAAGTTCTTGTTTTTGTACTTTATGTGTAGGATTACTTGGATAAAGGAAAAATCACAAAAATGAGCCTTGTAGGAGTTGAGCTCATAACTCTCCCGAAATCTGTCCCCACCAGACAGGTTTTAAAGATCGCCTCGGAAACGCTAGAAGAAGGCCTCAAACGGAAAAACTTAAAACTACAAAGTTGTAGGGAATTTTTTTTGGTGGATTTAGACATAAAGTTTGGCCCAATTGGAGTTCGTATGCTCCCTCCAGGCCCGAAATACAGAAGACGTAATATGGATGACGGGAATCCAAGAGTCTATATAAAGAGAGGAAACCTAGGTCAAAGGGCACCACGAAATTTCCTCCCCCTTGGCAGCCGTCTTGAGGGAGAGATCAATCTCCACAGCAGCACCATCTCCAAGGAAGAAGAAGGGGGCCAAGGGCCGCTGCCCCAAGGGTCGTGGCCACCGCCGTGGCCGTGGGCGTCGCCGTGGTCGCCGCCGTGGCCGCCACCCCGCCATCTCCTTCATCTCCTTCGGGCTGCACCTCTCTATCAACAACTCTATCTCTCTCACCATGTCCATGTGTGAGTAGTTCCCCTCGGGGCTAAGGCTTGTATCTTGATCTATGTGGTTTCTCTCTCTCTTCCATGATGTGATCTTTGTTGTGATCATAGGCTATGTTAATCTAGGGTGATCCATGATGTTTCCCCTGCTTCTATGTATTGGATTTGATGTACTCACTTGATCTTATCTAGTATAATCCCTGAGACCATGGTGACATCGGTCTATTGGACATGGGTTAGAAGAATATTTTCATGAGTGATTTCCTCTTTTGTGTGTGGATTGAAGATTGAGAGTCTCTTGGTGCTTGTCTTTGACTATCCTTTAGATATGTTGTGGTGATTGTGGTACTCTCTTTGGATGGTCGCGGTGACATTGAGAAATCCATAGATGAGAACTATGAACTCTGAGGTGTGCTTTTGTAGCCCTACACAATTCTCGTCCTCTCTTGACCACAAAGGAATGACCTCCGAGTACGTCTCCATTGCATGTTTTATGGGAAATATCATGTGATTAGACTATGTTAATGTTGTTGGGAGTTGCCACTAGTGAAAGTATGAAGCCTAGGCCTTGTTTCCACCATTGCAATACCGTTTGCGCTCACGTTTACTACTTGTTTGCTTGCTGCACTTTTTATTACATATTTATATTTCCTTGCTTTGCCACACCTATCACCCATATTTTACCATCTCTTCGCCGAACTAGTGCACCTATACAATTTACCATTGTATTAGGTGTGTTGGGGACACAAGAGACTTCTTGTATCTTAATTGCAGGGTTGCTTGAGAGAGACCATCTTCAACCTCTACTTCCCTGAGTTCGATAAACCTTAGGTCATCCACTTGAGGGAAATTGTTGCTTTCCTACAAACCTCTGCGCTTGGAGGCCCAACATAGTCTACAATAATAAAAGTGTGCGTAGACATCACCCATACTTTTGAGCCTCTAACTTTCTTTGCAGCATAATTAGCATTGTGGTACGTTTATAATTTTGTCAATTGCCCAGCTGTAATTTGTTCACCCAGCTTAGCTATTTTATCGTCTTTTGGGAGAGAGAATCACTAGTGAACATCATGGGACCCCGGTCCATATTTCCACCATTGTTTACACCTCAACTATTTACTATTTTTATTCCCTTTCAGTGGCAATCACCATCATTATTTCCACCGTGCGTTTGATCCTTTGTAAACGACAAGTCCGGAGAGATTGAGAACCTCTCTAAACTCATTGGGAGCAAAGTTATTTGTTGATGTGTGCAGGTCCAGGTCAAGTAAGCAAGCTCGGTTGTAAATGGAGCCATTGTTTCATTGCCACCTACTTGAAGAACTTGGGGTCCAACTGGTCGACTCAAACCTTGGTATCTTTGCCAAGGGAAATTTACTGCTAGCTACATCTCAACCATCCACTTGGGGTAACTAACGAGGGGCTAGAAGCCATCAGATACCGATGATCAAACCTCGAACAAACAAAGTACCGTACGACAAAGGGAACATGACTCAATGTTAACAGATCCAACAACGATGAAGTTCATTCGATGGAAACGCATGGTCCATCTAGGATTGTAACCAGGTCCAACTGATGGTCATTGATCAAGAGAGTGTCTTGATCATGTCTGCTATTTCCCGGACCATAGGGTGTCACACTTAAGGGTATTCAACGCATTAAGGATAGATTAGTGATCATCGGTGAAATAAGAGAGAACGCTAGAATTGTTCCGATGGAGGCCAGAAATGGTTCTGAAGATTTTGAATTGTTCGAAATATTATTTAAATATGTTTTAGTATTTAATTAACGAATTAAATATTAAAAATCTGATTTAAATAATTAAATAATCGATTAAAAGGCACATGGGCCTCATAGGGCCCATTAGGGGAGGAGAGAGCCTTCCCCCTTAGGCCATGCGCCAAGGAGGGGCCCACTCCCCCCTCATGGCCGACGCACCTCCCCCCTTGGTGGGATTAGTCCCACCTCGGGGAGGGAGGTTGCCACCCCTCCTCACCCTATATAAGAAGGGGTAGGGGCGAATATTCCTAATGGAGGACGAGCTCCGGGGAACTCGTTTCCAAATTCAAATTTCCACTTGGTGAAAAAAATTGAAAATTTCTGTGAATGAACATACGCACATATAAAACGTATGTGCAAAATTTGAAAACATTATGTTTTCACACGTGAAGTACAAAAAAGGAGAAATCTTAGTTTCAAAATGGGCCAAAGTTTTTTGCTATTGGGCTGGAATTTTGTTTTTTTTTCATAGCATTCAAATCATAATATTTTGAAGCGAAATTTGAGACACTCGTGTGTAATACATATAGGTTCATGTGGATTTTTTTTCTGATTTTTTTGAAAAGTTTAGATATGATTTTTGAATTTTTCAAAATAAAGTCCTCCCTGGAGCCCGGGAGCCAAAAATCCGCACTCGGGGTAGGGTGCCTTTTTTATTCATCCAATTGAGATATCTTCTCTCTCTTTGTCCTGCCTTTGAGAGAACTCCCCTTGTTTGGAGTCTGCACTGGGTTGGTGGTTTCTCCATCATACGCACACCGTCGTGTTGCTGGAATCGGGATCTGAATCCATCTTCTTTCTGCTGCTCGCCTGGTTCGGAGCCCTAAGAGATGTCGGGTACACCGTATGTTTGTAACCCCGCGAGGCGCTAAACTTGTGGTGCTCCTTCATCGTCGAGGCCGTATTGCGACGTCTTCACAGACAATGTTCCGACGGGGACGCAATCCCGTCATCGGTCTACAAGGACCGGGTGGCTTCTGGAGCCGTCGAGGATCTCCGCCGTATCGAGGATCGGAGGGTACGACTACATCAACCACGTTCACTCGGGAACGTTTCCTGCTTAATGGACTACATACTAGTATGTGACCTATTCCATCCGTTAGTTGCATCACCATAACATAGGTCTTGGGTTCGGGACTCGTAGGTTATAAAAAATTATTGTTTTCTGTCCCGCTCACCAACAATATTTATGCTTAGTTTGATGAAAGAGAAGAGGCGAGAGAAGGTTGTGAAGAGCCAACTTTAGCACGTGCTCCTAGGTGCTTCATGAGGATGAAAGGTGAACTATATATCATAAAAGGAGTATACTTTTCTAGCTAACTATTGTACTTTTGGCTATAAGGTGAGTTTTAGATGACATGACGATGGCTTATAGCCAGCAGTAGCTATACTATTAACCATACTCTTAGGACCAGCTAAGCTAAAAAAAAGAAACCAGAATCGTGATACAATTTACAAAATTCCCCCAAATATTACATGCGTCCATCGTATGCAATCCAACATTTTCATTCAAATTTTAATCAAGATACATTATTTATTATTAGTGGGAGAAAATAAACCATACGAAGCTGCACAATTCACTATCTAAAATCATAAAATCATACTATCATCGATGGGCATGACTTTCCCAAACTCTAAAGCAAAATAGTGAGCAATGCAAGAATTGGATTAAAGAACCTCGACAATGAGCATCTTAGTTGATTTAAATTTAATAGAATATTACAAGTTTAATTATAATAGGCTCTTTGAATCATATATATGTGGGAATTTTTTAAGGTCATCCTTTCCAAATACTCATCCAAGATGACACCATATATTTTATAGGACATAAAAGTTTCATGAATCACACAATGTCAGAATATACAAATGAGTTTAGCATGTTTCACCCATTCTCATATACAAATAGTGTGTGTATTTGAAAATTCTAAACTACAAAACATGCATATGCAACTCCTTGAGTAAATATATCAATGCATGTGAGTTGCCATGTTGACAATACTCACCAAAGATATAAAAAATCATACATAGCCAAGATATGAACAACACACACCACTGCCTTTAGATATATGTGTTTTACACTGAAACCATTGTACCTTATTTATTTTGGATAAAATTTGCACACAATAGAAATATTTGCATTGGTTAACAACATTATGTGCAACAACAAGAACCTATCTCATTCATAACCAAAAAAACATGTACTCCCTCCATCTACATACATTTATTTTAGCGATAGTTATTATGGAATGGAGGGGGAATGCCATGGATATAGAAATGTGTTGCATTATTTTTTCGTCTCACAATAGAGCCTATCTTCACACCTTTGTGTCTCATCACTACCTGCAACTTAAAGTCAACAACTCAATAAGACATTTCCAAAACCTTTGCAAGCCCTAATTTGAAATCTACAAGGTGATACAATAGTTAGGTATCTGCACAACATCCACAGAGTAAAATACTAACAATAACAGTTCCCTACCTGGATTCAAAGAGTTTGATCTCTCAGAGGTCTTTGTGGAGATGAATTTGCTTTAAGGACATCTCACTGGTCACCATGGCTTTCTTGTTCACTCTGGATGCATCGTGCTTACCCTCATATCCATGACTTGAATCAAGTCATATGAAGGTAAGTATATATATACAGTAACGTGGCCAGGATAAAGTAATGATCCAGGCCAACCTCTTGCTACAGTAATGAATAGTGTAAAATTATACCTACAATTGCTACAGTTAACAAAAGAATTTGCTGCCACGCCCCAGGCCATGGCCAATGTTGCCTGCCTACGCCCCTGTATATATACACAACTGTGTCGTCCATGTCTATCCTCCTAAAAGTCTCATGTCTTTAAAAGGTTCATATTGGCTTACACACGTATGAGGTTCATATTGGCATTTAAAAGTTTTATGTCCATTAGGCATGTCAACTGGTTCACACAAAAAAGAGGATTGATTTGGATGGATGGATGGATGGATTAGTCTATATGGTAAAGTTCACAATTTAAGGTATCAATATTCCTTCCATTCTAGAATGGGTACACCATTTTAGTTGTGAAAATAAGTTTATCCAACCTCGGGCCTGAACCTATCGAAAATGGGATTTGTCCTAACAATTGATTGGCCGACAAGTCCAACCAAGAAACATCCGTCAAAAAGGTGTTCTACCAGTGAACGATTCAAGTTTAGGGCCCTATATCAGAGTAACTTGTTAATTGAGTTGTATAACTCATGAATCAAATTACGTCATTAAAGATCGACATTGAAATTCCAGTGAACTCTTAGTGGAATGTGAGCGGTCTTAATCCGCACCCGTTTCCGAATCCAAAAATAAATATGAAATAGGATACGGTATAGAGATTATCCGTTCCAATCCGATCTGGTTTCACCGCTACTATTTCTGGTGAGATGTTACTAGTGAAACTCCATCCAAGAAAATTCCAGAAGGAAAAACACACACGACATGTTAGCTTTCTTCCTGTATGGTTGTTAGAATCGTTGTTCTAACAGAATGGTCGTTCTTCTCACAGAATGGTGGGTTACTTCAGAGTTTAGATTCCAAACATTTCGGCTAATAAGTGGACCTCCAAGATTTGGATTATTAGACAGATCCCTGCATCTAATTCTGATCAGCACTCTAAAACATATACTGTTTAGATCTCTAGATAATTTTGTAGGTTGTAGTTCCCATTCCTGAACCCCTATTTGTTACTGCATATTTTTGCTGAGAAAAACCTGAAGCTAGTGTCTCCGGCGACGACAAGACAACGATGATGGGGAAGGACCAGTTGACCCGGCTAGTGCATGTATGGAACAACGCTGCTTCAGAAATTCTTCTCCCTCGGCCTCTGCGTGGTATGCACAAGCGATGTGCTGGCCACCACCATGCGAGAAGGGCGCGCCTCCAGCGCCGTTGACCTGGGATAACACGGCACCTCAGCCACCGCTGCCTTGTGATAAGGACGAGCGAGTCGCCACCGCCGCCTTTGCATACATAAGGTCGTGCCTTCCCTACGTATGCCCCGCAAGAAGGACGCTTTGAGGCTCTGCAAGAACAAGCCACCGCCGCCGTCCTGCGAGAAGGACTTCTGCTACTTGGACTGGGACCGCTGGTGCGCCGCCGCGAAAGTAGGAGTAGGCGCGCTCATCCCGCCACCGCCGCTCCATCCGGTCCTCCTGGATTGGCAGCAATAAAGCACGACACGAGCACGAATTAGACCAGAAACATGTCAAAGCGAACAGGAGACAGCGGTGAGAGGGGAGGGGAATTATTTTGATTGGGCGGTGGCACTTAACAGAGGAGGGATGTAAGGCCCGATATGCGGTACTGTTCCAGATCTAGGTGTTTCCACCCAGATCCGGGGCGAAGCACATATCGGTCCCACCGCGACATATGACAAAGCCATATGCCCCGGATTTCCAACATGATATCACAACATTACAGATACAGGATACAACATCTCATACAATCGGCATATAACTGCCTCAAATACAATACAACAGCGGAAGGTACATGTCTGAGTACAGACTACAATCAAAAGCCTACTGGCAAAGAGAAAAACATCGATCCCATAACCACACGGGTCCAGGCCCTCCGCCGGGATCCGCCTAACTAGTCGTCGTCGAGTCTCCACGTGAAACGTCGATCACCATACCTGTTGTCGATCAAGAACCCTGAAAAGAGTTTGGGGGTAGTATCATGAGTACAGAGGTACTCAGCATCCAACTGTAGTGGTCATCTGACCCAGCAAGGACTTCATCACTCGTCATTCTAGGACAACTAGTAGTTTACGGTAAGGAAGGGGTAAGTGGTGAGGTTGCTGCCGCACTAGCATTTATGAAGTGGCTAACGATCTAGAGAGGAAGATAAGAAGCCAAGCATTCGATGAGGAATCGCCTCCAACAAGTCTGCTATCCACCTACTACGCAAACATAACACCTATCCTATCCTTGTCCTTCTCTTCGCATCCCGACGAAGAAGAAGCGGTCAAGGCACACACACACGTTGATCAAGTTATGTTAAGATTATCTCAGTTGTTGTTGTCTATGAACAAGGAGTAGGTCTCAAGTCGTCCATAACCGTGGACACGGCTTCTCGAAAAGATTTAACCCTACAGGGGTGTACCAACTGCCCATACAAGGCTCCGCACGCACGCCCATCTCTCTCAGTTGCTACCCATCACAGGCAACCATTTTATGATTTAGTTCCAAGAGATCTGAAACGACAGGTCCCTCTAACTAACAACGAACAAATCCGGGTGGCCCCCAGGGAGTCGACACCCAATCCAAAAGCTGGCCAAGCTCTCGGATCGGACTCTTCCGTCTCAACAGGGTTTGGGTTACCGAGACGCCTCATGTGAGGCCTCGGGCCCTCGCCGGTCAAAGGTGGACCAATAGGGAAACAAAGTCCTCACTGGTCCGGGTTGTTTTAAAGGATGTCTGCCAGGAGCTACCCGACAGGCATATATGCATGGTTTTCAAATGGTAAATCAGCTTGGGCCACCTCTGGAAATGTTTGAAGCTAGATAGGTAAGAAAAAGGGGACCCCATAAAATCCCACACGCGGTTAGGCATGCTCAGTCTTAAAACTAATACCCGGAACTCGGATCCTAGGTGACTCGAATGGAACAAAGCGTCGGGGCGGGATAGCCTAGACCTTCCATCCTTCGTCGAATATAGTCAACATTAATAATCATATCATCAACAACAATAATAATAATGTGATATCCCAAACCCAAGAGTAACAGGGTAACATCGTAGCATCCTAAGCATGCATACTAAGCAGGGGGTGAGCAACGAGCAATAGTAACATAGCAGTACAAGGTTTGCTGGGAGGGGACATGGCTGTATCGGTTTAAAAGAAGCTGTAAACATGTGGTAGGATCAAACATCGAACCTAACCTAGACTAGCATGCAAACCGCTGGTTGAAATAGAATGGATCATAAGTAATGTATAGTCCTTGCCTGTTGATAAGTCGGGTTCCGAAGGTGTAGTTGATCGCAAGCTCGCATCGTCTCCGAGAGGTACCCGCGGGAGCACACAAGACGATAAACACTCGAAAGCAATCAACGAGCAAGCATCTATTACTACGGGGCAACACAAGATCAAAGAGACAACACAAGGCACGACAACGCGATACAGATCTATCGTCGAGAACGGTTACTAACGATTTAAGTGGAGTACTCGTGACACACGACGAATACCGCACGTTTAAGGTGGCTCAAGTTGCTTAGCTACAGGTGATCAATCAATGGTTATTAACATGGCAACTCAAGCAAGCATGGCATAGCACACAAACATGGCAAGAGGTGAAGCACAAAGTAAACTATCTATGCTAGTCAATTTAAGTGAGGCACAACCTAAACATGGCAGCTATTGCGGACCCCACGATAAATATTGCATTTGGTACTATTTTTCCCTAAACAATATTTTATTATTTTTATTAGCAAGCAAGAACAGCATTAACACAATCTACATGCAATTCTAGTCAAGTTACATATAAGAAACATTTTAAACAGAGCAACGGTTAAAAAGATATTGCAGTTACAGTTTGCAGTGGCAAGCAATTGTAATTAGCAGTCAAACAACATGTAAACAAGGTCAAACATGGCAAAAAAGCACAAATTATTAAACTAGACACAAAACTAAGCAAGTTTCATATTTTACGCATCGCGATCCGAGCTACGAGCAGAAAGATACGGGCACTGCAAAAATCCTAATACAATCTGCCAATTTAATAAAAAAAACTAGCAGAACAGAAAAAAGCTAAACGGGCCGAATCTACTGGCCCAACAGATAAAAAAAACAAAACAACAAAAAAAAAGGAGGGGCTGGGGCGCCTCACCCCATGGGCCACGACCCAAAGTGGCCTGGAGAGGGGAGAAGGCCGGCTGGGCCTGCTGGCGCGGGCCGCGGGAGAGGAGGCCGGCCCAGCTGGGCGCGCCTGGCCCACGCGGGCGACGAGCGGACGGGAGACGTCGTCCTCCTCGTCTCGCTGCGCAGGGAGCGGCGGCGGCAAGGGCTCGCCGGCCAGCATCCAGCGAGGGGAGGCGGGGGAACGGGCGCGATGGGGAGGGGCGCCTCAGCGCGGCGGCGCCGGACCTGGTCCCGTCGGTGGTGAGGGAGAGCGGGAGGAGGCGAGCTACGGGCGGCGGCGAGCTTGGACGGGCCTTCCATGGAGGCTTGGACAGCGGACCTGCGAGGAGAGGCAGAGGGAGAGGGGTGAGAGGGAGAGGGAGAAGAGAGGAGGGACGCAGAGGAGAGAGGCCGCGGCGGCCTGCTGCTGCCAGCGGCTCGCCGGCGTGGGCGCGGAGACCGGAGGCGGCGTGGAGACGTCTCGGGAGAGAGAGAGTGCGGTTGGTGGGGAGGCTGGGGCGCATTTGGGCCGTCGGATCGCCAGATCTGACGGTCCAGATCGCAGGGAGAGCAAAATTTGGGCAAAATGGACAAAATTGAGTTTTGTGAGGGGGGTGGCTGCACATTTTGGCTAGGGAAACCCTAGAAATGGGTGGGAGTGTGGTGGTCTTTATATAGCCCTGGTGGCTGGCAGTTTGCAAAAACATCCCCGGTTTTTCTCTCGCGCGCGCGGTGCTCACGTTTCTGACCGTCGGGGGTCCGCAGTACCTCCGATTCGGGTAAAACTTTGAACTGCGCGATCAGTGCGTCGAGCCGGAGGCGTTCAACTAGCGCTGGAACCGTTCCGAAAACACTTTCCGACGCGCTATAAAAATAACCCGTTTACTTATTAAACGGGGTTTTTCGTTCCGTTGGCTGCGGCTGGTCTCGTGCGGTTTTCGCGACGGTGATCGGGTGAAACCCGGTGTCGCAAAGGTCGAGTGTCAGGGTGGAAAGGGTCGGTCTCCGTTCGGTACGAGATAAGAGGGGGAAAAATAATCGCCGATCGATAAATCGGGGATGCAAACACCGCAAACAAATCAGACAATCAAACAATTCACATCGAAAACAAAATTTTTGATTTTTCTGAAAACTGGGCTGTTACAAGGGAGGATGGAGATGGAGGATTTGTCACACACCTTGTTGAGTCTGCGCTTCATCGCCTTGTCCCGGAGGGGCACAAGATGCCGTTAACATCAAGATCGGATACATCGAGGACAAGATCTTGCGCCTCTCCTCCCGCCGCCACCACCTCCGCACATACAGTGGCGGTCGCACAAATGTTGCCTACAGGCTGCAGATGGTGATGGCGACGCCGACGGAGGCAGTGCTCGGGCGGAGTTCGCGGGTTGGAGAGGGAGACTGTGTCGTGGTTAGGGACGATAGGATTAGTTCAATCATTTTCTTTTGCGGGGAGAGCGATAGGGGTGTTGTGCCCCGCTAAACATGGAATGATTGCGATCCATTGAATGGATATCATTGAACGAGATGTATTGGATCAACTTTTCTAGCGCTTTTCATATTGTACTAGTAGATAGTATTTTTTTTGAATGTTAGCAGGATCACAGTAAATTCTTTGAATAGATAGAAGGTTGGTCCAGTTTATAAGGGAAACCGGACCCAAAAACCATACAAGTTATGCCAATCGGCTTACAACGCACAACCTTACGCCCAACAAGGATACACCTTCAATGATGGCGAAAGGTCAAGACACAAAACCACAAGATCGCTTCACAAACCGAAGCAAACAGCTCGAAGCACAACCCAAACTCCAGGCAAGCACGTGTCAACGTACCGTCCACTCTTGATGCTGAGAGAAAGTGGCGAGTGGGCAGCAGGACCCGACTGGTCCTGAGGAGAGCGTCGTCGAAGAGATGCCGCATCAGGGTACATTGCACCCTTGGGGCCCACACTCCCAGTGGAGGCCAACCCTAGCACTAAGCACTATTGTAGGACTCCTCTAGCAACCCGAGCAGCGCCTCAAACGAGGTAACGACGCCATAGCGCCGCCACTACCTGAACCAGCAAGCTGGATCTGGGGTTTCCCCCGTTGCATAGGAGGGGAATGATAAGGGCTTAGACGACGCCTTGAAGAAGGTAACGGCGCCCGAAGGCGTCCCCGTCGTCCGCAACAGCACGGGATTTCTCTCTGCCCCGACATCATACCCACAGTCCACCCAACAGGCCATTGAGAGCCAGCGATAGCACACCACCGACGAGAGGCCAATCCGTTGCGCAGCCAGGAGGGCGATGGCAACCTCAAGCAACACCGAGGACAGACCGACGCGCTGCCAAACCATCTTCCGCTTCCCCTCCTCGGACGGGAGGATGCAACGCCCATCGACGGGCGCCATTCCTCTCCCGCCGACCACCCTTCTCTTCCGCAATCACCTGCACAACGTGCCGAGCCGGCCAACAACCGGAGGATGTAACAACCACCAGACGGTGGCGCCATTCGTCTCCCCATCGACCCCCACCACCTTGAAACCTCTGCTCCCGCAAGGCAGCAACACCACCACCCGCGTCAAGCGCGCCCGCGAAGCTCAGGCCCGCTGTGTCCAGATCGGCCCCAAACGCGCCCAGATCCAAGCGCCGCCGTTGGGGGTCATGGCGCCAATTCCCGCCGCCAGCCCTGCACCTCCCTGCTGACGCCGCCGCGCCCAGCGGCGCCAGCCTATCACGCCCACCAGCGCCTGCTCGCACGCGCGTCTTGCCCCCACACCTTGCCGTCCTCCCCGCCGCAATAGGTGCGCCCCGCGTAGCCAGGGGCGCGCACACCCACAGATCTGGGCGGGCGAGCTCCATCCCCTCGCCAGCGGGTCTTCGTTGCGCGCCGGCTTGCTCCCTTCTTAACGCGCCGCACCGGCAGGGGCTAGTGCCCCGCCGCCGCCTTCATCATGGCCAGCCCGGGCTTTGCGGGTGGGCACCCTCCGGCGGCGGCGAGACGAGTAGAAGGAGGGGGGAGAACGGCGGCGACGCTAGGGTTTCTTCCCCTGTGTCGCCAGAGCGGGGCGACGCGGGGGTTGTGGTTTGTTTTTTTAGTTTCCAACTGCCTGAATATGATCATTTTTTTTGAGTTTTCCTGAATATGATCATGTACTAGTAAAAACACCTCCTTAATGGGCCGGCCTGCTGTCTGGTCACACTCAAACCCCAGTTTTGACGGGCCTGTTCTCGTCCCCCCACCCAATGCTTTGTATGCGTCAACCCCCACACACCAGGACGGCATCGGCCTCTTCGCCGTAGATCAACCCCCATCGCCTGCTCGGCTGCTTCTCTCTCCCAACCATGGCGGCCGTGGCGCCTGCCACCGACAACATCGACCCCCCGCCGTCCACTCCTCCCAACACAGCCACCCCACCTCCGGCCACCGCCATGTCAACCCCGCCGAACCCCGCAACTCATAATCCCCCGGCCTCCAACCCCACGATTTCAAGCCCTAACCCTAACCCCAACCCCGTCCCCGCTCCTCCGGTCGTCCTGCCGCCGATGCTCCCTCCCCCGGTATCCTTCGCGCCCTCCTTCCGCCCGCTCGGTGCACCGCCCCCGCCGCAGGTGCAGCAGTACGGCGCCATACGTAATCCGGTCTACGTGATGGGACAGCCTCCAGGCGTACACCACGTGATGCGCCCACTGACCATGTACGCGCCACAGCCGGGTCCGTACATGCAGCAACCCGGCGTCGCCGTTCCTCCCGGTTGGTCCCGTTCTTCATCCCTCTCCATTAACATCTGCGGTGCTGTTAGCCTTATAGGGTTGAACGGCAATGGATTTGATTTATGCTTTCCCCCGAATTGTGCGACGTTCCATGTGCTGCGATGTAGGAGATCTGGTCTAGCCGAGGGGAATCTATTGGACATGTTATTCACGCGGGTGGGATGTGGTTTTTTTTAGATAAACAGGGAAGCTTCCCCAGTTTCATTTCATTGAAAAGAAACCCAACCATTCGGTGGGATGTGGGATTAGGGTTTAGATTAGAGGTGGGATACTAGTGATTTAGTGTTTCGAGCAACTGGGATCCCCTTGCTTGATAACGATGACAGGGTATTTCTCTGCTACAGCGGTGGTCGTGCCAGCCGTGTTACTCCCTTCAGCGAGAGGTGCCCGCTCATCTTTGATTCTGCTGCTCTAACTGAAGCTATAACAGATCATTTTCTCCCTCACTGCATGTGGTATGCTGAATGCTTGAATTTGAACTGGTTATCTTTACATTTTGTGTAATTCAATTAAATGCTTTAGCTTACCGTTTAATTAGGCGTGGTTTCTGTGTGTACTCCTTCAACAATGGGTTGTTCAAAAAATGGGCTAAGGTACCATGATTTCCCGTTGCTTAATTTCAATTATTTCTTGCTTAATTTGGTTTAATTTACTTTTTTCCTTAATAAGAAGTTTAGAGTGAGTTACACATTTGCTTAAGCTTTTATATCATGAGTAGTTCAATGCAATGGTGTGAGCTTTCCCAAGTTTTGCAAATAACCAATACAAGTACGTTATCCTGTCCAGTGGGGCGCTAAGAGGTAAGGCTAGCTTTCCCTAGTTCTTATTTTATTTTAATAGAATATTGCTTTTTGTCGATGTTCATTCTGATTATTCTGAGCATGCAAGATACTTTCTTATCTATTTAGTAATGCTCTCCTTTCTTTGTGTCTTATGCTAACTTAAATATTTTTAAAGGACTAATGCATGCACTCTGTGTTCTGTTTTCTGGACTGTTACTAATGTGGCAGCATAGATGTTTGTCTGTTTCTCTCCTCAGGTGTGCATTGTTACCCTGGACCATACACTATGATGCGTCCAGGTTTTCCTCCACGTCCAATGCCTCCGGTTGGTGTTGTGCAAATTCAACGGCCAGCAATAATTCCTGGAATCCGTGGTGCTCCTCCTATGGTAGCCACTCCTGCCAGACCGCCTGCTCCAGCTGTTACATATGTTGACAAACCACCAACTGCAGTTTATGTAGGGAAGATTGCCCCAACAGTGGACAATGGTTTCCTTCTTTCACTTCTTCGGGTATACCTCCTTTCCCTAGCAGTGTAGTAGAGTATTATACTACATGGAAATGTCGACTTGTACATACCTTAAGTCAGCTTACCTGTTTATGCCATCAACTGGTTTTAGCATGTATGTTTACAAGTTTTCTCATCTTCAGATTTGTGGATCTGTGAAGAGTTGGAAGCGCACCCAAAATCCAAGTAATGGCAAACCAGTAGCGTTTGGCTTTTGTGAGTTTGAATGTGCTGAAGGCATCCTTCGTGCGACACGGTTGCTGAACAAATTGAATATTGATGGGCAAGAACTGGTGGTATGTATCATTGTTACATATTTCTAATGATTGTGGAATTGGTGGGTTTGATAAATATGGGAACTAAAATGTAAGTTCATTCGGAAGGAAAAGCACCCGCGTAACCTAATAATACGACATCAGTCGTTTCTAACAAGCTCTGTTTTTGCAAAAGCTGACAAAACTGTTTGTAAACTGATTCATAGTAACTTGCATGTTCCATGTACGAACTAAAGGGAAATGATTGAATTTGTATGTCTGTCACTCACATGTGGGTTTGAAACATGTTTCACATGGCGGATCGAAGGAAAATGAGGGCCCACAAATTCTAATTCAGAGCTTAATTCTTATGTACTGAAACCCTGTGCTGAAGGATTAGAACAATGCTTTCCTTTTGCTTCTATGATGAATTGAGGATGATGTGTTAGGGTCTTAAGTGTTAATTTTTGAAATCTTGTAGTCTGAAGGCTATCCACGTGGACAGGGCTGTGTGAAAGTTATCTATCCATGTGCCAGAGCCAATTTTTTTTGAGGAATACCAGAGCATTTGTTGGTTTAAAATAATAAAAGGCCCAAGATTACCAGGATACTCCGAAATTGTCATGGGAGCAGCGACCATATGGAACAACCGGCCACGTAGCAGCTAGGCATATTGCTAACATGGATCAGACGGTCATTTATTTCTAGATCGTGAAAATGGACAAATGTGGGGCATGATGGCTCGAGAGAGCTTCTAGAGTGCTTGGTTTTTGTCATACAATGTTTGTTTATTATCATGTGCATGTTTTTAGACATTGTACCGACGCGAAAGAGATGCTTTTGTGCATAGGTGAGATGCACTACCAAACATTCAAGTGCTAGCAGATAGCCCAGTTAAATTTCTTGGTCGTATGGTGAGAAAAACACCTACCCTAGCCTTTCTTCTGTGCCATTTTTTAGTTATTGAATTATCTGCTGTGTGCGTAGGCAGAAATTGTAAAGGTTTCCTCCATACGATTGTTACAATTTATTTTGTGTTAGCGCCATGTTCAACCAGCATCTAAATTGGCTTGCATTTTTTGTACCAAGTGTTTACTTTGAAAATCTTGCATGATGTAGTCTAATCACATTTCAAGGGGGCCATCAAGATATAATTATTTTCCCCAGTTGGCATGGTTAGGCACCTTTTGTGTTTCATAGTATTAAATATATGTTTGTAAATCTTTTGTATTTTCTCTCAAAAGTAATGACAATGTCACTGTCTCATTATATATATTTTATTTCAATGCAAGGTTAATATTAATGATGCCACCAAAGAGTACCTGAAGAAACATGTTGAAGAAAAGAAGAAAGTACTTGAGAATGCCAGAAAAAAGGAAGATGAGGGTGGGGATGGGACTTCTGCTGCTGCTGAAAATGAATCATTGAAGCTTATTTCTGGTAAAACAGATGAAACAGAAGACTTTGGAGATAATGATAGTGAAGAAAACACCATGAAATTTGGGATTGTTACAAATGAAGATTCTGAGGCTGATAAGGCTGCTGCAGAACTAATAAACAGTATGATTGAAGAGTGGTTAAAGACTCGACCCCCGCCGCCACCACCACCGGTTGAATCATCTGCTGACATCTCATCCAAACATAATAATGGGGAGTCTGGTGTAGACATGACAATGACTGGTATGGAATGATGCTAATAGTTTTTTTTTTGGCCAAATTTGCATTTGAATAATATGTACTTCCTCTCTTCTGCAGATTCTGAAGATAATAATGATGATGGCATTGACAAAAGAACAGTTAATGAAACTGAAAAGGCAGAAACTGACTCTCCTGATAGGAGGAAGGATAGAGAGCATGATAAGGAGAAGCGGGAAAAAGAAAAAGAACTTCAAAGATATGAGCGTGAGCGTGAGCGAGAAAGAGTCAGGAGGGATAGAGATAAGGAACACAAGCATAGAGAAGTGGAAAGGCTGTACAAAGATCACCTTAAGGAGTGGGAATCCAGGGAGAGAGAGAAAGAATATCAAAGACAATACGAGAAGGACCGAGAGAAGGAAAAAGAACGTGAACGTAGAAGGGAGATCATGAAGCAGGAAGATGATAGCGATGAAGATGATTCGAGAAAAAGAAGACGAAGGAGCAGTAACACACTTGAAGAGAGGAAAAGGCGGAGGCAACGTGAAAAGCATGAAGACTTGGCGGATAAATTAAAAGAGGAAGAGGAAATTGCTGAAGCAAGGAGGCGTGCGATGGAGCTGCAACAGCAGGCAGACGAAAGAGCTGCGACAGAGTCTGCTATACTTATGGAGGTTGATGATGATGATGAGAAGGAAACAGATGCGCAAAACAAGCCGATTATTTCAAATTACGGTACTGTCGTCAGCATTGCTAGTGTTGATGCAGGTGTGTAAATATCTCCCCATACAGTTTATCACATTAGCTACATTCTAGTTCCAACACTTTTGCATCCATTTTACAGATGATGGCACTCACAAGGACTGTAACGGTGACGAAGCAAGTATGGGACCTGGTCAAATTCTAGATATCAGGCAAAATAGCAATGCTCCATCAAAGAAATTGGGTTTTGGTTTGATTGGCTCTGGTAAACGTTCATCTGTTCCATCAGTTTTTGCTGAAGAGGATGACGATGATAATAAGGATAAACGGATAAGACCTTTAGTACCTATTGATTATTCCACTGACGAATTGCAAGCTCTTGAGGTGGATTCTTCTGCTGAGCAGCCGAATATTATAGCAGCTGCTGAGTTTGCTAAGCGCATCTTGGTATCTAATCAAAAGGAAGAGCAGCCTGGAACCGAGAAGGATAGGAGTAGGAGAGCTATTGATAGATCGACACAAAGGGATAAAAGTCGAAATGATGAAGATGGTGTACGTATCAGTGATGACAGAAGAGAAAAGATGCATGATCGAGACAAAGATAGGCAAGATAAGCCCAAGTCAGAAAACAAGAAAATTTTGGATGCAAAACAATTGATTGACATGATTCCAAGGACAAAGGAAGAGCTGTTTTCCTATGATATTAATTGGGTAGTATATGAGAAGGTGAATTGTTTTTCTTGACCTTGTATTTTCTGTTTTGTTTCTTCACCCATTTTCAAGTTATTTTCATGTCATTTATTTGTGCATGGATGTTATTCCTTTTGATATTCTGAGGTCTTTATGGAGCACACTTAGTATGTTTGTGGTGGTTACCAAAAAAAAAACTATGTAGTGTTCCTTAAACCATTGCAGAACTGATGACATCCGAGTTTTTTTTTCCTGAATAGATATGAGATGCACCCAAGAATTATTTCATGAGTATAATTCACAATTTGATTTGAGAGGCACCATATGTAGGGTACACAAGTCTAAAGTTGTGTCAGGTTTTTGCCCTGCACTATTTGATTTAACTTTCCTTGTCTTGTGTTTGCGGCGTGGTTGTATTCAACACTAACATGATCTTTCTTTTGTGTCAGCATGAGTTGCATGATAGAATGAGGCCTTGGATCTCGAAAAAGATAATTGAATTTCTTGGCGAGGAAGAATCAACTTTGGTGGAGTATATTGTCTCGTGCACCAAAGATCATGTCCATGCATCGAAAATGCTGGAACTCCTACAGTCAATTTTGGATGTTGAGGCCGAAATGTTTGTCCTTAAGATGTGGAGGATGCTAATATTTGAAATTAAGAAAGTTGAAGCAGGACTATCAGGAAGAGGGAAGGCTTGAAGTTGAGGCAACAGTCTTGTATAACAGTTTCCGCCTTTTGTCTGCAACTGTTTTCTTACTTCAAGCTTTTGTTGTGAAACAGCTGCTGTAAACATTTGAGGGAGATCGAATTAGTGTTTCCCATATGTTCTGATATCTATTGTAGAAATGTATACATGAACGGGCCATACCCAATATTTGTTCTGAAGTTGTTACTTGCTTGCATGTTTACATTGTGCCCTTAGGGCGTACAATGGAGGCATCAGCTTGGTTCTGCGCCAGCCTTTCCACATACTCCCTCCGATCCATATTAATGGACTTAAGTTTGTCTAGATACACATGCATTTAGTCTAAATATTTAACTACATACATATGAATATAGACAAAGTTAAGTCCATTAATATGGATCGAAGGTAATAGATAAAAGTGTAGCTGTGTTGATGTACTCACAGCCGAAGCTACTGCTCTCAGATTTGGACTTCTAATCTCTCAAAGAGCACGGTGTAAGGGCTTGGTCTGTTTGCGTCGGCGTGGATAGAAATCGTGGCTCAACGCGCCGGCACAAACGGGCATGCGTCTATTTTTTTGTCCGTCTTGATTCATTTTCGGCCCAAATTTGGGGCTAATTTGCGTCGGCGCGGACACGCGCGAGCGCCCGTCCTTGTCCTTCTCTGGCCTACGTGTCGGCCACACACAGCGCGTTATACATAGTGTCGGCGTCAAATGTTTTGTCCCACCTCGCACGTCGAGGGACGCCCACAGCTGTTTATAAGGAAGAGCTTGGATGAACTATTGTCTAAATAATATAGTTTGAGTAGATTTAATAGATGTGATGTGTTGTTCTAAATCGATGATTTAAAATTACATATCACATCAATTAAACTTATCTTAGCTATTTTTTTTAAAACACAGCTTCAGCGTCAAATGTTTAGTCTCACCTCGCGCGTTAAGGGATGCCCGCACGTCTGTATAAGGAGAGGTCAAAGTGGAATCATTGAGCGGGGAGGAAAGGAAGATCTAATTATCTGATCCGATAATTGGATCTTCCCTTCCTCTTCGTTTTTTTAATTTCTTTATATCTGAAATGGCGCGCCCTTCAGTTGGCGCGGACGAAATGCGCCCCCCCGGTTGGACGACGCGTCCAGAAAGGCACGGACAGGCGCGAACAATAGTCCGCGCGCCGACGCAAACGGACATAAATCGGACAAAACGCGCGTCCGTTTGCGTTGGTGCGTTGGAGTTGCCCTAATCGTCTTGTTGTCAACTCGGAGTCGGACAATGTGAAAGTCATTGATATTTTGAAAATGGGTTGAAGATTGGCGGGAAGGACGGCAACTGTTTTGATGATTATTATAATTTAGCTTGTGATTTTTATATTAGAAAAGCTAATAAGATTGCTCATGAACTAGCTAGATTAGCAAAATTTTGTACTTGTGTTGAATGGGCTGAAGAACCTTCAAATGAAATTGTAAACTTCTTAATTGACGATGTAACTATGATTTCAATTTAATAAAATAATTTGGTTTCAAAAAAGTGTTAAAGCTGATGTCGTAACCACCCAACACATGGCTGCCTCATCAGGCCCATTTTAATATCTCCTTTTCTTCATCATTAATCAATTCCCAAGCGAGAGAACCAATGCATGCCTCTACTTTTTTTTCCTTCTATTTCCTCTTTTGTCACGGAGGAGTCCGACTCCTTTGTAGGAACCGGCGTGATTCTTCAAATACCTTATTTTGGATCACTTGAGACGACGTGGACACGTTGGAGCATAGTACACTGTAACAGCTCAAAACCGACAAATTCCAGAAAAATTAGCATTTTTATTTTTCCCATTGAGGATGAAATTTTGCACATTTATTCTTTGCAATAATCCATGTAACAGGAAAATGACCTAGCATTTTTCTGATTATTGAAAAGGATTATTTTGAATTCTTCCTTTCGTTCCTTTTCTAGCCTTGGCCATTTTCGCCGATGATCGTCTTTGATCCACTAAGCTAGCCCTTTGGGGTAATCATGTTCTGCCATGATTTAGCTCCCTGCCAATTCTCAATATTTTAGCCCTTCCAGAAAATGGGGTTGTAGTTCAAATAGAATTTCAATTAAATTGAATGCCATTTGTATTACTTAAATATTTTGCCCCGTTGCATTTTCTAAAATTCCTTTAAATAATGTGGATCAATAATCATATTTTATATGATTTTGTAATTCACTTGCTCTTTCTTTCTAGCCTTTTTATCTGCTATCTTTTGTAAAAAAGAATAAAACACAGAAAGGATGGGAAAGTGAGTTGGGCCTCTTTTCCTCTTCCTCTAGCACATTCCTTTAGGCCCAGGCTGGTGTAGAAGAGCTCTTCTTCATCCTCTGTACGGAGACCATCTCCAACAACCACGTAGCTCTCGCTTGATTTGACGGCCGGTGATGCATTATGCGTCTCTAGTTAAGCCTCTCCGGTGCCCTAGCGATCCCCCTCTTCCCATTCCCCCCTCCTCCTTCTCCTCCCGCCCCCATAGTCTCTCCTCTTTTCCCTCCTCTGATCCCTTCTCTGCAGCGGTGGCAAGGCCCGAGCTCGGGTAGCTCATGATCGTTGCCGTCTGCAGCCACCCATCTTCGACATCCTCGTGATGGCCTCGTCATGGTTGATCGCGTCGCCCGGCCGTATCGTTCATGGAGGAGGAGCCCTGAACCGAGCGTCGCCCCTGCCTCGTCTTCCTCCCGTTAACCTGAGCCCTTCTCCGAGCCGTACATCGACAACAACATCCTCATGTGAGCCTCGTCGCCCCCCGCCTTCACCTCCCCCGCGCGTAGGACGTTTTCCCCGTTCAGTCACCGTAGTGGTCGCCGGGTAGTCGTAGAGGTCGCAGGTGTTTTCCAGCCGTGGCCTCCTAGTTCGTGTCCGCCTTCATTCAGTCGTTGTAGTGCAGCCGCCCCACTGTTCTACCCTTTTTTCCCCGACTCTCATTTTCACCGTGGTCACCGTGTTTCCGTCCGGCTCATTCCCGTCCGTCCGGTACGCGAGCAGAGCACGGGCGCGCGTGTTCTCGTAGCCTATCTCGCCCCCTTGGCCGTGCCTTGGCTTCCCATGCGCGTCCCGCGCAGCCTTCGCTCAGCTTCGTCAGGTTCGTTAGCTTCGTCAGCTTCGTCATGGGTGTCCCGATCTTTCGATGAGATGATAACAACGATTTTATGGAGTCGACGTTGTTGATCCGACTACAAACGTGCAACGAAGTTGCGCCTTAGCAATCGCTAAACCAATCTCCTGAAGGTTATTGACCACACCGGAGCACGATCAACCTGACCACGAAGGTCTGGTGCCTGCAAGCAATCGAAGAACAAGCAAGAACTATGATAAAGCAATCTGAATATTGCGAATATGTAGATGAAGTATGAATAAAGTTGGGATTCCGAAAGCGGTCTTGATCTGGTCGTTGGACACAAACCGAGTACACGAAGATGCAGCGATTAGCTAAACAGTCTTTTTAACTAAAAGAAATCCAAAGAAAACCCTAGGGGTTGATCTACTTATATAGGACTAAAGGGTGGAGGCCAAGGGGGCGGAAGGACGTCCCAAGGAGTCCTAAAACTAAACCTAGGTTGTACAAGGCACTTGGACCCATGTGGAGGTGATGCAACACCTATTGAGTTGGACTTTGATTCGAATTCTGCTGCTGGGTCGCACCGTTTTCGCAATATCTCCACGCTACGAAGGAATTTGAAGGTGAAACCAATTGGGTTGGAAACTACACGAGATAAGCTATCACCAGCAAAAAGAATCATCCAATTTGGAGTTTGTATGTAGAAACGACGGCTGTTTGAAGTTGGGCATATCTCTGCAGTCCGAATCTGAGTCCATGACATGAAAGACTTGATCTCTATCTTCTCTTGGGCCAAAAGTAACGTGAAATAACTTCTTGTACAACACACAATCATGCCCTTTGTATTGACTTCACTTCTTTATCAAATATAGAGGAATTAATGGTCATATCCATGATAGTGATGTCCTCATCATCTTCATGCTTGAACATGCTCCAATGCTCAACCTTCTTGTCCATGCTAGGTCCTTCATTTGTCAGCAACAGAAATATACCGACGTTAGGCAACATCATATTCACATGAATATTAGAAACATTACCAAGAAACGAAAGTACCTGATAATTTAATTGGTGTGCACGATCTCTAGTAATTGGTCCAGTAGGTATATTAGCAGGGGTTGTGGGTGTAACTATGGTACCCATGTCCTCATCATCCTCCCCTTCTTGAAAACAAAGCCGTCCCCGACGTTGCTTAATCTGAAATGTGGCTATCAAAAGAGACAAGGTGCACATGTTGTATATATATATATGTCATCCATTCTTACTTCCCTTAGTTTTTGGACATGTAACACATGTATATATGAGTAACTTTCGTATGTCGTGAAATATTAAGAGATATGACCATCACAATATGTAAACGACATGAAAGTATTGCAACTCAGTTTGCATATATAAGTGAAGCTCTTATTCATATCTAAAGATGTATAATGCTCATCATTAAGTCATCCCAACACCGGTGAATAAACGTTAATGTTTATCGAAGGACATGCTACAACAGGCTTAACTAAGTAGTCATGCAACAAGACATTCAACGCAGAATCATCACCAAGATTAGAGGTCATATCAAAATGATTAAGCATTGGCAGTTTCATAATAGTAACATGATTATCCAGAATAGATGGTGTGCTCAAATCAACAGGTAACTCGACACATGATTTATTCAACTCTACTATGCATGCATCATCTCATGTGAAGTTATGTCATCAATACCTTTGTTGTTACCTTGTTGCAACGACTCAGATGATGTAGGTACGGATGGTGGCAAGGTCATAAAGACTGGAGGAGATATCACGCTCACAATAGGACTCTTGGTCATCGTAGAAGGTGCAACAGCGAAGGAGACAATCGATGGTGGTGAACATGGTCTGGAATAGTAGTCGTCGTAGTCGCCCAAAGCATCCTTGATAGAGGCGAAGGTGTCCCGATGTTTCGATGAGATGATGGAGATCGATTATGGTGGAGACGACTTTCACGACCCGACTACGAACGTGCGAAGACGTTGCGCCTTAGCGATCGCTAAACCAACTCCGAGAGGTTATTGATCCCGCGGATGCACGATCAACCTGACCACGAAGGTCTAATTCCTGGAAGCAATTGAAAGAACAAGCAAGAACTAAGAAAAAGCAATCTGGATATTGAGAATATAAGATGAATGATTAACAGAAGTTGGGGTTCCAATGCGGTCTTGGCCTGGTCGGACAACACAAACGAAGAACTCGAAGTTGCGGCTATGGCTAACTTAAATCTAATTAAAACCCAAGTCTAAACGACGCCCTAAGGGCTGTATATATGGGGGAACAGAGGGGATTTTCGTGACCCCTTGGAGGCGGGGTCCGAAAACAACCCTAACTCGGTTTCCCCACACATACGAACTCTAAGAACAGCCTATAATGTGGTATTTCGAAATTACATGGGCCCAGCCCAATATTAAGGTGACACAGCACCTATAATTGCCTTTGGACGAAAATAATGAAGTGGCATCTCGTGTATTTCGTCCAAGCCTTCATGCATGCCTTATGGTGGCTTCAAAGTGCGAAAATCCCCACTGGAAGCTCCATTGTTCTTTCCCGCGCGCGCACCTTCTTCTCCATGCTTGATCCCTCTCCAATGACCGTCCTTCTTGTCCATGCTAGGTCCTTCATTCATAAGAAAAACAAAAGTATCTAATTTAGGCAGCATCATATGTTCATGAACATTAGAAGGATTCGCAAGAAACGAAAGTACCTGATAATTTAGTTGACGTGCACGTGCTCTAGTAACTGGTCCAGTATGTGTAGTTGGTGAAGATGTGGGTGTAACATTAGTAGAGATGTCCTTATCATCCTCCCCTTCTTGAAATGAAGTCGTCCTCGACGGAAGCTCATTATCTTCTCCCAAGTAAGGTTTCAAATCTGCAATGTTAAATGTGGGACTAACCCCAAAATCTGCAGGTAGCTCAAGTTTATATGCATTATCATTAATTTTCTGTAAAACCTTAAAGGGACCATCAGCTCGTGGCATTAACTTAGACTTGCGCAAATCAGGAAACCTATCTTTACGTAGATGTAACCAAACAAGATCTCCTGGTTCAAACACAACATGCTTTCGACCCTTATCACCAGCAAGCTTGTATGTAGCATTCATTTTCTCAATGTTTTCTTTAGTTAACTCATGCATTTTTAATATCAATTCAGCACGTTGCTTAGCATCAAAATTAACCTTCTCCGAAGATGGAAGAGGCAGCAAATCAATAGGTGCACGAGGTAGAAAACCATAAACAATCTCAAAAGGGCACATTTTAGTGGTAGAATGAAATGAACGATTATAAGCAAATTCAATATGAGGTAAACATTCTTCCCACATTTTCAAGTTACTCTTTAAAACAGCCCTAAGCATAGTAGACAAAGTCCTATTGACCACTTCAGTTTGTCCATCAGTTTGGGGATGACATGTAGTACTAAAAAGTAGTTTAGTCCCCAACTTAGCCCATAAGCGTCTCCAAAAATGGCTAAGAAACTTAGTATCACGACCCGAGACAATAGTATTGGGCACACCATGTAAGCGAATAATCTCACGAAAGAATAAATCAACAACATTAGCAGCATCATCGCTTTTATGACATGGTATAAAATGTGCCATCTTAGAAAATCTATCCACGACAACAAATATGCTATCCCTCCCCTTCTTTGTTCGAGGCAAGACTAAAACAAAGTCCATGGATATGTCCTCCCACGGAACACTAGGTACAGGTAAAGGCATGTATAAACCATGAGGATTGAGTCGTGACTTAGATTTTTGACATGTAGTGCAGCGAGCAACAAAACGCTCAACATCCCGTCTCATCTTTGGCAAAAAGAAATGTGTAGCAAGTACGTCCTCCGTCTTCTTCACGCCAAAATGTCCCATTAATCCTCCTCCATGCGCCTCCTGCAACAACAAAAGACGAATAGAGCTAGCTGGAATGCATAGCTTGTTAGAACGGAACACAAATCCATCATTAAGCACAAACTTGTTCCATGTTCTACCCTCTCTACAATTCTGCAATACATCTTTAAATTCCGCATCATTTACATATTGATCTTTGATTGTCTCTAAACCGAATATCTTGAAGTCAAGTTGTGAAAGCATAGTATAATGACGAGACAATGCATCAACAATAATATTATCTTTCCCCTTCTTGTGTTTAATGACATAAGGGAAAGTCTCAATAAATTCAACCCACTTAGCATGTCTACGATTAAGTTTTGCTTGACTTCTTATGTGTTTCAAATATTCATGATCAGAATGTATAACAAATTCTTTGGGCCATAAATAATGTTGCCAAGTTTCTAATGTCCGAACAAGAGCATATAATTCCTTATCATAAGTAGAATAGTTCAGACTAGGCCCACTCAATTTTTCAGAAAAGTATGCAACAGGTTTAGCATCTTGTAATAACACACCTCCCAAACCAATCCCACTAGCATCGCATTCAAGCTCAAAAGTCTTATTAAAATCAGGAAGTTGGAGCAAAGGAGCATGTGTTAACTTACCTTTCAATACCGTGAAGGCTTCTTCCTGTGCGATACCCCAAGTAAAAGGCACATCCTTGCGTGTAAGCTCATTGAGAGGTGCAACAATGGTGCTGAAATCTCTCACAAAACGCCTATAGAATCCAGCGAGGCCAAGAAAACTCCTCACTTGTGTGACCGTTTTGGGCTGCGGCCAATTCTCAATCGCCTCGATCTTGGCTTTATCAACTTCAATTCCCTGCGGAGTAACAACATAGCCAAGAAACGATACTCGGTCGGTGCAAAAGGTGCACTTCCCAAGGTTACCAAACAAACGTGCATTACGTAGAGCAATAAAAACAACACGTAAATGATCCAAATGTTCCTCCAAAGATTTGCTATAAATCAGTATATCATCAAAATAGACTACCACAAATCGTCCAATGAAAGCACGTAAAACCTCGTTCATTAATCTCATGAAAGTGCTAGGTGCATTAGTTAACCCAAAAGGCATGACTAACCACTCATATAATCCAAACTTAGTTTTAAATGCCGTTTTCCATTCATCTCCTAATTTCATGCGAATTTGATGGTATCCACTACGCAAATCAACTTTGGAAAACATGGTAGATCCACTTAATTCATCAAGCATATCATCTAACCTAGGAATAGGATGACGATAACGAATAGTAATATTATTAATGGCTCGACAATCAACACACATACGCCATGTTCCATCCTTTTTAGGCACTAATATAACAGGAACAACACAAGGACTTAGGGATTCACGTATGTAACCTTTGTCGAGTAGCTCTTGTACTTGATGCTGAATCTCCTTCGTCTCCTCCGGATTGGTACGGTATGGCGCACGGTTGGGCAGCGAAGCACCGGGAATTAAGTCAATCTGATGCTCAATCCCTCGAATAGGTGGTAATCCCGGTGGTACGTCTTGTGGAAAGACGTCAATAAACTCCTGCAAAAGGTCAGTGACAACAGGAGGCAAAGAAGGAGGCAATTACTCAAATGAAAACAAAGCTTCTTTGCACACAAAAGCATAGCACACATATTGACTAACATCCAAATCCGAAATATCAACCTTAGTAGCAAGCAAAGTTGGACTAGTCAATTTAATTTCATTAGAAACAACAGAAGAAGATTTGCTATTAGTCTTATGTTGTTGCTCAAATTCTTTAGCTGCTATCTCATTTTCACTCTTATTTTTCTCATGTTTAGCTTTACTAGCTCTAGCAAGATCATCTTTCACAATTTGTTCAGGAGACATAGGAAGTAAAGCAATATTTTTATCCTCATGAACAAGAGTAAACTGATTTGTCCTACCATGGTGTACAACATTCCTATCAAATTTCCATGGTCTACCAAGTAAAAGAGAGCATGCTTGCATGGGTACCACATCACAATCAACATAATCAACATATGCAGCAATGCTAAAGTGCACACGAACAGAACGCGTTACCTTAATCTTACCACTATTGTTAAACCACTGAATATAGTACGGATGGGGGTGTGGTCTTGTGGTGAGAGATAGCTTCTCCACCAACTCCATGCTAGCCAAGTTGTTGCAACTCCCTCCGTCAATGATAATGCGAACCGAACGTTCTTTCACCACTCCCTTTGTGTGGAACAAATTATGCCTCTGGTTTTGCTCGGCCTTCGTTACCTGCACACTTAACACACGTTGAGAAACCAAACTAGCATATTTATCGGCATCATCAGGAGCCATATACTCTATATCATGAGCATCATCATGGGCACCCTGTTCCTCATGAGCAATGAGAACTAAAGTCTCCTCATCATAGTCACTCGCTGACTCATACCCACCATCCGCCGTAATAATCATCACACGCTTGGAGGGACAGTCTTTTGCGAAGTGACCTCCACCTTGGCACCTGCGACATTTAATATCACGATCTCGTGTTTGCCCTATGGAAGCCATGGATGAAGAAGAACTCGCCGCTGGACCACTCTGTGCACCCTTGAATGGTGGCGCTGGATGTTTTGGTGGCTCCCTGTAAGAATGAGCGGCTGAAGTAGATGGTGGTGCAGCAGGACGTGTGGATGTAGAAGCTCCACATGATGTCCATGATGTATTTCGTCCTGCAGAAAAGTTAGGTCTTGTAGCGGCCTGTCGATCCTGCACTTCACGTTCAGCTTTACAAGCAAGATGAAACAAACGAGTGATAGTAGCATAGTCCTTGTATTCTAGAATAGTTTGTATCTCCCTGTTTAAACCACCCATAAAACGTGTAAGCATAGCTTCATTATCTCTCTTCATTATCCTCTTCATAGTTTGTAATTCCTGATAATACTCCTCTACATAATTTTTTCCTTGTCTCAAACGCTGTAATTTTTGTAGCAATTCACGTTGATAATAAGTAGGAAGCCAGCGAGTACGCATAGCATCTTTTAAAGCAGCCCAAGTAGTTGGAATATTATTAGCATGCAATCTACAATGTTCAGACCACCAAATAGATGCAAACCCCGTGAATTCACAAACAGCAGCAGTAACACGTCTATTCTCAGGATATTGTAAACATGTAAAGCGTTGTTCAGTTTCTAACTCCCAAGTAAGATAAGCATCAGGAATATATCTACCCTCAAACGGCTTAAGATTCAATTTAAGTTTAGGCACATGTTCATCATCGCGTACCTGAGGGGGTGGTTGGTGTTGACCGTGGTGAATGTTGGGACGTGGACGTCCAGCTGGCTGCTCATAGGCCGCTTCCTGTTCCACCTCCTCCTCGTAATCACCCTCGTAGTTGTCGTCCTGGCCGACGTCAGAAGCAGCAGCAGTAGCAGCAGCAGCAGGAGCACCAGCAGCTTGTCTGCCCGGAAACATAATACGTCGTGCACGTCGTGGTGGCGGTGGCTGTGCTGGAGCGGCCGCAGGCTGTGCAGGTAGGCGTGCGAGCAACTCAGTAAACTTGGCGTCGAGCTTGGTGTCGATCATCTTCTCCACACCATCAATCTCCTCTGTAAATCTGTTCTCGATGTCATTCACCTGTTCAGACATCATTTGTGCAAATTTATCATGTAACGCTTTGTTTGTCATATTCTCCCAATCGGGTGCATCCCGCGCCACTTCATCATGGGATCCTGGCATGGTTAGCAGAAATAGAAAACACACAGAAATATGATCCTACTTCTACTAATGGGATGTGGGGTGGTGGAAAGCACAAATCCGTCAAGCTTTTCTTTCGTTCTTACCGATTCTTACCTAGCAGCAGGTGGTGATGTACAACCAACGGGTCAAAACTCTCAGAGATGTGGTAGAGCGATGGCCAGGAGGTGTCAACCGCACGAAGTAGAATATATGTGGAGCTGTAGGTAGGCTTGACAAATATGGTAGCAAAAAGATCAACAGTAATCAAAACAGAGATGCAAAGCTGAATAAACACTCAACGTCGGTACTGTGCTGATCCTAGGCTAGACCGTACTAGAGACGCGAGCCTAAAACACCAACGAAAGCACGACGCGGCACATAAACAACTGATAAGCACTCTCTGAATTTTTTCTCTCTTTTTTTTTTGGAAATCACCCCCTTCTACGTACGACAAAAGATTGGTGAAATCCGACTCTATTCAACTCAAAACTATTCTGTCTACGGAGATATCACAAACTGAACGGGTGATGGAACTCAACTTGGATCGGTACGTTGTGGTGGTGTGTATGGACTCGGCTTGGCGGAACGTGGTGGTGTATCTGGACTCGGATTGGCGGAACGTGGTGGTGTACTACTGTGTGGCGGCGGCGTGACAAACTATGATCAGAACTCGAAACTCTAAGGTAACTAGATGCTAAGATCAGCAACTCGACACAACGATGCAACCGCAAATTCAACAATGCAAACTACTGTAAAGAAAACTGGACAAAGGCTCGGACTGTTTTGGGACGTGATGATCTAACCCTAAATTTTTCATTTTTTGGCTTTTTCGTGGACTGTAGGTATGAAGAACAGAAGTAATCTAGACTACGAAAAACTGGGAAATCTCACCTATCAACCTGGAAATCTGATACCACTTGATAGAGGCGAAGGTGTCCCGATGTTTCGATGAGATGATGGAGATCGATTATGGTGGAGACGACTTTCACGACCCGACTACGAACGTGCGAAGACGTTGCGCCTTAGCGATCGCTAAACCAACTCCGAGAGGTTATTGATCCCGCGGATGCACGATCAACCTGACCACGAAGGTCTAATTCCTGCAAGCAATCGAAAGAACAAGCAAGAACTAAGAAAAAGCAATCTGGATATTGCGAATATAAGATGAATGATTAACAGAAGTTGGGGTTCCAATGCGGTCTTGGCCTGGTCGGACGACACAAACGAAGAACTCGAAGTTGCGGCTATGGCTAAGTTAAATCTAATTAAAACCCAAGTCTAAACGACGCCCTAAGGGCTGTATATATGGGGGAACAGAGGGGATTTTCGTGACCCCTTGGAGGTGGGGTCCGAAAACAACCCTAACTCAGTTTCCCCACACTTACGGACTCTAAAAACAGCCTATAATGTGGTATTTCGAAATTACATGGGCCCAGCCCAATATTAAGGTGACGCAGCACCTATAATTTCCTTTGGACGAAAATAATGAAGTGGCATCTCGTGTATTTCGTCCAAGCCTTCATGCATGCCTTATGGTGGCTTCAAAGTGCGAAAATCCCCACTGGAAGCTCCATTGTTCTTTCCCGCGCGCGCACCTTCTTCTCCATGCTTGATCCCGCTCCAATGACCGTCCTTCTTGTCCATGCTAGGTCCTTCATTCATAAGAAAAACAAAAGTATCTAATTTAGGCAGCATCATATGTTCATGAACATTAGAAGGATTCGCAAGAAACGAAAGTACCTGATAATTTAGTTGACGTGCACGTGCTCTAGTAACTGGTCCAGTATGTGTAGTTGGTGAAGATGTGGGTGTAACATTAGTAGAGATGTCCTCATCAATCCTCCTGCATTTGTCTCTCAAAGGTACAAGCACGAACATACATACCAATAATGCAACGAGGAATATAATGAAATCGTGCGCGAATATCATTGTTCAAACCATGAAAAAATCTATTCTTCCTATCATCCTCGGATTCTTCTATGTCACACTTATGCATATAAGATTTGAACTCTTGATAGTAAGCATGAACAGTGTTGCTTCCTTGTTTTAATTGTTCTAATTTATGAAGCAATTCACAACGATAATAAGGAGGAACAAATTTATGTCTCATTATTGCTTTCAAATCTTTCCAAATTGCAGGTTTATTATCAACATTTTGCTTAATATACACACTCCACCAAATGGAAGCAAAACCAGTAAATGCGCGAGTGGTAGCTCGTACTCTCTCAAGTTCAGAAAAATCATTACTCGCAAAAAACTGTTCTACTTCAAGCTCCCAATCAAGATAAACAACATGATTAAATCTACCCTCAAAATATGGCAAAGAAATAACATGTCCATATGCTTCTTTGTGTGGGCGCATCGCTCGTGGTGGTGAACATGTCTCCGTCGGCCAAGAACTTGTAACTCCGGAACCTGTCATTGTTAGTAGAAACAAGAGAAAAGAAAATGTTCCTATGAACTACTAGGATGTGGTGGAAAACCGCTCACAGGAAAGCAAATATCAGTGTCTTACAAGTTCTTACCATGCGGCAGGTGGTGATCGGCAACCGGCGGTGTCAAATAACTCCAAAGATTAAGTAGAGCGATTGCCAGGTGGACGTACGTATACACAATGTAGAAATATGTGGAGCTTGGAAGGCTTTAATATGGTGGCAAAAATATCAGCAATAATCAATTCAGAGATGCAAAATTGAATTAACGCTCAACGACGATACTGTGCTGGTCCTAGTCTAGACCGGACTAGAGACGCGAGCCTATAACACTAATGTGGTCACGGCGTAGCACAACTAGCAGCAATGAATGATATGAAGTAGCTCTGAATAGCAAGATATAAGTGAAGATCATCAAGAGAGTAAAGATAATGGTGAAAATAGGCTCCAAATCAAGATACACCAATACTCTCGCTACAACTTTCCTCTGAAATATATTTGCTATTTTTTTGATATTTTTTCTCCAATAGGGCACTGACTTAAGCTTTCCGACGCAATAAGAATCACTCAATTTAGAGTTCGGATGAGGTGTCAAAAAATTTGAGAAACAGCCCAAAATCTGACAAAAACTGTGTTCGGAAACTTTAAAGGTCAAAAAGTCCGTCTTAGAAGCCGATCTGGAGTTTCAAATAACACACAAGCTCCAGAACTATTTAGAAGCGTCTCGGAAATATATTTAATTGGAGTACTCGCGTAGCCAAAACGGACTTCGGATGCCAAAGTTAAGCCCGTTTTAGTGGACACTGCTCAAAACTGATTCCGACGAGATTTCAAATACGAGTTCAAGTAGAGATAGATCCGAAATTTTTCTTCTTTTTTCTCTTTCTTCCTTTTTTATTTTTCTTTTTCTCTCTCTTTTTTCAACTCTTTTTCTCTCTTTTTCTATGGTGGATGGTAGAAGTAGGCAGCGGATGGGATGATGGTGCAGCGGCGGCGGTGACTAATGTGAACAGAACTCGAAACTCTAAAGGATTAGATACTAAGACCAGCAACTGAACACGACGATGTAACTGATAATTCAATAAAGAAAAAGCACCGAAAATAAAATTGCGAAGGCTCAGATTGGTTTGGATATGATGGTCTAATCCTATTTTATGATTTTTTTTGTGTGGATGATAAGTGATAAAAAAACAGATCTAATATATGGATGTGGAATTCTCACCGAGCAACCTGAAAATTGATACCACTTGATAGAGTCGGGGTGTCCCGATCTTTCGATGAGATGATAACTACGATTTGATGGAGTCAACTTTGACGATCCAACTACAAACGTGCAACGATGTTGCGCCTTAGCAATCGCTAAACCAATCTCCTGAAGGTTATTGACCACGCCGGAGCACGATCAACCTGACCATGAAGGTCTAGTGCCTGCAAGAAATCGAATAACAAACAAGAACGATGATAAAGCAATCTGAATATTGAGAATATGTAGATGAAGTATGAATAAAGTTGGTATTCCGAAAGCGGTCTTGATCTGGTCGTTGGACACAAACCGAGTACACGAAGATGCAGTGATTAGCTAAGCAGTCTTTTTAACTAAAATAAATCCAAAGAAAACCCTAGGGGTTGATCTACTTATATAGGACTAAATGGTGGAGGCCAAGGGGGTGGAAGGACGTCCCAAGGAGTCCTAAAACTAAACCTAGGTCGTACAAGGAACTTGGGCCCATGTGGAGGTGATGCAACACCTATTGAGTTGGACTTTGATTCGGATTCTTCTGCTGGGTCGCATCGTTTTCGCAATATCTCTACGCTCCGAAGGAATTTGAAGGTGAAACCAATTGTGTTGGAAACTACACGAGATAATCTATCACCAGAAAAACGAATCACCCAATTTGGAGTTCGTATGTAGAAACGACGGCTGTTTGAAGTTGGGCATATGTCTGCAGTCCGAATCTGAGTCCATGACGTTAAAGACTTGGTCTCTATCTTTTCTTGGGCCAAAAGTGACGTGAAATAACTTCTTGTACAACACACAATCATTCCCCTTTGTATTGACTTCATTTCTTGATCAAATATAGAGGAATCAATAGTCATATCCATGATAGTGATGTCCTCATCATCTTCATGCTTGAACATGCTCCAATGCTCATCCTTCTTGTCCATGCAAGGTCCTTCATTTCTCAGCAACAGAAATATATCGACGTTAGGCAGCATCATATTCACATGAACATTAGAAACATTACCAAGAAACGGAAGTACCTGATAATTTAATTGGTGTGCACGATCTTTAGTAATTGGTCCAGTAGATATATTAGCAGGGGTTGTGGGTGTAACTATGGTACCCATGTCCTCATCAGTACCCCTGCTCGCGCCCCGTGCAATTCCCTAGCCGACATCACGCACGTGGACACGCCCCCGCACCCGTGCCCCGCCGTGCCCTTGCCCGACCGCCGCTGTGGTCGCCATGGCCACGACCACCACGGCTGCGCCCACCCCCTGCACCGCGCCCGCATAGCCATGCCCTCGCGTGCGGCCGCATCATCGCCGCGTCGTCCCTCCGACTGACCCGCCCCGCCGTTGCTTATGGCTGTGGCCGCTGGAGCTCTCTGCTCCCTTGCGCGCCCAGCCACTGGAAGAGCACGGCTGTGCCACTGCAAGTGGGGCCGACCCTGTTAATGAGGGGCTAATTCCCTAATGAGTTAACCCCCAATTAACTGTTAATTTATTTGCCTCTGAGAGGCTTGCATGTGGGCCACTCCCAGCTTAGTAGTTATTAAAACAAATAGAATCATGTTAAAATAATGTCTCAATGACAGGTGTTCCTAGTTACTATTGGGATAAATAAAAGATTTTATAAAATGCTAGAGTATGACATGTGGGCCCCTTCACTTTTTAAAATAGATAAATGATTTTATTAGAACCCAGTCAATGACACCAGGCCCTACATGTCAGTTGATTGGTCAACAACCACTGTTGTGGACAAGGTTGATCAAATGAATAAAAGTAATTCTAGAAATTCTAAAAAAGCATTTAAATATTAGAAATTCAATATCTTTTAAACGACGACTCTGATGAAAATACTTTATACATGAAAGTTGATCAAAAAATACAGCGAATAATAATACGTTATCCGTATGTCAACCACCCTCCGCTAACATACCGAACACGAGACCTTCCCCCTCCGGGCCGTTTGTCGATAATCATCCGGAGCTAGCAGTTCATCCCCGGATGAATTCCCGCTCCGAGCAAAGCACGTTGTACTGCATTATAACACCACCAATACTGCGTTTGCCATGTCATGCTTCCTTGCTTTGTTATTGCTGTGTATTTACTCCCCCTCGTTATTATTTCGGTAGCCCCCGCGATTGCCGCCGCCGACATTGTTGAGTACGACTACTACGTCGACGATCGTACCCCTACTGTTGATCAAGCAGGCAAGCAGTGCCCCATCCCCTCTCCCAGATATCACCTATCTTTCTGTATTATTCTTTGCACTGGGCATGGTTGCTGCAACGTTAAAATTCCAATTCTACTGCATGACCTGTTTTTGTCGCCCCTTGATGTACCTTCCTTTATCCTATGCTGCCTATTATATTTATGCATTATTAAGCAGTTGGCCCCACGCCTTGTTAATCTGCTAGGCTTAGTTAGCGGGCCGCGATCACTTTGGGGAGTGGACGCGGGACTTTATATTATTGCAACTTCATCTGTCGCAAGAAAGTTAAGGAGTCGGGTGACCCAACGGTGCCGCGAGAGGTATTGTGATGGGACGACAGGGAGGGAATACCGTTGTACGGTGGGCTTGGACCCTGATTTTTGTCCGCGAGAGTTACCCCTATACCACGAAAGTCGAGTGACTCCCAGGTGGCTCGCGAGATAAGGTAAGTAGACGGAATTACCCCTAAGGGTACCCGCGAGATTTGACGGGACGACAGGGCAGGTGTCGTCTGGAGAGAGAGGTGGGCCCGACTTCTGTTCGTTGTCCATTGTGTTACCCAGTCGGAGAGGCGATCACGGTCGTCTCCGCAAATTGTTAATAAAATTCTTAATGGATCGATGTCAGTGATCTGAGATGGCCACTGGCCTATACGCGCTACCTCCACACGGGATTACGAGTGTGGGCCCCTCGGCGACGTACATTCTATCGAAAGCTCTGAATGACGTCCAGTTCTACCTTGCGACACGGCCGGGCCAGTGCCATCCATGATGAGTTGGTGCTCGTCCCGGTCGTCCATGCAATGACCCGGAGAGCGAGGGGCGAAGGCCCAAGACCCCTGAGTGCTTAGGACTTTAGACCGGCAGGGACCTCTCTGATGCACCTAGGTAGGACTACGTCGTGTCGGATTTCCTTGGTCGGACATGCCTGAATAAGGTGTACGAGACCCGGGGGTCCAAGCATGTAGGGTAACAGTAGTGCAGCCCCCGCAGGGATGAAATCTATTCGAATAGCCGTGTTCACGGTAATAGGATGCTCGGCGTTGTATCCGTATCCACAACTAGAACTTGAACTATTCTGGTTATAACATGATCTGTTACTACGGTTCCTGGGATTGCTTTCTCGCAGGGTTGTCGAGAAGGGATCTCAGGACTTGATGTTATTACTGCTATATATATATATATCATTATTAATACAACCTTCTAACATGTTGTCTATTCTCATCTACTGCTGCAAGATCGCTTGAAGATGCTAGTCTTCGATAGATTAGGTCTTCCCCCTTACCCTGGTACTTCTGTCTTGCATTCCACCATACAACCTCTTCTTCCATTTTGATACCAATGCATAAATGCTTAGATGCCTGAATTTAAGTCTCGCTGAGTATGCTAGATACTCACCCTTGATTTTCTCCCCTTTGTTTTCTATATACACGGTTGCTGCAATCATATGTTGGAGCCTTGGAGTCCAGGAGCAGAAGATCCCCGGTGCTTGCTACGACATCGAGTTCCCCCTTGGCCATGAGTAGTGTCGGGGGAATGACCCCCGGGTAGGGTCACACAGGGGAAACAATTCATCAAGGCAAAGATCACTGACCTGATGGTCGCCGAGCTAATCAAGGCCGAACTGATCAAGAATGAACAAGTAATGGGACGAACTGACCAGGTCGGAGACCGATTTCCCAGAGAGAGAGAGAGAAATCGGCCTCGCCAAGGAGCACTCGGCCGAAGTAAACAGAGCAACCTCCGAGCAGGACCCCAGGTCGGACACCCGGTACAAGTTCATTTAGTACACAATCCCTGAAGATCTGGGCCGTCAGAGGTGTGCGGTCTCCTCCAGCGCTGATCACGCGGACAAGCCGACAAGACATGGTTTCCAATGCCACTTTTCAGTACTCAGGATCACTGTTCAGTACTCCGGATCACTGTTCAGTACGCAGGAGCACTATTCACCATGCAAGGCCTATGAAGCAACGGTATGGAGAGCCGTAGGTCTATGCCGGGACATCCGGGAGCATACGATGTGAGGGTCCCCGCTTATGCTTGAGGCTGGAAGTTGCCCCCCCTTGTACATTTACCTTTGTACCCTGGGCTCGGCCTATAAGAGCCCCGGGTACCCCTCCTGCGTGAGGGACGATGGAGCAGTTATTGCAACTTCACCCACCAGAGAGAGAGCAAGGAGAGAGCTGTGCTTAGAGCCCTCTTCTCCTTCATCTCAAACAGCTCAAGGTGCATTCATTGTAGCCAGAGTTATTGCATATAGCTAGCTCGGCAGGACTAGGGGTGTTATCTCTACGGAGAGCCTCGAACCTGGGTACATCGCGGTATCTCACCATGTGTTCCCACTCTCGATTCCGGTACCAGCGACACTAACCTCGGTTTGTCCCCCTCTTTAGCCATCCCCATGGCATCCGCCGTTACATATCGACGACAGTTGGCGCCCACCGTGGGGCAGGCCGATGCGTCGACTGGAGTTCTGATCCGGACGGGACCATCATCTGCATCGCGCGTGCGCTTCGCCTCCGACCTGGTTATGAGGAGCGGGGCATGGAACTACGTCGTCGACAATGCCTCGTGGTTTGGGGTAGGAAAGCCTCTGCCACATGGCGTCATCATTCCTTTCGGCGGACATCGCGTTTTCGTCGCGACACTTCCCGAGGTCTTCCCAAGGGAGGTATGGGTGTTTTCTGAGCTCACAGATCCGCTGCCAGGCGGGCCGGATGCTGTGGGAACAGAGGACACGACTGCGCACATCCGTGCGGAGGTTATGATGGCGGGAGCATCTAGTCGCCACAGCTCTACTTCAGCAACCCGAGCTGCGAGGGCAGCAACCACGGCACCAGCAGGCCCAAGCAACCCACCGGACGTGCTCTGCACTCCTGTGGATCTCCATGCCGATCCATCTGTGGCTCATGTCGAGCTAGAGAAGGCGCGTCAGGCTCTGAAGGAGCAGTCAGATCGGATGGACATTGAAAAATGTCGTCTGGCTCCTCGAGCAATCGGGGAGAATGATGAGGCAGTCGGAAGGATGAGCCAGTAGTCAGCAACAGGTACAGTGAGCTACCGGCAGTATCAGTTCGGCTGGCAATGAGTCAGCGACTGGGTCCTCGAGCAATCGGGGAGAATGATGCAAGGTATCGCATCGAGCAGCTCCAGCAGGATAAGCAGCCAGAGGATGATGTACCAGCGGGTCCAGCATGTTTCGGCCCGCGCATTCGGCAAGAGCAGTTCCCCAAAGGCTTCACATTGCCCAGGGACACCCCCAAGTAAAATGGACCAGTCAAGCCAGAGGATTGGCTGGTCGATTATATGACCACAGTCGGCATCGCAGGAGGTGGTCGGCGCGTAGCTGTACGCTATGCATCGCTCATGATTCAAGGTTCAACTCGGTCCTGGTTGAACAGTTTGCCCAACAATAGCATCAATTGCTGGAAGGATTTTGAGGATGCGTTTGTTCGCAACTTCACTGGCACGTATGAGCGCCCAGGTCTGCCACGGCACCTGGCACTCTGTGTACAAGGAAAGGACGAGCCCCTTCGCGATTACCTTCAGCGGTGGATCAAGCTCAGGAACACTTGCGAGGGAGTTCATGAAATCCAAGCCATCCAGTACTTTACTGACGGCTTCTTGGATGGGTCATTGTTGAAGCACAAGCTCCCGCGCAAGGAGATCACATCTTTGGCCAATCTGATGAGTATAGCCAGTTCATTCGCCGCATCTGATGCTGCAATGCGCCCGATCAAGTTGAGTCCCAGTGGTTTCATCCAAGGGAAATCCTCAGGCCAGCAGCAGCAGTCGACAGAAGCAAATGGGACGAATGGTCCCAATCGGCGCGAGAGGCACGAGATCCAGCGGAACAACAACTTAGGCAACAACAACAACACCTGAAACAACTTCAACAACAACAAAAACAACAACACAGGCTTCAACAAGAGGAAGGACGAGCAGCCGGATGCCCAGTATGGCAATCGGCAGGTGGCAGTAGTTCAGCAGCAAGAGGAACAAGGGGCTGCTGGAGGCAGTCGGAGGCAAAAACCTGCAGAAAGACCACAGGGTGAGATCAGGCCCCATACACCTTCGAGGACATGATGAACCAGCCTTGCAAAATGCATAGCGGAGTCGGCAAGGCCGCATCTCACACCATTCGACAGTGCATCTGGGTCGATCGTCTGGCAAAGGGAGGAACAGGAAACCTTCCCCCACCACCACCCTCACCCCCAGGCCCACCGCCATCAAACGCACGACCGCATTTCCCACGCCAGGACGCGACATATATGATCTTCACTAGCGAGTCGGATGACAAGGGCAGTCGGAGAGCCCGAGAGCAGGCAGTCAATGCCACTATGCCAGCAATTTCCCAGAGGATGAACTGGTCGGACAACGTCATAGCATGGGTCCCGGAAGACCACCCGAGTGTAATGCCTAACCCAGGCAGTTATGCGCTCGTGGTGGATGCAATTGTCGCAGCACCTTTGTACTCATGCAAGTTACCGGGACTCTCATTGATGGAGGTAGCGCCATCAACATTCTGTACCGAGACACAATGATCAAGCTCGACATCAGTGAGAGAGAGTTGGAGCCTAGCAGGACCGTGTTTCACGGGATAGTGCCCGGCCTCTCATGCACTCCATTGGGCCGCATTCGACAGGAGGTAGTGTTTGGGTCGGAGGAAAATTTACGCCGAGAGCCGATCTGGTTCGAGGTGTCCGATCTGAGCATCCCATACCGCATTCTGCTCGGTTCGCCTGCGATCGCCAAGTTCATGTTCAACATAATGCAGTCCTACCCGAAGATAAATCTCCCAGGGCCGAATGGTCGAATCACTGTATGTGGTGACTACAAGAAGTCACTAGAATGTTCGTCTGCCGGCTCTAGGCTGGCCGACTCTCTGGTCATTGATGCAGAGCAGCGCCAGCTCGACAAGGTCGTAGAAATGACTCAAGCTCAGATGAAGGAACCCACGCCGAGCACAAAGACCAAGAGATCGGATGATGAGACTGTCTTTCAGGCAGCCAAGGACAGCAAGAGGATATCCTTGGACCCCTCCGACCCGAGCAAGTGTGTCATCATCGGGGCCGGGCTCAGTAGAAAATAGGAAGGCAAGCTCGTCAAGTTCCTCCGTGAGAATCGAGACATCTTCGCATGGTCCCCACATGACATGCCTGGTGTACCGAGGGAACTTGCCGAGCACAAGCTTCATATCCGACATGGATCCAAGCCGATCCAAACAACCACTTCGGCACTTTTCAGAGGACAAGAGAAGAGCAATCGGCGACGAGATAGCCAAGTTGCTCGCAGCAGGATTTATCAAAGAAGTGTTCTACCCAGTCTGGTTAGCAAATCCAGTTCTGGTTATGAAGAAGAATGGAACTTGGCGCATGTGTATAGATTACACTTGCCTGAACAACTCCTGCCCCAAGGATCCTTTTGCATTGCCCCGTATCGATCAAGTGATTGATTCAACGACTAGCTGTCAGCTCCTCTGCTTTCTGGATGCCACAACAGGCTATCACCAGATTAAGCTTGATGTAAACGATCAAATAAAGAAAGCATTTATCACCCCGTTCGGGGCTTATTGCTACATCACCATGCCCTTTGGCCTGAAAAATGGCGGCGCGACTTATCAGCGTACTGTGCAGCGATGCGTCCGACCTCAGTTAGGTCGGAACATTCATGTGTATGTAGATGACCTGATGGTCAAGTCGGTACAAGGTTCAACCTTGCTGGACGATCTCCGACAAACATTTGCAAACTTGCGGGCATACAAGATCAAGCTCAACCCAGAGAAATGTGTGTTCGGCGTGCCAGCCGGCAAGCTGCTCGGATTTCTGGTCTCCGAGAGAGGAATAGAGTGCAACCCCGAGAAGATTGCAGCAATTGAGAGGATGGGCAAGCCCAGAAATCTTAAAGATGTGCAGAAGTTCACCGGATGCCTAGCATCGCTCAGCCGATTCCTCAGTCGGTTGGGAGAGAAAGCAATTGCGCTGTATCAGCTGATGAAGAAAACAGAAAAATTCGCTTGGACTCCGCAAGCGGACGAAGCATTCAAGCAACTCAAGCGCATGATGTCTACCGCTCCAGTACTGGCAGCTCCTATTGAGAAAGAGCCAATGATGTTATATATCGCATCAACCACTCGGGTGATCAGTATTGTCATGGTGGTCGAGCGTCCTGAAAAGGACAAGGCACAATTGGTCCAGAGGCCAGTATATTATGTCAGTGAGGTGCTCTCAACCTCCAAGCAAAACTACCCCCATTACCAGAAGATGTGCTACGGTGTATACATGTCGGCAAAGAAGATGAAGCCTTACTTCCAGGCGCATCCGATCACAGTTGTCAGTTCGGCACCACTGACAGAAATCATCGGCAATCGGGACACATCTCCCCGGGTGGAAAAGTGGGCCATTGAAATTGCAACCCATGGGATAGAGTATGAGCCTCGTAGTGTGTTCAAGTCTCAAGCTCTGGCAGATTTCTTGGTTGATTGGGCAGAAACTCAGTATACGCCCCCTGTCCGGACTCTCATTTCTGGCAAATGCACTTTGATGGCTCCAAGATGATGACCAGACTAGGGGCTGACATTATTCTCACTTCGCCGAAAGGTGACAAGCTCAAGTATGTACTGTAAATCCACTTTGCAGCATCAAACAATGTGGCTGAATATGAAGCATTGGTACACGGTATCCGATTGGCCAAGGAGATTGGCATTCGACGGATTTTGTGCTATGGCGATTCCGATCTGGTGGTGCAGCAATGCACCGGCACTTGGGACCCAAAAGATGAAAACATGGCAAGTTACAGATTCCTGGTGCAGCAGTTGTTTGGTTTCTTTGAAGGGTGTGAATTCCATCATATCCCCCGAGCTGAAAAATGAAGCAGCAGATGCACTGTCCAAGCTGAGGTCAACCAGAAAGGAAATTCCACCAGCAGTATCGTTAGAAAACATCCAGAAGCCATCCATCAAGCCTTCCCCAGAATCAGAGTCAATCTTTATTCCGACCGACCTGAAGATGGCAGAGCTCGAGGCGAGAACACTGGCCAAGAAGTAAAAATTGGAGAAGCATTCGGCCGCACCAGGGCCTGCCGATTGCGGACCAGGGGATGCTAGTGGACTGAGGCGGTCGTGCAAGATGCAATTGGTCTTTCCTCCGAACTGCTAGTGGCAGAAGCCGAACATCCAAAATCAGAAGCAGTTGCTGTAATGGTAATTGTTGTTGCACCATCATGGGCAGAGCCGATCAGAAACTTTTGGTGGATGGCACACTCCCACAAGATGAGATAGAAGCTCGGAAAATCCAGCGCCGATCTGGAGCATACACCATCATCAACAACGAGCTAGTACATCGAAGTGCGACTGGAGTCCTCCAGCGTTGTGTTGAAGAAGACAAGGGGCTGGAGATGCTGCGGGACATCCACCTAGGGGAATGTGGTCACCATGCATCAACTACAACAATAGTTGCCAAGGTGTTCCACCATGGTTTCTACTGGCCGACTGCGAAAGCATCGGCAGAAGAGCTAGTCAAGCTTTGCAATGGGTGTCAAAGATTCAAAGCAAAGAGCCACTTACTAGCTTCAGCACTCAAAACCATTCCGATCACATGGCCGTTTGCAGTATGGCGCCTGGACATGGTGGGACCGTTCAAAACAGCCAGAGGCGGCATGACACATTTTTTGGTAGCGGGGGAAAAGTTCACCAAGTGGATTAAGGCAAGGCCGATCAAGAAGCTTGATGGACTAACTGCGGTTAGGTTCATTGCGGACATCACAGTCAGATATGGAGTGCCGCACAACATCATCACTGACAACGTAACAAACTTCGCAAAAGGGGCACTAGCTCGGTATGCTTCCCAGCAGGGCATTCGGCTGGATGTAGCATCCGTAGCTCACCCCCAGTCAAATGGTCAAGCAGAGAGGGAAAATGGCCTCATTCTGTCCGGAATCAAGCCAAGATTAGTGGAGCCACTAGAGAGAGCACCTGTCGCATGGCTCGACGAGCTGCCAGCAGTGCTTTGGAGTCTGCGTACTACGCCGAACCGTTCAACTGGATTCACTCCCTTCTTTCTAGTATATGGCGCAGAGGCAATTCTTCCCTGTGATATTGAGTTTGACTCACCTCGTCACGCCATGTACACGGAGGCAGAAGCCAAGGAAGCTCGCGAGGACGGCGTTGATATAAGAGAAGAAGCATGTCTCCTGGCCTTGTCCAGGTCGGCGATGTACCAGCAGAAGCTGCGTCACTACCATAACAGAAGATCCGTCCCCTACCTTTTCGTGAGGGTGAAATGGTGCTGCGCCGAATCCAGAAATCGGATGGACAACACAAGTTATCCTCTCCTTCGGAAGGTCCATTCGTTGTCAGTCGGACTCTCAAGAACAATGCATACTACCTCATTGACTGCAGAAATCCGACACGATATGTCGATACTTCGGGGCAAGAAACGGAGCGTCCCTGGAACGCCGAGCTGTTATGCCCGTTTTACAGTTGAGCAGTATTGTTGTATTCCCCCTTTGTTGAAAATATTATCAATGAGAATAGCTGTGCGTCCATGAGACTGCATTCGACAGGAGTTACAAAATCTGTGCATGCATTTCCCAGTCCTAAGGTCGGCGAAAGCAGACCCGGGGACTGGTCGGTTGCCCCGAAACGGGTATACTTAAGAGGAAGAGCAAAAAGAGCGATGGGTTTGTGAAGGCTAATTCGAACCGAATACAGACCGCAGGTCGGCTGTAATGTCGGGTGGATGTGGCCGAACAGAACCATCAATCGGAAAATTCAGACCCCAAAAGTATATTTAATTCAAAGCTAGCCGATAGCAGACCCACCGATTGTGACCAGACCGGCTGGCCAACAGTCGGTAGGTTGCAGTCGGCCCGTCTGCGTAGCCCTACCTTTACGAAGAAAACTGAGAGCCTAGAAGTACTTGTCAATTTTTTTTTCAAGGCCTATTCTCCGATCCGACACCAGACCGCAGGTCGGTTGTAAGGTTGGCGGGAATATTGACCAAGGAAGACAAGAGGCAAAGAAAAAGACAGTCGGTTGAAAAACGCAAATGCAGAGTGGCATATATAGCTAAGGGAGAACCAAGTTCATAAGCAAGCATGTCCGGTTGGACGAATGTTGTTCATTACATGAAAGTGGCCCTCGGTGGGCGCACTTAGAGTTTAACCAGATTATCTGTAAAGCAAAGGCAGGTAAATAAAGGTACGCCGAGCTCAGGCAGTCAGTGCATCGGTAGCAGAGGGAGCAACAGCTGAGGCAGTTGTGGCATCCAGAGGAGGAGGAGCTAAGGCAATCAGAGTTGTGCCGGCGGCACCCCCCGGAGCTGAAGTAGCGGTGGCATCGGACTGAATGCTCGGTGGATCTCGAGTGGCGCTCGCCGAGTGCCCATCGGAGGAATCTTCGTCTTCTTCTTCGACCTCTTCTTCACTTGCGTCTTCATCATCAGCATACTCCGAGGAGTGGGAGATGGCACTTCTGGTGCGTCGAGCAGGCCGAGACTGCACAACGTCTTCGCCAGTAGTGTACAGGAGCTCGCTGAGCGATTGCGATTCAATCTGAGCACCGGTACTATCAACGAAGTAGGTGAATTCATAAGGATTCATGGCTTCAGAGAGTTCATCAGCAAGATGGCATATTTGTGTCCAGACCGGAGCAAGGCTATCCTCCGACCCGTCGCGCATAGCCTTCAGCAGGCTGATGTCCACATCGGGGTACCAGCTCTTGACAATGGATAGCGCAGCCTGAATCCCAGCGCGAATGCCGGGGTCGAGCATGATCTCAAGTTGGCGGAGATTAGCCTTGAGGTTCCGGGCAACATCCTTAGCTGTCGCATCAGCAATCGGCTTGGTTCGCGACTTAAAGAGCTTTTCATTCAGTTTCTGGACCCCGGTTTTGTACATGCAGAGCGCACCTTTGACAAGGGGCAGTCGGGCATCCAGAGCCACAGCGAAGTCTTCAGCACTCCAACCGACATTAGCATCAACCACCGCGCCTCTGACGTGGCGGGCTTCCTCCACAGCGGCAGTGGCAGCAATGGTAGAGTTGGGCCAGGCATCTGACGAAAGAAGCAACATCAGATCTGAGGGCAACAGATCTAGATCGGAATACAAGAGTGAGCGGAAAAGGGGAAAAATACCAGCAAGGGTGAGGTCCACTCGGTGGAGGCAAGCAAGGGAAAGGTCGGAGTGCGCTTGGGCAGCTCGGAGGTCTTCCTGATGTTGGACAACCATGTCTTCCCAAAAGAAGCAGTCACAGCTTCGGTTTCGGAGTCCGTCTCTTCTTGGAGCTCCAAGTCCTCGACGTCTTCTTCTGTGCGGTCAGGGTGATAAGTGGAAGCGGGTTGCCCATCGTGCATAACCCTGGAGCCGAGGAATTCCTAGGGAAGAGTACCCGATCAGAATCAACAAGAAAGAAAAAGAGCTAATATGAAAGTGAGAACACAAGTATACCACGGGGCAGGGCCGGATTCGGTTGTACACCCTCTTTCCGAACTGGAAGGGCGCAAAGTATGGCAATGGGTAGGGTATGGGCAGGGTAGAGCAATACCAAACCCATACCCATATAGTTCATGGGTACAAAATTCTACCCATACCCTTACCCGTGGGTATAAAACTATACCCACACCCATACCCGGTGGATACCCGTACCCATCGGGTACCCATTGGGTAGATCAAATAGTACATTATTTTCATCTTTTTACATTCATTGGTAGCGCATTAGCAAAAAAATATTGACAACTCAATAGCAGGTAGATGAATACATGAAAATTAACTATATAGGCTATAGGTACCCACTTAGTAGATAAAATAGTATATAGTATATATACACATTGAATTGGTCAAATAGTACATCGTTATACATGGATAGGGTATGGGTATACCCATGGGTACAAAGCTATACCCGTGCCCTACCCACGACTTGATGGGTAGGGTATGGGTACTACCCATGGGTATAAAAATGTACCCATACCCTACCCATGTGGGTAGGGTACCCGCGGGTACCCGTACCCATGGGTAAAATTGCCATCCTTAGGCGCAACGACTTTGAGGTCGGCGAGCAGGTTCATTCGGAGGATAAGTCCAGCCTCGTCTATGGAAAACGTGGAGATCCGAGTGGGGTCTAGGAATCACCTCATATCGCAGATACGGTGGCAGCGGCGCTGCAGCGGGAGCACTCGGCGGCAGAGCCATGTAGCCACCAGATCGGCGGGTTGCAAGCCCTCGGTCATCAACACTTGGATTTGGGCCATCTGGCGGTCCAGATCGGTGTCCCCATCTCCTGGCTTCGCGGACCAGTTATGCTTGGCAATCGGAGGCGGCAGGGAGAATTCGGGCAAGTTGAGCAGATCCTTGTCCTTTGGAGAGGAAACATAAAAGAACCCCATCTGCCAGTTCTTGATGGACTGCGGTGGCTGGGGATGAGGGTAAAGTCCGGACTTGCGAAGATATATGGTAGCATCTCCGCACTCGGTCATCACCTTCACTTCCTCCTTATTTTTGGTCTCGGGGTCAACGTGGTAAACCCTGGTGCCCACTCGGAAGCTACGAAAGTGGAAGATCCGGCACCAGAGGCCGACGGTGGGCCGCACTCCGAGGTAGCCCTCGCACAACGTCACGAAGGCGGAGAGCATCATGATGGCATTCGCCCCGAGGTGGTGCGGCTGCAGTCGATAAAAGTCCAAAAACTCGCGGAAGAAGTAGCTCACCAGGAGCCCGAAGCTGCGCTGGAAATGAGTGAGAAAGACAACACGCTCGCCGGCCTTGGGAGTGGGCGCAAGCTCAGGGCCGGGGATGCGGAAGTCAAGGTCCACCGGGATCTTGCGCGCCCGACGGAGGAGAGCGACGTGCATCTCCGTCACGTGGGAACTCTTCCACGAGCCCTTCTGATGGGCGGTGGCGGCGGTGTCGTCCCCCATGGAGGCGTCGGATTCCGTGGCGGGCGAGGAGGAAGAAGACGACGATGAAGACGGCGGCAACGGCGGCGGAAACCTAGATCCGCGTCCACGAATGGTGGCGGAGGAGAAGCGGCGGCGGTGGCGGCGGAGGCAGACGAGAGCTCGAGGAGGAAGATGGAGTGGGGGTGTGTGGCGCATCTCCCACCCCGTAGGCTATTTAAAGACCCGGCGGAGTGGTAGTGGGATCCGCTGTGCCGGCTCGGTGGCCGGTGTGGCCGCGTGTATTTCCAGTACATCACCAATTCGGAGCATAGAAGATCCGGCGGATGGGACGGGACGTGCGCGCGTGGGCCGAGGCGGCGGTTATGGCATGTCAAATCATGGCACGTCGTCCCGTATTCCCCGGCGAATTCGAAGCGGCAAGTTTCGGTCAACATTCCAGTCAAACTAACCGTTGGACAGATCGGTTGAGAAGATCAAGAGAAATCGGTCAGAAGATCAAGAGCAATCAGCAGATTGTGAGCAATCGTCCCATTGAGAGCAATCGGCCAGAAATGAGGATTCAAAATTCCAAAGACATATAAGGAACCTGTGCAGGCCCCGCTATCTCTGAGGTCGGCGGGACCTCCGCAGCTTCAGGGGCTACTATCGGGGGAATGACCCCCGGGTAGGGTCACCCAGGGAAACAATTCATCAAGGGAAAGATCACCGACCTGATGGTCGCCGATCTAATCAAGGCCGAATTGATCAAGATTGAACAAGTAATGGGCCGAACTAACGAGGTCGGAGGCCGATTGCCCTAGAGAGAGAGCAATCGGCTTCTCCAAGGAGCATTTAGCCGAAGTAAACAGAGCAACCTCCGAGCAGGACCCCAGGTCGGACACCTGGTACAAGTTCATTTAGTACACAATCCCTGAAGATCTGGGCCGTCAGAGGCGTGCGGTCTCCTCCAACGCCGATCACGCGGACATGCCGACAATAAATGGCTTCCATTGCCAATGTTCAGTACTCCGGACCACTGTTCAGTACTCCGGATCACTGTTCAGTACGCAGGAGCACTATTCACCACGCAAGGCCTATGAAGCAATGGTATGGAGAGCCGTAGGTCTACGTCAGGACATTCTGGATGCCACAACAGGCTATCACCAGATTAATCTTGATGTAAACGATAAAATAAAGAAAGCATTTATCACCCCGTTCGGGGCTTATTGCTACATCACCATGCCCTTTGGCCTGAAAAATGGCGGCGCGACTTATCAGCGTACTGTGCAGCGATGCGTCCGACCTCAGTTAGGTCGGAACATTCATGTGTATGTAGATGACCTGATGGTCAAGTCGGTACAAGGTTCAACCTTGCTGGACGATCTCCGACAAACATTTGCAAACTTGCGGGCATACAAGATCAAGCTCAACCCAGAGAAATGTGTGTTCGGCGTGCCAGCCGACAAGCTGCTCGGATTTCTGGTCTCCGAGAGAGGAATAGAGTGCAACCCCGAGAAGATTGCAGCAATTGAGAGGATGGGCAAGCCCAGAAATCTTAAAGATGTGCAGAAGTTCACCGGATGCCTAGCATCGCTCAGCCGATTCCTCAGTCGGCTGGGAGAGAAAGCAATTGCGCTGTATCAGCTGATGAAGAAAACAGAAAAATTCTCTTGGACTCCGCAAGCGGACGAAGCATTCAAGCAACTCAAGCGCATGATGTCTACCGCTCCAGTACTGGCAGCTCCTATTGAGAAAGAGCCAATGATGTTATATATCGCATCAACCACTCGGGTGATCAGTATTGTCATGGTGGTCGAGCGTCCTGAAAAGGACAAGGCACAATTGGTCCAGAGGCCAGTATATTATGTCAGTGAGGTGCTCTCAACCTCCAAGCAAAACTACCCCCATTACCAGAAGATGTGCTACGGTGTATACATGTCGGAAAAGAAGATGAAGCCTTACTTCCAGGCGCATCCGATCACAGTTGTCAGTTCGGCACCACTGACAGAAATCATCGGCAATCAGGACACATCTCCCCGGGTGGAAAAGTGGGCCATTGAAATTGCAACCCATGGGATAGAGTATGAGCCTCGTAGTGTGTTCAAGTCTCAAGCTCTGGCAGATTTCTTGGTTGATTGGGCAGAAACTCAGTATACGCCCCCTGTCCGGACTCTCATTTCTGGCAAATGCACTTTGATGGCTCCAAGATGATGACCAGACTAGGGGCTGACATTATTCTCACTTCGCCGAAAGGTGACAAGCTCAAGTATGTACTGTAAATCCACTTTGCAGCATCAAACAATGTGGCTGAATATGAAGCATTGGTACACGGTATCCGATTGGCCAAGGAGATTGGCATTCGGCGGATTTTGTGCTATGGCGATTCCGATCTGGTGGTGCAGCAATGCACCGGCACTTGGGACCCAAAAGATGAAAACATGGCAAGTTACAGATTCCTGGTGCAGCAGTTGTTTGGTTTCTTTGAAGGGTGTGAATTCCATCATATCCCCCGAGCTGAAAAATGAAGCAGCAGATGCACTGTCCAAGCTGGGGTCAACCAGAAAGGAAATTCCACCAGCAGTATCGTTAGAAAACATCCAGAAGCCATCCATCAAGCCTTCCCCAGAATCAGAGTCAATCTTTATTCCGACCGACCTGAAGATGGCAGAGCTCGAGGCGAGAACACTGGCCAAGAAGTAAAAATTGGAGAAGCATTCGGCCGCACCAGGGCCTGCCGATTGCGGACCAGGGGATGCTAGTGGACTGAGGCGGTCGTGCAAGATGCAATTGGTCTTTCCTCCGAACTGCTAGTGGCAGAAGCCGAACATCCAAAATCAGAAGCAATTGCTGTAATGGTAATTGTTGTTGCACCATCATGGGCAGAGCCGATCAGAAACTTTTGGTGGATGGCACACTCCCACAAGATGAGATAGAAGCTCGGAAAATCCAGCGCCGATCTGGAGCATACACCATCATCAACAACGAGCTAGTACATCAAAGTGTGACTGGAGTCCTCCAGCGTTGTGTTGAAGAAGACAAGGGGCTGGAGATGCTGCGGGACATCCACCTAGGGGAATGTGGTCACCATGCATCAACTACAACAATAGTTGCCAAGGTGTTCCACCATGGTTTCTACTGGCCGACTGCGAAAGCATCGGCAGAAGAGCTAGTCAAGCTTTGCAATGGGTGTCAAAGATTCAAAGCAAAGAGCCACTTACTAGCTTCAGCACTCAAAACCATTCCGATCACATGGCCGTTTGCAGTATGGCGCCTGGACATGGTGGGACCGTTCAAAACAGCCAGAGGCGGCATGACACATTTTTTGGTAGCGGGGGAAAAGTTCACCAAGTGGATTAAGGCAAGGCCGATCAAGAAGCTTGATGGACCAACTGCGGTTAGGTTCATTGCGGACATCACAGTCAGATATGGAGTGCCGCACAACATCATCACTGACAACGTAACAAACTTCGCAAAAGGGGCACTAGCTCGGTATGCTTCCCAGCAGGGCATTCGGCTGGATGTAGCATCCGTAGCTCACCCCCAGTCAAATGGTCAAGCAGAGAGGGAAAATGGCCTCATTCTGTCCGGAATCAAGCCAAGATTAGTGGAGCCACTAGAGAGAGCACCTGTCGCATGGCTCGACGAGCTGCCAGCAGTGCTTTGGAGTCCGCGTACTACGCCGAACCGTTCAACTGGATTCACTCCCTTCTTTCTAGTATATGGCGCAGAGGCAATTCTTCCCTGTGATATTGAGTTTGACTCACCTCGTCACGCCATGTACACGGAGGCAGAAGCCAAAGAAGCTCGCGAGGACGGCGTTGATATAAGAGAAGAAGCATGTCTCCTGGCCTTGTCCAGGTCGGCGATATACCAGCAGAAGCTGCGTCACTACAATAACAGAAGATCTGTCCCCTAGCTTTTCGTGAGGGTGAAATGGTGCTGCGCCGAATCCAGAAATCGGATGGACAACACAAGTTATCCTGTCCTTCGGAAGGTCCATTTGTTGTCAGTCGGACTCTCAAGAACAATGCATACTACCTCATTGACTGCAGAAATCCGACACGATATGTCGATACTTCGGGGCAAGAAACGGAGCGTCCCTGGAATGCCGAGCTGTTATGCCCGTTTTACAGTTGAGCGGTATTGTTGTATTCCCCCTTTGTTGAAAATATTATCAATGAGAATAGCTGTGCGTCCATGAGACTGCATTCGACAGGAGTTACAAAATCTGTGCATGCATTTCCCAGTCCTAAGGTCGGCGAAAGCAGACCCGGGGACTGGTCGGTTGCCCCGAAACGGGTATACTTAAGAGGAATAGCAAAAAGAGCGATGGGTTTGTGAAGGCTAATTCGAACCGAATACAGACCGCAGGTCGGCTGTAATGTCGGGTGGATGTGGCCGAACAGAACCATCAATCGGAAAATTCAGACTCCAAAAGTATATTTAATTCAAAGCTAGCCGATAGCAGACCCACCGATTGTGACCAGACCGGCTGGCCAACAGTCGGTAGGTTGCAGTCGGCCCGTCTGCGTAGCCCTACCTTTACGAAGAAAACTGAGAGCCTAGAAGTACTTGTCAATTTTTTTTTCAAGGCCTATTCTCCGATCCGACACCAGACCGCAGGTCGGTTGTAAGGTTCGCGGGAATATTGACCAAGGAAGACAAGAGGCAAAGAAAAAGACAGTCGGTTGAAAAACGCAAATGCAGAGTGGCATATATAGCTAAGGGAGAACCAAGTTCATAAGCAAGCATGTCCGTTTGGACGAATGTTGTTCAGTACATGAAAGTGGCCCTCGGCGGGCGCACTTAGAGTTTAACCAGATTATCTGTAAAGCAAAGGCAGGTAAATAAAGGTACGCCGAGCTCAGGCAGTCAGTGCATCGGTAGCAGAGGGAGCAACAGCTGAGGCAGTTGTGGCATCCAGAGGAGGAGGAGCTGAGGCAATCAGAGTTGTGCCGGCGGCACCCCCCGGAGCTGAAGTAGCGGTGGCATCGGACTGAATGCTCGGTGGATCTCGAGTGGCGCTCGCCGAGTGCCCATCGGAGGAATCTTCGTCTTCTTCTTCGACCTCTTCTTCACTTGCGTCTTCATCATCAGCATACTCCGAGGAGTGGGAGATGGCACTTCTGGTGCGTCGAGCAGGCCGAGACTGCACAACGTCTTCGCCAGTAGTGTACAGGAGCTCGCTGAGCGATTGCGATTCAATCTGAGCACCGGTACTATCAACGAAGTAGGTGAATTCATAAGGATTCATGGCTTCAGAGAGTTCATCAGCAAGATGGCATATTTGTGTCCAGACCGGAGCAAGGCTATCCTCCGACCCGTCGCGCATAGCCTTCAGCAGGCTGATGTCCACATCGGGGTACCAGCTCTTGACAATGGATAGCGCAGCCTGAATCCCAGCGCGAATGCCGGGGTCGAGCATGATCTCAAGTTGGCGGAGATTAGCCTTGAGGTTCCGGGCAACATCCTTAGCTGTCGCATCAGCAATCGGCTTGGTTCGCGACTTAAAGAGCTTTTCATTCAGTTTCTGGACCCCGGTTTTGTACATGCAGAGCGCACCTTTGACAAGGGGCAGTCGGGCATCCAGAGCCACAGCGAAGTCTTCAGCACTCCAACCGACATTAGCATCAACCACCGCGCCTCTGACGTGGCGGGCTTCCTCCACAGCGGCAGTGGCAGCAATGGTAGAGTTGGGCCAGGCATCTGACGAAAGAAGCAACATCAGATCTGAGGGCAACAGATCTAGATCGGAATACAAGAGTGAGCGGAAAAGGGGAAAAATACCAGCAAGGGTGAGGTCCACTCGGTGGAGGCAAGCAAGGGAAAGGTCGGAGTGCGCTTGGGCAGCTCGGAGGTCTTCCTGATGTTGGACAACCATGTCTTCCCAAAAGAAGCAGTCACAGCTTCGGTTTCGGAGTCCGTCTCTTCTTGGAGCTCCAAGTCCTCGACGTCTTCTTCTGTGCGGTCAGGGTCATAAGTGGAAGCGGGTTGCCCATCGTGCATAACCCTGGAGCCGAGGAATTCCTAGGGAAGAGTACCCGATCAGAATCAACAAGAAAGAAAAAGAGCTAATATGAAAGTGAGAACACAAGTATACCACGGGGCAGGGCCGGATTCGGTTGTACACCCTCTTTCCGAACTGGAAGGGCGCAAAGTATGGCAATGGGTAGGGTATGGGCAGGGTAGAGCAATACCAAACCCATACCCATATAGTTCATGGGTACAAAATTCTACCCATACCCTTACCCGTGGGTATAAAACTATACCCACACCCATACCCGGTGGATACCCGTACCCATCGGGTACCCATTGGGTAGATCAAATAGTACATTATTTTCATCTTTTTACATTCATTGGTAGCGCATTAGCAAAAAAATATTGACAACTCAATAGCAGGTAGATGAATACATGAAAATTAACTATATAGGCTATAGGTACCCACTTAGTAGATAAAATAGTATATAGTATATATACACATTGAATTGGTCAAATAGTACATCGTTATACATGGATAGGGTATGGGTATACCCATGGGTACAAAGCTATACCCGTGCCCTACCCACGACTTGATGGGTAGGGTATGGGTACTACCCATGGGTATAAAAATGTACCCATACCCTACCCATGTGGGTAGGGTACCCGCGGGTACCCGTACCCATGGGTAAAATTGCCATCCTTAGGCGCAACGACTTTGAGGTCGGCGAGCAGGTTCATTCGGAGGATAAGTCCAGCCTCGTCTATGGAAAACGTGGAGATCCGAGTGGGGTCTAGGAATCACCTCATATCGCAGATACGGTGGCAGCGGCGCTGCAGCGGGAGCACTCGGCGGCAGAGCCATGTAGCCACCAGATCGGCGGGTTGCAAGCCCTCGGTCATCAACACTTGGATTTGGGCCATCTGGCGGTCCAGATCGGTGTCCCCATCTCCTGGCTTCGCGGACCAGTTATGCTTGGCAATCGGAGGCGGCAGGGAGAATTCGGGCAAGTTGAGCAGATCCTTGTCCTTTGGAGAGGAAACATAAAAGAACCCCATCTGCCAGTTCTTGATGGACTGCGGTGGCTGGGGATGAGGGTAAAGTCCGGACTTGCGAAGATATATGGTAGCATCTCCGCACTCGGTCATCACCTTCACTTCCTCCTTATTTTTGGTCTCGGGGTCAACGTGGTAAACCCTGGTGCCCACTCGGAAGCTACGAAAGTGGAAGATCCGGCACCAGAGGCCGACGGTGGGCCGCACTCCGAGGTAGCCCTCGCACAACGTCACGAAGGCGGAGAGCATCATGATGGCATTCGCCCCGAGGTGGTGCGGCTGCAGTCGATAAAAGTCCAAAAACTCGCGGAAGAAGTAGCTCACCAGGAGCCCGAAGCTGCGCTGGAAATGAGTGAGAAAGACAACACGCTCGCCGGCCTTGGGAGTGGGCGCAAGCTCAGGGCCGGGGATGCGGAAGTCAAGGTCCACCGGGATCTTGCGCGCCCGACGGAGGAGAGCGACGTGCATCTCCGTCACGTGGGAACTCTTCCACGAGCCCTTCTGATGGGCGGTGGCGGCGGTGTCGTCCCCCATGGAGGCGTCGGATTCCGTGGCGGGCGAGGAGGAAGAAGACGACGATGAAGACGGCGGCAACGGCGGCGGAAACCTAGATCCGCGTCCACGAATGGTGGCGGAGGAGAAGCGGCGGCGGTGGCGGCGGAGGCAGACGAGAGCTCGAGGAGGAAGATGGAGTGGGGGTGTGTGGCGCATCTCCCACCCCGTAGGCTATTTAAAGACCCGGCGGAGTGGTAGTGGGATCCGCTGTGCCGGCTCGGTGGCCGGTGTGGCCGCGTGTATTTCCAGTACATCACCAATTCGGAGCATAGAAGATCCGGCGGATGGGACGGGACGTGCGCGCGTGGGCCGAGGCGGCGGTTATGGCATGTCAAATCATGGCACGTCGTCCCGTATTCCCCGGCGAATTCGAAGCGGCAAGTTTCGGTCAACATTCCAGTCAAACTAACCGTTGGACAGATCGGTTGAGAAGATCAAGAGAAATCGGTCAGAAGATCAAGAGCAATCAGCAGATTGCGAGCAATCGTCCCATTGAGAGCAATCGGCCAGAAATGAGGATTCAAAATTCCAAAGACATATAAGGAACCTGTGCAGGCCCCGCTATCTCTGAGGTCGGCGGGACCTCCGCAGCTTCAGGGGCTACTATCGGGGGAATGACCCCCGGGTAGGGTCACCCAGGGAAACAATTCATCAAGGGAAAGATCACCGACCTGATGGTCGCCGATCTAATCAAGGCCGAATTGATCAAGATTGAACAAGTAATGGGCCGAACTGACGAGGTCGGAGGCCGATTGCCCTAGAGAGAGAGCAATCGGCTTCTCCAAGGAGCATTTAGCCGAAGTAAACAGAGCAACCTCCGAGCAGGACCCCAGGTCGGACACCTGGTACAAGTTCATTTAGTACACAATCCCTGAAGATCTGGGCCGTCAGAGGCGTGCGGTCTCCTCCAACGCCGATCACGCGGACATGCCGACAATAAATGGCTTCCATTGCCAATGTTCAGTACTCCGGACCACTGTTCAGTACTCCGGATCACTGTTCAGTACGCAGGAGCACTATTCACCACGCAAGGCCTATGAAGCAATGGTATGGAGAGCCGTAGGTCTACGTCAGGACATTCTGGATGCCACAACAGGCTATCACCAGATTAATCTTGATGTAAACGATCAAATAAAGAAAGCATTTATCACCCCGTTCGGGGCTTATTGCTACATCACCATGCCCTTTGGCCTGAAAAATGGCGGCGCGACTTATCAGCGTACTGTGCAGCGATGCGTCCGACCTCAGTTAGGTCGGAACATTCATGTGTATGTAGATGACCTGATGGTCAAGTCGGTACAAGGTTCAACCTTACTGGACGATCTCCGACAAACATTTGCAAACTTGCGGGCATACAAGATCAAGCTCAACCCAGAGAAATGTGTGTTCGGCGTGCCAGCCGGCAAGCTGCTCAGATTTGCAAACTTGCGGGCATACATATCGACGACAAGTAGTTTGGAGGTTCCCAAGCAGGAGGCCTCGTAATTTCGATCGTTTAATAATGTTGTGGTAGCCTTCTTAAGGCAAACTTGTATTCTTGTGTCTGTACTTAGATACTATTGATTCCGCTAATATTTTGCTCTCGAGCTGTTGTTTTCGAGCCCTCGCGGCCCCTGGCTTGTGTTATATAGCTTGTATTATATTATTATTATAGTTGTGTTGTGATATATTGCCGTGATTCCTTGATCTTGGCCGTGTACCTTGCGTGTATGATTACGGTGCATGGTCGGATTTCGGGGGCGTCACATCAACCATGCCATCTACTCCTTTGACAGGCGTTGATACGTCCCAAACGTATCTGTAATTTCTGCTTGTTCCATGCACTTGTATGTGACATTGCTACATGTTTTGCTACACTTTTATATCATTTTACACATATTTGGACTAACCTACTAACTCAGTGCACCCAGTGCCAGTTTCTGTCCGTTGATGTCTTTAGTTGCAGTGATTTTTCCCCAATTTAAAATGCCCCAAAAATTACAGAAAAATCAGAATAGAAATCAGTTCGACGGAAGTTTCTGGAACCCCGAAGGAGGGCCAGGGGGTCCCACCTAGCGCCCAGGCGGCAAGGTGGCGCGACCCCACCCCTGGCCGCGCCACCAGGGCGCCTGGGAGCCCGAGGTGGCCCGTGGCTCCCCCCTTTGGCCTATATTACCTCTTCGTCACAGAAACCCTCGAGGAGAACCCCGCATCGCGAAATACCTATCTGTTCTGCCGCCGCCGCGTTTCCAAGATTGGGAGCACGAGAAGACCTCTTCTCGGCACCCTGCCGGAGGGAGGATTGACCTCCGAGAGCTTCTCCACCACCATGGACGCTTCCCGGATGTGTCGTGAGTTTTCTCCCTTGGACCATGGGTCCATGACCAGTAGCTGTGTGATGTATTCTCTCCAATCTTGTTCTTCAATGTTTAGTCCTTGTGAGATGCCCTACATGATCAAGGAACCTATGTAATTTTCATGCTGTTGCTATGCTGTGTTTGCTGGGATCCGATGGATTATGAGATTATGTTCAGATCGTGATGAGTTATATATTTGGTTTACCTTTTATATTTTGTTCTTGACTTATTCTTGCATGTTCTCAGTTGCTTTTTATTGCTTTGGCAAAGTAGTAGATAGTAACTCCAAGAGGGAGCGTTATGCATGATTGTGGGTTCATGCCCCCCGATGTCTCGCTTGAGTGACAGAAACATGAGACTAGGGGATGTGCTGTTGACACTAGGGAGAAAACAACAGTGCTTGTAACCGCGGTTGCAAGGATTGTTTACCTGACGCACAGATTGTTAATGCAATTGTCTGTTGCTTTGAGTTTACACTTTGGGTGGGGCTCGCAACTTAATACCAGCGAGATGTTCTAGATAGATATCTCAAGGTGGATGATTAGTGAGTAGATGAAGATGGATTTTGGTCTACTTGTCTTGGCGTACTGCCCATACTTTTGAGCCTCTTACTTTCAAGTAGCATAATTAGCATTGCGGTGCATTTATAATTCTGTCAATTTCCCAGCTGTAATTTGTTCACCTAGCTTAGCTGTTTATCGTCATTTGGGAGAGAGACATCACTAGTGAACATCATGGGACCCCAGTCCATATTTCCACCATTGTTTACACCTCCACTGTATTTAATCCTTTGTAAACAACAAGGCTGGAGGGATTGACAACCCTTTTGCACTCGTTGGGAAAAAGCTATCTGTTGTGTGTGCAGGTCCAGGCTAAGCAAGTGATATTGAGTAAACGGCGCCTCACTTACTGAACCACCTACTTGTCGATCCTTGGAGTCCTCCTGGATTCGATAAACCTTACAGCCATCGCGTAAGGAAATTTTTGCTGCTATGCTACTTCTCAATCTTCCACTTGGGGTAGCCAACGAGGAGCACTACTTCAGTGCCATCAAGCATAATTTTTGGCGCCGTTGCTGGGGACTCCACTCTTCAAGATAGGGGAGTTTCACACTATCTTTTATCTTTGCTTTTTAGTCTTGTTAGTTTACCTTATTGTTTTTATCTTAGTGTCCTTTATGAAAAATCACAAAAAAATTGTTTATCTTGTTCCTGCTTGCTGCTACTATTATGGACGCCACTGAAAACACTAAGTGGGGTGAGTTCACCAGCTCTTCTATTGCTCCAATTACCACTGTGGTCATCTATAAAAGTAACAGACCTTGTGATTATGTTAGTTATGACGGAGAATTATGCCCATGGCATGGTCTCCCAGGAAAGAAATTTGAGCCTTTGTTTGAAGTTGCTCCTACATGTCCCCAAACTTGGGAAGACGTCCAAACTCTTATAATAGAAAGCAAATCAAATATAGATGATGACCATACAATTTTTCTTAATAACGATGAAATATATTTTGATAATTGTAGTCTCTCAGAAGTTATCACATTTTTACAAAGAATTGCTAAAGACCCCCACACTAGCACACTTAACATTGCCTTTACCGAGCATATTACCAATGCTCTTATCAAAGCTAGGGAGCAGAATATCAAGCTCGAGACTTACATCCCTAGGAAGCTACAAGATGGTTGGGATCCTATAGTAAAAATTAAATTGAATAACTTCTCTTGCTAAGCTTTATGTGATGTTGGAGCTAGTGCCGCCGTTATGCCCAAAAGAATGTATGATATGCTCAATTTGAAACCTTTTGATACTTGTTCTTTTGGTGTTCATCTCGTTGAATCTTCCGCAAAATAAACCTTTAGGAAGGATTGATGATGTGCTTATTATTGTCAATGATAATTATGTTCCCGTTGATTTTCTTGTCTTGGACCTTGAGTGTGATCCCTCATGTCCCATTATTTTGGGACGTCATTTTCTTCGCACCGTTGGTGCTATCATTGACATGAAAGAGGGGACAATTAGATTTCAGTTCCCCCTCCTAAAAAGGGAATGGAACAATTCCCTCGAAAGAAAATCAATTTACCTTATGAGTCCGTTACACGGGCAAGCTATTCTTTTGATATTGATAAACCTTGATTTTCTTGTATCATGCCCAACTAAAAGGCATACAAGAAAGCGCTTGTTGGGTGGCAACCAAAGATGTTTTTACTTTCAGTTTTAGTGGTCTTGATGTTTGTTACTACTGTAGCAACATAATTGTATCTTTATTTTCAAGCTTTGTGCCAAGTTTTAGCCTCCGATTGCAAGAAAGTTCAAAATTTGTGACATGCTGTCCAAAAAAAGATTTTGTCCCCTTGACGAAAAAATTGGCTATAAATTACCAGATCATCTTTTGATCTGAATTCTTTTGACAACATGCTCCATACAATTGGCTTTCGTGCATCCCGATTTGATTTGAGTTGCAGAAGTATCCCGAAAAAATTATTTACTACCTGCTCGTCTGTTTTTCATAGATTCTGCCACATTTTGTGTTTTCTTTTTTTGCAAACCTTAAGCTTGCTTTTTCTTTTCGATTTTTTTTTGGCAATCTTGAGAAACAATAGCTCTTCAATAATATCTTTATTTACAGTGGAGAAAAAATATTTTATCATGGGTACTAACCACTGTAATCAGCTTATGACGTGTTTCGTACGAAGGGAGTTTTCAAGTATGCGAAGGAAGATGATGACAGAAGATTCAGGAGTGTCAAGAGATCAAGCTTGGGGATTCCCCCATGCACCCCAAGAAATATCCAAGGAGACACAAGCATCTAAGCTTCGGGATGCCCCCATGCATCCCCTTCTCCATCAACTATCATCAGTTCGTCCTTCTCCATGCTATATTTTTATCACTCCATATGTTATGTGCTAAACTTCTCGCTCTTTAATTTTTAGTTTGTTTTAGTTTTTCTTGCTGTTCATAACAAGTTGGATCCTATCCTTCATTGTTTGGGAGAGAAACATGCTCCACTCCACCGTAGAACACAACATAGGCTTGCATGCTTATCTTTCTTTTTGTGTGTGTTCTTTATCTGTTTCATAGTTGCTGTCATGCTTAACTCTTAGTTTTCATGCTTATATTTTTAAGAGCTTTTGTTTAGGTTGTTCTAGGAACTCTCTTGAGTTTTCATGTTTATCTTGTTTTAGAGAGTTGACTTGTTGCACTGAATTGTGTCTTGCATGAGTAGGTAATTAAGGTTGCTATTACAATTGTAGTAGTAACATGCAATAGTTTTGAGGTATTTATTAGAGTAATGTTTGGACATCAAGGTGCCAAGAGCTTGAGCCTATTAGTGATAGGCATCCTATTTCGGGCAATTCGTGCTTATTTTCAAAAACTACAAAAATTAGTTGAGAACTCTAGCTACTAGATGGATCACTTATCTCTAGAAAGGTTGGAATATATAGTGTAGCCTCACGTGCCACGGGTCGAGGATGCGCAAGGATAACCAAACCCCCATACACTCCTCCTCGGGGTACTCGTCTCTTTGTGCACCTCCTGATTAGATAGAGAGTTACCGATAATAAGTGCATGAGTTCTTCGGACTAATGCGAGTATTCGATTGTTGGCACTTCCACCTTCCCATATTTTTCTAGCCTCATCGGTACTGTGCATTGCCCTTTCTCACCTTGAGAGTTGGCGCATACTTCGAAGGTGCATCCAAACCCTTGGCACGATACGCTTTGTCATCATAAACCTCCTTAGATCTTCGTCAAAACAGCCACCATACCTACCTATCAAGGCATTTCCATATCCTTTCCGAGATACACTGCCATGCAACATCTACCATCTCATGACTCGATCTTCATGTCATACATGCTTTTTCTTGATGGAGGAGCTGCATGCTAGTTGGGCTTTGCCCTTATTATTGCTACATGAAGCGCTAGTATCATTGCATTTCCTGCTACACTGACAGAGGCATACATTTGCATACATCATGATAGTTTTCATTTTTTTTCTTTATGTTGAGTACTTCTTATAAAGTGTGAAGATCTTCTATATTCTTGTAAAATAGAGAGTTTTTCCCTTAAGTGAGAAAAGATCCCAAAGAGGACAAATTAAAAGATCCCAAAGAGGACAAATGAAAAGATCCCAAAGAGGACAAATGATATATAAACAGAAAAAGAGCCAAAGAGGCCACAAAATTAAAAAAAATAGAAAACAGAGAAAGAGAAAAAAAGAAATAAAAAGAGAGAAGGGGGCAACGCTACTATTCCTTTTGAAAGATCCACACTCGTACTCCATTGCTATATTTGTACTCCATAGAGATTATCATTCATGCATAACTAGGTGGGGACACTTACATTATAGAACTTGGCTTGCATATTCCAAGGATGAGCCTCCTCAAATGAGCTCTAGGTCTTCATGAGCAAGCAAGTTGGATGCACCCCCACTAGTTCCATTGGAGAGCTTACCTTAGCTCATATGTGCATCCGTTGCATGGCAATCCCTACTCCTCACATGATATCTATCATTTGGCATTCTCTCGCCTATGATTGTCCTCATTGATGTGAGCCTTTCACACCTTTTTGTCGTCCTTCCTCACAATTTCTCTCTTTGCCACCCTAAGTGCTAACATATCTTTCTCACGCTCATCCATTGCATGAGTGCTCAAAGTCGAAAGGGAGAGGATTAGTTAGACTTGTACCTGACTAGTGGTCTGGGGATGAGTCAAAATAACATCCCGAAGGAGACCAAGTGTGAAACTTTAGTAGATTGAGTTCTCAATTCTATATATATATATATATATATATATATATATATATATATTCTCTAATCCCATCTCCCATTTATTGCACGCAAACACCATTTGGAGACATTCGAGTCACGGACAACGAGAGCTCTTGCACCTTTATGTTTATACTTTGCTAGAATTAGTACTAAGACTCTTGCTTGTTATTATCTTGACTTGAATTGCATATCTTATTTGCTTTACTTTGAAGTTATTATATGTGTGTTAGCATGTCACCAGAGAAATTATCTGTGTTATCATTTACCTACTTGAGATTGAGCAGGAATTAAGCTTGGGGATGTTGATACGTCCCAAATGTATCTATAATTTCTTCTTGTTCCATGTAGTTTTATGTGACACAGCTACATGTTTTGCTACACTTTTATATCATTTTACACATATTTGGACTAACCTACTAACTCAGTGCACCCAGTGTCAGTTTCTGTCTACTGATGTCTTTAGTTGCAGTGATTTTCCCCAATTTAAAATGCCCCAAAAATTCCAAAAAAATCAGAATAAAAATCAGTACGACAGAAACTTCCGAAACCCCGATGGAGGGCCAGGCCCCCCCACCTGGCGTGGCCCCACGTATGGCCACGCCACCAGGGCGCCTGGGATCCCCAGTTGGCCCTGGCTCCCCCCTTTGGGCTATATTACCTCTTCGTTGCAGAAACCCTCGAGGAGAACCCCACATCGCGAAATACCTCTCCGTTACGCTGCTGCCGAGCTTCCAAGATCGGGAGCACCAGCAGACTTCTTCCCGGCACCCTGTTGGAGGGAGGATTGACCTCCGGGAGCTTCTCCACCACCATGGATGTTTCCCGGATGTTCCGTGAGTAGTCCCCCTTGGACCATGGGTCCATGACCAGTAGCTATGTGATGTGTAACAGCCCAGATTTCACAAAAATTAAAAATTTTGTTTTCGGTGTGAATTGACTGATTGCCTGATTTGTTTGCGGTGTTTGCATCCCCGATTTATCGATCGGCGATTATTTTTCTCCCCGTATTCTCGTATCGGACGGAGACCGACCCTTGCCACCCTGACACTCGACCTTTGCGACACCGGGTTTCACCCGATCCCCGTCGCAAAAACCGCACGAGACCAGCCACAGCCAACGGAACGAAAAACCCCGTTTAATAATTAAACGGGATATTTTTATGGGGCGCCGAAAAATATTGTCGGAACGTCACCGCAGTGAGGTACGATCGAAGAGCTCGACACGCTGAGCGCTTGGTTCGAGATTTCATCGGAATCGGAGTCCGTATGCAACTTCGGCAGTCACGAACGCGATCACCGGACACGCGAGAGGGGTACCGAGGGCGTTTGCGTCAACAGACCAGCCAACCTGCCTATATAAAGACCACCACACTTCCCTAGGCCTTCTAGGGTTTCCCCCTCTGGAAATTTGCAGCCACCCCCCTCACAAACCTCCAGATCTGCAAAAAAAAACCCCTCCAAACCGAAACCCTAGCCCCCAGGAGCTCCCAGCCGTCAGATCTTCAGATCTGGGGCTGAGAAGCCTCCACGTCACCCCAACCGGAGCTGGCCAGCTCCACCGCGCCCCGGGCCCCGCAGGGCCGCCGCCGGGCCCGCCAGGCCCATCCGGGCAGCCGCCTCACCCGAGCTCCTCCCCGTGCAGCCATGGAGGCCGCCGCCTCCGGCCGGCCGCCCCTCCGCCGCCGGCGACCAGCAGCGAGCCCGGCCACCTCCTCTCCTCCCCGCGTCCTTCCTCCTCCCCTCCGTCTCGCCTCACCCTCTCCTCCCTCGCCTGCAGGAACCAGGACAGCCGGCGCCGCCGCGCGCCATGGAAGCCATGGCCCGAGCTCGAGCCGCGCCCCGTGGAGCTCGTCTCGCCCAGCCAACTGCGGGATCAGGCGCCGCCGCCCCGGATCCGCCCCTGCGCCGCGCCCCACGGCGGCCTCCTCCGCCGCCTAGCTGCCCTCACCGGAGCCGGCGACAGCCGCCGCCGCGGCCAGCCTCCGATCGGGACGAGGAGCGAGCCGAGCGGCTCCAGCCCCTCCAACGCCCACGTGGGCCACGACCTGGGCCGGCCCAGAGCCGCCTCCCAGGCCCAGCCAGCCGCCGACCTCCTCTGGCTTGTTGGGCCGAGCCCAGCTGGGGTGAGCCCAAGCGTTTTTTTTTCTTTTTATTTATTTTTCTGTTAAGTCTGTTTTTTTACTAAGTCTGGAACTAAATTTTGCTGCTGATTCAATTTGGCAACGTTATTTCCCGTTAAACCGTAGATCCGATGAACGTGCCCCCAAAACGAAAACTGCTTAGAATTGTGTGTACTTTAATCCGTCTTTTGTGAGTTAATTGTTTTGAGGTTGTTTAGATATAGTTTTTTGCTGTTCAAACAGGGCATCAGGCCGTTAAACTGCTACTTTTCCTGTTTAGATGCTGCTGTTATTATTTTGTTGCAACTTTGCATGATGATTGTAACAAATCCATGAGGCCTATTGCATTGATTCCTTTTGCGTTGCGTTAAGCAATGTTTCTACTTCAGTTTCATGCAATCACATGCCATATTTTCCTGCTGCATCATGTTTATATTTTGCTCCAAAGTAGCTATCCTGATGTTATTGTGCTGCTATTGCTGAAACTGTTATTTTGTTGCAACTTCGGATGACGATTGCTTCGCAACCGTTCATCGGAATTGAGTGATTCCAATTGCATATTGTTAAACATGATGTCTACTTTCATCCCATGTATTGCTACGTCATGTTGCTGCAATTTTGCATATAGATTTACCCCTGTTTATACAGCATGTGTGCATAAATTGTTTTGCTTGTATCTTTTTAACCGTAACTTCGTTTGGGGTGTTCTTTATATGTAACTTGATTAGTTTTTCGTGTTCTTTGTGTTTATGCTATTGTTTTCTGTTGTTAACCAAGATAAAATATGGTTTAGGACAGAACAGTACCAAATCTTTTAATTGTCGTGCGGCACTTAGTGTTATGCCATGTATAGGATTGTGCCTCACTTAAATTGTCTAGCATAGATAATTTACTTTGTGCTTCACCTCTTGACATGTTTGTGTGCTATGCCATGCTTGCTTGAGTTGCTATGTTAATAACCGTTGGTTGGTCACCTGTAGCTAAACAACTTGAACCACCGTAAACGTGCGGTATCGTCGTGTGTGACGAGTACTCCACTTAAATCGTTAGTAACCGCTCTCGACGGTAGGTGCGATGTCTCGTGTTACTTCTTGTTGCTGCTTGCCCGTGTTTGCTCCGTAGTAATAGTGGTGCACCGTTGATTGCTTTCCAGTGTTTACTTCTTGTGTGCTTCCGCGGGTACCTCTCGGAGACGATGCGAGCGTGCGATCGACTACACCTTCGGAACTCGACTTATCAACAGGCAAGGACTTGCATTACTTATGATCCATTCTATTTCAACCAGCGGTTTGCATGCTAGTATAGGTTAGGTTCGATGTTTGATCCTACCACATGGTTACAACCTCTTTTAAACCGATACAGCCATGTCCCTTCCCAGCAAACCTTGTACTGCTATGTTACTATTGCTCGTTGCTCAGCCCCTGCTTAGTATGCATGCTTAGGATGCTACGATGTTACCCTGTTACTCCTTGGGTTGGGATATCACCTGATTATATTATTATTGTTGATGATATGATTATTATTATAATGTTGACTATATTCGACGAAGGATGGAAGGTCTAGGCTATCCCGCCCCGACGCTTTGTTCCATTCGAGTCACCTAGGCCCCGAGTTCCAGGTATTGGTTTTAAGACTGAGCGTGCCTAACCGCGTGTGGGATTTTATGGGGTCCCCTTCTCTTACCTACCTAGCTTCAAACATTTCTAGTGGTGGCCCAAGCTGATTTACCATTTGAAAATCGTGTGTGTGTCTGTTGGGTCGCTCCTGGCAGATATTGTTTTAAAACAACTTGGGCCAGTGGAGACATGGTTTCTCTGTTGGTCCACCTGATCAGCTAGGACCCGGTCTCATAAGAGAACTAACCGGTAATCCGACCTGCGTCATACGGAAGAGTCCGATCCGAGAGCGTGGCCGGCTTTTGGATTGGGTGTCGACTCCCCGGGGGCCACCCGGATTTGTTCGTCGTTAGCTAGAGGGACCTGTCGTTTCGGATCTCTTGGAACTAAATCATAAAATGGTTGCCTATAATGGGTAGCAACTGAGAGTGATGGACGTGCGTGCGGAGCCTCGTAATGGGCAGTTGGTACACCCCTGCAGGGTTAAATCTTTTCGAGAAGCCGTGTCCACGGTTATGGACGACTTGAGACCTGCTCCTTGTTCATAGACAACAACAACTGAGATAATCTTAATATAACTTGATCAACGTGTGTGTGCCTTGACTGCTTCTTCTTCGTCGGGATGCGAAGAGGAGGACAAGGATAGGATAGGTGTTATGTTTGCAACAGTAGTTGATAGCAAGACTTGTTGGAGGCGATTCCTCATCGAATGCTTGGCTTCTTACCTTACTCTTTAGATCGTTAGCCACTTTATAAATGCTAGTGCGGCAGCAACCTCACCACTTACCTCATCCTTACCGTAAACTACTAGTTGTCCTAGAATGACGAGTGATGAAGTCCTTGCTGGGTCAGATGACCACTACAGTTGGATGCTGAGTACCTCTGTACTCATGATATTACCCCCAACCTCTTTTCAGGGTTCTGATCGACAACAGGTATGGTGATCGACGTTTCACGTGGAGGCTCGACGACGACTAGTTAGGCGGATCCCGGCGGACGGCCTGGACCCGTGTGGTTATGGGATCGTTGTTTTTCTCTTTGCCAGTAGGCATTTGATTGTAGTCTGTACTCAGACATATATCTTCCGCTGTTGTATTATATTTGAGGCCGTTGTATGCCGATTGTATGAGATGTTGTGTCCTTGTAGCTGTAATGCTGTGATATCATGTTGAAATCCGGGATATATGACTTCGTCATATGTCGCGGTGGGACCGATATGTGCTTCGTCCCCGGATCTGGGTGGAAACACCTAGATCTGAAACAGTACCGCATATCGGGCCTTACATGATGTCTTCTCTCCAATCTTGTTCTTCAATGTTTAGTCCTTGTGAGTTTCCCTACATGATCAAGGCACCTATGTAATTTTCCTGCTGTTGCTATGATGTGTTTGCTGGGATCCGATGGATTATGAGATTATGGTCATATCGTGATGAGTTATATATTTGGTTTACCTTTTATATTTTGTTCTTGAGTAATTATTGCATGTTCTCTGTTCCTTTTTATTGCTTTGGCCAAGTAGTAGATAAGAACTGCAAGAGGGAGCGTTATGCATGATTGTGGGTTCATGCCCCCCGATGTCTAGCTTGAGTGACAGAAACATGAGACTAGGGGATGTGCTGTTGCCACCAGGGAGAAAACAACGGTGCTTGTAACCGCGGTTGCAAGGATTGTTTACGTTACACATAGATTGTTAATGCAGTTGCCTGTTGATTTGAGGTTACACTTTGGGTGGGGCTCGCAACTTAATACAGCAAGATGTTCTGGATAGATATCTCAAGATGGATTATTAGTGAGTAGATGCAGATGGATTTCGGTCTACTTATCTTGGCATACTTCCCATACTTTTGATCCTCTTACTTTCAAGTAGCATAATTAGCATTCCGGTGCGTTTATAATTCTGTCAATTGCCCAGCTGTAATTTTTTCACCCAGCTTAGTTGTTTATCGTCTTTTGGGAGAGAGACATCACTAGTGAACATCATGAGACCCCAGTCAATATTTCCACCATTGTATACACCTCCACTTTGTTTACTGCTTTTACTTTCCGTTGAAATTAGCATTAACCCCTTGCGTTTAATCCTTTGTAAACAACAAGACCGGAGGGATTGACAACCCTTTTGTACTCATTGGGAGCGAAACTACCTGTTGTGTGTGAAGGTCCAGGCTAAGCAAGTGATATTGAGTAAACGGCGTCTCACTTGCCGAACCACCTACTTGTCGATCATTGGAGTCCTCCTGGATTCGATAAACCTTACAGCCATCGCGTAAGGAAAATTTTGATGCTATGCTACTTCTCAACCTTCCACTTGGGGTAGCCAACAAGGAGCACAATTTCAGTGCCATCAAGCGTCCTTGGACGCGAGTAGTTCCACTTCCGTTTTTTATTGCCAGTGCATTCTCTCTTGCATGCATGTGCTCAAAAAGGTAGTTCTTAGTGAAGTGGGTCTTGAAGTACTGCAAGAGGGCATTATATTTTGTCAAAGGAAGCCATTTTACAAAGTGAGAAAGGAAATGTAAATAATTGAATTAACAAATGTCTTGTTCATTTGTCAGACGTAGTAGGGGATGGATGTTTTCTTCTGCTTGATTAGATTCGGCAGGCTAATAACATGGTATCTATAAAGGGAAACTGTATTTTCCCATACACACGCATCACTGAGCTCAGCCACATACATGTAGTTAGGAACGCCTACAAAATTGCATAGAGAAGACACTTGTTTGAATCAATAAAGAGGTAGGTAATGTTGTTTACAATGCTTCGTTAGGAAGGTAGGAAAATGAGAGTAAGATAAGTTCTTACCACGGATAATGTTGTGCCATGGGAGTAAGTTGATCGTGCACTGTTTATTACCGGGTGCTGCGTACGTAGCGCATGATTAGAAAACGGGTAGGTACAACCGTTTAAGAAATACTCCCTCCGTTTTAAAATAACTGTCTCAATTTTATACTAGCTCTAGTACAAAGTTGTACAAAGACTAAAACAGTTATTTTGAAACGGAGGGAGTAATATGGTTTATTCTTTGTTTTAGAAAGGGGTAGAGTTCCGAAAGGGGTTCTTTGAATTGAATGGTATGATTTGGTAAGTGCGGGCGTCAGGTGTAGTATTTAGAACAGTTTAATCAAGGAACACACAAGTGAAGAACCATGATGGGATGGTTTGGTTAGCTGGGCTATCTTCGTAATCGGTACTAGTTAATTCATATCCACTGGAAGAAGAGGCAATGCTATACTCATCACAATTGTAGCTAGAGTCGCTGTGTAGCACCTCTATTTTAATAGTTTTGGCTTGCATGGAGCGACATAATAAATTACTTCCTCCGACCCACACACTTAGTACAACTCTAGTACAAAGATGTATTAAGTGTGTGTCCATTAATATGGATCGGAGGTAGTATATGAATAATTAACTGCAAGCAGGGGCTGCAGCCTTCTTGATACAGTTCTGAAAGCATGGTGTTCTAGATAAGTTTTTTTTCAATGAGGGATCACATATTTAGTAAAGAGCACCCATTTTGTTTACCCAATTTATGGTATCTGTAGACATGTTTACACAATTATGTTACACTACCTTTGATGAGGAATAGCTAATAAAGCAGGGAATCCTATGATTTAGTAAACTAACTGATGTTTTTGTTTTTGAAGTCGGCCCCAAAGGATCTCGAATTCATTAAGCAAGAAGAGAATTGCTCAGTTAATTATCGGAAAACCGAGCGAAAACCGTTACAACATGCCCGCAATGACAAGGCAAACAGGGCGACCTGGCAACCCACACAAGAACGCACACACACTGCCAAAGAGAAAAGCGTCGTCGAGGTTGCACTCCGGCGTCATCGTCATCACACCTCCGCGAGACCTTTGCGAGGGCGACTCCGACTTCACCATCAACAAGCACTGAAGAATCCGTCACCGCAAGCAAGCGCCGAGGCCTGTGTCGGCCGATGCCAAAAAGTTAGCCACACGCGTCGACCACCAGGAAGCTCCGACTCTGTCGACGAGCATCGCAGGAAAAAGCGCTGGACTTGCGCCGAGACAGCACCGAAACCGATCACCTGTCGGATGTCATCGTCAGCGCGAGGCCCTCTCAGCAGCTCCGACTTCAGAGGGACAAGGTGAGGCAAGGCGACCCCTCGAACACGTCGGAAGAGACCGACTACCAAGACCCAACAGCAAACCAACTCCACTTGAAGCCGCTATCGTTGCCACACAAGAAATCGCGCAACATCCACATTGCCAGCCGGACACCTGTCGACCGCAAAGTTGTGAGCATCTAGCCCCTGGAGTGCGCAAACGAGATCCGATGCTCTTCAAGACGACGCCCCAAAGGAGGAAAGCGACGATGACGACGCCGTCGCCCGACCCGACTGGGCCTTAGGCTTTCACACGAAGAGACGGAACCGAAGGTGTGCAGGGGGTGAACTTCACTACGGCGCCTCCAAGAAGGTGTCACGACGTCCATGGACGCCGTCGCCGACGTCGGCTTTCGCTCGAAAGCTTTCGCTTGAAGCACCGCCCAACACCACACCCACAAGCAATGCACCTCCGCTGACCCGCACACCTTCCACGAAGCCTTCGCGCCAAGACTACGTAGAAGCCACCAACAAATCCGTCGCCGGCCGAAGGAGCCAGCGAGCCAGAACCACCCGAAGACGGGCAGATCTGGCGCCCTCCACGTGGCAGCAGCACGCCACCGCCACCCACCTCCACCGCAGCCACGCCGGAGAGCCAGGGCCGCCCCCACGGAGCCGAAACCGGCCGTTGGGCAGATCCAGCGCGCCAGCCCGAGCTCGCACAGGGGGGAAGGGGGGGGGGGGGCGCCACCCCCACCAGATCCGGCGGAGGAGAGACGACACGCCCATGGAGGGGGCCGACGGCGCTCGCCGAAACCGCCGAAGGGAGGAACCTCCCCATCTCCGATGGGCCAGAGAAAGCCCCGCCGTCATCTTCCGTCTGGGCTTACCCCGCCGGCGTCCTCCTGCAGTGGCGAGGGGGGGGGAGGGGCCTGGAAGGGGGGCGGCGGTTAGGGCTCCGCCCGAGCCGCCGCCAGGAGTGATGCGGGCGCGGGGGGGGGGGGAGAGCAAGCAACAACAACCATCTGTTCATCGTCCATTACTAACAGTGGCCTCGCATGAGCATGGGTACTACAAAACAGTAGGGAAAAAGAACACGACCAAGCAAAAGAAGAACGAAACAGATGCCTTATATTGTATCCATTCTTCTAAAACTGAAGATAAGCACTTGTGTGTGGAGTGCTGAGGTAGTGTAATTAGATAGATAAGTACAACGTTCCTATGAATTTAGGTTAATTAGAGCGATGGGTAGGCAGTAATTCTTCGAGGGGAACGGGTTGAAAAGGTGCTTTATAATTCACCGGACCAAGGAATTATGGTAGATCTAGTTGCATACGGTTCATAGGAAAATGTGTTAAGAGAATGGAGGGTTGACCAGAGTTAAAGCATAGGAAAGTTTCCCTTGGTTTGATCGGCGTGCATTGCGCCCTTCGGCGGTAGAGTGCGCCTTGGATCTACCAGCTAGCACGATGGATCTTGCACGAGCTTTACCATGTCGCTGCAGATGAGGCGGCATGGCAATTTCTGCGCTTTCACAGTCTCAGTGCGCGATGGCAGGGGGAGCATGTGGGGGATTCGGTTAAGAGTTAGAAGAGGAAGCAATTGTTAGAAATGTGCCCTAGAGGAAATAATAAAATTGTTATTATCATATTTCCGTGTTCATGATATATGTTTATTTTCCATGCTATAATTGTATTAACCGGAAACATAATGCATGTGTGGTTGCATAAACAACACCGCGTCCCTAGTAAGCCTCTACTATACTAGCTCGTTAATTAATGATGGTTATGGTTTCCTAACCATGAACATGAGTTGTTTATTGATTAATGGGATCCTGTCATTAAAAGAATGACGTGATGGACAGACCCAATTAAGCATAACAATATTGATTGTTTCATTGAGTTTATATTGTCATGCCTTTTATTGTAAAGTATCATGTTTCTTAGACCATGAGATTATGTTATTCCCGGGTACCGGAAGAATACTTTGGGGACATCAACCATCACATCGAGACAGGGTGATCATAAAGATGTCTTACGGGTATCTCTGAAAGTACTTGTTGAATTACATGAATCAAGACTGAGATTTGTCCCTTCGTGTGACGATGAGATATACTCTGGGCCCACTCGGTAATACACATTCGGTAATGCTTGCAAGCACGTGACTAATGAGTTACTCACAGAGAATGTTGTATTACAGAACGAGTAAAGAGTACTTACCGGTAACGAGATTGAACTAGGTATAACGATACCGACGAAGAAATCTCGGGTAAGTAAAATATCGTGTAACAAAGGAAATTATGTACGGATTATAGTAGTCCACGACACAGTGGTTCAATCGATAAAGATCTTCGTTGAATGTGTGGGAGTCATTATGGATATCTTGGTCCCTCTAATGGTTATTGATTAGAGAGATGTCTCGATCATGTCTGCACGTTCTCGAACCCGTAGGGTCACACACTTCACGTTCGGTAACGCTAGAATAGCTCTGGGATAATTTTATTAACGGTGTTCGAATATTGTTCAGAGTCTCGGAAGAGATCCTACACATCACGAGGAGCTCCGGAAGAGTCTGGAGGTAAAGATTTATATAAGGCAAGTTGATTTCAGGGTTTCAGAAAAGTTCAAGATTTTTTTGGCAGTGTTGGAATGTTCTAGAAGGTTCCAGAGGGTCCCACTATGCCCCCCACCTGTTTTGGACGACCAAGGGTGGTCAACTAGTCCATGTGACCAGCCCTCCTTGGTTTATTATGCCAATAAATGGGAAGCCCTTCAATGGGAGGGTTACCACTCTTAAAAGAAAGGTGTTACCATCTTTTAAATGAGAGAGGGATTTTCACTTGGGAATTGAAGTGGATACAACCTCCTTGCCTATATAAGAGAGGGGAGAGGGTTACCAAGAATCCCCAAGTCCTTCCACACCTCTTCCTCCCTCACGTGCATCGCTTGGCGAAGCCCTGCCCGCGGGAAACTCTTCACCATATCCACCACCATGCCGTTGTGCTGCTAGAATCGATCCCATCTATTTCTCCGTCTTGCTTGCTGGATCAAGAAGAAGGAGACATCATCGCGTTGTACGTGTGCAAGCCTCCGGAGGTACTGCTCGCTTGCAGTGCTGATCGGATCGAACTTCACCAACAACTTCACCAAGCTGCGTTGAAACAAACGTTCAACGCGCTTGTTCTTCGAGGGTATGATGATCTACTCTCCCAGTTACTAGCATCTTCTAGATTGGATCTTGGATGTTTCTTCCGCATGTGAGAGAATTTTTTTGTTTTCTATCACACAATCTCCTACAATGGTATTAGAGCTAAGTTCTATGCGTAGATGCTTTGTACAGTTAGAACACAATGATTTGTGGGCGTTGATCTTCTTGTTGCTACCCTTCCATGTGTATTTTTCGTTTTGCGGTATGGATTGAGACCGGTTCCGCACTTGACGTGCAACTTGTATTGCACATGAGGCCTGCGGGTGTCAGTCACTATTACGATAGTATTAACCACATTTACAAAGGAGGGCTCTTATGAGATTAAGAAGCAATTTGTTATATCAACGTTGTGGTTTTTGTGTGTAGGTAAGAACGGTTCTTATGCAAAACCCTAGAAGCCACGTAAAATTGAAAATAATAAGGGAGAGACGTCTAACTTGTTTTTGCATGGGTGCTTGTGATGTGGTATAGCCCAATCTGTTCATATGATATATTTGTGATGTATGAGATGATCATGTTTTGTAATGTTTCACGACTTGCATGTCGATGAGTACGGCAGCTGGCAGGAGCCATATGGTTGTCTTAATTATTTATTGTATGGCTTGCGTGTCAACTTCAAACGCCATGTAATTGCATTACTTTATCGCTATGAGTTAGCAATAGTTGTAGATGCAACATGGTTTAGACAACCAAGATGCCATAAGGTGGAGACCAACATGGTGCCATAATGGAGATCTTGTCGGTGCGTTCAAGATGGAGATCAAGGCGCAATAAAAGGGCTATACCATGTCACATATTTTATGCATGTGATGTTTATCCTTTTATGCATCTTATTTTGCGTGTGCACAACAACATTATAAGATGATCCCTCACACTAAATATCAAGATAAACATGTTCTCCCTAAGTATGCACCGTCACGAATGTTCGTCGTTTTGAAGCATCTCGTGATGATCGGATGTGGTAAACTCTATGTTCACATACGACGGGTGTAAGCTAGTTTTACACACGCAAAAATACTTTGGTTAACTTGACGAGCCTAGTGTGTACAAACATGGCCTCGGAACGCAACGAACCGAAAGTTTAAACCCGAGTCATATGAATGATATGAGCAACATTTTGATGTTCACCATTGAAACTACATCTTCTCTCGTGAAGATCGGACTTGGTGTAGTGGATTTGGATCTTGTACCACTAGACAACTATGAGGGAAGTTGATTTAAGTGGGAGTTCGTTAGTAATTTGATTAAACTGAACTCATTATCATGAACATAGTCTAAAATTTTATTTGGTAAAATGTTGTAGATCATGGCCCGCATAGCTCAGTTCAACTTCAGCGCATTCCTTGAGAAAGAAAAACTAAAATCATCTGGTTCAAACTTCACTGACTGGCACCACAACTTGAGGATTATCCTCACTGGGTGTAAGAAGCAATATGTGCTCGATGCTGCGCTAGGTGACCCACCTGCAGACGATGCTCCAGAAGTAGAAAATAATGTCTTTGAGACACGCAAAGATGACCACGTTATAGTTTCTTGCGCCATCCTTACATCTCTGGATACTGATCTCCAGAAATGTTTTGAACATCATGACGCCTATGAGATGGTTGAAGAGCTGAAAACCATGTTTCAGACTCAGACCCGCGCTGAGAGATATGAGATCTCTGATAAGTTCTATAAATGTAAGATGGAGGAGCACAACTCTGTTAGTGAACATGTTGTAAAAATGGGAGGCTATATCCAGCGCCTAATTCAGCTGGGATGTGTGATCCCAGATGAGTTAATCACTGACAGGGTGCTGTGGTCGCTCCCTCCTAGCTGCAAAGGCTTTGTGCTGAACTATAACATGCAAGGCATGAATAAGACTCTCAATGAGCTTTTCGCGATCCTGAAATCTGCAGAAGTGGACATCAAGAAAGAACATCAAGTGTTGATGGTCAATAATACCACATGTTTCAAGAAGGCTAAATCCAAAAAGGGACACTTCAAGAAGAGTGGCAAGTCAGCCACCGCTCGGGGCCGCAAGCCTGTTGTCGCGCCTGTGAAGCCCAAGGCTGGTCCTAAGACGGACACTGTATGTTTCACTGCAAGGGAGAAGGTCATTGGAAGCGCAACTGCCCCAAGTACTTGGCGGATAAGAAGGCTGATAATGTCAAAGGTATATTTGATATACATGTTATTGATGTGTACCTTACTAGTTCTCGTAGTAGTTCCTGGGTATTTGATACTGGTTCGGTTACTCATATTTGCAATTCGAAACAGGAGCTACAGAATAAACGGAGACTAGCGAGGGATGAGGTGACGATGCGCGTCGGGAATGGATCGAAGGTCGATGTCATCGCCGTGGGGATGTTACCTCTTCATCTACCTTCGGGATAAGTTTTAAACCTTAATAATTGGTGCCTGCGTTAAGCATGAACATTATATCTGGATCTTGTTTATTGCGAGACGGTTACTCGTTTAAATCACAAAATAAAGGTTGTTCTATTTTTATGAGTAATATCTTTTATGGTGATGCACCCGACGTAAATGGTTTATTCTTGTTGGATCTTCATAGTAGTACTTCACACATCCATAACATTGATGCTAAAAGATGCAAAATGAATAATGATAATTCCACATACTTGTGGCACTGCCGTTTATGTCATATAGGTTCAAAACGCATGAAGAAACTCCATTCTGATGGACTTTTCCAGTCACTTGACTTTGAATCATTTGACACATGTGAACCATGCCTATGGGTAAGATGACTAAGACCCCGTTTTCTGGTATGATGGAACGGGCGAGTGACTTGTTGGAAATCATACATACTGATGTGTGTGGACCAATGAGCATTTCGACACGTGGTGGATATCGTTACTTCCTAACTTTCACTGATGATTTAAGTAGATATGGGTATATTTACTTAATGAAACACAAGTCTGAAACATTTGAAAAATTCAAAGAATTTCAGAGTGAAGTAGAAAATCATCGTAACAAGAAGATCAAATTTCTATGATCTGATCGCGGAGGGGAATATCTGAGTTGCGAGTTTGGCATTCACTTGAAAAACTGTGGAGTTGTTTCCCAACTCATGTCACCTAGAACACCACAACATAATGGTGTGTCTGAGCGTCGTAATCATACTTTATTAGATATGGTGTGCTCTATGATGTCTCTATCCGATATACCAGTGTCATTTTGGGGCTATGCATTAGAGACAGCTGCATTCACTTTAAATAGGGAACCATCTAAATCCGTTGAGATGACACTGTGACGCCCCCAAAATCAGACCGTATACAGTAATCATACAAGCAAGGTACACGATCGAGATTAGGGACTCACGGTGAGATATCACAACACAACTCTACAAAATAAAATAATACAAGCTGTTTAATACAAGCCAGGGGCCACGAGGGCTCGAATACAACAGCTCGAGAGCACAAAGTTAGCGGAAGTAATAGTATCTGAGTACAGACACAAGAATACAAGGTTGCCTTAAGAAGGCTAGCACAAAATCAACACTCGATCGAAAAGGCGAGGCCTCCTGCCTGGGAACCTCCAAACTACTCCTGGTCAACGGGGAATTCGACGTCGTAGAAGGCATCGGGAATCTTCATGTTGCGGTGGTCAGCATCGGGGATCTCCTGCTCCTGGACTCCAACGTCGACTGCAGCGGCCGATCAGGCAAAACAAAAAGGGGGAAATAAAGCAAAGGTGAGTATCTAGCATACCCGCGAGTCGTACGTCCGCTACTAAGCATTTATGCATTTGTATCAAATGGAAAGGGGAGGCTGTATATAGTGGACTGCAAGGTAGAAATCAGAATAAGGATAAGAAGCTAGGCCTATCGAAGACTAGCATCTTTCGACGAGTCTTGCAGCATGAGAAGAGAATAGCCAACAGTTCATATAAAAGATAAAGTAACAATGCAGCAGAAGTTGCTGCATCATTGTATAATAGTAAGTTGTAATAATTAGCAATGCCTCCGAGTTCACCTCCTCGACATCCCAGCGAGGAAGAAAACCCAGAACCATATAGTTTAATAATAATAGTTTGTAGTGATAAGATCCAGCTTCAGCATAAAGCGTCCTGTTACCGTGGACATGGCTATTCGAATAGATTAATCTTCCCTGCAGGGGTGCAGTTGTGTTACACTACACACACATATCTCTAGGGTGGCGTACTCCTTGTTTGGGAATGCCCCACTGAGGTTATCCGACACTCCACAGCCCATCTTTCAAACTCAACAGAGAGGTCATCCGCCGGACTATATCCTATGTAGCGGGGCTTTGGACCCTAACCCCGACGTACTCCTGCACGGTGCGAGGCTGGCCTGTGAAGTTAAAGAAAATCCAACTAAGACACCACCGCGCGAGCAAATAAGAGAACACCACTTCCCGGCGCAGGCCGCGATACTGCTGACGTCTGAAAAGTCCTCGGACGACACTACAAAGGAGGCGAGCACATAACTCGTAATTCCCACGGGTAGGTAGAGCGTACATGGCATATAGCCAAGTCAAGACATCCACCAAACCGTTAAGCAATTTATTTATTTTCTGTCGGAAAAACCGTTATCGTTGTCCTCATTTAGGTGAGTCGCGGATAACGACAACAGTCAGGTCCACCAGTAACATTGGTGCCTGCCCTGACGTCCCACCAACTCGTGCGGTTACCAACAAGGTGAACCGTCTCCTTACCTTGTCTCGCGTTTGCTCTTTGAAGAGCTCGACACACCGGTGGAATACACCAGACCTGTCGTTCCGCTAAGATACCTTGCGCGGGCACCGTTGGGTCACCCGACTCCTTACCTGTAAGGACACCAGTTGATTCAAGTGCCTACCATCAAGTGAAACCAGGAGGAATCACCCTCGATGGTACACTTGAGATGGCTCGACTGAGACATCAGCGGAATGAACTAAAAGGAATATTCTCGTATCACCCGGTGGTGCCGAGACACCAGCGGAATGAACTAAAGAGGAATACCCTCGTATCATCCCAGTGATGCTACGCTACTAAGCCGACGAGAGTGAAATACGAGTTCATCCACTCGTAAGTCAAAATCGAAGCAACTCGGTAGAGTCTCGCGGTTGTAGGTCCCCTAGGGCGTCTGCATTGATCCGTATCTGTTGCAGTTATAATATTTGTAATCCGCTTTCACTCACCAAAGTGATCACGACCCTCTATCTAATCCTAGCTAACAATGCGAAGGGCTCACTGCTGAATATAATATATATATTTATATAGGCAGCATAGGAATAAGGAAGGTACATCAAGGGGCGACAAAAATAGGCTATACAATTGAATAGGATTGTAACGTAGCAGCAACAGTAACAATGCCTAGTGCAAGAAAAGTACGGAAAGATAGACGATATCTGGGGAAGAGAATGGCTCTGCTTGCCTGGTAGCTCGGTAGTAGCGGTACGGTCGTCGACGAAGTAGTCGTACTTGGCAATGGTGTCGTCGGTGGCAGTGTCGAGGTCTATCGAAGAATAAGGGGGGGGGGGGAAACAATAAATACACAACAATAATAGCAGTACAAATTCAAGACATGGAAATACATTGTACACGATGTTCTAACGCAGTGTTAAGTATTTTAGGCGGAGCGGGAATTTATCCGGGGATGACTCATCAATACGGGGTGATTACCGGACAGGGTCTCCGGAGGGGGAAGGGATCATGCTGGAGGTATCGTGGACATCCGAAAAACATGTGAAAGGTGTATCCGTGTTAGTTGACCCATTCTGAACAACTTTCGTGTTCAGAATAAATTCATCCGAATAGTTTAACGGTATCGGGCAAACATCGCTCAGCGCTACCGGAGGGGGATGGTTCGATGTTCGTTGTGTTAGAGGGGGGTGGTAGACATACGGATAGCGTATTCGTATTCATTATATTTTTCTGATCAATTTTCGTGTATAAAGTTTTTCGATCTGAGATACGGTTTAAAAGATATTGAATTTTAAAGTTTAAATCATTTTAATACAATTTTTGGAATTCTTTTTAATTAATAAATCAACATTATCCACAACAGAGAGAGTTGACCAGTCAACTGACATGCGGGTCCCACATGTCAGCCTCTGGTTATTTACAACAATTCATTTCTATTTTAAGTAATGCACTGGACCCACCCGTCAACCACTGTATTTTCTATTTAATTATTAATTAATTAAACTGACAACTGGGGCCAAAGTGTAAGTGTCTCACGGTTTAATCAACATGTTTTAATTAAAAAAAAGGCCCGGGCCCACATGTCATTTTCAGTGGGGGTTAACCCTAACAGCTTTTCTTTGCTTTTATCCTCGGCTTAATTAACAAGGGGGGGGGGGGGGGGGGTTGGCCCACTGTCAGGGACACATCAGTGCCTAATTAAGTCCCTGACAGGGGTGGCCCACCTGGCGGAGACTCAGGCCATCGCCTAGGGTGATGGATAATCTTTTCCTTTTTGTTTTATCTTTTCTTTTTTGTCTTTTCCTTTTTGTATTTGTTTTTGTTGCCTTTTGTATTTTGTAAATTGTGTAACCTGGCCCATAATTAGAAGTGCATAATTCTAGAGTGCCACAAAAAATTTAGGTTTAAAAGAAAATAATATACTATTTCTTTATAATATTCAATTGCCAAATGGTGCTGATTTGGCTCTGGTTAGAATTATTTTAATTTTTTAGTGGCTTAATAAATTTCCATAACCACAGGGGCATGGTCCACTGATTTTTGGTGATTTAACAAAAGTGGTTCCAAAAAATTTGGACAAGGATTTATTATGCACTTTTTTTTATTATCCACCAAAGGGGTTTTAGGGTTTGGGTTTGGTTCCAAAGGAGCAAGGTGCATTGGGCATAAGGTTTTGGATACCCACCAGGGATTGAATGTGACCAATAGCAAAGTTTTGATCAAGGTATGATTTACCAACAGTAATTAGCAACAGTGATGATCCATAGTGATAGTGATTACTATTACAGTCAATTGAGGGTGTTACAGACACCATATGAGTTGTGGTTTGGCAAGAAGCCTAAATTATCGTTTCTTAAAATTTGGGGGTGCGAGGCTTATGTCAAACGGTTACAACCTGATAAGCTCGAACCCTAAGCGGAAAAATGCGTCTTCATAGGATACCCTAAGGAAACTATTGGGTATACCTTCTATCACAGATCCGAAGGAAAAGTCTTTGTTGCTAAGAACGAATACTTTCTTGAGAAGGAGTTTCTTTCGACAGGAGTGAGTGGGAGGAAAATAGAACTAGACGAGGTTATTGAACCTTCTCCCGAATTGGAGAGTAGCGCAGCGCAAGAAGATTTGGATCTTTTGGTACCGCCTTCACCAGCTAGAGAGGAAGAAGCTGATGATAATGATCATGATGCTTCGGTCGAAGTTCCCATTCATAGGTCGACTAGGTTACGTACTACTCCTGAGTGGTATGGTAATCCTGTCATGAATGTTTTATTGTTAGACAATGACGAACCTACGAACTATGAGGAAGCGATGATGAGCCCAGACTCTAGAAAATGGCAAGACACAATGAACTCTGAAATGGAATCCATGAAAGAAAACCAAGTGTGGACTTTGGTTGACCTTCCTGATAGCCGCAAGGCTGTTGAATGTAAATTGATTTTCAAGAAGAAAACAGACGCTGACGGTAATTTTACTGTACATAAAGCTCGACTTGTCGCAAAAGGTTTTCGACAAATTCAGGGAGTTGACTACGATGAGACCTTCTAACCCGTAGCGATGCTTAAGTCTGTTAGGGTTCTACTAGCAATTGCTGCTTATTTCGATTATGAAATTTGACAGATGGATGTCAAAACTGCATTCCTCAATGGAAAAATTGAAGAAGAGTTGTACATGGTACAACCCCAAGGTTTTGTCAATCCTAAGGATGCTGGTAAAGTGTGCAAGCTTCAGCATTCCATCTATGGACTAAAGCAAGCATCCCGGAGTTGGAATCTTTGATTTGATGAGGTTATCAAAGGTTTTGGATTTGTCTAAAATTATAAAGAAGCTTGTGTTTACAAGAAAGTGAGTGGGAGTTCGGTTGCATTTCTGATTTTATATGTAGATGACATATTACTAATTGGGAATGACGTGGAGCTGCTTAACAGTGTGAAAGATTATTTAAAAAATAGTTTTTCATTTAAATATCTTGGTGAAGCTGCATACATATTAGGCATTAGGATCTATAGAGATAGATCAAGACGCTTAATAGCACTTAGTCAAAGTACATACCTTGAGAAGATAGTGAAGAAATTCAATATGCAGGATGCAAAGAAAGGTTCTTTGCCCATGTTACAAGGTAAGCCATTGAGTAAGACTCAGTGTCCAACTACGACAACAGAAAGGGAAAGGATGAATAAAATCCCCTATGCCTCGGCCATAGGTTTTGTTATGTATGCCATGTTGTGTACTAGACCAGATGTGTCCCATGCTCTTAGTTTGACGAGCAGGTACCAGAGTGATCCTGGAGAGGCTCACTGGACAACAGTTAAAAATATCCTTAAGTACGTAAAGAGGACTAAGGACATGTTTCTTGTCTATGGTGGTGATGAAGAGCTCTTCGTAAAGGTTACATCGATGCTAGCTTCAATACTGATCCAGATGACTCGGAATCTCAAACAGGGTATGTCTTTATCTTGAATAGAGCCGCGGTTAGCTGGAGGAGTTCCATGCAGAGCGTCATTGCGAGATCTACATTAGTGGCGGAGTATATGGCCGCTTTTGAAGCAGAGACAAAAGGGATATGGCTGAAGGAATTTTTCACTGAACTCGGCGTTGTTCCGAGTGCACTGGATCCCATGGATATCTTTTGTGACAACACAGGCGCCATTGCTCTAGCCAAGGAACCAAGATGTCACAAGAGCTCCAAGCATATCAAATGCCGGTTTCATCAAATTCGTGATCTTGTCATTGAAGGAGATATTACCATTAGCAAAGTACATACATATCAGAATATCGCGGATCCATTGACTAATGTTCTTCCACAAACAAAACATGATCAACACCAGAATGCCATGAGTGTTAGATTTCTGCCAATGTAAACTAGATTATTGACTCTAGTGCAAGTGGGAGACTGTTGGAAATATGCCCTAGAGGAAATAATAAAATTGTTATTATCGTATTTCAGTTTTCATGATATATGTTTATTTTCCATGCTATAATTGTATTAATCGGAATCATAATGCATGTGTGGTTGCATAAACAACACCGCGCCCCTAGTAAGCCTCTACTATACTTGCTCGTTAATTAATGATGGTTATGGTTTCCTAACCATGAACATGAGTTGTTTATTAATTAATGGGGTCATGTCATTAGAAGAATGGTGCGATGGACAGACCCAAGTAAGCATAACAATATTAATCATTTCATTAACTTTATATTGTCATGCCTTTTATATTCAAGTGTCATGTTTCTTAGACCATGAGATTATGTTATTCCCGGTTACCAAGAGAATACTTTGGGGACATCAACCATCACATCGTGACAGGGTGATCATAAATATGTCTTATGGGTATCTCTGAAAGTACTTGTTGAATTACATGAATCAAGACTGGGATTTGTCCCTCCGTGTGACGATGAGATATACTCTGGGCCCACTCGGTAATGCACATTCGGTAACGCTTGAAAGCACGTGACTAATGAGTTAGTCACAGAGAATGTTGTATTACAGAACGAGTAAAGAGTACTTACCGGTAACGAGATTGAACTAGGTATTTCGATACCGACGATTGAATCTCGGCTAAGTAAAATATTGTGTGACAAAGGAAATTGTTTACGGATTATAGTAGTCCACGACATAGTGGTTCAATCGATAAAGATCTTCGTTGAATGTGTGGGAGTCATTATGGATATCCTGGTCCCTCTAATGGTTATTGATCAGAGAGATGTCTCGGTCATGTCTGCACGTCCTCGAACCCATAGGGTCACACACTTAACGTTCGGTAACTCTAGAATAGCTTTGAGATAATTTTATTAATGGTGTTCAAATATTGTTTGGAGTCTCGGATGAGATCCTAGACAGCACGAGGAGCTCCGAAAGAGTCCGGAGGTAAAGATTTATATAAGGCAAGTTGATTTCAGGGTTCCGGAAAAGTTCATGATTTTTTCGGCAGTGTTCAAATGTTCTAGAAGGTTCCGGAGGGTTCCACTGTGGGCCCCACCTATTTTTGACGACCAAGAGTGGTCCACTAGTCCATGTGACCAGCCCTCCTTGGTTTATTATGCCAATAAATGGGAAGCCCTTCGATGGGAGGTTACCACTCTTAAAAGAAAGGTGTTACCATATTTTAAATGAGAGAGGGATTTTCACTTGGGAATTGAAGTGGCTACAACCTCCTTGCCTATATAAGAGAGGGGAGAGGCTCACCAAGAATCCCCAAGTCCTTCCACACCTCCTCCTCCCTCACGTGCATCGCTTGGCGAAGCCCTGCCTTGGGGAAACTCTTCAGCATATCCACCACCACGCCATTGTGCTGCTGGAATCGATCCCATCTATTTCTCCCTCTTGCTTGATGGATCAAGAAGAAGGAGACGTCATCGAGCTGTACGTGTGCAAGCCTCCGGAGGTACTGCTCATTTGCAGTGCTGATCGGATCGAACTTCACCAACAACTTCACCAAGATGCGTTGAAATAAACATTCAACGCGCGTGTTCTTCGAAGGTATGATTATGTACGCTCCCCGTTACTAGCATCTTCTAGATTGGATCTTGGATGTTGCTTCCGCATGTGAGAGATTTTTTTGTTTTCTACCGCGCAATCTCCTACATCAATGAGTGGAGGCAGAGGTTGTAAGTGGAGAAGAGAGAGAGGAGGATACATAGACACTTGGCCCATGCTGCATGCGGCAGTACCGCTCAACCGGATTTGGGTGCAACCGAGGCAGTACTTCCCTATTACTGCACCCATACTCGTAGGATTTCATGTGGATGAGTGGTAGTATAGCGGTTGTGCCGTTCCCGGTATTAGTTTTTACTGGTCCCTCCAAGAAGCTTCTTCGTGCGAGGATATTCACTTCTGGTTTCGCTTCGATGCTTCCCTCGCGGGTGGCATAGTTTTTCCCATGTGCTTGACTTCCTCCTCGGTGCACGTATAGATCTGCTTAAACCTTTGTATTCACGAGAGTAGAGGGTCAACTAGTGAACCATCTATGGGAGGGGCCAATGGACATACATAAAGGAGGGATTTCACCTATGTATGCTTGAGAGAGAGAGAGAGAGAGAGAGAGAGAGGAGGATACATGGACAGTTGTCCCATGCTGCATGCAGGAAGAAGCTTGTACCACTCTACCTGATTTTGGTGCAACCGAGGTGGCACCGTAATACTATGGTCCCAACTGAAAGCTTCTTTGTGTGAGGATCTTCACTTCCGGTTTCCCTTTGATGCTTCCCATGCGGGTGACATAGTTGTTCCCAAGTGCTTGACTTCCTCATCCGTGCACGTGTAGCACTGCTCAAACCTTTGTATTCTCGAGAGTGAAGGGTCAAGTAGTGAACCATCCATGAGAGGGCCCAAAGGAGACACATAAAGGAGGGAGTTTCCCTATGTATGCTTGATGTGTGCAACCCTTGGGAAAGTGTCAAGTACATGATGGAGGTGCATATGGTGCTAGTCCTCCCCACATCATCTCATCCCCTTGGGAAAGATCATGGGGATGTTACGGGGCAAGCCCTTTGAAGTGCCCGATCTATAGGAGTTGGAGATGTTTTGACGAAGAATGGGATGAACAAGAGGGAAATCCAAATGAAAACGCAAGACCAAGAGGAAGAACAACAAGATTTCCTAGAATTAGCTACCAAAATCATCCCCATAGCCAACACACCAAGATCCAACAACAAAAAGGGTAAGATACAAAGGTAGTTCCTCCAAATCTATAAGAGAGGTGGATCTTGAGAAAGAGAGAGAGGGAGAGAGAGAGATTTAGTGTCACAACCCCATTTTAGGTATGTGCTAGGATAGCAAGTTACTTTGCATCATGTGAAAATTTCAAACAAGAAATTGAAATGGGGTAAGGAAAATCCCCAAATGAATTTAATTCAAATGGCTAGACAAAAACTTTCTTTCAAAAATCCTTGGAACCTTTTGAAAAGTTTCATAAATGGGCATGATCACATATCAAGTGAAGTGGAACTCAGTCAATGCTCGCTGATTTTTCAAAAAGTCCATAAGTGCTTTGGACATAAATCAATAACCCTATTTGAATTAAAAAAATGTTCAAAACTTGGGAGTGGCTAGCTATGGGCCATGTAAGTCCATATAAAAGTTTTGAGCATTTATAAAACTTCTTTCGTATTTAAACCAGAGCAAAACAAAAGTCAGAAAGTTTAAACAGAACAAAAACAAAGAGAAAAAGGAAAAGGAAAGCAGGCCAACCCACCTATCCACTTAACCAGGCCGGCCCAGCCCAGCGCCTCCCCCTTGTTGTCTTCCTCAAGTTGCTCGGTGTCGAGTATGCCGAGCACGCTGACGATACCCTGGCTAGCTGCGGCCTCCCCTCGCCCGGATGACGCGCCAAGGAGTTATCCCTGACCCTGCAAGCCTATCCCCTCACTTCTGGTGACTTTCCCCCGCCTCCCCTCGTCGTTTTCGCCACCATCCTGGGGCCACTGGAGCACCCCGCCGTGAGCGCGCGTGGCCACCGTGCTCCCCTCGCCGCCTAGCCGTGTCCCTCAAGCTCTCCTCCGCCGTCTTCATCTCCTGGAAATAAATCGGGAGCTCCATCGACCCCGAGATTCCGAATTCTCCGTCAAGTGGCCGCCGGACCCGCGGGAGCTTGCCGTTGATTTTGTCGCCATCAAGCCATCCCCGCCTCCAACGTCTGCACCATTGACTTCCTCATGTCTCGGTGACGAAAAGCCCTCTCCTTGCGCTCTGTTTCTTGCATCGAGTCGCCATGGCCATCGTGCACCTTCTCTGGCCGCCGCCGTGAGTGGTCGCCGCCGCCGACTTCGGCCTCCCCAGTGACGCCTGTCAGAACTGTTGGAAGAGCGCGAGCAAGGGCGTCCATTTGGTGCAAGCTGCGCTCAAAATGGAGCACTGCACCGCCGCCTTGAGTGTCGCCGTTGTGTTCTGTGTAGGCCGTCGTCACGTCGCCGACGTGATGGCGTGGCTGGACTAGCTTAGTGCTAATCCCCCTGCTAACTACCACCCTAAGCCACCGCCATGTGGGCCCAAGGCCCTAATTAAACCTCCTGCTTAATTTAAACATGGGGATTAACCCCTAGCCATTGACTAGTGGGTCCCAGTTGTCCGGTTGACCAGTCAACCCCCCCTGCATCAACGATTTAGCATGAGGCCAACATGACACAATAAATCCTTTTCAGTTAAAGAATAATCCAGAAAGATTAAACTTCTACAATCAATAAATTTTTATCCATAATTCCAAATTAAACATATAATATATGAAATTTTTTCAGAAAAATTCAAGGATTATGATTATGCACTTTTTTCTTCACGTTTGCACATTTTAACCGTCCCCCTCCGGACGGACAGTCCGATAAATTGTCCGGTACTGCTAAAGTACCCGGATGAATTTGTTTCGAACACGAAAGTTGTTCGGAATAGATCAACTAACCCGGATACACCATCCACACATGTGTCAGATGTCCACGACACCTCCGGCATGATATCTCCCCCCTCCGGACACCCTGTTCGATAATCACCCGGAGCTGGCAGTTCATCCCCGGATGAATTCCCGCTCCGAGCAACGTGCATTGCACTACGTTAGAACACCGTTAGCATTGCATCTGTCATGTCATGCATCTGTTTGTTTATGATTTCTTGTATTTACTATTTCTTCCCCCTTAATCTCTGGTAGACCCCGCTGCTGCCGTCGACTACACCGCTGCTGAGTACGACTACTTCGTCGACGACCCTATCCCTACCTTCGAGCTTCCAGGCAAGCAGAGCCATTCTCTTCCCCAGATATCGCCTATCTTTCCGTACATTTCTTTCACTAGGCATTGCTGCTACTGCTATGTTACAATCCTATTCAACTACATAGCTTATCATTGTCGCCCCTTGATTACCTTTCCGCTATCCTATTCTGCCCTATATATATATGTCATTATATTCAGAAGTAAACCCTGCGCATTGTTAGTCAATAGGATTAGATAACGGGCCATGATTACTCTGGGAGTGATCGTGGAAACAATATATTATAAATTGCTACTGGTACAGTTCAGAGCAGACACCGCTCCAGGCTCCTACCCCGGCTCTGCCGAGCCACATCAAGTGTGAGCTATCGAGGAGTAATCCTTGTACTCCACTCGTTGTTGACTCTGTATAGCCGTCCTAGGGTACTGAACCACGGTTGTCCTTACAGGTAAGAAGTCGGGTGACCCCATGGTGCTTGCGCAGGGTATCTTAGCGGAACGACAGGTCAGGTGTATTCCACCGGTGTGCGGCGGGCCTGGTACTGTTCGTGGCCGACAGATATCCTGTTGTACGAAAGTCGAGCTCTTCGGAGCAAACGCGAGACAAGGTAAGGAGACGGTTCACCTTGTTGGTAACCGCACGAGTTGGTGGGACGTCAGGGCAGGCACCGATGTTACTGGTGGTCTTGACTGTTGTCGTTGTCCGCGACTCATTCAATAAGGGGCAACGATAACGGTTGTGTCGACAGAAAACTAATAAAATGCTTAACGGGTTCGGCGGATGACTTGAGTATCCTTTTGGCTTGTACGCACTACCTATACGTGGGATTACGGTGTGGGCCCTCCGCATCGTGGTCTCGTTAGAAAGCTCTGAAAGACGTCGAGTTCAACATTGTGGCCGGGACTGATCATCACCTGTGGTGTACTGATCTCCCGCCTCACAACGACCCGGAGAGCGAGGGGTGATAGGCCCATGACCCCCTTGCACTTAGGGCTGTAGACCGGCAGGGACCTCTCTGATGAGCCGTAGGATGGGCCTCGGCGTGTCGGATAGCCTCGGTGGGGCATCCCCTAACAAGGTGTACGCCACCCTAGAGATCCGAGCGTGTAGGCTACCCAGTAGTGCACCTCTGCAGGGAGTTTAATCTATTCGAATAGTTGTGTCCACGGTAACATGACGCTTTATGCTGAAGCCAAATCCTATCACTACAAACTACTACTATTCAACTGTTGGTTCCGGGTTTTCTTCCTCGCGGGGAAGTCAAGGAGGGGAACTCAGAGGCATTGCTAATTATTACAACTTATTATTATACAATGCTGCAGCAACTTCTGCTGCATTGTTACTTTATGCTTTATATAAGCTGTTGGTTGATTCTTACCTCATGTTGTAAGACTCGTCGGAAGATGCTAGTCTTCGTTAGGCCTAGCTTCTTAACCTTATTCAGATTTCTATCTTGCAGTCCACTATATATAGCCTCCCCTTTTAGTTTGATACATGCATAAATGCTTAGTAGCGGACGTAAGACTCGCGGGTATGCTAGATACTCACCTTTGCTTTATTTCCCCCTTTTTCGCTTTGCCTGATCGATCGCTGCAGTCGAAGTTGGAGCCCAGGAGCAGGAGTACCCCGGAGGCGACTACTATGACGACGAGTTCCCCGTTGACCAGGAGTATTTCGGTGGATCCCAGGCAGGAGGCCTCGCCTTTTCGATCTGTACCTCTGATGTTATTTGTGCTAGCGTTCTTAAGGCAAAACTTGGATAATTATGTCTGTACTCAGATATTATGATTGTCTAACTTATGTATTTGGATCCTCGTGATCCCTGGTTTATAATATCAGTTTTATCTTATTTGAGTCTAGTGTTGTGATGTGATATTATCATCGTGGCACCCTGATTTCGGTCGTGTACCCTGCGTGTATGATTACTGTACACGGCTTGATTTTGGGGGCGTCACAAGTTCTTTATGGACGTAAGTTACGAACCCCTCTGAATTGGTCAAAAACTGGGGAATGAACCCTCATTGGTCCGGACATTATTCAGCATGCCGAAGATCAGGTTCGCGTTATCCGTGAACATTCGAAGGCTGCTCAGTCCCGCCAGAAGAGCAACTATGACTGCAAGCACAAGGAAATGGTCTACCAGCCCGGCGAACAAGCTTACCTCCGTGTCACTCCCATGAGGGGCACTCACCATTTTGGGATCAAAGGCAAGTTAGCTCATCGCTACATTGGCCCGTTCCGTATCCTCTCCAGAAGTGGACCGGTGGCTTACCGATTGGAGTTGCCGTCAAACCTCTCCCAAGTCCATGATGTATTTCACGTGTCGCAACTCCGTCGATGCTTCAAGGACCCTATTCGTGAAGTCAAACATGATCTGATTGAATTGCAACAGGACTTGAATTATCAAGAACATCCAACCCGCATTCTTGATTAGTCTGAACGTCGAACCCGCAACAAGACAACCAAGTTCCTCAAAGTTCTGTGGTCGAATCATTCTGAAGATGAAGCCACTTGGGAACGCGAAGATAGCCTTCGTGAAGAATACCTCGATATTTTCCCCTCTACTGCTTAAGATTCTCGGGACGAGAATTCTTGTAGTGGGGGATATTTCTAACACTCTCACTTTCATGTAACAGTAATCACTTTTATTAATGAAGATTATTGTTGCTAATCTCACTTTGATCATCTTTGAATTGACCATTTCAAATTTTCCATGTGATTGATATTAAAAACAATGTGGCAAATAAAAGTTCAACCATAAACTTTGAAACAACTTTTGTAAAATGTCTAATATTCAGTGGATCATGCCATATGATATGGGGATTTGTTGAACTATAAAATAATTCCAACAAATCATAACAGTAGCCAAAAGTCCACTTTTAACAATGGCATAATTAAAACAAATGCTAAATGAATTTATTAATGGCTCAAAATTGTTGTGGCACTCTAGTTATGTGCAATTCTAATTATGGAACAAGTTTCGTATTTTACAAAAATGCTAAAGCAACTAAAAGAAATACAAAAAGAAATGAATAGAGAAAAGATAATACAAAAAAGGAAATAGCCAAGAAGCCTGCTAGCATTGGACTTCAAGTCCACAGTGCCAGCCCACCTGCAGCCCGGCCCACCCCGAGCCTTCTCCTCCTACTGCTCCTCCTCGCCCCCGTGTCGCCATGGCCGTGGTGCTCAATGAAGATCAACCGCGCGATGGCCGACACCAAGATGCTATGGTCACTGCAGTCGACTACTTAGTCACCCTCGAGCCCCGTGGACAAACCCTAATGCCATTTTCCCCTCCCTCGCCTCACCATTGCCGCCGCAAAAACACCTGAGCACGGCCATCGCCACTGCCATGGACTCGCGTGCCACTGACCACCTAACACCACGCCACCTTGTCTGTCGACCCCGTCGTCGTCTACGTCGTCTGGCAGAAGAGGTCGTCTCGGGAGCCAGTACACACTGCGAATCATCGTCGTCTTCTACCTCCAGCCGTCGGCAACCTTCTTCAATTCCGGCCGCAACACTTCCTCCCCGCGCATGCTGCCCCCTTAGACACATTCCCAGTGAGCACTGCCACCGTCCCCAACCGCTGGTCGACGCCCGTTAAGCCCATAGGAGATTCCCCCCTTCGTCATGCTCCAGATGTCGCCATTGTCGTAGTTGGCGTGCTCCCAAGCCCTCGCAGCTCGCGCTTTTGGAACCAACATGCTCCCCATGCCCTGTAGACTTGAACCAACCCATCGAACCGCTCGATTTTTGGTCACGCATCGCGGTTCGCCATTTGACCCGAACGGCCGGCACTGCCATTTTTGACCGGGAGCTCTGCACCGGCCACCTCCGGCCTCCCTACGGCTATTGGTCTACGCGCGCCTTCAGACCCGACCGATTGAGCCCGGTCTCGTGCCCTCCCGAGGCCCGTGGCGAGCGCACGGTAGCCCCTGGCGCCCCCTATCTCGCCTGCGTGGACACGGCCGATGTGGCCGTGGTTAAACCGGAGCTAATCCCCTGTTTGTTAAACCCCCTAGGGCCCCTGACTAGTGGGCCAGCCCTCCCTAAACAAAGCTTAACAGAAAAATAAACCCCCTCTAAGTCAATGAGTGTTGGGCCCCATGCCCCTAACTAAAACTGGTTATTTTAGTTAATTTGGTCAAATGGTTCTCTGCCTATGACAGGTGGGCCCTCTCTGTTAGTTTAGATTTAATTAAAATGATTAACTTGCCACTGACTATGACATGTGGGCCCAACCCATTTAAATATCCTTTAGATTAATTAAAATAAATTATTAACTCTGTCTCAATGACACCTGGGCCCCACTTGTCAGTTTTATAAATAAATTTGTTTTAGTATTTGTCAAGTGGCTCACATTTGGACCCCATTGGCTTTTTAATAAATTGAATTGATTTAAATTACTTATGTGAATGACATGTGGGTCCACCCTGTCAGCACTGTTTTGGATAAGGTTTTGGATAATGTTGCATTTTAATAATAAAGAAAATCAAGAAAATGATTTAAAATTGATTTAAACTTTGACAATTAATATCTTTTAAACCGTAACTCAGATCGAAAAAACTTTATACATGAAAGTTGATCAGAAAAATACAATGAATATGAATACGCTACCCATACCCCTACCATACCACTCTAACATACCGCACAAGGATCCTTCCCCCTCCGGTTGCACTACCGGTAATTACTCGGAGCTGTTGTCGTCGACTACACCGCTGCTGGGTACGACTACTTCGTCGATGACCGTACCCCTACCGTTGAGCTTCCAGGCAGGCAGAGCCATTTTCCTTCCCTCGATATAACCTATCTTTTCCGTACATTTCTTGCACCAGGCATTGATACTACTGCTGCTACGTTACAATCCTATTCAAATGCATAGCCTGTCATTGTCGCCCCTTGATGTACGTTCCTTTATCCTATGTTGCCTATAAATATATATTATATTCAGCAGTGAGCCCTGCGCTTTGTTAGTCACCTAGGATAAGATAGCGGGCCGTGATCACTCTGGTGAGTGAACAGAAACAATATATTAACTGTAACAGGTACGGTACAATCCAGACACCGCCTAAGGCCCCCTAGCTCGGCTCTGCCGAGCCACCATCAAGTGTGAGCTATCAAGGAGTAATCCTTGTACTCCACTCGTTACTGACTCTATATAGCTGCTCTAGGTACCTGAGCAACGATTGTCCGTAAAGGTAAGAGTCGGGCGACCCAATGGTGCCCGCGAGCGGTATTGCGTCGGGAACGACAGGGAGGGTACGACCGATGTTATTGGCGTGCTTGGCCCCAGCTCGTATCTCACGAGAGTTACCAAACCACGAAAAGTCGAGCTCTACCAAGAGCACACGCGAGACAAGGTAAGGAGACGGTTCACCTTATTGGTAACCGCGTGCTTTAACGGGAAGACAGGGCAGGCCCCGACGTACTGGTGGTCCTTGTTGTTGTTCGTTGTCCGTTGTGTTGTTAGTCAGACATTGATAATGGTTGTCAGCGAGATAATATTAAAATGCTAAATGGTTCGGTGGATGACTTGAGAAGCCCGTTGGTTTGTACGGAGTACCTACACGTGGGATTACGGTGTGGGACCTCCGCGTCGTAGTTTCGTCCGAAAGCTCTTCAGACGTCAGCAGTACCACAGGTTAATTGTCGGGAAGCGGTGTTGTCTTATTTGCTGCAGCAGGTGTATTTGGATTTGCTTTTGCTTCACCGGCCAGTCTCGTACCGTGTAGGAGCGTGGAAGGGTGAGGGAACTAGACCCCTGAGTGCATAGGATATATTCCGGCGGATGGCCTCTCTGCTGAGCCTAGGATGGTCTGCGATGTGTCGGATAGCCTCGGTGGGTCATTCCCTAATAAGGTGTACGCCACCCTGGAGATCCGAGCGTGCAGGATGAACAGTAGTGCACCCCTGCAGGGAGTTTAATCTATTCGAATAGCTGTGTCCACGGTAACAGGTCGCTTTATGCTGAAGCCGGATCCTACTACTACAAACTACTACTATTAATCTGTTCGTGCCAGGTTTTATTCCTCGCAGGGAAGTCGAGTAGGGGAAATTGGAGGCATTTATTATTATTAATTATTACAACTTACTATTATACAATGCTGCAACAACTTCTGCTGCATTGTTACTTTATGATTTATATGAAATGTTGGTTGTTCTCTTCTTGTGCTGCAAGACTCGTCGGAAGATGCTAGTCTTCGATAGGCCTAGCTTCTCATCGTTATTATGACTTTCTACCTTGCAGTCCACTATATACAGTCTCCCCTTTCCCTTTTATACAAATGCATAAATGCTTAGTAGCGGACGTAAGACTCGCAGGTATGCTAGATACTCACCCTTGCTTTATTTCCCTTTTTTCCTTTGCCTAATCGGCCGCTGCAATTGACGTTGGCGCCTAGGGGCAGGAGTACCTCCCTGGTGGCTATTACTACGTCGAGGCCCCCGCTGACCAGGACCAGGAGTAGTTTCAGAGGCTCCCAGCCAGGAGGCCTTGCCTTTTCGATCTATATCTCTGATGTGATTTGTGCTAGCCTTCTTAAGGCAAAAACTTGACTAACTATGTCTGTACTCAGATATTATGGTTTGTATAACTTATTTATTCGGGTCCGTGCGACCCCCTTATCTGTAACATATTGGTTCATCCTTTTGGGATTAGTGTTGTGCTGTGATATTCTCACCGTGTCACCCTAATCTCAGTCGTGTACCCTGCGTGTATGATTACTGTACACTGATTGATTTTAGGGGCATTACACATTAGTCCAAAGAACTCATGCACTTATTATCGGTAACTCTCAATCTAATAAGGAGGTTCACAAAGAGACAAGTACCCCGAGTAGGAGTGTATGGGGTTTTGGTTATCCTTGCGCATCCTCGACTCATGGTACGTGAGTGTACTCTAATATCCGATCCCTCAAAAGATTAGTGATCCATCTAGTAGCTAGAGTTCTCAACTATTTTTTTGTAGGTTTTGAAAATAAGCACGAATTGCCAAAAATACGACATCTATCACTAATAGGATAGATCTCTTGACACCAAAAGTTCAAACATTACTCACAACAATCCCTCAAAACTATTGCAAGTTACTACTACAATTGAATAGCAACCGCAATTACCTATTTCAAGACAAGACACAACTCAGTGCAACAACCAACTCTCTTAACAATATAAACATGAAAACTAAAGAGAGTTCCAGCAACAAACGAAACAAAAGCTAAAGCTCTTGCTAAAGACAAACACAAAACTAAAACTAAACATGGCAAAAGCTATGAAAAGATAAAGAACACACAACAGAGAAAAGATAGGCATGAGAATCCTATGATGTGTTCTAGATTGAAGTGGAGCGTGTTTCTATCCCACACAAAGTAAGCTGGGGTCTAACTTGTTATGAACAGCAAGAAAAGCTAAAGAAAAATAAAAAGGAAACCTAAGAGCGAGACGCTCCAAGCATATCTAATAACGCATAAAGTGATAAAAATATAGTGAGAAGAAGGACGAACTGATGATTGTCGATGGAGAAGGGCACGGGGGCATCCCCAAGCTTAGACGCTTGAGTATCCTTGAATATTTATTGGGGATGCATGCGGGCATCCCCAAGCTTGAGAGTTTGACACTCCCGGATCTTCTTTCATCATCTTTCCTCGCACACTTGAAAACTCCCTTCATACATAACTCATCATAAGCTGATTAGAGAGGTTAGCATCCTTAATAAAATAATTTTTCTCTACTGGATATAAAGATATTCTTGAAGAGCTACTGTTTCTCAAGATTGCCAAAAAGTTTTTGCAAACAAAAAGCAAGCTTAAGGTTTGTAAAAGTGAAGAGAGGCAAAACATGGCAGAATTTGTGAAAAACAGAACAACAGGTAGTAAAGAATTTTTTGGGGGTACTTCTGCAACTAAAATCAAAAAACTCAGAACATACGAAAGTTTCACAATTGTATAGAGCATGCTGTGTAAAATATTCAGCTAAAAATATGAACTGTTGATTTGTTTTGATTTTTTTTCCGTCAAGTGGACAAAATCTGTTTTCTGGAAGCAATGTCACAACTTTTGCTTCCCTTATCATAAGAGGCTATAACTTGGCACAAAGCTTGAAAATAAAGACACAATGATGTTGCTATAGTAGTAAAAATCATCAAGACCACTAAAAACATAAGTAAAAACATCTTGGGTTGCCTCCCAACAAGCGCTTTCTTTTACGCCTTTAAGCTAGGAATGAAGATTATAGAAGTTGCTCCCACAAGAATAAGAATTTGGAAGAAAAGAGAGCATCAAGAAGCAAATATGAAACAGATTTAATCCTAACCCACTTCCTATGCATGGGTATATCGTAAGAAAATAAATCAAAGAAGCACAAAGTGACATGCATAGGAAGGTGGAACAAGAATAACTTCGAAAGTAACAGCTTAGAGAGAGGTGTTTTTGTAACATGGAAGTTTCTATAACCAAACTTTCCTCTCTCAAAGTAATTTTTAGTAGTATCATGAACAATATCAAGAATATAACTATCACATAAATCATGTTGTTCATGACCAACAAGCACACGTGTTTTGTTTTCAACACGGTCTTTAGGATCATAAGATAAATGCAACCCATCACATTGAGCCTTGATAAGAGCAAAATTCTCCGGAATATGAGTTGGAGATTTCAAAAGGATAATAGGGAAATCAAGTGTGGGTGCAATAGCACCAATTTCATTCTTAGCATGAAGAACTATAGCAAGTTCATCTCCATAAGCATCATTCATAATGCATCATGGCCACAAGTATAGAAGGCATCAACTTTATCAAAAAGGGATATTTCAAAAGAACCCATAGGATCATGACCCTCATATAAGGTAAGAGTCAAAGAGTTACTCTCATTAGAAGGTAGACATGGATGGCTCCATTCTTCCTCCTTTTGTTCGTCACTCTCCTCCACTTTTTCATCCAAGGAGCTTTCAGGTTCAGCAATTTCTTCTTCCATAGAGTCTTGCAAAACATTAGTCTCTTCCTTTGGGGGAGAGATTCTCTCAAGATGATCAGTAATATAATAATTTGCGTCGTAATTTTCCAAACAATAGTTAAGTATAGCAAGACTCTCATATTTGTAAGGGGCATCATCAATATTTTCAAGAAGAGAAGTAATTTCATAGGCACCCTTATAAGCAAAAAATTATTCTATTTGCTCTGCATCATAAAAATCATAATTTATCTTAGCATAAGAAGATAAGGTTTCATCATCATTGTACTCACATTGGAAAGCAAGGTGTTTATGCCTCATAAAGCAACAAGATTCATCCCTGAAGAAAGATATATTATATATTGAGCACAAGTTTCTAGCATACTCATACAACTGATGTATTTATTTCCATAAGTGTATCCCCTTTTGAGACAAGCGGTGTTCCTTGTACCATTTTTGTTGATGCTCAGTGAATCCTCCCTGCCAATAAGATCTGGTCTCAAAGAAGTTAGACATTGGTTGGCAAGTAAAGAACTAGACATACTATTTTTTTGGGTTTTTTGATATAGGACACAAAGATAAAAACTGAAAGGTAAACAAACAAGACTAAAAAGAAAAGGTAAAAGATAGTGTGCAACTCCCCTATCTTAGCACTCGGAGTCCCCGACAACGACGCCAGAAATTTTCTTGATACTCTATCCTCATTGGTTACCCCAAGTGGAAGGTTGATATGTCGTGTAGCGGCAAATATCTTTTGGCATAGATACCAAGGTTAAAAAGATCGTCTCCCGTAGGACTCCTAATAATGATAAGTAAGTGGTTCAACAAGTGATGCGCCATTGAAAATCACTTGCTTCTCCTGGACCTGCACAGACACAAATAACTTTGCTTCCCAACGAGTACAGAGAGGTTTTCAATCTCTCCGGCCTTGTTGTTCACAAAGGATCAAACGCAAGGGATAATGATAACAACTAGAAAGTAAAAGCAGGAAAATAGAAGAGCATGTAAATAGTGATGAGAATATGGACCGGGGTCCCGTGATGTTCACTAGTGATGTATCTCTCCCAAAAGACGATAAGACTGCTATGCGAGGTAAACAAATCACAGCTGGGCAATTGGAAGGAAAAAAACACCGCAATGCTAACTATGCTACAAAGAAAGGACGAGGCTCAAAAGCATGGGCGGTACGCCAAAATAAGTAGACCAAAATCCAACCGCATCTACTACTAATCATCGACCTTGAGATATCTATCCAGAACATCTCGCTGGTATTAAGTTGCGAGCCCAACCCAAAGTGTAGACCCAAAGAAACACACAACTGCATTAATAAGCACTTTGCGTAAAGTAAACAATCCTTGCAACGACGGTTACAAGCACCGTTGTTTTCCCCCTTGTGGCAACAGCACATCCCCTAGACTCATGTTTCTGTCACTCAAGCGTGTCATCAGGGGGCATGAACCCATAGTTGAGCATAACGTTCCCTCTTGGAGTCACTACCTACTACTTGGCCAAAGAAATAAACAACAATGAAGAACATGCAAGAATTACTTTGGAACAAAAATGTAAAAGATAAGAACCAAATATATTACTCAGTCACAAACCGAACATAGTCTCATAATCCATCAGATCCCAGTAAACTCGGCACAGCAACAACAGAAAATTACATATGTGCCTCGATCATGTAGGAAGCTCACGAGGTCTAAACTATGAAGAACAAAGAGGGGAGGAGAAAATCACATAGCTACTGATCACAGACCCATGGTCCAAGGCAGCCTACTCATGGATCATCCGGGAAGCTTCCATGGTGGAGGGTGATACGTCCCAAACGTATCTATAATTTCTGCTTGCTCCATGCATGTTTTGTGTGACTTTGCCATGTTTTTCTTGAACTTTCATACGCTTTTGAGCATATTTGGACTAATCTATTAACCCAGTGCACCCAGCTGCCAGTTGTTGTTTTCTGCTGTTTTTGTATTTCAGGTTTTTCGGCCATTAAAACTGCTCCAAAAATTCCGGAAAAATTATATAAAAAATCAGCGACACGGAAGCTTCCGGAATCACCAAGGTAGCGGAGGGGGGCCACCACAGGGACTCCAGAAGGGTCCCTGGCGCGGCCCCACCCTAGGCCGCGCCGGTTACCCTCCTGGCTGCCCTGTGGGTCCCGTCGATGCCCCCCTCCGCCTATATTAAGACCTCGGGGTGGAAACCCCTAATATCGAAGTACTATTTCCAGAAGCGATTCCGATCTCCACCGCCATCGCCAAAATGCTTCGGGGGACCAGAATTCCTGTGCCGGCACCCTGTCGGGACGGGGAAGTGCCCCCGGATTCATCTCCATCGACGTTGCTTCCTCCCTCCATGAAGCGGGAGTAGTTCTCCCTCGGGGCTGAGGTTCCTACCAGTAGCTATGTGTTTTCTCTCTCTCCCATGATGTGTTCTTCGTTGTGATCGTAGGCTATGTTAATCTAGGGTGATCTCAAGATATTTCCCCTTCCTCTATGTATTAGATTGATGTACTCAATTGATCTTATCTAGTATAATCCCCGAGACCAAGGTGAGAGCGGTCTATTGGACATGGGTTAGAAGAATATTATCATGAGTGATTTCCTCTTTTGTGTGTTGATTGAAGATTGAGAGTCTCTTGGTGCTTGTCTTTGACTATCCTTGAGATATGGCCGCGGTGACATTGGGAAATCCATAGATTGAGAACTACGAACTTTGAGGTGTGCTTTTGTAGCCCTACATAATTCTCATCCTCTCTTGACCACAAACGAATGATCTTCGAGTGCGTCTCCATTGTATGTTTTATGGGAAATATCATGTGATTAGATTATGTTAATGTTGTTGAGAGTTGCCACTAGTGAAAGTGTGAAGCCTAGGCCTTGTTTCCACCATTGTTACACCGTTTGTGCTCACTTTTGTCACATGTTTGCTTGCTGCACTTTTTATTACAGATTTATATTACCTTGCTTTGCCACACCTATCACTCGTATTTTACCATCTCTTCGCCGAACTAGTGCACCTATACAACTCCTAGTTGTATTAGGTGTGTTGGGGACACAAGAGACTTCTTGTATCTTAATTGCAGGGTTGCTTGAGAGAGACCATCTTCAACCTCTAATTCCCTGAGTTCGATTAACCTTAGGTAATCCACTTGAGGGAAATTGCTGTTGTCCTACAAACCTCTGCGCTTGGAGGCCCAACATAGTCTACAAGAATAGAAGTGTGCGTAGACATCAAGCTATTTCTGGCGCCTTTGCCGGGGAGATAAGCGTTGAAGGTATATCTTTAGATCTTTCAATTAAATCTTTTTGTTTCTTGTTTTTATTTTCACTAGTTATGCTTATGGAAAACTGCACTCTTAGTTCACTGTTTGGGGAAGGCCGCTTTACCACGCCCGTGGTAGAGAAGTCTCCTCCACCTACTGAATGTATCCCGTTCAAAATACCACTTGGGATAGTTGAAATAATTATTAATGATTGTTATGATGGGACATTCAATCCTAGTATTCGTTTTTTGAAACTTACAGAACTTTGTGAGTTATTTAAGATTTCAGGTTTGACAAGAGGTGAAGTCATGAAGAAATTATTTTCCTTGTCACTGAAAGGAAAAGAATTGGAATGGTATAGGCTACTAGATGATTCTCACCTATGGGATTGGGAAGAGATCTAGTCTCTCTTTTACTCCAAGTTTTATCCTCTTCATGAAGTTCATGAGAATAGGAATTATGTTTATAATTTCTATCCTCATGACGGAGAGAGCATATCTCAAGCTTGGGGGAGACTGAAAACTTTAATGCCAAGTTTAAGCTTGATTCTCAACTCCTTGTTGATTTCCTCAAATCTTTAGCTTCACATCTTAATATGCCTAAGGAGAATTGGATCAAGCATCATGAACCTTTTAAAGAGATTTGCAAAGAAAATGAGATTGTTCATGATGATTGCAACATGCATGATCCAATTCCTGAAAATGAAGTTTTATATAAGCATGTTAATTTTTGTGGAGTGGATAGACCTTGTGAAAGGCCCATGATTGAAGAATAGAAGTATTGTAAGCAACATAAGTATGAAAGAACAATCACTTGGGTCAAAGATTTAAATGAAATTTCTAGAGAATTCTGTGACCTTTATCATTTTACTTGTGAACTTTGCTGCATAGAGGGTCACTTTAATTTTCAATGCATGAACTTTCAAAGCACAAATGTTAATCAGTTGTGTGATAACATGATCACTTCTGATATTTATGATGAACTTATGTTATTTTTGATGTGTGAAGAGTTATCAGAAAAGACTTCTTGGCTAGATGTTAATGCCTTAGGAATTAGCAACACTTTGCAAAATTGCCATCTCTATTGTGTTTTTAATTGCCATGAAAATGATTACATAAGTAAGATTAGAAAGGAGGGAACTTTACCAAAGTATAAAAATGTCTCTTATGTCTCTACTAATAAAAAGGAGAGTTTCTCCCAAGTTTCCCCTATTGTTTCTAATGATAAACCAGGATATGTGGAGAAGCTTCATCTCCAACCACTCCCTCCTAAGGTAAATAAGAATAAAAAGAAGAGGAGGAGGAAGAGGAGCAAGAAGGAAGAATAATGGGTATCAACCTGGCCTGAGCATATCCCCCGCATCAATTTTTATCCTAACAGACATAAATTTTTGGAGGACGGTGAGCTTGATTGCATTCATTATTATCCTGATGTTAAGTCCGTAGGCACTATTGAAGATGATTTTGATTATGATATGCATGTTAATTTTTGTGATTGGGAAAATGATGATAATGCTACTTATGATCTTGAAAATCTTTTTGTTACCAACTCTGAGAGTGATGATATCGAAAGCTCTAAGCTTGGGGATGATAGGATTGCAAGTCCTTTACCCATTAGTGATGTGGTAATTGATAATTCTTTTGCTAGTAAGAATAAAGACAACATGTTTACAAATATAGTTGCTAGCAATGATAATGCTCTTCTCTACTATGATGATGTTATAACTCCTATCTTTAGTGATTATAAAGGTACCTATGACATAAGGAGAAATTATCCTTATGAAACTTGTCATAATCATTCAGGGAATTACTCCCTTGTTGAACACCATCTTCCTAATACACAATTAATCTATAGTGTTCAAGTTGTTTATGATAGTCCTACTCCCACTATTACCAATGAGAAAGATTATGTTTATGTGGAGAGTAAGAGTACCATTTTGCATGTGGATCATGGTAACAATGCTTTACGTGATACTTATATTGTTGAGTTTATTCATGATCCCACTGGAAATTATTATGAGAAGGGAACATATTCTTATAGATATTTTAATAATATCAAGTTCCCTCTCTTCATGTTGAAGGTTTTGAGGTTGCACTTGTTTTGCCTTCCTATGCTAATATCTTTATGCTTCAATGAGTTATTTCTCTACAAGATCCCTTTGCATACGAAGCATGTTAGACTTCAATGTGTTTGGTATTTGCTTCTTTATGCTCTCTTTTGTGCTTCAACTATTATTCCTACGAGAGCATCATTAAAATCTTAAGCATATCTTTATGGCTATAAAGAAAGAGCTCTAGGGAGACAACCCTTGTTATCTTTACTTTGAGTTTTTACTTTCTGTTTTTAGTGGTCTTGATGATTGTTACTACTGTAGCAACATCATTGCATCTTTATTTTCCAAGCTTTGTGCCAGGTATAGCCTCATATGACAAGGGAAGTGAAAGTTGTGACATGTTGTCCAGAAAACAAATTCTGTCCTCGTGACGGGAAAAATCCGAATAAATCACCAGTTCATCTTTTTGAGCTGAATTGTTTACAAAGTGTGCTCTATACAATCACGTAACTTTCGTATGTTCTGAGTTTTTGATTTGAGTTGCAGAAGTGCCCCTAAAAAATTCTTTACTACCTGCTGTTCTGTTTTTCACAAATTCTGCCACGTTGTGTCTCTCCTAACTTTTTCAAACCTTAAGCTTGCTTTTTCTTGGCAAAAACCTTTTGGAAATCTTGAGAAACTATATCTCTTCAAGAATATATTTATATCCAGTGTGGAAAAATTATTTATTAAGGGTACTAACATATCTAATCAGCTTATGATGAGTTATGTATGAAGGGAGTTTTCAAGTGTGCGATGGAAGATGATGAAAGAAGATTCGGGAGTGTCAAGTGCTCAAGCTTGGGGATTCCCCCATGCATCCCCAATAAATATTCAAGGAGACTCAAGCGTCTAAGATTTGGGATGCCCCCGTGCATCCCCTTCTTCATCAACAATTATCAGTTCGTCGCTCGTTGCACTATATTTTTATCACTTCATGCGTTATGTGCTATGCTTGGAGCGTCTCGCTCTTTACTTTTCTAGGTTTTCTTTGCTTTGTTTGCTGTAGTAACAAGTTAGACCCCAACTTACTCTTATGTGTGGGAGAGATACACACTCCGCTTGAACTAGAACTCCTCATAGGATTTGCATGCTTATTTTCTTAGCTGTGAGTTGTTCTTTTTATTTTCTTAGCTGCTGACCTGTTTAGTTGTAGTGCTTTAGTTTTCTTCTAGAGCTTTTGTTTTGTATTAGGTTGAACTTTCTATAGGTTGCATGTTTTATCTTGTTAGAAAGCTTGCCTGTTGCACTGAGTTTTGTGTCTTGACTAGAAGTAGGTAGTTGAAGTTGTTTTTCTCTTTGTAGTAGTAACTTGCAATAGTTTTGAGGTATTGACTAGAGTAATGTTTGAACTTATGGTGTCAAGAGCTTTAGCCTATTAGTGATAGATGTCGTATTATGGGAAATCCGTGTGATTTTCGAAAACCAAAAACCCTGTTGAGAACTCTAGCTACTAGATGAATCACTAACCTCTGGAGGGTTCGAATATTAGAGTACACTCACGTACCATGAGTCGAGGAAGCGCAAGGATAACCAAACCCCCATACACTCCTCCTCGGGGTACTTGTCTCTTTGTGAACCTCCTGATTAGATTGAGAGTTACCGATAATAAGTGCATGAGTTCTTCGGACTAATGTGAGTATTCGAAAGTTGACACTTCCACCCACCTATACTTTTTCTAGCCTCTTCGGTACCATGCATTGCCCTTTCTCACCTCGAGAGTTGGCGCATACTTCGCCGGTGTATCCAAACCCTTGGCATGATATGCTCTGTCATCATAAGCCTCCTTATATATTTCCTCAAAACAACCACCATACCTACCTACAAGGCATTTGCATAGCCTTTCCGAGATACATTGCCATGCAACATCCACCTCTTCATGACTTGATCCTCATGTCATACATGCTACTTGCTTGATCGATAAGCCGCATGCTAGTTGTGCCTTGCCCTAATCATTGCTACATGAAGCGCTAGTATCATTGCATATCCTGCTATCCTGGCAGAGGCATACATTTGCATCATGATAGTTATATCTTCTTTATGTGAGTACCTTTGTAAAGTGTGATAGATCTCCTATATTCTTGTAAAATATAGAGTATTGCCCCTAAAGTGAGGGAAAGATCCCAAAGAGGACAAAATCAAAAGATCCCAAAGAGGACAAATGAGAGTTAAATAGAAAGAGTCATTGAGGCCACCAAAAAAATACAAAAAAATAGAAAAAAGAGAAAGAAAAATAAAAAGAGAGAAGGGGGCACACTACTATTCCTTTTGAGAGATCCACACTAGTACTTCATCCTCTATCCCTTGTACTCCATAGAGATCATCATCATGCATATAGCTATGTGGGGACCTTCACACTATAGAACTTGGCTTGTATATTCCAATGATGAGCCTCCTCAAACGAGCTCTAGGTCTTCTTGAGCAAGCAAGTTATATGCACCCCCACTAGTTCCCTTGGAGAGATTTTAGCTCACATGTGCATCCGTTGCATGGCAATCCCTACTCCTCACATCATATCTATCATATGGCCATCTCTCGCCTATGATTGTCCTCATTGATGTGAGCCTTTCACACCTTTTTGTCTTCCTCCTTCACCTTCTTTATGTTTCGCCTTTTAGGTGTCAAATTTCTTGCTCACGCTCATCCATTGCATGAGTGGTCAAAATATCGAAAGGGAGTGGATCAGTTTGACTTGTACCTGACTAATGGTCTGGGGACGAGTCCAGATAAGAATCCAAAGGAGACCAAGTGTGAAACTTTAGTAGATAGTTGTTCTCAACAACATTTTTTCTCTTTTTCCCAGTCCCCTCCTTGCACACAAACACCATCTGGAGACATTCGAGTCACGGACAGCGAGAGCTCTTGCACCTTTTGTTCTTTTGTTGCTTGTGTCAATGCTAATACAGACTCTTGCTTGTTAAGACTTGAATTGAATTGAATTCTTTGATTGCTTTACTTAAAAGTCCTTATATGGTTGTGTGGCATGTCACCGCAGAAATTATGCTTGTTATCATTTACCTACTCGAGGACGAGCAGGAATTAAGCTTGGGGATGTTGATACGTCCCAAACATATCTATAATTTCTGCTTGCTCCATGCATGTTTTGTGTGACTTTGCCATGTTTTTCTTGAACTTTCATACACTTTTGAGCATATTTGGACTAATCTATTAACCCAGTGCACCCAGCTGCCAGTTGTTGTTTTCTGTTGTTTTGTATTTCAGGTTTTCCGGCCATTAAAAGTGCTCCAAAAATTCCGGAAAAATTATATAAAAAATCAGCGACACGGAACCTTCCGGAATCACCAAGGTAGAGGAGGGGGGCCACCACAGGGACTCCAGAAGGGTCCCTGGCGCGGCCCCACCCTAGGCCGCGCCGGGCACTCTCCTGGCTGCCCTGTGGGTCCCCTCGATGCCCCTTCCGCCTATATTTATCCCTCGGGGTGGAAACCTCTAATATCGAAGTACTTTTTCCAGAAGCGATTCCGATCTCTGCCACCATCGCCATCAAGTTTCGGGGGGACAGAGTTCCTGTGTCGGCACCCTGTCGGGACGGGAAAGTGCCCCCCGATTCATCTCCATCGACGTTGCTTCCTCCCTCCATGAAGCGGGAGTAGTTCTCCCTCGGGGCTGAGGTTTCTACCAGTAGCTATGTGTTCTTCTCTCTCTCCCATGATGTGATCTTCGTTGTGATCATAGGCTATGTTAATCTAGGGTGATCCCATGATATTTCCCCTTCCTATATGTATTGGATTGATGTACTCAATTGATCTTATCTAGTATAATCCCCGAGACCAAGGTGACAGCGGTCTATTGGACATGGGTTAGAAGAATATTATCATGATTTCCTCTTTTGTGTGTTGATTGAAGATTGAGAGTCTCTTGGTGCTTGTCTTTGACTATACTTGAGATATGTTGTGGTGATTGTGGTACTCTCTTTGGATGACCGCGGTGACATTGGGAAATCCATAGATTGAGAACTACGAACTTTGAGGTGTGCTTTTGTAGCCCTACATAATTCTCATCCTCTCTTGACCACAAAGGAATGACCTCCGAGTGCGTCTCCATTGCATATTTTATGGGAATATCATGTGATTAGATTATGTTAATTTTGTTGAGAGTTGCCACTAGTGAAAGTATGAAGCCTAGGCCTTGTTTCCACCATTGTTACACCGTTTGTGCTCACTTTTGTCACATGTTTGCTTGCTGCACTTTTTATTACAGATTTATATTACCTTGCTTTGCCACACCTATCACTCGTATTTTACCATCTCTTCGCCGAACTAGTGCACCTATACAACTCCTAGTTGTATTAGATGTGTTGGGGACACAAGAGACTTCTTGTATCTTAATTGCAGGGTTGCTTGAGAGAGACCATCTTCAACCTCTACTTCCCTGAGTTCGATAAACCTTAGGTCATCCACTTGAGGGAAATCGTCGCTGTCCTACAAACTTCTGCGCTTGGAGGCCCAACATAGTCTACAAGAATAGAAGCGTGCGTAGACATCAGAGGGTAAGCTCTCGGAGATCAATCCTCCCTCCGGCAGGGTGCCGGGAAGAGGTCTGTTGGCGCTCCCGGTCTTGGAAGCGCGACGGTGGCGGAACCGAGACGAGATCGCGAAAAGGGGTTCTGTCCTCGGAGGTTTCGCGTCATGGATAATATATAGGTGAAGGGGGTAGCCAGGGGTGCCACCAGGGGTCCAGGCGCCCCGCGGCGCGACCAAGCCGTAGGCCGCGCCAGGTGGCCGCCTGGGCACCCGGTGGGGGCCCTCTGGTCCCACTTTAGTGTTTCCCTAAGCTTCCGTTGCGCTATTTTTTTTATCTGAGTTTTCCCCAATTTTTGGAGCACTTTTAATATGAGGGAAAACTGAAATAGAAAAACAACAGAAAACAGGAACTGGCACTGTGGTGCACTGAGTTAATAAGTTAGTCCGAATATGATCAAAAGTGTATGAAAGTGGGGGGCAACCGAATATGAGCAAGCGAAGGGGGGCAGCCGAGGGGCCACCAGGGAGTGCAGGCTACATGCTGAATATGTTAGTCCAAAAATATGATCAAAGGTGCTACTAGGTTTGCTGCAACCACTAGGCTACATGCCCGTTCTCCAGAGGCATACATTTGCATACATCATGATAGCTTCATCTACTTTATGCTGAGTACTTTTTTAAACTGTGAAATATCTTCTATACTTCTTGTAATATATAGAGTGTTGCCCCTAAAGTGAGTAAAAGATCCCAAAGAGGATAAATTAAAAGATCCCAAAGAGGACAAATGAGAGTTAAATAGAAAGAGCCATTGAGGCCACAAAAAATTTCAAAAAAAAGAAAAAATAGAAAAAGAAAATAAAAAGAGAGAAGGGGGACACTACTATTCCTTTTGAGAGATACACACTCGTACACCTTCTTATATCTTGTACTCCATAGAGATCATCATACATGCATATAGCTATGTGGGGACCTTTACACTATAGAACTTGGCTTGTATATTCCAATGATGAGCCTCCTCAAATGAGCTCTAGGTCTTCTTGAGCAAGCAAGTTGGATGCACCCCCACTAGTTCCTTTGGAGAGGTGCCCATAGCTCATCTGTGCATCTGTTGCATGTCAATCGCTACTCCTCACATCATATCTATCATTTGGCTTTCTCTGTCTTATGATTATCCTCATTGATGTGAGACTTTCACACCTTTTGTCTTCCTCCTCTATCGTTTCTCTCTTTGCCATCCTAAGTGTCAACTTTCTTGCTTACACTCATCCATTGAATCAGTGCTCAAAAAGTCAAAAGGGAGTGGATCAGTTTGACTTGTCCCTAGCTAGTGTTTGGGGACGAGTCAAGATAAGATTCCAAAGAAGACCAAGTGTGAAACTTTAGTAGATTGACTTCTCAACTAAAATAAATAGTATGTTTTTTGGTCTAAACCCATCTCCCACTTCTTGCAAGCAAATACCATTTGGAGACATACGAGTTGCGGACAGTGAGAGCTCTTGCACCTTTATGTTCTTATGTTCCTACTGGAGGCATGGTCATGGCTTGAATTCATTCATTGTTCGTTCTGTTGTGGAATCGAACCACGGATTTCTAGTCCTGGGCGCTCCAAAGGATTTAGAGTCCTTTTCCAGTCAGAACCAATATTTCTGAGATTATGTTTTTTATTTAGAGAGATTGCACAATTTGGATTTCGAATCCAATGCGCTAACGCTTTCTTTAGTTTTCTTGCTCTTTCTCTGGGCTTTGACCATGTCTCGCGAACAATTTCAGTACATATGGCGCAAGACGATTCCACATATATATCGAGGTCGGAATGGGATCGGGTGTTCTCACGTCTCACCGTAGTGCCCGGTTTGTCTTGATTGGTGATTGATAAACAAGAAGGAAAATGGAAAAGTAGAAAATCTACATAAGCTTCCGTTTGTTTCAATGCTAATATAGACTCTTGCTTGTTATGACTTGAATTGAATTACATGCCTTGCTTGCCTTGCTTAAAAGTTCTTTTATGGTTGGTAGCATGTCACTACATAAATTATGCTTGTTATCATTTACCTACTCAAGGACGAGCATGAGTTCAGCTTGGGGATGTTGATACGTCCCAAATGTATCTACAATTTCTGCTTGGTCCATGCATGTTTTGGGTGATATTTCAACGCTTTTGATGCACTTTCATACACTTTTGATCATATTTGGACTAACCTATTAACTCAGTGCACCCTAGTGCCAGTTTTAGTTTTCTGCTGTTTTTGTATTTCAGGTTTTCCCATTACTTAAAGTGTCCAACAAATTTCGGGAAAATATATAAAAAATCAGCGATACGGAAGCTTCCATATGCCCGTAGGGGGGCCAGGGGCCCCCACCTGGCGCCCAGGCGGCTAGGGGGCGCGGCCCCACCAGCACCGAGGGGCCGCCTGGACCCCCTGGTCCAGCCCTGGCTGTCCTCCTTCGCCTATATTTACCTCTCGTCCCAAAACCCTCGAGGACAGAACCCTTTTTCGCGATCTCCTCTCTGTTCCACCGCGGTCGCGCTTCCAAGATCGGGGCTGCCAGGAGACCCTATCCCGGCACCCTGCCGGACGGAGGATTGACCTCCGGGAGCTTCTCCACCACCATGGAAGCTTCCCGGATGAGCCGTGAGTACTTGATGACCGTCAACTGTAGGGGATCGTTTGTAGTGTTCTCGCGGGTAAGTTAACCCAATTAGTTGATTCGACACAAGGGGACACAACGAGTATTTATAAGCTTTGACAGTTGAGTTGTCAATTCAACTGCACTTGAAATATGCTTGCTTGCAACAAAATATTAATAGCAACTGTGATATGATAGTAATAGTGAAACAGCGAAAAGTAACAACTAGTGACCAACAGGATTAAAATACTGTAGGCTAGGGAGATGGGTGGTCGGGCGCTACATGAATAAGAATGAACATGTAATAAATTCTAACACGGGGCAAGGCACACAGAAATGTAATGATCATCTAGGCAAATATCAAACATTAGGCATGTATCCCATAGGTAGTTGTGCGTGCTTGCAATAAGAACTTGCACAATATCTTTTGTCCTACCATCCCGCTATGAACGGGGCCAAAAGGAACTTATGGAGATTAAGGTGCTCCTGTCAAAGAGCACCGAAACAAAGAAATTTAACTTATAAATATCCCTAGCCCAGGGATCTTTACGGCCAGCCTCAAGGGGAAAGCTACGTTGTCCATTGGATTCGCTTGTCTATGCGAAGTGAGCCATTGGATGCTTCAGCGTTGGTCATATATATACCTCTGGTCTGTCAACCCTAGCCCGTGAGGAAAGCGATAAGGTCCCGAGCCACGCACAACCCTAGCCCTCTCATCGAGGAATGGAGAGAAGGCACGAGCCCGTGGAGCTCCGCCCGGCGCCGGCCACCCCGCGCTGCTCCGGCGAGCCGCCGCCACCCAGCCCCGCAGGTCTGGCCGCCTCCTCTCCTTCCTCCTCCATCCTTCCTCACCTCTCCCTCTTCTCCCCCGTGCAGGACGCTGTCGCGCGAGCTTGCCACGGCCGTCGCCTGCGCCCCGCCGGTGACCTCCCCCCACCGAATCAGGCCACCCCGGCCACAACGCCGCCGACCTCGGGCCTTCCCTGCCTCTCCCCGTCCTCCCCGCGGCCACAGCCACCGGCCACGGCCACCTCCACGCCTTCCATGGCTCGGTCCAGTGAGCAGCCTCTCCCTTTTATTTTCTCCAAGTCCCCTTCTACCCCCTCTCTCGTACTCATGTTATCGGCACCTAATTTGTGATTTTCCTGAACATTCCATGTGCAAATCTGAGAAAGAAAATTTCCTGAACATGCCATGTGGAAATCTGAGAATGAAAAGATGAAGAATAGATATGTGACTTTAAATGCTGGCCCTGGATATTACTCTTAAAAATCAATGATTGGAGCATTATTTTGATGGGGGTGGGGGCCCTAGGGGCATCATACTTAAGTCTGCATGGTTGCAATATAAGCAGAATGTTGCATATGTAAAATCACAAATATGAAGTATTTATGAAGTTGTACGTTTCCTAGACCATGGTTGTAATTTATACACTATATTTTTTTGTGGTGTAACTTGAGCATTTTAAGTTCCTGTTCCATCTAAACAACAATTTTTAAATTCAATATACTTGTGTAGATACTAGAATAAAATTTGTTCTCTTGCGAAGGTTGATGTTGTGGTTTGCGCTGACATTCTTATTTCGTTCTTTCTAAAGATATCCGAGAAACAAGATATAAGGACAACGCTAAATCTGAACTATGGTAAACGGATATCATGTGTGTCATACCTATTTAGCTTCTTAATTTTGTTCTAACGATTGTTTGCTTTTTAATGCAGATCTTTTCTATCTATACCTACTTATGTTGGACGACGAAACCCAAGCTCAACTACATCCCCTTCCTGCTTGACCCCCTTGTACCCTACTGCTCGATGTCCGAATCCGGATGCTCTGCTTCCTATCTTGATGGCTCCTTTCCTAGCGTGATGTCTCCTTGAATCTAGCAGCTCACCACGGTCCACCACCTCAAGGTACTATCTTTTATCCGGTTTCTGTTTATACTGATTGATTCATAGCCTGGTAGACTAAATTCTCATGCTACGATGTAGCACTTACAATTACATTATACAAAATTAGTGGGACCTTGGCTCATATAACAGTACATAGTTTCTTCAGATAACACTAGAACAATATAAAACATAATAATTTACATCTTAAAGGCCACTAGGCAACTCGCCCCCAGGATATTCCGCGTACTCATCTGGCAGAGACCAATGACTTGTGTGCTCATGTGCGTTGTTGGTTGTTGTTTGCACCGCATTCTCGTATTTGATTATCTGGTCAAAATGAAATTGTAACATAAGAAGGATGCGTTGGTTTTAGTGCTTTGTACTGTTTCTTCACTTTGCTTTGTTCCATGGCTCATCCTAATCAATATTACACATAGACACCCAGTATAATCAAACACAAATCAAGTTGTACGGTGGTGTCACCCCAAAAAATTCAGAGGACTGTCAATTCAAAGAAAATTAGAAAGTTGGGATATTTTCATTTAGTGTATACTTAACTTTCAGTCCGCACATTATTAGTATATTTTCATGAATATTTAACTATCTGGTGCTTCTATCTGGATTCCTTTCGTCCATTTTTATGGAAAATACAATTCTAGGACAGATTATAATGTATGCACATAGCATTCGGAAATTTGATTATGTTAATATAGTTTATGTGCACAACAATTTAGAGTACCAAACCAAAGAAGCCAGCAATTCTCTATGTTCAAAGATGTGTCTATTTTGAGGTACATGTCTTATGAAGAATACAAATATTATTTTAGATTTTGTGCCTACCCAGCAGTTCTCTAAGTTCAGAATTGTGTGTATTTTGAGGTATATGCCTTAAAAGGACTGCAATTATTATTTGATATTATTTGCTATATACCTTTGCTTGCAGATCCTTATATATTTTTCAATATCTATAACCAATTTGTCAGTTATTTTGTATGATACACATTGCTATTATTTCATGGTTTAATTGGAAAGAGTGGCAACCAGTTTGTGGATTATTTTCGTTTGATGTACATTATTATTGATTCATGGCTTAATTCGAAAGAATAGCTGGTGTTGTACTCCAGATGTGATTTCTTTTTGACTCTTCTTTCTGCTCTCTAACATTAGCAATTTTTAAAATGTCTTAAAAGAATCACAAATGCTACTTTTAAACAGTACAGAATAAAGGCTTATAATTTTGCCCAGGCTGAACATAGATATATCCTGCAATCTATGCGTTTTATATATCTTTTCAAATATTTGGGACAAGTGTCATGCTCAGATAATTGATAAATCACTGATATGTTGTTTCTTTCGGTTATCCTCAAAATGCCTATAAAATCCATTATGTTGCAATCGCAAAAATAACCATACCATTTCTTTATTCTACTCGACAACAACCAAAAAAAGCTGATAAAAGGAGATGGTGATTCAAATTACAAGAAAGCTATTTCAGGACAGAAGATTGCGGACAAGTCCGGTGGAGTTGTTGGCTCCAAAAAGGCTGCAGGGGAGGTAGCTTCTTCTGCAATTATTGTCATTTATGTAGTTATGCTGATTCACATTATTTATTGGCATTTCTGAACTTGTATTATTTGTAAAAGCACTTGTGGTACATCGTACTGTGAAGATTTGGATGGATAACGTCATTTGTACAAGGAAACTTGATTTTTTCCTGGCCTACACCTTTATAACTCACCTTTATTTAACTTTGTAGATGGCGCACCAGCTGCTCTCTGAAATGCACAACAAGAGCAAGAGCTGGTCCGTTTTTGTCCTTGTTTCTCGCATGTGGATTTGTCGTGGAGGAACTGACAATGGACCAATCGTGCACATGGATTTTGTTATTTTTGATACACAGGTATGTCCTTTAGATAACTGAATATACGACTTTCAACCATGCTTTAAGCAAAACACTGCTTTAACTCTCTTATTTCATTACAAGGCCACCACATGTATGTTAAGATACCGACTCAAATGGAAGAGCAGCTGCGGCATGAGATACAAGAGGACAAAGTTTACATGATGACTAAGTTTCTGGTGAATGACTCAAAGACTACTTTTAGGGTTGTTGAGAGCCCATTCATGATCCAGTTCACTCCATACAGTAATGTTGTGCTGCGCCCTGGTTTAGAAACAGATTACCCATTATGTACCTACAACTTGCTTCCGTTCGAAAACATCCCAAGCCCAAGTGCCCCCTGCGCGTTTCATTGGTGAGTCTTGGTATTCCATGCCTAAGAACATGATCTGGTTGATTTAACTTATGCCTTCATCTTATGATTTATCTCTCATTGTCTTCAAGATGTCATTGGAAGGATCACCGTTGTTTCTGATGTCATTCTTATTGTGTCAATGCACCAAGCCGAACCATCTAACACAAGGACCATTCTCCTTGTCAACTTACAGTAAGCCAGTTGTCTGTTGCTTTTGCGGGTGTTTTCATTTAGGCCGCTCAACCATTCTTTCTATTTAGTTGCTTTACCTATCGAATGCAATCTACAGGGGCAAAGAACTAAAGCTTGTCCTCTGGGGTAATCGAGCGCTTGAGTTTGAAGAAGAGGCAGTGCGGGAAAGGAATGAGAAATCAGTTGTCATTGCAATTTTCGTGGGAACGTTACCTAAGATGAATCAAGGTAATTGATTTATCCATGACTTTATTGTTGATCTTGTTTTCCTCTTTTAGCTTGTATTATGACTGAATGATTATACATGTACTAAAGGACTCATTGGTAGCGCTGCAAACAACTAATAATAGCATTAGCAAATCATTGTATATTATCAGTTATGCTTCTCTTCATATATAATGCATTTTAGCGATAGATACATCAATTTTAGGACAACTAATATGGATCGGAGGAAGTACTATTTTGGGAAAGAAATAACGATTATGTCTCATTCTGTTGGCATGAATGGCTGAGTTTTAGTAATAGTCTTCAAGTTTGTATGGTTAGATTGTCATCGGCAAAGCTTATTTGTGCTAGAATTTAGTCTGGCAAAGGTAAAAATTTCTTGATCGCCGCATGGATAAGAGATCTGATTGTGCTACATGAGAACTTGGTCTCTAATCTTGTGACATTCAGATAGTTCCACAGAGAGAATTTTTATTAGTAAATGTATTCTACATTGCTGCTAAATTGTCTAATCTACAAGCTTGATTCTGAAGTACTATTTGGACTCTCAAGATTGTTATACCTAATATGTCAGATACTTGGATTCTCTGTATGTTACTACAACTTTTTTTTTTGGGAATTAGAATTTACGCAGTGCATGTAGTTCAAATTTTTTAAAGATCTCCGTGTGTTTTTCTGCAACTCCAAAGGTGAAGCTGGCCTTGAAATATTACCTTAAGAGTTAAGAGTGTTCTTTGCTCAAGGATTTTTTTAGTTTCAAGTCCAAAAAATGATGGTGATTACTTTTTATCTGTGAGTGATGCAGACTGACCTGCATACAATATATTGCATTTTAAAATATGTAGGTTTTTATTTTTTATTACTGTAAAAATTATATGAAATAGATCGGTAAGTCGGGCAAAATATGTATGTCGGGCTGCTCTCCATTTGTTAATCCATTTCATGGACAAAAACATACCATGTTATGACAATGTACAGTGTATTTTCATGGACAAAAATCCACTAAAGTATTGAAAAGTCTTCATTATGTTTTCTTTAGTTCAAATGCAAAGACATAACTTTGTCATAGTAACCAATGTCGTGCTATTTTTCTATAAATGTGGTATGATCATTAAGGAGTATCTGGCAGAGTACTACTTGATATTTTTTCAGTTTGTTTTTTCCATCTCTTGCAGCTATCATTTTTTGTGTAGTCAAAATATAGAAGTAGGAAAATGAAAGCATATAAGTATTTGTTAAACTGTCTTTTCCTATTTTTGTTGAAAATATTGAACTTCCTATTTTTGTTGAAAATATTGAACTTTATACATGGGCCTTGATTGTGAGATCGCTGACATTGTATATGATGTATTATGTTTGTTTCACATCTCTAGGTGATAAGTCTTGTTGCCGGGCTTGATGTATTACTCTGTTTTGGTTGCTTTTCATAGGATAGTAATGTAAGGCCCGATATGCGGTACTGTTTCAAATCTAGGTGTTTCCACCCAGATCCGGGGACAAAGCACATATCGGTCCCACCGCGACATATGACAAAGCCATATGCCCCGGATTTCCAACATGATATCACAACATTACAGATACAGGATACAACATCTCATACAATCGGCATACAACTGCCTCAAATATAATACAACAGCGGAAGATATATCTCTGAGTACAGACTACAAGCAAATGCCTACTGGCAAAGAGAAAAGCATCGATCCCATAACCACACGGGTCCAGGCCCTCCGCCGGGATCCGCCTAACTAGTCGTCGTCGAGTCTCCACGTGAAACGTCGCTCACCATACCTGTTGTCGATCAGAACCCTGAAAAGAGTTTGGGGGTAGTATCATGAGTACAGAGGTACTCAGCATCCAACTGTAGTGGTCATCTGACCCAGCAAGGACTTCATCACTCGTCATTCTAGGACAACTAGTAGTTTACGGTAAGGAAGGGGTAAGTGGTGAGGTTGCTGCCGCACTAGCATTTATGAAGTGGCTAACGATCTAGAGAGTAAGATAAGAAGCCAAGCATTCGATGAGGAATCGCCTCCAACAAGTCTTGCTATCCACCTACTACGCAAACATAACACCTATCCTATCATTGTCCTCCTCTTCGCATCCCAACGAAGAAGAAGCAGTCAAGGCACACACACGTTGATCAAGTTGTATTAAGATTATCTCAGTTGTTGTTGTCTATGAACAAGGAGTAGGTCTCAAGTCGTCCATAACCGTGGACACGGCTTCTCGAAAAGATTTAACCCTGCAGGGGTGTACCAACTGCCCATTACGAGGCTCCGCACGCACGTCCATCGCTCTCAGTTGCTACCCATCATAGGCAACCATTTTATGATTTAGTTCCAAGAGATCCGAAACGACAGGTCCCTCTAGCTAACAACGAACAAATCCGGGTGGCCCCCGGTGAGACGACACCCAGCTCAGGAGCCGGCCGCTCTCTCGATCTGGTCTCTACCGTATGACTCCAGGTTTGGATTGCCGGTTCATCACACATTGGGCTAACCGGGTCCTCAGCCGGTCATGATGGGCCAGCAAGGGAACTATGTCCTCACTGGTCCGAGTTGTTTGAAAATAATATCTGCCAGGAGCTACCCAACAGACACACACACGGTTTTCAAATGGTAAATCAGCTTGGGCCACCACTAGAAATGTTTGAAGGTAGGTAGGTAAGAAGAGGGGACCCCATAAAATCCCACACGCGGTTAGGCACGCTCAGTCTCAAAACCAATACCCGGAACTCGGATCCTAGGTGACTCGAATGGAACAAAGCGTCGGGGCGGGATAGCCTAGACCTTCCATCCTTCGTCGAATATAGTCAACATTATAATAATCATATCATCAACAATAATATAATAAGGTGATATCCCAAACCCAGGGGTAGCAGGTAACATCGTAGCATCCTAAGCATGCATAATAAGCAGGGGATGAGCAACGAGCAAAAGTAACATAGCAGTACAAGGTTTGCTGGGAGGGGACATGGCTGTATCGGTTTGAAAGAGGCTGTAAACATGTGGTAGGATCAAACATCGAGCCTAACCTATACTAGCATGCAAACCGCTGGTTGAAATAGAATGGATCATAAGTAATGTATAGTCCTTGCCTGTTGATAAGTCGGGTTCCGAAGGTGTAGTCGGTCGCACGCTCGCAACGTCTCCGAGAGGTACCCGCGAAGCACACAAGACGGTAAACACTGGAAAGCAAACAACGGTGCACCACTATTACTACGGAGCAAACACGAGCAAGCATCAACAAGAAGTAACACGAGACATCGCACCTACCGTCGAGAGCGGTTACTAACGATTTAAGTGGAGTACTCGTCACACACGACGATACTGCACGTTTACGGTGGTTCAAGTTGCTTAGCTACAGGTGACCGAACAACGGTTATTAACATGGCAACTCAAGCAAGCATGGCATATCACACAAACATTGCAAGAGGTGAAGAAAAAATAAACTATCTATGCTAGTCAATTTAAGTGAGGCACAACTTAAACATGGCATAACACTAAGTGCCGCACGATGATTAAAACATTTGGTACTGTTCTGTCCTAAACCATATTTTAGGTTGGTTAACAACAGCAAACAATAGCACAAACACAAAGTACACGGAAAACTAATCAAGTTACATATAAAGAACACCCCAAACGGAGTTACGGTTAAAAAGATATAAGCAAAACAAGTTACGCACACATGCTGTATAAACAGGGGTAAATCTATATGCAAAAGTGCAGCAACATAACATAGCAATACATGGGATGAAAGTAGATATGATGCTTAACAATATGCAATTGGAATCACTCAATTCCGATAAACGGTCGCGAAGCAATCGTCGACCGAAGTTGCAACAAAATAACAGTTTCAGCAACAACAACACAATAACATCAGGATAGCTACTTTGGAGCAAGATATAATTATGATGCAGCAGGCAAATATGGCATGTGAACGCATGAAACTGAAGTAGAAACATTGCTTAACGCAACGCAAAAGGAATCAATGCAATAGGCCTCATGGATTTGTTACAATCATCATGCAAAGTTGCAACAAAATAATATCAGCAGCACTAAACAGGAAAAGTAGCAGTTTAACGGCCTGATGCCCTGTTCAGCACACAATTACACAATCAAGATGAGCTAAAATGCAAAAACTTTCTACATACGAATGCTAGAGCACGCAAAACTGAGCAACTTTCGTTTTGGGGGCACGTTCATCGGAGCTACCATTTAACGGGAAATTACAGCGCAAAATTGAATACAACAAACGATTTCAGGGACTTAGCAAAAATTCCAGCAAGCTCTAACTCAGAAAAAAAAAGATGAAAGGCCTCTTCTCACCATGGGCCGAAATTTGGCCCATCTGGCCTGGCTGGCTGGTGGATCTGGCGCCTGGGCTTGGGCTGGCCTGGGCCTGGACCGTGGCCCACGTGGCCGGTGGAAGGAGCCCGCCCAGTCGAGGAGGAGGCGCTCGGCCTCGAGCTCCCGAGCGGCTCGGCCATGGTGAGGCCAGCCGGCGGCCGGATGCTGGAGCGAGGAGGTCAGGCGGGGCGGGGACGCTGGAGGCCGTGGCGGGGCGCAGAGGCGGCGCGGGTCGCCGGAGGAGGGTGCAGAGGGAGGCGCTGGCGGCGGCCTTGGGCGCGGGGCCGAGCTCCCTGCGGCGTCAATGGCGGCTGGTAGCACGCCTCCCGTGAGTGTCCTGCGGGGGAGAAAAAGGAGAGGGGTGAGAGGGAGAACGGGAGGAGGAGAAGGGAGAGAGGGAAGGAGAGGAGGGTGGAGAGGGCGCCGGCGGCGGTGGGCTGCTCCGGCGGCTCCACGGGAGGGAGAGGTTGCGGCTGGAGGGAGAGAGGAGAGAGAGAAGGTGGGAGCTGGCTAGGGCGACGTGGCGCAACCGGGCGCGTCCGATCTGCGATCCGACGGCCGAAAATGGATCTGGAGCTAGGGTTACGAAAATTGGGGATAAAACTGGGGGTGTGGCTGCAAAATTGGCTAGGGGAAACCCTAAAAATGGGTGGGAGTGTGGTGGTCTTTATATAGCATGGGTGGCTGGCAGTTTGCAAAAACATCATCGGTTTTTACCTCGCGCGCACGGTGCTCACGTTTCTGACCGCCGGGGGTCCGCAGTACCTCCGATTCGGGTAAAACTTCGAACTGCGCGATCGGTGCGTTGAGCCGGAGGCGTTCACCTCGCGCTGGAACCGTTCCGAAAACACTTTCCGGCGCGCTATAAAAATATCCCAAATAATTATTAAACGGGGTTTTTCGTTCCGTTGGCTGCAGCTGGTCTCGTGCGGTTTTCGCGACGGTGATCGGGCGAAACCCGGTGTCGCAAAGGTCGAGTGTCAGGGTGGCAAGGGTCGGTCTCCGTCCGATACGAGATAAGAGGGGTTAAAATAATCGCCGATCAATAAATCGGGGATGCAAACACCGCAAACAAATCAGACAATCAAACAATTCACACCGAAAACAAAATTTTTAATTTTTGTGAAATCTGGGTTGTTACAAGTAAAGAGGAGAATATGTCTGTAGGGACACTTTATGAGCTTGATGGAATGAAGGGTGGACCGATAAAGCATGGATCCTCATTTTCTGAAAGTTTACTCAAGTATTGTAAAAAATCCCACTTATATTGACTATACTAGCTTGGACAACTAAGCTACCATCATGGGTCTATCCTACAGGGCATGGTAAACTTTACTTAAATGCCTTAGAGAGCAAACATTTGAATAGTGGACATTTAGAAGAATAAGGTACCAACTTCTAGGATTAGTGATGGTGGTGACCGTAGAAACTTGATTTTTTTTTGATGCATTGGACATTCTAGAGATATTTATACGATGCATATTTTATGTCCTAATCATGCATGTCAGCTAGAAATCAAATAGAATACATCAAACACATATTCTGAACTTTGGAGCTGCTGTAGTGTTGCACTTTTATGCGAGTATCTTGTTTTCGTGTATGCACTGACTTTCTAGGGATGCGCTTGTCTAAGAAAGATGGTTTCTCAATTATCTCTAGATTCTCCCCGCTTCAAGGGTGCCACTTATAGCACGTTCTGAAATCAAAGCTTGGTTTTTCTGTTACAAACCCAATGAACTTTGCTATTCTCTGGAGGGGAGGATCAAGCCATAGTTTTGGATAATAAAGAGTAGAAACATAGGTTACAGTATTAACATAATTATCGGTTATGATGAACTTGCACCATGGCACTATATGTGTTACTCTTTAATTGCAATATCATATTGTTCTTAACCTTCGCCAGCCTCCGGATTAAATGGTTAGATCTAATATTTCGTTCTTATAGTCATTTGGATTCTATCACAAATCGTTAATGCATTTCATATATCGTCAAATAGTTACTTTTTCTATGCTCTCATTTTTTTTCAGCATGAAACTTGCCTATACTATCACCTCCAAATTTATTGGTCTTATATTGTAAACCTTATAGTTATCGAAGGAAGACCTTCCTATTCAAATAAATTATGGCTTAAATTTGGTAATTACGATCGCAAAACTTATATTTATTTCTTGATAGCATGTTTGTATACCTGCTTCAATTTATTAGGAGGTGGGGGTCGGCTTTGGTTTTTGCTATTTTGTCTATTCTCTGAAATATACATAACTACTTACATCTGACAGTTTAAACACCATAGCCATAGTTGGACAAGATTGAGCAAGATAAAGTGAGTCCTCTGTTTACTGCCCACATTTCCTTTTTTGCTGGCTGATTATATAGTGGCACTCTTTGTATTGATGAATAAATTCCTTCTTCAAGATACATAATTACATGATATCTGTAATTACTTCTTATCCGTTAGCTACTTACATTTGCAATACATTATTTGTGCATATTAACTTGCTACAACATATAATAGATCTTTAGAAATACCCTTGTGCTTAAGTAGAACCACCGATCTCTCTAACATCCTCCAAATTTTAAGGATGTTCCCATCGGTATATCAAACATGAACTAATATCATCCATTCATAACTGCAGGCTGTACCAACGATGATAAAAAATACCTTACAAGATGATCCTCTCTGTTATGCTGGAAGCCTTGGGTTTACCACCGGCGGTGTATCGAAGCAAACCATGCGACAACAACAGAGTTTGCGTGACTGTGCACTTACAGTTCTGTGGCATCTCTGATCAGACTAATGACGGTCACATGGATATTCCAGGAGTACAATCTTTGCAGTACAACATGTCGGAGGACACATCGGCTATGGAAGAAATTGGATACATCAAGCGGAAGTTTCGAACAGAAATAAGGGACTACAATTATAGAGCCTTGCAAAAACTAAAGATGGAAAATAGGTCCCTTGAACATGAACTGATGATGGCCAAAAACAAAAAGAAGCTGCAGGATAAACACAAATCCATGAAGAGCAGGATACATGCATGGGTTTTCTGATCATATCTAACATCTTTGAATAAATCATCCGGAAAAGAACCGGCATATCGGTTCATGAATGCACCGCTAAACAACATCGAGAAGGTGTTGCAAAGGTTGAAACGCAAAATTACCAGTTTAGAAATAAGCTACGAAGCATTAGAAAAGGTTTTTAGGCAGTTACTAAAACCAAATGGAACCACCAAGCCTTCAAAGATTGTCATCTGTCCTTTGCTGCTTTTGTTTTGCTTTGTTGCAGAAAGTTTGATGATGACCTTTGTAACCTACCCTTCAGAATCTCATTGGACCAATGTTATGTATGCAAAGACCAATTCCTGTTAGAGACTTATGCTTGTTTGAGCTGCTTAGCTTCCTCCTACAGGTCCTGTTAAATTTATGCTTGTTTGGGTTCTAAAAATGCAAATTATTTCCACGATTACATGGTTTCAATTGGGACTCTGTGCCATTTGGCGCAACGGGTCATCTACTAAACTCAATGGATACATGGAATCCTCAAATTATGGACCATCCCCTTTGGTGTCCCAAACTATCACCTTTGGGATCGCCGGTTCCGGACCATAATAGGTGCATACAACTCATAGATAGGATCTTGAACGTAGATAAACTCATGAAAACATAAGTGGTTCAGATCTGAAAACATGGCACTCGGGCCCAAAGTGACAAGCATTAAGAACAAGAAGTTGTAGCAAAGATGATAAACACCAAAGTAGATGATAGGCAACATGCCCCCAACAATCTGACGAACTATTACATGATCAATCTCATCCAATCCCTACCATCCCCGTTGCCTACAGCAGGGAATTACTCACACATGTGAAGAGAAGTCATGGAGGAAGGAGGGAGTGGTGATGGCGATGGCGACGATATCCCCTCTCCGGAGGCCAAATCATCCTCCAAATTAGCCCTCCCGAGGAAGAACAGAGGTTGGCGGCGGCTCCGCAACGGATCCTGGAAAAGCGACTTCTGTTTTGGAGTTTCCCCGTCACGGGAATAAATAGGAGTGGAAGTAGGGCACCAGGGGAGGGGGCAGTCGCCCAGGCGTCCAGAGGGCGCGGCCCCACCCCTGGCCGTGCCAATAGGGCGCCTGTGGCCCCCTGGCTGCCCTCTGGCCCCCCTTCTGGCTTCGGGCTTCTTCGGGTGCGTGGATTTTTTGGTATTTTTCTGGGAATGTTCTGAGATGTCCAAAAATCCATTTTCCTGTGCACAATAAAACCATACAGGCAGCTCTGCTGAAAACAGCGTCAGTCCGGGTTAGTTTAGCTCAAATCATGCAAGAATGAGGGAAAAACAATAGCAAAAGTGTTTGGAAAAGTAGATACGTTTGAGACGTATCAACTCGTCCAAGCTTAGCCTATTGCTTGTCCTCAAGCAATTCAGTTCAACGAACTGGACGCGACAAAGAAAACTTTGACAAACTCTTTTGCTTCATAAGATGTAAATAAGCTGGTACTACGAAAAGAGTTTATCAAGCATCAAAACAATGCTATGAGGACAATGCACGAAGCAATCCTTCTTTCAAGTAACGAATCACAAACAACCTAAAGTGAATAATATGCTGCCGAAAATCAAGACAAGATCACAATGAACATAGCCTGAACATATCAGAGTGGTATCTCACTAGCCTCCATGAGTGAAGCAAAACATAAATGCAGAAACTCCTCCGGAGTTTTAGAGGAGACTAGAACTAAGAATTTCAGACTAGCAATATAACAAGCATGCAGAAGACAATGTAATGCTTTGGGACAATGCATGTTACACTAAGAATGACAATTATGCTCTCAATAGTTGGTGCTTTGAAGAAAGAAGGTGAGACTCTCGAACCGTGGATTTTTTATGACAAGATTGAAAACCCATGAAAGGAAGCAAAGACTAAACATGTGCCAGAGCTCTTGGTTTTGAAAACAGAGACAAAATTCTTTTGAGAAGTGCAACTTTCCAGTCAACGGTGAACGGTAAAGGTCTCTCAGTATCTCCCATGCCAACCATATTAATGCTTTTTGCTTACACTTGTTCCCTTATCCATAAATCCCTTGATGGTCTACGGAACCTTTTATTTTGCCTCAAGTATGGAAGGAGGGTATCGTTCCACCTATCATTAGCAGCATTTGGTCCATTTCATTCCATCATCAAGTATGGGGGAAGGTGTAACTTCCGTCAAAATATTTTTGGCATGGTAGATAATGATTTCCCTCACCGCACCATGAGCTTGTACGGTTACAAAAGGGAAGCTTTTGAATAAATTTTGAGATGGCACAAGGAAGTCTAAGTTAGGAGTGGCCGGTAAATACCACATATAGGAAGGTATGGTGGACTCAAGTGGAATAACTGGTTTGAAAAGGGGTTTGGATGCATTAGAAGAATTCCGCTTAGTGCGAGTGAAGGCTAGCAAAAGACTAGGAAGCGACCAACTAGAGAGAAATAATTGTCATAATCATGCAGAGCGACAAAGCAACATTGAATCGGGCATGAAAGTGATATAACTAATCTGAAATAAAAAGGTCATCAAGGCATGATAGACATATCAGTCATAAACATGTGTGAACATGTGCCAAGTCAATCCAAGAATTCTCCGAAGGGAAATACCACTTCAATATGCCAAATCATGAACAATGTAATGCATGTAGATCATTCCAACAACATATTATGCACCCTAGCTATTTGAGATCATCCACAAGGAAAGCATGAACACTGGGAAAGCATTGTAAACATATCACTATGTCGCTACAAGCTGGTCTCTAGATCATAAGTACATGCATATGTACAAAAGTAGAAACAAGAAGAGTTCATACCGGTTTTCCTTGTTGCTTCCCTTTCGTCGATCTTCGTCATTACTGCCTTGTCACTTGCATGACCGAACGTGGGAAATATATAATCAAATGCCATCACGGACTCGAGCTGAACTCTGAAAGCAAAGCGAACTAAAGAGAGAAAGGAAATATTTTTGGGTTTTTCAAAGGTTTAACGAAAGCAAAAGAAAAGAGAAATCTTTTTGTTGTTTTTGCAAATTAAAATAACCAAGAAGAACAGGCAAAAACTTCGAAAAGATCAAAGCGAACAAAACAAAAATGGATAATACAATGGAAAAGTGAGAAGGGCACGTACTCCCCCAAGTTTAGGCTTTTGGCCTAAGTTGGTAGCAGCTACTGCCCCCAGGAGCCTCCTGCTCTGGGGTAATGGTAAGTCCAGGAGTCATATGAGCCCTCCTGTGAGTACACCGAAGTCCCCGGGTCCTCCCATGAGGAAGGTCTTGCGCTCCAAGCAGAGGAAGACCCCTCACCTTGCTCGGTTAAGGTCTCCCCCTGGAAAGGTGGAACTCACCATGCTCCTCCTCGTCGGGCACAACCCCCTCCATGGGGTTATGCGGCCGGTAATGAGCCATGAACTCATCGAACTGAATATTGTTCAAGGACCATCCGTTCCTGCGAGTGTTATCACACAAAAGTGGTGCAGGTAGACGGATTTCTTGAGTAATGGTCTTTTCAAACCTCGAAATATAATCAAGGTTACCAAACTGGTAAGTCATGGTAACAAACTTATGCCTCTTCATAGCAGCAAGATCGAGACTTGCGTATGAAAAGGGAACATCATCAGGATGCGGGGTGCGCTCAAGAGACTCAAGGATAAGTGTGGCGTAAACACCACCATATAAATCGCCCTTGTTACTGTTCATAACAAGGTGCCGAGCAATTAAGGCACCCACATTATAATCATTCTTATCAGAGAGGACGTTCGCATAAATAATGAAATCTAGTGCAGAACCATTGCTCGTGTTGTCACGAGCCAACACCCCTCTAGCAAGAAAATACGCAAAATACCTGAGGCGTGGAAACATAATGCTGGAAACCTTCGTACGCCGAATGTCGTCTCCTACTGGTAACAAAGGGAGTTGAAGAGGGTCCTCAACTCGGAAGGCTGAGTGGTCATATTTGTCGTCTGACCAGCGTTCAGCACACCTAATATATCACAAAACTTTGCCAAAGACATGGTTATGAGATCATTATAAAGTTTAAACTCGACGGTTCCAGCATCATGGTTATAACGAAAACTGTTAACAAAGCAGGAGGTGAGCTTCTTGTATTGTACTACACGGCATAATGCTAGCCGTGCCAAACCTGCATTGGCACAAAGCCCATAGAATTCCTCCTTAATTCCTGCAGCTGTAAGAAAATCATCGCACAGATGCATCATTCCATATGCTGGACTTGTGTCTTCCAACAACTCCAGGGGCACATGATCTTCATTGTAGCTCACCCTAACTGTTGAGGGTGAAGCTGCAGCTCTAGTGACTCGATCGGAGTGCTCGGGCTTCTTCTTCCCAAGCCACCCCTTTGCTTTTCCTAGCAATCTCATTTCAGGGAGTATTTGCCCAAAATCTCAGCTCAAATGATAGGTCGTAGAGAGAGATCGAAATTATGGATGGAGAACAGCAAGAACACAAGTTCTAGGTGCAGAACTCGCGTTTTGGGGAAGAAATGGAGAGAGAGGAAGAAGACTCACCTGAAGGTGGGGCCTGTGGGCCCTAGGCGCCCTGTGGGCGCGGCTAGAGGGTTGGCCGCGCCAGCTGGCCGCCTGGGCCACTGGTGGCCCCCCTGGTCAGCCCCAGGTGCCTCTGGGTCACTCACGGCATGGAAATTTTTAATATGTTTTTTCTAGAATTTTTCTGAAAACTTCACTGTTGAAAATTTTCTAGAGTTCAAAAAGCTGCGAAACTTTCTGAAAACTTGAAGCAGTGATTAGAATTGTGAAGCTTCAAAAACATATAAACTTGGTACAACAAGGAGAATAAAAGCTAAGACAAATGAAAACATAACGAGCTCCACTTTTTACCTAAATAAAACATGCCCACTAGCAAGGTTGATCAAGTCTTACCAACAAACCGACGATATATAGAACAAAAAGTCTCACCTCTTATGAAGTGATCATTGCACCTTTACTTTAGTGGACATTGTCCCCACCATGATGGTTTTGTATTTTTGGTGCATGTGTAAAGGACAATCCTATTCTCCATTCTTCACGGTCTCGATATTCTCTATTGAGTTAAGGCCATGCCTTTTATCGATCTTCTTTGGAAAATACACCGTGTGTTCTTTATCGTCTACATTGAAAGTGACCTTTCCTTTATTGCAATCAATAATGGAACATGCGGTGTTAAGAAAAGTTCTACTAAGAATAATGGACATGCTCCCATCCTCTGGCATGTCAAGCACAACAACATCTGTAAGAATTAAACAATTAGCAACTTCAACTGGAACATCCTCACAAATACCTATCGGGTCGGCTGTTGATTTGTCAGCCATCTGAAGAGAGATATCTGTAGGGATTAGCTTATCTAAACATAGCCTTTTGTAAAGATAAAAAGGTATAACACTCACCCCTGCTCCGAGATCACATAAGGCAGTCTTAACATAATTATTTTTTATGGAACAAGGAATGGTGGGTATACCTTGGATCACCATGCTTCTCGGGAATCTTTCCTCTGAAAGAGTAATTAGCAAGCATAGTACATATTGCCTCATTAGGAACTTTTCTTTTGTTGGTGACAATATCTTTCATGTATTTGGAATAAGGAGGCAACTTGATAGCATCAGTCAAAGGAATTTGCAGAAAAAGAGGTTTGATCCATTCACATAATTTATTATAATGCTCTTCTTATTTAGATTTGAGAGACTTACCTGGAAAGGGCATGGGTTTTTGTACCCATGGTTCTCTTTCCTTTCCATGTCTTCTTGCTATGAAGTCTTCTCTTGTGTACTTCTTGCGTTTATCCGGTGCTTCTTCTTCTCGCACCTCGGGAGGATCATTCTTCTCCTTATCATTTTCTTCGGGCTCAACATCGTCTTCAGTTTCAGCATCGGAGGTAGATATGCTATTAGGATCAACAGCAGGTTCTTCATTTGTAATAGGATCATTGGAGTTGTTAGCTTCCTTTTGTTTCTTCTTCTTCTTTTTCTACTTTGGAGAGCTAACAATCTCTTCTTCTACTTGCACTTGAGAATCTTGCTCGATCCTCTTCGGATGCCCCTCAAGATAGAGTGGGTCCTGGGTGTGTGTTCCACCCCTGGTCTTGATGCCATAAGCTTGTATGTCCTGTTTGGCATTGTTAGCAAGAAAATCTTTTTGCACATTAGAAATTTGTTCAAGCTGAGTTTGAACCATATGAAAATGCTTAACAAGACATTTAACATCATTAACTGTTCTTTAAAGAACACCAAGTAAACTTTTGATAGCAAGAGAATTATCATGCAACTGATTTTGTATCCTCCTATTAAAATTTTCTTTCTTAATAATAAAATTATCAAGATCATCTAAGCATTGGTCGGGAGGCTTACCTTTAGGGATGTCACTTTTAGTAAAGTCTAATAGAGAGTGTACCTCTACCAAGGGAAGGTGAGTAGTAGGCTCACACAACTTCTCGTTAGGCGGTAGATTCTTCACGTCTTCGGCTTTAATACCTTTCTCCTTTATAGACTTCTTCGCTTCTTGCATATCTACGGGGCTCAAAATAAGCATGCCCCTCTTCTATGGTGGTGGAGGTGGTTCAGGGACGGACCAATCTTCGTGGTTCTTGGCGATCTTGCCCATTAATTCTTCAGGATCGGCCGGTGTTCTTTCCCTGAAAACACAACCAGCACAACTATCCAGATAGGACATGGATTCATCGGTTAGACCAGCATAAAATATATCAAGTAATTCATTCTTTGGGACTTCATGTCCCGGTCTAGCCTTAATTAAGTCACAATACCTCCCCCAAGCTTTAGGGAGCTGCTCATCCTGCAACTGTTTAGAGTTATAGATTCTTTGCAAAGTAGCATGTTGCATATGAGTAGGAAAATATTTATCAACGAAAAATTGAACTAAGTCCTGAGGACTCTCAATGGAACCATAGGGTAGTGCATCGTACCAGGATTTAGCTTCTTCCTTTAAAGAGAAAGGAAAAAAGCTTGGACACATAGAAATTTCGTATCTTCTCATCAGTAGTAAATAGGTCACCTAACTCAGCGAGCTTGGTCAGGTGCGCTATAGCATCATCATTTTCTCTGCCATAAAAAGGGTCAGCCTCGACTGTAGATATAAGTGAAAGATCAATAGAGAAATCATAATCAGGATTAGTGATGCGTATAGGAGATGTGGCAAATTTTGGATCAGGAATATTCTTGTTCTTCATGGAGTGCTTCTCGAGCAGCTCCTTAATAGCACCAGGGTCAGAGTCGGTACACTCTCTGAGTTCCCTGCAAAGATCATCATCAAGAGTAATATAATCATCATCAAGGAGTATCTCCTTGAGTTCATCTAAGGTTGGGTAACCAAAGGTTTTGCAAGTAGGAATATAGGTAGCAGGAGTCTCGGTCTCGGGTTCTGCTGTAGCCTTAGCAGTCTGAGTTTCAACATAGTGACCAAGAAAATTATCATCATCAAGAGTAGTGGAAGCATCATCAAAGGTATCGGGCATAGTAACAGACTCAGTAGAAGTAGCATGTGGTGGTGGCGGTGAAGCAAACTTACTTACAACGGAAAGTGAATCAAGCATAGCACTAGTACTCAGAACGGTACCTTTTCTTGTAGTGGATGGTAGGAACGGAACCTTGGGGTCTCCTTTCTTACCCATAGCGGATGAAGTGTGGCAGGAAGGATACTTCAAGTAGACTTGTAAATATTGTTATGGTCCTCGGCAACGGCGCCAAAAAACAGTAATTGATGACCCTCAACTGTAGGGGATCATTTGTAGTGTTCTCGCGGGTAAGTTAACCCAATTTGTTGATTCGACACAAGGGGACACAAAGAGTATTTGTAATCTTTGACAGTTGAGTTGTCAATTCAACCGCACCTGAAATATGCTTGCTTGCAACAAAATATTAATAGAAACTGTGATATGATAGTAATAGTGAAACAACGAAAAGTAACAACTAGTCACCAGCAGGATTAAAATACTGTAGGCTAGGGAGATGGATGGTCGGGCGCTGCATGAATAAGAATGAACATGTAATAAATTCTAACACGGGGCAAGGCACACAGAAAGGTAATGATCATCTAGGCAAATATCAAACATTAGGCATCTATCCCACAGGTAGTTGTGCGTGCTTGCAATAAGAACTAGCACAACATCTTTTGTCCTACCATCCCGCTACAAACGGGGCCAAAAGGAACTTATGGAGATTAAGGTGCTCCTGTCAAAGAGCACCGGAACAAAGAAATAAACTCAATGGATACATGGAATCCTCAAATTATGGACCATCCCCTTTGGTGTCCCAAGCTGTCACCTTTGGGATCGCCGGTTCCGGACCATAATAGGTGCATACAACTCATAGATAGTATCTTGAACATAGATAAACTCATGAAAACATAAGTGGTTCACATCTGAAAACATGGCACTCGGGCCCAAAGTGACAAGCATTAAGAACAACAAGTTGTAGCAAAGATGATAAACACCAAAGTAGATGATAGGCAACATGCTCCCAACAATATGACGAACTATTACATGATCAATCTCATCCAATCCCTACCATCCCCTTTGCTTACAGCAGGGAATTACTCACACATGTGAAGAGAAGTCATGGAGGAAGGAGGGAGTGGTGATGGTGATGGCGATGGCGACGATCTCCCCTCTCCGGAGGCTAAATCAGCCTCCAGATTATCCCTCCCGAGGAAGAACAGGGGTTGGCGGCGGCTCCGCGACCGGTTTTGGAAAAGCAACTTCTGTTTCGGACTTTCCCCGTCACGGGAATAAATAGGAGTTGAAGTCGGGCACCAGGGGAGGGGGCAGTCGCCCAGGCGGCTAGAGGGCGCGACCCCACCCCTGGACGCGCCAGCAGGGCACCTGGGGGGCCCCTGGCTGCCCTCTGGCCCCCCCCTTCTTGCTCCGGGCTTCTTCGGGTGCGTGGATTTTTTGGTATTTTTCTGGGAATTTTCTGAGATGTCCAAAAAATCCATTTTCCTGTGCACAATAAAACCATACAGGCAGCTCTACTGAAAACAGCGTCAGTCCGGGTTAGTTTAGCTCAAATCATGCAATAATCAGGGCAAAACAATAGCAAAAGTTTTTGGAAAAGTAGATAAGTTTGAGACGTATCAGTAGTCCACCTTGTACCATGGGTCCATGATCAGTAGCTGTGTGATGTCTTCTCTCCACCTTTGTTCTTCAATGTTTAGACCTTGTGAGCTGCCCTACATGATCAAGGCACATATCTAATTTTTTCTTCTGTTGCTGTGTTGAGTTTGCTGGGATCTGATGGATTATGAGATTATGTTCATATTGTGATGAGTAATATATTTGGTTCTTCTCCTTCTATATTTATGTTCTTGAGTAATTCTTGCATGTTCTCCGTTGTTGTTTATTGCTTTGGCCATATAGTAGGTAGTGACTCCAAGAGGGAGCGTTATGCATGATTATGGGTTCATGCCCCCTGATGACTAGCTTGAGTGACAGAAACATGAGTCTAGGGGATGTGCTATTGCCACCAGGGGGAAAAACAATGGTGCTTGTACTTGAGGGTGCAAGGATTGTTTACTTTACGCAAAATTCTTTTAATGAAGTTGTCCGCTGCTTTGGGTTTGGACTTTGGTGGGGCTCACAACTTAATACCAGCGAGATGTTCTGGATAGATATCTCAAGGTGGATGATTAGTGAGTAGATGCAGATGGATTTTGGTCTACTTGTCTTGGCGTACTGCCCATGATTTTGAGCCTTTTCCTTTCTTTTGTAGCATAGTTAGCATTGCAGTGCGTTTTTAATCATGTCAATTGCCCAGCTGTAATTTGTTTACCTCGCATAACTATTTATCGTCTTTTGGGAGAGACATCACTAGTGAACTTCATGGGACCCCCTTCCATATTTCCACCACTGTTTACAACCTCAATTTACTTCCTGTTTTACTTTCTAGTCACGGTTATCACTACCATTATCTCTTGCGTTTAACCCTTTGTAAACGACAAGGCCAGAGGGATTGACAACCCCTTTGTACTCGTTGGGAGCAAAGTTATTTGTATATGTGTGCAGGTCCAGGTGTAGTAAGCAACCCTGGGTTGTGAACGGCGCCATTGTTCACTTTACCACCTACTTGTCGTCGTTGGAGTCCTACTGGTTCGATCTCAACCTTGGTATCTTTGCCAAGGGAAATTACCGCTACGCTACATCTCAACCTTCCACTTGGGGTAGACAACGAGGAGCACTACTTTAGTGCCATCAGCGTCGTGGGGGAGGAGGCACCGCGGTGGCAGGAGGAAGGAGGCGCCGCCGCGCGGTGGCCGCCGGGATCTGAACACCGACCGCGTGCAGATCTAACGGGCGGTGAGGGACAGAGGAGCGTGGATCCAGCCGGTGTGGCAGCGCAAGGTCGCGCGGTGGCGCGTAGTGGCACGGCGGTGCGGGCCAGATCCGGCCGTCGGTGGTGGGGGTGGGGTGCTCCGGGAGCGGGGACGATGGACAGAGAGAGGAGATACCGTGGGGAGGAAGGTGTGGGTCGTGGGGCCGAGTAAACGAACGATAGTGGTGGTGGTGGGGGTGCGGTTGGGTGTGTACGAAGAGAGCGGACGATTCAATGCGGGTTCGTTGTGGGGGTTTTGTTGGAGGTGTTATGAGAATAAGGTCTTAATGGGTGTTATGAGAATATATATATATATATAATATATTCTGCTAATATTAGCAGAATATTAGTCTGCTAACACTTCCACACATCACGACGCTAAAGGGGCTGCACTGCCGACTTAAAAGCGCTACAACTCGGATAAAAAAGAATCATGGGCACCATTTTCCCTATAACTTTTAAACCATTTATCAGAATTGAGAGTTTGATACACCGTTGGATTCGTATGGAAGTGGAGAATCTTCGATATGTTGAACACTTTTCCCGATTCCGGACAGATTAAGGGCAGTTTCAAAAATGGTGCGGTGGTACACTTTCATAGCGGCAGTTTTTTTGTGATTTCTTTTAAACCGTTTATTGGAATGATGCAAATGATACACTGTTGGAAAGATATCGATCAGGCGCTCCATCCATATGTAGAATACTTTGTCTAATTCGCTACGGTTTGAGAGGAATTTCAAATTAAAAAAAACGTAGCCACTTTGTTTTTTTCCGGCGGATCTCGTAGAGAGTCAATCTTTTTAACCGTTTGTCGGAACGATGCGTAGATACGCCCTTGGATTCGTATGGATTTGAAGAACAATCCATATATTGAACACTTTTCGAGATTCTTCGCGGTTTTGTAGAAATTTGAAAAACGGTGTGCTGCCCTCGTGTGGGCAGCGGGCGTTTTGACGTAATTTTTTTTGATTCGCTTGTCCGATTGATGCAATTGATACACCGTTGGATAAGTATCGTCGATACACTCCATTTTCATGTAGAACACTCTCTCTAACTCATTACGGTTTAAGAGCAACGTCAAATTTACTAAATTGCGAAACTCTGTTTTTCGCATAACACAAATCGGCAAAGCGAACTGCATCCGATGGGCAACCGCACCACATTTGTCGACAGGGAAAATTGCACGCGGTTTTTTTTTGTTTTACCGATCAAAATATTGTAGTTCATTTCGGGAGAAAATGAATCGTGACACGCAGCGAAGTGAACGACGCTATTTTTTTCTTAACATTCGTTCAACGGGAAAACACACTTTTGTCAAAGTGAACCGGATGATAGGGTCATATGGACCACATGATTTCAGGGTAGTGAACTGCATTTTTTCTTTTTATCTGCAAAATCGAGCGCGTCTTTTGTTCAATGTTTTCTACACGCACAAGAACTGTGTGATCGCTCCTAGTGAACCGCATTTTTTCTCTATACCAACAAAAATAAACTGCCGGCAGAAAATAGCAATGCTTCTTACACTATAAATGTATTGCATGAGGTTTTTACACTACAAAGTGTAATGCATCAAACTGAAATGCACATTCCAGGTTAGCGAATTACTCGTACATCACTTTTACTCAAGAAACAATTCAGAATGCCACAGAACTGCATTGTCAAGTGCGTCGGTACCATTTTTTTAACCGCTACAATGCACAAAATTTCCAACGGAGGGTTAGTAGCATGGATATGCACGGAAGGTATTTCTGTGAACATGCTTCACAACGAGCTGCACCACTTTCTTCCTGCAAAAATTAAAAAATCGAACCTAAAAGGCAAACAACTGCGAACTGCATCGCAGTTTGATTCCCTTTTATCTCCAGAAAATCACACACACAAAATATGAACTGCATCAACATCCCGATGCAGTGCAGCCATCCAGTGTAGAGGCGGTAGTGCGAGGCCGCGGCGCCCAAGGAACATGCACTGGGAAGGTGAGCGGGAGTCTCCAAATCGGCCTCCTCCAGGTGGTAAGCGGGGGATTTGCTCTCTGATGGCCGGGGCATCAAGATCCGATGGTGGAGGCGCCGTTGGTAGTAGGTGGCGGCCGGATCCGGCGGGGTAGGCATCCCGTGGTGGAGCCATCTTCGGAGATGAAGGCAGGTGACGACGCTCAACCGATGGGTGAGGAAAGGAGATGGGGAGGCGGCTGGACGCGTCGGGCGCGCCGGATTCGGTGCACGTCGGCTCGACTCGGCGCGTTAGGGGCAACATGGCATCGTCGGCCGATGGAGGTTCGCCAGATTTGGGCTAGACACGGCGGCGCGCCGGATCCGGTAGCTCAGGGGGTAGTGGGGTGAGTGGGGCGCACTGGGTTGGGTGGGAACCGGCGGCAGGGGGCCCTAGGTGGGGTGGTGGCTGGCGGCGCGAGGTGGTGGTCGAGGCTCCTGGCGGCGAGGTGGAGCCTGGTGCGGGAGGAGTCGAGGCATGCGGGAGGAGTCTAGGGAGGGGATAAGATATGGGAGCGGTGGGCCGGTGGGGTGAGGACGTGGGGCGGGGACGAGGTTTCTTTTCAATCGTTTACGGGTCGGTCGAGCTACGAAACGTGTTAGCAAAATAGTGTTTGTAGAATAAATCTCTTATATATATAGGACCTGACTATTCTATTGTTTGTAAAAGAATATTACTCCCTTCGATCCATAATAAGTGTCGCTCATTTTGTACTAGGAGTATTATATTACATCGGGTTTTGTAGGGCCGATTCGTGCCAGACTCCAGAAACAGGTTCGCACGCGAAACGGTACGTGTTCACTCCACGAAACCAAAATAGAGCAACCGCTTCACCCCCACCACACCCGGCTCGCGATTCACGTCGCCCTCTCCTAAACTGGTTTCTTCCGCCGGAGGGGTCGTCGCGGGCGAGCGAGCGAGGGAGGCAGCCGGAACGAGGGAGCCCGCGGCGCCGTGACGGGCCGGAGCCTCCCCCGACCACCAGCCGCCACCGCTGGAGGATTCGTGTGCCGCCTCCCCAAAGCTGCTCTGCCTCGATGCGTTGGCGATCTGTTGTGTCCCCGCCTCCTATCTCCCGGCAACCAAGCCACCGGCGTCGCTCCTCGCCAGCGCTCCCCTCACCATATACCGGTGTCATCCCCGCCTCCTACCTCCCAGCTCTCCGCTGCGACTCACCTCCTCCGGGCTCCGCCGCCTCGCGACAACGACATCCTCCCTGATCCACCGCCTCGCGCCTCCTACCTCCTCCTTGCTTCGCCGCCGCACGCCATCGGCCTCCTCCTTGCTCTGCCGCCGTGCCCTGCCGGCCTCCTCCCTGCTCTGCCGTCTAGCGCCTCCGGCCTCCTCCCTGCTCTGCCGTCTAGCGCCTCCGGCCTCCTCCCTGCTACGCTACCATTCACCAGCGCTGGCCGCCAAGTGTTTTTTCGGGCACCAGCAGCGGATGCGACGCCATGGCTTGTGTTGAGCTGTTGTGAAGGGAGCCACATGTAGTTTTCTCTTGGCAGTACAACGGCACGCTCCGCCACCGGTCACAAGAAGAGCTATGTGCAGGACCAGAGCCGGCGGTTTCCCCTTCTACTGCCGTATCAATGGGTACCAGGTCTGCATCTTGCCTCTCTTCCTCCTCCAGCTCCATGGTCAGCTCACCTGACCCCCGACTGATATTAACTTGGTTCAAAGCCTCATGTCTGTACTTGTAGAATTCATTACCGGTAAATCAGATTTCAAAACTGATTAAACTGAGATGCGAAGTGTAAACTCGAAACACTTGACAGGACGAGATGTTGTCTAGCGCGGCGTGGCTGGGGAGGGCCTCCAGCGACAACGCCTTCCGGGAGTACATCGAGAACAACGACAAGACACTCAAGGCAGAGGACAACACCAACGAGTTCGGGTGGGACAACAAGGACACCGGCCTCAATGTCCTCAGTTTCCAAAGTTCTGAAACCTCCTCTGCTTCCACCTTGCACCGTTTCTGAACACGACCTCTAAACATGAGTGTTGGTTTGGTCCGCAGAAGTTCATAAAAGGTGAGGCGTTGTCAATGCTGACCTACAAGGAGTCCGCGGACAACTTCATCTGCACGCTTATCCCGGAGTCGTTGTTGCCGCACATCCATCCCTGCCCCCTCCATTGACTCACCAGCGCCACCCACTGCATCAACAGTTCAAGTAGTCGTGGTTGCTCGATACCTTATCCCGCCGCTTGAGGATCCATCCATACTTGAAGCTCGATTTTTGCATCTAATGGTTCCAGTAGCCTTGCTCTATTAAGATGTTGAAGCTCATGTTTTGCATCTAACGGTTCCAGTAGCCTTGCTCTGTTAAGATGTTCCTATCATCCATTTTAAGTTTAAAAGCGTGTGTATTAACAGGTGTAACTTGTGATGAATTTTCGTGATGCATTAGTACTAATAGCCCGTGGATATCTTATATGTCCCAAACATATATATAATTTTTGCTTGCTCCATGCAAGTTTTGTGTGATATTACTATGATTTAGATACACGTTCATACACTTTTGATCATAGTTGGTCTAACTTATTAACTCAGTGCACCCCAGTGCCAGTTCCTGTTTTCTCTCCTGTTTTTCTATTTCAGGTTTCCCCCATATTAAAAGTGCTCCAAAAATTCAGAAAAAATCAGATAAAAAATCAGCGCAGAGGAACCTTCCGGAATCACCTGGGTGGGGCCAAAGGGCCATCACCAGGGGCCTAGGCGCCCTGGTGGCGCGCCCTAGGGCCTAGCCGCGCCAGGGGGGTGCCTAGACCCCTGGTGCCCCCCTGGATGCCCCCTTCGCCTATATATTCTCCATGACTGGATTCTTCTGAAGACAGAACCCTTTTTCACGATATCGCCTCTGTTCCGCCGCCGCCGCGCTTCCAAGATCGGGAGCGCCAGCAGAGCTCTTCCCGGCACCCTGCCGGACTAAGGATATGTTCCTAGTTTATGGAGGTGAGGATGAGCTCGTTGTAAAGGGTTACACCGATGCTAAGTTCCAAACCGACAGGGATGACTTTCGCTCGCAATTTGGTTATGTGTTCATTCTGAACGGAGGTGCAGTGAGCTGGAAAATTTCCAAGCAAGAGACGGTAGCTTATTCTACAATAGAGGCTGAGTACCTTGCAGCTTCTGAAGCTTCAAAAGAAGGTGTTTGGATAAAGGATTTCATTACCCTACTTGGTGTGGTTCAAGACTCGGCAAACCCGTTGGACCTCTATTGTGATAATAGTGGTGCCATCGCACAGGCCAGGGAGCCAAGGCATCACCAGAAATCCAAGCACATAGAAAGGCGTTATCATCTCATACAACAATTCGTAGGTGATGGTAATATAAATGTATGCAAAGTACACACGGGTTCAAACGTCGATGATCCTTTGACGAAGCCTCTCCCGATGTCGAAGCATGAGACGCACGTAAGAACCATGGGCCTTAGATGCCTAACTGATTGACTCGAGTGCAAGTGGGAGACTGTTGGAGATATGCCCTGGAGGCAATCATGTTATGATGTTATCTCCTTATGTATTCATGAGTTATTTGTATTGTCCTTGAACATCATCACTGATATATATCAATAAATATGTGACTTGTTTGTGAGACTATATATTCTATGATGATTGTTCTAATGGTCCCTAGTTGGTAAGGTTATGCGGACACATATCCTTGACTAGTATATGACTCGTTTGATGACTATGTTTCACAAGTCATGAGCATAGAGATGCTACCGATAGTATGGACTTACTGATGGGATCACTGAGTTGGACAGAGACCCACTTTGAGACGCAGCGAGATATTGTCATTTGTTAGTCGCAATACAATGTATATGCCATGTCCTAGACCTGAGGTCCTCACATGGTCTCGGGATGAGGAATGACTCACTTAGGGACTATCAAACGCTACATCGTAACTGGGTAGTTATAAACGTAGATTACGGGTGAGTCATGATACCTTCCGCGAGACATGGTTGATCAAGATGGGATTTGCCCCTCCACCATGGAGAGATATTCTCTGGGCCCTCTCGAGTGATAAGATTCAGAAATCATGGCCATGAGACATGGGTTACCCGGTTCAGGAATCTGTATCACGGTTTTGAGAAGAGAGGTCAAGCTATCACAAGGGTGACAAGTACTCGCCTTGAGCTTGACAACATATATCGTGAGACAAAAGGAATGTTACATATGACACGTTGTAATGGTTTGTCTTATGACTTTATGCATATATGGGAGCCGGCACGTTCTACTAGCAGGAACCTCTACCGACTATCGAACCAGATGAGATCCGGGTCGTTTCCATGTATACGTGAACCTATAGGGTCGCGCACTTAAGGGAAAGGAGCCCATTCGGATGTGATACGAATGGAATATGGATGGAGGGTCCGGATTGCCTCAAGGGTTTAGGCCATTCCACGGGCGCCTATATAAAGGGCTAGGGAAAACTCTGAAGGGGTACAGGTCAGACCACAACCCTAGCCGCCACTCCACCTCCAGGCCGAGCCGCCGGACCTAGCAGTCTGCCGCCCGGCGCTCCTCCTTGTACGTGCGCATCCCTTGGAGGCGCCACAACTGCGGTGCTTGGACAAACTGTTCGCGGGATTGGATCATGGGACTCCGTTCGTGGGATTGGTATGAGGGATCGGTTCAAGGGATTCGAGGAGCCGCCGGCGACGCGCATCGCCAACTCTCCTTCTGCTGTCGTGACTGCGCGTCTAGTGGTAAACCCTAATCACGTAGTTCATCCCTAGTAGCAGTGATCTTGGTTGTGCGCGGTAGAAATTTTAATTTGGTGCTAGCATAGCATACCGCGTGCCCCAATAGTGGTATCAGAGCCAGGTTGCGTGGTGATGAATTCGTGGTAGAATTTCATATCGAGATATGTATATCGGATCATGTGATGGTAGATCAGATTGGCTTTGCATGTTTGAGGTTCTTGATTTCATGATCTTTCCCGAGGCGCGAGCTACTTAGGTCGTGCAACAACTTATCCCTAGAGGTCGGTTATCCGCCATTGGGATAGACAGTGAGCCGTAAATCCTATTGTGGCACGCGGATATCACTAGGTGATTGATCCGGGACGTGGATCAGGACACGGTGTAGATATGATATGTGCTGTCCAGAAATCTATGAGCAGGTTCGGTTCAAAGGCCATATCCTAGTCATCTGAATTCCGATTGAGCTCTGTGACCTACCAAACGATGCAGAATGAAAAGATATGCAAAACAGAATGAAAAGATATGCAAAACTGTGATTATGCAAAACAATGATTGGTTTTAGTTAATTAGGCATTTTTTCGCAGACCTAATTTGACTAGTGCTAAAAGAGGTTTAGACGGCGATAGAACATCTAACTCGGTTTTGCAGGGAATGATTGTGATCTGGTATAACCCATTGTGTATGTTATTATTCATGACCTGCGTGTCATGGTTTTGACAACCGGCTGGAGCCATATGGTTGTCTCATTATTGTATTAATGACCTGCGTGTCAACTCGTGGAGCCATGTAATGTAATTTACTTTCATAGCTATTAGTTTGTAATAGCATAGTAACTTATGTAACACTTGGCGGTTGACACTATGGCGTGGAGATGGAGATCACCACGAGGACGACCATACATGGAGATGGAGATCGCCATGGGAGGTTCGCGCACATGGAGATGGAGATCACCACGAGGACGACCATACATGGAGATGGAGATCGCCATGGGAGGTTCGCGCACATGGAGATGGAGATCACCATGCGCTATGATAAAGGGGCTATACCATATCATTTGTATAAACTGCCTGTGAAAGTTTATCCCTTTATGCATCCTTCTTTGATATGGTAGATGTTTTAAGTAGGATGATCCCTCAAAGAATGTCAAGTAAAATTTGCCTCCCCAATTTTTGCACATCACATGTCATGTATGTTTAGTAGTAGGCCTATAAAATTAGGGTGCTGCTAGATCTCCTTGGCGTGATGGGTTTGTGTCGGACACTTACACGCATAGCACTTGGTTAACTTGTCGAGGTTATCAAAACAGTTTTGGGCTTCGGGGCATAGGAGTTGGTGTGTATGTGATGCGCATAAACAAACAGGAGTCGTATGGTTGATGCGATTAGCAAGGAGTTGCTTACCGTTAGATCGAGTCCGCTAGCAGTGATGCAAAAGCTCACTAGTCAATTCGCTGCATCGGATCCTGAATCACTTAGTGTCAACTAGAGGGATGTTGAACTTAGTGGGAGTAATTTTATTAAAGCGTTTAATATTAATTGCTCTTCATGAATACATGTCTTAGTATTTTGCATTTTATGTTGTAGATCAATGGCACCACCTGCTCCAGTTACCAATTTTGCGTTGAAATCCATCATTGAGAAAGATAAACTGAATGGAACAAACTTTACCACCTGGTATAGAAATCTGATAATTGTTCTCAAGCATGATAAAAAGGAAAATGTTCTATAGGAACCACTTCCAGAGGAACCAGCTGATAATGCCACCGCTGGTGCTAAGAATGCCTATCAGAAACTCAAGGATGAGTCTACTGAGATCAGCTGCCACATGCTGGCTTCTATTGAGACTGAGCTGCAACAACAGTTCGAAGACATTAGGGCTTTCGATATGATCGAGAGTCTTAAGGGCATTTTTCAGGTTCAGGCTAGGACCGCAAGGTTCAACGTCTGGCGATCCCTGATGGATTGCAAGATGAAAGAGGGTGCTCCACTGAGCCCGCATGTCATCAAAATGATGGGATACATGCAAGCTTTGGATCGTCTTGGGCATCCGTTGACTTCCGAGTCAGCTGCAGATACAATTCTGGGTTCTCTTCCGCCAAGCTATAACTCGTTCATTATGAACTTCCATATGCATGGAATGGAAAATAAGCCCACTGAATTTCATGGGATGCTTAAGGTAGCAGAGCAGGACATTAAGAAGGGCACACATCAAGTGTTGATGGTGCAGAACAAGGCCAAGTTAAAGAAGACATGGACCAATAAGAAGGCTAACACAAAGAGCAAGGACAAGGATGTGATCCCGACTCCAGCCCCGGCGCCTAATCCTGGACCTGACGCCGAGACCATTTGCTTCTATTGCAAGGAGAATGGTCACTGGAAGAGGAACTGCAACAAGTGGCTCGCCAACAAGGGCAAGAGCAGTGGGAGTATGTCTTCTACAGGTACACTTGTTGTATATGTTATAAACATGTATCTTGCGGATATTTCTAATAGTTCTTGGGTATATGATACCAGATCGTTTGTTCACATTTGCAACTCGACGCAGGGACTAAAAGGAAGTAGATATGTCGCAAGAGGAGAAGTTGACATTCGCGTCGGGAATAAAGCAAGAGTTGCTACATTAGCCGTTGGCACCATCACTACTGGAATTCTCTTGTTTTCCGTCTGCCTTGGCAGACGGCAAACACACCTTTAGCTGTCGGCAAAGAGCTTTGTCGTCTACTCCCGGACGGCACAGCTCCTGTCAACAGTTTCTTCGGCAAAGAGGTGCTTTGCCGTCTGCACATAATCGACGGACGACAAAGCCCTTTGCCGACATCATACTGGCAAGTATACGACAACGACTGCCTGACGGCAAAAAGGTTACACGCCCCTCCGTCAGCCGTTAACGGAGGGGTGTGCCGTCTACCGACAGACGGCAAAGATCTGATGACGTCATCAAGATTTCACCTCTCATCAGATCTTTGTCGTCTTCCCGGCAGACGACATAGTAATGTTCTTTGCCGTCTGCCACGCGTATGCATACAGCATACAAACCAAATGGCACCCAGTCTGTTCCTAGATTGCACAGCTGGGTGCCACGTGTCACATTTGCCGACCACCAGCAGACGGCAAACAGCTTTGCCGACTGCCTGCAGACGGCAAAGAACCTACATTGCCTCTGTTTTTTTCTGTTTTTCTTTCAATCCCTGCATTTGACAAAACTATAGCAATATATATAGACATATATACATGTTCTCAACAGCTGTGCAAGCACCCACACATTCTGATCAACCAAAACTATGCATATATATATTTTCATCAATCCCATACTCATATATAGTCTCAAACACAACAACTGATCTTCTCCAAACACAATATATACATGGTACATCATAGCACTCCATCATAGCACCGTATCAAACACACAAGTGAAAAAAAACAATTTATAAAACTAAGCTACAAGTCCAAATGCACCACTCCATCATAGCATGACTCCCTTCAAGCAAATCTGCAAAAATGAGGCTAATTAGCAATGGTGATCGAATTAAGAAGAACAAGTAGAAGAAAAATTAGAAGAAGATGTAAAATGAGAAGAAGAAGAAGAAGGAGAAGTAAAATGAGAAGAGGGAGAAGAAGAAGAAGAAGAAGAAGAAGTAAAATGAAGAAGTAAAATGAGAAGAAGAAGAAGAAGAAGAAAAAGAAGGAGACGGAGAAGAAGAAGAAAAGATCCTCTCCTTCTTCATCTGTTTTCTTCTTCTTTTGAGCAAACAAAGCTAACATAAGAAATGGTGATCGAATTAAGCTAGATTTAGCATATTTTGAGGAAATTGAGCTAACTTCAACATTTTTGAGCAACTAAGCAAACTTTAACAATTGTTGAGCCAATTTAAGCTAGCTTTAGCATTTTTGACCCAATTAAGATAACTTTGAGATTTTGTGAGCAAACTAAGTTGACTATGTTAGTTTTGGAACTAACTAAGCTAAATATATCTTTTTTGTGTAAAACAGGCAAAGTATGGCATTTTTCGAATAAACATAGGATTTCAGAAGCTAAATATGAAATTTCAAACTAACTAAGCATTTATAAAGAAAAATATAGAACATAAATTACCGGAGTGTAGCCCTCAAGACTGAGGTGGCTGAGAAGCATCAGTCGGGTTGCCCGAGGTTGACTAGGGAGAAGGGTCATGGGATGCAGCCCGAGAGTTATGCTGCACGAAAAGATCAACAAGCGGTTAGCACGACGCCACTCAATAAGGTATTGATGATCATTGAAAGATACTCACCGTCCCCACACAGGAGAAATGATCGGCATCGGTGAAACGGCTTGGCCAGTCTTCTCGCACATAGTCTACACATTTGTTTTCCACGAGTCAATCAATTAGTTCCTAATATAAACAAACATTATAACATGCGTTCTTTGGGTGAATATGAACAAGTGACTTACCATGATGAGCTCGTACAAGGCCCGGTTCAACGCATCGTGGCGTGCCGCGGCCTCCTTAAGAGCCATCGCCGTCCTCTCCTTCGCCAACCGCTCTCTCTCTGTTGCCTTCTCCTCCGCCAACCGCTCCTTCTCCTCGAGTAGCCGCTGGTTATTCTGTCGCTCTCTCTCAAGATCTTCCTGCAACCCCACTCCTGTAGTTATCACTGTAATATTCGATGAGAGAACACAAGAATGCAAGAGTCCTTATGGCTAACCACGATAGCGAGATCGACTGGCCGCGCACGAGTCCGTATAGCAGGAGAAGAGCTCGTTTGGCGCACCTTGATCTCAGGAAGAGTCCTATTGCACCGAATCAACTTATCTCCAATGGCCATGGCGCCATGGCGCCTTCCGCCACCAGAGATCATCACCAACTCTGGGTCTATAGGCTTCCCAACCGGGGTATAATCCTGCCCCTGCTTCTCCTTCGCCACCTCGGTATAAGCCTTGATCTTACCGTAGGCGACAACGTTGGTGAAAGTCGACGGAGTGGCAATATCCGACTCTGAGAGTTTCTTGGCCTTCTTGTACGACGCTGTATGGGCCATGCCATAATTGTCAAACACACCAAGCGGCTCTGTTTTATTATGCTCCGCCTAAAAGACAAAGCAAAGCACAATATTAGTAAACGGCTAAGTTGTGGGTGCGTAAAAGACAATATTAGCAAAACACACATACCCATTTTTTTCCCGTAACCAGCTAAGTTGCGGCTGCCTTGATGGTGTGGCACACCAACCATCTGGGCACGCTGGTCCTTGGCATTGTTGTGGGCGGCCAACCAGGCTTCTGAGCACCACTGGTCCACAATGACCTCCCAACAATCCATCTTATCCGCACACCATCTCGGTGGCGCCTAAGTTAGTAAACTGGAAGATTAGCTATTATATAGGCCTAGCTAGCTAGGAATGAAATCAACGAAACTAAAAGACGCAAGAAGGGGTTACCATCATGTACTGGTCCCTCGAAAGATACTTCTTTCGGCATTCCGACTTGCTACGCTTAAGGCCACGCTTGGCGTAGTAGTCACGGACCTCCTGCACTCGCATCTCGTGCCTTGTGTTCTGTAAGAGGCGCCTGCACTCTTGGATGAGCACCTTTCCCGCCTCCTCCTCCATGGACTCTTCGACCTTGCAATAGACCTGCAATTAATAGCACGAGACAACACTGATGAGTGCGCCAACTACCTAGCTATTCTCAAGTTCTCATTGTGTGAAAGAGAAATTACCCAAAAGCCGTTCAACACCATGTCCGCTCTAGTGTGGCATTCGACCCCGTTGACGGTCATATTTGACGGGGCCTCGGCAGCTATATAGTGCTCCCAGAAGAGTCCAGGCTGCGGAGGCGAATCATTATCGGACAACTGAACCAACCCTGGGAAATTCTGCCTGATGAGCACACCAAGGATTCCGTTGGGATTGCGGACACCCGAGGCGTATGCCCCACCCCTGCACTACAAAAAAGTAAAAAAAAGCCATCAGATATTTGCATAAACCTCGGCGTACTGAAACAAAGTAATTAAGTGCACTTACGTCTCTCCATCAGGCGTAATCAAACGACCTATGGGCGGGAGTCACTGGCTCAGCCGGGAGCCGTGTACCCCCACGCTGGTACACGGTGTTACCCTCAGCCCCCTCAGCCTCATCATCAGTGGGAACCGCCTCCTCTTCAGCAACCTGCCTCTCTTCACCAACCTCCCCCTCGGGCGTCTCCACCTCCGGCCACAGACCCCAGGACGTGCGCCCGGATGTAGCCTCCTCCTCCACCACAGGACTCTCCGGGAAGGGAACCACCCTGTGCTCTGGTGAATTAGCCGGAGGTGGTGGCGAGGAAGGCGCAACTGTCCGCCTCCCTCTCGTGCGTCCACCACCTGCTCTGCCTCCTCTCCCTCCCCTCTTCGTCCGACCTCCTCTCCCCTTGGGCACCTCAGAAGTAGGAGGTGAGGACATACTCTCGAGCAAAGACTTTCGTAGAGTCCCTGGTGCGAGCGTAGTACCTTGGCCCCTACCTCGTGACGAAGAACCACCCGCGGAGGTCTCGCCCTCCATATCCGTCACGAACCTGCCAGAAAGCATAGTAAAATAAATTAGTACAAATGAGAAAAATAAATAATACTACTACAAAAGAAAAAACGTAATTACTATAATGAGAATATATATAAATATATTTAAAGTTGGGATTCATACAACTAACAATAGTCGGGATCATCCGTCTCTTCTCCGGGATCAATTGATGGATCATCATCACTATCACGCGTGTCGTCGTAAATGACGACATCGTCGGAATCAACAACACCAACATTTGGAAGGCCTTTCTGTAAATGGTCAAGAATTGACAAGTCATCTGGAGCAGTAACCTCTTATTCTTCAGGAGGCTCTTGCACATCATTGGTATGGGCTTCTTCCTCATCATCGGTATCGGGTTCACTCTCATTGTCTTGTTCCATGTTCTCGGGTTGTGTAGAGCGGTTTCGGAAACATTTTTTCAGGCTCCGGGTTTCTTGGAAGAATTCTCCTTCATATGTCTCTGGGTTAATGTGAGGCTCATAATCATCTTCATTGGGGGGAGGTGGTCTAAGATGTGGCGGCACATCATAAACGACATCCCAACCTTTCAGGTTTTCAACCGTTTGGCAGGCGTATGATAGATAGAAAACCTGGGTGGCCTGTTGAGCCGTAATATAGACATCGTGGACATTGAAATGGGTGTCTTGTCGAATTTCTACTAGACCTACATGGTCATGAGTCCGTCTAGTCTCCGACGGAAGAAACCAATGACATTTGAAGACAACGACGTTCAGAGGATTTTCACCATAGAATAGAAGTTCGTATATTGCTTCAACTCTTCCATAATATTCGATACCTCCTTCGCCAACAAACGACACACCCGAATTTGTAGATGTTCGATCGGGCATTATTTGTTCTTTACCAACGGTATGAAAGCGATACCCGTTGGTATCGTATTTCTCAAATGTACGGACCTTAAAGTCAAAAGCATTAGCGACTTGTCTCAATTCGGCGTCTATAGGATCGTTAGGTGAATTTGCCTATAAGTTTAATAGGAAAATCTTGGTATATTAGTCGTAAATATGAACAACAAATGAAACCCTTTATGAATGGTAGTTACCGTTCGTTTGAACGAAGAGATGAAACCGGGATTGCCGTGTCCATGTTTGGCGAGAAGCTCATACTCTGCGATGGAATCCCTTTCAATAACCGCTCCATTCGAGTATTGGGCGACGTATCAACTGTACCAATTGATTGAATAAGACACCAGAATTATAAGAAGTTGCAAAACATTTTACGTACCGAGCACTTACTCGATGTACGGACGCTCTTCTGTTAGGTTGGTAAAGATATACAACGTAAGGGTCCTCCATTCTTCGAGATCCAAAATCATATTTATCGAAGCACCAACAGATCCAAGCTTCCCTTTGAATAGGTTGAGGTCGGATTGACGTCATTCGGGGTCGCCAGTATTGTATCGAGGCTTTGGATTATGCAAATGGCGATTTTTGGCTTCATAGTGTGCTGTCACGAAGTTTGCCGCCTCCTCGGTAATGAATGCCTCGGCCATGGATGCTTCAATTCTACGTTTATTTTTACATTTTCTCGAAGCGTCTTCTGCATTCTCTCGGTTGAATAGCACCAACGGTTTTGCACAGGGCCACCCAATCTTGCCTCGGTCGGGAGATGCAATATCAAATGCTGCATCGGATTAAAAAAACCGGTGGAAAGATCTTTTCTAACTTGCAGAGCAACTCCGCCGCCATCTCTTCCATGTCTTCTAGCACGCCATCAGATAGTTCTTTAGCTCAAAAAGCATAGAAGAAATAGCTCAGTTCTTCCAGTACTATTCTTCCTCGGGGATATAGCCGCGCAACATCACCGGCATTACCCGCTCAAGCCATATGTGCCAATCATGACTCTTGAGCCTAAATATTTTCAATTTTTCTGGACTAGCTCCCCTCCTCAGATTCGTTGCATACCCATCGGGGAACATCGAACGGTTTTGCACCCACAAGAGAATTTCCGTCATATGCCCCCTTTCAAGATTGAACCAGGCCCTTGGCTTCGACCAATTCTTCCTTCCTTTCGGCTGTTGCATGTTCTGTAAAGGTCTATCACATAGAGTCTCCTGGTCGACTCTAGCTTTAGGATTATCCTTTGACTTCCCATCTATGCCAAAAAATGTACCAAATAGGGCCTCACCGATATTCTTTTCAGTGTGCATCACATCAATATTGTGTGGAAGTTCGAGGTCTTTGAAGTAGGGGAGATCCCAGAAGCATGTCTTGTGAGTCCATGCGTGTTCCGAATTATATCCCTTGAAATACCCGGGACGTTCTGGATCAGGCTCGAGAGAGTTCAACTGAGCCAGGACCTTTTCACCCGTCATCGTAGGTGCTGCCAGGTTTTTTACAGCTTTGCCTTTGATGAAGTTCTTCCTGTCTCTTCTGAAAGGATGCTTAGGAGGCAGAAACTGTCTATGCAAGTCGAAGCAGGAATACTTGCCACCCGCCTTCAGCCAATGAAACTGAAGAGAAGCCTTGCATGTTGGGCATGCGAACCTTCCATGAACACACATGCCAGAGAAAAGCGCATACGTCGGCAGGTCATGCATTGAGTACTGATACCACACATGCATTATGAAGGTATTTTTGCTAGCTGCATCGTATGTCTTGAACCCTTCATCCCAAGCTTGTTGCAATTCCTCCTTAAGCTGTTGCATGTACACATCCATATTCTTCCCCGGATATTTGGGCCCTGGTATTATCAATATCAGGAAAATGTTCTTCCTTTTCATAATCTCTGAGGGGGGGGGGTGGAGATTGAGTGGCATGACAAATACAGGCCAACAACTATATGAGGCTGCCATCATACCGAAAGGATTGAACCCATCCGTGCCGACGGTGATTCGGCAATGCTTTGGCTCCTTAGCTTTTTGGACATGTTTTTCATCGAAGTGCTTCCATGCTAGACCATCTGATGGGTGAGTCAACATCGGCTTCCCATCTGCATCAAATTCCGTTCTCTTCCCATATTTGTGCCATGTCATCTGTCTGGCTGTCTCTTCGATCATGTAAAGGCGTTGAATTCTTGGTATCACTGGAAGATACCGAAGAACATTTACGGGTATTTTGGTCTGCGTCTTCTCACCTTGACCATTGTCTACCACAACATATCTGGATGACTTGCATTTGGGACAATAGTCTTCCTGCGCATACTCTTTCCTAAATAAAGCACATCCATTCTCACAACCATGTATCTACTCATAGGGCATCTTAAGTACCTTGAGGATCTTATCCGATTGGTACAGGTTTGCAGGCATAACATGATATTTTGGTAGAAACCGCCCAAATAGGGTCATGATCGCATTGTAGCATTCTGTTCCCAAGTTGAATTGTGCCTTCAGAGCCATCACTTGTGCGATGGCATCGAGCTGACAAAGCTCAGTGTGAGCGTGGAGAGGAGGTTTTGAGGACTCCAACATCTCATAGAAGGCCTTTGCAGTTTCCTCCATCTCATCGTCCTCATCTCGCGCATCGTCAAAGTCCTGCACCATGTCTTCGATCCCGGTTCCGTACTCGTCCGTGCGCTGGCGGACCACCTCCTCTCTCCTGCGTCCGGAAGACTCGCCATGGAAAGTCCACACCGTATAATCAGGCTTAAAACCCCACTTCTGCAAGTGTTTACCCATATCCACCTCTGTCGCCTGTTTATAGTTGTCGCACCTAACACAGCGGCACCAAGTTTTTCTCTGACCATTTGCTAATGCTGCTCTCAGAAAGTCCTTGGTTTTCATTGCCCATTCAGTGGTCATCTCTTTTTGATTAGGGCGACCGGTGTACATCCAGGCACGATCATCGCTCATCTTGTCATTGGCTAGCTACTAAACAACAAATATACAAGTTTGTTAATTTTATTACGTCCAATTTTTATTGCTTTTATCATACATAGCTACGTCATACGCAATTAATTAACCTACACACTAATAGGTAAAGATAGGTCCTAATCCCACCCGAGTATGTGTAGATTGGGTTCCTTTTCCCATGCTCTGCTCCCGACCCGACGCAGAATTTCGGCAGCACCTCCCCGCTGTTCTCCTAATACACGTCTCGACAACAAGCCGAGAGGTTGTGTATCCGGAGAACAATAGGGAGGCGCTGACGAAATTCCACGTCGGATCAGGAATAGAGCATGGAAAAACAACCCAATCTACACATACTCGGGCTGTCCATGGATAACGTTGGACAATTCGAAAGAATTGCTATTATAAATATGAAAATGAATGCATATTAATAACTGTAATCCTTTCGAACGGGAGACGCATACTGGTTACGCGACTAGCCTAGCTAGTTTCATCGGCACGAAGGCCGGAACAGAGCAAAAGGAAGGGGGAGGAGGATAGGACTTTTTTACTCACCCTCGAACGCAGGGGATGTCGTCGAACACGAGACCATCGACGGCGGTGCTCGAGGTGAAGTGGAAACACCTGCACATTACAAACACTCAGTCCCGATAATTAAGCTAAGGAATACTAACATCTAATTACTAACTATAATATCTCTACTTTCTTATTCCCACCGGCAGAAGGGCGGGCGGGAGCGATGGGTTGCGCCGGTGATTCTCTCCCTCGATCCTCCTCGTCTTCTACCTTCTCCTTCTCTCCTCCTCCTTCTCCTTTTCTCCTCCTCCTCCTCCTTCTCTGCTCCTCCTCCTCTCCTCCTATTTATTTACATTTTTCCTTTAAATTTCTTTTTTTCTTTACATTTTCTCTTTATTTTCCTTTACATTTGCCCTTTATTTTCCTTTACATTTTCTCTTTATGCTCATTTACATTTTATATTATTCTTCTTATTTTATTTTCTTATTCCTATTCTTCTTCTTCTTCTTTCCATTTTCTTATTCTATTTACATCTAGAACCTAAAATACAATATACTAGCAACTAACAGAAAAAAAATATGAATAAAATATACACTAAAAATCTAGAACCTAAAATCCTAAAACTAACATCCTAACTAATGCATATTTTCCTTTTATTTTTTTCTAAATTCTAAAATTCTAACTAAAACTAACTAACCTAACTACAACTAACTAACTACAACTAACTAAACTAACTACAATTAACTAAAACAGAGAAAAAAATAGAGAGGGGGAGGAGGGGGCTCACCAGAGGAGGGTGGTGGCGGCGGCCGTTGGAGGAGGGAGGTGGCGGCGGCTGTTGGAGGAGAGCGGAACCGGCGGCAAGGGCGGCGGGGCGTCTCTTCACCGGCGGCGGCGGGGATCTGCAGCCGGGGGAGGGTGGCGGCGGCGGCCTGTCAGAGAGGAGGAGAGGAGAGAGAGGAGTACGGGCGTCGGGGCTCACCGGTGATGGGCGCGGTGGGACGGCTAGGGCGGCGACGGGGTGTGGGCTGGAGAGAGAGAGAGTGGGGGATGGGGAAAGAGAGTGGGGCAGTTAACGACCCGTACTATGCCGTTAGCCAGCAAACGGCAAAGGCTTCTATGCCGTCTACTTGCAGAAGACATAGCACAGGGCCGTTAGCCAGATCGAGCGCAGCACGAGTGGGCCCCGATTGGCACTTTGCCGTCTGCATGTAGACGGCATAGAAGCCTTTGCCGTCAGCCTGGGTGGACGCAGACGGCAAACAACGGGTTTGCCATGCGTCTGTCGTTTGCCGTCTGTATTTAGGTCAACATACGGCAAACACAACCTCTTTGCCATCTGCCCCGATGAAATACAGACGGCAAAGAGGTTGACACATGGCAAACTGTTGAATTCCAGTAGTGCATGCAACTTAATTTACCTTCTAGATTTGTAATGGAGCTTGATAATTGTTATTATGTTCCATCGTTAAGTCGAAACATTATTTTTGCCTCATGTTTGATGAGACAAGGTTATGAATTCATTATTAAGGACAATGGTTGTTCTATATATTTGAATAAGATGTTTTATGGCTTGGCGCCCGTTGTGAATGGGTTATTCATTTTGAATCTTGAAGGTGAATCTGTCTATAATATAAATGCCAAGAGGCTTAAACCTAATGATATGAATAAAACCTACTTTTGGCATTGTCGGCTTGGTCATATTAGTGAAAAGCGCATGAAGAATCTCCATGATGATGGACTTTTAGAATCGTTTGGTTTTGAATCATTCGAGACATGCAAATCATGCCTACTCGACAATATGACCAAGACACCTTTTGCAAAGAGTTGCGAGAGGGCGTCCGACTTGTTGGAACTCATACATACTGATGTGTGTGGACCAATGAGCACGACTGCTAGAGGTGGTTACCAGTACTTCGTGACTTTCACCGACGACTTGAGAAGATATGGATATATCTACTTGATGAGGCACAAGTCGCAAACCTTTGAAAAGTTCAAGGAGTTCCAGAATGAAGTAGAGAACCAACTCGGCAAGACGATCAAACTTCTGCGATCAGATCGTGGAGGTGAATATATGAGTCAAGAGTTTGATGATCATCTGAAGAGTCGTGGAATTGTTCCACAAATCACTCCTCCTGGAATGCTGCAGAGAAATGGCGTGTCAGAACAGAGAAATCGTACCTTGTTAGACATGGTTCAATCGATGTTGAGTCAGTCAGATCTACCGTTGGCATTTTGGGGTTATGCTCTAGAAGCTGCTGCTTTCGCACTAAACAGAGTACCATCTAAATTCGTAGATAAGACACCATATGAGATATGGACTGGGAAGCGTCATAGTTTGTCTTTTCTAAAGATTTGGGTTGTGAAGCATTTGTCAAGCGACTTCAGTGGGATAAGATCGCACCCAAATCGGATAAGTGCATATTCGTGGGATATCCAAGGGAAACCTTAGGGTATTACTTCTACAACCGACAAGAGGGCAAAGTTTTGGCGCTCGACGCGGTACCTTCCTTGAGAAAGAGTTTCTCACTAGGAAGGCTAGTGGGAGGACAGTGCAACTCGAAGAGGTTCGAGATAAACCACTCGGGGAAGACACGTCAAGTGATGCCATTATGGCAGAGCCAGTCAGTGAACCCGTGGTTGAAGTAGCACCCGCACCACGAAGGTCAGAAAGGCTGCGTAATGCAAGCAATGTATTGTTGTTGGACAACGATGAGCCTTTGACATATGTGGAAGCGATGGTGGATCCAGATTCCGAGTTATGGTTTGAGTCCATGAGATCCGAGTTAAAGTCCATGGATGACAATCAAGTTGGCAACTTGGTTGATCTGTCAAATGGTGCGAGAACCATTGAGTGCAAATGGATCTTTAAGAAGAAAACTGATATGGATGGAAATGTTCAAATCCATAAAGCTCGACTTGTCGCGAAAGGGTTTCGACAAGTTCAAGGAATTTACTACAACGAGACCTTCTCGCCCGTAGCGATGCTTAAATCAGTTCGAATTATTCTAGCTATAGCTGGCTATTTTGATTATGAGATTTGGCAGATGGATGTCAAAACAACTTTCCTTAATGGAAATCTAGAAGAGGATGTGTATATGATACAGCCCGAGGGTTTTGTCGATCCAGAGAATGCTAGTAAGGTATGCAACCTTCAAAAATCCATTTATGGATTGAAGCAAGCATCTCGGAGTTGGAATATTCGTTTTAAAGAGGTTGTCAAATCGTTTGGCTTCATCAAAAACGAAAAGGAACCTTGTGTGTTCAAGAAGTTTAGTGGGAGCTCAACCGTATTTCTAATCTTATATGTGGATGACATATTACTGATTGGGAATGACATTCCAATGCTTGAAGCTGTAAAGGACTCATTGAAAAATAGTTTTGCAATGAAGGACTTGGGAGAAGCAGCTTGCATTTTGGGAATCAATATCTATAGAGATAGATCAAGGAGGCTTATTGGATTAAGACAGAGTACGTATATTGACAAGGTGTTGAAAAGGTTCAACATGCATGAGGCTAAGAAAGGGTTCTTTCCTGCGTCACATGGCATTCATCTAAGCAAGACTCAGGGTCCATTTACTCATGATGAGCAAAGACACATGGATAAGATTCTGTATGCTTCGGCCATCGGGTCTATCATGTATGCTATGGTATGTACTCGTCCAGATGTTTCCTATGCTCTAAGTGCTACGAGCAGATACTAGGCTAATCCAGGAGAGAGCCACTGGATAGCAATTAAGAGCATCCTAAAGTACCTAAGAAGGACTAAGGATATGTTCCTAGTTTATGGAGTTGAGGATGATCTCGTTGTAAAGGGTTACACCGATGCTAGTTTCCAAACCGACAGGGATGACTTTCGCTCGCAATCTGGTTCTGTGTTCATTCTGAACGGAGGTGCAGTGAGCTGGAAAAGTTCCAAGCAAGAGACGGTAGCTGATTCTACAACAGAGGCCGAGTACCTTGTAGCTTCTGAATCTACAAAGGAAGGTGTTTGGATAAGGGATTTCATTACCCTACTTGGTCTGGTTCCAGACTCGGCAAGCCCGTTGGACCTCTATTGTGATAATAGTGGTGCCATCGCACAGGCCAGGGAGCCAAGGCCTAACTGATTGACTCTAGTGCAAGTGGGAGATAATTGGAGATATGCCCTAGAGGCAATCATGTTATGATGTTATCTCCTTATGTATTCATGAGTTATTTGTATTGTTCTTGAACATCATCACTTATATATATCAATAAGTATGTGACTTGTTTGTGAGACTATATATTCTATGATGATTGTTCTAATGGTCCCTAGTTGGTAAGGTTATGCAGACACATATCCTTGAATAGTATATGACTCGGTTGATGACTATGTTTCACAAGTCATGAGCATAGAGATGCTACCGATAGTATGGACTTAGTGATGGGATCACTGAGTTGGATAGAGACCCACTTTGAGACGCAGCGAGATATTGTCATCTGTTAGTCTCAATACAATGTATATGCCATGTCCTAGACCTGAGGTCCTCGCATGTTCTCGGGATGAGGAATGACTCACTTAGGGACTATCAAACGCTACACCGTAACTGGGTAGTTATAAAGGTAGCTTACGGGTGAGTCATGATACATGCAGCGAGACATGGTTGATCAAGATGAGTTTTTCCCCTCCACCATGGAGAGATATTCTTTGGGCCCTCTTGAGTGATAAGATTCAGAAAGCATGGCTGACGAGTGGGTGACCCCACGATGACGACAGTAACGACGACAGGCGCAGACGCTCCGACAGGAACAAGAAGCACGACATCGACGACAACAACAGGCATCGCAGTACTCGACGAGATGTGCGAGACGACATCACACAGAACAGAGTCAACCGCAGCAGGCGAAGACGCGCAGCACGCGAGGTGTACTCGGACGAAGAGGCTTCCGACGAGGAAATCGAGCCATGTGGAGCACTATGCTTCACACGTGCCATACGTGAGACACGAATGCCAAACGGGTTCAAACTGAACTCCACGACACTAAAGTACAACTGAATCGAGGAGCCGGAGGCATGGCTCGACGACTACCTAACAACAGTCAAGTTTCAGAGAGGAACCAACATCACGGCAATGCAGTACGTACAGCTCATGCTCGAGAGCTCCGCTCGACATTGGCTGAAGAATCTCTGGCGCGGATCCATCAGCTCCTGGAGACAGTTCCAAGGAGCTTTCATAGAAAACTTCAAATCCACATACAAGCGACGAGCCTCACTCGAGGAACCGCGGGCATGCAAACAAGGAACGAGGGAGACCCTGCAAGCATACATCCAGCGATGGACGATACTCAAGAATTCAGCGGTAGACATCTCGGACGAAAGTGCGATCGACGCGTTCAGGCGAGGTCTACAGTGCGTTGAATTCAAGGAGCAGCTCGGACAGATGAAAGTCCAAACACTTGCACGGATGTTGGAACTAGCCAACAGCTGGGCGGACGGAGAAGATTATGTTCGTAATGAAACAGAAACCCACACTGCACGATCAGAGTACGACTACGACTACAACAGAGACAGAGGAGCCGACAGAAGAAGGAAGCGACCCAGACTGAACTTCTACGACGACAGAGGACCTGACATGGTCGCCGCCGGTTTCTCGGACGATCGGAACGGCAGGCACCGCGACGACAACAGACCACAACGACGAGACAACCCAGAAGACGAGCCCCAGGCTCAGAAACGAGAATGGAGGACAAGGCATCCACACGACGGCACTCGCGCATTCCGCTCCGCCAAAGAACAACTCGACGGATCGTGTTCTATACACAGATTCAGAAACGAGCGAGGAGAGCTCAGATCGTCCCACACCCTCAGCAATTTCAGAAGCTTCAACGAGTTGGCCGAGGAAAAAAGCCGCTCCGCGGCCGCAAAAGTACGACCACTCGCAAGCATAGCAGTCGGGCCAGTCTCCCACAACGCGCCACCGGCCCCCCTCTGCCAACAAGACAGGTGGCCGCCATCCAGGAACGGCAAAGGACACCAGAAGAAGAAGACAAGTACCCAGAAGCCCACGGGAGGATCTACATGATACAAGAAGGCAGGCCTTCCAACAGGCAGGAGAAACAAGTCACCAGACAAGTCTTCCTGGCAACCTCCGCACACCCGGCCGTCCTAGAGTACCTGCGCGGGTCGGAGACAGAAATCGCCTTCTCCCGGGACGACCACCCGCCAGTCGTTCCCCAACCAGGGCACGCCGCGCTAGTACTCGAGGCCAGAATCGGAAATTACGACATGTCGCGAGTATTCATGGACGGCGGCAGTGGGATCAACATCATCTTCACCCGAACACTCGACGACATGCTCATCCAAAACAACACACTCAAGTCCTCAGGCACAACCTTCCACGGGATCGTACCAGGAAAAGCAGCCTACCCCCTTAGAAGGATAAGGCTGGAGGTAGTCTTCGGGAACGCGACAAACTTCCGCAAGGAAACGCTGGACTTTGAAGTGGTCGACTAGAAGTCGCAATACCACGCAATCCTCGGGCGACCAGCTTTCGCTCGCTTCATGGCCATACCCCATTACGCCTACCTCAAGCTGAAGATGCCAGGCCCACACGGGGTCATCACAATCAGCGGCAGTTTCGTCAGATCCGATCGCTGCGAGAAGGAATTCCACAAATAGCAGAAGCCTTCGTAGCCCACCAAGGCAGCAGGACCACGGGACTCGCAGAAGAAGCGCTCCCGTAGAAGGAAAGGAACATCGCCCAAATAACCCAGGCACTCGGAGACAAAGCTACCAAGCCATTAAGGCCACTACATCATCGTTCTAAGCAAAAGGGATCTGTCTTCAACAGAACCCCCCTACTCTTTGTAAGAGACAGCAGGAAAAGTATTACATAAATATTTTTCCCCAAAATCTGTTGGCACTCGGGGGCTCGCCGAAGCAGCCACCCCCCGAGGCGTCCTCCGCAATCGCGGCACATTAACTTGGCACTCGGGGGCTCGCCGAAGCAGCCACCCCCCGAGGCGTCCTCCGCAATCGCGGCACATTAACTTGGCACTCGGGGGCTCGCCGAAGCATCCACCCCCGAGGCGTCCTCCGCAATCGCGGCACATTAACTTGGCACTCGGGGGCTCGCCGAAGCAGCCACCCCCCGAGGCGTCCTCCGCAATCGCGGAACATTAACTTGGCACTCGGGGGCTAGCCGAAGCAGCCACCCCCCGAGGCGTCCTCCGCAATCGCGGCACATTAACTTGGCACTCGGGGGCTCGCCGAAGCAGCCACCCCCCGAGGCGTCCTCTGCAATCGCGGCACATTAACTTGGTACTCGGGGGCTCGCCGAAGCCTCCACCCCCCGAGGCGCTCTTCGCAACCGCGGCACATAAAAACTTTTACACTCGGGGGCTGGCCACGGCAACCCTCTGGAACGTCCCCCACAACTACAACACAGACGATCCCCCACCCAACCAAGACAACATGGAACATATACCACCAAGAAGAAGCATATACAACGAAGGGAAGCACCTAATCTTTAGGCTCCAACTTCGCCTTAATAAGTGCACCCAGATGGCGGTCGTTCTCTTTGCAAACTCGCCTCACAACCTGGCGCGCAGGTGTATCTACAGCCATATAGTGCTCATTCATCGGATGATCCCTACCGCCTGGAGGACCCGCCACCACCTGAGCAAAATCCACCCCCGGCCAAAGACTATGGACCAAACCCAAAGCAGCTCGGGCTCCAGCATGAATCTGATGATCCATCACTCGACATAACTCGGTAGGCTGAGAAAATACACGACAAAGCCTCTCAAGGGACGAAGGAACCACCTCCAGCGGATAGAACTCAGCATGGATACCACCCAATACCCGCTGGCAGTATTTGAGAGCATCCGGCACCCGCTCAACCCGGAGACGAAGCAAAGCAAAAGGCTCAAGCACGAGCCCCATCCGCCCAAAAGGGATTGCTCGCTTGCACTCTGGGATCATCGAGCCGTGACATCTCTGACTGAACGTCTCTCTCTTCATCCCGAGATCGCCCTGCCAGCACTTCGAAAGTCAAAAACCACGATCAAGACAGAGACAACAAAACCTACTAAACGGAATCGAGCAACCAAGCAGAGGCGAAACTCACCCCACAGGAGGTCGGACAACTTCACCACCCACGAAGCAAGGTTCTCAACCACGGCCTCGGCACGCTCGCGCCGAGTACGCTGAACGACTACGGATCCTTTCAGTCGAACAATCTCCCGCTCAACATTCTTCAGTCGCAAGCAAACGGACTCGTAGGCACCCTCGCGAGCGTCATCCTTCAGCGAATTCCAAGGACGAAGAACGCCCGGAGTGGCCTACCGCATGATGAATAAAGAAATCAAAAAGCAGCGAGAGGAACAACCAAGCAGTCACTCAGATAAAGGTACCAAAAGATCAACCATCACAACGGAGTCAAGAATTACAGACAAAGTTTCAAAGCGACGCAACACTACTATGCCTCCCCCCACCTACGACAGGGGGATCCTGAGCATCAACAACCTGTTGCAGGCGACGAGCCAGTTTATCGGCTCGGTCGTTCTGCTCATCAGAATAGTCCGGGATGGTCTCAACCAAGGAATCATCAATGGAAATCCCATGCCCCATAAGGACGACAATGGGTCATGGAAGAACCACTCACCACGCTCTCCGCAACCAGCTCCACCATATGCCTCCCATCCGGGCCGAATGCAGCCACCCGAGCGCCCAGGCCATCAGGCACCTTTGAACCCTCCGGCATAAGGTGTTCGTGCGCAAGACCCACAAGATCGGAAGCCCGGGTGCCGACATCCCCAACCTCTGCAACAGTACCTGCAACAACATCTACAACACCTTGAAGAACTCCAGACTCTGACGCAGCAGCTTCCATTGGTTTCGCACCTATAGCAGCTGCCTCAAGCAAAGAAACGTCATCATGGAAAGATAGTGGGAACAACAAGACCAATGAATGAATACCAAACTTACACACAAGCGAGTCCGCCAAGGCACGAAGTCATTTCCCCTCGACTGCTTCCACCCGCGCACGCGCGTCCTCAGCTTGACGAAGGCGAACCAGCTCCTCGTGCTGACCATCCAACTCCGCCTCCTTGGAAGCCAAGGTAGCCTTAAGAATGGAAACCGTCCTCCCCGCCTTCTCGGATTGCTTCTCGGCAGCCTGGCGACGGTCTGCGAGGCAAGACAGTACTCAGAACAAAAGACGCAGTGGCCAAAACCCAGCAGCGCAAGAATGAAAACTCACCACTCATAGCAGACAAAGAATCCTGGGCAGAATCATGGGCCCGTTGCCAACGCTCAGCATAAATCACCAAACGCTCACAGTGTTGGAAAACAGGCTGCAAAGTCCAGAAAATCAGATGATAAGGAAAGACAAGACTACAAGCAACTACAAGCAGTTACTTGTAGCCTCGGGGGCTACTCCCATCGGGAACACTGCCGTGCCCCCAATGATAAAGTCGCACAGGCACGAATCAACTTACCAGCTTGGAGACGTGGTCAAAAGCACGAGCCTTGTCTTCAATCGCCAGATCAAGCCGGCCAAAGTACGGGGAACCAAGTTCAGTAAGCTTGGACTCAGGAGCAACAGCACCAGGCGCCTCAGAAGAGGGTGCACCAGGAACTACGCCCACAGTCGAAACGGCAGGAACCTCCGACGGCCCAGATTGACCAACAGCAGCCGAGGGGCCCTCAAGATGCTTGGCTGCCACCCCAGAGTCCGTCGACTTCAAGTCAGTAGTAGCTGCGCTGGTGCACGAAGCAGCCGGAGCAGTCGCAACACTACAATATAAGCATTATCAGACGCAGGAACAAGGAAAAGGGAACGGGCAAAAATTCAGCAGATTCTTACCCGACACGCGCAGCACGAGGGCGCAACAGCCTCCCAAGCCTGACCCTCTTCGGAGCAGCGGCCGGAGTAGCAGCCGAAGGGGAAGGCCCAGCAAACGGAGCAGCCGGTGGGTCAACATCACCTAATGCATCATGATCTTCATCGCTCAAGGGGCGCGACCGCTTCACGCGAAAGGGGCTCGAATCTTCACTATATCCAGTTTCTACCAGCACAGCTTCAGCATCAACAGTTGGCGCAGCATCATCAGCTGCGGAAGCACCAGGTTCTTCAAGAATATCGGCGTCCTCCGGCTGCTGAGGATTACACAGCGCCGGAGCATGGCCCTGCAAGGCAAGCAATGTCAACAAGAGAGAAAAACTAGGTACTTGTCCAAACAAACGAACACGGACACCAACCGGCGGTGGAGAGTGATCAGAATCATACGGAAGGGCAAGCCGCATTTCCGAAATACTCGAGCACTTGGTCACATGTTGGATGCGAGTCAGCAGGGCGTCAGGTTCAAGCTCTTGAGGAGAGCATCTCGTTGAGTCACCAAGTCCCTCGTACTGCCACATAGGACGAGTTCGATGCTGCAACGGTTGAACTCGCCTCCCCACAAAAACTGAGATGAGCTGACCACCAGTCAAGTTATCCTTCAACACAGCAATCCTCTCCAAAAACGGAGTCAGCTCGGACGACTCCGCGTCGGTCAAGGAATGAGACCACGAAGGCTGTCTGACCACCCGTGTTCCCGGATTGAAAGAAGCAAGACCGAATTGTTGACCAGCAATGCAACGATCCTTCAGATAAAACCAGCCTTTTCGCCAGCCGCTAAAGGAATCGATTTTCTCCAAGTCAAAATACGAATGTTTATCCCCAATGGAGATACCCACCCGACCCACGGCGTACTCGGAGTTCGTCCTTTTTATACTAAAAAGGCGCCTCCAAAGTCCCCAATGGGGGTAAATCCCCAGGAAGGCCTCACAAAGAGTGATGAAACACGCAATGTGCGAAATTCCGTTGGGAGTCAGGTCATGCAACTGGAGCCGATAGGAATACTGCAAGCCGCGAACGAAAGGATGCAGCGGAAGAGCAAACCCGCGGTGGAAGAAAGCCTGGAAGCATACCCGCTCATCCGCCGCTGGCGCTGGAATCGACTCATCACCAGGGAGACGCACATCACCCTCCACCACCACGCCGTTAGCAACCAGCGCATCCAGATCTCCGGCCCTGAACGTGGACCGCTCCCACTTGCCGGACATCTTGGCCGACTCTACAGCACTACGGGGGCGCTTGGTCATAGATCCCGCAGTAGCCCGCGGAGGAGAAAAGATGAAGGCTCAAGAACAAGAAGGAAACAGAGAAAGAGAAGGAAGGCAATGGCTGGGTAAAACCTACAACTTAACCATTCGCAAGGTATTTAACCCAAGGGCCTAGCACGAAGGGCCACCGTCCAACCTTATCGCCCAGCAAACGTGGCACGATCCCATAAACAGGCGAAAAGTATGGAAAATCCAACCGGCGCAGTAACAACACCGCCCACTACACGCGCAAAAAGAGGACCATGATCGCGCGACGAGAAAATTTTGGCGGGACAGTGCCAAGACATTTCCTTCGGCAGGCTACAGTGGTTAAAAACACCAGAAGACCACGCCAACGTCATATCACAGCAAGGCGTACTGAGTACGCCATCAAGGCTCAGAGATTCTATCTTTCAGATCTTTTCCCGATGAAGAAAAACATCTTACTCCCATCGGGAGAGCACATCATAAGAGTCCCAGGTGCTCCCTCACCCAAAGGTCAGCAATGTGCTCAAGTGACCACTCGCACTCACGAGAGTCTCGGGTGCTCCCTCAACAAACATGCATTCACCGTGTGCTCCCTCAACCCGACACAAGACAAACATGCATTCGCCAAGATCATACGGCGCTAAGAGTCTCAGGTGCTCCCTCACCTCAAGAGCCGAAACGGCATTCGAGTGACCACTCGCAAAGAACCCCTCGCCGGAGCACTCGAAAGAAGCTCCGCGGGTGAATAAGTGAACAGCTCGCTTGATGTTTTGTTCCAAGCGGGTGCAATATTATTAGGCTCCGCGCCTAAAAACACACATTCCTGGAACACGACAAACTGTGCCCAGATGCCACGCAAGATTAGCGTGTAGGTAAGACCCCGCTGCGAAGTTCGGCCGGTCTGGGACTTGCCGAAGAGCGATTTCACTCCCAACCCTTTCCATGCACTGCGCATGATAGAAAAATCCGGGCGGACGCTCCTTAGGCTATACACATTACTGGCGGCAAATGAACACCGTAAGACCTGAAGCGACAGGACTTTTTCTTGACTCCAGTGTTCCAAGCTCACGTCGAGGGACGTGGGTTTGATTGGGCTACTGCGGTTTTTGCCACCAGCGCAATTCACCAAGGCTCGACCAGTCGACTCCTTGGGCCTTTCAGCTTAGCATTTCTTGAAATAGGTTTTGTCATGGCCACCAGACTGCCAGCGACACGCGGTTGCAAATGACCAACAAATGGATGTACTCGAGTCCCTGCGTGACTCTTCGAGTCCCCCAGGCACTCGGGGGCTACTGACGAGGGGGTGACCCCACGACTCCTACGGATAAGCCTACCTGGTGTCCCTAAAGATAGAAGGCCCATGAAGGCCCGCCTTGGCCCGCTAGTTGGCACCGACATAGGAGTCTGCGACTCACAAGGAAGGTGCGAAGACCTGTCGTACGGAGCAAGCTAGGGTTAGGAAAGCTTACCTGTAAACGTAGATGAATTCCCCGAGACCTAGCCCAATATATAAGGGCTAGGAGGGGCGACGCCAAAGGCAACCAATATCATCTGTAACCCTAGCCTTGAGCGCTCCAGCCTTGGCATCCACTGTAATCGCATCTCCCTCACCAATAATATCGAGCAGGAACGCATCCTCTTGTTTGCCGACGAGCTATCGTCCAACCTGTGCCTCTCATGACTAACCCAGGGTCCCTGACCATGGGATTTTCCGGGGTTGATCCCCGTCAATGGCCATGCGACATGTGTTAAGTGTTAAACCGGTTCAGGAATCTGTATCACGGTTTTGAGAAGAGAGGTCAAGCTATCACAAGGGTGACAAGTACTCGCCTTGAGTTTGACAACATATATCGTGAGGCAAAGGGAATGTTGCATATAACACTTTTTAATGCTTCGTCTAATGACTTTACGCATATATGGGAGCCGGCACGTTCTTCTAGGAACCGCTACCGACTATCGAACCAGATGTGATTCGAGTCGTGTCCATGTATACGTGAACCTATAGGGTCGCGCGCTTAAGGGGAAAGGAGCCCATTCGGATGTGATCCGAATGGAATATGGATGGAGGGTCCGGATTGCCTCAAGGGTTGAGGCCATTCCACGGGCGCCTATGTAAAGGGCTAGGGCGAACCCCGAAGGGGTATAGGTCGGACCACAAGCCTAGCCGCCACTCCACCTCCAGGCCGAGCTGCCGGACCTAGAAGTCCGCCGCCCGGCGCTCCTCCTTGTACGTGCGCATCCCTTGGAGGCACCACACCTGCGGTGCTTGGACGAACTGTTTGCGGGATTGGATCGTGGGACTCCGTTCGTGGGATCGGTACGAGGGATCGGTTCGTGGGATTCGAGGCGCCGCCACCGACGCGCATCGCCAACTCTCCTTCCGCTGCCGTGACTGCGCGTCTAGTGGTAAACCCTAATCACGTAGTGCATCCCTAGTAGCAATGATCTTTGTTGTGCGCGGCAGAAATTTTATTTTGGCGCTAGCATAACGTACCGTGTGCCCGAACAGAGTCTAGGGGATGTTCTGTTGCCACAAGGGGGAAACCAATGATGATTGTAAATGCGGCTGCAAGGATTTTTTATTTTATGCAAAGTTCTTTTAATGCAGTTGTCTGTTGCTTTGGGTTTACACTTTAGGTGGGGCTCGCAACTTAATACCAGCGAGATGTCCTGGATTGATATCACAAGGTGGATGATTAGTAGTAGATGCAGCTGGATTTCGGTCTACTTATTTTGGCGTACGACTCATGCTTTTGAGCCTCTTCCTTTCTTTGTAGCATAGTTAGCATTGCGGTGCGTTTTTAATCCTGTCAATTGCCCAGCTGTGATTTTTTACCTTGCATAGCACTTTTATCATCTTTTGGGAGAGACACATCACTAATGAACATCATGGGACCCCGGTCCATATTCTCATCACTGGTTACACGCTGAAGTATTGAAAGTTGACACTTCCACCTCCTCATATTTGCTAGCCTCTTCAGTACCGTGCATTGCCCTCTTCTCACTCCGAGAGTTTGTGTCCACCTTCGCCAGTGCATCCAAACCCTTGGCATGATACGCTCTGTCATCATAAGCCTCTCTATATCTTTCTTCAAAACAGCCACCATACCTACCTATCAAGGCATTTCCATAGCCTTTCCGAGATATATTGCCATGCAACATCCACCTTCTCATGACTTGATCTTCATGTCATACATGTTCCTGCTACAATGGCAGGGGCATACATTTGCATACATCATGATAGCTACATCTTATTTATGTTGAGTACCTTGTAAAGTGTGAAGATCTTCTATACCTTCTTGTAAAATAGAGTGTTGCCCTTAAGTGAGGAAAAGATCCGAAAGAGGACAAAATTAAAAGATCCGAAAGAGGACAAATGAGAGTTAAATAGAAAGAGCCATTGAGGCCACCAAATACAAAAAGAGAAAAAAGAGAAAAAGAAATAAAAAGAGAGAAAGGGGCAACACTACTATTCCTTTTGAAAGATCCACAGTCGTACTCCTTCTTATACCTTGTACTCCATAGAGATGATCATATATGCATATAGCTATGTGGGGACCCTTCAAACTATAGAACTTGGCTTGTATACTCCAATGATGAGCCTCCTCAGACGAGCTCTGGGTCTTCTTGAGTGAGCAAGTTGGATGCACACCCACTAGTTCCATTGGAGAGCTTTTCTAGCTCATATGTGCATCCGTTGCATGGCAATCCCTACTCCTCACATCATATCTATCATTTGGCCTTCTCTCGCCTATGATTGTCCTCATTTATGTGAGCCTTTCACACCCTTTTTGTCTTCCTCCTCCACCATATCTCTCTCTTTGCTATCCTAAGTGTCAACTCTCGTGCTTACACTCATCCATTGCATGAGTGCTCGAAATATCGAAAAGGAGTAGATTAAATTGACTTGTACCTGACTAGTGGTATGGGGACGAGTCAAGATAAGATTCCAAAGAAGACTAAGTGTGAAACTCCAGTAGATTGAGTTCTCAACAACTATTATTTTTTCCGTCGTATATCCATCCCCCTTCTTGCACGCAAACACCATATGGAGACATTCGAGTCACGGACAGCGAGAGCTCTTTCACCTTTATGTTCTTATGTTGCTTGTTTCAATGCTAATATAGACTCTCGCCTGTTATGACCTGAATTGAATTACATACCTTGATTGCTTTTCTTTCAAAGTTATTATATGGTTGTTAGCATGTCACCACAGAAATTATGCTTGTTATCATTTACCTACTCGAGGACGAGCAGGAATTACGCTTGGGGATGTTGATACGTCCCAAACGTATCTATAATTTCTGCTCGCTCCATGCATGTTTTGGGTGATATTGCTATGATCTAGATACACTTTCATACACTTTTGATCATATTTGGACTAACTTATTAACTCAGTGCACCCCAGTGCCAGTTCCTGTTTTCTGCTGTTTTTCTATATCAGGTTTCCCCCATAGTAAAAGTGCTCCAAAAATTCGGGAAACATCAGATAAAAAATCAGTGCAGAGGAACCTTCCGGAATCACCTGGGTGGGGCCAAAGGGCCACCACCAGGGGCCTAGGCGCCCTGGTGGCGCGCCTTAGGACCTGGCCCCGCCAGGGGGGCGCCTAGACCCCTGGTGGGTGTAACAGCCCAGATTTCACAAAAAAAAATTGTTTTTGGTGTGAATTGATTGATTTCCTGCTTTGTTTGCAGTTTTTGCATCCCCGATATATCGATCGGCGATTATTCCCCCCCTCTTATCTCATACCGGACGGAGACCGTCCCTTGCCACCTTGACACTCGACCTTTGCGGCACCGTGTTTCACCCGATCATCGTCGCGAAAACCCGCACCAGACCAGCCGTAGCCAACGGAACAAAACCCCCGTTTAATAAGTAATCGGGATATTTTTATAGCGCACCGGAAAGTGTTCTTGAAACGGTTCCCGCGTGAGGTGAACGTCGCCGTCTTGACGCGTTGATCGCGCAGCTCGAAGTTTTACCCGAATCAGAGGTCCTACGGACCCCCGGCAGTCAGGAACGTAAACACCGCGCGCGCGAGAGAAAAACCAAGGGTGTTTTTGCAAAATGGTTCTCATCTTACTCTAAAATAGACCGTTAGGCACTCGTATATTGCTAGTGCAACTGCAACCTCACCACTACCCCCATCTTACCCGTGAGAACTTAGTTACAAGACTTTTGATATATTCTCGCCCCTTGCTTTTCTTTTCCCTTTTATGTTTTTCCATATCGGACGCTGCAGTTGATTACTACCTCGACTCTTCTTCTGGACACCTTCGTGGAGACTCGACGACGACTAGTTAGGCGGATCCCGTCGGAGAGCCTGGTCCCATGTGGTTACGGGAATGATGTGTTTTACTTTTTCCGCTAGGCATTTGATTGTAGTCTGTACTATGACATGTATCTTCCGCTGATGTAGTGTATTAAGGCAGTTATATGCTGACTTGTATGAGATGTTGTATCCATGTAGCTGTAATGTTGTGATATCATGTTGGAAATTCGAGGCTTATGGAATTGTCATATGTCGCGGTGGGACCGATATGTGCTTCGTCCCCGGATCTGGATGGAAACATCTAGATTTGGAACAGTACCGCATATCGGGCCTTACAACTTGGTATCAGAGCCTTACCGACCGTAGTATCCCTTCTCTGGCCGAAGTCGAGTCTAGACAAAAACTATTTTGTAGTTACTAAGATATTTATCGGAGAGTAGGAATCTTTTTACTCCTTACCCTTTCTCTGGTCAGGACAAGTGTCGTAAGTGTTTTAATTATCGTCTTATCCCATTTCAAACTTTAGGATCTCGAGTGTGTGGAGTATCGAAATCGTTACAATGCTTTGCTTGGGAAGTATTGTCTCGATTCCGAGCTCAGGTGGGCATTCCTGTAGTACCTTTAGCTTCTCCGATTTCGGGTATCATCTGGGTCATCCATTGCCATCCATCCTTTTGTCGGTGTTTACACGACTTGCTTCGAAAACACTATCCTTTGATCCAGTTATCATTGTCGTTCCTCCTCTTGACACCGACGGTTTCGTATTTTTGACGTTGCCATCTCTCCGCGGAAATTTATCTCGATGAAAGCTCGACATCGACATAGAGCATAGTCCCTTGTTCGTGGTGTTGAAGATTTGTCGACTCTCTTTTCTCTTCCCCTCTCCCCCGGATCGTCCAGGATCTCGGGACGAGATCCCTTGTTCGTGGTGTTGTATTGTAACAACCCAGGCTTCACAAAAAATTAAAAATTTGTTTTTGGTGTGAATTGATTGATTGCCTGCTTTGTTTGCGGTGTTTGCATCCCCGATATATTGATCGACGATTATTTTCCCCCTCTTATCTCGTACCGGACGGAGACCGACCCTTTCCACCTTGACACTCGACATTTGCGACACCAGGTTTCACCCGATCACCGTCGCGAAAACCCGCACCAGACCAGCCGCAGCCAATGGAATGAAAACCCTGTTTAATACTCCCTCTGTTCCTTGATATAAGGTGCCTAAGGTTTTTGCACGGAAATTAACGCGTACGTATAATGCTAAAATTGGATTGATCTTTCCCTAGAAAAAATCGTGAGAATTTTTTTCGAATCCACCAATAATAGGAAAGGGACCTCCGTTCTATCTCTTTCCGTAGGTATATTTGCCTAGACGGGTGGTATAATATTAATATGCCATGTGTTTTGGAATTTTTCTCAAAACCTTAGGCACCTTATATCAACGAACGGAGGGAGTAAGTAAACCGGATATTTTTATAGCGCACCGGAAAGTGTTCTTGGAATGGTTCCCGCGCGAGGTGAACGCCGCCGGCTTGACGTGCTGATCGCGCAGTTCAAAGTTTTACCCGAATCGGAGGTCCTGCGGACCCCCGACAGTCAGGAATGTAAACACCACGCGCGCGAGAGAAAAACCTGGGATGTTTTTGCAAACTGCAAGCCACCTAGGCTATATAAAGACCACCACTCTCCCGCCCCTTTCTAGGGTTTCCCTAAGCAAAAATTGCATCCACCCCCCTCATTTGCCCCAAAATTGCCCAATTTTCGCCCAAAACACCCCTAACCCAAAAATCTCCAGATCCAGCAGCTCCCAGCCGTCGGATCGGCCGATCCAACGGCCAGGAAGCTGCCACGTCGCCACCCACCTCTCCACCTTCTATCTCCTCCAACCTCTACCCGTGCGCCGCCGGGCCGAGGCCGCCGCCGCACCCAGGTCGCCACCCTGCCCGCACCTCCCCTCTGTCCCTCCCCCTCACCTCGTTTCCCCTCTGCCCGCATGCAGCGGCCGTCGGCGAGCCGCGCCATGAACGCCGGCGTGGAGCTCCTCGCGCCGCCCGGCCTCCTCCACGCGACCAAGCCGGCGCCGCCTCGCCGGATCCAGCAAGGGGCGGCCGGATCCGCCACCCCCCGCCGCTGACGCCCTCCGTGGCCCGCCTGCCTCGCCGCCTCCCCTGGCCGGCCAGCCGCCGCCGACGAGGTCCCGGACGGGATCGAGATCCCATTCCAGCGCCCCGATCCAGCCACCTCCACGTGTGGGCCGGCCTGCAGAGCCCAGCCGCGAGGCCCACCAGTGACCGCAGCCCAGCCAAGCCGCCAACCACTTGGGCCCTGCCCATGGGTGAGGCTTCACTTTTTTTCTTCTTCTGTTGACCCTGCGATTTTTTCTAAGTCTGGAAATGTTTTGCTTCTGATTCAATTTTGCGTTGTAGTTTGGGAGTAAACCTTAGCCCGGATGAACGTGCGCCTAGAAGGAAAATTGTTTAGTTTTGTGTGTACTTTAGTTCATATTTTGTGAGCATTTTGATTTGAGGCCATCTTGATGTTGTTAATATGTGTTGAAGTGGGCACCAGACTGTTAACTGCTGCTAATTTCTGGAAAGTGTTGTTGTTAATTTATTGCAAGTTTGATTGATGATTGTGACACATCCATGAGGCCTATGCTATTAATTCTTGTTGCATACTGTTAAGCATCAGCTCTACTTCAATGCTATGCATTCACATGTCATATTTGCCTGCTGCATGATGTTTGTTTCATCACCCAAAGTAGCTACCCTGTTGTTAGAGTGCTGCTGTTTATATAAAGTTGCTACTTGATGCCCTATATCTTTTTAACTGTGCATCCTATTGAGCATTTCAATATGTCATTTTGATCTATGCCATGTCTACTTCCATTATATGTATTGCATTGTCATGTTTACATTTCTGGTCAAAGATATGTTTAGCTCCAAAGTTTCTATGCCACTGTTTTTCACAGCCACCTCTGTTTTTCTCTAAGTCTGTAACTTTCCGATGCCATGTTGCATGCTTAATATCTTTTGATTTGTGATGCCTATGACCTTGATTCTTGTTTGTACCTGATCACTATCATGTCTACTTCATGACCACATATTGCTATGTCAGCTTGTTGCATATTTGCATATAGTTTTTCTCCTGTTTATACAGCATGAAAATAACAGTTTCTGCCCTGTTTTCCTGATTTTCACTAAGTCCTTGATCATGAATGTTTTATAGCTTTTTGTGTTGCTTATAACTAGTGAACCATGATGCCTTTTTGCATGATTCCTTTTGCCATGCCATGCATTCCATGTCTACTTTAGTTGCATACCATCTTTGTGCATGTTTGAAACATTTTGCTTGTTTATTTGTTGCTCTAAAGTGTGCTACTTGATGTTGGCAGATTGTGTGCATAACTTGTATTGCTTGTATCTTTTTAACCGTAACTCCGTTTGGAGTGTTCTTTACATGTATGATTAGAATTTCATGTACTTTGTGTTTATGCTAAGGTTTGTTGTTGTTAACCAACCTAAAATATGGTTTAGGGCAGACCAATACCAAATGTTTTAATTGTCGTGCGACACTTAGTGGAATGTTGTGTTTAGGATTGTGCCTCACTTAAATTGACTAGCATAGATAGTTTACTTTGTGCTTCACCTCTTGCCATGTTTGTGTGATATGCCGTGCTTGAGTGAGATGCCATGTTAACAACATTTGCTCATGTTGTGTAGCTAAACAACTTGAACCTTTCTAAATGTGCGGTATCTTCGTGTGTGACGAGTACTCCACTTAACTTGCTAGTAACCGCTCTCGACGATAGATGCGATACCGTAGTGTGTTGTCTCGTGTTGCCTTCTTGTTGATGCTTGCTCGTGATTTATTCGTAGTAATAGATGCTTGCTCATCGATTGCATTTTCCAATGTTTCCTTCTTGTGTGCTTCCGCGGGTACCTCTCGGAGACGATGCGAGCTTGCGATCGACTTCACCTTTGGTTTCGTCTTCTCATCAGTTAAGGGGGAGCATATATCATGCTTATAACTTTCAACTAACTTGCGCCTAGGTGTAGGATAGAACGATTAATTGATCCTACCACTTCATATTCATGCCTCTCAAATAAACCCAAACAGCCATGTCCTCCACATCCCAGCAAACCTTGTTCGGCTATGTTACTATTGCTCGCTGCTCAGCCACTGCTTAGTATGCATGCTAGGATGCTATTAACTGTTACCTCATGTTACTCCTTGGATTGGGCTATCACATTTATTATATTGTTGTGGATGATATGTTTATTTTAATGTTGACTATACTCGACGAAGGATGGAAGGTCTAGGCTATCCCGCACCGACGCTTTGTTCCTTTCGACTCACCTAGGATCCGAGTTCCGGGTATGGGTTCTAAGACTGAGCGTGCCTAACCACGTGTGGGATTTTATGGGTCCCCTTTTCTTACCTACCTAGCTTCGAACATTTCTAGTGGTGGCCCAAGCTGATTTACCATTTGAAACCGTGTGTGTTTGTCGGGTAGCTCCTGGCAGATATTCTTTAAAACAACCTGGGCCAGAGGGAACATGGTTTCCTTGTTGGTCCAACTTGTCTAGCTGAGGACCCGACCTCATGTGAGAATTTACCGGCAATCCAAACCTGCGATAGACGGTAGAGACCAGATCGAGAGCGCGGCCGGCTCCTGAGCTGGATGTGGACTGACCAGGGGCACCCGGATTTGTTCGTTGTTAGTTAGAGGGACCTGTCGTTTTGGATCTCTAGGGACTAAATCATAAAATGGCTGCCTGTGATGGGTAGGAACTGAGAGAGATGGGCGTGCGTGCGGAGCCTTGTAATGGGCAGTAGGTACACCCCTGCAGGGTTAAATCTTTTTGAGAAGTCGTGTCCACGGTTATGGACGACTTGGAACCTACGTCTTGTTCATAGACAACAACAATTGAGATAATCTTAATATAACTTGTTCAACGTGTGTGTGCCTTGACTACTTCTTCTTCATCGGGATGCGAAGGGGAGGACAAGGATAGGATAGGTGTTATGATTGCGTAAGTAGATGATAGCAAGACTTGTTGGAGGCGATTCCTCACCGAATCCTTCGTTCTCATCTTACTCTAAAATAGACCGTTAGCCACTCGTATATTGCTAGTGCGACTACAACCTCACCACTACCCCCATCTTACCCGTGAGATGTTAGTTACAAGACTTTTGATATATTCTCACCCCTTGCTTTTCTTTTCCCTTTTATGTTTTTATTGATCGACCGCTGCGGTTGATTACTACCTCGACTCTTCTTCTGGACACCTTCGTGGAGATTCGAGGACGACTAGTTAGGCAGATCCCGGCGGAGATCCTGGACCCATGTGGTTACGGGAATGCTGTGTTTTACTTTTGCTGCTAGGCATTTGATTGTAGTCTATACTCAGACATGTATCTTCCGCTGATGTAGTGTATTAAGGCAGTTGTATGCTGATGGCGGAGAAGTTAATAGGTTTAGTGGGATCGCCTCGCCCGTTAACCGCGCCAATAAACGATTCTTGATAACCCACAAGTCTAGGGGATCAATTCTAGCTTTTCGATAAATAAGGATGTCGATCCCAACGAGGAGCAGAAGGTACTGATAAGTGACACTGGATAAGGAAAAGGCTGCACACACTGAAGGGTAAATATTTATGGGTTTTTGGTTTAAGCAACAGAAAAGTAAAAGACAGGAAAAGTAAACAAGGTAACTGAGGAGTAGCAAGTGGCCTAATCCTTTCACAAGGATAAGCCTAGGAACTGAACTTATAAAAGCTAAAGCGTTCTCGAGAACACACGGGAGAGATAGCCAAGTTACTTTCACCATACTCCGCCAAGTAATATGTATTGTGTTGATAAGTGTTGGTGGGTGGATCAATGCTAGTACACCTTCTAGACTAAGATAAGTGTACTCTTATGATTACACAGCTTGCAAGCATCCGCAAATACAAGGTAGTAATTAAGGCATAAGCCTAACAACAGCATTACGATCAAGGATCCATAACTCCCTTGTGCGAAAGTCTGCGAACTGGGGTTCAGGTTTCTGTCACTCCGGCAACCCACCATAAGCATCCTTTGTTCACAATGTATTCCTCTAGGCCCGTGAAAGGTGAAGTGTTATGTGTTCGACTCACATAACACCACTAGAGAAATAACAACACAACTTAAGTATAAAACAACACATAATACTACAATATAGTATGACTACTAACAACTGGACTTCTCCCATGTTATCAAGAACTAAAGTAACTACTCACAAGACATAAAAGAGATCATGGTCAGAGGTGATAGATGGGTGGTAAACAATCTGGACACAATGATATTTCTCCAACAAAACTCAATAGCATTCACCACAAAGTAGTAATCAACACCAACAGAGTAGAGAGGATAGATAGTACGAATCACAACACAAGTTGCAATTGTGAGATGAGATGGGATGGAGATGGAGATGGTGCTGATGTTGGGGATGATGTTGATGATGATCTCGATGATGCCCGTGACGATGATGATGATGATGGCGACGATCTCCCCTTCCGGGAGGTGATCTCCCCGGCGGAATCTGCCCGCCGGAGATGGATTTTCTCCTCTGTAGGTTTCCGCCCCGTGGCGGCGGCAAAACACGGAAACGACTCTATTTTTTAGGGTTTTCACCCCAGGGGGGTATTATAGGCGAGAGGGGGCACCGAGGGGGGCCACCAGGCATCCAGGAGGGTGCCTGGCGCGACCAGGAAGGGGGCGCGCCATGCACCCTTCTGGCTGCCTGGTGGGTCCCCTCACCTCCTCCTTCGGTGATTCCCAGTCAATCTTCGTAAAAATGATCCCCGTAAAATTTCATCGCATTTGGACTTGATCTGATTAAGCAACTTGGTATCCACTTTTTACCGCTGAATTCTGGTTCTGCTGCTTCGGCACGGGAAAGTTGTAAACTGTGTAAAATAAGCCAAAACAACATAAAAACAATACTTTAAAGTGGAGTATATCAATGAATAGGGTGAAATCACAGTATAAAATAGTGATGCTTTTTGGACGTATCAACTCCCCCAAGCTTAGACCTCGCTTGTCCTCAAGAGATTGCTGAGCTCGGTAAACCTGTCCACAAGTTTAGAGAGTGAAGTGTCAATAAAAGAATACGAACAAGAAGCATCAAGATTCCTCACCAAACTTAAACATCCTCAACATCAACCTCAACTCATAAGGTCTTTATGAGAAGGTAGTAACAATTATAACAAAGTGGGACCTGGAAAACTCATCAAATCATGACAAACATAGCCTTGGTCAAGGAGCAATTAATAACTTTTACTTTTGTTCTTTCACTTATAATGAAACAATTGAAGCTTTTGAAAGAACATGCTATTAGTCAAGAAGTGCACATGTCAACACAAAGGAAGATGTTTACTAAGCATAAGCCTTTGCAAAAAACTCACTTATCAAAAGATAATGTCAACAAAGATGTAACATGCTAGATTTCAATGCAACTTTATATGCAAGCATCTTTATCAACATCAAGTGTCTGTTCTCTCTCTAGAAAGGAAGGAAGTAGGAAGGACTGACTCATCACAAAATAAACATAAACCCCGTGCAAAAGGGTAAGCAGGGAAAACTTATGTGCCATCTCTAGATCAAACAGAATAAAAACAAACTTTTTGGGAGGTGCATGATCCGTCAACGACTGCTGATAGATAACTCACTCACTTCATGATTTGGACAAGTTTCGAGGAACGGCTCCCATGTGGGGACGATCACATCCCCTTGGATTCCTTTGTTTATCACTCGTAAAAGGGCGAAGGAACTTGTGTGTTAGTATTTATCTTTTGCGAGATGGGCACTCATGTCAGTCCCTTCTCGTATTAGGGGTTTGCATATTAGACATGCAATCCCAAGATAAAACTTGTCCAAATTAAGAAGATCATGGGTCACCCACCACTTCCTCATGAGCTGAATCAGCGGCACAAAACAGAAGATTTTGAACATATAAAAGATAGCACACAAATTATATACTTTAGGAGTGGCATGTAATACCACAAGTAGGAAGGTATGGTGGACTCAAGCGGAAGAAGTTGGTTTCAGGGTATGGAAGTACAAGCAGAATTCCGCTTGGTACAGAGTTTTGGCTACCAAAGCTTTGAGAGAGCAGACAATTGATGACAACTTAGATGCAAGCAATACAAAGCATAAACATTAAAACTAGCATGAAACATCAAGCTATCTTCCTTGTCAACATAACACTTCAAGCATAATAACACAAAGGTTTTGACTATGTCGCTACTTTGAGAAAAACATGCTTGTTGCTATGACCAAAGCTATACTTGCCAAGATTAAATAAAGTTTTCGAAGCCATACCTGATATAAGGTCAATACTCCTCATAAGAATCAGCTCATAATGTCGATTGCATGAAGAGAATACCAAGTGCGGTGAAGAAAACCAATAGACTTCTCATTAATATTCCTTCGTAGACGACTCCACACTCACGGATACAAAGCTCTCCACAAAAGGAGTGATAGACCTCAAAGCAACACCTATTTCATAAAGTAACCTCCCTAGACATGATATAACTCTACTTGACTCCTAAAGACAAAGATAAAGATAAAGATACCGGGCACTCCCCCAAGCTTGGAACAAGCTAAGGGGGTGCCATTACCCGAGGAGATTTACTCCTCATTCTTGTTCTTGTTGGTCACGTACTCCTTGGCGAAGCGCTTCCATGGCAGCTGCTCTCAGGTCTCAAAGGACATTCCTGTCTCCAAGATCCTGCACTCAGCACCTAAACCCATGCGCAGAAACTTTAGTTCATACTCACATTTCTGGTTCTGCAGATCATATATCTGTGCTTGGAGTTCATAAACTTTTTCTTCTAGTGCGGCCAAACTTGACCACATCTCCTTCATCTCCTTATTGTGGGAAGCCTCGATCTCGTTCATGATGTCGAAGTTAGCTTCAACACCACGCTCCACCATTTTCTTGAACTTGAAGACCTCATGTTCCATCTCCTTCAGCCGATCCTCGGTGCTCCCTTCCTTGACTGGTCCCTTCAGATCTTCCTTGTGGAGAACACTGTCCTCCACACGAAGGACCTGAGGGTGCTTCCTCACCTCAGTGAGGTAAGGGTTGATGACGTTGACGACGAACTTGTCCTTGGGGGAACTTGGAGAAGCCATGGCACCTAGATCTACTAAAATTTTTCCTGGCAGAAACAGACCGAGAAAGAAAACACGCGAAATCGAGAGATACGGTGCCGGAACGATCCGGGCAAATATATAGCAAAAATTTCTGCAACAGAAGGAAGGTTTCAAGCCTAGGTGGAGTCGGAGGCGGAGTCTAGGGCAGCCAGGAGGGTGCCTGGCGTGGCCAGGAGTGGGGCCGCGCCAGGGGGCCTCCTGACCTCCCTGGAGCTCCTCTCCGGCTCCACTCGGGCTTGGTATTTTCCTAATTTTGCAAAAACTCTGAAAAGTTAAATTTTATTAACGTTCGCGGTGTTTTCTTACCATAATTCATACCTTTTCTAATTCTGCTCCTGCCGGAGTTTGAAACTGGGCTGCAACATGTTACTAATGAGTACTTGTATATATCATGTTTGCATCCACATTGATTGGATCACCTGCCATATAATGTTTGAGTCTTTGTCCATTCACTACTTTAGGTTTGGTGCCTTCGAAAATATTGATCTTGATTGCACCCTACCGATATACTTCTTCGATATGAAAAGGTCCTTCCCATCTGGAAATTAGTTTACCTGGAGAAAACCTGAAACGAGATCTAAACAACAAAACTTTATCACCAATATTAAATTCACGTTTCAGAATTCTTTTATCGTGCCACTTCTTTACCTTTTCCTTGAACATTTTAGCGCTCTCGTAAGCTTCACTTCTCCACTCATCTAGAGAAGTCAAGTTCATGAGACGCTTTTCACCAGCTAACTTTGGGTCAGCATTCAGCTCTCTGACAGCCTAGAAAGCCTTATGCTCTAACTCTAATGGTAAATGAAAAGCCTTGCCATAGACCATATTATACGGAGACATGCCCATGGGGTTTTTGTAAGAAGTTCTATACGCCCACAAAGCATCTCCTAACTTCTTTGACCAGTCCTTTTGTAACAGCCCAGATTTTACAAAAATTAAATTTTTTTCGGTGTGAATTGTTTGATTTTCTGATTTGTTTGCGGTGTTTGCATCCCCGATTTATCGATCGGCGATTATTTTGCCCCCTATTATCTCGTATCGGACGGAGACCGACCCTTGCCATCCTGACACTCGACATTTGCGACACCGGGTTTCGCCCGATCACTGTCGCGAAAACCGCACGAGACCAGCCGTAGCCAACGGAACGAGAAACCCCATTTCATAATTACACGAGATATTTTATAGCGCACCGGAAAGTGTTCTCGGAACGGTTCCAACACGAGGTGAACGCCGCCGGCTCGACGCGCTGATCGCGCAGTTCAAAGTTTTACCCGAATCGGAGGTACTGCGGACCCCCGGCGGTCAGAAACGTAAACACCGTGCGCGCGAGAGAAAAACCGGGGATGTTTTTGCAAACTGCCAGCCACCTGGGCTATATAAAGACCACCACACTCCCACCTCTTTCTAGGGTTTCCCTAGTCCAAAATTGCAGCCACCCCCCTGGAAAATTGCCAGATCTGCCAGAAATTCCCCCTCTCCCCGAAACCCTAGCTCTCAAGCAACCACAACCCTCAGATCTAGCAACCGACGGCTCAGATAGCGCCCCCAGCTCCACCAACCCCCAGCTAGCAGCCTCCCAGCGCCGCCGGGCCAATCCGGGCCCCACGGGCCCGTCGACGTCCGCCCCGGGCCGAGAAGCCCGCCGCCTCACCCGAGCTCCTCCCACCGTGCAGCCATGGAGGCGGCCGCCTTCGGCCGATGCCGGCAAGCCTCCTCCGCTGTGGACGCTCTCCTCCTCCCATGTCGCGCGCCTCACCCTCTCCTCCACCTCACGACCCTCCCCTTCTCCCCTGTGTTGCAGAAGCCGCCGGAGCCGCACCGGCGTCGCCCTCCCGCCATGGTCGTTCGAAGTCGGAGCTCGCCGCCCCTGGAGGTTCTCCGCCGCCTCGACGCCAGATCCGATGGGATCCCGGCCGCCGCCGCCGCGCCAGGCCCCCTGCAGCCGCCATGTGCGCCGGCGCCGCCGCAGCACATCCCAGCGGGGGCGGCTGGACCGCCCAGGTGGGCTAGCCCACCGCCTGGGCCCGGCCAGCCGGCCTCTCCAGCGCCAGGCCTCCCAGTCGCAGATGGGCCGAGGCCCTCTTGGGTGAGAGGCCCGATCTTTTTTTTCCTCAGTGTTTTCTTTATTTATTTTTATTTTATTTTCTGTTATTTTGCTAAGTCTGAGATATAATTGCTGTTGTTACGGTTTTGCGTTGAAGTTTGCGGTAAATCTTTAGCTCGGATCGCGTTGCGCCCAAAAGGAAAATTGCTTAGAATTGTGTGTACTTTAATTCATCTTTTGTGAGAATTTTGATTTGACGTCATATTGATGGTGCAAATCTGTGTTGAAGTGGGCATCAGGCCGTTAAACTGCTACTAATTGCTGCTATGTGCTGCTGTTGTTATTTTATTGCAACTTTGGTTGATGATTGTGACACATCCATGAGGCCTATTGCATTGATTCTTTTTGCATACTGTTAAGCATCATGTCTACTTCCATTATATGTATTGCTATGTCATGTTGCTTCACTTTTGCATATAGTTATACCCCTGTTTCTACAGCATAAAAATAATAGTTTCTGCCCTGTTTTCATTATTTTCACTAAGTCCTAGACCAGTAATGTTTTATTGCATTTTGCATGAGCTATAATTAATTGTTCATGGTGCCTATTTGCATGATTCCTTTTGCTATGCCTTGCCTGCCATGTCTACTTTAGTTCCATATCATTTTGATGCATGTTAGCAATCAGCAGTTAATTGTTTCTTTGTGCTAAAGTATGCTCCCTGTTGTAAATAGCATGTAGCCGTAACTTGTTTTGCTTGTATCTTTTTAACCGTAACTCCGTTTGGGGTGTTTTTTATATGTACCTTGATTAGTTTTTCGTGTACTTTGTGATTGTGCCATTGCTTTCTGTTGTTAACCAACCAAAACTATGGTTTAGGGCAGATCAGTACCAAATCTTTTAATCGTTGTGGGGCACTTAGTGATATGCCATGTTTAGGTTGTGCCTCACTTAAATTGTCTAGCATAGATAGTTTATTTTATGCTTCACCTATTGTCGTGTTTATGTGATATGCCATGCTTGAGTGAGATGAGATGTTAACAACCTTTGTTGATCACCTGTAGCTAAACAACTCGAACCTTTCCAAATGTGCGGTATCGTCGTGTGTGACGAGTACTCCACTTAACCTGTTAGTAACCGCTCTCGACGGTAGGTGCGATGTCTCGTGTTGCCTTCTTGTTGATGCTCGTGTTAGTTTCGTAGTAATATATGATTGCTCGTTGATTGCTTTCCAGTGTTTACCTCTTGTGTGCTTCCGCGGGTACCTCTCGGAGACGATGCGAGCTTTTGATCGACTACACCTTTGGAACCCGACTTATCAATAGGCAAGGACTATACATTACTTATGATCCATTCTATTTCAACCAGCGGTTTGCATGCTAGTCTAGGTTAAGTTCGATGTTTGGTCCTACCACATGTTTACAGCCTCCTTCAAACCGGTACAGCCATGTCCCCTTCCAGCAAACCTTGTACTGCTATGTTACTATTGCTCGTTGCTCAGCCCCTGCTTAGTATGCATGCTTAGGATGCTACGATGTTACCCTATTACTCCTTGGTTTGGGCTATCACATTATTATATTATACTGTTGTTGATGTTATGATTATTATAATGTTGACTATATTCGACGAAGGATGGAAGGCCTAGGCTATCCCGCCCCGACGCTTTGTTCCATTCGAGTCACCTAGGACCCGAGTTCCGGGTATTGGTTTTAAGACTAAGCGTGCCTAACCGCGTGTGGGATTTTATGGGGTCCCCTTTTCTTACCTACCTAGCTTCAAACATTTCTAGAGGTGGCCCAAGCTGATTTACCATTTGAAACCGTATGTGTGCTTGGTTGGGCCCCCAGCAGTTTTAAAACAACTCGGGCTAGCGGAGACAGAGTTCCTTTGCTGGTCCACACTGGTGAGCTAGGGAAGTCCCCTGTTATATAGGTGAGACTAACCCCGACCTTAGCCATACGGAAGAGTCCGATCCGAGGGCGTGGCCGGCTCTTGGATTTGGTGTCGACTCCCCGGGGGCCACCCGGATTTGTTCGTTGTTAGTTAGAGGGACCTGTCGTTTCGTATCTCTCGGAACTAAATCATAAAATGGTTGCCTATGATGGGTAGCAACTGAGAGTGATGGGCGTGCGTGCGGAGTCTTGTAATGGGCAGTTGGTACACCCCTGCAGGGTTAAATCTTTTCGAGAAGCCGTGTCCACGGTTATGGACGACTTGAGACCTACTCCTTGTTCATAGACAACAACAACTAAGATAATATTAATATAACTTGATCAACGTGTGTGTGCCTTGACTGCTTCTTCTTCGTCGGGATGCGAAGATGAGGACAAGGATAGGATAGGTGTTATGCTTGCGTAAGTAGTTGATAGCAAGACTTGTTGGAGGTGATTCCTCATCGAATGCTTGGCTTCTTATCTTACTCTCTAGATCGTTAGCCACTTCATAAATGCTAGTGCGGCAGCAACCTCACCACTTACCCCATCCTTACCGTAAACTACTAGTTGTCCTAGAATGACGAGTGATGAAGTCCTTGCTGGGTCAGATGACCACTACAGTTGGATGCTGAGTACTTCTGTACTCATGATACCACCCCCAAACTCTTTTCAGGGTTCTTGATCGACAAAAGGTATGGTGATCGAAGTTTCACGTGGAGACTCGACGACGACTAGTTAGGCGGATCCCGGCGGAGGGCCTGGACCCGTGTGGTTATGGGATCGATGTTTTTCTCTTTGCCACTAGGCATTTGAATGTAGTCTGTACTCAGACATGTACCTTCCACTGATGTATTGTATTTAAGGCAGTTGTATGCCGATTGTATGAGATGTTGTATCCTTGTATCTGTAATGTTGTGATATCATGTTGGAAATCCGAGGCATATGATTTTGTCATATGTCACGGTGGGACCGATACGTGATTCGTCCCCGGATCTGGATGGAAACATCTAGATCTGGAATAGTACCGCATATCGGGCCTTACATCTTTCTAGAATTGTTTACTGTTTTCTGCAAGATCAACTTGATCTCCCTATTGGTGAGCTCAACTTGCCCACTAGTTTGAGGGTGGTACGGTGATGCAATCCTATGATTGACATCGCACTTGGCTAGAGCTTTCCTAAAAGCTCCATGCGTGAAGTGTGACCCTCCATCTGTCATGAGGTACCTTGGTACTCCAAATCTAGGAAAAATTACATCTTTGAGCATTTTCAAAGATGTCTTGTGATCAGCACTCTCAGTGGGGATTGCTTCAACCCACTTGGTTACCTAATCAACAGCAACTAAGATGTGTGTGTACTTGTGTGAAGGAGGAAAAGGACCCATAAAATCAAAACCCCAGCAATCGAAAGGTTCGATCACTAGTGAGTAATTCATAGGCATCTCATTTCTCCTGCTAATGTTACCAACTCTCTGACACTTATCACAAGATAGAACGTACCTCCGGGCGTCCTTAAAGAGAGTAGGCCAATAAAAACCTGATTGTAAAACTTTATGTGTTGTCCTTTCACCGACATGATGTCCTCCATAGGGACTATCGTGACATTGTCGAAGAATGTCCCGCTGCTCGTGCTCCGGTATACACCTTCTTACGATCCCGTCCACACCTTCTTTATAAAGATGTGGATCATCCCAAAAGTAGTGCCTCAAATCCGTGAAGAATTTCTTCCTCTGCTGAAATGTGAAACCTGGAGGCAAAAACTTTGAATGATAAAATTAGCATAATCTGCAAACCAAGGGTCGGAATGAGATTGTACTTTTACAACAGCAAGTTGTTCATTTGGGAAATTGTCGTTCATTGGAATAGATCGTGCGGGATATCTTCCATCCTTGAAAGATTATCCGCCACCGGATTGTCTTCTCCTTTTCTATCGAAAATCTGCAAATCAAATTCTTGAAGAAGGAGTACCCACCTAATGAGTCTTGGTTTGGCATCCTTTTTCTGCATAAGATACTTAATGGCAGCATGGTCGGTATGAAGAATAACTTTAGAATCAACAATATATTGCCTAAACTTATCACTAGCAAACACCACTGCCAAGAATTCTATCTCGGTAGTAGCATAATTCTTTTGAGCATTATCAAGTGTTTTGCTGGCATAGTGGATGACATTCAACTTCTTTTCAACTCTTTGTCCTAAAACAGCTCTAACAGCAAATTCACTAGCATCACACATAATTTCAAAGGGCAAATTCCAGTCAGGTGGTTGTACTAAAGGAGCGGTTATCAAGGCTTTCTAAAGAACTTCAAAAGCTCCCTTACAATCTTCATCAAATACAAAAGCAGCATCCTTCTGGAGAAGATTGGTAAGGGGTATCGAGATCTTAGAAAAGTCCTTGATAAATCTTCTATAGAAACCAGCATGACCTAGAAAACTACGAATACCTTTAATGTCCCTTGGATAAGGCATCCTTTCAATAGCTTCAACTTTTGCCTTGTCCACCTCAATTCCCCTTTCGGAAATCTTGTGTCCAAGAACTATCCCTTCGTTAACCATGAAATGGCACTTCTCCCAATTGAGCACAAAATTTATTTCTTCACATCTCTGCAAAACTTTATTAAGATTGTGGAGACAGTGGTCAAAGGATTTTCCATAGACGGAAAAGTCGTCCATGAAAACTTGTACAATCTCCTCACAGAAACCATGAAATATTGCAGACATACACCTCTGAAAAGTAGCAGGTGCATTACACAAACCGAAAGGCATACGCCTATAAGCATAAGTACCGTAAGGACACGTGAAAGTGGTATTCTCTTGATCCGCGGTGTTGACGTGAATCTGGGAGAAGCCAGAGTACCCATCAAGATAGCAGAAGTGGGTGTTTTTAGACAACCGCTCGAGCATCTGATCAATAAGGGGCAAAGGATAGTGGTCCTTCCGGGTGGCCTTGTTTAACTGCCTGAAATCAATACACATTCTATATCCAATAATAGTCCTCTGAGGTATTAGTTCATTTTTATCATTAGGAACAACAGTCATACATCCCTTCTTAGGGACACAATGAACGGGGATTACCCACTTACTATCAGCTATAAGATAGATGATACCTGCGGCTAGAAGTTTGAGAACCTTCGTCCTAACCACATCCTTCATCTTTGGGTTCAACCGTCGTTGATGATCAACAACCGGTTTAGCATCGGGCTCGAGATTGATGGTATGTTGCCAAATAGATGGACTAATACCCTTGAGATCATCAAGAGTATAGCCAATAGCACCACGGTGTCTGTGAAGTGTCTCCAATAATCGCTCTTCTTCATACCCTGAAAGGTTAGAATTGATAATAACAGGATATACTTTCTTTTTATCTAAATAAGCATACTTGAGCGTATCGGGTAGTGGTTTTAGGTCGAACACCGGGTCTTCTTTCGGTTGCGAGAGGATTCCTGAAGGTTCAACCGGGAGGTTGTGCTTCAGGATGGGAGCTTGTCTTAAAAATATGTCTTCTAGTTCATCCCTCTTCTGCATATGTATATCATTCTCGTGGTCTTCCATAAATTGCTGCAAAGTGTCATTAGGAGGAATAGCAATGGAAGCAATTTCTTCAATAATTTTGTCATTACTTGACAGGTCAGGACCACGAGGCTGCTTAGAAAACTTAGAAAAACTAAATTCATACGGCTCACCGTTGAATTCAACAGAAACTTTACCTTTCTTGCAATCTATTATAGCTCCGCAAGTGCTGAGGAAGGGCCTACCAAAGATAATAGGGCAAAAAATATCTTGCACTGAACCAAGTACAAGAATGTCTGTAGGATATTTTACCTTCCCGCAGAGTACTTCACCATCTCTTACAATCCCAACTGGAGAGATTGTTTGTTTATTTGCAAGATGGATAGTGACATCTATGTCCTCGATCTCACACGGCTGAATCTTGTGCATGATCTCTTGATAAAGTGTGAAGGGAATAGCGCTGACGCTAGATCCCAAATCATATAGCCCATAGTAATTATGATCTCCTATTTTGACAGATACAACGGTTGTACCTGAAATTGGGCCTTTGTTCCTGGCTGTGACAATGTTAGTGGCAACGGCACAAAAACTAATAGTGGATTCTTCGATATCACTGGTTACCAGATCCTTGACCATTGCAACTTGAGGCTGGACCTTGATCATGTCCTCAGGTTCGTCAGTGGTCCTTCTATTCTTGTTTAGAATACCTGTAACAAAAGAGTGCTCCTTTATCCTGGAGGGATAAGGAGGCTGTTCATACACAACTGCAGGTAAAACTGGATCAGTAACATTAATCTCAATTGGTGACTCCTTGAAAGGTTTATGATGTTGACTCTCCTTCTTCCTGGAAGAATCAATATGAGAAGCAAAGTCCTTGCAAAAGTCAACCATTAGTTGGGAATCAAGACCAATTTTAGAGCAAAAGGTATTAAAGTAATCAGTCTTCACATAACTCTCAATGTAGTCATACTCATAGTTTATAGCGGGTTCAATACCTTTATCAATTTCCCAGTCTTCTGTGTTCTTCTGGATCCTTTCTATAAGATCCCATTTTTCTTCCATACTTCTGGTCTGGAATACCCCACTAGAGGAGGCATCCAACATCTCCTTGTCCTGACGAGAAAGCCTGGCATAAAACTTTGTAAGTATAATTTCCTTGGGGAGCTCATGGTTTGGGCATTTGAGCATCAGGGACTTCAGTCTCCCCCAATCTTGAGCGATGCTCTCTCCGTCGCGAGACCAAAATTTGTAGATGTAGTTCCTGTCTTGGTGAATTTCACGAAGAGGATAAAACTTTGCATAAAAGAGAGACATAAGCTCTGGCCATTCAAGTAGATCAGAGTTATCGAGTAGCTTCTACCAATCTGAAGCTTTATCTTTGAGGGATATGGAGAATAGTTTCTTCATGACGAACTCCATCGTCACACCTACAAGCTTAAATAAAGAACATAATTGTGATAAATATAGCAGGTGTTCTCCCGGATGTCCTTCTCCTGTATAACGATTAGCCAAGACATAATCAAGAATACCAGATGGTATTTTATAGGGCACAATTTCAGTAGGGGTAGGAGTGACCACCACAGTCGTGGGGCGGCTCCTTACCAGCAACGAACCAACAGCAGAAGAGTCCATAAGTACTGATAGTAAAAACAGAAAATAAAAGTTCCCTTACCGGCTTGACTTACCAATAGCGCTACGCTCCCCGGCAAGGGCGCCAGAAAAGCTCGTTGATGGCGGACAAGTTAATAGGTTTAGTGGGATCGCCTCGCCCGTTAACCGCGCCAATAAACGATTCTTGATAACCCACAAGTCTAGGGGATCAATTGAAGCTTTTCGATAAATAAGGATGTCGATCCCAACGAGGAGCAGAAGGTACTGATAAGTGACACTGGATAAGGAAAAGGCTGCACACACTGAAGGGTAAATATTTAGGGGTTTTTGGTTTAAGCAACAGAAAAGTAAAAGACAGGCAAAGTAAACAAGGTAACTGAGGAGTAGCAAGTGCCCTAATCCTTTCACAAGGATAAGCCTAGGAACTGAACTTATAAAAGCTAAAGCGTTCTCGAGAACACACGGGAGAGATAGCCAAGTTACTTTCACCATACTCCGCCAAGTAATATGTATTGTGTTGATAAGTGTTGGTGGGTGGATTAATGCTAGTACACCTTCTAGACTAAGATAAGTGTACTCTTATGATTACACACCTTGCAAGCATCCGCAAATACAAGGTAGTAATTAAGGCATATGCCTAATCACAACATTACGATCAAGGATCCATAACTCCCTTGTGCGAATGTCTGCGAACTGGGGTTCAGGTTTCTGTCACTCCGGCAACCCACCATAAGCATCCTTTGTGCACAATGTATTCCTCTAGGCCCATGAAAGGTGAAGTGTTATGTGTTCGACTCACATAACACCACTAGAGAAATAACAACACAACTTAAGTATCAAACAACACATAATACTACAACATAGTATGCCTACTAACAACTAGAATTCTCCCATGTTCTCAAGAACTAAAGTAACTACTCACAAGAAATAAAATAGATCATGATCAGAGGTGATAGATGGGTGGTAAACAATCTGGACACAATGATATTTCTCCAACAAAACTCAATAGCATTCACCACAAAGTAGTAATCAACACCAACAGAGTAGAGAGGATAGATAGTATGGATCACAACACAAGTTGCAATTGTGAGATGAGATGGGATAGAGATGGAGATGGTGCTGATGTTGGGGATGATGTTGATGATGATCTCGATGATGCCCGTGACGATGATGATGATGATGATGATGATGATGGCGACGATCTTCCCTTCCGGGAGGTGATCTCCCCGGCGGAATCTGCCCGCCGGAGATGGCTTTTCTCCTCTGTAGGTTTCCGCCCCGTGGCGGCGGAGAAACACGGAAACGACTCTCTTTGTAAGGGTTTTCACCCCAGGGGGGTATTATAGGCGAGAGGGGCACCGAGGGGGGCCACCAGGCATCCAGGAGGGTGCCTGGCGCGGCCAGGAGGGGGGCGCGCCAGGCACCCTTCTGGCTGCCTGGTGGGTCCCCTCACCTCCTCCTTCGGTGATTCCCAGTCAATCTTCGTAAAAATGATCCCCGTAAAATTTCATCGCATTTGGACTTGATCTGATTAAGAAACTTGGTATCCACTTTTTACCGCTGAATTCTGGTTTTGCTGCTTCGGCACCGGAAAGTTGTAAACTGTGTAAAATAAGCCAAAAAAATATAAGAACAATACTTTAAAGTGGAGTATATCAATGAATAGGGTGAAATCACAGTATAAAATAGTGATGCTTTTTGGACGTATCATATGCCGACTTGTATGAGATGTTGTATCCATGTAGCTGTAATGTTGTGATATCATGTTGGAAATCCGGGGCATATGGAATTGTCATATGTCGCGGTGGGACCGATATGTGCTTCGCCCCCGGATCTGGATGGAAACATCTAGATCTGGAACAGTACCACATATCGGGCGTTACAGTGGGCCCCTGGCTGCCCCCCTTTCGCCTATATATTCTCCATGACGAGATTCTTCCGAAGACAGAACCCTTTTTCACGATCTCGCCTCTGTTCCACCGCCGCCCAAGCTTCCGAGATCGGGAGCGCCAGCAGACCTCTTCCCGGCACCCTGCCGGAGGGAGGATTGACCTCTGGGAGCTTCCCCTCCACCATGGACGCTTCCCGGATGATCCGTGAGTAGTCTACCTTGGACCATGGGTCCATGATCAGTAGCTATGTGATGCTCTCCTCCCCTCTTTGTTCTTCATGGATTAGACCTTTTGAGTTGCCCTACATGATCAAGACACATATGTAATTATTTCTGCTGTTGCTATGCTGAGTTTGCTGGGATCTTATGGATTATGAGACTATGTTCAGTTTGTGATAGAGTAATATATTTGGTTCTTATCTTTTATATTTTTGTTCCTAAGTAATTCTTGCATTTTCTCCGTTGTTGTTTATTTCTTTGGCCAAGTAGTAGGTAGTGACCCCAAGAGGGAACGTTATGCTCGATTGTGGGTTCATGCCCCCTGATGACACGCTTGAGTGACAGAAACATGAGTCTAGGGGATGTGTTGTTGCCACAAGAGGGAAACAATGGTGCTCTTAACCGCGGTTGCAAGGATTGTTTACTTTACGCAAAGTTCTTTTAATGCAGTTGTCTGTTGCTTTGGGTTTACACTTTGGGTGGGGCTCGCAACTTAATACCAGCGAGATGTTCTGGATAGATATCTCAAGGTGGATGATTAGTAGTAGATGTAGTTGGATTTTGGTCTACTTATTCTGGCGTACCGTCCATGCTTTTGAGCCTCTTCCTTTATTTGTAGCATAGTTAGCATTCCGGTGCGTTTTTAATCCTGTCAATTGCCCAGCTATGATTTGTTTACCTCACATAGCACTTTTATCGTCTTTTGGGAGATAGACATCACTAGTGAACATCATGGGACCCCGGTCCATATTCTCATCACTGTTTACACGCTCATTTATTTTCTGCTTTTACTTTCTAGTAGCTATCCTTATCATTATCCCTTGTGTTTTATCCTTTGTAAAAACAAGATCGGCGAGATTGACAACCTCTCTGAACTTCGTTGGCAGCAAGGTTATTTGTTGTGTGTGTGCAGGTCCAGGAAAAGCAAGTGATTCTTTTTAGACGGTGCATCATTTGCCGAACCACCTACTTGTCGCTTTCGGAGTCATACTTGTTCGATAACCTTGGTATCTTCAGCGAGGGAAATTTGCTGCTATCCTACATCTCACCTTCCACTTTGGGTAACCAACGAAGGGCGAGAAGCCATTATCATCTCTCGCGCATCAATATCACCTACTAATTTCTTTCTCTTGTTATTTGTCCAGCTTGAGTTCATCTTCTTATCAAGTTTTAAACCACCATCATGTTTGAGAACAAATTCAGTTTTGCTAATAATGATAGTTCCCTAGTTAGAAAACTGGTGGTTCATTTTTCTAAATCATGACGTCTATAGTTACCTTTTGTTTACTGCACCGGTTCAATGTACTCCCTCTGTATCAAATTATATGTCGTCGGAGCTCCCTCAGTACAATTCCTACCACGTTATGATTTTTTCTCTCTTTCCACTTTTACCCTCCCACCACTCCCTCACTTCCCGATATATTTGTTCCTGTTCCCGTTCCCCTTCCTCTCCCCATCTTCCTCCCACAGATCCAATCCCGCCGCCGGTTTCTCCCTCTACTCCTCGTCGCCGTCCTCTCCCTCCCACCTTCGTCGACCTCTCCCTCTCCCTCTCCCTGTCGAGCTCCCGCAGCCTCCAAGGTTCTCCGTCCTCTCCTCCGCGCGGAGGTCACCGTTTCCCGCGGTCAAGCGGTCGCCGTTGGAGCAGCATCGGGCCCAAAGCCCGGTCGCCTCCCTGCGGCGGAAGCAGCCAGTCTCGAGTCGTCCGTGCAGCTGTGCCTCGCGGTGGAGGGCTAGGGAGGCCCGTCCTCCGTTACCTCCGCCCCCGCAGCCGAAAGAGGACGCCGTTACCGCGGCACCGCGGTAGGCGAGGAAAGCGGCGTGTAGGCCAATGCTGGAGTCGATGGCAAAGTGGATGGCGACGGCAATGGCAACGGCGGTGGAGTCGTTGGAGGAACCCTGCCGGTGTGTCTAGTGCGGCGATGCGGCGCCGTGCTGATTTTGTTTAGAAGATAACGATTCATAGGGGTATAGGTGTACTTTCAATGCTTTTTCACCTGGTCGGAAAATTGGTAGAACGACATATAATTTGGCACGGAGGGAGTATATTTTTTGCTTCTAACTCTCCTGAGAAAGGATGTCCTATATTGGAATAATATAACATATGTAAAAATTCTCAAATAACTTTAAGAAGATTTCAAAGAAATAAGAGCACTGAAACTGCGGCCGGAATACAGTATGTCTGCGATAGAAATTATGTGGTTTGTTGTTGAATTTTTTGTTTTTTGTGATTGATGATGCCGATATGTAGTGAGAAATTGAACTTGTTGTTGTGCTACTATAATTCATGTTGTACTTTTCAAACTACTCTGCTAGAAAATTTTAGAAATCTATGGAATGTTCAGCAAGTAAATTCATGCTTTATGCTTCAGATTAAATAAGGTAGGACGTGATTGTTTTGTTGTGGTAGCATGACTCTTTTTTTAAGCGTAATGGTACTCATTTTTGTAAACTGTAACAATAACTTATTCATGCTTTATGATTCATAATAGGCTACTCCTTTACACCGTCAATGAGGATCCCCAGCCGTCGCGGTTTCCCACTATTGTTGTGTGGTGACTGTTGCTGCTCCTTGTTCTTGATGTCCGTCTGGTTGCTTCCGCCTCTGCCTTTCAGCTACCATGCCCCAAGAAAAATAATAGACGAAATCAACCACATCGTATTGGTTTTTCATCCCTGGATAGGAATAATGAGCTGAACAGTAATACAAAGTTGCGCCGATTTTTGTTGGTAGCTCTAGCAAGCCATCTTCGACGAACTGGACCATGATCTTCGGTTCCCATTTGTTCTAGGTGCCTGGACAATAATTATGCTTATGCCATTTCAGAACTGACTTGCTTACCAACATTTTTATACAAAATTTAAAGTCCTAGATGTTATTTATGGGTTGTGTGCATTTAGCTATGCAGAGGCCAGCTGTGAACTCTTTCCCCTTTTATTTCCTTGATGCAGCATTTTGACTCAATAAAATATCCCCTTATTAAAAATAAAATATCTTATTTGTGACATTATCGCAGGCTGGAAGGCTCAGCATTGTTCCCCTGCAACCATCTCCAAACAAAGCATCCAGAACTTTTATGGACATCAGTTCACTCAACCAAGTCCTGGATGGTTAGTGTTCTCTCTTGCATGCTCCTTGAAATATTAATTCAATTATATGAATAAGTTTTACTTTGCTGTCTGATTGTGCATGTCTTGTCGAGTACGAGTTTACCATGGGGTTATGAAGATATGCTAGTAATGTTTTGTATGTGTAGTAGTTCATTAGTTCATCCAGTTAAATCATCTCAGTTCAACTATATTGGCTCTTCCAAGAACAATTGATATTACTTAATCCTTCCACCACAAGAAAATTGATTTAGACTCTTTTTTCAATCAATCACTTGATTGTCTCAGTTCGACTAGTTAATTTTTCTCAGTTCACCAATAAAGACTCCTCCAAGAACATTCAACATTAGTTAATCCTATCTAAGCAAGAAATTGATTTAAACACTTTTTTTCCAATCAATTAGTTGAGTGTCTCAGTTCAAGTAGTTAAACCATCTCAGTGAAAGTATAATGACTAACAAAAATAGTCAATATTAATTAATACTTCCGCCACAAGAAATTGATTTAGCCTATTTATATCGTCTCAGTTCAACTATAATGCCTCATTCTTTACGAGGTGTTAAACTGAAGGTTGAAATTAAAATAGGTTGCATTTCAACTATTCGATTGACACTAACTGAAGGTAGACATTAGTGCATGAAACTCCTTTGTTTGGAAATGCAGGGATCCAGTTGGACAAGGATCTGCATGAAGCACTGAGCAACAAGGTCAGTACCCTGTCTATGATCAGTAATCTTGATCCTAACAGTTCTTCCTGGTTGAAACTGAAACGGAAACACTTCTTTTGGCAAAGCTTGCTCATTTCCTCTGTGCTTCCCTTGTGTATCCATCCAACAGGAACAACTAGTCGGGTAGCTACTCAAACCCAATGGCGCTGCTGACTCGACCAGCAGCAAGTATTGCACATCCAATGGGCATTTCTTAGGTACATCAATGGAGCAATGACTCATACCACCACTACAGCTGTTGTTTGAAGGATAGAGAGCAGCAGATAATGAAGACGGTGCCGGTGACTCGGGAGACGGTGATTATATTGTCGTTGCCTCTGCCTAGCGACGTCCTCCTCCAAATTTCTCCCAACCGGAATAATATCTTAGCACTCTAGATTATTCCCTTGGTGTTGTATTACAGAGCTGTTATTTTTTACATATTTGAACTCTTATTTCTTTGATGTTTCAACAACATAAGAATGTCTTCTTGATAGTTAGATTGACATTTTGGTCAGTACTTGTTGGCCTGGTACTACTGTACACTATTTGAACCTTGTAAAACTCTTGACCGTCAAGAACATTGGAACTATGTCATCCATGAAAATTTTGCACTAAATCATCAAAAGATGCATGTCCTATTTCATGTGGTTCAGTTTGTCTATTTATTTATATTAAGTTCATATGGGCTCGCTAGCTAAAAAGGATTCTCACCATCTACATTGAATTGCAATATAAAAATGGAATGTGTACGTTGTACTCCCTACCTGAACAATGCATTTTTTTGCTGGATTATTGGTTTGATGCATGATTATAGTATTTGTTCTTTGAAGTTGAAATTTTTGAAAACATGAGGTACAAGCATTGTTGTTGTAAAATTTCATCGGTTTGTTTCATAATTTTTTTATGATGCTAGTGAGAACAAAGTTTGAAAATTCAATACGTGAGAACTGTAAGTTCAAAAAAATAGCTAGCGACTATGACACGCGGTGCGGTGCTCGTTATTCTGTTGGTCCAAACACATATGTACCGTCAATACGACTCTGACACGTGGTGCGGTACTCGTTATTCCGTTTAGACACCCCCCAACACATACAAGCACAAGTTAACTCTCAGACTCTCCTTCGATGCAATTTGTGGCACGCCGCGTCATTGCATCCTTCGTCTCATTCCTGACTCGCCTCGTGCTAACGCGGATGGGAAAACCAGTTCAAACACGGTTTCATAGTCAATACAAAGCACGATTGCGTCATTAGTACGACTATGATTTAAAGCAGTTGGGGGTAATCAGCTCAAACATGGTTGCATCACCAGTATGACTATGATAGCCACCCCACCCCCACAATTCAAGTCTAGAACTTTCCTCTTCATGAACACGGGTGTGAATAATCAGTTCAAACACGGTTGCATCGTCTATACAAACATTATTGTGCCATCAGTACGGTTATGACCTTACGCCGATGGGGGCAACCATTTCAAACACAGTTGCATCATCAATACAACTATGGCCTAACGGGGATGGGCGGGACAATCAGTACAAACACAACTCGGTCGTTAGTACGACTATGAGGGGACGCGGATGGTGTTAATCAGTTCAAACAAGGCTATATCGTTAGTACAACTATGACACGAGGTGCGATAATGATTATTTTGTGTAGGTATCCCCTTCCCCCTCAAAATTCTTGTCTCGAACTCGTCTTCGCATGAAGGCGGTTGGGGCAATCAGTTTAGACACGGTTGCACCGTCAATACGAACACAGTTGCGCCTTCAGTACGTCTATGACCTAACGCGGATGAGGGCAATCGGTTCAAACATGGCTGCACCGTCAATATGACTATTAAACATAGTGTGGTTTTGAATAATTTATTTGGATCCTCCATAAGTCAAGTATGTGAGTCTCCTCCGCATGAACGCGGTTGGAGGTAATCAGTTCAGACAAAGTTGTGTCGAAAATACAAATACGGTTGCACCGTCAATATAAACACGGTTGCGTCATCGGTACGGCTATGACCTAATGCGGATGGGGGCACTCAGATCAAACTCCGCCGCACCTTCAGTGCGACTATGACACATGGTGCGTTGCTAGTTCACTTTTGCTTCCCCCATGAAAAAAGATATATAGATAATGGGGCCTATTGCTTCACCAACATACCATACAATCAGTACAAGCACGTCTGTGCCGTCAGTACACCTAACACCTAACTTGGATGGGGGAAATCAGTACAAGTATGAATGATTTGCTAGTACGGGTAAGACCTAACGCTCATTGGTGCAATATGTTAAAACTAAGACCAAACCAAAAAGTTAAGTCTCGTACTCTCCTCCACACACGACACCACGTCACGCTTGGACTCGAGCTAATGCCAATGGGAAAATCAATTCAATCATGAAAGGACCATCAGTACGACTATGATACACACTTTCTTCAATACGAATTTCATCGCGTCCAAAATTATTCTTAAAACTGTATTAAATTTTTTAAAATGTTCGACATGAAAAAGTAAGCTCTTTTCAATAGGTTTTCAACTATATATCATTTACTTAATTCCGAGAAAATGGTTGAAAAGGTACGACTAAAACAGTACCAAAAATAGAGTAAAGTTCAGACTGTCAAACTCCACAGTTCAAACCCATAGATCAGACGGTTCGACTACTCTGTTTTTCAGACGAAAAACAACACGATTTGTTTTGTCGCATTCCATACTATGAAACCTTTGAAAATTTAAGAAAACTTTAAACATGAACGGTCTCACATTTTTTGCTATCTTTCGTACGGTATTATATTTGCCCTATTCCGACAAAATTGTGAAAAAATTCGTATTCAAAACCAGATTTAACCATATTCAAATTTTTATTAAAACCATAGGGAATTAGCACAAGATTTCTATACATTTTTCTTTTTCTTTTTCCATATATTTCCAACGCCATATCATTTGCGTCAATCCAATAAACGGTTTGTGAAAAACGGGGAAAATACAATCCGCTCAGAATTTTACCGTATTTGAAATTACTTTTAAACCATACAAAATAAGAAAAAACTTTCAATATGTAGAAGTATCGGAATTACATAAGCTTTCCAACACCATATTACTTGCTCAATTCCGACATACCGTTTAAAAATTGTGTCAAAAATACTATTCGCGTTTTTAATTTGAAAAAAACGTATTCTCAAATCTTCTCAAAATCAGTGAAGATTTTCTAAAAACGTTCTATATTAACTGCAATGGAGCTTTATAGGGCTTTCCAACGGTATATTACATGCTCCGTTCTGATGAAATAATATTCGTAAGTTTTCTTTTGAGCTAGAGTGATGCACAGTACCGTATTTTGCGTGCGTCACTTCAAACTAGTACACTGGTCATCTCTATGTTTGTAACAGAATAATATATATAGCCCGTCTATTCTGCTAATATTAGCAGAATAAATATTCTGCTAACACTTTCGCACTGCATAGGAACGCTAATGAGAACTGCACTGCTGACTTACGAGGGCTGCAGCTCGGGAAAAACAGGACCGCATGCAGTATTTTTTCTCTAACTTTTTAACCGTTCATCGGAATTGAGCGTATGATACACCGTTGGATTCGTATGGAAAAGGAGCATCTTTTTATATGTTTAAAAGTTCTTCCAATTCATCACGGATTAAGAGAAATTTTGAAAACGGTGCGGCGACTCACTTTCACAACGGAAGTTTTTTTGCAATTTCTCTTAAAGCATTTGTCGGAACGATGCGTATGATACATCATTGGATTTTTATGGAGTAGGAGAACAATTCATATAATTAACACTTTTCGAGATTCTTCACGGTTTTGATGTAATTTCAAAAAAGGTGTTCTGGCCTCGTGTGGGCAGCGGGAGTTTTCGTGTAAATTCTTTTGATTCGTTCGTCCGATCGATCCAATTGATACACCATTGGATATCTATTGTCGAGGCGCTCCATTTGTATGTAGAACACATCCTCTAATTCCTTTAGGTTTAAGAGCAACATCGATTTTAGTAAAACGCGGAACTCTGTTTTTTCGCGTACCTGGAATTGATGAAGTGAACTGCATTGGACGGGCAACCACACCGCATTTGTCGACAGAGAGAACTGCATGTGTTTATTTATTTATTTATCAACATTTCGCAGTTCGCGCGGGGGAAATGAACGCGGGCACAAAGGAAATGAACTGCACCATTTTTTCATATCTTTTGCACCACATATATATAGTGAACTACAAGTGAATAGCATCCAGCGACTGCACTGCTTTGAAACATAAAACTGCACTACATAAGACTGGGAAGGGAACTGCATGATTTATTTTGTTTATGTGAAGCACGCCTATTATTTTTATGTTTTTATGTTTCTCCAAAGAGAACTGGATGCCTATTTTTTTATGTTTTTTTTCTCCAAAGAGAACTGCAGTAGTTTATTTTTAGATCGCGTAACCGTAGCACCGCTACAAACGTGCATCACCGAAACGCACATACTGGATCTTTATCGAGCTAATATTTTTCTGAAAAAACTATTTTGTGAGTTGCATCTCTGTTGACGTTGTGACGCAAATTGCAAAGTGCAGGGGTGAACTGCACCAAAACAATTTATCCATTTTTTGTACTGTACATCAGTGATTTCCAAACCAAATGTACTACAAAAAGAAATACTCTGCCGCGCAACCAAAATAGTGTCCTGTTGTACTAAGTGAACCGCAACCTGCCTTCGAACTGGAGAAAAGGAAATTGTTGAAGCTACAGGGAGGCTTCACCACTGTTGTCCTTGCGGTGACATGTTGGCCACGGCGTGGCAATGGCCGTCTTCTAGGGAGGTCTTCCAGGACGGCAACATCACCAGTGTGGTCTTCGAGGGAGACCAGATCAAGGCAGGGGTTGAATCGATGGACACCGATGGCATCGTTTCCCGTGGTGGCAGCCGGATCTGGCGACCTCACTGGCGCGCTTGGCGGCCACTCCACTGAGGAAGGCCGGTATGCTGCGAGATGGGAGGAGGCGGGGCTGAGGTCAGTCCCTTGCCCATGGGCATGCTGGCCACTGGCCTGTCCGTGGCGCGCGCCCCATGATCGCTCCGCACGTTGGCGGCCGCCGCCGCTGGTATGGGGTGCCCGTACGCACACGTCGCGGGCTGTAGAGGAAGGCGGGGAGCAGGCACCCTATCCGAGCGGTGAGGTCGACCAGGGCGCCGAAGAGGCGATGGGAGGCCGGCGGCCCACGAGGGGAGGCGGCGGTGCTGTCAAAACTTGCAATGCAGGGCATCTCGTGAGGCGGAGGGGGAGGGATCTTCGCGATCCAGATGCATGGGAAGAGGGGCGCTATAGAGGGATCTTGCTGGGGGCGTGGTGATGGGTGGGGTGGGGCTGGCCGACGATGGAGGTAGGTGGGGTGGGGATGGCCGACGGTGGGAGGTAGGTGGGGTGCGGGGCACCGGCCGTGGGAGGTAGGTGGGGGTGAGGCACGCCAGCCGTGGGGGTAGGTGGGGAGAGGACGCCGGCGGTTGGAGGGGGTTGGAGGTTTATCGGAGGGACAAGAAGGGGTGGTTCGGGGGAGCGGTAGGTCAGTTGCTGGTTTTATTTTTTCTCCGTGCGGTCTCGGTGGGTGTTAAACCATAGGTGTTAGCAGAATAAGGAAACTAGTGTAGAATAAGACTTAAGAGGGTGTTAGCAGAATAGAACCACCTTATATATATATATATATCCAAACTTTCCCTCACTTCCTTTTCTTCATTTTGCCTGCGTTTCTTGTATTTCCACTTTGGTTGTATAGGTATGCAGAATTTCTGATTCATAGGTCATAGGCCTAGTAAGATGACAGTCCATCTCGTGAGTTCTGACACTCTGTGCTCGTGCCCACTTCTCTCCCGACGCCCGTGTTCGATCTCTCTCCATTATCTTTGCCCCACCCCGGCACCCTCCCACACGACCCCATCCCCTCTCTCCCACCCCGGTCCACTCCCCGTGTGCGACCTCACGCCCCGCGATCTCCGACAGCTGCCATGCTCCTAGACAACGCCGGCTCATCTCGGATCTACTCCGCCCGGCCTCGTTACCTTCCCCCTCTGCCGCGACATCCCAGATCCGTGCCCTGCCGTGAGCCTCACGGTGCGCTCCTCCACGCCATGGCCACGGTGACCCGAAGAAGGTCTGCTGGTCTTCTCCTATTGCCACGCCACGGCCGCCGTGGGGCTCGTGGTTTGCTCCTCCATGAGTTCAACCACGACAGCCTCCTACAGGCCGACGAGTAGTTCTTGTGCTCCTCCCTCGCTAGCCCGGTGCCATAGCGACCTCACGTTGTGTGCCTCCTCCACCGCGAGCCCGATGTCGGCGTGAGAGGGCAGGCCCACGACGACAACGACGACGCTTGATGGCATCCATCCCGATTCAGACTCTGGTCGGGGTCGCGGCCATGGTGAGGTTTTGGCCATGAGGACCTCCAGATCCATTGTCGTCGTTGTGCCGTGGATGCGGTGGTGGAGCTGCTGTACCCATGGCCACCAACGGGGCGCTCCTGAGCAGAGCACCCCCGCAGGTGCTCTTCCTTCCTCTCTAAGTTCTACCACCTCCTCTTCCTCTCTTTACTTCTTCCCTCACCGTCGGTTCTCTCTCTCCAGGAAACCGACGACCTGAACAGGAGGTCATCGTTGCCATCTTTTCCAGCCTCTAGTCGAACTGTGCATGTATGCAGCAGGAGGCATGCCACTGGATCCAGCGCTTTACCTCACCGTTGCAATGGATTCGTGCTGCTCATTCTCATGTCCGCGAGAGAGCTGACCTCGCTCACGTCCTCAGCCGGCGACCCATCCTCCTTGCCAATGCTCCACCTTGACGATGCAGGCAACTCGATGCAGCAACATCAAAACCTTGTGGCCAGGGTCCTCTTATCTGGTGTACATGTTGTGTTATTATGATGGTTTGAAGGTGATTAATGTAGAATTATGTGTTGTCCTTTCTCCCCTCCCCATGAACTTGGTGCTACTTTTAGATTAGTCAGTATAGTATGTAACATTATTATACAGTGGTGGCACTTTTTTTTCTTAGTACAAAACCATTATATTCAATTGGTGGCACCTTCTGCACCAGTTGCAATTGTATGGATTCATCATAAAAAATATAGTGAAGAACGATTTTGTTTGCCTAGTGAAATCACATCTTATTTTATCTGTTTATGTGGAGGAGCACTGACACACCACATGGCATCTTTTGTTTGCACCGAGTCATCCAATTCTTGGTACCAGATGATATTTTTGCTGGCACCGAGTTTTCCATCTTTTGGTACCAAAGAGAAAAGCTTCCGGGCATGGTCGCATCATTCTGTCCGTGTGGCCAAGCTCATTGACGACCATGGCGTGGCGTCAATGGACGCCAAGAGGGAAACTATCTTGGTGACCAGCTCCTCCACGAGGAGATCCACAGTGTTGCTCGACTCCCTATGATTTGGTCAAGCAAATGCAGGTGTGTACCTTTTAATTTGTGTTTGTGTTGGTGATATTGCACAGGAAGATATCAATAGTTTAGTTGACCACGATTCACTTCTATGCAGAAATTGATGGAGAGTTGTAGTTTCTTTGCCGGTCAGAGATCTGCAATATGTGCACCGACGATTCTCCTCCACTTCCCCTCCTACCCAGCAACCTGTTGGGGATTTTATTTACCACTTCACTAAGACTTTCCTGAGTCTTATTGCTTTGTACTTTCCGTTGCAATCTTCTTGAACAGGAGGTGATCATTGATTAGAACTTGAGCCTCGGCAGCTTCACATACTAATGCTTGGGGCTCCTCCCTTTTCTATTCCTCCGTTTCTTTATTTTCTTAATTCTGAACAAAGATGAGGTACTCCCCCCGATAGCTTCAGGTGTTGTATTTTTCTTGTACTGTCTAATGGATTTTTGGTTTATGTTGCTACTCTCCCTATTGAATTTAATGATTAGGTGTAGTATAAACTATGTGGATCTGATATAACCCTCTGCGAGAGGAAATAAAAGTTAGGATGCTCAATTTTGTTAGTTTACATGATGAAATACAAAGAAGTAAGTTAGTGATAGGGAGGAGATTATGACAGGTGTGATTTTGGCTATGAGGCAGAACCATCCCATGGAAGCTCGTACTGCAGATGCAGTGGAGAGGGAGGAGAGCTGCACCACAGTGGAAGCAGAGCTAACCGAACACCGTCACCCAGGACCATCATTCCGTGGAAGAGAGCGAGGAGCCGGCTGCATCATCGTGGACTTGAGCGATGAGGGTCTGCTACGTTGTTGCAGAGAGAGGAGACACGCGGCGCCACCATGTCACACGATTCTGCGTGAACCTCCCCGGACGATTCTGCCATGAGTCACTTGTTGTTCTATTCTGATCATGTTGTTGTGTTACATGGTTGTTTCTTGAGAAAATATATGAAAGAAAAGTATATTGTGGAGGGATGGCAATGGTACTGCTTCTTTTATGAATTTATTTTGTTCATTCTCTGCATGAAACTGTAGCGGGTTTCTTATCTTTGATTCTATGTGCATCCGGCAAAGTCCTTGCTTCCTTGGATGAACTGTAGCTTTATTGGCCTAATAAATTCAGTAGTTCAATGATTGTTCAGTTATAGCACTTCCCTCTACAAAATTTGCAGGTCAATATTTTATCTTCATAGATTCTCCTCGTTTCCTAATTCAAGTTTTTTGCGTGTGTGCAACAGTGCGTGTGCGAGAGCTAGGGAGATGGAGTTTTGGAGCTCTCATAAGTTCATCTAGTGTGCACTGTCTTAAGGCACCTTCATTTCGCGTTAAATCCAAGCATAGGCACTATAGGCGACAACCATCGGTACCTTCATTTCCCGTTTAGTTTACCATATGATTCAGGCAAAGGCAGCATGCGCGACGACCATTGGTACCAATCGACCATCGAGGGGTAGAAATATAGAGAGTTGAATCTAGATCGAGGGGTGATATCATAGAGATTGGTGGCATGATATAGATACTTAAATAGCTACATAGAGTTTTTGCGTTATCATAATTCCATCGGGTGTGTGCACGTTGAAAGCACTTTCATTTTTTGTGAGTTTTACCATACGATCCAAGCATAGGCACCATGAGCGACAACCATCAAGAGTTGTTGGCCTTCAAGGGGTAGATATATAGAGGATGGTATCGAGGTCGAGGGGTGATACATAGTGATTGGTAGTGTGAGATAGATAATTAGATAGCGAGATAGAGTATTGGCGTTATCATAATTCCATCGTGTGTGTGCACAATAAAGGCACTTTCTTTTTTTTGTGAGTTTTACCGTATGATCCAAACATAGGCACCATGGGCGACAACCATTGATACTTGTTTACCTTCAACGGTTAAAGATGTGCGCTCGCGCGCGCGCGTGTGTGTGTGTGCGCGCGCGCGCGTGTGCGTGTGTGCGTGTGTTACATTTTAGGATAGCGAGATGTAGTCTTGGCGTTACCATAATTCCATCGGGCGTGTATATGCTAAAGGCACGTTCATTTTTGTGAGTTCTATCAGATGATCCAAGCATAGGCACCATGGGCAACCACATATCTCATCGTAATCGAGGGAGAATGATCATGTGTGTGAGCATGTGGTAGGGTTACGTGGAGGGATGATCACATAGTGAATGACATAGTTTGACAAAGTTCGTGTCACATGTAGCATGATTTACTTGTATAAAACTCAATACTGGCTGCAATATAGTCCGCGTGTGCGTGCGACAGTGCGTGAGCGGGAGCTTGTGTGTGAGATATATTCTAAGATAGCAAGATGGAGTTTCGGCCCTATCATAACTTCATCCAGTGTGCACTGGTTTAAGGCACCTTCATTTCTCATTTATTCTTACGTACAATCCAAGCATAGGCACCATGGGACACAACCATCGGTACCTTCTTTTCCCGTTTACTTTACCGTACTATTCAGGCATATGCACCATGTGCGACGACCATTGGTACCAATCGACCTTCGAGGGGTAGAGATACAGATAATGCAATCAAGGTCGAGGGATGATAACATAGAGATTGGTAGCGTGAGATAGATACTTAGATAGCGAGATAGAGTATTGGCGTTATCATAATTCCATCGTGTGGTGCACAATAAAGCCACTTTCTTTTTTTAGTGAGTTTTACCGTATGATCCAAGCATAGGCACCATAGGAGACAACCATTGGTACTTGTTTACCTTTGACGGTTAAAGATGTGCGTGTGCCTGCGCGCGTGTATGTGTGTGTGTGTGTGTGTGAGAGAGAGAGAGAGAGATACCTTTTAGGATAGCGAGATAAAGTCTTGGCGTTACCATAATTCCATCTGGTGTGTATATGCTAAGGGCACGTCATTTTTGTGAGTTCTATTGGATGATCCAAGCAGAGGCACCATGGGCGACCACTATTGGTACCAAACGAATATCTCACCGTAATCGAGGGAGAATGATCATGCATGTGAGGATGTGGTAGGGTTACGTGGAGGGATGATCACATAGTGAACGACATAGTTTGACAAAGTTCACGTCACATCTAGCATGATTTACTTGTATATAACTCAATACTGGCTGCGATATAGTCTGTGTGTGCGTGTTATAGTGCGTAAGCGGGATCTTGTGTGTGAGATAGATTCTAAGATAGCGAGATGGAGTTTCGTCTCTATCATAACTTCATCCAGTGTGCACTAGTTTAAGGCACCTTCATTTCTCATTTATTCTTCTGTACGATCCAAGCATAGGCACCATAGGACACAACCATTGGTACCTTCTTTTCCTGTTTACTTTACCATACTATTCAGGCATAGGCACCATGCACGATGACCATTGGTACCAATTAACCTTCGAGGGGTAGACATACAGATAATGCAATCGAGGTCGAGGGGTGATAATATAGAGATTGGTAGCGTGATATAGATACTTAGATAGCAAGATAGAGTTTTTGCGTTATCATAATTCCATCATGTGTGTGAGTGTTACATGCACTTTCATTTTTTGTGAGTTTTACCGTATGATCCAAGCATAGGCACCATGGGCGACAACCATCGGTACCTATAGACCTTCGAGGGGTAGAGATATGGAGAATGTTATCGAGGTCGAGGGGTGATAATATATAGATTGGTAGAGTGAGATAGATAATTACATAAAGAGATGGAGTATTGCCGTTATCATAATTCCATCGGTTGTGTGCACGTTGAAGGCACTTTCATTTTTTGTGAGTTTTATCGTATGATCGAGGCATGTGCACTGGTTTAAAGCACCTTCATTTCTCATTTATTCTTCCGTACGATCCAAGCATAGGCACCATGGGACACAAACATCGGTACGTTCTTTTCACATTTACTTTACCGTACTATTCAGACATAGGCACCATGCGCGACGACCATTGGTACCAATCGACCTTCGAGGGGTAGAGATACAGATAATGCAATCGAGGTCGAGGGGTGATAACATAGAGCTTGGTAGCGTGATATAGATACTTAGATAGCAAGATAGATTTTTTATGTTATCATAATTCCATCGGGTGTGTGCACGTTACATGCACTTTCATTTTTGTGAGTTTTACCGTATGATCCAAGCATAGGAACCATGGGAGACAACCATCGGTACTTGTAGACCTTCGAGGGGTAGAGATAAGGAGAATGGTATCGAGGCCGAGGGGTGATAACATATAGATTGGTAGTGTGAGATAGATAATTAGATAGCGAGATGGAGTATTGGCGTTATCATAATTCCATCGGGTGTGTGCACGTTGAAGGCACTTTCATTTTTTGTGAGTTTTATCATATGATCCAAGCTTATGCACCATGGGAGACAACCATCGATACCGGTTTATAGACTCGAGCATGGACGACCCGACGTGACCCGACCCGACAATCTCGGGTCGGACCGGGCCGAGCTTGCACATCGCTCCTGTCTCGGGTAAATACATATGTCGGGCCGGGCTCGGTCTTACAGGAAATGAAAATTAACAAAAGATTAAGCCGGGCTGGTCGGGCTTTGTCATGTTTGGGCCGGGCTCGAGCCCGGTTTATGTAGCCCGATGGTCGAGTTGGGCCGGGCTCGGGCCTAGATTTTTTTGCTTCGGGTTTTCTACCTGTTTACCTTCGAAGGTTGAAGATCTCTCTCTGTGTGTGTGTGTGTGTGTGTGCGTGCGTGCGTGTGTGTGTGTGTGTGTGGTGTGTGTCGGATATCGAGGCCTAACCTAGCCGCCACCGATCCACCTCCATCCACTCCCTCCCCTCCATCATCGCTAGTGGTCGGTGCAGGGCAAAGCATGTGCGTTTTACGGCGATGGTGGAGGCGCTCCTCCCTCTCCAGGATTTTGGATCAGCGTGACACGGTCTGACTTGGGAGAGCCTGATCTGGAGCGCAGATGGCACGCGATGGATCTGTTCTCCAACTTGGCGACCGGAATCCCCATATCTAGAGTGAGAGAATGGAAGGTATATGGATAGAGGGGGTGATCAACCTTTTTTCGCTCGACCATTATACATATCCAACACACACCTTTTATTATTATCGTACACCGTTAGGGCACATCCAATGCGGTCTCTTAAAACTGTAACATCCCAATTTTCTAAATTCGGATGTTAATAGATCATCATATGCATCTCATGCCGTTTCCACATTTGTCTGGAGTTTAAAAAATATTTTAAACATTTTTCAACACATGGCACTTCACTGGAGAGGATATAAAAGGACCTATCCCCATTTTTAAATTGTTGGAAAATAGTTTAAAATATTTTTGGGAGACTTTTTAAATTTACTTTGGAGTTATAAATATTTCCTAAAAATATTTTGGGAATTTATTTATGCTCCGGAAAAGTTTTAAAATCAATTTCGGAGTTTTTTGGTATTTTTAAATTGCCGGAAAAGTATTTAAAAAAATTTAAAAATAAGTTGCAAAGTTTTTATTTTTATTTAATATTTTGGTAAAGCCAAAATTTTTTAGTTTTATTATTTTAAAAATATTGGCGAAGACGGAAATTAAAATTTGAATCCCAAGCAGATCTAAATTTGAACTTTCGGTAGCCGTAACTTTTTAACGGTGCGTCCGTTTGCGCCGTTTCTTTTTGCGTTACTTTTCTTTTGGAAAGTACTGTAAATTTAGCTACTATTAGGCAAGTTTTTCTACTGTTCTTTGTATGTTTACTACTGTTTGTGCATAAATTTATTGAATAGTTGTTGATTGGTGCTATGTTTGCTCGTATAGATTGTCCGGAGTGCGCCGCCTCGTTTTGTGAGGATTGTGATCGTCAGGAACAGGAAGAAGGCAAGTGATGCTTTGACCATACTCATACCTATATTTTCTATATGCATTATGTTAAGAATATCACCCTATTGCATGATAGGTAGTTTACTTTACTGTTGCTGCAAACCAGTTAGGATAGCCACATGTCTTGACTTGTATTTGTAGATCAACCTAGCACGTGTTGTTGCTTTATTGCTATGCTTTGTAGACGTGGATTGGGTTGTGAGAATTCATGGAGTGCATGTGAGCTGTTAATAATTTGTGTAGCAACTTTATAATAAATAGAAATCACTTCTGGACGGGCGGGTTGCATCCTGGTGGCTGTGCCTTGTCTAAGGACAGTGCCGGGGTTAAATGCACCCAATGGTTGTTATGGTGGTGAACCGGGTGCTACATGGTGTCTACCTTCTGAACGCAGTGGGCGCCGTCCAGGCTCAAAAAGATCAGACATGCAATATTACTAGTAGTTCGTGTACAGCCACTGTGTAAGGCCCGATATGCGGGACTGTTCCAGATCTAGATGTTTCCATCCAGATCCGGGGACGACGAACATATCGGTCCCACAGCGACATATGACGAAGTCATATGCCCCGGATTTCCAACATGATATCACAACATTACAGATACAAGGATACAACATCTCATACAATCGGCATACAACTGCCTTAAATACAATACAACAGCGGAAGATACATGTCTGAGAACAGACTGCAATCAAATGCCTAGTGGCAAAGAGAAAAACATCGATCCCATAACCACACGGGTCCAGGCCCTCCGCCGGGATCCGCCTAACTAGTCGTCGTCGAGTCTCCACGTGAAACGTCGATCACCATACCTGTTGTCGATTCAGAACACTGAAAAGAGTTTGGGGGTAGTATCATGAGTACAGAGGTACTCAGCATCCAACTGTAGTGGTCATGTGACCCAGCAAGGACTTCATCACTCGTCATTCTAGGACAACTAGTAGTTTACGGTAAGGAAGGGGTAAGTGGTGAGGTTGCTGCCGCACTAGCATTTATGAAGTGGCTAACGGTCTAGAGAGTAAGATAAGAAGCCAAGCATTCGATGAGGAATCGCCTCCAACAAGTCTGCTATCCACCTACTATGCAAACATAACACCTATCCTATCCTTTTCCTCCTCTTCGCATCCCAACGAAGAAGAAGCAGTCAAGGCACACACACGTTGATCAAGTTATATTAAGATTATCTCAGTTGTTGTTGTCTATGAACAAGGAGTAGGTCTCAAGTCGTCCATAACCGTGGACACGGCTTCTCGAAAAGATTTAACCCTGCAGGGGTGTACCAACTGCCCATTACAAGGCTCCGCACGCTTGTCCATCTCTCTCAGTTGCTACCCATCACAGGCAACCATTTTATGATTTAGTTCCAAGAGATCCGAAACGACAAGTCCCTCTAACTAACAATGAACAAATCCGGGTGGCCCCCGGGGAGTCGACAACCAATCCAAAAGCTGGCCACGCTCTCGGATCGGACTCTTCCATCTCAACAGGGTTTGGGTTACCGAGACGCCTCACGTGAGGCCTCGGGCCGTCGCCGGTCAAAGGTGGACCAACAGGGAAACCATGTCCCCACTGGTCCGGGTTGGTTGGAAAACTACTGGCGTACGACCAGCACACACACGGTTTCAAAAGGTAAAATCAGCTTGGGCCACCACTAGAAATGCCTGAAGCTAGGTAGGTAACAAAAGGGGACCCCATAAAATCCCACACGCGGTTAGGCACGCTCAGTCTTAAAACCAATACCCGGAACTCGGATCCTAGGTGACTCGAATGGAACAAAGCGTCGGGGCGGGATAGCCTAGACCTTCCATCCTTCGTCGTATATAGTCAACATTATAATAATCATATCATCAACAACAATATAATAATGTGATATCCCAACCCAAGGAGTAACAGGGTAGCATCGTAGCATCCTAAGCATGCATACTAAGCAGGGGCTGAGCAACGAGCAACAGTAACATAACAGTCAAGGTTTGCTGGGAAGGGACATAGCTGTATCGGTTTGAAAGAGGCTGTAAACATGTGGTAGGATCAAACTTCCAACCTAACCTAGACTAGCATGCAAACCGCTGGTTGAAATAGAATGAATCATAAGTAATGTATAGTCCTTGCCTGTTGATAAGTCGGGTTCCGAAGGTGTAGTTGATCGCAAGCTCGCATCGTCTCCGAAGGTACCCGCGGAAGCACACAAGAGGATAATCACTGGAAAGCAATCAACGAGCAAGCATCTATTACTAAGAGGCACCACAAGATCAAGAAGACAACACAAGGCACGGCAACGCGATACGGATCTATCGTCGAGAACGGTTACTAACAGGTTAAGTGGAGTACTCGTCACACACGACGATACCGCACGTTTACGGTGGTTCAAGTTGTTTAGCTACAGGTGATCAGAAAAGTTGTTAACATGGAAACTCAAGCAAGCATGGCATAGCACACTAACACGTCAAGAGGTGGAGCACAAAGTAAACTATCTATGCTAGTCAATTTAAGTGAGGCACAACCTAAACATGGCATAACACTAAGTGCCGCACGATGATTAAAACATTTGGTACTGTTCTATCCTAAACCATATTTTAGGTTGGTTAACAACATCAAACAATAGCATAAACACAAAGTACACGAAAAACTAATCAAGTTACATATATGGCACACTCCAAACGGAGTTACGATTAAAAAGATACAAGCAAAACAAGTTACGGGCACAATCTGCCAACATCACAAAGCACACTTTAGAACAATGCATAAACAGGATAATCAATGCAGACATGCTCAAAAATGATATGGAACTAAAGTAGACATGAAAGGGAAGGCATGGCAAAATAATCATGCAAATAGGCATCATAGATCAAAAGATATTAAGCAAACAACATGGCATCACAAAGTAACAGACTTAGTGAAAATCAGAGGTGGTTGTCAACAACAGCAGCATAGCAACTTTGGAGCTAAATAACTATATGACCAGCAAGCATATCATGGCAATGCAATACATATAATGGAAGTAGACATGATGCTTAACAATATGCAATTGAATCACTCAATTCCGATAAACGGTTGCGAAGCAATCGTCATCCGAAGTTGCAATAAAATAACAGTTTCAGCAACAGCAGCACAATAACATCAGGGTCACCACTTTGGAGCAAGATTTAATATAGCTAAAGCACCCAAATATGACAAGTTAAAGCATGGAAATGAAGTACACATGATGCTTAACACATAGGAGAAAGTATCAATGCAATAGGCCTCATGGATGAGTCACAATCATCATGCAAAGTTGGAACAAAATAGTAACAGCAACACTTAACAGGAAAAGTAGCAGTTTAACGGCCTGATGACCACTTTAGCACACAATTACACAATCAAGATGAGCTCAAATGCAAATGCTCCCAAAATATGAATTGAAGTACACGCAATTCTGAGCAACTTTCGTTTTGGGGGCACGTTCATCGGAGCTACGGTTCAACGGGAAATTACAGTGCAAAAACAGATCAGCAGCAATAATCTCAGCACTTAGAAAAAAATTCAGCAGGCAGGAAATCAGAAAAAAGGGTCACGGGCCTCTTCCTCACCATGGGCCGATTTCGGCCCATCTGGCCTGGCTGAACCTGGGCCTGGCGCCTTGGGCCTGGATCTGGCCGGCCGGCCTGTGGAGGTGGCCCCCCAGGGGGAGGCGAGCGGGAGGCCGAGCCGGCTCCTCCTGAGCAGGCGGCGGCGGCTCCCGTGACCTCTGGCGAGGTGGCCCACGCAGCTGGGCAGGCGAGGTGGCGGCGGGGCAGCCGAGCGCGGGACCGGCCGTGGAGGAGGCGCTGGCGGCGGCTCAGAGTTGGAGTGGCGCGGCGGCCAAGCTCGTGGCCGGCGACCATGGCGGCGGTCCCTCTTGGTCCTGCGGGGTAAGAAGGAGGAGGGTTAGGGGAGAGAGGGAGATAGGAGAGGGAGGAAGGGGAGGAAGGAGAGGAGGTCTGGGCGCGGCGGCTCGCCGGCCGGCGGCTGGCCGGAGGCAGCGCGCAGTGGCGGCTGCGGTTGCCCCTCGGCTGGCGGCGGCTTCCACGGGCGTGGAGGAGGAAGAGGATGGGAGGCTGGGTGCTGACGTGGCGCATCCCTGGCCGTCAGATCGGCCGATCTGACGGTCCAGATCCATTGGGCTGGATCCCAGATCTGGGAGCCAGGTTTTTGGACGAAAATGGGGTAAAATATCTCAGATCTGGGGGCTGATGGGTGCCTAGGTGCTTAGGGGAAACCCTAAGTGGTGGAGTGGTCTACTCATAGCCCAGGTGGCTGGCAGTTTGCAAAAACATCCCCGTTTTTTCTCTCTCGCGCGCGGTGCTCACGTTTCTGACCGCCGGGGGTCCGCAGCACCTCCGATTCGGGTAAAACTTCGAAATGCGCGATCAGTGCGTCGAGCCGGAGGCGTTCACCTCGCGCTGGAACTGTTCCTAGAACACTTTCCGGCGCGCTGTAAAAATATCCCGTTTAATTATTAAACGGGGTTTTCGTTCCGTTGGCTGCGGCTGGTCTCGTGCGGTTTCGCGACGGTGACCGGGTGAAACCCGGTGTCGCAAAGGTCGAGTGTCAGGGTGGCAAGGGTCGGTCTCCGTCCGATACGAGATAAGAGGGGAAAAATAATCGCCGATCGATAAATCGGGGATGCAAACACCGCAACCAAATCAGACAATCAAACAATTCACACCGAAAACAAAATTTTTAATTTTTGTGAAAACTGGGCTGTTACACACTGGCTATATGGGCTCTGGCTTAGCACGAGTACGTTGTGGGGAACCTGGCCCTGGTAGCTAGCTGATGTAGATGTGTGTTAGCTGTACCGGCTACCAAAGTGTGGAGGCAACCTCTTCGGAAAGTCTTTGTCTCAATCTTCGGGTTGAGTCCAGTGGGGAACGTGTACAACCTCTGCAGAGCGTATAAACTGATCATGATTAGCCGCGTCCACGGTTACGGACGAACTTTGATAAACTAGTCAGTACTGTTGTTGAATGATCTTGACAGTTGAACACTTAATAATAATTTTGGTGGGAAAGAGTAGCATGGGTTGCTGTGTGTTTCAGGTAGAACTCAACTTAAAAGTTGGACTAGTTTAGTTCAGGAGAAAATTGGCTTTCTGCAAAACAAAACCTTAAGACTTTCCTTTGACTCACCTTGCATGTAGATGTAGGTCCTTTATATAAACTTTTCCCGTGTCACTTGCCGTACAAATCAGATGTACTGACCCGTTGTCGGGCTGTAACCTTCGGTGTTGCAGGTTTTTCAGACGACCAGTAAGGTGCGTTTAGGGTTGCGGGTCTACACTCAGCATGTTCGCATGTGTCTGTTGATGGGACTCCACGTTACTTGCTTTTGCTTCCGCTATATTTATATTGAATAAGCTAGCCTTGAGCTATGCAACTTGTTATTTATTTTATTTTTGATCATACGTTGTAATAATGATGCACTTGTACTTTGATATACATCTATGATACTGTGTGTGCCAGCGGGTTAGATCCAGGGACTGGCACTTGAGCACAGAGACTTCAGTTCTATGTGAATTGGGTCGTTACAGATGGTATCAGAGCCGTGTGTTGACTGTAGGACGTGACCCTAGAAAATGGAATAGAAAAATCAATAGGAATAAAAATATTACTTTACATCACTCTGTCTTGTACTTACTTACCTTCTCTATCTCGTATTCATACATGTTCTAATCTTTCCTTACCTCTCTTTGATTTTAGATGACCACTTTTTCATACCGCGCTATGGCGTTTGGACCTGAGCTCAGGGGAATTTTCCACTACTTGAACATCTACGCGCCAGTTTTTCAGCCGGACATAGTGGAGACAAGGGGAGCTGATGACTACTGGCAAGTGGAGACTTTTATCCTAGGAAGCATGACGAATGAGGAAAGGGTGATCATGGCGTCATTCGATGTGCGTGCCCAGCAGAAGGAGAAATGTGTGCGCATAGACGCTCACATAGCTCTTGGTCGCATTGTTGAGACGTATGCCGGCCGACTCAAGGGTACGGTGTACGCGGAGATGACCAAGATTCTTCCATCCGGGAACATATGGCCCAAGAAGTTTAATTATGTGCCTGGGGCCATTTGGCCAGGTACAACTAGCTACTTCATCCAGAGCCTGGAGAAGCACATCCATTGCCAGGAGAAGGACATCCAGTCAGACCTCTACACCATCATTGAGTTGCAGCAGAAGAACACCTGGCTCAGGAGGGACAACAACAATCTGAAGAAGGAGAGGGTGGAGATGCAAGCAGAGATAAAGAGGCTGAAGGAGAAGATGAAGGCCAATGGAATTGAAGAACAAGAAGAGGAACCAGAAGTAGAGACCTCGGCAGAAGAAGAGGAGCCGAGACCCAAAAGGCGCAACCGCATTAGCGAGCGCGAATACCGCATGTTGTTTAGCAAAGACAACATTCGGAATTACTTCACCGAAAATTAGTGCACTACCGTTATCGTGTTAGCGTATTTGACCATGTCGACTTATTCGGTATGGCAATACTAGGTTGCTTGATATACTCTTATGTTATTCGTGGTTGTTGAGGATCTTATATTATTCGTGGTTGTGTTGAGAATCTTATATCAGTTATACAATATATTTTAAAACTATATGGTGTGATATGTGATGGTTTTCGTATGAGTGCAATGGTTGATGATTGTTATATGTTTGATGCTATGGTGATATTGTTTGGTGAAGTTGATTGGTAATATATGTATTGTATAAATAATGCTTTCCATGATCATCATAAGCATATGGGGTAGTGTCGTCGATATGTAACGCCAGATGCCATGGGATGGCTAAAGTGAGGGGAAGACGCGAGGGAAAGAATGTCGATGGTGCCGGAATCGGGTTGAGCACAAACACGGTGGAGGACACCAAGATGTACCCAGGTTTGGGGCTCGCCGGAGAGATAACACCCCTACTCCTGCTTGTCTCTTATATATCAATGCTCTGGCTACAACATCTGCTTCTCTATCTCCTCAGGGGAAGGTGAGTGCCGCCGCCGTGGGCAAGGCTCTCTCCTGCGTCCCTGGGGGGTAACTACAAGCAGTGCACGAACTATGGGGAAGGTGAGTAATGGTGTTCTAAGATCAGTCGTCCCTCACGCAGGAGGGGTACCCTGGCTCTTATAGTGTGAATCCAGGGTACTTCGGTAACTTCCTTGCCGAATGGGCCCAGCTGTCATCCTCTAATCGGCCTGGGCCCACCGACTGGTCCTCTCCGGGTGATCCGGGACCTACGAGCGGCGGCCCATGCTGTAGACTTGTAGGATGAACAGTGGAGCTAGGGAGTATGGTCTTGTCGGCCTGTCCGCGGAATCGGCGGGGAGGTCGACACCGTATCTCCAGTAAATCCTCGACGTGACTTGGCCTTCCTGCCACCCAGATATCTCGGGATATGGTATTTATGACCTCGTAATCATACCCCCGACTGGGTGGTAGGTAGTTCCGATTGCGCCTGGTCCGACTGGTGGTTCCTGGCGAGGTCGATTGCTCTGGTCAATCGGCTTGCTAGGTATCAACCTCGGACCAGCTGCCAACCAGTCGGATGATTGTCTTGGTGAAGGAAGGGGGTGGACCGATTGCGCCTGGGCCGACTGCTGGCATTTGATACGGCTGATTGCCTTGGAGCAATCGGTCGTACACCTGCCCAGCTCGGCCCAGCTGCGGCCCAATCGGTCCATCCTTGTCTTGAAAGGTTACTTCCGCTTAGGTTAGCCTACCCGGGTACCAGTCCCCCGACAGTAGCCCCTAAAGCTGTAAGGGTCCCACGGTCGCTTGACCGCGGGGCCTTTGCAGTTTTTAATCTCTCTCTTGACATCCTCCGACTGCTATGGCCTCATCGGGTGTGTCGTCCCGAGCTCGTTAGCCGACTCGGAGATCACACTCGGCTGACCAAACTTCTCGTCCGATTGGGTTTGTTTTATTCCCAGCTCGTGTCTTCTCTTTTCTTTCGAAACACCCTTTGCCGATTTCCCTCCAACGGTTACCTCCGATTCTTCCGGGATGTGATCAATGAGCTGGGACCCATGACCCACGCGCGACTTGACATAACTGCAGGGCCTGACCCCACGTCGCACGCCTCGCCTTTTGCGCCCGGATCCTTTGCGCTGGCTTGCCGGTTGCCCTTCCTGTGCCCTAGGCCACACCGAGCCACACAGCCGCAGACGTATCCCACTTCCCCCCCGCCGCCCATATAAGCCACAGGGGGGAGACTTCGCCTCTTCCTTCTCCTCAGACGTCATCTTCAACCTCGAGCTCCCTCCCCTCTGCTCCATTGCTACTCCACGCGAAACTCTCGGCCGCGAACCTCTGTGCCTTGGATCTGCTCCGGCCACGGACTCGTGCTCTTCACCGCCTCCGCCGCCGCCGCAGTGACTCTTCACCGCCGCTTTCGTGCTCCACCTCCCTCTGTTTCTCTCCTTTTCTTCTCGTCTGCGAAAACCATGGCGCCCCGGCGAGATGTGTCACAGGCGAGCCGCGGGTGCTGGAGGGGTTCTCAGGCCACCGCCGACGCCGTCCAGTCCCTGATCCGCGCCCGGAAGATGCCCGCGGAGGTCGAGTGGCGCATCCCTGGCAAGGCCGAGGTAGTGCCCAACGCACGCGCTGGCGAGAGGGTCGTGTTCCTTGCTCACTTCGAGCGTGGATTCGGCCTTCCCGCCAGCTTGTTCTTCCGTGGATTTCTTGACTTCCACCAACTGCAACCCCATCATCTCGCGGCCAACTTCATCATGATCCTCTCGGGGTTCGTGACACTCTGCGAGGGGTACCTCGGCTGCCGTCCGAGCATCGCCCTCTGGAAATGCTTCTTCAACCTTCGAGCTCATAACGCCCGGACAGGAGCTGTGGTGCCCTCCACCATCGAAGGCGGCGAGCCAACGTACCCGACTGACATGACCGACTGCGGTAGTTGTCTCGTCACAGCCGGCAAGCCGAGGTATAAAAGTCCCGAGATCGTCCAGTCCTGCAAGAACTGGCAAACCTCATTCTTCTACGTCAAGTCACCCGACCAAGGCCCCGATCTTCTCAACCTGCCCGAGTTCTCCCTCGCCCGGCCGATTGAGAAGCATCAGTGGTCGCTGAAGTACGGCGTCGGAGACCTTGACGTCGATGACCAGGTTGCTAGGGTCGCCCAGCTGGAGAAAGAGGGGCTCCTCTCAACCGACCTGGTAGCCGCTTGGCTTCAAGCTCGGATTCTCCCCCTGCAGTGCCGAGTGCACCGCCTCTGCGACATGTCGGGTCTTCGAGATCCCACTCGGCTCTGCACGTGGCGGGTGAAGACTGAAGATCTCTGCGCTTGAGGGAAGGCTATTACATCTAGCCCATTGCCAGACCCCTTCTGCTTCGGGCTTGATTACCTCACCCGCCAGCAGAAGCCGCCTGTGGTATGTCCCGAATGCTTTTCCTTCCGATTGCTCTTTCTCGCTGCTTCTCTGATCACTTCTATTTTCTTTCTAGCATTTTATTCAGTCCGACCTAATGGAGGACGGTCAGGAAGCTGGCGTATACGCCCCCGACCGCGCGGAGGAAGACCCTGCCGACTTCGAATATAACGGCGAGATACCCTCCGCCGAGTCCGGTGACGATGATGAAGATGATGGCGAGTCTTCCGGAGAATCCTCCGACTCCATGGACGCCGAGGGCGATGATGCCGAGACCGCCAATCCTCCAAGGACCGACACCCGGCTGCTGGCTCAAGGGGGTACGCCCGACCCTTCCCTTGAGAAATTTTTGGCCGAATGGAGTGATGATGAAAGTGTCTCAAAGGCTAATGATTCTGATGCAGCTCCTCGTGCCACACCCCCGAAGGTGCCAGCTAAGCGCACCTCGACCACCGGCTCCTCTGCCGGTACGGCTCCCAGCAAGGTTGCCAAGGTCACGCCGACTGCCGGCAAAGGCAAACAGTCCCAGGAGACGATCACTCGGAGGCCGACTGCGCAGGCGCCACTGAACGTCGCCCCTCTAAGATGTCGGATGCCTTCTGGCGCGCCGAGAACGATCGGGTATGACTTTACCTTTACGCCCTGTATTTTACTATCTGTTCCTGATACTAATTCTCCTCTTCCTTCTTCCTTCAGGGAGCCGATTGGGCTTGACGATGTCGACGCTGGCATTCCGGTTCGTGCCAGCGCCGTCATCTCGCCTTCCGCTTCTGCCGCCGCCGGTCATAAACGGCCGACTGCTTCTCACCGCTCCTCGAAGGACGCCGAGCGCACTGCCAAGAAGGACCGCCTCGCGACGACTTAGAAAACCTCCTCTTCCACCCTTGCTTCCAAGACCTCCAAGAATGCCGCTGACCGGGTGGCTCCTGGTGACAGAGGAACGCAATCGGTCGATCCGATTGCCCCATCTCCGCCACGCCGTTCCAACCCGGCCTCTCCTGCCGCAACTACGTTTGCCCCAACTACCATGTCCGAGCCGCTTGTGGTGATGACACCGTCGCCAATCGTGATGTCGGCTCCGCCGATTACCACGACTGTGCCGCCGGTTGCCCTGACTGTGCCGCCGGTTGTCTTATCCGCGCCACCGCTGACGACGACCTTGCCGCCAGTTATCGTTGTCACTTCTGCTCTAACTCGCCCGGTTGCACCGCCGCCACAATCGGGTGCCTCTGGCCCTCAGGTGACGCCGACGCCCCCGGCCCTTACTACCGCTGCTTCCACCGCCACTCAAACTGCAGCGTCAACGCCGACCTCTTCTGCCTCGGAAATTCTTATGCGCTCGGTGGATCAATTCCGGGCCGAGTACTCTCGCGCCCGTCACGTCAGCACCGAGCCTGACGCCTCGCATCGTCCTCAAGACCCTGTGACGACTGCTCTGAGCCGGGTGAATAATTTTGCCGACGCCCTTGCCCGGGACCTCCAACATCTCACCTCTCATCACACGGTAACTCTTGGCTTTCTCTTTATATCTTTCTTTTGCTCGTGAGGCCCTTCTTCCGGTGGGTGCGCGCCAGCGCACCCACTGGGTGTAGTCCCCGAGATTCGGGCCGATTGGTTACAATCGGTTCGGATCTTTAACTGATTTTGCTTTATCGCTTGCCTTCCTCAATCGGGAAACTTTTCTTCCGGTGGGTGCGCGCAAGCGCACCCACTGGGTGTAGTCCCCGAGATTCGGGCCGATTGGTTACAATCGGTTCGGATCTTTAACTGATTTTGCTTTATCGCTTGCCTTCCTCAATCGGGAACTTTTCTTCCGGTGGGTGCGCGCAAGCGCACCCATTGGGTGTAGTCCCCGAGATTCGGGCCGATTGGTTGCAATCAGTTCGGATCTTTAACTGATTTTGCTTTATCGCTTGCCTTCCTCAATCGGGAACTTTTCTTCCGGTGGGTGCGCGCAAGCGCACCCACTGGGTGTATTCCCCGAGATTCGGGCCGATTGGTTGCAATCGGTTCGGATCTTTAATGTCTTTTGCTGACTGCCGTGTCTCTAACCACATCTTGCTGTTCCTCTCAGGTTGTTATGGAAGAAAAACGTGAGGTCTTCGAGAAGCTCCTTGATGCATACACTGCCAGCCTCCGAACTCTTGCCCAGCCTCAGCTGCAGGTCAACAACCAGTCGGCTGAGATTACTAAACTGAAAGGTAACTTCTCTACCATTTCTGTCCTCTCTCTGACTAAACATGTTCTCATATCTTCATGCTCTCTTCTAGCTTCTATTCCCATGGTAGATGACCTTCAGGGCCGAATTGCTGAATTAAGTGCAGAACTTGACCAATATGGTCCAGCACTTGTCAAAGCGAAGGAAGAAGCGACCCGACTGCAGGGGGTAGAAAACGATCTCAATCGGACTATCCAGGGTCTTCCCTCGGAAATGTCCGCCCTTGAGAGAAAACATTTGGCCGACATTGCTGCCGTGACGGCTGTCGGTGATGGCCTCATCGCCGAGAGAGATGCTGCTGTTGCCGCCCGAGAGGCCTTGCAAGCTGAAAAGGATGAAGCAGTCGCTGCCCGTGATTCTATTCGGCGAGATCGCGATGAACATGTTGCCAAGTATGAAGACTTGGAGAAACGCAACTATGAGGAGACCACCCGACTGCGCCGCCGAGCCAAAGGCTTCTGCGACACAATGACCGAGATGGACGTCCTCCTTAGCGGTGGGTGTTTCCTGCACCTTATGCGCTTTCCGATTGCTCTCTTCTCTTATCTTATTGGTCATACTTCCTTTTCGTGACACAGAAGCCTGGCCCGAGTCTGAAGCAGCTGCCAATGCAGCCGTCGCCAAGTCCCGAGAGGAAACCGTTGCCGCCGGAGGGACCTGCGACCGTGAAGATAACGTCTGGACCCGACATGAATATCTGATTGGCACCGAAGCCCGTATTCCTGTTATCAAGGGCATCGCCTTGTCCTTCCAGCTCGGCGTCCTGAAGATTGCTGAATCGTTGTGGTCGCCGACTGAGCTTAAGGTCGGACTTCAGAAGATGAAGAACGCTGCTGACTCCTCTGCCGAGATCCACAGGGGGGAAATACAAGATGAAGAAGATTCTGACAAGGGGGAAGCTCCGAATGCTACCACTGAGCAGACTCGGACTCTCCTGAAGGCCATGCCACGTTGAATCGATGTATTGCTGAACTCTACCGGTCGGACTGGCGCGGAAACCGCCCTTCAGACCGTGCTGAGCTGGTACCCTCAGGTGAAAATCTCCCAACTTTACAGCCTCCGAGAGAACGCCTCCGATCTGCTTGAGAAGACCTATGCCGAAGTCAATCGGCTAGCCAGCACTATGGTAAACTGGTTCTCTCCATACGAGTATACTCCGTATCTCGACGAGGGAGGGAACCCGCTCCCCGCTCCTACCATTTCTGGCCTGGCCGAAGAGCTCTCCGATAGCGGCTCTTCTCAAACATCTCCACGATCCAAGCAGACTGGTGCCACAGCTTCTGAAGCGCAATCGGATCCGACTGCTCCGTCTTCTAGCTCAGTGCCTCCGACTGCCTGAGTCATGCTATCAACTGTTTTACTTATCGTAGCTTACCGATACTGGATCGGTTTTATCCTATCTTGTCCTCTGACTGTCCGTTTGTAAGGTATAATTTTAATTCTGCCGACACCTACTGGGTGTGCCTTGGATGTAATGAACTTATTCGGCTTTGGGCCTGTCCTTCTGATGCAATCCGATTGCTTGGTTTTTGCTTTTTACTTGTGCGATCAACTTTGTGTCTTTGTCGGTTTCCTTTATCGGCTGCACTTGGGGATGTCTACCGTGTCCACCTTGCTGCCGTCATGCGGTCCGCAATCGGATCAACGGTAGCTTACCAGCCAAGGTTCGATAAGTATTTTCTTTTTTACACGACAAGATTTAACGCAAAGGATTCTGCGACAGTAGGCGCCGATTGCGTGCTATCAGGTCCGATGCCCTGGGTCGTGGCGCACTCGGCAACTTTGTGTTATCGACTATGCCCTCAGTGGTGCGTTTCGGATTGTTTCCCGGGGATTCGTACTGCCGACTGCCTCAAATACGACCCTTCTCAATGCCGCAAACCTTTTAGTGGTTTGCGCTTGAGCTGAGTGCCGAGTTGAGTGCCAGCCCGCAGTCCCCGTGCCTCGATGGCCTATTCGCTTGGCCTCGTAGTCGGTCAGTCCCCGGGTGTGTTATACATACCTCGGGTATGGCTGCGCGTCGCCGATTGAGGCTAGCGCTTCGAATGAAATTATGCGAAGATAATCGAATGCTCATTTTCAGAGGCATGATAACTTTTACTGCTTGCTTGCCGAATGGCTTACATAAGTTTCTTCTGCTCAGCTATAGAACGGACATAACAACTCGGCGTTCCACGACCGCTCCGCCTCTGCTCCTGATGTGTCCTTGTGCCGAGTGCCCTTGGTGCAGTCGATCAGATAATAGGAATTGTTCTTGAGCGCTCTGCTGATGACGAATGGCCCTTCCCAAGGTGAGGATAGCTTGTGCTGCCCATCTGACTTCTGGATTCGGCGTAGCACCATGTCTCCTTCTCGGAAAGCAAGAGGACGAATCTTCTTGCTGTGGTAGTGCCGCAACTTCTGCTGATAGACTGCTGACCTGGACAAGGCCAACAGACAAGCTTCTTCTTTGAGGTCGATGCCGTCTTCTCGTGCCGATCTAGCCTCTTCTTCAGTGTACAGGGCATGCCGAGGTGAGTCGAACTCGATGTCGGACGGGATGACTGCCTCTGAACCATACACTAGGAAGAAAGGAGTGAATCCAGTCGACCTGTTTGGTGTGGTCCTTAAGCTGAACAGTACTGCGGGAAGCTCTTCAATCCATGCTCCGGGTGCCCTCTCAAGTGGCTCTACCAATCTGGGCCTGATACCCGATAGGATTAGCCCATTTGCTCTTTCGACTTGACCGTTTGATTGCGGGTGCGCCACAGATGCGAGATCAAGCCGAATGCCCTGTTGAGATGCATACCGGGCCAGTGCACCCTTCGCAAAGTTTGTGCCATTGTCGGTGATGATGCTGTTAGGCACACCATATCTGCATACAATGTCGGCCACAAACCTAACTGCAGTCGGCCCATCCAGCTTCTTGATCGGTCTAGCTTCGATCCACTTGGTAAATTTGTCCACTACAACCAGAAGATGTGTCATGCCACTTCGAGCTCTTTTGAACGGTCCGACCATGTCCAAACCCCATACCGCAAACGGCCATGCTATTGGGATTGTCTTCAGTGCCGATGCTGGCTGATGACTTTTTGCCTTGAAACGCTGACAACCCTTGCAGTACTTCACCAGATTTTCAGCCGCTGCAAGGGCAGTCGGCCAGTAGAAACCATGTCGGAATGCTTTGCTGGCAATGGCCTTTGCAGACGCATGATGACCGCATTCACCTTGATGAATGTCTCTGAGCAGCTCCAAGCCTCTGTCCTCTTCTACACATCTCTGAAGGATGCCAGTTGCACTCTTGCGCACTAGCTCATTGTTGATTATTGTGTATGCCCAAGATCGGCGGCTGATTTGCCTTGACTCTGCTAAATCTTCTGGGAGGACTCCGTCTGCTAGGAAATCTCTAATCGCCTGTGCCCAATATGGCGCACTAACCACTGCCATTACCACCGCATGCTGGGGTAAGACCTCTTCTTCTGCCTCGGTTCCTTGGTCGTTGGCCTCCTGTACCTCGGCCTCTTGGACATCCGCCATCTCTGTCTCTGCTTCTGAACTGCCGACTGCGGCGCCTAGCACGCGTTCGGCAGCCCCTGGTGCCGACTTCTCACCTGGAGCTGGAGCTTCATTATTGCAATCGGCAATTTCTGATGTCATTGGTTCTTCGGAGGTTGTGCCTTCTGGCGCAGCCTCTACTCGCTTCCCTCTGGCTTTGCTCTTCTCTTGTTCCTCTGCAGCCCCTGGCTCGCAATCGGCAGCCCCTGGTGCTGTTGCCGAGACACCCTGAGCGCCTGACTGCTTCTTCATGGTTGCTGGTTTGGCCGGTTAAACTTCTTTTGCCTTTTTCAATGCTTCAAGATCCGTCTCCAAGATGAAAATGGACTCAGAATCTGGGGATGGTGCGATGGATGGCTTCTTGATATGCTCCAACGATACTCCTGGTGGGATTGCTTGCCTTGTTGAGCCGAGCTTGGACAATGCATCTGCTGCTTCGTTGCTTGCTCTTGGCACATGATGGAACTCGCAACCTTCGAAATACCCGCTGATCTGCTGCACCAGGAAGCGATAGCTTGCCATGTTATCATCCTTTTCATCCCAAGTGCCCGAGCACTGCTGTACCACCAGGTCGGAATCACCAAAGAACTCAATATTTCGAATACCGATTTCCTTGGCAAGCTTGATACCATGCACAAGGGCTTCGTATTCGGTGACATTGTTTGATGCTGCGAAGTGAATCTGGAGCACATATTGCAGTTGATCTCCTCTTGGTGAAGTGAGAACCACACCAGCCCCTAGGCCATTCTTCATTTTGGAGCCGTCAAAATGCATTCGCCATGAATCCGACATCGGGAGCTGTGGCATGTACTGAGTTTCAGCCCAGTCCACTAGGAAATCGGCCAATGCTTGTGACTTGATTGCCGTTCTCGGCTCATATTGGATGCCATGACTAGCGACTTCGATTGCCCACTTCGCCACTCTTCCGGTTGCATCTCTGCTTCCGATGATGTCGGCCAAAGGAGCCGAACTGACGACGGTGATCAAGTGAGCTAGAAAGTATGGCTTCAATCTCTTGGCTGCCATGTACACTCCATAGCACATCTTCTGATAGTGAGGGTAGTTCTGCTTGGATGCCGAGAGCACTTCGCTGATGTAGTATACTGGACGCTGAATTTGCTGTGCCTTGTCTTTCTCGGGCCGCTCCACCACCATAACTGCACTGATCACCCGATTGGTTGCCGCAATGTATAACATCATTGGTTCCTTCTCAATCGGGGCAGCCAGAATCGGTGACGTGGAGAGCATGTGCTTGAGCTCTCGGAAAGCTTCATTTGCTTGAGGGGTCCAAGTGAACTTCTCCGTCTTCTTCATCAACTGGTACAACGGGATTGCTTTTTCACCCAGCCGACTGAGAAATCGGCGGAGGGATGCGAGGCAACCGGTGAACTTCTGCACCTGCTTCAGGGTTTTGGGCTGCTCCATGCGCTCTATTGCGGCTATCTTCTCGGGGTTGCATTCGATTCCCCTCTCGGAAATGAGAAACCCCAAGAGCTTGCCGGCTTGAACTCCAAACACGCACTTCTCCGGGTTGAGCTTGATCTGATAAGTTCTCAAGTTTGCAAATGTTTCCCTGAGGTCATCCAACAGCGTGACTCCCTTTGCCGACTTCACCACTAAATCATCCACGTAAACATGGAGATTTCTGCCAAGTTGAGAGTGTGTGCATCTCTGAATCGTGCGCTGATAAGTGGCACCCCCATTTTTCAGACCAAACGGCATGGTGATATAGCAATAAGCCCCGAAGGGGGTTATAAATGCAGTTTTTATCCGATCCTCCACCGCCAATTTAATCTGGTGATATCCAGCAGTAGCATCCAGAAAGGACAACAGCTCGCAGCCGGCCGTAGAATCAATCACTTGATCAATACGGGGCAGAGAAAACGGATCTTTTGGGCATGCCTTGTTCAGGCAGGTGTAATCTATACACATGCGCCAAGTCTTGTTCTTCTTCATGACGAGGACTGGATTCGCCAGCCACTCGGGGTAAAATACTTCCATGATGAACCCTGCAGCCTGCAGCTTCGCAACCTCTTCGCCGATTGCCCTTCTCTTGTCCTCAGAAAAATGTCTCAAGGGTTGCTTGACCGGCTTCGAACCTGGCCGAATGTGCAACTTGTGTTCGGCGAGTTCTCTCGGCACACCAGGCATGTCTTGTGGAGACCATGCAAAGATGTCCCGATTCTCACGGAGAAACTCGACGAGCGCGCTTTCCTATTTATCGCTGAGTCCTGCTCCGACTACAACAAACTTGGTTGAGTCGGAGGGATCTAGAGCGATCTTCTTGCTGTCCTTGGCCGACTGAAAAGCCGATTCCTCATCTAATCTCTTTGCCGGGCCGACTGGGAGTGGATTCTTGTTCTGTGCTTGCGCCATTGCGATCACCTTGCTGAGCTGACGCTTCTCCGTCTCGACCACTAACGAGTCAGCCAAACTGCTGCCAGCGGATGTGCACTCGAGGGACTTCCTGAAGTCCCCGGTGACAGTGATGACACCGTTTGGCCCTGGGATCTTCATCTTCAGGTATATCTGTTGTGCATTGATCATGAACTTGGAAAACGCCGGCAACCCCAACAGAGCATGGTAAGGACTACTGAGGTCGGCGACCTCAAACCAAATCGGCTCCCTTCTAAAATTTTCCGCCGTGCCGAATATGACATCCAGCCGAATGCGACCCATGGGGGTGCAAGACAATCCCGGGACAATCCCATGGAACGTCGTCCGACTGCGCTCTAGATCTCTCTCTGTGAGCCCTAGCTTGATCATTGTATCTCTGTACAGAATGTTGATTGTGCTTCCTCCATCAACGAGCACTCGGGAGAATTTGCATGAAAACTTTGGTCCTGCGAACAGAGCGTCCACCACCAGCGGATAGTTGCCCGGACTCGGCAAAATGGTGGGATGATCTGCTCTGTCCCAGGATATAGGACATTCGGACCAAAGCACAAACTGGGGAATCGGTGGCATAGTGGCATTAACTTCCGCTGCTCGGGCTCTCCGACTGCCCTTGTCCGTGGACTCGCTGGTGAAAATCATGTAGGCGGCATCTTGCTGCGGGAACTGGTTCTGCTGGTGAGGTGATCCTCTGTTCTGGGGTGGTGGTGGGGGTGGAGGTGGTAAAGCTTCTCCCTTCGCAATTCTTCTCACAAAGTCACACTGTCGAGTAGTGTGTGCAGACGGCCTGCCAGGCGTGCTGTGCAACTTACATGGCGCGTCCAGCATGTCCTCGAACGTGTACTTGGGTTTCATCTGTCCCGGGGGTCTCACATTTGGTCTCATCTTCCGACTGCCTCCTGCAGCTGCTGGATCCTCCTCATTCTGGATAGCAGCCACCTGCCGACTGCCATACTGAGTATCGGGCTGCTCATCCTTGCGCTTGCCACTGTTCTGCTGGTTGTGGTTGTTGTTGTTGCGGTTGTTCTCCCTTCTTTCCTTCTGACTGAGGCCTTGGTTCCCTGTGTCCGACTGCGGAGCCCCTGGTGATTGGATCACGCCTCCAACTCCGAGCTGGATAGGGCGCATCGCAGAATCGGACATGGCGAACGCATTTGCCACCTTCATGAGCTCGGCGAGCGATGTGAAGTCTTTGCGGAGCAGCTTGTGCTTCAACATTGAATCATCCAGGCATCCATCAGTAAAGTATTGAATGGCCTGGATCTCATGGACTCCTTCACATGAGTTTTTCAGCTTGATCCACCGAGATAAGTAATCTCGGAGGGGTTCATCCTTGCCTTGCACACATAAAGCTAGCTGCCTCGGGAGGTTGGGCCTCTCATGTGCTTGTGAAGTTGTGGATGAATGCAGTCGTGAAATCCTCCCAGCAGTTCACACTGTCCTTGGGCAAACTGTTCAACCACGTCCGAGCTGAACCCTGCAGCATCAAAGGTGCGTAGCGGACTGCTACACGCCGATTGCCTCCTGCGATGCGAACTGCTGTTAGGTAATCGGACAGCCAGTCTTCGGGCTTCACAGAACCATTATACTTGGGGGTGTCTCTCGGCAGCGTGAAGCCTCTGGGGAATTTTTCCGTCCGAATGCGATGACCAAAACATGATGGGCCAGCTTCTCCTTCTTCGTCTTCCTGAGCCTCCTTCTCCAGGAGCTCAATGCGATGCCTTGCATCATTCTGACCGATTTGGCGAGGGCCAAGTCGGGCGCTGATTGCTGGTCTCGGTGCCGATTGCTGTGGCATGTCATTGGGCCTGCTGTTAACAGCCGACTCTTCCATTCTTCTGCTTGCTGCTGGGGGTGGCCGATTGCTTCTAACCTTTCTCTCGTGCCGAGATGGCGCGGGTTGGTGCCTGTTCTGGCGCGATGCATTTGGTCGCTGACTAGCTCCCGCATTCGGCCTCACCGTTCCTCTTGACGCCTTTGGTTCTGCATTCTGGTTGCCCATCGCTACGAGCCTCTGCTCCTTTGCGGCTGCTATCAGCTCACGCATTCGGCGCGACTGCTCACGCCGCTCATCTCCTTCCAGGTCTTCTAGCTCAAGCGCTATCTGCTTGGCTGCTCTCAAGTTCTTGTCTGGTGTGCTGTAAGCTGGCCTTTGGATGAATGCCGATTGCGCCGGTTGCTCCGGTTGCACTGGCCTTCTCGGACGCTCCGGTTGCTCGGCCCCCGACAGCTGCTGGTTGACTGCCCTGCCTCGGCTTCTCAGATCTTCCAGGACTGCGGGCTCAATCGGCCGACGCGGTCCTGCATGTGCTGCATTGTACTCCCTTGTGATGGCTCCCAGCCTGCGCTCTTCTGCTAACACTTGCTCAGCTCTGCGAGCCAGAGCGAGCCGTGCTGTTTCCAGCTCCGTGTGCATCTGCTCCGGATCACCATTCCTGTTCACGGGTGTGTATAACTCATCCCGCAATGCACTGGTGCCGATTCTCTCTGCGGCATCAGCTGCCTCTTTGGCCTTTCTCGCCGCGCTCGCTGGGTCGCGGTTGGTTGACGAAGATGCTCCCGCCATCATGACGGCCGCGTGCACTCGGCCTCCCTCTCTGCCAGGCGCTGCACTGCAGCCCCTGGTCGAGAGCGGGTCTGTAGCACACGAGAAGATGCGAATATCTCTGGGATACGCCTCGGGGAAGCTGCCGATGAAGAGGCGATGACTGCCAACCTGCAGCGACACACCGGGCGGCAGGGGTGCTCCAGCCCTGTACCGCGCCGAGTAGTCCACCACATAGTCAATTGCCCCACGCCTTAGAATCAGGCCAGAGGCGTGGCTCCCGCCCGATGCAGAGGAAAATCCCGTCCGGACCTTTACTCCAGTCGACGCCTCGGTCTGCCCCACGGTGGGCGCCAACTGTCGTCGATATGTAACGCCAGATGCCATGGGATGACTAAAGTGAGGGGAAGACGCGAGGGAAAGAATGTCGATGGTGCCGGAATCGGGTTGAGCACAAACACGGTGGAGGACACCAAGATGTACCCAGGTTCGGGGCTCTCCGGAGAGATAACACCCCTACTCCTGCTTGTCTCTTATATATCAATGCTCTGGCTACAACATCTGCTTCTCTATCTCCTCGGGGGAAGGTGAGTGCCGCCGCCGTGGGCAAGGCTCTCTCCTGCGTCCCTGGTTGGTAACTACAAGCAGTGCACGAACTATGGGGAAGGTGATTAATGGTGTTCTAGGATCAGTCGTCCCTCACGCAGGAGGGGTACCCTGGCTCTTATAGTGTGAATCCAGGGTACTTCGGTAACTTCCTTGCCGAATGGGCCCAGCTGTCATCCTCTAATCGGCCCATGCCCACCGACTGGTCCTCTCCGGGTGATCCGGGACCTACGAGCGGCGGCCCATGCTGTAGACTTGTAGGATGAACAGTGGAGCTAGGGAGTATGGTCTTGTCGGCCTGTCCGCGGAATCGGCGGGGAGGTCGACACCGTATCTCCAGTAAATCCTCGACGTGACTTGGCCTTCCTGCCACCCAGATATCTCGGGATATGGTATTTATGACCTCGTAATCATACCCCCGACTGGGTGGTAGGTAGTTCCGATTGCGCCTGGTCCGACTGGTGGTTCCTGGCAAGGTCGATTGCTCTGGTCAATCGGCTTGCTAGGTATCAACCTCGGACCAGCCGCCGACCAGTCGGATGATTGTCTTGGTGAAGGAAGGGGGTGGACCGATTGCGCCTGGGCCGACTGCTGGCATTTGATACGGCTGATTGCCTTGGAGCAATCGGTCGTACACCTGCCCAGCTCGGCCCAGCTGCGGCCCAATCGGTCCATCCTTGTCTTGAAAGGTTACTTCCGCTTAGGTTAGCCTACCCGGGTACCAGTCCCCCGACAGGTAGGATATATTTCCCTAGCTACTTTCTGTCTACAACTTACCTATTCTTGCCCAACAGATGCCGCCGAGACGTGATCCCACGGGGAATGAGAACAACAACAATGGAGTGCCAGCCTACATGCAACAGTTAGTTCAGGGACAAGCTCAGTTGATCCAGTTGATCACTCAGAACATGGGCAACAACAACAATGCGCCGCCACCACCACCTGTGGACACGCTTGCAAGGTTCCTGAGGTTGAATCCTCAGAGGTTCTCTAGCACTCCTGAGCCCGTAGTGGCGGATGACTGGCTTCGTTCAGTGGGCCGGAACCTGGAGACAGTTGGTTGTACTAAGGCAGAGAGAGTGAGGTTTGCCTCCCATTTGTTGGAGGGTCCTGCCGCAGCATGGTGGGACAACTACTTGGTGACTTATCCCATCGACACCATCACTTGGGCGCAGTTCCAGTCTGCTTTTTGCGCCGCACATGTTTCAGCAGGTGCCATGAGCTTGAAGAAGAAGGAGTTTCTCAGTTTGCGTCAGGGAGGCCGTTCAGTGGCCGAGTATGTTGAGGTGTTCAACAAGCTTGCCAGATATGCTCCAGATGATGTCAGGAATGATGCAGCAAGGAAGGAGAAGGTCTTGGAGGGGCTGAATGATGAGTTGGGAGTCCAGTTGACAGTGGCTACCTTTGCTAACTGCCAGGGGCTCATAGACAAAGCTATTGTGTTGGAAGGCAAGCAGCAGGCCATTGAGAACCGCAAGAGGAATTACAACAACAATGGTGGCAAGTACAAATCTGGACCGCATCAGAAGCCACGTAGCTCTTATGGTGGCAATGGAGGACATAACCATGGACATAACCACAATGGTGGGAATGGCCATGTTCACAGTGGAGGACATAACCATCATGGTGGAAATGGTCACAACCATAATGGCCACAACCACTACAATGGTAACAAGAATGCTAATGGCAATGGAAATGGAAGGAACAATGGGAATGGGAGAAGCAATGGAGCCAATGGAGGAAATGGAAACAACCGTCAGAATGGCCAGGCACCAAAGGACTTGAGTCACATCCAGTGTTTCAGGTGCAAGAACATGGGACACTATGCCACAGACTGCCCGGAGTCCAATGGGAATGGAATCGTCAAGCCCAATCCTTTCAACAAGGGGCATGTGAACCATGTCAACGTGAAGGAGATCTATGATGAGCCTGATGATGTGATTGGTAAGTTCTTTATCAATTAAGTACCCTCACTTGTTCTTTTTGATTCTGGTGCATCGCATTCTTTCATATCGAGGGTATTTGCGGATAAGCATGAGTTACCTACCGTAGTTCTTAAGTCATCTATGCTCATAAGTTCCCCGGGAGCGGAGATGTCAGCTAGTTTGGGATGCTATCAGTTGAGCCTAGCCATAGGGAAGCATGTTTTTCCTACAGATTTGATTGTATTTAAGTCACAAGGTTTGGATTTTATATTGGGCATGGATTGGCTAGCTAAGTACCAAGGGGTTATTGATTGTGCCAGTCGGTCTATCACTCTCCGTACACCGAATGGGAAGAAGATCAGATATGTGTCCAGGTCTAAGCATCAGCACACTCAGGTGAATTCTCTTAGGGGGGTAGCCTGGATGATGTGCGTGTTGTGAGGGATTATCCAGATGTGTTTCCGGAGGAGTTGCCAGGTATGCCACCGGATAGGGAGATTGAGTTCCTTATTGATTTAATACCAGGAACTGGGCCTATTGCTAAGAGACCGTATAGGATGCCCGCTAATGAACTTGCAGAGTTGAAGGAACAGATCAGAGAGTTGCAGGAAAAGGGTTTCATTCGCCCAAGCTCGTCACCTTGGGGATCTCCAGTGTTGTTTGTTGAGAAGAAGGATGGAACCCAGAGGATGTGTGTGGATTACCGTTCTCTGAATGATGTTACTATCAAGAACAAGTATCCTTTACCTGTGATTAATGATCTATTTGACCAGTTGGAGGGAGCTTGTGTATTCTCTAAGATTGATCTTCGTTCTGGTTATCATCAAGTGAAGATTCGGGAGAAGGATATTCCGAAGACTGCTTTTACTACATGGTATGGGTTGTATGAGTATACCGTTATATCATTTGGATTGACTAATGCTCCTGCATACTTCATGAATATGATGAATAAGGTGTTTATGGAGTTCTTGGATAAATTCGTTGTGGTGTTCATTAATGATATATTGGTGTATTCCAAGAATGAGCAAGAGCATGAGGCACATCTGCGTTTATTATTGGAGAAGCTCAGGGAGCACAAATTGTGTAACAGCCCAGTTTTCAGAAAAATTAAAATTTTTGTTTTCGGTGTGAATTGTCTGATTTGTTTGCGGTGTTTGCATCCCCGATTTATCGATCGACGATTATTTCCCCCCCTCTTATCTCGTATCGGACGGAGACCGACCCTTGCCACCCTGACACTCGACCTTTGCGACACCGGGTTTCACCCGATCACCGTCGCTAGACCGCACGAGACCAGCCGCAGCCAACGGATCAAAAAACCCCGTTTAATAATTAAACGGGATATTTTTATAGCGCGCCGGAAAGTGTTCTCGGAACGGTTCCAGCGCGAGGTGAACGCCGCAGGCTCGACACGCTGATCGCGCAGTTCGAAGTTTTACCCGAATCGGAGGTCCTGCGGACCCCCGGCGGTCAGAAACGTGAGCACCGCGCGCGCGAGAGAAAAACCGCGGATGTTTTTGCAAACTGCCAGCCACCGGGGCTATATAAAGACCACCACACTCCCACCGATTTCTAGGGTTTCCCTAGCACAAAATTGCAGCCACCCCCCTCCACTTTGCCCAGTTTTGCCTCCCAGATCCCCGGATCCCGAATTTTTTCCCCCGGGCGCTCTGGACCGTCAGATCTGGCGATCCAACGGCCCAGAGGACGCCACGTCAGCCCCAGTCAGTCTCCTCTCTCCTACCTCGCTCCACCCCTCGGGCACCCAAGCCCTCCACGGCCGCAGCCGCCGCCTCCGGCCAAGGAGCCGTCGGAGCCGGCCGCCGGAGCAGCCCAGCCGGGACGCCGCCGCGCCCCCTCCTCTCCGACGCGCCCTTCTTCTCCTCCTTTCCCTCTTCCCCTTGCCCCTGACCTCCTCCTTCCACTGCAGGACGAACCGGCGCCATGGATGCCGACGAGCTCCGAACTCGAGCCGCCGTGCCCCAGCCCCCAAGGCCACGCCGGCGACAGATCAGGCCGCCGCGCCCTCCTGGGTCCTCCTCGCCTCGCCCCACCGCGCGGCCGCCGAGAGCATGGCCGGAGAGCACCGTCGGCCTCCCGAGCCGATCGGGCGAGAGCCGCCGCCCGTGCGCTCTATCGTGATGGGCCGGCCTGCGTCCAGCAGCCCAGCCGCGGCCCACTCCAGAGCCACGCCAGCCTCGGCCCGAGGCCTGCCAGGCCGCCAGCTCCTCTCCAGCCGCCATGGGCCGAGCCCAGCTGGGGTGAGGCCCGTTTTTATTTTTTTTCTCTGCTTTATTGTTTTTCCTGTTTTTTTTTCTAAGTCCTGTAAAACTGTGTGCTGTTTCATTTTTGCAGCGTTAATTTCCGTTGATCCGTAGCTCCGATGAACGTGCCCCCAAAACGAAAGTTGCTCAGTTTTGCGTGCTCTAGCATTCGTATGTAGAAAGTTTTTTCATTTGAGCTCATATTGATTGTGTAATTGTGTGCTAAAGTGGGCATCAGGCCGTTAAACTGCTACAAATTCCTGCTAAGTGCTGCTGTTTATATTTTGTTGCAACTTTGCATGATGATTGTGACTTATCCATGAGGCCTATTGCATTGATTCTTTCTCCTATGTGTTAAGCATCATGTGTTCTTCATTTCCATGCTTTAACTTGTCATGTTTGAGTGCTTTAGCTATATTAAATCTTGCTCCAAAGTGGTGATCCTGATGTTATTGTGCTGCTGTTGTTGAAACTGTTATTTTGTTGCAACTTCGGTCGACGAGTGTGTCGCGACCGTTTATCGGAATTGAGTGATTCCAATTGCATATTGTTAAGCATCATGTCTACTTTCATCCCATGTATTGCATTGTCATGATATGCTTGCTGGTCATATAGATATTTAGCTCCAAAGTTGCTATGCTGCTGTTTTTGACAGCCACCTCTGTTTTTCACTAAGTCTGTTACTTTGCGATGCCATGTTGTTTGCTTAATACCTTTTGATCTATGATGCCTATTTGCATGATTCTTTTTGCCATGCCTTCCCTGCCATGTCTAATTTAGTTTCATATCATTTGTGAGCATGTTTGCATCGATTAACCTGTTTATGCATTGCTCTAAAGTGTGCTTCGTGATGTTGGCAGTTTGTGCCTGTAACTTGTTTTGTTTATATCTTTTTAACCGTAACTCCGTTTGGAGTGTTCCTTATATGTAACTTGATTAGTTTTTCGTGTACTTTGTGTTTTTGCTGTTGTTTGCTGCTGTTAACCAACCTAAAATATGGTTTAGGACAGAACAGTACCAAATGTTTTAATCATCGTGCGGCACTTAGTGTTATGCCATGTTTAGGTTGTGCCTCACTTAAATTGACTAGCATAGATAGTTTACTTTGTGATACACCTCTTGCCATGTTTGTGTGCTATGCCATGCTTTCTTGAGTTGCCATGTTAACAACTGTTGGTTGATCACCTGTAGCTAAGCAACCTGAACCACCGTAAACGTGCGGTATTCGTCGTGTGTGACCGATACCCCACTTAAATTGTTAGTAACCGTTCTCGACGATAGATATGTATCGTGTTGCCGTGCCTTGTGTTGCCTCTTTGATCTTGTATTGCTCCGTAGTAATAGTGGTGCACCGTTGATTGCTTTCCAGTGTTTCCTTCTTGTGTGCTTCCGCGGGTACCTCTCAGAGACGATGCGAGCTTGCGATCAACTACACCTTTGGAACCCGACTTATCAACAGGCAAGGACTATGCATTACTTATGATCCATTCTATTTCAACCAGCGGTTTACATGCTAGTCTAGGTTAGGTTCGATGTTTGATCCTACCACATGTTTACAACCTCTTTCAAACCGATACAACCATGTCCCTTCCCAGCAAACCTTGTACTGCTATGTTACTATTGCTCGTTGCTCAGCCCCTGCTTAGTATGCATGCTTAGGATGCTACAATGTTACCCCGTTACTCCTTGGTTTGGGATATCACCTTATTATATTGTTGTTGATGATATGGTTATTATAATGTTGACTATATTCGACGAAGGATGGAAGGTCTAGGCTATCCCGCCCCGACGCTTTGTTCCATTCGAGTCACCTAGGATCCGAGTTCCGGGTATTGGTTTTAAGGCTGAGCGTGCCTAACCGCGTGTGGAATTTGATGGGGTCCCGTTTTCTTACCTACCTAGATTCAAGCATTTCTAGTGGTGGCCCAAGCTGATTTACTATTTGAAACCGTGCGTGTGCTGGTCGTACGCCAGTAGTTTTCCAATCAACCCGGACCAGTAAGGACATAGTTCCCTTGCTGGCCCACTTTGTCCGGCTGAGGACCCGGTTTCCCATGTGTGATTAACCGGCTATCCAAACCTGCGACAGACGGTAGAGACCAGATCGAGAGAGCGGCCGGCTCCTGAGATGGATGTCGACTCACCGGGGGCCACCCGGATTTGTTCGTTGTTAGCTAGAGGGACCTGTCGCTTTGGATCTCTTGGAACTAAATCATAAAATGGTTGCCGATGATGGGTAGCAACTGAGAGAGATGGGCGTGCATGCGGAGCCTTGTAATGGGCAGTTGGTACACCCCTGCAGGGTTAAATCTTTTCGAGAAGCCGTGTCCACGGTTATGGACGACTTGAGACCTACTCCTTGTTCGTAGACAACAACAACTGAGATAATCTTAATATAACTTGATCAATGTGTGTGTGTGCCTTGACTGCTTCTTCTTCGTCGGGATGCGAAGAGGAGGACAAGGATAGGATAGGTGTTATGCTTGCGTAAGTAGTTGATACCAAGACTTGTTGGAGGCGATTCCTCATCGAATGCTTGGCTTCTTATCTTACTCTCTAGATCGTTAGCCACTTCATAAATGCTAGTGCGGCAACAACCTCACCACTTACCCCTTCCTTACCGTAAACTACTAGTTGTCCTAGAATGACGAGTGATGAAGTCCTTGCTGGGTCAGATGACCACTACAGTTGGATGCTGAGTACTTCTGTATTCATGATACTACCCCCAAACTCTTTTCAGGGTTCTTGATCGACAACAGGTATGGTGATCGACGCTTCACGTGGAGACTCGACGACGACTAGTTAGGCGGATCCCGGCGGAGGGCCTGGACCCGTGTGGTTATGGGTTCGATGCTTTTCTCTTTGCCACTAGGCATTTGCTTGTAGTCTGTACTCAGACATGTACCTTCCGCTGTTGTATTGTATTTGAGGCAGTTGTATGGGGATTGTATGAGATGTTGTATCCGTGTATCTGTAATGTTGTGATATCATGTTGGAAATCCGGGGCATATGGCTTTGTCATATGTCGCGGTGGGACCGATATGTGCTTCGTCCCCGGATCTGGGTGGAGACATCTAGATCTAGAATAGTACCGCATATCGGGCCTTACAACTTGGTATCAGAGCCTTACCGACCGTAGGATCCCTTCTCTGGCCGAAGTCGAGTCTAGACAAAAACTATTTTGTAGTTACTAAGTTAGTTGTCGGAGAGTAGGAATCTTTTTACTCCTTGCCTTTGCTTTGGTCAGGACAAGTGTTGTAAGTGTTTTACTCTCACCTTATCCCCTTTCAAACTCTAGGACCTCGAGTGTGTGGAGTATCGAAATCGTTACAATGCTTTACTTGGGAAGTATTGTCTCGATTCCGATCTCAGGTTTGGGAAATCCTGTAGTACCTTTAGTTCTTCAAACTCTGGTTTACATCTGGGTCGTCCATTGCCATCCCTCCTTTTACGGTGTTTTCACGACTTGCGTCGAAAATCACTGTCCGTTGATCTGGTTTTCGCGATCGTTCTTCCTCTTGATCTCCCGATGGTTTCGTTTTTCGACGTTGCCGTCTCTCTATGCGGACTTTTGTCTCGACAGAAGTTCGACGTCGACATGGAGAAGAGTCCCTTGTTGGTGGTGTTGAAGATCGTCGAGTCTTTCCTCTCCCCCGGATCGTCCTGGATCTCGGAACGAGATCCCTTGTTGGTGGTGTTGTATTGTAACAGCCCAGTTTTCAGAAAAATTAAAAATTTTGTTTTCGGTGTGAATTGTTTGATTATCTGATTTGTTTGCGGTGTTTGCATCCCCGATTTATCAATCGGCGATTATTTTCCCCCTCTTATCTCGAATCGGACGGAGACCGACCCTTGCCACCCTGACACTCGACCTTTGCGACACCGGGTTTCACCCGATCACCGTCGCGAGACCGCACGAGACCAGCCGCAGCCAACGGAACAAAAAACCCCATTTAATAATTAAACGGGATATTTTTATAGCGCGCCGGAAAGTGTTCTTAGAACGGTTCCAGCGCGAGGTGAACGCCGCCGGCTCGACACGCTGATCGCGCAGTTCAAAGTTTTACCCGAATCGGAGGTCCTGCGGACCCCCGGCGGTCAGAAACGTGAGCACCGCGCGCGCGAGAGAAAAACCGCGGATGTTTTTGCAAACTGCCAGCCACCGGGGCTATATAAAGACCACCACACTCCCACCGATTTCTAGGGTTTCCCTAGCACAAAATTGCAGCCACCCCCCTCCACTTTGCCCAGTTTTGCCTCCCAGATCCCCGGATCCCGAATTTTTTTCCCCCGGGCGCTCTGGACCGTCAGATCTGGCGATCCGACGGCCCAGAGGACGCCACGTCAGCCCCAGCCAGTCTCCTCTCTCCTACCTCGCTCCACCCCGCGGGCACCCAAGCCCTCCACGGCCGCAGCCGCCGCCTCCGGCCAAGGAGCCGTCGGAGCCGGCCGCCGGAGCAGCCCAGCCGGGACGCCGCCGCGCCCCCTCCTCTCCGACGCGCCCTTCTTCTCCTCCTTTCCCTCTTCCCCTTGCCCCTGACCTCCTCCTTCCACTGCAGGACGAACCGGCGCCATGGATGCCGACGAGCTCCGAACTCGAGCCGCCGTGCCCCAGCCCCCAAGGCCACGCCGGCGACAGATCAGGCCGCCGCGCCCTCCTGGGTCCTCCTCGCCTCGCCCCACCGCGCGGCCGCCGAGAGCATGGCCGGAGAGCGCCGTCGGCCTCCCGATCCGATCGGGCGAGAGCCGCCGCCCGTGCGCTCTGTCGTGATGGGCCGGCCTGCGTCCAGCAGCCCAGCCGCGGCCCACTCCAGAGCCACGCCAGCCTCGGCCCGAGGCCTGCCAGGCTGCCAGCTCCTCTCCAGCCGCCATGGGCCGAGCCCAGCTGGGGTGAGGCCCGTTTTTATTTTTTTTCTCTGCTTTATTGTTTTTCCTGCTTTTTTTTCTAAGTCCTGTAAAACTGTGTGCTGTTTCATTTTTGCAACGTTAATTTCCGTTGATCCGTAGCTCCGATGAACGTGCCCCCAAAACGAAAGTTGCTCAGTTTTGCGTGCTCTAGCATTCGTATGTAGAAAGTTTTTGCATTTGAGCTCATCTTGATTGTGTAATTGTGTGCTAAAGTGGGCATCAGGCCGTTAAACTGCTACAAATTCCTGTTAAGTGTTGTTGTTTATATTTTGTTGCAACTTTGCATGATGATTGTGACTCATCCATGAGGCCTATTGCATTGATTCTTTCTCCTATGTGTTAAGCATCATGTGTACTTCATTTCCATGCTTTAACTTGTCATGTTTGAGTGCTTTAGCTATATTAAATCTTGCTCCAAAGTGGTGATCCTGATGTTATTGTGCTGCTGTTGTTGAAACTGCTATTTTGTTGCAACTTCGGTCGACGAGTGTGTCACGACCGTTTATCGGAATTGAGTGATTCCAATTGCATATTGTTAAAAATCATGTCTACTTTCATCCCAAGTATTGCATTGTCATGATATGCTTGCTGGTCATATAGATATTGAGCTCCAAAGTTGCTATGCTGCTGTTTTTGACAGCCACCTCTGTTTTTCACTAAGTCTGTTACTTTGCGATGCCATGTTGTTTGCTTAATATCTTTTGATCTATGATGCCTATTTGCATGATTATTTTTGCCATGCCTTCCCTGCCATGTATACTTTAGTTTCATATCATTTGTGAGCATGTTTGCATCGATTAACCTGTTTATGCATTGCTCTAAAGTGTGCTTCGTGATGTTGGCAGTTTGTGCCTGTAACTTGTTTTGTTTATATCTTTTTAACCGTAACTCCGTTTGGAGTGTTCCTTATATGTAACTTGATTAGTTTTTCGTGTACTTTGTGTTTTTTATGTTGTTTGCTTCTGTTAACTAACCTAAAATATTGTTTAGGACAGAACAGTACCAAATGTTTTAATCATCGTGCGACACTTAGTGTTATGCCATGTTTAGGTTGTGCCTCACTTAAATTGACTAGCATAGATAGTTTACTTTGTGCTACACCTCTTGCCATGTTTGTGTGCTATGCTATGCTTGCTTGAGTTTCCATGTTAACAACTGTTGGTTGATCACATGTAGCTAAGCAACTTGAACCACCGTAAACGTGCGATATTCGTCGTGTGTGACCGATACCCCACTTAAATTGTTAGTAACCGTTCTCGATGATAGATCCTTATCGCGTTTCCGTGCCTTGTGTTTCCTATTTGATCTTGTATTGCTCCGTAGTAATAGTGGTGCACCGTTGATTGCTTTCCAGTGTTTCCTTCTTGTGTGCTTCCGCGGGTACCTCTCGGAGACGATGCGAGCTTGCGATCAACTACACCTTCGGAACCCGACTTATCAACAGGCAAGGACTATGCATTACTTATAATCCATTCTATTTCAACCAGCGGTTTGCATGCTAGTCTAGGTTAGGTTCGATGTTTGATCCTACCACATGTTTACAGCCTCTTTCAAACCGATACAACCATGTCCCTTCCCAGCAAACCTTGTACTGCTATGTTACTATTGCTCGTTGCTCAGCCCCTGCTCAGTATGCATGCTTAGGATGCTACGATGTTACCGTGTTAGTCCTTGGTTTGGGATATCACCTTATTATATTTTTGTTGATGATATGATTATTATAATATTGACTATATTCGACGAAGGATGGAAGGTCTAGGCTATCCCGCCCCGACGCTTTGTTCCATTCGAGTCCCCTAGGATCCGGGTTCCGGGTATTGGTTTTAAGACTGAGCGTGCCTAACCGCGTGTGGGATTTGTTGGGAAACGTAGTAGAAAACAAAAAATTTCGGCCTACGAATCAAGAACCCAAGATCATCCAAGATAGATTGCATACAAGGTTTAGGTCTTTGCTCACCAACCGATGTAGCGGAAGTAGAGTTGGTGAATCTCGTGGACGTAGTGGAAGTAGATCTCGCAAGTTCTCCCACGAACAGTCCCTCGATCAATCCCACGAACAAGTCCCGCGATCTAGTCCCACGGACAAGTCCCATGAACAAGCTCCTCGAAGAAGGGTCGAAGGTACGACCCCTCCATTAGTATCCACACATCCCGTAGCAGCAATCCAGCAGCGCTCCGCCGTCCAGAGATGAACGCCACCGAGAAAACTAGAGGGAGAAAACCCTAACGGATTCCGATCTAGAACAACGTCTAAACCGGGGTCTAAAAGTGGAGCAACGGGGTTTAGAGGAGGGAGGGTGGCGCATAGGCCTTGGGGACTGATTGTCTGTGTCTTCCCCCACCCTTGGCTCACCTTATATAGGTGGCCAAGGGACCTAGGGCGCAGCTCAAGGAGGTTTGGGAGTCCAACTTGGACTCCCAAGCCTTCCAAACCTACACATGCCTTCCCACCGGAAACCTTCCATAATGGTATTTGGAAATCCCACCTGGAGGATCTCCCACCCCTTTTTGGTGCGCCCCCACCACCTGGCCGGCCAGGGAAGCCTAGGTGGCTTGCCCCCCAAGGCCAGGGGCGCAGGGCAGTGGGTGGTACTGCCCGGAACCTTCCGGAACCTTCTAGAAGCTTCCAGGACCTTCCGGGACTTACCGGGACTGTTTTGGGACATTCCGGACACTTTTGGAGCACTTACAATACCTTCCGGAACCTCTAACGAATGTTCCGGAGCCATCTAAATGGGTTTCGGAGCCATCCGGGCAAAGGTTATTATGTCCGGTGAACACAACATATTGTTTAAGCTGTCCACCGATCACCGAAACTATTCCGGTTGATCGTAAACTTTCCCATTACCATTTTCATATGTTCCGGAACCACATGGGACTACTCCAGAGTGATCCGGACATATCCTTAAATACCCAAAACTACTTTTGGTGCCCTTATGAACTATTTCATAAATCCCCGGAACTACTTCCGGTACCCGTATGAACTATTCTGCTTTGCTTCCACTAAACCTTCTACCATACTAGTATTCTAACAGACTACTGCTCGTTAAGTGTGTGACCCAATAGGTTCGGTATAATGCGGACATGACTCAGAACATCTTCCGGACATAGGTCAACAGCCTTTTGTCAATAGCCAATAATCAACAGCGGAGCCATGGACACCCATGTTGACTCCCGCACATACACGAAGAAAGTTCGAGTGAACCATTATGTTTAGTCATGTACCATTCCCTTTGCTTCGCGATATATGACAAAGTTAGAGGAGAGAAGTTTGGCACCCATGTGTAACAACTTTTGAACACAAGCCAATCGTTATCCTCTTTGCTCGTTTGTCCCTTTTCTCGTTATCGTATTCCGGTATCCCCGTGACTGAATCACAATGCGTCTGGCCAGACTATAATGGATACCGTCATACCGAGTGGGCCCGAAGTGAATATCTTCTTCATCGTGAAGGAGCAAATCCCATTCTTGAACTATCACAGTCACTAGCCACACCATCTGACATACCCAGAACTTATTTTACTACTTCCCATTTACGGGAGGATTCATCTAAGAACCAAAGCATGTCTTCCTGTGTGAAGCAACTCGATACTCTCATGGTCTAAGGAATTACGTATATGAAAACATTTCATGATATGACTTATAACGTAGTTACGATGTGATCTCTAAGTATATCATTCAATACTGGGGTCGGTTCAACATCATTGTTCTGCTAACAATATGTTCCCATTGCTACTGACATCCTTGTTACAAGAACAATGTCCATGATTAAGAAAACGTAATCATCAGTTAGCACATGAGCTGGTCTTAGAGGCTAAACCAGGAACTCTTGGTGTTTACATTTCCACACATGCAAATGAGTTTTCTTCTGAATCTCACAGTCAGGGTCATTGCAATTATAGCACAGAAATATAAACATTAATTATGAACGTGGAAATATATATATAATAACATTTTATTATTTCCTCTAGGGCATATTTCCAACAGTCTCCCACTTGCACTAGAGTCAATAATATTGTCAGTGCTTGAGCACTTTACACCTATGGCATACCGGTGTAATAAATGCCTCATTTGTGGTATAGACCTCATCTTCGGATCTGACGTTTCAGGCCCGTTTGTATCTTGCATATCTTCGCGTTTTCACGCTATCATAAAATTCACTAATTTTATCAGTTTAGCTTTGTATATGTTTGAATCATTTGGTAGGACCTTGGTTCCTTAGAATAAGTCATGAAATCATTCATCAATGTTCCATGAGCTTCAAGCATCTAGGAAACCATACCTTGTTCATAAATGAACTGATGATTCAAAATACCCTCCCTTGTTACTTCTTTAAGCAACAATATACTTAGCCTCTATTATAGAATTCGCCACAGTATCTAACTTTAACACAGTTCCTTCATACTGTGCCACCCTTATGTGTGAAACACATAATCCCAATTAAAATCGAAAATCGATCGGAGTAAGTATGAAGACTGAATTGGTGTAACTGTTTACATCAAAATTCAGCTGGTGTAACTTGTTACAACGAGCTCTTCATTATCTCCATTTTCCGAGAAACATATCTTATCTATCATAAGTTTAAATTTTCACTGTTTGTCCAATGATCAACATATTGATCACTTTGGTATCTTGCTCATAACCTTTTGAAGCACTGGACATATCTGGTCGTTTTACATATTATGGTGTACATGATTAATCCAAACACACGGGTGAGTGGAATTCAATTCACGTGTTTTTGCTTATCTGTGTTCATCAACACCGATTTCTGCAAACAACTTTTCACCACGACTTCGGCAAGAACATGTTTCTTGGCATTTCATACTATACTACTTTAGTATCATGTCAATATGTAGGGTTGGCTTTAGCATGATCAGGCACTTACTATCTTCATAGATCACTATGCTCAATACTAATGCTATATCATCCCAAGTTCTTCAACTGAAAACTATTTCCAATGAAGTCCTTATTCGTGTCAAGAAATTTATATCATTTCTAATCAACAATATGTCATCTACATAAGGTTTTAGAAATGTTATTCAGCTCCCACTTACTTTCTTGAATATTCAAGCATCTTCGTTATTCCTGATGAAAACAAACTCTTTTGGCAATTTAATCACAACAAAAATTCCAACTCCATTATGCTAGCTTCAGTCCATCACTGGATATCCAAGGCTTGCATCTATTTTAGCATCCTTTGAATCGACAAAACATTCCGGTCGTATCACATATACGTCCTTTGGTATATTTCCGTGTAGGAACTTTGTTTTGACGTTCATTCTACCATATCCTATAAATGAGATATGTAGTAATTGCTAATATAACCCGAACTGACTAAAGCATCTCTACGGTCGAAACTATTTCACCTTAGTCAACCTTTGAACTTGCTAGAAAACAATTTTTCCAACGAGTTGAGCTTTATGGATAAAACAATTTCATCTGAATCAATTATAGATCCATATATATATTCTCTAGACTTTTAGTCTTTCAGAGGGTCTACCAAGTTCAAAACTTGACTTACTTCCATGGATACTATCTCGGATTATTTGGCATTTAGCCAAATCCCGGAGTCAGGGCCCATCAACGCTTCTTTGTATATCACAGGTTTATCATTGCCGAACAATAATATCTCGTCTTACATATCATGAATGTTTGTACGAGTTTTGTCTAACCTGTGTGGTTCAGCTGCGCACTTATTTGAAGATTCAACAATCTTTAACAAGTTGCAATGTCCTCCCACTCACTCTTTTGCAAGAAACCATTTTCTTCAAAACACATTGTTCTTAACAGCAAACAGTTTTGCTTTTGTGTAGTGATAGAGGAATACCAAAACTTTTGGCATAACCTTAACAAAGTAGCACTTATCTGATTTGGGGTTTTTGAGTATGTCAAACATATGCCTCATATACCCAAATTTTAAGAAAAGACAACATGGTTTTAACAGTCCATACCACATCTAATATGGTGTCATTTCAACAGATTTGATGGTGCTCTTTTCAGTGTAAAAGCCGTAGTCACTAACGCATAACTTTAATAAGTATAATGGCAAATTGATAAATGTCATGTTTGATCTTACCGTGTCATACATGGCTTGATTACATCTCTCGAACATCTTACTCATAGTGATGTTCCGGGAGACGCAAGTTATGACACTCTTCACAACTCATCAGACGTTCGCTAAACTTGTAACTCAAATATTACTTTCTACAATCTAATTTGCAGAAGCTTTATTTTCTCGTTACAATGAATTTCTATTTCACTCTAAAATTCCTTGAACATTTCAAAGATTTCAGACGTATGTCTCTATTGAACAGATATCCACATATCTACTTCAACTCATGAGTGAAGATAGGGAATCCACTGCACACAACTACACTTATTAGACTACACACATCATCATGTATGATTATCAATGGTTTAGTTGCCCGTTCATGTATGACCTATCAACGGTGTTTTAGTCACATTACTTAGAGACAAAGATCGCAAGCGTCAAGTGATTCATAATCATATGACTCGAAAGTCCATCACTTATGGAAATTCTTCATGCATGTTATGTCACTTGTGATAAACGGCAGTGCCACATCTATGTGGTATTTCTTTCAGTCTTGCGACGTTTAGCGTCAGTGTTATGGATGTTTAGTATTATTATCAAGATTCATAACATACAACCTATTCATAATGGAAGTATGGCCTTTACGTTATTCATAGCTTTGAACAACTCTCTTGCAACAAACATGATTCAAAATGATGTTTTGCAACAAGGCTAAAGTGTAGTAACAATTTACTCATCTCTAAAATGAATTATGAAGATAATCATAGAGTCAACACACGGTATAGTAAACCTTTTACCGTGTTCGCGAGCGTGTCAAAACTCATCATTAGCTAGTCATAAAGGCCATAGTATTTCTTGTATCGAGTTGCAACAATATGCAATCGATGTGATATTCCGGTGATCAACTGTTTAATCACAATATACAGAATCCACAATTAACTGCTTAATCATGATTCCCAAGAATTACATCTCTTGACCAGCAATGAATTCATCTATAACTTCGTATGACTTTCATTTCTGAGCTGGTTATTCCAGTCTTCTTTCGTTTTGCCTTTATATGTATCATAGTTCTATTTCCAATGTCATTCCTACTCACAGAAGATCACACATGATCAAGGGTGGCGCTGGCCATGGACTTTCCGGCGTGTAAGTCTTATTAACACCCTATGGAACTTCCTTTCCCTTAATCCTCATCATCATATGACCATTGCTCTTCTGGATCCCACACTTATCAGTTTTGTTTAGAGCACAACGAACATTTTCACTAATGCTTACAATCATACATTGTACTAGATATCTTATATCCAACATTAATTGTCTTACCACTGAAAACAATTTTTCAGTTCCATGAATATAACATAACTATCCCAAACTTTTCGAAGTTCGGGTTTCATGGTGGTGAAGACAATGCACTTAGCTGTGGTGGAATTCTAGCATTTTGGATTATGGACGTAAGTCACATCATCCATAGCATCAGCGGGAGAGCATCAAAAATTTGCGATAGGACAAGCTCCTTCTCGACACTATTGAGGATAGTCCTCACAATACGGTACCAATCGTAAAGTTTTTACCAGACAATACAGTTAATCAAAATCAATTGGGAAGGTGGTAACGCGAGCCATTATTCTACAACGATAATGCAAATACTAAGACTTTGTTCATAATTAAGTTGTACTTGTGATTAATCAATTTAATTACTAAGTGCGCTCCCACTCAGATCAATATCTCTCGTAATTGATGCTGGAGTGATTCAAGATCCAACCCAATCGTCCGCCATTGATGTGACATCACTGATGACTTAGACTGGACCGGTAGGCCAACTTGCCAATCACACCAAAGGTAATTCTTGTTCATCTTTCGATAGGCGTGTTCCGGTAGCAAACTTTTATCCAAACCGTCAAGACAACCAAGTGTAATGCGCTGTGTGTTCTTTTAACACACCCGCCTTTTATGCGTCACACACGTGTGCACCCATGTGACATGACCTTCTCCGGTGTGAAACATAGTATAGACGGTGCTACAGTTGGGAGAACACTATCAACTTGATATTGTTTTGCGAGAGATCACCCTAATAAAATACGACTACCGCGCATAAAACAAGGGTGCATCAAAGGGATAAACATCACAGGCAGTTCATAAAATTATGTGATATAGTATAGCCCTTTGCTTCGTGAAGTCTTCATTGTCTTCACGTCGTCGTGGTTGAAGTCACCGTGTCCACCAACTTTGTCCTTGGCGCCGGGAACATCACCACGGCTTCCGGCATGTGCGTCGGGGTCCACCTCCGCATCGTAGATCATCACCTTGCATCTATCTATTTCTTTGCCTCGAGCTAATAAACAGTTCTGGCACGTAGGCCATAATTAAGTGACAATCATATGACTCCAGTCATCATGCCGTACCACGACACGCAGGTCGCGAATAAATATTACATAACATATAGCATCTCATACAAACACATTGCAAATCTTGAAGGCTATACCACATCACATGCATACTCTGCAAAAACGAGTTAGATCGCCATCTACACGGGTTGTTGCAACTTTTATCGTGGTTGTTAAGCAGGTTTACAAGGCAAACGAGAAACCCTAGATAAAACAAAACACGATACTTCTTTTGTTGCTAGTTTAACATACGGGGTGCGTGCAGCAACTAATGCCACAAGCCAAACTTCGTTAAACGCGTGACCCCCGTGTGGATTTGAGTTCATAAAATCCACAAGCCCCTCCATGTTAAATCTTCTATTGCGAGATTAAGATGAGATCCAAGGAGTTTGATGTAGACCATGATCAAGGCAACCAGCATACTGAAAGCAGCATAGAGGGATCGATGGAAAACTCAATCCTTGTAGCAAAACCTCAACTTGCCATCAAGCATAGAAAAAATCACATGACAGGGAAGCAACAAGAAAATCAATGCCTCATATCACACATATGATCTAGACCTAAACATGCATCTAATCAAGGATCGCTCTGATACCACTGTTGGGAAACGTAGTAGAAAACAAAAAAATTCGGCCTACGAATCAAGAACCCAAGATCATCCAAGATAGATTGCATACAAGGTTTAGGTCTTTGCTCACCAACCGATGTAGCGGAAGTAGAGTTGGTGAATCTCGTGGACGTAGTGGAAGTAGATCTCGCAAGTTCTCCCACGAACAGTCCCTCGATCAATCCCACGAACAAGTCCCGCGATCTAGTCCCACGGACAAGTCCCATGAACAAGCTCCTCGAAGAAGGGTCGAAGGTACGACCCCTCCATTAGTATCCACACATCCCGTAGCAGCAATCCAGCAGCGCTCCGCCGTCCAGAGATGAACGCCACCGAGAAAACTAGAGGGAGAAAACCCTAACGGATTCCGATCTAGAACAACGTCTAAACCGGGGTCTAAAAGTGGAGCAACGGGGTTTAGAGGAGGGAGGGTGGCGCATAGGCCTTGGGGACTGATTGTCTGTGTCTTCCCCCACCCTTGGCTCACCTTATATAGGTGGCCAAGGGACCTAGGGCGCAGCTCAAGGAGGTTTGGGAGTCCAACTTGGACTCCCAAGCCTTCCAAACCTACACATGCCTTCCCACCGGAAACCTTCCATAATGGTATTTGGAAATCCCACCTGGAGGATCTCCCACCCCTTTTTGGTGCGCCCCCACCACCTGGCCGGCCAGGGAAGCCTAGGTGGCTTGCCCCCCAAGGCCAGGGGCGCAGGGCAGTGGGTGGTACTGCCCGGAACCTTCCGGAACCTTCTAGAAGCTTCCAGGACCTTCCGGGACTTACCGGGACTGTTTTGGGACATTCCGGACACTTTTGGAGCACTTACAATACCTTCCGGAACCTCTAACGAATGTTCCGGAGCCATCTAAATGGGTTTCGGAGCCATCCGGGCAAAGGTTATTATGTCCGGTGAACACAACATATTGTTTAAGCTGTCCACCGATCACCGAAACTATTCCGGTTGATCGTAAACTTTCCCATTACCATTTTCATATGTTCCGGAACCACATGGGACTACTCCAGAGTGATCCGGACATATCCTTAAATACCCAAAACTACTTTTGGTGCCCTTATGAACTATTTCATAAATCCCCGGAACTACTTCCGGTACCCGTATGAACTATTCTGCTTTGCTTCCACTAAACCTTCTACCATACTAGTATTCTAACAGACTACTGCTCGTTAAGTGTGTGACCCAATAGGTTCGGTATAATGCGGACATGACTCAGAACATCTTCCGGACATAGGTCAACAGCCTTTTGTCAATAGCCAATAATCAACAGCGGAGCCATGGACACCCATGTTGACTCCCGCACATACACGAAGAAAGTTCGAGTGAACCATTATGTTTAGTCATGTACCATTCCCTTTGCTTCGCGATATATGACAAAGTTAGAGGAGAGAAGTTTGGCACCCATGTGTAACAACTTTTGAACACAAGCCAATCGTTATCCTCTTTGCTCGTTTGTCCCTTTTCTCGTTATCGTATTCCGGTATCCCCGTGACTGAATCACAATGCGTCTGGCCAGACTATAATGGATACCTTCATACCGAGTGGGCCCGAAGTGAATATCTTCTTCATCGTGAAGGAGCAAATCCCATTCTTGAACTATCACAGTCACTAGCCACACCATCTGACATACCCAGAACTTATTTTACTACTTCCCATTTACGGGAGGATTCATCTAAGAACCAAAGCATGTCTTCCTGTGTGAAGCAACTCGATACTCTCATGGTCTAAGGAATTACGTATATGAAAACATTTCATGATATGACTTATAACGTAGTTACGATGTGATCTCTAAGTATATCATTCAATACTGGGGTCGGTTCAACATCATTGTTCTGCTAACAATATGTTCCCATTGCTACTGACATCCTTGTTACAAGAACAATGTCCATGATTAAGAAAACGTAATCATCAGTTAGCACATGAGCTGGTCTTAGAGGCTAAACCAGGAACTCTTGGTGTTTACATTTCCACACATGCAAATGAGTTTTCTTCTGAATCTCACAGTCAGGGTCATTGCAATTATAGCACAGAAATATAAACATTAATTATGAACGTGGAAATATATATATAATAACATTTTATTATTGCCTCTAGGGCATATTTCCAACAGGATTTTATGGGGTCCCCTTTTCTTACCTACCTAGCTTCAAGCATTTCTAGTGGTGGCCCAAGCTGATTTACCATTTGAAACCGTGTGTGTGTTGGTCGTACGCCAGTAGTTTTCCAACCAACCCGGAACAGTGAGGACATAGTTCCCTTGCTGGCCCACTTTATCCGGCTGAGGACCCGGTTTCCCATGTGTGATTAACCGGCTATCCAAACCTGTGACAGACGGTAGAGACCAGATCGAGAGAGCGGCCGGCTCCTGAGATGGATGTCGACTCACCGGGGGCCACCCGGGTTTGTTCGTTGTTAGCTAGAGGGACCTGTCACTTCGGATCTCTTGGAACTAAATCATAAAATGGTTGCCTATGATGGGTAGCAACTGAGAGAGATGGGTGTGCGTGCGGAGCCTTGTAATGGGCAGTTGGTACACCCCTCTAGGGTTAAATCTTTTCGAGAAGCCGTGTCCACGGTTATGGACGACTTGAGACCTACTCCTTGTTCGTAGACAACAACAACTGAGATAATCTTAATATAACTTGATCAATGTGTGTGTGTGCCTTGACTGCTTCTTCTTCGTCGGGATGCGAAGAGGAGGACAAGGATAGGATAGGTGTTATGCTTGCGTAAGTAGTTGATACCAAGACTTGTTGGAGGCGATTCCTCATCGAATGCTTGGCTTCTTATCTTACTCTCTAGATCGTTAGCCACTTCATAAATGCTAGTGCGGCAGCAACCTCACTACTTACCCCTTCCTTACCGTAAACTACTAGTTGTCCTATAATGACGAGTGATGAAGTCCTTGCTGGGTCAGATGACCACTTCAGTTGGATGCTGAGTACTTCTGTACTCATGATACTACCCCCAAACTCTTTTCAGGGTTCTTGATCGACAACAGGTATGGTGATCGACGCTTCACGTGGAGACTCGACGACGACTAGTTAGGCAGATCCCGGCGGAGGGCCTGGACCCGTGTGGTTATGGGATCGATGCTTTTCTCTTTGCCACTAGGCATTTTCTTGTAGTTTGTACTCAGACATGTACCTTCCGCTGTTGTATTGTATTTGAGGCAGTTGTATGCCGATTGTATGAGATGTTGTATCCGTGTATCTGTAATGTTGTGATATCATGTTGGAAATCCGGGGCATATGGCTTCGTCATATGTCGCGGTGGGACCGATATGTGCTTCGTCCCCGGATCTGGGTGGAAACATCTAGATATGGAACAGTACCGCATATCGGGCCTTACAAATTGTATGCCAAGTTCAGCACGTGCGAGTTTTGTTTGAAGGAGGTAGGATTCCTTGGACATGTTGTGTCGGGAGAAGGAGTAGCTGTGGACCCATCCAAGGTTTCAACAGTTACAGAGTGGGAGACACCCGCGACAGTTGGAGACATTCGTAGTTTCTTGGGTCTTGCAGGATATTATAGGAGGTTCATTGAGAATTTCTCCAAGCTTGCAAAACCAATGACTGAACTGTTGAAGAAAGAGAATAAGTTTGTTTGGAGTGAGGCATGTGAAACCAGCTTTCAGGAGTTGAAGAAACGGTTAGTAACTGCACATGTTTTATGCTTGCCTGATATACATAAGGATTTCCATGTATATTGTGATGCATCTCGTCGAGGACTTGGTTGTGTTTTGATGCAAGGGGGTAGAGTTGTTGCTTATGCTTCACGTCATCTTAAGAACCATGAGCAGAACTATCCTACACATGATTTGGAGTTAGCTGCAGTTGTTCACGCATTGAAAACATGGAGGCAATATCTTGTTGGTAATCATTGTGATGTTTTTACTGATCATAAGAGTTTGAAGTATATCTTTACTCAGAAGGAGTTGAATCTCAGGCAGAGTAGATGGCTGGAGCTTATTAAGGATTATGATTTGAATGTGCAGTATCATCCTGGTAAAGCAAATGTGGTTGCTGATGCATTCAGCCGTAAGAGTCATATCAATGTTGCTAATGTTGAGGATATGCCACGTGAGTTATGTGAGCAGTTCAAGAATCTCAGGTTGGAGATAGTTCCTAAGGGATATGTGGCAACATTAGAAGTGAAGCCAAATCTGTTGGAAAGAATCATAGAAGCTCAGAAGGGTGATGCAGAAATTGATGAGATAAAGGTGAATATGACCAAAGGGAAAGCAGAGGGTTTCCGTGAGGATGAGCATGGAGCCATTTGGTTTGAGAAGCGTATTTGTGTACCGCAAGATGCAGAGATCACGAAGTTGATTCTTCAGGAGGCACATGATTCACCTTAGTCTATTCATTCCGGGAATACCAAGATGTATTTGGATTTGAGGGAGAGATTTTGGTGGCCTAGCCTGAAGCGAGAGATAGCTCAGTATATTGCATTGTGTGATGTTTGCCAGAGAGTCAAAGCTGAGCATCAGAAGCCAGCAGGATTGTTGCAGCCTTTGCCTATACCAGATTGGAAGTGGGATCACATAGGTATCGATTTTATTACGGGTTTACCCAGGACTCGGTCAGGATATGATTCTATTTGGGTGATTGTTGATCGTTTGACCAAGGTTGCTCACTTCATTCCAGTGAAGACAACTTACAACAGTGCCAAGCTAGCCAAGATTTATATGTCCAGGATCGTGTGTTTGCATGGAGTTCCAAGCAAGGTTGTGTCTGATAGAGGTACTCAGTTTACTTCAAAGTTTTGGCGTCAGTTGCATGAGACCTTGGGCACTAGGCTGGAGTTCAGTACAGCGTTCCATCCTCAGACAGATGGGCAGACCGAGAGAGTCAATCAGATCTTGGAGGATATGTGGAGGGCTTGTGCGTTGGATTATGGTTCGAGTTGGGATGACAACTTACCGTATGCTGAGTTCTCGTACAACAATAGTTACCAGTCTAGTCTTCAGATGGCACCATTTGAGTTACTGTATGGCAGGAAGTGCAGGACTCCGTTGATGTGGGATGAGGTAGGAGAACGTCAGTTGTTTGGACTTGACCTGATCAGAGATGCTGAGGAGAAAGTTAAGTTGATCCGTGATAGACTGAAGATAGCACAGTCCAGGCAGAAGAGTTATGCAGATGCGAAGCGCAAGGATGTAACCTATGAGGTTGGAGACCGTGCGTATCTCAGAGTTTCACCAATTCGCGGAATCAAGAGGTTTGGAATCAAGGGAAAGTTAGCACCACATTTTGTGGGGTCTTACAAGGTCTTGGAGCGCAGAGGAGACGTAGCTTATCAGTTGGAGTTGCCAGAAGCTTTGTCAGGAGTTCATGATGTGTTTCACGTATCCCAGCTGAAGAAGTGTCATGCAGAGATGGCAGATATTCCTTTGAGAGATACGGTGCCACTTGAGGCAATTCAGTTGGAGAGTGACTTGACTTATGAGGAGAAACCTGTGAAGATTCTGGAGACTGCAGAAAGAGTTACCCGCACCAAGACAATCAGGCTATGCAAGGTCCAGTGGGATCACCATACCAAAGAGGAAGCAACACGGGAGCGTGAAGAAGATCTGAAGCAAGACCACCCGCATCTCTTTGCTAGCCAGCCCGAATCTCGAGGACGAGATTCATCTTAAGGGGGGTAGGTTTGTAACATCCCAATTTTCTAAATTCGGATGTTAATAGATCATCATATGCATCTCATGCTGTTTCCGCATTTTTCTGGAGTTTAAAAAATATTTTAAACATTTTTCAACACATGGCAGTTCGATGGAGAGGATATAAAAGGATTTATCCCCATTTTTAAATTGTTGGAAAATAGTTTAAAATAATTTTGGGAGAATTTTTAAATTGACTTTGGAGTTATAAATATTTTCTAAAAATATTTTGGGAATTTATTTATGCTCCGGAAAAGTTTTAAAATCAATTTCGGAGTTTTTCGGTATTTTTAAATTGCCGGAAAAGTATTTAAAATATTTAAAAATAAGTTGCAAAGTTTTTATTTTTATTTAATATTTTGATAAATCCAAAAATTCAGTTTTATTATTTTAAAAATATTGGCGAAGACGGAAATTTAAAATAATTTTCCGTGATTTTTCTAAAATTATTTTGGGCCTAATGGGCCGTTCTGTTTTTTTCCCGTCTGACCGAATTTGTGTTTAATTCGGATTAAAAAAAACGGAAAAACGAGTCCAGATCAGGATCCCAATCCGCCAGGGATCCGATCGCGTTTAGACCCCGATTTCACCCGGTACCGTTTTCGCGAGTACTTTTTAACCGTAGCTCGGAATCGAGTGATTTCAGTTGCGTTGCGACCGTGACAAAATTTTCTAGCCAGTAGACTAAGTTTTACAGAAGTTTGAAGTTTTCAAATTTTAATCCCAAGCAGATCCAAATTTGAACTTCCGGTAGCCGTAACTTTTTAACGGTGCGCCCGTTTTCGCCGTTTCTTTTTGCGTTAGTTTTCTTTTGGCAAGTACTTTAAGTTTAGATACTGTTAGGAAAGTTTCGCTGCTGTTCTTTGTATGTTTATTACTGTTTGTGCATAAATGTATTGAATAGTTGTTGATTGGTGCTATGTTTGCTCGTATAGAAGCTCCGGAGTGCGCAACCTCGTTTTGTGAGGATTGTGATCGTCAGGAACAGGAAGAAGGCAAGTGATGCTTTGACCATACTCATACCTATATTTTCTATATGCATTATGTTAAGAATATCACCCTATTGCATGATAGGTAGTTTACTTTACTGTTGCTGCAAACCAGTTAGGATAGCCACATGTCTTGACTTGTATTTGTAGATCAACCTAGCACGTGTTGTTGCTTTATCGCTATGCTTTGTAGACGTGGATTGGGTTGTGAGAATTCATGGAGTGCATGTGAGCTGTTAATAATTTGTGTAGTAACTTTATAATAAATAGAAATCACTTCTAGATGGGCGGGTTGCATCCTGGTGGTTGTGCCTTGTCTAAGGACAGTGCCGGGGTTAAATGCACCCAATGGTTGTTATGGTGGTGAACCGGGTGCGACATGGTGTCTATCCTCTGAATGCAGTGGGCGCCGTCCAGGCTCAAAAAGATCAAACATGCAATATTACTAGTAGCTTCCGTGTACAGCCACTGGCTATATGGGCTCTGGCTTAGCACGAGTACGTTGTGGGGAACCTGGCCCTGGTAGCTAGCTGATGTAGATGTGTGTTAGGTGTACCGGCTACCAAAGGGTGGAGGCAACCTCTTCGGAAAGTCTTTGTCTCAATCTTCAGGTTGAGTCCAGTGGGGAACGTGTACAACCTCTGCAGAGCGTATAAACTGATCATGATTAGCCGCGTCCACGGTTGCGGACGAACTTTGAGCAACTAGTCAGTACTATTGTTGAATGATCTTGACAGTTGAACACTTAATAATAATTTTGGTGGGAAAGAGTAGCATGGGTTGCTGTGTGTTTCAGGTAGAACTCAACTTAAATCTTGACTAGTTTAGTTCAGGAGAAAATTGGCTTTCTGCAAAACAAAACCTTAAGCCTTTCCTTTGACTCACCTTGCATGTAGATGTAGGTCATTTATATAAACTTTTCCCGTGTCACTTGCCGTACAAATCAGATGTACTGACCCGTTGTCGGGCTGTAACCTTCGGTGTTGCAGGTTTTTCAGACGACCAGTAAGGTGCGTTTAGGGTTGCGGGTCTACACTCAGCATGTTCGCATGTGGCTGTTGATGGGACTCCACGTTACTTGCTTTTGCTTCCGCTATATTTATATTGAATAAGCTAGCCTTGAGCTATGCAACTTGTTATTTATTTTATTCTGGATCATACGTTGTAATAATGATGCACTTGTACTTTGATATACATCTATGATACTGTGTGTGCCAGCGGGTTCGATCCAGGGACTGGCACTTGAGCACAGAGACTTAAGTTCTATGTGAATTGGGTCATTACAAAAACGAACACCGCAAATATTCGTGGATTGCATTAGTACAGGTTCGTAAACGTGATACGGGTAGGTTCAAAATTTTGCAATCATAACTATAGGTTTCTTATAAATAAATTTTATTTTCATAGAAACCATACAACGTAAACTAAAAAAGTTCAACAAAATATAAATGGCATAAGATCAATTGATGAGTTTTGGAACTGAGAGAGACATGTCGTAAGCTGCCACACAAATACAACAAAAATGTATGCATATTTATTGCATAGTTCAATCAATGATTAAGCTTTTCTCATCAGTTCTGATCTGTTTCTTTTAAATTATACATAGCATGTACTTTAAAAAAATACATGTATTACTTGGACTTCCACTTACCGTGACAACCCAAATAAATATTGTAATATAGTTTGAGCAGATCTTGATTACTCATGATCATTTTCCCTAATTAACCTCATGCACATGCATATGGCCTCCATGCATGCAACGTCCAACATCAAACATTCTACTCCAAATATGGGGATTCTGTTCAATACGTACGTGCAGCTGAGTCAACGTCCAACGCATGCTGATGTCGCCCGCGAACATCCAAAAATGGCAAAGCAACAACGTACTTTCAAAAAAGTGGTTAGATCATCTGCGGGAAAGAGGGATACATCTTAGTACCTTACTATATAAAGCTTTGTCTTCTTTTCCTAATAAATCTATGACAAGATTGAAAGGATGGGCTAACAGGCGGCGCGTGTCGGGACCCGGAATATGCGTATGTAATTCCAGTCACGATGCAATCACATGGAGAGCCGAGAGTCGTACCCACTTGTCTAAGCAGACAAGGCCAAGCACAGAACACTCTCGAAAAGCATCGTACGTGAGGGGCATCCCATCCAGGCCGGATGATCAACTAAGATGGGTCCTCATCGTCCGCTCACAAGTCTAAATGATTATGGGTGGTGAATCCCATACTCATAGACAAGTCGCCTCAACCATGTTATCGATTGAATCCTAACTCTTACATAGACTTACTCCAGCCCGATCACTTAGTCGGGGTCTAGGGCGGGCTCGATCATACAACAAAATGTGCACGTGACAGAGTCACGAGCAATCGTATCGTGATGCCCCAAGCTACGCACATCCAAGGGCCACTTGGTGTATGAAAGACCGCCAACCAGATCACAACTAAGGTCTCGAAAACCCATACTAAGACAAGCATGTTATAATCATACAAGCAGCACACATGTCTAGTATGAACAGCAGGTATCATCACGTAACTCTACAAAGTACTCCTTTATTGACTTACACATAAAGTATACAAAGATCACATGTCTGTGATCAACATTACATCATACAACGAAAGCAAATTAGGTCTGAGTACAGACATGTTTAACAAATGGCTTAGAGAAGCCTTGTAAACATACATGCCCTTCCACGAGGGACCAAACTGCTGTCTGGAACTATACTACCAAGGTCAACGTCAAGCTTCACGAAGGCGACTCCAATGGGGTCCGGGTTCTCATCTAAAACATAGAATAAGCAAACGTGAGTACAAAGTCGTACTCAGCAAGACTTACATCAGAACTACACTACTCATGCTCAAGTTTCAAGGTAAAGGAGGTGGGGTTCAACATGTAGAAGTGCCAACTTTGACTTGGTTAGTCCTGAACTACGAATACCAGACTTTGAGGTGAGAAGCGTACACGAGTCCACTACCAAGTCGCCAACCAATTACACCACTATGGTTACTTCCTCGACTTCCCCACGAGGAAGCACGTCATAGCACTCACGCTTATCTTGCGAGTTTTATAAGTATCCATTCAAGTTTTCTATGATCAAGTAAAGGTCTCCAAGTAGTCCATAACCGCGGACATGGCTCTTCGAATAGTTCATTAACCCTGCAGGGGTGTACATCTTCACACGCGTGTCATCACTTATCGCCTCGTTCTTGTCACCATTCAAGCGGGTGTCGGACGTGGATGAAACCAAGGCACTACCCTCACATCACCTTCTCTAATCCAGGAGTCGACTACCTGAGTTTGTCACCGCTCGAGAGTCCGGCCGGTTCCACGAAACGGACTCAGATAATGCAAGGGATCGAGACGCCACCTTTGAAAGATGGTTTCGCTGCCTCACAGGTCCACCCACATATCTATAGTTAGGTCAAATGGAAAGCCCGAATCTAGTGTGACTTCTGGACCGGATCGGGAACGTAAAGAGGCCAAATGGGGCTCCCATAAAACTCTACATGTGGTCATACTCTTTGTCTTGGATCACAAAACAGGAACTCGGGGCCTAGGGCAGTGTTCAACGAGACAACCCACTGTGTACTCCTACACAACCTCTCATCGTTCACCTTTGTTTAGGGTGGATTCACCAACATGTTATCATCAGCATCACTTAGTTCATTCCATCCCGACTCAGAATCATAACATCCTCATTGTATCACTAAGCAGCAATAAGCAGTAACAGTTGCAGGGGCCACATGCTCATCAATCAACTCCTAAATCTTCTAGGATTGTGGTTTGCTTTATACGGTGACAAAATGATAGGTCATGCATCGGAATGGGTTCAACTATGCGAAAGAACGTGTCTCGGTGATCTCCTAAACATGCATAAGCGAGACTGAGAGGGAAGTAGGATTTTATAGACATGATCAATGGGGTTTGCTTGCCTTGTTGACGAGGTTCACACACGGTGTCTTCAACGAAGGGGGTGGCCTCCGGTTCTGATTCCACTTCTATCGAGCAAACAAAGCAATCAAGGGATAAATATAATTGCGATGCTCAAGCACATGATAAGTAGTGAAAACATGATGTACATGGTACTGATGTGTTGACAATTCCATTTAATTGAAGTGTATTGCAAAAGAATTGCAAATTCAAACTTCAAATTTAAATTCAAATTAATCCATATGCAAACTTGCTACTGTTGCCCCATTTTAAAATGGTCAAACATGAAAAAACATTACATATTATTAATCCTTGCATTTTTCTGATAAGTTTTCATATATTATATGTTTAATTTGGAGTTAATATTAATTTTCTATGATTTTTGGAAGTTTATACTATTTTCTGCCTTTTTCTGAATTTCTTTTAATTCTTTTAATCTGGAAAACTCTTTATTGCATCATGCTGATGCAAGCATGACATCAGCAGAGGGCTGACATGTGGGCTATGCCTGTCAGTCTCAGTGGGTTAAATCCCTGTTAGTTTAATTTAAAAAGGGTCATTAGGGGGGTCTGGGCCCACTGTCAGTGAGGGGTTAGGGGTTTAGTGAGTGGATTAGGCCCTAATTAAATCGGGCCCGCCGGCGGTTAGCCGCCGGCGACCATCCCGTGTGGCGGAGCTCACTGGTGTCGGCGTCTCCGGCCATGGGAGAGCACGGGGAGACCAGCAGCACGCTCCTCGTGCTCGTCCGCGTCTTCTGGTGCCCACGGGGAGGCAAGGGAGGCGCCGTAGCCTCGCCGGCGTTGAGGTGCGGCGGCAGCCGGAGCTCGGCTCGACGGGCACGGTGCTTTCAGACGCGGGAGAGGCCGGGATTAGAGGGGAAAAGCAGAGGCGCTCACCCTGGAGTCAAAGGCGTCCACGGCGAGAGCTGGGAGGGCGTGGTGGCGGTGTATTTCCCGTCGAGGTCCTCGGCGGACGGCGGCGAGTTGGAGATGCAGGCGACAGCTGGAAGGCGTCCTGGCTCGAATTGAGGCCGTAGTCCGACGAAGTAGATGGCCGCGGAGTTGTTAGACAAGGTGGCGCAGGCTCTGGGTCACAGTGGTCGCGCGGGTGCGGTGGTGGCGTCCTCCGGTGAGCTTCGGCTCGCGCGAGATTCGCGAGGGAGAGGGAGGCTGGCGACCTGTGGAGGATAGGATGAGCACGGGGGGGGGGGGGGTCTGGGGGCGTGCGTGGCATGCGCAGGGGGACTGGGGAGGCCTAAAAGGCCCTCGCGGCGGGGACGTGGCGTCGGCGTGCTCCCGTCCGCCACGGAGCAGCTTCGGGGCGAGGGGTAGAAGAAGACAACGTGTGTCGTGGGCTGGGCCGGGGGTAAAGTTAGGTGGGCTGGGGGAAAAGACTGGTTGGGCCGAAGGCCAGGGGTGTCCCCCTTTTCTAATTCTCTTTCTGTTAATTCTCTGCTATTTTGTTTGCTCTAATAAATAAAATACCAGAGCATTTTTAAAAATCCACAAATCTTTTATGTGGGCTTAGGTGTCAAGCCACTAGCCACTCACAAGTTTTGGTGACTTTTGAAAATCAAACAATTTGAATTTAAATTCAAATTGGAGTTTAATTTAATTTCCAAGCCCTGTTTGAAATATTTGAAAAATCTTGGTGCATGCAGTGGGACCCACTTCACTTTATATGTGATCATGCATATTTATAAGACTTTTCAAAAATACCAGAGGAATTTTTGGAAGAAAATTTTGTCTGGCCATTTGAATTAATTCTCAGGGCTTTTCTTTTCCCCAAATTTGAATTTCTTTTTGAATTTTTCACATGATGCAAAGGAGCAACAACCGCTAGCACTCACCCAAATTGGGGTTCTGACAACTCGCCCCCACTCAAAAGAATCTCGTCCCGAGATTCTGAAGCCGTCGGGAGGAAGGTGGGGTACTCGGCACGGAGGCGGTCTTCTCTTTCCCAGGTTGCTTCTTTCTCGGAGTGATGTGACCATTGCACTTTGAGGAACTTGATCTTCTGACGACGAGTGACACGCTCTGCGGAATCAAGAATACGAACAGGGTACTCTCGATAAGAAAGGTCATCTTGGAGATCAAGCGTTTCATGGTCGACTTCGCGGATGGGGTCCTTGAAGCAACGCCTGAGTTGTGACACATGGAATACATCATGTACTCGGGAAAGGTGCGGAGGTAGTTCAAGTTGGTAGGCAACTTCTCCACGTTTATCAAGAATGCGGAAAGGTCCGATGTAACGTGGGGCCAACTTGCCTTTGATACCGAATCGTTGGGTTCCCTTCCGAGGAGTAACCCGAAGGTAAGCCTTCTCGTCAAGATTGTAGCTCTCTTCTCTATGATGACGATCATAGTAGCTCTTTTGACGAGACTGAGCGGCTTTCAAACGATCACGAACAATGCAAACTTTCTCTTCTGCTTCCTTGATCATATCCGGTCCAAAGAGTTGTCTTTCACTGGTTTCTGACCAGTTTAGGGGTGTTCGACATCGTCGGCCGTAGAGGAATTCAAAGGGAGCCATATTCAGACTAGATTGATAGCTATTGTTATAAGCAAATTCGGCGAAGGGAAGAGATTTCTCCCAATTCTTTCCGAAAGAGATAACACAAGCTCTGAGCATGTCTTCCAATATTTGATTAACCCTTTCAACTTGACCGCTAGATTGAGGGTGGAAAGCTGTACTAAAGGAGAGATGAGTTCCCATAGCATTTTGAAAACTTTCCCAGAATCTAGAGATGAAAAGGCTACCACGATCAGAATTGATTTCCAAAGGAACACCGTGAAGAGACACGATTCTAGAGACATACAAGTCCGCTAACTGGCTAGCAGTTATAGACTCGTGAACTGGAAGGAAGTGAGCAACTTTTGAGAGTCGGTCAATGACCACGAAGATGGCATCATTTCCTTTCTGGGTTTTTGGAAAGCCGGTGATGAAGTCCATACCAACCTTGTCCCATTTCCACTCGGGAATAGACAATGGTTGAAGAGTGCCAGCAGGTCTTTGGTGTTTTGCCTTAATGCGACGACAAACATCACATTCGGCAACAAATTGTGAAATGTCTCTCTTCATCCGGGTCCACCAAAATCTCTGGCTTAGATCTCGGTACATTTTTGTGCTACCGGGATGAATTGAGAGGGGAGTGTCATGAGCTTCCTTAAGGATCAGCTGCTTTAGGTCTTCATTCTCAGGAACTACTAAACGATTTTCAAAGAATATCGTTCCTTGATCATTTGCAGAGAAACATTTAGCAACTCCTCTAGCAATGTTCTGCTTGATCTCTTGAATACTACTATCTTGTTTCTGGGCGGCTATGATTTGATCCTCAAGGGTTGGTTTCGCCACTAAGGTAGAAAGAAATCCATGAGGAACAATCTCGAGGTTGAGCTTTCGAAATTCCTCATGAAGAAGTGGTTGATACTGTTGCAACATGAGGTTGTTACAATACGACTTACGACTTAGTGCATCAGCCATGACATTGGCTTTCCCTGGGGTGTAAGAAATTCCTAAGTCATAATCTTTTATCAACTCTATCCAGCGTCTTTGCCTGAGATTAAGATCTGGCTGGGTGAAAATATATTTGAGGCTTTGGTGATCGGAATAGATCTCACAACGATTACCAAGGAGGTAATGTCGCCAAGTCTTCAGGGCATGAACTACGGCAGCGAGTTCAAGATCATGGGAAGGACAGTTCTCTTCATGTGGACGCAACTGGCATGAAGCATAAGCTACCACATGTCTATCTTGCATAAGTATGCATCCTAACCCTTGCCGTGAAGCATCACAATAGATCTCGAAATCCCCTTTTGTGTCTGGAGGTGCAAGTACGAGTGCAGAAGTCAATCTTCTCTTTAGCTCTTGAAAGCTTTCCTCGCACTTGGGGGTCCATTGGAATTTCTTATCTTTCTTGAGGAGTTCAGTCAGAGGCTTTGAAACTTTGGAGAAGTTCTCAACGAAGCGGCGGCAATAGCTTGCTAGGCCGAGAAAACTCCTGACTTGCTTAACCGATTCAGGTGGAGTCCAGTCAAGGACGGTCTGAACTCTCTCGGGATTGACTGCAACACCTTTCGCAGAAATCACGTGGCCTAAGTAGGTCACTTCTGGTAGCCAAAATTCACACTTGGAGAACTTGGCATACAGGAGATGCTCTCTAAGTTTCATCAATACCAACCTAAGATGTTCTGCGTGTTCTTCTTCGTTCTTCGAGTAGATGAGAATGTCATCAAGATAAACCACAACAAATTTATCTAGGTACTCCATGAAGACCGAATTCATTAAGCGCGAGAATGTGGTGGGGGCATTGGTTAAACCGAAGGACATGACGGTGTACTCGTAAAGACCATATCGAGTAGTGAAAGTCGTCTTGGGAATGTCCTCATTTCGGATTTTGATTTGATGATAGCCTAATCTCAAATCCATCATGGAGAAGACAAAGGATCCAGCAAGTTGATCATAAGGATCATTGATCCTGGGTAGTGGGTACTTGCTCGTTATCGTCGCTAGATTTAGTGGGCGATAGTCTACGCACATCCTTACTGTTCCATCTTTCTTCGTTACAAACAGAACGGGGCAACCCCATGGCGATGAGCTAGGGCGGATGAAGCCTTTTGCCAACGAAGCATCAAGTTGGGTTTTTAGCTCAGCTAACTCATGTGGGGCCATTCTATATGGACGTCTTGAAATTGGGGCTGTTCCTGGTATAAGATCCACTATGAACTCTACACACCTGTCGGGTGGCATTCCCAGCAGCTCTTCAGGAAAGACATCCGGGAAGTCACGAACCATCGGAATATCTTCAAGGTCAGGAAGGGGAAGCACATTCAAAGTATGCACCTGGATTCTAGAGCTGGGTGATGTGTAGTCAATGATCTGACCCGAAGGATGGGTGAGTTTAACTGATTTGGCTTTACAATCAAGGAAAGCATTCTGCCTTGATAACCAATCCATGCCTAGGATGACATCAATGTCTGAAGACTTGAGGGCTATAAGAGAAGCAAGGAATACTAAACCCTTAATTGTAATTTGATTTCCTTGGCTTACTCTATTAGTTTGCCACTTTGAACCAGGAGTTTGAATGATCATTGGAGAAAACATTTCTTCAAAGGGGAACTCATGCCGAAGTGCATAACTCTCCGACATGAATGAATGAGAAGCTCCTGGATCGAAAAGAACGGAGGCGGGGACATGATTGACTGGGAGTGTACCAAGAATGACGTCAGAAGAAGCAGTGGTTTCCTCAACTGAGATTTGGTTCACATATCCACTACTTGTGGCTAAAATCTTTGCTGGGATGGTTTTGGTGGTTAATTTCTTTGGAGGCTTATGACTAGGTCTACGTGGTGCCATCAACACTGTAGGGCATTGTTGGAAGTAATGGCCTGTCAGACCACACGTGAAACACATCCTGCCTGAATTTCTGGGAGCAGGATTACTTGATTGCACACCATCATTCCTGGGAGGAACAATGTGTTGAGATGGATGGCATATATTGGATGGTGGCCTCTGAAGAAAGTTTTGAGGTATGGCACTAGTTGGAATCCATATTCGACGTTTCTGAGGGGCTGAACTAGAAGAATGAGCAAGCTCAAGAGCATGCTTGCGGGACTCTTCGAACACTTCATTGCCATGCTCAACTCTGAAGGATATATTGACTAAATCCTCGAAGGTGGCAAATTCGATGAAGTTGAGATCATGGCGAAGGATGGGGCTAAGTCCCTTACGGAACCTTGCCTTCTTTCTGGCATCGGTGGTGATATCATCTTGGGCATAACGAGCAAGATGGTTGAACTCTCTCACATACTCATGCATGGACATCTCTCCTTGATTCAGATTGCAGAACTCTTCCTTCTTGTGCTCCATTAGCTCATCTAGAAGGTGGTACCCTCGAAAGGCATCACGGAACTCCTGCCAAGTCACTAGGTGACCATCAGGCTGCATCGCAACATAGTTCTCCCACCATTCAGCAGCAGCACCTTCCAGAAAGTATGTCACGAATATAACTCGATCATTGGGAGCAACATGTGCTGTGTCAAGCTTACGCTCGATGGAACGGAGCCAATCATCAGCTTCAAGGGGCTCAGAAGAACATCGGAATACCGGTGGCTCGAGGAGGATGAAGTCCTGAATGCTCACAACAACATTGCAATGACGTGAGGTGTTCTGCTCGATGAGCTCCAGAAGGCGTGTTTGATCACGTCGATTCTTCTCAGCTTTCATCATGATTTCCGCCGCAGAAGGCGGTGGTAGAGGTTCATCATCATTTCGATTCCGAACACGGTCTCGATTCCGACGAACAGCACTACGAGTTCCACCTGACATCCTGTGTGATAAAGATCAACAATCAGAACAGATTGTATGATGGAATAAAATACAAGAAGGACATGATGAAGAGGGAAAAGAGTATAATGCGAAGGCAATGACTCAAAGAAACACGGCACAAATCCGGCAGCATAACGGCTACACCGGGATGGAAAACAAAACAACCTCGAAGAAATTGGACAGAACTTCTTCAAGGAACTCAAAACACGGAGACTCTGGACAACCACAACAATCCTACGGCTACAAGGAAGCAATCAACGAGATATTCTAGTCAGACATAGATGAGCCTAGTCCTATCATCCCGTAGAAAAGATAAGGGTGACCCAGAACTCAGATTGATGAGGGTAAGGAGAAAAGGAAGCCTTACGTTGTTCCCTTATACCCAGAGTAACTATATAACTATAGAGTGCTAGACTCGACTTCAACCAAGGGTTGAATAATCCTACAGACAGTCCTGCTCTGATACCAAGTCTGTCGGGACCCGGAATATGCGTATGTAATTCCAGTCACGATGCAATCACATGGAGAGCCGAGAGTCGTACCCACTTGTCTAAGCAGACAAGGTCAAGCACAGAACGCTCTCGGAAAGCATTGTACGTGAGGGGCATCCCATCCAGGCCGGATGATCAACTGAGATGGGTCCTCATCGTCCGCTCACAAGTCTAAATGCTTATGGGTGGTGAATCCCATACTCATAGACAAGTCGCCTCAACCATGTTATCGATTGAATCCTAACTCTTACATAGACTTACTCCAGCCCGATCACTTAGTCGGGGTCTAGGGCGGGCTCGATCATACAACAAAGTGTGCACGTGACAGAGTCACGAGAAATCGCTCGAAAACCCATACTAAGACATGCATGTTATAATCATACACGCAGCACACATGTCTAGTATGAACATCAGGTATCATCACATAACTCTACAAAGTACTCCTTTATTGACTTACACATAGAGTATACAAAGATCACATGTCTGTGATCAACATTACATCATACAACGAAAGCAAATTAGGTCTGAGTACAGACAAGTTTAACAAATGGCTTAGAGAAGCCTTGTAAACATACATGCCCTTCCACGAGGGACCAGACTGCTGTCTGGAACTATACTACCAAGGTCAACGTCAAGCTTCACGAAGGCGACTCCAACGAGGTCCGGTTTCTCATCTAAAACATAGAATAAGAAAACGTGAGTACAAAGTCGTACTCAGCAAGACTTACATCAGAACTGCACTACTCATGCTCAAGTTTCAAGGTAAAGGAGGTGGGGTTCAACATGCAGAAGTGCCAGCTTTGACTTGGCTAGTGCTGAACTAAGAATACCAGACTTTGAGGTGAGAAGCGTACACGAGTCCACTACCAAGTCTCCAACCAATTACACCACTATGGTTACTTCCTCGACTTCCCCACGAGGAAGCACGCCATAGCACTCACGCTTATCTTGGGAGTTTTATAAGTATCCATTCAAGGTGTCTATGATCAAGTAAAGGTCTCCAAGTAGTCCATAACCGCAGACACGGCTATTCGAATAGTTCATTAACCCTGCAGGGGTGTACATCTTCACACGCGTGTCATCACTTATCGCCTCGTTCTTGTCACCATTCAAGCGGGTGTCGGACGTGGATGAAACCAAGGCACTACCCTCACATCACCTTCTCTAATCCAGGAGTCGACTACCTGAGTTTGTCACCGCTCGAGAGTCCGGCCGGTTCCACGAAACAAACTCAGATAATGCAAGGGACCGAGACGCCACCTTTGACAGATGGTTTCGCTGCCTCACAGGTCCACCCACATATCTATAGTTAGGTCAAATGGAAAGCCCGAATCTAGTGTGACTACTGGACCGGATCGGGTACGTAAAGAGGCCAAATGGGGCTCCCATAAAACCCTACATGTGGTCATACTCTTTGTCTTGGATCACAAAACAGGAACTCGGGGCCTAGGGCAGTGTTCAACGAGACAACCCACTGTGTACTCCTACATAGCCTCTCATCGTTCACCTTTGTTTAGGGTGGATTCACCTACACGTTATCATCAGCATCACTGCGTTCATTCCATCCCGACTCACAATCATAACATCCTCATTGTATCACTAAGCAGCAATAAGCAGTAACAGTTGCAGGGGCCACATGCTCATCAATCAACTCCTAAATCTGCTAGGATTGTGGTTTGATTAATAAGGTGACAAAATGATAGGTCATGCATCGGAATGGGTTCAACTATGCGAAAGAACGTGTCTCGGTGATCTCCTAAACATGCATAAGCGAGACTGAGAGGGAAGTAGGATTTTATAGACATGATCAATGGGGTTTGCTTGCCTTGCTGACGAGGTTCACACACGGTGTCTTCAACGAAGGGTGTGGCCTCCGGTTCTGGTTCCACTTCTATCGAGCAAACAAAGCAATCAAGGGATAAATATAATTGCGATGCTCAAGCACATGATAAGTTGTGAAAACATGATGTACATGGTACTGATGTGTAGACAATTCCATTTAATTGAAGTGTATTGCAAAAGAATTGCAAATTCAAACTTCATATTTGAATTCAAATTAAGCCATATGCAAACTTGCTACTGTTGCCCCATTTTAAAATGGTCAAACATGAAAACAAATTGCATATTATTAATCCTTGCATTTTTCTGATAATTTTCATATATTATATGTTTAATGTGGAGTTAATATGAATTTTCTATGATTTTTGGAAGTTTATACTATTTTCTGCCTTTTTCCGAATTTCTTTTAATTCTTTTAATCTGGAAAACTGTTTATTGCATCATGCTGATGCAAGCATGACATCAGCAGAGGGCTGACATGTGGGCCATGCCTGTCAGTCTCAGGGGGTTAAATCCCTGTTAGTTTAATTTAAAAAGGGTCATTAGGGGGGTCTGGGCCCACTGTCAGTGAGGGGTTAGGGGTTTAGTGAGTGGATTAGGCCCTATTTAAATCGGGCCCGCCGGCGGTTAGCCGCCGGTGACCATCCCGTGCGGCGGCGCTCACTGGTGTCGGCGTCTCCAGCCATGGGAGAGCACGGGGAGACCACCAGCACGCTCCTCGTGCTCGTCCGCCTCTTCTGGTGCCCACGGGGAGGCAAGGGGGGCGCCGTAGCCTCGCCGGCGTTGAGGTGCGGCGGCAGCCGGAGCTCGGCTCGACGGGCACGGTGGTTTCAGACGCAGGAGAGGCCGGGGTTAGAGGGGAAAAGCAGAGGCGCTCACCCCGGAGTCAAAGGTGTCGACGGCGAGAGCTGGGAGGGCGCGGTGGCGGTGTATTTCCCGTCGAGGTCCTCGGCGGCCGGCGGCGAGTTGGAGATGCGGCCGACATCTGGAAGGCGTCCTGGATCGAGTTGAGGCCGTAGTACGACAAAGTAGATGGCCACAGAGTTGTTAGACAAGGTGGCGGAGGCTCTGGGTCACAGTGGTCGCGCGGGTGCGGCGGTGGCGTCCTCCGGTGAGCTTCGGCTCGCGCGAGATTCGCGAGGGAGAGGGAGGCTGGCGACCTATGGAGGTTAGGATGAGCACGGGGGGGTGGGGGGGGGGTCTGTGGGCGTGCGTGGCATGCGCAGGGGGGCTGGGGAGGCCTAGAAGGCCCTCGCGGCGGCGACGTGGCGCCGGCGTGCTCCCGTCCGCCACGGAGCAGCTTCGGGGAGAGGGGTAGAAGAGGACAACGTGTGTCGTGGGCTGGGCCGGGGGTAAAGTTAGGTGGGCTGGGGGAAAAGACTGGTTGGGCCGAAGGCCAGGGGTGTCCCCCTTTTCTAATTCTCTTTCTTTTAATTCTCTGCTATTTTTTTGCTCTAATAAATAAAATACCAGAGCATTTTAAAAAATCCCCAAATCTTTTATGCGGGCTTAGGTGTCAAGCCACTAGCCACTCACAAGTTTTGGTGACTTTTGAAAATCAAACAATTTGAATTTAAATTCAAATTGGAGTTTAATTTAATTTCCAAGCCCTTTTTGAAATATTTAAAAAATCTTGGTGCATGCAGTTGGACCCACTTCACGTTATATGTGATCATGCATATTTATAAGACTTTTCAAAAATACCAGAGGAATTTTTGGAAGAAATATTTGTCTAGCCATTTGAATTAATTCTCAGGGCTTTTCTTTTCCCCAAATTTTAATTTCTTTTTGAATTTTTTACATGATGCAAAGGAGCAACAAGCCCTAGCACTCACCCAAATTGGGGTTCTGACAGCGCGCTCCAGTGGAGGCGCGGGGTAGAGGTGGGGGTGGCGGCGCGCTCAAGTGGAGGCGTGGGGTGAAGGTGGGGGCGGTGCCAGCGCGGGATGAGGAAGCAGGTTCGGCGTGGGATGAGGAAGCAGGTTCGGCATGGAGGTGGTAGATGGGGCCGTCGTGGGGGAGAGGAAGGCCGATGTGGGGAAGAAAGGTGGGAGGAGTGGGGGTAGGTGGGGATCGGGGTGGGATGGGGTGGGCTGTTTGTTTCGGAATAAAGATCTGTGACGAGGTGTTAGGAGAATAAGAGGTAGTGTTAGGAGAATAAGGTCTTAAAGGGTGTTACATATATATATATATATATACATATGTGTGTGTGTGTGTAGCCGGTCTATTCTGCTAAATTAGCAGAATAACTATTCTGCTAACACTACCGAATTGCATCGGTAAGCTAAGCTCACTGCTTTTTGTGTACTGTTCGAACCACACAAGTGACAACTGAGAACTGCTTCAAATGCATAGCGTTTCTGTCAGAACCCTCTGTTAGGTAATGTGCTAGGATCCAAGTAACCTTGCATCATGTCAAAATTTTCAAAAGGAATCTTTGAAATCAACATCAAAAGCAAATGGGAGAAGGAAACCCCCCAGATGAATTAATTCAAAAGGCCAGATAAAAATCTTCTCCAAAATTTCATGTTAGATTTTAGAAAAGTCTTATAAATGAGTGTGATCCCATACTCATGGATTTTTCAAATATTCAAACAGTGCCTTGGAATTAATGAAATAACCCTATTTTAGTTAAGATTCAAATTATTTGAATTTTAAAAATGTTGAAACTTTATGAGTGGCTAGTCTATATTATTATGAGGCCACATAAAAATTTTCAGCATTTAATAAAATGCCTAGCTATTTATTTTAGCTAAGCAAAACAAATAGCAGAAAACAAAACAGAGAGAAAAAGGGAAAAAGAACTTACCTGGAAGCAGCCCAACTAGCTCCCCGCAGCCCACCTAGCCGGACCAGCCCGCGAACCCCCCTTGTCGTCTTCTACCCCGCGCTGCCAAGCAGCTCGGTGGCGAGGCGCCGACGCCGTGGACGCCACCGCGACGCCTTCAAGCTTCCAGGCCTCCCCAGGCCTCATCTCTTCGTCTGGACGCATCATGGAGCCGCCCCAGTTCATTCCCCTCCCTCCTCGTCGTCTTCCCCTCCCTCTCTCGCCCGATTCGTCGTCGCCCGAGAAGAATGCCGGAGCGCCGTCGAGCCCCCGCGTGGCCACCGTGCTCCTCGCGACGCCTCGAGCTGTCCAGAAGAACCGCAGACGTCGTCTTCGTTTTCCCGTGCGGTGAATCGAGCCAGGAAGCCCCGGAGACTCCGCCATCGCCACCAAGTCGCCGCCGGCCACCGTGAAGGACTTCGTCAATTCCGTCGCCGTTGAACCACCCCAGCCTTCGCCACCACCTCTACTGAGTTCCTGGTGAGCTCGGGCTCAAAAACCCTCACTTTCCCCCTTCGATTACTCCCTCTAGCCTTGGCCACCATGAGAGCCGAAGCTCCTCGCCGCCGGGATCCATGGAGACGTTCAACCGCCACGCCATCGAGCCCGCCATGATATCCATCATGTTCCCCGTGCTCCTCCTCGTCGAACCAGCCTAGCCCCGCCTCGATCCGTGCCCTGGAACGAAATCCCGATCACGGCCGTAGCTAGGTCGCCGCAAACCTTGACGCCGGCGAGCGTACGGTGCACCCCAGCTCTTGGTTTCGGTCCCATTCGACGCGCGCGAGTGAGGGCTTCAAGTTGATGGTCTCGGCGCTACAAATCATCGACGGATTCGCCCTCCCCGTGCAGCGCCGCCGCGGTCCAGTCGCCGGCGTTTAGCCGCCGGCGTGTTAGTCCAAACCCCCTCCCTTAATCACTCGCCTAATGACCCCCTGGGTCACTGACCAGTGGGCCCAGTGGCTTAATTAAGCCACTGGATTAATTAACCCCACGGTTTAATTAAATCCAGCCACTGACAGGTGGGACCCCCTTGTCAGCCCCCCCTGACGCCAGCACTGACGCAATAAATCAATTTAAATGAATTTCCAGAAAATCAAAATGATTTAAAGAATTCCATAAATTCCAGAAAATACCCCAAACTTTGGAAATTCATAGAAAATTCATATTAACTCCAAATTGGACAAATAATATATGAAAAATGATCAGGAGAAAATTATCTTTCCAATTATGCAACTTTCAACTATGTTTGAGTTGAATTTAATTTTGGACCAGTAGCATATGTCATTTGGTTTATTTGAATTTAATTCAAATTCAAATCAAATGATCTTGCAACTTGGACCATGGATTTATGTTATATTTCAACCACACATCAGAGGCATATCTTATACATTTGAAGATGATTCAAAATGATCAAACAATGTCACATGCAACTTGGTTAATTTGAATTCAAATGTGGAGTTTGAATTTGCAATTCAATTTGCAATATACTCCATTTAAATGGAATTGCTTCACACATCAAAGCATGTACATCAAGATTCAAACTTCCATCATGTGTTTGTGCATTGTATTTACTTTGCTACTTTGCTTGTTGTTTGTCGAGTAGAGGTGGAACCGGAGCAGGAGGCTGCCCCCTTCGTTGAAGACCCAGAACCCGAACCTCGTCAGCAAGGCAAGCAAACCCCCATTGATCATGTCGATAAATTCCCACTTCCCTCTCATGTCTCGCTTATGCATTGTTTAGGATGATCACCATGATTCGTTTCTACCGCATAGATGAACCCATTCCTTTGCATGACCTATCATTTTGTCACAGTAGTAAGCAAACCACAATCCTAGCAAATGTAGGAGTTGTTTGATATCTTATGGCCCCTGCAATGTTATCGCTTATTGCATGCTTAGTATGATACCATGTTGTTACTGTGATGTGAGTCGGGATGGGAATGATCATGTTGATGATGGTAGAAAAGTGTTGGTGAATCGACCCCAATACAAGGTGAACGATGAGAGGCTGTGTAGGAGTACACGGTGGGTTGTCTCGTTGAACACCGCCCTAGTACGAGTTCTTGTGTGGTGATCCAAGATGAAGAGTACAACCACACATTGGGCTCACTGACCCCTCTCAACTTACTAACTCATCCCTTTCGATGTCCAGATGTCACAATAGTTTGGAGTTTGTGTAGGCTTGTGGCCTGGATGCTAAGTGAGAGAACGGCTCATCCGAGACCGGCTTATGCACCACGCACACATCACTTGGTTCCACTTCGGTAAACCGGCCGGACTAGATCGGCTATGAGGTAACAGTTGTGGTGAGCATCCTCGCTGGCACCCCTTGAATGGTGTCGAGATCAAAGGCGGTAAATGATGATCATGTGTGTGTAGCGGTACACCCTTGCAAGGTTAACAAAACTATTCGAATAGCCGCGTCCGCGGTTATGGACTGCTTGGAAAGCTTAGCTTGATTATTAGATAACTTGAATCGGATACTTCTAAACCACACCAAGATAAGTGTGAGTGCTATGGCGTGCTTCCTCGTGGGGAAGTCGAGGAAGGCACCATAGTGGTGTAATAGGTTGGAGAAAGTAGTGGACTCGTGTATGCTTCTTGTCTCAAAGTCTGGTACTCGTAGTTCAGGATTAGCCAAGTCAAAGCTGGCACTTCTGCAAGTGAACCCCACCTCCCTTTACCTTGATACATGTGCATGAGTAGTATAGCTCCTATGTAAGTCTTGCTGAGTACGATTTTGTACTCACGTTTTCTTAATCTATGTTTTAGATGATGCCACTGACCCCGAAGGTGGCTTCTTCATCGAGCTGGACGACTGAAGACCAACTAGTCTAGTCCCAGTCAGACGACTGGTTCCCTCGTGGAGGGCTTGTGTTTAAATAAGGCTTCTTAAGCCATTTGTTAAACTTGTCTGTACCCAGACATAATTTTCTTCCGTTCGTGTTGTAATGTTGGATCACATGTTTGTGATCTCTGTTTGCACTCTATAAGAGTTATCAATAAAATTGTATACTTTGTAGAGAATAGCAATGGTACCTGCTGTTCATACAAGGCATGTGTGCTGCATGTATGTTTATAACATGCATGTCTTTGTATGGGTTTTCGAGACCTTAGTTGTGTTCTGGCTGGCGGTCTTTCATACACCAAGTGGCCCTTAGATGTGCGCAGCTTGGGGCATCGCGATGCGATTGTTCGAGACTCCGTCTCGTGCACACTTTGTGGTATGATCGAGCCCGCCCTAGACCCCGACTAAGTGATCGGGCTGGAGTAAGTCTATGTAAGAGTTTTGAGATAGTTGATAGTATGGTTGAGGCGACTTGTCTTTGAATATGGGAGTTCACCACCCATATCATTAGACTTGTGTGCGGACGATGAGGACCCATCTCAGTTGATCATCCGGCCTGGATGGGATGCTCCTCACGTACGATGCTTTCCGAGAACGTTCTGTGCTTGGCCTTGTCTGCTTAGACAAGTGGGTACGGTTCTCGGCTCTCCATATGACTATGTCTTAGCTATACTTGCATACGCTAACCCCGGGTCCCGACAGACTTGGTATCAGAGCAGGACTGACTATAGGACTAGTAGCCTTGGCCGAAGTTGAGTCTAGCTTGCTATAGTTATATAGTTACTCTGGGTATATAAGGGAACAATGTAAGGCTTCTTTTTTTCTCCTTACCCCCTTCGTTCTGAGTTCTGAGTCACCCTCATCTTATTCTACGGAAAGATAGGACTAGGCTCTCCTCTGTCTGATTAGAACATCTCGTTGTTTCCTTCCTTTTAGCCGTAGGAAAGTTGTGATCGGTTTGTTAGAGTGGTTATGCTCCCTGTTTTATTACATCGTATGTAAGTGCTGTTTCAATTTTGGAAGAAATTGTCATTTCTTACAATTACAGCCGTTATGCTGTCCGAGTCATTCCAGGTTTATCTCATAATCTGATGCATTTGCAAACTCCTTTCTGTTTCAGATGGCAGATCTTCCCCTTCGGCAGATTGTTCGTTTGACCAGGTGCCTCGGTGTGCGTGGCCATCCCGCCACGTTGATCGAGATGATGTCCTATGTGGGATATCGATGGTACCCTGAGTACACCGTCGAGGAGCAGTTTCACGACTTCAACCAGACACAGTTCCACTGCATTGTCCGGATCTACCCGCACCACGTTGGAGTCACTCAGCCTATCCACTTTGGACATGGCATTGGCGTTACCGAGAACATGGCTGTGCAGGATGCTGCATACTCATGTATGACACTGCTGAGAGAGGAGCACACTTTGCTGAGAGAGACTTCTTTCCGCTATATCCCTGCTGCACTTCTAGGAGAAGAGGGATATTACACCGGACTCTACTCAGATCACTCTGCAGAGGATCCCGCACTTCAGATGACTGCTAGGTTTGCTAGTGACAGAGATCGTGATGCACGCGCTCTCCGTTTCGAGCTCCACGCCACCCGTGTTCGTCTGTATCGAGCACTGACACTTTTGGCACCCTTTGTGAGCGTGGGATCAGTTGAGTTTGATGCGATCTACCTAGTGAGGACTCAGATGCCTTCTTGAGTTGCTTGGCCCGAGATTGGAGGCATTTTTCCACCCCGTGGTCCTTTGCTTCCACCCTATGCTGGACCTAGGCCCCATCTTGCCCAAATGGATATCAGGGTCCACAAGCCTCCGTGTTTTCCGATGGCCACCTCCAGCTACCGGGATACGCGGGTAACTTTTATGAGGACTACTATGGAGATGGAGATGAGTGAGACCGCCTGTGGTCTTACTTAGTGATGATGTAGTAGTATCTTAGTATATTGTAAGCAAGGTGTCTAAGTTCCAGAGGCTTAGATAAATAATGTATAGGAAGTCAGAGTGCCTCTGAAGGATGTATCATCTTCATCACGTTTGTATTAGCTTGGTGCTTGTACTAAAACGATGTATGGTTTGTATGACAACTTGTGAATATATGGCTTGTATGCTTTATCACCATGTTGTCAAGATGATTACTTCCTTTGCTCTGTAATCCTTCCAGTACTTCAATACCTTGATTAGATTCTTCAAATCAACTCTGTTTGACTTTGGTTTTCACCTTCAGGATGTCTCAAGGAACCCGTGGCCAGGTTGGTCGTAACCAAGGTCGTGGGAATGACCAGGAGGAAGGCAACCTTCCACCCCCACCCACGATGGCATAGGTTCTGATGGAAGTCGAGAGGAACCGCTGAGACTCTCACCACCTGCTGGAAGTCATTGCTCGCAACACCACTCAGCACCGCAATGAGCTGGTGTCCCTGAACGACTTCATCCGACTTCATCCCCCGGTTTTCAGTTACTCCACCGAGCCCCTTGACGCCGATGACTGGCTTCGCAGCATCGAAAGGAAGCTCCAAGCAGGCCGTGTTGCAAATGGCGACAAGGTCAGCTATGCCACCTATCACCTCGAAGGTGCAGCTAGCTCTTGGTGGGAGAACTTTCTGAATATGCGTCCCGATGGACCACCTGCATCTTGGGAGGAATTCTGCACGTCCTTCCGCGAGCACCACATTCCCAAAGGTCTTATGGACCGCAAGCGTGAGGAGTTCTGCAACCTCACCCAAGGCAGAAGGACCGTTGATGAGTTTAGTCGTGAGTTCAACCGACTGGCTCGTTATGCTACCGAAGAAGTCTCCACCAACTCCAAGAAACAAGAGAGGTTCCGTCGTGGCCTCAACACTGGACTCCGTCGTGAGCTCAATCTTCATGACTTTGCCACATTCCAGGTCCTTGTCAACAAGGCCATCAAAGCAGAGGACATGAACACCCCCAACGACTTCCGCAAACACCCTAGAGATGACAGTTCATCCAGTTCTGGCTCCCAGAAGCGCAAGATCTGGATCCCAAACAGCATGTTCCGCTAGAACAACCCACCGAGGCCATCCTATGTGGCGTCTCGTCCACCCACCCAGTTCCACCCAACTCCACCAAACAACCCAGCTCCACGCACTGTTTTCGGAGCCTGTTACAAGTGTGGTCAGGCAGGCCACTATTCTCGTGAGTGTCCCCAGAACCAGCTCCAGCACCAGAATGCTCCACCCCGTGCCGGAGGCAACAACAACAACAATGGTCGTGGCAAGCCACCCCAGAAGGTCTACACCGCCAAACCCGCTCCTCCCGCCACTCGTGGACGTGTGAACCAGATCGCCGCCGAAGAGACTGACGACACCACTGACGTCATTCTTGGTACGCTCCCAGTCAATTATGTTCCTACTTCCGTTCTTTTCGACCCAGGAGCATCTCATTCATTCATGTCGGAAAGTTATGCACTTCGTCATGAGTTATCTTTTGTTGAATTGTCCACCCCAATGATTATTCAAACTCCAGGGTCAAGATGGCAAACTAATAGAGTAAGCCATGGTAATCAAATTTCAATTGAGGGTTTAGTATTCCTTGCTTCACTCATAGCCCTCAAGTCTTCGGACATTGATGTCATCCTTGGCATGGATTGGCTATCAAGACAAAATGCCTACCTGGATTGCAAAGGCAAATCCGTGAAACTCACCCACCCTTCAGGCAAAACAGTCAACTTTACCTCACCCAGAACAAAAACCCAAGTGCATTCCTTGAATGTACTTCCCCTTCCCGATCTTGAAGATATTCCGGTGGTTCGTGACTTCCCGGATGTCTTTCCTGAAGAGCTGCCGGGCATGCCACCCGACAGATGTGTAGAGTTTATAGTGGATCTTGCCCCAGGAACCGCACCAATTTCTAGACGCCCATACAAAATGGCCCCACGTGAGTTGGCTGAGCTTAAAACCCAACTGGAAGCTTTGTTGGAGAAAGGCTTCATCCGCCCTAGCTCATCGCCATGGGGTTGCCCCGTTCTGTTCGTAACGAAGAAAGATGGAACAGAAAGGATGTGCGTAGACTATCGACCGCTAAATTTAGCGACGATAAAGAACAAGTACCCTTTTCCCAGGATCAATGATCTTTATGTTCAACTTGCAGGATCCTCTGTCTTCTCCAAGATGGATTTGAGATTAGGTTATCATCAAATCAAAATCCGAAACGAGGACATTCCCAAAACGGCTTTTACTACTCGTTATGGTCTTTACGAGTACACCGTCATGTCCTTTGGTTTAACCAATGCCCCCGCCACTTTCTCACGCATGATGAATTCGATCTTCATGGAGTATTTGGACCAGTTCGTCGTAGTTTACCTCGATGACATCCTTATATACTCGAAGAACGAAGAAGAACATGCCGAACACTTAAGGCTGGTATTGATGAAACTTAGAGAGCATCGCCTGTATGCTAAATTCTCCAAGTGTGAATTCTGGCTACCGGAAGTGACCTACTTAGGCCACGTGATTTCTGCAAAAGGCATTGCTGTGAATCCAGAGAGAGTTCAGGCCGTCCTTGACTGGACTCCACCTGAATCGGTTAAGCAAGTTAGGAGTTTTCTTGGCCTAGACAGCTATTGCCGCCGCTTCGTCGAGAACTTTTCTAAAGTTGCAAAGCCTCTAACTGAACTCCTCAAGAAAGATAAGAAATTCCTATGGACTCCCAAGTGCGAGGAAATCTTTCAAGAGCTAAAAAGAAGATTGACTTCTGCACCTTTACTTGCACCTCCAGACACCAAAAAGGATTTCGAGATCTATTGTGACGCATCACGGCAAGGGTTAGGATGCATACTTCTGCAAGATCGACATGTGGTAGCTTATGCTTCACACCAATTGCGGCCACATGAAGAGAACTATCCTACCCATGACCTTGAACTCGCTGCCGTAGTTCATGCCCTAACAACTTGGTGACATTACCTCCTTGGTAACCGTTGCGAGATTTATTCCGACCACCAAAGCCTCAAATACATTTTCACCCAGCCAGATCTTAATCTCAGGCAAAGACGCTGGATTGAGTTGATAAAAGATTACGACGTAGTAATTTCTTACACCCCAGGCAAAGCCAATGTCATGGCTGATGCACTAAGTCGTAAGTCGTATTGTAACAACCTCATGTTACAACAGTATCAACCACTTCTTCATGAGGACTTTCGCAAGCTCAACCTTGAAATTGTTCCTCATGGCTATCTTTCTACCTTGGTGGCGAAACCAACTCTTGAGGATCAAATCATAGTTGCCCAAAGGCGTGCACGAGGTGTTCGCCGGATCAAGGAGAACATTGCTAGCGGAGTTGCTAAATGTTTCTCCACAGATAGCAAGGGAACGGTATTCTTTGAAAATCGTTTGGTAGTACCTAAGAATAGGGAACTAAGGCAACTCATCCTCAAGGAAGCCCATGACACACCCCTCTCGATTCATCCCGGTAGCACAAAAATGTACCGAGATCTACGCCAGAAATTTTGGTGGACTAGGATGAAGAGAGACATTGCTCAATTTGTTGCCGAATGTGATGTTTGTCGTCGCATTAAGGCAGAACATCAAAGACCTGCTGGTACACTGCAACCTTTGTCTATTCCCGAGTGGAAATGGGACAAAGTCGGTATGGACTTCATCACCGGCTTTCCAAGAACCCAGAAAGGAAACAATGCCATCTTCGTTGTCATAGATAGGCTTTCCAAAGTTGCTCACTTCCTTCCGGTTCGCGAGTCTATAACTGCTAGCCAGTTAGCAGACTTGTACATCTCTAGAATTGTATCCCTTCATGGTGTTCCTTTGGAAATCAATTCTGATCGCGGTAGCCTTTTCACCTCTAGATTTTGGGGAAGCTTTCAGAATGCTATGGGAACTCATCTCTCCTTTAGTACAGCTTTCCATCCTCAGTCTAGCGGTTAAGTCGAAAGGATTAACCAAATTCTTGAAGACATGCTCAGAGCTTGTGTTATATCATTCGGAAAGAATTGGGAGAAGTCTCTTCCATTTGCCGAATTTGCTTATAACAATAGTTTTCAATCTAGTCTGAACATGGCTCCTTTTGAACTCCTTTATGGACGACGATGTCGAACACCACTAAACTGGTCGGAAACCGGTGAAAGACAATTCTTTGGACCGGATATGATCAAGGAAGCAGAAGAGCAAGTTCGCATTGTTCGTGATCAATTGAAAGCAGCCCAGTCTCGTCAGAAAAGCTACTATGATCGTCATCATAGGCAAGAGAGCTACAATCTGGATGAGAAGGCTTACCTTTGGGTTACTCCTCTGAAGGGAACCCAACGTTTCGGTATCAAAGGCAAGTTGGCCCCACGTTACATCGGACCTTTCCGCATTATTGCTAAACGTGGAGAAGTTGCCTACCAACTTGAACTACCTCCGCACCTCTCCCGAGTACATGATGTATTCCATATGTCCCAACTCAGGCGTTGCTTCAAGGACCCCATCCGCGAAGTCGACCATGAAACGCTTGATCTCCAAGATGACCTTTCTTATCGAGAATACCCCGTTCGTATTCTTGATTCCGCAGAGCGTGTCACTCGTTGTCAGAAGATTAGGTTTCTGAAAGTGCAATGGTCACACCACTCTGAAAGAGAAGCTACGTGGGAAAGAGAAGACCGTCTCAATGCCGAGTACCCCACCTTCCTCCCGCAGACTTCTGAATCTCGGGACGAGATTCTGTTGAGTGGGGGCGAGTTGTCAGAACCCTCTGTTAGGTAATGTGCTAGGATCAAAGTAACCTTGCATCATGTCAAAATTTTCAAAAGGAATCTTTGAAATCAACATCAAAAGCAAATGGGAGAAGTAAACCCCCAGATGAATTAATTCAACAGGCCAGATAAAAATCTTCTCCAAAATTTCATGTTAGATTTTTGAAAAGTCTTATAAATGAGTGTGATCACATATCAAGTGATGTGGGACCCATCCCATACTCATGGATTTTTCAAATATTCAAACAGTGCCTTGGAATTAATCAAATAATCCTATTTGAGTTAAGATTCAAATTATTTGAATTTTAAAAATGTTGAAACTTTATGAGTGGCTAGTCTATATTATTATGAGGCCACATAAAAATTTTCAGCATTTAATAAAATGCCTAGCTATTTATTTTAGCTAAGCAAAACAAATAGCAGAAAAGAAAACAGAGAGAAAAAGGGAAAAAGAACTTACCTAGAAGCAGCCCAACTAGCTCCCCGCAGCCCACCTAGTCGGCCCAGCCCGCGAACCCCCCTTGTCGTCTTCTACCCCGCGCTGCCAAGCAGCTCGGTGGCGAGGCGCCGACGCCGTGGACGCCACCGCGACGCCTTCAAGCTTCCAGGCCTCCCCAGGCCTCATCTCTTCGTATGGACGCATCATTGAGCCGCCCCAGTTCATTCCCCTCCCTCCTCATCGTCTTCCCCTTCCTCTCTCGCCCGATTCGTCGTCGCCCGAGAAGAACGCCGGAGCGCCGTCGAGCCCCCGCGTGGCCACCGTGCTCCTCGCAACGCCTCGAGCTGTCCAGAAGAACCGCAGACGTCGTCTTTGTCTTCCCGTGCGGTGAATCGAGCCAGGAAGCCCTGGAGACTCCGCCATCGCCACCAAGTCGCCGCCGGCCACCGTGAAGGACTTCGTCAATTCCGTCGCCGTTGAACCACCCCAGCCTTCGCCACCACCTCTACTGAGTTCCTGGTGAGCTCGGGTTCAAAACCCCTCACTTTCCCCCTTCGATTACTCCCTCTAGCCTTGGCCACCATGAGAGCCGAAGCTCCTCGCCGCCGGGATCCATGGAGACGTTCAACCGCTACGCCATCGAGCCCGCCATGATATCCATCATGTTCCCCGTGCTCCTCCTCGTCGAACCAGCCTAGCCCCGCCTCGATCCGTGCCCTAGAACGAAATCCCGATCACGGCCGTAGCTAGGTCGCCGCAAAGCTTGACGTCGGCGAGCGTACGGTTCACCCCAGCGCTTGGTTTCGGTCCCATTCGACGCGCGCGAGTGAGGGCTTCAAGTTGATGGTCTCGGCGCTACAAATCGTCGACGGAGTCGCCCTCCCCGTGCAGCGCCGCTGCGGTCCAGTCGCCGGCGTTTAGCCGCCGGCGTGTTAGCCCAAACCCCCTCCCTTCATCACTCGCCTAATGACCCCCTGGGTCACTGACCAGTGGGCCTAGTGGCTTAATTAAGCCACTGGATTAATTAACCCCACGGTTTAATTAAATCCAGCCACTGACAGGTGGGACCCCCTTGTCAGCCCCCCCCCCCCCTGACGCCAGCACTGACGCAATAAATCAATTTAAATGAATTTCCAGAAAATCAAAATGATTTAAAGAATTCCAGAAATTCCAGAAAATACCCCAAACTTTGGAAATTCATAGAAAATTCATATTAACTCCAAATTGGACAAATAATATATGAAAAATGATCAGAAGAAAATTATCTTTCCAATTATGCAACTTTCAACTATGTTTGAGTTGAATTTAATTTGGGACCAGTAGCATATGCCATTTGGTTTATTTGAATTTAATTCAAATTCAAATCAAATGATCTTGCAACTTGGACCATGGATTTATGTTATATTTCAACCACATATCGGAGGCATATCTTATACATTTGAAGATGATTCAAAATGATCAAACAATGTCACATGCAACTTGGTTAATTTGAATTCAAATGTGGAGTTTGAATTTGCAATTCAATTTGTAATATACTCCATTTAAATGGAATTGCTTCACACATCAAAGCATGTACATCAAGATTCAAACTTCCATCATGTGTTTGTGCATTGTATTTACTTTGATACTTTGCTTGTTGTTTGTCGAGTAGAGGTGGAACCGGAGTAGGAGGCTGCCCCCTTCGTTGAAGACCCAGAACGCGAACCTCGTCATCAAGGCAAGCAAACCCCCATTGATCATGTCGATAAAATCCCACTTCCCTCTCATGTCTCGCTTATGCATTGTTTAGGATGATCACCATGATTCGTTTCTACTGCCTAGATGAACCCATTCCTTTGCATGACCTATCATTTTGTCACAGTAGTAAGCAAACCACAATCCTAGCAAATGTAGGAGTTGTTTGATATCTTATGGCCCCTGTAATGTTATCGCTTATTGCATGCTTAGTATGATACCATGTTGTTACTGTGATGTGAGTCGGGATGGGAATGATCATGTTGATGATGGTAGAAAACTGTTGGTGACTCGACCCCAATACAAGGTGAACGATGAGAGGCTGTGTAGGACTACACGGTGGGTTGTCTCGTTGAACACCGCCCTAGTACGAGTTCTTGTGTGGTGATCTAAGATGAAGAGTAAAAACACACATTGGGCTCACTGACCCCTCTCAACTTACTAACTCATCCCTTTCGATGTCCATATGTCGCAATAGTTCGGAGTTCTGGTAGGCTTGTGGCCTGGATGCTAAGTGAGAGAACGGCTCATCCGAGACCGGCTTATGCACCACACACACATCACTTGGGTCCACTTCGGTAAACCGGCCGGGTTCACGATTGTGGTAACCAACCCAAGTAGGCGGCTTTCTCGGACTAGATCGGCTATGAGGTAACAGTTGTGGTGAGCATCCTCGCTGGCACCCCTTGAATGGTGTCGAGATCAAAGGCGGTAAATGATGATCATGTGTGTGTAGCGGTACACCCTTGCAAGGTTAACAAAAATATTCGAATAGCCGCGTCCGCGGTTATGGACTGCTTGGAAAGCTTAGCTTGATTATTAGATAACTTGAATCGGATACTTCTAAAACACACCAAGATAAGTGTGAGTGCTATGGCATGCTTCCTCGTGGGGAAGTCGAGGAAGGCACCATAGTGATGTAATTGGTTGGAGAAAATAGTGGACTCGTGTACGCTTCTTGTCTCAAAGTCTGGTACTCGTAGTTCAGGATTAGCCAAGTCAAAGCTGGCACTTCTGCAAGTGAACCCCACCTCCCTTTACCTTGATACATGTGCATGAGTAGTATAGCTCCTATGTAAGTCTTGCTGAGTACGATTTTGTACTCACGTTTGCTTAATCTATGTTTTAGATGATGCCACTGACCCCGAAGGTGGCTTCTTCATCGAGCTGGACGACTGAAGACCAACTAGTCTAGTCCCAGTCAGACGACTGGTTCCCTCGTGGAGGGCTTGTATTTAAATAAGGCTTCTTAAGCCATTTGTTAAACTTGTCTGTACCCAGACATAATTTGCTTCCGTTCGTGTTGTAATGTTGGATCACATGTTTGTGATCTCTGTTTGCACTCTATAAGAGTTATCAATAAAATTGTATACTTTGTAGAGAATTGCAATGGTACCTGCTGTTCATACAAGGCATGTGTGCTGCGTGTATGTTTATAACATGCATGTCTTTGTATGGGTTTTCGAGACCTTAGTTGTGTTCTGGCTGGCGGTCTTTCATACACCAAGTGGCCCTTAGATGTGCGCAGCTTGGGGCATCGCGATGCGATTGTTTGAGACTCCGTCTCGTGCACACTTTGTGGTATGATTGAGCCCGCCCTAGACCCCGACTAAGTGATCGGGCTGGAGTAAGTCTATGTAAGAGTTTTGAGATAGTTGATAGTATGGTTGAGGCGACTTGTCTTTGAATATGGGAGTTCACCACCCATATCATTAGACTTGTGTGCGGACGATGAGGACCCATCTCAGTTGATCATCCGGCCTGGATGGGATGCCCCTCACGTACGATGCTTTCCGAGAACGTTCTGTGCTTGGCCTTGTCTGCTTAGACAAGTGGGTACGGTTCTCGGCTCTCCATATGACTATGTCTTAGCTATACTTGCATATGCTAACCCCGGGTCCCGACAGTTTCCAACTAGTTTTGACCAATTTTCGTTTGTTTATTTGCGCTCGCGATGATCCGCGATGATCATTTATGTGTTGAAACGTGAAATTTTCGAAAAAATATGATCGAATACAGGAACACTTATGAGAACATGATTGAAACATTGACGTAACCAGAAGATATAGCAATATTGACAACAAAACTTCCTCACGAGGTATGAGAAAGCCGAAGGCTGAAATTCCACCAAGGTTAACCCGGAAAGTCGAAAGCTAGGTGCTACTGGAATTCCCAAACCGAGATCATACGAATCCAAGATAATAATCTGCTAGCGAGCACACAACAATATATACGAGTGGTTGAAGACCTGAACGTTGAGACATCTGCCCTGAGCGGCCTGCCGAAGCGGTCTCCTATAGGGGGAGGAACCACATCCGGAGGATGCCAACCATCCCTGTATAGGATTTTCACCTGAGGTACGCCGTAAGCGAGGTGGAGCTGTCAACCCCAAGTGGAGGCTCAGTGTTTTCAACGTACGCCAACCCTTCTTGTCGCTTGCAAAGAATTATAGAGGAATCGGAGCCTTATGTAAACGAGAACCTAGATTTATTTTGAAAGGGGATAAGTTGCAGTGAAAAAAACAACGTTTCACTTCCTCACGGAAAAGGGGTGGGAGGGTGGGGTAAGAAGAAAAAGAAAGAGTTCCTACTCTCCGATTTTTCCTTAATAACTACAAAATAGTTTCTAGACTCAACTTCGGCCAGTAAGGGGTCCTACAGTCAGTCCTGCTCTGATACCAAGTTGTAAGGCCCCCGATGCGGTGCTAACTTGAGTTAGTCGCTTTCGCGTCCCGCTCAAGTTAGTAGCGCATAAACAGCCACCGACTCACGACACTCGCACTCGTGTCGCTGCCGGATTCTCGACAACAGGTATATGAACAATGAACTTAAATCTAAGACATAAAAATATAGAGTCCAGGGCATACATCGCCGCTGGAATTATTACATCATCTCAGAGGTCCATGGACCCAACAGTACATCATGCAACAAGCGGAAGACAATCACGACCGAGTACGGTCAAAATCCAAATTTCCCTAGAGAGGGCTGCACATAAAGAGTCCACCCACGGATCGTTGAAGCCCAACTATAGGATCTACTGAACAAGGTCGTCCTCATCGTCATCCTCCGGGGGCACCTCCACGAAGTATCGCCCAGTGCTCGGGTCGAGGTAGTAGTCAACTACAGCGGCCGATCAGGCAAAACAGTAAAAGCACAAAAGGAAAACAGGGGTGAGATTATATCATTACAGGATAACTAACTCCCTACGGTAAGAAAAGGTAAAGGTAAGGTTGCATCCGCACTAGCATATATGGTGCCTAACATTCTATTAGAGTAGAGGTAAGATCCAAGAATACACGTGAAATCGCGTCATAAGTCTACTATCTCACCTACTTATGTCAAACATAACACAACCTGGATCTTCTCTCGGTCCCCCTGGACGAAGAAAAGCAACCAAGGCACTCACACGGTAGGCAAGTTTTTAATTATGATTCAAATTGATGTTATTCTATGAACAAGGAGTAGGTCTCAAGTCGTCCATAACCGCGGACACGGCTTTTTGCAAAGATTTAACCCTGCAGGGGTTTACCAACTGCCCATCATAGGCTTCGCATGTACGCCCGGTTTCCACTTGGCTAGGTAAACGCCTGAAACTCCGGAACATCAGAGTCCCTCTAACTAACAACACACAATTCCGGGTGGCCCCCGGGGAGTCGACATCCAATCCAAAAGCCGGTCACGCTCTCGAATCGGCCTCTTCCGTATGGCTAAGGTCGGGTTTAGTCTCACCTATAAATCAGGGGACTTCCCTAGCTCACCAGTGTGGACCAACCAGAGGAACTATGTCTCCGTTGGTCCGGGTTATTTCGAAAACTGCTGGGGTACCAACCAAGCACACACACGTTTGCAAATAGTAAATCAGCTCGGGCCACCACTAGAACTGTATGAAGCTAGGTAGGTAAGACAAGGGGACCCCATAGAATCCCACACACGATTAGGCACACTCGTCAAGAAATACAATACCCTGAACTCGGAACCTAGGTGACTCAAATGGAACAAAACACCTGGCGGGAATAGCCCGGTCTCCCATCATTCGTCAAATATATAATTAACATCATAATAATAAATATCAACCAACTTATTAAATAGCACGATATCCAAAACCATAGCATAGGGTAAGCAGCAAGTTTTCCTACTCATACTAAGCAATGGCTGAGCAGCGGTAACTTAGCAATACAATGTTTGGCTGGGATGTGGGGATCATGGCCGTTTGGTTTTGATTAAGGCATAAGAAAGGTGGATAGGATCAAACAAACGTTCTAGGCTTCAGCTAGGCAGGTAGGCAGAAAGGTATCAAGTAATGGTATAAATGTTCCCCTTGCCTGGGTAATCGGTCGCCGAAGCAGAAGTAGCAGGCTCCTCGGACTCGGTGTCGGAAACCTCCACGTAAGTCTCCTCGGCGGTCTCAGGTGCTACAAGGAAAAGGCACACAAGTAAGCAAAGGGTGCAATGCACAGGCCAAGATGGTATGGTCAATTTAATAGACATGACGTGACCCTATCTAGTCAATTTAAATGAAGGTGGTGACGACACGTCAACAACTTCATATGCAATTTATTTACGTAAAATGGCTTGGGTCTTAGCCTTATTTTTGGTGTAAGTAACATGGCAACATGACATGATCAACAATGCATTTAACAGAAATAAATACAACGTGAAAAGTAAACATCGGTTCCGGAGACGGAGTAGTGTCGGTGAATTTGACACAAGGTAGGTGAAACAAAGGATGGAAATCCAGCCACATTACATATGAAGATATGTTAGGGATGGTTTGAAGAAGAAGATGACATGAAACAAGCTCGAGGGATCAGATGAACACCACTCCAACATGCACTGAAGTGGGAATGATGTAAGGAAGGGAAAGACAGGTTAATCCTGGTTGAAGGCGGTCACACCCCGTCCACTTGAGTTACACAAACATCAGATGGACATTACCATAGAAAAACTTGCAAAAAATCTACCCCAAAATCATATATAATATGGTACCATTGAAATTTTCAAACACAGTTGCAAACTCGAATGAATTTCAGGGGGCTGAGTGCAAAGTTACACTAGATGCATTTTGACAAAGGCTCACATGGGCAAACCATTATCACCATTCAAATCCTTGGGGGAAACTACCCCAAAGTCATATATGGCATGGCCATATATAAATTTGGGATGCACTTGACTAAACAAAAGATTTGAGGGGGCTATTTACAAAATTACCACACTTCAACTAGTAGAGGGGCAAAGTGCAAAAAGAACATCACCACTGTGATCAGTGGGTCAAACTACCCCAAAAACATATATGGGATGCCCCTTAATTGAATCGGAAGTTCAAAACAGATTTGAATTTGGAAACAAATTCAATTTGAATTTAAACCGAAAAGAAATAAAAGAAAAGAAAAGGGAAAAAGAAAAGGACGCAGACCCCAAATGGGCTGGCCTCGGCCGAATGGCCCATCTCGTCTCCTCGGCCCAGCTCAGCTGGGACGGAAAAACAAAAAAAAGAAAAGGCCCCGCTCTCCTGGAACTTGGGCCCAAGGCCACTTCTCTTCTCCACGGCCCAGCTCGGCTGCTCCCTCTGTACTAAACCCGCGCGAGACTGAAGAAAAACGACAGCGTCCTCTGAACTTGACGCGGCGAAAAATTTCGGCGAGCCTCACCTCGCGCTCCGGCCACCTTCCGACGTGCCACCACGGGGAAACCCGAGAGGGGACATCGGGCTACACCTGTGCACACACCCAGCGCTCCATCACCTCCTCTCCTCGCTGGAATATTCACGGGAATAGAGCGGCGGCGAACTGTTCTGAAGACGCAGTGCATCCCGGCGTCACAGCCAACTTCAGGCGAGGCTGGCCTTGCGCATAGCTCACCGGCGACCAAGCTAAGACGCAGAACCCGTAGCTGGGACCTCCTCCTACGCCTCTGCACCTCGGATCTCGCTCCTAGCTTCACAACGACGACGGGAGCTTCGACTGAAACTCACGGCGGCGCAACTGCTCCTGACTACAACTTCAGACAGCGGCAACACGCCACTGCTACGCACAAAAAGGAGGGGCCTTGCGTGCCAAACGTGTGCTCTGCGCGACCCCAGAACGCGCGCATCGCCGAACCCGACGCGACACGGACACTGGGTGCACGAATTTGCCACCGGCGACGAGCTCGTGCGGCGGATTTTCTACTGCTACCGGTGATAACGTGAAATCGAAGGTATACGACAAAGGCAGGGGCATGGGCTCACCTTGTGGGTCGAGTCGTGCGTCCTAGCCTAGCCGTAGGGGTAGCAGGTGAACGTCGCCGTCGTTGGGGCAGAAGGGCTCCGCGGCGGCTTGCTCTGTCGCGAGGTGAAGTCCTCCACGCGGCTTCGAATCTGAAGGAAGGGGAAGGCCAGAACAGGCACGGTGGTCAAGCACGCGAGCGCGGGGGTTCAATCATGGCGGAACGGCGGCGAATTGCATAGGGGCTCACCGGCGTCAGACGGGAACAGGGGAGGTCGAAGCTCTCGCGAGCGGCGGCGACGAGGGGAAACCGGGGGAGGAATGGAACCCTAGGGGCTTCCTACGGCTCCGGGGCGCGGCTCTTATAGAGGGGAGGCCCTCTGGCCACGTCGGCGGGCGTCGACGTCGATGCCGGCGTCGGCTGTGAGAGGAGAGGGGGAGGGGACCTCTCCACGGTGGAAAGGCGACGCGTCCCCTCCCTCGGATCTTGATCGGGTGGCCAGGGCACGCACCGCGTACCGCTTCGCTGGACAGGCCCCGGTGGGCCGCGGACAAGGGAAAGCCCAGATGGGCCGGCCTGCTGGACTGCCTCCAGAGAAAAAGAAAAAGAACAAGAAAAAGAAAAAGAAAAGGGGTTTTTCCATTAAGAAAATAGCAGAAATTCCTAAGAGTTTTTGTGGCCAATCCACAAAAGAGAAAAACATATAAAAATATGTTTTGGAAACCTTGGAATATTTTCCATTTTCTAAAATTGGTTTGACTAATTTTTGAGCAACTAAAATGTGGGGCATTTTTGAAAATTCAAATCACATTGAACTATGGCCCACATTTTAGAAGTTGAAAAAATGTTGCAAGGTTTTTAAAAGGCTTGGGAAAGGCAAGGAGTTGGCTATGCCAAGTTTGGGGTTAAGGAGAGCATGCATGCATCAATGAAAAACCTTCAAACACCCTTCTTGAACCAAATTGGATGCAGATTCAAACAATCCAAATGGGCTCCAATCCCAATGAAAATTTAAATCACCACATGAAATTATAATGTTTAGCATCATGCCAAGTTACAAAGTCAACAGACAAAGTACAATCTCATGGTGATTCCTATTTATTGCACATGGGCTGTTACAACACTCCCCCACCAACACAGGATCTCGTCCCGAGATCTAAGCCTGAAACAACTCAGGATACTCAGAACGGAGATGATCTTCGCGCTCCCACGTTGCTTCCTTCTCCGAATGATGTGCCCACTGAACTTTCATGAACTTGACGGTCTTGTTGCGAGTCTTGCGCTCGGACGTCTCAAGAACACGGACTGGACGCTCTGAGTAGGAAAGGTCCGCACTCAGCTGTATCTCGCCCAAGTCAATAGCCTGCTCTGGTTGCTTGAAGCACTGCTTTAGCTGGGACACATGGAACACGTCATGCACCATGGACAGACTCTCTGGAAGCTCGAGCCGAAAGGCAAGAGGTCCTCTAGTCTCGAGGATGCGGAAAGGTCCGACAAATCTTGGAGCGAGCTTTCCTTTGATGCCAAAGCGGCGAGTTCCCCTCAATGGAGACACTCTCAAGTACGCCCAATCACCAACCTGAAACGCTACACCACGGTGCCTTTTGTCATAATAGGCCTTCTGCCTAGACTGTGCTTCCTTTAGGTGCTCTCGGACAATCTTCACTCTGTCCTCTGCCTCTTGGATCACATCTGGACCGAACAGCTGCCTGTCACCTGTCTCGGACCAGTTCAAAGGTGTCCTGCACTTGCGGCCATACAAGACTTCAAACGGCGCTGCCTGCAGACTTTCCTGATAGCTGTTGTTGTAAGAGAACTCAGCATACGGCAAGCATTCTTCCCATTTCATGCCAAAAGAGATGACACATGCCCGAAGCATGTCCTCGAGGATTTGGTTCACGCGCTCGACTTGCCCACTTGTCTGAGGGTGATAAGCGGTACTAAACAATACTGTCGTACCAATCGCCTTTTGAAACGCCTGCCAGAACTTAGAGGTGAAAAGGCTGCCTCTATCGGAACTGATCTTCTTGGGAATGCCATGCAAATATACAACTCTTGCGGTGTACAAATCCGCCAACTGAGCTGCTAAAATGGAGTCCTTCACTAGAAAGAAGTGGGCAACTTTGGAAAGATTTTCAATGACAACAAAGATGGCATTGTTCTTCTTCTGCGACAAGGGGAAGCCTGTGATGAAATCCATCTCTATATGATCCCATTTCCACTCCGGAATCTCAAGTGGCTGAAGCAACCCTACAGGCTTCTGGTGTTGTGCCTTCACTCTCCTGCACACATCACACTGAGACACGTAATGGGCAACATCCCGCTTCATACGGGTCCACTAAAAGCTTTTCTTGAGATCTTGATACATCTTTGTACTGCCAGGGTGAATTGATAGCTTGGAATCATGGGCTTCCTTCATGATGACCTCTCTGAGATCTCCCTCTTTGGGAACAACAACTCGCTCTTCGAACAACACGGTTCCGTCATTATGCACTGAAAATCAACCGTACTTTGGAACTAAGGCGGCAATACCCAGCCTGATCTTTTGTATCATTGAGCTTCCAGACTGAGCTTCACGAATCCTCTCATGGATAGTGGGCTCTACCACAAGGTTGGCAAGGTAGCCTGCTGGAACTAGCTCGAGATTGAGCCTTCAAAAGGACTCACACAAATCAGGGTGGATCTTCTACACCTGGATATTATTGCAATCGCCCTTGCGTCTCAGCGCATCAGCTATGACATTCGCCTTCCCAGGCGTGTACGGAATATCAACTGTGTACTCGGTAATGGTTTCAAGCCATCTTCTTTGCCTCAAGTTCAGATTTGGCTGAGTGAACAAGTACTTCAGACTCTTGTGGTCGGTGAACACATTCACCTTCCTCCCTAAGAGGAGGTGTCGCCAAGTGACCAAGGCGTGCACAACTGCTGCAAGCTCCAAGTCGTGCGTGGGATAATTCCTCTCACTCGTCTTCAACTGTCGTGAGGTATACGCCACAATATTCCTGCCTTGCATCAAAACTCCGCCTAGACCTTGCAAGGAAGCATCACAAAACACCTGAAAAAGCTGTGACTCATCTGGCGGCGTGAGAATTGGAGCTGTGGTCAACTTTTCTTTCAACTCCTCGAAGGCTGACTGGCAAGCTGGTGACCAAGTGTACCGTTTTTCCTTGCACAACAATTCAGTCATTGGCTTGGCTATTTTGGAGAAATTATGCACAAACCTCCTGCAATAACTTGCGAGGCCGAGAAAACTCCTTAGATACTTCACGTTCTTCGGCGGAGCCCACTCTTGAATAGTGCGAACTCGCTCTGGGTCAACCGCAATACCTCAGCGGAGATAACATGGCCCAGAAAATTGACCTTGTCCAGCCAAAACTCACAATTGGAGAACTTGGCGTAGTACTGGTGCTCTCTCAATTTCTGCAGCACCAGGCGTAGATGTTCCTCATGTTCAGCCTCTGACTTGGAATAGACAAGAATGTCGTCAAGGTAGAGGATCACAAACACATCAAGCCATTCTTGGAACAAATAGTTCATAGCTCTCATGAATGTCGGAGGGGCATTTGAGAACCCAAAAGTCATGACTGTGAACTCATACACCCCATAACGTGTGCTGAACGCGGTCTTGGGAATATCCTCTTCACGAACATGGATTTGGTGATACCCCATCCTCAAGTCAAGCTTGGAAAACACCTTATCCCCATTCAACTGTTCGAACAGATCATTTATGCGGGGTAAAGGGTACTTGTTCTTGATGGTCTTCTTGTTGATACCGCGATAGTACTGGACCAAGCGGCTAGTCCCATCCTTCTTCTGGACAAAAAAAGCTGGTGCACCCCAAGGGGAAGTGCTCGCGCGGATTTATCCGCCTGCCTCCAAGTCTTTCAACTGCTTCTTGAGCTCAATAAACTCCTTCGAACACATCTTGTACGGATGCCGAGAAATAGGCTTGGTACCAGGCTCTAGCTCAATAATGAACTCAATAGCTCAAACTGGGGGAATTCCTGGCAACTCCTCCGGAAAGACGTCTGGGAACTCACAGACAACTCTGACCTCTTCGAGCAAAGGTGCAACTCCTGCATTCAAAGCGTACAACTGTGCTGGTCCTGTCATAGAGCCACAAGTGTACAAGACTTCTGCACCTGAATCATGAGTCAACTTCACTGATCTGGTTGGGCAATCAATATTGGCCTTGTGTTGCACAAGCCAATCCATGCCCAAAATGACATCAATGTCGGAACGCGGAAGCAAAATCAAGGAAGCGGAGAAAAGGAGACCCTGAATCTGGATCTGCACATCAGGAACTCTGACAGCAGAACTGAACTTAGAGCCCGGGGTAGAGATGGCCAAAGGAGAAGGCATCACCTCTGCTTGGAAATCAAACTGCTGAGCGAAAGACTTGGAAATGAAGGAATGAGACGCTCCGGAATCGAACAAAACTGTCGCGGGAACTGAACACACAAGCAACCTACCAAGAACGATCTCCGAAGACTACTGAGCATCTGTGAGCATCACGTTGTTCACTCGAACTGCACGTGGCTCTGCCTTCACCATCGCAGTGCTCGGAGTAGAGCGAGGTGGAGGCGGTGGGAGCCGAGCAAAGCGCGGGTCGGTGCAGTTGGGAGACGTGTGCCCCGGCTCTCTGCACTTGTAGCAGATCACGCCTGGCCTGCTGGGCTGCTGCTGCGTCCTGGGTGGCCTCGTGTGTGGTGGTGTAGAGCGAGGCCCCTGCTGGACTGGGACGGGAGGGGCGGGCAAAAGTGCGGACAACTGCCCCCCTCTGCTGGAACTGCAACCTCTGTGGTGGTGCCTCTGTGACCCAAGTCTTTGCCTTCTTGTGGACCATCACTGCGGAACTGTGTTCTCTCTGGCGCTTCCTGTCTGCATCCCACTCTGCTCTGGATGACTCCTGGCGGATAGCCTGATCCACGAGCTGTGAGAACAGCGTGGGGCTGCACTGAGTGAGCGCTTACTTGATATCTGTGCTGAGACCTCCGCGGAACCTGGCAATCTTCTTAGCCTCTGTGCTGACCTCCTCTGGAGCGTACCTGGCGAGCCTGACGAAGGCCAGGTTGTACTCCTGAACTGACCTGTCACCCTGTCTCAGAGCCAAGAACTCCTCTCGCTTCATGTCCATCAATTGACTGGGAATATGTGCTTCTCTGAAGTTTGCGACGAAATCTGCCCACGTGATGATATCATCGCCCTTGTTGGCCTTGTAGGTATCGTACCAGTTGGCTTCTGCACCCTGAATCTGGAAGGAGGCGAAGGTGACGTAGTCCACTGTTCTGACGGTGTTTGCATTGAAGTGCTTCTTGATCTCTGCGATCCAGTCATCCGCCACCAGCGGGTCTCGAGCCTCGGAGAACCTGGGGGGTTGATAGCAAGGAACTGCTGCAGAGTGGTGTATTGTGGTCGATCATTCCTCTGGGCAGTCTGGTTCAGCAGCATCTGTAATATCGCAGCTGTGTCCTGAGCCACTACGGTCATAGCCTCCCCAAGGAGAGGGTTCTCTGGCGGCGGCATGTTCGCTCTTGGCATCCTGTATAAAGGAACACTTATGAGAACATGATTGAAACATTGACGTAACCAGAAGATATAGCAATATTGACAACAAAACTTCCTCATGAGGTATGACAAAGCCGAAGGCTGAAATTCCACCAAGGTTAACCCGGAAATTCGAAAGCTAGGTGCTACTGGAATTCCCAGACCGAGATCATCCGAATCCAAGATAATAATCTGCTAGCGAGCACACAACAATATATATACGAGTGGTTGAAGACCTGAACGTTGAGACATCTGCCCTGAGCGGCCCGCCGAAGCGGTCTCCTATAGGGGGAGGAACCACATCCGGAGGATGCCAACCATCCCTATATAGGAGTTTCACCTGAGGTACACCGTAAGAGAGGTGGAGCTATCAAACCCAAGTGGCGGCTCAGTGTTCTCAACGTACGCCAACCTTTCTCGTCGCTAGCAAAGAATTATAGAGGAATCGGAGCCTTATGTAAACGAGAACCTAGATTTATTTTGAAAGGGGATAAGTTGCAGAGAGAAAAACAACATTTCACTTCCTCACAGAAAAGGGGTGGGAGGGTGGGGTAAGAAGAAAAAGAAAGAGTTCCTACTCTCCGATTTTTCCTTAATAACTACAAAATAGTTTCTAGACTCAACTTCGTCCAGTAAGGGGTCCTACAGGCAGTCTTGCTCCGATTTTTCCTTAATAACTACAAAATAGTTTCTAGACTCAACTTCGTCCAGTAAGGGGATAAGGCCCCCGATGCGGTGCTAACTCGAGTTAGTCGCTTTCGTGTCCCGCTCAAGTTAGTAGCGCATAACGAGCCACCGACTCATGACACTCGCACTCGTGTCGCTGCCGGATTCTCGACAACAGGTATATGAACAATGAACTTAAATCTAAGACATAAAAATATAGAGTCCAGGGCATACATCGCCGCTGGAATTATTACATCATCTCAGAGGTCCATGGAGCCAACAGTACATCATGCAACAAGTGGAAGACAATCACGACCGAGTACGGTCAAAATCCAAATTGCCCTAGAGAGGGCTGCACATAAAGAGCCCACCCACGGATCGTCGAAGCCCAACTATAGGATCTACTGAACAAGGTCGTCCTCATCGTCATCCTCCGGGGGCACCTCCACGAAGTATCGCCTAGTGCTCGGGTCGAGGTAGTAGTCAACTGCAGCGGCCGATCAGGCAAAACAGTAAAAGCACAAAAGAAAAACATGGGTGAGATTATATCATTACAGGATAACTAACTCCCTACGGTAAGACAAGGTAAAGGTAAGGTTGCAGCCGCACTAGCATATATGGTGGCTAACGTTCTATTAGAGTAGAGGTAAGATCCAAGAATACACGTGACATCGCGTCATAAGTCTACTATCTCACCTACTTACGTCAAACATAAAACAACCTGGATCTTCTCTCGGTCCCCCTGGACGAAGAAAAGCAACCAAGGCACTCACACGGTAGGCAAATTTTTAATTATGATTCAAATTGATGTTATTCTATGAACAAGGAGTAGGTCTCAAGTCGTCCATAACCGCGGACATGGATTTTCGAAAAGATTTAACCCTGCAGGGGTGTACCAACTGCCCATCATAGGCTTCGCATGTACGCCCGGTTTCCACTTGGCTAGGTAAACGCCTGAAACTCCGGAACGTCAGAGTCCCTCTAACTAACAACACACAATTCCGGGTGGCCCCCGGGGAGTCGACATCCAATCCAAAAGCCGGCCACGCTCTCGGATCGGCCTCTTCCGTATGGCTAAGGTCGGGTTTAGTCTCACCTATAAATTAGGGGACTTCCCTAGCTCACCAGTGTGGACCAATCAGAGGAACTATGTCTCCGTTGGTCCGGGTTATTTCGAAAACTACCGGGGTACCAACCAAGCGCACACACGTTTGCAAATAGTAAATCAGCTCGGGCCACCACTAGAACTGTATGAAGCTAGGTAGGTAAGACAAGGGGACCCCATAGAATCCCACACACGATTAGGCACGCTCGTCAAGAAACACAATACCCGGAACTCGGGACCTAGGTGACTCAAATGGAACAAAACACCTGGCGGGAACAGCCCGGTCTCCCATCATTCGTCAAATATATAATTAACATCATAATAATAAATATCAACCAACTTATTAAATAACATGATATCCCAAACCATAGCATAGGGTAAGCAGCAAGTTTTCCTACTCATACTAAGCAATGGTTGAGCGGCGGTAACTTAGCAATACAATGGTTTGCTGGGATGTGGGGATCATGGCCGTTTGGTTTTGATTAAGGCATAAGCAAGGTGGATAGGATCAAACAAACGTTCTAGGCTACAACTAGGCAGGTAGGCAGAAAGGTGTCAAGTAATGGTATAAATCTTCCCCTTGCCTGTGTAATCGATCGCCGAAGCAGACGTAGCAGGCTCCTCGGGCTCGGTGTCGGAAACCTCCACGTAAGTCTCCTCGGTGGTCTTAGGTGCTAACGTAAGGTACCTGCAAGGAAAAGGCACACAAGTAAGAAAAGGGTGCAATGCACATGCCAAGATGGTATGGTCAATTTAATAGACATGATGTGACCCTATCTAGTCAATTTAAATGAAGGTGGTGACGACACGTCAACAACTTCATATGCAATTTATTTATGTAAAATGGCTTGGGTCTTAGCCTTATTTTTGGTGTAAATAACATGGCAACATGACATGATCAACAATGCATTTAACAGAAATAAATACAACGTGAAAAGTAAACTTCGATTCCGGAGACGGAGTAGTGTCGGTGAATCTGACACAAGGTAGGTGCAACAAAGGATGGAAATCCAGCCACATTACATATGAAGATATGTTAGGGCTGGTTTGAAGAAGAAGATGACATGAAACAAGCTTGAGGGATCAGATGAACAACACTCCAACATGCACTGAAGTGGGAATGATGTAAGGAAGGGAAAGACAGGTTGATCCTTGGGGGAAACTACCCCAAAGTCATATATGGCATGGCCATATATAAATTTGGGATGCACTTGACTAAACAAAAGATTTGAGGGGGCTATTTACAAAATTAAAACACTCCAACTAGTAGAGGGTAAATTGAAAAAAGAACATCACCACTGTGATCAGTGGGTCAAACTACCCCAAAAACATATATGGGATGCCCCTAAATTGAATTGGAAGTTCAAAACAGATTTGAATTTGGAAACAAATACAAATTTGAATTTAAACTGAAAAGAAATAAAAGAAAAGAAATGGGAAAAATAAAAGGACGCAGACCCCAAATGGGCTGGCCTCGACCGAATGGCCCATCTCGTCTCCTCGGCCCAGCTCGGCTGGGACGGAAAAACAAAAAAAAGAAAAGGCCCCGCTCTCCTGGAACTTGGGCCCAAGGCCACTTCTATTCTCCACGGCCCAGCTCGGCTGCTCCCTCTGTACTGAACCCGCGCGACACTGAAGAAAAATGACAGTGTTCTCTGAACTTGACGCGACGACAACTTTCGGCGAGCCTCACCTCGCGCTCCGGCCACCTTCCGACGTGCCACCACGGGGAAACCCGAGAGGGGACATCGGGCAACACCTGTGCACACAACCAGCGCTTCATCTCCTCCTCTCCTCGCCGGAATCTTCACGGGAACAGAGCGGCGGCGAACTGTTCTGAAGACGCAGTGCATCCCGGCGTCACAGCCAACTTCAGGCGAGGCTGGCCTTGCGCACAGCTCACCAGCGACCAAGCTAAGACGCAGAACCCGTAGCTGGGACCTCCTCCTATGACTCTGCACCTCGGATCTCGCTCCTAGCTTCACGACGATGACGGGAGCTTCGACTGAAACTCACGGCGGCGCAACTGCTCCTGACTACATCTTCAGACAGCGGCAACACGCCACTGCTACGCCCAAAAAGGAGGGGCCTTGCGTGCCAAACGCGTGCTCTACGCGACCCCAGAGCGCGCGCATCGCCGAACCCGACGCGGCACGGACACTGGGTGCACGAATTTGCCACCGGCGACGAGATCGTGCGGAGGATTTGCTACTGCTACCGGTGACAACGCGAAATCGCAGGGCTACGGAAAAGGCAGGGGCATGGGCTCACCTTGTGGGTCCCGTCGTGCGTCCCAGCCTAGCCGTAGGGGTAGCAGGTGAACGTCGACGTCGTTGGGGAAGAAGGGCTCCGCGGCGGCTTGCTCCGTCGCGAGGTTAATTCCTCCATGCGGCTTCGAATCTCAAGGAAGGGGAAGGCCAGAACAGGCATGGTGGTCAAGCACACGAGCGCGGGGGTTCAATCATGGCGGAACGGCGGCGAATTGCACAAGGGCTCACCAGCGTCAGACGGGAACAGGGGAGGTCGAAGCTCTCACGAGCGGCGGCGGCGGCGAGGGGAAACCGAGGGAGGAATGGAACCCTAGGGGCTTCCTGCGGCTCCGGGGCGCGACTCTTATAGAGGGGAGGCCCTCTGGCCACGTCGGCGGGCGTCGACGTCGATGCCGGCGTCGCCTGTGAGAGGAGAGGGGGAGGGGACCTCTCCACGGTGGAAAGGTGACGCGTCCTCTCCCTCGGATCTTGATCGAGCGGCCAGGGCACGCACCGCGTACCACTTCGCTGGACAGGCCCCGGTGGGCTGCGGACACGGGAAAGCCCAGATGGGCCGGCCTGTTGGACTGCCTCCAGAGAAAAAGAAAAAGAAAAGGGGTTTTTCCATTAAGAAAATAACATAAATTCCCAAGAGTTTTTGTGGCCAATCCACAAAAGAGAAAAACATATAAAAATATGTTTTGGAAACCTTGGAATATTCTCCATTTTCTAAAATTGGTTTGACCAATTTTTTAGCAACTAAAATGTGGGGCATTTTTGAAAATTCAGATCACATTGAACTGTGGCCCACATTTTAGAAGTTGGCAAAATTTTTGCAAGGTTTTTAAAAGGCTTGGGAAAGGCAAGGAGTTGGCTATGCCAAGTTTGGGGTTAAGGAGAGCATGCATGCATCAATGAAAAACCTTCAAACACCCTTCTTGAACTAAATTGGATGCAGATTCAAACAACCCAAATGGGCTCCAATCCCAATGCAAATTTAAATCACCACATGAAATTATAATGTTTAGCATCATGCCAAGTTACAAAGTCAACACACAAAGTACAATATCATGGTGTTTCCTATTTATTTCACATGGGCTGTTACATCCGCGGCGGCCATCAGTGTCTTGTGTGATCGCTCCTCCTCCCCCCCACCCCACCCCATTGTTTTTTCCCGCGGATCTGTCTTCTTTCCCCCAACCATATCCTCCCCCCTCCCCCGGCAATGCATTGCTCGTGCCGCTTCTTGGCAAGGATGGAGCCCATGCTAGAGACCTGCGTTTTTTCTGAAGGTTTGGTTTTGAATCAGAGGCAGCGGCACAACGCTCTCTGTTCCCTTCTGTATTCTCCAGTTTTTGGATTCTGGGCTCCATTCATTCATCGAATGACTGACGACGATGTCAATGATTCATGGGTATGTATTTTTGTGGATATCTTTTCTTTTGTTGTGTGTAGGTAACTCTATCTGAATATTGTACTAGTATTAGTTTCTGAAGAAACATTTTCACCAGTATAAGTGAACTGCTTTGTCATAGATTCATTATTGTGTGTTAGTTAACCGTATCTAAATATTGTAGCAGTTTTTAAGTTTCTGAAGAAACATTTTTCACGACTACAAGTGAACTGCTTTCCCATAGATTTTATGAAGATTGTAGCAGTTTTTAGTTTCTGAAGAAACATTTTTCACGACTACAAGTGAACTGCTTTCCCATAGATTTTTATTATGAAGATTGTAGCAGCATTAGCTTCTGAAGAAACTCCCTTCATTTAGTACAAGTGAACTTCTTTCATATAGTTTTTTATTATGAAGATTGTAGCAATTTTTTGTTTCTGAAGAAACATTTTCACGAGTACAAGTGAACTGCTTCCCCATAGATTTTTATTATGAAGATTGTAATAGTATTAGTTTCTGAAGAAACATTTTTCATTTAGTACAAGTGAACTGCTTTCCCATAGTTTTTTATTATGAATATTGTAATAGCAGCAGCAGTTGAAGCTTTCCTGTGTTATTCCTTATTCATATTTTGTTCTTATTTTGCAGAAATTCCCTTCTGGTCTAGTCTGGGTAACAGAAAGTTGTGTTAATTTGGTCTTGGTTAGCAAGAATGGATATCATAATGTTGATGTAATGTATTCTATTGTCTCTGATGATTGTTTGGTCCTGAAAGATGGTTGGAAGGAATTGGTGGAGGAATCTGGTCTTCACGCTGGGGATGTTGTCATGGCTATGTTTTATAGGCATGCAACTTCTTTGGAAATCAAGTTAAATTTTCTTTAGATCAGTTCTGCTTGAGCAGCAGTAGCATGAAACAATTTGTTGTAATAATTTGACATCTTGTGTGGCATCTACTTTATTTTCTAGAGAAATTTGTCTTGCATGGTGAACAATTTTATTGTCTTTGTTTGCTGAAAAGGCAGTCAAACATTATCTTAATATTTTGTGTTTGTCAAAAGGTTTTTGATTCATTACTGATGAAATGGAGTTTTCGGAACTCGCATGTGTGTAGTTAACACTATCTTAATATTTTAGCAGTAGCAGTTTGTGAAGAAAACATCACCATTAAGTATAAGTGAACTTCTTTCATAGAGAGTTTTTTATGTGCATCCTAGTAGTAGCACCAGTTGAAGCAATATACAGACTGAAAACCCCCACTGGGCTTTCTTTTTTTCAGTAACCCACATATATGAACTACAGTGCTTAATAAAAGAGGACTGCATCAACCATTATAGTAATAGCAGTTTTGTGAAGAAAACTACCTGTGAACTGCTTTCAAAGAGAGTTTTTTATGTGTATCATAGTAGCAGCAGCAGTTGAAGCAATATACAAACTGGAAACACCCAATGAGAACTGCAGATTTTTGATAGATACAAACCAAGGTTCTGTGCTCATAATAAGGAAAGTACATCATCAAGCAAACTAAAGCAACATAAGCAAACATTGTTCCAAAGCAAATAACAACGAAAGCAAACTAATCGACATAAGTAGAAGGAAACAACTTGAGAACTCACGACAGGAACCCTTGGTTATAAGCATTTGGCCTGCATCATCAGTTCCATTCGTGCGAGGCGGATGTGGAAGGTGAACCTCCCCAGCTCCCCTTGCCCCAGGATAACCTCGGGAGCTTCCTGGTCTGCTCCTTTACAGCTCGGGTGAGGCCATTCTACACTGTGGTGATGCGGTTCCATATCTCGAAAGCATTGTAGGCGTCCTTTGCACCATACTCAACGTGCCTCCTGCTGAGAATCGAAGTCCACTCGTTGTGCTCTTGGTCTTTTATCCTGGTCTTCATGTCTCCGTAGTAGTCGTCGATGATGACGGCAAATACATCGCCAAGTGAGTCCAGTTTCTTCTTCTTGCTTCAGGCACCCTCTAGCTCGTTTAAATGTCTGTAAAGTTGTGGATGTCCAGGTTGCAACGTGAAATCTTCTCCTTGTGATGGTTTATGGAGAAACCAACGAACTCGTACCTTCGTGAACCACAAGTTATTCATGCGCGATCTGCATACAGACGGCAAATAGAACTGCAATCGGACGAAAATAGAACTGCATAACAGATGACAAGGAGAGATCCATCGGCCTGCACATAGAAAGAATGGCTTACTTTGGGTTGCTGAGGAACTTGTCAAAGGTGATGCATCTCTTGCGTGATCTTTGCCGACGGAGAGCTGAATCATGGCGACGTCCCTCCTGTCAGAGGTGTACTCAATGTCGATGTCGACGATCTTGTCGCGGCGCCCCTGGAGAACTTCCTTGTAGTCGTAGATGTACATCGCCACGGTGTCCACGTCGTTGGTGTAGACCACCGTGAGCACGGTCTTCCCATGCGCTTGGACAACGTTGTAGACCTTGGTGAACGGCATGGCTGGAAAGAGGAGGAACAGAGGAGGAATCGTAGTTTCTGTGAATGATGAGGCGTTGTAGTGCGGTATTTAAAGTGGAGAGGGAGCAACATCTGCCCAGCGCACGATCTCCATCTCCAACCGGCATGGCGATCTTGGTTTGCGTCCGTGGGTATCGTGGCCTTCGTACGTTTTTTCGAACCGGCCTGATAGAGGAGCAGGGCACGAGGTGCTTCGCTTTGTTTCTGGAGATCGTGGGCTCGTAATTTTCGGGGCGGTTTCTAACAAAGCAATTGAATAGAGGTTCGCAGGCGAACCACATTGTAGTTTGTAACCGAACTGCATCGTGTTTTTTCTCGTAGAGAACGAGCCGTTTTTTGGCTTTTTGTCTCTGACTTGTGGGCCTCGGTTGTAGAGTAGTTTTTTGTATAATATGCGCCGCTGACTCATGGGCCCAAATGTTGTAGTTACTACCCCCCCCCCCATCTCCTCTTCTTCTCTCCGTCGCCTCCTCATTACCCCCGTCGCCCGTACGAAATCCCCCCTGGTCTCGTGGCGGAGAGGGACGACGCCCGCAGCCGCCGCCCTCCCGCCGCCGTCGCCGTGCTGTTCGGCCGGCCATCAGAGCATCTCACGGTGAGCCCCTCTCTCTCCTTTCCACTGGTTCTATCTCTTCCCCTCTGCTCGTTGATTTTCGGCTCCGGAAAATCGCCATCGGTGTTCACGATTGTGTTTCTAGGGTTAGTTTGGAGCGGTATCCTCTACTTAGGTACGTTTTGTATGCTCGAATCGCAACATCTTTTTCTTAATAGGGTTGTGATCTGTTTGGCTATTGAAATTTGTTAGCAATGTGCATCTAGGGTTTTCTCTCTGTCTGTTTTAGGTTGCTACCTAGGGTTTGATTATTATCCTTTTTAGTTTGCAGATATAGCATGGCTTCAACTACTAGAAGAAGTCCAAGTTTTGGAGGAAAATGTAAGTGAACTGCTTTCTCCTATCCATGTGATTGATCATGAAGCATTGTAGTTCTATTTGTAATTCTGCTTCAGGATTATACTTTTTCTTGCCCTTTTTTTTATTTTCTTTAAATAATATAGCTTCTTCATCACCAATTGATGCCTCAACAATCAACATTGCCGCTCCATCTGGTAATTTTATTGTATTTTTTGCCCCATTTTGGCACTCTGTTTTTCGAAGAATTTCCCCACCTGTCAACTTCTTCCTCACCAATAAGAAAGCAAAAAATCTTATGGAACTTTTTTTTAATGGAGAACTGCATGTATTTATTTTGTTTGTACATCAAAGTGCACTGCATTTTTATCTTTTGTGTTAATTGCTTTTCTATTGAATGAAATAGTGCACTCTATCATAGATTTCCTTACTAATATCCATTTTCAGATATGATGCCAATATATGAACTGCCTCAAGTTAATTGTTTTTCAAATTGTTGTCATGAAATGAACTGCATTAAGTTTTTAATTGCTTATTTAGTTTAGTTAATGAACTTATTTTTTACATCTTTATATGTGAATGAACTGCATTTTAGTTCTCTTTTATCTTTGTTTTTAAAAGTGCACTGCATTTGTACATTACTTTAGTATTTTTTGTCTATCCATACTTGTGGCCCAATTGATATGATCTGCATTTAGTTTAGTTTTCTCTCTTACACACTTTTTTTATTACCTACAGTTTTATGTTCTGATGGGTCCGGTGGTGGGGGTGTTAACTATTTGATTACACGTTATTTCACAGCCGATGTTGTCGGGGGCGGGACATCTGGTCAGGGCAGCATGCTACCCGAAATGAGCGAAACTCAGTCTCAATCTATTGATGGCACAGAACCAGTTACACAGGATTGGATGGTCCCCGACCAGATCGCAACTGATAATGAGAGGAAAAGGCAGAAAGCGGTTCCACTTGGTAACTGTTTCGTGAAGGATCATAAGTCGAAGCAAGTAAAGTTTGCTGAGAGTAAGGAGTTAGGAAGGAGGATAGAGGACTCAAAAAAGTCTGCTACGTTTGCCCCTTCAAAGAATACTGTGAAGAGAAAACTTAATACTGTTGTAGAGAAAGGTTTAAGTTCTCCATGGCGTAGCCCTCGTGTTGATTACTCAAATAGGCCGAATTACGCTGAGGTTGATGTGGATCGGATTCAAAGAAAGCGGCCAAGCGCTGATGATTATTCCGGTGTTGACTTTGATCCTCCATCCAATCGCGCCCGGGAAAATGTAGGTGGAGAAAGGCTGGACCATGATTCTAGTGGGGAAGACTCTGGTGGGGAGGATGTTAATGCTACGAAGGTATTCGCTGTCATAACTTTTTGTTGTTTTTTACAGTTTGCTTAAGTTTTTTTTGCATGAGTTGCTGATGTGAACTGCATTTTTATTATTTTCTTGTATTTTTGTGCATGAGTTGCTGATGTGAACTGCATTTTTATTATTTTTTGTAGATTGCTAAGAGTACCAAAAGGAAAAGGTCTGAGGACGATGCTGTGGAGGAATGGCGGTTTAATAAGACTGTTCGGCTGTCTATCCAAACGTATGCAAAGTTGTTGATAAGTTGCAGGAGCCGCACAAAATTTTGGTGCGGCAAGCAGGTTTTGTTATTGTCTTTGAGTTGAAAGTGAAGAAGAATGTTTCTCGTGTGCTTATGTGCAAGATGATGGGAAAGATCGACCCTGAGAAGATGAGATTGGACTGCGGGTCAAATAAGGTTCTGGAAATCAATCGTGAGGCTGTACATGACATTTTTTATTTCCCTATGGGTTCTTGCACTGCTCCCAGGCCTGCTGACAGGGGCCATGATGATTCGCTGGCGACTCTGAAGGACGAGCTTGGTTTAAACCATTCTCGGAGCATAGACGTGAAGGACCTGCGTATTCTACTTGGCACCCTGGTTGAGGATCCTGCGAAGGTTGATATGGCTATGAAGGTTTTCTTTCTCATTGTTTTCCAGAGCTTGCTTTGCCCCAGCCCTGTAACTCGATTGTCCAGGGTAGCTGCTATGGTTGAAAACTTGGACTTTGCCTCTATGGCTGAGATGGACTTTTGCCAGCTTGTTGTTGATGAGTTGAAGGCAACTGTGTACAAGTGGGATTCTGATGGGAGAAAGCAGAACTGTGCCGAGGGCTGCACCATCGTGCCCCTGTTCATGTACCTGGATTTCTTGAATCTTCGCAATGTATTTGTTATGCATACGCACATGCCACACGCTGCAATACTATCCCATGAGAAGTTGAAGAAGCTTCACAACGCCGACATTGTTGTCAAGGGAAAGATACACCTAGATACTTACAAGTTTGGGAAGTTGCCGGTCAGTTCATATCCATCTCCTTTGTGTTTGTTATACTCTCATTTTTTGGTATGCTAAACATGAACCTCTTATGTACTTACATGTGAACTGCTTCTTTTTTTGTTAACTTGTTCAGTGGAAAGCGCCAGCGGACATTGTGTACATGCGGACTCCAGCTGCCGAACTGCACGCAAGGTTTTGTGAGCCTCTTGCTAGGGGTTCTCCAATCCGGCGGGTTCATGGTGATGCTAGGGGTTCTCCACTTCGGTGGGTTCATGGTGCTGCTAGGGCCGCTGTTGGAGGTTTTTCTGGCGAGGGTTCCGGCGAGGCTCGTGATGACCGTAATATATTCATCCGGGTTGATGAGCTTCTTGACAGGGTCATTAATTTAACTTCTGATTTTCCAACATCTGGTTCTGGAACGAGGAATATTGATGGACTTTTTACTGCTGGCAAAGGCCCTTCTGAAGCAGAAATCGAGGCCGCTCATAACTTTGACTGTGGGCAGCTTGAATTCCTTAAGCTGTCATTCACGAATATCAAGTCGTCATTCATTCAGTTTAAGCATTCTCAGGATGACAAGTGTGCTAGGTATGAGCAGGAAGCTGAGGAAATTGTGAAGGAAATGAACAGACGTGAACATGTTGTTAGGCCTTCTTTGTCTGACCGTGCAACTGTTGATGTATGTTTTTATCTCATACGTGAACTGCTTTTTATCGGGGTTTTTTTCTTGGTTTTTTATGTGTGTTTTTGCGTCATTGACCATTTTTTCATCTTTTTAATTTTTGCAGTGCGGAGGAGAGTCTTCTAATGCTAATGCGCGCCGCGATGATGGCCCCACGACCACCATGATTTTAATGCCAGAGACAACCCTGTTGACGAAGGTGTCATAGACAAGGTTTGCTTTCTTTCTATTTTTCTATCGGACTTCATTATTTTAATGTTTTTTAGTGTGCAAAACAAAAGAATCACATGTGCACCAGCAGCGGAAGTGAATTGTAGCTTAATCTTTTTGTAGTATCCAAAACAAAGAAGTACAGCTGCATAATTAGTGGTAGTGAAATGCAGCATATTGTTTTATAGTTTCTACTAACAAAGTATTATACTTGTACCAGTATTCCCAGTGAACTGCATTTTTTTCTTGAAAGCATTTTTTTTGTTAGTAAACTGCATCACCACCAATGTGTAATGTGTTTTTCTTTGAGTAAATAGCATAAAACTACCATATTATGGGCTAGGGCTTCAAAAAACTACCGCTTTAAAAAAATCTAAATCGCTACCACTTTTTTGGTACTCATAAAAAAGCACCACATTTTTCTAATGACTCTCTTAACTAATTTTAATTAGAAATATTTACAAACAAGTCCTTATTTGTTTTTATTTATAAGCAATTAGGTCCCTCGCCGGAGCAGCCCGCTAGGACACCGGAGGCCGCCACCGGCCGCCCCAGCCTTGCCGCGTCGCCCCTCACCGGCCGTGCGCCCAGCCCGTGCTCCCTGCCGGCCGGCCTGCCGGCTGCGTCCCGCCCCGGAGCCGGCGCCCCGCCTAGTCGGTGCCCCCCCTGCCCCCACACAGCCGACCGCCACGCCCCAGCCCCGCCCTCCTCCTCCTCCGCGCCCTGCCTCCCGCCCACGCGTAGGCCAGCCAGGCCTCCCTAGCGCCGACCCTCACCGACAGTGGTGGTTGTGGCGGCCGTGGCTCGCGCCGCCCGCCCGCGCACCGCCGATCGCTGGCAGTGGGTGGTCGTGGTGGCCGCGGCTCACGCCGCCCTCCCGCGCGCTGCCCAGCCCGAGCTCCCAGTGCTGCCCCTCGGTGGTAGTGGTGGCCGCCAGGGACCCAATTGCTTCAAATATTCACCACCAGGGACCCAATTGTAAATATTTCTGATTAAAATTAGTTAAGAGAGTCATTAGAAAAATGTGGTACTTTTTGTGAGTCATTACCAAAAAAGTGGTAGCGATTTAGAATTTTTTTTGAAAGCGGTAGTTTTTTGAAGCCCTAGCCCGTAATGTGGTAGTTTTATGCTATTTACTGGTTTTTCTTTACTCATCAGGATTGTGGATTAAATGATGAAGTACAAGGGGAGCACACCACGGAGGCTGCTGATACTGTAGAAGGGGACGCTGGTCTGGTGAGCATAGAGAACTGCATTTTATGTTTTTTTTATTTTTCATGGCGAGCTGCATGGTTTTTCTTTTTCTTAGTGAACTGCATCACCACCAATGTGTAATGTGTATTTTTTACTCATCAGGAGTGCGGATTAAATGATGAAATTCAAGGGGAGCACACCACGGAGGCTGCTGATACTGTAGAAAGGAGAGAAGGAGGGGATCCTGATGTGGAGGTTGATAAGGCAGATGGCATAGAATGAGTTGAGTGTTCCGTCGAGGTTGATAAGGCAGAAGAGAGAGAAGGAAGGGAGGATGTTGTGGATGCTGATAAGTCAGAAGAGAGAGAAGGAGCTCCTCATGTTACAGCTGAAATGGCAGAAGGGAGAAAAGGAGCTAGAGTTGTGCATGATGCTGCGTGGACCGCCGTCGGCAGTGATGGTGTTGTTGGGCCATCTGTTTTGTTGTCTGGTGACGATGTGCCTAAGGACTTCCATGTTGCCCCTCGTGCAACCGAGCAATCTCAAGGAAATCTGGCTGACACTAATCCCGATGTCCCAACTGAGATAACCAAAGCCCCAGTTGAGAAAATTTTGATTGGCTCTGAAGAGGAACAACCAAGTCTTGTGCAGGACATGAGCAATCAAGTGTCGCTTGACGATGATATCACCGGGTTGGGGCACTTGAGTCTCAGCGAAGATGCATCCGGGGAGCGGCAAGATTCAGATTCTGAAACCAAAGGTAAGCGGCCTGCATTATTTTTGTTCTATTTTCTGGTCGAATCAACCATGTTGTTCTATTCTCTGATATCGGTCTCACTATGTTTTGTAGACCAGGAATTAGTTGTTGTCACTCCTTCGAGCATTGATCCAGCTCTTCTGAGGAGATACAACGAGTTATATGACGCTGTTACGAGGGCTAGGAGGGATAAGAAGATGTTATTTTTTGTCTTATACCTGGTTATTTGTTGTGTTATTTTTTTTAGGGACACACAACTTATCACTTTTTCTTCTTTTCTGAAGGGATTTAGTTGCATTCAAGGATGAGTTTGGTGATATTACTATCGGTCATGTTGGCGAGTCTTTTTGGTCCTATGGAACTCTGAGCACGCGCCTCACAAATATTGTGGTCTCTATGTTAGTTGAGAGGTTCAAAGGATCTCAAACGTTGATTGTCCCATACAACCTATGTGTAAGAGTTTTCATTAATTTATCCTTCTCCCTCATCTACATTTATTTGTGCTATAAGTTTTTTTCAGTGGTCACATTAACTTTGTGGTTTTGTCTTTTTGGCAGAATTCCATCTGGAACGGCGGTGCCACAAATAGGGCTCTTAAAAAGATGTTTTATTCAAGCGCAGAGGAACGTGTGGACAAGAAAAACTTGGTATTCCACTTGACTATTTTTTGTCATTTTTTGAAATAAGTTTTTTACTTTTACTTTTTTCTCATCTAGTTTGTTTTTATTCCTTTTTAATACAAATTATGTTTGCAACGTTTGATCCTCCTCCTGCATCAATGAAAGATGCGATCGGTCACTACTGCTTAGTCACTTTGAACCTGTCAGCAAAGCGTTTTGAGTTTCCCGACTCACTCAATGGTCTTGACAGTCCTGCTGCAAGTAATGACTTTAGGAAAATGGTTAAGAATATCAAAAAAGTTTGGAAATATGGCAGTGCAAGATGTAATGAGCCGTTGAACCCTCCCACCCTCGATGGTTTTGTGTTGGCTTATGTTAATGTTCCACAACAGGAAAATGGGTTTGTACTTGTTCTCCTTTCTATTTTTTGTGCGCAGTGATCCGGATTGTTTTACTGATTTTCAAAAGCATGTTTTTCCTTTTTGAGTGAAGTGCATTACTAATGTGTTATTAGATGATTTTTGTATAGTGAACTGCATTGCTTTAGTATATTAACATCTTTTTTCCGTTTGAGCGAACTGCATTACTAATGTGTTATTTAGTTGTTCAACCTAGGATCTTTCATAGTGAGCTGCATTGCTTTAGTAACAATAGAAGCACTTTCTTCTTTGAGTGATCCGGATTGTTTTACTGAATTTGAAAAGCATCTTTTTCCTTTTGAGTGAACTGCATTACTAATGGGTTATTAGTTGTTCTCCTGTTTTTCCCCTGTTGTATAGTGAGTTTCATTGCTTTAGTCAATTAACATCATCTTTTTTCCTTTTGAGCGAACTGCATTACTAATGTGTTATTTAGTTGTTCTCCCTAGGATCTTTGCATAGTGAGCTGCATTGCTTTAGTAACACCAGAAGCACTTTCTTCTTTGAGTGAACTGCATTTATTAATGTGTTTTTTTTTGTTTTTTTCTGCAGGCATGATTGTGGATTTTCCATGTTCCAATTCATGCAAAGCTGGGATGGTGAATTTGTTGCCAAGTTTGGGAATGAGCACATTGGCTACATCCAGAAGGCGATGCTCTATAGTTGGCTGACGTCGACGTATTTCTATCCGGACTTGACATCTCTTTTGATTTTTAAAGAAGGTTATTATATTTTTTCAGCTGCACACCTTTTTTATTAAGTGAACTTCATTAATACAGAAAGCGGAGGCCCACTTCTTTTGTTAAGTTTTAGTATAACAAAGGATCTCTCCTGTATGCCCATACTTATAGTTCTTTTGTATAAATGATTCTATATGAACTGCATGTATGCAATAGGTGTATTATTATACCTCAAAGCGCACTTCATTTTTATATTTTACAGTTGCTTTTTCCTGTCTATGTTTTTTCACTTTTGCATATGTCATTTTCGCTAAAATGATATTATATGAACTGCATTAAGTTATATGTTTTTTCATATGAAAAGTGCATTTGCATTATACTTTTGCTCTTGTATTTTGTACTTTTGGCCAAATTGATTTTTTTTAAAAGCGCACTGCATTATATGTTGTTCTTAGGATGGTGCATTATACCCTTTTTTTATTGAACTTCACGATTATTTTCAATTTTCTCATCGCCGCTCTTTTTCGCGCAGGCTTTGATGAAGGTGCACACCAAGGTGGAATTTCATTGTTTGAAACTCAGGTTCACACTCCAACCATCGGTAATTTTGTCCTTGATGATGAACCCCCTGTCAAGCATGTAAAGGAGCCTGTCTGTAAGAGGACGAGGAGCGCCGCTGAACCTTAAAAAAAACCTCAAGAAATCTCCCGTGAAGACTGGGAAGAATACAGTGACTAAGAAGTCCAGGAAGGCAGTGACTGCTGAAGATAGCGATGATGATTTTATGACGCCACCACCAGTTTGTAAGAGGACCAGGAGCGCAGTTGTGGAATGCCCAAAGGACAGCGAGGCATTAGTTCTATCCAATAAGAGGGTTGTGCATAAGACATCAAAGTTTAGAACCCCAGTACAGAAGTTGGAGCCTGCGAGATTCAGCTATTTTGCGGAACCGAGGAAAGTATTGAAACTTGTCACGAGCCCTGTATTCAGGAAGAAACATAGCGAGTGAGTTCTCTTTTCTTTTTTGTGTAATGTTTTGTGTGATTTTTCTTTTGTGTTCCTAATCCCCTCCCCCTCGCTATTTTTTGTGTGCACGTCCTCGTTGTTCATGTACAGAAATCCTATCAAAGTGTACTCTGTGAGTGTGGACTACATGTTCTTAACTTTCACCAGGGCTGGTTACATGGACTCCGATTTGATGGATCATATTATCAATTATTGGAAGATTGACCAGCAAATGAATATGGTTTACCAATCTGGTGAACGCGTTCTTCTGTCCCCTTTATTTATCACGTTATTTCTCTTTTCTCCTTTTTTTTCTTTTTCTGCTGCATGGGAACTACATTACTAGTGTCTAATAAAAGAGAGCTTTTCCGAATAAGATATTCAAGCGCATCAATGTAGTGAACTGCATAAATTATTGTTTTGGAATTGATGGTCATTCTGTATTTTCTTTTTAACCCGTAACTCTAGAGAAGTGTGATCTGTTTTTCATTTAGCTCCAGAGTGAACTTCATATATATTGTGTTGTTAATTGTTTCTTTTTCAGTTTTTTTGCGTGGTGAGCTGCATTGCTTTTGCTAATTAATTCTTTTTTCAAATTACCTACTTGCAGTATGTGCTTCAAATGAACGATCACGCGAATAGAGATGAAAATGGAAACGTTGTGTTGCCTTTTGTCCACAACAAGTTTAATGTTTATAATGCAGCAAAGCAGTTCAAACTTCATGTTCGCGATTGCAAGAACCTTCTTGATTGCAAATTAGTAAGTTCTTATTTTTTGTCTCATTTTCTCTGGCAACCCTGTTTCCTTCTTAAAACTCAAAACACTTTTTATGAAAACCAATTTCAGATCCTGTTACCACGGTTTGAAGACGAGCATTACTCGCTATACACGATGAACATGCACCGTGGGACCCTTGATATTCATGACACTAGGAGGTACAACGGACCGTTTGATCAAACAACAAGGTGGCGTAAGTCTGACTACCACAGTGACCGCACTGAAATGGTAAAATGTGCCCTTTTTCATCTTCTTATGTTTTTCATCTGTGTACGTGTTGAATAGCAGTTTTGTGATGTGTATTGTGTGTGCATTTTTGCATTCACCAGATGATCAGGATGACTGCATTGATAAAGAAGGTTTATGGAGAAAAGGAGTACAAGAGAAAGGAGTCGATAGACTGGGTTGATATTTCAGAGAAAGCTAGCTTTTTGCGTACCCCTGAATAGGGCCCCAATGAGTGTGGCTTCTTTGTTCTGAAGATGGCTTAGTTTTACGACGGCAAAAAATTTGTTGTGAAAATCGGGAAGCGTAATGTAAGTATCTTATTTTTTGTATCTAATATAATTGTTCATATTATCTTCTTTTTCGTAGCACTTCTTGTAGATGATGTTTCTTCTAACAAATTGTTTGTTCTGGTTATTTTTTGCTTCATAGCTGAAATCCGATGTCGAGGACTGGAAGGCGTAGTTCTTGTTCCAGATTCTGTTCCACCCTGATAACATGGTCTGTGTGAGCGAGTTCCCGGAGGAGCTAAAAAATCTGTGCATTTCTCTTGGTCTTCCTCCAGAACCGGATTCGCAGGAGCAGACTGAGGCATAGAATGATAGCAGAGCCTTATGTGTGTTGTGTTTTGAGTTGTCTGGATCTGTAAAACTTACCCACTACGACGTATTACTTTGTATATTCCGGTTTACTTAGTTTGTGTTTTCCATTTTGTGGCAGAGCGCAATACTGCCATCTTTGTACATAATGGAGCTTCTTATTTTCAGCGAAACCTAAGTTACATTAGTGAGCAATATTCTGTCTTTTATGTACATAATGGAGCACCTGGCCTGCTGTAATTACAACATGTTTGAAGCGCACTGCAACGCTCATATGAGCTGCTGCCAAGTTTTAAAAACATATGGATCTGCACTGCATCTAAATTTTAATACGTGAAGTGCAAAGAGGACTTCAACGTGTTTCGTCGTTGATAATTCATAATTTGTTATTACAATATTGGAATAGAGAACGTCATATGTTTCTGCTAATTGAGAGCTCAATTTTTTTTGAACTAAGTGCACCGCACTGCATACATGATGCGCACTGCACTGTATGATCGAAGCGCACTGCATGTATGCATGAAATGCAATTTAATATCACACTCTGATCTATATTTTTTATACAGAAGAGAACTGCATCTTAGCACATCCCACTAAAAAATACTTATTATGTATCGCAACCTGATGTAATTACAACATGTTTGTAAGCGCACTGCATTTTGAGCCTATGAGTTACAGCCAAGTATTTAAAACATTTGGATCTGCAGCGCGTTTTTGCACCAAGCGCACTGCACTGTATACATGAAGCATTGTTTTTACTCTATGTATACGGAAGAGAACTACATATTAGCATTAGACTCTCATCCCATTCTGTTAATACAGAAGAGAACTACATTTTTGACATCACACTCTTATCTCATTTCCTTTCATTTAGAAGAGGACTGCATTTTCTCAAGCCTACCAGTAGTTGATGGCTTCTTGCCCCTCGTTGGTTACCCAAAGTGGAAGGTTGAGATGTAGACAGCAGCAAATTTCCCTCGGTGAAGATACCAAGTTTTGTCTCCAGTAGGACTCCGACAACGACAGGAAGGTGACAACGGCGCCAGCAATTAGGCGGCTGACGTGGACCTACACACACAATAGATAACTTTGCTCCCAAAGATTTCAGAGAGGTTGTCAATCCCTCCGGCCTTGTTGTTTACAAAGGACCAAACGCACGGGATAATAATGATAGTGATAGCGACGGAAAAGGAAATAAAGCAGAAAATAAATAGCGAGTGTAAACAGTGTTGGAAATATGGATCGGGGTCCCATGATGTTCACTAGTGATGTCTCTCTCCGAAAAGACGATAAAATATCCATGCGAGGTAAACAAATTACAGCTGGGCAATTGACAGGATTATGTGCGCAAACCAATGCTAACTATGCTATAAAGAAAGGAAGAGGCTCAAAAGCATGGGCGGTACGCCAAGACAAGTAGACCGAAATCCATCTGCATCTACCTACTAATCATCCACCTTGAGATATCTATCCAGAACATCTCGCTGGTATTAAGTTGTGAATCCCACCCAAAGTGTAAACTCAAAGCAACAGACAACTGCATTAAAGAACTTTGCGTAAAGTAAACAATCATTGCACCCGCAAGTACAAGCACCGTTGTTTTCTCCCTTGTGCCAACATCACATCCCCTAGACTCATGTTTCTGTCACTCAAGCTAGTCATCAGGGGGCATGAACCCACAATCATGCATAACGCTCCCTCTTTGAGTCACTACCTACTACTTGGCCAAAGCAATAAACAGCAACGGAGAACATGCAAGAATTACTCAAGAACATAAATATAAAAGAGGAGAATCAAATATATTACTCAAACACAATCTGAACATAGTCTCATAATCCATCAGATCCCAGCAAACTCAGCATAGCAACAGCAAAAAGATTACATATGTGCCTCGATCATGTAGGGAAGCTCACGAGGTCTAAACCATGAAGAATAAAGAGGGGAGGAGAACATCACATAGCTACTGATCATAGACCCATGGTCCAAGGTGGACTACTCACGGTTCATCCGGGAAGCATCCATGGTGGTGGAGAAGCTCCCGGAGGTGGTTCCTCCCTCCGGCAGGGTGCCGGGAAGAGGGCTCCTAGTGCTCCCGATCTTGGAAGCGCAGTGGCGCGGAACAGAGGAGAGATCACGAAAAAGGGTTCTATCCTCAAGGGTTTTGGGACGAGTGGGATATATAGGCGAAGGGGGCGGACAGAGGTGGACCAGGGGCCCCAAGCGCCCCCCTGGCGCTGCCTAAGGGATGGACGCGCAAGGTGGGCGCCTGGGCCACCCCTGGCTCCCCTCTGGCCCCACTTGGGCTCTTCCCGAAGCTTCCTGTATGCTGATTTTTCCTATATTTTTCCGGGAATTTTGCTGGCACTTTAAATAATGGGAAAACCCTGAAATACAAAAACAGTAGAAAACAGGAACTAGCACTGGGGTGCACTGGGTTAATAGGTTAGTCCAAATATGATCAAAAGTGTATGGAAGTTCATCAATATCATAGCAATATCACACAAAAGAAGCATGGAGCAAGCAGAACTTATAGATACGTTTTGGACGTATCAACATCCCCAAGCTTAATTCCTGCTCGTCCTCGAGTAGGTAAATGATAACAAACATAATTTCTGTTGTGACATGCTACCAACCATATAAGAACTTTTAAGTAAAGCAATCAAGGCATGTAATTCAATTCAAGTCATAACAGGCAAGAGTCTATATTAGCATTGAAACAAGCAACATAAGAACATAAAGGTGCAAGAGCTCTTGCTGTCCGTGACTCGAATGTCTCCAAATGGTGTTTGCATGCAAGAAAGGGGATATGGATATACGAGAGAGTAAAACATAGTTTTTATTGTTGAGAACTTAATCTACTAAAGTTTCACACTTGGTCTTCTTTGGAATCTTATCTTGACTCATTCCCAGACCACTAGCCAGGTACAAGTCAAAATGATCTACTCCCTTTCGATATTCTGAGCACTCATGCAATGGATGAGCGTAAGCAAGAAAGTTGAAACTTAGGATGGCAAAGAGAAAAAATGATGGGGAGAAGGACAAAAAGGTGAGAAAGGCTCACATCAATGAGGACAATCATAGGTGAGAGAAAGCCAAATGATAGATATGATGTGAGGAGTAGGGATTGCCATGCAACGGATGCACATATGAGCTAAGGTAAGCTCTCCAATGGAACTATTGGGGGTGCATCCAACTTGCTTGCTCAAGAAGACCTAGAGCTCATTTGAGGAGGCTCATCATTGGAATATACAAGCCAGGTTCTATAGTGTGAAGGTCCCCACATAGCTATATGAATGAATGGTAATCTCTATGGAGTACAAGATATAAGATGGAGTACGAGTGTGGATCTCTCAAAAGGATAGTAGTGTGCCCCCTTCTCTCTTTTTATTTCTTTTTCTCTTTTTTCTATTTTTTGTATTTTTTTTGTGGCCTCAATGGCTCTTTCTATTTCTCTCATTTGTCCTCTTTGGGATCTTTTGATTTTGTCATCTTTGGGATCTTTTCCTCACTTTAGGGACAACACTCTATATATTACAAGAAGTATAGAAGATCTTTCACACTTTACAAAATTACTCAACATAAAGAAAATGAAACTATCATGATGTATGCAAATGTATGCCTCTACCAGTGTAGCAGGATATGCAATGATACTAGCGCATCATGTAGCAATGATTAGGGAAAGTACCAACTAGCATGCGGCTTATCGATCAAGCAAAAGCATGTATGACATGAAGATCAAGTCATGAGAAGGTGGATGTTGCATGGCAATGTATCTCGGAAAGGCTATGGAAATGCCTTGATAGGTACGTATGGTGGCTGTTTTGAGGAAGGATATAATGAGTCTTATGATGACAGAGCGTATCGTGCCAAGTATTTGGATGTACCGGCGAAGTTGGACGCCAACTCTCGGAGTGAGAAGGAGGCAATACACAGCACAGGAGAGGCTAGCAAAATATGGGAGGTGGAAGTGTCAACTTTCGAATACTCGCATTAGTCCGAAGAACTCATGCACTTATTATCGGTAACTCTCAATCTAATTAGGAGGTTCACAGAGAGACAAGTACCCCGAGGAGGAGTGTATGGGGGTTTGGTTATCCTTGCGCATCCTCGACTCATGGTATGTGAGTGTACTCTAATATTCGATCCCTCCAAAGATTAGTGATCCATCTAGTAGCTAAAGTTCTCAACTAATTTTGTAGGTTTTTCGAAAATAAACACGGATTGCCCAAAATACGACATCTATCACTAATAGGCTAAACTCTTGACACCAAATGTTCAAACATTACTCAAAGCAATACCACAAAACTATTGCAAATTACTACTACAATTGAATAGCAACCTCAATTACCTACTTCAAGTCAAGACACAAAACTCAATGCAACAGGCAAACTCTCTAAACAAGATAAACATGAAAACTCAAGAGAGTTCTAGCAACAACCTAAACAAAAGATCTTAAAAATATAAGCATGAAAACTAAGAGCTAAACATGACAGCAGCTACGAAAAAGATAAAGAACACACACAGCAAAGATAAGCATGAAAATCCTATGTTGTGTTCTAGGGTGAAGTGGAGCGTGTTTCTCTCCCACACAAAGAAATCTGGGTTCTAACTTGTTATGAACGGCAAGCAAAGCTAAAGAAAACTAAAAAGGAAATAAAGAGCAAGACGCTCCAAGCATAGCACATAACGCATGAAGTGATAAAAATATAGTGGAACGAAAGACGAACTGATAATTGTTGATGGAGAAGGGGATGCATGGGGGCATCCCCAATCTTATATGCTAGAGTCTCCTTTAACATTTATTGGGGATGCATGGGGGCATCCCCAAGCTTGAGCGTTTGACACTCCTGAATCTTCTTTTATCATCTTCCCTCGCACACTTGAAAACTCCCTTCATACATAACTCATCATAATCTGATTAGCGAGGTTAGTACCCATAATAAAATAATTTTTTCTCTACTGAAAATAAAGATATTATTGAATAGCCACTGTTTCTCAAGATCGCCAAAAAGTTTTTGCAAAGAGAAAGAAAGCTTAAGGTTTGCAAAAGTTAGGAGAGACAAAACGTGGCAGAATCTGTGAAAAACAGAACAACAGGTAATAAAGAATTATTTAGGGGCACTTCTGCAACTCAAATCAAAAAACTCAGAACATACGAAAGTTCCGTGATTGTATAGAGCACTCTGTGTAAAAAACTCAGCTCAAACAGATGAACTGGGATTTTTCTATGATTTTTCCCGTCACGAGGACAGAATCTGTTTTCTGGACAGCATGTCACAACTTTCACTTCCCTTGTCATATGAGGCTATAAATGGCACAAAGCTTGAAAAGTAAAGATACAATGATGTTGCTACAGTAGTAAAAATCATCAAGACCACTAAAAACAGAAGAAAAACAAAAAGTAAAACATAAATTCGTTGCGGGCTGCCTCCCGAAAGCGCTTTCTTTTATGCCTTTGAGCTAGGCATAAAGACTTTGAAAGATGCTCTCATAAAAATAAGGATTTGAAGCAAAAGAGAGCATCAAGAAGAAAAGATGAAACACGTTTAAGTCTAACCCACTTCCTATGCCTAGGAATCTTGTAAGAAAATAAATCAAAGAAGCACAAAGAGACAAGCATAGGAAAGTGGAACAAGAACAACTTCAAAACTTTCAACATGAAGAGAGGTGTTTTTATAACATTGAAGTTTCTAAAACCAAACTTTCCTCTCTCAAAGTAATTTTTAGTAGTATCATGAACAATTTCAAGAATATAACTATCACATAAATCATATTGTTCATGACCTACAAGCACACGTGTATAGTTTTCAACACGGTCTTTAGGAACATAAGATAAATGCATCCCATCACATTGAGCCTTAATAAAAGCACAGTTCTCTGAGTTGGAGATTTCAAAAGGATAATAGGACAATCAAGTGTGGGTGCAATAGCAACAATTTCATGCTTAACGTAAGGAACTATAGCAAGTTCATCTTCGTAAGCATCATCCATAATGGCATCTTGGCCAAAAGTATAGAAGGCATCAAATTCATCAAAAAGGGATATTTCAAAAGAATCCATAGGATCATAACACTCATATAAGGTAAGAGTCAAAGAGTTACTCTCATTAGAAGGTAGACATGGATGGCTCCATTCTTCCTCCTTTTGTTCGTCACTCTCCTCCTCTTTTTCATCCAAGGGGCTTTCAGGTTCAACAATTTCTTCTTCCATGGAGTCCTGCAAAACATTAATCTCTTCCTTTGGGGGAGAGATTCTCTCAAGATGATCAGTAATATAATAATTTTCATCATAGTTTTCCAAACAATAGTTAAGTATAGCAATACTCTCAGATTCGTAAGGGGCATCATCAATATTTTTAAGAAGAGAAGTAATTTCATAGGCACCCGTATAAGCAACAAATTCTTCTATTTTCTCTGCATCATAAAAATCATAGTTTCTCTCAGCATAAGAAGCTAAGGTTTCATCATAATTGTACTCACATTGGAAAGCAAGGTGTTTGTGCCTCATAAAGCAACAAGATTCATACCTGCAGAAAGATATATTATATATTGAACACAAGTTTCTAGCATACTCATACAACTGGTGTATTTGTTTCCATAAGTGAATCCCCTTTTGAGACAAGCGATGTTCTTTGTACCATTCTTGTTGATCCTCAGTGAATCCTCCATGCCAATAAGATCTAGTTTCAAAGAAATTAGACATTGATTGGCAAGTAAGGAACTAGACATACTTTTTTTTTTGATAAAGGACACTAAGATAAAAACTGGAAGATAAACTAACAAGACTAAAAAGCAAAGGTAAAAGGTAGTGTGCAACTTCCCTATCTTGAAGAGTGGAGTCCCCGGCAACGGCGCCAGAAATTAGCTTTGATGGCTTCTGGCCCCTCGTTGGTTACCCAAAGTGGAAGGTTGAGATGTAGACAGCAGCAAATTTCCCTCGGTGAAGATACCAAGGTTTGTCTCCAGTAGGACTCCGACAACGACAGGAAGGTGACAACGGCGCCAGCAATTAGGCGGTTGACGTGGACCTGCACACACAATAGATAACTTTGCTCCCAACGAGTTCAGAGAGGTTGTCAATCCCTCCGGCCTTGTTGTTTACTGATACGTCCAAAACGTATCTATAATTTCTACTTGCTCCATGCCTCTTTTGTGTGATATTGCTATGATATTGATGAACTTCCATACACTTTTCATCATATTTGGACTAACCTATTAACTCAGTGCACCCCAGTGCCAGTTCCTGTTTTCTGCTGTTTTTCTATTTCAGGTTTCCCCATTATTTAAAGTGCTTGAAAAATTCTGGGAAAAATATAGGAAAAATCAGCGTACGGGAACCTTCCAGAAGGGCCAAAGTGGGGGCCGAGGGGGGCCCAGGCGGCCAGAGGGCGCGGCCCCACCCCTGGTCGCGCCAGGGGGGCGCCTGGAGCCCCTGGCCCACCTCTGGCTGCCCCCTTTCGTCTATTTATTCTTCGTGACGAGAAACCCTCGGGGACGGAACCCTTTTTCGCGATCTCTCCTCTGTTCCGCCGTCGCCGCGCTTCCAAGATCGGGAGCACCAGAAGACCTCTTCCCGGCACCCTGCCAGAGGGAGGAATCACCTCCGGGAGCTTCTCCACCACCATGGATGCTTCCCGGATGAACCGTGAGTAGTCCACCTTGGACCATGGGTCTATGATCAGTATCTATGTGATGTTCTCCTCCCCTCTTTGTTCTTCATGGATTAGACCTTGTGAGCTGCCCTACATGATCGAGGCACTTATGTAATCTTTCTGCTGTTGCTATGCTGAGTTTCCTGGGATCCGATGGATTAGGAGATTATGTTCAGATTGTGATTGAGTTATATATTTGATTCTCTGCTTTATATTTATGTTCTTGAGTAATTCTTGCATGTTCTCCGTTGCTGTTTATTGCTTTGGCCAAGTAGTAGGTAGTGACTCCAAGAGGGAGCGTTATGCATGATTGTGGGTTCATGCCCCCCGATGACTAGCTTGATTGACAGAAACATGAGTCTAGGGGATGTGCTATTCCCACAAGGGGTAAAACAACGGTGCTTATACTTGCGGGTGCAAGGAATGTTTACTTTACGCAAAGTTCTTTAATGCAGTTGTCTGTTGCTTTGAGTTTACACTTCGGGTGGGATTCGCAATTTAATACCAGCGAGATGTTCTGGATAGATATCTCAAGGTGGATGATTAGTAGGTAGATGCAGATGGATTTCGGTCTACTTGTCTTGGCGTACCTCCCATGCTTTTGAGCCACTTCCTTTCTTTATAGCATAATTAGCATTGGTTTGCGCACATAATCCTGTCAATTGCCCAGCTGTAATTTGTTTAACTCGAATGGCTATTTTTCGTCGTTTGGGAGAGATACATCACTAGTGAACATCATAGGACCCCGGTCCATATTTCCAATACTGTTTACACCTTCAATTTACTTTCAGTATTTACTTTTTCGTAGCTATCACTATCATTATTATCCCATGCGTTTTATCCTTTGTAAACAACAAGGCCGGAGGAATTGAAAACTCCTCTGTACTCGTTGGGAGCAAAGCTATCTGTTGTGTGTGTAGGTCCAGGTCAAGTTAGCAACCTAGGTTGTAAACGGCGCCATTGTTCACTTCACCACCTACTTGTCGATATTGGAGTCCTACGGGAGACAATCTAAAACCTTAGCATCTTTGCTAAGGGAAATTTGCCGCTACGCTACATCTCACCTTCCACTTCTGATAACCAACGAGGGGTGAGTATTATCTCGTGTATCATTTACAAAGCATCAAACGCACGGGATAATAATGATAGTGATAGCAACGGAAAAGGAAATAAAGAAGAAAATAAATAGCGAGTGTAAACAGTGTTGGAAATATGGACCGGGGTCCCATGATGTTCACTAGTGATGTCTCTCTCCGAAAAGACGATAAAATAGCCATGGAAGGTAAACAAATTACAGTTGGGCAATTGACAGGATTATGTGCGCAAACCAATGCTAACTATGCTATAAAGAAAGGAAGAGGATCAAAAGCATGAGCGGTACGCCAAGACAAGTAGACCGAAATCCATCTGCATCTACCTACTAATCATCCACCTTGAGATATCTATCCAGAACATCTCGGTGGTATTAAGTTGCGAATCCCACCCAAAGTGTAAACTCAAAGCAACAGACAACTGCATTAAAGAACTTTGCGTAAAGTAAACAATCCCTGCACCCTCAAGTACAAGCACCGTTGTTTTCTCCCTTGTGGCAACATCACATCCCCTAGACTCATGTTTCTGTCACTCAAGCTAGTCATCAGGGGGCATGAACCCACAATCATGCATAACGCTCCCTCTTGGAGTCACTACCTACTACTTGGCCAAAGCAATAAACAGCAACGGAGAACATGCAAGAATTACTCAAGAACATAAATATAAAAGAGCAGAATCAAATATATTACTCAAACACAATCTGAACATAGTCTCATAATCCATCAGATCCTAGCAAACTCGGCATAGCAACAGAAGAAAGATTACATATGTGCCTCGATCATGTAGGGCAGCTCACGAGGTCTAAACCATGAAGAACAAAGAGGGGAGGAGAACATCACATAGCTACTGATGATAGACCCATGGTCCAAGGTGGACTACTCATGGTTCATCCGGGAAGCATCCATGGTGGTGGAGAAGCTCCCGGAGGTGGTTCCTTCCTCCGGCAGGGTGCCGGGAAGAGGGCTCCTGGTGCTCCCGATCTTGGAAGCGTGGCGGCGGAGGAACAGATGACAGATCGCGAAAAGGGTTTTGTTCTCAAGGGTTTCGGGACGAGAGGGATATATAGGCGAAGGGGGCGGCCAGAGGTGGACCAGGGCCCCCAGGCCCCCCCCCCCTAGCGCGGTCTAGGGGGTGGACGCGCCAGGTGGCCGCCTGGGCCACCCTTGGCTCCCCTCTGGCCCCTCTTGGGCTCTTCCCGAAGCTTCATGTACGCTGATTTTTCCTATATTTTTCCCGGAATTTTTCTGGCACTTTAAATAATGGGAAAACCTGAAATACAAAAACAGCAGAAAACAGGAACTGGCACTGGGGTGCACTGGGTTAATAGGTTAGTCCAAATATGATCAAAAGTGTATGGAAGTTCATCAATATCATAGCAATATCACACAAAAGAAGCATGGAGCAAGGAGAAATTATAGATACGTTTTGGATGTATCAGTAGTGCATTGAACACAAAGTATATCTGTTTTTATGCTATATCAATTAAATTGGTTTTCAACATCAATCCTTGAAGTCTATTTTTTCTGCAGTCCGTTGAACACAAGCTATATTTATTTTTTACGCCACATAAAAAGATGAAGTTAATATATGTAAAAGGTTACAGTGTATCTGTGTTTTAGCTATGCCCTATTCCTGCTGCTTCTTCTTAAAGTGTGCACTGCATTCGTTTCCATGGTTGTTGCCGCTTCTGTTTTCTTCTTGTTGTATGTTCTATTCCTTGTAGTGCGGCCGTGTATCTGCGATGCTTTACTACGTGCTATTTTCTGCATGCCTCTCCCCTTCGATGTTGATGCTGCTTCTTCGTTGTCTTCATCATATTCTTCTGCCTCGTCATCTTCCTCTTCAGGTTCATCAGCATTATCTTCTCCACCAGAGTCTTCTTCATCAGAATCTTCTTCATTCTCTTCTTCTTCAGCATATTCCTCACGAGCATCTTCTTCCTCATCTTCTTCATCTTTCACTTCTTCTCTCAAGGGGCAAGTTCTTGCATTATGCTTCTCTCTCTTGTTGCAAATGCTGCACAGTCTTCTCTTTGTCATATCATCTTGTTGGTTAGCTTGGTGATCCGTGGCTACATTTTCGGCCTGGATTTTTTTTAGCCTCTCCTCACACGTTCTTGAGTTGTGTCCCGCAATCTTATTGCATGATTTGCACATCCTCACTCCCAGTGGTCTTCCTTCACTGTCCAGTTCTGGCTCAGGCTTGTTCTTCTTTTCTGGACCTTTATCCATTGCTACAGCTTTTTTTCGATTTGCTCTCTTTCTTTCTCCCCTTTGTGTTTGAAACAGATGGGTGAAGATTTTTTTCATCTGTAGTTTGAGCTGCACCATCAGTGGCATGTTCGCGCTCCTCTCCTTGTTCTTCACTCCGCGCATTCTTGATGTTTTCTGCTTCTTATGCTTCGTTCAGTACGTCGACTTCTTGTATGAGTGTTCTCATCCCATCTAAAGCTCTGTTGAATCCTCTATCCGATTTCACTCCCCTGTTTGCCAGGTCCATGGTTGTTTCTGCAAGTAGTCTCCTACGACAGAACATCGGACTTCCGTCCGGAGCAATTTGTTCATAGTCTCTGCGATCAAAAGTTTCATTTTGCCTCGCGCTCCGTGTGTACCTCTTCAATGTGTACTCTTCAGGTATCTTGTCCACCCGCAGCTGATCTAACATGCAGACGATGTGCACGCAGAACAGGCCAGCAGCAAATAAATTTTGCTGTGAACTGCATTATAAATATGTCCTGGGTATCTCTTCTATTGAACTTCACTAAGGTTTTCTTGTTTTCATATCTAGCCAACAGATATGAGTTAAGTGAACTTCATTATGTTTTTATGCGCTTTATTTTTGTTTTCTTGTCTCACTGACCTGTGTGTGTCCAGATCTTGCATTCGCATTCGTAGATTCTGTTCGTGACATCAGCAACAACCTGGAAATCATGTCTCCCCCAATAAAAATCATCAGACTGGTTGTAGTGGCACAACAAATATTTTGTTGGGTTGCCGGGGCACTTCCCTGATCTGAACACAGTGTTGCGGTAGTGCGTTTCCTTGAAGTCAGCAAAGACTGATATTGTGTAAATCTTGAAGAGCTGAATCTCGAAACCAAACTGAGTAGTAGTGTTTATCTCCGTCTGCGAAATAAAGAAACAATTCAAGTAGCTTTTGGTTACAGCAAAAATCAAGGTTGCCATCCGGATTTTGCAGCAGCAGTATTTATTTTTCAGTGAAAGTTATGTTACATGAGTGAGCAATATTTTCATCTATGCACACAATGGAGCATCTGTCATGTTGTTATTTTTAGCATGTTCGAAGCGAACTGCACTGCCCATATTAGTTGTAGCCAAGTTTTTAAAACATACGGATATGCACTGCATGTAAGAGCAACAAACACTAAGAGTTCTTTTTTTATGTTTTCTTTGGTTTGTGTGGGGGTGGGGGGTTGGGGGGCCCCATATTTGCTAAACAAAAATAGAATAGATAAATGTGCACACCACATCCCACTAACACATACTCCCTCCGATCCATAATAAGTGTCACTCATTTTGTACTAAGCTAGTACAAACTTTGTACTAGATAAGCGACACTTATTATGGATCGGAGGGAGTACTTATTATCTATTCGCAACCTGATGTAATTATAACATGTTCCAAGCGCACTGCATTTGCGCATATGAGTTGCAGCCAAGTATTTTTAAAACATACGGATCTACACTGCATTTTTTCACTAAGCGCATTGCACTGTATACATGAAGCATTGTGTTTTACTATATGTTTATAAAAGAGAACTGCATATTAGCATCAAACTCTCATCTCATTTTATTTAATACATAAGAGAACTGCATTTTAAAAATCAAGGGGGGAGTAGTACTGATTGTCATTCGCTCATCCATTAACATCCCAAAATTTTCTAAAATTTTGGAGTGTTAATAAAAAAATTATAATAATGATTGTTTGCTTGATATGATTGGTTTTCAGTAGGATTTAAAACTTTTGGAGTTTAAGTGAATATTAAAATAAGAGGGAATAAAATGACTTTCCCTAATATTCACCGTTGGTGTTTTGGAATTTATTATTTAAAACAAATCCAACAAATTTAAAATGAGAGAAGGTAATATGACTCCTTCATTATAAAAGAAAGTTGGAAATGTTTTAATGTGATTTTATTTTAATTTAATTGGAGTTATTTCAATAATTTTCCATTCAAAATAATAATAACATGAGAGAAGATAAAATACTTCTTCAGAAAATTGGAATGGAAATTATTTAAATGATTATTTGAGGTTTTTCTTGATTTTTAAATATTTTATAAATAAATAAAGTCATTAGAAAAATGTCATTATTTTTATTTATTATTTTGGAAAATATGTTCATTGCATAATTTTCTTTAGATTATTTTATGAATATAGAAATTTATTTCATATTTTTCTGAGGTGTATTTATTTTTCTAAAATTGTTTGAAGTTTCGGATTTAAATAAAAAGAAAAACTCGTAACCAGCCAGCCCAACAATTTTTTCCGCCCACGAGCGAAATTTGAGCCCGATTCGGATTTGAATTGTTTTTTTCTTTTCTCTGGCTATATAAGTTTTTCAGAAGAAAAAAAACATTTTTATTTTCTTTTTCCAAAACCCTAGCGGGACCCGCTCATGGACCCCGCCCGTCGGGTCGCCGCCGCCGACGACCTCGACAGCCGCCGGAACGCCGCCGACAACTGCCGCGTCGCCGGAGCTGGCCACCGCTGCGCCGGCAACTGCTGCGCCGTCGTGCGCCACGCTGCACCGCCTCCCCGTGCGCGCCGCCGTGCGCAACCTCCGGCGAGCGCGGACGCCACCGGCACCGCGCCGGCCACGCCGCCTTGTCCCGGCCGCCCTCGCCGCCGCCGCCTCCACGCCACCGCCGGCCGGCCCTGCCGCGAGCTCGTCGGAACCGCACCCCCACCTCGCCGGAGCTCCATCTTCGGTCAGATCCGGCCAGATCCGCCGCCAGGGACCCGATTGCTTTTTCGGAAAAATCTTTATTTGCGAACAAGTCCTTTTGGCAAAAAAAAACCCTGATCTCGCGTTCGCAATATCTCCGTAACCGTAAGTCGGATCGCGGTGAAACTTTTTCCTACACGCTCGTGTTGTTCTGTACGTTAGCATGGAGTTAAATTTGCACACTTTTGAATTTGAATTTATTTCAAATTCAAATTCAAATTCCGGAGGCCGTATCTTTTAAACCGTTGATCCAAATCGAGTGATTCTTTTTGCGTTGGATCACTCGTGTCATGTACTTTCCGTCTATATCTTGTGTACACAAAAATTCAAATGTTTATTGATCTGTTTAAAGTCAAATTCTTTTCAAATTTGAACCGCTATGACATGTGTTGTAGTATTCCGCTTCACGTGATTCTTTTTGCATATCGGATCATTTGAAACATCCTATCGGCCATACCCACACACCTTTTCATATTGGCATAATGTTCACCTTGAATTCATAATGCCCTTGGTCATAATCTTTTATATCAGCAATCCTTTTTCCGTTGACTCTCTCGAGTTCACGTTCCACCGATCACTTCGAGCACATCGACACCCTTGCACTTCAAATCTTTTGTTTTGTTGCTAAAACATTGGTGGTTGTTTTGTTGATCCTTTGTTTTGTCCTTGTGGTGTGATTGCTTATTCGAGTTCCTTCGTTTGCGATAGATTTTCTCGGAGTGTGACGAGTAGAGTTGACTAGACCGCGAGAGCGAAGAACTTCATCGAATGTATAAGGCAAGTCATACTTTGACCATTTCACAACCTATATTTTTACTTATGCATGTAGCAAATATCACCCTATGCATGTTTAGGAAGTTTTATATTATTATTGATGTAAACCTGGTAGGATAGCCATATGATCTGATCATGTATTCTTTGTCGCCCTAGCTCGTGTTTGTTATTTATATGCTATGCTAGTAGACGGGGATTGGTTGAGATTACATTGAGTTGTGTGAGGATTTATTAACTTGATTATCAAACATTAAATAGAATTCACCTCTGGACGGGCGGGATGCATCTTGGAGGTTGCGCCTTCTCTAAGGGCAGGTTCAGGGTTAAATGCTCCCAATGGTATGTATGGTATGGAGGGAAGGCATCATGGGGTCGTGCACCTTATTTAAGGCAATGCTCCCATGAGAGTGCACCCTAAGTGGGCGGCGTCCAGGCTCAAAAGGATCGGACAGACTTAGTGACTAGTAGCTTCCATGTACAACCACTGGTTATATGGGCTCTGGCTTAGTTGAGTACGTTGTGGGGAGCCTGGCCCTGGTAGCTAGCAGATGTAGATATGATAGGTGTACCGGCTACCAAAGGGTGGAGGTGACATCTTCTGAAAGACTTTGTCTCAATCTTCGGGTTGAGTCCAGTGGGGAAAGTGTACAAACCTCTGCAGAGCGTACAAACTGATCATGATTAGCCTTGACAGATGAAACACTTTAATAAAACTTGAGTGGGAAAGATTTAATAAAGGGTGTGGATTGGAACTGGTGTGCCCAGTTCAATCTTAAGTAGTAAGTTAAACTAAAACTTTGACTAGGTAGATTGGGAAAAAACAGCTTTCTGCAAGATAAAACCATAAGCCTTCCTTTAACTATCCTTGCCTGTAGCGATAGGTCTGTTATATCCTTTTTTGTGTGACTTGCCGTACAAATCAGATGTACTGACCCGTTGTCGGGCTGTAACCTTCGGTGTTGCAGGATTGTATAATACGAGTAAGTGATGCGATGTAGGGTTACGACGTCTATACTCAACTGTGTCGGTGGAGTTGATTGACGCCACGAAGCTCTTTATTGTTTTTACGCTGTATTCTATTTGTAAGCTAGCCTTGAGCTATGCAGGTATGATTAATTGTAACACTAGATCTTCGATGTAATATATATGACATGTGGTTTATTCTTGATATTACATCGTGTACTTTGTGTGCTAGCTATTGATCCAGGGACTAGCACAGAATGCGCAGAGACTTGGATTCTTAGCGAATCGGGTCGTTACAATCCAGCTTATAATGTTTTCTTTGTTACATACCTCGTTAGCCATGTTCTCCGCGTGCTCGATGCCCTTCCTTGTCTGGATGCACCTATCCACCTGCTCTGCAAAGATGTGCATGTCGTTTCTTTCCCTTACAAAGTTCCTCTTCAAGATCCGGTTCATGCTTTCACTTCTCTGTGTCGACGTCATCTGTGCACAGAATACCTCCTTGTATTAAGCTGATATCCATTATTTCCGTTCTGTCCAGAGCGCCTTCATAATTTCATCACCTTGTAGGTTATACTTCTCCATGAGATCCCACAAAGCGCGTTCAAACTCCTATGGCATTAGTGGGTGGTTGAGAACTGAGGTCAGATCGTCTTTGAATGTCTCATAGGCTTTGTACAGCAAGGACAGGTGATCCTTGTATTTTTTCAGTATATGACAACGGCATAACTTGTGCAGCGTGCCTAGCAGCGTACTCTTTATCGCTGCATCCATGGAGGGGCAGTGATCTGCATGGTTTTGAAAACAAGCAGTTAGTTATTTTGAGAGAACTGCGTTTCTTTTTTTGCGTTTTTTGCTGATTTTTTGTTTTGAATGTAAGAAATGGTCTTCCTTTAGTTTACCTGTTAGTATGCAGATTGGTCGTTTGTTGTTCATGCAAGAACGTCCGGAACACCCACTCAAAAGACGGTATCGTTTCGTCTCTGACGAGAGACACAACAAATATTGTACTTTACAGGGGGTGGTTTACTCCAACGAACACGGCCAGAGGCATGTGAAACTTGTTTGTCGTGTACGTCGTGTTGAATGTGACACAATCTCCAAAATCTTCGTAGGACCCCTGGCAGCTTGCGTTCGCCCAGAAGATGTTTCGCACACGGTTATCGACATCTTTGTCGTAATCATAGAAGAACTTTGGGTTTATTTCCTACATCTTCTCAAAGAAATCCAGGAGTTTCTTCACGCCGTCCTCTGTTTCCTCCTTTACGAACTTGTACTTCCTACAGTTCAGAAGTAGAGTGTATACATCAGCATTAAACAACACACAGAAACTCACAAACAAACTGCATCAAATAGACAAAGATATCCATTAGTTTAATGAACGTACTTTTTCACCCAGTCACGGCTAGTGCGACCCATAAAGTGTAGCCCTCCTGACATTCTTGACAGGGTTGACATAATCTGCGTGTCCGTCAGGTTGTCGCTCTACATGTCCTTCACCAGTTTATCAAGCAACGGATCATCCCTCTTATGCGATTGCATGTGAAGAAGCATAGCCGGGCTCTCAGTCATGTTGTGGTTGTGATTGAGCTTAATATGTGCTATGAAAAACACATCCTTGATTTTTTCACTCTTATTCTCGCCTTGCAGCCAGTTCTTTTCGTTGTTTTTCTCTCGCTTTCTGCCATAATTTTCCACAGTCTCTTTGTTCTTGCCCTCCCTTGAACAAACTATGTAGCTTTCTTTCTTGAACGTGCTCCCTTTGCTTGTCCCGACGCCTGCGTGCCTTGCATACACTACTAGGATAATGGTCATACAAGAATGACGATTAGCAGCGCGGGGCCAGTGGCACGCGCTGCAGGTAAACAATAACAGCGCGCGCCAGTTAAGCACGCTGCAGCTGCCTAGAAATTAGCAGTGCGGCAGGCCTCAACCTACATTGCAAGTATGTGGGGACACCTGTGAAGCCCTTGGCTAGAAAATTTAAAAGCGTGTGGCAGCGATATCGCGCTGCAGATGTCTAGGACATCTGCAGCGCATGTACCCAGCCCCGCGCTGCTAATGTGGGTAGCAACTGGCCAATTATTTTGGGCCCACATATCAGCAGCGCGGGTCAGCGCCCCGCGTTGTAGAAGATCTTCCCATCTACAACACACCCGCCGCAACCCGCGCTGCAGATAATGTGTTATAGCACTGCATCTGCATCTAACTAATCCCACTTCACTCACCGGCCCGTGCCCTCTTCTCCTCGCCCCCTCCTCGCTGTCGCCGTCGCCCGCCGCCCTCTCCTCCCCGTCGCCCGCCCATGCCCGAGCCCTCCTCGCCGTCGTCGTTGTCGTCGCCCTCGCCCGCCCTCACCCGCTTGCGCCCTCGTCGCCGTCGCCGGCCACCCCTTGTGCGCTGAGTTGCTCCCTCCCCCTTCCTCAATTAGAATTGCAAAAATAGGATTTTTGTTGAGGCAATTTGGTGAATGTAGTGACATATGCTAGAATCATTTTCCTAGTTTTAGCAATGACATGAGGCAATTAGGATTTTTGGTTATCATATTGAGGTAATTAGGATTTTTGTTAGCATATTGAGACAATTAGGATTTTTGTTGAGAAAAATTATATTAGAAATGTCATATCAAAAAATTTAGGGTTATGAGTGACCAATGTTTTGTCGGAATGTCGATTAATTTCTGTTCCAGCAAATTTCTGGCGCTTGATATGTCCATTTTTTTAGCAAATGTCATGCCAAAAAATTTCGTGGATTTCGGCATGACTTGTGCTAGAAAAGTAGGACATATCGAGTGCCAGAAATTTGTTGAAACGGGAGTTAAATGGTGTTTCGGCATCAAATTACATTTTATCATCACTTTCGCTATTTTTTTAGAATGCCGATGATTTAAATATATTGTGACACTATGTGACATCGGGGAGAGTGTGAAGCGAACCCTTGTGATATGCACAAGTACGGAACTTGTGCATCCTATTTAGGTTCGCTGCCACACTCTCCCTGGAATCGCTTATGTGTCCAATCTAAATATGAGGCACTATTTCTCCTTTTTTTAGAATGCCGATGATTTAAATATATTGTGACACTATGTGACACCGGGGAGAGTGTGAAGCGAACCCTTGTGATATGTACAAGTACGGAACTTGTGCATCCAATTTGGGTTCGCTGCCACACTCTCCCTAGAATCGCTTATGTGTTCAATCTAAATATGAGGCACTATCTCTCCTTTTTTAGAATGCTGATGATTCAAATATGAGACACTTTTGTCTTATTTTGTTAATTTGTTAGTTAGTATAAAATTTTCACTCGCTCATTTCAATAAAACTTTGTATATTAAATAAGTTCTCGGCAACGATGCCTGGCATGCATCCCCGTCGCAGTGGCGGAGAACACCTGCTTGATGGGATGCGCAATGTCCGGGACTGGGCTCCCCCGGGCTGGCACTGGGAGGTCGTTTCCGGGGCGCGCCGCTTGGTGAGGATTCCGGGTCATGTCGTCGACTCGGAGCTTCTTTGGTGGCGGTCACGTGGGTCACAGTCGGTGCAGAGGGAGTCGGCCCCCGAGGAGGTGGTACGTCGCCGGGTCAGGGAGGAGGACAAGCACTTCCGTCGCTACTTGGTCGCGTTGGACGTCGGGATCTCCACGACCAATACCTGGCAGATTCTTCATGGCTCTCACATGAGCTATGTTCCTGTGGCGGTTCCTTATCTTTGGGTGTTTACCGCCCGCGGCTTGGCTCCGGGTCATCGTCGAGTTTGATTTTTTGAGATGTAGTAGTGAATTTCCTAGATGTTGTAGTCGAGATGTACTGATGATATTATTCAGGCCTTGACTGAATTATTCGAGATATATTAGTGATATTATATGATAAAATATTATTGTTGAATTTTATTTGAGTTCATCTGTTTTTCCTTTTGTTTTAAATGTCGATGATTAAAACCATTGTCTGTGTTCCTTTTTAAGAATAATTAAAATCGTTGTGACACCATGTGACTGCAGGTTGGTCGAGTGAGCCTTGTGATATGCACAAGGAACTTGTGCATCTTACTTGGCTCGCTTGCTCCATCCCTGTAGTTGCTTGTCTATATGGCCTAATTTTTTAATTATGAACACAGAAAATGGCTGACGACGATAGAATCCCCGACTGTGACTATTGTGGCGATGACTCGGGTCGGTGCGACAAGTTTCCAGAGTTGGATGGGGACGAAGAAAGATACTTCTCCATCACGCTTAGGGAGGGCTTCGAATTTCAAACGGTATGCAACTTCTGCGACATCTTCTTATTTAAGCATGCTTCACTTACTTTTTGTTTTGACATGTAATTTTTTATAATCAACTAGCACATCCCTTGCTACACAAGACCTCACATCTGCGACTTTGTCAAAATCGATGAGTGGCGTGAGAATACCAAAAAAGATGTCAATATTAAGATGAAAGATGGTATAACTGTAAAGGTCGAGGTCTTTAATGAACCAAATAGCACATATTTTGATTGTCCAAATTGGTATGCACTATGCAAGGCATATGCATTAGAGGATGATATGCAAATAACATTTGATCTTGGACTTCGTCGTCGAGATGGTCAAACATTTCGAAATAAGGACATTTGGATGTTAGTGGACGGCATTAAGCTGGTTCTATCTCCACGTGAGTTTCTTAAACAACTTTGACTTGTTTACTTCCTTATTTTCTTGCTTCCCAAGTTGACACCTTATTTATAATTGTTAGTTTATCTCCATGCTCCAAAAGAAGTTCGAAAGACCTTTGATAATACTTTTCATAATGGTGGCTTTGACCTGACAATTGATGAACAAGATGATTTCATCAATGTTCTTAAAGGTGTTCCTTCGTTTGTGAACTTGAATAATATTGGCGAACCTTATACACCATATGTTCCATTTGTTGTCAAGTTGTTTCCAGGACATGTAAAAGATTATATCATGGTAAAAAAATTACTATTCTATCACACTAGTGTTGGGATACGGGGCAGAAAACACAAATTTTTCATACCTACGGTACCCGAACCCAAGATCTATGCTATGGCGATGTAAAGTAACGGAGGGAATCGGTGTTCATACCTTTGAAGACCGAAAGAGGGAAATGTTCTTGCGAACGTGGCTGGCGTAGACTCGGAACTACGACCTCCCTGTCGTGTAGAAGACCACCACCGGCGAGGATGACTCCCGGTAAACCTCCAGCGACAAAGTAGCACCACAGGTGTAGTGCCTCGAAGAGATTATACACGTACAGTACAATCGATGTTCCTCCCGGGCCCCGAACCAGGCGAGCAGCGGAAGAAAGACGGCTACGGATCCCGACTCCAGCAGAACGACGGCCTGCCTTATGGTGGAGAACTCCAATCCAGGTGCAGACTCCAAACAAGGAGAGTCCACTTCCGGGAAGGAGAAGGAGGAAGAAGGAGATATTGGTGTGTTGGAAAAAGGGGGGGTCTACCCCTCCTTATATAGGCCAAGGGGGGGTGCCATCCTCCTCCCCTCCCCCATGTGGGACTAAACTCCCAAGGGGGGGAGTGCGCCGGCCAAGGGGGGTGGTGGGCCCCACCCTTGGCGCCATGCCCAAGGGGGGAGACCCCCTCCTCCCTTAATGGGCCCCATGGGCCCATTTAGCATTTTTCCCATTTTTAATTTGTTTAATATGTTTTAAATATTTAATTCAGATAATTAAATAATAAAACATTATTAAAACAATTAAACTTTATTTTGAACTATTCAAAATGTCCGGAAACCATTCCGTCCTCCTCCGGAACTATTCCGGTGATTCCTCCTATTTCACCGATTGATCCCGTAACTCTCCTATGCATCGATTGCCCTTAAGTGTAACACCCTAACGGTCCGGGAAACAGCAGACATGGTCGAGACTCTTCTCATTGACCAATTACTAGTCAGTTGGACCTGGTTACAGTCCTTGACAGCCCCTGCGCTTCCATCGAATGAACTTCGATCGCTTTTGGAAACCGTTAACGATACAACGTAATCCCTTTGTGTTGCGGTACTTTGTTTGTCCGAGGTTTGATCGTCGGTATCCTACATACCGTGTTCACATCTCGTTCACAACAAACAACTTCTCTCGTCCATGATCATTGCATCTCTTGTGACCTAGTCACGTCCTTGCAAGGTGTTGATGCAATATCACCGAGTGGGCCCAGAGTACCTGTCCTGTCACAAGGACTAACAAATCCCGCTCTGATCTATTAACATACTCATCAACCATCTATTTCGGAATACCCAAAGTGCACCGTTATAGCCAGCATATTTCAGTCAGGCGGTGGGATACAAATCAAAGTCTCCTCATAGATGACAATTACGTATGATCATTACGGTCTAAGGACTAAGCCATATGTTACAAAGTCATAGCAACGCTGAACTATGTGACTCGATCACATTGCAATACTTTAGATGGGTGTACGTCCATCACATCATTCCCCTTAACGATATGACCTCATTGTCAATGTGATGAGGACATCCCTACTAATGTTACACCCATACCCTCACCAACTACACATACTGGACCAGTTACTAGAGCACGTGCACGTCAACTAAATTATCAGGTACTTTCGTTTCTTGCGAATCCTTCTATTGTTCATGAACATATGATGCTGCCTAAATTAGATACTTTTGTTTTGCTTATGAATGAAGGACCTAGCATGGACAAGAAGGATGGTCATTGGAGCGGGATCAAGAATGGAGAAGAAGGTGCGCGCGGGGGAAAGTACAGTGGAGCTTCCAGTGGGGATTTTCGCACGTTGAAGCCACCATAAGGCATGCATGAAGGCTTGGACGGAATACACGAGATGCCACTTCATTATTTTCGTCCAAGAGCAATTATAGGTGCTGCGTCACCTTAATATTGGGCTGGGCCCATGTAATTTCGAAATACCACATTATAGGCTGTTTTTAGAGTCCGTATGTGTGGGGAAACCGAGTTAGGGTTGTTTTCGGACCCCACCTCCAAGGGGTCACGAAAATCCCCTCTGTTCCCCCATATATACAGCCCTTAGGGCGTCGTTTAGACTTGGGTTTTAATTAGATTTAAGTTAGCCATAGCCGCAACTTCGAGTTCTTCGTTTGTGTCGTCCGACCAGGCCAAGACCGCATTGGAACCCCAACTTCTGTTAATCTTTCATCTTATATTCGCAATATCCAGATTGCAATTCTTAGTTCTTGCTTGTTCTTCGATTGCTTGCAGGAATTGACCTTCGTGGTCAGGTTGATCGTGCATCCGCGGGATCAATAACCTCTCGGAGTTGGTTTAGCGATTGCTAAGGCGCAACGTCTTCGCACGTTCGTAGTCGGGTCGTGAAAGTCTATTCCACCAAAATCGATCTCCATCATCTCATCGAAACATCGGGACACCTTCGCCTCTATCACAATGGACTTAAGTGTCGCCATGATCAGGAAAGCTTGATCAATCAATTGCCCAATGAGATAGTTTACCCGAGTTAAACTACGGACCATGTTTTATACTACACCTGTATTAGTATTTCCAAGTAATACAATTATAGCACAGTATAAAACGTATTATGAACAAAACGGATATGTGACAAATATCTTTATTAATTTGTCTCTAGGGCACATATCCAACAGTCTCCCACTTGCACTAGAGTACAAATTACACTAGTTTACATCAGGTATGTATCTAACACCAATGGTCTCTCGGTTTTCTTCAAACTTGCCCTGTGGAAGAGGTTTAGTCATCGGGTCGGCTGCGTTCAGATCCGTATGTATCTTGTGAATCCTAGTGTGTCCATCCCTGACGTAGTCTCGCGTCACATGGAACTTTCGGAGGATGTTCTTGGCTGTAAAGTGAGTTCTTGGCTCCTTCGCGTTAGCAATGGCACCCGTGTTGTCGCAGAAAATTCCCACGGGGTTAGTGCAGCTGGGAAAGACGCCAAGCTCGATCACGAACTTCTTCAGCCACGGCGCCTCGTTTGACGCTTCGCAAGCGGCAATATACTCCGACTCCATTGTAGATTGGGCGACGACTGGCTGTTTGCCGCTCCTCCAGCTAATTGCTCCACCGTTCAACATGAAAACATATCTCGTCTGGGATTTCGAGTCATCTAGATCTAAGCCGAGGCTTGCGTCAACGTAACCCTTTACGGTGAGCTCCTCATCAACTCCTCCATAAACGAGAAAGAGATCCTTGGTTCTTCTTAAGTACTTAAGGATGTTCTTTACTGTTGTCCAGTGAGCCATTCCCGGGTTACTCTGGTAGCGATTAGTCATACTAATGGCCAGCGCTAAATCCGGTCTGGTACATAACATAGCATACATGAGAAAACCTATGGTTGAGGCATAGGGCTTTGAGGACATCTCCTCCTTCTCTTTTGCTGTGGTTGGGCATTGAGTCACGCTTAATTTGACACCTTTTATAACTGGCAAGAGGCCTCTCTTGGAGTTACCCATACTGAACCTTTTCAATATCTTGTCAATATAAGTGCTCTGACTCAAGGCCAACCGTCGATTAGGTCTATCTCTATAGATCTTAATCCCCAATATGTACGTAGCTTCACCTAGGTCCTTCATGGAAAATTGTCCATTCAGATATTCCTTCACTACCTCTAAGAATTTCTTATCGTTCCCTATTAGTAATATGTCATCTACATATAACACAAGGAATGCTACAGAGCTCCCACTCAGTTTCTTATAGACGCAGAACTCTTCGACGTTTTGGACAAATCCAAAAGCTTTAATGACCTCATCAAATCGAGGATTCCAGCTCCGAGATGCTTGCTTCAACCCATAGATGGACTGTTGAAGCTTGCACATCTTACCAGCGTTCCTTGGATCGACAAACCCCTATGGTTGCATCATATACAACTCTTCCTCAATGTTGCCATTTAGGAATGCAATTTTCACATCCATCTGCCATATCTCGTAATCATGATATGCATCTATTGCTAGTAGGATTCGAATAGACTTTATCATCGCTACAGGAGAGAAGGTCTCCTCGTAGTCAACTCCTTGAATTTGTAGGAACCCCTTCGCGACAAGTCGAGCTTTGTAGACAGATACGTTTCCGTCTGCGTCAGTCTTTTTTTTTTAAAATACATTTATTCTCGACGGCCTTGCGGTCCTCGGGAATATCCACCAAAGTCCATACTTTGTTGGTGTACATGGAGTCTATTTCGGATTTCATGGCTTCAAGCCATTTCTCGGACTCGGTCCCTCCATTGCTTCTTTGTAACTTGTAGGTTCATCTGACTCATCAGCCGAAATTGCATTCACAAGCTGTCCGTAAAACTCAGTAGGTTGACGGACTCTTGATGACCCACGGGGCATAAAAGGTTCGTCTTCATTCTCATCATGATCATCATCAATGTCATGATCGTTATGAATGTCGTTCTGGCCATTCTCTTCAGCTCCCACTGTGGAAGATGGTTCCAGAACAATTTTCGTAGTCGTTTCTTCCAATTGGAGTGATTGGTCAGTCCCTTCATCGAGGTCTATTTTCCTCCCACTCAACTCTTTCGCGAGAAACTCCTTCTCAATAAAGTGTCCCGTCTTGGCAACAAACGTTTTGCTGTCAGACTTGTTGTAGAAGGTGTATCCACAAGTTTCCTTGGGATAGCCCACAAAGATGCATTTATCCGCCTTGGATTCAAGTTTGTCAGGCTGTAGTTTCCTAACATAAGCCTCACAACCCCAAATCTTCAGGTGAGACAACTTAGGTTTCGTGCCATGCCATTCTTCAAATGGTGTTGTCTTTACGGATTTGGATGGTTCCCTATTAAGAATATGAGCGGCAGTTTCTAATGCATACCCCCAGAATGACACAGGAAAATCAGTATGAGACATCATCGATCATACGCTATCCAATAGGGTTCGATTACGTCGCTCAGCCACACCGTTTCTCTGAGGTGTGCCTGCCGGTGTAAGCTATGGTACTATGCCACAAGACTTCAGATGATTGCCAAACTCGTGACTCAAATACTCGCCACCTCGATCCGATCGAAGGTGCTTGATTTTATTTCCGAGTTGATTTTCGACCTCATTCTGAAATTCCTTGAACTTTTCAAAGGTTTCAGACTTGTGCTTCATCAAGTAAATATACCCATATCTACTCAAGTCATCAGTAAAGGTCACGAAGTAACGAAGACCATTGCGAGTGGGGACGTTCATGGGTCCACATACATCCGTGTGTATGATCCCCAATAAGTCATCCGCACGCTCCATTATCCCATTGAATGGAGTCCTTGTCATTTTGCCCATGAGGCATGGTTCACATGTATCAAGGGATCCAAAATCCAATGACTCAAGAAGTCCATCCTTATGGAGCTTCTCCATGCGCTTTATACCAATATGACCAAGTCGGCAATGCCACATCTTCATGTGATCTTCATCATTCTTCAATCTTTTGGCCTCAATATTGTTAATGTGACACACGTCACCATCGAGATCAAGTACGAATAAACCATGCAACTCCGGTACGTGAATCATAAAACATTTCATCCTTATAAATTGAACAACCAATTGTATCAGACTTAAAAGAATAGCGGTCTCGCTTCAAGCAAGAGCCACTAACGATGTTCACACTTAACGCGGGTACATAGTAGCAATTATTCAGAACTAAAACCAATCCCGAAGGGAGACTAAGATGCTTCGTGCCGACCGCCAAGACTTCAATTTGACAACCATTCCTCATGCGCATCGTCACTTCATCCTTGAGCAAGCGTCTCCTATTCCTTAGTACCTGAATGGAATTAGAAATATGAGCGACAGATCCTGTATCAAGTATCCAGGATGTGTTCCCGACGCTTGTCAAGAGAAGATCAACAATATGTATATCAAATATACCTTCGTCTCTCTTGGCGACCTTGCTAGCCTTCTTGTCCTTTAGGTACTTGGGGCAGTTGCGTTTCCAGTGACCTTCACCCTTGCAGTAGAAGCACTCCACTCCGGGTTTAGGCTTGGGTGCCTTGGGAGGAGTGGCAACTGACTTTCCATCCCTCTTGGGGCCACCTCTCTTGGCCTTCTCCCGCCTGCTTGACTTCTTGAAGTCAGTGGTCTTGTTGACCATGAAGACGGCGTGCTCCTTCTTGATCTCAACTTCGGCGCTCTTCAGCATGGCGAACAACTCAGAAGGGGTTTTGGTCATCCCCTGCATGTTGTAGTTCAGCACAAAGCCTTTGTAGCTAGGGGGAAGCGACTGCAACACCCTATCAACAGCAAGTTCATCTGGAATCTGGCATTCCAGAGCATTCAAGCGTTGAACGTAGCCAGACATTTTGACTACGTGCTCACTCATGCTGCCGTGCTCGTCCATCTTTGCTGAGAAGAAGGCTTCAGAAGCCTCGTACCGTTCAGCCCTGGCTTGAGGTGCGAAGACCACCTTGAGGTCGGTGATAATCTCATATGCACCCATCCTCTCAAAGCATTTCTGCAGCTCAGCCTCCATGGAGTAGAGCATGCCACTCTGGACAAGGTTGTAATCATCAGTCCTGGAGAGATAGACATTCTTCTCGTCCTGACTGGCATCATCTGCTGGTGCGTCACCTAATGCGCCCTCTAGTACGTATGCCATCTTGAGGGGAACGAGGAGAATCCTCAGGGTGCGGAACCAGTTGGTGAAGTTTGTCCCATCTGTTTTTAGCTTATCTTTCTCTAGGAATGATCCTAAGTTGAACGAGGGGCGAGGTGCTGCCATCTACAAGGTTGATTCAGAAGGATACATTTTTAGACTTTTGTTCATAATGTGGAGTTTCAATTTAATCTCAAAATTCTAGAAAGCTCCCACTTAGATTAACACCTCTCAATTTAACTAAGTGATTACACAATCCCAGCCCCCATACCTCCCCCGATCGTCACGGCCATCAGTATGCGAACCAGGTAGGCCTCTAAGCAAATCACATCAGGCATGTGACTCTTGCTCGACCTTTCGGTCTCCTGTGTTCCAGGCCCGCATCTACATACGTCAAGCCTGCCAATCGAACCTTGATGTTAGCTGTTCAGCAAGGCCATATCTGCATATGCCAGGCTTGCCGAACCCAACCTCATGCGAACTCCGTTGAATATGTAGGACAACTCCGGTATGTACGGAGCATCAAGCCATATGGGAGAACCTTCCAGGCGGTGCCCACCAAGGGAGAACACAATGTTGGTATTGTGAGAGATGGTCCTGTTTCGTGCTACCGTCGATATATCTAGCATACTAGCATAAAAAAGAAAGTAAAACTGTAAATCATACAACCTATGATCCCCTTTCATGCAAAGCAAAGTTAAACGCCTTTCTACTTTATCTTGTGCAAGTTTTACGTGGCTGCTAGGGGTTTCGAGAGAGAGAACCGTTTCTATCCTGCGAAAAACATGCCACAACACCGTCTCCCATCCGTCTCTATTACACCCCTGTCGGGGCCCTCCGTTGCAAACATCTTCGCATCGTTAATGCAGAGAGACAGACACCCCCCCAGCCACTTTATATGGTACAAACCATATGTCAAGCGTGGAACCAGTATCGCGTAAACGCGTAAGGTCGGTCGGGGGCCGCTTCATCAAACATTGCCGCAACGCTAAATGAGTACACGTGGGAGGGTAACGAATGAAGATTCGATGCCCACATCCTAGATGTGTTCTACCCGTAAAATACATCTACGCATAGCTAGCTCTGATACCACTGTTTGGATACGGGGCAGAAAACACAAATTTTTCATACCTACGGTACCCGAACCCAAGATCTATGCTATGGCGATGTAAAGTAACGGAGGGAATCGGTGTTCATACCTTTGAAGACCGAAAGAGGGAAACATTCTTGCGAACGTGGCTGGCGTAGACTCGGAACTACGACCTCCCTGTCGTGTAGAAGACCACCACCGGCGAGGATGACTCCCGGTAAACCTCCAGCGACAAAGTAGCACCACAGGTGTAGTGCCTCGAAGAGATTATACACGTACGGTACAATCGATGTTCCTCCCGGGCCCCGAACCAGGCGAGCAGCGGAAGAAAGACGGCTACGGATCCCGACTCCAGCAGAACGACGGCCTGCCTTATGGTGGAGAACTCCAATCCAGGTGCAGACTCCAAACAAGGAGAGTCCACTTCCGGGAAGGAGAAGGAGGAATAAGGAGATATTGGTGTGTTGGAAAAAGGGGGGGTCTACCCCTCCTTATATAGGCCAAGGGGGGGTGCCATCCTCCTCCCCTCCCCCATGTGGGACTAAACTCCCAAGGGGGGGAGTGCGCCGGCCAAGGGGGGTGGTGGGCCCCACCCTTGGCGCCATGCCCAAGGGGGGAGACCCCCTCCTCCCTTAATGGGCCCCATGGGCCCATTTAGCCTTTTCCCATTTTTAATTTATTTAATATGTTTTAAATATTTAATTCAGATAATTAAATAATAAAACATTATTAAAACAATTAAACTTTATTTTGAACTATTCAAAATGTCCGGAAACCATTCCGTCCTCCTCCAGAACTATTTCGGTGATTCCTCCTATTTCACCGATTGATCCCGTAACTGTCCTATGCATCGATTGCCCTTAAGTGTAACACCCTAACGGTCCGGGAAACAACAGACATGGTCGAGACTCTTCTCATTGAACAATGATTAGTCAGTTGGACCTGGTTACAATCCTTGACAGCCCCTGCGCTTCCATAGAATGAACTTCGATCGCTTTTGGAAACCGTTAACGATACGACGTAATCCCTTTGTGCTGCGGTACTTTGTTTGTCCGAGGTTTGATCGTCGGTATCCTACATACCGTGTTCACATCTCGTTCACAAAAAACAACTTCTCTCGTCCATGATCATTGCATCTCTTGTGACCTAGTCACGTCCTTGCAAGGTGTTGATGCAATATCACCGAGTGGGCCCAGAGTACCTGTCCTGTCACAAGGACTGACAAATCCCGCTCTGATCTATTAACATACTCATCAACCATATATTTCGGAATACCCAAAGTGCACCGTTATAGCTAGCATATTTCAGTCAGGCGGTGGGATACAAATCAAAGTCTCCTCATAGATGACAATTATGTATGATCATTACGGTCTAAGGACTAAGTCATATGTTACAAAGTCATAGCAACGCTGAACTATGTGACTCGATCACATTGCAATACTTTAGGTGGGTGTACGTCCATCACATCATTCCCCTTAACGATATGACCTCATTGTCAATGGACTTAAGTGTCGCCATGATCAGGAAAGCTTGATCAATCAATTGCCCAATGAGATAGTTTACCCGACTTAAACTACGAACCATGTTTTATACTACACCTGTATTAGTATTTCCAAGTAATACAGTTATAGCACAGTATAAAACGTATTATGAACAAAACGGATATGTGACAAATATCTTTATTAATTTATATCTAGGGCACATATCCAACAATTAGTCCATTTTCAGAAATATTTTGACCTAACATTGAGTATAATGTATTACTAAGTATTTTACTCGTATGTTTTCAACAGAGAATCTCGGCATCATGTACGCCTAAGTGGATGCCTCCTCAACGCGAGCTTACAGTTGTTTCTGCACGGGCATGGGATGTCCTCTTCAGCACTGACTACTCCACTGAAGATGGAGATGATGGCCGCGTAAGAATAAGAGGATGGAAAAGGATAGTGAATTGGATGAACATCAAACATGGAGACAAGTTGTTCTCCATAATACATAATGAAATGTGGGGTGTCTTTTGTTTTTTTTTTCATTTCACCTTGTGGTGGTGATCAGTAGGTTGGTTCGTAGTTGTTGTTAAACATTATGTTGTTGGATATTAGCGAAGTTAAACTAGGAAAAGATGACCTTTGTGTTCGATATTAAACTTATGAGATGATATATAAATGTATATGATGATCGATGAGCCTATTGCATGTCTATGATATGATGTGGTTTATATGTGTGTAATTCTACTTTGTATATAAATGTTATGTGTGTACGCTGGAAATTTATAAAAAAACTGTATAAACAAATAATATTGCACAATAAATAAAAATGCTAAAAATATACCTGCAGCGCGGGCTGGCTAGAGGCGCTGCTAGTGTAAGTTCAGTTCTACAGCGCGGGTAGCCACACACGCGCGGCTAACTGTTCTGTTAGCTACAGCGCGGGTCTCCCGCAACATGAAATGTTTTTCTTTTTGTTAGCGAAGAATGCTCAGGCTGAAAAAGAATTCATAAGTGAACTGCAGCAGTAAGGGAAGGAAGCTTACATGCGTGTATTGCTTCTTCTCATCTGGTGTTTGCAGCTCACCGATGTTTATTGGGCATGGAGGACTTACAACAGACATGTGTAGTCAAGGATCTCGAGAAGGCAGAAGTGTTGAGAACTTTACTTTTCTTGTTGCTTGCGTCTCTTTTTGATTTGGGTTCTGATTCCTTTGTTGCGCGATAGGTCGCCTAGGTGGAATTCCACTGTCTCTGTGTTGAAGAACTGGTCGCTTCTGAACTTGCTGGGGTTCAAGATTGGTTTATGGAGGCGCAACATTGGTTTGTGGAGGCGCAATATTATCTGTTCTCATCTGATGACCAAATGTTTCAAAAACGTGCGTGTACCTTGGCTGCATACTTGTTATGAGTTGCTCTTCATCATCATCCTCATCATCGTTTTGTTGTGCGCGCACCCCCATGTAGACCAGATCGTCATCCTCCTCATTTTGCTCACTATGTTCTTTTCTTTTTTCATCTTAGTCATCTACATCTTCTTCCGGTGAGTACGCATTCCTGTTTGTTGTGTTGAAAAAAAACCTAGGTATTTCTGGTGTTATCCATGCGGCCATCTCCCACTCTTCTCTCCCAACACAGTTCAGGGGTTGCGTGGTGTGAATCACTCGTTGCATCTTCTGTCTTCTTTGCACAACCATGTCCTGCATAGGGGAATAGGCAGTGAACTTCACTTTTAGTATTAATTAAAAGTGGTACACTTTTTTTGTTAAATAGTGAACTGCACTGCATTTCCATTCTATATGTCATTCTATATGCAACTGCAGAAACTGGACTGCACTTCACAACACACTATATGTCCTTTTTTTGTTAAGTGTGAACTGCAATGTTTTTCCATACTATATGGCACTGGAAACTGGAAGTTATTTAACAGGCAGAAGTAACCAAAACTAGTTCCTTGCATTTCAGTTTTTAGACACAGTGCTCTACATATGCAACCCAATGAGCACTGCATTGTTACAATACTTCTTTACATGTACCCCTACACATGTAAGCCATGGAGACAGACATGAATGCAGTTGACGCAAGAAGGAACTGCATGGCTATAAATAGAGCACTGCAATTTGGATTTCTCATCAATACTAGAAGCCAACTTGCACTATACTAAACTGGGGGTGGGGGTGTTTTTGGTAGTTGAACTGCTTACATTATCATGATGCGCCATTGTAGTTCTGTTGCTCTGCAGATGCAGTTCGGAATGATGTCGCCGTGCATCCCACCTATGCTTCAGGAACTCATGAGCTTTTTCAACTTTCGCCATTGTCGTGGAGAAGGCTATGACGAGGGGATACCCCCACGACTCCTCTACGTGAGGGTACCTGGTGCGTTTCATGGCTTGTGGCCCACCAGGGGCCCACTCGTGGACACTGACATGATAGAATAAGACGTGAAGCCGAAGACTTGAGGCGCAAGACAAGGACTCTTACTTGTAGATTGATTAGGACTCATGTAAACCCTACCTGACTATCTATATAAAGCGAGGTAGGGGCATCTCTCTAAACAGATCCCAACAGACAGGACACAACCACAACAGAAGCTCTCAACCCTCACGCATAGGACTAGATAGATCTCTCTCCACCAAAGCCCTCACGGCACCTCTGTACATCATCATCAATACAAGATCAGACAAGCAGCATGTAGGGTTTTCCCTCCGGGGGCCTGAAGCTGGGTAAATCGTGCCCCATGTGTCGCTTGTCACCTCCGAATCCTACCAACGCGCAGGCCACGTCGCCGTCTTTCCTCCTACACGAAACCTAGGGTACGTAACCCTAGGAATTGCCGGGCTTGATCCCCGTCAATTGGCGCCGTCCGTGGGGAAGACATGCGCGTTGGAATCACGGATCGGCGGCTCAAACCTACATCGACAATCGACGATCCGTCGACTTCGGAAGGATTTATTCAAGATTAGGTTCATCGCAACCCCGGCTTCTTCAAAAACTACATCAAGATCTACATCAAGCTCACGGAGAAAACAAGACAAATTTCGAGCGCGCCCCTCGAAGATCGACATCAACAAAAGCGCTCACGCGCAGCCTACAGGACAGAAACAACATCTGTGTTGCGGGCACTCGCGGAGGTGACTCGGAGATCATCTCAACGATCCCTTCGGTGGAAAGATGAGAAATCCAATTTTCGAAAATCTGTGAAAATTTCATCAAATTCCAACGGCTGGATCTCCGTCCGCGACTCCCGCACTGAAGCACACTTTGAATCTCACGGAACTCCGCGCGACTCTAGCAAAAAATTCCAGACATTAGCTCGGACATCAACTCGAAGATCCCCCTGGTGAAAAGTTGCGGAATTCAATCCTCCATCAGCACAAAAATATTCAGAAAATTCCAACAGTTAGATCTCCGTCGGTGGCTCTCGCACTGCAACGCATTTTTGGATCTACGCGAGATCGTGAATTTCCAATCGCGAATTCGGGTTCAATCTTGACCCACAAGGCTTCTACTCCAACTCAACATGCCATGGATGACTCACCAATGTTTCTACATCGACTCGGCGACTACATCAACAATGATTCACTACGAAGATCCAGATCGAAGAAGAAGAAGAAAAAACGTAGTCGAAACCGTCGCCGCAACAGATTGCGGAATGAGGCTGCACACGTCTATGGGCGAGGCATCGACTCCGTCCTCTACATCAACCACGGACGAATCACGATGCGCACTCGATGCTCGGGGGCTGGCACTTTTTCGACATCAACAACGACATAAACTTCATCGTCTCCAGTGCGGATACACGCCGCGAAACATCGTCACGTCGACTCCGCCCGACGCGTCAAGTCCTTCTCGGTCACTCGCCGCACCGTCAACTCCAAGCACACAAAATCATCCTACGCCGAGATCCTTTGTATGGGCTCTCCCGTACCGAGCTCCATCGCCAGGAAGCACCGCGTCGAGTCCTCTCATCACTCGTCGGATAAATTCATTACGACGACTTTGCCGCGCAACTCCGCCACCTCAACACTCGGGGCTTACGGACTCGGGGGCTGAACGTCGCAGTTGCCGTCACATCGACTCCGTTCTCGCCTCGTCGACTGCTCATCGTCGACTGCTCGACTACTCATCTTCGACATCCTCCGCCGCGTCGATCCTACAGCTAAGTTTTCTTTACATTCTTATGCTATGATTCCAAAACCTTTATACAATATCGATCATTTGCCAAAGACGACTACGCAGTCTCACACAAACATCTGAAGTCTACAAAATCATTCTTTGGATCATGCTCAATTTTATATGTGTTTATTCGCGTTTATAGTGAGGCTGGGTACCAAAAGGCCGCTCTTGTCTCCGGGTTCAACAAGTCTGGCATAGCGTCCCTGTTACCCGGCAAGAGTATGTTGTTGGAGGGCCTACTCATGAAAAGACACGCATGAACTTTATATGATGCTACATTATCCACTCGACAAAAGTGCAACATCTGGAAATCATGCACCTTACAATTATTTTGTATATCGCGCAAGTACATCTTAATACAGTTGCACCTTTTTCTCCTTCTCAGCAGATCCTCGGGGGTTGGGCACCCTCATAACGCGGCGAGGCCAACTCCTTGTCCACGACTGATCCTTACAACAAGTCACGCCTACGGTGCAAGACCCGAGTCGAGCACTTCCTCGGATGACAATTACTCGATGATGAAGAAGTCTTGAGTCTATGCTCGACTGCAAGCAGTCGAACATAGCCTCGGGGGCTACTCCCATCGGGAGCGCTGACGCGCACCCGACGAACACTGCTCGCACATCCGACAAGAATGAAGGGGTTAGCTTAAAAACAACTTGAGCCTATGCGCGACTCTACGAGTCGCACATAGCCTCGGGGGCTACTCCCATCGGGAGCGCTGACGCACACCCGACGACCGCTCGACTGGGCAACTTCTCCCCACCCGACGATGAAATACGAAGATGAACCAGACTGCAATTTCGATGCTTCATCCAAATACTCCCATCGGGAGCATACTCACGACATCTTCGACCGTTCATCAGCAAATGACCGACACGCACTACGACGGCTACTGCAGATTCGAGTCCCTGCGCGACTCTTCGAGTCCCCCAGGCACTCGGGGGCTACTGACGAGGGGATACCCCCACGACTCCTCTACGTGAGGGTACCTGGTGCGTGTCATGGCTTGTGGCCCACCAGGGGCCCACTCGTGGACACCGACATGATAGAATAAGACGTGAAGCCGAAGACTTGGGGCGCAAGACAAGGACTCTTACTTGTAGATTGATTAGGACTCATGTAAACCCTACCTGGCTATCTATATAAAGCGAGGTAGGGGCACCTCTCTAGACAGATCCCAACAGACAGGACACAACCACAACAGAAGCTCTCAACCCCCACGCATAGGACTAGACAGATCTCTCTCCACCAAAGCCCTCACGGCACCTCTGTACATCATCATCAATAGAAGATCAGACAAACAACATGTAGGGTTTTCCCTCCGGGGGCCTGAAGCTGGGTAAATCGCGCCCCATGTGTCGCTTGTCACCTCCGAATCCTACTAACGCGCAGGTCACGTCGCTGTCTTTCCTCCTACACGAAACCTAGGGTCCCTAACCATAGGATTTGCCGGGGTTGATCCCTGTCAGGCTGGATGGGTGATATGACCATTGCAGTTCGCACCCACAACGACTACGAGTTTGCAGGAGAAGGTCTCCTTGCAGTTCGCTTTCCCCTACTGTGCATCACCGAGGATGGATGCGTTAGCTTGGTGAATGGCGGCGGATCTCGCAGGCCAGTGGCTCCGATCTGCGGCAGGGGTGGTGCAGTAGGCGTGCTGAATCGAGGCGGCAACGCATCTAGATCGCAGAAGAATTCGCCTCAGTCCATGCTTCTCCCGTGACAGTGGGTTACCGAGGAACGCACGACGGCGATTTTGCCGTCGATTCGGGGAAGTTGATGCAAAGGAGCGGGGCGGCTTCGCTTCGTAGCCGTCGCCGCGGAACAAGGATCGCTCAGGTGAGGCGGTTCATCGCCGAGGCGCTGCATCGGAGGTGCTCCGAGCAAGAAGCCTCGGGGAAGGGGGTGGGCGCCGCCGTTCGCCGCCGGCTACTAGGCGCTACCGCAGTAGGAGGTGGGGAGGGGATCGGGTCGTCGCCGGCCACGGGGCGCTGCCGCGCTAGAAGGCAGGGAGGGGATCGTGGCCGTCCATAATGGCGGCAGAAGGTGGGTTAGGGGGGAGGGGTTAATAGAATAAGCTTTTTATTAGTGGAATAAGTCTTAAGGGAGTGTTAGTAGAATAGACTCATATATATATATATATACCCCTCTGTTTTGACATCAATGCACTATAATTTTAAATTTCGTAAATTTTGTCTTATTTCATACGTAAAAAGAGAACGTAAAAAAATATAATCGCCGTAAAATATATTTTATATTACATAAAAATACAAAGGTAAAAATGATGGTGTAAAATATACATAAAATGTAATTTTTTTGATCTTATAATCAATATTTTTGTTTTTTATGTCAAAATTTATGAAGTGAATCCATATTAATGTAACTATTTGTATTAAAAATGTAAAAAAATTATGAAAGGTTCGTAAAATTACCTCGGGTGAAGAATAAATTATTCTGTACTCTGGGTGATGAATATATATATATATATATAACCCTGGGTGAAGAGTATGGTATTCATCCCTCTAGTCAAACCACCTAGCCAACCTTTGTGCTATTCCACCCAGCGAACAAGATACTAACCAAGCCGTAAAATTACATTATGTTTCGTAAACAACCAGCTTTCGTAAGATTATGACAACATTGTTTTTTACGTGTTTTTAGGAACACAGTACAACTCAGACGCTCACATATACGAGTATACAATCACCCATATGACGCACACACGCACACCCTATCCATATGAGCATCTTCGCAATATTGAGCCGGTACATCTTGAGATTAACGAAGTCACCACCTCGTCTTCGATGGGAACGTCTCCTCTTGAAAGCACATCAACAAAAGACCTATAATAAATTCAGAAAAATTCAAGCATCATTATCTAATCTGGGATTTAAACTTTGATGGGCTGGAGGATTACAACCATCCACCTTTTATAGCCATTTTGTTTTTTTTAACAGAAAAGACCCCATTATATTAAAGATAACATTAGTACATGGCAGCTTACAACAAGATCCACACAAGATAGATAATAACGACTAAGTCCCTGCATATAGCAAAGAGAACCCTCACGCAGTAAAAGAAAAAGCAATCGGGTCCAAATCTTCTTCCCCACGAACAAAGCCTTGCATCTGTCGGGGACGAAACCACTTGAAGATGCAGCGCCGTCATGGCACCACGCCATGAACATCCGCAGGAAGAAGAACCTGCCTCCCAAACTGGAGGAAATACAAGACCGCCATTCGGTCAGAAGGAAGCCATGGGAGACGACAACAATCGCCCAGAAACCCGTGCGGGCGGCATAAATCCGACGAGGTCGCCATGGTGGATGAAGCTCGACCCGACCGACGAAGAAGGAACATATGCGGCACCCAAGCTTGGTAACCGCCTCCATGGCGGCTCTAGAAACTCGGGGCAGGGAACTTTGCTTCACGAACGGAACCTGAAGCTTCAGGCAGCACCACCTCCCCTCTCTTCCTGTCACCACGACAGCAAGAGAAAGAGCTAGTAACCAACACCAAATTTTCACACCAGCGCGCTTATTAAGGGAGTTTGCTCCAGATCCGCCCCCTTCCCTTTGCCTCCACCATGGAAGAAGAAGGAAGAGAGCCACCGGAGACCATCTGCCGCTGCGCGAGAGCGGCGACGGTCTGCACTCCAACGGCATACGCCAGACAACAATACTAAACAACCTAAACCTACACCGGATGCCTCCCCCTTCTCTTCTCCGTCCAGCATCGCCGGCAGCGAAGATCAGGGCTCGGCCCTGGTCAGATCTGGAGACGACCCTCAACTGGGAAAGAAGAAGTTACGGGAGAGGAAAGACGGGAGAGACAACCATTTTGTTGACCAAAAGCATTGCCCACCTCTCCGTATTCTGCCCACCTCTCCGTAGTAGATGCGAACCGTTTTGAGTTATTAATGGCGACGACGACATGGTGTTCGGCGATTAAATCATTGGCTTGTTGACGAGGCGACGTGCTGCTCGGCGGCGTCATCTGGGGTTGTCCCTCGGCCAACTGGGACGGCATGGTGTGCGGCGTCAAGCCATCTACTAGGGCGGCGTGGTGTACGGCATCAGGCTAGGTGTTCGTCGAGTTTAGCGTCTTGATCTCAGCCGCGCTGCAACGGGTGGTTGTGCATGGGATGCAAAGTCAGGACATTGCTGTTGTTTGGATTGAATTCTTGTTTGGTGTGAGTGCACGTGAGGAGGTAAGCAACCGAGTTCTAGTTATTCCGTTCTAAAATTCCTGTTAGCTTCCATCGCCGTTTCATTATTCCTTTTTCTTCCAATTTGCCTTCACACCCTCTTTACAATTACCTAGTTTGTTGGTTGTGTTGGTTAGCATCTTGACCTGCATTCTAGTACGTTCACTGTGTCGACATGGTCACAAGATCTCGGCCGGCCACCGCGCTCCGGGCCTCCCTTTTTGATGGCTGAACTTTGGCACTGACGGAAGCTGCAGCCTATCTGTATCTACCTGACGGAAGTATGTATCTATGAATCTATCTGTAACTGAGTTTTCTTGCAATAAAATTTTGTTTATATTTATCTGAAGAATAAGAATATGCTCCCGGACTACCTAAAAGATGGCTGGACTCTGCCACTGGCGGGGGTACTGCTATCAATATCTATCTGAAGAATAATTGTGTATGTATTATCTATATTTAACTGTTTTTTACAAATAATCCATTTTTCAGTTGTTGTGGGTGGTCGTCGATGATTCACAGTAGGACGACCAGTCGTGCAACATCGCTGCTGGTCCTTGGTGTCAGGTTTCATTGACCATTGGCTTCCCCGTTTGATGTGGTCTGCATCTCGTCCTAGCAAAACACGGTTCACAACCAGGTCTTCGCTGTTGGAGCTCTCCATTATCACCCTTCTCCATAAATTTACAGGAGTATGTGTGCATTTATCCTCCCAATATGAATAGATTTAGTATATTATATCCCGTCAGTCATGAGATAAGCATTGCAGTTTCATTTTCTATGTCCTCACTCAATTTATTTGCTTTGATTATAGCTGTCCAACAAGCTCAGAACTCAAGAATGTATTTTCCCGCCCAGTTTATATGTTTTTGAGTAGTAGTCTTCCTTGTTTTTGTTCAAAATCTGTGTCATTATTAGTATATTTTTTCTCGTCACTTAGATGCCATGGTTGACCTATGGGTGTTGAACAGTGTCTTCTACCATGTACATCTTGCCTACAAAGCTTGTTTTTCCAACTATTGAAGCTATTGAATTCTGAAATTAGTTTTATGCCTATTATTCTAAATCCTTATTGATTTGTACTACCTTTTCGCTGTGTTTCTTTTTTGTTATAACTAGCATGTTCTAATGTAGATTGTTGGCTTCTGTCCCCTTAATTACTGACAAAAAATTTGGGTATACAAACTAGCTTGCACAATACTTTTATTATTTGGCTTCCTAAAAAAAGTTTTGTACAAATATCTTCATTGATGTAAATTATCATGTCAAGGTTTGAAGATCATAATCTTCAAGATCTTTTTTTTCACTTATTGTTTAAGAGGATAAATCAGAAGTTCAATGTTCATTTTGTTCTAGTAGAATTTTCTCATTTAGACCATTGACATAATTCTATTTTAGTTTTGTTCTATGTGGTTTACTTCATTTTTATTAAGAACTAGGACATTGCCCGTGCGTTGCAACGGGATAAATTTTCAATCTTATGATAAAATATCTATGATGTACGTAAAAGTAACTTTATATATTTTTTAAAGGCGCAAACGCATATAAAAATTTAAAACATGTGAACACTTTTCATGAGTTTTTTTGTGGGTACAATTTTCATGAGTTAGCTACATGTAAGATTTTGGAATGAATGACACACAAAATTAAAATCATGTGAATATTTTGTTTTGGATATTTGGAGCAATATTATTTAATAAAAATAAAGATTACTTAAAACAACGGGAGAAAATTTTAATCTTATGATAAAATACCTATAAATTACGTGAAATTAATTCTATATATTTAAAAAAGACAGAAATGCATTTAAAATAATACCAAATATTAAAGCTCGTGAACACTTTTCGTGTTTTTTTTGTGGTTACACTTTTTCATAAATATATACATGTAGGATTTTGAAATGAATGACGCAAAAAAATTAAATCAAGTGAAAAAAATGGATATTTGAAGAAATATTATTTAATTAAATTAAAGATTGCTTAAAACAACAGGAGAAAATTTTAATCTTATGATTAAATTTAATCTTATGTAAATTAATTATATATATTAAAAAATACACAAACACATTTAAATATTTCTTATTTTAAAAATGCGTTAAAATACTGGTGCATTTAAAATGCCCGTGCGTTGCAGCGGGATAAAGTTTTAATCTTATGATAAAATACCTATAATGTACGTAAAATTAACTTTATATATTTAAAAAGGCGTAAACGCATATAAAAATTTAAAACATGTGAACACTTTTAATGAGTTTTTTTGTGGATACACTTTTTTATGAGTTAGCTACTTGTAAGATTTTGGAATGAATGACACACAAAATTAAAATTTTGTGAACATTGTTTTTGGATATTTGGAGCAATATTATTTAATAAACAATAAAAATTACTTAAAACAACGGGAGCAAAAAAAATTGTTACGTAAAATTAATTCTATATATTAAAAAAAGGCGCAAATGCATTTAAATTTTTCAGATTTTATTTTGGTAAAACAAATACATACGGAGAAAATGAAAAGAAAAATAGAACCTAGCTCGGCCCATTACATGGGCCAGCTTCGTTCGTTGCCCAGCCGCGCGAAATGCGAAAGATGGGCTGAGGCCCAGGCTGCACAAGGTTTTTACTTTGTTTTTTTAGCAGAAACTATGGATCGCGGGTTGATTCAGTAAAACGTGAGGGGCTTTTCTGCAAAACGTCATGACGGAAGGAGAAACCTACCTCCCTTTATTATTAGGGAAAGATTTACAATGGCCAAAACCTTTGTTTTTTATAGTCTATTCTCAATGTGATGTTGTAACATGTCATTTTTGGATTTATCAGAGTAACTAATATATTTGGGTTTATTTGATAGAGCAATGAAGTTTACAGGCACCACTCCCAGCAATAGTAAGAAAATCCAGTTTCATGGGTGTCAATATTCATCAACCTTTCATTTTGATGACTCACAAGGTGTACCAAACAGTAGAATGTGGTTTCATGTCCAGAAAGACACCGCTGCAGTTTCGGATGATCTTCAGGTCATGTCAGTCCTGTAAGATAATCCCAACTATTCTGTAATTAAGGCGTCTATTTCTACTAGTGATAATTCTTTCTATTGCATGATAATTATTTTCAGCATTTAGCTATTGCGTCTCTTTTTGTATGTAAACTACATGATGATGATTGTACTATGCAGCAACACTCAGTTTTGGAATTTGGTGTTTATCCTGTTTGTCAAAATCATCTTAGAGATGAGGCATTCAAGTTCAAAACCGACTAAGATCAAGTGATGGAATGATGTGAAAAATCAGTGCTTAACCCGAAGAAAGGAGAAGTTTTAATTGATGTTAGAATTTGTTAGTCCCAAGGATGCTGATGAGATGGTTGACCAGAAGCGTGGAATGAAGTATCAAACAAGATGTAATGGAAATAAATGTAATGGAAATAATGTAACATTATAATTTGCACTTTGTCGTGTAACTTAATATATATTTTCTTATGGTTCCATTAAATTTTCTATTTAACAAACACATTAGGATGTGCCTTACTTTATGTTAGCACCTATATAATTTACAGGTCCACATTACATTCAATTAAGGGACCATGAGTTGATACCGTTGCTTTTTTACAGGATATTATTGCTTTATTACCTTGGGTAACGAATTTCTTACGTTGTTCCATATAAGTTCGTTCTGTTGTGGCGAAAACACCTTAGTTCCTTAATTTAATTCATGCAGTTTGAGAAGCATATGTCAATTGCAGGTCTTAAATCCAGAGGTCACAACCAACCAAAACTGAAGAAAGAGCACTTCTCGAATAACCCCGAATCCCTATTTTTTGGTGTTAGCAAGGAGTGTTGTCTTGACAAGTTTGGTGTTTTCTAATGAAAAAGGTTTCAGAAATCTGAAGTCAATGACCCTAGTTATGTCAATCGGCCTATAATAGTAAGATAGTTTTGTTTGTAGATACTGATTCTTTTAGACGCTACTTTGTCAAGCATCATATTAAATTTTTTGTTTTTACGATTTGTGTGATGAAATCACATCTTCTTTATTCATTGTAAACCGGCCTAGTTATGGCTTGAAATCCAAGAGATTTTCAGGTAGTTTTGACGTGGTGTAATGCACCATTCCAATAATAATTATGTCTTGCAAAACGCTTAGTTATCTTTCTATGTGACCTCGAGATGATGAGGTGAACACACATATTATGATCTGTAGTACGCAATGTTGTGCAATACATCGGAAGAAAATGTAGAGTAGGAATCCAAAACCAAGAAATCAACATGATTTTTTCAGATACACTCAACATGAAACTTTGTGATAATCGTATCACAATCTTCTAAAACACACACACACACACACAAATTAGATGAACAAACTTTCACTGGTACTTCTACAAGGAAATTTGATAAGCATGATTTTATTGATAGAACAATTCGTAAGGTAAATGCATTGCACCCAAATCAAGTATTCAATATACATCATCAAAAAGAGAGGAGAAATCTTTGCCTTCATGTTACCTACTTCACTTGAATTCAGATCTTTTATTAGACCGAATAACCAAAGATCACTTGAATGACATGTGCCATCCATGGCATACAAATTCAAAGTATTTCTATCTTCTTCTAACTTTGGAGCTTCAGCCAGGCCTCAAAATTTGTGCGGAGCATCGACAGGTCAAGAGGCTGGACATGGTTGTGGTTGTGCTCTTTATCGTAGGTGACATGCACATCCTAGCGTTACCGCGACACCACTCCTCCACAAGCTTCCTCATGGCACATGCCTTAATGTTTCTACATCTATAGAACCTCCTGCACTCTATAGTTGATAGTATTGAATTACTTGATTTAGTTACCACGTAGTACAATGCAAGGATGCAAAACTATATGAAATCCCTATAGAACATGGCTGGGTCAAACATCTAAACTGCAATAGGATGAGAAGGGAAATTTAATATCTTTTCGCCAAGCCCTTCATATGAAGAGAATACACCGGGAATGTGCAAAACAGTAATTTTCACAAAGAAACTTGATGATATATTAACAAGCAAGAGATGCTAAATGTGCAAAACTGGTAGAAGATAATTAGTTTTTTGCGTCAATTCATAGAGACCATCTAAAGTCGGCATTTGGTAACACCTTGAACAAGAGATTCTTATCATCTCATATTAAACCCAATGACAGTGATACTGTCAAACTGAACATCGATTTCCTGAGATGCAAACTAAAGATCAGTAGATTCTAGAATAACTCTGATTCAACATAATATATTAGATAAAAGTGACATCAAGATCTAAATCATTTAATTCTGAAATAAAACTGGACTATTGAAAATTATGTAAGATCCTTTTTACTTGACGAAAATATTTTGATATAAGCAAGTAATTAAGCAACCAAGTTTTGAAGCAGAGTTGTAGACACAACCATCTACCCTTATTATTTTGCTAGAAATTCATGAATGAACCTGCATAACACAGTTGCAGAAACCAAAATAAGTATTGACGTGTTTTGTTATTGCTAGACAGAAGAATGATAACAACTGGATAGAACATTTGCAAAAATACTGGTGCACGTACATCAGTAGTGTTGTAGAGAGTCTAGCGCATAGCACGACCAGCTTCTCAACCAAATCACCTGAGTAGATGCATATATAGTGTCTATGTCAGAACTACAAAATATATAGAACAACAATGATCATGCTACTTCTGCATTCCACAAATGTACCTACCGATATTAAACATAATGGCTTATTTATTCTACAAAAAGTTAGCTGGTAGCACCATATGTGATTGTGTAATGGCGATGGAGTTGTGCACCTAAAAATCATCATGGTTTGCAACACATTCCCCTCAACTTCTTCACATCAAATAGGCAACGACTTTCTATGCACTTGTCCACTCTAATGATACATGTAAGAACATATCAGTTCGATAATCGTTTTAGAAACATGCAAGTCCATGAATAGATGATTGATCTGTCTCGAAGCCGCCGGAGAGGGGCTGGGTTAAAACTAATGTGAATGGATCTTTCGTCAGGGTAGACAAGAGCTATGAGTGTGGGTAATTTTTATCCAAGGTAATCCTGGAAGGTTTTACTTGCTGCGTGCAGATCGGTGCTACAAGCGTGCAATGATGTATAAGAAGTAGAAGCTATGGCGTGCCTTGGATCCTTACTGGCATGTGGTTTTCAACGACCTAGGCACAACCTCCTTATATTCTTGAGTCAGACTTTCTGTTGTGGCGTCTGCTATTGAAAGCACCGAAAGAAACATGTCGAGACATCAGTCCATCAGTCCATCTACAAAGAAATCAAAGTGTTAGGGGAGAAATCTAATGGGCGGAGTATAGAAAATATGAGAGTGCAGAACTATGTGCCTCACGAATTAGAAAACTGGAGTACATTAGAGTTAACACTTCTTCTTCGGTACACCCCCCCTAATTACATGAAGGGCTGAGATTAACCGATACCCTTTCATAATGAAGGGCATGATGGTCTTATTTCGAAAAGACATCTTTCAGCTGCTCTACAACATTTATGCCCCCCCCCCCCTAATTACATGAAGGGCTGAGATTAACCGATACCCTTTCATAATGAAGGGCATTGATGGTCTTATTTCAAAAAGACATCTTCCAGCTGCTCTACAACATTTATGTATGTATACGTATCGTATTGAGTTAATTACATGAAAGTAAAAAAGAAATGTATGAACTAGGATTCGAACTAGAGCCTCATGCATAATTGCACAAAACTCAAACCAACAAGCCATTTAGCATTTGTTGGTAATTAAGTATAGTGACTTAATATATTGTTTATAGTTTAAACGGGCTACAGGTCCATTTACACTACCAAATTTATCTTTAAATTGTTAAAAAATAAAACTTATAATTTCATAAATAATACACATCTAAATATTTTTTTTTTGTTTTTAAAATTAATTTAAGTAAATTATTAACTACAAAAATACATAGAATTAAATGTATATTACATAAAACAATATTCGTGCTGACATGTATATAATTTATCTATATTACAAATAGTTTTTTCCTTTTATTAGTTTTCGTTCAACCACACACATTGACATGCGGGACATGTCATCAATATTTCATACACAACTAAAATAATTTATATTCTTGGATATTCGGAAGGAATTAAATTACCACATTTTGCAATTAAAATAATATTTCATTAACAAAATTTATAAAATGGTAGCATTGATTTAAAAACCATGTATTATTTTAAAAAATTATTTACAGAAAATAGAAATGTTAATAAATTTTAATATGGTATAAAAATATTTATTAATAATCGTATGTATACATCATACATCATTCCTATTTAGGATCGGTTATAAATAGTTTCAAAACATTTTATTTTCACAATCATCAAATGTACCCAAAAAAAATCCACACACTCCCATCTCCATGACATGCATCCATGTCAAAATTATTTCTTTTTGATATTGTATGAACTTTCTAGGGTTCTCCAGTGAAAAAATTTTGTAGAATACTAGGGCTCCGTGAACATGACACAACGTGCGTATGATGTTTGAATTCGTTCAAATTTTGTGTGGAGGGTTATCATTGAAAGGTGAATTTTTTTTGCATGGATGCTTGCCATGGTGATGCGAGTGTGTGAAAAAAAATTGGTTTCACTTGACGGATGTGATATTTTTCGACTTAAGACTAGTCCGTCAAGCCTAACCGAACCACTATCTTTGAGCATGATGTATTTCCTTTTAGGTATGGAATGATACCAAATTTTACTGTTAGGTGCGAATTCTCATGGTAACCATCCATTCCAAATTTGAACGAATTCTGACACCGTATGCATGTTGCGTCACGTATTTTAGGGTTTTTTCAACAAAAACTCGTACAAAATTCATATTATGTCAAAAAGCAATGAAATTTTCCATGGATGCTTGCCATGTTGATGCGAGTGTGTGAATTTTTTTGGATCCATTTGATGCATGTGCAAAAAAAATCTTTTTAGACTACCCCTTTTTGCCCTACACAAATCATTACCTTTGAACATCATGTATTTCCTTTCAGACATTGAATGATACCAATTTTTACCGGTAGGTGGGAACTCTCATGGTAACCATTCAAGCAAAATTTGAACGAATTCTGACACCATATGCACGTTGTGTCACGTCCGACTAGTATTTTAGGGTTTTTTCAACGAAAAATCCTAGAAAATTCATATTCTGTCAAAAAGCAACGAAATTTTGCATGGATGCTTGCCATGCTGATGCAAGTGTGTGGAAAAAAATTGGATCCATTAGATGGATGTGCAAAAAAATCTTTTAAGACTATCTCTTTCCAGCCTACACGGATCATCACCTTTGAACATGATGTATTTCTTTTCATGCATGGAATGATACCGAATTTTACCTGTAGGTTGGAATTCTCATGCTAACCATCAATGCAAAATTTGAACAAATTCTGACACTGTACGCACGTTGCATCACGTCCAACTAGTATTTTTGTACCTGATTTGAAAAACTTGATTCATTGATTTGAAAAAAGTCAAAAAATTGAAAGTTCCATGTAAAAATGAAAACAAAAAGATTATGAAATATAAAAAATGGAAAAAGAGACAGAGAGAAAAAAGCGATATGAAAATCCATCGAAAGAAATTATTAAATGAAAAAAGCATATAATAAACTTATATGAAATAAACAATGTTCACGCTGACATGTACATAGTTTATCTATACTATAAATGTTTTTTTATTATTTTCTTCAAGCACACATGATGACATCGGGACAGATCATTAGTATTTCATACACAATAGAAATTTTTTTTTTTTTTTGAGATTGGTCATTTTGACCTAACAGAACCATCATCTTTGAACATGGTATATTTTTTTACAATGCATGGAATGCTACCAAATTTTACCAGGAAGTGGGCATACCCATGGTAACTCGTCATTCAAAATTTGAATGAATTTCAACACCGTACGCACGTTGCTTCACATTCGGCCAGTAGTTCAGTGTTTTTTCACCATAAAAACTCTAGAATTTTCATAAAATATCAAAAAGCAATGGAATTTAGCATGGATGTTTGCTATGGTGATGCGAGTGTGGAAAAAACTTGAGTCCATTTGATGCGGAAAAGTTTATGTATTCAAAAATAACTTCATCGATTTTGTATAAAATATTCGAATTTGAAAAACTTTATTAGATTCGGGAAAAAGTTCATCGATTTGGACAAAAGGTCAACAAATTGTAAAAAACAAGATGAAAGAGAAGAAACAGAAAAAAAAAGAAAAACTGTGGACAAAAAAAATCCACAACAAAAAAGGAGAGAAAACCCCGACTGATTATTATATAAATATTGGAGGAGAACTTAGTGACACAAAACGTTGCATGCCTTGTTGGTTAGTGCGCCGTTTTAGTGAAGTTGAGGTTGTGAGTTCGAGCCTCCGTGCCGGCTCATTTTTTCATATTAAAAGGTGTAGACGTTTACGACTCTTTGGAAAATGTATTCTACAACATGTTGTGTGAAAAGTCTGAATTGCCCTTTATACATTTGATAAGGGGGGGTGTACCGAAGCACTGCTCGTTAACAGTTAAGGGGATAGAGAGATGCACTGTCCAGAGCTCGAGCCCATGGCCACATGAAGTAAGATGCAATGACCAAACTAAGGAGGAGGTCGATTATACCTGGACCATGAAGACTCAACGGCGGCCGGTGAAATCTCTCGATCCAAAATCAACATGTCTTAAGGTAATCCTGGAAGGTGGGGATGGGACTGGACAAGATAATACCTGAACGGAAGGAGTGCATCAACGCCGCCGAGAGCTGCCCTGACTAAGCACGATGGTGGGATGGACTTCCCTTTAGCAACCTGATTCAGCTTGCAACCGCAGGGGATTGAGTGACCTACTCTGCTGACCTTTAGAGAAGGGGAACCGCCATGGATGCGTGCAGAGAGGATTGGGGTCAGGGGTAGCGGCGGTGGAGTAGTGGAGATTTTTCTGCAGTATACACGCGAGGTAAATTTACCTCGTAAACCTTAAGACCCTTTTCTCTCGCTGGGGGCGGCTGATCCTTTACCTACAACATATGTGAGGTAAATTTACTTCACAAATTTTGCTTCCTGCATGTGGCGTGTAGTTCGGCTAGGGTGAGGAATAAGAATTCCTCACCTAGATGATGAATAGTCTAAGTATATATTTATATATATATAGGGCATGGATTCTGTATGTTGTAACTCCAGTCACATCTCAATCGAAACCGTTGATTTGCTTTGAGATCGGCACCTCTTCTAAGAAAAGAGTTCCATTTTCTGATTTACTAAATTTCACCATCCAAAGAAAGAATGTGCAGTCTTTACTTTCTATCTAGGCTTGGACTCTTTAGGTAAAAGACAAAACTTATACATAGTATGTTGCAGGCTGCTTTTCAATATTTACAGATCCATTTAAAGGAAAATGACAAATATATACATAGCATAGTGCAGCCTTACTTTCATACTTTGTGTTGGTAATTAGTATGACTATTTTTTGTGCCAAACATGATTACATGCCAACAAATCAGTCGGTGCCAACATGAAAAAATTGGTGCCAACTTGAAAATCATTCGGTGCTAACATAAAACAAAATCGGTGCCAACTTTAAAATCATTCGGTGCCACTCTTTTAACAGTTTTGAATTCAGTTGATGCCAAGCATGAATACAAGAAATAATTTTGTATGTCTCTGAAAAGTTTGGTTCAAGCATTTCTAAAGGTGCAAAACAAGGGTGAATCGTATGGAGCCACAACTGCAATAATAAGGTGCCAATGATTTATCCACAAAAGTGTAATATGGCGCAAGTATGTGTCTAACTGGGATCGATTCCTGTCATAGAAATTGCCATACGTACAAGTATAAGGTTCTTTTGTAATCATTCTTCAAATACAGAATGTGCCAATGGAGAAAAGACAAGGTACTCAGATTCAAGCCAAGAAATAAATAAAACTCACAAAAATGACAATACCATGCCAACAAAAAATCACATATGCATCTACAAGTTTCTGGCTAAATCCACATGAATATTGTGACAATCCAAAGGTTCTCGTTCAACAAACATACGGTTTGTCTGTACAATCAAATGGTGCCATCTCCTAAAAAAATCCCAATCCAGATCAGGATGGAGCATCAGTCGTCCCCTTCCTTCTGTGTGACACCAGCCCCTCCTGCACCCACACGGGACGAAGGAGCTTAAAGAGAGATGTAAGGAGAGGGAGGCGTAGAAGGGGAGGGGGAACTCACCGACAGGCGGCAGATCGAGGATAGACAGGGGAAGCAGCAGGCCTCCACGCCCCAGAACATGCGCCTCTCTTCACCCCCTCTATCCGGCGCCCATGATAGGGCATGAACCTCTCCTCGCCGGATCCATGGAATAAGGAAAGGGGGCACCAGATCCAGGGAGGTGGCCGGTGATGAGGCCGCTGTCGGGGTCGTCGACCTCCACGGCGGGGAGTGGGCTCGGAGCGGTAGCGAGTAGGGAGGTTGCATCTTCTCCTTTCTTCACCAGACGTTGTTGTTCCAGCCACTGATGAGGGAAGAAGACAGTGAGGAGGAGCTCACCATGTCCAGGTCGAGGTAGGTCGGCAACCTCGCCAACCCCCGCTCCCAGCCCCACCGTTCCCTTGCCTCCCCGTCGCCTCCTGCTGCTTGTGGTCGAGGGCACCTCCCCCGATCTGGATCTGAGAGCTCGAGATGGCGCCACCAACCTCCTCCATCGTCGCCAGCGACACGCCCACGGCGTGGGGGATCTGGATCCCGTCCATCCAAAAAGGAAGGAGGTTGATCTCAGGCACGACCGTGTAGGGAGAGGGAGCTGCCGACGAGGTTGGGCACCAGGACGACATGGTCATGTCCTCAAGGCACCGCTCGGGGCAGCCCATGGCCCGGCCAGGTGCAGGGCGCCACGACGACGGGAAGGGGAGGTGGGGGTCAGGGTCAGGGTGGACAACACCGCGACGGGGAGGGGAGGATTGGATGGAGCCTCTTCTATTATTGGTACCTCTCCTTTTCTCTCTGTCGATGGATTAAGGGGTCACGAGGAGACTGGGTGGAGTGGTGTACAGTGTGGTCACGAGAGAGGCGTCAGGCGTGGGGCAAGAGACAGAGCCTATTAGGCCTACAGGCTGGAAAGCCTGGAACCTAGTGTATCAAAAAGGAAATACATAAATTGAATGACAAATGAAGAAAAAGAAAATTGGGAAAGTTTGGACCACCTTTGACTCGCATCCCTAAGCTTAACGAGTGGTCGTGATTGCACCGTAGCAGAGTCACCCACATACGAAATATTTTGTCTATATATATATAGGGCATGGATTTCGTATGTTGTAACTCTATGATCATCCCAATCGGTACCGTTGGTTTGCTTTGAGATCCATACCTTTCTCTACAAAAGGTTCTCAATTTTTGATTTACTGAATTTCGCACTCTAATAGAGGAAGGTACATCCTTTCCTTTCCATCTAGGCATGGACATTTGAATCAACAGGACAAAACTATAAAGAAAAAATTGCAGCCCCATCTTTCGATCTGTACATAACCATTTAGGTAAAAAGTTTCACATGTGAGATTATCTGACCCATTTTGTTTTTACCCGTGGGGATATGCTGCACACCTTTTTGTCCACATCTACCGTCAATGCCATGAGAGCACTTGTTTTCGTAAAAGTTCTGGCAAATTTTACATATATTAAGTTGATGGGTGTGATAATCTCGAAGGTTCTCAACGAACACACATTTGGTTGCACTCTTCTTATTTTGAACAATCAAACGGTGCCATTGTTATAGATCTTCAATAATTACAGAAAACATTGCTTCTACAAGTCTGAGAAAAACAAAATGTGCGTTGTGCATAACCAGACCGTTCTTCAACAAAACGCAGAAGGTGCGAGATTCATACATGAACGGTACTTCAAAATTATAAGAATCTCTGAGAAACATTGAAAAACAATGTTTCTTTTCATTGAAATTAAACCGGGGAAGCTTCCCTGTTTATCTATAAAAAAACTGAAAAACAATGTCGATTCATTCGGTGCCATTCATGTATAATTCATTCGATGCCATTGTGAATATCTTCAAAAGAAAAAACCATTCGGTGCCACACATGTATGTAAGAGGTACTTATAAAAATTACTAAATAAAATCGTGATGATTCATTCGGTGCCACACATGTATGAAAGAGGTACTTCTAAAAATCACTAAATAAAATCATGATGATTTATTCGGTGCCAGCCATGTATACAAGTGCTACTTTCAACAATCACTAAATAAAATAACAATGATTCATTCGGTACCGGTGCCACCCATGTATACAGAAAGTACATACAAAAATATTTGAAAAAAAATGGCGATGAATCAGTCAGTGCCACCGATGTATACAAGAGATGCTTACAAAAATCTTTGAAAAAAACTGATGTGGTGCCATCCATGGATTATATTTGGTGCTAACATAAACGAATTGCAGTTCCAACAATACTTTTATGAGGAGCCAGCAATTGTTTGACCAGATCCGTTGCAAGGGTGAGATAAATTAGAGGAAGGAGGCGCACCTTCTTCCTCAAAATATCCCAATCCAAATCGAGCACCCGTCGTCCCCTTCTTGTTGAACTCACCGTCAGGTTGAGGATAAACCGGGGAAGCAGCAGCCCGGCGGCCTCCACGGCCCGGATTCTGTGCCTCTCTCCACCCCCTATATCGTCCATGGCGGATCTTCGGGGAGGGGGGGAGCTCGAAGGTGCCGTTAACGAGGGTCGTTGGCGACTCGCCTTGGACGAGGAGGGGAGGGGAGCGAGCAGGCCGGATCTCGATCTGGACGTGTCCATGCGAATGGGAAGAGATGAGAAGGATATCAAAAACTCATGTTCAGAAACCTACCGAACGATGGGGATTGAAGGAAAGACCTAGCCGCCCCCTCCATGCACTCGTCGGTGCGCGGATCCTATCCCACAGGAGGAGCACGTTGCTGTTAGAGACGAAGTCGAGGTGGTGAATCCCCCCTCCCTTCTCCCCCTCTACAACCTCACCCGTGGGAGGATCTCGAGCTCGGGGGAGAAGCCGGCTTGGTTTCCAACCGTAGCAGGAGCCCGGAGCAGCTCCTCCTCCTGCAGCTCGACGGCCTCCACGCCCCGGAGAAACGCCATCGCAGGAGGTCATGGCCACCACCTCTCCTCGTCCCACCCTGTCCTCACACTAGATCTGGAAGTAAAAGAACCCTTCATGCAACCTCGAGCCCCTTCAGAAGCAATCACCGTATCTCCTCTTGCTCTCACTAGATGCGCTGTTGAGGAGGACGGGGAGGGGAGGGCCGTATAGGGAAGGGATGCAGAGAGAGAAGGGGTGGAGGCGTGAATCACTGAGACCGAGGTCATCTCCACCTATCCCTGGGTGTGGGCCTATCGGCTGAGGATCTAGGAGGCACAGAGTCACGTGGGATGATGCCTGGGTACTCTACTAGCCCTACGCAACAGGCTTTTGCAGTCCTACACGACCAAAGAGGAAATAAAATCAATGAATGGAAAATCAAGAAAATAAAAAAAGGAAATATTTTGTCCAACCTCAGCTCGCATCCCCATGCATGGTCAATGGCTGTGATTTCAGTGTGTATAGAGTCGCCCACATACGAAATCTTTTGTCTATATATATATATATATATATATATATATTTCGTCTATTCTATAATTGATGATAGAATAACATTCTATAATAACCTCGTAATATTCCAGATGACGATCTTGTACTTCTTCTGTAAAACACTATCGTACTTCTTTTTCGTAAAGACGATACTGCTCTTCTGTATGTGTGTATTAATTCAATCGTAGGTTCTAAACCGTTAATCGGACCTGATGCGGTACTAACTCTAACTAGTCGCTTTCGCGTCCGGTCGGAGTTAGAAGCGCATCAAACGCCACCGGCACACGACACTCGCACTCGTGTCGCTGCCGGATTCTCGACAACAGGTATATAAGCATAACTCTATAAGAAAGGAAATACATAAAGAGGATAAATAGGGAAGGGCATACAACGCCCTTGTCTAGTAATATAACATCATCATGAGTACATCTCATCAATACATCAAGCGGAAGCATAGTCGGGACCGAGTACGGTCAAGATCCAAATTGCCCTAGAGAGGGCTACACATAAATATCCACCCATGGGAACGTCTGAGCCCAACTATAGGATCCTACTGGTCGAGGTACTCGTACTCGTCGTCGTCCTCCGGGGGCACCTCCACGAAGTATCGTCCGGTGCTGGGGTCGAGGTAGTAGTCCACTGCAGCGGCCGATCAGGCAAAGCGGTAAAAACAGAAATGTAAACGGGGGTGAGAACATGTCATTACGGAATAACTAACGCTACAGGTATGGTAAAGATATAGACAGTTTGCAGCCGTACTAGCAAATATGGTGGCTACACGTTCTATCAGAAAAGAGGTGAGATCCAAGAAGTTACGTTGACAACGTGTCGTAAGTCGGCTATCCACCTACTTACGCAAACATAACACAACCTCGTTTCCCTCTCGGTCCCCCTGGACGAAGAAAGACAACCAAGGCACGCACACGGTTTGTCAAGTTTTATAATATGATTTTCCTTGATGTTATCCTATGAACAAGGAGTAGGTCTCAAGTAGTCCATAACCGCGGACACGGCTTTTCGAAAAGATTTACCCTGCAGGGGTGTACCAACTGTCCATTATAGACGTCGCATGTACGCCCGGTTTCCACTTGGCTAGGTAAGCGCCTGAAACTCCGGAACGTCAGAGTCCCTCTAACTAACAACGCACGTATCCGGGTGGCCCCCGGTGAGTCGACACCCAACCCAAAAGCTGGCCACGCTCTCGAATCGGACTCTACCTTATGACTCCAGGTTTGGATTACCGGTTAGTTCTCTTATGAGACCGGGTCCTCAGCCGGTCTATTTGGGCCAGCCAAGAAACTATGCCCTCCTGGCCCTGGTTTGGTTTGGAAACAACTGGGGATCCAACCAGCACACACACATTGCAATTGTAAAACAGCTCGGGCCACCACTAGAATGTACGAGGCTAGGTAGGTAAGACAAGGGGGCCCCATAAAACCCCACACACGATTAGGCACGCTCGTCAAGAAACACAATACCCGGAACTCGGGTCCTAGGTGACTCAAATGGAACAAAGCACCAGACGGGAGTAGTCCATCCTTCCACCTTTCGTCGAATATAATTTAACATCATTTAACAATAATAAATATCAACCAACTTCTTGTATAACATGATATCCCAACCATAAATGTATAGGGTAGGCAGCAAGTTTTCTATCCATACTAAGCAATGGCTGAGCAGCGGTAACTTAGCAGAACAAAGGTTTGCTGGGATGTGGGGATCATGGCTGTATGGGTTTAAACATGGCATATAATGTAGATAGGATCAAGCAATAACGTTCTAGATCTACAGCTAGGCATGAGCAGAAAGTTATAAAGTAATGACACAGATCTCCCCCTTGCCTAGTAAGGTAGTCGAAGCAGCACTCACGGTACCCTCGGTCTCGGTGTCGGACAGCTCCACGTAAGTCTCCTCGGCGGTCTCAGGTGCTAACGTAAGGTACCGGCAAGAAAGGCACACAAGTAAGCAACTGAAGCAACTCAAACAAGGATGGCATGTTCAAGTTTTATTTACATGATGTGACCCTGTCTAGTCAAGTTTAAATGAAGGTGATGACGACAAGTCATCACTTTCATATGCATTTTATTTACATTGCAATGGCTTTGGTCTGAGCCTTAATTTAGGTGTAAATAGCATGATATGATCAACAAGCATTGCAAGAATTTAAATAACACGAAAGTAAAAACAATGATTCCGGCGACGAAGTAGTGTCGGTGAAATAGACACATGGAAGGTGCAACAGTTGATGGAGGCCAGCCACATAGCATATGACAATATGCTAGGGGCTGACTTGAAGAAGAAGATGACTTGGAACAGACTTGAAAAGATCAGATGAACAACATTTCAAATGCACTGAAGTTGAAATGTTGCAGGCAGACAGACCTGAAAACTTCTGAACCAGGTGATCACACCTTGTCTCAAAAGTTGCACAACACATCATGAAAACATCACTACCGAAATCCTTGCAGAAAAGCACCCCAAAACCATATATGACATGTCTCAGTTTGGATTTGCAAGGGCAGTTGCAATTCAGCTGAAGTTCAGGGGGCTGAGTGCAAAATTGCACCTCATGAATTTTTAAAAAGGTTCAGATGAACAAATCATCATCACCATGCAATTACTTGTGTAAAACTACCCCCATTTCATATATGGCAGGGGCTAATTTGAAATTTGAACAAGCTTTGCCAAACCAAGAATTTGCAGGGGGGGCATTTTGCAAAATGACCAAGCTTCAAAATCATAGGGGTTCAAATGCAAAAATGCTCCCCACTATGCTGACCAGCAGCTCCAGCTACCCTAAATTGATATAAGGCATGCCTCGATTGAACAGGGGGGTGAAAGTCTAGTTTGAATTTGAATTCAAACTTGAATGAAATAAAACAGAAAAGAAAAGGAATAAATAAAAAAAAGAAAAGAAAAGGGAAGCCCAGCCAGCTTGGGCTGGCTTCGGCCAGCAGCCCAGCTGCTGCTTCCCGCCGCTGGCGCGCTAGCATCCATGGGCCAAGCCCAGCTGGATCCATGGTCCGCTGGAGAGAGAAGCAAAAAATTCCAGGGAAAATCGACCCCAGGGGGATTCGAACCCCGCACCGCGCGGCTACGACTCCAGGCGCGCTACCACCTCGGCTACTGCTCGCATCTCGACAGGAAACAGGTCGCTCTGAAGACATACTAGCTATTAGGCGTACCAAAACTGAAAACGAATTGAACCAAGTTCAGTTGGCTGTGGATGGAAGAAAAGGAGGGATCTTGCGGCGCCGTGCTTCGATCCAGGACTCCAACGACGGCGCAACGCATTGATGCAGCACTGCATCACCCCTGGAACTGCTTCGGTGCTCGCCTCCCCCGGAATCGAAGACGGATCAGGCGCTGTCTGAAGAAAGGCAGCAGCTGCTCTGCTGTCTGAAGAAAATCAGACATCGCAGTGTCACGCGCGTGGGTTCCGGCGTCGACCACAACATGCACGGTACACCAGGGCTCGACGCTCGCTCGTAGCCGCAACATGGGAGCATCCGGAACCCATTTTTCAACAAATATCGCCTCGCCATGCTATCTACAGGAGCTACATGGATCGGAAAATCGCGGCGGAGACGATCGCTTGCGGGAGACAGGGGAGGGGATCGGAGCTCACAGCGGGGAACGACGGCTCGAACGGGCTCGGGAGGAAGGTGGCCGGTGTCCTTCACGTAGTGAAGACGAAGACGGAGCCGAGCCACACAGGGACCTCAGGCCATGGACCTCCTGTCCATGGCGGCTCCGGACAGGATGCAGCGGAAGGGGAACGGGAGGAGGCGGCGGCGGAACGGGAATGGAGCTAGGGTTAGGGGGAGCCAGGAGGGCTCATATATAGGAGAGGGGGAGAGGCGACGTGGACGAAGGAGAGCCTCTCCTCCACGGGCGCCATGTGCGTGAGGGGGAGAAAAGCAGAGGAGGGGGATGACAGGTGGGGTCCGGTCGGCAGAGAGAGAGAGAGAGAGGAAAGGAAAAAAAAACGGTGCGCTGCCCCCGCCGGGCTGAAAACGGTCGGCCCAATTGGCTGGAAGAGGAAAAAGGAAGGACAGGGCCTTTTCCAATAGAAATGAGCAGCAGAGAAAGAAAAGGAAAAGAAAAAGACAGGGGCAAAGGAAAAATATTCCAAATATTTTTAAAATCCCTTAAAAAAGATGCTTGATCACCCAAAATTGATTTGAACAATTTTGCATGCAGTGAAAAATCTCCAAAAGCAAAACAGTACCCTTTTCCATTTAAAATTAAATAGAAAAGGACTTGAAGAGTTTTTGAGAGAAAAATAGAAGGTTCAAAATTCCATGAGCTTGAAATTCTTAATCCTTGCATTTTTGTAGAATTTTTAAATTTGGTTTGACCAATTTAGGCAACAACAAAAATGTGGCCCCTTTTTGAATTCAAAAACACTTTGAACTAGGGCTACTGTTTTTGGTGGTGGCAAAAATGCTTTGAGGGTTTCAAAACCCTTGCCATAGCAATTGAACTGGCTAGGCCAAGTTTGGGGTCAAGTGAAGTGAGCATGTGACAAGGAAAATTCCATGACTGCCCTTCTTGAACCACTTTGGATGCAAAGGAAAACAACTCAACATGACTCCATTCTCAAGGCCAATTTAAATCACCACATGAAATGACATAAACCTCCACCATGCCAAGTTACAAGTCTAACAGAGAAAGTAAATTACATGGTGTTTGCAACTTATTACATGTGGGCTGTTACAGCACTCCCCTACCAACACAGGATCTCGTCCCGAGATCTAAGCAAGAAAAAGCTCGGGATACTCAGAACGGAGATGATCTTCACGCTCCCACGTTGCTTCCTTTTCCGAGTGGTTTAACCATTGCACCTTGAGGAACTTGACGGTCTTTTTGCGAGTCTTGCGCTCGGACGAGTCAAGAACACGGACTGGACGCTCTGAGTAAGAAAGATCCGCACTGAGCTGGATCTCGCCCAAGTCCACCGCCTGCTCTGGCTGCTTGAAACACTTCTTCATCTGAGACAGGTGGAACACATCATGCACCATAGCCAAGCTGTCTGGAAGCTTGAGGCGGAACGCAAGAGGTCCCCGAGTCTCTAGGATGCGGAACGGACCAACGAACCTGGGAGCCAACTTGCCTTTGATCCCAAAGCGGTGAGTGCCCCGAATTGGAGACACTTTGAGGTATGCGAAGTCACCAACTTTGAAGTCAACACCACGGTGCTTCTTGTCATAATAGGCCTTCTGCCTAGACTGTGCTGCCTTTAGGTGTTCTCGGACAATTTTCACTCTGATCCTCTGCCTCTTGGATCACATCTGGACCGAACAGTTGCCTCTCACCTGTCTCGGACCAGTTCAAAGGTGTCCTGCACTTGCGGCCATACAAGACTTCAAACTGCGCTGCTTGCAGACTTTCCTGATAGCTGTTGTTGTAAGAGAACTCAGCATACGGCAAACACTCTTCCCACTTCATGCCAAACGAGACGACACATGCCCTCAACATGTCCTCAAGAATTTGATTCACACGCTCAACCTGCCCACTGGTCTGAGGGTGATAAGCGGTACTGAACAACACTGTCGTACCAATGGCCTTTTGGAAGGCCTGCCAGAACTTGGAGGTGAAAAGACTGCCTTGATCAGAACTGATCTTCGTGGGAATGCCATGCAAAGACACAACTCTTGCGGTGTACAAATTCGCCAACTGAGCTGCAGAAATGGAGTCTTTCACTGGAAAGAAGTGGGCAACTTTGGAGAGATTGTCAATGACAACAAAGATGGCATTGTTCTTCTTCTGCGACAGAGGAAAACCTGTGATGAAATCCATCTCAATGTGGTCCCATTTCCACTCCGGAATTTCAATTGGCTGAAGTAGCCCTGCAGGCTTCTGATGTTGTGCCTTCACTCTCCTGCACACATCACACTGGGAGACAAAACGGGCAACATCCCGCTTCATACGAGTCCACCAAAAGCTCTGCTTGAGGTCCTGATACATCTTGGTGCTACCAGGGTGGATGGACAGCTTTGAGTCATGGGCTTCTTTCAAGATGACCTCTCTGAGACCTCCTTCCTTGGGAACAACAACTCTCTCCTCGAACATCACGGTGCCGTCATTATGCACTGAAAAGCAACCGTATTTCGGAACTGAGGCGGCAACACCCTGCTTGACTTTCTGAATCATCAAGCTACCAGACTGAGCCTCACGAATCTTCTCACGGATAGTGGGCTCTACCACAAGGTTGGCTAGATAGCCTGCTGGAACTAGCTCAAGATTGAGCCTTCGAAAGGCCTCACACAAATCAGGGTGTATCCTCTGTACCTGGACACTGTTGCAATCACCCTTGCGGCTCAACGCATCGGCTATGACATTTGCCTTGCCAGGCGTATACTGAATATCCACGGAGTACTCAGTAATAGTCTCGAGCCACCTCCTTTGCCTCAAGTTCAGGTTAGGCTGCGTGAACAAGTACTTTAAGCTTTTGTGATCGGTGAACACATCAACCTTCCTCCCTAGGAGGAGGTGTCGCCAAGTAACCAACGCATGAATCACTGCAGCCAGCTCAAGATCGTGGGTCGGATAATTCCTCTCCGCCTGCTTCAACTGTCTGGAGGTGTATGCCACAATACTCTTTCCTTGCATCAAAACTCCGCCAAGGCCATTCAATGAGGCGTCACAGAACACTTGAAACGGCTGTGACTCATCTGGCGGCGTAAGGATCGGAGCTGTGGTCAGTCTTAGCTTCAACTCATCAAAAGCTGCCTGGCAAGCCTGTGACCAAACGTACTTCTTGCCCTTGCACAACAACTCCGTCATCGGCTTTGCTATCTTGGAGAAATTTTCGACAAACTTCCTGCAATAGCTGGCAAGTCCGAGAAAGCTCCTCAACTGCTTGACATTCTTCGGCGGAGTCCAATCTTGAATCGTCCGGACTCTGTCTGGGTCAACAGCAATGCCCTCTGAGGAAATGACATGGCCAAGGAAGTTGACCTTATTCATCCAGAACTCGCACTTCGAGAACTTGGCATAAAACTGGTGATCTCCCAACTTCTGCAACACCAATCTGAGATGCTCCTCATGCTCTGCCTCTGACTTGGAAAAGACAAGGATGTCGTCGAGGTAGAGGAGTACGAACACGTCTAGCCATTCTTGGAACAGATAGTTCATGGCCCTCATGAACGTCGGAGGTGCGTTTGAAAAGCCAAACGTCATGACCGTAAACTCGTACAGTCCATAACGAGTGCGGAAGGCTGTCTTAGGAATGTCCTCCTCACGGACACGAATCTGGTGGTACCCCATCTTTAGATCAAGCTTTGAAAACACCTTTGCTCCATGCAATTGCTCAAACAAGTCAATGATGTTGGGCAAAGGGTACTTGTTTTTGATCGTCTTCTTGTTGATACCACGGTAGTCTTGAACCAACCGGCTAGTACCATCTTTATTCTTCACAAAAAGACACGGGGCACCCCAAGGGGAAGTGCTCGGACGAATGAGCCCATCCTTCTCAAGCTTCACCAACTGCTCTTTCAACTCAATCAGCTCTTCCGGACACATCTTGTAAGGTTGCCGGGATATCGGCTGTGTACCAGGTTCTAGCTCGATCACGAACTCAATAGCACGCACGGGTGGAATACCTGGCAACTCCTCTGGAAAGACATCTGGGAACTCTCAAACAACTCTGACCTCCTCGATCAATGGAGCAACTCCAGCGTTCAGAGCGTACAACTGTGCTGATCCCACTGTCGAGCCACAAGTGTACCAAATCTCTGCGCCTGAATCGTGCGTCAGCAACACGGTCTTGGACGGACAATCAATCTTGGCCTTGTACTTGACAAGCCAATCCATGCCCAAGATGACATCAATGTCAGAACGGGGCAAGACAATCAGGGAGGCCGAAAAGATAGCACCCTGAATACTGATCTCCACATCTGGAACAAAAACTGAGGAACTGCACCTGGAACCAGGAGTGTGGAATGCAAGTGGCGGATATAGCAACTCGGACTGAAGGTCACTGGCTGAAGCAAAGGACTGAGATATGAAGGAATGGGATGCTCCGGAATCGAACAAAACTGACGCTGGAACTGAACATACAAGCAACCTACCAAGCACAATCTCGGACGACTGCTGGGCCTCTGCGACGGTCACGTTGTTCACCCTGACTGCTCGTGGCTGGGCCCGCACCATCGCGTTGCTCGGTGTAGAGCGAGGTGGAGGCGGAGGCAGCCTGGCGTAACGAGGGTCGGTGCACTGCGGAGACTTGTGGCCCGGCTTGCCACACTTGAAGCACGTGATCTCTGGCCTGGGCTGGCCCTGTGGAGCAGGCGGCCTCGCGTAAGGTGGAGTAGAGCGAGGTCCGTGCTGCACTGGGACGGGAGGGCGGGCAAAAGTGCGGACAACTGCCCCCCTCTGCTGGAACTGCTGGCGCTGCGGCTGAGGCTGTGACTCTGTAACCCAGGACTTGGCCTTCTTGTGGACCATCACTGCTGAACTGTGCTCTCTCTGCTTCCTCTTCTCTGCGGAACGCTCTGCCTCAGCTGACTCCTGTCTGATAGCCTGGTCGACGAACTCTGAGAACAGGCTTGGCGTGGACAAGGTGAGCGCATACTTGATGTCCGGGGCAAGACCACCGCGGAACCTGGCAATGCGCTTGGCCTCTGACGAGACCTCCTCTGGAGCGTACCTGGCAAGCCTGACGAAGGCCAGGTTATACTCATGCACAGACCTGTCCCCCTGCCTCAGAGCTAAGAACTCCTCGCGCCTCCTCTCGATCAGACCACTGGGGATATGAGCAGCTCTGAAATCCTTGACGAAGTCATCCCACGTGATCTCTGCATCACCCTTGTTTGCCTTGTACGTCGAGAACCAACTGCCTGCGGCACCCTGAAGCTTGAAGGAGGCGAAGGTGACGTAGTCGACGGGTCTGACGGTGTTGGCATTGAAGTGCTTCTTGATCTCTGCAATCCAGTCATCCGCCTCCAGCGGGTCTCGAGCCTCGGAGAACCTGGGGGGGCTGATCGCGAGGAACTGCTGCAGTGTGGTGTACTGTGGACGATCATTCCTGTGAGCACCCTGGTTCTGCAGCATCTGAAGGATCGCAGCTGTGCCCTGAGCCACTGCAGCTACAGCCTCCCCAAGGATAGGGTTCTCTGGCGGCGGCATGTTCGCTCTTGGCATCCTGTATACAGGAACACTTATGAGAACATGAACGAATCATTGAAGTAACCAGAAGTTAAAGCAAAATTGACAACAAAACTTCCTCACGAGGTATGAGAAAGCCGAAGGCTGAAATTCCACCAAGGTTAACCCGGAAAGTCGATAACTAGGTGCTACTGGAATTCCCAAACCAAGAACATCCGAATCCAAGATAATCATCTGCTAGCGAGCACACAACAATATATACGAGCGGTTGGAAACCTGACAATGAGATATCTGCCCTGAGCGGCCTGCCATCACGGTCGTCCATAGGGGAAAAACACCACATCCATTTTACCATAGGATGCCCGCCAATCCTGTATGGACGGTTCACCTGGGGTACGCCGTAAGAGAGGTAGAGCAGTCAACCCCAAGTGGAGGCTCAGTGGTCTCAAAGACGCCAACACATCTCGTCGCTAGCAAAAAATTATAGAGGAATCAGAGCCTCATGTAAACGAGATCCTATATTGTTTTTGAAAGGGGATAAGTTGCAGAGACAAAACATCGTTTCACTTCCTCACGGAAAAATGGGTGGGAGGGTGGGATAAGGAGAAAACAGAAAGAGGTCCTACTCTCCGAAAATTTTCCTATATAACTACCAAAATAGTTTCTAGACTCAACTTCGGCCAGTAAAGGGTCCTACAGTCAGTCCTGCTCTGATACCAAGTTGTAAGACCCCTGATGCGGTACTAACTCTAACTAGTCGCTTTCGCGTCCGGTCGGAGTTAGAAGCGCATCAAATGCCACCGGCACACGACACTCGCACTCGTGTCGCTGCCGGATTCTCGACAACAGGTATATAAGCATAACTCTATAAGAAAGGAAATACATAAAGAGGATAAATAGGGAAGGGCATACAACGCCCTTGTCTAGTAATATAACATCATCATGAGTACATCTCATCAATACATCAAGCGGAAGCATAGTCGGGACCGAGTACGGTCAAGATCCAAATTGCCCTAGAGAGGGCTACACATAAATATCCACCCACGGGAACGTCTGAGCCCAACTATAGGATCCTACTGGTCGAGGTACTCGTACTCGTCGTCGTCCTCCGGGGGCACCTCCACGAAGTATCGTCCGGTGCTGGGGTCGAGGTAGTAGTCCACTGCAGCGGCCGATCAGGCAAAGCGGTAAAAACAGAAATGTAAACGGGGGTGAGAACATGTCATTACGGAATAACTAACGCTACAGGTATGGTAAAGATATAGACAGTTTGCAGCCGTACTAGCAAATATGGTGGCTACACGTTCTATCAGAAAAGAGGTGAGATCCAAGAAGTTACGTTGACAACGTGTCGTAAGTCGGCTATCCACCTACTTACGCAAACATAACACAACCTCGTTTCCCTCTCGGTCCCCCTGGACGAAGAAAGACAACCAAGGCACGCACACGGTTTGTCAAGTTTTATAATATGATTTTCCTTGATGTTATCCTATGAACAAGGAGTAGGTCTCAAGTAGTCCATAACCGCGGACACGGCTTTTCGAAAAGATTTACCCTGCAGGGGTGTACCAACTGTCCATTATAGACGTCGCATGTACGCCCGGTTTCCACTTGGCTAGGTAAGCGCCTGAAACTCCGGAACGTCAGAGTCCCTCTAACTAACAACGCACGTATCCGGGTGGCCCCCGGTGAGTCGACACCCAACCCAAAAGCTGGCCACGCTCTCGAATCGGACTCTACCTTATGACTCCAGGTTTGGATTACCGGTTAGTTCTCTTATGAGACCGGGTCCTCAGCCGGTCTATTTGGGCCAGCCAAGAAACTATGCCCTCCTGGCCCTGGTTTGGTTTGGAAACAACTGGGGATCCAACCAGCACACACACATTGCAATTGTAAAACAGCTCGGGCCACCACTAGAATGTACGAGGCTAGGTAGGTAAGACAAGGGGCCCCCATAAAACCCCACACACGATTAGGCACGCTCGTCAAGAAACACAATACCCGGAACTCGGGTCCTAGGTGACTCAAATGGAACAAAGCACCAGACGGGAGTAGTCCAGCCTTCCACCTTTCGTCGAATATAATTTAACATCATTTAACAATAATAAATATCAACCAACTTCTTGTATAACATGATATCCCAACCATAAATGTATAGGGTAGGCGGCAAGTTTTCTATCCATACTAAGCAATGGCTGAGCAGCGGTAACTTAGCAGAACAAAGGTTTGCTGGGATGTGGGGATCATGGCTGTATGGGTTTAAACATGGCATATAATGTACATAGGATCAAGCAATAATGTTCTAGATCTACAGCTAGGCATGAGCAGAAAGTTATAAAGTAATGACACAGATCTCCCCTTGCCTGGTAAGGTAGTCGAAGCAGCACTCACGGTACCCTCGGGCTTGGTGTCGGACAGCTCTACGTAAGTCTCCTCGGCGGTCTCAGGTGCTAACGTAAGGTACCGTCAAGAAAGGCACACAAGTAAGCAACTGAAGCAACTCAAACAAGGATGGCATGTTCAAGTTTTATTTACATGATGTGACCCTGTCTAGTCAAGTTTAAATGAAGGTGATGACGACAAGTCATCACTTTCATATGCATTTTATTTACATTGCAATGGCTTTGGTCTGAGCCTTAATTTAGGTGTAAATAGCATGATATGATCAACAAGCATTGCAAGAATTTAAATAACACGAAAGTAAAAACAATGATTCCGGAGACGAAGTAGTGTCGGTGAAATAGACACATGGAAGGTGCAACAGTTGATGGAGGCCAGCCATATAGCATATGACAATATGCTAGGGGCTGACTTGAAGAAGAAGATGACTTGGAACAGACTTGAAAAGATCAGATGAACAACATTTCAAATGCACTGAAGTTGAAATGTTGCAGGCAGACATACCTGAAAACTTCTAAACCAGGTGATCACACCTTGTCTCAAAAGTTGCACAACACATCATGAAAACATCACTACCGAACTCCTTGCAGAAAAGCACCCCAAAACCATATATGACATGTCTCAGTTTGGATTTGCAAGGGCAGTTGCAATTCAGCTGAAGTTCAGGGGGCTGAGTGCAAAATTGCACCTCATGAATTTTTAAAAAGGTTCAGATGAACAAATCATCATCACCATGCAATTACTTGTGTAAAACTACCCCCATTTCATATATGGCAGGGGCTAATTTGAAATTTGAACAAGCTTTGCCAAACCAAGAATTTGCAGGGGGGGCATTTTGCAAAATGACCAAGCTTCAAAATCATAGGGGTTCAAATGCAAAAATGCTCCCCACTATGCTGACCAGCAGCTCCAGCTACCCTAAATTGATATAAGGCATGCCTCGATTGAACAGGGGGGTGAAAGTCTAGTTTGAATTTGAATTCAAACTTGAATAAAATAAAACAGAAAAGAAAAGGAATAAAAAAATAAAAAAACTAAAAGGGAAGCCCAGCCAGCTTGGGCTGGCTTCGGCCAGCAGCCCAGCTGCTGCTTCCCGCCGCTGGCGCGCTAGCATCCATGGGCCAAGCCCAGCTGGATCCACGGTCCGCTGGAGAGAGAAGCAAAAAATTCTAGGGAAAATCGACCCCAGGGGGATTCGAACCCCGCACCGCGCGGCTACGACTCCAGGAGCGCTACCACCTCGGCTACTGCTCGCATCTCGACAGGAAACAGGTCGCTCTGAAGACATACTAGCTATTAGGCGTACCAAAACTGAAAACGAATTGAACCAAGTTCAGTTGGCTGTGGATGGAAGAAAAGGAGGGATCTTGCGGCGCCGTGCTTCGATCTAGGACTCCAACGACGGCGCAGCACATTGATGCAGCACTGCATCACCCCTGGAACTGCTTCGGTGCTCGCCTCCCCCGGAATCGAAGACGGATCAGGCGCTGTCTGAAGAAAGGCAGTAGCTGCTCTGCTGTCTGAAGAAATTCAGACATCGCAGTGTCACGCGCGTGGGTTCCGGCGTCGACCACAACATGCACGGTACACCAGGGCTCGACGCTCGCTCGTAGCCGCAACATGGGAGCATCCGGAACCCATTTTTCAACAAATATCGCCTCGCCATGCTATCTACAGGAGCTACATGGATCGGAAAATCGCGGCGGAGACGATCGCTTGCGGGAGACAGGGGAGGGGATCGGAGCTCACAGCGGGGAACGACGGCTCGAACGGGCTCGGGAGGAAGGTGGCCGGTGTCCTTCACGCAGTGAAGACGTAGACGGAGCCGAGCCACACAGGGACCTCAGGCCATGGACCTCCTGTCCATGGCGGCTCCGGACAGGATGCAGCGGAAGGGGAACGGGAGGAGGCGGCGGCGGAACGGGAATGGAGCTAGGGTTAGGGGGAGCCAGGAGGGCTCATATATAGGAGAGGGGGAGAGGCGACATGGACGAAGGAGAGCCTCTCCTCCACGGGCGCCATGTGCGTGAGGGGGAGAAAAGCAGAGGAGGGGGATGACAGGTGGGGTCCGGTCGGCAGAGAGAGAGAGAGAGAGGAAAGGAAACAAAAAACGGTGCGCTGCCCCCGCCGGGCTGAAAACGGTCGGCCCAATTGGCTGGAAGAGGAAAAAGGAAGGACAGGGCCTTTTCCAATAGAAATGAGCAGCAGAGAAAGAAAAGGAAAAGAAAAAGACAGGGGCAAAGGAAAAATATTCCAAATATTTTTAAAATCCCTTAAAAAAGATGCTTGATCACCCAAAATTGATTTGAACAATTTTGCATGCAGTGAAAAATCTCCAAAAGCAAAACAGTACCCTTTTCCATTTAAAATTAAATAGAAAAGGACTTGAAGAGTTTTTGAGAGAAAAATAGAAGGTTCAAAATTCCATGAGCTTGAAATTCTTAATCCTTGCATTTTTGTAGAATTTTTAAATTTGGTTTGACCAATTTAGGCAACAACAAAAATGTGGCCCCTTTTTGAATTCAAAAACACTTTGAACTAGGGCTACTGTTTTTGGTGGTGGCAAAAATGCTTTGAGGGTTTCAAAACCCTTGCCATAGCAGTTGAACTGGCTAGGCCAAGTTTGGGGTCAAGTGAAGTGAGCATGTGACAAGGAAAATTCCATGACTGCCCTTCTTGAACCACTTTGGATGCAAAGGAAAACAACTCAACATGACTCCATTCTCAAGGCCAATTTAAATCACCACATGAAATGACATAAACCTCCACCATGCCAAGTTACAAGTCTAACAGAGAAAGTAAATTACATGGTGTTTGCAACTTATTACATGTGGGCTGTTACAGCTCTCCCCTACCAACACAGGATCTCGTCCCGAGATCTAAGCAAGAAAAAGCTCGGGATACTCAGAACGGAGATGATCTTCACGCTCCCACGTTGCTTCCTTTTCCGAGTGGTTTAACCATTGCACCTTGAGGAACTTGACGGTCTTTTTGCGAGTCTTGCGCTCGGACGAGTCAAGAACACGGACTGGACGCTCTGAGTAAGAAAGATCCGCACTGAGCTGGATCTCGCCCAAGTCCACCGCCTGCTCTGGCTGCTTGAAACACTTCTTCAACTGAGACAGGTGGAACACATCATGCACCATAGCCAAGCTGTCTGGAAGCTCGAGGCGGAACGCAAGAGGTCCCCGAGTCTCTAGGATGCGGAACGGACCAACGAACCTGGGAGCCAACTTGCCTTTGATCCCAAAGCGGTGAGTGCCCCGAATTGGAGACACTTTGAGGTATGCGAAGTCACCAACTTTGAAGTCAACACCACGGTGCTTCTTGTCATAATAGGCCTTCTGCCTAGACTGTGCTGCCTTTAGGTGTTCTCGGACAATTTTCACTCTGTCCTCTGCCTCTTGGATCACATCTGGACCGAACAGTTGCCTCTCACCTGTCTCGGACCAGTTCAAAGGTGTCCTGCACTTGCGGCCATACAAGACTTCAAACTGCGCTGCTTGCAGACTTTCCTGATAGCTGTTGTTGTAAGAGAACTCAGCATACGGCAAACACTCTTCCCACTTCATGCCAAACGAGACGACACATGCCCTCAACATGTCCTCAAGAATTTGATTCACACGCTCAACCTGCCCACTGGTCTGAGGGTGATAAGCGGTACTGAACAACACTGTCGTACCAATGGCCTTTTGGAAGGCCTGCCAGAACTTGGAGGTGAAAAGACTGCCTTTTCAAAACCCTTGCCATAGCAATTGAACTGGCTAGGCCAAGTTTGGGGTCAAGTGAAGTGAGCATGTGACAAGGAAAATTCCATGACTGCCCTTCTTGAACCACTTTGGATGCAAAGGAAAACAACTCAACATGACTCCATTCTCAAGGCCAATTTAAATCACCACATGAAATGACATAAACCTCCACCATGCCAAGTTACAAGTCTAACAGAGAAAGTAAATTACATGGTGTTTGCAACTTATTACATGTGGGTTGTTACAGGTACTGCCCGGAAAAACAAAATATGTAATGCCCAAAATGAATCATTGGTACTGTCCAAAATGCATAAATGGTATTGCACGATATTAAAGGGATTGCTCAAGATGAAACAATGGTACTGCCTAGAAGAAAAAAATTCGGTGTACTACCGGTATCAAATGTATGTTACTTCCAAATAAATATTTTTATTAAATCTTTTTTCCAAAAAAATCATATTGCCCAACAATAAAAAGATGTTGTGTCGCTCAGATAAATAAATTGTACTACCTAAATTGAATTATTGGTACTGCTCAGAGTATTTTAGTTGTACTGCCCGACGATAGAATTTTTTTGCACTGACCAAATATGCTTTAACAGTTTTTTTTATTTCTTCAATAATACAAAAAGCTATTCCTGCTTGCAATTTTCCATTGTAATCTTTTATGCAATGTGGAAACCGTAATTCTTGCTCTCGCTAAATCTGCGTAGAGCAATCCTAAGCAGGAGCTAGTACAGAGCCATTGCACTTGCATCTTTTCAGGCATGAGCTATCCTGGAGCAGCTAAAGATTACTGATAAACCAATTCATGTGTGGTGAGTGCAGAAGCTATGAAGCAGCTAGCCGACACGCCATGTTGTGGTGCTATGTGTGCTTCCGCACTGATCCTCTGACCCAGGTTATGAGGAGGCATGCGCCGATGAGGAGCACAGAGATGGAGCCCGGCTTGTAGAGTCAGATTCTCCACGGCTCGTACTCCTCGCTCGGCATGGGCGGTCGTGCCCTCGGGTCACTCGTCCTAGCGAGCTTTTGCCTCATGGTCGCCACCAACTTCATGCCTGCTCGAAGGCCTTCAGAATAGAGGAACGAGAGGACAGAGCGGCTGATGCGTCCCAAATGTATCTATAATTTCTACTTGTTTCATGCACTTTTATGTGACATTGCTACATATTTTGTTACACTTTTATATCATTTTATACATGTTTGGACTAACATACAAACTCAATCCATCCAGTGTCAGTTCCTGTCTGCTGATGTCTTTAGTTGTAGTGATTTTTCGCCAATTTAAAATGCCAGAAATTTTTGGGAAAATTAGAATAAAAATCAGCGTTCAAGAAGCACCGAAGGAGAGCCGAAGGGGTGCCACCCTCTCCACCACTAGAAAAATTCCTTATTGTGGCGTCTTTTTTTGCGCATTTCAAATGCGCCACCCCTAAGACTCTCAAAATGTGCCACCCATAAGCCCTTATTCGTGGCGCATTCTGAAAATGCGTCACCCATAAGACTCTTATTCGTGGCGCATTCTGAAAATGTGTCATTATTAAAAAAATTGAATTTTTAATTTTGAATCTGGATCACGATTTTTTTTCAATTTTTTTAATCTCAGGTCAGTATGCTTAATGCCCGGTCACTATGCTTAATCTCAGGTCAAACTTCCCGGAGGGTCACCCATCCTAACACTACTCCAGCCCCAGCACGCTTAACTTCTCGGATCCATTCAACTCATACCCAAGCTCGCTTAACAAGCACTTGTTGATATATCTATCATATCAATCCTATTAAACAGTGTTGATGTTCATGGGTGTGCTAAAAAATTTAATTTTTTTTGGAAACTTCCCGATCGGTCATCTAGGCTATTTTGAACTTTAAAAAAATGATATTTTTTTCTGTTAGTAGTGGCGCATTAAATAAAAAATGCGCCACTACTAAGTTTGAATTTTTTTTATTTTTTGGCTCCAGATCTTGAAAGGTCCGTAACATTTTTTCTATTAAGTTTTTGAGGATTCTAAAAATGTTCAACGGGGTATCCCCGATTGAATTTGGATATAACTTTTCGAATAGATGATTTTTCATATAAAAAACTTTTTCATCGGAGTTTGTATGCTAAAGTTATGCCATTTTACAAATTCTCGAGAGATTTTGCAAAAAAAGCCAGAATTCATGTTTGTAAATTTTCCTAACAAATAGACCACATATCACATGGGAATCTCATTTTCTTTTAATTTTTTGACATTTCTAGCACTTTATTTTATTTATTTTGAAATTAAAAAGGCAGTCTACACGGGGGTGTAATTGTGTGTTGGGAATTTTCCCCTCACATTTTTAGGTTAGTAGTGGCGCATATGCAAGATGCGCCACTAATAAGTCCTTATGGGTGGCGCACTTCAAAACGCGCCACTAATAATTCCTTACAGGTGGCGCATTTCAAAATGTGCCACTAATAATTCCTTAGGGGTGGCTCATTTCAAAATGTGCCATCCATAAGCTCTTATTAGTGGCGCATTTTGCAAAATGTGCCATCCTTAATTTTACAAAATGCGCCACGAATAAGCAGATCCAGGCTGGTCCATTCTTAGGGGTGGCGCACTGCTGAAAAATGCGCCACAAATAAGAGCTTATAGGTGGCGCATTTTGAAACAGTGTACCACCCCTTACAAATAGTGGCGCATTACATAAAAAATGCGCCACTAATAAGGATTCCATGTATAGCCTTTTCTCTAGTAGTGCTCCCAAGCAGCCAGGTGGTGCGGCCCCACCCCTGGCCGCGCCACCAGGGCGCCTGGGAAGTGGGACGCACCTCTGGTGCCCCTCTTCGGCCTATTTTTACCCCCCGTCGAGGAGACCCTCGTAAAGAATCCCGCATCACAAATTACCTCTCTGTTCCGCCGCCGCCACGCTCCGAAGATCAGGAGCACCAGAAGACCCCTTCCGGCACCCTATCGGAGGGAGGATTGACCTCCGGGAACCTCTACACCATCATGGACGCCTCCCAGATGTGTCGTGAGTAGTCGTCCTTGGACCATGGGTCCGTGATCAGTAGCTATGTAATGTATTCTCTCCACCATTGTTCTTCAATGTTTAGACCTCGTGAGATGCCCTACATGATCAAGGCACCTATGTAATTTTCCTGCTGTTGCTATGATGTGTTTGCTAGGATCAAATGGATTATGAGATTATGTTCAGATCGTGATGAGTTATATATTTCGTTTACATTTTATATTTTGTTCTTAGTAATTCTTGCATGTTCTCTGTTTCTGTTTTTTGCTTTGGCCAAGTAGTAGAGAGTAACTCCAAGAGTGAGCATTATGCATTATTGTGGGTTCATGCCCCCCGATGACTAGCTTGAGTGACAGAAACATGAGTCTAGGGGATGTGTTGTTGCCAACAGGGAGAAAACAATGGTGCTTCTAACCGCGGTTGCAAGGATTGTTTACTTTACGCATAGATTGTTAATGCAATTGTCTGTTGCTTTGAGTTTACACTTTGGGTGGGGCTCGCAACTTAATACCAGCGAGATGTTCTATATAGATACCTCAAGGTGGATGATTAGTAGTAGATGCAGATGGATTTCGGTCAACTTGTCTCGGTGTACTGCCCATACTTTTGAGCACTCTTACTTTCAAGTAGCATAATTAGCATTGAAGTGCTTTTATAATTCTGTCAATTTCCTAGCTATAATTTGTTCACCAAGCTTAGCTTTTCTATCGTCTTTTGGGAGAGATACATCACTAGTGAACCTCACGGGGCCACGGTCCATCTTTCCACCATTGTTTACACCTCACTTTATTTATCGCATTTACTTTACATTGCAATTATCACTACCATTATCTCTTGTGTTTGATCCTTTGTAAATGGCAAGGCCGGAGGGATTTACAACCCCTTTGTACTCGTTGGGAGCAAAGTTATTTGTATCCGTGTGCAGGTCCAGGTAAAGTAAGCAACTCTCGGTTGTGAACGACGCCATTATTCACTTTAGCACCTACTTGTCGTAGTCGGAGTCCTACTGGATTAACTCTCAACCTTGGTATCTTTGCCAAGGGAAATTTATTACTGTGCTACATCTCAACCTTCCACTTGGGGTAACCAACGAGGGGCGAGAAGCCATCAAGCTAATTTCTGGCGCCGTTGCCGGGGACTCCACTCTTCAAGATAGGGGAGTTGCACACTATCTTTTACCTTTGCTTTTTTTACTCTTATTAGTTTACTTTCTAGTTTTTGCTTTTGATTCTTATATGAAAAACCAAAAAAAAATGTTGTTCCCTTTTTCCTTTGTGTTTCTTTGCCTAGTGATGCTATCCTCACCATGGGTGCGGATCTACCCAAATATGGTAGGATGGACATGTTTCACTTGGATCATCTCCGATCTATCTGTGCTCGCGCTAAAAATGCAACCGACTTGGTTGAGGGAAAATCATTGTATGAGCATGCTCATTATACGCAACACCATTTATCTCAGAAAGGGAAACACTTATGGGATCAAATACAAACTTATCATTGCTATGCTGAATCTTTGTGCCATATTTATGATTTTAATTGCATCTCTAGAAAAGATCAAAAACACCTTCCCTTCCAATGCGATTTTAATGAGAATGAGATCCTATCTTCCTATGCTAAAGGTGTTTATGATTACTTTCATGTTGAAAAGATTGAAGAGTTTGTTGCTTTTAAGGATTCTTATGAGATTGCTTCTTTGATTGAAAAGTATTACGATACTATTCACAAGTCTGAAAACCTTGCAGTTCTTGCTTATTGCTTTGAGAATTATATTTGCAATGATTATATTGAGGATTTTAAAAACAAAATGTTTGCTTCCCAAGAAGAGGCGAATGATTGCTTTGATGAGGAATCCTATGATTCCGAGGACTCACTCGAAATATCACTTTCTGAAGAAATTGATACTTGCTTTGTTGATGGCCATGATGCTAATATGGATTATGCTTGCCAAGATGAACTTGCTATAGTTCCTTATGTTAAGCATGAAATTGTTGCTATTTCACCCACACTTGATTGTCCTATTATCCTTTTGAAATCTCCAACTCATATTTTGGAGAATTTTGCTCTTATTAAGACTCAATGTGATGGGATGCATTTATCTTATGATCCTAAAAACCGTGTTGAAAACAATACATGTGTGCTTGTAGGTCAGGAACAACATGCTTTATGTGATAGTTATATTCTAGATGTTGTTCATGATACTACTGAAAATTAAGTTTGGTTATAGAAACTTCCATGTTACAAAAACACCTCTCTCTAAGTTGAAACTTTTCAAGTTGTTCTTGTTTTACCTTCCTATGCATGTTACTTTGTGCTTTCATGATTTATTTCTTTACAAGGTTCCTAGGCATAGGAAGTGGGTTAGGCTTAAATGTGTTTACTTGCATATTTATGCCGTCTTTTGCTTCAAATTCTTATTCTTATGAGAGCACCTTTTATAATCTTCATGCCTAGCTAAAAGGCATAAAAGAAAGCGCTTGTGGGGAGGCAACCCAAGATGTTTTTTCTTTCAGTTTTAGTGGTCTTGATGCTTGTTACCACTGTAGCAACATCATTGTATCTTTATTTTTAAGCTTTGTGCCAAGTTTTTGCCTTCGATTGTAAGAAAGTTCAAAAGTTGTGACATGCTGTCCAGAAACAGATTATGTCCCCTTGAGGGAAAAGTTCGGCTAAAATCACCAGATCATCTTTTTTATCTGATTTTTTTTACAGTGTGATCTATACAATTAGCTTTCGTGCATCTTTTCTGAGTTTTTTATTTGAGTTGCAGAAGTACCCCAAAATAATTATCTACTACCTGCTGGTCTGTTTTTCACAGATTCTGCCATGTTTTGCCTTTCTTCGTTTTGCAAACCTTAAGCTTGCTTTTTCTTTGCAAAAACTTTGTCAATCTTGAGAAACAGTAGCTCTTCATGAATATCTTTATTTCCAGTAGAGAAAAAATAATTTATCATGGTACTAACCACTCTAATCAGCTTATGATGAGTTTTGTATGAAAGAAGTTTTCAAGTATGCAAAGAGAGATGATGAAAGAAGATTCGAGAGTGTCAAGCGCTCAAGCTTGTGGATGCCGCCATGCACCTCCAAGAAATACCCAAGGAGACTCAAGCGTCTAAGCTTGGGGATGCCCCCGTGCATCCTCTTCTCCATAAAAAATCATCAGTTCGTCCGTCTCCATGCTATATTTTTATTGCTTCATATGTTATGTGCTAGACTTGGAGCGCCTCGCTCTTTACTTTTTTGTTTGTTTTATTTTTTATTGATGTTCATAACAAGTTGGATCCTAGCCGAGAAACACGCTCCACTCCACCGTAGAACACAACATAGGCTTGCATGCTTATCTTATCTTTTGTGTGTGTTCTTTATCTTTTCATAGCTGCTGTCATGCTTAGCTCTAGTTTTCATGCTTATTCTTTTTAAGAGCTTTTGTTTAGGTTGTTATAGAAACTCTCTTAGCCTTCATGTTTATCTTGTTTAGAGAGTTGGCTTGTTGCACTGAGTTGTGTGTCTTGCATGAGTAGGTAATTAAGGTTGCTATTATAAGTGTAGTAGTAACATGCAATAGTTTTGAGGTATTGGTTAGAGTAATGTTTGGACATCAAGGTGCCAAGAGCTTGAGCTTATTAGTGATAGGTGTATTTTGGGCAATCCGTGCTTATTTTCAAAAAATACAAAAATTAGTTGAGAACTCTAGCTACTCGATGGATCACTAACCTCTGGATGGGTTGGAATATATAGAGTATCCCCACGTACCATGGGTTGAGGATGCGCAAGGATAACCAAACCCCCATACACTCCTCCTCGGGGTATTGTTCTCTTTGTGAACCCCCCAATTAGATAGAGAGTTACCGATAATAAGTGCATGATTTCTTCGGACTAATGCGAGTATTCGATTGTTGGCACTTCCTGATAGAGGCAAAGGTGTCCTGATGTTTCGATGAGATCATGGAGATCGATTATGGTGGAGTATACTTTCACGAACCGACTACGAACGTGCGAATACATTGCGCCTTAGCGATCGCTAAACCAACTCCGAGAGGTTATTGATCCCGTGGATGCACGATCAACCTGACCACGAAGGTCGAATTCCTGCAAGCAATCGACAAGAACAAGCAAGAACCAAGAATTGCAATCTGGATATTGCGGATATAAGATGAATGATTAACAGAATTTGGGGTTCCAATGCGGTCTTGGCCTGGTCGGATGACACAAACGAAGATCTCGAAGTTTCTGCTATGGCTAACTTAAATCTAATCAAAACCCAAGTCTAAACGACGACCTAAGGGCTGTATATATGGGGGAACAGAGGGGATTTTTGTGACCCCTTGGAGGTGGGGTCCGAAAACAACCCTAACTCGGTTTCCCCACACATACGGACTCTAAAAGCGGCCTATAAAGTAGTATTTCGAAATTACATGGGCCCAACCCAATATTAAGGTGACGCAGCACCTATAATTGCCCTTGGACGAAAATAATGAAGTGGCATCTCGTGCATTTCGTCCAAGCCTTCATGCACGCCTTATGGTGGCTTCAAAGTGCGAAAATCACCATTGGAAGCTCCATTGTCCTTTTCCGCGCGCACACCTTCTTCTCCATGCTTGATCCCGCTCCAATGACCATCCTTCTTGTCCATGCTAGGTCCTTCATTCATAAGCAAAACAAAAGTATCTAATTTAGGCAGCATCATATGTTCATGAACATTAGAAGGATTCGCAAGAAACGAAAGTACCTGATAATTTAGTTGACGTGCGCGTGCTCTAGTAACTGGTCCAATATGTGTAGTTGGTGACGATGTGGGTGTAACATTAGTAGGGATGTCCTCATCACTTCCACCTTCCCATATTTTGCTAGCCTCTTCGTTACCGTGCATTGCCTTTCTCACCTTGAGAGTTGGGCATACTTCGCCGGTGCATCCAAACCCTTGGGACGATACTCTCTGTCATCATAAACCTCCCTATATCTTCCTCAAAACAGCCACCATACCTACCTATCAAGGCATTTCCATAGCCTTTCCGAGATACATTTCCATGCAGCATCCACCATCTCATGACTTGAAATTCATGTCATACATGCTTTTGCTTGATCGAGGAGCCACATGATAGTTGGGCTTTGCCCTTATTATTGCTACATGACGCGCTAGTATCATTGCATATCCTGCTAAACTGGCAGAGGCATACATTTGCATACATCATGATAGTTTTCATTATTCTGTATGTTTGAGTACTTCTTGTAAAGTGTGAAGATCTTCTATATTCTTGTAAAACATAGAGTGTTTGCCTTAAGTGAGGAAAAGATCCCAAAGAGGAAAAATTAAAAGATCCCTAAGAGGACAAATGAGAGATAAATAGAAAGAGCCAAAGAGGCCACAAAAATACAAAAAAATAGAAAAAAGAGAAAAAATAAATAAAAAGAGAGAAGGGGGCACCACTACTATTCCTTTTGAAAGATCCACACTCGTTACTCCATTGATATACTTGTACTCCATAGAGATTATCATTCATGCATAAATAAGTGGGGACCCTACACTATAGAACTTGGCTTGCATATTCCAAGGATGAGCCTCCTCACATGAGCTCTAATTCTTCATGAGCAAGCAAGTTGGATGCACCCCACTAGTTCCATTGGAGAGCTTACCTTAGCTCACATGTGCATCCGTTGCATGGCAATCCGTACTCCTCACATCATATCTATCATTTGGCCTTCTCTAGCCTACGATTGTCCTCATTGAGGTGAGCCTTTCACACATTTTTTGTCTTCCTCCCCCATCATTTCTCTCTTTGCCATCCTAAGTGCTAACGTGTCTTGCTCGCGCTCATCCATTGCATGAGTGCTCAAAGTCGAAAGGGACATGACTGACTAGTTGTCTGGGGATGAGTTAAAATAAGATCCCAAAGGAGACCAAGCATGAAGTTTTAGTAGATTGAGTTCTCAATTAAACTATATATTTTTACTCTCTTAATCACCTCTCCCATTGCTTGCACGTAAAGACCATTTGGAGACATTCGATTCAGGGACAGCGAGAGCCCTTGCACCTTTATGTTTATACTTTCCTAGAATTAATGCTAAGACTCTTGCTTGTTATTGTATTGACTTGAATTGCATATCTTACTTGCTTTACTTTCAAGTTCTTATATGTGTGTGTTAGTATGTCACCATAGAAATTATCTGTGTTATCATTTACATACTCGAGGACAAGCATGAATTAAGCTTGGGGATGTGCAGCGCAGTCGAGCGGGAGGGGTGGCGCCGCGGTAGCGTGGGAGGAGCGGCGGCGCGGTCGCGCAGTAGGGGCGACGACGCGATCTCACAGTAGGAGCGACGACGCGGTCAGGCTGTAGGGGCGGCGGCGTGGTCGGGCCATAGGGGCGACGACGTGGTAGGGCGGTGTAACACCCTCGGTGTCAAGCTACAGTGATCACTTTTTATTAATGACTAAGCTCAGTGATTAACCATGACTTGATCATCATTGAATCAAATCTTTTTCAAACCCCTTTGGGTGGAATAAAAAACAAAGTGGAAATAAAAGTGAAACCAAAAATGTTGCAAAGAATTTTATGAAATGCATAATAATCATTAGGTCATATGAAAATAATAGTGGGCAATTATTACAAGGTTTAAATATTGTAAACAAATCTAAACAATAATAAAATAGTAGCATTTGACCCCTTTTAAATAAAACAAAAATGTAATTGATTTTATATTCACAAAACTTCTTGTGGCACTGCTATAAAATGCATCACTAATCTTGGTACATGTTTCACATTTTACAAAAATGAAGCAATAGTCAAATGAATTTAAACAGAAAAGAATAAGAGGAAGAAAATCAAAGAGGGAGAAGTGTTATCCCACGCCCTGGGCAAAAGCCCAACCGGGCCCAGCCATCTCCCTCCCGTTTCTTCCACCTTCTGTTCACAGGAGCCGTGGCGGCCATCCATGGCACCGCCGGTGCCTCGCTGTCGACCATCCACAACATCCCCGGCGAGATAAGAATGGCCCGCACCTTCCCCATTCTCGAACCCTAGATCGAGTCCACCATTTTCCCCCTCCTCCGCGCCATGCCCCCTGGACCGAGCTCTACCGTGGCCGCGCCGTCGCGGCCGACGCGGCCAACGGCCACCTCTGGCCCGGTCGTCGTGTCCTGGAGCTACCCGGCCTTCGTCCTCGTCACCCCAAGCAGACCACCACCGCCGGGGCGCCGTGTACCTCATGAATCGCAGCCGTCTTCCCCGCCACGGCCGATGCCCCGCCGCACCAAATTCACCATCGACCACGCCTCTACGACCCGCTCGAGCTCGCCCACACCCTCCCCTTGACGAGCAGCGCACATCCCCCCCATTTCCCCGTCGAAATCCCCCCGTAGCCCCCTCAAATCCCCCCGTGCCGCCGTGGCCAGAGCGCGCCTGGGCCGCTCCCTGCATCGCCACGGCCGCGTCCGGTGCGTGCTTTTGGCCGCCCCACGCCACCTAGGCCGCGCTCACCACCTGCGCTGGCCACGCCCTTGTTTCCTTGCCCCCGCCATGGCCTGGCTCCCCTCCTGGTTAGCCCCGCCGCGCGCCATTGCTACCCCGCGGGCGCGGGCTACTCCTGTCAGCCGCGCTGGTGGCCACGCGCCCGCCGCCCACGATCCGTCGCTCGCCACCTCCAGGCGCCGCCGCTTGCCGCCGGCCACGGCCACGACGTGCCGTGTGTGTCGTGCGCGTGAGTGGCCTAATAATCCACTACCACTGGGACCCACCCCGATTGGATTAGCCACTAATCAGAAAAGAAATTAACCCCCCTTTGAGCCTTACAAGTGGGCCTAGCCGTTTAAGCTAATAAAAATGGATTAGTTATAATCTCTCACTAACACCTAGACCCCACCACTAATTAAACTAGATAATTGCTCTGTTAAAACAATGTCTCTATGACATGGGGCCCTCTGTATTGTTTAATTAAATAAATAGAATTATTGCTATTGTGAGTATGACATGTAGGCCCCACCAGTCAGTTACTGTTTTGGATAAAGATATGGATAATGTTGAGTTTAATTAATAAAAGAAAATCCAGAAATTCTTTTAAATTGAATAAAACTTTTAAAATCAATATCTTTTAAACCGTAGCTCTGTTGGAAAAACTTTATACATCAAATTTGATCAGAAAAATATAACGAATACGGACACGCTAACCATACCCCCACCGCACCCCTCTAACATACCGAACCCGAGACTTTCCCCCTCCAGATCGTCTGTCCGGTAATTACCCGGTACCGGTAAAACTTTCCGGATGGAAATGTTCTGAACATAAAAGTTGTTCGAAATGCATCAACGTTCACAAATAGACTATCCACGTGTTTGTCAGATATTCAAGACACTACAGACATGGAACCTTCCCCCTCAGGGTCGTCTATCGATAATCACCCGGAGCCGGTATTTCATCCCCGAATGAATTTTCCCTCCGAGCAACGTGCATTGCACTGCGTTAGAACACCGTTAAATTTGCATTTTCCATGTCTTGTATTTGTATTGCTATTATTGTTGTGTATTTATTGTTTCTCCCCCTCTCTTATTGTCCGGTAGTCCCGACGACCGCGGCCGATGCCCTTGTGATCGACTACGTCATCGATGACCGTACCGCTACCGTCGAGCTTCCAGGCAAGCAGGGCCATTCTATTCCCCAGATATCGCCTATCTTTCTGTACATTTCTTGCACTAGGCATTGTTACTGTTGCTGCTACGTTGCTTACCTATTCAATTGCATAGCCTGTCATTATCGCCCCTTGATGAACATGCCTTTATCCCATGCTGCCTATCAATTATATATATTATAGTCAGCAGTGGTCCATGCGCTTTGTTAGTCAACTAGGATTAGATAGCGGGCCGTGATCACTCTGGTGAGTGAACGCGTAACAATATATTAACTGCAACAGGTACGGTACAATGCAGACACCGCCTAAGGCCCCCTAGCTCGGCTCTGCCGAGCCACTATCAAGTGTGAGCTATCAAGGAGTAATCCTTGTGCTCCAATCGATGCTGACTCTGTATAGTCTCTCTAGGTACCTGAGCAACTGTTCTCCTTAAAGTTAAGAGTCGGGCGACCCAACGGTGCCCGCGAGCGGTATTGCGTCGTGAACGACAGGGAGGGTACGACCGACGTTACTGGCGTGCTTGGCCCCTGCTCGTATCTCGCGAGAGTTACCAGACCACGAAAAGTCGAGCTCTACCAAGAGCACACGCGAGACAACGTAAGGAGACGGTTCACCTTGTTGGTAACCGCGTGCTTTGACGGGACGACAGGGCAGGCCCCGACGTTACAGGTGGACCTTGTTGCTGTTCGTTGTCCGTTGTGTTGTTAGTCAGACAGCGATAACGGTTGTCTACGAGATAATAATAAAATGCTAATGTCACAACCCTCTTTTAGGTATGTGCTAGGGTTAGCTTGGGTTTGTGCATCATGGAAAAAATTTCAAAAAGAAATCCAAATGGGAAAAAAACCTAGTTGAATTTAATTAAATGGCCAGACAAAATTTGCTTCAAAAAATCCCTATGGTATTTTTGAAAAGTGTTACAAATATGCACGATCACATATAAAGTGAAGTGGGTCCCACTGCATGCACCAAGATTTCTCAAAAATACCATAAGTGCCTTGGAAATTAAATAAAACCCCAATTTGAATTGAAATTCAAATAGTTTGAATTTCAAAAATCTTCAAAACTTGGGAGTGGCTAGTTATATGCCATGTAAGTCCAAATTAAAATTTTGGGGATTTTATAAAATGCTTTGATTTTTTTATTCAAAGCAAAACAAATAAACAGAAAATAAAATAGAGAAAAATGGAAAAGGAAAAGAGCCCACTCACCTAGGCCCAGTGGCCAATTCGGCCCAGCCCAAAAGGGCACCCCCGTCTTCTTCCCAGGACAGCCAGGCAGGGAGGTTACCGGCGGGCACCGCATGGCCGCCAGGCAGCTGCCTGGCTGCCCCCTTCACCTTATCTGGCGCCGTGGAGGCCCTGGAGAAGCCCCAAGCCACTTCCCCCTCCTCTGAGTCGCCCTCCTCCTCTCCCCACGCCTATTTGCTTCGCCTCCAGAGAGCCCAACGTCGCCGCCGTCGTGCTTCTACGCGGCCATCGGCCACCGTTCGTCGCTCCAAGTTGTCTAGAGGATCCGTCGGCACCGTCTTCGTCACCGTGGCCGCTCAATTCGCGCTGAGGAGCTCCAAGGACGACGCACGCGTCGTCTTCTTCCACCACGGCCACTCAACTCCGGTGAGAGATTCCTCCGTCGCCGTTTCCCCTTCGGCCTCCCCGACCACCCAGACGTGCTCAGGGTGAGCTACCCTCTCCGAGCACCTCCCCGTGCCCTCGTCGTCGTTTTCCATCGGAGCATAATGCCTAGTTTCTCACAGTTGTCCATAACCGGGGACACGACTAATCATGATTAGTTTGTACACTCTGCAGAGGTTTGCACACTTTACCCACTGGACCCAACCCGAAGATTCAGACGAAGTCTTCAGAAGAGGTCACGTCCACCCTTTGGTACCCGGTAGACCTATCATATCTACATCTTCTAGCTACCAGGGCCAAGCTCCCTACAACTTACTCGAATAAGCCAGAGCCCATATAGACAGTGGTTGTACATGGAAGCTACTACTCACTAAGTCTGTCTGATATTTTTGAGCATGGACGGTGCCCGCTTAGGGTGCACTGTCATGGGCGCAGTCCTTCGATAAGGTGCACGACCCCGTGATGCCTTCCCTCCATACTATGCAATACCATTGAGAGCATTTAACCCTGAATCTGCCCTTCGAGAAGGCGCAGCCTACAGGATGCATCCCGCCCGTCCAGAGGTGAATTCTATTTAAGGTTGCTAGTCAAGTCATTAAATCCTCACATAACTCAATGTATTCTCAAGCCAATCCCCGCTACAAGCATAGCAATATATAATAATCATGAACTAAGGCGACAAAGAATACATGATCAGATCATATGGCTATCCTACCAGGTTTGCAGCATAAGTAATATAGTAGCAATCCTACACATGCATAGGGTGATAGTTGCTACATGCATAATGAAAAATATAGGATGAGGTATGGTCAAAGTGTAACTTGCCTTATACATTCGATGAAGTTCTTGGCACTCATAATCTGGATAACTCTACTCGTCACACTCCGAGCAATCTATCGTAAAAGAAAGATACCACATAAACAATCACACCAAAAAGGAATCAAAAGACTAACAAATCAAACATAATAAGGTTTAGCAACAATAACAACTGGGCTTGAAAGGTATAGGTGTCGATGTGCTCGAAGGTGATAGGTGGAAGGTAAACTCGAGTGAGTCAACAGATAAGGAATTGTCAACATAAAAGAAACTGACTAAAAATACTAAGAACTAAGGATACATATCATGGCAATAAGAAAGGTCTGTGGACATATTCGAGATGTTACAGGTGATCCAATATGCAAAAAGAATCACGTGAAACGGAATAGTAAAACACAGGTTATAGCAAAGTGAAGTTTGAATTTAATTTAATTTCAAACAGATCAAAAAGTATTTGAATATGGTGGACAAATGATATAGAATGAAAGTATATGCCATGAGTGATCCTATGCAAAAAAGAATCAATTGAATTGGATCACCGGTATAAAAGATACAACCTTTGGAAGTTTGAATTTGAATTTAAATAAATTCATATTCGAAATTGTGCAAATGTGTGAAAGGTTTACTCTATCATAAAGTAAAGATCACTATGAGCGTGTAGGAAAAAGAATCATCTAATTCCGATACACGGTTAAGAAGATACGGCTAAAATGGTTCTAGGGTGCAAACTATGAAAAAGGGCTCGTTTGTGAATAAAAATAAATTCACATCACGAACAGGCCCCTGGTGCTATAGAACGAACGGTGTTCGTTGTCAGCTTTAACTAGCAAACTTTCACTGAATAAGGGGTTCGGTATGAGTCGGTTAAATGGCTAAACCAGGGAAAAACTGGGTTAAACCGAACCGGTTTAATAAAAAAAACTAACTACTAGATCCGATCTGGACCATTAAACTAACTAAAAAAAACTAACTACTAGCACTGATACGTCCCAAACGTATCAATAATTTCTGCTTGCTCCATGCATGTTTTGTGTGATATTTCTATGATCTAGATACACTTTCATACACTTTTGATCATATTTGGACTAACCTATTAACTCAGTGCACCCCAGTGCCAGTTTCTGTTTTCTGCTGTTTTTCTATGTCAGTTTCCCCCCATATTAAAAGTGCTTAAGAAATTCGGGAAAAATCATATAAGAAATCAGCATGAAGGAACCTTCCGGAGTCCCGAAGGGGGACCAGGTAGGACCCACCAGGGCCCCAGGCGCCTAGCTGGCGGGGCCTAGGGCTTGGTGGCGCCAGGGGTGCGCCTAGACCCCTGGTGTCCCCCCTGGCTGCCCCCTTCGCCTATATATCTCTCGTGACGTGAAACTTCCGAAGACAGAACCCTTTTTCGCGATCTCGCCTCTGTTCCGCCGCCGCCGCGCTTCCAAGATTGGGAGCACCAGCAGGACCCTTCCCGGCACCCTGCCGGAGGGAGGATCGACCTCCGGGAGCTTCCCCTCGATCATGGATGCTTCCCGGATGTGACGTGAGTAATTTACTTTGGACCATGGGTTCGTGATCAGTAGCTATGTGATGTTCTCCTCCCCTCTTTGTTCTTCATGGTTTAGACCTCGTGAGCTGCCCCACATGATCGAGGCAAATATGTAATCTTTCTTCTTTTGCTATGCTGAGTTTGATGGGATCTGATGGATTATGAGATTATGTTCAGATTGTGATAGTGTAATATATTTGGTTCTTATCTTTTATATTTTTGTTCCTAAGTAATTCTTGCATGTTCTCCGTTGCTGTTTATTGCTTTGGCCAAGTAGTAGGTAGTGACCCCAAGAGGGAACGTTATGCTCGATTGTGGGTTCATGCCCCCTGATGAAACGCTTGAGTGACAGAAACATGAGTCTAGGGGATGTGATGTTGCCACAATGGGGAAAACAACGGTGATTGTAACCGCGGTTGCAAGGATTGTTTACTTTACGCAAAGTTCTTTTTAATGCAGTTGTCTGTTGCTTTGAGTTTACACATTGGGTGGGGCTCACAACTTAATACCAGCGAGATGTTCTGGATAGATATCTCAAGTTGGATGATTAGTAGTAGATGAAGTTGGATTTCGGTCTACTTATTTTGGCGTACTGCCCATGCTTCTGAGCCTCTTCCTTTCTTTGTAGCATAGTTAGCATTGCGGTGCGTTTATAATCCTGTCAATTGCCCGTCCGTAATTTTCTTACCTCGCCTAGCAGTTTTATCGTCTTTTGGGAGAGATACATCACTAGTGAACATCACGGGACCCCGGTCCATATTCTCATCATTGTTTACACGCTCATTTACTTTTTAGTATTTACTTTCAGTTGCTATCATTATCATTATCCCTTGTGTTCTGATCCTTTGTAAACAAAAATACCGGAGAGATTGAGAACCTCTCTGAACTTCGTTGGGAGCAAAGTTATTAGTGTTTGTGTGCAGGTCCAGGAGAAGAAAGTGGTTCTTTTCAGACGGCGCATCACTTGCCGACCGACCTACTTATCATTGCCGGAGTCCTACGGGAGATAAACCCTATCCTCTACATAGGGGAAATTTGCTGCTATCCTACATCTCACCTTCCACTTGGGGTAACCAACGAAGGGCGAGAAACCATTATCATCATCTCACACATCAAGAAAATTTCTGGCGCCGTTGCCGGGGACTCCGAGTGGTAAGATAAGGGAGTAGCCCACTACCTTTTACCTTTACTTTTTAGTCTTGTTAGTTTAACTTTCAGTTTTATCTTTGTGTCTTATATCAAAAATTACAAAAAAAATCTGCCACACTTGCTGCTACTATGGGTTCCTCTGAAAACACCAAGTTGTGTGACTACACTAGTCACAACAACAAAGACTTTATCTGCACTCCTATTGCCACACCTGCCACTTCAGCTACCTCTTATGAGATTAATCCTTCTTTGCTAAACCTTGTTATGAGAGATCAATTCTCTGGTGCTGGAGATGATGCTGCTTTACACTTGAATAATTTTGTTGAGTTATGTGATATGCAAAAGTATAAAGAAGTAGAAGGTGATGTTGTTAAGATCAATCTTTTTCCTTTCTCTTTGAGGGAAGGAGCTAAAATCTGGTTTCAATCTTTGCCTAGAAATAGCATAGATTCTTGGGATAAGTGCAAAGATGCTTTTATTGGCAAGTATTATCCACCTGCTAAAATTATCCAATTGAGAAGTAACATTATGAATTTTAAGCAATTGGATAATGAACACGTTGCCCAAGCTTTGGAATGTATAAAATCTCTTGTTAAGAAATGCCCTACACATGGTTTGGCTACCTGGATGGTTATCCAGACTTTTTATGCAGGTTTGAACTTTACCTCGCGGAACCTGTTAGATTCGGCCGCGGGAGGAACCTTTATGTCAACTACACTTGGTGCTGCCACAAAGCTTCTCGATGAGATGATGACCAACTATTCCCAATGGCACACCGAACGCGCTCCAACAGATCGGAAGGTAAACTTTGTCGAGGAGATTACCTGTAACATCCCAGATTTCACACAAATTAAAAAATTTGTTTTCAGTGTGAATTGTTTGATTGTCTGATTTGTTTGCGGTGTTTGCATCCCCGATTTATCGATCGGCGATTATTTTCCCCCTCTTATCTCGTATCGGGCGGAGACCGACCCTTGCCACCCTGACACTCGACCTTTGCAACACCGGGTTTCACCCGATCACCGTCGCGAAAACTACACGAGACCAATCGTAGCCAACAGAACGAAAACCCCGTTTAATAATTAAACGAGATATTTTTATAGCGCGCCGGAAATTGTTCTCGGAACGGTTCCAGCGCGAGGTGAACGCTACCGAGCTCCGACCGCAGCCTCGCCGCCGCGCCATGGCCATGGTCGGCCGCGGGACCTCGCGCCGCACCGCCCTAGGCTCGACGCCGTTCGCCTCCTCTCCCCGCAGCTCCGCCCAGGCCTCCTCCCGCCTCCTCCACGAGCCGCCCGAGCGCACTGGCCGGCGAGCCATGCAGCGACGGCCGCCGCCACCCGTGCGGGGACGGGACGCCCGATCCGGCGGCACGTTGACCGCGTCCTGGGTCGGCCCAGCCGCCCCCTCCAAGCCACGGCACGTCCAGCCAGGCCTCGGCCCAGCCGGCCTCCAGCCCGAGCCGCCTCCATCCGCCGACATGGGCTCGGCCCAGTCAAGTTTTTTCCCTTGGTAATTTCTGCTAAGTCCTTTTCTGTTAATGTTTTGTACTGTTTTGCGCGTAGTTTTACGGTAGATCTGTACCTCGGATGAAGTTGCGCCCAAAATAAATTTTGTTGCTGTTGATGTGCTCTATCATAATGCTTTTGGGAGTTAATCCATTTGAGGCCATCTTGATTGTGTTATTGTTGGTCAAACAGGGCATCCCGTCGTTAATTGCAAACTGTTGTGAATGGCTGCTGAAAATTGTTGCTTGATTGAAACTTTGGGTGACGGTTGCATCGCAACCGTTCATCGGAATTGAGTGATTCTTGTTGCGAATTGTTAAGAATGATGTCTACTTCAGTTATATGCAATCACTTGTCATGTTTTCCTGCTGTAGCTATATTATTTATTGCTCCAAAGTTGCTATCCTGCTGTTTTTGATAGCCACATCTGTTTTTCTCTAAGTCTGTAACGTTCCGTTGCCATGTTGCATGCTTAATATCTTTTGATCTATGATGCCTATGACCTTGATTCTTGTTTGTATCTGATCATCATCATGTCTACTTCATGCCCATGTATTGCTATGTCATATTCCTGCAATTTTTCATATAGTTTTGCTCCTGTTTGTACAATATAAAAATAACAGTTTCTGCCCTATTTTCCTGATTTTCACTAAGTCCTAGACCAGTAATGTTTTATTGCATTTTGCATGGGCTATAACTAGTTGTTCATGATGCCTATTTGCATGATTCTTTTTGCCATGCCTTCCCTGTCATGTCTACTTTAATTGCATATCATTTGTGAGCATGTTTGCATTCATTATCCTGTTTATGCAATGCTCTAAAATGTGCTTCCTGATGTTGGCAGATTGTGTTCCAAACTTGTTTTGCTTGTATCTTTTTAACCGTAACTCCGTTTGGGGTGTTCTTTATATGTAACTTGATTAGTTTTTCGTGTACTTTGTGTTTATGATATTGTTTTCTGCTGTTAACCAACCTAAAATATGGTTTAGGACAGAACAGTACCAATTACTTAAATTGTCGTGGGACACTTAGTGTTAGGCCACGTTTAGGTTGTGCCTCACTTAAATTGACTAGCATAGATAGTTTTCTTTATGCTCCACCTCTTTTAAGGTTTGTGTGCTATGCCATGCTTGACTGAGATGCCATGTTAACAACCTTTGTTGATCACCGGTAGCTAAACAACTTGAACCATTTTAATGTGCGGTATCGTCGTGTGTGACGAGTACCCCACTTAACCTGTTACTAACCGCTCTCGACGGTAGGTGTGATGTCTCCTGTTGCCTTCTTGTTGATGCTTGCTCGTGTTTGCTTCGTAGTAATAGATGCTTGCTCGTTGATTGATTTCAAGTGTTTACCGTCTTGTGTGCTTCCGCGGGTACCTCTCGGAGACGATGCGAGCTTGCGATCAACTACACCTTCGGAACCCGACTTATCAACAGGCAATGACTATGCATTACTTATGATCCATTATATTTCAACCAGCGGTTTGCATGCTAGTCTAAGATTAGGTTCGATGTTGATCCTACCACATGTTTACAACCTCTTTCAAACCGATACATCCATGTCCCTTCCCAGCAAACCTTGTACTTCTATGTTACTATCGCTTGTTGCTCAGCCCCTGCTTAGTATGCATGCTTAGGATGCTACGATGTTACCCTGTTACTCCTTGGTTTGGGCTATCACATTATTATATTATATTGTTGTGGATGATATGATTATTATAAATGTTGACTATATTCGATGAAGGATGGAAGGTCTATGCTATCCCGCCCCGACGCTTTGTTCCATTCGAGTCACCTAGGATCCGAGTTCCGGGTATTGGCTTTAAGACTGAGCGTGCCTAACCGCGTGTGGGATTTTATGGGGTCCCCTTTTCATACCTACCTAGCTTCAAACATTTCTAGTGGTGGCCCAAGCTGATTTACCATTTGAAAACAGTGTGTGTGCTTGGTTGGGCCCCCAGTTGTTTTAAAACAACTTGGGCCAGTGGAGACATGGTTTCTCTGTTGGTCCACCCGATCAGCTAGGACCCCGTTTCCCATGTGTGATTAACCGGCTATCCGACCTGCGTCATATGGAAGAGTCCGATCCGAGAGCGTACCGGCTTTTGGATTGGGTGTCGACTCCCCGGGGGCCACCCGGATTTGTTCGTTGTTAGTTAGAGGGACTTGTCGTTTTGGATCTCTCGAAACAAAATCATAAAATGGTTGCCTATAATGGGTAGAAACTGAGAGAGATGGGCATGCGTGCGGAGCGTTGTAATGGGCAGTTGGTACACCCCTGCAGAGTTAAATCTTTTCGAGAAGCCGTGTCCACGGTTATGGACGACTTGAGACCTACTCCTTGTTCATAAACAACAACAACTGAGATAATCTTAATATAAATTGATCAACGTGTGTGTGCCTTGACTGCTTCTTCTTTGTCAGGATGCGAAGAGGAGGACAAGGATAGGATAGGGGTTATGCTTGCGTAAGTAGGTGGATAGCAGACTTGTTGGAGGCGATTCCTCATCGAATGCTTGGCTTCTTACCTTACTCTCTAGATCGTTAGCCACTTTATAAATGCTAGTGCGGCAGCAACCTCACCACTTACCCCATCCTTACCGTAAACTACTAGTTGTCCTAGAATGATGAGTGATGAAGTCCTTGCTGGGTCAGATGACCACTACAGTTGGATGCTGAGTACCTCTGTACTCATGATACTACCCCCAAACTCTTTTCAGGGTTCTTGATCGACAACAGGTATGGTGATCGACGTTTCACGCGGAGACTCGACGACGACTAGTTAGGCGGATCCCGGCGGAGGGCCTGGACCCGTGTGGTTATGGGACCAATGTTTTTCTCTTTGCCAATAGGCATTTGATTGTAGTTTGTACTCAGACATATACCTTCCGCTGATGTATTGTATTTAAGGCAGTTGTATGCCGATTGTATGAGATGTTGTATCCTTGTATCTGTAATGTTGTGATATCATGTTGGAAATCGGGGCATATGGCTTTGTCATATGTCGCGGTGGGACCGATATGTGATTCGTCCCCATATTTGGATGGAAACACCTAGATCTGGAACAGTACCGCATATCGGGCCTTACAACTTGGTATCAGAGCCTTACCGACCGTAGGATCACTTTTCTAACCGAAGTCCAGTCTAGAAAAAAACTATTTTGTAGTTACTAAGTTTGTTATCGGAGAATAGGATTCTTTTTCCTCCTTACCTTTGCTCTGGTCAGGACAAGTGTCGTAAGTGTTTAATTCTCGTCTTATCCCTTTCAAACTTTAGGATCTCGAGTGTGTGGAGTTTCGGAATAATTACAGTGCCTTGCTTGCAGCGTATTGTATCGATTCTGATCTCAGGTTGGGAAATCATGTAGTACCTTTAGTCCTTCCGGTTCTGGTTAAACATCGTGGTCGTCTATTGACTTCAGTACTCTTGCCCAGTATCCTTGCGATTAGCGTGAGAATGCTTCCCTTGATCTTCGCTTTCAACTGTCGATCCTCCTCTTGACACTGGCGGTTTCGTTTTTCCGACGATGTCGCCTCTCTGCAAAAATTTATCTCGACGGAAGTTCGACATCGACATGGAGCAGAGTCCCTTGTTGGTGGTGTTGAAGATTGTCGACTCTCTTCTTTCCCCCTTCCCTTCTTCCCCCGGATCGTCCTGGATCTCGGGACGAGATCCCTTGTTGGTGTTGTTGTATTGTAACAACCCAGATTTCACAAAAATTAAAACTTTGTTTTCGGTGTGAATTGTTTGATTGCCTGATTTGTTTGCGGTGTTTGCATCCCCGATTTATCGATCGGCGGTTATTTTCCCCCATCTTATCTTGTATCGGACGGAGACCTACCCTTGCCACCCTGACACTCGACCTTTGCGACACCGGGTTTCACCCGATCACCGTCGCGAAAACTACACGAGACCAACCTTAGCAAACGGAACGAAAACCCCGTTTAATAATTAAACGAGATATTTTTATAGCGCGCCGGAAATTGTTCTCGGAACGGTTCCAGCGCGAGGTGAACGCTGCCGAGCTCCGACCGCAGCCTCGCCGCCGCGCCATGGCCATGGTCGGCCGCGGGACCTCGCGCCGCACCGCCCTAGGCTCGACGCCGTTCGCCTCCTCTCCCCGCAGCTCCGCCCAGGCCTCCTCCCGCCTCCTCCACGAGCCGCCCGAGCGCACTGGCCGGCGAGCCATGCAGCGACGGCCGCCGCCACCCGTGCGGGGACGGGACGCCCGATCCGGCGGCACGTTGACCGCGTCCTGGGTCGGCCCAGCCGCCCCCTCCAAGCCACGACACGTCCAGCCAGGCCTCGGCCCAGCCGGCCTCCAGCCCGAGCCGCCTCCATCCGCCGACATGGGCTCGGCCCAGTCAAGTTTTTTCCCTTGGTAATTTCTGCTAAGTCCTTTTCTGTTAATGTTTTGTACTGTTTTGCGCGTAGTTTTACGGTAGATCTGTACCTCGGATGAAGTTGCGCCCAAAATAAATTTTGTTGCTGTTGATGTGCTCTATCATAATGCTTTTGGGAGTTAATCCATTTGAGGCCATCTTGATTGTGTTATTGTTGGTCAAACAGGGCATCCCGTCGTTAATTGCAAACTGTTGTGAATGGCTGCTGAAAATTGTTGCTTGATTGAAACTTTGGGTGACGGTTGCATCGCAACCGTTCATCGGAATTGAGTGATTCTTGTTGCAAATTGTTAAGAATGATGTCTACTTCAGTTATATGCAATCACTTGTCATGTTTTCCTGCTGTAGCTATATTATTTATTGCTCCAAAGTTGCTATCCTGCTGTTTTTGATAGCCACATCTGTTTTTCTCTAAGTCTGTAACGTTCCGTTGCCATGTTGCATGCTTAATATCTTTTGATCTATGATGCCTATGACCTTGATTCTTGTTTGTATCTGATCATCATCATGTCTACTTCATGCCCATGTATTGCTATGTCATATTACTGCACTTTTGCATATAGTTTTGCTCCTGTTTGTACAATATAAAAATAACAGTTTCTGCCCTATTTTCCTGATTTTCACTAAGTCCTAGACCAGTAATGTTTTATTGCATTTTGCATGGGCTATAACTAGTTGTTCATGATGCCTATTTGCATGATTCTTTTTGCCATGCCTTCCCTGTCATGTCTAATTTAATTGCATATCATTTGTGAGCATGTTTGCATTCATTATCCTGTTTATGCAATGCTCTAAAATGTGCTTCCTGATGTTGGCAGATTGTGTTCCAAACTTGTTTTGCTTGTATCTTTTTAACCGTAACTCCGTTTGGGGTGTTCTTTATATGTAACTTGATTAGTTTTTCGTGTACTTTGTGTTTATGATATTGTTTTCTGCTGTTAACCAACCTAAAATATGGTTTAGGACAGAACAGTACCAATTACTTAAATTGTCGTGGGACACTTAGTGTTAGGCCACGTTTAGGTTGTGCCTCACTTAAATTGACTAGCATAGATAGTTTTCTTTATGCTCCACCTCTTTTAAGGTTTGTGTGCTATGCCATGCTTGACTGAGATGCCATGTTAACAACCTTTGTTGATCACCGGTAGCTAAACAACTTGAACCATTTTAATGTGCGGTATCGTCGTGTGTGACGAGTACCCCACTTAACCTGTTACTAACCGCTCTCGACGGTAGGTGTGATGTCTCCTGTTGCCTTCTTGTTGATGCTTGCTCGTGTTTGCTTCGTAGTAATAGATGCTTGCTCGTTGATTGATTTCAAGTGTTTACCGTCTTGTGTGCTTCCGCGGGTACCTCTCGGAGACGATGCGAGCTTGCGATCAACTACACCTTCGGAACCCGACTTATCAACAGGCAATGACTATGCATTACTTATGATCCATTATATTTCAACCAGCGGTTTGCATGCTAGTCTAAGATTAGGTTCGATGTTGATCCTACCACATGTTTACAACCTCTTTCAAACCGATACATCCATGTCCCTTCCCAGCAAACCTTGTACTTCTATGTTACTATCGCTTTTTGCTCAGCCCCTGCTTAGTATGCATGCTTAGGATGCTACGATGTTACCCTGTTACTCCTTGGTTTGGGCTATCACATTATTATATTATATTGTTGTGGATGATATGATTATTATAAATGTTGACTATATTCGATGAAGGATGGAAGGTCTATGCTATCCCGCCCCGACGCTTTGTTCCATTCGAGTCACCTAGGATCCGAGTTCCGGGTATTGGCTTTAAGACTGAGCGTGCCTAACCGCGTGTGGGATTTTATGGGGTCCCCTTTTCATACCTACCTAGCTTCAAACATTTCTAGTGGTGGCCCAAGCTGATTTACCATTTGAAAACAGTGTGTGTGCTTGGTTGGGCCCCCAGTTGTTTTAAAACAACTTGGGCCAGTGGAGACATGGTTTCTCTGTTGGTCCACCCGATCAGCTAGGACCCCGTTTCCCATGTGTGATTAACCGGCTATCCGACCTGCGTCATATGGAAGAGTCCGATCCGAGAGCGTACCGGCTTTTGGATTGGGTGTCGACTCCCCGGGGGCCACCCGGATTTGTTCGTTGTTAGTTAGAGGGACCTGTCGTTTTGGATCTCTCGAAACAAAATCATAAAATGGTTGCCTATAATGGGTAGAAACTGAGAGAGATGGGCATGCGTGCGGAGCGTTGTAATGGGCAGTTGGTACACCCCTGCAGAGTTAAATCTTTTCAAGAAGGCGTGTCCACGGTTATGGACGACTTGAGACCTACTCCTTGTTCATAAACAACAACAACTGAGATAATCTTAATATAAATTGATCAACGTGTGTGTGCCTTGACTGCTTCTTCTTTGTCAGGATGCGAAGAGGAGGACAAGGATAGGATAGGGGTTATGCTTGCGTAAGTAGGTGGATAGCAGACTTGTTGGAGGCGATTCCTCATCGAATGCTTGGCTTCTTACCTTACTCTCTAGATCGTTAGCCACTTTATAAATGCTAGTGCGGCAGCAACCTCACCACTTACCCCATCCTTACCGTAAACTACTAGTTGTCCTAGAATGATGAGTGATGAAGTCCTTGCTGGGTCAGATGACCACTACAGTTGGATGCTGAGTACCTCTGTACTCATGATACTACCCCCAAACTCTTTTCAGGGTTCTTGATCGACAACAGGTATGGTGATCGACGTTTCACGCGGAGACTCGACGACGACTAGTTAGGCGGATCCCGGCGGAGGGCCTGGACCCGTGTGGTTATGGGACCAATGTTTTTCTCTTTGCCAATAGGCATTTGATTGTAGTTTGTACTCAGACATATACCTTCCGCTGATGTATTGTATTTAAGGCAGTTGTATGCCGATTGTATGAGATGTTGTATCCTTGTATCTGTAATGTTGTGATATCATGTTGGAAATCGGGGCATATGGCTTTGTCATATGTCGCGGTGGGACCGATATGTGATTCGTCCCCATATTTGGATGGAAACACCTAGATCTGGAACAGTACCGCATATCGGGCCTTACAACTTGGTATCAGAGCCTTACCGACCGTAGGATCACTTTTCTGACCGAAGTCCAGTCTAGAAAAAAACTATTTTGTAGTTACTAAGTTTGTTATCGGAGAATAGGATTCTTTTTCCTCCTTACCTTTGCTCTGGTCAGGACAAGTGTCGTAAGTGTTTAATTCTCGTCTTATCCCTTTCAAACTTTAGGATCTCGAGTGTGTGGAGTTTCGGAATAATTACAGTGCCTTGCTTGCAGCGTATTGTATCGATTCTGATCTCAGGTTGGGAAATCATGTAGTACCTTTAGTCCTTCCGGTTCTGGTTAAACATCGTGGTCGTCTATTGACTTCAGTACTCTTGCCCAGTATCCTTGCGATTAGCGTGAGAATGCTTCCCTTGATCTTCGCTTTCAACTGTCGATCCTCCTCTTGACACTGGCGGTTTCGTTTTTCCGATGATGTCGCCTCTCTGCAAAAATTTATCTCGACGGAAGTTCGACATCGACATGGAGCAGAGTCCCTTGTTGGTGGTGTTGAAGATTGTCGACTCTCTTCTTTCCCCCTTCCCTTCTTCCCCCGGATCGTCCTGGATCTCGGGACGAGATCCCTTGTTGGTGTTGTTGTATTGTAACAACCCAGATTTCACAAAAATTAAAACTTTGTTTTCGGTGTGAATTGTTTGATTGCCTGATTTGTTTGCGGTGTTTGCATCCCCGATTTATCGATCGGCGGTTATTTTCCCCCATCTTATCTTGTATCGGACGGAGACCTACCCTTGCCACCCTGACACTCGACCTTTGCGACACCGGGTTTCACCCGATCACCGTCGCGAAAACTACACGAGACCAACCTTAGCAAACGGAACGAAAACCCCGTTTAATAATTAAACGAGATATTTTTATAGCGCGCCGGAAATTGTTCTCGGAACGGTTCCAGCGCGAGGTGAACGCTGCCGAGCTCCGACCGCAGCCTCGCCGCCGCGCCATGGCCATGGTCGGCCGCGGGACCTCGCGCCGCACCGCCCTAGGCTCGACGCCGTTCGCCTCCTCTCCCCGCAGCTCCGCCCAGGCCTCCTCCCGCCTCCTCCACGAGCCGCCCGAGCGCACTGGCCGGCGAGCCATGCAGCGACGGCCGCCGCCACCCGTGCGGGGACGGGACGCCCGATCCGGCGGCACGTTGACCGCGTCCTGGGTCGGCCCAGCCGCCCCCTCCAAGCCACGACACGTCCAGCCAGGCCTCGGCCCAGCCGGCCTCCAGCCCGAGCCGCCTCCATCCGCCGACATGGGCTCGGCCCAGTCAAGTTTTTTCCCTTGGTAATTTCTGCTAAGTCCTTTTCTGTTAATGTTTTGTACTGTTTTGCGCGTAGTTTTACGGTAGATCTGTACCTCGGATGAAGTTGCGCCCAAAATAAATTTTGTTGTTGTTGATGTGCTCTATCATAATGCTTTTGGGAGTTAATCCATTTGAGGGCATCTTGATTGTGTTATTGTTGGTCAAACAGGGCATCCCGTCGTTAATTGCAAACTGTTGTGAATGGCTGCTGAAAATTGTTGCTTGATTGAAACTTTGGGTGACGGTTGCATCGCAACCGTTCATCGGAATTGAGTGATTCTTGTTGCAAATTGTTAAGAATGATGTCTACTTCAGTTATATGCAATCACTTGTCATGTTTTCCTGCTGTAGCTATATTATTTATTGCTCCAAAGTTGCTATCCTGCTGTTTTTGATAGCCACATCTGTTTTTCTCTAAGTCTGTAACGTTCCGTTGCCATGTTGCATGCTTAATATCTTTTGATCTATGATGCCTATGACCTTGATTCTTGTTTGTATCTGATCATCATCATGTCTACTTCATGCCCATGTATTGCTATGTCATATTCCTGCACTTTTGCATATAGTTTTGCTCCTGTTTGTACAATATAAAAATAACAGTTTCTGCCCTGTTTTCCTGATTTTCACTAAGTCCTAGACCAGTAATGTTTTATTGCATTTTGCATGGGCTATAACTAGTTGTTCATGATGCCTATTTGCATGATTCTTTTTGCCATGCCTTCCCTGTCATGTCTAATTTAATTGCATATCATTTGTGAGCATGTTTGCATTCATTATCCTGTTTATGCAATGCTCTAAAATGTGCTTCCTGATGTTGGCACATTGTGTTCCAAACTTGTTTTGCTTGTATCTTTTTAACCGTAACTCCGTTTGGGGTGTTCTTTATATGTAACTTGATTAGTTTTTCGTGTACTTTGTGTTTATGATATTGTTTTCTGCTGTTAACCAACCTAAAATATGGTTTAGGACAGAACAGTACCAATTACTTAAATTGTCGTGGGACACTTAGTGTTAGGCCACGTTTAGGTTGTGCCTCACTTAAATTGACTAGCATAGATAGTTTTCTTTATGCTCCACCTCTTTTAAGGTTTGTGTGCTATGCCATGCTTGACTGAGATGCCATGTTAACAACCTTTGTTGATCACCGGTAGCTAAACAACTTGAACCATTTTAATGTGCGGTATCGTCGTGTGTGACGAGTACCCCACTTAACCTGTTACTAACCGCTCTCGACGGTAGGTGTGATGTCTCCTGTTGCCTTCTTGTTGATGCTTGCTCGTGTTTGCTTCGTAGTAATAGATGCTTGCTCGTTGATTGATTTCAAGTGTTTACCGTCTTGTGTGCTTCCGCGGGTACCTCTCGGAGACGATGCGAGCTTGCGATCAACTACACCTTCGGAACCCGACTTATCAACAGGCAATGACTATGCATTACTTATGATCCATTATATTTCAACCAACGGTTTGCATGCTAGTCTAAGATTAGGTTCGATGTTGATCCTACCACATGTTTACAACCTCTTTCAAACCGATACATCCATGTCCCTTCCCAGCAAACCTTGTACTTCTATGTTACTATCGCTTGTTGCTCAGCCCCTGCTTAGTATGCATGCTTAGGATGCTACGATGTTACCCTGTTACTCCTTGGTTTGGGCTATCACATTATTATATTATATTGTTGTGGATGATATGATTATTATAAATGTTGACTATATTCGATGAAGGATGGAAGGTCTATGCTATCCCGCCCCGACGCTTTGTTCCATTCGAGTCACCTAGGATCCGAGTTCCGGGTATTGGCTTTAAGACTGAGCGTGCCTAACCGCGTGTGGGATTTTATGGGGTCCCCTTTTCATACCTACCTAGCTTCAAACATTTCTAGTGGTGGCCCAAGCTGATTTACCATTTGAAAACAGTGTGTGTGCTTGGTTGGGCCCCCAGTTGTTTTAAAACAACTTGGGCCAGTGGAGACATGGTTTCTCTGTTGGTCCACCCGATCAGCTAGGACCCCGTTTCCCATGTGTGATTAACCGGCTATCCGACCTGCGTCATATGGAAGAGTCCGATCCGAGAGCGTACCGGCTTTTGGATTGGGTGTCGACTCCCCGGGGGCCACCCGGATTTGTTCGTTGTTAGTTAGAGGGACCTGTCGTTTTGGATCTCTCGAAACAAAATCATAAAATGGTTGCCTATAATGGGTAGAAACTGAGAGAGATGGGCATGCGTGCGGAGCGTTGTAATGGGCAGTTGGTACACCCCTGCAGAGTTAAATCTTTTCGAGAAGCCGTGTCCACGGTTATGGACGACTTGAGACCTACTCCTTGTTCATAAACAACAACAACTGAGATAATCTTAATATAAATTGATCAACGTGTGTGTGCCTTGACTGCTTCTTCTTTGTCAGGATGCGAAGAGGAGGACAAGGATAGGATAGGGGTTATGCTTGCGTAAGTAGGTGGATAGCAGACTTGTTGGAGGCGATTCCTCATCGAATGCTTGGCTTCTTACCTTACTCTCTAGATCGTTAGCCACTTTATAAATGCTAGTGCGGCAGCAACCTCACCACTTACCCCATCCTTACCGTAAACTACTAGTTGTCCTAGAATGATGAGTGATGAAGTCCTTGCTGGGTCAGATGACCACTACAGTTGGATGCTGAGTACCTCTGTACTCATGATACTACCCCCAAACTCTTTTCAGGGTTCTTGATCGACAACAGGTATGGTGATCGACGTTTCACGCGGAGACTCGACGACGACTAGTTAGGCGGATCCCGGCGGAGGGCCTGGACCCGTGTGGTTATGGGACCAATGTTTTTCTCTTTGCCAATAGGCATTTGATTGTAGTTTGTACTCAGACATATACCTTCCGCTGATGTATTGTATTTAAGGCAGTTGTATGCCGATTGTATGAGATGTTGTATCCTTGTATCTGTAATGTTGTGATATCATGTTGGAAATCGGGGCATATGGCTTTGTCATATGTCGCGGTGGGACCGATATGTGATTCGTCCCCAGATTTGGATGGAAACACCTAGATCTGGAACAGTACCGCATATCGGGCCTTACAACTTGGTATCAGAGCCTTACCGACCGTAGGATCACTTTTCTGACCGAAGTCCAGTCTAGAAAAAAACTATTTTGTAGTTACTAAGTTTGTTATCGGAGAATAGGATTCTTTTTCCTCCTTACCTTTGCTCTGGTCAGGACAAGTGTCGTAAGTGTTTAATTCTCGTCTTATCCCTTTCAAACTTTAGGATCTCGAGTGTGTGGAGTTTCGGAATAATTACAGTGCCTTGCTTGCAGCGTATTGTATCGATTCTGATCTCAGGTTGGGAAATCATGTAGTACCTTTAGTCCTTCCGGTTCTGGTTAAACATCGTGGTCGTCTATTGACTTCAGTACTCTTGCCCAGTATCCTTGCGATTAGCGTGAGAATGCTTCCCTTGATCTTCGCTTTCAACTGTCGATCCTCCTCTTGACACTGGCGGTTTCGTTTTTCCGACGATGTCGCCTCTCTGCAAAAATTTATCTCGACGGAAGTTCGACATCGACATGGAGCAGAGTCCCTTGTTGGTGGTGTTGAAGATTGTCGACTCTCTTCTTTCCCCCTTCCCTTCTTCCCCCGGATCGTCCTGGATCTCGGGACGAGATCCCTTGTTGGTGTTGTTGTATTGTAACAACCCAGATTTCACAAAAATTAAAACTTTGTTTTCGGTGTGAATTGTTTGATTGCCTGATTTGTTTGCGGTGTTTGCATCCCCGATTTATCGATCGGCGGTTATTTTCCCCCATCTTATCTTGTATCGGACGGAGACCTACCCTTGCCACCCTGACACTCGACCTTTGCGACACCGGGTTTCACCCGATCACCGTCGCGAAAACTACACGAGACCAACCTTAGCAAACGGAACGAAAACCCCGTTTAATAATTAAACGAGATATTTTTATAGCGCGCCGGAAATTGTTCTCGGAACAGTTCCAGCGCGAGGTGAACGCTGCCGAGCTCCGACCGCAGCCTCGCCGCCGCGCCATGGCCATGGTCGGCCGCGGGACCTCGCGCCGCACCGCCCTAGGCTCGACGCCGTTCGCCTCCTCTCCCCGCAGCTCCGCCCAGGCCTCCTCCCGCCTCCTCCACGAGCCGCCCGAGCGCACTGGCCGGCGAGCCATGCAGCGACGGCCGCCGCCACCCGTGCGGGGACGGGACGCCCGATCCGGCGGCACGTTGACCGCGTCCTGGGTCGGCCCAGCCGCCCCCTCCAAGCCACGACACGTCCAGCCAGGCCTCGGCCCAGCCGGCCTCCAGCCCGAGCCGCCTCCATCCGCCGACATGGGCTCGGCCCAGTCAAGTTTTTTCCCTTGGTAATTTCTGCTAAGTCCTTTTCTGTTAATGTTTTGTACTGTTTTGCGCGTAGTTTTACGGTAGATCTGTACCTCGGATGAAGTTGCGCCCAAAATAAATTTTGTTGCTGTTGATGTGCTCTATCATAATGCTTTTGGGAGTTAATCCATTTGAGGCCATCTTGATTGTGTTATTGTTGGTCAAACAGGGCATCCCGTCGTTAATTGCAAACTGTTGTGAATGGCTGCTGAAAATTGTTGCTTGATTGAAACTTTGGGTGACGGTTGCATCGCAACCGTTCATCGGAATTGAGTGATTCTTGTTGCAAATTGTTAAGAATGATGTCTACTTCAGTTATATGCAATCACTTGTCATGTTTTCCTGCTGTAGCTATATTATTTATTGCTCCAAAGTTGCTATCCTGCTGTTTTTGATAGCCACATCTGTTTTTCTCTAAGTCTGTAACGTTCCGTTGCCATGTTGCATGCTTAATATCTTTTGATCTATGATGCCTATGACCTTGATTCTTGTTTGTATCTGATCATCATCATGTCTACTTCATGCCCATGTATTGCTATGTCATATTCCTGCACTTTTGCATATAGTTTTTCTCCTGTTTGTACAATATAAAAATAACAGTTTCTGCCCTGTTTTCCTGATTTTCACTAAGTCCTAGACCAGTAATGTTTTATTGCATTTTGCATGGGCTATAACTAGTTGTTCATGATGCCTATTTGCATGATTCTTTTTGCCATGCCTTCCCTGTCATGTCTAATTTAATTGCATATCATTTGTGAGCATGTTTGCATTCATTATCCTGTTTATGCAATGCTCTAAAATGTGCTTCCTGATGTTGGCAGATTGTGTTCCAAACTTGTTTTGCTTGTATCTTTTTAACCGTAACTCCGTTTGGGGTGTTCTTTATATGTAACTTGATTAGTTTTTCGTGTACTTTGTGTTTATGATATTGTTTTCTGCTGTTAACCAACCTAAAATATGGTTTAGGACAGAACAGTACCAATTACTTAAATTGTCGTGGGACACTTAGTGTTAGGCCACGTTTAGGTTGTGCCTCACTTAAATTGACTAGCATAGATAGTTTTCTTTATGCTCCACCTCTTTTAAGGTTTGTGTGCTATGCCATGCTTGAATGAGATGCCATGTTAACAACCTTTGTTGATCACCGGTAGCTAAACAACTTGAACCATTTTAATGTGCGGTATCGTCGTGTGTGACGAGTACCCCACTTAACCTGTTACTAACCGCTCTCGACGGTAGGTGTGATGTCTCCTGTTGCCTTCTTGTTGATGCTTTCTCGTGTTTGCTTCGTAGTAATAGATGCTTGCTCGTTGATTGATTTCAAGTGTTTACCGTCTTGTGTGCTTCCGCGGGTACCTCTCGGAGACGATGCGAGCTTGCGATCAACTACACCTTCGGAACCCGACTTATCAACAGGCAATGACTATGCATTACTTATGATCCATTATATTTCAACCAGCGGTTTGCATGCTAGTCTAAGATTAGGTTCGATGTTGATCCTACCACATGTTTACAACCTCTTTCAAACCGATACATCCATGTCCCTTCCCAGCAAACCTTGTACTTCTATGTTACTATCGCTTGTTGCTCAGCCCCTGCTTAGTATGCATGCTTAGGATGCTACGATGTTACCCTGTTACTCCTTGGTTTGGGCTATCACATTATTATATTATATTGTTGTGGATGATATGATTATTATAAATGTTGACTATATTCGATGAAGGATGGAAGGTCTATGCTATCCCGCCCCGACGCTTTGTTCCATTCGAGTCACCTAGGATCCGAGTTCCGGGTATTGGCTTTAAGACTGAGCGTGCCTAACCGCGTGTGGGATTTTATGGGGTCCCCTTTTCATACCTACCTAGCTTCAAACATTTCTAGTGGTGGCCCAAGCTGATTTACCATTTGAAAACAGTGTGTGTGCTTGGTTGGGCCCCCAGTTGTTTTAAAACAACTTGGGCCAGTGGAGACATGGTTTCTCTGTTGGTCCACCCGATCAGCTAGGACCCCGTTTCCCATGTGTGATTAACCGGCTATCCGACCTGCGTCATATGGAAGAGTCCGATCCGAGAGCGTACCGGCTTTTGGATTGGGTGTCGACTCCCCGGGGGCCACCCGGATTTGTTCGTTGTTAGTTAGAGGGACCTGTCGTTTTGGATCTCTCGAAACAAAATCATAAAATGGTTGCCTATAATGGGTAGCAACTGAGAGAGATGGGCATGCGTGCGGAGCGTTGTAATGGGCAGTTGGTACACCCCTGCAGAGTTAAATCTTTTCGAGAAGCCGTGTCCACGGTTATGGACGACATGAGACCTACTCCTTGTTCATAAACAACAACAACTGAGATAATCTTAATATAAATTGATCAACGTGTGTGTGCCTTGACTGCTTCTTCTTTGTCAGGATGCGAAGAGGAGGACAAGGATAGGATAGGGGTTATGCTTGCGTAAGTAGGTGGATAGCAGACTTGTTGGAGGCGATTCCTCATCGAATGCTTGGCTTCTTACCTTACTCTCTAGATCGTTAGCCACTTTATAAATGCTAGTGCGGCAGCAACCTCACCACTTACCCCATCCTTACCGTAAACTACTAGTTGTCCTAGAATGATGAGTGATGAAGTCCTTGCTGGGTCAGATGACCACTACAGTTGGATGCTGAGTACCTCTGTACTCATGATACTACCCCCAAACTCTTTTCAGGGTTCTTGATCGACAACAGGTATGGTGATCGACGTTTCACGCGGAGACTCGACGACGACTAGTTAGGCGGATCCCGGCGGAGGGCCTGGACCCGTGTGGTTATGGGACCAATGTTTTTCTCTTTGCCAATAGGCATTTGATTGTAGTTTGTACTCAGACATATACCTTCTGCTGATGTATTGTATTTAAGGCAGTTGTATGCCGATTGTATGAGATGTTGTATCCTTGTATCTGTAATGTTGTGATATCATGTTGGAAATCGGGGCATATGGCTTTGTCATATGTCGCGGTGGGACCGATATGTGATTCGTCCCCAGATTTGGATGGAAACACCTAGATCTGGAACAGTACCGCATATCGGGCCTTACAACTTGGTATCAGAGCCTTACCGACCGTAGGATCACTTTTCTGACCGAAGTCCAGTCTAGAAAAAAACTATTTTGTAGTTACTAAGTTTGTTATCGGAGAATAGGATTCTTTTTCCTCCTTACCTTTGCTCTGGTCAGGACAAGTGTCGTAAGTGTTTAATTCTCGTCTTATCCCTTTCAAACTTTAGGATCTCGAGTGTGTGGAGTTTCGGAATAATTACAGTGCCTTGCTTGCAGCGTATTGTATCGATTCTGATCTCAGGTTGGGAAATCATGTAGTACCTTTAGTCCTTCCGGTTTTGGTTAAACATCGTGGTCGTCTATTGACTTCAGTACTCTTGCCCAGTATCCTTGCGATTAGCGTGAGAATGCTTCCCTTGATCTTCGCTTTCAACTGTCGATCCTCCTCTTGACACTGGCGGTTTCGTTTTTCCGACGATGTCGCCTCTCTGCAAAAATTTATCTCGACGGAAGTTCGACATCGACATGGAGCAGAGTCCCTTGTTGGTGGTGTTGAAGATTGTCGACTCTCTTCTTTCCCCCTTCCCTTCTTCCCCCGGATCGTCCTGGATCTCGGGACGAGATCCCTTGTTGGTGTTGTTGTATTGTAACAACCCAGATTTCACAAAAATTAAAACTTTGTTTTCGGTGTGAATTGTTTGATTGCCTGATTTGTTTGCGGTGTTTGCATCCCCGATTTATCGATCGGCGGTTATTTTCCCCCATCTTATCTTGTATCGGACGGAGACCTACCCTTGCCACCCTGACACTCGACCTTTGCGACACCGGGTTTCACCCGATCACCGTCGCGAAAACTACACGAGACCAACCTTAGCAAACGGAACGAAAACCCCGTTTAATAATTAAACGAGATATTTTTATAGCGCGCCGGAAATTGTTCTCGGAACGGTTCCAGCGTGAGGTGAACGCTGCCGAGCTCCGACCGCAGCCTCGCCGCCGCGCCATGGCCATGGTCGGCCGCGGGACCTCGCGCCGCACCGCCCTAGGCTCGACGCCGTTCGCCTCCTCTCCCCGCAGCTCCGCCCAGGCCTCCTCCCGCCTCCTCCACGAGCCGCCCGAGCGCACTGGCCGGCGAGCCATGCAGCGACGGCCGCCGCCACCCGTGCGGGGACGGGACGCCCGATCCGGCGGCACGTTGACCGCGTCCTGGGTCGGCCCAGCCGCCCCCTCCAAGCCACGACACGTCCAGCCAGGCCTCGGCCCAGCCGGCCTCCAGCCCGAGCCGCCTCCATCCGCCGACATGGGCTCGGCCCAGTCAAGTTTTTTCCCTTGGTAATTTCTGCTAAGTCCTTTTCTGTTAATGTTTTGTACTGTTTTGCGCGTAGTTTTACGGTAGATCTGTACCTCGGATGAAGTTGCGCCCAAAATAAATTTTGTTGCTGTTGATGTGCTCTATCATAATGCTTTTGGGAGTTAATCCATTTGAGGCCATCTTGATTGTGTTATTGTTGGTCAAACAGGGCATCCCGTCGTTAATTGCAAACTGTTGTGAATGGCTGCTGAAAATTGTTGCTTGATTGAAACTTTGGGTGACGGTTGCATCGCAACCGTTCATCGGAATTGAGTGATTCTTGTTGCAAATTGTTAAGAATGATGTCTACTTCAGTTATATGCAATCACTTGTCATGTTTTCCTGCTGTAGCTATATTATTTATTGCTCCAAAGTTGCTATCCTGCTGTTTTTGATAGCCACATCTGTTTTTCTCTAAGTCTGTAACGTTCCGTTGCCATGTTGCATGCTTAATATCTTTTGATCTATGATGCCTATGACCTTGATTCTTGTTTGTATCTGATCATCATCATGTCTACTTCATGCCCATGTATTGCTATGTCATATTCCTGCACTTTTGCATATAGTTTTGCTCCTGTTTGTACAATATAAAAATAACAGTTTCTGCCCTGTTTTCCTGATTTTCACTAAGTCCTAGACCAGTAATGTTTTATTGCATTTTGCATGGGCTATAACTAGTTGTTCATGATGCCTATTTGCATGATTCTTTTTGCCATGCCTTCCCTGTCATGTCTAATTTAATTGCATATCATTTGTGAGCATGTTTGCATTCATTATCCTGTTTATGCAATGCTCTAAAATGTGCTTCCTGATGTTGGCAGATTGTGTTCCAAACTTGTTTTGCTTGTATCTTTTTAACCGTAACTCCGTTTGGGGTGTTCTTTATATGTAACTTGATTAGTTTTTCGTGTACTTTGTGTTTATGATATTGTTTTCTGCTGTTAACCAACCTAAAATATGGTTTAGGACAGAACAGTACCAATTACTTAAATTGTCGTGGGACACTTAGTGTTAGGCCACGTTTAGGTTGTGCCTCACTTAAATTGACTAGCATAGATAGTTTTCTTTATGCTCCACCTCTTTTAAGGTTTGTGTGCTATGCCATGCTTGACTGAGATGCCATGTTAACAACCTTTGTTGATCACCGGTAGCTAAACAACTTGAACCATTTTAATGTGCGGTATCGTCGTGTGTGACGAGTACCCCACTTAACCTGTTACTAACCGCTCTCGACGGTAGGTGTGATGTCTCCTGTTGCCTTCTTGTTGATGCTTGCTCGTGTTTGCTTCGTAGTAATAGATGCTTGCTCGTTGATTGATTTCAAGTGTTTACCGTCTTGTGTGCTTCCGCGGGTACCTCTCGGAGACGATGCGAGCTTGCGATCAACTACACCTTCGGAACCCGACTTATCAACAGGCAATGACTATGCATTACTTATGATCCATTATATTTCAACCAGCGGTTTGCATGCTAGTCTAAGATTAGGTTCGATGTTGATCCTACCACATGTTTACAACCTCTTTCAAACCGATACATCCATGTCCCTTCCCAGCAAACCTTGTACTTCTATGTTACTATCGCTTGTTGCTCAGCCCCTGCTTAGTATGCATGCTTAGGATGCTACGATGTTACCCTGTTACTCCTTGGTTTGGGCTATCACATTATTATATTATATTGTTGTGGATGATATGATTATTATAAATGTTGACTATATTCGATGAAGGATGGAAGGTCTATGCTATCCCGCCCCGACACTTTGTTCCATTCGAGTCACCTAGGATCCGAGTTCCGGGTATTGGCTTTAAGACTGAGCGTGCCTAACCGCGTGTGGGATTTTATGGGGTCCCCTTTTCATACCTACCTAGCTTCAAACATTTCTAGTGGTGGCCCAAGCTGATTTACCATTTGAAAACAGTGTGTGTGCTTGGTTGGGCCCCCAGTTGTTTTAAAACAACTTGGGCCAGTGGAGACATGGTTTCTCTGTTGGTCCACCCGATCAGCTAGGACCCCGTTTCCCATGTGTGATTAACCGGCTATCCGACCTGCGTCATATGGAAGAGTCCGATCCGAGAGCGTACCGGCTTTTGGATTGGGTGTCGACTCCCCGGGGGCCACCCGGATTTGTTCGTTGTTAGTTAGAGGGACCTGTCGTTTTGGATCTCTCGAAACAAAATCATAAAATGGTTGCCTATAATGGGTAGCAACTGAGAGAGATGGGCATGCGTGCGGAGCGTTGTAATGGGCAGTTGGTACACCCCTGCAGAGTTAAATCTTTTCGAGAAGCCGTGTCCACGGTTATGGACGACTTGAGACCTACTCCTTGTTCATAAACAACAACTGAGATAATCTTAATATAAATTGATCAACGTGTGTGTGCCTTGACTGCTTCTTCTTTGTCAGGATGCGAAGAGGAGGACAAGGATAGGATAGGGGTTATGCTTGCGTAAGTAGGTGGATAGCAGACTTGTTGGAGGCGATTCCTCATCGAATGCTTGGCTTCTTACCTTACTCTCTAGATCGTTAGCCACTTTATAAATGCTAGTGCGGCAGCAACCTCACCACTTACCCCATCCTTACCGTAAACTACTAGTTGTCCTAGAATGATGAGTGATGAAGTCCTTGCTGGGTCAGATGACCACTACAGTTGGATGCTGAGTACCTCTGTACTCATGATACTACCCCCAAACTCTTTTCAGGGTTCTTGATCGACAACAGGTATGGTGATCGACGTTTCACGCGGAGACTCGACGACGACTAGTTAGGCGGATCCCGGCGGAGGGCCTGGACCCGTGTGGTTATGGGACCAATGTTTTTCTCTTTGCCAATAGGCATTTGATTGTAGTTTGTACTCAGACATATACCTTCCGCTGATGTATTGTATTTAAGGCAGTTGTATGCCGATTGTATGAGATGTTGTATCCTTGTATCTGTAATGTTGTGATATCATGTTGGAAATCGGGGCATATGGCTTTGTCATATGTCGCGGTGGGACCGATATGTGATTCGTCCCCAGATTTGGATGGAAACACCTAGATCTGGAACAGTACCGCATATCGGGCCTTACAACTTGGTATCAGAGCCTTACCGACCGTAGGATCACTTTTCTGACCGAAGTCCAGTCTAGAAAAAAACTATTTTGTAGTTACTAAGTTTGTTATCGGAGAATAGGATTCTTTTTCCTCCTTACCTTTGCTCTGGTCAGGACAAGTGTCGTAAGTGTTTAATTCTCGTCTTATCCCTTTCAAACTTTAGGATCTCGAGTGTGTGGAGTTTCGGAATAATTACAGTGCCTTGCTTGCAGCGTATTGTATCGATTCTGATCTCAGGTTGGGAAATCATGTAGTACCTTTAGTCCTTCCGGTTCTGGTTAAACATCGTGGTCGTCTATTGACTTCAGTACTCTTGCCCAGTATCCTTGCGATTAGCGTGAGAATGATTCCCTTGATCTTCGCTTTCAACTGTCGATCCTCCTCTTGACACTGGCGGTTTCGTTTTTCCGACGATGTCACCTCTCTGCAAAAATTTATCTCGACGGAAGTTCGACATCGACATGGAGCAGAGTCCCTTGTTGGTGGTGTTGAAGATTGTCGACTCTCTTCTTTCCCCCTTCCCTTCTTCCCCCGGATCGTCCTGGATCTCGGGACGAGATCCCTTGTTGGTGTTGTTGTATTGTAACAACCCAGATTTCACAAAAATTAAAACTTTGTTTTCGGTGTGAATTGTTTGATTGCCTGATTTGTTTGCGGTGTTTGCATCCCCGATTTATCGATCGGCGGTTATTTTCCCCCATCTTATCTTGTATCGGACGGAGACCTACCCTTGCCACCCTGACACTCGACCTTTGCGACACCGGGTTTCACCCGATCACCGTCGCGAAAACTACACGAGACCAACCTTAGCAAACGGAACGAAAACCCCGTTTAATAATTAAACGAGATATTTTTATAGCGTGCCGGAAATTGTTCTCGGAACGGTTCTAGCGCGAGGTGAACGCTGCCGAGCTCCGACCGCAGCCTCGCCGCCGCGCCATGGCCATGGTCGGCCGCGGGACCTCGCGCCGCACCGCCCTAGGCTCGACGCCGTTCGCCTCCTCTCCCCGCAGCTCCGCCCAGGCCTCCTCCCGCCTCCTCCACGAGCCGCCCGAGCGCACTGGCCGGCGAGCCATGCAGCGACGGCCGCCGCCACCCGTGCGGGGACGGGACGCCCGATCCGGCGGCACGTTGACCGCGTCCTGGGTCGGCCCAGCCGCCCCCTCCAAGCCACGACACGTCCAGCCAGGCCTCGGCCCAGCCGGCCTCCAGCCCGAGCCGCCTCCATCCGCCGACATGGGCTCGGCCCAGTCAAGTTTTTTCCCTTGGTAATTTCTGCTAAGTCCTTTTCTGTTAATGTTTTGTACTGTTTTGCGCGTAGTTTTACGGTAGATCTGTACCTCGGATGAAGTTGCGCCCAAAATAAATTTTGTTGCTGTTGATGTGCTCTATCATAATGCTTTTGGGAGTTAATCCATTTGAGGCCATCTTGATTGTGTTATTGTTGGTCAAACAGGGCATCCCGTCGTTAATTGCAAACTGTTGTGAATGGCTGCTGAAAATTGTTGCTTGATTGAAACTTTGGGTGACGGTTGCATCGCAACCGTTCATCGGAATTGAGTGATTCTTGTTGCAAATTGTTAAGAATGATGTCTACTTCAGTTATATGCAATCACTTGTCATGTTTTCCTGCTGTAGCTATATTATTTATTGCTCCAAAGTTGCTATCCTGCTATTTTTGATAGCCACATCTGTTTTTCTCTAAGTCTGTAACGTTCCGTTGCCATGTTGCATGCTTAATATCTTTTGATCTATGATGCCTATGACCTTGATTCTTGTTTGTATCTGATCATCATCATGTCTACTTCATGCCCATGTATTGCTATGTCATATTACTGCACTTTTGCATATAGTTTTGCTCCTGTTTGTACAATATAAAAATAACAGTTTCTGCCCTGTTTTCCTGATTTTCACTAAGTCCTAGACCAGTAATGTTTTATTGCATTTTGCATGGGCTATAACTAGTTGTTCATGATGCCTATTTGCATGATTCTTTTTGCCATGCCTTCCCTGTCATGTCTACTTTAATTGCATATCATTTGTGAGCATGTTTGCATTCATTATCCTGTTTATGCAATGCTCTAAAATGTGCTTCCTGATGTTGGCAGATTGTGTTCCAAACTTGTTTTGCTTGTATCTTTTTAACCGTAACTCCGTTTGGGGTGTTCTTTATATGTAACTTGATTAGTTTTTCGTGTACTTTGTGTTTATGATATTGTTTGCTGCTGTTAACCAACCTAAAATATGGTTTAGGACAGAACAGTACCAATTACTTAAATTGTCGTGGGACACTTAGTGTTAGGCCACGTTTAGGTTGTGCCTCACTTAAATTGACTAGCATAGATAGTTTTCTTTATGCTCCACCTCTTTTAAGGTTTGTGTGCTATGCCATGCTTGAATGAGATGCCATGTTAACAACCTTTGTTGATCACCGGTAGCTAAACAACTTGAACCATTTTAATGTGCGGTATCGTCGTGTGTGACGAGTACCCCACTTAACCTGTTACTAACCGCTCTCGACGGTAGGTGTGATGTCTCCTGTTGCCTTCTTGTTGATGCTTTCTCGTGTTTGCTTCGTAGTAATAGATGCTTGCTCGTTGATTGATTTCAAGTGTTTACCGTCTTGTGTGCTTCCGCGGGTACCTCTCGGAGACGATGCGAGCTTGCGATCAACTACACCTTCGGAACCCGACTTATCAACAGGCAATGACTATGCATTACTTATGATCCATTATATTTCAACTAGCGGTTTGCATGCTAGTCTAAGATTAGGTTCGATGTTGATCCTACCACATGTTTACAACCTCTTTCAAACCGATACATCCATGTCCCTTCCCAGCAAACCTTGTACTTCTATGTTACTATCGCTTGTTGCTCAGCCCCTGCTTAGTATGCATGCTTAGGATGCTACGATGTTACCCTGTTACTCCTTGGTTTGGGCTATCACATTATTATATTATATTGTTGTGGATGATATGATTATTATAAATGTTGACTATATTCGATGAAGGATGGAAGGTCTATGCTATCCCGCCCCGACACTTTGTTCCATTCGAGTCACCTAGGATCCGAGTTCCGGGTATTGGCTTTAAGACTGAGCGTGCCTAACCGCGTGTGGGATTTTATGGGGTCCCCTTTTCATACCTACCTAGCTTCAAACATTTCTAGTGGTGGCCCAAGCTGATTTACCATTTGAAAACAGTGTGTGTGCTTGGTTGGGCCCCCAGTTGTTTTAAAACAACTTGGGCCAGTGGAGACATGGTTTCTCTGTTGGTCCACCCGATCAGCTAGGACCCCGTTTCCCATGTGTGATTAACCGGCTATCCGACCTGCGTCATATGGAAGAGTCCGATCCGAGAGCGTACCGGCTTTTGGATTGGGTGTCGACTCCCCGGGGGCCACCCGGATTTGTTCGTTGTTAGTTAGAGGGACCTGTCGTTTTGGATCTCTCGAAACAAAATCATAAAATGGTTGCCTATAATGGGTAGCAACTGAGAGAGATGGGCATGCGTGCGGAGCGTTGTAATGGGCAGTTGGTACACCCCTGCAGAGTTAAATCTTTTCGAGAAGCCGTGTCCACGGTTATGGACGACTTGAGACCTACTCCTTGTTCATAAACAACAACTGAGATAATCTTAATATAAATTGATCAACGTGTGTGTGCCTTGACTGCTTCTTCTTTGTCAGGATGCGAAGAGGAGGACAAGGATAGGATAGGGGTTATGCTTGCGTAAGTAGGTGGATAGCAGACTTGTTGGAGGCGATTCCTCATCGAATGCTTGGCTTCTTACCTTACTCTCTAGATCGTTAGCCACTTTATAAATGCTAGTGCGGCAGCAACCTCACCACTTACCCCATCCTTACCGTAAACTACTAGTTGTCCTAGAATGATGAGTGATGAAGTCCTTGCTGGGTCAGATGACCACTACAGTTGGATGCTGAGTACCTCTGTACTCATGATACTACCCCCAAACTCTTTTCAGGGTTCTTGATCGACAACAGGTATGGTGATCGACGTTTCACGCGGAGACTCGACGACGACTAGTTAGGCGGATCCCGGCGGAGGGCCTGGACCCGTGTGGTTATGGGACCAATGTTTTTCTCTTTGCCAATAGGCATTTGATTGTAGTTTGTACTCAGACATATACCTTCCGCTGATGTATTGTATTTAAGGCAGTTGTATGCCGATTGTATGAGATGTTGTATCCTTGTATCTGTAATGTTGTGATATCATGTTGGAAATCGGGGCATATGGCTTTGTCATATGTCGCGGTGGGACCGATATGTGATTCGTCCCCAGATTTGGATGGAAACACCTAGATCTGGAACAGTACCGCATATCGGGCCTTACAACTTGGTATCAGAGCCTTACCGACCGTAGGATCACTTTTCTGACCGAAGTCCAGTCTAGAAAAAAACTATTTTGTAGTTACTAAGTTTGTTATCGGAGAATAGGATTCTTTTTCCTCCTTACCTTTGCTCTGGTCAGGACAAGTGTCGTAAGCGTTTAATTCTCGTCTTATCCCTTTCAAACTTTAGGATCTCGAGTGTGTGGAGTTTCGGAATAATTACAGTGCCTTGCTTGCAGCGTATTGTATTGATTCTGATCTCAGGTTGGGAAATCATGTAGTACCTTTAGTCCTTCCGGTTCTGGTTAAACATCGTGGTCGTCTATTGACTTCAGTACTCTTGCCCAGTATCCTCGCGATTAGCGTGAGAATGCTTCCCTTGATCTTCGCTTTCAACTGTCGATCCTCCTCTTGACACTGGCGGTTTCGTTTTTCCGACGATGTCGCCTCTCTGCAAAAATTTATCTCAACGGAAGTTCGACATCGACATGGAGCAGAGTCCGCGCCATGGCCATGGTCGGCCGCGGGACCTCGCGCCGCACCGCCCTAGGCTCGACGCCGTTCGCCTCCTCTAACCGCAGCTCCACCCAGGCCTCCTCCCGCCTCCTCCACGAGCCGTCCGAGCGAACTAGCCGGCGAGCCATGCAGTGACGGCCGCCGCCACCCGTGCGGGGACGGGACGCCCGATCCGGCGGCCCGTTGACCGCGTCCTGGGCCGGCCCAACCGCCCCCTCCAAGCCACGGCCCGTCCAGCCAGGCCTCGGCCCAGCCGGCCTCCAGCCCGAGCCGCCTCCATCCGCCGACATGGGCTCGGCCAAGTCAAGTTTTTTCCCTTGGTAATTTCTGCTAAGTCCTTTTCTGTAAATGTTTTGTACTGTTTTGCGCGTAGTTTTATGGTAGATCTGTACCTCGGATGAACTTGCGCCCAAAATAAATTTTGTTGCTGTTGATGTGCTCTATCATAATGCTTTTGGGAGTTAATCCATTTGAGCCCATCTTGATTGTGTTATTGTTGGTCAAACAGGGCATCTCGTCGTTAATTGCAAACTGTTTTTAATGGCTGCTGAAAATTGTTGCTTGATTGAAACTTCGGGTGACGGTTGCATCGCAACCGTTCATCGGAATTGAGTGATTCTTGTTGCAAATTGTTAAGCATCATGTCTACTTCAGTTATATGCAATCACTTATCACGTTTTCCTGCTGTAGCTATATTATTTATTGCTCCAAAGTTGCTATCCTGCTGTTTTTGACAGCCACATCTGTTTTTCTCTAAGTCTGTAACGATCCAATGCCATGTTGCATGCTTAATATCTTTTGATCTATGATGCCTATGACCTTGATTCTTGTTTTTATCTGATCATCATCATGTCTACTTCATGCCCATGTATTGCTATGTCATATTGCTGCACTTTTGCATATAGTTTTTCTCCAGTTTGTACAGCATAAAAATAACAGTTTCTGCCCTGTTTTCTTGATTTTCACTAAGTCCTAGACCAGTAATGTTTTATTGCATTTTGCATGGGCTATAACTAGTTGTTCATGATGCCTATTTGCATGATTATTTTTGCCATGCCTTCCCTGTTATGTCTACTTTAATTTCATATCATTTGTGGGCATGTTTGCATTCATTATCCTGTTTATGCAATGCTCTAAAGTGTGCTTCTTGATGTTGGCAGATTGTGTTGCAAACTTGTTTTGCTTGTATCTTTTTAACCGTAACTCCGTTTGGGGTGTTCTTTATATGTAACTTGATTAGTTTTTCGTGTACTTTGTGTTTATTCTATTGTTTGCTTCTGTTAACCAACCTAAAATATGGTTTAGGACAGAACAGTACCAATTACTTAAATTGTCGTGGGACACTTAGTGTTAGGCCACGTTTAGGTTGTGCCTCACTTAAATTGACTAGCATAGATAGTTTTCTTTATGCTCCACCTCTTTTAAGGTTTGTGTGCTATGCCATGCTTGACTGAGATGCCATGTTAACAACCTTTGTTGATCACCGGTAGCTAAACAACTTGAACCATTTTAATGTGCGGTATCGTCGTGTGTGACGAGTACCCCACTTAACCTGTTACTAACCGCTCTCGACGGTAGGTGTGATGTCTCGTGTTGCCTTCTTGTTGATGCTTGCTCGTGTTTGCTTCGTAGTAATAGATGCTTGCTCTTTGATTGATTTCCAGTGTTTACCGTCTTGTGTGCTTCCGCGGGTACCTCTCGGAGACGATGCGAGCTTGCGATCAACTACACCTTCGGAACCCGACTTATCAACAGGTAAGGACTATGCATTACTTATGATCCATTCTATTTCAACCAGCAGTTTGCAAGCTAGTCTAAGATTAGGTTCGATGTTGATACTACCACATGTTTACAACCTCTTACAAACCGATACAGCCATGTCCCTTCCCAGCAAACCTTGTACTGCTATGTTACTATCGCTCGTTGCTCAGCCCCTGCTTAGTATGCATGCTTAGGATGATAAGATGTTACCCTGTTACTCCTTGGTTTGGGATATCACATTATTATATTATATTGTTGTGGATGATATGATTATTATAAATGTTGACTATATTCGACGAAGGATGGAAGGTCTAGGCTATCCCGCCCCGACCCTTTGTTCCATTCGAGTCACCTAGGATCCAAGTTCCGGGTATTGGTTTTAAGACTGAGCGTGCGTAACTGCGTGTGGGATTTTAAGGGGTCCCCTTTTCTTACCTACCTAGCTTCAAACATTTCTAGTGGTGGCCCAAGCTGATTTACCATTTGAAAACCGTGTGTGTGCTTGCTTGGGCCCCTAGCTGTTTTAAAACAACTTGGGCCAGTGGAGACATGGTTTCTCTGTTGGTCCACCCGATCAGCTAAGACCCGGTTTCCCATGTGTGATTAACTGGCTATCCGACCTGTGCCATACGGAAGAGTCCGATCCGAGAGCGTAGCCGGATTTTGGATTGGGTGGCGACTCCCCGGGGGCCACCCGAATTTTTTCGTTGTTAGTTAGAGGGACCTGTCGTTTTGGATCTCTCGGAACTAAATCATAAAATGGTTGCCTATAATGGGTAGCAACTGAGAGAGATGGGCGTGCATGCGGAGCCTTGTAATGGGCAGTTGGTACTCCCCTGCAGGGTTAAATCTTTTCGAGAAGCCGTGTCCACGGTTATGGACGACTTGAGACGTACTCCTTGTTCATCAACAACAACTGAGATAATCTTAATATAACTTGATCAACGTCTGTGTGCCTTGACTGCTTCTTATTCGTTGGGATGCGAAGAGGAGGACAAGGATAGGATAGGTGTTATGCTTGCGTAAGTAGGTGGATAACAGACTTGTTGGAAGCAATTCCTCATCAAATGCTTGGCTTCTTACCTTATTCTCTAGATCGTTAGCCACTTTATAAATGCTAGTGCGGCAGCAACCTCATCACTTACCCCATCCTTACCATAAACTATTAGTTGTCCTAGAATGACGAGTGATGAAGTCCTTGCTGGGTCAGATGACCACTACAGTTGGATGCTGAGTACCTCTGTACTCATGATACTACCCCCAAACTCTTTTCAGGGTTCTTGATCGACAACAGGTATGGTGATCGACGTTTCACGCGGAGACTTAACGACGACTAGTTAGGCCGATCCCGGCGGAGGGCCTGGACCCGTGTGGTTATGGGACCGATGTTTTTCTCTTTGCCAGTAGGCATTTGATTGTAATCTTTACTCAGACATATACCTTCCGCTGATGTATTGTATTTAAGGCAGTTGTATGTCGATTGTATGAGATGTTGTATCCTTGTATCTGTAATGTTGTGATATCATGTGGGAAATCCAGGGGATATGGCTTTGTAATATGTTGCGGTGGGGCCGATATGTGCTTCGTCCCCGGATTTTGGTGGAAACACCTAGATCTGGAACAGTACCGCATATCGGGCCTTAAAACTTGGTATCAGAGCCTTACCGACCGTAGGATCCCTTTTCTGGCCGAAGTCGAGTCTAGACAAAAACTATTTTGTAGTTACTAAGTTTGTTATCGGAGAGTAGGATTCTTTTTCCTCCTTACCTTTGCTCTGGTTAGGACAAGTGTCGTAACTGTTTTGATGCTCGTCTTATCCCTTTCAAACTTTAGGATCTTGAGTGTGTGGAGTTTCGGAATAATTACAATGCCTTGCTTGCAGCGTATTGTCTCGATTTCGATCTCCGGTTGGGAAATCCTGTAGTACCTTTAGTCCTTCCGGTTCTGGTTAAACATCGTGGTCGTCTATTGACTTCAGTCCTCTTGCCCAGTATCCTCGCGATTGGCGTGAGAATGCTTCCCTTGATCTTCGGTTTCAACTGTCGTTCCTCCTCTTGACACTGACGGTTTCGTTTTTCCGACGATGTCGCCTCTCTGCGAAAATTATCTCGACGGAAGTTCGACGTCGACATGGAGCAGAGTCCCTTGTTAGTGGTGTTGAAGATTTTCGACTCTCTTCTTTCCCCCTTCCCCTCTTCCCCCGGATCGTCTTGGATCTTGGGACGAGATCCCTTGTTGGTGGTGTTGTATTGTAACAGCCCAGATTTCACAAAAATTAAAATTTTTGTTTTCGGTGTGAATTGTTTGATTGTCTGATTTGTTTGCGGTGTTTGCATCCCCGATTTATCGATCGACGATTACTTTCCCCCTCTTATCTCGTATCGAACGGAGACCGACCCTTGCCACCCTGACACTCGACCTTTGCGACACCGGGTTTCACCAGATCACCGTCGCAAAAACTACACGAGACCAACCGTAGCCAACGGAACGAAAACCCCGTTTAATAATTAAACGAGATATTTTTATAGCGCGCCGAAAAGTGTTCTTGGAACGGTTTCAGCGCGAGGTGAATGCAACCGAGCTCCGGCCCCAGCCGCGCCGCCGCGCCAAGGCCATGGTCGGCCGCGGGATCTCGCGCCGCACCGCCCTAGGCTCGACGCCGTTCGCCTCCTCTCCTCGCAGCTCCGCCCAGGCCTCCTCCCGCCTCCTCCACGAGCCGTCCGAGCGCGCTGGCCGGCGAGCCATGCAGAGAAGGCCGCCGCCACCCGTGCGGGGATGGGACGCCCGATCCGGCGGCCGGTTGACCGCGTCCTGGGCCGGCCCAACCGCCCCTCCTAGCCACGGCCCATCCAGCTAGGCCGAGCCGCCTCCATCCGCCGACATGGGCTCGGCCCAGTCAAGTTTTTTCCCTTGGTAATTTCTGCTAAGTCCTTTCCTGTTAATGTTTTGTACTGTTTTGCACGTAGTTTTACGGTAGATCTGTACCTCGGATGAACTTGCGCCCAAAATAAATTTTGTTGCTTTTGATGTGCTCTATCATAATGGTTTTGGGAGTTAATCCATTTGAGGCCATCTTGATTGTGTTATTGTTGGTCAAACAGGGCATCCCGTCGTTAATTGCAAACTGTTGTTAATGGCTGCTGAAAATTGTTGCTTGATTGAAACTTCGGGTGACGGTTGCGTCACAACCGTTCATCGGAATTGAGTGATTCTTGTTGAAAATTGTTAAGCATCATGTCTACTTCAGTTACATGCAATCACTTGTCATGTTTTCCTGCTGTAGCTATATTATTTATTGCTCCAAAGTTGTTATCCCGCTGTTTTTGACAGCCACATATGTTTTTCTCTAAGTCTGTAGCGTTCCGATGCCATGTTGCATGCTTAATATCTTTTGATCTATGATGCCTATGACCTTGATGCTTGTTTGTATCTGATCATCATCATGTCTACTTCTAGCAATCATAGACCGTTTCCATCCAATTATGGGAACAACAACACTTATCCTAGCAACAAGAACCCCACTTTTGAATTAGAAAGCATGCTTAGAGACCTTATCACTACCCAAAAAGCCTTCTACAAGAATGTAGAACAAAATTAGCTAAATTATATAATATTTGTTTGAAGGTAGACAACTTAGCCCTTGATGTTGAGATGTTAAAAATTAGAACCTCTCCCCTTGAAGAGAGGAAGGCCACTCCTATTAATGCTGTCTAGTTACAAATTAATGAAAATATTAGGATGATGGATAAACTTAAAGAAAGATGGGCTAGAGAAAAAGAGGAAGAGGATAGAATTAAGAGCCTTCCTACACACCACATAGTTGCCACTATCCAAATTGTTGAGGATACCGAAACTATTAACACCCAATGCACTCCTAGTCCCATTGGACCTATTAATGGTGATGCTAATACCTCAATCGTAGAAGAAGAAACTCCTATGAACATAGAGGGTTTCAAACAACTGAGCCTAGATGACACTACTACCACCTTTAATAGTAGTGATATTGATTTTGATAGTTGCACCCTCTCAGAAGCTATTATCTTACTACACAAAATGTCTAGAGACCCCCACACTAGCACACTCAATCTTGCCTTGACGGAGAATATCACAAAAGCTCTCATCAAAGCTAGGGAGGAGAAGCTTAGGATAGAATCCTCCATACCTAGGAAGCTAGATGATGGTTGGGACCCTATGATAAAAATTAAATTAAATAACTTCTCTTGCTATGCTTTATGTGACGTTGGAGCTAGTACCTCCGTCATGCCCAAAAGAATGTATGATACGTTTGAATTGAAACCTTTTGATTCTTGTTCTTTTGGTGTTTGTCTTGTCGATTCTTCCTTAAAGAAACCTTTGGGGAAGATTGACGATGTTCTTATCATTGTCAATGACAATTATGTTCCCGTTGATTTTATTAGTATGGATATAGAGTGTGAACCTTTATGTCCAATTATTTTGGGACGTCCTTTTCTTCGCACCGTTGGTGCTGTTATTGACATGAAAGAGGGGAATATAAAATTTCAATTCCCTCTCAAAAAGGGGATGGAACACTTCCCTAGAAAGAAAGTCAAGTTACCATTTGAGTCTGCTACACGGGCTAGCTATTCTCTTTCTCTTGATAAAACTTGATTCTTCTTTTGCCTTATGCCTAGCTTAAAGGCGTAAAAGAAAGCGCTTGTTCGGAGGCAATCCAAGATGTTTTACTTCTGTTTTTAGTGGTCTTGATGATTGTTACTACTGTAGCAACATCATTGTATCTTTATTTTCAAGCTTTGTGCCAAGTTATAGCCTCATATGATAAGGGAAGCAAAAGTTGTGACATGCTGTCCAGAAAACAGATTCTGTCTTCGTGAAGGAAAAAATTGGATCAAATAACATGTTCATATTTTTGAGCTGAATTTTTACATAGAATGCTCTATACAATTTCGGAACTTTCGTATGTTCTAAGTTTTTTTATTTGAGTTGCAGAAGTACCCCTAAAAATTTCTTTACTACCTGCTGTTCTGTTTTTCACTGATTCTGCCACGTTTTGTCTCTCCTTACTTTTGCAAACCTTAAGCTTGCTTTTTTTTGCAAAAACCTTTTGGCAATCTTGATAAACAGTAGATCTTCAAGAATATGTTTATATCGAGTGGGGAAAAACTATTTTATTAAGGGTACTAACTCTCTATTCAGCTTATGATGAGTTATGTATGAAGGGAGTTTTCAAGTGTGCGATGGAAGATGATGAAAGAAGATCCGGGAGTGTCAAGCGCTCAAGCTTGGGGATGCCCCCATGCATCCCCAATAAATATTCAAGGAGACTCAAGTGTCTAAGCTTGGGGATGCCCCCGTGCATCCACTTCTCCATCAACAATCATCAGTTCGTCCTTCGTCTCACTATATTTTTATCACTTCATGCGTTATGTGCTATGCTTGGAGCGTCCCGCTCTTAGGTTTTATTTTTAGTTTTCTTTAGCATTTCTTGCTGTTCATAACAAGTTAGACCCCGTCTTACTTTGTGTGGGAGATAAACATGCTCCACTTTTAAAATCTAGAACACATCATAGGATTTTTCATGCCTATCTTTTTACTGTTGTGTGTTCTTTATCTTTTCGTAGCTACTGCCATGTTTAGTTTTAGTTTTAGTCTGCCTTTAGAAAGAGCCTTGGATTTTGTTTAGTTTGTTGCTGGAACTCTCTTTAGTTTTCATGTTTATCTTGTTAAGAGAGTTGGTTGTTTCACTGAGTTGTGTCTTATCTTGAAAGTAGGTAATTGAGGTTGCTATTTAATTTTAGTAGTAACTTGTAATAGTTTTGAGGTATTGATGTGAGTAATGATTGAACTTTTGGTGTCTAGAGATCTAGCCTATTAGTGATAGGTGTCGTATTTTGGGCAATCCGTGTTTATTTTCAAAAACCTACAAAACTAGTTGAGAATTCTAGATACTAGATGGATCGCTAATCTTTGGAGGGATCGAATATTAGAGTACACTCACGTACCATGAGTCGAGGATGCGCAAGGATAACCAAACCCCCATACACTCTTCCTCGGGGTACTTGTCTCTTTTTGAACCTCCTTATTAGATTGAGAGTTACCGATAATAAGTGCATGAGTTCTTCGAATGTAAGTGTTGAAAGTTGACACTTCCACCTCCTCATATTTGCTAGCCTCTCCTGTGCCGTGCATTTCCTTCTTCTCACTCCGAGAGTTGGCGTCCACCTTCGCCGGTACATCCAAACCCTTGGCATGATACGCTCTATCATCATAAACCTCCTTATATCTTTCCTCAAAACAGCCACCATACCTACCTATGAAGGCATTTCCATAGCCTTTCCGAGATATATTGCCATGCAACATCCACCTCTTCATGACTTGATCTTCGTTTCATACATGTTCCTGCTACACTGGCAGCGGCATACATTGCATATATCATGATAGCTACATATTATTTATGATTTGAGTACCTTGTAAAGTGTGAAAGATCTTCTATACCCTCTTGTAAATTAGAGTTTTTCCCTTAAGTGAGGAAAAGATCCAAAAGTGGACAAAATAAAAGATCCCAAAGAGGACAAATGAGAGTTAAATAGAAAGAGCCGTTGAGGCCACCAAAAAATAGAAAAAATAGAAAAAGGAGAAAAAGAAAAATAAAAAGAGAGAAAGGGGCAACACTACTATCCTTTTGAAAGATCCACACTAGTACTCCCTCTTATCCTTGTACTCCATAGAGATGATCATTCATGCATATAGCTATGTGGGGATCTTCACACTATAGAACTTGGCTTGCATATTCCAAGGATGAGCCTCCTCAAAAGAGCTCTAGGTCTTCATGAGCGAGCAAGTTAGATGCACCCCCACTAGTTCCATTGGAGAGCTTTTTAGCTCATATGTGCATCCGTTGCATGGCAATCCCTACTCCTCACATCATATCTATCATTTGGCCTTCTCTCCTATGATTGTCCACATTGATGTGAGCCTTTCCGATCCTTTTTGTCTTCCTCCTCCGCCATATTTCTCTCTTTGCCACCCTAAGTGTCAACTCTCCTTCTTATGCTCGTCCATTGCATGAGTGCTCAAAATATCGAATAGGAGTGGATCAAATTGAATTTTACCTGGCTAGTGGTCTGGGGAGGAGTCAAGATAAGATTCCAAAGAAGACCAAGTGTGAAACTTTAGTAGAGGGAGTTCTCAACACAAAAAATATTTTTTTCTCGTATTCCCTATCCCTCTTCTTGCACGCAAACACCATTTAGAGACATTCGAGTCATGGACAGCGAGAGCTCTTGCACCTAATGTTCTTTTGTTACTTGTTTCAATGCTAATATAGACTCTTGCATGTTATGACTTGAATTGAATCACATACCTTGATTGGTTTACTTTTCAAAGTTCTTATATGGTTGCTAGCATGTCACCACAGAAATTATGCTTGTTATCATTTACCTACTCGAGGACGAGCAGGAATTAAGCTTGGGGATGTTGATACGTCCCAAACATATCTATAATTTCTGCTTGCTCCATGCATGTTTTGTGTGATATTGATATGATCTAGATACACATTCATACACTTTTGATCATATTTGGACTAAACTTTTAACTCTGTGCACCCCAGTGCCAGTTTCTGTTTTCTGTTGTTTTTCTATTTCAGTTTTCCCCCATATTAAAAGTGCTCAAAAAATCGGGGAAATCAAATAAAAAATCAGCGTGAAGGAACCTTCCAGAGTCCCGAAGGGGGACCAGGTGGGACCCACCAGGGCCCCAGGAGCCTAGCTGGCGCAGCCTAGGGCTTGGCCATGCCAGGGGGGCGCCTGGACCTCTAGTGGCCCCCTGGCTACCCCCCTTCTCCTATATATCTCCCGTGACGTGAAACTTTCGAAGACAGAACCCATTTTCGCGATCTCGCCTCTGTTCTGCCGCCGCCGCGCTTCCAAGATCGGTAGCACCAGCAGGACCCTTCCCGGCACCTTGCCTGAGGGAGGATCGACCTCCGGGAGCTTCCCCTCTATAACAACCCAGTTTTCACAAAAATTAAAAAAATTTGTTTTTGGTGTGAATTGTTTGATTGCCTGATTTGTTTGCGGTGTTTGCATCCCCGATTTATCGATTGGCGATTATTTCCCCCCCTCTTATCTCGTACCGGACGGAGACCGGCCCTTGCCACCCTGACACTCGACCTTTGCGACATCGGGTTTCGCCCGATCACCGTCGCGAAAACCGCACGAGACCAGCCGCATCCAACGGAACGAAACCCCGTTTATTTAATAAACGGATTATTTTATTGGGGCGCCAAAAAATGTTGTCGGAATGTCACCGCAGTGAGGTGCGATCGACGTGATCGACGCGCTGAGCGCGTAGGTCGAAGTTTCGTCCGAATTGGAGTCTGTACGGAGTCTCGGCGGTCACGAACGCGATCACCGGACACGCGAGAGGGGTACCGAGGGCGTTTGTGTCAACTGGCCAGCCAACCAGCCCTATATAAAGACCACCAGCCTCCCACCACCCAATTAGGGTTTACCCTAATGGAAAATTGCAGCCACCCCCTCACAAATGCCCAAATCTGCTCCAAAACACCCTCTAACCTCAAAACCCTAGCTTTCAGGCGATCCCAGCCATCGGATCTAGCCTCCAACGGCTCAGATCGCGTCCCAGGTCCCACCAGCCACCTCCAGCCCGAATCGGGCCCTGCCGGGCTGAGCGCGTCCGCCGCGGGCCCGCGAAGCCCATCTGGCCGCGCCGCCTGTCGCCTCCATGGTGCCGCCGCCGCCGGCAACGCAGTGCCCTCCGGCGAGCAGCGCGCTGCCCCGACTCCTTGTCGTCCTCCCGTGTAGTCCTCTCCCTCTCCTCCCTCTTCTCACCGGGCGCCTCTCCTCTGTGCAGGAAATCGGCCGCCGCGGACACCATTGGAGCCGGCAAGCTCGGGATTGAGCCGCCGCGCCGTGGAGCTCGGCTCCACCGTGGAACGCCGCGCCGCCGCTGGATCCGGCGGGATCCAAGCCGCCACCTCTCGGATCCGAGGCCATGCGCCCTTCCCCGCCTCCTAGCTCACCGCCGGTGGCCGGCGTAGCCCGCCGTGGCCGCCGCCGTCATCGGGAGCGAGAGCCTCCCCGCTCGGCCGTTTCCCTCCAGTGCTGACCGACCACGTGGGTCGCCCCAGCCAGCGGGCCCACCAGCAGGAGCCGGCCTCCAGATCCACAGCCCAGCTCGGCCAGGCCCAGCGCCTCCTCTGCCCCCATGGGCCTCGACCCACTTGGGTGAGATTTTTTTCTTTTTTCTTGTTTTTTTTCCTGGCTGCTAATTTTTGCTAAGTCTGATAAAATAGTGTGATGTATCAGTTTTGCGATGTAGTTTACGAGCGATCCGTAGCCCGGATCGCGTTGCGCCCAAAAGACGAATTGTTTAAAATTGCGTGCTCTAGATTTTATATTTTGTGAGTTAATTGTTTTGAGGTTGTTTAGATATAGTTATTGCTGTTCAAACAGGGCATCAGGCCGTTAGCTGCTACAAATTGCTATTATGTGCTACTGTTATTATTTGGTTGCAACTTCGGTCGACGAGTGTGTCGCGACCGTTTATCGGAATTGAGTGATTCCAATTGCATATTGTTAAGAATCATGTCTACTTTCATTATATGTATTGATTTGCCATGATATTCTTGCTGGTCATATAGTTGTTGAGCTCAAAGTTGCTATGCTGCTGTTTTTGACAGCCACCTCTGTTTTTCTCTAAGCCTGTAACGTCACGATGCCATGTTGCATGCTTAATATCTTATGATCTATGATGTATATTTGCATGATTCTTTTTGCCATGCCTTCCCTGTCATGTCTAGTTTAATTTCATATCATTTGTGAGCTTGTTTGCATTCATTAACCTGTTTACGCAATGCTCTAAATTGTGCTTCGTGATGTTGGCAGATTGTGCCCGTAACTTGTTTTGCTTGTATCTTTTTAACCGTAACTCCGTTTGGGGCGTTCTTTATATGTAACTTGATTAGTTTTTTGTTTACTTTGTGTTTATGCTATTGTTTGCTGCTGTTAACCACCCTAAAATATGATTTAGGGCAGAACAGTACCAAATCTTTTAATTGTCGTGCGACACTTAGTGTTATGCCATGTTTAGGTTGTGCCTCACTTAAATTGACTAGCATAGATAGTTTACTTGGTTCTTAAACTTTTGCCATGCTTGCTTGAGTTTCCATGTTAATAACCATTGGTTGATCACCTATAGCTAAACAACTTGAACCACCGTAAATGTGCGGTATTCGTCGTGTGTGACCGATACCCCACTTAAACTGTTAGTAACCGCTCTCGACGGTAGGTGCGATGCCTCGTGTCTCCTTCTTGTTGATGCTTGCTCCTGTTTGCCTCGTAGTAATAGATGCTTGCTCGTTGATTGCTTTCCAGTGTTTATCCTCTTGTGTGCTTCCGCGGGTACCTCTCGGAGACGATGCGAGCTTGCGATCAACTACACCTTCGGAACCCGACTTATCAACAGGCAAGGACTATACATTACTTATGATCCATTCTATTTCAACCAGCGGTTTGCATGCTAGTCTAGGTTAGGCTCGATGTTTGATCCTACCACATGTTTACAGCCTCTTTCAAACCGATACAGCCATGTCCCCTCCCAGCAAACCTTTTACTACTATGTTACTATTGCTCGTTGCTCAGCCCCTGCTTAGTATGCATGATTAGGATGCTACGATGTTACCCTTTTACTCCTTGGTTTGGGATATCACCTTATGATATTGTTGTTGATGATATGATTATATAAATGTTGACTATATTCGACGAAGGATGGAAGGTCTAGGCTATTCCGCCCCGACGCTTTGTTCCATTTGAGTCACCTATGATCCGAGTTCCGGGTATTGGTTTTAAGACTGAGCGTGCCTAACCGCGTGTGGGATTTTATGGGGTCCCCTCTTCTTACCTATCTAGCTTCAAACATTTCTAGTGGTGGCCCAAGCTGATTTACCATTTGAATGTGTGTGTGACTGGTCCGCGGCCGGCAGATTTCAAACAACTTGGGCCAGCGGAGACATGGTTTCTCTTGTTGGTCCACCCCAGGGAGCTAGGGGGTTGTCCACATCTGTTTGGGCAACCTATCCGACCTCGTCCAGACGGTAGAGGCCGATTCGAGAGTGCAGCCGGCTTTTGAGTTGGATGTCGACTCACCGGGGGCCACCCCGGATTTGTGCGTTGTTAGTTAGAGGGACCTGTCGTTCCGGATCTCTTGGGACCAAATCATAAAATGGTTGCCTATCATTGGTAGCAAATGAGAGAGATGGGCGTGCGTGCGGAGCCTTGTAATGGGAAGTTGGTACACCCCTGCAGGGTTAAATCTTTTCGAGAAGCCGTGTCCACGGTTATGGACGACTTGAGACCTACTCCTTGTTCATAGACAACAACAACTGATATAATCTTAATATAATTTGATCAATGTGTGTGTGTCTTGACTGCTTCTTCTTCGTCGGGATGCGAAGAGGAGGACAAGGATAGGATAGGTGTTATGCTTGCGTAAGTAGTTGATAGAAAGACTTGTTGGAGGCGATTCCTCATCGAATGCTTGGCTTCTTACCTTACGCTCTAGATCGTTAGCCACTTCATAAATGCTAGTGCGGCAGCAACCTCACCACTTACCCCTTCCTTACTGTAAACTACTAGTTGTCCTAGAATGACGAGTGATGAAGTCCTTGCTGGGTCAGATGACCACTACAGTTGGATGCTGAGTACCTCTGTATTCATGATACTACCCCCAAACTCTTTTCAGGGTTCTGATCGACAACAGGTATGGTGATCGACGTTTCACGTGGAGACTCGACGACGACTAGTTAGGCGGATCCCGGCGGAGGGCCTGGACCCGTGTGGTTATGGGGATCGATGTTTTCTCTTTTCCACTAGGAATTTGATTGTAGTCTGTACTCAGACATGTATCTTCCGCTGTTGTATTGTATTAAGGCAGTTGTATGCTGATTGTATGAGATGTTGTATCCTGTATCTGTAATGTTGTGATATCATGTTGGAAATCCGGGGCATATGACTTCGTCATATGTCGCGGTGGGACCAATATGTGCTTCGTCCCCGGATCTGGATGGAAACATCTAGATCTGGAACAGTACCGCATATCGGGCCTTACACCCTCCACCATGGACGCTTCCCGGATGTGCCGTGAGTAGTTTCCTTTGGACCATGGCTCCGTGATCAGTAGCTATGTGATGTTCTCCTCCCCTCTTTGTTCTTCATGGTTCAGACCTTGTGAGCTTCCCTACATGATCGATGCACATTTGTAATCTTTCTGCTTTTGCTATGCTTAGTTTGATGTGATCTAATGGATTATGAGATTATGTTCAGATTGTGATAGAGTAATATATTTGGTTCTTATCTTTTATATTTTTGTTCCTAAGTAATTCTTGCATGTTCTCCGTTGCTGTTTATTGCTTTGGCCAAGTAGTAGGTAGTGACACCAAGAGGGAACGTTATGCTCGATTGTGGGTTCATGCCCCCTGATGACACGCTTGAGTGACAGAAACATGATTCTAGGGGATGTGCTATTGCCACAAGGGGGAAAACAACGGTGCTTGTAACCGCGGTTGCAAGGATTGTTTACTTTACGCAAAGTTCTTTAATGCAGTTGTCTTTTGCTTTGGGTTTACACTTTGGGTGGGGCTCGCAACTTAATACCAGCGAGATGTTCTGGATAAATATCTCAAGGTGGATGATTAGTAGTAGATGCAATTGGATTTTGGTCTACTTATTTTGGCGTACTGCCCATGCTTTTGAGCCTCTTCCTTTCTTTGTAGCATAGTTAGCGTTGCGGTGCATTTATAATCCTGTCAATTTCCCGTCTGTAATTTGTTTACCTCGCATAGCAGTTTTATCGTCTTTTGGGAGAGAGAAATCACTAGTGAACATCACGGGACCCCGGTCCATATTCTCATCATTGCTTACACGCTCATTTACTTTTCAGTATTTACTTTCAGTTGCTATCATTATCATTATCCTTGTGTTTTGATCCTTTGTAAACAACAAGACCGGAGAGATTGACAACCTCTCTGAACTTCATTGGGAGCAAAGTTATTAGTGTTTGTGTGCAGGTCCAGGAGAAGCAAGCGGTTCTTTTCAGACGGCGCATCACTTGCCGACCCACCTACTTATCATTGCCGGAGTCCTACGGGAGATAAACCCTATCCTCTACATAGGGGAAATTTTCTGCTATCCTACATCTCACCTTCCACTTGGGGGAACCAACGAAGGGCGAGAAAACATTATCATCATCTCGCACATCAAGAAATCACCGAAGACCGGCGGCGGCTCCACGTCCGGCGAGGCGGCGCGGCTCGAGATCCTGCGGGGATGGCCCCTCCGGCGACGGTGGGATGGCGGACCGGTGCGACGGACTCAGTGGCGCTTGGGCGGGGCACACGACGGCGGCGGCCGTGGCACAGGCGGCGGGGTTAGCGGGGTCGCGAGGCGAGCGCTCGGCCTGCTGCCCGGGTGTGTCGGCGGCTATGGGAGGTCATGTGGATGGCGGCAGTCGTCCGTGGCGACGGGCGGAGCGGGGCGGTCACCGACGCAGCCGAGGCGGGCGAGCGGATCGACACGAGGTGGATGGCGACTCAAACTCCGGCGAGGCGGGTGGCAAACTCCGGTCAGCAATTCCGGCGAGCTCGGGGCTCGGAAGATGCGATTTTTGCGAAAAATCGAATGGGAACGTGTTGGCTAATATTTATAGGATGGATGTCGTATAGAAGGGGCAAAGAATAAAACGAATCGATCAAGTTGGGATCGATCTCGATCTATCCAGGGTGAACACGCTGGGAAGAAGATGACAGGTCGTGTCGGCTCGTCGGCCTCCAGAAAAAAAAAGATGGGCGGCGGGATTTAAATGGGCCATCCCGGTTGGCGCGGACACGCTACGTTGCCCCCGTGGCGAGAAGAGGAGGGTGCGATGGCTGTTGGGCCTAAGGCGGCTTGGTTGTATTTTTTCTAATATATAGAACTTCAGGAAGTTTTATAAAATCAAACGTACAACAAAAAAATACAAAGTAAATATATAAATTCATAAAATAATCGCAAGAAGATATGCAATATAAATATTGACGAAATATACAGAAATAAAAAATATAACCTTTTTTCCAATGACTCTATTTAGGTATAAAATATTTTAAAACTCAACAAAAATCTCAAATAACTATTTAAATAATTTCCACTCCATTTTTCTGAAGAAGTCATTTTAACTTCTCTCAAGTTATTATTATTTTTGAATGGAAAATTATTTAAATACACTCCAATCAAAATAAAATCATATTTAAAACATTTCCAACTTTTTTTTATGTATTGAAGGAGTCATATTACCTTCTCTCATTTTTTTATCCTTGAGTTGGATTTGTTTTAAATAATAAATTCCAACACACCAAAAATGAATATTAGGGAAAGTCCTTTTATTCCCTCTCATTTTAATATTCAATAAACTCCAAAAGTTTCAGATCACAGTGAAAATCAAACATATCAAGCAAAACAATCATTATTTTTTAATTTATTAACATTCCAAAATTTAGAAAATTTTGGGATGTTACACCTTGATACTTGCTGGGAAACAAGATCAGAATCACCAAAGCATTGGATCTGGCTTATGTTCATCTCCCGTGCCAATCAGAGGCCATGGAGTAGAGCTTCATATTCAGCTGCGTTATTAGTGCAGGTAAATTGCAGCTGTAAGAGATAACAAAATTTCTCCCCCCTTGGTGAAGTGAGAACGACTCCAGCTCCTGAACCCTGAAGCTTCCGACTCCCATCAAAGTGCATCGTCCAGTACTTGGTGGTCGTTTTTTCCGGGACTGCCTGGAGTTCCGTCCAATCATTGATAAAGTCGACTAGGGCCTGGGATTTGATAGATGTTCGTGGTTCATACTTAATGTGTTAGGCTCCCAGTTCGATGGCCCACTTGGCAATTCTTCCAATAGCCTCTCGATTCTGGATGATGTCAGAGAGTAGTGCTGAGATGACTACTGTGATTGGATGCTCCTGAAAATAGTGCTTCAGCTTCCGGCTTGCCATAAACACTCGCCGGACCAGCTTCTGCCATTGAGGATATCTTTGCTTGGATGATGTCAAGACCTCGCTGACATAGTAAATAGGTGTCTGCAGGGTATGCTCCTTGCCCTCTTATTTATGTTCAACGACGACTGCGGCACTGAGCGCTTGATCGTTAGCTGATATGTAAAGAAGCATAGGTTCCTTAGGTTTGGGAGCTGCCAAGATGGGTGCATGGGACAACTGCTTCTTTAGTGACTCCTGGTCCTCAATAGCCATCTTAATCTGATGATATCTAGAGTAGGCATCGAGAAAACATAGGAGCTCGCCTCCTGTAGTTGAATCTATAATATTATCAATGCGGGGCAGAGCAAAAGGATATTTCGGGAAGGCTTTGTTTAGGTCTGTGTAGTCAATGCACATACGCCTAGTCCCATTTTTTTTCAAAACGAGGACCAGTTTTGCTAACCACTCCGGATGAAAAACTTCCATAACTAACCCGGCAGGTAGGATCCGGGCTATCTCTTCTCCAATAGCATCTCTTCTCTCGCCGTTGAAACAACGGAGGAACTGTTTCACCGGCTTCAGATTTGGATATGTTTTAAGGTGGTGCTCAGCGAGTTCCCTCGGGACACCTGGCATTTCAGAAGGTTTCCATGCAAAGATGTCCTGATTCTCATGGAGGAACTCGATGAGCGCGCTTTCCTATTTATCAGAGAGCCCTTTCCCTATGATAAACTGTTGTGAAGCATCACCAGGGACGAAATCGACTTTCTTGGTATCCTGAGCCGGTTGAAACTTTGGATTGGTATCCAGAGTCGGATTTTTTAAGATCGTAGGATCCTCCATATCTACCTTTTCTATATAGGCCGTCAAGTCCTGTTTGGCGCAGGCCGAGTCGGCATATTTAACATGTTGTTCCTCACATTCAGTAGCCCATGACTGGCTTCCTCCAACCGTGATTGGCCCGTTCAGGCCTAGAATTTTGAGTGCCAGATAGATGTAGAAGGGAGGAGCCATGAAGCGGGCATAAGCCGGCCTTCCTAAAATGGTGTGATATGGACTCTCGAGTTTGACGACCTCAAAAGGTATGATTTCAGAACAAAAGTTTTCAGAAGTCCCAAAAGACGTCTCGAGGTATATCTTGCCTATGGGCCATGCCGAATTTCCTGGGAAGATTCCATGAAAAATCGTATTGGAGGGTTGTAGCTGTTTGTGGGTTAAACCCATTCTATGGAAAGTCTCATAGTAGAGGATATTGATGCTACTTCCTCCATCCATGAGTACCCTATGCAAAGTGTATCCTCCAACTTGTGGTTCCACTACCAAGGCTAGGACCCCCCGGGCAATCTACCACTAGGGTTTGATCGTCCCTTGTCCAGGTTATCGGCTGCTCAAACAAGTTGAGCCATTTAGGTATTGTCGGCTCCTTTTCTACAGACAAGGCAGCATGTTGTTGAAGTTTTCTATCCCTTCGACAACTGCTAGTGGTGAAAACGTGATATGCTTCATGGCCATCGATCTGCTTTGGGTTCGCTTGAAATCCAGCAAGCCCTGATTGCATCTGCCTTCCGGCTCCAGCTCCTGCATATTGGGATCCTGAGCCGGTCCCTGTGTGGCCTGACTGCTAACTGCTATTGTTGTAACCAGCTCCTTGGTGACCGGTTTGTTGGTTGCTATTATTGTATCTGGCTCCTAAACCTGACCCGGGGGGGTCCTTGGTGTCCTCCACCATTGCCTCCTTGCCTTTGAATTCTTGCATGATGTTGATTTTCCCAGGAGTGATTGGACGGGCGACCAGGTCTGTTGTGTCTCGGGCATGGGACTTTCATAGAAGACTCATAGTTGTTTGGGCGAAAGCTTTCCTTCGTCTTCCGGTATTTTCCCCCTTGACTCTGCCTTTGAGAGCCGACATTAATGTTGGCTACCAAGTCAGATGCATTATGATCAAGTCGAGGCTTGTTCTGCTGACCCTGACTTCCTCCGTTATGCTACCTTTTGCCGTCACCTTTCTTTCCTTGGCCAATTTTGTCCTCATCAGAGTCGTCGTCTTTGGTTTTGTCAGATTCGGCATACTTAGTAACTGTCTCCATGAGTTCCCCCATATCTCTCACGTTCTCTTGATAAGACCAAGTTTATGGATCAAGGGCTCAAATTTGCAGTTCTTCTCTAGGACTAAAACAACTGTCTGGGCAGTGATGATGCCCGAGGAGTGTATTATTTCGGCAACTCGTCGAGTCAAATGGTGGGCCGACTCTCCTTCCTTCTAAACACAGTGCTCCAGGTCAATGATTGTGGTGGAGCACCCGGCATGTGACTTGAAATATTTTGATAAAATTTCCCTTCATCTCTGACCAGGAGCTGATAATTTTTCAGGGAGATTTTTGAGCCAGGTGCGAGCCGGTCCTTCTAGCATCATCGTGAGGTATCGGGCACAGACTCCGTCACTGTCCTGGAGCATATCCATTGCTAGATCATAGCTTTCGATCCAAGCTTTGGGGTCCATATCCGTTGTATAGTTTGGGATTTTGCGAGGTCCTTTAAAATCTGACCGTATCCGGGCATTCCGCAAAGCCAGAACTAAGCACCAATTCCCAACTGAGCGGCTAACAAAACCTGCCTCTTCCTCCTGAAGTGGGGGTTGTGCCGCCGGCTTGGCTTGGCAACGTAAGGTTGCGCTCTTCCTGTACAATCGCCCGCATGTGATGGAGGGCATAGTACGCATCCCTCACACTGCCAGTCGGCTGCTTGACGCACGGGAACTGTGTCACGTGGTTGAACACGCTCACGCCTGGCTGATTCTTCCTATACTTGTGCTTCACGATCTTGCCTCCGGCTTTTTTGTAGCCGGCGAGAGCATAATCCCAAACTCTTTCAAAGTCGATTAGGCTTGCTCTTTCAAAGTCGATGTCTCGACCCTCGAAGTTGACATGCATTGCACGGCTTCCCTCCTAGTGACCACACCCATCGATCCTGCCAAAGTGCTTGTTGACGGGCAAATCAACAGGGTTCTCAGTGTTGAGATAATTCGTGCAAAAAGAGATGCACTCTTCGGTTAGAAAGCCCTTCGCTATGCTTCCATCTGGAAGGGACCTATTACGAACGTATTTTTTGATGTGTCCATTCATCCTTTCGAACGGCATCATGCTGGGCAAAAATGCAGGCCCGAGTTGGACGATATCCTCCACGACATGGATCAACAGATGCACCATAATGTCGAAGAACGCGGGCGGGAAATAGATCTCAAGCTCACATAGTATAAGCATGATCTCCTCCTATAGCCTTTTGAGTTGCGTAGCGCAAATCGACTTCCGAGAGATGACGTCAAAAAAGTTGCAAAGGCCAAACAACGTTTTACGGACGTGCTCGTCCATTATCCCTCGGATCGCAACCGGGAGAATCTGCGTCATCAGCACGACACAGTCGTGAGATTTCATCCCGCTGAAATGCTTCTTCGCCTCGTCTAGGTATCTGCTTATCTTTCCCACAAAGCCGTTCAGAAATTTTACTCCGATGAGGCAGTGGATAAACCGCTTGATCTCCTCCTCGCAGAGAGTGAAGCATGCCGGTGGGCAGTGATCAATACCGGTCTTCTTCTTGGTCTCCCTTTTTTGTTTGCGAGATTTTGCGTTTCCATATCCTCCTCCTCCTCCGGCTCATCATCGTCGTCACTAGGGGGGTGAAGTTCCCTCCTGATGCCCATAAATTTCAAGTCATTCCTTGCTTTTGGCCCGTCATTGGTCTTCTCCTGCATGTTGAGCAGCGTGCCAAACAAGATCTCGCACACGTTTTTGTGATATGCATGAGATCAAGGCTATGAGGACTGCAGAGGAGACTCCAGTATTCCAAATCCCAGAAAACAGACCTCGCTTTCCATACCCTCATCAACGACTGAGTCTTCTTTTTTTCTTTCCCTGCGCAGGGCACTATTTCCAAGTTTTCAGCAAGTTGTCGATTTCTTTGCCGCTCCTTCGAGCTGGGGGTTCTCGGAGCTCCCCGCTTCCATCGAACATATGTCCCTGTTTTCTCCACACGTGTTTCTTGGGAAGCCACCTCCGAGACCCCTGGAATATGGTTTTTGAAGATCCGGGATCTTTTGGTAGATGGCGGTACGTTGTATTATCCATGCACCTAACGCATGCATAGAATCCTTGGACCACTTGCCCTGAGAAATATCTGTATCCGAGATAGTCATGCACCGTCGTGATCAACGTGGCTTTAATTGGGAAATATTCTTTTGCCGCGCCGTCCCATGTATTGACTCAGTCTTTCCATAACGTTTCTAGCTCCTCTTTCAACAGCTGCAGATATAGATTGAGGTCTGTACCTGGTTGTTTCGGCCCTTGAACTAGCATACACATTGTTATGTACTTTTTCTTCATGCACTTCCAGGGGGGAAGGTTGTATATGCATACAAACACGGGCCAGGTACTGTGTGTGCTGCTCTGGCCGCCAAACGGATTGACTACATTGGCTCTCACACCAATCCTGAGGTTCCTTGGTTCTTTCCCAAAATCTGGGTATTCGAGGTCCAACGCAGTCCATTGGCTACCATCTGAAGGGTGCCTCAGCATGTCCTCCTTTTCCGGATCCGGGTTCGGGTCATCCTCTTTTAGCTTCTTTCTATCTGCGTGCCAGGTCATGAGCTTTGCTTCCTCGGGATCTACGAAATACCTCTACAGACGAGGAGTGATCGGAAAGTACCATACCACTTTTCTAGGAACTTTCTTCTTTCTCTTGTATCGACTAACACCGCACACTGAACATGTGGTTTTATCTTCGTCCTCACCCCGATAGCTCATACAATCATTTATGTAGACGTGGTATTTAACGTGCGGAAGATCGAGAGGGCAAAGGACTTTCTTGGCCTCAGCGATACTAGTTGGGCACGTGTTGCCCTTCGAAAGACGATCGTGCCAGAATGCCATGTTATCATCGAAGCTTTCGTCGGTCCATTTGTGTTTTTCCTTCATCGCCATATCCCCAAGTGTTACATTCAAGCGGGTATCCCCGTCGTTGCATCCTTTGTACAACTTCGTAACCGCATCTTTCTCGAGTTGCGCCATCTTGGCCTTCTCTCTAGCCGCACCTCTTGCGTTCATCTCCTCTTTGACAAGGAGCTCTTGAACATGAAGATCCCGCACCCATCTTGAATCCTCATGTCCGGCATCTTGATCTTCATGATCTTCTTCGGCATTTTCTTCATGATCATGTACGGGATGCTCTTCGTCTTCTCGCCCGCCGTTGTTGTCTGGTTGCCCTTCCTCATTTACTGGCGCATTGACGTCCTCCTCCTCACCAGCTTCATCACTTATCCACCGTGTGTAGCCATCCATCAAACCATTACGCTTAAAGTGTCTTTCCAATATTCCGGAATCAGGCTCTGTCACGCACTGCAGTTTGCATCTCCGACACGGGCATCTTATATCCGTCCTATTATTTCGTAGCATGTCGTTTGTCGCACATTGCATCCACCTAGTCACGGTGATATCGCTCAGCATCCCGCGGACCATGATTGTCTGCGTGCACAGAGAGAGCAACACAATTATATATCACAGTCGTCGCCGATAAAATTTGGCATGACCTTCCCTAATAATGCATGGGAGCATGCGGAGAGTGCGCCAGAAATTTGCCGAAACAGAAATGAATCAACATTTCGGCAAAATATTGGCAACTCAAGATTCACATATATATCAAACCACCATAAGCTTCACATATAAACTTCACATATACATCAAACCACCATAAGATTCACATATACATCAAACCACCTCAAGCTTTCGCATATACATCAAACCACCTCAAGCTTTCACATATACCTCAAACCACCACAAGCTTCACATATATACTTCACATATACATCAAACCCAAGCTTGACATATACATGAAACCCCAAGTTAATAAAGGCAAGTATGTGTTATAAATGGAAGAAAAGAGTTGGGGAGGAGGCTCACTTACTTTAATATGAAACAAAGTTGATTTTAAGCCAAGTATGGATGGATAAATGGAAGAAATGAGGTGGGGAGGAGGACAAAACCGAATAGATCTAGGTGAGAAGAGTAGATCTAGTTTGAGAAGTGTGTGGAGTGAATGAGAGGTGGTAGGTGGGGTGGAGTAGATAAGGGTAGCTCCATACTTAGGGGTGGCGCATATTGCATGTCAGTGGTGGCCCATACAGAAAATGCGCCACCCTTAAGCTCTTAGGGGTGGCACATTTTCTATATGCGCCACCCATAAGCTCTTAGGGGTGGGGCATTTCCAATATGCGCCACCCATAAGCTCTTAGGGGTGGCACATCAGCAATATGCACCACCTATAAGGTTCTTAGGGGTGGCGTATTTTGCCAAATGCGCCACATATAAGAGGATCCAGGGCTGGCCCACCCTTATGGGTGGCGCATTTTACAACATGCGCCACCTCTAAGATCTTAGAGGTGGCGCATTTTTAACCAGTGCGCCACCCCTTATAACCTAGTGGCGCATTACATAGAAGATGTGCCACTAATAAGATTTCCATGTATAGGCTTTTCTCTAGTAGTGTAAGGAGCTGTGGGTCGAGGCGGGGGCACGGCTGGTCGGGGGTTCGCCGGCAGTCGTGGAAGGAGCCGAGGCAGAGCACCGTCTTCTTCAGCTCTAGCGAGGGAGCAAACGGGGATCGAGGCCCACGAGTTCTTCGTAGCGGTGATCGAGCCCCTGTGCGGCTGGCTTCAGCTGCCTGACATGTTCGCGCAGGCAAGGGTGGGACGCAAGCCCCCGGTCCTATACCTCTGAGTGGAGGGCTGCTCCCACGGCTCGTCATGGGTGGCCACAGTCTACGGAGGAGATGGCGCCGTGTTCCTGGAACAAGGGTGGCCAGCATTCGTCCGCTGGCGGAGCATCCAACAGTTCCATGCCATCCTCTTTCGGTACGATGGCCAGGACACTTTGTAGCTGAAAATCTTCCGGCCAAGGGGAGTCCGCGCAAAGTGCTGTATGGAGGTCGATGCTGGTGGTTCCCTTGAGTCGGGGACCGCGGGGGTCACCCAAGACTTCCTCGGTGCTGAGTCTGCCGCCGACTGCAGATGAGGCAGACTGCTGCCGCCAAGAAGGCTTGGGGGAGGACTGCGGCTCCCATCTGTTGGCTCTTCCATCTGCAGGGTGCTCTTATTTTGGACCTGCACTTTTACACTTAGTGGTACGTGGCTTGGGGTCACGGTTCAACCGCCCCATTAGTTAGCGTTAACATTTAAATACCGATCCAGGAACTTAAGTTGTACTTAGGCCCCGAAAAAGTCTCCTAAAGGAGCATTAATGAATGTGGTATTCGAAAGCTTACTTGTCCCTTTTTACCTGTCGCACTTGGCAAGCTTTGTCGGCAATCCAATGGAAATATGAATCCGGTAATCTTATCCGTGAAGTTATAACAGGGCCTGGTTCTCGGATTATTTGGAAGGGCATGGTGCCTTTCTTACGTGCGAGGGGTAGGCGCGTTTCAGGGGAAGAACCAACGAAGGGGTGGACAACGGGTATCCGGCCCTTTTGTTGTTTTGTTCCGGGAGGTGCACCCGAGAACACATGGGTCCAAGGGAGGCGACTCCCATCATACCTGTCGGGATGGCCAAGCAAGTCCGTTTCCCAGAAAGTATACCTCAGAATAGGGACCATGTTGTGTGAACCGCCAAGACTGGCCTGAAGGGTTCGTAGCAAGGAAAACAAATTTTTTTCCTACGCATAAAAAACCAACAAGCCAAGATCTAATCTAGGAGATGTAAGCAACGAGTAGGATGTCATAGAAGAACTCACCCTCGAAGACTTAAAACGTTACGAGATCAAATCTCGTGGATGATGTAGTGGTTCACTTGCCGATCTCAAGATCGCGATGATGTACGCTGAGCGTCTCCGTGCTCGGTCACACGTACAGCTTGATGACGACCTCCGTTCCCTCGATCCAGCGGGGCAGCGGAAGTAGAGGATCCCCGGAAATCCAGCAGCACAACAACGTGATGCGGTGAAGAATCCCACAGTCAGGGCTTCGCCAAGCGGAAGACCATGGTATGGAGCAGCGGGTGGAGAGGAAGGGAGGTGAGGCAAGTCTATTGGAGGGGAAGCCCTCACCCTCCTTTTATAGGGGAGGAGTGGGCAGCCCAAGAGGGGGGGGCAACTCATGGTGCCTCCACCTCTTCCCCTCTTGATGTGAGTGGAAGCCACACTCACACCCACCCATGCTCCCTTAATTTTCCACTTGGAAAATCCAAAGGTTTTCTTTAATAAATAAATAAAACATTTCTATTTCTTTATTTAATATTTGTTAATCCTATTAACAAACATTTGCACATTGCACCTCGAATCATTTGTTAATTCTATTAACAACCATCGGACAAAAACCCCTTGAACTATTTCAATTTTACCCAAAACAATTTCGGTCCTGTCCATGACATTCTTCAATATTCCTTATCCTCTCAAAATGCATCATCAAACCTTAAGTGTGTCACCCTACGGTTCGCGAATAATACATACATGATTGATACACCTCTCCGATCAATAATCAACAGCGGGATCTGGAGATCCGTGATGACTCCTATATATTCAACGATGAATCTTGTGATCGTGTGAACCATCAACGTCGTAACTAATTCCCTTTGTCTCGCGATATTTTACTTGTCCGAGATCCGATCATCGGTATCAACCATACCTTGTTCGATCTCGTTTCCGACAAGTACTCTTTTACTCGTTCTGTGATATGACATTCTTGTGACCTAGTCACGTGCTTGCAAGCGGTGTCAATGTGATATCACCGAGAGGGCCCAGAGTATACCTCTCCGTCATTTTGGATGGACAAATCCCATTCTTGATCCATGAGCCTCAACTAATACTTTCCGAATACCTAACACCACCTTTATAGTCACCCTGTTACGGTGTGACGTTTGATGTCATTAAAGTATTCTTTCGGTATTAGTGATTGACATGATCTCATTGTCTAAGGAACAAGATTACTTCGAATGAAAGATATAACAATATAAACTAAATGACTTGATCGTATTGTTATACTTAGTTTGGGTATATATTCATCACATCATTCTCCTAATGATATGATCCCGTTATTAACAACATCCAATGTTCATGATCAGGAAACCTTGATCATCTGTTAATCGACGAGCTAGTTAAAAGAGAGGCTTTACTAGGAACCATTGTTTGTTTATTAAACACACATGTATCAACGTTTCCGGTTAATACAATTCTAGCATGAGAAATAAACGTTTATCATAAACAAGGAATAATATAATAAACACTTTATTATTGCCTCTCGGGCATATTCCCTTCGGTCTCCCACTTGCACTAGGGGCAATAATCTATATTACATAGTAATGAATCTAACACCCATGGAGTTCTGGTGTTTATCATGTTTTGCCTTTGGGAGAGTTTTAGTCAACGGATCTGCCACATTCAGATCTGTGTGTACTTTGCAAATCTTCAGATCCCCATCCTTGACATACTCACGGATGGAGTGAAAACGGCGCTTGATATGCTTGGAATTCTTGTGAGACCTTGGTTCCTTAGCATTGGCAATGGCACCCTTGTTGTCACAATAGATAACCATTGGATCCAAAGCACTCGGAACCACACCTAGTTCGGATATGAACTCCTTCATCCAAACTGCTTCATGTGTTGCCTCTGAGGAAGCAACATATTCCGCTTCTATTGATGATCCCGCTACCACAGATTGCTTGGAACTCCTCCAGCTTACTGCTCCTCCATTCATAATAAATACGTATCCGGATTGTGACTTAGAGTCATCCGGATCAGTGACGAAGCTAGCATCGACGTAACCTCTTGCGACGAGCTCTTCTTCACCGCCATACACGAGAAACATATCCTTAGTTCTTCTCAAGTAATTAAGGATATTCTTGACCGCCGCCCAGTGTTCCAAACCTGGATCGGATTGGTACCTGCTAGTCAAACTAACAGCATGTGCCACATCTGGTCTTGTACATAGCATAGCATACATGACAGAACCTATGGCTGAAGCATAGGGAATCTTATTCATTTCCTCTCTATCTTCTGCTGTAACTGGACATTGAGTCTTACTCAACGTCTTGACTTGCAACATTGGTAAGAACCCCTTCTTACTTTTATCCATTCTGAACTTCTTCAAAATCTTGTCAATGTATGTATTTTTGCGAAAGTCCAATTAAGCGTCTTGATCTATCCCTGTAGATTTTGATGCCTAATATATAAGCTGCTTCACCGAGGTCTTTCATCAAAAAACTACTGTTCAAATAACCTTTTACACCTTTTAACAATTCTATATCATTTCCAATCAACAATATGTCATCCACATACAGTACTAGAAATGCTACAGAGCTCCCACTCACTTTATTGTAGATACAAGCTTCTCCGTACGTTTGATCAAATCCAAACTCTTTGATCACCTTATCAAAACGGAGGTTCCAACTCCGGGATGCTTGCTTCAGTCCATAAATGGAACCTTGAAGCTTGCATACCTTGTCCGCATCCTTAGGATCAACAAAACCTTTGGGTTGCATCATATACAACTCTTCCTCAATGTCACCATTCAGGAATGCCGTTTTGACATCCATCTGCCAGATTTCATAATCGCAAAATGCAGCAATTGCTAACATAATCCTAACTGACTTTAGCATCGCTACTGGTGAGAAGGTCTCATCGTAGTCAACTCCTTGAATTTGTCGAAAACCTTTTGCGACAAGTCGAGCTTTATAGACGGTCACATTTCCATCAGCATCAGTTTTGTTTTTAAAAATCCATTTGTTCTCAACGGCCTTACGGTCATCGGGTAAGTCCACCAAAGTCCAAACTTGGTTTTCGTACATGGATCCCATTTCGGATTTCATGGATTCAAGCCATTTGTTGGAATCTGGGCTCATCATTGCTTCATCATACGTCGCAGGGTCATCACTTCCATCTACCATGAAGTTTAAGACAGGATTCCCATACAGTTCAGGAGCTGTACGTTCCCTAGTTGACCTGCGAAGCACAGTAGTTTCCTCTTCTGGAGTTTCATGATCTTGATCATTAGTTCCCTCTTCAACTGACGGAGTCGGCACTGGAACAACTTCCGGTGCTGCGCTACTCGCCATTCCAAGAAGAGAAGGTTCAATAACCTCATCGAGTTCTACCTTCCTACTATTCACACCTTTCGAGAGAAACTCCTTCTCTAAAAAGGATCCATTCTTGGCAACGAAAATCTCGCCTTCGGATCTGTGATAGAAGGTGTACCCTATTGTTTCCTTAGGGTATCCTATGAAGATGCATTTTTCAGCTTTGGGTTCGAGTTTATCAGGTTGAAGCTTCTTCACATAAACATCGCAGCCCCAAACTTTTAGAAATGACAGCTTAGGTTTGTTTCCAAACCATAATTCATACGGTGTCGTTTCAACGGATTTAGATGGTGCCCTATTTAAAGTGAATGCAGCGGTCTCTAGTGCATAACCCCAAAATGACAGTGGCAAATCTGTAAGAGACATCATAGATCGAACCATATCCAATAAAGTACGATTACGACATTCGGAAAGACCATTACGTTGTGGTGTTCCGGCAGGTGTGAGTTGTGAAACTATTCCACATTGTTTCATATGCATGCCAAACTCGTAACTTAAATATTCACCTCCACGATCAGATCGTAGAAATTTAATCTTTCTGTTACGATGATTTTCAACTTCACACTGAAATTCTTTGAACTTTTCAAACGTCTCAGATTTGTGTTTCATTAAGTAAATATATCCATATCTACTCAAATCATCTGTGAAAGTGACAAAATAACGATATCCACGGCGCGCCGATACACTCATTGGTCCACACACATCAGTATGTATGATTTCCAATAAGTCTGTCGCCCGTTCCATAGAACCTGAAAACGGGGTTCTAGTCATCTTGCCCATAAGGCATGGTTCACATGTTTCAAATGATTCATAATCAAGTGATTCTAAGAGTCCATCAGAATGGAGCTTCTTCATGCGTTTAACACCAATATTAACTAAGCGGAAATGCCACATGTAAGTTGCAATATCATCATTTAACTTGATTCTTTTGGCATTCACACTATGAATATGTGTATCAATACTATCAAGATTCAAAAGAAATAAACCATTCTTCTCAGGTGCGTGACCATAAAAGATATTATTCATATAAATCGAACAACCATTGTTCTCGGACTTAAAGGAATAACCACTCTGCATTAAGCAAGATCCAGAAATGATGTTCATGCTCAACGTAGGCACCAGATAACATTTATTCAGGTTTATAACTAATCCAGACGGTAAACGAAGAGGTAGCGTGCCGACGGCGATCACATCAACTCTTGATCCATTGCCGACGCGCATCGTCACCTCATCCTTTGCTAGTGGTCGCTTATTCTGCAGTTCCTGTTTTGAGTTACATATGTGAGCAACCGAACCAGTATCAAATACCCAGGCGCTACTGCGAGTACTAGTAAGGTACACATCAATAACATGTATATCACATATACCTTTGTTCACTTTGCCGGCCTTCTTATCTGCCAGATATTTGGGGCAGTTTCGCTTCCAGTGGCCAGTGCCCTTGCAATAGAAGCACTCAGTCTCAGGCTTAGGACCATTCTTGGTTTTCTTCTCAGGTGTAGTAACAGACTTGCCAACCTTCTTGAAGTTGCCCTTTGGCTTGCCTTTCTTTCCTTTCTTGAAACTAGTGGTCTTATTGATCATCAACACTTGATGCTCTTTCTTGATCTCCACTTCAGCAGTTTTAAGCATCGAGAGAAGCTCAGGAAGAGACTTCTTCATGCCTTGCATATTATAGTTCATCACAAAGTTCTTGTAACTAGGTGGCAGAGATTGAAGAACATGATGTATCCCTAGCTCATTGGGAATCGTTATTCCCAAGGCTATGAGCTTATCAGCGTACGCAGACATTTTGAGTACGTGCTCACTGACGGAGCTGTTCTCTTCCATCATGCAGCTAAAGAACTTTTCTGAAGCATCATAACTCTCAACTGCAGCATGGGTATCAAAAATCATTTTCAATTCTCCCACTGTAGCATAAGCAGTGCTGTTCTCGAAACGTTTTCGCAGCTCTGGTTCTAATCCATAAAGGATGCCGCAATGAACTATATTGTGGTCTTCTTTTTGAGTCAGATAAACATTTTTATCTTCATCAGAAGCATCATCAGCGGGCTGGTCACCTAGCGGTGCATCAAGCACATAGAGCTTCTTGCAAGCGGTGAGGAGAATCCTCAGGTTAAGTGCCCAGTTGGTAAAGTTGCTACCATTGTTCGCTAGCTTTTCTTTCTCCATGAACATATTGAAATTGAAGGTAGGTGCAACCATGATCTACAACATATTTGCAAAGACTATTTAGACTAAGTTTATGATAAATTAAGTTCAAGTTAGTTCAAAAAAATTATCCCATGAACTTCCACTCAAAAACAACATCCCTCTTGGTCATTTTGGTGATTACACACACGAAATTCACTACACCAAAACCGATCATCACGTGAGATGATGTAGCTGCAAAGGCAAACATCGACATGTTCATCATATCATCCATATGACTTATGCTTTACCTTTCGGTTCGTGTTCCGAGGCCATGTCTGTACATGCTAGGCTCGCCAAGTAGAACCATTGTATTGCGTGTGTTTCAAGGCCATGTCTGTACATGCTAGGCTTGAAAACACCCGTTGTATGCGAACGTAGAGTCTATCACACCCGATCATCACGTGGTGTCTCAAAACGACGAACTTTCTTAACGGTGCATACTAAGGAAGAACACATTATTATCTTGATATTAATTGAGAGGGATCATCTTATAATGCTACCGTCGCGGTCTAAGCAAAATAAGATGCATAAAAGGATTAACATCACATGCATGGATAATGTGATATGATATGGTCCTTCTTGCACTTGATCTCCATCTTGTGCATCATGGTATGATCTTCATCATCCCACCGGCGTGGCACCAAGGTCCATGGCACCTCCATCTTGATTGTCCATCAAATTAAAACATATCACATGGATATGATATACAGCACGCAGGCCATAAATAATAAGACAACCATATGGATCCTGCAGGTATGTCAATAACTTACAAAAAGGATCATCTCATACATCAAATTTGTAACATTGACCATATCACATCACATGCCCTGCAAAAACAAGTTAGACATCTCTAATTTATTTTAGCATATTTTACGTGGCTTGGTCTTACGAAGATAGAACCGTTCATACCTACGAACATAAACCACAACGTTGATAAAACATATTTTTAACAACCCGTTGTAGATTAGGTCCTAACTATAGTGAGAGAGACAGACACCCGCCAGCCACTTATGCAATACAAGTTGCATGTCAGTCGTGGAACAAGTCTCATGTACGCGGACATGTAAGGTTAGTCCGGGCCGCTTCATCCCACTATGCCACTAGGATCCAAAATACAAAAGGAGGCAAAACCATGATCATCAACGCCCACATCCATATGTGTTCTACTCGTGCAAACCATCTACGCATAGACGAGGCTCTGATACCACTGAAGGGTTCGTAGCAAGGAAAATAAAAAAATTCCTACGCATAAACAACCAACAAGCCAAGATCTAATCTAGGAGACGTAAGCAACGAGTAGGATGTCATAGAAGAACTCACCCTCGAAGACTTAAAACGTTACGAGATCAAATCTCGTGGATGATGTAGTGGATCACTTGCCGATCTCAAGATCGCGATGATGTACGCTGAGCGTCTCCGTGCTCGGTCACACGTACAGCTTGATGACGACCTCCGTTCCCTCGATCCAGCGGGGCAGTGGAAGTAGAGGATCCCCGGAAATCCAGCAGCACAACAACGTGATGCGGTGAAGAATCCCACAGTCAGGGCTTCGCCAAGCGGAAGACCATGGTATGGAGCAGCGGGTGGAGAGGAAGGGAGGTGAGGTAAGTCTATAGGAGGGGAAGCCCTCACCCACCTTTTATAGGGGAGGAGTGGGCAGCCCAAGAGGGGGGGGAAACTCATGGTGCCTCCACCTCTTCCCCTCTTGATGTGAGTGGAAGCCACACTCACACCCACCCATGCTCCCTTAATTGTCCACTTGGAAAATCCAAAGGTTTCCTTTAATAAATAAATAAAACATTTCTATTTCTTTATTTAATATTTGTTAATCCTATTAACAAACATTTGCACATTGCACCTCGAATCATTTGTTAATTCTATTAACAACCATCCGACAAAAACCCCTTGAACTATTTCAATTTTACCCAAAACAATTTCTGTCCTGTCCATGACATTCTTCAATATTCCTTATCCTCTCAAAATGCATCATCAAACCTTAAGTGTGTCACCCTACGGTTCGCGAATAATACAGACATGATTGATACACCTCTCCGATCAATAATCAACAGCGGGATATGGAGATCCGTGATGACTCCTATATATTCAACGATGAATCTTGTGATCGTGTGAACCATCAACGTCGTAACTAATTCCCTTTGTCTCGCGATATTTTACTTGTCCGAGATCCGATCATCGGTATCAACCATACCTTGTTCGATCTTGTTTCCGACAAGTACTCTTTTACTCGTTCTGTGATATGACATTCTTGTGACCTAGTCACGTGCTTGCAAGCAGTGTCAATGTGATATCACCGAGAGGGCCCAGAGTATATCTCTCCGTCATTTTGGATGGACAAATCCCATTCTTGATCCATGAGCCTCAACTAATACTTTCCGAATACCTAACACCACCTTTATTGTCACCCTGTTACGGTGTGACGTTTGATGTCATTAAAGTATTCTTTCGGTATTAGTGATTGACATGATCTCATGGTCTAAGGAACAAGATTACTTCGAATGCAAGATATAACAATATAAACTAAATGACTTGATCGTATTGTTATACTTAGTTTGGGTATATATTCATCACATCATTCTCCTAATGATATGATCCCGTTATTAACAACATCCAATGTTCATGATCAGGAAACCTTGATCATCTGTTAATCGACGAGCTAGTTAAAAGAGAGGCTTTACTAGGAACCATTGTTTGTTTATTAAGCACACATGTATCAACGTTTCCGGTTAATACAATTCTAGCATGAGAAATAAACGTTTACCATAAACCAGGAATAATATAATAAACACTTTATTATTGCCTCTCGGGCATATTCCCTTCAAGGCCATTCCGGGAGACTGGTACATCCGCCCACACGGATGCTTGACAGGAACTCCAGCCCGGCCTCCAAAGGATAGCGGGATCCTGTTATGTAGGGTCTACCATAGGGGTTTCTTTTTTGGCAGGCACGCCCTCCCCCTCCCCCCCCCCCCGCAGGCTGTTCAAACGGGGCTTCGGGCCAACAAGTTAACAAAACCGGCTGCGTGGAGCAAGGTCGATCGCTTGAATGAGGACTTCTCCCGGGAGGACGGCATCGCTGGACGACATGAGCCCCCGTGGTCTTCTGCTAAGGTAGGGGGAGGATGAGGCGCCAATCTCCCTTCTTCTCCGAATCGGCATGTTTTCCGGGAATAATAATCCCGGAAGAGGAAAACCATCCGAAAAACTGGTATCCGGGAATAATAAGATGGCCAGTTTCAGAACGTCCGAAAGAGGCGTCCAGTATATTCCCGGTAATAATCATCCGGTATATGAAAACCATCCGGAATTTTTATGAGACCACCGTTGCGCTGGGGCGCTGAGGGACCCCTGAGAATTGGGAGTGTGGCAAAGACAGACCACCTCCCGTGAGAGTAGTCGTCCATGTGTGTTTGCTTGAGTGTGGCTGCATTGTCGGAGAAACCTGATAAATATGGGAGGGGACAAATGTTATGGCTGACGTGACCGTCGACCCTCCTTCTAGCGCCAAATGTCGAGGGTTGCCTCTCAGGTCCTCCTTCTAGCGCCAGATGTCCGGGGTTCGTGCCCTTCCCTTGTCTAGAGCCAGAAGTTGGGGAGAACAGCAGCGACGCTGACCCGAAAGGTCCTTCCGGAAGGGCTTATTGCGGTAGGGCGCGACACGGAGGCCACACGGGACGGGGAGGACGTAAGGCTCCTGCTTGCTTGATGTAGACGGAGGTTGCTGTTGGCGTCTAAACGACATTGGAGCTTGATGAAGATGATACGAGAAAAAACAGGGTTACCGAGGTTGGGCCATCCGGAGACTAAAAGCCCTACTCCTGCTAGTCTGATCTTTTATGGTGGGTATAAAATTGGATTACAATGCTTGGTGATTCTCACAGGGAGAACCTGATATCCAATGCCTTGCTCCATTTGTTGGGTGGATGCTATCTGGGATCCCAGGGAAAGAACTCAGAGTTTTTCTACCCTACCGAGAAGTTCCAGGATGAACTCCTCCCTCTTCCTACAGGGGGTAGATCCCTAAAAAGACCCCCCTTCTCTCTTGTGGCATACGCCTCCCTTTTATAGCTTAAGGGGGTCGTCACAGGACCACTACTAGCTACAGTGATGGTCGTTATCCTTTCCCCCCTTCACACGGACATGAAGGGTCTTGATGCTTTCCGGGAAGTTCCAGCAACGCTGCTGGGACAGCTGACCCATGCGCGAGCTATGTATCTGCGGGGGCGCGCACCAAGTTTTGGTACCCTTCTTTCATGCGGTGTATGCTTGTCTTGTAGCGCATTTATTGCACCGGTTGCTTGGTCGGGCGGTGGGACTTGACTGAGGCCCCGCCATCTTGTAGGCTGGGTGAGAAAACTCCCTGGTCCATTGCATGGACGGGTGGTGCCAACGGTATCCACATGCCGGAACTCTTCAGGTGCGTGGTCGAGGCCCTGGTATCCTTATGCCTTTTCCCCCAACGGTATTCACATACTGGGATCTGGTGGGTGGTCCATGCGGGAACCTATCTTGGATGCTCTTCCCGGAGGTGCCCTCCTGACGATCCGGGAGGTGAGGTCGGCATACGGGAAAACGGGATGCACCGGTTCCGGTTTACCGACAGAGCTCTTATTGAAATGGCCATAACTATGCTTGCTGAATACAAGACTCCTATAAGGTTCTGGTCTGAAACAATTCACACTGCATGCCATATCATCAACAAGGTTTATCTCCACAAGTTTCTGAAGAAAAATTCACATGATCTTACCTCTGGTAACAAATGAAATGTATCTTACCTTAGGGTGTTTGGTGCTCCATGCTTTATTAGAGATATGAATAATAGCTCCAAGTTTGCCCCTAAGTACCATGACGGTTTTCTCTTAGGCTATGTCTCAAATTCTCACACTTACAGAGTGTACAACTCCCATTTTGGTACAACTCACAAAAGGAGATTTACCTCATAATCTAGATGAACCTCCTTTGGATGAAGTAATCAGGTCTATGGCTATCGGAGGTATTTTTCCTGTTCAAGCTATCCGTCGTCGAGAAGATAGGGATTATGATGATCCAATGTTCCCACACATAGCCTAGGGCGCTGGAGATCAAAATCCTGAAGACAATGGTGGACAGGAAGAAGAAGAAGAACCCATGAACAAAGAAAATGGTGAACCCGAAGGACAAGCTGATTCCGAAGGACAAGCTAATCCCGAAGGACGAGCTGATCCCGAAGGAAATCCCGAGCCACAAACAAACCAATTAGCAATATCTTGATTTCAAAGAAGAGTAGACGTTGAATCGATCCTCGAAGACATTCGTCAACCAGGTCGTCCCACTACTCGATCTTGTACTTGTTTGGATAACTCTTCTGGAAATTTCTTGTTTGTCTCCATGCTAGAACCGTCGAAATTTGATGAAGCTATGAAGGACTCAGACTGGTTAAATTCTATGCATGAAGAACTTCATCAGTTCAAGAGAAACAAAGTATGGTCCCTCGTCGAAAGACCTGATACAAAGAAGCATAATATCATTGGTACAAAGTGGATTTTTTGCAACAAGCAAGATGAAGATGGTATTGTGGTAAGAAACAAAGCTCGACTGGTTGCACAAGGTTACACCCAAATCGAAGGTATTGACTTTGGTGAGACCTATGCTCCAGTTGCTTTCCTTGAATTCATCGAGTTATGCTTGCATTTACAAATTCCAATGGTGTATTGCTATATCTAATGGATGTCAAAAGTGCCTTTCTTAACGGTGAAATCAAAGAAGAAGTGTATGTTATGCAGCCATCAGGTTTTGAAGACTCGAAGAATCATGATATGGTGTACAGGATACACAAGGCTCTTTATGGGTTAAAGCAAGCACCTCATGCTTGGTATGAAACTCTAAAGGACTTTCTCCTCAAGAAGGGCTTCAAAACAGGAACAACTGACCCTACTCGTTTCACTCATGCATATAATAATGATCTTTTTGTGTGTCAAATTTATGTGGGTGATATTATCTTTGGTTGTACTAACCCTGATATCAGCGAAGAATTTTCTCGAATGATGTCGAAGAAATATAAAATTTCTATGATGGTTGAATTGAAGTTCTTTCTCCTACTTCAAATCTGTCAACAAATGAATGGGACTTTCAACTCACAAGAGAAGTATCTCATGGATTGCCTGAAGAAGTTTGGTCTCGTTGATTACAAAACTATCAAGACACCAATGCCTACGAATGTGCACTTAGATGCAGACGAGAAGGGCAAACCTTTCGATCAAAATAAATATCGATGGATGATCGGTTCACTTATTTACCTTTGTCTCAGGGGCAATCCCGCGTGTGTGATGTTCTCGAGTGCGCACGCGAAACACAATGGAGCCCGTCGACGATGGGACACGCTAGGGTTTACCTAGGTTCGGGTTGTCCGGAGACTAAAGGCCCTACTCCAGCTTGTCTGGATTGCTTGATGATAATTACAATAGCGGGAGTACTTTCCGGAAGGAAAGGGCTGTTCCTCGCGTATCAGTGGGTTTTTCAGAGGGTATCGAACCTTTCTTTCGGTGGCCCGGGCCTCCCTTTTATAGATGAAGGGGTCACCACAGTGGCTCTTTCCAGGCGAGGCTTGCTTTGGCGGTGGTGTAGCAGGTGTCGATGCAGCGCTACTTCCGGGAAGGACGCGTGGCGGGGTGCCGCTATAACTGTCGTGTCGTTGTCCGGACCCATAGCACGTACGAGGAGCGAATGGGATCGAAGGCACCGCTGTAAACGCTTCCCCCTTGACCAGGGAGAAGCGCACTAAATGCGCCTTGGAAGATTCCGCAGGTGGTGGGCCATGCTTGTCCCCCACCGCTTAAGGAAAGTGGTGGGTAGGTTCGTTTCCGGGATGCGCCACGGCGATGTCTTTCTGGATGAGCTGAAGGCGCCCGATGCAGGATCTTCTCCGGAAAAGTTGGTCAGGTTCCCGGGTAAATGGAGCGAGCTTCTATCCTCCGACAGTAGCCCCCTTGCCTGTCTTGGCGTAGGTGGGATGTCCGGGAGCCAAGTCAGGCATGATGTTTTCGGGAAACCAAACAGTCAAGGAGCACGCGTGCTCGTGACCTCCTGGAAGGCGAGAGCTGACGCATGGCGGTTGTGGAGACCAGGGAACGCCACGACCCGAAGCTCAAGGAGGAGTAACGGTGGTAGTTAACATTCCCCCCCCCCCCCCCGCGTGGGTATTTATTTCTGAAATCGTTGAGCCGGTCACACATTCATTGGCAGTTGCTTTCTTCCTCCATCGGGCTATAAGCGCGTACGCAATGGCTCACAAGCTTTGGAACCGCGCTCCCACGTCCAGCGATGACGACAACCCATCGACGCTCCGCGGGGGCGGGCCTGTAAGACCCAATATGCGGTACTGTTCCAGATCTAGATGTTTCCATCCAGATCCGGGGACGAAGCACATATCGGTCCCACCGCGACATATGACAATGCCATATGCCCTGCATTTCCAACATGATATCACAACATTACAGCTACAAGGATACAACATCTCATACAATTAGCATACAACTGCCTTAAATACATTACATCAGCGGAAGATACATGTCTGAGTACAGACTACAATCAAATGCCTTGTGGCAATGAGAAAAAGACATCGCTCCCATAACCACACAGGTCCAGGCCCTCCGTCGGGATCCGCCTAACTAGTCGTCGTCGAGTATTTACGTGAAACATCGATCACCATACCTATTGTCGATCAAGAACCCTGAAAAGAGTTTGGGGGTAGTATCATGAGTACAGAAGTACTCAGCATCCAACTGTAGTGGTCAACTGACACACCAAGGACTTCATCACTCGTCATTCTAGGATAACTAGTAGTTCACGGTAAGGATGGGGTAAGAGGTGAGGTTGCTGCCGAGTAGCATTTATAAAGTGGCTAACAATCTAGAGAGTAAGATGAGAAGCCAAGCATTCGATGAGGAATAACCTCCAACAAGTCTGCTATCAGCTACATACGCAAACATAACACCTATCATATCCTTATCCTCCCCTTCGCATCCTGACAAAGAAGAAGCAGTCAAGTCACACACACATTGATTAAGTTATTAAGATTATCTCAGTTGTTGTTGTTTATGAACAAGGAGTAGGTCTCAAGTCGTCCATAACCGTGGACATGGCTTCTCGAAAAGAATTAACGCTGCATGGGTGTACCAACTGCCCCTTAGAAGGCTCCGCACGCACGCCCATCACTCTCAGTTGCTACCCATCATAGGCAACCATTTTATGATTTAGTTCCGAGAGATCCGGAACGACAGGTCCCTCTAACTAACAATGAACAAATCCGGGTGGCCCCCGGGGAGTCGACATCCAATCCAAAAGCCGGTCGCCCCCTCGGATCGGCCTCTTCAGTCTCAACAGGGTTTGGGTTACCGGGACACCTCACGTGAGGTCCTGGGCCCTCGCCGGCCAAAGGTGGAAAAACAGGGAAACCATGTCCCCGCTGGCCCAGGTTGTTTTAAAGGATATCTGCTGGGAGCGACCCGACAGATATATATGCATGGTTTCAAATGGTAAATCAGCTTGGGCCACCTCTAGAAACGTTTGAAGCCAGGTAGGTAGGAAAAGGGGACCCCATAAAATCGCACACGCAGTTAGGCGCGCTCGTCAAGAGACACAATACCCGGAACTCGGGTCCTACGTGAATCGAATGGAATAAAGCGTCGGGGCGGGATAGCCTAGACCTTCCATCCTTCGTCGAATATAGTCAACATTATAATAATCATATCATCCACATCAATATAATAATGGTGATAGCCCAATCCAAGGAAATAACAAGGTAACATTCGTAGCATCCTAAGCATGCATACTAAGCAGGGGCTGATCAACGAGCAATAGTAACATAGCACTACATGGTTTGCTGGGAGGGGACATGGCTATAGCGGTTTAAGAGAGGCTGTAAACATGTGGTAGGATCAAACGTAGAACCTAACCTACACTAGCATGCAAACCGCTGGTTATAATAGAATGGATCATAAGTAATGTATAGTCCTTGCTTGTTGATAAGACGGGTTCCGAAAGTGTAGTCGATCGCAAACTCGCACAGTCTCCGAAAATATCCGCGGGAGCACACAAGAAGTAAACACTGGAAAGCAATCAACGAAGATACCACTATCACTACGGAGCAATCAAGCAAGCAAAGAACAAACAAGCATGATCAATATGATGCATGACATTTTAATAGCAGGGCATGAACATAAGAATAGACAAGTTTAAATGAAGCATCGGAAAGCAAGGGTGCAATGCTACCGACAACCTTCATAAGAATTATGTAGGTGAATTACGGATCCGAAGGGTCCTTGTGTTATAATTATTACGATGCATGATCATGGCATATGCGGAGACTTAAACAAGACATGAACAAGAATTGCCCACTCACGAAGATAAACATCGAGACGGGGTTCCTTAAAGTAAATATATGCAAATGACATGGCATGGTATGATGCAACTAATGCAATCCATTTTCAAGCAATGAAATAAAGACCGAGACAACGCTACCGGCAATTACGGTCGTCGGATCGCAACAACAAGGGAAAGGAAGAGAGATTGCACCCTGTGCAACATACGAGGGGTATTTGTGCAAAGCGCAACATCACCAAATAATGCATGCCCATACGATAAGAGGAACATCACCATTGTATTCCTCATAATTTTCTACCCCAAATTCATGTATGACATGAATTATTTGGAGCAAGGATGCACATAATACAAGCAATGCAAAAACACGATAGATTAAGGCTAAGCAGAAAAAGAAACGAAGGGAAAAAAAACTCCATTGGGCTGGCTTCGGCCAAATCTGGCCCAAACCCTCGCGGGTGTGCTCTCTATTGAGCGCCCACGGGCAACAATTGGAACTGGGCCGAGCCCATCTACAGTAGCAACAAAAAGGAAGAAAAAAGGGGCGTTTTGATCCTAATGGGACTCGAACCCAGGATCTCTGGCGACGCTCTGCGCCGGTCGGCCGGCGCTCCAGTTCGCCGGTCAAACGCGGACCGTCCCATCTCCGCGATTTAACGGTCCAGATTTGCGCGTACCCCTTCGTATTTTACTACAACATTTGCGGTACCTTTGCAACATTTGCGGTGCTTTCGCAACTTTATTGGTATAAAGATGCAACATTTTTATTTTTGGTGTTTTTTGCAGCAAAAAAAATTGTGGTAACAAATTTTAAATCGCTGGTGGTAGCATTTTTTTACTATCGGTTGCAACTTTTTTGGTACATGGATGCAACAAAAAATTATTGTGTGCATTTTTTTTCTTTCAATATTTTTCACTGCTGCAGCCAAAAAATCTAATAAAGAAATTACGTACCATATTTACCATCAATTCGTGGCAGCAAATTTAATATACGCTTGTAGCTTTTTTTATAATGGTTGTAACAAAATTCGGAACCCATCATCACCGATCACACTTCATCTTTTTTGTTGTAGCAAAAATCATTAGTAACATTTTCATATCATGCTACCAAATGAATGCGCTTAGCACTAAAATACTATTAAATACATCCGTTTAGCAAAAAGTAACATAGATCAATATAATAATAATATTAGTATAATAGTAGTACAGATAGTAGCATTTTATACTACGGTTGCAACATTTATCACGTGTCAGATGCAACAAAAGCGGGAAAATGAAGACAGTGGGCCTTGTACCGACCTGCGCGTAGGCTTTGACCGGTCGACCGGCCACCAACATGAACCCAGGATCTCCTGGTTGCAAACCACCTAGTTGTAAACCACACGCCCAAGCCACTGCGCTAGAGCTAAATCTTTGACAGACAAACTGATGAAGATGATACGAGAAAAAATAGGGTTACCGAGGTTCGGGCCATCCGGAGACTAAAAGCCCTACTCCTGCTAGTCTGATCTTTTATGGTGGGTATAAAATTGGAGTACAATGCTTGGTGATTCTCACAGGGAGAACCTGATATCCAATGCCTTGCTCCATTTGTTGGGTGGATGCTATCTGGGATCCCAGGGAAAGAACTCAGAGTTTTTCTAGCCTACCGAGAAGTTCCAGGATGAACTCCTCCCTCTTCCTACAGGGGGTAGATCCCTAAAAAGACCCCCCATCTCTCTTGTGGCATAGGCCTCCCTTTTATAGCTTAAGGGGGTCGTCACAGGACCACCACTAGCTACAGTGATGGTCGTTATCCTTTCCCCCCTTCACACGGACATGAAGGGTCTTGATGCTTTCCGGGAAGTTCCAGCAACGCTGCTGGGACAGCTGACCCATGCGCGAGCTATGTATCTGCGGGGGCGCGCGCCAAGTTTTGGTACCCTTCTTTCATGCGGTGTATGCTTGTCTTGTAGCGCATTTATTGCACTGGTTGCTTGGTCGGGCGGTGGGACTTGACTGAGGCCCCGCCATCTTGTAGGCTGGGTGAGAAAACTCCCTGGTCCATTGCATGGACGGGTGGTGCCAACGGTATCCACATGCCGGAACTCTTCAGGTGCGTGGTCGAGGCCCTGGTATCCTTATGCCTTTTCCCCCAACGGTATTCACATACTGGGATCTGGTGGGTGGTCCATGCGGGAACCTATCTTGGATGCTCTTCCCGGAGGTGCCCTCCTGACGATCCGGGAGGTGAGGTCGGCATACGGGAAAACGGGATGCACCGGTTCCGGTTTACCGACAGAGCTCTTATTGAAATGGCCATAACTATGCTTGCTGAATACAAGACTCCTATAAGGTTCTGGTCTGAAACAATTCACACTGCATGCCATATCATCAACAAGGTTTATCTCCACAAGTTTCTGAAGAAAAATTCACATGATCTTACCTCTGGTAACAAATGAAATGTATCTTACCTTAGGGTGTTTGGTGCTCCATGCTTTATTAGAGATATGAATAATAGCTCCAAGTTTGCCCCTAAGTACCATGACGGTTTTCTCTTAGGCTATGTCTCAAATTCTGACACTTACAGAGGGTACAACTCCCATTTTGGTACAACTCACAAAAGGAGATTTACCTCATAATCTAGATGAACCTCCTTTGGATGAAGTAATCAGGTCTATGGCTATCGGAGGTATTTTTCCTGTTCAAGCTATCCCTCGTCGAGAAGATAGGGATGATGATGATCCAATGTTCCCACACATAGCCTGGGGCGCTGGAGATCAAAATCCTGAAGACAATGGTGGACAGGAAGAAGAAGAAGAAGCCATGAACAAAGAAAATGGTGAACCCGAAGGACAAGCTGATTCCGAAGGACAAGCTAATCCCGAAGGACGAGCTGATCCCGAAGGAAATCCCGAGCCACAAACAAACCAATTAGCAATATCTTGATTTCAAAGAAGAGTAGACGTTGAATCGATCCTCGAAGACATTCGTCAACCAGGTCGTCCCACTACTCGATCTCGTACTTGTTTGGATAACTCTTCTGGAAATTTCTCGTTTATCTCCATGCTAGAACCGTCGAAATTTGATGAAGCTATGAAGGACTCAGACTGGTTAAATTCTATGCATGAAGAACTTCATCAGTTCAAGAGAAACAAAGTATGGTCCCTCATCGAAAGACCTGATACAAAGAAGCATCATATCATTGGTACAAAGTGGATTTTTCGCAACAAGCAAGATGAAGATGGTATTGTGGTAAGAAACAAAGCTCGACTGGTTGCACAAGGTTACACCCAAATCGAAGGTATTGACTTTGGTGAGACCTATGCTCCAGTTGCTTTCCTTGAATTCATCGAGTTATGCTTGCATTTACAAATTCCAATGGTGTATTGCTATATCTAATGGCTGTCAAAAGTGCATTTCTTAACGGTGAAATCAAAGAAGAAGTGTATGTTATGCAGCCATCAGGTTTTGAAGACTCGAAGAATCATGATATGGTGTACAGGATACACAAGGCTCTTTATGGGTTAAAGCAAGCACCTCATGCTTGGTATGAAACTCTAAAGGACTTTCTCCTCAAGAAGGGCTTCAAAACAGGAACAACTGACCCTACTCGTTTCACTCATGCATATAATAATGATCTTTTTGTGTGTCAAATTTATGTGGGTGATATTATCTTTGGTTGTACTAACCCTGATATCAGCGAAGAATTTGCTCGAATGATTTCGAAGAAATATAAAATTTCTATGATGGTTGAAGTGAAGTTCTTTCTCCTACTTCAAATCTGTCAACAAATGAATGGGACTTTCAACTCACAAGAGAAGTATCTCATGGATTGCCTGAAGAAGTTTGGTCTCGTTGATTACAAAACTATCAAGACACCAATGCCTACGAATGTGCACTTAGATGCAGACGAGAAGGGCAAACCTTTCGATCAAAATAAATATCGATGGATGATCGGTTCGCTTATTTACCTTTGTCTCAGGGGCAATCCCGCGTGTGTGATGTTCTCGAGTGCGCACGCGAAACACAATGGAGCCCGTCGACGATGGGACACGCTAGGGTTTACCTAGGTTCGGGTTGTCCGGAGACTAAAGGCCCTACTCCAGCTTGTCTGGATTGCTTGATGATAATTACAATAGCGGGAGTGCTTTCCGGAAGGAAAGGGCTGTTCCTCGCGTATCAGTGGGTTTTTCAGAGGGTATCGAACCTTTCTTTCGGTGGCCCGGGCCTCCCTTTTATAGATGAAGGGGTCACCACAGTGGCTCTTTCCACGCGAGGCTTGCTTTGGCGGTGGTGTAGCAGGTGTCGATGCAGCGCTACTTCCGGGAAGGACGCGTGGCGGGGTGCCGCTATAACTGTCGTGTCGTTGTCCGGACCCATAGCACGTACGAGGAGCGAATGGGATCAAAGGCACCGCTGTAAACGCTTCCCCCTTGACCAGGGAGAAGCGCATTAAATGCACCTTGGAACATTCCGCAGGTGGTGGGCCATGCTTGTCCCCCACCGCTTAAGGAAAGTGGTGGGTAGGTTCGTTTCCGGGAGGCGCCACGGCGATGTCTTTCTGGATGAGCTAAAGGCGCCTGATGCAGGATCTTCTCCGGAAAAGTTGGTGAGGTTCCCGGGTAAATGGAGCGAGCTTCTATCCTCCGACAGTAGCCCCCTTGCCTGTCTTGGCGTAGGTGGGATGTCCGGGAGCCAAGTCAGGCATGATGTTTTCGGGAAACCAAACAGTCAAGGAGCACGCGTGCTCGTGACCTCCTGGAAGGCGAGCGCTGACGCATGGCGGTTATGGAGACCAGGGAACGCCACGACCCGAAGCTCAAGGAGGAGTAACGGTGGTAGTTAACATTCCGCCCCCGCGTGGGTATTTATTTCTGAAATCGTTGAGCCGGTCACACATTCATTGGCAGTTGCTTTCTTCCTCCGTCGGGCTATAAGCGCGTATGCAATGGCTCCCAAGCTTTGGAACCGCGCTCCCTCGTCCAGCGATGACGACAACCCATCGACGCTCCGCGGGGGCGGGCCTGTAAGACCCAATATGCGGTACTGTTCCAGATCTAGATGTTTCCATCCAGATCCGGGGACGAAGCACATATCGGTCCCACCGCGACATATGACAATGCCATATGCCCTGCATTTCCAACATGATATCACAACATTACAGCTACAAGGATACAACATCTCATACAATTAGCATACAACTGCCTTAAATACATTACATCAGCGGAAGATACATGTCTGAGTACAGACTACAATCAAATGCCTTGTGGCAATGAGAAAAAGACATCGCTCCCATAACCACACAGGTCCAGGCCCTCCGTCGGGATCCGCCTAACTAGTCGTCGTCGAGTATTTACGTGAAACGTCGATCACCATACCTATTGTCGATCAAGAACCCTGAAAAGAGTTTGGGGGTAGTATCATGAGTACAGAAGTACTCAGCATCCAACTGTAGTGGTCAACTGACACACCAAGGACTTCATCACTCGTCATTCTAGGATAACTAGTAGTTCACGGTAAGGATGGGGTAAGAGGTGAGGTTGCTGCCGAGTAGCATTTATAAAGTGGCTAACAATCTAGAGAGTAAGATGAGAAGCCAAGCATTCGATGAGGAATAACCTCCAACAAGTCTGCTATCAGCTACATACGCAAACATAACACCTATCATATCCTTATCCTCCCCTTCGCATCCTGACAAAGAAGAAGCAGTCAAGTCACACACACATTGATTAAGTTATTAAGATTATCTCAGTTGTTGTTGTTTATGAACAAGGAGTAGGTCTCAAGTCGTCCATAACCGTGGACATGGCTTCTCGAAAAGAATTAACGCTGCATGGGTGTACCAACTGCCCCTTAGAAGGCTCCGCACGCACGCCCATCACTCTCAGTTGCTACCCATCATAGGCAACCATTTTATGATTTAGTTCCGAGAGATCCGGAACGACAGGTCCCTCTAACTAACAATGAACAAATCCGGGAGGCCCCCGGGGAGTCGACATCCAATCCAAAAGCCGGTCGCCCCCTCGGATCGGCCTCTTCAGTTTCAACAGGGTTTGGGTTACCGGGACACCTCACGTGAGGTCCTGGGCCCTCGCCGGCCAAAGGTGGAAAAACAGGGAAACCATGTCCCCGCTGGCCCAGGTTGTTTTAAAGGATATCTGCTGGGAGCGACCCGACAGATATATATGCATGGTTTCAAATGGTAAATCAGCTTGGGCCACCTCTAGAAACGTTTGAAGCCAGGTAGGTAGGAAAAGGGGACCCCATAAAATCGCACACGCAGTTAGGCGCGCTCGTCAAGAGACACAATACCCGGAACTCGGGTCCTACGTGAATCGAATGGAATAAAGCGTCGGGGCGGGATAGCCTAGACCTTCCATCCTTCGTCGAATATAGTCAACATTATAATAATCATATCATCCACATCAATATAATAATGGTGATAGCCCAATCCAAGGAAATAACAAGGTAACATTCGTAGCATCCTAAGCATGCATACTAAGCAGGGGCTGATCAACGAGCAATAGTAACATAGCACTACATGGTTTGCTGGGAGGGGACATGGCTATAGCGGTTTAAGAGAGGCTGTAAACGTGTGGTAGGATCAAACGTAGAACCTAACCTACACTAGCATGCAAACCGCTGGTTATAATAGAATGGATCATAAGTAATGTATAGTCCTTGCTTGTTGATAAGACGGGTTCCGAAAGTGTAGTCGATCGCAAACTCGCACAGTCTCCGAAAATATCCGCGGGAGCACACAAGAAGTAAACACTGGAAAGCAATCAACGAAGATACCACTATCACTACGGAGCAATCAAGCAAGCAAAGAACAAACAAGCATGATCAATATGATGCATGACATTTTAATAGCAGGGCATGAACATAAGAATAGACAAGTTTAAATGAAGCATCGGAAAGCAAGGGTGCAATGCTACCGACAACCTTCATAAGAATTATGTAGGTGAATTACGGATCCGAAGGGTCCTTGTGTTATAATTATTACGATGCATGATCATGGCATATGCGGAGACTTAAACAAGACATGAACAAGAATTGCCCACTCACGAAGATAAACATCGAGACGGGGTTCCTTAAAGTAAATATATGCAAATGACATGGCATGGTATGATGCAACTAATGCAATCCATTTTCAAGCAATGAAATAAAGACCGAGACAACGCTACCGGCAATTACGGTCGTCGGATCGCAACAACAAGGGAAAGGAAGAGAGATTGCACCCTGTGCAACATACGAGGGGTATTTGTGCAAAGCGCAACATCACCAAATAATGCATGCCCATACGATAAGAGGAACATCACCATTGTCTTCCTCATAATTTTCTACCCCAAATTCATGTATGACATGAATTATTTGGAGCAAGGATGCACATAATACAAGCAATGCAAAAACACGATAGATTAAGGCTAAGCAGAAAAAGAAACGAAGGGAAAAAAAACTCCATTGGGCTGGCTTCGGCCAAATCTGGCCCAAACCCTCGCGGGTGTGCTCTCTATTGAGCGCCCACGGGCAACAATTGGAACTGGGCCGAGCCCATCTACAGTAGCAACAAAAAGGAAGAAAAAAGGGGCGTTTTGATCCTAATGGGACTCGAACCCAGGATCTCTGGCGACGCTCTGCGCCGGTCGGCCGGCGCTCCAGTTCGCCGGTCAAACGCGGACCGTCCCATCTCCGCGATTTAACGGTCCAGATTTGCGCGTACCCCTTCGTATTTTACTACAACATTTGCGGTACCTTTGCAACATTTGCGGTGCTTTCGCAACTTTATTGGTATAAAGATGCAACATTTTTATTTTTGGTGTTTTTTGCAGCAAAAAAAATTGTGGTAACAAATTTTAAATCGCTGGTGGTAGCATTTTTTTACTATCGGTTGCAACTTTTTTGGTACATGGATGCAACAAAAAATTATTGTGTGCATTTTTTTTCTTTCAATATTTTTCACTGCTGCAGCCAAAAAATCTAATAAAGAAATTACGTACCATATTTACCATCAATTCGTGGCAGCAAATTTAATATACGCTTGTAGCTTTTTTTATAATGGTTGTAACAAAATTCGGAACCCATCATCACCGATCACACTTCATCTTTTTTGTTGTAGCAAAAATCATTAGTAACATTTTCATATCATGCTACCAAATGAATGCGCTTAGCACTAAAATACTATTAAATACATCCGTTTAGCAAAAAGTAACATAGATCAATATAATAATAATATTAGTATAATAGTAGTACAGATAGTAGCATTTTATACTACGGTTGCAACATTTATCACGTGTCAGATGCAACAAAAGCGGGAAAATGAAGACAGTGGGCCTTGTACCGACCTGCGCGTAGGCTTTGACCGGTCGACCGGCCACCAACATGAACCCAGGATCTCCTGGTTGCAAACCACCTAGTTGTAAACCACACGCCCAAGCCACTGCGCTAGAGCTAAATCTTTGACAGACAAACTGATGAAGATGATACGAGAAAAAATAGGGTTACCGAGGTTCGGGCCATCCGGAGACTAAAAGCCCTACTCCTGCTAGTCTGATCTTTTATGGTGGGTATAAAATTGGAGTACAATGCTTGGTGATTCTCACAGGGAGAACCTGATATCCAATGCCTTGCTCCATTTGTTGGGTGGATGCTATCTGGGATCCCAGGGAAAGAACTCAGAGTTTTTCTAGCCTACCGAGAAGTTCCAGGATGAACTCCTCCCTCTTCCTACAGGGGGTAGATCCCTAAAAAGACCCCCCATCTCTCTTGTGGCATAGGCCTCCCTTTTATAGCTTAAGGGGGTCGTCACAGGACCACCACTAGCTACAGTGATGGTCGTTATCCTTTCCCCCCTTCACACGGACATGAAGGGTCTTGATGCTTTCCGGGAAGTTCCAGCAACGCTGCTGGGACAGCTGACCCATGCGCGAGCTATGTATCTGCGGGGGCGCGCGCCAAGTTTTGGTACCCTTCTTTCATGCGGTGTATGCTTGTCTTGTAGCGCATTTATTGCACTGGTTGCTTGGTCGGGCGGTGGGACTTGACTGAGGCCCCGCCATCTTGTAGGCTGGGTGAGAAAACTCCCTGGTCCATTGCATGGACGGGTGGTGCCAACGGTATCCACATGCCGGAACTCTTCAGGTGCGTGGTCGAGGCCCTGGTATCCTTATGCCTTTTCCCCCAACGGTATTCACATACTGGGATCTGGTGGGTGGTCCATGCGGGAACCTATCTTGGATGCTCTTCCCGGAGGTGCCCTCCTGACGATCCGGGAGGTGAGGTCGGCATACGGGAAAACGGGATGCACCGGTTCCGGTTTACCGACAGAGCTCTTATTGAAATGGCCATAACTATGCTTGCTGAATACAAGACTCCTATAAGGTTCTGGTCTGAAACAATTCACACTGCATGCCATATCATCAACAAGGTTTATCTCCACAAGTTTCTGAAGAAAAATTCACATGATCTTACCTCTGGTAACAAATGAAATGTATCTTACCTTAGGGTGTTTGGTGCTCCATGCTTTATTAGAGATATGAATAATATCTCCAAGTTTGCCCCTAAGTACCATGACAGTTTTCTCTTAGGCTATGTCTCAAATTCTCACACTTACAGAGTGTACAACTCCCATTTTGGTACAACTCACATAAGGAGATTTACCTCATAATCTAGATGAACCTCCTTTGGATGAAGTAATCAGGTCTATGGCTATCGGAGGTATTTTTCCTGTTCAAGCTATCCGTCGTCGAGAAGATAGGGATTATGATGATCCAATGTTCCCACACATAGCCTAGGGCGCTGGAGATCAAAATCCTGAAGACAATGGTGGACAGGAAGAAGAAGAAGAACCCATGAACAAAGAAAATGGTGAACCCGAAGGACAAGCTGATTCCGAAGGACAAGCTAATCCCGAAGGACGAGCTGATCCCGAAGGAAATCCCGAGCCACAAACAAGCCAATTAGCAATATCTTGATTTCAAAGAAGAGTAGACGTTGAATCGATCCTCGAAGACATTCGTCAACCAGGTCGTCCCACTACTCGATCTCGTACTTGTTTGGATAACTCTTCTGGAAATTTCTTGTTTGTCTCCATGCTAGAACCGTCGAAATTTGATGAAGCTATGAAGGACTCAGACTGGTTAAATTCTATGCATGAAGAACTTCATCAGTTCAAGAGAAACAAAGTATGGTCCCTCGTCGAAAGACCTGATACAAAGAAGCATAATATCATTGGTACAAAGTGGATTTTTTGCAACAAGCAAGATGAAGATGGTATTGTGGTAAGAAACAAAGCTCGACTGGTTGCACAAGGTTACACCCAAATCGAAGGTATTGACTTTGGTGAGACCTATGCTCCAGTTGCTTTCCTTGAATTCATCGAGTTATGCTTGCATTTACAAATTCCAATGGTGTATTGCTATATCTAATGGATGTCAAAAGTGCCTTTCTTAACGGTGAAATCAAAGAAGAAGTGTATGTTATGCAGCCATCAGGTTTTGAAGACTCGAAGAATCATGATATGGTGTACAGGATACACAAGGCTCTTTATGGGTTAAAGCAAGCACCTCATGCTTGGTATGAAACTCTAAAGGACTTTCTCCTCAAGAAGGGCTTCAAAACAGGAACAACTGACCCTACTCGTTTCACTCATGCATATAATAATGATCTTTTTGTGTGTCAAATTTATGTGGGTGATATTATCTTTGGTTGTACTAACCCTGATATCAGCGAAGAATTTTCTCGAATGATGTCGAAGAAATATAAAATTTCTATGATGGTTGAATTGAAGTTCTTTCTCCTACTTCAAATCTGTCAACAAATGAATGGGACTTTCAACTCACAAGAGAAGTATCTCATGGATTGCCTGAAGAAGTTTGGTCTCGTTGATTACAAAACTATCAAGACACCAATGCCTACGAATGTGCACTTAGATGCAGACGAGAAGGGCAAACCTTTCGATCAAAATAAATATCGATGGATGATCGGTTCACTTATTTACCTTTGTCTCAGGGGCAATCCCGCGTGTGTGATGTTCTCGAGTGCGCACGCGAAACACAATGGAGCCCGTCGACGATGGGACACGCTAGGGTTTACCTAGGTTCGGGTTGTCCGGAGACTAAAGGCCCTACTCCAGCTTGTCTGGATTGCTTGATGATAATTACAATAGCGGGAGTACTTTCCGGAAGGAAAGGGCTGTTCCTCGCGTATCAGTGGGTTTTTCAGAGGGTATCGAACCTTTCTTTCAGTGGCCCGGGCCTCCCTTTTATAGATGAAGGGGTCACCACAGTGGCTCTTTCCAGGCGAGGCTTGCTTTGGCGGTGGTGTAGCAGGTGTCGATGCAGCGCTACTTCCGGGAAGGACGCGTGGCGGGGTGCCGCTATAACTGTCGTGTCGTTGTCCGGACCCATAGCACGTACGAGGAGCGAATGGGATCGAAGGCACCGCTGTAAACGCTTCCCCCTTGACCAGGGAGAAGCGCACTAAATGCGCCTTGGAAGATTCCGCAGGTGGTGGGCCATGCTTGTCCCCCACCGCTTAAGGAAAGTGGTGGGTAGGTTCGTTTCCGGGATGCGCCACGGCGATGTCTTTCTGGATGAGCTGAAGGCGCCCGATGCAGGATCTTCTCCGGAAAAGTTGGTCAGGTTCCCGGGTAAATGGAGCGAGCTTCTATCCTCCGACAGTAGCCCCCTTGCCTGTCTTGGCGTAGGTGGGATGTCCGGGAGCCAAGTCAGGCATGATGTTTTCGGGAAACCAAACAGTCAAGGAGCACGCGTGCTCGTGACCTCCTGGAAGGCGAGAGCTGACGCATGGCGGTTGTGGAGACCAGGGAACGCCACGACCCGAAGCTCAAGGAGGAGTAACGGTGGTAGTTAACATCCCCCCCCCCCCCCCCCGCGTGGGTATTTATTTCTGAAATCGTTGAGCCGGTCACACATTCATTGGCAGTTGCTTTCTTCCTCCATCGGGCTATAAGCGCGTACGCAATGGCTCACAAGCTTTGGAACCGCGCTCCCTCGTCCAGCGATGACGACAACCCATCGACGCTCCGCGGGGGCGGGCCTGTAAGACCCAATATGCGGTACTGTTCCAGATCTAGATGTTTCCATCCAGATCCGGGGACGAAGCACATATCGGTCCCACCGCGACATATGACAATGCCATATGCCCTGCATTTCCAACATGATATCACAACATTACAGCTACAAGGATACAACATCTCATACAATTAGCATACAACTGCCTTAAATACATTACATCAGCGGAAGATACATGTCTGAGTACAGACTACAATCAAATGCCTTGTGGCAATGAGAAAAATACATCGCTCCCATAACCACACAGGTCCAGGCCCTCCGTCGGGATCCGCCTAACTAGTCGTCGTCGAGTATTTACGTGAAACATCGATCACCATACCTATTGTCGATCAAGAACCCTGAAAAGAGTTTGGGGGTAGTATCATGAGTACAGAAGTACTCAGCATCCAACTGTAGTGGTCAACTGACACACCAAGGACTTCATCACTCGTCATTCTAGGATAACTAGTAGTTCACGGTAAGGATGGGGTAAGAGGTGAGGTTGCTGCCGAGTAGCATTTATAAAGTGGCTAACGATCTAGAGAGTAAGATGAGAAGCCAAGCATTCGATGAGGAATAACCTCCAACAAGTCTGCTATCAGCTACTTACGCAAACATAACACCTATCATATCCTTATCCTCCCCTTCGCATCCTGACGAAGAAGAAGCAGTCAAGTCACACACACATTGATTAAGTTATTAAGATTATCTCAGTTGTTGTTGTTTATGAACAAGGAGTAGGTCTCAAGTCGTCCATAACCGTGGACATGGCTTCTCGAAAAGAATTAACGCTGCATGGGTGTACCAACTGCCCCTTACAAGGCTCCGCACGCACGCCCATCACTCTCAGTTGCTACCCATCATAGGCAACCATTTTATGATTTAGTTCCGAGAGATCCGGAACGACAGGTCCCTCTAACTAACAATGAACAAATCCGGGTGGCCCCCGGGGAGTCGACATCCAATCCAAAAGCCGGTCGCGCCCTCGGATCGGCCTCTTCATTCTCAACAGGGTTTGGGTTACCGGGACACCTCACGTGAGGTCCTGGGCCCTCGCCGGCCAAAGGTGGAAAAACAGGGAAACCATGTCCCCGCTGGCCTAGGTTGTTTTAAAGGATATCTGCTGGGAGCGACCCGACAGATATATATGCATGGTTTCAAATGGTAAATCATCTTGGGCCACCTCTAGAAACGTTTTTAGCCAGGTAGGTAGGAAAAGGGGACCCCATAAAATCGCACACGCAGTTAGGCGCGCTCGTCAAGAGACACAATACCCGGAACTCGGGTCCTACGTGAATCGAATGGAATAAAGCGTCGGGGCGGGATAGCCTAGACCTTCCATCCTTCGTCGAATATAGTCAACATTATAATAATCATATCATCCACATCAATATAATAATGGTGATAGCCCAATCCAAGGAAATAACAAGGTAACATTCGTAGCATCCTAAGCATGCATACTAAGCAGGGGCTGAGCAACGAGCAATAGTAACATAGCACTACATGGTTTGCTGGGAGGGGACATGGCTGTAGCGGTTTAAGAGAGGCTGTAAACATGTGGTAGGATCAAACATAGAACCTAACCTAGACTAGCATGCAAACCTCTGGTTGTAATAGAATGGATCATAAGTAATGTATAGTCCTTGCTTGTTGATAAGACGGGTTCCGAAAGTGTAGTCGATCGCAAACTCGCACCGTCTCCGAAAATATCCGCGGGAGCACACAAGAAGTAAACACTGGAAAGCAATCAACGAAGATACCACTATCACTACGGAGCAATCAAGCAAGCAAAGAACAAACAAGCATGATCAATATGATGCATGACATTTTAATAGCAGGGCATGAACATAAGAATAGACAAGTTTAAATGAAGCATCGGAAAGCAAGGGTGCAATGCTACCGACAACCTTCATAAGAATTATGTAGGTTAATTACGGATCCGAAGGGTCCTTGTGTTATAATTATTACGATGCATGATCATGGCATATGCGGAGACTTAAACAAGACATGAACAAGAATTGCCCACTCACGAAGATAAACATCGAGACGGGGTTCCTTAAAGTAAATATATGCAAATGACATGGCATGGTATGATGCAACTAATGCAATCCATTTTCAAGCAATGAAATAAAGACCGAGACAACGCTACCGGCAATTACGGTCGTCGGATCGCAACAACAAGGGAAAGGAAGAGAGATTGCACCCTGTGCAACATACGAGGGGTATTTGTGCAAAGCGCAACATCACCAAATAATGCATGCCCATACGATAAGAGGAACATCACCATTGTCTTCCTCATAATTTTCTACCCCAAATTCATGTATGACATGAATTATTTGGAGCAAGGATGCACATAATACAAGCAATGCAAAAACACGATAGATTAAGGCTAAGCAGAAAAAGAAACGAAGGGAAAAAAACTCCATTGGGCTGGCTTCGGCCAAATCTGGCCCAAACCCTCGCGGGTGTGCTCTCTATTGAGCGCCCACGGGCAACAATTGGAACTGGGCCGAGCCCATCTACAAACAAAAAGGAAGAAAAAAGGGGCGTTTTGATCCTAATGGGACTCGAACCCAGGATCTCTGGCGACGCTCTGCGCCGGTCGGCCGACGCTCCAGTTCGCCGGTCAAACGCGGACCGTCCCATCTCCGCGATTTAACGGTCCAGATTTGCGCGTACCCCTTCGTATTTTACTGCAACATTTGCGGTACCTTTGCAACATTTGCAGTGCTTTCGCAACTTTTTTGGTATACAGATGCAACATTTTTATTTTTGGTGTTTTTTGCAGCAAAAAAAATTGTGGTAACAAATTTTAAATCGCTGGTGGTAGCATTTTTTTACTATCGGTTGCAACTTTTTTGGTACATGGATGCAACAAAAAATTATTGTGTGCATTTTTTTTCTTTCAATTTTTTTCACCGCTGCAGCCAAAAAATCTAATAAAGAAATTACGTACCATATTTACCATCAATTCGTGGCAGCAAATTTAATCTACGCTTGTAGCTTTTTTTATAATGGTTGTAACAAAATTCGGAACCCATCATCACCGATCACACTTCATCTTTTTTGTTGTAGCAAAAATCATTAGTAACATTTTCATATCATGCTACCAAATGAATGCGCTTAGCACTAAAATACTATTATATACATCCATTTAGCAAAAAGTAACATAGATCAATATAATAATAATATTAGTATAATAGTAGTACAGATAGTAGCATTTTATACTACGGTTGCAACATTTATCACGTGTCAGATGCAACAAAAGCGGGAAAATGAAGACAGTGGGCCTTGTACCGACCTGCGCGTAGGCTTTGACCGGTCGACCGGCCACCAACATGAACCCAGGATCTCCTGGTTGCAAACCACCTAGTTGTAAACCACACGCCCAAGCCACTGCCCTAGAGCTAAATCTTTGACAGACAAACTGATGAATACAAGCTATAATCTTTGACATACAAACTGATGAATACAAGCTATTGCAGAAACAGAATCAAAACAACAAAATAACAACAAAGTAAAAGGAGGCTGCTGGGACTTGAACCCATCACCTCTCGGATGGAACCACGACACTCAAGACACTATACCACTGTATCGACTAGCGACACACACCAGAACTGAAAATTAAAGAAGTGACTATGGGCTCTAACTGAAACTGACGAACAGACGCTGCACACAAAATAGAATAATAATGGGGCGCCATGCGCTGCCTAGGACTTGATCCATCAACCTCAAGGATGCAAACCGAGTGCCCACGCCGCTATACTACACTACTGATCTCGAAAGAAACAAGAAACCACATGGCATAAACTATACACGCGGGATTCACTGAACCCAAACGAATCTGAAGAACAACTCCCTAACGAAATTGAAGACTTCATCTTCAGTGCGCCGGTCACAGACAAATGCAGCGCTGCTGTAGGGGGAGCCAGTCGGGCATGGGCGACCTGGACGTGGCCATGGGCTCACGTGAGCATGAATGGGAGGCCAAAGGCACGACCTGCTCGTGCTCGGTGCACGGGAGACAACCGATGGCAGCACGGCCTCGACATGACGGGACGATGACAACGGCCTACTGCGACTACGCGCGAGGAGGAGCAGGGAAAGAAGGGGAGGGCACAGCTCACAGAGGGTTGTACATCTTCGATCTGCTCGGGGAGGCACCGACTCGACGACGAGGATGAGGCGAAGGTGACGGCTCCGGGCGCGGGAAGAAGACGCGCCTGGACGCCATGGAGGAAGGCACGTCAGCCTCCTTCCTGCTGCTCAGGGACATGCTTGAGTTCAATGATGTCCACGGCAAGGCCATGATGAAGATGAAGAAGACGTGCTCGGGTCGGAGACGGCGATCGGTCATGAGCTTCCCGGGCTTGGTCTCGGTCATGGCAAGAAAAACAGGGGAAAACTTCAGAGAAGGATGGAAGAATAAGAGGGGAAAGGGAGGATGGCGGCGTGGAGAGGGAGAAGGGGAGGACTAGGGTTCCTAGAGGAGGAGAGGGGGCTTAAGGGGAAGGGGGGAGAGGCTGCCAGAGGGCTCCACGCCGGCTCCTCCTCTCTACTTTTCTCTGTCACCGTAGAGGAGAGGGAAAAGGTGAGGGGAGGAAGATGACAGGTGGGGATGCGTGGGGGAAGTGGGATGCAGTTTAGGTGGGCTGGAGATCCGGGCTGGGCCAAGGGGGAATAGGAGAAAGAGGCCCAAGCGGTTCTCTGCATTTTATTCTTTTAGCAAAGATAGCAGAGAGAAAGCAAGAAAAAAAACAAATAGAAAATAATCCTTTTACTTAACCAAAAAAATGTTTGGGCATTTTTTCGTCACATGGATTATGGCAAAGATTAAATGTGCAAATTTTTATCCCCAATGGGAAAAATAAAAGTGCAAATTTATATGGAATTTGCTAGTTTCGGGCTGTTACAACTCGCCACCACCAACAGAGGAAATCGTCCCCAGATCCGGCATAACCCGGGGGGGGGGGGGGAGGACCGAGATGTTGCAAGAAGAAAGATCGACCGAACGAATGAAACTTTCTAACACCACCAACATAGGCTTCGCTCATCGTGACAACGATGTTTGCTCCATCAGGATCCAACCTGCTTGGAGTTGCCGATATCGGAGAAGAAACTTCTGAAGGCGCGAGAAACTGATCGAGAGCAAGCTCGGATTCAAAGAGGGGATATCACAACAAAATTGATTCCACTCGGGAAAAGAAACTCAAAGTTTCCGGAGAAGATTACCTAGGTGCTACTGGAAGCCACGAAACATGAGAATGCGAATCGAAACAATACCATACCAGCATTTCTACAATAACATCACTCAGGAAGGTGCGAAAAACTTGACAACGAGACGAGACAGAGGAGGATCCACACACAGTGCCGATGTCAGAACCCTCTGTTAGGTAATGTGCTAGGGTTAGCAAGTCACTTGCATCATGTTAAAATTTCAAAAGAAATCCTTGAAATCAAAATCAAAAGCAAAATGGGAGAAGGAACCCCCCCCAGTTGAATTAATTCAAAAGGCCAGATAAAAATCTTCTCCAAAAATTCATGTTAGATTTTTGAAAAGTCTTATAAATGAGTGTGATCACATATCAAGTGATGTGGGACCCACCCCATGCTTATGGATTTTTAAAATATTCAAACAGTGCCTTGGAATTAATTAAAAACCCCTATTTGAGTTAAGATTCAAATTATTTGAATTTTAAAAATGTTCAAACTTTATAATTGGCTAGTCTATATTATTATGAGGCCATATAAAAGGTTTGAGCATTTATAAAAATGCCTAGCTATTTATTTGCTAAGCAAAACAAATTTACAGAAAAGAAAAAGAAAACAGAAAAGGAAAAGAGGCTTACCTGGCCATTCGGCCCAACTCGTCGCCGCGGCCCAGCAAGCCAGCCCAGCCCGCAGCAAGCAGCTCGCTGGAGCGCATGCCGACGCCGGCGGCAGCTGCCTGCCTGCCTGGCCCGTCCCTGGCCTTCTACACGCGCCACGGAGGCTCCCGTGTCCGTCTCGTCCACTTCCCCCTCTCCAGAGCAAGCTCCTCCCTCTCTCTCGCCGGAATCGGAGACGCCCGAAGCTTCCGCCAGGATGTACCGCCGCACCCGCGTGGCCATTGACGCCGAGGAGCCCACCCAAGAGGTCCAAGACGGGCGCCGTGCTCGTCTTCGTCGTCGTGCAGAAGTAATCGGGCTCGGAGCCGCTGTAGCCGCCGCATTCGTCGTCGCCATCTCGTCGGAGCCGTCGCGCGCCATCGTCGATTCCATCGCCACCGGCGCCCCTCTGCCCTCCCCGACCTCGTCGTCGCACTCAGGGTGAGCAGCAGCCCTTTTCCCCTCAACTAGTTGGCCCCCCTTCACCCTCTAGCTGATCCTCCATGGGAGCCGAGCAAGGTTGCCGCCGCGGTTGACCATACGCTCGCTCCCTTGCGCCTTCTTCCTCGCCAACGTGTCTGTGATGCTCCTGGAGACGTTAGCCACCCAACGCGCGCAAGTTCGCATCATCCCGTGGCCGTTTTGCAAGAGTTGCTCGAAGCCGAAGCTCCGGTCGCCGCCGCGGTTGAAGCTGGCGTCGCCTCCGACCTCTCCAGTGACGCGCGAGTAGCGCAATCAATGCGGCTCGTCTCGGGCTATCGTTTGGTGGACATGGCGCAGAGAATGGAGGCCAGGAGGAGGAGCTAGTAGAGCGCCGCCGCGCTGGATGCCACCGGCGGCTAACCGCCGGCGAGGCACTTTTAATTAGGGGCTAACCCCCCGTGTTAGTTGACCCCAGGTCAATGACAGGTGGGGCCCCCAGGCCCTAAATCCCCTCTGTTTAATTTTAAACAGAGGGATTAAGCTCTGTGTCACTGACCACTGGACCCCACCAGTCAGACCCCTGCTGATGTCATGCTTGCATCATCATGACGCAGTAAATGAATTTCCAGAAATTAGAAATGATTTAAAGAAATTCCAGAAAATCCGGAAAATAGCCCAAACTTTGCAAATTCATAGAAAATTCATATTAACTCCAAATTGGACAAATAATATATGAAAAATGATCAAGAGAAAATAAGCTATCCAAATATCCAACTTTCAACTTTGTTTGAGTTGATTTTAAAATGGGATCAGTAGCATTTGCTATTTGATTTAAATGGAATTAAATCAAATTCAATTCAAAAGTTTTTGCAACTTTGACCATGGAAACATGCTACATTTCACTTACACATCAGAGGCATATCATACACATTTCAAAATGTTTCAAATTGATCAAACAATGTCACATGTAACTTGGCTAAGTTTGAATTCAAATTGGAGTTTGAAATTGCAATTCAATTTGCAATATACTCCACTTAAATTGAATTGCTTCACACATCAAAGCATATACATCAAGTTTCAACCTTCCATCATGTGATTGTGCATTGTATTTAAATTTGCTACCTTGTTTGTTGTTTGTCGAGTAGAGGTGGAACCGGAGCAGGAGGCTGCCCCCTTCGTTGAAGACCCCGAACCCGAACCTCGTCAGCAAGGCAAGCAAACCCCCATTGATCATGTCGATAAAATCCCACTTCCCTCTCATGTCTCGCTTATGCATTGTATAGGATGATTACCATGCTACGTTTCTACCGCATAGATGAACCCATTCCTTTGCATGACCTATCATTTGTCACAGTAGTAGGCAAAACCACAATCCTAGCAAATGTAGGAGTTGATTGATATCATGTGGCCCCTGCAATTGTTACTGCTTATTGCATGCTTAGAGTGATACCATGTTGATACTGTTATGTGAGTCGGGATGGTAGTGATCATGATGATGATGGTAGAAAAGTGTTGGTGAATCTACCCTAATACAAGGTGAACGATGAGAGGCTGTGTAGGAGTACACGGTGGGTTGTCTTGTTGAACACCGCCCTAAGTCCGAGTGCTTGTGTGGTGATCCAAGATGAAGAGTACAACCACACATTGGGCTCACTGACCCCTCTTAGCTTACTAACTCATCCCTTTCGATGTCCAGATGTCGCAATAGTTCGGAGTTCTGGTAGGTCTGTGGCCTGGATGCTAAGTGAGAGAACGGCTCACCCGAGACCGGCTTATGCACCACGCACACATCACTTGGGTCCACTTCGGTAAACCGGCCGGGTTCACGATAGTGGTAGCCAACCCAGGTAGGCGGCTTTCTCGGACTAGATCGTCTATGAGGTAACAGTTGTGGTGAGCATCCTCGCTGGCACCCCTTGAATGGTGTCGAGATCAAAGGCGGTAACTGATGATCATGTGTGTGTAGAGGTACACCCCTGCAGGGTTAACAAAACTATTCGAATAGCCGCGTCCGCGGTTATGGACTGCTTGGAAAGCTTAGCTTGATTATTAGACAACTTGAACCGGATACTTCTAAAACACACCAAGATAAGTGTGAGTGCTATGGCGTGCTTTCTCGTGGGGAAGTTGAGGAAGGCACCATAGTGGTGTAATTGGTTGGAGAAAGTAGTGGACTCGTGTACGCTTCTTACCTCAAGTCTGGTACTCGTAGTTCAGGACTAGCCAAGTCAAAGCTGGCACTTCTGCAAGTAAAACCCCACCTCCCTTTACCTTGATACATATGCATGAGTAGTATAGCTCCTATGTAAGTCTTGCTGAGTACGACTTTGTACTCACGTTTGCTTAATCTATGTTTTAGATGAAACCACCGACCCCGAAGGTGGCTTCTTCATCGAGCTGGACGACTGAAGATCAAGCTAGTCTAGTCCCAGTCAGACGACTGGTTCCCTCGTGGAGGGCATGTGTTTAAATAAGGCTTCTTAAGCCATTTGTTAAACTTGTTTGTACTCAGACATACTTTGCTTCCGCTTGTTGTTGTAATGTTGGATCACATGTTTGTGATCTGTGTGTGCACTCTATAAGAGTTATCAATAAAAATGTATACTTTGTAGAGAATTGCAATGATACCTGCTGTTCATACAAGGCATGTGTGCTGCGTGTATGTTTATAACATGCATGTCTTTGTATGGGTTTTCGAGACCTTAGTTGTGATCTGGCTGGCGGTCTTTCATACACCAAGTGGCCCTTAGATGTGCGCAGCTTGGGGCATCGCGATGCGATTGTTCGAGACTCTGTCTCGTGCACACTTTGTGGTATGATCGAGCCCGCCCTAGACCCCGACTAAGTGATCGGGCTGGAGTAAGTCTATGTAAGAGTTATGAGATAGTCGATAGTATGGTTGAGGCGACTTGTCTTTGAATATGGGAATTCACCACCCATATCATTAGACTTGTGTGCGGACGATGAGGACCCATCTCAGTTGATCATCCGGCCTGGATGGGATGCCCCTCACGTACGATGCTCTCCGAGAATGTTCTGTGCTTGGCCTTGTCTGCTTAGACAAGTGGGTACGGTTCTCGGCTCTCCATATGACTATGTCTTAACTAGACTTGCATACGCTAACCCCGGGTCCCGACACCCGACTACATCGGACAAAGGGGGACAATCGAAGCGGGAGGTTCAGAATCCATTAGTTGGATAATAACCAGGAAACCCGGTTCGCTGTTTCACGTGGGCAGCACATTTGTTGATGTAGATCGATAACCCACGTGCCAAGCTGATACGTCCAAAACGTATCTATAATTTCTGCTTGCTCCATGCATGTTTTGTGTGATATTGCTATGATCTAGATAAACTTTCATACACTTTTGATCATATTTGGACTAACCTATTAACTCAGTGCACCCCAGTGCCAGTTCCTGTTTTCTGCTGTTTTTCTATTTCAGTTTTCCCCCATATAAAAATTGCCAGAAAAATTCAGGGAAAAATCAGCGTACAGGAAGCTTCGAGAAGAGCTCGGGAGGGGCCAGAGGGGAGAAAGGGGGGCGCCTGGGGCCCCTGGTCCACCTCTGGCTTCCCCCTTTGCCTATTTATTCTCCGTCACGGGGAAACTCCAGGGGAGGAACCCTATTCCGCAAACTCGCCTCTGTTCCGCCGCCGCCGCGCTTCCGAAGATCGGGAGCACCAGAAGACCTCTTCCCGGCACCCTGCCGGAGGGAGGATTGACCTCCGGGAGTCTCCTCTCCACCATGGATGCTCCCCGGATGTCTCGTGAGTAATTTGCCATGGACCATGGGTCCGTGATCAGTAGCTATGTGATGTTCTCCTCCCGTCTTTGATCTTCATTTTTTAGACCTCGTGAGCTTCCCTACATGATCGAGGCACCTTTGTAATATTTCTGCTGTTGCTATGCTGAGTTTGGAGGGATCTGATGGATTATGAGATTATGTTCAGATTGTGATAGAGTAATATATTTGGTTTTTATCTCTTATATTTTTGTTCCTAAGTAATTCTTGCATGTTCTCCGTTGCTGTTTATTGCTTTGGCCAAGTAGTAGGTAGTGACTCCAAGAGGGAACGTTGTGCTAGATTGTGGGTTCATGCCCCCCGATGACACGCTTGAGTGACAGAAACATGAGTCTAGGGGATGTGATGTTGCCACAAGGGGGAAAACAACGGTGCTTGTAACCGCGGTTACAAGGATTGTTTACTTTACGCAAAGTTATTTTTATTGCAGTTGTCTGTTGCTTTGGTTTACACTTTGGGTGGGGCTCGCAACTTAATACCAGCGAGATGTTCTGGATAGATATCTCAAGGTGGATGATTAGTAGTAGATGCAGATGGATTTCGGTCTACTTATTTTGGCGTTCTGCCCGTGCTTTTGAGCCTCTTCCTTTCTTTTGTAGCATAGTTAGCATTGCGGTGCGTTCATAATCTTGTCAATTGCCCTTCTGTAATTTGTTTACCTCGCATAGCAGTTTTATCGTCTTTTGGGAGAGAGACATCACTAGTGAACATCACGTATCCCGGTCCATATCCTCATTATTATTTCCAAGCTATATTTACTTTACTGCTTTTACTTGCTATCATTATCCCTTGCGTTTTATCCTTTGTGAACAACAAGACCGGAGAGACTGACAACCTCTCTGAACTTCGTTGGGAACAAAGTTATCTGTGTCTGTGTGCAGGTCCACGTCAGTTGCGCCGCTGACACCTACTTATCATCTCTGGAGTCCTACTGGAGACAAACCTTGGTATCTTCACCGAGGGAAAACTGTTGCTGCACTACATCTCAAACCTTCCACTTGGGGTAACCAACGAAGGGCGAGAAGCCATCACATGCTCAGGCAGTTCGAAGTACGCCGACCAACCTGCTGCTGTTAAAGTATTGGTCCGATTGAAATCTCTTAAACGAGAACTTAGATTTGGTTTTGAAGAGGATAAGTTGAAGGAGAAAACATTAAGTCGCACTTCCTTACCAGAGGGAGGGGATAAGGAGTAAAAAGAATCCTACTCTCCGATAACTAACTTAGTAACTACAAAATAGTTTTTTTCTAGACTCAACTTCGACCAGTAAAGGGATCCTACAGTCGGTAAGGCTCTGATACCAAGTTGTAAGACCCGATATGCGGTACTGTTGCAGATCTAGATGTTTCCATCCAGATCCGGGGACGAAGCACATATCGGTCACACCGCGACATATGACAATGCCATATGCCCCGGATTTCCAACATGATATCAACATTACATCTACAAGGATACAATATCTCATACAATCGGCATACAACTGCCTTAAATACATTACATCAGCGGAAGATACATGTCTGAGTACAGACTACAATCAAATTCCTAGTGGCAAAGAGAAAAAGACATCGCTCCCATAACCAAACAGGTACAGGCCCTCCGCCGGGATCCACCTAACTAGTCGTCGTCAAGTCTTTACGTGAAACTTCGATCACCATACCTGTTGTCGATCAAGAACCCTGAAAAGAGTTTGGGGGTAGTATCATGAGTACAGAAGTACTCAGCATCCAACTGTAGTGGTCAACTGACACACCAAGGACTTCATCACTCGTCATTCTAGGATAACTAGTAGTTCATGGTAAGGATGGGGTAAGAGGTGAGGTTGCTGCCGCACTAGCATTTATGAATTGGCTAACGATCTAGAGAGTAAGATGAGAAGCCAAGAATTCGATGAGGAATCGCCTCCAACAAGTCTGCTATCGGCTACTTACGCAAACATAACACCTATCCTATCCTTGTCCTTCCCTTAGCATCCTGACGAAGAAGAAGCAGTCAAGGCACACACACATTGATTAAGTTATTAAGATTATCTCAGTTGTTGTTGTCTATGAACAAGGAGTAGGTCTCAAGTCGTCCATAACCATGGACATGGCTTCTCGAAATGATTCAACCCTGCAGGGGTGTACCAACTGCCCATTACAAGGCTCCGCACACACACCCATCACTCTCAGTTGCTACCCATCATAGGAAACCATTTTATCATTTAGTTCCGAAAGATTCGGAACTACAGGTCCCTCTAACTAACAACGAACAAATCTGGGTGGCCCCTGGGGAGTCGACATCCAATCCAAAATCCGGTCGCGCCCTCGGATCGGCCTCTTCCGTCTCAACAGGGTTTGGGTTACCGGGACACCTCACTTGAGATCCCGTGCCCTCGCCGGCCAAAGGTGGACCAACAGGGAAACCATGTCCCCGCTGGCCCAGGTTGTTTTAAAGGATATTTGCTAGGAGCGACCCGATAGATATATATGCATGGTTTCAAATGGTAAATCAGCTTGGGCCACCTCTAAAAATGTTTGAATCTAGGTAGGTAAGAAAACGGGACCCCATAAAATCACACACGCGGTTAGGCGCGCTCGTCAAGAGACACAATACCTGGAACTCGGGTCCTAGGTGACTCGAATAGAACAAAGCGTCGGGGCGGGATAGCCTAGATCTTCCATCCTTCGTCGAATATAGTCAACATTATAATAATCATATCATCCACATCAATATAATAAGGGTGATAGCCCAATCCAAGGAAATAACAAGGTAACATTCATAGCATCCTAGGCATGCATACTAAGCAGGGGCTGAGCAACAAGCAATAGTAACATAGCAGGACATGGTTTGCTGGGAGGGGACATGGCTCTATCGATTTAAGAGAGGCTGTAAACATTTGGTAGGATCAAACATCGAACCTAACCTAGACTAGCATGCAAACCGCTGGTTATAATAGAATGGATCATAAGTAATGTATAGTACTTTCCCGTTGATAAGTCGGGTTCCGAAAGTGTAGTCGATCGCAAACTCGCACCGTCTCCGAAAGTATCCGCGGGAGCACACAAGAAGTAAACACTGGAAAGCAATCAACGAAGATACCACTATCACTACGGAGCAATCAAGCAAGCAAAGAACAAACAAGCATGATCAATATGATGCATGACATTTTAATAGCAGGGCATGAACATATGAAAAGAAAAGTTTAAATGAAGCATCGGAAAGCAAGGGTGCAATGCTACCGACAACCTTCATAAGCATTATGTAGGTGAATTACGGATCCGAAGGGTCCTTATGTTATAATTATTACGATACATGATCATGGCATATGCGGAGACTTAAACAAGGCATGAACAAGAATTGCCCACTCACAAAGATAAACATCGAGACGGGGTTCCTTAAAGTAAATATATGCAAATGACATGGCATGGTATGATGCAACTAATGCAATCCATTTTCAAGCAATGAAATAAAGACCGAGACAACGCTACCGACAATTACGGTCGTCGGATCGTAACAACAAGGGAAAGGAAAAGAGATTGCACCATGTGCAACATGTGAGGGGTATTTATGCAAAGCGCAACATCACCAAGTAATGCATGCCCATACGATAAAATGAACAGCACCATGTCTTCCTCATAATTTTCTACCCCAAATTCATGTATGACATGAATTATTTGGAGCAAGGATGCACATAATACAAGAAATGCAAAAATATGATAGATTAAGGCTAAGCAGAAAAACAAGCGAAGGAAAAAAAAACTCCATTGGGCTGGCTTCGGCTAAATCTGGCCCAAACCCTCGCGGGTGTGCTCTCTATTGAGCGCCCACGGGAAACAACTGGAACTGGGCCGAGCCCATCTACAATAGAAGCAAAAAGGAAGAAAAAATGGCGTTTTGATCCCAAGAGGGCTCGAACCCAGTGTCTCCTGGTTGCAAACCACATGCCCAAGCCACTGTGCTAGAGCTAAATCTTTGACAGATAAACTGATGAATACAAGCTATTGCAGAAACAGAAGAAAAACAACAAAAGAAAAGGAGGCTGCTAGGACTTGAACCCATCACCTCTCGGATGGTACCACAACACTCAAGCCACTACACCACTGCATCGACTAGAAACACAAACCAGAACTGAAAATTAAAGAAGCGAATATGGGCTCTAACTGAAACTGACGAACAGACGCTGCGCACAAAACATAAGAATAAAGGGGCGCCATGCGCTTCCTGGGACTTGATCCATCGACCTCAAGGATGCAAACCGAGCGCCCACGCCGCTACGCTACACTACTGATCTCGAAAGAAACAAGAAACCACATGACATAAACTATACGCGCGGGATTCACTGAACCCAAACGAATCTGAAGAACAACTCCCTGACGAAACTGAAGACTTCATCTTCAGTGCACCGGTGACAGACAAGTGCAGCGCTGCTGCAAGGGGAGCCACTCGGGCATGTGCGACCTGGACATGGCCATAGGCTCACGCGGGCATGAATGGGAGGCCAAAGGCACGACCTGCTCGTGCTCGATGAATGGGAGACAGCCGATGACATCACGACCTCGACATGACGGAACGATGACAACGGCCTACGGCGACTACGCGCGAGGAGGAGCATGTAAAGGAGGGGAGGGCACAGCTCACAGAGGGTTCGACGTCGTTGATCTGCACGGGGAGGCGCCGACTCAACGACGAGGACGAGGCGAAGGCGACGGCTCCGGGCGCGGGAAGAAGACGCGCCTCGACGCCATGAAGGAAGGCACGCCGGCCTCCTTCCTGCTACTCGGGGACAGGCTTGAGTTCAAGGACATCTACGGCAAGGCCACGATGAAGACGACGAGGATGCGCTCGGGTCGGAGACGATGATCGGTCATGAGTTTCCCGGGCTTGGTCTCGCTCATGGCAAGAAAAACAAGGGAAAACTTCATAGAAGGATGGAAGAAGAAGAAGGGAAAGGGAGGCTGGCGGTGGGGAGAGGGAGAAGGGGAGGCCTAGGGTTCCTAGAGGAGGAGAGGGGGCTTAAGGGGAAGGAGGACAGAGGCTGCCAGAGGGCTCCACGCCGGTTCCTCCTCTCTACTTTTCTCTGTCACCGTAGATGAGAGGGAAAAGGTGAGGAGAGGGAGATGATGACAGGTGGGGCTGCGTGGGGGAAGTGGGCTGCAGTTTAGGTGGGCTGGAGATTCGGGCTGGGCAAGGGGGAATAGGAGAAAGAGGCCCAAGCGGTTCTCTGCATTTTATTTTTTAGAAAAGATAGCAGAGAGAAAGCAAGAAAAGAAAGAAATAGAAAATAATACTTTTACATAACCAAAAAAATGTTTGGGCATTTTTGCGTCACATGGATTATGGCAAAGATTAAATGTGGAAATTATAATCCCCAATGGGAAAAAGAAAAGTGCAAATTTATATGGAATTTTCTAGTTTTGGGCTGTTACATGGCCGCACGGTCGCTGTGGTCGTGGAAGGGGAAGTAAAGGAGGTCGAGCAGCGCCGTCCGTCGGGCCTTCGAGGAGAGCACGCTCGCCGAACCCGCGGGGGGCGAGCGCTCCGGGGCAGATGTAGCAGAGGGAGGGGCGCAACATTGGTGTCCGCGGGAGAGGGGCCGCCATGCCACCAGCCCTCCTTCGAGTGTGGCTCAGGATGATCCCATTTCTTTTGAGTTTATTGTCGAGGTCGCGTCGACCACTTGCAGGTGGATACCGCTCCCGAAGACGTTCCGCCCGCGGTGAGGGACGCCTAGCCCCTGTATCTGTGGGTAAGGGTGGACGGGTGTCCTCATGGGGCGGTGCAGGTGGCCACCCACTTCCTGGCCAATGGGGAGATGCTGCTGACGCAGGGATATAAGGTCTTTGCGCTGGGCCGCAAGCTGAGCAGGGGAGATGTCCTCCTGTTTAGGTATAAAGGTGACACTTTTGTCCGTGAAGATCTTCGACTTCAACGGCGATCAGGTCGAGTGCTGCCCGGAGAGCTCGAGCCGTGGCGCCAGGGACTCCGATGATGAAGAGGAAGACGATGCATCTTCAGGGTGTCGAGGCGGGGAGGAAAGCTCCAGCGATGATGGAAGCAAGAGCCTCCCGGGGGAAGACATCAAGCCTGTAGTCCACATCGACTGAGCTCCTTCCCCTTTTTCTTCTTTTTTTACATAAGAACTTGTCCCGGAAAGCTAGTGAGCTCCGGTTGGTTATATTTTGTCTTGTCTTTGCTGAATGCCTTGTTCCTGCGGTAGAAGAAATAGGAAATGAGAAATCGCCGCAAATTGTGATCCGACAGGCAAACGAGAAGGGGATGAGAGAGGACAGTTCTCATAGAAACTGCTCCCCGCCCTCGATTCTTCGTCTCTTGGGTTTTTTTCCAAATGGAGTCGACTGAGTGCCTGAACAGGCGCTCGATGAACACGCTGGGCGGCACCCTCTCCTTCCGTGCAGCGATCTTGGATAGCTCGTCCGTGACGCTATTCTTGGACCTCGGGATGTGTTCCACTTCCAAGTTTTGGAAGTACTTCTCAAGCTTGCGGACCTCATCGACATATGCCTGCATCTAGGGGCACCCGTAATCGTCCTTGAATTGATTGACTACCCGCTGAGAGTCGCCATTGACTAGGAGTATTTTGATTCTGAGACCCCTGGCGGCTCTCAAACCAGCGAGTAGCCCTTCGTACTCGGCAGTGTTATTCGTGGAGGCCTATCCCTCGAACAACATCTGCACGGCGTACTTCAATATTTCTCCAGTAGAAGAGACCAAGACAGCGCCGGCCCCGGCCCCCTACAGGGATAAAGATCCGTCAAAGTAAAAGGTCCACTCGTTGGTTTCTTCGTTACCGGGAAGCGAGGATGCTTCTCGGAGGTCTTCATCATCTTCTATGGTCGGAGTCGACTCAGGAATGAAATACGCCAATGCTTTGCTCTTGATGGTCGAGGAATTGACAAACGCCAAGTCGAAGCCGAATAGCTGCAATGCCCACTCCACAATCCGGTCGGTGGCTTCTCGGTTCCTCACGATGAGCTCGAGTGGGAGGTTGGTCACCACACAAATGGGATGCGCCTGGAAATAGTTCCTGAGCTTCCGGGAAGCTACGAGGACTCTGAGAAGATTTTTTGGACATGGGGGTACCAGCGTCTTGTGTCCATCAGCACTGTACTGATGAAGTATACTGGCTTCTGGACTATATTACGTGCAGGAACCTTGGCTCCGTGGGCTTCGGCCGCAGATGATGATTTCGGCAGAATATTTGCCTCGGGTGGTTGCTCGTTGCACCCTGCTTCCGGCTCGCGATCGACCACCAGCGCTCCGCTTACCAGTTGCAGTGTTACCGATATGTACAACAACAAGGGCTCGCGCGGGCGGGAGCCACTAAGACTGGTAGTGAGGCGAGGTATCTCTTCGGGTCCTGGAAGGCGGCTTCACCTTTCGGGGTCCACTCGATCGGACCAGATTTCTTCAACAGCTTGAAGAACGGGAGTGCCCTCTCGGCTAATCGATAGATGATCCTCCCAAGAGCCGTGACGCACCCGTTAAACATTTCGACATTCTTGATGCGTTTCAGGGGTTGGATTTGCTATATCGCACGGATCTTGTCGGGGTTTGCTTCGATGCCACAATGGGACACCAAAAACCCAAGGAGCTTCTCGGAGGGTCCCCGAAAACGTATTTCTCCGGATTCAGCTTCAATTGCATATTGTCGAGGTTGCAAAATGTTTCACGCAAATCCTCAACAAGGGTATCTTATTCTTTGGTCTTGACCACGATGTCGTCCATGTAGGCCTCGACGTTACGGTGTAGCTGTGGCCTAAGGCCGGCGTGGATGGCTCTCTAGAAGGTGGAACCTTGATTCTTCAACCCGAAAGGCATGCCTATGTAGCAATATGTACTGCAAGGGGCGATGAACGCAGTCTTCTCTTCGTCTTAAACCACCATCTTGATTTTGTGGTAACCGGCGTAGGCGTCAAGGAATGATAACCGGACACACTCCGCCGTTGAGTCCACAATTTGGTCGATGCGAGGGAGAGGGAAAGGATCTTTCGGGCAGAAGTCATTGACTTCACCGTAATCGATACATAACCTCTTCTTTTCGTTCGCTTTTGGGACAACAACGGGGTTGGCAAGCCAGGTTGGATGTAGGACTTCCCGGATGAACCCGGCCTTGATCATCTTTCGGACCTCTTCAAAAATGAATTCCTGCCGGCTAGGGGCTTGTCGACGAACTCTTTGCTTCACAGGCTTGGCGCCAGGCTTGATTGCAAGTTTGTGCTCAATCATCTCCCTTGGAACTTCGGGGAGATTGGAGGGTTCCCATGCGAACACGCGCGAGTGTTCTCGGAGGAAGGTGACGAGTACGCTTTCCTATTTGGGAGGGAGATCGGCACCGATAGAAAAGGTGCGGCTCCCAACATCCGAAATAGGGACTTCCTTTGACATAGCTGCCGGGGTGAGATGGCCAGGCTTCAGCTTCTTGGTTGCCTCACGGATGGAGTCCCCGGTGGGCCGCGGACGTCTTTAGGGATGCTTCTTGTCCATTGGGACGGCAGGTGTTTGGGGTTCCGGTCTTCTATTTTCGCCAGCAAGGGGGTTTCCGCGAGGCATCAGACCTCTTCCGAGAACGTGTACATTCCCTGGGAAGGAGGCCTTGCTGGAGGAACCCGCGACAATGGCCTTCTTAGCTTCGTCCTGGATGCACTGCACGGCCTCTCGTGCGTCTCTGGCCACCGAGATGGGTCTGTGGGGCCCCGGGATTTTGACGACGTTGTACAACCCATGGTGCACGGAAGCGAACCTCCGGATGAACGGCCGCCCGAGCAACCCGTTGTACAGTAGCGGCAGATCGGTGATGACGAAGACGAGCATCTCTGTCCGGAAGTTGCTAGGGTCCCTGATACGTCCAAAACGTATCTATAATTTCTGCTTGCTCCATGCATGTTTTGTGTGATATTGCTATGATCTAGATACACTTTCATACACTTTTGATCATATTTGGACTAACCTATTAACACAGTGCACCCCAGTGCCGGTTCCTGTTTTCTGCTGTTTTTCTATTTCAGTTTTCCCCCATATAAAAAGTGCCAGAAAATTTCCGGGAAAAATACAGGAAAAATCAGCGTACAGGAATCTTCGAGAAGAGCCCGGGAGGGGCAAGAGGGGAGCAAGGCAGGGCCCAAGCGGCCACCCGGCGCGGCCCCGCCCCTGGCCGCGCTAGGGGGGCGCCTGGGGCCCCTGGTCCACCTCTGGCTTCCCCCTTTCGCCTATTTATTCTCCGTCACGGGGAACTCCAAGGGAGGAACCCTATTCCGCAAACTCGCCTCTGTTCCGCCGCCGCCGCGCTTCCGGAGATCGGGAGCACCAGAAGACCTCTTCCCGGTACCCTGTCGGAGGGAGGATTGACCTCCGGGAGTCTCCTCTCCACCATGGATGCTCCCCGGATGTCTCGTGAGTAGTTTTCCTTGGACCATGGGTCCGTGATAAGTAGCTATGTGATGTTCTCCTCACCTCTTTGATCTTCATTGTTTAGACCTCGTGACCTGCCCTACATGATCGAGGCACCTTTGTAATATTTCTGATGTTGCTATGCTGAGTTTGGAGGGATCTGATGGATTATGAGATTATGTTCAGATTGTGATAGAGTAATATATTTGGTTTTTATCTCTTACATTTTTGTTCCTAAGTAATTCTTGCATGTTCTCCGTTGCTGTTTATTGCTTTGGCCAAGTAGTAGCTAGTGACTCCAAGAGGGAACGTTGTGCTAGATTTTGGGTTCATGCCCCCCGATGACACGCTTGAGTGACAGAAAAATGAGTCTAGGGGATGTGTTGTTGCCACAAGGGGGAAAACAATGGTGCTTGTAACCGCGGTTACAAGGATTGTTTACTTTACGCAATGTTCTTTTTATTGCAGTTGTCTGTTGCTTTGGGTTTACACTTTGGGTGGGGCTCGCAACTTAATACCAGCGAGATGTTCTGGATAGATATCTCAAGGTGGATGATTAGTAGTAGATGCAGATGGATTTCGGTCTACTTATTTTGGCGTTCTGCCCGTGCTTTTGAGCCTCTTCCTTTCTTTTGTAGCATAGTTAGCATTGCGGTGCGTTCATAATCCTGTCAATTGCCCTTCTGTAATTTGTTTACCTCGCATAGCAGTTTTATCGTCTTTTCGGAGAGATACATCACTAGTGAACATCACGTATCCCGTTCCATATCCTCATTATTATTTCCAAGCTATATTTACTTTACTGCTTTTACTTGCTATCATTATCCATTGCGTTTTATCCTTTGTGGACAACAAGACCGGAGAGATTGACAACCTCTCTGAACTTCGTTGGGAACAAAGTTATCTGTGTCTGTGTGCAGGCCCACGTCAGTTGCGCCGCTGACACCTACTTATCATCTCTGGAGTCCTACTGGAGACAAACCTTGGTATCTTCACCGAGGGAAAACTGCTGCTGCACTACATCTCAAACCTTCCACTTGGGATAACCAACGAAGGGCGAGAAGCCATCAAGCAAGTTTTCTGGCGCCGTTGCCGGGGACTCCGAGTGCTAAGATAGGGGAGTTGCACACTACCCTTTAACTTTGTTTTTTTAGTCTTGTTAGTTTACCTTTTAGTTTTTATCTCAGTGTCCTTTATGAAAAACCACAAAAATAGTTGCTACCTTTTGCCTTTGTGTTGCTTTGCCGATTTATGCTATCCTCACCATGGGTGATGAACCACCCAAATATGGTAGGATGGACATGTTTCACTTGGATCGTCTTCGATCAATTTGTGCTCGCGCTAAAAACCCAACCGACTTGGTTGAGGGAAAATCATTGGATGAGCATGCTCATTATACGCGGCACCGCCTATCTCAGAAAGGGAAACACTTATGGGATCAAATACATGTTTCTTATTGCCATGCTAAACTTTTGTGCCACATTTATGATTTTACTTGCTGTTCTAATATACATCATAAACACCTCCCTTTCCAATGTGAGTTTAATGAAAATGAGATCTTATCTTCTTATGCTAAAGGTGTTTATGATTACTTTGATGTTGAAAAGATTGAAGAGTTTGTTGCTTTTAAAGGTGCCTATGAGATTGCTTCTTGATTGAAAAATATCACGATACTATTTTCGAGTCTGAAAACTTTGCAGTTCTTGCTTATTGCTTCGAGAATTATACTTCCAATTCTTATATTGAGGAATTTAAAAATAAAATGTTTGCTGCCCAAGAAGAGGCCAATTATTGCATTGAGGAGGAATCCCATGATTCTGAGGACTCACTTGAAATATCCCTTTCTGAAAATTTTGATACTTGCTTTGTTGATGGCCAAGATGCCACTATGGATGATGCTGACAAAAATGAACTCTCTATAGTTCCTTATGTTATGCATGAAATTGTTGCTATTGCACCCACACTTGATTGTCCTATTATCCTTTTGAAATATCCAACTCCGGAGAACTTTTCTCTTATCAAGGCTCAATGTGATGGGTTGCATTTATCTTATAATCCTAAAGACCGTGTTGAAAACTATACACGTGTGCTTGCAGTTCATGAACAACATGATTTATGTGATAGTTATATTCTTGATGTTGTTCATGATACTACTGAAAATTATTTTGAGAGAGGGAAGTCTGGTTGTAGAAAATTCCATATTACTAAAACTCCTCTCTTTAAGTTGAAAGTTTTGAAGATGCTCCTATTCCACCTTTCTATGCATATCTCTTTGTGCTTCTTTGACTTATTTTCTTACAATATGCCAATGCATAGGAAGTGGATTAGGCTTAAATGTGTTTCATATTTGTTTCTTGATGCTCTCTTTTGCTTCAAATTCTTATTCTTATGAAAGCACCTTTTACAATCTTTAAGCCTAGCTTAAAGGCATAAAAGAAAGCGCTTTCGGGAGGCAGCCCGCAACGAATTTAGGTGTTTTATTTTTTCTTTTGTTGTGTCTTGATGATTTTTACTTCTGTAGCAACATCATTGTATCTTTATTTTTCAGCTTTGTGCCAAGTTATAGCCTCTTACGGCAAGGGAAGTAAAAGTTGTGACATGCTGTCCAGAAAACAGATTCTGTCCTCGTGACCAGAAAAATTCCAGAAAAATCCCAGTTCATCTTTTTGAGCTGAAATTTTTACACAGTATGCTCTATACAATTACGAAACTTCCATATGTTCTGAGTTTTTTTATTTGAGTTGCAGAAGTGCCCCTAACAAATTCTTTACTATCTGCTGTTCTGTTTTTCACAGATTCTGCCACGTTTTGTCTCTCCTAACTTTTGCAAACCTTAAGCTTGCTTTTTATTTGCAAAAACTTTTTGGCACTCTTGAGAAACAGTAGCTATTCAATAATATCTTTATATCCAGTGGAAAAAAACTATTTATTAAGGGTACTAACCTCTCTAATCAGCTTATGATGAGTTATGTATGAAGGGAGTTTTCAAGTGTGTGATGGAAGATGATGAAAGAAGATCCAGGAGTGTCAAGCGCTCTAGCTTGGGGATGCCCCCATGCATCCCCAATAAATATTCAAGGAGACTCAAGCGTCTAAGCTTGGGGATGCCCCCGTGCATCCCCTTCTCCATCAACAATCGTCAGTTCGTCCTTCGTCTCACTATATTTTTATCACTTCATGCGTTATGTGCTATGCTTGGAGCGTCTCGCTCTTAGGTTTTTTTTTCAGTTTTCTTTAGCTTTACTTGCTGTTCATAACAAGTTAGATCCCTTCTTACTTTGTGTGGGAGCGAAACACGCTCGTCTTTCAATATCTAGAACACATCATAGGATTTTTCCTGCTTATCTTTTTGCTGTTGTGTGTTCTTTATCTTTTCATAGCTACTGCCATGTTTAGTTTTAGTCTTAGTTTGTCTTTAGCAAGAGCCTTGGCTTTTGTTTAGTTTGTTGCTGGAACTCTTTTTAGTTTTCATGTTTATCTTGTTAAAGAGAGTTGGTTGTTGCACTGAGTTATGTCTTGTTTTGAAAGTAGGTAATTGAGGTTGCTATTTAATTTTAGTAGTAACTTGCAATAGTTTTGAGGTATTGATGTGAGTAATGTTTGAACTTTTGGTGTCAAGAGCTCTTGCCTTTTAGTGATAGGTGTCGTATTTTGGGCAATCCGTGTTTATTTTCAAAACCTACAAAACTAGTTGAGAACTCTAGCTACTAGATGGATCACTACTCTTCTGAGGAGTCGAATATCAGAGAACACTCACGTACCATGAGTCGAGGATGCGCAAGGATAACCAAACCCCCATACACTCCTCCTCGGGGTACTTGTCTCTTTGTGAACCTCCTTATTAGATTGAGAGTTACCGATAATAAGTTCATGAGTTCTTCGGACTAATGTAAGTATTGAAAGTTGACACTTCCACCTTCCCATATTTTGCTAGCGTCTCCCGTACCGTGTATTGCCTTCTTCTCACTCCGAGAGTTGGTGTCCACCTTCGCCAGTACATCCAAACCCTTGGCATGATACGCTCTGTCATCATAAGCCTCCTTATATCTTCCCTCAAAACAGCCACCATACCTACCTATCAAGGCATTTCCATAGCCTTTCCGAGTTATATTGCCATGCAACTTCCACCTCTTCATGACTTGATCTTCATGTCATACATGTTCTTGCTACACTGGCAGCGACATACATTGCATACTTCATGATAGTTACATCTTCTTTATGTTTTGAGTACCTTGTAAAGTGTGAAAGATCTCCTTTACCTTCTTGTCAAATAGAGTGTTGCCCTTAAGTGAGGAAAAGATCGCAAAGTGGACACATTAAAAGATCCCAAAGAGGAAAAATGAGAGTTACATATAAAGAGCCATTGAGGCCACAAAAAAATACAAAAAAAGAGAAAAAAGAGAAAAAGAAATAAAAAGAGAGAAAGGGGCAACACTACTATCCTTTTGAGAGATCCACACTAGTACTCCCTTTATATCCTTGTACTTCATAGAGATGATCATTATGCATATAGCTATGTGGGGACCTTCACACTATAGAACTTGGCTTGCATATTCCAAGGATGAGCCTCCTCAAACGAGCTCTAGGTCTTCATGAGCGAGCAAGTTAGATGCACCCCCACTAGTTCCATTGGAGAGCTTCTTAGCTCGTATGTGCATCCGTTGCATGGCAATCCCTACTCCTCACATCATATCTATCATTTGGCATCTCTTGCCTATGATTGTCCTCATTGATGTGAGCCTTTCTCATCCTTTTTGTCTTCCTCCTCCACCATACTTCTCTCTTTGCCATCTTAAGTGTCAACTCTCGTTCTTACGCTCATCCATTGCATGAGTGCTCAAAATATCGAAAAGGAGTGGATCAAATTGACTTGTACCTGGCTAGTGTTCTGGGGATGAGTCAAGATAAGATTCTAAAGAAGACCAAGTGTGAAACTTAGTAGATTGAGTTCTCAACACAAAAATTACTTTTTCTCGTATTCCCTATCCCCCTTCTTGCACGCAAACACCATTTGGAGACATTCGAGTCACGGACAGCGAGAGCTCTTGCACCTATTGTTCTTTTGTTACTTGTTTTAATGTTAATATAGACTCTTGCATGTTATGACTTGAATTGAATCTCTAACCTTGATTGCTTTACTTTTCAAAGTTCTTTTATGGTTGCTAGCATGTCACCACAGAAATTATGTTGTTATCATTTACCTACTCGAGGACGAGCAGGAATTAAGCTTGGGGATGTTGATACGTCCAAAACGTATCTATAATTTCTGCTTGCTCCATGCATGTTTTGTGTGATATTGCTATGATCTAGATACACTTTCATACACTTTTTATCACATTTGGACTAACCTATTAACTCAGTGCACCCCAGTGCCAGTTCCTGTTTTCTGCTGTTTTTCTATTTCAGTTTTCCCCCATATAAAAAGTGCCAGAAAAATTCCGGGAAAAATACAGGAAAAATCAGCGTACAGGAAGCTTCGAGAAGAGCCCGGGAAGGGCCAGAGGGGAGCCAGGGGGTGCCTAGGCGGCCACCCGGCGCGGCCCCACCCCTGGCCGCGCCAGGGGGGGGCCTGGGGCCCCTGGTCCACCTCTGGCTGCCCCCTTTCGCCTATTTATTCTCCGTCACAGGGAAACTCCAAGAGAGGAACCCTATTCCGCAAACTCGCCTCTGTTCCGCCGCAGCCGCGCTTCCGAAGATCAGGAGCACCAGAAGACCTCTTCCAGGCACCCTGTCGGAGGGAGGATTGACCTCCGGGAGTCTCCTCTCCACCATGGATGCTCCCCGGACGTCTCGTGAGTAGTTTTCCTTGGACCATGGGTCCGTGATCAGTAGCTATGTGATGTTCTCCTCCCCTCTTTGATCTTCATTTTTTAGACCTCGTGAGCTGCCCTACATGATCGAGGCACCTTTGTAATATTTCTGCTGTTGCTATGCTGAGTTTGGAGGGATCTGATGGATTATGAGATTATGTTCAGATTATGATAGAGTAATATATTTGGTTTTTATCTCTTATATTTTTTTCCTAAGTAATTCTTGCATGTTCTCCGTTGCTGTTTATTGCTTTGGCCAAGTAGTAGGTAGTGACTCCAAGAGGGAACGTTGTGCTAGATTGTGGGTTCATGCCCCCCGATGACACGCTTGAGTGACAGAAACATGAGTCTAGGGGATGTGTTGTTGCCACAAGGGGGAAAACAACGGTGCTTGTAACCGCGATTACAAGGATTGCTTACTTTACGCAAAGTTCTTTTTATTGTAGTTGTCTGTTGCTTTGGGTTTACACTTTGGGTGGGGCTCGCAACTTAATACCAGCGAGATGTTCTGGATAGATATCTCAAGGTGGATGATTAGTAGTAGATGAAGATGAATTTCGGTCTACTTATTTTGGCGTTCTGCTCGTGCTTTTGAGCCTCTTCCTTTCTTTTGTAGCATAGTTAGCATTGCGGTGCGTTCATAATCCTGTCAATTGCCCTTCTGTAATTTGTTTACCTCGCATAGCAGTTTTATTGTCTTTTGGGAGAGAGACATCACTAGTGAACATCACGTATCCCGGTCCATATCCTCATTATTATTTCCAAGCTATATTTACTTTACTGCTTTTACTTGCTATCATTATCCCTTGCGTTTTATCCTTTGTGAACAACAAGACCGGAGAGATCCACAACCTCTCTAAACTTCGTTGGGAACAAAGTTATATGTGTCTGTGTGCAGGTCCACGTTAGTTGCGCCGCTGACACCTACTTATCATCTCTGGAGTCCTACTGGAGACAAACCTTGGTATCTTCACCGAGGGAAAACTGCTGCTGCACTACATCTCAAACCTTCCACTTGGGGTAACCAACGAAGGGCGAGAAGCCATCAGTCCCCGAAAGTGACAAGGAGAGATACCTTCCCGAGAGGTTAAACATCCATCCCACTAACCCCATGGAAACCGGCGGAAGGGGTGAGGTGATCTCGGGGGATCTGCATTTTCTCGAAAGCACGGAGGGACAACAGGTTGATGCTGGAGCCCGTGTCGTACATCATCTTGTTGACCTTTATGTTGCTGATAGTTGGCGAGAGAAGCGTGGGAGGCAAGCCGTCTTCATCACCCGGAAGGGTGGCAGGGTGGTCGCCGACGTCCACCACCAGAGGAACATTGGCCCATCGAGAGATCCGAGGACCCTCTGTGGGAGACTGGACAGTGAGAACCTGCCTCATCGCTTTCTGGTATTGGCGGTTGGAGTTGAGCGCGGACGCTCCACCGTGAATGCAACCGACAAAGTCCACGGCGGCTTGGAACTTGTCTCCGGTATCGCCTCCGGATTCTTCCTCCCCAGACCCGGCACCGCCGGCCTGGGGCCGCGTCCTCCCACCGCCTTTGTTGTGGTGTCCTCCTCGGCCTCCGCAATGGGGGCCTCCACCTCTCTGAGCTTTCTTCTCGGCGTCCTTCTTGGCGTAGAAGGCATCCATATCTTCATGTATCTTTATCACGCAACGGAAGTCAGAGAGGTCATGCTTGTTGGTCTGGTGGATCTTGTAGTACAGAGTTGAGGTGGCGACGGCGGCGACGATGACTTCAGCCACGGGCTGGTGCGTCTAGGTTGCCGCGCCTCCGTCAGTGGTGAAGACGGCTTGGTGCGCGCGTTTGCGGGCCCCTGCCTCTCCGAAAGGTTGACCTCTTCTCGGATGGCCTCGCGCCGCATTGCACCTTCCGGCGTCTCTATTGACAGGTTGGACGGCTTCCTCGACTCGCGCGACCTTGTTTGTCAGCTCGAACAAGGCAGTGATGGTCTTGATGGAACTAGTGCTCATCTTTTCCAACATGCGCGGGTTCTTGACATTCGCATGGAAAGTAGCGATGATTGCCGCTTCATACGCGTCAGGGATGCAATGGTGCATCTTGGTGAACCTTTGGATGAACTTCCACAAGGGCTCGCCATCATTTTGAACAACCCGACGTGGGTCGCTGACAGTTTTCGGAGGTTGGACTGCCCCGGTAAATGCCCCGACAAACTTCTCGCAGATCTCGGCCCATTAGCCGATAGAGTTGGCCGGGAGATGCATCATCCAGCGGCGAACTTTGTCCTTCAGTTTCATGGGAAAGTAGTTGGCTTTCGCTTTCTCATTTTCACCCGCGATATCCACACCAGTGATGTACATACGGATGAACTCGTTCTTCCCGTCGTACGGGGGAGGACCATCAACCTAGAACTTCTTGGGCCAGTTGACACATCAGAGATTTTGGGTGAAAGCTAAGAACACGGTGCTTTATTCGCTCTCACCAGCAAGAATCCCTTCTCGCGCAATATCGGTAGGGGGAACCCGGGCGTCGGAACACGAACGAGTTTCTTGCTGCCTGATGATGGTGGTCCGAGCGTCTTCGTGGCGGCGTTCGTCCAGGAGAGCACGCTGGTCCGGGGACCCACAGAGGCTGAGAAACTGGGTGAACAGCGGGATCGCAACGACGGTCCTCTTGGGGGTGATCCTGTCGGTGTCCATGCTGAGGGGAGTGCACGGTGCGCTCCGGCTCACGGGCTAATGCGCCGGGATGAACAGTCTGCCCCGTGCGCTACCGGGATGACGCATGGGCTCGGCGGTCGAGCTCATGTTGCTTCTTCAGGGCCCACGCGGAAAGCTGCGCAATAATGAGTCTCCAGGTCTCCAGCCGATCGCCAGCCGGGAGCAACTTGCTGAGGGGCCTGACTTGCGCCAACGCTTCCGCAGGAGTACGGAGGCCATCAGGAGTGGGGATGCGCGGAGTACCACCACTCCGATCGGGTGCCCGGCCCCTGCTCGGCTCTGAGATCGTACCACCTGGGCGTGCGGGGGAGCGATGAGGAGGTCCGACACCGTGGGCGAGGGGTTGGTCGCTAGGAGGCGCCATTCCCTGAGGTTTCCCATTAGGGTGAGCTGAGTGCTCCTCAGCAGTGGTTCGGGCGTGCCACTACTCCTCGCGGCGACGTCCAGTCTGATTTTCTCCAGAAGGGACAGAGCACCGCCAACGGGTTGTCCGCTCTCAGAATCAGTCCCGATACCTTGATGTCGGCGCGGCGAATGGTCGCTTCTGGCTCGGCAGCGGGAGAGCATCTCCAGGGCGGAGGAACCCCGCCGATGTCGTGTTGAGGGCAGGCTCGCGTGTGTCGCTAGGTCGACATGGCAAGACCGGCTCGATGATGAAGTTGATGCAGAGATGACGAAGAACTCCAGATGACGTACATGCGGCGCCCTCCTTCTAGCTCCAGATGTCGCGGGGGAAATCCCGCGGATGTGATGTTCACGGGTGCGCACGCTAAACACAATGGAGCGCATCGACGATGGGACACGCTAGGGTTTACCCAGATTCAGGCCCTCAGGAGACTAAAGGGCCTACTCCTCCATGTATGGATTGCTTGATGATGATTACAATAGCGGGAGTGCTTTCCGGAAGGAAAGGGATGTTCCTCGCATATCAGTGGGTTTTACAGAGAGTATCAAACTATTTTTTTCGGTGGACAGGGCCTCTCTTTTATAGACGAAGGGGGTCACAACGGTGTCTCTTTCCAGGCGAGGCTTGCTTTGGCGGTGTTGTAGCAGGTGTGGATGTAGCACTACTTCCAGGAAGGATGCGTGGCGAGGTGCCGTTGTACCTGGCGTGTCGTCATACAGACCCCTGGCATGTATGAGGAGCGAAGGGGATCGAAGGCGCCACTGTAACCGCTGCCCCTTGACCAGGGAGCAGCACATTAAATGCGCATTGGAACATTCAGCAGGTGGTGGGCCCTTTTCTGTCCCCCACCGCTTAAGGAAAGCGGTGGGTAGGTTCCTTTCTGGGAGGCGCCACGGCGAGATCAATTGGCAGATATCTTCACGAAGCCATTGGATGAGAAAAGTTTATGTGCACTGAGGTGTGAGTTAAACATCTTAGACTCACGCAATGTGTAGTAAGATCAAACCTATCTATCCTTTTGTACAATATGTATATCTTTTTCTGCAGTAGTTTACTTATGTTGAAATTTTATTTTGTGTTTTTAGTCGAGTTGGTTTTTGATCTTTTTGGTATTTTTTCCTATACACTTGTCACTCCGAGCTTTTTGCCATTTTGTTTTCCCTCGGATTGATTAAGTATCGGACCCTGTTTACCCTCTATTCTATCCCTACCCACTCTATGCTTTTCTCTCGTGAACATATATATTTGCACTCGATCAGATTCGTTTCGAATGGCATTGATTTCGAAGGAAAATCTATCGAACCTTTTATCTATGTTTTTCGCTCGATGTTCGGTGAGTTTTTTCTCGAACGTGGAGAAACTATCTTTCTGTACGTTGGTATTTTCCCGAGATTACCACCACAAAATCTGTCCATTGAATCCGTAGAGACACGAGATATGCACTGTTGGATTGAATTTGACTGTTATGTCAGAGATCCCTTATAAATACCGACCCCCCCACCGACTCATAACTCACATATCGCCTCGAACTTTGTCTCTCTGTCGCTCTCAATCTCTTGCGCGCCGTCGTGCTGCCTCGCCGCCGTTGACATCCTCGCCGCTTAACTGCCGGAAGGATCTCGCCGGAGGGTTTTCCCGTCGTCGTCGATCTTCATCCGCGCCGCCGTAGGAGTCTCACATCACCAAGCTAGGGTATGTGAGATGCATAAATCAAATCAACCACTTCTTAGTTCATTGAGTTTCGGATTTGTTCTTGATTTCTTATTATTTTTATTAGTTTTGTTTGATCCGTTTGGATCTTTGCACTTTGGGAAACCTGTTTCTAGCGATTCCTTCATTTTCCCATCCGAGCTAGGCATGAAATCCCTCACCCGTTCTGGAATTTATAACTTAGATCGAATCTCATAGATTCATATCGATAGATTTGACCTCTGTGCAACTTTTTCATATTAGTTCATCATTAGATTTACACTCGATGGAAATATAGTTTTGTATTCTTATGAAAACTTGTGACAAAGTTAAATCTCTATATATGTTTACTGCATTCAAAATGTTTTCCCTCCGAAAAGATTTTTGGTACATGTTCATATCTTGTCTATTTTTCGCTCATACCTCTCTCTGTTCGCAGGAAAATGTCTAAAAACACATGAAATATGAGGAAACCCAAGCGTGCAGGTGGAAGAACAAAGATCAAGAACAATTCCGAAGGTTTATCTGACGATCTCATTATCTAGAAAAATCTCAGAACACCAGAAAACTCATCAGAAGATGCAAAGACGAGAGATAACAGACTACAAGAGATTCACATGTTGCAAGCTCTTCGCTAGTATCATTACAAGGCAATTATTCCACTTTGGAAGTACTCTTTGCATTGAAGCACCCATGGCATGATGTCACAGCCTTGAAGTCAGGCTGGACTTGAGTAAATAGACCTACTCCTCCCAAGAATGCTCACCTCTCCACATTGAAAACTGTTGCTGATTTTCAGGACATAGTAGTTGCTCGAACTGAACGAGCAGAAAAGAGAAAGTTAGCCAAGGCCAAGAAGGATGTTGCTGCTGCTGGCACCGAGGAAGTTGCACAAGGTGCAGGCCCAGGTGCCACCACCAAGACATGCAAGAAATCTACCAAGCGTCTGAAAAGGCTGATATTGCTTTGCCACCCGAAGCAACATCTAAAGCTGAATAGGATAGCACCGAGAAAGAAGATGAAGGGCAGACGCCTATGATGAATTTGATCATCCTCCATCCCTCCAGGAGCCTATGGCAACGGCTCCTCGAGAAACAACTGATATGATCAATATGGTCACAGGTCCCCTGTAAGGCCCGATATGCGGTACTGTTCCAGATCTAGATGTTTCCATCCAGATCCGGGGACGAAGCACATATCGGTCCCACCACGACATATGACGAAGTCATATGCCCCGGATTTCCAACATGATATCACAACATTACAGTTACAAGGATACAACATCTCATACAATCGGCATACAACTGCCTTAAATATAATACAACAGCGGAAGATATATGTCTGGGTACAGACTACAATCAAATGCCTAGTGGCAAAGAGAAAAACATCGATCCCATAACCACACGGGTCCAGGCCCTCCGCCGGGATCCGCCTAACTAGTCGTCGTCGAGTCTCCACGTGAAACGTCGATCACCATACCTGTTGTCGATCAAGAACCCTGAAAAGAGTTTGGGGGTAGTATCATGAGTACAGAGGCACTCAGCATCCAACTGTAGTGGTCAACTAGTAGTGGCCATAGGCTTCATCACTCGTCATTCTAGGACAACTAGTAGTTTAAGGTAAGGATGGGGTAAGTGGTGAGGTTGCTGCCGTGCTAGCATTTATGAAGTGGCTAACGATCTAGAGAGTAAGATAAGAAGCCAAGCATCCGATGAGGAATCGCCTCCAACAAGTCTGCTATCAACTACTTACGCAATCATAACACCTATCCTATCCTTGTCCTCCTCTTCGCGTCCCGACGAAGAAGAAGCAGTCAAGGCACACACACGTTGATCAAGTTATTTTAAGATTATCTCAGTTGTTGTTGTCTATGAACAAGGAGTAGGTCTCAAGTCGTCCATAACCGTGGACACCGCTTCTCGAAAAGATTTAACCCTGCAGGGGTGTACCAACTGCCCATTACGAGGCTCCGCACGCACGCCCATCTCTCTCAGTTGCTACCCATGACAGGCAACCATTTTATGATTTAGTTCCAAGAGATTCGAAACGAAAGGTCCCTTTAACTAACAACGAACAAATCCGGGTGGCCCCGGGGAGTCGACACCCAATCCAAAAGCCGGCCACGCTCTCGGATCGGACTCTTCCGTATGGGTAAGGTCGGGGTTAGCCTCACCTATATAACAGGGGACTTCCCTAGCTCACCAGTGTGGACCAACAAAGGAACTATGTCTCTGCTGGCCCGAGTTGTTTTTAAAACCACTGGCTGCAGACCAGTTACGCACACGGTTTCAAATGGTAAATCAGCTTGGGCCACCTCTAGAAATATTTGAAGCTAGGTAGGTAAGAAAAGGGGACCCCATAGCATCCCACACGTGGTTAGGCACGCTCAGTCTTAAAACCAATACCCGGAACTCGGATCCTAGGTGACTCCAATGGAACAAAACGTCGGGGCGGGATAGCCTAGACCTTCCATCATTCGTCGAATATAGTCAACATTATAATAATCATATCATCAACAACAATATAATAATGTGATAGCCCAAACCAAGGAGTAACAGGGTAACATCGTAGCATCTTAAGCATGCATACTAAGCAGGGGCTGAGCAACGAGAAATAGTAACATAGCAGTACAAGGTTTGCTGGGAGGGGACATGGCTGTATCGGTTTGAAAGAGGCTGTAAACATGTGGTAGGATCAAACATCGAACCTTACCTAGACTAGCATGCAAACCGCTAGTTGAAATAGAATGAATCATAAGTAATGTATAGTCCTTGCCTGTTGATAAGTCGGGTTCCGAAGGTGTAGTTGATCGCAAGCTCGCATCGTCTCTGAAGGTTCCCGCGGAAGCACACAAGAAGGAAACACTGGAAAGCAATCAACGGTGCACCACTATTACTACGAAGCAATACAAGAGCAAGCATCAATAAGAAGACAACACGAGACATCGCATCTACCGTCGAGAGCGGTTACTAACAGGTTAAGTGGAGTACTCGTCACACACGACGATACCGCACGTTTTACGATGGTTCGAGTTGTTTAGCTACAAGTGATCAACAAAGGTTGTTAACATGGCAACTCAAGCAAGCATGGCATAGCACACAAACATGTCAAGAGGTGAAGCACAAAGTAAACTACCTATGCTAGTCAATTTAAGTGAGGCACAACCTAAACATGGCATACACTAAGTGCCGCACGACAATTAAAGGATTTGGTACTGTTCTGCCCTAAACCATATTTTAGGTTGGTTAACAACAGAAAACAATAGCATAAACACAAAGTACACGAAAAACTAATCAAGTTACATATAAAGAACATTTTTATCGGAGCAACGGATAAAAAGTTATGGCAGTTACAGTTTCAGTGGCAGGAAATTGTAATTAGCAGTTAAACAACATGTAAATAAAGTCAAACATGGCAACAAGCAACATTTTATTAATCTACACGCAGAACGGAGCAACTTTCATATAGAAAGCGTCTCCATCGGAGCTACCGGTGAAAAGATACGGGCACCGCTAAATCGCAACTAAATCTGCCAAAATATATAAATACAGCAAAGAAAAGAAACGTTGAGGAAAAAAAGGGGCGCGGTGGGCTCTCACCATGGGCCAGGCCCATCTGGCCGGCCTGGTGGTGCGGACTGGCCTGGGAGGCCGCGGTGAGGTGGGCCGCAGGGGTGCTGGACCTTGGGCCGGCCCACCCGGCAGGATCGAGCAGGAGCGCTCGAGATCTTCCCGGTTCGTTCGTGCTCGTGACGGCGGACGCGTCCAGCGCCGGCAGCCGAAGGCGGCGCTCCGGTGAGGCTAGCAGGCGGGGCGGAGGTGCAGAGGAGCGGAGGGGAACGGCGCAGCGGCGGCGGATCCTCCCGGTCCTGGTCGCAGGCGGGTGCTTGAGGCGCGGGGCGAGCTCCGAGGCCGGCCATCCATGGCAGCTCCTGTCCATGGAATTGAAGCGCAGGGAGAGAAAGATTAGAGGAAGGAGAAGAAAGGGAGAGGAGGAGGACGCGAGGGGAGAGGGGGAGGTGACCTGCGCGGGCTAACGGCTCGCCGGGGAGCAAGCGCGGCGACGGGCACGGGGGCGGCTCGGGCATCGACGAGCAGGGAGGAGCTCGGGCTTCTCCAGGACGGGGCAGGGGCGTGGGACACGAGTGGTGACATGGCGCACTTCGGTTCGTCCGATCCAGATCGAATGGACCAGGACGAGTGGGATCTGGATCAGGGTTGGGGTTGGCTGTGCACGGAAAGAGAGGAGGCTGGTCTAGGGTTTGCCCATTTTTTATAGGGGTAGCACTGCTATATATAGCAAGTGGGTGTTTCGGAGGCTTTGGGCCACAAAATGGCCCGTTTCGTGTCCGGTTTTTCGGGTGGGCTAGAATTCCGAAGATAAGAGAGAGATCTAGGGGTCCATCTAATAGCGCACGCGGCATTTTGTAAAATACGCCATAGGACTTACACCGGCTACTATGCCTGGCACATCCGAACGCTCACCTACCCGACGAAGTCGGAATCGCACAGAATTTGAAACACAGCATCGCCACACTACACTGACGTCGTCTACAACGTTTAACGCCAAAATAGAACGTCGAACACCCCCCGATAAAATAAACCGTTTAAATATAAATGGGGATTTTTTGCACCGATGGTGAAGGATGGTCTTGTGCCGAAAATTACGACGGTGATCGGGTGACTTTCCCGGTACCACAACGAGGTCGTGTGCCATTGGGGAAAAAGGTCTGGACTCGCAACCGATACGATAAGGAGGGGGAAAAATAATCGCCGATCAATAAATCGGGGATGCAAACACCGCAAACAAATCAGACAATCAATCAATTCACACTGAAAATAAAAATTTTATTTTTTGTGAAATCTGGGTTGTTACATCCCCCTATTTCTACGTTGCCCCTATTCCTCGTCAATGGGCCAAGCCAACTGCTTCTGTCAAGGGCAAACAAACTTCTGTGCCCGAGGATAAAAAACCCTTGAGCCAAAGAAAGGACAGGAGATTGCCAAGGAAAACGAACTCGAAGCATCTGATCTGGAGAAGGCCAAGATGCTCAATTTCTACAGATAGCCAAAAAGAAAGAAAGCAGAGGTTGTCAGATAGTTGGGAATTCTCCAACTGGTCTCCGAGAAGTATGATACTCAACTCATCTTGAAAAATACTTCTGAAGGAGAACAACATGATGCTACAGCTGCTGCTGAGCTCGAGAAGGTTGTGGCCCCTAGTGCCACGAAAGAAAAGACTGCAGCCTCAGTGCTGGGCAAGAGAATTCTGTGGCCTCTAGTGCCTCAAAGGAAAAGGTTCCAGCCTCTGGAGCCGTGAAGAAAAATTTGGCTATTGCCAAGGCCATCAATGTCGGGACCCGGGGTTAGCGTATGCAAGTCCCGCTACGACATAGTCATATGGAGAGCCGAGAACCGTGCCCACTTGTCTAAGCAGACAAGGCCAAGCACAGAACGTTCTCGGAAAGCATCGTACGTGAGGGGCATCGCATCCAGGCCGGATGATCAACTGAGATGGGTCCTCATCGTCCGCACACAAGTCTAAATGATATGGGTGATGAACTCCCATATTCACAGACAAGTCGCCTCAACCATACTATCGACTATCTCATAACTCTTACATAGACTTACTCCAGCCCGATCACTTAGTCGGGGTCTAGGTCGGGCTCGATCATACATCAAAGTGTGCACGAGACAGAGTCTCGAACAATTGCATCGCGATGCCCCAAGCTGCGCACATCTAAGGGCCACTTGGTGTATAAAAGACCGCCAGCCAGATCACAACTAAGGTCTCGAAAACCCATACAAAGACATGCATGTTATAAACATACACGCGGCACACATGCCTTGTATGAACAGCAGGTATCATTGCAATTCTCTACAAAGTATACATTTTATTGATAACTCTCACAGACTGCGCACAGAGATCACAAGCATGTGATCCAACATTACAACAACAAGCGGAAGCAAAGTAGGTCTGAGTACAGACAAGTTTAACAAATGGCTTAAGAAGCCTTATTTAAACACAAGCCCTCCACGAGGGAACCAGTCGTCTGACTGGGACTACACTAGCTTGGTCTTCAGTCGTCGAGCTCGATGAAGAAGCCACCTTCGGGGTCAGTGGGTTCATCTAAAACATAGAATAAGAAAACGTGAGTACAAAGTCGTACTCAGCAAGACTTACATAGGAGGTATACTACTCATGCACATGTATCAAGGTAAGGGGAGGTGGGGTTCAAATGCAGAAGTGCCAGCTTTGACTTGGCTAGTCCTGAACTACGAATACCATACTTTGAGGTAAGAAGCGTACACGAATCCACTACATCTCCAACCAATTACACCACTATGGTGCCTTCCTCGATTTCCCCACGAGAAAGCACGCCATAGCACTCACGCTCATCTGGGTAAGTTTTATAAGTATCCAGTTCAAGTTGTCTAATAATCAAGCTAAGCTTTCCAAGCAGTCCTTAACCGAGGACGCGTCTATTCGAATAGTTTTGTTAACCCTGCAGGGGTGTACCTCTACACACACATGATCATCAGTTACCGCGTTTGATCTCGACATCATTCAAGGGGTGTCAGCGAGGATGCTCACCCCAACTGTTACCTCATAGCTGATCTAGTCCAAGAAAGCCGCCAACCTGGGTTGGCTACCACTATCGTGAACCCGGCCGGTTTACCGAAGTGGGCCCAGATGATGTGTGCGTGGTGCATAAGCCGGTCTCGGGTGAGCCGTTCTCTCACTTAGCAGCCAGGCCACAAACCTACCAGAACTCCGAACTACTGCGACATCTGGACGTCGAAAGGGATGAGTTAATAGGTTGAGAGGGGTCAGTGAGCCCAATGTGTGGTTGTACTCTTCATCTTGGATCACCACACAAGAACTCGGACTTAGGGCGGTGTTCAATGAGACAATCCACTGTGTACTCCTACACAGCCTCTCATCGTTCACCTTGTATTAGGGTAGATTCACAACACATTTCCACCAACATCAACATGATCACTACCATCCCGACTCACATAACAATAACATCATTGTATCACTCTAAGCATGCAATAAGCAGTAACAATTGCAGGGGCCACATGATATCAATCAACTCCTACATTTGCTAGGATTGTGGTTTGCTTACTACTGTGACAAATGATAGGTCATGCAAAGGACTGGGTTCATCTATGCGGTAGAAACGTAGCATGGTGATCATCCTATACAATGCATAAGCGAGACATGAGAGGGAAGTGGGATTTTATCGACATGATCAATGGGGGTTTGATTGCCTTGCTGACGAGGTTCGGGTTCAGGGTCTTCAACGAAGGGGGCTGCCGCCTGTTCCGGTTCCACCTCTACTCGACAAACAACAAACAAGGTAGCAAAGTAAATACAATGCACAAACACATGGTTGAAGGTTGAAACTTGATGTATATGCTTCTGATGTGTGAGGCAATTCCATTTAAATGGAGTATATTGCAATTGAATTGCAATTTCAAAATCCAATTTGAATTCAAGTTAGTCAAGTTACAAATGCTATTGTTTGAGCAATGCAACTCATTTTGAAATGTGTATGATATGCCTCTGATGTTCAAATGAAATGTGGTATGTTGCTATGGTTCAAGTTGCCAAAGCATTTGAAATGAATTTGATTTAATTCCAATTAATCCAAATAGCAAATCCTACTGGTACCATTTTAAATTCAACTCAAACATAGTTGAAAGTTGGATATTTGGATAGATTATTTTCTCCTGATCATTTTTCATATATTATATGTTAAATTTGGAGTTAATATGAATTTTCTATGAATTTCCAAAGTTTCAGCCTTTTTCTGGATTTTCTTGATTTATATAAATCAATTATTCGATTTACTGCGTCAGCCTGATGTCACAGTGACTTCAGGGGGGGGGGCTGACTGGTGGGCCAGGGGTGTCAGCCTCTTTGTTTAAAATCCCGGTTAGTTTTTACTAACCAGAGAGATTAGGGGGGCTCTGGGCCCACTGGCAGTGACCCAGGGTCACTTAACCCAGGTGGGGTTAAGCCCCTAACCACTGCCACGTCGGCGGGCTGCCGGCGGCTCAACCCGGCGTCACCAGACGCGGCGGCGCACACACGGGAGGCTAATCCGGGCACGGATTCAAGCACTGCGACCTCCATCTTGAAGCCCTCCCTTGCGCGCGTCGATTGGTGCAGAGCAGCGCCAGCGGAAGGCATCGGAGGCACGTCGGCGACAAGCCCTAGTGGTGGCATAGCTGCTGGCTCGAGGTAAACTTGGCTACGGAGCACCATTTGGGGCAGGGCTGGGTTGAATCGAACCAGGGGAGTGTGGTGAACGCAATGGACAAGGTGGAGACGACGACTCCTTAGCGGAGACTCGCCGTCAACGAGCACGGCGGCGCTGCACCTCGGCGTCCATGGCAAGGCATGAAGGAGAAGAAGATTTGGGGCGCGAGCAAGGGGGTTCTGACCGCAAGCTCACCAGGATTGAAACGGCGGTGACGGCTTGAGCTGGGGGGGCTTGTCGGTGAGGTAATCGTTGCCGATCTCCTTCGGCTCCGGCGACGGCGCGAGTTCAAATTCGTCAGCTATGGAGGCGCTTTGCTCGCCATCTTTCTGCAGCTCGACGATGCACTCGAAGGGGAACACGGGGGACAGCTTCAACACGTTCCGGGACGTCGATGGCCACGCGGGGGCTCGACGGCGCTCCGGCGATCCTCTCGGTCTTCTTCAAATCCGGAGAAAATGGAGGGGGCAAGTGCACTGGAGGGAGGGGAAAATATCCAGGCGTCTCCCAGACGTCTCCGGGCGAGGGGATAACCCCTGGGCAGGCAGGCAGCTGCTTGGCGCGCCCACGAGGCTCGCCGGCGAGGTGCTTGCTTGCGTGGAGGGGAAGAAGACGCATGTGCCCCCCCTCCAGGTGGGCTGGGACTGGCTGGTTGGTGGGCTTCGCCCATAGGCGACAGGTAGGTGGGTTCTGCTCCTGTTTTCTATTTTATTTTTCTATTTCTTCTGACATTTTTTTTTGTCTTGGCTAAAAGAAATAGCTAGACATTTTTTTAAATGCCCCAAATTTTTATATGGCCTCAAAATAATATAGACTAGCCATTTATAAAGTTTGGCACTTTTTAAAATTCAAATGATTTGAATTTTAAATCAAATAGGGGTATTTGATTATTTCCAAGGCACTGTTTGAATATTTGAAAAATCCATGAGCATGGGGTGGGTCCCACATCACTTGATATGTGATCACACTCATTTATAAGACTTTTCAAAAATCAAACATGAATTTTTGGAGAAGATTTATTTCTGGCCTTTTGAATTAATTCATCTGGGGGGGTTCCTTCTCCCATTTGAGTTTGAATTTGATTTCAAATGATTTCTTTTGAAAATTTTGACATGATGCAAAGTGACTTTGATCCTAGCACATTACCTAACAGAGGGTTCTGAAAACTCGCCCCCACTCAAAAGAATCTCGTCCCGAGATTCAGAAGTCTGCGGGAGGAAGGTGGGGTACTCGGCACTGAGACGGTCTTCTCTTTCCCATGTGGCTTCTCTCTCAGAGTGGTGTGACCATTGCCCTTCCAGAAACTTAATCTTCTGACGACGAGTGACACGCTCTGTGGAATCAAGAATATGAACGGGGTATTCTTGATACGAAAGGTCATCTTGGAGATCAAGCGTTTCATGGTCGACTTCGCGGATGGGGTCCTTGAAGCAACGCCTGAGTTGTGACACATGGAATACATCATGTACTCGGGAAAGGTGCGGGGGTAGTTCAAGTTGGTAGGCAACTTCTCCACGTTTAACTAGAATGCGGAAAGGTCCGATGTAACATGGGGCCAACTTGCCTTTGATACTGAAACGTTGGGTTCCCTTCAAAGGAGTAACCCGAAGGTAAGCCTTCTCATCCAGATTGTAGCTCTCTTGCCTATGATGACGATCATAGTAGATTTTCTGACGAGACTGGGCTGCTTTCAATTGATCACGAACAATGCGAACTTGCTCTTCTGCTTCCTTGATCATATCCGGTCCAAAGAATTGTCTCTCACAGGTTTCTGACCAGTTTAAAGGTGTTCGGCATCGTCGTCCATGTAGGAGTTCAAAAGGAGCCATGTTCAGACTAGATTGAAAACTATTGTTATAAGAAAATTCGGCGCATGGCAGAGACTTCTCCCAATTCTTTCCGAATGAGATAACACAAGCTCTGAGCATGTCTTCAAGAATTTGGTTAACCCTTTCGACTTGACCGCTAGACTGAGGATGGAAAGCTGTACTAAAGGAGAGATGAGTTCCCATAGCATTCTGAAAGCTTCCCAAAAATCTAGAGGTGAAAAGGCTACCACGATCAGAATTGATTTCCAAAGGAACACCGTGAAGGGATACAATTCTAGAGACGTACAAGTCCGCCAACTGGCTAGCAGTTATAGACTCGCGAACTGGAAAGAAGTGAGCAACTTTGGAAAGCCTATCTATGACAACGAAGATGGCATCGTTTCCTTTCTGGGTTTTTGGAAAGCCGGTGATGAAGTACATACCGACTTTGTTCCATTTCCGTTCTGGAATAGGCAAAGGATGAAGTTTACCAGCAGGTCTTTGGTGTTCTGCCTTAATGCGACGACAAACATCACATTCGGCAACAAATTGTGCAATGTCTCTCTTCATCCTAGTCCACCAAAATCTCTTGCGTAGATCTCGGTACATTTTTGTGCTACCGGGATTAATCGAGAGGGGTGTATCATGGGCTTCCTTGAGGATGAGTTGCCTTAGTTCCCTATTCTTAGGTACTACCAAACGATTTCGAAAGAATACCGTTGCTTTGCTATCTGTGGAGAAACATTTAGCAACTCCACTAGCAATGTTCTCCTTGATCCGGCGAACACCTCGTGCACGCCTTTGGGCAACTATGATTTGATCATCAAGAGTTGGTTTCGCCACCAAGGTAGAAAGATAGCCATGAGGAACAATCTCAAGATTGAGTTTGCAAAATTCCTCATGAAGAAGTGGTTGATACTGTTGTAACATGAGGTTGTTACAATATGACTTACGACTTAGTGCATCAGCCATGACATTGGCTTTGCCTGGGGTGTAAGAAATTCCTACGTCGTAATCTTTTATCAACTCAATCCAGCGTCTTTGCCTGAGATTAAGATCTGGCTGGGTGAAAATGTATTTGAGGCTTTGGTGGTCGGAATAGATCTCACAACGATTACCAAGGAGGTAATGCCGCCAAGTTGTTAGGGCATGAACTACGGCAGCGAGTTCAAGGTCATGGGTAGGATAGTTCTCTTCATGTGGCCGCAACTGGCGTGAAGCATAAGCTACCACATGTCTATCTTGCAGAAGTATGCATCCTAACCCTTGCCGTGATGCGTCACAAAAGATCTCGAAATCCTTTTTGGTGTCTGGAGGCGCAAGTACGGGTGCAGAAGTCAATCTTCTTTTTAGCTCTTGAAAGCTTTCCTCGCACTTGGGAGTCCATAGGAATTTCTTATCTTTCTTCAGGAGTTCCGTTAGAGGCTTTGCAACTTTAGAAAAGTTCTCGACGAAGCGGCGGCAATAGCTGGCTAGGCCAAGAAAACTCCTAACTTGCTTAACCGATTCAGGTGGAGTCCAGTCAAGGACGGCCTGAACTCTCTCGGGATTCACAGCAATGCCTTTTGCAGAAATCACGTGGCCTAAGTAGGTCACTTCTGGTAGCCAAAATTCACACTTGGAGAATTTAGCATACAGGCGATGCTCTCTAAGTTTCATCAATACCAGCCTTAGGTGTTCGGCATGTTCTTCTTCGTTCTTCGAGTAGATGAGAATGTCATCGAGATAAACTACAACAAATTTATCTAGGTACTCCATGAAGATCGAATTCATCATGCGCGAGAAAGTGGCGGGGGCATTGGTTAAACCAAAGGACATGACGGTGTACTCGTAAAGACCATAACGAGTAGTAAAAGCCGTTTTGGGAATGTCCTCGTTTTGGATTTTGATTTGATGATAACCCAATCTCAAATCCATCTTGGAGAAGACAGAGGATCCAGCGAGTTGATCATAAAGATCATTGATCCTGGGCAGTGGGTACTTGTTCTTTATCGTCGCTAAATTTAGCGGGCGATAGTCTACGCACATCCTTTCTGTTCCATCTTTCTTCGTTACGAACAGAACGGGGCAACCCCATGGCGATGAGCTAGGGCGGATGAAGCCTTTTTCCAACAAAGCTTCCAGTTGGGTTTTAAGCTCAGCTAACTCATAGGGGGCCATTTTGTATGGGCGTCTAGAAATTGGTACGGTTCCTGGCATAAGATCCACTATGAACTCTACACATCTGTCGGGAGGCATTCCCGGCAACTCTTCAGGAAAGACATCCGGGAAGTCACGAACCACCGGAATATCTTCAAGGTCGGGAAGGGGAAGTACATTCAAAGAATGCACTTGGGTTCTTGTTCTGGGTGAGGTATAGTTGACTGTCTTGCCTGAAGGGTGGGTTAGTTTCACGGATTTTCCTTTGCAATCAAGGTAGGCATTCTGTCTTGATAGCTAATCCATGCCAAGGATGACATCAATGTCTGAAGACTTGAGGGCTATGAGTGAAGCAAGGAATACTAAACCCTCAATTGCAATTTGATTACCGTGGCTTACTCTATTTGTTTGCCATCTTGACCCTGGAGTTTGAATAATCATTGGGGTGGACAATTCAACAAAGGATAACTCATGACGAAGTGCATAACTTTCCGACATGAATGAATGAGATGCTCCTGGGTCGAAAAGAACGGAAGTAGGAACATAATTGACTGGGAGCATACCAAGAATGACGTCAGTGGTGTGGTCAGTCTCTTCGGCGGCAATCTGATTCACATGTCCACGAGTGGCGGGAGGAGCGGGTTTGGTGGTGTAGACCTTCTGGGGCGGCTTGCCACGACCATTGTTGTTGCCTCCGGCATGGGGTGGAGCATTCTGATTCTGGAGCTGGTTCTGGGGACACTCGCGGGAGTAGTGGCCTGCCTGACCACACTTGTAGCAGGCTCCAAAGACAGTGCGTGGAGCTGGGTTGTTTGGTGGAGCTGGGTGGAACGGAGCTGGTGGACGAGGCGCCACATAGGATGGCCTCGATGGGTTGTTCTGGCGAAACATACTGTTGGGGATCCAGATCTTGCGCTTCTGAGAGCCTGAGATGGATGAACCATCGTCTCTAGGGTGTTTGCGGAAGTCATTGGGGGTGTTCATGTCCTCTGCCTTGATGGCCTTGTTGACAAGGACCTGGAAGGTGGCAAAGTCATGCAGGTTGAGCTCACGACGGAGTCCGGAATTGAGTCCACGACGGAACCTCTCTTGCTTCTTGGCGTCGGTGGAGACCTCTTTAGTAGCATAACGAGCTAGTCGGTTGAACTCACGACTAAACTCGTCAACAGTCCTTCTGCCTTGGGTGAGGTTGCATAACTCCTCCCGCTTGCGGTCCATAAGACCCTTTGGAATGTGGTGCTCGCGGAAGGAAGTGCAGAACTCATCCCAAGATGTGGGCTGTCCAACGGGACGCATGTTCAGGAAATTCTCCCACCAAGAGCTAGCTGCACCCTCGAGGTGATAGGTGGCATAGCTGACCTTGTCGCCATCTGCAACATGGCCTGCCTGGAGCTTCCTCTCGATGCTGCGAAGCCAGTCATCGGCGTCAAGGGGCTCGGTGGAGTAGCTGAAAACCGGGGGATGAAGCCGGATGAAGTCGTTCAAAGACACCAACTCGTTGCGCTGCTGAGTGGTGTTGCGGGCAATGAGCTCCAGCAGATGGTGAGAGTCTCGGCGGTTCCTCTCCACCTCCATCAGAACCTGAGCCATCGTGGGTGGGGGTGGAAGGTTGCCTTCCTCCTATTCATTCCCACGACCATGGGCACGACCAAGCTGGCCACGGGTTCCTTGAGACATCCTGAAGGTGAAAACCAAAGTCAAACAGAGTTGATTGGAAGAGTCTAAACAAGGTATTGAAAGTACTGGAAGAATCACAGAGCAAAGGAAGTAATCATCTTGACAACATGGTGATAAAAGCATACAAGTCATATATTCACAAGCTGCCATACCAACCATACATCGTTTTAGTACAAGCTCCAAGCTAATACAAATGTGATGAGGATGATACATCCTTCAGAGGCACTCTGACTTCCTATACATTATTTATCTAAGCCTCTGGAACTTAGACACCTTGCGTACAATATACTAAAGATACTACTACATCCTCACTAAGTAAGACCACAGGCAGTCTCACTCATCTCCATCTCCATAGTAGTCCTCGTAAAAGTTACCCGCGTAACCCGGTAGCTGAAGGTGACCATCGTAAAACACGGAGGCCTGTGGACCCTGATGTCCATTTGGGCAAGGATGGGGCCTAGGTCCAGCGTAGGGTGGAAGCAGAGGACCACAGGGTGGAAAAATGCCTCCAATCTCGAGCCAAGCAACTCGAGAAGGCATCTGCGTCCTGACTGGGTAGATAGCATCATACTCCACTGATCCAACACTCACAAAAGGAGCCAGAAGTGTAAGTGCTCGATACAGACGAACACGGGTGGCGTGAAGCTCAAAACGAAGGGCACGTGCATCACGATCTCTATCACAAGCGTGTCGAGCAGTGATCTGAAGCAAAGGGTCCTCCAAAGAGTGATCGGTGTAGAGTCCGGTGTAATATCCCTCTTCTCCTGGAAGTGCAGCGGGGATATAGCGGAACGAGGTCTCTCTCAGCATAGTGTGCTCCTCTCTCAACAGAGTAATACATGAGTATGCAGCATCCTGCACAGCCATGTTCTCAGTCATGCCAATGCCATGTCCAAAGTGGATAGGCTGAGTGACTCCATTGTGGCGCGGGTAGATTCTGACAATGCAGTGGAACTGGGTCTGGTTGAAGTCAAGGAACTGCTCCTCAACTGTGTACTCAGGGTACCATCGGTATCCAATGAAGGACATCATCTCGATCAACATGGCGGGATGGCCACGCACACCGAGGCACCTAGTCAAACGAACAATCTGCCGAGGGGGAAGATCTGCCATCTGAAACAGAAAGAAGGAGTTTGCAAATGCATCAGATTATGAAGAAACTTGGAATGACTCGGGCAGCATGACAAATGTAATTGTAATCAATGTCTTTTCTTGCAATGTAGAAACAACACTTACATACGATGTAAGAAATCAGGAAGCACAACAATTCTAACAAACCGATCACAACTTTACTACGGCTATAAGGAAGCAAACAACAAGATGTTCTAATCAGACAAAGGTGAGCCTAGTCCTATCTTCCCGTAGAATAAGAGGAGGGTGACTCAGAACTCAGAATGACGAAGGTAAGGAGAAAAAAGAAGCCTTACGTTGTTCCCTTATATACCCAGAGTAACTATATAACTATAGCAAGCTAGACTCGACTTCGGCCAAGGCTGATAATCCTACAGTCAGTCCTGCTCTGATACCAAGTCTGTCGGGACCCGGGGTTAGCGTATGCAAGTCCCGCTACGACATAGTCATATGGAGAGCCGAGAACCGTACCCACTTGTCTAAGCAGACAAGGCCAAGCACAGAACGTTCTCGGAAAGCATCGTACGTGAGGGGCATCCCATCCAGGCCGGATGATCAACTGAGATGGGTCCTCATCGTCCGCACACAAGTCTAACTGATATGGGTGATGAACTCCCATATTCACAGACAAGTCGCCTCAACCATACTATCGACTATCTCATAACTCTTACATAGACTTACTCCAGCCCGATCACTTAGTCGGGGTCTAGGGCGGGCTCGATCATACATCAAAGTGTGCACGAGACAGAGTCTCGAACAATCGCATCGCGATGCCCCAAGCTGCGCACATCTAAGGGCCACTTGGTGTATAAAAGACCGCCAGCCAGATCACAACTAAGGTCTCGAAAACCCATACCAAGACATGCATGTTATAAACATACACACAGCACACATGCCTTGTATGAACAGCAGGTATCATTGTAATTCTCTACAAAGTATACATTTTATTGATAACTCTCACAAAGTGCACACAGAGATCACAAGCATGTGATCCAACATTACAACAACAAGCGGAAGCAAAGTAGGTCTGAGTACAGACAAGTTTAACAAATGTCTTAAGAAGCCTTATTTAAACACAAGCCCTCCACGAGGGAACCAGTCGTCTGACTGGGACTACACTAGCTTGGTCTTCAGTCGTCGAGCTCGATGAAGAAGCCACCTTCGGGGTCAGTGGGTTCATCTAAAACATAGAATAAGCAAACGTGAGTACAAAGTCGTACTCAGCAAGACTTACATAGGAGCTATACTACTCATGCACATGTATCAAGGTAAGGAGACGTGGGGTTCAAATGAAGAAGTGCCAGCTTTGACTTGGCTAGTCCTGAACTATGAATACCAGTATTTGAGGTAAGAAGCGTACACAAGTCCACTACATCTCCAACCAATTACACCACTATGGTGCCTTCCTCGACTTCCCCACGAGAAAGCACGTCATAGCACTCACGCTCATCTGGGTAAGTTTTATAAGTATCCAGTTCAAGTTGTCTAATAATCAAGCTAAGCTTTCCAAGCAGTCCTTAACCGAGGACGCGTCTATTCGAATAGTTTTGTTAACCTTGCAGGGGTGTACCGCTACACACACATGATTATCAGTTACCGCGTTTGATCTCGAAACCATTCAAGGGGTGTCAGCGAGGATGCTCACCACAACTGTTACCTCATAGCCGATCTAGTCCAAGAAAGCCGCCTACCTGGGTTGGCTACCACTATCGTGAACCCGGCCGGTTTACCGAAGTGGGCCCAGATGATGTGTGCGTGGTGCATAAGCCGGTCTCGGGTGAGACGTTCTCTCACTTAGCAGCCAGGCCACAAACCTACCAAAACTCCGAACTACTGCGACATCTGGACATCGAAAGGGATGAGTTAATAGGTTGAGAGGGGTCAGTGAGCCCAATGTGTGGTTGTACTCTTCATCTTGGATCACCACACAAGAACTCGGACTTAGGGCGGTGTTCAACGATACAACCCACTGTGTACTCCTACACAGCCTCTCATCGTTCACCTTGTATTAGGGTAGATTCACAACACATTTCCACCAACATCAACATGATCACTACCATCCCGACTCACATAACAATAACATCATTGTATCACTCTAAGCATGCAATAAGCAGTAACAATTGCAGGGGCCACATGATATCAATCAACTCCTACATTTGCTAGGATTGTGGTTTGCTTACTACTGTGACAAATGATAGGTCATGCAAAGGACTGGGTTCATCTATGCGGTAGAAACGTAGCATGGTGATCATCCTATACAATGCATAAGCGAGACATGAGAGGGAAGTGGGATTTTATCGACATGATCAATGGGGGTTTGATTGCCTTGCTGACGAGGTTCGGGTTCAGGGTCTTCAACGAAGGGGGCTGCCTCCTGTTCCGGTTCCACCTCTACTCGACAAACAACAAACAAGGTAGCAAAGTAAATACAATGCACAAACACATTTTAAATTCAACTCAAACATAGTTGAAAGTAGGATATTTGGATAGATTATTTTCTCCTGATCATTTTTCATATATTATATGTTAAATTTGGAGTTAATATGAATTTCCCATGAATTTCCAAAGTTTCAGCCTTTTTCTGGATTTTCTGGATTTATATAAATCAATTATTCGATTTACTGCGTCAGCCTGATGTCACAGTGACGTCAGGGGGGGCTGACTGGTGGGCCAGGGGTGTCAGCCTCTTTTTTTTAAATCCCGGTTAGTTTTTACTAACCGAGAGATTAGGGGGGCTCTGGGCCCGCTGGCAGTGACCCAGGGTCACTTAACCCAGGTGGGGTTAAGCCCCTAACCACTGCCACGTCGGCGGGCTGCCGGCGTCTCAACGCCGGCGTCACCAGACGCGGCGGCGCACACACGGGAGGCTAATCCGGGCACGGATTCGAGCGATGCGACCTCCATCTTGAAGCCCTCCCTTGCGCGCGTCGATTGGTGCAGAGCAGCGCCACCGGAAGGCATCGGAGGCACGTCGGCGACAAGCCCTAGCAGCGGCGGAGCTGCTGCCTCGAGGTGAACTTGGCTACGGAGCACCATTTGGGGCAGGGCTTGGTTGAATCGAACCAGGGGAGTGTGGCGAACGCAATGGACAAGGTGGAGACGACGACTGCTTAGCGAAGACTCGCCGTCGACGAGCACGGCGGCGCTGCACCTCGGCGTCCATGGCAGGGCACGAAGGAGAAGAAGATTTGGGGCGCGAGCAATGGGGTTCTGACCGCAAGCTCACCAGGATTGCAACAGCGGTGACGGCTTGAGCTAGGGGGGGGGGGGCTTGTCGGTGAGGTAATCGACGCCGATCTCCTTCGGCTCGGGCGACGGCGCGAGTTCAAATTCGTCGTCTATGGAGGCGCTTTGCCCGCCATCTTCTGCAGCTCGACGATGCACTCAAAGGGGAACACGGGGGATAGCTTCAACACGCTCCGGGACGTCGATGGCCACGCGGGGGCTCGACGGCGCTCCGGCGATCCTCTCGGTCTTCTTCAAATCCGGAGAAAACGGAGGGGGCAAGTGCACTGGAGGGAGGGGAAAAGATTCAGGCGTCTCCCAGACGTCTCCGGGCGAGGGGATAACCCCTGGGCAGGCAGGCAGCTGCCTGGCGCGCCCACGATGCTCGCCGATGAGGTGCTTGCCTGCCTGGAGGGGAAGAAGACGCATGCGCCACCCCCCCCTCCAGGTGGGCTGGGCCTGGCTGGTTGGTGGGCTTCGCCCATAGGCGACAGGTAGGTGGGTTCTGCTCCTGTTTTCTATTCTATTTTTCTATTTCTTCTGACATTTGTTTTGTCTTGGCTAAAAGAAATAGCTAGACATTTTTTTAAATGACCCAAATTTTTATATGGCCTCAAAATAATATAGACTAGCCATTTATAAAGTTTGGCACTTTTTAAAATTCAAATGATTTGAATTTTAAATCAAATAGGGGTATTTGATTAATTCCAAGGCACTGTTTGAATATTTGAAAAATCCATGAGCATGGGGTGGGTCCCACATCACTTGATATGTGATCACACTCATTTATAAGACTTTTCAAAAATCAAACATGAATTTTTGGAGAAGATTTATTTCTGGCCTTTTGAATTAATTCGTCTGGGGGGGTTCCTTCTCCCATTTGAGTTTGAATTTGATTTCAAATGATTTCTTTTGAAAATTTTAACATGATGCAAAGTGACTTTGATCCTAGCACATTACCTAACAGAGGGTTCTGACAATCAAGGCCTCCGAGAAGAAAGAAAATGAGGCTCTTCAAAAGCCACCAGTTGCTCAAATTCCTCGTGATGCTCCAGCACCTGCTGCCCCCGCTGCACCCCTGCCCAAGAAGCTCGTCAAGATGAAGAGGGCTCCAATGAAGCTCATTCCCTCGATAAAACTGAGTGGGATGCAGTAGAGATTATAGGCGCTCTTTGGAAAAAGGCCACCACTTCAAGCGATGATTTCCCCGAGGACTTTGTCCCGAAAGAAATCAAAGCTCGAGTGGAAAAGTACATGACTCGCTGGGCTGAGTATCTTGCCCAAGGTCGCAAGGACCGTCACCAGGAAGTTTTCTATGCTAATCAATTGCGAGAAAAAACAAAAAATGAAATGTGAAAGAATTTCTAGAAGTCAAAGCTCCCTACTCTAGATGAGTCAAGAAAAGTTCAACAACAGAATATCACAACTGTCCACACTAAAGTCAGACAAATTGTGGCTGAAATGTGCAAGACACGCAATGCTGGTCTCACCGAGAAACAATATCGAACAAAAAAGGCTCCCGAGAAAGATGCTACCAATACCTCTGGACCTGGGACATCAGAGAAGTCTTTGAAGAAGAAGAAGTCTACTGAGGTCGATGTTGCATCAGCTCCACAAGTTTCTGCACCCACGGCCCGAGAACCAACACCACCCAAAGAATCTACTCATCCCCGCCAACCAACTCTTCCCCGACAAGCAACTCCACCCCGAGCTCCAACTCCAGCTCGTCAAGCGACACCTCCCCGACAAGAAGTTGAGCCTAGTGCTCCTGTTGTGATCGAGCCAAATTCTCTGATCGAGAACGATGCCTCTGCTCCTCCTCCCGAAGCTAAAAAGAATTTTTCCTCAGCCCGTACTGATCAAGAAGAGGAAGATGTGGATGTCACCATTGTTTCCCTTCATCGTAACGCACCGCTACTTATTGAAGATGAAGGCGATGCTGCTGAAGATGGCCCCGGGGACGAGAGCTCCGAAGGAAAGTCCTCATCCTCCTCTTCTTCCTCAAACAAAGATATAGTTGATGTAGCAGAACAACTTGATGCTGATCTTGAGGCCATGTAAACTGAAGAGGACGAAGAAGTTCAAAATGCCGACGAAGGAGATGCCGTCAAAGCTAATGCCGAGAAAATTCCCCCTGCTGCAGCTGCTCCAACTTAGGATGTAATCAATGTGCCATGTTCACAACCTCATGTTGATGCCCCTCGCCTGCAGTTCCAAGATGATGTAATGGATGAATTTCCCGTCGATGAGCTACTGAATTCAGCTCATCCAAGAGATATGTTGCCACTGTTTTGCCCAGATGTTCCTCGTGGAGGTCCACTCTTCAGGCGCCGTGAGAACAAGCCATACTTCTTATAGGCAAGCCCTTACAATGCTCCAAGAAATGCATATTCCCTTCAGTTCTGGACTCAAGAACATGCCATATACTATGCTCGTATTTTGATGAACAAGGAAAAGGTATTCAAGCATCATCATTGTGACATGCCTTCGTAGTATGCAACAACCTCCTTCGACAATATTGCCAAAACAATTGATGGACTTCATGCACATAGGATATTTTCTCTCGGCACTGGTCTCAACCTAGGGCTTATCAAATAGTTCTACGCCACTTTTTATGTCACTGGAGATCACACCCGGCCGAGCACTTGGAAGTTTGACTACATGATCCAAGGCCAAGTCTTTCACTTAATTGTGGATGAACTTCTGGCAGTGATCAATTTTCCTCGGTTCGAAGGATTAACCCACAAGCTGCATGATTTTCTTGCTATGACTCCAGCTGCATTTTCTATGTTGATGGATCCAGATGTTGTTGGAGACAATTATCCAGATGATCCCAAGCCGAAGCATTTTATCTTCGAAGCTAAACCATGTTTCTATATTTTGTCAAAGACATTGATGCCCACGCTGGATGTACATGATGATTTTTCCATTCAAAATGAAGTTCAAGATGCCATTATGAAGCTCTTCAATGGTCTTCCCTTCGATTCTGAAGACTATTTCATACGCACCATGGTGTCCTATGCAGATGACCATATTTCTCTCAAACCTTATGCACCGTGGCTCATGCCTGTTTGCAATTACTCTCGGGACATGCCATTCATCGTTACAATTTATCCCTCGATATTCACTCCTCCAGTCAGAGAAGTGTTGAAGGTTATTGCTCGCCCCAATGATCCATTTGCCGAGCATGTTGGAATAAGGGCTCATGTGACTGAACAAAATATTCGCTCGAAATTCATCAAGCCAGTTCATCACATGGAGATTTCCCTTCGATCAAAACAAATGTTCTAGCACTACATCGATGAAGATCGTGTGCAAAAGCAAACCATGATGAGTGAGATAAATCTGATTTGGAACATCACTATGAACAATAATCAACTCCTTCGTGAATGCCTTCACCAAGAATGGAAAGGTCTAACAAAATTCAATTCTCTCGGTCAGTTGTAGCGCTGTGGTTTAGAAGAAAATCCTCCTCATCTGCAAAGGCACTGGAAAAATGATGATCGTGTGGATCTCCCAGATTTCAAAATTCGTCCCCTTCCGAAGAAAAGAGATGTTCTCTGCGTGGATGACTACTACCACATCACAGCTGACGCCGACCCCAAAGATCAACGTGCCCCGAGAGTTTACTCGCCCCTTCCACAAAGCCCAAGACACCCAATGAATCTCAGCTTGATTTATCTGGCGGTCAGCACTCCTTCCGCACCAAAATTACTCCTCGTGGTGGTCGCCCCTACCGTCGTCTTCCTACTACATCAAGGCCACGAGCTTCACCCCTCGCAGAATCTTATCGTCGTCGACGCCGCCGCTCAAGCAAGTAGTAAATCTTTCGACCCCATCTTCATCTTATTGTTCAATTATTGAAAAAAGGGGGAGAATGTGTTGCATCGAAGAAATAGTTTGCCGCGAGGTTAAGGGTTTTGGAGTTTGTGTAGTTTCAAGAAACTTTTGATTCTTATTTGATCTGGTTGTAACTAACTCTAAGTAGATCTGTGAACTGCTAATTTACTGTAAGATATCTATCTGCTATGCTTGCGATAATTAACCATCTTGCTGGAATTTATCTATCACATAAGTTCACAGGTCATTCAAGGAGATTGCATATGTTTGGTTGGAAATTTTCTGGATTTTAATCGTTCTCGCTAAGATTGTGGTGATATCCCTCGATGCATTCCCTATCAAATATGCACTTCATTGAAAAATTTCAACTTCCGTGCATACATCAAGGGGGAGTATATCATCTATCTTAGCTCTGGTTTTCCATAGTCATACAAAAATTTCACTTATTTGTCGATGCCCGTTTTGTCAACAATCGTCCAACAAGGGGGGGATTGTAAGAGCAAGTTTTGCCCCTTAGGTTTCGGAGATTGTTGGACAAAGCAGTAGAGGATCTAATATTTTTCTCAAGTACAAACAGATATCTAGGTTCCTGAATCGAGTTTGCAAATAGAAGGTCGAAGGACAAATCATTGCAGCGAAGCTGCATACATATACCGAAGCCTTTGATGGAGGACGACCCCAAAAAATGTCGTCAAAAATGAATATGTTCTCGAGAAGAATCACAACGAGGAGAAAGCTGAAGTCGGATGAAGAATTAGTCCTTTTGCTAGTTTCTCTTTTAATTTCTTGCGTCGTAGGAAAAACCGTACTATCAAGAGGGGTTTGCTAGTTAAAATCTTAGTCAAATTGAACTTGCTCTACTCAACTTAAAACCCAAAGATATCCTACCGAGAGAAATCTCACACAGTCGAGTAATAACTTGAAGGCAAAGTCAATGCACTTTGTGCCTCTGAGAGAAAACCCGTTCGGTGATTCAGCTTTCTTTTTCCACAAGGAGAGTTGCACATTGATTGAAAATCTGACCGTTATGGACACGCGCCAAGCTATCGCATCGGGTCACTTCAGTCATTTCTCCATTGGGATTGCCACCTATAAATACCCCAAACCCACTCGCCATTTGCGCTTGGTTACTCCACTGAATATTCTGAGATAGAAGTGTTGTGAGCATCCCAAGGAAGATCTTGAGAGAAAACCAAACCAAGTACCAAACTGAGTTAAGCAATTCACAGAGACTTAGGTTGATATTAGCTGGCCTTTTTATCTTGGAGATCTGCAAGTCTCCTAGACGGTTAGGCGTCGCCTTTCAAGCAGTCGAAGAGAAATTGGCGCTGCTGAAGGAAGTTTGTAAAGGTTTCGGAGATGTTCTGAATCATCTACCTCATGTAAGAACTAAACAAGCTCGAGGAGTTTGTTGAAGTGGATAATAGGACGGAGAGAGTTTTGCTGCAGGTGATCAATCAACAGTCCCTCCAACCAGACGCAGCACTTTGCAGAGTGTGAACTGGTTCAGCAAACATCACTGTGTCATGCTCGTTTTCTTACTCGTATTTATTTTCAGTATTTACTCTGCACCCTGTTTGTCTTTGAAATTTCCATTCGTCCCATTTACTTTCGGCATGATCATATTTTTCGATGGTGCATTTCCCTCGTGTTGCACTCAATTGTTTGTCGTTTCTTTGTTTCACTTCTAAGTTTCATAGAAATTTTATAAGTAATCATTCACCCCCCCCCCCCCCTCTAATCATTCTTGGGATTTCAGTACCGGCCCATGGGTAGATCTGATATTTGCGAGTTTGTCAGCTTCCGTATTGTTTGCTCTTGTCACGTAGTTGAGTTCGCATCCATCAAAATCACCTTCCACGATATTGTAGAGATTCTGGTATGTTGACATGTTGTGTGCGACTGCTTCACAATCTCTCATTGTTTGCTGGACAATGAATTTGAGTCGCCGTAGATGATAAGGCGGGTGGCACCGTAGGCTTTTGTCATGCGCATGCCATGGAGGAGTGCTTCGTATTCTGCTTCATTGTTTGATGCCTTTTCGAAGTTTATCTGGAGCACATATTTTAGCTCATCTCCCTTAGTGGAGATTATTATGACGCCTCCCCGGCTCCTTGCTGTCTCTTGGATCAGTCGAAGAACATCTTCCATGAGTTGGAGATGTCTGGGGGGCAGGTGTTTAACCTTCCATCAACTCGATGACGAATTCTGGAAGAACTTGAGTTCGATTGTTGTTGGGTGCTTAAAGAGAAGGTCACGAGGGATGAGCTCGATGTTCCACTTAGCGACTTGTCCAGTGGCATCCGGGTTGTTGAGGATGTCTGAGAGTGGTGCACTGCTGACCACTGTTATTGGGCGCTCGTCTATGTAATGTGGTACCTTGCGGGAGGTCAGAAAGATGGCGTAGACGAGCTTCTGATAGTGCAGACATCTCTACTGGGCACTCGTGGGGACTTCACTGAGGTAGTAGATCGTTCTCTGGACGCCCTATGCTTTACCCTCTTCACAGCGCTCGATGATGACTACGGTGCTGACAACGCTGCTTCGAGCGGCAATGTAGAGGTATAGGGGTTCTCGTTCCTTGAGGACTGCGAGAATTGGTGGAGTTGATAGATTTTTCTTTAGGTCCGCGAATGCGTTTCGTGATTCCTCTGTCCACTCGAACTTTTCCAACCTTCTTCAACAGGTGGTATAAAGGTAGGGTCCTTTACCCTAACCTTCTAATAAATCGGCTTAGGTCTGCGAGTCGTCCTTTGAGTTGTTGTACTCCTTTGATCGATGTTAACGGCTCCTGCATTTTTGCAAGTGCTTGGATTTTCTCTGGGTTGGCTTCGACTCCGCGTTCGGATACCATGTACCCTAGTAGCTTGCCCGCCGGTACGCCGAAAACACACTTTTTGGATTAATCTCGATGCAGTAGTGATTGAGTGCTTCGAAGGTTTCGCGTAGGTCCTTGACGAGGGTTTTTGCCTGGTAGGTTTTGACGACGATGTCATCCATGTAAACTTGAACATTCTGTCCTATTAGATCTTTTAGGCATGCATGCATCATCCGCTGATAGGTGCTCCAACGTTCTTTAGTTCGAAAGGCATTGTCATGTAGGAGAATACGCCGTGTGGGGTGATGAATGATGTGTGCTCTTCATCGTCTTCCTTCATTCTGATGTGATTCTAGCCTGAGGATGGATCGATAAACGATATGACGTCGCATCATGTGGTGGAGTCGATTATCTGATCGATCCGGGGTAGGGGAAAGTGATACTTTGGGAAGTGTTTGTTGACTAGCGCGTAATCGATGCACATGCGGAGTACGGGTGTCGAGGGAATGACCCCCTGGTATGGTCACACAGGAGAAACAACATTTCAAGACAAAGTGCAAACTCCAGAGGGCCATCAGGGCACCTGGGCCGAGCTAACCAGACCGGTTGCCGATTGCTCAGGAGGGAGCAATTGGCAATCGATTGTGAGCAATCGGCCCAGGCGCATCCGGACTACTCCGAGCTAGCACCAAGAATTGACCAAGGGCCAGGTCGGCGCACCCAGCCCGAGGTCATAAATGATCGATCCCGAGATATCCGCAAGGCAGATAAGACACGTCTCATCGCCGATCTGTCAGGCGTGTGATGTCCCCTCCAACACCAGTCTGACAGCACGGCCGACAAGACAAAGCCCTCCCAATGTCATTTGCCTACCCATAGATCTCTCAAGACCTACAAGATAGAAGATTCTCAGGACAAACAAGGCGTGCCGCAAGTCTACGCCTAGGCAGCCAGCGGGATGCAGTCGGCGGGCCCTAGCAGGATTCCAGAGGTTTACAACTGGGCCCCTTTCTACTGTGTAGTTACCTTAGTACCCTTTGCTCACACTATAAGATCCCAGGGCACCCCTTCTGTGAGAGGGGACGACCTCATTTACTCCACTTCACCTACCAGCATAGACACAGGAGAGAGCAGAGCCTTAGGCCTTCTCCTCCTTCCTCTGAAAGAGCTCAAGGAGCATTGATTGTAGATCGAGTTATTGCATTTGTATAGTTCGGCAGGAGCAGGGGTGTTATCTCTACGGAGAGCCCTGAACCTGGGTACATCGTGGTGTCTCACCGTGCTTGTGCCCAATCCCGATTCCTGCACCATCGACACTCTCCTCGTATCTTCCCCCCTCTCTCAGCCATCCCCATGGCATCTGCTGTCACAATACAACGACAGTTGGCGCCCACCGTGGGGCAGACCGGGGAGTCGACTGGTGTTTTGATCCGGATGGGACCATCCTCATCATCGAGCGAATGTTGCGCGTCTGTCCTGGTCTTCAAGTACAGAGTCTTTGACTATGTCATCGACTACGCTACGTGGTTTGGAGAAGAACCCCTACCGCCAGGAGTCATTCTGCCCGTCGGCGGTCATCGCATCTTCATTGCCAACCTCCCTAATGTGTATACCAGGGAGGTGTGTGTCTTCTCAGCCACAACGGATCCGCTTCCGACCAGGGGCTGCTCGGCAGCTCACGGCGGACAGGCCTCATGCGTCTGCGCAGAGGTAATGATGGCAGGGATAACTGCATCCAGCCACCACAACACCTCCCATTCGGCTCGCAGGGCCAAGGAGAATGTGACGCTACAGCGGCGGCTACACACCTCACCATCTTGCGGGATGTGTTATACACGCCCGTCAACCTCAACACCGATCCGGCTTAGGTGCACGCCGAGCTGGAGAAGTATCGCTTTGTCTTAGCCAAGAATGCCGAGCATGTACTCGCCGAGGAAAGGTGACTTGGAGAAATCACCAGAGAGTACAATGATGCACACGGCATTCAGCCGTGCACAGTCGAACCTGTTGTCGTGGAGGAGCTCTGAGCTGCAGGCGAAGCAGTCGGCAAGGAAATAGCTCGGACGGTGCAACCGACAACGTCTGCATTCGTCCAACAACCGATGTATAGTTTCCCGGATAAGAATCTGTGTGTGGCTGAACAGATTGCGCAAGAGTTCGATGACCTGGAGGGAGATGAGTTGCGTCAGCAGACGTGCAAGATGCGCGATTTCCTGTCGGTTGCGAAGCAGCAGCAAGCAGCAACTAAGCCGGCACCCAGGCCGGAGGCATCAAGAAAAACTGCTCACGGGGGCCTGGATGCTAATCAGCAGCCTCTTTCCCCCCGCCGGCATAGGCAGCAAGGCTCGTCTCGCCATGAGAGTCGAGTTCGGAGTCACAGAGAACCACCGGCTGCGAACAGCCGAGTAGATGAGCCAGCAGTGAACAGCCGGCGATACAATCGACCTCCGCCTGTAAAACCAGCGATGAGCAATCGGCTCGGAGCTCGTTAGATCGGATACAATGATGCTCGGCATCGCATCGAGAAGCTGGAGAAAGACACCCAGACGAAGCACAGAGCACCCGCCGACCGGGAGGTTTCGGACACCGCATCCAAGCTGAGCAGTTCCCCAAGGGATTCAATTTTCCTATATACACCCTCAAGTACAACGGCACAGTCGAACCAGAGGATTGGCTGACAGATTACCTGACCATAGTCGGCATCGCCGGCGGCAATTGGTGTGTAGTTGTTCGCTATGCGCCTCTGATGCTTCAAGGATCAGCTTGGACTTGGCTGAACCGTCTACCCGGCAACAGCATAAACTGGTGGCAGGATTTCGAGGACACATTTGTGCGCGATTTCACCGGAACCTATGAGCGGACAGGTTTACCTCCGTAACTTTCTCTCTGCGTGCAAGGCAATAATGAGCCCCTCCGCGACTATTTGCCGTGGTTGATAAAGCTCAGAAACTCTTGTTAAGGGGTCCATGAGATTCAGGCCATCCAGTACTTTACTGATGGATGCTTGGACATCTCGATGCTGAAGCACAAGCTGCTTCGCAAAGAGATCACGTCCTTGGTCGAGCTCATGAAGATCACCAATTCGTTCGTTGTCTCCGATTCAGCGATGCGGCACATTCTGCTTGGCTCAAGTGGTTTCATCCAAAACCAGCAAGCTGGGCAGTCAGTAGATACAGCGCACCAGGGGCTCAGTCGATGAGAGCGACGCAAGAACAACAACAACAACAACAACAACAACAACAACAACAACAACAACAACAACAACATCAACCAGTATAGTGGCCAGCTCGGCACTGGAAAGAGAAAGGATGAGTAACTGGATGCTCACTATGGCAGTCAACAAGTGGCTGAAGTGCAAGGACATGAGGCACAAGGGGCTGCAGGGGGTAGTCAAAGAATGAAGCCTGGAGAGAAGCCACAGTGGCTAGCAAAGCCCAAGTACACTTTCGTGGACATGTTGGACCACCCGTGCAAGATGCACAGCAGTCCTGGCAAGATTGCGACGCATACGACTCGGTAGTGCAACGGGACAAAGCGCATAGCCTAGGGTGACCAAGGACTCCCACCACCACCCCCACCCCCACATCCTCCTCAGAGTTGGGCTCCACCCCAAGCTCAGAACGAAATCTCGCGTCAGTACGCGGCGTATATGATCTTCACCAGGGAGTTAGCTGACAAGGGCAGTCGGAGAGCCGAGCTCAAGAAGTCAATGCCACCAGAGCTCTGATTCCTCGGTATATGCACTGGTCGGACAAGGACATCACTTGGTGCAGGGAGGACCATCCGAGCATTACGCCAAATCCTGGAAGCTATGCGCTAGTGGTGGATGCTCTTGTGGCATCACGAAAGTTTTCATGTCTGTTTTCCCGAGTTCTCATTGATCGCGGAAGTACCATCCACATTCTCTATAGAGAGACATTGATCAACTTGGGACTCAGCGAGCAAGCTTTGCAGCCCAGTCGGACCACCTTCCACGACATTGTTCCCGGACTCGCATGCACCCCCATGGGTCGCATTCATCTGGAAGTCGTCTTTGGCACAGAGAAAAATTTCCGACGAGAGCCGATCTGGTTTGAGGTCGCCGATCTGAACAGCCCATATCACATGCTCTTGCGATTTCCATGTTCATGTTGAATGCTCACCAGCCCTTCCTTAGGATGAAGCTCCCAGGCCCACATGGCGTCATCATGGTGCTTGGTAACTACAAGAAACCCCTCGAGTGCTCTTCTGTCGGTTCCCATCTGGCCGATTCCCTCGTTGTTGCCGAGGAGTGGCGTCAGCTCGACAAGGTGGTGTCCATGGCCCAAGCTCAAAACAAAGCACCTCCCCCCGTTGGCAAGGCCAAGCGAGCTGATGATGAGGGCACGTTCAAGGCGGCACAGGACAACAAGAAGATTGCTCTAGACTCCTCCGACTCCAGCAAGTGCGTGGTCATCGGAGCCGGACTGAGTAGCAAATAGGAAAGCGAGATCGTCGAGTTCCTCTGTGAGAACCGGACATCTATGCATGGTCTCCAAAACACATGCCTCGAGTGCCGAGGGAACTCGCCAAGCACAAGCTTCACATCCGGCCAGGCTCCAAGCCGGTCAAGCAACCTCTTCGACGTTTCTCCGAAGACGAGAGGCGAGCAATCGGCGAGGAAATCACCAAGCTACTCGCAGCAGGATTCATCATGGAAGTGTTTTATCCTGAGTGGCTGGAAAAACCAGTTCTCGTGCTGAAAAAGAACAAGACCTGGCCCATGTGGATCGATTACACTTGCCTGAACAAGGCATGCCCCAAAGATCCGTTTGCTCTGCCCCGTATAGATCAAGTAATTGACTCTACGCCGACTACGAGCTGTTATCATTTATGGATGCCACTGCTGGCTATCACAAGATGAAACTTGCTATGGAGGATAAAAAACCCCGCATTCATAACCCCTTTCGGGGCTTATTGTTATATCACCATGCCCTTTGGTTTGAAGAATGGTGGCGCAACTTATCAGCGCACTGGTTCATGATGATGATGTTGATATTGTTGGAAAGGTTGGACCAGATTAAACCAATGTCATTGTGGGAAAATAAAACTTGCTAAGTTAAAAGTTTGCCAACTTAATTTAAATTGAGTAGCTAGGAATCCCTATGACAAACCCCATCATATAGCCAACCCATTATTTTCGTATGCAAAACTTTCTTTCTTTCTTTAGGTGGTTTGCGAGTACTTTGTATGTACTCACGGATTTGTCCCTGGTTATTCAATCGGCCAGGCTTGGAGGAGCAGGTATTTGAAGATGATGCTATCGACGGTTAGTACGATGTGCTATGCTCTGAACTGCCCTGTGGATTGTGCCGCTACTACTTATCCTTCTTTTGCTTATTCCGATCCTATTTGTTCCCCCATGAGGCAATGTAATACTATTGTTTCGGTACTTGTATGAACATGTGATCTGATGTATCCATTGTCGAGTTGTGCGTCATGCGACACTGATCATGGGAGTATGACCGTATGCACAGCTGGCCGCTCTGGGTATATAATCCGGGGTGCCCACAGAGTTTATATGGCAGCCAAGAAGTTGAAGCCGTATTTCCAAGCGCACCCGATTACAGTGGTCAGCTCGGCACCGCTAGCATACATCATCGGTAATTGGGACACAACCGGCCGAGTGGAAAAATGGTCAATTGAAATCGCTCCTCATGGTATTAAGTATGAGCCCTGAACTGCAATCAAATCCTAGGCACTGGCCGATTTCTTGGTGGATTGGGATGAGACTCAATACGAGCCGCCCTGCCCCGATTTGGATCACTGGCGGATGCATTTTGATGGTTCCAAGAGGAAGAGTGGTCTAGGGGCTGGCATTGTTCTCACATCTCCCAAAGGTGACCAATTGCACTATGTACTACAAATCCATTTCGCAGCGTCCAACAATGTGGCCGAGTATGAAGCCCTTGTGCATGGAAGTCGGCTGGCCAAGGAGATCGGCATCCGGAACATCATATGCTTTGACGACTCTGACCTAGTCGTACAATAGTGCCCAGGCAATTGGGATGCAAAGGATGCAAATATGGCAAGCTATCGATTCCTAGTCCAGCAGATGAGTGGATCCTTTGAGGGCTCTGAATTTCATCATGTGCCCAGAGAAAGAAATGAGGCAGCAGATGCACTCTCCAAGATAGGCTCTACCAGAAGATCCATTTCGCCAGGCATATCGTTGCAGCACATCAAGAAGTCGTCCATCAAGCCTTCACCAGAATCAAAATTCATTTTTATACCAGAAGACGACCTAGAGGCTCTGAAGCAGGCAAAGTTGGCACAGCCTGTCAAGATATTTGACCTGAAAGTACAATCGACAACACCAGGGGATGCAACCTCCTCTGAGCCAACAACACGGAGGGTTGATGTCGTCATCTCGGGGGCTGACATCGCAAAGCAAGAAGCATCCGGATCCTATTCCTAAGAGGCAGAAACACCTGCTCCAGTGGTAGCAGCCGTTCTAGTAGTGGTGACTGCCCCGTCTTGGGCACAACCATTCAGAGATTTCCTTGTGGATGGTACATTACCCCCAGATGAAGTTGAAGCTCGACAGATACAGCTCCGATCTGGCGCATATACCATCATCAACAATGAGATGATTCACCACAGCGTAACCGAAGTCCTTCAGCGCTGTGTGGAAGAAGACAAGGGGCTAAAACTGCTGGAAGGTATTCATCAAGGCGAATGTGGCCATCATGCATCAGTGACAGCAATAGTATCCAAGGCTTTGCGCCATGGTTTTTACTGGCCGACTGCGACGGCAGCAGATGAACATCTGGTGAAGCATTGCAATGGTTTCCAGCGCTTCAAATTCAAGAGCCACCAACCGGCATCAGCACTCAAGACCATCCCAATAACTTGGTCATTTGCTGTTTCGAGGCTGGATATGATCAGACCATTCAGGCCGGCTAAGGGCGGTTTGACTCACCTTCTAGTCGCAGTCGACAAGTTCACCAAATGGATTGAAGCTCGTCCGATCAAGTAATTGGACGGTCCAACTGCATTCAAGTTCATAGCAAACATTGTAAGCAGATATGGGCTGCCACACAACATCATCACTGATAATGGCACAAACTTCGCGAAAGGGGCACTGGCACGATATGCATCTCAACAGGGTATTCGGTTGGATGTAGCATCGGTCGCTCACCCCTAATCCGATGTCCAAGCAGAAAGTGCAAATGGTCTCATTTTATCAGGCATCAAGCCCCGATTGGTTGAACCACTAGAAAGAGCACCAGGAGAATGGGTTGATGAACTTTCAGGTGTGTTGTGGAGTTTGAGCACTACACCCAACCGTTCAACTGGATTTACTCCATTCTTCCTCATGTATGGCTCAGAAGCAATCATTCCTTCTGTTATTGAGTTCGACTCACCTCGTTATGCCCTATACACTGAGGCAGACGCCAAGGAAGCTCGAGAGAACGGCGTCGACCTGAAGGAAGAAGCATGGATGTTGGCTTTTTCCAGCTCAACGATATACCAGAAAAAGTTGCGTCACTATCACAGCAAGAAGATCCTCCCCCTTGCTTTTCGTGAGGGCGATTTGGTGCTCCGCCGATTCCAGAAATCGGCGGGCCAGCACAAGTTGTCCTCTCCTTGGGAAGGTCCATTCCTTGTCAGACAAGCTGTGAAGAACATTGCATATTATCTCAACGATTGCACGATGGGGACTCAACATGTGGACACTACACGAGTCGAAACGGAGCGTCCCTAGAATACCGAGCTATGCCCGTTTTACAGTTGAACGGTACAAATGTATCTTTATCACCTCAAAGTTTATTAGTAAAGTTGTCATGCATCCATGAGATCACATTCGATTGTCTTGTACATGATCTATATGAACAAGTTTTATATTTCGGTCCCACAATCGGCAAAAGAAGGCTCGTGGACTGATCAGCCAAAGCCACACAGACATGTTTCAAAAACCGCCAAGGGTGATGGTTCTTGGCCGAGCTCCTACCTAATCTGGATGAAGACCGCACGTCGGTTGTAGTGTCGGGGAGGGAAGGGCCGGTCAAAGTATTATCTAGAAGTTATTTTGAAATATGTTGAAGTTGGGGCATGGCCGAATGCAGTTTTTTTCCGATTGCGATTAGGCCGGTTCACCAGCAACCGACACAACGCAATTGGCTCATTTGTTTTTATTTAGATCCTTGTCTCAAGCACTCAAAGCTTGGAAGTATTTACCCTATTCTCTTAAGGGCCACTCTTCGATCCAGCTACAGACCGCAGGTCGGCTATCCGGTTGGCAAGAGCTCGCGGCCGTGAGAGGAAAAAGGTAGAGAAAAAAGCCACAAGTGATACATACAAAGGCAAACAAATAGAATATGCATGCAAAAGCAGACATGTCATCCAAAGTAGGCGGCTGAAGGCCGAATAGGTTCATTACAGATAAAACGCCCCCAGTGGGTGCACTTGTGATTTAATAAAAGTGTGACAGAGTTTTCAGCAAACAAAATGCGGCAGTAGTCGATCAGGCGCTCGGAGCAGTTGGCTCCGCCTCTTCACCAGAAGGTGGCATGTGTGCCTCTAGTGGGGGAGAGGTTGCAACTTTCTCAGGCGCAGTCAGAGGCGTTTGGGTGGCGGTTGGATCTGCCTGCGAAGCACAGGTGGTGGCCCGGTCAACCGGATGCTCCTCCAATGATTGAGAGGAGCTCCAGGACGACTCGCCATCCTCATCACTGGTCTGTTGGTACAGCGGCGAGCTGGAAGCTGGTGCTGGCCGGTTGGATTGTCCTGACCGCTTGGCGTCCGAGCTACTGCTGGCCAGGGAAACCACCGACACCGGAGGAATCGGCATGCCCTCGTCATCCACATAGGGGTGATATTCAGTTTGATTGAACCAGTCGGGCATCTCATCAGCGACGTGATTTATCTTCAAGTACGCGGCCTCGGGCGCCTTGTCAGCTCCCTTGCGCATCGCGCTGAATGGATCTAGATTCAATCGAGGATACCATCTTAGGGAAATCTTCACACCAGCCCGTGCAGCCGAGTCCAGCAAAGCCCTGACACGCCGAGGGGCAGCTTTGAGCAGCAGTAGCAGCACTTGCTCATTGGTGGCATTGGGCGCTTCATCCTGCTCTGACCCCTCCTCGGTGTCCCCTTCTTCAGTTTTCGCTGGCGGGTCGGAGGCCTCTTCTTCGTCGGGCCGGAAGGCGAAGAAGCAACCCAAGCATGCCAAATGCGAGAGTCTGCTAACAAGGCATACGACACACTCAAGGAGAAGTACATGGAGCTGTTGGGATCGAGCGAGTAGGGGTTGGTGTCTCTCCGGAGTGTGGCGGACAAGCTTGCGGCAGTGCTCTCTGAGATGAAGCTGGCCCATGTGGGATTACACGAAGATCCGCTGGATTGCAGGGCCGGAAGTATCATGGCCTTCTACCTCAACGCGGCGGAGGTGTTGGACACATACCAGAAGGGGCACACCGAGAGGGTGGCCCGGATAAACCAAGAGATATGTTCAGAGGTTTGCAGGTGGGCCTTCGCGAGGCTGCAGTTCCACAACCCTACCCTGAATCTGAACACCATGTACACCAACATCCCGGACCAGGAAGAGCAAAGGCACATGGAGGAAAACTGTCGCAAGCATACCGAGAAGATCAGCACCATAATGACCCGGAAGGGGTGATTTCAGGGGTTTATTTTATTACCTCATTCGTACCTTTGTCGTGTTGAACTGCGGGAGTTGTAATAATTGTACTGAATGGCCAGTTCCCCATGTGGCAGACCACATGATATTTGGAAGCGATGGCTTCATTTGATATCTTCTAAATTCTTGCGTGTAAATGTGTGAATCCGGATGAGGTTCTGTGTATATTTCGTCAATGGAGGCAAGGGAGTGCATCACCCAGAGGGTGGTTGCTGGACTACTCTTACTGTCTTCCCGAGACAAAACACAGTCTAACCCACGTCGCACGAGGGTTGATAGCAGCATCCGGTTACCGATCCTCGGGATGGGGAACGACGTCCGGGAACTATGATGCCAATCCCAGGAACAAATTCTCGGAGATGCGAAGTTCTCGAGGATTGGGGACACGAAAATTGGGTTTCCGTGACGCGCCCGACTAGTGGGACTTTACCGGTGACAATACATCTGCGCATACCCTCAGGGGGAAAATGCGGTGTAGGAACTTTCCCCAGTTTTCAAGACGGACCCAAAACATAATCCACACGAAGATGGACCATCCCATATCGCCCTGTGTGGTACCCTTCCAGAAATTCGCCGCGAAGGACAAGAGTAGCCAGGCTCAAGCTGCTCACACGTCGAGGCACCAGGGTCGCCTCTGTGAGACCGATCTCGAGGCGTATCTCCACGTATGAGTACGATGCTCCATGGGCATCCGCAACCTGCTAAGTCAGTTGCGTCTGCATGCAATTCGATTCCCGGGGAGACGAATCCAGGGGACATCATAAGTGAGCACAATGGGGAGATAAAGGGGGATCCATAACATGGGCTCACATGCATTTTCCATCTCAACACTCGGGGCAAGATCGTGGGGTTGTCATGGTGCAGAGCGCACGGGGTAATCTGTAGCAAGATGGCTGACTGCGGCTGCGCTGCTGAGCCAATTCATGGGACCGACGCTCGTTGTTTCTTCGATGGCCGATGACCCTGCAAATGGGAGATTTTAGTAATTACAGCCGACGTGATCCCCGGCCCTCCTTCTAGCGCCAAATGTCGGGGGCCTCCTGGAGGGGGCTTTGTTTCCCGGGAACACGTGGGGCGTCGGGAACCCACACATGGATGGAGACGGCACACCTCGCCAGGCCGGTTGCCGCCGGTGAAGGTGTGACCAGAGGTCGCGGTGGCGTCGAAACGACAATGGAGAATAGACACCAGGAGACATCAGGTTTTTTACCCAGGTTTGAGCCGTGACGGGACGAAAAGCTCTACTCCTGCATGTCTGATCTTTTTTGCTTGTGTATAATGTCCTATATATGTTACAAGAATCCCCCCTCTATTGGTGGCTGACCTCCCCCTTTCATAGCCCAAGTGGATGGCCACATGATGCCAGTTGCTTGTGTACAGAGCCATGCGTGGCGAGATGGTATAACTTCCGGAAAGGGACGATGAAGAGGGACCTCTCACGACACATTGCCTCATGCGTGGGGCGGGTGGCGAGGATTCTCTGGATCTCGGTGGCGCTTGTCTTTGTCTGCATTCAATGCTCTATCCTTCTGGTCGTGCGATGGCAGTCAAAGGTAGGCCCCATGGCTTAGGAGCAGGCTCGTATCTTCTCGGAGGTGCCCTGCAGGCTGCAAATATTTCTCTGGTTTGTGATCAGTATATATTTTCGGAGGACACCCTTGGGATCCGTACACTCACATCTGGCGTGAGCTCGGAGATGGGGATGCGCCACTCGACATCTTGCGGGCGTGGATGAGCTGATGGATTTCCATCTCGTTCACCATAGAGCCCTTCTAGTCACCGCGACTGGCGGCAGCGCTGGCGGCGGCCATCTCGGTGTCTAGCTTGGCGGCAGAGAGAACGAAGAAGGGGCGGAGAAGAACTCAGAGAGTGGCGGCGAGCGGCGACGACGACAACGGGGTATCCTTTTTGGGTACTAGCGCTGGGTTTGCCACCCACGAGGCCTTCTTTGTCTCTCTGATGAATTTTGCATCGAGTTACCTGTTCACTTCGTCTCCTATGGCTCTGTGTTTTGGCTCGAAGAATCGGCGTAAAGTTTGCTTCACTGGATTAGTGTTTGGGTAGATCTGTAGCGAGTGCTTGGAAAATTCCCGCGGTATTGCTAGCATGTCGGTTGGGCACCATGTGAAAAATTTCCATTCTTCGCGGAGGAATTTCAAGAGCGCACTTGCCTGTTCTTTGGGTAGGTGGGCGTAGATCCGTATTGTCTTGTTTGGGTCAGTTTGGTGCACCTGGTGAGTTCTCGTGTCGCTATCCACGCTGAAATGTCGAGTGATTTCCTTGAGTTCGTTGCGACTGGCAACTGGGAAGAGGTTTTTGTCGGTCAGCATTACCATCTCTTCGAGTTCTTTTTGCGCTCCGAGGGTGTCGGAAACGTCGTGAAAGTCTCGATCACACTTCTCTAATCTGAGAAAACATCCATTGATCGTAATTACTCCTGCGGATCCCAGCATCTTAAGCTTGGGATATGCGTAGTGTGGGACAACTGTAACAGCCCAGATTTCACAAAAAATAATTTTTTTGTTTTCGGTGTGAATTGGTTGATTGCCTGCTTTGTTTGCGGTGTTTGCATCCCCAATTTATCGATCGACGATTATTCTCCCCCTCTTATATCGTACCGGACGGAGACCGACCCTTGCCACCCTGACACGTGACCTTGCGACACCGGGATTCACCCGATCACCGTCGCAAAAACCGGCACAAGACGAGCCAATGCCAACAGAACGAAAACCCCATTTAATAATTAAATGGATTATTTTATTGAGCGCCGGAAAATTTTCTCGGAACGCTATCGAAGTGAGGTACGACTGACGGGCTAGGCGCGCTGATGGCGGAGAAGTTAATAGGTTTAGTTTGGTTGCCTCCCCCGTTAACCGCGCCAATAAACGATTCTTGATAACCCACAAGTCTAGGGGATCAATTGTAGCTTTTCGATAAATAAGGATGTCGATCCCAACGAGGAGCAGAAGGTGCTGATAAGTGACACTGGATAAGGAAAGGCTGCACACACTCAAAGGTAAATATTTAGGGGTTTTTGGTTTAAGAAACAGAAAAATAAAAGAGAAGCAAAGTACACAGGGTAACTGAGGAGTAGCAAGTGGCCCAATCCTTTCACAAGGATAAGCCTAGGAACTAAACCTATAAAAGCTAAAGCGTTCTCGAGAACACACGGGAGAGATAGCCAAGTTACTTTCACCATACTCCGCCAAGTAATATGTATTGTGTTGATAAGTGTTGGTGGGTGGATCAATGCTAGTACACCTTCTAGACTAAGATAAGTGTACTCTTATGATTACACACCTTGCAAGCATCCGCAAATACAAGGTAGTAATTAAGGCATAAGCCTAACCGCAGCATTACGATCAAGGATCCATAACTTCCTTGTGCAAAAGTGTGTGAACTGGGGTTCAGGTTTCTGTCACTCCGGCAACCCACCATAAGCATCCTTTGTGCACAATGTATTCCTCTAGGTCCATTAAAGGTGAAGTGTTAAGTGTTCGACTCACATAACACCACTAGAGAAATAACAACACAACTTAAGTATCAAACAATACATAAAACTTCAACATCATATGACTACTAATAACTAGACTTCTCCCATGTTCTCAAGAACTAAAGTAACTACTCACAAGACATAAAAGAGATCATGATCAGAGGTGATAGATGGGTGGCAAACAATCTGGACACAATGATATTTCTCCAACAAAACTCAATAGCATTCACCACAAAGTAGTAATCAACACCAACAGAGTAGAGAGGATAGATAGTATGGATTACAAAACAAGTTGCAATTGTCAGATGAGATGGGATGGAGATGGAGATCGTGTTGATGTTGGGGATGATGTTGATGATGATCTCGATGATGCCCGTGACGACGATGATGATGATGATGGCGACGATCTCCCCTTCCGGGAGGTGATCTCCCCGGCGGAATCTGCCCGCCGGAGATGGCTTTTCTCCTCTGTAGGTTTCCGCCTCGTGGTGGCGGCGAAACACAGAAACTCTTCTATATTTAGGGTTTCACCCCAGGGGGGTCTTATAGGAGAGAGGGGGCACCGAGGGGGCCACCAGGCATCCAGGAGGGTGCCTGGCGCGGCCAGGAGGGGGCCGCGCCAGGCACCCTTATGGCTGCCTGGTGGGTCCCCTCACCTCCATCCTCGGTGATCCCCAGTCAATCTTTGTAAAAACGATCCCCATAAATTTTCATCGCATTTGGACTTGATCTGATTCAGCAACTTGGTGTCCACTTTTCACCGCTGAATTCTGGTTCTGCTGCTTCGGCACCGGAAAGTTGTAAACTGTGTAAAACAAGCCAAAACAACATAAGAACAATACTTTAAAGTGGAATATATCAATGAATAGGATGAAATTACGATATAAAATAGTGATGCTTTTTGGACGTATCAACTGCCCCAAGCTTAGACCTCGGTTGTCCCCAAGTGATTACTAAGCTCGGTAAACCTGTCCACAAGTTTAGGGAGTGAAGCGTCGATAAAAGAATACGGACAAGAAGCATTGACGAGGGGGTGACCCCACGACTCCTATGGATAGGCCTACCCGGTGCCCCTGAAGATAGAAGGCCCATGAAGACCCGCCTTGGCCCGCTAATTGGCACCGACATGGGAGTCTGCGACTCACAAGGAAAGTGCGAAGACCTGTCGTACGGAGCAAGCTAGGATTAGGAAAGCTTACCTGTAAACATAGATGAACTCCCCGAGACCTAGCCCAGTATATAAGGGCTAGGAGGGGCGACGCCAAAGGCATCCAATATCATCTTTAACCCTAGCCTTGAGCGCTCCAGCCTCGGCACCCATTGTAATCGCATCTCCCTCATCAATAATATCGAGCAGGAATGTGACCTCCTATTTGACGACGAGCTATCGTCCAACCTGTGCCTCTCATGACTAACCCAGGGTCCCTGACCATGGGATTTGCCGGGGTTGATCCCCGTCAATTGGCGCCTTCTGTGGGAACTACACAGGTTGGGATCACGATCTCGGCGGTCCCGTCTTCAGCAAGCCACAACTCAAGGGCAAGGACCAGATCTAGCCCACTCGAAGGATTCAAGATAACGGCAAACATCTCTGCCACCCCATCAAGATCGCTCGGGCTACAGCTGTGCCAGGACCGATACTACGGTAACGGCCAAGTGCAGCGTCAGCAGCGAAGTAATCGACGACCCAGAAGAACGGCGAGAGGCCTCTACGAAGGAATTCCACTCGACGAACCGCGACGCGCAGCGGAGGACTCGCAAATCTTTCGACAACCCACCGCCGCCCGGGCACCCGCCGCACATCAAGACGATGACTACGAGATCGAAACCAGCGATCAGCAGAACCATCGCCAAGGAAGAAGGAATCGACGACCCAAAAAGCGCGTATGGGAGATCTAGGGCGAGGCTCCACTGAACGATCCACGTCACGCAGCCGTGCAACCGACGGCCACTCGACGACAGGCCATCGCACGATCACCTACTGCCAGCCAGAATAGCGACTCCGAGACACCGGTGGGCGAGTACTATGACCCAGATCGAAGGCCAGATGAATTTTCCAACCTCATCAAGAACCAAGATATGAGTCGAGGAATCGAAACCGACCCTCGCTTCCACGAACACCCGGAGGATCACGAGCAAATCTTCATAATCTCAAGAAGGAAGAGGCACGCCGGATCTAGCAAACTCACGGTTAGAGAGAAGCTAGCAGGACCCTGCACGATCCACAGCTTCGAGGATGACTGGGGACGCGTCAGGTCAGGTCACACTTTGGGAGACTGCCGCCTATTCAACGAGCTAGCCGACAACCTCAAGAAGGAGAAGCAGAAAGAAGACAAGCGCAACCGGTGACCCGAACAATCGCCGCCCTCAAGCCCGGAAGGACATCACAGCCCGCTGAAAGGACAGGTGCTCATGATCCAAGAGGGAAGGGTGCCGCAAGCACAACGCGACGCTTACACCCTGCAAGCTAGAGCAGCCGAGAGCATAAATATAGTCGAATTCTACCAGCTACATGATGCGGAGACCAGCATCACGTTCTCACAGGACGACCATCCACCCGCAGTCCCAAGACCGGGGCACGCGCCCCTGGTGCTCGATGCACAAATCGGAGGGTATGACATCGATAGAGTCTTCATGGACGGAGGCAGCAGCATGAATATCATCTTCGCCAGCACCCTGCAAAAGATGTTGATCCCACGATCAGTATGGAAGAAATCGAGCACCGTGTTACACGGGGTAGTCCCAGGAGAAGCAGCCACATCCCTCGGAGTCGTAGAATTTGAAGTTGTCTTCGGCAACCGACGCAACTTCGCAAAGCACGTCCTCGAGTTCGAAGTACTCGAACGGCAATCGCAGTATCACGCCATATTGGGACGGCCAGCATTCGCGCAGTTCATGCCGGTTCCACACTACGCCTACCTCAAGCTCAAGATGCCAGGATCAACGTGAGTCCTCACGATCAACGGAAGCTTCATATAATCATATCAATGTGACCGTGACTTTCACAAAATCTCCGACACATTCGGAGCCGAACAAGAACTCAGAGAAATAGCCATGGTGACGGACAAGAGTACCTTTCCATTGGTAGGACGAAGCGAATCTAAGGAGTACGTAGGCGACTTCAGCATCGACAGCGACACAGTCACTCACCAAGTGCACCCGACGGACCCGGACAAAACAGTCCGCGTGTACGCCCACCTACCAGAAGAGCAGGCGACGGCTCTCGTCGCTTTCCTTCGAGATGAGTGGGAAATATTCTCCTGGTGCCCAGCCGACATGCCTGGAATACCACGCGAATTCGCGGAGCACGCCCTGCACATCAAGCAAAACACGAAGCCGGTGAAGCAAGCTCTGAGACGATTCTCGGAGCCCAAGCGCAGAGCAATCGGAGAGGAAGTCAACCGGTTACTCGACGCCCAGTTCATCCGAGAAACGAAGAAAGCCACCTAGATAGCCAACCCAGTGCTGATGCCCAAGAAAGACACGAACGTGCTGCGCATGTGTGTCGACTATGGACCAGTCAACAAGAATTGCCCGAAGGACCACTTCCCCCTGCCTAGAATCGATCAGATAATCGACTCGGCAGCAGGGTGCGATCTACTCTCCTTTCTTGATGCCTACTCAGGATACAACCAGATCAGGATGAAGGAAGAAGACGAAGAGCACACATCGTTCATCACCCCCTATGGCGTATTCTGCTACAGGACCATGCCCTTCGGGCTCAAGAACGCAGGCGCCACATACCAGCGAATGATGCAGGCCTGCCCGAAAGAGCAAATCGGAAGAAATGTGCAAGTCTATGTGGACGACATCGTCATCAAGACCTACAAAGAAGCCACACTACTCGACGACCTGCGCGAAATCTTCGCAGCACTCAACACATACAGAATCAAACTCAACCCAAAGAAGTGTGCATTCGGCGTACCGGCGGGGAAGCTGCTCGGCTATATGGTCTCTGCCCGAAGAATCGAGGCAAACCCTGAGAAAGTCCAAGCCATCGCCCGAATGCAAGAACCAACCGACGTCAAAGGAGTACAGCAGCTCACTAGAAGACTCGCAGCCCTAAGCCGCTTAATCAGCAGGCTGGGAGAACGCACGCTGCCTTTCTATCAGCTGCTCAGGAAAGGAGAGAAATTCAAGTGGACGGAGGAAGCCCTCCAAGCATTCGCGGACCTGAAAAAGACACTCTCGACCCCACCAATCCTGGCGGTACCCAAGGAACGAGAGAAGCTATACCTCTACGTGGCAGCACGCGACAGTGTAGTAAGAACAACCCTCGTTGTCGAACGCACAGAAGAAGGCAAGGTCCAGAGCATCCAGAGACCAATCTACTACCTCAGCATGCTCCTGACCAAATCCCAGCAGCGGTACCCGCATTATCAGAAGCTACTACTGGTCGTCATCATGACCTCAAGAAATGTTTCCCATTACTTCGACGAGCACCCTATCACACTCATGAGCAGCGCGCCACTCACTGACATACTCAACAACCCTGGAGCGACTGGACGAGTCGCCGAGTGGAACATTGAGCTCAGCCCACGGGACCTGCAGTTCAAGCACCCAACAGCCATCAAAGCCCAAGTACTCCCAGATTTCCTGGTCGAGTGGACGGAGGTTCAGACACCAGGCCTCCCAGACCTATCAAATTCATGGTCAATGTTCTTCGATGGGTCCAAGAGACAACAAGGAGCCGGGGCAGGAGTTTTGCTCATCTCCCCTAAGGGAACAAAGCTAAAATATGTCCTCCAGATCAACTTCAGTCACGCCTCCAATAACGAAGCAGAATACGAGGCACTCCTCCATGGCATGCGCATGGCCAAAACGTGCGGAGCCACTCGCCTCATAATCTACGGGGACTCCAATCTCGTCGTCCAGCAGACGATGAGAAACTGCAAGGCAATACCCGACAACATGGCAGCCTACCAGAAGCTCTACAACGCACTCGAAGGAAGCTTCGATGGTTGCGAGCTCAACTACATTGTCACAACCCCAAGTTAGGTATGTGCTAGGATTAGCAAGTCCCTTTGCATCATGTGAAAAATTCAAAAAGAAATACAAAAATGGGGAAAAGAAAAGCCCTGAGAAATTAATTCAAAAGGCCAGATAAAAATCTTCTCCAAACATTCATGTTAGATTTTTGAAAAGTCTTATAAATGAGTGTGATCACATATCAAGTGATGTGGGATCCACCCCATACTCATGGATTTTTCAAATATTCAAACAGTGCCTTGGAATTAATCAAAAACCCCTATTTGAGTTAAGATTCAAATTATTTGAATTTTAAAAATGTTCAAACTTTACAAGTGGCTAACCTAGTATATTGTGATGCCACATAAAAAGTTTCAGCATTTAATAAAATGCCTAGCTATTTATTTAGCACAGCAAAACAAAAAGACAGAAAGAAAACAGAAACAGAAAAGGGAAAAGGACTTACCTGGCCATTCGGCCCAACTTATCCCCCAGGCCCATCTAGCCGGCCCAGCCCAGCCACCCTGTTTGTCTCTTCCTCCCCGCGCCCACAAGATGCTCGGTGGAATGCATGCAGCACTCCACCGACGGCGCCGACGAGCAGCAGCCACGCAGCAGCTCCCTCCCGCCACCTCTTCGCACCTGGAGGCTTCTGGACGTCCCCCGTACCTTCTCCCCCACGAGCGCAGTTCCTCCTCCCTCTCTCTCGCCCATTTTCGACGCCGATGACGACCACCCGAAGCTTGCGCCGGAGCGGCCGCTGCACCCGCGTGGCCACCGTGCTCCTCGCGACGCCTCGAGCTGTCCAGAGGAACCGCAGCCGTCGTCTTCGTCCCCCCGTGCAGTGAATCGAGCCTGGGAGCCCTGGAGACTCCGCCATCGTCACCAAGTCGCCGCCGTCCACCGTGAAGATCCTCGCCGAATTCCATCGCCGTTGAGCCCTCCCCGCCTCCAACCTTTGCACCACCGCGCTCCCCGCATCTCGGTGAGCTTTTCCCCTCACCTAGTTAGCCCCCTCTCGCCCTGTGTCCTGCGCCACCATGGGAGCCGAGCTCCGTCGCCGCCATGGTCGACGGTGAGGTCGCTCCTGTGACCCTTTTCCCTCGTGGTGGTGTCCATTGAGTTCCCGGAGCCACCAGGAGCGCAGTGCCCTACCATTTGCCCCCTACTTTGCACCGTAACACCATCCACGTTGCCGCCGTGCTTCAGTTGCCGCCGGCAAGGTCCCCGCCGTCGCCTCCGTCACCCCCTGGCCGCGCCGTGGCTTCCACGTGAAGCGCGAGTGCACGGGCTGCACTCCAGTGCCTCTGGCGCTGCAAATCGTGCCCCGCACCGCCATCCCGAGGAGCTCCGCCGTGCTGGGTGACCGCCGGCGTTGAGCCTCCGGCGAGGTGACATGGGTGGGCGCTTAACACTAATTAACCACCCCCAGAGTCACTTACAGGTGGGCCCAGGGCCCCCTCTAATCTCTCTGTTAATTTAATTAACAGGGATTTGTCCCAGAGAGGCTGACAGGGTGACCCCACAGGTCAGTTTGACCAGAGTCAAGCCCCTGATGTCATGGTGATGCAGTGATGACGCAATAAACCCTTTTACAGATTAAAAGAAATCCAGAAAATTCCAGAAAAGGCTTTAAACTTGGAAATTCAATAACTAATTCATTTTAACTCCAAATTGGACAAATAATATATGAAAAATGATCAGGAGAAAATAACCTATCCAAATATCCAACTTTCAACTTTGTTTGAGTTGAATTTAAAGTGTGATCAGTAGAATTTGCTATTTGATTTAAATGGAATTAATTCAAATTCTTTTCAAATGCTTTTGCATTTTGAACCATATCAACATACTACATTTCAAACATACATCAGAGGCATATCATAACCATTTCAAAATGATTCAAATTGATCAAACAATGTCACATGTAACTTGGCTAAGTTTGAATTCAAATTGGAGTTTGAATTTGCAATTCAATTTGCAATATACTCCTTTTAAATGGAATGCTCAACACATCAGTACCATGAACATCACCATTACAATCTTATTCATGTGATTGTGCATTGTACATTATGTTGATCCTATGATTGTCATGTTGCTGATAGAAGTGGAGCCGGAACCCGAAGCCACCCCCTTCGTTGAAGACACCGTTATCGAAACCTCGTCAACAAGGCAAGAAAACCCCCTTTGATCATGTTGATAAAATCCCATTTCCCTCTCATGTCTCGCTTATGCATTGTTTAGGATGATCACCATGATAACGTTTCTACCGCATAGTTGAACCCATATCTGTTGCATGACCTATCATCTTGTCACAGTAGTAAGCAAACCACAATCCTAGCAGATGTAGGAGTTGGTTGATATCATGTGGCCCCTGCAACTGTTACTGCTTATTGCATGCTTAGAGTTTACCATGAGGATGTTTTGATGTGAGTCGGGATGATAGTGAACATGGTGTTGATGAAAGTGAAACTGTGTTGGTGAATCTACCCTAATACTAGGTGAACGATGAGAGGCTGTGTAGGAGTACACAGTGGGTTGTCTCGTTGAACACCGCCCTAAGCCCGAGTTCTTGTGTGGTGATCCAAGACGAAGAGTACTACCACATGTTGGGCACATGGACCCCCGCTCAACCTACTAACTCACCCCTTCTCAGTTCAATGAGTCGCATTAGTTCGGAGTTCTGGTAGGTCTGTGGCACGGTCTGCGAAGTGGAAGAACGGCTATTCAGACCGGCTTGGGACCCTGCACACATCTTCTGGGACCACATCGGTAAACCGGCCGGGTTCACGATGTGGATTCCAGCCCAGATAGGCGTCTCCATTGAATTTGAGTTGGCTGTGAGGTAAAAGTTGTGGGAAATATCCTCGCCGGCACCTCTTGAACGGTGTCGAGTACAAAGGCGGTAACTGATAGTTTAATGTGTGTAGCAGTACACCCCTGCAGGGTTAACAAAACTATTCGAATAGCCGCGTCCGCGGTAAGGGACTACTTGGAGAGCTGTGCTCGATTATTAGACAACTTGAACTGGATACTTCTAAAACACACAAGATAAGCGTGAGTGCTATGGTGTGCTTCTCGTGGGGAAGTCGAGGAAGTAACCATAGTGGTGTAATTGGTTGAAGAGATGTAGTGGACTCGTGTACACTTCTTACCTCAAGTCTGGTACTCGTAGTTCAGGACTAGCCAAGTCAAAGCTGGCACTTCTGCAAGTGAAACCCCACCTCCCTTTACCTAGATACATATGCATGAGTAGTATAGCTCCTATGTAAGTCTTGCTGAGTACGATTTTATACTCACGTTTGCTTAATCTATGTTTTAGATGAACCCACCGACCCCGATGGTGGCTTCTACCCGAAGCTGGAAGAATGAAGACTCAGACCAAGACCAAGCTAGTGTAGTCCCAGTCAGACGACTGGTTCCCTCGTGGAGGGCTTGTTTTTAGATAAGGCTTCTCTAAGCCATTTGTTAAACTTGTCTGTACTCAGACCTACTTTGCTTCCGCTTGTCTGTTGTAATGTTGGATCACATGCTTGTGATCTCTGTGTGCACTCTGTAAGAGTTATTAATAAAGTTGTATACTTTGTAGAGAATTGCAATGATACCTGCTGTTCATACAAGGCATGTGTGCTGCGTGTATGTTTATAACATGCATGTCTCTGTATGGGTTTTCGAGACCTTAGTTGTGATCTGGTTGGCGGTCTTTTATACACCAAGTGGCCCTTAGATGTGCGCAGCGTGGGGCATCGCGATGCGATTGCTCGAGACTCCGTCTCGTGCACACTTTGATGTATGATCGAGCCCGCCCTAGACCTCGACTAAGTGATCGGGCTGGAGTAAGTCTATGTAAGGGTTATAATACAATCGATAGTATGGTTGAGGCGACTTGTCTATGAGTATGGGAGTTCACCACCCATATCATTTAGACTTGTGTGCGGACGATGAGGACCCATTTCAGTTGATCATCCGGCCTGGACGGGATGCCCCTCACGTTCGATGCTTCCCGAGAACGTTCTGTGCTTGGCCTTGTCTGCTTAGACAAGTGGGTACGGTTCTCGGCTCTCCATATGATTGTGTTGTAGCGAGGCTTGCATACACTAACCCCGGGTCCCGACAGACTTGGTATCAGAGCAGGACTGACTGTAGGATTATCAGCCTTGGCCGAAGTCGAGTCTAGCCTTCTATAGTTATATAGTTACTCTGGGTATATAAGGGAACAACGTAAGGCTTCTTTTTTCTACTTACCCTCATCGATCTGAGTTCTGAGTCACCCTTATCTTTTCTACGGGATGATAGGACTAGGCTCATCTATGTCTGAATAGAACATCTCGTTGATTGCCTCCTTATAGCCGTAGGATGGTTGTGGTTGTCCAGAGTCTTCGTGTTTTGAGTTCCTTGAAGAAGTTCTGTCCAGTTCTTCGAGGTTGTTTCATTTTCCATCCCAGTGTAGCCGCTATGCTGCCGGATTTGTTCCGTGTTTCTTTGAATCATTGCCTTCGCATTATTATCTTTTCCTCCTTAAATCATATCCTTTTATCCTTGACTCCATCGTACAACCTGTTCTGATTGTTGATTTTTATCACACAGGATGTCAGGTGGAACTCGTAGTGCTGTTCTTCAGAATCGAGACCGTGATCAGAATCGAAATGATGATGAACCTCCACCCCCGCCTTCTGCGGCGGAAATCATGATGGAAGCTAAGCGGAATAGACGTGATCAAACACGCCTTCTGGAGCTCATCGAGCAGAATACCGCCCACCATCGTAATGTGGTGGTCAGCATTCAGGACTTCATCCTCCTCAAGCCACCGGTATTCTGATGTTCTTCTGAACCCCTTGAAGCTTATGATTGGCTCCGTTCCATCGAGCGTAAGCTTGATACAGCACATGTTGCCCCCGATGACCGAGTTATTTTCGCGGTATACTTCTTGGAAGGTGCTGCTCTTCAGTGGTGGGAGAACTTTGTTGCAATGCAGCCAGATGGTCACGTAGTGACTTGGCAGGAGTTCTGTGTTGCCTTTCGAGGGTACCACATTCTGGATGAGTTGATGGAGCGCAAGAAGGAAGAGTTCTGCAATCTAAATCAAGGAGAGATGTCCATTCATGAGTATGTGAGGGAATTCAACCGTCTTGCTCGTTATGCCCATGACGAGATCACCATCGATGCCAGAAAGCAGGCAAGGATCCGCAAGGGACTTAGCCCCATCCTTCGTCATGATCTCAACATCATCGAGTTTGCCACCTTTGAGGATTTAGTCAACAGATCCTTCAGAGCTGAGCATGGCAATGAAGTTTTCGAGAAGTATCGCAAGCATGCTCTTGAGCTTGCCCCTTCTTCCAGTTCACGCCCTCAGAAGCGTATGATCTGGATTCCTAACAGTTTGTTTCCCCAAAACAACCCACCGAGGCCATCCCTTGTGCCGCCTCGTCCACCAGCTCCACCAAACAACCCAGCTCCCTGCACTATCTTTGGAACCTGCTTTAGATGTGGCCAGCCTGGTCACTATTCTCGTGAGTGCCCCTTCAGTCAGAATGCTCCACCCCATGCCAAAGGAAACCCCACTGTTCGTGCCAAACCACCCCCGAAGGTTCCCACCGCCAAGCCTTTCACTTCCTCAAATCTTGGACGTGTGAACCAAATCTCTGTTGAGGAAACTGATAGTACTTCTGACGTCATTCTTGGTACGCTCCCAGTCAATTTTGTTCCCACTTCTGTCCTTTTCGATCCAAGAGCATCTCACTCATTCATGTCGGAGAGTTATGCACTTCGACATGAGATATCCTTTGATGAAATGTTCACCCCTATGATCATTCAAACTCCTGGTTCCAAATGGCAAACTAATAGAGTAAGCCATGGCAATCAAATTGCAATTGAGGGTTTAGTATTCCTTGCTTCACTCATAGCCCTCAAGTCTTCAGACATTGATGTCATCCTTGGTATGGATTGGTTATCAAGACAACATGCTTTTCTTGATTGTAAAGCCAAGTCAGTTAGACTTACACATCCTTCAGGCCAGACAATAGATTACACCTCACCCAGAACAAGAACCCAGGTGCATTCTTTGAATGTGCTTCCCCTTCCCGACCTTGAAGATGTTCCGGTGATTCGTGACTTCCCGGATGTCTTTCCTGAAGAGCTGCCGGGAATTCCACCCGACAGATGTCTAGAGTTCATAGTGGATCTTGCCCCAGGAACCACACCAATTTCCAGACACCCATACAATATGGCCCCACGTGAGTTAGCTGAGCTTAAAACCCAACTGGAAGCTTTGTTGGAAAAAGGCTTCATCCGCCCTAGCTCATCGCCATGGGGTTGCCCCATTCTGTTCGTAACGAAGAAAGATGGAACAGAAAGGATGTGCGTAGACTATCGCCCGCTAAATCTAGCGACGATAAAGAACAAGTACCCACTGCCCAGGATCAATGATCTTTATGATCAACTTGCTGGATCCTCTGTCTTCTCCAAGATGGATTTGAGATTGGGTTATCATCAAATCAAAATCCGAAACGAGGACATTCCCAAAACGGTTTTACTACTCGTTATGGTCTTTACGAGTACACCGTCATGTCCTTTGGTTTAACCAATGCCCCCGCCACTTTCTCACTCATGATGAATTCGATCTTCATGGAGTACTTAGATAAATTTGTTGTGGTTTATCTCGATGACATTCTCATCTACTCGAAGAACGAAGAAGAACATGCCGAACACCTAAGGCTAGTATTGATGAAACTTAGAGAGCATCGCCTGTATGCTAAATTCTCCAAGTGTGAATTTTGGCTACCAGAAGTGACCTACTTAGGCCACGTGATTTCTGCAAAAGGCATTGTTGTCAATCCCGAGAGAGTTCAGGCCGTCCTTGACTGGACTCCACCTGAATCGGTTAAGCAAGTTAGGAGTTTTCTTGGCCTAGCCAGCTATTGCCGCCGCTTCGTCGAGAACTTTTCTAAAGTTGAAAAGCCTCTTACTGAACTCCTCAAGAAAGATAAGAAATTCCTATGGACTCCCAAGTGCGAGGAAAGCTTTCAAGAGCTAAAAAGAAGATTGACTTCTGCACCCGTACTTGCGCCTCCAGACACTAAAAAGGATTTCGAGATCTATTGTGACGCATCACGGCAAGGGTTAGGATGCATACTTCTGCAAGATCGACATGTGGTAGCTTATGCTTCACACCAGTTGCGGCCACATGAAGAGAACTATCCTACCCACGATCTTGAACTCGCTGCCGTAGTTCATGCCCTAACAACTTGGCGACATTACCTCCTTGGTAATCATTGTGAGATCTATTCCGACCACCAAAGCCTCAAATACATATTCACCCAGCCAGATCTTAACCTCAGGCAAAGACGCTGGATTGAGTTGATAAAAGATTACGACGTAGGAATTTCTTACACCCCAGGCAAAGCCAATGTCATGGCCGATGCACTAAGTCGTAAGTCGTATTGTAACAACCTCATGTTACAACAGTATCAACCACTTCTTCATGAGGAATTTCGAAAACTCAATCTCGAGATTGTTCCTCATGGCTATCTTTCTACCTTGGTGGCGAAACCAACCCTTGAGGATAAAATCATAGCCGCCCAGAAATGTGATAGTGGTATTCGAGAGATCAAGAAGAACATTGCTAGCGGAGTTGCTAAATGTTTCTCCATAAATGATAAAGGTGTTGTTTTCTTTGGCACTCAATTGGTTGTACCACGAAAACACAATCTTAGGAAGCTAATCCTCAAAGAAGCTCATGACACTCCCCTCTCAATTCATCCTGGTAGCACAAAGACGTACCGAGACCTACGCCAGAGATTTTGGTGGACTAGGATGAAGAGAGAAATTTCTAAGTTCATTGCCGAATGTGATGTTTGTCGTCGCATTAAGGCCGAACATCAAAGACCTGCTGGCACACTTCAACCTTTGCCTATTCCAGAATGGAAATGGGACAAAGTCGGTATGGACTTCATCACCGGCTTTCCAAAAACCCAGAAAGGAAACGATGCCATATTCGTTGTCATAGATAGGCTTTCCAAAGTTGCTCACTTCCTTCCCGTTCGCGAGTCTATAACTTCTAGCCAGTTAGCGGACTTGTACGTCTCTAGAATTGTATCCCTTCACGGTGTTCCTTTGGAAATCAATTCTGATCGCGGTAGCCTTTTCACCTCTAGATTTTGGGGAAGCTTTCAAAATGCTATGGGAACTCATCTCTCCTTTAGTACAGCTTTCCATCCTCAGTCTAGCGGTCAAGTCGAAAGGGTTAACCAAATTCTTGAAGACATGCTCAGAGCTTGTGTTATCTCATTCGGAAAGAATTGGGAGAAGTCTCTTCCATTTGCCGAATTTGCTTATAACAATAGTTTCCAATCTAGTCTGAACATGGCTCCTTTTGAACTCCTTTATGGACGACGATGTCGAACACCACTAAACTGGTCAGAAACCGGTGAAAGACAATTCTTTTGACCGGACATGATCAAGGAAGCAGAAGAGCAAGTTCGCATTGTTCGTGATCAATTGAAAGCAGCCCAGTCTCGTCAGAAAAGCTACTATGATCGTCATCATAGGCAAGAAAGCTACAATCTGGATGAGAAGGCTTACCTTCGGGTTACTCCTCTGAAGGGAACCCAAAGATTCGGTATCAAAGGCAAGTTGGCCCCACGTTACATCGGACCTTTCCGCATTCTTGCTAAACGTGGAGAAGTTGCCTACCAACTTGAACTACCCCCGCACCTTTCCCGAGTACATGATGTATTCCATGTGTCACAACTCAGGCGTTGCTTCAAGGACCCCATCCGCGAAGTCAACCATGAAACGCTTGATCTCCAAGATGACCTTTCTTATCGAGAGTACCCTGTTCGTATTCTTGATTCAGCAGAGCGTGTCACTCGCCGAAAGAAGATCAAGTTTCTGAAAGTTCAGTGGTCTCATCACTCAGAGAAAGAAGCCACGTGGGAAAGAGAAGACCGTCTCAGTACGGAGTACCCCTCCTTCCTCCCGCAGACTTCTGAATCTCGGGACGAGATTCTTTTGAGTGGGGGCGATTTGTCACAACCCCAAGTTAGGTATGTGCTAGGATTAGCAAGTCCCTTTGCATCATGTGAAAAATTCAAAAAGAAATTCAAAAATGGGGAAAAGAAAAGCCCTGAGAAATTAATTCAAAAGGCCAAATAAAAATCTTCTCCAAAAATTCATGTTAGATTTTTGAAAAGTCTTATAAATGAGTGTGATCACATATCAAGTGATGTGGGACCCACCCCATACTCATGGATTTTTCAAATATTCAAACAGTGCCTTGGAATTAATCAAAAACCCCTATTTGAGTTAAGATTCAAATTATTTGAATTTTAAAAATGGTCAAACTTTACAAGTGGCTAACCTAGTATATTGTGATGCCACATAAAAAGTTTCAGCATTTAATAAAATGCCTAGCTATTTATTTAGCACAGCAAAACAAAAAGACAGAAAGAAAACAGAAACAGAAAAGGGAAAAGGACTTACCTGGCCATTCGGCCCAACTTATCCCCCAGGCCCATCTAGCCGGCCCAGCCCAGCCACCCCGTTTGTCTCTTACTCCCCGCGCCCACAAGCTGCTCGGTGGAATGCATGCAGCACTCCACCGACGCCGCCGACGAGCAGCAGCCACGCAGCAGCTCCCTGCCGCCACCTCTTCGCACCTGGAGGCTTCTGGACGTCCCCCGTACCTTCTCCCCCACGAGCGCAGTTCCTCCTCCCTCTCTCTCGCCCGTTTTCGACGCCGACGACGACCACCCGAAGCTTGCGCCGGAGCGGCCGCTGCAACCGCGTGGCCACCGTGCTCCCCGCGACGCCTCGAGCTGTCCAGAGGAACCGCAGCCGTCGTCTTCGTCCCCCCGTGCAGTGAATCGAGCCTGGGAGCCCTGGAGACTCCGCCATCGTCACCAAGTCGCCGCCGGCCACCGTGAAGATCCTCGTCGAATTCCATCGCCGTTGAGCCCTCCCCGGCTCCAACCTTTGCACCACCGCGCTCCCCACATCTCGGTGAGCTTTTCCCCTCACGTAGCTAGCCCCCTCTCGCCCTGTGTCCTGCGCCACCATGGGAGCCGAGCTCCGTCGCCGCCATGGTCGACGGTGAGGTCGCTCCTGTGACCCTTTTCCCTCGTGGTGGTGTCCATTGAGTTCCCGGAGCCACCAGGAGCGCAGTGCCCTACCATTTGCCCCCTACTTTGCACCGTAACACCATCCACGTTGCCGCCGTGCTTCAGTTGCCGCCGGCAAGGTCCCCGCCGTCGCCTCCGTCACCCCCTGGCCGCGCCGTGGCTTCCACGTGAAGCGCGAGTGCACGGGCTGCACTCCAGTGCCTCTGGCGCTGCAAATCGTGCCCCGCACCGCCATCCCGAGGAGCTCCGCCGTGCTGGGTGACCGCCGGCGTTGAGCCGCCGGCGAGGTGACATGGGTGGGCGCTTAACACTAATTAACCACCCCCAGAGTCACTTACAGGTGGGCCCAGGGCCCCCTCTAATCTCTCTGTTAATTTAATTAACAGGGATTTGTCCCAGAGAGGCTGACAGGGTGACCCCACAGGTCAGTTTGACCAGAGTCAAGCCCCTGATGTCATGGTGATGCAGTGATGACGCAATAAACCCTTTTACAGATTAAAAGAAATCCAGAAAATTCCAGAAAAGGCTTTAAACTTGGAAATTCAATAACTAATTCATTTTAACTCCAAATTGGACAAATAATATATGAAAAATGATCAGGAGAAAATAACCTATCCAAATATCCAACTTTCAACTTTGTTTGAGTTGAATTTAAAGTGTGATCAGTAGAATTTGCTATTTGATTTAAATGGAATTAATTCAAATTCTTTTCAAATGCTTTTGCATTTTGAACCATATCAACATACTACATTTCAAACATACATCAGAGGCATATCATAACCATTTCAAAATGATTCAAATTGATCAAACAATGTCACATGTAACTTGGCTAAGTTTGAATTCAAATTGGAGTTTGAATTTGCAATTCAATTTGCAATATACTCCTTTTAAATGGAATGCTCAACACATCAGTACCATGAACATCACCATTACAATCTTATTCATGTGATTGTGCATTGTACATTATGTTGATCCTATGATTGTCATGTTGCTGATAGAAGTGGAGCCGGAACCCGAAGCCACCCCCTTCGTTGAAGACACCGTTATCGAAACCTCGTCAACAAGGCAAGAAAACCCCCTTTGATCATGTTGATAAAATCCCATTTCCCTCTCATGTCTCGCTTATGCATTGTTTAGGATGATCACCATGATAACGTTTCTACCGCATAGTTGAACCCATATCTGTTGCATGACCTATCATCTTGTCACAGTAGTAAGCAAACCACAATCCTAGCAGATGTAGGAGTTGGTTGATATCATGTGGCCCCTGCAACTGTTACTGCTTATTGCATGCTTAGAGTTTACCATGAGGATGTTTTGATGTGAGTCGGGATGATAGTGAACATGGTGTTGATGAAAGTGAAACTGTGTTGGTGAATCTACCCTAATACTAGGTGAACGATGAGAGGCTGTGTAGGAGTACACAGTGGGTTGTCTCGTTGAACACCGCCCTAAGCCCGAGTTCTTGTGTGGTGATCCAAGACGAAGAGTACTACCACATGTTGGGCACATGGACCCCCGCTCAACCTACTAACTCACCCCTTCTCAGTTCAATGAGTCGCATTAGTTCGGAGTTCTGGTAGGTCTGTGGCACGGTCTGCGAAGTGGAAGAACGGCTATTCAGACCGGCTTGGGACCCTGCACACATCTTCTGGGACCACATCGGTAAACCGGCCGGGTTCACGATGTGGATTCCAGCCCAGATAGGCGTCTCCATTGAATTTGAGTTGGCTGTGAGGTAAAAGTTGTGGGAAATATCCTCGCCGGCACCTCTTGAACGGTGTCGAGTACAAAGGCGGTAACTGATAGTTTAATGTGTGTAGCAGTACACCCCTGCAGGGTTAACAAAACTATTCGAATAGCCGCGTCCGCGGTAAGGGACTACTTGGAGAGCTGTGCTCGATTATTAGACAACTTGAACTGGATACTTCTAAAACACACAAGATAAGCGTGAGTGCTATGGTGTGCTTCTCGTGGGGAAGTCGAGGAAGTAACCATAGTGGTGTAATTGGTTGAAGAGATGTAGTGGACTCGTGTACACTTCTTACCTCAAGTCTGGTACTCGTAGTTCAGGACTAGCCAAGTCAAAGCTGGCACTTCTGCAAGTGAAACCCCACCTCCCTTTACCTAGATACATATGCATGAGTAGTATAGCTCCTATGTAAGTCTTGCTGAGTACGATTTTATACTCACGTTTGCTTAATCTATGTTTTAGATGAACCCACCGACCCCGATGGTGGCTTCTACCCGAAGCTGGAAGAATGAAGACTCAGACCAAGACCAAGCTAGTGTAGTCCCAGTCAGACGACTGGTTCCCTCGTGGAGGGCTTGTTTTTAGATAAGGCTTCTCTAAGCCATTTGTTAAACTTGTCTGTACTCAGACCTACTTTGCTTCCGCTTGTCTGTTGTAATGTTGGATCACATGCTTGTGATCTCTGTGTGCACTCTGTAAGAGTTATTAATAAAGTTGTATACTTTGTAGAGAATTGCAATGATACCTGCTGTTCATACAAGGCATGTGTGCTGCGTGTATGTTTATAACATGCATGTCTCTGTATGGGTTTTCGAGACCTTAGTTGTGATCTGGTTGGCGGTCTTTTATACACCAAGTGGCCCTTAGATGTGCGCAGCGTGGGGCATCGCGATGCGATTGCTCGAGACTCCGTCTCGTGCACACTTTGATGTATGATCGAGCCCGCCCTAGACCTCGACTAAGTGATCGGGCTGGAGTAAGTCTATGTAAGGGTTATAATACAATCGATAGTATGGTTGAGGCGACTTGTCTATGAGTATGGGAGTTCACCACCCATATCATTTAGACTTGTGTGCGGACGATGAGGACCCATTTCAGTTGATCATCCGGCCTGGACGGGATGCCCCTCACGTTCGATGCTTCCCGAGAACGTTCTGTGCTTGGCCTTGTCTGCTTAGACAAGTGGGTACGGTTCTCGGCTCTCCATATGATTGTGTTGTAGCGAGGCTTGCATACACTAACCCCGGGTCCCGACAGACTTGGTATCAGAGCAGGACTGACTGTAGGATTATCAGCCTTGGCCGAAGTCGAGTCTAGCCTTCTATAGTTATATAGTTACTCTGGGTATATAAGGGAACAACGTAAGGCTTCTTTTTTCTACTTACCCTCATCGATCTGAGTTCTGAGTCACCCTTATCTTTTCTACGGGATGATAGGACTAGGCTCATCTATGTCTGAATAGAACATCTCGTTGATTGCCTCCTTATAGCCGTAGGATGGTTGTGGTTGTCCAGAGTCTTCGTGTTTTGAGTTCCTTGAAGAAGTTCTGTCCAGTTCTTCGAGGTTGTTTCATTTTCCATCCCAGTGTAGCCGCTATGCTGCCGGATTTGTTCCGTGTTTCTTTGAATCATTGCCTTCGCATTATTATCTTTTCCTCCTTAAATCATATCCTTTTATCCTTGACTCCATCGTACAACCTGTTCTGATTGTTGATTTTTATCACACAGGATGTCAGGTGGAACTCGTAGTGCTGTTCTTCAGAATCGAGACCGTGATCAGAATCGAAATGATGATGAACCTCCACCCCCGCCTTCTGCGGCGGAAATCATGATGGAAGCTAAGCGGAATAGACGTGATCAAACACGCCTTCTGGAGCTCATCGAGCAGAATACCGCCCACCATCGTAATGTGGTGGTCAGCATTCAGGACTTCATCCTCCTCAAGCCACCGGTATTCTGATGTTCTTCTGAACCCCTTGAAGCTTATGATTGGCTCCGTTCCATCGAGCGTAAGCTTGATACAGCACATGTTGCCCCCGATGACCGAGTTATTTTCGCGGTATACTTCTTGGAAGGTGCTGCTCTTCAGTGGTGGGAGAACTTTGTTGCAATGCAGCCAGATGGTCACGTAGTGACTTGGCAGGAGTTCTGTGTTGCCTTTCGAGGGTACCACATTCTGGATGAGTTGATGGAGCGCAAGAAGGAAGAGTTCTGCAATCTAAATCAAGGAGAGATGTCCATTCATGAGTATGTGAGGGAATTCAACCGTCTTGCTCGTTATGCCCATGACGAGATCACCATCGATGCCAGAAAGCAGGCAAGGATCCGCAAGGGACTTAGCCCCATCCTTCGTCATGATCTCAACATCATCGAGTTTGCCACCTTTGAGGATTTAGTCAACAGATCCTTCAGAGCTGAGCATGGCAATGAAGTTTTCGAGAAGTATCGCAAGCATGCTCTTGAGCTTGCCCCTTCTTCCAGTTCACGCCCTCAGAAGCGTATGATCTGGATTCCTAACAGTTTGTTTCCCCAAAACAACCCACCGAGGCCATCCCTTGTGCCGCCTCGTCCACCAGCTCCACCAAACAACCCAGCTCCCTGCACTATCTTTGGAACCTGCTTTAGATGTGGCCAGCCTGGTCACTATTCTCGTGAGTGCCCCTTCAGTCAGAATGCTCCACCCCATGCCAAAGGAAACCCCACTGTTCGTGCCAAACCACCCCCGAAGGTTCCCACCGCCAAGCCTTTCACTTCCTCAAATCTTGGACGTGTGAACCAAATCTCTGTTGAGGAAACTGATAGTACTTCTGACGTCATTCTTGGTACGCTCCCAGTCAATTTTGTTCCCACTTCTGTCCTTTTCGATCCAAGAGCATCTCACTCATTCATGTCGGAGAGTTATGCACTTCGACATGAGATATCCTTTGATGAAATGTTCACCCCTATGATCATTCAAACTCCTGGTTCCAAATGGCAAACTAATAGAGTAAGCCATGGCAATCAAATTGCAATTGAGGGTTTAGTATTCCTTGCTTCACTCATAGCCCTCAAGTCTTCAGACATTGATGTCATCCTTGGTATGGATTGGTTATCAAGACAACATGCTTTTCTTGATTGTAAAGCCAAGTCAGTTAGACTTACACATCCTTCAGGCCAGACAATAGATTACACCTCACCCAGAACAAGAACCCAGGTGCATTCTTTGAATGTGCTTCCCCTTCCCGACCTTGAAGATGTTCCGGTGATTCGTGACTTCCCGGATGTCTTTCCTGAAGAGCTGCCGGGAATTCCACCCGACAGATGTCTAGAGTTCATAGTGGATCTTGCCCCAGGAACCACACCAATTTCCAGACACCCATACAATATGGCCCCACGTGAGTTAGCTGAGCTTAAAACCCAACTGGAAGCTTTGTTGGAAAAAGGCTTCATCCGCCCTAGCTCATCGCCATGGGGTTGCCCCATTCTGTTCGTAACGAAGAAAGATGGAACAGAAAGGATGTGCGTAGACTATCGCCCGCTAAATCTAGCGACGATAAAGAACAAGTACCCACTGCCCAGGATCAATGATCTTTATGATCAACTTGCTGGATCCTCTGTCTTCTCCAAGATGGATTTGAGATTGGGTTATCATCAAATCAAAATCCGAAACGAGGACATTCCCAAAACGGTTTTACTACTCGTTATGGTCTTTACGAGTACACCGTCATGTCCTTTGGTTTAACCAATGCCCCCGCCACTTTCTCACTCATGATGAATTCGATCTTCATGGAGTACTTAGATAAATTTGTTGTGGTTTATCTCGATGACATTCTCATCTACTCGAAGAACGAAGAAGAACATGCCGAACACCTAAGGCTAGTATTGATGAAACTTAGAGAGCATCGCCTGTATGCTAAATTCTCCAAGTGTGAATTTTGGCTACCAGAAGTGACCTACTTAGGCCACGTGATTTCTGCAAAAGGCATTGTTGTCAATCCCGAGAGAGTTCAGGCCGTCCTTGACTGGACTCCACCTGAATCGGTTAAGCAAGTTAGGAGTTTTCTTGGCCTAGCCAGCTATTGCCGCCGCTTCGTCGAGAACTTTTCTAAAGTTGCAAAGCCTCTTACTGAACTCCTCAAGAAAGATAAGAAATTCCTATGGACTCCCAAGTGCGAGGAAAGCTTTCAAGAGCTAAAAAGAAGATTGACTTCTGCACCCGTACTTGCGCCTCCAGACACTAAAAAGGATTTCGAGATCTATTGTGACGCATCATGGCAAGGGTTAGGATGCATACTTCTGCAAGATCGACATGTGGTAGCTTATGCTTCACACCAGTTGCGGCCACATGAAGAGAACTATCCTACCCACGATCTTGAACTCGCTGCCGTAGTTCATGCCCTAACAACTTGGCGACATTACCTCCTTGGTAATCATTGTGAGATCTATTCCGACCACCAAAGCCTCAAATACATATTCACCCAGCCAGATCTTAACCTCAGGCAAAGACGCTGGATTGAGTTGATAAAAGATTACGACGTAGGAATTTCTTACACCCCAGGCAAAGCCAATGTCATGGCCGATGCACTAAGTCGTAAGTCGTATTGTAACAACCTCATGTTACAACAGTATCAACCACTTCTTCATGAGGAATTTCGAAAACTCAATCTCGAGATTGTTCCTCATGGCTATCTTTCTACCTTGGTGGCGAAACCAACCCTTGAGGATAAAATCATAGCCGCCCAGAAATGTGATAGTGGTATTCGAGAGATCAAGAAGAACATTGCTAGCGGAGTTGCTAAATGTTTCTCCATAAATGATAAAGGTGTTGTTTTCTTTGGCACTCAATTGGTTGTACCACGAAAACACAATCTTAGGAAGCTAATCCTCAAAGAAGCTCATGACACTCCCCTCTCAATTCATCCTGGTAGCACAAAGACGTACCGAGACCTACGCCAGAGATTTTGGTGGACTAGGATGAAGAGAGAAATTTCTAAGTTCATTGCCGAATGTGATGTTTGTCGTCACATTAAGGCCGAACATCAAAGACCTGCTGGCACACTTCAACCTTTGCCTATTCCAGAATGGAAATGGGACAAAGTCGGTATGGAAATCATCACCGGCTTTCCAAAAACCCAGAAAGGAAACGATGCCATATTCGTTGTCATAGATAGGCTTTCCAAAGTTGCTCACTTCCTTCCCGTTCGCGAGTCTATAACTTCTAGCCAGTTAGCGGACTTGTACGTCTCTAGAATTGTATCCCTTCACGGTGTTCCTTTGGAAATCAATTCTGATCGCGGTAGCCTTTTCACCTCTAGATTTTGGGGAAGCTTTCAAAATGCTATGGGAACTCATCTCTCCTTTAGTACAGCTTTCCATCCTCAGTCTAGCGGTCAAGTCGAAAGGGTTAACCAAATTCTTGAAGACATGCTCAGAGCTTGTGTTATCTCATTCGGAAAGAATTGGGAGAAGTCTCTTCCATTTGCCGAATTTGCTTATAACAATAGTTTCCAATCTAGTCTGAACATGGCTCCTTTTGAACTCCTTTATGGACGACGATGTCGAACACCACTAAACTGGTCAGAAACCGGTGAAAGACAATTCTTTTGACCGGACATGATCAAGGAAGCAGAAGAGCAAGTTCGCATTGTTCGTGATCAATTGAAAGCAGCCCAGTCTCGTCAGAAAAGCTACTATGATCGTCATCATAGGCAAGAAAGCTACAATCTGGATGAGAAGGCTTACCTTCGGGTTACTCCTCTGAAGGGAACCCAAAGATTCGGTATCAAAGGAAAGTTGGCCCCACGTTACATCGGACCTTTCCGCATTCTTGCTAAACGTGGAGAAGTTGCCTACCAACTTGAACTACCCCCGCACCTTTCCCGAGTACATGATGTATTCCATGTGTCACAACTCAGGCGTTGCTTCAAGGACCCCATCCGCGAAGTCAACCATGAAACGCTTGATCTCCAAGATGACCTTTCTTATCGAGAGTACCCTGTTCGTATTCTTGATTCAGCAGAGCGTGTCACTCGCCGAAAGAAGATCAAGTTTCTGAAAGTTCAGTGGTCTCATCACTCAGAGAAAGAAGCCACGTGGGAAAGAGAAGACCGTCTCAGTACGGAGTACCCCTCCTTCCTCCCGCAGACTTCTGAATCTCGGGACGAGATTCTTTTGAGTGGGGGCGATTTGTCACAACCCCAAGTTAGGTATGTGCTAGGATTAGCAAGTCCCTTTGCATCATGTGAAAAATTCAAAAAGAAATTCAAAAATGGGGAAAAGAAAAGCCCTGAGAAATTAATTCAAAAGGCCAAATAAAAATCTTCTCCAAAAATTCATGTTAGATTTTTGAAAAGTCTTATAAATGAGTGTGATCACATATCAAGTGATGTGGGACCCACCCCATACTCATGGATTTTTCAAATATTCAAACAGTGCCTTGGAATTAATCAAAAACCCCTATTTGAGTTAAGATTCAAATTATTTGAATTTTAAAAATGTTCAAACTTTACAAGTGGCTAACCTAGTATATTGTGATGCCACATAAAAAGTTTCAGCATTTAATAAAATGCCTAGCTATTTATTTAGCACAGCAAAACAAAAAGACAGAAAGAAAACAGAAACAGAAAAGGGAAAAGGACTTACCTGGCCATTCGGCCCAACTTATCCCCCAGGCCCATCTAGCCGGCCCAGCCCAGCCACACCGTTTGTCTCTTACTCCCCGCGCCCACAAGCTGCTCGGTGGAATGCATGCAGCACTCCACCGACGCCGCCGACGAGCAGCAGCCACGCAGCAGCTCCCTGCCGCCACCTCTTCGCACCTGGAGGCTTCTGGACGTCCCCCGTACCTTCTCCCCCACGAGCGCAGTTCCTCCTCCCTCTCTCTCGCCCGTTTTCGACGCCGACGACGACCACCCGAAGCTTGCGCCGGAGCGGCCGCTGGACCCGCGTGGCCACCGTGCTCCCCGCGACGCCTCGAGCTGTCCAGAGGAACCGCAGCCGTCGTCTTCGTCCCCCCGTGCAGTGAATCGAGCCTGGGAGCCCTGGAGACTCCGCCATCGTCACCAAGTCGCCGCCGGCCACCGTGAAGATCCTCGTCGAATTCCATCGCCGTTGAGCCCTCCCCGGCTCCAACCTTTGCACCACCGCGCTCCCCGCATCTCGGTGAGCTTTTCCCCTCACCTAGCTAGCCCCCTCTCGCCCTGTGTCCTGCGCCACCATGGGAGCCGAGCTCCGTCGCCGCCATGGTCGACGGTGAGGTCGCTCCTGTGACCCTTTTCCCTCGTGGTGGTGTCCATTGAGTTCCCGGAGCCACCAGGAGCGCAGTGCCCTACCTCTTGCCCCCTACTTTGCACCGTAACACCATCCACGTTGTCGCCGTGCTTCAGTTGCCGCCGGCAAGGTCCCCGCCGTCGCCTCCGTCACCCCCTGGCCGCGCCGTGGCTTCCACGTGAAGCGCGAGTGCACGGGCTGCACTCCAGTGCCTCTGGCGCTGCAAATCGTGCCCCGCACCGCCGTCCCGAGGAGCTCCGCCGTGCTGGGTGGCCGCCGGCGTTGAGCCGCCGGCGAGGTGACATGGGTGGGCGCTTAACACTAATTAACCACCCCCAGAGTCACTTACAGGTGGGCCCAGGGCCCCCTCTAATCTCTCTGTTAATTTAATTAACAGGGATTTGTCCCAGAGAGGCTGACAGGGTGACCCCACAGGTCAGTTTGACCAGAGTCAAGCCCCTGATGTCATGGTGATGCAGTGATGACGCAATAAACCCTTTTACAGATTAAAAGAAATCCAGAAAATTCCAGAAAAGGCTTTAAACTTGGAAATTCAATAACTAATTCATTTTAACTCCAAATTGGACAAATAATATATGAAAAATGATCAGGAGAAAATAACCTATCCAAATATCCAACTTTCAACTTTGTTTGAGTTGAATTTAAAGTGTGATCAGTAAAATTTGCTATTTGATTTAAATGGAATTAATTCAAATTCTTTTCAAATGCTTTTGCATTTTGAACCATATCAACATACTACATTTCAAACATACATCAGAGGCATATCATAACCATTTCAAAATGATTCAAATTGATCAAACAATGTCACATGTAACTTGGCTAAGTTTGAATTCAAATTGGAGTTTGAATTTGCAATTCAATTTGCAATATACTCCTTTTAAATGGAATGCTCAACACATCAGTACCATGAACATCACCATTACAATCTTATTCATGTGATTGTGCATTGTACATTATGTTGATCCTATGATTGTCATGTTGCTGATAGAAGTGGAGCCGGAACCCGAAGCCACCCCCTTCGTTGAAGACACCGTTATCGAAACCTCGTCAACAAGGCAAGCAAACCCCCTTTGATCATGTCGATAAAATCCCATTTCCCTCTCATGTCTCGCTTATGCATTGTTTAGGATGATCACCATGATAACGTTTCTACCACATAGTTGAACCCATATCCGTTGCATGACCTATCATCTTGTCACAGTAGTAAGCAAACCACAATCCTAGCAGATGTAGGAGTTGGTTGATATCATGTGGCCCCTGCAACTGTTACTGCTTATTGCATGCTTAGAGTTTACCATGAGGATGTTTTGATGTGAGTCGGGATGATAGTGAACATGGTGTTGATGAAAGTGAAACTGTGTTGGTGAATCTACCCTAATACAAGGTGAACGATGAGAGGTTGTGTAGGAGTACACAGTGGGTTGTCTCGTTGAACACCGCCCTAAGCCCGAGTTCTTGTGTGGTGATCCAAGACGAAGAGTACTACCACATGTTGGGCACATGGACCCCCGCTCAACCTACTAACTCACCCATTCTCAGTTCAATGAGTCGCATTAGTTCGGAGTTCTGGTAGGTCTGTGGCACGGTCTGCGAAGTGGAAGAACGGCTATTCAGACCGGCTTGGGACCCTGCACACATCTTCTGGGACCACATCGGTAAACCGGCCGGGTTCACGATGTGGATTCCAGCCCAGATAGGCGTCTCCATTGAATTTGAGTTGGCTGTGAGGTAAAAGTTGTGGGAATTATCCTCGCCGGCACCTCTTAAACGGTGTCGAGTACAAAGGCGGTAACTGATAGTTTCATGTGTGTAGCAGTACACCCCTGCAGGGTTAACAAAACTATTCGAATAGCCGCGTCCGCGGTAAGGGACTACTTGGAGAGCTGTGCTCGATTATTAGACAACTTGAACTGGATAGTTCTAAAACACACAAGATAAGCGTGAGTGCTATGGTGTGCTTCTCGTGGGGAAGTCGAGGAAGTAACCATAGTGGTGTAATTGGTTGAAGAGATGTAGTGGACTCGTGTACACTTCTTACCTCAAGTCTGGTACTCGTAGTTCAGGACTAGCCAAGTCAAAGCTGGCACTTCTGCAAATGATCGAGCCCGCCCTAGACCCCGACTAAGTGATCGGGCTGGAGTAAGTCTATGTAAGGGTTATAATACAATCGATAGTATGGTTGAGGCGACTTGTCTATGAGTATGGGAGTTCACCACCCATATCATTTAGACTTGTGTGCGGACGATGAGGACCCATTTCAGTTGATCATCCGCCCTGGATGGGATGCCCCTCACGTTCGATGCTTCCCGAGAACGTTCTGTGCTTGGCCTTGTCTGCTTAGACAAGTGGGTACGGTTCTCGGCTCTCCATTTGATTGTGTTGTAGCGAGGCTTGCATACACTAACCCCGGGTCCCGACAGACTTGGTATCAGAGCAGGACTGACTGTAGGATTATCAACCTTGGCCGAAGTCGAGTCTAGCCTTCTATAGTTATATAGTTACTCTGGGTATATAATGGAACAACGTAAGGCTTCTTTTCTCTCCTTACCCTCATCGATCTGAGTTCTGAGTCACCCTTATATTTTCTACGGGATGATAGGACTAGGCTCATCTATGTCTGAATAGAACATCTCGTTGATTGCCTCCTTATAGCCGTAGGATGGTTGTGGTTGTCCAGAGTCTTCGTGTTTTGAGTTCCTTGAAGAAGTTCTGTCCAATTCTTCGAGGTTGTTTCATTTTCCATCCCAGTGTAGCCGTTATGCTGCCGGATTTGTTCCGTGTTTCTTTGAATCATTGCCTTCGCATTATTATCTTTTCCTCCTTATATCATATCCTTTTATCCTTGACTCCATCGTACAACCTGTTCTGATTGTTGATTTTTATCACACTGGATGTCAGGTGGAACTCGTAGTGCTGTTCTTCGGAATCGAGAGCGTGATCGGAATCGAAATGATGATGAACCTCCACCCCCGCCTTCTGCGGCGGAAATCATGATGGAAGCTGAGCGGAATAGACGTGATCAAACACGCCTTCTGGAGCTCATCGAGCAGAATACCGCCCACCATCGTAATGTGGTGGTCAGCATTCAGGACTTCATCCTCCTCAAGCCACCGGTATTCCGATGTTCTTCTGAACCCCTTGAAGCTGATGATTGGCTCCGTTCCATCGAGCGTAAGCTTGATACAGCACATGTTGCCCCCGATGACCGAGTTATTTTCGCGGTATACTTCTTGGAAGGTGCTTCTCTTCAGTGGTGGGAGAACTTTGTTGCAATGCAGCCAGATGGTCACGTAGTGACTTGGCAGGAGTTCTGTGTTGCCTTTCGAGGGTACCACATTCTGGATGAGTTGATGGAGCGCAAGAAGGAAGAGTTCTGCAATCTAAATCAAGGAGAGATGTCCATTCATGAGTATGTGAGGGAATTCAACCGTCTTGCTCGTTATGCCCATGACGAGATCACCACCGATGCCAGAAAGCAGGCAAGGTTCCGCAAGGGACTTAGCCCCATCCTTCGTCATGATCTCAACCTCATCGAGTTTGCCACCTTTGAGGATTTAGTCAACAGATCCTTCAGAGCTGAGCATGGCAATGAAGTTTTCGAGAAGTCTCGCAAGCATGCTCTTGAGCTTGCCCCTTCTTCCAGTTCACGCCCTCAGAAGCGTATGATCTGGATTCCTAACAGTTTGTTTCCCCAAAACAACCCACCGAGGCCATCCCTTGTGCCGCCTCGTCCACCAGCTCCACCAAACAACCCAGCTCCCCGCACTATCTTTGGAGCCTGCTTTAGATGTGCCCAGCCTGGTCACTATTCTCGTGAGTGCCCCGTCAGTCAGAATGCTCCACCCCATGCCAAAGGAAACCCCACTGTTCGTGCCAAACCACCCCCGAAGGTTCCCACCGCCAAGCCTTTCACTTTCACAAATCTTGGACGTGTGAACCAAATCTCTGTTGAGGAAACTGATAGTACTTCTGACGTCATTCTTGGTACGCTCCCAGTCAATTTTGTTCCCACTTCTGTCCTTTTCGATCCAGGAGCATCTCACTCATTCATGTCGGAGAGTTATGCACTTCGACATGAGATATCCTTTGATGAAATGTTCACCCCTATGATCATTCAAACTCCTGGTTCCAAATGGCAAACTAATAGAGTAAGCCATGGCAATCAAATTGCAATTGAGGGTTTAATATTCCTTGCTTCACTCATAGCCCTCAAGTCTTCAGACATTTATGTCATCCTTGGTATGGATTGGTTATCAAGACAACATGCTTTTCTTGATTGTAAAGCCAAGTCAGTTAGACTTACACATCCTTCAGGCCAGACAATAGATTACACCTCACCCAGAACAAGAACCCAGGTGCATTCTTTGAATGTGCTTCCCCTTCCCGACCTTGAAGATGTTCCGGTGGTTCGTGACTTCCCGGATGTCTTTCCTGAAGAGCTGCCGGGAATGCCACCCGATAGATGTCTAGAGTTCATAGTGGATCTTGCCCCAGGAACCGCACCAATTTCCAGACGCCCATACAAAATGGCCCCACGTGATTTAGCTGAGCTTAAAACCCAACTGGAAGCTTTGTTGGAAAAAGGCTTCATCCGCCCTAGCTCATCGCCATGGGGTTGCCCCGTTCTGTTCGTAACGAAGAAAGATGGAACAGAAAGGATGTGCGTAGACTATCGCCCGCTAAATCTAGCGACGATAAAGAACAAGTACCCACTGCCCAGGATCAATGATCTTTATGATCAACTTGCTGGATCCTCTGTCTTCTCCAAGATGGATTTGAGATTGGGTTATCATCAAATCAAAATCCGAAACGAGGGCATTCCCAAAACGGCTTTTACTACTCGTTATGGTCTTTATGAGTACACCGTCATGTCCTTTGGTTTAACCAATGCCCCCGCCACTTTCTCACGCATGATGAATTCAATCTTCATGGAGTACTTAGATAAATTTGTTGTGGTTTATCTCGATGACATTCTCATCTACTCGAAGAACGAAGAGGAACATGTCGAACACCTAAGGTTGGTATTGATGAAACTTAGAGAGCATCGCCTGTATGCTAAATTCTCCAAGTGTGAATTTTGGCTACCAGAAGTGACCTACTTAGGCCACGTGATTTCTGCAAAAGGCATTGCTGTCAATCCCGAGAGAGTTCAGGCTGTCCTTGACTGGACTCCACCTGAATCGGTTAAGCAAGTTAGGAGTTTTCTTGGCCTAGCCAGCTATTGCCGCCGCTTCGTCGAGAACTTTTCTAAAGTTGCAAAGCCTCTTACTGAACTCCTCAAGAAAGATAAGAAATTCCTATGGACTCCCAAGTGCGAGGAAAGCTTTCAAGAGCTAAAAAGAAGATTGACTTCTGCACCCGTACTTGCACCTCCAGACACTAAAAAGGATTTCGAGATCTTTTGTGACGCATCACGGCAAGGGTTAGGATGCATACTTCTGCAAGATCGACATGTGGTAGCTTATGCTTCACGCCAGTTGCGGCCACATGAAGAGAACTATCCAACCCACGATCTTGAACTCGCTGCCGTAGTTCATGCCCTAACAACTTGGCAACATTACCTCCTTGGTAATCGTTGTGAGATCTATTCCGACCACCAAAGCCTCAAATACATATTCACCCAGCCAGATCTTAACCTCAGGCAAAGACGCTGGATTGAGTTGATAAAAGATTACGATGTAGGAATTTCTTACACCCCAGGCAAAGCCAATGTTGAAAGCTCAAGAATGATCAGAGGGGGAGGGGGTGAATGATCACTTCTAAAAATTCTAAGGAACTTAGAAGGAATTCATGCAAACTGTGAAGGACTAAGAACATCTCTAAGGAAATACAGTATCGAAGGTAATGCATAGCTCGAAAGAATTAAGGGCGAAGAGAAACATCGAAGGCATACAGGCTACGAGAGAATACTTAATTTAAATGTATGAAGGAAAACGAGCCTGACCCGACGATGTTTGGTAACCAGTTCACACTCTGCAAAGTGCTACGTCTGGTTGGAGGGACTGGTGATTGAACACCTGGAGCAAAACTCTCTCCGTCCTATTCTCCACTGCAACAAACTCCTCGAGCTTGTCCAGTTTTCACTCGTGGTAGATGATTCAGGACATCTCCGAGACCTTTACAGACTTCCTTCAGCAGTGACAAATACTCTTCGACTGCTTGACAGGCGACGCCTAACCGTCTAGGAGTCTAGCAGTTCTCCAAGATAAAAAGATCGGCTAATCTCAACCTAAGTCATAGTGAATTGCTCAACTCAGCTCAGACTTGGGATTTGGTTTTCTCTCGATGAATCTCTCTTGGGATGCTCACAGACTTCTGTCTTAGAATCTTCAGTGGAGCAGCCAACCCGAAATGGCGGGTAGGTGCGGGGTATTTATAGTTGGCGATCCCGATGGGTAAAATGACTGAAGTGACCCGATGCAACTGCTTGACGCGTGTCCACAACGGTCGGATTCCAATCACTGCGCAACATTACTTGAGGAACAAGTAAGCTGACTCACCGAACGAGTTCTCCCTCGAAGGCACGAAGTGCGATGACTTTGCCTTCGAGCTATTCGCTCGACTCGGTAAGATTTCTCTCGGTAGGCTTTTGAGGGTTTTGGTTGAGCAGAGCAAATTCACTTCGACAAAGATCTCAACTAGCAAACCCCTCTTAATAGTACAGTTTTTCTTACGACACAAGAAATAAAGAGAAACTAGCAAAAAGACTAAGTCTTCGACCAGCTTCAGCTTTCTCCTCGTTGCGCTTTTGCTCGAGAGGAACATCTCCTTCCACGACATTTTTAGGGGTCGTCTTCCTTCAAAGGTTTCGGTAGATATCTGCAGTTTCACCGCAGCGAGTTGTCCTTCGACCTTCTACATACAAACTCCATTCTCTCGGAACCTAAGTATCTGTTTATACTCGAAAACAATATTAGTTCCACTTCTGCTTTGTCCAACAATGTCCAAAACCTTCGGGGGCAAAACTTGCTCTTACAATCTCCCCCTTTTTGGACGATTGTTGACAAAACAGGCATCGATAAATAATTTGAAAAAGTTTGAGTTTTCGATGATAAACCAGTGCTAAGGATTGATGAAGAACTCCCCCTTGATGTATGCACGTAAGATAAAGATTTCCTGTGAAGTGCATATTTGACAAGAAGAGTCGAGGAAAAACATCAATAATCTTAGCGAGTGAAATTGCATTCCAGATAGTGTCCAATGAGAAATATGCAATCTCCTCGAATGACCTGTGAACTTATGGGATAGATAACTTCCTGCAAAAAGGTTAAGTATTGCAAGCAGCAGATAGATATCTTACGAAAAGAGTAGCAGTTCACAGTCCTACTTAGAGTTAGTTACAACCAGATCGAATATGAATCGAGAGTTTGTTGAAACTACTCAGAAACCTCAAAATCAAAAGTTTATCGAATGAAAAGCAAAGCCCTTAACCCCGTAGGAAAACTAATTTCTTTTCGATGCCACTACATCTCCCCCTTTTTGTCACAACGTACAAAAAGTCGAGATGATAGGGTCGAAAGAAATCCCTACTCGCGAGGCTGGCTCCGGCGACGACGAGAAGATTCGGCAAGCGTTGGAGCACGACGAATTGGACGAGCGCCGGGAGGAGTGATCTTCGTGCGGAAGGAGTGTTGATCTCCAGAAGATTCCAGCTGCGATTCCGGCGGAGTCCGGGGGCTTCGAGGATGTGGCGAGTAAACTCTCGGTTGACGCTGAGGAGGGGCTTCTTCTTGCTCGGAGTCGGAGGAGAGGGTGTCCATAGTGATGTGATAATAGTCGTCGACACTGAGCACATCTCTGTTCTTCGGCAGACGAGGGATATTGGGATCCGGGCGATCTACTCGATCATCATTTGTCCAATTTCTGTTCAGATGGGGAGGATATTCTTCGAACCCGCATCGTTGAAGTTGACCGAGGGAATTGAACTTCCTTAAACCTTTCCAATCACGGCGAAGGCATTCACGCAGCATCTGATTGTTGTTCATGGCAATGTTTCGCAGGTGAATGATTTCGTCCATCATAGCTTGCTTCTGAATGAAATCTTGATCAATGTGATGTTGAAGCATTTTCTGGGACCGAAGAGAAACTTCCAAATGATGCACTGGCTTTATAAACTTCGAGCGAATATTTCGCTCTGTTATGTGGGCGCGGATGCCAGTGTGCTCAGCAAAAGGATCGGTGGGTCGAGCAACAACCTGCAATACTTCACGAACAGGAGGAGTGAAAATCTTCGGGTAAATGGATACGGGGAATGGCACGTCCCGAGAGTAATTGCAGATTGCCATCAGCCATGGTGCATATGGCTTGTGGGAATTGTGGTCATCAGCACAAGACACCAAAGTTCTGAGGAAGTAGTCTTCAAAATCGAAGGGACAACCGTGGACTAACTTCATCAGAGCAAGTTGCACATCATTGGGAATGGGAAAATCATCGTGCACATCGAGCATTGGCATCAAAGTCTTCGATAGAATATAAAACCATGCCTTTGCTTCAAATACCAAGTGTCTTGGCTTCGGCTCAGTGGGGTAGTGATATCCTACGACATCTGGATCCATAAGCGTAGAGAATTCAGCTGGAGTTGCAGCAGGTAAGTCATGGAGCTTGTGAGGTAATCCTTCGAAACGAGGTAAATTGATGATGGCCAGAAATTGATCGACAGTCATATGAAAAACTTGGCCTTGAATCATATAATCAAATTTCCATGTCTTCGAGTTCTCCGGATCTCCAGTGACATAAAGCGTTGCATAAAACTGCTTGATAAGCTCGGGATTGTAACCACAATCGAGAGCAAACATCTTGTGAGCATGCAGACTATCAATTGTTTCGGCAACATTCTCGAAACAAGTAGTGGAGTACACCGAAGGCATATCAAGGAATTGATGCTGGAAAACTCTTGCCTTGTTGTACAGCACACGAGTATAGTAGATAGCTTGTTCTTGGGTCCAAAACCGAAGAGAATATGCACTTCTGGGCTTCTCGTAGGGATTGGTACCGAAGAAAAATGGTTTGTGTTCGCGCCTTTTGAAGATAGGACCTCCACGAGGAACATCTGAGCGGAACAGAGGTAGCATTTCTCTCGGATGAGCAGAGTGAAGCAGCTCATCAACTGGAAAAACTTCAGCAGCATTATCTGGCATCTGGAATACAGGTTCAGCAGGTCGAGTGATGGATGATGGAATGTTTACGATATCCTGAGTCGGAATGACTGCAGGAGCATTCTCTTCGGGCTGAGCTACGACGGCATCTCCTTCGTCGGTTTGAGCATTTTGTGCGGCCTCTTCATTTTCCATGGCCTCCAAGTCTTCATCTAGTTGTGCAAAAGCATCAACCATTTCTTCGTTCGAGGAACTTGAAGAGGAGGAGGAAGAATTGTCACTTGGACTGACATCTCCAGAACTATTGCATGCGACATGGTCTCGTCGAGAAGAAACTGTCGTGATGTCAACATCAGCATCTTCTCCTTCAGGCAGAGTCTTGGCAGAAGAGTAATCTTTCTGGGCAGAGGAAATGGGGACTTGTGTTTCTTGCTCGACCTGAGCCACTTGCTCGGTCTCTGCATGGACTTGGGTTTCGATGACTGGGGTGGTCGATGGAATGACGAGAGTAGGTGATGGTGGGTTTGGAGGTGGCGTCGAGGATTTTGGTGGTGAGGGTTGACGAGGTGGAAGTGGAGGTGTTTGTTGTTGAGGTGGAGGAGTGGCTTGGCAAGGGGGTGGAGTTGTTTGTCGAGGAGGTGGGGTTCTTTGGCGAGGTGATGGTGTTTTCTTGCGGGGAGGAGAGGGTTGCTTGGTTGGATTTGGTGCAGATTCTTGTCGAGCTGTGGCAGCATCGACCTCAGTGGTCTTGGACTTCTTGGCGGTCTTCTCGATCTCTGGCGTCCCACGCACAGAGGTTGGGGCAGCAGACTTTCTCTTTCGAGATTGTCTTTGGAACAGAGCATTATTATGCTCTTTGCAAACAGCAGATACAACTTGTTTAACCTTGTCAAACACAGCAGTTAAATTCTCTTTCTGAGCTCTCCTGGAGGCTTCAGCCGATGCAATCTTGGATTTGAAAAAATTTCGAGACTCAACGTCCTCGGTTTCTTCTTGAAGTTGCCTGGTGTAAAACCTCACTTGTTCCTTATCCTTTTTATCCTGGGTGATATAATCTTCCCAGCGAATCATGTATCGAGCAACATGCTCTTGGATTTCAGCAGGAACATCGTCCTCGGCAGTGACTCTGCTCGGTGTGGTAGCCATCTTCCAGAGAATGTGTGAAATATGTGCAGCATCCCATGGAGCATTTGCATTTGATTCTCCTTCGTTAGAACTCTCCTCATCGGCACGAGGGCCGGAACCAACTGGTGCAACAGGGGCAGGAGCTGGGGCAGCTGGAGGAACTGGAGCATCTTGCGCCTTCTGTCTAGCCTCCTTGGCTTTCTTTTCGGCTTCCTTGGTGGCCTTGACAGCAGCAATGGGCTTTGAGGCCACTGCTTTATCCTTCGAGGCACTAGGGGCCTCAGCATTCTTCTTCACAGCACTTGGGGCTACAACCTTTTCCTTCGGGTTTGTAGGTATAGTGCCTTCAGAAATCTGGCGTCGATATTTTTCACTGACCAAATGGAGAATACCAAGTTGTTGAGCAACCGGAGCCTTTTTATGCTCGGGCTGACTGTGAAAGTTCAGGAGTTTGGAATTAATCAAGTCTTTTGCCTCTTGTTCCTTTTGTTTTGCCAGCCTTTCTTTACGTTGAACAAGAGTTTCTTCATCCTCAGAAACTTGAGCTTGCTTTCCCTTCGTTGTGACCGAAGGTTTTGGTTGGCGAACAGGAACAGGTGGAGCAGAAGAAATGGGCGGATCAATGACCAAGTTGGTCAAGTCAATATTTCCTCGAGGAGCCTGTGGAGCTGGCTCCTGGATCCTAATGCCCTTACTGCTCGGCTTTTTCTTCAGAGGTATGTCCTCGACATCAGCCTCAGTACCAGGGTCTTGATCATCTGAGTTAGCTTCTCCTTCGGAGCTTGCATCAGGAGGAGATACTATTACAACCTTTTTCTGTCGCTTGGCTGACTTCTTGCCACCCTTTGATTTGGCACTAGGGCCAACTTCCTCGGCACCTTCAGCAGCAGCAGCTTCCTTTCGTGCTTTGGCTTCTTTTCTCTTCTGTGCTCGAGCTTCTCGAGCTTCAACAAGCTCTTTAAAATCATCAGGTGTTTTGAGAGCTGTAGGGTGAGCATCAGCAGTAGGAGGTGGTCGATTATCCTTCGTCCACTTTGGCCTTAAAGATTTAACATCCGACCAGGGATTTTTCATTGCAAACAGCCTCTCCCATCGTGGGATAAGAGACTTGTACTCATACCAACGAAGAGCTTGAAGCCTTCGTATCTCTTGCAGACGATTTTCTCTCGTACGTTCATCTTCAGATCCTGAAGGTGTCCTCAAGTTCTTCTCTATGATCAAATCCTCAGATAAACCTTCAGAGTTGTTGGTGATTCTAGTTCTGCCTCCCACACGCTTGGGTGCTCTAATATTTCCTTCGTTGCTAGACATTTTCCTGCGAAAAAGGAAGGTACGAGGGAATATAGGGAAGTTGTGAACAAGTACCAGCAATTACGAGGAAAATCATTTTGAAAGCAGCAATCATATCGAGAGATTTGTCTTATCGCAAGTTTTCATGAAAGTGCTAGGCTAGATTTTCATCGGGTGGAAATCTAACGAAGAACTTGTATGAATTAATCGCACAAGTATAAGTCTATCGATACAATACTGAAGGAATTGCCTAAGTGAGAGAATCCGAGTGATTTCTTACCAAGGTCAGATGGGGAATCGACAGAAAAGGCTACAAACAGATTTCCCAAGTTTCAAAGATCCAATCGGATCAAACAGTCCTAAAAGAAATCACAGAAAATCAACACAGAAACTGGAAACGATGAACAGATGAGATAGAATCGAATCCAGAGCCACACATACCCTAACTTGGTGATGTGAGGCGACTACGGCGACGCGGATGAAGATCTTCGTCGACGGGAACATCTCCGGCGGCTTCCTTCTGGCAGCTAAACGGCGAGGGAGTCGACGGCGACGAGGCAGCACGACGGCGCGCGAGAGAGAGCTTCTGGAAGCGAAGAGACGAAGTCGAGGAAATAGCGATGTCTAGGCCGGTGGGGTGGATCAATATATATAAGGGGGGTCTGACCGAGCTGTCAGATCTGATCCAACGGCGCAGATTTTGCGTCTCTCCGCATTCAACGGACGGATTTTGTGGCGGTAATCGTGGGAAGTCCCAACGAACCGAAAGATAGTTGCTCCACGTCCGAGACCAAACTCATCGAACAATGAGTAAAAAGAAGATAAAAACTTCGATAGATTTTCCTTTGGAATCAATGACATTTGAAGGGAATCTTGATCGAGTACAATATATACATGTTCACGAAAGAAAAGCACAAAAGGGGTAGGGATAGAATAGAGGGAAAACAGGGTCCGATACTTAGTCAATCCGAGGGAAAAACAGCGATAAGACTCGGATTGATAAGTGTATAGGACAACACCAAACGAACAAAAAAACGAAAAAGAAAAACGATAGAAAATTAACGTAAGCAATCAACAATGAAAACTAATGATACATAGTACCGATGGTTATGATCTTACAACACATTGCGTGAGTCTAAGATGTTCAACTCACACCTCAGTGTACAGAACCTCTTTTCATCCAAGGGCTTTGTGAATATATCAGCCAATTGATCTTCGGTGCGAACATGACTGATAACAATATCTTCTCGCTGAACGTGATCTCGAAGAAAATGATGACGAATATCAATATGCTTCGTTCGAGAGTGTTGCACTGGATTATGGGCAATTTTGATAGCACTCTCGTTATCACAGAGCAATGGAATTTTCTTCACAAGAATACCATAGTCTTTCAGCGTTTGCTTGAGCCACAGAATCTGAGTACAGCATGAACCGGCAGCAATATACTCGGCTTCAGCCGTAGAAATAGATACACAATTCTGTTTCTTCGAAGCCCAACAGACAAGAGATCTACCGAGAAAATGACATGTCCCTGAGGTAGATTTCCTGTCGACTCGATCACCAGCCCAGTCGGAATCAGAGTAACCAACGAGATCAAACTGGGCACCCTTGGGATACCAAAGACCCAAGGTTGGTGTGTGAGCCAGATATCGAAGGATTCGCTTGACAGCAATACGATGAGATTCCTTCGGATTTGCCTGAAAACGAGCACACATACAAACTGATAGCATAATGTCAGGTCTAGATGCACAAAGGTAAAGAAGCGAACCGATCATCGAGCGATATTTCTTCTGATCGAAAGGTTTGCCCTTCTCATATGCATCTAGATGAACATTCGTAGGCATTGGAGTCTTGATAGTTTTGCAACTGACAAGATCAAACTTCTTCAGGCAATCTCTGAGATACTTCTCTTGAGAAATGAAAGTACCATTTTTCTGTTGACGGATTTGAAGCCCGAGAAAGAACTTCAATTCTCCCATCATTGACATTTCATATTTCTTCGCCATCATGCGAGCAAATTCTTCGCTAATATCAGGGTTAGTACAGCCAAAAATAATATCATCGACATAAATTTGACACACAAAAAGGTCATTTTTGTATGCACGAGTAAAAAGAGTCGGATCGGTTGTTCCTGGTTTGAAGCCCTTCTTTAAAAGAAAATCCTTCAGTGTTTCATACCAAGCACGAGGTGCTTGCTTTAACCCATATAGGGCCTTGTGCAATCTGTACACCTTATCAGGATTCTTTGGGTCTTCAAAACCTGGTGGCTGCATAACATACACTTCTTCTTCGATTTCACCGTTAAGAAATGCACTTTTGACATCCATTTGATATAGCAATATACCATTGTAATTGGCAAAAGCAAGCATGACACGAATGGATTCAAGACGAGCAACAGGGGCATAAGTCTCACCAAAATCAATACCTTCGATTTGGGTGTATCCTTGTGCAACCAGTCGAGCTTTATTCCTTACCACTATGCCATCTTCATCTTGCTTGTTGCGAAAGATCCACTTCGTACCAATGATATTATGCTTTGTGGGATCAGGTCTATCGACAAGGGACCAGACTTTATTTCTCTCGAACTGGTTAAGTTCTTCGAGCATAGCAGTCATCCAGTCTGAGTCCTTCATGGCTTCATCGAATTTTGATGGTTCTAGCATGCATACAAACGAAAAATTTCCACAGAAGTTAGCTAATCGAGTACGAGAACGAGTGGTGGGTCGACCTGGTAAACGAATTTCTTCGAGAATTGAGTCGACATCCACTCTTCTTCGAACGCGAGGAAAAACTTCTTCATCATCTTGTGGATCCGGTTGTCCTTCGGGATCAGCTTGTTCATCGGGAACATTTTCTTCGTTTACGCGTTCTCCTTCGACCTGTACATCATTTGCTTCAGGATGTTGATCTCCAGCGCCCTGGGCTATGTGTGGGAACATTGGACCATCATCATCCTTGTTTGCTTGACGTGCATTCCCATCGACAGGTCGAATATCTCCAATAGCCATGTACCTGATAACTTCATCCAGGTTAAGAGGTAATTGCTCCTTTTGAGAGCCGTTAGTTTCATCAATCGAACATTTACAGTTTCTACACCTTTGCCAAGTTGAGAGTTGTAAACTCTGTAAGTGTGAGACTTCGAACCATAACCTAGGAGAAAACCTTCGTGTGCCTTTGGGGCAAACTTGGAGCTGTGATTCATATCTCTGATGTAACATGTAGCACCAAAAACCCTGAGATAAGACACATTGGGCTTTTTACCAGTGATGAGTTCATGTGAAGTTTTCTTCAGAAATTTGTGCAGATAAACCTTGTTGATGATATGACATGCAGTGTTGATAGCTTCAGCCCAGAACCTGATAGGGGTCTTGTATTCAGCGAGCATTGTTCTGGCCATTTCAATAAGTGTTCGATTCTTTCTCTCGACCACACCATTTTGTTGCAGTGTATAAGCAGCCGAGAATTCATGAGTAAAGCCATATTCATCAAGAAATTCTTCGATATGAGTATTTTTGAATTCTGTACCATTATCACTTCTGATATGCTTGAGAGATAATTCATATTCAGTTTGAGCTCTCTTTGCGAAGGTTTTGAAAATTTCAACAACCTTGCTCTTGTCATCAAGAAAGAAAACCCAGGTATATCGAGAGAAATCATCAACAATAACCAGACCATACTTGTTACCTCCAAGACTAGCATAATTTTGAGGACCGAATAAATCCATATGAAGTAATTCAAGAGGACGAGTAGTAGTCATGACGGTTTTTGCTGAGTGATGTTTCTTGGCAATCTTTCCAGCTTCACAGGCACTGCATAGACGATCTTTATCGAATTTCACATTATCAATTCCAACGATGTTCTTCTTCGAGATAAGAGTTTGAAGATTTTTCATCCCTGCATGACCAAGTCTTCGGTGCCATAACCAACCAGAAGTGGCTTTGGCCATCAAACATGTGGACACTGCAGGTCCCGAAGAAAAATCAACGACGTAAAGATCACCCTTGCGATATCCTTCGAACACGAAGGAATAATCATCCTGTGAAAAGACAACACAACGAGACGCAGAAAACAGTACAAGCATACCCATATCACAAAGTTTCGATATAGACATAAGATTATATCCTAGAGATTGTACAAGTAACACCTTATCAATATGCTTGTCTTTCGATATTGCAACATTACCCAAACCAAGTACTTTTCCTTTGTTTTTGTCACCGAAGGTAATGTATTTCTGTGAAGATTCAGACAGATTTGCTTCGGTGAACAACTCTTTGTCTCCGGTCATATGATTTGTACATCCACTATCCATGACCCATTCGGATCCACTGGAGACATAGCCCTGCAGAAGAATTAGTTCTTCTTAACCACCCACAAACGAGCAGGTGACTTAGAAGGCATGGAAGAGCAAGATGGGGCAGCAAAATTATAGCGAACAGGATTGCATTGTCGATCAGGACCATCAAGCACACCATAAATATAATTCCTCGATGAGGGGTTAGAGTACTGATGAGTAACAGCAACTTTGGTGTTATCATTACGATGACGATAAACATTTCTATCGACACGATAGTATTCCTTCTGGGGAACATTTGAAGCAGGCACCAAGGGTTCATTTCTATCCTCGAGAGAATAGTAGTGATTCGGTGGTACCGAGGATTTTCCCTGCATAGAATGGTTAGGGGGCAGTTTTTCTATGAGAGATTTGCGAACCCAAATCTGTCGCTTATAGAAACCATTCTTCGGAGGAGTACCAACGAATCCAGCTGACACTTTTCCTTTCTGATCTTTGACAAGCTTGTAGTCAGAATCAAGTGATTCATCAACAATAGCTTTGTCAATTTTGCAACTGAAACCTGAAAGGTTAGCAATATCAATGGGCTTTTCTTTCGCAAGAACCCAGACAGTTTTAGGATACTGCTCGGGTTCCCAGTAGGTTCCGTCAGGATTGATTTTCCTTTCAAAGCCAACTCCTTCGTTTCGGGGATTTCTGTGAAGAAGAGCCTTTCGTAGGATATCACATAGGTACTGGTGTCCCTGCACACTTTTGAACATGCCTGTTTCAAATAAATCTTTCAACCTGAGGAGTTCCTCGGTAATGGTTTCCTCGTTCGAGGGGTTAGCATCATCAATAACAATAGGTTGCTTTCCTTTCGATCTCTCAGAAATAGAATCAATTTTACTTCGTTCCAAACAAGTCAAGCAAGGTGGAATAGATTCATTTTTATCTTCTGAGCCTTGTTGAGCCATGAGAGTGAGATTTACACTTTCCAACTCTTCGTTAGCCTCTCTCAGTTTCTCGAGAGCCATTTTCCCTTGAAGGAATTCGTAGGTTAGCTTCTCGTAGTCCACTGAGAGAAGTTCATGACGAGAGGAAAGTTCATCATACTTTTCTTTCAGAGATGCATGCTCGTTAGTCAAAGTTTGACCCTTCTCAATCTCATTGATCAACAGAGTCTCAGATTTTTGAATAGTTTCACTTAGAGAATCTAGTTCATCTTGTTGGATAGAAGCAATTTTAGCAAGTTTAGCATAGCTTATCCTAGAGTCACTTTCATAAGCAGATCCATCAGAAGTATCGTAGGATTTCTTAGATGAAGATACCTTAGCCTTGGCCATGAAGCAGTAAGCTGGAGATTCATCTTCACTGCTCTGGTTGGAAAAGAATGAACTTGAATTCTTGTTTGAGGCGAATGCTATCCCAGCAACACCATCAGATTCAGAACCAGAACCAGAACCTGATCTTGACTTTGATCCTGCTTCAGAACCGGAAACTTCATCTTCAGAGTTCATCTCTTTACCCAGATAAGCTTTGGCTCGGTGTGAATTCTGTCGACGAGAGGAATGTGATTTCGAGGAAGAACTCTCTCGATGCTTGTGATACTTCTTCTTCTTGTCATCATCAGAACCATCTTTCTTGTCTTTTCTGGACCTTGAATCATATTTCTTCGAATCGTGGTTTTTGCTCGATCTGTAAGACTTGCTCGAAGAGCTGCTGTGAGAGTGCTTTGATTTATGTTCAATTTCCCAGAGAGGACAATCAGCAATGAAGTGACCTGGCTTCTTGCACTTATAGCAACAGTTATCTTTCGCTGAAGAGTTTCTGGATGATGATCGATGCTGTGATGAATTGCTAGAATGTCTTGAAGAATAGTTTTTCTTCGGTGAAGAGGAGTTCCTTTTCTGAAAGCGGTTGAATCTTCTCATTATCAGTGCAAGATCTTTCCCAATGTTCTCGGGGTCATCAGATGCACCAGCAGATTCAGAACTGGCTTCAGGAGAGGAGTGACGTGAAGCTCTGGCCTTGAGTGCGTGAGATTTCTTTCGACTCCCATTGACATCACGTTTCTCATCTTCTTCCATCTCGAAAGTATTAAGCCTTTCAAGAATATCAGCGGCAACCATATCTTTGAAATCAGTTCTTTCCTTAATCATCAGCACAATGTGATCGAAGGAGTCATCAAGAGAACGAAGCAAAGTTCTGACAATAATCCAATTGGTAATGTCATCTGCACCGAGGGAAATCAGTTCATTTGACAGCGCAGTGAGTCTGCTGTATATGGAACAAACTTTTTCTCCCTCGTGCCTCTTGAACCGATAGAACTTGCTTCGAAGGGTGTCAATTCGAGCATCTTTCTGAGTAGAGACACCTTCACCAATCTTCTCGAGATAATCCCAAACACCTTTGGCCGAAGGAATATTCTTGACCTCATGATATTTTTCAGGAATCAGATGATTTGTGATGAATACCCAGACTTCAGCATCTAGCTCTATCTTCTTTGTCTCTTCAGGAGTGATGGCATCAGTGTCCTTGACAGTTACACCATTCTTGACAACTTCCCAAGCGGCGGAGTTGATAGCCATGATATTCCTCTTCATTTTGTCCTTCCAATAGGAATAGTCCTTCCCATTGAAAATAGGGATTGGTTCCCCCGAGCGAACAGCTGCAAACGACATTCTTGACAACACTCCAGGTTGTTAGACCAAAATACGCAGAGCGTAGGGAGTGCCTAGCTCTGATACCAATTGAAAGCTCAAGAATGATCAGAGGGGGAGGGGGTGAATGATCACTTCTAAAAATTCTAAGGAACTTAGAAGGAATTCCTGCAAACTGCGAAGGACTAAGAACATCTCTAAGGAAATACAGTATCGAAGGTAATGCATAGCTCGAAAGAATTAAGGGCGAAGGGAAACATCGAAGGCATACAGGCTACGAGAGAATACTTAATTTAAATGTATGAAGGAAAACGAGCCTGACACGACGATGTTTGGTAAACCAGTTCACACTCTGCAAAGTGCTACGTCTGGTTGGAGGGACTGGTGATTGAACACCTGGAGCAAAACTCTCTTCGTCCTATTCTCCACTGCAACAAACTCCTCGAGCTTGTCCAGTTTTCACTCGTGGTAGATGATTCAGGACATCTCCGAGACCTTTACAGACTTCCTTCAGCAGTGACAAATACTCTTCGACTGCTTGACAGGCGACGCCTAACCGTCTAGGAGACTAGCAGTTCTCCAAGATAAAAAGATCGGCTAATCTCAACCTAAGTCATAGTGAATTGCTCAACTCAGCTCAGACTTGGGATTTGGTTTTCTCTCGATGAATCTCTCTTGGGATGCTCACAGACTTCTGTCTTAGAATCTTCAGTGGAGCAACCAACCCGAAATGGCGGGTAGGTGCGGGGTATTTATAGTTGGCGATCCCGATGGGTAAAATGACTGAAGTGACCCGATGCAACTGCTTGACGCGTGCCCACAACGGTCGGATTCCAATCACTGCACAACATTACTTAAGGAACAAGTAAGCTGACTCACCGAACGAGTTCTCCCTCGAAGGCACGAAGTGCGATGCTTTGCCTTCGAGCTATTCGCTCGACTCGGTAAGATTTCTCTCGGTAGGCTTTTGAGGGTTTTGGTTGAGCAGAGCAAATTCACTTCGACAAAGATCTCAACTAGCAAACCCCTCTTAATAGTACGGTTTTTCTTACGGCACAAGAAATAAAGAGAAACTAGCAAAAAGACTAAGTCTTCGACCAGCTTCAGCTTTCTCCTCGTTGCGCTTTTGCTCGAGAGGAACATCTCCTTCCACGACATTTTTAGGGGTCTTCTTCCTTCAAAGGTTTCGGTAGATATCTGCAGTTTCACCGCAGCGAGTTGTCCTTCGACCTTCTACATACAAACTCCATTCTCTCGGAACCTAAGTATCTGTTTATACTCGAAAACAATATTAGTTCCACTTCTGCTTTGCCCAACAATGTCCAAAACCTTCGGGGGCAAAACTTGCTCTTACAAATGTCATGGCCGATGCACTAAGTCGTAAGTCGTATTGTAACAACCTCATGTTACAACAGTATCAACCACTTCTTCATGAGGAATTTCGAAAACTCAATCTCGAGATTGTTCCTCATGGCTATCTTTCTACCTTGGTGGCGAAACCAACCCTTGAGGATAAAATCATAGCCGCCCAGAAACGTGATAGTGGTATTCGAGAGATCAAGAAGAACATTGCTAGCAGAGTTGCTAAATGTTTCTCCATAAATGATAAAGGTGTTGTTTTCTTTGGCACTCGATTGGTGTACCACGAAAACACAATCTTAGGAAGCTAATCCTCAAAGAAGCTCATGACACTCCCCTCTCAATTCATCCTGGTAGCACAAAGATGTACCGAGACCTACGCCAGAGATTTTGGTGGACTAGGATGAAGAGAGAAATTTCTAAGTTCATTGCCGAATGTGATGTTTGTCGTCGCATTAAGGCCGAACATCAAAGACCTGCTGCCACACTTCAACCTTTGCCTATTCCAGAGTGGAAATGGGACAAAGCCGGTATGGACTTCATCACCGGCTTTCCAAAAACCCAGAAAGGAAACGATGCCATATTCGTTGTCATAGATAGGCTTTCCAAAGTTGCTCACTTCCTTCCCGTTCGCGAGTCTATAACTTCTAGCCAGTTAGCGGACTTGTACGTCTCTAGAATTGTATCCCTTCACGGTGTTCCTTTGGAAATCAATTCTGATCGTGGTAGCCTTTTCACCTCTAGATTTTGGGGAAGCTTTCAAAATGCTATGGGAACTCATCTCTCCTTTAGTACAGCTTTCCATCCTCAGTCTAGCGGTCAAGTCGAAAGGGTTAACCAAATTCTTGAAGACATGCTCAGAGCTTGTGTTATCTCATTCGGAAAGAATTGGGAGAAGTCTCTTCCATTTGCCGAATTTGCTTATAACAATAGTTTCCAATCTAGTCTGAACATGGCTCCTTTTGAACTCCTTTATGGACGACGATATCGAACACCACTAAACTGGTCAAAAACCGGTGAAAGACAATTCTTTGGACCGGACATGATCAAGGAAGCAGAAGAGAAAGTTCGCATTGTTCGTGATCAATTGAAAGCAGCCCAGTCTCGTCAGAAAAGCTACTATGATCGTCATCATAGGCAAGAAAGCTACAATCTGGATGAGAAGGCTTACCTTCGGGTTACTCCTCTGAAGGGAACCCAAAGATTCGGTATCAAAGGCAAGTTGGCCCCACGTTACATCGGACCTTTCCGCATTCTTGCTAAACGTGGAGAAGTTGCCTACCAACTTGAACTACCCCCGCACCTTTCCCGAGTACATGATGTATTCCATGTGTCACAACTCAGGCGTTGCTTCAAGGACCCCATCCGCGAAGTCAACCATGAAACGCTTGATCTCCAAGATGACCTTTCTTATCGAGAGTACCCTATTCGTATTCTTGATTCAGCAGAGCGTGTCACTCGCCGAAAGAAGATCAAGTTTCTGAAAGTTCAGTGGTCTCATCACTCAGAGAAAGAAGCCACGTTGGAAAGAGAAGACCGTCTCAGTACAGAGTACCCCTCCTTCCTCCCGCACACTTCTGAATCTCGGTACGAGATTCTTTTGAGTGGGGGCGAGTTGTCACAACCCCAAGTTAGGTATGTGCTAGGATTAGCAAGTCCCTTTGCATCATGTGAAAAATTCAAAAAGAAATTCAAAAATGGGGAAAAGAAAAGCCCTGAGAAATTAATTCAAAAGGCCAGATAAAAATCTTCTCCAAAAATTCATGTTAGATTTTTGAAAAGTCTTATAAATGAGTGTGATCACATATCAAGTGATGTGGGACCCACCCCATACTCATGGATTTTTCAAATATTCAAACAGTGCCTTGGAATTAATCAAAAAACCCTATTTGAGTTAAGATTCAAATTATTTGAATTTTAAAAATGTTCAAACTTTACAAGTGGCTAACCTAGTATATTGTGATGCCACATAAAAAGTTTCAGCATTTAATAAAATGCCTAGCTATTTATTTAGCACAGCAAAACAAAAAGACAGAAAGAAAACAGAAACAGAAAAGAGAAAAGGACATACCTGGCCATTCGGCCCACCTTATCCCCCAGGCCCATCTAGCCGGCCCAGCCCAGCCACCCCGTTTGTCTCTTCCTCCCCGCACCCACAAGCTGCTCGGTGGAATGCATGCAGCACTCCACCGACGCCGCCGACGAGCAGCAGCCACGCAGCAGCTCCCTGCCGCCACATCTTCGCACCTGGAGGCTTCTGGACGTCCCCCGTACCTTCTCCCCCACGAGCACAGTTCCTCCTCCCTCTCTCTCGCCCGTTTTCGACGCCGACGACGACCACCCGAAGCTTGCGCCGGAGCGGCCGCTGCACCCGCGTGGCCACCGTGCTCCCCGCGACGCCTCGAGTTGTCCAGAGGAACCGCAGTCATCATCTTCATCTCCCCGTGCAGTGAATCGAGCCTGGGAGCCCTGGAGACTCCGCCATCGTCACCAAGTCGCCGCCGGCCACCGTGAAGATCCTCGCCGAATTCCATCGCCGTTGAGCCCTCCCCGCCTCCAACCTTTGCACCACCGCGCTCCCCGCATCTCGGTGAGCTTTTCCCCTCACCTAGCTAGCCACCTCTCGCCCTGTGTCCTGCGCCACCATGGGAGCCGAGCTCCGTCGCCGCCATGGTCGACGATGAGGTCGCTCCTGTGACCCTTTTCCCTCATGGTGGTGTGCATTGAGTTCCTGGAGCCACCAGGAGCGCAGCGCCCTACCTCTTTCCCCCTGCTTTGCACCGTAGCACCATCCACGTTGCCGCCGTGCTTCGGTTGCCGCCGGCAAGGTCCCCGCCGTCGCCTCCGTCACCCCCTGGCCGCGCCGTGGCTTCCACGTGAAGCGCGAGTGCACGGGCTGCACTCCAGTGCCTCTGGCGCTGCAAATCATGCCCCGCACCGCCGTCCCGAGGAGCTTCGCTGTGCTGGGTGGTCGCCGGCGTTGAGCCGCCGGCGAGGTGACGTGGGTGGGCGCTTAACACTAATTAACCACCCCCAGAGTCACTTACAGGTGGGCCTAGGGCCCCCTCAAATCTCTCTGTTAATTTAATTAACAGGGATTTATCCCAGAGAGGCTGATAGGGTGACCCCACAGGTCAGTTTGACCAGAGTCAAGCCCCTGATGTCATGCTGATGCAGTGATGACGCAATAAACCCTTTTACAGATTAAAAGAAATCCAGAAAATTCCAGAAAAGGCTTTAAACTTGGAAATTCAATAACTAATTCATTTTAACTCCAAATTGGACAAATAATATATGAAAAATGATCAGGAGAAAATAACCTATCCAAATATCCAACTTTCAACTTTGTTTGAGTTGAATTTAAAGTGTGATCAGTAGCATTTGCTATTTGATTTAAATGGAATTAATTCAAATTCTTTTCAAATGCTTTTGCATTTTGAACCATATCAACATACTACATTTCAAACATACATCAGAGGCATATCATAACCATTTCAAAATGATTCAAATTGATCAAACAATGTCACATGTAACTTGGCTAAGTTTGAATTCAAATTGGAGTGTGAATTTGCAATTCAATTTGCAATATACTCCTTTTAAATGGAATGCTCAACACATCAGTACCATGAACATCACCATTACAATCTTATTCATGTGATTGTGCATTGTACATTATGTTGATCCTATGATTGTCATGTTGCTGATAGAAGTGGAGCCGAACCCGAAGCCACCCCCTTCGTTGAAGACACCGTTATCGAAACCTCGTCAGCAAGGCAAGCAAACCCCCTTTGATCATGTCGATAAAATCCCATTTCCCTATCATGTCTCGCTTATGCATTGTTTAGGATGATCACCATGATAACGTTTCTACCGCATAGTTGAACCCATATCCGTTGCATGACCTATCATCTTGTCACAGTAGTAAGCAAACCACAATCCTAGCAGATGTAGGAGTTGGTTGATATCATGTGGCCCCTGCAACTGTTACTGCTTATTGCATGCTTAGAGTTTACCATGAGGATGTTTTGATGTGAGTAGGGATGATAGTGAACATGGTGTTGATGAAAGTGAAACTGTGTTGGTGAATCTACCCTAATACAAGGTGAACGATGAGAGGCTGTGTAGGAGTACACAGTGGGTTGTCTCGTTGAACACCGCCCTAAGCCCGAGTTCTTGTGTGGTGATCCAAGACGAAGAGTACTACCACATGTTGGGCACATGGACCCCCGCTCAACCTACTAACTCACCCCTTCTCAGTTCAATGAGTCGCATTAGTTCGGAGTTCTGGTAGGTCTGTGGCACGGTCTGCGAAGTGGAAGAACGGCTATTCAGACCGGCTTGGGACCCTGCACACATCTTCTGGGACCACATCGGTAAACCGGCCGGGTTCACGATGTGGATTCCAGCCCAGATAGGCGTCTCCATTGAATTTGAGTTGGCTGTGAGGTAAAAGTTGTGGGAATTATCCTCGCCAGCACCTCTTGAACGGTGTCGAGTACAAAGGCGGTAATTGATAGTTTCATGTGTGTAGCAGTACACCCCTGCAGGGTTAACAAAACTATTCGAATAGCCGCGTCCGCGGTAAGGGACTACTTGGAGAGCTGTGCTCGATTAATAGACAACTTGAACTGGATACTTCTAAAACACGCAAGATAAGCGTGAGTGCTATGGTGTGCTTCTCGTGGGGAAGTCGAGGAAGTAACCATAGTGGTGTAATTGGTTGAAGAGATGTAGTGGACTCGTGTACGCTTCTTACCTCAAGTCTGGTACTCGTAGTTCAGGACTAGCCAAGTCAAAGCTGGCACTTCTGCAAGTGAAACCCCACCTCCCTTTACCTTGATACATATGCATGAGTAGTATAGCTCCTATGTAAGTCTTGCTGAGTACGATTTTGTACTCACGTTTGCTTAATCTATGTTTTAGATGAACCCACCGACCCCGATGGTGGCTTCTACCCAAAGCTGGAAGAATGAAGACTCAGACCAAGACCAAGCTAGTGTAGTCCCAGTCAGACGACTGGTTCCCTCGTGGAGGGCTTGTTTTTAGATAAGGCTTCTCTAAGCCATTTGTTAAACTTGTCTGTACTCAGACCTACTTTGCTTCCGCTTGTCTGTTGTAATGTTGGATCACATGCTTGTGATCTCTGTGTGCACTCTGTAAGAGTTATTAATAAAGTTGTATACTTTGTAGAGAATTGCAATGATACCTGCTGTTCATACAAGGCATGTGTGTTGCGTGTATGTTTATAACATGCATGTCTCTGTATGGGTTTTCGAGACCTTAGTTGTGATCTGGCTGGCGGTCTTTTATACACCAAGTGACCCTTAGATGTGCGCAGCTTGGGGCATCGCGATGCGATTGCTCGAGACTCCGTCTCGTGCACACTTTGATGTATGATCGAGCCCGCCCTAGACCCCGACTAAGTGATCGGGCTGGAGTAAGTCTATGTAAGGGTTATAATACAATCGATAGTATGGTTGAGGCGACTTGTCTATGAGTATGGGAGTTCACCACCCATATCATTTAGACTTGTGTGCGGATGATGAGGACCCATTTCAGTTGATCATCCGGCCTGGATGGGATGCCCCTCACGTTCGATGCTTCCCGAGAACGTTCTGTGCTTGGCCTTGTCTGCTTAGACAAGTGGGTACGGTTCTCGGCTCTCCATATGATTGTTTTGTAGCGAGGCTTGCATACGCTAACCCCGGGTCCTGACATACATCACCAGGGCCAACAACACAGAAGCTGACGAACTCGCGAACATTGGTTCGACCCGAGGACCAATACCCCCCGGCGTTTTTTTCGAAAGCATCAGCCAGAGATCCATCAAGGTACAGGCAGCAGCACCTGAAGCAGTCGTGGACGGCGAGGACGCAACAGACCGGGCGCAGGTGGCAGCAGCAAGCCCATCAGAAGGCACAAGCACCAGCACACCCGACAGCATAGCCCGACAGAGCTCGAAGGACCTGTCTGGGCAAAACGTTTCTCCGATTCCTAATCAAAGGTACGCTACCGCAAGACGTGGCCGAAGCACGACGCATCAGCCGACGATCCAAGGCGTTCACGGTGATCAACAAACAACTATACAAGCGCAGCATCACCCGGGTACTCCAAAGGTGCATCGACGAAGAGGACGGCAAAGCCCTACTGCTCGAAATCCACGAAGTCACCTGCGGGCACCATGCGAGCAGTCGAGTACTCGTGTCCAAAGCATTCCGAGCCGGGTTCTATTGGCCCACAGCCATGAAAAACGCAGAGGAAATCATGCGACGTTGTGTCGCCTGCCAGAAATTCGCCAACAGGCCACACACCCCCGCCTCAGAGCTCAAGACCATACCACTATCCTGGCCGTTCGCCACCTGGGGACTCGACATGGTGGGCCCACTCAAGAAATCATCAAAGGGCGGAAGGACACACCTGCTCGTCGCAGTCAACAAGTTCACTAAATGGATCGAAGCAGTGCCCATCACCAGCTCCACAGCCCTCACGGCTGTCAACTTAATCAAATCGATCATCTTCAGGTTCGGAGTGCCACACAACATCATCACGGACAACGGCACGAACTTCACAGCCGCAGAATTCCAGAACTTTTTGCGAAGAACTGGGCATCAAAATCAATTATGCATCAGTCGCGCACCCGCAGTCCAATGGCCAAGTGGAAAAAAGCAAACGGCCTTGTATGCGGGGGAATCAAGAAGCGGTTCCTCGCACCACTCGAGCAAGCCACCGGCAACTGGGTAGAAGAACTCCCCGCGGTACTATGGAGCCTACGAACTACACCAAACACCACGACCCAGTACACACCCTTCTTCATGGTGTACGGGGCAGAGGCAGTACTACCACATGACCTCAAGTTCGGAGCACCTCGGGTCACTGGGTACGAAGAAGAAGAAGCAGAAGAAGCATTACAAGATGACAAAGATACATCTGACGAAGCAAGAGATACATCCCTAGCAAAATCAGAGGGTGTACCAGGACAAGCTACACACCTACCAAAGCAGTCGCTTGCGCACTCAAACCTTCAACAAAGGTGACCTAGTCCTACGGCTGATACAAGAGAAGGTCCATAAACTTGCCCCCCAATGGGAAGGACCATTTATAGTCTCAGAAGTCATTGGAGGTGGCGCCTACAGGCTGAAGAACCCGAAGACAGACGAGGACGTGGGTAACCCATGGAACGTAGCAAACTTGCGACTGTTCTATCCATAGTCCCCATCGGTCAGACATGACTGGCAACTCATGTAGCCGCTCGACCGTAATAAAATAAATGTTGCCCAAATATTGCCATCTCAAAGCACTCGGGGGCTCGAGCACGCACTCCCCCCCGAGAGACGCTATCATCGCCTACGCGATCCTAACCAAAGCACTCGGGGGCTTAAGCATAAAATCCCCCCGAGAGACGCTATCGCCTACGCGATCTTAACCAAAGCACTCGGGGGCTTAAGCATAAAATCCCCCCGAGAGACACTATCATCGCCTACGCGATCCTAACCAAAGCACTCGGGGGCTTAAGAATAAAATCCCCCCGAGAGACGCTATCGCCTACACGATCTTAACCAAAGCACTCGGGGGCTTAAGCATAAAATCCCCCCGAGAGACGCTATCGCCTACGCGATCTTAACCAAAGCACTCGGGGGCTTAAGCCTAAAATCCCCCCGAGAGACGCTATCTCCTACGCGATCTTAACCAAAGCACTCGGGGGCTTAAGCATTAAATCCCCCCGAGAGACGCTATCGCCACTCAAGCGATCCTAACCAAAGCACTCGGGGGCTTAAGCATAAAATCCCCCCGAGAGACACTATCATCGCTTACGTGATCTTAACCAAAGCACTCGGGGGATTCAGCACAAAATCCCCCCGAGAGACACTATCGCCACCTAAGAACCAAGACTCGGGGACTACTCCAGAGTTGAACCGCGAGGAAATACGCAAAGTTTTAAGCCTACGTTTGACTCTACAACTCAAACGTAGACTCGGGGGCTACTCCCATCGGGAGCGCTGCCGCGCACCCGGTAGAACACACTAGAAAGTTAAAGTCAGTGCATCACGGGAGGAATCGAAGACATTTCACGCTATCAGATGGAGTCGAAGACACTCTGCGCTATCAGAAGGAGTCGAAGACAGTGCATCACAGGAGTCGAAAACACAGTTTATTGCAAGATCTCAACCACAGCTTGAATTCAACCATAAAGGTATAAAAGGACTCAACTACATTTGGATAGAAGGCAGCTCCTGTTACAAGAGGGGATTACCCAAGGAATTAAGACTTCTACATGTGTGCCCATGAGGGGTAATCGACTCTAGTACAAGGGCATCACCACAGATAAAGGAAAAAAGGAAGCTAGCAGAGGATGTCAAAGACATAACAAAAGGGTGAAGCTCGACTTATTTGTAGATGCTCCACCAGCTTCTTCCCCTGCTCCACCAGCTTCTTCTCCAGCTGCAGCTGCACGCCTTCTTCTCCGGCTGCACAGCCTCTTCTCCGAGTTGCCGGCGAAGATGAAGCCGCCTCCAGTTCTACAAGGTCGCTTGGCGCGCCCGCTTGATCGACGGTTTGACGTCGATGTCCTCTTTGTAGCTGATGGAGACGGCATCACCACCTGAGGAGTCGCCAGAAGACGGAGCTGTAGAAGATGCAGGCGTAGGACTCCTCGACCTTGTGGAGCTGTGGCCGCTCGTCTCCTGCCAGTGCGGATCCATGTTGTTGCCGCTCGGGTCGAACACGCGGACAGTGACAGTGCTTTCGCCGTCAAAACGACAGCTGAGCATATCGCCATCTCGCAAATTCAACCGCCGAGCAAACAAACTCCAACCAGAGCCAAGAAAAATCAAGCGGGAGCTATCAACCTCCAAGTCAACATAAGAAGGAGATCGACAGCTCCCTTGAAGATGCAGAAGCAAGCCATCTAAGCCACGTTCAGAGACAATGGCAGAAAAAGCAGAGGGAAGAAGAACGCGATTGGCGCTCTGACCACGAACGCGTAAAAAAAAATCATAGCGCCAGAATCCCTCCTCCAAGGGAGAGGAGGAATGCATTGGCGTCGTACCATGGCCACCACCACGGCATGAACGTGGTATACGGCCACCACAGCCACGACGAACACGGCCACGGCCAACACCTCGCTTGGGAGCCATGAGAGGAAGAAGAGAAGAAGGAAGAGGCAAAACAGCAAGCTGGATAGAGGCGAAACTTTGTGGAAGAGAAAGGATTATTTATAGAACAAAAATCCCCCACCACAGAGAAGCCAAAACGACAGCAGCAATTAATTCAAAGACCAAACATCGCAGACGTCTCAGACTCCAAGACCAAGATGCTTTCCCACGGGACGCACTGTGCGTGAGACGCGTCAATTCACGCGCGTTTCCAACGCGCGTATCGGAAACTCAACCAGCGCCTGCCGCACGCCACATCAGTCACCATTATGACCGGTCATGAAGACGTGACGGTTCACTGGCGGAGCATCCCTGACATCCATCAATCAGAGGCATCGTTATCCTGACAAGCGGCGAAGAATACCAACAGACATCAAGAATGATTTCTTAAACACATTTTTTTAATATATTTAAACTCCCATCGGGAGCGTAACCACTCAAAACCGAGCCTCAGGTGAGCAGCCGCCTAAAAATCAGCAATGTGCTCGAGTGACCACTCGCACTCACGAGAGTCTCGGGTGCTCCCTCAACCCGACACAAGACAAAAATGCACTCGCCAAGATCATACGGCGCTAGAGTCTCAGGTGCTCCCTCACCTCAAGAGCCGAAACGGCATTCGAGTGACTACTCGCGAAAACCCCCCGTCTGAGCACTCGAAACAAGCTCCGCGGGTGAATGAGTGAACAGCTCGCTTGATGTTTTGTTCCAAGCGGGTGCAATACTATTAGGCTCCGCGGCTCAAAAATACACATTCCTGGAACACGACACACTGTGCCCAGGTGCCACGCAAGATTAACGTGTAGGTAAGACCCCGCTACGAAGTTCGGCCGGGCTGGGACTTGCCGAAGAGTGATTTCACTCCCAAACTTTTCCATGCCCTGCGCGTGATAGAAAAAGCCGGGCGTACGCGCCTTAGGCTATGCACATTACTGGCGGCAAATGAACACCGTAAGACCTGAAGCGGCAGGACTTTTGCTCGACACTAGTGTTCCAAGCTCACGTCGAGGGACGTGGGTTTGATTGGGCTACTGCGGTATTTGCCACTAGCACAATTCACCAAGGCTCGACCAGTCGACTCCTTGGGCCCTTTCAGCTTAGCATCCCTCGAAACAGGTTTTTTCATGGCCACCAGACTGGCAGCGACTCGCGGCTATACTGCGCATACAAACGACCGGCAAATGGATGTACTCGAGTCCCTGCGCGACTCTTCGAGTCCCCCAGGCACTCGGGAGCTACTGACGAGGGGGTGACCCCACGACTCCTACAGATAGGCCTACCCGGTGCCCCTGAAGATAGAAGGCCCATGAAGACCCGCCTGGACCCGCCTTGGCCCGCTAATTGGCACCGACATGGGAGTCTGCGACTCACAAGGAAAGTGCGAAGACCTATCGTACGGAGCAAGCTAGGGTTAGGAAATCTTACCTGTAAACGTAGATGAACTCCCCGAGACCTAGCCCAGTATATAAGGGCTAGGAGGGGCGATGCCAAAGGCATCCAATATCATCTGTAACCCTAGCCTTGAGCACTCCATCCTCGGCACCCATTGTAATCGCATCTCCCTCATCAATAATATCGAGCAGGAACGTGTCCTCCTGTTTGCCGACGAGCTATCGTCCAACCTGTGCCTCTCATGACTAACCCAGGGTCCCTGACCATGGGATTTGACAGGGTTGATCCCCGTCAAGCATCAAGATTTCTCACCAAACTTAAGCATCCTCAACATCAACCTCAACTCATAAGGTCCTTGTGGGAAAGTAGTAACAATTATAACAAAGTAGGACCTGGAAAACTCATCAAATCATGGCAAACATAGCCTTGGTCAAGGAACAACTAATAACTTTTACGTTTGCTCTTTCACTTATAAAGGAACCAGTTGAAGCTTTGGAAAGAACATGTTATTAGTCAAGAAGTGCACATGTTAACACAAAGGAAGATGTTTACTAAGCAAGCTTTTGCAAACAACTCACTTATCAAAAGATAATGTCAACAAAGATGTAACATGCTAACTTTCAATGCAGCTTTGTATGCAAGAATCTTTATTATCATCAAGTGTCTGTTCTCTCTCAAGAAGGAAGGAAGTAGGAAGGACTGACTCAGCACAAAATAAAGGATAAACCCCGTGCAAAAGGGTAAGCAGGGAAAACTCATGTGCCATCTCTAGATCAAACAGAATAAAAACAGGCTTTCGAGGAACGGCTCCCATGTGGGGACGATCACATCCCCTTAAATTCCTTTGTTTATCACTCATAAATGGGCGAAGGAACTTGTGTGTTAGTATTTATCTTTTATGAGCTGGGCACTCATGCCAGTCCCTTCTCGTATTAGGGGTTTGCAGATTAGGCATGCAATCCCAAGATAAAACTTGTCCAAATTAAGAAGATCATGGGTTACCCACCACTTCCTCATGATCTGAATCAGTGGCACAAAACAGAAGATTTTGAACATCTAGAGATAGCACATAAATTATATACTTTAGGAGTGGTAGTGGAATACCACAGATCGGAAGGTATGGTGGACTCATGTGGAAGATGTTGGTTTCAAGGTATGGAAGTACAAGCAGAATTCCGCTTAGTACAGAGTTTTGGCTAGCAAGGCTTTGAGAGACCAGACAATTGATGACAACTTAGATGCAAGCAATACAAAGCATGAACATTAGAACTAGCATGAAACATCAAGTTGTCTTCCTTGTCAACATAACACTTCAAGCATAATAACACAAAGGTTTTGGCTATGTCGCTACTTTGAGAAAAACATGCTTGTTGTTACGACCAAAGCTATACTTGCCAAGATTTAAATAAAGTTTTCGAAGCCATACCTGATATAAGGTCAATACTCCCAATAAGAATCAGCTCATAATGTCGATTGCGTGAAGAGAATACCGAGTGCAGCGAAGAAACCAATAGACTTCTCATTAATATTCCTTCATAGACGACCCCACACTCACGGATACAAAGCTCTCCACAAAAGGAGTGATAGACCTCAAAGCAACACCTATTTCATAAAGTAACTTCCCTAGACATGATACGATTTTACTTGACTCTCTAAAGACAAAGATAAAGATAAAGATACCCGGCACTCCCCCAAGCTTGGAACAAGCTGAGGGGATGCCATTACCCGAGGAGATTTACTCCTCATTCTTGTTCTCCTCAGTCACGTACTCCTTGGCGAAGCGCTTCCATGGTAGTTTTTCTCCAGTCTTGAAGGACATTCCCGTCTCCAAGATCCTGCATTCAGCATCTAAACCCATGCGTAGAAACTTTAGTTCATACTCACAGTTCTGGTTCTGTAGATCATAGATCTGTGCTTGGAGTTCATAAACTTTTTCTTCTAATGTGGCCAAACTTGACCACATCTCCTTCATCTCCTTCTTGTGGGAAGTCTCGATCTCATTCATGATGTCGAAGTTAGCTTCAACACCGCGCTCCACCATCTTCTTGAACTTGAAGAGCTCATGTTCCATCTCCTTCAGCCGCTCCTCGGTGCTCCCATCCTTGACAGGTCCCTTCAGATCTTCTTTGTGGAGAACACCGTCCTCCACACGAAGGACCTGGGGGTGCTTCCTCACCTCAGTGAGGTAAGGGTTGATGACGTTGACGACGAACTTGTCCTTGGGGGAACTTGGGGAATCCATGGCACCTGGATCTGCTGAAAGTTTTCCTGGCAGAAACAGACCGAAAAAGAAAACACGCGAAATCAAGAGATACGGTGCCGGGACTATCCGGGCAAATATATAGCAAAAAAATCCGCAACAGAAGGAAGGTTTCAAGCCTAGGTGGAGTCGGAGTCGGAGTCCAGGGCACCCAGGAGGGTTCCTGGCGTGGCCAGGAGGGGGGCGCGCCAGGAGGCCTCCTTGGCCCCCTGGAGTTCCTCTCCGGCTCCACTCGGGCTTGGAATTTTCCTAATTTTGCGAAAACTTTGAAAAGTAAACTTTTATTGACGTGCGCGATGTTTCCTTACCGTAATACATACCTTTTCTTATTCTGCTCCTGCCAGAGTCTGAAACTGGGCTGCAACATGCTCTTCATGAGTTCTTATATATATCATGTTTACATCCACATTGATTGGATCACCTGCCATATAATGTTTGAGTCTTTGTCCATTCACAACTTGAGGTTTGGTGCCTTCAAAATTATTGATCTTGATTGCACCAGACCGATATACTTCTTCGATAAGAAAAGGTCCTTCCCATCTGGAAAGTAATTTACCTGGAGAAAACCTGAAACGAGATCTAAACAGCAAAACTTTATCACCAACATTAAATTCACGTTTCAGAATTCTTTTATCGTGCCACTTCTTTACCTTTTCCTTGAACATTTTAGCGCTCTCGTAAGCTTCACTCCTCCACTCATCTAGAGAAGTCAAGTTCATGAGACGCTTTTCACCAGCTAACATTGGGTCAGCATTTAGCTCTCTGACAGCCCAGAAAGCCTTGTGCTCTAACTCTAATGGTAAATGGCAAGCCTTGCCATAGACCATTTTGTACGGAGACATGCCCATGGGGTTTCTGTAAGCAATTCTATACGCCCACAAAGCATCTCTTAGCTTCTTTGACCAGTCCTTTCTAGAAATGTTTACTGTCTTCTGTAAGATCAACTTGATCTCTCTATTGGTGAGCTCACCTTGCCCACTAGTTTGAGGGTGGTACGGTGATGCAATCCTATGATTGACATCATACTTGGCTAGAGCTTTCCTAAAAGCTCCATGCGTGAAGTGTGACCCTCCATCTGTCATGAGGTACCTTGGTACTCCAAACCTAGGAAAGATCACATCCTTGAGCATTTTCAAAGATGTCTTGTGATCAGCACTCTCAGTGGGGATTGCTTCAACCCACTTAGTTACATAATCAACAGCAACTAAGATGTGTGTGTACTTGTGTGAAGGAGGAAAAGGACCCATAAAATCAAAACCCCAGCAATCGAAAGGTTCGATCACTAGTGAGTAATTCATAGGCATCTCATTTCTCCTGCTAATGTTACCAACTCTCTGACACTTATCACAAGATAAAACATACCTTCGGGCGTCCTTAAAAAGAGTAGGCCAATAAAAACCTGATTGCAAAACTTTATGTGCGGTCCTTTCACCGGCATGATGTCGTCCATAGGGACTATCGTGACATTGTCGAAGAATGTCCTGCTGCTCGTGCTCCGGTATACATCTTCTCACGATCCCATCCGGACCTTCTTTGAAAAGATGTGGATCATCCCAAAAGTAATGTCTCAAATCCGTGAAGAATTTCTTCCTCTGCTGAAATGTAAAACCTGGAGGCAAAAACTTTGCAACGATAAAATTAGCATAATCTGCAAACCAAGGGTCGGAATGAGATTGTACTTTTACAACAGCAAGTTGTTCATCTAGGAAACTGTCGTTGACTGGAATAGGATCGTGCGAGATATCTTCCATCCTTGAAAGATTATCCGCCACCGGATTGTCTTCTCCTTTTCTATCGACAATCTGCAAATCAAATTCTTGAAGAAGTACCCATCTAATGAGTCTTGGTTTGGCGTCCTTTTTCTGCATAAGATACTTAATGGCAGCATGGTCAGTATGAATAATAACTTTAGAATCAACAATATACGGTCGAAACTTATCAAAAGCAAACACCACTGCCAAGAATTCCTTCTCGGTAGTAGCATAATTCTTTTGAGCACTATCAAGTGTCTTGCTGGCATAGTGGATGACATTCAGCTTCTTGTCAACCCTTTGTCCTAAAACAGCTCCAACAGCAAAATCACTAGCATCACACATAATTTCAAAGGGCAAATTCCAGTCAGGTGGTTGTACTATAGGAGCAGTTATCAAGGCTTTCTTAAGAACTTCAAAAGCTTCCTTACAATCTTCATCAAATACAAAAGGAGAATCCTTCTGGATAAGATTGGTAAGGGGACTCGAGGTCTTAGAAAAGTCCTTGATAAATCTTCTATAGAAACCAGCATGACCTAGAAAACTATGAATACCTTTGATGTCCCTTGGATAGGGCATCCTTTCAATAGCTTCAATTTTTGCCGTGTCCACTTCAATTCCCCTTTCGGAAATCTTGTGTCCAAGAACTATCCCTTCGTTAACCATGAAATGGCACTTCTCCCAATTGAGCACCAAATTCATTTCTTCACATCTCTGCAAAACTTTATTAAGATTGTGGAGACAATGGTCAAAGGAGTTTCCATAGACGGAAAAGTCGTCCATGAAAACTTCTACAATCTCCTCACAGAAACCATGAAATATTGCAGACATACACCTCTAAAAAGTAGCAGGTGCATTACATAAACCAAAAGGCATACGCCTATAAGCATAAGTATCGTAAGGACACGTAAAGGTGGTCTTCTCTTGATCCGTGGTGTTAACATGAATCTGGGAGAAGCCAGAATACCCATCAAGATAGCATAAGTGGGTGTTTTTAGAAAGTCGCTTGAGCATCTGATCAATAAAGGGAAAATGATAGTGCTCCTTCCTGGTGGCCTTGTTCAACTTCCTGAAATCAATACACATTCTATATCCAATAATAGTCCTTTGAGGTATTAGTTCATTTTTATCATTAGGAACAACCGTTATACCTCCTTTCTTAGGAACACAATGAACAGGACTTACCCACTTACTATCAGCTATAGGATAGATGATACCTGCGGCTGGAAGTTTGAGAACCTCCGTCCTAACCACGTCCTTCATCTTTGGGTTCAACCGTCGTTGATGATCAACAACTGGTTTAGCATCGAGCTCGAGATTGATAGTATGTTGGCAAATGGATGGACTAATACCCATGAGATCATCAAGAGTATAGCCAACAGCACCTAGGTGTCTGCGGAGTGTCTCCAATAATCGCTCTTCTTCATAACCTGAAAGGTTAGAATTGATAATAACAGGATATACTTTCTTTTCATCTAAATAAGCATACTTGAGCGTATCGGGTAGTGGTTTTAGATCAAACACCGGGTCTTCTTTTGGTTGTGAGAGGATTCCTAAAGGTTCAACCGGGAGGTTGTGCTTCAGGATAGGAGTTTGTCTTAAAAATATGTCTTCTAGTTCATCCCTTTCCTGCATATATATGTCATTCTCGTGATCTTCCATAAATTGCTGCAAAGTATCATTAGGAGGAACAACAATAGAAGCAATTTCTTCAATAATGTTGTCATTACTTGACAAGTCAGTACCACGAGGCTGCTTAGAAAACTTAGAAAAATTAAATTCATACGGCTCACCATTAAATTCAACAGAAACTTTACCTTTCTTGCAATCTATTATAGCTCCACAGGTGTTGAGGAAGGGCCTACCAAAGATAATAGGGCAAAAACTATCTTGCACTAAACCAAGCACAAGAAAGTCAGTAGGATATTTTACCTTCCCGCAGAGTACTTCAACATCTCTCAAAATCCCAACTGGAGAGATCGTTTGTCTATTTGCAAGATGAATCGTGACATCAATGTCCTCGATCTCACACGGCTGAATCTCGTGCATGATCTCTTGATAAAGTGTGAAGGGAATAGCGCTGACGCTAGATCCCAAATCACATAGCCCATAATAGTTATGATCTCCTATTTTGACAGATACAACTGGTGTACCTGAAATTGGGCCTTTGTTCTTGGTTGTGACAATGTTAGTGGAAACAGCACAAAAACTAATAGTGGATTCCTTAATATCACTGGTTACCAGATCCTTGACCATTGCAACTTGAGGCTTGACCTTGATCATGTCCTCAGGTTTGTCAGTGGTCCTTCCGTTTTTGTTTATAATACCTGTAACAAAAGAGTGCTCCTTTATCCTTGAGGGATAAGGAGGCTGTTCATACACAACTGCAGGTAAAACAGGATCAGTAACATTAAGCTCAATAGGTGACTCCTTGAAAGGTTTATGATGTTGACTCTCCTTCTTCTTAGAAGAATCAATATGAGAAGCAAAGTCCTTGCAAAAGTCAACCATTAGCTGGGAATCAAGACCAATTTTAGAGAAAAAGGTATTAAAGTAATTAGTCTTCACATAACTCTCAATGTAGTCACGCTCATAGTTTATATTGGGTTCCTTTATCAACTTCCCAGTCTTCAGTGTTCTTCTGGATCCTTTCTATAAGATCCCATTTTTCTTCCATACTTCTGGTCTGGAATACCCCGCTAGAGGAGGCATCCAACATCTCCCTGTCCTGACGAGAAAGCCTGGCATAAAAATTTGTAAGTATAATTTCCTTGGGGAGCTCATGGTTTGGGCATTTGAGCATCAGGGACTTCAGTCTCCCCCAAGCTTGAGTGATGCTCTCTCCGTCGCGAGACCAAAAGTTGTAGATGTAGTTCCTGTCTTGGTGAATTTCGCGAAGAGGACAAAACTTTGCATAAAATAGAGACATAAGCTCTAGCCATTCAAGCAGATCAGAGTTATCAAGCAACTTATACCAATCTGAAGCCTTATCTTTGAGTGATATGGAGAATAGTTTCTTCATGACGAACTCCATCGTTACACCTGCAAGCTTAAATAAAGAACATAATCGTGATAAATATAGCAGGTGTTCTCCTGGATGTCCTTCTCCTGTATAACGATTAGACAAGACATGATCAATAATACCAGGTGGTATTTTATAGGGCACAATTTCAGTAGGGGTAGGAGTGACCACCACAGTCATGGGTCGGCTCCTTACCAGCAACGAACCAACGATAGCAGAGTCCATAAGGACTGAAAGTAACAACAGAAAATAAAGGTTTCCTTACCGGCTTCACTTACCAATAGCGCTACACTCCCCGGCAACGGCGCCAGAAAAGCTCGTTGATGGCGGAGAAGTTAATAGGTTTAGTTGGGTTGCCTCCCCCGTTAACCGCGCCAATAAACGATTCTTGATAACCCACAAGTCTAGGGGATCAATTGTAGCTTTTCGATAAATAAGGATGTCAATCCCAACGAGGAGCAGAAGGTGCTGATAAGTGACACTGGATAAGGAAAGGCTACACACACTCACAGGTAAATATTTAGGGGGTTTTGGTTTAAGCAACAAAAAAGTAAAAGACAAGCAAAGTAAACAGGGTAACTGAGGAGTAGCAAGTGGCCCAATCCTTTCACAAGGATAAGCCTAGGAACTAAACTTATAAAAACTAAAGCGTTCTCGAGAACACACGGGAGAGATAGGCAAGTTACTTTCACCATACTCCGCCAAGTAATATGTATTGTGTTGATAAGTGTTGGTGGGTGGATCAATGCTAGTACACCTTCTAGAATAAGATAAGTGTACTCTTATGATTACACACCTTGTAAGCATCCGCAAATACAAGGTAGTAATTAAGGCATAAGCCTAACCACGGCATTACGATCAAGGATCCATAACTCCCTTGTGCCAAAGTGTGCGAACTGGGGTTCATGTTTCTGTCACTCCGGCAACCCACCATAAGCATCCTTTGTGCACAATGTATTCCTCTAGGTCCATTAAAGGTGAAGTGTTAAGTGTTCGACTCACATAACACCACTAGAGAAATAACAACACAACTTAAGTATCAAACAATACATAAAACTTCAACATCATATGACTACTAATAACTAGACTTCTGCCATGTTCTCAAGAACTAAAGTAACTACTCACAAGACATAAAAGAGATCATGATCAGAGGTGATAGATGGGTGGCAAACAATCTGGACACAATGATATTTCTCCAACAAAACTCAATAGCATTCACCACAAAGTAGTAATCAACACCAACAGAGTAGAGAGGATAGATAGTACGGATTACAACACAAGTTGCAATTGTGAGATGATATGGGATGGAGATGGAGATGGTGCTGATGTTGGGGATGATGTTGATTATGATCTCGACGATTCCCGTGACGATGATGATGATGGCGGCGATCTCCCCTTCCGGGAGGTGATCTCCCCGGCGGAATCTGCCCGCCGGAGATGGCTTTTATCCTCTGTATATTTCCGCCCCGTGGCGGCGGAGAAACACAGAAAATCTTCTATATTTAGGGTTTTCACCCCAGGGGGGTCTTATAGGCGAGAGGGGGCACCGAGGGGGCCCACCAGGCATCCAGGAGGGTGCCTGGCGCGGCTAGGAGGGGGCCGCACCAGGCACCCTTCTGGCTGCCTGGTGGGTCCTCTCACCTCCATCCTCGGTGATCCCCAGTCAATCTTCGTAAAAACGATCCCCGTAAATTTTCATCGCATTTGGACTTGATCTGATTAAGCAACTTGGTGTCCACCTTTCACCGCTGAATTCTGGTTCTGCTGCTTCGGCACCGGAAAGTTGTAAACTGTGTAAAACAAGCCAAAACAACATAAGAACAATACTTTAAAGTGGAATATATCAATGAATAGGATGAAATTACGATATAAAATAGTGATGCTTTTTGGACGTATCACGCGCTGAGCGCGTGGCTCGAGATTTCGCCCGAATCGGAGGTCGTATGCACTCCCGACGGTCAAAAACGTGGAGTATCGGACAAGAGGGAGAAAACCCGAGGGCTTTTGCGCAAACTTGCCAGCCAGGCCACCTATATAAAGACCACCACTCTCCCACCTCTTTCTAGGGTTTCCCCTAGCAAAAATTGCAGCCACCCCCCTGAAAATTGCCCAAATCAGCCCCCCAAGTCCCTACACAGCCGAAACCCTACCTCCCCTCAGATCTGGACCGTCAGATCTGAGATCCAACGGTGCAGATCTCCCCCGAGCCTCCCACCGTAGTTCTCAGGGCACCCGGGTCACGCAGGGCCGCCATGTCCCGCTCGAGCCCATCCGGGTCGCGCCGCCGCCCGTGGAAGCCGCCGCCGCCCCGGACTCCGGCGCTGCCGCCGCGCGCCGTCGGTCACCGCCGCCACCAAGCCCGGTGAGCCACCCCACCGTGCCCCCTCTCCTCTTCTCCCTAGCCTCACCGCCGCCAACCCTATCTACAGGAGCACCTCCGCCGCGTCGCGCTAAACCCGTCAGGCCGCGCCGCCGCCATGGGCGCTCAACAGTGAGCTCGAGTCGGCCGCCCGATGGGCTCATCGGAGCACCGCACGTCGCCGCCCGGACCGGATCGGGCAGGATCCGTGCGCCTCCTCCGCCACCCTGCGTCCTCCTCGCCATCTCGCCGGCGTGCGCCGCCACTGGCCGGCGGCCGCCGCCTCCCGCCGCCCCGATCCAGTCGAATCGGGCAAGAACCGTCGCGACCTCGCGCCATGGTGGGCCGGCCCAGCCAGCCAGCTGCGGCCCACCTCGCGCAGCCAGGCCGAGCCGGCCTCTCCAGCCATTGTTGGGCCGAGCCCAACCTAGGGTGAGGCCCTTTTTCTTTTCTTTTTATTTATTCCATATCCAGTTTTTTTCCGAAGTCCTGAGATTACTGCTGCTGATTCCGTTTTGCGTTGTAGTTTGCGAGTAAACCGTAGCTCGGATGACGTTGCGCCCAAAAGGAAATTTGTTTAGTTTTGTGTGTACTTCAGCTCATCTTTTGTGAGATTTTTGATTTGAGGCTATCTTGATGTTGTTAATCACTGTTGAAGTGGGCACCAGACTGTTAACTACTGCTAATTTCTGTTAATTGGTGATCCTGTTATTTTATTGCAACTTTGGTTGATGATTGTGTCACATCCATGAGGCCTATGCTATTGATTATTTATTGTATGTGTTAAGCATCATGTGCACTGCAATTAGATGCATTCCTTTGCCATGTTTGACTGCTGTAGTTATATTAAATCTTGCTCCAAAGTGGTGACCCTGATGACATGTGCTGCTGTTTATATAAAGTTGCTACTTTACTGTCCTATATCTTTTTAACCGTGCATCCTATTCAGCATTGCAATATGTCATTTTGATCTATGCCGTGTCTACTTCTTATATGCATTGCATTGTCATGTTTGCATTTCTGGTCATAGTTATATTTCAGCTCCAAAGTTGCTATATCACTGTTTTTGACAGCCACCTCTGTTTTTCTCGAAGTCTGTAACTTTCCAATGCCATGTTGCACGCTTAATATCTTTTGATCTGTTATGCCTATGACCTTGATTCTTGTTTGTACCTGATCATCATCATGCCTACACCATGCTCATATATTGATATGTCATGTTGCTGCACTTTTGCATATAGTTTTGCTCCTGTTTATATAGCATGAAAATAACAGTTTCTGCCCTGTTTACCTAATTTTCACTAAGTCCTAGACCAGTAATGTTTTATTGCATTCTGCATGGGCTATAATTAATTGTTCATGATGCCCATATACATGAAACTTGTTGACATGCCTTCCTTGTCATGTCTACTGCATTTACATATCACTTTGGTGCATGTTTGCATTCAGTAGCTATTTTTTTCATTACTCTAAAGTATGCTCCCTCATGTTAACAACATGTGTGCATAACTTGTTTTGCTTATATCTTTTTAACCGTAACTCCGTTTGGAGTGTTCTTTATATGTAACTTGATTAGAATTTCATGTACTTTGTGTTTGTGCGGTTGTTTGCTGTTGTTAATCAACCTAAAATATGGTATAGGACAGAACAGTGGCATAGAATTTGATTGTCGTGGGGGTACTTAGTGATATGCCATGTTTAGGTTGTGCCTCACTTAAATTGACTAGCATCGATAGTTTAACTTATGCTTCACCTCTTGTCATGTTTGTGTGCTATGCCATGCTTGAGTGAGATTCCATGTTAACAACCTTTGCTCATGTTGTGTAGCTAAACAACTTGAACCGATTCTAAATGTGCGATACCGTCGTGTGTGACGAGTACTCCACTTAACCTGTTAGTAACCGCTCTCGACGATAGATGCGATACCGTAGTGTGTTGTCTCGTGTTGCCTTCTTGTTGATGCTTGCTCGTGATTGCTTCGTAGTAATAGATGCTTGCTCGTCGAATGCCTTTTCCAGTGTTTCCTTCTTGTGTGCTTCCGCGGGTACCTCTCGGAGACGATGCGAGTTGTGATCGACTACACCTTCGGCTTCGTCTTCTCATCAGGTAAGGGGGAGCATATATCATGCTTATAACTTTCAGCTCACTCGCGCCTAGGTGTAGGATAGAACGATTGCTTGATCCTGCCACTTCATATTCATGCCTCTCAAATAAACCCAAACAACCATATCCCTCTACATCCCAGCAAACCTTTTTCGGCTATGTTACTTTTGCTCGCTGCTCAGCCACTGCTTAGTATGCATGCTAGGATGCTATCAACTGTTATCCTGTTACTCCTTGGATTGGGCTATCACATTATTATATTGTTGTGGATGATATGATTATTATAATGTTGACTATACTCGACGAAGGATGGAAGGTCTAGGCTATCCCGCCCCGACGCTTTGTTCCATTCGAGTCACCTAGGACACGAGTTCCGGGTATTGTGTCTCTTAACGAGCGTGCCTAACCGCGAGTGGGATTTTATGGGGTCCACTTTTCTTACCTACCTAGCTTCAAACATTTCTAGTGGTGGCCCAAGCTGATTTTACCATTTGTAAACTGCGTGTGTGCGAGTTGCTAGCCTCGCGGATTTCCAACAAACCGGGCTAGCGGGATGGTATCTCCTGTTGGTCCACACCTGGAAGCTAGGGAGCCTGCCCAGGCGAGGGTAGGTTATCCCGACCTCGTCCAGACGGTAGAGACCGATTCGAGAGCGCGGACGGCTTTTGAGTTGGATGTCGCCTCACGGGGGCCACCCGGATTTGTGCGTTGTTAGTTAGAGGGACCTGTCGTTTTCGGATCTCTCGGAACTAAATCATAAAATGGTTGCCTGTGATGGGTAGCAACTGAGAGAGATGGGCGTGCGTGCGGAGCCTTGTAATGGGCAGCTGGTACACCCCTGGAGGGTTAAATCTTTTCGAGAAGCCGTGTCCACGGTTATGGACGACTTGAGACCTACTCCTTGTTCATAGACAACAACAACTGAGATAATCTTAATATAACTTGATCAACATGTGTGTGCCTTGACTGCTTCTTCTTCATCGGGATGTGAAGAGGAGGACAAGGATAGGATAGGTGTTATGCTTGCGTAAGTAGTTGATAGCAAGACTTGTTGGAGATGATTCCTCATCGAATGCTTGGTTCTCATCTTACTCTAAAATAGACCGTTAGCCACTCATATATTGCTAGTGCGTCTGCAACCTCACCACTACCCCCATCTTACCCGTGAGAAGTTAGTTACAAGACTTTTGATATAGCTCACCTCTTTCTTTTCTCTTTTACGCACGTTATGCAACGATCATGGACTTCAGAGGAGCTCGACGACCCTTCTTCTAGATGCCTTCACGAATACTCGACGATGACTAGTTAGGTGGATCCCGGCGGAGAGCCTGGACCCGTGTGGTTATGGGGATCGATAATTTTCTCTTTTCCATTAGGAAATTGAATGTAGTCTGTACTCAGACATGTATCTTCCGCTGATGTAATGTATTAAGTCAGTTGTATGCCGACTGTATGAGATGTTGTATCTTTGTATTTGTAATGTTGTGATATCATGTTGGAAATCCGGGGCATATGACTTCGTCATATGTCGCGGTGGGACTGATATGTGCTTCGTCCCCGGATCTGGATGGAAACATCTAGATTTGGAACAGTACCGCATATCGGGCCTTACAACAGCCATGAATTTGGTGAACGCTAGTGGACCGAGTATGGCGTGGTATTGAGATTGCCAGTCCACCACTTCAAACTCGAGGATCTCCCTTCTGAAATTGCTGATGCTCCCGAAGATAACGTTGAGGCTGATTCTTCCAAGGGGCGAGATTGTTTTTCCTGGCACGACGCCGTGGAAGGTGAAGTCTGGGTTCTTCAATTCGGAGTGTGGGATGAGCATCTTACGTAGGGTGTTGGAGAAGATAATGTCCATGTTGCTTCCACCGTCCACGAATACGCGCGAGATGCCATAGCCTCCTATCTGTGCCTCGAGGAGCAGTGGCGCGTTCCCTAGCTTTGAGACAGCTGGCGAGTGATTCTTTTGCAAGAAGGTTATGCTGGTATCCAAACCCCATAGGTAGTATGGTGCTTCTGGTTTTAGTTTTGTCGCCATGTAGATTTGGAGGGTGGTTGCTTCTTCCTGATTTTTTTACGGGCGCCTTCTTGGATCATGTGCACCCGACCATGTGATAATGGGTAGGTTTCTTTTTCGTCGAGTGCTGGGCATATTGGTATGATGTGGCTTTGGAGCGAGCTGGCGCCGGGGATGCTCTGCGAGTGCGTTTCACTCATTGTTGTATGTGTTTCTTGTGTGCTTTAGAGAGTTCGTCGAAGAGTCGGCAATTTCCGAGGTTGTGGCTTGGTCTAAGTTTTCCTTCCCTTTCCATATCAGAGTGGCTCATGCAGATCACATCTAGCTGTTCTTGGGGTGTGAGAGTGTTCGGGTCGCCTGTTTGCGGTCATCTTCGCTTCGCGGGTTGATTTTTGATGACATCATGTTTAATCGAGTAGGTGGCCGAGCGATGTTTGTTGCGAGAGCGGCTACTCGGGCTCAACTCGACTCCTCATTGATGCAGAATTCTCGGATTTGCTTGGCAAGTTCATCGGAACGACTGCTGAGGTCGCCCTGGATAATAGTGACTGTTTCACGGCGAGTGGCACTGCTGACTTTTGGAGTCGCCGTGTGATCAAGTGCTTGAGCTAAAAAAATTGATGTTGATTTCTGGTGTTGTGACCGATGTTGGTTTCGATCTAATAAGTGTCGGCTGAACTTGGTTCTCTGATCGGAGAGTGGCCCATCGCTTGATGTAGTCCTAGAACCCATTGAAAGCTTGGATCAGATTTCCACGTTGGTCGGGTGCATCCGATCGCGAGGTCAGAAGGTGCGTGGTGAATTTGAGGGTTCCGAGCAGATCGGTTACTGCTTGAATCATCGATGAATTCGCGTAGTTGTCAGTTGTTGATGACGGAACTGCCGAGATCGTGAATCCAACCTGCGTCTTCCACACGGTCGGCGCTAATTGACGAGGGTTGACCTCGGCAAATCTCATGGTTAGGAATCCTGAGTTTGAACGTAGAAGAAGGAGTGCAAGGTTGGTGATCTCGTCGGCTAACAGGAGGCGGTGATTAGCCCTCGATCGATAAAACTCCTTTTTCTTGCTCGATGTATTATATGGTGGAGGCTTACAGTGGATATTCCGGCGAGAGTTCTCTAGCCAGAGGTGTTGCGATGGATCTTGATGTGCCCCAGACGTCCCATCTCCCAGTCTTTATATACTAGGCTAGGTCTCGAGGAGCCAGTCTAGATTTATAAGGAGACTTTCCTATTCTATCTAGTCTTGGTCGCCAAGTCTTGGACTCCATGTAGGTTTGGACTCCACGTCGGCGCAATCGTTGGTTCTTAGGGTGGGATGATGTTGGGCCTTCCGAAGCTTTTAGTGGGCCACCAATATCGACATGAATTAGTTACCTTGATGGTGAGGAGTGGTGGGGGTATTCCCTCATCAGGGGGAGTGACACAAAGAGAATGTCAGTGCTAAGTGACATAGGGATCGCAAATCCTAGAGCACTTAGCCCATGTGCGTAACCAATAAGTTTGATCACGTGCTCACTTATTTAGCTACCTTCTACCATCTTGCATTCCCAAAGCTGCTTCGTTATCTCGTAACGTTCAGTCCTAGCTTGCTTCAGATACAGACCGTTCAGTTGTGTCACCATGTAAAAAATGGTGAAGTTCTCAAATCGTTTCTGAAGCTCAGTATACATGCATGTAAGAATCAAGCATTGTACAACGGTGTGGTCATCCACTTTAGTCGCATTGACGTTCTTATCATCCTGCGATGCATCCTCTGCGGGAGCGGCTAGGAGAGCTTCTTTGAGAACTTAGTCCTTCTTAGCAACTTTGAGGACAAACCCAATATTATGGAACCAGTCTGCATAGTTTCCCCCATTTGCAGCAAGCTTCTCCTTTTCAAGCATCGGTCCTAACTAAAAGCATTGTTGTGGCGGGCCATCTCTCCACAATGATATAAGCAGATTGATTTAGACATGGTTCAAAATTAATTACATTAATCTTAAAAAGTTTAATCTAATGCTCCCACTAAAACAAATATCTCTCTATACTTTTCGTAGGGTAATCAATATCCGGATAAATACACCTGCCACCAGTGTAACACTAGCCATGGAGGAGAGCCTCATACCGGTAATTTAGCTCTTGTTATTCTTTCTAGATCCGTGGAAGCGAAGCGGTTTGATCAATGAAAATAAAACATTGTGATATTGTGATGCTTGGGTCCCCTCCGCACTATAGGCATTGTCCCCGCCCTTGTTGCGTCTCAGGATCCGCTATCATAAGAACTTGGCAATCCGATGCCGAATGCAACCATATTCCAAAGGGTCAGTAGAGTGATATTGTCCGCCACTGAAACCCATTGTTATTCAAAGATGAATAAAATGATAGTGTCAACCCGGTAGGTCTAACAAAACCAATCACAACCAATTTATGACTCTTTTATTAGTCTTTTGATACTTGTGCTCTGAACTCAGATTCGATAAGACAGAACGTCAAGACAACCAAGCACTATTTTAGTGGAGTCTCAATCCACCCGCCTCTTTGTTACCTTTCACATTCGTACTCGTGTCACACGATGCACCTCGGGTGGCGTTTATTTCAGACGATTGTATGGTTGGAGGAGCACTAACTTCTTGCTATTTTAAGAGAGAGATCTACCAATTAAAACACGACTACTTGCGTATTCAAACAGGAAATGAAAAGGATTAACATCACAGGCAGTTTAATGTATGTGATATGGTATATCCTTTTCTTCAAGAAGTTCCAAGCACCATGCATTTCTTTCTTCATCTTCTTTTGGCGGAGAGCATCACCTCCACACACGACATTTCGTTAAGCACCATGACGTATGATCATCATCTTCATGTAGAAACTTCAACTGTTGCTAGCATCTATTCTACTAAAATAAAATTACAGGAAGTTTGGCACGCATGCCGAATAAATGACAATCATATGGCTCCATCCATCATGCCGTACCATGACATGGAAGTCATGAAACATAATATTAAAATGCATAATCATATCATACAACGCATGTTCTGCAAACGACCTTGGACTACAGAGGAGCTCGACGACCCTTCTTCTGTACGCCTTCACGGAGACTCGACGACGACTAGTTAGGTGGATCCCGGCGGAGAGCCTGGACCCGTGTGGACCTGGGAATGGTGTGTTTTGCCTTTGCCACTAGGCATTTGATTGTAGTCTGTACCCAGACATGTATCTTCCGTTGATGTATTGTACTAAGGCAGTTGTATGCCGATTGTATGAGATGTTGTATCCTTGTAGCTGTAATGTTGTGATATCATGTTGGAATTCCGGGGCATATGGCATTGTCATATGTCGCGGTGGGACCGATATGTGCTTCGTCCCCGGATCTGGATGGAAACATCTAGATCTGGAACAGTACCGCATATCTGGCCTTACAACTTGGTATTAGAGCCTTATCGACCGTAGGATCCCTTTTCTAGTCGAAGTCGAGTCTAGAAGAAAAACTATTTTGTAGTAACTAAGTTAGTTATCAGAGAGTATGATTCTTTTTCCTCCTTACCCATGCTCTGGTCAGGAAAAGTGTCTTAAATGTTTTAATCTCGACTTATACCCTTTCAAACTTTAGGAGCTCGAGTGTGTGGAGTTTCAGAACCGTTACAATGCCTTGCTTGCAGCGTATTGTCTCGATTCCGATCTCATGTTTGGGGATTCATGTAGTACCTTTAGCTTCTTCGATTCCAGATAACATCTTGGTCGTCTGTTGACTTCATTCCTCTTGCCTAGTATCCTCACGATTTGAGTGATAATGCTTCCCTTGATCGTCGCTTTGGACTATCGTTCTTCCTCTTGATCTCACGATGGTTTCGTTCTCCGACGTTGCCGTCTCTCTGCGGAAATTTATCTCGACGGAAGTTCGTCGTCGGCATGGAGCAGAGTCCCTTGTTGGTGGTGTTGAAGATTGTTAACTCTCTTTTCTATCTCATCCTCTCTCCCGGATCGTCCAGGATCTCGGGACGAGATCCCTTATTGGTGGTGTTGTGTTGTAACAGCCCGGGATTTTCACCCAAATTAAAAAATTTGTTTGTTGCGTTACTTTGTTGGTTGCCTGTATTGTTTGCAGTATTTGTTTCGCCAATTTATTAATTGGTGAATATTTTCCCCCCTCCTTCTTGTATCGGTTGCGAGTCCGGACATATTCCCCAATGGAACACAACCTCGTTGCGGCACGGGAAAGTCACCCGACCACCGTCGCAGCTTTCGGCACAAGACCATCCATCGCCATCGGAACGAAAACCCCATTTATTTAATAAATTGATTATTTTATCGTGCGGGTTTCGACGATCTCGGTTCTGTGCGAAATGATGTAGACGACGTTAGTTTTGTCCAGGGAGGCGGTGTTTCGAATTTTGTGCGATTCCGACTTCGTCAGGTAGGTAAACGATCGGAGGTTCCAGGCATAGTAGCCGATATAACTCCAGGGGCGTATTTGCAAAATGCCACGTGCGCTGTTGGCCTGCCTCCTGGATACCCCTCTTATCTTCGGATTCTAGCCCACCTAAAGATCGGGCCCAAAAAATACTATTGTGTGGCCCAAACATCCCCCCAACAGCCATCTGCTATATATAGCAGTGCTATCCCTACCTAAAATGAAAAAACCCTAACTATCCTCCCCAGATTTCCGCGCCTGGCCTCCTCCCTGCCGCCACTTGGCACCACCAGCACCAACCCCTCCAGATCTGGCGGCTCACCTCGGTCCGTCCGATCTGGATCAGACGATCCTGAGGCGTCCATGTCTCCCCGCGCCTCCCATGCCCGAAGACCCGAGCGCCTCCTCCCGTGCTCCTCCGCGACCGTCCTTCATGCCCGAGCCGCCGCCTTGCTCCGGCCGGCGAGCCTGTCCCGCGCCGCATCTCCCTCTCCTCTCCTTCCTCTCCTCACCCTGGTCTCTCTCTTCTCTCTCCAAGATGAGCCGCCGCAAAACCATGATAGGGGCCGAAGACCTCGTCGCGCCACCTCCGGGCCTCACCGACGGCCACCCCAGCCACCGGATCCGGCCGTCGCGTCCCTGGATCTTCCCGTTCCCCGCCTTCAGCGTTGCTGATGCCGCCAAGACCCGTCGGAATAGCCACCGCCCCCCTGCCGGAGTGAGACCGCCGCCATCCTCCCCGTGCGGGACGAGCACGAACTGGTCGCCCCGCTGGGCTGCCAACCGTCGACCGCCACTGTGGCCTAGCTCCCTTGCGCGCCCTCGAGACCCAGCCCACGCGCCCCGCGTGGTCCAGATCCGCTTCACGGCCAGCCAGCGCCCGAGGCGAGGAGCCTCTATCCTCCGCCCCTTGCGTCCTAGGCCGAGGCCCACTCGGTGAGCTCGCCCCTGCTCTTTTGTTTTGTTTTGTTGGGCCAGCCCAGTAGCTATGCGGCGCCGTGAGCGAGAGATAATTATCTAGTGCTCGCCCCCTGTTAGGCCTGTTTAGATCTATTTCGGCCCGTTGCACCTTTTATGTTTTTCCTGGGCAGATTAAATGGCAGATTGTATTTTTTTGTGATGCTTTTATCTTTTACCTCGTTGCTCGAATTGCAATAGTTCCAACAAGAAACTTGCTTAGTTTTTCGCGTAGATTGTTAAAATGTGCTCCTTTGCCATGTTTGGACTTGTCTACATGTTGTTTCACAGCTATTTACATCGCATGTCACTGTAAACTATTTATTTAATAACTTTTTAACCGTTGCTCCGATAAAAATGTTATTTATATGTAACTTGACTAGAATTTCGTGTAGGTTTTGAATATGCTGCTATTTCTTGCTAATAAAAATAATAAAATGTTTTTCAGGGCAGAACAGTACCAAATATTTTAATCGTCGTGGGGCACTTAGTGATATGCCATGTTTAGGATTTTGCCTCATTTAAATTGACTAGCATAGATAGTTTACTTTATGATTCACCTTTTGCCATGCTTGTGTGATATGCCATGTTAACAACCTTTTCTCATGTTGTGTAGCTAAACAACTCGAACCATTGTAAATGTGCGGTATCGTCGTGTGTGACGAGTACTCCACTTAACCTATTAGTAACCGCTCTCGACGGTAGATCCGTATCGCAGTGCGTTGTCTCGTGTTGCCTTCTTGTTGATGCTTGCAGGTGATTGCTTCATAGTAATAGATGATTTCTCGTCGATTGCTTTTCCAATGTTTCCTTCTTGTGTGCTTCCGCGGGGTACTCTCAGAGACGATGCGAGCTTGTGATCGACTACACCTTCGGTTTCGTCTTCTCATCAGGTAAGGGGGACTATATATCATGCTTATAACTTTCAGCTCACTTGTGCCTAGGTATAGGATAGAACGATTGCTTGATCCTACCACTTCATATTTATGCCTCTCAAATAAATCCAAACAGCCATGTTCCTCCACATCCCAGCAAACCTTTGTTTGGCCATGTACCTTGCTTGCTTAACCACTGCTAGTATGCATGCTTGGGATGCTATCAACTATTATCCTGTTACTCCTTGGATTGGGATATGACATTATTATATTGTTGTGGATGATATGATTATTATAATGTTGACTATATTCGATGAAGGATGGAAGGTCTAGGCTATCCCGCCTCGATGCTTTGTTCCATTCGAGTCACCCAGGATCCGAGTTCTGGGTATTGTGTCTCTTGACGAGCGTGCCTAACCGCGTGTGGGATACTATGGGGTTCCCTTTTCTTACCAACATAGCTTCAAACATTTCTAGAGGTGGCCCAAGCTGATTTGCCATTTGAAACCATGCATATATGTCTGTCGGGTCGCTCCTAGCAGATATCCTTTCAAATAACTTGGGCCAGAGGAGACATGGTTTATCCGTTGGTCCACACTGGTGAGCTAGGGGGCTGCCCACATGTGAGGGGATCAGTTACCTCGACCTTGGCCAGACGGAAGAGTCTGATCCGAGAGCGTGGTCGGCTTTTGGATTGGGTGTCGACTTCCGGGGGGCACTCAGATTTGTTCGTTGTTAGCTAGAGGGACCTGTCGTTTCGAATCTCTTGGAACTAAATCATAAAATGGTTGCATGTGATGGGTAGCAACTGAGAGAGATGGGCGTGCGTGCGGAGCCTTGTAATGGGCGGTTGGTACACCCCTGCAGGGTTAAATATTTTTGAGAAGCCGTGTCCACGGTTATGGATGACTTGAGACCTACTCCTTGTTCATAGACAACAAGAACTGAGATAATCTTAATAACTTGATCATCTGTGTGTTCCTTGACTGCATCTTCTTCATCGGGATGCGAAGGGGAGAACAATGATAGGATAGGTGTTATGTTTGCGTAAGTAGGTGATAGGAGACTTGTTGGAGGTGATTCCTCATCGAATGCTTGGATTCTCATCTCGCTCTAAAATTAGATCGTTACCCACTTCATATATTCCTAGTGCGAGTGCAACCTCAACCACTATCCCCATCTTACTGTGAGAAGTTAGTTACAAGCCTTGTTGATATAGCTCACCCCTTCTTTTCTCTATTACGCATGATATGCAAACGATCTTGGACTACAGTGGAGCTCGATGATCCTCCTTCTGGACGCCTTCGCGGAGACTTGACGACGACTAGTTAGGCGGATCCCGGCGGAGAGCCTGGACCCGTGTGGATGTGGGCATGGTGTGTTTTACCTTTTCCATTAGGCATTTGATTGTAGTCTGTACTCAGACATGTATCTTCCGCTGATGTAATGTATTTAAGGTAGTTGTATGCCGGATGTATGAGATGTTGTATTCTTGTAGCTGTAATGTTGTGATATCATGTTGGAAATCCGGGGCATATGGCAGTGTCATATGTCGCGGTGGGACCGATATGTGCTTTGTCCTCGGATCTGGATGGAAATATCTAGATCTGGAACAGTACCGCATATCGGTCCTTACAAAGGGGGAAAGCAACGGTGCTTGTAACCACAGTTGCAAGGATTGTTTACTTTACGCAAAGTCTTTTAATGTAGGTGTCTGTTGCTTTGGGTTTACACTTTGGGTGGGGCTCACAACTTAATACCAGCGAGATGTTCTGGATAGATATCTCAAGGTGGATGATTAGTGAGTAGATGCAGATGGATTTCGGTCTACTTATTTTGGCGTACTGTGTAACATCCCATTTGCAATAATAAGAAATCAACATGAAATTGTACTTTGTCTGATGACTTTGTAACTTGGCATGATGCTACAGTTTGACATTGCATCCAAGTTGATTCAAGAAGCATCTTGGGGGAATTGTTCCATTTGCTTTTCATCTCCCCTATTCTTCAATTTTGGCCTAGCCATTTCTTTTGCTTTGGCAAAGGTTTTCAATTTCTCAAAACATTTTGCCATCAACAGAAAGGTGGGGTGTAGTTCAAAGTGTTTTTTAATTCAAAAAGAGCCCCACATCTTGTTGTTGCCAAAAATGCTCAAACCATTTTTGGAAATTGAAGGATATTGCAAGGATCATTTTACATATTTTTATGTATTTTTAAGCCTTGTAATCAATTCTGGAAAACCCCTTCCCCTTTTTTGTTTTATTTAAATGGGAAAAGGACATACAGGGGGGTCTTTTTCTTTCTCTTTTCTCTGATCGAAGCCCAGCCCACCTGGGCCTGCTCTTCTCGGGTTAGAGCCCAGCTCCGAAGAGGTACGCAGGGAGGCGCCTCAGCCGTCGGATGGATCCAACGGCCACGGCAGAACGCCTTTCCACCGTGGCCACGGTCCCCTCCGGCGAGCTCTCTCACAGCCGGCGGCCACGAGGGAAGCCCGGCGTCGACGTGGCCGGGGGAGCTCCCCTATTTAGCCAGCCGCACCGGGAACCCTAGCCCGATCCTTTCGCCCCTTCAGCTCGTCCTCCCGCCGCCGCTCGAGAGCCCCTCATCCTCCCCTGTTCCGCCGTCCGCCATGGCTCCGGTGAGCGATTCCCCGCCACCTCGCCGTAATCTTCGAGCTTGCGCTCGTTTGGGTCGTCCAGGAGCTCACCCACCCCTCTCCTTTGTTCCGCACAGATGGCGAGGAGGAGCTCCTGATCTTCCCCGCGACGACGACCCCGCCACGGCCGCGTCTTCTTCCTCGTCGTCGTCGTCTCCTTCCCCGTCGACCCGCGCCTCGAGCTCAACCACAGCACCCCCAAGGTGAACCTCGGAGTGCCCTGCGTCCTGTAGCTCGTCTAGGTTCGTCCCGCGTCGTATCACCATAGGAATATCCGCTGGTAGTCGACGTCACGAGCACCCCGTGCACGCCGTGCCCAGAGCGGGAACCATGTGTGTGTGTGCGCTTGCTGCTCATGCTCTGGACATACATATGGTCGCCAAGCGGCCTCCTTTATAGCTTTCCGTGTCGCCTGAAGGTGGTCGCCGCGCGCCGCGTCTGAAGAAGATATTCAGTACATCAGTGTCGCCGCCGTGAACTTCGTCCGGCGAAAGATGTCTCCTTGCCATTCTCCAGACCAGATCCGGGCAACCACGGCAGCGTGGTACTGCCCCCTTTCGTTGTCAAGTAGGTGCCGAGTCCTAGCCGTCCCGAGTCCGCCGGAATTGCCACCGAAACGGGCCGCTGGTCGTGCTCTGAAGTTTCTGAAGATGTCGCCGCCGCTCTGTTCCCGTGAAGCTAGTGTGCTCGTCGCAGCACCGTCGAGGTTGTGGTGTGCATCCAGTTGTTACTGGATGTGCCCTCCCGGGTTTCCCCTTGCTAGCTCGCGGGGAGGTGGCCAGAGCGCAAGGTGAGCGTCGCCGGAAGAGCTCGCCGTGTCGGGTTCAGACGGCTCCGTGTTTCTTTAGTGTCGCGTGAGATTCAGAGAAGGGGCTGTCGCCCTTGGCCAGGAGGAGGAGAAGAGGCCGTGGGCCTGAGTCCAGCAGGGGCTCGACCCTTTTCTTCTTTTTTTTCGTTTTTTCGCCTCAGCCGAGCTGGGCCTGGCGCCCGAGGCTGGCCCAGCAGGCCAGTGCCCTCTTCTTTTTTTTCCAAATTCTCTCAAAATTCAAATTTAAATCTGAATTTGAACATCTTTTGCTCTCTGCCCCAAACATGTGTTCCAATATATGGTTTTGGGGTGTTTTTTCCCACTGATCACAGTGGTGAGGTACAATATGCATTTTGCCCCCTATATTTTTGGAGTGTTGGCAAATTTGCACTTAGCCCCCTCAAATTCTTTTGAATTTTTGCAATCTGTTGAAGTTTTCAACCTGGGGCATGCCTTATATGATTTTGGGGTAGTTTCCTCCAAGGATCAGCAGGGTGATAGTTGTTTTGGCATTTGAGCTTTTCCCAAAAGGCAAGTGGTGCACTTTTGCACTCAGGCCCCTGAACTCCTTTGTATTTGCAACTGCGTTTTACAAATTCAAATGGAGCCATAACTTATATGGTTTTGGGGTAGAAAAATGCAAGGATTCAAATGGTGATGTCCAATTAATGTTTTGTGCAACTCAATGGACATGGTGTAATCACCTAACCATATCAAGACTTGCCTTCTTCTTTTCTTTGCATTCTTTTCAACTTCAGTGCATGTTGAATCTTGTTCATCTGGTCTTTCAAGTTTTCTCCTTGTCATCTTCAATTCTTTGCAATCTCAAACCAGCCCCTAGCATATTGTCATATGCAATGTGGCTGGATTCCTTTTCTTCTGTTGTACCATCCGGTGTCGATTTCACCGACACTTTTCTCCGTCTTCGGAATCGATAGTTATTTCACGATGTTTATTATTGTTTAATGTTATGGTGTTATTGTTTCATGCCATGACATGTTACCATGTTATTTACACCAGATTAAGGCTATGACCAAAGCCATAAAATATAAGTAATTGCATATGAAGTTGTTGACGTGTCGTCACCACCTTCATTTAAATCTGACTAGGTAGGGTCACATCATGACTATTAAACTTGATCATCTCATCCATGCTTGAGCTTTGTTGATCTCGGTGTTTACTCGTGTGTTTTCCCTTGCCGGTACCTTACGTTAGCACCTGAGACTGCCGAGGAGACTTACGTGGAGGTTTCCGACACCGAGCCCGAGGACCCTGCTACGTCTACTCCGTCGACTGATTACCCAGGCAAGGGGAAGATTCATACCATTACTTTATAACTCTCTGCCTACCTGCCTAGCTGTAGTCTAGAACGAATTGTTTGATCCTATTCAGCTTGCTTATGCCTTAATCAAAACCAAACAGCCATGATCCCCACCATCCCAGCAAAACATTGTATTGCTAAGTTACCGCTGCTCAGCCATTTCTTAGTATGATTAGGAAAACTTGCTGCTTACCCTATGCTATGGTTGGGATATCATGTTATTAAAGAAGTTGGTTGATATTTATTATTGTTATGATGTTAACTATACTTGACGAATGATGGGAGACCAGGCTGTTCCCGCCAGGTGTTTTGTTCCATTTGAGTCACCTAGGTCCCGAGTTTCGGGTATTGTGTTTCTTGACGAGCGTGCCTAATCGTGTGTGGGATTCTATGGGGTCCCCTTGTCTTACCTACCTAGCTTCATACAATTCTAGTGGTGGCCCGAGCTGATTTACTATTTGAAACGTGTGTGTGCTGGTGGTACCCCAGTTGTTTACAAACCACCCCTGGGCCAGGAGGACGTGTTCCTTGGCTGGACCACCTTGTCCGGCTGAGGACCCGGTTTCCCATGTGTGATTAACCGGCTATCCAAACCTGCGACAGACGATAGAGGCCGATTAGAGAGCGCGGCCGGCTTTTGAGTTGGGTGTCGACTCACCGGGGGCCACCCGGAATTGTGCGTTGTTAGTTAGAGGGACTCTGACGTTCCGGAGTTTCAGGCGCTTACCTAGCCAAGTGGAAACCGGGCGTACATGCGAAGCCTATGATGGGCAGTTGGTACACCCCTGTAGGGTTAAATCTTTTCGAAAAGCCGTGTCCGCGGTTATGGACGACTTGAGGCCTACTCCTTGTTCATAGAATAACATCAAATTGGATCATAATTAAAACTTGCCTACCGCGTGAGTGCCTTGGTTGCTTTTCTTCGTCCAGGGGGACCGAGAGAAGATCCAGGTTATGTTATGTTTGCCGTAAGTAGGTGGATAGCAGACTTATGACACGATGTCACGTGCATTCTTGGATCTTACCCCTACTCTAATAGAACGATAGCCACCATATATGCTAGTGCGGCTGCAACCTTTACTTTTATCTTGTCTTACCGTAGGAAGTTAGTTATCCTGTAATGATATAATCTCACCCATGGTTTCCTTTTGTGCTTTTACTGTTTTGCCTGATCGGCCGCTGCAGTTGACTACTACCTCGACCCGAGCACCGGACGATACTTCGTGGAGGTGCCCCCCGAGGACGACGATGAGGATGACTTCGTTCAGTAGGTCCTATAGTTGGGTTCCGACGATCTGTGGGTGGACTTATTTATGTGCAGCCCTCTCTAGGGCCATTTGGATTTTGACCGTACTCGGTCGTGATTGTCTTCCGCTTGTTGCATGATGTACTGTTGGGTCTATGGACCTCTGAGATGATGTAATAAAATACCAGCGGCGTTGTATGCCCTGGACTCTATATGCTTATGTCTTAGTATAAAGTTCATTGTTCTTATACTCCCTCCGGTCCTTTTTAGTGTGCATATAAGTTTTGGTCAAAGTCAAAGTATCTCCACTTTGATCAAATTTGTAGAAAAAAATATCAACATTTACAATGTCAAATCAATATGGTTAGATTCATCATGAAATGTTGTTTCATAGTATATATATTTGATATTGTAGATGTTGATATTTTTTAATAAAAAAATGGTCAAAGTTTGTAAAGTTTGACTTGACACAAATCTAATACGCGGAGTAAAAAGGACCGGAGGGAGTACCTGTTGTCGAGAATCCGGCAGCGACACGAGTGCGAGTGTCGTGAGTCGGTGGCCTTTTATGCGCTACTAACTTGAGCGGGACGCAAAAGCGACTAACTTGAGTTAGCACCGCATCGGGGGCCTTACATACTGCCCATGATTTTGAGTCTCTTCCTTTCTTTTGTAACATAGTTAGCATTGGTTTGCGTCCGTAATCCTGTTAATTGCCCAGCTATAATTTGTTCACCTTGCATAGTTGTTTATCGTCTTTTGGGAGAGAGACATCACTAGTGAACTTCATGGGACCCCGGTCCATATTTCCACCACTGTTTACACCCTCAATTTACTTCATGTTTTACTTTCTAGTTGCAGTTATCATTACCTTTTATCTCTTGCGTTTGACGCTTTGTAAACAACAAGGGCGGAGAGATTGACAACCTCTATGTACTCGTTGGGAGCAAAGTTATTTGTATCTGTGTGCAGGTCCACGTCCACTCTCGCGCTAGTAGTTTCTAGCGCCGTTGTCACCTACTTGTCGTTGCTGGTGTCCTACGGGAGACAAACCATGGTATCTTTGCTGAGGGAAATTACGCTTCACTACATCTCAACCTTCCACTTGGGGTAGCCAACGGGGAGCACTCCTTCAGTGCCATCAAATGTCCTACACCCCAGGTCCCCGCATGCTCTAGGATTGTTTCACTTGGGGACTATCAAACACTACCCATAATTAGGTAGTTATAAAGATAGCTTTTGGGTGGGTTATGATATATACCGACCAAGATGGGATTTGCCCCTCCAACTTAGAGAGATATCCTTTGGGTACTCTTGAGTGATAAGATTCAGAAAGCATGACCATGCAACATGGGTTAAGTATTAACGCAGTTCAGGAATTTATATCGCGGTTTTAAGAAGAGAGCTCGAGCTACCAACAAGAATGACAAATACTCACCTTAAGCTTGACAACAAACCATGAGGAAAAAATAATGTTGCATATGATACGTTGTTATAGATCATCTTGTAACTTTGCACACATAAGGGAGTCGTCACATTTTTGCTAGGAGCCGCTACGGACTGATCGAATTGGATGTGATTCGAGTCGTGGCCCTATGAACGTGAACCTATAAGGTCGCTCCTTAAGGGGCAGGAGCACATTCGAATGTGATCCGAGTAAAAATTTGGTACATAGCCAGATGGGCCTCAAGTATTGAGCCAACCCCAAACGTCTATATAAGTGGAGGGGTGAGACCACAAAGGGGTCTGTTCAATCTCGTACCTAGCCACCACTTTCACATCCAAGTCGTGTTAGGTACCACTTTCACATCCAAGTCGTGCAAGCGGACCTAGCAGTCAGCTGCGCGACGTTTCTTCATGCACACGCGGATACCTTGGAGGCACCACATTTGTGATGTCAGACGAACTGCCCGAGGGATCTGTTCGTGGTATTCGCGAGGAGAAGACGAGAACACACATCGTCAACTCCTCTTCCGTTGTCATGACTGTGCGTTTAGTGGTAAACTTTGATCACGTAGTCTATCCCCATCAGTATGTTACTGGGTGCGTGGTAGAAATTTTAACTTAGTGCTAATGTAGCGTATCGTGTGCCCCAACAAGTAGATGCATGATTGATAAAACTAGGGCTAGTCAATACGTTACGTTCATTAAGCGATCTAGCAACAATATATGAATTATTTGTATCTACATACATGAATTGGGTATTCATATTGCCTTCATAGATTGCATCAACTTGATGACGATCATATTTCAACAAAAATAGGTTGGAGACCATTAGAAGCTCCGACCCCATCGGAGTCGCTAAAAGTGTGTTCATACACGAACACATCATCGTGTACCTTTCATGCCAGGGGTGATGCACCGTAATTCACGTCGAAGGAGACCCGACCGAAAGTGGGGTACACATGTAATCTAGTGGACACTTTTCTAAACTAAAAACCTCACACGTCCGGGAAGGACCCCGTCAGGGAATGCAATGACTATGGGCTTCCCTATGTCGATCTGATCGCCCCTAGAGCCTGGTGAATCGAAGAAGAAGAACAACGAAGAGCAAGAAAGAAGAAGATTAGGGCAAAGGAGAAAGGGTAAAGATAAAAAGTGATGGATCGATTGTGTGTTGTTCAATCGATTATCACCTCCCACTTATATATGATTAAATTTTCTGTAATTTTTTCCAAACCCCATCTGATTTGTTTTCAAACTTAGGGCGTGTTTGGTTCAAATGACGGGTTATGAGGGATATGGGTATCCTTAACCAGTTGGCTAGGGATAGCCTTTTTTTTGTTTGGCTGAATGGATACTGTTAGCCCATACTTTGTTTGGTTTAAAGGATGAATATGGGTATCCTCAAAAGCTCATGGCACAGAATTCACAACACGGACGCTGCACTCTTCAAATTCCGGCCGCGCATGCTATCTTCGTTTGCAACGACGCTCTCCTCAAGCCACAACTGCACCTCTATCTCAATAATCAGATTTAACTAGCAGTATGAAACTCAACTGAAACAAGCAGGTTGCACGGAACTGAACTGGAATCTGAATCAAATGCTTGCGTGCAGATTAATCAATTAGCGGCTGCTCCCAAACCGAGATGTTCTGGCATCTGGCGTGAGTTCACCGACGGGATGGATGCGCCGACGAACAGCCGTGCAGGTTGCAAGCACGAGAAATCCCCGACTACTACATCTCACTGTCGATGGAGATGCCATTGCTGGCCACTGCGCGTCGAGCGAAGGAGCTCGCCGGCGGCGCGACGGCAACGGCGCGGGGCACATGGGTGCAGCGCCAGGCACGAGGACGGGGACACGGGCGGCGGTTGGATGCAGTACAAGCGCAGAGGTCGAAGGCACATGCGACTGGAAGCACATGAAAGAGAGAGATGCCATGGAAAAACTGTTCGTGACGCGAGGTGGTTGGCCATATCCGCGACTTTTTCACGGACATGCGGAGCCGGATTTTTGAAGTATATTTCAGGAATCTATATCCCATCTCGCCGATGAACCAAACAACCGGTATCCCACAAAATTTGGGCTATCCCTGTCCTTCGAAGGTTATCCGGCGAACCAAACGCACCCTTAACCGACCCAAAGTAGTACTCTACTTCCCTCGGAAGAAATTAAAAAAGAGAAGCGTTGACCATGGGGAGTGGTGGTGGGATGGAGGTGGAGGTGCGCGTCGTTGGCGGTGCCCGGAGCTGCTTCGTCGCGCTCCCGCTCCACCTCATCGAGGCCCTATCCCGCACCGCCGCCTCCGGCGAACTCCCGCCCGTCCTCGCGCTCGACCTCCGCGCGGCCGCCGGCGCACGGTGGTCCCTCGCCTGGTCCGGCGCTGGGTCTCAATCCCGTGCCATCGAGGTGAGCATCTACTTCAGCCCTGGTGTGGATTGACAGCCATGGCGTCTCTTTGGCCAGATAGAGCCACTTGGAGTCGGAATTTACTGCTATGTTCCGCTGAACTGATACATGCTTTGGGGATCAAATTCAGATGATATAAAAGTTGGTGCCCCCAAACGGTTTTAGGGCAGGAGAGAGAAGATTTTTAGGCACCAGAAAATTTTCTGCCAGATGATGTAAAAGTAGCGACCTAAAACTTTGAAACTTTAAACATGATCATTGCATATTTCAAAATTTCAAACTGAATGTTCAGTATCAAACATTTAAAACGACATAGTCCATCACTCAATAGCACTACTAATAACACTACTCCAACATGATTCATCATGGCTTTGGGGTGGCGACATGTTTACAGTACCCGTCGTCGTCGTCATCGATGTGCGAACTGCCTCGTGGTCATTGTCGGTAGACGGCTTTACCTCCTCATCCTAGCCATCCTTTTCGAGCTGGTCGAACGAATCATCGACCTCGACCTTGATCTTGCGATGGTGCTCCTCGCCCTCCTTCCTGCGCTCCTATCATTCTCGGCGAAGAATGCAAGCTCCACCACCATGAGGTCTGGATTGACCACGATGAAGTTTGCATGTACAATGCATCCCTAGCTCGTCAGTGCGCTGCACAGCGGCTAGGCGGTTTCCATTGTCCTTATCGCGGGACACGATCCACATAGGAGGGGCGATGAACCCCGCCTCCTCAGCCGACTCTGCATTGGTGAAGTTGAGCTCGGAAAGGGGCCGGTCGTAGCTCCATGCCATCGCGCCGTATGCGCGCACGGTGAGCTTCGACATCTCGAAAGTGCCGAGCCACTTCCGCTCACCCTCACACATGATCTCGCGGCGTAGTGGATCGACGGCCGGAGCGAAACACCGTGGCAGGGCGGCCCGGTGGCATCCTTGACGCAGCGGACCCCGGCGGACGATGGGGCGGTGACGATGGGCTAATCCTGACGGAGCGGTGGCCAAATCAGGTGCCAAACGGTTGTAATCGATAGATCAGGGGTTGGGGGCGCGGATCCGGCGACGATGGACGATGGGGCGACAGGATTCAGACGGCGACAAGTGGTGGCTGTTGCGGGCGGACGGCGGGGATGCGGTGCTAGGGAGGTGGAAATTGGCTGGGACCTTGGTGGCGGTTGCAGTGTGTGATGACGCGGGGTGGGTGGCGGCCGGAATCGGTAGCGGGAGGTAAATTCTCAGTAGGTGGTTGGGGTTTCGCAGACTAAATTTCTGGACTTTTTTTTTCATCACTGGATCCAGATAAGGCATCTGCTGGAGTACCATTTTGGCCCAAAGTGCTCTAAGCTGTGTTTTTTTTGGGCACGACAGTGTTCTTACTCTTACATCATCTGTTGGAGATGCTCTTAGCGTCTCGTGAAGTTGTTTCAACTGCTTTAACCCTTAGCAACTTCTAATCCTGTGGAGCTGAGGTCTACATCTTAGTGGTCATCCTGAGTGGAGAGAATTAGGCCTCCTTTGGTTCATAGGAATATAATAGGAATAGGAAAGTTATGGAAAATGAGATGGCATGTATCTCAATCCTATAGGAAAAGAGATGCCATATGGTTCATAGAATATGATTTTTTTCCATTAGGTAATGATTTTTTTTCCTTTGAGTTGTGAAGGATAGGAACCAACCCTGTACAGCAATAGGAATCCATTCCTGCAAACCAAAGGGTTATAAAGGAATTTTTTCTCCAGAAATCCTACCCTATAGAATTCCTACAAAATTATTGTATACCAAAGGAGGCCGTATGGAATTTTACTCAACCATCTGATGGGTAGCTGTTGGAGTTGCATGGCATCTAAACCATCGAGGTTTGTCTAGTTGCCAATCTAACACAGTTCTAGTTTGTAAATTTGGCGACCCCGTGTGTTTACTTTAAAACATGTTTTTATACATTATCTAGAAAAAAGAATACGCTCCAGTTATTTGTATGACATCAAATGGTGGAGCCTTGCAGGTTGCACAGGAATTGGCAGAGTGCATATCATTGCCTGATGGAACAATAGCTCAACTCAGTGTAGCTCGCTCTCTAACCAGAGCTGACTCAGTCAGTATAGAACCATTTAGTGAGGATGATTGGGAGATACTGGAGAGCCGTGCTGATTTGGCTGAAGAAACAATTTTGCAGCAGGTATTATATATTTTCTGTAGTAGTTGGTTAGTTCTCTGTGCTTGCTGATTTCATCTGCCAGTAATTGCTAGTGAAGTTGTAAGTTATGTCAGAAAATTATCTCTTAATCACTTTGCTACCCCACTTCTAATGTGCAAAATTTCAATTTTATTCTTAAAACTAGGTTGGTATTATTTATGAGGGCATGAAATTCCCACTGTGGTTGGATGGCCATAATATTGTAAAGTTTGTTGTGGTTTCATCTAGTCCCAAGAAGTCAGTTGGTATGCTTCTTTGCTTTGTGCACTTGCACAATATGTCTTACATCCTTCAGATGCATGCTCCTTTCAATGCCCATTTGAATATCAGTGTGTTCATTTACATATCATTGTTGGAAGCAAGCATTAGCCCAAAACTTAAATTGCTCAAAATCATCAGCGGTATTTTGATGGCCTTTAAAAGTTCTGCAAACTAGTACATTCAAGATTATGTATACACCAGTTAAATATCAAAATATTCCAATTAGCATTTTATCTCTTATAAACAAAATATATTGTGCTAGTTCACTATTATGGTATCAGCATGAGTAGGGTATGAATTTTGCATCTTCACCACTCATGTATAATTTCTGAACACTCTCATTATGTTTAAATTTAGTCTCTATAACTAGGTAAACCAGCGATTATCTATTCTCTACTGATGATGCTTTGTAATTTTTCTAGTACATTAGTACTCTATGTGATGGTAGCTAATGTAATATGCCCTCAAGAAATCCTATATATAGTTCTAGCCTCTAGGGCATCATATGGCTTGAAGTTTCTTTGCTGCACTGTCTGTATTACTGTAAGTACTGCTAATCCTCCTTACTTATTTCCATTTATCTATCATGCCCCCTTTTTAGTTCAACTTACGCCCGGAACTGAAGTTGTTGTGGCACCCAAAAAGCGTAAAGAGAAATACCAGGATGTGCAAAAGCAAAGTCCACTTAATGAACAGGTCGAAACAAAGGCACTCTTGCGTGTTCAAGCAGCAGATAGAAAGTTTGCACATAAATTCAAATCTAAGGGCATTGAACTGGGGGTGGTTCTGAGCTATGCTGTGCTGATACATCCAGATACAGCTGCAAGGACTTCATTTGGCAATCTCGAGTTGGTCAGTATTTCATCTAAATCATCGCCTAAGGGGCTTAGTGAACAAGGCAAAGAAGCTGCACAAAAGAATGGTGTTTCAGTACCCAAAAGGAGCCGAGAAGTAATTGTCTATATCTTATTCTCAGACTCTGTTGCTAGAGGGCATGTTATGCTTCCCTACTCTATTCGTCACTTCATAAGTGCAGACACACATTCATGTGAGTTCACAGACCAGATTTCCTTCCGTATACCAAGATTTAACTAGTTTTAATCTGTGAATTCTGATTTCAAATGAAAGCATTTCTCAGTAGCCATTGTGTCAGTCCATTATTGCACCTTCTCTGCTGCTTTACAATTATCTGAAATGGTGTTTATCTGTTCCAGGGGTTTATGTTAAGAAATGCACTGCTAATGTCAAGAAGGACGAGCCTATAATGAAGATGTGTCCTTTACATTTCAATATGCACGAAAAATATGTGCATGATAACAATGATTTAGGCAGTCATGAAAAGGAAACTTGGAGGAACAGCAGTATTCCTTCGGAAAATGGCAGTTCCTTTCAGAAAGCTGCTAACAGTGAACATCTTCTGGGTGCAGATGCTGATAGTATTTTTGAATCCATGTCAGAACAGAAGGCACTTATCAAGCATTGGCTTATTGGGCAACTCAAAGAAATGGCCTTTCATGCTGAAAATTCTGAGATAAGGTCAGTTGTTTTACCGCCGAAAGTTCTGATCCATTTTGAAGTGCTAGATGGGAAACTAAGCAGACGAGTTGATTTTCTCTACTTGTTGACAATTGCTTTTGAAAAACCTGGTTACAACAATTCACAAGGCAATGTTAAGATTACTTGGGATGCTCCTACTGATGATTTAGAGAACTTGGAACTGAATTTCGGGAGTTTGGAGCTGGGTGAAGCTATATCATTTGATTCTGTAGTGGATGATGGCTTCAACAATGCTTTTAAGCTGGCTCGATCTTCGTTAGGCTGGATGGAGAATGCAATGTCAGATGTGACAAAAAGTATTTTCTTTCTTCTCTAAATGCGCAAATAGCTCCTTTTTTTAATTTTATTTTTTAGATATGCAGAAGTATTGCTAATCTTGTTCTTCACTTCATGATTGCATGCTTTCCTCTTTGTAGGACTATCGGTGCTGTTGTCTTCAACTGCTCTGAGATTATTTAACAGGCTAAAGCTCCCCTTTCCAGGGCATGTTCTTGTCCATGGGCCTCGAGTAAGTAATAAAACCCAGTTTCTGTTGTAAAATTTTACATCTATATTGACATAAATTTTCTGTGACTTTTAACTAAACTTGGAACTTCGGGGTTATGTTTCTCTTCTCTACAAATTTGTGTACCTTCTTTTCTTTCTCTTTCAGGGTTCTGGGAAAACTGCTTTGACACGGGCTGCTGCAAAATACTTTGAAGACAATAGAGAGATGCTGGCACACGTGTAAGCCACTCTTTGAGAAACTGAGTTTTCTTCTTCTTTTGAAATAATGATCATTGCACCTTAAATATATCAATAAAAGGTGATTTTTTTCGTAAGAGCAGAATATATATGGATTGTTCCAAACTTGCAATTGGCAAGCCTAAGGAGACAAGGCAAACAATTGAAGACAGCATTTCTGAAGCTTTGCTTCATTCACCTTCTATTATCATATTTGATGATCTAGACAATGTAATTTCAGTCTCTTCAGATCCTCAAGTATCCCAGTCGTCCAATTCTTCTGATTCTCTAGTAAGATACTTGGCTGACATCCTGGACGAGTATAAGGTAAGAAGCTGTTATCGTATTTTCTTCTTATTTACATTGTTATGATATGTAAAACTCTAATATTAAAGGGGAGTTGGGGATTGTAGGTTGTTATGTCCTACCTCCCCTCCCCTCGAGGAGCTCCCCTTGAGCTCTTACCCCTTTTAATCGCTAATTGACACACCAAAACACGTACACCCATACTGAATCTACCAAATCAGTTGAAAAAACAGTAATTAACACTTAAAAAACACGAACAATCATACATACCAAATCTGTCAAATCAGTTGCCAAAATAACACGCACAACCGTATGTAACACATCCGTACATATTAAATCTACCAAATCGGTTGCCCAAATAACAGATCAATCTTTGGTAAGTCTGGCGCAATTCAGGATCGGCAATATATACTCAATAATTATTTGGTAATCAATTCAAGAAAAGAAATCAATCAAAAGACGATAATCAATCTCTACAGACCAAAGCTACATAGATTATGTAAACCAGGGTATGGAGTATGCTCTGGTTTATTAATCTGGCAAACAGGGCATTGTTTGATGAATAGTATTACATCATTTCTGTGGCCAGGCCAAGTGAATAAGATTCTCAGTCTTTTAAAAGTAGCTCTTTCACCAGAGAGCCCCCAAGTTCAGAAGTATGAAATGTGGAGATTAGGGATTGTTTGAGGTTGTTTTCTGTCCCAATGTATATTCTACCCTTATATCTGAGGACTCCATGAGTGAGAGAGTATAGTTTGGGTAGGAATCAGGGAAGAGTGCTACTTGTGAGAGGAGTTCCTTGCACTTGTCATCCGTAGTGTAGCTGCCAGTTACTTCAGAGATCCAGGCAGGAATTGCTGCAGAAGCAAACATAACCTGGACAGAGTGTTGGATTCTGGACAGGGCGTCAGTTGCTCTGTTTTCCTTGCCCTTTTGTATTCCACAGCCCAGAAGTTTAACTAAAAGTTTGTGTTGGACTCCCTCCATTAGTCTCTGTTCTTGGATGTGTTTCAGACTCGGTTGGTCCATCTTAATGATGAGAGAAGTAGCAGCAAAGTAGTGTTTCCACTTCTTGATGGCCTCAATTATAGCCAGAGCTTCCTTGTCATAGGTAGACACTAGCAAATATACCCGTGCGTTGCAACGGGGTACACACATCCCCGCATACCCAAATCTAACGGTCATACACGATGGTTTTTTTCAATGATATCTGTATATGAAAAGGGAAGCTTCGGCCGGTCGGGTCAGTCTCGTCCGTACAACCAATTTCAATATTAAAATGCTACTATTTGCATAACTATGATACTAAAATGCTACTACGTTGATTTATGTTATTTTTCGCTGAATGGATGTATCTAGATATATTTTAGTGCTAAGCACATCCATTTGAGAATGTGACATTAAAATGTTACTATGATCATCCATATTACTTATCACTCAAACAGATGAATCTAGATGTATTTTAGTGTTATATGCACACCCATATTAGAGAGTGTGGTTGGGATGATGGTGTGACGCTTTTTCGTTGCAACGGGCTACGGAAAAAGCAACCACTGATCCTTGATTTTTGCTACAATCAAAGTTGATGAAGTATGATTAGCGATGATTGATTGCGAATTTTATTGTACGGTAGAAAAAATGCTACCACCAGTGATCAAATTTGGTGCCACCAATTAATGGCAAATATAGACGCAATAATATCTGTCACGATTTTTTGCTGGAATGATGAAAATTACACAATTAAATTTTACTACATCTGTGTACCACGAAATCTCTCGATACGAGTTAATTTTTTGTACAAAGAGGTACTTAGTAATCTGAGCCGTTGGATGACCGCGATCAGACGGTTGCGCGGCGACCGACCAAAACTGGGCCGGTCGGCCGGCGCCTAGCATCGCCCATATGAAAAATATCCACCCATCGAGACTTTAGGCAGCTAGATGCAACGGTCAACATCAGCATTATCGATCCTTCGTTTGTTGAGCATGCATCGACGAAGGTGCCAATCTTGGGCATTAGAGAATCCTAGGCGACAAGTATTCTTGGGCGTTCAGAAGCTTAAAAAATAAAAGTTTTAATTACCGGCAACCACAATCCTTCCTTTAACTCTCATCTGTTTACCACAACCCTTCTTTTATATAATTAGCTCCCGCACAATCTCAGCAAGCATAATTAGAGCCAACCAGCCATATCCTTCCTATTTAGCCGTCCCATTGTCCCTTTTTTTAGGGGTGTCCATTGTATTTCTTTACGGCATTTTTTTTGAAGTTATTTATGACTCTCTTTAACCAACCAGGCCACACCACAATGCATGTCTGAATCTTAAACCAGCCAGGGATTTTCTTTAATCATGCAGGCCCACACAACCGTTCTTTACAATCGAGCCCCATTTAATTAGCACGAGTCTTTCCGATCAATACCAACCGTTCCTTTTCAATCATACCAATCAACCCATTAGATCTTGCCCTATTTAGCCATGACTGGTTGTGTATAGCAGAATTTACATTAGTATATAAGCCGATGTTATTTCGTTTGGAGGGGCGAGGTGGTACTAATTTCCTATTCAGCGTGGCTAGGCCGGCCCAAAAGGTGTATGGTCGCCCACCTACTGGTTATATAAAAGAACTTTCAATAAATTGCTAGAACCGTTGATGGGCGGGATGGTAGCGTGTGCTGGCTTTGGTACGAAGGACCTGGGTTCAAAACCTGGTTGTTCAGATTATTTTTTTACGTGTTGACTGCATGTACATGGATGATGTCAGCGACATACGGAAACAATCTTTGTGACGTCATCGACGGACGAAAAAAGGGGAGAAACACACCTCCCTTTATTATTAGGTAAAGATAGCTGCAGCTTTAGGTCCTATGGCCTTGCTGAAGAAGGAGATAGGTTTTCCCTGTTGCATAAGTACAGCTCCAATTCCATGTCCAGATGCATCAGCTTCTAATGTGAATGGTAGAGAAATTTTTGGCATGGCCAGGACAGGAGCTTGGGTTAATTGCTGCTTGAGACTCTCAAAAGCTAGCCATTGTTCATCTGTCCACATAAAGCTGTCTTTCTTCAATGCATTGAAGAGAGGTTTGCCAATGAGTCCATAGCCCTTGATGAATCTCCTGTAGTAACCAGCAAGGCCTAGGAATCCCCTCAATTGGCTGACAGTTTGTGGTATAGGCCACTTAACCACAGCCTCAATCTTTGTAGGATCAGTGGCAACTCCTTCACCAGAGATGATGTGGGCCAAATATTCCACTTGTGGTTGAGCAAATGTGCATTTACTCATTTTGATAAACCAGAGATTTTTCCTGAGGACTTGCAGAACTTGTTCCAGGTGAAGTATGTGGTCAGTCAGGGATTTGCTGTATATAAGAATGCCATCAAAGAACACTAACACAAATTTCCTTAGGAATGCAGCTAGGATTGTGTTCATGAGCATTTGTAAGCCCAAATGGCATGACCAAGTACTCATAGTGTCCCTCATGAGTATTAAAAGCAGTTTTGGGGATATCCTCTTCTTTCATTTTGATTTGATAATATCCACTCCTTAAGTCTATTTTGGTGAATATTTTTGCTCCATTAAGCTCATCAAGTAAATCTTCAATAACAGGAATGGGGAACTTATTTTTGACAGTGAAAGAGTTCACTTTCCTGTAGTAATTGCACAACCTCCAAGTAAGGTCCTTCTTTTTAACCAGGATAGCAGGGGAGCTGAATGGGCTGGAGGTGTGCCTGATGATTTGTTTGTGTAGCATATCAGCCACAATCTCTTCCATTATGTTTTTCTGGTGGTGGGGAATTCTGTACGTAACATCTTTGATTTACAACGGGAGCTCCTGGCACTAGAGGTATAGCATGGTCACAGTCCCTTTTTGGGGGTAATGTTGTTGGTTCAGAGAAAAGATCTGCAAAGTTGTCTAGAAGAGCTTGTACTGCAGGTGGATGTGCAGAAGGACAATTGTTTTCTTTTTCCACTGGCCTTATGCGGAGGAGGGCCCCACAGACTGAATCTTGCATTATTTTGTGCTGGTCTTGTTCCTGTGGCAAGGGTTCAGATGATGGCTAATCAGCCTGCAAGTGGGACGACCTGCGGGTCGCCCACATAGTGCCGCATTATCCACATAATTTAGGTGGGATTATGTGGGTAAGCCACTTAGCGTTAGCTACCCGTTCGCGGTAACCACTTACCCACATAACCAGAACAAGCAAATTATGGAGTAGAAAGACAGCAGCTACTCCAACTGTCCAGCAGCAACACATTGCTAGGTTTGACATCCCCGTGGATCACCGGAGGATGCACAACGAAACGGAGGTAATGGAGCACGGCGGTGACGTCACGAGCGACGGCGAGTCGGCGCAGCCACTGGGACACCAGCTCGGGGCACCTCTTCCCCAGCAGCGCGTCCTGGAGTGACCCGTTGAGCATGAGGCCGTACACGAGCATCATCCGGCGGCGGCAGGGATTATGCGCGGAGAGCGAGTAGGCGCAAGAGGATGGAGAGCGTGGAGGCATGGCCGGAGCCGACGAGGTGGGAGGCGAGGGAGAGCTCGTTGTGTAACTCGCGCTCACCATGTCGCATGTCTCGCGCGAGCTCTGCGTTCCCTAGCGCGACGTGACACTAGGGTTCCCTAGCGCCCAGCGGTCTGCCCAGCACGACGCTAGGGTTCCCTAGCGTCTGCCCAACGCGACACTAGGGTTCCCTAGCGCCCGAGCAGTGGCGGTGGCGGCCAAGTGGGCACGCGGCGGGCGCGGTACGGCGCGGGCCGGCGCGCGGCGCGACCGGCACGGCGAGCTCGGGAGCGGCCTGCACAGCGAGCGTGGCAGGCACGGCTGGTGCAGCGCAGGCGTGCGGAGCGACCGGCACGGCGAGCGCGGCCCACGCTGCGGTGCATGGCCGGCGCAGCAGGTGCGACGGGCGTGATCGGTGCTCGCGGCACGGCGGTGCAGCGGGCACGAGCAGCCGACGCAGCGGGCGCGGCCGGTACGGCGCGAGCGACGAGCGCGGCCTTACACGGGTGTGGTCGTAGCGCGGTGTGCGCACGGGCACGCGGCGGCAGCGCTAGCGTGGCGAGCGATGACCATATCGAAGAGGATGTGGGTTCTACGTGGTGTCCACGGGACAACCCACTTAATCCACTTCGAGATACTCAAGATTACGTGGGTGCCCACGAATGCAAGATACGGGGTATTTTAAGTGGGCACCGTGGGCAGCCCACGTCCAATTGCAGCCTGAATGGCAAACCATGATCATGGAATGTGGCCTTATCTCCAGATGGTAGTGTTATTGTCATTTGCATAATGGGAAGATCCAATGTAACAGGGCTGTATTTGTACATCCAATCAGCACCAAGGATAATGTCATAACCTTGCAGATTCAGGAGTCTGAAATTGGTGCAAAAGTCCTGGCCTTGAATTCTATAGGGTTGGTTGTAGCTCATGAATTGGCTCCATAATTTCTCTCCATTAGCAACATTCACCTGAACTTTTTTGGAAGAAGAGATGGTGCAATTTTCCTTTTGTGCCATTTCAGGGGTGATAAATGTGGTAGTGCTCCCACTATCTACTAGTGCAGTAGCAATGTGTTGGCCCAGGTGTATAGATACTGTAAAACTGTATTTCCCTCTGTCAGACAGTTTGCCTTGCACAACATGAAGGGAGATGTGTAATTGTTCTTCACCTGTGTCTTCCACACTGTCTTGATCCTCTTCACTGCCTGTGATATAAATCAACTCAGGTTCCTCAGTAGCTTGGGTGTGGAGGGCTTGAATCATGACTTTGTTAGCAAATTTTCAGACAGCCTTGTGACCAGGGAACCAGGGTTCTTTGCATTTGTAGCATTTCCCCTGCAGTCTAGCTTGTTGAATCACTGCAGCAGGTGTGTTGGGAGTAGGGGGGTTTGTGACACGGCCAGTTCTGGAAGGTTCAAATACAACTTGGCGCCTGGGCTGGGGAAAGTATCGTCTTGTGCTTATAGTTGATGTTGGGCATGATTTCTCCGTCCTCCTGGCATACCACATGGCCTGGTGGATATTAGGGGGTCTTTGACATTCAACGTAGCTCTGAAGGTAAGGTGATAACCCAGCTATGAAACTGCTGACATAGTAATCATCTGGGAGTACCAGGTTGTCCCTCCCATTAAGTTCATGTTGCATTCAAAATCAGTGATATATTTGCTGACAGACGAGGATTGTGAAAGTGAATGGAAGGCCTTGATATTTTCACAAACAGAGGTTTCTGCAAATCTTTCAGTGATGAATGTGCAAAATCTGTGCCAGGGCAGGGCATGACTTAGAAAGCCTGTGCTGCGCCACCATTGGGCAGCATGTCCAGTGAGGTAGGACACTGCAATTTCAGTCCTTTGATTCAGAGGTGTCCTTGAACAGTCGAAGTATTGCTCAATGTTTTGTATCCAAGAGTCAGCATCAGTGCCATTGAATTCAGGAATATTGAGTTTAGCCTGCTTTACTTGCATGACAGGTCTGCGATACATTTGTCTGCGATTGTCCATGGCAAAAAACTCATCGTCTTGCTCCCGATCCATAGTGTTTCTGGGAGCGTTATGGTTGGGATGTTTGTAGGGTTGCTTAAGGGTTCCATCTAAGTTGAGCTCCCTGCTTGTGTGGTCATGCAGAACACCTGAACCTGCAGTTGTCACCAGTTGTTTAGGCCTTCCAGCCGGAATCTCAGGGTGTGGCGTGGTGACCGGTGCGGTAGCATTGTTCTGGATACTGCCCTGGTCCTCATCATCAACCTCAGAGGGTGCCAACATTTTCTTGAAATTCAGCTGGATCTTGTCAAAATTTTTCTGGATGCTCGTGAAGTTTTGGTTTACGGCGACTGTGAAGTCCTGGAACTCTTTTCTGTCGGTCTCTCTGTTTTGCTGCAGTGTTTTGATATCCAATTGCAGAGATTCGAGCTCAAGTTCCCCCGTGTTTGTGCTCTCTGGCTTTCGTCATCCTCAAGCAAGGGGTTTTAAGAACTACAGGAAATAGCTCACCTTGCTGGAACCTAACCACGGAGAGGAGAGGGGGATTTTACGCGTGCAGAGCAGCAACCAGCCTGTCCTGCCGTGGTTCTACTTCTACCACCGCCACGCTGCCACCAACGCCAATCGCCACCCGTGGTGCACGAGATGGAAAGGTGGGTGAGATTTTATACTGAAGAAATTTTCTCCAGCAACCACGTCCTGTCCACAACTTGCACCCGAACAGTCTACCGCCGCCAGTGCCTCCCGATGAACTTCTCCGCCGCTGATGTGGACACCGGTGAGGATTTTACAGCGAACCAACTCACCGGTTCTGGACACAAACGCCTCCAAGAACCGATGGCTCTCGATACCAATTGACAGGTCCTAGTTGTTCTACTCTCGATGATCAACACAGGGATTGCAAATCACACAAGTAATTGCCGAATTGAGATGGGATTATGGAAAGTAGCTAGGGTTTTAGACCAGCCGGAACATGGCGGCCAAGGGGAATACCCCGATTACACAAAAGAGAGATTCAACCACTCCACAGCCAGCTTTATATAGCTGGGCTAAAAGGCAAGAAAGGGAAGAAAACAGCGACGCGCATGTGCGGTGCAGGGCGAAGTCAGCCGTCGGATGGAGGATCTGTGGTCGAACTTGGCGAGACGTTGCGGATGCAGGTCGACCCTTGGATGCAGATCGGATGACGATGGCTGGCTGGGACACTACTGAGATAAGATACAGGAAAACTGTTGAATCTTCAGTTTCGTCAGGTTCAGTTCCTGACACAAACAAATAATTAAGCTAGTTTTCTTGAACTATTTGTGATGACATCATAGTAAATCTGACATTATGTCACATGTACATAAGCCCTAGACAGACCCTAATATAAGTTGAATAACAGTCATCTTGATATGTGTGCACTGTTCTTGTTTCACAAGAGTACTTGTGCCCTACTTGCTTAGTATGACCCTGAATTCTTGTTAGGATAAGAGTCGTAGTGCATGTGGATATGGACCTATTGCGCTGATAGCTTCAGTTCAATCACTTCTGAGTCTTCCTCAAGAGCTGACTTCATCTGGTTATTTCCTTCCCTACTTCTCTTCTAATTTGGAGTTGTGTCAACAACTTCAGACGAACTAATAAGAAATTCTACAGGAAGATTCGATTTCCACGTTGAACTTTGTGCTCTTGCCATCCCTGAGCGTGAAGCACTATTGAAACATCAAGTTGAGGAGCATAAGTTACAGTGTTCTGAGGAAGTTATTTCAGAGATAGCTTCAAAATGCGATGGCTATGATGCGTATGACTTGGTAATGTTTCTTTCTATCATGCAACTGCTCTTTATTGACTATCTAGTATCGACGCGCATGTCCAAATAATTAATTTGTAATTTCTCTTATAGTCAGACTATACTTTTAAGTCAATTATGTAACATGCTTGTCATAGAGCACCTTATCATATTATTATTTATATTATTTGGATAGGAGTGGGTCTTCTGGCAGATAAATTTTGATGTATGTGTTGTGATGTGCTCCGTGAGCAATCTGCAGCTTATGCATATATATACCACTGCATTGCAGGGAATTCTGGTTGATAGGGCTGTGCATGCTGCTGCCTCTCGCTTTGTTCTTCCTTCTGCCTATTTGAACTCTGTAAACCCAAAGCTGGTGAATGAAGACTTCTTGAAAGCGCTGCATGACTTCCTTCCTGTTGCCATGCGTGATCTCAGGAAATATGCTCCTGATGGTAACAATGGTGATTGGGAAGATGTTGGAGGGCTTAATGAAGCTGTAACTATTATTAAAGAGGTGCCCATTTCTTGACTTCTTCAAATTATTTATATTAGCAGATGTTAAACATAGCTCACAACACTGAATCTTCCTGTCTGTTAAAGTTTCACTAATCTTTATATTGTAACATGAGCTTAAGATATCATGATAGGTATTAATTCCACTAGGGTATCAATGGTTGTTGGTCAGGGGATGAATGGCCATAAATAATGGAACACACAAATTATTTGTGCGCGGTGCACCAATGTCTAAAACTAAATGTTGAGGACCTTACCAACAATATAAGAGTCACATTTTCTTCTGATTTCTGGGAATGTTGAAGTGTACTGGCTGTTAGATACATTATACTGAAGACTGTTGTTTGTATTCAAAGGGATTGTGCAAGACATTTTTCAAATAAGCTGGTTTAGAACAATGTTTAATGAACAATGACATTGATTTCTAAGTTATATGCTCATGTGAACTAACTATTTTCTACACTCCTTCATTTTTTTACCTGTGTAGGATGGTCCTACTTATATTTATTTTTCTCCTTATAGACTCTTGAATTGCCATCGAAATACCCGAATGTCTTTACTAAGGCACCTGTACGGTTGAGGTCAAACATCCTCCTGTATGGACCACCTGGATGTGGTAAAACACATATCGTGAGGGCTGCAGCTGCAGCTTGTTCTCTGCGGTTCATTTCAGTCAAAGGTCCAGAGCTGTTGAATAAGTACATTGGTTCTTCTGAGCAATCTGTAAGGACTTCTCTTTTTTTATCAGTTTGATATGTGATTCTCTCTTTGTCCCTTTCTAGTTCATGCACATACATTAAGGAATCTTGGGATATTTTGTTTTGTCCTTTTTACTTCTTCTAGAATACAAGCACATCTTCTTGTATTAGAAGAAAGTGCCACAAAAGCACGATATTTTGCTGCACCTTGTATTTGCTCAAACATGTCTTACAGTTGAATGCAGTTTCATTTGAGTTGCAAAAGACCACCGAGTCACCATGTTCTGATATTAATGAGTTGATTCCAGGTTCGTGACTTTTTTGCAAAGGCTGCTGCGGCAGCACCTTGCCTACTATTCTTTGATGAATTTGACTCCATTGCACCCCAACGAGGAACACACAGTGCAGGAGTTTCTGATCGTGTTGTCAATCAGGTAAGTAACTGCCTTTGCTGCTACTGGACTTCAGTAAGTGGGTCTATAGGGAAACTCCAAAGGGTCGACGCAAATGTCCGGTTTTGGTCCGTTTGGGTTGGCAAGGCCAAAAAATGTGGCCCAACGGGGCGACCGAAACGGGGGGAGGTCCACTTCTGTCCGCTTTTCGGTCCACCGCGACCCATAATGGACCAAAATTTGGGGTCATTTTGTGTTCCCGCGGACAGGAGGCGGACCGTCCACGCGTCCGCCCCGGGCCACCTGGCAGCCTCATGGCGCCCCTTTGACTCCCCCACTTGGCGTGGACCGGTCCCATTTAATAGGACCGCCCGCCCCACCAGTCCCCACTTCACTCCCCACCATCCCCACCCCCCTACCCACGCCGCCATGTCGCACAATGGAGAAGTCGGCAGCTCGTCGGGCGGCCGCCGCTCCCGCGAACGCCTTTGTTAGGCGCTTGAATCTTACTCTCATCTAGGAAGAGGATGGCACTGGGAGTTGGGGCAATTTTCTGGTTTATTTCTCACACAATGCCATGCCAACCTGAGGGGTTGGGGTTACATATTTATAGGCTGCTAGCCAGCCCAAGCATATGCTAGATGCTAGTCTAAGATGCTAACCGCTAGTCTAAGATAATGGTCTAAGATGCTAGTCTAAGATGTTATCCTAACAGCCACAAGGACACAAAGGACCATGTACTGTGCAGAGAATTCTAACAGCCTAACAGCCACAAGGACACAAGGACCATGTGCTGCAGCCCCACAAAGACTGGAGTATAAAGACTTATTCATCATTCTCCCCCTAAGTCTTGTGCGTCGTCTTGTGGGAAAGTTGAACCATCCCAATCCCGGAGCAGAGTTCAAGGAACTTGATCCTCCCAAGAGGTTTGGTGAGCAGATTCGCGAGCTGATCCGCGGTGTTGATGTAGCTCGCCTTGATGGTTCTTTCTTCCAAGCAGCCTCAGATGAAGTGGTACCTCACCCGGATATGCTTGCTCCGTTCGTGGAAAACGGGGTTCTTTGCCAGCGACAGAGCGGACTTGCTGTCTACCCTGAGCTGCACCGCTCCGGTGTCTCGGCCGAGGAGATCACCGGGCAGTCGAGCGAGCCAGGGCGCCTGAGTGCATGCGGTGGAGGCTGCCATGTACTCAGCCTCGCAGCTGGAAATGGCCACCACCTGCTGCTTGACCGACTGCCAGCTCACAAGGCACTTGCCAAGAAAGAAGAGAATCCCGCTTGTGCTCTTGCTGGTGTCGATGTCGCCGGCGTGGTCGCTGTCGCTGTACCCGACTAAGTGTGTTGCCTCAGGACACCTAGGGTAGTGTAGGCCGTAGTCGAGAGTACCCGCAACATAGCCGATGATCCTCTTCACAGCCTGCTGATGCTCCGTCGTCGGTCGCTGCATGAACCGGCTAACGTAGCCGACGGAGAACGCCGAGTCCGGCCGTGTGTGGGCGAGGTAGCGAAGGCTCCCCACAAGACGCTGATACTGTGTAGCATCCACCTCCTCCGTCATGCTGTTGCGGCTCAGTTTCAGTCGTTCCTCCATTGGACTGAGAGCTGGGTGGCAGTCGGTGAGCCCTGCGAGCTCAACGACACGCTTGGCGTAGGCGGTCTGTCGAAGCGTGATCCCGGAGGCATCCTGGTGCACCTCGATGCCCAGATAGAAAGAGAGGAGCCCTAGATCACTCATCTGGAAGGCGGCCTTCATCTCCTCCTTGAACGCCGCCACCTCCGCATCCTTGGTGCCGGTGATCACCAAGTCATCAACATAGACGCCCACCAGCAGGGCATTTCCTCCACTGCCCCGTCGGTAGACGGCCGCCTCGTGTGGGCTTAGCTCGAAGCCCATCACCTTAAGCGTGGAGTCCAGCTTGGCATTCCACGCCCTTGGTGCCTGCCGCAGGCCATAGAGGGCCTTGCGCAGGCGGAGTACCTTGCCATCCTTGCCGGGGATCACAAATCCCGGCGGCTGGTGCACGTAGACCTCCTCCTTCAAGTCGTCGTTGAGAAAGGCCGACTTAACATCCATGTGATGGACACGCCAGCCCTCCTGGGCAGCTAGCGCAGGGAGTCGCACGGACTCCATCCGTGCCACGGGAGCGAAGGCGTCATCGAAGTCGACTCCCTCCTGCTGCAAGAAACCTCGTGCCACCAGGCGAGCCTTGTGCTTGACGATGGCGCCAACTTCATCCCTCTTAAGCTTGAACGCCCACTTAAGGGTAATCGCACGATGACCGCGAGGGAGGTCGGCAAGTTCCCAGGTGTGGTTCTTCTCGACCGCATCCATCTCCAACTGCATCGCGGCGTGCCAAGCCGCGTCTCTCTCGACCTCTGCAAAGGACCGAGGCTCGCCGTCTTCACACACAAGCTGCAGCTGCGACTCAGATCGCGTGACGCCAGTCCGGCGCTGGCTGGTCGCCAAGTAGGCCCTCCATCGTACGCTACCGCAGCGGCTCGCTGTCGTGATATGCGTCGATGGGCTCCTCGTCGTGAGAGAGCGGGGAAGCAAACTCCACGGGGCTGTGAGCTGGAGCTGGAGTAGACATGCTCGGAGGAGTGGCTGTCGGTGTTGGAGTACTTGGCGTCGCCGGCTGTGATGGAGCCGGTGTGGGGCTCGGCGCAGCTGTAGTCGTGGTCGGAGAGCGGGGTGCTGCCGATGGAATAAACGCCGGAGTCGATGGAGACTTGGGCACTGAGGTAGGCATGCTTGACGAAGAACTGCTGCCCACTCCCCTAGCTTCTTCGAAGTGGACCTACTCGACAGTGAAGTCGTCATACGTCGGAGTCGAGCCGTCGTCCATCGCCTTGCCCCATGCCCATCCTCGCCTTTCGTTGAACACGACGTCGCGCGCCGTGCGCACGCGCTGTGTCTTTGGGTCCAGGATGCGGTAGGCCTTTTGAGCCCTCCGCGTAGCCGATGAACACTCCCGGAGTGCTCCTGTCGTCGAGCTTGCCGATGTGGCCAAGCTCCTTGGCGAAAGCGAGACAGCCGAAGACCCGCAGGTGGGAGACCGTCGATTTTCGCCCATGCCAAGCCTCGTACGGCGTCCTGCCGTCGGGTGCCTTGGTAGGCGAGCGGTTGAGGATGTAGACGGTCGTCGCCACCGCCTCTCCCAAGTAAACGGTCGGCATCCCTCTGTTTGAGAAGGCCCATGCCATCCCCACAACCTTCTGGTTGCGTCGCTCGACGACGCCGTTCTGCTGCGGGTTGTACGGCGCGGAGTAGTGGCGCTGGATGCCTTCATCAACGCAGTACGACGCGAATTCAGACGCCGTGAATTCGCCGCCATTATCGGTGTGTAGGACGCGCAATTTGTGGGTGCACTCCGCCTCCGGAGCCACCTGCGCGCGCCTGATGGCATCCGCCGCCTCTCCCTTGTTGTCGAGGACCAGCACCTACATGTAGCGGGAGAGGTCATCGACGAGCAGCAGGAAGTAGCGTCGTCCTCCTAGTGTGGTCGGCGTCACCGGGCCGCACAAGTCCCCGTGTACGAGCTCGAGCCTCTCCTTGACTCGGAAACTCGTCCGCTGGGGAAAGGGGAGTCGCCTCTTCTTCGTCATCACGCAGACGTCGCAGAATTGCTCCACATGGTCGAGGCACGGCAAGCCTCGCACCATCTTCGTGGCACCGAGCCGCTTCTGGGCCTCGAAGTGAAGATGCCCAAAGCGCTCATGCCACTGCCACGCCTCGTCGTCCCGACGAGCCGCGAGACAGAGGGGTTGTGCCACCTTCACATCAAGAACGTAGAGTCGATTTGCAGCTCTGGTTACCTTGGCGAGAAGGTGACGGTGGCGATCCCAGATGCGTAATATCCCATGCTCGATCAACACGCGCGAGCCGTTCTGATCCAGCTGTCCCAGGCTGATGATGGAGTTCCTCAGCGCGGGGATGTAGTAGACGCTAGTGAGCAGCCGGTGCTCGCCGGTCTTGGCGGCGAAGATGATGGAGCCGACACCCTTGATCTCCACGGCGGAGGCATCCCCGAACTTGATGGAGCCTCTCACGGTGCAGTCAAGCTCGGCGAAGAACTCCCGTCGACCGGTCATGTGATGGGTGGCGCCGATGCCAAGGCACCACCCGCTGGTCTTGTCCTAGTCGGAGCCGGAGCCGTCGCCAAGAATGGCATGAGCTTTTGGCTCGTCGAGGTGGAGGAGAGCCGGTGCCGCTGGAGTTAGCTCGATGCTCGCATGTGCCATGAACAGAGTCGGCTCCTCCTCCGCCTGTGCGACGTGGTCCTGGCCGTGGCGTGGCTGTCGACAGTCCTTGGCCCAATGGCCAGTCCGGCCACATTTGTGGCAGGTATCTCCTGGTGCCGGCTGGAATCTGCCGGCGGCGCCTCCTCGGGGGCCTTTGCGGGGATCACCTCTGGCACGTCCTCGTGCACTGGCCTAAGCATTGTTGAGCAGCTTGGCACGCTTGCGGCTGCCCCTCGTGGAAGAGGGCTCCCCCCTCCTCCTGTCATCGTGGCGGGAATCCCATTGCTCCTGAGTGAGGAGGGGCTTTCCGCCAGTGGTGATGGTCCCCGAGAGGGGCTGTGGCTCGTCGGTATCGATGACCTTGAGGCGACCCATCGCCTCCTCGATCGTCATCGTGGAGAGGTCTAGCAGCGACTCAATCGAGCGATCCATCTCCTTATACTTCTCAGGGACGCGGTGAAGGAGCTTCTCGACAGCTCTCTCCTCGTCGTAGGTGTCATGCCGAACTCCACCATCTTCTGTAGGAGATTGTTGAGACGGAGAGCAAAGTCATCAACGTCCTCACCTGGCTTGAAGGCCAGGTTCTCCCACTCCTTGCGAAGGGCCTGCAGAGTGGACTCGCGGGTGCGGTCGCTTCCTATGCGGGCCACAACGATGGCGTCCAAAGCCTCCTTGGCAGTCCTCTTGTTTGAAAGCGAGAACTGCATCTCGGGCGGGACTGCCGCAATGAGGGCGTCCAGCGCCCGTCGATCCTCATGGTAGTCGACGTTGCCATGCTGGAACGACTCCCACATGTGCCGCACCTGGAGCCTGATCCTCATGACCGCGACCCACTCGACGTAGTTGGTTTTGGTGAGGGCAGGCCACCCAGAACTGGGACCAACTTCTCTAACCACTGTCCGGACCCCGTAGGGGCTGCGGTCTTGGTCGTCCCAGCCGCCGCCGCCGCCGTGGTGCACGCCTCCTCCGGGAGCGCCGCCACCGTGCACGCCTCCGTGCTCAGCTTCCCATTGCGCCGTCCGCTCTTGTGCTGCACCATCGCACTCCGTGTTGGCGCAGTCATCAGCAGAGACGGAGCTGTTGGTGCTGTCACGCAACACCTTAACCTCTGCCGCCACCTCACGTGCGGCGTCTGCTGCCGCTGTTGCTTCTGCCTCCGCTCTGGCCGCTGCCAGTTCCGCCGCTGCCAGCCTCGACGCCCTTGCTGCCGCCGCAGCGGTTGCTGTAGCCGTCGCTCACGCTCCTCTCCCGCGGCGAGCTCGGCCTCCTGCCGATGCCGCATACTCGAGGTAGCCGTTTGCTGAGAGCGGCCTGCAGACATGGCTCGCTGCTGGAGGGCTGCTACTCGAAGGGCGGGTGGCTGCAGACGAGCTGCTGCTCGACTTCGTGGAGGGAGAAGAGTGACCAGGGGCAGCCGGTGCCGCTGCTGATGTTATGGCGGCTAGGGTTTGAGAGGGAGAGAGAGAGAGCTGCGAGGGCGCGAGAGGGCCGGTCGAGGACCTTTGTCCACAGCAGGGCAAGAGGGAAGGGTTTTCCTTCTTAATTCTTGCTTGATTAGATTGATACATCTCCTCTCCTTATATAGAGAGGTTTACTTGACTCCCAAGCAAGGCTTTACTTGACCCCTAAGCAAGCGACTCTTATCTCTAATTAACCCTAAGACTAACGGGCCCAGACCCATTACGTACACTACACCCCACCTGGACATGCAGCTCGTCCTTGAGCTGCACCCTAACCAACTTATAACCATGACTCGAGGCAACGCAAACCTAACACCTAAAAACAAGCCTTTTACATCTCGGCTCGTTTTATTACTCTCAACCTGAAATGGACTAGGACACTATTTTTGACCCCTGAACAGAAAGTGGACACCATCCGCCCGTCGGACATGCACGTGTACAGCCACCTGGATCCCATGGAAACCATCGGGACAAAAGGAGCCCTCGCGGCGGCCGGTGGAGGAATGCAGTGGTGCTACGCGGTGCGCTCCTGTCGGTGACACCATGCCTTCTCCCTGCCGGATGCCTGTCGATGTCGCAGACTTTGATGTTGCGTCCCGCGGGGAAAACATCATGCCCGCCGCCCGTGGGAGGAACCGCATGCCCAAGATTCCCGACGCAGCGGACGAGATCGAGGTCCTTTGCGGAGCGAAGCGCAACTTGGAGGAGCTGCAGCTGCAGATCATGCATCTCCCGCACACGCCGACGTGCTAGGAGGCCGCGCGCAGCATCCTGTAGCCTCACCGCCGCCGACACATGGCGGGTAGCGATCCAAACCGAAAGCGGTGATGGCGACGACGGGAACTTGATCTGCTGGATGGGAATGCCTAGGAACGACGGCTGGGCGTGGCCGGCGGTCGGAGGTGCCGCCTCTGCACGGTACAGCGAGGGCGTCGGGGCCGTGTAGGCGGGCATCAGGGCAACGCCGTGGAAGAGGGGGCCATCCACGTTGTCGTAGTGACCCGCGGCGCTCGAGGGTACGCCATAATGCAGTACCTGGGGCGCCGTGGTGGCCGGCGGGAGGTAAGGCTGGCCCGAAGTCGTCGTATAGACCGGCCCGAGCGACCCGGCGAGCCATGCCGGCAGCGGTGATGACAGCAGCTGCAGCTGCGGCATTGGTGGCGGCGGCGGCGGCTGCTGCTGCTACAGCACCCTGGTGGGAAAGAAGGTGACTAGCGGCAACGACGGCCCGACGGCGGTTGTTGGCGACGACAGCAGCAACGTCGGCCGCGACGGCCCGTAGATCGCGGCGGAGGCCGCCTGGTGCGGCGGCTGCCACGACAGCAGCGCCGGCCCGTTGGTGGCGGCTGATGGCGTGGCCGGCGGCGGTGGTGAGATCACGGAGCGCGCCGGCGATCTCCTCTAGAGTGAGGGCGACGGTTAGCGGCGCGACGGAGGTCGCCGACACCGGGAAGGGCGGGGCGGCCGACGACGAAGACATGATCGAACCAGAGCAATCTGATACCAGATGTTATGGCTGCTAGGGTTTGAGAGGGAGAAAGAGAGAGAGAGAGAGCTGCGAGGGCATGAGAGGGCCGACCGGGGACCTTTTTCCACGGCCGGGCAAGAGGGAAGGGTTTTCCTTCTTAATTCTTGCTTGATTAGATTGGTACATCTCCTCTCCTTATATAAAGAGGTTTACTTGACTCCCAAGCAAGGCTTTACTTGACCCCTAAGAAAGCGACCCTTATCTCTAATTAATCCTAAGACTAACGGGCCCAGGCCCATTACGTACTCTAACAGCTGCTCTGGGCTGGGGCTGCTCCTTCCCAGGGGAAATGGGTGAGCAGGTGATGCTCAAGCTACAGGATAACGAGGGTCTGATACCACTTGTTAGTCGCTTGAATCTTACTCTCATCTAGGAAGAGGATGACACTGGAAGTTGGGGCAATTTTTTGGTTTATTTCTCACACAATGCCATGCCAACCTGAGGGGTTGGGGTTACATATTTATAGGCTGCTAGCCAGCCCAAGCATATGCTAGATGCTAGTCTAAGATGCTAACTGCTGGTCTAAAATGCTAGTCTAAGATGCTATCCTAACAGCCACAAGGACACAAAGGACCATGTGCTGTGTAGAGAATCCTGACAGCCTAACAGCCACAAGGACACAAGGACCATGTGCTGCAGCCCCACAAAGACTGGAGTACAAAGACTTATCCATCAGCCTCCACCGCCTCATCGACATCGAGGACGCGAAGTGGGAACGGGCGTCCGGTGCCCTACTCCAACGTCAAGCTCCCCAACAGGTGGCACCTCAGCCCCATGAGGCTGCTGGTCCCACCGTCCGACGAATCTGCCGCCTACGCCCCTCCTCTCCGCCATGGCGTCCACAGGCGGACCGCAGTGGACAAGCTGCTGCCGCCTCTTCATGTGCCCCAGATCCGCGGCAGCGACCTGCGGATCCGCGACGGGGGTCGGGCGGCGCCACCCCTGGTGAAGGACGAGAGGTCGCCGTCCCCTCCGCCGTCGCTGCCCCCCTACGTCCCACCCGGCTACGACGAGGAGGAGGCCCTTCGTACAGCCCTTGAGGAGAACGAGCGGGAGGAGCGCCGACAGTGGTCGGGGCTCGTCGACATGTTGGAGGTCACGGCCGCCGCCCCGCCACTCTACCACCTCCCCCCACCCCCCGGATGCCTTGGTACGAGGCATTGCCTCCGCCGCCCGCCGACGACCGCGAGGCCGACAGTGGTCGGGGCTCGTCGGGACGACCTGGACCTTCGACTCCGACCCCTCGGAGCTGCTCCCGTCACCGCCTCCGCAAGGCTATTGGCCACCCGGCGTGTCGTGGTCGTCGCCGGCCTTCATCGACCTCAGCGGGGACGACGACAACGGCGTAGAGGACGACTAGGGGCCTGGGAGAGGCCCAACAGTGATCGGTGATGAGCTAGGGTTTTAGGAGGGTCTTTTATATTTATTTTTAATGTATAATTAATGACTTTTGTTATATAAATCGGGGACGCAAATATGCGTCCTTCCTTCGTCCGCTGGGGACTAGTCGACCCAAACGGACACAAGGCGGACATTTTGTCCCCCGGGCCGACCCAAACCGACAAAATGCGGACCTAAATCGGGTCCGTTTGCGTCGGCCCTTTGGAGATGCCCTTATAGTAATAAAAAAGTAAGAACATTATATAATCGTTTTCCTGTCGTGATCTGTGTTCTAATTGTATGTATGCAGTTTTTAACTGAACTAGATGGTGTGGAAACCTTGACTGGAGTATTTGTATTTGCTGCTACAAGGTTAGTTCTCAAAAGGCACAAAGCAAAACAGACTGTAGTCTCTTGTTTTGTTTTGCTTTTGGATTGTAATCTCTGTCAGATCTACCCTTTTGTCTTAGTTTTCCTTCTGTGGACTCTTCTGAATCTTCGTAATTTCAGCCAGCATAGGCCACCAATGAGGATTTGCTTACTCAAATAATTCACTTTATTACATTCCATATTTTATGGGGTCACTGATTTTCTTTTATGTGCAGCAAACCACAATTAATTGATGCTGCACTCTTGCGTCCTGGAAGATTCGATCGTCTTGTCTTTTGTGATTTTCCTAGATGGGATGAGCGGTTAGAAATTCTGAAAGTGCACTCTAGAACGGTGAGATTTTATTTTAAAATGTATTGTTAGTTATGTTGTTTGTTCTGTCATGTTGTCCTTTTTGTATGGCTTTTTGAGATTTAGTATCATATTTTTTACATCACCAGTTATGGGTTCATCTGCATATGGGTAATTTTCTCTCTAGTCTTTCACGTGTATTGTTTATGAGTTTGTTTTTGCTCCCTAGATTAGAAAAACCCTTTGTCAGTAGACTAGAAGAGGATGTTCCCTTTCTCAAGTTCTCTATGTAAACCTTGTACAACTAGAAGTATACCTCATAATTGCTTTCTGTTTCAGTATTTGGTTAGTTATGTAGTTTCTCTCGTTTTATGATCAATTTCAGCAGAGAATACTACATTAGCCTATATGATCAGAAATATGTGAATTCATGACTGTTTATTTTCTTTGCATCAGCATTACTGTATAACTTTGGCTTTGTTCTTATGCATTCTGTTGGTCTCAGGTTTCACTGGCAAGTGATACCAGTTTGGAAGACATTGCTTCCTTGACTGAAGGATTTACTGGTGCTGATCTCGCGGCTATTCTAACAGATGCTGGGTTGGCAGCAGTTCATGAAGTTCTGGACAGCGGACAGAACGGTGTCCCAGAAAGAGAACCGTGTATTAGCAAAGAACTTCTCATGTCTGTTGCTATGAAGGCTAGACCTTCTACACCAGCTGATGATAAGAGAGGGTATGATAAAGAGTTTGGTGAATTTGTGTCGTTCAGGAAGTCTATTTCCACAAAGGTGCTACCTGGTACTCAGTTTCACAGCATTCGAACTATATATTTCCCGATTGAATATTTGAATTATCCCCATCTGATTTACCTTCAATAAATGCCATTTAGCGTGATATTTTCGTGGGCAATTACTGAAAGAGTGTTATGCAGGCTAGAGAGTCGAAAGGCAAGAAGGTCACGCTGGCTTGAGTACCTCCTTCGACATTGACAAACTACGTTGGACAAATATGGTCACCTGTGTGCTTTGATCTGCATTGCTCATAAAAAATGTATGCAGTTATGAAATTCCCAAACATTTGGATGGGCATTGGGTTCCTTCTGAATGCAGATGTTTGGTCTAGTTTCTCTCATGTCCATGATGGCGCAGAACAAAAGAGCCCGGCGGAGGCCAGCGTATTTTTTTCGAGAATACGCACAAGCATGCGTATCATTTATATATAGAAGAGCGGGTAAGACACCCATCCACCGTTTGATTACAAGTCCAGTGGACTACTCACCCATTACCCACGTGCCCGCCCCACCTAGCCTAGTGACAAACGGAACTATCTCGCTGCGGATCAAGCCCGCCTTCGACTGCACCTGAGACTCATCCCTGATTCTAGCTATCAAACCCGCCTTCGAGGGGCGGGTGTGGCCGAACACTATGGCGTTGCGGTGCTTCCAGATTTCCCATAGGGTGAGGCAAACCAGAGATTTCCCGTCTCGGCGATGAGCGGAGAAAGCTCCGATGCAGTCCAACAGCCAACCCACTAGCCGGTCGTGTTGGTTCGGAGGTTGACCACCCCATCCCCAGGCTTGTAACACACGGACCCATACGCCCCGCGAGAATACGCAGGAAACCAACAAGTGATCCGCCGACTCAGCTTCCTGGTCGCAGAATGGGCATGCTTCCTGGTGCGGTAGCCCTCGGCGCGCCAACCGGTCGGAGGTCCAACACCTATCCCTGAGTGCCAGCCATGCGAACACTTTGCACGTGAGTGGCGCCCGAGATCCCCAAGCCACCACGGCCGCCGGGTCCTGTTGCCGTCCGACAAAGTGTGTAGCATATGCTGACCTGGCGGAGTACTCCCCAGAGGGCTCCCAGGCCCAACGGACCTTGTCCGCCATCGCGCTCAGGGGTGGAGCGCCTTACACTAGGTCCCACAAGATCAGATACTCCGCAATTTCCTCTGCCGTTAAGTCTGGTCCCACATCGCGCGGCCAGGCGCCGTCTAGAGCCTCCTCCACGGTGCGCGACTGTCGTACGCTCGGTCTCACCTTCCTGTATATACGAGGGGTGAGCTCCGCGATCCTCCACCCCTGTAGCCACCGATCCTCCCAAAAGAACGATGCTCTCCCGTCCCCTACGTCCACGAACGTAGCCGCATGATAAACTTCCATGGCCTCCGGGGGAATCAGTAAGTCCAAATCCGCCCACGGGCGTGCCCCGTCAACCCGCTGAAGCCAGGCCCAGCGCGCGTGAAGGGCGACGTTCATCCACCTTAGGTTCGGAATACCCAGACCTCCACACCACCGTGGCGCACATACATCCTGCCAGGCCACGGCGCATTGCCCGCCCCTTGCGCTTGACGTGCCCGGCCATAGAAAACCACGACATATACTGGAGATTTGGCTGACGGTTTTTGCCGGCAAGTCCAGAGCCATCATCAAGTGAACCGGCACAGCGGACAAGACCGTGCGCACCAAGACCAGGCGGCCAGCACGGTCAAGCAGTGCAACCCTCCATGATGGAAGTTTCCTGGCCAAGGCATCCACCGCGCCCTGGAAGTGGGCCGCCGAGGCCTTGAGTATAGTCAAGGGCAGTCCCAAGTACCGACATGGGAAGGACCCAAGAGGGCAGCCCAAGCCGGTCGATAGTAGTACCTGCTGGTCCTCCGAGCAGTTGATGGGCATAATGCTACACTTTAGGGGGTTAATCCTAAGGCCAGATGCCTCGCCAAAATCCTGCAACAATTCGGCACACGTCGTCACTTCAAGCCCGATGGGTTGCAAGAAAATCATCACGTCATCGGCAAAAATAGATAGCCGGAGGGGATGCCCCGGTGGGGCAGGGGGCCTAAGAGGCCCTCGAGTTCCGCATGCCGAAACAGGTAGTATAACGCCTCCATGGCCACTATGAAAAGCATCGGAGAGAGCGAGTCCCCCTGGCGCAGCCCCCGTGCATATTGGATTCGTCGCCCCGGGATCCCATTGATCAGGATCCGTGTCAATGCCGTCGAGAACACCCCACACAACTAGTTGATCCATCGGGCTCCAAAGCCCAACTTCCGAAGCACCTCCAACAAAAACGCCCACTCCAGTGTGTCGAACGCCTTCGTTATGTCCAGTTTCCACAATGCCGCCGGAACCTTGTTGGCGTGCAGTCGTCTGGCAGTCGCTTGTACGAGCATGAAGTTATCATGCAGCGTGCGGCCTGATAAGGGGAGGCCCGATCTTCTCAGTAAGCGGACGGTGAATATGGGGGCGATGATAGATAACTTGTATGTAGCCGATGAACTCTCCTCGCTAGATCCCTGTTGCCAATGCGACAGCTCTCTACCCTTTGGATATTCACAACTTCACACACTTGCGCAACGTATCCGTCGACCACGAGACGGTAATTTGCAATCTACTAATTCCTAGTGGAACAACAGATCACACAAAACTTGCAGTAGCAACACTTCAGATCGATACGAATTGAAGTATATGATTCAAGATGAAAACTTGGAGCTATTCTCAAGAACTAGGGTTTATCTAAACGTGGTCTGACCTAAAATCACGTAGGGGGTCCTATATTTATAAGCTAGGGTGTCCAAACGGGGATACATGGGCCGCAGCCCTTAATTCTGCGCGCAGGCATCGGGCAGGTCGGACGGTCCGACCTGTAGCTCGGACGGTCCGGCATCAGGACCGACGGTCCGACCTGTTACTCGGACGGTACGACCTAAGCCGTAAATGCTACTGATGTTTGGCGTCATAAGTCGGACGGTCCGGGCCGAGGTCGGACGGTCCGACTTGCAATCCGGTCGTCCGACGTCTTCAGCACTTCCTCCTTTTGCTTCATCTTCTCGTGACTCTCTCCTCGTGCAACTTGCCCTTGTTCCTTCTCTTCCTCTTGTATAACTCCTTGGTACCTGATAACACATATATACGAGGACTTAGGCAGTATAAAATCCTCACGAAGTAAAACATCAGATTCTATGAGGAATAAGTTCACCTGTTGTTCTAGTAGCTTTGCACGAGCTCTTGTAATAGGTCCAATTCTGATTTCATTGGACTTAATCATCATTGGTTCTTCATTAGGTGTTGGAGGTGCAAGGGTAGTAGGGATGTCCTCATCATCCCCCCCCCTTCAAAAGGCGTCGACCTCGACGCTCCAAGGTCATCTCCATCGTAGGGGGACAAATCAGCAACGTTGAAACTGTTGCTAGCACCTCCAAACTCAGCAATGGGTATATCAATCGAGTAGGCATTGTCATTGATCTTGGCTAACACTTTGTAAGGACCAGCACCACGTGGCTTCAACTTAGAATTCCGCATCTCTGGAAACCTGTCCTTGCGCAAATGCACCCAAACCTTATCTCCAGGCTGAAAAAGAACTTCCTTCCGTGACTGGTTCCGAGCAGCAGCAACGTTCTTGCCTTGCTTCTCAATAGCCTCTCGAGTTTTCTCATGAATCTGCTTCACGTAATCTGCTCTTTTGGATGCCTCCATATTAACTCTTTCCTGCAATGGAAGAGGCAACAAATCAAATGGCGTAATGGGATTAAAACCATACACCACCTCAAAAGGACAAAGCAGAGTAGTAGTGTGTACTGCCCTGTTATAAGCAAACTCAACATGTGGCAAACACTCCTCCCATTCACGCAGATTTTTCTTGATCATAGTGCGCAACAATTGTGACAATGTTCTATTCACCACCTCCGTTTGACCATCAGTTTGAGGATGACATGTAGTGCTGAACATCAACTTCGTTCCTAGCTTTCCCCAAAGTGTCTTCCAGAAGTAGCTCACAAATTTCACATCCCTGTCAGAAACAATTGTCTTGGGCACTCCATGCAAGCGTATAATCTCCCTGAAAAACAGATTAGCAACATGCGACGCATCGTCGCTCTTGTGGCAAGCAATAAAGTGTGCCATCTTAGAAAATCTATCCACTACCACAAATATACTATCATGACCATGTTTAGTACGTGGCAATCCTAACACAAAATCCATACTAATATCTTCCCAAGGTGTGGTAGGAGCCGATAGTGGAGTATACAAACCATGAAGCTTCAACTTGGACTTTGATGTGTGGCATATAATGCAACGACGAACAAACCTGTCCACATCACGCCTCATCCTGGGCCAATAAAAATGACCAGCAAGCATGAGTAGCGTCTTCTCACGCCCAAAGTGACCCATCAAACCTCCAGCATGTGATTCCTGCAACAAAAGCAAACGCACAGACGATTCTGGAACACAAAGTTTGTTAGCACGAAACAGAAATCTATCATGTATGTGGAACTTGTCCCATGCGTTTCGAAGCACACACAAACGATATGGTTCAACAAAATCAGGATCAGTTGCATATAAATCACACAAGATCTCTAAACCAGGAATTTTAACATCAAGATGTATCAATAACATGTTCTTCCTAGATAGAGCATCAGCAACAACATTATCTTTCCCTTTCTTATGTTTAATGATGTAGGGAAAAGACTCAATGAACTCAACCCATTTAGCTAAGCGCCTATGCAAGTTAGGTTGCGCCTTCAAGTATTTCAAAGCTTCATGATCAGAATGTATGATAAATTCTTTTGGCCACAAATAATGTTGCCAAACCTCAAGAACTCGAACAAGTGCATACAATTCTTTGTCATAAAGAGGGTAGTTCAAGCTAGCACCAGAAAGTTTCTCACTGAAATAAGCAATAGGTCTACCTTCTTGCATCAACACACCACCAATGCCGATACCACTAGCATCACATTCAACTTCAAATTGCTTAGCAAAATCAGGTAATGCAAGTAATGGTGCAGAAGTAAGCAAACGTTTCAGCTCATCAAATGCAAGGTCTTGGGCAACACCCCAAACAAAAGGTACACCTTTCTTAGTCAATTCATTCAAAGGTGCAGCAATAGTACTAAAGTCTTTCACAAAACGTCTATAAAAACTAGCAAGACCGTGAAAACTTCGTACTTGGCTAACATTCATGGGAGTAGGCCAATTTTGAATTGCCTCAATTTTAGAAGAATCTACTTCTACCCCATGCTTAGAGACAACATATCCCAGAAATATGACCTTATCTTTTGCAAATGTGCACTTCTCAAGATTAGCATATAATTTAGCATCACGCAACACTTGCAAAACTTGTCTAATATGACCAGCATGCTCAAATTCAGTGCGGCTGTAAATAAGTATATCATCAAAATACACAACCACAAAACGACCAATAAACTCCCTCAAAACATGGTTCATTAATCTCATGAAAGTACTAGGAGCATTAGTAAGACCAAAAGGCATAACTAACCACTCATATAAACCAAACTTAGTTTTGAAAGCAGTTTTCCATTCATCCCCTTCTTTCATCCTAATTTGATGGTATCCACTACGCAAATAAATTTTTAGAGATAATAGCAGCACCACTCAATTCATCAAGCATATCCTCTAAACGTGGAATAGGATGGCGATATCGAATAGTGATATTATTTATAGCTCCACAATCTACACAAATACGCCATGTACCATCTTTCTTAGGAACCAAAATAACAGGCACAACACAAGGGCTAAGACTGATACGAATATACCCTTTATCCAGAAGTGCTTGTACTTGTTGTTGAATCTCCTTCGTCTCTTGGGGATTGGTCCTGTATGGTGCCCGGTTGGGAAGTGTAGCACCCGGTATAAGATCAATTTGGTGCTCAATACCACGTAATGGTGGCAATCCCGCTGGTACCTCCGCCGGAAACACATCATCAAATTCCTGCAAAACATTAGACACACCAGGAGAAAGAGGATGATTATCGTTAGAAAGCAAGACCTCGCCTTTGTACATAAGCACAAGTGGCATGGCTGTAGGATCCTCACTAAATTCTCTCATGTCTTCTTTGGTGGCTAATATAAGCAAACTAGAATCTCTCGCACTTTTCGTTATAGAATCACGCACAGCTATTACATTGTTCTCTCGTGTGGGTCCTAAATTAACCTCAACTTTCTGACGAGACTCATTCACAATTTGCTGTGGAGACATAGGATGGAGAGTAACTTTCTTGCCCTTGAACTCTAAGTGATATGTATTGGCTCGGCCATTGTGTTGCACATGGCGATCATATAACCACGGCCGACCCAATAGAAGATGGCAAACTGTCATAGGCACCACATCAGAATCAATGGAATCCTGATATGGGCCTATCTCAAAATTCACGCGCACCATATGATTCACCTTCATCTCACCACTGTCACTCAACCATTGGACATAATATGGATTTGGGTGAGGTAAGTATTTCAGATTCAGCTTGGCACATAACTCCTTGCTTGCGAGGTTGCGGCAGCTACCTCCATCGATGATCACTTTGCAAGCTTTGTTGGGACCAACTAATGCCTTGGTCTAAAACAGATTACAACGCTGAGAATCAGCATGTGGCTGCACAGTGAGAGCACTTTGTGACACAACAATAGTAGGAGCAGGAGACGGAAAAGCATCCATGCCTTCTTCACTGTTGTATCCTTCGTCATCAAACGCGGCTGGGTCTTCATCATCACCGGTTTCATACTCGCCGGTTTCTTCATTAATGAACATGACCTTTCGGTTCGGGCAATATCTCTTGAAGTGACCCGGATTACCGCAAGAGTGACAAGTCATCTCGCGATTGCGAGCTGTAGACATGTTGGAGCCTGCACTAGCGGCAGGAGCAGCTGGCTTCTTGGCCATAGAACCATTGGAGGCTGGCTTGGAAAGTGAAGAAGAAGCCCGAGTATTGGCACCATAGTTCTCCATAGGCGCGGTAGACTGTGTCCGTGGAGAAAATCTGCTAGAGGATGTGTATTTGGCCTTCAGTTGTGCCTCTTCTGCAAGCTGTGATTCAGCCTCCCTTGCAAGATGCAATAGATCATTCATATTATAGTATTGGTGATGCCGCACAATACTTTTGATGTTAAATTTCAGCCCATGGAGAAAATGTTGCATAGTCATCTCAACCTCTTCACGAACTCGTGCACGCTGCAGCAACATCTCCATCTCCATATAGTAGGCATCAACGGACATAGTACCTTGCTTCAATTGTTTCAATTTATCAAAAACTGTCCGTAAGTAATTTGTGGGAACAAACCGAGCTTTCATGGTGGCCTTCATGTCACGCCATGTACGAATAGGCTGCCCATCGGTTTCTTGTATCTCGGTCAACACACTCTCCCACCAACGCAAGGCATAACCGTCAAACTCGGAAGAAGCAATCTTGATCTTCTTGTCCTCCGAATAATCATGCAAACGCCATAATTTTTCCATCTTAAGCTCCCATGTGAGGTACTCTTCCACATCCGTGGAACCTTCAAATTTGGGGATGTTAAACTTGGGCTTGCTCAAAACATCTTCTTCCTGAATGGGTAGACGATGCGCGCCAAAACCAAGCGAAGGTTGGCGAACCGGCCCTTGAGCACGCCCACGGCCTTGATTGCCCCTCAAATCAGCATTGTCGCCATGGACACTACCATCATCCTCCTGAGCGTCAGGTTGGCGTTGTACAATAGCTTGTATGCCAGTGACAGATGTTGTCATTTGCTGTAGACTCTGCTGTATAGCAGCAAGTTGTTGTTGCATAGTGGTGACTGCAGCTTCAGTCGCGTCCACTTTCAGTTGGACCGCTTGAGCATTTGAATCAATCGCATCAGCGGATTTAGTCAACAGCCCAGTCAAGTGATCACGGAGACCTTCATATGCCTCCCATGTAACTGGCGCATCCTTGTCCTGTTTCTGCATCACATCAAAACCACTTTGAGACATGATTAGTAGGTTAGTGCACTAAATCAAAATCGTTTGCTGGACACTCACAACTCACTCAAAACTGACAAGAAAAGGTGAATCTTACCGTTCCAAAGTGAATAGTAATGCGTACCCGTTCGGATGGAGGACTAGTGCACGGATGTGATGAAGTGAATACCCGAGTAAAAGAGTGAACACACGACAAAGCAGGATATATGTGGTGGAGCTATAGGTATGGATCCCTATCGACACCAATTCACAAATCCTAGTGCTGATCGTATGCCAAGAAGTTCTACGGGAACACACGCGGTGGAGAACAACTGGGCAAAAGAAACTATGAAATTGAGCGCACAATATGTGTGGCGGAGTAATGCTCGTGTTGCAATTGCACAAGAGAGAAATTCTAGCAAAAGCTCAAAGTGTATGGGCACAAGATTGCTCAATCTACTAGTGCTATGAACGTGGTAGAAAAAGGAACTCAAGGCTGCACAAAATATGTAATCAACTTTGCCTTTTCCGTCTCTTTTTGCTAGGCTTTTTGCTCAACTCTTACCTTTTTTATTATTTTTCTCTTTTCTCGTTCTCTTTTGTTTTTTGAATTTTCTGACTCAACGTGAAGTAAACAACAACCCAAATCAACTTTGCACAAACCACTTGATGCAATTCAAAACCTATAGGAGCAGCCCGAAGAGCAAAGATATGCTAGTCTCAATAGGAAAGTGCTACACCAAAGAAAGGCTAACTATGGCTATCAAACGGAGACACAATCTGGGGGATAAAAGACAACGAAAACAAACTAACTCGACAAAGACACTCCGAATTGTGAGGCACAAAAAATAGGAAAGCTAAGACTCGATCAAAAACAAGTTACGCAAACTGGACGACGATCAGCAACTAAAACTTGGAAAAGATGCACTCTAGGTTATGGCAAAAACACTAAACCCTAATATTTTTGTATGGCTTTTTCTGGATAGGACGAAACAAAACGATTTACGGGGGATGTGGTGGATGCTTACCGAGGGAACACTGGAAATCTGATACCAAGATGATAAGGGGAGGCCCGATCTTCTCAGTAAGCGGACGGTGGATATGGGGGCGATGATAGATAACTTGTATATAGCCGATGAACTCTCCTCGCTAGATCCCTGTTGCCAATGCGACAGCTCTCTACCCTTTGGATATTCAAAACTTCACACACTTGCGCAACGTAGCCGTCGACCACGAGACGGTAATTTGCAATCTACTAATTCCCAGTGGAACAACAGATCACACAAAACTTGCAGTAGCAACACTTCAGATCGATACGAATTGAAGTATATGATTCAAGATGAAAGCTTGGAGCTATTCTCAAGAACTAGGGTTTATCTAAACGTGGTCTGACCTAAACTCACGTAGGGGGTCCTATATTTATAAGCTAGGGTGTCCAAACGGGGATACATGGGCCGCAACCCTTAATTCTGCGCGCAGGCATCGGGCAGGTCGGATGGTCCGACCTGTAGCTCGGACGGTCCGGCCTCAGGACGGACGGTCCGACCTAAGCCGTAAATGCTACTGATGTTTGGCGTCATAAGTCGGACGGTCCGGCTTGGTACTCAGACGGTCCGGGCCGAGGTCGGACGGCCCGACTTGCAATCCGGTCGTCCGACGTCCTCAGCACTTCCTCCTTTTGCTTCATCTTCTCGCGACTCTATCCTCGTGCAACTTGCCCTTGTTCCTTCTCTTCCTCTTGTATAACTCCTTGGTACCTGATAACACATATATACGAGGACTTAGGCAGTATAAAATCCTCACGAAGTAAAACATCAGATTCTATGAGGAATAAGTTCACCTGTTGTTCTAGTAGCTTTGCACGAGCTCTTGTAATAGGTCCAATTCTGATTTCATTGGACTTAATCATCATCGTTTCTTCATTAGGTGTTGGAGGTGCAAGGGTAGTAGGGATGTCCTCATCACGGCCCCTCACAAACGCGCATTGATGTGCGCCCACGAGCTCCGGTAGTTCCGAAGCAAGCCGATTGGCCAAAACTTTCACCACGATCCTCGAGGCTCCATGAATGAGACATACCGGTCGGACGCGTATCTCCGCCGCTCCGTCCTTCTTTGGCAGCAGGGACACGAGGGAAGTGTTGATGTGATGTAGTCCTCGAAAGTCCTCTCCCGAGAAGTGATCAATCGCCCTCATGAAATCCGTCTAGGCTAGCGTATTTTGTATCGCAAAAGAAGGAAGGGGTCTGCACAAAGTTCCGAATTGGGAGTGAAGGTGTTGCGATCGACCATGGATATGCAACACTAAGTTTTTTTGAAAGATCTAGCAGATTGCTAGCTTGATTCAGATTTAGCAGAAAGCAGCGGAAGAATAACATGGCGAGGATCCGATTCCGTGGCACTGCTGTCCTAAAAAAGACTACCTTACAACGCTAACTCCATCTTTGAAAAGAAAATTGATCAATTAATCGCTAACTCCCATCTTTAAAAAGACAATTGATCGATCATTTCAGCTGAAAATGTTGTGCTCACTTCCATAACATGGGAGGACAACTAATTGAAGAGTACTCGTTCGCATCCCAGTCCAGCGAGTAGCGCCACGTGTCGCGCTCACAGCGATTCCTCGGGATTTCATTTTTTTAATTTTTGTGTACGTGTTTTTTATGTTTAAAATTGGTTTTTTCAGCGTTTTTTTTTACTTTTCTGGTTTTCGCACGTTTATTCTATACGTTTTTTTTTCCGAAAAAGGAGGCACGACCTTGCCTCCGTGGCTTCGCCAGTCGTGCCTCAAAAAAGTAGGCATGAGTCGTGCCTCGTGCCTCCGCAAGAGGCACTATCGTGTCTCAGGGAAAGGCACGACACTACCGTTCCTCTAAAAGAGGCGCACTCATGCCTCGTGCCTCCGCGAAAGGCACTCGTGCCTCCCGTAAAAAGGCACTATCGTGCCTAAGAAAAAGGCACTATCGTGCCTCCGCGAGAGGCACTCGTGCCTCTAAAACAGGAAAAGCGAAAAAAGCTCCAGAGCGCTTGGCGCGCGCGAAGAGAACGCGCTGTTCATAGCTACGATTACTCTAAAATTAGTGATTTCGATAACATGGTGTGCTCGTGTGGACCAACGGCCACTTCTTCTATAAAAAAGAGCCCAACTACCACTTGAGAATGCAAAAGCCCAAGCCCAGTTCGCTACAAACAGAACGTTTCGAATTTCTTCATCCTCACGAAGAGACCGAACAACCCCTCAAAAAAACACAAAGAGACAGAACAGCTTCGAGTGTTTTAATGGCGCCTCCACTGGAAATATAATTCCTCAAGCTCTCATGTATACGTAGGATAGGCCCCCCTTGCATCTGGGGGCTTGGACCTGCCGCCCCGCTCGCCCCTCCTCAGGGCCGGGCCTTGTTTAGAGGAGGTGCCGATCGCCGTTTCCATTGTGAATAAGATAACACTTATGGGGCATCACAATGAGGAAAGACTACGATCCACAGTTTGATTTTATTATAAGATTGTTTTACATAAATTCTGGTGAAAATAATCCGATGGTTAATTCAGTATACAAAAATAGTGTTGGTGAAAATGTTGATGAAAATGATGATCCTGATATGATTGGATTGTTTGTAATGACGAAGGCTTCAATTTCCCCCTCCGGAGAAAAGTTTCCCCAGCAGGATCACCCGCCAGAGGGCAAAAGTACTCTGCCAAGGTTCTGCCTCGCAGACGGCGGCTGGCGAATCTGCTTTTTTTCTTCTAATTTTATGTAGGTCAGGAGGAGCTATATGGCCAAAGGATGTCGGGAGGCGAGGCCTCGGGGCCCCACACAGGCAAGTAGCATGACCATGGGGTAGGCCGCGCCATCTAGCTGTGTGGAGGCCTGGTGGGGCCCCTGCTACTGTTTTGCTCTAAATCCATTATATCTTGTATAAATGATCTCCATAATTTTTCATTGCATTTTGAGCTCCAGAGAATTGACTTATGTATTTTTCTATTTTGGATCCAAAATTCGAACTACAGATGGGCCTCTCAGTATTTTCCTTGTAAATTAAGAAAGAAAAAACATTAAAACAACATCATATTGTGGAATATATGAATGTAAACGGATAAATTATAGTAGGAAATAGTTATGCAAATGGACATATCAGGGTCTGTTAAGAAAATCACTTTTCACATCCATTTAAAATAATGGAAATCCATTGAAAGTGACATAAGCAAGTAAGATGTGTATGGACTAAACACTGGCAACGGGGGCAAAGGTCTCATCAAATCCAAGACTTTAACTTGGGAGTACCCTTGTCGGGGGATGAATCCCGGTATACAAAAGTCCTCGATTTGAGCAAAAGAAGCAAGCCAAGAAGAAGGAAAGAAGCCTGGCAGAGTGCTTCTGGCCGACTTCAAACAACAGACTGCGACTGGAAGACTGCAGAGTGCTCCTGGCCGACTACAGAGTGCTCCTGGCTGACTGCAGAGTGCTCCTAGACGACTGCAGAGTGCCCCTGGATGACTACAAACTATTCCTGGCCGACTGCAGACTACTTCTGGAAGACTGCAGAGTGCTCCTGGCCGACTGCAGAGTGCTCCTGATCGACTGCAAAATGCAGACTGCCCCTAGCCGACGGAATACTACAGAGTGCTCTTGGCCGACTGCAGACTGCTCCTGGCAGACTGCAGACTTCTCATGGCCGACTTCAGAGTGCTCTTAGCCGATCGCAGATTGCAAATTCAATGACAAGAGGCAATCCCGGAAGATCTGTGTCCTTGTATGAAGGGTCATGTCCCAGACAGGCTGCAGACTTGACTAGACATGGTACTGATTTTACTAGACAACTCCCTATCTGCCAGGCCTACACTGCAGATGACGTCAGGGATGGTGTGATTGATGACGTCAGCGATGACGCAATTCTCCTCAGAGGCTGATAGCAGGGACCGATTGTATATAAAACTAGATGATACCTCGCGCGTTGCTGCGGGAACTATTAACAAATACTTTGATGTTTTAAAACATGAGAAAATTATGAAACATATTATAATTTGATTATAACTTATTTTTTGAAAAAATATATTGTTTAGAGTACAAATCTAAGACAATTTTATGAAAATTCAAAAATATGTGTGATTTTTTGCTTTGTTAATTTATTACCTTGACAATATATCGGCGAGATGATAAGAGACGAAAAGAAGTTGGGTAGAGATAGTGGAAATATCTCCACCCTTAACTAAACCTAAAACAATGATAACAACTACAATGTGCATTCATAAAAAAATTGTCGCATAGAAAAATAACATGCGAGGTAACTTATAATTTGATTTTCTATAAAGAAATCATTTATAAATCGTGGACCCAAGTGCATAATTTTTTTAAATATTTTTTGTGATGCATGGAAAATTAAATGGGAGCATGTGCATGAAGAGTTGAACAATGATAGCAAGTACAGATGTGCATTCATAGAAAATTTGTCGAATAAAAAAATAACATGCGAGGTAACTTATAATTTGATTTTCTATAAAGAATTTGTTTATAAATCGTGGAGCTAAATACATATTTTTTAATATTTATTTGTGATGCATGGAGAATTAATGTGAGCATGTGCATGAAGAGTTGGTGGAAATTAGTTTTTGCATGGTGGACCTACTTGATGATGTGGATAGCTTGCATGTCAAGATAGATAGGTAAGTGGGGATGAACTATTTAGGTATTATAGATTACCATTGTAACCGGGGGCCAGCCTATAAGACCCCTGGGAATCCCTCCTTGGAGAGGGTTGTACTCTCTCTCATTGCCCCCACTCGTTCACACACACAAAGAAAGAGAGAACTAGAGCTCCTCTTGTTCCTCCTCTAAAACAGCTCCAGGAGCACCATTGTACTGTGATATACACCCATAGTTAGACATGCAGTTGTAGGGATTATACATCCACCGCGAGGGTCCCGAACCTGGGTACTTCACTGTGCGTTTGTGCCCAAACCCGTCCGGACGCCAACGCTTCCTCAGTGTTCCCCTCTCTTTAGCCATCCCATGGCATCTGACGTTTACTTATCGACGACAGTTGGCGCCCACCGTGGAGCGATCTGCAATTACCAGAGTCCCGTTACGGATGGGGTCCCTCTTCATTGACTCGGCTTCTCCACCGCCAACCTTTCTCCATCCATGCTCCGCCTCGGTCTCGCTGGCGCGCTGTGTCTGCATGCCCGGAGGCTGCGCGTCGTGGATTGCTCTTTCTGCGCCCGCTTCGCGCCTTAGGTTGCGCTACTCTGTGGCTCCTCCGCCCGCCGGCTGGACCTACGCGCCGGCCATCTCCTCGCGTTCCCCTGCGCCCGCCCATTTGCGGAGTGCCTGCTCGTTGGTCTACCCGTGCAGCCGACGGATGGCTGCCCACGCCGGTTGCGCCATGTTCCTCTGCGATCTCCTCCGTCTGTCGGCGTCGAACTTCACTGCCTCCTCCTTGACTGTCTGTGCGCCCTCCTCAGCGTCGCATGCGGCTGCCCCACGCACCTCCTGGATCCGTCGACTGTGTGTTAGCTCAACCGCCTCGCGTCACCTCCCCGCCGGCTGCGGCTTCGTGCGCTTGCTACTGGCCCGCCGCCCCTTCATTCGACTGCCCCTTACGCCTCTGCGCAGGCCCTCCGTCTGCGAGCTCCCGGGCGTCCGTCCGAGCGCCCACCGGTGGTGAGCTCCTTGGCCGACAACCCTAGCTCCCCGCTCCTATCAGCCGACGCCGACTGCGCCCTCTTACATTCGCGCGGCAGACCCCTCGTGGCCCGCCCCGGCTGCCCGCTCCTCTGCCGGCCAGCTGCCCGGCGGACTCCTGATCCTCCTCCCCGTCGCTGCTCGCTCTCCCCGTCTACGACTCCTCGACGAAACCCCTTGGCCGCCCCCGCCCCTCGCCTGCACCGGATCCGACTAGCCTCGCTCGCGCCCTTCGGCTGCTCTCGCGCGTGAGTCTTCCGATTGCAGACTGAAGAAAAATAAGCGATTTTAGAGAAATGAAGTGCAGAAAAAGTGCAGAGACATGAAGAAAAAACACATTGTTGGGATGCTCGTTGGGCCGTCTACCCCTGCTCGGCCAGTCGACTGCGAGATGGCAAGAAAAATGTTGAGAAGCTTGCTGGGCCAAAAACAAACAAAAAAACCGGCTGCGCTGTTGGGTTGGCTGGGTGCCAGGATGGCTGTGCAAAAAAAAAGATGCCGACTGTGCTATTAGAGTGGACCGGCTGCGCTGTCCGCTTGGGCCGGCTGCGTCCCCCATCCGGCTGTGAGAAAAAAAAGGCGTCCCACATGGCTGCCGCCTGTTGCCAGCCATCTGACGGAGCTCCCACAAGAAGCCCTCTGCGCTGTTTTGCGAGAGAAGTATAGAAATACATGCGTTGGCTGCGTCTCGGACGACTGCTGCCTATAACCAGCCGCCTGCTTGGAGAGCCCGCAAGAAGCCCTCCTCACCGCCTACGCGAGAAAAAAAGCAAGAGGAAAGCACCCACTGCTCCAGTTGGCTGCTCCCGGCTAGCTAATTGAAAATAACTCGGAGGCTACACCCAGTGGGTGTCCCGACTATGCAAAAAATACAATGTGAGTGCTCACTCAGTATCCCTTTCATAGAAAAAATGACGGATGAATCCGAACAATCTGCAGGTGCTATCTCCATGTTATTTTCCAGTTGGCTGCCTGCCCGTCCTGGGACCGGCTGCCGTCCGGGCAGACCAGATAACCCAAATTGTGATTTCCCATAGACGGCTTAGTAGTGTGTACGTAACCAAAGCACTACTCTTCCATCCAGTTGCAGACTGCAAGACGTCTGTAATGTTGGCAAGAGAAAAAGCTGGAGGTCGCCTCACATGAAAAACGTTCACAGAAAAAATAGCTTGGGTGACCCAATCGTTCCCTTTTAGATGCTTGCTCCGTTGAGTTTCCTCCCCAAAATCTAAGTACTGTACACTCTACCTTACGACCTACTCTTCAATTTCAGCTACAGACCGCAACCTGGATGTCTGGTTGGCAAGAGAAAAAGCCAAAATGGTGGAATGAACAGGAAAATGACTAAGGGGCTCGGGAAAACTCGAGTCAGCCTCACGATGCACAAGTATGCATTGCTAATAATAATATATTTGATCCCAAAGCGAGCTCTTCCCGGTTGAGTGCGCCAAGTTGGATGCTCCCGGTCGACTGCTCCAAGCGAGCTCTTCCCGGTTGAGTGTGCCAAGTTGCCTGCTCCCGATTGACTGCTCCAAATGAGCCCTTCTCGGTTAAGTGCGCCAAGTTGGCTGCTCCCGGTCGACTGCTCTAAGAAAGTTCGTCCCGGTTCAGTGCGCCAAGTTTGCTGCTCTCGGTCGACTGCTCCAAACGAGATCCTCTCGGTTGAGTGCGACAAGGTTGCTTCTCCCGGTCGACTGGTCCAATCGAGGCCCTCCCGGTTGAGTGCACCAAGTTGCGTGCTCCCGGTCGACTGCTCCAAGCGAGCCCCTCCCGGTTGAGAGCACCAAGTTGGCTACTTCTAATCGACTGCTCCCAGCGAGCCCCTTCCGGTTGAGAGCGCCAAGTTGGCTGCTTCCGATCGACTGCTCCAAGCGAGCCCCTCCCAGTTGAGTGCGCCAAGTTGATTGCTCCAAGCGAGCCCCTCCCATTTGAGTGCGCTAAGTTGGCTTCTCCCGTTTGATTGCTCCAAGCGAGCCCCTCCCGGTTGAGGGTGCTAGGCTGATCCCCGTTGACAGCTCCAAGCGACCTCTTCCCGGTTGAGTGCGCCAAGTTGCCTACTCCCGGTCGACTGCTGCAAGCGAGCCCTTCCCGGTTGAGTGCGCCAGGATGCATGCTCCCCATCAACTGCCCTAAGCGAGCGCTTCCCAGTTGAGTGCGCCAAGTTGGCTGCTCCCGGTCGATTACTCACAACGAGCCCTTCTCGGTTGAGTGCTCCAAGTTGGCTGCTCCCGGTCGATTGCTCGAAGAGAGCCCTTCCCGGTTGAGTGCGCCAAGGTGGCCGATCCTGGTCGACTGCTCCAAGCAAGCTCCTCCCAGTTGAGTGCGTCAAGTTCGCTGCTCCCGGTCAAATGCTCCAAGCGAGCTCCTCTCGGTTGAGTGCGCCAAGTTGGCTGCTCCAAGCGAGCCCCTCCCTGTTGAGTGGACCAAGTTAGCTGCTCCCGGTCGACTTCATCAAGCAAGGCCTTCCCGGATGAGTGCGCCAAGTTGGCTGCTCCCGGTTGACTTCTCACAACGAGCACTTCCCGGTTGAGTGCGCCAAGTTGGCTGCTCCCGGTCGAGTGCTCCAAGTGAGCCCCTCCAGGTTGAGTGCACCAAGTTGGTTGCTCCCGATCGACTGCTCCAAGCAAGCCCTTCACGATTGAATGCTCCAAGTTGGTTGCTCCCGGTCGACTGCTCCAAGCGAGTTCGTCCCGGTTGAGTGCGTTAAGTTGGCTACTCTCGGTCGACTGCTCCAAGCGAGTTCGTCCCGGTTGAGTGCGACAACTTGGATGCTCCCGGTCGACTGCTCCAAACGAGCTCCTCCCGGTTGAGTGCGCCAAGTTGGCTTCTCCCGACCGACTGCTTCAAGCGAGCCCCTCACGGTTGAGTGCGCCAAGGTGACTGCTCCCGGTCACCTGCTCCAAGCGAGCTCTTTCCTGTTGATTGCGAAAAGTTGGCTGCTCTCGGTCGACTGATCCAAGCGAGTTCGTCCCGGTTGAGTGCGCCAAGTTGGCTGCCCGGTCAACTGCTCCGAGAGAGGTCCTCCCGGTTGAGTGCGCCAAGTTGGCTGCTCCCGGTCGACTGCTCAAAGCGAGCCCATCACGGGCCAAGCGAGCTCCTCCCGAGTTCACCAAGTTGGCTTCTCCCGGTCGAGTGCTCCAAGCGAGCCCCTCCCGGTTGAGTGCGCCAAGTTGGCTGCTCCTTATCGACTGCTCCCATCGAGCGCCTCCTGGTTGATTGGGCCAAGTTGGCTGCTCCTGGTCGACTACTCCAAGCGCGCCCTTCCCGGTTGACTAGGCCAAGTTGGCTGCTCAAAGACTGCTCCTCCCGATTGAGTGCGCCAAGTTGGCTGCTCCCGATCGACTGCTCCAAGAGAACTCTTCCCGCTTGAGTGCGCCAAGTTGGTTGCTCCTGGTCGACTGCTCCAAGCGAGCCCCTCCCTGTTGATTGCGCGCGAGCCCGTCCCGGTTGAGTGCGCCAGGGTGTCTGCTCCCGATCGACAGCTCCAAGCGAGCCCTTTTCGGTTGTATGCGTCTGGTTGCCTACTCCCGGTCTACTAATCCAAGCGAGTGCTTCACGGTGAAGTGCGCCAAGTTGGTTTCTCCCGCTCAACTGCTCTAAGCGAGCCCTTCCCGGTTGAGTGCGGCAAGTTGGCTTCTCCCAGTCGACTGCTCCAAGCGAGTTCGTCTCGGTTGAGTGCGCCAAGTTGGCTGGTCCCGGTCGACTGCTTCAAGAGAGTTCATCCCGGTTGAGTGCGCCAAGTTGGCTACTCCCGGTCGACTGCTCAAAGCGAGCTTCTCCCGGTTGAGTGCGCCAAGTTGGCTGCTCCCGATCACTTGCTCCAAGCGAGCCTGGTCCTGGCCGAGAGCGCCAAGTTGGCTTCCCTTGGTCAACTGTTCCTACCGAGTCCTTCCCGATTGAGTGCGCAAGTTGGTTGCTCCTGGTCGACTTCTCCAAGCGAGTTCATCCCCGTTGAGTGCGCAAAGTTGGCTGCTCCCAGTCGCCTGCTCCATGCAAGCTCCACCCGATTGAGTGCGCCAATTTGGCTCTCCCGGTCGACTGCTCCAAGCGAGCCCTCCCTGGCCAAGTGATCTCCTCCCGGTTGAGTACGCCAAGTTGGCTTCTCCAGGTCGACGACTGCAAGCGAGCCTCCTGGTTGAGTGCGCCAAGTTGACAGCTCCCGGTCGACTGTTTCAAGCGAGCCCCTCCAGTTTGAGTGCGCCAAGTTGGCTGCTCCCGGTCGAATGCTCCAAGTGAGCCCCTCTCGGTTGAGTGCGCCAAGTTGACTACTCCCAATCGACTGCTTCAAGCGAACCCTTCCCGGTTGAGTGTGCCAAGTTGGCTGCTCCCGGTCGACTGCTCCAAACGATACCTTCCCGGTTGAGTGCGTGAAGTTGGCTTCTCCCGGTCGACTGCTACAACTGAGCACCTCCAGGTTGAGTGCGCCAAGTTAGATGCTCCCGGTAGTCTGCTCCAAACGAGCCCTTCCCGGTTGAGTGCGGCAAGCTGGCTGCTCCCGATCGACTACTCGAAGCGAGCTCCTCCTGGTTGAGTGTGCAAAGTTGGATGCTCCCGGTCGACTGCTCCAAGTGAGTTCTTCTCGGTGGAGTGCGTCAAGTTGGGTGCTCCCGGTCGACTGCTCCGAGAGAGACCCTCCTGGTTGAGTTCCCGGTTGAGTGCGCCAAGTTGTCTGCTCTCGGGCGACTGCTCCAAGCGAGTTCTTCCCTGTTGAGTGCGACAAGTTGGCTGCTCCTGGTCGACTTCTCCAACCGAGGTCCTCCCGGTTAAGTGCACCAAGTTGGCTGCTCTCGGTCGACTACTTCAAACGAGCCCCTCGCGGTTGACTGCGCTAAGTTGGCTGCTCCCGGTGACCTCCTCCAAGCGAGCCCTTTCCTATTGAGTGCGCAAAGTTGGCTGCTCCTGGTCGACTGCTCCAAGCGAGCTTTTCCCGGTTGAGTGCACCAAGTTTGTTGCTCCCGGTGATTGCTCCAAATGAGCCCCTCCCAGTTGAGTGCGCGCGCGAGCTCGTCCCAGTTGAGTGCGCCAGGGTTCCTGCTCCCGATCGACAGCTCCAAGCGAGAAATCAGCGTACTGGAAGCTTCGTGAAGAGCCCGAGAGGGGCCCCAGGCGGCCAGAGGGTGCGGTCCCACCCCTGGCCGCGCCAGGGGGGCGCCTGGAGCCCCTGGCCCACCTCTGGCTTCCCCTTTCGCCTATTTATTCCCCGTGACGAGAAACCCTCGGGGACGGAACCATTTTTCGCGATCTCTCCTCTGTTCCGCCGCCGCCGTGCTTCCAAGATCGGGAGCACCAGAAGACCTCTTCCCGGCACCCTGCCGGAGGGAGGAATCACCTCCGGGAGCTTCTCCACCACCATGGATGCTTCCCGGATGAACCGTGAGTAGTCCACCTTGGACCATGGGTCTATTATCAGTAGCTATGTGATGTTCTACTCCCCTCTTTTTTCTTCATGGATTAGACCTCGTGAGCTGCCCTACATGATCGAGGCACATATGTAATCTTTCTGCTGTTGCTATGCTGAGTTTGCTGGGATCCGATGGATTATGAGATTATGTTCAGATTGTGATTGAGTTATATATTTGATTCTCTTCTTTTATATTTATGTTCTTGAGTAATTCTTGCATGTTCTCCGTTGCTGTTTATTGCTTTGGCCAAGTAGTAGGTAGTGACTCCAAGAGGGAGTGTTATGCATGATTGTGGGTTCATGCCCCACGATGACTAGCTTGAGTGACAGAAACATGAGTCTAGGGGATGTGTTGTTGCCACAAGGGGGAAAACAACGGTGCTTGTACTTGCGGGTGCAAGGATTGTTTACTTTAGGCAAAGTTCTTTAATGAAGTTGTCCGTTGCGTTGAGTTTACACTTTGGGTGGGATTCGCAACTTAATACCAGTGAGATGTTCTGGATAGATATCTCAAGGTGGATGATTAGTGGGTATATGCAGATGGATTTCGGTCTACTTGTCTTGGCGTACCGCCCATGCTTTTGAGCCTCTTCCTTTCTGCATAACATAATTAGCATTGGTTTGCGCACATAATCCTGTCAATTTCCCAGCTTAATTTGTTTACCTCGCATGGCTGTTTTATCGTCTTTTGGGAGAGAGACATCACCAGTGAACATCATAGGACCCCGGTCCATATTACCAATACTGTTTACACCTTCAATTTACTTTCAGTATTTACTTTTCCGTATCTATCACTATCATTATTATCCCGTGCGTTTTATCCTTTGTAAACAACAAGGCCGGAGGAATTGACAACTCCTCTGTACTCATTGGGAGCAAAGCTATCTGTTGTGTGTGCAGGTCCAGGTGAAGTTAGCAATCCTTAGATTTTCAACGACGCCAATTGTTCACTTCACCACCTACTTGTATCTGTTGGAGTTCTACTGGTTCGATATTCAACCTTAGCATCTTTCCTAAGGGAAACTTGCTGCTACGCTACATCTCACCTTCCACTTGGGGTAACCAACGAGGAGCGAGAAGTATCTCGTGTATCAAGCTCCTCTCGGTTGAGTGCGCCAAGTTGACTGCTCCCAATCGACTGTTTCAAGCGAACCCTTCCCGGTTGAGTGTGCCAAGTTGGCTGCTCCCGGTCGACTGCTCCAAGCGATCACTTCCCGGTTGAGTGCGCAAAGTTGGCTTCTCCCGGTCAACTGCTACAACTGAGCACCTCCTGGTTGAGTGCCCCAAGTTAGATGCTCCCGGTCGACTTCTCCAAACGAGCCCTTCCCGGTTGAGTGCTCCAAGTTGGCTGCTCCCGGTCGACTACTCAAAGAGAACTCCTCCTGGATGAGTGTGCAAAGTTGGCTGCTCCCGGTTGACTGCTCCAAGTGAGTTCTTCCCAGTGGAGCGCGTCAAGTTGGGTACTCCCGGTCGACTGCTCCAAGAGAGACCCTCCCGGTTGAGTTCCCGGTTGAGTGTGTCAAGTTGGCTGCTCTCGGTTGACTGCTCCAAGCGAGCTCCTCCCGGTTGAGTGCACCAAGTTGGCTGCTCCCGATCGACTGCTTCAAGCGAGCCCCACGCAGTTGAGTTTGCCAAGTTGGCTGTTCCCGGTTACCTACTCCAAGAGAGCCCTTTCCTATTGATTGCACCAAGTTGGGTGCTCTCGGTCGATTGCTCCAAGCGAGCTCTTCCCGGTTGAGTGCGTCAAGATGGTTGCTCCAGGTGACTGCTCCAAGCGAGCCCCTCCTAGTTGAGTGCGCGCGCGAGCTCGTCCCGGTAGAGTGCGCCAGGGTGCTTGCTCCTGATCGAGATCTCCAAGCGAGCCCTTCCCGATTGTATGCGCCTGGTTGCCTGCTCCCGGTCTACTAATCCAAGCGAGTGCTTTCCGGTGGAGTGTGCCAAAGTGGTTGCTCCCGCTCGACTACTCTGGGGATTGGCTTGTTTTACACAGTTTGCAACTTTCCAGTGCCGAAACACCAGACACAGGATTCAACGGAGAAAAGTGGACATTGAGTTGCAAAAACAGAACATCTCCAAATGCGCAGAAAATCGACGGGGATATTTTCGAGAAGATTAACGAAGCTTCGCCGAAAAGGGGCCATATGGGGGCCACCAGGTGCCCAGGCGCCCTCCTGGCGCCGCCCCCACCAGGGACGCGCCGGGAGGCCGCCTGGACCCCTGGGGCCACTCCCGGCTCCCACCTCTGGCCTATATATTCATCGTCACGTAAAAACCTTAAACTTGAGGAGTTTCGCGAGTTCCCCCGCCTTTCCGTGGCGGAAACCTACAGAGAAGAAAAGACATATCCGGCGGGCATATTCCGCCCGGGAGAACACCTCCTGGAAGGGGAGATCATCACCATCGTCATCACCATCATCACAGGCATCATCGAGATAATCATCATCATCATCCCCAACATCAACACCATCTCCATCTTCATCATATCTCATCTCACAATTGTAACTTGTGTTGTAATCCGTACTATCTATCCTGTCTACTCTACCGGTGTTGATTACTCTTTTGTGGTGAATGCTATTGAGTTTTGTTGGAGAAATATTGTTATGTCCAGATTGTTTATCATCTATTTATCACCACCGATCATGATCTCTTTTATGTCTTGTGAGTATTTACTATAGTTCTTGAGGACATGGGATAAGTCTAGTACTTAGTAGTCATATGATGTTGAAGTAATATATGTTGTTTGATATTTAAGTTGTGTTGTTATTTTCCTAGTGGTGTTGTGTGAGTCGAACACACAACACTTCGCCTTGTTAAGGACTTAGGGGAATGCATTGTGTATAAAGAATGCTTACGGTGGGTTGCCGGAGTGACAGAAACCTGAACCCCAGTTTGCACACTTTTGCACAAGGGAATAATGGATCCTTGATCGTATTGCTATGGTTAGGATTTTTCCTTAATTTCTACCTTGTATTTGCGGAGGCTTACAAGTTGTTTAATCATAAGAGTGCACTTATCTTAGTCTAGAAGGTGCACTAGCATAGATCCACCCGCTCAACACTTATCAACACAAAAAATAGTACCAATACGGAATATGGCGAAAGCACGTGACCACCTCTCCCGTGTGTCCTCAAGAACGCTTTAGCCTTTATAAGTTCAGTTGCTAGGCTTATCCTTTGCTCAAAAGGATTGGGACACTTATTGCTCTGCAGTACCTTTTACTTTGATTGTTTCTACCTTCCCATTGCTTATACCAAAAACCCCTATAAAGTTATATTTCAGTGCTTGCAGTTGTTCCTTTTACAAATTCACTTATCAATAACTTCTGCTCCTCGTTGGGTTCGACACTCTTACTTATCAAAAACGCTACAATAGATCCCTTATAGTTGAGGGTCATCAAGTACTGTTTTCTGGCGCCGTTGCCAGGGAGCGTAGCGCTATTAGTAAGTGAAGCTGGCAAGGAAACTTTTTTATTGCTGTTTTTATTTTGCTGTTGCTACTTTTTTGTCCTTATGGACACCTCTACTATAGGTTCCTTGATTTTGGGGAAACGCCCCACTATTGTGGTGGTCACTCCTACCCCTACTGAAATTGTGCCTTATAAAATACCAATTGGTATTCTCGAGTATGTCTTGGCTAATCGTTATGCAGGAGACAGACATCCAGGTGAACACTTTCTATATTTCTCACAACTATGTTCATTATTTAAGCTTGCATGTGTATCAGTGGTGTTTTTTATGAGGAAATTATTCTCCGTATCACTTATAGATAAAGCTTCAGATTGGTATAAGCTTCTCGATAACTCACATTTGCTTAATTGGCAAGAGCTTATGTCTCTCTTTTATACAAAGTTTTATCCTCTTCATGAAATTCATCGAGATAGGAACTATATCTATAACTTTTGGTCTCGCGATAGAGAAAGCATCGCTCAAGCTTGGGGAAGATTGAAGTCCCTAATGCTCAAATGTCCTATTCATGAGCTCCCCAAAGATACTATACTTACAAATTTTTATGCCAGGCTTTCTCGTCAGGATAAGGAGATGTTGGATTCCTCCTCTAGTGGGGTATTTCAAATGAGAAGCGTTAAAGAGAGATGGGATCTCATTGGGAGAATTCAGAAGAACACTGAAGACTGGGAAATTGATAAAGGTATTGAACCAATTATAAATTATGAGGGTGATTATATTCAGAGCTATGTGAAAACTGATTACCTTAATACCTTTTGATCTAAGATTGGTCTTGATTCCCAGCTAATGATTGATTTTTGTAAGAACTTTGCCTCTCATATTGACTCTTCTAAGGAGGAGAAGGATCAGTACCATAAACCCTTTAAATAATTACCTGTTGCCATTAATGTTGCTGGCCCTATTTTTCCTGCAGTTATATATGAAAACCCCCCTTTCCCGCAAGGATAAGGGAGCATACTTTTGTGACAGGCATAATAAATAAAAGTGAGAAAAAGACTGACGAGCCTGAGGATCAGATCAAGGTCGATCCTCATGTTGCGATGGTTAAAGATCTAGTTACTAATGATGTTTTAGAATCCAATATAAATTTTTGTGCTGTTTCCACTAACATTGTTACAACTAAGAATAAAGGCTCAATTTCAGGTACACCAGCTGTATCTGTTAAAATAGGAGATTACAATTATTACAGGCTATGTGATTTGGGATCAAGTGTTAGCGCCATTCCTTATTCACTCTATCAGGAGATCATGGGTGAGATTTCACCCTGTGAACTTGAAGAGGTTGATGTTACTATTTATCTAGCAAACAAAGAAAACTATCTCTCCCATTGGAGTTGTGAAAGATGTTAAAGTCCTATGTGGAAAGGTAAAGTATCCTACCGACTTTCTAATACTTGGTTCAGTACAAGATAGTTTTTTCCCTATTGTCTTTGGTAGGCCTTTCCTCAACACTTGTGGAGCTATAATAGATTGCAGGAAAGGTAAAGTTTCTGTTGCATTCAATGGTGAGCCATATGAATTTAACTTTTCTAAGTTCTCTAAGCAGCCTCGTGGTACTAATTTGCCTAGTAATAATAAACTTATTGAAGATATTGCTTCCATTGCTTTTCCTCCGAATGATCCTTTGCATCAATATATGGAGACCACGAGAATGATATGCATATGCAAGAAAGAAGTGAGTTAGATGAAATATTCTTGAGGAAAACTGCTATCCTAAAGCACAACCTTCCGGTTGAACCTTTATGAATTCTTGCACAACCTAAAGAAGACCCGGTGTTTGATCTCAAACCACTTCCCGATACGCTCAAGTATGCTTATTTAGATGAAAAGAAAATATATCCTGTCATTATCAATGCTAACCTTTCAGGATTTGAAGAAGAGTGATTATTTTAGACACTTCGCAGACACCATGGTGCCCGTGGCTATACCCTTGATGACCTTAAGGGGATTAGTCCATCGATTTGCCAACATACTATGAATCTCGAGCCCGATGCTAAACCAGTTGTTGATCATCAACGACGGTTGAACCCAAGGATGAAGGACGTGGTTAGGACTGAAATTCTCAAGCTTCTAGCCGCAGGTATCATATACCCTATAGCTGATAGAAAGTGGGTAAGTCCAGTTCATTGTGTTCCTAAGAAAGGAGGTATGACTGTTGTTCCTAATGATAAAAATGAACTAATACCTGAAAGAGTTGTTATTGGATACATAATGTGTATTGATTACAGGAAGTTAAACAAGGAAACCAGGAAGGACCATTACCCGCTGCCCTTCATCGATCAAATGCTAGAGAGGTTGTCCAAAAACACCCACTTTTGCTGTCTCGACGGGCACTCTGGCTTCTCTCAAATTCATGTTAATACTGCCGATCAAGAGAAGACCACTTTCACGTGTCCTTACGATACTTATGCTTATAGGTGTATGCCTTTTGGTTTATGCAATGCACCTGCTACTTTTCAGAGATGCATGTCTGCTATTTTTCATGGTTTCTGTGAGGAGATTGTGGAAGTCTTCATGGACGATTTCTCCGTCTATGGAACTTCCGTTGACAACTGTCTCCACAATCTTAATAAAGTTTTGCAGAGATGCGAGGATACAAATTTAGTCCTAAACTGGGAAAAGTGCCACTTCATGGTTAACGAAGGTATCGTTCTTGGTCACAAGATTTCCGAGAGGGGAATTGAAGTGGACAAGGAGAAGATTGAAGCTATTGAAAGGACGCCGTATCCAAGGGACATCAAAGGTATTCGTAGTTTTCTCGGTCATGCTGGTTTCTTTAGAAGATATATTGACTTTTCTAAGACTTCGAGACCTCCCACTAATCTTCTCCAGAAGGATTTTCCTTATGTATTTGATGAAGATTGTAAGGAAGCCTTCGAAGTTCTTAAGAAAGCTTTAATAACCGCTCTTATAGTACAACCACCTGATTGGAAATTGCCCTTTGAAATTATGTGTGATGCTAGTGATTTTGCTGTTGGAGCTGTTTTAGGACAAAGGGTTGATAAGAAATTGAATGTTATACATTATGCTAGCAAAACCCTTGATAGTGCTCAAAAGAATTATGCTACTACTGAGAAGGAATTCTTAGCAGTAGTGTTGGCTTGTGATAAGTTTAGGCAGTATATTGTTGATTCTAAAGTTATTATTCATACTGACCATGCTGCCCTTAAGTATCTTATGCAGAAGAAGGATGCCAAACCAAGGCTTATAAGGTGGGTACTCCTTGTTCAAGAATTTGATTTGCAGATTGTTGATAGGAAAGGAGAAGACAATCTGGTGGAGGATAATTTTTCAAGGATGGAAGATATACCGCACGATCCCATTCCAATCAACGACAGTTTTCCAGACGAACAACTAGCTGTTGTAAAAGTACAATCTCTCTCCGATCCTTGGTTTGCAGATTATGCTAATTTTATCGTTGCAAAGTATTTGCCTCTAGGTTTAACATTTCAGCAAAGGAAAAAGTTTTCCATGATTTGAGGCATTACTTTTGGGATGACCCTCATCTTTTCAAAGAAGGTCTGGATGGGATCGCGAGAAGATGTATACCGGAACACGAGCAGAAGGACATTCTCAGAAAATGTCACGATAGTCCCTATGGAGGACATCATGCCGGTGAGAGGACCGCACATAAGGTTCTCCAATCAGGTTTTTATTGGCCTACTCTCTTTAAAGATGCTATAAATTATGTCTTATCTTGTGATTAGTGTCAGAGAGTTGGTAATATTAGTAGGAGGAATGAGATGCCTATGAATTACTCTCTAGTGATTGAGCCTTTTTATTGCTGGGGTTTTGATTTTATGGGTCATTTTCCTCCCTCACACAAGTACACTTACATTTTAGTAGCTGTTGATTATGTAACCAAGTGGGTTGAAGAAATCCCCACTGAGAGTGCTGATCACACGACATCTTTGAAAATGCTCAAGGATGTAATTTTTCCTAGGTTTGGTGTACCAAGGTACCTCATGGCTGATGGAGGACCACACTTCAATCATAGAATTGCTTCACCGTCCCATCCTCAAACTAGTGGGAAAGTTGAGCTCACCAATAGAGAGATCAAGTTGATATTTCAAAAGACAGTTAATAGTTATAGAAAGGACTGGTCAAATAAGTTAGGAGATGCTTTGTGGGCGTATAAAACTGCTTACAAAAACCCCATGGGCATGTCTCCCTATAAGATGGTCTATGGCAAGGCTTGCCATTTTCCATTAGAGTTAGAACACAAAGCTTTCTGGGATGTTAGAGAGCTTAATGTTGACTCAAAGTTAGCTGGTGAAAAGCGTCTCATGAACTTGACTTCTCTAGATGAGTGGAGAAGTGAAGCATACGAGAGTGCTAAAATGTTCAAGGAAAAGGTAAAGAAGTGGCATGATAGAAGGATTTTGAAACGTGAATTTAATGTTGGTGATAAAGTTTGTTGTTTAGATCCCGTTTCAGGTTTTCTCCGGGTAAATTACTTTCCAGATGGGAAGGGCCATTTCATATCGAAGAAGTCTACCGCTCCGGTGCAATTAAGATTAACAATTTTGACGGAACCAAGCTTCAAGTTGTGAATGGGCAAAGACTGAAGCATTACATGGCAGGAGACCCTGTAAATGTTGATGTGAATTTGATACACACAACAACTGGTGAAGAATATGTTGCAGCCCTGTTTCAGACACCGGCAAGAATAGAATAAGAAAAGGTATGTATTACGGTAAGGAAACATCGCTGATACGTCTCAAACGTATCTACTATTCCAAACACTTTTGATATTGTTTTGACCTCATCCTTGCATGATTTGAACTAAACTAGCCCAGACTGACGCTGTTTTCAACAGAGCTTCCTGTATGGTCTTATTGTGTGCAGGATAATGGATTTTTAGGCACCTCAGAAAATTCTAGGAAAATTCACGAAAAACCCACACACCCGAAGGAGCCCGGAGCTAGAAGTGGGGCTAGAGGGAAGCCAGGGCCCCCCAGGCGCCCTGCTGGCGCGCCCCCACCCCTGGCCGTGCCGGGGGCCCGCCTGGGGGACTCCCACCTCCGCTGGTGTCCTACCGAGGCCCCTATTTATTGCCGTGACGCAAAAACCCCAGAACAGAAGTCGTTTTCCCAGTTTCCATCGCAGAGCCGCCGCCACCCTCTGTTCTTCTCCGAGAGGGCTAATCTGGAGGATGTTTTGGCCTCCGGTGAGGGGAGATCATCGCCATCGTCATCATCATCACCACTCCATCCTCCCTCCATGACTTCTCTTCACATGTGTGAGTAATTCCCTGCTGTAGGCAAAGGGGATGGTAGGGATTGTATGAGTTAGATCATGTAATAGTTGGCATGTTGCTCAGGGTGTGCATTCGTTTTTTTCGGTTTGATTCGGTTCGGTTTGTACGGTTTTCGGTTTTGTACGGTTTTTATACTTCGGTTTATATGGTTTTGTACGTAGATACGGTTCGGTTTCGGTAATAACCATTTAATTCGGTTCGGTTTCGGTAATAACCTAAATAACCAAAATTGACGCGAATTTTTGAAGGAACGACAAATATTTTTTAGTCGCACGATTCGATCCAAATATGTAGGTTACTTTTTTGCATGAAGCAAAGGATTTTATTTTTTTGATTATGTGAAGGAGCTAGCAGAAGAAAAAAAGGTAGCAAAAAAAATATGAAAGAGCCATGAGGCTAGCAGAAAAAAGGAACGAACAACAAAATAACCAAAGTTACGTGAAGGAGCTAGCAGAAAAAAAAGGAGCCATGAAGGCTGAAGCGATGGATTTTATTTATTTAGCATGGCCATGAAGCGATGGAGATGCCTGGAGATCGATCAACTGTTGACTGGGCCGAAGGGAATCTCTGTGACTCCACCAAGTCGTTGTCTATGGGCTGGATTACTTCAGGCCCAGATGCGCCAGAGCACAGAACGATCGTTCGCTCAGCGTTTTAGTACCACCTCGCCTATCGAGATGCAGCGCAGTGGGCAGAAGGCTATAAAACACAGGGTGGATCCTGCCGATGGTTCAAGTAATAACATCAGTTTTGTACACAGCGAAGCATGTTTCGGTTATTTCGGTTTAACCGAAAACCGTCGGTTTTTAACCGAAAAAACCAAATGTCAAATGGTTTCTAAAAATAGAAACTGAAACTGAAACCGAAAACTGTAAAAACTGAAATTTCGGTTCGGTTTGGTTTTTTTCGGTTCGGTTTTCGGTTTCCAATTCGGTTTTGCACACCCTGACATGTTGCCTATCATCTACTTGGTGTTTATCATCTTTGCTACAACTTGTGGCTCTTAATTCTTGTCACTTTGGGCCCGAATGCCATGCTTTCAGATCTGAAACACTTGTTATTTCATGAGTATATTTTTGTTCTTGATCCTATCTATGAGTTGTATGCACCTATTATGGTCCGAAACTGGCGATCCCAAAGGTGACAGCTTGGGACACCAAAGGGTATGGACTACAATTTGAGGATTTCATGTATCCATTGAGTTTATTGCTTTGTTCCGGTGCTTTTTGACAGGAGAACCTTAATCTCCATAAGTACCTTTTGGCCCCGTTCGTAGCGGGATGGTAGGACAAAAGATGTTGTTCAAGTTCTTATTGATGCACGCACAACTACCTACGGGATACATGCCTAATGTTTCATATTTTCCTAGATGATCATTTCTTTTCTGTGTGCCTTGCCCCGTGTTAAAATCTATTACATGTTCACTCTCATGCAAGCAGTGCCAAACCATCCATCTCCCTAGCCTACAGTGTTTCAATCATGCTGGTTACAAGTAGTTTGCTTTTGCTGTTTTACTTTCGCTGTCGCCACTATCACTATCATATCACCGTTGCTATTAATATTTTGTTGCAAGCAAGTATATTTCAGGTGCGGTTGAATTGACAACTCAACTGTCAAAAATTATAAATATTCTTTGGCTCCCCTTGTGTCGAATCAATAAATTGGGTTATCTTGCCCGCTAAGACTATCTCGATCCCCTACAGTTGAGGGTCATCAATCCCGAACATCAATAAAAGTTACATATTGCGGGTTTTTGGAAAATTAGGATAATTCCAAGCCTAAACGAAGCCGGAGAGGAGCTCCAAGGGGCCCAGGCGCCCCCTGGCGTGGCCTACTCCATGGCCGCACTGGGAGGCCGCCTGGGCACCCCGGAGTCCGTCTCCGACCCCACTTTGGCTTGTTACTTCCCTTTTGTTGCAGAAATTTTTGCTATATATTTTCCCGGATCGTCCTGGCACCGTATCTCACGATTTCGTGTGTCTTCTTTTCGAGCTATTTCTGCCAGGAGATCTTTCATCTAGACCTAGGTGTCATGGCATCCCCAAGATCCCCAAAGGACAAGTTTGTCGTCAACGTCATCAACCCTTACCTCGCTCAGGTGAACAAGCACCCTCAAACCGTTCGGGTGGATGATGGTGTCCTCCAACAAGAAGATCTAAAGGAACCTCTCAAGGAAGGGAGCATCCAGGCTAGGCTAGAAGAAGTGGAGCATGAATCTTCAAATACAAGAAGATAGTCGAGCGTGGTGTTGAAGCCAACTTTGACATCAACAACGATCTGAAGGCACACTACAAGAAGGATATGAAGGATATGTGGTCAAGCATGACTGAACTGGAAGAGAAACTGATTGAGCTCCAAGGGCAAATTTATGACCTCCAGAACTAGAACTGTGAGTATGAACTAAAGTTTCTGCGCATGGGTTTGGGTGATGAGTGTAGGATCATGGAGACTGAAGCCTCATATGATAGGAGAACCTCTTCCATGGAAGTGCTTCGCCAAGGACTACATGATCAAAAGGAACAAGAATGAGGAGTGAAATCTCCTCGGGTAATGGCATCCCCTTAGCTTGTTCCAAGATTGGGGGAGTGCCCGGTATCTTTATCTTTATCTTCGTCTTTTGGAGTCAAGTAGAGTCGTATCATGTCTAGGGAAGTTATTATATGAAATAGGTGTTTGCATTGAGGTCTATCACTCCTTTGTGGAGAGTCTTGTATCCATGAGTGTGGAGTCGTCTATGATAGAATATTAATGAGAAGTCTATTGGTTCCTTCACTGCACTCGGTATTCTCTTCACGCAATCGACCTTATATGATGATTCTTATGGGGAGTATTGACCTTATATCAGGCATGGATTTTAAAACTTTATTTAAATCTTGGCAAACATAGCTTTGATCATAACAACATGCATGATTTTCTCAAGTAGCGACATAGCCAAAACCTTTATGTTATTATGCTTGAAGTGTTATGTTGACAAGGAAGACCACTTGATGTGTTATGCTTACCTTATTGTTTATTCTTTATGTGCTTTGCATCTAAGTCATCATCAATTTTCCGTTCTCTCAAAGCCTTTGCTAGCCAAACTCTGTACTAAGCAGATTTCTGCTTGTGCATCCATACTCTGAAACCAATATCTTCCATATGAGTCCACCATACCTTCCTATTCGTGGTATTTCCCTACCACTCCTAAAAGTATAGAATTCATGTGTTATCCTTAAATGTTCAAATTTTTCTGTTTTGTGCCTCTTGTTTAGCTCATGAGGAAGTAGTAGGTAATTCATGATATTCGTAAGTTGGACAAGTTTTACTCCGAGATGGCATGTCTAATCTGCAAACCCTTAATACAAAGAGGAACTAGCGTGAGTGCACCCAGCTCGTAAGATAATACAACAAACAAACCCTCCTTCAGGCTTGGTCTATGAGAAATCAGAAACTTTGGCAGTGATCAACAAAGGAGATTAAGGGGATGTGATCGTCCCCACTTGGGAGCCGTTCCTCGAAACTTGTCCAGCTTGAGAAGTAATTGAGCTATCTATTAGCATTCGTTGACAAACTATGCACCTCCCAAAACTTGTTTTTATTCTGTTTGATTTAAGGATAGCACATGAGTTTTCCCTACTTCCCTTTAACAAGGGCCTGTCTTTTACTTTTATGTTAAGTCAGTTCTTCCTACTTCCTTCTTTTCGTAAAAAGAACAGACACTTGATGTTGACAAGGATTCATTCATATAATGTTGGATTAAGTTTTGTCATGCCACATCCTTGTTGACACTATCATTTGATACATAGTGTCAATAAATTCATATCGAGTGGACATGACACTATCCGTGTGCTTTACGGTATCACCGATTTTTTTTCATCTAATAGGATATGTTTGATACATGTAAGTCATTAAGTGTAGATTAGACAGTTGCTATGGGTTTATTTACACTTGAGCTATGATTTTTTTGTCACTTACATCTTCCATTTGATATATGGCACTAAGTTAGTTTCATGTCCACTCGATATGAATTTATTGACACTATGTCAGTTGCTGCTGGAGGAGATGCTGGAGGAGCTACTGGAGGAGATCTTGCAGGCAGTGGTGACGCAGGTGCAATTGCTGCTGCTTGAAGGCTAATGATATGTAAAAGTAGGTTTATGTATGTTTGGAAGCTTCTGTATCTGAATTGGCAAGCTATGCATGACAATTTATGTGATGTTTGAACTCCAATATATTTGAGTTTGTGTTATATGTGATGTTACTACTATATTATAACTTGTACAAAGTACACACATAACAAGATGAGGCTTCTGGTCAGAATCAACACAAAGTTGACTCTGCTCTCCTAGTTTGGGGCTGTACCATAGATAATAATTGCCCACATTTATACTCCCTCTGTAAACTAATACTCTGTATAAGATGTTTTAGATAACTAAACTAGTGATCTAAAACATCTTATATTAATTTACGGAGGGAGTATTTACCAAGGGTCTCCACAACATACGCTAGATGACATGCGGGCCGGAGCCAACTCCATATTAAATGTATCGGCACGTTGAGACACCACTACCCCTTTCTTCGTCGCTCGCACTTTGCTCCTGCAATCCTCTGCTGTTCGTAAGCCTCCTAAAATACCAGATTTCGCGGACTGACGTCTCTGTAGATTGGTGCCTCCTGCAAGTAGAACCACATTTCGAAACCGCCCCTCGACTCGCCGACTATCGCACCTGCTGTCGTCGACGTTTTTATTGCACTCACCCACCCCCACTAGATTGGGGTTTTTCTACTGGACATGAAGGTTAGTGGAATATTTCCCCGCATCTTGTACCTCAAATTCGAATTCTTTTCGTAGCTAGTAATCCGTGTAAACAAATGTACGTGGATCCGTTTTTCTTCAGTCTTACTCAGGTTTCAATTTTAGTGCCCAAAGTGTAATGACAAGGGAGGACTGTGCGTCCTCGAATGCACACAGGAGTTGTTCAACATCACCGTGCGAGATGATTTCTTGAAGCGCACAGTATGTTCTTGCACACCCCTCTTACCTAGATGTAATCCAGACAAGGTTCTCACCACTAACAAAATTTATGAAACCGAATTTTCAAAATCTTGAGTTCTACTGATGTGAATTTTTTTGTCGAGTACTGCATATCTGTACTTAAGACAAATTGTGAGCCATACAACATTCGTTAAATTATTGTTGTGCAATCATTTATGTTAAGCTCATATTTGCATGAGTACATAAAAATACACAAATAGTTGCTCATCCCTACTATGTATTTCCTGCAGTACATTCCTTGCTTTGCAACAACACCTATGATACATAAGTTTTCATTGTACCTGAATGAAGACTCAACTAAAGGTACAGTACAAACGCACAATGGATACAAGTTCAAAGTTTGGCTTAATACATATGCTGAAGGTCATTGCTATTTTCAGAAAGACTTGTGGAGAAAGTTTGCTAACATCATGTGCTAAAAGTTGCCACGAAAGTGTTAGTGGATGCAAGACAACCTGGTGCTATCATACATGTAAAGTTACCAAAGCATATCCGTCGATGGACTAACAATCAAAGTTAGTATTCTTTCAAGTCTTGCATGTGTCTGTCCTGGCTTACTAATTAATTAATTATTCAAGAAAAAATATATAAATACTGACAAGCATTATTATATCCATGCAGACTTTGTTGAATGTGTACTTAAAGCTATGAAGATTACTCCTCAATCCATATTTCGTTGGCAAGATTTGGAGCCTCTCTTAGAATTTGGTGGAAGAATTGAATCTCTTATTAAGCGTTTCCATGCAATAAACAAGATGGCATTATTTGTGCCACTCATGCATACCTTGAACAGAACGAATTGTATCGATGGAAAAATCATGGTACATAATACTTTATGTTATATATCCTTTCGTAATATATACATTCATCCAATGTTACAATTGTTTTATCGGTCTTCAAACATGTATTGCCGCCTTCAATTGTTCGTGAATTAATCCCCTCTACTGGTCCAATAACACTAGCAATTGGTCAGAATAAGAAGGTGATGCCAACGTACATCGTTTGCCCTAGAAATGGATCAATTAACATTCATAAGTGGTACTTTGTGATGGAAATTTGTCCACAATTGAAAATGGGAGACAACATTTTGCTCTATCTGTACGAAGGCAGTGAAGGCCTTTTCCTGTTCATTCAAGACGTTCTGTAACGCAGATCCTAGGCAATATCTTCCTCAAATCCTTGTTGCTGCGTACTGTGTTATTTGTACAACTGTATGTTTTATGTACATGTGAACTCAAATGAGTGGTACTTTGTGATGTAACACACGTTTCAGTAAATACAAATGATTGTGAACATGGGCTAGCGGTTCATTCTTTGCAACCGTGGGTGTTCTGGCTGGTCATGCGGACGGTTGTTTGAACGAATCATCAGCCCTTGTTTCACACACGAAAGGATTTTCAGAAGCGTGCCTCATAGATTAGGCATTCCAAACATTTCAGTTACTATGAAAAATTGCGGAGACAGGCTTGCGGTCCTTTATATGCAACCGTGGGTTTTCACCCTAAACATCCCAGACTAATTTTCGAAGACCCGTCAACCCTACATCCCCCACGCAATAATTTCTAGAATTTTGGCCTTTCGGGTATGTTTCCCAGACGGTTCAATTTTTCCCAAATGATTTTTTATTTATACCATTTGCGTTGATAGCATCACAAACAGTTTCGTACAAAGGACTGGGAAAGGAGTATCGTGTTAGCCCCCCTTTGCACTAGTGCAAGTTGGCTGCTCCCGGTCGACTGCTCCAAGCGATCCCTTCCCGGTTGAGTGCACAAAGCTGGCTTCTCTGAGCCCCTCCCGGTTGAGTGCGCCAAGTTAGCTGTTCCCGGTCGACTGCTCCAAACGAGCCCTTCCCAGTTGATTGCGCCAAGTTGGCTACTCCTGACCGACTACTCAAAGCGAGCTCCTCCTGGTTGAATGTGCAAAGTTGGCTACTCCCGGTCGATTTCTCCAAGAGAGTTCTTCCCGGTGGAGTGCGTCAAGTTGGGTGCTCCCGGTTGAGCTCGCCAAGTTTGCTGCTCCCGGTCGACTGCTCCAATCGAGCCCCTCCTGGTTGAGTGCGCCGAGTTAGCTTCTCCCGGTCGACTGCTCCAAGAGAGCCCCTGCAGGTTGAGTGCGCCAACTTGGTTGGTCTCGGTCGATCGCTCCATGCGAGTTCCACCCGGTTGAGTGCGCCAAGTTTGCTGCTCTCGGTCGACTGCTCCAAGCGAGCCCTCCCGGGCCAATCGAGCTCCTCCCGGTTGAGTGCGCCAACTTGGCTGCTCCAAGTCGACGGCTGCAAGCGAGCCTCTCGGTTGAGTGCACCAAGTTGGCTGCTCCCGGTCAACTGCTCCAAGAGAGCCCCTCCAGGATGAGTGCGCCAAGTTGGCTACTCCCGGTCGAATGCTCCAAGCGAGCCCCTCCCAATTGAGTGCGCCAAGTTGACTGCTCCCAATCGACTTCTTCAAGCGAACCCTTCCCAGTTAACGTATCCAAGTTGCGTGCTCCCGGTCGAATACTCCAATCGATCCCTTCCCGGTTGAGTGCGCAAAGGTGGCTTCTCCCGGTCGACTGCTACAACTGAGCCCCTCCCTGTTGAGTGCGCCAAGTTATCTGCTCCCGGTCCACTGCTCCAAATGAGCACTTCCCGGTTGAGTGCACCAAGTTGGCTGCACCCGGTCGACTACTCAACGCGAGCTCCTCCTGGTTGAGTGTGCAAAGTTGTCTGCTACCGGTCGACTGCTCCAAAGAAGACCCGGCTAGGAGTCTGACGTGCCAAGCGTGAAGATTGAAGCCCTAGAAGGAATTCTACTTACCTTGTATAGCACATAGCAAACTTGTAAAGTAGAACTCCACATCGTGTAGGAGTCGGACTCTAGGAATCCCGGGACCCGACACCTTTATAAGCCGAGGTCCACGGGAGCCAAAGCAAGAACTTACCTCAAGCCAGGACTAGACAACTCGCGCTATAACCTAGATCTCCACGAGACTAAGGTTGCGAAACATCACCACTGTAATCGATACGATCGGCTCTTTCTATTGAGGAGTCGATCCACAATAGTCAAGAAGCAATAGTAGGTCTTTACCGCATCGACGGGTCCGAACCTGGGTAAATCTCTGAGTCCCGTGTCTATGTGGACTCTCTCCTCGAATTCGCCTCGCAGCAAAGGTCCCACGATAAGTCCGACTCTACGGACATCTGTCGTGACTTTCCGACGATAGTTGGCGCCCACCGTGGGGCCTGCGCTCGCAGGTGTTGACATTATAGGGGAGCTCTGCAAGGTATGGAAGGATTCCTGGCTGGGCGAATCACCAGAAGCCGGCGTGGAAAGCTCTGCATCGACGACTCGACTTTGGGCCCTGACGCTGATTCCGTCGAATCCGGTTATCGGGTCCCGATCGGGTCTATTCATATCTTCATTGGGAAAACAGATGGATCTGAGCTAGAGCCGGATCCGGAAGTCCCCCTGGAAACCTCGAGCCGGCGACACGTCGGCTCAAGGCACATTTTTGTTGGGTTCATCGCTGGATCTTCGGAATCGGCGCGCTCTGTCGAGCCCCTGGCACCCGACACCTTGGAAGAAATATCTGACGCTAGCTCACATCCAAGTGAAACAAGCTTTTAAAATACCGGCTCCATCCGATCCGCCGGGAGAAACAGACTCGGCCCGGGAACAACAGAATATGACCCCGACTTCCCACAGTACGAGCCTCCATACTGCGTGACAGTGTTCATGGCAGGTACCAAAGGACAGGGAAGTCAGCGGCCCAGGGCGCGGCGCAGAATCGGAACACGGAGACAGCTCACAACATGGCCCCTAAGCCAGATAGGGAACAACCAGAAGTTCTCACGGGAGCAGAAGTCCTCTCAGATGCCCTAAACGCCTTGGATGAAGCCTTAGCTGCGCCGATGACTGATGTAAACCAGCAAGCCTGGAGAACCAGGGTCAATGGACTCAAGGCCAAGGTGATGAGAATTCAGAGGGAAATTAACTCCCAGAACGCACACATGGTGTAAAGAGAAACCCAACTCGCCCAAGAAACCAGGCGCTTACGACACGAGTCGGAGTTGATAGAAGCCCAGAGACTAAGTATCGCCAACGCACGCCCCGCAGGACCCGCGAGCCGGATCCCCGCTAATCTTCCGGCCCGGAGACTGTTCCAGGATATACATCAGTCCACTCCCCCAGGGTATACGCCACCAAGACAACCTGTCCCATCACCACGACAGGAACGATTCCATACGCCCCCGGATCATTTCAATAACCCCATGGCTAATGTGGTGGCAGCGACACGGTTCCTCGCCAGCGTGCCTGCGCACGGAAACACTCCGGAGGACCAGGCTACTCGAGGGGCAATCGATATGCTCAAAACCGCAATCACACAGCAAGCCCAGTACTCACAGGGATTCCAATACCTACATGAGACCCCGTACCGGAGTACGAGCCGGCAAGTGAGTTCACCGGCTCCAGCCGGCTCGTGTAGCCATCGCCAGCGCAAAGATCCACCACCGCCGGACCCGCCGGGGGCGATAAGGATCCAATACATACCGTACAGCTTCTATACCGAACGCCGGGTAGAGAAGATGGTCCAACCCCCACCCCAAGATCAAGACGCCGAGTTCATCAGCAGATCCGTGGGCAACCGATGCCTGGTGCCAGCTCTATGAAACATACGCTTGCCGTCAGATTTCAAGGGCCCACGTAAGATCGCGAACTATACAGCTGACATGGACCCGGCAGCTTGGATCGAAAGTTATGACCTAGCCATGGACACACTACTGGAAAAACACAGTTTGCCGTCAGTTTCTGGCTTTGCCGTCAGCACTTTCACGGGGCTGACGTCAAAGGCACTATGCCCTCAGCCAGAAAAAAAACTGACGGCATAGACCTTGCTGACGGCAGAGAAATCCTTTGCCGTCAGCACCTTCTAAGCCGTCGGCTAGCTGACGGCATAGAACCCAAAGACCGACGGCACAGGTGGGCTGACGGCATAGGCAGCTTCTCAGCCCCACCCCGTAGAACTTCTTAACAGAACCCGTCTTTGCCGTCAGCTGGCCGACGGCAAAGACTAACGGCTGTCTTTGCCGTTAGCCGGCTGACGGCAAAGCCGGGGGTTATCCCCACCCCATGGCCACGCCCAACCCCATCTCTCTCCACTCAAACGGCCTGCCCCCGTGCCGCCGCCGCCGACCCGCCCCCGCGCCCGAGCCGCCGCCGTCGAGGCCTGCCCCCGCGCCCGAGCCGCCGCCGTCAAAGCCCTCCCCCCGCGCCCGAGCTGCCGCCGTCGAGGCCCCGAGCCCGAGCCGCCCGCTCGCCGTCTCCGCCCCCGCCCGCTCGCCCCCGCCCGGTGACCGTGTCCGCCGCCGCCAGGGTCGCCGTCTCCACGCTGGTGAGACGCAGCTGCTACTCCTCCTCCCACCTCCTCCTCCCCTCTGACTTCTCCTCCCCTCTCCTGCAGGTGCACCGCTGACGCTGCCGACGCCGCCACCTGGGTCTCCCGACGCCGCCACCACCTCGGCCCGCTCCTAGGTGAGCTCCTCCCCCCATTCCCGTTGCATTTTTTGTTAGAACAATTTGTATTTAGTAGTAAATTTCCTAGTTAGTTAGTTAGTTATAGTTAGTTTGTTAGTTATAGGATCTGTTTAGGTTTATATAGTTAGTTATATAGGTTTATTTCTAGTTACTAGAAAAGTTTAGTTAGGAAATTATTTGTTATAGTTAGTTCTAAGTTATAGGATCTTTTTAGTTAGGTTTATATAGTTTTAGGTGCTAGGTAGGGTTTTGTTGTTAGTTAGTTTTATATAGTTAGTTAGATGTAGTTATATTTAATTTGATGTAGTTATAATAAAGGAATTGAAAGAAAAGGAAATAATAGAAAGGAAAGGAAATGAAATGAAAGAAAGGAAAGGAAAGAAAGGTAATAAAGGAATAAAATAAAGGAAATAAAAGAAAGGATATAAAGAAAATAAAAAAAGGAAACAAAATAATTAGTTTTTGAAAGAGTTCATTAGAACATGTAGTTACAATTTTTTTTATATCGTTAGTCGTTTGATATCCCCCGGCCTCCCTCTTCACCGGCAACTTTCCTATACCTTTGTGGTTCCCCCTCCTTCCCGTAGGTCCTCGCCGGTCCCCTTTGCTGCTTTCATCGGCTACCCGGCCTCTCCTTCACTCTCTCATCATCGGCACCAGGTAGCTAGGCTTTTCCCTACATGTTTATTGTTAGTATTAGGTTGTTTATTTCCGGCCTTCGTGCCGATGATACTAGCTAAGTAAAGTTGCGTAACCAATATGCGTCTCCCGTTCGAAAGGGTTACGGTTATAACTATGCATGCATTTGCATATTTATAACGGTGATTCTTTCGAATTGTCCAACGTTATCCATGGACAGCCCGGGTATGTGTAGATTGGGTCATTTTCCCATGCTTTGTTCCGGATCCGATGCAGAGTTTCGACAGCGCCTCCTTGTTGTTCTCCGAGTACACATCCTCTCGGTTAGTTTCCGAGACGTGTATTAGGAGAACAGCGGGGAGGTGCTGCCGAAATTTTGCGTTGGATCGGGAGCAAAGCATGGGAAAATGACCCAATCTACACATACTCGGGTGGGATTAGGACCCATCTTTACCTAGTAGCTGGTAGGTGTGCATGCCGTGCATCCCAATGTTTTAACCATGATTAAAAAATGACCATAATTAATTTGACATACTTGATGAACTGATAATTTATATTGTTCATATGTGGATACTATATAGCTAGCTTGACAGAATGACTGATCGTGAATGGATGTACTCCGGTCACCCTAGTCAGAAAGACATGACCGATGAATGGTTGAGAAAAACCTATGAATTCCTGCAAACGGCATTTTCTAAAGGCCAGCCAAAAACATGGTGCCCCTGCACTAAGTGCAAGAATTATTCGCGACAGACAAAGGATGTAATGGGTAAACACCTGCAGATGCGTGGTTTTACTCCCGGCTATACCTTGTGGACATTTCATGGTGAGTCGGCCCAACGTAATAGAGACGAAGTTTTGCGTCGGCGCACCGACGATTATGGTACAGGGATTGAAGACATGGTCAATGATTTTGATGATGCTCGGAACAAGGACGGAGAGATGGAGGAATCCGCAAAGGCCTTCTATGCCATGTTGGAGTCTTCAAAACGTCCTCTTCACGAGCACACTAAGATTTCTCAGCTAGATGCCATCGCACAAGTAATGGCTCTGAAAGCCCAATTCAACATTGGAAGAGACCTGTTTGACTCAATGATGACCCTATTTGGGCGGTTTCTACCCGAAGGTCATATTATGCCTTCAAACCTATATGAGTCAGAAAAAATCCTTAGTGCACTCAAGATGCCGTATGAGCAGATACATGCTTGTGAGAAAGGATGTTCCTTATTTAGGAAAGAGTATGTGGACGAAACATATTGTCCATTTTGCAAGTCCTCCAGATATGTTGAGGTAGAAAACGGTGAAGGTGAGAAGAAGTAGAGCAAAATCCCTGTGAGTGTTCTACGGTATCTGCCGATCCTACCAAGACTTCAACGACTTTACATGCTCGAAGAAACAACAAAACAGATGACATGGCACAAACATGGAATTAGGAAAGAATTAGATGAAAACGGAGATCCGATGTTGGTTTTCCTTCATTATTTCTTTAGTTCATTTGACCCTGGATGGATGATGATGAGAAGTGGTTGCAGGCCGCACTTGAGAAAGAGAGGGAGGCCACCAGACTCTTGTTGGAGGAGAGGGACCGGAATACCCAGAGGCTGCTGGAGGAGGAGAGGGCACGCAATAATGCCCATGCGAAGGCTATGCACGACTTCGTTGCGGTAAGTTAGTTGTGTGAGAAGCAAGGCTATGTGTGAGAAGCAACAAGACTATTTCTTTGACTTCTCGAAAACTAATTTGCAGGCTATGTGTGAGAAGCAAGGTTTGCCACCCCCTCCGCCGATGCCTTCTCCGGTGGGAACGGTGAGTTCCCTTTCAATGACCAACCTTGCACGGACTTATATCGTTGTATGTTGCCATGCTAACCACATATTTCAACTCTTGCCTTGTTGCAGCATCATTCCAGAGTCGCATCCCACAATCCCTCTCCCGGTCAGAGCCCTACCAACCCGGCGACCAACCGAGATGGTGCTTCTCCTCCGTGACTTGGCATTTGTTAGTTATTCCTCTCCTTCTTATTCTTATTGCTTAGCTCAACTTAGACTATGCCATGCTTTAGTTAGCTTAGTAAATTCTAGTTAGGCAAAAAATTGCATAATTAGCTTAATTACATTTTTTTTTTACATAATTAGCTTACTTACCTACAAAATGACATAGACTTTGCTTATTTGGTAAAAACATGACATAATTACTTGATAACACCAAAAATAGCATAATTAGTTGATATTAGAGCTCAAAAATGACATGCCTAGCTCAACTTAGACTATGCCATGCTGTAGTTAGCTTAGTAAATTCTAGTTAGGCAAAAATAGCATAATTAGTTGATATTAGAGCTCAAAAATGACATAATTACTTTAGAAATTTTCAAAAGAAACCATAAGAGAAGAACAGAAGAGAAGAACAAAGAAGAGATGAAGAAATAAGAGAAGAAGAAAGAGGAGAAAAAGATAGATTAAGAAGAAAAAAATCTTCTTATTCTTCCTTTTTCTCTTCTTTCTTTTTCTCCATCTTTTTCTTCTTCTTCTTCTTCTTCTTCTTCTTGTTCTTGTGTCCTTCTTCTTCTTCTTCTTCTTCTTCTTGTTCTTGTCTTCTTCTTCTTCTTCTTCTTCTTCTTCTTGTTCTTCTTCTTCTTCTAATTACTTAGCGCTAAATTCTTTCTTCTTCTCATTATGCAGATTTTGATAAAGCAGCATGGCACATGGATGGATGCTCCAGGGACTCTAGCTAGTTGTAGTCTTAGATGCTTTGTAATGCACTTTGTAATGCACTTGTACTTGCGGATGCACTTGGGATTCTTTGCGATGCTTTGTGATGCCATCTTTGTTGTTTGCACTTTGTGTTATTTATATTGTGATGCTTTGTGATGTTGTTAGATGCTTTGCGATGCTTTGTGATGCACTTGTGGTGCTGTTTAGGGCCTGGCAGAATATTAATTGTGTTATCTATATTGTTGTTTGAAAATGCAGGGAATTAACAGAAATTAAATTAAAAAAAACCAGAGAGAGTCTTTGCCGTCAGCTTACTGACGGCAAAGCCTTTGCCGTCGGTGGGCTGACGGCAAAGAAGGACACGTGGCAGCTAACTGTTAAATCTGGCAACTCTGGGACGACCAAATGTCCCAGGTTGTCAGCTTTGCCGTCAGCTGGACAGTGGCTGACGGCAAAGGGAAAGGACCCCACGTGGCACTGATCGCAGCTCCCCTGGCAAGCATGGCCCACAAGCAGGAGCTTTGCCGTCAGCTGGACTCCAGCTGATGGCAAAGCCTGCCGTTAACCCCCTAACGGGACTAGGCTTAAGTCGTTGCCGTCAATGGTTTATGCCGTCAGCCTCGGCTCCCTAGCTGACGGCACAGGCGTTGCCGTCGGTCGATTTCCAGCTGACGGCAAAGAACCTGTTTGCCGATAAATTCGTGGCGAGTCTCTTTGCCGTCAGCAAGCTGACGGCAAAGCCTTTGCCGTCGGTTAAAGTGGCCTTTGCCGTCAGCTATGGCTGACGGCAAACCAGCAGATTCCAGTAGTGACATGTTACAAGCCAACGAAGGAGTTTGTGCCCGTTACCTCACAATGATGTTGGAAGGGCCGGCTCACACATGGTTCAAAAACCTCCCAGAGGATTCCTTCACCTCTTGGGCGGACCTGAAGGAAAAGTTCATCAAGAATTCCAAGGCACATGTCGACGAGCCACCACAATTGTTGACCTGGAGCATTGTGTCCTGAAGGAAGGAGAGTCGACCCTGAGTTGGGCACGACGGGTAGCAAAAATAATCCACTCCTCGGACACTATCACTGCCCAGACAACCGTCATTGTCCTGGAAAGGAACTGCAAGTTCGAGCCCCTGGTACACAAGCTTGGACGACTCAAACGGACGGTCAAGTACATAGGAGAGCTCATGAACGCGGTTATCAAATACGCCGAGTCCGACAAAACAAAGGATGCTAAACCAAAACAGGATAAAGCCGACCAGAACAAAAACGGCGGCAAAACATCCCAGAATGAGAGTCAGCAAACCAAACGGCGACTCGATCAGAATACTTCTGACTTGGTAGCCAACACAAATGTCGTCTCTCAAAGACAGAAGCAGGGGGGCAACCACTACCTTAAGACGGAAGGAAATTTTCGCCCAAACAGCTTTGAAGCAGCTATGAAGAGTTCTTGTCCGACCCATAGTAAACCAGGTCGCCCAGCCAACCACACTTGGGAAGATTGCAGTTGCATGAAAGAATTTGCACGGAGGGGGAACCAGGGACCTCCCGGGTTAGGTGGGGGAGCCGGCCAGAACGGCACCAACCAAAATCTCGGCTACCAAGGAGCCGGCGCAATGCCTCAACACCAAGGAACCGGAGGAGGGGCCTAGCAAAATCAGTCAGGGCTTGCTAGATTCCAAGCAAACCCGAAACAACTCCACGACCATGCAACATATCACGTTTTCACCACCAGCAGTCGCAGGAGGGATAGGAAGCTGCAACGGAGAGCCGCCATGGATGTGACTACAGAGCTGGCTTGGCCCAGGTGGCTCAATTGGTCAGAACAACCATTCACTTGGACAAGGGATGATTACCCCCCGGTGGTAGACAACCCGGGGGCCCTGGATCTAGTAGTCTCTCCACAAATTGGAGGATATACACTTGACAAAGTGCTCATGGACGGAGGAAGCAGCATCAACATCCATTACTACGAAACTTTCTGCAGGATGGGGCTGACCCAAAAACAGCTGCAACCCTCCAACACCGTTTTCCACGGAATAGTCCCGGGAAAGTCAGCACGTCCGATAGGCAAAATTCACCTAGAGACGGCTTTTGGAAACGCCGAAAACTTCCGCTCCGAGATCATATCCTTTGAAGTGGTAAAACTCGAGAGCCCATATCACGCCATTCTAGGCAGACCGGCTTACGCCAAATTCATGGCTCGACCATGTTATGTCTACTTAAAACTAAAAATGCCGGGTCCTAACGGCCCAATCACAATCGATGGAAGTCGATCCAGGGCAATGGAGTGTGACGAACATCACGTCAAATATGCCGAGTCGACTCGCGCCAAAGAGGACTTGTCAGTATACCAAGAAAAGGTAGACCCGGCAGACCCCACAATCCTGAAGAAAACGACTCCCGACAACAACCCCAAGTTCCAGCCGGCTCAGGATACAAAGAAAGTTGACTTTGTCCCTGGTGACTCTTCTCAGCAGTTCATCATTGGGACAGAGTTATCTGATAAATAGGAAAGCATGCTCATCGAATTCCTCCGTGAGAATCGAGACATCTTTGCATGGAAACCCTCTGACATGCCAGGTGTCCCGAGGGAACTCGCTGAGCACCACCTAAATATAGATCCAAAACTAAAGCCAGTCAAGCAATTCCTTCGCCGCTTCAACGATGAAAGGAGGAATGCTATTGGGGAAGAGATAGCCCGGCTCCTCGCCGCCGGGTTCATCATGGAAGTCTTCTTTCCATAATGGCTCACAAACCCGGTCCTCGTTTTGAAAAAGAACGGGACCTGGCGCATGTGCATTGACTACACAAGCTTAAACAAGGCCTGCCCGAAGGATCCCTTCGCGCTGCCTCGTATTGACCAGATCATAGACTCGATTGCGGGATGTGAGCTCCTATGTTTCCTTGACGCCTACTCTGGTTATCACCATATCAAGATGGCCCTCGAGGATCAAGAAAAAACGGCTTTCATCACTCCATTTGGGATGTACTGTTACACTTCTATGGCTTTTGGCCTTAAGAATGCGGAAGCCACATATCAGCGAACAGTGCAGAGTTTCCTCAAAGAACAGATTGGGCGCAACGTGCATGCTTATGTAGATGATATAGTGATCAAATCCCAATTGGCCGACTCACTCATCAGCGACTTACGGGAAACCTTCAAAAATCTGCGCAAATACCAGATGAAGCTAAACCCGGCCAAATGCACCTTTGGGGTACCTGCAGGTAAACTCCTTGGATACATAGTATCAGAGAGAGGTATCGAGGCAAACCCAGAGAAAATCAACGCTGTCATGACTCTTCAGAAGCCGACCTCAATAAAGGGAGTCCAATGACTCACAGGATGCGTAGCCTCTCTGAGTCGGTTCATAAGCCGACTTAGTGAAAAGGAAATCCTCCTATATCGACTTCTGAGGAAATCAAAAACATTTGTATGGGATGACGAAGCCGATCAGGTTCTGGAATCATTGAAGAAGCAACTATCCCAGGCTCCAATCTTGGCGGCTCCCAAACCAAAAGACCCTATGTTACTTTATATCGCCGCCAACAATTGAGCAGTCAGCGCGGTGGTTGTTGTTGAGCGTATGGAAGCCGGTAAAGAGCACCCCCTACAAAGGCCAGTCTACTACGTCAGTGAGGTTTTGACCCTATCAAAACAACGCTATCCTCACTGGCAGAAATTGGTTCTTGGCGTATTCATGGCGAGTCAGAAACTTAAACACTAGTTTCAGGAGCACCCCATAACTGTGGCCAGCTCAGCACCACTTGCAGATATCATCCAAAACCGGGAAGCGACCGGAAGGATTGCAAAGTGGGCCATAGAGTTGGGGGCTTATCACATCAAATACAAGCCGCGAAGGGCCATCAAGTCCCAGGCGTTAGCTGACTTCATCAATGACTGGACAGAAATCCAAACATCTCCGGATAAGCCAGTTACCAAATATTGGACGATGCACTTTGATGGAAGCCGACAGCTCCAAGGGCCAGGAGCCGGCGTGGTTCTTACCTCACCTAAAGGGGAGAAATTCTGCTATGTTCTACAGCTGCAGTTCACCTGTACCAACAATGCAGCAGAGTATGAAGCCTTGCTTCATGGCCTACGGCTGGCTCGTGAGATGGACATAAGTTGGATCCAATGCTATGGCGACTCTAATCTCGATTCTCAACAAGTGTCAGGAAAATGGGATTCCAAAAATCCCATAATGGCAGCTTATCGACGAGAGGTGCAAAGACAAGCTGGATTTTTCGTTGGATACCAGGTGGATCACGTGGACCGTCGGGAAAACAAAGCAGCAGATGCTCTTTCCCGACTTGGCTCTCAGCGAAAGCCGGTCCCTCCAAACTTATTCCTGGATGTCCTAACAAAGCCGTCTGTACAACCACCAACAGAGCAAGACATAGCAGAGCCGGATCCATAGCCGGATTTGGTTGCTGCAATTCATGCTATACCCTCATGGGTCGTACCTTACTTGGAATACAAGACTAGAGGAATCCTTCCTCAAGATGAAATGTTGGCCAGACAAATCGTCAGGAGAAGCCAATCCTTTGTACTCATCAATGGTGAGTTACATCGGCGGAGTGCCACAGATGTTTTTCAGAGACGTGTCTCACCAGAAGAAGGTAGAGCCATCCTCAACGAAATACACTCTGGAGATTGCGGACACCATGCCGGCTCTCGTTCACTGGTTGCTAAAGCCTTTCGACATGGTTTTACTGGCTCACAGCTCATGCAGACGCAGAGGACATAGTCAAGAAATGTCATGGATGTCAGCGCTATGCAAAACAAGCTCACGTACCGGCTCAAGAACTCAGGATGATACCTATCACTTGGCCCTTTGCAGTATGGGGACTTGATATGGTGGGACCTTTCAAAAGGTCAGCCAACAAAAACACCCACATATTAGTGGCGGTGGATAAGTTCACCAAATAGGTCGAAGCCGAGCCGGTCAGCAAATGTGACGCTGCGACAACACTAAAATTCTTGAAAAATATCATATCCAGATTCGGCTACCCTCAAAGCATCATTACTGATAATGTTTCTAACCTATCAGAAGGGGTTATGCAGCGATTCTGCCAGAACGAGCACATCCGACTCGACCTTGCATAAGTGGCTCACCCACAGTCCAACGGACAAGCCGGGAGAGCCAACCAAGAGTTGCTCCGAGGCATCAAACCCCGACTCGTTGTTCCCTTGAAAAGGACGCCGGGTTGTTGGGAAGAGGAGTTACCCTCAGTATTATGGAGCATCAGGATGACTCCCAACAGGTCGACATTGTATACACCCTTCTTCCTGGTCTATGGAGCGGAAGCCGTCCTCCCAAGTGATATACGTCACGACTCACCACGAGTCACTGCTTATGTAGAAGGCGAAAACGAGAAAGCACGACAAGATGCCTTGGATATTCTCGATGAAAAACGAGATTTGGCTGCAGCTCAGTCGGCTATCTACCAACAAGATCTGCGACACTACCATAGCCGTCGCATAAAAATTCGGACTTTCCAGGAAGGTGACTTAGTGCTCCGACTCATACAGAAAAAAGATGGAATGCACAAGTTATCCTCTCCTTGGGAAGGACTGGTTGTGGTCAGCAAGAACCTGTACAACGGATCCTACTACCTAGTGGATATAAACGAGAAGGCAGACACGCGCACAAGCATGGAGGAGAGTCCCAGGCCGTGGAACATCGCACAACTCCGTCCATATTACACTTGAGGTGAAAAGGAAAATTGTTGTACATTCAAATAAGTCGATATTCGTGGCACTGGCTTTCGCCATACTAATATATATATATAAGACGACATTCGTCGCGCTGGCTTTCGCCATCAAAATATACTTAGTCTACTTTGTCGCACTGGCCCTTGCCACATATACCTAAGTCGACTTTCGTCGCACCGGCTTTCGCCATGACGACGACTCTTTACCTTTTTTGTTTCATGTCATTTATTTTTTGCATCATAAATTGCATACTTTGCATTATTATATCTCAGAGACCTGGGGGCTTGATCAAACCCTCTATTGGTACTGAGCATTTATATTTCTTATTCAGGGGAATCGGGGAGCTCGATGACAATAATCGACTCTTTATCCGACAACTCGGCATATATATGTAAAAATAACAGTGTATAAGCTTATTCAGGGGCAGTAGGGGAGCTCGATGTCACTCATCGAATCTTATCCGAAGAAATCCCGACATATACATGAACTTGCAAAACACGCCTTGTCCTGTACATCTTAAACCCATACGATCTACGTGTACCCGACTTAGGCTACATACCTTGGGGGCTTACAAAAATGCATGACGAGTCTAGTCTTAAGTATAGGGAGCACTAGTCATATGTAGCCGGCTTACAGAGAAGTCGACTCCTGGATAACCCAATAATCTATCCCAAATACGAGAAGATGAGGCATGTTGAATCCAGAGCCGACTTCTATATGAGCCTTCATACTTTCTTTTTGCATACATTAGCATCATCACATACTCTTTTCATTTATATATGTCATCCAAAAGATGCACCTTGAGCATTAACCTGTGTGACTCGGTATGACACAAAAGATGATCATACTGACTCATGGGGACTATAGCTCAAAAAATTCTCTATGACTCGGTATGACACAAAAGATGCTCATAACTGACTCATGAGGACTACACCTTTTTTATTACATCTTCTGCATTTATAAACTCGACTACGGTCGCAAACGGCTCTTGCCATATATAAAGTCGACTACGGTCGCAAACGGCTCTCGCCATATATAAAGTCGACCTCGGTCGCAACAGGCTCTCGCCATTCCTCGAACCGGCTCTCGCCGACCTATTTTGGAAGCTGGGAACACAACCCATCGCGTCATATCTATGTGACTTATGTGACTCGGCATTGCACACAGATGCACACACCGACTCATGGGGACTACACTTCAAGTTTTCTTCTCAAATAAAGACTCGGTACGTCACACAACTGTGCACACCGACTCTTGGGGAGTTAAACTTCAAAAATTCTTCAGAAAATATGAAAAAATTGGAAGTCCCAAGTTTCTGCAGGCAAGACAACCCGACACTTGGGGGCTACACTACTTCGAAGGAAGTTTCATAAACACAAATTCTTCTTTGATGACCCGGCACGACACATAAAACGTGACCACACCATCTCATGGGGGCTACAAGTTGATCTGCCCTATGAGTCGATTACAGATACTAAACTATTCTGAATCGACTCAGGGGGCTAGAGATACATACACTATCATAAACAATTGGCTCTCATACAACTTGAAAAATATTCGAAGTCAGCAATAAAACTGACTCATGGACTCAATGAAAATTCATAGTTTTCATTCATCAAAGCAATTGAGTCTTACATCAAACGAGGCAACCTTACAAGCAAAAGCCAAACTCGGCAAACTTCTACTAAAAGGAAACATCTACAACTTCAGACATCTTCTTCAGAGTCGACTTCATCCTCCGTTGAAGCTTCTTCTTCACTAAGGAGTTCTTCATCGCTGGAGCTCTCCAAACAACAGCAGGCTCCGTCTCCATCCGATTCAAAGATCCTAGACGACAAGGTGTCTTCACCATCAAATCTGAAGACAATGGTGTCTCCTCTTGAAATATTCCTGGAGTGAAGAAAAGTTTTCCATCCTTTCTCAAAAAACATAATGCCATGGCTAGAAAATCTAACCGTCACCCAGACAGGCCCATGAGGACATCCATCAGATCGGAGCCAAAGACCTTAAGGCGCTGAGTCAATCACGAGTTGAGTGAAAGACTCAGGAAGTTTGATCCATCGTCGAATCGTCCGAATATGAACCAAGAACTCACTTCTCTCAGGAGAAGAAGGAGGAGATTCGGAAGGAGAGGCAGCACGAGCACTTCTTCCTCTACCTCTACCCCGACCACGACCTCTACCACGGCCGCGACCTCGAGTACTTGCATGGGGATTGGGCTCGTTGGATGCCAAAGGAGAAGAGGCTTCTAGCTTAGGTGCCATGGGGAAACAGGAAGAGGAAGAAGAAGATGGATGCGCCTGAAAGATCAAACTATCCAAGGGATATTTATAGGGGATTCATGAGGAGGATCCATTAATTCCATAAATAATACGGGATAACTACCCATGGTAGATAACATTTATGGAAAGATTCCTCGATTCCCACTACAAACATCAATGCCTCCAACCGGCATTTCGGGAAGTGTAATCATAAAAACCAAACCGGATCTTTGACCAAAGGTCAAAAGAAAAAATCTTCAAGTAAAAGGAGATGTAAAGCTAAAAAGAATTGACGTCGACTCCTAGTAAGCATCAAATGATAGTTTATTCAAACAAAAGATTCGACTTCATGGAGATAAAGGAATCGAAGCAAGATTGAAGAGAGATGACTCCGACTCCCAATAAACGCCAAGCATAAAGTCGGCCCTTGATCCATGAAGAGTCGACGACAATGAAGAAAATAAAGAAGATTGCCGTGAAGACTAAAGCATCACAACAATCCTCGGGGCTAATGTCGGGGGGATGGATCAGGCCCATAGACCCGGCATTAGAAACCTCTGGGCCGACTTACATATGAAGGCCCACAAAAAAGACCTGGCCAGGAGTCTGACGTGCCAAGCGTGAAGATTGAAGCCCTAGAAAGAATTCGACTTACCTTGTATAGCACGTAGCAAACTTGTAAAGTAGAACTCCACATCGTGTAGGAGTCAGACTCTAGGAATCCTGGGACCCGACACCTTTATAAGCCAAGGTCCATGGGAGCCAGAGTAAGAACTTACCTCAAGCCAGGACTAGACAACTCGCGCTATAACCTAGATCTCCACGAGACTAAGGTTGCGAAACATCACCACTGTAATCAATACGATCGTCTCTTCCTATTGAGGATTCGATCCCACAATAGTCAAGAAGCAGGAGTAGGTCTTTACCGCATCGACGGGGCCGAACCTAGGTAAATCGTTGAGTCCCGTGTCTATGTCGACTCTCTCCTTCAATTCTCCTCGCAACAAAGGTCCCACGATAAGTCCGAATCTACGGACATCTGCCGTGACTTTCCCACGACAGAGACCCTCCCGATTGAGTTCCCGGTTGAGTGCGCCAAGTTGGTTGCTCTAGGTCGACTGCTCCAAGCGAGTTCGTCCCGGTTGAGTGCGAAAAGTTGGCTACTCCCGGTCGAGTGCTCCAAGTGAGCTCCTCCCGGTTGAGTGCGCCAAGTTGGCTGCTCCTGGCCGACTGCTTCAAGCTTGCCGCTCATAGTTGAGTGCGCCAAGTTGGCTTCTCCCGGTCACCTGCTCCAAGCGAGCCCTTTCCGATTGAGTGCGCCAAGTTGCCTGCTCCCGGTCGACTGCACCAAGCGAGCTCTTCCCGGTTGAGTGCGCCAAGTTGGTTGCTGCCGGGGATGGCTCGAAGCGAGCCCGTCCCAGTTGAGTGCGCGCGAGCCCATCCCAGTTGAGTGTGCCAGGATGCCTGCTCCCGATCGACAACTCTAAGCGAGCCCTTCCCGGTTGTATGCGCCTAGTTGCCTGCTCCCGGTGTACTATTCCAAGCGAGTGCTTCCCGGTGGAGTGCGCCGAGTTGGTTGCTCCCTCTCGACTCCTCCAAGCCAGCTCTTCCCGGTTGAGTGCATGTGACACCCTGGATTTTGCAAATTTTTCTTTCCAAAAACTTTTTTGGTTTATTTCAAGATTTGCCCGTTGGTTTGATTTTTAGCAACTATTTGGACTTGGAACTTGAGCATATTTTCTTTCCTTGTTTATGTAGACCATGATTCCCTAAACCTTTCCAATGTCTTCCCATTGATCCATCCCCTCCAAGCAACATTTTTCTTCCTACCATATATTCATTTTCCAATAAAAGAAATATTTATTCCATTTGAGGATTTTGAAGCAAACCATATTTATATTGCTCCATAAATCCCCAAATAATTCCCACATCTCCTTGATATCATATATTTCCAAAATATCCAAAAACATTGCATGGCCCAAGTGGATTTTTCACCTAGAGAAATTCATTTGTGTGTTGGGAAAGAATGGCACTTTGTGAAGAAAGTGTCATCTATCTTTGTCCACTGCTTCTGACACTTTTTGTGTAAGTTATCATGATCATGTCATTAGCCTATTCCAATTTTCAGCTCAATTTTCCTAGCCAAACTCCCTCACCAAATCCCCAAAGTTTCTGGCCAACAGGGTACCGTGTGACGCAAGTGCTAGCTAGATACATCCAATGGCTTTGAAATTTTGAACTCTAGTGCACACCCCCAAATAACTCATCTACACAAATTTGAGCCAAATCCATCAAGACAAAATGATGTAAGTTTCAACATTGCATTTCTGGACCAATTTGGGGTTTGCAAAGGAAGTGCATTCAATTTTGGCCATTTGAGCTCAAACTTTCCAGATATGTTGTCCTTCCAACCACAAGACAAGGTGACAACATCTCACCCTCCAACTCTTCAGTATTGGACCTCAGCTTCTACCCAAAGTCTGCTGCATCAAAATGTTCTTGGACAAATATATCACACCAAGCCTCCCCTTGACCAGTCAATGGCACAGAGATGATCAGTGTTGAAAGGACAACACACCAGACATGTTTGGCCACGAGAAATATTACCGTGTGCAACAACCCACGTGGTTGCCACGCCCATGGTGTGCCACTGGCATGCTCTGCGCATGCCCGAGGCACCAGGGCACGCCAAATGTAACAACCTAGTTTTTGAAAATTTTAAATTTTTTGTTTTCGATGTGAATTGTTTGATTGTCTGATTTGTTTGCGGTGTTTGCATCCCCGATTTATTGATCGGCGATTATTTCCCCCCTTCTTATCTCGTACCGGACGGAGACCGACCCTTGCCACCCTGACACTCGACCTTTGCGACACCGGGTTTCACCCGATCACCGTCGCGAAAACCGCACGAGACCAGCCACAGCCAACGGAACGAAAAACCCCGTTTAATAATTAAACGGGATATTATTATAGCGCACCGGAAAGTGTTCTCGGAACGGTTCCAGCGCGAGGTGAACGCCTCCGGCTCGACGCGCTGATTGCGCAGTTCGAAGTTTTACCCGAATCGGAGGTACTGCGGATCCCCAGCGGTCAGAAACGTGAGCACCGCGCGCGCGAGTGAAAAACCAGGGATGTTTTTGCAAACTTCCATCCACCGGGGCTATATAAAGACCACCACACTCCCACCCATTTCTAGGGTTTCCCTAGCCAAATTTTGCAGCCACACCCCTCCACTTTGCCCAGTTTTGCCTCCCAGATCTCAGATTTTTCGGGCCGTTCGATCCCGCGATCGGACGCACCGGAGTGCACCACATCACCCTAGCCATCCCTAATCTCCTCCTCTCTCTCCTCCCGTGGCAGCAGCCGCGCCGCCCGCGCCCCAGCGAGCCGCCGTGCTCCGACGGCCGACGCGCCCCTGCAGGTTCTCCCCGCGCCCCCTCCTCTCCTCCGTTCCCGCCTGACCTCCCTCTCCTCCTCTCTGCACCCGCAGGTCACCGCCGGTGAGGTCCCTCGCGCCGTCGCGCCATGGCCGGCGAGCCCACCTCGAGAGGCCGTCTGGAGCTCGTCCCGTGGCCCGATCCGCCACCCCGCCGCCGGATCTGGACGCCCGGCCGCCGCCGCGTCCGTTCCCGTCCGCCCCGTCGCCACCCACCTCCCTTGCCGGAGCCCGGCTCGCCGGCGAGTGCTGCCGTGGTGCATCCCGTGCGGGAGGCACGAACAGCCCGAGCCGGTTGCTCCAGCGCCCTCCAACGGCCACCGTGGGCCGGCCTGCTCCACGGCCCAGCTACCCAGCCAGCGCCCCCAGCCCAGGCCGCCTCCTTGCTCCAGTGGGCTTCGGCCCGATAGGGGTGAGAAGAGTCCCGAGCTCCTTTTTTTCTGTTGAAGTACCTGTGAATTTTGCTAAGTCTTGTGTAATTTGTTTGCTGTACCTATTTTCCAAAGCGATTTCCCGTTGATCCGTAGCTCCGATGAACGTGCCCCCAAAATGAAAGTTGCTTAGAATTGCGTGTACTTTAATTCATCTTTTGTGGGCATTTTCATTTGAGGCCATCTTGATGTTGCAAATGTGTTGTTAAGTGGGCATCAGGCCGCTAAACTGCTACTAATTGCTGTTAACTGCTGCTGTTTATATTTTGTTGCAAGTTTGCATGATGATTGTGACTAATCCATGAGGCCTTTTGCATTGGTTCTTTTTCCTATGTGTTAAGCATCATGTGTACTTCATTTCCATGCTTTAACTTGTCATGTTTGGGTGCTCTAGCTATATTAAATCTTGCTCCAAAGTAGCTATCCTGATGTTAATGTGCTGCTGTTGCTGAAACTGTTATTTTGTTGCAACTTCGGTCGACGAGTGTGTCGCGACCGTTTATCGGAATTGAGTGATTCCAATTGCATATTGTTAAGCATCATGTCTACTTTCGTTACCTGTATAGCATCTTCATGTTAGCATTCCTGGTCATATAGATATTTATCTCCAAAGTTGCTATGCTGCTGTTATTGATAGCCACCTCTGATTTTCACTAAGTCTGTTACTTTGCGATGCCATGTTGTTTGCTTAATATCTTTTGATCTATGATGCCTATTTGCATGATTCTTTTTTCCATGCCTTTCCTGTCATGTCTACTTTAGTTCATATCATTTGTGAGCATGTTTGCATTGATTAACCTGTTCATGCATTGCTCTAAAGTGTGCTTCCTGATGTTAGCAGATTGTGCCCGTAACTTGTTTTGCTTGTATCTTTTTAACCGTAACTCCGTTTGGACTGTTCTTTATATGTAACTTGATTAGTTTTTCATGTACTTTGTGTTTATGCTATTGTTTGCTGTTGTTAACCAACCTAAAATATGGTTTAGGACAGAACAGTACCAAATGTTTTAAATCATCGTGCGGCACTTAGTGTTATGCCATGTTTAGGTTGTGCCTCACTTAAATTGACTAGCATAGATAGTTCACTTTGTGCTTCAGCTCTTTCCATGTTTGTGTGCTATGCCATGATTGCTTGAGTTTCCATGTTAACAACCTTTGTTGATCACCTGTAGCTAAGCAACTTGAACCACCGTAAACGTGCGGTATTCGTCGTGTGTGACCGATACCCCACTTAAACTGTTAGAAACCGTTCTCGACGATAGATCCGTATCGCGTTGCCGTGTCATGTGATGTCTTCTTGATCTTGTGTTGCCTCGTAGTAATAGAGTTCTTGCTAGTTGATTGCTTTCCAGTATTTACCTCTTGTGTGCTTCCGCGGGTACCTCTCGGAGACGATGCGAGCTTGCGATCGACTACACCTTCGGAACCCAACTTATCAACAGGAAAGGACTATACATTACTTATGATCCATTCTATTTCAACCAGCGGTTTGCATGCTAGTCTAGGTTAGGTTCGATGTTTGATCCTACCACATGTTTACAGCCTCTTTCAAACCGATACAGCCATGTCCCTTCCCCGCAAACCTTGTATTGCTATGTTACTATTGCTCGTTGATCATCCCCTGCTTAGTATGCATGCTTAGGATGCTACGATGTTACCCTGTTACTCCTTGGTTTTGGGATATCATATGTTTATTATTATTGTTGTTGATGATATGATTATTATAATTTTTACTATATTCGACGAAGGATGGAAGGTCTAGGCTATCCCGCCCCGACGCTTTGTTCCATTCGAGTCACCTAGGATCCGAGTTCCGGGTATTTGTTTTAAGATTGAGCGTGCCTAACCGCGTGTGGGATTTTATGGGGTCCCCTTTTATTACCTACCTGGCTTCAAGCATTTCTAGTGGTGGCCAAGCTGATTTTACCTTTTGAAACCGTGTGTGTGCTGGTCGTACGCCAGTAGTTTTCCAACCAACCCGGACCAGCGGGGACATGGTTTCCCTGTTGGTCCACCTTTGACCGGCGAGGGCCGAGGCCTCACGTGAGGCGTATCGGTAACCCAAACCCTGTTGAGACGGAAGAGTCCGATCCGAGAGTGTGGCCAGCTTTTGGATTGGTTGTCGACTCCCCGGGGGCCACCCGGATTTGTTCGTTGTTAGTTAGAGGGACCTATCGTTTCGGATCTCTTGGAACTAAATCATAAAATGGTTGCCTGTGATGGGTAGCAACTGAGAGAGATGGGCGTGCGTGCGGAGCCTTGTAATGGGCAGTTGGTACACCCCTGCAGGGTTAAATCTTTTCGAGAAGCCGTGTCCACGGTTATGGACGACTTGAGACCTACTCCTTGTTCATAGATAACAACAACTGAGAGAATCTTAATGTAACTTGATCAACGTGTGTGTGTACCTTGACTGCTTCTTCTTTGTCGGGATGCGAAGAGGAGGACAAGGATAGGATAGGTGTTATGTTTGCGTAAGTAGCTGATAGCAAGACTTGTTGGAGGCGATTCCTCATCGAATGCTTGGCTTCTTATCTTACTCTCTAGATCGTTAGCCACATCATAAATGCTAGTGCGGCAGTAACCTCACCACTTACCCCTTCCTTACCGTAAACTACTAGTTTTCCTAGAATGACGAGTGATGAAGTCCTTGCTGGGTCAGATGACCACTACAGTTGGATGCTGAGTACCTCTGTACTCATGATACTACCCCCAAACTCTTTTTAGGGTTCTGATCGACAACAGGTATGGTGATCGACGTTTCACGTGGAGACTCGACGACGACTAGTTAGGCGGATCCCAGCGGAGGGCCTGGACCCGTGTGGTTATGGGATCGATGTTTTTCTCTTTGCCAGTAGGCTTTTGATTGTAGTCTGTACTCAGACATATATCTTCCGCTGTTGTATTGTATTAAGGCAATTGTATGCCGATTGTATGAGATGTTGTATCCTTGTATCTGTAATGTTGTGATATCATGTTGGAAATCCGGGGCATATGGCTATGTCATATGTCGCGGTGGGACCGATATGTGCTTCGTCCCCGGATCTGGATGGAAACATCTAGATCTGGAACAGTACTGCATATCGGGCCTTACACCAACCCCGCCCTGAAGCTCACCCTCGTCGTCTAGCCCATGTCTACCCGCGCCGCACGGCTTTACCAAGCACACGCGTCCCTTCCCCCTCCTTTCCGTTGCCGGAATTGCGCTCTGCCGGTCGCCACCATGCAGTACCCAACGGCTAGAGTGATCCGCCCTCACGTCCCCATTTCCATTAGGGCAGGTCGCCTACCCATGCCCTATGCACCCTGTCTCGTCACCTCCGAGGGACCCTAGAAGCCTCCCGAGCGCGCCACCTCACCCCATCCACTGCCTCGCCGTGTCTTCATCTCCACGGCGGCGCCCGAGCCAAGCATCTCGCCCCACCTATATAAAGGCCATGCCCTCACCCCAGCTCTTCAGCAGCAGCTGCACCTCCCTCCCAATCTCCCCCTCACACATCGTATGGCCGCCAGGGTGCTCTTCTCCCCCAGCTCTGGCGAGCACTCCGCCGCCCGGCCACCACCGCACCCATGCCCCTCCAGTACCTCCCCGGCCACGAAACCAACTCCATTAGATACCCCTTGCTCCCGTGGTGCCTCCCCAACCGTTGCCCGGTCCAATTTCTGCCGGAATCGACGAGCTCGCCTGAGCCGTGGCCCAACTGCCGCCGGGAAGACCACAGCGTCGCCGTCCGACCACATCCCGGCGAGAAACCGGTACGGGCTTGCTCGCCTTGAACCGCTCGAGCACCCTGCGCTCTTCCCTTCCCCGTCCGTTCCCTCCTCGCCGCCGTTCGTTGCCGGTGAGCTCGGCCACCCCTGCTTCTCTCTGTCTCCCCTCTCATATGACAGCGCTGGCCCACCTGGCAGCCTCTCTGTCTCACCCAAAGGGGTACGCAAGTGGAGACGTACTATGGAAGTACGCCTTCGATGTAGACCCTGAGGAAATTTCTGAAAAATCAATTTAAATCTTTTTAAATTGATTCTGTTGACCAACTTTTACCATAAATATCTTGTAAACCACAAGTCCGATGAAGTTGATTCTTTTTGCATTATTTTTCTCTTGGTACCCTCTTTAATTTGGCATAGATTTCATGCTATAATGTTCTGTGGTTTTTTCTGATTAAAAGGAAACCTTTATGTGACATTCTCTTTTACCATTTAAAAGTATTTTCAGAGGTGTTTGTCTTTATTGAAGACCAGGAGAACCTTCCCATCTTGTTGGTGAAAGGCAAGCCACAACCCACTTTGCATCTTTGTAAAACCTTGACGTGGTTTAAAATTTTCTTTAACTTCGAATATTATGATGATTTCTCCTGATATGTTTGAATTATTATGATCATGCTATTGCCATGAATATGCTTGTGTGCATCATAATACCTAGTTGTGTTTATGATCTTGCTATGTTGCATGTTACTATCTTGATCATCCTTACATGGCTAAGTTAATCATCTCATCATGCTTTGGATTATGATATAACCGTGATCGTACCTTGGAGTATTTTACGATATTGCTATGACTTGGCCAATTGGTTTTCATATTGCACCTGATACTTGATGATTATGCATTTGGAGACATGCTTTATGCCAAGTTGATTAGGTGCCACCGAACCAAACTTATCAGTGTAGCCACACTCGCCTGTATGGGAAGGCCTTGGCTCGGTCTATCGGTGCGCTCTCTTATTCGTATCACCAAGGAGGGAAGGATATGCGCACGTGATTACCCTGGCCTGGTAAACGGCGATAGTCCTGAGAGCCAGTTTGGTTATATGAGCTCAGTCCCTGTTTTGGACAATGTTGTTTTCCACGCGGCGCAAGGTGTCTGGAGGACACAGGGCTACCCACGGCATGACTTGCGAAGTATGTCGGCTGATACGGTAAGGGAGGCATGAGGTAGAACGATCTCGTTGTAGAAGTCCTAGACCACTCCTATGGTACGAGTTCTGAGGTTCCTGTGGGACAAGTTCCAAGGTACTGGATGTAGGAAGAACTCTACGGTGTGGGTAAAGTGCGTGACCTCTGCAAAGGGTATGAATCTATTAGAATAGCCGAGTCCACGGTATTGGACACAGTTCGTACTAGGTCACACTATGGATGAACACGAACCCAGTTTGATGATCGTGCTAAGTTGGTGGTCATGCGATGACCTGTGCAAGTTGGTGGTCATGCGATGACCCGTGCAAGTTGGTGGTCGTGCGACAACCCCTATAAGTTGTTGGTCATGCAATGACCTGATAAGTTGGCTGGTCATGCGATGAACCCTAAGCCGTTGAGTGGTCGTGCAACGACCCGTACCAGCTGATTGGTCATGCGATGACCCGTAACCTCGTTGTTGAGTCTATAAGGACTCTGAGGTAAGCTGCATGATCATGCGATGATCATGATATTAGTAAGTGGTCCATGTGACCATAAACAATGGTTGTTCTTGCACTAGTATTAATCCTGGTAATATGCTAGATTTATCATGTTAACGTCGTTTGAACTGTTATTGCCATGCTATTGTTTTGCCTTCATGGTTTGGTTGTTGTGATCTTGCAAGTACATTCAATGTACTGACGTGGCATGTCATGCCAGATTTGCAGGCAATTCTATGATTGCGTAGGAAGACGTTCCCGGTGTATGCGAGCTAGAAGGTGTCCCAGCAGTGTCCCTTTGGAGTGGAGCCTATCACCATCGTCGTTTTTCCGCTCCTAAGATTTATTCCGTTGCTATAGAGTTATTCTGCTGCTTGATGTGGTTCCGTTGCTAGCATTAGGAGCAAGCTTGTTCTCCGTCTCGCTTCGCTAGCATTTTAATAGACCCCTTGTACCCATTTCATTCGTAATATAAAGTGGTTAATTTCTATATCAAGCAGTGTCGTGTTTCAGAAGACATGATCTTTGGGCTGGAGCACGGGGCGTTCCAATACTCTGAGCCGGGGTGCCACAGTGCGCCAAATTGGCTGCCCCCGGTCTACTGCTCAAAGCGAGTTCGTCACGGTTGAGTGCGCCAAGTTGGTTGCTCCCGGTTGACTGCTCCAAGGGAGCTCCTCCCGGTTGACTGCGCCAAGTAGGCTGCTCTTGGTCAACTGCTTAAAGCGAGCCCCTCGCGGTTGAGTGCGCCAAATTAGCTGCTCCCGGTCACCTGCCCCAAGCGACCCCTTTCCGATTGAGTGCACCAAGTTGGATGCTCCCGGTCGACTGATCCAAGCAAGCCCCTCCCGGTTGAGTCTGGCAAGTTGGCTGCTCCTGGTCAATTGCACCTAGCGAGCCCTTCCCGGCTGAGTTCGCCAAGTTGGCTGCTCCCGGTGGAGTTCTCCAAGCGAGCTCTTCATGGTTGAGTGGCAAGGTTTCCTTCTCCCGGTCTACTAATACAAGTGAACCCATCCCGGTTGAGAGCGCCAAGTTGCCTGCCCTCGGTCAACTTCTCCAATCGAGTCCTTCCCGGTTGAGTGCGCAAGTTGCTTGCTCCCTGTCGACTGCTCCAAGCGAGTTCGTCCCGGTTGGGTGCGCCAAGTTGGCTGATCCCGGTCGACTGCTCCATGCGCGCTCTTCCCGGTTGAGTGCGCCAAGTTGGCTGCTCCCGGTCGACTCCTCCAAGCGAGCCCTCCCGGGCCAAGCGAGCTCCTCCCGGTTGAGTGCGCCAAGTTGGCTGCTCCAGGTCGACGGTTGCAAACGAGCCACCTGGTTTAGTGCGCCAGGTTGGCTACTCCCGATCGACTGCTCCAAGCGAGCACTCCAGGTTGTGTGTGCCAAGTTTGCTGCTCCCGGTCGAATGCTCCAAGTGAGCCCCTCCCGGTTGAGTGCACAAAGTGGACTGCTCCCAATCGACTGCTCCAAGCGAACCCTTCCCGGTTGAGTGTGCCAAGTTGGCTTCTCCTGGTCGAGTGCTCCAAGTGATCCCTTCCCGGTTGAGTGCGCAAAGTTGGATTCTCCCGGTCGACTGCTACAACTGAGCTCCTCCCAGTTGAGTGTGACAAGTTAGCTGCTCCCGTTCGACTTCTCCAAACGAGCCCTTCCGAGATGAGTGCGCCAAGTTGGCTGCTCCCGGTCGGCTACTCAAAGCGATCTCCTCCTGGTTGAGTGTGCACAGTTGGCTGGTCGCGGTCGACTGCTCCAAGAGAGCTCCTCCCGGTTGAGTGCGCCAAGTTGGATGGTCCCGGTCGACTGCTCCAAGTGAGCCCCGCTTGGTTGAGTGCGCTAAGTTGGCTGCCCCCGGTCACCTGCTCCAAGCGAGCCATTTCCAATTGAGTTGCACCAAGTTTTTTCCTCCCGGTCGACTTCTCCAAGAGAGCTCTTCCCGGTTGAGTGCGCCAAGTTGATTGCTCCCGGTCGACTGCTCCAAGTGATCCCCTCCCAGTTGAGTGCGCGTGAGCCCATCTCGGTTGAGAGCGCTAGGGTGCCTGCTCCCGATTAACAGCTCGAAGCGAGACCTTCGCGGTTGTATGTGCCTGGTTGCCTGCTCCTGTTCTACTAATCCAAGCGAGTGCTTCCCGGTGGGGTGCGCCAAGTTGGTTGCTCCCGCTCGACTTTTCTAAGAGACCCCTTCCCGGTTGAGTGCAGCAAGTTGGTTGCTCCCGGTCGACTGCACCAAGTGAGTTCGTCCCGGTTGAGTGAACCAAGTTGGCCGCTCCCGGTCGACTGCTCCAACCGAGCTCTTCCCGGTTGAGTGCGCAAAGTTGGCTGCTCTCGGTCAAGTGCTTCAAGCAAGCCCCTCCAGGTTGAGTGCGCCAAGTTGGCTGCTCCCGGTCAACTGCACCATTGAGCTCGTCCCGGCTGAGCTCTCCAAGTTGGTGCTCTCGATGGAATGCTCCAAGAGATCTCTTCCCTGTTGAGTGGGCCAGATTTCCTGCTCCCGGTCTACTAATCCAAGCAAGCCCCTCCCGGTTGAGTGTGCCAAGTTGGCTGCTCCCGGTCAACTGCCCCATGCGAGCTCCTCCCGGTTGAGTGCGCCAAATTGGTTGCTCCCGGTCGACTGCTCCAAGAGAGCCCTCCCGGGCCAAGTGAGCTCCTCCCAATTGAGTGCGCCAAGTTGGTTGCTCCAGGTCGACGGCTGGAAGCGAGCCTCCCAGTTGAGTGCGCCAAGCTGGCTGCTCCCGGTCGACTGCTCCAAACGAACCCTCCAAGTTGAGTTTGCTAAGTTGGCTGCTCCCGGTCGAATTCTCCAAGCGAGCCCCTCCCAGTTGAGTGAGCCAAGTGGACTGCTCCTAGTCGACTGCTCCAAGCGAACCCTTCCCGGTTGAGTGCGTCAAGTTGTCTTCTCCTGGTCGAATGCTACAACTGAGCCCCTCCTAGTTGAGTGCGCCAAGTTAGCTGCTCCCATTCGAATGCTCCAAACGAGACCTTCCCGGTTGAGTGTGCCAAGTTGGCTTCTCCCGGTCGACTACTCAAAGCGAGCTCCTCCTGTTTGAGTGTGTCAAGTTGGCTGCTCCCGGTCGATAGCTCCAAGCGAGTCCTTCTCGTTGGAGTGCATCAAGTTGGGTCCTCCCGGTCGACTGCTCCAAGAGAGACCCTCCCAGTTGAGTTCACCAAGTTTGGTTCTCCCGGTCGACTGCACCAAGCGAGCCCCTCCCGGTTGAATGCGCCAAGTTGGCTTCTCCCGGTCGACTGCTCCAAGCGAGTTTGTCCCGGTTGAGTGAACCAAGTTGGCTGCTCCCGGCCGACTACTCCAAGTGAGCTCCTCCTGTTTGAGTCGCCCAGTTGGCTGCTCTCGATCGACTTCTCCAATCGAGCCCCTCGCGTTGAGTGCGCCAAGTTGGTTTCTCCCGTTCACATGCTCCAAGTGAGCCCTTTCCGATTGAGTGCGCCAAGTAGGCTGCTCCCGGTCGAATGCTCCAAACGAGCTCTTCCCGGTTGAGTGTACTAAGTTGGCTGCTTCCGGTCGACTGCTCCAAGCGATCCCCTCAGTGTTGAGTGTGGCAAGATGGCTGATCCCGGTCAACTGCACCAAGTGACCCCTTCTTGGCTGAGTTTGCCAAGTTGGCTTCTCCCGATAGAGTGCTCCAAGCGAGATCTTCCCTGTTGAGTGGGCCAGGTTTCCTGCTCCCAGTCTACAATTCCATGCGAGCCCCTCCAAGTTGAGAGCGCCAAGTTGGCTGCCCCCCGGTCAACTTCTCCACGTGAGTCCTTCCCGCTTGAGTGCGCGAAGTCGGCTGCTCCCGGTCGACTTCTCTAAGCGAGTTTGTCCCGATTGAGTGTGCCAAGTTGGCTTCTCCCGGTCGACTGCTCCAAGCGAGCTCCTCCCGGTTGAGTGCGCCAAGTTGGCTGCTCCTGGTCGACTGCTCCAAGCGAGCCCTCCTGGCACATGCGAGCTCCTCCCGGTTGAGTGCGCCAAGTTGGCTCCTCCAGGTCGACGGCTACAAGCGAACCTCTCGGTTGTGTACGGCAAGTCGGCTGCTCCTGGTTGAGTGCGGCAACCTGGCTGCAACCAGTCAAATGCACCAAGCGAGCCCTTCCCGGTTGAGTTCGCCAAGTTGGCTGCTCCCGGTGGAGTGCTCCAAGCGAGCTCTTCCCGGTTGAGTGGGCCAGGTTTCCTGCTACCGGTCTACTAATCCAAGTGACCCCATCCCGGTTGAGAGTGCCAAGTTAGCTTCCCCCGGTCAACTTCTCCAAATGAGTCCTTCCCGGTTGAGTGCGCAAGTTGGTTGCTCCCGGTCGACTGCTCCAAGCGAGTTCGTCCCGGTTGAGTGCGCCAAGTTGATTGCTCCTGATCGACTGCTCCATGCGAGCTCCTCCCGGTTGAGTGCGCCAAGTTGGTTTTTCCCGGCCGACTGATCCAAGCGAGCCCTCCCGGGCCAAGCGAGCTCCTCTCGGTTGAGTGCGCCAAGTTGGCTGCTCCAGGTAGACGGTTGCAAGCGAGCCTTCTAGTTGAGTGCGCCATGTTGGCTGCTCCCGGTCGACTGCTCCAAGCGATCCCTCAAGGTTGAGTGCTCCAAGTTGGCTTCTCCCGGTCGAATGCTCCAAGCGAGACCCTCCCGCTTGAGTGCGCCAGGTTGACTGGTCCCAGTCGACTGCTCCAAGCGAACCCTTCCCGGTTGAGGTAGCAAGGTTGGCAGCTCCTGGTCGAGTGCTCCAAGCGATCCCTTCCCGGTTGAGGGTGCAAATTTGGCTTCTCCCGGTCGACTGCTACAACTGAGACCCTCCCAGTTGAGTGCGCCAAGTTAGCTGCTCCCGGTAGACTGCTCAAAACGAGCCCTTCCCGGTTGAGTGTGCCAAGTTGGCTGCTCCCGGTCCACTACTCAAAGCGAGATCCTCCTGGTTTAATGTGTCAAGTTGGCTGCTCCCGGTCGACTGCTCCAAGCAAGTTCTTCCAATTGGAGTGCGTCAAGTTGCGTCCTCCCGGTCGAATGCTCCAAGATAGACCCTCCTAGTTGAGTTAACCAAGTTTGCTGCTCCCGGTCGACTGCTCCAAGCGAGCCCCTCCCGGTTGAGTGTGCCAAGTTGGCTACTCCCGGTCGACTGCTCCAAGCGAGTTCGTCCCGGTTGAGTGCGCCAAGTTGGCTTCTCCCGGTCGACTGCTCCAAGCGAGCTCCTCCCGGTGGAGTGCACCAAGTTGGCTGCTCCTGATCGACTGCTTCAAGAGATCCCATCGCGGTTGAGTGCACCAAGTTGGCTTCTCCGAGTCACCTTCTCCAAGCGAGCCCTTTTCGATTCAGTGCACAAAGTTGGCTGCTCCCGGTCGATTGGTCCAAGCGATCTGTTCCCGGTTGAGTGCGCTAAGTTGGATGCTCCAGGTTGACTGCTCCAAGCGAGTCTCTCCTGGTTGCGTGCGGCAAGTTGGCTGCTCTCGGTCAACTACACCTAGTGGCCCCTTCCCGGCTGAGTGAGCCAAGTTGGTTGCACCCGGTGGAGTGCTCCAAGCGAGCTCTTCCCGGTTAAGTGGGCCAAGTTTCCTGCTCCCGGTCTACTAATCCAAGAAAGCCCCTCCCAGTTGAGAGCGCCAAAATGCTGGCCTCCGGTCAACTGCTCCAAGCGATTCCTTCCCGCTTGAGTGTGCCAACTTGGTTGCTCCCGGTCGGCTGCTCCAAGCGAGTTCGTCCCGGTTGAGTGAACCAAGTAGGATTCTCCCGGTCGACTGGTCCAAGCAGGCTCCTCCCGGTTGAGTGCGCCAAGTTGCCTGCTCCCGATCGACTACTCCAAGCGAGCCCTCCTGGCACAAGCGAGCTGCTCCCGGTTGAGTGCACCAAGTTGGCTGCTCCAGGTTGACGGTTGCAAGCGGACCTCCCGGTTGAGTGCGCCAAGTTGGCTGCTCCCGGTCGACTGCTCCAAGCGAGCTCCTCCAGGTTGAGTGCACCAAGTTGGCTCCTCCCGGTCGAATGCTTCAAGCGAGCCCCTCCCGATTGAGTGTGTCAAATTGATTGCTCCAAGCGAGCCCTTCCCTGTTGAGTGTGCCAAGTAGGCTACTCTCGTTCGACTTCTCCAAGCCATCCCTTCCCGATTGAGTGAGCCAAGTTGGCTGCTCCCAGTCGACTGCTCCAAGCGAGCTCTCTCGGCACAAGCGAGCTCCTCCTGCTTGAGTTCACCAAGTTGGCTGCTCCAGGTCGACGGCTGCAAGCGAACCTCCTTCTAGAGTACGCCAAGATGGCTACTCCCGGTCGACTAATATAACTGAGCCCCTCCCAGTTTAGTGCGCCAAGTTAGCTTCTCCCAGTCGATTGCTTCAAACGATCCCTTCGCAGTTGAGTGCGCCAAGTTGGCTGCTCCTGGTTGACTCCTCCAAGCAAGCTCCTCACGGTTGAGTGCACCAAATTGGTCGCTCCCAGTCGACATCTTCGAGCGAGCCCCTCGCGGATGAGTACGCCAAGTTGGTTGCTCCCAGTCGATTTCTCCAAGCGAGCCCCTCCAGGTTGAGTGCGCCAAGTTGGCTACTCCCGGTCTACTTCTCCAAGCGAGCCCCTCAAGGTTGAGTGCGGCAAGTTAGCTGCTCCCGGTCAACTGCACCATTGAGCTCGTCCCGGCTGAGCTCTCCAAGTTGGTGCTCCCGGTGGAATGCGCCAAGATATCTCTTCCCTGTTGAGTGGGCCAGGTTTCCGGCTCCTGGTCTACTAATCCAAGCAAGCCCATCCCGGTTGAGTGTGCCAAGTTGGCTGCTCCCGGTCAACTGCCCCATGCGAGCTCCTCCCGCTTGAGTGCGCCAAGTTGGTTATTCCCGGTCGACTGCTCCAAGAGAGCCCTCCCGGGCCAAGTGAGCTCCTCCCGATTGAGTGCGCCAAGTTGGTTGCTCCAGGTCGACGGCTGCAAGCGAGCCTCCCAGTTGAGTGCGCCAAGCTGGCTGCTCCCGGTCGACTGCTCCAAACGAACCCTCCAGGTTGAGTATGCTAAGTTGGCTGCTCCCGGTCGAATTCTCCAAGCGAGCCCCTCCCAGTTGAGTGCGCCAAGTGGACTGCTCCTAGTCGACTGCTCCAAGCGAACCCTTCCCGGTTGAGTGCGTCAAGTTGTCTTCTCCTGGTCGAATGCTACAACTAAGCCCCTCCTAGTTGAGTGCGCCAAGTTAGCTGCTCCCGTTCGAATGCTCCAAACGAGACCTTCCCGGTTGAGTGCACCAAGTTGGCTTCTGCCGGTCGACTACTCAAAGCGAGCTCCTCCTGTTTGAGTGTGTCAAGTTGGCTGCTCCCGGTCGATAGCTCCAAGCGAGTCCTTCCCGTTGGAGTGCGTCAAGTTGGGTCCTCCCGGTCGACTGCTCCAAGAGAGACCTCCCGGTTGAGTTCACCAAGTTTGGTTCTCCCGGTCGACTACACCAAGCGAGCCCCTCCCGGTTGAATGCGCCAAGTTGGCTTCTCCCGGTCGACTGCTCCAAGCGAGTTTGTCCCGGTTGAGTGAACCAAGTTGGCTGCTCCCGACCGACTGCTCCAAGTGAGCTCCTCCTGGTTGAGTCGCCCAGTTGGCTGCTCCCGATCGACTGCTCCCATCGAGCCCCTCGCGGTTGAGTGCGCCAAGTTGGTTTCTCCGGTTCACATGCTACAAGTGAGCCCTTTCCGATTGAGTGCGCCAAGTTGGCTGCTCCCGGTCGAATGCTCCAAACGAGCTCTTCCCTGTTGAGTGTACTAAGTTGGCTGCTTCCGGTCGTCTGCTCCAAGCGATCCCCTCACGGTTGAGTGTGGCAAGATGGCTGATCCCGGTCAACTGCACCAAGTGACCCCTTCTTGGCTGAGTTTGCCAAGTTGGCTTCTCCCGATAGAGTGCTCCAAGCGAGCTCTTCCCTATTGAGTGGGCCAGGTTTCTTGCTCCCAGTCTACAATTCCAAGCGAGCCCCTCCAAGTTGAGAGCGCCAAGTTGGCTGCCCCCCGGTCAACTTCTCCAAGTGAGTCCTTCCCGCTTGAGTGCCCGAAGTCAGTTGCTCCCGGTCGACTTCTCTAAGCGAGTTTGTCCCGATTGAGTGTGCCAAGTTGGCTTCTCCCGGTCGACTGCTCCAAGCGAGCTCCTCCCGGTTGAGTGCGCCAAGTTGGATGCTCCTGGTCGACTGCTCCAAGCGAGCCCTCCTGGCTCAAGCGAGCTCCTCCCGGTTGAGTGCGCTAAGTTGGCTCCTCCAGGTCGACGACTGCAAGTGAACCTCTCGGTTGAGTACGGCAAGTCGGCTGCTCCTGGTTGAGTGCGGCAACCTGGCTGCAACCGGTCAAATGCACCAAGCGAGCCCTTCCCGGTTGAGTTCGCCAAGTTGGCTGCTCCCGGTGGAGTGCTCCAAGCGAGCTCTTCCCGGTTGAGTGGGCCAGGTTTCCTGCTACCGGTCTACTAATCCAAGTGATCCCATCCCGGTTCAGAGTGCCAAGTTAGCTTCCCCCGGTCAACTTCTCCAAATGAGTCTTTCCCGGTTGAGTGCACAAGTTGGTTGCTCCCGGTTGACTGCTCCAAGCGAGTTCGTCCCGGTTGAGTGCGCCAAGTTGATTGCTCCCGATCGACTCCTCCATGCGAGCTCCTCCCGGTTGAGTGCGCCAAGTTGGTTTTTCCCGGCCGACTGATCCAAGCGAGCTCCTCTCGGTTGAGTGCGCCAAGTTGGCTGCTCCAGGTAGACGGTTGCAAGCGAGCCTTCTAGTTGAGTGCGCATTGTTGGCTGCTCCCGGTCGACTGCACCAAGCGATCCCTCTAGGTTGAGTGCTCCAAGTTGGCTGCTGCCGGTCGAATGCTCCAAGCGAGACCCTCCCGGTTGAGTACGCCAGGTTGACTGCTCCCAGTCGACTGCTCCAAGCGAACCCTTCCCGGTTGAGGGTGCAAGGTTGGCAGCTCCTGGTCGACTGCTCCAAGCGATCCCTTCCCGGTAGAGGGTGCAAATTTGGCTTCTCCCGGTAGACTGCTACAACTGAGACCCTCCCAGTTGAGTGCGCCAAGTTAGCTGCTCCCGGTGGACTGCTCAAAACGAGCCCTTCCCGGTTGAGTGTGCCAAGTTGGCTGCTCCCGGTCCACTACTCAAAGCGAGCTCCTCCTGGTTGAGTGTTTCAAGTTGGCTGCTCCCGGTCGACTGCTCCAAGCAAGTTCTTCCAATTGGAGTGCGTCAAGTTGCGTCCTCCCGGTCGAATGCTCCAAGATAGACCCTCCTAGTTGAGTTCACCAAGTTTGCTGCTCCCGGTCGACTGCTCCAAGTGAGCCCCTCCCAGTTGAGTGTGCCAAGTTGGCTACTCCCGGTCGACTGCTCCAAGCGAGTTCGTCCCGGTTGAGTGCGCCAAGTTGGCTTCTCCCGGTTGACTGCTCCAAGCGAGCTCCTCCCGGTGTAGTGCACCAAGTTGGCTGCTCCTGATCGACTGCTTCAAGAGATCCTCTCGCGGTTGAGTGCGCCAAGTTGGCTGCTCCCAGTCACCTGCTCCAAGCGAGCCCTTTCCGATTTAGTGCACAAAGTTGGCTGCTCCCGGTCGATTGGTCCAAGCGATCTGTTCCCGGTTGAGTGCGCTAAGTTGGATGCTCCAGGTTGACTGCTCCAAGCGAGCCTCTCCTGGTTGCGTGCGGATGTTGGCTGCTCTCGGTCAACTACACCTAGTGACCCCTTCTCGGCTGAGTGCGCCAAGTTGGTTGCACCCGGTGGAGTGCTCCAAGCGAGCTCTTCCCGGTTAAGTGGGCCAAGTTTCCTGCTCCCGGTCTACTAATCCAAGAAAGCCCCTCCCGGTTGAGAGCGCCAAAATGCTGGCCTCCGGTCAACTGCTCCAAACGATTCCTTCCCGCTTGAGTGTGCCAACTTGGTTGCTCCCGGTCGACTACTCCAAGCGAGTTCGTCCCGGTTGAGTGCACCAAGTAGGATTCTCCCGGTCGATTGGTCCAAGCAGGCTCCTCCCGGTTGAGTGCGCCAAGTTGGCTGCTCCCGATCGACTACTCCAAGCGAGCCCTCCTGGCACAAGCAAGCTACTCCCGGTTGAGTGCACCAAGTTGGCTGCTCCAGGTCGACGGTTGCAAGCGGACCTCCCGGTTGAGTGCGCCAAGTTGGCTGCTCCCGGTCGACTGCTCCAAGCGAGCTCCTCCAGGTTGAGTGCACCAAGTTGGCTGCTCCCGGTCGAATGCTTCAAGCGAGCCCCTCCCGATTGAGTGCGTCAAATTGACTGCTCCAAGCGAGCCCTTCCCTGTTGAGTGTGCCAAGTTGGCTAATCTCGGTCGACTTCTCCGAGCCATCCCTTCCCGATTGAGTGAGCCAAGTTGGCTGCTCCCGGTCGACTGCTCCAAGCGAGCCCTCCCGGCACAAGCGAGCTCCTCCCGGTTGAGTTCACCAAGTTGGCTGCTCCAGGTCGACGGCTGCAAGCGAACCTCCTTCTTGAGTACGCCAAGATGGCTACTCCCGGTCGACTAATATAATTGAGCCCCTCCCGGTTTAGTGCGCCAAGTTAGCTTCTCCCAGTCGACTGCTTCAAATGATCCCTTCGCAGTTGAGTGCGCCAAGTTGGCTGCTCCTGGTTGACTCCTCCAAGCGAGCTCCTCACGGTTGAGTGCACCAAATTGGTTGCTCCCGGTCGACTTCTTCGAGCGAGCCCCTCGCGGATGAGTACGCCAAGTTGGTTGCTCCCGGTCTACTTCTCCAAGCGAGCCCCTCCAGGTTGAGTGCGGCAAGTTGGCTGCTCCCGGTCAACTGCACCATTGAGCTCGTCCTGGCTGAGCTCTCCAAGTTGGTGCTCCCGGTGGAATGCGCCAAGAGATCTCTTCCCTGTTGAGTGGGCCAGGTTTCCGGCTCCTGGTCTACTAATCCAAGCAAGCCCATCCCGGTTGAGTGTGCCAAGTTGGCTGCTCCCGGTCAACTGCCCCATGCGAGCTCCTCCCGCTTGAGTGCGCCAAGTTGGTTATTCCCGGTCGACTGCTCCAAGAGAGCCCTCCCGGGCCAAGTGAGCTCCTCCCGATTGAGTGCGCCAAGTTGGTTGCTCCAGGTCGACGGCTGCAAGCGAGCCTCCCAGTTGAGTGCGCCAAGCTGGCTGCTCCCGGTCGACTGCTCCAAACGAACCCTCCAGGTTGAGTATGCTAAGTTGGCTGCTCCCGGTCGAATTCTCCAAGCGAGACCCTCCCAGTTGAGTGCGCCAAGTGGACTGCTCCTAGTCGACTGCTCCAAGCGAACCCTTCCCGGTTGAGTGCGTCAAGTTGTCTTCTCCTGGTCGAATGCTACAACTGAGCCCCTCCTAGTTGAGTGCGCCAAGTTAGCTGCTCCCGTTCGAATGCTCCAAACGAGACCTTCCCGGTTGAGTGCGCCAAGTTGGCTTCTCCCGGTTGACTGCTCCAAGCGAGCTCCTCCCGGTGTAGTGCACCAAGTTGGCTGCTCCTGATCGACTGCTTCAAGAGATCCTCTCGCGGTTGAGTGCGCCAAGTTGGCTGCTCCCAGTCACCTGCTCCAAGCGAGCCCTTTCCGATTTAGTGCACAAAGTTGGCTGCTCCCGGTCGATTGGTCCAAGCGATCTGTTCCCGGTTGAGTGCGCTAAGTTGGATGCTCCAGGTTGACTGCTCCAACGAGTCTCTCCTGGTTGCGTGCGGATGTTGGCTGCTCTCGGTCAACTACACCTAGTGACCCCTTCTCGGCTGAGTGCGCCAAGTTGGTTGCACCCGGTGGAGTGCTCCAAGCGAGCTCTTCCCGGTTAAGTGGGCCAAGTTTCCTGCTCCCGGTCTACTAATCCAAGAAAGCCCCTCCCGGTTGAGAGCGCCAAAATGCTGGCCTCCGGTCAACTGCTCCAAACGATTCCTTCCCGCTTGAGTGTGCCAACTTGGTTGCTCCCGGTCGACTGCTCCAAGCGAGTTCATCCCGGTTGAGTGCACCAAGTAGGATTCTCCCGGTCGATTGGTCCAAGCAGGCTCCTCCCGGTTGAGTGCGCCAAGTTGGCTGCTCCCGATCGACTACTCCAAGCGAGCCCTCCTGGCACAAGCAAGCTACTCCCGGTTGAGTGCACCAAGTTGGCTGCTCCAGGTCGACGGTTGCAAGCGGACCTCCCGGTTGAGTGCGCCAAGTTGGCTGCTCCCGGTCGACTGCTCCAAGCGAGCTCCTCCAGGTTGAGTGCACCAAGTTGGCTGCTCCCGGTCGAATGCTTCAAGCGAGCCCCTCCCGATTGAGTGCGTCAAATTGACTGCTCCAAGCGAGCCCTTCCCTGTTGAGTGTGCCAAGTTGGCTAATCTCGGTCGACTTCTCCGAGCCATCCCTTCCCGATTGAGTGAGCCAAGTTGGCTGCTCCCGGTCGACTGCTCCAAGCGAGCCCTCCCGGCACAAGCGAGCTCCTCCCGGTTGAGTTCACCAAGTTGGCTGCTCCAGGTCGACGGCTGCAAGCGAACCTCCTTCTTGAGTACGCCAAGATGGCTACTCCCGGTCGACTAATATAATTGAGCCCCTCCCGGTTTAGTGCGCCAAGTTAGCTTCTCCCAGTCGACTGCTTCAAATGATCCCTTCGCAGTTGAGTGCGCCAAGTTGGCTGCTCCTGGTTGACTCCTCCAAGCGAGCTCCTCACGGTTGAGTGCACCAAATTGGTTGCTCCCGGTCGACTTCTTCGAGCGAGCCCCTCGCGGATGAGTACGCCAAGTTGGTTGCTCCCGGTCTACTTCTCCAAGCGAGCCCCTCCAGGTTGAGTGCGGCAAGTTGGCTGCTCCCGGTCAACTGCACCATTGAGCTCGTCCTGGCTGAGCTCTCCAAGTTGGTGCTCCCGGTGGAATGCGCCAAGAGATCTCTTCCCTGTTGAGTGGGCCAGGTTTCCGGCTCCTGGTCTACTAATCCAAGCAAGCCCATCCCGGTTGAGTGTGCCAAGTTGGCTGCTCCCGGTCAACTGCCCCATGCGAGCTCCTCCCGCTTGAGTGTGCCAAGTTGGTTATTCCCGGTCGACTGCTCCAAGAGAGCCCTCCCGGGCCAAGTGAGCTCCTCCCGATTGAGTGCGCCAAGTTGGTTGCTCCAGGTCGACGGCTGAAAGCGAGCCTCCCAGTTGAGTGCGCCAAGCTGGCTGCTCCCGGTCGACTGCTCCAAACGAACCCTCCAGGTTGAGTATGCTAAGTTGGCTGCTCCCGGTCGAATTCTCCAAGCGAGACCCTCCCAGTTGAGTGCGCCAAGTGGACTGCTCCTAGTCGACTGCTCCAAGCGAACCCTTCCCGGTTGAGTGCGTCAAGTTGTCTTCTCCTGGTCGAATGCTACAACTGAGCCCCTCCTGGTTGAGTGCGCCAAGTTAGCTGCTCCCGTTTGAATGCTCCAAACGAGACCTTCCCGGTTGAGTGCGCCAAGTTGGCTTCTCCCGGTCAACTACTCAAAGCGAGCTCCTCCTGTTTGAGTGTGTCAAGTTGGCTGCTCCCGGTCGATAGCTCCAAGCGAGTCCTTCCCGTTGGAGTGCGTCAAGTTGGGTCCTCCCGGTCGACTGCTCCAAGAGAGACCCTCCTGGTTGAGTTCACCAAGTTTGGTTCTCCCGGTCGACTGCACCAAGCGAGCCCCTCCCGGTTGAATGCGCCAAGTTGGCTTCTCCCGGTCGAATGCTCCAAGCGAGTTTGTCCCGGTTGAGTGAACCAAGTTGGCTGCTCCCGGCCGACTGCTCCAAGTGAGCTCCTCCTGGTTGAGTCGCCCAATTGGCTGCTCCCGATCGACTGCTCCAATCGAGCCCCTCGCGGTTGAGTGCGCCAAGTTGGTTTCTCCCGTTCACATGCTCCAAATGAGCCCTTTCCGATTGAGTGCGCCAAGTTGGCTGCTCCCGGTCGAATGCTCCAAACGAGCTCTTCCCGGTTGAGTGTACGAAGTTGGCTGCTTCCGGTCGACTGCTCCAAGCGATCCCCTCACGGTTGAGTGTGGCAAGATGGCTGATCCCGGTCAACTGCACCAAGTGACCCCTTCTTGGGTGAGTTTTCCAAGTTGGCTTCTCCCGATAGAGTGCTCCAAGTGAGCTCTTCCCTGTTGAGTGGGCCAGGTTTCCTGCTCCCAGTATACAATTCCAAGCGAGCCCCTCCAAGTTGAGAGCGCCAAGTTGGCTGCCACCCGGTCAACTTCTCCAAGTGAGTCCTTCCCGCTTGAGTGCCCGAAGTCGGTTGCTCCCGGTCGACTTCTCTAAGCGAGTTTGTCCCGATTGAGTGTGCCAAGTTGGCTTCTCCCGGTCGACTGCTCCAAGCGAGCTCCTCCCGGTTGAGTGCGCCAAGTTGGATGCTCCTGGTCGACTGCTCCAAGCGAGCCCTCCTGGCACAAGCGAGCTCCTCCCGGTTGAGTGCGCCAAGTTGGCTCCTCCAGGTCGACGGCTGCAAGTGAACCTCTCGGTTGAGTACGACAAGTCGGCTGCTCCTGGTTGATTGCGGCAACCTGGCTGCAACCGGTCAAATGCACCAAGCGAGCCCTTCCCGGTTGAGTTCGTCAAGTTGGCTGCTCCCGGTGGAGTGCTCCAAGCGAGCTCTTCCCGGTTGAGTGGGCCAGGTTTCCTGCTACCGGTCTACTAATCCAAGTGATCCCATCCCGGTTGAGAGAGCCAAGTTAGCTTCCCCCGGTCAACTTCTCCAAATGAGTCCTTCCCGGTTGAGTGCGCAAGTTGGTTGCTCCCGGTCGACTGCTCCAAGCGAGTTCGTCCCGGTTGAGTGCGCCAAGTTGATTGCTCCCGATCGACTACTCCATGCGAGCTCCTCCCGGTTGAGTGCGCCAAGTTGGTTTTTCCCGGCCGACTGATCCAAGCGAGCCCTCCCGGGCCAAGCGAGCTCCTCTCGGTTGAGTGCGCCAAGTTGGCTGCTCCAGGTAGACGGTTGCAAGCGAGCCTTCTAGTTGAGTGCGCCATGTTGGCTGCTCCCGGTCGACTGCTCCAAGCGATCCCTCTAGGTTGAGTGCTCCAAGTTGGCTGCTCCCGGTCGAATGCTCCAAGCGAGACCCTCCCGGTTGAGTGCGCCAGGTTGACTGCTCCCAGTCGACTGCTCCAAGCAAACCCTTCCCGGTTGAGGGTGCAAGGTTGGCAGCTCCTGGTCGACTGCTCCAAGCGATCCCTTCCCGGTTGAGGGTGCAAATTTGGCTTCTCCCGGTCGACTTCTACAACTGAGACCCTCCCAGTTGAGTGCGCCAAGTTAGCTGCTCCCGGTGGACTCCTCAAAACGAGCCCTTCCCGGTTGAGTGTGCCAAGTTGGCTGCTCCCGGTCCACTACTCAAAGCGAGCTCCTCCTGGTTGAGTGTGTCAAGTTGGCTGCTCCCGGTCGACTGCTCCAAGCAAGTTCTTCCAATTGGAGTGCGTCAAGTTGCGTCCTCCCGGTCGAATGCTCCAAGATAGACCCTCCTAGTTAAGTTCACCAAGTTTGCTGCTCCCGGTCGACTGCTCCAAGCGAGCCCCTCCCGGTTGAGTGTGCCAAGTTGGCTACTCCCGGTCGACTGCTCCAAGCGAGTTCATCCCGGTTGAGTGCGCCAAGTTGGCTTCTCCCGGTCGACTGCTCCTAGCGAGCTCCTCCCGGTGGAGTGCACCAAGTTGGCTGCTCCTGATCGACTGCTTCAAGAGACCCCCTCGCGGTTGAGTGCGCCAAGTTGGCTGCTCCCAGTCACCTGCTCCAAGCAAGCCCTTTCCGATTCAGTGCACAAAGTTGGCTGCTCCCGGTCGATTGCTCCAAGCGATCTGTTCCCGGTTGAGTGCGCTAAGTAGGATGCTCCAGGTTGACTACTCCAAGCGAGTCTCTCCTGGTTGCGTGCGGCAAGTTGGCTGCTCTCGGTCAACTACACCTAGTGACCCCTTCCCGGCTAAGTGCGCCAAGTTGGTTGCACCCGGTGGAGTGCTCCAAGCGAGCTCTTCCCGGTTAAGTGGGCCAAGTTTCCTGCTCCCGGTCTACTAATCCAAGTATGCGCCTCCCGGTTGAGAGCGCCAAGATGCTGGCCTTCGGTCAACTTCTCCAAGCGATTCCTTCCCGCTTGAGTGTGCCAACTTGGTTGCTCCTGGTCGACTGCTCCAAGCGAGTTCGTCCCGGTTGAGTGCACCAAGTAGGATTCTCCCGGTCGAATGGTCCAAGCAGGCTCCTCCCGGTTGAGTGCGCCAAGTTGGCTCCTCCCGATCGACTACTCCAAGCGAGCCCTCCTGGCACAAGCGAGCTGCTCCCAGTTGAGTGCACCAAGTTGGCTGCTCCAGGTCGACGGTTGCAAGCGAACCTCCCGGTTGAGTGCGCCAAGTTGGCTGCTCCCGGTCGACTGCTCCAAGCGAGCTCCTCCAGGTTGAGTGCACCAAGTTGGCTGCGCCCGGTCGAATGCTTCAAGCGAGCCCCTCCCGATTGAGTGCGTCAAGTTGACTGCTCCAAGCGAGCCCTTCCCTGTTGAGTGTGCCAAGTTGGCTACTCTCGGTCGACTTCTCCAAGCCATCCCTTCCCGATTGAGTGAGCCAAGTTGGCTGCTCCCGGGCGACTGCTCCAAGCGAGCCCTCCCGACACAAGCGAGCTCCTCCCGGTTGAGTTCACCAAGTTGGCTGCTCCAGGTCGACGGCTGCAAGCGAACCTCCTTCTTGAGTACGCCAAGATGGCTACTCCCAGTCGATTAATATAACTGAGCCCCTCCCGGTTTAGTGCGCCAAGTTAGCTTCTCCCAGTCGACTGCTTTAAACGATCCCTTCACAGTTGAGTGCGCCAAGTTGGCTGCTCCTGGTTGACTCCTCCAAGCGAGCTCCTCACGGTTGAGTGCACCAAATTGGTTGCTCCCGGTCGAATTCTTCGAGCGAGCCCCTCGCGGATGAGTACGCCAAGTTGGTTGATCCCAGTCGATTTCTCCAAGCGAGCCCCTCCAGGTTGAGTGCGCCAAGTTGGCTACTCCCGGTCTACTTCTCCAAGCGAGCCCCTCCAGGTTGAGTGCGGCAAGTTGGCTGCTCCCGGTCAACTGCACCATTGAGCTCGTCCCGGCTGAGCTCTCCAAGTTGGTGCTCCCGGTGGAATACTCCAAGAGATCTCTTCCCTGTTGAGTGGGCCAGGTTTCCTGCTCCCGGTCTACTAATCCAAGCAAGCCCCTACCGGTTGAGAGAGCCAAGTTGGCTGCCCCGGTCAACTGCTCCAAGAAATTCCTTCCAGGCTGAGTGCGCCAAATTGGTTTCTCTCGGTCGACTGCTCCAAGTGAGTTCGTTCCGATTGAGTGCGCCAAGTTGGTTACTCCCGGTCGACTGCTCCAAGCGAGCTCCTCCCAGTTAAGTGCGCCAAGTTGGCTGCTACCGGTCGACAGCTCCAAGCTTGCCTTCCGGGAAAAGCGAGCTCTTCCCAGTTGAGTGCACCAAGTTGGCTGCTCTAGGTCGACGGCTGCAAGTGAGCCTCTAGGTTGAGTGCTCCAAGTTGGCTGCTCCCGGTCGAAAGCTCCAAGCGAGCTCCTCCCGGCCGATTCCTCAAAGCCAGCTCCTCAAGGTTGACTGCGCTAAGTTGGCTTCTCCAGGTGAACTACTCCAAGAGATCCCTTCTCGATTGAGTGCGCCAAGTTGGTTGCCCCCGGTAGACTACTTCAAGCGAGCCCTCCCGACATAAGCAAGCTCCTCCAGGTTGAGTGCGCCAAGTTTGCCGCTGCAGGTCGACGACTGCAAGCGAGCGTCCCGGTTGAGTGCGCCAAGTTGGCTGCTCCCGATCGACTGCTCCAAGTGAGCCCCTCCAGGTTGAGTGCGCCAAGTTGGCTTCTCCCGGTAGAATGCTCCAAGCGAGCCCCTCCCGGTTGAGTGCGCCAAGTTGACTGCTCCCAGTTGACTGCTCCAAGCGAGCCCTTCTCGGTTGAGTGTGCCAAGTTGGCTACTCCCGGCCGACTTCTCCAAGCGACCCCTTCCCGGTTGAGTGCGCAACGTTGGCTGCTCCCAGTAAACTGCTCCAAACGAGCCATTCCAAGTTGAGTGCGCCAAGTTGGTTGCTCCCGGTCGACAACTTCCAGCAAGCCTCTTTAGATTGAGTGCGCCAAGTTAGCTTGGCCCGATCGACTGCTCCAAGCGACCCCCCCTCCATGTTGAGTGCGCCATGTTGGCTGGTTCTGGTTGACTGCTCCAAAGCGAGCCCCTCCCGATTGAGTGCGGCAAGTTGGCCGCTCCCAGTCAATTGCACCAAGCGAGCCCTTCCCGACTGAGTGCGCCAAGTTGGCTGCTCGTGGTGGAGTGCTCTAAGCGACCTTTTTCCGGCTAAGTGGGCTAGGTTTCCTGCTCCCGGTCTACTAATCCAAACGATCCCCTCCCAGTTGAGAGCGCCAAGTTGGCTGCCCCTGTCAACTTCTCGAAGCGAGTCCTTCCCGGTTGAGTGCGCCAAGTTAGTTGCTCCGGTCCACTGCTTCAAGCGAGTTCGTACCGATTTAGTGCGCCAAGTTGGTTGCTCCCGGTCGACTTATCCAAGCGAGCTCCTCCCGGTTGAGTGGGCCAAGTTGGATGCTCCCGGTCGACTGCTCCAAGCGAGCTCCTCCCGGTTGAGTGCACAAAGTTGGCTCCTCCTGATCGACTGCTTCAAGAGAGCCCCTCGCGGTTCAGTGCGCCAAGTTGGCTGCTCCCAGTCACCTGCTCCAAGAGAGCCCTTTCCGATTGAGTGCACAAAGTTGGCTTGTCCCTGTCGATTGGTCCAAGCGATCTGTTCCCGGTTGAGTGCGCTAAGTTGGATGCTCCAGGTTGACTGCTCCAAGCGATCCCCTCCTGGTTGCGTGCGGAAAGTTGGATGCTCTCGGTCAACTACACCTAGTGAGCCCTTCCCGGCTGAGTGCGCCAAGTTGGTCGCACCCGCTGGAGCGCTCCAAGCGAGCACTTCCCGGTTAAGTGGGCCAAGTTTCCTGCTCCCGGTCTACTAATCCAAGCAAGCCCCTCCCGGTTGAGAGCTCCAAGTTGCTGGCCCTCGGTCAACTGCTCCAAGCGAGTCCTTCCTGCTAGAGTGTGCCAACTTGGTTGCTCCCGGTCGACCGCTCCAAGCGAGTTCGTCCAGGTTCAGTGCGCCAAGTAGGATGCTATCGGTCGACTGCTCCAAGCAGGCTCCTCCCGGTTGAGTGCGCAAGTTGGCTGCTCCCGATCGACTACTCCAAACGAGCCCTACCGGCACAAGCGAGCTCGTCCCGGTTGAGTGCACCAAGTTGGCTGCTCCAGGTCGACGGTTGCAAGCGAACCTCCCGATTGAGTGCGCCAAGTTGGCTGCTCCCGGTCGACTGCTCCAAGCGAGCTCCTCCAGGTTGAGTGCGCCAAGTTGGATGCTCCCGGTCGAATGCTTCAAGCGAGCCCCTCCTGGTTGAGTGCGTCAAGTTGACTGCTCCCAGTCGACTGCTCCAAGAGAGCCCTTCCCGGTTGAGTGTGCCAAGTTGGCTGTTCCTGGTCGACTTCTCCAAGAGATCCCTTCCCGGTTGAGTGCACCAAGTTGGCTGCTCCCGGTCGACTGCTCCAAGCGAGTCCTTGCGGCACAAGCGAGCTCCTCTCGGTTGAGTGCACCAAGTTGGTTGCTCCAGGTCGACGGCTGCTAGCGAACCTCCTTCTTGAGAGCGCCAAGATGGCTACTCCCGGTCGATTGATATCAATGAGCCCCTCCCGGTTTAGTGCGCCAAGTTAGCTTCTCCCAGTCGACTGCTTCAAACGATCCCTTCGCAGTTTAGTACGCCAAGTTGGCTGCTCCTGGTCGACTCCCCCCGATTGAGTGCGCCAATTTTTTTGCTCCCAGTCGACTGCTTCGAGCGAGCCCCTCGCGGATGAGTGCGCAAAGTTGGCTGCTCCCGGTCGATTGCTCCAAGCGAGCCCTTCCAGGTTGAGTGCGCCAGTTGGTTGCTCCCGATCTACTGATCCAATCGAGCCCCTCCTGGTTCAGTGCGGCAAGTTGGCTGCTCCCGGTCAACTGCACCAAGCGATCTCATCCCGGCTGAGCTCTCCAAGTTGGTGCTCCCGGTGGAGTGCTCCAAGAGATCTCTTACCTGTTGAGTGGGCCAGGTTTCCTGCTCCCGGTCTACTAATCCAAGCAAGCCCCTCCCGGTTGAGAGCGCCAAGTTGGATGCCCCGACCAACTGCTCCAAGAAATTCCTTCCAGGCTGAGTGCACGAAGTTTATTGCTCTCGGTTGAGTGCTCCAAGCGAGTTCGTTCCGATTGAATGCGCCAAGTTGGTTGCTCCCAGTCGACTGCTCCAAGCGACCTCCTCCCGGTTGAGTGCGCCAAGTTGGATGCTACCGTTCGACTGCTCCAAGCTTGTCTTCCGGGCAAAGCGAGCTCCTCCCGGTGGAGTGCGCCAAGTTGGCTGTTCAAGGTCGACTGCTCCAAGCGAGCTCCTCCCGGTTGAGTGCGCCAAGTTGGCTGCTACCGGTCGACTGCTCCAAGCTTGCCTTTCGAGCAAAGCGAGCTCCTCCCGGTTGAGTGCGCCAAGTTGGCTGGTTCTGGTCGACTGCTCCAAGCGAGCCCCTCTCGGTTGAGTGCGGCAAATTGGCCTCTCCTGGTCAACTGCACCAAGCGAGCCCTTCCCGGCTGAGTGCGCCATGTTAGCTACTCGTGGTGGAGTGCTCGAAGCGACCTCTTCCCGGTTAAGTGGGCTAGGTTTCCTGCTCCCGGTGTATTAATCCAAACGATCGCCTCCCAGTTGAGAGCGCCAAGTTGGCTGCCCTTGTCAACTGCTCGAAGCGAGTCCTTCCCGGTTGAGTGCGCCAAGTTAGTTTCTCCGGTCGACTGCTCCAAGCGAGTTCGTACCGATTCAGTGCGCCAAGTTAGTTGCTCCCGATCGACAGCTCCAAGAGAGCTCCTCCCGGTCGAGTGCGCCATGCTGGCTGCTCCCGGTCGACTGCTCCAAGCGAGCTCCTCCCGGTTGAGTGCACCAAGTTGGCTGCTCCCGATCGACTGCTTCAAGAGAGCCTCTCGCGGTTGAGTGCGCCAAGTTTGCTGCTCCCAGTCACCTGCTCCAAGCGAGCCCTTTCCGATTGAGTGCGCAAAGTTGGCTGCTCCCGGTCGATTGGTCCAAGTGATCTGTTCCCGGTTGAGTGCGCTAAGTTGGATGCTCCAGGTTGACTCCTCCAAGCGAGCCCCTCCCGGTTGCGTGCGGCAAGTTGGCTGCTCTTAGTCAACTACACCTAGTGACCCCTTCCCGGCTGAGTGCGCCAAGTTGGTCGCACCCAGTGGAGTGCACCAAGCGAGCTCTTCCCGGTTAAGTGGGCCAAGTTTCCTTCTCCGGGTCTACTAATCCATGCAAGCCCCTCCCGGTTGAGTGCACCAAGTTGGCTGCTCCAGGTCCACGGTTGCAAGAGAACCGCCCGGTTGAGTGCGCCAAGTTGGCTGCTCCCGGTCGACTGCTCCAAGCAAGCTCCTCTAGGTTGAGTGCGCCATGTTGGATGCTCCCGGTCGAATGCTTCAAGCGAGCCCCTCGCGGTTGAGTGCGTCAAGTTGACTTGTCCCAGTCGACTGCTCCAAGAGAGCCCTTCCCGGTTGAGTGTGCCAAGTTGGCTGCTCCCGGTCAACTTCTCCAAGCGATCCCTTACCGGTTGAGTGCGCCAAGTTGGCTGGTCCCGGTCGAATGCTCCAAGCGAGCCCTCACGGCACAAGCGAGCTCCTCCCGGTTGAGTGCACCAAGATGGCTACTCCCGGTCGATTGATATACTGAGCCCCTCCCGGTTTAGTGCGCCAAGTTAGCTTCTCCAAGTCGACTGCTTCAAACGATCCCTTCGCAGTTGAGTGCGCCAAGTTGGCTGCTCCTGGTCGACTCCTCCAAGCGAGATCGTCCCGGTTGAGTGTGCCAAATTGGTTGCTCTCGGTCGACTGCTTCGAGCGAGCCCCTCGCGGATGAGTGCGCCAAGTTGGCTTCTCCCGGTCGATTGCTCCAAGCGAGCCACTCCAGGTTGAGTGCGCCAAGTTGCCTGCTCCCGGTCTACTGCGCCAAGAGAGCCCCTCCCTGTTGAGTGCGGCAAGTTGGATGCTCCCCATCAACTGCACCAAGCGAGCTCGTCCCGGCAGAGCTCTCCAAGTTGGTGCTCCCGGTTGAGTGGTCCAAGAGATCTCTTCCCTGTTGAGTGGGCCAGGTTTCCTGCTCCCGGTCTACTAATCCAAGCAAGCCCCTCCCGGTTGAGAGCACCAAGTTGGCTGCCCCGGTCAAATCCTCCAAGAAATTCCTTCCAGGCTGAGTGCGCTAAGTTGATTGCTCCCGGTCGACTGCTCCAAGCGACTTCGTTCCGATTGAGTGCGCCAAGTTGGTTTCTCCCGGTTGACTGCTCCAAGAGAGCTCCTCCCGGTTGACTGCGCCAAGTTGGCTGCTACCGGTCGAGTGATCCAAGCTTGCCTTCTGAGCAAAGCGAGCTCCTCCCGGTTGAGTGCGCCAAGTTGGCTGCTCTAGGTCGACGGCTTCAAGAGAGCTTCCAGGTTGAGTGCGCCAAGTTGGCTGCTCTCGGTCGACTGCTCCAAGCGAGCTCCTCCAGGTTGAGTGCGCCAAGTTGGCCGCTGCAGGTCGACAACTGCAAGTGAGCATCACGGTTGATTGCGCCAAGTTGGCTGTTCCCGGTCGACTGCTCCAAGTGAGCCCTTCCAGGTTGAGTGTGCCAAGTTGGCTTCTCCCAGTAGAATACTCCAAGCGAGCCCCTCTCGGTTGAGTGCGCCAAGTTGACTGCTCCCTGTTGACTGCTACAAGCGAGCCCTTCCCGGTTGAGTGTGCCAAGTTGGCTACTCCCGGCCGACTTCTCCAAGCGATCCCTTCCCGGTTGAGTGCGCAAAGTTGGATGCTCCCAGTCGACTGTTCAAAACGAGCCATTCCAAGTTGAGTGCGCCAAGTTGTCTTGTCCCGATCGACTGTTCAAAGCGATCCCCTCCAAGTTGAGTGCGCCAAGTTGGCTTCTTCTGGTCGACTGCTCCAAGCGAGCCCCTCCCGGCTGAGTGCGGAAAGTTGGCCGCTCCCGGTCAACTTCACCAAGCGAGCCCTTCCCGGCTGAGTGGGCCAAGTTGGCTGCTCGTGGTGGAGTGCTCTAAGCGACCTCTTCCCGGTTGAGTGGCTAGGTTTCCTGATCCCGGTCTACTAATCCAAACGATCCCCTCCCAGTTGAGAGCACCAAGTTGGCTGCCTCTGTCAACTGCTCGAAGCGAGTCCTTCCCGGTTGAGTGCGCCAAGTTGGTTGCTCCCGGTCGACTGCTCCAAGCGAGTTCGTACCGATTCAGTGCGCCAAGTTGGTTGCTCCCGGTCTACTGCTCCAACCGAGCTCCTCCCGGTTGAGTGCGCCAAGTTGGCTGCTCTCGGTCGACTCAATATTAGAAAACTGTTTATAGATAGGAATTCTTTTTGTGGCGTACTGAAATTGGGGTGCTCCACATAAATATTTCTATGGCGCATGGAGGACAATGCGCCACAGAGATGCAAGCACATCTGGGCCAGGTGCGCCACTGAATTTCCCTATTCTATGGCGCATGCTGAGTGGTTCGCCAATAAATTATGTGGGGGGCCTACCACGGCCCACCACGTGCAATATGGGTCCACTTTCTGTGGCGCACCTTGCCCAGATGTGCCACAGAAATCCATATAAAACCCCCTCTCCCATCCCTCCCGCAACCCTACCACCACACTTCTCTCCCCGCCCAGATCCCATCTAGATCGCCGCCGCCGCGATCCCCTCCGGCGACCCTCGCCCCACCAGTGTGCCTCCCTTTCCCTTCCTCCCTCCCTCTCTCTCTCTCTCTCTCTCTCTCTCTCTCACCACGCCCCTCCGCCTCTTTGCAGCCTCCCACCTCGCCGTAGACCTCCTCGACCCACCGCCGTGAAGGTCCAGGCCACCTACCTGTGGACGGTAGAGGCGTGCTTCGTCCTCCTCCCATACACTCCCGCTCCCTGTCCAACCGGTGGCACCGCATCCAACCACAGCGGTGCGTCAGCTCGGTGGTGACCGCAACGACCCCGTCGCCGGCGCGCTTCTTCCCTGATGCTGGAATGGTCAGTCCCCGCTCCTCCCCCTCTGCTTGACCCCCGTCCCACGCTTATCCTCCTAATTTCTGTTCTATTTGGTTCATTGATTTGTAGGGTTCTTTGATAATTTTCTAGGGTTCTTGGTTTGGTGATGTCTTTGTTGATACTACAAATTAGCTCATATTGCTATCAGATCCATGTCTTAGTAGTGGAAAATAATTGTGTAGGTCAATTTTATCAAATTTTTAGCTTGAACTACATGGTTGCAATGTTTTGGCATCAACACTTGTAGGAACTAGCAATTGTACATCCAAAAATAATAATGAATATGAAATAATATCAAACCAGTGTACATTAGGAGCAAAATAGCTAGAGCTAGAGCTAGATAACTACTCTAGTCTGAAGGAACTAGCTACAACAAGTCTTTTAAATGAGCAAAATATTCAGGCTTCAATTTAGCAGTCGGCAAAATGGGACGAGCATGCGAGCACGAAGCGTTGCAACCTGTAGATGATAAGTAACGGTTATAGATCTTCTATCTAATTATTTTTTCTATTGATTGGTGCGTTACTTCTTTGCTTTGCTAGACCAAAAGAAATGGAGCTTTTTCCTGTAATGAAGTATATGCATATGCATAAATCAAGGGTCATAAGAGTTCTTTTTGTAGCAATACTGTTAAAAGTTTTAAATCTTGTGATTGGTTCTTTTAGCTGTTGCATGATTTGTTATCCATTTCCTTTGTTAGATCTAAGCAAATGGTGATTTTTGGATGTTAAAATGTATATATGCATCTGATAGATCATGGGTCACTAGAGTTTGCATGCTAGATGATAAGAGTTTTAGATATTATAGTTAATTCTATTTGTTGTTGCTTGATCTATTATTCTTTTCCTTTGGTGGATCTAAGCAGATTATGTTTTGGGTCTTAAAATCATTAAATGCATGAATTTGATTTCCACTAGCTAAAGGATTTAATTTGTATATGCTATAACAGAAATTTTAAAATGTTTATCTAGTTGCAAATGTTTATTTTGTTTATTTCAATGCCTTATTTCTTTCTTTCTTGCTTACTTTGTTTATGTAAATACTTATTTGAGTGCTTGCTTGTCTGCTCATTTGTTTCTTATATGCTACTAGCTATTGCTAGGTCTGCACATTTGCTTCTAGCCACTACTTCTAAGTGTGGATAAAATGTTAACTTAATTAAGTGGTTTCTGTTGGTTAAGGAATTGCTTGCTTATAATTCTAGTAGGTCACATGTGTCAAAGACTCATAGTGGTTATGTGTTTCTTATAATTCTAGTAGGTCCCTTGCTGCTCATAATTCTGGTTATGTGCTTCTTATAATTCTGGTTATGTGGTTATCTTTAAAATACTAGTATGTCACATGTGTCAAAGACTCATAGTGGTTATGTGCTGCTTATAATTCTTGTTATGTGCTACTTATAATTCTGGTTACGTGGTTATCTTTGAAATATGTTGATACCATTAGCTTGTTGCAATTACACTCAGTTTGCATGTTTGCTATTTGCATGTAGACACCATGTCCAGGTACCTATGCCACGTGCAAGGGTGGTCCACAAGGAGCAGCCTAAGAAGTTTGAGTGGAAGAATAATCCATTCTTCACAGCAGTAGTGACCTACATGACGGTGGGTCTATTAGATACATGCAAGGGAAGGCTGCAGATGTGCAAGCTTTCCATGGACGACACTCCTGAGCCCCAGGAATCTGGGAAGATATTTTAGTATGTAGGCTAGGAAAAGGATGCTTCTAGCTAGGATGACCTTTTGATGCTTCTATGCTTTATATGTTGGGGTCCTGTAGTTGGCTGTATCGCCCTTGTTTGTGTACTAACTATTAAAGTGACTCCTTTTATGGATATGTTAGTTGTGTAGACTTTGCATGCCAGTTGAAAATTATCAACTTTTTAAAACCTTGCCTTTTATTTTTCCTTGAAAATTATCTCTTCATTGAACCATAACACATATATATATAGGAGCAAAGATTGCTTTGTCTAAGAGTTGAAATGGTCATAGGGTGAGCAATGGTCATAATAAATATCAACATTTCTTCATGGCAAGTCAAACCCAATCTAATTTTTCCCTTTTTGTCTAGTGTTTCACCTATATTATATTAGCCTACTCGAGAGTTCAGTTCTTTAATTAACTGCAATGCTTGCTTGCTTGCTCCTGTGGCACTAGCTTGCTTGTTCACCACCACTAGTAGTAGCATTATTAGTACTAGCCCATAGCAAAAACTTCTGAAGTGAAAATCATTGTGTCGGTGTTTAATAAAATGGTGGATATTTCATAAAAAAGGATATTTATGCTATTACTTGACAACTGCATCATCAACCAGCACTGCCACTTGACATGTCTGTTTGTATATCCTATACTATTAATTGGAAACTCGATCCTCAACCAGCACTTCCACTTGACATCTCTGTTTGTATATGCTATAACAGAAATTTTATTAGAACTGCATGCTCCTATGCACCTTCAGTTCTGTTGATTACTAACTACATATTTTGCAGCATGGCCGGCATGGTTCTCTCCCGCCAAACCTGCCACATTAGCACCGACGGCCGTATAGTAAATGGTGCCGCCACCCCCTTGGCGCCGGCGCCAGCGCCAACGCCAGCCTCGTCGGGCTCCTCCACGGGCTCGTGCCTCTCTGCATCAACAGCAGACCCGGCACGCCAAGCGGTAGCATGGGAAACATCTCAGGCCGCAAGAAAGAACAAACTCATCGTCATTTCTGACAACGAAGAGTGAAGCGTCTTCAGCTCAGGGACGTGATTGTAGTTTAGATATCGATTTGTAATGTGATGACCACTATGACTACGTATATTGGGCTCTAAGTAATGTGATGATCACAAAGAGATGACTGATGTTTATGAAGACCACTATGTATTAGTATGCTGTTTGTGATGACCACTATGTATTAATCTGCTGTTTGTATCACCTATTTTTTATATTTTTTAGTATTGTTAATTTATTTTTGTGGCGCATGTATATAGGAATTTTGTGGCGCATGTGCCTTTTCTGTGGCGCACCTAGCTCTGTGGCGCATGTACCCCAGGTGCGCCACAAAAATGTAGCCATGCGCCACATAAACCAAATTTTAGTGGCGAGGTTTCTCTGGCGCACCACCATATGCGCCACACAAAGTAGAAATAGTTGCACCACAGATAGGCAGTTTCCTTGTAGTGATTGCTCCAAGCTTGCCCTCAAGGGCCAAACAGGCTCCTCCCGGTTCAGTGCGCCAAATTGGCTGCTCTAGGTCGACGGCTGCAAGCGAGCCTCCCGGTTGAGTGCGCCAAGTTGGTTGCTCCCGGTCGACTGCTCCAAGCGAGCTCCTCCAGGTCCATTCCTCAAAGCGAGCTCCCCAAGGTAGAGTGCGCCAAGTTGGCTGCTCCAGCTCAACTGCTCCACGTTAGCCCTTCTTAGTTGAGTGCGCCAAGATGGCTGCTCCCGGTCGACTCTAAAAGCGAGCTCCTCCTGGTTGAGTGCGCCAAGTTGGATGCTCCAGATCAACTGCTCCAAGAGATCCCTTCCCGGTTGAGTGCGCCAAGTTGGCTGCTCCCGGTCGAATGCGGCAAGCGATCCCCTCCCGTTGAGTGCGCCAAGTTGAATGCTCCCAGTTGACTGCTCCAAGCGAGTCCTTCCCGGTTGAGTGTGCCAAGTTGGCTGCTCCCGGTCGACTGCTCCAAGCGAGCCTTTCCCGGTTGAGTGCGTAAAGTTGCCTTCTACCGGTCGACTGCTACAACTGAACCCCTCCCGGTTGAGTGTACCAAGTTAGTTGCTCCCGGTCAACTGCTCCAAACGAGCCCCTCCCGGTTGAGTGCGCCAAGTTGGATGCTCCCGGTCGACTACTAAAAGCGAGCTCCTCCTAGTTGAAATTGCCAAGTTGGCTGCTGCCGGTCGACTGGTCTAAGCGAGCCCTTCCCGGTTGAGTGCGTAAAGTTGGCTTCTCCCGGCCGACTGCTACAACCGAGCCCCTCCCGGTTGAGTGCGCCAAGTTAGCTGCTCCTGGTCGACTGTTCCAAACGACTCCTTTGCAGTTGAGTGCGCCAAATTGGCTGCTCCTGGTCGACTCCTCCAATCGAGCTCCTTCCGGTTGAGTGCGCCAAGTTGGCTGCTCCTAGTCGAATGCTCCAAACGAGCCCCTACTGGTGGAGTGCGCCAAGTTAACTGGTCCAAGCGATCCTTTGCCGGTTGAGTGTGCCAAGTTGCTTGCTCCCGGTCGACTGCTCCAAGCGAGCCCTTCCCGGTTGAGTGCGTAAAGTTGGCCTCTCCCGGTCCACTGCTACAACTGAGCTCCTCCCGGTTGAGTGTGCCAAGTTAGCTGCTCCGGGTCAACTGCTCCAAACGAGCCCTTCCCGACAGGGTGCGCCAAATTAGCTGCTCCCGGTCGACTACTCAAAGCGAGCTCCACCTGGTTGAGTGTGCCAAGTTGGCTGCTCCCGGTCGAGTGCTCCAACTGAATCCTTCTCAGTTGAGTGCGCCAAGTTGGATACTCCTTGTTGAATGCTCCAAGCGAGCCAATTACGGTAGAGTGCACGAAGTTGGCTTCTCCTGGTCGACTCATCAAGCGAGCTCCTCCTGGTTGAGTGTGCCAAGTTGGCTACTCCAGGTCAACTGCTCCAAGCGAGCCCTTCACGGTTGAGTGCGGAAAGTTGGCTGCTCCCAGTCAACGTCACCAAGCAACCCCTTCCCGACTGAGTGCGCCAAGTTGGCTGCTCCCGTTGGAGTGCTCACAACGAGCTCCTCCTAGTTGAGTGCGCCAAGTTGGCTGCTCGCGATCGACTTCTCCATGCGAGCCCTCCCGAGCCAATCGAGCTCCTCCCGGTTGAGTGCGCCAAGTTGGCTACTCCAAGTCGATGGCTGCAAGCGAGGCTCTCCTGGTTGAGTGCGCCAAGTTGACTGCTCTCGGTCGACTGCTCCAAGCGAGCCCCTTAGGTTGAGTGCGCCAACTTGGCCGCTCCCGGTCGACTGCTCCAAGCGAGCCCCTCCAGATTGAGTGCGGCAAGTTAGTTGCTCCCGCTCAACTGCTCCAAGAGAGCCCTTCTCGGTTGAGTTCGCCAAGTTGGCTGCTCCCGGTTTACTAATTCAAGCGAGCCCCTCCCGGTTTGAGGGCACCAAGTTGGCTGCTCCCGGTCGACTTCTCAAAGCGAGCTCCTCTTGGTTGAGTGCCACAAGATGGCTGCTCCAGGTCAACTGCTCTAAGTGATCCCTTCCCAGTTGAGTGCGGCAAGTTGGCTGCTCCCGGTCGACTGTTCCAAGCGAGCTCCTCCGGGTTGAGTGGGCCAAGTTGGCTGCTCCCGGTTGACTGCTCCAAGCGAGCTCCTGCCGGTTGAGTGCGCCAAGTTGGCTGCTCCCTATTGACTGCTCCAAGTGAGCCCTTTCCGGTTGAGTGCGCCAAGTTGGCTGCTCCCAGTCAGCGTTACCAAGAAAGCCCTTCCGGCAAAGCGCCAAGTTGGCTGCTCCCGGTGGAGTGCTCATAGCGAGCTCTTCCCGGTTGAGTGCACCATGTTGCCTGCGCCCGACCTACTAATCCAAGTGAGCCCCTCCCAGTTGAGTGCGCCAACTAGGCTGCTCCCGGTCGCCTGCTCCAAGCAAGTTTGTCCTTGTTTAGTGTGCCAAGTTAGCTGCTCCCGATCGACTGATCCAATCGATCTCTTCCCGATTGAGTGCGCCAAGTAGTCTACTCCCGATCGACTTCTCCAAGCGAGCCCTTTCCTGTTGAGTGTGCCAAGTTGGCTGCTCCCAGTCGACTGCTCCAAGCGAGCCCCTCCCGGTTGAGTGCGGCAAGTTGACTGCTCCCAGTCAACCTCACCACGCAAGCCTTCCCGACTGAGTGTGCCATGTTGGCTGCACCCGGTCGCCTGCTCCAACTGAGCCTTTCTCGGTTGAGGGCGCTAAGTTGGTTGCTCCCGGTCGACTGCTCGAAGCGAGTTTGTCCCGGTTGAGTGCGCCAAGTTGTCTGCTCCCGGTGGATTGCTCCAAGCGAGCTCTTCCCGATAAGTTAGTCCAAATATGATCAAAAGTGTATGAAATTGTATCTAGATCATAGAAATATCACACAAAACATGCATGGAGCAAGCATAAAATATAGATACGTTTGGGACGTATCAACCGTCCTGGCGGCGTCGCCCATTGCGCTTGAGTTCTCCGCCGGAGCATCAGGATCCCTCGTCTGGTTGAAACTAATCGCCGCACACACACACCGGCACTCTAGGAATTTGGGGGCAATGTGGATGAGATAATGGTCTACGAAATCGCAAGTACATATATGGCACCCTGTTCTGAATCGCACACTATTTTTTTGTAGCTTACGTGTGCACGTACCCAAACACTTAAAAATTAATAACCGTGTGCTTTTTTATAACCCTAGCGTCTAGCCCGTAAAGGGTTGTGGGCTTGTGGATGGCGCATGGGGAATATTTGAGACTACTTCATAGCACTGACCTTGCTCAGCGGCTACGGAAAAAGAACTCAATCCTTGGTCGTCGGCGGGGTAGGGTGTCAGGACCCGGGGTTTGCATATGTAATTCGAGTCATAATTCAATCATATGGAGAGCCGAGAGCCATACCCACTTGTCTAAGCAGACAAGGCCAAGTACAAGACACTCTCGGAAAGCTCGAACGTGAGGGGCATCCCATCCAGGCCCGGATGATCAACTGAGATGGGTCCTCATCGTCCGCTCACAAGTCTAAATGATTATGGGTGGTGAAATCCCATACTCATAGACAAGTCGCCTCAACCATATTATCGATTGAATCATAACACTTACATAAACAGACTCCAGCCCGATCTCTTAGTCGGGGTCTCGGGCGGGCTCAATCATACAACAAAGTGTGCCACGTGAAAGAGTCACGAGCAATCGCATCGCGATGCCCCAAGCTGCGCACATCTAAGGGCCACTTGGTGTATAAAAGACCGCCGGCGAGAGCACAACTAAGGTATTGAACCCCACACATGGCATGCACGATATAAACATACACGCAGCATGCATGCCAAGTGTATAACAGCAGGTAACACAACATGAACTCTACAAACTCATAGCTTTATTGCATCTGCTAAACAGAGCAGATATAGTAGTGTTACAAGTAGAGATCACATCACTGTGATCCAACATTACATCATACAACAACGGAACCAAATTATGTCTTAGTAAAGACAAGGTTAACAAATGGCTTAAGCAACCTTTAATAAAACACAACGACCCTCCAGAGGGACCAAGCTGCTGTCTGGAAGTACATTACTTCGTCGACGTCGAGCTTGAGGGGGAGGCCACCATCAGGGTCAGTGGTCTCGTCTCTAAAACATAGAATTAGCAAACGTGAGTACAAAGTCATACTTAGCAAGACTTACGTCAGAACTATACTACTCATGCTCAGATATCAAGGTAAGGCAAGTGGGTTGTAATGCAGAAAGCTTTGACTTGGCTATCCTGTACTACGACTACATAGAGTTGAGATGAGAGGCGCACACGAGTCCATCTAATCTTGATCACCACTTCAATACACAACCATGGATCCTTCCTCGACTTCCCCACGAGGAAGCAACCCAAAGCACTCACACTTATCTTGCGATTTTTAGAGTATCCATTTGAGTTGTCTAATAATCAAGTAAAGATCTCCAAGTAGTCCATAACCGCGGACACGGCTATTCAAATAGTTCAATAACCCTGCAGGGGTGTACTTCTTCACATACGTAGCTACCACATAAAGCCTAGAACTCTTCACCTTCAAGCGGTGTCGGCGAGGATAGTACCACGACACTTACCTCACGGCTCCAACTCTAGTCCAGGGAATCGCCTATCTGAGTATGTACCCCAATCGGGAATCCGGCCGGGGTTTCCGTTCAGGACCCATACGATGTATGGACGGTCTGACAAGCCCATCTCGACGGATGGTGCTGCGCTTTCCTAAAACCGTGCTACGTTATGAAAGCAAATAGAATAAAATTAACCCATGCGAATCCTGGACCAAAGTCGGGGTGAGTTAATAGGTCGAGAGGGGTCAATGAGCCCAACATGTGGTAGTAATCTGTGTCTTGGATCACAACACAAGAACTCGGGGCCTAGGGCAGTGTAAATGAGACAACCCACTGTGTACTCCTACACAGCCTCTCATTGTTCACTTATATTAGGGTGACTTCATCAACACGTTACAACCTTGTTGCCTGTGTTCACTACCATCCCGATACATCACCCAGATGGATCAACTTCATTGCAAACAACTCTAGCATGGCATAGCATAACATGGATGAAGGGCCACATGATGAACACAAACAAAATTGTATCTGCTAGGTTGAGGTTTGCTTAATACTGTGGTAGCAATGATAGGTCATGCAAAGGATGGGTTCAACTAGCGGAAGAATGGTAACATGTGAATCACCTAATCATGCATAAGAGAACAAGAGGGAAACTGGGTTTTTATAGATATGATCAAGGGGGTGTGCTTGCCTTATTGTCGAGACTCGGGGGGTGCCACTCTTCGGAGAAACAGGGACTACGTCCGGCGATGGATCTATCGATAAGAAGCAAACACCGAGACAACAAAAGTATAAACATCACATTGCAATGCACATTCAAGAAATGAATCATGGAATGGTACTGATGTGATCTAGGTTCAATTTGCAACAAGTTAATTGAAGTTGATTTGAATAAGAAATTCAAATTCAAACTCCAAATGTTGTTCAAATTAGCCAAAGTTGCATTTGCTAATGTTTGGATATGGTAAACCATGTTGTCATGTGTATGATATGCCTCTGATGTTCATGTGATAAGGTTGGCATTGCAAAGATTTAATTTGAAATGATTTAAACATTTATTTTGAATTATTCCAAACAACCCAAATACCTAAATGCTACTGGTTCATCATCATAGATGTGTTTTTCATCCATGAAAATATGATATTTGGAATCCTTGCATTTTTCTGATGATTTTTCATATATTACACTTTTGATTTGGAGTTATGGTTTAAAAGTTATTGAATTTCAAAGATTTAATCATTTTCTGAAATTTCTAGATTATTTGTAAAAAGGAAAAGAATTCACTGCGTCAGCATGACATCAGGATGACATCATGGGGGCGCTGACCGGTCAACCTGACATGCGCGGCCCATCTGTCATTGTTTCTGGGGTTAACCCCGTTTTAATTAAAATGACAGGGGATTAGGGGGGGCCAGGGCCCACTTGTCTGTGAGAGAGAGAGAGGGATTAGGAGGGGGGTTAGCCCCTAATTAACCCAGCCGGCCGGCGGTTAGCCGCCGGCGACCACTGGACGCGGCGGCGCCCACTGGTTACGGCGGTGCGAGGCACCGTTTGCATCGCAGAGGACACGGGTGTGCTCCTTGTGCTCACGCGCACCACCTCGTGCCAACGGCGAAGGCTGGGGGGGCACCGGAGCCTCGCCGGCGCCGTGCTTAGCGGCGGCACCCGTACGGTTGCACGGCTCAGATGATTTGGGGCACCGTTTTGAGCGCGGGGAGAGGGGTTCGAAGCTTCTCCTCACCAGGAGCGCGAAGGCGTGGTCGAGGGAGGCGGAACAGGGCTGTCGGCGACGAATTACGGTGAAGAGTACGGCGGCCGTGGCGAATGAGGTTGATGCGGGCGGCGTTGTTGAAGCTTCGCAGCTTTGATTGGGTGCTCGAGATGGCGTGGACGACCACGGCGGAGCTTCTGGACAGCACGGCGGGGCGGCTCGACGTCGTTGGCCACGCAGGCGCATGCACGGAGGCGACGACGAGCTTCGAGTTCTTGCGGGAACGCACGGGAGAGAGGGGGTGAAGAACCAAGGAAGGGGGGAAGAACAGGGGGGCTTCGAGGGGCTCCTCGGCGCTAGATAGGGACGAGGGGGAGCTGTTGCGTGGCGTCGGCAGCCACGGCGGCCACGGCATGCCGGGCACACAACTGTGTGCTCGTGCCCGGGGAGAAGACGACAAGAGCCACTGGGCTGGGCTGGGCTGGGCCAGGCCTGGTGGCTCCAGGTAAGTTGGGCCTCTTTTTCTTTCTCTATTTTTCTTTTATTTGTTTCTGTTTCTTCTGTTTTGTTTTGTTTTTATAACAAAACATTTTTATAAAACCCTGATATTTTTATTGGGGCTATATGTGACTGATATAAAGCCACACCCAAGTTTTCAGGAATTTTGGAGTTCAAATAATTTGAATCCAATTCAAATAGCATTTAAATTTAATTTCCAAGCCTCTGTTTGAAAATTTGAAAAATCCATGAGCATGGGTTTGACTCCAAATCATTTTTAAAATGATCACACTCATTTATAGGGCTTTTCAAAATTGTTTGGAGGAATTTTGGAAAAACTTTTTATCTGGCCTTTTTATTTAAATTCTTTTTGAGGCTTTTCCACATCCCCAATTCTTAAACCAAATAATTTAAACATGATGCAATTATTTCTAGTAATAAAAGTACATACCAAAACTCGGGTTGTGACAACTCGCCCCCACTCAAAAGAATCTCGTCCCGAGATTCATAAGTAGTCGGGAAGAGGGTGGGGTATTCCACTCGAAGGTGATCTTCTCGTTCCCAGGTGGCTTCCTTCTCAGAATGGTTGGACCACTGCACTTTGAGGAACTTGATCTTCTGACGTCTGGTGGTGCGCTCAGCTTCATCGAGGATACGGACAGGATACTCTCGATATGACAAGTTTTCTTGGAGATCAAGCGTTTCATGGTCTACTTCGCGGATGGGGTCCTTGAAGCAACGCCTGAGTTGAGATACGTGGAAGACTTCGTGAACCTGAGAAAGATGCGGGGGTAGTTCAAGTTGGTAGGCAACTTCTCCACGTTTAGCTAGAATGCGAAAGGGGCCTATGTAACGTGGGGCCAATTTGCCTTTGATACCGAAGCGATGGGTTCCCTTCAGAGGAGTAACCCGGAGGTAAGCCTTCTCGTCCAGCTCGTAGCTTTCTGGCCTATGATGACGAGACTGGGCTGTTTTCAATTGCTCACGAACAATGCGAACCTTCTCTACTGCTTCCTGGATCATATCCGGTCCAAAGAATTGTCTTTCACCGGTTTCTGACCAGTTCAATGGTGTTCGACATTTTCGTCCATAGAGAAATTCAAAAGGTGCCATGCCCAAGCTAGATTGGAAGTTGTTGTTATAAGCAAACTCGGCGAATGGAAGAGATTTCTCCCAGCTCTTTCCGAATGAGATAACACAGGCTCTGAGCATGTCTTCGAGAATTTGATTGACTCTTTCTACTTGACCACTTGACTGGGGATGAAAGGCAGTGCTAAAGGAGAGTTGGGTTCCCATAGCATTTTGAAAACTTTCCCAAAATCGAGAGGTGAAAAGGCTTCCACGGTCTGAATTGATCTCCAAAGGAACACCATGGAGAAAAACGATCCGGGAGACATATAAATCCACTAACTGGCTAGCAGTTATACTCTCGCGAACAGGAAGGAAATGAGCAAGTTTGGAAAGACGGTCAATGACCACGTAGATGGCATTGTTTCCTTTCTGAGACTTTGGAAAGCCAGTGATGAAATCCATACTGACTTTATCCCATTTCCACTCAGGAATGGCTAAAGGTTGAAGAGTACCAGCAGGTCTTTGATGCTCTGCTTTCACACGACGACAAACATCGCACTCAGCAACAAATTGAGCGATTTCTCGCTTCATCCTAGTCCACCAAAATCTCTGGCGTAGATCTTGATACATCTTAGTACTACCAGGATGAATCGAGAGAGGGGTGTCATGAGCTTCCTTAAGGATCTTCTGCCTTAGATTCCTATTCTTCGGAACTACCATCCTATTCTCGAAGTACACGGTACCCTCATCGTCTAGGGTAAAACATTTTGCCTTACCGCTAGCAATGTTCTGCTTGATATATCGGATACCTCGAGCATGTTGTTGAACAACTTTGATTTGATCCTCAAGGGTTGGTTTCACAATCAAGGTGGAAAGGAATCCATGAGGAACAATCTCGAGATTGAGCTTTCAAAATTCCTCATAGAGAAGTGGTTGATACTGTTGTAACATGAGGTTGTTACAATACGACTTACGACTTAGTGCATCAGCCATGACATTGGCTTTGCCTGGGGTGTAAGAGATACTCAAGTCGTAATCTTTTATCAACTCTATCCAGCGTCTTTGCCTGAGGTTAAGATCTGGCTGGGTGAATATGTATTTGAGGCTTTGGTGATCGGTATAGATTTCACAACGATTACCAAGGAGGTAATGTCGCCAAGTCTTCAGGGCATGAACTACGGCAGCGAGTTCAAGATCATGGGTAGGATAGTTTTCTTCATGTGGATGCAACTGGCGTGAAGCATAAGCTACCACATGTCGATCTTGCATAAGTATGCATCCTAACCCTTGCCGTGAAGCATCACAATAGATTTCGAAATCCTTTTTGGTGTCTCGAGGTGCAAGTACGGGTTCAGAAGTCAATCTTCTTTTTAGCTCTTGAAAGCTTTCCTCGCACTTGGGAGTCCATAGGAATTTCTTATCTTTCTTGAGGAGTTCAGTCAGAGGCTTTGCAACTTTGGAGAAGTTCTCAACGAAGCGGCGACAATAGCTTGCTAGGCCAAGAAAACTCCTAACTTGCTTAACCGATTCAGGTGGAGTACAGTCAAGGACGGCCTGAACTCTCTCGGGATTCACAACAATGCCTTTTGCAGAAATCACGTGGCCTAAGTAGGTCACTTCTGGTAGCCAAAATTCACACTTGGAGAATTTAGCATAAAGGCGATGCTCTCTAAGTTTCATCAATACCATCCTAAGATGTTCTGCATGCTCTTCTTCGTTCTTCGAGTAGATGAGAATGTCATCAAGATAAACCACAACAAATTTATCTAAGTACTCCATGAAGATCGAATTCATCAAGCGCGAAAAAGTGGCTGGGGCATTGGTTAAACCGAAGGACATGACGGTGTACTCGTAAAGACCATAACAAGTAGTGAAAGACGTTTTGGGAATGTCCTCGTTTCTGATTTTGATTTGATGATAACCTAATCTCAAATCCATCTTGGAGAAGACACAGGATCCAGCAAGTTGATCATAAAGATCATTGATCCTGGGAAGTGGGTACTTGTTCTTTATCGTCGCTAGATTTAGCGGACGATAGTCTACGCACATCCTTTCTATTCCATCTTTCTTCGTCACGAACAGAACGGGGCAACCCCATGGCGATGAGCTAGGGCGGATGAAGCCTTTTGCCAACGAAGCATCAAGTTGGGTTTTTTGCTCAGCTAACTCATGTGGGGCCATTCTATATGGGCGTTTGGAAATTGGGGCTGTGCCTGGTATAAGATCCACTATGAATTCCACAGACCTGTCGGGTGGCATTCCCGACAGCTCTTCTGGAAAGACATCCGGAAAGTCACAAACTATCGGAATATCTTCAAGGTTAGGAAGGGGATGTTCATTCAACGAATATAGCTGGGTGTCTGAACCTTGAGATGTGAAATGGACTATCTTGCCGGAAGGATGAGTGATTGTTACTGATTTAGTGGCACAATCAATCTTGGCACGGTGTTTGGACAACCAATCCATACCTAAGATGATATCGATATCTGAAAATTTGAGGGCTATGAGAGAAGCAAGGAATACAACATCCTCAACAGCAATCTCATTGTCATGACTTACCCTACTGGTACGCAATGTGGATCCTGGAGTTTTAATCATGAAAGGGGTAGGCAACTCCTCAAATGAAATGTCATGCAGGAGTGCGAACTTTTCAGACAAAAAGGAATGGGAAGCTCCAGAATCAAATAGAACAGAAGCAGGTTTGGAGTTGACAGGAAGTGTACCGAATACAACCTTCGTATCCTCTTGGGCTTCTTTGATGGTAGCATGGTTCACACGTCCGTATTCAACAATAGCGGACATGTCTTTGGAAGGCTTTGGTGGCTTAGCTTTGGCTTTATGTTTTGGACGAGGAGGAACATTCTCTTGCAATGAACACTGTCGTGCAATGTGGCCAGTATTACCACACTTGTAGCACCAACGGGTGTTAGGTTGTGGAGTTTGTATGGAAAGCACTCTACTATCTTTCTGGGTATTCTTGCTTTGTGGAGATGGTCTTGGAATCAAGTGCGAAGGAATAGCACTAGTTGGGATCCAAAATCGACGTTTCTGAGAACCCAAACTAGAAGAGGAAGCAAGATCACGATCACGCTTGCGAGACTCTTCAAAGACCTCATTTCCATGCTCAGCTCTGAATGATCTATTGACCAAATCCTCGAAGTTGACGAATTCAAGGAGATTGAGATCATGACGAAGGACAGGGTTAAGTCCCTTGCGAAACCTTGCTTGCTTTTTGGCATCGGTTGATATCTTATCAGGGGCATAACGAGAAAGTCGGTTGAACTCAGTCCTGTACTGATGAACAGTCATCTTTTCCTGAGATAGGTTGCATAACTCTTCCCTCTTTCTTTCCATCAGCTCGTCCAGAATATGGTACACTTGGAAGGCATCACGGAACTCCTGCCAAGTCACTACGTGACCATCAGGCTGCATTGCAACAAAACTTTCCCACCATTCACCAGCAGCACCTTCCAGAAAGTATGCCGCAAACATCACACGATCATCTGGAGAAACATGCGCCTTCTCAAGCTTACGCTCGATGGAACGGAGCCAATCATCGGCATCAAGGGGCTCAGATGAACATCGGAATACTGGCGGGTTCAAAAGGATAAAATCCTGGATGGATATTACCGCATCTCGCTGAATAGAAGTATTCTTCTCAATGAGCTTCAAAAGGCGTGTTTGATCACGTCGATTTCGCTCAGCCTCCATCATGATTTCCTCTGCAGAAGGCGGTGAAGGAGGATCATCATCACCACTTTGATTACCGTGACCAGATTCAACACATCTAGTTCCACCTGACATTCTGTGTGATAAAATCAACAATCAGAGTAGGATTTATGATGGAATCAAAGCAAAGATGATATAATTTAAGAGCGGACAAGATTGTAATGCAAAAGCATTGGACTCACTGGAAACACGGGACAAATCGGACAGCATAACGGTTGTACCGGGGTGGAAAAATGAATCAATCTGCAAGAATGATCAGAACCTTCTCAAAAGGCTCGAAGGGATGGTGACTCTAGACAACCAAAACATTCCTACAGCTATGGAGAGTCAAACAACGAGATGTTCTTGTATAGACATAGATGAGCCTATTCCTATCTTCCCGTAGAACAAGATGAGGGTGACTCAGAACTCAGATCGATGAGGGTAAGGAGGAAAAGAAGCCTTACGTTGTTCCCTTATACCCAAAGTAACTATATAACTATAGAATGCTAGACTCGACTTCGGCCAAGGTTTACTAATCCTACAGGCAGTCCTGCTCTGATACCAAGTCTGTCGGGACCCGGGGTTTGCATATGTAATTCGAGTCACAATTCAATCATATGGAGAGCCGAGAGCCATACCCACTTGTCTAAGCAGACAAGGCCAAGTACAAGAACCTCTCGGAAAGCTCGAACGTGAGGGGCATCCCATCCAGGCCCGGATGATCAACTGAGATGGGTCCTCATCGTCCGCTCACAAGTCTAAATGATTATGGGTGGTGAAATCCCATACTCATAGACAAGTCCCCTCAACCATATTGTCGATTGAATCATAACACTTACATAAACAGACTCCAGCCCGATCTGTTAGTCGGGGTCTCGGGCGGGCTCAATCATACAACAAGTGTGCCACGTGACAGAGTCACGAGCAATCGCATCGCGATGCCCCAAGCTGCGCACATCTAAGGGCCACTTGGTGTATAAAAGACCGCCGGCGAGAACACAACTAAGGTATCGAACCACACACATGACATGCAGGATATAAACATACACGCAGCATGCATGCCAAGTGTATAACAGCAGGTAACACAACATGAACTCTACAAACTCATAGCTTTATTGCATCTGCTAAACAGAGCAGATATAGTAGTGTTACAAGTAGAGATCACATCACTGTGATCCAACATTACATCATACAACAACGGAACCAAATTATGTCTTAGTAAAGACAAGGTTAACAAATGGCTTAAGAAGCCTTTAATAAAACACAACGACCCTCCAGAGGGACCAGGCTGCTGTCTGGGACTACATTACTTCGTCGACGTCGAGATTGAGGGGGAGGCCACCATCAGGGTCAGTGGTCTCGTCTCTAAAACATAGAATAAGCAAACGTGAGTACAAAGTCGTACTCAGCAAGACTTACGTCAGAACTATACTACTCATGCTCAGATATCAAGGTAAGGCAAGTGGGTTGTAATGCAGAAAGCTTTGACTTGGCTATCCTGTACTACGACTACATAGAGTTGAGATGAGAGGCGCACACGAGTCCATCTAATCTTGATCACCACTTCAATACACAACCATGGATCCTTCCTCGACTTCCCCACGAGGAAGCAACCCAAAGCACTCACACTTATCTTGCGATTTTTAGAGTATCCATTTGAGTTGTCTAATAATCAGGTAAAGATCTCCAAGTAGTCCATAACCGCGGACACGGATATTCAAATAGTTCAATAACCCTGCAGGGGTGTACTTCTTCACATACGTAGCTACCACTTATCGCCTAGAACTCGTCACCTTCAAGCGGTGTCGGCGAGGATAGTACCACGACACTTACCTCACGGCTCCAACTCTAGTCCAGGGAATCGCCTATCTGAGTATGTACCCCAATCGGGAATCCGGCCGGGGTGTCCGTTCAGGACCCATACGATGTATGGACGGTCTGACAAGCCCACCTCGATGGATGGTGCTGCGCTTGCCTTAAACCGTGCTACGTTATGAAAGCAAATAGAATAAAATTAACCCATGCGAATCCTGGACCAAAGTCGGGGTGAATTAATAGGTCGAGAGGGGTCAATGAGCCCAACATGTGGTAGTAATCTGTGTCTTGGATCACAACACAAGAACTCGGGGCCTAGGGCAGTGTAAATGAGACAACCCACTGTGTACTCCTACACAGCCTCTCATTGTTCACTTATATTAGGGTGACATCATCAACACGTTACCACCTGGTTGCCTGTGTTCACTACCATCCCGATACATCACCCAGATGGATCAACTTCATTGCAAACAACTCTAGCATGGCATAGCATAACATGGATGAAGGGCCACATGATGAACACAAACAAACTTGTATCTGCTAGGTTGAGGTTTGCTTAATACTGTGGTAGCAATGATAGGTCATGCAAAGGATGGGTTCAACTAGCGGAAGAACGGTAACATGTGAATCACCTAATCACGCATAAGAGAACAAGAGGGAAACTGGGTTTTTATAGATATGATCAAAGGGGGTTTGCTTGCCTTATTGTCGAGACTCGGGGGGTGCCACTCTTCGGAGAATTAGGGACTGCGTCCGGCGATGGATCTATCGAGAAGAAGCAAACACCGAGACAACAAAAGTATAAACATCACATTGCAATGCACATTCAAGAAATGAATCATGGCATGGTACTGATGTGATCTAGGTTCAATTTGCAACAAGTTAATTGAAGTTGATTTGAATAAGAAATTCAAATTCAAACTCCAAATGTTGTTCAAATTAGCCAAAGTTGCATTTGCTAATGTTTGGATATGGTAAACCATGTTGTCATGTGTATGATATTGTCAGAACCCTTTGTTAGGTAATGTGCTAGGGTTAGCAAGTCACTTGCATCATGTTAAATTTTCAAAAGAAACCTTTGAAATCAAAATCAAAAGCAAAATGGGAGAAGGAACCCCCCCCCCCAGATGAATTAATTCAAAAGGCCAGATAAAAATCTTCTCCAAAAATTCATGTTAGATTTTTGAAAAGTCTTATAAATGAGTGTGATCACATATCAAGTGATGTGGGACCCACCCCATTCTCATAGATTTTTCAAATATTCAAACAGTGCCTTGGATTTAATCAAAAACCCCTATTTGAATTTGAATTCAAATATTTTGAATTTCAAAAATGTTCAAACTCTGGATATGACTAGCTACTGGTCATGTAATGCCATATAAAAGATTTGAGCATTTATAATAATGCCTAGCTATTTATTTGCTAAGAAAAACAAATATACAGAAAAGAAAAAGAAAATAGAAAAGGAAAAGGGGCTTACCTGCAAAGGAGCCCAACTCATCCCCCAGCCGGCCCAGCCCACCTCCCACGCCTGTCGTCTTCCTCAAGCAGGGGCACTGCTGCGTGGCGACCATGCCGTGGCCGCCGCCGAGCCCTGGCCACCTCCTGCTTCTCCCGCGCCACCTCTTCACGCCTGGAGACGCCCAGAGGTCCTCCTGTTCCATTCCCCCTCTCCACGAACCCCCTCCCCGTCTCCCTCGCCCGATTTCTCCACCTCCCGAAGACTCGCCGGAGCGCCCCGCCGTGGAACTCGCAGCTAACGTCGTCTAGGGCTCAAGCTGGTGTGTCCATCCTCCTCCCCGTCTTCGTCTTCGTCGACTAGCAGAAACAGGAGCTCCAATTTGGTCTAGAAGCAACGCCAGGTTCATCGGATCACCGCCGGCCGCCGGAGCTCGAGTTGGTCGATTCGCCGCCGCCGTAACCTCCCCGCCTCCGACACCTGCTCCAACGTGTTCACCAACGTCTGGTGAGCATTTCCTCTCAAGCCACGATCCCGCTCGCGTCCTCTAGCTCATTCTGCCATGAGAGCCGTGGCTCCTCGTCGCCGATGTGCTCGCCAGCGAGCACCCGTGAAGCAAACGAACTCGAGAACCTGTCCATCGTCTTCGCCGAGCTCTTCTGGTTCGATCCCGACTAGCCCAGCGACATGAAGGGCCCCCTAGCTCGATCCCGTTCCAAGCCGTACCTCGGACCGTCGTCGTCACGTCAGGCCTCCCCGTGGTCGCCCGACTCGCCTAGGTGAAGCGCGAGTTCGAGGGCTACCCCCTGGTGGTCTCGGCGAGCGATTTGGTGGCCGGGAGCTCCCTCCCCGTGCAGCGCCGCCGCACTGGTGGCCACCGGCGTTTAGCCGCCGGCAGGCCGCCGAAGTGGCCATGATTAGGGGCTTAACCCCACCTGGGTTAAGTGACCCTAGGTCACTGACACTGGGCCCCAGTGGCTTAATTAAGCCACTGGTTAATTTAAACAGCCGGATTATTTAACCCAGAGACTGACAACCCTGGCCCACATGTCAGCCCCCCCCCCCTTGACGCCAGCATGAGGTCATGCTGACACAGTAAATGAATTTCCATAATAAAATGAATTAAAGAAATTCCAGAAAATCCAGAAAATAGCCCAAACTTTGGAAATTCATAGAAAATTCATATTAACTCCAAATTGGATAAATAATATATGAAAAATGATCAGGAGAAAATAACCTATCCAAATATCCAACTTTGAACTTTGTTTGAGTTGAATTTAAAATGTGATCAGTAGCATTTTCTATTTGATTTAAATGGAATTAAATCAAATTCAATTCAAATATTTTTGCAACTTGAACCATGGCAACATGCTACATTTCACTTACACATCAGAGGCATATCATACACATTTCAAAATGATTCAAATTGATCAAACAATGTCACATGTAACTTGGCTAAGTTTGAATTCAAATTGGAGTTTGAATTTGCAATTCAATTTGCAATATACTCCATTTAAATGGAATTGCTTCACACATCAAAGCATATACATCAAGTTTCAACCTTCCATCATGTGATTGTGCATTGTATTTACTTTGCTACCTTGTTTGTTGTTTGTTGAGTAGAGGTGGAACCGGAGCAGGAGGCTGCCCCCTTCGTTGAAGACCCCGAACCCGAACCTCGTCAGCAAGGCAAGCAAACCCCCATTGATCATGTCGATAAAATCCCACTTCCCTCTCATGTCTCGCTTATGCATTGTTTAGGATGATTACCGTGATGCGTTTCTACCGCATAGATGAACCCATTCCTTTGCATGACCTATCATTTTGTCACAGTAGTAAGCAAACCACAATCCTAGCAACTCTAGGAGTTGATTGATATCATGTGGCCCCTGCAATTGTTACTGCTTATTGCATGCTTAGAGTGATACCTTGATGATACTTTTATGTGAGTCGGGATTGTAGTGATCATGTTGATGATGGTAGAAAAGTGTTGGTGAACCTACCCTAATACGAGGTGAACGATGAGAGGCTGTGTAGGAGTACACGGTGGGTTGTCTCGTTGAACACCGCCCTAAGTCCGAGTTCTTGTGTGGTGATCCAAGATGAAGAGTACAACCACACATTGGGCTCACTGACCCCTCTCAACCTACTAACTCATCCCTTTCGATGTCCAGATGTCGCAATAGTTCGGATTTCTGGTAGGTCTGTGGCCTGGCTGCTAAGTGAGAGAACGGCTCATCCGAGACCGGCTTATGCACCACGCACACATCACTTGGGTCCACTTCGGTAAACCGGCCGGGTTCACGATAGTGGTAGCCAACCCAAGTAGGCGGCTTTCTCGGACTAGATAGGCTATGAGGTAACAGTTGTGGTGAGCATCCTCGCTGGCACCCCTTGAATGGTGTCGAGATCAAAGGCGGTAACCGATGATCATGTGTGTGTAGCGGTACACCCCTGGAGGGTTAACAAAACTATTCGAATAGCCGCGTCCGCGGTTATGGACTGCTTGGAAAGTTTGCTTGATTATTAGACAACTTGAACTGGATACTTCTAAAACACACCAAGATAAGTGTGAGTGCTATGGCGTGCTTTCTCGTGGGGAAGTCGAGGAAGGCACCATAGTTGTGTAATTTGTTGGAGAAAGTAGTGGACTCGTGTACGCTTCTTACCTCAAGTCTGGTACTCGTAGTTCAGGACTAGCCAAGTCAAAGCTGGCACTTCTGCAAGTGAAACCCCACCTACCTTTACCTTGATACATTTGCATGAGTAGTGTAGCTCCTATGTAAGTCTTGATGAGTACGACTTTGTACTCACGTTTGCTTAATCTATGTTTTAGATGAAACCACTGACCCCGAAGGTGGCTTCTTCATCGAGCTGGACGACTGAAGATCAAGCTAGTCTAGTCCCAGTCAGACGACTGGTTCCCTCGTGGAGGGCATGTGTTTAAATAAGGCTTCTTAAGCCATTTGTTAAACTTGTCTGTACTCAGACATACTTTGCTTCCGCTTGTGTTGTAATGTTGGATCACATGTTTGTGATCTCTGTGTGCACTCTATAAGAGTTATCAATAAAAATGTATACTTTGTAGAGAATTGCAATGATACCTGCTGTTCATACAAGGCATGTGTGCTGCGTGTATGTTTATAACATGCATGTCTTTGTATGGGTTTTCGAGACCTTAGTTGTGATCTGGCTGGCGGTCTTTCATAAACCAAGTGGCCCTTAGATGTGCGCAGCTTGGGGCATCGCGATGCGATTGTTCGAGACTCTGTCTCGTGCACACTTTGTGGGATGATCGAGCCCGCCCTAGACCCCGACTAAGTGATCGGGCTGGAGTAAGTTTATGTAAGAGTTATGAGATAGTCGATATTATGGTTGAGGCGACTTGTCTTTGAATATGGGAGTTCACCACCCATATCATTAGACTTGTGTGCGGACGATGAGGACCCATCTCAGTTGATCATCCGGCCTGGATGGGATGCCCCTCACGTACGATGCTCTCCGAGAACGTTCTGTGCTTGGCCTTGTCTGCTTAGACAAGTGGGTATGGTTCTCGGCTCTCCATATGACTATGTCTTAACTGGACTTGCATACGCTAACCCCGGGTCCCGACAGACTTGGTATCAGAGCAGGACTGACTATAGGACTAGCAGCCTTGGCCAAAGTCGAGTCTAGCCTTCTATAGTTATATAGTTACTCTGGGTATATAAGGGAACAACGTAAGGCTTCTTTTTTCTCCTTACCCCCTTCGTTCTGAGTTCTGAGTCACCCTCATCTTATTCTACGGGAAGATAGGACTAGGCTCTCCTCTGTCTGACTAGAACATCTCGTTGTTTGCTTCCTTGTAGCCGTAGGAAAGTTGTGATCGGTTTGTTAGAGTGGTTATGCTTCCTGATTTCTTACATCATATTTAAGTGTTGTTTCCATGTTGTAAGAAATTGTCTTTTTCTTGCAAATACAGCCGTTATGTTGTTCGAGTCATTCCAGGTTTATCTCATAATCTGATGCATTTGCAAACTCCTTCTTTCTGTTTCAGATGGCAGATCTTCCCCCTCGGCAGATTGTTCGTTTGACCAGGTGCCTCGGTGTGCGTGGCCATCCCGCCACATTGATCGAGATGATGTCCTATGTGGGATATCGATGGTATCCTGAGTACACCGTCGAGGAGCAGTTCCACGACTTCAATCAGACCCAGTTCCACTGCATTGTCCGGATCTACCCGCACCACCTTGGAGTCACTCAGCCTATCCACTTTGGACATGGCATTGGCATGACTGAGAACATGGCTGTGCAGGATGCTGCATACTCATGATTTACCCTGCTGAAGAGAGGAGCACACTATGCTGAGAGAGACCTCATTCCGCTATATCCCTGCTGCACTTCCAGGAGAAGAGGGATATTACACCGGACTCTACTCAGATCACTCTGCAGAAGATCTAGTACTTCAGATGACTGCTAGGTTTGCTAGTGATCGAGATCGTGATGCACGCGCTCTCCGTTTTGAGCTTCACGCCACCCGTGTTCGTCTGTATCGAGCACTGACACTCTTGGCACCCTTCGTGAGTGTTGGATCAGTTGAGTATGATGCTATCTACCCTGTGAGGACTCAGATGCCTTCTCGAGTTGCTTGGCCCGAGATTGGAGGCATTTTTCCACCCCGTGGTCCTCTGCTTCCACCCTACGCTGGACCTAGGCCCCATCCTTGCCCAAATGGATATCAGGGTCCACAGGTCTCCGTGTTTTCCGATGGTCACCTTTAGCTACCGGGATACGCGGGTAACTTTTACGAGGACTACTATGGAGTTGGAGATGAGTGAGACCGCCTGTGGTCTTACTTAGTGAGGATGTAGTAGTATCTTAGTATATTGTACGCAAGGTGTCTAAGTTCCAGAGGCTTAGATAAATAATGTATAGGAAGTCAGAGTGCCTCTGAAGGATGTATCATCTTCATCACATTTGTATTAGCTTGGTGCTTGTACTAAAATGATATATGGTTTGTATGAGAGCTTGTGAATATATGGCTTGTATGCTTTTATCACCATGTTGTCAAGATGATTACTTCCTTTGCTCTGTAATCGTTCCAGTACTTCAATACCTTGATTAGACTCTTCAAATCAACTCTGTTTGACTTTGGTCTTTCACCTTCAGGATGTCTCAAGGAACCCGTGGCCAGCTTGGTCGTAACCAGGGTCGTGGGAATGAACAGGAGGAAGGCAACCTTCCACCCCCACCCACGATGGCTCTGGTTCTGATGGAGGTTGAGAGGAACCTCCGAGACTCTCACCATTTGCTGGAAGTCATTGCCCGCAACACCACTCAACAGCGCAACGAGTTGGTGTCCCTGAACGACTTCATCCGGCTTCATCCCCCGGTTTTCAGTTACTCCACCGAGCCCCTTGACGCCGATGACTGGCTTCGCAGCATCGAGAGGAAGCTCCAAGCAGGCCATGTTGCAAATGGCGACAAGGTCAGCTATGCCACCTATCACCTTGAAGGTGCAGCTAGCTCTTGGTGGGAGAACTTCCTGAACATGCGTCCCGTTGGACCGCCTGCATCTTGGGATGAATTCTGCACTTCCTTCCGTGAGCACCACATTCCCAAGGGTCTTATGGACCGCAAGCGTGAGGAGTTCTGCAACCTCACCCAAGGCAGAAGGACCGTTGACGAGTTTAGTCGTGAGTTCAACCGACTGGCTCTCTATGCTACTGAAGAAGTCTCCACCGACGCAAAGAAGCAAGAGAGGTTCCGTGGTGGACTCAATTCCGGACTCCGTCGTGAGGTCAACCTACATGACTTTAGCACCTTCCAGGTCCTTGTCAACAAGGCCATCAAGGCAGAGGACATGAACACCCCCAACGACTTCCGCAAACACCCTAGAGACGATGGTTCATCCAGTTCAGGCTCCCAGAAGCGCAAGATCTGGATCCCAAATAGTATGTTCCGCCAGAACAACCCACCGAGGCCATCCTATGTGGCGCCTCGTCCACCAACTCAGTTCCACCCAGCTCCACCAAACAACCCAGCTCCCCGCACTGTCTTTGGAGCCTGTTACAAGTGTGGTCAGGCAGGCCACTACTCTCGTGATTGTCCCCAGAACCAGCTACAGAATCAGAATGGTCCACCCCGTGCCGGAGGCAACAACAACGGTCATGGAAAGACACCCCAGAAGGTCTACACCGCCAAACCCGCTCCTCCCGCCACTCGTGGATGTGTGAACCAGATTGCCGCCGAAGAGACTGAAGACACCACTGACGTCATTCTTGGTACGCTCCCAGTCAATTATGTTCCTACTTCCGTTCTTTTCGACCCAGGAGCATCTCATTCATTCATGTCGGAAAGTTATGCACTTCGTCATGAGTTATCCTTTGTTGAATTGTCCACCCCCATGATTATTCAAACTCCAGGGTCAAGATGGCAAACTAATAGAGTAAGCCATGGAAATCAAATGGAAATTGAGGGTTTAGTATTCCTTGCTTCACTCATAGCCCTCAAATCTTCAGATATTGATGTCATCCTTGGCATGGATTGGCTATCAAGACAGAATGCCTACGTGGATTGCAAAGGCAAATCCGTGAAACTAACCCACCCTTCGGGCAAGACCGTCAACTATACCTCACCAAAAACAAGAACCCAAGTGCATTCTATGAATGTACTTCCCCTTCCCGAACTTGAAGATATTCCGGTGGTTCGTGACTTCCCGGATGTCTTTCCTGAAGAGCTGCCGGGCATGCCACCCGACAGATGTGTAGAGTTTATAGTGGATCTTGTGCCAGGAACCGCACCCATTTCTAGACACCCATACAAAATGGCCCCACGTGAGTTAGCTGAGCTTAAAACCCAACTGGAAGCTTTGTTGGAAAAAGGCTTCATCCTCCCTAGCTCATCGCCATGGGGTTGCCTTGTTCTGTTCGTAACGAAGAAAGATGGAATAGAAAGGATGTGCGTAGACTATCGCCCGCTAAATTTAGCGACGATAAAGAACAAGTATCCATTGCCTAGGATCAATGATCTTTATGATCAACTTGCAGTATCCTCTGTCTTCTCCAAGATGGATTTGAGATTAGGTTATCATCAAATCAAAATCCGAAATGAGGACATTCCCAAAACGGCTTTTACTAATCGTTATGGTCTTTACGAGTACACCGTCATGTCCTTTGGTTTAACCAATGCCCCCGCCACTTTCTCACGCATGATGAATTTGATCTTCATGGAGTACTTAGATAAATTTGTTGTGGTTTATCTCGATGATATTCTCATCTACTCGAAGAACGAAGAAGAACATGCCGAACACCTAAGGCTGGTATTGATGAAACTTAGAGAGCATCGCCTGTATGCTAAATTCTCCAGGTGTGCATTTTGGCTACCAGAAGTGACCTACTTAGGCCACGTGATTTCTGCAAAAGGCATTGCTGTGAATCCCGAGAGAGTTCTGGCCGTCCTTGACTGGACTCCACCTGAATCGGTTAAGCAAGTTAGGAGTTTTCTTGGCCTAGCCAGTTATTGCCGCCGCTTCGTCGAGAACTTTTCTAAAGTTGCAAAGCCTCTAACTGAACTCCTCAAGAAAGATAAGAAATTCTTATGGACTTCCAAGTGCGAGGAAAGCTTTCAAGAGCTAAAAAGAAGGTTAACTTCTGCACCCGTACTTGCACCTCCAGACACCAAAAAGGATTTCGAGATCTATTGTGACGCATCACGGCAAGGGTTAGGATGCATACTTTTGCAAGATCGACATGTGATAGCTTATGCTTCACGCCAATTGTGGCCACATGAAGAGAACTATCCTACCCATGACCTTGAACTCGTTGCCGTAGTTCATGCCCTAACAACTTGGCGACATTACCTCCTTGGTAATCGTTGTGAGATCTATTCCGACCACCAAAGCCTCAAATACATTTTCACCCAGCCAGATCTTAATCTCAGGCAAAGACGCTAGATTGAGTTGATAAAAGATTACGACGTAGGAATTTCTTACACCCCAGGCAAAGCCAATGTCATGGCTGATGCACTAAGTCGTAAGTCGTATTGTAACAACCTCATGTTACAACAGTATCAACCACTTCTTCATGAGGAATTTCGCAAGCTCAATCTTGAGATTGTTCCTCATGGCTATCTTTCTACCTTGGTGGCGAAACCAACTCTTGAGGATCAAATCATAGTTGCCCAAAGGCGTGCACGAGGTGTTCGTCGGATCAAGGAAAACATTGCTAGCGGAGTTGCTAAATGTTTCTCCACAGATAGCAAGGGAACGGTATTCTTTGAAAATCGTTTGGTAGTACCTAAGAATAGGGAACTAAGGCAACTCATCCTCAAGGAAGCCCATGACACACCCCTCTCGATTCATCCCAGTAGCACAAAGATGTACCGAGATCTACGCCAGAGATTTTGGTGGACTAGGATGAAGAGAGACATTGCTCAATTTGTTGCCGAATGTGATGTTTGTCGTCGCATTAAGGCAGAACATCAAAGACCTGCTGGTACACTTCAACCTTTGTCTATTCCCGAGTGGAAATGGGACAAAGTCGGTATGGACTTCATCACCGGCTTTCCAAAAACCCAGAAAGGAAACGATGCCATCTTCGTTGTCATAGATAGGCTTTCGAAAGTTGCTCACTTCCTTCCAGTTCACGAGTCTATAACTCCTGGCCAGTTAGCAGACTTGTACGTCTCTAGAATTGTATCCCTTCACGGTGTTCCTTTGGAAATCAATTCTGATCGTGGTAGCCTTTTCACCTCTAGATTTTGCGGAAGCTTTCAGAATGCTATGGGAAGTCATCTCTCCTTTAGTACAGCTTTCCATCCTCAGTCTAGCGGTCAAGTCGAAAGGGTTAACCAAATTCTTGAAGACATGCTCAGAGCTTGTGTTATCTCATTCGGAAAGAATTGGGAGAAGTCTCTTCCATTCGCCAAATTTGCTTATAACAATAGTTTTCAATCTAGTCTGAACATGGCTCCTTTTGAACTCCTATATGGACGACGATGTCGAACACCACTAAACTGGTCAGAAATCGGTGAAAGACAATTCTTTGGACCGGATATGATCAAGGAAGCAGAAGAGCAAGTTCGCATTGTTCGTGATCAATTGAAAGCAGCCCAGTCTCGTCAGAAAAGCTACTATGATCATCATCATAGGCAAGAGAGCTACAATCTGGATGAGAAGGCTTACCTTCGGGTTACTCCTCTGAAGGGAACTCAACGTTTCGGTATCAAAGGCAAGTTGGCCCCACGTTACATCGGACCTTTCCGCATTCTTGCCAAACGGGGAGAAGTTGCCTACCAACTTGAACTACCCCCGCATCTTTCCCGAGTACATGATGTATTCCATGTGTCCCAACTCAGGCGTTGCTTCAAGGACCCCATCCGCGAAGTCGACCATGAAACGCTTGATCTCCAAGATGACCTTTCTTATCGAGAATACCCCGTTCGTATTCTTGATTCCGCAGAGCGTGTCACTCATCGTCAGAAGATTAGGTTTCTGAAAGTGCAATGGTCACACCACTCTGAGAGAGAAGCTACGTGGGAAAGAGAAGACCGTCTCAGTGCCGAGTACCCCACCATCCTCCCGCAGACTTCTGAATCTCGGGACGAGATTCTGTTGAGTGGGGGCGAGTTGTCAGAACCCTCTGTTAGGTAATGTGCTAGGGTTAGCAAGTCACTTGCATCATGTTAAATTTTCAAAAGAAATCTTTGAAATCAAAATCAGAAGCAAAATGGGAGAAGGAACCCCCACCAGATGAATTAATTCAAAAGGCCAGATAAAAATCTTCTCCAAAAATTCATGTTAGATTTTTGAAAAGTCTTATAAATGAGTGTGATCACATATCAAGTGATGTGGGACCCACCCCATGCTCATAGATTTTTCAAATATTCAAACAGTGCCTTGGATTTAATCAAAAACCCCTATTTGAATTTGAATTCAAATATTTTGAATTTAAAAAATGTTCAAACTCTGGATATGACTAGCTACTGGTCATGTAATGCCATATAAAAGATTTGAGCATTTATAAAAATTCCTAGCTATTTATTTGCTAAGAAAAACAAATATACAGAAAAGAAAAAGAAAATAGAAAAGGAAAAGGGGCTTACCTGCAAAGGAGCCCAACTCATCCCCCAGCCGGCCCAGCCCACCTCCCGTGCCTGTCGTCTTCCTGAAGCAGGGGCACTGCTGCATGGCGACCTTGCCGGGGCCGCCGCCGAGCCCTGGCCACCTCCTGCTTCTCCCGCGCCACCTCTTTACGCCTGGAGACGCCCAGAGGTCCTCCCGTTCCATTCCCCCTCTCCACGAACCCCCTCCCCGTCTCCCTTTCCCGATTTCTCCACCTCCCGAAGACTCGCCGGGACGCCCCGCCGTGGAACTCGCAGCCAACGTCGTCTAGGGCTCAAGATGGTGTGTCCATCCTCCTCCCCGTCCTCGTCTTCGTCGACTAGCAGAAGCAGGAGCTCCAATTTGGTCTAGAAGCGACGCCAGGTTCATCGGATCATCGCCGGCCGCCGGAGCTTGAGTTGGTCGATTCGCCGCCGCCGTAACCTCCCCACCTCCGACACCTGCTCCAACGTGTTCACCAACGTCTGGTGAGCATTTCCCCTCAAGCCACGACCCCGCTTGCCTCCTCTAGCTCATTCCGCCATGAGAGCCGTGGCTCCTCGTCGCCGGTGTGCTCGCCAGCGAGCACCCGTGAAGCAAACGAACTCGAGAACCTGTCTATCGTCTTCGCCGAGCTCTTCTGGTTCGATCCCAACTAGCCCAGCGCCATGAAGGGCCCCCTAGCTCGATCCCGTTCCAAGCCGTACCTCGGCCCGCCGCCGTTCAAGTCGCCGTCGTCACGTCAGGCCTCCCCGTGGTCGCCCGACTCGCCTAGGTGAAGCGCGAGTTCGAGGGCTACCCCCTGGTGGTCTCGGCGAGCGATTTGGTGGCCGGGAGAACCCTCCCCGTGCAGCGGCGCCGCACTGGTGGCCACCGGCGTTTAGCCTCCGGCAGGCCGCCGACGTGGCCATGATTAGGGGCTTAACCCCACCTGGGTTAAGTGACCCTAGGTCACTGACACTGGGCCCCAGTGGCTTAATTAAGCCACTGGTTAATTTAAACAGTCGGATTATTTAACCCAGAGACTGACAACCCTGGCCCACATGTCAGCCCCCCCTGACGCCAGCATGAGGTCATGCTGACGCAGTAAATGAATTTCCATAATAAAATGAATTAAAGAAATTCCAGAAAATCCAGAAAATAGCCCAAACTTTGGAAATTCATAGAAAATTCATATTAACTCCAAATTGGACAAATAATATATGAAAAATGATCAGGAGAAAATAACCTATCCAAATATCCAACTTTCAACTTTGTTTCAGTTGAATTTAAAATGTGATCAGTAGCATTTGCTATTTGATTTAAATGGAATTAAATCAAATTCAATTCAAATATTTTTGCAACTTGAACCATGGCAACATGCTACATTTCACTTACACATCAGAGGCATATCATACACATTTCAAAATGATTCAAATTGCTCAAACAATGTCACATGTAACTTGGCTAAGTTTGAATTCAAATTGGAGTTTGAATTTGCAATTCAATTTGCAATATACTCCATTTAAATGGAATTTCTTCACACATCAAAGCATATACATCAAGTTTCAACCTTCCATCATGTGATTGTGCATTGTATTTACTTTGCTACCTTGTTTGTTGTTTGTCGAGTAGAGGTGGAACCGGAGCAGGAGGCTGCCCCCTTCGTTGAAGACCCCGAACCCGAACCTCGTCAGCAAGGCAAGCAAACCCCCATTGATCATGTCGATAAAATCCCACTTCCCTCTCATGTCTCGCTTATGCATTGTTTAGGATGATTACCATGATGCGTTTCTACCGCATAGATGAACCCATTCCTTTGCATGACCTATCATTTTGTCACAGTAGTAAGCAAACCACAATCCTAGCAACTGTAGGAGTTGATTGATATCATGTGGCCCCTGCAATTGTTACTGCTTATTGCATGCTTAGAGTGATACCATGTTGATACTGTTATGTGAGTCGGGATGGTAGTGATCATGATGATGATGGTAGAAAAGTGTTGGTAGGTTGTGTAGGAGTACACGGTGGGTTGTCTCGTTGAACACCGCCCTAAGTCCGAGTTCTTGTGTGGTGATCCAAGATGAAGAGTACAACCACACATTGGGCTCACTGACCCCTCTCAACCTACTAACTCATCCCTTTCGATGTCCAGATGTCGCAATAGTTCGAAGTTCTGGTAGGTCTGTGGCCTGGCTGCTAAGTGAGAGAACGGCTCATCCGAGACCGGCTTATGCACCACGCACACATCACTTGGGTCCACTTTGGTAAACCGGCCGGGTTCACGATAGTGTTAGCCAACCCAAGTAGGCGGCTTTCTCGGACTAGATAGGCTATGAGGTAACAGTTGTGGTGAGCATCCTCGCTGGCACCCCTTGAATGGTGTCGATATCAAAGGCGGTAACCGATGATCATGTGTGTGTAGCGGTACACCCCTGCAGGGTTAACAAAACTATTCGAATAGCCGCGTCCGCGGTTATGGACTGCTTGGAAAGCTTAGCTTGATTATTAGACAAGTTGAACTGGATACTTCTAAAACACACCAAGATAAGTGTGAGTGCTATGGCGTGCTTTCTCGTGGGGAAGTCGAGGAAGGCACCATAGTGGTGTAATTTGTTGGAGAAAGTAGTGGACTCGTGTACGCTTCTTACCTCAAGTCTGGTACTCGTAGTTCAAGACTAGCCAAGTCAAAGCTGGCACTTCTACAAGTGAAACCTCACCTACCTTTACCTTGATACATGTTCATGAGTAGTATAGCTCCTATGTAAGTCTTGCTGAGTACGACTTTGTACTCGCGTTTGCTTAATCTATGTTTTAGATGAAACCACTAACCCCGAAGGTGGCTTCTTCATCGAGCTGGACGACTGAAGATCAAGCTAGTCTAGTCCCAGTCAGACGACTGGTTCCCTCGTGGAGGGCATGTGTTTAAATAAGGCTTCTTAAGCCATTTGTTAAACTTGTCTGTACTCAGACATACTTTGCTTCCGCTTGTATTGTAATGTTGGATCACATGTTTGTGATCTCTGTGTGCACTCTATAAGAGTTGTCAATAAAAATGTATACTTTGTAGAGAATTGCAATGATACTTGCTGTTCATACAAGGCATGTGTGTTGCGTGTATGTTTATAACATGCATGTCTTTGTATGGGTTTTCGAGACCTTAGTTGTGATCTGGCTGGCGGTCTTTCATACACCAAGTGGCCCTTAGATGTGCGCAGCTTGGGGCATCGCGATGCGATTGTTCGAGACTCTGTCTCGTGCACACTTTGTGGGATGATCGAGCCCTCCCTAGACCCCGACTAAGTGATCGGGTTGGAGTAAGTTTATGTAAGAGTTATGAGATAGTCGATAGTATGGTTGAGGCGACTTGTCTTTGAATATGGGAGTTCACCACCCATATCATTAGACTTGTGTGCGGACGATGAGGACCCATCTCAGTTGATCATCCGGCCTGGATGGGATGCCCCTCACGTACGATGCTCTCCGAGAACGTTCTGTGCTTGGCCTTGTCTGCTTAGACAAGTGGGTACGGTTCTCGGCTCTCCATATGACTATGTCTTAACTGGACTTGCATACTCTAACCCCGGGTCCCGACAGATATGCCTCTGATGTTCATGTGATAAGGTTGGCATTACAAAGATTTAATTTGAAATGATTTAAAAATTTATTTTGAATTATTCCAAATAACCCAAATAGCTAAATGCTACTGGTTCATCATCATAGATGTGTTTTTCATCCATGAAAATATGATATTTGGAATCCTTGCATTTTTCTGATGATTTTTCATATATTACACTTTTGATTTGGAGTTATGGTTTAAAAGTTATTGAATTTCAAAGATTTAATCATTTTCTGGAATTTCTGGATTATTTGTAAAAAGGAAAAGACTTTACTGCGTCAGCATGACATCAGGATGACGTCATGGGGGCGCTGACCGGTCAACCTGACATGCGGGGCTCATCTGTCATTGTCTCTGGGGTTAACCCCGTTTTAATTAAAATGACAGGGGATTAGGGGGGGGCCCAGGGCCCACTTGTCTGTGAGAGAGAGCGGGATTAGGAGGGGGGGTTAGCCCCTAATTAACCCAGCTGGCCGGCGGTTAGCCGCCGGCGACCACTGGACGCGGCGGCGCCCACTGGTTACGGCGGTGCGAGGCACCGTTTGCCTCGCAGAGGACACGGATGTGCTCCTTGTCCTCGCGCGCACCACCTCGTGCCAACGGCGAAGGCTGGGGGGGCACCGGAGCCTCGCCGGCGACGTGCTTAGCGGCGGCACCCGTACGGTTGCACGGCTCGGATGATTTGGGGCACCGTTTTGAGCGCGGGGAGAGGGGTTCGAAGCTTCTGCTCACCAGGAGCGCGAAGGCGTGGTCGAGGGAGGCGGAAGAGGGCTGTCGGCGACGAATTTCGGCGAAGACTACGGCGGCCGTGGCGGAGGAGGTTGATGCGGGCGGAGTTGTTGAAGCTTCGCGGCTTCGATTGGGTGCTCGAGATGGCGTGGACGACCACGGCGGAGCTTCTGGACAGCACGGCGGGGCGGGTCAACGTCGTTGGCCACGTAGGCGCATGCACGGCGGCGACGGCGAGCTTCGGGTTCTTGCGGGAACGCACGGGAGAGAGGGTGTGAAGAACCAGAGGAAGGGGGGAAGAACAGGGAGGCTTCGAGGGGCTCCTCGGCGCTGGATAGGGACGAGGGGGAGCTGCTGCGTGGCCTCGGCAGCCACGGCGGCCACGGCATGCCGGGCACGCAGCTGTGTGCTCGTGCCCGGGGAGAAGACGACAAGAGCCACTGGGCTGGGCTGGGCCAGGCCTGGTGGCTCCAGGTAAGTTGGGCCTCTTTTTCTTTCTCTATTTTTCTTTTATTTGTTTCTGTTTCTTTTGTTTTGTGTTCTTTTTATAACAAAACATTTTTATAAAACCCTGATATTTTTATTGGGGCTATATGTGACTGATATAAAGCCACACCCAAGTTTTCAGGATTTTTGGAGTTCAAATAATTTGAATCCAATTCAAATAGCATTTAAATTTAATTTCCAAGCCTCTGTTTGAAAATTTGAAAATCCATGAGCATGGGTTTGACTCCAAAACATTTTTAAAATGATCACACTCATTTATAGGACTTTTCAAAATTGTTTGGAGGAATTTTGGAAAAACTTTTTATCTGGCCTTTTTATTTAAGTTCTTTTTGAGGCTTTTCGAAATCCTCAATTCTTAAACCAAAGAATTTAAACATGATGCAATTATTTCTAGTAATAAAAGCACATACCAAAACTAGGGTTGTGACATAGGGAGTTCTTTCCTGGGACCCAGGCGGCATATGAGCTAAATCTTAGGTCGGCGGCGTTGACGGCCGGCGTGATTGGATGAGCTAATTCCTCGGTCGACGGCGTTGCCGACCGGCGCGATTGGAGGAGTTCATTCCTTGGTCTACGGCATTGCCGGTCGGCGTGATTGGCGGAGCTCACTACTAGGGAAATAGCTATACATGGAAAGCTTATTAGTGGCGTATATATTAAGCCATGCGCCACCATCTGTTAGGGGTGGCGCACTGGAAAATAATGCGCCACCCATAAGCTCTTAGGGGTGGCGCATTATTTTCCAGTGCGCCACCCATAAGAGTGGGCCAGACTGGATGAGCTTATATGTGGCGCATTCTGGATAATGCGCCACCCCTAAGAACCTTATAGGTGGCGCATTTCCAAAATGCGCCACCCATAAGGTTCTTAAGGGTGGCGCATTTCTGCAATGCGCCACCCCTAAGCTCTTAGGGGTGGCGCATTTCGGTTATGCGCCACCCCTAAGAGCTTAGGGGTGGCGCATTTTCAGAATGCGCCACCACTGACTTGCAATATGCGCCACTAAATACCTGGATCCACCCTTATCTACTCCACCCCACCTACCACCTCTCATTCACTCCACACATTTCTCAAACTAGATCCACTCTTCTCACGCTAGATCTATTCGGTTTTCTCCTCCTCCCCACCTCATTTCTTCCATTTATCTGTCGATACTTGACATTAAATATATTTTGTTTCATATTAAAGTAAGTGGACCTCCTCGCCAACTCTTTTCTTCCATTTATCACCCATATACTTGTCTTTATTAGCTTGGGGTTTGTTGTATATGTGAAGCTTGGGTTTGATGTATATGTGAAGCTTGTGGTGGTTTGATGTATATGTGAAGCTTGTGGTGGTTTGATGTATATGTGAAGTGTATATGTGAAGCTTGTGGTGGTATGATGTATATTTGAAGTGTATATGTGAAGCTTGTGGTGGTTTTGATGTATATGTGAAGCTTATGGTGGTTTGATGTATATGTGAAGCTTATGGTGGTTTGATGTATATGTGAATCTTGAGTCGCCAATGTTTTACCGAAATGTCGATTCATTTCCGTTTCGGACAATTTCTGGCGCACTCTCCGCATGCTCCCATGCATTATTAGGGAAGGTCATGCCGAATTTTTCCGGCGACGACTGTGATATATAATTGTGTTTCTCTCTCTGTGCACGCAGGCGATCATGGTCCGCGAGATGTTGAGCGATATCACCGTGGATAGGTGGATGCAATGTGCGACAAACGACATTCTACGGAATAATAGGTCGGATATAAGATGTCCGTGTCGGAGATGCAAACTGCAGGGCGTGACCGAGCCTGATTCCGGAATATTGGAAAGACACCTGAAGCGTAATGGTTTGATGGATGGCTACACACGGTGGATCAGTGATGAAGCCGGTGAGGAGGAGGACGTCAATGGTGGGGCGCCAGTAAATGAGGAAGGGCAACCAGACAACAACGGCGGGCGAGAAGACGAAGAGCATACCGCACATGATCATGAAGAAGATGCCGAAGCAGATCATGTAGATCAAGATGCCGGACATGAAGATCAAGATGTCGGACATGAGAATTCAAGCTGTGTGCGGGACCCTCATGTTCAAGAGCTGCTTGTCAAAGAGGCGTTGAACGCAAGAGGTGCAGCTTGAGAGAAAGCCAAGATGGCGCAACTCGAGAAAGACGCGGTTACGAAGTTGTATGAAGGATGCAACGACGGGGATACCCGCTTGAATGTAACACTTTGGGCTATGGAGATGAAGGCAAAACACAAATGGACCGACGAAATCTTCGATGATAACATGGCATTCTGGCACGATCGTCATCCGAAGGGCAACACGTGCCAAACTAGTATCGCTGAGGCCAAGAAAGTCCTGTGCCCTCTCGATCTACCGCACGTAAAATACCACGTCTGCATAAATGATTGCATGATCTATCGGGTTGAGGACGAAGAGAAAACCACATGCTCGGTGTGCGGTGTTAGTCGATACAAGAGAGGGAAGAAAGTTCCTAGAAAAGTGGTATGGTACTTTCCGATCACTCCTCGTATGCAGAGGTATTTCATAGATCCCGAGGAAGCAAAGCTCATGACCTAGCACGCAGATAGAAAGAAGCTAAAAGAGGATAACTGGAACCCTGATCCGGAAAAGGAGGACATGCCGAGGCACACTTCAGATGGTAGCCAATGGACTGCGTTGGACCTCGAATACCCAGATTTTGGGGAAGAACCAAGGAACCTCAGGATTGGTGTGAGCGTCGATGGAGTCAATCTGTTTGGCGGCCAGAGCAGCACACATAGTACCTGGCCCGTGTTTGTATGCATATACAACCTTCCCCCTGGAAGTGCATGAAGAAAAAGTACATAACAATGTGTATGCTAGTTCAAGGGCCTATACAACCAGGTACGGACCTCAATCTATATCTGCAGCTGTTGAAAGAGGAGCTAGAAACGTTATGGAAAGACGGAGTCAATACGTGGGACGCCGCCGCAAAAGAATACTCCCTCCGTTTCATAATAGATGACTTCCAAATAAATGTATCTAGACTACATTTAGTTTCTATTTGTAAGTCATCTAATATGGAACGGAGGGAGTATTTCCCAATGAAAGCCGCTGTGATCACGACTGTGCACGACTATCTCGGATACAGATATTTCTCAGGGAGGGTGGTCCAAGGATTCTGTGCATGTGTTAGGTGCATGGATAATACAACGTACCGCCAACTACCAAAAGATCCCGGATCTTCAAAAACCGTGTTCCAGGGGTCTCGGAGGTGGCTTCCCAAGAAACAAGCGTGGAGAAAAAAGGGACATCTGTTCGATGGAAGCGAGGAGTTACGAGCACCCCCCAGCTCGAAGGAGCGGCAAAGAAATCGTCAACTTGCTGAAAACTTGGAAAGAGTGCCCTGCGCCGGGAAAGAAAAAAAGAAGACTCAGCCGTTGATGAGGGTATGGAAAGCGAGGTCTGTTTTCTAGGATTTGGAATACTAGGGTCTCCTCCGCAGTCCTCATAGCGTTGATCTCATGCATATCACAAAAAACGTGTGCGAGAGTTGTTTGGCACACTGCTCAACATGCCGGATAAGACCAAGGACGGGCAAAAAGCAAGGAATGACTTCCAATTTATGGGCATCAGGAGGGAACTTCACCCCCCTAGTGACGACGATGATGAGCTAGAGGAGGAAGAGGATACGGAAACACAAAACTCTCGCAAACGAAAAAGGGCGACCAAGAAGAAGACCGGTATTGATCACTGCCCCCCGACATGCTTCACTCTGTGCGAGGAGAAGATCAAGCGGTTTATCCAATTCCTCACAGGAGTAAAATTTCCGAACGGCTACGCGGGGAAGATAAGCAGATACCTAGACGAGGCGAAGAAGCGTTTCAGCGGGATGAAATCTCATGACTATGCCGTGCTGATGACGCAGATTCTACCGGTTCTGATCCGAGGGATAATGGAGTTTGGCCTTTGCAACTTTTTTGACGTCATCTCCCGGAAGTCGATTTGCACTACGCAACTCAAAAGGCTACAAGAGGAGATCTTGCTCATACTATGCGAGTTTGAGATCTATTTCCCGCCCGCGTTCTTCGACATTATGGTGCATCTGCTGTTCCATGTCGTGGAGGATATCGTCCAACTTAGGCCTGCGTTTCTGCGCAGCATGATGCCGTTCGAAAGGATGAATGGACACATCAAAAAATACGTTCGTAACAGGTCCCGTCCAGATGCAAGCATAGCGAAGGCCTTTCTAACCGAAGAGTGCATCTCTTCTTGCATGAATTATCTCAACACTGAGAACCCTGTTGGTCTGGCCGTCAACAAGTACTTTGGCAGGACCGATGGGTGTGGTCACCACGAGGGAAGCCGCAAAAGGCATGTCAACTTTGAGGGTCGAGACATCTACTTTGAAAGAGCAAGCCTAGTCATGCTACAAAACATCTAGCTGGTCGATCCTTGGATAGTAAAGAACAAGGATGTAATCAGGAAGAAGTACAGTGACCAGGGCCTGCAGATAACGGACCGAGATCCACGTCTAATCAAAGAGCACAACTCTGGTTTCATGACTTCATTCAGGGATGAGCTTCGTGCTAATCCCCTGCGAAGGAACGCTTCCGAGGACGAAAAGATGATATTCACCTTTTCACAGGGTGCCACACGCAACCTGATGACCTATCAAGCGTATGATATCAACGGCTACACATTCTACACGGAGGAAAAGGACAATAACTGCGATTACCAGAACTCAGGGGTAACGGGGATATTCTACACCGATGACTTCAAGGAAAGATTCTACAGAAGGATCGAGGACATATGGGAGCTTGACTACTGTGGAGAGAAGGTGCCGATGCTCCGTGTGAGATGGGCCAAGAGCGTCGTAAAAGAAGACCGGTACTTCACCACCATGGTTATACCCGAAGCCAAATCCAAGTCTTCGGGCGCAAACGTCACCGCGAAAAATGAGCCATGGGTACTGGCTAGCCAAGTGGGCCAATGCTTCTTCATTACCGACCCATCAAAGACGAGCCGCATTGTAGTTATGAGAGGCAAAAGAAACATCATCGGAGTGGATGGATTCTCCAATGAGCAAGACTTTGACAAGTATGGTGACCCGAAGATGGAAGATGACTATGCCGCTCAGGATACATACACCACAACCCTACCGAAGAAGGTCTCCCCTTCAAGAGGAAAAGTGAAGGCGTGTCGGGCCTAAATTATTCAACCACGACAAAGAAGGGAAAGAAGAAGATTGTGAGGAAACGCTAGCTAGATAGCTAGCTCCAAATTTAAGAAAAATATTTTGTAATTCATGATCACTTTGTGTATGCATGGATTTACTCTGCACTTTGTAATTGTTGATCACATTCTTAGATTTGGATCATATAGTTTGAAGTGTATGAACGTTGACGATACACAATTGAAGCATCATATGCCTACCTCCTTAAAAAGATGAAATGGCCAGCTACACCTTGTAATTGACGATCACATTCTTATGTTTCCAAATGCCACTACACCTTGTGTTTCTGGATCTTGGTTCAGCGACGACACGGTTAATGCATGGTAGGTGGATCGATAGGATGAGTAACACACCAATGGGAAGGAAGGCCATGGCCTCGCTAAAAAAACCAGATATTTAGTAGCGATAAAAAAACTAGTAGTGATAATAAAAACTAGTAGCGATAGAAAAACTAGTAGTGATAAAAAAACTAGTAGCGATAAAAAAACAAGATAGATAGCTAGGCCAATTAATTCAACAAAAAAATGAAAAAAACACTTAGGGGTGGCGCATTTTGTATAAATGCGCCACAAACTGTGCTTAGGGGTGACGCATTTCGCCAGAATGCGCCACCAAAAGGTTTCTTATGGGTGGCGCATTCTGGCAAAATGCGCCACGCATAAGAAACCTCTTGGTGGCGCATTCTGGAAAAATGCGCCACCAAAAGGATTCTTATGGGTGGCGCATTCTGGCAAAATGCGCCACGCATAAGAAACCTCTTGGTGGCGCATTCTGGAAAAATGCGCCACCCCTAAGCCTTAACCTCCATCGGGCCCCTCCCCTTTCCCGTGACCATTTCCCATTCGCTCGAGCCTTCACCATTCGAGCCCCTCGCCTCACAAGAGCCCTAGCGCCGCCGCACCGGATCCCCTCGCCGCATCGGAGCCCTAGCCGCCGTACCGGAGCCCTAGTCGCCGCACCGGAGACGCCCCGCGCCACCGAAGCCGCACCGCGCAACCGCCGCCGCCGTTCGAGCCATTGTCGTCGTCCAGCCAGGTACTCCCCTTCCCCTGCTCCCCCTCCCCTCCCTCATCTGCCACTTCTCCGTCCCCAGTGGATTCCAACCCTTTGCTGCTGCTCCCCACCCATGCGAATTCGAAGATGACCACCATGTGTTCTATGATTTGTGCACAAGATGATGTGAGTGCTGGAGTCCAAACCTTTTCTGCTGCTTGCTGTAACAATTTCATATCATATGTTGCCCATGTGTTGCTAGCTCAACTATTTGTGATATATGTATGTCCATGGTGTGAAACAATTCTGCAAGGTGTAGTCCCAGTTTTTTATATGAAAATGATGTGGTTTAAATCATACTATGAAGTTTGAACATGCAAATGTGGTGCTTTAAGTCAATGTAGTCCCAGTTTCTTACTTTCAGTTCTGCAAAGTCACTTTAAACTAATTAGTAAAGCAATTTGATATGAAAACAAATTTAAATCAGAATTCAGAACACATGCAAAGATAGATAAGGATGTAGTAGTAGTAGTACAAGGAACTGGAGTATGTAGTATAATGAGGTGAAATACTGAAATGGACAAACCAATAAATTTCACAAAATCTTTTGAGATGACATGAGATGAAAGAACTACTATGCATTTGTTTTCAAATTTTGTAGCAAGTTTGTGACATGAACAACTTTGCAATACAATTTTTTATCTACTGTTGGAATATCTTCTGTTTTATCTCAGCATTTTTATCTACTTTTCTAGTTTGACTCTTATATGCTTTAGTAAAAATTAAAAAAGAGAGAGGAGAAAAACCAGTAGGTAAGCATTTGTTATTATGAACATAATGATGAAACTAGCAAGTGTAGAATATGTTCTTCGATAGTTTTATATTTTGATGTGCCATTTTTACATGATCTCATCATGTTTATCTCATCATGTTTGTCCACTGTTTAATGCACAAAATTGCTAGGATTATTGCTTAGTGCACGAAATTGCCATGGTGCTCTCCAAAACTGAGAGATAGTTAGATGGTTATCACTAGAGGTTATCTTTTTTTTTGGCCTAGGCCACTATTTTAACACAAATAGATAGAGAGAGAGCTATATATATATAGAGAGAGATAGATAATTTGATAAGAATTGCTAGGATTTTTTTCTATTGTTGCTCTTTGTTGCTTAATAAAAATTGACTCTGTTGTGTGTGTGTGTGTTGTGCTATGTGTGTGTCCTATGTGTGTGTGTGTCCTATGTGTGTGTGTGTGTGTGTCGGGACCCGGGGTTAGCGTATGCAAGTCCAGTTAAGACATAGTCATATGGAGAGCCGAGAACCGTACCCACTTGTCTAAGCAGACAAGGCCAAGCACAGAACGTTCTCGGAGAGCATCATACGTGAGGGGCATCCCATCCAGGCTGGATGATCAACTGAGATGGGTCCTCACCGTCCGCACACAAGTCTAATGATATGGGTGATGAACTTCCATATTCAAAGACAAGTCGCCTCAACCATACTATCGACTATCTCATAACTCTTACATAGACTTACTCCAGCCCGATCACTTAGTCGGGGTCTAGGGCGGGCTCGATCATACCACAAAGTGTGCATGAGACAGAGTCTCGAACAATCGCATCGCGATGCCCCAAGCTGCGCACATCTAAGGGCCACTTGGTGTATGAAAGACCGCCAGCCAGATCACAACTAAGGTCTCGAAAACCCATACAAAGACATGCATGTTATAAACATACACGCAGCACACATGCCTTGTATGAACAGTAGGTATCATTGCAATTCTCTACAAAGTATACATTTTTATTGACAATTCTTATAGAGTGCACACAGAGATCACAAGTATGTGATCCAACATTACAACACAAGGGGAAGCAAAGTATGTATGAGTACAGACAAGTTTAACAAATGGCTTAAGAAGCCTTATTTAAGCACATGCCCTCCACGAGGGAACCAGTCGTCTGACTGGGACTACACTAGCTTGATCTTCAGTCGTCCAGCTCGATGAAGAAGCCACCTTCGGGGTCAGTGGTTTCATCTAAAACATAGATTAAGCAAACATGAGTACAAAGTCGTACTCAGCAAGACTTACATAGGAGCTATACTACTCATGCACATGTATCAAGGTAAAGGGAGGTGGGGTTTCACTTGCAGAAGTGCCAGCTTTGACTTGGCTAGTCCTGAACTACGAGTACCAGACTTTGAGGTAAGAAGCGTACACGAGTCCACTACTTTCTCCAACAAATTACACCACTATGGTGCCTTCCTCGACTTCCCCACGAGAAAGCACGCCATAGCACTCACACTTATCTTGGTGTGTTTTAGAAGTATCCGATTCAAGTTGTCTAATAATCAAGCTAAGCTTTCCAAGCAGTCCTTAACCGCGGACGCGGCTATTCGAATAGTTTTGTTAACCCTGCAGGGGTGTACCGCTACACACACATGATCATCAGTTACCGCCTTTGATCTCGACACCATTCAAGGGGTGGCAGCGAGGATGCTCACCACAACTGTTACCTCATAGCCGATCTAGTCCAAGAAAGCCGCCTACCTGGGTTGGCTACCACTATCGTGAACCCGGCCGGTTTACCGAAGTGGACCCAAGTGATGTGTTCGTGGTGCATAAGCCGGTCTCGGATGAGCCGTTCTCTCACTTAGCATCCAGGCCACAGACCTACCAGAACTCCGAACTATTGCGACATCTGGACATCGAAAGGGATGAGTTAATAGGTTGAGAGGGGTCAGTGAGCCCAATGTGTGGTTGTACTCTTCATCTTGGATCACCACACAAGAACTCGGACTTAGGGCGGTGTTCAACGAGACAACCCACCGTGTACTCCTACACAGCCTCTCATCGTTCACCTCGTATTAGGGTAGGTTCACCAACACTTTTCTACCATCATCAACATGATCACTACAATCCCGACTCACATAAAAGTATCATCAAGGTATCACTCTAAGCATGCAATAAGTAGTAACAATTGCAGGGGTCCCATGATATCAATCAACTCCTACATTTGCTAGGATTGTGGTTTGCTTACTACTGTGACAAAATGATAGGTCATGCAAAGGAATGGGTTCATCAATGCGGTAGAAACGCATCATGGTAATCATCCTAAACAATGCATAAGCGAGACATGAGAGGGAAGTGGGATTTTATCGACATGATCAATGGGGGTTTTCTTGCCTTGCTGACGAGGTTCGGGTTCAGGGTCTTCAACGAAGGGGGCAACCTCCTGCTCCGGTTCCACCTCTACTCGACCAACAACAAACAAGGTAGCAAAGTAAATACAATGCACAATCACATGATGGAAGGTTAAAACTTGATGTATATGTTTTGATGTGTGAAGCAATTCCATTTAAATGGAGTATATTGCAAATTGAATTGCAAATTCAAACTCCAATTTGAATTCAAACTTAGCCAAGTTACATGTGACATTGTTTGATCAATTTGAATCATTTTGAAATGTGTGTGATATGCCTCTGATGTGTAAGTGAAATGTAGCATGTTGCCATGGTTCAAGTTGCAAAAACTTTTGAATTGAATTTGATTTAATTCCATTTAAATCAAATAGAAAATGCTACTGATCCCAATTTAAAATCAACTCAAACAAACTTTAAAGTTGGATATTTGGATAGCTTATTTTCTCCTGATCATTTTTCATATATTATTTGTCCAATTTGGAGTTAATATGAATTTTCTATGAATTTCCAAAGTTTGGGCTATTTTTTGGATTTTCTGGAATTCTTTAATTCATTTCTAATTTTCTGGAAAAGGGTTTACTGCGTCAGCATGACCTCATGCTGGCGTCAGGGGGGGGGCTGACATGTGGGGTCGGCCTGTCAGTCACTGGGTTAATTAATCCGGCTGTTTAATTTAACCAGTGGCTTAATTAAGCCACTGGGCCCAGTGTTAGTGACCTAGGGTCACTTAACCCAGGTGGGGTTAAGCCCCTAATCGTGGCCACGTCGGCGGGCTGCCGGCGGCTAAACGCCGGCGTCACAGACGCGGCGGCGCTGCACGGGGAGGGTGCTCCCGGCCACCATTTGGCACGGGGAGAGCACGGGACGGCTCCTCGAGCTCGTATGCGTCTCGTGGTGAACACGGGGGACCCTGGGGGCACTGATGCTACGCCGGCGACGACTTTTGGCGGCGTCCGTGGCTCGGTTTAGAAGCAGTAGTCGACTCCGTGCACCAAAATGGACGGGAAGCAGTGCGTTGCAACGCTGGGGTTGAGGGGAACACGACGCGCGCTCTGGCTGAGACGGAGGGGCACATGGGCGACCTCGAGCTCATCCATGGCGGAGGCCGTGCTCGGCTCTCATGGCAAAACTCAAAGGAGAAGGAGAAAAACTCCGGGGTTGGTCAGGGAGGATGAAGTAGCTCACACTGATGCTAGCAGAGGGGCCAGGGAGGTCGGGGAGGTCGTGGTGGCGGCGAATTCGACGACGACGACTTGCGGGTCCGGCGACTCCTCGATGAAGCTGGCGTCTTCTACTGAGGCGCTCGGGCTCGATTGATTGAGGGGAACGACGAAGACGCCTGCTGCGGTTCTTCTAGACACGGTGGCACGGCTCGGGGACGATGTTGGCTGCGTGGACTCGGTGGCGTGCTCCACGGCGGTCCTCGGGCGGCGACGAAATCGAGCACGGGAGGAGGAGGAGGAAGCTCTGGAGGGGGGGAATGGATTGGGACGAGCGAGAGACGTCTCCAGGCGCGAGAAGGAGGCACGGGGAGGCCTGGAAGGTGCTCGGCGGCGACGTGTCGTCCACGGCTGGCTCGGTGGCATTCCACCAAGAAGCTTGGAGGCGTGGGGCGGGGAAGAAGACCCTGCTGCCGCCCTGGGCCGGGTGGGCTGGATGGGCCGGCTTCGCCTGGGCGTCTGGTAAGGTTTTCTGTTTCTTTTTCTGTTTTTCTTTTCTGCCTTTTTGTTTTGTTGTGCTAAATAAATAGCTAGGCATTTTATTAAATGCTGAAATTTTTTATATGGCCTCATAATAATATAGACTAGCCACTTATAAAGTTTCAACATTTTTAAAATTCAAATAATTTGAATCTTAACTCAAATAGGGATTTTTATTTAATTCCAAGGCACTGTTTGAATATTTCAAAAATCCATGAGCATGAGGTGGGTCCCACATCACTTGATATGTGATCACACTCATTTATAAGACTTTTCAAAAATCTAACATGAATTTTTGGAGAAGATTTTTATCTGGCCTTTTGAATTAATTCATCTGGGGGGGTTCCTTCTCCCATTATGCTTTTGATTTTGATTTCAAAGATTTCTTTTGAAAATTTTAACATGATGCAAGTGACTTGCTAACCCTAGCACATTACCTAACAGAGGGTTCTGACAGTGTGTGTGTGTGTGTGAGGTGTGTGTGTGTGTGTTGTGTGTGATGTGTGTGTGAGGTGTGTGTGTTCGCTGTGTGTGTGTGTGCTGTGTGTGTGTGTGTGTGTGTGTCCTACATCTTAAGTTCATGCTTATTAAATATTTTTGTTTCTTGCTGCCATTGCTTAGCAATCATAGCATATGTTCTTATTAAATATTTTGCTAGCCTATATATATGTTGTGCAGGGACTCTCATTATCCCCTTTCTCCCGAAATGTTGATTAACTTCCTTTTCGGTTGAGAATGGGGCACTCTCATGTTAAGAAAAATAGCAAAGGTCATGCCGATTTTTTCCGTGAATTCGTGCATGACGTACCTTTGCTATTTTTCTTAACATGAGAGTAGTTGCATTTATTTATTGTGCTAATTAATTAAGTAGTTGCATTTCTTAATATTGTACTAGTGCAAACATGTCGACCGGAGCCGACGCCGGTCCTTCTTCTCATCCGGGAAAAAAAGGAAGCAATTTTGGGAATACTCCAAGGAGGAGGTCGAGGAGCAGAGAGAAGAGGAAGTACCTCCGGGCGAGGAGGCGTATGAGGAGGAGATAGAGTCGGAGTCCGAATCATCGGATGATGACATGGAGGAGGAGGCCGGTACGACAAACGGCGAGAGGAACACCGGCGAGGATGATGGGACCGGTGGCTCCAACACAGATGGTACCCAGTCGAAGAAGCGGAATCGGAAACTGACCAAGGTCGGCAGCATCAGGCAAGAGTTTACTGTCGTGACCGCCGTCGTGATTCCTAAATAGCCCGAACGTTTTTCGGAAGGGTACGACCGTCAAGTCGAGGCGATCCTCCGTAGCACCGTGCCGATCACCACGATTAACCTCAGGAGTCGTGAGAATATTCATTATTGTCAGCTTCTTATCAACAAGATGGACGGACGATACAAGTTCCCGGAGCCGTACGATAACTCCGAACTCAAAGGGAACAAAGTAAACACATGGGACCTCAGGAAGATGAGCAAGGCCTTGTCCAGTTGGAAAACCCGTGTGATGGAAGCAATTATTGAAAATAACAAAACCTAGGAGGAGCTCAAGGAGAAAGAGCCGTTGATCGACGAAGCTACCTACAACCTTTTCTAGGCTAGGTTTGAGTCCGAGCCAGCCAAGGCTGCGAGTGCAAAGGGCAAGGCAATGCTGTCGCAGGTCATAGATAACCACCGTCTCGGAGCCGGTGGTTACAGAAGTTCCAAGCCTAAATGGGACTAGGAGGATGCCGAGTACGCCGCTGCGGGCATACCTAACCCCTTCGAGCAATACAAAGGTGATCCGCATACCGAATTATTTGTGAGGGCCCGGAGCTATAAGGACGAAGCAACCTCGAGAATAGTTATCGATCCTAAGATTCAGGAGTTTACGACTGCCGTGGTAAGTAGTTTACCACGCGACCTTGTCGATTGGATTCTCTAGTGAAGTTCACAATTTCTTAATGTTCACATTCTTTCTGCAGCAAGTGGAAATGAAAATTGCCTCATCGCAGGAGTCGTCGGTTAAATCGGCCGGCCGGTGGGACAACGCCTTTAACAGGGCATTGAACAAGGTCAACAAGGTTGACGACGTGACCGTGAAGCCATCGTCAGCCGGCCGTGTGGTCGGCTTTGGTGCGGACCTAAATTGGTCCGAATATTAAGGAAAACCGGCGGAGCAGTCCGGTTCGAGGGGGCGCAAGGCGAGAAGGACCGAAGAAGACGCCGCTTATGTTCGTGGACTGGAGGAGAAGGTGAACATGCTTCCGCCGCTTGTCCAGGACGAATTGGCGAAGAAGATGAACGCCCTCCTTCCAGATATGATGCAGTCACTCGCGAATTGGCAAGGGCGTGGTGGACAAGGGCCCATACCGGTCCCCAGCATGGTCGACAGCAAATCGGGCACCGCGGCGCCTGCAGTCCGGACTCCCGCCGTAGTGGTGGCTCCCGCACCGACTACCGGCTTATTGGTGACTCCGACCGCCAACACCTCGGCGGCGGCGCTGGACGTGATGGTAACTCCTCCAGCCACGATCGAGCAACCGGGGAATAACAATAATGCACCCGCGGCAGCGCAAATAGGGCGACCGACGCCACGGGAGGCAGCGCGCCCTCCGTATCTTGCATGCCCGCCCTCATCAGCGTTGTCTCTTCATTGGCCGACCTCGACGCCCTCAAGGTAAGTATAAGTGTCTGCAACTCAAACAAGGACTTCATCTCCTTGCCTTTTTTTAGTGGAATCTCTCTGATGCCATACATGCATATATCTCTTTCCCAGGAGGACACTCCATGCATTCTATTACAAGTCGTGGACGACGAGTTGAAGGATGTTTCCAAAGGTAAAATCATTCAACCACAAAATCGAATGATGCACAATATGCCGATGGCACCGGAGATGCATAGGGTTCAAATCTCTCTCGTGATTTTGGGCTACGAGAGAGTTGAACCTCCCATTCAACCCCCCGGATAAGATGAGGACGAGCCGGCAGTCCTCAGTGTCTGTTTCAGGCAAATATGCCTATGGCCGAAGACCCAAATGCGTTTAATGACGGGGAAAAGGGCACCACACCTAGGACAACACCGGTAGTCATCGCGCCGGCGCCACATGATCCCATCGCCGCACAACAAGAAGACGAGGATCTTGATGATGATGATATCAACGCTGATCAGTTCATCAACACTTCATTCGAAGGTGATGACTTATTCATGCCTCCTCTTGAAGGAGCCTACCAGCATGACGAGGAAGCTCGTGGTCTAGCTGATCCTGCGGCGAAACCTGCTTGCTCCACGCGTCTCTTTGCTGCTTCTCAGGAGATGTCTCCAGGAACTTCCGCCTTCATCGAGCGTCAAGCAGAAGCCACAAGGAAATCTATTCTCAGCCCGTCCACACTCCATAAGGCGGCCACTGAGCAGATAAAGGCCGGTGACTGCTCGAAATCAGAAAATAAGAAGGGACGGAAAATAAAGAAGAGCATCACTTCGAGCAGCCAACCTTCGATGCCGATCCGGGCTCGAGACGGGCCACCAAGACCCAAGGATCTCTCGTTTGAATCCATGTGGCGGGTAGGGCGATGCTACCTAAGGACATGCTCGACCTTGCAACTTTGGATATGCAGAGTGTGCATCACAGTATTATGGCATTAGAGAAGATTCTTCTTCGAGAAGAGAATCCCTCGTACCCGGTTTTCATCGCCAAGGTGCCACTCAACATGGGCTTCATCAATACTATCCCCGCGGATATGATAATCCTACGGTTTTCGGAGATCTTCAATTTGTACCATCTCAAGCGGCTAGACCATAGCCTTATCCGTCTGTTCTCGCTCAGCCTTTCTATGAGTATCAGGAGAGATAAGACTCTGAGCGTCGCGATATTGGACCCCTTCTACATGCGTGAAAGCATCTTGATGGACGACGGGGACGCGGCTCTCGCGACGGGGTACATCAGAGACTTCATGCTAGAGAACGCCGGAAAGGATTCATTTCTTATGACCTACTCACCCAAGTAAGTCATTCACTCGCCGCGGTAGCATATATGCTTTCTTAGCTTTCCATTGTCCTCTTCCAACATTCCTTTTGGATTATTTTAATTATGTAGTGAGGATCAAGATTGCGTGCTCATCTGGTTTTCACCGCAACACTCGCATGACGTGTATTTAGACTCGGGGAGTGTGAAGAAGAAAGATTAAAAGTATACCATGAGAGTTTTGGATGATGCTCTCGCCGGCTACATAAAAGCCGGAGGCAAGATCCTGAAGTACAAGTTCAGGAAGAATCAACCTTGCGTGAACGTGTTCAGCCACGTAACATAGTTCCCGTGCATCAAGCAGCCAGCTGGAAGTGTGAGGGATGCGTACTACTCCCTTCATCAAATGAGGGCGATTGTACAGAAACAACGCAACCTTACGCTGCCAAGTCATCTCACAGCGTGGGCCGAAAGGAAGGCGGAAATCGCCGATGCAAATCTTAAGGAGGAGTTCTTTCACATCCAAGCGCAGATGGCGACTATCATCCGTCATGAAGTACAAATGAAGGGGGCGATCTTCCACTCCAACATTGCACCATCCAATGGGGAGATAGAAGTCCGCCTAAAGGCCTTGCGTGACACAAGGCCTTTCATGATGAAAGAAGGATGCCGCTCATTCCCCGAGCCGAGTCAGAACAATTGACCCATTTATGTTATATATGGCAGTCATTTGATGAATGTGTGCCCTACATGTAATTTGGATGTACTCTTTGTGTAGTAGATGGTAGTGTCAAATACTCTTGGTGCTCTTTGTGTATAAAGGTCACTGCATATGCATTTTTATGCATATGTGCATGCTCCTGGCCATTGATCAACTTGCTTTATGTTGATAAGAATAGATGCTATATTGCGTTGTTGTCCTTTGCTATGAATTCATATGGATGTGACCTCTAAATCTTTGTTTTGTGCAGGTTGAAGAGCAAACAAGAGATGACGAAGAAAGTAGCTTTCTGTTTTGAATAATTCTTGGACTCATTGTAATATTGTGATGGATGTAATCTTGTGAATCTTGTTGCCCTCTAAACCTTAGACGATGATGGATGTAATCTTGTAAATCTTTGTAATAAGAATTGTAATGCATTTCTGTTGTATCAATAATTGTTGGGCTCATTGTAATATTGTCTTTTGAATTTCTGTAATATGATAAAAATATCTGTAATGTTTTATTCTTTTCTGTAATTCTTTTTTGTTTTGTTTTCTGTAACCCATTTAGTGGCACATTTTGTCTGGATTTAGTGGTGCACTGGGAATGCGCCACCCCTAAGGAACCTTAGGTGTGGCGCATTTAATAATGCGCCACCCCTAAGGAACCTTAGGCGTGGTGCATTTAAGAATGCGCCACCCCTAAGAGCTTATAGGTGGCGCATTCTGAGATGTGCCACGCCTAAGGGCCTTAGGGGTGGCGCATACAGTATGCGCCACCTCTAAGCCCTTATTAGTGGCTTCTAGTTAGTGGTGCATCCATAATGCGCAACTAAACACAAAAAAAGGATGCCACTATAAGGGTATTCCCTAGTAGTGGCTCATTCCTCGGTCGATTGGAGGAGTTTATTCCTTGGTCGAAGGCACCGGCGTTTACGTCTCCTGTCATTGACTGGATACGCTTTTTCTCCATCATCGCTTCTCTGTCTCTGACTCTCCTTGGCTTGGCTACGCCCACACTATACGTTCCTGCTAGCTGTGTGGTTGAGGGCACCGCCCGGATAATTAATTCAGGTATTCGATCGATTCATAACTATCTGTGTTCAATGTACTGGTCTTTAATTATATCCCATATAAAACGTTACAGACCTGGAGTATTTATCTATGTGATGTCCATAAATTATGCATAGACTTGGAAAATATACTATGAATTATACGTCCATCTTCGGACAAACATGATGCATTTCTAATAACCCCTTCGTGTGTGCAGATGGATCGATCTTGGATGTGAGGGAGCCTAACGAGCCGTAGATATATTGCGGGCATGAGTGGGTTCATTTCTGCTGCTGGGAAAGAAATGGTGAAGAGGAATACTGGGAGAATACAGTGTCCATGCAGAACTTGTATCAATAATATATTACTTCGTATTGACACAGTGCAAGATCACTTATTCTTTCATGGGTTCATGGTGCGATACACTTATTGGAACAAGCATGGTGAAGATGCAGTCATGGGTTAAGGTAACAACATGGATGCTAATATAAAAAATTCTGAACCGGGGCACACTGATATTGAATAGAACTACATGGGTGGGATGGAAAACCCCCAACAGAACACAGAATATGAGAACCCAAACCGGTCAGAAAAAAACTGAGAATGTGTGATGCCATCATATGATGATGACGATGGCATGCCAGATTTCGATGCCATGCTTGGAGATTTCGAGGGGGCACATGTACTAGGGAGTATAAGGCTATGTCTACCCTTAAGGTTGAACAAGATAGATTTGTATCCAGGATGCAAAAGGAGATATTCCAAGCTGAGTGCCACACTAATATTTCTCATATATAAAGAAAAATGTGATGTACCAAACAAGGGCATGACAGAATTGCTAACAGTTTTGCAAGACATGGTTCCAGACAACAATGTGCTACCAGTTACGAACAACGAAGCCATGAAGGTGGTTTTCCCATTGTCACTTGAAGTCCGGAAGATACATGCATGTGTGAATGACTGTATGCTGTACGACGGTCCACACAAATATTTGCATGAATGTCGCATATGCCACCAACCACGATACAAGCGCAAGCTAGCAAAGGACAAGAACAAGGCTGGCGACGAGATTAAGACGGAAATCCCATTTAAAGTTGTTTGGTACTTGCCTTTAATTCCTAGGTTGAGGCGTTTGTATGAAAACCCCAAAGAGGCAGAGCGGTTACGCTGGCCTAAAACCCGGACAAAAGATAAATATTTGAGGCACCCGGCAGATGCTCAACAGTGGCGCGCAATCGATGATAGGTATAAAAGGTTTAGAAAGGACACTAGAAATTTGAGACTTGCAGAGTGTACTAACGGGATGAACCCATTTGGCGAGCTGAGCACTCAGCATAGCACCTGGCCGGTGCTTTTGTGCATATACAACTTAGCACCTTGGCTGTGTAAGAAGAAAAAATACATCATGGTGTCAATGATTATCCAAGGCCCGAAGCAACCTAAAAATGACATTGACATTTACTTTCAGCTACTGGTGAATTAACTGAAGGAGTTGTGGGATACACCAGGTGTAAGATGTTATGATGCTTACAAAAGGAAGTTTTTCAACCTTCGTGCCGTGCTGTTACACACCATCCAAGATATGCCTGCTTTAGGCAACACATCGGGACATAAAAAAGGGTAAAGTGGGATGTGTGACATGCATGGATAGAACTGCGAGTCGTTATCTTACAAACTCACATAAAACCGTGTACATGCGTCACCGTAGGTTCTTAAGAAGAGGTCACCCATACAAAAAGATGACGGCAGAATTTGACAATACAACGGAGAAAGGAGATGCTCTAAGACCTTATACCGGAGAAGAGGTCCGCGATATGGAAAAAATAATAAATGTTGTGCTTGGCAAGGAAAAGGGGTCTTCTTTGAAAACAACACCTCAGGACCAAGTGTTTAAGAACAAATCGGTGTTCTGGCAATTACCTTACTGGAAGATTCTAACTGTGCGTCACTGTATCGATATCATGCACGTAGAGAAAAACATTTGTGAAAGACTTCTAGGTACGCTTCTCCGGATAAAAGGCAAACCAAAGGATGGGGAAAATGCAAGGCTGGACATGCTTGGTGGTCAACCAACTGGTGTGCAACATGACGGAGACGGTGAGTATACTCTCCAACTCTAGAGTTACAATTTACCAAAACCGGAAGTGAAAAGGTTCTTTGAGTTTTCCTTGTCAGTTAAGAAACCCTCTTCCTACAATGCAAGCATCAAGAACCTAGTCGATTCAGATAATAAGAAGTTGACACACATGAAGTCACATGATTGTCATGCTATGCTGACACAAATCCTCCCAGTGGCTATCAGGAATATGATGCACAAACAAATTCGAGACACGATCATCACTCTCGGTGAGTTCTTCAATAAATTATGGAAGAAGGTTGTAGACCCTGATGAACTAGATGGTATGCAAAAAAATATTGCGAGAATATTTTCAGAGCTTGAGATGTTTTTTCCTCCGTTGCTCTTTGATATCATGGTCCATCTTAGTGTGAACCTCATCGACGAGATAAAGTTGTGTGGTCCTGTGTTTCTATGCAATATTTATCCTTTTGAGCGTTTCATGGGAATATTGAAGAACCTATGCCAGAACCGGTATCATCTAGAGGCCAGCACCGTGCAAGGTTATGTATCACAGGAGGTGGTTGAGTTTTGCACGGAATACTTGAAACAACAACCTATTCGTGTGCCTCTGTCTCGGCACAAGGGAAAGCTAGCTGGTTATCTGGTCCTTAAGGGAACACCGTGCCATTCAAGTTCTGCAATGGTAGATGAAGCCCATATTATGGTATTGCATCACACCAGTAGTCTCTCTGCTTATGAGGATGAACACTTGGAGATTAAAAAAATAGAGATCGTCTAAAGAGGCCATCGGTACGCACACTGAACAGTACACATAATGCAGAATACATTGGATGGCTGAAGGATTGTCTAAAAAATGGACCCAGCGGTGACGTGCTAACATGGTTGGCGCCAAAACCATCACCTACAGTTGTGAAATACCAAGCATATTACATTAATGGGAACACGTTTTACACGATCGATCATGATGAGAGGACCACGTATCAGAATAACTCTGTTAAAATAGAATCCCGGAGTGCCGGTAAAAATCCTAAGTCTGTTGTTCACTATGGAACCATCCAGGAGAGTTGGGAGCTTGACTATGTGCAAATCAAGGTGGCATTATTCCTGTGTAAATGGGTCGATCCTGAAGAATTGATAGTTGATGAATACGGGAGGACCTGTGTGAATCTCAACAATATGGCCTACCAGGGTGACATGTTCATTCTCACCAGTCAAGCTACCCAAATTTTCTATGTAACAGAAACGTTGAATGACAGTTACCATGTGGTTATGTTTGGGAAGAGGAGAATAGTAGGAGTTAAAAATGTTGTTGATGAAGAAGAGTACAATTAGTTTGATGATTTGCCAACAGTTGGTGCACGAATCGAGTCATCAACGAATGAAAATACCATCACAGATCCTGTGTACATGAGGGGGGTTGGTGTTGATGACTTCACAGGTAAAAGCTTGGAGACAAGCCAGGCGAAGAAGAACAAATAGACTAATTAATTATCTAAACGAGTGCGTATGTCTTTCCCTTTATGTATTGGGCTTGTTTTTGCTGTGCCCACAACGGATGTTGTGTTTTCTTGTAACTTCAACTTTGATATCTGGTCGTGGCTTTATCTATGAATGTAACGACCCGATTCACTAAGAATCCAAGTCTCTATGCATTCTGTGCTAGTCCCTGCATCAATATCTAGCACACGCAGTACACGATGTAATATCAAGAATAAACCACATGTCATAAATATTACATCGGAAATCCAGTATTATAATAAAGCATACCTGCATAGCTCAAGGCTAGCTTACAAATAGAATACAACCGAAAAACAATAAAGAGCTTCGTGGAGTCCATCAACTCCACCGGCATAGTTGAGTATAGACATCGTTACCCTACATCGCATCACTCACTCTTCGTATACAATCCTGCAACACCGAAGGTTACAGCACGACAACGGGTTAGTACATCTGATTTGTACGGCAAGTCACACGAAAAAGGATATAACAGACCTACATCTACATGCAAGGATAAGTCAAAGGAAAGCTTATGGTTTTATTTTGCAGAAAGCTTATTTTTCCCAATCTACCTATGTCAAAATTTTAGTTTATCATACTACATAAGGTTGAACTGGGGTGCACCAGTTCCAACCCATACCCTTTATAAAATCTTGCCCACTCAAATTTATTATGGTGATTCATCTTTCAAGATCCTCCAATAACAGTAATGCCCAAGTTGCTCAAAGTTGTCCATAACCGGGGACACGGCTAATCATGATTAGTTTTTACTTTGCAGAGGTTAGTACACTTTCCCCGCTGGACTCAACCTGAAGATTGAGACAAAGTCTTTCAGAAGAGGTCACCTAGACCCAACGGAAAGCCGGTACACCTACCAAAATCTACATCTGCTAGCTTTGCACGGGAGAGTCTTCCCACAACGTACTCGACTAAGGAAGAGCCCATATGGCTAGAGGCTGTACATGGAAGCTACTGGTCACCAAGTATGTCTGATCTTTTTGAGCCTGGACGGCGCCCACTTACGTTCAGAGGGTAGATACCATGATGTTCTTTCGACAACCAAATCCATCCATTAGGGGTACAACCTGGTCTCGCCTTAGATAAGGCACGAGCCCCTAGGAAGCACTCCCTTCCCGTACAGAGGTGTATTCTAATTAAAGGTTGCTAGTCAAGTAATTAAATCCTCACATAGCTCAATGTAATTTCAAACCAATCCACGTCTACAAAGCATAACAGTATATAACAAACACGAACTAGGGCGACAAAGAATAAAGGATCAGATCATATGGCTATCCTACCAGGTTTGCAACAATAATAATATAGTAGCATTTCTACACATGCATAGGGTGATATTTGCTACATGCATAAGTAAAAATATAGGTTGTGAAATGGTCAAAGTTTGACTTGCCTTGTACATTTGATGAAGTTCTTCACTCTCACGATCCAGATAACTCTACTCTTCACAATCCGAGCAATCTATCGTAAAGAAAAGATACCACATAAGCAATCACGCCAAAAGAAACCACAAGATCAACAAATCAAACACAAAAGTTTTAGCAACAAAACAAAAACAAAAAGGCTTGACACGGCACACGTGTCGATGTGCTCGAAGGTGGCAGGTGGAAGGTGAACTCGAGAGAGTCAACAGATAAAGGACTATCTATAAAGATTTGTGACTATGGACTTATGAATTCATGGTGAAAATCATGCCCACATGAAAAGTGTTTGAATCTTACCGATAACATGTCTCAAACGATCCGATATGCAAAAGGAATCACGTGAAACGGAATACTACAACACAGGTCATAGCGGGTTCAAATTTGAATTGAATTTGACTTTAAACAGACCAAGAAACATTTGAATTTTTGTGTACATAAGATATAGACGGAAAGTACATGAAATGAGTGATCCAACACAAAAAGAATCACTCGATTTGGATCAATGGTTTATAAGATACGGCCTCCATAAGTTTGAATTTGAATTTGAATAAATTCAAATTCAAAAGTGTGAAAATGTGTGAAAAGTTTACTCTATGATAAAGTACAGATCACTACGAGCGTGTAGGAAAAAGAATCATCCAATTCTGATACACGGTCTACAAGATATAGATATTCTAGTTTCAAGGTGTAAACCGTGAAAAAGGACTCATACGTGAATATAAATAAGTTCATATCACGAATAGGCCTCCAGTGCTATGGAACGAACGGTGTTCATCTTGGGAGTTAACCAGTGAACATTCGCCAGATAGAGCAAATCAGTTTTCTGGTTAGCCGGCTTAAACCGAAGAAAACCGGATCGGTTTAACTAAAAGAAAAACAAAAAAAAAACCTAATAAATACCAGATCTGATCGAGGCCACAACGGCGACTTACCACAGCGACGGATGGCTGCAAGGAGGCTCCGGCAAACGCCGAGGTCGGGCGATGGGGAGCACCCAAGGGCGCCGTGGTAGGCGGCGTCGGCGGTGGACGGCGTTTCCGGGCGGCGCGGCCGAGGCGGGGCGACTCGAGACACGACCGGCGGTGTGAGGCGCGGCGACGTGGTCGTGGTGACGGGGCGGCGCAGACTCCAACGCGGGGAGGGTCGGGGCAGTGGCCGGCGACGGACGGGAGGCGCAGAGGTGGCCGTCTTCGGCTGGACGTGGTGCGGCCGGCTACTCGCCCCACGAGAGGCAGAACGGCGACGATCGTGGCGGGATGGTGTGGCGGCGTAGTCACCAGCGCGGGGTGACACGGCTCCGGCGGCTGCGCTCAGTCGAGCGCAGTGCTTGGGAGGGCACGGGAGTGAAGGCAGGGTGGCGCGGGGTGGCGCGGGGTGGAGGGCGGCTCAAACTCACGCGAGGCGGCGACGAACTCCGGCGAGCAATTCCGACGAACTCGGGGCTCGTTAGACGTGATTTTTTGCAAAAATTGGATGAGAACGAGTTGAGAAATATTTATAGATGAGATTGTGTGCAAAACGGGGCAGAAACGAGATCGAATTCGCGAGGAATTCGAGATTCTGGCGAAGTCCGAGTTGTCCACGGCGAAGCTCGGGGATGACATGCGGGCCCCGATTGTCAGCCTAATAGGAAAAAGAAAAAGAATAAAAGAAAAATAAAAAAACGGCTTAACAGGCTAGCCCGGCTGGGGCTGATGCACTGCAGGTGAGCGCACGGGGCTTGTGCTTCAGTTTTTTCTTCTACAGAACTTCAAACAATTTTGTAAAATAAAATATATATTAGAAATATACGAAGTAAACTTCTAAATTCATAAAATAAACTCAAGAAACTTATGCAATGAAAATATTGGCCAAAAATATAAATAAAAATAATAATGAAATTTTTAAATGACTTTATTTAATTATAAAATATTTTTAAAAATCAACAAAAATGTCAAATAATTATTTAACTAATTTCCACTCCATTTTTCTGAAGAAGTCATTTTTATTCTCTCTCATTTTTAATATTCAATAAACTTCGAAAGTTTTTAAGTCTTAGTGAAAATCAAACATATCAAGCAAACAATCATTATTATAATTAGTTTATTAACATTCCAAAATTTGGAAAATTTTGGGATGTTACAGACTACCACCCTTAAAAGGAATCTCGACCTCGAGATTCGAAAAGGCTAGAGAGAAAAGGTTAGGGTTTGGGTCTTCATGACAGTGCATCGATCCTCCGATGAGCTACGGTGCTACCACCCTTAAAAGGAATACGGCATGGTCTTGATGAGTCTGTCACAACCCCAAGTTAGTTATGTGCTAGGATCAGAGGTACCTTGCATTCATGCCAAAATTTCAAATTGCAATTCAAAAATGGGGAAAAGAAAGCCCTCAGAAATTAAATCAAATGGCCAGATAAAAATCTTTTTCCAAAAATCATTTGAACATTTGGAAAATTCCTATAAATGGTGCTGATCATTTTAAAAATGGTTTGGGAGCAATCCCATGCTCATGGAATTTTTTAATTTTCAAACAGTGCCTTGGAAAATCAAATAAACCCCTATTTGATTTAAAATTCAAATGTTTTGAATTTTAAAAAGTGCCAAATTTTATAAGTGGCTAGCTCTCTATTTTATGAGGCCATATAAAAAATTGTGGCATTTTATGAAATGCCTAGCTATTTTTATTAGCTAGGTCAACCTACTTACAGAAAAATAAAAATAAAAGAAAACAACAAGGCTTACCTGGCGCCCTGGGCAAGGCCCACTCGCCTTGGCCACGGCCCAGCCCACCGAGCCACCTTGTCTTCTTCCTCCCCGCCGAGCCAAGCTGCTCGGTGGAGGGCAGAGCGAGGCCACGGCGCCACGACGACGCCGGCCGCCTTCTAGGCCACCCAGGCCTCCTTCCTCACGCCTCTGTGTCGCCAGAGCCCTCCCGCACCTTTTCCCCCTCCTCTGGACCTCCTCCCCCTCTCCTCCTCACGAGTCCAGCGCCATCCCGAGAGCCTGCCGGAGCGCCGACGAGGAGATCCCGTGGCCACCGTGACCTTCAAGCTCCGCCGCCATGTCCAACGTCCTCCCCTCCTTCGACTTCGTCACCCTGCACCTTTGATTCGAGCCGGGAGCCTTCGAAGACGACGCGGGCCTCGAGTCTTCACCGCCGGCCACCGCAAAGGACTTCTCCAAATTCGTCGCCGTGGAACCCTCTTCGACCTCGCCGTCCACTCCAGTAGCTCCAGGGTGAGCAGCTTTCCGTTTCCCCCAATTGGTCGCCTCCCCGTTTAGCCCCCTCCGTTGACCGCCATGGGAGCCGAGCTCCGTCACCGCCGTGGTTGACCATGCGCTCGCCCCGTGCGTCCTCCGTCCACCCCCGGCTGTCCATCGTGCTCCTGGGCTCTCCAGGAGTGCAATGAGCTATCGCCCGCGTCTTCTTGCGCTCTGTCTCGTCGCGCCGCCCACGCCCGTGGCTCCGTCGCCGCCGAACTCGTCGCCGTCCAACCTCCGGCGCCACCCGGTGGCCCTCTCCAGCACCTGTCGACGTGCGCGGGCACGGGCTGTCTTCTGGTGCTCGTGGCGCATCGATTGATGGCCGGGAACGCCTTCCCCGTGCAGCGCCGCCGTGCCCGTGGCCACCGGCGGCTAGCCGCCGGCGAGGCACGTTAATTAGGGGGCTAACCCCTGTTTAGTTAGGCCTTGGGCCACTGACAGGTGGGGCCAGGCCCCTCTAAACCAAATTAAGTTTAATTTAAACCAGGTTTAACCCCACTGTGGATGACAGGTGGGGCCCCCTAGTCAGTTTGACTGGTCAGCCGCCCTGCTGACGCAATAAATCAAAAAGAATTAAAAATAACCAGAGAAAATTCCAGAAAATGCATTAAACTTTGGAAATTCATAATTAATTCATCCTAACTCCAAATATAGCAAATAATATGTCTAAAATTATCAGAAAAATACAAGGATTAAGAATATGCAATTTGTTTTCATGTTTGACCATTTTAAAATGGGTGAACAGTAGCAAACATGCATATGGATCCTTTTCAAATTCAAATTTGGGATGATTTTTGCAAATGATTTTGCAACACCCTTAATTCCAATGGTTTCATCCACACATCAGAAACATTACTTCAACTATACCACATCACTTCATGATCAAACTTTTCAAATGAACTTTCATGCATTCAAATGCATTTGAATTTCATCGATAAATCAACTGGAGTTTGAATTTGCATTTCAAATGCAATATACTCCTTTTAAATGGAATGCTCAACACATCAGTACCATGAACATCACCATTACAATCTTATTCATGTGATTGTGCATTGTACATTATGTTGATCCTATGATTGTCATGTTGCTGATAGAAGTGGATTCGGAGCTCGAGATCACCCCCTTCGTTGAAGACTCCGTTATCGAAACCTCGTCAGCAAGGAAAGAAAACCCCCATTGATCATTTCTATAAAATCCCACTTCCCTCTCATGTCTCGCTTATGCATTGTTTAGGATGATCACCATGATAACGTTTCTACCGCATAGTTGAACCCATATCCTTTGCATGACCTATCATCTTGTCACAGTAGTAAGCAAACCACAATCCTAGCAGATGTAGGAGTTGGTTGATATCATGTGACCCCTGCAATTGTTACTGCTTATTGCATGCTTAGTGGTACAATGAGGTTGCTTATGATGTGAGTCGGGATGTTGATAAACATGGTGTTGATGAAAGTGAAACGTGTTGGTGAAGCTACCCTAATACAAGGTGAACGATGAGAGGCTGTGTAGGAGTACACAGTGGGTTGTCTCGTTGAACACCGCCTTAAGTCCGAGTTCTTGTGTGGTGATCCAAGAAGAAGAGTACAACCACACATTGGGCTCACTGACCCCTCTCGACCTAGTACCTCACCCCGTTCGAACCCCAGAAGTCGCAGTAGTTCGGAGTTCTGGTAGGGCTGTGGCACGGTCTGCGAAGTGGATGAACGGCTTTTCAAGACCGGCTTGGGACCCTGCACACATCGTTTGAGGCTGTACTGGAACCTCGGCCGGACTTCCATACGGATCCCCCTCAGATAGGCGACTCTTTGGACTAGAACGGAGCTGTGGGCGAAGTGTCGTGGCAACATCCTCGCCGGTACCCGCTTGAAGGGTCCCATTCCCAGGCGGTAACTGATGAGTGTGTGTGTGTAGCGGTACACCCCTGCAGGGTTAACAAAACTATTCGAATAGCCGCGTCCTCGGTTAAGGACTGCTTGGAAATCTTAGCTCGATTATTAGACAACTTGAACTGGATACTTCTAAAACTCGCAAGATAAGCGTGAGTGCTATGGTGTGCTTCTCGTGGGGAAGTCGAGGAAGTAACCATAGTGGTGTAATTGGTTGAAGAGATGTAGTGGACTCGTGTACGCTTCTTACCTCAAGTCTGGTACTCGTAGTTCAGGACTAGCCAAGTCAAAGCTGGCACTTCTGCAAGTGAAACCCCACCTCCCTTTACCTTGATACATGTGCATGAGTAGTATAGTTCCTACGTAAGTCTTGCTGAGTACGACTTTGTACTCACGTTTGCTTAATCTATGTTTTAGATGAACCACCGACCCCGATGGTGGCTTATAACCGAATCTCAAAGAATGAAGACTCAGACCAAGACCAAGCTAGTGTAGTCCCAGTCAGACGACTGGTTTCCTCGTGGAGGGCTTGTTTTTAGATAAGGCTTCTCTAAGCCATTTGATAAACTTGTCTGTACTCAGACCTACTTGCTTCCGCTTGTCTGTTGTAATGTTGGATCACATGCTTGTGATCTCTGTGTGCACTCTGTAAGAGTTATTAATAAAGATTTATACTTTGTAGAGAATTGCAATGATACCTGCTGTTCATACAAGGCATGTGTGCTGCGTGTATGTTTATAACATGCATGTCTTAGTATGGGATTTCGAGACCTTAGTTGTGATCTGGCTGGCGGTCTTTTATACACCAAGTGGCCCTTAGATGTGCGCAGCTTGGGGCATCGCGATGCGATTGTTCGAGACTCTGTCTCGTGCACATTTTGATGTATAATCGAGCCCGCCCTAAACCCCGACTAAGTGATCGGGCTGGAGTAAGTCTATGTAAGGGTTATAATACAATCGATAGTATGGTTGAGGCGACTTGTCTATGAGTATGGGAGTTCATCACCCATATCATTTAGACTTGTGAGCGGACGATGAGGACCCATTTCAGTTGATCATCCGGTCTGGATGGGATGCCCCTCACGTTCGATGCTTTCCGAGAACGTTCTGTGCTTGGCCTTGTCTGCTGAGACAAGTGGGTACGGTTCTCGGCTCTCCATATGATTGTGTTGTAGCGAGGCTTGCATACGCTAACCCCGGGTCCCGACAGACTTGGTATCAGAGCAGGACTGACTGTAGGATTATCAACCTTGGCCTAAGTCGAGTCTAGCCTTCTATAGTTATATAGTTACTATGGGTATATAAGGGAACAACGTAAGGCTTCTTTTTCTCCTTACCCTCATCGATATGAGTTCTGAGTCACCGTCATCTTATTCTACGGGAAGATAGGACTAGGCTCATCTATGTCTTACTAGAACATCTCGTTGGTTGCCTCCTTATAGCCGTAGGATGGTTGTGATTGTCCAAAGTCTTCGTATTTTGAGTTCCTTGAAGAAGTTCTGTCCAATCTCCTCGAGGTTGTCTTGTTTTCCATCCCGGTGTAGCCGTTATGCTGCCGGATTTGTTCCGTGTTTCTTTGAATCATTGCCTTTGCATTATAGTCTTCTCCTTCTGAAATCATATCCTTTTATCCTTGCCTCCATCGTACAACCTGTTCTGATTGTTGATTTTTATCACACAGGATGTCAGGTGGAACTCGTAGTGCTGTTCTTCGGAATCGAGACCGTGATCGGAATCGAAATGATGCTGAACCTCTACCATCGCCTTCTGCGGCAGAAATCATGATGGAAGCCGAACGGAATAGACGTGATCAAACACGCCTTTTGGAGCTCATCGAGCAGAATACCGCCCACCATCGTAATGTGGTGGTCAGCATTCAGGACTTCATCCTCCTCAAGCCACCGGTATTCCGATGTTCTTCTGAGCCCCTTGAAGCTGATGATTGGCTCCATTCCATCGAGCGTAAGCTTGATACTGCACATGTTGCTCCCGATGACCGAGTTGTTTTCGCGGTATACTTCTTGGAAGGTGCTGCTCTTCAGTGGTGGGAGAACTATGTTGCAATGCAGCCAGATGGTCACGTAGTGACTTGGCAGGAGTTCTGTGTTGCCTTTCGAGGGTACCACATTCTGGATGAGTTGATGGAGCGCAAGAAGGAAGAGTTCTGCAATCTGAATCAAGGAGAGATGTCCATTCATGAGTATGTGAGGGAATTCAACCGTCTTGCTCGGTATGCCCAAGATGAGATCACCACCGATGCCAGAAAAAAGGCAAGGTTCCGCAAGGGACTTAGCCCCATCCTCCGTCATGATCTCAACCTCATCGAATTTGCCACCTTTGAGGATTTAGTCAACAGATCCTTCAGAGCTGAGCATGGCAATGAAGTTTTCGAGAAGTCTCTCAAGCATGCTCTTGAGCTTGCCCCTTCTTCCAGTTCACGCCCTCAGAAGCGTATGATCTGGATTCCAAACAGTTTGATCCACCAAAACAACCCACCGAGGCCATCCCTTGTGCCGCCTCGTCCACCAGCTCCACCAAACAACCCAGCTCCCCGCACTATCTTTGGAGCCTGTTTCAGATGTGGCCAGCCTGGTCACTACTCTCGTGAGTGCCCCGTCAACCAAAATGCTCCACCCCATGCCAAAGGAAAACCCACTTTATGTGCCAAACCACCTCCAAAGGTTCCCACCGCTAATCCATCCACCTCAGAAAATCTTGGACGTGTAAACCAAATCTCAGCTGAGGAAACTGATGGTACTTCTGACGTCATTCTTGGCACACTCTCAGTCAATTTTGTTCCCACTTCTGTTCTTTTCGATCCAGGAGCTTCTCACTCATTCATGTCGGAAAGTTATGCACTTCGACATGATGTATCCTTTGAAGAAATGTTCACCCCTATGATCATTCAAACTCATGGTTCAAAATGGCAAACTAATAGAGTAAGCCATGGTAATCAAATTGCAATTGAGGGTTTAGTATTCCTTGCTTCACTCATAGCCCTCAAGTCTTCAGACATTGATGTCATCCTTGGTATGGATTGGTTATCAAGACAACATGCTTTTCTTGATTGTAAATCCAAGTCAATTAGACTTACACATCCTTCAGGCCAGACAATAGATTACACCTCACCCAGATCAAGAAACCAAGTACAATCTTTGAATGTGCTTCCCCTTCCTGACCTTGAAGATGTTCCGGTGGTTCGTGACTTTCCGGATGTCTTTCCTGAAGAGCTGCCGGGCATGCCACCCGACAGGTGTGTAGAATTCATAGTGGATCTTGCCCCAGGAACCGCACCCATTTCTAGACGCCCATACAAAATGGCCCCACGTGAGTTAGCTGAGCTTAAAACCCAACTGGAAGCTTTGTTGGAAAAAGGCTTCATCCGCCCTAGCTCATCGCCATGGGGTTGCCCCGTTCTGTTCGTAACGAAGAAAGATGGAACAGAAAGGATGTGCGTAGACTATCGCCCGCTAAATTTAGCGACGATAAAGAACAAGTACCCACTGCCCAGGATCAATGATCTTTATGATCAACTTGCAGGATCCTCTGTCTTCTCCAAGATGGATTTGAGATTAGGTTATCATCAAATCAAAATCCGAAACAAGGACACTCCCAAAACGTCTTTTACTACTCGTTATGGTCTTTACGAGTACACCGTCATGTCCTTTGGTTTAACCAATGCCCCCGCCACTTTCTCACGCATGATGAATTCGATCTTCATGGAGTATTTGGACCAGTTCGTCGTGGTTTACCTCGATGACATCCTTATATACTCGAAGAACGAAGAAGAACATGCCGAACACCTAAGGCTGGTATTGATGAAACTTAGAGAGCATCGCCTGTATGCTAAATTCTCCAAGTGTGAATTCTGGCTACCAGAAGTGACCTACTTAGGCCACGTTATTTCTGCAAAAGGCATTGCTGTGAATCCCGAGAGAGTTCAGGCCGTCCTTGACTGGACTCCACCTGAACCGGTTAAGCAAGTTAGGAGTTTTCTTGGCCTAGCCAGCTATTGCCGTCGCTTCGTTGAGAACTTCTCCAAAGTTTCAAAGTCTCTGACTGAACTCCTCAAGAAAGATAAGAAATTCCTATGGACTCCCAAGTGCGAGGAAAGCTTTCAAGAGCTAAAAAGAAGATTGACTTCTGCACCCGTACTTGCACCTCCAAACACCAAAAAGGATTTCGAGATCTATTGTGACGCATCACGGCAAGGGTTAGGATGCATACTTCTGCAAGATCGACATGTGGTAGCTTATGCTTCACGCCAGTTGCGGCCACATGAAGAAAACTATCCTACCCACGATCTTGAACTCGCTGCCGTAGCTCGTGCCCTAACAACTTGGCGACATTACCTCCTTGGTAACCGTTGCGAAATTTATTCCGACCACCAAAGCCTCAAATATATTTTCACCCAGCCAGATCTTAATCTCAGGCAAAGACGCTGGATTGAGTTGATAAAAGATTATGACTTAGGAATTTCTTACACCCCAGGCAAGGCCAATGTCATGGCTGATGCACTAAGTCGTAAGTCGTATTGTAACAACCTCATGTTACAACAGTAACAACCACTTCTTCATGAGGACTTTCACAAGCTCAACCTTGAAATTGTTCCTCATGGCTATCTTTTCAACTTGGTGGCGAAACCAACCCTTGAGGATCAAATCATAGTTTCCCAAAGACGTGCACGAGGTGTACGCCGGATCAAAGAGAACATTGCTAGCGGAGTTGCTAAATGTTTCTCCACAGATAGTAAAGGAACGGTATTCTTTGGAAATCGTTTGGTAGTACCTAAGAATAGAGATCTAAGGCAACTCATCCTCAAAGAAGCCCATGACACACCCCTCTCAATTCATCCCGGTAGCACAAAAATGTACCGAGATCTACGCCAGAGATTTTGGTGGACTAGGATGAAGAGAGACATTGCTCAATTTGTTGCTGAATGTGATGTTTGTCGTCGCATTAAGGCAGAACATCAAAGACCTGCTGGTACACTTCAACCTTTGCCTATTCCAGAGTGGAAATGGGACAAAGTCGGTATGGACTTCATCACCGGCTTTCCAAAAACCGAGAAAGGAAACGATGCCATCTTCGTCGTCATAGATAGGCTTTCCAAAGTTTCTCGCTTCCTTCCGGTTCGCGAGTCTATAACTGCTAGCCAGTTAGCGGACTTGTATGTCTCTAGGATTGTATCCCTTCATGGTGTTCCTTTGGAAATCAATTCTGATCGTGGTAGCCTTTTCACCTCTAGATTTTGGGGAAGCTTCCAACGTGCTATGGGAACTCATCTATCCTTTAGTACAGCTTTTAATCCTCAGTCTAGTGGTCAAGTAGAAAGGGTTAACCAAGTTTTGGAAGACATGCTCAGAGCTTGTGTTATATCTTTCGGAAAGATTTGGGAGAAGTCTCTTCCATTTGCCGAATTTTCTTATAACAACAGTTTTCAATCTAGTCTGAACATGGCTCCTTTTGAACTCCTTTATGGACAACGATGTCGAACACCCCTTAACTGGTCAGAAACCGGTGAAAGACAATTCTTTGGACCGGACATGATCAAGGAAGCAGAAGAGCAAGTTCGCATTGTTCGTGATCAATTGAAAGCAGCTCAGTCTCGTCAGAAAAGCTACTATGATCGTCATCATAGAAAGGAAAGCTACAATCTGGATGAGAAGGCTTACCTTCGGGTTACTCCTCTGAAAGGAACCCAACGATTCGGTATCAAAGGAAAGTTGGCCCCACGTTACATCGGACCTTTCCGCATTCTTGCTAAACGTGGAGAAGTTTCCTACCAACTTGAACTACCCCTGCACCTTTCCCGAGTACATGATGTATTCCATGTGTCACAACTCAGGCGTTGCTTCAAGGACCCCATCCGCAAAGTCGACCATGAAACGCTTGATCTCCAAGATGACCTTTCTTATCGAGAATACCCTGTTCGTGTTCTTGATTCAGCAGAGCGTGTCACTCGCCGAAAGAAGATCAAGTTTCTGAAAGAATCCACGTGGGAAAGAGAAGACCGTCTCCGTGCCGAGTACCCCTCCTTCCTCCCGCAGACTTCTGAATCTCGGGACGAGATTCTTTTGAGTGGGGGCGAGTTGTCACAACCCCAAGTTAGGTATGTGCTAGGATCAGAGGTACCTTGCATTCATGCCAAAATTTCAAATTGCAATTCAAAAATGGGGAAAAGAAAGCCCTGAGAAATTAAATCAAATGGCCAGATAAAAATCTTTTTCCAAAAATCATTTGAACATTTGGAAAATTCCTATAAATGGTGCTGATCATTTTAAAAATGGTTTGGGAGAAATCCCATGCTCATGGAATTTTCTAATTTTCAAACAGTGCCTTGGAAAATCAAATAAACCCCTATTTGATTTAAAATTCAAATGTTTTAAGGCCCACTCGCCTTGGCCACGGCCTAGCCCACCGAGCCACCTTGTCTTCTTCCTCCCCGCCGAGCCAAGCTGCTCGGTGGAGGGCAGAGCGAGGCCACGACGCCATGACGACGCCGGCCGCCTTCTAGGCCACCCAGGCCTCCTTCCTCACGCCTCTGCGTCGCCAGAGCCCTCCCGCACCTTTTCCCCCTCCTCTGGACCTCCTCCCCCTCTCCTCCTCACAAGTCCAGCGCCATCCCGAGAGCCTGCCGGAGCGCCGACGAGGAGATCCCGTGGCCACCGTGACCTTCAAGCTCCGCCGCCATGTCCAACGTCCTCCCCTCCTTCGACTTCGTCACCCTGCACCTTTGATTCGAGCCGGGAGCCTTCGAAGACGACGCGGGCCTCGAGTCTTCACCGCCGGCCACCGCAAAGGACTTCTCCAAATTCGTCGCCGTGGAACCCTCTTCGACCTCGCCGTCCACTCCAGTAGCTGCACGGTGAGCAGCTTTTTGTTTCCCCCAACTGGTCGACTCCCCGTTTAGCCCCCTCCGTTGACCGCCATGGGAGCCGAGCTCCGTCGCCGCCGTGGTTGACCATGCGCTCGCCCCGTGCGTCCTCCGTCCACCCTCGGCTTTCCATCGTGCTCCTGGGCTCTCCAGGAGTGCAATGAGCTATCGCCCGCGTCTTCTTGCGCTCTGTGTCGTCGCGCCGCCCACGCCCGTGGCTCCGTCGCCGTCGAACTCGTCGCCGTCCAACCTCCGGCGCCTCCCGGTGGCCCTCTCCAGCACCTGTCGACGTGCGAGGGTTTAACGCCTTCCCCGTGCAGCGCCGCCGTGCCCGTGGCCACCGGCGGCTATCCGCCGGCGAGGCACGTTAATTAGGGGGCTAACCCCTGTTTAGTTAGGCCTTGGGCCACAGACACGGGGGCCAGCCCCCTCTAAACCAAATTAAGTTTAATTTAAACCGGGTTTAACCCCACTGTGGATGACAGGTGGGGCCCCCTAGTCAGTTTGACTGGTCAGCCCCCCTGCTGACGCAATAAATAAAAAAGAATTAAAAATAACCAGAGAAAATTCCAGAAAATGCATTAAACTTTGGAAATTCATAATTAATTCATCCTAACTCCAAATATAGCAAATAATATGTCTAAAATTATCAGAAAAATACAAGGATTAAGAATATGCAATTTGTTTTCATGTTTGACCATTTTAAAATAGGTGAACAGTAGCAAACATGCATATGGATTCTTTTCAAATTCAAATTTGGGATGATTTTTGCAAATGATTTTGCAACACCCTTAACTCCAATGGTTTCATCCACACATCAGAAACATTACTTCAACTATACCACATCACTTCATGATCAAACTTTTCAAATGAACTTTCATGCATTCAAATGCATTTGAATTTCATCGATAAATCAACTGGAGTTTGAATTTGCATTTCAAATGCAATATACTCCTTTTAAATGGAATGCTCAACACATCAGTACCATGAGCATCACCATTACAATCTTATTCATGTGATTGTGCATTGTACATTATGTTGATCCTATGATTGTCATGTTGCTGATAGAAGTGGACTCGGAGCTCGAGATCACCCCCTTCGTTCAAGACTCCGTTATCGAAACCTCGTCAGCAAGGCAAGCAAACCCCCATTGATCATGTCTATAAAATCCAACTTCCCTCTCATGTCTCGCTTATGCATTGTTTAGGATGATCACCATGATAACGTTTCTACCGCATAGTTGAACCCATATCCTTTGCATGACCTATCATCTTGTCACACTAGTAAGCAAACCACAATCCTAGCAGATGTAGGAGTTGGTTGATATCATGTGACCCCTGCAATTGTTACTGCTTATTGCATGCTTAGTGGTACAATGAGGTTGCTTATGATGTGAGTCGGGATGTTGATAAACATGGTGTTGATGAATGTGAAACGTGTTGGTGAAGCTACCCTAATACAAGGTGAACGAAGAGAGGCTGTGTAGGAGTACACAGTGGGTTGTCTCGTTGAACACCGCCTTAAGTCCGAGTTCTTGTGTGGTGATCCAAGAAGAAGAGTACAACCACACATTGGGCTCACTGACCCCTCTCGACCTAGTACCTCACCCCGTTCGAACCCCAGAAGTCGCAGTAGTTCGGAGTTCTGGTAGGGCTGTGGCACGGTCTGCGAAGTGGATGAACGGCTTTTCAAGACCGGCTTGGGACCCTGCACACATCGTTTGAGGCTGTACTGGAACCTCGGCCGGACTTCCATACGGATCCCCCTCAGATAGGCGACTCTCTGGACTAGAACGGAGTTGTGGGCGAAGTGTCGTGGCAACATCCTCGCCGGTACCCGCTTGAAGGGTCCCATTCCCAGGCGGTAACTGATGAGTGTGTGTGTGTAGCGGTACACCCCTGCAGGGTTAACAAAACTATTCGAATAGCCGCGTCCGCGGTTAAGGACTGCTTGGAAAGCTTAGCTCGATTATTAGACAACTTGAACTGGATACTTCTAAAACTCGCAAAATAAGCATGAGTGCTATGGTGTGCTTCTCGTGGGGAAGTCGAGGAAGTAACCATAGTGGTGTAATTGGTTGAAGAGATGTAGTGGACTCGTGTACGCTACTTACCTCAAGTCTGGTACTCGTAGTTCAGGACTAGCCAAGTCAAAGCTGGCACTTCTGCAAGTGAAACCCTGCCTCCCTTTACCTTGATACATGTGCATGAGTAGTATAGTTCCTACGTAAGTCTTGCTGAGTACGACTTTGTACTCACGTTTGCTTAATCTATGTTTTAGATGAACCACCGACCCCGATGGTGGCTTATAACCGAAGCTCGAAGAATGAAGACTCAGACCAAGACCAAGCTAGTTTAGTCCCAGTCAGACGAATGGTTTCCTCGTGGAGGGCTTGTTTTTAGATAAGGCTTCTCTAAGCCATTTGTTAAACTTGTCTGTACTCAGACCTACTTGCTTCCGCTTGTCTGTTGTAATGTTGGATCACATGCTTGTGATCTCTGTGTGCACTCTATAAGAGTTATTAATAAAGATTTATACTTTGTAGAGAATTGCAATGATACCTGCTGTTCATACAAGGCATGTGTGCTGCGTGTATGTTTATAACATGCATGTCTTAGTATGGGTTTTCGAGACCTTAGTTGTGATCTGGCTGGCGGTCTTTTATACACCAAGTGGCCCTTAGATGTGCGCAGCTTGGGGCATCGCGATGCGATTGTTCGAGACTCTGTCTCGTGCACATTTTGATGTATAATCGAGCCCGCCCTAAACCCCGACTAAGTGATCGGGCTGGAGTAAGTCTATGTAAGGGTTATAATACAATCGATAGTATGGTTGAGGCGACTTGTCTATGAGTATGGGAGTTCATCACCCATATCATTTAGACTTGTGAGCGGACGATGAGGACCCATTTCAGTTGATCCTCCGGCCTGGATGGGATGCCCCTCACGTTCGATGCTTTCCGAGAACGTTCTGTGCTTGGCCTTGTCTGCTGAGACAAGTGGGTACGGTTCTCGGCTCTCCATATGATTGTGTTGTAGCGAGGCTTGCATACGCTAACCCCGGGTCCCGACAGAGTCTTGCTCCATCGATGACATCCTTCATAGAGATTTCACCAACTACCTTGAGGTCTTGAATCCTTAGCAGAAGAGGAGTCTTCCGTATACCGAACCTTCATGGCTAACAGTTAGGCGCCCATACTAAGAAACCATCGAATCCCTCATGGTGGTCATCAAGAATACTTGTACGGCATACCTATAGGAAATGGTATGGGCCTATACTCACCGTATAACTTACTAGTATTAACGATAATCTTATATAGGGGTCAAACATCGTACCATTCTATGGTTAAGGCTTAACATCGCCGTATCTCTGCTATAGGTAAGTCACTCAAGATTTAATATCCCGCATAGCAAGAGCGAATAATAAGAGTAGTCGTCATGGGGGCCAATCCATTCCGCACCCAAATTATTACCTTGTATATGGTTTAGCCAATCTCGCAATCTAACACTTGGTCATCCTCACAAGCAATGCAGAAAGTTCCTCTTGATCTTGAACTGGGTTCAGATAAGACCATTGGTTCTGCAAGCCAAACAAAACATCTATTATTTCTTTACAACACTCGGGTTTGCGCAAATTGCTCTAAATGTGCAATGGTGAACTAGAACTTCCTCCAGGGTTCTTCCTTCAGCAAGATTGTGCTTGCTTCTTGTAAGATCCTGGCATATGGGGTTATCCTTGAACGCGGCATTAAGTTGCATCAATCCTTATTCCGTTCTTGACCTTAGCAGCCATTGTAGTAACATCTTCAGTGTAGGAATTGAGTTGAGGGATAATAGGATGTAGATAGAGAGGTTGAGAGAGAGATAACCATACAAACATCACACAATTTTTGGTAAATAAGTTTTGATGTGTAGCTGTCGTTAAAGAAAGGAATGACAGCTCACAAAAACGATCTAACAGTGGAAACAGTGAATCTTCCAGGTCTTCAAGTCTTCAGGTCTTCAAGGACGGTAGCTTCCGTTTTGCATTGTCGAAGCAATCTTCTTATCGTCATTTCACTTTTCAAGTTATTCTTCTTGTTGCTGCGTACCCTTCCATCTTGAAGCATAGTAAATAGATGATGGTCTAAGATAACGTAAACTTATTCTACTCACGGAAGAAACACAAAACACAACACGCAACAACAATCAATAGACCACTCAAAAGGCACCACACAAGAAAACCTAGAATAAGGTCATATGTGCACGACATACGATCTCATCATACTACGCGCAATTCGTTTATCTAACTTCACCTAAAAAGTGGTGGTCTGAACCTAAGCTTTATCCTTCTCAGCTAAGCTGACCTTGAAGATCATCTACTAATCCAAAGTAGTCCTTCTTGAATTGCGTAAGATACTTCTTCAATATCTGGATGTAATGACTTCGGGGGCATAAGAAACAAGGATGGTCATTTACATTAAAAGAAGAGAATGTAAGGCCCGATATGCGGTACTGTTCCAGATCTAGATGTTTCCATCTAGATCCGGGGACGAAGCACATATCGGTCCCACCGCGACATATGACATTGCCATATGCCCCGGATTTCCAACATGATATCACAACATTACAGATACAAGGATACAACATCTCATACAATCGGCATACAACTACCTGAAATACAATACAACAGCGGAAGATACATTTCTGAGTACAGACTACAATCAAATGCCTACTGGCAAAGAGAAAAACATCGATTCCCATAACCACACGGGTCCAGGCCCTTCGCCGAGATCCGCCTAACTAGTCGTCGTCGAGTCTCCACATGAAACGTCGATCACCATACCTGTTGTCGATCAAGAACCCTGAAAAGAGTTTGGGGGTAGTATCATGAGTAAAGAAGTACTCAGCATCCAACTGTAGTGGTCAACTGACCCAGCAAGGACTTCATCACTCGTCATTCTAGGACAAATAGTAGTTTACGGTAAGGATGGGGTAAGTGGTGAGGTTGCTGCCGCACTAGCATTTATGAAGTGGCTAACGATCTAGAGAGTAAGATAAGAAGCCAAGCATTCGATGAGGAATCGCCTCCAACAAGTCTGCTATCCAGCTACTACGCAAACATAACACCTATCATATCCTTGTCCTCCTCTTCGCATCCCGACGAAGAAGAAGCAGTCAAGGCACACACACGTTGATCAAGTTTATTAAGATTATCTCAGTTGTTGTTGTCTATGAACAAGGAGTAGGTCTCAAGTCATCCATAACCGTGGACACGGCTTCTCGAAAAGATTTAACCCTGCAGGGGTGTACCAACTGCCCATTACAAGGCTCCGCACGCACGCCCATCTCTCTCAGTTGCTACCCATTATAGGCAACCATTTTATGATTTAGTTCCGAGAGATCCGAAACGACAGGTCCCTCTAACTAACAACGAACAAATCCGGGTGGCCCCCGGGGAGTCGACACCCAATCCAAAAGCCGGCCACGCTCTCGGATCGGACTCTTCCGTATGACGCAGGTCGGATTTCCGGTTAATCACACATGGGAAACCGGGTCCTAGCTGATCAGGTAGACCAACAAAGAAACCATGTCTCCACTGGCCCAAGTTGTTTTAAAAGATATCTGCTAGGAGCGACCCGACAAGATATATATGCATGTTTTCAAATGGTAAATCAGCTTCGGCCACCTCTAGAAATGTTTGAAGCTAGATAGGTAAGAAAAGGGGACCACATAAAATCCCACACGCGGTTAGGCACGCTCAGTCTTAAAACCAATACCCGGAAATCGGATCCTAGGTGACTCGAATGGAACAAAGTGTCGGGGCGGGATAGCCTAGACCTTCCATCCTTCGTCGAATATAGTCAACATTTATAGTAATCATATCATCAACAACAATATAATAATGTGATATCCCAAACCAAAGTGTAACAGGAGGTAACATCGTAGCATCCTAAGCATGCATACTAAGCAGGGGCTGAGCAACGAGCAATAGTAACATAGCAGTACATGGTTGGCTGGGAGGGGACATGGCTGTATCGGTTTGAAAGAGGCTGTAAATATGTGGTAGGACCAAACATCGAGCCTAACCTAGACTAGCATGCAAACCGCTGGTTGAAATAGAATGTATCATAAGTAATGTATAGTCCTTGCCTGTTGATAAGTCGGGTTCCGAAGGTGTAGTGGATCGCAAGCTCGCAACGTCTCCGAAGGTACCCGCGGAAGCACACAAGACGATAAACACTGGAAAGCAATCAACGAGCAAGCACTCTATTACTAAGGGGAAACACAAGATCAAGAAGACATCACACGACACGTCAACGCGATACGGATCTATCGTCGAGAACGGTTACTAACAGTTTAAGTGGGGTATCGGTCACACACGACGAATACCGCACGTTTACGGTGGTTCAAGTTGCTTAGCTACAGGTGATCAACAAAGGTTGTTAACATGGCATATCACTCAAGCATGGCATGACACACAAACATGGCAAGAGGTGAAGCATAAATAAACTATCTAATCTAGTCACTTTAAGTGGGGGGTAAAACCTATACATGGCAACTATTGCGGACCCCACGATAATTATTGCATTTGGTACTGTTTTTCCCTAAACAATATTTTATAATTTTTATTAGCAAGAAAGAGCAGCATAAACACAATCTACATGAAATTCTAGTCAAGTTACATATAAAGAACATTTTAAACCGAGCAACGGTTAAAAAGTTATTAAATAAACAATTTACAGTGGCATGCCATGTAATTAGAAGGTAAATAGCATGTAAACAAGGTCAAACATGGCAAAAGAGCACAATTTATTAATCTACACAGAATTCTAAGCAACTTTCATATTTAAAGCGTCGCGATCCGAGCTACCGTTAAAAAGTTACGGGCAACGCAATAAAACTAACACAATCTGCCAAATAAATAAATACAGAAAAGAAAAAAAACTATCGGGCTGAAAACTACTGGGCCGGCCAACAGCTGCGCAGAAAAAAAAAGAAAAAAGGAAAAGGGGAGGCCGCTGGGCTGCGCTAGGCCATTGGGGGGGGAGGCCGCTGGGCTTGCTGGCTGGTGCCGGCCCACGTGGGCGCTGCTGGCCCAGCCGGGCGAACCGAGCGGGACGCTCGTCCCTCGATCCCGTCCTGGATCGTGAGGACGGTGGCGGCGCTCCGGCAACCTCCGGCGAGGGAGCGCGGCGAGGGACACCGGGAGGGGCATCCCAGGGCGGTGGAGGCGGCGAGGGTGCCGCGGATCCGGACGGAGGGGCTCCGGCGGCGGCCGTGACGCAGCCCGAGCTTGCCGGCACGGAAATGGCGGCGGCGGAAGGCGCGCTCCCGTCGGCGGCGTCCTGTAGAGAGCTAGAAGGAGGCGGGGGTGAGGAGGAGAAGAGGGAAGGAGCGCGGGGGCAGGGGTGCTCACCGGGGCGCGGCGGCTCGCCGGCCGGGGTCACGGCGGCGCGGCACACAGCCGGGGCTCCACGGGCATGGGGGCTCGGCTTGGAGGAGCTTCCACGGGAGGAGTTGGGCGTGGGGCTTCGGGCTGACATGGCACGATCTGGAGCGTCGGATCACTGATCCGACGGCTCCGGAAGGGCCAGGGGCTAGGGTTTCGGGATTTGGGGTCAAAATGGGCTGAATTGAGTTTTGTGAGGGGGGTGTCTGCACATTTTTGGCTAGGGAAACCCTAGAAAGAGGTAGGAGTGTGGTGGTCTTTATATAGCCCAGGTGGCTGGCAGTTTGCAAAAACATCCCCGGTATTTCTCTCGCGCACGGTGTTTACGTTTCTGACCGCCAGGGGTCCGCGGTACCTCCGATTCGGGTAAAACTTCGAACTGCGCGATCAATGCGTCGAGCCAGCGGCGTTCACCTCGCGCTAGAACCGTTCTGAGAACACTTTTTGGCGCGCTATAAAAATAACCCGTTTAATTATTAAACGAGGTTTTTCGTTCCATTGGCTGCGGCTGGTCTCGTGCAGTTTTCGCGACGGTGATCGGGTGAAACCCGGTGTCGCAAAGGTCGAGTGTGAGGGTGGCAAGGGTCGGTCTTCGTCTGGTACGAGATAAGAGGGGGGAATAATCGCCGATCGATAAATCGGGGATGCAAACACCGCAAACAAATCGGACAATCAAACAATTCACACCGAAAACAATTTTTTTAATTTTTGTGAAATCTGGGCTGTTACAGAGAAGTAGTTTAGAAGATGAATTATAGATGAGAGATACTAGTTAGAAGAGTAATTAACTAAAGAGTGAAATAATAGTTTTGTTCCAATGGATTTTCCTATCCATTTTCTAGGGTCACGACCTACAGTCAACATGGGCTCTGATACCATGTGTAACGACCAGATTCACTAAGAATCCAAGTCTTTGTGCATTCTGTGCTAGTCCCTGGATCAATAGCTAGCACACACAGTACACGATTTAATATCAAGAATAAACCACATGTCATAAATATTACATCGAAGATCCAGTATTACAATAAAGCATACCTGCATAGCTCAAGGCTAGCTTACAAATAGAATACAACGGAAAAACAATAGAGAGCTTCGTTTCGTCCATCAACTCCATCAGCATAGTTGAGTATAGACATTGTAACCCTATATCGCATCACTCACTCATCGTATACAATCCTGCAACACCGAAGGTTACAACCCGACAATGGGTCAGTACATCTGATTTGTATGGCAAGTCACACGAAAAAGGATAAGTCAAAGGAAGGCTTATGGTTTTATTTTGCAGAAAGCTTATTTTTCCCAATCTACCTAAGTCAAAATTTTAGTTTATCATACTACATAAGGTTGAACTGGGCTGCACCAGTCCCAACCCATACCCTTTATAAAATCTTGTCCACTCAAATTTATTATGGTGATTCATCTGTCAAGATCCTCCAATAACAGTAATGCCCAAGTTGCTCAAAGTTGTCCATAACCGGGAACACGGCTAATCATGATTAGTTTTTACTCTGCAGAGGTTAGTACAACTTCCCCGCTGGACTCAACCCGAAGATTGAGACGAAGTCTTTCAGAAGAGGTCACCTAGACCCAACGGCAAGCCGGTACACCTACCAAAACCTACATCTGCTAGCTTTGCACGGGAGAGGCTTCCCACAATGTACTCGACTAAGCCAGAGCCCATATGGCCAGCGGCTGTACATGGAAGCTACTGGTCACCAAGTATGTCTGATCTTTTTGAGCCTGTACGGCGCCCACTTACGTTCAGAGGGTAGATACCATGACGTTCTTTCAACCACCAAATCCATCCATTAGGGGTGCAAGCTGGTCTCGCCTTAGATAATGCACGAGCTCCCAGTAAGCACTCCCTGCCCGTCCAGAGGTGTATTCTAATTAAACGTTGCTAGTCAAGTCATTAAATCCTCACATAGCTCAATGTAATCTCAAACCAATCCACGTCTACAAAGCATAGCAGTATATAACAAACACGAACTAGGGCGACAAAGAATACATGATCAGATCATATGGCTATCCTACCAGGTTTGCAGCAATAATAATATAGTAGCATTTCTACACATGCATAGGGTGATATTTGCTACATGCATAAGTAAAAATATAGGTTGTAAAATGGTCAAAGTATGACTTGCCTTGTACATTCGATGAAGTTCTTCGCTCTCACGATCCAGATAACTCTACTCGTCACACTCCGAGCAATCTATCGTAAAGAACAGATACCAGATAATCAATCACTCCAAAAGAAACCACAAGATCAACAAATCAAACACAAAGGTTTTAGCAACAAAACAAAAACAAAAAGGCTTGACACGGCACAAGTGTCGATGTGCTCGAAGGTGGCAGGTGGAAGGTGAACTCAAGAGAGTCAACAGATAAAGGACTATCGGTAAATATTTGTGACTATGGACTTATGAATTCAAGGTGAAAATCGTGCCCACATGAAAAGTGTGTGAATCTTACCGATAACATGTCTCAAATGATCCGATATGCAAAAGGAATCACGTGAAACGGAATACTACAACACAAGTCATAGCAGGTTCAAATTTGAATTGAATTTGACTTTAAACAGACCAAGAAACATTTGAATTTTTGTGTGCATAAGATATAGACGGAAAGTACATGAAATGAGTGATCCAACGCAAAAAGAATCACTCGATTTGGATCAATGGTTTACAAGATACGGCCTCCAGAAGTTTGAATTTGAATTTGAACCAAAGTGTGCAAATGTGTGAAAAGTTTACTCTATGATAAAGTACAGATCACTGCGAGCGTGTAGGAAAAAGAATCATCCAATTCCGATACACGTTCTACAAGATACAGATATTCTAGTTTCAAGGTGTAAACTGTGAAAAAGGACTCATACATGAATATAAATAAGTTCTTATCACGAATAGGCCCCCAGTGCTATGGAACGAACGGTGTTCATCTTGGGAGTTAACCAGTGAACATTTGTCAGATAGAGCAAATCAGTTTTCTGGTTAATCGGCTTAAACCGAAGAAAACCGGATCGGTTTAACTAAAAGAAAAACCAAAAAAAAACCTAATAACTACCAGATCAGATCGAGGCAACAACGGCGACCTACCACAGCGGTGGATGGCTGCACGGAGGCTCCGGAGAACGCCGAGGTTTGGCGGTGGGGCAGCACACAGGGGCGCGGTGGTAGGCGGCGTTGGTGGTGGACGACGTTACCGGGCGACGCGGCCGAGGCGGCGCAGCCGAGGCGATGCGACTCGGGACACGACCGGCGGCGTGAGGAGCGGCGGCGTGGTCGTGGTGAAGGGGTGGCATAGACTCCGACGTGGGGTGGGTCGGGGCAGTGTCCAGCGACGTACGGGAGGCGCGGAGGTTGCCGTCTTCGGGTGGCCGTGGTCTCCGGTGGCGCGGCCGGCTACTCGCCCCACGAGCGGGAGAACGACGACGATAGTGGCGGGATGGCGTCGTGGCGCAGTCACCAGCGCGGGGTGATGCGGCTCCGGCGGTTGCGCTCAGCCGAGAGCAGTGCTTGGGCTGGCGCGGGCGTGAAGGTGGAGTGGCGCGGGGTGGAGGGCGGCTCAAACTCCGGCGAGGCGGCGACGAACTCCGGCGAGCATTTCCGACGAAGTCGGGGCTCGTTAGACGTGAATTTTTGCAAATATTTGACGAGAACGAGTCGAGAAATATTTATAGATGAGATTGTGTGCAAAACGGGGCAGAAACGAGATCGAATACGCGAGGAATTCGGGATTCCGGCAAAGTCCGAGTTGTCCATGGCAAAGCTCGGGGATGACATGCGGGCCCCGGTTGTCAGCCTAATAGGAAAAAGAAAAAGAATAAAAGAAAAATAAAAAAAATGGCTTAAAAGAAAAAGAAAATAATTTCCACTCCATTTTTCTGAAGAAGTCATTTTATCTTCTCTCAAGTCATTATTATTTTTGAATGGAAAATTATTTAAGTAACTCCAATTAAAATAAAATTACATTAAAACATTTCAAACTTTCTTTTATAATGAAGGAGTCATTTTACCTTCTGTTATTTTATTTTTAGTTGGATTTGTTTTAAATGATAAATTCCAAAACACCAACAATGAATATTAGGGAAAGTCCTTTTATTCCCTCTAATTTTTAATATTCAATAAACTTCGAATTTTTTTAAGTCTTAGTGAAAATCAAACATATCAAGCAAACAATCATTATTATAATTAGTTTATCAACGTATAGATGTTACAATGAAGCGCGGCGAAATCCTATATTCTGAGTGTGTATGTCGTATAGATGTCTATGTATGGTGTTGCCACCCACATTGATGTATTTTGATGAAAAAAATGAGGTCCAATATAATGGGGAGGTACCCGGCATGGTCTAAAATTAAGATAGAAGTCCACTTAATGAGAAACCACAAATTCGTCCCGAGGGGATTCGAACCATGGTCAGCTGAGTAGAATAAACCTCAACCTTGACCCATGGTGAGGCTATCAACGCACATGTGTTTAATTGTACAAACGTGTGGATAACCTCAACCCTAAGCCATTCGAAGTCGCGTTCTAATTGGCCAGAACGCACTACCACAGATCGCACGTCTTCATCACTGTCCGTGCACCCGGATCCAACGACCACCAACAAACCCACGGTTTGTACCTGTAGTTCTAGTGGATATTTTATTTAAATCATTTTAACGTTTTAGGAGTAATATATTGTTTAAATATAGGAAATTAACAAGGAATGCGTCCTAATTTGAACACAAGATAGATTTAGCAAATTCTCGCCAATTTCCAATTGATTTTAGATTTTTTGGAATTAAAAAACCGTCGACCTCAATGTTTCTGGACGAAAGCCCTTGCCAATGTGTTCCAATTGTATTCCAATTCCATGGGTGGTTACTACACGTTAACCCGGGAGCACACATACGGTTCCAGCACAACTCACGCAAATTTCGGTTACTTGCGGATACATTTAGAAAAAATCATATGGATTTCTTAAATTCCAATTAATGGGTAAAAAATATCAAATGCATCCAGTAAAAATGGCAAATTTTAGCTTAACGTAGGGGATACAGTCAGTGGTTTGTAGAAAAGGAAACAGTGCCATCCGACAACGGAAATGTCATGTTTGATTTGAACCCTAACGCATTAGTAAACCGAGACCACGATCATTCGTGTGTGATGACCTAGTGTTTAATTGTATGACATTATAACTTTCTGAAAATGGCAGAAAGTTATGCTCTCATCTACCATGCGACATGGGGGTAATTTTCAAACCCTTTCTTAGTAAACACAAAGTCCAAGGGGTTATTCGGTATAACTAATATGAATGTCTCTGTATGCAATTAGTGAATTAAATGTAGTGAACTAAGAGGAATGTCTCAGATGTATACTAAGATTGGCCATAGTGGGGGTATCATAGCTAGGAACATATACTTGGGACTAGCAAAATGCTTGTGTGGAAAATAATTAAAAATGAGAGGGAGAGTGTTGGAGTAACATAGGTAGATACTGTATCATGATAAATGCCATGCTACTATGTGTCATGCATGTCGATAAATGAGATCATCTATGATACTAGTTTATGATATTATGCATTATGATTATGAAGGTATTATCGTATAATAGTATCATATGATACACCCCACTATATATGATTGAGTAGCATAAGGCTGACCACAATGGGAGTAACTTACAATGGACATGTAGTTAATGAGTAGAGAAGTGTTTGGCCATAGTGGCGTGTATTTTTATATAATCATGGTCAAAGTTGTAAAACTTTGACTTTCCAACAAAAATGGAAGTACACTCTTCAATGGAAGGAGGGAGTAGGTGGTAACATCACACATTTCAAGAAAAAAATATGCTTATGTGGCATGTAGTTAATGAGTACAGAAGTGTTTGTGGTAACTTAGCTAGTAGTTAATGTAACAACAGACATACCAAAGTAAGATGAGTCTATAACCTAATAAATAAGGTGTTGCATGACACCACATACATGTTACCAATGTGAAAATGGTAACATAAACTCGTAATATGTGTATATGTTATTAGTTTAAGTTACTGCCCATTGTGACAAGCCTAAACGTTGTGGATGTGTCTAATCATTTTCGTTGAATGACTTAGTAATGACGATTAGTCCAACTATGGGGCATTTTAGGATTTTTCTGGTTAAGCTTTCACCTCACACGGTTATAAATGTATAATCGTTTGGATAACCTCAAACAGGGTCCATTCGACCGTGCATTCTGATTGGCCAAAAGGCAGCACCATGGATCGCACGCCCGCACCATCCAATGCACCAGGATCCATCAACCACTGAGGAGGCCTTACCCGTGGAAAGTACTTGTTGTTCCAACACATATTGCAACGCACACGGTCGTAATGAAAAACTGTGTGTATAATCTCAAACACGGGTCATTCGACCGTGCGTTCTAATTGGCCAAAAGGCAGCACCACGGATCGCACGCCCGCACCGTCCAATGCACCAGGATCGAATGGCCACCGAGGAAGCCACCCCTTGTACCTGCAATTCAAGTGGATATTCTATTTAAATCATTTCATGTTTTCAAGTGTATTGAAATGTTAAAATATAGGAAATTAGAAAGGAATGCGTCCTAATTTGAACACATGTCACATGTAGATGTGTGTTAGCTGTGAAAAAAATAACAATGACAATCGATGACGTGACGACACATTTTACTTGAAACTTGAACACCTCACATCTATTTCCTTATCTAAACCATGATCCTTCCTGCGAGACCCCCCATTTTGCAAGGCGAATGCATTATAACCTTTTCCAAAACGGCTTAAATTTTTAACACACCGTACTTTCACCTAACCACGGCGCCACGCAAAACTTCGACAATTTTGGAGTGGTTTTTAATATTTTGGAATTTTAAAACTGACGACCGCAATGTTTCTTACCGAAAGACCTTTCCAATGTGGTCCGAATTCACTAAAATTCCATGCGTGGGTACTACGGGGTAACCCGAGAACACACCTATGAATGTTCAACACACCTTTGCACATTTTTTGTTACATTTGGAGTTCAAATTCGAAAATTACATATCAATTGATTAGAATGCACTTATTGCACATTATCAAAGATATCCATGGGATGTCAAATTTTAAATTAACACCATTGATGCAGTCCATGATTCATAGAAAAGGAATTATGGCCATACGACAAGACATGGGATACATAAACCATGATCATCCGTGTGAGATGACTTTTTTTGCATGAGCCGATGTCATCGAAACTTTAAGAGAATGATAAAAAGTTTTATTGGCCTTTTAACATGCAACGCATGACTTATTTTCGTAACCACTCTACATGAAAAACCCAAAGCTCTAATGGTTTTTTTGATCTAATTCCATTGATTGACTACATATGAAATAATAAATTACATGTACCGAACTAACCAAGAATTACTCGGATTTTGAAGTCATACCGTGATCATCACTTGTTTATATGTAAAAAAATACAATGCCAACCAATGTAATAACATTACGGTTTGCTTGAAACCAAAACAAATCGTACGAGAACTAATATTGCCCTCACGTGAGATGTATGTTTAGGTCACACGGGGATCGTGATCGTGACATTTCGTACATCATTTTAATTTTTTATATGATCTTCCAAGGCCATGTTCAGAAAACATGCCAGAATTTCATTATTTTGGTGCGTATATATGATTTCAAATCATTTAATATATATATATATTATATAATAACGAGTAATGAATTAAATATATACAAAGCGAAGTAGTTACCACAAAGTAGTTCAAGTTCACTAGGACATGCCGTGTTATCGACGAGTTTTGGCGGTGGGATAATGTCGCGTACCGAAAACATGGGCGGTAAAGTCATCGAACAAACAAGCGGCTAACACATTTGAACAAAAGAATTCGATAAACACACACGGTTTGTTAGATATTACCGTCTGCATAGCATTGTTTCCGCTCGTCCCCCGCTTCATCGTCGTTATTTTCCGCCACTGTAGTACCAAGGTTTCGGCTTCCACCTGCAATTGGGCATTTTTGCTCATCCAAGCCGCACCGCCCCTCCCCTCCCCTCCCCCAGCCGCCCTCGTCGTCCCTATCCACCCAGATCCACATCTTAGCGTTGTCGCCGGCGATGTGCAACACACACACCATCTGTGTGGAAACCCGTTCGTCTCTCTCCACCAGCGCGTACCCTTTTAGTGACGTCCTTTTTAGGGCTTTAGTGGCACATTTGGGATGCGCCACTAAAATCAAGCCACTAATAAGGGATTAGGGGTGGCGCATTTTGGATGCACCACCCCTAAGGCCCTTAGGCGTGGCGCATTTCAAAATGCGCCACCTCACCGATCATGAGAAGCTGTCTCATGGGTTCCTCAGTTACAACTCTCGTTCTTCAGCCTATTTTTGTAACGAGTTGTATATTGATATTTTGGTTGTCTGATACTTTTGATCTACCTCAAGTTTATCTTATACTCATGACATTCCTCAGCAACCACTTTACTCAGTGCTATGTTTATTTCTCAATCATTCTATATGATGCACTGTTTCATATAATCCTGGATATAGGGGGAGCTCCTCATGTTTTTCAAAAATTATCCACTAAGTCTTCAAAACATGCATATCCCCAGAGGGAGCACCTCTATATCCAGAAAGAATGAATTGTTTTCTTCAAGTTTTAATTCCTCAAAATTACTTATTTAATCCCGTTGAAGCTTTAACCTGATTGTCATCAAATCACCAAAAAGGGGGAGATTGTAAGTGCATCTAGTGCCCCTTTGAGGTTTTGGAGTATTTGATGACAAAACGGTTAAGGGACTGTTGTGTTTGTGAGTATACACATGAGAATAGTCCCTGAAGAAGAGGTTAACCACCGTTGTCGACCCCCCAAAATGTTGAGGAGCATTGAAGAAATCGGTGTGTTTCCTGAAGACTGGCGAGGCGCGAAATCCTAAGGAAACAGGATATTGAAGCATTCTGCTGAAGCTGAAGAAGATGTTTAAGATCCTGAGGCACCTTGCGCCGAAGCCGAAGTTGAAGCGTAGTCTACGTTAAGACTTTTTATACTTCTTGAGTCGTAGGTAAACACCGCACTGTTGGAGGGGTTGAGAAAAATGAGTTCTATATTTCCGAGGAAGTGTTCAAATAGAAATCTTGAAGAAAACCCAGAGAAATCTCTTGCAGTAGAAGTTCAATTCCTCGGGTGTCTGAGACCTTGTTCTTCAGGACGCTGAGGAATCTGTCTTCGGTTGAGGAGTAAGGAAACTACCAGTGCAGTTCGCCTGAAGAAAGAGAGAGTGTGTTTCGACCATGCCACGTGTCGCGTGGTGAGTTGCTGGTGCTTTTGCAGTCAACGGTCCGAAGGGTGGGCACGATGGTCTTTTCGTGCATGGGCATTTATGTCCATTCACCTGGAGTTGCTCCCTAGCTATAAATAGCCGCCCCAGCCCCATTTGTGGGTTGGCTGCTCCGAGAGAAAAACTAACACTTGTCAACTGAGAGCAACCCACCTCTAAGGAACCTAAAGAACCCAAGTGAGGAAAACTATTAGCCCCAAACTATCACTTTAAGCAGCATCTAGAACTTCACTAGTAACACACACTAGTGATGGGTGTTGGCGTACACACACAGCGAACGCACACTAGCAAGTGTTTCCTTGTACTACTCCTAGTAGCTGCCTGGATGGTTTCTGCTTTCATTTCTTGGGATTGATTGTTACAACCGGAGGCAGCTCCTTATATAGGAGTATTGAACCGACCTAAACTAGAAAATATCAACTGATACATGTAGCTGCACACATCTAGCTGTCCTTAGACCTAGAGACTACTACACAGCTGTTGCTGGTACAACGTACTAGACCAAAAACTAGTACTACACAAGTAAGTCACGACTGCTCCTTTTTCTTAGCTACTATGCTACGGCAGCTGTAGTCATTTTTCATTTTCACTTCTGACGACATGCATCTACCTAGCTAATAACTATCGCCGCTACATGCAAGCATCTAAGACAGGGGTGAACCCCACAAAATCCCCCTCAACTTTGTCGGAGATGCTTGATGTTGATGATCCCCACTTTTTCCCGCAGCTCCTGGAACCGGACACGACCAAGTGCCTTTGTCAGGATGTCCGATTTTTTCTCGCCAGTCTTGATGAACTCCACGACTACCGTACCCTTCTCGACGCAGTCTCGTATGAAATGGTAGCGAAGATCAATGGGCTTGCTGCGGTCGTGAATCACTGGACTCTTGCAGAGAGAAATCGCCGATTTGTTGTCGACAAAGATGAGCGAAGGAGCGATGTCTTGATTCAGCATCTCGCTGAGGAGGCGATCCATCCATATTCCTTGACATGCCGCTGTAGCTGCCGCAATGTACTCCGCCTCACATGAGGAAGTTGCGACAACCTTCTGCCACACCGATTGCCAGCTGATGGGACTACTCCCGAGGAAGAACAGCACGCCAGACGTGCTCTTCCTGGATTCCACGTCACCAGCATGGTCTGAGTCTCTGTAGCCCACAAGGTTCTAGTTGTCTCCGAGGCGATACACACAACCGTGGGTGACCGTGCCTGCGATGTATCGAAGCAGGTGCTTGACTGCCGCAAGATGATCGCTGGCACGAGACTCCATGAACCTGCTCAAGAACCCGACGGTGAGAGAGATGTGTAACAGCACAGATTTCACAAAAATGAAATTTTTTGTTTTCAGTGTGAATTGTTTGGTTGTCTGATTTGTTTCCGGTGTTTGCATCCCCGATTTATCGATCGACAATTATTTCCCCCCTCTTATCTCGTACCGGACGGAGACCGGCCCTTGCCACCCTGACACTTGACCTTTGCGACACCGGGTTTCACCCGATCACCATCGCGAAAACCCGTACCAGACCAGCCGCAGCCAACGGAATGAAAAACCCCGTTTAATAATTAAACGGGTTATTTATATAGCACGCCGGAAAGTGTTCTCGGAACGGTTCCAGCGCGAGGCGAACGCCGCCGGCTCGACGCGCTGATCGCGCAGTTCGAAGTTTTACCCGAATCGGAGGTTCTGCGGACCCTCGGCGATCAGAAACGTAAATACCGCGCGCGCGAGAGAAAAATCGGGGATGCTTTTGCAAACTGTCAGCCACCTAGGCTATATAAAGACCACTACTCCACCACCCCTTTATAGGGTTTCCCCTAAGACAAAATTGCAGCCAACTCCTCACAATAGCCCCAATTTTTGACAAAACCTAGCCAGATTCATCCTGGACCGTCAGATCTCGCGATCCGACGGCCCAGATCTGGCCAGCCCTCCACCAACCGTCTCTCCAGCCGCCCCGGGCCCCGTCTGGCCGAGCGTCGCCGCCGCGGGCCCGCCCGAGCCCATCGCGCCGCCGCCGTTTCCGTGGAGCCGCCGTGCCTCTGGCGACCTTGCCACAGCCGCCGCTCGCCGCGCGTGCTCCGGTGAGCTCCCTCCTCGCCCGGCCTCCTCTCCTCCTTCTCTCCCTCACCTCACCTCCTTTCCCTCTCTTCCCGCAGGTCCGGCCCGAGCGCCATGGCCAGGAGAGCCACCGCCGGCCCGAGCTCCACTCCGTCGCCCCACGGCAGCCCGCCTCCACGCCTCACTCCGGTCGGCCACGTGCCCTCCTCCACCGGAGCCGCGCTCCCCTCCAACCCCCTGCGCCAGGCCGCCTCCCCCCCGCACCTCGCCGGTGGGCGGATGGAGCCTCCGCCGCCTGCTACTCCTCGTCGGAGAGAGTGAGAGCTGGCCAGGTGGGCCGGCCAGACCCACCACGGCCCAGCAGCCGCCGCCGCACGTGTGGGCCGGCGTGCCCACACGGCCCAAGTCCGCCAGCCACTGCCACCAGCCGCCTTGGGCCGAGCACATCTAGGGGTGAGGCCCGACTTATTTTTTTCTCTCTGCGTTATTGTTTCCCCTGTTAATTTTTTCTAAGTCCTGAGATTATTGCTGCTGTTTCCGTTTTGCGTTGTAATTTGCGAGTAAACCGTAGCCGGGATGACGTTGCGCCCAAAAGGAAAATTGTTTAAAATTGTGTGTACTTCAATCCATCTTTTGTAAGAATTTTCATTTGAGGCCATCTTGATGTTGTTAATCACTGTTGAAGTGGGCATCAGACTGTTAACTGCTATTATTTTCTGTTAGTGTGCTACTGTTTATATAAAGTTGCTACTTTGCTGCCCTATATCTTCTTAACCTTGCATCGTATTGATCATTGCAATATGTCATTTTGATCTATGCCATGTCTACTTCCATTATATGTATTGCATTGTCATGTTTACATTTCTGGTGATATATATGTTTAGCTCCAAAGTTGTTATCCTGCTGTTGTTGACAACCACCTCTGTTTTTCACGAAGTCCGTAACTTTCCGATGCCATGTTGCATGCTTAATATCTTTTGATCTGTGATGCCTATGACCATGATTCTTGTTTGTACCTGATCACCATCATGTCTAATCCATGCTCATGTATTGCTATGTCATGTTGCTGCACATTTGCATATAGTTTTTCCCTTGTTTATAGAGCATGAAAATGATAGTTTCTGCCATGATTTCCTGATTTTCACAAAGTCCTACACTAGTAATGTTTTATTGCATTTTGCTTGGGCTATAATCAATTGTTCATGATGCCTATTTGCATGATTCATTTTTCCATGCCATGCCTGCCATGTCTATTTTAGTTGCATATCATTTGTGAGCATGTTTGCATTCATTATCCTATTTATGCATTGCTCTAAAGTGTGCTTCCTGATGTTGGCAGATTGTGTTCCAAACTTGTTTTGCTTGTATCTTTTTAACTGTAACTCCGTTTGGAGTGTTCTTTATATGTAACTTGATTAGTTTTTCGTGTAATTTGTGTTTATGCTATTATTTTCTGTTGTTAACCAACCTAAAATATGGTTTAGGGAAGAACAGTACCAAATCCTTTAATCATCGTGTGGCACTTAGTGTTGTGCCATGTTTAGGTTGTGCCTCACTTAAATTGACTAGCATAGATAGTTTACTTTATGCTTCACCTCTTGCCATGCTTGTGTGCTATGCCATGCTTGCTTGAGTTTCCCTGTAAAAAACCTTTGTTGATCACCTGTAGCTAAACAACTTTAACCTTTCTAAATGTGCGGTATCGTCGTGTGTGACGAGTACTCCACTTAACCTGTTAGTAACCGCTCTTGACGGTAGGTGCGTTGTGTCGTGTTGCCTTCTTGTTGATGATTGCTCGAGATTGCTTCGTATTAATAGATGCTTGCTCGTCGATTGCCTTTTCCAGTGTTTCCTTCTTGTGTGCTTCCGCGGGTACGTCTCGGAGACGTTGCGAGCTTGCGATCGACTTCACTTTCAGATCGTCTTCTCATCAGGTAAGAGGGGCATATATCATGCTTATAACTTTCGCCTCACTCGCCCATAGGTGTAGGATAGAACGATTGCTTCATCCTACCACTTTATATTCGTGCCTCTCAAATAAACACAAACAACCATGTCCCTCCACATCTCAGCAAACCTTGTTCGGCTATGTTACTATCGCTCGTTGTTCAGCCACTTCTTAGTATGCATGCTAGGACGATATCAACTGTTACCTCCTGTTACTCCTTGGATTGGGCTATCACAATATTATATTATTGTCGATGATTTGATTATTATAATGTTGACTATATTCGACGAAGGATGGAAGGTCTAGGCTATCCCGCCCCGACGCTTTGTTCCATTCGAGTCACCTAGGATCCGAGTTCCGGGTATTGGTTCTAAGACTGAGCATGCCTAACCGCGTGTGGGATTTTATGGGGTCCCCTTTTCTTAGCTACCCAGCTTCAAACATTTCTAGTGGTGGCCCAAGCCGATTTACCATTTGAAACCATGCATATATGTCTGTCGGGTAGCTCCTGGCAGACATTCTTTAAAACAACCTGGGCCAGAGGGGACATGGTTTCCTTGTTGGTCCAACCTGTCCGGCTGAGGACCCAGCCTTATGTGAGAATTACCGGCAATCCAAACCTGCGACAGACGATACAGACCAGATCGAGAGAGCGGCCGGCTCCTGAGCTGGATGTCGACTAACCGGGGGCCACCCGGATTTGTTTGTTGTTAGCTAGAGGGACCAGTAGTTTCGGATCTCTTGGAACTAAATCATAAAATGGTTGCCTGTGATGGGTAGCAACTGAGAGAGATGGGCGTGCGTGCGAAGACTTGTAATGGGCAGTTGGTACACCCCTGCAGGGTTAAATCTATTCGACAAGCCGTGTCCACGGTTATGGACGACTTGGAACCTACGTCTTGTTCATAGATAACGTCAACTGAATTATAACTATAATTTATCAACGTGTGTGTGCCTTGACTGCTTCTTCTTCGCCGGGATGCGAAGAGGAGGACAAGGATAGGATAGGTGTTATGATTGCGTAAGTAGTTGATAGCAAGACTTGTTGGTGGCGATTCCTCATCGAATGCTTTGTTCTCATCTTACACTAAAATAGACCGTTAGCCACTCATATATTGCTAGTGCATCTGCAACATCACCACTACCCCCATCTTACCCGTGAGAAGTTAGTTACAAGACTTTTGATATATTCTCACCCCTTTCTTTTCTTTACCCTTTTATGTTTTGCCTGATCGGCTACTGCAGTTGATTACTACCTCGAATCTTCTTCTAGACGCCTTCGTGGAGACTCGACGACGACTAGTTAGGCGGATCCCGGCGGAGAGCCTGGACCCGTGTGGTTACGGGAATGGTGTGTTTTACCTTTGCCGCTAGGCATTTGATTGTAGTCTATACTCAGACATGTATCTTCCGCTGTTGTAATGTATTAAGGCAGTTGTATGCCGATTGTATGAGATGTTGTATCCATGTAGCTGTAATGTTGTGATATCATGTTGGAAATCCGGGGAATATGGCATTGTCATATGTCGCGGTGGGACCGATATGTGCTTCGTCCCTGGATTTGGATGGAAACATCTAGATCTGGAACAATACCGCATATCGGGCCTTACAAGATGTCTGGTCGGGTGTGGATGAGAAACCTTAGGCTGCCGATGATGCTCCGATAGAAAGTAGCGTCCATCGGCTTCTCCTTGCTCTCCTTGCTTAGTTTGCACCGTGCTTCCATCGGGTAGTGCATAGCGTGACAATCAGTCATGCCTGCTCGCTCAAGCATCTTGGCTGCGTAGGACGCCTGGGTGATCGTTGTGTGACCCCGCTCCTGGTTCACCTCTAACCCGAGGTAGTACCGGAGCAGACCGAGATCGATCATGCTGAAGAGGCGCTTCATCTCTTCCTTGAAGTAGAGAAGCTCAGTGCGCTCGGCACCAGTAATGACGAGGTCGTCGACGTAGATGCCTAAGACGAGCAGTGCGTCACTGGTTCCACACACGTACACGCCGTGCTCGGAGGCGCTACGAGTGAAGCGGAGTGAGGCTAAACTTGCAATACAAGAAATATGCTCATACATGACCTTTCTTAAAAGGTCGTGGCTGAATTCGTCATAAATCTATGACGATTTCACCCGAGATGGTCGTGAATCGTTTGAGGGGATCAAATCCATACATAAATTACGATGATGTGAGTCAAGAATGTCGTAACCGCAGAAGATGAGATCGTCATAACTTTTACGACGATTATAAAAACGTAGAAACATGTGCTAACTATGTTGACATGTCACTCGTGGGTCCATTCTATCTCACCTCACCCATGTATTGAACTATTTTTTTATATAACTTTTCTGTTGGGCTATCCTTTTTACCTTTCTTATATATTGGGCTTGTCGGGACCCAGGGTTAGCGTATGCAAGTCCCGCTACAACACAATCATATGGAGAGCCGAGAGCCGTACCCAGTTGTCTAAGCAGACAAGGCCAAGCACAGAAAGCTCTCGGAAAGCTTCGAACGTGAGGGCATCCATCCAGGGCGGATGATCAACTGAGATGGGTCCTCATCGTCCTCACACAAGTCCAAATGATATGGGTGGTAAACTCCCATACTTATAGACAAGTCGCCTCAACCATACTATTGATTGTATTATAACACTTACATAGACTTTCTCCAGCCCGATCACTTAGTCGGGGTCTAGGGCGGGCTCGATCATACAACAAACTGTGCACGTCATAGAGTCACGATCAATCGCATCACGGTGCCCCAAGGTGCGCACATCTAAGGGGCCACTTGGTGTATAAAAGACCGCTAGTCAGATCACAACTAAGGTCTCAAAAACCCATACTAGGACATGCATGTTATAATCATACACGCAGCACACATGTCTAGTATGAACAGCAGGTATCATTGCAATTCTCTACAAAGTTTACAACTTTATTGATAACTCTTAAAGAGTGCACACAGAGATCACGAGACTGTGATCCAACTTTACATCAAGCACGGAAGCAAAGTAGGTCTAAGTAGAGACAAGTTTAACAAATGGCTTAAGAAGACTTATTTAAACACAAGCCCTTCCACGAGGGAACCAGTCTGCTGACTGGGACTACACTAGCTTGGCTTCAGTCGTCGAGCTCCAGGAAGAATCCACCTTCGGGGTCAGTGGGTTCATCTAAAACATAGAACAAGCAAACGTGAGTACAAAGTCGTACTCAGCAAGACTTACGTAGGAGCTATAATACTCATGCACATGTATCAAGGCAAAGGGAGGTGGGGTTTCAATGCAGAAGTGCCAACTTTGACTTGGCTCGTCCTGTACTACGAATACAAGAATGAGGTAAGAAGCGTACACGAGTCCACTATCCAAGTCTCTCAAGAAATTACTCCACTATGGTGCCTTTCTCGACTTCCCACGAAAAAGCACGCCATAGCACTCATGCTTATCTTTGTAAGTTTTATAAGTATCCAGTTCAAGTTGTCTAATAATCAAGCTAAGCTTTCCAAGCAGTCCATAACCGCGGACACGGCTATTCGAATAGTTTTGTTAACCCTGCAGGGGTGTACCTCTACACACACATGACCATCAGTTACTGCCTTTGGCCTCGACAACATTCAAGGGGTGTCGGCGAGGATGTTCACCACAACACTTCCCCCACATCTCCGATCTAGTCCAGAGAGTCGCCTATCTGAGGGGGATCCGTATGAAGGTCCGGCCGAGGTTCCAGTACAGCCTCAAACGATGTGTGCAGGGTCCCAAGCCGGTCTGAGTAGTTGTTCTTCCACTTCGCGGACCGTGCCACAGCCCTACCAGAACTTGCGAACTAATGCGACTTCTGGGGTTCCACTACTAGGAAATAGCTATACATGGAAAGCTTATTAGTGGCGCATATAGAAAGCCATGCGCCACCATCTGTTAAGGGTGGCGCACTGGAAAATAATGCGCCACTCATAAGGTCTTATGGGTGGCGCATTATTTTCCAGTGCGCCACCCTTAAGAGTGGGCCAACCTAGATGATCTTATACGTGGCGCATCTACCAATATGCGCCACCCCTAAGAACCTTATGGGTGGCGCATATACAGAATGCGCCACCCCTAAGAGCTTAGGGGTGGCGCATTCTATAAATGCGCCACCCATAAGGTCCTTAGGGGTGGCGCATTTCTCTAATGCGCCACCCATAAGAGCTTAGGGGTGGCGCATTTCACCAATGCGCCACCACTCAGTTGCTATATGCGCCACTAAATGCCTAGAGTTGCCCTTATCTACTCCACCCCACCTACCACATCTCATTCACTCCACACAATTCTCAAACTAGATCCACTCTTCTCACCCTAGATCTATTCGGTTTTCTCCTCCTCCCCACCTCATTTCTTCCATTTATCCATCGATACTTGGCATTACATCTATTTTGTTTCATATTGAAGTAAGTGGACCTCCTCCCAAACTTTTTTGTTCCATTTATGACCCATATACTTGCCTTTATTAGCTTGGGGTTTGTTGTATATGTGAAGCTTGGGTTTGATGTATATGTGAAGCTTGTGGTGGTTTAATGTATATGTGAAGCTTATGGTGGTTTGATGTATATGTGTATCTTGAGTGGCAAATGTTTTGCCGAAATGTCGATTAATTTCCTTTTCGGCAAATTTCTGGCGCACTCTCCGCATGCTCCCATGCATTATTAGGGAAGGTCATGTCGAATTTTTCCGGCGACGACTGTGATATATAATTGTGTTGCTCTCTCCGTGCACGCAGGTGATCGACCATGGTCCGCGAGATGCTGAGCGATATCACCGTGGCTAGGTGGATGCAATGTGCGACAAACGACATGCTAAGGAATAATAGGTCGGATATAAGATGTCCGTGTCAGAGATGCAAACTGCAGTGCGTGACCGAGCCTGATTCCGGAATATTGCAAAGACACCTGAAGCGTAATGGTTTGATGGATGGCTACACACGATGGATAAGTGATGAAGCTGGTGAGGAGGAGGACGTCAATGGTGGGGCGCCAGTAAATGAGGAAGGGCAACCAGAAAACAGTGGCGGGCGAGATGACGAAGAGCATCCCGTACATGATCATGAAGAAGATGCCGAAGCGGATCATGTAGATCAAGATGACGGACATGAAGATCAAGATGTCAGACATGATGAGGATTCAAGATGGGTGCGGGACCCTCATGTTCAAGAGCTTCTTGTCAAAGAGGCGTTGAACGCAAGAGGTGCAGCTAGAGAGAAAGCCAAGATGGCGCAACTCGAGAAAGACGCGATTACGAAGTTGTACGAAGGATGCAACGACGGGGATACCCGATTGAATGTAACACTTGGGGCTATGGAGATGAAGGCAAAACACAAATGGACCGACGAAAGCTTCGATGATAACATGGCATTCTGGCACGATCGTCTTCCGAAGGGAAACACGTGCCCAACTAGTATCGCTGAGGCCAAGAAAGTCCTTTGCCCTCTCGATCTTCCGCACGTTAAATACCACGTCTGCATAAATGATTGCATGATCTATCGGGGTGAGGACGAAGATAAAACCACATGTTCGGTGCGCGGTGTTAGTCGATACAAGAGAGGGAAGAAAGTTCCTAGAAAAGTGGTATGGTACTTTCCGATCACTCCTCGTCTGCAGAGGTATTTCATAGATCCCGAGGAAGCATGACCTGGCACTCGGATAGAAAGAAGCTAAAAGAGGATGACCCGAACCCGGATCCGGAAAAGGAGGACATGCTAAGGCACCCTTCAGATGGTAGCCAATGGACTGCGTTGGACCTCGAATACCCTGATTTTGGGAAAGAACCAAGGAACCTCAGGATTGGTGTGAGCGCCGATGGAGTCAATCCGTTTGGCGGCCAGAGCAGCACACACAGTACCTGGCCCGTGTTTGTATGCATATACAACCTTCCCCCCTGGAAGTGCATGAAGAAAAAGTACATAACAATGTGTATGCTAGTTCAAGGGCCGAAACAACCAGGTACGGACCTCAATCTATATCTGCAGCTATTGAAAGAGGAGCTAGAAATGTTATGGAAAGACGGAGTCAATACGTGGGACGTCGCGGCAAAAGAATATTTCCCAATGAAAGTCGCGGTGATCACGACGGTGCACGACTATCTCGGATAAGGATATTCCTCAGTGCAGGTAGTCCAAGGATTATGTGCATGCGTTAGGTGCATGGATAATACAACGTACCGCCAGCTACCAAAAGATCCTGGATCTTCAAAAACCGTGTTCCAGGGGTCTCGGAGGTGGCTTCCCAAGAAACACGCGTGGAGAAAACAGGGACATCTGTTCGATGGAAGCGAGGAGCTCCGAGCACCCCCAGCTATAAGGAGCGGCAAAGAAATCGACAACTTGCTGAAAACTTGGAAAGAGTGCCCCGCGCCCGGAAAGAAAAAAAAGAAGACTCAGCCGTTGATGAGGGTATGCAAAGCGAGGTCTGTTTTCTGGGATTTGGAATACTGGAGTCTACTCCGCAGTCCTTATAGCCTTGATCTAATGCATATCACAAAGAACGTGTGCGCGAGCTTGTTTGGCACGCTGCTCAACATGCCAGAGAAGACCAAGGACGGGCCAAAAGCAAGGAATGACTTGAAATTTATGGGCATCAGGAGGGAACTTCACCCCCCTAGTGACGGCGATGAAGAGCCGGAGGAGGAAGAGGATACGGAAACGCAAAACTCTCGCAAACGAAAAAGGACGACCAAGAAGAAGACCGGTATTGATCACTGCCCCCCGGCATGCTTCACTCTGTGCGAGGAGGAGATCAAGCGGTTTATCCACTGCCTCATAGGAGTAAAATTTTCGAACGGCTACGCGGGGAAGATAAGCAGATACCTAGACGAGGCGAAGCAGCGTTTCAGCGGGATGCAATCTCACGACTGTGTCGTGCTGATGACGGAGATTCTCCCGGTTGCGATGCGAGGGCTAATGGACGAGCACGTCCGTAAAACGTTGTTTGGCCTTTGCAACTTTTTTGACGTCATCTCCCGGAAGTCGATTTGCGCTACACAACTCAAAAGTCTACAGGAGGAGATCGTGCTCATACTCTGCGAGCTTGAGATCTATTTCCCGCCCGCGTTCTTCGACATTATGGTGCTTCTTCTGATCCACGTCGTGGAGGATATCGTCCAACTCGGGCCTGCGTTTCTGCGCAACATGATGCCGTTCGAAAGGATGAATGGACACATCAAAAAATACGTTCGTAACAGGTCCCGTCCAGATGCAAGCATAGAGAAGGGCTTTCTAACCGAAGAGTGCATCTCTTTTTGCACGAATTATCTCAACACCGAGAACCCTGTTGGTCTGGCCGTCAACAAGCACTTTGGCAGGACCGATGGGTGTGGTCACCACGAGGGAAGCCGCGCAATGCATGTCAACTTTGACGGTCGAGACATCGACTTTGAAAGAGCAAGCCTAGTCGCGCTACAACACATCCAGCTGGTCGATCCTTGGATAGTAAAGCACAAGCATTTAATCAGGAAGAAGTACAGTGACCAGGGCCTGCAGATAACGGACCGAGATCCACGGCTAATCAAAGAGCACAACTCCGTTTTCATGACTTGGTTCTGGGATGAGCTTCGTGCTAATCCCCCGCGAAGGAACGCTTCCGAGGACAAAAAGATGATATTCACCTTGTCACATGGTGCCGCACGCAACCTGATGACCTATCAAGCGTATGATAGCAACGGCTACACATTTTACACGGAGGAAAAGGACAATAACTGCGATTACCAGAACTCAGGGGTAACGGGGATATTCTACACCGATGACGTCAACGAAATATTCTATGGAAGGATCGAGGACATATGGGAGCTCGACTACTGTGGAGAGAAGGTGCCGATGTTCCGTGTGAGATGGGCCAAGAGCGTCGTAAAAGAAGACCGGTACTTCACCACCATGGTTATACCCGAAGCCAAATCCAAGTCTGATGAACGCCCTCCTTCCAGATATGATGCAGTCACTCGCGAATTGGCAAGCGCGTGGTGGACAAGGGCCCATACCAGTCCCCAGCATGGTCGGCAACAACTCGGGCACCGCGGCGCCTGCAGTCCCGACTCCGGGCGTAGTGGTGGCCCCCGCACCGACTCCAGGAGTATTGGTGACTCATGCCGCCAACACCGCGGCGGCGACGCCGGACGTGATGGTAACTCCTCCGGCCACGATCGAGCAACCGGGGCATAACAATAATGCACCCGGCGGCAGCGCAAATAGGGCGACCGAAGCCACGGGAGGCAGCGCGCCCTCCGTCTCCTCCATGCCCGCCGTCATCGACGGGGTCTCTTCACTAGCCGACCTCGACGCCCTCAAGGTAACTATAAGCGTCTGCAACTCAAACGAGGACTTCATCTCCTTGCCTTTTTTAGTGGAATCTCTCTGATGCCGTACATGCATATATATATCTCTTTCGCAGGAGGACACTCCATGCATTCTATTACAAGTCGTGGACGGCGAGTTGAAGGATGTTGCCAAAGGTAAAATCATTCAACCACAAAATCGAATCATGCACAATATGCCGATGGCACCAGAGATGCATAGGGTTCAAATCTCTCTCGTGATTTCGGGCTACGAGAGAGTTGAACCTCCCATTCAACCCCCCGGATACGATGAGGACGAGCCGGCAGTCCTCAGTGACTGTTTCAACCAAATATGCCTATGGCCGAAGAGCCAAATGCGTTTAATGACGGGGGAAAGGGGCACCACACCTAGGACAACACCGCTAGTCGTCGTGTCGGCGCCACATGATCCCATCGGCGCACAACAAGAAGACGTTGATCTTGATGATGATATCAGCGCCGACCAGTTCAACAATACTTTGTATGATGCTGATGACTTATTCATGCCTCCTGCTGCAGGAGCCTATCAGCATGACGAGGAAGCTCGCGGTCCAGCTGATCCTGCGGCGAAGCCTTCTTGCTCCACGCGTCTCTTCGCTGCTTCTCAGGACATGTCTCCAGCAGCTTGCGCCTTCACCGAGCCTCAAGAAGATGCCACAAGGAGATCTATTCTCAGCCCGTCCACACTCCATAAGGCGGCCACTGAGCAGATAAATGCCGGTGACTGCTCAAAAACAGAAAAGAAGAAGGGACGGAAAAGAAAGAAGAGCATCACTTCTAGTAGCCAACCTTCGATGCCGATCCGGGCTCAGGACGGGCCACCAAGACCCAAGGATCTCTCGTTTGAAATCCATGTGGCTGGTAGGGCGATGCTACCTAAGGACATGCTGTACCTTGCAACTTCGGATATGCAGAGTGTGCATCAGAGTTTTATGGCATTAGCGAAGATTTTTCTTCGAGAAGAGAATCCCTCGTACCCGGTTTTCATGGCCAAGGTGCCACTCAACATGGGCTTCATCAACACTATCCCCGCGGATATGATAATCCTGCGATTTTCGGAGATCTTCAATTTATACCATCTCAAGCGGCTGGACCATAGACTTATCCGTCTGTTCTCGCTCAGCCTTTCTATGAGTATCAGGAGAGATAAGACCCCGAGTGTCGCGATGTTGGACCCCTTCTACATGCGTGAAAGCATCTTGATGGAAGACGGGGACGCGGCTCTCGCGGCGGGGTACCTCACAGACTTCATGCTACGGAACGCCGATAAGGATTCATTTCTTATGACCTACTCTCCCAAGTAAGTCATTCGCTCGCCTCCGTAGCATATATGCTTTCTTAGCTTTCCATTGTCCTCTTCCAACATTCCTTTTGGATTGTTTTAATTATGCAGTGAGGATCAAGACTACGTGCTCATCTGCTTTTCAACGCAACACTCGCATGTCGTGTATTTAGACTCGGGGAGTGTGAAGAAGAAAGATTACAAGTATATCATGAGAGTTTTGGATGATGCTCTCGTAGGCTACATAAAAGCCGGAGGCAAGATCATGAAGCACAAGTTCAGGAAAAATCAGCCTGGCGTGAACGTGTTCAACCACGTAACACAGTTCCCGTGCGTCAAGCAGCCGGCTGGCAGTGTGAGGGATGCGTACTACGCCCTTCATCACATGAGGGCGATTGTACAGGAACAACGCAACCTTACGCTGCCAAGTCATCTCAGAGCGTGGGCCGAAAGGAAGGCGGAAATCGCCGATGCAAATCTGAAGGAGGAGTTCTTTCACATCCAAGCACAGATGGCGACTATCATCCGTCATGAAGTACAAATGAGGGGGTCGATCTTCCACTCGAACATTGCACCATCCAATGGGGAGATAGAAGTCCGCCTAAGGCCCTGTGTGACACAAGGCATTTCATGACGAAAGAAGGATGCCGCCCATTCCCCGAGCCGAGTCAGAACAATTGAATGTACTCTTTGTGTAATTTGGATGTAATTTGGATGTACTCTTTGTGTAGTAGATGGTAGAGTCAAATACTCTTGGTGCTCTTTGTGTATAAAGGTCACTGCATATGCATTTTTATGTATATGTGCATGCTTCTCACCATTGATCGACTTGCTTTAAGTTGTTGATAACAATAGATGCTAGATTGCTTTGTTCTCCTTTGGTATGATTCATATGGATGTGACCTCTAAAGCTTTGTTTTGTGCAGGTTGAAGAGCAAACAAGATATGATGACGAAAGTAGCTTTCGGTTTTCAATAATTGTTGGACTCATTGTAATTTTGTGATGGATGTAATCTTGTGAATCTTGTTGGCCTCTAAACCTTTGTAAATCTTTGTAATGAAAATTATAATGCAATTCTTTTGTATCAATAATTGTTGGCCTCATTGTTATATTGTATTTTGCATTTCTGTAATATAATAAAAATATCTGTAATGCTTTTATTCTTTTCTGTAATTCTTTTTTTTTGTTTTCTGTAATTCTTTAGTGGCGCATTTTGTCAGGGTTTAGTGGCGCACTGTGAATGCGCCACCCCTAAGGCCCTTAGGCTGGCGCATACCAGAATGCGCCACCCCTAAGAGCTTAGAGGTGGCGCATTCTGAGATGCGCCACGTCTAAGGGCCTTAGGGGTGGCGCATCCAGAATGCGCCACCTCTAAGCCCTTATTAGTGGCTTGTAGTTAGTGGCGCATCCCTAATGCGCCACTAAAAACAAAAAAGGGGCGCCACTAAAAGGGCATTCCCTAGTAGTGTTCGAACGGGGTGTGGTACTAGGTCGAGAGGGGTCAGTGAGCCCAATGTGTGGTTGCACTCTTCCTCTTGGATCACCACACAAGAACTCGGACTTAAGGCTATGTTCAACGAGACAAACCACTGTGTACTCCTACACAGCCTCTCATCGTTCACCTTGTATTAGGGTGGATTCACCAACACATTTTCACCATCAGCAGCACCATGATCACTACCATCCCGACTCACATCAAAAGTATCCTCATTGTAAACTCTAAGCATACCATAAGAAGTAACAGTTGCAGGGGCCACATGATATCAATCAACTCCTATGTCAGCTAGGATTGTTGTTTTCTTACTACTGTAACAAGATGATAGGACATGCAAAGGATATGGGTTCTACTATGCGGTAGAATCGAAAACAAGGTGAACATCCTAGATAATGCATAAGCGAGACTGAGAGGGAATTGGGTTTTTATCGACATGATCAATGGGGGTTTGCTTTCCTAGCTGACGCGGTTCAGTTACGGTGACATTGTCTTCCACAAAGGGGGTGGCCTCCGGTTCCGGCTCCACTTCTATCCGGATAAACAAGGCATGAACTAGCAATCAATATGAATTCAATGCTCAAGCACATGATCGAATGTTATAACATTTTGTAAGGGGTGCTGATGTTGCCAATTCCACTTAAATGGAGTGTATTGCATTTGAGTTGAAAATTCAAACTCCACAGTTGAATTTGCTCACGGGAGCTCGTTATTTTTTTATATTAGAAGACTGGATACTATGTATTATTGTAATTTAAAGTTTGGCTGTATTGTGATATTTTTTGCATTCATTGCCTCTGTTTCACTTGATAGCAGATTTTGTGATAGCATTTGGTTTGGTAGCAGATTTTTTGAACTTGGTTGTGTAATCTTGGTACCATATTGTTCTACATGTTTGGTAGCAAATCGTGCTACAAGTTTGGTAGAAGATTTTGGTTGTGCTACAGGTTTTGGCTATATATTATGAGATCTTGGAATGGGCTTCAAACTTTGTTGTGTGGGCTGTCGGCCTGTCATTTAGAAATACTTTAGATTATGGGCTTCAAAGTTGTGTATGGGTTGTTATTTCTGGATCCATTAACAACATAGAAAAATTGTTGAATTCAAAAATGAAAAAAGGCCAAAACTGAATTGGGCCAAATATATTTGGGCACGACCCAAATTATAATGGTGAAAAGAAATTCAAAAAAAAACTAGAAGGGCTATAAATAGGCTAAGGCCCAAAATAAGCCCAATAAGAAAAGCGCAAGAATTCAAAACCAGCCCATGTGATCAATTGAAATGGGTTGGGCTGATTTCAGCCACGACGTTTTCGTTTCGTCGCAATTTTGCCACGTAGGATTGGGTTAGATTGCGACAATCCAGAAATCGTCGTGAAAGTTACGACGATTTCGACCAAAACGTTGTTGCTTTCAGTTTTTGACGCTTGGTTTTTCGTTGTAAGATCGTCGTGAATTAAAAACCGTGACGATGTAGTGACAAAAATATAGCGTCGTGTATTAGCATATTTCTTGGAGTGTTGTGTCCAGCTTGGTGTTCCACGCCCTTGGTGCTTGTCGTAGATCATATAGCTGCTCACATCTAGTTGTCCTTGGACCTAGAGACTACTACACAGCTATTGCTGGTACAACGTAATAGACCAAAAACTAGTACTACACAAGTACGTCACGGCTGCTCCTTTTTCTTAGCTACTATGCTACGGCAGATGCAGTCATTTTTCATTTTCACTGCTGACGACATGCATCTACCAAGATAATAACTATCGCCGCTACATGCAAGCATCGAAGACAGGGGTGAACCCCACAAAAACCACCAGCCTGAGGAGTTGAGCATTTCTGAGGAAGTCGGTTCGAGTGATCCGAAGATTTTTACTCTTGAAGACTGTGATCTTCCAGCCGGTGTAGAGGTCATCGTTCTGAGGAAGTCAAGATGGAATTGTGACTTCCCTGAGTGAATGGAGTCTATGAAGGTTTCGGGAGTCTACCTTGAAGACTCAACTGAGTAATTGGACGGAGTCTGAGGACTTTAATTCAAGGAGAATAAGGTGAACACTATGTCTTCGGAGTTCAATCTCAGCCTCTCCAACCAGATGTAGAGTTGTCACAACAATTTGAACTGGTCGATCAAATCGTTGTCTTCAGTGCCCTGGTGCTATTTCTTCAAACTTCACTCTTACGTTTAAGAACTGATGACTTGTCCTGATGCCTTCCCTTCTAAGTTTCCTCAGCCCTGATTCCTCAAGTATTGCATCTGTTACACTTTAGTTCTCCTGTGTGAAATTGTTTCTCTAGCAATATGATGCTTTGCTGTCATGTCTTCATTCTGTGATGTTTTTATACTTCCTCGTTAGTTAAGTTTCCTCAATTTTGATTTGCCTCAATCCTGAGGAAATTGAAATTCCTCAAGATAATTGAAAATCTCCCATTCACCCCCCTCTGGTCGATATACTGTGCTTTCCTATAGCTATGATCTTACGCCTCCCTCAAACATACAAATATGGCAAGTAAGGGTTTCTTTCTGTTTTGGACCGTCCAAATCGAACCTTACGTAACCACGAGCCTATTTCCCTGCGGAACTCACTCGCGAATTACCTCGGATTCGGCTCTCTACTGAGACCAAACACTAGTGCAAAAAGGATCTAACATGACGCTCCTTTCCCAATCCCTTGGTCGAAACTGTTTGCGATGCTATCAACGCAAACAGTAGAAACGAAAATTTGTGGGCCTGAAACTGAATCATCTGGAAAACATAGGCCATCAGCCACCCTGATGAAAATTATTTCGTGGGCGATGTCGGGCTGAAGATTTGTCAAAACAACTATCCGTCGTACGGATGGTGAAAACCCACGGTTGCAAGCAATGGACCGCTAGCTCGTTTTTTCAATCGTTCATAGACCCACTGAAGTAGTGCTCCTTGTTGGCTACCCCAAGTGGAAGATTGAGATGTAGCTAGCAGTAATTTCCCTTACGGGGTGGATGTAAGGTACATCGAATCCTGGAGGACTCCGACAACGACGAGTAGGTGGTTCGGCAAGTTATGTGTCGTTTCTCGATATCACTTGCTTAGCCTGGACCTGCACACAGAAACAAATAACTTTGCTCCCAACGAGTACAGACGGGTTGTCAATCCCTCCGTCATTGCCGTTTACAACGGATCAAACACCAGAGATAGATAATAGTGATAATTTCAACTAAAGATAAAAGCGACAAATAAAGTGGAGGTGTTGTAAGGCCCCCGATGCGGCACTATCTCGAGTTAGTCGCTTTCACGTCCAACCTGAGATAAAAGCACATAAGTGGCCACCGACCCACGATACTCGCACTCGTATCGCTATGGGATTCTCGACAACAGGTAAATAAAGCACGAAGATCTAAGACATAAATATATATAAGTCCAAGGCATACACTCGCCGCTTGTATTTATTACATCATCTTAGTGATCATAAGATCCAACAGTACACCATAACATCATGCGGAAGACACACACGACCGAGTAAGGTCAAAATCCAAATGGCCCTAGAGAGGGATGCACATAAACAAGTCCACCCACGGAACGTCGGAACCCAACTATAGGATCTACTAGGCGAAGTCCTCATCATCGTCCTCCTCCGGTGGCACCTCCACGAAGTAACATCCAGTGTTCGGGTAGAGGTAGTAATCAACTGCAGCGGACGATCAGGCAAAACAATAAAAGGGAAAAGAAAAGCAAGAGGTGAGAATATATCAATGCAATATAACTAACTTCTCACGGTAAGGGAAAGTAGTGGTTGAGGTTGCAGCCGCGCTAGCAAATATGAGTGGCTAACGATCTATTAGAGTAAGGAAAGATCCAAGAACTCGTTGATGATCGCATCAATAGGTCTCTATCCACCTACTTACGCAAAACATAACACAACCTTGTCCCCTCTTTGTCGCCCCGGACGAAGAAGAGCAATCAAGGCAACTCACACGTTGGCAAATTTTATAGCATGATTTAATTGATGTTATTCTATTAAGAAGGAGTAGGTCTCAAGTCGTACATAACCGCGGACACGGCTTTTCGAAAAGATTTAACCCTGCAAGGGTGTACCAACTGCCCATCGTAGGCTTCGCATGTACGCCCGGTTTCCGCTTGGCGGGTGAAGGCGCCTGAAACTCCGGAACGTCAGAGTCCCTCTAACTAACAACTCACAATTTCGGGTGGCCCCCGGTGAGTCGACATCCAACTGAAAAGTCGGCCGCGCTCTCGAATCGGCCTCTACCGCCTGTACGAGGTCGGGGTAACTAACCCATCACTGTGGGAAGCCCTCGAGCTTCCAGGTTTGGACCAACAAGGGAACTCTGTCCTCGCTGGCCCGAGTTATTTTAAATCTGTTGGAGCGCTAACCAGACACACACGCATTTTGCAAATGGTAAATACAGCTTGGGACACCACTAGAACTATTTGGAGCTAGGTAGGTAAGAAAAGTGGACCCCATAGAATCCAACACAAGATTAGGCACGCTCGTCAAGAAACATAATACCTGGAACTCGGGACCTAGGTGACTCGAATGGAACAAAACACCCGGCAGGAACAACCCGGTCTCCCATCCTTCGTCGAGTATAAGTTAACATCATAACAATAAATATCAACCAATTTATGATAATAGCATGATAAACCACCAAGAATCAATGGGTATAAGAAGCAGGTTAAGAGCCCACACATACTAAGAAATAGTTAAGCAAGAAAGGTACATCGCCAAACAAGGTTTTTCTATGATATGGGGCATGGCTATTTGGGTTTAATTGAGAGGCAAAAGTATATGGTGGTAGGATCAATCAACCGTTCTAAATACAGCTAGGCGAGCGAGCTGAAAGCTATAAATAATGATATATAAACCCCCTTTCCTGGGTAATCAGTCGACGTAGCAGGGTCCTCGGGCTCGGTGTCGGAAATCTCCATGAAAGTCTCCATGGCAGTCTCAGGTGCTAACGTAAGGTACCGGCAAGGAAAGCACACAAGTAAACATCGAGACCAAAATGCTCAAGCATGGATGGGATGATCAAGTTTAATTAGACATGGTGTGACCCTAGCTAGTCAAGTTTAAATGAAGGTGTTGACGACACGTCAACAAACTCCACATGCAATTATTTATATTTTATGGCGTTGGTCATAGCCTTAATTTTGGTGTAAGCAACATGGCAACATGGCCCGACACGACCAACAATAACAAGTTAACAAAGATAAGGACATCGAGAAAAATAAACTATTGATTCCGGAGACAGGGGGGTGTCGATGAAATTGACACCAAAGGAAGTATCAAAGGAAATGGCTACATGGGAGTGCAAGATGTGGTTGATCATGTGGAAAGATGAAGCATGGAAAGGACGCATGGGTGTGCCAACTTGTGGGACCCAAACAAGATCAAAAGATGATAAGGGGCCAAAATAAAACATGGCAAGGTCACATGTGGGTGCAACTCCCCTCCACATTGCTCACAATTTTTATGTTGCTCAAACATAAAAACAGAGGTGACCATGTTGATCAGTAGATTTTTCTACCCCATTTTGATATAAGACATGTACCCAAAAGGATTAAAAAAACCGAATTTAAAATCCAAAAGGACTTGAATTTGAATTAAAAGAAAAAGGAAAGCACAAAAAAAACAGAGGACAAGCCACTTGGGCCAGCCTCGGGTGCCCCTGGCCCAACTGGGATGGCACCCTGCGGAGCGAAGCTAGCTGGGCCAAGCCCAGCAGCACCTGCTGGCCTGGCAGCCACTGGCAAGAGGGCCAGGGCTGTCAGCCTCTCACTTAAAACGAAAAAAAGGGAGCGTTTTGCGCCGGCTGGGTTTCGAACCCACGACCACACGCTCGCAACTCTGCTCGGCTGCCACTGGACTAGGATCGTGTGTTCGACAGAGTACACATGCTAACCATAGTGTAGAAACACTCAGCAGCAGCTGCAAAAGTTCAGACTTCCTGAACCCGCTCGCCGGAAGATCTTGCAGCGAGGCTAGCTCCATGCCCTCGACGCCGGCTACCTTGCTGCTACCTGGGATCCAACCTGGGGCTTCCAACTACACGGGGGTGCACCTCCCGACCACTGGGAGGTGATACGTCTCAAACGTATCTACTTTTCCAAACACTTTTGCTATTGTTTTGCCCTCATTCTTGCAAGATATGGATGAAACTAACCCGGACTAATGCTGTTTTACGCGAAGCTGCTTGTATGGTTTTACTGTGCGCAGGAAAATATATTCTTCGACGTCTCAGAAAATTCCCAGAAAATACCAGAAAATCCACGCACCCGAAGGAGCCAGAAGACAGAAGTGGGACAAAAGGGCAGCCAAGGGGGCCCCAGGGGTGGGGCCGCACCCTCTGGCCGCCTGGGGGCGTCCCCCCTCCTCTGGTGCCCTACCGAGGCTCCTATTTATTCCCGTGACGGAGAAACCCCGAAACAGTAGTCGTTTTCCCAATTCTCGTCGCGGAGCCGCCGCCACCCTCTGTTCTTCTCCGGGACGGCTAATCTGGAGGTTGTTTTGGCATCCGATGAGGGGAGATCATCGCCATCGTCATGATCATCACCACTCCAACCTCCCTCCATGAATTCTCCATCCATGTGTGAGTAATTCCCTGCTATAGGCAAAGGGGATGGTAGGGATTGGATGAGTTAGATCATGTAATAGTTTATCAGATTGTTGGGGGCATGTTGCCTATCATCTAGATTGTTGTTTATCATCTTTTCTTCAACTTGTTTCTCTTAATGCTTGTCACTTTGGGCCCGAGTGCCATGATTTCAGATCTGAACCATATGTGTTTTCATGAATATATTTGTGTTCTTGATCTTATCTATGAGTTGTATGAACCTGTTATAGTCCGGAGCCGGCGATCCCAAAGGTGACTGTTTGGGACACCAAAGGGACGGACTATAATTTGAGGATTCCATGTATCCATTGACTGTTAATGCTTTTCTCCGGTACTCTTTGAAAGGAGCACCTTAATCTCCATAAGTTCCTTTTGGCCCCGTTCGTAGCTGGATGGTAGGACAAAAGATGTTGTGCAAGTTCTTATTGCAAGCACGTATAACTACCTATGGGGTACATGCCTGATGTTTGATTTATGCGTAGATGATCATTGCTTTTCTGTGAGCCTTTCCCCAAGTTAAATACATGACGTATCTTATCCATGCAGCGCCCAACCATCCATCTCCCTAGCCTACAGTGTTTTTAATTCTGCTGGTTACTAGTTGTTCACTTTCGCTGTTTCACCACTACTATTTCCGTTGCTATCATCACTTCCATATCGCAGTTACTACTAATATCTTGTTGCAAGTAAGTGTATCTTAGGTGCGGTGGAATTGACAACTCCACTGTTAAAGCTTGTGGATATTCTTTGGCTCCCCTTGAGTCGAATCTATAAATTGGGTTATCTTACCCGCGAAGACTATCTCGATCCCTTGCAGTTGTGGGTTATCAAGCCTGTTTTCTGGCGCCGTTGCTGGGGAGCATAGCTTTATTCACAAGTCTACTTGAAGTATTTTACCTGCTGCAATTTATCCGCTATCGGTAAGAAAGAAGAACCCAAGGTCCCGATCTTACCATCCCGTACAAGAAAAGGTACTGTTCTGAACACTAGTGCTACACTTGATTCACCTTCAGTTATGAGTAAGTTTGCTTCACCTCCATCACATGATGCTTCTACTAAATCTGTTACTATGTCCAATCTTTTGATGATGCTTCTACTACTCTTGATGATATTGGTTCACTTAGTCACGCTCTTGAGAAACAGATCGCTACTACAAAAAAAATATGGAATTGAAATTCCTGATACTTGCTATCCTTTTGATGGAACTTACAATTATCCTGATTTGAGTAAACTCATGGAGCGACTCCTTGATGATGATTATATTATACTTGATGATGATTCATGCAGGGAGCTAACAAAGTTTGACGACTCTGACCCTGATGCTATTAAGAAGCTTCTCGAAAAACACTCTGTGAAGAACAAGACCATTCCGGATCCTAAATTTTGCTACGTCACCTATATGCATCAATGGTCCTAATTATAATTTCTCTGTTGATATTTCACTTATATATATGGTTGAATCTGACCCCTTTTATGGCAGAGAAAATGAAGATGCTATTGTACACCTGACCAAACTCACTGAGTAGGTGGCTTTTGTTTACTACAGATGAGAATATACGGAACTTCTATGTTACTAAGATTTTTCCTTTCTCTTTGAAGGATGGTGCTAAAGCATGGTACGATGCACTACCATGTGGTTCCATTAGGAGTCCTAAAGACTTAGCTCACTCTTTTCTTGATAAGTACTTTCCTGCTCATATGCAACATGCTGTTTTACGAAGAATTTATAACTTTAAACAGTTGCAGGATGAGAACCTCCCTAAAGCTTGGGGGAGGTATTGTAGCCTGATCCAGGCTAGACCGGGACATGGAGTCCCTAAGAATGAATTAATTGATATATTTTATGCTGGTCTAACTGATGAATCTTGATCCTATTTGGACAGTTGTGCTGGGTGTGTTTTCAAGAAAAGAACACCGGATGATGAAGAACAATTAATGGGCAAGATTGCCAAGAACCACGAAGATTGGTCCGTCCCTAAACCACCTCCACCACCAAAGAAAAGGGGCATGCTTGTCCTAAGCCCCGAAGATATGCAAGAAGCGAAGAAGTCTATTAAAGAGAAGGGTATTAAAACTAAAGACGTGAAGAATCTACCCTGTTTTGCTTTCCGATGCCATGTTGCATGCTTGTGACATCCATCATTTGTAAGTGAAGGGTATTAAAACTAAACATGGCATAACGTGATGATTGTGACACATCCATGAGGCCTATTGTATTAATTCTTTGTGCATACTGTTAACCATCATGTCTACTTCCATTATATGTATTGCATTGTCATGTTAGCATTCTTGGTCATAGTTATATTCTGCTCCAAAGTTGCTATCCTGATGTTGTTGACAGCCACCTCTGTTTTTCTCTAAGTCTGTAACTTTCCGATGCCATGTTGCATGCTTAATATCTTTTGATCTGTTATGCTAGTTTTGCGTGTACTTCAATCCATCTTTTGTGAGCATTTTGATTTGAGGCCATCTTGATGTTGTTAATTTGTGTTGAAGTGGGCATCAGGCCGTTAAACTGCTACTAATTGTTGTTATGTGTTGCTGTTGTTATTTTATTGCAACTTTGGGTGATGATTGTGACAAATCCGTGAGGCCTATTGCATTGATTCTTTTTCCTATGTTTTAAGCATCATGTATAATTCATTCCCATGCTTTAACTTGTCATGTTTTGGTGCTTTAGATATATTAAAACTTGCTCCAAAGTGGTGATCCTGATGTTAATATGCTGTTGTTGTTGAAACTGTTAATTTGTTGCAACTTCGGATGACGGTTGCGTCGCAACCGTTTATCGGAATTGAGTGATTCCAATTGCATATTGTTAAGCATCATGTCTACTTCCATTATATGTATTGAATTGTCATGATATGATTTCTAGTCAGATATATTTTTAGCTCCAAAGTTGCTATGCTGTTGTTTTTGACAGCCACCTCTGTTTTTCTCAAAGTCTGTAACGTCCCGATGCCATGTTGCATGCTTAATATCTTTTGATCTATGACGCCTATTTGCATGATTCTTTTTGCCATGCCTTCCCTGTCATGTCTACGTTAGTTCCATAACATTTGTGAGCATGTTTTCATTGATTATCCTGTTTATGCACTGCTCTAAAGTGTGCTTCCTGATGTTGGCAAATTGTGCCCGTAACTTGTTTTGCTTATATCTTTTTAACCGTAACTCCGTTTGGAGTGTGCCTTATATGTAAGTTGATTAGTTTTTCGTGTATTTTGTGTTTATGCTATTGTTTTGTGTTGTTAACCAACCTAAAATATGATTTAGGACAGAACAGTACCAAATCCTTTAATTGTCGTGGGGTACTTAGTGGAACGCCATGTTTAGGTTGTGCCTCACTTAAATTGACTAGCATAGATAGTTTCCTTTATGCTTCACCTCTTGCCATGTTTGTGTGATATGCCATGCTTTCTTGAGTTGCCATGTTAACAACCTTTGTTGATCACCTGTAGCTAAACAACTTGAACCCTTGTAAATGTGCAGTATCGTCGTGCGTGACGAGTACTCCACTTAAACTATTAGTAGCCGCTCTCGACGGTAGGTGCGATGTCTCGTGTTGCCTTCTTGTTGATGCTTGCTCGTGTTTGGCTCGTAGTAATAGATGCTTGCTCGTTGATTTCTTTCTAGTGTTTATCGTTTTGTGTGCTTCCGCGGGTAACTTCGGAAACGATGCGAGCTTGCGATCCACTACACCTTCGGAATCCGACTTATCAACAGGCAAGGACTATACATTACTTATGATCTATTCTATTTCAACCAGCGGTTTGCTTGCTAGTCTAGGTTAGGTTTGATGTTTGATCCTACCACATGTTTACAACCTCTTTCAAACTGATACAGCCATGTCCCTTCCCAGCAAACCTTGTACAGCTATGTTACTATTGCTCGTTGCTCAGCCCCTGCTTAGTATGCATGCTTAGGATGCTACGATGTTACCCTGTTACTCCTTGGTTTTGGGCTATCACATTATTATATTGTTGTTGATGATATGATTATTATAATGTTGACTATATTCGACGAAGGATGGAAGGTCTAGGCTATCCCGCCCCGACGCTTTGTTCCATTCGAGTCACCTAGGATCCGAGTTCCGGGTATTGGTTTTAAGACTGAGCGTGCCTAACCGCGTGTGGGATTTCATGGGGTCCCCTTTTCTTACCTACCTAGCTTCAAACATTTCTAGTGGTGGCCCAAGCTGATTTACCATTTGAAACCATGTGTGTGCTGGTCAGCTGCCAGTAGTTTTTAAACCAACCCGGACCAGTGAGGACATAGTTCTCTTGCTGGCCCATCATGACCGGCTGAGGACCCGGCTTCCCATGTGTGATTAACCGGCAATCCAAACCTGGAGTCATACGGTAGAGACCAGATCGAGAGCGCGGCTGACTCCTGAGCTGGATGTCGACTCACCGGGGGCCACCCGGATTTGTTCGTTGTTAGCTAGAGGGATCTGTCGTTTCAGATCTCTTGGAACTAAATCATAAAATGGTTGCCTATGATGGGTAGCAACAGAGAGAGATGGGCGTGCGTGCGGAGCCTTGTAATGGGCAGTTGGTACACCCCTGCAGGGTTAAATATTTTCGAGAAGCCGTGTCCACGGTTATGGACGACTTGAGACCTACTCCTTGTTCATAAACAACAACAGCTGAGATAATCTTAATATAATTTTATCAACGTGTGTGTGCCTTGACTGCTTCTTCTTCGTCGGCATGCGAAGAGGAGGACAAGGATAGGATAGGTGTTATGTTTGCGTATGTAGGTGGATAGCAGACTTGTTGGAGGCGATTCCTCATCGAATGCTTGGCTTCTTACCTTACTCTCTAGATCGTTAGCCACTTTATAAATGCTAGTGCGGCAGCAACCTCACCACTTACCCCTTCCTTACCGTAAACTACTAGTTTTCCTAGAATGACGAGTGATGAAGTCCTTGCTGGGTCAGTTGACCACTACAGTTGGATACTGAGTACCTCTGTACTCATGATACTACCCCAAACTCTTTTCAGGGTTCTTGATCGACAACAGTTATGGTGATCGACGTTTCACGTGGAGACTCGACGATGACTAGTTAGGCGGATCCCGGCGGAGGGCCTGGACCCGTGTGGTTATGGGGATCGATGTTTTTCTCTTTGCCACTAGGCATTTGATTGTAGTCTGTACTCAGACATGTACCTTCCGCTGTTGTATTGTATTTGAGGCAGTTGTATGACGATTGTATGAGATGTTCTATCCTTATAACTGTAATGTTTTGATATAATGTTGGAAATCCGGGGCATATGACTTCGTCATATGTCGCGCTGGGACCGATATGTGCTTCGTCCCCGGATCTGGATGGAAACATCTAGATATGGAACAGTTACGCATATCGGGCCTTACAACTTGGTATCAGAGCCTTACCGACGGTATGATCCCTTTTCTGGCCGAAGTCGAGTCTAGACAAAAACTATTTTTAGTTACTAAGTTAGTTATCGGAGAGTAAGATTCTTTTTACTCTTTATCCTTGCTCTGGTGAGGACAAGTGTCGTAAGTGTTTTAATTCTTATCTTATCCCCTTCAAAACTCTAGGATCTCGAGTGTGTGGAGTATCGGAACCGTTACAATGCCTTGCTTGCAGTGTATTGTCTCGATTCCGATCTCAGGTTTGGGAATTCCTGTAGTACCTTTAGCTTATCCGATTTTGGGTATCATTTGGGTCATCCATTGTCATCCCTTCTTTTACCGGTGTTTTTACGACTTGCGTCGAAAATCACTATCCCTTGATATAGTTTTCGCGATTGTTCTTCCTTTTGTCACTGATGGTTCCGTTCTTCGACGTTGCCATCTCTCTGCGAAAAATTATCTCGACGGAAGTTCGACGTGGACATGGAGCAGAGTCCCTTGTTGGTGGTGTTGAAGATCGTCGACTCTTTGCTCTCCCCCTTCCCCTCAACCCGGATCGTCCTGGATCTCGGGACGAGATCCCTTGTTGGTGGTGTTGTATTGTAACAACCCAGTTTTCACAAAAATTAAAAATTTAGTTTTCGGTGTGAATTGTTTAATTGTCTGATTTGTTTGTGGTGTTTGCATCCCCGATTTATGGATCGGCGATTATTGCCCCCTCTTATATCGAATCGGATGGAGACCGACCCTTGCCACCCTGAAACTCGACATTTGCGACACCGGGTTTCACCCGATCACCGTCGTGAAAACCGCACGAGACCAGCCGCAGCAAACGGAACGAAAACCCCGTTTAATAAGTAAACGGGATATTTTTATAGCGCGCCGGAAAGTGTTCTCGGAACGGTTCCAACACGAGGTGAACGCCGCCGGCTCGATGCGCTGATCGCGTAGTTCGAAGTTTTACCCGAATCGGAGGTCCTGCGGACCCTCGGCGGTCAGAAACGTAAACATCGCGCGCACGACAGAGAAAACCGGGGATGTTTTTGCAAACTGCCAGCCACCTGGGCTATATAAAGACCACCACTCTCCCACCTCCTTCTAGGGTTTCCCCTAGCAAAAATTGCAGCCACCCCCCTTCACTTTGCCCCAATTTTCCCCCAAATACCCGTATTTTCGCAAACCCTAGCCCCCAGCCATCTGGAGACATCGGATCTGAGATCCCACGGCCCTAGAGGCCTCCACGTTGCTCCCAGCCGCATCACAGTGGTTCCGGGCCCCGCAGGGTCCCCCCTCCGCCGCCGCGGCCCGCCGTGGGCTGGATCTGGGCCCGGCCGCCTGTGGAGCGCCGTCGCCACCGAGCTTCGCCGCCGGCTAGACGGAACCGCACCGCGCCGCCAGGTTCTCTCCTCCCTCCCCTTTCTCCTCTCCCTCTTCCCTCCTCTCACCCTCTGATCTCCCTCCCTCTCTTCCCGTTGCAGCACGAAGCGCCGCTGTCCGCCCCGTGCCATGGCCGACGAGCTCCGAGCTCGGGCTCACCGCGCCCCGCAGCCCTTGGCCTCTCCCGCCTCGCCACTGGCCGGATCCGAGCCGGTACCGCCCGCTGCACCCCTCCTCTGGCCGCCCTCGCCCCGCGGAGCCTCGCCGCCTCGCCGGCAGGGTCACCGGCGGCCGCCGCCAGCCACGACCCCGAATTAGATCGGATCCGGCAAGGTGTAGCCGCCACGTGGTCCACCCGAGCCAGGCCGCCACAGCCCAGGCCGGCCTCCTCCCCTCTCCAGTCTAGTGGGCCGAGCCCAACTGGGTGAGGTTCCTTTTTTTTCCTTTGTATTTTTTCCCTTGTCAAATTTCTGCTAAGTCTGGAGAATTTTGCTGCTGATTGCCTGTTTGCGATGTAGTTTCCGAGTAATCTGTAGACCGGATGATGTTGCGCCCAAAAGACGAAGTGTTTAGTTTTGCGTGTAATTCAATCCATCTTTTGTGAGAATTTTTATTTGAGGCCATCTTGATGTTGTTAATTTGTGTTGAAGTGGGCATCGGGCCGTTAAACTGCTACTAATTGTTGTTGTGTGCTGCTGTTGTTATTTTATTGCAACTTTGGGTGATGATTGTGAGAAATCCATGAGGCCTATTGCATTGATTCTTTTTTCCTTTGTGTTAAGCATCATGTGTACTTCATTCCCATGCTTTAAATTGTCATGTTTGGGTTCTTTAGCTATATTAAATCTTGCTCCAAAGTGGTGATCCTGATGTTAATGTGCTGCTGTTGCTGAAACTGTTAATTTGTTGCAACTTCGGATGACGGTTGCGTCGCAACCGTTTATCGGAATTGAGTGATTCCAATTGCATATTGTTAAGCATCATGTCTTATTCCATTATATGTATTGCATTGTCATGATATGCTTTCTGGTTATATATATTTTTAGCTCCAAAGTTGCTATGCTGCTGTTTTTGACAGCCACCTGTATTTATCTCTAAGTCTATAACGTCCCGATGCCATGTTGCATGCTTAATATCTTTTGATCTATGATGCCTATTTGAATGATTATTTTTGCCATGCCTTCCCTGTCATGTATACTTTAGCTCCATATCATTTTTGAGCATGTTTGCATTGATTATCCTGTTTATGCATTGCTCTAAAGTGTGCTTTCTGATGTTGGCAGATTGTGCCCGTAACTTGTTTTGCTTATATCTTTTTAACCGTAACTCCGTTTGGAGTGTGCCTTATATGTAACTTGATTAGTTTTTCATGTACTTCCTGTTTATGCTATTGTTTTCTGTTGTTAACCAACCTAAAATATGGTTTAGGACACAACAGTACCAAATCCTTTAATTGCCGTGGGGTACTTAGTGGAACGCCATGTTAAGGTTGTGCCTCACTTAAATTGATTACCATAGATAGTTTCCTTTATGCTTCACCTCTTGCCATGTTTGTGTGCTATGCCATGCTTGCTTGAGTTGCCATGTTAACAACCTTTGTTGATCACCTGTAGCTAAACAACTTGAACCCTTGTAAATGTGCAGTATCGTCGTGCGTGACGAGTACTCCAGTTAAACTATTAGTAACCGCTCTCGACGGTAGGTGCGATGTCTCGTGTTGCCTTCTTGTTGATGCTTGCTCATGTTTTCCTCGTAGTAATAGATGCTTGCTCGTTGATTGCTTTCCAGTGTTTATCGTCTTGTGTGCTTCCGCGGGTATCTTCGGAGATGATGCGAGCTTGCGATCCACTATACCTTCGGAACCCGACTTATCAACAGGCAAGGACTATACATTACTTATGATCTATTCTATTTCAACCAGCGGTTTGCATGCTAGTCTAGGTTAGGTTCGATGTTTGATCCTACCACATGTTTACAGCCTCTTTCAAACCGATACAGCCATGTCCCTTCCCAGCAAACCTTGTACTGCTTTGTTACTATTGCTCGTTGCTCAGCCCATGCTTAGTATGCATGCTTAGGATGCTACGATGTTACCCTGTTACTCCTTGGTGTGGGCTATCACATTATTATATTGTTGTTGATGATATGATTATTATAATGTTGACTATATTCGACGAAGGATTGAAGGTCTAGGCTATCCCGCCCCAACGCTTTGTTCCATTAGAGTCACCTAGGATCCGAGTTCCGGGTATTGGTTTTAAGACTGAGCGTGTCTAACCGCGTGTGGGATTTTAGGGGTCCCCTTTTCTTACCTACCTAGCTTCAAACATTTCTAGTGGTGGCCCAAGCTGACTTACCATTTGAAACCGTGTGTGTACTGGTCAGCTGCCAGTAGTTTTTAAACCAACCCGGACCAGTGAGGACATAGTTCCCTTGCTGGGGCATCATGAACGGATGAGGACCCGGTTTCCCATGTGTGATTAACCGGCAATCCAAACCTGGAGTCATACGGTAGAGACCAGATTGAGAGCGCGGCCGGCTCCTAAGCTGGATGTCGACTCACCGGGGCCACCCGGATTTGTTCGTTGTTAGCTAGAGGGACCTATCGTTTCAGATCTCTTGGAACTAAATCATAAAATGGTTGCCTGTGATGGGTAGCAACTGAGAGAGATGGGCGTGTGTGCGGATCCTTGTAATGGGCAGTTGGTACACCCCTGCAGGGTTAAATCTTTTCGAGAAGCCGTGTCCACGGTTATGGACGACTTGAGACCTACTCCTTGTTCATAGACAACAACAGCTGAGATAATCTTAATATAATTTGATCAACGTGTGTGTTCCTTGACTGCCTCTTTTTCGTCGGGATGCGAAGAGGAGGACAAGGATAGGATAGGTGTCATGTTTGCGTATGTAGGTGGATAGCAGACTTGTTGGAGGCGATTCCTCATCGAATGCTTGGCTTCTTACCTTACTCTCTAGATCGTTAGCCCCTTTATAAATGCTAGTGCGGGAACAACCTCACCACTTACCCCTTCCTTACCGTAAACTACTAGTTGTCCTAGAATGACGAGTGATGAAGTCCTTGCTGGTTTAGTTGACCACTATAGTTGGATGCTGAGTACCTCTGTACTCATGATACTACCCCCAAACTCTTTTCAGGGTTCTTGATCGACAACAGGTATGGTGATCGACGTTTCACGTGGAGACTCGACGACGACTAGTTAGGCGGATCCCGACGAAGGGCCTAGACCCGTGTGGTTATGGGGATCGATGTTTTTCTCTTTGCCACTAGGCATTTGATTGTAGTCTATACTCAGACATGTACCTTCCGCTGTTGTATTGTATTTGAGGCAGTTGTATGCCGATTGTATGAGATGTTGTATCCTTGTAACTGTAATATTGTGATATCATGTTGGAAATCTGGGGTATATGACTTCTCATATGTCGCGGTGGGACCGATATGTGCTTCGTCCCTGGATCTGGATGGAAACATCTAGATCTGGAACAGTACCGCATATCGGGCCTTACATGTACTAGCATAGATCCACCCACTCAACTCTAATCAACTCAGTATATAGTACCGATGCGTAATATGGAGAAAGCACATGACTATTCCTCCCATGTGTCCTCAAGAACGTCTTAGCCTTTATAAGTTCAGTTGCTAGGCCTATCATTTGCTCAAAAGGATGGGGCCACTTGTTACTCCTCAGTGCCTTTCACTGTGCTCACTTTTACCTTTTGGTTGCCTATATCGAAAACCCCCTAAAAAGCTATCTTTCAGTTCCTGCAGCTATTTCTTTGCCAGAGTCACTTACCAATACCTTCTGCTCCTCGTTGGGTTAGACACTCTTATTTATCGAAAACTCTACAAACGATCCCCTACAGTTGAGGGTCATCACGTACTGTTTTGTGGCACCGTTGCTGGGGAGCGTAGCGCTATTAGTAAGTGAAGCTGGTAAGGAAGTTATTTATATTTCTGTTTTTATTTTTGCCGTTGTTACTTTTTGTCCCTATGGACACCTTTACTCTTGGCTCCCTGTTTATGGGGAAATGCCCCACAACTGTTGTGGTCACTCCCACCCCTACTGTAATTGTGCCTTACAAAATACCATCTAGTATTATCAGTTATGTCTTAGCTAATCGTTATGTAGGAGATAGACATCCAGGTGAACACTTGCTATATTTATCACAACTATGTTCATTATTTAAGCTTGCAGGTGTGTCAATGGAGTTCGTCATGAAGAAATTATTCTCCATATCACTTATAGATAAAGCTTCAGATTGGTATAAGCCCCTACATAATTCACATCTACTTAGTTGGCAAGAGCTTATGTCTCTCTTTTAAACAAAGTTTTATCCTCGTCATGAAATTCATCGAGACAGGAACTACATCTATAACTTTTGGTCTCGTGACGGAGAGAGCATCGCTCAAGCTTGGGGGAGACTGAAGGCCCTAATGTTCAAATGTCCTATACCCCCCAAAGATATTATACTTACAAATTTTTATGACAGGCTTTCTCGTCAGGATAAGGACATGTTGGAGGCCTCCTCTAGCGGGGTATTCCAAACAAGAAGCGTTGAAGAAAAGTGGGATCTCATTGAGAGGATCTAGAAGAACACCGAAGACTGGGAAATTGATAAAGGTATGAACCCACTATAAATTATGAGCATGATTACATTGAGAGCTATGTGAAAACTGATTATTTTAATAACTTTTGTTCTAAGATTGGTCTTGATTCCCAGCTTATGATTGATTTTTGTAAGAACTTTGCCTCTCACATTGACTCTTCTAAGGAGGAGAAGGATCAATATCATAAACCCTTTAAAGTATACCTGTTGATATAAATGTTGCTGACCCTAGTCTGCCTGCAGTTTTTTATGAAAATCCCCCTTTTCCTACAAGGATGAGAGAGTACTCTTTTCTGATAGGCATAATAAATAAAAGTGGGAGACAAACTGACGAACCTGAGGACCTGATCAAGGTCGATCCTCAAGTTGCGATGGTTAAAGATTTAGTAACTAATGATGTTTCAGATTCCATTATAAATTTGTGTGTTGTTTCAACTTACATTGACACGGCCAAGAATAAGAGCCCAATTTCAGGTACACCAGTTCTATCTGTAAAATAGGAGATCACAATTATTACGGGCTATGCGATTTGGGATCAAGTGCTAGTGCTATTCCTTATTCACTCTATCAGCAGATCATGGGTGAGATTTCACCCTGTGAACTTGAAGAGATGGGTGTTACTATTTATCTAGCAAACAAAGAAACTATCTCTCCCATTGGAATTGTGAGAGATGTTGAAGTCCTATGCGGAAAGGTAAAGTATCCTACCGACTTTATCGTACTTGGTTCAGTGCAAGATAGTTTTTTCCCTATTATCTTTGGTAGACCTTTCCTCAGCACTTGTGGTGCTATAATAGATTGCAAAAATGGTAAAGTTTCTGTTGAATTCAATGGTGAGCCATATGAATTTAAATTTTATAAGTTCTCCAAGCAGCCTCGTGGTGCTAATTTACCTAGTGATGACAAAGTTATAGAAAATTTTGCTTCTATTGCTATTCCTCCTAATGATCCTTTCCAACAATATTTGGAAGACCACGAGAATGATATGCATATGCAGGAGCGAAATGAGTTAGACGAAATATTTACAAGACAAGCACTCATCCTGAAGCTTGTAACAGCCCTGATATCATAAAAATTAAAATTTTTGTTTTCGGTGTGAATTGTTTGATTTTCTGATTTGTTTGCGGTGTTTGCATCCCCGATTCATCGATCGGCGATTATTTCCCCCCTCTTATCTCGTACGGGACGGAGACCGACCCTTGCCACCCTGACACTCGACCTTTGCGACACCGGGTTTCATCCGATCACCGCCGCAAAACCTGCACGAGACGAGTTATTTTTATAGAGCATCAGAAAGTGTTCTCGGAACAGTTCTAACGCGAGGTGAACGCCGCTGGCTCGATGTGCTGATCGCGCAGTTCGAAGTTTTACCCGAATCGGAGGTGCTGCGGACCCCCGGCGGTCAGAAACGTAAGCACCGCCCGCGTGCGAGAAAAACCGGGGATGTCTTTGCAAACTGCCATCCACCTGGGCTATATAAAGACCACCACTCCCCCTAGCCCTTCTAGGGTTTCCCTAAGCCAAAATTGCAGCCACCCCCTCCACTTTGCCCCAAAAATACCGCATATATGTAGTTGTATCCCCAAAATCCAAACCCTAGCCTCTCAGCAGATCTGGACTGTCGGATCGGCCGATCCAACGGCCCAGATCGGCTCTGGCCTCCACCAACCTCCTCCCGTGGACGCAGCCGCCAGCCCGTGGGAAGCCGCCGCCGCCTCCGGCCAACTCCGGCCGCCGCCGGCGCACCACCTCTCCTCCCGCGGCCTCTCCTTCCCTCTCCCCCCCCTGTCCTCTCATCTCGCCTCTCCCTCTCCCTTCGCAGGCAGCCGCCGGCAGCACGGGGCGCCGCCGCGTGGCATGGCGAGGAGCCGGCCGAGCTCGGGCCGCCGCGTCCTCCTCCGCCCCCTACTCGTCGTGGATCCGGCGACCCAGCCGCCGACGCCCCCGTCCCCGCGCCTCCTCGCCAATCCCGCGCCACGCCACCTGCTGCTGGCCGGCGAGCCAGGCGACGCCGCCTGCGTCGTCGGCCTCGGGAGGAGCCGGCCGCCTCCAACAGCTCCCCCTCCACGCTGGCGACCACGTGAGCCTGGCCCAGTATGCCGGCGAGGCTAGCCGGCCTCCCAGCAGCTGCCAGACCAGCCCCAGCCGACTTGGGCCGGCCCATTAAGTGAGCCCGGCCGCCCCTCTGTTATTTTTTCCCTATGTTTTCATTTTCTTTTTTCTGTTAAGTGCTGAAACTGTTGATGATTGCTTGTTAGCGGTGTAGTTTGCGATAGATCTAGGTATCGGATGACGTTGCGCCGAAAAGGAATTTTTTTTAGAATTGTGTGTACTTCAGTTTATCTTTTGTGAGCTTTTTTATTTGAGGCCATCTTGATGGTGCAATTCTGTGTTGAAGTGGGCATCAGACTGTTAACTAGTGTTAAATTCTGTCAAGTGATGCTGATGATTTTTTTGTTGCAACTTTGATTGATGATTGTGACACATCCATGAGGCCTATTGCATTGATTCTTGTTTGTACTTGATCACCATCATGTCTAGTTCATGCCCATATATTTCTATGTCATGTTTCTACACTTTTGCATATAGTTTTGCTCCTGTTTATACAACATAAAAATAACAGTTTCTGCCATGTTTTCCTGATTTTCACTAAGTCCTAGACCAGTAATGTTTTATTGCATTTTGCATGGGCTATAACTAGTTGTTCATGATGCCTATTTGCATGATTCTTTTTTCCATGCCTTCCCTGCCATGTCTAATTTAGTTGCATATCATTTGTGAGCATTTTTGCATTCATTACCCTTCTTATGCATTGCTCTAAAGTGTGCTTCCTGATGTTGGAAGATTGTGTTCCAAACTTGTTTTGCTTGTATCTTTTTAACCGTAACTCCGTTTGGGGTGTTCTTTATATGTAACTTGATTAGTTTTTTGTTTACTTTGTGTTTATGCTATTGTTTGATATTGTTAACCAACATGAAATATGGCTTAGGGAAGAACAGTACCAATTACTTAAATTGTCGTGGGGCACTTAGTGATATGCCATGTTAGGATTGTGCCTCACTTAACTTGACTAGTATAGATAGATTACTTCGAGCTTCACCTCTTTCCATGTTTGAGTGCTATGCCATGCTTGAGTGAGATGCCATGTTAACAACCTTTGTTGATCACCTGTAGCTAAACAACTTGAACCTTTCCAAATGTGCGGTATCGTCGTGTGTGACGAGTACTCCACTTAACATGTTAGTACCCGCTCTCGACGGTAGGTGTGATGTTTCGTGTTGCCTTCTTGTTGATGCTTTCTCGTGTTTGCTTCGTAGTTATAGATGCTTGCTCGTCGATTTCCTTTTCTAGTGTTTCGTTCTTGTGTGCTTCCGCGGGTACCTCTCGGAGACGTTGCGAGATTGCGATCAACTACACCTTCGGAACCCGACTTATCAACAGGCAAGGACTATACATTACTTATGATCCATTCTATTTCAACCAGCGGTTTCCATGCTAGTATAGGATAGGTTCGATGTTTGATCCTACCACATGCTTACAGCCTCTTTCAAACCGATACAGCCATGTCCCCTCCCAGGAAAACATTTACTACTATGTTACTATTGCTCGTTGCTTGCCCCTGCTTAGTATGCATGCTTAGGATGCTACGATGTTACCGTGTTACTCCTTGGTTTTGGGATATCATCTTTTTATTATATTTTTGTTGATGATATTATTATTATAATGTTGACTATATTCGAAGAAGGATGGAAGGTCTAGGCTATCCCGCCCCGACGCTTTGTTCCATTCGAGTCAGCTGGGACCCGTGTTCCGGGTATTGGTTTTAAGACTGAGCATGCCTAACCGCGTGTGGGATTTTATGGGGTCCCCTTTTCTTACCTACCTAGCTTCAAACATTTCTGGTGGTGGCCCAAGATGATTTACCATTCGAAACCGTGTGTGTGCTGGTCGGCCGCCAATAGTTTTCAAACCAACTTGGGCCAGCGGGGACATGGTTTCCTTGTTGGTCCACCTTGTTCAGTTGAGGACCCGGTCTCATGTGAGGTTAACCGGCTATCCAAACCTGCGACAGACGGTAGAGACCGATTCGAGAGCGCGGCAGGCTTTTGAGTTGGGTGTCGACTCACCGGGGGCCACCCGGATTTGTTCGTTGTTAATTAGAGGGACCTGGCATTTCGGATCTCTCGGAACTAAATCATAAAATGGCTGCCTGTGAAGGGTAGAAACTGAGAGAGATGTGTTGATGGCAGTTTTTGGCATGACAATAACCTTATATAAGATGACTTCACATGGAGAGGTGCTGTACATGAAAAAGTTGAGTGTTGTTGATATTAACATTTTTGTAGTTCGAGCCATCGCCATCCGATTCCATCCTAAAGCCGAAACTATGTTCGATGCAGTAAAATCAAAACAACTGAAGCACTATTCTGCCAATAAAGCCTTCAAGACATCCTCAAATGGAAAAATGTTCTACATGATGCGGCTTCATCACGTCGAACCGGTCGATTTTGATATTTGAAACGTCCAAATCCGAATTCGTATGAAGAAGTTACGACCAAAACAGTGCAGCGCTGAAAAGTCAGGTCGGACCATCCGAGATGGAAACCGGACCGTCCGGGCTAAGGTCGGACCGTCCGACCTGGAAGTCGGACCGTCCGACTTAACGACCCCGTTTACAGAAAGATTTTGGCCCACGTCGGACCGTCCGGACCCCAAGTCGGACCGTCCGGGCTAAGGTCGGACCGTCCGACTCCGAAGCCGGACCGTCCGACTTGAAGGCCCCAGTTACAGAAGGATTTTGACCCTTAGCTCGGACCGTCCGACCTGGAAGCCGGACCGTCCGACCCTGCGGTCCGGACCGTCCGGGATAAAGTCCGGACGTCCGCCCGCCCCCCCCCCCCCCCGATCCGGGTCCGATTTTGATCGCGATTTTGGCCGTTTTGACGCGGATTTGAGTCCTTTTCTTGTAGGGAAAGTCCAACCCCCTCATAAATAGATGAGGTGATGGCCGATTAGAACACACAATCGACATATACCCAAAAACACATCTACTTTTCAAGTTCTTCTACTTTTTGTCTAGTTCTAGGTCATCTTTGTTGTTTTGCTCCTAAAGCACCCGTTTCTTCTCCGAAATTGAAGATCTCTTTGTTGATTTGCTTGTAAATCATCCGTTCTTCGTAATGTAAAACGAAGTGGCGACTCCTTTACTCTAAACAATTGCGCGGTGCAAATCTTGTGTTGCGTTGAACAAATTCTTCGTCAACACAAATTGGCGACTCCGCTGGGGAACGAGGCCGAGTTAGATCTAACTCGGACGAAGAACAAGGACAAGATCATCACCAACTCGGGCGCCATGAGCTTCGATCTCAAGAACGGCAGCGACATCGACTCCGACAACATCATCCCCGTTGAACTTGAAGATCTCACGGAAGAGTTGAGATTGGAGATGGAGCTCGCACTTGAAGAACAGAGGAAGGCATGGCTCGCAGGACTCGAGAAGACGCGGAACAGCGTGGTCAAGAAGGCGGCCACACCAAGTGTCACGCCGAGTGCATCTAAGCCACCCGGCGATGAGGTAAAGATATCCACTGAGGAAATTTCTCATCTAATTGATACCTCTGTAGCTAGCAAATATGGTAATTCTATGCATGCACTTGCTAAAAACATGACTGATAAGTTTGAAGAATTTAAATTGCAACTAAGTAAAGAGTATGGAATTGGTTTGCCTCACCATGCACCGAGCTACAATCCACTCGGAGCACAACCAATCCCTAATAATTTTCATGTGCCTGATGCATCAAATAGTGCTATTCAACCATATGTTGCTACAAGTAATAGTCATAATGGCCAGAACCTTGTTGGTAGTTCGGCTAATACTTTTGTTCCTAGTGTTGCTCATCCTACTGTTGCTACTTCGGTTCCACCAAATCGTAACCGAGGTGGTGTCTTAAACCCTAATTTGCAGGAACCCTATTATCAGACAGTAGCTTACAATGATCAACCGAGTTACACAGAATTCGGTAAAAACCCACAACCGAGTTACAACCAATTCGGTAATGCTAGTAGTTTTCCATTGCAAACTTCACATACTCAAGTCTCTTTGCCGGAAAACTTATCACGTGTTGCTATCCCGTCTCCCCCACAAATGAATTCTACGCACCCTAGTATGAAGGATCAACTTGCTGGTATACTTAGAGAGTATGGTTTAGCACCTAAGGGTACAACACGAGCATATCAAAAACCATACCCCGAATCCTTTGATTCTATACCATATCCGCGTGGGGTTAGAATTCCAGATTTTGTTAAGTTTACAGGGGAAGATGGTAGATCAACTTTGGAACATGTGGGGCAGTTTTTAATGCAAACTAGTGAATTTGGCACAGCGGATGTTTACAGAATTAAGCTATTTCCCATATCCTTGTCCGGTGTTGCGTTTACTTGGTTTTTATCACTTCCTCCTAATTCTATTACAACATGGTCACAATTGGAACAGAAATTTCATGAGTATTTTTATAGTGGTGAAACTGAGCTTTGGCTTTCTGACTTGACTATGGTTAGGCAGAAGTACAATGAATCGGTTCATGATTACATTAGAAGGTTTAGAGATACAAAAAACCGATGCTTTAGTTTAACTATAGCCGAAAAGGATTTGGCTGATCTTGCATTTTCTGGTTTACTCACTCACATCAAAGACAAGCTAGAGGGGCAAGAGTTTCTAGATGTTAATCAAGTATTACAAAAAGCTTTGGCACAAGAAAACTGAGTTAGAGATGTTAAGCAAGCTACTCGGTTTAGAGATAATAGAGGAAAAGAAAAAGTTACTCCTACGGTTAACATTGTAGAGTATGATAGTGATTCGGCTAGTGATGATGACATGGAAGTTTGTGTAGCCGAATGGATCCAAACACCAAAATCAAAACCTTTTGTGTGTCCTGCCTTGAAGCCTACACCTACCAGGAAAGAGGAGATCAAGTATACTTTTGATGTTAGTAAATGTGATAGGATTTTTGACATGTTGTTGCAGGGAAAACAGATTAGGTTGCCAGCAGGACATGTAATTCCATCTTCCGAAGAATTGGGTAGAAAAGCATATTGCAAATGGCATAATTCTTTTTCTCATTCTACTAATGATTGTAATGTGTTTCGACGGTAGGTACAATCGGCCATTAGTGAAGGACGATTGACATTTACAGAAGCCTCCAAGATGAAGCTCGATAGTGATCCTTTTCCTGTCAATATGATCGAGTTTCATAACAAGAAGATGCTAACTCGGTCAGATCAGGCCGAGTCAACCAAGGAGAAGAACGTAGTTGAGGACAATGCTCCGCCAAGAATGATCAAACCCACGAATCCAGAGATTGGAGTATGGAAGGTCAATGGCAAGAAGAAACAAGCTCCAAGACGAAAGCCGACAGTCAGCATGTTGTTGGAAAAATACACTTCACGCAGAACCAACAATGTGTTCAATCGGCTTGGAGGATTCAAACGTCCAAGATCTCCTCCTAGGCCTAACAACGAGCAATGGGAGAGAAATCCATATGGGCAACAGCCAGGTTTTCCTATGCAACCGGCTTATTGGGGATGCCCACCTCCTATACCTCCACATTTTCCGCCATGGGGTTTTAACCAATGGGCACCATTCCCTATGGGACCACCAATTTACTTTCAACCAAGATGGGATCAGCCGAGTCCTATGCACCAAGAACAGCATGGGAAAAGGATTCGGTTCAATGAAGATATGAATCGGAGGGATTGGTCACCGGTGCGCAAGGTGGATGGCCGAGACAATGCTGGCCGTAGGCTCACTTGGGTGCGAAAATCTGTGGAAGCACTCGGCAAAGGAAAGGAAGATGGAGGCGCGAGGAAAGACTTGGATGAACAGGGTGCAGGCGAACCGAGAGACAGGCGCGAGGAAAGACTTGGATGAACAGGGTGCAGGCGAACCGAGAGACAATTCAGTTCGGGGAAAGAAGGCTCATCGCTCGGAAGGAAATACAAACCAAGTTGGAATAGATTCTGAAACTAGTGGTGCAACTCGGAAGACCGGTTCAGTTGGTGTGCGCATCGGTCCACTCATCAAATAAAATAACTCGCGCGCAGCCCCTAATCAGTTTCCACTTATTTTCGGCTCGCGCAATCAAGATGGGGAACCGAATACCAGTGGGAGCAAGAAACTTGCAGCAGGAGGTGTATCTCGTCAGCAGGCCAATGATCGTGTTACTCGGTATAGGCCAAACTACTCGGGGGGCAGCAAGTCGGTTGTTTCGGGAACTCGGCCAGAACCTCGTTGGTGTCCTAAAGGATTAACTCACACTCAAAAACTCCTAGTGCAACAACTGCGAGCGTTGGAGATTAGAGAGGAAATTGCTGAGAAGGAGCGTGACGAGGTGTTCAATAAGGAGAGGCCATTGATACCTCGGTTAACTTGGTGTAAAAATCTCACGGTAGATAGGAACGCCGACACCAATAACTCGGAAGAAGCTGGCCATAACTCAGGTGCTGCTAACAACTTAGAAGGAGCTGCCCGAAACTTAGATGCCGCCAACAACTCAGAAGGAGCTGCCCAAAACTCAGATGCCGCCAACAACTTAGAAGGAGCTGCTCACAACTCGGATGTTGATCATTGCTTGGAAGATGGCGCTCAGGACTCGGTGGATTATGGGGAGTACTTGAGTGGTGATGAAGACTACTCAGAGGGTGATGACAAATACTCGGACAATGACATGGCCGAGGATAAGGATGACAACATTAATTCGGAGAGTGGTATTAACTCAGAAAGCAATCCCCATATGGATATCAACATGGTCTTTGCATTGCCCGCTGAATTCCGTGCACCCGAGCCAGAGGTTTCTGAACTTGTGCTTGGTCCGGGTAGAGCCATGTTTGAAAAGACAGAGAAGCCGGATCAACATTTGAGGCCACTGTTTATCAAGGGGCACATTGATGGAAAGCCTATTGGACGCATGCTTGTGGATGGTGGTGCAGGTGTCAATATCATGCCCTATTCGGTGTTTACCAAACTCAACCGAAAGGAAAGTGAGCTAATGAAGACCAACATGGGACTTAGTGGATTCTCAGGAGAGCTATCTGAAGCCAAGGGAATTATTTCTATGGGGCTCACGGTTGGGAGTAAGACCTTACCGACTGCTTTCTTTGTGGTGGATGTCAAAGGCCGATACAATGTTCTGTTGGGACGTGACTGGATACATGCGAATTGTTGTGTTCCTTCTACCGTACATCAGTGTTTAATTCAATGGGTGGATGACAATGTGGAGAAGCAAACAACTCGGCTTTTATAGCTGTGACCGAAGTAGCAGTTGATTGGCAACTCGGTAACATGCAGTGTTTGACCGGTAGAGATCTATCGGACTATGATTATATTAGTATAGGTAAAAATGGTTTTGTACCTATCAATGTACAGCCGGCTGATGTAGCTCGGCTTAACAATCTGTCTATTTAGATGATGAATAAAAATAGTAGTATTAAATGGCTCCAACAACGTACTGAGGAGTATCGTTCCGGAAAGAACGATATGCATGAAACCATTGAAGAATTTGAAGACATGGAAAAGCTTGGGCATGGATTCTCATCGGCTGATCCAATTGAGGAGATAGATATTGGTGATGGAAGTATTCCAAGGCCTACTTTTATCAATGCTAATTTGAAGGCCGATGAGAAGAGCAAGGTAACCAAGTTACTTAAAGAATTTGTTGATTGCTTTGCTTGGAATTATACTAAGATGCCTGGTTTGAGTAGAGATTTAGTTGAGCATAGATTACCTATTAAATCTGGTTTTAGGCCGCATAAACAACCTCGCAGAAATTTCAATCCTATTATGTATGATCGTATCAAAGAGGAAATTGATCGGTTACTAAAAGCTGGGTTTATTCGGCCATGTAGATATGCTGAGTGGGTTTCTAATATTGTTCCTGTTGAAAAGAAAAACACCGGTGCAATTAGAGTATGTATTGATTTTAGAGACTTGAATAAGGCTACTCCGAAAGATGAATATCCGATGCATATAGCCGACACACTTATTAATGATGCTTCAGGACATAGAGTAATCATTTTTTTAGATGGTAATGTTGGTTATAACCAAATATTCATGGCCGAAAAGGATATGTCTAAGACTGCTTTTCGGTGTCCTGGTTTTGTCGGTTTGTTTGAATGGGTAGTCATGACTTTTGGCTTGAAGAATGCCGGTGCTACATATCAATGTGCTATGAATCTTATATTTCATGATTTGCTCGGCATCATAGTAGAGGTATACATTGATGATATAGTGGTTAAATCAGATGGTTTTGAGTCTCATTTGGCCGATTTGCGATTAGGTTTTGAAAGGATGCGCAAGTATGGGCTAAAGATGAATCCCCTTAAGTGTGCTTTTGGTGTGTCGGCTGGAAAGTTCTTAGGCTTTAATTCATGAGCATGGTATAGAGATTGATCCTAAGAAGGTAGAAGCAATTAGAAATCTAGAGCAGCCGACGTGCAAAAGGGATGTGCAAAAACTATTGGGGAAGATTAATTACTTGAGACGATTCATATCTAACCTTTCAGGAAAAATTGAATCGTTTGCTCCGATACTCCGGCTCAAGAATGAAGCCGAGTTCATTTGGGGGGCAGAGCAACAAAGGGCCTTTGATAACATAAAGAGATACTTGTTGAATCCTCCAGTGTTGCGTGCACCCAAATCTGGTACGCCGTTCAGGTTGTATATTGCTGCACAAGATAAAGTGATCGGTGCGGTGTTGACGCAAGAAGATGGTGGGAAGGAGCACATTATTGCATATCTAAGTCGTCGCTTGATAGATGCCGAAACTCGGTATGTGTTCATTGAGAAAGCATGTTTGTCTTTGTATTATGCATGTACCAAGTTTCGACCTTACTTGTTGTCTAGTACTTGTGTAGTAACTTGCCAAGCCGATGTAGTTAAATACATGTTACAAAAACCGATCCTTAGTGGTAGGATTGGAAAATGGGATTATGCGTTAATTGAATATGATTTGACATATGAATCATTGCGTTCTATGAAGGGCCAAGTTATTGCCGATTTCATTGTTGATCATAGTGTTAAAGATGAAGAAGACATTGATTATGTTAGCATATGTCCGTGGAAACTTTATTTTGATGGATCGGTTTGTAGGGAAGGTCAAGGTGTTGGTACCGTTTTAATTTCTCCTCATAATGTGATATATGAAACATCGGTTCGTTTAGAGTATAATTGTACTAATAATCAAGCCGAATATGAAGCTTTGCTATTCGGTTTACAATATTTGGCTGATATGGGTGTCAAAGATATAGATGCTTTTGGTGATTCACTTCTGGTGGTGCAACAAGTGAAAGGCGAATTCCAATGTTTTGATGGATTGCTAAATAGTTACTTAGACCGATGTTTAGATATAATCAAATCTCTAGATACTTTCACTATTAGTCATATACCTAGGGAGGAAAATTCTAGCGCAAACTATCTAGCACAACAAAGCATCCAGTTACAACGTCAATAGGGGGAAGTTTCTCATATTAGAAAAACCGATGCCTGTAGCTGCAAGGGATGAGACCGAATTGCAACTAATTCGGGCCACACACCGAGTAACGGATGGTAATTTTGAAAATTCTCCAAGTTGCACCGAGTTATACCGAGTTGCTTCTAATTCGGAAACAAAGGTGGACCAAGTTACACACAGCTTGGAAGATTTAGTGCAAGGGATACACATGCGCGAGTTACCACAAGCTGCAGAGTTACCTAGTAATTCGGAAACTGTAGTTGTAGATTGGCGGGTTCCTCTTATCAATCATTTAAGGGATCCGAGTAAAACTAGAGACAGGAAGATTCAGCGGCAAGCTTTAAAATATACTATGCATAATGATGAGTTACATCGCCGATCTATAGATGGGTTACTTTTAAAATGCTTGGATTATGATCAATCTAGGTTAGCCATGGGTGAAGTGCATGAAGTCATATGTGGGACGCATCAGTCGACTCATAAGATGTGTTGGTTAATAAAAAGAGCTGGTTTCTATTGGCCGACTTTGTTAGAGGATTGCTTTAGATACTACAAAGGTTGTGAGGCTTGTCAAAAGTTTGGCAATATACAATTGGCACCTGCAGCTATGTTGAATCCCATAATCAAACCATGGCCATTTAGAGGGTGGGGCTTAGATTTTATTGGTGAGATACATCCTTCGTCTTCTAAAGGGCATCGCTACGTCCTAGTAGCCACAGATTATTTTACTAAATGGACAGAAGCAGTTCCGTTGAGAAATATGACTCATAGGGAGCTGATTAGTTTTGTTTTAGAGCATATTATTCATAGATTCGGCATGCCTCAAACTTTGATCAAGGTTCTTCTTTTATGTCTCATCAATTTCATGAGTTTGCCGAATCCTTTGGAATTAAATTGTTGAATTCGTCACCTTATTATGCTCAAGCTAATGGACAAGCCGAATCTAGTAATAAAACTTTGATTCGGCTCATAAAGAAGAAAATTGAAGAGAAACCGAGAAGGTGGCATGAAATCCTTTCGGAAGCGTTATGGGCTCATCGAATATCTAAGCACGGAGCTACTCAAGTTACACCTTTTGAGCTAGTATATGGTCAAGAGGCAGTGTTACCTGTAGAAATCAAGTTGCAAGCTCTTAGGGTAGCCAGGCAAAATAACTTGTCGGCTGTAGATTAAAATGATATAATGATGGACCAAATAGATGAGGTTCCAAAAAAAAGGGTAAAAGCATTACAAGAGATTGAGAAAGAAAAATTAAGAGTAGCTAAGGCTTATAATAAAAAGGTCAAGGAGAAATCGTTTCAAATAGGAGATTTAGTGTGGAAAATGATTTTGCCCGTTGGAACTAGGGACAGAAAATTCGGCAAGTGGTCGCCGAGTTGGGAAGGTCCATATGAAGTTGTGGGGATTGTTCCTGGAAAATCATATTTTGTACAAACTTTACAGGGAAGTAAGTTATCCACAGCTCTCAATGGGAGATACTTGAAGAAATATTATCCTAGCGTGTGGCAGGAAGCTTGAATACATATGGCCGATATGCGATTATCGCCCTTAGAACACACATGGCCGATGAAGTATTGACATCGTCCTTAGCACAAACATGGACAAGTTATTTTTCGGCACACAAGTTTTTGCCGAAAAACAGGGGGGCATGTGTTGATGGCAGTTTTTGGCATGACACTAACCTTATATAAGATGACTTCAAATGGAGAGGTGCTCTACATGAAAAAGTTGAGTGCTATTGATATTAACATTTTTGTAGTTCGAGCCATCGCCATTCGATTCCATCTTAAAGGCCGAAACTATGTTCGAAGCAGTAAAATCAAAACAACTGAAGTACTATTCTGCCAATAAAGCCTTCAAGACATCCTCAAATGGAACAATGTTCTACATGAGGCGGCTTCGTCTCGTCGAACCGGTCGATTTTGATATTTGAAACGTCCAAATCCGAGTTTGTATGAAGAAGTTACGGCCAAAACAGTGCAGCGCTGAAAAGTCAGGTCGGACCATTCGAGATGGAAACCGGACCGTCCGGGCTAAGGTCGGATCGTCCGACCTGGAAGTCGGACCGTCCGACTTAACGACCCCGTTTACAGAAAGATTTTGGCCCACGTCGGACCGTCCGGACCCCAAGTCGGACCGTCCGGGCTAAGGTCGGACCGTCGGACTCGGAAGCCGGACCGTCCGACTTGAAGGCCCCAGTTACAGAAGGATTTTGACCCTTAGCTCGGACCGTCCGACCTGGAAGCCGGACCGTTCGACCCTGCGGTCCGGACCGTCCGGGATAAAGTCCGGACGTCCGCCCCCCCCCCCCCGATCCGGGTCCGATTTTGATCGCGATTTTGGCCGTTTTGACGCGGATTTGAGTCCTTTTCTTGTAGGGAAAGTCCAACCCCATCATAAATAGATGAGGTGACGGCCGATTAGAACACACAATCGACATATACCCAAAAACACATCTAATTTTCAAGTTCTTCTACTTTTTGTCTAGTTCTAGGTCATCTTTGGTGTTTTGCTCGTAAAGCACCCATTTCTTCTCCGAAATTGAAGATCTCTTTGTTGATTTGCTTCTAAATCATCCGTTCTTCGTAACGTAAAACGAAGTGGCGACTCCCTTACTCTAAACAATTGCGCGGTGCAAATCTTGTGTTGCGTTGAACAAATTCTTCGTCAACAAGATGGGCGTGCGTGCGGAGCCTTCTAATGGGCAGTTGGTACACCCCTGCAGGGTTAAATCTTTTCGAGAAGCCGTGTCCACGATTATGGACGACTTGAGACCTACTCCTTGTTCATAGACAACAACAACTGATATAATCTTAATATAACTTGATCAATGTGTGTGTGTGCCTTGACTGCTTCTTCTTCGTCGGGTTGCGAAGAGGAGGAAAAGGATAGGATTGGTGTTATGATTGCGTAAGTAGTGGATAGCAAGACTTGTTGGAGGCGATTCCTCATCGAATACTTGGCTTCTTACCTAACTCTCTAGATCGTTAGCCACTTCATAAATGCTAGTGCGGCAGCAACCTCACCACTTACCCCATCCTTACCGTAAACTACTAGTTGTCCTAGAATGACGAGTGATGAAGTCCTTGCTGGGTCAGTTGACCACTAAAGTTGGATGCTGAGTACCTCTGTAATCATGATACTACCCCCAAACTCTTTTCAGGGTTCTTGATCGACAACAGGTATGGTGATCGATGTTTCACGTCGAGACTCGACGACGACTAGTTAGGAGGATCCCGGTGGAGGGCCTGGACCCGTGTGGTTATGGGGTCGATGTTTTTCTCTTTGCCACTAGGCAATTGATTGTAGTCTGTACTCAGAAATGTATCTTCCGCTGATGTATTGTATTAAGGCAGTTGTATGCCGATTGTATGAGATGTTGTATCTTGTATCTATAATGTTCTGATATCATGTTGGAAATCCGGGGCATATGACTTCGTCATATGTCGCGGTGGGACCGATATGTGCTTCGTCCCTGGATGTAGATGGAAACATCTAGATCTGGAATAGTACTGCATATTGGGCCTTACAACTTGGTATCAGAGCCTTACCGACAGTAGGATCCCTTCCCTGGCCTAAGTCGAGTCTAGACAAAAACTATTTTGTAGTTACTAAGTTAGTATCGGAGAGTAGGAATCTTTTTACTCCTTACCCTTGCTCTGGTCAGGACAAGTGTCGTAAGTGTTTTAAATTCTCGTCTTATCCCCTTCAAACCTCTAGGATCTCGAGTGTGTGGAGTATCGGAACCGTTACAATGCCTTGCTTGCAATGTATTGTCTCGATTCCGATCTCAGGTTTGGTAAATCCTGTAGTACCTTTAGTTCTTCCGGTTTTGGTTAAACATCGTGGACGTCTGTTGAATTCAGTCCTCTTTCCTAGTATCCTCATGATTTGAGTGAGAATGTTTCCCTTGATCGTTGCTTTGAACTGTCGTTCTTCCTCTTGATCTCTTGATGGCTTCGTTCTTCGACGTCGCCATCTCCCTGCGGAAAGTTTTGGGCGGAAGTTCGTCGTCGACATGGAGCAGAGTCCCTTGTTGGTGGTGTTGAATTTTGTCAACTCTCTTTTCTCTCCCCCCCCTCTCCCTCGGATCGTCCTGGATCTTGGGACGAGATACCTTGTTGGTGGTGTTGTATTGTAACAACCCAGATTTAATAAAAATTAAAATTTTTGTTTTCAGTGTGAATTATTTGATTGTATGATTTTTTTTGCGGTGTTTGCATCCCCGATTTATCGATCGGCGATTATTTGCCCCCTCTTATCTCGTACCAGACGGAGACCGACCCTTGCCACCCTGACACTCGACCTTTGGGACACCTGGTTTCACCCGATCACCGTGGAAAAACTTGCACGAGACCAGCCGTAGCCAACGAAACGAAAACCCCGTTTAATAATTAAACGGGTTATTTTTATAGAGCACCGGAAAGTGTTCTCGGAACGGTACCAACGCGAGGTGAATGCCGCCCGCTCGACGCGCTGATCGCCCAGTTTGAAGTTTTACCCGAATCGGAGGTCCTGCGGACCCCCGGCAGTCAGAAACGTAAGCAGCGCGCGCGTGCGAGAAAAACCGGGGATGTTTTTGCAAACTTCCAACCACCTGGGCTATATAAAGACCACCACTCCCCCTAGCCCTTATAGGGTTTCCCTAAGCCAAAATTGCAGCCACCCCCTCCACTTTGCCCCAAAAATACCACATTTTCGTAGTTTTATCCCCAAAATCCAAACCCTAGCCTCACAACGAATCTGGACCGTCTGATCGGCTGATCCAACGGCCCAGATCGGCTCTGGACTCCACCAACCTCCTCCCGTGGACGCAGCCGCCAGCCCGTGGGAAGCCGCCGCCGCCTCCGGCCAACTCCGGCCGCCGCCGGCGCACCACCTCTCCTCCCGCGGCTTATCCTTCCCTCTCCTTCCCCTGTCCTCTCACCTCGCCTCTCCCTCTCCCTTCGCAGACAGCCGCCGGCAGCACGGGGCGCCGTCGCGCGCCATGGTGAGGAGTCGACCGAGCTCGGGCCGCCGCGTCCTCCTCCGACCCCTGCTCGCCGTGGATCCGGCGACCCAGCCGCCGACGCCCCCGTCCCCGCGCCTCCTCACCACTCCCGCGCCACGCCACCTGCCGCCGGCTGGCGTCGTCGGCCTCGGGAGGAGCCGACCGCCTCCAACCACTCCCCCTCCACGCTGGCAACCACGTGGCCTGGCCCAGTACGCCAGCGAGCCCAGTCGGCCTCCCAGCAGTTGCCAGCCCAGCCCCAGCCGATTTGGGCCAGCCCATTAAGTGAGCCCGGCCGCCCCTCTGTTATTTTTTCCCCTAGGTTTTCTTTTTCTTTTTTCTGTTAAGTGCTGAAACTGCTGCTGATTGCTTGTTAGCGGTGTAGTTTGCAATAGATCTAGGCATCGGATGACGTTGCGCCCAAAAGGAAATTTGTTTAGAATTGTGTGTACTTCAGTTCATCTTTTGTGAGCTTTTTATTTGAGGCCATCTTGATGGTGCAAATCTGTGTTGAAGTGGGCATCAGACTGTTAACTACTGTTAAATTCTGTCAAGTGCTGCTGATGTTATTTTGTTGCAACTTTGATTGATGATTGTGACACATCCATGAGGCCTATTTCCTTGATTCTTGTTTTTACCTGATCACCATCATGCCTAGTTCATTCCCATATATTGCTATGTCATGTTCCTGCACTTTTGCATATAGTTTTGCTCCTGTTTATACAGCATAAAAATAACAGTTTCTGCCATGTTTTCCTGATTTTCACTAAGTCCTAGACCAGTAATGTTTTATTGCATTTTGCATGGGCTTAACTATTTGTTCATGATGCCTATTTGCATGATTCTTTTTTCCATGTCTACATTAGTTGCATATCATTTGTGAGCATGTTTGCATTCATTACCCTGCCTATGCATTGCTCTAAAGTGTGCTTCCTGATGTTGGCAGATTGTGTTCCAAACTTGTTTTGCTTGTATCTTTTTAACCGTAACTCCGTTTGGGTGTTCTTTATATGTAACTTGATTAGTTTTTTGTGTACTTTGTGTTTATGCTATTGTTTGCTATTGTTAACAACCCTAAAATATGGCTTAGGAAAGAACAGTACCAATTACTTAAATTGTCGTGGGGCACTTAGTGATATGCCATGTTAGGATTGTGCCTCACTTAACTTGACTAGTATAGATAGTGAAAGTGCAATATATCGACCAGAGGGGGGGTGAACGGGAGATTTTCAATTTTGCTACTAGATTTTGATTTTCTTCAGGACTGAAGCAATCATGAAGCTGAAGAAGTAACCAAAATCATGAAGAAATAAAACTTCACAGAATATAATCATCAGGGCAGCTCATCATAATGCAACAGAAATAAATCAATTCAGATAAGCAGAAGTGCTTCAGATGCATAGTATGAAGACTAATAGTAGAGGGAGAGCTGAAGCACAAGCAGTCAACATAGATACTGAAGACATAATACTGAGGCTTAAGAGATTGAAGAGATATCACCAGAAATTGAAGACAATGGTTTGGTAGACCAGTTCAAGTTGCTGTGACAACTCTACGTCTGGTTGGAGAGGCTGAGATTCAACTCAGAAGACATACTCTTCACCTTGTTCTCCTTGAACTAAAGTCCTCAGACTCCATCCAATAACTCAGGTGAGTCTTCAAGGTAGACTCCCGAAACCTTTACAGACTCAGTCACTCCGGGAAGTCACAATTGCATCTTGACTTCCTCAGACTGAAGACTTCTACACCGGCTGGAAGATCACAGTCTTCAAGAGTAAAAAGCTTCGGATCACTCAAACCGACTTCCTCAGAAATGCTCAACTACTCAGGCTGTTGGTTTTCCTCACATAGGTTCTTCAGTTTCCTCAGAGGAGGGTTGCTCTCAAATGACAAGTGTCAGTTTTTCTCTCGGAGCAGCCAACCCACAAATGGGGCTGGGGGTGGCTATTTATAGCCGCGGAGCAACCCGAGGTGAAAGGACATAAATGCCCATGCATGCAATTACTCTCATGCCCTCGGAAATGACCGTTGCTAGACCAGTTCTAGCCTCTCACCACGTAACACGTGGCACGGTCAAAGTATTCTCTCTCCAGACTCCTCAACCGAAGTTAGTTACCTCAGTGTCCTGAAGAACAACGTCTCAGACACATGAGGACTGAACTTCTACTGCAGGAGTTCTCACTCTCTTCAGGAGAACTGCACTCGCAGTCTCCAGACTCCTCAACCGAAGACAAATTCCTCAGTGTCCTGAAGAACAACGTCTCAGACACCCGAGGAACTGAACTTCTACTGCAGGAGATTTCTCTCTCTTCAGGAGAACTGCACTCGTAGTCTCCAGACTCCTCAACCGAAGACAGATTCCTCAGTGTCCGGAAGAACAACGTCTCAGACACCCGAGGAACTGAACTTCTAATGCAGGAGATTTCCTCAGGGTTTTTCTTCAGGATTCCTAACTGAGCACTTCCTCAGACCTTCGGAACTCGTTTTCTTCAACCCCTCCAACAGTGCGGTGTTTTCCTATGACTCAAGAAGTATAAAAAGTCTTAGCGAAGACTACGCTTCAACTTCGTCTTCAGCGCGAACTTCCTCAGGATCGTCTTCAGCTTCAGCTTCAACCGAACGCTTCAGGATCCTACTTCCTCAGGATTTCGCGCAACTTCATTACTACAATGTTACCCATTTACTCCTTGGTTTTGGGCAATCACATTTTTATTATATTGTTGTTGATGATATTATTATTATAATGTTGACTATATTCGACGAAGGATGGAAGGTCTAGGCTATCCCGCCCCGACGCTTTGTTCCATTCGAGTCACCTAGGACCCGAGTTCCGGGTATTGGTTTTAAGACTGAGCGTGCCTAACCGCGTGTGGGATTTTATGGGGTCCCCTTTTCTTACCTACCTAGCTTCAAACATTTCTAGTGGTGGCCTAAGATGATTTACCATTCGAAACCGTGTGTGTGCTGGTCGGCTACTAGTAGTTTTCAAACCAACCTGGGCCAGCGGGGACATGGTTTCCTTGTTGGTCCACCTTGTTCACCTGAGGACCCGGTCTCATGTGAGATTAACCGGCTATCCAAACCTGCTATAGACAGTAGAGACCGATTCGAGAGCGCGGCCGGCTTTTGAGTTGGATGTCGACTCACCAGGGGCCACCCGGATTTGTTCATTGTTAGTTAGAGGGACCTATCGTTTCGGATCTCTCGGAACTAAATCATAAAATGGTTTCCTGTGAAGGGTAGAAACTAAGAGAGATGGGCGTGCATGCGGAGCCTTGTAATGGTCAGTTGGTACGCCCCTGTAGGGCTAAATCTTTTCGAGAAGCCGTGTCCACGATTATGGACTAATTGAGACCTACTCCTTGTTCATAGACAACAACAACTGAGATAATCTTAATATAACTTGATCAACATGTGTGTGCCTTGACTGCTTCTTCTACGTCAGGATGCGAAGAGGAGGACAAGGATAGGATAGGTGTTATGATTGCGTAAGTAGTGGATAGCAAGAATTGTTGGAGGCGATTCCTCATCGAATGCTTGGCTTCTTACCTTACTCTCTAGATCGTTAGCCACTTCATAAATGCTAGTGCGGAAGCAACCTCACCACTTACCCCATCCTTACCGTAAACTACTAGTTGTCCTAGAATGACGAGTGATGAAGTCCTTGCTGGTTCAGTTGACCACTACAGTTGGATGCTGAGTACCTCTGTACTCATGATACTACCCCCAAACTCTTTTCAGGGTTCTAGATCGACAGTAGGTATGGTGATCGACGTTTCACGCGGAGACTCGACTACGACTAGTTAGGAGGATCCCTGTGGTGGGCCTGGACCCGTGTGGTTATGGGGATCGATGTTTTTCTCTCTGCCACTAGGCAATTGATTGTAGTCTGTACTCAGACATGTATCTTCCGCTGATGTATTGTATTAAGGCAGTTGTATGCCGATTGTATGAGATGTTGTATCTTGTATCTGTAATGTTATGAAGTGTTTGAGGAATTAAACAACGCACTGATAGAGATGTTTGCAGAGATAATCACATGCATATATGATAAACGTGAGGAAATAGCATGAGGTTTCTGAGGAATAGTATCAGGCAAACACCAAAATTACAGTTTACAACTCGTTACAAAAAAAATCTGAAGAACGAGAGTTGGAACTGAAGAACCCCATGACTAAAACCCGCTTGAAGACTAACAGATTTCTCCCCCTTTGTCATAAAATGATCAAAAAAGGGAAAAACTGAAGCTAACGCCCCCTTTGAATATGCTTCAAGGCTGAGGTGAGTCACGCCTGAGGCAGTCCGTTGCAGTGTGAGGGCAGGCAGCAGTGTCTTCAGCTTCTTCAGCAGTCATCTCCTGGTTTGAGGAATAAGAGTCCATGGCCGGAGGAGGAGTCGTGCAGCGTCTGAATTGCCTCGGGGGTTTGATCGCTGGAATCGGAGGCTTTTGAAGATCCAATTGTGCGATGTCTTCAGGGGTGAGTACTTCTTTCATCAAGGCATCAAGATGTTGATATGTATGATGAGTATACTGATGCACTTTCTTCACTGAAGAATGCGTCTGAGCCATATAGCTGAGAATTTCAGAAAACTGACGCTTCACCCAATCATGATTACGATCAACTTTCTGATGAAGACTAATCAGAAGCTCTCGGTCAGTCATCACTCGAGCCTGAGTTGTATCCTCAGTTGAGGCATGAGTTCTTGTTTCATCAGTTGTGCGAGACTGAGGATGACGAATATTTCCACCGAGGGAATTGGTCGGGAGAACTTCTTCATAGAAGAGGCCTTTGCCCTTGTCGTTTGAGGCAAGAGTATGCTGAAGCACTTCGACAGGCGGCAGATAGGTCCTGTGATTTGGGTGATCTGGTTGGAACTCAATTCTTGTCACGGCTCGGATGAGCTTCATGATCCATGGTGCGTATGGTTTCAGGATATGAGGACTCTGTGCAGCATCAACTAGAGTTCTGAAGAAGAAGTCAGGAACGTTGATTGGCCCAGACATGCAGAGGTTGTGAAGTATGTTCTTCATGACGCCAATGACTTCTTCAGCAGTGGATTCATAGCCTTTAATGGGGCAGAAGGTCTTCGCCAGAATCCGATACATTGTACTCGGCAGATACTGAAGCTCAGAGACTGGAAACTTTGTGCGAGCTGGGGCTTCAGGGGCCAGAGGCTTCATGAGCATGTTCATCAGGTCATCTCGAAGTATTTGAGACCCATAGGAGCAGGCAGCAGGGGAAGTGCACTGAGGCAACTCAAGATGTCAATTGCTTCAGGAACAGTGATGGTGTAGTGATGATGCTCAGTCATCCACTCGAGGACCCAGGTGTTGATATCCAGAGGATTTCCTGAAACATACAACGTGGCATAAAACTGAAGCACAAGCTCTTCATTCCAGTGTATGCATTCAGAGCAGAACTGAAGCAGCTTGGCATGATGCAGATCCTGAAGCACATTGTTGAAGCAAGGAAGGGCTTCCATATCCATCAGAGGGATGTGCTTGTGAGGAAACAGTTTTTTTTTCTTGTAGAGCACTGAAGCATAGTAGTTCTTCTGAGTGGCAGTCCAGAACCTCAGCAGCTTTCGAGGTGGAGAAGAATGATACGGATTTTGAATCCCCTCTTGAAAGAAACTCATGGCGTTGAAGAAATCAGTAGCATCAAAGCTTGGAGTATCATCAGCTTCAAGGTCACGGAAGAATGGTCGCTTCTGCTTTGGACACAATGACCGAGCTTGAACTGGGCCTTGAGGTGGGGAAGGCGCTTGTGGCACTTCAATCTGAAGAGTAGCTTGAGGCTGAGGCGGAGTCGCTGCAGATGCATCAGGCACAGATGTGTTGATGTCCTTGGGGAGACGAGGTGATGTGGCATGTTTGTCTTCAGAGCCATCCTTTGAGGCTTCAGCATTTGTACTGGTTTCTGCTTCAGGAGTGGCAGTTGTGCTTTGGTCGGATTCAGCTTCAGTTTCAGCAGTAGGTGGGTCTGGCTAAGGATCAGCAGTTGTAGTGTCAGCTGCATCAGTATCAGTGGTGGTGTTTGCTGCAGCATCAGTATTAGCAGCAGAATTTGTTGGAGCACTAGAGGCTTCGGGGTCATCAGCATCAGACGCTGAGGACGATGCACCAACAGAGGCTTCAGACTGCAGTGAAGTGTCAGGAAGCACCTCGGTCACTGTGTTGGAGTGAGGTTCAGGTGAGAAGACAGTATGAGTGGGTGAGTTTGTCAGCCCATAGTCCTCATCATAAATGCGAGGAGTTCCATCATCCATAATATCAACGTCCATGTCTTCAACCTCAGTGATAACGGGTGGCGGTGGGGACGGTGGAGTTGGAACAATGGGTGTTGCAGCAGGGGGTGGAGTGAAGACTATTAAGCTGCGCTGAGGATTTTGAGGTGGAGTTGAGGCAGCAGTGATATGAATGGTGGTATCAGCGGGCTGTGTTGTAGGAGGAGCTGAGGAAAGGGGTGTAGCATCAATGGGATCCTCAACAGCAGGCTTCTTTGCAGCAGGTGGAGTTGAGGGTTGTGCTTCAGGCGTGCGCTTGAGGCTTTTGGCAGAGGCATCAACAGGCTGTCGAAGCTTCATCAACTTGGTCATCTGTTGTGAGATCCGTTCCTTGGATTGACCAATATAAGCACGATTGGCAGCGAACTCAATGTTTAGACGTTGAACTTCGCATTGATGCTCAGTAAACTCCTGAGGAGTAACTTCAGTGATAGGTTTCTTCTTGAAGTCACTGTGGACTTTCTTCAGTTTGGCCTTCAACTGTTTCTGAAGATCACGTTGATGAATCTCATTTATGAGGAACTGTTGAACATAGAACTTGATGTCTTTCGGAATGTCCAAATCATCAAGCGGAGTGTCAGGCTTAACAGACCAAATTTCAATGTACTCCAAGATCTTCTTGGGATCAAGGAGAAGCGGGATTTCTGAACCCGTTGCTTCAGCTTTGCGTCTGGCCGCAGCACGCACGTATTCAATCTTATCAGCTTCAGTGGCGACGAAGCCGGCCAAATCCTCAAATTCATCTTCATCATCAGAGGATTGAGGAGTATGATGAATGGCGCCACGCATAGCAGTTTTCTTTGGTGAGGGGCGAGGGCCGCGTTGAAGAACAGTTTTGGTCTTCAGCTGAGGCTGAGGCATTGTGGTTGAGGCCTCAGGAGCATGACCTGAGTCATCAGTGCGTGTCCTTGAGGAGGGGGCAGCCCCATCCGTGCGTTGACATGAGGAGCCAACAACTTGAGGCTTAGCTGAGGTCTTCTGAGAAGGTTTCATGCCAGGAGCCTTTTTGCGGTGCTGAGGCGGTGGTTGTTGTCTGGGTTGAGACTGATCTTGAGGCGGAATTTGTATTGAAGCAGTCAAGTCACGGACCAGATGCTTGACACGGCTGCGAGTGCGCTTGAGGTACTGTTCATGTGCAGCAGGAAAGTCTTCAGGAGTATGCAGTGTTGTGGGATCAGGAATGACTCCAGGAGCTGGGGGAGGTCGAGCCTTGATACCCAAGGTATTTAGTGGCGGATTAACTGCAAACATTTCCTCATGCTGAGGATTAAGCCATTGATAGGCCACCCAGCGCTTGGCCCATTCCCTCGTGATCTTCTGTACCCGTTTCTTTCGTTCATCAGTAGTTTCTCTTTCAGGAGTCTTCAGCTTCTCATAGAGTTCAGGAGGCAGGTCTTTAGCGGTATCAGTATGCTTACACCGAGGAGCCATTTTCTTCAGCTGAGATGTCTGAGGAATTTTGCGTTCAAGCTGAGCTGCAAATGAAGTGAGACTATGAGAACCATACGATTCCTCAGCAGACATGTACCTGTGACAGAATTAAGTTGCGAGGGAAGTGGGGTACGGTTATATGCGTTCGTGAGGAATAGGCTGAGGAAAATGAAGAAATGAGGCATAGGTACAGGTCTCAGAAAGCTAGCAGTACAGTTGAGGAAGAACTGGCTTGAGGACTCAACAGTGCTGAGGAATAATATGCTCAGGAATTAACCACTGAGGAATAAGCATACCAGACTTGAGGCGAATGCTGAGGGACAACGAGTCTTCGTCCCCGGCGACGGCGAACTCCAGCGATGTTAGCGCTCGAGCATGAGGAGCTCAAGGGCGGCGGCGCGAGAGTGAGAGAAGAGGTGGGGGGGTAAATGACCGGGGATGGGGGGTAGAGGGCTATTTATAGAGGGGTGAAAGCTGAGGAGGTTGCGAAATTTGTGGATGAGATAGCCCCTGATTGTTGGGATCCTCAGTGGATATCGTGATGGTGGATAATTACGACGTGCGGTAAAATCGCAACAAATTTAAGACAGTTGTAACAGAAAATCCGTGATTTGAGGACCTTGAGGACAAGGGCTGAAGACGAAGACAAATGGTCTCAGGCTGATGATGATGACTTAAGGTCTCAGCCTGAGGAATATATGATTTCCGGATGAACGCATATGAGATAGACAGATTAGATAAGTGAGCACAGAGGGACGGGTCCGATCACGTTCACCTAGTTGAAGAAGAAAAAACTGAAGATCAATAACTATAGGTGAACGCTGTTGAGGACAAACACGATAATCATCAGCAATGAAGACTTCGAATCCTGAGGAAGATCAATAACATCAAATCCTGAGGAAGTTGAGGGCGGTGGCGCTACCCCCCTTATAGGGAATGAGACACTTGATACCATACAATTGTCGTATGGATCTTGAGTCAATTTCCACGTTGATTTCTTCACACATAGCAAGGTAGTTCCTCATGATTTGAGGAGTACGACGCATCGTGTGTTGTGCATCAGGATTCTTCAATATTGTTAAGCATTAGGATGTGTGTCCATTCACTGGACGTTTGAGGAATCTAAGATATTTAGCTCACACCTCAGAGTGCTAAATCGCTTCTCATCCAAAGGCTTAGTGAATATATCAGCAAGTTGGTCTTCAGTCTTCACATGGCTGATGACGATATCTTCCTTCAAGACATGATCCCGAATAAAGTGATACCGAATCTCAATATGCTTCGTCCTCGAGTGCTGTACCGGATTCTGAGAGATCTTGATGGCGCTCTCATTATCACATAGGAGTGGTACTTTCTTCAGGTTGATGCCGTAGTCCTTCAGAGTTTGCTTCATCCAAAGAAGCTGTGAGCAGCTTGCACCAGCAGCAATGTATTCAGCTTCAGCGGTGGAGAGAGAGACGCAGTTCTGCTTCTTCGATGACAAGCACACAAGAGAACGTCCGAGGAAGTGACATGTTCCTGAGGTAGACTTCCGATCCACTCGATCTCCAGCATAATCTGAGTCTGAGTACCCGACGAGATCCAGCTGTGTGCCTTTTGGATACCATAAGCCTAGCAACGGGGTGTGAGACAAATATCGAAGAATTCGTTTCACCGCTTGGTGATGCGATTCCTTTGGTGCCGCTTGGAATCGGGCACACATGCAAACGCTCAACATTATATCAGGCCTGGATGCACATAGATATAGCAGAGAACCTATCATGGAGCGGTATACCTTTTGATCGTAGTCCTTGCCATTTTCATCGGGGCCAAGTTGTCCGTTTGTAGGCATCGGTGTCTTGATGCCCTTGCAGTCTTGCATTCCGAATTTCCTCAGGCACTCCTTGAGATACTTCTCCTGAGAGATGAAGATGCCGTTGTGTTGTTGACGAATTTGGAGTCCTAAGAAGAACTTCAGCTCGCCCATCATCGACATCTGGTACTGTTCACTCATCAAGAATGCAAATTCTTCACTATATTTCTTGTTAGTGCATCCAAATATTATGTCATCAACATAAATTTGACATATGAATAATGCATCATCATATCGTTTTGTGAAAAGAGTTGGGTCGAGGGAACCAGATTTGAAGCCCTTGCTGATGAGGAAGTCCCTTAGTGTGTCATACCAAGCCCGAGGGGCTTGCTTCGGTCCATAGAGGGCTTTCTTCAATCTGTACACCATATCAGTCTTCTTGGCGTCTTCAAAACCTGGAGGTTGAGCAACATATACTTCTTCCTCGATATTACCATTGAGGAAGGCACTTTTCACATCCATTTGATATAACTTGATATTATGATGATTAGCGAATGCAAGCATAATGCGAATGGACTCAAGTCTAGCTACAGGAGCGAAGGTTTCACCGAAGTGGATCCCCTCGACTTGAGTATATCCTTGAGCTACGAGACGAGCTTTGTTTCTGATGACTTGTCCATCTTCATCAAGTTTGTTGTGGTAGATCCACTTCGTGCCGATGACATTGTGAACTCTAGGATCAGGACGTTTGACTAGTTCCCAAACATCATTCAGTTTAAACTGAAGAAGTTCGTCTTTCATTTCCTGAATCCATTCCGCTTCTCGGAATGCCTCGGTGACTTTGGTGGGCTCTGAAATTGATACAAACGAGAAATGCCCACAAAAGTTAGCTATGCGATTAGCTCTTGCACGAGTGAGAGGACCTGGTAGGTTGATGTCAGCGAGGATTTTGTCCACTTGAACTTCATTTGCCACACGAGGAAGTCGAGGAGGATGATCTTGAGGCGCATCTTCGTCACTGCTGTCAGATTCGTTAGCATCAGCTTGAGGTGTTTCAGAAGCTTCAGGCGTATCAGGTGCCTCAGGATAAGGATCGTCATCAGGATTATTCGCTTCAGGATTTGGGTGTTCTTCAGGAGCAGGAGGTATGTGGATTTCTTCAGAATGATCCACAGGAATGATGTCACCAGCACCCATCTTCTTGATCTGTTCTTCAGGTGGTGCTTCATCTAAATCATGTGGCAGGTGCTCTCTTTGGGAGCCATCAGACTCATCAAAACACATGTCTACAGTTTCAACAATTTTGTAATGACTAATGTTGAAGACTCTGTAGGTGTGCGAGTTGATACCATAACCGAGCATGAAACCCTCACATGCTTTGGGTGAAAATTTGGACTCGTGATGAGGATCACGCATCCAGCAAGGTGCACCGAATACTTTGAAGTAACTTACATTGGGTTTCTTACCGACCATTAACTCGTATGATGTTTTATTGAAGAACTTGTGAAGATACACTCGATTGACGATGTGACAGGCAGTGTTGATAAGCAGATTTTCAATTTTGCTACCAGATTTTGATTTTCTTCAGGACGGAAGCAATCATGAAGCTGAAGAAGTAACCAAAATCATGAAGAAATAAAACTTCACAGAATCTAATCATCAGGGCAGCTCATCATAGTGCAATAGAAATAAATCATTTCAGATAAGCAGAAGTGCTTCAGATGCATAGTATGAAGACTAATAGCAGAGGGAGAGCTGAAGCACAAGCAGTCAACATAGATACTGAAGACATAATACTGAGGCTTAAGAGATTGAAGAGATATCACCAGAAATTGAAGACAATGGTTTGGTAGACCAGTTCAAGTTGCTGTGACAACTCTACGTCTGGTTGGAGAGGCTGAGATTCAACTCAGAAGACATAGTCTTCACCTTGTTCTCCTTGAACTAAAGTCCTCAGACTCCGTCCAATAACTCAGGTGAGTCTTCAAGGTAGACTCCCGAAACCTTTACAGACTCAGTCACTCCGGGAATTCACAATTGCATCTTGACTTCCTCAGACTGAAGACTTCTACACCGGCTGGAAGATCACAGTCTTCAAGAGTAAAAAGCTTCGGATCACTCAAACCGACTTCCTCAGAAATGCTCAACTACTCAGGCTGTTGGTTTTCCTCACATAGGTTCTTCAGTTTCCTCAGAGGAGGGTTGCTCTCAAATGACAAGTGTCAGTTTTTCTCTCGGAGCAGCCAACCCACAAATGGGGCTGGGGGTGGCTATTTATAGCCGCGGAGCAACCCGAGGTGAAAGGACATAAATGCCCATGCATGCAATTACTCTCATGCCCTCGGAAATGACCGTTGCTAGACCAGTTCTAGCCTCTCACCACGTAACACGTGGCACGGTCAAAGTATTCTCTCTCCAGACTCCTCAACCGAAGTTAGTTACCTCAGTGTCCTGAAGAACAACGTCTCATACACATGAGGACTGAACATCTACTGCAGGAGTTCTCACTCTCTTCAGGAGAACTGCACTCGCAGTCTCCATACTCCTCAACCGAAGACAAATTCCTCAGTGTCCTGAAGAACAACGTCTCAGACACCCGAGGAACTGAACTTCTACTGCAGGAGATTTCTCTCTCTTCAGGAGAACTGCACTCGCAGTCTCCAGACTCCTCAACCGAAGACAGATTCCTCAGTGTCCTGAAGAACAACGTCTCAGACACCCGAGGAACTGAACTTCTACTGCAGGAGATTTCCTCAGGGTTTTTCTTCAGGATTCCTAACTGAGCACTTCCTCAGACCTTCGGAACTCGTTTTCTTCAACCCCTCCAAAAGTGCGGTGTTTTCCTATGACTCAAGAAGTATAAAAAGTCTTAGCGAAGACTACGCTTCAACTTCGTCTTCAGCGCGAACTTCCTCAGGATCGTCTTCAGCTTCAGCTTCAACCGAACGCTTCAGGATCCTACTTCCTCAGGATTTCGCGCAACTTCATTACTCAAGAAGTATAAAAAGTCTTAGCGAAGACTACGCTTCAACTTCGTCTTCAGCGCGAACTTCCTCAGGATCGTCTTCAGCTTCAGCTGCAACCGAACGCTTCAGGATCCTACTTCCTCAGGATTTCGCGCAACTTCATTCTTTAGGAAACACACCGATTTCTCCAATGTTCCTCAACATTTTGGGGGGGTCGACATTGGTGGTTAAACACCTCATCAGGGACTGTTCTCCTGTGTATACTCACAAACACATCAGTCCCTTAACCGTTTTTTCATCGAACTCCAAAACCTCAAGGGGAGGGCACTTGATGGACTTACAGATAGATTACTTCGAGCTTCACCTCTTGCCATGTTTGAGTGCTAGGCCACGCTTGAGTGAGATGCCATGTTAACAACCTTTGTTGATCACCTGTAGCTAAACAACTTGATCCTTTCGAAATGTGCGGTATCGTCGTGTGTGACGAGTACTCCACTTAACATGTTAGTAACCGCTCTCGCCGGTAGGTGCGATGTTTCGTGTTGCCTTCTTGTTGATGCTTGCTCGTGTTTTCTTGGTAGTAATAGATGCTTTCTCACCGATTGCCTTTTCCAGTGTTTCGTTCTTGTGTGCTTCCACTGGTACCTCTCGGAGACGATGCGAGCTTACGATCAACTACACCTTCGGAACCCGACTTATCAACAGGCAAGGACTATACATTACTTATGATCCATTCTATTTCAACCAGCGGTTTGCATGCTAGTATAGGATAGGTTCGATGTTTGATCCTACCACATGCTTACAGCCTCTTTCAAACCGATACAGCCATGTCCCCTCGCACCAAACCATGTACTGCTATGTTACTATTGCTCGTTGCTCAGCCCCTGCTTAGTATGCATGCTTAGGATGCTACAATGTTACCCATTTACTCCTTGGTTTTGGGCAATCACATTTTTATTATATTGTTGTTGATGATATTATTATTATAATGTTGACTATATTCGACGAAGGATGGAAGGTCTAGGCTATCCCGCCCCGACGCTTTGTTCCATTCGAGTCACCTAGGACCTGAGTTCCGGGTATTGGTTTTAAGACTGAGCGTGCCTAACCGCGTGTGGGATTTTATGGGGTCCCTTTTTCTTACCTACCTAGCTTCAAACATTTCTAGTGGTGGCCCAAGATGATTTACCATTCGAAACCGTGTGTGTGCTGGTCGGCCACTAGTAGTTTTCAAACCAACCTGGGCCAGCGGGGACATGGTTTCCTTATTGGTCCACCTTGTTCACCTGAGGACCCGGTCTCATGTGAGATTAACCGGCTATCTAAACCTGCTACAGACAGTAGAGACCGATTCGAGAGCGCGGCCGGCTTTTGAGTTGGATGTCGACTCACCAGGGGTCACCCGGATTTGTTCATTGTTAGTTAGAGGGACCTATCGTTTCGGATCTCTCGGAACTAAATCATAAAATGGTTGCCTGTGAAGGGTAGAAACTAAGAGAGATGGGCGTGCGTGCGGAGCCTTGTAATGGTCAGTTGGTACGCCCCTGTAGGGTTAAATCTTTTCGAGAAGTCGTGTCCACGATTATGGACGAATTGAGACCTACTCCTTGTTCATAGACAACAACAACTGAGATAATCTTAATATAACTTGATCAACATGTGTGTGCCTTGACTGCTTCTTCTACGTCAGGATGCGAAGAGGAGGACAAGGATAGGATAGGTGTTATGATTGCGTAAGTAGTGGATAGCAAGAATTGTTGGAGGCGATTCCTCATCGAATGCTTGGCTTCTTACCTTACTCTCTAGATCGTTAGCCACTTCATAAATGCTAGTGCGGCAGCAACCTCACCACTTACCCCATCCTTACCGTAAACTACTAGTTGTCCTAGAATGACGAGTGATGAAGTCCTTGCTGGTTCAGTTGACCACTACAGTTGGATGCTGAGTACCTCTGTACTCATGATACTACCCCCAAACTCTTTTCAGGGTTCTAGATCGACAGTAGGTATGGTGATCGACGTTTCACGTGGAGGCTCGACTACGACTAGTTAGGAGGATCCCTGTGGTGGGCCTGGACCCGTGTGGTTATGGGGATCGATGTTTTTCTCTCTGCCACTAGGCAATTGATTGTAGTCTGTACTCAGACATGTATCTTCCGCTGATGTATTGTATTAAGGCAGTTGTATGCCGATTGTATGAGATGTTGTATCTTGTATCTGTAATGTTATGAAGTGTTTGAGGAATTAAACAACGCACTGATAGAGATGTTTGCAGAGATAATCACATGGTTAACGAAGGGATCGTTCTTGGTCTCAAGATTTCCGAGAGGGGAATTGCAGTGGATAAGGTGAAGATTGAAGATATCGAAAGGATTCTTTATCAAAGGGAAATTAAAGGTATTCGTAGTTTTCTCAGTCATGCTGGTTTCTATAGAAGAGTGGAGTCCCCGGCAACGGCGCCAAAAATTATGCTTGATGGCACTGAAGCACTGCTCCTCGTTGGCTACCCCAAGTGGAAGGTTGAGATGTAGCTAGCAGTAATTTCCCTTACGCGGTGACTATAAGGTATGTCGAATCCAGGAGGACTCCGACGACGATAAGTAGGTGGTTCGCCAAGTGATGCGCCGTTTCTCGATATCACTTGCTTAGCCTGGACCTGCACACAACAACGAGTACAGAGGGGTTGATAATCCCTCCGGCCTTGGTGTTTACAAAGGATCAACCACAAGAGATAGATAGTAGTGATAATTGCAACTAAAGGTAAAAGCGGTAAATAAAGTGGAGGTGTAAAAGTGGTGGAAATATGGACCAAGGTCCCATGATGTTCACTAGTGATGTCTCTCTCCAAAAAGACGATAAACAGCTAAGATGGGTGAACAAATTACAGCTGGGCAATTGACAGAACTATAAACGTACCTTAATGCTAATTATGCTACTCCCTCCGATCCACAATAAGGGTCGTTCATTTTGTATTAAGCTAGTACAAATTTTGTACTAGATGAGCGACACTTATTACGGATCGGAGGGAATTCTTGAAAGTAAGAGTGTTCAAAAGTATGGGAAATACGCCAAGACAAGTAGACCTAAATCCATATGCATCTACTCGCTAATCATCCACCTTGAGATATCTATCCAGAACATCTCGCTGGTATTAAGTTGCAAGCCCCACCCAATGTGTAAACTCAAAGCAACAGACAATTGCAATAACAATCTATGCGTAAGGTAAACAATCCTTGCAACCATGGTTAAAAGCACTGTTGTTTTCTCCCTGGTGGCAACATCACATCACCTAGTCTCATGTTTCTGTCACTCAAGCTAGACATAGGGGGGCATGAACCCAAAATCATGCATAATGTTCCCTCTTGGAGTTATTATCTACTACTCGGACAAAACAATAAAAAGAAACGGAGAACATGCAAGAATTACTAAGAACAAAATATAAAAGGTAAACCAAATATATAACTCATCAAGATCTGAACATAATCTCATAGCAAACGCAGCATAGCAACAGCAGGAAAATTACATAGGTGCCTTGATCATGTAGGGCAGCTCACAAGGTCTAAACACTAAAGAACAAAGGTGGAGAGAAGACATCACATAGCTACTGATCATTGACCCATGGTTCCAGGGGGACTACTCTCGACACATCCGGGAGGCCTCCATGGTGGTGGAGAGCGTCCCGGAGGTCAATCCTCCCTCCGGCGGGGTGCCGGGAAGAGGTCTTCTGGTGCTCCCGATCTTCGCAGCGCGGCGGCGGCGGTACAAAGAGTTAATTAGCGATGTAGGCTTCTCCTCGAGGGTTTCATGGACGAGGGGTAAAATAGGCCGAAGGGGGGCACTAGAGGTTGGGCCTGTGACGCCCCAAAAATCAAGTCGTGTACCGTAATCATACACGCAGGGTACACGACTGAAATCAGGGTGCCACGGTGAGTATATCACAGCACAACACTAGACACAAATAAAATAAAACTTCAAGTTACAAACCAGGGATTACGAGGATCCGAATACATAAGTTATACAATCGTAATATCTGAGTACAGATATAGTTAGTCAAGTTTTGCCTTAAGAAGGCTAGCACAAATAACATCAGAGATACATGTCAAAAAGGCGAGGCCTCCTGCCTGGGATCCATCGAACTACTCCTGGTCAACGGGGAACTCGACGTCGTAGTAGGCTCCTCCTGGAATCTCCTACTCCTGGGATCCAACGTCTGATGGCAGCAACCGGTCGGGTATATAAAACAAAGGGGAGAAATAAAGCAAGGGTGAGTATCTAGCATACCCGCGAGTCTTACGTCCGCTACTAATCATATATGCATTTGTATCAAATGGAAAGGGGAGGCTATATATGGTGGACTGAATGGTAGAAATTCAGAATAAGGACGAAAAGCTAGGCCTATCGAAGACTAGCATCTTCCGACGATTCTTGCAGCATGAGACGAGAATAGCCAACCGTTTATATAAATCATAAATTAATAATGCAGCAGAACTTGCTGCAACATTGTATAGTAGTAAGTTTTAATAATTATCAAAGCCTCCGAGATCCCTTTCTCGACTTCCCTGCGAGGAAGAAAAAACGGAACCAATTAGTTTCGTAGTAGTAGTTTGTAGTAGTAGAGTCTGGCCTCAGCATAAAGCGTCATGTTACCGTGGACACGGCTATTCGAATAGATTATCTTCCCTGCAAGGGCTGCACTACTATTACCCTGCACGCTCGGATCTCCAGGGTGGCGTACGCCTTGTTAGCGAATACCCCATCGAGGCTATCCGACACGCCGAGGCCCATCCTACGTGATAGAGGCGAAGGTGCCCTGATGTTTCGATGAGATGATGGAGATCGATTATGGTGGAGGAGACTTTCACGATCCGATTACGAACGTGTGAAGACGTTGCGCCTTAGCAATCGCTAAACCAACTCCGAGAGGTTATTGATCCCGCGGATGCACGATCAACCTGACCACAAAGGTCTAATTCCTGCAAGCAATCGACAAGAACAAGCAAGAACTAAGAATTGCAATCTAGATATTGCGGATATAAGATGAATGATTAACAGAAGTTGGGGTTCCAATGCGGTCTTGGCCTAGTCGGATGACACAAACGAAGATCTCGAAGTTGCGGCTATGGCTAACTTAAAGCTAATTAAAACCCAAGTCTAAACGACGCCCTAAATGCTGTATATATGGGGGAAGAGAGGGGGTTTTCTTGACCCCTTGGAGGTGGGGCCCGAAAACAACCCTAACTCGGTTTCCCCACACATACGGACTCTAAAAACAGCCTATAAAGTAGTATTTCGAAATTACATGGGCCCAGCCCAATATTAAGGTGACGCAGCACCTATAATTGTCCTTGGACGAAAATAATGAAGTGACATCTCGTGTATTTCGTCCAAGCCTTCATGCACGCCTTATGGTGGCTTCAAAGTGCGAAAATCACCACTGGAAACTCCATTGTCCTTTCCCGCGCGCGCACCATCTTCTCCATGCTTGATCCCGCTCCAATTCCCGTCCTTCTTGTCCATGCTAGGTCCTTCATTCATAAGAAAAACAAAAGTATCTAATTTAGGCAGCATCATATGTTCATGAACATTAGAAGGATTCGCAAGAAACGAAAGTACCTGATAATTTAGCTGACGTGCGCGTGCTCTAGTAACTGGTCCAATATGTGTAGTTGGTGAGGATGTGGGTGTAACATTAGTAGGGATGTCCTCATCATCCTCCCCTTCTTGAATTGAAGTCATCCTCGACGGAAGCTCATCATCTTCTCCCAAATAAGGCTTCAAATCTGCAATATTAAAAGTGGGACTAACACCAAAATCTGCAGGTAGCTCAAGTTTATATGCATTATCATTAATTTTTTGCAAAACCTTAAAGGGACCATCGGCTCATGGCATTAACTTAGACTTGCAAAAATCAGGAAACCTATATTTACGTAGATGTAACCAAACGAGATCTCCGGGTTCAAACACAACATGCTTTTGACCCCTATCACCAGCAAGCTTGTATCTAGCATTCATTCGCTCAATGTTTTCTTTAGTTAACTCATGCATTTTTAAAATCAATTCAGCACATTGCTTAGCATCAAAATTAACCTTCTCCGAAAATGGAAGAGGCAGCAAATCAATAGGTGCACGAGGTAGAAAACCATAAACAATCTCAAAAGGGCACATTTTAGTGGTAGAATGCAATGAACGATTATAAGCAAATTCAATATGAGGTAAACATTCTTCCCACATTTTCAAGTTACTCTTTAAAAAAGCCCTAAGCATAGTAGACAAAGTCCTATTGACTACTTCAGTTTGTCCATCAGTTTGGGATGACATGTAGTGCTAAAAAGTAGTTTAGTCCCCAACTTAGCCCATAAGCACCTCCAAAAATGGCTAAGAAACTTAGTATCACGATCCGAGACAATAGTATTGGGCACACCATGTAAACGAATAATCTCAGGAAAGAATAAATCAGCAACATTAGCAGCATCATCGCTTTTATGACATGGTATAAAGTGTGCCATCTTAGAAAATCTATCCACGACAACAAATATGCTATCCCTCCCCGTCTTTGTTCGAGGCAAGCCTAAAACAAAGTCCATGGATATGTCCTCCCACGGAACACTAGGTACAGGTAAAGGCATGTATAAACCATGAGGATTGAGTCGTGACTTAGCTTTTTGACATGTAGTGCAGCGAGCAACAAAACGCTCAACATCCCGTCTCATCTTTGGCCAAAAGAAATGTGTAGCAAGTACGTCCTCCGTCTTCTTCACGCCAAAGTGTCCCATTAAACCTCCTTCATGCGCCTCCTCCAACAACAAAAGACGAACAGAGCTAGCTGGAATGCATAGCTTGTTAGAACGGAACACGAATCCATCATTAAGCACAAACTTGTTCCATGTTCTACCTTCTCTAAAATTCTGCAATATATCTTTAAATTCCGGATCATGCACATATTGATCTTTGATTGTCTCTAAACCGAATATCTTAAAGTCAAGTTGTGAAAGCATAGTATAACGACGAGACAAAGCATCAGCAATAATATTATCTTTACCCTTCTTGTGTTTAATGACATAAGGGAAAGTCTCAATAAATTCAACCCACTTCGCATGTCTACGATTAAGTTTTGCATGACTTCTTATGTGTTTCAAAGATTCATGATCAAAATGTATAACAAATTCTTTGGGCCATAAATAATGTTGCCAAGTTTCTAATGTCCGAACAAGAGCATATAATTCCTTATCGTAAGTAGAATAGTTCAGACTAGGCCCACTCAATTTTTCAGAAAAGTATGCAACAAGTTTAGCATCTTGTAATAACACACCTCCCAAACCAATCCCACTAGCATCGCATTCAAGATCAAAAGTCTTATTAAAATCAGGAAGTTGGAGCAAAGGAGCATGTGTTAATTTATGTTTCAATATAGTGAAGGCTTCTTCCTGTGCGGTACCCCAAGTAAAAGGCACATCCTTGCGTGTAAGCTCATTGAGAGGGGAAGCAATGGTGCTGAAATCTCTCACAAAACGCCTATAGAATCCAGCGAGGCCAAGAAAACTCCTCACTTGTGTGACCGTTTTGGGCTGCGGCCAACTCTCAATCGCCTCAATCTTGGCTTTATCAACTTCAATTCCCTGTGGAGTAACAACATATCCAAGAAACGATACTCGGTCGGTGCAAAAGGTGCACTTCCCAAGGTTACCAAACAAACGTGCATTACGTAGAGCAATAAAAACATCACGTAAATGATCCAAATGTTCCTCCAAAGATTTTCTATAAATCATTATATCATCAAAATAGACTACCACAAATCGTCCAATGAAAGCACGTAAAACCTCGTTCATTAATCTCATGAAGGTGCTAGGTGCATTAGTTAACCCAAAAGGCATGACTAACCACTCATATAGTCCAAACTTAGTTTTAAATGTTGTTTTCCATTCATCTCCTAATTTCATGCGAATTTGATGGTATCCACTACGCAAATCAACTTTGGAAAACATGGTAGAGCCACTTAATTCATCAAGCATGTCATCTAACCTAGGAATAGGATGACGATAACGAATAGTAATATTATTAATGGCTCTACAATCAACACACATACGCCATGTTCCATCCTTTTTTTGCACTAATATAACAGGAACAACACAAGGACTAAGGGATTCGCGTACCTGAGGGTGTGGCGGGTGTCGAGCTTGTCGAATGTTGGGACGTGGATGTCCATCTTGTTGTTCATAGGGCGCTGCCTATTCCACCTCATCCTCGTAATCACCCTCGTAGTCGTCATATTGGCCGACGTCAGAAGAAGCAGCAGCAACAACTGCAGCGGCAGGAGCACCAATATCAGTAGCTTGTCCGCCCGGAAACAGAATACGTCGTGCACGTCGTGGTGGCGGTGTCGGTGGCTGTGCCGGAGCGGCAGCAGGCTGGGTAGGTAGGCATGCGATCAACTCAGTAAACTTGGCGTTGAGCTTGGTGTCGATCATCTTCTCCACGCCATCAATCGCCTCTGTAAATCTGTTCTCGATGTCATTCACCTGTTCAGACATCATTTGTGAAAATTTATCATGTAGCTCGTTGTTTGTCATGTTCTCCCAATCGGGCGCATCCCGCGCCACTTCATCATGTGATCCTGGCATGGTTAGCAGAAATAGAAAACACACAGAAATATGTTCCTGCTTCTACTAATGGGATGTGGGGTGGTGGAAAGCCCAAATCTGTCAAGCTTTTCTTTCGTTCTTACCGATCCTTACCTAGCAGCAGGTGGCGATGTACAACCAACGGGTCAAAACTCTCAGAGATGTGGTAGAGCGATGGCCAGGAGGTGTCAGAACGCACGATGTAGAATATATGTGGAGCTGTAGGAAGACTGACAAGTATGGTAGCAAAAGCTCAACAGTAATCAAGACAGAGATGCAAAGCTAAATAAACACTCAACGTTGGTACTGCGCTGATCCTAGGCTAGACCGTACTAGAGACGCGAGCCTAAAACACCAACGAAAGCACGGCGCGGCACGTAAACAACTTAGAAGCACACTATAATTTTTTTATTTCTCTCTCTTTTTTTTTGCTTTTTTTTTGGCGATTCGGGACTGGGTTGGCTGAAAAAGTGGAAAAAAATCACTATGGTAGCGTCTCAAAATGAGTTTCTGGACCTAAGGAAGGTATGGGAACAAAAAAAATTCACCCCTGAAATTTTTGGCCTAAAAACTGCTTGGGAAAGCGTGCCAGACTCGGCTACGGAGATTTTTGGCCAGACTCTGGTACGGAGATTTTTTCACCCCTGAAATTTTTGGCCTAAAAACTGCTCTGGAAAGCGTGCAGACTCAGCTACGGAGATTTTTTCACCCCTGAAATTTTTGGCCTAAAAACTGCTCTAGAAAGCGTGCCAGACTGGCCTAAAAAAATTTTCACCCCTGAATTTTTTTTTGGAAATCACCCCCTTCTACGTAAGACAAAGATTGGTGAAATCCAACTCTAATCAAATCAAAACTAATCTGGCTACGGAGAGATCACAAACCGAACGGGTGATGGAACTCAACTCGGATCGGTAGGCCATGGTGGTGTGTATGGACTCGGCTTGGCGGAACGTGGTGGTGTATCTGGACTCGGATTGGTGGCAGCGGACGGATGGAACTGTGCGGCGGCGGCGTGACAAAATGTGATCAGAACTAGACGCTAAGATCAGCAACTCGACACAACGATGCAACCACAAATTCAACAAAGCAAACTACTGTAAAGAAAACTGGACAAAAGGCTCGGACTGTCTTGGGACGTGATGATCTAACCCTAATTTTTTTTGGCTTTTTCGTGGACTGTAGGTATGAAAAAACAGAAGAAATCTAGACTACGAAAAACTGGTAAATCCCACTGAGAAACCCGGAAATCTGATACCACTTGATAGAGGCGAAGGTGTCCCGATGTTTCGATGAGATGATGGAGATTGATTATGGTGGAGTAGACTTTCACGATCCGACTACGAACGTGTGAAGACGTTGCGCCTTAGCAATCGCTAAACCAACTCCAAGAGGTTATTGATCCCGCGGATGCACGATCAACCTGACCACGAAGGTCTAATTCCTGCAAGCAATCGACAAGAACAAGCAAGAACTAAGAATTGCAATCTGGATATTGCGGATATAAGATGAATGATTAACAGAAGTTGGGGTTCCAATGCGGTCTTGGCCTGGTCGGATGACACAAACGAAGAGCTCAAAGTTGCGGCTATGGCTAACTTAAATCTAATTAAAACCCAAGTCTAAACGACGCCCGAAGGGCTGTATATATGGGGGAATAGAGGGGATTTTCGTGACCCCTTGGAGTTGGGGTCCGAAAACAACCCTAACTCGGTTTCCCCACACATACAGACTCTAAAAACAGCCTATAAAGTAGTATTTCGAAATTACATGGGCCCAGCCCAATATTAAGGTGACGCAGCACCTATAATTGCCCTTGGACGAAAATAATGAAGTGACATCTCGTGTATTTCGTCCAAGCCTTCATGCACGCCTTATGGTGGCTTCAAATTGCGAAAATCACCACTGGAAACTCCATTTTCCTCTACCGCGCGCGCACCATCTTCTCCATGATTGATCCCGCTCCAATGCCCGTCCTTCTTATCCATGCTAGGTCCTTCATTCATAAGCAAAACAAAAGTATCTAATTTAGGCAGCATCATATGTTCATGAACATTAGAAGGATTCGCAAGAAACGAAAGTACCTGATAATTTAGCTGACGTGCGCGTGCTCTAGTAACTGGTCCAATATGTGTAGTTGGTGAGGATGTGGGTGTAACATTTGTAGGGATGTCCTCATCACTACGGCTCATCAGAGAGGTCCCCGCCGGTCTAAAGTCCTAAGCGCTCGGGGGTCTTGTCGGGGGAATATCCCATGGCTAGACCCGACTTGGAGACAGAGCCGGTCGAATGACAAGAGCCGGCTCGCACAGATGAAAGCCGGACGAAGGAATCAAGATGGAGTCCACCTAACTCTGAAGATACGAAAAGCTACAGGACTTAGAGTAGGACCCGGATTGATATTCTATTTGTAATAGAAAAATAGACTAGTTTGTATTCTACTAGGACTATAAATGTAAGACTCCCCCTTCCACCATCGGCTGCGCCGTACCTCCAAACGCTGCATCAATTTTGTCTGCCACGTCAACTACGTTTCAAACGACTCTCCGAAGAGAAGAGTCCATGGCAAAATAAAAACTGACTCTCCAAAAGTGAAGAGTCCACGGAAAAGTTTTGACTCCCCAAAAATGAAGACTCCGCAAGAAATAACCGGCTCAGATTCCAGTTCATGGGAAATATTCTGGATCTTTCATTGAGTTTTGGATCATCGGCAAAATCCCGGCTTAGATTCCAGTTCGTTGGAAAAATTTCGGCTCTTTCATTGAGTTCCGGATCATCGGTAAAATCCCGGCTCCCTTCTCGAGTTCCGGTTTATTGAAAAATCTCGGCTCCACAATGAGACTCTGGATCATCCAAAATTCCAGCTCCTCGATGAGTTCCGACTCATTTAAAATTCCGGATCCTCAGCGATTCCCGGCTCATCAAAAATTCCGGGTCCTCAATGAGTTTCAGTTTATCGAGAATTCTGGCTCCTTTATGGATCCAGGATCATTACAAATTACCGGCTTGACAAGAAATCTCGGTAAGACTCGGCACTTCTGGATCCCAGAATTTGTCATTCCATGCATTGAACCTTTATTTTCATATCATGATGCATTACATCATTATGCATCATTATTCATTGCACCTTTATTTTCATATCATGGTGCATTGCATCTTATGCATACACATCCCAAAGTCGACTTCGTCGCACCGTCTCTCGCCACACTTATGCATAAAATAAATTTTAATATTGCATAGTCTTTCATGCGTATGCATCATATTACATCGCATTGCATATTGCATCATATTAAATCGCATTGCATATTGCATCATAAATGACATAATTCTAAGAGACCTGAGGGCTTGATCAACCCTCTACCGGCTCTGAGCACGTATATTGCTTTGATAAGGTGAAAGCGGGGGGGGGGGGGTGATGATACTCATCGACTCCTACCAGAAAAATCCGACATATACATGTAAAACTTCACATGTGTTTGTTTTGATAAGGGATAAAAGGAGGGTTCGATCGCTCCCATCGACTCTTACAAACCGAAGATATCCTGGCATACACATGAATTGGCCACCCACGACGTCCGGCCTGTACAGTTTAGAGCTTCCATGACTAACGCGCAACCGGTTGGTCTAAACTTCATGGTTTACATAAACCATCTATCGAATTTAGTCCTAAAGAGCCGGGAACGCTAGTTACTGGAAAGTCGGCTCTACAGAGATGTTTCGACTCCTGAACCAATAATCTCTCTCAACGCGAGAAGATGAGGTCTAAGTTGGCTTCTACTAGCCTTTGCATATCCATTTTTGCATTCAAATCATCATTGCATCTTCTGCATTCTTAAAGTCGATCTTCGATCGCAACCGGCATTCGTAATAAATAAAGTCGATCTTCGATCGCAACCGGCTTTCGCCATAAATAAAGTCGATCTCCGATCGCAACCTGCTTCCTCCATAAATAAAGTCGATTTCCAATCGCAACCGGCTTTCGCCAGAAATAAAGTCGATCTTTGGGCAACTGGCTTTTTCCATAAATAAAGTCGATATCCATCGCAAACGGCTCTCGCCATATATATAAGTCGACTTTCGTCGCACTAGGCTACACTTGTCGCACTGGTGATACGCGAGAGATGATAATTGCTTCTCGCCCTTCGTTTCTTACCCCAAGTGGAAGGTGAGATGCAGCGTAGCGGCAAGTTTCCCTCGGTGAAGATACCGAGGTTTGTCTCCAGTATGACTCCGGAGATCATAATTAGGTGTCAGACACCACTGGAAAAAGGGCTTTAATGGCGCACTTGTTTTTGACATTAATGGCACACATTAGGTGCGCCATTACTAGCACGCCATTAGTAAGTGATAGTAATGGTGCACATTTGGTGCACCATTACTATCCGGGTTACTAATGGTGCACCAGGAGTGCGCCATTACTAAGGCCAGGGGTGCGCCACTGCTATGAATATTAGGTTTTTTGTTTTTGCTTTTCTGTATTTGCAGAGGTTACGAAATACATTACAGCACAGATATAAACAGCACAATATATAAACAACAAATTTATCGAATACAATAAAAGAGTCTCCGAATACAACAGAAGATTAGTCTCTGAGTACAATTCATCATATTAGTCTCCGAAGATCAAGATTAATAGCCCCGCGAGTAGAGAGTTTGCCTTCACATTACAAGTCGATATCTAAATTACAATCATATAGATCAAGATCGAGGGTTGCGGTCACGATGATGAGCTTCCACTAGTGATGTCCCTGACACAGCTGCACCTCTGTCGCTGGATCGGATCTTCTAATATCCCTTCGTCCACTGCCCACTTGAGGAACAAAGCGGCGTGGTATCGCCATGGCAGCTGAGGCATCCGCGCACGCTCCTCGTTGGTCGACTCTAGCATAATCAACTGTGCCAATTCATACAGAGCACAATCCATCTCGCTCCGCTTCTTCTCGATCTCCGCTTGATCTGGCCTCCTCTTGTTCTGCGCGCCCTGGAGCGCACGCATCAAGACGTACCAATGACGGGATGCGTCGCGTATCCGCGCACACCTTGCATCATCGAACGTCCTTACCAACTGCCTGTATTCTTCGGTTGTCATCGGCGGGTCTTCACGCCCAAAATTTCTCATACTTGCACAGTGAGGTAACAAATTTGAGGCATATGGATGTACATGAGAGGAAATAGCTAAATACATGAGAGGAAATAGCCAAACAACTAGAGCAGACTGTATAACTATACCCTTTGCAATACAACTTAGATATCAAATAATCACACAATCACAGGCTGTGTCCACGAGACCAAGTCCTTATCACACAAGAAAATTTTGAAACTAGCAGTACCTGAAGATGGTGTTCTTGCAAAGACGATGAGATCCCCGGCGCCTCCCCCTATCCAGCCACCTGTCGAAGTCCAGTCAAACGAACTAATCAAAACGTTTTTACTTTACTCTGGCCCCGGGTTAATAATATAGGACTGGATCAAAGCAATAGCAAGAACAACAAAGCAATAGCAAAAACTGAACAACAAGCTCTTTTACCCCAGTTTTTGTTTTACATGCTTGAATCTCATAGGATCGCGGAGGGAGGGAGGGAGGGAAGGGGACTCACCGGGCGGAGGGAGATCTGGCGGGCGGCAGCGCGTTGGAGGAGATCGGGAGGGGGCGGCGTCACGGAGGTCGGGTGGACGCTACGGCGGCGGCGGTCGATCTGCGAGGGGGCACGGGGTGAGAGAGAGAGGGAGGGAGGGAGGGAGGGAGGGGGAGGCTTACCGGAGGAGCGGGCCGGGGTCGCAGGCGATGGAGGATGACCGAGGAGAGGTGGCGTCCGGTGAGTGGTGCGACGGCGGAGAAGATGGCCCGATCTACGAGGGCGGTGTGTGTGTGTGTGTGAGAGAGAGAGAGGGCCCGATCTGCGAGGGCGGTAGGGATCAGGGCGGCACGGCGAGGCTTACCGGCGCGGAGAGGCGGCGAGATGGGGAGAGAGAGAGGTAGGGTTTCCCGGTTGGGGGAGATGGGGAGAGAGAGATGGATCGAGCGCGCGCGGGGCCAGGCCCGACCCGGTGGGGATTAATTAATTATAGGGGTGGGATTAGATTAGCAATGGCGTACCTGGTATAAGGTGCGTCATTAGTTTCCGTGGATAGTAAAGGCGCACCACTGCTAGGTGCGCCGTTACTAAGTCTGGGGAGTGGTGTGGGACCAGGAGAAAGAGAGTTATGGCGCACTTATGACCGGGTGCGCCATTACTAACGTGGTGCTTAATGGCGCACTGTGCACTGGTGCGCCATTACTAAGTAGTAATGGCGCCCCACATACTCCGTGCGCCATTAGTGTCCATATTAGCTATAGCTGTTTTTCTAGTAGTGAGAGGCGCAACTGACGTGGACCTGCACACAGACACAAATAACTTTGCTCCCAACGAAGTTCAGAGAGGTTGTCAATCTCTTCGGTCTTGTTGTTTACAAAGAATCAAACGCAAAGGATAATGATAATGATAGCAACTGAAAGTAAAAGCAGAAAAGTAAATAAGCGTGTAAACAGTAATGACAATATGGAACGGGGTCCCGTGATATTCACTAGTGATGTCTCTCTCCCAAAAGAAGATAAAACTGCTATGCGAGGTAAAAAAATGACAGACGGGCAATTGACAGGATTGTAAACTCAACTCAATGCTAACTATGCTATAAAAGAAAGGAAGAGGCTCAAAAGCATGGGCAGTACGCCAAAATAAGTTGCATGAAATCCAATTGTATCTGCTACTAATCACCCACCTTGAGATATCTATCCAGAATATCCCGCTGATATTAAGTTGCGAGCCCCACCAAAAGTGTAAACCGAAAGCAACAGACAACTGCATTAAAAAGCACTTTGCGTAAAGTAAACAATCCTTGCAACTGCGGTTACAAGCACCGTTGTTTTCCCCCTTGTGGCAACAACACATCCCCTAGACTCATGTTTCTATCACTCAAGCGTGTCATCAGGGGGCATGAACCCACAATCGAGAATAACGTTCCCTCTTGGAGTTACTACCTACTACTTGGCCAAAGCAATAAATAGCAATGGAGAACATGCAAGAATTACTTAGGGACAAACATATAAAAGATAAGAATCAAATATATTACTCTATCACAATCTGAACATAATCTCATAATCCATCAGATCCCATCAAACTCAGCATAGCAACAGCAGAAAGATTACATATGTGCCTCGATCATGTACGGAAGCTCACGAGGTCTAAACCATGAAGAACAAAGAGGGGAGGATAAGATCACATAGCTACTGATCATGGACCCATGGTCCAAAGGAAACTACTCAAGGCACATCCGGGAAGCGTCCATGGTGAAGGGGAAGCTCCCGGAGGTCGATCGTCCCTCCGGCAGGGTGCCGGGAAGAGGTCTGCTGGCGCTCCCGATCTTGGAAGCATGGCGGCGGCAGTACAGAGGCGAGATCACGAAATAGGGTTCTGTCTTTGGGGGTTTCGCGTCACGGGGAATAAATAGGCGAAGGGGGGAACCCAGGGGGGCTACCAGGGGTCCAGGCGCCCCCCTGGCGCGACCAAGCCCTAGGTCGTCCCAGGTGGCCCCCTGGCCCCACTTCGGGACTCCGGAAGCTTCTTTTTCTCTGATTTTTATCTGATTTTTCCTGAATTTTTGAAGCACTTTTAGTACGGACGAAAACTAAAATAGAAAAACAACAGAAAATAGAAACTGGCACTGGGGTGCACCGAGTTAATAAGTTAGTCCAAATATGATCAAAAGCGTATGAAAGTGTATCTAGATCATATAAATATCACACAAAACATGCATGGAGCAAGCAGAAATTATAGATACGTTTGGGACGTATAAACATCCCCAAGCTTAATTCCTGCTCGTTCTCGAGTAGGTAAATGATAGCAAGCATAATTTCTGTGGTGACATGCTAGCAACCATATAAGAACTTTGAAAAGTAAAGCAATCAAGGTATGTGATTCAATTCAAGTCATAACATGCAAGAGTCTATATTAGCATTGAAACAAGCAACAAAAAAACTTTTAGGTGCAAGAGCTCTCGCTGTCCATGACTCGAATGTCTCCAAATGGTGTTTGCATACAAGAAGGGGGATAGGGAATACGAGAAAAAATTATTTTTGTTGAGAACTCAATCTACTAAAGTTTCACACTTGGTCTTCTTTGGAATCTTATCTTGACTCGTCCCCGAACCACTAGCTGGGTACAAGTCAATTTGATCCACTCCTTTTCGATATTTTGAGCACTCATGCAATGGATGAGCGTAAGCACAAAAGTTGACACTTAGGATGGCAAAGAGAGAAATATGGTGGAGGAGGAAGACAAAAACGTGAGAAAGGCTCACATCAATGAGGACAATCATAGGCGAGAAGGCCAAATGATAGATATGATGTGAGGAGTAGGGATTGCCATGCAACAGATGCACATATGAGCCAGAAAGCTCTGTAATGGAACTAGTGGGGGTGCATCTAACTTGCTCGCTCATGAAGACCTAGAGCTCTTTTGAGGAGGCTCATCCTTGGAATATGCAAGACAAGTTCTATAGTGTGAAGGTCCCCACATAGCTATATGCATGAATGATCATCTCTATGGAGTACAAGGATAAGAGGGAGTACTAGTGTGGATCTTTCAAAAGGATAGTAGTGTTGCCCTTTCTCTCTTTTTATTTTTATTATTTTTCTATTTTTTTGCATTTTTTTGGTGGCCTCAATGGTTCTTTCTAGTTAACTCTCATTTGTCCTCTTTGGGATCTTTTACTTTGTCCACTTTGGGATCTTTTCCTCACTTAAGGGCAACACCCCAATTTACAAGAGGTTATAGAAGATCTTTCACACTTTACAAGGTACTCAAATCATAAAGAAGATGTAGCTACATGATGTATGCAATGTATGCCTTTGCCAGTGTAGCAGGAACATGTATGGCATGAAGATCAAGTCATGAAGAGGTGGAAGTTGCATGGCAATATATCTCGGAAAGGCTATGGAAATGCCTTGATAGGTAGGTATGGTGGCTGTTTTGAGGAAAGATATAAGGAGGTTTATGATGACAGTGCGTATCATGCCAAGGGTTTGGATGTACCGGCGAAGGTGGACCCCAACTCTCGGAGTGAGAAGAAGGCAATGCACGGCACGGGAAAGGCTAGCAAATATGAGGAGGTGGAAGTGTCAACTTTCAATACTTACATTAGTCCGAAGAACTCATGCACTTATTATCGGTAACTCTCAATCTAATAAGGAGGTTCACAAGGAGACAAGTACCCCAAGGAGGAGTTTATGGGGGTTTGGTTATCCTTGCGCATCCTCGACTCATGGTACGTGAGTGTACTCTAATATCCGATCCCTCCAAAGATTAGCGATCCATCTAGTAGCTAGAGTTCTCAACTAGTTTTGTAGGTTTTTGAAAATAAACACAGATTGCCCAGAATACGACACCTATCACTAATAGGCTAGAGCTCTTGGCACCAAAAGTTCAAGAATTACTCACATCAATGCCTCAAAACTATTGCAACTTACTACTAAAATTAAATAGCAACCTCAATTACCTACTTTCAAGACAAGACACAACTCAGTGCAACAACCAACTCTCTTAACAAGATAAACATGAAAACTAAAGAGAGTTCCAGCAACAAACTAAACAATAGCCAAGGCTCTTGCTAAAGACAAACTAAAACTAAAACTAAACATGGCAGTAGCTATTAAAAGATAAAGAACACACCACAAAAAAAAGATAAGCATGAAAAATCCTATGATGTGTTCTAGATTGGAGTGGAGCGTGTTTCTCTCCCACACAAAGTAAGATGGGGTCTAACTTTTTATGAACAGCAAGCAAAGCTAAATAAAACTAAAAAGTAAACCTAAGAGCGAGACGCTCCAAGCATAGCACATAATGCATGAAGTGATAAAAATATAGTGAGGCGAAGGACGAACTGATGATTATTGATGGAGAAGGGGATGCACGGGGGCATCCCCAAGCTTAGATGCTTGAGTCTCCTTGAATATTTGTTGGGGATGCATGGGGGCATCCCCAAGATTGATCTCTTGACACTCCCGAATCTTCTTTCATCATTTTCCATCGCACACTTGAAAACTCCCTTCACACATAACTCATCAGAAGCTGATTAAAGAGGTTAGTACCCATAATAAAATAATTTTCCCCCACTAGATATAAAGATATTCTTGAAGAGCTACTGTTTCTCGAGATTGCCAAAAGGTTTTTTCAAAGAAAAAGCAAGCTTAAGGTTTTCAAAAGTAAGGAGAGACAAAACGTGGCAGAATCTGTGAAAAACAAAATAGCAGGTAGTAGAGAATTTTTTCGGGGTACTTCTGCAACTCAAATCAAAAAACTCAGAACATACGAAAGTTTCAAAATTGTATAGAGCATGCTGTGTAAACAATTCAACTAAAAAATATGAACTGGTGATTTGTTCCGATTTTTTCCGTCAAGAAGACAGAATCTATTTTCTGGATAGCATGTCACAACTTTTGCTTCCCTTGTCATATGAGGCTATATCTTGGCCCAAAGCTTGAAAATAAAGATACAATGATGTTGCTACAGTATTAGCAATCATCAAGACCACTAAAAACAGATGTAAAAACATCTTGGGTTGCCTCCCAACAAGCGCTTTCTTTTACGCATTTAAGCTAGGCATAAGGCAAACGATCAAGTCATATCAATCGAATCATCATCAAGATCATCAAAAAGCTCTTCAATTGTACAACTAGTCTTAAGAGGTCTTTCAAATAAAGGCCTAATGAACATACTTCTAGGGAGAAAACCAAAAGGCGGAAAATAAATGGGAGTTTCATTTATAAATTTATCAAAAAGAGGTATTTCTTCCAAAGATTTCACGGTTTCAACTTCCTTGGCCATGGGTGATTCATTTTTGGGTCGGGGAACCTTAGGGACATAATTGAACTTAGGTTCCTGTAAGTGCATCAAGTGCCCTCCCCTTGAGGTTTTGGAGTTTGATGACAAAACGGTTAAGGGAATGATGTGTTTGTGAGTATACACAGGAGAACAGTCCCTGATGAGGTGTTTAACCACCAATGTCGATCCCCCAAAATGTTGAGGAACATTGGAGAAATCGGTGCGTTTCCTGAAGAATGAAGTTGCGCGAAATCCTGAGGAATCAGGATCCTGAAGCGTTCGGTTGAAGCTGAAGCTGAGGACGATCCTGAGGACGTTCGCGCTGAAGACGAAGTTGAAGCGTAGTCTTCGCTAAGACTTTTTATACTTCTTGAGTCGTAGGAAATCACCGCACTGTTGGAGGGGTTGAGGAAAATGAGTTATGTATTTTTGAGGAAGTGCTCAATTAGAAATCCTGAAGAAGAACCCTGAGGAAATCTCCTGTAGTAGAAGTTCAGTCCTCGGGTGTCTGAGACGTTGTTCTTCAGGACACTGAGGTAACTAACTTCGGTTGAGGAGTCTAAAGATCGCCAGAGCGACTCTTCTGAAAATCGTGAGGAGAGAGAATACTTTGACCGTGCCACGTGTTGCGTGCTGAGAGGCTAGAACTTGTCTAGCAACGGTCATTTCCGAGGGCATGAGAGTAATTGCATGCATGATCATTTATGTCCTTTCACCTCGGGTTGCTCCGCGGCTATAAATAGCCACCCCCAGCCCCATTTGTGGGTTGGCTGCTCCGAGAGAAAAACTGACACTTGTCATTTGAGAGCAACCCACCTCTGAGGAAACTGAAGACCCTATGTGAGGAAAACCACCAGCCTGAGTAGTTGAGCATTTCTGAGGAAGTCGGTTCGAGTGATCCGAAGCTTTTTACTCTTGAAGACTGTGATCTTCCAGCCAGTGTAGAAGTCTTCAGTCTGAGGAAGTCAAGATGCAATTGTGACTTCCCGGAGTGACTGAGTCTCTGAAGGTTTTGGGAGTCTACCTTGAAGACTCACCTGAGTTATTGAACGAAGTCTGAGGACTCTAGTTCAAGGAGATCAAGGTGAAGATTATGTCTTCTGAGTTGAATCTCAGCCTCTCCAACCAAACGTAGAGTTGTCACAACAACTTGAACTGGTCTACCAAACCAATGTCTTCAATCTCTGGTGCTATATCTTCAACCTCTAAAGCTTCAGTATTTGCTATGTTGAATTCTTATGCTTCAGCTCTCCCTATGCTCTTTTTCTTCATACTATGCATCTGAAGCACTTCTGATTATCTGAATTGATTTATTTCTGTTGCATTATGATGAGGTGCCCTAAGGATTACATTCTGTGAAGTTTTATTTCTTCATGATTTTTGTTACTTCTTCAGCCTCATGATTACTTCAGTCCTGAAGAAAACCAAAATCTGGTAGTAAAGTTGAAAATCTCCCATTCACCCCCCCCTCTGGTCGATATATTGCACTTTCAATTGGTATCAGAGCAAGGTACTCCCTTGTTCTGTGTGATTCGGTTTAACCACCTGGAGTTTTAGTTATGTCGACCTTAGGTACAATGAGTGTTGCCTCAAACTGCCCCATCTTCGACGGGACAGACTACCCATACTGGAAGAACAAGATGAGGATGCATCTTGAAGCCATTGACAAGGATCTGTGGGATATTGTTGATCAAGGCATTCCTGAAGCAAATCTGATGACTGCTCCTGAAGTTGTCAAGAAGAACTGGCAGCTTGATGCAAAAGCTCGAAGCAACATTGGTGGTCATCTCAACAAGGCTCAGTTCAACCATATCAGTGGTCTGGATACTGCAAAGAAGATATGGACAAGACTGTCTAAAGTCAATGAAGGAGTCTCTGCTCAACGAGACTCACGGGTTGATACACTCCGCAGTCTCTTCAACAGGTTCAAGAGGCTGGACAATGAGCACGTGCAACAAAGCTTTGACAGACTCACTGACATATCCAATGAACTTCAAGCACTGGGTGCCGCTGATATCACAGATCATGAAGTTGTGAAGAAACTACTGAGGTCACTGGATGACTCATTTGAGTTCCTATCGCTGATGATTCAAGAAAGGCCTGACTTCAAGACTCTGGATCCAGCGGACATTCTCGAGCGCCTCAATGCTCATGAACTGAAGCTCTCTGAAAAACGAGATTTATACAGCTCCACGCCTAAGGTCCGCGCGCTAAAAGCTATAGCACGAAGAGTGTCCTCTGATGAAGAGTCTGAGGCTGATACTGATGATCCTGAAACTCTCAGCCGTGAACTCGCTCTCCTCACCAGAAAGTTCCAAAGATTCACGAAGAAGATCGGTAAGGAAATTCCTCAAGATCGTCCTCAAGAAAAAGCAAAGATGATGACTCTGTCGAAGCAAGAAAGAGAGTCTGCCACAAGTGCAAGAAACCTGGGCATTACATCGCTGAGTGTCCTCTATGGGAAAAGGAAGCTAGACTGAAGAAGAAGAAGAAAGGGAAAGATGACAGTTCTGATGAAAAGACTAAGAAGAAATCCTCAAGATCCTCAAAGTCTGTTGGATACAGGAATAGCAGTTACCGTAAGGCTCGCTCATATCTCGGAAAAGAATTGGACTCGGAAGAATCTGGTTCCAACCCTGATGCTGAGGAAGAAGAAGCTGAAGAATCTGAGGGTGTGGCCGGTCTGGATCTTTCCACGACGCTTGTCTCAAAGTCAATCTTCAGCACTGAGGAATCTGGTCTATCACATGTTGATGATGAAGCTGAAGACACAACCCCTTCCTTCTGCTTCATGGCCAAGCCCTCCAAGGTATCTTCATACTCATCATCAGATGATCCCTCTGATGAAGAACCTGATGAAAACTATGCTAAACTTGCATCTAAGCAACAACGTGCACTTGAAAAGATTCAGATCTCACTAAACAAGAGTGATGATATGTTGGTTGAGGAAATGACGAAGACTCAAAAGTTGACTGATGAATCAAAAATTCTTCAGTCAAAGTTTGATGACTTGTTCAATCGTCATGAGGCACTCCTTACCGATCATGAAAAGCTGGCTCATGAGTTCCTCATGAGGAAACAAGAACTTGAACGCGTAAGGATGTCTCTTGACGATCTAAGGAAAGAAAATGATTCACTCCTCTCCCAACAGATCATCATGCCACAAGAAGGATTTAATCCTCCCTGTTTAAAATGCATTGAACATGATCGTATCATCTCTGTGCCTAGTTCCTCAATGTCTTTAGACTCTGTTATCTCTATTGCTTCTATGGTATCTAACCCCTCATCTGAGGATACCATAGACATTGCTGAAGAAAATGCTAGGTTGAAGAGTCTACTGGAAACCGGCATGTTCAAGTGTCTGAAAGGACATCAGACCCTTTGTGAAATCCTCAAGAAACAGATCCTCAACAGGAACCCGAGGAAAGAAGGTGTCGCATTTACTCGGAAACTCAACCCTGATGGGTCTTACTGGAAACCTGAACAATATCCAGAGACCACTTGGGTTCGGGCAAAGATGCCTCCTCCTGATCCCTATACTTTATATGGTTATGATGCTGTTTCTTCTGATGTGATGATTGAGGCTTTTGACTCAAACTATAAACTGTTTAAGAATGTTAATGGTGAGATATTTGCTAGATACATCGGAACTAACTGCAGGAACGATCCTCCAGTCAAGCAGATCTGGGTTCAGAAGGACCTCATCACTAACCTTCCTATGAATGCAGATGCAAATGAGCCGTGGATATCATCTGAGGACGATACCTCAAAAGGAAATGATTATAATCATGTATCTGCTAACCATTTTGTTCACATGGAAGCTCCTCATAAGAATGCTTATTCATTTTCTTATCCTGATGCCACCATCTCACACCCCATTAGGTCTCATCACCCTCATCAGTCCTCATGTGCCTCAAGACCACCCATTAAGATGTGGGTGGTTAAGAACTAATCATCCTTGCAGGGACATGTCCTGAGGCAATTACAAATTCTGCAGATCATATGCCCAGGACAACATCATTTGAGTCAGTTGAAGGATATTTATATTGTTTGGTTTCATAGAATCAATCCTGAGGAACATCCTGAGGAATTAATTATGAGGAACCATAAAATCCTCAAACGGAGACTGGCTCATAACTTGCTGTATGAGATACTAATTCCTTTGCAGGGAAAGACTGAATGGGTGATGGACAGTGGATGTACAAATCACATGACTGGTGACAGAAGTCTTCTTATGGAATCATCACTGAGTCCTTCTTCAAAGAAAACCATCACCTTCGCTGATAAAGGTAAAAGTAAGGTATTGGGTCTCGGCAGAGTGGCTATCTCTCGAGACCAACACATTGATAAAGTCATGATTGTTGAATCACTTGGGTACAACTTGATGTCTGTATCTATGCTCTGTGATCTTGATCTCGTTGTTGTCTTCGGAAAATATGGTTGTATTGTCTATATGGTTAGCGATAACTCCATTGTCTTCAGTGGAGTTAGGAAAGGTGATCTATATATTGTAGATTTCTCTGAAGGTCCTCAGGTTGCTACATGCCTCATGGCTCGAGCTTCAGAATGCTGGCTATGGCATCGAAGACTCGGCCACGCTGGAATGAGGAATCTCCAGAAGCTGGTACTGAAGAAACATGTCCTCGGAATTGAGGAAATCAGATTCACGAAGGACCGGCTATGTGGTGCTTGCGAAGCTGGAAAGATGACCAAGGCCAAGCATCCTGCCATGACCATCATGACTACTACAAGACCTCTGGAATTGCTTCACATGGATCTATTCGGTCCTCCAAAGTATTCAAGCTTTGGAGGTAATATGTATGGTCTTGTTATTGTTGATGACTTCTCACGATACACTTGGGTGAATTTTCTTCTCTATAAGTCAGAAACCCCAGCAATCCTCAAGCGCTTCGCCCTGCGAGTCATGAACAACTACAACCTGAAGATCAAGCACATTCGAAGCGACAACGACACTGAGTTCAAGAACTTCGGTGTGGAAGAATTCCTCGATGACTCGGGAATCACTCATGAATTCTCTGCGCCTTACACTCCTCAGCAAAATGGAGTTGTTGAGAGAAAGAACCGAACCCTCATCGAGATGGTTCGCACGATGCTGGCTGAGTACAATAATCCACTCAAGTGGTGGGCTGAAGCTATCAACACTGCATGCCACATCGTCAATCAAGTGTATCTTCACAAGTTCTTCAATAAAACATCATACGAGTTAATGGTCGGTAAGAAACCCAATGTAAGTTACTTCAAGGTATTCGGTGCACCTTGCTGGATTCGTGATCCTCATCACCAGTCCAAATTTGCACCCAAAGCATGTGAGGGTTTCATGCTTGGTTATGGTATCAACTCACACACCTACAGAGTCTTCAATATTAGTCATTATAAAATTGTTGAGACTGTAGACGTGCGATTTGATGAATCTGATGGCTCCCAAAGAGAGCACCTGCCACATGATTTAGATGAAGCACCACCTGAAGAACAGATCAAGAAGATGGGTGCTGGTGATATCATTCCTGTGGATCATCCTGAAGAAATCCACATACCTCCTGCTCCTGAAGAACATCCAAATCCTGATGCAAATAATCCTGATGACGATCCTGATCCTGAGGCTCCTGATACCCCTGAAGCTTCTGAAGCACCTGAAGCAGATGCAAATGAATCTGACGAAAGTGACGAAGATGCGCCTCAAGATCATCCTCCTCGACTTCCTCGTGTGGCAAATGAATTTCAAGTGCACAGAATCCTCGCTGACGTCAGCAAGAGCTAATCGTATAGCTAACTTTTGTGGGAATTTCTCGTTTGTATCAATTTCAGAGCCCACCAAAGTCACCGAAGCATTCCAAGAAGCGGAATGGATTCAGGCAATGCAAGACGAACTTCTTCAGTTCAAACTGAATGATGTTTGGGAATTAGTCAAACGTCCTGATCCTCGAGTTCACAATGTCATCGGCACGAAGTGGATCTACCGCAACAAACTCGATGAAGATGGACAAGTCATCAGAAACAAAGCTCGTCTCGTAGATCAAGGATATACACAATTCGAGGGGATCGACTTCGGTGAAACCTTCGCTCCTGTTGCTAAACTTGAGTCCATTCGTATTATGCTTGCATTCTCTAACCATCATAATATCAAGTTATATCAAATGGATGTGAAAAGTGCTTTCCTCAATGGTAATATCGAGGAAGAAGTATATGTTGCTCAACCTCCAGGTTTTGAAGACGCAAAGAAACCTGATATGGTGTACAGATTGAAGAAATCCCTCTATGGACTGAAGCAAGCCCCTCGGGCTTGGTATGACACACTAAGGGACTTCCTCATCAGCAAGGGCTTCAAATCTGGTTCCCTCGATCCAACTCTTTTCACAAAACGATATGATGATGCATTATTCATATGTCAAATTTATGTTGATGACATAATATTTGGATGCACTAACAAGAAATACAGTGAAGAATTTGCATTCTTGATGAGTGAACAGTATCAGATGTCCATGATGGGCGAACTGAAGTTCTTCTTAGGGCTTCAAATTCGTCAACAACGCAACGACATCTTCATCTCTCAGGAGAAGTACCTCAAGGAGTGCCTGAGGAAATTCGGGATGCAAGACGGCAAGGGCATCAAGACACCGATGCCTACAAATGGAAAACTTGGCCCTGATGAAAATGGCAAGGACTACGATCAAAAGGTATACCGCTCCATGATAGGTTCTCTGCTATATCTATGTGCATCTAGGCCTGATATAATGTTAACCGTTTGCATGTGTGCCTGATTCCAAGCGGCACCTAAGATAAAGCATCACCAAGCGGTGAAACGAATTCTTCGATATTTGGCTCACACCCCGTCGCTAGGCTTATTGTATCCAAAAGGCACACAGCTGGATCTCGTTGGGTACTCAGACTCAGATTATGCTGGATATCGAGTGGATCGGAAGTCTACCTCAGGAACATGTCATTTCCTCGGACGTTCTCTAGTGTGCTGGTCATCGAAGAACTAGAACTGCGTCTCCCTCTCCACTGCTGAATCTGAATACATTGCTGCCGGTGCTAGCTGCTCACAGATTCTTTGGATGAAGCAAACTCTAAAGGACTACGGCATCAACCTGAAGAAAGTACCACTACTATGTGACAATGAGAGCGCCATCAAGATCTCTCAGAATCCAGTACAACACTCGAGGACGAAGCATATTGAGATTTGGTATCACTTTCTTCGGGATCATGTATTGAAGGAAGATATCGTCATCAGCCACGTGAAGACTGAAGACCAACTTGCTGATATATTCACTAAGCCTTTGCATGAGAAGCGATTTAGCACTCTGAGGTGTGAGCTAAATATCTTAGATTCCTCAAACGTCCAGTGAATGCACACACATCCTAACGCTTAAACAATATTGAAGAATCCTGATGCACAACACACGATGCGTCGTACTCCTCAAATCATGAGGAACTACCTTGCTAAGTGTGAAGAAATTAACGTGGAATTGACTCAAGATCCATACGACAATTGTATGGTATCAAGTGTCTCATTCCCTATAAGGTGGGTAGCGCCACCGCCCAAACACCTCAGGATTTGTAGTTTCTCAACTTCCTCAGGATTTGAAGTCTTCATTACTGATGATTACCATGTTTGTCCTCAACAGTGTTCACCTATAGTTATTGCTTTTCAACTTTTTCTTCTTCATCTAGGTGAACGTGATCGGGCCCGTCCCTCTGTGCTCACTTCTCTAATATGTCTATCTCATATGCGTTCATCAGAAAAACATGTATTCCTCGGGCTGAGACCATAAGTCTGCATTCATCAGCCTGAAACCATTTGTCTTCAACCTCAGCCCTTGTCCTCAAGTTCCTCAAATCACGGATTTTCTGTTACAACTGTCTTAAATTTGTTGCGATTTTACCGCACGTCGTTCATATCCACCATTAAGATATCCACTGAGGATCCCAACAATCAGGGGCTATCTGGTCCACAAATTTCGCAACCCCTCAGCTTTCACCCCTCTATAAATATCCCTCTACCCCCCCCCCCCGGTCATTTCCCCCCACCGCTCCTCTCCCTCTCGTGCCGCTGCCCTTGAGCTCCTCAAGCTCGTGTGCTAACGTCGCCGGAGTTCGCCGTCGCCGGGGACGAAGACTCGTTGTTCCTCAATTTTTGCCTCAAGTCTGGTATGCTTATTCCTCAGTGGCTTATTCCTCAGCGTATTATTCCTCAGTCCTGTTGTGTCCTCAAGCCAGTTAACCCTCAACTGTACTACTAGCTTTCTAAGACCTATACCTATGCCTCATTCCTTTGTTTTTCCTCAGCCTATTCCTCATGAACGCATATAACCGTACCCCACTTCCCTCGCAACTTAATTCTGTCACAGGTACATGTCTGCTGACGAATCGTATGGTTCTCATAGTCTCACTTCATTTGCAGCTCACCTCGAACGTACAATTCCTCAGTCTCCTCAGCTGAAGAAAATGGCTCCTCGGCGTAAGCATAATGATACCGCTAAAGACTTGCCTCCTGAGCTCTATGAGAAGCTGAAGACTCCCGAACGAGAAACCGCTGATGAACGTAAGAAACGGGTACAGAAGATCACGAGGGAATGGGCTAAGCGTTGGTTGGCATATCAATGGCTTAATCCTCAGCATGAGGAAATGTTTGCTGTCAATCCGCCGCTGAAGACCTTGGGTATCAAGGCTCGACCTCCACCTGCACCAAGCGTCATTCCTGATCCCACAACAATGCACACTCCTGATGACTTTCCTGAGGCATATGAGCAATACCTCAAGCGCAGTCGCAGCCGGGTCAAGAATCTGGTCCGTGATTTGACTGCCTCAATTCAGCTCCCACCTCAGGCTCCGTCTCAACCTCAGCCACAACATCCACCTCAGCACCGCAAAAAGGCTCCAGGCATTAAGCCCTCTCAGAAGTCCTCAGCTACTCCTCAAGTTAGAGGTTCCTCATGCCAACGCACAGATGGTGCTGCCCCTTCCTCAAGGATTCGTACTGATGAATCTGGTAATACTCCTGAGGCCTCAACCACAATGCCTCAGTCTCAGCTGAAAACCAAAACTGTTCTTCAACGCGGCCCACGCCCCTCACCAAAGACAACTGCTATGCGTGGAGCCATTTCTCATACTCCTCAAACCTCTGATGATGAAGATGAATTTGAGGATTTGGCCGGCTTCGTCGCCACTGAAGAAGATAAGATTGCATATATGCGTGCTGCAGCCAGACGCAAAGCTGAAGCAACGGGTTCAGAAATCCCGCTTCTCCTTGATCCCAAGAAGATCTTGGAGTACATTGAAATTTGGTCTGTCAAGCCTGACACTCCTCTTGATGATTTGGACATCCCTAAAGACATCAAATTCTATGTCCAACAGTTCCTCATAAATGAGATTCATCAACGAGATCTTCAGAAACAGTTGAAGCCCAAACTGAAGAAAGTCCTCAGTGACTTCAAGAAGAAACCTATCACTGAAGTTACTCCTCAGGAGTTTACAGAGCATCAATGTGAAGTTCAACGCCTCAACATTGAGTTCGCTGCCAATCGTGCGTATATTGGCAAATCCAAGGAACGGATCTCACACCAGATGGCAAAGTTGATGAAGCTTCGTCAGCCCGCTTCCTCAGTACCCACTGATGCCTCTGCCAAAAGCCTCAAGCGCCTGGCTGAAGCCCAACCCTCAACTCCACCTGCTGCGAAGAAACCCACTGTTGAGGACCCCATTGATGCTACACCACTTTCCTCAGCTCCTCCATCATCACAGGCCGCTGATACCACCGTTCTCAATACTGCTGCCTCAACTCCACCTCCAAATCCTCAGCGCAGCTTAATCGTCTTCACTCCACCCCCTGCTGCAACACCCATTGTTCCAACTCCTACGTACCCACCGCCACCGACTATAACTGAGATTGAAGACATGGATGACGACATTATGGATCATGGAACTCCTCGCGTCCATGATGAGGATTATGGGCTGACCAACTCGCCCACTCATACTATCTTCTCACCTGAGCCTCACTCCAACACCGTGACCGAGGTGCTTCCTGATACTTCTCTGCAGTCTGAAGAATCTGTGGGTGCATCGTCCTCAGCGTCTGATGCTGATGACCCAGAAGCCACAAGTGCTCCCACAAATTCTGCTGCTGATACTGATGCTGCAACAACCACGACTACTGATACTGATGCTGCTAACACTACCACTGCTGATCCTAAGCCCAAATCCCCCCGCCGCTGAAAATGAAGCTGAAGCCGAGCACAGCACAAATGCTCCTCCTGAAGCAGAAAACAGTACAAATGCTCATGCTGAAGCCTCAAAGGATGGCTCTGAAGACAAACAAGCCACATCACCTCGTCTTCCCAAGGACCTCAACACATCTGTGCCTGAAGCATCTGCAGCGGCTCCGCCTCAGCCTCAAGCCTCTCTTCAGATTGAAGTGCCTCAAGCGCCTCCACCACCTCAAGGCCCAGTTCAAGCTCGGTCCTTGTGTCCGAAGTAGAATAAACCATTCTTCCATGACCTTGAAGCTGATGATACCCCAAGCTTCGATGTTACTGATTTCTTCAATGCCATGAGTTGCTTCCAAGAGGGGATTCGCAATCCATATCATTCTGCTCCACCTCGAAAGCTGCTGAGGTTCTGGACTGCCACTCAGAAGAACTATTATGCTTCAGTTCTCTATAAGCAAAACAAATTGTTTCCTCACAAGAATATTCCTCTAATGGATATGGAAGCCCTTCCCTGCTTCAATAGTGTGCTTCAGGATCTGCATCATGCCAAGCTGCTTCAGTTCTGCTCCGAATGCATCCACTGGAATGAAGAGCTTGTGCTTCAGTTTTATGCAACTTTGTATGTTTCAGGAGATCCTTTGGATATCAACACCTGGGTCCTCGAGTGGATGACTGAGCATCATCACTACACCATCACTGTTCCTGAAGCAATTGACATTTTTGAGTTGCCTCAGTGCACTTCCCCAACTGCATGCTCCTATGGGTCTCAAATTCTTCGAGATGACCTGATGAACATGCTCATGAAGCCTCAGGCCCCTGAAGCCCCAACTCGCACAAAGTTTCTAGTTTCTGAGCTTCTGTATCTGCCAAGTACATTGTATCGGATTCTGGCGAAGACCTTCTGCCCCATTAAAGGCTATGAATCCTCTGCTGAAGAAGTCATTGGCATCATGAAGAACATACTCCACAACCTCTGCATGTCTGTGCCAATCAACGTTCCTGACTTCTTCTTCTTCAGAACTCTGGTTGATGCAGCACAGAATCCTCATATCCTGAAGGCATATGCGCCATGGATCATGAAGCTCATCCGAGCCACGAAGGGTATTGATTTTCAACCTGATCACCCGAATCATAGGACATATCTGCTGCCTGTCGAAGTGCTTCAGCATACGATTGCTTCAAATAACAAGGGCAAAGGCATATTCTATGAAGAAGTTCTCCCGACCAATTCCCTTGGTGGAAACATTCGTCATCCTCAGTCTTGAACTACTGATGAAACAAGAACTCATGCCTCTACTGAGGACACGACTCAGGCTCGAGTGATGACAGACCGAGAGCTTCTGATTAGTCTTCATCAGAAGGTTGACCGAAATCATGATTGGGTGAAGCGTCAGTTTACCGAAATCCTCAGCTACATGGCTCAGACGCATTCTTCAGTGAAGAAAGTGCATCAGTATGCTCATCATACATATCAACATCTCGATTCCTTGATGAGAGAAGTAATCACCCCTGAAGACCTTGCAAAACTGGAGCTTCAAAATCCTCCAATTCCTGCAATCAGACCCCCGAGGCAATTCAAACGCTGCACAACTCCTCCTCCGGCCATGGATTCTTATTCTTCAAACCAGGAGATGACTGCTGAAGAAGCTGAAGACACAGCTGCCTGCCCTCACACTGCAATGGATTGCCTCAGGCGTGACTCACCTCAGCCTTGAAGCATCTTCAAAGGGGCGTTAGCTTCAGCTTTTCCCTTTTTGCTCATTTTATGACAAAGGGGGAGAAATCTGTTAGTATTCAAGCGGGTTTTAGTTATGGGGTTCTTCAGTTACAACTCTCGTTCTTCAGATTTTTTTGTAACGAATTGTAAACTGTAATTTTGGTGTTTGCCTGATACTATTCCTCAGTTACCTCATGCTATTTCCTCAAGTTTATCATATATGCATGTGATTTTCTCTGCAAACACCTCTCTCAGTGCGTTGTTTAAATTCCTCAAACACTTCATAACATGCACTGTTTCAAAAATGCCTGGATATAGGGGGAGCTCCTCATATACCTCAAAATGCATTAGATATTAAAAATTCTTCAACTCATATTCATATCCTCAGGGGGAGCTTCATTATATCCAGCTTAATGATACAAATGTTCTTCAAAGTTTTTATTCTTCAAACTCATAATTTTATCCCCGTTGAAGCTTAACCTGATTGTCATCAAATCACCAAAAAGGGGGAGATTGTAAGTGCATCAAGTGCCCTCCCCTTGAGGTTTTGGAGTTTGATGACAAAACGGTTAAGGGACTGATGTGTTTGTGAGTATACACAGGAGAACAGTCCCTGATGAGGTGTTTAACCACCAATGTCGACCCCCCAAAATGTTGAGGAACATTGGAGAAATCGGTGCGTTTCCTGAAGAATGAAGTTGCGCGAAATTCTGAGGAATCAGGATCCTGAAGCGTTCGGTTGAAGGTGAAGCTGAGGACGATCCTGAGGACGTTCGCGCTGAAGACGAAGTTGAAGCGTAGTCTTCGCTAAGACTTTTTATACTTCTTGAGTCGTAGGAAATCACCGCACTGTTGGAGGGGTTGAGGAAAATGAGTTATGTATTTCTGAGAAAGTGCTCAATTAGAAATCCTGAAGAAGAACCCTGAGGAAATCTTCTGCAGTAGAAGTTCAGTCCTCGGGTGTCTGAGACGTTGTTCTTCAGGACATTGAGGTAACTAACTTCGGTTGAGGAGTCTGAAGATCGCAAGTGCGACTCTTCTGAAAATCGTGAGGAGAGAGAATACTTTGATCGTGCCACGTGTTGGGTGGTGAGATGCTAGAACTTGTCTAGCAACGGTCATTTTCGAGGGAATGAGAGTAATTGCATGCATGGGCATTTATGTCCTTTCACCTCGGGTTGCTCCGCGGCTATAAATAGCCACCCCCAGCCCCATTTGTGGGTTGGCTGCTCCGAGAGAAAAAATGACACTTGTCATTTGAGAGCAACCCACCTCTGAGGAAACTGAAGAACCTATGTGATGAAAACCACCATCCTGAGTAGTTGAGCATTTCTGAGGAAGTCGGTTCGAGTGATCCGAAGCTTTTTACTCTTGAAGACTGTGATCTTCCAGCCGGTGTAGAAGTCTTCAGTCTGAGGAAGTCAAGATGCAATTGTGACTTCCCGGAGTGACTGAGTCTGTGAAGGTTTCGGGAGTCTACCTTGAAGACTCACCTGAGTTATTGGACGGAGTCTGAGTACTCTAGTTCAAGGAGAACAAGGTGAAGACTATGTCTTCTGAGTTGAATCTCAGCCTCTCCAACCAGACGGAGAGTTGTCACAGCAACTTGAACTGGTCTACCAAACCAATGTCTTCAATCTCTGGTGCTATCTCTTCAACCTCTTAATCTTCAGTATTTGACATGTTGAATTCTTATGCTTCAGCTCTCCCTATGCTCTTTGTCTTCATACTATGCATCTGAAGCACTTCTGATTATCTGAATTGATTTATTTCTGTTGCATTATGATGAGGTGCCCTAATGATTACATTCTGTGAAGTTTTATTTCTTCATGATTTTGGTTACTTCTTCAACCTCATGATTGCTTCAGTCCTGAAGAAAACCAAAATCTGGTAGTAAAGTTGAAAATCTCCCATTCACCCCCCTCTGGTCGATATATTGCACTTTCAGTTCCTTTCTTGCCGTAGTCTTTACCTTTTTTGGTTTGATTGACGAGAACGTAGTTCCTAGAGTATTAATGATTTCCTCAATCTTATCAATCCTAGAAGGATCCATATCATGGAATTTGATGGTCTCCAAAGTTTTAATTATTTTAAGCATGGAGCTATCAAGCCTATTCAAATTCCCTTGAATCTGGCGATCCACTCATTATCCTACTTATACTTGGTATTTCTAACTCTATCTTTTCAAGATTCTTCATAATGTGAGCTAGAGTTATATCTTCTTGTATGCTAGCAACAGGGAGATTTCCAACAAGATTTTCAATAACATTAATAGACTCCCAAATTGGGGCTTCTAGGAAATTCCCATTGATATCAGTATCTAATATGAACCTATTACAAGGAGTAATCCCAACATAAAAATTTCTAAGAAGGATAGTAGTGGATTGCTTCTTGGTGGCTCTTTTCTGAGAATCATTAATTCTATACCAAACATCTTTTAAACTTTCACCACCTTTTTGTTTAAAGGTGAGAACTTCTGTCTCAACAAAGGCAAAAGGACCAGACATAATGACAGCTACTAGGAAGATAAATAATTTTTTGTGATTTTTGATAGAAGACACAAAGATAAAACTGAAAGGTAAACTAACAAGACTGAAAAACAAAGGTAAAAGGTAGTGGGAAACTCCCCTATCTGAGCACTCGGAGTCCCCGGCAACGGCACCAGAAAATTGCTTGATACGCGAGAGATGATAATTGCTTCTGGTCCTTCGTTGGTTACCCCAAGTGGAAGGTGAGATGCAGCGTAGCGGCAAGTTTCCCTCGGTGAAGATACCGAGGTTTGTCCCAAGTAGGACTCCAGAGATGATAAGTAGGTGTCAGTGGCGCAACTGACGTGGACCTGCACACAGATACAGATAACTTTGCTCCCAACGAAGTTCAGAGAGGTTGTCAATCTCTCCGGTCTTCTTGTTTACAAAGGATCAAAGGCAAGGGATAATGATAATGATAGCAACTGAAAGTAAAAGCATAAAAGTAAATAAGCATGTAAACAATAATGAGAATATGGACCGGGGTCCCGTGATTTTCACTAGTGATGTCTCTCTCCTAAAAGACGATAAAACTGCTATGCGAGGTAAACAAATTACAAACGGGCAATTGACAGGATTATAAACGCACCACAATGCTAATTATGCTACAAAAGAAAGGAAGAGACTCAAAAGCATGGGAAGTACAACAAAATAAGTAGACCAAAATCCAACTGCATCTACTACTAATCATCCACCTTGAGATATCTATCCACAACATCTCACTGGTATTAAGTTGCGAGCCCCACCCAAAGTGTAAACCGAAAGCAATAGACAACTGCATTAAAAATCACTTTGCATAAAGTAAACAATCCTTGCAACCGCGGTTACAAGCATCGTTGTTTTCCCCCTTGTGGCAACATCACATCCCCTAGACTCATTTTTCTGTCACTCAAGCGTGTCATCAGGGGGCATGAACCCACAATCGAGCATAATTTTCCCTCTTGGAGTTACTACGTACTACTTGGACAAAGCAATAAACAACAACGGAGAACATGCAAGAATTACTTAGGAACAAAAATATAAGAGATAAGAACCAAATATATTACTCTATCATAATCTGAACATAATCTCATAATCCATCAGATCCCATCAAACTCAGCATAGCAACAACAGAAAGCTTACATATGTGCCTTGATCATGTAGGGCATCTCACGAGGTCTAAACCATGAAGAACAAAGAGGGGAGGAGAACATCACATAGCTACTGATCACGGACCCATGGTCCAAAGGAAACTACTCACGGCACATCCGGGAAGTGTCCATGGTGAAGGGGAAGCTCCCGGAGGTCGATCCTCCCTGTGGCAGGGTGCCGTGAAGAGGTCTGCTGGTGCTCCCGATCTTGGAAGCGCAGCAGCGGCAGAACAGAGGAAAGATCGCGAAAAACGGTCCTGTCTTCCGGGGTTTCGCATCAAAAGGAATAAATAGGCGAAGGGGGGAAGCCAGGGGGCACCAGGGGTCTAGGCGCCCCCCTGGCGCGGCCAAGCCCTAGGCTGCGCCAGGTGGCCGCCTGGGCACCTAGTGGTGGCCCCCTGGCCCCACTTCGGGACTCCGGAAGCTTCGGTTTAGCTGATTTTTTATTTGATTTTTCCCGAATTTTTGAAGCACTTTTAATACGGGGGAAAACTGAAATAGTAAAACAGCAGAAAATAGAAACTGGCACTGGGGTGCACTTAGTTAATAGGTTAGTCCAAATATGATCAAAAGTGTATGAAAGTGTATCTAGATCATAGCAATATCACACAAAACATGCATGGAGCAAGCATAAATTATCGATACGTTTGGGACGTATCAACTGGCTCTCGCCATATAAAATATATAAGTCGACTTTCGTGGCACCGGATCTCGCCACATTTAGATGCTCATACCGACTTGGAGTTGGCACACATTATTCTGGGTTGCTGAAGGGAACATATTCAGGCACTCGAAGGGCCACTCTATTTGGAAGCTGGGAACAAAACCCATCATATCATATCTACCGGATTCTGCAAAATTGCATTCATCATTTTTTATCAGCAAGCAAAACATTTGCCGACTTCAACAAACAATGCCGGCTTTGGCATATAATACTTGTCGATTTCAGAGAAAAGCAAGAAATTGTAAGTCCCAGGTTGCTACACGCAAGACAACCCGACACTTGGGGGCTACACTACTTCGAAGCAATTTTCACAAGTACAAGTACCAGTTTGTTGCAGACAAAACTTGAAGTCATCACGAGATGCTAAACTCACAGCTTGGGAGCTACAGGTGATATGGACATAAAAAATTGCACATAAATTTTTCCCGAGTCCTTTTGACAAGACACGGAAGAGAAAAAAGCAGCATTGAACTCAAGCATGGAAGGGATCAATTTTGAAGCATATCGGGTTCATTGACATGAACCAGTGGAACAAGTCGGCGTATTGGTTTGGCCTCCAGACCCAGTCTTTATCCTAACTATTCATTATATCGAAAGTTTACCATGGACGCGCACCTAGCGTTCTCTTCTATGACAATCTCATTGCCAAGGACAAGAAAATAAAAATGAAGCCCATGCCAAGATTGCGTCCAAGCTAAACTTGGGGGATAATGTCGGGGGAATATCCCACGGCTAGACCCGGCTTGGAGACAAAGCCGGTCGAATGACAAGAGCCGGCTGGCACAGATGAAAGCCGGACGAAGGAATCAAGATGGAGTCCACCTATCTTGGAAGATACGAAAAGCTACAAGGCTTAGAGTAGGACCCGGATTGATATTCTACTTGTAATAGAAAAAAAGACTAGTTTGTATCCTACTAGGACTCTACATGTAAGTCTCCCCCTTCCACCTATATCAGGAGGGGTAAGGCGCACCAAAGAGGACATACTCAATACAACCTCAATAGGCTCTAAATTACAGACTAGTCCTGGGTCATCTAAATCCGGGACAATTAGACACAACAATAGGAGAGCCGGCGACATGCCGGCGACTCTCCATGTGCAAAGGAATAAGACCTAGCCCCAAACGGCATGTAGGATTTTTACCGGGCGATGTTTCCCGGGGCCTGAAGCTGTATAAATCGTGTCTCTCTCTCTGTGTGTGTAATTTTGTTCCTCCTCGTACACTCGTAGCAAAGGCCCCATAATCAAGTCCGACTCTACGGACATCTGCTGTGACTTTCCCACGATAGGTCTTGGGTAATCGCCCCTCTCACTTCGACCCACTCAGGTCATGCACCTGACCCAGTTAAGCATTTTAATATTATCTCGCAGACAACCGTTATCGTTGCCTGACTAGTAACACAACGGACAACAAACATCAGCCAGGACCACTAGTACATTGGTGCCTGCCCTGTCGTCCCGTCAAAGCTCTGCGGTTACCGACAAGGTGAAACGTCTCCTTACCTTGTCTCGCGTGTGCTCTTGGGAGAGCTCGACATTCGTGGTTTGGTATCTCACGGCCAATGAGCAAGGACCAGGCCCACGATGGTATCCGCCTACAATACCTCTCGCGGGCACCATTTGGTCACCCTACTCCTTACCTTTAAGGACAACCGTTGTTCAGGACCCTAGGGAGGCTACACAAAGTCAGCAACGAGTAGATTACAATGATTACTCCTCGATAGTTCACACTTGACGTGGCTCGGCAGAGCCGTGGTAGGGGCCTTTGGCGGTGTCTGCATTGTACAGTACCTGTGCAGTTATAATATCTATATCCGCGTCCACTCCCCAGAGCGATCACAGCCCGCTATCTAATCCTAGTTGACTAACAATGCGCATGGCTTAGTGCTGAATATAAAAAATATATAATAGGCCGCATAGGATAAAGGAAGGTACATCAAGGGGCGACAATGATAGGCTATGCAATTGAATAGGATTGTAACGTAGCAGCAGCAGTAATGCCTAGTGCAAGAAATGTATGGAAAACATAGGCAATATCTGGGGAAGGAAAATGGCTCTGCTTGCCTGGAAGCTCGACGGTAGGGGTACGTTCATCGACGACGTAGTCGTACTCGGCAGCGGTGTAGTCGGCGGCGGCAGCAGGGTCTATCGGAGAATAATGGGGTGGGAGAAACAGTAAATACAATTCAATCATTTAAAAACAGATGAATGACATGACAGATGCAATGTTATCGGTGTTCTAACATAGTGTAACATTTTTTGCTCGAAGCGGGAATTCATCCGGGGATGAAATACCGTCTCTGGGTGATTATCAAAAAACGGCCCGGAGGGGGAATGTCTCTTGTTCATTGTGTTAGAGGGGGTGGTTGATATACTGGTAGCATATTCGTATTCTTTATATTTTTCTGATCAATTTTCATGTTGTGAGGAGCTAACTTGCTTTTGATCCCGAAACGATGAGTGCCCCTCATCGGAGTGACACGGAGGTAAGCTTGTTCGCCAGGTTGATAGACCATTTCCTTGTGCTGGCGGTCATAGTAGCTCTTCAAGCAGGACTGAGCAGTCTTCAAAGGTTCACGAATAACGCGAACCTGATCTCCGGCATGTTGTATAATGTCTGGACCATTGAGGGTTCGTTCCCAGTTTCTGACAAATTCAGAGGGGTTCAACACTTACGCCCAAACAGAACTTCAAAGGGTGCACTCTTCAGACTAGCCTGGTAGCTATTGTTGTACGAGAATTCAGCAAATGGAAGGGATTCCTCCCATTTCTTACCGAATGAGATGACACAAGCTCGAAGCATGTCTTCAAGCACTTGATTGACTCGTTCAACTTGGCCTTGCGACTGAGGGTGATAAGCGGTGCTGAAGTTTAGATGAGTGCCCATAGCTTCCTAGATACTATCCCAAAACCTTGAGGTGAAAATTCTGCCTCAGTATGAACTGATCTCCAATGGAATGCCGTGGAGGGAAACAATTCTGGAAACATACAAGTCTGCTAACTGACTAGAAAAGATCGTTTCCTTGACTGGTAGAAAGTGGGCAACCTTGGAGAACCGGACGATGACGACAAAGATCGCATCATGACCCTTCTCTGATCGGGGAAAACCTGTGACGAAGTTCATTTCGATCTTGTCCCATTTCCATTCAGGAATAGAGAGTGGTTGCAGAGTTCCAGCAGGTCTTTGATGTTCGGCTTTGACGCGAAGGCAAACGTCACATTCATCAACATAACGAGCAATGTCTTGCTTCATGTTAGACCACCAGTACCACTGACGAATGTCTTGGTACATCTTGGTACTACCAGGGTGAATCGACAAAGGGGTATCATGAGCTTCTTTCATGCCATGCGGGGCGTAGTTCAGGTTGGGCCTGATTACGGGGACCACTGGGACCACTAGCCGACCCATGAAGTACAACGTACCATCATCGGCAATAGTGAATGATGAGGGCTTTCCACTTGCGACATACCGCTTAATCTTCAGAATGTCAAGTCACATTTATGTACAAACTTCATGTGGTTGTATAAGTCTGGTTCGACAACCATGGAATTCACATATCCCTATGGAACAATCTCCATGTTCAGTTTGCGGAGCTCTTCATACAGAAGTGGTTGTTGTATTTGAACTTCAAGTTCACTACAGTAGGCTTTGCGGCTCAAGGCATCGGCCATCACATTATCCACTACTAGGGAAATAGCTATACATGGAAAGCTTATTAGTGGCGCATTTTATATGCAATGCGCCACTATGTTGTAAGGGGTGGCGCACTGGTAAAAAATGCACCACCTATAAGCCCTTATAGGTGGCGTATTTTTTAAAATGCGCCACCCCTAAGAACCTTACAGGTGGCGCATTTTGGAAATGCGCCACCCCTAAGAGCTTAGAGGTGGCGCATTCTGGAAATGCGCCACCCCTAAGGAATTATTAGTGGCGCATCCAGAATGCGCCACCCATAAGCTCTTAGGGGTGGCGCATTTCCCATATGCGCCACTAATAAGAAAAAACTGCGCGGGAAAATTCCCAAACACACCCCCCCTGTGGACCGCCTTTTCAATTTGAAAATAAAATAAAAGAAAATGATAGAAATGTCAAAAAAATAAAATAAAATAAGTTTCCAAATGATATGTGGTCTACTTGTTAGGAAAATTTACAAATATGAATTTCGACTTTTTTTGCAAAATCTCCCGAGAATTTCGTAAAATGGGCTTAACTTTTGCCTACGACCTCCGATGAAAAAGTTTTTTATATGAAAAATCATCTACTCGAAAAGTTATATCCAAATTCAACTGGATGTAACCCGTTGAACATTTTTAGAATCCTCAAAAACCTAACAGAAAAAAAGTTACGGGCGTTTGAAGATCTGAAGGCCCAAAAAAAGAGAAAAAATTGAAAAAAATTTGAACTTAGTAGTGGCGCATACAAAATGCGCCACTATTAACAGAAAAAAAATTTGATTTTTTTTTATTTTTTTAAAAATTCAAAATAGGCTAGAGGACAAATCGGGAAGTTTAAAAAAGTTGAAAATTTTAGATAGTAACATTAAAAAAATTTAAAAAATTAAAAATTTAAATTTTAAAAAAAATCAAATTTCTTTTAAAAAGTTCAAAATATGCTAATGGTCCCATCGAGAAAGTTTCAAAAAAATGTTGAGAATTTTAGCACACCCATGAACGTTAACAAGGTCCTAGACATCAACATGGTTTAATAGGATTTATATGTTAGATATAACAACAAGTGCCATCTAGGTGAGCTGGAGTGAGAGTTGAATAGAACCGAGAAGTTAAGCGTGCTGGGGATAGAGTAGTGCTAGGATGGGTGACCCTCGGGGAAGTTTGACCTGAGATTAAGCATATTGACCGGGCATTAAGCATACTAACCTGAGATTAAGAATAAATAAAAATAAAAAAATTGTTTTCCAGATCCAGATTCAAAATTAAAAATTAAAAAAAATTAATAGTGGCGCATTTTCAGAATGCGCCACCCCTAAGAGCTTATAGGTGGCGCATTCTGAGATGCGCCACGCCTAAGGGTCTTAGGGGTGGCGCATCCAGAATGCGCCATCTATAAGCCCTTATTAGTGGCTTGTAGTTAGTGGCGCATCCTAAATGCGCCACTAAACAGAAAAAAAGGACGCCACTAAAAGGGCATTCCCTAGTAGTGATCTTTGCCAGGAGTATAATGAATATCCATGTTGAAATCGACTATTGTCTCGAGCCATCTTTGTTGGCGGAGATTCAAGTCTGGTTGAGTAAATAGGTACTTCAGGCTTTGGTGGTCGGTGTAGATCTCGCAAAGATTACCGACGAGGTATTGTCACCACAGCTTCAATGCATAAATTACTGCTGCCAATTCAAGATCATGTGTTGGATACTTCTCTTCGTGAGCACGCAACTGACGAGAGCCATAAGCAATCACTTTGCGCTCTTGCATTAGGATAGAGCCTAATCCTTGACGAGATGCGTCACAGTATGTCATGAAGTCCTTCCGAGTAGCATGGGGAGCAAGCACTGGGGGAGAAGTGAGCTTTCCTTGAGAGCTTGGAAACTTTCCTGACATTTATCTGTCCACTCAAACTTGATGCCTTTGTGAAGCAGATTTTTCAGAGGCTTGGCAATCTTGGAGAAGTTCTCGACGAAACAACGGCAATAGCTGGCGAGTCCGAGGAAACTTCTGACTTGCTTGACAGTCTTGGGAGGGGTCCAGTCAAGAATAGCCTGAATACATTCTGGGTTGACGGCAACGCCATCCTTGGAAATCACATGACTTAGGTAGGTTACTTCGGGTAGCCAAAACTCACACTTAGAATACTTAGCATATAGTTTGTGTTCTCAAAGCTTTTCCAGTATAATAAAAAGGTGTTCAGCATGTTCCTCTTCATTCTTGGAGTATACCAAAATATCATCCAGATAAACCACGACGAACTTGTCGAGGTATTCCATGAATATATAGTTCATCAATATGGAGAAAGTGGCCGGGGAATTGGTCAGACCGAAAGACATGACGGCGTACTCGTATGAACCATAGCGAGTAATAAAGGCGGTCTTCGGAATATCCTCTTTACGAACCCGGATCTGATGGTAACCCAACCTCAAGTCGAGTTTCGAGGACACTGTAGATCCAGCAAGTTGATCATATAGATCATTGATCCAAGGAAGTGGATACTTGTTCTGTATCGTTGCCTGGTTGATAGGTCGGTAATCTTGGACCAAACGGTTCGTGGCATCACTTTTCTTGACAAAGAGCGAAGCTGCTCCCCAAGCAGAGGAACTAGGGCGAATGAATCCTTTCTGAAGTGCCTTGTCGATTTCCTCCTTAAGTTCAAGGAGTTCATGTGGTGGCATCTTGTAAGGACGCTTGGCAATAGGAATAGTGCCTAGCTTCAAGTTGATGACGAATTCGACAGCCCTAGCCGGGGGTATCCCTGGGAGTTCTTATGGAAAGACATCTTAAAAGTCATGAACAACTGGAACGTGCTCAATTCCCCCAAGAACCAAAGCATTCAATGCATTCAGAGCATAAATCTAGCTCTCTACATGCTGAGTTGTTCGAGCTGAGTACAGGATTTTCTTGCCAGAATGGTGAGTGAGATGAACTGTCTTAGTGCCACAGTGAATGTGAGCATCATGCGCTATCAGCCAATACATACCAAGAATGACGTCAATGGTAGTAGCCTTGAGGGCAATGAGTGAAGCAGTGAACACTAAGCCTCCAATTGTGATATGATTGTTGTGGGGTATCGTCGAGGTCTCCCACCTGGATCCTGAAGAAATAACCACTAGCGGAGGGTACATGTTGTCGGACAAGCCTTGTTTACGTGCAAACGCCTCAGACATGAAGGAATGTGACGATCCCGCATGAAACAGGATGGAAGCTGGTACTGAATTAACATGGAGGGTTCCTATCACGATAGTCAGATCCTTCTGAGCCTTTTCAGCATCGACATGCTTGACACGGCCAAGCAAAACAACATAATGTTTGGCATTATGGTTTCTAAGACGACGATTTCGACAACTCTAGTTAGGACTAGCAGGGGGACATGGTGCCTTCTGAGACTGAACCGGGCGACAGTCGGGAGCAAGGTTCCCTGGTTGTCCACACTTGTTGCATAACTCATCAATAAGGGGAGGAGCCATAGCATGGGTCTGTGTAGCCCAACTTGTCAGCTATCTCAGCGGTGGAGGCAGACGAGGTGCAACATAAGACGGCCTTGGGGTTGGAGCAGCTCAATGATGGACATTGTGCGGGATCCAGACTGGAATTTTCTGAGCGGGCCGTCCCAAGGATGGGGCAATATCTCGAGTACGCTTGAGGGATTCCTGGTGATCAGCTAGAGCACTTTCAACTTGGAATGCCTTGCTGACGAGCGTCGCAAAGTCTGCGAAATCATTAACAGCCAGTGCGAGCTTCATATCGGGATGCAATCCTTCACGGAATTTCTCCTGCTTGCGAGCGTCGGTGTCGACCTAATCCTCAGCATAGCGAGACAGTTCAAGGAATCTCCTATGATATTCAACAATAGTTGTTGTGCCTTGTCTAAGTTTAAGAAACTCCTCCTTCTCGTCCATCAGACCTCGAGGAATGTGCCATGCACGGAAAGCTAACTAGAATTCTTGCCAAGTGGTCACAGTCCCAGCAGGCAGCACACGCATGTGACTTTCCCACCATTGAGCGACTGAACCCTTCAGATAAAATTCCGCAAACATGATGTAACTGGTCGGGGCAACATTAGCTGACTCCATCTCAAACAAGATGTCATGGATCCAATCATCAGCATCCATAGGATTGGTGGAGTTGTGGAAAACAGACGGGTTGAGTCGCAGAAATTCTTGCCGAGTTATTGGGGCAGATTGTTGATGAGCATTCTAGCTTGGTAGCTTGGCCATCAACCCGGTCAGAAGCTGACGGTTCAGATCAAACTGATGCATCATTGTGACAAAATAAGGTGGAGGTGGGGGATCATCATCGATCCTGCTAAGTTTTTAACAGGGGTATTTCAGCGAAGAAAATTTAACGAGATACTAGAAACAAGCATGAGGTAATGCGACAACGAAGAGGAGGCGCGGATATATAGGAGTAGTCATATAATACATACACATCCACAAACGGAGTCAATCAAAATAGGGCTGCATAACGTCGTAGAAATTAAGGAAAAATGAAACACTAGGCGGCGCGCAGACCGTGGTAAGGAATACACGAGGCGACATAGCTAAGGATATGTCAATCATGCCGCAAGAAAACTGTTGGCCATAGAAATTTGTGCCAGAGAGCGCGCGACCTGCCCCGAATGAGAAAGGGGATCTGCGGTCCGGGATCTGGGTCAGAACTCCTGCGACACGAATCAATAGCGGATTAAGCAAAACGCTGGGTGGAATCAATGAGAACATGATCCTAATGTCAGAGTTAGTAAACCTTACCAGCAAGGATAAGAGAGCAGAGTCCCAGAGCATAGGTACGGAGAAAAAAAGTCTAATACCATAGATATCACGACGGGGTGATATCGATGTGGGCCCATAAGCAAAACATTAAGTTAGCAAAATATTTTTTCAAAGACTAGACTCAACTTCGACCAAGGAGTGGGTGGGTGGCTTCCTACATGCAGTCGGCTCTGATACCAACTTGTGATGCCCCCAAAATCAATCCATGTACAGTAATCATACACGCAGGATACACGACCAAAATCAGGGTGCCATAGTGAGAATATCACAGCACAACACTAGACACAAATAAAATAAAACTTTAAGTTAAAAACCAGGGATCACGAGGAAATATCTGAGTACAGACATAGTTAGTCAAGTTTTGCCTTAAGAAGGCTAGCACGAATTACATTAGAGATACAGATCAAAAAGGCGAGGCTTCCTGCCTTGGATCCACCGAACTACTCCTGGTCAACGGGGAACTCGACGTCGTAGTAGGCTCCTCCTGGAATCTCCTGCTCCTGGGCTCCAATGTCTGATGGCAGCTACCGGTCGGGTATATAAAACAAAGAGGAGAAATAAAGCAAGGGTGAGTATCTAGCATACCCGCGAGTCTTACGTCCGCTACTAAGCATTTATGAATTTGTATCAAATGGAAAGGGGAGGTATATATAGTGGACTGAATGGTAGAAAGTCAGAATAGGGAAGAGAAGAGATGCTAGGCCTATCGAAGACTAGCATCTTCCGACGGTTCTTGTAGCATGAGAAGAGAATAGCCAACAGTTTATATAAAGTATAAAGTAACAATGCAGCAGAAGTTGCTACAACATTGTATAATAGTAAGTTGTAATAATTATCAAAGCCTCCGAGATCTCTTCCTCGACTTCCCTGCAAGGAAGAAAAACCGGAACCAATAAGTTTAGTAGTAGTAGTTTGTAGTAGTAGAGTCTAGCTTCAGCATAAAGCGTCATGTTACCTTTGACACGGCTATTGTAATAGATTATCTTCCCTGCAGGGGCTGCACTGATGTTAACCTGCATGCTTGGATCTCCAGGGTGGCGTCCACCTTGTTAGGGAATTCCCCACCGAGGCTATCGGACACGCCGAGGCCCATCCTACGGCTCATCACAGAGGTCCCCACCAGTCTAAAGTCCTAAGCGCTCGGGGGTCTTGGGTCGTCGCCCCTCGCACTCCGGGTCGTTGCGCGCAGTGGGGATACCAGCACCACCCCCAACTGGGTGGCACGATCCGCAGCAGCCGCAATGGTGAACTGGACGTCTTTCAGAACTTTCGAACAAGACCACAACGCGGAGGGCCCACACCGTAATCTCAAGTGGAGGTAGTGCGTATAGGGGACGTCGACCCACTCAAGTCATCCACCTGACCCAGTTAAGCATTTTATTATTATCTCGCAGATAACCGTTATCGTTGCCTGACTAGTAACACAACGGACAACGAGCAGCAGCCAGGACCACCAGTACATCGGTGCCTGCCTTTTCGTCCCGTTAAACCTCTGCGGTTACCGACAAGGTGAACCGTCTCCTTACCTAGTCTCACGTGTGCTCTTGGGAGAGCTCAACTTTATTGGTTTGATATCTCACGTCCAACGAGCAAGGACCAGGCCCACGATGGTATTCGCCTATCCTGCCGTCCCGATACAATACCTCTCGCGGGCACCGTCGGGTCACCCGACTCCTTACCTTTAAGGACAACCATTGTTCAGGACCCTAGGGCGGCTATACAGAGTTAGCAACGAGTGGCGTACAAGGATTACTCCTCGATAGCTCACACTTGACGTGGCTCGGCAGAGCCGTGGTAGGGGCCTTTGGCGGTGTCTACATTGTACCGTACCTCTGCAGTTATAATATCTGTATCCGCGTCCACTCCCCAGGGCGATCACGACCCGCTATCTAATCCTAGTTGACTAACAATGCGCAGGGCTAACTGTTGAATATAAAATATATATAATAGGGAGCATAGGATAAAGGAAAGTACATCAAGGGGCGACAATGACAGGCTATGCAATTGATTAGGATTGTAACGTAGCAGCAGCAACAATTCCTAGTGCAAGAAACGTACGGAAAAGATAGGTGATATCTGGGGAAGGAAAATGGCTCTGCTTTCCTGGAATCTCGATGGTAGGCTACGGTCGTCGACGACGTAGTCGTACTCGGCATCGGTGTAGTCGGCGACAACAGCGGGGTCTACCAGAGAATAAAGGGGGAGGAAACATTAAATACAAGTCAATCATATACAAATAGATGCATGACATGAAAGATGCAATGTTGACGGTGTTCTAACGCAGTGCAACGTGTTTTGCTCGGAGCAGGAATTCATCCAAGGATGAAATACCGGCTCCGGGTGATTATCGACGCACGGCCCAGAGGGAGGAATGTCTCGTGTTCGTTGTGTTGGAGGGGGTTGGTGGATATACTGGTAATGTATTCGTATTCGGTATATTTTTCTAATCAATTTTCATGTATAAAGTTTTTCCATCTAAGCTATGATTTAAAATATATTAATTTCTGAAGTTTTAAATCATTTAAAAGAATTTCTAGATTTTCTTTTATTATTAAATACCACATTATCCAAAACCTTATCCAAAACAGTGCACTGATATGTGGGGCCACCCTGTCATAAGCTGAGGCCTTTGACTGGTCAACTGAACAGTGGGTCCCACCTGTTAGCCACCCATTTTATTTAATTCTTACAGGTGGGGCCCAACAGTAAGTGACACATTGACTTAATTATCAATTTAATTAAGTCAGGGGGTTAATTAAAGGGATGGGTCCACTTGTCATTGTCACTATTGTTTATCTCTGGTTTTTTATAACAGTGGCTAATTAAAAGGGGCTAGGCCCTACGGTAATACACAGGGGGGATGTTATTTTGTTAAACAGTGATTAGGGGCTAATCCCCACTAGCAGTTTAGTTCGTTGGCTAGGCCACGATGTGCCCACGCCGTCGACAACCGAGACACGGCGAGGCCACTCCAGCTAACGGGGGGCACAAGGCGAGAGGGGTGCGGTGGGGGTTGCGGTCGGGCAGGACGAGGCGCGCGCGGTGGAGGGTCACGGGGGCGCGCTGCGTGCTGCTACGGCGAGCCCGGCGGCGAACAAAGAATGGCACGGCGGCGGGGAATTTGCTACGGGACGATGGTGGCGCAACTGGGAGGGGGAGGGAGGAGTGAGCTCACTGTGAATGTGAAGGGAGGTCAGAGTCGGCTGGGATTCGCCGCAGGCGAAGAATTTGCCGACGATGGCCGACGGCCGTGGTGGAGGAGGCGGCACACTTCGGTCTCGGCGGTGGTCTTCGGCCTGAGCACGAGGGGGAGATGACCTAGCGGGGCGCGACGCTCCTTCTGGACGTCCTCCCGGTAGACGAGGTGGCCAATGACCACGAGAACCACGGCGGCGCGGCCGCGGTTGCTCACGACGGCGGCAGTGGCTACGTGCAGGCAAGGTAAGGAACAAGGTTGGGAGGGGGAGATCTAGCACAAGGGTTTGTCCATGGGGCTGGGGCTCGGCCTTATCCCCGGCGGCGACCACCGAATGGCCGCCACGGCGCCACGGCGTGGCGTGGCCAGTCTGGATGGCCTCCACAGCATGGGTGAATAGGGGAAGAAGATGGGGGAGGTGGGAGTGGGTTGGAACGGGGTAGAGTTGCCCTAGGCGCCAAATAGAATTTTTCTATTTTTTTGCTTTTCTGTTTTTCTTTTGCGGACTCGGCGGCCGCAGTCAATAGTGCCACGCTGGACGAGGCCTCGAACGCTTATGACATGATGGCATCATCCTACACTAGATTTTTAGACGCTCTCATCTCATGGTGTATCCGCAAGGCTAGCCGTATGGGCGACAACGAGTCGGAATCAATATCGCACATTTCGAGGAGGAGGCCGAGAGGAGAGGGAAGGAGAATAAGGATTTTTGTGCGCGAGGGAGGTAGGATAAGAAGCTTTCAATGAAATGGGTTAATTATTTTTAGGTATGATCAAAGCAAACACACATTCAAAATGTTGTGTCTGCGATAGTGCCCGCTGGTAAAGCATCGAATATTTTTTACAAGCTAAGACTAGACCTCTCGCAGTGCCCAATGAGGCAGTGTTGAGTAGATGCCATCCCACACGCAATGTTGTGATGTGTCACGAGTCCGTCAGTATAAATTAACATTTTTTCTATCCACAGGCCCTCATGATTATACAACGTTGTGACAACTCCCCCATCAGTGAATAACTTCTCCACATGAAACGCAAAGATTTACAAAGTGGGTGTGGGTTGGATGCCTTCTTGAAGTTGAGTAGGCGGGAGATTAGTATGATGCCAGCTCCTACTCCTTGCTGTCTTTTGATCCATCGAAGAATATCTTCCATGAGTTCGAGAGGTCGGAGGGACCGGGTGTTTGGACTTCCATCTACTCGACCATGAAATCGGGGAGGACTTGGGCTTTGATAGCTGTTGGATGTTTGAATCTTAGGTCACGAGGACTGAATTCGATGTTCTATTGGGCGACTCATCCTGTGGCACCTGGGTGGTTGAGGATGTCCAAGAGTGGTGCGCTACAGACCACTGTTATTGGGTGCTCGTCAAAGTAGTGCGATACCTTGTGGGTGGTCTTGAAGATGGTCTAGACGAGCTTTTGGTAGTGTGGGTATCTTTGCTGGGAGCGTGTGAGTACTTCGTTGAGGTAGTAGATTGGTCTCTGGATGCCTTGTACCTTGCCTTCTTCGGTGCTGAGGTAGTAGTTGGTAAAACGACAGGTTTCTTTATCCTAGCCTGCTGATGAAGCGGCTTAGAGCGGCGAGTCTTCCCATGAGCTGATGCACACCAGTTATATTGGCGGGTTCTTGCATCTTGGCGAGTGTTTGAACTTTTTCTTGGTTGGCCTCGAATCCTCGAGAAGACACCATGTATCCCAGTATCTTGCCGGCTGGTACGCCGAAGACATGCTTTTTTGGGTTAAGCTTGATCCTGTTGTAGTCGAGCGCTCTAAAGGTTTCTCGGAGGTCTTCGAGTAGTGTATTTTCCTTGTAGGTTTTAATGACGATGTCATCTACATAAACTTGGGAATTCCTGCCTATTTGATCCTTTAGGCATGCTTGCATCATCCGTTGATACGTTGCTCCGGCGTTATTCGGCCCGAAAGGCATTGTCATGTAGCATAATACGCCCTAAGGGGTGATGAACGATGTGTGTTTTTCGTCTTCTTCCTTCATCCTTATCTGGTTGTATCCTGAGTACGGGTCGAGGAAGGAGAGGATATCACACCCCGAAGTGGAGTCCATTATTTGGTCGATCCTTGGGAGAGGAAAGTGATCCTCTGGGCAGTGTTTGTTGACGGCTCCGTTGTCGACGCCCATGCATAGCACGTTGGTGTCTTTCTTGGGTACTAACATGGGGTTTGCGACACATGTGGCCTTCTGAGTTTCACAGATGAATTTTGCGTCGAGGAGCCTGTTGACTTCTTCCCTCATGGCCCTATGTTTTGGTTCGAAGAATCTACGCTGCGCCTGTGATGAGGGGATACCCCCACAAATCCTCAGCATGAGGGTACCTGGTGCGTGTCAAGACAGAAGGCCCACTAGAAGCTTCGGATGGCCCAAGATCATCCCACCCGAAGCACCGACGGCTGCACCGACATGGAGTCCAAGACAATAGGAGTCCAAGGCGTGACCGCCAAGACTAGCTAGATTAGGAAACTATCTATGTAAAACTAGACGGACTCCTCGAGTCCTAGCCTAGTATATAATGGCTGGGAGAGGGGACGTCTAGGGCATCCAATCTCACATAGCAATACCCTCGGCTAGAGAAATCTTGCCGAGAGATTCACTGTAATCGCCTCCACCATATAATGCATCGAGCAGGAAGTAGGGTGACGAGGATTGACCTCGGAAAATCCCATGGTTAGGAACCCTGGGTTAGATCGTAGAGGAGATATGCAGGTTGGTGATACTCGTCGGTTAACAGGAGACAGGGATTTACCCAGGTTCAGGGCCCCCGATCAGTGAAACCCCTGCTTCCTTCTCGATTTTATTATGATGGAGGCGGTTACAGTGGAGGTCGAGGCGAGTTCGCTCGGGAACGGGGGTGTTGCTATGAGATTCGATGCCCTAGACGTCCCCTCTTCCAGCCTTTATATACTAGGCTAGGTCGCAAGGAGACCATCTAGGGTTACATAGACAACTGCCTAATCTAGTTTTTGTCTTGGACGCCAAGTCGCAGCTTCCATAGTCGTCGAGGACTCCTACGTAAGTGCCTTTAGTGGGCCAGTCGTGGGCCGGTCGAGGCTTCCAGCGGGCCTTCTGTCTTGATATGCACTAGGTACCCTCATTTATAAGATTCATGGGGTCACCCCCTCGTCAGTAGCCCCCGAGTGCCTGGGGGACTCGAAGAGTCGCGCAGGGACTCGGATCCACAATTGCCTGTCTTCATGCGTGCAGCGAGTCGTTGGTTGTTAGCCACAAAAGGTTGTTTATTCAGGGTATGATAAGCTGAAAGGCCCCAAGGTAGTCGACTTGTCGAGCATTGGCGAATTGCACTAGTGGAAAATACCTCAGTAGCCCAATCAAGCCCATGTCCCTCGACACAAACTTGGAAAACAACCGGTGTCTAGAAAAGTCCATGCCGCTGCAGGTCTTACAGGATCAATGCCGCCGGTCACTACTAGGGAATACCCATATAGTGGCGTCCTTTTTTTCTGTTTAGTGGCGCATTATGTATGCGCCACTAACTACAAGCAACTAATAAGGGCTTAGAGGTAGCGCATTCTCGATGCGCCACCCCTAAGACCCTTAGGCGTGGCGCATCTCAGAATGCGCCACCTATAAGCTCTTAGGGGTGGCGCATTCTGAAATGCACCCACTACTAGGGAAATAGCTATACATGGAAAGCTTATTAGTGGCGCATTTTATATGTAATGTGCCACTATGTTGTAAGGGGTGGCGCACTGGTAAAAAATGCGCCACCCATAAGCTCTTATAGATGGCGCATTTTCCAAAATGCGCCACCCCTAAGAGTGGGCCAGCCCTAGATCCCCTTATACGTGGCACATTTGGAGAAATGCGCCACCCCTAAGAACCTTATAGGTGCCGCATTTTGGAAATGCGCCACCCCTAAGAGCTTATGGGTGGCGCATTCTAGAAATGCGCCACCCCTAAAGAATTATTAGTGGCGCATCCAGAATGCGCCACCCATAAGCTCTTAGGGGTGGCGCATTCCCATATGCGCCACTACTAAGAAAAAACTGTGCGGGAAAATTCACAAATACACCCCCCCCTCGTGGATCGCCTTTTCAATTTGGAAAAAAATAAAAGAAAATGATAGAAATGTCAAAAAAATAAAAGAAAATAAGTTTCCCAAATGATATGAGGTCTAGTTGTTAGGAAAATTTACAAATATGAAATTCGGCTTTTTTTGCAAAATCTCTCGAGAATTTTGTAAAATGGACTTAACTATTGCATACGACCTCCGATGAAAAAGTTTTTATATGCAAAATCATCTACCCTAAAAGTTATATCCGTGTAACCCATTGAACATTTTTATAATCCTCAAAAACCTACCAGAAAAAAAGTTACGGGCGTTTGAAGATCTGGAGGCCCAACAAAAGAGAAAATATTGAAAAAAAAATTGAACTTAGTAGTGGCGCATTTTGTATGAAATGCGCCACTAGTAATCGATTTTTTTTTAATTTTTTTAAAAATATATTTTTTTTTTTTTTAAATTCAAAATAGGCTAGAGGACAAATTGGGAAGTTCAAAAAAATTGAAAATTTTAGATAGTAACATTAAAAAATTTTAAAAAATATATAATTTTAATTTAAAAAAATCAAAATTTTTAAAAAGTTCAAAATAAGCTAATGGTCCCATTGAGAAAGTTTCAAAAAAATGTTGAAAATTTAGCACACCCATGAACATTAACAAGGTCCTAGACATCAACATGGTTTAATATGATTTATATGTTAGATATATCAACAAGTGCCTGCTAGGTGAGCTGGAGTGAGAGTTGAATAGAACAGAGAAGTTAAGCGTGCTGGGGCTGGAGTAGTGCTAGGATGGGTGACCCTCGGGGAAGTTTGACCACGGAGTTTAGTTTGACCTGAGATTAAGCATATTGACCGTGCATACTAACCTGAGATTAAGAAAAAATAAAAACTAAAAAAAATAAAAATTAATTTTTTTTTTCCAGATCCAGATTCAAAATTAAAAATTTTAAAAAATTAATAGTGGCGCATTCTGAGATGCGCCACGCCTACGGGTCTTAGGGGTGGCGCATCCAGAATGCGCCACCTATAAGCCCTTATTAGTGGCTTGTAGTTAGTGGCACATCCATAATGCGCCACTAAACAGAAAAAAAAGACGCCACTAAAAGGGCATTCCCTAGTAGTGGCCATGCCTAAGAGTCCTTAGGGGTGGCGCATTCCTAATGCGCCACTAAATTGGTTACAGAAAACAAAACAAAGAATTACAGAAAAGAATTAAACATTACAAAATTACAAACATTACAAATATTTTTACCATATTACAGAAATTCAAAAGACAATATTACAATGAGCCCAACATTTATTGATACAAAAGAATTGCATTATAATTATTATTACAAAGATTTACAAGAGATTACATCCATCATCGTATAAGGTTTAGAGGCCAACAAGATTCACAAGATTACATCCATCACAATATTACAATGAGCCCAACAATTATTGCAAACAGAAAGGTACTTTCTTCATCATCTCTTGTTTGCTCTCAACCTGCACAAAACAACGATTTTAGAGGTCGCATCCATCTGAATTCATAGCAAATGACAACAATGCAATAGAGCATCTATTCTTATCAACAACATAAAGCAAGTCGATCAATGGCCAGGAGCATGCACATATGCATAAAATGCATATGCAGTGACCTTTATACATAAAGAGCACCAAGAGTATTTCACACTAACATCGTCTACTACACAAAGAGTACATCCAAATTACATGTAGGGCACACATTCATCAAACGACTGCCATATATAAGATAAATTGGCCACATCTTCTGACTCGGCTCGGGGAATGGGCGGCATCCTTCTTTCATCATGAAAGGCCTTGTGTCACGCAAGGCCTTTAGGCGGACTTCTATCTCCCCATTGGATGATGCAATGTTGGAGTGGAAGATCTGTTGGAATACGGGGCAGAAAACACAAATTTTTCATACCTACGGTACCCGAACCCAAGATCTATGCTATGGCGATGTAAAGTAACAGAGGGAATCGGTGTTCATACCTTTGAAGACCGAAAGAGGGAAACATTCTTTCCAACGTGGCTGGCGTAGACTCGGAACTACGACCTCCCTGTCGTGTAGAAGACCACCACCGGCGAGGATGACTCCCGGTAAACCTCCAGCGACGAAGTAGCACCACAGGTGTATTGCCTCGAAGAGATTATACACGTACGGTACAATCGATGTTCCTCCCGGGCCCCGAACCAGGCGAGCAGCGGAAGAAAGACGGCTACGGATCCCGACTCCAGCAGAACGACGACCTGCCTTATGGTGGATAACTCCAATCCAGGTGCAGACTCCAAACAAGGGGAGTCCACTTCCGGGAAGGAGAAGGATGAAGAAGGAGATATTGGTGTGTTGGAAAAAGGGGGGGCTACCCCTCCTTATATAGGGCAAGGGGGGGGGGTGTGATCCTTCTCCTCCCTTCCCCCATGTGGGAGTAAACTCCCAAGGGGGGGGGAGTGCTCCGGCCATAGGGGGGCATCGGCCCCACCCTTGGCGCCAAGCCCAAGGGGGGAGACCCCCCTCCTCCCTTAATGGGCCCCATGGGCCCATTTAGCCTTTTTCCCATTTTTTTAATTTTTTTAATATGTTTTAAATATTTAATTCAGATAATTAAATAATAAAACATTATTAAAACAATTAAACTTTATTTGGAACTATTCAAAATGTCCGGAAAGCATTTCGTCCTCCTCCGGAACTATTCCATTGATTTCTCCTATTTCACCGATTGATCCCGTAACTGTCCTATGCATCGATTGCCCTTAAGTGTAACACCCTAACGGTCCGGGAAACAGCAGACATGGTCGAGACTATTCTCATTGACCAATGACTAGTCAGTTGGACCTGGTTACTATCCTTGACAGCCCCTGCGCTTCAATCGAATGAACTTCGATCGCTTTTGGAAACCGTTAACGATACGACGTAATCCCTTTGTGCTCCGGTACTTTGTTTGTCCGAGGTTTGATCGTCGGTATCCTACATACCGTGTTCACATCTCGTTCACAAAAAACAAGTTTTCTCGTCCATGATCATTGCATCTCTTGTGACCTAGTCACTTGCTTCCAAGGTATTGATGCAATATCACCGAATGGGCCCAGAGTACCTGTCCTGTCACAAGGACTGACAAATCCCGCTCTGATATATTAACATACTCATCAACCATCTATTTCGGAATACCCAAAGTGCACCGTTATAGCCAGCATATTTCAGTCAGGCGGTGGGATACAAATCAAAGTCTCCTCATAGATGACAATTACGTATGATCATTACGGTCTAAGGACTAAGCCATATGTTACAAAGTCATAGCAACACTGAACTATGTGACTCGATCACATTGCAATACTTTAGGTGGGTGTACGTCCATCACATCATTCCCTTTAACGATATGACCTCATTGTCAATGGACTTAAGTGTCGCCATGATCAGGAAAGCTTGATCAATCAATTGCCCAATGAGATAGTTTACCCGAGTTAAACTACGGACCATGTTTTATACTACACCTGTATTAGTATTTCCAAGTAATACAGTTATAGCACAGTATAAAACTTATTATGAACAAAACGGATATGTGACAAATATCTTTATTAATTTGTCTCTAGGGCACATATCCAACAGTCTCCCACTTGCACTAGAGTACAAATTACACTAGTTTACATCAGGTATGTATCTAACACCAATGGTCTCTCGGTGTTCTTCAAACTTGCCCTGTGGAAGAGGTTTAGTCATCGGGTCTGCTGCGTTCAGATCCGTATGTATCTTGTGAATCCTAGTGTGTCCATCTTTGACGTAGTCTCGCGTCACATGGAACTTTCGGTGGTTGTGCTTGGCCGTAAAGTGAGTTCTTGGCTCCTTCGCGTTAGCAATGGCACCCGTGATATCGCAGAAGATTCCCACGGGGTCAGTGCAGCTGGGAAAGACGCCAAGCTCGATCACAAACTTCTTCAGCCACAACGCCTCGTTTGACGCTTCGCAAGCTGCAATATACTCCGACTCCATTGTAGATTGGGCGACGACTGACTGTTTTCGCTCCTCCAGCTAATTGCGCCACCGTTCAACATGAAAACATATCCCGTCTGGGATTTCGAGTCATCTAGATCTGAGCCGAGGCTTGCGCCAACGTAACCCTTTACAGTGAGCTCCTCATCAACTCCTCCATAAACGATAAAGAGATCCTTGGTTCTTCTCAAGTACTTAAGGATGTTCTTTACTGCTGTCCAGTGAGCCATTCCCGGATTACTCTGGTAGCGATTAGTCATACTAATGGCCAGCGCTAAATCCGGTCTGGTACATTACATAGCATACATGAGAGAACCTATGGATGAGGCATAGGGATTTGAGGACATCTCCTCCTTCTCTTTTGCTGTGGTTGGGCATTGAGTCACGCTTAATTTGACACCTTTTATAACTAGCAAGAGGCCTCTCTTGGAGTTACCCATACTGAACCTTTTCAATATCTTGTCAATATAAGTGTTCTGACTCAAGGCCAACCGTCGATTAGGTCTATCTCTATAGATCTTAATCCCTAATATGTACGCAGCTTCACCCAGGTCCTTCATGGAAAATTGTCCATTCAGATATTCCTTTACTTCTTCTAAGAATTTCTTATCGTTCCCTATCAGTAATATGTCTCCCACTCAGTTTCTTATAGACGCAGAACTCTTCGACATTTTGGACAAATCCAAAAGCTTTAATGACCTCATCAAATCAAAGATTACAGCTCCGAGATGCTTGCTTCAACCCATAGATGGACCGTTGAAGCTTGCACACCTTACCAACATTCCTTGGATCGATAAACCCCTCTGGTTGCATCATATACAACTCTTCCTCAATGTTGCCATTAAGGAACGCAGTTTTCACGTCCATCTTCCGTATCTCGTAATCATGATAGGCAGCTATTGCTAGTAGGATCCGAATAGACTTGATCATCGCTACAGGAGAGAATGTCTCCTCGTAGTCAACTCCTTGAATTTGTCGGAACCACTTCGCGACAAGTCAAGCTTTGTAGACAGATACGTCAGTCTTTTTCTTGAAAATCCATTTATTCTCGACGGCCTTGCGTTCCTCGGGAATATCCACCAAAGTCCAAACTTTGTTGGTGTACATGGAGTCTATTTCGGATTTCATGGCTTCTAGCCATTTCTCGGATTCGGGTCCCTCCATTGCTTCTTTGTCACTCGTAGGTTCATCCGACTCATCCGCCGAGATTGCATTCACAAGCTGTCCGTAAAACTCGGTAGGTTGACGGACTCTTGATGACCTACGGGGAAAAATAGGTTCCTCTTCATTGTCATCATGATCATCATGTATGTCATGATCGTTATGAATGTCTTCCTAGCCATTCTCTTCAGCTCCCACTGTGGAAGAAGGTTCCAGAACAATTTCTGTTGCCGGTTCTTCCAGTTGGAGTGATTGGTCAGTCACTTCATCGAGGTCTATTTTCCTCCCACTCAACTTTCGAGAGAAACTCTTTCTCAAGAAAGTGTCCAGTCTTAGTGACAAACGTTTTGCCCTCAGATTGGTTGTAGAAGGTGTATCCAACAGTTTCCTTTGGATATTCTATAAAGATGCATTTCTCCACCTTAGATTCGAGTTTGTCAGGCTGAAGTTTCCTAACATAAGCCTCACAACCCCAAATCTTCAGGTAAGACAACATTGGTTTCTTTCCAAACCATTCTTCAAACGGTGTTGTCTTCACGGATTTGGACGGTACCCTATTAAGAACGTAAGCGGCAGTTTCTAATGCATACCCCCAGAATGATGTAGGTAAGTCGGTATGAGACATCATTGACCGTACACTATCCAATAGTGTTTGGTTACGTCGCTCGGACACACCGTTTCGCTGAGGTGTTCCAGCTGGCGTAAGTTGTGGTACAATACCACAAGTCTTCAGATGAGTGCCAAACTCGTGACTTAAATACTCGCCTCCTCGATCGGATCGAAGGTTCTTGATTTTCTTCCCGAGTTGATTCTCGACCTCACTCTGAAATTCCTTGAACTTTTCAAAGGTTTCGGACTTGTGTTTCATTAAATAGATATACCCGTATCTACTTAAGTCATCCGTGAAGATCACGAAGTAACGAAAACCATTGCGTGCGGTGACATTCATTGGTCCGCATACATCAGTATGTATGATCCCTAATAAGTCCACCGCACGCTCCATTGTTCCATTGAATGGAGTCCTTGTCATTTTGCCCATTAGGAATGGTTCACATGCGTCAAGGGATCCAAAATCCAATGACTCCAGAAGTCCATCTTTATGGAGTTCCTCCATGCGCTTTATACCAATATGACCAAGTCGACAATGCCACATCGTCATGTGTTCTTCGTTACTAGGCTTTAATCTTTTGGCCTCTACGTTATTGATGTGGGAGTCATGATACTCGAGATCCATTAAGAATAAACCATTACGCACCGGTGCATGAACATAGAAGACATTATTCTTATAAAATGAACAACCAGTTGTTTCAGATTTAAAAGAATACTGGTCTCGCATCAAGCAAGAGCCAGTCACAATGTTCATACTCAACGCGGGTACATAATAGAAATTATTCAAGACAAGAATCAACCCCGAAGGGAGACTAAGACGAAGCGTGCCAATTGACATTACTTCAACCTTGGAACCATTCCCAACGCGCATCGTCACTTCATCCTTCCGCAAGAGTCGTTTATTCTGCATCCCCTCCTGGGAGTTACAGATGTGAGCAACTGATCCGGTATCAAATATCCAGACGTTGCTCCGAGCACTTGTCAGGAAAACTTCAATAACATGTATATCACATATATCCATGTCTCTTCCAGCAACTTTGTCGGCCTTCTTATCTTCTAGGTACTTGGTGCAGCTGTGCTCCTTCTTGATTTCCATGTCAGCAATTTTGAGTATTGTGAAGAATTCAGAAAGGGTCTCAACCATTCTTTGCATGTTGTACTTCAACACAAAACTCTCATATCAAGGGGGTAGCGACCGCAACACCCTATCAATCGCCACTTCATCTGGAATCTTAAATTCTAGATCATTTAGGCGTTGAACGTAGTCAGACATTTTGACTACATGCTCAGTCATGCTGGTGTGCTCTTCCATCTTTGCAGAGAAGAAAGCTTCACAAACTTCATTTCTCTCAACCTTGGCTTGAGGTGAAAAGACGGTCTTGAGGTCAGTGATTATCTCATAAGCACTGAAGCTCTCGAACCGTTTCTGCAGTTCAGCCTCCATGGCATGGAGCATACCCTTCTTGACAAGGGAGGAATCATCCGACTTAATGAGATAGAATTTCTTCTCAGCCGGAGTAGCGGTAGTTTCTGGTGCATCTCCTAATGCAGTCTCAAGTACATAGGACATTTTGAGGGGAACGAGGAGAATCCTCAGGGTGCGGAACCAGGAGGTGAAGTTTGACCCATTAGTTTTCAGTTTATCTTTCTCTAGGAATGATCCTAAGTTGAACGAGGGGCGTGGTGCTGTCATCTACAAGGTTGATTCAAAAAGATACATATTTAGACTTTTGTTCATAATGTGGAGTTCAATTACAATTCTAAAACTCCCACTTAGGAAAACATCTCTCAATTTTGCTAAGTGATTACACGATCCTAGAACACCATACCTCCCCCGTGTGACACGACCATCAGTATGTTGTTCAAGGTAGGCCATCATGCCAATCACATCATCCATGTGACTCATGCTCGACCTTTCGGTCTCTTGTGTACCGAGGCCATGTCTGCACATGCCAGGCTCGCCACCACACCCTATGTGATTTGTTGCTGTGTCATACAAGGCCATGCTTCTGGGCATGCTAGGCTTGCTACACCCACCTCTTGTGAACGAAAAAATGTTTGACATCCGTGTGACACATCATGCCTCCATAATGTAGAACTTTCCAGGTGGTGCTCACAAGGGTAAGGACACTATATTGGTTTTCGCGAGAGATGGTCCTGTTTCGTTCTACCGTCGATATATCTAGCATACTAGCATAAAACAGGAAGTAAAATTGTAAATCATACAACCTATGATCCCCCTTCATGCAAAGCAAAGTTAAAACGCCTTTCTAATTTAGCTTGTGCAAGTTTTACGTGGCTGCTAGGGATTTCGAGAGAGAGAGCCGATTTCTATCCTGCGAAAACATGCCACAACACTGATCCCCAATCGTCTCTATTACACCCCTGTCGGGGCCCTTCGTTGCAAACATCTTCGCATCGCTAATGCAGAGAGACAGACACCCCCAGCCACTTTATATGGTACAAGCCATATGTCAAGCGTGGAACCAGTCTCGCGTAAACGCGTAAGGTCGGTCGGGGGCCGCTTCATCAAACATTTCCGCAACGCTAAATGAGTACACGTGGGAGGGTAACGAATGAAGATCCGATGCCCACATCCTAGATGTGTTCTACCCGTACAATACATCTACGCATAGCTAGCTCATGATACCACTGTTTGAATACGGGGCAGAAAACACAAATTTTTCATACTTACGGTACCCGAACCCAAGATCTATGCTATGGCGATGTAAAGTAACAGAGGGAATCGGTGTTCATACCTTTGAAGACCGAAAGAGGGAAACGTTCTTGCGAACGTGGCTGGCGTAGACTCGGAACTACGACCTCCCTGTCGTGTAGAAGACCACCACTGGCGAGGATGACTCCCGGTAAACCTCCAGCGACGAAGTAGCACCACAGGTGTAGTGCCTCGAAGAGATTATACACGTACGGTACAATCGATGTTCCTCCCGGGCCCCGAACCAGGCGAGCAGCGGAAGAAATACGGCTACGGATCCCGACTCCAGCAGAACGACGGCCTACCATATGGTGGAGAACTCCAATCCAGGTGCAGACTCTAAACAAGGGGAGTCCACTTCCGGGAAGGAGAAGGAGGAAGAAGGAGATATTGGTGTGTTGGAAAAAGGGGGGGCTACCCCTCCTTATATAGGCCAAGGGGGGGTGTGATCCTCCTCCCCTCCCCCATGTGGGACTAAACTCCCAAGGGGGGGGGAGTGCGCCGGCCATAGGGGGGGATGGGCCCCACCCTTGGCGCCAAGCCCAAGGGGGGAGACCCCCTCCTCCCTTAATGGGCCCCATGGGCCCATTTACCCTTTTTCCCATTTTTTTAATTTTTTAATATGTTTTAAATATTTAATTCAAATGATTAAATAATAAAACATTATTAAAACAATTAAACTTTATTTGGAACTATTCAAAATGTCCGGAAAGCATTTCGTCCTCCTCCGGAACTATTCCGGTGATTTCTCCTATTTCACCGATTGATCCCGTAACTGTCCTATGCATCGATTGCCCTTAAGTGTAACACCCTAACGGTCCGGGAAACAGCAGACATGGTCGAGACTGTTCTCATTGACCAATGACTAGTCAGTTGGACCTGGTTACAATCCTTGACAGCCCCTGCGCTTCAATCGAATGAACTTCGATCGCTTTTGGAAACCGTTAACGATACGACGTAATCCCTTTGTGCTCCGGTACTTTGTTTGTCCGAGGTTTGATCGTCGGTATCCTACATACTGTGTTCACATCTCGTTCACAAAAAACAAGTTTTCTCGTCCATGATCATTGCATATCTTGTGACCTAGTCACTTGCTTGCAAGCTATTGATGCAATATCACCGAGTGGGCCCAGAGTACCTGTCCTGTCACAAGGACTGACAAATCCCGCTCTGATCTATTAACATACTCATCAACCATCTATTTCGTAATACCCAAAGTGCACCATTATAGCCAGCATATTTCAGTCAGGCGGTGGGATACAAATCAAAGTCTCCTCATAGATGACAATTACGTATGATCATTACGGTCTAAGGACTAAGCCATATGTTACAAAGTCATAGCAACGCTGAACTATGTGACTCGATCACATTGCAATACTTTAGGTGGGTGTACGTCCATCACATCATTCCCTTTAACGATATGACCTCATTGTCAATGGACTTAAGTGTCGCCATGATCAGGAAAGCTTGATCAATCAATTGCCCAATGAGATAGTTTACCCGAGTTAAACTACGGACCATGTTTTATACTACACCTGTATTAGTATTTCCAAGTAATACAGTTATAGCACAGTATAAAACTTATTATGAACAAAACGGATATGTGACAAATATCTTTATTAATTTGTCTCTAGGGCACATATCCAACAAGATCGACCCCCTCATTTGTACTTCATGATGGATGATAGTCGCCATCTGCGCTTGGATGTGAAAGAACTCCTCCTTAAGATTTGCATCGGCGATTTCCTCCTTCCTTTCGGCCCACGCTCTGAGATGACTTGGAAGCGTAAGGTTGTATTGTTCCTGTACAATCGCCCTCATGTGATGAAGGGCGTAGTACGCATCCCTCACACTGCTAGCCAGCTGCTTGACGCATGGGAACTGCGTTACGTGGCTGAACACGTTCACGTCAGGCTGATTCTTCCTGAACTTGTGCTTCACCATCTTTCCTCCGGATTTTATGTAGACGGCGAGAGCATCATCCAAAACTCTCATGATATACTTGTAATATTTCTTCTTCACACTCCCCGAGTCTAAATACACGTCATGCGAGTGTTGCCGTGAAAAGCAGATGAGCACACAGTCTTGATCCTCACTGCATAATTAAAACAATCCAAAAGGAATGTTGGAAGAGGACAATGGAAAGCTAACAAAGCATATATGCTACGGCGGCGAGCGAATGACTTATTTGGGAGAGTAGTTCATAAGAAATGAATCCTTGTCGGTGTTCTGTAGCATGAAGTCTATGATGTACCCCTCCGCGAGAGCTGCGTCCTCGTCGTCCATCAAGATGTTTTCACGCATGTAGAAGGGGTCCAATATCGCGACGCTCGGGGTCTTATCTCTCCTGATACTCATAAAAAGGCTGAGCGAGAACAGACGGATAAGGCTATGGTCCAGCCGCTTGATATGGTACAAATTGAAGATCTCCGAAAAACGCAGGATTATCATATCCGCGGGGATAGTGTTGATGAAGCCCATGTTGAGTGGAACCTTGGCGATGGAAACCGGGTACGAGGGATTCTCTTCTCGAAGAAGAATCTTCTCTAATGCCATAATACTGTGATGCACACTCTGCATATCCGAATTTTCAATGTCGAGCATGTCCTTAGGTAGCATCGCCCTAACCGCCACATTGATTTCAAACGAGAGATCCTTGGGTCTTGGTGGCCTGTCCTGAGCGCGGATGGGCACCGAAGGTTGGCTGCTCGAAGTGATGCTCATCTATCTTTTCCATCCCTTCTTCTTTTCTGATTTCGAGAAGTCACCGGCCTTGATCTTCTTAGTGGCCGCCTTATGGAGTGTGGACGGGCTGAGAATAGATCTCCTTGTGACATCTGCTTGAGTCTCGGTGAAGGCGCAAGCTGCTGGAGACATCTCCTGAGAAGCAGCGAAGAGACGCGTGGAGCAAGAAGGCTTCGCCGCAAGATCAGCTGGACCGCGAGCTTCCTCGTCATGCTGATAGGCTTCTTCAGCAGGAGGCATGAATAACTCATCAACATCATACAAAATTTTGAGGAACTGGTCGGCGTTGATATCATCATCAAGATCATCGTCTTCTTGTTGTGCGCCGATGGGATCATGTGGCGCCGGCACGATGACTACCGGTGTTTTCCTAGGTGTGGTGCCCCTTTCCCCCGTCATTAAACGCATTTGGGTCTTCGGCCATAGGCATATTTGGCCGAAACAGTCACTGCGGACTGCCGGCTCGTCCTCATCGTATCCGGGGGGTTGAATGGGACGTTCAACTCTCTCGTAGCCCGAAATCATGAGAGAGATTTGAACCCTATTGTGCATATTGTGCATGATTCAATTTTGTGGTTGAATGATTTTACCTTTGGCAACATCCTTCAACTCGCCGTCCACGACTTGTAATAGAATGCATGTAGTGTCCTCCTGCGAAAGAGATATATGCATGTAGGGCATCAGAGAGATTCCACTAAAAAGGCAAGGAGATGAAGTCCTCGTTTGAGTTGCAGACGCTTATAGTTACCTTGAGGGACTCGAGGTCGGCCAATGAAGAGACCCCGCCGATGACGGCGGGCATGCAAGAGACGGAGGGCGCGCTGCCTCCCATGGCATCGCTCGCCCTATTTGCGCTGCCGCCGGGTGCATTATTGTTATGCCCCGGTTGCTCCATCGTGGCTGGAGGAGTTACCAGCACGTCCGGCGCCGCCGCCGCGGTGTTGGCGGCCGGAGTCACCAATATGCCGGGAGTCGGTGCGGGAGCCTGTAACAGCCCAGATTTCACAAAAATTAAAAATTTTGTTTGCGGTGTGAATTGTTTGATTGTCTGATTTGTTTGCGGTGTTTGCATCCCCGATTTATCGATCGGCAATTATTTTTCCCCCTCTTATCTCGTATCAGATGGAGACCGACCCTTGCCACCCTAACACTCGACATTTGCGACACCGGGTTTCGCCCGATCACCGTCGTGAAAACCGCACGAGACCAGCCGCAACCAACGGAACGAAAAACCACGTTTAATAATTAAATGAGTTAGTTTTATAGCGCGCCGGAAAGTATTTTCAGAACCGTTCCAGTGCGAGGTGAACGCCGCCGGCTCGACGCGCTGATCGCGCAGTTCGAAGTTTTACCCGAATCGGAGGTCCTGCGGACCCCCGGCGGTTAGAAACGTAAACACCGCGCGCGAGAGAAAAACTGGAGATGTTTTTGCAAACTACCAGCCGCCGTGGGCGTCGACCGTCGGGACGAACCCCTCGTCCAGCCAGCCAGCCAGGTGGGCCGGCCTGCCCAGCCCAGTACCCCGCGGCCTAGCCAGCCCAAGCCAGCCTCCTCCCCTCTGGAAAAACTGTTTACTGATTCAATTTTGCGTTGTTATTTGCGAGTAAAATGTAGTTCGGATGACGTTACGCCCAAAAGGAAAATTCCTTAGAATTGTGTGTACTTCAATCCATCTTTTGTGAGCATTTTGATTTGAGGGCATCTTGATGGTGCAAATCTGTGTTTAAGTGGGCATCAGGCCGTTAAACTGCTACTAATTGCTGTTATGTGCTGCTGTTGTTATTTTATCGCAAGTTTGATTGATGATTGTGACACATCCATGAGGCCTATTGCATTGATTCTTTTTTGCATACTGTTAAGCATCATGTCTACTTCCATTATATGTATTTCATTGTCATGATATGCTTGCTGGTCATATAGTTATTCAGCTCCAAAGTTGTTATGCCACTGTTTTTGACAACCACCTCTGTTTTTCTCCAAGTCTGTAACGTCACAATGCCATATTTCATGCTTAATATCTTTTGATCTGCTATGCCTATGACCTTGATTCTTGTTTGTACCTACTCATCATCATGTCTACTCCATGCTTATATATTTCTATGTCATGTTGCTGCACTTTTGCATATAGTTTTGCTCCTGTTTATACAGCATAAAAATAACAGTTTCTGCCATGTTTCTCTGATTTTCACTAAGTCCTAGACCAGTAATGTTTTATTGCATTTTGCATGGGCTATAACTAGTTGTTCATGATGCCTATTTGCATGATTATTTTTGTCATGCCTTCCTTGTCATGTCTACTTTAATTGCATATCATTTGTGAATATGTTTGCATTGATTATCCTGTTTATGCATTGCTCTAAAGTGTGCTTCCCGATGTTGGCAGATTGTGTTCCAAACTTGTATTGCTTGTATCTTTTTAACCGTAACTCCGTTTGGAGTGTTCTTTATATGTAACTTAATTAGTTTTTCATGTGATTTGTGTTTATTCTTTTGATTGCTGTTGTTAACCAACCTAACATATGGTTTAGGGAAGAATAGTACCAAATCTTTTAATTGTCGTGGGGTACTTAGTGTTATGCCATGTTTAGGTTGTGCCTCACTTAAATTGACTAGCATAGATAGTTTCCTTTATGCTTAACCTCTTGCCATGTTTGTGTGCTATTTCATGCTTGCTTGAGTTGCCATGTTAACAAACTTTGTTGATAACCTGTAGCTAAATAACTTGAACCTTTCCAAATGTGCGGTATCATCGTGTCTGACGAGTACTCCACTTAACCTGTTAGTAACCGCTCTCGACGGTAGGTGCGATGTCTCGTGTTGCCTTCTTGTTGATGCTTGCTCGTGTTTGCCTCGTAGTAATAGATGCTTGCTCGTTGATTACTTTCCAGTGTTTACCCTCTTGTGTGCTTCCGCGGGTACCTTCGGAGACGATGCGAGCTTGCGATCAACTACACCTTCGGAATCCGACTGATCAACAGGCAAGGACTATACATTACTTATGATCCATTCTATTTCAACCAGCGGTTTGCATGCTAGTCTAGGTTAGGTTCGATGTTTGATCCTACCACATGTTACAGCCTCTTTCAAACCGATACAGCCATGTCCCCTCCCAGCAAACCATGTATTGCTATGTTACTATTGCTCGTTGCTCAGCCCTTGCTTAGTATGCATGCTTAGGATGCTACGATGTTACCGTGATACTCCTTGGTTTGGGCTACCACATTATTATATTGTTGTTGATGATATGATTATTATAATGTTGACTATATTCGACGAAGGATGGAAGGTCTAGGCTATCCCGCCTCGACGCTTTGTTCCATTCGAGTCACCTAGGATCCGAGTTTCGGGTATTGGTTTTAAGACTGAGCGTGCCTAACCGCGTTTGGGATTTTATGGGGTCCCCTTTTCTTACCTACCTAGCTTCAAACATTTCAAGTGGTGGCCCAAGCTGATTTACCATTTGAAACCGTGTGTGTGCTGGTCGGCCGCTAGTAGTTTTCCAACCAACCCGGACCAGTGAGGACATAGTTCCCTTGCTGGCCCACTTTGTCCGGCTGAGGAACCGGTTTCCCATGTGTGATTAACCGGCTATCCAAACCTGCAACGGACGGTAGAGACCAATTCGAGAGCGCGGCCGGCTTTTGAGTTGGGTGTCGACTCACCGGGGGCCACCCGGATTTGTTCGTTGTAAATCATAAAATTGTTGCCTATGATGGGTAGCAACTGAGAGAGATGGGCGTGCGTGCGGAGCCTTGTAATGGGCAGTTGGTACACCCCTGCAGGGTTAAATCTTTTCGAGAAGCCGTGTCCACGGTTATGGACGACTTGGAACCTACGTCTTGTTCATAGATAACATTCAACTGAATCATAAATATAACTTGATCAACGTGTGTGTGCCTTGACTGCTTCTTCTTCGTCGGGATACGAAGAGGAGGAAAAGGATAGGATAGGCGTTATGATTGCGTAAGTAGGTGGATAGCAGACTTGTTGGAGGCGATTCCTCATCGAATGCTTGGCTTCTTACCTTACTCTCTAGATCGTTAGCCACTTCATAAATGCTAGTGCGGCAGCAACCTCACAACTTGCCCCATCCTTACCGTAAACTACTAGTTGTCCTAGAATTAAGAGTGATGAAGTCCTTGCTGGGTCAGTTGACCACTACAGTTGGATGCTGAGTACTTCTATACTCATGATACTACCCCCAAACTCTTTTTCAGGGTTTTTGATCGACAACAGGTATGGTGATCGACGTTTCACGTGGAGACTCGACGACGACTAGATAGGCGGATCCGGGCGGAGGGCCTGGACCCGTGTGGTTATGGGATCGATGTTTTTCTCTTTGCCAGTAGGAATTTGATTGTAGTATGTACTCAGACATATACCTTCCACTGATGTATTGTATTTAAGGCAGTTGTATGCCGATTGTATGAGATGTTGTATCCTTGTAACTTTAATATTGTGATATCATGTTGGAAATCCAGGGAATATGACTTCGTTATATGTCGCGGTGGGACCGATATGTGCTTCGTCCCCGGATCTGGATGGAAACATCTAGATCTGGAACAGTACCGCATATCGGGCCTTACAGAGCCACCACTACGGCGGGAGTCGGGACTGCTGGCGCCGCGGTGCCCGAGTTGCTGCCGACCATGCTGGGGACCGGTATGGGCCCTTGTCCACCACGCGCTTGCCAATTCGTGAGTGACTGCATAATATCTGGAAGGAGAGCGTTCATCGTTTTCGCCACTTCGTCCTGGACAAGCTGCGGAAGCATGTTCACCTTCTCCTCCAGTCCACGAACATAAGCGGCATCTTCTTCGGTCCTAATCGCCTTGCGCCCCCTCGAACCGGACTGCTCCGCCGATTTTCCATAATATTCGGACCAATTTAGGTCCGCACCAAAGCCGACCACACGACCGGCTGACGATGGCTTCGCCGTTACGTCGTCAACCTTCTTCACCTTGTTCAACGCACTGTTAAAGGCGTTGTCCCACGGGCCGGCCGGCTTAGCCGACGACTCCTGCGATGAGGCGATTTTCATTTCCGCTTGCTGCAGAAAGAATGTGAAACATTAAGAAATTGTGAACTTCACTGGAGAATTCAATCGACAAGGTCGCCTGGTAAACTACTTACCACGGCAGTCGTAAACTCCTGAATCTTAGGATCGATAACTATTTTCGAGGTTGCTTTGTCGTTATAGCTCCGGGCCCTAACAAAGAATTCGGTCTGCGGATCATCTTTGTATGGCTGGAAGGGTTAGGTATGCCCGTAGGGCGTACTCCACATCCTCCTTGTCCCATTTAGGCTTGAAACTTCTGTAAACACCGGCTCCGAGACGGTGGTTACCTATGACCTATGACCGCATGGCCTTGCCCTTTGCACTCGCGGCCTTGGCTGGCTCGGACTCACACCTAGCCTTGAAAAGGTTGTAGGTATCTTCGTCGATCAACGACTCTTTCTCCTTGAGCTCCTCCCAGGTTTTATTCTTTTCAATAGTTGCCCTCTTCACCCGGGTTTTCCAACTGGACAAGGCCTTGCTCATCTTCCTGAGGGCCCATGTGTTTACTTTGTTCCCTTTGAGTTTGGTGTTATCGTACGGCTCCGGAAACTTGTATCGTCCGTGCAGCTTGTTGATAAGAAGCTGACAATAATGAATATTCTCACGACTCCTGAGTTTAATCGTGGTGATCGGCACGGTGTTGCGGAGGATCGCCGCGACTTGACGGCCGTACCCTTCCGAAAAACGTTCAGGCTGTTTAGGAATCCCGACGGCGGTCACAACAGTAAACTCTTGCGTGATGGTGCCGACCTTGATCGGTTTCCGATTCCTCTTCTTCGACTGGGTACCATCTGTGTTGGAGCCACCGGTCCCATCATCCTCGCCGGTGTTCCTCTCGACGTCTGTCGTACCGGCCTCCTCCTCCATGTCATCATACGATGAGTCGGACTCCGACTCTATCTCCTCCTCATACTCCTCCTCGCCCGGAGGTACTTCCTCTTCTCTCTACTCCTCGACCTCCTCCTGGGAGCATTCCCAAAATTGCTTCATTTTTTTTCCCGACTGAGAAGAAGGACCGGCGTCGGCTCTGGTCGACATGTTTGCACTAGTACAATATTAAGAAATGCAAGTACTTTATTAATTAGCACAATAAATAAATGCAACTACTCTCATGTTAAGAAAAATAGCAAAGGTACGTCATGCATGGATTCACTGAAAAATTCGGCATGACCTTTGCTATTTTTCTTAACATGAGAGTGCCCCATTCTCAACCGAAATGGAAGTTAATCAACATTTCGGGAGAAAGGGGATAATGATTTGTACCTGCAAAACATATATATTGGCTATACATGAGACAATAACCAGCAACATAGCATTTGTTCTTATCATATTTCATAACCATATTCACCAAATATCAAGTAAAACAGTGGATTGATATATGCTTAACAACATCTATATGACAAGTGCTAGATTTTTATAAGAACAAATGATATAGCTACTTCATCACTGTCCTAAAATTCTAGTAAAACTAGTACATAACCCATGTGTTGAATTTTTTTCAAAGAGAACCAAGGAATGAACAAAGCTAGTAGCATTTTTTAAAGCTGCTTGCATTCTGTTAAGAACAGATTCTACTCAGATTTCCCTCTCCATTTAATTTTTTTAAGAACAGATTCTACACACACATGACACACACACACACACACAGCACAACACACACACAGAAGAATCAATTTCCCTTTGGACCTATGTTGCTATGATGGCTTATATATGCATCCAGAAAGATTTTAAGGTATGATGGTATTTAGCGAGACAACATGTCATATTGTCATGTGATATTGAAGTAGAATATAAACCTTTCACTAGTAAATGTTGACACATTGGATACATATACGTCTTTTTTCTATCACTTTCCTTGGGAGATGACTAAAGCCTAAAGTAACTGGCTTTTTTTACTAGAAACTACTAATAATGACCAATCTGTCTAGGAACAGAGGAGATCAATGGTATTGTGTGGCTGGATGACCATACAAGGTTAGCTATACTTCAATGATCATGCATACACTTAACAATTTCATTTGTACAACTCTAAGCAAAAAAAACCCAAGCTATTTTGAAGCAAATTCAGACAATTAGCAAGACGAATTACAAGCATTTTCAAACCAAAAATTCACATCCACAAGAAATGGAGGGGGTCAACCAAGCTATTTAACCATAATTATTTGCAAACCCCATGCTATTTAATCATAGCTTTGAAGAACAGGGGATAAGCAGGGGGCAGGGATGGAGATGGAGGTGTCAAGGGGCTCACCTCGGGGGCCTTGGGGTGGAGGCTCCGGTGGCGTCGATGGGATCCGATGGAGACGAGCAACTCCGGTGGCGGCGAGCGACTCCGGTGGCATCGAGCGCGCGGCTCCTCTGCGATGGCGTAAAGGGGCGGTTCCGGCGTCGCGGGGCGAGTGCTCCCATGGCATCGAGGGGCGAATGCTCCGGCGTCGAGGGGCAAGTGCTCCGGTGTCGAGGGGCGGCTCCAGTGTCGATGGCGAGGACGGTGGCAGCTAGGGCTCCACTGCTCGAGAGGGGGTCGAATGGGTACTGTGTGCATGTAAGTCCCGATATGCGGTACTGTTGCCGGTCTTGATGTTTCCATCCAGATCCGGGGACGAAGCACATATCGGTCCCACCGCGACATATGACAAAGCCATATGCCCCGGATTTCCAACATGATATCACAACATTACAGCTACAAGGATACAACATCTCATACAATCGGCATACAATTGCCTTAATACAATACATCAGCGGAAGATACATGTCTGAGTACAGACTACAATCAAATGCCTACTGGTAAAGAGAAAAACATCGATCCCCATAACAACACGGGTCTAGGCCCTCCGCCGGGCTCCTCCTAACTAGTCGTCGTCGAGTCTCCACGTCAAACGTCGATCACCATACCTGTTGTCGACCAAGAACCCTGAAAAGAGTTTGGGGGTAGTATCATGAGTACAGAAGTACTCAGCATCCAACGGTAGTGGTCATCTGACCCAGCAAGGACTTCATCACTCGTCATTCTATGAAAACTAGTAGTTTACAGTAAGGATGGGGTAAGTGCTGAGGTTGCTGCTGCACTAGCATTTATGAAGTGGCTAACGATCTATAGAGTAAGATAAGAAGCCAATCATTCGATGAGGAATCGCCTCCAACAAGTCTTCTATCCACCTACTTACGCAAGTATAACACCTATCCTATCCTTGTCCTCATCTTCGCATCCCAACGAAGAAGAAGCAGTCAAGGCACACACACACACGTTGATCAAGTTATATTTAGATTATCTCAGTAGTTGTTGTCTATGAACAATAAGTAGGTCTCAAGTCGTCCATAACCGTGGACACGGCTTCTCGAAAAGATTTAACCCTGCAGGGGTGTACCAACTGCCCATTACAAGGCTCCGCACGCACGCCCATCTCTCAGTCAGGCCCGTTAAAGACACTAATTGTAGAGTTGTTCCGACAGATCCGGTACGACAGGTCCCTCTAACTAACAACGCACAAATCCGGGTGGCCCCCGGTGAGTCGACATCCAACTGAAAAGCCGGCCGCGCTCTCGAATCGGTCTCTACCGTTTGGAGGAGGTCAGGATAACCTACCCTCGCCCAAGCAGGCTCCCTAGCTTCCAAGTATGGACCAACAGGATATACCATCCCACTTGCCCGGTTTATTTTAAATCCACTGGCTGCAGACCAGTTACGCACACGGTTTCTGAAATGGTAAAATCAGCTTGGTCCACCACTACAAATTTTTGAAGCTAGGTAGGTAAGAAGAGGGGACCCCATAGAATCCCACACGCGGTTAGGCACGCTCAGTCTGAAAACCAATACCCGGAACTCGGGTCCTAGGTGACTCGAATGGAACAAAGCGTCGGGGCGGGATAACCTAGACCTTCCATCCTTCGTCGATTATAGTCAACATTATAATAATCATATCGTCAACAACAATATAATAATGTGATATCCCAATCCAAGGAGTAACGGGGTAACATCGTAGAATCCTAAGCATGCATACTAAGCAGGGGCTGAACAACGAGCAATAGTAACATAGCAGTACATGGTTTGCTGGGAAGGGACATGGCTGTATCGGTTTGAAAGAGGCTATAAACATGTGGTAGGATCAAACATCGAACCTAAACTAGACTAGCATGCAAACCGCTGGTTGAAATAGAATGGATCATAAGTAATGTATAGTCCATGCCTGTTGAAAAGTAGGGTTCCGAAGGTGTAGTTGATCGCAAGCTCACATCTTCTTCGAAGGTACCCGCGGAAGCACACAAGACGGTAAACGCTGGAAAGCAATCAACGAACAAGCATCTATTACTACGAAGCAAACACGAGCAAGCATCATAAAAAAGGTAACACAGGGAAACGCACTACGATATTGCATCTATCGTCGAGAGTGGTTACTAACAAGTTAAGTGGAGTATTCGTCACACACGACGATACCGCACATTTACAAGGGTTCAAATTGGTTAGCTACACAAGATGAGCAATGGTTGTTAACATGGCAACTCAAGCAAGCATGACATAGTACACAAACACGACAAGAGGTGAGGCATAATTAAAAATATCTATGTTAGTCAATTTAAGTGAGACACAACCTAAACATGGCATAATACTAAGTGTCTCACGATAATTTAAGAATTTGGTACTGTTCTTCCCTAAACCACATTTTAGGTTGGTTAACAACAGCAAAAAATAGCACAAACACAAAGTACACGGAAAACTAGTCAAGATACATATAAAGAACACTCCAAACGGAGTTACGGTTAAAAAGATACAAGCAAAACAAGTTTGGAACACAATCTGCCAACATCAAGAAGCACACTTTAGAGCAATACATAAACAGTGCAATGAATGCAAACATGCTCACAAATGATATGCATCTAAAGTAGACATGGCAGGGAAGGCATGGCAAAAGGAATCATGCAAATCTGCATCATGGTTCACTAGTTATAAGCAACACAAAAAGCTATAAAACATTACTCGTCAAGGACTTAGTGAATCAGGAAAACAGGGCAGAAACTGTTATTTTCATGCTGTATAAACAGGAGCATAACTATATGCAAAAGTGCAGCAACATAACATAGAAAAATATGAGCATGGAGTAGGCATGATGGTGATCAGGTACAAACAAGAATCAAGGTCATATGTATCACAAATCAAAAGATATTAAGCATGCAACATGGCATCGGAAAGTTACAGACTTAGAGAAAAACAGAGGTGGCTGTCAACAACAGCAAGATAGCAACTTTGGGTGATGAAACAAACATAATGCAGCAGGAAAATATGACAAGTGATTGCATAGGATTGAAGTAGACATGATTATTAACAGTATGCAAAAGGAATTAATAGTATAGTCCTCATGGATGTGTCACAATCATCAATCAAACTTGCAATAAAATAACAACAGCAGCACACTAACAGGAAATAATAGCAGTTAACAGTCTGATGCCCACTTCAACATTGATTAACAACATCAAGATGACCTCAAATAAAAATGCACACAAAAGACGAACTGAAGTACACACAAAACTAAACAATTTTCCTTTTGGGCGCAAACTCATCCGGGCTACGAATCTCTCTTAAATTACGTTGCAAATCAGTACCATCTATTTACAGACTTAGCAAAATCTGGAAAAGGAAAAAAACATGGAGGAAAAAAAAAGAGGGCGCAATGGGCTGCTCACCCTAGTGGGCTCGGCCCATCTGGCAGGCGGGCGCGGTGTAGTTGGTTTTCGCCCAGGGCGCTGAGGAGGCCATGGGCCGAGGCAGTTACGGGCCGAGGCGAGGCGACTAGGCCGGCCCACATGACCGGTGATGGCCTGGGTGGCCAGGTCGGCCCCGTCACCGGATCGGGTGACCGCGGAGGTCGACGGTGGCGCATGGCGGCGTTCCGGCGCGGCGATGGGCGTCGAGGCAGGGAGGAGGGGCCAGGAGGCGCGGGAGGGCGGTGCCGGCTCGGATCCATGCGGTGGCTCGCCGGATCTGGCGCCGTGATCGTCGAGGCGGCGTCCCGCGGGCAGAGGCGAGCTCGGCTCCTCGCCGGCCATGGAGCTGCGGCGGCGGCGGTCCTGCGGAGGAGGGAACAGAGGGGTGAGAGGGAGAGGGAGGCATGGAGGAGGCCGCGGCTCGGCAGGGGCTCATCGGAGGCGCGGGGCGGCTGGCCGTGGCCGCCCGCCGGCGTGGAGGCGGCGCGGCGGGATGGCTGCGGCTCGTCTCGTGCGGTTTCCGCGATGGTGATCGGGTGAAACCCGGTGTTGCAAAGGTCGAGTGTCAAGGTGGCAAGGGTCGGTCTCCGTCCGGTACGAGATAAGAGGGAAAAATAATCGCCGATCGATAAATCAGGGATGCAAAAACCGCAAACAAATCAGACAATCAAACAATTCACGCAGAAAACAAAAAAATTAATTTTTGTGAAATCTGGGCTGTTAAAGTGCACGAAGGGGAGGGGTCCATGGAGGTTAAGCCTTAGGGGTGGCGCATTCTTCCAGAATGCGCCACCAAGAGGTTTCTTATGCGTGGCGCATCCTGGCGAAATGCGCCACGCATAACAGGCCTCTTGGTGGCGCATTCTGGCAGAATGCGCCACCCCTAAGCGCACTTAGTGGCGCATTTCTACATAATGCGCCACCCCTAAGAGTTTTTAAATTTTTTTGTTGAAATAATTGTCTTAGCTATCTATCTATTTTGTTATCGCTAATAGTTTTTCTATCGCTACTAAATATATGATCCAAACATAAGATTGTGTATCGTCATTTTTAAGGAGTTAGGCATGATGCTTCAATTGTGTATCGTCGACATTCATACACTTAAAAATATATGATCCAAACATAAGATTGTGATCATCAATTAAAAAGTGCAGATTAAATCCATACATACACAAAGTGATCATGAATTACAAAATATTTTCTTAAATTTGGAGCTAGCTATCTAGATAGCTATCGTTTCCTCACGATCTTCTTCTTTCCCTTCTTTGTCGTGGTTGAATAATTTAGGCCCGGGACGCCTTCACTTTTCCTCTTGAACGGGTACCTTTCTTCGGTAGGGTTGTGGTGTATGTATCCTAAGTGGCGTAGTCATCTTCCATCTTCGGGTCGCCGTACTTGTCAAAGTCTTGCTCGTTGGCGACTGCATCCATTCCGATGATGTTTCTTTTGCCTCTCCTCACTACATCGTGGCTTGGCTTTGATGGGTCGGTAATGAAGAAGCATTGGTCCTCTTGGCTAGCCAGTACCCGTGGCTCATTTTTCGCGGTGACGTTTGCGCCCGCAGACTTGGATTTGGCTTCGGGTATAACCATGGTGGTGAAGTACCGGTCTTATTTTACGACGCTCTTGGCCCATCTCACACGGAACATCGACACCTTCTCTCCATAGTAGTCGAGCTCCCATATGTCCTCGATCCTTCCGTAGAATCTTTCCTTGACGTCATCGGTGTAGAATATCCCCGTTACCCCTGAGTTCTGGGAATCGCAGTTATTGTCCTTTTCCTAAGTGTACAATGTGTAGCCGTTGATATCATACGCATGATAGGTCATCAGGTTGCGTGCGGCACCCTGTAACAAGGTGAATATCATCTTTTCGTCCTCGGAAGCGTTCCTTCACGGGGGATTAGCATGAAGCTCATCCCTGAACCAAGTAATGAAACCAGAGTTGTGCTCTTTGATTAGCCGTGGATCTCGGTCCGTTATCTGCAGGCCCTGGTCACTGTACTTCTTCCGGATTACATCCTTGCGCTTTACTATCCAAGGATCGACCAGCTGGATGTGTTGTAGCGCGACTAGACTTGCTCTTTCAAAGTCGATGTCTCGACCGTCAAAGTTGACATGCATTGCGCGGCTTCCCTCGTGGTGACCACACCCATCGGTCCTGCCAAAGTGCTTGTTGACGGCCAGATTAACAGGGTTCTCGGTGTTGAGATAATTCGTGCAAAAAGAGATGCACTCTTCGGTTAGAAAGCCCTTCGCTATGCTTGCATCTGGACGGGACCTGTTACGAACGTATTTTTTGATGTGTCCATTCATCCTTTGGAACGGCATCATGCTGCGCAGAAACGCAGGCCCGAGTTGGACGATATCGTCCACGACGTGGATCAGCAGATGCACCATAATGTCGAAGAATGCGTGCGGGAAATAGATCTCAAGCTCGCATAGTATGAGCACGATCTCCTCCTGTAGCCTTTTGAGTTGCGTAGCGCAAATCGACTTCCGGGAGATGACGTCAAAAAAGATGCAAAGGCCAAACAACGTTTTACGGATGTGCTCGTCCATTATCCCTCGGATCGCAACCGGGAGAATCTCCGTCATCAGCACGGCACAGTCGTGATTTTACATCCCGCTGAAACGTTGCTTCGCCTCCTCTAGGTATCTGCTTATCTTCCCCGCGTAGCCGTTCGGAAATTTTACTCCTATGAGGCAGTGGATAAACCGCTTGATCTCATCCTCGCAGAGAGTGAAGCATGTCGGGGGGCAGTGATCAATACCGGTCTTCTTCTTGGTCGCACTTTTTTGTTTGCGAGAGTTTTGCGTTTCCGTATCCTCTTCCTCCTCTGGCTCATCATGGTCGTCACTAGGGGGGGTGAAGTTCCCTCCTAATGCCCATAAATTTCAATTCATTCCTTCCTTTTGGCCCGTCCTTGCTCTTCGCTGGCATGTTGAGCAGCGTGCCAAACAAGCTGTTGTAACAGCCCTGATTTCACAAAAATTAAAAATTTTGTTTTCGGTGTGAATTGTTTGATTGTCTGATTTGTTTGCGGTGTTTGCATCCCCGATTTATCGATCGGCGATTATTTTTTCTCCCCCTATTCTCGTATCGGACGGACACCGACCCTTTCCACCCTGACACTCGACCTTTGCGACACCGGGTTTCACCCGATCACATCGCGAAAACCGCACGAGACCAGCCGCAGCCAACGGATCGAAAAACCCCATTTAATAATTAAACGTGTTATTTTTATAGCGCGCCGGAAAATATTGTCGGAATGTCACCGCAGTGAGGTACGATCAACGGGCTCGACGCGCTAAGCGCGTGGTTCGAGATTTCGTCCGAATCGGAGTTCGTGCGGAGTCTCGGCGGTCACGAACGCGATCACCAGACGCGAGAGAGAGGTACCGGGGGCGTTTGCGTAAACTGGCCAGCCAACCTGCCTATATAATGACCCCCACCTCCCAAACCAGCCAATTACGGTTCCCCTTTATAAATTTTGCAGCCACCCCCCTGAAAAATATCCAGATCTGCCCAATCTGACCCCAAAATCCCGAAACCCTAGCTTCCAATTAATCCCGACCGTCAGATCTGGGGATCAATGGTGCAGATGGAGGCCACGTCACCCCCAGATCCCCACAGCAGCCTCTCCAGCAACTCGGGCCCCGCAGGACCGCTGCCAGCCCGCTCGGGCACGATCTGGGCCGAGCACAGCCGCCTCCCGAGTGCGTCCATCGCGCCGTCGTCTTCCTCGCCTTGCCGCCGGGGAGCAGCGCCACCACGGCGAGCCGCGCGCAGCGCCGGCCTCACTTCCTCTCCTCTCGCCCTTCTCTCCCTTCCTCTTCTCCCTCTTCCCTCTCTCACTGCCCCGTTCTTCTCCGCAGGACGAAGCCGCCGCCGCCGCCATTGGAGGCCGCCCGAGCTCCGCGCAGCAACCCCGCCGCCGCCTGGCCACGTCCCCGCACGGATCCGGCGACGCCGCACCGGGATCCGCTACCGCCGCCTCCTGTCCTCCCCGCCGTAGCGCTCCTCACCGGCGGGCGCCGCCACCAGCCACCGGCCGGCTCGGTCCGAGCCACCTGCCTCGACCCAGGCCGCACCAACCGCCGCTGTGGCATGGGCCGGCCCAAGCGCGCCCCCTCCAGTGCAGCCTAGACGCATCCCTCTGGCCAGATGGGCTCAGCCCATGGGTGAGCCAACCTAGCACCTTTTTTTTATTTTATTTTCCGTCTGTTTTTTTTCTTTTACCTCTCTAATTTTTGGCTAAGTCTTGTGAAAACTGCTGCCGTTACGTTTTTGCACGGTAATTTGCGAGTAATCCGTAGCTCTGATGAACGTGCCTCCAAAACGAAAGTTGCTCAGTTTCGCGTGCTCTAGCGTTCGTATGTAGAAAGTTTTCCGTTTGAGGCCGTCTAGATAGTTTAATTATGCGTTGAAGTGGGCATCAGGCCATTAAACTACTACTAATTCCTGTTAAGTGCTGCTGTTATTATTTTATTGCAACTTTGCTTGATGATTGTGACAAATCCATGAGGCCTATTGCATTGATTCTTTTTCCTATGTGTTAAGCATCATGTGTACTTCATTTCCATGCTTTAACTTGTCATATTTGGGTGCTCTAGCTATAATAAATCTTGCTACAAAGCGGTGATCCTGATGTTAATGTGCTGCGGTTGTTGAAACTGTTATTTTGTTGCAACTTCGGTCGACGAGTGTGTCGCGACCGTTTATCGGTATTGAGTGATTCCAATTGCATATTGTTAAGCATCATGTCTAATTTCATTACATGTATTTCATTGTCATGATATGCTTTCTGGTCAGATAGTTATTTAGCTCCAAAGTTGCTATGCTGCTGTTGTTGACAGCCACCTCTGATTTTCACTAAGTCTGTTACTTTGCGATGCCATGTTGTTTGCTTAATATCTTTTGATCTGTGATGCCTTTTTGCATGATTATTTTTGCCATGCCTTCCCTGTCGTGTCTACTTTAGTTCCATATCATTTGTGAGCATGTTTGCATTCATTGTCCTGTTTATGCATTGCTCTAAAGTGTGCTTCGTGATGTTGGCAGATTGTGCCCGTAACTTGTTTTGCTTATATCTTTTTAACCGTAACTCCGTTTGGGGTGTTCTTTATATGTAACTTGACTAGTTTTTCGTGTACTTTGTGTTTATGCTATTGTTTGCTGCTGTTAACCAACCTAAAATATTGTTTAGGCCAGAACAGTACAAAATGTTTTAATCATCGTGCGGCACTTAGTGTTATGCCATGTTTAGGTTGTGCCTCACTTAAATTGACTAGCATAGATAGTTTACTTTGTGCTTCACCTCTTGACATGTTTGTGTGCTATGCCATGCTTGTTTGAGTTGCCCTGTTAATAACCGTTGGTTGATCACCTGTAGCTAAGAAACTTGAACCACCGTAAAGGTGCGGTATTCGTCGTGTGTGACCGATACCCCACTTAAACTGTTAGTAACCGTTCTCGACGATAGATCCGTATCGCGTTGCCGTGTCGTGTGATGTCTTCTTGATCTTGTGTTTCCCCGTAGTACTAGATTTCTTGCTTGTTGATTGATTTCCTGTGTTTATCGTCTTGTGTGCTTCCGTGGGTACCTTCGGAGACGATACGAGCTTGCGATCAACTACACCTTCGGAACCCGACTTATCAACAGGCAAAGACTATACATTACTTATGATCCATTCTATTTCAACCAGCGGTTTGCATGCTAGTCTAGGTTAGGTTCGATGTTTGATCCTACCACATGTTTACAACCTCTTTCAAACCGATACAGCCATGTCCCTTCCCAGACAACCTTGTACTGCTATGTTACTATTGCTTGTTGTTCAGCCCCTGCTTAGTATGCATGCTTAGGATGCTACAATGTTACCCTGTTAGTCCTTGGTTTGGGATATCACCTTATTATATTGTTGTTGATGATATGATTATTATAAATGTTGACTATATTCGACAAAGGATGGAAGGTCTAGGCTATCCCGCCCCGACGCTTTGTTCCATTCGAGTCACCTAGGATCCGAGTTCCGGGTATTGGTTTTAAGAATGAGCGTGCCTAACTGCGTGTGGGATTTTATGGGGTCCCCTTTTCTTACCTACCTAGCTTCCATCATCTCTAGTGGTGGCCCAAGCTTATTTACCATTTGAAACTGTGTGTGTGCTGGTCGTACGCCAGTAGTTTTCCAACCAACCAGGACCAGTGAGGACATAGTTCCCTTGCTGGCCCACTTTGTCCGGCTGAGGACCCGGTTTCCCATGTGTGATTCACCGGCTATCCAAACCTGCGACAGACGGTAGAGACCAGATCGAGAGCGCGGCCGGCTCCTAATATGGATGTCGACTCACCGGGGGCCACCCGGATTTGTTCGTTGTTAGTTAGAGGGACCTGTCATTTCGGATCTCTTGGAACTAAATCATAAAATGGTTGCCTGTGATGGGTAGCTACTGAGAGTGATGGACGTGCGTGCGGAGCCTCGTAATGGGAAATTGGTACACCCCTGCAGGGTTAAATCTTTTCGAGAAGCCGTGTCCACGGTTATGGACGACTTGAGACCTACTCCTTGTTCATAGACAACAATAACAACTAAGATAATCTTAACATAACTTGACCAACGTGTGTGTGTGCCTTGACTGCTTCTTCTTCGTTGGGATGCAAAGAGGAGGACAAGGATAGGATAGGTGTTATGTTTGCGTAAGTAGTTGATAGCAAGACTTGTTGGAGGCGATTCCTCATCGAATGCTTGGCTTCTTATCTTACTCTCTAGATCGTTAGCCACTTCATAAATGCTAGTGTGGCAACAACCTCACCACTTACCCCTTCCTTCCCGTAAAGTACTAGTTGTCCTAGAATGACGAGTGATGAACTCCTTGCTGGGTCAGATGACCACTAAAGTTGGATGCTGAGTACCTCTATACTCATGATACTACCCCCAAACTCTTTTCAGGGTTCTTGATCGACAACAGGTATGGTGATCGACGTTTCACGTGGAGACTCGACGACGACTAGTTAGGCGGATCCCGGCGGAGGGCCTGGACCCATGTGGTTATGGGATCGATGTTTTTCTCTTTGCCACTAGGCATTTGCTTGTAGTCTGTACTCAGACACGTATCTTCCGTTGTTGTATTGTATTTGAGGCAGTTGTATGACGATTGTATGAGATGTTGTATCCTTGTATCTGTAATGTTGTGATATCATGTTGGAAATCCGGGGCATATGACTTCGTCATATGTCGCGGTGGGACCGATATGTGCTTCGTCCCCGGATCTGGATGGAAACATCTAGATCTGGAATAGTACCGCATATCGGGCCTTACAACTTGGTATGAGAGCCTTACCGACCGTAGGATCCCCTCTCTGGCCGAAGTCGAGTCTAGACAAAAACTATTTTCTCTGGGGCTTGCTTTGCGCCTATCAATTGCAACTTCATGATTTGACTCCCAATGAGATTCTGCACATTGTCTGTTTCATTACGCCCATTGGGGCCTCTGGAAACGTCTCTTCAATGTGAAGAGGACAAATTCTGAATATGCCATTAGGGGTGTGGGTATTTCCATTAAGGAGAAGTCTTCCTATTTTGATCTGGAGAAGCTGGACTCCGTATTTTCGTGGCGCAGAAGTTGGTTTTATCTGAAGGACCAGTGTGTTGAGGGTCAGTGGTTTGGTCTAGCCCCTTTCGATCCTGCTGCGCGGGCGGTTAAGCGGTCTTCATGGGCACATCCTTTGTCTGCTCATGAGGTGTCTCTCATAGAGCCGTTTTTGCAAAAGATTACTGCTTTGAAGGATGAACTGACTGGCGGCCAGCTTATCTCCGTTTTTTTCAAGAGACGTGTGCAGCCGCTCCAGCATCGGGTGCGTCCCATGTGGCAATAAACTGGGCCTGATGACTCGACCAGGTGTTCACCCGAGGAGTTTTCCGATGACGACCTTTTGGCCCGGGTTCAGCAAGTCATCACGTGCACGAGCATTGGGGAAGAGAGTCTTGTTCCTCCTTACTCTGATGACTTGCCTTTTCCAAAAGTACTTGTCTTTGAATTATTTATTTGTACTGTTGACTCGTTCCTGTTGATTGCTGATGCTGTCTTGATCTGCAGGGTCACAGCCCTTTGTTGAACAATCCGCCGCAGCCTGAAGATGCGGATATACTCGATGAACCTGGTGAGGTTGATGTTGATTCTGTGCCTGCGGGTGATGGGGGTGCTTCTGGCACTTCGGGTGTGGCTGTTGTCGAGTCCACGGGTGGCCCACTGTCATTTGCGGATGACTCTAAGGATTCAAGTCCTCTTCGTATCAAACGCACTCGCCCTTTGAGTGCGAGTTGTCGTGATGCGATGGGTGGCGGAGATGAGTTTCCGACGGTCGTGCAGCATGCTATTCCGTGTCCTCCCTCCGCTGCCCCGAAGAAACGCACGTTTGGTATATTGCTGCGTCCGGGCGCTGCGCCTGCTGGGTGAGTGTAACTTTCCAGTTTGTCTTTCTGTTTGTTCATTGCTTTGGCTGGTGTTCTAAAGATAAGTTGTTTGTATGACTGATCCTGCTCCGGATGCTTCCTCTGCGAGTGCTGGTGCCGTTGCTGCTCCTTCGACTGATTCTGGTGCGGCATCTGATCGGTTGGCTGGTTCCGCTACTCCCGTGGCTTCGGGTGCGGGGACTACTTCTGTGACTGCAGGCGCAGAGGGAAATTCTGCGACTGTTCTGTCTGGGGGGTCTGCTGCGGCTGTTGTGGCTCCTGAAGGGTACTTATCTCCGGACGTTAAACCTGTGCTCCCTGAGGAGCACTTCTTGGAGAGGCAGGATCTCTCTTCTAAAGATAAAGCGAAGTTCTTTGATCGTATGGCGGAGCAGGTATGTGATTTCTTTGTCCTTCTGTGCTTTGCTATAGTAGCCCCCGAGGCTGCAAGCAGTCACTTGTGAGTGGTTGTAGTCTTTGATTTGGTCTTCCTTTTGTCGGTCTTATGCATATTGGGAGCACGATAGTGCTCCCAATGGGAGTAGCCCCGAGGCTGCAAGAAATCATTTGTGATTGGTTGTAGTCTTGATTTTGATTTTCCTTTTTCCTATGATTTGACTTGATGCATTTTCTTGGGTTCATCCTTTGTTCCGGATGTGCGAGCGTGTGCTGACTGAAACTGGTCGATGGCGTCGTGCTCATGACTCGGTCCAGGGGAGCTTGACTGCTATGAGACGTGAGATCCTTATCCTTGGTCTTTGATTCTTTTGTTGAGTGATTTTTCCTGACTGGTGTTTGTTCCGTAGGCCGTAAGAAAGGTGCTGACAAGCGGGCAGAGGCTGCAAAGAAGGAGCTTGTTGAGCTTCAGGCTGCTCTGGAGTCCAAAGAAAAGGAGCTGCAGGCGCAGCATGGTGAGCTCGAGCGGTTGCGGCGGGTGGAGGAGCATTTTCTCCAAGTCGAGAAGGTTGAGTGCGAGCGCCTGCAGGATTTGGCGGGCTCTTTGACTGGTGAGTGGACTCTTCCTGTCATCCGTTTACTGTGGTTGGTTTTGTCTCTGAGACTGTTGGATATTTGATCTTTTCTTTTTTCCAGGCTCTGCGGGTGTTGGGGCGGTGGAGGTGGCTGCTGCGGGTTCGGGTGTTCTCCGTGGCTCTGTGGATGCTATCTCGGGCGCTGCTATAGCTGTAGGGGATGTCTGTGATTGGGATTCAAATCTCCTGAAGCTTCTCCATGTGCATATGTTCCCAGATGAGGAGAAGCGTCCTGAGGCTCTTGATTCTCTAGTTGCTGCATTCGGTCCGGAAGGTGATCAGCTGGAGGGCTTGGTTCGTGACAACGTGGTGAGTGGGCTTGCCACGTCTATTGTTGTTCTTCTGGGCCATGGTGTCCCCATTGAGGATTCCATGGTGGATAGTTTGCCTGCTTATACGAATGAGAAGAGTGCCCGAGCCACTCGTCTGGCCCGCCAGCTGCAACTGGTCGTGGAGGCTGCAAACAATTCTTCAGCCGAGGAGTAGGGCGAATCTGTTTTTGTTTCGAAAACTTCGGCTGTAATGTGCCTCCCGATGGGACGGCGGATTTTTTTCATTCATGGACCTGCTTTGCTTTTTTGTGCTCCTTGTTGGCTCGTTTCCTTTGACTTGTCTCTCTTTGCGGTAGGCCATCCCGGGCGTTTCTCGGGACTGGAATTTGCTGAAGGAGGATGCTCGCGAGGGTTCTTACGAGTCTGTTTACTTGAGGATGAAAGAGGCCGAGCGTGAGATCGTTCGACTGAAAGGTGCTGTTGCGGTCCATCGCTCGAAACGTGAACGGCTGAGGCTGTTTTGGATGGCTTGGCAGCTTGTATGATGAAGATGCCCTATCTTCTGAAGGGTGAGTTTGTTTTTTCGTCGTCCTCTTGACTGCGCGGGTTATTTTCCTCATGCTTTTGCGGCTGATACCTGTTCTTCATTGCGAAGTGCTTGCTAGGCGTTCTCGCGAGGAAGAAGAAGTAGAACAGTCCGAGTTGTTGCAGCTGGAGGACCCGGTTGTGGAGGCGAACAATCCTTTCTAGATGGATAGGGCGCGTGCTCGGGTGTTTTCCGTTCTTCGGATGCGGGTTGAGAGGGTGCCGCGGGCTCTTGAGTACTGCGGCGGAGTGTTTGGCAGGATTTTTTCTGAGTTTTACCATTTAGATCCTGTCCCCTCTTCTCTTGAGAAGCTTTGTCGGGCGTTCTCCCAGCCTGCAGATCTTCTGCGCGTAGTTAATCACCAAATTTATGCAGGGTTCGCTTTGCTTTTTCTTTTGTCCATAGTCATTGGCCGGGGGTGGATATTATGCAGGAAGCTCGGGGTCATCTGATGGCGCGAGGGTTGACGGGTGTAGTCTTCTCGCCCTTCGTTGGTGAGCCCCAAGTGGAAGGCGTGATGCAGCACAACAGCAAATTTCCTTCGGTAAAGATACCAAGGTTTGTCTCCAGTAGGACTCCAGAGATGATAAGTAGGTGTCAGCGGCGCAACTGACGCGGACCTGCACACAGACACAGATAACTTTGTTCCCAACGAAGTTCAGAGAGGTTGTCAATCTCTCCGGTCTTGTTGTTTCCAAAGGATAAAACGCAAGGGATAATAATAGCAACTTGAAAGTAAATGCAGAAAAGTAAATATAGCGTGGAAACAATGATAAGGATATGGACCGGGATACGTGATGTTCGCTAGTGATGTCTCTCTCCCAAAAGACGATAACATTGCTATGCGAGGTAAACAAATTACAGAAAGGCAATTGACAGGATTATGAACGCACCGCAATGCTAACTATGCTACAAAAGAAAGGAAGACGTTCAAAAGCACAGGCAGTACGCCAAGGTAAGTAGACCGAAATCCATCTGCATCTACTACTAATCATCCACCTTGAGATATCTATCTAGAACATCTCGCTGGTATTAAGTTGCGAGCCCCACCCAAAGTGTAAACCCAAAGCAACAGACAACTGCATTAAAAAGAACTCTGCGTAAAGTAAACAATCCTTGTAACCGCGGTTACAAGCACCGTTGTTTTCCCCCTTGTGGCAACAGCACATACCCTAGACTCATGTTTCTGTCACTCAAGCGTGTCATCGGGGGGCATGAACCCACAATCTAGCACAACGCTCCCTCTTGGAGTCACTACCTACTACTTGGCCAAAGCAATAAACAGCAACGGGGAACATGCGAGAATTACTTAGGAACAAAAATATAAGAGATAAAAACCAAATATATTACTCTATCACAATCTGAACATAATATCATAATCCATCAGATCCTATCAAACTCAACATAGCAATAGCAGAAATATTACAAAGGTGCCTCGATCATGTTGGGCAGCTCACGAGGTCTAAACAATGAAGATCAAAGAGGGGAGGAGAACATCACATAGCTACTGATCACGGACCCATGGTCCAAGGAAAACTACTCACGAGACATCCGGGGAGCATCCATGGTGGAGGGGAGACTCCCGGAGGTCAATCCACCCTCCGGCAGGGTTCCGGGAAGAGGTATTCTGGTGCTCCCGATCTTCGGAAGCGCGGCGGCAGCGGAACAGAGGCGAGTTCGCGGAATAGGGTTCTCTCTTCGGGGTTTTCCCGTGACGGGGGATAAATAGGCGAAAGGGGGCAGCCAGAGGTGGGCCAGGGGCCCCAGGCGCCCCCCTTGCGCGGCCAGGGGTGGGGCCGCTCCGGGTGGCCTCCTGGGCCCCCTAGCTCCCCTCTGGCCCCTCCTGGGATCTTCTCGAAGCTTCCGTCACGCTGATTTTTTATATGGATTTTCCCGAATTTTTCTAGCACTTTTTATATGGGGGAAAACTGAAATAGAAAAATAGCAGAAAACAGGAACTGGCACTGGGGTGCACTGAGTTAATAGGTTAGTCCAAATATGATCAAAAGTGTATGAAAGTGTATCTAGATCATAGCAATATCACACAAAACATGCATGGAGCAAGCAGAAATTATAGATATGTTTTGGACGTATCATCATCCTGGTGGTCGAGCTCAACCGATGAACGACCATTATGCTGTGGCGGACAAGCCTGCAAATGAAGTTATGAAGTGGGTGGTCGAGGATAATGACCGTCAGTTGGGTGCTCTGTGCAAAGTAAAGTTAGAGCCTGGGGATTAGTCTTTGCTTGGCGCTGGTTCCTTTACTAAACAATGTGTGTGACTTTTCCTTTTTGCTTTACTTTGTTCGTCTGTTGTAAACCAATCTTGTGTGGTATAGGTTTGTCTTGTTGGCTGCTGAGTTTTTGGGCGAGGTGTCCTCGTGCTATTTTTAGAGTCGCGTAAGCGAAGAGCGCCTCCGGGGGCGGCTGCTGCGGCGAGCCACCGTGTGTCAATTTTTAGAGTCGCGCAAGCAAAGTACACCTTGGGGGGTGGCTGCTGCGGCGAGCCCCCGAGTGCCAATTTTAAGAGTCGCTAAGCGAAGAACGCCTCGGGGGATGGCTTCTGCGGCGACCCCACGAGTGCCAATTTTTTAGAGTCGCGTTTGCGAAGAACGCCTCGGGGGGTGGCTGCTGCGTCGAGCCCCCGAGTGCCAATTTTTTAGAGTCGCGTTAGCGAAGAACGCCTCGGGGGGTGGCTGCTGCGGCGAGCACCCGAGTGCCAATTTTTTAGAGTCGCGTTAGCGAAGAACGCCTCGGGGGGTGGCTGCTGCGGCGAGCCCCCGATTGCCAATTTTTAGAGTCGCGTAAGCGAAAACGCCTCCGGGGGTGGATGCTGCGCCGAGCCCCCGAGTGTCAAAAAAGAATTTTTTGGAAGAATATTTTCAATATTTCTCCTTTTGTTTTTCACACGAGGGGGGGGCTGTTTGAAGACAGCCTCTTTATTTGGATCGATAGCTTAGTAGCTCTAAGGACGGTAGATGTTGTGGTTCCCTTTTGCTTCTATGGTAGGGCCTCTTCCTCTGATGTCGTGGCTCCGCTGGCTTGGTGTGCTCTGAAGGTTTCTGATATCTTGTGGAACTCTTTATCGCAGCGGTCGGATCTGACGAAACTGCCGCTGACTATGATCACTCCTTGCGGGCCTGGCATTTTCATCTTGAGGTAGGCGTAGTCTGGCACTGCCATGAAACGCGTGAAGGCTGGGCGTCCTAGGATGACATGGTATTGTGATTTCCAGTTGACCACTTCGAAATCCAATCTAGACTTATTTTTCTGAGGGGGTAAACTGCTTTCCCTGGCACGATTCCATGAAACGTTGTGCCTGAAGTTTTCAGTGCTGAGTTTTGGATGAGCATTTCTTCCAGGGTTCTGGTGAATATGATGTTGATTCCGCTGCCGCCGTCCATGAAGACTCGTGACATGTCATAGTTTCCGATTCTTGCTTCGAGTACTAATGTGGCGTGTCCTGGACGCGGGATGGTTGGCGGGTGGTCTTCTCGGGAGAAGGTGATTTTAGCTTGGACCCGCGCAAGTATTCTGGGACAGCAGGGTGCGAGGAGACTGCGAGGAATACTTGTCTGGTGATCTGCTTCTGCTGCCTGTTTGATGGTCTTCCTTCTTGTGTCATGTAGATCCGGCCGTGCGCTTCTGGGTATTTTTCTTCTTCCTCTGGTGTCGTGGTCCGTTCTTCGATTATTGCTACCTGCCTAGCTGGTATTGCAGGTGCTGGTGGTGCGTTGTGGGAAATGGTCCCGACTGTTACGCGTGCGAGAGGCTGAGCTGCTGTTGCTGTAGATCGGCTTTTTTCTTCTGAGAGCTCGATGAAGCGCCTGCAGTTCCAGAGGGTGTGTCCTGATCTGAGTTCTCCACCCTCGTTCCTGAACCCGTGTATTGTGCACGGTCCGTCGAGCTTCTCTTTGGCCGAGGGATATGCTCTGGCGTCATCTCGTGGCTACCTTGTTCTCCAATCCCGTTTTTGGACTTGGGGTGCTTCTTCTTGATTGTCCCTGTGCTCTATTCTTCTATCATCGCGATGTCTACCTTCTCTGTCGTTCGGGAAACCGGCCGCGACCATATCGGGTCCTCTGTCGTCGTAGAAGTTACGCCTCAGGCGTTTTCTTCTTCTGTCTAATCCCCTGTCGCTCGTGTGGTAGTCTTAGTCGTGTTCTGAGAGTGCTGGCTGGATCTCTGATTCGTTCCATACGGAGTCTTCTCCGTCTGCCCAGTTGTTGGCTTTCTCTAGCAGTCGTGGGAGTGGTCGGACATTCATCTGCCCGAGTTGTTCCTTGAATTCGATGCGTTACAAGCCCCTTCTGAATGCATCGATCGCGCTTTCTTCTGATATTTCTTCGGCTGAGTTTTTGATTATGGTCCATCGCTGGATGTATGCTCGCAGGGATTCTCTGGATCCTTGTTTGCAGGCCCTTAGCTCCTCGAGTGATGTCGGTCGTTTGTAGGTGGACTTGAAGTTCTTGATGAAGATGCTGCGGAATTGCTTCCAGGAGCTGATTGATCCCCGCGGTAGGTTCTTCAGCCAGTGTCGCGTCGAGCTCTCGAGCATGAGCTGCACGTACTGCATTGCTGTGATATTGGTTCCGCGCTGGAATTTGACGGCCGTTAGGTAGTCGTCGAGCCACGGTTCTGGCTCTTCCAGCCCGTCGTACTTGTGCGTTGTGGAGTTTAGCTTGAATCCTTTCGGGATTCTTGTCTCCTGTATGGATCGTGCGAAGCACAGTGCTCCGCATGGTTCTATGTCCTCGTCGGAAGCTTTCTCGTCCGAGTACTCTTCGCGGGCTGCTCGCCTTCGTCTTCCGCGGTTGACTTTGCTTTGTGTTATGTCGTCAAGTGCGTCTCGCCGATTACTGTTGCGTCTGTTGCTGTTGTCGTTGCTGTCGCGGTTTTTTTTGCTTGGGCGCTTGTGCCAGTCATCGCTGCTGTCGTCATCGGGTGAACTGGGGTCTCTGTCCGGGGTCTGCTCGCGGGGGACTCGTCTTGCGCCTGCTCTTTTGGGGGCTGAGATGGCGTCTTTCATTATTTTCAGTGCCATCGTCGTGTTGCGATCTAAGCTGCCTTTCTTGCTTTTCTGAGCGCGAGATAGGTACTCTTGGGCAGTTATAAGGGCTTTGGCTGGCGTGAGTTGTTCTTCCTCGTCGTCGTCCTCTTCTAGCTTGAATTCGTCATCTAGCTTGCGGGCCACCTTCTTCTTGTCCGTGCATTTCAGATAGCTGAATCTGGATCTGGCTCGGATGGGGGAGTCGTAGTCGGAGGAGTCGCTTCTCGGAGATGGACTGCGGTTGTTCCTTGGGTCGATGGAAGTTTTCCCTTGCTTCTCTCATTCTAAGTGTTGCTGTCTTGTTCTCTTGGTGGCATCATTCGCCAGCTTATTGTATGCTCTGAGTTGATCTCGTGTTGCGTTCTCCGGGAGTAGTTTGCCGCGTTTGACTGCGTCCCTTACTCTGGCGATTGCTTCCTTGGACAGGTAGATTTTTTCTACGTGATGGTCCTCTTTTGCCATGCCCGGGGTCTGGTGCTTGCTGCTTTCTGGCTCGTCGCTCTTATGATTGCTATGCTCCGTTCCTTTGTATATTTTCTTTGGTATGGTTCCTGGTTCTCCAAGTGTGACGGTGACCTGGCCGGTGTTGTCGGGATCACTGTTTTTGCTGTTCGAGCGAGTGTCTCGGCGACTGCTCGGGTCGTCATCTTGGATTTTTTCATCTACGGTTGGCTCGTGAACGTCTGCCATGAACACTTGGGACAGTGTCTTGACTGTCATCTTGCTTGCGCGCACGTTGCGCTTCTTCCATGGACCACTCGAGTAGTCGGGCTGGGAGTCGTGGCTGACTCGGGGAGTCACCACGCGGGCGGGTGCTGCTTCAATCGCTGGTGTAGGATCTGTTGTTGCGGGTGCTTGAGCACGATCCATGAGACAGAGGACTCCCCAATGGTTGATATAGATTTGGTATGCTCCGAAGATCAGGTTGACACTGGTGCACAGGTTGGCGAAGGTCGGTCGAAAGGTCGGAAGGTGATCCATGAAACCGAGGGATCCGAATAAATCGGAATCTTCTCGGGTCGTGGAGTTGATGAGTGCTGATGGAACTGATGCTTTGACGAAGGACGGTGATGAGACCGCCGAGATCGCGATTCCAACCTGCGAAGTTCCCACAGACGGTGCCAATTGACGGGGATCAGCCCCGGCAAATCCCATGGTCAGGGACCCTGGGTTAGTCATAGAGAAGGCACAGGTTGGACGATACCCATCGGCTAATAGGAGAAGCACTTCCTGCTCGATATTATTGCGTGAGGAGGCGATTACAGAGGAGGCCAGGCGAGTTCTCGCAAGACCAGGTGAGTAGATGTTTATTGGATTGATCTGGACGTCTCCCCTCCCAGCCTTTATATACTAGGCTAGGTCTCGGGGAGTCCGTACTAGGTTACAAAGATATTTTCCTAGTTCTAGTCTTGCCTTGTATGCCAAGTTGTGCCTTCCATACTAGTCGCGGACTCCTACGTCGGTGCCTGGTTGGGCCAGTCGTGGCTTCCCAGTGGGCCTTCTGTCTTCATACGCACCAGGTAGCCTCACATGCAGGAGTCTTGGGGTCACCCCCTCGTCACCTGCTGACCCGTCGGCCGTGCCGGGACTAGCCACAACGCGAATTCACTCCCTACCGTTCCATGCTAGGTTCATGATAGATATAAACCACTAACAGACGCGTTAGGGTCGTATTCGGTACTTTAACTGGCGGCATTGATCCTATAAGCCCTCAATAGCATTGACCTTGCTTGACACCAGTCTTTCCCAATTTTGTGTCGAGGGACTCGAGCTTTACTGGGATACTATGGTATTTTCCGTGACCGCAATTCACTTAGGCTAGACCCGTCGAGTGCCTCGGGCCCTTTAGCTTAGCATCCATCTCAAAACTATATCTTACAAAAAGACTTACAAATTGCAAAAATGACACACACTATTGCAGCTAACATGGATTCGAGTCCCCCAGGCACTCAGGGGCTACTGACAAGGGAATACCCCCACAACTCCTCAACATGAACGTACCAGGTGTGTGTTAAGACGGAAGGCCCACTAGAAGCTTCAGCTGGCCCAAGATCAACCCACCCGAAGCAGCGACGGCTGCGGTGACCGCTAAAACTAGCTAGATTAGGCAACTATCTATGTAAACCTAGACGGACTCCTCGAGACCTAGCATAGTATGTAAAGTCTGGGAGAGGGGACATCTAGGATATCAAATCTCGCATAGAAATACCCTCGTCTAGAGAAATCTCGCTGAGACATTCACTGTAATCACCTCTACTAAATAATACCTTGATCCGGCAGTCGGGGTTTTACCGATCGAGGGACCTGAACCTGGGTCTCCTGTTAGCTGACGACATCGCCAACCTTGCACTCCTTCTCTTACGATCAAACCCAGGGTTCCTAACCATGGGATTTGCTGAAACCAATCCTCGTTACCCTGCTTCACTGGTTTAGTGTTTGGGTAGATCTATAGTGCGTGCTCTGCAAATTCTCGTTGGATTCTAGGCAAGTCGGTTAGGTACCAGGAGAAAATGCTCCATTATTCGCGGAGGCATTTGATGAGGGCGGTCGCCTGCTCCTCGGGTAGGTGGGCGTAGATTCGCACTGTCTTGTGTGGGCCTGTTGGGTGAAACTGGTGGGTAATCGTGTCTCTATCGATGCTGAAATCTCAGGTGATCTCTTGGATCTCGCTTCGACTGGCAAGTGGAAAAACGCTTCTGTGTACCACCATGGCTATCTCTTTGAGTTCCTGCTGTGCTCCAAGAGTGTCGGAGACCTGGTGAAAGTCACAGTCGCATTTTTCTGATCTGAGGAAGCATCCGTTGATCGTGGTGACTCCTACGGGTCCTGGCATCTTGAGCTTGAGGTATGCGTAATGTGGTACAACTATGAATTGGGAAAAAGCTAGTCGACCAAGTATAGCATGGTTCTATTCCCGAAGATTACGAGGAGGTTTATCCTTCCTAGCGACAAGGCTTCTTTTCCTGGATCGATGTCATAGAAGGTGGTGTCTGAATTTTTTAGCACTGAACGCGGGATTAGCATCTTGCGCAGGGTGTTGGAGAAGATGATGTTCATGCTGCTTCCTCCTTCCATGAATACTCGTGACACGTTGTAGCCTCCTATATGCGCCTCAAGGACCAAGGGGGAGTGTCCTGGTCTTGGGATTGTTGGCAGATGGTCCCTTTTTTGAAGCTTTAAAACTGAAGGGTGTAACACCCCCCAGCATTTTATTAAAGGCCCACAATATTTATAGAATTTACATCAAAGCTTCAAAAAAATATGCCCTCAAGGGGGCAAAAAGTCAATCAATCTAAGTAGCTCCTCTTTAAACCTAGGTTTGATCATGTAACTAAGCAAGGTGAGATCATTGATGAAGCCCATTTTCCACTTTGCAAAGGATGGCTTCTCATGTTTGAAGCATTTGGCATTCCTGACCATCCAAATATTCCACCAGGCAGTGAACACAACCTCAGCAAAGAAAGGTTTCTGAAACTCCTCTCTAGCTTGTGTTTCTACCTGCACCATATCAGTCCCCAAAGACCAATCAATTTGAAGACATGTCCATATCCTAGCACTGAAGTTACAATGAAAAAACAGGTGATCTCGGGTCTCCAGGTGTTGAGTGGGGCATAACACACATTCTGGCCCATCCTCAATATGCCAGTGTCTTCTAATGATCATGTCCTTGGTGTTCAGACGATCCATAATCACTAGCCATGCAAAGACCTTAGTTTTGAGGATGCAACAAGATTTCCAGATCCAATTTAGCAGAGGGTTGGATTGCATAGGAGCATGAACCATGGTATAAAATTTCTTTGCAGTGTAAGTCTCCTTAGAACTATGCATCCAGGTCCAGCAATCTGAAGCCAGTTGTGAAGTGTGATTCTGAAGTATCAAGGTAAGTTCCATGAGCTCCTCATATGCTTGAGCAAACACTGGGAGATTAAACAGTTCAGTGAGCTCAGTTGTACCCAAAACCTCCTGGACAGAAATCAAAGGATCTTTAGCATAGGAAAACAATCTAGAAAATTCGTTAGCTAGAGGTCTATTCATCTTTTCAATCCATTGATCCTTCCATAACAGAACAGAATCCCCAGGGCCAATCTGAATCTTGGAGACAGCCACAAAACTATCCATGTATTGGGCTACATCCCTCCACCAGAAAGAACCACAGAGCGCAGTTGCATGGGGTACTCTTTGATGGTAATTTGAGTTCCAGATAAGAGTCACCCAGGGAACCTCCTCTTTGTTATAGAATTTCTTTAGGTGCTTCATAAGTAGGGCCTGATTCTGCAGCTGCAAATTTAAGATTCCCAGTCCCCCTTTGTTTTTGGGTCTGCAAACCAGATCCCAAGCAGCCATAGATTTACCAGAGTCCTGGCCATATTTCCACCACTAGCACTGCCTCTGTATCCTTTCAAGTTGCTTAATTATACCAATGGGTATATGCAGAGAGCAAAGGAAGTATATGGGCAAAGAGGAAATAACTCAGTTTAATAACTGTAACTTTCCTCCCTGAGAGAGAAAGCAAGAACTAGCAGTAAGCCTTCTCTCCATGCAGTCGACCAGAGGCAGAAGATCCACCATTTTAGGTCTTGTGGTTCCCACTGGTAGCCCCAGATAAGTGAAGGTAAATTTCCCCACTTGACACCCAAAAGCAGCAGCCAATTGGGAGAGAGTAACCTCATCAATGTTAGTGGGGATCATTGATGATTTATTGTAGTTTATCTCCAGGCCAGTGGTCTCAGAAAAGTTCTGAAGAGCCTCCTTCAACACCAAAACTTGTTGGACGTCAGCAGGCAGCACCATGATGGTATCATCAGCATACTGCACTACAGGAAAATCAGTGTCATGGCATGGAATGGGTAGGCTGAGGAGGCCCTTTTGGAGAAGGTCATTGATCACTGATTGCAGCAAGTCAGCATCAAGGCCAAAAAGAAGTGGTGACAGAGGATCACGCTGCCTAACTCCCCTTCTGCATTTAAAATGTCTCCCAGGAATTCCATTCAGCAGGACAGATGAAGACCCACTCTCCAAAAGCTGCTGCACCCAAATCCTCCACTTTTGAGGGAACCCTTTATATTTGAGAATCTCAAGGATAGCAGAGTGCTCAATGGAATCAAAAGCCTTTTCAAAGTCAATTTTGATCAGCAGCAGTGGTCTCTTAGATTGGTGGCACTAATGTAGATACTCTAGAGTCCAGGAAATGCAGTCCTGAATAGATCTGTCCTTGATAAAGCCATATTGGTTTTTGTGAATGAACTTTCTAATATCCCTTTGAAATCTATTTGCAGCCATCTTGGTGATGAACTTGATGCCAACACTATTGAGGGAAATAGGTCTGAAATCATTCACCGTTTTAAGACTAGCTTTCTTAGGAATTAGGGTGATGTAAGAACCATTGAGACCCTCCTAATGAGCCGTGCCAGTATGGAACTCAGCAGCCAAGTTATAGAAATCATTGTAGATGATAGGACAGCAGGTTTTAAGGAATTTACCATTGAAGCCATCAGGCTCTGGTGATTAATCAGTAGGCATGGAATGCACAGTGTCATCCATCTCCTTTTGACCAAAAGGATCCACAAGGGAATCCAAATCCTCCACCTGATGGAATAGGGCAGGCAGATCACATCTCATGACAATGCCTTTGGCCACCCCCATCATGTTCTTGAAAGCAGACCAGAAAGTTGCAGCAATTGCATCATGTTGATCACAAACAGTTCCATCAGAAAAGTTCAAGGATGCAATGGAATTCCTCTTGTGCCTTTCTGAAGCCATTGCTTGGAAGAATGTGGAGTTTTCCTCCCCACTTTCACATATCTTTGAGTACATCTTTTTTTCCAGTACAGGTGTTGCCAGAACAAAATATTCTCTAGATGCACTTTCACAATCTTCTTGAAATTGGCTTCAGGAACATATAGAGGTCTAATATCCTCCAAACAATCCAAAATGAATATCACTCTATTGCATTTGGGAATCAACGTTTTAAGGGAGGAGAGTCCCCTCTGCCAGTACTTCAAAGCCTTCCTTAGCCTTTTGAATTTGTCCACTATGATGGACACAACATGGCATTTAGAATAAGGAATCTCCCATGAGTTTTTCACACAGTCCATAAAACCAGTCATCTCCACCCAGTAATTCTCAAATCTGAAAATATTGGCCTTAGGAATGGATGTATTGATGACAACCAAACAGGGCACATGATCAGATGCGGTTTTAGCCAAATTAAGCACTTGAGATGAGGGATAACATGTAATCCAATTGGAGGAAGTAAAAAACCAATCAAGCTGCTCCTAGAGTGGATTATCCTGCATATTAGACCAAGTGAACCTTCTACCCTTTAAAGGAAGCTCAAGAAGGCCAAGATGACCAATGATTTCATTAAAGATGAACATGTCATTTATGTCCCCTCCAGGCAGATTCCTGTTCTCCATAGATCTGATGAAGTTGAAATCACCAAGTATCATCCAGTTAGCATCAAAAGGAATAGATAAATGATAAAGCCAGCTCACAAAATTATCCCTGCTATGTTGCTAACAAGGACCATAAACATTGACCAAAGTCCATGTCTCTGCATTATGTTTGGAAGTGAAATTAATCACCAATCCAAAGTCCTGCGACTCCACAAGTAACCCCTCAAACATGCTGGAGTTCCAAATTGTTAGAATACCCCCAGAAGCTCCCCTAGATGGAACAAAAGCAAATTGATCAAACCGGCGAGGACAAAGCGCCTGAATAAGCTTTTTATCAATTGTGGGACATTTAGTTTCCTTTAAGCAGATGATGGCACACTGACTTTCCTCAACTTTCGCTCTAACTGCTCTTTGTCGCGCATCAGAATTGAGACCTTGAACATTCCAACAAAGAACATTCCAATTGCGAGTTGATGTACTATCCATAGAAAACCCAGCAACAGTAAATAATATTAATTGTAAACATTACAGCTAACAACCCACAAAAACAGGGGCTACGCCCAGAAAAGTATTGCCCCAAGGTTTCATAACAACTGGCCAATTTAGGGGCTTGCCAAACCCAAATATAGAAAGATGCATTAAACATTTGCATCATTGCAGGAGGTCGCATCCGCAGAAGAGGTCGCCATAAGCTTCTCTTTAGAAAGCAGGGATGGATCAATTTGAAGATCGGCCCCAATGGCCTGGATGACCCTGACAGACGTAGGTGGCACAGATGGCATCTCCTCTTGAGCTAGGCCTTGGGCTGGTTCTTCAACATGCTCTTCAAGCACCAGTTGAATGGGCTTGGTCTTGGGCTTTTTCTTTTTAGGGGCCATTGGAAGTTCAGCAAAGCTTCCCGCCTTGAACCCATCCCTCTTGATAGTGCTTCTGGTGCAACGTCGAACAGAGGTCTCTACCACCGGAGTGCTCTTATTCTTGCGTCGAGTTGCTGCAGACTTTTTCAGAGGAGGGCTGGCAAAACATGTGACTTGCACATCCTGAAGAGGTAGAACAGGAGCAAAAGCAGGTACCACCAGGTTAGTATCCTCCTCAATATACGAAATGGAAAGCTCCATGTTTTCCTCATCAAAAGCCATCGCCCAAGAATACTTAGAGAAAATCAGAGGCAGAACAGGAGAGAATGATAGTGGCTGAGGGATATGCATGACACTTATCTCAGGGAGCAACCTGGAGAAAGCTCTGCTCCAGATCATCTCCGGGGGAAGAGGAGGGCCCGCTACAATATTGATCATTCCAACAAAAATCTGCTGCTGTGGGATTGGTGGTGGCTGATAGACCACCAGAGCCAGGTTGGGCTCCTCCTGAGCAGGGGCATGAGCCTGTTCCACATCGTCAGGAATATGAATCACTTCTAGAACGGGTTGCTCCACTGAATCAGACAATTCAGGGTGATCAAGCACCATAGACTGCTGGTCTTGTTCTGGTACACCTTGTTGCTCCTGCTGAACCTCAACATTTGGGGCATCGTCCCCCCATACAGCCTGTCCCCAGCCAGGTGCCTCATTGTGATCGTTATGGTGATTCACAGAAGGAGGAGCAGGCACATCATTCCAACCAATCTCAGGAAACATGGGAAGCACCCAAGGAAGATTGTCCGGCTGAAACTGCCCCGGCAAGGAATGAGGATTGCCATTGAGGGGCATCTGATCCTCATCTTGCGGCATTTGGTTTGCCCAATCTGCTCCCAGCACATAGCATGCCGCAGTCCAGTTCACTCTATGACCACCCCATTCCGCATAATCTCCAAAGACAATGTCCCGTGGAACAAGTGCAGTAGAGGGGAAAGATGCATGAATCACCGAACACACCAAATAGGGGTCCTCAGAGTTCCAAGAATGGAACTTACCAAAGGTGTTAATGTCTTCAGTCAGATTTTGGGTGTTGAGGTAGTCCAGCGGCACCCCTATGAGCATAATCTATTCAGTGCGGAAATCGTCCGCGCCGCGGAATCCCTCGCCCTGGTCATGATTGAAGAACCGGACGAATCTGTCGTCCCCAAGCTCGAAAGGGGCATGCTGAGTAAGCGTGTATCTTACCGCAGCATCCCGCAACTGAAACCGACCAACCCCCAGGAACCATGGCTGAACTGAGTGCACCATGACTCCTCGTGCTTGATGAAAATCAGCCACCTCCTCGTGAACTTGACCCATCTGTTCAGGCAGAGGCGGCGGCATTACTTCAGCAACGACATATTCTTCATGGCGCCTCTCTGCTCTTATGCCCGCCTTGACGAAAGTGCGAGGGAGAAGAGTTGGTCCGCCGTCAACGATGACATGACCGCCCGGAAGGAAGCGGTGGGGGTCGACCTCGTAGACAGCCATTGGGGAACTCTTCGATCTAGGCAGCGGCGATTGAAGCTGAGCGGCGGAGCGCAAGAGGCGACTGGGGTTTTCTCGTTGGAGGAGTGCGAATCGACAAGGCAAGGAGAAGGGGCGCAGGTCCCAATATGAACCGGTGTGGACTCAATGTGAAGCTGCGTGGAAATAGGTCTCCATACGCGACCCTCCTGACGTGCAATCAAATTGCAGTCCCTTCGGCGGTGGCCCACACGGTTGCATGCCATGCACACCCTAGTAGATGGGCACGCCGATGACAGGTGGCCCTTCACTTTGCAAATGGAACATGTCATGATTCGGGCCACCATGTCATCCACCATAGCTTCAAATGCATCCGGAGGTTGCATTGAAGAGGCATCCCTCATGACCGAATCTTGACGCTGCTCCTGTTGAGATTTTGCCAGATTTGTTACGGTTTGGTCCTCCAAAACCGGTGCAGCGCAACGCTCCAAGGAAGGCAACAAATTTCGTTGCACATTATCTAATCCAAAAGATTCGGGATTCCTCCCCATGGAAAGCGGAACTGTCCCAAATTGGATGATCGGCTCCGCCGTCGTCCAGTGCACCGCCGGCGGTGGCGAGGGAGGCGGACACTCATCAGGAAGCAACTCATAACCCGCGTGAATGATCTCTTTACGTACCTCAGGTTACAAACGAAAATTGTAGCTCTTGCAGGCGTCAAAATCAATGATAGTTGCAAAATGTAGAGATTTACCCTTAGGAGCCCAACCTTCATTGCAGATTTCTTAGGGAATGAACGTAGAGCATTCAAACCCTCTTGAACCCGTTTCTTAGACGGACTAACAAGAGTCCATTCGTCATTGCATTGCTTCTGCCATCGCTTGAAATCATATTGCCATTGAGGTCCGCCGTAGTTCCAAAGGTAGAAGTAGCAAATGAACTGACGAGAAACAAATTTACGGCGACCAGTGAGAAGGAATCCAACCTTTTTATTCTCCACCGTGAAGCTAAACACCCAATCACGTAAGATGGACACTTTAAGTGCATCACATTGGCCGCCAGTGATAGACTCCAGTGCTACCACCGCCGAATCCTCCGTCAAGTTGAAAGAGGTACGTCCAAAAGCGACCACCATTGTGAAGTGGCCAGAGTGCTGATTCGGATGAACCGAACAGAAACAAGTGGCTATGTATGCAAAGAGGAGGAGACGCCGGAGACGATGATTGGAGCCAAATGTTGATGAAGAGGCTCAATCACCGAGGATCTTGGATGGGTTGGCTAGGGTTTAGGGGCGGCGACGTGGAGGTGTGAGCGCCATCGTTTTTTCGTATAATAGTAAGTGCGTCGAACCTCCTCAGCGAACTCCACGCCGGGAGCCAGATCCAAACCCATCTGGAGGGCTGCATAAACTGCCATGAGATGGCTATGTATGCAAAGAGGAGGAGACGCCGGAGACGATGATCGGAGCCAAATGTTGATGAAGAGGCTCAATCACCAAGGATCTTGGATGGAGTGGCTAGGGTTTAGGGGAGGCGATGTGCAGATGGTCCCTTTGCGAGAAGGTGATGCTGACCTTCGAGTCGCATAGATAGTAAGGTTCCTTTGTTTGTACTACCGTGGCCATGTAAGTTTGGAGGGTCCCTGCCTCTTATTTTTCTTTCACAAGTGCCCTTCTTGGATCGTGCATACCCATCCGCGAGCTGGTTGGTAGGCCTCCCCTTTGTTGACTGTTGGTGCTTGGGTCGCTCCACGGGTCCGTTTTGCTCTGTGCTGCATGTCTTTCCTGTGTTCATTCGAGAGTATAATGAAGATTTGGCAGTTCTTGAGGGTATGGCTTCCTCTGAGCCGTCCTTTGTCGTCCTCAAAACAATGGATCGTACAGACCCCATCCAACTGCTCTTGCGGTGTGAGTGTGTTCGAATTATCATTTTGCTGTCGGTTTTGCTTCATGGGTCGGTTGCCGATGAATCGATAAGTGCGTGAGTGGTTGCTCGAGCGGAAATGGTACCTGGGGTCCATCTCGATTCCATCGCGGATGCATGTCACAACCCCAAGTTAGGTATGTGCTAGGGTTAGCAACTAACTATGCATCATGTCAAAAATTGCAATTGAAATTGAAATGGAAGAAGGAAACCCTCCCAAACAAATTTATTCAAATGGCCATTTTAAAATTTGTGTCCAAAAATCCTTTGTACTTTTTGAAAAGTCCCACAAATGAGTGTGATCACATATCAAGTGAAGTGGATTCATCCCCGCTCGCTTGTTGTCTTCCCCAGGCCAACACGCAGGGAGCTACGTGGCGGCTATGCCCTCGACGCCGCCGGCCACCTCCTGCTTCCCTGGCCCTATCTTCTCGCCACCGCACGCCTGGATACGCCCGCATTCATTCCACCTCTCCATCTTCCTCATCCCTCTCTCCCTCTCGTGTTTTCGCGTGCACCAGAGACATCACCAGAGCGTCTCCGTGCAAACCGCGTGGCCACCAGCCTCCCTCTTCCCCGTCGTGGTGTCCAGAAGACCTGAAGCCGAAGACTACATCTTATAGTGCACTCCATCGAACTCAGGCGCCCTCTAGGCGACGCCCTCTTCATTCTATCGCCACCAGCCGCCGTGGAATCTGGCGAGCAATTGCGCAGCCCCCAGTGCCTCCCTGGCCTCCTAGACCTCGCCAGAGAGCTCCCGGTGAGCAGCCTTCCCGTTTCCCTCATCTTCCGCTCGCAGCCGCGCCTTGTTTTCCGTTTACCCATCGCCATCCTGAGCACGCCACCGCATGGCTCGATGCCGTCGTGCTCTCCGTCCATCCCAGTGTCAAATGTGTGCCCTGGGTGATGCGCGGGAGTACGTCCGTCACATTGATGCCACCCCCGCGACAAGTTGTGGCCGTAATGTCCACTCCATCGAGCCACCGCCGCCCTCTGTGGCCGCCGTCGATATCACTCTGGCGAGCCGGCCTAATTAACCTTAACCCAGCACCTAATGACCCCGTGTGCCTATGAAAGGTGGTGCCAGACACTAATTAAAACAATTAAGTTAAGATAACCCTCTGTTAAACAATGTACCAATGACAGGTAGGCCACACTGCCAGGTTTGCCTACGTTAGCATGACCTCATGCTGGCGCAATAAACCTTTTCCCAGTTTAAAAATATCTTAGAATTTCCAAAAAAGGATTAAACTTGTAAATGCTATAACTTTTAAACCATAACTCCAAATTAGACATGTAATATATGAAAAATATATCAGAAAAATGCAAGGAATATGAATTTCCAACTTATATTCATTCAAACGATTTACAATAGGAAAAAAGTAGAATTTGTGCTTATGATCTATATGGAAATCACATATGGAGTTTGAATTTCCAATGCTGCAATACATTCCATTTAAATGATCAAACCAACACATAAGCACCTTGAACAACATCTTACCACATCTATCCATGTGCTTGAGCATTGTATTTGTATTGATTGTTCCTTTCATGCATTGCTTGTGAAAGTCCAAGTATGTGATCAGAGGGGGAGGGGTGAATGATCACTTCAAAATTTTCGACTGAAACTATGAAGTGAAGCATAAGTAAAGCGGAATAGCGAAGAAAAACTGGAAGCGAAACTAAGTGCAGTGAATGAAAACACATTGAAGCATAACTGCGAAGCAAATGCAATACATAAGGTAATGCTTGAAGTAAAAAAAACTGAGACTCGGCGATGTTTGTTCGACCAGTTCATGCTCTGCAAAGAGCTACGTCTGGTTGGAGGGACTCCTGATTGAACACCTGGAGCAAATCTCTCTCCGTCCGTTCCTCCACTGCACCAAACTCCTTGAGCTTGGTCAGTTCTTCACTCCTTATTGATTATTGAGGAAATCACCGAAACCTTTGACAAACTGGACTTCGAGGCGACAATTACTCTTCTCTCTCTGAAGGACAACACTCTAACCGTCTAGGAGAATTACAGTTCTCCAAGATAAAAAGGCAAGTAAGCTTTCACCTAAGTCATGTCGAATCTACTCAGATCAATGGGACTGAGGCTTAAATAATCTGGGTTTTGGTTTTGCTTCGGTGGTGTTTTTTGGGATGCTCTCTTCAGTCTCTCTCAGGAATATTCTTAGAGCAGCCGCCCGCAAATGGAGGACGGGGCGGCGTATTTATAGTTGGCGATCCCGAGGTGTGAAATGACCAAATTGACCCGAAGTGACAGCTTGACACGTGTCCACAACGGTCGGATTTGTCATTACTGCGCAACTTTACTTGTGGAACAAGTAAAGCTGACTCACGGACTTAGTTCTGCTTCAGAAGCCAAAGAACGAAGTCTTTGCTACTGAAGCTTAACTCAGTGCACATGAGATTTCTTCACTCAGGCTTCTCACCTTGTTTGGATTTGATCTGAGCATTTTCTCAATAACTTCGGTGTCCACAAACTAAGGACCCCTCTTGGTAGTACGGTTTGTCCTATGACTCAAAGAACAGAAAAAGAACTACACAAAAACATCTAAGTCTTGCGCCGTCTTCTTCATTTCCTTCAATGAGTTGAGCTTCAGGACACCTTCATTTTTGGGGGTCATCCTCCGTGATTAAGCTTCGATCAAGGGGTAATGCTTCGATAACTTGAAAACCTTCCCTGAAGCTTTATCACCTGGCTTGTCCTTCAGGAACCTATTCAACTGTTTATACTAGAAAACATTTTTATTTCCTCTACTGTCTTGTCCAACAATATCCAAAACACACGGGGGCAAAATTTGCTCTTACAATATCACCCTTTTTGGACTATTGTTGACAAAACAGGCATCGATAAAAGATATTGAAGTTTTTGTGAAGTGATGGGACAAACTCTAAGATATGAAGTTTTTGGCTCCCCCTGAATGCAAGCATCGAAGATTTATATATTCGAAGTTAATGCTTGAGAGAAATTTCTTCGGTGGAGAGCAAAACAAATATCTTAGCGAATACAATTGCATTTGAAGATATATATCCAGGAATGTATGCAATTGCTTCCAATGACCTGTGACTTAGAAAATAATATCCACCTGCAAGATAGAATGTACAAAGAAATACTTGCAAGCAAAGGGGTTATTAAAACTTATGCGTAGCATAGGATTAGCTAGACCAAAATTAAACTTAAGTTACAACCCAATCGAAGAGAATGGAATGTTTGTTGTAACTTAGCCAAGTGAAGCAAAAAACGAATAGCAAAAGAAGCCCTTTCCCCGATGCAAATCTAACTCATCGATGCCCTCATTCTCCCCCTTTTTGTCCATGATTGGACAAAAGGTTGAGAAGAGGTCCGGGAGAACTATTGCGCGGCATCAGCACCCTTGGAGTCCGACGAAGCAGAGCTTGACGAAGACTCATCCGACGAAGATTGATCGCCAGAGGATTCTTCTTCGGAAGTAGACGAAGGATTTGCTTCGTGGCGCGTCTGGGTGATGAGGTTGATGTCGAGGTCGCTGTCGTCGAGGCCTTCGTCGTCCTTTGATGTGATGGAGTCGTTTTCAGAGACGGTGTCAGGCCTGATGGGTTCTGGCTCGTTGATGAAGAAGACTTCGTCAATCTTGTGCAGGGGAGGGATCTTTTGATTCTGTCGGTGCACCAAATCATCACGGGAAAAGTTTCGCTGGAGGTGCTCATATTCTTTGTAAATGAGATATTTACGAAGGCCTTTTACAGAGTTGAATTTCCGGAGTCCCTTCCAGGAATGGCGTTTGAGAACACGCAGATACTGATTGTTATTGAGCGCAATGTTGCCAACTCGGTTTATCTAATCAGCAAGAAATTGCATCTGGCGCTGATTGGCTTCAATGTAGTTTTCGAGCATTTGCTGCGACCGAAGATTAACTTCAAAGTGGTGGCAGTCTTTCTGGAATTTCTTGGATAAGTTTCGCTCATTAACTTCATGGTGCACGCCAACATATGTGGAAAAAGGATCATTGGGCTTCCTCAGCAATTCCAACGTGTCACGCACTAGTGGAAGGAAAAGCTTCGAATGATGGCGAGCCACAAAATCTTCATTCCTGCCATAGTCGCAGACAACTTGCAGCCAGGGAGCATAGGGCTTCAGTGTGAATGGAAGCTCTACTGCATGAACCAAATTCCTAAGGAAGCAGTCTTCGAAGTCAAATATGAGACCATGAGTGAGATTCATAATGGCATGCCTTGTCTCTGGATAAATGTTCGATTCTTCTGAAGCAGTACTCAATGGAATCAAAGAGTTGGACAAGATGTAGAACCATGTCTTGGAGATGAAGTTCAAATGCTTCAGGCGAATGTTTTCAGGAATATAGTTTGCAGTGACTTCAGTATCCAACAGGGTAGAAAATTGTTCTTCAGCCAGATCAGTTTCTAAGTGAATTTTTTCTTGAACGCCAGAATGCCTTGGAGTATTGACTATCTCCATGAATTCGGCTGAAGACATTCTGAAGATTTTGCCTTGGACCATCCATTCCAGCGTCCATGAGCTAGGTTCATTTCCATCACCAGAAACATATAGAGTGGCATAGAATTGCTTGATGAGTTCAGAATTGAAGGGAGTGTTCAAAGAAAACAGCCGTGTCAGATTCTGATTCTCAATGGTTTCGGTGATGTTCTGGAAGCAAGTGGCAATGGAAAGAATTCGAATATCCAGATATCGGTGCCTAAACAGAACACCTTGCTGACAGAAGACTTTGGCGTATAGAATTTGTTGCTCAGCAGTCCAAAAACGAAGATCATCTCCAATTCGATCTGAAGCATAAGGACTGACACCAAAGAAACGGTGACGCTTTTGATGTTGTTCTAAGCTGAAATCCGGACCATGCCTTGAAGGACAGCCAGCGCCCTTGAAGATAGGAAATGTTTCACGAGGGTAATTCGATTCAAGCTGGGTGTCTTGGCAGGGGCGCGAATGTGTGTGAAACCTTTGCAGAGGAGCTATTTGATTGGCTCTAGACGGGCCAGCAGTTTGAGCGACTATAAGCGCTTGCTCTTGCGAAAGATTTAGTATCTGTACTTGCTCATCTTCATCTTCATGTGCTTCGGTGCGACGCACATTTGATTCGGACTCCTGAGCGGTTCTGGCAGGGAAATAGTCTCGAGTGCCACGGGTTCTGGAGTGGGATGGAGAGGGTTCATTTGCTTCATGGGGAGGTCATGGAGGTGGTGCAGTGCGTGGTGTGGGAGTCCTTTGCGGTGCAGGAGCTGGAGCACGTATTGCTGTGGGCGCACGAGGTGGAATGGGTGCGGGCGTTGGTGCAGGTGTTGGAGTTGGGGTAGGAGTTCTCTTGGGAGTAGGAGCTTTTTGTGGTGGAGTTGGTTTGGGAGTGGATTTGGTAGGAGGAGGTGTGGGGGTTTTGGTGGGTGGAGCTGAAGCTTTTGGTTTAGACTGGGAAGGTTTTGGCTTCAGAGCAGGAGTGGGAACTGCTTCAGGAGTTTCCTTCGGCTGCTCATCGCTAGTGTCCATGTCAGTATTTGAGGCCAAAGTGACCTTTCGCTTCTTGGTAGATCTTTTCTTTGGAGAAGGGTCTGAAGCCTTTGAAACAATTGGCTTGGCAGCAACTGGTTTTGCAATAGCTGGTTCTGCTTCTTGCGGAGCCTTGCGCTTCCGTGAATCCCTTTCCATAATGGACGCGTTATGAGTCTTCACCATTTCATCGACAACGGCTTTAATCGTGCCCCTGAAGATTTTGATTTTATCCTTGGTGGTGGTGTTGACGTCTGTCACTTGCTGAAGCAATTTCAATGCGTGTTGTTTGAATTCTTCATCTGGTTCAGTTTCAGCTCGCTTATGATAGTTGTGAATCTTTGCAACTTCAGATCTATCTCTAGAGTGCAAGTCCTTCAGCTGACTAATCATAGTGGAGATCATTGCTTCGATGGATCTTGAGAGATAAACTTCACCCAAAGGGCTTCAGTGATGCCCAATCGATCCCATAGTTCGACTTCACGCAGAGATATGCCTTTCTGCTTCGGTGGAATAGCTTCAGTTGAGGGAGTCATGTCGACAACAGACTTTTTCTGAACTGCCCTAGCAGCTTTCTCAGCTTTCTTTGTCCTTCTACAGAGGCCTTGCGTTTAGCTTCGTGCTCTGCCAGCAGTTTGGCTTCTGCGGCAGCCTTCTCTTCGTTCTTTTCGGCTACTGCGAGCTTGCGCTTCGTCTCAGCCTTTTCTGCAGCAAACTTTGCGGAGTCCAACTCCTTTTGTTTTCTTGCAGCAGCCTCATCTGCCTTCTGCTTCTTTGCAGAACTTCTAGCAAGAATGTTTCGTTCAAGAGCCTCCTCGAGGTCTTTCTGTTTTAATTCAGCTTCAGTGAGCTTTAGCTTCGCTGAAGGGTTTGGTGTAGCAGACTGCTTGGGCTTCGCTGATGCAGCAACCTTTGCAGATTGTTGTTTAGCAGGGTCATGCCTCTGCTTCGAACGCCTCTTAGTGTTGAGAGCATCAGCCGGTGTCTTGGAGGCCAAGGGCTTCACAACCACCAAATTTGATAAGTCAATGGTGGGGCGAGAAGAGGGCTTATCCTCGGGGTCTTGAAACTTTATCCCCTTAGCAGCAGGTTTTTCTCCTGACTTCTTCTTCAATGGAAGCCAAATCCTTTGCTTCTTGGGGGAGCAGGATCTGATTCATCATCAGCTTCTGATTCAGATTCATCATCAGCTGCAGCATTTGATTCGTCCAGAATCGAATCTTCTAGAGCAGCTTGTTCCAGTCTTGGTTGCTCTTCATCATCTGTGGAAGCATGAGAAGGAGAAGAAGATTTCTTCTTAAGTTTCCTCTTCTTCTTCGAGCTAGGCCCAACATCATGGGCTTCACCATCAGCTTGCTTGGCAGCTTTCTTTGCTTCCTTGAGTCTCTTTTTCTCTGCAGCGATTCTCAATCACTCTTGCTCTTCAGGATAATCATCCGAAGTCTTGAGAGTGTTGGGGTGAGGGTACTTTGGTGGAACAGGATAGTACAAATGACGATTTTCTTCGGTGTACTGACTGCACATGGCAGCACTGTATTGAAAGGGTGGAGTGAAGGAAAATTGCATAGCCCACTTCCAGTCAGGGATGCTCTTGTACTTGTACCATCTGACAGCCCAGTAGCGGCGAATGTTTTGCAAACGAATCATGCGCTGATCTTTGGTTTCTTTTGGTGCGTATCGTATCCCAGCTCAATGCGAATGGATTCGGGGATGACTCTGGCATTATTGGTTTCCTTGGTTCTGCCACCTTTTCTCTTCGGAGCAACTTGTTCTGCTTCGTTGATGTGATCAAGAATAGGGGACTCATTCCCGAAGCCTAAATCCACAGACATCATGTGAAAAGCAAAAGGTAGCGAGGGAAAAAGGCAAGTATCGTATGGGCACCAGCAAAAGTTTCGACCCAAAACAAAAAGGTTTTGACAAGAGATTCAGTTGAATATGGGTGAGATATCCGATCTGTTCTCAGCTAGACTTAGCAACCTCAATTGAGTGAAAAACCCTAACACAGAACAGATGGCATCTAACCCTAGCTTCTAACCTGAATCGAGACGGGAAGCTTTTGCTCGCAGAAACAAGTTTCCCAACGGAGCAAAGATCCAACGGATCAAAGAAACCTAAGAAAAACAACCCAACGACAAAACTAAGAAATCGGATCCAATCCAGACAAGGATGAACAGAGAGAAAAGAATTGGATCGAGGGCTCGGCGTACCCTAACTCGGTGGCGTCGAGCAGCTACGACGGCGAGGAGCGGAGAGGAATTTCTCGTCGACGGCGTGATGTCCACGGCGGCGGCTGTCCGGGAGCAAAGCAGCGCAGTCGTCGTCGGAGGCAAGGAGCTCGGCGGCGCGCTCGGGAGAGATAGGGTTCCGGAGAGGTGTGGAATGAGGTGAGGAGATGGATTCGCTAGGGTAGATGCCTTATATAGGCTGGTCTAACAAGAGTTGTCAGATCATATCGGACGGCTCCCAGCGTCCGTCTCTCCGGATTCTATGGCGAGGATTTCGTGGTGGATCGCGAGGAAATCTCAACGACCCGGATTAGACGGGATCTCAATGACCGAAGAATAAGTCTTCGATATGAGTAAAACTTCGATAAAATTTGGAAGCATTTGATTCAGAACACAATGATGTTCGAAGAAAAATACTTTCCGTTTCAATTGTGCTCAACAACTTTGGACAGATAGAAAAAGAAAGAAGAAGAACAGAAGGGGTAGGGTCCGAAACTTATCACCTCGAAGAAAAATCATACGAAGCAAAAGGTGATAAGCATTGAGGAATAAATCCGAAAATAAATAAAGATAAAAGTTTAAGGAAAAAACAAATAACGAAACCAAAAGATAAACAACGAAGTAAATGAATATATACAGGAGGTAAAGGTTCAGTCTTACAGTACATTGCGTGAGTCCAATATATTGAGCTCACACCTTAACACACAGAACCTTTTCTCATCCAAGGGTTTCGTGAATATGTCAGCCAATTGATCTTCAGTTCTGACATGACTTATCACAATATCTTCACGCTGAACATGATCATGAAGAAAATGATGGCGAATGTCAATATGCTTCGTGCGAGAGTGTTGCACAGGATTGTGAGCAATTTTGATTGCACTCTCATTATCACATAAAAGGGGAATTTTCTTCACATGAATACCATAATCTTTCAGCGTTTGCTTCAGCCAAAGTAACTGAGTACAGCATGACCCAACAGCAATGTATTCGGCTTCAGTTGTAGATATTGAGACACAGTTTTGCTTCTTGGAAGCCCAACACACAAGTGATCTTCCAAGGAAATGACAAGTCCCTGAAGTTGATTTTCTGTCCACACGATCACCAGCCTAGTCTGAATCAGAATAGCCAATGAGATCAAACAGAGCTCCCTTGGGATACCACAAGCCCAAGGTTGGTGTGTGAGCAAGATACCGAAGAATGCGCTTTACAGCAGTATGATGTGAATCCTTTGGATTGGCCTGAAAACGAGCACAAATACATACTGAAAGCATAATGTCAGGTCTAGATGCACAAAGATATAAAAGAGATCCAATCATAGACCGATATTTCTTCTGGTCGAAAGCTTTGCCCTTCTCATCTTCATCTAGGAAGCCATTGGTAGGCATTGGAGTCTTAATAGTTTTGCAATCTGTGAGACCAAACTTCTTCAGGAAATCCTTGAGTTATTTTCCTTGAGAAATGAAGGTGCCATTTTTCTGTTGACGGATTTGAAGTCCAAGGAAAAACTTCAATTCACCCATCATTGACATCTCATATTTCTTCGACATCATTTTGGAAAATTCTTCGCTGATTTCAGTGTTAGTGCAGCCAAAAATAATATCATCTACATATATTTGACATACAAACAAATCACCATTATAAGATCGAGTGAAAAGAGTTGGGTCAGTTGTTCCTGGTTTGAAGCCTTTCTTTAGAAGGAAGTCCTTCAATGTGTCGTACCAAGAACGAGGTGATTGCTTCAACCCATAGAGAGCCTTGTGCAACCTTTACACCATGTCAGGTTTCTTTTTGTCTTGAAAACCTGGAGGCTGCATAACATACACTTCTTCTTCGATTTCTCCGTTAAGAAAAGCACTTTTCACATCCATTTGGTAAAGTAGAATACCATTGAAATTTGCAAAAGTAAGCATAACACGAATGGATTTGAGACGAGCAACTAGAGCATAAGTTTCGCCGAAATCGATACCTTCGATTTGGGTGTAACCTTGTGCTACCAGCCGTGCTTTGTTTCTTACCACTATACCATCTTCATCTTGCTTGTTGCGAAAAATCCACTTTGTACCAATAATGTTGTGCTTCGTGGGATCAGGTCTATCAACCAAGGAGTAGACTTTGTTTCGCTCGAACTGGTTAAGTTCTTCGAGCATAAAGGTTAGCCAATCTGGATCCTTCATGGCTTTGTCAAACTTTGAAGGTTCTAGCATGGAGACAAACGAAAAGTTTCCACAGAAGTTACCCAAACGAGTACGAGAACGAGTTGTGGGACGACCTGGTTGTTGAATTTCTTCAAGGATCGAATCAACATCAACTCTTCTTCGAACTCGTGATAAATTTGAATTATTTGCTTCAGGCTCAGCTTCTGCTTCAGGATTCGCTTCAGCTTCAGGATCTGCTTCAGCTTCAGCATTTCCTTCAGAATTTTCATTTCCTTCTTTCCCTTGCTCTTCTTCGTCCTGTTCAGCATTAGATTCAGGATGTTGATCTCCAGCGTCCCGGCCTAGGTGTGGGAACATTGGGTCATCATCATCCCTATTTTTTTGACGAGGATTTGCTTCAACAGGGCGAATTTCTCCAATAGCCATGGACCTGATCACTTCATCAAGTGGTGGTTCATCTAGATCATGAGGCAAATGCTCTTTTTGAGAGTCATTAGTTTCATCAAACCTCACATTTACAATTTCCATAACTTTCCCAAAGTGAGAGTTATACACTCTGTAAGTGTGAGAATTTGAGCCATAACCTAGAAGAAAACCTTCATGAGCCTTAGGGGCAAATTTGGAGCTATGATTCATATCTCTAATAAAGCAAGGAGCACGAAATACCTAAAGATATGAAACATTTGGCTTGTTACCATTGATAAGCTCATGTGAAGTTTTCTTCAGAAATTTGTGAAGGTAAACCTTGTTGATGATATGACATGCAGTGTTAATTGCTTTGGCCCAGAACCTGATAGGTGTCTTGTCTTCAGCAAGCATGGTTCTGGCCATTTCAATGAGAGTTCTATTCTTCCTTTCAACAACACCATTCTGTTGAGGTGTATAAGCAGCAGAGAACTCATGAGTAAATCCATGATCATCAAGGAATTCTTCAATGTGAGTATTTTTTAATTCAGTTCCATTATCACTTCGGATATGCTTCAGAGATAATTCCTATTCTGTTTGAGCTCTCTTAGCGAATGACTTGATGATTTCAACAACTTTGCTCTTGTCATCCAGAAAGAAAACCCCAGTATATCGAGAAAAATCATCAACAATAACAAGACCATATTTGTTTCCTCCCAGACTTGCATAGTTTTGAGGACCGAAAAGATCCATATGAAGCAATTCAAGAGGACGAGTAGTAGTAATGATGGTCTTCGCTGAATGATGTTTCTTCGTAATTTTACCAGCTTCACAAGCACTACAGAGACGATCCTTATCGAATTTTACTTCACTAAGGCCAATAACATGCTTCTTCTTCACTAGATTATGAAGAATTCTCATCCCTGCATGACCAAGTCTTCGATGCCATAACCAACCGGATGAAGCTTTTGGCATTAGGCATGTGGATACGGCAGGGCCCGAAGAAAAATCAACGATGTATAGATCTCCTTTTCGGTAACCCTCGAAGAAAAACGTATAGTCATCATGTGAAAATACAACACAACGTGAAGCAGTAAATAGAAAAGCATGCCCATATCGCATAACTTCGAAATAGACATACGATTATAACCAAGTGATTGGACTAGCATAACCTTGTCAGTGTGCTTATCTTTCGATATGGCAACCTTACCCAAACCTAAAACTTTACCCTTGTTGTTATCACCGAAGGTAATGTACTTCGGAGAAGATTGAGATAGTTTTTCTTCGGTGAATAACTCATTTTCTCCGGTCATATGATTTGTGCAACCACTACCCATGACCCATTCGGATCCACCGGAGACATAGCCCTGCCGAAGAATTAGTTGTTCTTAACCACCCACAAATGAACAGGTGACTGAGAAGAGGTTGAAGCACTGGTTGAAGAAATATTAAAAAGAACAGGATTATATTGCCTAGGGGGACCATCAAGTACACCATAAATGTACGTCCTCTGCGAATGGTTAGGATAAGAATAAGCATATGCAATCTTATTATGATTATCATGAGGACGATAAGTATAGCGACCAGTGCGATAGTATTGCTTCTGAGGGACATTTGATTCGGGCACCAGTGAATCATTTCTCTCCTCTAGAGAATAGAAGTGATTCGGTGGTACCGAAGACTTTCCCTGCATAGTATGGTTAGCAGGAAGTTTTTCCACAAGTGCTTTTTGCACCCATATCTGCCTCTTATAGAAGCCATTCTTAGGAGGAGTACCAACATACTCAGCAGTAACCTTTCCCTGTTCATCTTTAATGAGCTTGTAGTCTAAATCAAGTGATTCATCCACAATAGCCTTATTCATTTTGCAATCGAAACCTGAAAGGTTAGCAATATCAATAGGTTTCTCCTTCGCTAGGACCCAAACAGTCTTAGGATACTGCTCAGGTTCCGAATAGGTGCCATCAGGGTTTATCTTTCTCTCGAAACCAACACCCTCATTCCTGGGATTCCTGTGAAGGAGAACCTTCCTCAGGATGTCACAAAGATATTTGTGACCTTGCACACTTTTGAACATACATGTTTCAAATAAGTTTTTCAACCTGAGGAGTTACTCGGTAACTGCAGGATTTTCCTCATTCGAGGCATTAGTATCATCAATAATAATAGGAGCTTTGCCTTTGGAATCAGTTTTGCTTCGTTCCAGACAAGTTAAGCAAGGTGAATCAGTGTAATGATTTGTTTCAGAACCTTGTTGAGCCATGAGGGAGAGATTGACATTTTCCAACTCTTCATGAGCCTCTTTTAGTCTTTCGAGAGCCATTTTCCTTTGAAGAAATTCATAGGTGAGCTTCTCATAATCAACTGAAAGAAGATCATGCCTAGAGGATAATTATTCAAACTTTTCCTTCAGAGCAGCATGCTCATTAGTAAAAGTTTGACTTTTCTCTATCTCATCGATCAACAGAGTTTCTGATTTCTTAATGGTTTTGCTCAGCGAATCAAGTTCATCTTGTTGGATTGAAGCAATTTTAGCAAGTTTAGCATAGCTTATCTTTGAATCACTATCATATGAGGAACAATCAAAAGTATCATAGGTAATTTTGGATGAAGATACCTTCGCTTTTGCCATGAAGAAATATGAAGGAGTTTCATCTTCACTACTGTTGTTGGTGAAGAATGAGCTCGAAGCTTTGGTTGAAGCATCTGCTGAAGCGAATGCCAAACCAGCGACACCATCTGATTCGGACCCAGACCCAGACCTTGAGCCTGATTCAGCTTCGGACTCGGAAGCTTCATCTTCAGAGTTCATTTCCTTTCCCAGATAAGCCTTGGCACGGTGAGAGCTGCTTCGACGAGACGAGTGAGTCTTCGATGAAGAACCCTCACGCTTCTTATGATACTTTTTCCTCTTTTCATCATTAGAATCTTTCTTCCTTTCTCTTCTCGAACTGGCGTGGTGTTTCTTGGACTCATAGCTTCTGGAGGATCTATGGGAATTGGTTGAGGAGTCTCTGAGCGAATGCTTTGTTTTGTTCTTAGTTTCCCACAGAGGGAATTCAGCAATGTAGTGACCTGGTTTCTTGCACTTGTAGCAGCAGTTGTCCTGCGATGGAGAGCTTCTTGAGGATGAACGGTGAGATGAGTGACTTGAGTTCCTTGAAGAGTAATTCTTCTTGGGTGAAGAAAAACCTTTTCTTTGGAAGCGGTTGAAGCGTCTCATGATCAATGCTAAATCCTTCCCAATGCTTGCAGGATCATCAGATTCGACACCTGAAGCATAACTGACTTCAGGTGAAGAATAACGTGAAGATTTTGCTTTCAAAGCATGTGATCTTCTTCGAGAGCCATTAACGTCATGTTTCTCATCTTCTTCCATTTCAAAAGTATTGAGTCTCTCAAGAATATCAGCGGCAACAAGACGTCTGAAATCAGTCCTTTCCTTGATCATCAGCACAATGTGATCAAACGAATCATCCAATGAGCGAAACAAAGTTCTCACAACTGAGTGAGGAGTAATGTCATCAGCACCGAGGGAAATCAACTCATTAGCAAGAGCAGTGAGTCTGCTGTAAATGGAGCTGACTTTTTCACCCTCATTTCTCTTGAATCGATAGGATTTTCTTTGGAGTGTGTCAATTCTGGCATCCTTCTGGGTAGAAACACCTTCACCAATCTTTTCCAGATAGTCCCAGACACCTTTGGTAGTTGGGATATTCTTCACTTCATGATACTTCTCTGGTGTCCGATGATTGGTGATGAATACCCAAAAGTTCAGAATCAAGATCAATCAATTTAGCTTCTTCAGGAGTGATTGCATTCTCATCGGCGACTGTGACTCCATATAAGACAACTTGCCAGGCAACAGAATTGATAGCCATGATATTTCTCTTCATTTTGTCCTTCCAGTACGGGTAGTCCTTCCCATTGAAAACAGGAATAGGTTCGCCGGAGCGAATAGCTGCGAAAGACATACTTCAAAGCACTCCAGGAGGTTATTCCAAAACACACAGAGTGTAGGGAGTGAATAGCTCTGATACCAATTGAAAGTCCAAGTATGTGATCAGAGGGGGAGGGGGTGAATGATCACTTCAAAATTTTTGACTGAAACTATGAAGTGAAGCATAAGTAAAGCGGAACAACGAAGAAAAACTGGAAGAGAAAATAAATGTAGTGAATCAAAACACATTGAAGCATAACTGTGAAGCAAATGCAATGCAGAAGGTAATGCTTGAAGTAAAACGAATTGAGACTCGGCGATGTTTGTTCGACCAGTTCACGCTCTGCAAAGCGCTACGTCTGGTTGGAGGGACTGGTGATTGAACACCTGGAGAAAATCTCTCTCCGTCCATTGCTCCACTGCGCCAAACTCCTTGAGCTTGGTCAGTTCTTCACTCCTCGTTGATTATTGAGGAAATCACCGAAACCTTTGACAAACTGGACTTCGAGGCGACAATTACTCTTCGATCTCTGAATAACAACACTCTAACCGTCTAGGAGAATTTCAGTTCTCCAAGATAAAAAGGCAAGTAAGCTTTCACCTAAGACATCTCGAATCTACTCGGATCAATGGGACTTAGGCTTCAGTAATCTGGGTTTTGGGTTTTGCTTCGGTGGTGTTTTTTGGGATGCTCTCTTCAGTCTCTCTCAGGAATATTCTCAGAGCAGCCGCCCGCAAATGGAGGACGGGGCGGTGTATTTATAGTTGGCGATCCCGAGGTGCGAAATGACCAAATTGAAACGAAGTGACAGCTTGACACGTGTCCACAACGGTCGGATTTGTCATTACTGCGCAACTTTACTTGCAGAACAAGTAAAGCTGACTCACGGACTTAGTTCTGTTTCAGAAGCCAAAGAACGAAATCTTTGCTACTTAAGCTTAACTCAGTGCACATGAGTTTTCTTCACTCGGGCTTCTCACTTGGGTTGGATTTGATCTGAGTATTTTCTCAATAACTTCGGTGTCCACAAACTAAGGACCCCTCTTGATAGTACGATTTGTCCTATGACTCAAAGAACAGAAAAAGAACTACACAAAAACATCTAAGTCTTGCGCCGTCTTCTTCATTTCCTTCAATGAGTTGAGCTTCAGGACACCTTCAGTTTTGGGGGTCATCCTTCGTGATTAAGCTTCGCTCAAGGGGTAATGCTTCGATAACTTGCAAACCTTTCCTGAAGCATTATCACCTGGCTTGTCCTTCAGGAACCTATTCAACTGTTTATACTAGAAAACATTGTTAGTTCCTCTACTGTCTTGTCCAACAATATCCAAAGCACACGGGGGCAAAACTTTGCTCTTACAGCTTGCTATCGGTAGAGGTGGAACTGGAACAGGAGATCAACCCCGAAGAAGAAGACTCTCAGTACGATCCCCGTGAGCAAGGCAATCAAACCCCATTGATCATGTCGATAAAAACCGATTTCCCTCTCACTCCCGCTTATGCATGTTTAGGATGTTAACATGATGCGTTTCTACCGCATAGTAGAACCCATTTCTTTGCATGACCTATCATTTTGTCACAGTAGTACGCAAAACCACAATCGTAGCAGATGTAGGAGTTGATTGATATCATGTGACCCCTGCAACTTTTACAACTTATTGCATGCTTCGTGTTACAATGAGTTTACTCTTATGTGATTCGGGATGGTAGTGATCATGTGATGATGGTTGAAATGTGTTGGTGAAATTGACCTAAACAAGGTGAACGATGAGAGGTTGTGTAGGAGTACATAGTAGGTTGTCTAGTTGAACACCGCCTTAAGCCCGAGTTCTCGTATGGTAATACGGGAGAAAGAGTACAACCACACATTGGGCTCACTGTCCCCTCTAGACCTATTAACTCACCCCGATTAAAGTCCAGGAGTCACACCTAGTTCGGGCTTTCAATTCGGCATATGCATCGAAAGATAAAGAAGTGAAATGTGGCATTCATGGTAGGGCTTGTAGCACATGGCTTGTCAAGCGGAGAACCATCCGGCGAGGTGGGCTTGTTGGTCGTGCCAACATGGTTTGAGTCTTGACCAAAAACTTGTCCGGAATTATAGTTTGGTTTGAAACTCAGATAGTTGACTCCTTGGACTAGAACGGTGCCATGAGGTAAGCGTCGTGGTGAACATCCTCGCCAGCACCTCTTTCATGGTGAAGAGTAATTGGAGGTAACTGATGGTCATGTGTGTAAGGCCCAATATGCGGTACTGTTTCAGATTCGGACGTTTCCGCCCGAACCCGAGGACGAAGCACATATCGGACTCACCGCGACATATGACGAAGTCATATATCCCGGATTTCAACATGATATCACAGCATTACAGATACAAGGATACAACATCTCATACAATCGGCATACAACTGCCTCAAATATAATACAACAGCGGAAGATACATGTCTGAGTACAGACTACAAGAAAATGCCTACCGGCAAAGAGAAAAGCATCGATCCCATAACCACACGGGTCCAGGCCGTCCGCCGGGATCCGCCTAACTAGTCGTCGTCGAGGCTCCACGTGAAACGTCGATCACCATACCTGTTGTCGATCAGAACCCTGAAAAGAGTTTGGGGGTAGTATCATGAGTACAGAGGTACTCAGCATCCAACTGTAGTGGTCATCTGACCCAGCAAGGACTTCATCACTCGTCATTCTAGGAAAACTAGTAGTTTACGGTAAGGAAGGGGTAAGTGGTGAGGTTGCTGCCGCACTAGCATTTATGAAGTGGCTAACGATCTAGAGAGTAAGGTAAGAAGCCAAGCATCCGATGAGGAATCGCCTCCAACAAGTCTTGCTATCCACCTACTACGCAAGCATAACACCTATCCTATCCTTGTCCTCCTCTTCGCATCCCGACGAAGAAGAAGCAGTCAAGGCACACACACGTTGATCAAGTTATAATAAGATTATCTCAGTTGTTGTTGTCTATGAACAAGGAGTAGGTCTCAAGTCGTCCATAACCGTGGACACGGCTTCTCGAAAAGATTTAACCCTGCAGGGGTGTACCAACTGCCCATTACGAGGCTCCGCACGCACGTCCATCACTCTCAGTTGCTACCCATTATAGGCAACCATTTTATGATTTAGTTCCAAGAGATCCGAAACGACAGGTCCCTCTAGCTAACGACGAACAAATCCGGGTGGCCCCCGGGGAGTCGACACCCAACCCTCGAGCTGGCCATGCTCTCGGGTCGGACTCTTCCGTATGACGCAGGTCGGATTACCGGTTAGTTCTCTTATGAGACCGGGTCCTAGCTGATCGGGTGGACCAACAGAGAAACCATGTCTCCACTGGCCCAAGTTGTTTTTAAAATAGCTGGGGGCCCAACCAAGCACACACACGTTTTCAAATGGTAAATCAGCTTGGGTCACCTCTAGAAATGTTTGAAGCTAGGTAGGTAAGAAGAGGGGACCCCATAAAATCCCACACGCGGTTAGGCACGCTCAGTCTTAAAACCAATACCCGGAACTCGGGGCCTAGGTGACTCGAATGGAACAAAGCGTCGGGGCGGGATAGCCTAGACCTTCCATCCTTCGTCGAATAAAGTCAACATTATAATAACAATCATATCATCAACAATAATATAATAATGATCAGGTGATATCCCAACCCAAAGAGTAACAGGGTAACATCGTAGCATCCTAAGCATGCATACTAAGCAGGGGCTGAGCAACGAGCAATAGTAACATAGCAGTACAAGGTTTGCTGGGAGGGGACATGTCTGTATCGGTTTAAAAGAGGCTGAAAACATGTGGTAGGGTCAAACATCGCCTAACCTATTCTAGCATGCAAACCGCTGGTTGAAATAGAATGGATCATAAGTAATGCAAGTCCTTGCCTGTTGATAAGTCGGGTTCCGAAGGTGTAGTCGATCGCACGGTCGCATCGTCTCCGAGATGTATCCGCGGGAGCACACAAGAAGTAAACACTGGAAAGCAATCAACGGTGCACCACTATTACTACGGAGCAATACAAGAGCAAGCATCAACAAGAGTAACACGAGACATCGCACCTACCGTCGAGAGCGGTTACTAACGATTTAAGTGGAGTACTCGTCACACACGACGATACCGCACGTTTACGGTGGTTCAAGTTGTTTAGCTACAGGTGACCAGACAACGGTTATTAACATGGCAACTCAAGCAAGCATGGCATAGCACACAACAAGTCAAGAGGTGAAGCACAAAGTAAACTATCTATGCTAGACAATTTAAGTGAGGCACAATCCTATACATGGCATAACACTAAGTGCCGCACGATAATTAAAAGATTTGGTACTGTTCTGTCCTAAACCATATTTTAGGTTGGTTAACAACAGCAAAAAATAGCATAAACACAAAGAACACGAAAAACTAATCAAGTTACATATAAAGAACACCCCGAACGGAGTTACGGTTAAAAAGATATAAGCAAAACAATTTACGGGCACATGCTGTGTAAACAGGGGTAAATCTATATGCAAAAGTTCAGCAACATGACATAGCAATACATGGGATGAAAGTAGACATGATGCTTAACAATATGCAATTGGAATCACTCAATTCCGATGAACGGTTGCGAAGCAATCGCCATCCGAAGTTGCAACAAAATAACAGTTGTCAGCAATAGCAGTACAACAACATCAGGATAGCTACTTTGGAGCAAAATATAATTATGATGCAGCAGGCAATTATGGCATGTGAATGCATGAAACTGAAGTAGAAACATTGCTTAACGCAACGCAAAAGGAATCAATGCAATAGGCCTCATGGATTTCTTACAATCATCATGCAAAGTTGCAACAAAATAACAACAGCAGGACTCTAACAGGAATTTAAAGCAATTTAACGGCCTGATGCCCACTTTGAACAGCAAAAACTATATCTAAACGACCTCAAAACAATTAAATCACAAAAGACGGATTAAATTACACGCAATTCTAAGCAGTTTTTGTTTTGGGGGCGACGCGATCCGAGCTACGGTTTAACGGGAATTTACAGCGCAAAATTGAACCAGCAAACAGTTTTACAGGACTTAGAAGAAAATCATAAAAAGACAGAGGGGAAAAAAAACGGGGCCTCACCCCTGTTGGGCTCGGCCAAAGTGGCCGCTGGGGCTGGCTGCGGTGGCCTGGACTGGGCCGTGGCCTGGCAGGCCGCGAGGCAGTGGGCCGGGGCGTGGCCCACCTGGGCGCAGCGAGCGGGCACGCTCGCCCTCGTCCCCGACGGCAGAACGCGGCGGCGCGGCGGCTGCTGCCGTTGCCGGCTCGACGCTGGCGAGGCGAGGAGGCAGGCGGCGGGGGCAGGCGAGGGGCCGGAGGGGGGTGTGCGGGAGGAGGCCGATCCGGCGGGAGGCGGCGCCTGGCGGCTCGAGGCGAGCTCGGCCTCCGGCCTCCAATGGCGCAGCGACCATGGCGGCTCCTGGCGCGGCCAGTTCCTACAAGGAGGAGGAGGCGGGAGGTGAGCGCGGGGAGAGATGGAGCTGCGGCAGAGGAGGAGGGGCGCCGGCTGGCGCACGGCTCGCCGGAGTGGCCGGGCTGCTCGCCGGCGGGAGGAGCTCCGAGGCGGCGAGGGAGATCTGCGGGAGGAGGGGCTCGGCCCAGATCGGGCCCGAGCGGGCTGGCGACGGGCCCTGCGGGGCCCTAACCGTGGTGGAGCTGCTGTTGTGGCGACGTGGACGCACGGTGGCCGCAGATCTGGAGATCTGACGGCTGGGAGGCTCAGATATGTCTAGGGTTTCGGATTTGGGGTGTTTTGGGGCTAATTTTGTGCAAAAGGAGGGGGGTGGCTGCAATTTTCCAGAGGGGGAAACCCTAATTGGGGTGTGGGAGGCTGGTGGTGTTTATATAGGCAGGTTGGCTGGTCTGTTGATGCAAACGCCCTCGGTACCCCTCTCGCGTGTCCGGTGATCGCGTTCGTGACCGCCGAGACTCCGTACGGACTCCGATTTCAACGAAATCTCGAACCACGCGCTCAGCGCGTCGAGCTCTTCGATCGTACCTCACTGCGGTGACATTCCGACAACATTTTCCGGCGCGCTATAAAAATATCCCGTTTAATTATTAAACGGGGTTTTCCGTTCCGTTGGCTGCGGTTGATCTCGTGCGGTCTCGCGACGGTGATCGGGTGAAACCCGGTGTCGCAAAGGTCGAGTGTCAGGGTGGCAAGGGTCGGTCTCCGTCCGAAACGAGATAAGAGGGGGAAAATAATCGCCGATCGATAAATCGGGGATGCAAACACCGCAAACAAATCAGGCAATCAGACAATTCACGCAGAAAACAAAATTTTTAATTTTTGTGAAATCTGGGCTGTTACAATGTGTGTGTAGTATTACACCCCTGTAGGGTTAACAAACTATTCGAATAGCCACGTCCGCGGTAGTTGACTACTTGGAGACCTATGCTTGGTTATTTGAAAACTTCAACGATTACACTAAAACTTGCCAAAATAAGTGTGAGTGCTATGGTTTGTTTTCGAGTGGGAAATCGAGGAAAGTTCCATGGTGGTGTATTGATTGGGAGACTTGGATATTTGGACTCGAGTACGCTTCTTACCTCTTTCTGGTAATCCTAGTTCAGGTTAGCAAAGTCAAAGATGGCACTTCTGCATTCCAACCCCACCCCCCTTTTCCTTGATACATGAGCATGAGTAGTATAGATCTGATGTAATTCTTGCTGAGTACGACTTTGTACTCACGTTTTCTTATTTATGTTTTTATATGAACCCACTGATCTGATGGTGGCTTTTTATTGAAGCCCGACGTGGAGTAAGCTAGTGTATTTCCAGACAGCAGTCTGGTCCCTCGTGGAAGTGCATGTATGCTGAATAAGGCTTCTCTAAGCCATTTGTTAAACTTGTCTATACTCTGACCTAATTTGCTTCAATTGTTTGATGTAATGTTGGATCACAAATATGTTATCTCTTTGTGTACTCTATGTAAGTCAATAAAGATGTATACTTTGTAGAGTTGATGTGATGAGTACCTGCTGTTTACAATAGACATGTATGCTGCGTGTATGATTATAACGTGCATGTCTTAGTGTGGGGTAGCTTAATTGTGCTCTCGCGGACGGTCTTTCTTACAGCCAGGTGGCTCTGACTTGTGCGCAACTTGCACCATCGCGATGCGATTGCACGTGACCCCATTACGTGGCACACATCATTGTACGATCGAGCCCGCCCGAGACCTCGACTAAGTGATCAGGCGGGATTTGTTTATGTAAATGCTATGGTTCAATTGACAATATGGTTGAGGCGACTTGTCTATGAGTATGGGATTTCACCACCCATAAGAATTTAGACTTGTGAGCGGACGATGAGGACCCATTTCAGTTGATCATCCGGTCCTGAATGGGATGCCCCTCACGTTCGAGCTTTCCGAGAGTCTCTTGTACTTGGACTTGTCTCCTTAGACAAGTGGGTATGGCTATCGGATCTCCATATGTTTGAATTGTGGATAGAATTACATATGCAGACCCCGGGTCCCGCCAGACTTGATATCAAAGCAGGACTGTCTGTAGGACTACCAAACCTTGGTCGATGACGAGTCTAGCATTCTATAGTTATATAGTTACTTGGGTATATGGGAACAACGTAATACTTATTTTTTCTCCTTACTCCCATCAATCTGAGTTCAGATTCACCCTCATCCTTCCTGTGGGAAGATAGCATTAGGCTCATGTCGGGACCCGGAATTTGTGTATGTAATTCCAGTCACAACTCAATCATATGGGGAGCCGAGAGTCGTACCCACTTGTCTAAGCAGACAAGGCCAAGCACATAACACTCTCGGAATGCATCGAACGTGAGGGGTATCCCATCCAGACCGGATGATCAACTGAGATGGGTCCTCATCGCCCGCTCACAAGTCTAAATGATTATGGGTGGTGAAATCCCATAATCATAGACAAGTCGCCTCAACCATATTATCGATTGAATTATAACACTTACATAAACAGACTCCAGCCTGATCACTTAGTCGGGGTCTCGGGCGGGCTCGATCATACAACAAAGTGTGCCACGTGACAGAGTCACGAGCAATCGCATCGCGATGCCCCAAGCTGCGCACATCTAAGTGCCACTTGGTGTATAAAAGACCTCCATCAAGAACACAACTAAGCTATCGAACCCCACACTAAGACATGCATGTTATAAACATACACGCAGCATACATGTCCAGTGTAAACAGCAGGTACGCATTGCATGAACTCTACAAAGTATATCTTTATTGACTCTGGCCTGAGCATCGTGCCCCACTGTCTGAATAAAGTGTGCGCCTAAGGTGTCATGTGTTTAAGAATATACGTATAATATAAATACTTTCCCAATCCGTATAAGAGGAAAGAAGGGTCCGGCAATAAGCAGTAGAAGAATAACCCGCAGAAGAAGTTTAATCGCTTCCAGAGATCGGATCCAGACAAAGATAAGACTCCATGGCGGCACGATCGGGATGATCCAAACGGGTCAAAAATGAGTCAAAACTTGTAAAACCCCGGTTTTGGCCTTGTTACTAAGGAGAAATTGACAGAGCATACAAAGAGATCACATGTCTGCGATCAACATTACATCATACAACAGAAGAAAATTAGGTATGAGTAGAGACAAGTTTAACAAATGGCTTAGAGAAGCCTTGTTCAACAAACATGCCCTTCCACGAGGGACCAGACTGTTGTCTGGAACTATACTACAATGGTCAACGTCGAGCTTCAGGAAGGTGACTCCATCGGGGTCTAGGTTCTCATCTAAAACATAGAATAAGAAAACGTGAGTACAAAGTCCTACTCAGCAAGACTTACATGAGAACTAAACTACTCATGCTCAAGTTTCAAGGTAAAGGGAGGTGGGGTTTCAACATGCAAAAGTGCCAGCTTTGACTTGGCTAGTCCTGTTCTACGAGTACCAGACTTGAGGTAAGAAGCGTACACGAGTCCACTACCAAGTCTCCAACCAATATACCACTATGGATACTTCCTCGACTTCCCCATGAGGAAGAACGCCATAGCACTCACGCTTATCTTGCGAGTTTTGGAGTATCCATTCAAGTTGTCTAATAATCAGGTACAGGTTCCAAGTAGTCCATAACTGCGGACGCGGCTATTCGAATAGTTTTGTTAAACCTGCAGGGGTGTAAACTACACACACATGACCATCAGTTACCGCCAGGTCTCTTCACCATTCAAGGGGTGCCGGCGAGGATGTTCACCACGACACTTCGCTCACAACCGGTCTATTCCCATAGTCGACTATCTGAGTTTGTCACCGCTCGAGAGTCCGGCTGGATCAACGATACAGACTCAAACAATGTAGGCAACCGAGACGCCACCTCTTACAGATGGTTTCACTGCCTCACAGATCCACCCACATATCTAAGATGATGCAACACTTCACTCACTCTTTTTCTATGCATATGCCAAATGGAAGGCCCGAACTAATGTGACTCCTGGACGTCAACACGGATCAAGGTACTAGGCCGAGAGGGGTCAGTGAGCCCAATGTGTGGCTGTACTCTTTGTCTTGGATTAGCATACAAGAACTCGGGATTAAGGCGGTGTTCAACGAGACAACCCACTGTGTACTCCTACACAGCCTCTCATCGTTCACCTTGTATTAGGGTAGATTCACCAACACAGTTTCACCTTCATTAACACCATGTTCACTATCATCCCGACTCACATCAAAAGTAACCTCATTGTAAACTCTAAGCATGCAATAAGCTGTAACAGTTCCAGGGGCCTCATGATATCAATCAACTCCTATGTCATCTAGTATTGTGGTTTGCGTACTACTGTGACAAGATGATATGTCATGCATCGGATATGGGTTCAACTATGCGGTAGAATCGATAGCAAGATGATCATCCTAATAAATGCATAAGCGAGAATGAGAGGGAAATGGGTTTTTATAGACCTGATCAACGGGGTTTGTTTGCATTGCTGACGAGGTTCGGTACGGTGTCTTCAACGAAGGGGGTGGCCTTCGGTTCTGGTTCTACTTCTATCGAGCAAAAAAAGCAAACACCGGAACAACAACAATATAAACATTACATTGCAATGCACAATCAAGATGCATAATGTAGCTTGCCATGGTACTGATGTGCTCTAAGTTCAAGTTGCAACATGTTAATTGAAGTTGATTTGAAAAGTTAATTCAAATTCAAACTCCAAATGTTGTTCAAATTAGCCAAGTTGCATGTGCTATTGTTTGATCTTTGTAAACCATCTTGACATGTGTATGATATGCCTCTGATGTTCAAGTGATGATGTTTGCATTGCAATGGTTAAAGTTGGAATAGCATTTGCATTTTATTTGAATTAATTTCAATTAAACCAAATAGCAAAAGCTACTGGTCCCAATTTAAGATAAACTCAAACATGGTTTAAAGTTGGATATTTGGATAGAGCATTTTCTGCTGATCATTTTTCATATATTATATGTTAAATTTGGAGTTCAAATGAATTTACTATGAATTTATGAAATTTTAGCTATTTTCTGAAATTTCTCTGGAACTATTTTATTTCTGGAAATTCTTTTATTGCATCATCACGACCTTGGCATGGCATCAGCAGGGGGGCTGACATGTGGGCCCAGGTTGTCAGCCTCAGGGGGGTTAATCCCTTCTCTGTTATCTTAATAGAGGGGTTAGGGGTGGCCTGGGGCCCACCTGTCAGTGGGTTAGGGCTCAGCTTAGTGGGGTGATTAGGAGGCATTAATGGCGGGGTCGTCGGGGAGTCGCCGGAGCTTCACCAGAGTAGTGTTTTAGGGAACGGGGAGGGGCCTGGTTGGTACGGGGGTGCTCCTCGCGGGCTTCCGCATCGAGTGGAGCAGGAGGGAGCCAAAGGCATGGCCTCTGGCCACGGCTAGGTCGAAGACAGCGGCGGCTGGGCCACTGACCGCGACGGCGAGGTGAGGTAGGCCACGGGAGAGCGAGCGGAAAGGGGGGTTCGAAGCCTGGAGCTCACCGTAGCACGAAGAGCCGGTTGGGGAGGGTAGAGGAGCAGTGGTGGCGACGTATTTGGCGAAGAGCTTCGCGGTGGACGACGGGAAGAAGCTGGGTCTGGCGTCGCTGATGGAGCCGTTCGGGCTCGATTGAAGATGCATACCGCCGGAGCCGTCCACGGTGGAGGCGTCGGACAAGGTGGTTCGCCGGATGGTGGCTGGTGGCCATGCGTGGCACGGCGGAGCGCCCCGGCGGGACCTCTGTCGACGCGAGATTGACGACGAAGAGACGAGGGGATGAACCATGGCTTGGGGGAAAGAAGTGCGGGGCGCCTGCGCGTCTCCTTGGCGTAGATAGGAGGAAGGGGTGGGCCTAGGTGGCCCTGGCGTCGCAGGCATGCTCGCCACGGCGGTGAGCTACCTGCTCTGGCGCCGGGGAGAAGACGACAAGGGGAGGGCCCGTGGGCTGGGCCGTGGTCCGGTTAGTTGGGCCGAGGCCGTAGGGGGGTGGGCCGGATTAGGTTTTTCCTTTTCTTTCTTTTTATTCTTCTGCTATTTTGTTTTGCCCTAGGTCTTAAATACCTAGGAAATTTAGTAAAATGCCCAAATATTTTTATAATTCCTAGGTGACCAAAAGCAAGTCACTTTTAGAATTTGGGCACTTTTGAAAATAAATTAATTTTAATTTCAATTCAAACAGGGGTCAAACTTAATTTCCAGGGCACATTTTGAATTTTAGATAATCCCAAACCACTTTTGCAATGATCAGTAACTATTCTAGGAATTTTCCAAATGTTCATATTATTTTTGGAAAAAGATTTTTATCTGGCCATTTCATTAAATTCTCTAGGGCTTTTCTTTTCCCCATTTTTGAATTTCATTTGAATTTTTGCATGATGCAAAGGGCACAATCAAACCCTAGCACTTACCTAGACTTGGGTTGTGACAACTCGCCCCCACTCAAAAGAATCTCATCCCGAGATTCAGAAGTCGTCGGGAGGAAGGAGTGGTACTCGTCAGGGAGGCGGTCTTCTCTTTCCCATCTTGCTTCTTTCTTGGAGTGGTGTGACCATTGCACTTTGAGAAAATTGATCTTCTGACAACGAGTGACACGCTCTACCGAATCAAGAACACGAACAGGGTACTCTCGATAAGAAAGGTCATCTTGGAGATCAAGCAACTCATGGTCGACTTCGCGGATGGGTTCATGAAGCAACGCCTGAGTTGTGACACATGGAATACATCATTTACTCGGGAGAGGTGCGGGGTAGTTCAAGTTGGTAGGCAACTTGGCCACGTTTGGCAAGAATGCGGAAAGGTCCGATGTAACGTGGGGCCAACTTGCCTTTTATACTGAATCGTTGGGTACCCTTCAGAGGAGTAACCCGAAGGTAAGCCTTCTCATCAATATTGTAGGTCTCTTCCCTATGATGACCATCATAGTAGCTTTTCTAACGATACTGGGCGGCTTTCAATCGATCACGAACAATGCGAACTTGCTCTTCTACTTCCTGGATCATATCCGGTCCAAAGAATTGTCTTTCACCGGTTTCTGACCAGTTTAGTGGTGTTCGACAGCGTCGTCCATAGAGGAGTTCAAAAGCAGCCATGTTCAGACTAGATTGGAAACTGTTGTTATAAGCAAATTCGGCGAATGGAAGACACTTCTCCCAATTATTTCCGAAAGAGATAACACAAGCTCTAAGCATGTCTTCGAGAATTTGGTTAACCGTTTCAACTTGACCGCTAGACTGAGGATGGAAAGCTGTGCTAAAGGCGAGATGAGTTCCCATAGAATTCTGGAAGCTTCCCCAGAATCTAGAGTTGAAAAAGCTACCACGATCAGAATTGATTTCCAAAGGAACGCCGTGAAGAGACACAATTCTAGAGAGATACAAGTCCGCTAACTGACTAGCAGTTATAGAATCGCGAACTTGGAGGAAGTGAGCAACTTTTGATAGTCGGTCAATGACCACGAAGATGGCATTTTTTCCTTTTTGTGTTTTCGGAAAGCCGGGGATGAAGTCCATACCGACTTTTTCCCATTTCCACTCGGGAATAGGCAATGGTTTAAGAGTACCAGCATGTCTTTGGTGTTCTTCCTTAACGTGACGACAAACATCACATTCGGCGACGAACTGTGCGATTTCTCTCTTCATCCTAGTCCACAAAAATCTCTGGCGTAGATATCGGTACATTTTTATGCTACCAGGATGAATCGAGAGGGGGGTGCCATGCGCTTCTTTGAGGATGAGTTGCCTTAGGTCCCTATTCTTAGGTACTACCAAACGATTTTCAAAGAATACCGTCCCTTTGCTATCTGTGGAAAAACATTTACAACTCCACTAGCAATGTTCTGCTTGAACCGGCGAACACCTCGTGCACGCCTTTGGGCAACTATGATTTGATCCTCAAGAGTTGGTTTCGCCACCAAGGTAGAAAGAAAGCCATGAGGAACAATCTCGACATTGAGCTTGCGAAATTCCTCATGAAGTAGTGGTTGATACTGTTGTAACATGAGGTTGTTACAATACGACTTACGACTTAGTGTATCAGCCATGACATTGGCTTTTCCTGGGGTGTAAGAAATTCCTAAGTCATAATCTTTTATCAACTCTATCCAGCGTATTTGCCTGAGATAAAGATCTGGCTAGGTGAATATGTATTTGAGGCTTTGGTGGTCGGAATAGATCTCGCAACGATTAACAAGGACGTAATGTCGCCAAGTATTCAGGGCATGAACTACGGCAGCGAGTTCAAGATCATGGGTATGATAGTTCTCTTCATGTGGGCACAACTGGCGTGAAGCATAAGCTACCACATGTCGATCTTGCATAAGTATGCATCCTAACCCTTGCCGTGAAGCGTCACAATAGATCTCGAAATCCTTTTTGGTGTCTGTAGGCGCAAGTACGGGTGCAGAAGTCAATCTTCTTTTAGCTCTTGAAAGCTTTCCTCGCACTTGGAAGTGCATTGGAATTTCTTATCTTTCTTGAGGAGTTCAGTAAGAGGCTTTGCAACTTTGGAGAAATTCTGAACGAAGCGGCGACAATAGCTTGCTAAGCCAAGAAAACTCCTAACTTGCTTAACCGATTCAGGTGGAGTCCAGTCAAGGACGGCTTGAACTCTCTCGGGATTGAAAGCAATGCCTTTTGCAGAAATCACGTGGGCTAAGTAGGTCACTTCTGGTAGCCAAAATTCACCCTTAGAGAACTTGGCATAAAGGCGATGCTCTCGAAGTTTCATCAATGCCAGCCTAAGATGCTCGGCATGTTCTTCTTCGTTCTTTGAGTATATAAGGATGTCATCGAGGTAAACCACGACGAACTTGTCCAAATACTCCATGAAGATCGAACTCTTCATGCGTGAAAAGGTAGCAGGGGCATTGGTTAAACCGAAGGACATGACGGTGAGCTCGTTAAGACCATATCGTGTAGTGAAAGCCGTCTTGGAATGTCCTCGTTTCGGATTTTGATTTGATGATAGCCTAATCTCAAATCCATCTTGGATAAGACCGAGGATCCAGCAAGTTGATCATAAAGATCATTGATCCTGGGAAGTGGGTATTTGTTCTTTATCGTCGCTAGATTTAGCGGGCGATAGTCTACGCACATCCTTTCGGTTCCATCTTTCTTCGTTACGAAGAGAACCAGGCAACCCCTTGGCGATGATCTAGGGCGGATGAAGCCTTTTGCCAACGAAGCATCAAGTTGGGTTTTTAGCTCAGCTAACTCATGTGGGTCCATTCTATATGGGCGTCTGGAAATTGGGGTTGTGCTTGGTATAAGATCCACTATGAATTCTACACATCTGTCGGTGGCATAGTTTAAGCGGTTGGATCTCTGGATAGCTTCCTAGAGGATGAACAAGGTTTACTAGGGGCTACAACAGATATGTCAGAGTAGCAAAGTACCCCAACACAATGGTTAGTGTGGTTCTTCTTGCTAGAAGACATCTAAAGTGGGAAGAAGAGCTGCAAATGAATCACTATAGGTTTCTAGAACAAAACCTACAACAAACTCTGGAGAACTGTCGGGCATGCCACCTAGAAGTTCTTCTAAAAGGACAACCGTAAGGGGGAGAAGGATTTTGCAAATGCATTAGATGATGAAGAAAACTGGAATGACTTGGACAGCATAACGGCTGTAATTGCAAGAGAAATGGAAATCCTCACTACATTTCAACAACACTTACATATGAAGTTCAAAACAGGAAGCACCACAACTCTAGACAACCGAACACAACTTTCCTACGGCTACATAGAAGCAATCAACAAGATGTTCTACTAAGACATAGATGAGCCTAGTCCTATCTTCCCGCAGAAAAGATGAGGGTGACTCAGAACTCAGATCGATGAGGGTAAGGAGAAAAAGAAGCCTTACGTTGTTCCCTATATACCCAAGTAACTATATAACTATAGAATGCTAGACTCGACATCGGCAGAGGGTTTGATAATCCTACAGATAGTCCTGCTCTGATACCAAGTCTGTCGGGACCCGGAATTTGTGTATGTAATTCCAGTCACAACTCAATCATATGGAGAGCCGAGAGTGGTACCCACTTGTCTAAGCAGACAAGGCCAAGCACAGAACACTCTCGGAAAGCATCGAATGTGAGGGGCATCCCATCCAGGCCGGACGATCAACTGAGATGGGTCCCCATCGCCCGCTCAATGTCTAAATGATTATGGGTGGTGAAATCCCATACTCACAGACAAGTCGCCTCAACCATATTCTCGATTGAATTATAACACTTACATAAACAGACTCCAGCCCGATCACTTAGTCGGGGTCTCGAGCGGGCTCGATCATACAACAAAGTGTGCCACGTGACAGAGTCACGAGCAATCGCATCGCGATGCCCCAAGCTGCGCACATCTAAGGGCCACTTGGTGTATAAAAGACCGTCGGCAAGAACACAACTAAGCTATCAAACCCCACACTAAGACATGCATGTTATAAACATACAGACATCATACATGTCCAGTGCAAACAGCAGGTACGCATTGCATGAACTCTACAAAGTATATCTTTATTGACTTACATATAGAGCATACAAAGAGATCACATGTCTATGATCAACATTACATCATACAACGGAAGCAAATTAGGTCTGAGTAGAGACAAGTTTAACAAATGGCTTAGAGAAGCCTTGTTCAACAAACATGCCCTTCCACGAGGGACCATACTGCTGTCTGGAACTATACTACAATGGTCAACGTCGAGCTTCAGGAAGGTGACTCCATCGGGGTCTGGGTTCTCATCTAAAACATAGAATAAGCAAACGTGAATACAAAGTCTTACTCATCAAGACTTACATCAGAACTAAACTACTGATGCTCAAGTTTCAAGGTAAAGGGAGGTGGGGTTTCAACCTGTAGAAGTGCCAGCTTTGACTTGGCTAGTCCTGTTCTATGAGTACCAGACTTGAGGTAAGAAGCGTACACGAGTCCACTACCAAGTCTCCAACCAATACACCACTATGGATACTTCCTCGACTTCCCCACGAGGAAGCACTCCACAACAATCAAGCTTATCTTGCGAGTTTTAGAGTATCCATTCAAGTTGTCTAATAATCAGTTACAGGTTCCAAGTAGTCCATAACCGCGGACGCGGATATTCGAATAGTTTTGTTAAACCTGCAGGGGTGTAAACTACACACACATGACCATCAGTTACCGCCAGGTCTCTTCACCATTCAAGGGGTGCCGGCGAGGATGTTCACCACGACACTTCGCTCACAACCGGTCTATCCCAATAGTCGACTATCTGAGTTTGTCACCGCTCGAGAGTCCGGCCGGATCAACGATACAGACTCAGACAATGTAGGCAACCGAGACGCCACCTCTTACAGATGTTTTCACTGCCTCACAGATCCACCCACATATCTAAGATGATGCAACACTTCACTCACTCTTTTTCTATGCATATGCCAAATGGAAGGCCCGAACTAATGTGACTCCTGGACGTCAACACGGATCAAGGTACTAGGCCGAGAGGGGTCAGTGAGCCCAATGTGTGGCTGTACTCTTTGTCTTGGATTAGCATTCAAGAACTCGGGATTAAGGCGGTGTTCAACGAGACAACCCACTGTGTACTCCTACACAGCCTCTCATCGTTCACCTTGTATTAGGGTAGATTCACCAACACAGTTTCACCTTCATTAACACCATGTTCACTATCATCCCGACTCACATCAAAAGTAACCTCATTGTAAACTCTAAGCATGCAATAAGCTGTAACAGTTCCAGGGGCCTCATGATATCAATCAACTCCTATGTCATCTAGTATTGTGGTTTGCGTACTACTGTGACAAGATGATATGTCATGCATCGGATATGGGTTCAACTATGCGGTAGAATCGATAGCAAGATGATCATCCTAATAAATGCATAAGCGAGAATGAGAGGGAAATGGGTTTTTATAGACCTGATCAACGGGGTTTGTTTGCATTGCTGACGAGGTTCGGTACGGTGTCTTCAACGAAGGGGGTGGCCTTCGGTTCTGGTTCTACTTCTATCGAGCAAAAAAAGCAAACACCGGAACAACAACAATATAAACATTACATTGCAATGCACAATCAAGATGCATAATGTAGCATGGCATGGTACTGATGTGCTCTAAGTTCAAGTTGCAACATGTTAATTGAAGTTGATTTGAAAAGTTAATTCAAATTCAAACTCCAAATGGTGTTCAAATTAGCCAAGTTGCATTTTCTATTCTTTGATCTTTGTAAACCGTCTTGATATGTGTATGATATGCCTCTGATGTTCAAGTGATAATGTTTGCATTGCAATGGTTAAAATTGGAATAGAATTTGCATTTTATTTGAATTAATTTCAATTAAACCAAATAGCAAAAGCTACTGGTCCCAATTTAAGATCAACTCAAACATGGTTGAAAGTTGGATATTTGGATAGAGCATTTTCTGCTGGTCATTTTTCATATATTTATGTTAAATTTGGAGTTCAAATGAATTTACTATGAATTTATGAAGTTTTAGCTATTTTTTGAAATTTCTGTAATTTCTCTGGAATTATTTTATTTCTGGAAATTCGTTTATTGCATCATCATGACCTCAGCATGACATCAACATGGGGCTGACATGTGGGCCCAGGTTGTCAGCCTCAGGGGGGTTATTCCCTTCTCTGTTATCTTAAGCGAGGGGTTAGGGGTGGCCTGGGGCCCACCTGTCAGTGGGTTAGGGCTTAGCTTAGTGGGGTGATTAGGAGGCACTAATGGCGGGGTCGTCGGGGAGTCGCCGGAGCTTCGCCGGAGTAGGGTTTTAGGGAACGGGGAGGGGCCTGGTTGGTACGGGGGTGCTCCTCGCGGGCTTCCGCATCGAGTGGAGCAGGAGGGAGCCAAAGGCATGGCCTCTGGCCACGGCTAGGTCAAAGACAGTGGCGGCTGGGCCACTGACCGCGACGGCGAGGTGAGGTAGGCCACGGGAGAGCGAACGGAAAGGGGGGTTCGAAGCCTGGAGCTGACCGTAGCACGAAGAGCCAGTCGGGGAGGGTAGCGTAGCAGTGGTGGCGACGTATTTGGCGAAGAGCTTCGCGGCGGCCGGCGGGAAGAAGCTGGGCCTGTCGTCGCTGATGGAGCCTTTCGGGCTCGATTGAAGATGCATACCATCGGAGTCGTCCACGGTGGAGGTGATGGACAAGGTGGTTCGCCGGATGGTGGTCGGTGGCCACGTGTGGCACGACGGAGCGCTCCGGCGGGTCCTCTGTCGACGCGAGATTGACGTCGCAGAGACGAGGGGATGAACCGTGGCTAGGGGGAAAGAAGTGTGGGGCGCCTGCGCGTCTCCTTGGCGCAGAGAGGAGGAAGGGGAGGGCCTAGGTGGCCCTGGCGTGGCAGGCATGCTCGCCACGGCGGTTAGCTGCCTGCTCTGGCGCCGGGGAGAAGACGACAAGGGGAGGGGCGGTGGGCTGGGCCGTGGTCCGGTTAGTTGGGCCGAGGCCATAGGGGGGTGGGCTAGATTATGTTTTTCCTTTTCTTTCTTTTTATTCTTCTGCTATTTTGTTTTGCCCTCGGTTTTAAATACCTAGGAAATTTATTAAAATGCCCAAATATTTATATAATTCCTAGGTAACCAGAAGCAAGTCACTTTTAGAATTTTTGCACTTTTGAAAATCAATTAATTTGAATTTCAATTCAAATAGGGGTCAAACTTAATTTCCAGGGCACATTTTTAATTTTAGAAAATTCCATGGGCATGGGGATGATCCCAAACCACTTTTGCAATGATCAGTAACAATTCTAGGAATTTTCCAAATGTTCAAATGATTTTTGGAAAAAGATTTTTATCTGGCCATTTAATTAAATTCTCTAGGGCTTTTCTTTTCCCCATTTTTGAATTTCATTTGAATTTTTTGCATGATGCAAAGGGCACAATCAAACCCTAGCACTTACCTAGACTTGGGTTGTGACAGCTCATCTATGTCTTACTAGGACATCTCGTTGATTGCTTCCTTGTAGTTGTAGCAAAGTTTGTATCTGTCTGGAGTCGTTGTGCTTTGTGTTTTCAACTCCTTATTTAAGGGATATTCAAATGTTGTGAGAATTTCTATTTCTCTTGCAATTACAGCCGTTATGCTGTCCGAGTCATCCAAAGTTTCTCATAATCTGACGCATTTGCAAAATCTTCTCTCCATTTCGTTTGTCTTTCTATAAGAATTGTTAGGTGGCATGTCTTCCATGTCTATTTTAGTTCCTAGGAACACGTGATCATCCTCCGAAAAACCACGCAATAATCCAACTTCTTAAATCTAGCCACCCGACAGATGTATAGAATTCATTGTAGAACTTGTGCCAGGAACCGCCCCAATTTCTAGGCGCCCATACAAAATGGCCCCATGTGAGTTAGCTGAGCTTAAAATCCAACTTGAAGCTTTGTTGGCAAAATGCTTCATCCTCCCTAGCTCATCTCCATGGGGTTCCCCGTTCTATTCGTAACAAAGAAAGATGGAATAGAAAGGATGTGCGTAGATTATCGCTCACTTAATCTAGCGACGATAAATAACAAGTATCCACTTCCCAGGATCAATGATCTTTATGATCAACTTGCTGGATCCTCTGTCTTCTCCAAGATGGATTTGAGATTAGGCTATCATCAAATCAAAATAAGAAATGAGGACATTCCTAAAACGACTTTCACTACCCGCTATGGTCTTTACGAGTACACCGTCATGTCCTTCGGTTTAACCAATACCACCGCCACATTCTCACGCATGATGAATTCGATCTTCAATGAGTATTTGTACAAGCTAGTTCATCGTGGTTTACCTCGATGACATCCTTATATACTCGAAGAACAAAGAAGAACAAGCTGAACATCTTAGGCTGATATTGATGAAGCTTCGAGAGCATCGCCTTTATGCTAATTTTTCCAAATGCGAATTATGGCTCCCAGAAGTGACCTACTTAGGCCACGTGATTTCTGCCAAAGGCATTGCTGTCAATCCCGAGAGAGTTCAGGCCATCCTTGATTGGACTCCACCTGAATCGATTAAGCAAGTTAGGAGTTTTCTTGGCTTAGCAAGCTATTGTCGCCGCTTCATTGAGAACTTCTCCAAAGTTGCAAAGCCTCTAACTAAACTCCTCAAGAAAGATAAGAAATTTGAATGGACCCCCTAGTGCGAGGAAAGCTTTCAAGAGCTAAAAAGAAGATTAACTTCTGCACCCGTACTTGCGCCTCCAAACACCAAAAGGGATTTCAAGATCTATTGTGATGCTTCATGGCAAGGGTTAGGGTGCATACTTATGAAAGGTTGACATGTGGGACCATACGCTTCACCCATGATCTTGAACTTGTTGCCGTTGTTCATGCCTTGAAGACTTGGCCACATTACCTCCTTGGTAATCATTGTGAGATCTATTCCGACCACCAAAGCCTCATATATATATTCACACAGCCAGATCATAATCTCAGGCAAAGACACTGGATAGAGTTGATAAAAGATTATGACTTAGGAATTTCTTTCACCCCAGGCAAAGCAAATGTCATGGTTGATGCACTAAGTCGTAAGTCGTATTGTAACAACCTCATGTTGCAACAGTATCAACAACTTCTTCATGAGGAATTTCGAAAGCTCAATCTCGAGATTGTCCCTCATGGATTCCTTTCCACCTTGGTGGCGAAACAAACCCTTGAGGATCAAATCATAGTTGCCCAAAGGCGTGCACGAGGTGTTCGTCGAAGCAAGGAGAACATTGCTAGCGGAGTTGCTAAGTGTTTCTCCACAGATAGTAAATGAATGGTATTCCTTGAAAATCGTTTGGTAGTACCTAAGAATAGGGATTTGAGGCAACTCATTCTCAAAGAATCCCATGACACTCTCCTCTCGATTAATCCCGGTAGCAAAAAAATGTACCGAGATCTACGCCAGATATTTTGGGGGACTAGGATGAAAAGAGTCATTGCTCATTATGTTGCCGAATGTGATGTTTTTCGTCGCATTAAGGCCGAACATCAAAGACCTGTTGGTACTCTTCAACCCGTCTGGAAATGGGACAAACCCAGTATGGACTTCATCACTAGTTTTCCAAAAACCCAGAAAGGAAATGATGCCATCTTCGTTGTCATTGTTCGACTTTCCAAAGTTGCTCACTTCCTTCCCGTTCGCGAGTCTATAACTGCAAGCTAGTTAGAAGACTTGTATGTCTCTAGAATCGTGTCTCTTCATAGTGTTCCTTTGGAAATCAATTCTAATCGCGGTAACCTTTTCACCTCTAGATTCTGGGAATGTTTTCAGAAGGCTATGGGAACTCATCTCTCCTTTAGTAAAGCTTTCCATCCCCAGTCTAGCGGTCAAGTTGAAAGGGTTAACCAAATTCTCGAAGACATGCTCAGAGCTTGTTTTATCTCTTTTGGAAAGAATTGGGAGAAGTCTCTTCCACTCACCGAATTTTCTTATAACAATAGTTTCCAATCTAGTGTGAACATGGATCCTTTTGAATTCCTCTATGGAAGAAGATGTCAAACACCCCTAAACTGGTCAAAAACCGGTGAAAGACAATTCTTTGGAATGGATATGATCAAGGAAGCAGAAGAGCAAGTTCGCATTGTTCGTGACCAGTTGAAAGCTGCCCAGTCTCGTCAAAAGAGCTACTATGATTGTCATCATAGGCAAGAAAGCTACAATCTAGATGAGAAGGCTTACCTTTGGGTTACTCCTCTGAAGGGAACCCAACACTTCAGTACGAAAGGAAAATTGGCCCCACATTACATTGGACCTTTCCGCATTCTTGCTAAACGTGGAGAAGTTGCCTACCAACTTCAACTACCCCCTTGCCTTTACCGAATACATGATGTATTCCATGTGTGACAACTCAGGCGTTTCTTCGAGGACCCCATCAGCAAAGTCGACCATGAAACGCTAGGGTTTCGAGATAACGCTGTTGGCGAAGTACATATAGGCGGTTATATTGCATTCCAAACAATTCAATAAGAACAATCATTGGCAATACAAAGTATAAAGTAATCCATGCAAAAAATTACATCAAACATACATCTATACCCTCACGAAAAATTCTAAACCAACTATAAAAAAAACCATTGAATTATGAGGTCATATTATGATACCCCATGAAGTTGAAATTGTTTTGAACTCCATTTGATATTTTTAACGCATTATATGCATTTCTAGGCATTAAATGAATTTAATTCAGATAAGCATTGCGAGCGACTAAAACAGTGCACGAAAATGGTTTGAAAAATAAACATGAGATACCTCAGTGCATTGGTATGTGTTGTGCAACGAATTGAATAAAATTTCAAAGATCTAAGCCGCGATAGCCATACGCGAACGCGGCTTTCATTTGTTTCAAATTTCTAGAAATTTTATATTAAGTTGTAAAAATATGAAATTTGGCAGGGTGTCATCATATCACTTCAGTTTTCGGGGAAAAAAGTTTGAGACGATTATACAACTTCTATGATGTGGACTCCGTAGAAACCAAACTATCCCCAGAAAAGATTCGTGCTTTCAAGGTAGAATGTATCATATTCGTTGGTCTGTTCTCATCTGCTTCATCTTTTGACGTCAATTTTTTTTCTACAATGAACATATGATACATCCCAAACGTATCAACTTGTCCAAACACTTTTGCTATTGTTTTGGCCTCATTCTTGCATGATTTGAACAAAACTAACCCAGACTGATGTTGTTTTCAGCAGAGCTGTCTGTATGTCTTTTTATGTGTAGGAAAAGGGAAAATTAAGCATCTCAGAAAAATCCCAGAAAATTCCCAGAAAATCCACGCAATAGAAGAGCCCCGAAGCCAGAAGATGGACCGAAGGGGACCCACCTGGCCACGCCTATAGGTCGCCTGGTCCAGTGGGACCATGGCGAGGATTGGCCTTGGAAAATCCCATGGTTAGGAACCCTCGGTTTGATCGTAAGAGAAGGAGTGGAAGGTTGGCGATTTCGTCGGCTAATAGGAGACAGGGATTTACTCAGGTTCAGGGCCCTCGATCAAGAAAACCCCTAATTCCTGTTCGATGTATTATATGGTGGATGCCATTACTGTGAAGGTCTCGGCGAGATTTCTCTAACCTAGTGTATTGCTATGCGAGATTGAATGCCCTAGACGCCCCTTCTCCCATCCTATATATAATAGGCTAGGTCTCGAGGAGTTCGTCTAGGGTTACATAGATAGTTGCCTAATCTACCTAGACTTGGCGGTCATGCCTTGTAATCCGTACCGTCTTGGAATCGATGTCGGCGCACCCGTCGGAGGTTCGGGTGGGCTGATCTTGGGCCAGTCGAAGCTTCTAGTGGGCCTTCCGGCTTGACACACACTAGGTACTGTCATGCTGAGGAGTCGTGGGGGTATCCCCTCGTCAGTAGCCCCCTATTTCCTGGGGGACTCGAAGAGTAACACAGGGATTCAAATCTGTGTTAGCTGCAATAGTGCGTGTCGTTTTTGCGAGTGGTAAGTTTATTTGTAAGAGATAATTTTGAGAGGGATGCTAAGCTAGAGTGCCTGAGGCACTCGACGGTTCGAGCCTCAGCGGATTTTTCTCGTGGCAAATACAATAGTAGCCCAGTCAAGTTCGAGTCCCTCGACACGAACTTGGCAACGACTGGTGTCAAGCAAGGTCCATGCTGCTGAGGGCTTATATGATCAATGCCGCCAGTTAAAGTACTTAGTACAACCCTAACGCGTCTGTTAGTGGTTTATCTCTGTCATTCACCATGCTTGGAACGGCCGAGAATGAAGTCGCGTTGTGTCAAGTCCTGGCCCGGCAGAAGGATCGGCGGGGTCTTACCTACACGCAAGCTCGCGTGGCATCTGGGGTACAGTGTATCGCAGCCCAGGTCATTTAGTAGGGGCGTGTGGCCAATATAGAGTGACACCACTCGGGAAATGACCGAGTGGACTTATAGTGTGAGCACCCAATGGGCTATCGGGTGATCGCTCAAGGAGACGATATAGAATGCACCCACTCGGAAAATGATCGAGTGGACTTATAGTATGAACACCTGATGAGCTTTCGGGTGCTCGCTTGAAGATCCAGTTGCTTGTTCCTCGTGTCTTTTTGTGAGTAGGCACTCGGGCGCTTTATAGTAGGGGCGACTAAGCACTCAAACTTGAAGGGGTGTTGTTATGAATACGCTGAGGGGAGTTGCCACTGGAACTCTCGTAATGTGCATCGCGCTGTCTTTGCTCCATTAGCGGTGGCAGGGCGCTCCCGATGGGAGTTTTATTTGATGGAATCAAATAAAAATAGGAGGAAAGTTTTGGAATAAAGAAAAGAAAAAGCGTCTCTTCCTTGTCAGAATGCCTTCGAGGGCATCGAAACGTCCCATCTATCCTACAGAGATGTGAAAGGGCATAATGATGCTCCTTGATGACGTACATAAGATGACAGCGATCTGTTGTGACCTGTCGCATCCGTTGGATGTTATGATGATGCTTTGGTTTGCGCGTTATTGGATCTATGTCAGTTCGCCTGTTGGATTTCCAAGGCCATGGGAAAACCTGAAATTCATTGTTGTTTTCAAGTTTTGCTGGATGCGAAGAGCCGCCTTTGTCTTGGAATCCGTGGGGTCCCCTGTCCCGGCTTTTAATTTCTTGTGTTGAACCATTTCCTATTTCACTGGACTGGATGGACCCATTTACCCTTCAGGGGGTGTATAAATATGAGTTATTGCTTTGCGCTTGGCAATACATCTTCTTCCCCTTATGTTCTCTACTTTATTCTCATGACTCCAAAACGCCGTGCCCACGGTGCTTTTGCTGTTAGTGATGCGCATGCGTCGCCGGACGTGGTTGTCGAGGTCGTGGTGCACGTACTCCCTGAGTGGCATGCTACCGCCGGTGGGCGTGGGTGTCGAAGGCGTCTGCATCCATGATTTCATTCTTTATGTTCGTAGCCGCATTGCTGGCCGGATTCTCCTTCCTTCTTCTCTTTCCTCTCTTGTTTCTGATTTCAACTTGGACGTTCCCTGGCTACGGTTCCAAGGATATTTGTATTACCCACTATGGGTGATGCTCAAGATTGAGTCTTCATCCTTGGTTTTCTTGGAGTCCGGTTGGAGGGTATTTTCCCGTCAGTTTAATCTGTGCTAGTGTGACAGCCTCTGCTGCCGGTTCGATGGAGAAGAAACCCTCTCGGTTAGGGCATTTGACGCTAATGGAAATCCGCTAGAGCATTGCTGGGAGATCTCAAGCGATGACGACTCTGGAGGCGCGGGTGTTGCTTCCATTTCTTCATCTGCTGGTGGCTCGCCTTCTGCTTCCCACCCGTTCCCCCCCTGACTCATCAACTAGTGGTGGTCCTACCTACTCCAGTTTTGAGCAGGACGCTGATGTCAAGCCGCCGATCAAGCGGGTGCGCTAGTAGGACAAGGCTATCAAGTGTGTCCTCGTGTGCTTCTGTCTTCATAGAATTAGGGTTGTAAAATTTCCTTTGTCTGTGATGATGCTCGACACAGTGTAGAGTGCCAATTATCTTAGAATGGGCACACATGTCGAAGTCCTAATTCCTTGTAGTGTTGGACTTGTAATCCTTTTGGTGTAAAGAATCTCCTTTGTATGCCTTATTGTGAGTCTTTGTGCACATTAACATATGCCGGGATATTTTTGTGATGAGATTATTAAAGTGTGTCTTTGTCTTATTATTCTTATCGACTAGTCTCTAATTTATCGAGTGCGCGACAGTGCTCACGATGGGAGTAGCCCCCGAGGCTTTAGCCAATTGCAGGTGATTAGGCGAAGGCTTATAAATTGCCAAGTCGGATCGTTTGTCCCTTGTTGTTGGGTTTTGAACTCGCGGCCGTGTATCCTAGGTAAGGCGGGTCCTTGGCTATGTAGATATTTCAGGTAGAGATGCTGGGACTACTTGCAAGTGTTGTAAGGATTTCTCTTGGGCCTCCATTAATCATGGTGTGCTTGGTGCAGCATTGAGAATGTCGACTGCTCGCTGTTTCCACTTGCTATTAGTATCTTTAGAGGGTGACGGGGTGACAAATCACTGAAGCCCACGAGTGTCTTAGCACAGATACGCTTAGGGCGAGAAATGTGGTGTTTGCTCATTATCCTCGTAATCAAATTTGCGATATCAAAAGCGCAACTGGTTCTTCGAGGTGGGTTGTGCGATCCCATGCGAACAAAGGTATAATCTCGCGAGTGAAAATAATGCCTCAGGGTTTGGCCCAGCCCTCGATTGAATGTAGGAGAAAAATGTCGCTAGTGCAAATAACGCCTCGGGGTTGGCTGAGTTGCACAAGCCCCCGAGTGCGAAAGAGATAGAGTTTCAAAAGTGCGAATAAAGCCTTAGGGCACTAGTGCAGAAGGTAGCGATCACGATACTCCTTTCCCAGTCCCTTGACTGAAACGGTTTGCGATGCAATCAGCAATGTGTCTTTGAAAATTCGTCTGGGATACCTAGAGTAAAAGCCCACGGTTGCAAACAATGGACCGCTAGCCTTTTATCACAATCGTTAATGTTTCCACAAATGTTTGGGATACCTAATCAATCAGGCATGCTTCTGAAAATCCTTCGACCAAGCAACCGTCTGCATATGTATTCAGAAAACCCACGGTCGCAAAAATGAACCGCTAGCCCTTGTTACCAATTGGTTGTAGTTACTGAAATGTGTGGGATATGTGCTTTATCAAAAACGCTTAAAATCTAAGTCTCGGTGTTGGAAAACACACAGTTCGTACAATCAACTGTGCGTGATGAAAACAAATAACACCACTAGCTTCTTCTATGTATTTTCTATTTATTTAAAATTTTGCTAGTTTCTCTTAGTAGACGTTATGAAGTACAAAATTGTGTGTGATGATATAGTGTAACACAAACAAGTAAGTTTTCGAAAATGTCCGCTTTGTAGGCACACTACAACCAAACAATTATAATTCTAGACTATTTACAAACACCACGTGTGTGATACCTTGTGCACTTTTTAAATAAAATGAAGGAAAGTGTAACGAGAACCTTGCGATATAGATCGCCACGCGTCATCCGCTCGTTCGTCTTAATCATTTCGGCTTGTACCCACCGACGACTTCTAGTCCAACAGATCAAACCGCTTGATCGTTTGCGATGGCCATACGTACGCTCGCGATGCAGCTGGAGCAGGCGCTAGTTCACGCGCGCAACCGTGCAACCTTCCCGCGCGCAACCGTGCAACCTTCCCGCTCGTATCCAAAAAATCCTCAATGCGGGCCCATAAAGAGCGTCAATGTCGGGGACACAGAAGTTGTATTCACATCCCCTTCTTTTGCCCTCACTTCCCACAGATCAACAATGGGTCCGGTCCGCCGTACCCGAGCCAACTTGACCCCAGCAGCTGATGGTGAGGTATTGACTCCGCCGGCAGCTCCGCCGGCAGTGCCAGAAAACTCCTTGCTAGTTGCAGTGGTACCGTGGCCGACCTGCACTCCCCGACGGTAGGCAGGCCTGAACGCTTGCTCCCTCAATGTCGGTCGCACAACACGCGCCGAGCGCAATGCGCACTCCCACCGAGTTGTCATGCACGCGTTAACCCTCCAGACGCAGGCGCGCGGAATAGAGGCGGAGGCGCGCACCATCCGGGCGATGGCGCGTGACAGGAAGGAGGAGGGGAGCATGCGGAGGAGGGGAGCAGCGTCCGAGCGCAGTGGGGCGGAATGCAGGCTCCGGCGAGCACCATGCAAGCGGCGGCGAGCAGATCCAGGCATCTGTCAGGACATTCAAGCGCGAGTGAGCACATTCAGGTACCGGCGAGCACCATCCTGGCGCCGGAGAGCGCCACCCAGGGTCCCCCGGGCTTCGGCGACGACAACGGCGACACCCTCGAGCGCTACAATGACTTCCTCACGCAGGAGGAGGAAAACCATCTGGCTAATGCAATGGCAGCTTACGTGGGTAAAGAGGAAGATCGTCAGCGTGATCTGGCGAGGTACGAGGAAAATGAGCACTTCGCGGTAGGGATTCGGGAGCGACTGGAGGATGATGCCTGTAGACGGAGGAGTTTCTCCTCCGGTGGCTCCAACTGATCTGCACGTGCGGCAGGGATCTTTTAGCCGGTAGTAAATATTTTGGGTTCATCAGTATCTCGTCGATGGACTGCTAGCATAGTTGAAATGAGCTTGATACGAGGGTAAATGCTATTTCAGTACGTACTTGACGCTAGTTTAGGGTTTATTTTGGGTTAGTTCTTATATTTGAACTAATTGGAGAAAAGGAAGTGTAACAGCCCAGTTTTCACAAAAATTTAAAAATTTTGTTTTCGGTGTGAATTGATTGATTGTCTGATTTGTTTGCGGTGTTTGCATCCCCGATTTATCGATCGGCGATTATTTTTCCCTCTCTTATCTCGTACCAGACGGAGACCGACCCTTGCCACCCTGACACGTGACCTTTGTGACACCGGGTTACGCTCGATCACCGTCGCGAAAACCGCACGAGACCAGCCGCAGCCAACGGAACTAAAACCCCGTTTAATAATTGAACGGGTTATTTTTATAGCGCGCCGGAAAGTGTTCTCGGAACGGTCCCAGCGCGAGGTGAACGCCTCCGACTCGACGCGTTGATCGCGCAGTTCGAAGTTTTACCCGAATCGGAGGTACTGCGGACCCCCGGCGGTCAGAAACGTGAGCACCGCGCGCGCGAGAGAAAAACCGAGGGTGTTTTTGCAAACTGCCAGCCACCTGGGCTATATAAAGACCACCACACTCCCACCCCTTTTCTAGGGTTTCCCTAGCACAAAATTTGCAGCCAACCCCCTCCACTTTGCCCAGTTTGCCTCCCAGATCCCAGAATTTTCGGGCTATTGGATCGCGCGATCGGACGCGCCCGGTTGCGCCATGTCAGCCAGCCTCCCCATCTCTCATCTCTCTCCCGTGGATTGCGCCCGAGCGCCGCCGCTCGTGGGCAAGCCGCTGGAGCAGTCAGCCGCCGGAGCCATCCCGGCGCCCCTCTCCTCTCCCGGCCACCACTTCCTTTCTTCTCCCTCTCCTCCCTCCTCCTCTAACCCCCCTGCGCCTCTCTGTTCGCAGCCGGCCGCACATGGACCTCCCGGCGCCGGACTCCGGTGGATCCGGCCACTGCGCGCGACCCCGCCGCCGATCCGCTCTTCGCCGCGCCCCTGCACGCCTCCCTCGCCGGCAGCGAGCCAAGGACGACGTGCGCCAGCCGCCGCCGCGCCGCTCGGTCCTGACGTGGACGAGCACGACCGTGCAGCCACAGACGGGCCGACCTCCTCCCACGGCCCAGCAGCCCCCGCAGCCTAGTCCATCCAAGGCGGCCCACTGGCGCCAGCCCAGCCACTAGCCCGAGCCGCCTCTGGCGTGTTGGGCCAGCCCATGGTAGCCCCTTTTTTTCTATTTTATGTATTTCCCTACATTTTTTTTTCCTAAGTCCCTATGCTTTGTGCTGCTGATTCAATTCCGCGTTGACGATAGCAAGCGATCCGTAGCCCGGATGACTTCGCGCCCAAAAGACGAATTTGTTTAGAATTGCGTGCTCTAGCATTCATCTTTTGTGAGCATTTGCATTTGAGCTCATCTTGATTGTGTAATTTTGTGCTAAAGTGGGCATCAGGCCGTTAAACTGCTACTTTTTCCTTGTAAGTGCTGCTGTTATAATTTTATTGCAACTTCGGGTGACGATTGCTTCGCAACCGTTCATTGGAATTGAGTGATTCCTTTTGCGTTGCGTTAAGCATTGTTTCTACTTCAGTTCTATGCATTCACATGCCATAATTGCTTGCTGAATCATGATTATGTCTTGCTCCAAAGTAGCTATCCTGATGTTAATGTGCTGCTGTTGCTGAAACTGTTATTTTGTTGCAACTTCGGTCGACGAGTGTGTCGCGACCGTTTATCGGAACTGAGTGATTCCAATTGCATATTGTTAAGCATCATGTCTAATTTCATTACATGTATTGCATTGCCATGATATTCTTTCTGTTCATATAGTTCTTCTGCTCCAAAGTTGCTATGCTTCTGTTTTTGACAGCCACCTCTGTTTTTCTCTAAGTCTGTTACTTTGCGATGCCATGTTGTTTGCTTAATATCTTTTGATCTATGATGCCTATTTGCATGATTATTTTTGCCATGCCTTCCTTGTAATGTCTAGTTTAATTTTATATCTTTTGTGGGCATGTTTGCATTCATTATCCTGTTTATGCATTGCTCTAAAGTGTGCTTCCTGATGTTGGCAGATTGTGCCCGTAACTTGTTTTGCTTATATCTTTTTAACCGTAACTCCGTTTGGAGTGTGCCTTATATGTAACTTGATTAGTTTTTCGTGTACTTTGTGTTTATGCTATTTTTTGCTATTGTTAACCAACCTAAAATATGGTTTAGGGAAGAACAGTACCAAATGTTTTAATCATCGTGCGGCACTTATTGTATGCCATGTTTAGGATTGTGCCTCACTTAAATTGACTAGCATAGATAGTTTACTTTGTGCTTGACCTCTTGCCATGTTTGTGTGCTTTTCTGTGCTTTCTTGAGTTGCCATGTGAATAACCGTTGGTTGATCACCTGTAGCTAAGCAACTTGAAACACCGTAAACGTGTGGTATTCGTCGTGTGTGACCGATACCCCACTTAAACCGTTAGTAACCGTTCTCAACGATAGATCCGTATCGCGTTGTCGTGCCTTGTGTTGTCTCCTTGATCTTGTGTTTGCTCCGTAGTAATAGTGGTGCACCGTTGATTGCTTTCCAGTGTTTTCGTCTTGTGTGCTTCCGCGGGTACCTCTCGGAGACGATGCGAGCTTGCGATCGACTACACCTTCGGAACCCGACTTATCAACAGGCAAGGACTATACATTACTTATGATCCATTCTGTTTCATACAGCGGTTTGCATGCTAGTCTAGGTTAGGTTCGATGTTTGATCCTACCACATGTTTACAACCTCTTTCAAACCGATACAGCCATGTCCCCTCCCAGCAAACCTTGTACTGCTATGTTACTTTTGCTCGTTGCGCAACCCCTTCTTAGTATGCATGCTTAGGATGCTACGATGTTACCCTGTTACTCCTGGGTTTGGGATATCACATTATTATATTGTTGTTGATGATATGATTATTATAATGTTGACTATATTCGACGAAGGATGGAAGGTCTAGGCTATCCCGCCCCGACGCTTTGTTCCATTCGAGTCACCTAGGATCCGAGTTTCGGGTATTGGTTTTAAGACTGAGCGTGCCTATCCGCGTGTGGGATTTTATGGGTTCCCCTTTTCTTACCTACCTAGCTTCAAACATTTCTAGTGGTGGCCCAAGCTGATTTACCATTTGAAATCGTGTGTGTCTTGGTCGGCCGCCAGTTGTTTACAAACCAACCTGGACCAGTGAGGACTTAGTTCCCTTGCTGGCCCACCTTGTCCGGTTGAGGACCCGGTGTCCCATGTGTGATTAACCGGCTATCCAAACCTGCGACAGACGATTGAGACCAGATCGAGAGCGCGGCCAGCTCCTGAGATGGATGTCGACTCACCGGGGGCCACCCGGATTTGTTCGTTGTTAGCTAGAGGGACATGTCGTTTCGGATCTCTTGGAACTAAATCATAAAATGGTTGCCTGTCATGGGTAGCAACTGAGAGAGATGGACGTGCGTGTGGAGCCTCGTAATGGGCAGTTGGTACACCCCTGCAGGGTTAAATCTTTTCGAGAAGCCGTGTCCACGGTTATGGACGACTTCAGACCTACTCCTTTTTCATAGACAACAACAACTAAGATAATCTTAATATAACTTGATCAACGTGTGTGTGTGCCTTGATTGCTTCTTCTTCGTCGGGATGCGAAGAGGAGGACAAGGATAGGATAGGTGTTATGTTTGCATAAGTAGTTGATAGCAAGACTTGATGGAGGCGATTCCTCATCGAATGCTTGGTTCTTATCTTACTCTTTAGATTGTTACCACTTCTAAATGCTAGTGCGGCAGCAACCTCACCACTTACCCCATCCTTACCGTAAACTACTAGTTGTCCTAGAATGACGAGTGATGAACTCCTTGCTGGGTCAGATGACCACTATAGTTGGATGCTGAGTACCTCTGTACTCATGATACTACCCCCAAACTCTTTTCAGGGTTCTGATCGACAACTGGTATGGTGATCGACGTTTCACGTGGAGACTCGACGACGACTAGTTAGGCGGATCCCTGCGGAGGGCCTGGACCCGTGTGGTTATGGGATCGATGTTTTCCTCTTTGCCACTAGGCATTTGATTGTAGTCTGTATTCAGACATGTATCTTCCGCTGTTGTATTGTATTAAGGCAGTTGTATGCCGATTGTATGAGATGTTGTATCCTGTATCTGTAATGTTGTGATATCATGTTGGAAATCCGGGGCATATGGCTACATCATATGTCGCGGTGGGACCGATATGTGCTTCGTCCCCGGATCTAAGTGGAAACACCTAGATCTGGAACAGTACCGCATATCGGGCCTTACAGGAACCATGCTCATTTATGCAATGGAGATCTATGTTATGCAATGAAAATTTGTTGTGAGTGAATCCTATGCGTGTATTCCTCTTGTTTGATTGATATCCAGATGCAAAGCCTTGTTTAGATACAAATGAAGAAAAACACACGGGTCATTAAAACAGACTGTTGGCAATGCGCGCCCGCCTTCGCCAAGATTTTCATTGCAGATTTCTCGCTCCATTTTGCGAGGAGGAATAGTAGTTGCCTTACAGTAGAAGTCTTGGAGGAGTTCGTGAGGAGCGGTGGTGCGTGCTCCTGGCATGCGGCCATCTAGTCAACCCTGAGCACACGCCACGCCTCTCCCGTCTAATCATCGCAGAGCTAGCGAGCCTAGCTTGGAAAATAATTGCACTTGTTCATGTGGCTTCGGGCTTGCTATGTGAAAGAAGGAAGAACATGTAGTAATATTTGGGAGCGGTGAGTGGGGGAGGGGTTTAACATCAAACGCCCTGTCTCACGGTGAGATAGAACTAGTTCGGTAAGGAGCACTGGTGCACGCGTGCTCCTGCCACACTGTCGTCTAGTCAAACATGTTCGCACGCCACGCCTCTCCCGTCTAATCACTATACTGTGCGTGTGGAAAGTCCCGAGGCTACCTGTTAGTTGCTAGAGGTGGAGTTGTAATATTTTGCGGTAAAGTCTGGAATGGCTGAGAACAAATCATGCGAACAATGAAAAATATTTATTACAGGTTCCTCGCTAGATAGTTCATCGCTGCGATACACTGGAGCTCTTCCTCGACTAAAGCCATAAAAACATAAAACTTCAAACTTAAACTAGATAGGACTTGCGCCTAGACGTGATGATCGACGGCGTCTCACAAAGACGGCGATTAAAGAAGACTCAAGGCTTGCATACTGTGGAGAAGGACAAGCTCGCCGCCTTGTAGACGGTGTAGGCGAGCCTGTACTCGCGTAGAGACTTGTCGAACCGATCTGAGCCCTCCAAAACGGCCAACAACTCTTTCTTCGCGTCGTCCAGCTCGATCTGAGCCTTGCAAAACATCTTGGATGATGGATAGATGTGATCATGGACGTAGCAGGTCACCCATCCCTCGTCGTCATCTTCAATATAGTGCGGCCTCTTCACACGGCGCGACGGCTCCACGGCAGGCGGAGGGAACGAGCTGCCATGGCCTCCGCCGCGTCCTCCACCTCATAGAAGGCTCTACGGCTCGTTGACAGGTGGAGGGATTTGGCTGCCTTCCATGTTGTCCGCTATGTCTCTGCCCCGTCCTCCACCTCTCCCTGGGCTTGACGGCTTGTCGACGGGCAGAGGGACGATTTAACTGCAGTCTTCCGCTATGCCTCCGCCGCATCCCCCACCTCCCACGAGGCTCGACGGCTCATCGACAGGCGGAGGAATCGAGCTACCTTTCTCCGCTTTGCCCCCACCACATCCTCCACCGACCACAAGGAGCGACGACTTGATGAAGGGCGGAGTGGTCGAAATGACCTCGTCGGTTTTGCCTCCACCGCATCCTCCACCCTCTTCTCCCGACATGGATGTAGGACTTAGAGGAATAGTAAATATGGCAGGAATCTATGGTCGGAGGACGAACGGGAGATGTGGTGAAGGTGCAGGTCGGGGTCGGTAGTGGGGCGTGTACGGGGTGGAGGATATGTTTGTTTTCACAAAAATTTAAAAATTTTGTTTTCGGTGTGAATTGATTGATTGTCTGATTTGTTTGCGGTGTTTGCATCCCCGATTTATCGATCGGCGATTATTTTTCCCTCACTTATCTCTTACTAGACGGAGACCGACCCTTGCCACCCTGACACGTGACCTTTGCGACACCGGGTTACGCCCGATCACCGTCGCGAAAACCGCACGAGACCAGCCGCAGCCAACGGAACGAAAACCCCGTTTAATAATTGAACGGGTTATTTTTATAGCGCTCCGAAAAGTGTTCTCGGAACGGTTCCAGCGCGAGGTGAACGCCTCCGACTCGACGTGCTGATCGCGCAGTTCGAAGTTTTACCCGAATCGGAGGTACTGCGGACCCCCGGCGGTCAGAAACATGAGCACCGCGCGCGCGAGAGAAAAACCGAGGGTGTTTTAGCAAACTGCCAGCCACCTGGGCTATATAAAGACCACCACACTCCCACCCCTTTTCTAGGGTTTCCCTAGCACAAAATTTGCAGCCACCCCCCTCCACTTTGCCCAATTTGCCTCCCAGATCCCAGAATTTTCGGGCCGTTGGATCGGCCGCGCCCGGTTGCGCCATGTCAGCCAGCCTCCCCATCTCTCATCTCTCTCCCGTGGATTGCGCCCGAGCGCCGCCGCTCATGGGCAAGCCGCTGGAGCAGCCAGCCGCCGGAGCCAGCCCGGCGCCCCTCTCCTCTCCCGGCCACCACTTCCTCTCTTCTCCCTCTCCTCCCTCCTCCTCTAACACCCCTGCGCCTCTCTGTTCGCAGCCGGCCGCTATTGGAGCCCCGAGGGAGCTCGAGCCGCCCGCACATGGACCTCCCGGCGCCGGACTCCGGTGGATCCGGCCACTGGGCGCGACCCCGCCGCCGATCCGCTCTTCGCCGCGCCCCTGCACGCCTCCCTCGCCGGCAGCGAGCCAAGGCCGACGTGCGCCAGCCGCCGCCGCGCCGCTCGGTCCTGACGTGGACGAGCACGACCGTGCAGCCACAGACGGGTCGACCTCCTCCCACGGCCCAGCAGCACCCGCGGCCCAGTCCAGCCAATGCGGTCCACTGGCGCCAACCCAGCCACCAGCCCGAGCCGCCTCTGGCCTGTTGGGCCAGCCCATGGTAGCCCTTTTTTTTCTATTTTATGTATTTCCCTGCTGTTTTTTTTTCCTAAGTCCCTATGCTTTGTGCTGTTGATTCGATTCCGCGTTGACGATAGTAAGCGATCCGTAGCCCGGATGACTTCGCGCCAAAAAGACGAATTGTTTAGAATTGCGTGCTCTAGCATTCATCTTTTGTGAGCATTTTCATTTGAGCTCATCTTGATTGTGTAATTGTGTGCTAAAGTGGGCATCAGGCCGTTAAACTGCTACTTTTTCCTGTTAAGTGCTGCTGTTATAATTTTATTGCAACTTCGGGTGACGATTGCTTCGCAACCGTTCATTGGAATTGAGTGATTCCTTTTGCGTTGCGTTAAGCATTGTTTCTACTTCAGTTCTATGCATCCACATGCCATAATTGCTTGCTGAATCATGATTATGTCTTGCTCCAAAGTAGCTATCCTGATGTTAATGTGCTGCTGTTGCTGAAACTGTTATTTTGTTGCAACTTCGGTCGACGAGTGTGTCGCGACCGTTTATCGGAACTGAGTGATTCCAATTGCATATTGTTAAGCATCATGTATAATTTCAATACATGTATTGCATTGCCATGATATGCTTTCTTTTCATATAGTTATTCTGCTCCAAAGTTGCTATGCTGCTGTTTTTGACAGCCACCTCTGTTTTTCTCTAAGTCTGTTACTTTGTGATGCCATGTTGTTTGCTTGATATCTTTTGATCTATGATGCCTATTTTCATGATTATTTTTCCCATGCCTTCCTTGTAATGTATAGTTTAATTTTATATCTTTTGTGGGCATGTTTGCATTCATTATCCTGTTTATGCATTGCTCTAAAGTGTGCTTCCTGATGTTGGCAGATTGTGCCCGTAACTTGTTTTGCTTATATCTTTTTAACCGTAACTCCGTTTGGAGTGTGCCTTATATGTAACTTGATTAGTTTTTCGTGTACTTTGTGTTTATGCTATTGTTTGCTGTTGTTAACCAACCTAAAATATGGTTTAGGGAAGAACAGTACCAAATGTTTTAATCATCGTGCGGCACTTAGTGTATGCCATGTTTAGGATTGTGCCTCAATTAAATTGACTAGCATAGATAGTTTACTTTGTGCTTCACCTCTTTCCATGTTTGTGTGCTTTTCCGTGCTTGCTTGAGTTGCCATGTTAATAACCGTTGGTTGATCACCTGTAGCTAAGCAACTTGAACCACCGTAAACGTGCGGTATTCGTCGTGTGTGACCGATACCCCACTTAAACCGTTTGTAACCGTTCTCAACGATAGATCCGTATCGCGTTGTCGTGCCTTGTGTTGTCTCCTTGATCTTGTGTTTGCTCCGTAGTAATAGTGGTGCACCGTTGATTGCTTTCCAGTGTTTTCGTCTTGTGTGCTTCCGCGGGTACCTCTCGGAGACGATGCGAGCTTGCGATCGACTACACCTTCGGAACCTGACTTATCAACAGGCAAGGATTATACATTACTTATGATCCATTCTATTTCAACCAGCGGTTTGCATGCTAGTCTAGGTTAGGTTCGATGTTTGATCCTACCACATGTTTACAGCCTCTTTCAAACCGATACAGCCATGTCCCCTCCCAGCAAACCTTGTACTGCTATGTTACTTTTGCTCGTTGCTCAGCCCCTGCTTAGTATGCATGCTTAGGATGCTACGATGTTACCCTGTTACTCCTGGGTTTGGGATATCACATTATTATATTGTTGTTGATGATATGATTATTATAATGTTGACTATATTCGACGAAGGATGGAAGGTCTAGGCTATCCCGCCCCGACGCTTTGTTCCATTCGAGTAACCTAGGATCCGAGTTCCGGGTATTGGTTTTAAGACTGAGCGTGCCTAAACGCGTGTGGGATTTTATGGGTTCCCCTTTTCTTACCTACCTAGCTTCAAACATTTCTAGTGGTGGCCCAAGCTGATTTACCATTTGAAATCATGTGTGTGCTGGTCGGCCGCCAGTTGTTTACAAACCAACCTGGACCAGTGAGGACTTAGTTCCCTTGCTGGCCCACCTTGTCCGGCTGAGGACCCGGTGTCCCATGTGTGATTAACCGGCTATCCAAACCTGCGACAGACGATTGAGACCAGATCGAGAGCGCGGCCAGCTCCTGAGATGGATGTCGACTCACCGGGGGCCACCCGGATTTGTTCGTTGTTAGCTAGAGGGACCTGTCGTTTCGGATCTCTTGGAACTAAATCATAAAATGGTTGCATGTCATGGGTAGAAACTGAGAGAGATCGACGTGCGTGTGGAGACTCGTAATGGGCAGTTGGTACACCCCTGCAGGGTTAAATCTTTTCGAGAAGCCATGTCCACGGTTATGGACGACTTCAGACGTACTCCTTGTTCATAGACAACAACAACTGAGATAATCTTAATATAACTTGATCAACGTGTGTGTGTGCCTTGATTGCTTCTTCTTCGTCGGGATGCGAAGAGGAGGACAAGGATAGGAGAGGTGTTATGTTTGCGTAAGTAGTTGATAGCAAGACTTGTTGGAGGCGATTCCTCATCGAATGCTTGGTTCTTATCTTACTCTTTAGATTGTTACCACTTCTAAATGCTAGTGCGGAAGCAACCTCACCACTTACCCCATCCTTACCGTAAACTACTAGTTGTCCTAGAATGACGAGTGATGAAGTCCTTGCTGGGTCAGATGACCACTACAGTTGGATGCTGAGTACCTCTGTACTCATGATACTACCCCCAAACTCTTTTCAGGGTTCTGATCGACAACAGGTATGGTGATCGACGTTTCATGTGGAGACTCGACGACGACTAGTTAGGTGGATCCCGGTGGAGGGCCTGGACCCGTGTGGTTATGGGATCGATGTTTTCCTCTTTGCCACTGGGCATTTGATTGTAGTCTGTACTCAGACATGTATCTGCCGCTGTTGTATTGTATTAAGGCAGTTGTATGCCGATTGTATGAGATGTTGTATCCTGTATCTGTAATGTTGTGATATCATGTTGGAAATCCGGGGCATATGGCTATGTCATATGTCGCGGTGGGACCGATATGTGCTTCGTCCCCGGATCTAAGTGGAAACACCTAGATCTGGAACAGTACCGCATATCGGGCCTTACAGGAACCATGCTCATTTATGCAATGGAGATCTATGTTATGCAATGAAAATCTGTTGTGAGTGAATCCTATGCGTGTATTCCTCTTGTTTGATTGATTGCCAGATGCAAAGCCTTGTTTAGATACAAATGAAGAAAAACACACGGGTCATTAAAACAGACTGTTGGCAATGCGTGCCCGCCTTCGCCAAGATTTTCATCGCAGATTTCTCGCTCCATTTTGCGAGGAGGAATAGTAGTTGCCTTACAGTAGAAGTCTTGGAGGAGTTCGTGAGGAGCGGTGGTGCGTGCTCCTGGCATGCGGCCATCTAGTCAACCCTGAGCACACGCCACGCCTCTCCCGTCTAATCATCGCAGAGCTAGCGAGCCTAGCTTGGAAAATAATTGCACTTGTTCATGTGGCTTCGGGCTTGCTATGTGAAAGAAGGAAGAACATGTAGTAATATTTGGGAGCGGTGAGTGGGGGAGGGGTTTAACATCAAACGCCCTGTCTCACGGTGAGATAGCACTAGTCCGGTAAGGAGCACTGGTGCACGCGTGCTCCTGCCACACTGCCGTCTAGTCAAACAAGTTCGCACGCCACGCCTCTCCCGTCTAATCACTATATTGTGCGAGTGGAAAGTCCCGAGGCTAGCTGCTAGTTGCTAGAGGCAGAGTTGTAATATTTTGCGGTAAAGTCTGCAATGGCTGAGAACAAATCATGCGAACAATGAAAAATATTTATTACAGGTTCCTCGCTAGATAGTTCATCGCTGCGATACACTGGAGCTCTTCCTCGACTAAAACCATAAAAACTTAAAACTTCAAACTTAAACTAGATAGGACTTGCGCCTAGCCGTCATGATCGACGGCGTCTCACAAAGACGGCGATTAAAGAAGACTCAAGGCTTGCATGCTGCGGAGAAGGACAAGCTCGCCGCCTTGTAGAGGGTGTAGACGAGCCTGTACTTGCGTAGAGACTTGTCGAATCGATCGGCAACGGCGCCCTCCAAAACGGCCAACAACTCTTGCTTCGCGTCGTCCAGCTCGATCTGAGCCTTGCACAACATCTTGGATGATGGATAGATGTGTTCATGGAGGTAGCAGGTCACCCATCCCTCGCCGTCAGCTTCAATATAGTGCGGCCTCTTCACACGGCGCGACGGCTCCACGGCAGGCGGAGGGAACGAGCTGCCATTGCCTCCGCCGCGTCCTCCACCTCCTAGAAGGCTCTACGCCTCGTTGACAGGAGGAGGGATTTGGCTGCCTTCCATGTTGTCCGCTATGTCTCTGCCCCATCCTCCACCTCTCGCTGGGCTTGACGGCTTGTCGACGGGCAGAGGGACGATTTAACTGCAGTCGTCCGCTATGCCTCCGCCGCATCCCCCACCTCCCACGAGGCTCGACGGCTCATCGACAGGCAGAGGAATCGAGCTACCTTTCTCCGCTTTGCCCCCGCCACATCCTCCACCGACCACAAGGAGCGACGGCTCGACGAAGGGCGGAGTGGTCGAAATGACCTCGTCGGTTTTTCCTCCACCGCATCCTCCACCCCCCTTCTCCCGACATGGATGTAGGACTTAGATGAATAGTAAATATGGCAGGAATCTATGGTCGGAGGACGAACGGGAGATGTGGTGAAGGTGCAGGTCGGGGTCGGTAGTGGGGCGTGTACGGGGTGGAGGATATTTTCCTGGACAGGAACCGTAAATAGCCACACCTAATGTTTGATAGTGTTCACTAGCACACGTATCCAAATTTCTCACCGTTTGCTTTGAAGTACATATGGAAAAGCATACACATACAAGAATATAATCGTTTGCGTTGTAAGAGCTGGTGGGTATAAACCCTAATGGATATTGAAATCGAAAACCAATTCAAATGATGACTAATCAGTATGAGACTTTGTATGTTGTCATCGTTTCACCAGACTGCATTATTTGAATGTTGGTGAAACACTAAAAAACCACGTTGACCGTCTCAAAAACCATCCGAAAAAATCTCGTAACCATAGCGCACAACAGTGGTCGTTGGATGTAACATTAGCGTTGAATGGTAGTCATTGGATCTCAACGCGATCCGCGAGGAGCTACTTCTGCAACCTGATTGGCTGGCTTTTATCAAAGTACAGGCACATAGTTTACAATGAATAAGCATTTGGGATGCAAGAACGCAAGTGGCACGCCTCCTAACGAAGGCTTCCGTCTGAAGCTATCCAAATTTCTCACGATTTTCTTTGCAGTACGTACATATGGAAAAGCATACACATACAGTAATATAATCGTTTGCGTTGTAAGAGATGGTGGGTATAAACCCTAAAGTACTTTGAAATCAAAAACCAATTCAAATGGCGACTAATCAGTATGAGACTTTGCATGCTGTCATCGTTTCACCAGATCAGAATGTTGTGTAAATTTGAGATTGTCGTGATAAAAAAATAGGGGTACTTTGTGTACAAAATGGGTCATTCCTATCGAAATATCAGCGTTCCTATGTGAGACAACCACATTAGAAAGACAACATGTTATTCTAAAATCCTTTAAACCCCCAGGTTTTTATGTGTTAAGCAATGGGCACTCACACTGGGTTCCCTAAAATTCAAACATCTTTGACTTCATTTGACATATATGATGTACTAGGTGAATCATTTTCGATTAAAACAACCCTGCAAATGAAAATCAATTCAAATGGTCTCTAAATTGGATGAAACTTTGTGTGTTGTTATCATTTCACCGACAATGTATGTGGTTAAATTTCAAGGTTGTTATGATAAAAACCAATGGTACTCTGTGTACTATGTTGTACCATTCACTTCGAAGCATCGGTGTTTCTACCGGAAACACCTGCATTACAAGTACAACATATTATTTGTAAGTAATTTGAACCCCAAAATTTTCATGTGTTAAACACCAATCATTCACACTAACATCCTAAAATTTTAAGAAATTTGGACTTTGTTTGATAAATATTACACATTTAGTACTTTATTTTTGAGCAACACGCCCATGAAATTGAAAGTCGATTAAAATGGCATCCGAGTAGGATGTGATTTGACACGCTGTCATCATTTCACGAACATAATACGTGGTAAAAAATTGAGAGGGTTATGACAAAAACTGATGGCACTTGGTGTACAAAATTGGGACATCCCCATCGAAATGTCAGGGTTTCGGCGTGAAACAACAACATCACAAAGAAAACATGTCTTTTTAAAATCCTTTAGCCTCCATTTGTTGTGTGTGTTCGGCATTAAAAACTGACACCGGTATCCAAAAATTTCAAACATTTTTACTACATTTTACATATAAAACGTACTAGGTGAATCATTTTCGAGCAAAATAACCATGCAACTGAAAAATCAATTCAAACAGTCTCTAAATTGGATGAAACTTGGTGTGTTGTCATCATTTCACCAACAATGTATGTGGTTAAATTTAAACGTGGTTATGATAAAAACCAATGGCACTTCGTGTACGAAGTTGTACCATTCACTTCGAAGCATCGATGTTTGTACCGGAAACATCCACATTACAAGTGCAACATATTAATTTTAAGTTTTTTGAACCCCAAACTTTTTATGTGTTCACCGTCAAGCATTCACACTAACATCCTCAAATTTCAAGCAGTTTGAACCTCGTTTGATAAATATTGTGCACTCACTGATATTTTTTTAGCAAAATCACCATGAAATTGAAAGTCGATTAAAATGACCTCTAAACAGGATGGGATTTGCATGTCTTCACCATTTCACGAAAATGGTTCATGGTAAAAATTTGAGAGGACTATGACAAAAACTGGTGGAACTTAGTGTACAAACTTCATTAGTTGAATGTTAGTCAAACACTGAAAAACCACGTTGACCGTCTCAAAAACCATCCGGAAAAAATCTCGTAACCATAGCACACAACGGTGGCCATTGGATGTAACATTAGAGTTGAATGGTAGTCGTTGGATCTCAGCGCAATCCACGACGAGCTGGTTCTGCAACCTGATTGCCTGGCTTTTATCAAAGTACAGGCAAACAGTTTACAATGAAGAAGCGTTTGGGATGCGAGAACGCAAGTGACTTCCGTCTGAAGCTATACTCAATCCACATCTAGCTAGATTTCCCCACCTCCGGTGATTCAAGCACACAATCCTTTCCTCAACCCATCAATCGGCTTAGGTCTATCGGATGGGGACGTCAACTTGCTACCAGAGGGCTCGTAGGGCCGGCTTTGCCGCCGCCCCGGTGCCTGCCGGAGGCGGTGGTTCCGACGATGCTGCCCTGAGCGCGGCCTTGCGCGCGTTTGGAGCGAGGTATTGTTTGGTGAACGATTCCTTCATTAGCCCGGCCGCCACGAGCATCACCGATTTCCCGGATATTTCCATCTTGCTGGCCGGTGATGCCCGATTGTCGACCCCTTTTTACTGCAGGACCCCGACCGTCTTCGTCTTGTCCATCCCGACCGCATCCATCCAACGCACAACTACGGAAGCGGCCAGGGCGACGGAATCCGCTAAGAGGGAAGCTTATGTCGCCATCTTGGCGGTGGTAGCCGCCAAAAGAAAGACAGAAGCCGCCAACAGGGCGGCGGCATACGCCGATGCCGCGAAGGCCTCTCTGCACCAGCTCATCGACGTTCAGGAGCCAATAGGGCGGCGACATACACCGATGCTGCGGCGACCTCTCTGGACCAGCAGCTCAGGGACGTTCAGAGGGCTAACAGGGCGGCGGTATACGCCGATTCCGCGGCGGCCTCTTTGGACCAGAAGCTCATCGATGTTCAGCGGGCCAATAGGGCGGCGGCATAAGCCGATGCCGCAGCGGCCTCTCTGGACCAGCAGCTCAGCGACGTTCAACAGGGAAACAGGGCGGCTGCATACGCCGATGCCTCGGAGGCCTTTCTGGACCAGCGTCTCATCGACGGTCAGGAGGCTAACAAGGCGGCGGCATACGTTGATGCCTCAGAATCCTCTCTGGACTAACTGGACTAGTAGTATTTGTATAATTAGGCGCCAGTCTTTTGTTATTCCAGTAGATCTCGAGTAAGATCTATGTTAAGTCCAGTACCTTGTTTAACTATTGAGCTGCTTCGATTTAGCAAGTGTGAGCTTTGCTGATGAATAAGTTGTTTTCTCAAATTAACAACTGATCTTAACATATTCAATGCCATGGATGATGTTCTCTATAATCAGGACAATTCTTACCAAATTTGGAAGGTTACCATACGGATTTATTTTTAGTTTTGTTTGTGATACCACTTCCCCCGCCTATATCCTCCCCGCCTACCCAAAAATTTCGCCAGCCGCGGGAATATCTAAGCCCCCCCCTCCTTCCTTCCACCACCAAAGGCCGCATTCCCCCCGTCTTGTTCAAACCCTCCCCTGCTTCTCCTAGCGTTGCGTCCTAGACGGCACAGGAAACTCCAGCGAAGTGCTACACGGCGTAGCCCCGCCCATGTTCCCCACAACGGGCGCGACGGCCTACACGGCGCAACCCCCCCCCACTACTAGCGAATACCCTTTTAGTGGCGTCCTTTTTTGTATGTTTAGTGGCGCATTATGGATGCGCCACTAACTAAAAGCCACTAATAAGGGCTTAGAGGTGGTGCATTCTAGATGTGCCACCCCTAAGGCCCTTAGGCGTGGCGCATCTCAGAATGCGTCACCTATAAGCTCTTAGGGGTGAAGCATTCTGGTATGCGCCACGCCTAAGGTTCCTTAGGGGTGGCACATTCCTAGTGCGCCACTAAAGCCAGACAAAATGCGCCACTAAATGGGTTACAGAAAACAAAAAAAATAATTACAGAAAAGAATAAAAACATTACAGATATTTTTATTATATTACATAAATGCAAAATACAATATTACAATGAGCCCAACAATTATTGATAAAAAAGAATTGCATTATAATTCTTATTACAAGGATTTACAAAGGTTTAGAGGCCAACAAGATTCACAAGATTACATCCATCACAAAATTACAATGAGTCCAACAATTATTGAAAACAGAAAGCTACTTTCGTCATCATCTCTTGTTTGCTCTTCAACCTGCACAAAACAAAGATTTAGAGGTCACATCCATATGAATTCATAGCAACGGACAACAACACAATATAGCATCTATTCTTATCAACAACATAAAGCAAGTCGATCAATGGCCAGGAGCATGCACATATGCATAAAAATGCATATGCAGTGACCTTTATACACAAAGAGCACCAAGAGTATTTGACACTACCATCTACTACACAAAGAGTACATCCAAATTACATGTAGGGCACACATTCATCAAACGAATTCCATATATAACATAAATTGTTCAATTGTTCTGACTCGGCTCGGGGAATGGGCGGCATCCTTCAATCGTCATGAAAGGCCTTGTGTCACGCAAGGCCTTTAGGCGGACTTCTATCTCCCCATTGGATGGTGCAATGTTGGTGTGGAAGATCGACCCCCTCATTTGTACTTCATGACGGATGATAGTTGCCATCTGCGCTTGGATGTGAAAGAACTCCTCCTTAAGATTTGCATCGGCGATTTCCGCCTTCCTTTCGGCCCACGCTCTGAGATGACTTGGCAGCGTGAGGTTGCGTTGTTCCTGTACAATCACCCTCATGTGATGAAGGGCCTAGTACGCATCCCTCACAGTTCCAACCGGCTGCTTGACGCACGGGAACTGCGTTACGTGGCTGAACACGTTCACGTCAGGATGATTCTTCCTGAACTTGTGCTTCACCATCTTGCCTCCGGCTTTTATGTAGCCGGCGAGAGAATCATCCAAAACTCTCATGATATACTTTTAATCTTTCTTCTTCACACTCCCCGAGTCTAAATACACGACATGCGAGTGTTGCGGTGAAAAGCAGATGAGCACGCAGTCTTGATCCTCACTGCATAATTAAAACAATACAAAAGGAATGTTGGAAGAGGACAACGGAAAGCTAAGAAAGCATATATGCAACGGCGACGAGCGAATGACTTACTTGGGAGAGTATGTCATAAGAAATGAATCCTTGCCGGCGTTCTGTAGCATGAAGTCTGTGATGTACCCCGCCGCGAGAGCCGCGTCCCCGTCATCCATCAAGATGCTTTCACGCATCTAGAAGGGGTCCAATATCGCGACGCTCGGAGTCTTATCTCTCCTAATACTCATAGAAAGGCTGAGAGAGAATAGACGGATAAGGCTATGGTCCAGCCGCTTGGGATTGTACAAATTGAAGATCTCCGAAAACCGGAGGATTATCATATCCGCGGGGATAGTGTTGATGAAGCCCATGTTGAGTGGCACCTTGGCGATGAAAACCGGGTATGAGGGATTCTCTTCTCGAAGAAGACTCTTCTCTAATGCCATAATACTGTGATGCACACTCTGCATATCCGAAGTTGCAAGGTCGAGCATGTCCTTAGGTAGCAGCGCCCTACCAGGCACATGGATTTCAAACGAGAGATCCTTGGGTCCTTGTGGCCCGTCCTGAGCCCGGATCGGCATCGAAGGTTGGCTACTCGAAGTGATGCTCTTCTTTCTTTTCCGTCCCTTCTTCTTTTCTGATTTCGAGCAGTCACCGGCCTTTATCTGCTCAGTGGCCGCCTTATGGAGTGCGGACGGGCTGAGAATAGATCTCGTTGTGGCATCTTCTTGAGGCTCGGTGAAGGCGCAAGCTGCTGGAGACATCTCCTGAGAAGCAGCGAAGAGACGCGTGGAGCAAGCAGGCTTCGCCGCAGGATCAGCTGGACCGGGAGCTTCCTCGTCATGCTTATAGGATCCTTCAGCAGGAGGCATGAATAAGTCATCAGCATCATACAAAGTATTGATGAACAGGTCGGCGTTGATATCATCATCAAGATCATCGTCTTCTTGTTGTGCGCCGATGGGATTATGTGGCGCCGACACGATGACTAGCGGTGTTGTCCTAGGTGTGGTGCCCCTTTCCCCCATCATTAAACGCATTTGGGTCTTCGGCCATAGGCATATTTGGCTGAAACAGTCACTGAGGATTTCCGGCTCGTCCTCATCGTATCCAGGGGTTGAATGGGAGGTTCAAATCTCTCGTAGCCTGAAATCACGAGAGAGATTTGAACCCTATGCATCTCCGGTGCCATGGGCATATTGTGCATGATTCAATTTTGTGGTTGAATGATTTTACCTTTGGCAACATCCTTCAACTCGCTGTCCACGACTTGTAATAGAATTCATGGAGTGTCCTCCTGCGAAAGAGGTATATGCATGTAGGGAATCAGAGAGATTCCACTAAAAAAGGCAAGGAGATGAAGTCCTCGTTTTAGTTGCAGACGCTTATAGTTACCTTGAGGGCGTCGAGGTCGGCCAGTGAAGAGACCCCGCCGATGATGGCGGGCATGCAAGAGACGGAGGGCGCGCTGCCTCCTTTGGCGTCGGTCGCCCTATTTGCGCTCCCGCCGGGTGCATTATTGTTATGCCCCGGTTGCTCGATCGTGGCTGGAGGAGTTACCATCACCTCCGGCGCCGCCGCCGCGGTGTTGGCGGCCGGAGTCACCAATATGCCGGGAGCCGGTGAGGGAGCCACCACTACGGCGGGAGTCGGGATTGAAGGCGCCGCGGTGCCCGAGTTGCTGCCCACCATGCTGGGGACCGGTATGGGCCCTTGTCCACCACCCGCTTGCCAATTCGCGAGTGACTGCATCATATCTGGAAGGAGAGCGTTCATCGTCTTCTCCATTTCGTCCTGGACAAGCTGCGGAAGCATGTTCACCTTCTCCTCCAGTCCACGAACATAAGCGGCGTCTTCTTCGGTCCTTATCGCCGGTTTTCCATAATATTCGGACCAATTTAGGTCTGCACCAAAGCCGACCACACGGCTGGCTGACAATGGCTTCGCCGTCACGTCGTCAACCTTCTTGACCTTGTTCAACGCCCTGTTAAAGGCGTTGTCCCACGGGCCGGCCGGCTTAACCGACGACTCCTGTGATGAGGCGATTTTCATTTCCGCTTGCTGCAGAAATAATGTGAAACATTAAGAAATTGTGAACTTCACTCGAGAATTCAATCGACAAGGTCGCGTGGTAAACTACTTACCACGGCAGTCGTAAACTCCTGAATCTTAGTATCGATAATTATTTTTGAGGTTGCTTTGTCCTTATAGCTCCAGGCCCTCACAAAGAATTCGGTCTGCGGATCATCTTTGTATGGCTGGAAGGGGTTAGGTATGCCCGCAGCGGCGTACTCGGCATCCTCCTTGTCCCATTTAGGCTTGGAACTTCTGTAACCACCGGCTCCGAGACGGTGGTTACCCATGACCTGTGACCGCACGGCCTTGCCCTTTGCACTCGCGGCCTTGGCTTGCTCGGACTCACACCTAGCCTTGAAAGGGTTGTAGGTAGCTTCGTCGATCAATGACTATTTATCCTTGAGCTCCTCCCAGGTTTTGTTCTTTTCAATAATTGCCCTCTTCACCCGGGTTTCCAATTGGACAAGGCCTTTCTCATCTTCCTGAGGGCCCTTTGAGTTTGGTGTTATCGTACGGCTCCGGAAACTTGTATCGTCCGTGCATCTTGTTGATAAGAAGCTGACAATAATGAATACTCTCACGACTCCTGAGGTTAATCGTGGTGATCGGCACGGTGTTGTGGAGGATCGTCGTGACTTGACGGCCGTACCCTTCCGAAAAACGTTCGGGCTGTTTAGGAATCCCGACGGCGGTCACAACAGTAAAATCTTGCCTGATGGCGCTGACCTTGGTCGGTTTACGATTCCTCTTCTTCGACTGGGTACCATCTGCGTTGGAGCCACCGGTCCCATCATCCTCGCCGATGTTCCTCTCACCGTCTGTCGTACCGGCCTCCTCCTCCAAGTCATCATCCGATGAGTCAGACTCCGACTCTATCTCCTCCTCATACTCCTCCTCGCCCGGAGGTACTTCCTCTTCTCTCTGCTCCTCGACCTCCCCCTGGGACTATTCCCAAAATTGCTTCCTTTTTTTTCCCCGCTGAGAAGAAGGACCGGCGTCGACTCCGGTCGACATGTTTGCAGTAGTACAATATTAAGAAATGCAACTACTTAATTAATTAGCACAATAAGTAAATGCAACTACTCTCATGTTAAGAAAAATAGCAAAGGTACATCATGCAAGAATTCACGGAAAAATTTGGCATGAACTTTGCTATTTTTCTTAACATGAGAGTGCCCCATTCTCAACCGAAACGGAAGTTAATCAACATTTCGGGAGAAAGGGGATAATGAGAGTCCCTGCACAACATATATATATAGTAGATCTATAGTAGATATTCAAACAGTAGATAAAAATTGTGAATAAAAATGCTGAGATGAGGGAATCTTAATGCATTGCAAATCGTTAAGAACAGATTCTACACTAGTAGTGATATGCATAACACAAGCACCACACACATTTGTCTGACTATTTTTTTAGAGCACATAGCAAACATTTTAGAAAAAAAGCAAGAAACTAGTATCACTGCTACTACATAGAAGAATTATATATATTTCATCCTATAAATGAATCATCAGAATCTATATGGCTCGAAACTCGGTTTCTCAAATAAAAATAAAAATAAGGCAGAGGCACCCATCAATTTTTTTGAAGAAAGTAAAAAACTACTACTATCACTTCTGCAAATGCAAAATTGTGATCAGAGGAGGTTTTATATTTTTTAAATGGCTTGTTCTATATGCATCCAGAAATGGCTTGTTCTATATGCATCAAAATTCATAAAATTCAGTTTTTTTGATGAGCTTTGTATAGATCAACTAAGATGTAGTATATTTTTTGCATATATGTTTGCACTTGCTGATAGAATTTCTAAGATAAAATATGAACTGTGTGCAGGGGCGAGTGGGGGATGGGGGCGGCCATGGCCACCACTTGCGCCGTCGGAAGCCAGCAAAGTCGAGCGGGCTGCGGCCGAGCGCGAGGCAAGGATGGAGGGGAGAGGGGGGTATGGGATGTACCTGGCAATGGCGAGCGGGACGGCGGGGAGGGGTCGTCGGACGATGGATGGTGGCGCGGGCCGGCTCCGGTGGGACTGCGGCCATTGGGGGCTCCTCCGCGGTGGCGTCGAGGGGCAGGGTTGAGGGCTCCGGTGGGCTCCTCCGCGATGGCGTCGAGGGGCTCCAGCGTCGAGGGGCTCTAGCAGCGACGGGCACGAGCGTCGAGTGCGGTCGGGATCGAATGGGTGTGGGCACGGGAAAGGGGAGGGGGTGATGGAGGTTAAGGCTTAGGGGTGGCGCATTTTTCTGAAATGCGCCACGCATAAGGTTTCTTATGCGTGGCGCATTTTGGCGAAATGCGCCACACATAAGAAAGCTTTTAGTGGCGCATATCAGCTAGATACGCCGCGCTTAAAAGAACTTGGTGGCGCATTTGGGCAATATGCGCCACCCCTAAGCGTTTTTTAATTTTTTTATTCAATTATTATTAATTAAACATGCCTTGTCAGATTATGAATGAATATTTCCATTTCTTCTTTTTGGAGTATATGTAGGTTGTTATAATATGCCTTGTCACATTATGACATGTTTATTTTTAAATTAAACATGTCTTGTCACATGCCTTGTCACATTATAAATGAACTTAGTGCCGTAACAATTATGATGAAAACACACACCCCTGATGGTTATAATATGTAGGTGGAGTCATGAAGTGGATGCAAACAAGGAAAATCTTTAACAAAATACTAAGTATAATTTGAGAGGGGAGCAAGCACAAGCAGCAACACCAACAAACAATAGCATAGTGCATATTAAATCCATGCATACACAAAGTGATCATCAATTACAAAATATTTTTCTTAAATTTGGAGCTAGCTATCTAGCTATCGTTTCATCACGATCTTCTTCTGGCCCTCCTTTATCGTGGTTGAATAATTTAGGCCCAGGACGCCTTAACTTTTCCTCTTGAACGGGAGGAGACCTTTCTTCAGTAGTGTTGTGGTGTATGTATCCTGAGCGGCGTAGTCATCCTCCATCTTCGGGTCGTCGTACTTGTCAAAGTCTTGTTCGTTGGCTACTCCATCCATTCCGATGATGTTTCTTTTTCCTCTCCTCACTACAACGCGGCTCGGCTTTGATCGGTCGGTAATGAATAAGCATTGGTCCACTTGGGTAGCCAGTACCCATGGCTCATTTTTCGCGGTGACGTTTGCACCCGCAGACTTGGATTTGGCTTCGGGTATAACCATGGTGGTGAAGTACGGTCTTCTTTTATGACTCTCTTGGCCCATATCACACGGAACATCGGCACCTTCTCTCCACAGTAGTCGAGCTCCCATATGTCCTCGATTCTTCCATAGAATCTTTCCTTGACGTCATCGATGTAGAATATCCCCGTTACCCCTGAGTTCTGGTAATCGCAGTTATTGCCCTTTTCCTCCGTGTAGAATGTGTAGCCGTTGATATCATACGCTTGATAGGTCATCAGGTTGCGTGCGGCACCCTGTGACAAGGTGAATATCATCTTTTCGTCCTCGGAAGCATTCCTTCGCGGGGGATTAGCACAAAGCTCGTCCCTGAACCAAGTCATGAAACCGGAGTTGTGCTCTTTGATTAGCCGTGGATCTCGGTCCGTTATCTGCAGGCCCTGGTCACTGTACTTCTTCCTGATTAAATCCTTGTGCTTTACTATCCAAGGATCGACCAGCTGGATGTGTTGTAGCGCGACTAGGCTTGCTCTTTCAAAGTCGATGTCTCGACCGTCAAAGTTGACATGCATTGCGCGGCTTCCCTCGTGGTGACCACACCCATCGGTCCTGCCAAAGTGCTTGTTGACGGCCAGACCAACAGGGTTCTCGGTGTTGAGATAATTCGTGCAAAAAGAGATGCCCTCTCCGGTTAGAAAGCCCTTCGCTATGCTTGCATATGGACAGGACCTGTTACGAACGTATTTTTTGATGTGTCCATTCATCCTTTCGAACGGCATCATGCTGCGCAGAAACGCAGGCCCGAGTTGGATGATATCCTCCACGACGTGGATAAGCAGATGCACCATAATGTCGAAGAACGCGGGCGAGAAATAGATCTCAATCTCGCATAGTATGAGCATGATCTCCTCCTGTAGCCTTTTGAGTTGTGTAGCGCAAATCGACTTCCGGGATATGACGTCAAAAAAGTTGCAAAGGCAAAACAACGTTTTATGGACGTGCTCGTCCATTATCCCTCGAATCGCAACTGGGAGAATCTGCGTCATCAGCACGGCACAGTCGTGAGATTTCATCCCGCTGAAACGCTGCTTCGCCTCGTCTAGGTATCTGCTTATCTTCCCCGCGTAGCCGTTCGGAAATTTTACTCCTATGAGGCAGTGGATAAACCTCTTGATCTCCTCCTCGCACAGAGTGAAGCATGCGAGGGAGAAGTGATCAATACCGGTCTGCTTCTTGGTTGCCCTTTTTCGTTTGCGGGAGTTTTTCATTTCCGTATCCTATTCCTCCTCCATCTCATCATCGTCATCACTAGGGGGGTGAAGTTCCCTCCTGATGCCCATAAATTTCGAGTCATTCCTTGCTTTTGGCCCGTCCTGTATGTATGAGTGTATTTCTTGTTGTGTTGGTCTTTTCCGGCATGTTGAGCAGCGTGCCAAACAAGCTCTCGCACACGTTCTTTGTGATATGCATGAGATCAAGGCTATGAGGACTTCGGAGGAGACTCCAGTATTCCAAATCCCAGAAAACATACCTCGCTTTCCATACCCTCATCAACGGTTGAGTCTTTTTTTTTCTTTCCCGGCGCGGGGCACTCTTTCCATGTTTTCAGCAAGTTGTCCATTTCTTTGCCGCTCCTTCGAGCTGGGGGTGCTCGGAGCTCCTCGCTTCCATCGAACAGATGTCCCTATTTTCTCCACGTGTGTTTCTTGGGAAGATCCCTTCGAGCTGGGGGTGCTCAGACCCCTGGAAAATGGGGGTGCTCAGACCCCTGGAAAATGGTTTTTGAAGATCCGGGGTCTTTTGGTAGCTGGCGGTACGTTGTATTATCCATGCACCTAACTCATGCACAGAATCCTTGGACCACCTGCCCTGAGAAATATCCGTATGCGAGATAGTCGTGCACCGTCGTGATCACCGCGGCTTTCATTGGGAAATATTCTTTTGCCACGGCGTCCCACGTATTGACTCCGTCTTACCATAATATTTCTAGCTCCTCTTTCAGCAGCTACAGATATAGATTGAGGTCCGTACCTGGTTGTTTCGGCCCTTGAACTAGCATACACATTGTTATGTAGTTTTTCTTCATGCACTTCCAGGGGGGAAGGTTCTATATGCATACAAACACGGGCCAGGTACTGTGTGTGCTGCTCTGGCGGCCAAACGGATTGACTCCATCGGCGCTCACACCAATCCCGAGGTTCCTTGGTTCTTTCCCAAAATCTGGGTATTCGAGGTCCAACGCATTCCATTGGCTACCATCTGAAGGGTGCCTTAGCATGTCCTCCTTTTCTGGATCCGGGTTCGGGTCATACTCTTTTAGCTTCTTTCTATCTGCGTGCCAGGTCATGAGCTTTGCTTCCTAGGGATCTACGAAATACCTCTGCAGACGAGGAGTGATCGGAAAGTACCACACCACTTTTCTAGGAACTTTCTTCCCTCTCTTGTATCGACTAACACCACACACCGAACATGTGGTTTTATCTTCGTCCTCACCCCGATATATCATGCAATCATTTATGCAGACGTGGTATTTAACGTGCGGAAGATCGAGAGGGAAAAAGACTTTCTTAGCCTCAGCAATACTAGTTGGGCACGTGTTGCCCTTCGGAAGACGATCGAGCCAGAATGCCATGTTATCATCGAAGCTTTCGTCGGTCCATTTGTATTTTCCCTTCATCTCCATAGCCCCAATTGTTACATTCAAGCGGGTATCCCCGTCGTTGCATCCTTGGTACAACTTCGTAATCGCTCCTTTCTCGAGTTGCGCCATCTTGGCTTTCTCTCTAGCTGCACCTCTCGCGTTCAACGCCTCTTTGACAAGCAGCTCTTGAACATGAGGGTCCCGCACCCAGCTTGAATCCTCATCATGTCAGACATCTAGATCTTCATGCCCGGCATCTTGATCTACATGATCCGCTTCGACATCTTCTTCATGATCCTGTACGGGATGCTCTTCGTCTTCTCGCCCGCCGCTGTTGTCTGGTGGCCCTTCCTCATTTACTGGCGCCCCACCATTGACGTCCTCCTCCTCACCATCTTCATCACTTATCCACCGTGTGTAGCCATCCATCAAACCATTACGCTTCAGGTGTCTTTGCAATATTTCGGAATCAGGCTCGGTCATGCACTGCAGTTTGCATCTCCGACACGGACATCTTATATCCGACCTATTATTCCTTAGCATGTCGTTTGTCGCACATTGCATCCACCTAGCCACGGTGATATCGCTCAGCATCTCGTGGACCATGGCCGATGACCTACGTGCACGGAGAGAGCAACACAATTATATATCACAGTCGTCGCCGGAAAAATTCGGCATGACCTTCCCTAATAATGCATGGGAGCATGCGGAGAGTGCGCCACAAATTTTCCGAAACGGAAATGAATCGACATTTCGGCAAAACATTGGCCACTCAAGATTCACATATACATCAAACCACCATAAGATTCACATATACATCAAACCACCACAAGCTTCACATATACATCAAACCCAAGCTTCACATATACAACAAACCCCAAGCTAATAAAGGCAAGTATATGGGTCATAAATGGAACAAAAGAGTTTGGGAGGAGGTCTACTTACTTCAATATGAAAAAAAATAGATGTAATGCAAAGTATTGATGGATAATTGGAAGAAATGAGGTGGGGAGGAGGAGAAAACCGAATAGATCTAGGGTGAGAAGAGTGGATCTAGTTTGAGAATTGTGTGGAGTGAATGAGAGGTGGTAGGTGGGGTGGAGTAGATAAGGGAAGCTCTAGGCATATAGTGGCGCATATAGCAAGTCAGTGGTGGCGCATTGGTGAAATGCGCCACCCCTAAGCTCTTATGGGTGGCGCATTCCCTCAATGCGCCACCCCTAAGGACCTTATGGGTGGCGCATTTACAGAATGCGCCACCCCTAAGCTCTTAGGGGTGGCGCATTTTGGAAATGCGCCACCTATAAGGTTCTTAGGGGTGGCGCATATTACTAAATGCGCCACGTATAAGATCATCCAGGCTGGCCCACTCTTCGGGGTGGCGCACTGGGAAATAATGTGCCACCCCTAAGGTCTTATGGGTGGCGCATTGTTTTCCAGTGCGCCACCCCTAACATATGGTGGCGCATGGCCTGTTATATGCGCCACTAATAAGCTTTCCATGTATAGCTATTTCCCTAGTAGTGCACCACCGCTCCGTAAACCGCGCGGCAGCCTAGACTGTGTAAGCCAGCCGCCCCCCTCCCTGCTAGCCGCGCCGCTCGCCCTGTTCCGGAAAGATCCCGGCCTCCCTCCTCATGCGCATGCTCTGACTCCTCCATCGATCATGTATGGCCCGACCACAAAATCATGGAGGATACATTTGCTGTAGATGCCCCCCTCACCGCAATCGCGCGCCATCTCATGCTTTCCTTGAATCCAGGTCCGGCAGTCGTCTTCTACGACGGTGTGGAGGGCATCCACGATGAGGAAACCTCGCCTCCTTCCTCCTAATGGGAAGGATCCCATTGCCCTCTCCATCGGCGATGAGTAGGTCGTTATTAGCTTTCTAGATACATATGTTTAGGTAGATATGCCACAGAGTTAAATTATATTCAGATCACCCTTTCCACATGCATTGCTCATGCCTTGCATCTATTTTTTTCTCTTTCGATTGGATCTGAAAATTATTATTTTGTTTGGATTGCATCTACAACTTCAAGTAATTGAAACCATACTCTGTATAATGTTATCATGCAATGTGATACCCAAGTTAATTAGCGATCATTAACACATGAAAACCTATTCATTTCCTATATTTGTTAGCCATGTTGTAGTTACTTAGCTAGACTTTCCATGTCTTGAATATGTTGGATTGTATGGTGCATTATGTATGCACGAACCTGTTATCATTGACTGCATGCCAATTCTTACATTACCTAATCATTATATACTTTATGCAATTTCAGGGTAGTAATGGGTGTCTCTGAGATTTACAACCGAGGTATGCACATGGTCTACATGGCTTATATCCCATTAGTGTACAAATGAAGGAGAAATGACACTGCTCGTGTTCTAATATTTAAATTTTGCTTGTAGCTCCCTTTTTCAAAGGACTAGATCCACTGTTCGACACATTTTTCATCTGGGGAAACGAGGTGACCATGACTATCAATCAAGTCATCAAACTTAGAAAAATCGTAAGGATAAAGAAACTGGCCACGAAAGACAACAAACTCTTTGTCTCCACAGTGAAGAAGACTTCAGTCTCCTATAGGATGGTACTATTTTACGTTCCAACCATATTTCGGCCTACGCACACAATTTCCATACAAAAAACTATATTTATGCATATCTTTGTATTCAATCTTTTCCGAAGTTGTTCACCGATTATTACCTATCAAACCACCTGTATGGTCAAGAGGCAAGAAAGGTTTTTGTACAACACCCGCACTATAATATTGAAGCCTTCCTGAAGAGGGAAAATGATGGGCGGGCAATCGTCCACAGACGCTTGACTAAAGTTGCAAAGGCCTTTAACATTCTCGAAGTCTAAATTTTTGCATTCCGCTTCGAAGTTTCCCAGATAAGATTCATCTGTCTATCTACCGACTATGATGCTGTACTTTGCAAAGATTGTTTCTGTATTGCCGCCTGGTGTACTATCTGTTGGTTGTTACTATAGATTTCGTGTTTATGTAATGCGGCCTACTGTACTAGCTATTGGATGTACTGTGATTTCAGTAATTATGAAAATCCTGGTGACCATTACAAGCATATGAAAGATAATATGCTATATATACATATATATACAGCCGTTCTATTCTGACAACGTTGTCAGAATAACTATTCTGACAACATTCCGAACTGCATCGTATCGCAAAGAGAACCGCACTGCTGAATTCGAAGCACTGCAGCTCGGGTAAAACATAACCGCATGCATCGTTTTCGCTTCAAATTTTTAACCGTTTGTCGGAATTGAGCATATGCTACACTATTGGATTTTTATTGAAATGGAGCATCTTACGTATGTTGAACACTTGTCCAGATTCCTCACGGATTAGAGCAGTTTCAAAAATGGTGCGGTGACATACTTTTGCAGCGGGCGTTTTTTCGCGATTTCTCTTAAACCGTTCATTCGAATGATGCAAATGATATAACGTTGGAAATATATCGATCAGGCGCTCCATCTATACGTAGAAACTTTGTCTAATTCGTCACAGTTTGAGAGGAATTTGAAATTGAAAAAAACGCAGCCACTTTGTTTTTGGTTTTCGGATCTCGTAGAGAGTCAAACTTTTTAACAGTTTGTCGAAACGACGTGTGTGATACACCGTTGGATTCGTATGGAGTAGGAGCATCTTCTACATGTTGAGCCATTTTCGAGATTCTGCACCGTTTTGAAGCAATTTAAAAAACGGTGGCGCTGCCCTCTTGTGGACAGCGGCCGTTTTTCATAATTTTTTTCGATTCGTTCGTCCGATCGATGCAATTGATACACGTTTGGATAGCTCTCGTCGAGGCGCTCCATTTTCGTGTATAACTTTCTCTCTAACTCCTTACTGTTTAAAAGTAGCGTCGAATTTACTAAAACACGGACTCACTTTTTTCACGGAACAAAAAATTGGCGAGTGAAGTGCATTGGTTTGCATCCGACAGTCAAGCGCACTGCATTATCGCCAAACAGAGCGCACGTGTTCTTCGCGGACCCGAAATCGATCAAGTGAACTGCATTCTCCGGGCAACCGCACCGCATCCCACGGTGCAGGCGCACTGCATTTTCGCGGATCCGGAATCGGCCAAGTGAGTGAACCGCATCCGACTGTTAAGCGCACTGAATTTCGGCTTCACAATTGAGCTTCATCTTTTTTTTCTCTTTCTCGTAATTCACATATACGGTAAATATTATCCCGTAATTTGCATCGGAACACCAAGCGCACTGCAACTTTTTCAGTGTATTGCATCAAAACACCAAGCGCACTGCAATGTTAATAACATTTTTTTGATGAAACTTTTTAGAGACGTATTTGTATCTGAAAGCTCAAGAATGATCAGAGGGGGAGGGGGTGAATGATCACTTCTAAAAATTCTAAGGAACTTAGAAGGAAATCATGCAAACTACGAAGGACTAAAGGCATATCGAAGGAAATACAGTATCGAAGGTAATGCATAGCTCTAAAGGATTGAGAGCGAAAGAAAACATCGAAGGCAAACAGGCTACGAGTAAATACTTGAAGTAAATGCTAGAAAGAAAACGAGCCTGACACAGCGATGTTTGGTAAACCAGTTCACACTCTGCAAAGTGCTACGTCTGGTTGGAGGGACTGGTGATTGAACACCTGGAGCAAAACTCTCTCCGTCCTATTCTCCACTGCAACAAACTCCTCGAGCTTGTCCAGTTTTCACTCGTGGTAGATGATTCAGGACATCTCCGAGACCTTTACAAACTTCCTTCAGCAGCGACAATTACTCTTCGACTGCTTGACAGGCAACGCCTAACCGTCTAGGAGACTTGCAGTTCTCCAAGATAAAAAGATCGGCTAATATCAACCTAAGTCTCCATGAATTGCTCAACTCAGTTCAGACTTGGGTGTAGGTTTTCTCTCGATGAATCTCTCTTGGGATGCTCTCAGACTTCTGTCTTAGAATCTTCAGTGGAGCAGCCAACCCGAACTGGCGGGTGGGTGCGGGGTATTTATAGTTGGCGATCCCGATGGGTAAAATGACTGAAGTGACCCGATGCAACCGCTTGACGCGTGTCCACAACGGTCGGATTCCAATCACTGCGCAACTTTACTTGAGGAACAAGTAAGCTGACTCACCGAACGAGTTCTCTCTCGAAGGCACGAAGTGCAATGACTTTGCCTTCGAGCTATTCGCTCGACTCGGTGAGATTTCTCTCGGTAGGCTTTTGTGGGTTTTGGTTGAGCAGAGCAGATTCACTTCGACAAAGATCTCAACTAGCAAACCCCTCTTAATAGTACGGTTTTTCCTACGACTCAAGAAATAAAGAGAAACTAGCAAAAAGACTAAGTCTTCGATCAGCTTCAGCTTTCTCCTCGTTGCGCTTTTGCTCGAGAGAAACATCTTCTTCGACAACATTTTTAGGGGTCGTCTTCCTTCAAAGGCTTCGGTAGATGACTGCAGATTCACTGCAGTGAGTTGTCCTACGACCTTCTCCATGCAAACTCCATTCTTTCGGAACCTAAGTATCTGTTTATACTCGAAAACAATATTAGTTCCACTTCTGCTTTGTCCAACAATGTCCAAAACCTTCGGGGGCAAAACTTGCTCTTACAGTATCACATGGTGAACTGCATTAATTTCTATTTTCATTTTTCTGCTGTTCTTTTAAGCGCATCAGAACTGCATGCAAACATATGAAAACTACATGATCGAAACGATTTTGCCGATTGGCTAAAATGATTCGCAGAAACAGAAACAAGTGGACCACACATTTTTTTAAACCATACACGCGCACTTCACTGTAAAACACATTTTTAACAACTACACTTCACAAATATCCCATAAAGTAATAGTAGCATAGCATGGGTGCGCCTACGAGAGAGAATTTCTGTGAACATAGTCCAGGACGAACTGCATCATTTTCTTCCTCCAAAAATAAATTAATCGAACCTCAAAAGCAAACAACAATGGAATGCATCGCATGTTGATTCCCTTTTTCCTCTGGGAAATCACACAAACACAAAAGTGAACTGTAGTCTTGCCATCCAGAGGCAGCGGCGTCAGTGCGCGGCCACGACGCCCAGGGAACAGGCGCCTTCAAGTCGTCCTCCTCCAGGTGCCATGCGGGGGAATTCTCCGTCCGATGGCTGGGGCGGCAAGGTTCGGTGCCGGAGGACTCCCGGGTGGCGACCGGATCCGGCGGGGGTAGGCATCCCGTGGTAGCCAACCCTCCCCATCCAGTGCAACGGCGGGCGATGCGCGACCGTGGGAGAGGGAGTTGTCCCGTCGGAGCCTCCTTGCCGGAGACGTAGAGGACGACCATGGGCACCGAAGAGTGAGAGGACAGCGTGGGGAAGGGGATGGGGGCCGGATCTGGTGGAGGAGGGCCGGTCGGGGGAGGTGGCGGTCGGATCTCCCCACAGCCGCAACCGTGCCGGCAGAGGTAGCTGTGCCGCGCTCGGAGAAGACGCCGGATCGGATCCGCCGCCAGGGCGGTGTGTTTGTTATGGGAGGGGGAGCTTCCACTGCAGAGGCAACGCGGCGAAACGCGGAGGTGGAGCGGCGCAGGAGGTGGTGGCCGGGGACGGCCGTTGGCAGGTTGGCCGGGGCTGCAGCCGTGTGGGTACCCCGGACTATATGTCCGGAGCGGCCAGCTGTGTATACTGTCATGCTCCCATGATCAGTGTCGCATGACACACAACTCGACATGGATATCATAGTCTCAAAGTTCATACAATACCGAATACAAAGTCATACAACAATAAAGTCTTACACGGCCTTATCGGGCTCAAATAGCAGCAGAATAAGAAAAAGCAGGATAAGTAGTAGCGGCACAATCCACAGGGTAGTTCAGAGCATAGCACGTCCTAGTAATCGCCGGTAGCATCATCGTCATATACCTACTCCTCCAAGCCTGGCCGATTGAATAACCAGGGACAAAACCGTGAGTACATACAAAGTACTCGCAAACCACCTAAAGAAATGAATAAGATTTTGTACAAGAAAATAATGGGATGGCTATATGGTGGAGTTTAACATCGGGGAACCTAACTACTCAATATTAGTTAAGTTGGCAACATTTTACTCTTAGCAATTTTTATTCCCACAAATATATTTTATTTAATCAAGTCCAACCCTTTTCATAATACCAACATCATCATGGTGAACCATAATCTCAGTACTAGAATTTCTCATCTATTCCCCACAAAGTGTGGCCTCACTAGGTGTCCATGACCGTGGACTCCGGCTACTCGAATAGTTTTCACTCTGCAGAGGTTGTACACTTTACCCACAATATTCGATACATCCGCCGTGAGTCCCCACGGTTCGTCATACCTCAGTATGTGGTTTTCGGATAATCGACCGTAGTTTTCCCCTTGTCTATCCTTGTATAGGTTAATCTACCCCTTGCGTACTACATGGACTGTCCGTGTGCCAGGTCATGCTCCTCTTGGACCCAAGCCTGCACCGTAGTCGAAGAGCACCAAGGTTCCCTCTGACGCCAAGCCTAGCGAATTTCACCACTCGACTTCGAGGGCTATCAGATTCATGGAATCAAACATCCATGTGTAGTTATAAGACCCTCGGACTAATATAAACAAGTTTCCAACTAGCCCTGTCCCATACAAGAGTATTGTGGTTGTACTGTAAGACTAGGTTTCGGCGGCACTTATAGAGAGTCCCTCGAGACTTTGACTATGTTCAACGTTGTTTCCAACAACCACAATCTTGGCCATCACATCTTCTTAGATGTATGCCAATTCATTAGGGTGGAGCAAGATTAATTAAGTTATTATGTTGTCATTAGTTATTTAGCAAGGCTAGGGGTCAAGATCATCGGTGTCTAATTTCTTTTTCCCAAATAGGTAGGCTTACAAGATCATCGGTGTCAATCACAACAATCATACAAAACATACAAGTAACAACACTCACACATAACCAAAGCATTACAACTACATCACAACAAGAGTAGCAACAAGATTGTAACAATTTTAATAGGATTTAGCTTAACATGATGTTTATTACATAAGGTAGCAAAGCAATTATATCACAAGTTGCTAATCATGTACCAATCCTTTTACTAGCTTTAGTGCAAACAAGGGTTAAGCAAGCATTTAACAAATATAGCAGCAAAGTTTATTGGGGTTGTTCATTTACAAAGGGATAAATATATGAATCAACATATTAAATATTTATGACTTCATGTTAGGATAACTTGGTGGTTGGTTAGGCAATTAATAAGATTAAACAATAATTTAACATGCAAAGTAAAATGATTATTAAACCCTACAATGCCACATTCTTAAAGGTTTACAATTTGAACAGGGGTATTGTGATAATTATCATGAATTTACTAACAACAAGATTAAATTTAAACAAGTTCTAATTAAAGGTGATGATCTTACTTATTTTATGTAATAAGTCATTTTTAATTTATTTTATTTTTATCAACAAAATGAACCATAATTAGCTATTGACCGGAGGCAATTTTAATGAAATTCTAACAATTAAAATCACTAAAAGCAATGGAAATTAATCTAGCAATCGACTTAATAACGTAAGACCAAAATTTTAATTAAACAAATTTAATTTCTAACAAAGCAGAAATATATAGCACAAAATTCTAATCAGCACAAATTTTGTTTCACATTTTTCTGAGATATAGTCAATTTGCTAAAACTATTTATGTTCGGTGGATTTAAAAAAAGAAAAAAACTAAACTAAACAGCCAGCACAAGGCTAACCAGCGCACACGGATTTTTTTTTTCTTTAAGCGGGCTGGGCCTCTTCATAAAGCACTGCCTTGCTTTGTTTTTTTTTAACAGCGAAGGGGTATCAGCCCTCCCTGGCCGTTGGATCAAGTACGATCTAACGGCCAGGAGGCCTTCTTCTTCCCCTCACCTAGGCCAGCACGAGGCTGCAGCCATGGCGGCCAGGAGGCGCGCAGGGCCTCGCTGGAGGCTCTCCGGAGGCCGGCGGCCAGCGGTAAGGGTCGAGGCGAGGTCGTGGAGGCCTGGGAACTTCATTTTTTCCAAAAACGAGGACATGCAATGCAGAAAAACGGCGACGCCAAGGCGGACAGTGGATTCGAGTTTTGCTCACCGGAGGCGTTCCAGGCGACGGCGGTCGACAACGGCGAGGTGTGGCGGAGGTGCGGGGTGGTGAGGGCGTTCCATTTTTGGTGTTGGAGGAGCTTGGCGCAGTGATGAAGAACGACGGCTTGAGGTAGCCCGTCGTGGTCGTTCGTTGGGGCAGACCTACATCTCGGAAGTGGAACGGCTTCGCCGGGCGCCTCCGGCCACCGGCGTGAAGGCCGAGAGGGGCGGCTCTCCTTCCGTAGCTGCGTCCTCCCCTCCTTCCTCCTCCTTCCTCCTTCCTCCTCTTCTCCCTGCTCCTCTCTTCTTTCCTCCTTCTCTGTTTCTTACTTTCGTCTCGGGCTGGGGCTGAGTGGCGAGGCAAGGTGGTGTGGTGAGTGAGGGGTGGCTAGGCTGCTGTGTGGTGGAGTGAGGAGAGGGGGCGCTGGGCGCTGGTGGAGTGGCGAGGGAGTGGGGCTTGGGGTCCCTTTTATAGCCCTGGGGAGGGTTGGTTGCGCGAGAAGGACTGAAGGAGGGAGCGGCAACGGGCGGGAGAGCTCTTGGGCAATGGTTGGGCAACAAGGAAGGTTAGGGTAAAACCGTGGGCGCAAAACCATGGGCGGGGACGCAGCGAAGTTTCTGGAGATGAACGTATGAGATGAGAAGGCTCGTATGGGGGGCTCGGAAGTGGTTTTTCTCCGGTGGTATGCACTATACGCAGGCTTGGACGGTGGTTTCTCGGGTTGGCAACGAGAGGGTGCGTGGAGAGAGAGGCAGGCTCGCCTCGGGACGTGCAAGACGTGCTACAGGGCCTCACGGAAGCACGCGAGGGGACAATGGCTGCTGGGCATGCTGGGCTAGGCCAATGGGGAAGCCATGGGGGGTTTGTTTATGGCCTAGAGCTAGCAAGAGCGAGAGGGGAGGGGGGGTTGGCGTGCATGCACAGGGAAGGTGCAACTGGGAGAGGGCTGGTTAGGGGAGAGAGCATCCCAGGGAGAGAGAGAGAGAAATGAACGTGAGGGAGAGAAAAAAGAGAGAGGGATGAGAGAGGCTTCGGCCACTCTCCATATCTTAAGGGAGAGAATGTCTAGGGGGTCTAGCCAGGCTAGTTTAGGGCTGTTTAGATTTAGTTCAAATGAATTTTTATTAAAAATTTATATCACACACAAAGTTGTATGCAATGTGTTTGTAAAAATGCTTCAAAGGCACTTTAAAGGCTGAATTTAAATTTTCTTAGTAGGATGGAGTGTGCCATGATCATAAATTCATTTTTATTACGGTTTTTAGTTTTAATAGAATTTTAATTGATCATGGTTTCAACTATTTTCATCAAGCACCAGGTGAATTCCTTAGGGTTTTGGTAAGTCTTAAGAGATTATTATACTAATTATATTCTTGAGAATGAATGAGGTTTTACATTCCTCATATATTTGTATAGCAAAATAGTGCAAAATATAAAGATTAGCGCAAACACCATAATAAAGTGGAAGTGGTGCAAGCATACTATATGATACTAGTGTTTGTGTTACTACCATGTTTTATCATGTTCTTTTTTATGTGTTCATCTTAAGATGATATGCATATATAGTGGAGAGATGATCTTTACCACAATCACTTTCATAACAAAGCACATGCACCCCAAAATGATCATCACTACCTCCATGATTTCTAATTTGTATTCAAAACAAACAACATGATCAGCACATGTTCATCTTTCATCAAGATCATCTCCAAACAACACATTTATAAATGCATCCAACATCACACCATTCCAAAAAAAAACGTTTTTGTTGTCCCTTAATTTTCGGTCATCTACGAATGGGTTATATCACATGCCATAATTTTTGGGGTGTGACAAGCCGTGCGGCGATGGACGGTCGGGCCGGGGGTTGGTGTGGGGAGGGAGGATGGTGGTGCTGCGTGGGGGTGGGGTGGGTTAGGAGATAACGCAAGGTGTGGGTGGCCTCGTGCTTTTTTCAGTTTGCTTCGTGCACCGCGGCTCGGTATGGCATCTGGTTTACGGTTTATCGGTGTTGGCAGAATAAGCCCAAATGTTGTTAGAATAAGGTCTTAAGGGGTGTTGTTAGAATAGACCCACCCTATATATATATATATATATGAATATGCTTATATCAACAATTAAAAACTATCCTAAAATATTTAAGATAAATACAATGCTAATTAAACTGCGAGCGATTGGATCATTGCACACGGTTCTGCATATAAGTTCGTCACTGATAGCTATTAACATCGCACACATTCGATAAAAAATGAGCGTTGGGTATTTATTTATATTCCACATAATATTTTGTGCACAACCATTTGTAATGTTTGGCGTACAACACACACAGTTTGGACGAAAAGAACGTTTGGGATTTAATTATGAAACCACACGAGCATTTGTGCAGAAACGTTTGTGTAGGTGTCAACAAGACAAACGTGTACTATATACAGACTGTATGGAATAGCTTTGGGTATCCCACGTTGTTCCTGACACACCAGCGTTTGGGATAGTATAACTCAACACAAACGTATTTTCTGTATTAAACGTATGCCATAGGATAATAATCTCCGACGGACATTCATGGATAAGTGTTTGCAATAAAAAGGTCATCTCAAACGTTCGAGTTTTCTTGTGTGTCTGCGCGGACTATCCATAGGAAACGGTTTCTGGCTATCGTGTGGAATACCCCCCCCCCCCTATCGCAATAAAGAGCAAGGAGACTGTTCCGATTCCCCTAGGAGAAGTGGTCAAAAACCGTTCGGATAGCTATCGCGCGGACTAGTGGGGTAGCCAAGTTACGTGAGCCCTCGAGTGCCAAGAAGATATGTTGTCGCGAGTGCGAATAACACCACGGGGGTGGCCAGGTTGCGCGAGCCCCTAAGTGCCAAGAAGATATATTGTCGCGAATGCGAATAATGCCTCGGGGGGTGATGACGCGCTCAGGCCCCCGAGTGCTAAGATATAGGGTGTCGCGAGTGCGAATAACGCCTCAAGGGGCATGAATCACACTCAAGCCCTCGAGTGCCAAGATATAGAGAGTCGCGAGTGCGAATAACGCCTTGGAGACAGCCTGGTTGCGCGAGCCTCCGAGTGCCAGGTTTGTCCGTATGGTATGGCGGGGCATACTTTTTATTGTTGTATTCTTACACATGTGGCTATCCAGCCATGTTTTAGCAATGCTTAAAAGTCTTAAAGAGAGATAGTAGAGCAGAGTACATGTGGGCGATCTACGGTAGAAAAGGCGTAGGTTCGCTACGTTCCATGGATTGCCAACATCTTCGTCAGTCTTTGGTTTCTCCAGCGTGTAGGCTCCTCCACCTATTACTTCGGAGATTATGTAGGGTCCTTCCCACTTTGGGGCGAGTTTATGCACCTTTTCCTTCTTGAGTCCAAACACAAGGTCTCCTAGGTTGAAGACCATGGTGCGAAGTCGACTGCTTTGGTAGGTGCGTAGCTTCTCTTGATATCACTGGGAGTGTGACAAGGTGATGTCCCTTGCTTCTCCCGCTACATCCTTGTCGTCTTCGAGTGCTTCTTCCGCCTCCTATTCTTTGTATTCGGTGATGCGCGGGGCGCCAAACCTTAGATCATGTGGGAGTACTACTTCTTCTCCATACAACATAAAGAAAGGAGTGCATTGAGTTGAGTGGGTGTAGTCATTAGACTCCATAGTACGCCTGTTAGTTCTTCGACCCTATTTCCCGCGGGTTGCTCGAGTGGTGGACGGAGCCACTTCATAATGCCGCTGTAGACCAGACCGTTGGCTTTCTCGACTTGGCCGTTGGACTTTGTGTGTGCAACTGATGCGTAGTTGATTTTGATGCCTAGTTCTTTGCAGAAGTTCTGGAATTCATCTGCTGTGAAGTTTTTACCATTGTCGGTGATGATGTTGTGCGGGACACCGAAGGGGAAGGTTATTGATTTGATGAAGTTCACCACCGTGAGAGTAGCCGAGCTGGTGATGGGTACTGCTTCAATCCACTTTCTGAACTTTTCGAGGAGGTGGGTGCGACTAACCTTTGAGGATTTCTTCAGAGGTCCTACCATGTCGAGTCCCCAAGTCGCGAAGGGCCTGGCCAATAGTATTGTCTTGAGTTGTGATGCTGGAGCGTGAGGTCTGATGGAGAATTTTTCGCAGCTGACGCAGCGTCGTACGATATCTTCTGCTTTTCTCATGGCGGTTGCCCAATAAAAACCTGATCTGAAAGCTTTGGCTACCAAGGCGCGACTGCTTGCATGGTGGCTGTAGATTCCTTCGTGGATCTCGAGTAGTAGAGCTTTGTCGTCTTCTTCTTTCATGCATCTTTAGAGCACTAGGGAGATGATGAGCTTGTAGAGCTACCTATTGATTATGGTGAAGGCCTAGAATCGTCGGGTGATGTTGCAGCGTGCTTCTGTGACGTCTTGCGGTAGGATGTTGTGTATCAGGTAGTTAAGGAATGGTCTTGTCCACGCTAGTCCTTTGAGTGGTGGAAGCTCTTGATCTTCTTCTACAGCGCCTACTTCTTCCTCGATGGTCAGGTTTGCTACTTCCACTTGTTGTGCTTGTTGAGGTGGCATCCTTGGTCACAGCTTACTCGAGTGCCTTTGTTGTCTTGATGGACCGGTGCCTGGTTCTTTCTTGGAAAACGTCGGGTGGTATTGGTCCACGGGTGGATCCGATGTTTGAGAGCTCATTGGCTTCCATGTTGTTAGCTCGGGTGACGTAGTTGAGCTCGCACCCGTCAAAATCGCCTTCTAGGGTGTTGTAGTGCTTCTGGTAAGAGAACATGTTGTCTACGACTTCTTCACAATTTCTCATTGTTTGCTGGATGACGAGGTTGGAGTCGCCAGAGATGAGTAGGCGGGTGGCGCCGCAGGCTTTGGCCATGCGCATTGCGTGAAGGAGGGCTTCGTGTTCTGCTTCATTGTTGGATGCCTTCTTGAAGTTGATCTGTAGTATATACTTTAGATTTGTTCCCTTGAAGGAGATTAGAACGACGCCTGCTCCTGCTCCTGGATGTATGTTTGATCCGTCGAAGAACATCTTCCATGAGTTGGAGAGGTACGGGGGACCGGGTGTTAGGACTCGACCATGAAATCAGGGAGGACTTGGGCTGTGATAGCTGTTGGGTGTTTGAATCTTAGGTCACGCGGATTGAGTTTGATGTTCCTTTGGCGACTCGTCCTGTGGCGCCTGGGTTGTTGAGGATTTCCAAGAGTGGTGCGCTGTTGACCATGTCATTTTACCTTGCGGCAGGTCATGAAGCTGGCGTAGACGAGCTTTTTGTAGTATGGCTATGTTTGCTAGAAGCGTGTGAGGACCTCGCTGAGTTAGTATATTGGTCTCTGGATGCCTTGTACCTTTCCATCTTCGATGCGTTCAATGAAGAGTGTGGTGTTGTACATGCTGCTTCGAGCGGCAATGTAGAGGTATATGGGTTCTTGTTCCTTAGGCACTACAAGGATTGGTGGGGTTGATAGTGTTTTCTTCAGGTCTGCGAACGCGTTTCATGCTTCTTTTGTCCACTCGAACTTTCTACCTTTACTGAGTAGTTGGCAAAACGGCAGGGTCCTTTCTCCAAGCCTGCTGATGAAGCGGCTTAGAGCGACAAGTCGTCCGGTGAGCTGCTGCACACCTTTTCTGTTGGCAGGTTCTTACATCTTGGCGAGCGCTTGAACTTTTTCTGGGTTGGCCTCGACTCCTCGAGCAGACACCATGTATCCCAGTAACTTGCCGATTGGTACGCCGATGATGCACTTTTGGTTAAGCTTGATCCTGTAGTTGTTGAGCGCTCTAAATTTTCTCGGAGGTCTTCGAGTACTGTATTTGCCTTGTAGGTTTTAACGACGATGTCATCTACATAAACTTGGGCATTCATACCTATTTGATCCTTTAGGCATGCTTGCATCATCCGTTGATACGTTGCTCCGGCGTTCTTCAGCCTGAAAGGCATTGTCATGTAGAAGAATACGCCATAAGGGGTGATGAATGGTGTGTGTTCTTCGTCTTCTTCCTTCATCCTTATCTGGTTGTATCCCGAGTACACGTCGAGGAAGGAGAGGAGATCACATCCCGCAGTGGAGTCTATTATCTCGTCGATCCTTGGGAGGGGAAAGTGATCCTTCGGCCAGTGTTTGTTCACGGTTCTGTAGTCGACGCACATGTGTAGCACGTCGGTGTATTTCTTGGTTATGAACACGGAAGTTGTGACCCATGTCGCCTTCTTAGTTTCTCGGATGTTTGCGTCGAGGAACCTGTTGACTTCTTCCCCGATGGCCCTGCGGTTTGGTCCAGAGAATCTGTGCAACGCCTGCTTCACTGGTTTAGTGTTTGGGTAGATCTGTAGTGCTTGCTCCGCAAATTCCCGCGGGATTCTAGGCATGTGGGCTGGACACCAGGCGAAAATGCTCCATTCTTCGCAGAAGAATTTGATGATGGCAGTGGCCTGTTCCTCGAGTATGTGGGCGTAGGTTCTCATTGTCTTGTCTAGGTCCGTTGGTTTCACCTGGTGGGTAATCGTGTCGCTATCGACGCTCAAATCTTGAGTGATCCCTTTGATCTCGTTTAGACTTGAGAGTGAAAAAATGCTTCTGTCTACCACCATGGCTATCTCTTCGAGCTCCTTCTATGCTCCAAGAGTGTCGAAGACCTGGTGGAAGTCATAATCGCATTTGTCTGATCTGAGGAAGCATCCATTGATCGTGATGACTCCTGTGGGTCCTGTCATCTTGAGCTTGAGGTATGCATAGTGTGGTACGGCCATAAATTGGGGAGTTTCTCTTCGGAAGTTGCTTCTGTTCCCGCAGATTACTTCAAGGTTTATCCTTCCTAGCGATGAGACTGCTTTTCCTGGCTTGATGCCGTAGAAGGTGGTGTATGAATGTTTTAGCACTGAACGCGGGATTAGCATCTTGCTCAGGGTGTTGGAGAACATGATTTTCATCTTGCTTCCTCCGTCCATGAATACTCGTGACACGTCGTAGCCTCCTATCTATGCCTCCAGGACTAAGGGGGGTGTCCTGGTCTTGGGATTGTTGGCGGATGGTCCATTTGCAAGAAGGTGATGCTGAACTCCGAGTTGCATAGGTAGTAAGGTTCCTTTGTTTGTACTGTCGTGGCCATGTAAATTTGGAGGGTTCTTGCCTCTTATTTTTTCTTTGACGAGTTCCCTTCTTGGATCATGCATACCCGTCGGCGAGCTGGTGGGTAGGCCTCTTATTTGTTGACTGTTGGTGCTGGGGTCGCTCCTTGGGTCCGTTTTTCTCTGTGATGCATGTCTTTCCTGTGTTCTTTGGAGAGTTCAATCAAGAGTCGGCAGTTCCCGAGGGTACGACTTGCTCTGATCCTCCCTTCGTCGTCCCCGAAACAATGGATCATGCAGACCCCATCCAACTGCTCTTGGGGTGTGAGGGTGTTCGAATTTTCATTTTTCTACTATTTTTGCTTCATGGGTCAGTTTCCGGTGACTCGATACATGCACGTGTTGTTTCTTGAGCGGAGGTGGTACCTGGGGTCCATCTTGATTCCATCGTGGATGCAGAAGTGTCGAATGGCTGGTGCGGAGCGAGATCGTGCGGGTCATCGGGAAGGTCGTAGCGCCCTGCTGTTTTGCGGAGAGTGGTATGGCTGGTGCCAGTAGTCGCCACTTCATCGTGTGGTTGGTCGAGAGAAATTTTGATGTTGAATTCTAGCATCTTAGCTGATGTTGGTCTTGATTTTGTGGCTGCTGACCGAGCTCATTTTGTGGATCGGGGAGTGGTTTCCGCTTGATGTAGTTTCGAAAACCGCCAAAGACTTGAGCGTGATCCGCGTGTCGGCCGAGTGCTCTCGATCGCAGGGCTGGAAGGCTTGCGATTAAGTTGAGGTTTGCGAGTAGATCGGTTCTTGCTTGGATTGTTTCTAAAGTCGCAGAGTTGCCGGCTGCGAGTGATGGAACCACCGAGATCGTGATTCCATCCTGCGTCTTCCCCACAGAATACGCCAATTGACGAGGATTGGCCTCGGCAAATGCCATGGTTAGGAACCCTGGGTTTGATCGTAAGAGAAGGAGTGCAAGGTTCGCGATCTCGTTGGCTAATAGGAGACAGGGATTTACCCAGGTTCAGGGCCCTCGATCGGTAAAGCCCCTACTTCCTACTTGATGTATTATATTGTGGAGGCGATTAAAGTGGAGGTTTTGAAAAGATTTCTCTAACAGAGGGTATTGCTATGCGAGATTGGATGCCCTAGACGTCCCCTCTCCCCGCCTTTATATACTAGGCTAGGTCTCGAGGAGTTCGTCTAGGTTTACATAGATAGTCTCCTAATCTAGCTAGTCTTGGTGGTCACGCCTTTGAGTCCGTACCGTCTTGGACTCCATGTCGGCGCAACCGTCGGTGCATCGGGTGTATCTTGGGCCAGCCGAAGCTTTTAGCGGTCCTTTCTTCTTGACATGCACCAGGTACCCTCATGCTGAGCAGTCGTGGGTGTATCCCCTCGTCAGGCCACCCCCAGGCCCCCCTTCGCCTGGTATTTTTACTCTCGACGAGGAAACCCAGAAACATATGCCCATACTCCAGTTTTCTATCGCGGAGCCGCCACCACCTATGCTCTTCCTCGGGAGAGCTAGTCTGGGGGCTGATTTGGACTCCGGAGAGGGGAAATTGACTCCTTCGTCATCACCATAGCCCCCATCATCCTTCCATGTCTCCCCCATCCATGTGTGAATAATTACCTGCTATAGGCGAAGGGGATGGTAGGGATTGGATGAGTTAGATCATGTAATAGTTCGTCAAATTGTTGGGGGCATATTGCCTATCATCTACTATGTTGTTTATCATCTTTGCTACTACTTGTTGCTCTTCATGCTTGACACTTTGGGCCCGAGTGCCATGATTTCAGATCTGAACCCTTTAAATTTTCATGAATATATTTGTGTTATTGATCCTATCTACAAGTTGTCTGCACCTATTATAGTCCGGAACCGGCGATCTCAATGGTGACAGCTTGGGACAGCAAAGGGGTTGGACTATAATTTGAGGTTTCCATGTATCCATTGATTGTTAATGCTTTGTTCTGGTGCTCTTTGACATGAGCACCTTCATCTTCATAAGTTCCTATTGGCCCAGTTGGTAGAGGGATGGTAGGACAAAAGATGTTGTGCAAGTTCTATTGCAAGTACGCACAACTACCCTTGCGATACATGCCTAATGTTTGATATTTTCCTCGATGATCATTGTTTTCTGTGTGCCTTGGCCCATTTGAATTACATGCTACCTCTCATCCATGCAACGCCCAACCATCCATTCCCTAGTCTACAGTGTTTTAATCTTGCTTGTTACAAGTTGCTTTACTTTGTTGTTTTTACTTTTGTTGCTTTGCCACCAATATTTCCGTTGCCACCATCATTTCCATCACACTGTTGCTACTAATAAAAATTTTCCAAGCAAGTATCTATCAAGTGCGTTTGAATTGACAAGTCAACTGTCAAAGAATATAAATATTCTTTGGCTCCCCTTGTGTCGAATCAATAAATTGGGTTATCCTTTGCCGCGAAGACTGTTGCGATCCTCTACACTTGTGGGTCATCAACACTATTTTCTGGCACCGTTGCCGGGGAGCATATCTTTATTTACAAGCTTACTTGGAGTTATTTTTCTTGCTGCGATTTATCTGCTATGGGTAAGAAAGGAGACCTCAGGGTTCCGATCTTACCATCAAATACAAGAAAAGGTACTATTCTTAGCACTAGTGCTAAACTTCATTCACCTTCCGGTATGAGCAAGTTTGCTTCACCACCACCACATGCTACTTCTGCTGAGTCTGGTAGTACCTCTGATACTTTTGATGATGCTTCTACTGATCTTGATGAGACTGGTTCACTTGGTCACTTTGTTAAGTCCAAAATTTCTAGGGTTGCAAAACAATATAGGACTAAAATTCTTGCTACACGTTGTAAGGCCCGATATGCGGTACTGTTCTAGATCTAGATGTTTCCATCCAGATCCGGGGACGAAGCACATATTTTTCCCACCGTGACATATGACAATGTCATATGCCCCGGATTTCAAACATGATATCACAACATTACAGCTACAAGGATACAACATCTCATACAAGTCGGCATATAACCGCCTTAATACAATACAACAACGGAAGATATCGTTTGAGTACAGAATACAATCAAATGCCTAGTGGCAAAAAGAAAATCATTGATCCCCATAACCACATGGGTCCAGGCCCTCCGCCGGGATCCGCCTAACTAGTCGTCGTCGAGTCTCCACATGAAACGTCGATCACCATACCTGTTGTCGATCAAAAACCCTGAAAAGAGTTTGGGGGTAGTATCATGAGGATAGAAGTACTCAGCATCCAACTGTAGTGGTCAACTGACCCAGCAAGGGCTTCATCACTCGTCATTCTAGGATAACTAGTAGTTTACGGTAAGGATGGGGTAAGTGGTGAGGTTGCTGCCGCACTAGCATTTATGGAGTGGCTAACGATCTAGAGAGTAAGGTTAGAAGCCAAGCATTCGATGAGGAATCGCCTCCAACAAGTCTGCTATCCACCTACTTACGCAAGAATAACAACTATCCTATCCTTGTCCTCCTCTTCGCATCCCGACAAAGAAGAAGCGGTCAAGGCACAGACACGTTGATCAAGTTATATTGAGATTATCTCAGTTGTTGTTGTTGTCTATAAACAAGGAGTAGGTCTCAATTCGTCCATAACCGTGGACATGTCTTCTCGAAAATATTTAACACTGCAGGGGTGTACCAACTGCCCATTACAAGGCTCCGCACACACGCCCATCCCTCTCAGCCGGGCCCGTTAAATACACTCATTGAAGAGTTGTTCCGAGAGATTCGAACGTCAGTTCCTTCTAACTAACAACGCACAAATCCTGGTGGCCCCCGGGGAGTCGACACCCAATCCAAATGTTGGCCACGCTCTCGGATCGGACTATTCCGTATGGCCAAGGTTGAGGTAACTGATCCCCTTACATGTGGGCAGCCCCATAGCTCACCAGAGTGGACCAATAAGTGAAACCATTTCTCCGCTGGCCCGAGTTGTTTAAAATCTGCTGGGAGCTCACCAGTCACACACACGGTTTCAAATGGTAAATCAACTTGGGCCAGCACTAGATATGTTTCAAGCTAGGTACGTAAGAAAAGGGGACCCCATAGCATCCCACACGCGGTTCGGCACGCTCAGTCTTAAAACCAATACCCAAAACTCGGATCCTAGGTGACTCGAATGGAACAAAGAATCGAGGCGGGATAGACTAGACCTTCCATCCTTCGTCGAATATAGTCAACATTATAATAATCATATCATCCACAACAAATATAATAATGTGATATCCCAATCCAAGGAGTAATAGGGTAACATATTCGTCGCATCCTAAGCATGCATACTAAGCAGGGGCTGAGCAACGAGCAATAGTAACATAGCAGTACATGGTTTGCTGGGAGGGGTTTGGGAGAGGCTATAAACATGTGGTTGGATCACACATCAAACCTCTCCTAAACTAGCATGCAAACTGCTGGTTATAATAGAATGTATCATAAGTAATGTATAGTCCTTGCCTGTTTGATAAGTCGGATTCCGAAGGTGTAGTCGATCGCAAGGTCGCATCGTCTCGGAGAGGTACCCGCGGAAGCACACAAGAAGGAAACACTGGACAAGGAAATCAAAGAGAGAGCATCTATTACTACGAAGCAATCACGAGCAAGCATCAACAAGAAGGCAACACGACACAACGCACTACGGTATCGCATCTATCGTCGAGAGCGGTTACTAACAGGTTAAGTGAGTTACACGTCACACACGACGATACCACACATTTAGAAGGGTTCAAGTTGTTTAGCTACACAACATGAGCAAAGGTTGTTAACATGACATATCACACAATCATGGCAAGAGGTGAGGCACAAAGTAAACTATCTATGCTAGTCAATTCAAGTGAGGCACAAACCTAAACATGGCATTCCACTAAGTGCCCCACGATGATTATAGCATTTGGTACTGTTCTGCCCTAAACCATATTTTAGGTTGGTTAACAACAGCAAACAATAGCATAAACACAAAGTACATAAAATTCTAGTCAAATTACATATAAAGAACACCCCAAACAGAGTTACGGTTAAAAAGATACAAGCAATTCAAGTTATGGGCACATGCTGTTAACATCAGGTAGCACACTTTAGATCAATGAAACGATTAGCTACTGAAAGCAAAAATGCCCCAAAATGATGTAGATCAACAGTAGACATGACAAGGAAGGCATGGAAACAAAGTTTCATGTATATGACCATCAGGAACAAGTAATTATAGCTCATGCAAAATGCAAGAAAATACTACTGGTCTAGGAACTTATTGAAAATCAGGGCATGTGACAGAAACAGTAGGGTTGCACTTTGGGAGCTTGATAACTATATGAACAGAAACCATATCATGGTAAATAAAAGCATGGTATCAAACTACACATAACAAGGAGCAAATAATTACATTGGAGCTAAAGCATATGAGGCATGTATCACTAACTATAAGGCATCAAAGTTGCAACTAAACATAAGCAATAACACATCTTATCCGGGTCACCACTTTGGAGCAAGAATTAATATAGATACATCATTAAAACATGACAAGGGAAAGCATAGAACTTAAGTACGCATGATGCTTAACACATACAAAATACAATCAATAGCATAGGCCTCATGGATGTGTCACAATCATCAACCAAAGTTGCAATAAAATAACAACAGTAGCAGTAAACAAAAAGTAGCAGCATTTAACGTTCTGGTGCACACTTCAACAGTGATTAACAACATCTAGATAGCCTCAAATCAATTAACTCATTACAGAAAAAAAGTTAGAGCACATCAAGCATAACAATTTTCCTTTTGGGCGCAAACTAATACGGGCTACGGATCTCTCGCAAATAATGTCGCAACAGAGATACAACAACACATAATCTCCAGACTTCGCAGAATTTTGGAAAAAAGATAAACACTAGAAAGAAAAAAAGGTGGCTTGGGCCTCACCTAGTGGCTCGGCCCAAGTGGCAGAGGAGGCGAGGGATAGGGTGGCCTCGCCCTAAGGCGGCGGATAGCCGTGGGCCGAGGAGGTGGGCGAGCTGGGCCTTGCGCGTCGCCGGCCCAGTCTGCGGCGGTTGGTGCATGAGCTCGCCGGCCCGCGTAACCGGTGGATAGCGGCGCCGCTTGACGTCGGCGAGGCGGCGTGGTGCACAGGAGGGTCAGGGGAAGCCGGGACCGAGCGGCAGGGACGGTGTGGCACTGGATCTCTCCGGATCTGGTCGCCGGCGGCACCATGAGGCGACGTGTGTAGGGAAACATAGTAGAAAACAAAAAAAATTCGGCCTACGAATCAAGAACCCAAGATCATCCAAGAAGATTGCATACAAGGTTTTAGGTCATGGCTCACCAACCGACGAAGCGGAAGTACAGTTGGTGTAGCTTGTTGAAGTAGATCTCGCGGATTGTCCCACAAATAGTCCCTCGATCAAGATCACCGAGGAAGAAGAAGCACCTCGATCCGTCCCACGCACAAGTCCCTCGAGCAAGTCCCTCGAACAAGATCTCCGAGGAAGAAGAAGTTCCTCGAAGAAGGGTCAAAGTTGTGATCCCTCTACCGGTATCCACACATCCCGTAGCAGCAACCCAGCAGCGCTCCGCCGTCCAGAGAAGAACGCCACCGAGAAAACTAGAGGGAGAAAACCCTAACGGATTCCAATCTAGAACAACGTCTAAACCGGGGTCTAATTGTGGAGCAACGGGGTTTAGAGGGAGGGAGGGTGGCGCATAGGCCTTGGGGACAAGTTGTGCTGCGCCCCCACCCCTCCCCTCATAATATAGGTGGCCAAGAGGCCCTTGGGGCAAAATAGTGGGTGGTGGAGTCCCCCTGGGACTCCTCCTCCCAAAGGGAAACCTTCCCACCGGGGAGTCTGAGTCCAAGGAGGATTCCTCCCACATGTGGCGCCCCCACCATCTAAATTTCGGCCAGCCCCCTTGGGGTGCCTTGCCAACCAAGGCTAAGGGTGGTGGGGCGCATATGGTACTGTCCGGAACCTTGTGGAACCTTCTGGAAGCTTCCAGAACCTTCCATGACCTTCCAGGACCCGTCGGGACCATTCTCGGCCATTCCGGGACCTTCCGGGTTGGTTTCGGGACATTCCGGAACCTTATGGAACACTTCCAAGACATTCCGGGACCGTTTTCGGACGTTCTGGAACTATCTGGATAGGTTCCAGGACGATCCGGGTTACGGTCTAGCCTGCCCGATGCCCTGCGTCGGTTCGTCGGTCATTTTTGGGACGTCCACCGATTAACCGGAATGTATTCCGGTTGATCCAGGACTTCCCCAGTACCATTCTCATATGTTCCAGAACCACCTGGGACTAGTCCAGAGTGATCCAGACATATCTTTAAATACCCAGAACTTCTTCTGGTGCCCTTATGAATAATTCCATAAATACCCGGAACTACTTCCGGTGCCCATATGAACTATTCCGTTTTGCTTCCACTAAACCTTCTACCATTCCAGCATTCTAACAGACTACTACTCGTTAAGTGTGTGACCCAATAGGTTCGGTATAATGCGGACATGACTCAGAACATCTTCCGGACATAGGTCCACAGCCTTTGGTCAATAGCCAATAATCAACAGCGGAGCCATGGACACCCATGTTGACTCCCGCACATACACGAAGAAACTTCGAGTGAACCATTATGTTTAGTCATGTACCATTCCCTTTGCTTCGCGATAATGAAAAATTTAGAGGAGAGAAGTTTGGCACCCATGTGTAACAACTTCTTGAACACAGGCCACTCATTATCCTCTTTGCTCGTTTGTCCCTTTTCTTGTTATCGTATTCCGGTATCCCCGTGACTGAATCACAATGCGTCTAGCCAGACTATAATGGATACCGTCATACCGAGTGGGCCCGAAGTGAATATCTTCTTCATCGTGAAGGAGCAAATCCCAATCTTGAACTATCACAGTTACTAGACACATCATCGAATGTACCCAGAACTTATTTTACTACTTCCCAGTAACGGGAAGATTCATCTAAGAACCAAAGCACATCTTCCTGTGTGAAGCAACTTGATACTCTCATGGTCTAAGGAATTACGTATATGATAACATTTCATGATATGTCTTATAACGTTGTTACGATGTGATCTCTAAGTATATCATTCATTACTTGGGTCGGTTCAACATCATTGTTCTGCTAACAATTTGTTCCCATTGCTACTGACATCCTTGTTACAAGAACAATGTCCATGATTAAGAAAACGTAATCATCAGTTAGCACATGAGCTGGTCTTAGAGGCTAAACCAGGAACTCTTGGTGTTTACATTTCCACACATGCAAGTGAGTTTTCTTCTGAATCTCATAGTCAGGGTTATTGCAATTATAGCACAGAAATATAAACATTAATTACGAACGTGGAAATATATATAATAACATGATATTATTGCCTCTAGGGCATATTTCCAACAGTCTCCCACTTGCACTAGAGTCAATAATATTATCAGTGGTTGAGCACTTTATAGCTATGGCATACTGGTGTAATACATGCTTCATTTGGGGTATATACTTCATCATCGGATCTGACATTTCAGGCCCGTTTGTATCTTGCATATCTTCACGTTTTTCATGCTATCATAAAATTCACTAATTTTATCAGTTTAGCTTTGTATATGATTGAATCATTTGGCAGGACCTTGGTTCCTTAGAATAAGTTATGAAATCATTCATCAATGTTCCATGAGCTTCAAACATATAGGAAACCATACCACGTTCATAAATGAACTGATGATTCAAAATATCCTCCCTTGTTACTTCTTTAAGCAACAATATACTTAGCCTCTGTTATAGAATTTTCCACTGTATCTAACATAACACAGTTCCTCCATACTGTGCCACCCTTACGTGTGAAACACATAATCCCAATTAAAATCGAAAAATGGTCGGAGTATGTATGAAGACTGAATTGGTGTAACTGATTTACATAACAAAAATAGTTGGTGTAACTCATTACAACGAGCTCTTCATCATCTCCATTTTTTTAGAAACATATCTTATCTTTCATAAGCTTAATTTTTTCACTGTTTCTCCAATAGTCAACAACTTTATCACTTGGGTATCTTGCTCACAACCTTTTGGAGCACTGGACATATCTGGTTGTTTTTCATATTATGGTGTACATGATTAATCCAAACACACAGGTGAGTGGAATTCAATTCACGTGTTTTTGCCTATTTATGTTCATCAACACCGATTTATGCAAACAACTTTTCACCACGACTTCGACAAGAACATGTTTCTTGGCGTTTCATACTAAACAACTTTAGTATCATGTCAATATGTAGTGTTGGCTTTAGCATGATCAGGCACGTACTATCTTAATAGATCACTGTGCTCAATACTAATGCTATATTAGCCCAAGTTCTTCAACTGAAAACTATTTCCAATGAAGTCCTTATTCGTGCCAAGAAATTTATATCATTTCCAATCAACAATATGTCATCTACATAAGGTTTTAGAAATATCATTCAGCTCACACTTACTTTCTTGAACATTCAAGATCTTCGTTTATTTCCGATGAAAACAAACTCTTTTGGCAATTTCATCATAACGAAAATTCCAACTCCATTGTGCTAGCTTCAGTCCATCACTTGATATCCAAGGCTTGCATCTATTTTAGCATCTTTTGAATCGACAAAACATTCCGGTCGTATCACATATACGTCCTTTGTTATATTTCCGTGTAGGAACTTTGTTTTGACATTCATTCTACCATATCCTATAAATGAGATATGTAGTAATTGCTAATATAACCAAAACTGACTAAAGCATCTCTACGGTCAAAACTATTTCGCTGTAGTCAACCTTTGAACTTGCTAGAAAACAATTTTTCCAACGATATGAGCTTTATGGATAAAACAATTTCATTCGAATCAATTATAGATCCATATATATATTCTTTAGACTTTTAGTCTTTTGGAGGGTCTACCAAGTTCAAAACTTGACTTACTTCCATGGATACTATCTCGGATTATTCGGCATTTAGCCAAATCCCGGAGTCAGGGCCCATCAACGCTTCTTTGTATATCACAGGTTTATCATTTTCGAACAACAATATCACAGGTTTTGTCTAACCTGTGTGGTTCAGCCGCGCACTTATTTGAAGATTCAACAATCTTTAACAAGCTACATTGTCCTCCCACTCACTCTTTTGCAAGAAACTATTTTCGTCAAAACACACCGTTCTAAACAACAAACATTTTTGCTTTGGTATAGTGATAGAGGAATACCAAACCTTTTGGAATAACCTTAACAAAGTAGCACTTATCTGATTTGGTGTTTTGAGCATGTCAAACACATGTCTCATATACCCAAATTTTAAGAAAAGACAATATGGTTTTAACACTTCCATACCATATCTAATATGATGTCATTTCAACAGATTTGATGGTGCTCTTTTCAATTTAAAAGCTGTTGTCACTAAAGCATAACTTTAATAAGTATAATGGCAATTTGATAAACGTCATGTTTGATCTTATCGTGTCATACATGGCTTGATTATGTCTCTCGAAGAATTTACTCATAGTGGTGTTTCGAGAGGCACAAGTTATGACACCTTTTCACAACTCATCAGACGTTCGCTAAACTTGTAACTCAAATATTACTTTCCACCATCCAATTTGCAGAAGCACTATTTCTTGTTACAATACACTTCTATTTCACTCTAAAATTCCTTGAACATTTCAAAAAATTTAGACGTATGTCTCCATTGAACAGATATCCACATATTTAGGGCCAATTCTTTTGGCGGATTTTCCCAGAAGCTGCCCTCCCCCCAGCTTCTCTGAGAAGCCGCCTCAAAAAGTTAGGGAGGCTTCCGGAATGCCCCGTGTTAGGCCATTCCGGAAGCCTCCCTAACTTTTTGGGGCGGCTTCTCAGAGAAGCTGGGGGGAGGGCAGCTTCTGAGAGAAGCTGGGGGGAGGGCAGCTTCTGGGAGAAGCCGCCAAAAGAACTAGCCCTTAATTCAATTGATGAGTGAAGATAGAAAATCCACTGCACACAACTACACTTATTGGATTACACACATCATCATGTATGATTTGCAATAATTTAGTTGCCCGTTAATGCATGGCCTATCAACGGTGTTTTTAGTCACATTACTTTTAGACAATGTATGCAAGCGTCAAGTGATTCATAATCATATGACTGAAAAGTCCATCACTTATGGAAATTCTTCATGCATGTTATGTCACTTGTGACAAACTGCAGTGCCACACACTTGTGGTATTTCTGTTAGTCTTGCGACGTTTAGCGTCAGTGTTATGGATGTTTAGCATTATTATCAAGATTCATAACATAAAACCTATTCACAATAGAAGTATGGCCTTTATGTTATTCATAGCTTTGAACAACTCTCTTGCAATAAACAAGATTCAAAAAATGATGTTTTGCAACAAGGCTAAAGTGTAGTAACAATTTACTCAACTCTAAAATGATTTATGAAGATAATCATAGAGTCAACACACAGTATAGTAAACCTTTTACCGTGTTCTCGTGTGTGTCAAAACTCATCATTTAGCTAGTCATAAAGGCCATAGTATTTCTTGCATCGACTTGAAACGATATGCAATTGAAGTGATATTCTAGTGATCAACAGTTTAATCACAATATACAAGAATTAAGATTAACCGCTTAATCATGATTCCCAAGAATTACATCTTTTGACCAGCAATGAATTCATCTAAAACTTCGTATGACTTTCATTTCTGAGCTGGATATTCCATTCTTCTTTCGCTTTGCCTTTATACGTATCATAGTTATATTTCCAATGTCACTCCTACTCACAGAAAATCACATATGATCAAGGGTGGCGCATGCCATGGACTTTCCGGCATGTGAGTCTTACTAACATCCTTTGGACTTCCTTTCCCTTAATTCTTATCATCATATGATCGGTGTTCTTCTGGATCCCACACTTATCAGTTTTGTTGAGAGCACAGTGAACATTTTCACTAATGCTTACAATCATACATTGTACTAGATATCTTATATCCAACATTAATTGTCTTATTACTGAAAACAATTTTTCAGTTCCATGAATATAACATAACTATCCTAAACTTTTCGAAGTTCGGGTTTCATGGTGGTGAAAACAATGCACTTAGCTGTGGTGGAATTCTATCATTTTGGATTATGGACGTAAGTCACATCATCCATAGCATCAGCGGGAGAGCATCAGAAATTTTCGATAGGACAAGCTGCTTCTCGACACTATTGAGGATAGTCCTCACAATACGGTACCAATCGTAAATTTTTTACCAGATAATACAGTTAATCAAAATCAATTGGGAAGGTGGTAACGTGAGCCATTATTCTACAACGATACTGTAAATACTTAGACTTTGTTCATAATTAAATTGCACTTGTGTTTAGTCAATTTAATTACTTAGTGCGCTCCCACTCAGATCAATATCTCTCGTAATTGATGCTGGAGTGATTCAAAATCCGACCCAATCGTCCGCCATTGATGTGACATCACTGATGACTTAGACTGGACCGGTAGGACAACTTGCCAATCATGCCAAAGGTGATTCTTGTTCATCTTTCGATGGGCGTGTTCCGGTAGCAAACTTTTATCCAAACCTTCAAGACAACCAAGTGTAATTGCAGTGTGTTCTTAACACACCCGCCTTTTATGCGTCACACCGTGTGCACCCATGTGACATGACCTGCTCCGATGTGAAACATAGTACAGACGGTGCTACAGTTGGAAGAACACGATCAAATTGATATTGTTTTACGAGAGATCACCCTAATAAAATACGACTACCGCGCATCAAACAAGGGTGCATCAAAGGGATAAACATCACAGGCAGTTCATAAAATTATGTGATATAGTATATCCCTTTGCTTCGTGAAGTCTTCGTTGTCTTCACGTCGTCGTGGTAGAAGTCACCATGTCCACCAACTTTGTCCTTGGTGCCGGGAACATCACCACGGCTTCCGGCATGTGCGTCGGGGTCCACCTCCGCATCGTAGATCATCACCTTGCATCTATCTATTGCTTTGCCTCGAGCTAATAAACAGTTCTGGCACGCAGGCCATAATTAAGTGACAATCATATGACTCCATTCATCATGTCGTACCACGACACGCAGGTCGCGAATAAATATTACATAACATATAGCATCTCATACAAACACATTGCAAATCTTGAAGGCTATACCACATCACATGCACATTCTGCAAAAACGAGTTAGATCGACATCTACATGGGTTGTTGCAACTTTTATCATGGTTGATTAGCAGGTTACATGCAAACGTTGTTCCCTATACAAACCAAACACGATACTTCATTGCTGCTAGTTTAACGTTCGGGGTGCGTGCAGCAACTAATGCCACAAGCCAAACTTCGTTCAACGCGTGACCCCCGTGTGGATTTGAGTTCATAAAATCCACAAGCCCCTCCATGTTAAATATTCTATTGCGAGATTAAGATGAGATCCAAGGACTCTGATGTAGACCATGATCAAGGCAACCAGCATACTTAAAGCAGCATAGAGGGATCGATGGAAAACTCAATCCTTGTAGCAAAACCTCAACATGCCATCAAGCATAGAAAAAATCACTTGACTGGGAAGCAACAAGAAAATCAATGCCTCATATCACACATATGATCTAGACCTAAACATGCATCTAATCAAGGATCGCTCATGATACCACTGTAGGGAAACGTAGTAGAAAACAAAAAAAATTCGGCCTACGAATCAAGAACCCAAGATCATTCAAGAAGATTGCATACAAGGTTTTAGGTCATGGCTCACCAACCGACTTAGCGGAAGTAGAGTTGGTGTAGCTTGTTGAAGTAGATCTCGCGGATTGTCCCACAAACAGTCCCTCGATCAAGATCACCGAGGAAGAAGAAGCACCTCGATCCGTCCCACGCACAAGTCCCTCGAGCAAGTCCCTCGAACAAGATCTCCGAGGAAGAAGAAGTTCCTCAAAGAAGGATCAAAGTTATGATCCCTCTACCGGTATCCACACATCCCGTAGCATCAATCCAGCAGCGCTCCTCCGTCCAGAAAAGAAATCCACCAAGAAAACTAGAGGGAGAAAACCCTAACGGATTCCAATCTAGAACAGCGTCTAAACCGGGGTCTAATTGTGGAGCAACGGGGTTTAGAGGGAGGGAGGGTGGCGCATCAGCCTTGGGGACAAGTTGTTCTGCGCCCCCCACCCCCCCCCCCTCATTATATCGGTGGCCAGGAGTCCCTTGGGGCGCAATAGTGGGTGGTGGAGTCCCCCTGGGACTCCTCCTCCCAAAAGGAAACCTTCCCACCGGGGAGTCTGAGTCCAAGGTGGACTCCTCCCACATGTGGCGCCCCCACCACCTAAATTTCGGCCAGCCCCCTTGGGGTTCCTTGCCAATCAAGGCTAAGGGTGGTGGGGCCCATATGGTACTGTCCGGAACCTTGTGGAACCTTACGGAAGCTTCCATAACCTTCCATGACCTTCCAGGACCCGCCGGGACCATTCTCGGCCATTCCGGGTCCTTCCGGGTTGGTTTCGGGACATTCCGGAACCTTCTGGAACACTTCAAAGACCTTACGGGACCGTTTTCGGACGTTCCGAAACTAGCTAGATAGGTTCCGAAACAATCCGGGTTACGGTCTAGCCTGCCCGATGCCCTGCGTCAGTTCGTCGATCGTTTTTGGGACGTCCACCGATTAACCGGAAACTATTCCGGTTGATCCAGGACTTCCCCAGTACCATTCTCATATGTTCCATAACCACCTGGGACTAGTCGAGAGTGATCCATACATATATTTAAATACCCAGAACTTCTTCTGGTGCCCTTATGAACAATTCCATAAATACCCGGAACTACTTCCGGTGCCCGTATGAACTATTCCGTTTTTCTTCCACTAAACCTTCTACCATTCCAGTATTCTAACAGACTACTACTCGTTAAGTGTGTGACCCAATAGGTTCGGTATAATGCGGACATGACTCAGAACATCTTCCGGACATAGGTCAACAGCCTTTTGTCAATAGCCAATAATCAACAGCGGAGCCATGGACACCCATGTTGACTCGCACACATACACGAAGAAACTTCGAGTGAACCATTATGTTTAGTCATGTACCATTCCCTTTGCTTCGAAATAATGAAAAAGTTAGAGGAGAGAAGTTTGGCACCCATGTGTAACAACTTCTTGAACACAAGCCACTCATTATCCTCTTTGCTCGTTTGTCCCTTTTCTTGTTATCGTATTCCGTTATCCCCGTGACTGAATCACAATGCGTCTAGCCAGACTATTATGGATACCGTCATACCGAGTGGGCCCGAAGTGAATATCTTCTTCATCGTGAAGGAGCAAATCCCAATCTTGAACTACCACAGTTACTAGACACATCATCGAATGTACCCAGAACTTATTTTACTACTTCCCAGTAACGGGAAGATTCATCTAAGAACCAAAGCACATCTTCCTGTGTGAAGCAACTTGATACTCTCATGGTCTAAGGAATTACTTTTATGATAACATTTCATGATATGTCTTATAACGTTGTTACGATGTGATCTCTAAGTATATCATTCATTACTTGGGTCGGTTCAACATTATTGTTCTGCTAACAATATGTTCCCATTGCTACTGACATCCTTGTTACAAGAACAATGTCCATGATTAAGAAAACGTAATCATCAGTTAGCACATGAGCTGGTCTTAGAGGCTAAACCAGAAAATCTTGGTGTTTACATTTCCACACATGAAAGTGAGTTTTCTTCTGAATCTCATAGGCAGGGTCATTGCAATTATAGCACAGAAATATAAACATTAATTACGAACGTGGAAATATATATAATAACATTTTATTATTGCCTCTAGGGCATATTTCCAACAACGTGGGAGGCGGCGGCTCAAGGTGGCCGGGTGGCCAAACCATGGCGGCGGTGGCACGACCGTGCCCATGGTGCCTGCTGGAAGGAGATACGGAGGAGAGGCGCCCAGGGAGGGAGCTCACCGGGCGGCGGCGGCGGTTCGGCTGCAGTCGGTGTGCGGCGGCTCATCGGCGGGAGGAGGCGGCGACGCGGGTGGCGGCTTGGTCCAGATCGGGTCCGAGCAGGCCGACGGCAAGATCCAAGGCCCCGTGGGGCCCTAACTATGGTGGGAGGTTGGGAGGGTGACGTAGACGTCTGGGAGCCCTACGATTTGGATCTGAAGGTCCAGATCGAGGGTTAGGGCTAGGGTTTCAGGAATTTGGAGGGTTAGATGGCAGATCTGTAAAAACATTCAGGGGGGTGGCTACAAATTTTTCTATGGGAAACCCTAGAAGGCTAGGAGAGAGTGGGGGTCTTCATATAGGTGGCCTGGCTGGCAAGTTTACGCAAACACCCTCAGGTTTCTCCTCGCGTCCGATATTCCACGGTTCTGACCGTCTGGAGTGCATACGACCTCCGATTCGGACGAAATCTTGAACCACGTTCTCAGTGCGACGAGCCCGTCAGTCGTACCTTACTTCGATACCGTTTCAGGGACATTTTTCAGTGCACAATAAAATAATCCATTTAATTATTAAATGGTATTTTCGTTCCGATGGCGATGGCTCGTCCTGTGCCGGTTGCGACGGTGCTCGGGTGAAACCCCGGTGTCGAAAAGGTCGGGTGTCGTTGGGAAAAGGTTTGGTCCCGAATCAGATATGAGAAAGAGGGGGGGAATATTCACCGATTAATAAATCAGTGAATAAAATACTGAAAACAGTTCTAGCAATCAACAAAATAAAGCAACAACAAAAAAATTTAATTAGGGTGGAATTTCCGGGTTGTTACAATACAACACCTCCAACAAGGGATCTCGTTCCGAGATCCTGGACGATCCAGGGGAGAGGAGGGGAGAGAAAAGAGAGTCGACAAATCTTGAACACCACTAACATGGGACTCTGCTCCATGTCGACGACGAACTTTCGTCGAGATAAAATTTCCGCTAAGAGACGGCAACGTCGGAGAACGAAACCATAAGGTGTTAAAAGGAAGAACGACAGTTAAAAGCGATGATCAAGGGAAGCATTCTCACTCAGATCTTGAGGATACTAGGAAAAAGGAATGAATTCAACAAATGACCAAGATGTTATCCGGAATCGGAGAAGCTAAAGGTACTACAGGAATTCCCAACATGAGATCGGAATCGAGACAATACGCTGCAAGCAAGGCATTGTAACGATTTTGATACTCCACTTACTCGAGTTCCTAGAATTTGAAAGGGGATACGATGAGAGTAAAACACTTACGACACTTATCATGACCAGAGCATGGGTAAGGAGGAAAAATAATCCTACTCTCCAATAACTAACTTAGTAACTACAAAATAATTTTTTTCTAGACTCGACTTCGGCCAGTAAAAGGATCCTACAGTGGGTCAGGCTCTGATACCAAGTTGTAAGGCCCGATATGCGGTACTGTTCCCGATCTATATGTTTCCATCCAGATCCGGGGACGAAGTACATATCGGTCCCACCGCGACATATGACAATGCCATATGCCCCGGATTTCCAACATGATATCACAACATTACAGCTACAAGGATACAACATCTCATACAAGAAAACATATAATTGACTTAATACAATACAACAGCGGAAGATATCGTCTGAGTACAGACTACAATCGAATGCCTAGTGGAAAAAATAAAATCATCGATCCCCATAAACACATGGGTCCAGGCCCTCCGCCGGGATCCTCCTAACTAGTCGTCGTCGAGTCTCCACGTGAAACGTCGATCACCATACCTGTTATCGATCAAGAACCCTGAAAAGAGTTTGGGGGTAGTATCATGAGTACAGAAGTACTCCGCATCCAACTGTAGTGGTGAACTGACCTAGCAAAGGCTTCATCACTCGTCATTCTAGGATAACTAGTACTTTACGGTAAGGATGGGGTAAGTGGTGAAGTCCCTGCCGCACTAGAATTTATGGAGTGGCTAACGACCTAGAGAGTAAGATAAGAAGCCAAGCATTCGATGAGGAATCGCCTCCAACAAGTCTGCTATCCACCTACTTACACAAGCATAACACCTATCCTATCCTTGTCCCCCTCTTCGCATCCCGACGAAGAAGAAGCAGTCAAGGCACACACACGTTGATCAAGTTATATAAAGATTATCTCAGTTGTTGTTGTCTATGAACAAGGAGTAGGTCTCAAGTCGTCCATAACCGTGGAGACGGCTTCTCAAAAAGATTTAACCATGCAGTGGTGTACCAACTTCCCATTACAAGGCTCCGTACGCACGCCGATCTCTCTCAGTCGGGACCGTTAAAGACACTCATTGAAGAGTTGTTCCGAGAGATCCGAACGTCAGTTCCCTCTAACTAACAACGCACAAATCCCGGTGGCCCCCGGGGAGTGGACACCCAATCCAAAAGTCGGCCACGCTCTCGGATCGGACTCTTCCGTATGGCCAATGTCGAGGTAACTGATCCCCTCACATGTGGGCAGCCCCCTAGCTCACCAGAGTGGACCAACAAGAGAAACCATGTCTCCGCTGGCCCGAGTTGTTTAAAATCTGCTGGGAGCTCACCAGTCACACACACGGATTCAAATGGTAAATCAGCTTGGTCCACCACTAGAAATGTTTGAAGCTAGGTTGTTAAGAAAAGGGGACCCCATAGCATCCCACAGGCGGTTAGGCACGCTCAGTATTAAAACCAATACCAGGAACTCGCAAACTAGGTGACTCGAATGGAACAAAGCATCGAGGCGGGATAGCCTAGACCTTCCATCCTTCGTCGAATATAGTCAACATTATAATAATCATATCATCCAAAACAAATATAATAATATGATAGCTCAATCCAAGGAGTAACAAGGTAACATTCGTAGCATCCTAAGCATGCATACTAACCAGGGTCTAAGCAACGAGCAATAGTAACATAGAAGTACATGGTTTGCTGGCAGGGGACATGGATGTATCGGTTTGAGAGAGGTTGTAAACATGTAGTAGGATCAAACATCGAACCTATACTAAACTAGCATGCAAACCGCTGGTTATAATAGAATGGATCATAAGTAATGTATAGTCCTTTTCTGTTTGATAAGTCAGATTTCGAAGGTGTAGTCGATTGCAAGCTCGCATCGTCTCTGAGAGGTACCTGCGGAAGCACACAAGAAGGAAACACTGGACAAGGCAATGGACGATCAAGTATCTATTACTACGAACCAATCACGAGCAAGCATCAACAATAAGGCAACACGATACAACGCACTATGGTATCGCATCTATCGTCGATAGAGGTTACTAACAGGTTAAGTGAGGTACACGTCACACATGGCGATACCGCACATTTAGAATGGTTCAAGTTGTTTAGCTACACAACATGAGCAAAGTTTGTTAACAGGGCATATCACACAATCATCACAAGAGGTGAAGCACAAAGTAAACTATCTATGCTAGTCAATTTATGTGAGGCACAAACCTAAACATGGCATTCCACTAAGTGCCCCACGATGATTAAAGCATTTGGTACTGTTCTTCTCTAAACCATATTTTAGGTTGGTTAACAACAGAAAACAATAGCATAAACACAAAGTACATGAAATTCTAGTCAAGTTACATATAAAGAACACCCCAAACGGAGTTACAGTTAAAAAGATACAAGCAATACAAGTTATGGGCACATGCTGTTAACATCAGGTAGCACACTTTAGAACAATGAAACAATGAGCTAATGAAAGCAAACTTGCACCTAAATGATGTGGATCAACAGTAGACATGACAAGGAAGGCATGGCAACAAAGTTTCATGTTTATGACCATCAGGAACAAGTAATTATAGCTCACGCAAAATGCAAGAAAATACTACTGGTCTAGGGACTTAGTGAAAATTAGGGCATGTGACAGCAAACAACAGGGTTGCACTTTGGGAGCTTGATAACTATATGAACAGCAACCATATCATTGCAAACAAAAGCATGCCATCAAAGTACACATAACTAGGACAAAATAATTACATTGGAGCTAAAGCATATGAGGCATGTATTACTAACTATAAGGCATCAAAGTTGCAACTAAACATTAACAACAACACATGTTATCCAGGTCACCACTTTGGAGCAAGAATTAATATAGCTACAACATGAAAACATGACAAGGGAAAGCATAGAACTGAAGTACACATGATGCTTAACACATACAAAAATGAATCAATAGCATAGGCCTCATGGATGTGTCACAATCATCGACCAAAGTTGCAATAAAATAACAATAGCAGCAGTAAACAAAAACTAGCAGCATTTAACATTCTGGTGCACACTTCAACAGTAATTAACAACATCTAGATGGCCTCAAATCAATTAACTCACTAAAGCAAAAATTTAGAGCACATCAAGCATAACAATTTTCCTTTTGTGTGCAAACTCATACGGGCTACGGATCTCTCGCAAATAACGTCGCAAAACAGATACAGCAGCACATAATCTCCAGACTTCGCAGAATTTTGGAAAAAAGATAAACACTAGAAAGAAAAAAAAGGTGGCTCGGCCCAAGTGGCAGAGGAGGCGAGGGATAGGGTCGCCTCGCCCTTAGGCGGCGGATAGCCGTGGGCCGAGGAGGTGGGCGAGCTGGGCCTTGCGCGTCGCCGGCCCAGGCTGCGGCGGTTGGTGCAGGGGCTCGCCAGCCCGCGTGGCTAGTAGATGGCGGCGGCGCTTGACGTCGGCGAGGCGGCGTGGTGCGCAGGAGGGTCAGGGGAGGCCGGGACCGGGCCTTGGGGTCAGTGTGGCGCCGGATCTCGCCAGATCCGATCGCTGGCGGCGCCATGAGGCGACGTGGGAGGCGGCGGCTCAAGGTGGCCGGTTGGACGAGCCATGGCGGCGGCGGAACGGCCGTGCCCGTGGTGCCTGCGGGAAGGAGATAGGGAGGAGGAGGTGAGAAGGGAAGTAGGAAGGAGGAGAGGCGCGCGCAGGGAGGAGGCTCACCGGGCGGCGGCGGCTCATCGGCGGGAGGAGGCGGCGGCTCGGCCCAGATCGGGCCCGAGCGGGCCGACGGCGATATACAGGGACCTGCGGGGCCCTAACTGCGGTGGGAGGCTGGGAGGCTGGGTGGGCGACGTGGACGTCTGGGAGCCCTTCGATCTGGATCTAACGGTCTAGATCAAGGGTTAGGGCTAGGGTTTCAGGAATTTGGAGGGTTAGAAGGTAGATCTGGGCAATTTTTCAGGGGGGTGGCTGCAAATTTTTCTAGGGGAAACCCTAGAAAGCTAGGAGAGAGTGGGGGTCTTTATATAGGTGTCCTGGCTGGCAAGTTTACGCAAACACCCTCGAGTTGCTCCTCGCATCCGATACTCCACGGTTCTGACCGCCGGGAGTGCATACGACCTCCGATTCGGACGAAATCTCGAACCACGCGCTCAGCGCGGCGATCCCGACAATCGTACCTCACTTCGATACAGTTCCAAGGATATTTTCCGGGGCTCAATAAAATAATCCATTTAATTATTAAATGGGTTTTTCGTTCCGAAGGAGATGGCTGGTCCTGTGCCGGTTGCGACGCTGCTCGGGTGAAACCCCGGTGTCGCAAAGGTCGGCTGCCATTGGGAAAAGGTTTGGTCCCGCATACGCTATGAGAAAGAGGGGGGATATTAACCGATTAATAAATCGGCGAAGCAAATACTGCAAACAATTCTAGCCATCAACAAAATAAAGCAACAACAAAGAAATTTTGGTGGAATTTCTGGGCTGTTACAACGTTATCCTATTGGTAGATGCCTTGATTACCCTGATTTGAGTAACCTCAAGGGTAAATGTTTGGATGATTATTATATTGAACTTGATAATGAATTTAATAGATATCTTGCAGAGTGTAATTATTCTGCAGATCCTGATGCTATGAAGAAGCTGTTTGAAAAGCATGCTATGAAGAACAAGTTTTCTCCTGATCCGGAATTTGCTATGTCTCCTATTTTCATTAAAGATGCGGATTTTGATTTCTCCGTGGTTGAAGCTTTCATTAAAGATCCGGAATCTTTCACTTATATCTATGGTTGACGCTGACCCTTTTTATGGCAGAGAAAATGAAGATGCTATTGCACATCTTACTAAATCCACTTAGTTGGGTAGCTTATTTTCCAATGAGGACAAGAAACGAAACTATTATGTTACTAAGCTACTTCCTTTTTCTTTAAAGGAGGGTGCTAAAGCATTGTATGATGCATTACCATGTGGTTATATTAAAAGTCCTCAAGATTTAGCTCAATCTTTTGTTGCTAAATATTTTCCTGCTCACATGCAACACGCTGATTTACATAGAATTTATAACTTTAAACACTTGCAGGATGAGCACCTACCTAAAGCTTGGGGGAGGTATTGCACTTTATTCAAGGCTAGGCCAGGATATGGAGTCCCTAAGCATGAATTTATTGATATATTTCATGGTGAACTAAATGATGAATCTAGATCCTATTTAGATAGTTGTGTTGGTTGTGTTTTCAGGGAAAGAACTCTGGAGAATGCTGAAGAACTAATGGGAAAGATAGGAAAAAATCATGATGATTGGTCCATCCCTGAGACACCTCCAACACCAAATAAGAGGGGTATGCTTGTATTAAACCCCGAAAATATGCAAGAAGATAAGAAGTCTATTAAAGAGAGAGGTATTAAGGCTGAAGATGTCAATAATCTACCTCCTATTGATAAGTTGTGTGAGCCTACCACTCACCCCCTATGGTATAGGTACACTCTCTTTTAAATTTCAATGCAAGTGACATCCCTCAGGGTAAGCCTCCATATCAATGTTTATACGATCTTGATAATTTTATTATGAAGCAAAGTCATTTTAATAAGAGGATTCAAAGTACGTTGCATGATAATTCTCTTGCTATCAAAAGTCTGCTTGATGTTCTAGGAAGAACTGTTAATGATGCTAATGGTCTTGTTAAGCATTTTCATATGGTTCGAACTAAGATTGCACAAATTTCTAATGTGCAAAAAGATTTGCTTGAGAACAATTCCAAACAAGTTGATACACATGCTTATGGTATTAAGACCCGAGGTGGAACACTCACCCAAGACCCTCTCTATCCAGAAAGGCATCCGAAGAGAGTCAAGCAAGATTCTCAAATGCAAGGAGAAGATGCTGACAGCTCCCCAAAGAAGAAGAAGAAGAAGAAGAAACATAAAGAAGAATTGACAACTCCAATGATCCCACGACTAATGAAGAACCTATTATTGATCCTAATAGTATATCTATTTCTGATGCTGAGACTGAAGATGGTGCTGAACCTGATAATGAGAAGAATGATCCACCTAAAGTTCAAGAAGACGAAGCATCTGACAAGCTTAAGAGATATATTAAAGAAGATTTTATTGTAAAAAAATATGGGAAGGAAAAATAACCTTCGGTACAGAAATCAATGCCCTTCCCAGGTAAGTATCTCAAAACTAAAGAAGAAGATCATTACAACAAATTTTGTGAGTGGATGAAACCTCTTTTTCTTCAAATTCCTTTGACTGATGGTATTAAGTTACCTCCGTACTCGAGGTATAAAGATACTTTTACTAACAAAAGAAAGGTGCCTAGTGAGGCAATATCTACTATGCTTGTTAATTACTCTTTCAGTGGCAAGATTCGTCAGAAGCTTGGAGATACATGTATACCGACCATTTCTTGCTCCATAAAGAATAATTATGTTAGAAATGATTTATGTGATCTTGGTGCAGGAGTGAGTGTTATGCCTTTTTCTCTTTGTACGAGGATTTGTTTAGATAAAATAATTCGTACAGATATCTCTCTTCAAATGGCGGCTGACAAGTCAACAGCCGTTCCTATTTGTATTTGTGAGGATGTTCCGGTTGAAGTTGCTAATTGCTTAATTCTTACTGACTTTGTTGTGCTAGACATGCCCGAGGATGGGAGCATGTCTATAATTCTCGGAAGACCTTTTATTAACACCGTAGGTGCTATTATTGAATGCAATAAAGGAATAGTCACTTTTAATGTTAATGACAAGGAGCACACGGTTTATTTTCCAAATAAGATTGATAAAAGGCATGGCCTTAATTCCATTGAAAATATTGAAACCGTGAAAATATTGAAAATATTGATAAAAGGATTGAAATTTTCCTCTACATATGCATCACGAATACAAAACCATTATGGTGGGGACTGGGGACAATGTCCGTTAAAATAAAGGTACCATGAGCACCTTACAAGAAGTGAAACTTTTTTCTCTATATATAACTTGTTGCATAGTAAGACTTGATCTACCTTACTAACAAATATTTTTATATAAGTAAAAAGGAAGCTTATTTTGCTCTCATTTAATTTTCCTTTCGCTTATCCTTGCTGTACCTGAATTTTACATTTTTTAAACTTCATAAGTTTAACCACTGTTTCGAGTTTCTACAAGTTATGCGGCTTTCGCAATCTCAAAAAATATTGAAAAATGAAGTTGTCAGAAAAATGATGGGAAAATAAAAATCAAATTTTTTGTGGAAAAAGAGAGCCTGGGAACCTGAGGCTGACCAGGGGCACCCCCTGGCCGCGCCACCAAGGCACCTGGGGCCACAAGGGCCCTTCAATAGGTATGTATTCTTCCTACCTCTCTCTCTTGCTACAAAAATCCCGATTTTCCTGTTGTGCTCGTGTTCTTTGTGCTCTTTGTTGTGATTTTCAGTCTCCTTCCACATCCCTCAATTTCAGCTGAGATTTGGGGCAATTACTTCTTGGTATGTGACTCCTCCACTCGTCCAAATAAGTTTTTAAATGGTAAACTTATATGTGAGTATTTTGAAGTTCTTGGTGGTTGTTCATACGAGCTTGCATACATGCTTAGAAATTTATTTTTGATCTTTTGATGCAAGTTTAGGCCTCGGGGAAGTGAGTATAGTAGTATGCTTCAATGGCTTTTTCTTATTTATCATTTGTTGTAACTTGCTAAAAATTTCAGATTATGGGATGTAGAGAAAGGCTAAAGGATGGTTCGCGGGAAAACAACCCGAACCTACAGATAAAGTTACTAGAGCGGCGGCATCATCCTCAAGTGTGAGGGTGAGCTATAATGATGACATTGAGCATCCGGGGGTGCTCAACGAGACTGACACGGTGTGTGCCATGTCATATCCATGCCCGGAGTTTCTTGCATCCGCAAGTTTGCGAGATCAATTTAATAGCCTTTGTGAAGCTACAGGTTTGACGTACCTCATGACACATCAAGTGCCACACTATCCTCAGATCACATATTACTTTGTCAAATAGTTTAAATTTAATGATGGGGCTTATCCCACCGTTGAATTTAGAATTTACGATTAGGTCAAAACTATGACGTTGGCTGAGTTTTGTGATGTTTTAGGTGTGTGGAATGTCGGGAGGACGGACAAGATGAATATGCAGCCCTCCAGCATTAAGGCCCTCTACAACTCTCTTTCCAGCGGAGACCCGAGGAAGATCCGTCGAGGCAAGATATCTGGCATCTTGTTTCCCCACATCAGGTATTTTGCTTATTATATCGCTCGAGGGGTGTTAGATCGTGGGAACATGAGAAACATTTGCGCTCCAAATCTAGCTATCTTGTCAGCTGCCCTCGAGCAAGACCGCACGTACACAGGTGCTTTGATTGCTCGCCGTCTCGACATTAACGACGAGAAGGGTCCTAACTATGGTGGCATCTTGTCCACACTTATTGTTGAGCATCCACATTTAGTTGTACTTGCAGATGATTTGCCTCTACCGTTTTTACTTCTTGATCTTAATGCTATGAAGAGGCATGAGTTTGTAACTAGAAATTCCTAGATAGGGAACCTTGATTACATGATAAGTTTCAGTGAAAAATGTAGTCGTATTATCTGTTTGCATGCGCCTCTTTTCTTTAATTTCACTCACAGGAACGGATGGTCATTCATCATGGTTGAGCTAGAGGAGTACTTGGCTCAACAACAGTTTTACGCCCCCATGATGGAGTGAGATGCTCCTGAAGAAGAGGAGCCAGAGTAGATTCTGCCTCCTCCGGAGTAGCCCGTTGTCCCTTGGGGCGAGGTGTCTTGTTCTTGGAGTGAGGGACCTTCTTCTGGGCAGGCCAGCAGGTTGTTGTTCTCTGCAAACGATATCCAGCAGGATCCATGGAGCTACCAGTACTATCCCGGAGCCGGAGGGATCTCTTGGGCCCGCAGTAGGCGAGCCGAACCTAGGCCAAACGCCTAAGCTTGGGGATTATGTACAATTCTCCCCTTTCTTGTATCATTCGTGGTTTCCTTTTTAATCTTTTCAGAGTTTTTGCCAGTTCATCTTTGTTCCTTCTTTATTTTCAAAAAACAACAAAAAGGTTTCTCCTTTCTTTTGTTTTGATTGACCTTTGAAATACCCAAAACCATTTCATTTCTCTCTTTAGTTTGCTTTATTTGCAGAGTTCAGCCCGCGTCTGTGGTTGCAATTGCTCTTGGTTATATCTTTCGACGGAAGCTATGCAACAATGAAAGCCGGTATGAGCTCTATTTGTTTCTACTTTTGTACATATGCATATATTTATTATCTAGAGACCAGCTTGTAGCAACATTGTGCTATGGTTACAATGGTTTCCCGATTGTTCGTGCTTTCTTTGTGACTAGTCTCAAATAGCTGGAGTGCATAATGTGTTATTTAAATGATTTGAATGCATTTCATTATTCCTGGTTTGGCATAGTGAAGTGGTATTTCCTTGGTGATGTTTTCGATTCACTTGGCGCATGCTTAAACTTGTTTATGACTAGAAGTCTGTTAAGCCTTAATGATCTTTTTATTTCAGAGCAGTCATATCACTTTCAGGCGCGATTCAATGTTGCTTTTTCGCTCTGCTTGATTATGACCGTTATTGCTCTCTAGTTGGTCGCTTCCCCATCTTTTGCAAGCCATCTCCTATACTAACCGGACTGACTTCTTGTGCATCCAAAATCCTTTAAACCACATGCGCCATATGAGTCCACCATACCTTCCTATATATGGCATTTACCGGGCATCCTAACGAATACTTTCTTGTACCACCTCAAAAGTATTCAAACAAACTTCCCTTTTGTATTCTTACAAGCTCATGCAACGTTAGGGGCGATCGATATCCTCCATGCTAAAAATGTTTTACTCCTTGACAAAGTTTAATCTAGTCAAATTTATGAGGTAGAGGCCGGTCTGGAGAATGCCCAGTTCTCATTTGTTTCAAAAATTTATAAAACTTACACTTTCCCCTCCATACTTGAGATAGAATGAAGGGAACTTATGTTGGCCAAATACTGTTGATTATTGGTGCCAGGAAACTTATACTTTCCTTCCATACTTGATACAGAATGAAGGGAACCCAACAATCATTGCTGGCTAGAGACCGTCTATGATTGCTGCATAGGGAACAAAAGTGTAGGTATACCACAAAAAGCAAGGAAACCGCCATTGATATGGTTGGTATGGTATATATTGAAAACCTTTACCATTTCCTTTGATGTCTACACACGCTTTTATTCTTGTAGACTATGTTGGGCCACCAAGCGCAGAAGTTTGTAGGACAACATCAATTTCCCTCAAGTGGATGACCTAAGGTTTATCGAACTCAGGGAAGTAGAGGTTGAAGATGGTCTCTCTCAAGAAACACTGCAATTAAGAAACAAGATGTTTCGTGTGTCCCCACCACACCTAATACAATGGAATATTCTATAGGTGCACTAGTTCGGCGAAGAGATGGTAAAATATGGGTGATAGGTGTGGTAAAGAAAGGTAATATAAATACGTAATAAGAATTAAAGAATGGTAGCAAGTGACAAAAGTGAGAACAAACGGTGTAAAAATGGTGAGAAACAAGGCCTAGGCTTCATACTTTCACTAGTGGCAACTCCCAACAACATTAACATAGTTGAAACACATGATATTTCCACCAAAAACATGCAAGGACGACGTAACTCGGAGATCATTCTTTCCGTGGATCAAAAGAGGATGAGAATTGTGTAGGGCTACCAAAGCGCACCTTGGAGTTTGTATTCCACATCTATGGATTCCCCATGCTGTCACTTAGAGCATCCAAAAGATAATACTAACAAACACCACAACGTATCCCAAGAGTAGTATCTTTCTAAATTTCCAAAGCACCCATCCTGTCATCGAAGCACTATGCGAACTATACTCAAGACAAGCATCAAGAGACTCTCAAGCCATTATCCAATCCAACAAGAAGAACAAATATCATGATCAATATCACCATAATAACAGAGTCCTACGCGTCACCGTGTACTCCGGAAATATCACCAAAGGAGTACATCAATCCAATACATGGAAGAAGGGGAATCATCATGGGAGACAACTAGATTAACATAGCCAATGATCACAATCAAGATCACATCATGGGAGAGAGAATTAACCACATAGCTACTGGTATAAACGTCATCCCCGTGGAGTAACTACTCCCTCATCATCATGAGGAGGAAGCAACGTCGATGGAGGTGAATCCTGGGGAACATCCCCATCCCGGCAGGGTGTCAGAGCAGGAAATTCTGGTCCCCCTAAGCTTGTTGGCGATGGCGGCGGAGATCGTAACCACTTCTGGAAAAAGAGTTGGATTTCCATGGTTACCTCTCTGGGACTAAAAATAGGGCAAAAGGGGGGCCTCGGGGGTGGACCCACCTAACAAGGCGCCTGGTGGTGTGGACTCCCCCCTGTCTGCGTCGGGTGGCCACCTGGTCAGGGGGTAGTGTAAGGCCCGATATGTGGTACTGTTCCAAATCTGGATGTTTCCATCCAGATCCGGGGACGAAGCACATATCGGTCCCACCGCGACATATGACACTGCCATATGCCCCGGATTTCCAACATGATATCACAACATTACAGATACAAAGATACAACATCTCATACAATCGGCATACAACTGCCTTAATACAATACAATAGCAGAAGATACATGTCTGAGTACAGACTACAATCAAATGCCTAGCGGCAAAGGTAAAAACATCGATTCCCATAACCACACGGGTCCAGGCCCTCCGCCGGGATCCGCCTAACTAGTCGTCGTCGAGTCTCCACGTGAAACATCGATCACCGTACCTGTTGTTGATCGAGAACCCTGAAAAGAGTTTGGGGGTAGTATCATGAGTACAGAAGTACTCAGCATCCAACTGTAGTGGTCATCTGACCCAGCAAGGACTTCATCACTCGTCATTCTAGGACAACTAGTAGTTTACGGTAAGGAAGGGGTAAGTGGTGAGGTTGCTGCCGCACTAGCATTTATGAAGTGGCTAACGATCTAGAGAGTAAGATAAGAAGCCAAGCATTTGATGAGGAATCTCCTCCAACAAGTCTTGCTATCAACTACTTACGCAAACATAACACCTATCCTATCCTTGTCCTCCTCTTCGCATCCCAATGAAGAAGAAGCAGTCAGGGCACACACACGTTGATCAAGTTATATTAATATTATCTCAGTTGTTGTTGTCTATGAACAAGGAGTAGGTCTCAAGTCATCCATAACTGTGGACACGGCTTCTCGAAAAGATTTAACCCTGCAGGGGTGTACCAACTGCCCATTACAAGGCTCCGCACGCACGCCCATCACTCTCAGTTGCTACCCATCACAGGCAATCCTTTTATGATTTAGTTCCAAGAGATCCGAAACGACAGGTCCCTCTAACTAACAACGAACAAATCCGGGTGGCCCCCGGGGAGTCGACACCCAATCCAAAAGCTGGCCACGGTCTCAGATCGGACTCTTCCGTATGACGCAGGTCGGATTGCCGGTTAATCACAGATGGGAAACCGGGTCCTAGCTGATCGGGTGGACCAACAGAGAAACCATGTCTCCACTGGCCCAAGTTTTTTTAAAAGATATCTTCTAGGAGCAACCCGACAAGATATATATGCATGTTTTCAAATGGTAAATCAGCTTGGGCCACCTCTAGAAGTGTTTGAAGCTAGATAGGTAAGAAAAGGGGACCCCATAAAATCCCACACGCGGTTAGGCACGCTCAGTCTTAAAACCAATACCCGGAACTCGGATCCTAGGTGACTGGAATGGAACAAAGCATTGGGGCGGGATAGCCTAGACCTTCCATCCTTCGTCGTATATAGTCAACATTATAATAATCATATCATCAACAACAATATAATAATGTGATATCCCAAACCCAGGATTAACAGGGTAACATCGTAGCATTCTAAGCATGCATACTAAGCAAGGGCTGAGCAACGAGCAATAGTAACATAGCAGTACAAGGTTTGCTGGGAGGGGACATGGATGTATCGGTTTGAAAGAGGCTGTAAACATGTGGTAGGATCAAACATCGAACCTAACCTAGACTAGCATGCAAACTGCTGGTTGAAATAGAATGGATCATAAGTAATGTATAGTCCTTGCATGTTGATAAGTCGGGTTCCGAATGTGTAGCCGATCGCAAGCTCGCATCGTCTCCGAGAAGTACCCGCGGAAGCACACAAGACGGTAAACACTGGAAAGCAGTCAACGGGCAAGCGTCTATTACCACGAAGCAAACACGAGCAAGCATCAACAAGAAGCAACACGAGACATCGCACCTACCGTCGAGAGCGGTTACTAACAGTTTAAGTGGGGTATCGGTCACACACGACGAATACCGCACGTTTACGGTGGTTCGAGTTGTTTAGCTACAGGTGATCAACCAACGGTTGTTAACATGGCAACTCAAACAAGAATGGCATATCACACAAACATGTCAAAGGTTAAGCACAAAGTAAACTATCTATGCTAGTCATTTTAAATGAGGCAACCCCTCAACATGCATATCACTAAGTGTCGCACGACAATTAAAACATTTGTTACTGATCTGTCCTAAACCATATTTTAGGTTGGTTAACAGCAGCAAACAAGAGCATAAACACAAATTACACGAAAAACTAATCAAATTACATATAAAGAACACCCCAAACGGAGTTACGGTTAAAAAGATACAAGCAAAACAAATTAAGGGCACAAACTGCCAACATCATGAAGCACACTTTAGAGCAATGCATAAACAGGATAATCAACGCAAACATGCTCACAAATGACTTGCAATTAAAGTAGACATGACATGGAAGGCATGGAAAAAATAATCATGCAAATAGGCATCATAGATCAAAAGATATTAAGCAAACAACATGGCATCGCAAAGTAACAAACTTAGTGTAAAACTGAGGTGGCTGTCAACAACAGCAGCATAGCAACTTTGGAGCTAAATAACTATATGACCAGTAATGCTAACATGAAGATGCAATACATGGGATGAAAGTAGACATGATGCTTAACAAAATGCAATTGGAATCACTCAATTCCGACGTACGGTTGCGAAGCAACCGTCTCCCGAAGTTGCAATAAAATAACAGTTTCAGCAACAGCAACACAATAACATCAGGATAGCTACTGTGGAGCAAGATTTATACATGATGCAGCAAGCAAATATGGCATCTGAATGCATGAAACTGAAGTAGAAACATTTCTTAACGCAACGCAAAAGTAATCAATGCAATAGGCCTCATGGATTTGTTACAATCAGCATGCAAAGTTGCAACAAAATGATAACAGCAGCACATAACAGGAAAAAGTAGCAGTTTAACGGCCTGATGCCCTGTTCAGCACACAATTACACAATCAAGATGATCTCAAATTCAAAAACTTTCTACATACGAACATCTGAATGCATGAAACTGAAGTAGAAACATTTCTTAACGCAACGCAAAAGTAATCAATGCAATAGGCCTCATGGATTTGTTACAATCAGCATGCAAAGTTGCAACAAAATGATAACAGCAGCACATAACAGGAAAAAGTAGCAGTTTAACGGCCTGATGCCCTGTTCAGCACACAATTACACAATCAAGATGATCTCAAATTCAAAAACTTTCTACATACGAATGCTAGAGCACGCAATTCTAAACAATTCGTCTTTTGGGCGCGAAGTCATCCGGGCTACGGATCGCTTGCTATCGTCAACGCAGAATCGAGTCAGCAGCAAAATAACACAGACTTAGCTAAATTTATAGGGGGGATAACTGAAAAAAATGAACGGGCGTCACCCAGTTGGGCTCGGCCCAAATCGCAGAGGAGGCGGGTTGGGAGGGGCTGGCCAGGCCTGCTGGGGCGAGCTGGTCCATGGGGCGCGCCTGGCCCACGTGGAGGAGCCAGCCCAACTGGCTGTGGAGGCTCGGGGAGGCCGAGCTCCTCGTCCTCTCGAACCAGGACGACGGCGGCGGTGCAACGACTTCGGCCACCGGCGAGGGGGTCCGGTGCGAGGAGGTGCAGGCGGGGTCCAGGAGCGGCCGGATCCAGTGGCTGCGGCCTTCAACGGGGCGGCCCGGCGTGGATCCAGGGCGGCGCGAGCTCGAGCTCGCCATCCATGGCGGCGGCGGCGCGGACCTGCAGCGGGAGACGGCGAGGTGAGAGGGCCGGGGAGGAGAGGGAAGAAGGGGTCGGGCGCGGGGGAAGAGGAGAGGAGAGGTGGCGTTTGCGGCTGGGCTCGCCGGAGCTTCGGGGTGCGGCGGCCGACGGGAGAAGCCGGGCGCGGCGGCGGCTAGGAGGCTTCCACGGGCAGCGGCGGCTGACCAGATGGGCTCGGGCAGGCCAGGCGGCGGATCCGGGGCCCTGCGGGGCCCGTATGGCTGGAGGTGGAAGGTGGAGGGGCTGGGAGCGCGACGTGGCACGATCCGAGCCGCAGATCGGCCGGATCGACGGCTCTGGTGGCCTAGGGAGGTAGGGTTTCGGTTTGGAGGGGTTTTTGTTTGCAGATCTGGAGGTTTGTGAGGGGGGTGGCTGCAAATTTCCAGAGGGGGAACCCTAATTGGCTGGTTTGGGAGGTGGGGGCCATTATATAGGTAGGCTAGGTGGCCAGTTTACGCAAATGCCACCGGTACCCCTCTCGTGCGTCCGGTGATCGCGTTCGTGACCGCCGAGACTCCGTACGGACTCCGATTCGGACGAAATCTCGAACCACGCGCTCAGCGCGTCGAGCCCGTCAATCGTACCTCACTGCGGTGACATTCTGACAACATTTTTCGGCGCCCCTGAAAATAATCCGTTTATTAAATAAACGGGTTTTTCGATCCGGTGGCGATGGCTGGACTTGTGCCGGTTGCGACGGTGCTCGGGTGAATCCCGGTGTCGCACAGGTCGTGTGCCATGGTGGGAAGGGGTCGGTCTCCGTCCGATACGAGATAAGAGGGGGAAAAAATAATCGCCGATCAATAAATCGGGGATGCAAACACCGCAAACAAATCAGACAATCAAACAATTCACACCGAAAACAAAAATTTTAATTTTTGTGAAAACTGGGCTGTTACAATACAACACCACGAACAAGGGATCTCGTCCCGAGATCCAGGACGATCCGGGGGAGAGGGGGGAGAGAAAAGAAAGACGATGATCTTCAACACCACCAACAAGGGACGATGCACCATGTCGACGTCGAACTTCTGTCGAGATAAATTTCTGCAGAGAGACGACATCGTTGGAAAAAGGAAACCGTCGGTGTCAAGAGGGGGAACGACGACGATAACCGGATCAAAGGATAGAGTTTTCAACGCAAGTCGTGAAAACACCGGCAAAAGGATGGATGACAATGGATGACCCAGATGATACCTGAATTCTGAGAAGCTAAAGGTACTACAGGAATTCCCAAACCTGAGATCCGAATTGAGACAATATGATGCAAGCAGGGCATTGTAACGATTCCGAACTCCACACTCTCGAGATCCTAATGTTTTGAAGGGGATAAGGCAAGAATAAAACACTTACGACACTTGTCCTGACCAGAGCAAGGGTAAGGAGTAAAAAGATCCTACTCTCCGATAACTAACTTAGTAGCTACAAAATAGTTTTTGTCTAGACTCGACTTCGGCCAGAAAAGGGATCCTACGGTCGGTAAGGCTCTGATACCAAGTTGTAAGGCCCGATATGCGGTCCTGTTCCAAATCTGGATGTTTCCATCCAGATCCGGGGACGAAGCACATATCAGTCCCACCGCGACATATGACACTGCCATAAGCCCCGGATTGCCAACATGATATCACAACATTACAGATACAAAGATACAACATCTCATACAATCGGCATACAACTGCCTTAATACAATACAATAGCGGAAGATACATGTCTGAGTACAGACTACAATCAAATGCCTAGCGGCAAAGGTAAAAACATCGATTCCCATAACCACACGGGTCCAGGCCCTCCGCCGGGATCCGCCTAACTAGTCGTCGTCGAGTCTCCACGTGAAAAATCGATCACCGTACCTGTTGTTGATCGAGAACCCTGAAAAGAGTTTGGGGGTAGTATCATGAGTACAGAAGTACTCAGCATCCAACTGTAGTGGTCATCTGACCCAGCAAGGACTTCATCACTCGTCATTCTAGGACAACTAGTAGTTTACGGTAAGGAAGGGGTAAGTGGTGAGGTTGCTGCCGCACTAGCATTTATGAAGTGGCTAACGATCTAGAGAGTAAGATAAGAAGCCAAGCATTCGATGATGAATCGCCTCCAACAAGTCTTGCTATCAACTACTTACACAAACATAACACGTATCCTATCCTTGTCCTCCTCTTCGCATCCCGACGAAGAAGAAGCAGTCAGGGCACACACACATTGATCAAGTTATATTAAGATTATCTCAGTTGTTGTTGTCTATGAACAAGGAGTAGGTCTCAAGTCGTCCATAACCGTGGACACGGCTTCTCGAAAAGATTTAACTCTGCAGGGGTGTACCAACTGCCCATTACAAGGCTTCGCACGCACGCCCATCACTCTCAGTTGCTACCCATCACAGGCAACCATTTTACGATTTAGTTCCAAGAGATCCGAAACGACAGGTCCCTCTAACTAACAACGAACAAATCCGGGTGGCCCCCGGGGAGTCGATACCCAATCCAAAAGATGGCCACGCTCTCGGATCGGACTCTTCCGTATGACGCAGGTCGGATTGCCGGTTAATCACACATGGGAAACCGGGTCCTAGCTGGTCGGGTGGACCAACAGCGAAACCATGTCTCCACTGGCCCAAGTTGTTTTAAAAGATATCTGCTAGGAGCGACCCGACAAGATATATATGCATGTTTTCAAATGGTAAATCAGCTTGGGCCACCTCTAGAAGTGTTTGAAGCTAGATAGGTAAGAAAAGGGGACCCCATAAAATCCCACACGCGGTTAGGCACGCTCAGTCTTAAAACCAATACCCGGAACTCGGATCCTAGGTGACTCGAATGTAACAAAGCGTCGGGGCGGGATAGCCTAGACCTTCCATCCTTCATCGTATATAGTCAACATTATAATAATCATATCATCAACAACAATATAATAATGTGATATCCCAAACCCAGGAGTAAAAGGGTAACATCGTAGCATTCTAAGCATGCATACTAAGCAGGGGCTGAGCTACGAGCAATAGTAACATAGCAGTACAAGGTTTGCTGGGAGGGGACATGGCTGTATCGGTTTGAAAGAGGCTGTAAACATGTGGTAGGATCAAACATCGAACCTAACCTAGACTAGCATGCAAACCGTTGGTTGAAATAGAATGGATCATAACTAATGTATAGTCCTTGCTTGTTGATAATTCGGGTTCCGAAGGTGTAGTCGATCGCAAGCTCGCATCGTCTCCGAGAAGTACCCGCGGAAGCACACAAGACGGTAAACACTGGAAAGCAGTCAACGGGCAAGCATCTATTACTACGAAGAAAACACGAGCAAGCATCAACAAGAAGCAACACGAGACATCGCACCTACCGTCGAGAGCGGTTACTAACAATTTAAGTGGGGTATCGGTCACACACGACGAATACCGCACGTTTACGGTGGTTCGAGTTGTTTAGCTACATGTGATCAACCAACGGTTGTTAACATGGCAACTCAAACAAGCATGGCATATCACACAAACATGGCAAAGGTTAAGCACAAAGTAAACTATCTATGCTAGTCATTTTAAATGAGCCAACCCCTCAACATGCATATCACTAAGTGTCGCACGACAATTAAAACATTTGTTACTGATCTGTCCTAAACCATATTTTAGGTTGGTTAGCAGCAGAAATCAAGAGCATAAACACAAAGTACCCGAAAAACTAATAAAATTACATATAAAGAACACCCCAAACGGAGTTACGGTTAAAAAGATACAAGCAAAACAAATTAAGGGCACAAACTGCCAACATCACGAAGCACACTTTAGAGCAATGCATAAACAGGATAATCAATGCAAACATGCTCACAAATGACTTGCAATTAAAGTAGACATGACATGTAAGGCATGTAAAAAAGAATCATGCAAATAGGCATCATAGATCAAAAGATATTAAGCAAACAACATGGCATCGCAAAGTAACAGACTTAGTGTAAAACTGAGGTGGCTGTCAACAACAGCAGCATAGCAACTTTGGAGCTAAATAACTATATGACCAGTAATGCTAACATGAAGATGCAATACATGGGATGAAATTAGACATGATGCTTAACAAAATGCAATTGGAATCACTCAATTCCGACGTACGGTTGCGAAGCAACCGTCGCCCGAAGTTGCAATAAAATAACAGTTTCAGCAACAGAAACACAATAACATAGGGATAGCTACTTTGGAGCAAGATTTAAATATGATGCAGCAAGAAAATATGGCATGTGAATGCATGAAACTGAAGTAGAAACATTGCTTAACGCAACACAAAAGGAATCAATGCAATAGGCCTCATGGATTTGTTACAATCATCATGCAAAGTTGCAACAAAATGATAACAACAGCACATAACAGGAAAAAGTAGCAGTTTAACGGCCTGATGCCCTGTTCAGCACACAATTACACAATGCCCTGCTCAAATGCAAAATATTTCTACATAAGAATGCTAGAGCACGCAATTCTAAACAATTCGTCTTTTGGGCGCGAAGTCATCCGGGCTACGGATCGCTTGCTATCGTCAACGCGGAATCGAATCAGCAGCAAAATAATACATACTTAGCAAAATGAATGGGCCTCACCCAGTTGGGCTCGGCCCAAATCGCAGAGGAGGCGGCCTGGGAAGGGCTAGCCAGGCCTGCTGGAGCGAGCTGGTCCATGGGCCGCGCCTGGCCCACGTGGAGGAGCCAGCCTAGCTGGCGGTGGAGGCTCGGGGAGGCCGAGCTCCTCGTCCTCTCGAACCAGGACGACGACGGCGATGCAACGGCTTCGGCCACCGGCGAGGGGGTCCGGTGCGAGGAGGTGCAGGCGGGGTCCAGGAGCGGCGGGGGCGGCCGGATCCAGTGGCTGCGGCCTTTAACGGGGCGGCCCGACGTGGATCCAGGGCGGCGCGAGCTCGAGCTCGCCATCCATGGCGGCGCGGCGCGGACCTGCAGCGGGAGACGGCGAGGTGAGAGGGCCGGGGAGGAGAGGGAAGAAGGGGCCGGGCGCGGGGGAAGAGGAGAGGAGAGGTGGCGCTGGCGGCTGGGCTCGCCGGAGCTTCGGGGTGCGGCGGCCGACGGGAGAAGCCGGGCGCGGCGGCGGCTAGGCGGCTTCCACGGGCAGCAGCGGCTGACCAGATGGGCTCGGGCGGGCCAGGCGGCGGATCCGGGGCCCTGCGGGGCCCGGATGGCTGGAGGTGGAAGGTGGAGGGGCTGGGAGCGCGACGTGGCACGATCCGAGCCGCAGATCGGCCGGATCGACGGCTCTGGTGGCCTAGGGAGCTAGGGTTTCGGTTTGGAGGGGTTTTTTTTTGCAGATCTGGAGGTTTGTGAGGGGGGTGGCTACAAATTTCCAGAGGGGGAACCCTAATTGGCTGGTTTGGGAGGTGGGGGTCATTATATAGGCAGGCTAGGTGGCCAGTTTACGCAAATGCCCTCGTTACCCCTCACGTGCGTCCGGTGATCGCGTTCGTGACCGCCGAGACTCCGTACGGACTCCGATTCGGACGAAATCTCGAACCACATGCTCAGCGCGTCGAGCCCGTCAATCGTACCTCACTGCGGTGACATTCTGACAACATTTTCCGGCGCCCCTGAAAATATTCCGTTTATTAAATAAACGGGTTTTTCGATCCGGTGGCGATGGCTGGACTTGTGCCGGTTGCGACGGTGCTCGGGTGAATCCCGGTGTCGCACAGGTCGTGTGCCATGGTGGGAAGCGGTCGGTCTCCGTCCGATACGAGATAAGAGGGGGAAAAAATAATCACCGATCAATAAATCGGGGATGCAAACACCGCAAACAAATCAGACAATCAAACAATTCACACCAAAAAGAAGATTTTTAATTTTTGTGAAAACTGGGCTGTTACAGGTAGCCCCCTCTCGCTCTCCTTCGGGCTTCTAGAGTCTTCTATCGCGCTGATTTTTTATCTGATTTTTCTGGAATTTTCCGAGAACTTTTATAATTGACATTTTCTTGCAATGCACGGAAAACAGCAGGCACAAACTGGCACTGGGGCACTGAGTTAATAGGTTATTCCAAATATGATGTAAAAGGTATGAAAGTGTTGCAAAACATATAGAAAAATCACCAATATAAGCATGGAACAAGTAGAAATTATAGATACATTTGGGGCGTATCAACATCCCCAAGCTTAATTCATGTTCGTCCTCGAGTAGGTAAATGACACCAAAGATAATTCTGTGGTGACAGGCTAACAACAAAGATTTGAACTTTAAAGTAAAACAAGCAAGGTATGCAATTCAAGTCAAGATAATAACAAGCAAGAGTCTATATCTAGTATTGAAACTAGCAAAGTAAGAATATAAAGGTGCAAGAGCTCTCGCTGTCTGTGACTCGAATGTCTCCAATCGGTGTTCCCGTGCAGAAAGTGGGAGATGGGCGTAGAGCATAAACATACTAGTATTTTTTGATAACTCAGTCTACTAAAACTTCACAGTTAGTCTCCATTTGAATCTTCTTATGACTCATCCCCAGACAACTGGCCAGGTACAAGTCAAACTGATCCTCTCCCTTTCGACTTTGAGAACTCATGCAATGAATGAGCGTGAGAAAGATTAGTTGTCACTTAGGATGGCAAATAAAGTAAATGATGGGGACGGAAAAAAAGTGTGAAATTCTCACATCAATGAGGACAATCATAGGCGAAAGAAAGCAAAATGATAGATATGATGTGAGAAGTAGGGATTTCCATGCAACGGATGCACAAATGAGCTATGAATATGAAAGCTATCCAACGTAACTAGTGGGTGTGCATCCAACTTGCTTACTCATGAAGACCTAGAGCTCTTTTGAGGAGGCTCATCATCGGAATATACAAGCCAAGTTCTGTAGTGTAAGGGTCCCCACATAGTTATGCATGAATGATATGAAAACTCTCTATGAAGTACAAATGCTACTTTGAAGCATGAGTGTGGATCTTTCAAAAGGAATAGTAGTGTTTCCCCTTCTCTCCCTTTCTTTCTTTTTTTCTCTTTTTTCTACTTTTAATATTTTTGTGGCCTCATTGCCTCTTTTCTATTTATCTCTCATTTCTCCTCTTTGGGATCTTTTCATGCATCATCTTTTGGGATCTTTTATTTGTGTCCTATTTGGGATATTTTCCTCACTTAAGGGCAACACTCTATATATTACAAGGATGATAAAGATCACACACTTTACAAGAAGTACTCAACATAAAGAAAACTGAAACTAAATCATGATGTATGTAAATGTATGCCTCTTCCAGTGTAGAAGGATATGCAATGATACTAGCGTGTCATGTAGTAATTATAAGGGCAATGCCCAACTAGCATGCGGCTCTACGATCAAGAAAAATCATGCAAGACAATGAAAAATGAAGTAATGAGAATATGGATGTTGCATGGCTATGTATCTCGGAAATTCTATGGAAATACCTTGATAGGTAGGTATGGTGGTTGTTTTGAGGAAGATATAATGAGGTTTATGATGACAGAGCGTATCATGCCAAGGTTTTGGATGCACCGACGAAGTTTGCACCAACTCTCAAGATGAGAAAGGGCAATGCACGGTACCGAAGAGGCTAGAAAAATATGGATGGTGGAAGTGCCAACAATCGAATACTCGCATTAGTCAAAGGAATTCTTCTACTTATTATTGGTAACTCTCTATCTAGTCAGGAGATTCACAAAGAGACAAGTACTCCTAGGAGGAGTTTATGGGGGCTTGGTTATCCTTGCACATCCTCGGCCCATGATAACGTGAGGGTACTCTACATATGAAAACCCCTCCAGAGGTTACTGATCCATCTAGTAGCTAGAGTTCTCAACTATTTTGTAGTTTTCGAAAATAAGCACGTTGAACCAAAATACGACACCTATCACTAATAGTCCTGAGCTCTTGACAAACATAATTCCAAACATTATTCAAAACAATAACTCAAAACTATTGCAAGTTACTACTCCCTCCATTCGAAAATAACTGTCTCATCTTTGTACTAGCTCTAGTACAAAGTTGTAGTAAGGCTAAGAGAGTTATTTTGGAACGGAGGGAGTACTAAACTTATAATAGAAACCTCAATTACCTACTCAAAGCTGGAAACAAACTCAGCGCAACAGGCCAACTCTCTAAACAAGATAAGCAAGAAACTCAAGAGAGTTCTAGAAGCAACAACCTAAACAAAAGCTCTTAAAGATAAACATGAAAAACAAGAGCTAAGCATGACAACATCTAGAAAAAGTAAAGAACACTCAACAAACATAAGCATGAAAACTATGAGTATTCTAGGCAAAAGTGGAGCGTGTCTCTCTCCCAATCAAGGATTCCAATGTCTCACAAGATAAGACCAGCAAAGAAAAAAACAAAACTAAAAAAACTAAAACTAAAATCTAAAGATCAATACGCTCTAAGCATAGCATAGAGCATATGAATTGATAAAAATATAGTATGGAGAAGGACGAACTGATGATTGTTGATGAAGAAGGGGATGCCCGGGTGTATCCCCAAGCTTAGATGCTTGAGTCTCCTTGAATAATTCTTCAGGGTGTCGAGGCATCCCCAAGCTTGAGCTTTTGACACTCCTGGATCTTCTTTCATCATATTCCTTCGCACACTTGAAAACTCCCTTCATACGAAACTCATCATAAGCTGATTAGAGTGGTTAGTTCCCATAATAAAATAATTTGCCTCTGCTGGAAATTAGTATTTTCAGCAAGGGCTACTGTTTCTCAAGATTTCCAAAAAGTGTTTGCAAAGAAAAAGCATGTGCAAGATTTGCAAAACTGGGAAAACGTAAAACAAGGAAATATCTTTGAAAAAATAGACGAGTGGGTAGTAAATAAACTTTTCAGGGTACTTCCACAACTCAAATAAAAAAACTCAAAACAGGTCGCAGATATTCAATTGTATAAAGCATACTGTCAAAAAATCAGATAAAAAATATGATCTGGTGATTTTTAAAGATTTTTTCAATGAAGAAAATCGAATCTGTTTTCTGGATAGCAGGTCACAACTTTAGATCTACTTTCCACCGGAGGCTAAAACTTGGCACAAAGCTTGACAATAAAGATACAATGATATTGCTACAGTAGTAACAAGCATCAAGACCACTAAGACTGAAAGGACAAACTGAAAGTAAAGATAACATGGGGTGCCTCCCAAGATCACTTTCTTTATAGCCATAAAGACAGGCTTAAGAGTTGAGAACAAAAGAGAACATCAAGAAGAAAATACCAAACACATTTAAATCTACCCCACTTCCCATGCAAAGGGATCTTGTAGAGGAATTACTCATTATTAAAGCATAAAGATATTAGCATAGGAAGGCAAAACAAGTTCAACTTTGAAACTTTCAACATAAAGAGTGAAATCTTGATAAACTTGAGATATCTATAAGCAAGAGTTTGGTAAAAACCTCAGCCCTGAGGAGGAACTACTCCCGCATCATCATGAGGATGAAGCAACATCGATGGAGGTGAATCCGGGGGGCACTTCCCCGTCACGGCAGGGTGCCGGAGCAGGAAATTCTGGTCCCCCGAAGCTTGTTGGTGATGGCAGCGGAGATCGGAATCGCTTCTAGAAAAAGGAGTTGGATTTATAGGGTTTCCTCCCCGTGAGTAAAAATAGGGCCAAAGGGGGGCATCGGGGGTGGCCCCGCCTGACCAGGAAGCCTGGTGGTGCAGCCTTCTCCCTGGTCGCGCCGGGTGGACGCCTTGTCAGGGGGTGGCCCCCCTCAGGCTCTCCTTCGGGCTTCTGTAGTCTTTTGTCACGCTGATTTTTTAGCTGATTTTTCTGGAATTTTCCGAGCACTTTTATAATTGACATTTTCCTGCAATGCATGGACAACAGTAGACAGAAACTAGCACCGGGGCACTTAGTTAGTAGGTTAGTCCAAATATGGTGTAAAAGGTATGAAAGTGTAGAAAAACTTATAGAAATATCACCTATAAAAAATTGGAACAATCATGATTATAGATAAGTTTGGGACATATCAACCGTTGATTGGAAAGTTACACTCTCAAAAAGCATTTTATCTCTGATTTAAAAACCACGAGCTCTGGTACTTGTTTAGTCTTTGTTTCCGACCAAGGGTATTCAACCTCGCCATCAAAAACCACGGTTCAAGAGTTTCCACCTTCTTCTGCAAAGCACCAACTATTGAGAGAATAATTGTCATTCCGAGTGTAATGTGCATTCTCCCAAGTTACCACATTGTCTTATGCATGATTGTGATATTGCTAATTCTGAATTTTTTATTTCTAGTCTCCTTTAAAACTCCGGAGGTGCTTCTCCATTTATGTTTTGCTTCACTTATGGGGGTAAGCGACATACCACTTTATTATGTTTAATTCATGTGCATTGTGATCTTGTCATGATTTTTAGTTACATATTATTTATTCTTAGTTGTTTGAGAGCTTTTCATGAGAATGAAGGATTGCCTCATGCATTGTCTTTGTAGCATTTCTCTAATACTACCTAGTCTTGTTCGTTGTACAGGTTTATGCACGTCTTGTGAAGCAAAATAGTTTGTCAAAGTTTTCTATGTCATGTACATTTCGTTGAACCGAATTGCTTGAGGACAAGCAATATGCTAAGCTTGGGGGAGTTGATACGTCTCAAACGTATCGACTTTTCCAAACACTTTTGCTATTGTTTTGGCCTCATTCTTACATGATTTGACGTTGTTTTCAGCAGAGTTGTCTGTATGGAATTTTTATGTGCAGGAAAATGGAAATTTAAGTACCTCAGAAAAATCCCAGGAAATCCATGCAATAGATGAGCCCCGGTGCCAAGAGATAGGCCGGAGGGGGCCACCCTTGGCCTAGGCGGCTAGGTGGCGCGACTACCCCCTGGCCGCGCTACCATGTCGCATGATCTAGAAGGGACACCCACCAGGCCCCCCTTCGGCTGGTATTTTTAATCTCGATGAGGAAACCCTGAAACAGACGCCCATACTCCTGTTTTCTATCGCGGAGCCGCCGCCACCTTTGTTCTTCCTCGGGAGAGCTAATCTGGGGGCTGATTTGGCCTCCGGAGAGGGAAAATCGACGCCATCATTATCATCATCGCCACTCCATCATCCTTCCATGTCTCCGCCATCCGTGTGTGAGTAATTCCCATCTATAGGAGAAGGGGATGGTAGGGATTGGATGAGTTAGATCATGTAAGAGTTCGTCATATTGTTGGGGGCATATTTCCTATCATCTACTATGGTGTTTATCATCTTTGGTACTACTTGTTTCTCTTCATGCTTGACACTTTGGGCCTGAGTGCCATGATTTCAGATCTGAACCCGTTATGTTTTCATGAATATATTTGTGTTCTTGATCCTATCTACAAGTTGTATGCACCTATTGTAGTCCGGAACCGGCGATCTCAATGGTGACAACTTGGGACACCAAAGGGGATGGACTATAATTTGAGGATTCCATGTATCCATTGATTTGTAATGCATTGTTTCGATGCTCTTTGACAGGAGCACCTTGTTCTCCATAAGTTCCTTTTGGACCCGTTGGTAGCGGGATGATAGGAAAAAATATGTTGTGCAAGTTCTTATTGCAAGAACACACAACTACCCTTGGGATACATGCCTAATGTTTGATATTTTCTGTAACACCCTCAGTTGTCTGTAACAGTAATCACTTATACTGTGGAATAATCATTGTTGCTAATCACTATGCAACCCATGCCATGACCCACTTTGCTTTTGATCATATTCAAAAATGCCTTTTGGTTTCTATGAGAAATATGTTGCAATTAAACTTTGCCCAAAAATCATGGGACCACTTTTATAAAATCACTAATAATCATTGGGTCATGCCCATGTGGTTATGGTATTTTATTTTGCCACTGGAAAATTCAAACAATTCAATCCCCAAGAAAAACAGCACCATTTGACAATCTAATATTATAAAGAAATAGTAAATGGTTTTATTTTAAGCCTAAACTTTTTGTGGCACCCTAGGAATATATATTATTAATTATGGACCAGGTTACACATTTTACAAAAAGGAAAAAGGCACTAAATTAATTACTAACAGAAAAGAACAGAATGGAAAATGAGAAGAAAATGAAAATGATTAAAGCTCGCCTGGGGCGAGGCCCACCTCAGCCCAGCCCACCCCCACGCCTTGTCTTCTTCCCCAACCACCCCCCTCACCTGCTCCCGTACGGCCGAGCTCGCCGACGACGCTGGCGAGCTGGCCCCGCCTCCACCTGCTCCCTCCCGGCGCCGACGCGATAAGGGCGACGCCCCCTCCCTCCTGGACATCCTCCCCCGCCCTTTCCCCTCCTCCTCTTCTCGCACGCCTCGGGGAAAAACTCCCGAGCGCCGCCGTTGCCATTATCGTGGCCAGTCGTGGCCAACGAGCACGGTCCGCCCCGACGTGGTGTCCAGCAGCTGCGCCGTCGTCGTCTACGTCGACTACTGCAACTAATCGAGCCCGGGAAGCACCGCAGGCGTCGCCCGCTTCTTCTTCCTCTACTCCGGCCGCTGCAACCTCAACGTCGATTCCGGCCGCCTCAGACCCTCCCCGAGCCCGCTCCCACCGTCTACACGTTCACTGTGAGCTTCTCGTTGTTCGCCTTCGGTTCGTGGCCGTCCGCTAAGCCCGTAGCCTTTTCCCCCAATTCGCTTGCTCCGGACGCCGTGGCACGTCGTCGTAGCCGTCGACTTGGTCCGTCCCAGCTCACGCCAATGACACCCGCGTGCTCCCCATGGACCATATGGTCGATCCCACCCCGTAGAGCGTTCGATTTCTTCGCAGGTAGCAAGGTGCCATTGGAGCCCGACCGCGTCGTCTGCAATTGTTGACCTCGAGCTCATCCTGCTCGTCCCCGTCACCCTCCCCCACCCCAGTTCGACTCGCGCTGTTCTTCCCGATTGAATGGAACTGATCCCGCGCCCAACGATGCTCCACAGCGAACTCTAGATCGAGTTCGCCGGAGTCCAGTCACCGGCGCGACTCCGGCGGACCTCCCAGTCACTGCCCAGTGGGGCCCTCTTGTCAGAAATATCATTAGGTTAAGTTAATTACCACGATGGGCCACTTACAGGTGGGCCACCACCGGTTAATCCCCTGGTTAAATTAAACAGAGACATAACCACCCTCCCAGTCACTGACAGTGGGCCCTGGCCTTTTAACTTAATTAAACAAGTTTAGTTAACACTGGAGTCAATGACACCTGGGCCCCCACTGTCAGATTATTATTTGATAAGAATTTAGATTAAATTCCTGAGGCTGACATGTGGGCCTAGAGGCTATTTTGATTTATTAAAATGTTTTAGAAATAAACAGAGGCTGACATATGGGTCCCACATGTCAGGCACTGTTTTGGATAATGTTCTGGATAATGTTGAATAAATAATAAAATAAATTCAGAAAATCATTTAAATGATTTAAAACTTTGAAATTTAATAACTTTTAAACCGTAACTCGGATTCAAAAACTTTATACATGAAAATTGATCAGAAAAATATAACGAATACGAATACGCTATCCGTATGCCTATCACACCCCTCTAACACAACGAAAATCGAACCGTTCCCCCTCCGGACCGGTAGTCCGATAAATTGTCCGGTACTGTTAGAGTGCCCGGATGAATTTATTCCGAACACGAATGTTTCTCGGAATAGATCAACATGCACGGACACACCCCCCTTATGTTTTTCCGGTACCCACGACACCTCCGGCTTGATCCTTCCCCCTCCGGACACCCTGTCCGGTAATCATCCGGAGCCGGTCGTTCATCCTCAGATGAATTTCCGTTCCGAGCAATGTGCATTGCATTGCGTTAGAACACCGTTAACATTTCATCTGTCATGTCATGCTATTGTTTTATATTATTGTTGTGTATTTACTGTTTCTTCCTCCCCTTAATCTCCGGTAGACCCCGCTGCTGCCGTCGACTACACCGCTGCTGAGTACGACTACTTCGTCGACGACCCTACTACTACCGTCGAGCTTGCAGGCAAGCAGAGCCATTCTCTTCCCCAGACATCGCCTATCTTTCCGTACATTTCTTGCAATAGGCATTGTTACTGCTGCTGCTACGTTGCAATCCTATTCAATTGCATAACCTGTCATTGTCACCCCTTGATGTGCCTTCCTTTATCCTATGGTGCCTATTATTATTATTAGGCATTATTCAGCAGTGAGCCCTGCGCATACAAATATTATAACTGTATAGGTACGGTACAAAGCAGACACCGCCAAAGGCCCCTATCTGGGTTATGCCTAGTCACCTAAAGTGTGAGCTATCAAGGAGTAATCCTTGAACTCCACTCGAGGCTGACTTTGTCTTACCGCCTTAGGGTCCTGAACAACGGTTGTCCTTCAGGTAAGAAGTCGGGCGACCCAACGGTGCCCGCGAGAGGTATTGCGACGGGACGACAGGGAGGGTACGACCAGTGTACCGGTGTGCTTGGCCCCTGATCGTTGGCCGCGAGAGTTACCAAACTACGAAAGTCGAGCTCCTCTAGGAGCACACGCGAGACAAGGTAAGGAGACGGTTCACCTTGTTGGTAACCGCAGTGACTTGGTGGGACAACAGGACAGGCACAGATGCACTGGTTGTCACGCGGGTTAATTAAAATGCTAAATGGTTCAGTGAATGTCTTGAGTTGGCTATATGCCATGTACGCACTACCTACCCGTGGGAATTACGATCTTATGGGCTCCTCTGCTTCGTAGTGTCGTCCGAGGACTCTTCAGACGTCAGCAGTACCGCGGCCTGTGCCGGGAAGTGATGTTGTCTTATTTGCTCGCGCGGTGGTGTCTTATTTGGATTTGCTTTAACTTCACCGGCCAGCCACGCACCGTGCAGGAGTACGTTCGGGTTGGGGTCCAAGGCCTGGCGTACTTAGGATTTAGACCGGCGGATGGCCTCTCTGTTGAGTTTGAAAGATGGGCTATGAAGTGTCGGATAGCCTCGGTGGAGCATTCCCTAACAAGGTTCCCGCCACACTGGAGATCCGTGCGTGTAGCGTAACACAAGTGCACCCCTGCAGGGAAGATTAATCTATTCGAATAGCCGTGTCCACGGTAACAGGACGCTTTATGCTGAAGCTGGATCTTACCACTAGAAACTATTATTATTAAACTGTATGGTTCCGGGTTTGCTTCCTCGCGGGGATGTCGAGGAGGTGAACTCGGAGGCATTGTTAATCATTACAACTTATTATTATACAATGCTGCAGCAACTTCTTCTGCATTGTTACTTTATGCTTTGTATAAACTGTTGGCTGATTCTTACCTCATGCTGCAAGACATCGTCGGTAGATGCTAGTCTTCGATAGGCCTAGCTTCTTACCCTTGCTCTGGATTTCTGTCTTTCAGTCCACTATATACAGCCTCTTCTTTCCGTTGATACAACGCATAATGCTTAGTAGCGGACGTAAGACTCGCGTGTATACTAGATACTCACCTGCTTTATTTCCTTTACTGTTTTTCCTGATCGGCCGCTGCAGCCGACGTTGGAGCCCAGGAGCAGGAGTACCCCGGAGGCGCCTACTACGACATCGAGTTCCCCGTTGACCAGGAGTAGTTCGGTGGATCCCAGGCAGGAGGCCTCGCCTTCTCGATCTGTATCTCTGGTGTGATTTGTGCTAGCCTTCTTAAGGAAAAACTTGACTAACTATGTCTGTACTCAGATATTATGGCTTGTATGACTTATGTATTCGGGTCCGCGTGACCCCCTCTATTGTAACATATTTGTTTATCATTTTGTGTTTAGTGTTGTGCTGTGATATTATCACCGTGGCACCCTAATCTCAGCCGTGTACCCTGCGTGTATGATTACTGTACACGGATTGATTTTGGGGGCGTCTCAAGTTGGTATCAGAGCCGACTTCCTGTAGGAAGCCACCCCACCACTACTTGGTCGATGTTGAGTCTAGACATTGAAAAACTATTTTGCTAACTTAATATTTGGCTTACGGGCCCACATCAATGTCACTACGTGTGATATCTATGGTATTAGGATCCTTTTCTCCTTACCTATGCTCTAGGAATCTGCTCTCTTATCCTTGCTGGTAAGTTTTAAAAAATCTGACATTAGGATCACGCTCTCTTGATTCCACCCGGCGTTTTTGGTGCTTCCCCCCATCGATTGAGTCGTGTCGCATGAGTCATACCCCAGGTCCCGGACCGCGGATCCCATTCTCATTCTGGGCAGGCCGCGCGTTCTCTGGCATTAACTCCTGTGGCCAACAGTTTTCTTGCGGCGTGATTGACATAGTGGAATCTATGTCGCGTCGTGTAATCCTAACCGCGGTCTGCGCGCCGCCTAGTGAGTTCTTTTTCCTTAATTTCTACGACTTTACGCTGCCCGATTTTTGATTGACTCTGTGTGTGAATGTGTATGTCTTATGTGAATACTCCTATATATATCTGCGCCTCTTTTTCATTGTCGTTTTACTTCAGGCTTGATTTCGGTATCTCGTTAAATTTTCATCGCTGAAATACCCCTGTTAAATTCTAGCAGGATGGCTGGTCGTGGTGGTCGTGGTCGTGGTCGTGCTGCCAACGACCCACCTCCGCCGCCGGATTACATGGCCGCGATGATGCAGTAGTTCGAGATGAACCGTCTTTTCATGCAGAATATCATGGCTTAGTTCCCTCAGCCGAATCAGAATGGGCACCACCATCAGCATGCCACCGTGACTCTGCACAACTTCACCCGCCTCAACCCCACTATGTTCCGCAACACTGTTCAGCCGTTGGATGCTGATGACTGGCTTCGCGACATCACTCACGAGCTGGAGTCCGCTAATGTCGATCCAGCCGACTATGTGATCTTTGCGTCTTATCATCTGAAAGGCGCCGCTGCTCAGTGGTGGAATACCCACAAGCGTTCACTGCCAGTTGGAGAAGTCATCACCTGGGATGAATTTCAGTCTGCCTTTTGCGCTCGCTACATTCCTTAGGGGATCATGGATCGTAAGGCGGAAGAATTCCGTAACCTCACTTAGGGCGACATGACTGTTGAAGCCTATCAGCACGAGTTCCTCAACCTCTCTCGCTATGCGGAAGGAGAGATCACCACTGATGCTCGCAGGCAGCAGAATTTTCGTCGTGGCCTCAACCCAGACCTCAGGCTCGCTCTTGTCGTTCATGAGTTCGCCAACGTCGCCACCATGGTGAACAAGGCTATCACCGTCGAGACTGCCCAGATGGAGCACAAGAACTCTCTGAAGCGTTATCATGACGTTGGCTCATCTTCGGGCGCAACACAAAAGCGTCGTATCTGGCTCCCTACCAGTGTGACCCATTCAGCTGTCCCTTCTTCAAGGCCGTCTTATGCTGCACCCAGTCTGCCTCCGCCACCGCAGTTGCCAAGAGCTCTGCCTGCACCCCCCAATGCTACACCCCTTCGTCCTCAGGATGGATTATGCTTCACGTGCCGCCAACCTGGGCATTTTTCCAGGGAGTGCCCCCAGAAACAGAAGCAACTGGTAGTTCACCCCGCTAGCCGTGGAAATGGTCGTGACAACAACAGGACCCCCAACTATAATACTGGGTCTGCTGCTTATGCTCGTGGACATGCTAACAACGTCAATGTTGAAGAAGCTCAGCAACAACCCGCTACCGTGATGAATACCCTTCTCGTTAATTCCGTACCTGCTACTGTTTTATTTGATACAGGAGTATCGCATTCATTCTTGTCGGAAGCATTTGCATGGTCGCATAACTTCACGTTAGAAGAGATGAACCCACCGATGGTTGTCCGCACCCCGATAGGCCAATGTCAAACCACCAAGATAGTGCCCGGAACCATTGTTGAAATTGAAGGGATTGAATTCCTTGCTTCCCCCATCGTTCTGAAGTCTTCCACCATAGACCTCATTCTGGGAATGGATTGGTTGAAGTTTCACGATGCCGCCCTCTATTGTGGCACCAAGTCTGTCCAACTTTTTCACCCCTCCGGCGAGATTGTTAACCACACCACCCGAGTGATCTGTAATGCTGAAACACAGATAATTATGATGAATGCTTTGAATGCCTCCACCCTCGAAGGCATCGAGAACATTCCGGTCGTTCGGGATTTTCCCGACGTCTTCCCCGAAGACCTGCCGGGAATACCCCCGGTCCGAGAAGTCGAATTTGTCATCGACTTGAAGCCCGGCACCACCCCTATTGCCAAGCGTCCTTACAAGATGCCGCCACATGAACTCCTTGAACTTAAGGAGGAAATCGACAAGGCACTTCAGAAAGGATTCATTCGCCCCAGTTCCTCAGCTTGGGGAGCACCTTCGCTTTTTGTCAAGAAGAGCGATGGGACAAACCGATTGGTCCAAGATTATCGGCCCATTAACCAAGCCACCATCCAGAACAAATACCCGCTTCCCCGGATCAATGATCTGTATGATCAACTTGCCGGATCCAAGGTGTTTTCTAAACTCGACTTGAGGTTGGGTTATCACAAAATCCGATTCCGTGATGAGGACATTCCAAAGACTGCCTTCATTACTCGCTATGGTTCATACAAGTACACTGTCATGTCCTTTGTCTTAACCAATGCTCCAGCCACTTTCTCCAGATTGATGAACTATATTTTCATGGAGTACCTCGACCAGTTCGTCGTGGTTTATCTGGATGATATATTGATATATTCCAAGAATGAAGAAGAACATGTTGAACATCTTCGTCTTATACTGGAGAAGCTTCGAGAACACAAACTCTACGCTAAGTATTCTAAGTGTGAGTTCTGGCTTCCCGAAGTAACCTACCTTGGACATGTGATTTCCAAGGATGGCATTGCCGTCACCCCAGAACGTATCCAGGCTATTCTTGACTGGACTCCTCCCACGACCGTCAAGCAAGTCCGCAGTTTCCTCGGGCTCGCTAGCTATTGCCGCCGTTTCGTCGAGAATTTCTCCAAGATTGCCAGGCCTCTGACTAATCTGCTTCACAAAGGCGTCAGGTTTGAGTGGACAGATAAATGTCAAGAAAGTTTCCAAGCGCTCAAGGACAAGCTAACTTCTCCCCCGTTGCTCGCTCCCCCTGATACTCAGAAGGACTTCGTGATATATTGCGACGCGTCTCGTCAAGGATTAGGTTGTGTCCTGATACAAGAGCGCAAAGTGATTGCTTATGGCTCTCGTCAGTTGCGCGCTCACGAAGACAAATATCCAACACATGATCTCGAATTGGCAGCAGTAATTTATGCATTGAAGCTGTGGCGACATTACCTCGTCGGTAATCGTTGCGAAGTCTACACCGATCACCAAAGTCTGAAGTACCTGTTTACTCAGCCAGACCTGAATCTTCGTCAACAACGATGGCTCGAGACAATAGCCGACTTCAACATGGATATTTCGTATACCCCTGGCAAGGCTAATGTGATGGCCGATGCCTTGAGCCGCAAAGCTTACTGTTCTGAACTTGAGGTTCAGGTGCAGCAACCACTTCTGTATGAAGAGTTTCGCAAGTTGAACCTCGAGATTGTTCCTCAAGTTTACGTCAATAACCTGGTTCTCGAGTCAAAACTCGACGCCCTCATCAAGAGTAGACAATCTCTGGCCCCTGACATTGTGAAGATCAAGCAGGACATCGCGAAGGAAAGACCTTCTCTTTTATCATTGATGCTAATGATGGTGATACTGTGTACTTCAAGGGCCGCTTAGTAGTTCCTGTGAGCCCGGCCATCATTAACTGTGGTCCGGATATCATGGAAGAAGCCCATAATTCTCCCTTGTCAATCCACCCTGGCAGTACCAAGATGTATAGAGACCTTCATCAACGGTACTGGTGGCCTTACATGAAGCAAGACATCGCCCGCTATGTTTCTCAATGTGACGTTTGCAGTCGCGTCAAGGCCGGACATCAGAAACCTGCTGGTTGGTTGCGACCACTCCCTCCTCCTGATTGGAAGTGGGACAAAGTCGAGATGGACTTCGTCACCGGTTTTCCTAAGTCATAGAAAGGTAACGATGCCATCTTTGTCGTCATCGACCGATTCTCCAAGATTGCACACTTCCTGCCGGTCAAGGAGACGATCACTGCTAGTCAGTTGGCACACGTGTATATCTCCCGGATTGTGTCACTCCACGGTATTCCGATGGAGATCAGTTCAGACCGTGGCAGCCTTTTCACCTCACGATACTGGAATAGTTTCATGGAAGCCTTCGGGACTCGTCTGTCTCTCAGCACCTCTTACCACCCCCAGTCTCAAGGCCAAGTTGAACGAGTTAATCAAGTGCTGGAAGACATGCTTCGCGCTTGTGTCCTTTCTTTCGGCATGAAATGGGAGGATGCCCTCCCGTACGCGAAATTCTCGTACAACAATAGCTATCAGGCTAGCTTGAAGATGGCCCCCTTCGAAGTTCTATACGGGCGTAAATGTCGAACCCCCCTGAACTGGTCAGGAACTAAGGAACGACCCTACTTCGAACCGGATCTTGTCCAAGAAGCTGAAGAACAAGTTCGCATTGTGCAAGAAAATCTCAAGGCCGCACAGTCTCGTCAGAAGAGCAACTATGATCGCAAGCACAAGAAAATGGTCTATCAACCTGGCGAATACGCTTACCTCCGTGTCACTCCCATGAGGGGCACTCATCGCTTCGGTATCAAGGGCAAGTTGGCTCCTCGCTACATTGGCCGTTCTGTATCCTTTCCAGGAGTGGACCCGTGGCATACCAGTTGGAATTGCCGCCGAACCTCTCCCAAGTCCACGATGTATTCCACGTGTCGCAACTCCGTCGCTGCTTCAAGGACCCTATCCGCGAAGTGGAGCATGATATGATTGAGCTGCAACAAGACTTGACTTATCGAGAACATCCGAGCCGCATTCTCGATCAGTCTGAGCGTCGAACCCGCAACAAGACCGTCAGGTTCCTCAAGATTCAGTGGTCGAATCATTCTGAAGATGAAGCCACTTGGGAACGCGAAGATCGCCTTCGCGTGAATACCCCGATCTTTTCCTCGCTACCACTTAAATTCTCGGGACGAGAATTCTTGTACTGGGGGAGATTTGTAACACCCTCAGTTGTGTGTAGCAGTAATCACTTTTACTGTGGACTAATCACTGTTGCTAATCACTATGCAACCCATGCTATGACCCACTTTGCTTTTGATCATATTCAAAAATGCCTTTTGGTTGCTATGAGAAATATGTAAACTTTGCCCAAAAATCATGGGACCACTTTAATAAAATCACTAATAATCATTGGGTCATGCCCATGTGGTTATGGTATTTTATTTTGCCACTGGAAAATTCAAACAATTCAAACCCCAAGCAAAACAACACCATTTGACAAGCAGAGCCATTCTCTTCCCCAGATATCGCCTATCTTTCCGTACATTTCTTGCACTAGGCATTGTTACTGCTGCTGCTATGTTACAATCCTATTCAATTGCATAACCTGTCATTGTCACCCCTTGATGTGCCTTCCTTTATCCTATGCTGCCTATTATTATTATTAGGCATTATTCAGCAGTGAGCTCTGCGCATTGTTAGCTAGGATTAGATAGAGGGCCGTGATCACTCAGGGGAGTGAACGCGGATACAAATATTATAACTGTACAGGTACGGTACAAAGAAGACACCGCCACAGGCCCCTATCTGGGTTATGCCTAGTCACCTCAAGTGTGAGCTATCAAGGAGTAATCCTTGTACTCCACTCGAGGCTAACTTTGTCTTACCGCCTTAGGGTCGTGAACAACGGTTGTCCTTCAGGTAAGAAGTCGGGCGACCCAATGGTGCCCGCGAGAGGTATTGCGACGGGACGACAGGGAGGGTACGACCAGTGTACCGGTGTGCTTGGCCCCTGATCGTTGGCCGCGAGAGTTACCAAAATACGAAAGTCGAGCTCCTCCAGGAGCACACGCGAGACAAGGTAAGGAGACGGTTCACCTTGTTGGTAACCGCAGTGACTTGGTGGGACGACAGGGCAGGCACCGATGTACTGGTGGTCCTGGCTGTTGTCGTTGTCCGCGGGTCAGTTAAGTCGAGGCAACGATAACGGTAGTCACGCAGGTTAATTAAAATGCTAAATGGTTCAGTGAATGTCTTGAGTTGGCTATATGCCATGTACGCACTACCTACCCATGGGAATTACGAGTTTATGGGCTCCTCTGCTTCGTAGTGTCGTCCGAGGACTCTTCAGACGTCAGCAGTACCGCGGCCGGCGCCGGGAAGTGGTGTTGTCTTATTTGCTCGCGCGGTGGTGTCTTATTTGGATTTGCTTTAACTTCACCGGCCAGCCACGCACCGTGCAGGAGTACGTTCGGGTTGGGGTCCAAGGCCCAGCGTACTTAGGATTTAGACCGGCGGATGGCCTCTCTGTTGAGTTTGAAAGATGGGCTATGAAGTGTCGGATAGCCTCGGTGGAGCGTTCCCTAACAAGGTTACCGCCACCCTGGAGATCCGTGCGTGTAGCGTAACACAAGTGCACCCCTGCAGGGAAGATTAATCTATTCGAATAGCCGTGTCCACGGTAACAGGACGCTTTATGCTGAAGCTGGATCTTACCACTAGAAACTATTATTATTAAACTGTATGGTTCCGGGGTTTCTTCCTCGCGGGGATGTCGAGGAGGTGAACTCGGAGGCATTGTTAATCATTACAACTTATTATTATACAATGCTGCAGCAACTTCTACTGCATTGTTACTTTATGCTTTATATAAATTGTTGGCTGATTCTTACCTCATGCTGCAAGACATCGTCGGAAGATGCTAGTCTTCGATAGGCCTAGCTTCTTACCCTTGCTCTGGATTTCTGTCTTTCAGTCCACTATATACAGCCTCTTCTTTCCGTTGATACAACGCATAATGCTTAGTAGCGGACGTAAGACTCGCGGGTATACTAGATACTCACCTGCTTTATTTCCTTTAATATTTTGCCTGATCGGCCGCTGCAGCCGACGTTGGAGCCCGGGAGCAGGAGTAACCCGGAGGCGCCTACTACGACGTCGAGTTCCCCATTGACCAAGAGTAGTTCGGTGGATCCCAGGCAGGAGGCCTCGCCTTCTCGATCTGTATCTCTGGTGTGATTTGTGCTAGCCTTCTTAAAGAAAAACTTGACTAACTATGTCTGTACTCAGATATTATGGCTTGTATGACTTATGTATTCGGGTCCGCGTGACCCCCTCTACTGTAACATATTTGTTTATCATTTTGTGTTTAGTGTTGTGCTGTGATATTATCACCGTGGCACCCTAATCTCAGCCGTGTACCCTGCGTGTATGATTACTGTACACGGATTGATTTTGGGGGCGTCACATTTTCCTAGATGATCATTACTTTTCTGTGTGCCTTGCCCCATGTTAATTACATGCTATCTCTCATCCATGCACCACCCAACCATCCATTCCCATAGCCAAAAGTGTTTTAACCCTTCTTGTTACAAGTTTCTTTCCTTTGTTGTTTTTACTTTCCTTGCTTTGCCACCACTATTTTCGTTGCCACCATCACTTCCATCACACCGTTGCTACAAATAAATTGTTACCAAGACAGTATCTTTCTGGTGCGGTTGAATTGACATCTCAACTTTCATAGCTTATAAATATTCTTTGGCTTCCCTTGTGTCGAATCAATAAATTGGGTTATTCTTACCCACGAAGACTGTTGCGATCCCCTATACTTGTGGGTCATAATCATAGACCCGGCCATCTCACGTGCTATAGTATGAAAATTTTGCTGGATCATTTCCTATTTTTAACACATTATGTGCATTTCTAGGCATTACATGGATTTAAGTATTGATTAGCATTGTGAGCGACTAAAAAATTGCATGAAAATGGTTGGAAAAATCAGCGTGAGGTACCTCAGTGCATTGGTATGTGTTGTGCAAAAAATGGAATAAAATTTCAAAGGTCTAAGCAGCGATAGTCATCCGTCAACGCGGCATTAATTCTTTCAAAAATTCGAAAAAAAATATTTGGTCTAAAAAATATGAAACTTGGAAGGGTGTCATCATATCACTTCATTATGTCGGAAAAAAATTGAGACAATTATACAACTTGTATGATGTGGACTCGTTAGAAACCGAACTATCCCCAAAGAATAGTCGTGCATTCAAGGTGGAATGAATCATATTCGAAGGTCTCTTCTCATCGGCTTCATCTTTTGACCTTGATTTCTTTCTACAATGAACATAGCCCCAACCATCTCACGTGCTATAATTTGAAATTGTTGTTGGGCCGTTTGCTATTTTTAATGCATTATGTGCATTTCTAGGCATTAAATCGATTTAAATTCTGATTAGCATTGCTAGCGACTAAACAATGCACGAAAATGGTTTGAAAAATCAATAAGAGGTACCGCAGTGCATTGGTATGTGTTGTGCGACAAATGGAATGAAATTTCAAAGATCTAAGCCACGATAGACATCATCGAACGCGACATTCATTCATTTAAAAATTATAGAAAAAATATATTACGTCTGGAAAATATGAAACTTGGCAGGGTGTCATCATATCACTTCAGTATGTCGCAAATTGGTTTTGAGATGATTATACAACTTATATGATGTGGACTCTTTAGAAACCGAACTATCCCTGAAGATGAGTCGTGCTTTCAATGTGGAATGAATCATATTTGAAGTTTTGTTCTCATCTGCTTCATCTTATGACCTCGAGTTTTTTTCTATAATGAACATGAACCCAACCATCTCACGTCCTATAATATAAAAAAATTGCAGGATCGTTTGATTTTTTTAACGCATTATGTGCATTTCTAGGCATTAAATATATTTAAATTCTGGTTAGCATTGCGAGCGGCTAAAAAATGCACGAAAAAAATTTGAATGATCAACGTGAGGTACCTCAGTGCATTGGTATGTGCTGTGCAACGAATGGAATGAAATTTCAAATATCTAAGAGGCGATAGCCATCCGCGAACGCGGCATTCATTGGTTTACAAATTCCAGAAAATTTATATTAGGTAAGAAAAATATGGAACTTGGCAGGGTGTCATCATATCACTTTAGTATGTCGGGAAATTTTTTGAGATGATTATACAACTTGTATGATGTGGACTCTTTATAAACTGAACTATACCCGAAAAAGAGTTGTGCTTTCAAAGTGGAATGAATCATATTCGAAGGTTTGTTCTCATCTGCTTCATCTTTTGACCTTGAGTTTTTCTGTAAAATGAACATAGACCCAACCATCTTACATGCTATAATATGAAATTTTAGCTGGATTGTTTGCTATTTTTAACACATTACGTGCTTTTCTAGGCATTAAATGAATTTCAATTCTGATTAGCATTGCGAGCGACTAAAAAAATGCACATAAATGGTTTGAAAACTCAAGATGAGGTACCTTAGTGCATTCGTATGTGTTGTGCAACGAATGGAATGAAATTTAAACGATCTAAGCGGCAATAGCCATCCCCAAACGCACCATTCATTCGTTTAAAATTTTCAGGGAATTTATATTAGGTATGAAAATATGAAACTTGACAGGGTGTCATTATATCACTTTAGTATGCTTGGAAAAAATGAAACGATTGTACAACTTGTATCATATGGACTCTTTAGAAACCGAACTATCCCCGAAGAAGAATCATGGTTTCAAGATGGAATGAATCATATTTGAAGGTCTGTTCACATCTCCTTCATCTTTTGACCTCGCGTATTTTTCTACAATGAACATAGACCCAACCATCTCACGTGCTATAATATAAAAAATTTGTTGAATTGTTTGCTATGTTTAACGCATTATGGAGGCATTAAATGGGTTTAAATTCAGATTAACATTGCAAGAGACTAAAACAGTGGACGAAAATGGTTTGAAAAATCATCATGAAGTATCTCTGTACATTGGTATGTGTTGTGCAACGAATGGAATGAAATTTCAAAGATCTAAGCGGCGATAACCATCCGCGAACGCGGCATTCATACGTTTAAAAATTCCAAAATATGTATAATAGGTATGAAAAATATGAAACTTGACAGGGTGTTATCATATCACTTCAGTATGCCAGGAACATTTTTGAGACGATTATACAACTTGTATGATATGGACTATTTAGAAATTGTACTATCCCAGAAGTAGAGTCATTCTTTCGAGGTGGAATGAATCATATTCAAAGTTTTGTTCTCATCTGCTTCATCTTTTGACCTCGAGTTTTTTTCTACAAAAAACATAGACCCAACCCTCTCACGTGCTATAATATGAAATTTTTGCAGGATCGTTAGCTATTTTTAATGCATTATGTGCATTTCTAGGCATTAAATGGATCTAAATTCACATTAGCATTGCGAGTTACTAAAACAGTTCACGAAAATGGTATAAAAAATCATCATGAGGTACCTCAATGCATTGGTGTCTGTTGTGCATGAATGAAATGAAATTTTAAAGAAATAAGCGGCCATAGCCATGCACGAACACGTGGTCTGAAAATATCACTTCAGTATTGCATAGATCTTTGTAATTTACTATATATTATACTATTTTATAGAACAATCAATAGAAAACATTAATATTTCCAACAGTTTATATGAAGCAATTGTTTGGATTGTTAAAAATATCCCAGATAGTCCAATTGACCGACCCGTGGCGTGCGCATAGCTCCAACGAGACCCCAGTGCAGACGCCTCATCCCCAATCACTTCGACCATGTCCCCACCTTGTAGCTTCACCAGGATGGATGGTGTGACCGCCTCAGTTGCTAGAGCTTTCGCCACCGCCGAGAGCGTAGCCGCAGCCGTATCCGCTGACAGGGCAGTGTCGGCGAACCACCGAGTAGCGGAAGCTTTACAGACCGTCATAGCAGTAGGTAAGATGGCGGTTGCAACTGTCGCTCGTTCTCGAGCAGCCTTTGAGAGCGCGGCCACAACTGTGGAGAGGGCGGCAGCAGCATTACAGACCGTTGTGGCAACATCCGAGATGGCGTATTCACGTGCCGCAACTTCCAGAGTAGCTGCTGATACGTCCCAAACATATCAATTATTTCTTCCGTTCCATGCTCAAATTGGTATATTTGCTATGTGTTTTTCTACACTTTCATACCTTTGACACATATTTGGACTAACCTACTAACTAAGTGCACCCAGTGCCAGCTTCTGTCTGCTGATGTCAATGAATTGCAGTTTTTTACCCATATTTACAGTGCCCAAAACATTCCAAGAAAAATATATAAAAAATATGCGCAACGGAAGCTTCAGGAAGATCAAAGGAGAGCCGGAGGAGGGCCACCTCCCCCTCCCAGGTGGCCAGGGGACGCCGCTGTAAGGCCCGATATGCGGTACTGTTCCAGATCTAGATGTTTCCATCCAGATCCGGGGACGAAGCACATATCGGCCCCACCGCGACATATGACGAAGTCATATAGCCCGGATTTCCAACATGATATCACAACATTAAAGATACAAGGATACAACATCTCATACAATCGGCATACAACTGCCTTAAATACAATACATCAGCGGAAGGTATATGTCTGAGTACAGACTACAATCAAATGCCTGCTGGCAAAGAGAAAAACATCGATCCCCATAACCACAAGGGTCCAGGCCCTCCGCCGGGATCCGCCTAACTAGTCGTCGTCGAGTCTCCACGTGAAACGTCGATCACCGTACCTGTTGTTGATCTAGAACCCTGAAAAGAGTTTGGGGTAGTATCATGAGTACAGAAGTACTTAGCATCCAACTGTAGTGGTCAACTGACCCAACAAGGACTTCATCACTCGTCATTCTAGCACAACTAGTAGTTTACGGTAAGGATGGGGTAAGTGGTGAGGTTGCTGCCGCACTAGCATTTATGAAGTGACTAACGAACTAGAGAGTAAGATAAGAAGCCAAGCATTCAATGAGGAATCGCCTCCAACAAGTCTTTCTATCAACTACTTACGCAATCATAACACCTATCCTATCCTTGTCCTCCTCTTTGCATCCCGACGAAGAAGAAGCACTCAAGGCACACACACACGTTATATTAAGATTATCTCAGTTGTTGTTGTCTATGAACAAGGAGTAGGTCTCAAGTCATCCATAACCGTGGACACGGCTTCTCGAAAAGATTTAACCCTGCAGGGGTGTACCAACTGCCCATTACAAGGCTCCGCACGCACGCCCATCTCTCTCAGTCGCTACCCATTATAGGCAACCATTTTATGATTTAGTTCCGAGAGATCCGAAACGACAGGTCCCTCTAACTAACAACGAACAAATTCGGGTGGCCCCCGGTGAGTCGACACCCAACTCATAAGACGACCGCGCTCTCGAATCGGTCTCTACCGTCTGTCGCAGGTTTGGATAGCCGGTTAATCACACATGGGAAACCGGGTCCTCAGCTAGACAAGGTGGACCAGCAAGGGAACTATGTCCTCACTGGTCCGGGTTGGTTGGAAAACTACTGGCGGCCGACCAGCACACACACGGTTTCAAATGGTAAATCAGCTTGGGCCACCACTAGAAATGTTTGAAGCTAGGTAGGTAAGAAAAGGGGACCCCATAAAATCCCACACGCGGTTAGGCAAGCTCAGTCTTAAAACCAATACCCGGAACTCGGGTCCTAGGTGACTCGAATGGAACAAAGCGTCGGGGCGGGATAGCCTAGACCTTCCATCCTTCGTCGAATATAGTCAACATTTATAATAATCAATATCATCAACAACAATATAGTAATTTGCTAACCCAAACCAAGGAGTAACAGGGTAATATCATAGCATCTTAAGCATGCATACTAAGCAGGGGTTGAGCAACGAGCAATAGTAACATAGCAGTACATGGTTTGCTGGGAGGGGACATGGATGTATTGTTTTGAAAGAGGCTGTAAGTATGTGGTAGGATCAAACATCGAACATATCCTATACTGGCATGCAAACCGCTGGTTGAAATAGAATGGATCATAAGTAATGCATAGTCCTTGCCTGTTGATAAGTCGGGTTCCGAAGGTGTAGTTGATCGCAAGCTCGCATCGTCTCCGAGAGGTACCCGCGGAAGCACACAAGACGATAAACACTGGAATGCAACCAACGAGCAAGCATCTATTACTATGAAGCACACGAGCAAGCATCAACAAGAAGGCAACACGAGACATCACACCTACCGTCGAGAGCGGTTGCTAACATGTTAAGTGGAGTATTCATCACACATGACGATACCGCACATTTAGAAAGGTTCAAGTTGTTTAGCTACAGGTGATCAACAAAGGTTGTTAACATGGCAACTCACTCAACCTTGGCATAGCACACAAACATGGCAAGAGGTGAAGCATAAATAAAATATCTAATCTAGTCACTTTAAGTGAGGGGTAAAACCAATACATGGAAAACTATTGCGGACCCCACGATAATAATTGAATTTGGTACTGTTCTTCCCTAAATATAATTTTAAAACTTTTATTAGCAAGCAAGAGCAGTAAAAACACAATCTACACAAAATTCTAGTCAAGTTACATATAAGAAACATTTTAATCGGAGCAACGGTTAGAAAGTTATTGTAGTTACAGCTTACAGTGGCAAGCAGTGGTAATTAGCAGTAAAACAGCATGTAAACAAAGTCAAACATGGCAAAAGAGCACATTTTGTTAATCTACACAAAATTCTAAGCAACTTTCATGTTTAACGCGTCGCGATCCGAGCTACCATTAAAAAGTTACGGGCACTACAAAAATACTACTACAATCTGCCAAAATATAACGAAAAAAAAGAAGTAAAAAAGGCCTACTGGGCCAAGCCCAATAACAGCAACAACAAAATAAATAAATAACCGAGAAAAAAAAGGGGGGGCGCCTCACCTCTAGTGGGCCTCAGCCCACTGGTCGGCTGCTGGAGGCGGTTGGGCCGGCGGCCTGGAATGGGCCACAGCTGGGACTTGGGCCGCGGGAGGGGCTCCGGCCCACGGCGGCGGCTGGGCGTGCGGGAACCCCTCGGGCTCGTCTTGTCCCCGACAAGAGACACAGGCGGCGGTGGCGGCCTGACCTCCAGCGAGGCGAGGCATGGCGGCGAGGAGGCGCAGGAAACGGGGCGCGGCGGCGGGATCTGGTCGCCGGTGACGGTCTCAGGCAGCAGGGCGAGCGGATCGACGCGGCGGCTCGTGTCCGAGCTCGCCGGCATCCATGGCGGCCGCGGCGGCCGGTGGCCCCTGCGAGGAGAACGTGAGGAGGGCGGTCAGGGGGTGAGAGGAGGAAGGAGGAGAGGCACAGCCGGAGCTGGTCACCGGAGGGTGGCGCGTGGCCGGGGAGACTCCGGCGGCGATGGCGGGCTGGCGGTTGCCCACGGGAGGCGGCTTCATGGAGGAGAGGTAGGAGAGAGAGAGGTGGAGGCTAGGCGCGATCTGGGCCGTTGGATCGGTCGATCCGACGGTCCAGATCCACTGGGAGGCTAGGGTTGCGAAAATGGGGTATTTCGGGGAAATTTTGGGGTAAAAACAGGGGGGTGGATGCAATTTTTAGTCTAGGGAAACCCTAGAAAGGGGTGGGAATGTGGTGGTCTTTATATAGCTCAGGTGGCTGGAATTTTGCAAAAACATCCCCGGTTTTTTCTCTCGCGCGCCCGGTGTTTACGTTTCTGACCGCCGGGGGTCCGCAGTACCTCCGATTCGGGTAAAACTTGAAACTGCGCGATCAGCGCGTCAAGCCGGCGGCATTCACATCCCGTTGGAACCGTTCCGAGAACACTTTCCGGCACTCTATAAAAATATCCCATTTACTTATTAAACGGGGTTTTCGTTCCGTTGGCTACGGCTGGTCTCGTGCGGTTTTCACGATGGTGATCTGGTGAAACCTGGTGTAAAAAAGGTCGAGTGTCAGGGTGGAAAGGGCCTGTCTCCGTCCGGTACGAGATTAGAGGGGGAAAATAATCGCCGATCGATAAATCGGGGATGCAAACACCGCACACAAATCAGACAATCAAACGATTCACACCGAAATCAAAAAATTTATTTTTTGTGAAATCTAGGCTGTTACAATACAACACCACCAACAAGGGATCTTGTCCGAGATCCTGGACGATCCGGGGGAGAGAAAAGAGAGTCAACAATCTTCAACACCACCAACAAGGGACTCTTCTCCAGGTCGACGTCGAACTTCTGTCGAGATAAATTTCCGCAGAGAGACGACATCGTCGGAAGAACGAAACCGTCAGTGCCAAGAGGAAGAACGATAGCTAAAACCTGGTCAAAGGGATAGTGCTTTTCGACGCAAGTCGTGAAAACACCGGCAAAAGGATGGATGGCCATGGATCACCCAGATGATACCCAAAATCGGAGAAGCTAAAGGTACTGCAGGAATTCCCACCTGAGCCCGGAATCGAGACAATACTTCCCAAGAAAAGCATTGTAACGATTTCGATACTCCACACACTCGAGATCCTAGAGTATGAATGGGGATAAGTCGAGAATAAAACACTTATGATACTTGTCCTGACCAGAGCAAAGGTAAGGAGTAAAAATAATCCTACTCTCCGATAACTAACTTAGTAGCTACAAAATAGTTTTTGTCTAGACTCGACTTCGGCCAGAAAAGGGATCCTACTGTCGGTAAGGCTCTGATACCTTTGCTCTGGTAAGGCCCGATATGCGGTACTGTTCCAGATGTAGATGTTTCCATCCAGATCCGGGGACGAAGCACATATCGGTCCCACCGCGACATATGACGAAGTCATATACCCCGGATTTCCAACATGATATCACAACATTACAGATACAAGGATACAACAACTCATACAATCGGCATACAACTGCCTTAAATACAATACATCAACGGAAGGAATAGTTCTGAGTACAGACTACAATAAAAAGCCTACTGGAAAATAGAAAAACATCGATGCCCATAACCACACGGGTCCAGGCCCTCCGCCGGGATCCGCCTAACTAGTCGTTGTCGAGTCTCCACGTGAAACGTTGATCACCGTACCTGTTTTTGATCTAGAACCCTGAAAAGAGTTTGGGGTAGTATCATGAGTACAAAAGTACTCAGCATCCAACTATAGTGGTCAACTGACCTAGCAAGGACTTCATCACTCGTCATTCTAGGACAACTAGTAGTTTACGGTAAGGATGGGGTAAGTGGTGAGGTTTCTGCCGCACTAGCATTTATTAAGTGGCTAACGAACTAGAGAGTAAGATAAGAAGCCAAGAATTGGATGAGGAATCGCCTCCAACAAGTCTTTCTATCAACTACTTACGCAATCATAACACCTATCCTATCCTTGTCCTCCTCTTCGCATCCCGACGAAGAAGAAGCAGTCAAGGTACACACACACACGTTGATCTAGTTATATTAAGATTATCTCAGTTGTTGTTGTCTATGAACAAGGAGTAGGTCTCAAGTCGTCCATAACCGTGGACACAGCTTCTCGAAAATATTTAACCCTGCAGGGGTGTACCAACTTCCCATTACAAGGCCTCGCACGCACGCCCATCTCTCTCAGTTGCTACCAATTATAGGCAACCATTTTATGATTTAGTTCCGAGAGATCCGAAATGACAGGTCCCTCTAACTAACAACGAACAAATCCGGGTGGCCCCCGGTGAGTCGACACCCAACTCAAAAGCCGGCCGCGCTCTCGAATCGGTCTCTACCGTCTGTCGCAGGTTTGGATAGCCGGTTAATCACACATGGGAAACCGGGTCCTCAGCCGGACAAGGTGGGCCAGCAAGGGAACTATGTCCTCACTGGTCCGGGTTGGTTGGTGATACGTCCAAAATGTATCTATAATTTCTGCTTGCTCCATGCATGTTTTGTGTGATATTGCTATGATCTAGATACACTTTCATACACTTTTGATCATATTTGGAATAACCTATTAACTCAATGCAGCCCAGTGCCAGTTCCTGTTTTCTGCTGTTTTTCTATTTCAGTTTTCCCCCATATAAAAAGTGCCAGAAAAATTCGGGAAAATTCAGATAAAAAATCAGCGTGACGGAAGCTTCGAGAAGAGCCCGGGAGGGGCCAGAGGGGAGCCAGGGGGGCCCAGGCGGCCACCCGGCGCGGACCCACCGCTGGCCGCGCCAGGGGGGCGCCTGGGGCCCCTGGCCCACCTCTGGCTGCCCCATTTTGCCTATTTATCCCCCGTCACGGGTAAACCCCAAAGAGAGAACCCTATTCCGCGAACTCGCCTCTGTTCCGCCGCCGCCGCGCTTCCAAAGATCGGGGGCACCAGAGACCTCTTCTCGGCACCCTGCCGGAGGGAGGATTGACCTCCGGGAGTCTCCTCTCGACCATGGATGCTCCCCGGATGTCTCGTGAGTATTTTTCCTTGGACCATGGGTCCGTGATCAGTAGCTATGTGATGTTCTCCTCCCCTCTTTGATCTCCATTGTTTAGACCTCGTGAGCTGCCCAACATGATCGAGTCACCTTTGTAATATTTCTGCTATTTCTATGTTGAGTTTGATAGGATCTGATGGATTATGAGATTATGTTCAGATTGTGATAGAGTAATATATTTGGTTTTTATCTCTTATATTTTTATTCCTAAGTAATTCTTGCATGTTCCCCGTTGCTGTTTATTGCTTTGGCCAAGTAGTAGGTAGTGACTCCAAGAGGGAGCGTTGTGCTAGATTGTGGGTTCATGCCCCCCGATGACACGCTTGAGTGACAGAAACATGAGTCTAGGGGATGTGTTGTTGCCACAAGGGGGAAAACAACGGTGCTTGTAACCGCGGTTACAAGGATTTTTTACTTTATGCAGAGTTCTTTTTAATGCAGTTGTCTGTTGCTTTGGGTTTACACTTTGGGTGGGGCTCGCAACTTAATACCAACGAGATGTTCTGGATAGATATCTCAAGGTGGATGATTAGTAGTAGATGCAGATGGATTTAGGTCTACTTACCTTGGCGTACTGCCTGTGCTTTTGAACCTCTTCCTTTCTTTTGTAGCATAGGTAGCATTGCGGTGCGTGCATAATCCTGTGAATTGCCTTTCTGTAACTTGTTTACCTCGCATAGTAATTTTATCTTCTTTTGTGAGAGAGACATCACTAGCGAACATCACGTATCCCGGTCCATATCCTTATCATTGTTTCCACGCTATATTTACTTTCCTGCATTTACTTTCAAGTTGCTATTATTATCCCTTGCGTTTTATCCTTTGTAAACAACAAGACCGGAGAGATTGACAACCTCTCTGAACTTCGTTGGGAACAAAGTTATCTGTGTCTGTGTTCAGGTCCGCGTCAGTTGCGCCGCTGACACCTACTTATCATCTCTGGAGTCCTACTGGAGACAAACCTTGGTATCTTTACCGAGGGAAATTTGCTGCTGTGCTGCATCACACCTTCCACTTGGGGCTCACCAACGAAGGGCGAGAAGACTACACCCGTCAACCCTCGCGCCATCAAGCAAATTTCTGGCGCCGTTGCCGGGGACTCCAAGTGCTAAGATAGGGGAGTTGCACACTACCCTTTACCTTTGTTTTTCAGTCTTGTTAGTTTATCTTTCAGTTTTTATCTTTGTGTCTTTTATCAAAAACTACAAAAAAATCTGCCACACTAGTCACAACAACCAAGAATTTATCTGCACTCCCATTGCCACACCTGCCACTTCAGCTACCTCTTATGAAATTAAACCTGCTTTGCTAAACCTTGTTATGAGAGATCAATTCTCTGGTGCTGGAGATGATGCTGCTTTACACTTGAATAATTTTGTTGAATTATGTGATATGCAAAAGTATAAGGAAGTAGAAGGTCATGTTGTTAAGCTCAAGCTCTTTCCCTTCTCTTTAAGGGGAGATGCTAAAATCTGGTTTCAATCTTTTCCTACAAATAGCATAGATTCTTGGGATAAGTGCAAAGATGCTTTTATAGGGAAGTACTACCCTCTTGCTAAGATTATCCAATTGAGGAGTAATATTATGAATTTTAAGCAATTGGATAATGAACACATTGCCCAAGCTTGGGAACGGATGAAATCTCTTGTTAAGAAATGCCATACACATGGTTTGACTACCTGGATGGTTATCCAGACTTTTTATGCAGGCTTGAACTTTACCTCGCGGAACCTGTTAGATTCGGCCGCGGGAGGAACCTTTATGTCAACTACACTTGGTGCTGCCACGAAGATTCTTGATGAAATGATGACTAATTATTCCCAATGGCACACCGAACACGCTCCAACAGGTAGGAAGGTAAATTCTGTCGAGGAAATTACCTCCCTCAATGAAAAAATTGACTTAATTATGTCTCTACTTACCAAGAAACCCTCTATTGATCCTCATGATGTTCCTTTAAATTCTTTGTTTGCTCAAGAACAAGTAGATGTGAACTTTACTGCTAGAAACGACTTCAACAACAATGCTTATAGGGGAAATTTTGCTAGCAATCCTAGACCGTTTCCATCCAACTATGGGAACAACAACACCTATCCTAGCAACAAGAACCCCTCTTATGAATTAGAAATCATGTTTAGAGACTTTATCACTACCCAAAAGGCCTTCAACAAAAATGTAGAAGAGAAATTATCTAAAATAGATAATCTCTCTTTAAAGGTAGAAATCTTAGCCCTTGATATTGAGATGCTCAAAATTAGAACCTCCCCCCTTGAGGAGAATAAGGCCACTCGTATTAATGCTATCCAGTTACAAATAAATGAAAACATTAGGATGATGGCTAAACTTAAAGAAAGATGGGCTAGAGAAAAAGAGGAAGAGGATAGAATTAAGAGCCTTCCTACACACCACACAGTTGCCACTATCCAAATTGTTGAGGACACTCAAACTATTAGCACCCAATGCACTCCTAGTCCCGTTGGACCTATTAATGGTGATGCTAATACCTCAACCATAAATAAAGAAACTCCTAGGAACATAGAGGGTTTCAAACAAGTGAGCCTATATGACACTACTACCACCTTTGATAGTAGTGATATTGATTTTTATAGTTGTACCCTCTCAGAAGTTATCAGTTTACTAGAAAAAATGTCTAGAGACCCCCACACTAGCACACTTAATCTTGTCTTCATGGAGCATATCACAAATGCTCTCATCAAATCTAGGGAGGAGAATCTTAGAGTAGAAGCCTCCATACCTAGGAAGCTAGAGGATGGTTGGGACCCTATGATCAAAATTAAATTAAATAATTTCTCTTGCTATGCTTTATGTGATGTTGGAGCTAGTACCTCCGTTATGCCCAAAAGAATATTTGATATGTTTGAATTGAAACCTTTTGAGTCTTGTTCTTTTGGTGTTCGTCTGGATGATTTATCCGTAAAGAAACCTTTAGGAAAGATCGACAATGTTCTTATCATTGTCAATGACAACTATGTTCCCGTTGATTTTATTGTTATGGATATAGAGTGTGAACCTTTATGTCCAATTATTTTGGGACGTCCTTTTCTTCGCACTGTTGGTGCGGTTATTGACATGAAAGACGGGAATATAAAATTCCAATTCCCATTTAAAAAGGGGATGGAACACTTCCCTAGAAATAAAATCAAGTTACATTTTGAGTCCGTTACTCGGGCTAGTTATTCTCTTTCTCTTGATAAAACTTGATTCTTCTTTTGCATTATGCCTAGCTAATGGCTTTAAAGAAGCGCTTTCGGGAGGCAGCCCGCAACGAATTTAGGAGTTTTCTTTTTGCTTTGGTTGTGTCTGGATGATTGTTACTTCTGTAGCAACATCATTGTATCTTTATTTTTCAGCCTTGTGCCAAGTTATAGCCTCTTACGGCAAGGGAAGTAAAAGTTGTGACATGCTGTCCAGAAAATAGATTCTGTCCTCGTGACCAGAAAAATTCCAGAAACATCCCAGTTCATCTTTTTGAGCTGAATTTTTTACACAGTATGCTCTATACAATTACGAAACTTCCGTATGTTCTGAGTTTTTTTATTTGAGTTGCATAAGTACCCCTAAAAAATTCTTTACTATCTGTTGTTCTGTTTTTCACAGATTCTGCCACGTTTTGTCTCTCCTAACTTTTGGAAACCTTAAGCTTGCTTTTTCTTTGCAAAAACTTTTTGGCACTCTTGAGAAACAGTAGATCTTCAAGAATATCTTTATATCCAGTGGAGAAAAATTATTTATTAAGGGTACTAACCTCTCTAATCAGCTTGTGATGAGTTATGTATGAAGGGAGTTTTCAAGTGTGCGATAGAAGATGATGAAAGAAGATCTAGGAGTGTCAAGCGCTCAAGCTTGGGGATGCCCCCATGCATCCCCAATAAATATTCAAGGAGACTCAAGCGTCTAAGCTTGGGGATGCCCCCGTGCATCCCCTTCTCCATCAACAATCATCAGTTCGTCCTTCGTCTCACTATATTTTTATCACTTCATGCGTTATGTGCTATGCTTGGAGCGTCTCGCTCTTAGGTTTTATTTTTAGTTTTCTTTAGCTTTGCTTGCTGTTCATAACAAGTTAGATCCTTTCTTACTTTGTGTGGGAGAGAAACACGCTCCACTTTCAAAATTTAGAACACATCATAGGATTTTTCCTGCCTATCTTCTTGCTGTTGTGTGTTCTTTATCTTTTCATAGCTACTGCCATGTTTAGTCTTAGTTTTAGTTTGTCTTTAGCAAGAGCCTTGGCTTCACTAGTCACAACAACCAAGACTTTATCTGCACTCCCATTGCCACACCTGCCACTTCAGCTACCTCTTATGAAATTAAACCTGCTTTGCTAAACCTTGTTATGAGAGATCAATTCTCTGGTGCTGGAGATGATGCTGCTTTACACTTGAATAATTTTGTTGAATTATGTGATATGCAAAAGTATAAGGAAGTAGAAGGTGATGTTGTTAAGCTCAAGCTCTTTCCCTTCTCTTTAAGGGGAGATGCTAAAATCTGGTTTCAATCTTTGCCTACAAATAGCATAGATTCTTGGGATAAGTGCAAAGATGCTTTTATAGGGAAGTACTACCCTCCTACAAGCAACGGTTAAAAAGTTATTGCAGTTACAGTTTATAGTGGCAACCAGTGGTAATTAGATGTAAAACAGCATGTAAACAAAGTCAAACATGGTAAAAGAGCATATTTTGTTAATCTACACAAAATTCTAAGCAACTTTCTTGTTTAACGCGTCGCGATACGAGCTACCGTTATAAAATTACGGGTACCGCAAAAATATTAATACAATCTGCCAAAATCTAACAGAAAAAAAAGTAAAAAAGGCCTACTGGGCCAAGCCCGATAACAGAAGCAACAAAATAAATAAATAACAGAGAACAAAAATGGGGCGCATCACCTCTAGTGGGCCTCGGCCCACTGGTCGGCTGCTGGAGGCGGTTGGGCTGGCGGCCTGGAATGAGCCACAGGTGGGACTTGGGCCGCGGGAGGGGCTCCTGCCCACGGCGGCGGCTGGGCGTGCGGGCACGCCTCGGGCTCGTCTCGTCCCCGACGAGAGACACATGCGGCGGCGGCGGCCTAACCTCCGGCGAGGCGAGGCCTGGCAGCGAGGAGGCGCCGGAAACGGGGCGCGGCGGCGGGATCTGGTCGCCGATGACGGTCTCAGGCGGCAGGGAGAGAGGATCGGCGCGGCGGCTCGAGCCCGAGCTCGCCGGCATCCATGGCGGCCGCGGCGGCCGGTGGCCCCTGTAAGGAGAACGTGAGGAGGGCGGTCAGGGGACGAGAGGAGGAAGGAGGAGAGGCACAGCCGGAGCTGGTCACCGGAGGGTGGCGCGACGAGGGTGGCCGGGGCGACTCCGGCTGCGACGGCTGGCTGGCGGTTGCCCACGGGAGGCGGCTGCGTGAAGGAGAGGTAGGAGAGAGAGAGAGGTGAAGGCTGGGCACGATCTGGGCCGTTGGATCGGTCGATCCGACGGTCCAGATCCACTAGGAGGCTAGGGTTGCAAAAATGGGGTATTTGGGGCCAATTTTGGGGCAAAAACAGGGGTGTGGCTGCAATTTTTAGGCTAGGGAAACCCTAGAAAGGGGTGGGAGTGTGGTGGTCTTTATATAGCCCGGGTGGCTGGCAGTTTGCAAAAACATCCACGGTTTTTCTCTCGCGCGAGCGGTATTTACGTTTCTGACCGCCGGGGGTCCGCAGTACCTCCGATTCGGGTAAAACTTCGAACTGCGCGATCAGCTCGTCGAGCCAGCGGCGTTCACTTCGCGTTGTAACCGTTCCGAGAAAACTTTCCGGCGCGCTATGAAAATATCCCATTTACTTATTAAACGGGGTTTTCGTTCCGTTGGCTACGGCTGGTCTCATGCGGTTTTCACGACGGTGATCGGGTGAAACCCGGTGTCGCAAAGGTCCAATGTCATGGTGGCAAGGGTCTGTCTCCGTCCGATACGTGCTAAGAGGGGGGAAATAATCGTCGATCCATAAATCGGGGATGCAAACACCGCAAACAAATCAGACAATCAAAAAATTCACACTGAAAACAAAATTTTTATTTTTGTGAAATCTGGGCTGTTACAGCCACCCCACCCTAGGCCGATCCAGGAGGACGCTTGGGTGGAGGGGACACCCCCTAGTGCCCCCCTTCTTCCTATATTGACACCCCGTTCCAGAAACACTCGGGAGAGACCCCACATCGCGACTGATGGATCACTTGGACAGCGGGTGCGCGACTGATGCATAATTGATTTTGTTGCCCAGTTCTTCGCAGAAGTTCTGAAATTCTGCGGCTGTAAAGTTCGTGCCGTTGTCTGTGATGATGTTGTGTGGAACTCCAAATCTGAAGATGATCGACTTGATGAAGTTGACAGACGTGAGGGCTGTGGAGCTGGTTATGGGCACTGCTTGAATCCATTTAGTGAACTTGTCGACTACAATGAGCAGGTGTGTCCTTCCTCCCTTTGATGATTTCTTGACTGGGCCCACCATGTCGAGTCCCCAGGTGGCGAACCGCCAGGATAGTGGTATGGTCTTGAGCTCTGATGCGGGAGTGTGTGGCCTGTTGGCGAATTTCTGGCAAGCGACACAATGTCGCACGATTTCCTCTGCGTTTTTCATGGCTGTGGGCCAGTAGAACCCAGCTCGGAATGCTTTGGACACGAGTACTCGACTGCTCGCGTGGTGCCCGCAGGTGCCTTCGTGGATTTCGAGCAGTAGGGTTTTGCCATCCTCTTCGTCGATGCCCCTTTGGAGTATCTGGGTGATGCTGCGCTTGTATAGTTGTCTGTTGATCACCGTGAACGCCTTGGATCGTCGGCTGATGCGTCGTGCTTCGGCTACGTCCTGTGGTAGCGTGCCTTCGATTAGGAATCGGAGGAACGGTTTTGTCCAGACGGGTCCTTCGAGCTCTGTCGGAGTTGTGCTGTCGGATGTGCTTGTGCTTGTGCCTTCTGATGGGGTTGCTGCTGCCACCTGCGCCATTTCTGTTGCGTCTTCGCCGTCCACGACTGCTTCAGGTGTTGCTGCCTGTACCTCGATGGATCTCCAGCTGATGCTTTCAAGAACAACGCCGGGTGGTACAGGCCCCCGGGTCGAACCGATGTTCGCGAGCTCGTCATCTTCTGTGTTGTTGTCCCTGGTGATGTAGTTGAGCTCGCAACCGTCGAAACTTCCTTCGAGTTCGTTGTAGAGCTTTTGGTAGGCCGCCATTTTGTCGGCTATTGCGTTGCAGTTTCTCATCGTCTGCTGGACGACGAGATTGGAGTCCCCGTAAATTATGAGGCGAGTGGCTCCGCATGTTTTGGACATGCGCATGCCATGGAGGAGTGCCTCGTATTCTTCTTCGTTGTTGGAGGTGTGACTGAAGTTGATCTAGAGGACATATTTCAGCTTTGTTCCTTTAGGGGAGATGACCACAACTCCTACCCCAGCTCCTTGTTGTCTCTTGGACCCATCGAAGAACATTGACCATGAGCTTGATAGGTCTGGGGGGCCTGGTGTCTGAACCTCCGTCCACTCGACCAGGAAATCTGGGAGTACTTGGGCTTTGATGGCTGTTGGGTGCTTGAACTGCAGGTCCCGTGGGCTGAGCTCAATTTTCCACTCGGCGACTCGCCCGGTTCCTCCAGGGTTGTTGAGTATGTCAGCGAGTGGTGCGCTGCTCACGATATTGATAGGGTGCTCATCGAAGTAGTGGGACACCTTTCATGAGGTCATGACGATGGCCAGCAGTAGCTTCTGATAGTGCGGGTACCGCTGCTAGGATTTGGTCAGGAGCATGCTGAGGTAGTAGATTGGTCTTTGGATGCTCTGGACCTTGCCTTCTTCTGCGCGTTCGACAACGAGCGTTGTGCTTACTACACTGCTACGTGCTGCCACGTAGAGGTATAGCTTCTCTCGTTCCTTAGGTACCGCCAGGATTGGTGGGGTCGAGAGTGTCTTTTTCAGGTCCGCGAATGCTTGGCGGGCTTCCGCCGTCCACTCGAATTTCTCTCCTTTCCTGAGCAGCAGATAGAAAGGCAGCGTGCGTTCTCCCAGCCTGCTGATGAAGCGGCTTAGGGCTGCGAGTTTTCAAGTGAGTTGTTGTACTCCTTTGACGTCGGTTGGTTCTTGCATGCGGGTGATGGCTTGGCCTTTCTCAGGGTTTGCCTCGATTCCTTGGGCAGAGACCATATAGCCAAGCAGCTTTCCCGCCGGTACGCCGAATGCGCACTTCTTTGGGTTGAGTTTGATTCTGTATTTGTTGAGCGCCGCGAAGGTTTCGCGCAGGTCGTCGAGTAGTGTGGCTGCTTTGTAGGTCTCTATGACGATGTCGTGCACGTAGACTTGCACGTTTCTTCCGATTTGCTCCTTCAGGCAGGCCTGCATCATTCATTGGTAAGTGGCGCCTGCGTTTTTGAGCCCGAAGGGCATGGTCCTGTAGCAGAATACACCATAGGGGGTGATGAACGATGCGTGCTCTTCGTCTTCTTCCTTCATCCTGATCTGGTTGTATCCTGAGTAAGCGTCAAGAAAGGAAAGTATATCGCACCTGCTGTTGAGTCGATTATCTGATCGATTCTAGGAAGGGGGAAGTGATCCTTCGGGAAATGCTTGTTGACTGGTCCGTAGTCGACACACATGCGCAGCACGGTCGTGTCTTTCTTGGGCACCAGCACTGGGTTGGCTATCCATGTGGCTTTCTTTGTTTCTCGGATGAACTGAGCGTCGAGTAACCGGTTGAATTCCTCTCCGATTGCTCTGCGCTTGGGCTCCGAGAATCGTGTCAGCGCTTGCTTCACCGACTTCGTGTTTTGCTTGATGCGTAGGGCGTGTTCCGCGAATTCGCGTGGTATCCCAGGCATGTCGGCTGGGTACCAGGCGAATATTTCCCACTCGTCTCAAAGGAAAGTGACGAGAGTCGTCGCCTGCTCCTCTGGTAGGTGGGCGTACACGCGGACTGTTTTGTCCGGGTCCGTCGGGTGCACTTGGTGAGTGACTGTGTCACTGTCGATGCTGAAGTCGCGTCCGTACTCCCTGGATTCGCTTCGGTTCACCAATGGGAAGGTACTCTTGTCCGTCACCATGGCTATTTCTCTGAGTTCTTGTTCGGCTCCGAATGTGACGGAGATTCTGTGGAAGTCACGATCACATTGATCTGATTTGATGAAGCTTCCGTTGATCGTGAGGACTCCTGATGATCCTGGCATCTTGAGCTTGAGGTAGGCGTAGTGTGGGACCGCCATGAACTGCGCGAATGCTGGCCGTCCCAATATGGCGTTATACTGTTATTGCCAGTCGTGTACCTCGAACTCGAGGACGTGCTTTGCGAAGTTGCGTCGGTTGCCCAAGACAACTTCGAGTTCGATGACTCCGAGGGATGTGGCTGCTTCTCCTGGGACTACCCCGTGTAACTCGATGCTTGATTTTCTCCATACTGACCGTGGTATCAGCATCTTTTGCAGGGTGCTGGCGAAGATGATGTTCATGCTGCTGCCTCCGTCCATGAAGACCCTATCCATGTTGTACCCTCCGATTTGTGCATCGAGTACTAGGGGCGCGTGCCCCGGTCTTGGGACTGCAGGTGGATGGTCGTCCTGTGAGAATGTGCTGCTGGTCTCCGTGTCATGTAGCTGGTAGACTTCGACTATGTTTATGCTCTCAGGTGCTCTAGCCTACAGGGTGTGGGCGTCGCGTTGTGCTCGCGGTACCCTTCCTTCTTGGATCATTAGCACCTGTTCTTGCAGCGGGCTGTGACGTCCTTCCGGGCTTGAGGTCGGTGATTGTTCGGGTCGTCCGTTGCACCTGTCTTCTTTCTGCTTCTCCTTCTTGAGGTCGTCGGCTAGCTCGTTGAACAGGCGGCAGTCTCTCAAAGTGTGACCTGACCTGACGTGTCCCTAGTCATCCTCGAAGCTGTGGATCGTGCAGGGTCCTGCTAGCTTCTCTCTAACCGTGAGTTGGCTAGATCCGGCGTGCCTCTTCCTTCTTGAGATTCTGAAGATCTGCTCGTGATCCTCTGGGTGTTTTTGGAAGCGAGGGTCGGTTTCGATTCTTCGACTCATGTCTTGATTTTTGATGAGGTTGGCGAATTCATCCGGCCTTCGATCTGGGTCGTAGTACTCGCCTACAGGTGTCTCGGAGTTGCTGTCTTGGTTGGCGGCAGGTGCTCGTGCGACGGCGTGTAGTCGAGTGGTCGTTGGTTGTGCGGCTGCGTGATGTGGTTCGTTCATTGGGGCCTCGCCGTAGATCTCCCATGCGCGCCTTTTGGGTCGTCGATTCCTTCTTCCTTGGCGGTGGTTCTGCTGATCGCTGGATTCGATCTCGTAGTCATCTTCTTGATGTGCGGTGGGTGCCCGGGCGGTGGTGGGTTGTCGAAAGATTTGCGAGTCCTCCACTGCGCGTCGCGGTTCATCGAGTGGAATTCCTTCGTAGAGGCCCCTCGCCGTTCTTCTGGGTCGTCGACTCCTTCGGCGCTGGCGCTGCACTTGGCTGTTCCCGTAGTATCGGTCCTGGCACAACGGTAGCTCGAGCGGTCTTGATGGGGTGGCAGAGATGTCCGCCGTGATCTTGAATCCTTCGAGTGGGCTAGATCTGGTTCTTGCTTTTGAGTTGTAGCTTGCTGAAGACGGGACCGCCAAGATCGTGATCCCAACCTGTGTAGTTCCCACAGACGGCGCCAATTGACGGGGATCAACCCCGGCAAATCCCATGGTCAGGGACCCTGGGTTAGTCATGAGATGCACCGGTTGGACAATAGCTCGTCGGCAAACAGGAAGGCTCGCTCCTGCTCGATATTATTGATGGGGGGAGATGCGATTACAGTGGAGGCCAAGGCTGGAGCGCTCAAGGCTAGGGTTACAGGTGATATTCCATGTCTTTGGCGTCGCCCCTCCTAGCCCTTATATACCGGGCTAGGTCTCGGGGAGTTCATCTACGTTTACAAGTAAGCTTTCCTAACCCTAGCTTGCTCCGTACGGCAGGTCTTCGCACCTTCCTTGTGAGTCCTGGACTCCTACGTCGGTGCCAGCTAGCGAGCCGAGGTTGTATCTTCATGGGCCTTCCGTCTTCATGGACACCAGGTACGCTTATCCGTATGAGTCGTGGGGTCACCCCCTCGTCAGCGCGCACGAGAGAAAAACCGGGGATGTTTTTGCAAACTGCCAGCCACCTGGGCTATATAAAGACCACCACTCTCCCACCCCCACTTAGAGTTTTCCTAAGCCAAAATTGCAGCCACCCTCTCACAATGTCCAGATCTGCCCCAGTTTTGCCCCCAAATCCCGAAACCCTAGCTTGGGCACTCCCGGAGCCGTCGGATCGCAGATCGGAGGGCTACGGTGGTGCCACGTTAGCCCCTGGAGATCCACCAACATCTCCTCCGTGCAGCCACCCCCACACCCGAGGAGCCCGCGCCGCCGCCCGTAGCCTCCTCGCTCCGGCCGCCGCCGGCAGCAAGCCGCCATGCCCAGGTCCTCCTTCTCCCCGCCATTCTCCTCCCTCTCCCCTCAGCCTCATCTCCCTCTCTTCTCTGTCCAGGTCAACCGACGCCATGGGAGCTCCCTCCAGGAGCTTGACGGAAGCCGTTGCCGCCCGAGGAGCTCACCGGCCTCCTCCGCTGCGGAATGGCGCCGCTGCGCACCTCTCCACCATTCGCAGGCCACCCAGCCCACCTCTGCGCCGATCGCCGGCTGGAGGCGTTGCGCCGCCGCGCTAGAACGGCCGCCGGCCGCCGCGAGAACAAGATCCCGATCGGGATCGAGTCCGCCGGCTCGGTTGGGCCTCCAGCAGCACGTGGGCCGCCAGGCCAGGCTGGCCTCTCCACTGCCGTATCTTGGGCCGAGGCCCATTTGGTGAGGCGTCCTTTTTTTTCTTTCTTTTTCTTCTATTTTCTGTTGGGCCCAGTAGCTTTCGGGCCGTTGCCCTGTTTTTTTTCCTGGACAGTTTAATTTAGCAGATTGTATTATTATTTTGCGTTGCCCGTATCTTTTAGCTCGTAGCTCGGATCGCGACGCTTTAAACATGAAACTTGCTTAGTGTTTTGTCTAGTTTAATAAAATGTGCTCCTTTGCCATGTTTGAATTTGTTTACATGCTGTTTGACTGCTAATTACACTGCTTGCCACCATAAATTGTTTTTGTAATAACTTTTTAACCGTTGCTCCGATAAAAATGTTCTTTATATGTAAATTGACTAGAATTGCATGTAGATTGTGTTTATGCGGCTTTTGCTTGCTAATAACAAATATAAAATTATGTTTAGGGAAAATCAGTAACAAATGATTTAAATATCGTGGGATCCGTAATAGTTGCCATGTTTAGGCCGTGCCTCACTTAAATTGACTAGCTTAGATAGTTTACCTTATGCTTCACCTCTTGAAATGCTTGTGTGACATGCCATGCTTGAGTGATATACCATTTTAACAAGCTTTTGCTCACCTTGTGTAGCTAAACAGCTTGAACCATCGTAAACGTGCGGTATCGTCGTGTGTGACGAGTACTCCACTTAAATTGTTAGTAACCGCTTTGGACGGTAGGTGCGATGTCTCGTGTTGCTTATTGTTGATGCTTGATCGTGTTTGCCTCGTAGTAATAGATGCTTGCTCGTTGATTGCTTTCCAGTGTTTACCGTCTTATGTGCTACCGCAGGTACCTCTCGGAGACGATGCGAGCTTGCGATCAACTACACCTTCGGAACCCGACTATTCAATAGGCAAGGACTATACATTACTTATGATCCATTCTATTTCAACCAACGGTTTGAATGCTAGTCTACTTTAGGTTCGATGTTTGATCCTACCACATGTTTACAACCTCTTTCAAACCGATACAGCCATGTCCCCTCCCAGCAAACCATGTACTGCTATGTTACTATTGCTCGTTGCTCAGCCCCTGCTTAGTATGCTACGATGTTAACTCCTGTTACTCCTTGGTTTTGGATATCACATTATTATATTGTTGTGGATGATATGATTATTATAATGTTGACTATATTCGACGATGGATGGAAGGTCTAGGCTATCCCACCCTAACGCTTTGTTCCATTCGAGTCACCTAGGATCCGAGTTCCGGGTATTGGTTTTAAGACTGAGCGTGCCTAACCGTGTGTGGGATTATATGGGGACCCCTTTTCTTACCTATCTAGTTTCAAACATTTCTAGTGGTGGCTGATTTACCATTTGAAACCCCGTGTGTGTGCTTGGTGGATCCCCTCGCAGTTTTTAAACAACCCAGACCAGCGGAGACATGGTTTCCCTGTTGGTCCACCTTTGACCGGCGAGGGCCCGAGGCCTCACGTGAGGCGTCTCGGTAACCCAAACCCTGTTGAGACGGAAGAGTCCGATCCGAGAGCATGGCCAACTTTTGGATTGGGTGTCGACTCCCCGGGGGCCACCCGGATTTGTTCGTTGTTAGTTAGAGGGACCTGTCGTTTCAGATCTCTTGGAACTAAATCATAAAATGGTTGCCTGTGATGGGTAGCAACTGAGAGAGATGAGCGTGCGTGCGGAGCCTTGTAATGGGCAGTTGGTACACCCCTGCAGGGTTAAAAAATTTTGAGAAGCCGTGTCCACGGTTATGGACGACTTGAGACCTAATCCTGGTTCATAGACAACAAAAACTGAGATAATCTTAATATAACTTGATCAATGTGTGTGCTCCTTGATTGCTTCTTCTTCGTCGGGATGCGAAGAGGAGGACAAGGATAGGATAGGTGTTATGTTTGCGTAGTAGGTGGATAGCAGACTTGTTGGAGGCAGTTCCTCATCGAATGCTTGGGTTCTTATCTTACTCTCTAGATCGTTAGCCACTTCATAAATGCTAGTGCGGTAGCAACCTCACCACTTAACCCTTCCTTACCGTAAACTACTAGTTGTCCTAGAATGACGAGTGATGAAGTCCTTGCTGGGTCAGTTGACCACTACAGTTGGATGCTGACTACTTATGAACTCATGATACTACCCCCAAACTCTTTTCAGGGTTCTTGATTGACAACAGGTATGGTGATCGACGTTTCACGTGGAGACTCGACGACGACTAGTTAGGCGGATCCCAGCGGAGGGCCTGGACCCGTGTGGTTATGGGATCGATGTTTTTCTCCTTGCCAGTAGGCATTTGATTGTAGTCTGTACTCAGACATGTATCTTCCGATGTTGTATTGTATTAAGGTAGTTGTATGCCGATTGTATGAGATGTTGTATCTTTGTAATTGTAATGTTGTGATATCATGTTGGAAATCCGGGGCATATGGCTATGTCATATGTCGCGGTGGGACCAATATGTGCTTCGTCCCCGGATCTGGATGGAAACATATAGATCTGGAACAATACCGCATATCGGGCCTTACAATCCCGCTGGTATTAAGTTGTGAGCCCCACCCAAAGTGTAAACTCAAAGCAACAGACAACTACATTCACAAACTTTGCGTAAGGTAAACAATCCTTGCAACCGCGGTTACAAGCACCGTTGCTTACTCCCTGGTGGCAATAGCACATCCCCTAGTCTCATATTTTTTTCACTGAAGGTAGACATCGGGGGGCATGAACCTACAATCAAGCATAAATGCTCCCTCTTGGAGTTACTATCTACTACATGGCCAAAGCAATAAAAAGAAACGGAGAACATGGAAGAATTACTCAAGAACAAAATATAAAAGGAGAACTAAATATATAACTCATCACGATCTGGACATAATCTCATAATCCATTGGATCCCAGCAAACACAGCATAGAAAAAGTAGGAAAATTACATAGATGCCTTGATCATGTAGGGCATCTTACAAGGGCTAAGAATTGAAGCACAAGCTTGGAGAGAAGACATCATATAGCTACTGTTCATGGACCCATGTGTCGTGAGTATCCCCCTTGGCCCATGGGTCCATGACCAGCAGTTATGTCATGTCTTCTCTCCAATCTTTTGCTTCAATTCTTAGCCCTTGTGAGCTTCCCTACATGATCTCGGCATTTATGTAATTTTCCGTCTATTGCTATGCTATGTTTGTTGGGATCCGATAGATTATGAGATTATGTTCAGATTGTGATGAGTTAAATATTTGGTTCTCCTTTTATATTTTGTTCTTGAGTATTTCTTGCCTGTTCTCCATTGATTTTTATTGCTTTGGCCAAGTAGTAGATAGTAACTCCAAGAGGGAGCATTTATGCTTGATTGTGGGTTCATTACCCCAGATATCTAGCTTGAGTGACGGAAACATGAGACTAGGGGACGTGATGTTGCCACCCAGGAGAAATCAACGGTGCTTGTAACCACGCTTGCAAGGATTGTTTACCTTATGCAAAGTTTGTTAATGAAGTTCTCTGTTGCTTTGGGTTTACACTTTGGTTGGGGTTCGCAACATAATACCAGCTAGATGTTCTGGATAGATATCTCAAGGTGGATGATTAGTGAGTGGATGCTGATGGATAAATGGTCTACTTGTTTTCGTGTACTGCCCATACTTTTGGGCCTCTAACTTTCTTGTAGCATAATTGATGGGAAACACAGTAGAAAAAAAAAATTCCGGCCTACATAGCAATCACCCAAGATCATCTATGAAGATTGCATACAAGGTTTTAGGTCATGGCTCAACAACCGATGTAGCGGAAGTAGAGTTGGTGAAGACCGTTGATGCAGATCCCCTTATCAAGGAATTTCAATGACCTCCCAACCGCGAGGATATCAATCTTGCGTACCGCCCCACAATCCGTGCCGCGAACCTTCATGTGATCCGTCCCGCGATCAAGTCCCACGAACAACTCCCTCGAACTAGATCTCCGAGGAAGAAGAAGGACCTCGAAGAAGGATCAAAGGTATGATCCCTCTACTGGTATCCCCACATCCCGATGTAGCAATCCACCAGCACTCCGCCGTCCATAGAAGAACGCCACCGAGAGAAACTACATGAAGAATAGCCTAGCGGCATCCGTACTAGAACGATCTAGCCCGAAGAGAATTAGAGGCGCGTGGGATTTAGTTGGGGCAGCTTTGGGGCTTTTCTTGTGTGTCTTTGGGGCTACCCCTGCCCCCAAATATATAGGTGCAATTCTGGGGTCGGAACTTGGGCGAGGGTTCTCCCCAACGTCGGTTTTGGCCACCAGGAGGAGTCCAAACGGATTCTAGTACGAAATGCCTTGGACTACGGCATCCAGGGGCAAAAATCCAGGGACCCTGGTGTCTGGGCTTGCCCCCCAAGGAAATTCCTTTTTCCGGCAACCTACGACCTTGTGGACCTTCCTACTTGGCCTAGCTTCGGTTTCCGCGTCTTGGAGAGTTCCATAACCCTCTGGATACTTCCATAAGCTCCCAAGAACCTCCCGAAACCTCCCGAAACATTTCTAGAAGTCCCGGAACAATTTCCCGATGTTTCGTAACCTTTCCACAACTATTACCGAATGTTGCAAACCCTTCCGAGACTATCACGGATGTGTTGTTACTATTTCAAGACTCTTCTTGAATGTCCCGGAATCATTCGAGGCCGTTATCGAATATTCTAAAATCATTCGGCATCACCTAGAACACTTCTAGTTCTACCCAGAACACTTCTGGTTCCACCCGGAATAATTTTGGTCCCCTTTCTCTTTTCATCTCCTAGTTCTCTAACAGACTACTACTTGTTAAGTGTGTGACCCAATAGGTTCGGTATAATGCGGACATGACTCAGAACATCTTCCATGTTTGGGTTCGGGGAAGAAAACACAAATTTTTCATAACCTACGAGACCCATACCAAAGACCTATGTTATGCTGATGCAAGTAACGGACAGAAATAGATCACATACCAGTATGTAGTCCGTTAAGCGGGAAACATTCCCGCATGAACGTGGTTGGTGTAGTCGTACCGGCAATCCCCGATGCCGCGCAGATCCACGATGACTCCTATAGCCACCTGATCCTTGTAGACCGATGATGGGATTACGTCCCCTTCAGAACGTTGCTGATGAAGACCTCGCGATATGGCCACGATGATGAAGTAGCACCACAAGTTTAGTGCCTCGCGGGATTATACACATACAGTATACCCAACGTCCCTCTGGGCTTCGAACCAGTAGAGTAGCGGAAAGAAGATGGATTCGGATCCCGATTCCAGCAGCACGACGGCGTGCGTATAGTGGAGAAATCCCCAACCAAGTGTAGACTCCAAACAAGGGGAGTCCACTCGAGGAAGGAGAAATCTGGGAGAGAGAGATGAGAGAAACTTGTCTCAAATCAATTTGTATGAAGAAAAAGGGCACCCTACCCCTCCTTATATAGGCCAAGGAGGGGTGCCACCCTCCCCTCCACTTCCGGGGTGGGACTAATCCCAAGGGGAGGGCAAATGGCGCAGCCCTAGGGGGGTGGGCCCCCTTCATGGCGCCATGGCCCATATGGAAGGACTCCCTCTCCCCCTAATGGGCCCTATGAGGCCCATGTGCCTTTTCTTCCATTTTTAATTATATTTAAATACATTTTAATATTTAATTCAGATAATTAAATAATAAAACATATATGAAACATTATTAATTATATTTTGAACCTTCCAAAATACCCGAAACAACTTCCAGCCTTCATCGGAACAATTCCGGTGTTCTCTCCAATTTCTCCGGTGATCCCGAATCAATCCTTACTGCGTCGAGTACCCTTAAGTGTAACACCCTACGGTCCGGGAAACAGCAGACATGATCGAGACAATTCTCATTGATCAATGACTAATCAATTGGACCTGGTTACAATCCTTGATAGCCCCTGCGCTTCCATCGAATGAACTTCAATCGCTGTTGGATCCGTTAACCGTGTGCCTGTTCCCTTTGTCCTATGGTACTTTGCTTGTCCGAGGTTTGATCATCGGTATCCATTATACCTAGTTCGTCCTCGTTCTCAACAAACAAGTTTACTCGTTCCCGTGATTTTACAACTCCGTGACCTAGTCACACGTTTTCAAACTTTATGATGCAATATCACCGAGTGGGCCCAGAGTACCTATCCGTCACACGGATGGACAAATCCCGCTTTGATCTATTTGCATACTCATCAACCATCTATTTCGGAATACCCAAAGTGCACCGTTATGTCCAGCATATTTCAGTCAGGCGGTGGCATACAAATCAAAGTCTCCTCATAGATGACAATTACGTATGATCATTACGGTCAAAGGATCTGGTCACTACGTTATAGTTATCGCAATGTCGAACTATGTGACTTGATCACATCGCAACACTTCTGGTGGGTGTATGTCAATCATATAATTATCCAATGATATGACTCCATTGTCAACAGACGCCATTGTTTCATGATCAGGAAACCTTGATCATTAATCGCCCAATGGACTAGTATACTAGGGTTTACCAGGGACCTGGTTGTTTGTATACCACACCTGTATTAATGTTTCCGGTTAATACAGTTATAGCATAGTATCAAACGTAATATGAACTAATGGAATATGCTCGATAAAACATATTTTATTTGCCTCTAGGGCACATTCCCAACATTCCGGACATAGGTCAACAGCCTTTTGTCAATAGCCAATAATCAACATCGTAGCCATGGACACCCATGTTAGTTCCCGCACATACACGAAGAAACTTCGAGTGAACCATTATGTTTAGTCATGTAACATTCCCTTTGCTTCTTAATATATGACAAAGTTAGAGGAGATAAGTTTGGCACCCATGTATAAAAACTTCTTGAACACAAGCCACTTGTTATCCTTCTTGCTTGTTTGTCCCTTTTCTCATTATCGTATTTCGGTATCCCCGTGAATAAATCACAATGCGTCTGGCTAGACTATAATGGATACCGTTATACCGAGTGGGCCCGAAGTGAATATCTTATTCATCGTGAAGGAGCAAATTCCAGTCTTGAACTATCGCAATTACTAGACACACTATCCGATGTACCCAGAACTTATTTTACTACTTCCCAGTAACGTGAAGATTCATGTAAGAACCAAAGTACATCTTCATGCGTGAAGCAACTCGATACTCTCATGGTCTAAGGAATTACATATATGATAACATTTCATGATATAACTTTTAGCGTTGTTACGATGTGATCTCTAAGTATATAATTCAATACTGGGGTCGGTTCAACATCATTGTTCTGCTAACAATATGTTCTCATTGGTACTGACATCCTTGTTACAAGAACAATGTCCATGATTAAGAAAACGTAATCATCAGTTAGCACCTGAGTTGTTCTTAGAGGCTAAACCAGGAACTCTTGGTGTTTACATTTCCACACATGAAAATGAGTTTTCTTCTAAGTCTCACAGTCAGGGCCATTGCAATTATAGCACAAAAATATAAACATTAATTATGAACGTGGAAATATATATATAATAACATTCTATTTTTGCCTCTATGCCATATTTCCAACACTCTCCCACTTGCACTAGAGTCAATAATATTACCAGTGCTTTAGCACTTTACACCTATGGCATACCGGTGTAATGCACGTTCATTTGTGGTATAGACTTCATCTTTGGATCTGACGATTCAGGCCCGTTTGTATCCTACATATCTTCGCGTTTTCACGCTATCATAAAATTCACTAATTTTGTCAGTTTAGCTTTGTATATGTTTGAATCATTTGGTAGGACCTTGGTTCCTTAGAATAAGTCATGACACCATTCATCAATGTTCTATGCGCTACAAGCATCTAGGAAACTATACCACATTCTTAAATGAACTTATGATTCAAAATACCCTCCTTGTTACTTCTTTAAGTAACAATATACTTAGCCTCTGTTATAGAATTCATCACAATATCTAACTTGACACAGTTCCTCCATACAGTGGCACCCTTACGTGTGAAACACATAATGCCAATTAAAATCAGAAATCGTTTGGAGTAAGTATGAAGACTGGATTGCTGTAACTGTTTACATCAAAATTCAGCTAGTGTAACTCATTACAACGAGCTCTTCATTGTCTCCATTTTCTGAGAAACATATCTTATCTTTCATAAGTTTAACTTTTCACTGTTTTTCCCATGATCAACATATTGATCACTTTGGTATCTTGGTCACAACCTTTTGGAGCAGTGGACATATCTGGTCATTTTACATATTATGGAGTACATGATTAATCCAAACACATAGGCGAATGGAATTCAATTCACGTGTTTTTGCTTATCTGTTTTCATGAACACTGATTTCTGCAAACAACTTTGCACCGTGACCTCGGCAAGAACATCCTTCTTGGCGTTTTCATACTAAACTACTTTAGTATCATGTCAACATGTAATGTTGGCTTTAGCATGATCAGGCACTTACTATCTACATAGATCATTGTGCTCAATACTAATGCTATATTAGCCCAAGTACCTCAGCTGAAAAACAATTTCCATTGAAGTCCTTATTCGTGTCAAGAAATTCATATTATTTCTAATCAACAATATGTCATCTACACAAGGTTTTAGAAATATTATTCAGCTCCTACTTACTTTCTTAAATATTCAAGCATCTTCGTTATTCCTTATGAAAACAAACTCTTTTGGAAATTTCATCACAACAAAAATTCCAACCCCATTTTGCTAGCTTCAGTCCATTACTGGATATCCGAGGCTTGCATCTATTCTAGCATCCTTTAAATAGACAAAACATTCCGGTCGTATTAGATATACGTCCTTTCTTATATTTCCGTGTAGGAATTTTGTTTTGACATTCATTCGACCATATCCTATAAATAAGATATGTAGTAATTGCTGGTATAACCCGAACTGACAAAAGCATCTCTAGGGTCGGCATTACTTTGCCGTAGTCAACCTTTGAAATTGCTAGAAAACATATTTCCAACGAGTTGAGCTTTATGGATAAAAGAATTTCATCTGAATCAGTTATAGATCCATTTATATATTCTTCAGATTCTTACTCTTTCAGAGGGTCTACCAAGTTCAAAACTTGACTTACTTCTAAGGATACTATCTCGGATTATTCGGAATTTAACCAAATCCCGGCGTCAGGGCCCAGCAACGCATCTTTATATATCACATGTTTATCATTGTCGAACAACAATCTCTCGTTTATATATCAGATGTTTATCACATGTTTATACGAGTTTTGCCTAACCTGTGTGGTTCAGCTGCACACTTCTCTGAAGATTCAACAATCTTGACAAGTTGCACTATCCTCCCACTCACTCTTTTGTAAGAAACTGTTTTCTTCAAAACACACAGTTCTTAACAAAAAACAATTTTGCTTTTGTGTAGTGATAGAGGAATACCAAAACTTTTGGCATAACCTTAACAAAGTAGCACTTATCTGATTTGGGGTTTTGAGTATGTCAAACATATGCCTCATATAGCCAAATTTTAAGAAAAGACAACATGGTTTTAATATTCCATGCCATATCTAATATGGTGTCATTTCGACAGATTGGATGGTGCTCTTTTGAGTGTTATAAGTCGTAGTCACTAAAGCATAACTTTAAAAAATATAATGGCAAATTGATAAACGTCATATTTGATCTTATCGTGTCATACATCGCTTGATTACGTCTCTCGAACACTTTACTCTTTAGTGGTGTTTCGAGAGGCGCAAGTTACGAAACTTTTTCACAACTCATCAGACGTTCTCTAAACTTGTAACTCAAGTATTACTTTCTACAATCTAATTTGCAGAAGCATTATTTTCTTCTTACAAAGATTTCTATTTCACTCTAAAATTCCTTGAACTTTTCAAAGATTTTACATGTATGTCTCTATTGAACAGATATTCACATATCAACTTCAATCTCATGAGTGAAGATAGAAAATCCACTGCACACGATGTAACATCCTAAAACTAGAAAAATTCCATATAAAATTGCACTTTTATTTTTCCCATTGGGGATAATAATTTGCACATTTAATATTTGCAATAATCCATGTGACGGAAAAATTGGCAAGCATTTTTCATGTTATGTAAAAGGATTATTTCCATTTCTTTTCTTTCTTCCTTTTTAAGCCTTTGCCATTTTCTCATTTCTTCGTCTTTGACCCCCTAAGCTACACCTTTGGGATTTTATCATGTTGTGCCATGATTAAAGCCCCTGCAAAATCCCAAGATTTTAGCCCTTCTAAAAAATGGGGTTGTAGTTCAAATTGCATTTGAAATAATTTAAATGCCTTTCGAAATACTTAAACATATTTGACCTAAATCATTTTCTAAAAATCCTATAGTTACTGAGGATTCATAATCATATTTGTACATGATTTTTGGAATTCATTTGCATTTTCCATTTAGCCTTTTCCTATGCTGTCTTTTGTAAAAGAATAAAATCCAGATATTCTTTTAGCCACTTTGGCCTCTCTCCCTCTCCAGCAAGCCCATCATCCCAACCCAATCCCCAAAACCCCCCAGCCCAACCGATCCTCTCCTGTCTCTTCTTTCCTGCACGTGGAGGACCCCTCCCTCTCTCACACGCCATGAACGTGATGGAGGAGGTGGAGCCCTCCCGGCAGCCACCCTGGTGCTCGACATTTAGCCCCCTCTCTCCCCTCCAGGAACCCTAGCCTCTCCTCTTCCTCCCCCTTGCGCCGCCATCTCTCCTTCCTCTCCTCTGATTTTCTTCTTCTCTTCCTCCCTCCCCTGTTTTCTCTGCATCCACCTGGACAGGAGGTCCAGGGCGATCGCCAGCGAATAATTCAACCCCGGCGTGGTCTTCCACCGTAAGCATACGAGGCTGGCGAGCCTCGATCCCCCTGCTCCTTGTGCCTGTAGCCATCAGCGGTTGCTCCTGCCTCGCCCGTGTTGTCATCGCCTTCTTCCGGCGGGCCGGAGACAGCGGCCTCCCCTGCTTCTTCATCGCTGTCAAGGAGCGCGTCGCCGAGGCCGATCATCTTCCTCGCATCCCCGATGTGAGCCTCGTCTCCTCTTCCCCTTCCTCGCGTAGGCCGTCCCATAGCGTCTTTGTATGCTGCAGTTCGCCGGTGTTGCGTATTGTCGTAGCTGTGCACGTCAATGGTTGCCCGTCCATCCAGATCATGTCCGGTACGCACGCTTGCAGCGGCATGCTCCAGGTCGTGCCTTTGGCACCCAGGAGCTACCCCAGCGATCGCCCTCCTCGTCGCGTCGATCTGGTCTGGGCCGTCGCTGCATTTTTTTTGTCAGGGAACGGTGTCAGTTCCTTCAGTTTTGCTTGAGTTCAGTTAGCCGCGCCTGATGGATCTTGTAGTATCATTGTCAGTTTCTTACATCAACATAACAGTGTAGCGCAGTGGTTTGGCTCACTGATTTGCATCCGAGAGGGCGTGGGATCAACTCCCCATCCGCGCAAAGCGCCTCTTTTAATATGTTTTGTCGCGCGCAACCTCTGTTCTTCAGTTTCAGAGTTTCAGTTACTGCCTGCAGCTGCTTCTTATCGATTCAGTTTTGATTTATGTCACGAATCATTTGCTGGTTCAGTGGTGTGCGCTCGCTTGTTCCAAGCAGGAGGTACCTAGTCAATTCCCCTTGGGCGCGACTAAAACCCCCATTTTTCTGCCTTTTCCTCTGTTTTGCAGCAGCTGGAAATGGGCTCAGCCCAGCTGTTGTCTCTCGACCGTGGGCGCCTGATAGGGAAGATCCGCGAGGATTTGGTCCGACCTGGCCGAGATCAGCCCAGTGGAGGGTTTTCATCTTTTTTTCTTGGATTAAATTCAAATCATTTTGATTTGAACCAAATCTGCCCCTTTTTGCTTTGCTTGTGATATGTGCATTCTTGCCCCAATTAGATCATGTCATATATTGTTTTGGGGTAGAAAAATGTGAGGAAGGTGATTGTGCTGTTCATTTTGTCAAATGGGCATGCATTATTTGGTGATAGTGTATGTTTTTGCACGTAAACCCCTCACATGTTACACTTGGCTTCGCGTGTTTCGATCACCGTGGTTCTCCCGTTAACCGTCATTTCCGGTAGCATAGTCTTGTGTTGTATTTCATTTCTTGAAATAGATTTCAATAGTTGCACCATAATATGCCATACCATTTTTCATATATGTTATGTTAAGGAATCCCAACGTGAGGTCTATCTTCATGTGTGGGCAACTCTTGTTCATGTCATGTTCTATTCCATTTCTTATGCCATGATCCTGCATTATAACAACTACAACATAACGATCCTTCGGATCCGTAATTCACCTACATAATGCATATGAAGGTTGTTGGGAGCATTGCACCCTTGCCACCCGAGCTTCGTTAACCTTGTCTATTCCTATGTTCATGCCATGATATTAAAATGACATGCATCATACTTGATCTTGCTTGCTTATTTATTGCTTGCTCGTGATTTCCCCGTAGTAATAGTGGTATCTCCGTTGATTGCTTTCCAGTGTTTACTTCTTGTGTGCTCCCGTGGATACTTTCAGAGACGATGCGAGTTTGAGATCGACTACACCTTCGGAACCCGACTTATCAACAGGCAAGGACTATGCATTACTTATGATCCATTCTATTATAACCAACGGTTTGCATGCTAGTCTAGGTTAGGTTCGATGTTTGATCCTACCACATGTTTACAACCTCTCTTAAACCGATACAGCCATGTCCCCTCCCTGCAAACCATGTACTGCTATGTTACTATTGCTCGTTGCTCAACCCCTGCTTAGTATGCATGCTTAGGATGCTACGAATGTTACCCTCTGTTACTCCTTGGATTGGGCTATCACACTATTATATTTATTGTGGATGATGTGATTATTATAATGTTGACTATTCTCGACGAAGGATCGAAGGTCTAGGCTATCCCAACCCGATGCTTTGTTCCATTCGAGTCACCTAGGACCCGAGTTCCGGGTATTGTGTCTCTTGACGAGCGTTCCTAACCGCGTGTGGGATGCTATGGGGTCCCCTTTTCTTACCTACCTAGCTTCAAACATTTCTAGTAGTGGCCCAAGCTGATTTACCATTTGAAAACCGTGTGTGTGACTAGTGAGCTCCCAGTAGATTTACAAAAAACTCAGGCCAGCGGAGATAGAGTTCCTTTGTTGGTCCACACTGGTGAGCTAGGGACGCCCCTGAGTTCAGGTGAGGCTAACCCTGACCTTGGCCCTACAGAAGAGTCTGATCTGAGAAAGTGGCCGGCTTTTGGATTGGGTGTCGACTCCCCGGGGGCCACCCGGATTTGTTCTTTGTTAGTTAGAGGGATTATGACGTCCGGATCTCTCGGAACAACTCTTCAATGAGTGTCTTTAATGGGCCCGACTCACAGAGTCTGCGTACATGCAGAGCTTATAATGGGAAGTTGGTACACCCCTACAGGGATAAATCTTTTCGAGAAGCCATGTCCACGGTTATAGACGACTTGAGACCTACTCCTTGTTCATAGACAACAACAACTGAGATAATCTTAATAACTTGATCAACGTTTGTGTGCCTTGACTGTTTCTTCTTCGTCGGGATACGAAGGGAGGACAAGGATAGGATAGGTGTTATACTTGCGTAAGTAGGTGGATAGCAGACTTGCTGGAGGTGATTCCTCATCGAATGCTTGGCTTCTCATCTTACTCTTTAGATTGTTAGCCACATCACATATGCTTGTGCGGCAGCAACCTCACCACTATCCCTTCCTTACCGTGAACTACTAGTTATCCTAGAATGACGAGTGATGAAGTCCTTGCTGGGTCAGTTGACCACTACAGTTGGATGTTGAGTACTTCTGTACTCATGATACTACACCCAAACTCTTTTCTGGGTCCTTGATCAAGAACAGGTATGGTGATCGACGTTTCACGTGAGGACTCGACGACGACTAGTTAGGCGGATCCCGGCGGGGGGCCTGGACCCGTGTGTTTATCGGGATCGCTGATTTTTTGATTTCGACTAGGCATTTGATTGTAGTCTCTACTCAGACATGTATCTTCCGCTGTTGTAATGTATTTAAGGCAGTTGTATGACGATTGTATGAGATGTTGCATCCTTGTAGCTGTAATGTTGTGATGTCATGTTGGAAATCTGGGGCATATGGCATTGTTATATGTCGTGGTGGGACGGATATGTGCTTTGTCCCCGGATCTGGATGGAAACATCTAGATCTGGAACAGTAACGCATATCAGGCCTTACAACTTGGTATCAGAGCCTTACCGACTGTAGGATCCCTTTACTGGTCGAATTTGAGTCTAGACAAAAACTATTTTGTAGTTACTAAGTTAGTTATCAGAGAGTAGGATTCTTTTTACTCCTTATCCCCTCCCTCTGATAAGGAAGTGCGACATAATGTTTTCTCCTTCAACTTATCCTCTTCAATACCAAATCTAGGTTCTCGTTTAGGAGATTTCAGTTGGACCAATACTTTCTCAGCAGCGGGTTGGTCGGCGTACTTCGAACTCGCTGAGCATGGCTCGTGGGCTTGTCACTTTACATCGAAAAATGTGCGGCCCACGTGAAACAACGAACCGGGTTGGCTGGTTATTATCCAACTAATGCATTCTGAACCTCCTGCTTCGATTGTCCCCCTTCATCCGCTGTATTCGGCACTGTGTGTGGATCCTCCTCTGTCCCGTCTTGTTGTCCGGGTTTTCGCACCTTCCTGAGTGATGTTATTGTAGAAATGCTTGTATGGTATTGTTTCGATTTGGATTCTCATTTTCGTGGCATCCAGTAGATCCTAGGTAATCTTATTACAGAGACTTCAAGTTTCTTTTCTCGAGTGGAATCAGTTTTGTTGTGATATCCCCTCGTTGAATCCGAGCTTGCTCTAAATCAGTTTCCCGCACCTATGGAAGCTTCTTCTCCGATATCGGCATCTCCAGTCAGGTTGGATCCCGAAGGAAGCAAACATCTTCGTCACGTTGAGAAAATCCGTTGTTGGTGGTGTCGGGAAGTTTCACCTGTCGTTCGATCTTCCTTTTTGCAACATCTCGGTCCCTTTCCCCCGGGTTATGCCGAATCTCAGGGCGAGATCCTTTGTTGTTGGTGGCGAGTTGTAACAGCCCAAAACTAGCAAAAATCAATAAAAAATTGCAGTTTTATTTTTCCCATTGGGGATAATAATTTGCACATTTAATGCATTTTTCATGTTATGTAAAAGGATTATTTCCATTTCTTTTCTTTCTTCCTTTTTTGGCCTTTGCATTTTCTCATTGCTTCGTCTTTGACCCCCTAAGCTACACCTTTGGGATTTTATCATGTTGTGCCATGATTAAAGCCCGTGCAAAATCCCAAGATTTTATCCCTTCTAGAAAATGGGGTTGTAGTTCAAATTTCATTTCAAATAATTTAAATGCCTTTTGAAATACTTTAACATATTTGACCCAAATCATTTTCTAAAAATCCTATAGTTGCTGAGGATTCATAATCATATTTGTATATGATTTTTGGAATTCATTTGCATTTTCCTTTTAGCCTTTTCCACTGATGTTAAAAGAATAAAATGCAAATATTCTTTTAGCCACTTGGGCCTCTCTCCCTCTCCAGCAAGCCCATCATCCCACCTCAATCCCCAAAAACCCCCAGCGCAACCAATCCTCTCATGTATCTTTTTCCCTGCACGTGGAGTATCCCTCCCTCTCTCACATGCCATGACTGTGGAGGAGGAGGTGGATCACTCACGGCAGCCACCCCGGCGCTACCCTTTTAACACCCTCTCCCCCCTCAAGGAACCCTAGGCTCTCCTCTTCCTCCCCCTTGCGCCGCCATCTCTCCTTCCTCTCCTCCGCTTTTCTTCTCCTGTTCCTCCCTCGCCTGTTTTCTTTGCAGCCACCTGAACAAGAGGTCCAGGGCGATCGCCGGCGACTTCTTCTACCCCGGCGTGGTCTTCCACCGTAAGAAGACGAGGCTGGAGAGCCTCTTGCCCCCTGCTCCTCGTGCCTGTAGCCATCCACGGCTACTCTTGCCTCGCCCGTGTCGTCAACGCCTTCTTCCCGCAGGCCAGAGACAACGGCTTCCTGTCGGGACCCGGGGTTGGCGTATGCAAGCCTCGCTATGACACAATCATATGGAGAGCTGAGAACCGTACCCACTTGTCTAAGCAGACAAATCCAAGCACAGAACTTTGTCGGAAAGCAACGAACGTGAGAGGCATCCCATCCAGGCCGGATGATCAACTGAAATGGGTCCTCATCGTCCGCACACAAGTCTAAATGATATGGGTGGTGAACTCCCATACTCATAGACAAGTCGCCTCAACCATACTATCGATTGTATTATAACCCTTACATAGACTTACTCCAGCCCGATCACTTAGTCGGGGTCTAGGGCGGGCTCGATCATACATCAAAGTGTGCATGTGACGGAGTCACGAACAATCGCATCGCGATGCCCCAAGCTGCGCACATCTAAGGGCCACTTGGTGTATAAAAGACCGCCAACCAGATCACAACTAAGGTCTCGAAAACCCATACTAAGACATGCATGTTATAATCATACACGCAGCACACATGTCTAGTATGAACAGCAGGTATCATTGCAATTCTCTACAAAGTATACAACTTTATTGATAACTGTTACAGAGTGCACAGAGAGATCACAAGTCTGTGATCCAACATTACATCAAACATGCGGAAGCAAAGTAGGTCTGAGTACAGACAAGTTTAACAAATGTCTTAGAGAAGCCTTATCTATAAACAAGCCCTCCACGAGGGAACCAGTCTGTTGACTGCGACTACACTAGCTTGGTCTTCAGTCGTCGAGCTCGAGGAAGAATCCACCTTCGGGGTCAGTGTTTCATCTAAAACATAGAATAAGAAAACGTGAGTACAAAGTCGTACTCAGCAAGACTTACGTAGGAGCTATACTACTCATGCACATGTATCAGGGGAAAGGCAGGTGGGGTTCAAATACAGAAGTGCCAGCTTTGACTTGGCTACTCCTGAACTACAAGTACCAGACTTGAGGTAAGAAGCGTACACGAGTCCACTACATGTCTCCAACCAAATACACCACTATGGTGCCTTGCTCGACTTCCCCAAGAGAAAGCACGCCATAGCACTCACGCTATCTTGGCAAGTTTTATAAGTATTCAGTTCAAGTTGTCTAATAATCGAGCACAACTTTCCAAGTAGTCCCTTACCGCGGACGCGGCTATTCGAATAGTTTATTAACCTTGCAGGGGTGTACTACTACACACATGAAACTATCAGTTACCGCCTTTGTACTTGACACCGTTCAAGACGTGCCGGCGAGGATAATATCCACAACTTTTACCTCACAGCCAACTCAAATTCAATGGAGACACCTATCTGGGCTGGAGTCCACATCGTGAACCCGGCTGGTTTACCGATGTGGCCCCAGAAGATGTGTGCAGGGTCCCAAGCCGGTCTGAATAGCCGTTCTTCCACTTCGCAGACCATGCCACAGACCTACCAGAACTCCGAACTAATGCGACTCATTGAACCAAGAAGGGGTGAGTTAGTAGGTTGAGCGGGGTTCCGTTTTCCCAACATCTGGTAGTACTCTTCATCTTGGATCACCACACAAGAACTCGTGCTTAAGGCGGTGTTCAACGAGACAACCCACTGTGTACTCCTACACAGCCTCTCATCGTCCACCTTGTATTAGGGTAGACTCACCAACACAGTTTCACTTTCATCAACACCATGTTCACTATCATCCCGACTCACATCAAAAGCATCCTCATTGTAAACTCTAAGCATGCAATAAGCTATAACAGTTGCAGGGGCCACATGATATCAAACAACTCCTATGTCAGCTAGGATTGTGGTTTGCTTACTACTGTGACAAGATGATAGGTCATGCATCGGATATGGGTTCAACTATGCGGTAGAATCGATACAAGGTGATCTGCTAAACATGCATAAGCGAGACTGAGAGGGAATTGGGATTTTATAGACATGATCAATGGGGGTTTGCTTTCCTTGCTGACGAGGTTCAGTCAAAGTGACAGTGTCTTCAACGAAGGGGGTGAACTCGGTTTCCGGCTCCACTTCTATCCGAGCAAACAATACAAACAAAGTGATCAACATAAGGTACAATGCATAAGCACATCATCAATTGTAGAAGGTGATGTTCATGGTACTGATGTGTTGAGCATTCCATTTAAAAGGAGTATATTGCATTTGAAATGCAAATTCAAACTCCATTTGATTTATCGATGAATTTCAAAAGCATTTGAATCCATGAATGTTCATTTGAAAGGTTGATCATGAAGTGATGTTGTAAAGGTGAGGTAAAGCCTCTGATGTGTGGATGAAATCATTTAAAAGAAGTGTGTTGCAAAGTCATTTGCAAATTCACTCCAAATTTGAATTCAAAAGAATGCCATATGCATGTTTGCTACTGTTCACCCATTTTAAAATGGTCAAACATAGAAACAAGTTGCATATTCACAATCCTTGTATTTTTTTGATAATTTTAGACATATTATTTGTCCAATTTGGAGTTAAAATGAATTAATTATGAATTTCCAAAGATTTGGCTATTTTCTGGATTTTCTGGAATTAGATTAATTCAATTTAATTGATTAACTGCGTCAGCCCGACGTCAGTATGACGTCAGGGGGGGCTGACGTGTGGGCCAGGGGTGTCAGTGTCTGGAGTTTATTTAAACTTCGGGTTAAATTAACCCATAGTTAATTAAGGACCTGAGCCCACTGGTCAGTGGCCCATGGGGGGTTTAGGTGGGGATTAGGCTTAGGGTTAGGCCCTAATGGCTGGCTCGCCGGAGAACTCGCCGGAACTTCGCCGGGGTTGCTGTTTCGGGCGCGGGAGGGGGAACGGAGACCACTGGCGGGTGCCTCGTCGTCTCGCGCGTCTTCTGGCACACACGGGGGGGGGGGGGGGTAAAAAACACGCACTTAGGTGACAGCTAGCTAAACAGAGGCGGCGGACCGTCCACTGACCTCGTCGGAATCTCGTTCTGGAGCACGGGAGGAGGCGGGAAAGGGGAAATCGAGCGAGCTGCTCACCCTGGTACGAAAGAAGAAGACGGCGGGGTCGGGGGTTGCTCGACGGCGAAGAATTCGGAGGTTGTCTTCGCGGCAGCCGGCGGCGAGAGGAGCCCGGGGCTCGCGTCGTCTCGGGTGGCGATGGCCTCCAATTGAAGTGGGGGTTCGAGGAGGACGTCGACGGGGGTGCTGATGGACAAGGCGTGGCGGCGAGAGGAGCCCGTTGGCCGCGTCGGGGCGTCGCCGTGCTCCGGCTAGGTCACGGGTGCGGTGCTAGAACTCGCCGGAGAGGAAGGAGGAGAGCGTGCGCGAGGGGGGGGGAAGTGGCCTAGGCGTCTCCAGAAGGTGGCGTGGCGAGGAGATACCCTCCAGGGAGGCAGGAAACTGCCTGGCGCGCCCATGGCGCTCGCCGGCGACCTGCCAGCCTGCCTGTCCAGGGAGGAAGACACATGTGCCCTCCCTGGTGGGCTGGGCCAGGCTGAGGTGAGTGGGCCTCCGCCTGGGCGTGAGGTAAGGTGGCCTCTTTCTTTTTCTTTTAATTTTTCTTCTGCAATTTGTTTTACCTTGCTACAAAAAAATAGCAAAGTATTTTTATAAATGATCCAAATTTTTATATGGCCTGATAATAAAAATATCTAGCCACTTATAAAGTTTGGGCATTTTTAAAATTCAAATAATTTGAACTTTAATGCAAATAGGGGTTTAAATTTAAATCCAAGCTCCTGTTTGAATATTTGAAAAATCTATGAGCATGGGTTTGAATCCAAATCACTTTACATGTGATCACACTCATTTATGGGACTTTTCAAAATGCAAAAGGAATTTTTGGAGCAACTTTTTATCTGGCCATTTGAATTAATTCATCTGAGGGGTTTTTCTCTCCCATTTCAATTTCTTTTGAAATTTTTATCATGATGCAAAGTGACTTGGTAATCCTAGCACATACCTAACTTGGGGTTGTGACACTTCCCCTGCTTCTTCATCGCTGTCAAGGAGCGCGTCCCCGAACCCGATCATCTTCCTCGCGTCCCCGCTGTGATCCTCGTCTCCTCTTCCATTTCCTCGTATAGGCTGTCTCATACCGTCTTTGTATGATGCAGTTCACTGGTGTTGAGTCTTGTCGTAGCTGTCCACGTCAACGGCCGCCCGTCCGTCCAGATCATGGCCGGTGCGCGCGCACGCTTGCAACGGCATGCTTAAGGTCGTGCCTTTGGCACCTAGGAGGTACCCCAGCGATCGCCCTCATCATCGCGTCGATCTGGTCTGGGCCGTCGCTGCATTTTTTCGTCAGGGAACGCTGTCAGTTCCTTCGATTTTTCTTGAGTTCAGTTAGCCGTGCCTGATGGAACTTGTAGTATCAGTATCGGTTTCTTATATCAACATAGCAACGTAGCGCAGTGGTTCGGCTCCCCGATTTGCATCCGAGTGGGAGTGGGATCGACTCCCCATCCACGTTAGCGTCTATCCCTGCTTCTTATAGATTCAGTTTTGATTTACGTCAGGAATCATTTGCTTGTTCAGTGTTGTGCGTTCGCTTGTGCCAAGCAGGAGGTACCTTGTTCAATTCCACTTGGACGCGACTGAAACCCCCCTTTTTTCTGCTTTTTCCTCTGTTTTGCAGCAGGTGGAAATGGGCTCAGCCCAGCTGCTGTCTCTCGCCCGTGTGCGCCCGATAGGGCATATCCGCGAGGATTTGGGACGACCAGGCCGAGATCAGCCCAGTGGAGGGTTTTCCTCTCTTTTTTCTTGGAGTAAATTCAAATCCTTTTGAATTGAACCAAATCTGCCCCTTTTTGCTTTGCTTGTGCTATGTGCATTCTTGCCCCAATTAGATCATGTCATATATTGTTTTTGGGTAGAAAAATGTGAGGAAGGTGATGGTGTTGTTAATTTTGTCAAATGGGCACGCATTATTTGGTGATAGTGTATTTTTTTGCACGTATACCCCTCACATGTTGCACTTGGTTTCGCGTGTTTCGATCATCGTGGTTCTCCTCTTAACCGTAGTTTCCGATAGCGTAGTCTTGTATTGTATTTCATTGCTTGAAATATATTGCAATAGTTGCATCATAATATGCCATACCATTTTTCATATATGTTATGTTAAGGAATCCCAACGTGAGGTCTATCTTCATGTGTGGGAAATTCTTGTTCATGTCATGTTCTATTCCGTTTCTTATGCCATGATCATGCATTATAACAACTACAACATAAGGATCCTTCGGATCAATAATTCACCTACATAATGCATATGAAGGTTGTTGGGAGCATTGCACCCTTGCCACCCGAGGTTCGTTAACCTTGTCTATTCTTATGTTCATGCCATGATATTAAAATGACATGCACCATACTTGATCTTGCTTGCTTATTTATTGCTTGCTCGTGATTATTCCGTAGTAATAGTGGTATCTCCGTTGATTGCTTCCCAGTGTTTACTTCTTGTGTGCTCCCGTGGATATATTTGGAAACGATGCGAGTTTTCGATCGACTACACCTTCGTAACCCGACTTATCAATAGGCAAGGACTATGCATTACTTATGATCCATTCTATTATAACCAGCGGTTTGCATGCTAGTTTAGGTTAGGTTCGATGTTTGATCCTACCACATGTTTATAGCCTCTCTTAAACCGATAAAGCCATGTCTCCTCCCAGCAAACCATGTACTGCTATGTTACTATTGCTCGTTGCTCAGCCCCTGCTTAGTATGCATGCTTGATGTCTACGCACGATTCTATTCTTGTAGACCATGTTGGGCCTCCAAGCGCAGAGGTTTGGAGTACAGCAGCAATTTCCCTCAAGTGGATGACCTAAGGTTTATCGAACTCAGGGAAATAGAGGTTGAAGATGGTCTCTCTCAAGCAACCCTACAATTAAGATACAAGAAGTCTCTTGTGTTCCCAACACACCTAATACAACTAGGAGTTGTATAGGTGCACTAGTTTGGCGAAGAGATGGTAAAATATGGGTGATAGGTGTAGCAAAGCAAAGGTAATATAAATCTGTAATAAAAAGTGCAGCAAGCAAACAAGTAGTAAACGTGAGCATTGCAATGGTGGAAACAAGGCCTAGGATTCATAATTTCACTAGTGGAAACTCCCAACAACATTAATATAGTCCAATCACATGATATTCCTCATAAAACATGCAATGGAGACATACTCGGAGGTCATTCCTTTGTGGTCAAGAGAGGACGAGAATTGTGTAGGGCACAAAAGCACACCTCAGAGTTCGTAGTTCTCATCTATGGATTTCCCAATGTCACCTCGGCCATCCAAAGAGAGTACCACAATCACCACAACATATCTCAAGGATAGTCAAAGACAAGCACCAAGAGACTCTCAATCTTCAATCCACACACAAAAGAGGAAATCACTCATGAAAATATTCTTCTAACCCATGTCCAATAGACCGCTGTCACCATGGTCTCGGGGATTATACTAGATAAGATCAAGTGAGTACATCAATCCCATACATAGAAGAAGGGGAAACATCATGGGATCATCCTAGATTAACATAGCCTATGATCACAATCAAGGTCACATCATGGGAGAGAGTGAAGACCACATAGCTACTGGTAGAAATCACGGCCCCGAGGAGGAACTACTCCCGATTCATGGAGGGAGGAAGCAACGTCGATGGAGATGAATCCGGGGGCACTTCCCCCTCCCGGTTGGGTGCCGGCACAGGAATTCTGGTCCCCCGAAGCTTGTTGGCGATGGTGACGGAGATCGGAATTCCTTCTGGAGAAAAGGGGTCCGAAATCAGGGTTTTCACGACGGGAAAATAAATAGGAGCCAAAGGGGGCACCAGGGGAGCCACAAGTCGCTTAGGCGGCCTCCCGGCGTGGCCAAGCCCTGGGTCGTGCCCACTGGCCTCCTAGGCACTAGGTGGGGCCCCTCTGTCCCTTCTTCGTTGAATCTGGAAGCTTCCGGAACGCTGATTTTTATCTGATTTTTCCCGATTTTTTGGAGCACTTTTAATATGGGGGAAACCTGAAATAGAAAAACAGCAGAAAACAGGAACTGGCACTGGGGTGCACTGATTTAATAAGTTAGTCCAAATATGATCAAAAGTGTATGGAAGTTCATCAATTTCATAGCAATATCACACAAAAGAGGCATGGAGCAAGAAGAAATTATAGATACGTTTTGGATGTATCAACATCCCCAAGCTTAATTCCTGCTCGTCCTCGAGTAGGTAAATGATAAAAGCATAATTTCTGTGGTGACATGCTAAAAATCATATAAGAACTTTTAAGTAAAGCAATCAAGGCATGTAATTCAATTCAAGTCATAACAGGAAAAAGTCTATATTTAGCATTGAAACAAGCAACATAAGAACATAAAGGTGCAAGAGCTCTCGCTGTCCGTGACTCGAATGTCTCCAAATGGTGTTTGCGTGCAAGAAAGGGGATAGGGATATACGAGAAAAAGGTGTTTTTGTGTTGAGAACACTATCTACTAAAGTTTCACACTTGGTCTTCTTTGGAATCTTATCTTGACTCATCCCCAGACCACTAGCCAGGTACAAGTCAAAATGATCCACTCCTTTTCGATATTTTGAGCACTCATGCAATGGATGAGTGTAAGGAAGAAAGTTGACACTTAGGATGGCAAAGAGAGAAAGAATGAAGGAGGGGGAAGACAAAAAAGGTGTGAACGGCTCACATCAATGAGGACAATCATAGGTGAGAGAAAGCCAAATGATAGATATGATGTGAGGAGTAGGGATTGCCATGCAACAGATGCACATATGAGCTAAGGTAAGCTCTCCAATGGAACTAGTGCGGGTGCATCCAACTTCCTTGCTCAAGAAGACCTAGAGCTCATTTGAGGAGGCTCATCATTGGAATATACAAGCCAAGTTCTATAGTGTGAGAGTCCCCACATAGCTATTTGCATGAATGATAATCTCTATGGAGTAAAAGATATAAGATGGAGTACGAGTGTGGATCTCTCAACAGGAATAGTAGTGTGACCCTTCTCTCTTTTTATTTCTTTTTCTCTTTTTTCTCTTTTTTTGTATTTTTTAGTGGCCTCAATGGCTCTTTCTATTTCTCTCATTTTTCCTCTTTGGGATCTTTTGATTTTTTCCTCTTTGGGATCTTTTCCTCACTTTAGGGGCAACACTCTATATATTACAAGAAGTATAGAAGATCTTTCACACTTTACAAGGTACTCAAATCATAAATAAGATGTATCTATCATGATGTATGCAAATGTATGCCTCTGTAAGTGTAGCAGGATATACAATGATACTAGCGCGTCATGTAGCAATGATTAGGGAAAGGCCCAACTAGCATGCGGCTCACCGATCAAGCAAGTAGCATGTATGATATGAAGATCAAGTCATGAGAAGGTGGATGTTGCATGTCAATGTATCTCGGAAAGGCTATGGAAATGCCTTGATAGGTAGGTATGGTGGCTGTTTTGAGGAAGGATATAAGGAGGTTTATGATGACAGAGTGTATCATGCCAAGGGTTTGGATGTACCGGCGAAGGTGGACGCCAACTCTCGGAGTGAGAAGAAAGCAATGCACGACACATGAGAGGCTAGCAAATATGAGGAGGTGAAAGTGTCAACTTTCAATGCTTACATTAGTCCGAAGAACTCATGCACTTATTATCGGTAACTCTCAATCTAGTAAGGAGGTTTCACAAAGAGACAAGTACCCCGAGGAGGAGTGTATGGGGGTTTGGTTATCCTTGCGCATCCTCGACTCATGGTACGTGAGTGTACTCTAATATTCGACCCCTCAGAAGAGTAGTGATCCATCTAGTAGCTAAAGTTCTCAACTAATTTTGTAAGTTTTGAAAATAAACGCGGATTGCCCAAAATACGACGTCTATCACTAATAGGCTAAAGTTCTTGACACCAAAAGTCCAAACATTACTCAAAACAATACCTCAAAACTATTGCAAGTTACTACTACAAAAGAATAGCAACCTTAATTACCTACTCCAAGTCAAGACACAAAACTCAGTGCAACAGGCAAACTCTCTAAACAAGATAAACATGAAAACTCAACAGAGTTCCAGCAACAAACAAAACAAAAGCTCTTAAAAATATAAGAATGAAAACTAAGAGCTAAACATGGCAGTAGCTATGAAAAAGATAAAGAACACACACAGCAAAGATAAGCATGCAAAAGTCCTATGTTGTGTTCTAAATTTTGGAAGTGGAGCGTGTTTCTCTCCCACACAAAGAAAGATGGGTTCTAACTTGTTATGAACAGTAAGGAAACTATAGAAAACTAAAAACAAAACCTAAGAGCGAGACGCTGCAAGAATAGCACATAACGCATGATGTGATAAAAATATAGTGAAACGAGAGGCGAACTGATAATTGTCGATGGAGAAGGGGATGCACGGGGGCATCCCCAAGCTTAGATGATTGAGTCTCCTTGAATTATTCTTGGGGATGCATGGGGGTATCCCCAAGCTTGAGCGCTTGACACTCCTGAATCTTCTTTCATCATTTTCCCTCGCACACTAGAAAACTCCCTTCATACATAACTCATCATAATTTGATTAGCGAGGTTAGTACCCATAATAAAATAATTTTTAATCTACTGGAAATAAGGATATTTTTTAAGAGATACTGTTTCTCAAGATTTCCAAAGAGTTTTTGAAGAGAAAAAGCAAGCTTAAGGTTTGCAAAACAAAGAAAAGGCAAAACAGGACAGGATCTGTGAAAAACAGACCAGCAGGTAGTAAAGAATTTTGTAGGGACACTTCTGCAACTCAAATCAAAAAACTCAGAACATACTTAAGTTCCGTAATTGTATAGATCACACTGTGTAAAAAGTTCAGCTCAAAAAGATGAACTGGGATTTTTCTGTGATTTTCCCCGTCACGAGGACAAAATCTGTTTTCTGGACACCATGTCACAACTTTCACTTCCCTTATCATAAGAGGCTATAATTGGCACAAAGCTTGAAAAGTAAAGATACAATGATGTTGATACAGTAGTAACAATCATCAAGACCACTAAAATCAGAACAAAAACAAAAAGGAAAACCTAAATTCGTTGCGGGCTGCCTCCCGAAAGCGCTTCTTTAAAGCCATTAGCTAGGCTTAAGATTTTAATGATGCTCTCGCAGGAATAAGAGTTGAAGCACAAAAGAGAGCATCAAGAAGAAAATACAAATCACATTTAAGTCTAACATGCTTCCTATGCAAAGGGATCTTGTAGAGAAATAACTCATTGAAGCATAAAGATATTAGCATAGGAAGGCAAAACAAGTGCAACTTCAATACCTTCAACATAAAGAGACGGACCTTGATATTATTGAAATATCTATAAGCATATGTTCCCTTCTCATTATACTTTTCAGTGGGATCATGAATAAACTCAGAAATATAAGTATCACATAAAACTTTCTTATCATGATCCACAAGCATAGAAAATTTGTTACTCCCCACATAAGCAAAATCCTTCTCATTAGCAATACTGGGAGCAAACTCAACAAAATAGCTATCACATGAATCATTCTTATCATGATGCACTTGTAAAATTTAATTCTTTATAGCATAAGTGTCATCACAATAATCATCATATATGGGAGCCAAAGTATCATCAAAATAAATTTCCTCATCAAAACTTGGGGGGCTAAAAAGATCATCTTCATAAAATGTAGCATCCCCAAGTTTTTTATGGCTTTGCATATCATTAGTATCAAAAGTATTCAAAGAAGACATGAAAATAACATTAATACTATCATGAGTGTTATGCAAATAATAAAGCTCCATAGGCTTTTTGATTTTATCTTCAAACACTTCATGTCCCAACTCAAGGTAGAGCTCCTAAAGCTCTCTCATAATATTTTTGTTGTTTTCCATAAAGCCTAACTAGTGAAAATAAAAACGAGAAACGAAAAGATTTAATTGCAAGATCTCAAATATACCTTCAAACACTTACTTCCCCGGCAACGGCGCCAGAAATAGCTTGATGTCTATGCATGCTTCTATTCTTGTAGACTATGTTGGGCCTCCAAGCGCATAGGTTTGTAGGACAGGAGCAATTTCCCTCAAGTGAATGACCTAAGGTTTATCGAACTCAGGGAAGTAGAGGTTGAAGATGGTCTCTCTCAAGCAGCCCTGCAATTAACATACAAGAAGTCTCTTGTGTCCCCAACACACCTAATACAACTAGGAGTTGTATAGGCGCACTAGTTCGGCGAAGAGATGGTAAAATATGGGTGATAGGTGTAGCAAATCAAGGTAATATAAATCTGTAATAAAAAGTGCAGCAAACAAAAAAGTAGTAAACGTGAGCGCAAACGGTATTGCAATGGTGGAAACAAGGCCTAGGCTTCATACTTTCACTAGTGGCAAATCCCGACAACATTAATATATTCTAATCACATGATATTCCTCATAAAACATGCAACGGAGACGTACTCGGAGGACATTCCTTTGTGGTCAAGAGAGGACGAGAATTGTGTAGGGCTACAAAAGCACACCTCAGAGTTGGTAGTTCTCATCTATGGATTTCCCAATGTCACCGCGGAGATCCAAAGAGAGTACCACAATCACCACAACATATCTAAAGGATAGTCAAAGACAAGAAGCAAGAGACTCTCAATCTTCAAACCACACAAAAAAGAGGAAATCACTCATGAAAATATTCTTCTAACCCATGTCCAATAGACCGCTGTCACCATGGTCTCGGGGATTATACTAGATAAGATCAAGTGAGTACATCAATCCCATACATAGAAGAAGGGGAAACATCATGGGATCATCCTATATTAACATAGCCTATGATCACAATCAAGATCACATCATGGGAGAGAGAGGAGACCACATAGCTACTGGTAGAAACCTCATCCCCGAGGACGAACTACTCCCGCATCATGGAGGGAGGAAGCAACGTCAATGGAGATGAATCCGGGGGCACTTCCCCATCCTGGCAGGGTGCCGACACAGGAATTCTGGTCCCCCGAAGCTTGTTGGTGATGGCGGCGGAGATCGGAATTGCTTCTGGAGAAAATGGGTCCAGAATCAGGGTTTTCGCGACGGGAGAATAAATAGGAGCCAAAGGGGGGCACCAGGGGGGCCACCAGTCGCCTAGGTGGCCTCCAGGCGGGGCCAATCCCTGGGGCGCGCCCACTGGCCTCCTAGGCACCAGGTGGGTGCCCTCTAGCCCTTCTTCGGTGAACTCGGAAGCTTCCGGAACGCTGATTTTTTATCAGATTTTTCCTGATTTTTTGGAGCACTTTTAATATGGGGGAAACCTGAAATAGAAAAACGGCAGAAAACAGGAACTGGCACTGGGGTGCACTGAGTTAATAGGTTAGTCCAAATATGATCAAGAGTGTATGGAAGTTCATCAATATCATAGCAATATCACACAAAAGAGGCATGGAGCAAGCAGAAATTATAGATACGTTTTGGACGTATCAATTCTTAGGATGCGACGAATGTTACCCCCTGTTACTCCTTCGATTGGGCTATCACACTATTATATTTATTGTGGATGATGTGATTATTATAATGTTGACTATACTCGATGAAGGATGGAAGGTCTAAGCTATCCCGCCCTGATGCTTTGTTCCATTTGAGTTACCTAGGACCCGAGTTCCGGGTATTGTGTCTCTTGAAGAGCGTGCCTAACCGCGTGTGGGATGCTATGGGGTCCCCTTTTCTTACTACCTAGCTTCAAACATTTCTAGTGGTGGCCCAAGCTGATTTACCATTTGAAAACCGTTTGTGTGACTGGTGAGCTCCCAGCAGATTTACAAACAACTCGGTCCAGCGGAGACAGAGTTCCTTTGTTGGTCCACACTGGTGAGCTAGGGACGCCCCTGAGTTCAGGTGAGTCTAACCCCGACCTTGACCATACGGAAGAGTCCGATCTGAGAGCGTGGCCGGCTTTTGGATTGTGTGTCGACTCCCCAGGGGCCACCCAGATTTGGTCGTTGTTAGTTAGAGGGATTATGACGTCCGGATCTCTCGGAACAACTCTTCGATGAGTGTCTTTAACGGGCCCGACTGAGAGAGTCGGTGTACATGCGGAGCTTATAATGGGCAGTTGGTACACCCCTGCAGGGTTAAATCTTTTCGAGAAGTCGTGTCCACGGTTATGGACGACTTGAGACCTACTCCTTGTTCATAGACAACAATAACTGAGATAATCTTAATAACTTGATCAACGTGTGTGTGCCTTGACTGCTTCTTCTTCGTCGGGATGCGAAGGGGAGGACAAGGATAGGATAGGTGTTATGCTTGCGTAAGTAGGTGGATAGCAGACTTGTTGGAGGCGATTCCTCATTGAATGCTTGGCTTCTCATCTTACTCTTTAGATCGTTAGCCACATCACATATGCTAGTGCGGAAGCAACCTCACCACTATCCCTTCCTTACCATGAACTACTAATTATCCTAGAATGATGAGTGATGAAGTCCTTGCTGGTTCAGTTGACCACTACAATTGGATGCTGAGTACTTCTGTACTCATGATACTACCCCAAACTCTTTTTAGGGTCCTTTATTGACAACAGGTATGGTGATCGACGTTTCACGTGGGGACTCGACGACGACTAGTTAGGCGGATCCCGACGGAGGATCTGGACCCGTGTCCTTATGGGGATCGCTGTTTTTCTCTTTTCCACTAGGCATTTGATTGTAGTCTGTACTCAGACATGTATCTTCCGCTCTTGTAATGTATTTAAGGCAGTTGTGTGCCGAGTGTATGAGATGTTGTATCCTTGTAGTTGTAATGTTGTGATGTCATGTTGGAAATCCGGGGCATATGGCATTGTCATATGTCGCGGTGGGACCGATATGTGCTTCGTCCCCGGATCTGGATGGAAACATCTTGATATGGAATAGTACCGCATATCGGGCCTTACACACAACTACACTTATTGGACTACACACGTCATCATGTATGATTTCCAATGGTTTAGTTTCCCATTCATGTATGGTCTATCAATGGTGTTTTAGTCACATTACTTAGAGACAAAGATCGCAAGCGTCAAGTGATTCATAATCATATGACTCGAAATTCCATCACTTAAGGAAATTCCTCATGCATGTTATGTGACTTGTGATAAACGACAGTGCCACACCTATGTGGTATTTCTGTCATTCTTGCGACATTTAACATCAGTGTTATGGATGTTTAGTATTATTATTAAGATTCATAACATACAACCTATTCATAATGGAAGTATAGCCTTTATAATATTCATAACTTTGAATAACCTTTTTGCATCAAACATGATTCAAAATGATGTTCTGCAACAAGGCTAAAGTGTAGTAAAAATTTACTCAACTCTAAATGTAATTATGAAGATAATCATAGAGTCAACACACGGTATAGTAAGCCTTTTACCGTGTTCCCGAGCGTGTCAAAACTCATCATCAGCTAGTCATAAAGACCATAGTATTTCTTGCATCAAGTTGCAACAATATGCAATCAACATGATATTCTAGAGATCAACTAGTTTAATCACAATACCTAGAATCAACAATTAACTACTTACTCATGATTCCCAAGAAATACACCTTTTGACCAGCAATGAATTCATCTATAACTTCGTATGACTATCATTTCTGAGCTGGATATTCCGGTCTTCTTTTGTTTTATCTTTATACGTATCATAGTTCTATTTCCAATGCCACTCCGACTCACAGAAGATCACACATGATCATGGGTGGCGCATGCCATGGACTTTCTGGCGTGTAAGTCTTACTAACACCCTTTGGAACTTCCTTTCCCTTAATTCCCATCATCATATGATCAGTGTTCTTATGGATCCCACACTTATTAGTTTTGTTCGAGCACAATGAACATTTTCACCAATGCTTACACGCATACATTGTACTAGATATCTTATATCCTACATCAATTGTCTTATCACTGAAAACAATTTTTCAGTTCCATGAATATAACATAACTATCCCAAACATTTCAAAGTTCAGGTTTCATGGTGATTAAGACAATACAATTAGTTGTGGGGGAATTCTAGCCTTTTGGATTGATGGACGTAAGTCACATCATCCATACAATTAGCGGGAGATCATCAAAATTTTGCGATAGGACATTGTCCTTCTCGGCACTATTGAGGATAGTCCTCACAATATAGTACCAATCTTAAAGTTTTTACCACATAATATAGTTTAATAAAAAAAAATTGGGAAGGTGGTAATGCGAGCCATTATTCTATAACGATAATGCAAATACTAAGACTTTGTTCATATTTAAGTTGCACTTTGTGATTAATCAATTTAATTACTAAGTGCGCTCCCACTCAGATCAATACCTCTCGTAATTGATGCTGGAGTGATTGAAGATCCAATCCAATCGTCCGCCATTGATGTGACATCACTCATGAATTAGACTAGACCGGTAGTCCAACTTGCGAATCACGCCAAAGGTGATTTTTGTTCATCTTTCGATGGGCGTGTTCCGGTATCAAACTTTTATCCAAACCGTCAAGACAACCAAGTGTAATTGCAGTGTGTTCTTAACACACCCACCTTTTATGCGTCACATCGTGTGCACCCATGTGACATGACCTGCTCCAGTGTGAAACATAGTATAGACGGTGCTACAGTTGGAAGAACACTATCAACTTGATATTGTTTTGCGAGAGATCACCCTAATAAAATACGACTACCGCGCATCAAACAAGGGTGCATCAATGGGATAAAAATCACATGCAGTTCATAAAATTATATGATATGATATAGCCGTTTGCTTCATGAAGTCTTCATTTTCATCACGTCATCGTGGTAGAAGTTACCGTGTCCACCATCTTTATCTTTGGCGCCGGGAACATCACCATGGCTTTCCGCATGTGCTTCGGGGTCCACCTTCGCATCTTCGATCATCACCTTGTATCTATCAATTGTTTTGCCTCAATCTAATAAACAGTTCTGGAACGCAGGCCATACTTAAGTGACAATCATATGACTCCAGTCATCATGTCGTACCATGACACGCAGGCCGCGAATAAATATTACATAACATATAGCATCTCATACGAACACATTGCAAATATTTAAGGCTATACCACATCACATGCATACTGTGCAAAAACAAGTTAGATCACCATCTATAAGGGTTGTTGCAATTTTTATCGTGGTTGATTAGCAGGTTACATGCAAACGTTCTTCCCTATAAAACAAAACACGATACTTCAATGTTGCTAGTTTAACATTCGGGGTGCGTGTAGCAACTAATGCCACAAGCCAAACTTCGTTCAACGCGTGACCCCCGTGTGGATTTGAATTCATAAAATTCACAAGCCCCTCCATGTTAAATCTTCTATTGCGAGATTAAGATGAGATCCAAGGAGTTTGATGTAGACCATGATCAAGGCAACCAGCATACTGAAAGCAGCATAGAGAGATCGATGGAAAACTCAATCCTTGTAGAAAAATCTCAACTTGCCATCAAGCATAGAAAAAATCACATGACAGAGAAGCAACAAGAAAATCAATGCCTCATATCAGACATATGATCTAGACCTAAACATGCATCTACTCAAAGATCGCTCTGATACCACTATTGGGAAACTCGATAGAAAACAAAAATTTCAGCCTACGTAGCAATCACCCAAGATCATCTATGAAGATTGCATACAAGGTTTTAGGTCATGGCTCACCAACCGATGTAGCGGAAGTACAGTTGGTGAAGACCGTTGATGCAGATCCCCGTAGCTAGGAATTTCAATGACCTCCCAACCGCCAGGATATCAATCCCGCGTACCGCCCCACGGTCCGTTGCACGATCCGCCCCGCGAACTGTCATGTGATTGATGTCTACGCACGCATCTATTCTTGTAGACTATGTTGGGTCTCCAAGCGCAGAGGTTTGTAGGACAGCAGCAATTTCCCTCAAGTGGATGACCTAAGGTTTATCGAACTCAGGGAAGTAGAGGTTGAAGATGGTCTCTCTCAAGCAACCCTGGAATTAAGATACAAGAAGTCTCTTGTGTCCCCAACACACCTAATACAACTAGGAGTTGTATAGGTGCACTAGTTCGGCGAAGAGATGGTAAAATATGGGTGATAGGTGCAGCAAAACAAAGTAATATAATTCTGTAATAAAAAGTGCAGCAAGCAAACATGTAACAAAAGTGAGTGCAAACGGTGTAACAATGATGGAAACAAGGCCTAGGCTTCATGCTTTCACTAGTGGAAACTCTCAACAACATTATTATAGTCTAATCACATGATATTTCCCATAAAACATGCAATGGAGACGTACTCGGAGGTCATTCCTTTGTGGTCAAGAGAGGACGAGAATTATGTAGGGCTACAAAAGCACACCTCAAAGTTCATAGTTCTCAATCTATGGATTTCCCAATGTCACCGCGGCCATCCAAAGAGAGTACCACAATCACCACAACATATCTCGAGGATAGTCAAAGACAAGCACCAAGAGACTCTCAATCTTCAATCCACACACAAAAGAGGAAATCACTCATGATAATATTCTTCTAACCCATGTACAATTGACCGCTGTCACCTTGGTCTCGGAGATTATACTAGATAAGATCAATTGACTACATCAATCCAATACATAGAGGAAGGGGAAACATCATGGGATCACCCTATATTAACATAGCCTATGATCACCACGTAGATCACATCATGGGAGAGAGAGAAGAACACATAGCTACTGGTAGAAACCTCAGCCCCAAGGAGGGGCTACTCCAAAGAGGAGGGAAGCCACGACGATGGAGATGAATCCGGGGGCACTTCCCCGTCCCAGCAGGGTGCTGGCACAGGAATTCTCGTCCCCCGAAACTTGTGGGCGATGGCGGCGGAGATCGGAATTGCTTCTGGAGAAAAGGGGTCCGGAATTAGGGTTTCCGCGACGGGATAATAAATAAGGGCCAAAGGGGGCACCGAGGAGGGCCACCAGGGGTCCAGGCGCCCCCCCTGGCGCAGCCAGCCCTGGGGCGCGCCACCAGGGCGCCTGGGCCCCTGGTGGTGGCCCTCTGGCCCCACTCAGGTCCTTCCGGAAGGTTCTTCTGCGCTGATTTTTTATCAGATTTTTCCCAAAATTTTGGAGCACTTTTTATATGGGGGAAAACTGTAATAGAAAAACAGCAGAAAACAGGAACTGGCACTGTGGTGCACTGAGTTAATAGGTTAGTCCAAGTATGATCAAAAGTGTAAGAAAGTGTATCTAGATCATAGCAATATCACACAAAATATGCATGGAGCAAGCAGAAATTATGGATACGTTTTGGACGTATCAACATCCCCACGCTTAATTCCTGCTCGTCCTCGAGTAGGTAAATGATAACAGCATAACTTCTGTGGTGACATGCTAGCGACCATATAAGAACTTTGAAAAGTAAAGCAATCAAGGTTAGAGATTCAATTCAAGTCATAACATGCAAGAGTCTATATTAGCATTGAAACAAGTAACAAAAGAACATTAGGTGGAAGAGGTCTCGCTGTCCGTGACTTGAATGTCTCCAAATGGTGTTTGTGTGCAAGAAGGGGATAGGGAATACGAGAAAATATTTATTTGTTGAGAACTAAATCTACTAAAGTTTCACACTTGGCCTTTTTCTGGAATCTTATCTTGACTCGTCCCCAGACCACTAGCCAGGTACAAGTCAATTTGATCCACTCCTTTTTCAATATTTTGAGTACTCATGCCATGGATGAGTGTAAGCACGAGAGTTGACACTTAGGATGGCAAAGAGAGAAGTACGGAGGAGGAGGAGGAAGACAAAAAAGAATGAGAAAGGCTCACATCAATGAGGACAATCATAGGCAAGAGATGCCAAATGATAGATATGATGTGAGGAGTACGGATTGCCGTGTAACGGATACACATGTGAGCTAAAAGCTCACCAAGGGAACTAGTGGGGGTGCATCCAACTTGCTTGCTCAAGAAGACCTAGAGCTCGTTTGAGGAGGCTCATCATTGGAATATACAAGCCAAGTTCTATAGTGTGAAGGTCCCCACATAGCTATATGCATGATGATGATCTCTGTCGAGTACAAGGGATAGAGGATGAAGTACTAGTGTGGATCTCTCAAAAGGAATAGTAGTGTGCCCCCTTCTCTCTTTTTATTTCTTTTTCTCTTTTTTCTATTTTTTTTTATTTTTTGGTGGCCACAATGGCTCTTTCTATTTAACTCTCATTTGTCCTCTTTGGGATCTTTTGATTTTGTCCTCTTTGGGATCTTTTCCTCACTTTAGGGGCAACACTCTATATTTTACAAGAATATAGGAGATCTTTCACACTTTACAAAGGTACTCGCATAAAGAAGATATAACTATCATGATGCAAATGTATGCCTCTGCCAGGATAGCAGGATATGTATGACATGAAGATCAAGTCATGAAGAGGTGGATGTTGCATGGCAATGTATCTCGGAAAGGCTATGGAAATGCCTTGATAGGTAGGTATGGTGGCTGTTTTTAGGAAGATATAAGGAGGTTTATGATGACAGAGCGTATAATGCCAAGGGTTTGGATGTACCGGCGAAGGTGGACGCCAACTCTCGGAGTGAGAAGAAGGCAATGCATGGCACAGGAGAGGCTAGCAAATATGAGGAGGTTGAAGTGTCAACTTTCAATACTTACATTAGTCCGAAGAACTCATGCACTTATTATCGGTAACTATCAATCTAATAAGGAGGTTCACAAAGAGACAAGTACCCCGAGGAGGAGTGTATGGGGGTTTGGTTATCCTTGCGCATCCTCGACTCATGGTACGTGAGTGTACTCTAATATCCGACCCCTCAGAAGAGTAGTGATCCATCTAGTAGCTAGAGTTCTCAACTAGTTTTGTAGGTTTTGAAAATAAACACGGATTTCCCAAAATACGACACCTATCACTAATAGGCTAGAGCTCTTGACATCAAAAGTTCAAACATTACTCACATCAATACCTCAAAACCATTGCAAGTTACTACTAAAATTAAATATCAACCTCAATTACCTACTTTCAAGACAAGACACAACTCAGTGCAACAACCAACTCTCTTAACAAGATAAACATGAAAACTAAAGAGAGTTCCAGCAACAAACTAATCAAAAGCCAAGGCTCTTGCTAAAGACAAACTAAGACTAAAACTAGACATGGCAGTAGCTACGAAAAGATAAAGAACACACAACAGTAAAAAGATAGGCATGAAAAATTCTATGATGTGTTCTAGATTTTGAAAGTGGAGCGTGTTTCTCTCCCACACAAAGTAAGACGGGATCTAGCTTGTTATGAACAGCAAGCAAAGCTAAAGAAAACTAAAAATAAAACCTAAGAGCGAGACGCTCCAAGCATAGCACATAACGCATGAAGTGATAAAAATATAGTGAGACGAAGGACGAACTGATGATTGTTGATGGAGAAGGGGATGCACGGGGGCATCCCCAAGCTTAGACGCTTGAGTCTCCTTGAGCGCTTGACACTCCCGAATCTTCTTTCATCATCTTTCATCGCACGCTTGAAAACTCCCTTCGTACATAACTCATCATAAGCTGATTAGAGAGGTTAGTACCCTCAATAAAATAATTTTTCCCCACTGGATATAAAGATATTCTTGAAGATCTACTGTTTCTCAAGATTGCCAAAAAGTTTTTGCAAAGAAAAAGCAAGCTTAAAATTTGCAAAAGTTAGGAGAGACAAAACGTGGCAGAATCTGTGAAAAACAGAACAGCACGTAGTAAAGAATTTTTTAGGGGTACTTCTGCAACTCAAATAAAAAAACTCATAACATACGAAGGCTCCGTAATTGTATAGATCACGCTGTGTAAAAACTTCAGCTCAAAAAGATGAACTGGTGATTTATTCTGATTTTTCCCGTCACGAGGACAGAATCTGTTTTCTGGACAGCATGTCACAACTTTCACTTCCCTTGTCATATGAGGCTATACTTGGCACAAAGCTTGAAAAATAAAGATACAATGATGTTGCTACAGTAGTCATCAAGACCACTAAAAACAGAAAGTAAAAACTCAAAATAAAGATAACAAGGGTTGTCTCCCTAGAGCTCTTTCTTTATAGCCATAAAGATAGGCTTAAGATTTTAATGATGCTCTCATAGGAATAAGAAATAAGAGTTGAAGAACAAAAGAGAGCATCAAGAAGCAAATATCAAACACATTTAAGTCTAACATGCTTCCTACGCAAAGGGATCTTGTAGAGAAATAACTCATTGAAGCATAAAGATATTAGCATAGGAAGCCAAAATAAGTGGAACTTCAAAACCTTCAACATAAAGAGAGGGAACTTGATATTATTGAAATATCTATAAGAATATGTTCCCTTCTCATAATAATTTCCAGTAGGATCATGAATAAACTCAACAATATAAGCATCACATAAAGAATTGTTACCATGATCCACATGCAAAAGGGTACTCTTACTCTCCACATAAGCATAATCTTTCTCATTGGTAATAGTGGGAGTAGGACTATCATAAACAACTTGAACACTATAGATTAATTGTGTATTAGGAAGATGGTGTTCAACAAGGGAGTAATTACCTCCATGATTATGACAAGTTTCATAAGGATAATTTCTCCTTATGTCATAGGTACCTTTAAAATTAATATAGATAGGAGTTATAACATCATCATAGTAGAGAAGAGCATTATCATTGCTAGCAACTATATTTGTAAACATGATGTCTTTATTCTTACAAGCAAAAGAATTATCAATTACCACATCACTAATGGTTAAAGGACTTGCAATCCTATCATCCCCAAGCTTAGAGCTTTACATATCATCACTCTCAGAGTTGGTAGCAAAAATATTTTCAAGATCATAAGTAGCATTATCATCATTTTCCCAATCACAAAAAGTAACATGCATATCATAATCAAAATCATCTTCAATAGTGCCCACAGACTTAACATCAGGATAATAATGAATGCAATCAAGCTCACCGTCCTCCAAATATTTCTGTCCGTTAGGATAAAAATTGATGCGAGGGATATGCTCAGGCCAGGTTGATACCCATTCTTCTTCCTTCTTGCTCCTCTTCCTCCTCCTCTTCTTTTTCTTATTCTTCACTTTAGGAGGGAGTGGTTGGATATGATGTTTCTCCCCATATCCTGGTTTATTAGAAACAATAGAGAAAACTTGGGAGAAACTCTCCTTTTTATTAGTAGAGATATAAGAGACATTTTTATACTTTGTTAAACTTCCCTCCTTTCTAATCTTACTTATGTAATCATTCTCATGGAAATTAACAACACAATAGAGATGGCATTTCTGAAAAGTGTTATTTATTCCCTAAGCATGAACATCTAGCCAAGAAGTCTTTTCTGATAACTCTTCACACATCAAAATTAACATAAGCTCATCATAAAGATCTGGGGTGATCATGTCATTAGACAACTAGCAAACAATTATGTTTTGAAAGTACATGCACTGAAAATTGAAGTGACCCTTTATGCAGCAAAGTTCACAAGTAAAAGGATAAAGGTCACACAATTCTCTAGCAATTTCATTTAAATCTCTAACCAAAGTGATTGTTCATTCATGCTTATGTTGCTTACAATACTTCTCTTCTTCAATCAGAGGCCTTTCACAAGGTCTATCCACTCCACAAAAATTAACATGCTTATATAAAACTTCATTTTCAGGAATTGGATCATGCATGTTGCAATCATCATTAACAATTTCATTTTCTTTGAAAATCTCTTTAAAAGGTTCATGATGCTTGATACAATTTTCCTTAGGCATATTAAGATGTGAAGCAAAAGATTTGAGGAAATCAACAAGGAGTTGAGAATCAAGCCCAAACTTAGCACTAAACTTATTAAAACTTGCAGTTTCAACAAAGGACTTAATGCAATCATACTCATAAATTATACCTGACTCTTTACCTTTGTCGATCTCCCAATCTTCAGTATTGTTTTGGATTCTTTCAAGGAGTTCCCATTTAGCATCAATCTTTTCGTTTGTGAAAGAACCCATCGAGGAAGCATCGAGGAAGTCTTTATCCCGTCAAGATAGCCTTGCATAGAAATTAGTAATAATCATATCTTTGGGGAGCCCATGGTTAGGACATTTTAGCATCAAAGTTTTCAGTCTCCCCCAAGCTTGAGCTATGCTCTCTCCGTCGTGAGGATAGAAATTATTAATATAATTCCTATTCTCATGAACTTCATGAAGAGGATAAAACTTGGAGTAAAAGATAGACCGGATCTCTTCCCAATCCCGTAGGTGAGAATCATCTAGTAGCCTATACCATTCCAATGCTTTTCCTTTCAGTGACAAGGCAAATAATTTCCTCATGACTTCATCTCTTCTCAAACCTGAAATCTTAAATAACTCACAAAGTTCTATAAGTTTCAACAAATGAATACTAGGATTGACTGTCCCATCATAACAAACATTAATAATTATTTCAACTATCCCAAGTGGTATTTTGAACGGGATACATCCAGTAGGTGGAGGAGACTTCTCTACCACGGGTGTGGTAAAGCGGCCTTCCCCAAACAACAAACTAAGAATGCAATTTTCCATAAGCATAACTAGTGAAAAGTAAAAACAAGAAACGAAAAGATTTAAATGCAAGATCTAAAGATAAACCTTCAACGCTTACCTCCCCGGCAACTGCGCTAGAAATAGCTTGATGTCTACGCACGCTTCTATTCTTGTAGACTATGTTGGGCCTCCAAGCGCAGAGGTTTGTAGGACAGCAGCAATTTCCCTCAAGTGGATGACCTAAGGTTTATCGAACTCAGGGAAGTAGAGGTTGAAGATGGTCTCTCTCAAGCAACCCTGCAATTAAGATACAAGAAGTCTCTTGTGTCCCCAACACACCTAATACAACTAGGAGTTGTATAGGTGCACTAGTTCGGCGAAGAGATGGTAAAATATGGGTGATAGGTGTAGCAAAACAAAGTAATATAATTCTGTAATAAAAAGTGCAGCAAGCAAACATGTAACAAAAGTGAGTGCAAACGGTGTAACAATGATGGAAACAAGTCCTAGGCTTCATACTTTCACTAGTGGCAACTCTCAACAACATTAACATAGTCTAATAACATGATATTTCCCATAAAACATGCAATGGAGACGTACTCGGAGGTCGTTCCTTTGTGGTCAAGAGAGGACGAGAATTATGTAGGGCTACAAAAGCACACCTCAAAGTTCATAGTTCTCAATCTATGGATTTCCCAATGTCACCGCGGCCATCCAAAGAGAGTACCACAATCACCACAACATATCTCGAGGATAGTCAAAGACAAGCACCAAGAGACTCTCAATCTTCAATCCACACACAAAAGAGGAAATCACTCATGATAATATTCTTCTAACCCATGTACAATAGACCGCTGTCACCTTGGTCTCAGAGATTATACTAGATAAGATCAATTGAGTACATCAATCCAATACATAGAGGAAGGGGAAACATCATGGGATCACCCTAGATTAACATAGCCTATGATCACAACGAAGATCACATCATGGGAGAGAGAGAAGAACACATAGCTACTGGTATAAACCTCAGCCCCAAGGAGGGACTACTCCCGCTTCATGGAGGAGGGAAGCAACAACGATGGAGATGAATCCGGGGGCACTTCCCCGTCCCGGCAGGGTGCCGACACAGGAATTCTGGTCCCCCGAAGCTTGTCGGCGATGGCGGCGGAGATCGGAATTGCTTCTGGAGAAAAGGGGTCTGGAATCAGGGTTTCCGCAACGGGAGAATAAATAAGGGCCAAAGGGGGCACCGAGGGGGGCCACCAGGGGTCCAGGCGGCCCCCTGGCGCGGCCAGCCCCTGGGGCGCGCCACCAGGGCGCCTGGGCCCTGGTGGTGGCCTTCTAGCCCCACTCAGGTCCTTCCGGAAGTTCTTCTGCGCTGATTTTTTATCTTATTTTTCCCGAATTTTTGGAGCACTTTTTATATGGGGGAAAATGAAATAGAAAAACAACAGAAAACAGGAACTGGCACTGTGGTGCACTGAGTTAATAGGTTAGTCCAAATATGATCAAAAGTGTATGAAAGTGTATCTAGATTATAGCAATATCACACAAAACATGCATGGAGCAAGCAGAAATTATGGATACGTTTTGGACATATCAGTGATCCGTCCCACGATCAAGTCCCACGAACAAGTCCCTTGAACTAGATCTCCGAGGAAGAAGAAGGACCTCGAAGAAGGATCAAAGGTATGATCCCTCTACTGGTATCCACACATCCCGCTCCAGTAGCGCTCCGACGTCCAGAGAAGAACGCCACCGAGAGAAACTAGAGGAAGAAGAGCCTAGCGGCGTCCGGACTAGAACGATCTAGCTCGAAGAGAATTAGAGGCGCGTGGGATTTAGCTGGGGCAGCCTTGGGGCTTTTCTGGTGTGTCTTTGGGGCTACCCCTGCCCCCGAATATATAGGTGGAAGCCTGGGGTCGCAACTTGGGCGAGGGTTCTCCCCAAAGTCGGTTTTTTCCACCAAGAGGAGTCCAACACGGATTCTAGTACAAAACGCCTCGGACTACGGCGTCCAGGGGCAAAACGCCAGGGACCCTGGCGTCTGGGCTTCCCCCCCAACGAAAGTCCTTTTTTCGCTGACCTACGACCTTGTGGACCTTCTTACTTGGCCTAGCTTCGGTTTCCGCATCTTGGAGAGTTCCATAACCCTCCGGATACTTCCATAAGCTCCCGAGAACCTCCCGGAACCTCCCGAAACATTTCTAGAAGTCCCGGAACAATTTCTCGATGTTTCGTAACCTTTACACAACTATCACCGAATGTTGCAAAACCTTCCGAGACTATCACGGGTGTCTTGTTACTACTTCAAGACTCTTCTTGAATGTTCCGGAATCATTCGAGACCGGTATCGAATATTCTAAAACCATTCGGCATCACCTAGAACACTTCTAGTTCCACCCGGAATAATTCCGGTACCCTTTATCTTTTCATCTCCTAGTTCTCTAACAGACTACTACTCTTTAAGTGTGTGACCCAATAGGTTCAGTATAACACGGACATGACTCAGAACATCTTCCGGACATAGGTCAACAACCTTTTGTCAATAGCCAATAATCAACAGCGGAGCCATGGACACCCATGTTGATTCCCGCACATACAGGTAGAAACTTGGAGTCAATGATTATGTCTAGTCATGTACCATTCCCTTTGCTTCTTGATATATGACAAAGTTAGAGGAGAGAAGTTTGGCATCCATGTGTAACAACTTCTTGAACACAAGCCACTTGTTATCCTCCTTGGTCGTTTGTCCCTTTTCTCGTAATCGTATCCCGGTATCCCCGTTACTAAATCACAATACGCCTGGCCAGACTATAATGGATACGGTTATACCGAGTGGGGCCGAAGTGAATATCTTCTTCATCGTGAAGGAGCAAATCCCAGTCTTGAACTATCGCAATTACTAGACACACTATCCGATGTACCCAGAACTTTTTTTACTACTTCCTAGTAATGGGAAGATTCATCTAAGAACCAAAGTACATCTTCTTGCATGAAGCAACTCGATACTCTCATGGTCTAAGGAATTACGTATATGATAACATTTCATGATATGACTTATAACGTTGTTACGATGTCATCTCTAAGTATATCATTCAATACTGGGGTCGGTTCAACATCATTGGTCTACTAACAATATGTTCTCATTGCTACTGACATCCTTGTTACGAGAACTATGTCCATGATTAAGAAAACGTAATCATCAATTAGCACATGAGATGGTTTTTGAGGCTAAACCAGGAACTCTTGGTGTTTACATTTCCACACATGCAAATGAGTTTTCTTCCGAATCACACAGTCAGGGCCATTGCAATTATAGCACAGAAATATAAACATTAATTCTGAACGTGTAAATATATATATAATAACATTTTATTATTGCCTCTAGGGCATATTACCAACAATAATTAGCATTGCGGTGCATTTATAATTATGTCATTGCCCAGCTATAATTTGTTCACCCAGCTTAGTTGTTTTATCGTCTTTTGGGAGAGAGACATCACTAGTGAACATTATGCGACCCCGGTCCATATTTCCACCTTTGTTTACACCTCAACTCTTTACTGCTTTATTTCCTTTTTCATTTGCAGTCACCATCATTATTTCCACCGTGCGTTTGATCCTTTGTAAACGACAAGGCCGGAGAGATTGACAACCTCTTGGTACTCTTTGGGAGCAAAGTTATTTGTTTCTGTGTGCAGGTCCACGTCAACCTTATCTACTTTAGGAAACTTAATCTCTTGCGCCGTTGACACCTACTTGAAAAATTCGGAGTCCTACTGGTACTATAACCTTGGCATCTTCACCGAGGGAAATTTGCTTCTAGATACATCTCAACCTTCCACTAAGTTCAAAAAAAATTTCAATTCTTTCTCTTTTTTTGGGCCTCCAGATCTTCAAACGCCCGTAACTTTTTTTCTGTTAGGTTTTTGAGGATTCTAAAAATTTTCAACGGGTTATACCCAGTTGAATTTGGATATAACTTTTCGAGTAGATGATTTTTCATATAAAAAACTTTTTCATCGGAGGTCGTATGCAAAAGTTATGCCCATTTTACGTAATTCTCGGGAGATTTTGCAAAATAAGTCGAAATTCATATTTGTAAATTTTCCTAACAACTAGACCACACATCATTTGGAAAACTTATTTTCTTTTATTTTTTTGACATTTCTATCATTTTCTTTTATTTTTTTTTAAATTGAAAAGGCGGTCCACAGGGGGGGGCTGTATATGGGAATTTTCCCGCCCAGTTTTTTCTTATTAGTGGCGCATATGGGAAATGCGCCACCCCTAAGAGCTTATGGGTGGCGCATTCTGGATGCGCCACTAATAATTCCTTAGGGGTGACGCATTTTCAGAATGCGCCACCCCTAAGCTCTTAGGGGTGGCGCATTTCCAAAATGCGCCACCTATAAGGTTCTTAGGGGTGGCGCATTTCTCCAAATGCGCCACGTATAAGGGGTTCCAGGGCTGGCCCACTCTTAGGGGTGGCGCATTTTGGAAAATGCGCCACCTATAAGGGCTTATAGGTGGCGCATTTTTTACCAGTGCGCCACCCCTTACAACATAGTGGCGCATTACATATAAAATGCGCCACTAATAAGCTTTCCATGTATAGCTATTTCCCTAGTAGTGCTTGGTTCCCCTTCCCCAATAAATCACTGAGCAAAAGTACGAGTGTGAGCTGGAGGAGGGGGAAGACCTCCGACGGGCCATCGAGGCATTAGCAGCGTTGTAGAAAACAGAGCTTTGACACCGCCACTACCGCGAGCATTACCAATATGAACTAGTCGACCACGATGGAGACGGCGACCTTAGCATCGGATCAGCGGCGTCCGAGCGCGACACCGACGCCGATGCCGATGCCAACAACGACGAAACTGAGATGTCATCCTCACTAGTCATTAATGTCTCCTCCGCCTATGATGCGTAGGTCCGCCGGTTCCCTGGGCCGCCGGTCGTGTTCTTTCTTTAATCACTAATAGTAGTAAATCCCCAGTCTTCTGTTAATGTTAATGCTATCTCCTTTTAAGTACTTATGAACTATACTGGGTGTTCGACCTGGAACTAGGAAAATTGGAGGAAATTTCGTATATTCTAAATCATACAAAACGGCTAAAGAAGATTGTAACTTTTGGATATACCTTGATCATAGTCAATTATTAGGATAGAAGTGTTCACGATGAGTTTTTTTGCGCCACTTTACCCCCGCATATAGCGAAAATTTTCTCCAGCCGTGCAAATATAGAGCCTCCCCCTTCTTGCATTTTCAGCCGAGTACCCATAAGAAACTCATCCCCTCTCTCTAATTCAAAACCCCCCACACATTTCCGCATTCCTAAGCTCAAAACGCCCCTCCCCTTTTCTCACCTCATCGATCTAGTCAGGTAAGATCCAACCCAACCCTGTTCGTCCACACCCATGCCAAGATCGCCGGGCCGACACGTCCCATCCAAATCACAACCACCACTTCCCACAAACCCCAGGTCCCGCCGTTCGATGTGGTCTAGGCGGCATGGCCTGGAGCTCAAGGAGCACTTGGCGACGAAGAGGAAAATCGCGGCCGCACTCGCTGGCGAGGCCGCTGTGGCTACCTTGCGTGCGTAACCTAAGATCCTTGAGGATCACATGGTCGTCGAGGCCACCTTGAACGCGTCACGCAAGGACGCTGCCTCAAGGTTGTTTTCTTTGAGTAGCAGCTCTTAGTGCTTTTTTGAGGACACCGTCGGTGTCTACGACGAACCCTATGATGTGTTTTCTCAGCGTGCTCGTGCTTACATGAACTCCAGATCCAGTAGGTTGGTGAAACACACTGTAAGGCCCGATATGCGGTACTCTTCCAGATCAAGATGTTTCCATCCAGATCCGTGGACGAAGCACATATCGGTCCCACCGCGACATATGACAATGCCATATGCCCCGGATTTCCAACATGATATCACAACATTAGGGCTACAAGGATACAACAACTCATACAATCGACATACAACTGCCTTAAATACAATACATCAGCGGAAGATACATGTCTGAGTACAAAATACATTCAAATGCCTAGTGGGAAAGGTAAAACACACCATTCCCGTAACCACACGGGTCCAGGCTCTCCGCCGGGATCCGCCTAACTAGTCGTCGTCGAGTCTCCACGAACGCGTCCAGAAGAAGAGTCGAGGTAGTAATCAACTGAAGCGGCCGATCAGGCAAAACATAAAAGGGAAAAGAAAAGAAAGGGGTGAGAATATATCAAAAGTCTTGTAACTAACTTCTCACGAGTAAGATGGGAGTAGTGGTGAGGTTGCAGACGCACTAGCAATATATGAGTGGCTAACGGTCTATTTTAGAGTAAGATGAGATCGAAGCATTCGATGAGAAGTCGCCTCCAACAAGTCTTTCTATCAACTACTTACGCAAACATAACACCTATCATATCCTTATCCTCCTCTTCGCATCCCGACGAAGAAGAAGCAGTCAAGGAACACACACGTTGATCAAGTTATTCAATATGATTCAGTTGATGTTATCTATGAACAAGATGTAGGTTCCAAGTCGTCCATAACCTTGGACACGGCTTCTCGAAAAGATTTAACCCTGCAGGGTTGTACCAACTGCCCATTCCAAGGCTCCGCATGCATGCCCATCTCTCTCAGTTGCTACCCATCACAGGCAACCATTTTATGATTTAGTTCCGAGAGATCCGAAACGACAGGTCCCTCTAGCTAACAACAAACAAATCGGGGTGGCCCCCGGTGAGTCGACTTCCAACTCAAAAGTCGGCCGCGCTCTCGAATTGGCCTCTACCGTCTGGACGAGGTCGGGTTAGCTACCCAAACCATGTGGGCAGCCCCCTAGCTCCCTGGGGTAGACCAACAAGAGAAAACATGTCTCAGTTGGACCAAGTTTTTTTAAAGATTATCTGCTAGGAGCGACCCGACAGACACACAAACGGTTTTCAAATGGTAAATCAGCTTGGGCCACCACTAGAAATGTCTGAAGCTAGGTAGGTAAGAAAAGGGGACCCCATAAAATCCCACACGCGGTTAGGCACGCTCGTCAAGAGGCACAATACCCAGAACTTGGGTCCTAGGTGACTCGAATGGAACAAAGCGTCGGGGCGGGATAGCCTAGATCATCCATCCTTCGTCGAATATAGTCAACATTATAATAATCATATCATAAACAATAATATAATAATGTGATAACCCAATCCAAGGAAAAACAAGAGGTAACAGTTGATAACATCCTAGCATGCATACTAAGAAGTGGCTGAGCAGCGAGCAATAGTAACTTAGCCGAACAAGGTTTGCTGGGATGTGGAAGACACGACTGTTTGGGTTTATTTGAGAGGCATGAATGTTATAAGCATGATATATCCTACACCTAAGCGCGAGTGAGCTGAAAGTTATAAGCATGATATATGCTCTCCCTTACCTGATGAGAAGACGAAACCGAAGGTGTAGTCGATCGCAAGCTCGCCACGTCTCCGAGAGGTACCCGCGGAAGCACACAAGAAGGAAACACTAGAAAAGGAAATCGACGAGCAAGCATCTTTTACTACAATGCAATCACGAGCAAGCATCAACTAGGGTATCGCATCTATCGTCGAGAGAGGTTACTAACAGGTTAAGTGGAGCACTCGTCACACACGACGATACCGCACATTTAGAAAGGTTCAAGTTGTTTAGCTACACAACATGAGAAAAGTTTGTTAACATGGCATCTCACTGAACCATGGCATAGCAAAAAAACATGGCAATAGGTGAAACATAAGATAAACTATCTATGCTAGTCAATTTAAGTGAGGCACAACCTAAACATGGCATATCACTAAGTGCCCCACGACAATTTAAGTATTGGTACTGTTCTGCCCTAAACCATATTTTATGTTGGTTAAAAACAGAAAACAATAGCATAAACACAAATTACATGAAATTCTAATCAAGTTACATGTAAAGAACACTCCAAACGGAGTTACGGTTTAAAAGATACAAGCAATACAAGTTATGCACACAATATGCCAACATCAGGTAGCACACTTTAGAGCAATGCATCAACAAGCTACTGAATGCAAATATGCATCAAATGACATGGAATTGCAGTAGGCATGACAAGTAAGGCATGGCAAAAAGAATCATGCAAATACGCATCATGGTTCACTAGTTATAAGCAACACAAGCAGCTATAAAACATTACTGATCAAGGACTTAGTGAAAATCAGGAAAATTGGGCGGAAACTGTTATTTTCATGCTGTATAAACAGGAGCAAGACTATATGAAAAAGTACAGAAATATGACATATCAATATATGGGCATGAAGTAGACATGATGGTGATCAGGTACAAACAAGAATCAAGGTCATATGCATCACAGATCAAAAGATATTAAGCGTGCAACATGGCTTCGGAAAGTTACAGAATTAGTGAAAAACAGATGTGGCTATCAAGAACAGCAGGATAGCAACTTGGAGCTGAAATTTAACTATGACCAGGAATGTAAACATGAAAATGCAATACATAAAATGGAAGTAGACATGGCATAGATCAAAATGACATATTGTAATGCTCAATAGGATGCACAGTTAAAAAGCTATAAGGCAGCAAAGTTTGCATCTTACGTTAACAAGCAGCACACTAACAGCAGGGTAGCTACTTTGGGTGAAGATTCAATCAACATGCAGCAGGCCAACATGACAAGGGGATGCATATAACTGAATTAGACATAATGCTTAACAGTATGCAACAAGAATCACTCAATTCCGATGAACGGTTGCGATGCAACCGTCACACAAGATTAGCAACAATTAACGATCTGGTGCCCAGTTCAACAGAAGATTTATACGTGCCAATCAATCCAAACATGATAAATAATTATACTACCATCTAGAGCACAGAGAGCACAATAATCCAAAAGAAAAATCATGCCAATCCGAACTATGAGCTAACGGGAAATCGCGTTGCAAGTAGGGCACTTGAAACAAAAAATCTGGGACTTAGAAATTTTACAGGGGGTCGAGCTCGGGCTGCACGGATCCATGGCGTGATGGAGCTGGTCGCCGGCGGCCGTGGCGGCCTGGAGAGGGCACGGGGCGGCTCGGGAAGGCCAGGCTTGGCGGAGGAGGGTCGGATCTTGCCGGATCCGGGGCGGATCGGGGCCGGCAGCGTCCATGGCGCCCGGGCAACGAGCTCTGAGCTCGAGCTCGCCATGGCCATGGCGGCTCGGCCATGGGGGCTCGGCCGACGAACAGCATAGGAGGAGGCGCGGTAGGGGAGGACGGTGACCGGCGCGGGTGAGGCGGAGGCTGGCGGCGACTCCACGGGACGAGGGCGGCGCGGGAGCAGCGGCGGCTCAGCCCAGATCGGGCCCGCGAGGCGGCGACGGCAGGTCTGCAGGGCCCGGCGGCGCGGTGGCGGCTGGCTGCTCCGGTGGGGGCGACGTGGCGCGTTGGGAGCCCTCCGTTTCCAGATCTGACGGCTGGGTACGGTTCGGTAGCTAGGGTTTCGGATCTGGGGGCTATTTTTGGGCAGATTTGGGTAATGTGAGGGGGGTGGCTACAATTTTTTCTAAGGGAAACCCCAGAAAGGGGTGGGAGAGTGGTCATCTTTATATAGCCCAGGTGGCTGGAAGTTTGCAAAAACATCCTCAGTTTTTCTCTCACGCACGCAGTGTTTACGTTTCTGACCACCGAGGGTCCGCAGGACCTCCGATTCGGGTAAAACTTCGAACTGCACGATCAGCGCGTCGAGCCGGCAGCGTTCACCTCGCACTGGAACCGTTGCCGTCACGCTATAAAAATATCCCATTTACTTATTAAACGGGGTTTTTGTTCCGTTGGCTACGGCTGGTCTTGTGCGGGTTTTCGCGACGGTGGTCGTGTGAAACCCGGTGTCGCAAAGGTTGAGTGTCAGGTTGGCAAGGGTCGGTCTCCGTCTGGTACGATATAAGAGGGGGAAAATAATCGCCGATCGATAAATCGGGATGCAAATACCGCAAACAATCAGACATTCAAACAATTCACACCGAAAACGAGTTTTTTTAATCTTTATGAAATTTGGGTTGTTACACACACCGAGCACGAGCAGGGCACCCACGATGTGCAGATCTCGCCCTCTTCTAAGGGGAAAGAGCCCATCATCATCTCTGATGACGATGAGGTGTATCTCGTTTCAGGTTACCTAATGCCTATGTTCAACTAGGCAGCTTGTGCTTAGTTTATTATCTTCGCTTTCCATTTGCAATGTAATGTCATTATGTAATATGCTCTTCAATAACACTTACATGAGCAATGTGACGTCATGTTAGATCTATAACATGGTGTTCAATTTCACTCTTATTTCATTCAATTCTTCAATAATAAAAGGGGTCCCAGCAATCTGTTGTCATTAATTATTCACCGGTTTCTGATTTGATCCGAAGAATGGAAGAAGCCAAGGAGGATTATAAAAAATGGGCTTCCTCCAGAGGAGGGAGAAACAGACCAATCTGCAGATCAAGTAAGGAAACTGACTAATCCGCTGCCATGCTACACCTATATGTTTACTTATTCCCAGACGTTCATGGCTATCTCAGGTGCGGCATACAGACGGTGGTTCAACCCTCCTATATCTATGTCGGTGTACTTAGCTCTACATCACGAGACAAGTTAGACTCATTCATACAAGTGGAAGGATATATATTGTAGGATTGTAGGTGCAAGAAAGCTTTATCCATTCCTCATTGATTTCGAAGTCCTAACAGTAGATATAGTTGCTCTCTTTTGTTGCAACACAAAATCAAAGAACCAAACCGCATTGTACCTAACAATCAGTTATCAATATTACTCTCGTCCCGGGGTAATTTGAGCAGCAATGATATCGATGATCACATCATATACGGAATATCATTCATTATGTGTTTTTACGATCATATAACTGCTCAAAGTACGTAGGACAGGAGTACAATTGACGAATGTTGGGAATTTATGATGTTGTTTACATCTTCCAAATTTGTTGCAATAAAATAGATAACTATATTTATGAACAGAACTTTGGAATCAATGGGTGAATTTATTTTGGATTTACAGCTCCACTATATACCAAGTCCTTCTGCTTATATGAACGAGTCATACTTGACTAACGATGCTCGAAAATGATGCTAATTTTGCTGACAGTAAAGCCCTTTATGCTACCGACCGCCGATGAAGCTTAAGCCAGTTGGATGAAGAAGTTTTCGTTCTTTAAAGTCCCTCGGCTGATCTGCTACCTCATTCATCATCCACCCGAGGTTTTTTGCATCCTCATTTCTATTACTTCTTTCGTAAAAACCAAAATATGATGTTCTTATAATGCAGCTTCTACTTATGTTCTGTTGTGTCACTTATGAGCTTTTACTTATTTTTCAAGGAACACGCTGACTGGGGATTATAGGCAGCCATAATTCTGGCACAATGATATCAACTTTTGATTTTGTAGATCAATTCACTATCACTGTAAGATATAGTGCTCCCACATATGTGACATTCTGCAGAAAATAATAGCTGCAAGTTTATTCCACTTATCTGAACGCTATGAACAGAACCTTGGAAAAAGAGGTAGTAATTTTTCTTGTGTTTTGCAGGGCTGTGACATCACATGCCATTGGCGATCCAGTCAATGACACCATCAATATTCGCCTTCCACTTCAACTTATTTGTAGATGAGGTTCATATGTTATGTTTGTTTTGAAAGGTTTTAGATGTTGCATGCCAAATTTATTGCTCAATTATGTACTGTGAGGTCAGTTGTAAAATCTTGATGTGTATTGCGGTCTAAGTTATGAAATATTGTGATGGCTTTGAAATATACTCTGTGTGATGGTTGATATGAAAGTGCTCTTATTACATTCGTTTAATGATGTGATTATTGCATAGTATTCTCATTTTTTATTTCATATTACATTCCAGACGGTTACATAGTTAAGCTGTTTAATTATTATTTATATCATTGCACATGTTTTTTCATATAAATTCCTCATTGATGACTTTCTACAACACACACTGTTTGATCAGAATAAGCGTTTGGGATTTAATTCTAATTCCACACTATATTTTATTCACAACCGTTTATAATGTTCAGCGAATAGCACACAGTTCATTCGGTAAGAGGCGTTTGGGATTCAATTCTCAAGCCACACGAGCATTTGTGCACAACTGTTTGTTTCGATCTGAAGAATACGATATAGTCTCTGGATTAAAGGCATGATATAGTATCATAATCTCAGACGGACATTTGTGGATAAGTGTTTGCGATGAGAAGGTCATCTCAAACGTTTGAGTTATCTTGCTCGTCTTTGCGAACTAGTCCATGCGCAACGGTTTTTGGCTATCATGTGGAATAGCCCCCCCCTATCGCAATCGAACGCAAGGTGTTGGTTCCGTATCTCGTAGGCGATAGGAGGAAAAAACTGTTTGGATAGCTATTGCGCGCACTAGTGAATGAACAAACCCAACTACTAGTGGTATCTTGACAAAAAAATGTATTTTTCTGACACGAATAGCCTTTCAACTGATATCCCAAATTTTGTAGTGTTCTCACAAACTTGATTAGAGTGGTTAATGACAAATAAATTAAAGTTTGACATCGGTACCATAGATACATATTTATGCACTCAAATTAAACATAATGTTACCCAACTTTGTTTAAGATTATTCCCCCAAAGAATCAAGAACAAATCTCACAAAGAAGCGAATTCAATTACAAGGCCAAAATTTTGGAAAACATAACAGTCGGTGACACTTCTGTACCTCAAATAAAAAAAGTCAAAACTAATGAAAGGTTGGAAATTGTATAAGTCTTTCTATGTAGAAATTTCAGATCAACAGCAAACCATAACATTTTCTTCACCTAACATTAGAGGCTAAAACCTGGCACAAAACTTGAAAATAAAGATACAAAGGAGTTGCTACAGTATTGACACACTCCAAGACAATACTAAAACAAAAAGAAACACTATAAGTAAAAACATTTTGGGTTTCCTCCCAATAAGCGTTTTCTTTAATGCCTTTTAGCTAGGCACATTGATTATAAAACATCAGAATAAGAATTGAAGCACAATAAAAGAGCATCAAGAAGCATATACTAAACACATTTAAATCTAGCATGCTTCCTATGCATAGGAAAATTTCAAGCAAATAATTTATTGAAGAACAAAGCAGCTAGCATAGGAAGGAAAAACAAGTGCAACTTTAAAACCTTCAACATAAAGAGAGGAAGCTTATATTACTGAGATAAGTGAAATCATATCTCCATCTCTCATAATAATTTTCAGTAGCATCATGAATGAACAGTATGTCGGGGGATGCTCTCAAGGCCCTCCTTCTAGCGCCAGATGTCGGGGTCTGGCCCTCCACCTAGCGCCAGATGTCGGAGCCTCGATGCTCCTCCCAGAACGGCTACTTCCGGGAAGGTGCGGTCTCCAGGAACCGCGCGAGAAATGAGGAACGCCCCTGGCTGTAAGGCCCGATATGCGGTATTGTTCCAGATCTAGATGTTTCCATCCAGATCCGGGGACGAAGCACATATCGGTCCCACCGCGACATATGACATAGCCATATGCCCCGGATTTCCAACATGATATCACAACTTTACATATACAAGGATACAACATCTCATACAATCGGCATACAACTGCCTTAATACATTACATCAGCGGAAGATACATGTCTGAGTACAGACTACAATCAATTGCCTAGTGGCAAAGAGAAAATCATCGATCCCCATAACCACACGGGTCCAGGACCTCCGCCGGGATCCGCCTAACTAGTCTTCATCGAGTCTCCACGTGAAACGTCGATCACCATACCTGTTGTCGATCAAGAACCCTGAAAAGAGTTTTGGGGGTAGTATCATGAGTACAGAAGTACTCAACATCCAACTGTAGTGGTCATCTGACCCAGCAAGGACTTCATCACTCGTCATTCTAGGACAACTAGTAGTTTACGGTAAGGATGGGGTAAGTGGTGAGGTTGCTGCCGCACTAGCATTTATGAAGTGGCTAACGATCTAGAGAGTAAGGTAAGAATCCAAGCATTCGATGAGGAATCGCCTCCAACAAGTCTGCTATCCACCTACTTATGCAATCATAACACCTATCCTATCCTATCCTATCCTTGTCCTCCTCTTCGCATCCCAACGAAGAAGAAGCAGTCGAGGCACACACACGTTGATCAAATTATATTAAATATGATTCAGTTGATGTTATCTATGAACAAGACGTAGGTTCCAAGTCGTCCATAACCATGGATATGGCTTCTCGAAAAGATTTAACCCTGCAGGGGTGTACCAACTGCCCATTACAAGGCTCCGCACGCACGCCCATCTCTCTCAGTTTCTACCCATCACAGGAAGCCATTTTATGATTTAGTCCCGAGAGATCCGAAACGACAGGTCCCTCTAACTAACAACGAAAAAATCCGGGTGCCCCCCGGTGAGTCGACATCCGGCTCAGGAGCCGTCCGCACTCTCGATCTGGTCTCTACCGTCTGTCGCAGGTTTGGATTGCTTATAATTCTCACATGACGCCGGGTCCTCAGCCGGACAGGTTGGACCAACAAGGAAACCATGTCCCCGCTGGCCCAGGTTGTTTTAAAGAATATCTGCCAGGAGCGACCCAACAGACACACACACGGTTTCAAATGGTAAATCAGCTTGGGCCACCACTAGAAATGTTTGAAGCTAGGTAGGTAACAAAAGAGGACCCCATAAAATCCCACATGCGGTTAGGCACGCTCAGTCCTAGAACCAATACCCGGAACTCGGATCCTAGGTGACTCGAATGGAACAAAGCGTCGGGGCGGGATAGCCTAGACCTTCCATTCTTCGTCAAATATAGTCAACATTATAATAATCATATCATCCACAATAATATTAATAATGTGATAGCCCAAATCCAAGGAGTAACAGGAGGTAACAGAGTAACATCGTAGCATCCTAAGCATGCATACTAAGTAGGGGCTGAGCAACGAGCAATAGTAACATAGCAGTACATGGTTTGTTGGGAGGGGACATGGCTGTATCGGTTTGAAAAAGGCTTTAAACATGTGGTAGGATCAAACATTGAACCTATCCTTGAATAGGATGCAAACCGCTGGTTGAAATAGAATGGATCATAAGTAATGTATAATCCTTGCCTGTTGATTAGTCGGGTACGAAGGTGTAGTTGATCACAAGCTCGCATCGTCTCCGAAGGTACCCGCGGAAGCACACAAGAAGGAAACACTTGAAAAGGCAATCGACGTGCAAACATCTATTACTACGAAGCAATCACGATCAAGCAACAACAAGAATGCAACACGAGACATCGCACCTACCGTCGAGAGCGGTTACTAATAGGTTAAGTGGGGTACTCATCACACAAGACGATACCGCACATTTAGAGAGGTTCAAGTTGTTGAGCTACACAAAGTGAGCAAAGGTTATTAACATGGCATCTCACTCAAGCATGGAATAGCACTCAAACATGGCAAGAGGTGAAGCATAAGGTAAACTATCTATGCTAGTCAATTTAAGTGAGGCACAACCTAAACATGGCATAACACTAAGTACCCCACGACAATTAAAACATTTTGTACTGTTCTGTCCTAAACCATATTTTAGGTTGGTTAGCAGCAGAAAACAATAGCATAAACACAAAGTACACAAAATTCTAGTCAAGTTACATATAAAGGACACCCCAAACGGAGTTACGGTTAAAAAGATACAAGCAATACAAGTTTGGAACAAAATCTGCCAACATCGGGTAGCACACTTTAGAACAATGCATAAACAGGATAATGAATGCAAACATGCTCACAAATTATATGAAACTAAAGTAGACATGACAGGGAAGGCATGGAAAAAAGAATCATGCAAAAAGGCATCATGGATCACTAGTTATAAGCAGCACAAAAAGCTATAAAACATTACTGGTCTAGGACTTAGTGAAAATCAAGAAAACAGGGCATAAACTGTTATTTTCATGCTGTATAAACAGGGGTAAAGCTATATGCAAAATGCAGCAACATCACATAGCAATATATGAGCATGGAGTAGGCATGATGGTGATCAGGTACAAACAAGAATCATGGTCATATGCATCACAGATCAAAAGATATTAAGCATGCAACATGTCATCGGAAAGTTACAGACTTAGTGAAAAACAGACGTGGCTATCAAAAACAGTGGCATAGAAACTTTGGAGCTCAATAACTAGATGACCAGCAAGAATATCATGACAATGAAATACATATAATGGAAGTATACATGATGCTTAACTGTATGCAAAAAGAATCAATGCAATAGGCCTCATGGATGTGTCACAATCATCAATCAAGTTTTCAATAAAAATAACAGCAGCAACACATAACAGAAATTAGTAACAGTAAACATTCTGGTGCCCACTTCAGCAAAGATTAAAAACATTAAGATGGCCTCAGAATGAAAATGCTCACAAAAGATGAACTGAAGTACACACAATTCTAAACTATTTTCCTTTTGGGCGCAACGTGATCCGAGCTACGGTTTAATCGCAAAGCTACTCGCAAAATTGAATCAACAGCACATATTTTCCAGACTTAGAAAAATTACAGAGGGTATGAGAGAAATAAAAATAGGGGCATGGGCCCTCACCCATGGGCTTGGCTCATCTGGCTTGAGGCCGGCGGTTAGGCTGCTGGCGCCTGGCTGGGCCGCCTGCTGCTGGGCTGCGGGGGCGCGCCGGCCCACGGGCTGGAGCAGCCCAGCTACAACGAGCAGAGGCACGGACTCATTCCCGATCGGGATCCTCCCGATCCCTGGAAGCTCGCCGGCGGCGACTTGATTCCCGACGAGGAGGAGGCAGGGCGGCGCATGGGAAACGACGGGGACGGGCCCAACGGAGGAGGCACTTGGCGGCGGCGGCCGTCCATGGCGACGCGGGCCGACGGCTGTTGCGGCGTGCGGTTCCGGCGGCGGAGCTGGAGGCCCCGGCCATGGCGCGGCAGAGGTCCGGGCCGACGCGACCTGGCGCGGTAGTGGCGCTGCTGCCCTGCGAGGAGAAGAGGGAGGGGGTGAGGCGAGGGAAGGAGGAGAAGGGGCGCGCGCGGACTCACTGGAGACGAGCGGCGCGGCAGCTCCGGCGACCGAAGTGGAGGCGGCGGCGGTTGCGGGATCCATGGGAGGCGGCGGCGCGGCCTGGGCTTGAGGAGAGAGGAGGATGGGTTGGGGGCGACGTGGAAATATCTAGGCCATCAGATCTCAGATCTGATGGTCCAGATTAGAGGGGAGCTAGGGTTTCGAGGTGGAGGGGCTTTTTCACAAAATTTAGAGCAGATCTAGGGGTGTGGCTGCAATTTTGGACTAGGGGAACCCTAGAAAGGGGTGGGGAGTGGTGGTCTTTATATAGCCTAGGTCGCTGGCAGTTTGCAAAAACAACCCCGGTTTTTCTCTCGCGCGCGAGGTGTTTACGTTTCTGACCGCCGAGGGTCCGCAGGACCTCCGATTCGGGTAAAACTTCAAACTGCGCGATCAGCGCGTTGAGCCGGCGGCGTTCACCTCGCGTTGGTACCGTTCCGAGAACACTTTCCGGCGCTCTATAAAAATATCCCGTTTACTTATTAAACGGGGTTTTCGTTCTGTTGGCTACGACTGGTCTTGTGCGGTTTTCGCAACGATGTTCGGGTTTCCGTCCGGTAGGAGATAAGAGGGGGGGGGGGGATAATCGCCGATCGATAAATCGGTGATGCAAACACCGCAAACAAATCAAACAATTCACACCGAAAACAAAAATTTAAATTTTTGCGAAATCTGGGCTGTGACACCGGTGTCCCTCGACGCCCCTCTTTTCTTGGTGATAATGGAGGTTGATGTGGGGTCGAAATGACTATGATGTCGTCGATAAGATGCGAGCAAACAAAGCGGTTTACCCAGGTTCGGGCAGTCCGAAGACTAAAATCCCTACTCGTGCATGTATAATCTTCCTTGTTGGTGGTGGGGTAGAATACAATACAAGGTGATCGTTAGGGAGAAGATACCATATGCTACACTCTGCCATAACTCTCTTCGTGGTGGAAACTAGCTACCCTCTCCCGGGGGATCCTTAAGGGGCCTCTCGAGAGATTCTAGGGATGAACTCCTCTCTTTTCTAGCTATGGATTCTTTAGGGTGGCTTCTTCTACTCTCATCTACCTTCTTTCAATTGATCAGCTATTCCTTCTTCTCTTCTTTCTTCACCCCCCCTCTACTGATGTGGTCGACGACTATGTATTATAGAGCAAGGGGCTCACCAAAGAACCACTGATAGCTACGGTGTAACAGCCCGGGATTTTAACCCAAATAAAAATAATTGTTTCTTGCTTTATTTTGTTGCTTGTTTGAATTGTTTGCAGTATTTGCTTCGCCAATTTATTAATTGGTGGGTATATTTCCCCCTCCTTCTCGTACCGGCATGTGTGACTGACCCTTTCCACGACGGCGCACGACCTTTGCGACACCGTGTTTCACCGGATAACCGTCGCAACTTCCGGCACAAGACCAGCCATCGCCATCAAAACAAAAAACCTCCATTTATATTTAAATGGGTTATTTATCGAGAGGTGCTCGACGTTCTCTTTTGGCGCTAAATGATGTATACGACGTCAGTCTAGTGCAGCAAGGCGATTCCGACTTCGTCGGGTAGGTGAACGATCGGATGTGCCAGGCATAGTAGTCGGTGTAAGTCCAGTGGCGTATTTACAAAATGTCGCGCGCGTTAATACTTGACCCCCAAGATTTCCTTCTTATCTTCTAAACTTAGCCCATCCCAAATCAGGCTCAAAATCCATTCTAAGCAACCCATTTATGGTCCAAACCACCTCCCAAATAGTCCTTTCTATAAATAGCAAGTGCTGCCCTGCCTAAAATGGATAAAACCCTAGACCTCCTCCCCTGTCCGCTCCCCCGCCGCCACATGGCGTTCACCCACCGGCCAGCCTCCACCTAAGCCGTTGGATTGCTCCGAACCCTCGGATCTGGAACGGACGCAGCAGGGTGCCTGGTGCGCCAGGTCACCAGATCGGATCCATGCGTACCCGAGCTCCTCCCGTGGAGCGCTCATCTACCGAGCCGCCTCTCAACCGCCTCGAGCCGCCCCTCCTGCGCCTCCGCGTCCTCGTAGTTCGCTGAGCTCTCCACCAAGCCTAGATCCGGCGACCACCCCCCTCCTCTCCGTAGGCCGCCGCGCCATGGGTTGTAGCCGAGCCGAGCTCGCACCGCCGGTGTCTCGTGCCGCCCCAACACCTCACCGCCGCCCGCCGTCGACCCCCTCCAACGGATCCGCCCCTTCACGCTCCGTCCCCATCGCCGTGCCACCCCAAGCATCGCCGGAGCCGCGCCTCCGCGCCGGAGGAGGCCAGCAGACGCCGTCAGCCGACCCTGGGTCGGGATCGATCCCGATCGGGACGAACCGCCAGGTGGGCCGGCACCCACCCTCGGCCCAGCAGGAAATCACCCGTCCTGCAGCGCCTCTTCGCCTGGGCGTTGATCTGCTATACTCCGCCCCCTCCGTTTGGGCCGAAAGCCCATGGTGAGTCGCCCCCCTTTTTCCTTTTCCCTTTTTTTTGTTTGGTAGTTGGGCCGACCCAGTCTAGTGGCCCTTATGTCATGACTTGTGCATAGCCTAGTTTCCCCGCGCCCTGTTGTTCAGGCCCATTAGCGTAATTTGGCCCAGTAGGCGTTTTAGTTATTTCTAGAGTTATTTAATTCTCAGATTTAGTTATATTTTTGCAATGCGATTATCTTTGCAACCGTTGCTCGGATGGAGACGCTTTCTATAGGAAAGTTGGTCCATTTTACGCGTAGATTATTAAAATGTGCTCATTTGCCAAGTTTGAACTTGTCTACATGCTTTTTCACTGCTAATTACCACCGCATGCCACCGTAAATGTTATAGGTCGTAACTTTTCAGCCGTTGCTCCGTTTAAAATATTTCTTATATGTAAGTTGACTATAATTTCGTGTAGGTTGTGAATATGCTGCTCTGGCTTGCTAATAAAAATAATAAAATTGTGTTTAGGGAAGAATAGTACCAAATTGAATAATTAGATAGTTTATGGTGTTTGTAATAGTACCAAATGCCATGTATAGGTTTTACGCCCCCCCCCCCACTTAAAGTGACTAGATGAGATAGTTTGTTTATTCTTCACCTCTTGACATGATTGTGTGTTATTCTATTCTTGGGTAAGATGACATGTTAACAACCTTGCTCATGTTGTATAGCTAAATAAATTAAACCTTACTAAATGTGCAGTATCGTCGTGTGTCACCAATACTTCACTTAACTTGTTAGTAACCGCTCTCGACGATAGATGCGGTATCATATTGTATTGTCTCATGTTGCCTTCTTATTTTTGCTTGATCGTGATTTCTTCGTAGTAACATATGCATCTCCATTGATTGCGTTTCCAGTGTTTACTTCTTGTGTGCTCCCGAAGGTATTCTCAGAGACATTGCGAGTTTGCGATCGACTACACCTTCGGTTTCATCTTCTCATTAGGTAAGGGGGATCATATATCATGCTTATAACTTTCAGCTCACTTGTGCCTAGATATAGGGATAGAACAATTTCTTGATCCTACCACCTCATATTTATGCCTCCCAAATAAACCCAAACAGCATGTCCTCGGCATCCATACAAACCTTGTTTGTCCATGTACCTTGCTTCCTTAACCACTGCTTAGTATGCATGCTTAGGATGCTACTTATGTTACCCTGTTATTCCTTGGATTGGGCTATCACACTATTATATTGTTGTGGATGATGTGATTATAATAATGTTGACTATACTCGACGAAGGATGGAAGGTCTAGGCTATCCCGCCCCGATGCTTTGTTCCATTTGAGTCACCTAGGACCCGAGTTCCGGGTATTGTGTCTCTTGATGAGCGTGCCTTACCGCGTGTGGGATTCTATGGGGTCCCCTTTTCTTACCTACCTATCTCCAAACATTTCTAGTGGTGGTCCAAGCTGGTTTTCCATTTGCACCATAGGAGAGGCGGGCAGGGGTCCGCAGGTTATCAGAATAGGTTCATGCGGGCTAGTGGGATGGTATATCCTGTTGGTCCAAAACTATGCAAAGCGCTGGATGCCTACCTGCTTTGCAGATGTCATTCCAACCTGACGTGAGACGGTAGAGGCGAATTCGAGAGATAGCTGACTCTTGAGTTGGGTGTCGACTCTACCGGGGGCTACCCGGATTTGTTCGTTTTTAGTTAGAGGGACTATGATGTCTGGATCTCTCGGAACAACTCTTTAGTGAGTGTCTTTTTTTTTCAATGATTGTCTTTAAAGGGCCGTACTGAGAGAGTCGGCGTACATGCAAAGCTTATAATGGGCACTTGGTACACCCCCTGCAGGGTTAAATCTTTTCGAGAAGCCGTGTCCACGATTATGGACGACTTGAGACCTACTCCTTGTTCATAGATAACATCTACTAAATCGTAACTAAAACTTGATCAATGTGTGCGTGCCTTGACTGCTTCTTCTTCGTCGGGATACGAAGGGGAGGACAACGATAGGATAGGTGTTATGTTTGCGTAAGTAGCTGATAGCAAGACTTGTTGGAGGCGATTCCTCATCGAATTCTTGGTTCTCATCTTACTCTAAATAGATCGTTAGCCACTTATATAATGCTAGTGCGGCTTCAACCTCAACCACTACTCCCATCTTACCGTGAGAAGTTAGTTACAAGACTTGTTGATATAACTCTCCCCTTTCTTCTCTCTTTTATGCACGTTATGCAAACGATCGTGGACTTCAGAGGAGCTCGACGACCCTTCTTCTGGACGCCTTCGTGGAGACTCGACGACGACTAGTTAGGTGGATCCCAGCGGAGATCCTGGACCCGTGTGGTTACGGGAATGGTGTGTTTTATCTTTGCCATTAGGCATTTGATTGTAATCTGTACTCAGACATATATGTTCCGCTGATGTAATGTAATGAGGCAGTTGTATGTCGATTGTATGAGATGTTGTATCCTTGTAGCTATAATGCTATGATATCATGTTGAAATCCAAGACATATGGCTTCGTCATATGTTGCGATGAGTCCGATATGTCCTTCGTCCTCGGGTTTGGATAGAAACGTACAGATTTGAAACAGTACCTCATATCGGGTCTTACATACAGTAAGGGTGGTTATCTTATGCTTGTGGACGTGAGGCGTCCTGTAGTCTTCCGAGAAGTTCCCGTGGCGTCGCGAGGACTGCTGGTGCATGCGCGGGCTGAGTAGGCGCGAGGGAGCTCGCCAGGTGTTGGCTGCCACCTATCAGCGGTGCATGCTTGTTTAATATTTTCGAAATTGGGTGAAAATTTCAGCGAATTCTAACGGCTAGATCTCCCTCGGCAACTCCCGCATTGAAGCATTCTTCAAATCTGACGGAAATCCGCGCGACTCCAGCACAAAAATTCATGGCGTCAGATCATACATCAACTCGAAGATCCCTTTGGTGAAAGCATGCGGGGGATTCAATCCCCCATCAGCACAAATAATTTCAAAAAAATCAAACGGTTAGATATCCGTTGGTGGCTCTCGCACTACACCGCATTTTTGGATCTACCCAAGATCCCGAATTTCCAATCGCGAATTCGGGTTCAATCTTGACCCACAAGGCTTCTACTCCAACTCGGCCTGCCATGGATGATTCGCCAAGGTTTCTACATCGACTCACGCCACTACAACGACATCACACAATGAACAATCGAGTGATTACAAACGGAGCAGACGAATCATGGATCCCTCGACGCACACTCGATGCTCGGGGGCTGGAGTTTTTTTGACATCAACAACGACATCAACCTCATCAGCTCCAGCACTGGAGGCAACGGCGTCATCTTCGCCGGTAGCTCGGGTGGAGCTGGAGAAGAAGCTGGTGGAGCAGGAGAAGACACTGGTGGAGCATCGTCTTTGGTGCTCCTCAAATAAGTCGAGTTTAACCTTTTGCTATGTCATTGGCATCATGAGATGGCTGCTTCGACTCCTCCTTTGTTTTTGATGATGCTTGCTTACTTAGTGCCAATCATCCCAGCATGGGCATACATTTAGAAGTCATAATTCCTTGGGTGATTGATGTTGTAGGCTTATCGGCTGCTTGTGTCTTTAATAATTAGGTTTGTTCTCCATGTAATGATGATTGCCTTCGAGTAATCAGAGCTGCCTTCTATCCAATGTACTTTGAATCTTTTCGTACTGAGAATGATCTTCGGGTCCCTGTGATGTGAACTGCTTGAGCGTTTGTGATGGAAATTTTTTCTTCGAGTCCGTTGCAACCGAGAGCAGTGTTCGAGTCCTTTGCGATCGAGAACTGTCTCCAAGTCTATCAAAACTTGCACTGTGGGTTCTATCGGGTGCGCGACAGCGCTCCTGATGGGAGTAGCCCCCGAGGCTACGTTTGAGTCGGAGAGTCGAACATAGGCTGGGATTTATTTCCTTTGTCGTTCTTCCATTATTTTTTGTATTTTATCGGGTGCGCGGCAACGCTCCCGGTGGGAGTAGCCCCCGAGTCTTTAGGTGATCGTTGGCGATCAGGTGAAGACTAAAGGATTGTCTGCGTCCTGTGCTCCCTCCAAAATTTCTTCAAAGTGCTTGGTGTTCAGTCTGGTTGTGGCCGTGTCTTTCCTTTTGATTCCGGACAGAGTTCAACGGATGGCACTTGTCGATGGGTTTTTGCTTGGTCCCTTTTAAGCTTCGGGCTGCGTGAGCGATGATAACGTCTTTCGGGGGGAGATTTTGTATTCGAGCCCCCAAGTGTTTTGGTGCTAGATCGCGATTGCGATGATAGCGTCTCTCGGGGGAGTTTTGTACTCGAGCCCCCAAGTGCTTTAGTAAAAGATCGCGATTGCGACGACAGCGTCTCTCGGGGGGAGTTTTGTACTCGAGCCCCCGAGTGCTTTAGTAAAAGATCGCGATTGCGACGATAGCATCTCTCGGGGGGAGTTTTGTACTCGAGCCCCCGAGTGCTTTAGTAAAAGATCGCGATTGCGACGATAGCGTCTCTCGGGGGGAGTTTTGTGCTCGAGCCCCCGAGTGCTTTGATGTGGTAGTATTTGGGCAACATCATTTTATTGCATCGAAGGTTTACATGAGCTGCTAGATGAGCATGGCTGATGGAGAAATGGGTAGAGCAGGCGTAGGTTCGCTACGTTCCATGAGTTCCCCACGTCCTCGTCAGTCTTCGGGTTCTTCAGTCTATAGGCGCCTCCTCCTATGATTTATGTGATTATGAATGGCTCTTCCCATGGGGGGCAAGCTTGTGGAACTTCTCTTGTATGAGCCGTACGTAGGACAAGGTCGCCCTTATTGAAGGTTCTGGTGTGCAGGCGGCTGCTTTGGTAAGCTTGCAGTTTGTCCTGGTACCCCTCTGACCTTGCTAGGGCTGTGTCCCTTTCTTCGTCTGCTGTGTCCTTGTCATCTTGTAGTGCTTCTTCTGCTTCTTCTTGTTCGTACCCTGAGATTCGAGGTGCCCCGGATTTGAGGTCGTGTGGTAGTACTGCCTCCGACCAGAACACCATGAAGAAAGGTTTGTACTGAGTTGCGGTGTTTGGGGTGGTGCGCAGGCTCCATAGTACTGCAGGGAGTTCTTCTACCCAGTTGCCCGCGGCCTGCTCGAGTGGTGCGAGGAGCCCTTTTTGAGTCCTCCGCATACTAGGTCGTTTACTTTTTCCACCTGGCCATTGGATTGCAGGTGTGAGACTGATGCGTAGTTGATTTTGATGCCAGTTCTTCGCAGAAGTTCTGGAATTCTACCGCTGTGAGGTTCGTGTCGTTGCCCGTGATGTTGTTGTGTGGTACCCCGAACTTGAAGGTGATTGATTTGATGAGATTTGCTGCCGTGAGGGCTGTAGTGCTGGTAATGGATGCTGCTTCGATCCACTTGGTGAATTTGTCGACTGCTACTAGCAGGTGGGTTCTTCCTCCCTTTGAAGATTTTTTGAGCGGGCCCACCATGTCGAGTCTCCAGGTGGAGAACGGCCATGATGGTGGTATGCTCTTGAGTTCTGAGGCTTGAGCATGCAGTCTGCTGGCAAATTTTTGGCAGGCAATGCAACGCCGCATGATGTCCTCTGCGTTTCTCATGGCTGTTGGCCAATAATGTACTGCTCGAAAGGCTTTTGCCACGAGTGCTCGACTGCAGGCATGGTGCCCGCAGGTGCCTTCGTGGATCTTCAGTAGTAGGGTCTTGCCGTCTTCCTCGTCTATGCATTTTTGTAGGACTTGGGAAACGCCGCGCTTGTAGAGTTGTCCGTTGATTACTGTGAATGTTTTGGAGCGCCGACTAATGCGTTTGGCTTCTGCGACGTCATGCGGTAGGGTGCCGTCGATTAGGAACCTGCGGAGTGGCTCTCTCCAAGATGGGTCCTCTGGTGCTGCTGGCTCTGGTTCCTCGACTGCGTTGTGGGCTTCTTCATTAACTATTGGGTTTGCGACTGCCACTTGTGTTGGTTCAACTGTGTTGTCATGCTCTGTGTCTGCTTCTGGTCCGAGTTCTTTGATTGTGGTGATGATCTCGTCTATGTAGGCCTGAATGTTTCCACCGATCCGGTTTCTCATGTGTGATTACACCATTCACTGGTGTACTGTTCCTTCATTGCATAAGCCGAAGGGCATTTTGGGGCAGCCTGCTTTTCCTGAGTCCGTCGGGTGTACCTGGTGGTTGACCGCGTCGCTGTCGATCCTGGAGTCCCGTCCATACTCTTTTGACTCGCTTCTGCTTGCTAGTGGGAAAGTGCTTTTATCTGTCGCCATGACTGTTTCTGTGAGTTCTTGCTCGGCTCTGAAAGTGTCGGAGACTTTGTAGAAATCATGGTCACATTTGTCTGATTTGACAAAGCTCCCGTTGACATTGATGACGCCCGCGGATCCTGGCATCTTGAGTTTGAGGTAGGCATAGTGCGGAATTGCCATGAATTTTGCGAACGCTGGACGTCCCAATATGGCGTGGTACTCTGATTTCCAGTCGAGTACTTCGAACTCGAGGGTGTGTCTTGCGAACCGAAGACGACTTCGAGCTCGATTAGTCCAAAGGAAGTAGGTGCTTATCCTGGGACTACTCCGTATAACACGGTGCTTGATTTCTTCCATACTGACCGCGGGATCAGCATCTTGCGTAAGGTGCCGACGAATATTATGTTCATGCTGCTGCCTCCGTCCATTTAGATTCTGTCCATATCGTACCCTCCAATTTGAGTGTCGAGTACCAGGGACGCGTGCCCCGGCCTTGGGACTGCCGGCAGGTGATCGCTCAGGGAGAACGTGATGCTGGTTTCTGCGTCGTGTAGCTGGTAGACTTTGACTGCGTTTGGGTTCTCGGCTGCTCTAGCCTGCAGGGTGTAGGCGTCCTATTGGGCTTGCGGTACACTTCCTTCTTGAATTGTGTACACCTGTCCTTGAGTCGGCGACTGCTCGGTTCGTCGGGTGCGCTTGGCTTCTTGTTGTTTTTCCTCCTTGAGGCTGTTGGCGAGTTTGTTGAACAGGCGGCAGTCTCCCAGAGTTTGGCTCTATCTGATGTTTCCCAAGTTGTCTTCGAAGCAGTGGATCGTGCAAGGTCCTTCTAGTTGTTCCTTGACCGTGAGCTTGCTGGATCCGGCGTGTCGTTTCCTCCTTGAGATTCGGAAGAACAACGCATGATCCGCTGGGTGCTCGTGAGCTCGTGGGTCGATTTCGTTCCCTTCGCTTAGATTCTGGTTCCTTATGAGATTGGCGAATTCGACTGACCTTCGATCTGTGTCGTAGTATTCGCCGGTCTGAGTCTCAGAGTCGCTGTCCGCACGGCGGCGGGTCGTCGAGTGGTCGGCGGGCGCGTGGCTGTATAGTTCGACTCGTCGGGTGAGGTCTCTTCATAGAATCCTCGCGCATGTCTTCTGAGTCGTCGATTTATTCCTCGTTGGCGATGGTCTTGGTGATCGCTGATCTCGAGCTCGAAGTCGGTGTCTTGTTGTGCGGCGGGTGCCTGGGTGGCGGTGGGTCATCGAGTGGTCGGTAGGTCCTCTTCTTCATGCTGTAGTTCATCGATCGGGATCTCCATGTGGAACCCCTCGCGCCTTTCTTTTGGGTCGTCTAGTTCTCCTTCGCTGGCGGTGGGCTCGGTTTCCGCCGTAGTATTGGTCTTGATACGGCTGCAGGCTGAGCAATCCTGCGGGGGTGGCAGAGATATTCACCATGATCTTGAATTCCTCGGGTAGATTGCATCTGGTTCTTGATCTTGAGTTGTGGCTTGCTGAAGACGGAACCGCCGAGATCGTAATTCCAACCTGTGTAGTTCCAACAGACGGCGCAAATTGACGGGGATGTACCCCGGCAAATCCCATGGTCAGGGACCCTGGGTTAGTCATGAGAGGCACAGGTTGGACGATAGCTCGTCGGCTAACAGGAGGATACGTTCCTGCTCGATATTATTGCTTGGAAATGATGATTACAGGGGAGCCAAGGCTAGTGCGCATAAGGCTAGGGTTACAGATTGCGTATTTCCCCCTGCCTGACGTCTCCCCTCCGAGCCCTTATATACTAGGCTAGGTCTCGGGGAGTCCGTCCTGGATTACGGATGAGGTTTCCTAACCATGATCTTGTTCCGTACGGCAAGTTTGCACCTTCCTTATGAGTCGCGGACTCCTACGTCAGTGCCACTAGTGGGCCAAGGCTGGGCCCAGGCGGCATCTTCACGGGCCTTCTGTCTTCGGGTATACCGGGTAGGCTCATCCGTAGGAGTCGTGGGGTCACCCCCTCGTCAATGGTGGAGCATCGTCTTCGGTGCTCCACAAATAAGTCGAGCTTCACCTTTTGTTTATGTCATTGACATCATGAGATGGCTGCTTCGACTCCTCCTTTGTCTGTGATGATGCTCTCTGTCTTAGTGCCAATCATCCCAGCATGGGCACACATGTAGAAGTCATAATTCCTTGGAAGATTGATGTTGTAGGCTTATCGATTAATCAGAGCTGCCTTCGAGTAATCAGAGCTGCCTTCTATCCAATGTACTTCGAGTCTTTTGGTACTGGGAATTATCTTTGATTCCTTGTAATGCGAACTGTGCTTGAGTCTTTGTAATGGAATCTGTCTTCGGGTCCTTTGCAACCGAGAGTTGTCTTCGAGTCCATCGAATCTTCGCACTGTGGGTTCTATCGGGTGCGCGACAGCGCTCCCGATGGGAGTAGCCCCCGAGGTTACGTTTCAGTCGAAGAGTTGAACGTAGGCTGAGATTGTTTCCTTTGTAGTTCTTCCGTTAATTTCTGTCTTTTATCGGGTGTGCGGCAGCGCTCCCGATGGGAGTAGCCCCCGAGTCTTTAGGTGATCGTTGGCGATCAGGTGAAGACTAAAAGGATTGTCTATGTCTTCTGCTCCATCCTGATTTCTCCAGAGTACTTGGTTTTCTATCTGTTTGTAGCCGTGTCTTCCCTTTGATTCCGAACGGTTCTCAGCGGCTGACGCTTGTCAGCGGTTTTTACTTGGTCCTTTATTTGTAAGTTATGAGCCGCGCGGGAGATGGTAGTTTTTCTCCGAGGGGGATGTGCTCGAGTCCCCGGGCTTTTTGAGGTAAAGATCGCGTGAGCGACGATAGCGTCTCTCGGGGGAGTTTGTACTCGAGCCCCCGAGTGCTTTGGTGAAAGATCGCGTGAGCGACGATAGCGTCTCTCGGTGGGAGTTTTGTACTCGAGCCCCTGAGTGCTTTGGGTATAGATCGCGTGAGCGACGATAGCGTCTCTCGGGGGGAGTTTTGTACTCGAGCCCTCGAGTGCTTTGAGGTTGTAGTATTTTGGCAACATCATTTTATTGCGTCGAAGGGTTACATGAGCTGCCAGTTGAGCATGATTGGTGGATACTATGGGTAGAACAAGCGTAGGTTCGCACGTTCCATGGATTTCCCACGTCCTCGTCATTCTTCGGGTTCTTTAGTCTATAGGCGCCTCCTCCTATGACTTCTGAGATTATGAACGGTCCTTACCATTGTGGGGCAAGCTTGTGGACTTTCTCTTGTATGAGCCGTAGGACAAGGTCGCCTTTATTAAAGGTTCTGGTGCGCAGGCGGCTGTTATGGTAAGTCCGCAGCTTGTCCTGGTACCCCTCTGACCTTGCTAGGGTTGTGTCTCTTGCTTCATCTGTTGTATCCTTGTGATCTTGTAGTGCTTCTTCTGCTTCCTCTTCCTCGAACACCGAGATCCGGGGCGCCCCGAATTTGAGGTCATGTGGTAGCACTGCTTCCGACCCGTACACCATGAAGAAAGGTTTATACTGGGTTGCGGTATTTGGGGTGGTACGTGGGCTCGAAAGTACTGCATGGAGTTCTTCTATCCAGTTGCCCGCGGCCTGCTCGAGTGGTGCGAGGAGCCGTTTTTTGATTCCTCCGCATACTAGGCCATTTGCTTTTTCCACTTGGCCGTTGGACTGCGGGTGCGCGACTGATGCGTAGTTGATTTTGATGCCCAGTTCGTCGCAGAGCTTCTGGAATTCTGCTGTTGTGAAGTTCGTACCGTTGTCCGTGATGATGTTGTGTGGTACTCCGAACCTGAAGATTATTGACTTGATAAAGTTCACTGCGGTGAGGGCTGTGGAGCTGGTGATGGGCACTACCTCGATCCACTTGGTGAACTTGTCAACTGCTACTAGCAGGTGTGTTCTTCCTCCCTTTGATGATTTCTTGAGCGGCCCCACCATGTCGAGTCCCCAGATGGCGAACGGCCATGATAGTGGTATGGTCTGGAGTTCTGAGGCTGGAGCGTGCGGTCTGCTGGCGAGTTTTTGACAGGCGATGCAACGCCGCATGATGTCTTCTCCGTTTTTCATCGTAGTGGGCCAATAAAACCCTGCTCGGAAAGCTGTGGACACGAGCACTCGACTGCTCGCGTGGTGCCCGCAGGTACCCTCGTGGATTTCGGGTAGTAGGGCTTTGCCGTCTTCCTCGTTGATGCACTTTTGGAGTATCTGGGTGATGCTGCGCTTTTATAACTGTCTGTTGATCACTATGAATTCCTTGGATCGACGACTGATGCGCCGAGCTTCTGAAATGTCTTGCGGTAGCGTGCCTTCGATTAAGAATCGGAGGAACGGTTTTTTCCACGCTGGTCCTTCGAGTGCTGTTGAATCTGTAGGTTCGACCGCTTGGCTTCTGTTGCCTTCGGATGGGCTCGTTGATGCCACCTGTGCTGGCTCAATGGTGTCGTCATCTATAGCTACCTCGGGTGCTGCTGTTTTTACCTTGATGGATCTCTGGCTGATGCTTTTGAGGAAAACGCCGGGTGGTACTGGTCCTCGAGTCGAGCCGATGTTTGCAAGTTCGTCGGCTTCTGTGTTGTTTGTTCTGGGGATATAATTAAGCTCGCAACCGTCAAAACTTCCTTCGAGCGTGTTGTAGATCTTATGATAGGCCGCCATGTTGTCGGCCACTGCATTGCAGTCTTTCATCGACTGCTGAACGAAAAGGTTGGAGTCTCCGTAGATTACGAGGCGAGTGGCGCCGCATGTTTTGGCCATGCGCATGCCGTAGAGCAGTGCCTCGTATTTGGCTTCGTTGTTGGAGGTGTGGCTGAAGTTGATCTAGAGGACGTATTTGAGCTTCGTTCCTTTGGGGAAGACCATAACAACTCCTGCTCCGGCTCCTTCCTATCTTTTGGACCCATCGAAAAACATTCTACATGAGTTCGATAGGTCCGGGGGGCCTGGTGTCTGGACCTCCGTCCACTCAACCAGAAAATCTGGGAGAACTTGGGCCTTGATTGCTGTTGGGTGCTTGAACTGTAGGTCACGCGGGCTGAGCTCAATGTTCCACTCGGCGACTCTCCAAGTCGCTCCGGGGTTGTTGAGGATCTCCGCGAGTGGTGCGCTACTCACGATCGTGATAGGGTGTTCGTTGAAGTAGTGCGACACCTTTCTTGAGGTCGTGATGATGGCCAGTAGTAGCTTCTGGTAGTGAGGTAGTAGATCGGCCTTTGTATGCTCTGGACCTTGCCTTCTTCTGTGCGCTCGACGACGAGTGTTGTGCTTACCACGCTGTTGCTGCCACATAGAGGTAAAACTTTTCTCGTTCTTTGGGTACCGCTAAGATTGGTGGGGTCGAGAGTGTCTTCTTCAGGTCCGCGAATGCATTGCGGGCTTCTTCGGTCCACTCGAATTTATCCCCTTTTCTAAGCATCTGGTAGAATGGCAGTGTGCGCTCTCCCAATCTGCTGATGAAACGACTTAAGGTTGCGAGTCTTCCGGTGAGCTGCTATACGCCTGTGATGTCGGTTGGCTCCTGCATCCTGGCGATTGCTCGAACTTTCTCGGGGTTCGCTTCGATTCCTCGGTCGGAAACCATGTACCCGAGCAACTTCCCGGATGGGACGCCTAATTCGCTCTTCTTCGGGTTGAGCTTGATTCTGTACTTGTTGAGTGCTGCGAAGGTCTCGCGCAGGTCGTCGAGCAACGTGTTTGCACTGTAAGTTTTGATGACGATGTTGTCCACGTAGACTTGCACATTTCTTCCGATTTTCTCTTTCAAGCAGTCTTGCATCATCCGCTAGTATGTGGCACCGGCCTTCATGAGTCCGAAGGGCATTTTCCTATAGCAAAATACGCTGTAAGGGTTGATGAATGATGTGTGCTCTTCGTCTTCTTCCTTCATTCTGATCTGATTGTATCCTGAGTAGGCGTCGAGGAACGATAGTAGATCGCATCCTGCTGTCGAGTCGATTATCTGATCGATTATTGGAAGGGGAAAGTGATCCTTTGGGCGGTGTTTGTTGAGTGGCCCGTAGTCGACGCACATTCGTAGAACGTCTGTGTCTTTCTTGGGGACCACCATAGGGTTGGCGATCCAAGTGGATTTCTTCGTCTCTCGGATGAATTGGCCGTCGAGTAATCGGTTGACTTCCTCCCCGATTGCTCTGCGCTTGGGTTCTAAGAATCTTCGTAGTGCTTGCTTCACTGGCTTGGTGTTTGGCTTGATGCGCAGCGCGTGTTCTGCAAACTCGCGCGGTACTCCTGGCATGTCGGCTGGGTACCAGGCAATGATTTCCCATTCTTCATGGAGGAAGGCGATGAGGGCGTTTTCTTGCTCTTCCGGGAGGTGGGCGTATACGCGGACTGTTTTTTCTGGGTCCGTCAGGTGCACCTAGTGGGTGACCGTGTCGTTTTCGATCCTGAAGTCTCATCCATACTCTTTTGACTCGCTTCGGCTTGCTAGCGGAAAGATACTTTTGTGTGTCGCCATGGCTATCTCTGTGAGTTCTTGCTCGGCTCCAAAGGTGTCGGAGACTTTGTGGAAATCGCGATCACATTGGTCTGATTTGGTGAAGCTCCCGTTGACTGTAATGACGCCCGCGGATCCTGGCATCTTGAGTTTGAGGTAGGCGTAGTGCGGAATCTCCATGAATTGCGCGAATGCTGGACGCCCAGTATGGCGTGGTACTGTGACTGCCAATCGAGTACTTCGAACTCGAGGGTGTGTCTTGCGAAATTGCGTCTGCTGACAAAGACAACTTCAAGCTCGATTACTCCAAGGGAAGTGGCCGCTTCTCCTGGTACTACTCCGCATAGCACGGTGCTTGATTTCTTCCATACTGATCATGGGATCAGCATCTTGCGTAGGGTGCTGACGAAGATTATGTTCATGCTGCTGCCTCCGTCCATGAAGATTCTGTCCATGTTGTAACCTCCAATTTGAGCATAGAGTACCAGGGGCGCGTGTCCCGGCCCTTGGACTGCAGGTGGGTGATCACTCTGGGAGAATGTGATACAAGTTTCTGCGTCGTGTGGCTGATAAACTTTGACTGTGTTTAGGCTCTCGGCTGCTGTGGCTTGCAGGGTGTAGGCGTCCTGTTGGGCTTGCGATACCCTGCCTTATTGGATCGTGCACACTTGTCCTTGAGTCGGGTTGGAGCGTCTTTCGGGGATTGGAGTCGGCGACTGCTCGGTTCATTGGGTGCGTTTGGCTTCTCGATGTTTTTACTCCTTGAGGCTGTCGGCGAGTTCGTTGAAATGGCGGCAGTTTCCCAGGGTGTGGCCCGATCTGATGTCTCCCCGGTCGTCTTCCAAGCAGTGGATCGTGCAGGTTCCTTCTAGCTGCTCCCTGAACGTGAGTTTGCTGGATCTGGCGTGTCGTTTCCTCCTTGAGATTCGGAAGAACAGCGCGTGATCCGCTGGGTGTTCATGGACTTGTGGATCGATTTCGATCCCCACGCTCAGATTCTGATTCATTATAAGGTTGGCGAATTCGTCTGGTCTTCGATCTGGGTCGTAGTATTCGCCGGTCTGAGTCTCAGAGTCGCTGTCGTGGCGGGCGACGGCAGTCCGCACGGCGGCGGGTCGTCGAGTAGTCGGCGAGCGCGTAGCTGTGTACTGCGACTCGTCGAGTGGGGGTTCTTCGTGGAATCCTCGCGCTTGTCTTCTGGGTCGTGATTTCTTCCTCGTCGGCGATGATCTTGGCGATCGCTGATCTTGAGCTCAGAGTCGATGTCTTGTTGTGCGGCGGGTGCCTGGCTGGCGGTGGTTCGTCGAGTGGTCGGCAGGTGCTCTGCTTCATGCTGCAGCTCGTCGATTGGGGTCTCTGTGTAGAACCCTCACGCCTTTATTTTGGGTCGTCGAGTTCTCCTTCACTGGTGGTGGGCTCGGGTTCCTCTATAGTATTGGTCTTGGAACGGCTGCAGGCTGAGCGGTCTCGCTGGGGAGGCAGAGATGTTTGCCATGATCTTGAATTCTTCAGGTGGATTCTAGTTGTTCTTGCTCTTGAGTTGTGGCTTGCTTATGACGGAACCGTCGAGATCGTAATTCCAACCTGTGTAGTTCCCACAGACGGCGCCAATTGACGGGCATGTACCTCGGCAAATCCCATGGTTAGGGACCCTGGGTTAGTCATGAGAGGCACAGGTTGGACGATATCTCGTCGGCTAACAGGAGGATACGTTCCTTCTCGATGTTATTGATTGGAGATGGCGATTACAGGAAGGCCAAGGCTAGTGCGCACAAGGCTAGGGTTACAGATTGCGTCTTGCTTGATCTCGACGTCTCCCCTCCTAGCCCTTATATACTAGGCTAGGTCTCGGGGAGTCCGTCCGGGATTACAGATGAGGTTTCCTAACCCTGATCTTGTACCGTATGGCAGGTTTACACCTTCCTTATGAGTCGCGGACTCCTACGTCGGTGCCACTAGTGTGCCAAGGCTGGGCCCAGGCGGCATCTCTGTGGGCCTTCTGTCTTCGGGTACACCGGGTAAGGCCCATCTATAGGAGTCGTGGGTTCACCCCCTCATCACATACCGACTCACAATCAAAGTAACCTCATTGAACCACTAAGCAGCAATAACCAGTAACAGTTGCAGGGGCCACATGCTCATCATTCAACTCCTATATCTTCTAGGATTGTGGTTTGCTTAATACGGTGACAAAATGATAGGCCATGCATCGGAATGGGTTCAACTGTGCGGAAGAACGTATCTCCGTGATCTCCTAAACATGCATAAGCGAGACTGAGAGGAAAGTGGTATTTTATAGACATGATCAATGGGGTTTGCTTGCCTTGCTGACGATACACGGGTTTAAAAGACTTCTTCTTCTTCGGGGGGGATCACCGTCTCGGAAAGTCTGTTATCAGAGGCAATCCTCAACAAAGGGGGGCAACTTCGAAATTAAATGCACAAGCACATGATATTGTTGTGACATGAAGTATAGGGTACTGGTTTGTGGCACATTCAATTTAATTGAAATGTATTGCAAAGAATTTGCAAATTCAAACTTCAAATTTGAATTCAAATTATGCCATATGCACATTTACTTATGTTCACCACTTTTAAAATGGTCAAACATGAAAAAAATTACATATTCATAATCCTTTCATTTTTCTGATAATTTTTCATCTATTATTTGTCCAATTTGGAGTTAAAATGAATTAGTTATGAATTTCCAAAGTTTAAATGTTTTTTTGCCATTTTCTGAATTAAGTTAATTCAATTAACCCTTTACTGCGTCATCCATGCGTCAGCAAGACATAGGGGGGGCTGACAGCTGGGGCCCGCTAGTCAGTGACTAGGGGGGTTAATCCCTCTGTTTGATTTAAACAGTGATTAGATTAGGGGCCTGGGCCCACTGGTCAGTTGCCCACGGGGGTAATTAGTGGGGGGTTAAGCATGGGGGTTAGGGCTAAATCCTCGCCGGTGAGCTCTGTGCTCGCCGGAGACTCGCCGGAATCTTTTTTCGGCCACGGGATAGGGATTGGAGAGAACGGACAGGTAGCGTGGGGTCGTGCCGATCTGTTGGGGCGACTAGGGTGTCACCGGGAGCTCTCAGGCCACACCGGCATCGAGGCTAGCGGCGACTGGCCACTGACCTAGACGAGCACGACGATGCACAGCACGGGGAGAGCGTTAGGAGGGGCAAACGGAGCTCGATGCTCACCAGATCTCGATGGCGAGCACGGAGAGGACGGAGGGGGCTCGGCGGCATCCTATTTCTCGTCGGGATCTTTCTGCGGCCGGCAGGGATCCGTCGTCATGGTCGTCGTCTCCGATGTGCCTTGGGAAAAATTGGGGGGTCAGCTCGATGTAATCATCCACTGCGGTGTCAGTGGACAAGGTGGTTCGGCGTTTGGGGGATGTTGGCCGCGAACTTGCTCGATGGTGGCTGGCGGGATGCTCTCGGAGCGGCTCTGGATCGAAGAAGAGAGAAGGGAAGGGTGTCCAAGATGAGAGGGGAAAGGTGCGGGCGTGCGTGGCGTATCTCCTGGCGAGGAGATGAGGTCCAGGGTGGCTGGGAACCACCTCGGCGTCGAGGTGGCGTCCACGGCGCGCTCTGGCTCGACACCAAGCTGGTTGAGGAAGACGACGGAAGGGGGTCGGGCTGGGCCAGGCTTAGGTGGGCTGCTGGGGTTTAAGTTGGGAAGCTTCCAGGTGAGCTCCTTTTATTGTTTTCTTATGTTTTTCTTTTTCTATAATTTGTTTTGCTCTGGATAAAATAGCAAAGCATTTTTATAAATGCCCAAATATTTTATGTGGCCTTACTAGACATATAACTAGCCACTCACAAAGTTTGGGGATTTTTGAAATTCAAACAATTTGAATTTCAAATCAAATATGGTTATTATTTAATTTCCAAGCCCTTTTTGGAATTTATTTGAAAATGTTGGTGGATGCAGTCACTTCACTTTATATGTGATCATGCTTATTTGTAAGACCTTTCAAAAATACGAGAGGAATTTTTGGAAGAAATTTTTATCTGGCCATTTGAATTAAATTCAACTAGGGCTTTTCTTTTCCCCATTTGTATTTCTTTTGAAATTTTTGCATGATGCACAAACCCAAAATAATCCTAGCACATACCTAAAAGAGGGTTGTGACAACTCATCCCCACTCAAAAGAATCTCCTCCCGAGATACAGAAGTCGTCGGGAGGAAGGTGGGGTACTCAGCACGAAGGCGGTCTTCTCTTTCCCATGTTGCTTCTTTCTCGGAGTGATGTGACTATTGCACTTTGAGAAACTTGATCTTCTGACGACGAGTGACACGCTCTGCAGAATCATGAATACGAATGGGGTACTCTCGATAAGAAAGGTCATCTTGGAGATCAAGCGTTTCATGGTCGACTTCGCGGATGGGGTCCTTGAAGCAACGCCTGAGTTGTGACACATGGAATACATTGTGTACTCGGGAAAGGTGCGGAGGTAGTTCAAGTTGGTAGGCAACTTGGCCACGTTTGGCAAGAATGCGGAAAGGTCCGATGTAACGTGGGGCCAACTTGCCTTTGATACCGAAGCGTTGGGCTCCCTTAAGAGGAGTAACCCGAAGGTAAGCCTTCTCATCCAGATTGTAGCTTTCTTGCCTATTATGACGATCATAGTAGCTTTTCTGACGAGACTGAGCGGCTTTCAAACGATCACGAACAATGCGAACTTTCTCTTCTACTTCCTTGATCATACCCGGTCCAAAGAACTGTCTTTCACCGGTTTCTGACCAGTTTAGGGGTGTTCAACATCGTCGTCCATAGAGGAATTCAAAAGGAGCCATGTTCATACTAGATTAAAAACTGTTGTTATAAGAAAATTCGGCGAATGGAAGAGATTTCTCCCAATTCTTTCCGAAGGAGATAACACAAGCTCTGAGCATGTATTCCATGATTTGGTTAACTCTTTCAACTTGACCGCTAGACTGGGGATGGAAATCTGTACTAAAGGAGGGATGAGTTCCCATAGCATTCTGAAAGCTTCCCTAGAATCTAGAGGTGAAAAGGCTACCACGATGAGAATTGATTTCCAAAGGAACACCATGAAGAGACACGATTCTAGAGACATACAAGTCCGCTAACTGGCTAGAAATTATAGACTCGCGAACATGAAGAAAGTGAGCAACTTTGGAAAGTCGATCAATGAGAACGAAGATGGCATCATTTCCTTTCTGGGTTTTTGGAAAGCCGGTGATGAAGTCCATACCGACCTTGTCCCATTTCCACTTAGGAATAGACAATGGTTGAAGAGTACTAGCAGGTCTTTGGTGTCCTGCCTTAATGCGATGACACACATCATATTCGGCAACAAATTGAGCAATGTTTCTCTTCATCCTAGTCCACAAAAATATCTGGTGTTGATCTTGGTACATCTTTGTGCTACCGGGATGAATTGAGAGGGGAGTGTCATGAGCTTCCTTAAGGATCAGCTGCCTTAGGTCTTGATTCTCAGGGACTACTAAACGGGTCTCAAAGAATACCGTTCCTTGACCATTTGCAGAGAAACATTTAGCATCTCCGCTAGCAATGTTCTCCTTGATCTCTCGAATACCACTATTTTGTTTCTGGGCAGCTATGATTTGATCCTCAAGGGTTTGTTTCGACACCAGGGTAGAAAGAAATCCATGAGGAACTATCTCAAGATTGAGCTTGCGAAATTCCTCATGAAGAAGTGGTTGATACTGTTGCAACATGAGGTTGTTACAATACGACTTACGAATTAGTGCATCAGCCATGACATTGGCTTTGCCTGGGGTGTAAGAAATTCTTAAGTCATAATCTTTTATCAACTCTATCCAGCGTCTTTGCCTAAGATTAAGATCTGGCTGGGTGAATATGTATTTGAGGCTTTGGTGGTCGGAATAGATCTCACAACTATTACCAAGGAGTTAATGTCGCCAAGTCTTCAGGGCATGAACTACGGCAGCGAGTTCAAGATCATGGGTAGGATAGTTCTCTTCATGTGGACGCAACTGGCGTGAAGCGTATGCTACCACATGTCGATCTTGCATAAGTATGCATCCTAGCCCTTTCCGTGAAGCGTCAAAATAGATCTCGAAATCCCTTTTGGTGTCTCGAGGTGCAAGTACGGGTGCAGAAGTCAATCTTCTCTATAGCTCTTGAAAGCTTTCCTCGCACTCGGGGGTCCATTGGAATTTCTTATCTTTCTTGAGGAGTTTAGTCAGAGGCTTTGCAACATTGGAGAAGTTCTCAACGAAGCACCGACAATAGCTTGCTAAGCCAAGAAAACTCCTAACTTTCTTAACCGATTAAGGTGGAGTGCAATCAAGGACTGCCTGAACTCTCTCAGGATTGACAGCAATGCCTTTGGCAGAAATCACATGGCCTAAGTAGGTCACTTCTGGTAGCCAAAATTTGCACTTAGAGAACTTGGCATAAAGGAGATGCTCTCGAAGTTTCATCAATACCAACATAAGATGTTCTTCGAGTAGATGAGAATGTCATCAAGATAAACTACAACAAATTTATCTAGGTACTCCATGAAGATCGAATTCATCCAGCGCGAGAATGTGGCGGGGGCATTGGTTAAACCAAAGGACATGACGGTGTACTCGTAAAGACCATATCGAGTAGTGAAAGCCGTCTTGGGAATGTCCTCATTTCGGATTTTGATTTGATGATAGCCTAATCTCAAATCCATCTTGGAGAAGGCAGAGGATCCAGCAAGTTGATCATAAATATCATTGATCCTGGGCAGTGGGTACTTGTTCTTTATTGCCGCTAGATTTAGCGGGCGATAGTCTACGCACATCCTTTCTGTTCCATCTTTCTTCGTTACGAACAGAACATGGCAACCCCATGGCGATGAGCTAGGGCGGATGAAGACTTTTGCCAACGAAGCATCATGTTGGGTTTTTAACTCAACTAACTCATGTGGGGCCATTCTATATGGGCGTCTGGAAATTGGGGTCGTGCCTTTTATAAGATCCAGTATGAATATTACACATCTGTCGGGTGGCATGCCCGACAGTTCTTCAGGAAAGACATCCGGGAAGTCACGAACCACGGGAATATCTTCAAGGTCAGGAAGGGGAAGCACATTCAAAGTATACATCTGGATTCTAGAACTGGGTGAGGTGTAGTCAATTGTCTGGCCTGAAGGATGGGTAATTTTAATTGACTTGGCTTTACAATCATTGAAAACATTTTGTCTTGATAACCAATCCATTCCTAGGATGACATCAATGTCTGAAGACTTGAGGGCTATAAGAGAAGCAAGGAATACTAAACCCTCAATTGCAATTTGATTGCCATGGCTTACTCTATTAGTTTTCCACTTTGAACCAGGAGTTTGAATTATCATTGGAGAAAACATTTCTTCAAAGGGGAACTCATGCCGAAGTGCATAACTCTCCGACATGAATGAATGAGATGCTCCTGGATTGAAAAGAATGGAGGCGGGAACATATTTGACTGGTAGTGTGCCAAGGATGACGTCAGAAGTAGCAGTGGTTTCCTCAACTGAAATTTGGTTCACACAACCACTACTAGTCGATGAAGGCTTTGCTTCCAAGGGTTTGGAGATGGATTTCCTTGAAGGCTTATGACTAGGTCGACGGGGTGCCACCAACACTGTAGGGCATTGTCGGAAGTAATGGCCTGGCAAACCACACGTGAAACACATCCTTCCTGAATTGCTGGGAGTAGGATTGCTTGATTGTACACCATCATTCCTGGGAGGAACAATGTGTTGAGGTGGATGGCATATATTGGATGGTGGCCTCTAGAGAAGGTTTTGAGGTATGGCACTAGTTGGAATCCATATTTGGCGTTTCTGAGGGGATGAACTTGAAGAAGGAGCTAGCTCACGGGCATGCTTGCGAGACTCTTCGAAAACTTCATTGCCATGCTCAGCTCGGAAGGATCTGTTGACTAAATCCTGAAAGGTGGCAAATTCAAGGAGGTTGAGATCATGACGAAGGATAGGGCTAAGTCCCTTACAGAACCTTGCATGTTTTCTGGCATCAGTTGTGATCTAACCTTGGGCATAACGGGCAAGACGGTTTAACTCTCTCACATACTCATGAATGGACATATCTGCTTGAGTCAGGTTGCAGAACTCTTCCTTCTTTCTTTCCATCATCTCATCCAGAATGTGGTACCCTGGGAAGGCATCACGGAATTGCTTCCATGTCACTATGTGACCATTAGGCTGCATTGCAACATAGTTCTCCCACCATTCAGCAGCAGCATCTTCCAGAAAGTATGCCGCAAATATAAATCGATCATTGGGAGGAACATGTGCCATGTCAAGCTTACGCTCGATGGAACGGAGCCAATCATCGGCTTCAAGGGGCTCCGAAGGAAATCGGAATACCGGTGGTTTGAGGAGGATGAAGTCCTGAATGCTGACGACCACATTGCGCTGACGACCGGTATTCTGCTCGATGAGCTCCAGAAGGCGTGTTTGATCACGTCGATTCCGCTCAGCTTCCATCATGATTTTCGCTGCATAAGGAGGTGGTGGAGGTTCATCATTACTTCGATTTTTATCACGGTCTTGATTGCGACGAACAACACTACGAGTTCCACCTGACATCCTGTGTGATAACAATCAACGATCAGAACAGGGTGTACGATGGGATCAAGATAAGTGGACATGATTTAGGCGGAAAAGATTGTAATGCAAAGGCAAAGATTCCTAGAAACACGGAATCAATCGGGCAGCATAACGGCTACACCGGGATGGAAAATGAAAAAACCTTGAGGAGATTGGACAGAACTTCCCCAAGGACTCAACAACAAGATGACTCTAGACAAACACAACAGTCCTACGGCTACAACGAAGCAATCAACGAGATGTTCTAGTAAGACATAGATGAGCCTAGTCCTATCTTCCCGTAGAAAATATGATGGTGACTCAGAACTCATATCGATGAGGGTAAGGAGAAAAAGAAGCCTTACGTTGTTCCCTTTATACCCAAGTAACTATATAACTATAGAATGCTAGACTCGACTTCGACCAAGCGTTGAATAATCCTAAAGACAGTCCTGCTCTGATACCAAGTCTGTCGGGACCCAGAATATGCATATGTAATACCTGTTATAACACAATCATATGGAGAGCCCAGAGCCGTACCCACTTGTCTAAGCAGACAAGGCCAAGCACAGAACACTCTTGAAAAGCATCGAACATGAGTGGCATCCCATCCAGCCCCGGATGATCATCTGAGATGGGTCCTCATCGTGTGCTCACAAGTCTAAATGCTTATGGGTGGTCAAATCCCATACTCATAGACAAGTCGCCTCAACCATATTATCGATTGAATCATAGCACTTACATAAACAGACTCCAACTCGATCACCTAGTCGGGATCTCGGGCGGGCTCAATCATACAACAAAGTGTGCCACGTGACAGAGTCACGAGCAATCGCATCGCGATGCCCCAAGATGCGCACATCTAAGGGCCACTTGGTGTATAAAAGACCGCAGGAAAGCACACAACTAAGTTATCGAAAACCCATACGAAGACATGCATGTTATAATCATACACGCATCACACATGTCTAGTATGAACAGCAGGTATCATCACATAACTCTACAAAGTACTTCTTTATGGAATTACACATAGAGCATACAAAGATCACATGTCTGTGATCAACATTACATCATACAATGGAAAAAAATTAGGTCTGAGTACAGACAAGATTAACAAATGGATTAGAGAAGCCTTCTTCAACAAACATGCCCTTCCACGAGGGACCAGACTGCTGTCTGGAACTATACTAGCTTAGTCAACGTCGAGCTTCAGGTAGGTGTGTCCATCAGGGTCTGGTTTCTCATCTAAAACATAGAATAAGAAAACGTGAGTACAAAGACGTACTCAGCAAGACTTACATCAGAACTATACTACTCATGCTCAAGTTTCAAGGTAAAGGGAGGTCGGGTTTCAACATGCAAAAGTGCCAGCTTTGACTTGGCTAGTCCTGTACTACGAGTACCAGACTTGAGGTAAGAAGCGTACACGAGTCCACTACCAAGTCTCCAACCAATACACCACTTTGGATACTTCCTCGACTTCCCCACGAGGAAGCACGCCAAATCACTCACGCTTATCTTGCGAGTTTTATAAGTATCCATTCAAGTTGTCTAATCATCAAGTAGAGGTCTCCAAGTAGTCCATAACCGCGGACACGACTATTCGAATAGTTCATTACCCTGCAGGGGCGTACATCTTCACACGCGTGTCATCACTTATCGCCTCGTACTTGTCACCCTTCAAGCGGGTGTCAGACATGGATGAAACCAAGGCACTACCCTCACATCACCTTCTCTAATCCAGGAGTCGACTACCTGAGTTTGACACCGCTCGAGAGTCCGGTCGGTTCAACGAAACGGACTCGGATAATGCAAGGGACCGAGATGCCACCTCTGTCAGATGGTTTTACTGCTTCACAGGTCCACCCACATATCTATATGATGCAACCTTTTCTTCATTATTTTTCTATGCACATGCCAAACGGAAAGCCCGAATCTAGTGTGACTCCTGGACTGGATCGGGTAAGTAAAGTGGCCAAACGGGGCTCCCATAAACCCTACATGTGGTCATACTCTTTGTCTTGGATCACAAAACAGGAAATCGGGGCCTAGGGCAGTGTTCAACGAGACAACCCACTGAGTACTCCTACATAGCCTCTCATCGTTCACCTTTGTTTAGGGTGGATTCACCAACACGTTAACATCAGCAACAATATGAACTTCCATCCCGACTCACAATCAAAATAACCTCATTGAGCCACTAAGCAGCAATAAGCAGTACCAGTTGTAGGGGCCACATGCTCATCATTCAACTCCTATATCTACTAGGATTGTGGTTTGCTTAATACGGTGACAAAATGATAGGTCATGCATCGGAATGGGTTCAACTATGCGGAACACGTATCTCGGTGATCTCCTAAACATGCATAAGCGAGACTGAGAGGGAAGTGCGATTTTATAGACATGATCAATGGGGTTTGATTGCCTTGCTGACGATACACGGGTTTAACGGACTTCTTCTTCTTCGGGGGTGATCACTGTCTCGGAAAGTCTGTTATCGGAGGCAATCATCAACAAAGGGGGGCAACTTCGAAAGTAAATGGAAAAGCACATGATATTGTTGTGACATGAAGTATAGGGAACTGGTTTGTGGCACATTCAATTTAATTGAAGTGTATTGCAAAGAATTTGCAAATTCAAACTTCAAAGTTTAATTAAAATTATGCCATATGCACATTTACTTATGTTCACCCATTTTAAAATGGTCAAACATGAAAACACATTACATATTCATAATCCTTGCATTTTTCTGATAATTTTTCACATATTATTTGTCCAATTTGGAGTTAAAATGAATAAGTTATTAATTTCCAAAGTTTAAATGTTTTTCTGCCATTTTCTGAATTAAGTTAAGTCAATTAACCCTTTACTGCGGCATGCATGTGTCAGCATGACGTAGGGGGGCCTGACAGCTTGGGCCCGCTAGTATGTGACTAGGGAATTTAATCCCTCTGTTTGATTTAAATAGTGATTTGATTAGGGGCCTGGGCCCACTGGTCAGTGGCCCAGGGGGGTAATTAGTGGGATGGGGGGGGTTAAGCACGGGGGTTAGGGCTAAGTCCTCGCTGGTGAGATCTGTGCTCGCCGGAGACTCGCCAGAATCCCGTTTTCGGCCACGGGAGTGGGATTGGAGAGCACGGGCAGCTAGCTTGGGGTCGTGCGCATCTTCTGGGGCGACTAGGGTGTCACGGGGAGCTCTCAGGCCACGCCGGCGTCGAGGCTAGCGGCGAATGGCCACTGACCTAGACGAGCACGACGATGCACATCACGGGGAGAGTGTTAGGAGGGGGCAAACGGAGCACGATGCTCACCAGAGCTCGATGGCGAGCACGGAGAGGCCGGAGGGGGCTCGGCGGCGTCCAATTCCTCGTTGTGATCTTGCTACGGCCGGCGGTGATGCGTCATCGTGGTCGTCGCCTCTGGTGTGCCTTGGGCCGAATTGGGGGATCAGATCGATGAAATCGTCCACTGCGGTGCCAGTGGACAAGGTGGTTCGGCGTTTGGGGCCTGTTGGCCGCGAACTTGCTCGACGGTGGCCGGCGGGATGCTCTCGGAGTGGCTCTGGATCGAAGAAGAGAGAATGGAAGGGCGTCCAAGATGAGAGGGGAAAGGTGCGGGCGTGCGTGGCGTATATCCTGGCGAGGAGATGAGGTCCAGGGGGGCTGGGAACCTCCTCGGCGTTGAGGTGGTGTCCACGGCGCGCTCTGGCTCGACACCGAGCTGCTTGAGGAAGACGACAGAAGGGGGTCGGGCTGGGCCGGTCTTAGGTGGGCTGCTAGGGTTTAAGTTGGGCTGCTTCCAGGTAAGCTCCTTTTATTCTTTTCTTCTGTTTTTCATTTTCTGTAAGGTTTTTTGCTCTGGATAAAATAGCAAAGCATTTTTGTAAATGCCCAAATATTTTATGTGGCCTTACTAGACATATAGCTAGCAACTCACAAAGTTTGGGGATTTTTGAAATTCAAAAAATTTGAATTTCAAATCAAATATGGTTATTATTTAACTTCGAAGCCCTTTTTGGAATTTTTTTGAAAATCTTGGTGCAAAAAGTGGGGCCCGCTTCACTTTATATGTGATCATGCTTATTTGTAAGACTTTTCAAAAATACTAGAGGAACTTTTGGAAGAAATTTTCATCTAGCCATTTGAATTAAACTGAACTAGGGCTTTTCTTTTCCCCATTTCGATTTCTTTTGAAATTTTTGCATGATGCACAAACCCAACCTAATCCTAGCACATACCTAAAAGTGGTTTGTGACATCGTGCGCAGCCAGTTATCCATCAGCCATGCAATATAACAGACAATGAGAAGACGTAATATACCAGACGGCGGCCACGCTCCTCGGCCCTCTCGTTTCCATCAGCGACACCTTAGTGGAGAACTGCACGCTCGTCAAGCCGATGCGGGCACCTAAGCTAAAGCACGCGCACCTTCTGTGGCACTACTCCTCGTTGGACGAATACGAGACCGAGAAGGATCATCAGCGTTCTCCATCAACTTGTCGGCACCCGGGGTTAGCGTATGCAAGCCTCGCTACTACACAATCATATGGAGAGCCGAGAACCGTACCCACTTGTCTAAGCAGACAAGGCCAAGCACAGAACGTTCTCGGAAAGCATCGAACGTGAGGGGCATCCCATCCAGGCCGGATGATCAACTGAAATGGTCCTCATTGTCCGCACACAAGTCTAAATGATATGGGTGGTGAACTCCCATACTCATAGACAAGTCGCCTCAACCATACTATAGATTGTATTATAACCCTTACATAGACTTACTCTAGCCCGATCACTTAGTCGGGGTCTAGGGCGGGCTCGATCATACATCAAAGTGTGCACGTGACGGAGTCACGAACAATCGCATTGCAATGCCCCAAGCTGCGCACATCTAAGGGCCACTTGGTGTATAAAAGACCGCCAGCCAGATCACAACTAAGGTCTCGAAAACCCATACTAAGACATGCATGTTATAATCATACACGCAGCACACATGTCCAGTATAAACAGCAGGTATCATTGCAATTCTCTACAAATTATACAACTTTATTGATAACTCTTACAGAGTGCACACAGAGATCACAAGTCTGTGATCCAACATTACATCAAAAATACGGAAGAAAAGTAGGTATGAGTACAGACATGTTTAACAAATGGCTTAGAGAAGCCTTGACTATAAACAAGCCCTCCACGAGGGAACCAGTCGTCTTACTCGGACTACACTAGCTTGGTCTTGGTCTGAGTCTTCAATCTTCGAGCTTCGGGTAGAAGCCACCATCGGGGTCGGTGAGTTCATCTAAAACATAGAATAAGCAAACGTGAGTACAAAGTCGTACTCAGCAATACTTACGTAGGAGCTATACTACTCATGCACATGTATCAAGGTAAAGGGAGGTGGGGTTTCACTTGCAGAAGTGCCAATTTTGACTTGGCTAGTCCTGAACTACGAGTACCAGACTTGAGGTAAGAAGCGTACACGAGTCCACTACATCTCCAACCAATTACACCACTATGGTTACTTCCTCGACTTCCCCACGAGAAGCACACCATAGCACTCACGCTTATCTTGGTGTGTTTTAGAAGTATCCAGTTCAAGTTATCTAATAATCAAGCTAAGCTTTCCAAGCAGTCCATAACCGCGGACGCGACTATTCGAATAGTTTTGTTAACCCTGCAGGGGTGTACCGCTACACACACGTGTCATCAGTTACCGCCTTTTGCGTGTCACCGTTCAAGAGATGACAGCGAGGATGCCACCACAACTGTTACCTCATAGCCGATCTAGTCCAAGAAAGCTGCCTACCTGGGTGGGCTACCACTATCGTGAACCTGGACGGTTTACCGAAGTGGACCCAAGTGATGTGTGCGTTGTGCATAAGCCGGTCTCGGATGAGCCGTTCTCTCACTTAGCAGCCAGGCCACAGACCTACCAGAACTCCGAACTATTGCGACATCTGGACATCGAAAGGGATGAGTTAGTAAGCTGAGAGGGGTCAGTGAGCCCAATGTGTAGTTGTACTCTTCATCTTGGATCACCACACAAGAACTCGGACTTAGGGCGGTGTTCAACGAGACAACCCACCGTGTACTCCTACACAGCCTCTCATCGTTCACCTTGTATTAGGGTAGATTCACCAACACGTTTCTACCAACATCATCATGATCACTACCATCCCGACTCACATAACAGTATCAACATGGTATCACTCTAAGCATGCAATAAGCAGTAACAATTGCAGGGGCCACATGATATCAATCAACTCCTACATTTTCTAGGATTGTGGTTTTCTTACTACTGTGACAAAATGATAGGTCATGCAAAGGAATGGGTTCATCTATGCGGTAGAAACGCATCATGGTAATCATCCTAAACAATGCATAAGAGAGACATGAGAGGGAAGTGGGATTTTATCGACATGATCAATGGGGGTTTTCTTGCCTTGCTGAAGAGGTTCGGTAACGGTGTCTTCAACGAAGGGGGTGGCCTCCGATTCCGGTTGCACGTCTATTAGCAACATGACAATCATAGGATCAACATAATGTACAATGCACAATCACATGAATAAGATTGTAATGGTGATGTTCATGGTGCTGATGTGTTGAGCATTCCATTTAAAAGGAGTATATTGCATTTGAAATGCAAATTCAAACTCCATTTGATTTATCGATGAAATTCAAATGCATTTGAATGCATGAATGTTCAATTGAAAAAGTTGATCATGAAGTGATGTTGTATAGTTGAAGTAATGTCTCTGATGTGTGGATGAAACCATTGGAAATAAGGGTGTTGCAAAATCATTTGCAAAATCACTCCAAATTTGAATTTGAAAAGGATCCATCTGCATGTTTGCTACTGTTCACCCATTTTAAGATGGCTAAACATGAAATTTTTTTGCATATTCATAATCCTTGTATTTTTCTGATAATTTTAGACATATTATTTGTCCAATTTGGAGTTAAAATGAATTAGTTATGATTTTCTAAAGATTTGGTTATTTTCTGGATTTTCTGTAATTGATTTAAAAAAGGAAAAGGGGTTTATTGCGTGAGCATGAGGTCATGCTGACGTGGGGGGGGGGTATGACTGGTGGGGTCAGGCTGTCAGTGGGGGGGGGGGTTTAAACCCGGTTAGTTAAACTAACTAGGGGTTAGTTAGTGGCCTTGGGCCCACGGGTCAGTCTCACCAGGGGGTCATTAGCACCTAAACTAATGGCGGCCACGTCAGCGCTGCCGGCGACATGTCGACGGCGACATCCGACGCGGCGGCGATCCACTGGACGACGACTCCGGTGACCAAAAGGCACGCCGCGACCACCAACCGAATCCCCGTGCTTGCGCGCTTCACCCAGGGCACGGCACCGTCACCGGGGAGCACCGGAGTGACGCCGGCGACGACGTGCGACGGCGGCCGTGGCATGGCATCGACGGGAAGGTGGCTATAGTGCATGATTTTGAGTGTTGGATGGCTCGTTGGACTCCTGGGGGCTCCAGGAGCTGCATGGACACCACAAGGAGGAGAAAGGGGCACGGGAGCGAGCTCTAGGTCATCCATGGCGGTGACCTGCTCGGCTCTCATGGCGGTCGACGGAGGGGGCCCAAATTTAACACGGGGGTTCGGGGTTTTGAAGAGGGGCTCACCCCGAAGCGATTGGTGAAGACGGCGGGGCCGAAGAGGCAACAATGGCGACGAATTCCTCGTCGGAGCCCACGACGGCCGGTGAGATTTCGTTGATGATTGCGGCAGTCCGAGAGCTTCCGGGGTCGCGATCCTCTGCATCTTGATGAAGACGTCCTTGGCGATCACCCTGGACAAGGTGGCTCGACTCCTCGAGGACGTTGGCTACGCGAAGTCGGCGGCTCGCTCTGCGGTGGTGCTCGGCTACTTCGCCGCAGAGAGAGAGGGAGGGGCCAGAGCTAGGGGAAGGCGTGCGGGGGGCTTCTGCAGTGGCGTTGCATGCTCTGGGGCAGAGGGGAGGGCCTAGAAGCCTCAGGGCGTCGAGGTGTTGTCGTCGTGGCCTCCCTACCTCCAGCGACCTGCTTGGAGACGCGGGGAGGTAGAAGACAAGCGAGGGGCTGGGCTGGGCCGAGGCAGAGGGAAGGTGGGCCTCGCCCCTGGGCGTAAGGTAAGTCTCTGCTTTCCTTTTCTTTTTATTTCTTCTGTAAATAGGTTGACCTAGCCAATTAAAATAGCTAGGTATTTTTACAAATGCCATAATTTTTTATATGGCCTCATAAAAGCTAGAGCTAGCCACTTATAAATTTGGCACTCTTTAAAATTCAAAACATTTGAATTTTAAATCAAATAGGGGTTTATTTAATTTTCCAAGGCATTGTTTGAAAATTAGAAAATTCCATGAGCATGGGATTGCTCCCAAACCACTTTTCAAATGATCAGCATCATTTATATGAATTTTCCAAATACTCAAATGATTTTTGGAAAAAGATTTTTATCTGGCCATTTGATTTAATTTCTCAGGGCTTTTCTTTTCCCCATTTTTGAATTTTCTTTTTGAATTTTTGCATGATGCAAAGGCACAATAAAACCCTAGCACTTACCTAAGTTGGGGTTGTGACAACTCGCCCCCACTCAACAGAATCTCGTCCCGAGATTCAGAAGTCTGCGGAAGGAAGGTGGGGTACTCGGCACTGAGACGGTCTTCTCTTTCCCACGTAGCTTCTCTCTCAGAGTGGTGTGACCATTGCACTTTCAGAAACCTAATCTTCTGACGACGAGTGACACGCTCTGCGGAATCAAGAATACGAACGGGGTATTCTCGATACGAAAGGTCATCTTGGAGATCAAGCGTTTCATGGTCGACTTCGCGGATGGGGTCCTTGAAGAAACGCCTGAGTTGGGACACATGGAATACATCATGTACTCGGGAAAGGTGCGGGGGTAGTTCAAGTTGGTAGGCAACTTCTCCACGTTTAGCAATAATGCGGAAAGGTCCGATGTAACGTGGGGCCAACTTGCCTTTGATACCGAAACGTTGGGTTCCCTTTAGAGTAACCCGGAGGTAAGCCTTCTCATCCAGATCATAGCTCTCTTGCCTATGATGACGATCATAGTAGCTTTTCTGACGAGACTGGGCTGCTTTCAATTCCTCACGAACAATGCGAACTTGCTCTTCTGCTTCCTTGATCATGTCCGGTCCAAAGAATTGTCTTTCACCGGTTTCTGACCAGTTTAAAGGTGTTTGACATCGTCGTCCATATATGAGTTCAAAAGGAGCCATGTTCAGACTAGATTGAAAACTATTGTTATAAGCAAATTCGGCAAATGGAAGAGATTTCTCCCAATTCTTTCCGAATGAGATAACACAAGCTCTAAGCATGTCTTCAAGAATTTGGTTAACCCCTTCAACTTGACCGGTAGACTGAGGCTGGAAAGCTGTACTAAAGGAGAGATGATTTCCCATAGCATTCTGAAAGCTTCCCCAAAATCTAGAGGTGAAAAGGCTACCGCGATCAGAATTGATTTCCAAAGGAACACCGTGAAGGGACACAATTCTAGAGACGTACAAATCTGCTAACTGGCTAGCAGTTATAGACTCGCGAACTAGAAGGAAGTGAGCAACTTTGGAAAGCCTATCTATGACAACGAAGATGGCATCGTTTCCTTTCTGGGTTTTTGGAAAGCCGGTGATGAAGTCCATACCGACTTTGTCCCATTTCCACTCGGGAATAGACAAAGGTTGAAGTGTACCAGCGGGTCTTTCATGTTCTGACTTAATGCGACGACAAACATCACATTCGGCAACAAATTGAGCAATGTCTCTTTTCATCCTGGTCCACCAAAATCTCTCGCGTAGATCTCGGTACATTTTTGTGCTACCGGGATGAATCGAGAGGGGTGTGTCATGGGCTTCTTTGAGGATGAGTTGCCTTAGTTCCCTATTCTTAGGTACTACCAAACGATTTCCAAAGAATACCGTTCCCTTGATATCTGTGGAGAAACATTTAGCAACTCCGCTAACAATGTTCTCCTTGATCCGGCGAACACCTCGTGCACGCCTTTGGGCAACTATGATTTGATCCTCAAGAGTTGGTTTTGCCAACAAGGTAGAAAGATAGCCATGAGGAACAATCTCATTATTAAGCTTGAGAAATTCCTCATGAATAAGTGGTTGATACTGTTGTAACATGAGGTTGTTACAATACGACTTACGACTTAGTGCATCAGCCATGACATTGTCTTTTCTTGGGGTGTAAGAAATTACTACGTCGTAATCTTTTATCAACTCAATCCAGCGTATTTGCCTGAGATTAAGATCTGGCTGGGTGAAAATGTATTTGAGGCTTTGGTGGTCGGAATAGATCTCACAACGATTACCAAGGAGGTAATGTCGCCAAGTTGTTAGGGCATGAACTACGGCAGCGAGTTCAAGGTCATGGGTAGGATAGTTCTCTTCATGGAGCCGCAACTGGCGTGAAGCATAAGCTACCACATGTCAATCTTGCAAAAGTATGCATCCTAACCCTTGCCGTGATGCGTCACAATAGATCTCGAAATCCTTTTTGGTGTCTGGAGGTGCAAGTACGGGTGCAGAAGTCAATCTTGTTTTTAGCTCTTGAAAGATTTCCTCGCACTTGGGAGTCCATAGGAATTTCTTATCCTTCTTGAGGAGTTCAGTTAGAGGCTTTGCAACTTTAGAAAAGTTCTCGACGAAGCGATGGCAATAGCTGGCTGGGCCAAGAAAACTCCTAACTTGCTTAACCGATTCAGGTGGAGTCTAGTCAAGGATGGCCTGAACTCTCTCGGGATTCACAGCAATGCCTTTTGCAGAAATCACGTGGCCTAAGTAGGTCACTTCTGGTAGCCAAAATTCACACTTGGAGAATTTAGCATACAGGCGATGCTCTCTAAGTTTCATCAATACCAGCCTTAGGTGTTCGACATGTTCTTCTTCGTTCTTCGAGTAGATGATAATGTCATCGAGATAAACCACAACAAATTTATCTAAGTACTCCATGAAGATCGAATTCATCATGCGTGAGAAAGTGGCGGGGGCGTTGGTTAAACCAAAGGACATGACGGTGTACTCGTAAAGACCATAACGAGTAGTAAAAGCCGTTTTGGGAATGTCCTCGTTTCGGATTTTGATTTGATGATAACCTAATCTCAAATCCATCTTGGAGAAGACACAGGATCCAGTAAGTTGATCATAAAGATCATTGATCCTGGGCAATGGGTACTTGTTCTTTATCGTCGCTAGATTTAGCGGGCGATAGTCTACGCACATCCTTTCTGTTCCGTCTTTCTTCGTTACGAACAGAACGGGGTAACCCCATGGCGATGAGCTAGGGCGGATGAAGCCTTTTTCCAACAAAGCTTCCAGTTGGGTTTTAAGCTCAGCTAACTCTCGTGGGGCCATTTTGTATGGGCGGCTAGAAATTGGTGCGGTTCCTGGCACAAGATCTAATATGAACTCTACACATCTGTCGGGTGGCTAGGTTTAAGGGGTTGGGTTACTGGGGAGTTTTCCTAGAGGATGACCAAGGCTTTCTAGGGCCTACAACAGATATGTCAGAGTAGCAAAGTACCCCAACACGATAGTTAGTGTGGTTCTTCTCGCTAGAAGACATCTAAAGTGGGAGGAAGAGTTGCAATTAAATCACTATAGGTTTCTAGAAGAAAACCTACATCAAATTCTATGGAATTGTCAGGCATGCCACCTAGACGTTCTTCTAAAGGGACAACCGAAAGGGAGAGAAGGATTTTTTTTTTTTGCAAATGCATCAGATTATGAAGAAACCTGGAATGACTCGGACAGCATAACGGCTGTAATTGCAAGAAAACAATTTTCTTTCAATGTAGAAACAGCACTTACATACGATGTAAGAAATCAGGAAGCACAACAACTCTAACAAACCGAGCACAACTTTCCTACGGCTACAAAGAAGCAAACAACGAGATGTTCTAATCAGACAAAGGAGAGCCTAGTCCTATCTTCCCGTAGAACAAGATGAGGGTGACTCAGAACTCAGAACGAAGGGGGTAAGGAGAAAAAGAAGCCTTACGTTGTTCCCTTATATACCCAGAGTAACTATATAACTATAGCAAGCTAGACTCGACTTCGGCCAAGGCTGATAATCCTACAGTCAGTCCTGCTCTGATACCAAGTCTGTCGGGACCGTGGGTTAGCGTATGAAAGCCTCGCTACAACACAATCATATGGAGAGGCGAGAACCGTACCCACTTGTCTAAGGAGACAAGGCCAAGCACAGAACGTTCTCGGAAAGTATCAACGTGCGGGGCATCCCATCCAGGCCGGATGATCAACTGAAATGGGTCCTCATCGTCCGCACACAACTCTAAATGATATGGGTGGTGAACTCCCATACTCATAGCCAAGTCGCCTCAACCATACTATCGATTGTATTATAACCCTTACATAGACTTACTCCAGCCCGATCACTTAGTCGGGGTCTAGGGCGAGCTCGATCATACTTCAAAGTGTGCACGTGAAGAAGTCACGAACAATCGCATCGCGATGCCCCAAGCTGCGCATACCTAAGGGCCACTTGGTGTATAAAAGACCGCCAGCCAGATCACAACTAAGGTCTCGAAAACCCATACTAAGACATGCATGTTATAATCATACACGCAGCACACATGTCCAGTATAAACAGCAGGTATCATTGCAATTCTCTACAAATTATACAACTTTATTGATAAATCTTACAGAGTGCACACAGAGATCACAAGTCCGTGATCCAACATTACATCAAACATACGGAAGCAAAGTAGGTCTGAGTACAGACAAGTTTAACAAATGTCTTAGAGAAGCCTTGACTATAAACAAGCCCTCCACGAGGGAACCAGTCGTCTTACTCGGACTACACTAGCTTGGTCTTGGTCTGAGTCTTCAATCTTCGAGCTTCGGGTAGAAGCCACCATCGGGGTCGGTGAGTTCATCTAAAACATAGAATAAGAAAACGTGAGTACAAAGTCGTACTCAGCAAGACTTACGTAGGAGGTATACTACTCATGCACATGTATCAAGGTAAAGGGAGGTGGGGTTTCACTTGCAGAAGTGCCAATTTTGACTTGGCTAGTCCTGAACTACGAGTACCAGACTTGAGGTAAGAAGCGTACACGAGTCCACTACATCTCCAACCAATTACACCACTATGGTTACTTCCTCGACTTCCCCACGAGAAGCACACCATAGCACTCACGCTTATCTTGGTGTGTTTTAGAAGTATCCAGTTCAAGTTATCTAATAATCAAGCTAAGCTTTCCAAGCAGTCCATAACCGCGGACGCGGCTATTCGAATAGTTTTGTTAACCCTGTAGGGGTGTACCGCTACACACACGTGTCATCAGTTACCGCCTTTTGCGTGTCACCGTTCAAGAGATGACAGCGAGGATGCCACCACAACTGTTACCTCATAGCCGATCTAGTCCAAGAAAGCTGCCTACCTGGGTGGGCTACCACTACGTGAACCCGGCCGGTTTACCGAAGTGGACCCAAGTCATGTGTGCGTGGTGCATAAGCCGATCTCGGATGAGCCGTTCTCTCACTTAGCAACCAGGCCACACACCTACCAGAACTCCGAACTATTGCGACATCTGGACATCGAAAGGGATGAGTTAGTAAGCTGAGAGGGGTCAGTGAGCCCAATGTGTGGTTGTACTCTTCATCTTGGATCACCACACAAGAACTCGGACTTAGGGCGGTGTTCAACGAGACAACCCACCGTGTACTCCTACACAGCCTCTCATCGTTCACCTTGTATTAGGGTAGATTCACCAACACCTTTCTACCAACATCATCATGATCACTACCATCCCGACTCACATAACAGTATCAACATGGTATCACTCTAAGCATGCAATAAGCAGTAACAATTGCAGGGGCCACATGATATCAATCAACTCCTACATTTGCTAGGATTGTGGTTTGCTTACTACCGTGACAAAATGATAGGTTATGCAAAGGGATGGGTTCATCTATGCGGTAGAAACACATCATGGTAATCATCCTAAACAATGCATAAGAGAGACATGAGAGGGAAGTGGGATTTTATCGACATGATCAATGGGGGTTTGCTTGCCTTGCTGACGAGGTTCGGTAACGGTGTCTTCAACGAAGGGGGTGACCTCCGATTCCGGTTGCACGTCTATTAGCAACATGAGAATCATAGGATCAACATAATGTACAATGGACAATCACATGAATAAGATTGTAATGGTGAAGTTCATGGTGCTGATGTGTTGAGCATTCCATTTAAAAGGAGTATATTGCATTTGAAATGCAAATTCAAACTCCATTTGATTTATCGATGAAATTCAAATGCATTTGAATGCATGAATGTTCATTTGAAAAAGTTGATCATGAAGTGATGTTGTATAGTTGAAGTAATGTCTCTGATGTGTGGATGAAACCATTGGAAATAAGGGTGTTGCAAAATCATTTGCAAAATCACTCCAAATTGGAATTTGAAAAGGATCCATATGCATGTTTGCTACTGGTCACCCATTTTAAAATGGTCAAACATGAAAAAAATTGCATATTCATAATCCTTGTATTTTTCTGATAATTTTAGACATATTATTTGTCCAATTTGGAGTTAAAATGAATTAGTTATGATTTTCTAAAGATTTGGCTATTTTCTGGATTTTCTGTAATTGATTTAAAAAAGGAAAAGGGGTTTATTGCGTCAGCATGACGTCATGCTGACGTGGGGGGGGGGGGTCTGACTGGTGGGGTCAGGCTGTCAGTGGGGGGGGGGGGTTAAACCCGGTTAGTTAAACTAACCAGGGGTTAGTTGGTGGCCTTGGGCCCACGGGTCAGTCTCACCAGGGGGTCATTAGCACCTAAACTAATGGCGGCCACGTCAGCGCTGCCAGCGACATGTCGACGGCGACATCCGACGCGGCGGCGATACACTGGACGACGAATCCGGCGACCAAATGGCACGCCGCGACCACTAATCGAATCCCCGTGCTTGCGCGCTTCACCCAGGGCACGGCAGCGTCACCGGGGAGCACCGGAGTGACGCCGGCGACGACGTGCGACGGCGGCCGTGGCATGGCGTCGACGGGAAGGTGGCTATAGTGCACGATTTTGAGCGTTGGGTGGCTCGTTGGAATCCTGGGGGCTCTAGGAGCTGCATGGACACCACAAGGAGGAGAAAGGGGCACGGGAGCGAGCTCTAGGTCATCCATGGCGGTGACCTGCTCGGCTCTCATGGCGGTCGACGGAGGCGGCCCAAATTTAACACGGGGGTTGGGGGGTTTTGAAGAGGGGCTCACCCCGAAGCGATTGGTGAAGACGGCGGGGCAGAAGAGGGAACAATGGCGACGAATTCCTCGTCGGCGCCCACGACGGCCGGTGAGATTCCGTTGATGATTGCGGCAGTCAGAGAGCTTCCGGGGTCGCGATCCTCTGCATCTTGACGAAGACGTCCTTGGCGATCACCCTGGACAAGGTGGCTCGGATCCTCGAGGACGTTGGCTACGCGAAGACGGAGGCTCGCTCTGCGATGGTGCTCGGCTACTTCGCCGGAGAGAGAGAGGGAGGGGCCAGAGCTAGGGGAAGGGGTGCGGGGGGCTTCTGCAGTGGCGTGGCATGCTCTGGGGCAGAGGGGAGGGCCTAGAAGCCTCAGGGCGTCGAGGTGTCGTCGCCGTGGCCTCCCTGCCTCCAGCGACCTGCTTGGAGACGCGGGGAGGTAGAAGACAAGCGAGGGGCTGGGCTGGGCCGAGGCAGAGGGAAGGTGGGCCTCGCCCCTGGGCGTAAGGTAAGTCTCTGCTTTCCTTTGCTTTTTATTTCTTCTGTAAATAGGTTGACCTAGCCAATTAAAATAGCTAGGTATTTTTATAAATGCCATAATTTTTTATATGGCCTCATAAAAGCTAGAGCTAGCCACTTATAAAATTTGGCACTCTTTAAAATTCAAAACATTTGAATTTTAAATCAAATGGGGGTTGATTTAATTTTCCAAGGCATTGTTTGAAAATTAGAAAATTCCATGAGCATGGGATTGCTCCCAAACCACTTTTCAAATGATCAGCATCATTTATAGGAATTTTCCAAATACTCAAATGATTTTTGGAAAAATATTTTTATCTGGACATTTGATTTAATTTCTCAGAGCTTTTCTTTTCCCCATTTTTGAATTTTCTTTTTGAATTTTTGCATGATGCAAAGGCACAATAAAACCCTAGCACTTACCTAAGTTGGGGTTGTGACACAACTTCAGAAAAACCAAACAAAAATCAGGTCGTACATTTTCAAGTTCAAACTGTTTCGCGTTGGTCAACTTTTTTGCAAGCTATTTATTTTTCCTCACCATAATTATTTGCAGATGAAATTCGAAATCAAGGGTGTTCATCCCGTCTGTTCCGTCCGCCGGAGATAAACTTCGACTCCCTCAACTTCACCGGCCACCATGGCAGCAGGCAGCTTCAACGGTGCCGGCGCAGACAGTCCGCTCCCTAGAAAGGCACATCGTACCCTTAGGGGACAGCGCTTCGACATCGACGACGACAACAACTTCATCGCCAAATCTGATCAGATGCCGACTTCGCCTCGTGAAGAGGATCGGCCTCGGAAAATCATATGGTTAGGAACCCTGGGTTTAGATCGTAGAGAGAGCATTCAAGGTTGGCGATGCTCGTCAGCTAACAGGAGATAGGGATTTACCCAGGTTCAGGCCCCTCGATCGGTAAAACCCCTACTTCCTGCTCTGTGTATTATATGGTGGAGGCGATTACAGCGGAGGTATCAGCGAGAGTGCTCTCATCGAGGGTGGAGCTATGCCAGATTGGATGTCCTAGACATCCCCTCTCCCAGTCCTTATATACTAGGCTGGGTTGCAAGAAGTCCGTCTAGGGTTATAAAGAAAATTGCCTAATCTAGCTAGTCTTGGTGGGCACGCCTTGGACTTTGAACCGTCTTGGACTCCATGTAGGCGCAGCCGTTGGTTCTTCGGGTGGGCTGATCTTGGGCCCGTCGAAGTATCCAATGGGCCTTCTATCTGGACACGCACCAGGTACCCCATGCCGAGGAGTCGTGGGGGTATCCCCTCGTAAGTATCCCCTGAGTGCCTGGGGGACTCGAAGAGTCGCGCAAGGACTCGAACCTGCAAAAGCCGTAATAGTGCGTGTCGGTTGCCGAGCTCTAAGCCACGTATGTTTATTCATGAGAAATAGTTTTGAGATGGATGATAAGCTTAAAGGGCCCAAGGTACTCGACTAGTCGAGCATAGGTGAATTGCTCTAGCGGCAAATACCACAGTAGCGCAATCAAGCTCGAGTCCCTCCACATGAACTTGGAAATGACTGGTGTCAAGCAAGTTCCATGCCGCGGAGGGCGTATAGGATCAATGTCGTCCATTTACCGTACTGAATACGACCCTAACGCGTATGTTAGTGGTTAAATTTCATCATGCACCCATCATGGAACCGTCGGGAGTGAAGTCACGCTGTGGCAAGTACCGGCCCGACCGACAGATCAGCGAGGTCTTAACTACACGCTAGCTGGCGTGGCATCTGGGGAGCAGTGTATCGCAGCTGAGGTCATTTAGTAGTGGCACGTTGCAAGATCAGAGTGCACCCACTCGGAAAACAATCGAGTGGACTAGTATTATGATCACCCGCGGAGCGTCCGTGTCCTCAGGAGGGGAGTAAATATAGAATGCACCCACTCGGAAAATGATCGAGTGAGCTCATGGTATGAGCACCCGCGGAGCGGTCAGTTGCTCAGGCGGGGAGCCCGTTACTCGTCCTTTATGTCTTGTATTTTTGTGCGAGTAGTCACTTGAGCACTTTAAAGTATGGGAGAGTAAATAATCAAGCATTGTAGATGTGTTTCTCTTATCTGAGGGGAGTAGCCACTCCCATCTTTGGAGTGTAATCCGTGCTGCCTTTGCTCCGTTAGCGGTGGCAGGGTGCTCCCGATGTTAGTAGATATTTTATGTAATCAAAATGAGAGGAAATATTGAAGTTCAAAAAACCTGGTTGTGTGGTCCATCACTGAGAGCAATCTAGAAGACATGGTCAAACTGCCTCGTGCATGCGTGCGCTAAGTTCTCCCCGCTAGGATGGTACATCACAAAGGGCTTTGACAGCTCTGGGCAGCTGCGTGTCGTGGTCAGAGGTGACGTGATGCGTCATGCCACGGTAATTTCGTGGACCATAATGGGAGGCGTGGTTACTGCGCCGGTTGGGATTTCCATGTCGCGTGGAGGTTGCGTGACCGTGACCCGTCGGTTTGGTTCCGAGATCAACGGTGGATGGGTGATCAGATTCTTCTTGTTATATAAGGGAGGTGATGGCTTCTTGCCCCTCGTTGGTTACCCAAAGTGGAAGGTTGAGATGTAGACAGCAGCAAATTTCCCTCGTTGAAGATACCAAGGTTTGACTCCCGTAGGACTCTGACAACGACAGGAAGGTGACAACGGCGCCAGCAATTAGGCGGTTGACGTGGACGTGCACACACAACAGATAACTTTTCTCCCAACGAGTACAGAGAGGTTGCCAATCCCTCCGGCCTTGTTGTTTACAAAGGATCAAACGTACGGGATAATAATGATAGCGACAGCAACGGAAAAGGAAATAAATCAGAAAATAAATAGCGGGTGTTAACAGTGGTGGAAATATGGACCGGGGTCCCATGATGTTCACCAGTGACGTCTCTCTCCCAAAAGACGATAAAATAGCCATGCAAGTTAAACAAATTATAGCTGGGCAATTGACAGGATTATGTGCGCAAACAAATGCTAACTATGCTACTAAGAAAGGAAGAGGCTCAAAAGCTTGGGCGGTACGCCAAGACAAGTAGACCGAAATCCATCTGCATCTACCTACTAATCATCCACCTTGAGATATCTATCCAGAACATCTCGTTGGTATTAAGTTGCGAATCCCACCCAAAGTGTAAACTCAAAGCAACAAACAACATCATTAAAGAACTTTGTGTAAAGTAAACAATCCTTGCACCCGCAAGTACAAGCACCGTTGTTTTCTCCCTTATGGGAACAACACATCCCCTAGACTCATGTTTCTGCCACTCAAGCTAGTCATCAGGGGGCATGAACTCACAATCATGCATAACGCTCCCTCTTGGAGTTACTACCTACTACTTGGCCAAAGCAATAAACAGCAACGGAGAACATGCAAGAATTACTCAAGAACATAAATATAAAAGAGGAGAATCAAATATATTACTCAGACACAATCTGAACATAGTCTCATAATCCATCAGATCCCAGCAAAATCAGCATAGAAACAGCAAAAAGATTACATATGTGCCTCGATCATGTAGGGAAGCTCACGAGGTCTAAATCATGAAGAACAAAGAGGGGAGGAGAACATCACATAGCTACTGATAATGGACCCATGGTCCAAGGTGGACTACTCACGGTTCATCCGGGTAGCATCCATGGTGGTGGAGAAGCTCCCGGAGGTGGTTCCTCCCTTCGACAGGGTGCCGGGAAGAGGGCTCCTGGTGCTCCCGATCTTGGAAGCGCGGCGGCAGCGGAACAGAGGGGAGATCGCGAAAAAAGGGTTCTGTCCTCGAGGGTTTCGGGACAAGAGGGATATATAGGCGAAGGGGTGCAGCCAGAGGTGCACCAGGGGCCCCAGGCGCCCCCTGGCGCGGCCTAGGGGCGCTTCCCTCTGGCCCCACTTTGGCTCTCCCCGAAGCTTCCTATACGCTGATTTGTCCTATATTTTTTCCGAAATTTTTCTGGCACTTGAAGTAATGGGAAAACCTGAAATACAAAAACAGCAGAAAACAAGAACAGGCACTGGGGTGCACTAAGTTAACAGGTTAGTCCTAATATGATCAAAAGTGTATGGAAGTGCATCAATATCATAGCATTATCACACAAAAGATGCATGGAGCAAGCAAAAATTATAGATACGTTTTGGACGTATCAGGAGGCAATCAGTAATTTTTAGGTTCACCCTCATCTTTCCTTCTGCTTCTTCTTCTTCCTCTGCTTCTTGCCTCCAAGTTTATCTTTCCTTCCTTTTGTTGGGGGAATCATGTCCAAGCATGTAGATAACGCAAAGCTAGCTAAGGGTGCTTTGCAGGAGCCATCGACGGCGAAGATGGCCGGACGGTGGAAGCGTTCATCCTTTGAGGATGCTGATTTGGAAGAGCTGGTGGTGGATGGGCACGCCTGTCACAACCCCAATTTAGGCAAGTACTAGGGTTTGAGTTCCCTTTGCATCATGTGACAAATTCAAAAAGAAAATCAAAAATGGGGAAAAGAAAAGCCCTGAGAAATTAAATCAAATGGCTAGATAAAAATCTTATTCCAAAAATCATTTGAATATTTGGAAAATTCCTATAAATGATGTTGATCATTTTAAAAGTGGTTTGGGTTCATTCCCATGCTCATGGAATTTTCTAATTTTCAAACAATGCCTTGGGAAATTAAATAAACCCCTATTTGATTTGAAATTCAAATTATTTGAATTTCAAAAATGCCCAAAAGTTATGAGTGGCTAGCTATTTATATCCTAAGCCCACATAAAAGATTTGGGTATTTTATAAAATGCTCTGCTATTTTTCCTAGAGCAAAACAAAAGAAAGAAAAAGAAAACAGAAAGAAAACAGAAAGAAAAGGAAAAAACGCAAAGCAGCCCACCCCCCCTAAGGCCTCGGGCCCAACTAAACCTTCCCCGGCCCAGGCCCAACCGAGCTTGTCGTCTACCCCAAGCTGCTCGGTGGCGCGCTGGGAGGGCACGGCCGACGCCGCCGTGGCCACCGAGAGCCATCTAGGCCTTCCCTGCCTTCCTTCTCGCGCCACGCAAGACCCCAGAGCACCCCCGTACCTTCCCTCTCTTCCACGGGTCGCCCCTATTCTCCTACCTCGCGGATCTCGCGCAAGCCCGAGCACAGCCGGAGGACGCCGGCGAGCTTCTGCGCGGACAACGACGACGAGGCGCCGCACCAACGTGTCCATCAGAACCGTGGTCGTCTTCTCTGTCATTTTGCGTCGTCAATTCGAGCTCAAAGGCCCCAGAGCGGTTGCCAGCTCCAACTTCCTCCCGCCGGCCACCGTGGGCTTCGAACTCAAATTTCGTCGCCGTCCAAGCTTCTCCGCCTCCCCTGACTTCTCCTTTACCCTCCCGGTGAGCTCATGGTTCGTTCCCCCCTAACCCCGGCTCCTCCCGTGCCCCCAATCGTCGTCGCCTTCTTCTAGTGGCTCCGGCTGCCGGGAAAATTGAAGTCTTCGACGCCGTGGTCCTCCCCGGCGACGATGGACTAGTCCATCGTATGTGCGAGGCCACGGGGAGCCGACCGGTACCCTCTACAAGGCCGCTGGTGGCCGGGAAGCCCACTCCGGCGCACCTCCGCCGCACGCCGTGGTCGACGCCGGCTAACCGCCGGTGGGTAGGTTAGCTTAAGGCTAATCACCCCCACTAACCACCCCAGCAGCCACTGACAGTGGGACCCACAACCCCCTAACCCCTCTGTTTAAATTAACTAAAACGGGGTTAACACCTAAGCCACTGACAAGGCTGGCCCACTGGTCAGAGCCCCCCCCCCCACGTCAGCACGACCTCATGCTGACGCAATAAAAAGAAAAGGATTTAAAAAGAATTAAAAGAAATCAGAATAATCCAGATAATGCAGAAAATTAGCTAAGTTTTGAAAAATCATAGAAAATTCATACTAACTCCAAATTGGGAAAATAATATATGAAAAATGATCAGCTTAAAATTCTCTATCCAAATATGCTACTTTCAACCATGTTTGAGTTGAATTTAAAATGGGACCAGTAGCTTTTGCTATTTGGCTTAATTGGAATTAATTCAAATTTAATTCCAATGCAATTCAAATTTTAACCATTACAATGCAAACATGATCACCTTAACTTCAGAAGCATATCACACACATGATCACATGGTTTCAAATGATCAAACTTTTTCAAATGCATTTTGGTTAAATTGAAATTCATATGTGGAGTTTGAATTTGCATTTCAAATGCAATACACTTCAATTAAATCAAATGTACCACAAATCAGTAGCATTCACATCAGTGACAACATAAACATGTGCTTGTGCATTCTATTACAATGTTGCCTCCCCCTTCTTGTTGATGATTGTGCCGATAACAGTGCCTCCGAGACGGTGATCACCCCCGACGAAGAAGAAGTTCGGTAAACCCCGTGTATCGTCAGCAAGGCAAGCAAACCCCATTGATCATGTCTATAAAATCCTATTTCCCTCTCAGTCTCTCTTATGCATGTTTAGGAGATCACCGAGACACGTTCTTTCGCATAGTTGAACCCATTCCGATGCATGACCTATCATTTTGTCACCGTATTAAGAAAACCACAATCCTAGCAGATTTAGGAGTTGAATGATGAGCATGTGGCCCCTGCAACTGTTACTGCTTTTGCTGCTTAGTGATACAATGTGGATGTTATGATTGTGAGTCGGGATGGAATGAACACAGTGGTACCGATGATAAACGTGTTGGTGAATCCACCCTAAACAAAGGTGAACGATGAGAGGCTGTGTAGGAGTACACAGTGGGTTGTCTCGTTGAACACTAACATAGGCCCCGAGTTCCTGTTTTGTGATCCAAGACAAAGAGTATGACCACATGTAGGGTTTTATGGGAACCCCGTTTGGCCTCTTTACGTACCCGATCCGGTCCAGGAGTCACAATAGATTCGGGCTTTCCATTTGGCATGTGCATAGAAAAAGAATGAAGAAAAGGTTGCATCATATAGATATGTCGGTGGACTTGTGAGGTAGTGAAACCATCTGGCAGAGGTGGCGTCTCGGTCCCTTACATTATCTGAGTCCGTTTCGTGGAACCGGCCGGACGCTCAAGCGGTGCCAAACTCAGGTAGTCGACTCCTAGATTAGAGAAGGTGATGTGAGGTTAGTGCCTTGGTTTCATCCACGTCCGACACCCGCTTGAAGGGTGACGAGAACGAGGCGATAAGTGATGACACGCGTGTGAAGATGTACACCCCTGCAGGGTTAATGAACTATTCGAATAGCCGTGTCCGCGGTTATGGACTACTTGGAGACCTCCACTTGATCAATAGATAACTTGAATGGATATTTATAAAATCCGCAAGATAAGTGTGAGTGCTATGGTGGGCTTCCTCGTGGGGAAGTCGAGGAAGTAACCATAGTGGTATATTGTTTGGAGACATGTAGTGGACTCGTGTACGCTCCTTACCTCAAGTCTGGTACTCGTAGTTCAGGACTAGCCATGTCAAAGCTGGCACTTCTGCATGATGAACCCCACCTCCTTTACCTTGAAACTTGAGCATGAGTAATGTAGTTCTTATGTAAGTCTTGCTGAGTACGACTTTGTACTCATGTTTGCTTATTCTATGTTTTAGATGAGAACCCGGACCCCGATGGAGTCACCTTCGTGAAGCTTGACGTTGACCTTGGTAGTATAGTTCCAGACAGCACTCTGGTCCCTCGTGGATGGGCATGTATGTTTACAAGGCTTCTCTAAGCCATTTGTTAAACTTGTCTGTACTCAGACCTAATTTGCTTCCGTTTTATGATGTAATGTTGATCACAGACATGTGATCTTTGTATGCTCTATGTGTATATCAATAAAGAGTACTTGTAGAGTTATTTGATGATACCTCTTGTGCATACTAGACATGTGTGATGCGTGTATGATTATAACATGCATGTCTTAGTATGGGTTTTCGAGACCTTAGTTGTGATCTGGCTGGCGGTCTTTTATACACCAAGTGGCCCTTAGATGTGCGCAGCTTGGGGCATCGCGATGCGATTGCTCGTGGCTCTGCCACGTGCACACTTTGTTGTATGATCGAGCCCGCCCTAGACCCCGACTAAGTGATCGGGCTGGAGTTTTTATATGTAAGGGTTATGATTCAATCGATAACATGGTTGAGGCGACTTGTCTATGAGTATGGGATTCACCACCCATATGCATTTAGACTTGTGAGCGGACGATGAGGACCCATCTCAGTTGATCATCCGGCCTGGATGGGATGCCCCTCACGTTCGATGCTTTCCGAGAGTGTTCTGTGCTTGGCCTTGTCTGCTTAGACAAGTGGGTACGGCTCTTGGCTCTCCATGTGAATGCATCGAGACTGGAATTACATACGCATATTCCGGGTCCCGACAGACTTGGTATCAGAGCAGGACTGTCTGTAGGATTATCAAACCCTTGGTCGAAGTCGAGTCTAGCACTCTATAGTTATATAGTTACTTGGGTATATAAGGGAACAACGTAAGGCTTCTTTTTCTCCTTACCTCATCGATCTGAGTTCTGAGTCACCATTATCTTTTCTACGGGATGATAGGACTAGGCTCATCTATGTCTTACTAGAACATCTCGTTGAGTGCTTCCTTGTAGCCGTAGGAAAGTTGTGTTCGGTTGTCTAGAGTCTTTGTGCTTCCTATTTTGAGACATCCTATATAAGTGCTGGTGAGATGTTGTGAGGATTTCCATTTCTCTTGCAATTACAGCCGTTATGCTGTCTGAGTCATTCCAGGTTTCTTCATAATCTGTTGCGTTTGCAAAATCCTTCTATCCTATTCGGTTGTCCTTTTTGAAGAACTTCTAGGTGTTATGCCCGACAGTTCTCTAGAGTTTGTTGTAGGTTTTGTTCTAGAAACCTTTAGTGATTCATTTCCAGTTCTTCCTCCCAGTTTAGAGGTCTTCTAGCAAGAAGAACCACACTAATCATCGTGTTGGGGTACTTTGCTACTCTGACATATCTGTTGTAGCCCCTAGTAAACCTTGGTCATCCTCTAGGAAGCTATCCAGAGATCCAACTCCTTAAACCTAGTCACCCGATAGGTGTGTAGAATTTATAGTGGATCTTATACCAGGCACAAATCCAATTTCCAGACGCCCATATAGAATGGCCCCACATGAGTTAGCTGAGCTTAAAACCCAACTGGAAGTGTTGTTGGCAAAAGGCTCCATCCGCCCTAGCTCATCGCCATGGGATTGACCCGTTCTGTTCGTAACGAAGAAAGGTGGAACAGAAAGGATGTGCCTAGACTATCGCCCGCTAAATCTAGCGACGATAAAGAACAAGTACCCACTGCCCAGGATCAATGATCTTTATGATCAACTTGCAGGATCCTCTGTCTTCTCCAAGATGGATTTCAGATTAGGTTATCATCAAATCAAGATACGAAACAAGGACATTCCAAAGACGGCTTTTACTACTCGTTATGGTCTTTACGAGTTCACCGTCATGTCCTTCGGTCTGACCAATGCCCCGCCACTTTTTCATGCATGATGAACTCGATCTTCATGGAGTATTTGGACAAGTTCGTCGTGGTTTACCTCGATGAAATCCTTATATACTCGAAGAACGAAGAAGAACATGCCGAGCACCTAAGGCTGGTATTGATGAAACTTAGAGAGCATCGCCTGTATGCTAAATTCTCCAAATGTGAATTTTGGCTACCAGAAGTGACCTACTTAGGCCGCGTGATTTCTGAAAAAGATGTTGCTGTGAATCCCGAGAGAGTTCAGGCCGTCCTTGACTGGACTCCACCTAAATCGGTTAAGGAAGTTAGGAGTTTTCTTGGCTTAGCAAGCTATTGTCGCCGCTTCGTCGAGAACTTTTCTAAAGTTGCAAAGCCTCTTACTGAACTCCTCAAGAAAGATAAGAAATTACAATGGACTCCCAAGTGCGAGGAAAGCTTTCAAGAGCTAAAAAGAAGGTTGACTTCTGCACCCGAACTTGCACCTCCAGACACCAAAAGGGATTTCGAGATCTATTGTGATGCTTCACGGCAAGGGATAGGATGCATACTTATGCAAGATCGACATGTGGTAGCTTATGCTTCACGCCAGTTGCGGCCACATGAAGAGAACTATCCAACCCATGATCTTGAACTCGCTGCCGTAGTTCATGCCCTGAAGACTTGGCGACATTACCTCCTTGGTAATCGTTGTGAGATCTATTCTGATCACCAAAGCCTCAAATACATATTTCACCCAGGCAGATCTTAATATCAGGCAAAGACGCTAGATAGAGTTGATAAATATTATGACTTAGGAATTTATTTCACCCAGGCAAGGCCAATGTCATGGCCGATGCACTAAGTCGTAAGTCGTACTGTAACAACCTCATGTTACAGCAGTATCAACCACTTCTTCATTTGAATTTCGAAATCTCAACCTCGAGATTGTTCCTCGTGGATCTCTTTTCAACTTGGTGGTGAAACCAACCCTTGAGGATCAAATTATAGTTCCCCAAAGGCGTGCACGAGGTGTTCGCCGGATCAAGGAGAACATTGCTAGCGGAGTTGCTAAATGTTTCTCCACAGATAGTAAAGGAACGGTATTCTTTGAAAATCGTTTGGTAGTACCTAAGAATAGGGATCTAAGGCAACTCATCCTCAAAGAATCCCATGACACATCCCTCTCGATTCATCATGGTAGCACAAAGATGTACCGAGATCTACGCCAGAAATTTTGGTGGACCAGGATGAAGAGAAACATTGCTCGATTTGTTGCTGAATGTGATGTTTGTCGTCGCATTAGGGCAGAACACCAAAGACCTGCTGGTACACTTCAACCTTTGCCTATTCCGAGTGGAAATGGGAAAAAGTCGGTATGGACTTCATCACCGGCTTTCCAAGAACCCAGAAAGGAAACAATGCCATCTTCGTTGTCATAGATAGGCTTTTCAAAGTTTCTCACTTCCTTCCGGTTCGCGAGTCTATAACTGCTAGCCAGTTAGCGGACTTGTACGTCTCTAGGATCGTGTCCCTTCACGGTGTTCCTTTGGTGATCAATTCTGATCGTGGTAGCCTTTTCACCTCTAGATTCTGGGAAAGCTTTCAAAATGCTATGGGAACTCATCTCTCCTTTAGTACAGCTTTTCATCCTCAGTCTAGCGGTCAAGTCGAAAGGGTTAACCAAATTCTTGAAGACATGCTCAGAGCTTGTGTTATCTCATTCGGAAAGAATTGGGAGAAGTCTCTTCCATTCGCCGAATTTTCTTATAACAATAGTTTTCAGTCTAGTCTAAACATGGCTCCTTTTGAACTCCTATTTGGACGACGATGTCGAACACCCCTAAACTGGTCAGAATTCGGTGAAAGAAAATTCTTTGGACCGGAGATGATCAAGGAAGCAGAAGAGCAAGTTCGCATTGTTCGTGATCGATTGAAAGCCGCCCAATCTCGTCAGAAAAGCTACTATGATCGCCATCATAGGGAAGAAAGCTACAATCTGGATGAGAAGGCTTACCTTCGGGTTACTCCTCTGAAGGGAAACCAAAGATTCGGTATCAAAGGCAAGTTGGCCCCACGTTACATCGGCCCTTTCCGCATTCTTGCTAAACGTGGAGAAGTTGCCGACCAACTTGAACTACCCCGCACCTTTCCCGGGTACATGATGTATTCCATGTGCTACAACTCAGGCGTTGCTTCAAGGACCCCATCCGCGAAGTCGACCATGAAACGCTTGATCTCCAAGATGACCTTTCTTATCGAGAGTACCCTGTGCATATTCTTGATTCAGCAGAGCGTGTCACTCGTCGTCAGAAGATCAAGTTCCTCAAAGTGCAATGGTCTCATCACTCCGAGAAAGAAGCAACATGGGAAAGAGAAGACCGCCTCCGTGTCGAGTACCCCTCCTTCCTCCCGCAGACTTCTGAATCTCGGGACGAGATTCTTTTGAGTGGGGGCGAGTTGTCACAACCCCAATTTAGGAAAGTACTAGGGTTTGAGTTCCCTTTGCATCATGTGAAAAATTCAAAAAGAAAATCAAAAATGGGGAAAAGAAAAGCCCTGAGAAATTAAATCAAATGGCCAGATAAAAATCTTTTTCCAAAAATCATTTGAATATTTGGAAAATTCCTATAAATGATGGTGATCATTTTAAAAGTGGTTTGGGTTCATTCCCATGCTCATGGAATTTTCTAATTTTCAAACAATGCCTTGGAAAATTAAATAAACCCCTATTTGATTTGAAATTCAAATTATTTGAATTTCAAAAATGCCCAAAAGTTATGAGTGGCTAGCTATTTATATCCTAAGCCCACATAAAAGATTTGGGTATTTTATAAAATGCTCTTCTATTTTTCCTAGAGCAAAACAAAAGAAAGAAAAAGAAAACAGAAAGAAAACAAAAAGAAAAGGAAAAAACGCAAAGCAGCCCACCCCCCCTAAGGCCTCGGGCCCAACTAAACCTTCCGCGGCCCAGGCCCAGCCGAGCTTGTCGTCTACCCCAAGCTACTCGGTGGTGCGCTGGGAGGGCACGGCCGACGCCGCCGTGGCCACCGAGAGCCGTCTAGGCCTTCCCTGCCTTCCTTCTCGCGCCACGCAAGCCCCCAGAGCACCCCCGTACCTTCCCTCTCTTCCACGGGTCGCCCCTGTTCTCCTACCTCGCGGATCTCACGCAAGCCCGAGCACAGCCGGAGGACGCCGGCGAGCTTCTGCGCGGACAACGACGACGAGGCGCCGCACGTCGTCTTCTCCATCGTTTTGCGTCGTCAATTCAAGCTCAAAGGCCCCAGAGCGGATGCCAGCTCCAACTTCCTCCCGCCGGCCACCGTGGGCTTCGAGCTCAAATTTCGTCGCCGTCCAAGCTTCTCCGCCTCCCCTGACTTCTCCTTTACCCTCCCGGTGAGCTCACTGTTCGTTCCCCCCTAACCCCGGCTCCTCCCGTGCCCCCAATCGTCGTCGCCTTCTTCTAGTGGCTCCGGCCGCCGCGAAAATTGAAGCCGTCGACGCCGTGGTCCTCCCCGGCGACGATGGACTAGTCCATCGTATGTGCGAGGCCACGGGGAACCGACCGGTACCCTCTGCAAGGCCCCTGGTGGCCGGGAAGCCCACTCCGGTGCACCTCCGCCGCACGCCGTGGTCGACGCCGGCTAACCGCCGGTGGGTAGATTAGCTTAAGGCTAATCACCCCACTAACCACCCCAACAGCCACTAACAATGGGACCCACAGCCCCCTAACCCCTCTGTTTAAATTAACTAAAACGGGGTTAACCCCTAAGCCACTGACAAGGCTGGCCCACTGGTCAGAGCCCCCCCCCCACGTCAGCACGACCTCATGCTGACGCAATAAAAAAAAGGATTTAAAAAGAATTAAAATAAATCAGAATAATCCAGAAAATGCAGAAAATTAGCTAAACTTTGAAAAATCATAGAAAATTCATATTAACTCCAAATTGGGCAAATAATATATGAAAAATGATCAGCTTAAAATTCTCTATCCAAATATGCAACTTTCAACCATGTTTGAGTTGAATTTAAAATGGGACCAGTAGCTTTTGCTATTTGGCTTAATTGGAATTAATTCAAATTTAATTCCAATGCAATTCAAATTTTAACCATTACAATGCAAACATGATCACCTTAACTTCAGAAGCATATCACACACATGATCACATGGTTTCAAATGATCAAACTTTTACAAATGCATTTTGGTTAAATTGAAATTCATATGTGGAGTTTGAATTTGCATTTCAAATGCAATACACTTCATTTAAATCAAATGTACCACAAATCAGTAGCATTCACATCAGTGACAACATAAACATGTGCTTGTGCATTCTATTACAATGTTGCCTCCCCCCTCTTGTTGATGATTGTGCCGATAACAGTGCCTCCGAGACGGTGATCACCCCCGACGAAGAAGAAGTTCGGTAAACCCCGTGTATCGTCAGCAAGGCAAGCAAACCCCATTGATCATGTCTATAAAATCCTATTTCCCTCTCAGTATCGCTTATGCATGTTTAGGAGATCACCGAGACACGTTCTTTCGCATAGTTGAACCCATTCCGATGCATGACCTATCATTTTGTCACCGTATTAAGCAAACCACAATCCTAGCAGATTTAGGAGTTGAATGATGAGCATGTGGCCCCTGCAACTGTTACTGCTTTTGCTGCTTAGTGATACAATGAGGATGTTATGATTGTGAGTCGGGATGGAATGAACACAGTGGTACCTATGATAAACGTGTTGGGGAATCCACCCTAAACAAAGGCGAACGATGAGAGGCTGTGTAGGAGTACACAGTGGGTTGTCTCGTTGAACACTGCCATAGGCCCCGAGTTCCTGTTTTGTGATCCAAGACAAAGAGTATGACCACATGTAGGGTTTTATGGGAACCCCGTTAGGCCTCTTTACGTACCCGATCCGGTCCAGGAGTCACAATAGATTCGGGCTTTCCATTTGGCATGTGCATAGAAAAAGAATGAAGAAAAGGTTGCATCATATAGATATGTGGGTGGACTTGTGAGGCAGTGAAACCATCTGGCAGAGGTGGCGTCTCGGTCCCTTACATTATCTGAGTCCGTTTCGTGGAACCGGCCGGACACTCGAGCGGTGCCAAACTCAGGTAGTCGACTCCTGGATTAGAGAAGGTGATGTGAGGTTAGTGCCTTGGTTTCATCCACGTCCGACACCCTCTTGAAGGGTGACGAGAACGAGGCGATAAGTGATGACACGCGTGTGAAGATGTACACCCCTGCAGGGTTAGTGAACTATTCGAATAGCCGTGTCCACGGTTATGGACTACTTGGAGACCTCTACTTGATCAATAGATAACTTGAATGGATACTTATAAAATCCGCAAGATAAGTGTGAGTGCTATGGTGGGCTTCCTCGTGGGGAAGTCGTGGAAGTAACCATAGTGGTGTATTGTTTGGAGACATGTAGTGGACTCGTGTACGCTTCTTACCTCAAGTCTGGTACTCGTAGTTCAGGACTAGCCAAGTCAAAGCTGGCACTTCTGCATGATGAACCCCACCTCCTTTACCTTGAAACTTGAGCATGAGTAGTGTAGTTCTGATGTAAGTCTTGCTGAGTACGACTTTGTACTCACGTTTGCTTATTCTATGTTTTAGATGAGAACTCGGACCCCGATGGAGTCACCTTCGTGAAGCTTGACGTTGACCTTGGTAGTATAGTTCCAGACAGCAGTCTGGTCCCTCGTGGATGGGCATGTATGTTTACAAGGCTTCTCTAAGCCATTTGTTAAACTTGTCTGTACTCAGACCTAATTTGCTTCCGTTGTATGATGTAATGTTGATCACAGACATGTGATCTTTGTATGCTCTATGTGTATATCAATAAAGAGTACTTGTAGAGTTATGTGATGATACCTGTTGTTCATACTAGACATGTGTGATGCGTGTATGATTATAACATGCATGTCTTAGTATGGGTTTTCGAGACCTTAGTTGTGATCTGGCTGGCGGTCTTTTATACACAAAGTGGCCCTTAGATGTGCGCAGCTTGGGGCATCGCGATGCGATTGCTCGTGGCTCTGCCACGTGCACACTTTGTTGTATGATCGAGCCCGCCCTAGACCCCGACTAAGTGATCGGGCTGGAGTTTTTATATGTAAGGGTTATGATTCAATCGATAACATGGTTGAGGCGACTTGTCTATGAGTATGGGATGAGGACCCATCTCAGTTGATCATCCGGCCTGGATGGGATGCCCCTCACGTTCGATGCTTTCCGAGAGTGTTCTGTGCTTGGCCTTGTCTGCTTAGACAAGTGGGTACGGCTCTTGGATCTCCATGTGATTGCATCGTGACTAGAATTACATACGCATATTCCGGGTCCCGACAACGCCGCTGAAGGTGTTGCTCGGATTCCAGGGGAACAGGAGATGCCTGCGCCCCCAGGCGATGAGCGGGTATGCTTTCAGAGCTTCTTTCTACGTGGCTTTCCTCTCCCAGTGCATCATTTCGTTCATGGGCTGCTATTTGCATACCAGCTGCAGCTGCACGATCTTGCCCCCAATGGGGTTCTTCACATAGTTTGTTTCATCACACTATGTGAATGTTTTCTGGGGGTTTATTCCCATTTGTGGCTTTGGATGCGTGTCTTTAGCGTGAAGAGGACATGTTCGGAGTATGTTGTTGGTGGTGTCGCCATTTCCATCAAGGAAAAGCATGCGTACATTGATATGAAGAAGTTGGATTCTGTCCACACGTGGCGGAACAGCTGGATTTATCTGAATGACCACACTGTTGCTGGACAACAGTATGGTTTCGCGCCGTTTAATTTGTTCGCCTGGGTGGCGAAGCGATCATCTTGGGGGCATATCTTGTCTCCCGCTGAGTTAGAGGTAGTGGAGCCCATGGTGCAGGCCGTCGTGGATCTGAAGGGGAAGATTTCTGGTGGCCAAATCATTGATGTCTTCATAAAGAGACGCATTCAACCGCTCCAGTATCGAGTGCGTCCCATGTGGCAGTATTCTGGACTCAAGGACCCGACGAGGTGTTCTCTTGAAGATGTTTCAAGCCGCGAACTCTTGTTTTGGATTCAGCAGATCACCAAGTGCACGAGTACTGGGCTTGTGAGCTCCGTGGTTCCTTATGTTGTCGACGTGTCGTTTCCTGAGGTACTTTATCTTCATCTTGTGTATGTGAGTCGTCTAATTTTCTTTTTGCTGATCTTTCTTTTTATTGTAGGGCGATGTTCCTATTCTTAATAACCCACCACAACCTGAGGGTGTTGACATGCATGGGGGATCCTGAGGATGTGGCGGTTGTCACTTCACCTCTGGAAGGGGATGGTGCTGGTCAGGCTTCGGGTGTTGATGCTGTTGTGCAGCCTCCTCTTGTCGATGACGATGATTAGGTTTCGTTGAACGTGCGGTACAAGCTCTCTCGTTCTTCGACTACTGTTAGTCTGTCATCTACTAGGGGGAGTAAATTGCATAAAACTACCACATTTGGGGCACTGATTGCGAATTGGTACCACTTTACAGAAAAGTTTCAAATAAGTACCACTATACAGGTAGTTTGTTACAATACATCACCAAAAGGACTAATCAATGTATTTTATATGTATTGATGTTGTATCTGACAGATGGGACCCGCATGTAAGGTGCCACGTGGATTGGCTTTTTGTAGAAAATGCCCCTGCCTTATATTTAATAACAGACATGCCCTAACGCACAGTCAAAAATTAACAGCTCCAGGGGTTCGAACCGGCCACCTCTCGTGCCGCGCGAAGTAAACGAACCGCTGCGCTATACAACGGATGTTGTCCAGAATGGATCACAGGGGCTTATATACACTGATTAATCACGGGCCGGCCCATTCCTAGTCAATTCCTTAAAGTGTACAAATATATAAACCAAATTAATATAAATTAATTTATAAATTAATTATATATTACTATAATGTACATATATAATTGAATTTGTATAATATAAATAATTTTCTTTTGTAAGAAAATATTCATGTACTTACAAATTAATTTTTTATACTTGTGCGAAATTATGCTTCTTATAATATTCATATAATTTCATGCATATGATATAATTACATATAAAATAATACTTTTAATATAATTAAATAAGAACAATTTATTTTGCTTATAAAAATACTAAATTGTGCATATTTAATTATATCATAAACATTAAATTATATGAATATTTCAAAAAACATAATTTTTTATAAGCGTAAGTATATTTATTTATAAAAATATTTACTTGTGCATATTTATTTATATCATACACATCAAATTATATGAATATTTCAAAAAGCATAATATTTTATAAGCGTAAATATATTGATTGATAAAAATATTTAATTGTGCATATTTATTTATATCATAAACATTAAATTATATGAATAATACCAAAATAATAATTTTTCATGAGCGTAAATATATTAAGTTGTGCATATTTATTTATATATTATACATTGAATTATATGAATATTTAAAAAATCATAATTTTTCATAAGCCTAAATAATTAATTTTTAAGTAAATGAATATTTTCTTAGAAAAGAACATTCTTTATGTCATGCAAATTTAATTATATGAGTACGTTATTGTAATATATATTTTTTGTATGAATACATTTATATTAATATGTTTTATAAATTTTTCATTTATATATTTATACGCTTTAAAGAATTGAGTAGAAATGGGCCGGCCCGTTATGAAACACTGTATATATAAACGTGTGATCCGTATTGTACACAAGTCTCGATATAGCGCAGCGGTCCGGTTTCTTCGCTCGCCGTGGGAGATCGCTGGTTCGAATCCATCCGGCCCTGTTTATTTTTGGACTACGCGTAAGAGTATGACCTTTATTAAATGTAAAGCAGCGGTCTTTTCTACAAAAAGCCATGCAACGTGGCATTTTACATGCGAGTCCCATCTGTCAGATACAACATCAACACATACAAAATACAGTGATTAGTCCTTTTGGTACTGTATTGTAACAAGCTACCTGTATAATGGTATCTATTTGAAATTATTCTGTAAAGTGGTACCAATCCGCAATCAGTGCCTCTAATGTGGTAGTTATATGCAATTTACTCACTAGGGGGTGGTAGAGTCCTCGATGCTTTAGATGTCGCGGCTCGTCCTCATCTAGGTGGCCATAAGAAGCCAAGGTTTGATGTTCTTCTTCGTCCAGGGGCTGCGCCTGCTTGGTTGGGGTTTAGATCTCACTTGATTTTGTACTTGTCTTGTTTTTATCTGTCTTCTGACATCGATATTTTTGTAGGACTCGACCTGCTTCGACTGCCTCCACCGTGAGTGCTTCTGCTCCAAGTCCTCCTATGGCTGATGTTGGTGGCATTCCTGAGCATTCGGGTCCAGTGCCCACTCCTACGACCTCGGGCACGGGTGCCACTCTTGCAGCTGCCCTTCCGGTGGTCTGGAGCAGCCATGGAGAGTACATCTTATCCAACTGCCAAACCTTTCGTCGATGCAAGGTACATCTTGGAAAAAGCAGGATGTCACCATTGAGGACAAGGTGGCCTTTTTTATGAGATGGCTATCCATGTAACTACTGGTACTTTTCTTCTTGAACTTTTCTCTAAGTTTCATCAGGTGTACACCAACGCTCCCGATGGGAGTAGCCCCCGAGGCTGTGGGCAACCATTCGTTGTTGGTCACAGTCTTTGTGGGATTTTTCTTCTCGTTCTTGACTCCATTGTTGTTGTAGCCTCTTTTAAAATGTGTGAACGAGTGCTTACTGACGTTGATCGGTACAAAGCTTCTCACGATGTTGTCTGGGACAAGCTCACCAACATGGCCAGTGAGTCATTTTTTTATTCTTTAAATGTTGGTCGTCCGGTTCTGGCGGGTGCATAGGTGATATATCTTTGTTGCAGGCCGAAAGAAGAAGGTCGTGAAGCAGTTTAATGAGGTGGAGGGGGAGCTCGTTTTGCTTTGGAGTAGTTTGGATTCAAGGGAGAAAGATCTGCAGGTATGTCGGCATGAAGTTGAGAGTCTTCAGCAGGCGGGGGATCAGCTATGCCGTTTGGAGCAGGCCGAGGCGTCCGAGGCTGATTGATGAAGGGATGTCCCCACGACTCCTATGGATGACGGTACCTAGTACATTTTAAGACAGGAGGCCCGCCAGAGACTTCGACTGTCCCACGACTGGCCCACTTAGGGTACCAACGGCTGCACCGACATAGGAGTCCCCAGCGTTATGGAATCCAAGACTTGGCATCCAAGACTAAAGCTAGATTAGGCAACTGTCTCTGTAAACCTAGATGGACTCCTTGCGACCCAGCCTAGTATATAAAGGCTGGGAGATGGGACGTCTAGGGCATCCAATCTCGTAGGAATACCTCTGGTCTCAAGCGATCTCGCCTTGACCTCCATGATACGTCCAAAATGCATCACTATTTTACATCATAATTTACCTCTTATAGTGATGATATTCTTATAGTTTTGCATTGTTTTATACTATTTACAAATTTCTGGTTCCGAAACAGCAGACGGAGGAATAAATGGGGAAAAGTGAACTTAGAGTGGCCATATCTACACATCTCCAAATGACCTGAAATTCACGAGGCGTAAATTTCTGAAGATATAACAAAGACCGACCAAAGGGAAGCCGGAGGGGGGCCATCAGGGCTCAAGGCGCCCTGGTGGCGCCCCCCTAGGTCGCGCCAAGTGGCCGCCAGGTGGGTGGGTCCCACCTTCGGAGCCCTGCTTTGGCCTATATCACCCTCGTGACCTAGAAATACCAGAACAAGAAGAGTTTCTGGAGTTCCGCCGCTGCTCCATGGAGGAAACCTACAGATAAGAAAAGACCTTTCCGGAGGACAGATTCCGCCGGGAGAACTCCCCCCAGGGAGGGAGATCGTCTTCATCGTCATCACCATCGTCACTAGCATCATTGAGATCATCATCACCTTCATCCCATTCACCAGCACCATCTACATCTTCATCCCAACTCATCTCGCCGTTGCCATACGAGTTGTAACTTGCACTATTCATCCCCTCTACTTTGCCGGTGTTGATTACTCTTTTGTGGTGAATGCTAGTAAGTTTTGTCAGACAATTGGTTTTATGACCAGAATTTATATCATATATTTATCACCTCAGATGATGATCTCTTTTATGTGTTGTGAGTAGTTCATTTAGTTCTTGAGGACATGGGAGAAGTCTAGTTGTGTGACACCCTAGAGTTTGGAACTTTCTTTTTCCAAAAAACTTTTCTGAGTTATTTAAGATTTGCTATTTGGTTTGATTTTAAGAAACTCTCTGGACTTGAAAATTGAGCATGTTTTCTTTCCTTGATCAAGTAGCCCATGATTCCCTAGACCTTTTCCAATGATCATCGCTTTATCCATCCCATCCAAGCCACCTTTTCCTTTTCCAATAAAAGGAATATTCCCCTTTATTTGAGGATTATGAAGCAACCCCTATTTTTATTTCTCCGTAAATCCACAAATAATTCTCTCATATTCTTGATGCCATACCTTGCCAAAATCTCCAAAATATTGCATGGCCCAAGTGGATTTCTCACCTAGATAAATTTATTTGACTCTGGGGGCAGAATAGCACTTTGTGAAGGAATTGTTATTTATCTTTATCCATTGTTGGTGAAACTTTTTGTGCATACTCTTGTGACCATATCATTAGCCTATGCCAAATTTCAGCCTTAGGGGACAAGCCAAACTCCATCCCAAAATTCCCAAAGTTTGGATGTAGCAAGGGGGCATTGTGAAGCAAGTGCATGATAGGGGCACCCATTTGCCTTGAAACTTTTTGCACATGAGCATACACCCAAATAACTCCACTAAACAAAGTTTTAGCCAAATCCAAACACCCATGTGAGGGGATCATCAAGATCAAGTTCCTGGCCAACATAGTACCTTGTGAAGCAAGTACTATCTAGAAACATCCCCTAACCATGAAACTTTGCACACCTATGCACACCCAAAAATAACACATCTCCACAAAATTTGAGCCAAATCCATCAATCCTAGAGGATGCCAGCTTCAACAATGCATTTCTGGTCCATTTGGGCACTTACAAGGGAAGTACATTGTTTTGTTAGCCAACTGAGCTCAAACCTCACAGACACAGAGTCCTTCCAACCCTAAAGCCATGGGACAACACCAGATGCACCCCCTCCTCACCAGTTGAGCTTATTTTCTACTGCAAGTTTGCTGTATCAAACTTTGAAGTGAAGATAAGATCATCCTGTAGCTCCCCTTGACCATCCAGTTGCACAGTAGTGATCAGTGTAGAGAGGAGAAGCTGCTAGACATCTTTGGCCACACGAAAACCCCCTGTATGCACCAGTTCCATGGTGGACACACCCATGGACTGTCACTAGCGTGCACTTGGTGTGTCCCGATCTCACCAGACACGTGAACCACGCGTTGCAGCACGTCCCTGTCTTCTTCCACGCGTCCCACCGCGCCGCACGGCTTTGCCAGGCCACGCGTGCCCCTTTTCCCCTCTTGCCCTCGCCGAATTCGCACCGGCTGCTCACCGCCGTGCGCAACACGACGACCAAAGTGCCTCCGTCCCATCCCTATCACCTTGGCCCTTCACCCTCGGCCCCTGGTCCTCCTGCTCGTTCGTGACCTCCCCCATAGCCCCTAGAACCCCCTCAAACCATCCCGAGCCCCGCCACCTCAACTCCCCGCTTTGGCGGCTTATGCTTGGCAGCGCCCGTGCCAAGCATCGCCACTAGCCTATTTTAAGGCGTGTCTGGCCTCCCCTAGCTTCACCACCAGCCCTCCGCACCTCCCAATCGATCGCTCGCACCAAGGAATCGAAGCCGCGGGTACGTCTTCACCAACTCCGGCGAGCACCTCGCCTCTCGGGTTGCAGGAGAATCCCTCTCGATTCCATGCTCCCCTGGCCAAGACGAGACCACGAGTCGACTCCCCTTGCTCCCTTGCACCTTCCCCAACCATCGCCCGGCCCAATCCTCGTCGGAATCGGCTACGCCGATTAGCCCCGGCAGCCACCGTGACCTCGCGCCGCCGCGACGACCCTCACCATGCCGTCCGGCCACCTCCCTGTGAGCTATGGGTACGGGTGAACTCGTCGTGGAGTGCCCGACCACCCTGCCCCCTCGCCGCACCTCGTCGTGATCCCCTCGCTGGCGACCTCGACGCAGGTGAGCTCTCTGCTCTGTCTTCCCTCTCTTTCTAGTCGAATGACAGGGTGGCCCCACCTGTCATAGACTCAGCCCGCGCCCGAAGGGGTATCAAGTGGAGACGTATTCTCGAAATACGCCTTCTACGTGGCCCCTTCTGGAATTTCCAGAAAAATGATTTAAACTCATTTTAAATCATTATTTTGACCAGACTTTGACCATGACTATCTTTTAAACCCAAGTCCAAATGAGATGAAACTTTTTCCCCTAGTTTTGTGTTGAGCTCCTCTTCATTTTGGCATAGGTTTCATGCCATGTTGTTCTATTTATATTTGCTCTACAAAATAAAACCTTTTATGTGAAAATTTCTTTTGCCATTTTAAATTATATTTTGCAGGGCTTTATTTCTCTTGAAGACCAGGAGTATTTCACACTCCCCTGGTGAAAGGCAATCCACAACTTCTTTTGCATCTTCGTAAAGCTGTGACGTGGTTTATAACTTGCGTTAACTTTCGGATAATATGATGATCAGTCTCGTTATGCTTGAATTGTTATGATGATGCCATTGCTATGATATGCCTGCATGCATTATGTCCCCTAGCATGATTTTGATCTTGACATGATGCACATGAGTATAGTTAGATTCATCTTGCTCATCTTGACATGACTAAGTTAATCATCGAATATGCTTTTGATTATGATGTGACCGTAACCGTACCTTGGATTGTTCTACATGCATTGCTATTACTTGGAGTGGATACACAACTCACAAAAAATACAGGAAGACGACTAGGCGGACTGGTCCGAGTGAAGTGAAAAAAAGCCATACGGAACTCAAAATATTTTCTGGAGATATTTATTTTCCTTAAGAGGCAGATAAGATATTAGGTGGCTGTTTGATACCCCCAGAAAGACAAAATAGAGATTCTCAGGCCTCAAAAAATAAAACATTTGGTCTATGTTCAACGGAAAAAAATTCTCAAGAACAAGGAAAAGTATTTTGTTTCCGTTCGCCATACAATGGCATATGAGATGGACGAAGGAAGAAATTTAGCAACACTTTTTCCGCAGGATTTCTTGCAAGAAAAAATAATCTCCAACTCCGACTTGTCAATTTTATTTCTCATGAAAATATCAAGTTAAAATACATGCTTTGTGCCAAGTTGATCAGGTCTCACCGAACCGAACTTATTAGTGCAGCCACACTCGCCCGTATGGGAAGGCCTTTACTCGGTCTATCGGTGTACTCTCTTATACGTATCACAAAGGTGGGAAGGCTATGTGCGCGCGGTTACCCTGGCCCGCAAAGCGCCGATAGTCTTGAGAGACATTTTGGTTATGTTGGGATCCCGTCCCCGTTTTGGACAATGTTGTTTGCCATGCGATGGCAGGTGTGTCTAGAGGACACGGGGCTACCCAAGGCCTGGCTTGCAAAGCATGTAGGGTGATCCAGTAAGGGAAGCACGCGGTAGAACGGTCTTGTTGGATAAGTCCTAGTCCACTCCTATGTTATGAGTTCCGAGGTTCATGTGGGACAAGTTCCAAGGTATTGGACACAGTTCGTACTAGGTCACACTATGGATCAACGTGAACCCGGTTTGGTGATCGTGCTAAGTTGTTGGTTATGCGATGACCGGATTGGTTGGGTGGTAACCCGATGACACCTAACCCGTTGAATGGTCGTGCGACGACCCGTATGAATAGTTGGTCATGCGATGACCGGATTGGTTGGGTGGCCACGTAATAACACCTAACCCGTTGAATGGTTGTGCGACGAGCCGTGCAAGTTGAGTGGTCATGAGATGACCCAGTGCTTGAGTCTGTAATGACTCCGAGGTAAGACGCATCATCATGCGATGATCATGTGGGGTCCATGTGACCTTGAACGATGGTTTTTCATGCATTAGTTATAATCTTGATAATATGATAGATTTATCATGTTAGCATTGCTTGAACTGTTAAGCCATGCTATTGTTTTTCCTTGTTGCTTTGGCTGTTGTGAGCTTGTAAGTACATTCAATGTACTGACCTGACGTGTCATGCCAGACTTGCAGGCAATACTATGATTGCGTAGGAAGATGTTCCCGGTTTTGCGAACTAGAAGGTGCCCCAGTCAGTCTCCCTGTGGAGTGGTGTTCATCACCGTCGCTGTTGTTCCGTTGCTAGGTATTATTCCGCTGCCATAGAGCTATTCTGCTGCTTGATGCAGTCTCGTGGCTAGCATTAAGAGCAAGCTGTTCTCCGCGTCGCTCCGCTAGCATTGTAATAGACTCCATTTGTAACAGCCCAGTTTTCAAAAAAATTAAAAATTTTGTTTTTGGTGTGAATTGTTTGATTGTCTGATTTGTTTGCGGTGTTTGCGTCCCCGATTTATCGATCGGCGATTATTTTTTCCCACTCGTATCTCGTATCGGACGGAGACCGACCCTTGCCACTCTGACACTCGACCTTTGCGACACCGGGTTTCACCCGATCACCGCCGCAAAACCGCACGAGACCAGCCGCAGCCAACGGAACGAAAAACCCCGTTTAATAATTAAACGGGTTATTTTTATAGCGCGCCGGAAAGTTTTTTCGGAACGGTTCCAGCGCGAGGTGAACGCCTCCGGCTCGACTCGCTGATCGAGCAGTTCGAAGTTTTACCCGAATCGGAGGTACTGCGGACCCTCGGCGGTCAGAAACGTGAGCACCGCGCGCGCGAGAGAAAAACCGAGGATGTTTTTGCAAACTGCCAGCCACCGGGGCTATATAAAGACCACCACACTCCCACCCATTTTTAGGGTTTCCCTAGCACAAAAATTGCAGGCACCCCCCTAACAATGCCCCCAATTTTGCATTTTTGCCCAATGAGTTCTGGACCATCAGATCCGGAGATCCGACGGCCCGGATCGCGTCTAGCCTTCCACTCTCTCTCCTCTCCCGTGCCATGCCCATGGAGGCACCTCACCGCAGCCCCCGCGGCCCAGTCCAGACCACCAGCCCAGTGCGCCCCTCTGCCTCTTGGGCCGAGCCCAACAGGGGTGAGGCCCCTTTTATTTTTTTTCCTAGCCCTCTGTTATTTTCACTAAGTCCTATTATTTAAGCTGCTGATTCAATTTCGCGACGTTATTTCCCGTTAATCCGTAGCTCGGATCGCGTTGCGCCCAAAAGACGAATTGTTTGGAATTGCGTGTACTTTAATTCATATTTTGTGAGCATTTGCATTTGAGCTCATCTTGATTGTGTAATTGTGTGCTGAACAGGGCATCAGGCCGTTAAACTGCTACATTTTCCTGCTTATGTGCTGCTGTTATTATTTTGTTGCAAGTTTTCATGATGATTGGAATAAATCCATGAGGCCTATTGCATTGATTCTTTTTCCATTGTGTTAAACATCATGTGTACTTATTTTCCATGCTTTAACTTGCCATGTTTGGGTGATTTAGCTGTATTAAATCTTGCTCCAAAGTGGTGATCCTGATGTTCATGTGCTGCTGTGCTGAAAACTGTTATTTTGTTGCAACTTCGGTCGACGAGTGTGTCGCGACCGTTTATCGGAGTTGATTGATTCCAATTGCATATTGTTAAGCATCATGTCTACTTTCATTATATGTATTGCTTTGCCATGATATGCTTGCTGGTCATATAGTTATTTAGCTCCAAAGTTGCTATGCTGCTGTTTTTGACAGCCACCTCTGTTTTTCTCCAAGTCTGTAACGTCACGATGCCATGTTGTTTGCTTAATATCTTTTGATCTATGATGCCTATTTGCATGATTCCTTTAGCCATGCCTTCCATGTCATGTCTAATTTAATTGCAAGTCATTTGTGAGCATGTTTGCATCCATTATACTCTTTATGCATTGCTCTAAAGTGTGCTTCGTGATGTTGGCAGATTGTGCCCGTAACTTGTTTTGCTTATATCTTTTTAACCGTAACTCCGTTTGGAGTGTGCGTTATATGTAAATTGATTAGTTTTTCGTGTACTTTGTGTTTATGCTATTGTTTGCTGCTGTTAACAAATATTAAATATGGTTTAGGACAGAACAGTACCAAATCTTTTAATCATCATGCGGCACTTCGTGTATGCCATGTTTAGCTTGTGCCTCACTTAAATTGACTAGCATAGATAGTTTACTTTGTTCTTCAACTCTTTCCATGTTTGTGTGCTATGCCGTGCTTGCTTGAGTTGCCATGTTAATAACCGTTGGTTGATCACCTGTAGCTAAGCAACTTGAATCACCGTAAATGTGCGGTATTCGTCATGTGTGACCGATACCCCACTTAATTGTTAGTAACCGTTCTCGATGATAGATCCGTATCGCGCTGCCGTGCCTTGTGTTGCCTCTTTGATCTTGTATTGCTCCGTAGTAATAGTGGTGCACCGTTGATTGCTTTCCAGTGTTTCCTTCTTGTGTGCTTCCGCGGGTACCTCTTGGAGACGATGCGAGCTTGCGATCGGCTACACCTTCGGAATCCGACTTATCAACAGGCAAGGACTATACATTACTTATGATCCATTCTATTTCAACCAGCGGTTTGCATGATAGTCTAGGCTAGGTTCGATGTTTGATCCTACCACATGTTTACAGCCTCTTTCAAACCGATACAGCCATGTCCCTTCCGAGCAAACCTTGTACTGCTATGTTACTATTGCTCGTTGCTCAGCCCCTGCTTAGTATGCATGCTTAGGATGCTACGATATTACCCTGTTACTCCTTGGTTTGGGATATCACATTATTATATTATTGTTGATGATATGGTTATTATAATGTTGACTATATTCGACGAAGGATGGAAGGTCTAGGCTATCCCGCCCCGACGCTTTGTTCCATTCGAGTCACCTAGGATCCGAGTTCCGGGTATTGGTTTTAAGACTGAGCGTGCCTAACCGCGTGTGGGATTTTATGGGGTCCCCTTTTCTTACCTACCTAGCTTCAAGCATTTCTAGTGGTGGCCCAAGCTGATTTACCATTTGAAAACGTGTGTGTGTGCTTGGTTGGGCCCCCAGTTGTTTTAAAACAACTTGGACCAGTGGAGACTTTGTTTCTCTGTTGGTCCACCCGATCAGCTAGGACCCGGTTTCCCATGTGTGATTAACCGGCTATCCGACCTGCGTCATACGGAAGAGTCCGATCCGAGAGCGTGGCCGGCTTTTGGATTGGGTGTCGACTCCCCGGGGGCCACCCGGATTTGTTCGTTGTTAGTTAGAGGGACCTGTCGTTTCGGATCTCCTGGAACTAAATCATAAAATGGTTGCTTGTGATGGGTAGCAACTGAGAGAGATGGGCGTGCGTGCGGAGCCTTGTAATGGGCAGTTGGTACACCCCTGCAGGGTTAAATCTTTTCGTGAAGCCGTGTCCACGGTTATGGACGACTTGAGACCTACTCCTTGTTCATAGACAACAACAACTGAGATAATCTTAATATAACTTGATCAACGTGTGTGTGTGCCTTGACTGCTTCTTCTTCGTCGGGATGCGAAGAGGAGGACAAGGATAGGATAGGTGTTATGTTTGCGTAAGTAGTTGATAGCGGACAGGTATAGTGCATCCGCCTTCCTCGGTACGCTATTGAGATATCTTCTCGGCCAAGACATCCAGTCTTCTACCACAAGCCACCGAGAGAAGCTTACGGTGCAAGGAAATCAATCATGCTCAGTACGCCATATGAATTAATTCCAGCACAAGCTACCCAACTATCTACAGTAAAATATCGTAGAAACTTCCAGCCCAAGGAACCCGTACATCCACAGTACAAAGAGGCAAACTTCCGAGGCAAGACACCCAGTCTTCTTTAGCAAGCTATCAGAGAATCTTCCCGCCTACAACACCCAGCCGTCCTCCCTACGCCACCGGGGAAAGATTTCAAAACAAGGTAGCCAGCCTTCATTAGAACGCTACCCCACCAAGCTTCGAGCGGAAGCTACCCAGTCTTCTCCGACACGCCATCGTGCCTACATCAGTGTTGTTGGAAACCCGACTGTTCAAAAGCAACGAGGATTTCAACCTAGTTAGGTGCATATGGATCTGCACATTTCGTGGGAATACTTCCCAGGCTATGCAAGCTACCCCCCTATGGATACGACCATGCTCGTGCTTAAGTGAGTGATTGTAAGGCCCGATATGCGGTACTGTTCCAGATCTAGATGTTTCCATCCAGATTCGGGGACGAAGCACATATCGGTCCCACCGCGACATATGACATAGCCATATGCCCCGGATTTCCAACATGATATCCCAACATTACAGATACAAGGATACAACATCTCATACAATCGGCATCCAACTGCCTTAATACAATACTACAGCGGAACATACATGTCTGAGTACATACTACAAGCAAATGCCTAGTGGCAAAGAGAAAAACATCGATCCCATAACCACACGGGTCCAGGCCCTCTGCCGGGATTCGCCTAACTAGTCGTCGTCGAGTCTCCACGTGAAACGTCGATCACCATACCTGTTGTCAATCAAGAACCCTGAAAAGAGTTTGGGGGTAGTATCATGAGTACATAAGTACTCAGCATCCAACTGTAGTGGTCATCTGACCCAGCAAGGAGTTCATCACTCGTCATTCTAGGACAACTAGTAGTCTACGGTAAGGATGGGGTAAGTGGTGATGTTGTTGCCGCACTAGCATTTATGAAGTGGCTAACGATCTAGAGAGTAAGGTAAGAAGCCAAGCATTCGATGAGGAATCGCCTCCAACAAGTCTTGCTCTCAACTACTTATGCAATCATAACACCTATCCTATCCTTGTCCTCCTCTTCGCATCCCGTCGAAGGAGAAGCATTCAAGCAACACACACACGTTGATCAAGGTATATTAAGATTATCTCAGTTGTTGTTGTCTATGAACAAGGAGTAGGTCTCAAGTCGTCCATAACCGTGGACACGACTTCTCGAAAATATTTAACCCTGCAGGGGTGTACCAACTGCCCATTACAAGGCTCCGCACGCACGCCCATCTCTCTCAGTTGCTACCCATCACAGGCAACCATTTTATGATTTAGTACCGAGAGATCCGAAACGACAGGTCCCTTTAACTAACAACGAACAAATCCGGGTGGCCCCCGGTGAGTCGACACCCAACTCAAAAGCCGGTCGCGCTCTCGAATCGGTCTCTACCGTCTGTCTCGGGTTTGGTTAGCCGGTTGATCGCACATTGGAAACCGGTTCCTCAGCCGAACAAGGTGGGCGAGCAAGGGAACTATGTCCTCACTAGTCCGGGTTGGTTGGAAAACTACTGGCGGCCGACCAGCACACACACGGTTTCAAATGGTAAATCATCTTGGGCCACCACTAGAAATGTTTGAAGCTAGGTAGGTAAGAAGAGGGGACCCCATAAAATCCCACACGCAGTTAGGCATGCTCAGTCTTAAAACCAATACCCGGAACTCGGGTCCTAGGTGACTCGAATGGAACAAAGCGTCGGGGCGGGATAGCCTAGACCTTCCATCCTTCGTCGAATATAGTCAACATTATAATAATCATATCATCAACAACAATATAATAATGTGATAGCCCAAACCAAGGAGTAATAGGGTAACATCGTAGCATCCTAAGCATGCATACTAAGCAGGGGCTAAGCAACGAGCAATAGTAACATAGCAGTACATGGTTTGCTGGGAGAGGACATGGCTGTATCGGTTTGAAAGAGGCTGTAAACATGTGGTAGGATCAAACATCGAACCTATCCTATACTAGCATGCAAACCGCTGGTTGAAATAGAATGGATCATAAGTAATGCATAGTCCTTTCCTGTTGATAAGTCGGGTTCCGAAGGTGTAGTTTATCGCAAGCTCGCAACGTCTCCGAGAGGTATCCGCGGGAGCACACAAGAACTAAACACTGGAAAGCAATCAACGAGCAAGAACTCTATTACTACGAGGAAACCTCGAACAAGCATCAAGAAGAAGGCAACACGAGACATCAAACCTACCGTCGAGAGTGGTTACTAACAGGTTAAGTGGAGTACTCGTCGCACACGACGATACCGCACATTTGGAAAGGTTCGAGTTGTTTAGCTACAGGTGATCAACAAAGGTTGTTAACATGGCATATCACTGAATCATGGCATAACACACAAACATGGAAAGAGGTGAAGCGTAAATAAACTATCTAGGCTAGTCAATTTAAGTGGGGCACAACCTAAACATGGCATATCACTAAGTGCCTCACAACAATTAAAGGATTTGGTACTGTTCTGTCCTAAACCATATTTTATATTTGTTAACAGCAGAAAACAATAGCATAAACACAAAGTACACGAAAAACTAATCAAGTTACATATAAAGAACACTCCAAACGGAGTTACGGTTAAAAAGATACAAGCAATACAAGTTACGCACACCATCTGCCAACATCGGGAAGCACACTTTAGAGCAATGCATAAATAGGATAATCAATGCAAATATGCTCACAAATGATATGAAACTAAAGTATACATGGCAGGGAAGGCATGGCAAAAGGAATCATGCAAATAGGCATCATGAACAATAAATAATAGCTCATGCAAAATGCAATAAAGCATTACTAGTCTAGGACTTAGTGAAAATCAGAGAAACATGGCGAAAACAGTTATTTTTATGCTGTATAAATAGGGGTACAACTATATGCAAAAGTGCAGCAACATGACATCGCAATATACGAGCATGGAGTAGGCATGATGGTGATCAGGTACAAAAAGAATCATGGTCATATGCATCACAGATCAAAAGATATTAAGCATGCAACATGGCATCGTGACGTTACAGACTTAGAGAAAAACTGAGGTGGCTGTCAACAACAGCGGCATAGAAACTTGGAACTCAACAACTAGATGACCAGCAAACATATCATGACAATGCAATACATATAATGGAAGTAGACATGATGCTTAATAGTATGAAAAAATAATCAATGCAATAGGCCTCATGGATGTGTCACAATCATCAATCAAAGTTGCCACAAAATAACATCAGCAGCACTTGACAGAAATTAGTAGCAGTTAACGGCCTGATGCCCACTTCAACACAGATTTTCACCATCAATATGGCCTCAAATCAAAATGCTCACAAAAGATGAACTTAAGTACACACAATTCTAAGCAATTTTCCTTTTGGGTGCAACGTGATCCGGGGTACAGATTCCTCGCAAATCTACTCGCAAAATTGAATCAGCAGCAAACCTCCTGGCACTTACAAAAATTCACAGGATTCTCAGAAATAAATAAAAAAGCACATGGGCCTCACCCACTGGGCTAGGACCATCTGGAGGAGGCTGGCGGCCTGGGCTGGCTTGGGCAGCGCTGGCTGGCAGGGGAGCTGGGCCACCTCGGGCGTGGCCGGCCCACAGCGGTGGCGACCTGGCCGGCTCGCTCCTGAGCGGGAGGCTGGCAGCGGCGGCTCGCCGGACTCTGGCACCGGACGGTGAAACAGCGAGGGGCGAGGAGGCGCGGAATTAGGCGGTCGAGCGCGGATCCGGGGTGCGGCGGCCGGGATCTGTTGCAGGGGGGTCTCGGGGTGGCTCGGCGCGGGCTAGGCGGCCGGTTGGAATCTCCAGGGCGGCGCGAGCTCTGGGCTGAGGTGGCCATGGCGGCTCCGGCGCGGCCTCCCGTCGGCGTCCTGCAAGAGGGAAAGAGAGGAAGTGAGAGGGAGGAAGAAGGTCATATGGGAGAGAGGGAAGGAGGGGCGAGGCAGAGGAGGTGGACCGGCGGCGCATGCAGCAGCCGACCGGAGTCGGGCGGCGGCTGCCATAGCGTGGAGGTTGGAGGAGGGAGAGAGAGGTGGAGGCTGGGTTAATCTGGGCCCTTGATCTCACAGATCAACGGTCAGAAATGATTGGTGGGGCTATTGGGAAAATTTGGAGACAAATCCGAGGGGGTGGCTGCAATTTTGTGGCTAGGGAAACCCTAGAAAGAGGTGGGAGAGTGGTGGTCTTTATATAGCCCAGGTGGCTGGCAGTTTGCAAAAACATCCCCGGTTTTTCTCTCGCACGCGCGGTGTTTACGTTTCTGACCGCCGGGGGTCCGCAGGATCTCCGATTCGGGTAAAACTTCGAACTGCGCGATCAGCGCGTCGAGCCGGTGGCGTTCACCTCGCGCTCGAACCGTTCCGAGAACATTTTCCGGTGCGCTATAAAAATAACCCGTTTAATTATTAAACGGGGTTTACGTCCCGTTGGCTGCGGCTGGTGTCGTGCCGGTTTTCGCGACGGTGATCGGATGAAACCCGGTGTTGCAAAGGTCGAGTGTCAGTGTGGCGAGTGTTAGTCTCCGTCCGATACGAGATAAGACGGGGGAAAATAATCGCCGATCGATAAATCGGGGATGCAAACACCGCAAATAAATCAGACAATGAAACAATTCACACCGAAAACCAAAATTTTAATTTTTGTGAAATCTGGGCTGTGACAGTGATACACATGGGAAGCGGTAGGGACCGCAAATTTTGTGAGAAAATAAGCAGAAGAATTTAATCAGTATCTCAGCTGGGTATAAAGGCTAACAATTCATGAAGGAACACCCGAAGGAAAGGAAACAATAAAGCCTTTGGTCTTTGTAACAGCCCGGGATTTTCAGCCAAATTAAAAAATGTGTTTGCTGCTTTATTTTATTGCTTGTTAGAATTGTTTGCAGTATTTCCTTCGCCGATTTATTAATCGGTGATTATATTTCCCCCTCCTTCTCGTGCCGGTATGCGTCACCGATCCTTTTTTCCAAATTGCACACGAGCTTTTTGCGACACCGGGTTTCACCCGAGCACAGTCGCAACTTCCGGCACAGGACCAGCCTTCACCATCGGTGCGAAAACCCCCATTTATATTTAAATGGGTTATTATTTTATTGGGCGGCGTTTCGAGTTTTGTGCGATTCCGACTTCGTCGGGTAGGTAAACGATCAGAGGTTCCAGGCATAGTAGCTGGTGTAATTCCGGTGCCGTATTTATAAAATATTGCGTGCGCTGATAACTACATCACCGAATTCCCCTCTTATCTTTGGATTTCTAGCCACCCAAAAACTGGAACCGAAACGGGTTATTTGTGGCCCAAAAATCCTCCCTAACAGCCACCTACATTATATGTACAAGTCCCCCTCCCTAATCTGGAAACGCTAGCCCTACTCCCACCAATTACATGCCTACCCACTCCACCGCCGCCACCTCTTATCCACCAAACCCCACATCCCTCTCCCCCATGTCCAGATCGGGTGGATCAATCCGGACCATTGGATCTGGATCGGACGGACCGAAGAGTGCCACGTCAGCAAGCCCAACTTCCTCCCTGCCCCGAGCTCGTCCCTGACCTCGCTCCCGAACACCCCGGCGCCGCCGAGACGCTGCACCCACCCCGGTGAGCCTCTCCTCCGCGTGCACCCCCTCCTCCTTCTCTTTCCCTCTCTCCCCCTCTCACCTCTTATCTCTGCTTCCTGCGAGGACCAGTTGCGCCATGGAGCCGCCGCCGCCATGACCAACTGCCCCGAGCTCGGAGTACAGCGAATGCCTCGCCGAGATCTTGCCGCGCCGCCACTTAGGACCTCGCCGACGATCAGATCCGGCCAGCCGCCAGCGGATCCGGCGCCGCCGCGCCTCCCAGGCTCTCCCGTCTCCTCTCGTCGGCGGTGGATGGAGCCGCTGTGCGCCGCCGCGAGACCTCGATCGGGAGGAGCACGATCTGGAGCAGCAGCCGCCAAAGCTCTGTCCCGGCGTGCCACATGCGGCCCAGCTTCCTCGTGTCCCCGTGGGAGAGCAACACTACCCATCGCCATCTGGAAATGACTTGAGGCCCATGGTGAGCAGCCCCGCCTTTTTTTTCCTTTTTCTGTTGATGTTGTGGGCTTGGCCCATTTGATTTGTGTACTATGTAGCGCACATGTGCGACAGATAGTTTTCCTGCGCCGCCTCTGCCTAGGCCCATATGCTGCAGATTCGGCCCGGGAGGCATATAGTTTTTTTTGTTTATTAAATTGCAGATTGTGTTATATTTTTGCGATGCGGATATCTTTTCACCGGTAGCTCGGATGGAGACGCTCTCTACATGGAAGTTGCTCCATTTGCGCGTAGATTAATAAAATGTGCTCCTTTTCCATGTTTGACCTTGTCCACATGTTGTTTCACTGTTAAATGCATTGCATGCCACTGTAAAATGTAATCTGCTATAACTTTTTAACCAATGCTCCAATTAAAATGTTCTTTACATGTAACTTGACTAGAATTTCGTGTAGATTGTGAATATGCTGCTCTTGCTTGCTAATAACAAATATAAAATACGGTTTAGGGCAAATCAGCACAAAATGCTTTAATTATTACGGGGTACTTAGCTGTATGCCATGTTTAGGATTGTGCCTCGCTTAAATTGACTAGCATAGATAGTTTACTTTATGCTTCACCTCTTGCCATGATTGTGTGATATGCCATGCTTGAGTGATATGCCATGTTAACCACCTTGCTCATATTGTGTAGCTAAACAACTTGAACCATTCTAAATGTGCGGTATCGTCGTGTGTGACGAGTACTCCACTTAACCTGTTAGTAACCTCTCTTGACGATAGATGCGATACCCTAGCGCGTGTCTCGTGTTTCTTTCTTGTTGATGCATGATCGTGATATCTTGGGAGTAATAGATGCTTGCTCGTCGATTACCATTCCATTGTTTCCTTCTTGTGTGCTCCCGCGGTTACCTTCGGAGACGTTGCGAGATTTTGCTCGACTACACCTTTGACTTCGTCTTCTCATCAGGTAAGGGGGTCATATATCATGCTAATAACTTTCAGCTCACTTGTGCCTAGGTATAGGATAGAACGATTTCTTGATCCTACCACTTCATATTTATGCCTCCCAAATAAACCCAAATAGTCATGTCCCCCACATCGTAGCACACCATTGTTTGGCCATGTACCTTGCTTGCTTAACCACTGCTTAGCATGCATGCTTAGGATGCTACAAGTTTTTTCCTGTTACTCCTTGGATTGGGCTATCACATTATTATATTGCTTTGGATGATATGATTATTATAATGTTGACTATACTCGACGATGGATGGATGGTCTAGGCTATCCCACCCCGATGCTTTGTTCCATTCGAGTCACCTAGGACCCGAGTTCCGGGTATTATGTCTCTTGACGAGCGTGCCTAACCGCGTGTGGGATACTATGGGGTCCCCTTTTCTTACCTACCTAGCTCCAAACATTTCTAGAGGTGGCCCAAGCCGATTCACCATTTGCAAACCATGCATATATGCCTGTAGGGTCGCTCGTAGCAGACATCCTTTAAAACAACTTGGGCCAGCGGAGACATGGTTTCCCTGTTGGTCCACCCGATCAGCTAGGACCCAGCCCCATGTGAGGTGACCCGGTAATCCGACCTCCGTCAGCCGGAAGAGTCCGATCCGAGAGTGCGGACGACTTTTGGATTGGGTGTCTACTCCCCCGGGGCCACCCGGATTTGTGCGTTGTTAGTTAGAGGGACCTGTCGTTTCGGATCTCTCGGAACTAAATCATAAAATGGTTGTCTATGATGGGTAGCAACTTACAGAGATGGGCATGTGTGCGAAGCCTTGCAATGGGCAGTTGGTACACCCCTACAGGGTTAAATCTATTCGAGAAGAAGTTTCCACGGTTATGGATGACTTGAGACCTACTCCTTGTTCATAGAAAACAACAACTAAGATAATCTTAATAACTTGATCAACGTGTGTGTGCCTTGACTACTTCTTCTTCGTCAGTATACGTAGGAGAGGACAAGGATAGGATAGGTGTTATGTTTGCGTAAGTAGGTGATACCAGACTTGTTGGAGGCGATTCCTCATCTAATGCTTGGCTTCTCATCTTACTCTGAATAGAACGTTAGCCACTCATATATTGGTAGTGCGGCTGCAACCTCAACCACTACCCCCTTCTTACCGTGAGAAGTTAGTTACAAGACTTGTTGATATAGCTCACCCCTTTCTTCTCTCTTTTACGCATGTTATGCAAACGATCTTGGACTTCAGAGGAGCTCGACGAACCTTCTTCCGGATGCCTTTGTGGAGACTCGACGACGACTAGTTAGGAGGATCCCGACGGAGATCCTGGACCCGTGTGGTTATGATAATGGTGTGTTTTACCTTTGCTATTACGCATTTGTTGTAGTATGTACTCAGACATGTATCTTCCGTTGATGTAATGTATTTAAGGCAATTGTATGCCGATTGTATGAGATGTTGTATCCATGTAGTTGTAATGTTGTGATATCATGTTGGAAATCCGGGGCACATGGCGGTGTCATATGTCGCGGTGGGACCAATATGTGCTTTGTCCCCGGATCTGGATGGAAACATTCTAGATCTAGAATAGTACCGCATATCGGGCCTTACAACTTGGTATCAGAGCCTTGCCGACCGTAGAATAACTTCTCTGGAAGAAGTCGAGTCTAGACAAAAACTATTTTGTAGTTACTAAGTCAATTATCGGAGAGTAGTAATCTTTTTACTCCTTATCCTTGCTCTGGTCTGGAAAGTGTCGTAAATGTTTTAATTCTCGTCTTATCCTCTTCAAAATCTAGGATCTCGACTGTGTGGAGTTTCGGAACCGTTACAATGCCTTGCTTGCAGCATATTGTCTCGATTCCGATCTCTGGTTTGGTAAATCCTATAGTAACTTTAGTTTTTCCGATTCTGGTTAAACATCTTGGTCGTCCGTTGACCCCGTTCCTCTTGCCTACTATCTAACTATTCGAGTGAGAATGCCTTCCTTGATCGTCGCTTTAAACTGTCGTTCTTCCTCTTGATTAACCTGCGTGACAACCGTTATTGTTGTCACGACTTAACTCACTCGCGGACAACGACAGCAGTCAGGACCACCAGTACATCGGTGCCTGCCCTGTCGTCCCACCAAGTCTCTGCGGTTACCAACAAGGTGAACCGACTCCTTACCTTATCTCGCGTGTGCTCTTGGTAGAGCTCGACTTTGTGGTTTGGTAACTCTCGCGAGATACGAGCAGGGGCCAAGCACGCCAGTAACGTCGGTCGTACCCTCCCTGACGTTCCCAATGCAATACCGCTCGCGGGCACCATTGGGTCACCCGAATCATACCTTTAAGGACACCAGTTGATTCGAGTGCCTAAAGAGGTCCGACAGGTCCTCAGCGGAATGAACTAAAGAGGTAAACATCGTATCATCCAGGTGATGCTACGCTACCGAGCCAACGAGAGTGAAATACAAGTCCATTCCACTCGTAAGTCAAACTCGAAGCGACTCTGCAGAGTCTCGCCGTTGTAGGTTCCCTAGGGTGTTTGCATTGATCCGTACCTGTTGCAGTTATCATATTTTGTATTACCCGTGTTCAGTCCCCTAAGTGATCACGGCCCGCTATCTAATCCTAGCTAACAATGCGCATGGCTCACTTCTGAATAATACATAATTATAAAAGGAAGCATAGGATAAAGGAAGGTACATCAAGGGGCGACAACGTCAAGCTATGCAATTGAATAGGTAAGCAACGTAGCTGCAGCAGTAACAATGCCTAGTGCAAGAAAAGGACGGAAAGATAGGTGATATCCGGGGAAGAGAATGGCTCTGCTTGCCTGGAAGCTCGACGGTAGGGGTAGGTTCGTCGACGAAGTAGTCGTACCCAGCAGCGGTGTAGTCGGCGGTAGCAGCGGGGTCTACCGGAGAATAAATGGGGAAGTAATAGTAAATATAAAGCAATCATAGAAAACAGATGAATGACATGACGTATGCAATGTTAACGATGTTCTAACACAGTGCAACAGGTTTTTCTCGGAGTAGGAATTCATCCGGGGACGAAATACCGGCCCCGGGGTGATTATCGACAAACGGCCCGGAGGGGGGAAGGTTCCATGTATGTAGTGTTGTGAATACCTGACAGACATGTGGATAGTGCATCCATGATCGTTGATGCATTCCGAACAACTTTTATGTTCAGAACATTTCCATCCGAAAAGTTTTACCGGTACCGGGTAATTGACGGACAGACGATCCGGAGGGGAGTAGTCTCTGGTTCGGTATGTTAGAGGGGTGTGGTGGGTATGCGGGTACCGTATTTGTATTCGTGTTATTTTTTTATCAATTTTCATGTATAAAGCATTTTCATTGGAGTTACGGTTTAAAAGATATTCAGTTTTAAAGTTTTAATCATTTTAAATCAATTTATCCAATTTATTTTATTAATAAATTGAACATTATCCACAACAGTGCGCTGACAGGGGGACCCACATGTCATACAAAGGGGTGCTTGACTGGTCAAACTGACAGGTGGGACCCCACTGTCATTGGCACAGATTTAACTAATTCATTTTATATTAAACAAACAGGATGACCCACATGTCATTGGCTTCGGGCTAATACACATTTAATCATTTGTTAACCTAATGGCTAGGGTTCCACATGTCATATAATCAAGTTTTAATTCTCTTTTAAACTAATAGGTGGTTATCCACTAAGAAGGGATTAGGGGCTAATCCAATAGGTGGGTCCACTTGTCAGTGGAACACCCCCACGATTTTAACCACGCCGACGCTAGTGGGATGTAGGGCTCGTCGGCGGTGGCTGCCCGGCCGATTCCGGCCAAGGTTGAGGCGCTCCCGAGCTCTAGGCGTAGCCAGGGCACTCGCCCATCTGTTGGGACTAGCGGGAGGCAACGGGGTGGCCGGAGCTGAGGTCCAGGCCAACAATGGCGGAGGCGGCGTTCGGCTCCAATGGCGTCCAACGAATCACGGAACAATCGAGCGAGAAACCTGTTCAAATCGAACATATTGTCCACTTCGAACGCGATTGTGTAGGTTGTGCGGGCTCAAAGGGTTTGGGAGCGCGTCCATGGATATCACGGCGCCAGCCGGAGCGCGGTTCAGAGGGGACGGCGACCCATGGCACAAAACTGAGCGTGAATAATTAGGGAAGTCTCGCAGGCTCACCAGGAACGTGATGGAGAGCTCGGGGAGGCGCGGGGAGGCGTGCAGGCGAGGTAATCGGCGGAAATGCGGCGGCGGCCGTGGTCGGGGAGCGGTCCAATTTGCGACGCACGGTGGCCAGGAGCTCGTGTCCGATGCGCGGGAAGAAGCAGCCGAGCCCTGGGATCCTCCTGGACGTGCTCGCTCAGCCGGAGGTGGCCGTTGGCCGCGACAGTACGCAACGGCGGCGACGACGGTGCTCGGGTCCGTGCGGGAGGAAAATAGGGGCAGGGGCGAGCGCGAGGGGAATGGGAGTGGAAGGTTAGGGTTTCCAAGGGAAGGGGCCCGACGCGTCCTTAACCGCCAGAGAAGCCGGGGGATGCGCGACACCGCGACGGCCGCGACGAGCTCGCCGTGGATGCCCTCCTCGATACCCCATGTAAACAGGGGAAGAAGATGGGGGGAGGAGTGTCAGGACCCGGGGTTAGCGTATGCAAGTACAGTTAAGACATAGTCATACGGAGAGCCGAGAACCGCACCCACTTGTCTAAGCAGACAAGGCCAAGCACTGAACATTCTCGGAAAGCATCGTACGTGAGGGGCATCCCATCCAGGCCGGATGATCAACTGAGATGGGTCCTCATCGTCCGCACACAAGTCAAATGATATGGGTGGTGAACTCCCATATTCAAAGACAAGTCGCCTCAACCATACTACCGACTATCTCAAAACTCTTACATAGACTTACTCCAGCCCGATCACTTAGTCGGGGTCTAGGGCGGGCTCGATCATACCACAAAGTGTGCACGAGACGGAGTCTCGAGCAATCGCATCGCGATGCCCCAAGCTGCGCACATCTAAGGGCCACTTGGTGTATGAAATACCGCCAGCCAGAACACAACTAAGGTCTCGAAAACCCATACGAAGACATGCATGTTATAAACATACACGCAGCACACATGCCTTGTATGAACAGCAGGTACCATTGCAATTCTCTACAAAGTGTACATTTTATTTATAACTCTTATAGAGTACACACAGAGATCACATACATGTGATCCAACATTACAACACAGGCGGAAGCAAATTATGTCTGAGTACAGACAAGTTTAACAAATGGCTTAAGAAGCCTTATTTAAACACAAAGCCCTCCACGAGGGAACCAGTCTGCTGACTAGGACTAGACTAGTTTAACTTCAGTCGTCCAGCTCGATGAAGAAGCCACCTTCGGGGTCAGTGGCATCATCTAAAACATAGATTAAGCAAACGTGAGTACAAAGTCGTACTCAGAAAGACTTACATAGGAGCTATACTACTCATGCACATGTATCAAGGTAAAGGGAGGTGGGGTTCACTTGCAGAAATGTCAGCTTTGACTTGGCTAATCCTGAACTACGAGTACCAGACTTTGAGGTAAGAAGCGTACACGAGTCCACTACTTTCTCCAACCAATACACCACTATGGTGCCTTCCTCGACTTCCCCACGAGAAAGCACGCCATAGCACTCACACTTATCTTGGTGTATTTTAGAAGTATCTGGTTCAAGTTATCTAATAATCAAGCTAAGCTTTCCAAGTAGTCCATAACCGCGGACGCGACTATTCGAATAGTTTTGTTAACCTTGCAAGGGTGTACCGCTACACACACATGATCATCATTTACCGCCTTTGTACTCGACACCATTCAAGGGGTGCCGGCGAGGATGCTCACCACAACTGTTACCTCATAGCCTATCTAGTCCAAGAAAGCCGCCTACTTGGGTTGGCTACCACTATCGTGAACCCGGCCGGTTTACCGAAGTGGACCCAAGCGATGTGTGCGTGGTGCATAAGCCGGTCTCGGGTGAGCCGTTCTCTCACTTAGCATCCAGGCCACAAGCCTACCAGAACTCCGAACTACTGCGACATCTGGACATCGAAAGGGATGAGTTAGTAAGTTGAGAGGGGTCAGTGAGCCCAATGTGTGGTTGTACTCTTCATCTTGGATCACCACACAAGAACTCGTACTAGGGCGGTGTTCAACGAGACAACCCACCGTGTACTCCTACACAGCCTCTCATCGTTCACCTTGTATTAGGGTCGATTCACCAACACTTTTCTACCATCATCAACATGATCATTCCCATCCCGACTCACATCACAGTAACAACATGGTATCATACTAAGCATGCAATAAGCAGTAACATTGCAGGGGCCACATGATATCAAACAACTCCTACATTTGCTAGGATTGTGGTTTGCTTACTACTGTGACAAAATGATAGGTCATGCAAAGGAATGGGTTCATCTATGCGGTAGAATCGTAACATGGTGATCATCCTAAACAATGCATAAGCGAGACATGAGAAGGAAGTGGGATTTTATCGACATGATCAATGGGGGTTTGCTTGCCTTGCTGACGAGGTTCGGGTTCTGGATCTTCAGCGAAGGGGGTGACCTCTTGCTCCGGTTCCACCTCTACTCGACAAACAAAGCACGAAGTAGCAATCAATATGAATGCAATGCTCAAGCACATGATTGAATGTTTAAAACTTGAAGTATAAGTTTTGATGTGTGTGAGGCAATTCCATTTAAGTGGAGTATATTCCATTTAAAATGCAAATTTAAACTCCACATTTGAATTTAGCTTAGCCAAGTTGAATGTGACATCGTTTGATCATTTTGAATCAACTTCAAATGTGTATGATATGCCTCTTAAGTGTGGTTGAATTACATCATAATTCCATGGTCCAAGTAGCAAAAGCATTTGGTTTGAATTTGAATTAAATTCAAATAAACCAAATGACATATGCTACTGGTCCAATTTTAAATTCAACTCAAACAGAGTTGAAAGTTGCATATTTGGAAAGATAATTTTCTCCTGATCATTTTTCATATATTATTTGTCCAATTTGGAGTTAATATGAATTTTCTATGAATTTCCAAAGTTTGGGGTATTTTCTGGATTTTCTGGAATTCTTTTAATTTAGAAAAACATTTAATGCGCCAGCACTGCATCAGCATGACGTTAGGGGGGGTTTTGACCCCGGTCAAACTGACCAGTGGGCCAGGGCTGTCAGCCTCTCATCTAATTTCCCTGTTAGATTAATCTAACAGAGAGGATTAGAGGGGGCGGGGCCCACCTGTAAGTGACCCAGGGGGTTAGATTAGTGGCTAATCACCCCGGCCACGTCAGGCTTGCCGGCGGCTAGCCGCCGGTGGCCACCAGCACGGCGGCGCTGCACGGGGAGAGGGCTCCCGTGGTCCAAATCGCGAGCTTCGACCACTGAGACGAAGCTCTCGGTGTCACGCGTCGATTGTGACCAAAAGGAGAGGTGGGGAGGCCATGTACGCACGCCGGCGTCGAGCTTTGCGGCGGCGGGGCTACTGGCTAGAGGTCGAATTCGATACGGAGCTCCAAATGGCGCGTGGTTGGGTGCGTTCGAAGCAACGGAGCACGGGGAATGCAAAGGACAAGGTAGCGGGGTCAATGGCTTAACGGTTGCTCGCCGACGACGAGCACGGCGGCTCGGTACTCCGGCGTCCATGGCAGCACGAGACAGAGGAGGAGAAGGAAGCCGTGGCTTGAGGGGAAAAGCTCACCAGACGCTGGTGAACACGTTGGAGCAGGCGTCGGAGGCTGGGAAGTTACGGCGGCGGCGAATCGATCCACTTGAGCTCCGGCGGCCGGCGACGATCCGATGAAGCTGGCGTCACCCCTAGTCCAAATTGGAGCTCCTTCTTCTACTAGTCGACGGAGTCGAGGATGGCGAACACACTGGACAGCTCGGCTGGGTTCCTCGGCGTCGATGGCCACGCGGAAGCGCTGCGGTGTTCCGGCGAGTCTTCGGGTGGCGACGGAAACTAGCACGGGAGGAGGAGGAGGAGGTTCTGGAGGGAGGGAGAAAGATCGGGACGTCTCCCAGACGTCTCCAGCGAGGAGGTAGGGCTTGGGGCAGGCAGGCAGCTGCCTGTCGTGCCCACGGCGGTCGCCGGCGAGGTGCCTGCCTGCCTGGAGGGGAAGAAGACGCATGTACCCCCTCCAGGTGGGCTGGGCCGGTTGAGGTGAGTGGCCTCGCCCCTGGGCGACAGGTAAGTTCTTTTCCTTTTTCTGTTTAATCTTTCGTTTCTGTTTTTCTGTATATTTGTTTTGACTTTGGTAAAAATACCAAATCATTTTATTAAATGCTGAAAAGTTTTATGTGGCCTCATAATAATATGGACTAGCCACTCATAAACTTTCAACATTTTTAAAATTCAAATAATTTGAATTTTAAATCAAAAAGGGGTATTTCTTTAATTCCAAGGTACTGTTTGAATATTTGAAAAATCTATGAGCATGGGGTGGTTCCCACATCACTTGATATGTGATCACACTCATTTATAAGACTTTTCAAAACTCTAACATGAATTTTTGGAAAATATTTTTATCTGGCCCTTTGAATTAATTCATCTGGGGGGTGTTCCATCTCCCATTTTGATTTTGAAATTGATTTCCAAGATTTGTTTTTGAAATTTTTGACATGATGCAAAGTGACTTGATCCTAGCACATTACCTAACAGAGGGTTCTGACAAGGAGGCCGTGGTGGGCCGGGATGGGCCTCACCCAGTGCGGGATTTATCTCTTTCTTTATTTTTATTCCTTTTCTGCTTTCTGTCACTTTTTCTTTTCTGTTTTGATTTGTTTTATATACTTTTGTATTTTTGTAAAATATTTAAATGTTCTATAATTAGTGTTACACTCCAGATCAGTGCTACAAAATGTTAGGGGCATTTATAAATTCATTTGTATTTTGTTTTATCCAAAAAGGTATTAAATGCTACTGTTTTCCTACTATTGTGAATTGTTTAATTTATTTTATTGCTTAATAAATTCCCATACCCACATGGACATGGTCAACTGAATATTGGGCATTTTACAAAAGTGGTTGAAATATTTTTGGATTAAGTTTTGTTTGTCACATAATTTTAATAGCCACCAAAAAGGCATTTTGAGTTTGTGTTGATTCCAATATGATCAAGGCATGATTAGCAACAGTAATTGTGATTACTGTAGGGTGACACCCGGGGTGTTACAAATCTCCACCACTACAAAGAATTCTCGTCCCGATAATTTAAAAGTAGGGCAACGGGTAAGGTTTTGGTTTCGTATTCTAACGAGTCTTCTTGGTATTGTTGCCCTTCTCGAGGGAGTTGATCCTTGATGATGTTGTCTTCATTTCTCTGCATCGGTGCACCGCGACGAATTTTCATTCTTCCTTCAGGGTATTCATCGTACTTACGAATAGGCTAGGAGAAAATTTTAACGGTGTTGGATCGGTACAAGGTTAACCAACCGACATGGTCCAAGGGAATGGGGTACAAAGTAGCTCACGAGTTAAACTCAGGGAGATACATCGAGAGAAACAAAAGAAGGCATGAGAAGTTTTCAAGCGGATATGCAATCGTTCCACGATGATAACGGAGGATGAAAAGGGGTCCAGAGCATCAGGCATAAGCACCAAGTCTGATATCGAACTGAATATCACAAGGTAGAGGACTCATGAGTTGCATACGAGGTCAAACAAGAGGAATAACCTCGAGAACTGAAAGGTACAAGAGAGTCAGGTTTCGATCCTGTGGAAGTGTAGGTTATGGGCCCACATTGAATAAGAAGGGTGGTGAAAATTAATGCGATCAAGTTGCAAGGTAAGCCAGAGAACAGCTTGTTAGCTATGTCGGCAACAACGTCGGTACCAAGGGTGAGGGATGAAGAGAACCATTTTCCTGCTCATTAAGACGAGGCGGACCAATAGGCAAAGTTCTCGTCCATCGGTGGTCACCGAATAGTCATCAACAATCGTAACAGGTTGTACGGAAAAAGTAGTGCACCGAAGTGTTTAGATAAGCAGGGAATTATCACTGCTCAGATAAGTTATATCAAAATAAAGGTTAAACAGACAATTGGAAAAGAAAAATGTGATTAAACACCAGTGTTAGGTGTATATCCTTACCAAGATAAAGTAGAGAAAGATATACATGACCAAGTTTATATTGGAAATGAGTCAAAGGGGGTTGTCAATGATGACACAAATCATCGAGTGGCAAGAATGGTATTTCCCACAATGAATTAAATTGACACTTGGAGGCAGGAAAAATGTTGATGATGACCATGATACATCATGTCAAAAGGTTACAAGAAAACACAATCTAGTAGCAACATCACCAAACAAAAGGGGTGGTGGAGAAAAAGGTAAGCGGTGTTCTCGTTTGACGACAACCTAGAATCCATGGAGTGGTTACGACAGGGAAAAGTATTGTTTAATCAAAGTTCTTAAGATGTAGTGCAAAGGTATGATATCCTCGAGATACCAGGGGAAATACTCGAAGGTAGAATGGTGGATCATAGGTGCCGCAGAATTTATACCAAGGGGACAATTACTTTTAGAAGAAGCTTACATGATAAGTTCTACATCGTATCCATGGGCATGAACATAAGTTCAAGGTCGACTCCCACTTCTTTAATGCACAACCCTTCATTCACTTCTCGCTGTCGATGAATTTGTAGCGTTCAAAACGTTTATCTGGCATAACACCAGTAGATTAAGACCCGTAGAAGTTCATGGGTTCTTAGAAATGATGGAGCATAGATATAACCCATAGGGACATTTTACGAATCTATACGACAAACAATAGGAACAAGAGATACAAGTTGGAAAGCAGAAGGCTGATGACAAGGACCAGATGATACCGCTCGCAGAAGGCATTTCGTATCAGGGGAAGCTCGTCAATGATTTAGGACACAAAGGGACGCCAGTTAGTAATCCACCAAAAAGGTCAGGCGACGTACAGAGAGTCTGGGGCGAGTATCGGTACTCAACCATAAGAAGAAAGAATGCCAAAGCATTGGAGATAGAAGCATCGGAATAATTTGATGCTTAAGTACAAAGGAATTGTGACTTCCATATCGATGTATCAGAGTCAGATACATCGATCAAACATGAATAAGTTGAATAGAAGCTTGACGGTTAATCAATCAAGGTTTGATTTACCGAGAACCAGCTCATGTCCGGAATAACGTTTGAGCCAGAAGAATGGATTCATAGGGATCAACTGATGATTGCGTGCGCCCGCACACACGATGATTCAACATATCGGAATGGCAATGCCAAGGGAGGGCATGAAAGACCACAAGACAAACGGAATTAATTTTAATGGCAGCAGGCAAGAATAATCTCCAAAGCAGTAGGCTGCCGAGGATTGGCGCGAGATCAGATAGTATTTCAAAGTATTTTGGGAATCACAGGAACCACTTAGAATGAACGGATCCTCGATAAATGTGAGGAGTTATTCGCAGGGTGAAAAGAAGCTGCAAGGCAGTAGGAACAAACGATTTGTGAAAAAACTAAGAATATTATGGGGTATCTTGTATTAGCAAGAGTAATTGGGATCGAATGGACAAACGTTAGGTGTATATAATTATCCACACCGACTTATCGGTGGTGGGAAATCGCAAAGCAGTGGGCATAAGGGCCTCGGGAATTTATCGGAGAGTATCTTCGACATCTTCTGACAAAGTAAGTGACCATCTGAAATACAGGGCTCTCCGCAAGGAAGGAGGTACGAGAACCTAAAATTAGTCTTAGGAAAAAACATTAACCCGAAAGGGGAGAGAGGTCAGAGCCCCAGAGTAAAGGTGCGTAGCAAAAGATCCTAATACCACCCTGTTTCGCGACGTGAGCCGATAAGCCAAACGACATTGTTAGTAAAGTAGTTTTGCAAGGACTAGACTCGACTTCGGCCAAGTATTTGGAAGGGGGTTACCTACAGGCAGTCGGCTCTAATACCAACTTGTGACGCCCCCAAAATCAGACCGTGTTCAGTAATCATACACGCAAGGTACACGATCGAGATTAGGGACTCACGGTGAGATATCACAACACAACTCTACAAATAAAATAATACAACCTGTTTAATACAAGCCAGGGGCCACGAGGGCTCGAATACAATAGCTCGAGAGCACAAAGTTAGCGGAGGCAATAGTATCTGAGTACAGACACAAGAATACAAGGTTTCCTTAAGAAGGCTAACACAAATAACAACAGATCGAAAAGGCGAGGCCTCCTGCCTCGGAGCCTCCAAACTACTCCTGGTCAACGGGGGACTCAACATCGTAGAAGGCACCGGGGATCTTCATGTTGCGGTGGTCGACATCGGGGATATCCATGTTGCGGTGGTCGACATCGGGGATCTCCTGCTCTTGGACTCCAAGGATCCAACGTCGACTGCAGCGGCCGATCAGGCAAAACAAAAGGGGGAAAATAAAGCAAGGGTGAGTATCTAGCATACCCGCGAGTCTTACGTCCGCTACTAAGCATTTATGCATTTGTATCGAATGGAAAGGGGAGGATGTATATAGTGGACTTCAAGATAGAAATCAGAATAAGGGTAAGAAGCTAGGACTATCGAAGACGAGCATCTTCTGATGAGTCTTCCAGCATGAGAAGAGAAACAACCAACAGTTCAATAACATGAATGTAATAACAATGCAGCAGAAGTTGCTGCAGCATTGTATAATAATAAGTTGTAATAGTTAATAATAATAATTCCTCCGAATTCCCCTCCTCGACTCCCCTGCGAGGAAGAAAACCCGGAACCAACAGATTAATAGTAGTAGTTTGTAGTGGTAAGGTCCAGCTTCAACATAAACCGTCCTGTTATCGTGGACACATCTATTCAAATATATTAAACTCCCTGCAGGGGTGCACTACTGTTCAGCCTGCACGCTCGGATCTCTAGGTTACCTTGTTAGGGAATGCCCCACCGAGGCTATCCGACACATCGCAGCCCATCCTAGGCTCAGCAGAGAGGCCATCCGCCAGACTATATCTTATGCGCTCAGGGGTCTAGGTCCCTCACCCTTCCACGCTCTGGCATGGTGCGAGTCAGGCCGGTGAAGCAAAAGAAAATCCAAACACACCTGCTGCAGCAAAGAAGACAACACCGCTTCCTGGCGATTAGGCCGCAGTACTGCTGACGTCTGAAGAGCTTTCAGACGAACTACGACGCGGAGGGCCCACACCGTAATCCCACGTGTAGGTAGTGCGTACAGACCAACGGGCCTCTCAAGTCATCCACCGAACCATTTAGCATTTTAATTAACCTGCGTGACAACCGTTATCGTTGCCTCGACTTAACTGACCCGCGGACAACGACAGCAGTCAGGACCACCAGTACATCGGTGCCTGCCCTGTCGTCCCACCAAGTCTCTTCGGTTACCAACAAGGTGAACCGACTCCTTACCTTATCTCGCGTGTGCTCTTGGTAGAGCTCGACTTTCGTGGTTTGGTAACTCTCGCGAGATACGAGTAGGGGCCAAGCACGCCAGTAACGTCGGTCGTACCCTCCCTGTTGTTCCCGACGCAATTCCGCTCGCGGGCACCGTTGGGTCACCCGACTCTTACTTTTAAGGAAACCAGTTGATTCGAGTGCCTACACTTAAGTGAAACTAGAAGGTATCACCCTCGATGGTACAATTAAAGAGGTCCGACAGAGACCTCAGCGGAATGAACTAAAGAGGTAAACCTCGTATCATCCCGGTGATGTTACGCTACCGAGCCGGCGAGAGTGAAATACGAGTCCATTCTACTCGTAAGTCAAACTCGAAGCGACTTGGCAGAGTCTCGCCGTTGTAGGTTCCCTAGGGTGTATGCATTGATCCGTACCTGTTGCAGTTATAATATTTTGTATTACCCGCATTCACTCCCCTGAGTGATCGCGACCCGCTATCTAATCCTAGCTAACAATGCGCAGGGCTCACTACTGAATAATACATAATTATAATAGGCATCAGAGGATAAAGGAAGGTACATCAAGGGGCGACAAAGACAAGCTATGCAATTGAATAGGTAAGAAACGTAGCACCAGCGGTAACAATGCCTAGTGCAAGAAAAGTACGGAAAGATAGGCGATATCTAGAAAAGAGAGTGGCTCTTCTTGCCTGGAAGCTCGACGGTAGGGGTAGGTTCGTCGACGAAGTAGTCGTACCAGCAGCGGCGTAGTCGGCGGTAGCAGCGGGGTCTACCAGAGAATAAAGGGGGGAAGAAACAGTAAATATAAAGAAATCAAAGCAAACAGATGAATGGCATGACGTATGCAATGTTAACGATGTTCTAACGTAGTGCAACTGGTTTTGTTCGGAGCAGGAATTCATCCGGGGATGAAATACCGGCCCGTGGGTGATTATCGACAAACATCCCGGAGGGGGGAAGGTTCCATGTCTGTAGTGTTGTGAATACATGACAGACATGTGGATAGTGCATCCGTGATCGTTGATGCATTCCGAACAACTTTTATGTTCAGAACATTTCCATCCAAGAAAGTTTTACCGGTACCGGGTAATTACCGGACAGACGATCCGTAGGTGGAAAGTCTCGTGTTCGGTATGTTAGAGGGGTGCGGTGGGTATGCGGGTAGTGTATTTGTATTCATGATATTTTTTTGAACAATTTTAATGTATAAAGTATTTTCATCGAAGTTACGGTTTAAAAGATAATCAATTTTAAAGTTTTAATCATTTTAAAACAATTTATCCAATTTCTTTTATTAATATATTGAACATTATCCAGAACAGTGCACTGACAGAGGGGACCCACATGTCATACAAAGGGGTGTTTGACTGGTCAAACTGATAGGTGGGACTCCACTGTCATTGGCACAGATTTAACTAATTCATTTTATAATAAATAAATAGGATGGCCCACATGTCATTGGCTTTGGGATAATACACATTTAATCATTTTATTAACCTAATGGCTGGGGGCCCACATGTCATATGATCAAGTTTTAATTCTCTTTTAAACTAATAGGTGGTTATCCACTAAGAGGTGATTAGGGGCTAATCCAATAGGTGGGCCCACTTGTTAGTGGAACACACCCACGATTTAAACCACGCCGACGCCAATGGGAAGCAGGGCTCGTCGGCGGTGGCTGACTGGCCGATTCCGGCCAAGGTTCGAGGCGCTCCCGGGCTCTAGGCGTAGCCAGCGCACGCGCCCATCTTTTGGGACTGACGGGAGGCCGCGGGGTGGCCGGAGCTGAGCTCTAGCCCAACAATGGCGGAGGCGGCGTTCGGCTCCAATGGCGTCCAACGAATGGCGGAATAAACGAGCGAGAAACCTGTTCAAATCAAACATATTGTCCACTTTGAACGCGATTGTGTAGATTGCGCGGGATGAAAGGGTTTGGGAGCGCGGCTATGGCCATCACGGCGGCGGCCGGAGCGCGGTTCAGTGGGGACGACAACCCATGGCACCAAACTGAGCGCGAATAATTAGGGAAGTCTCACAGGCTCACCGGGAACGTGATGGAGAGCTCGGGGAGGCGTGCAGGCGAGGCAATCGGCGGAATTGCGGCAACGGCCGTGGTCGGGGAACGGTCCGATTCGCGACGCACGGTGGACAGGAGCTCGTGTCCGATGCGCGGGAAGAAGCAGCCAAGCCTGGGATCCTCCTGGACGTGCTCGCTCGGCCGGAGGTGGCCGTTGGTCGCCGAAGTACGCAACGGCGGCGACGATGGTGCTCGGGCCCGTGCGGGAGGAAAAGAGGGGCAGGGGCAAGCGCGAGGGGAATGGGAGGGGAAGGTTAGGGTTTCAAAGGGCAGGGGCCCGACGTGTTCTTAACCGCCAGGGAAGCCGGGGGATGTGCGACACCGCGACGGCGGCGACGAGCTCGCCGTGGATGCCCTCCACGATACCCCCTGTGAACAGGGGAAGAAGATGGGGGGGGAGGGGCGTGGTGGGCCGGGATGGGCCTCGCCCAGTGAGGGATTTATCTCTTTCTTTTTTTTGTTCCTTTTCTTCTTTCTGTCACTTTTTCTTTTCTGTTTTTATTTTTTTAGATACTTTTGTATTTTTAAAAAAAATATTTTATATGTTCTATAATTAGTGTTACACTCCATATCAGTGCTACTGTTGTGAATTGTTTGATTTATTTTATAGCTTAATAAATTCCCATACCCACATGGACATAGTCCACTGAATATTGGGCATTTTACAAAAGTGGTTGAAATATTTTTGGATTAAGTTTTATTTGTCACATAATTTTAATAGCCACCAAAAAGGCATTTTGAGTTTGTGTTGATTAAAAGATGATCAAGGGATGATTAGCAACGGTAATTGTGATTACTGTAGGTGATTACTGTAGAGTGACACCTGGGGTGTTACATGTGGTTACGGGAATGGTGTGTTTTACCGTTGCCCTAGGCATTTGATTGTAGTCTGTACTCAGACATGTATCTTCCGCTAATGTACTATATTTAAGGAAATTGTATGCCGATTGTATGAGATGTTGTATCCATGTAGTTTTAATGTTGCGATATCATGTTGGAAATCCGGGGCATATGGCAATGTCATATGTCGCGGTGGGACCGATATGTGCTTCGTCCCCGGTTCTCGACGGAAACATTCTATATCTGGAACAATACCGCATATCGGGCCTTACAGTCTTTCCCTAACCATGAGGTTCATCTCCTCACGTCTAACAAGTCCATGAAGGAGTATAACATTGAGGCCCAATTTATTGCAACCAAGAGTAATTATGGATAGCCAAGAGAGAAATAATGAAGGAAACCCAGCTAGTTCGGAGAAAATGATTCTGACAGAAGGAAAGTCAACATACGAGAAGCACCTAGAAGGAGTGGTTGTTGCCGTGGCAAGGACCAAGGCAGACAGCCATGGCGTAGAAACGAATCTTCCTGTGATACGCAACAAGAGTTAGTGCTACACCCATAAGCTGCCCAAAAGCCCGCAACTCCTGCGAGCCCGATATGTAGAGCAAAAAGGTATCCGCATGGAATCCATGCTCACATTCCCCCGATCAGTCGAAACCATGTTTCTATATGGATCACCATGGATGCCCAAACCTAAGGAACCCCTTTCATATGGGAAAGGATCGAGTATCCATCCGGTCAGCTTGTGCGGCTACACATGTTTGAAATTGTCAGTAGTTGCTGGGACAATCTAGTTTGCTTAACTAAAGCTCCCCCAACCAGCTCACTCGGCATTTTGACTACAAGGACCGTGTTGAAGCATAACACGGCCTATCACCACACACGGATACGGCAGCACGTCATGTAAACCTCCGCATTAGTACAAGTTCTGGGTTTGTGACCCGCCCATCGGAACTAACGCTTAAGATGGACGAGCCAACAACAAAGTGATGCCACGCCATATGCAGACATTACAAGTTCCTCCCAATGGGTTATCACGATGATGAGAATTTTGAGGTTATCGACCACCCCTAGAAGGTAGGTCTATTTTTGAAGAGGCGGATACAAAGGATTCAAGAATGTATCGCAGATAAGGCCCGAGATACTCTGAGGATAGTACGAATATCACCCGCAGTCAACCTATGCCAAGATAGCTCGCTATCTTACCGGTCAGTCCATATGAGGATGGAAGTCATTAGGAAAGGATCTGATAGATAAAGGAAAAATATCCCGTCAGGAATATGGATTGGGTGAAGTAAACCCCCCGAGGAAAAATATCTTGGATGCTGTCGAGGAAACACTAAGCGGTAAAAAGGAAACCTGAGAAGCAATATGTTTCCTTAAGACGGTAGGTTTTCAATGGTTCCCTGAGCAACCAAATCTCGAGCACGAGATTTTTCGAAGGGGGGTAGGTTTGTGACACCCTGGATTTTGGTACTTTCTTTTTCCAAAATACTTTTCTGAGTTATTTCAAGATTTGCTATTTGGTTTGATTTTAAGAAACTCTTTGGACTAGAAACTTGAGCATATTTTCTTTCCTTTCTCAAGTAGCCCATGATTCCCTAGACCTTTTCCAATGATCATCCCTTGATCCATCCCACCCAAGCCACCTTTTTATTCAAGCCATATATTCCTCTTCCAATAAAAGGAATATTCCCCTTCATTTGAGGATTGTGAAGCAACCCCTATTTTTATTGTTCCATAAATCCCCAAATAATTCTCTCATATTATTGTTTCCATATCTTGCCAAAATATCCAAAAACATTGCATGGCCCAAGTGGATTTCTCACCTAGAGAAATTCATTTGTCTGTGGGGGCAGAATAGAACTTTGTGAAGGAAGTGTTATTTATATTTATCCATTGCAGGTGAAACTTTTTGTGCCTACTCTTGTGACCATATCATTAGCCTATGCCAAATTTCAGCCTTAGGGGACAAGCCAAACTCCATCCCAAAATTCACAAAGTTTGGATGCAGCAAGGGGGCATTGTGAAGCAAGTGCATGATAGGGGCACCCATTTTCCTTGAAACGTTTTGCACATGAGCATAACCCAAATAACTCCACTAGACTAAGTTTTAGCCAAATCCAACCACCCATGTGAGGGGGTCATCAAGATGAAGTTCCTGGCCAGCAGAGTACCTTGTGAAGCAACTACTAGCTAGAAACTTCCCCTAAACCTGAAACTTTGCACACCTATGCACACCCCCAAATAACCCCTCTCCACAGAATTTGAGCCACCTCCATCTATCCTAGAGGATGCCAGCTTCAACAATGCATTTTTGGTCCATTGGACACTTACAAAGGAAGTACATTGTTTAATTGGCCAATGGAGCTCCAACCTCACACACACAGAGTCCTTCTGACCCTAAATCCATGGGACAACACCACATGCACCCCCTCCTCACCAGTTGAGCGTATCTTCTACTGCAAGTTTGTTGTATCAAAATTTGTAGTGAAGATAAGCTCATCCTGTAGGCCCCCTTGACCATCCTGTGTCACAGTAGTGATCATTGTAGAGAGGAGAAGCTGCTAGACATCTTTGGCCACACGAAAACCTCCTGTATGCACCAGTGTTGTGGTGGCCACACCCATGGTGTGACACTGTCGTGCTCTGGGTGTGTCCCAAGCTCACCAACCACATGAATCACGCGTTGCAGCGCGCCCCTACCTTCCTCCCGGCGTCCCATCGCACCGCACGGCTTTTCCAGGCCACGCACGCCCTTTTGTCCCTCTTGCCCTCTCCGGATTCGTGTCGGTGCTCGCCGTCGTGCGCAACACGACGGCCACAAGGTTCTCGTCCTGTCCCTTTCACATTGACCCTTCCCCCTCGGCCCCTAGTGCTCCTACTCGCGTGACCTCCCCCGTAACCCCTAGAACCCCTGGAAACCATCCTGAGCCCCGCCACCTCACCTCCCCGCCGTGGCGGCTTCTGCTCGGCGCGCCCGGGCCAAGCATCACCACTAGCATATTTAAAGGCGTGTCGGCCTCGCCTAGCTTCACCACCAGCCCTCCGCACCTCCCAATCAATCGTTCGCACAAGGAATCAAAGTCGCGGGCTCGTCTTCCCCAACTTCGGCGATCGTGCTAAGTTGTTGGTCATGCAATGAACGGAATGGTTGGGTGGTAACGCGATGACACCTAACCCGTTGAATGGTCGTGCGATGACGCGTATGAGTTGTTGTTCATGCGATGACCAGATTGGTTGGGTGGTACTTTAATGACACCTAACTCGTTGAATGGTCGTGCAACGACCCGTGCAAGTTGAGTTGTCATGAGATGACCAGGTGCTTGAGTCTGTAATGACTCCGAGGTAAGCCGCATGATTATGTGATGATCATGTGGGGTCCATGTGACCTTAAACGATGGTTGTTCATGCATTAGTTCTAATCTTGATAATATGCTAGATTCATCATGTTAGCATTGCTTGAACTGTTATGCCATGTTATTTGTTTGCCTTGGTGCTTTGGTTGTTGTGAGCTTGCAAGGACATTCAATGTATTGACCTGGCGTGTCATGCTAGACTTGCTGGCAATATTGTGATTGCGTAAGATGATGTTCGCGGTGTTGTGAACTAGAAGGTGTTGCAGTCAGTGTCACTGTGGAGTGGATTTCATCACCGTCACTGTTGTTCCGCTGCCGTAGAGCTCTTCCGCTGCTTGATGTAGTCTCGTGGCTAGCATTAAGAGCAAGTTGTTCTCCGCCTCGCTCCGCTAGCGTTATAATCGACTCCCTTGTACCCATTTCATCGGTAATATAAGTGGTTCCGTTCTATATCAAGCAGTGTCGTGTTCCAATAGACATGATCTCTGAGCTGGAGCACAGGCCATTCCTGTATTCTGAGCCGGGGTGCCACAAGTTGTTAGTAGTCATATGATGTTGAAGTAATATGTGTTGTTTGATGTTTACGTTGTGGTGTTATTCTTCTAGTGGTGTTATGTGAACGTCGACTACATAACACTTTGCCTGTTTAAGGACCTAGAGGAATACATTGTGTATAAACTATGCTTATGGTGGGTTGCCGGAGTGAAAAAAACCTAAACCCCAGTTCACACACTTTTGCAAGAGGGAGTGTTGGATCCTAAAGTTTATTGCTATGGTTAGGCTTTTCCTTAATTTCTATCTTGTATTTGAGGATGCTTGCAAGAGGTTTAATCATAAGAGTGTACTTATCTTAGTCTAGAAGGTGCAGTAGCATAAGTCCACCCACACAACACTTATAACACAAAACATAGTACAAGATGGAATATGGCGAAAGCACATGACTACCTCTCCCGTGTGTCCTCAAGAATGCTTTAGTCTTATAAGTTTGATCCTTCGGCTTATAATTTGCACAAAGGGTGTTGGGGAACGCGGTACGCTACGCTAGCGCGAAATTAAAATTTCTACCTTGCACAACCAAGATCTTGCTGCTGGAGAAGAACTACGTGATGAGGGATTACCACTAGACGCGCAGTCATGGCGGCGGAAGGAGAGTTGGCGATGCACATCGGCGGCGGCTCCTCGAATCCCGCGAACGGAGTCCCGCGTTCCGATCCCGTGAACAGTTCGTCCAAGCACCGCAGGTGCGGCGCCTCAAGGGGATGCGCATGTACAAGGAGGAGCGCCGGGCGGCGGACTGCTAGGTCCGACGGCTCGTCCGGGAGGTGGAGTAGCGGCTAGGGTTGTGGTCTGGCCTGTACCCCTACGGGGTTCGCCCTAGACCTTTCATAGGCGCCCGTGGAATGGCCTCAACCCTTGAGGCAATCCGAACCCGCCATCTATATTACATTCAGATCACATCCGAATGGGCTCCTTTCGCCTTAAGCGCGCGACCCGATAGGTTCGCGTATACATGGTCACGACCCAGATCACATCCGATTTGATAGTCGGTAGCAATTCCTAGAAGAACATGATGGCTCCCATATATGCGTCAAGTCATAAGACGAACCATTACAAAGTGTCATATACAACATTCCTTTTATCTCACGATATATGTTATCAAGCTTAAGGTGATTACTTGTCACCCTTGTGACAACTTGACCTCTCTTCTCGAAACCGTGATACAGATTCCTAAACTGGGTTAACACTTAACCCATGTCGCATGGCCATGCTTTCTGAATCTTATCCCTCGAGAGAGCCCAGAGAATATCTTTCCATGGTGTAGGGGAAAATCCATGTCGCATCAACCATGTCTCGCGACATGTATCATGACTCACCTGTAAGCTACCTATATAACTACCCAGTTACGGTGTAGCGTTTGATAGTCCCTAAGAGATTCATTCCTCATCTCGAGAACATGTGAGGACCTCAGGTCTAGGACATGCCATATACATTGTATTGAGACTAACAAATGACAGTACCTCGTTGCATCTCAAAGTGGATCTCTGTCCAACTAAGTGATCTCATCACTGAGTCCATACTATCGGGTAGTATCTCCATGCCCATGACTTGTGAAACATAGTCATCAACTGAATCATATACTAGTCAAGGATATGTGTCCGCATAACCTTATAAACTAGGGACCATTAGAACAATCATGATAGAATATATAGTTTCACAAACAAGTCACATACTTATTGATACATATCAGTGATGATTTTCAAAGAAAATACAAATTACTTATGAATACATAAGGAGATAACATCATAACATGATTGCCTCTAGGGCATATCTCCATTAGTCTCCCACTTTCACTACAGTCAATCAGTTAGGCATCTAAGGCCCGTGTCTCTTACGTGCGCCTCATGTTTCGGCATCGGGAGAGGCTTCGTCAATGAATCGACAACATTTTCATCCATGTGTACTTTACATACATTTATATTACCATCCTCTACGAATTATCGTGTAAGATGATAACGCTTTTCTATGTGCTTGGATTTCTGGAGATGCCTTGGCTCCCTGGCCTGTGCGATGGCACCACTATTATCACGATAGAGGTCCAACGGGTTTTCCGAGTCTGGAACCAAACCAAGAAGGGAAATGAAATCACTTATCCAAACACCTTCCTTTGAAGCTTCAGAAGCTGCAAGGTACTCAGCCTGTGCGATGGCACCACTACTCGGTGATGGCACCACTAGCGTCTCTTGCTTGAAACTTTTCCAGCTCACTGCACCTCCGTCCAGAATGAATACATAACCAGATTGAGACAAAAATCATCCCTGTCAATTTGGAAACTAGCATCAGTGTAACCTTTTACAACGAGCTCGTCCTCACCTCCACAAACTAGGAACATATCCTTAGTCCTTCTCAGGTACTTTAGGATGCTCTTAACTGTTTTCCAGTGGATCTCGCTTGTATTAGCCTAGTATCTGCTCGTATCACTTAGAGCATAGGAAACATCTGGACGAGTACATACCATTGCAAACATGTTAGACCCGATGGACGAAGCATATGGAATCTTATCCATGCGTCTTTGCTCATCAGGAGTCGATGGACCCTGAGTCTTGCTTAGATGAATGCCATGTGACGCAGGCAAGAACCCTTTCTTGGCCTCATGCATGTTGAACCCATTCAACACCTTGTCAATATATGTACTCAGGCTTAATCCAATAATCCTCCTTGATCTATCTCTATAGATCTTGATTCCAAAAATGTAAGATGCTTCTCCCAAGTGCTTCATTGCAAAACTATTTTTTAATGAGTCCTTGACAGCTCCAAGCATTGGAATGTCATTCCTAATCAGTAATATTCTCATCCACATATAAGATTAGAAATACAATTGAGATCTCGCTAAACTTCTTGAACACACAAGGTTCCTTTTCGTTCTCGATGAAGCCAAACGATTTGACAACCTCTTGAAAACGAATATTCCAACTCCGAGATGCCTGCTTCAATCCATAAATGGATTTCTGAAGTTTTCATAACTTAATAGCATTCTATGGAACGACAAAACCTTCGGGCTGTATCATATACACGTCCTTGTCTAGATTTCGTTAAGGAAAGTTGTTTTTACATCCATCTGCCAAATCTCATAATCGAAATAGGAAACTATAGCTAGAATAATCCGAACTGATTTAAGCATCGCTACAGGCGAGAAGGTCTCGTTGTAGTCAATTCCATGAACTTGTCGAAACCCTTTCGCGACAAGTCGAGCTTTATGGATTTGAGCATGTCCATCCATATCATTTTTCTTGTTAAAGATCCATTTACACTCAATGGTTCTTGCACCATTTGGCAGATCAACCAAGTTCCAAACTTTATTGTCATCCATGGACTTTAACTCGGATCTCATGGCTTCAAGACATAACTCGGAATTTGTATCCACCATCTCTTCGGCATATGTCAAAGGCTCATTGTTTTTGTCGGGACCCGGGGTTAGCGTATGCAAGTCCAGCTAAGACATAGTCATATGGAGAGCCGAGAACCGTACCCACTTGTCTAAGCAGACAAGGCCAAGCACAGAAAGTTCTCGGAAAGCATCGTACGTGAGGGGTATCCCATCCAGGCCGGATGATCAACTGAGATGGGTCCTCATCATCCGCACACAAGTCTAATGATATGGGTGATGAACTCCCATATTCAAAGACAAGTCGCCTCAACCATACTATCGACTATCTAATAACTCTTACATAGACTTACTCCAGACCGATCACTTAGTCGAGGTCTAGGGCGGGCTCGATCATACCGCAAAGTGTGCCCGAGACAGAGTCTCGAACAATCCATCGCGATGCCCCAAGCTGCGCACATCTAAGGGCCACTTGGTGTATGAAAGACCGCCAGCCAGATCACAACTAAGGTCTCAAAAACCTATACAAAGACATGCATGTTATAAACATACACGCAGCACACATACCTTGTATGAACAGTAGGTATCATTGCAATTCTCTACAAAGTATACATTTTTATTGATAACTCTTATAGAGTGCACACAGAGATCACAACACATGTGATCCAACATTACAACACAAGCGGAAGCAAAGTATATCTGAGTACAGACAAGTTTAACAAATGGCTTAAGAAGCCTTATTTAAACACATGCCCTCCACGAGGGAAGCAGTCGTCTGACTAGGACTAGATTAGCTTGATCTTCAGTCGTCCAGCTCGATGAAGAAGCCACCTTCGGGGTCAGTGGTTTAATCTAAAACATAGATTAAGCAAACGTGAGTACAAAGTCGTACTCAGCAAAACTTACATAAGAACTATACTACTCATGCATATGTATCAAGGTAAAGGGAGGTGGGGTTTCACTTGCAGAAGTGCCAGCTTTGACTTGGCTAGTCCTGAACTACGAGTACCAGACTTGAGGTAAGAAGCGTACACGAGTCCACTACTTTCTCCAACCAATTATACCACTATGGTGCCTTCCTCGACTTCCCCACGAGAAAGCACGCCATAGCACTCACACTTATCTTGGTGTGTTTTAGAAGTATCCGGTTCAAGTTGTCTAATAATCAAGCTAAGCTTTCCAAGCAGTCCATAACCGCGGACGCGGCTATTCGAATAGTTTTTTTTAACCCTGTAGGGGTGTACCGCTACACACACATGATCATCATTTACCGCCTTTGATCTCGACACCATTCAAGGGGTGCCAGCGAGGATGCTCACCACAACTGTTACCTCATAGCCGATCTAGTCCGAGAAAGCCGCCTACTTGGGTTGGCTACAACTATCGTGAACCCGGCCGGTTTACCGAAGTGGACCCAAGTGATGTGTGTGTGGTGCATAAGCCGGTCTCGGATGAGCCGTTCTCTCACTTAGGATCCAGGCCACAAGCCTACCAGAACTCCGAACTATTGCGACATCTGGACATCGAAAGGGATGAGTTCGTAAGCTGAGAGGGGTCAGTGAGCCCAATGTGTGGTTGTACTCTTCATCTTGGATCACCACACAAGAACTCGGACTTAGGGCGGTGTTCAACGAGACAACCCACCGTGTACTCCTACACAGCCTCTCATCGTTCACCTTGTATTAGGGGTAGATTCACCAACACTTTTCTACCATCATCGTCATGATCACTACCATCCCGGCTCACATAACAGTATCAACATGGTATCACTCTAAGCATGCAATAAGCAGTAACAATTGCAGGGGCCACATGATAACAATCAACTCCTCCAGTTGCTAGGATTGTGGTTTGCCTACTACTGTGACAAATGATAGGTCATGCAAAGGAATGGGTTCATCTATGCGGTAGAAACGTAGCATGGTAATCATCCTATACAATGCATAAGCGAGACATGAGAGGGAAGTGGGATTTTATCGACATGATCAATGGGGGTTTGCTTGCCTTGCTGACGAGGTTCGGGTTCGGGGTCTTCAACGAAGGGGGCAGCCTCCTGCTCCGGTTCCACCTCTACTCGACAAACAACAAACAAGGTAGCAAAGTAAATACAATGCACAATCACATGATGGAAGGTTGAAACTTGATGTATATGCTTTGATGTGTGAAGCAATTCCATTTAAATGGAGTATATTGCAAATTGAATTGCAAATTCAAACTCCAATTTGAATTCAAACTTAGCCAAGTTACATGTGACATTGTTTGATCAATTTGAAACATTTTGAAATGTGTATGATATGCCTCTGATGTGTGGTTGAAATGTAGCATGTTGTCATGGTTCAAGTTGCAAAAACTTTTGAATTGAATTTGATTTAATTCCATTTAAATCAAATAGCAAATGCTACTGATCCCATTTAAAATCAACTCAAACAAAGTTGAAAGTTGGATATTTGGATAGCTTATTTTCCCCTGATCATTTTTCATATACTATTTGTCCAATTTGGAGTTAATATGAATTTTCTATGAATTTCCAAAGTTTGGGCTATTTTCTGGATTTTCTGGAAATTCTTTAAATCATTTCAATTTCTGAAAATTCATTTACTGCGTCAGCATGAACTCATGCTGGCGTCAGGGGGGGGGGGCTGACGAGTGGGCCAACCTTGTCAGTGGGTCTGGGGTTAATCCCCGTTTGATTTAAACTGACAGGGGGGTCAAGGGGTCCAGGGCCCCACCTGTCATCGACTCCAGGGGGGTTTAGCGCGGGATTAGGGGATAACCCACCGGCGGCTTGACGCCGGTGGCCTGGCCACGGCGGCGCCCTTGCCGGAATCGACTAGAGGCCACAGGAGAGGAAGAGGAGACCACCAACGGGTGCAGCGTCGTCGTCCGCGTCGAGAGGAGGCATCAGGGGGTCACGGGGAGGTCGGGAGTGACAACGGCGACGTGCTGGGCGGAAGCAGAACGACGGCGAGGTTGGGGGAAGAGGCTAGCGTGCACGGCTTGGGCTGATCTTGCGTGCGTTCGAAAGTTGGAACACCCGCGAGTCAAACGCGCGCACTGGGGCGCCGCGAGGAGCACGAGGGCGAGCTCTAGCTCAACCATGGCGGCGAGGAGCTCGGTTCTCATGGCGGATTTGACTAGAGGGGTTACGGGGTGTTAGGAGCTTGGGGGAAAAACTCAGAACCTCACCGCGGATCGAACAGAAGCAACAGTAAGCTCGGGGAGGCTTCTACGGCGGCGAATAGACGACGGCGAGCTTGCGGGTCCGGCGACTCCTCGATGAAGCTGGCGTCGTCTGCTGAGGCGCTCGGGCTCGACTGATTGAGGGGAACGACGAAGACGCCTGCTGCGGTTCTTCTGGACACGGTGGCACGGCGGTCCTCGGGCGGCGACGAAATCGAGCACGGGAGGAGGAGGAGGAGGAAGCTCTGGAGGGGGGGAATGGATCGGGACGGGAGAGAGACGTCTCTAGGCGCGGGAAGGAGGCACGGGGAGGCCTGGAAGGTGCTCGGCGGCGACGTGTCGTCCACGGCTGGCTCGGTGGCATTCCACCGAGCAGCTTGGAGGCGCGGGGCGGGGAAGAAGACCCTGCTGCCCTTCTGGGCCGGGTGGGCTGGATGGGCCGGCTTCGCCTGGTCGTCTGGTAAGTTTTTCTGTTTCTTTTTTCTTTTCTGACATTTGTTTTGCTGTGCTAAATAAATAGCTAGGCATTTTATTAAATGCTGAAAATTTTTACATGGCCTCATAATAATATGGACTAGGCACTTATAAAGTTTCAACAATTTTAAAATTCAAATAATTTGAATCTTAACGCAAATAGGGGTTTTTGATTGAATCCAAGGCACTGTTTGAATATTTGAAAAATCCATGAGCATGGGGTGGGTCCCACATCACTTGATATTTGATCACACTCATTGATAAGACTTTTCAAAAATCTAACATGAACTTTTGGAGAAGATTTTTATCTGGCCTTTTGAATTAATTCATCTGGGGGGGTTTCCATCTCCCATTTTGCTTTTGATTTTTGATTTCAAAGATTTCTTTTGAAAATTGAACATGATGCAAGTGACTTTCTAACCCTAGCACATTACCTAACAGAGGGTTCTGACAACTCGCCCCCACTCAACAGAATCTCGTCCCGAGATTCAGAAGTCTGCGGGAGGAAGGTGGGGTACTCGGCACTGAGACGGTCTTCTCTTTCCCACGTAGCTTCTCTCTCAGAGTGGTGTGACCATTGCACTTTCAGAAACCTAATCTTCTGACGACGAGTGACACGCTCTGCGGAATCAAGAATACGAACGGGGTATTCTCGATAAGCAAGGTCATCTTGGAGATCAAGCGTTTCATGGTCGACTTCGCGGATGGGGTCCTTGAAGCAATGCCTGAGTTGGGACACATGGAATACATCATGTAATCGGGAAAGGTGCGGGGGTAGTTCAAGTTGGTAGGCAACTTCTCCACGTTTAGCAAGAATGCGGAAAGGTCCGATGTAACGTGGGGCCAACTTGCCTTTGATACCGAAACGTTGGGTTCCCTTCAGAGGATTAACCCGACGATAAGCCTTCTCATCCAGATTGTAGCTCTCTTGCCTATGATGACGATCATAGTAGCTTTTCTGACGAGACTGGGCTGCTTTCAATTGATCACGAACAATGCGAACTTGCTCTTCTGCTTCTTTGATCATGTCCGGTCCAAAGAATTGTCTTTCACCGGTTTCTGACCAGTTTAGTGGTGTTCGACATCGTCGTCCATATAGGAGTTCACCGGTTTCTGACTGAGGATGGAAAGCTGTACTAAAGGAGAGATGAGTTGCCATAGCATTCTGAAAGCTTCCCCAAAATCTAGAGGTGAAAAGGCTACCGCGATCAAAATTGATTTCCAAAGGAACACCATGAAGGGATACAATTCTAGAGACGTACAAGTCCGCTAACTGGCTAGCAGTTATAGACTCGCGAACCGGAAGGAAGTGAGAAACTTTGGAAAGCCTATCTATGACAACGAAGATGGCATTGTTTCCTTTCTGGGTTCTTGGAAAGCCGGTGAGGAAGTCCATACCGACTTTGTCCCATTTCCACTCGGGAATAGACAAAGATTGAAGTGTACCAGCAGGTCTTTGATGTTCTTCCTTAATGCGACGACAAACATCACATTCGGCAACAAATTGAGCAATGTCTCTCTTCATCCTAGTCCACCAAAATCTCTGGCGTAGATCTCGGTACATTTTTGTGCTACCGGGATGAATCGAGAGGGGTGTGTCATGGGCTTCTTTGAGGATGAGTTGCCTTAGTTCCCTATTCTTAGGTACTACCAAACGATTTCCAAAGAATACCGTTCCTTTACTATCTGTGGCGAAACATTTAGCAACTCCGCTAGCAATGTTCTCCTTGATCCGGCGAACACCTCGTGCACGCCTTTGGGCAACTATGATTTGATCCTCAAGAGTTGGTTTCGCCACCAAGGTAGAAAGATAGCCATGAGGAACAATCTCAAGATTGAGCTTGCGAAATTCCTCATGAAGAAGTGGTTGATACTGTTGTAACATGAGGTTGTTACAATACGACTTACGACTTAGTGCATCAGCCATGACATTGGCTTTGCCTGGGGTGTAAGAAATTCCTAAGTCATAATCTTTTATCAACTCAATCTAGCGTCTTTGCCTGAGATTAAGTTCTGGCTGGATGAAAATGTATTTGAGGCTTTGGTGGTCGGAATAGATCTCACAACGATTACCAAGGAGGTAATGTCGCCAAGTTGTTAGGGCATGAACTACGGCAGCGAGTTCAAGGTCATGGGTAGGATAGTTCTCTTCATGTGGCCGCAACTGGCGTGAAGCATAAGCTACCACATGTCGATATTGCAGAAGTATGCATCCTAACCCTTGCCGTGATGCGTCACAATAGATCTCGAAATCCTTTTTGGTGTCTGGAGGTGCAAGTACGGGTGCAGAAGTCAACCTTCTTTTTAGCTCTTGAAAGCTTTCCTCGCACTTGGGAGTCCATAGGAATTTCTTATCTTTCTTGAGGAGTTCAGTTAGAGGCTTTGCAACTTTAGAAAAGTTCTCGACGAAGCGACGGCAATAGCTGGCTAGGCCAAGAAAACTCCTAACTTACTTAACCGATTCAGGTGGAGCCCAGTCAAGGACGGCCTGAACTCTCTCGGGATTCACAGCAATGCCTTTTGCAGAAATCACGTGGCCTAAGTAGGTCACTTCTGGTAGCCAAAATTCACACTTGGAGAATTTAGCATACAGGCGATCCTCTCTAAGTTTCATCAATACCAGCTTTAGGTGTTCGGCATGTTCTTCTTCCTTCTTCGAGTAGATGAGAATGTCATCAAGATAAACTACAACAAATTTATCTAAGTACTCCATGAAGATCGAATTCATCATGCGTGAGAAAGTGGCGGGGGAATTGGTTAAACCAAAGGACATGACGTGTACTCGTAAAGATCATAACGAGTAGTAAAAGCCGTTTTGGGAATGTCCTCGTTTCGGATTTTGATTTGATGCTAACCTAATCTCAAATCCATCTTGGAGAAGACAGAGGATCCTGCAAGTTGATCATAAAGATCATTGATCCTGGGAAATGGGTACTTGTTCTTTATCGTCGCTAAATTTAGCGGGCGATAGTCTATGCACATCCTTTCTGTTCCATCTTTCTTCGTTACGAACAGAACGGGGCAACCCCATGGCGATGAGCTAGGGCGGATGAAGCCTTTTTCCAACAAAGCTTCCAGTTGGGTTTTAAGCTCAGCTAACTCACGTGGGGCCATTTTGTATGGGCGTCTAGAAATTGGTGCGGTTCCTGGCACAAGGTCCACTATAAAATCTACACATCTGTCGGGTGGCATGCCCGGAAGCTCTTCAGGAAAGACATCCGGGAAGTCACGAACCACCGGAATATCTTCAAGTTCGGGAAGGGGAAGTACATTCAAGGAATGCACTTGGGTTCTTGTTCTGGGTGAGGTATAGTTGACGCTTTTTCCTGAAGGGTGGGTGAGTTTCATGGATTTGCCTCTGCAATCCAGGTAGGCATTCTGTCTTGATAGCCAATCCATGCCAAGGATGACATCAATATCTGAAGATTTGAGGGCTATGAGTGAAGCAAGGAATACTAAACCCTCAATTGCAATTTGATTACCATGGCTTACTCTATTAGTTTGCCATCTTGACCCTGGAGTTTGAATAATCATTGGGGTGGACAATTCAACAAAGGATAACTCATGACGAAGGGCATAACTTTCCGACATGAATGAATGAGATGCTCCTGGGTTGAAAAGAACGGAAGTAGGAACATGATTGACTAGGAGCGTACCAAGAATGACGTCAGTGGTGTCGTCGGTCTCTTCAGCGGCAATCTGGTTCACACGTCCACGAGTGGCGGGAGGAGCGGGTTTGGTGGTGTAGACCTTCTGGGGGGGCTTTCCATGACCATTGTTGTTGCCTCCGGCACGGGGTGGAGCATTCTGATTCTCTAGCTGGTTCTGGGGACAATCACGAGAGTATTGGCCTGCCTGACCACATTTGTAAAAGGCTCCAAAGACAGTGCGTGGAGCTGGGTTGTTTGGTGGAGCTGGGTGGACTTGAGTTGGTGGACGAGGCGCCACATAGGATGGCCTCGGTGGGTTGTTCTGGCGGAACATACTATTGGGGATCCAGATCTTGCGCTTCTGGGAGCCTGAACTGGATGATCCATCGTCTCTAGGGTGTTTGCGAAAGTCGTTGGGGGTGTTCATGTCCTCTGCCTTGATGGCCTTGTTGACAAGGACTTGGAAGGTGGAAAAGTCATGTAGGTTGAGCTCACGACGGAGTCCAGAATTTAGTCCACGACGGAACCTCTCTTGCTTCTTGGAGTCGGTGGAGACTTCTTCAGTAGCATAACGAGCAAGTCGGTTGAATTCACGACTAAACTCGTCAACAGTCCTTCTGCCTTCAGTGAGGTTGCAGAACTCACGCTTGCGGTCCATAAGACCCTTGGGAATGTGGTGCTCACGGAAGGAAGTGCAGAATTCATCCCAAGATGCCGGCGGTCCAACGGGACGCATATTCAGGAAGTTCTCCCACCAAGAGCTAGCTACACCTTCAAGGTGATCGGTGGCATAGCTGACCTTGTCGCCATTTGCAACATGGCCTGCTTGGAGCTTCCTCTCGATGATGCAAAGCCAGTCATCGGCGTCAAGGGGCTCGGTGGAGTAACTGAAAACCGGGGGATGAAGCCGGATGAAGTCATTCAGGGACACCAACTCGTTGCGCTGCTGAGTGGTGTTGCGAGCAATGACTTCCGGCAGATGGTGAGAGTCTCGGCGGTTCCTCTCAACCTCCATCAGAACCTGAGCCATCGTGGGTGGGGTGGAAGGTTGCCTTCCTCCTGTTCATTCCCACGACCCTGGTTACGACCAAGCTGGCCACGGGTTCCTTGAGACATCCTGAAGGTGAAAAACCAAAGTCAAACAGAGTTGATTGGAAGAGTCTAATCAAGGTATTGAAGTACTGGAAGGATTACAGAGCAAAGGAAGTAATCATCTTGACAACATGGTGATAAAGCATACAAGCCATATATTCACAAGCTGTCATACAAACCATACATCGTTTTAGTACAAGCACCAAGCTAATACAAACGTGATGAAGATGATACATCCTTTAGAGGCACTCTGACTTCCTATACATTATTTATCTAAACCTCTGGAACTTAGAACACCTTGCGTACAATATACTAAGATACTACTACCTCCTCACTAAGTAAGACCACAGGCGGTCTCACTCATCTCCATCTCCATAGTAGTCCTCGTAAAAGTTACCCGCGTATCCCGGTAGCTGAAGGTGACCATCGGAAAACACGGAGGCCTGTGGACCCTGATATCCATTTGGGCAAGGATGGGGCCTAGGTCCAACGTAGGGTGGAAGCAGAGGACCACGGGGTGGAAAAATGCCTCCAATCTCGGGCCAAGCAACTCGAGAAGGCATCTGAGTCCTCACAGGGTAGATAGCGTCATACTCAACTGATCCAACACTCACGAAGGGTGCCAATAGTGTCAGTGCTCGATACAGACGAACACGAGTGGCGTGAAGCTCGAAACGGAGAGCGTGTGCATCACGATCTCGATCACTAGCAAATCTAGCAGTCATCTGAAGCACTGGATCTTCTGCAGAGTGATCTGAGTAGAGTCCGGTGTAATATCCCTCTTCTCCTGGAAGTGCAGCAGGGATATAGCGGAATAAGGTATCTCTCAGCATAGTGTGCTCCTCTCTCAGCAGGGTAATACATGAGTATGCAGCATCGACGGTGTACTCAGGATACCATCGATATCCCACATAGGACATCATCTCGATCAACGTGGCGGGATGGCCACGCACACCGAGGCACCTAGTCAAACGAACAATCTGCCGAGGGGGAAGATCTGCCATCTGAAACAGCAATGTTCTCGGTAATTCCAATGCCATGTCCAAAGTGGATAGGCTGAGTGACTCCAACGTGGTGCGGATAGATCCGGACAATGCAGTGGAACTGGGTCTGGTTGAAGTCGTGGAACTGCTCCTCGACGGTGTACTCAGGATACCATCGATATCCCACATAGGACATCATCTCGATCAACGTGGCGGGATGGCCACGCACACCGAGGCACCTGGTCAAACGAACAATCTGCCGAGGGGGAAGATCTGCCATCTGAAACAGAAAGAAGGAGTTTGCAAATGCATCAGATTATGAGATAAACCTGGAATGACTCGGACAGCATAACGGCTGTAATTGCAAGAAAAAGACAATTTCTTACAACATGGAAACAGCACTTACATACGATGTAAGAAATAAGGAAGCATAACCACTCTAACCAACCGATCACAGCCTTCCTACGGCTACAAGGAAGCAAACAACGAGATGTTCTAATCAGACAGAGGAAAGCCTAGTCCTATCTTCTAGTAGAATAAGATGAGGGTGACTCAGAACTCAGAACGAAGAGGGCAAGGAGAAAAAAGAAGCCTTACGTTGTTCCCTTATATACCCAGAGTAACAATATAGCTATAGAAGGCTAGACTCGACTTCGTCCAAGGCTGCTAGTCCTACAGTCAGTCCTGCTCTGATACCAAGTCTGTCGGGACCAAGGGTTAGCGTATGCAAGTCCAGCTAAGACATAGTCATATGGAGAGCCGAGAACCGTACCCCCTTGTCTAAGCAGACAAGGCCAAGCACAGAACGTTCTCGGAAAGCATCGTACGTGAGGGGTATCCCATCCAGGACGGATGATCAGCTGAGATCGGTCCTCATCGTCCGCACACAAGTCTAATGATATGGGTGATGAACTCCCATATTCAAAGACAAGTCGCCTCAACCATACTATCGACTATCTCATAACTCTTACATAGACTTACTCCAGCCCGATCACTTAGTCGGGGTCTAGGGAGGCCTCGATCATACCATAAAGTGTGCCCGAGACAGAGCCTCGAACAATCGCATCGCGATGCCCCAAGCTGCGCACATCTAAGGGCCACTTGGTGTATGAAAGACCGCCAGCCAGATCACGACTAAGGTCTCGAAAACCCATACAAAGACATGCATGTTATAAACATACACGCAGCACACATGCCTTGTATGAACAGTAAGTATCATTGCAATTCTCTACAAAGTACACATTTTTATTGATAACTCTTATAGAGTGCACACAGAGATCACAAACATGTGATCCAACATTACAACACAAGCGGAAGCAAAGTATGTCTGAGTACAGAAAAGTTTAACAAATGGCTTAAGAAGCCTTATTTAAACACATGCCCTCCACGAGGGAACCAGTCGTCTGACTGGGACTAGACTACCTTGATCTTCAGTCGTCCAGCTCGATGAAGAAGCCACCTAAAACATAGATTAAGCAAAAGTGAGTGCAAAGTCGTACTCAGCAAGACTTACATAGGAACTATACTACTCATGCATATGTATCAAGGTAAAGGGAGGTGGGGTTTCACTTGCAGAAGTGCCAGCTTTGACTAGGCTAGTCCTGAACTACGAGTACCAGACTTGAGGTAAGAAGCGTACACGAGTCCACTACTTTCTCCAACCAATTACACCACTATGGTGCCTTCCTCGACTTCCCCACGAGAAAGCACGCCATAGCACTCACACTTATCTTGGTGTGTTTTAGAAGTATCCGGTTCAAGTTGTCTAATAATCAAGCTAAGCTTTCCAAGCAGTCCATAACCGCGGACGCGGCTATTCGAATAGTTTTGTTAACCCTGTAGGGGTGTACCGCTACACACACATGATCATCATTTACCGCCTTTGATCTCAACACCATTCAAGGGGTGCCAACGAGGATGCTCACCACAACTGTTACCTCATAGCCGATCTAGTCCGAGAAAGCCGCCTACTTGGGTTGGCTACCACTATCGTGAACCCGGCCGGTTTACCGAAGTGGACCCAAGTGATTTGTGCGTGGTGCATAAGCCTGTCTCGGATGAGCCGTTCTCTCACTTAGCATCCAGGCCACAAGCCTACCAGAACTCCGAACTATTGCGACATCTAGACATCGAAACGGATGAGTTAGTAAGCTGAGAGGGGTCAGTGAGCCCAATGTGTGGTTGTACTCTTCATCTTGGATCACCATGCAAGAACTCGGACTTAGGGCGGTGTTCAACGAGACAACCCACCGTGTACGCCTACACAACCTCTCATCGTTCACCTTGTATTAGGGGTAGATTCACCAACACTTTTCTACCATCATCATCATGATCACTACCATCCCGACTCACATAACATTATCAACATGGTATCACTCTAAGCATGCAATAAGAAGTAACAATTGCAGGGGCCACATGATAACAATAAACTCCTACAGTTGCTAGGATTGTGGTTTGCCTACTACTGTGACAAATGATAGGTCATGCAAAGGAATGGGTTCATCTATGTGGTAGAAACGTAGCATGGTAATCATCCTATACAATGCATAAGCGAGACATGAGAGGGAAGTGGGATTTTATCGACATGATCAATGGGGGTTTGCTTGCCTTGCTGACGAGGTTCGGGTTCGGGGTCTTCAACGAAGGGGGCAGCCTCCTGCTCTGCTTCCACCTCTACTCGACAAACAACAAACAAGGTAGCAAAGTAAATACAATGCACAATCACATGATGGAAGGTTGAAACTTGATGTATATGCTTTGATGTGTGAAGCAATTCCATTTAAATGGAGTATATTGCAAATTGAATTGCAAATTCAAACTCCAATTTGAATTCAAACTTAGCCAAGTTACATGTGACATTGTTTGATCAATTTGAAACATTTTGAAATGTGTATGATATGCCACTGATGTGTGGTTGAAATGTAGCATGTTGTCATGGTTCAAGTTGCAAAAACTTTTGAATTGAATTTGATTTAATTCCATTTAAATCAAATACCAAATGCTACTGATCCCATTTTAAAATCAACTCAAACAAAGTTGAAAGTTGGATATTTGGATAGCTTATTTTCTCCTGATCATTTTTTCATATATTATTTGTCCAATTTGGAGTTAATATGAATTTTCTATGAATTTCCAAAGTTTGGGCTATTTTCTGGAAATTCTTTAAATCATTTCAATTTCTGGAAATTCATTTACTGCGTCAGCATGACCTCATGTTGGCGTCAGGGGGGGGGGCTGACGAGTGGGCCAACCTTGTCAGTGGGTCTGGGGTTAATCCCCGTTTGATTAAAACTGACAGGGGGGGTTAAGGGGTCCAGGGCCCCACTTGTCATCGACTCCAGGGGGGGTTTAGCGCGTGATTAGGGGATAACCCACACGCGGCTTGACGCCGGTGGCCTGGCCACGGCGGCGCCCTTGCCAGAATCGGCTAGAGGCCACGGGAGAGGAAGAGGAGACCACCAACGGGTGCAGCGTCGTCGTCCGCGTCGAGAGGAGGCATCAGGGGGTCACGGGGAGGTCGGGAGTGACGACGGCGACGTGCTGGGCGGAAGCAGAATGACGGCGAGGTTGGGGGAAGAGGCTAGCGTGCATGGCTTGGGCTGATCTTGCGTGCGTTCGAAAGCTGGAACACCCGCGAGTCAAACGCGCGCACTGGGGCGCCGCGAGGAGCACGAGGGCGAGCTCTAGCTCAACCATGGCGGCGAGGAGCTCGGTTCTCATGGCGGATTTGTCTAGAGGGGTTACGGGGTGTTAGGAGCTTGGGGGAAAAACTCAGAAGCTCACCGCGGATCGAACAGAAGCAACAGCAAGCTCGGGGAGGCTTCAACGGCGGCGAATCGACGACGGCGAGCTCGCGGGTCCGGCGACTCCTCGATGAAGCTGGCGTCGTCTGCTGAGGCGCTCGGGCTCGACTGATTGAGGGGAACGACGAAGACGCCTGCTGCGGTTCTTCTGGACACGGTGGCATGGCTCGGTGACGACGGTGGCTGCGTGGACTCGGCGGCCTGCTCCACGGCAGTCCTCGGGCGGCGACGAAATCGAGCACGGGAGGAGGAGGAGGAAGCTCTGGAGGGGGGGAATGGATCGGGACGGGAGAGAGACGTCTCCAGGCGCGAGAAGGAGGCACGGGGAGGCCTGGAAGGTGCTCGGCAGCGACGTGTCGTCCACGGCTGGCTCGGTGGCATTCCACCGAGCATCTTGGAGGCGCGGGGCGGGGAAGAAGACCCTGCTGCCCCTCTGGGCCGGGTGGGCTGGATGGGCCGGCTTCGCCTGGGCGTCTGGTAAGTTTTTCTGTTTCTTTTTCTGTTTTCTTTTTTCTTTTCTGACATTTGTTTTTCTGTGCTAAATAAATAGCTAGGCATTTTATTAAATGCCGGAAAATTTTACATGGCCTCATAATAATATGGACTAGCCACTTATAAAGTTTCAACAATTTTAAAATTCAAATAATTTGAATCTTAACTCAAATAGGGGTTTTTGATTAAATCGAAGGCACTGTTTGAATATTTGAAATATCCATGAGCATGGGGTGGGTCCCACATCACTTGATATGTGATCACACTCATTTATAAGACTTTTCAAAAATCTAACATGAATTTTTGGAGAAGATTTTTATCTGGCCTTTTGAATTAATTCATCTGGGGGGTTTTCTTCTCCCATTTTGCTTTTGATTTTTGATTTCAAAGATTTCTTTTGAAAATTTAACATGATGCAAGTGACTTGCTAACCCTAGCACATTACCTAACAGAGGGTTCTGACAGTTTTCCAACAACAATACATTGCTTGCATTATGTAGCCTTTCTGACCTTCGTGGTGCAGGTGCTACTTCAACCACGAGTTCTCTGACTGGCTCTGCCATGATGGAATCACTTGACGAGTCCTCCCCGAGTGCTTTATCTCGAACCTCTTCGAGTTGCACCATCCTCCCACTAGCCTTCCTAGTGAGAAACTCTTTCTCAAGGAAGGTACCATGTTGAGAGACAAACACTTTTCCCTCTTGTAGGTTGTAGAAGTAATACCCTGAGGTTTCCCTTGGATATTCGTCGAATATGCACTTATCCGATTTTTGTACGAGCTTGTCCGACTGAAGTCGCTTGACAAATGCTTCACTACCCCAAATCTTTAGAAAAGAGAAACTGTGACGCTTCCTGATCCATATCTCATATGGTGTCTAATCTACAGATTTACATGGTACTCTGCTTAGTGTGAAAGCTGCAGTTTCTAGAGCATAACCCAAAAATGCTAACGGTAGATCTGACTGACTCATCATCGATCGAACAATGTCCAATAAGGTGCGATTCCTTCGTTCTGATACGCTATTTATTTGCAGCGTTCCCGGAGGAGTGAGTTGTGGAACTATTCCACGACTCTTCATATGATCATCAAACTCTTGACTCCAATATTCACCTCCATGATTTGATCGTAAAAGTTTGATCGTCTTGCCGAGTTGATTCTCTACTTCATTCTGAAACTCCTTGAACTTTTCAAAGGTTTCCGACTTGTGCTTCATCAAGTAGATATATCTATATCTTCTCAAGTCGTAGGTAAAAGTTACGAAGTACTGGTAACCACCTCCCTAGCAGTCGTGCTTATTGGTCCACACACATCAGTATGTATGAATTCTAACTCAGAAGCCCTCTTGCAACTCTTTGCAAAAGATGTCTTGTTCATCTTGCCCGGTAGGCATGATTCGCATGTCTCAAATGATTCAAAATCAAACGAATTTAAAAGTCCATCATCATGGAGCTTCTTCGTGCGTTTTTCACTAATATGACCAAGCCGACAGTGCCAAAAGTAGGTTGTATTCACATCATTAGGTTTAATCCTCTTGGCATTTATATTATAGACATATTCTCACCTTCAAGATTCAAAATGAATAACCCATTCACAACAGGCGCCAAGCCATACAACATCTTATTCAAATATATAGAACAACCATTGTACTTAATAATGAATTCATAACCTTGTCTCATCAAACATGAGGCAGAAATAATGTTTTGACTTAACGATGGAACATAATAACAATTATCAAGCTCCATTACAAATCCAGAAGGTAAATTAAGTTGCACGGTGCCGACGGCTAATGCAACAACTCTTGCTTTATTCCGAACGTGTATATCAACTTGTCCTCTTGCGACATCTCTACTTCCTTTTAGTCCCTGCATCGAGTTGCAAATGTGAACAACCGATCCGGTATCATATACCCAAGAACTATTAGAAATATCTGCAAGATAATTGTCTATAACATATACAACAAGTGTACCTGTAGAAGACATACTCCCACTGCTCTTTCCCTTGCTGGGGAGCCACTTGTTGCAGTTCTCTTGCAGTGACCATTCTCCTTGCAATAGAAGCAAATGGTCTCTGCGTAGGTCCAAGGAAATGGCACACTTTTGCACACGGGAGTGTTGGATCCTAAAGTTTATTGCTATGGTTAGGCTTTTCTTTAATTCTCTCTTGTATTTGCGGATGCTTGCAAGAGGTTTAATCATAAGAGTGTACTTATCTTAGTCTAGAAGGTGAAATAGCATAGGTCCACCCACACAATAATTATCAACGCAAAACATAGTACTAGATGGAATATGGTGAAATCACATGACTACCTCTCCCGTGTGTCCTCAAGAATGCTTTAGCTCTTATAGGTTATATCCTTCGGCTTATCCTTTGCACAAAGGGTGTTGGGGCACGCGGTACGCTACGCTAGCGCTAAATTAAAATTTCTACTGCGCACAACCAAGATCTTGCTGCTGGAGAAAAACTATGTGATGAGGGATTGCCACTAGACGCGCAGTCATGGCAGCGGAAGGAGAGTTGGCGATGCGCGTCGGCGGCGGCTTCTCTAATCCCTCGAACCAATCCCTCGTACCGATTCCACAAACAGATTCCTGCGATCCAATCCCGCTAACAGTTCATCCAAGCGCCGCAGGTGCGGCGCCTCCAAGGGATGCACACGTACAAGGAGAAGCGTCGGGCGACGAACTGCTAGGTCCGGCAGCTCGGCCTGGAGGTGGATGGGCGGCTAGGGTTGTGGTCTGACATGTACCCCTTCGGGGTTCTCCCTAGCCCTTATATAGGCACCCGTGCAATGGCCTCAACCCTTGATGCAATTCGGACCCTCCATCCATATTCCATTCGGATCACATCCGAATGGGCTCCTTTCCCCTTAAGCGCGCGACCCTCTAGGTTCATGTATATATGGACACGACCCGGATAACATCTGGTTCGATAGTCGGTAGTGCTTCCGAGCAGAACGTGTCGGCTCCCATATATGCGTAAAGTCATAAGACGAACCATTACAAAGTGTCATATGGAACATTCCTTTTACTTCACGATATATGTTGTCAAGCTCAAGGCGAGTACTTGTCACCCTTGTGAAAACTTGACCTCTCTTCTCGAAACCGTGATACAGATTCATGAAACAAGTTAGCACTTAACCCATGTCGCATGCTTTCTGAATCTTATCACTCGGGAGAGCCCACAGAATATCTCTCCATGGTGGAGGGGAAAGTCCCATCTTGATCAACCATGTCTCGCGGTGTATCATGACTCACCCGTAAGCTACCTTTATAACTACCCCGTTACGGTGTAGTGTTTGATAGTCCCTAAGCGAGTCATTCCTCATCCCGAAAACATGCGAGGACCTCAGGTCTAGGACATGGCATATGCATTGTAATGAGACTAACAGATGACAGTATCTCGCTATGATGCCCCCAAAATTGGACCGTGTACAGTAATCATACACGCAAGGTACACGATCGAGATCAGGGACTCACGGCATGATATCAGAACACAACTCTAATAATAAAAATAATACAAGCTGTTTAATAAAAGCCAGAGGCCATGAGGGCTCGAATACAATAGATTGAGAGCACAAAGTCAGTAGAAGCAATAATATCTGAGTACAGACACAAGGTACATATGATTTACCTTAAGAAGGCTAGAACAAAAACACCAACGATCGAAAAGGCGAGGCCTCCTTCCTGGGAACCTCCAAACTACTCCTGGTCGATGGGGAACTCGATGTCGTAGAAGGCATCAGGGATCTTCATGTTGCGGTGGTCGGCATCGGGGATCTCCTACTCCTGGACTCCAAGTCTCTAACGTCGACTGCAGTGGCTGATCAGGCAAAACAAAAAGGGGGAATAAAGCAAGGGTGAGTGTCTAGCATACCCGCGAGTCTTACGTCCGCGACTAAGCAATTATGCATTTGTATCAAATAGAAAGGGGAGGCTATATATAGTGGACTGCAAGGTCGAAATTAGAATAAGGATGAGAAGCTAGGTCTATCGAAGACTAGCATCTTCCGATGGTTCTTGCAGCATGAGAAGAGAATAGCCAACAGCTCATATAAAGCATAAAATAACAATGCAACATAAGTTGTTGCAGCATTGTATACTAGTATGTTTTATTAGATAACCATTATCAATGCCTCCGATAATCCTTCCTCGACTTCCCTGCGAGGAAGAAAACCCGGAACCAATCAGTTTGGTAGTAGTAGTTTGTAGTAGTAGAGTCTGGCTTCATCATAAAGTGTCTTGTTACCGTGGACACGACTATCCGAATAGATTATCATCCCTGCAGGGCTGCACTACCGTTAACCTACACGCTCGGATCTCCAGGGTGGCGTACACCTTGTTAGGGAATTCCCCACCGAGGCTATTCGATACGCCGAAGTCCATACTTCAAGCTCAACAGAGAGGCCATCCGCCGGTCTAAATCGTAAGCACAAAGGGACTTTGGAGCCCTGCTGTTTGTACTCCTTCACGGTACGTGACTCTCCGGTGAAGCATACCCACCTCCCACTACCGGAGTAGGCGGTCCAATGGATGTAGTGCGTATAGGGTACAATGCAGAGGGCCCACACCGTAACCCCACGTGGACGTAGTGCGTATAGGGTACGTCGACCCACTCAAATAATCCACCTGACCCATTAAGAATATTAATTATTATCTATCGGGACAACCGTTATTGTTGCCCCTTATCTAGGTGAGTCGTGGACAACAAAAATAGCCAGGTCCACCCCTATAACCAGAGCCGGTGGCCGCCTGCCCTGTCGTCCCACCAACTCGTGTAGTTACCAACAAGGTGAACCGTCTCCTTAACTTGTCTCGCGTTTGCTCTTTGAAGAGCTCAACTTTCGTACAACAGGGTATCTCACGGCCAACGAGCAAGGACCAGGCCCACAATGGTATCCGCCTGTCCTGCCGTCCCGATACAATCTCTGCGCGGGCACCGTTGGGTCACCCGACTCCTTAGCTTTAAGGACACCAGTTGATTCGAGTGCCTACCCCAGTGATGCTACGCTACGGAGCAGGCGACGAGAGTGAAATATGAGTCCATCCACTCGTAAGTCAAACTTGAAGCGAGTCGGAGAGTCTCGCCGTTGTAGGTTCCCTTGGGCGTCTGCTTTGTACCATACCTGTTGCAGTTATAATACTAATAATTATAAGAACAGTCCCGCGTTCACTCCCCAGAGTGATCACGGCCCGCTATCTAATCCTAGTTGACTAACAATTGACAGGGCTAACTTCTGAATAATACATAAGTAATAGTAGGCAACATAGGATTAAAGGAAGGTACATCAAGAGGCAACAAAAAAAGGCTATGCAATAGAATAAGATTGTAACGTAGCAGCAGCAGTAGCAATGCCTAGTGAAAGAAATGTATGGAAAATATAGGCGATATCTGGGGAAGGAAAATGGCTCTGCTTGCCTGGATGCTCGACGGTAGGGGTACGGTTGTCGACAACGTAGTCGATCAAGGGGGAACCGACAGCGGTCGCAGCGTCTATCGGAGAATAAGGGGGGAGAAACAATAAATACACATCAATAATAGAAATACAATGAAAGACATGGTAATACGTTGTACATGATGTTCTAACGCAGTGTTAAGTATTTTTGGCGGGGCGAGAATTTATCCAGGGGTGACTCATCAGTACCGGTTGATTACCGGACATATGATCCGGAGGGGGAAGTTTCCATGTCTTCAGTGTTAGAGACATTTGACTGACATGTGGATAGTGTATCCGTGCTTGTTGATCCATTCTAAACAACTTTCATATACAGAACATTTTCATCCAGAAAGTTTCACCGGCTCCGGTCGTCTAACAAACAGATGAACCAGAGGAGAAATGTTCCACATTCGGTAGGTTAGAGGGGTGCGGTGGGTATACGGGTAGTGCATTTCGATTTTTTGGATTTTTGCAAGCAAAGTTTTTCTATCCGGCATACAGATTATTTTATCTAATTTTCTTAAGTTAATTAATTTTTTGAATTTATATTATTATTTAAAATGCAACATTATCCAAATTCTTATCCAGAATAGTAACCTGACAAGGGGGACCCACATGTAATAGACAAAATCTAAAAAACATGGATTAATCTAATTAAATATGGGTTCACCAGAGGTGGGTCCGACATGTCATAGCAAATTTTGGATTCCTCCGATTTTTCACTAAGTCTTGGATTTTTGGCGAGAATTATCCATTAGCCGCCTTCGGGGGCCCATGGTTTGGGGTTCCACTCATCCGCCGAGTTAGTGCCCTATATCCAAGTGGAGTTATTCTCTGCGATCCCGAATCTGGTACGGAAGGAATTTTTACTAGAGTTCATTTACTCGAGAAAAACTTCGTCGGAAAAAGGGCACTTAATGCAATTTCAGAAACTTGTTAAATTTTACTAACTTTGCTTGATGATTGCTATTTATTCATAGCTCTAATGGAGATGAATCCTACATGTGTTTTGCACCATATCAATGGTACTCATATGCCATGCCCTCTTTGATGCACGACAAGATCAGCAGCATGACCATTTCTTTTTCTAACTTAGCAATGGGGACACAAATATATTTTTTCTTAACAGAAATCGACATTTAGTGATTTTCATAGGATTTAATCTATGCACCGAATGGAGTTTGTCCAATGGAACAAAATCATCTCTGGTATGTCTAGTTTCTTGCTCTAAAACTTGTACTTAGGTTGAGCTCTGTTTGCTGCTGTTTTGCTTGTTGTAAAGTGGGGTAGAAGCCACATTATTTAGAGTAGTAGGAGCAGTTTTTAGATTCAGTCAGCGGCAGCAGCTAACAGCTTCAGCAACAGCAGGCAGCAGCAGCAGCCGCGCAGCTTGGCACGGGGTGGCGCCAGGGCGGCCAGGAGCCAGCCGGCGGCCACGGCTGCACACACACCATACACACAGAACACACGCCGTGCACACACACACTACACAACACGTACACACACACTACGCACACATCTCACGCCATGGCCGGCAGCAGGCGGCGCATCAGGGGAAGCAGCCATACGGCGATGGATCGAGACCGTCTAAGGGGGATTCGGAGGAGAACCTCTCTTCGAGTCCATTTTCGTGCTCAGGGAGGGTCGGGGTGGACCGGAACGACGGATATGACGACGGCGGCCGGCGGCGAGTTCGGACTTGAAGGCATCATAACTAGAGCTCGAAATCAAGCTCGAACCGGGATGGGGAAGAGGGTGGCGCTTATGTAGGAGCTCAAGAAAGGCTCGTCGGAGGCTTAGGCGCGCAGGGACGAGCAGGTCGAGCTGGGGAAGCTCCGACGACTTGAGGAGCAAGAAGGCAGCTCCCGACTATGGCAGACTTGGCGGCGCGATTCACATCGATGCGGTGCGTCCTGGCGACGAATGAGTGCACACTGTGGAGGAGATGACCGCGGGGAGCCTGCTGGACAGGTCCTCCGGGCGGGAGGGCGCCGGTGACTGCGCGGGCTCGCGGCGGCATGGCCACGGCGGCGACAGCGGGTTCGGCGCTCAATCAGAGGAGAGGGCCGGCGCGAGGAGGGGGGAATGCTGCGATTTAGGGTTTCCAGAGGGGGGCTCAGGGTCTTGGCCTCACAGACGACCACCCGATGGTCGCCACGGCATGGCCACGACATCTCTGGTCGCGGGATGCGTGACACGATCCCCCCCCCCCCTGGTGAACAAAGGAAGGGGATGGGTGGGGGAGTTTGGGCTGGGTATTGGGCCATGGTAGGTCTATGCCCAAGGCGTAGTATGGGATTTTTGTTTTTTTTGTTTTCTTTTTCTTTCAACTTTTCTTTTTATTTTTGTTTGGCTACACATTTAATTTTGTAAAGTGGGTAAATGATCACAATATTCATATTATATATTTAGTGCCCTCCTAAAAAAAGTTTGGAGCAGAAATAAATCCATTTGAATATTATGTTAAATGAATATGATTTATTATGGCTCCGTTAGCTATTGTCTAGAGTTATTCAAATTATTTAACACTTTAATGATTTCCCATTTATATATTATCATGACTTACTGATTATTAGACATTTTATAAAATTGGTTGAACAAATTTTGGATTAAGTTTTATTTCTACTTTGTTTATTGAAATACCAAGGGAAATATAATAATTCGAAAATATTGATTAAAATTCTATAAGTGCTTATGTGTTATTTACAATGTCAAGAACCTTTGTGTTTAACCACTTTTGAAAAGTTTTATCTTGACTTGCCTTTTTAAAATGCATTGGAGGGGAATTATTGCCTAATGAAAATTTTAATGAGGACAAGAAAATATAGTTAGCTTAATGACAGTGACAAGATCTGGGGGTGTTACAAATCTCCCCCACTACAAATAATTCTCGTCCCGAGAATTAAAAGGTAGCGTACTGGTTAAAGTTTAGGTTTCGTGTTCTAACAAATCTTCTGGTTCTTGTTGTCCTTCTCGAAAAAGTTAATCCTTCTCATTCATGTCTTCATTTCTCTTGCGTCGGTCCATCTCAACGAGTTGTCATCCTTTCATCGGGGTCTTCATCGTACTTACGGATAGGGTAGGAGGAAACACTTAAGGGGTCAGATCTGTACAAGGTTAATCAACCGTGGTTATCCAAGGGAATGTGGTACAAAGTATCTTCCGAGTATAACTCAGGGGAATACATCAAGAAAAACAAAAGAAGGTATGAGAACTTTCAAGCGGATAGGCATGTATTCGATGTCGATGAAAGCTGATGAAAAAGGGGCCCAGAGCATTTGGCGTAAGCATTGCGTCTGATATCGGACAAAATATCACAAGGTAGGTGACAAGAGTCAGGTTTCGATCCTGTGGAACTGTGGGTTAAGGGTCCATAGAGAATATGGTGTGGGCATTGGTACTCAATCATAAGAAGGAGGAATGTGAAGGCATCAGATGATAGAAGCATCTGAATAATTCGATGATTAAGTACAAGGAAGTTATGATTTCCAGATCGGGAGGTGGATGCAATTATCCATAAGGACTTATCGGTGGAAGGGGATTGCAAAGGCGATGAACACATAGGTTCTCGGGAATTTATCGAAGAGTAACCTCGGAATCTTCAGGTGAATCAGGTCATCATCTGTGATGAGGGCTCTCCGGGAGGAAGCAGTCACGAGAACCTATAGTTAGAATTAGCAAAATCTGTAACCCGAAATGGAGGAGAGAACAGAGTCCCAGAGTAAAGGTGCGGAGAAAAGATTTATTTGAGTTTTAAAACTGTGAAGCATGAGCTCCACAGTGCTTTATTGCATGGGAGAACAAAGAGTTCTCAACAAATATAAAGTGTATTTACATACAAAGAGGGGATGGGGAAGGGATATAAGTCCTACCTACCCTAAGCTAATGCAGATTCTGAATCAATTGTAGCAGCTTATCCTTATGATCCCCCTGAAATCTATGTGAAAGCAGGGTGATATCATGCGCCTTCTCCAGGTTTGAAAACAAGCTCTTTCATTCCTGAAGGTCTTCCGATTTCTGACAATCCAGATGCACCATGCAGCAATTAGAAGCACCTCCATGAAGAAACTGTGTCCAAAAGATGATCTAACATGCTGCAGACAGTGAATTAAAGTGTCATTGCCCACCAAGTTGATTTTCAGATAAGTCCAAATCCTGTTATTGAAGTTGCAGGAGAAAAACAAATGTAGTCTGTCTTCAAAAGAATGAGAGGGGCAGAGTACACAGTTGTTGTCCTCCTGGATAGATCTCCAATGCCTTCTAACAAGAAGATCTTTAGTATTTAGCCTATCAAAAAGTAATATCCAACCAAAAACTTTGATCTTCATGGTGCATTTGCTCGTCCAAATCCAAGTGGAAGGAAGGTCATCACGCTAGTGAGAGTGCATCAAGTTGTAGAAATTCTTAGCAGTGTAGCCAAGTTTGCTGGTCAGACCCAAGAATCCTGAGCAGTGCGGTCCCTTTGAAGTAAACCCAACCACCCCCTAAGGATGAAGTATTAGTAGCAGCTTGTTGAGATAGAGGCAGATAAAACAGAGTTGACTAATCACCAATGTTCAGAAAATCCTGTACAGAAGCTTTTTCATCCATGACAAAGGAGAACAGGTGTGGGAGTCTATCTCTGAGAGCTCTGGAGGAATCATTTAAAGTCCAACCATCAGACTAGAATAGTACTGAATCACCGGAATTAACTTTGACAGTAACCACTGGCCTATACAAGTCAGATAGCCCCAAGATTTCTTTCCACCAGAAGGATCCACAAAGAACTATGGCATGGGGTACATTTCCATCATAGTATGAGCTCCAGATGAGGGAGACCCAAGGTATATCCTCCTTATTATAAAATTTGTGAAGTTGCTTCAATAACAAAGCTTTGTTCTGTAAAGCCAAGTTGATAATACCCAGTCCTCCTTTTCTCTTTGGCCTGCGGACCAAGTCCCATGCAACAAGATATTGCCTTGGAGCTTCAGAGTTAACCCTCCACAAGCATTGTCTCTTGATTCTTTTAAGTTGTTTAAGGATGCCCTGGGGAATAGCCAAACTGCACAAATGGAATGTTGGCATGGATGATAAAACTGAATTTGCCAATTGGAGCCTGGCTTCCTGATTGAGCATAGCAGAACTAGCAGAGAGTCTTCCCTCAACCATGTCCACCAAAGGCATAAGGTCCTTGATTTTGGGCTTGGAGGTACCCATTCGTAGTCCCAGGTAAGTAAATGGCATCTGCCCAATGGAACAACCAAAAACCTCAGCCAAAAATGCAGTCAACTCATCAGAGTCCCAGAGTAAAGGTGCGGAGAAAAGATTCTAATACCATCCAGTTTGCGACGTGGGCTGATAAGCCACACAAAATTGTTAGTAAAGTAGTTTTGCAAATACTAAACTCGACTTCGACAAAGCAGTTGGAAGGGGGTGTCCTACAGGTAGTCGGCTCTGATACCAACTTGTGACGCCCCGAAAATTGGACCGTGTACAGTAATCATACACGCAAGGTACACGATCGAGATCAGGGACTCACGGCATGATATCACAACACAACTCTAATAATAAAAATAATACAAGCTGTTAATACAAACCAGGGGCCACGAGGGCTCGAATACAACAGCTTGAGAGAACAAAGTTAGCGGAAGCAATAGTATCTGAGTACAGACACAAGGTACACATGATTTTCCTTAAGAAGGCTAGCACAAAAACACCAATGATCGAAAAGGCGAGGCCTCCTACCTAGGAACCTCCAAACTACTCCTGGTCGACAGGGAACTCGACGTTGTAGAAGGCATCGGGGATCTTCACGTTGCGGTGGTCGGCATTGGGGATCTCCTGCTCCTGGACTCCAAGGCTCCAACGTCGACTGCAGTGGCCGATTAGGAAAAACAAAAAGGGGGGAATAAATCAAGGGTGAGTATCTAGCATACCTGCGAGTCTTACGTTCGCTACTAAGCAATTATGCATTTGTATCAAATGGAAAGGGGAGGCTATATATAATGGACTGCAAAGTAGAAACCATAATAAGGATGAGAAGCTAGGCCTATCGAAGACTAGCATCTTCCGACGGTTCTTAAAGCATGAGAGGAGAATATCCAATAGTTCATATAATGCATAAAGTAACAATGCAGCAGAAGTTGCTGCAGCATTGTATAATAGTAAGTTGTATTAGATAACAATTATCAATGCCTCCGAGAATCCTTCCTCGACTTCCCTGCGAGGAAGAAAACCCAGAACCAATCCATTTAGTAGTAGTAGTTTCTAGTTGTAGAGTCTGGCTTCAGCATAAAGCGTCCTGTTACCGTGGACACGGCTATCCGAATAGAGTATCATCCCTGCAGGGGCTGCACTACTGTTACGATACACGCTCGGATCTCCAGGGTAGCATACACCTCGTTAGGGAATGCCCCACCAAGGCTATCCAGTACGCCGAAGTCCATCCTTCAATCTCAACAGAGAGGCCATCCGCCGGTCTAAATCTTAAGCACAAAGGGACTTTGGACCCCTGCCCTTTGTACTCCTGCACGGTACGTGACTGGCCGGTGAAGCAGACCCACCTGCCACTATCGGAGTAGGCGGTCCAAGCCCGACAATCAGCCCGAAGTAAAGCTGACATCTGAAGATCCATCGAACGAGGCTACAATGCAGAGGGACCATACCGTAGTCCCATGTGGAGGTAGTGCGTATAGGGCACGTCGACCCACTCAAGTCATCCACCTGACCCATTAAGCATTTTAATTATTATCTGTCGGAACAACCGTTATCGTTGCCCCTTATCTAGGTGAGTCACGGACAACGACAGCAGCCAAGTCCACCCCCATAACCAAAGCCGGTGGCCGCCTGACCAGACGTCCCACCAACTCATGCGGTTACCTACAAGGTGAACCGTCTCCTTACCTTGTCTCGCGTTTTCTCTTTGAAGAGCTCGACTTTCGTACAACAAGGTATCTCACGGCCAACGAGCAAGGACCAGGCCCACGATGGTATCCTCCTGTCCTGCCGTCCCGATACAATCCCTGCGCGGACACCATTGGGTCACCCGACTCCTTAACTTTAAGGACACCAGTTGATTCGAGTGCCTACCATAAAGTGAAACCAAGAGGAATCACCCTCGATGGTACACTTGAAGAGGTTCGACCGAGACATCAGCGGAATGAACTAAAAAAGGAATGTCCTCGTATCACCTCGGTGATGCTACGCTACAGAGCCGGCGACGAGAGTGAAATACGAGTCCATCCACTCGTAAGTCAAACTTGAAGCGACTCAGAGAGTCTCGCCGTTGTAGGTTCCCTTGGGCATCTGCTCTGTACCGTACTTGTTGCAGTTATAATACTAATAATAATAAGAACAGTCCCGCGTTCACTCCCGAGAGTGATCACGGCCTGCTATCTAATCCTAATTGACTAACAATGCGCAGGGCTAACTACTGAATAATACATAAGTAATAGTAGGAAGCATAGGATTAAAGGAAGGTACATCAAGGGGCGACAAAAATGGGCTATGCAATAGAATAGGATTGTAACGGAGCAGCAGCAGTAGCAATGCATAGTGCAAGAAATGTAAGTAAAAGATAGGTGCTATCTGGGGAAGGAAAATGGCTCTTCTTGCCTGGAAGCTCGACGGTAGGTGTACGGTCGTCGACGACGTAATCGATGAAGGGGGCACCGACAGTGGTCGCAGCGTCTATCGGATAATAAGGGGGGAGAAACAATAAATACATAGCAATAATAGCAATGCAATGAAAGACATGGAAATACGTTGTACACGATGTATTAACGCAGTGTTAAGTATTTTTGGCGGAGCAGAAATTTATCCGGGGGTGACTCATCAGTACCGGTTGATTACCGGACAGATGATCCGAAGGGGAAGGTTCCATGTATGCAGTGTTAGAGACATTTGGCGGACATGTGGATAGTGTATCCGTGCTTGTTGATCCATTCTAAGAAACTTTCATATACAGAACATTTTCATCCGGAAATTTCCACCGACTCTGGTCGTCTGACATAAAGATGAACCGGAGGAGAAATGTTCCACATTCGGTAGGTTAGAGGGGTGCTGTGGGTATGCGGGTATCGTATTCAGATTTGTTGTATTTTTCTAAGCAACTTTGATGTATAAAGTTCTCCATCTGGCATACGGATTATTTTATATGATTTTTGAAAGTTTAATTAATTTGTGGAATTTCTATTATTATTTAAAATGCAACATTATCCAAAATCTTATCCAGAATAGTAACCTGACAAGGGGGACCCACATGTAATAGACATACTCTAATAAACATGGATTAATCTAATTAAATAGGGGTTTACCAGAGGTGGGTCCGACATATCATAGCAAATTTTGGATTCCTCCGATTTTTCACTAAGTCTGGGATTTTTGGCGAGAATTATATTAGCCGCCTTCGGGGGCCCACGGTTGGGGGATCCACTCATCCGCCGAGTTAGTGCCCTATATCCAAGTGGAGCTATTCTCTGTGATCTCGAATCTGGTACGGAAGGAATTTTTACTAGAGTTCATTTACTCGACCAAGACTTCACGGGAAAAAGGGCATTTAATGCAATTTCAGAAACTTGTTAAATTTTACTAACTTTGCTTGATGATTGCTATTTATTCATAGCTCTAATGGAGAAGAATCCTACATGTGTTTTGCACCATATTAATGGTACTCACATGCCATGCCCTCTTTGATGCACGACAATATCAGCAGCATGTCCATTTCTTTCTCTAACTTAGCAATGGGGACACAATTTTTTTTTCTGTTAACAGAAGTCGGCATTTAGTGATTTTCATAGGATTTAATCTATGCATCGAATGGAGTTGGTCCAATGGAACAAAATCATCTCTGGTATGTCTAATTTCTTGATCTACGACTTTTACTTAGGTTGAGGTCTGTTTGCTATTGTTTTGCTTGTTGTAAAGTGGGGTAGAAACAACAGTTTTCAGAGTAGTAGCAGCAGTTTTCAGATTCAGTAAGCGGCAGCAGCTAACAGCTTCAGCAATAGCGGGCAGCAGCAGCCGCGCATCTTGGCAAGGGGTGGCGCCAGGGCAGCCAAGAACCAGACGACGACCACAGCTGCACACACACCATACGCACACAACACACGACGTGCACACACACACAATACACAACACGTACGCACACACTACACACACATCTCACGCCATGGGAGCAGGCGGCGCATCAGGGGAAGCAGCCATACGACGACGGATCGAGACCGGCTAAGGGGGATTCGGAGGAGAAGCTCCCTTAGAGTCCATTTTCGTGCTGAGGGAGAGTCGGGTGGACCGTAACGACGACTATGACGACGGCGGCCGAAGGCGAGTTCGGACGTGATGACATCATAACTAGAGCTCGAAATCGAGCACGAATCGGGAAGGGGAAGTGGGCGACGCTTACGTAGGAGCTCAAGAAAGGCTCGTCGGAGGATTAGGCGCGCAGGGACGAGCAGATCGAGCCGGGGAAGCTCCGACGACCCGAGGAGCAAGAAGGTAGCCCCAGGCTGTGGCGTACTTGGCGGCGTGATTCACAGCGATGTGGTGCGTCCGGGCGACGACCGAGTGCACATGGCGGAGGAGATGACCGCGGGGAGCCTGTTGGACAGGTCCTCCAGGCGGGAGGGCGCCAGTGGCTGCGCGGGCTCACGGCGGCGACTGCGGATTTGGTGCTCAATCAGAGGAGAGGGAGGCGCGAGGAGGGGGAATTCTTCGATTTAGTGTTTCCAGAGGGGGGTCTCAGAGTCTTTTCCTCGCCGGCGACCACCCGATGGTCGCCACGGCATTGAATATTGTAAATTGGGTAAATGATCTCAATATTCATATTATATATTTAGTGCCCGCGTAGAAAAAGTTTGGAGCTGGAGTAAATCCATCTGAATATTATATTAAATTAATATAATTTATTATGGGTCCTTTAGCTATTGTCTAGAGTTATTCAAATTATTTAACACTTTATTGATTTCCCATTTATATATTATCATGACTTACCGATTATTACACATTATATAAAATTGTTTGAACAAATAAAATTGGATTAAGTTTTATTTCTACTTTGATTATTGAAATTCCAAGGGAAATATAATAGTTCCAAAATATTTATTAAAATGCTATAAGTGCTTATGGGTTATTTACAAATTCAAGAACCTTTGTGTTTAACGAGTTTTGAAAAGTTTTATCTTGACTTGCCTTTTTAAAATGCATTGGAGGGGAATTATTGCCTGATGAAAATTTTAATGAGGATGGTTATGAGGACAAGACAATCTAGTTAGCTTAATGACAGTGACAAGATCTAGGGGTGCTACACTCGCCACGTCTCAAAGTGGGTCTCTGTCCAACTCATTGACCCCATCAGTGAGTCCATACTATCGGGTAGCATCTCCATGACCATGACTTGTGAAACATAGTCATCAAGCAAATCATATACTAGTCAAGGATATGTGTCCGCATAACCTTATAAACTAGGGACCACTAGACCAATCATCATACAATATATAGTCTCACAAACAAGTCACATACTTATTGATACATATCAGTGATGATGTTCAAGGAAAATACAAATTACTCATGAATATATAAGGAGACAACATCATAACATGATTGCCTCTAGGGCATATCTCCAACAAAGGGATTGGGCCGCTTGCTACACCTTAGCACAATTTACTTTACTTGCTTTTATTTCCGTGTTTCTTATACCAGAAAACCCATGAAAATGTACCTTTCAGTGCTTGAAGTTATTCCTTTCTCAAAATCACTTGTCAGTACCTTCTGCTCCTCGTTCGGTTCGACACTCTTACTTATTGAAAAGGCTGCGATAAATCCCCTACACTTTTGGGTTATCAAGACCATTTTCTGGTGCCGTTGTCAGGGAGTGTAGCGCTATTGTTAAGTGAAATTGGTAAGGAAACCTTTACACTGCTCGTGCTGTTTTTATTTTTCTATTGCTACTTTTTTCCCTATGGACAACTCTGATCTTGGTTCTTTGCCTGTGGGGAATCACCTCACCGCTACTGTGGTGGAGAAAGCTTCCCCACCTACTGAAATTGTGCCTTTCAAAATACCAAATGGTATTGTTGATTATTTCTTGGCTAGTTGATATGCAGGAGATAGACATCCAGGCGAACACTTGCTATATCTTTCACAACTATGCTTCTTATTTAAGCATGCAGGTATACTGATGGACTTTGTTATGAGAAAAATATTCTCTCTATCTTTGAAAGATAAGGCTTCGGATTGCTATAGGCTTCTTGATAACTCTCATGTACTAAATTGGCAAGAACTTATGCCTCTCTTTTATGAAAAGTTTTATCCTCTTCATGAAATACATCAAGATAGGAACTATATTTATAAATTTTGGTTTCGTGACGGATAAAGCATCGCCCAAGCTTGGGGGAGATTGAAGTCCCTGAGGCTCAAATGCCATAATCATGAGCTCCCCAAGGAAACTACTCTTACAAACTTTTATGCAAGACTTTCTCATCAGGATAGAGAGATACTCGATGCCTCCTATAGTGGGGTATTCCAAACCAGAAGCATTGAAGAAAGGTGGGATCTTATTGAAAGGATCCAGAAGAACACTGAAGATTGGGAGATTGATAAAGGTATTGAACCCGTTATGAATTATGAGCATGATTACATCGAGAGTTATGTGAAAACTGATTACTTCATTATCTTTTGTGCTAAGGTTGGTCTTGATTCCAAGCTTCTAATTGATTTTTGCAAAGACTTTGCCTCTCATATTGATTCCTCTAAAAATAAGGAGGATCAGCATCATAAGCCCTTTAAGAAATTATCTGTTGATATTCATGTTGCTGGCCCTATTTTGTGTGTTGTTGTATAGGAAAATCCCCCTTTTCCCGCAAGGATGAGGGAGCATTGTTTTGTGACATGTATATTAAGTAAAGTGAGAGAAAGACTGATAAGCATGAGGACCTGATTAAGGTCGATCCTCAAGTTGCATTGGTTAAAGATCTTCTCACTAGTGATACTGGAGATTCCATTATAAATTTTTGTGTTGTTTCTACTAACCTTGTCATGGCCAAGAATAAAGGCCCAATTTTAGGTACTCCACTGGTATCTGTTAAAATAGGATATCATATTATGGGCTATGCGATTTGACATCGAGTGTTAGTGTTATTCCTTATTCACTCTATCAAAGGCCATGAGTGATATTTCACCTTGTGAACTTGAAGAGATTGATGTTACAATCCATCTTGCAAACAGAGAAACTATCTCTCCTGTTGGAATTGTGAGAGATGTTTAAGTCTTATGTGGAAAGGTAAAATATCCTACCGACTTTCTAGTACTTGGTTCAGTGCAAGATAGTTTTGTTCCTATTATATTCTGTAGATCTGTTCTCAAGACTTATGGAGCTATTATATATTGCAAGTATGGAAAAGTATATTTTGAATTCAATGGTGAGCCATATGAATTTAACTTTTCTAAAATTTCCAAACAAACTCGTGGTACTGATTTGCCTAGTAATGATAAAATTATTGAAGATATTGCCTCTATTGCTATACCTCCTAACGATCCTTTGCAGCAATACATGGAGGACCACGAGAATGATATTCATATGCAGGAAAGAAATGAACTAGATGATGTCTTCTTGATACAACCTGCTATCCTGAAGCACAAACTTCCGGTTGAACCATTAGGTATCCTATCACAACCAAAGGAAGACCCGGTGTTCGATCAAAAACCTCTTCCTGATATGCTCATGTATGCTTATTTAGATGAAAGGAAAGTATATCCTGTTAGTATCAATGCTAAACTTTCAGGATATGAAGAAGAGCGATTATTGGAAACCCTTCGTAAACACCGAGGACTATTGGATGTACCCTTGATGATCTCAAGGGGATTAGTCCATCAATTTGTCAACATACTATTAATATTGAGCATGATGCTAAACCCGTTGTTGATCCTCAAGCTTCTAGCCGTAGGTATTATCTATCCTATAGCTGATAGTAGGTGGGTAAGTCCAGTACATTGTGTTCCTTAGAAAGGTGGTTCGACTGTTGTTCCTAATGATAAGAATGAACTACTACCTCAAAGAATTATTATTGGATATAGAATGTGTATTGATTACAGGAAGTTGAACAAGGCGACCAGGAAGGATCGCTACTCGTTGTTGTTCATCGACAAAATGCTTGAAAGGTTATCCAAAAACACACACTTTTTCTATCTTGATGGTTATTCTGGCTTCTCTCAAATTCATGTTAACACTGCTAATCAAGAGAAGGCCACTTCTACTTGTCCTTTTGGTACTTATGCTTATAGACGTATGCGTTTTGGTTTATGCAATGCCCCTACTACTTTTCAAAGGTGTATGTCTGCTATCTTTCATGGTTTTTGTGAGGAAATTGTTGAGGTATTCATGGACGATTTCTTCGTCTATGGAACCTCTTTTGACCATTGTCTCCACAACCTTAATAAAGTTTTGCAGAGATGTGAGGAGACAAAATTGTTGCTCAACTGGGAGAAGTGCCACTTCATGGTCAATGAGGGAATTGTTCTTGGCCACAAGATTTCTGAAAGGGTAATCGAGGTGGATAGGGCAATGATTGAAGAAATCGAGAGGATGCCCTATCCAAGGGACATCAAATGTATTCGTAGTTTCCTCGATCATGCTGGTTTCAATAGAAGATTTATTAAAGACTTTTCTAAGACTTCGAGACCCCTCAGTAATCTTCTTCAGAAGGATATTCCTTTTGTGTTGGATGAATATTGTAAGGAAGCCTTGGAAGTTCTTAAGAAAGCTTTGATAACCGCTACTATAGTCCAACCACCTCATTGGAATTTACCTTTCGAGATCATGTGTGATGCTAGTGACTTTGTTGTTGGAGTTGTGCTAGGACAAAGGGTTGATAAGAAATTGAATGTATACATTATGCTAGCAAAACTCTTCATATTGCTCAAAAGAATTATGCTACTACTGAGAAAGAGTTTTTAGAAGTAGTGTTTTCTTGTGATAAGTTTAGACCTTATATTGTTGATTCCAAAGTCATTATTCATACTGAGCATGTTGCTATTAAGTATCTTATGGATAAGAATGATTCCAAACCAAGGCTCATCATTCTTCTTCTTCAAGAGTTTGATTTGCAGATTGTTGGCAGGAAAGGAGCGGACAATCCTGTAGCAGACAACCTATCCAGGACAGAGAACATACCACATGATCCTATTCCGGTTAATGATAGATTTTCTAATGAGAAGTTAGTTGTTTTGAGAATACAATTTGTTACTGATCCTTGGTTGCAGATTGTGCTAACTTTGTTGTTACCAAGTTTTTACCTCCAAATTTAAAATTTCAGCAAAGGAAGAAATTATTCCACGATTTGAGGTATTACTTTTGGGATGACCCACATCTCTTCAGAGAATGTGTGGATGGAATCGTAAGGAGATGCATACCAGAGCATGAGCTGGAGGATATCTTGAGGGAATGTCACGATAGTCCCTATGGAGGGCATCATGCCGGTGAGAGGACCACACACAAGGTTCTCTAATCAGGTTTTTGTTGGCCTATTCTCTTTAAAGATGCTACAAAGTATGTTTTATCTTGTGATAAGTGTCAGAGAGTTGGTAATATTAGTAGGAGAAATGAGATGCCTATGAATTACTCTCTAGTTATTGAGCCTTTTGATTGCTGGGGTTTTGATTTTATGGGTCCTTTTCCTCCTTCGCACAAGTACACTAACATTTTAGTAGTTGTTAATTATGTAACCAAGTGGGTTGAGGCAATCCCCACTGAGAGTGTTGATCACAAGGCATCTTTGAAAATGCTTAAAGATGTGATCTTTCCTAGGTTTGGTGTACCAAGGTACCTCATGACCGACGAAGGATAGCATTTTACACATGGTGCTTTTAGAAAAGCATTAGCAAAGTATGATGTCGACCATAGGATTGCTTCACCTTACCACCCTCAAATGAGTGGGAAAGTTGAGCTCACAATTAGGGAGATCAAGTTGATCTTACAGAAGACAGTGAACAGTTCTAGGAAGGACTGGTCCAAAAAGTTAGGAGATGCTTTGTGGGCGTATAGAACTGCTTAAAAAAACCCATGGGCATGTCTCCCTATAAGATGGTCTATGGCAAGGCTTGCCATTTACCTTTAGAATTAAAACACAAAGCTTTCTGGGCTGTTACAGAGCTTAATGATGACCCTAAACTTGCTAGTGAAAAGTGTCCCATGAACTTGACTTCTCTAGATGAGTGGAGAAGCGAAGCTTAACAGAGGACAATAATGTTGAAAGCAAATTTAAAGAAGTGGCATGACAAGAGAATTTTGAAATGTGAATTTAATGTTGGTGAGAATGTTTTGTTGTTTAGATCTCGTTTCAGGTTTTCTCTAGGTAAATTACTTTCCAGATGGGAAGCACCTCTCCACATCGAAGAAGTCTACCGCTCCGGTGCAATCAAGATGAACAAATTTGAAGGCACCAAACCTCAAGTTGTGAATGGACAAAGACTCAAGCATTACATGGAGGGAGACCCTATCAATGTTGATTCGGATATGATACGAACAACCACTCACGAAGAACATATTGCAACACTGATCTAGACACCAGGAGAAGCAGAATAAGAATACGTATGTGATACGATAAGAAAATTTCGCGAACATCCATAAAAGTTTTGTATTATGTGTTTCTTGCAAAATTAGGAAAATTCCAAGTCGAAGTGGAGCCGGAGAGGAGCTCCCGGAGATCCAGGCAACCTGGTGGCGCGGCCTTCCTCCTGGTCACGCCAGGTGGCCGCTTGGGCCACCAGGAGCCCGTCTCCGACTGCCCTTTGGTCCCCTAGTTTCCTTTTGGTGCAGAAATTTTTGCTATATATTTACCCAGATCGTCCTGGCTCTATATCTCGCGATTCCTTGTGTTTTCTTTTCGATCTGTTGTTGCTAGGAAAACTTTCAGCAAAACCTAGGTGCCATGGCTTCCCCAAGTTCCCCCAAGGACAAGTTCCTCGTCAACGTCATCAACCCGTACCTCGCAGAGGTGAAGGGGAACCCTAAAACACTTTGGGTGGAGGATGGTGTCCTCCACAAAGAATATCTAAAGGGACCGGTCAAGGAGGGGAGCACGAAGGCCAGGCTGGAATAAGTGTAGCAAGAAGTCTTCAAGTACAAGTTGATGATCGAGCGTGGTGTCGAGTCCAACTTCGACATCATCACCGAGCTGAAGAAACAACATGAGGAGGGGATGAAAGAAGTGCAGTCAAGCATATCTGCACTGGAGACCAAAGTGTTCGAGCTTCAAGGACACATCTATGACCTCCAAAACTAGAACTATGAGTATGAACTAAAGGTTTTGCGCATAGGCTTATCAGCCGACTGCAGGATCCGGGAAACTAAAGAATCATGTATGGATGGAGGACCTTTGCCATGGAAGCGTTTTTCTAAGACTTACCCGGTATAGAAGAATGAAGATCAAGAGTGAAATCTTCATTGGTAATGGAATTCCCTTAGCTTGTTCCAAGCTTGGGGGAGTGCCCGGTATCTTTATCTTTATCTTTTATCTTTTTTGGTCAAGTTTAGTGGCATATCGTGTCTAGGGAAGTTGTATTATAAAATAGGTGTTTGCATTGAGGTTTATCACTCCTTTGTGGAGTGTCTTGTATCCGTGAGTGTGCAGTTGTCGATGATGGAATATTAATGAGAAGTATATTGGTTTCTTCGTTGCACTTGGTATTCTCTTCATGCAATCAACCTTATACGCTGATTATTATGGGCGTATTGACCTTATATATCAGGTTTGGCTTTGAAAACTTTATTTAATCTTGGCAAACATAGCTTTGGTCATAACAACAAGCATGAGTTTTTCTAGTAGCAACATAGCCAAAAACTTTATGTTCTTATGCTTGAAGTGTTATGCTGACAAGGAAGACAACTTCATGTTTCATTCCAATTCTTAATTCTAGACTTTATATTATTTTGCATCCAAGTCAACGTCATTTGTCTGCTCTTAAAATCCTTTGCTAGCCAAACCTTGTACTAAGCGGGAATATTGTTGTGCACTCATACCTTGAAACCTCAACTTTCCAAAGACTCCACCATACCTTTCCTATTTGTGGTATTTCAACGCCACTCCTAAAGTAAATTATTGATGTGCTATCTTTAAACCTTCAAAATAGTATTACTCCTTGTTTTGTGCCTCTATTTTAGCTCATTAGGAAGTAGTAGATAATTCATGATCTTATCATACTGGACAAGCTTTATCTTGGGTTTGCATGTCTAATCTGCAAACCCCTAATACAAGGAGGGACTGGCATGAGTGCGCCCATCTCACAAAAGATAATAGCAACAAAAAAACCCTCCTTCGTGCTTTTTTTATCAGAAATAAGAAAACTTTGGTAGTGATAAACAAAGGAGACTAAGCAGATGTGATCGTCCCCACCTTGGGAGTCGTCCCTCGAAACTTGTCCAGTATTAGAAGTATTGGGCTATCTACTAGCATCGTTGACGAATTATGCATCTCAAAAAATCGTATTTTATGATCCTATTGATTTCAAAACCACTAAAAGCTCTAGCACATGAGTTTTCCCTACTTCCCTCTACGAAGGGTTAAGCCTTTACTTTTATGTTGAGCCAGTAAACCTACTTCTTTCTATCCCACAAAGAGCAGACACCTTATGTTGAGAAATATGCATGCATTTACATTGTCTCATTGAGAATTGCCATATTACATCTTTGTTGACATTATCATTAAGATAAGCAGGTTGTTTGTTGAGCCATGCTACATCAAAAATCTTCCTTTGTGTTAGTATTTTCACTTCTTGACTAATAACATGTTCTTTCAAAAGCTTAAAATGATCTCATCAAAATATAAGGAAAGAGCAAAATTTAAAAGTTATTTGTTGTTCTTTGACCAAGGACATGTTTGCCATGGTTTGATGAGTTCCCTTAGCCCTACTCTTTCATAAGGGTCATATGAGTTGAGCTTGCTATTGAGGATGCTTTAGTTTGGTTGAAGAAATTACGATGCTTCTTGTCTGTATTCTTATTATCGACACTTCACTTTCTAAACTTGTGGACACATTTATCAAGCTTAGTAGTCGCTTGGGGACAAGCGAGGTTTAAGCTTGGGGGACTTGATACGTCCAAAATGCATCACTATTTTACATCACAATTTACCTATATTCATTCATATATTTCGTATTATGATGATGTTCTTATAGTGTTTTAGCTTGTTTTACACAGTTTACAACTTTTCGGTGCCGAAGTAGTTGACGCAGGAATAAGCGGGGAAAATTGCACGTAGAGTGGCCATATTTGTACATCTCCAAATGACCTGAAATTCACGGGGCATAAATTTATGAAGATATAATGAAGACCGACCGAAGGGCAGCCGGAGGGGGGCCACCAGGGCTCCAGGCGCCCTGGTGCCCCCAAGGCCGCGCCAGGTGGCCGCCTGGGGGGTGGGTCCCACCTCCTGAGCCCCCTTTCTCCTATATCTCCCTCGTGACCTTAAAATCCTGGAACAAGAAGAGTTTCTGGAGTTCCGCCGCCGCTCCATGGCGGAAACCTATAGAGAAGAAAAGACCTTTCTGGCGGGCAGATTCCGCCAGGGAGAGCTCCTCCCGGAGGCGGAGATCGTCCTCATCGTCATCACCATCGTCACAGGCATCATCGGGATCATCATCACCATCATCCCCATCACTAGCAATATCTACATCCTCATCCCATCTCATCTCGCCATTGCAATCTGAGTTGTAACTTGCACTATTCATCCCCTCTACTTAACCGGTGTTGATTATTGATGTTTACGCACGCTTCTATTCTTGTAGACTATGTTGGGCCTCCAAGCGCAGAGGTTTGTAGGAAACAACAATCTCCCTCAAGTGGATGACCTAAGGTTTATCGAACTCAGGGTAGTAGAGGTTGAATATGGTCTCTCTCAAGCAACCCTACAATTAAGATACAAGACGTCTCTTGTGTCCCAAACACACCTAATACAACTTGGACTTGTATAGGTGCACTAGTTCGGCGAAGATATGGTAAAATATGGGTGATAGGTGTGGCAAAATAAAGTAATATAAATCTGTAATAAAAATTACAGCAAGCAAACAAGTAGTAAACGTGAGCACAAACAGTATTGCAATGGTGGAAACAAGGCCTAGGCTTCATACTTTCACTACTGGAAAATCCCAACAACATTAACATAGTCTAATCACATGATATTTCCACTAAAACATGCATTGGAGACGTACTCGGAGGTCATTCTTTTGTGGTCAAGAGAGGACGAGAATTTTGTAGGGATAAAAAAGCACACCTTAAAGTTCGTAGTTCTCATCTACGGATTTCCCAATGTCTCCGCGGCCATCCAGAGAGAGTACCACAATCACCACAACTTATCTCAAGGATAGTCAAAGACAAGCACCAAGAGACTCTCAATCTTCAATCCACACACAAAATAGGAAATCACTCATGAATTTTTTTTCTAATCCATGTCCAATAGACCCCTGTCACCATGGTCTCAGGGATTATACTAGATAAATACAAGTGAGTACATCAAATACCATACATAGGAGAAGGGGAAACATCATGGGATCATCCTAGATTAACATAGCCTATGATCACAATCAAGATCACATCATGGGAGAGAGAATTGACCACATAGCTACTGTAGAAACCTCAGCCCCGAGGAGGAACTAATCCCGCATCATGGAGGGAGGATGCAACATCGATGGAGATGAATCCGGGGGCACTTACCCATCTCGGAAGGGTTCCGGCACAGGATTTCTGGTCCCCCAAAGCTTGTTGGCGATGGCGGCGGAGATCGGAATTGCTTCTGGAGAAAAGGGTTCTAGAATCAGGGTTTTCGCATCGGGAGAATAAATAAGGGCCAAGGGGGCAGCTAGAGGAGGTCGCAGTCGCCCAGGCGGCATGTGGGCGAGGCCACCCCCTAGGCCGCGTCGGGTGGCCGCCTGGGTGACAGGAGGCCCCCCTCCGGCTCTCCTTCGGGCGTTTGGAGGCTTACGGTACGCTGATCTTTTATATATTTTTTCCGGAATTTTACTGGCACTTTAAGTAATGGGAAAACCTGAAATACAAAAACAGCAGAAAACAGAAACTGGCACTGTGGTGCACTGAGTTAATAGGTTAGTCCAAATATGATCAAAAGTGTATGAAATTGTATCAAAAGCATAGCAATATCACCCAAAACATGCATGTAGCAAGCAGAAATTATAGATACGTTTGCGACATATCAACATCCCCAAACTTAATTCATACTCGTCCTCGATTAGGTAAATGATAACAAGCATAATTTCTATGGTGACATGCTACCAACCATATAAGAACTTTTAAGGCTAGCAATCAAGGCATGTAATTCAATTCGAGTCATAAAAAGCAAGAGTCTATATTAGCATTGAAACAAGCAACATAAGAACATAAAGGTGCAAGAGCTATCGCTGTTCGTGACTTGAATGTCTCGAAATGGTGTTTGCGTGTAAGAAGTGGGAGATGGGAATACGAGAGAGAGAAACATAAAAAATTTGTTGAGAATTTAATCTACTAAAGTTTCACAATTAGTCTTCTTTGGAATCTTATCTTGACTCTTCCCCAGACCACTAGCCAAGTACAAGTCAAACTGATCCACTCCCTTTCGATATTTTCAGCACTCATGCAAAGGATGAGCGTAAGCAAGAAAATTTACACTTAGGATGGCAAAGAGATAGATATGGTGGAGGAGGAAGAAAAAAAGGTGTGAAAGGCTCACATAAATGAGGACAATCATAGGCGAGAGAAAGCCAAATGATAGATATGATGTGAGGAGTAGGGATTGCCATGCAACGGATGCACATGTGAGCTATGGAAAGCTCTCCAATGGAACTAGTGGGGGTGAATACAACTTGCTTTCTCAAGATGACCTAGAGATCATTTGAGGAGGCTCATCATTGGAATATACAAGACAAGTTCTATAGTGTAAAGTTTCCTCATAGCTATATGCATGTATGATCATCTCTATGGGGTACAAGGTATAAGAGGGAGTACGAGTGTGGATCTCTCAAAAGGAATAGTAGTGTGCCCCTTCTATCTTTTTTTTCTTCTTTTTTTTCTATTTTTTTCTATTTTTTCTATTTTTTGGTGGCCTCAATGGCTCTTTCTATTTAACTCTCATTTGTCCTCTTTGGATCTTTTAAATTTATCCTCTTTGGGATCTTTTCCTCACAAGGGGCATCACTCTATTTTACAAGAAGTATAGAAGATCTTTCAAACTTTACAAAAGTACTCATCATAAAGAAGATGAAGCTATCATGATGTATGCAAATGTATGACTCTTCTACTGTAGCAAGAACATAAGTGACATGAATATCAAGTCATGAGTAGGTGGATGTTGCATGGCAATATATCTAGGAAAGGCTATCAAAATGCCTTGATAATTAGGTATGGTCGCTGTTTTGAGGAAGGATATAAGGAGGTTTATGATGACAGAGTGTATCATGCCAACGGTTTGGATGCACCAGCGAGGTAGGCGCCAACTCTCTGAGTGAGAAAAGGCAACGCACGGTACCGAAGAGGCTGGAAAATATGAGGAGGTGGAAGTGTCAACTTTTGAATACTTACACTAGTCCGAAGAACTCATGCACTTATTATCGACTCTCAATCTAATCAGGAGGTTCACAATGAGACAAGTACCTCGAGGAGTGTATGGGGTTTTGGTTATCCTTGCGCATCCTCGACTCATGATACGTGAGTGTGCTCTAATATCCGATCCCTCCAAAGATTAGTGATCCATCTAGTAGCTATAATTCTCAACTAGTTTTTGTAGTTTTTGAAAATAAACACAGATTTCCCAAAATACGACATCTGTCACTAATAGGCTAGAGCTCTTGACACCAAAATTTCAAACATTACTCACAACAATACATCAAAACTATTGCAAGTTACTACTACAATTGAAAAGCAACCTCAGTTACCTACTTCAAGTCAAGACACAACTCAGTGAAACAAGCCAATTCTATAAGCAGGAAAACATGAAAACTCAAGAGAGTTCCAGAAACAAACTAAACAAAATCTCTTAAAAAGATAAGCATGAAAACTAAGAGCTAAACATGTCAGCACCTACGAAAAGATAAAGAACACACAACAAAAGAAAGATAAGCATGGAAATCCTATGATGTGCTCTAGTTTAGAGTGGAGTGTGTTTCTCTCCCACACAAAGAAATTTGGGTTCTAACTTGTTATGAACAGAAAAAAAGCTATTGAAAACTAAAAAGAAAGTAAAGAGCAAGACGCTCCAAGCTAGCACATAACGCATGAAGTGATAAAAATATAGTGGAACGAAGGACGAACTGATAATTGTTGATGAAGAAGGGGATGCACGGGGGCATCCCCAAGATTACACGCTTGAGTCTCCTTGAATATTTCTTGGGGGTGCATGGGGGCATCCCCAAGCTTGAGCGTTTGACACTCCCGGATCTTCTTTCATCGTCTTCCTTCACACACTTGAAAACTCCCTTCGTACATAACTCATCATAAGCTGATTAGAGAGGTTAGTACCCACAATAAAATAATATGCCTCTACTGGAAATAAAGATTTTCTTGAAGGCCTACTGTTTCTCAAGATTGCCAAATAGTTTTTGCAAATAAAAAGCTAGCGCAAGACTTGCAAAACTGGGAAAAGGCAAAACATGGCAGAATCTGTGAAAAACAGATCAACACGTAGTAAATAATTTTATTGAAATACTTATGCTACTCAAATCAAAAAACTCAGAACAGACGCTCAAAAGCTAATTGTATATATCACTCTGTCAAAAAAAATTCAGATCAAAAATATGATCTTGTGATTTTAGCCGAATTTTTTGGTCCAAGAACAAAATCTATTTTCTGGACAGCACGTCACAACTTTTGAACTTTCTTGCAATCAGAGGCTAAACTTGGCACAAAGCTTGAAAATAAAGATACAATGATGTTGCTACAGTAGTAACAAGCATCAAGACCACTAAAAACTGAAAGTGAAAACTCAAAGAAAATATAACAAGGGTTGTCTCCCTAGAGCTCTTTCTTTATAGCCATAAAGATAGGCTTAAGATTTTAATGATGCTCTCACAGGAATAAAAGTTGAAGAACAAAAGAGAGCATCATGAAGCAAATAACAAGCACATTTAAGTCTAACATGCTTCCTATGCATAAGAATATTGCAATAGAATAATTCATTGAAGCACAAAGCAATAAGCGTAGGAAGGCAAAACAAGTGCAACTTAAAAATCTTTTACATAAAGAGAGGGAACTTGATATTATTGAAATATCTATGACCATATGTTCCCCTCTCATGATTATTTTCAGTGGGATCATGAATAAGCTAAAAAATATAAGTATCACATTAAAAATTCTTATCATGATCCACAAGCATAGAAAATTTATTACTCCTCACATAAGCAAAATCCATCTCATTAGTAATAGTGGTAGAAAACTCCACAAAGTAGCTATCACATGAATTATTCTTATCATGATCCACTTGCAAAAATTTATTCTTTATAGCATAAGTGTCATCACAATAATCATCATAGATAGGAGGCAAAGTGTCATCAAAATAAATTTCCTCATCAAAACTTGGGGGGCTAAAAATATCATCTTCATCAAACGTAACATCCCCAAGCTTATAACTTTTCATATCATTAGCATCAAAGGTATTCAAAGAAGACATACTAGTGACATTGCAATCATGAAGAGTATGCAAATAAAGTTCCATAGGTTTTTTTATTTTCTCTTCAAACACTTCATGTCTCCACTCAAGGTAGAGATCATAAAGCTCTCTCTTTTTTTTCCATAAGCCTAACTAGTGAAAATAAAAACAAGAAACAAAAAGATTTAATTGCAAGATCTAAAGATATACCTTCAAACCATACCTCCTGGTCAACGGCGCCAGAAATAGCTTGATGTCTACGCACGCTTCTATTCTTGTAGAGTATGTTGTGCCTCCAAGTGCAGAGGTTTGTAGGACAACAACAATTTCCCTCAAGTGGATGACCTAAGGTTTATCGAACTCAGGGAAGTAGAGGTTGAAGATGGTCTTTCTCAAGCAACCTTGCAATTAAGATACAAGAAGTATATTGTGTCCCCCAACACACCTAATACAACTAGAAGTTGTATAGGTGCACTAGTTCGACGAAGAGATGATAAAATGTGGGTGATAGGTGTGGCAAAACGAAGTAATATAAATCTGTAATAAAATATACAGCAAGCAAACAAGTAGTAAGCGTGAGCACAAATGGTATTGCAAAGGTGGAAACAAGGCCTAGGCTTCATACTTTCACTAGTGGCAACTCCCAACAACATTCACATAGTCTAATCACATCATATTTCCACTAAAACATGCATTGGAGACGTACTCGGAGGTCATTCTTTTGTGGTCAAGAGAGAACGAGAATTGTGTAGGGCTACAAAAGCACACCTTAGAGTTCGTAGTTCTCATCTACGGATTTCCCAATGTCACCACGGCCACCCAAAGAGAGTACCATAATCACCACAACTTATCGCAAGGATAGTCAAAGGCAAGCACCAAGAGACTCTCAATCTTCAATCCACACACAAAATAGGAAATCACTCATGAAAATATTCTCCTAATCCATGTCCAATAGAACACTGTCATCTTGGTCTCGGGTATTATACTACATAAAGACAAGTGAGTACATCAAATCCAATATATAGGAGAAGGGGAAACATCATGGGATCATCCTAGATTAACTTAGCCAATGATCACAATCCAGATCACATCATGGGAGAGAGAATTGACCACATAGCTACCGTAGAAACCTCGGGCCTGAGGACGAACTACTCACGCATCATGGAGGGAGGAAGTAACGTCGATGGAGATGAATCCGGGGGCAGTTCCCCGTCCCGGCACAGGAATTCTGGTCCCCCGAAGCTTGTTGGCGATGGCGGCGGAGATCGGAATTTCTTCTGGAGAAAAGGGTTCTGTAACTAGGGTTTTCGCGTCAGGAGAATAAATAAGGGCCAAGGGGGGCAGCCAGAGGAGGTCCTAGTCGCCCACGCGGCCTATGGGTGCGGCCTCCCCCTAGGCCGCATTGTGTGGCCGCCTGGGTGATAGGTGGCCCCCCTCCGGCTTTCCTTCGGGCGTCTGGAAGCTTCCGGTACGATGATTTTTTTATATATTTTTCCCGGAATTTTTTTGGCACTTTTAGTAATGGGAAACCTGAAATACAAAAACAACAGAAACAGAAACTGGCACTATAGTGCACTGAGTTAATAGGTTAGTCCAAATATGATCAAAAGTGTATGAAAGTGTATTAAAAGCATAGCAATATCACCCAAAACATGCATGGAGCAAGTAGATATTATAGATACATTTGGGACGTATCAATTACTCTATTGTGGTGAATGCTATTGAGTTTTGTGGCAGAATTATTGTTATGAACAGATTTTTTTATCATATATTTATCACCTCTGATCATGATCTCTTTTATGTCTTGTGAGTAGTTCCTTTAGTTCTTGAGGACATGGGAGAAGTCTAGTTGTTAGTAGTCATATGATGTTGAAGTAATATGTGTTGTTTGATGTTTAAGTTGTGGTGTTATTCTTCTAGTGGTGTTATGTGAACGTCGACTACATAACACTTCGCCTTTTGAGGACCTAGGGGAATACATTGTGCATAAAGTATGCTTGTGGTGGGTTCCCGGAGTGACAGAAACCTAAACCCCAGTTCACACACTTTTGCACGAGGGAGTGTTGGATCCTAAAGTTTATTGCTATGGTTAGGCTTTGCCTTAATTTCTCTCTTGTATTTGCGGATGCTTGCAAGAGGTTTAATCATAAGTGTGTACTTATCTTAGACTAGAAGGTGCACTAGCATAGGTCCACCCACACAACAATTATCAGCACAAAACATAGTACAAGATGGAATATGGTGAAAGCACATGACTACCTCTCCCGTGTGTCCTCAAGAATGATTTAGCTCTTATAAGTTTGATCCTTTGCCTTATCCTTTGCACAAAGGGATTGGGCCGCTTGCTACACCTTAGCACAATTTATTTTACTTGATTTTATTTCCTTATTGCTTATACAAGAAAACCCATAAAAAGTTACCTTTTAGTGCTTGCAGTTATTCCTTTCTCAAAATCACTTGTCACTACCTTCTGCTCCTCGTAGCGTTTGACACTCTTACTTATCGAAAAGGATGCGATAGATCCCCTACTTGTGGGTCATCACTCCACTGTAATCGCCTCCATCCTAATACAACCGAGTAGGAAGTAGAGGTTTTACCAATCGAGGGGATTGAACGTGGGTAAATCCATGTCTCCAGTTAGCCGATGAGCATCGCCAACCTGCACCTATCTCTACGATCTAATCCCAGGGTACCTTACCATGGGATATGCCGAGGCCGATCCTCGTCAATTGGCGCCGACCGTGGGGAAGACGCAGGATGGAATCACGATCTCACCGGTCCTGTCTTCAGCAACCGACAACTCGATGACTACATCAGCAATCGACACCTCTACGACTCGAGCGGAATTTGATCTGTTCGGGTCCCTCGGCTTCATCGCGCACCTTCTGATCATGCGATCAACCTTTTTTGATCTACGCACAGGCGTGGACCTGACCTTTGGTGGGTACCAGATCTACTTGAACCGATGGGGCACTCTTTGTCTCACAGATCGTGGTCAGGCGCCCACAACAGCATCCACAACAGTGGCAACAACCAAAGATGAAGCACCCCCCCCCCCCCGCACGGCGACTCCTCGAGTCATCTGTGCCTCCCACCTCAGTTTGATCCATTGCACCACTCACGACTACATGAGTGAGGCACTCGCATGGAAAAGGCACAGCAGTAGCAGCACAACAAGACCAGCAAGCAAGGCACCATTCCAGGTATTCATGGTGGACACCCACACAGCATCTTCAGATGAGAGGGGCAAAACAGACGACCTCAATAACCACGAAGGAGCTGGTGCAAATGGCAAGGACAGCAAACGCGACGACGAGGAGCGAACAAAGGTCACCCTCGGTGAACCAGGAACCATACCATGAAAAATCTTCAGGAGACAAGGAAGAGCGCGCAAAGGCGCACCGCCCGGCGATAACTCAGGAAGAAGCAACCAAGGAAGCGATCAACCTGAGAGCAGCAGGCGCCATGTCTCAGAAGCCGCAAGGCAAACAGAGCCCTCAGAAAAAAATCATCCTATCCAAAGAGGCAACTGTCAGGGTAACAAATGCAGTAAAGCACAGCAAGCTCCTTCCACAGAGCGCAACGCGCGATGAACTCAAAGCTTACAACCAGCTAGCAAGTGACATCACAAAGAAAACGAGATGACTAAGGCTCGAGCTAGAGAAGCAAAGACGAGTCGCAGACGAGTCGAATGCCGACCACCAAGCACCACCAAAACCCTTGGGTGCCTCCGATCACGGTTCACCCTACCATCACAGGTCCAGATTCAACAACCTACGCCGAACAGACAAAAAGACAGTTGCTCGCAACCTTGACGACACATTCAGACTCGAAGACGAGGATGAAGAAGAAGAACAACTCACAATAGCAGAAGCACTGATCGCCGCAAAGGCATACCTCCACTCCGCCCAGACTGGAGAAAAAGAGGAAGTAGACCGCAACACTACGAGAGCACTCAAAGTGATGAACGACGCGATCGCCGCATCAGTACCCAGAAAAGAAAGCACAGGACGAGCAACCAGCGAGCAATCGCCGGATAGGGACCCAAGCTCACCCGATGAAGACGACGACAGCAATGATGACCGTCGCGACCACCCTGACCGAAACAGATATCACGACAGGGACGGCCGCGGCAACCGATGGAACAACGATTAACGACGCGACGCGCGGGACGACATCACACAGAACAAGATCAACTAAGGACGACGCAAACGCGTGGCTCGTGAAGAATACTCTGAGGATCGAGAGTCTGACAGAGATCTAGAACCATGGATAAATTATGATTCTTTGAAACTAGACATGGATAAATTGTCATCTTATCATGAACAACCTAATGGAGATATTTCATAAGTTAAAGGAAAGGTAAAAGAAGTCCAAGTTGCATTCCATCATAGGGTTACACTGATGGATTTCTTCATCATGGAGCCAAACCAAAGCAACATTGTGCTTGGAAGGGACTTCCTCCGAGCTATGAAAGGCTTCATCGATATTGGTAACGGGCACATAAGCTTACGCGGTAAGGCGAAAGGTAAGTACCTCTTTCCTAGAAAGAAGAAGAATGAGCTTCTTGAAAATCAATTTTAAGGATTTTATGACTCCGATGATCTCGGAGACCTTTGATTCTTCTTTTGCTTTATGCCTAGCTTAAAGGCGTAAAAGAAAGCGCTTGTTGGGAGGCAACCCAAGATGTTTTTACTTCTGTTTTTAGTGGTCTTGATGATTGTTACTACTGTAGCAACATTATTGTATCTTTATTTTCAAGCTTTGTGCCAAGTTATACCCTCTTATGATAAGGGAAGCAAAAGTTGTGACATGTTATCCAGAAAACAGATTTTGTCTGCTTGAGGGAAAAAAATCAAAAAAATCACCAGTTCATCTTTTTGAGCTGAGTTTTTTACACAACATGCTCTATACAATTTGAAACTTTCGTATGTTCTGAGTTTTTTTATTTGAGTTGCAGAAGTACCCCCAAAAAATTCTTTACTACCAGCTGTTCTGTTTTTCATAGATTATGCCACGTTTTGCCTCTCTTCACTTTTGCAAACCTTAAGCTTGCTTTTTCTTTGCAAAAACTTTTTGGCAATCTTGAGAAACATGACATCTTCAAGAATATCTGTATATCAAGTGGAGACAAATTATTTTATTAAGGGTACTAACCTCTCTAATCAGCTTATGATGAGTTATGTATGAAGGGAGTTTTCAAGTGTGCGAGGGAAGATGATGAAAGAAGATCCAGGAGTGTCAAGCGCTCAAGCTTGGGGATGCCCCCATTAATCCCCAATAAATATTCAAGGAGACTCAAGCGTCTAAGCTTGGGGATGCCCTCGTGCATCCCCTTCTCCATCGACAATCATCAGTTCGTCCTTCGTCTCACTATATTTTTATCAGTTCATGCGTTATGTGCTATGCTTGGAGCGTCTCGCTCGTAGGTTTCCTTTTTAGTTTTCTTTAGCTTTTCTTGCTGTTCATAACAAGTTAGACCCCAGCTTACTTTGTGTGGGAGAGAAACACGCTCCACTTCCATCTAGAACACATCATAGGATTTTCATGCTTATCTTTTCTCTGTTGTGTGTTCTTTATCTTTTCGTAGTTGCTTCCATGTTTAGTTTTAGTTTTAGTTTTAGTGCTTGTCTTTAGCAAGAGCTTTGGCTTTTTCTTAGTTTGTTTCTAGAACTCTCTTTAGTTTTCATGTTTATCTTGTTAATAGAGTTGGTTGTTGCACTGAGTTGTGTCTTGTCTTGAAGTAGGTAATTGAGGTTGCTATTAAATTGTAGTAGTAACTTGCAATAGTTTTGAGGTATTGTTGTGAGTAATGTTTGAACATTTGGTGTCAAGTGCTCTAGCCTTTTAGTGATAGGTGTCGTATTTTAGGCAATCCGTGCTTATTTTTAAAACCTACAAAAACTAGTTGAGAATTCTATCTACTAGATGGATCACTAATATTTTTAGGAATCGGATATTAGAGTACACTCATGTAACATGAGTCGAGGATGCGCAAGGATAAACAAACCCCCATACAATCCTCCTCGGGGTACATGTCTCTTTGTGAACCTCCTTATTAAATTGAGAGTTACCGATAATAAGTGCATTAGTTCTTCGGACTAATGTAAGTATTGAAAGTTGACACTTCCACCTCCTCATATTTGCTAGCCTCTTCGGTACCGCGCATTGCCCTCGTCTCACTCTGAGAGTTGGCGTCCACCTCGCCGGTGCATCCAAACCCTTGGCATGATACGCTCTGTCATCATATACCTCCCCATATCTTTCCTCAAAACAGCCACCATACCTACCTATCAATTCACTATTGGAATTCTCTTGTTTGTCGTCTGCCTTCGTAGACAGCAAACACACCTTTAGCTGTCGGCCAAGAGCTTTGCCGTCTGCTCCCGAACGGCACAGCTCCGTTCAACAGTTTCTTCGGCAAAGAGGTGCTTTGCCGTCTGCACATAATCGACGGACGGCAAAGCCCTTTGCCGACAGAATACTGCCAAGTAGACGGCAAAAAGGTTACGAGCCCCTCCGTCAGCCGTTAACGGAGGGGTGTGTCGTCTACCGATAGACGGCAAAGATCTGATGACGTCATCAAGATGTCACCTCTCATCAGATCTTTGCCGTCTGCCCGGCAGATGGCACAGTAATGTTCTTTGCCGTCTACCACGCGTATGCAGCGGGCATACAAACCAAATGGCACCTAGTCTGTTCCCAGATTGCATAGTTGGGTGCCACGTGTCACCTTTGCCGACCACCAGAAGACGGCAAACAGCTTTGCCGACTACCTGCAGACGGCAAAGAACCTACATTGCCTCAGTTTTTTCTGTTTTTCTTTCAATCCCTGCATTTGACAAAACTATAGCAATATATATAGACATATATACATGTTCTCAACAGCTGTGCAAGCACCCACACATTCTGATCAACCAAAACTATGCATATATATATTTTCTTCAATCCCATACTCATATATAGTCTCAAACACAACAAGTGATCTTCTCCAAAAACAATATATACATGGTACATCATAGCACTCCATCATAGCACCATATCAAACACACAAGTGACAATTTTTTTTATAAAACTAAGCTACAAGTCCAAATGCACCACTCCATCGTAGCATGACAACCTTCAAGAAAATCTGCAAAAATGAGGCTAATTAGCAATGGTGATCGAATTAAGAAGAACAAGTAGAAGAAGATGTAAAATGAGAAGAAGAAGAAGAAGTAAAATGAGAAGAGGGAGAAGAAGAAGAAGAAGAAGAAGAAGAAGTAAAATGAAGAAGTAAAATGAGAAGAAGAAGAAGAAGAAGAAGAAAAAGAATGAGAAGGAGAAGAAGAAGAAAAGATCCTCTCCTCCTTCTTCTGTTTTCTTCTTCTTTTGAGCAAACAAAGCTAACATAAGCAATGGTGATCGAATTAAGCTAGATTTAGCATATTTTAAGGAAATTGAGCTAACTTCAGCATTTTTGAGCAACTAAGCAAACTTTAACAATTATTGAGCCAATTTAAGCTATCTTTAGCATTTTTTGACCCAATTAAGATAACTTTGAGATTTTGTGAGCAAACTAAGTTGACTATGTTAGTTTTGGAACTAACTAAGCTAAATATGTCCTTTTTGTGTAAAACAGGAAAAGTATGGCATTTTTCGAATAAATATAGGATTTCAGAAGCTAAATATGCAATTTCAAACTAACTAAGCATTTATAAAGAAAAATATAGAACATAAATTACCGGAGTGTAGCCCTCAAGGCTGAGGTGGCTGAGAAGCATCAGTCAGGTTGCCCGAGGTTGACGGGGGAGAAGGGTCATGGGATGCATCCTGAGAGTTATGATGCACGAAAAGATCAACAAGCGGTTAGCACGATGCCACTCAATAAGGTATTGATGATCATCTAAAGATACTCACCGTCCCCACAGGAGAAATGATCAGCATCGGTGGAGTGGCCTGGCCAGTCTTCTCGCACATAGTCTACATATTTGTTTTCCACGAGTCAATTATATTAGTTCCTAATATAAACAAACATTATAACATGTGTTCTTTGGGTGAATATGAACAAGTGATTTACCACGATGAGCTCGTACAAGGCCCGGTTCGACGCATCGTGGCGTGCCACGACCTCCTCAAGATCCTTCGCCGTCCTTTCCTCCGCCAACCGCTCTCTCTCTCTGTTGCCTTCTCCCCGCCAACCGCTCCTTCTCCTCGAGTAGCCGCTGGGTATTCTGTCGCTCTCTCTCAAGAGCTTCCTGCAACCCCACTCCTGTAGTTAGAACTGTAATATTCAATGAGAGAACACAAGAATGCAAGAGTCCTTATGGCTAACCTCGATAGCGAGATCGACTGGCCGCGCACGAGTCCTTATAGCAGGAGAAGAGCTCATTTGGCGCGCCTTGATCTCAGGAAGAGTCCTATTGCACCGAATCAACTTATCTCCAATGGCCATGGCGCCATGGCGCCTTCCGCCACCAGAGATCATCACCATCTCCGGGTCTATAGGCTTCCCAACCGGGGTATAATCCTACACGTGCTTCTCCTTCGCCACCTCGGTATAAGCCTTCATCTTACCGTAGGCGGCAATGTTGGTGAAAGTCGACGGAGTGGAAATATCCGACTCTGAGAGTGCCTTGGCCTTCTTGTACGACGCTGTATGGGCCATGCCATAATTGTCGAACACACCAAGCGGCTCTGTTTTATTATGCTCCGCCTAAAAGACAAAGCAAATCACAATATTAGTAAACGGCTAAGTTGCGGCTGCCTTGATGGTGTGGCACACCAACCATCTGGGTGTGCCGGTCCTTGGCATTGTTGTGAGCGGCCAACCAGGCTTCTGAGCACCACTGGTCCACAATGACCTCCCAACAATCCATCTTATCCGCACACCATCTCGGTGGCGCCTAAGTTAGTAAACATGAAGATTTAGCTATTATATAGGCCTAGCTAGCTAGGAACGAAATCAAGGAAACTAAAAGACGCAAGAAGGGGTTACCATCATGTACTGGTCCCTCGAAATATACTTCTTTCGGCATTCCGACTTGCGACGCTTAAGGCCACGCTTGGCGTAGTAGTCACGAACCGCCTGCACTCGCATCTCGAGCCTTGTGTTCTACAAGAGGCGCCTGCACTCTTGGATGAGCACCTTTCCCGCCTCCTCCTCCATGGACTCTTCGACATTGTAATAGACCTGCAATTAATAGCATGAGACAACACTGATGAGTGCACCAACTACCTAGCTATTCTCAAGTTCTCATTATGTGAAAGATAAATTACCCAAAAGCCGTTCAACACCCTGTCCGCTCTGGTGTGGCATTCGACCCCATTGACGAGGCCTCGGCAGCTATGTAGTGCTCCCAAAAGAGTCCAGGCTGGGGAGGCGAATCATCATCGGGCAACTGAACCAACCCCGGAAAATTATGCCTAATGAGCACACCAAGGATGTCGTTGGGATTGAGGACACCTGAGGCATATGCCCAACCCCTGCAATACAAAAAAATAAAATAATCCATCAGATATTTGCATAAACCTCGGCGTACTGAAAGAAAGTAATTAAGTGCACTTACGTCTCTCCATGAGGCGTAATCAACGACTATGGGCGGGAGTCACCAGCTCAGCCGGGAGCCGTGTACCCCCACGCTGGTACACGGTGTTACCCTCAACCCCCTAAGCCTCATCATCAGTGGGAACCGCCTCCTCTTCACCAACCTGCCTCTCTTCACCAACCTCCCCCTCGGGCGTCTCCACCTCCAGCCATGGACCCCAGGACGTGCGCCCGGATATAGCCTCCTCCTCCACCACGGGACTCTCCGGGGAGGGAACCACCCTGTGCTCTGGTGAATCAGCCAGAGGTGGTGGCGAGGAAGGCGCAACTGTCCGCCTCCCTCTCATGCAGCCACCACCTGCTCGGTCTCCTCTCCCGCCCCTCTTCGTCCGACCTCCTCTCCCGCCCCTCTTCGTCCGACCTCCTCTCCCCTTGGGCACCTCAGAAGTAGGAGGCGAGGACATACTCTCAAGCAAAGACTTCCATAGAGTCCCTGGTGCGAGCATAGTACCCCGGCCCCTACCTCATGACGAAGAACCACCCGTGGAGGTCTCGCCCTCCATATCTGTCACGAACCTGCCAGCAAGCATAGTAAAAGAAATTAGTACAAATGAGAAAAAGAAATAATACTACTACAAAAGAAAAAAAGTAATTACTATAATGACAATATATATAAATACATTTAAAGTTGGGATTCATACAACTAACAATAGTCGCGATCATCTGTCTCTTCTCCGGGATCAATTGATGGATCATCATCACTATCACGCGTGTCATCGTAAATGACGGCGTTGTCAGGTTCAACAACACCAACATTTGGAAGGCCTTTCTATAAACGATCAAGTATTGACAAGTCATCTGGAGCAGTAACCTCTTCTTCTTCAGGAGGGTCTTGCACATCATTCGTATGGGCTTCTTCCTCATCATTGATATCGGGTTCACTCTCATTTTCTTGTTCCATGTTCTCGGGTTGTGTAGAGCGGTTTCAGAAACGTTTTTTCAGGCTCCGGGTTTCATGGAAGAATTCTCCTTCATATGTCTCCGGGTTAATGTGAGGATCATAATCATCTTCGTTGGGGGGAGGTGGTGTAAGATGTGGCGGTACATCATAAACGACATCCCAACCTTTCAGGTTTTCAACCGTTTCGCAGGGGTATGATAGATAGAAAACCTGGGTGGCCTGTTGAGCCGTAATATAGACATCGTGGACATTGAAATGTGTGTCTTCTCGAATTTCGACTAGACCTACATGTTCATGAGTCCGTCTAGTCTCCGACAGAAGGAACCAATGACATTTGAAGACAACAACGTTCGGAGGATTTTCACCATAGAATAGAAGTTCGTATATTGCTTCAACTCTTCCATAATATTCGATACCTCCTTCGCCAACATCCGACACACCCGAATTTGTAGATGTTCGATCGGGAATTATTTGTTCTTTACCAACGGTACGAAAGAGATACTCGTTGATATCGTATTTCTCAAATGTACAGACCTTAAAGTCAAAACCATTAGCGACTTGTCTCAATTCGGCGTCTATAGGCTCGTCAGGTGAATTTTCCTATAAGTTTAATAGGAAAAGATTGGTATATTAGTCGGAAATATGAACAACAAATGAAACCCTTTATGAATGGTAGTTACCGTTCATTTGAACCAAGAGATGAAACCGGGATTGCCGTGTCCATGTTTGGCGAGATGCTCATACTCTGCGATGGAATCCCTTTCAATAACCGCTCCATTCGAGTATTGGGCGACGTATCGACTATACCAATTGATGTGAATAAGACACCAGAATTATAAGAAGTTGCAAAACATTTTACGTACCGAGCACTTACTCGATGTACGGACGCACTTCTGTTAGGTTGGTAAAGACATACAATGTAAGCGTCCTCCATTCTTCGAGATCCAATATCATATTTCTCGACGCATCAACAGATCCAAGCTTCCCTTTAAATAGGCTGAGGTTGGATTGACGTCGTTCGGGGTCGCCAGTATTGTATCGAGGCTTTGGATTATGCAAATGGCGATTTTTGGCTTCATAGTTTGCTGTCACGAAGTTTTCCTCGTCCTCGGTAATGAATGCCTCGGCCATGGATTGTTCAATTCTACGTTTATTTTTACATTTTGCTCGAAGCGTCTTCTGCATTCTCTCAGTTGAATAGCACCAACGGTTTTTCACAGGGCCACCCTAACAGGGATCAACCCCGGCAAATCCCATGGTCAGGGACCCTGGGTTAGTCATGAGAGGCACAGGTTGGACGATAGCTCGTCGGCAAACAGGAGGATACGTTCATGCTCGATATTATTGATGAGGGAGATGCGATTACATTGGATGCCAAGGCTGGAGTGCTCAAGGCTAGGGTTACAGATGATATTGGTTGCCTTTGGCGTCGCCCCTCCTAGCCCTTATATACTGGGCTAGGTCTCGAGGAATTCATCTACGTTTACAGGTAAGCTTTCCTAACCCTAGCTTGCTCCGTACGACGGGTCTTCGCACCTTCCTTGTCAGTCGCAGACTCCTATGTCGGTGCCAACTAGCGGGCCAAGGCGGGCCTTCATGGGCCTTCTATCTTCAGGGACATCGGGTAGGCTTATCCGTAGGAGTCGTGGGGTCACCCCCTCGTCAGTAGCCCCCGAGTGCCTGGGGGACTCGAAGAGTCGCGCAGGGACTCGAGTACATCCATTTGTTGGTCGTTTGTATGCGCGGTACAACCACGGGTCGCTGGCAGTCTGGTGGCCTTGACAAAAACCTGTTTCGAGGGATGCTAAGCTGAAAGGGCCCAAGGAGTCGACTGGTCGAGCCTTGGTGAATTGCGCTAGTGGCAAATACTGCAGTAGCCCAATCAAACCCACGTCCCTCGACGTGAGCTTGTAAAACTGGAGTCAAGCAAAAGTCCTGCCGCTTCAGGTCTTACGGTGTTCACTTGCCGCCAGTAATGTGTATAGCCTAAGGCGCGTCCGCCTGGTTTTTTCTATCATGCGCAGCGCATGGAAAGGGTTGCGAGTGAAATCCCTCTTCGGCAAGTCCCAGCCCGGCCGAACTTCGCAGCGGGGTCTTACCTACATGCTAATCTTGCGTGGCATCTGGGCACAGTGTGTCGTGTTCTAGGAATGTGTGTTTTTGAGGCGCGGAGCCTAATAGTATTGCACCCTCTTGGAACAAAACATCAAGCGAGTTGTTCACTTATTCACCCGCGGAGCTTGTTTCGAGTGCTTCGGCGAGGAGTTCTTTGCGAGTGGTCACTCGAATGTCGTTTCGGCTCTTGAGGTGAGGGAGCACCTGAGACTCTTAGCGCCGTATGATTTTGCGAATGCATGTTTGTCTTGTGTCGGGTTGAGGGAGCACCTGAGACTCTCGTGAGTGCGAGTGGTCACTCGAGCACATTGCTGACCTTTGGGTGAGGGAGCACCTGGGACTCTTATGATGTGCTCTCCCGATGGGACTAAGATGTTTTTGTTCATCGGGAAAAGATCTGAAAGATAGAATCTCTGAGCCTTGATGGCTTACTCAGTACGCCTTGCTGTGATATGAAGTTGGCGTGGTCTTCTGGTGTTTTTGACCACTATAGCCTGCCGAAGGAAATGTCTTGGCGCTGTCCCGCTAAAATTTTCGCGTGTCGCGATCATGGTCCTCTTTTTGCGCGCGTAGTGGGCGGTGTTGTTACCGCGCCGGTTGGATTTTCCATACTTTTCGCCTGTTTATGGGATCGTGCCACGTTTGCTGGGCGATAAGGTTGGACGGTGGCCCTTCTTGCTAGGCCCTTGGGTTAAATACCTTGCGACTGGGTAAATTGTAGGTTTTACCTAGCCATTTCCTTCCTTCTCTTTCTCTGTTTCCTTCTTGTTCTTGAGCCTTCATCTTTTCTCCTATGCGGGCTGCTGCGGCATCTATGACCAAGCTCCCCCGTAGTGTTGTAGAGTCGGCCAAGATGTCCAGCAAGTGGGAGCGGTCCACGTTCAGGGCCGGAGATCTGGATGCGCTGGTTGCTGACGGCGTGGTGGTGGAGGGTGATGTGCGTCTCCCTGGTGATGAATCGATTCCAGCGCCGGCGGCGGACGAGAGGGTATGCTTCTAGGATTTCTTCCACCGCGGGTTTGCTCTTCCGCTGCATCCTTTCGTTCGCGGCTTGCTGTATTCCTATCGGCTCCAGTTGCATGACCTGACTCCCAACGGAATTTTGCACATTGCGTGTTTTATCACTCTTTGTGAGGCCTTCCTAGGGATTTACCCCCATTGGGGACTTTGGAGGCGCCTTTTTAGTATAAAAAGGACAAACTCTGAGTACGCCGTGGGTCGGGTGGGTATCTCCATTGGGGATAAACATTCGTATTTTGACTTGGAGAAAATCGATTCCGTTAGCGGCTGGCGAAAAGGCTGGTTTTATCTGAAGGATCGCTGCGTTGCTGGTCAACAAATTGGTTTTGCTTCTTTCAATACGGGAACGCGGGTGGTCAGACATCCTTCGTGGTCTCATTCCTTGACCGAGGCGGAGTCGTCCGAGCTGACTCCGTTTTTGAAGAGGATTGCTCTGTTGAAGGATAACTTGACTGGTGGTCATCTCATCTCTTTTTTTGAGGGGAGGCAAGTTCAACCGTTGCAGCATCGAACTCGTCCTATGTGGCAGTACGAGGGACTTGGTGACTCGACGAGATTCTCGCCTCAAGAGCTTGAACCTGACGCCCTGCTGACTCGCATCCAACATGTGACCAAGTGCTCGAGTATTTCGGAAATGTGGCTTGCCCTTCCGTATGCTTCTGATCACTCTCCGCCGCCGGTTGGTGTCCGTGTTCGTTTGTTTGGACAAGTACCTAGTTTTGCTCTCTTTTTGACATTGCTTGCCTTGCAGGGCCATGCTCCGGCGCTGTGTAATCCTCCGCAGCCGGAGGACGCCGATATTCTTGAAGAGTCTGGTGCTTCCGTAGCTGATGATGCTGCGCCAACTGTTGATGCTGAAGCTGTGCTGGTAGAAACTGGAGATAGTGAAGATTCGAGACCCTTTCGCGTGAAGCGGTCGCGCCCCTTGAGCGCTGAAGATCATGATGCATTAGGTGATGTTGTCCCACCGGCTGCTCCGTTTGCTGGGCCTTCCCCTTCGGCTGCTACTCCGGCCGCTGCTCCGAAGAGGGTCAGGCTTGGGAGGCTGTTGCGCCCTCGTGCTGCGCGTGTCGGGTAAGAATCTGCTGAATTTTTTCCCGTTCCCTTTCCTTGTTCCTGCGTCTGATAATGCTTATCTTGTAGTGCTGCGACTGCTCCGGCTGCTTCGTGCACCAGCGCAGCTACTACAGGTTTGAAGTCGACGGACTCTGGGGCGGCAGCCAAGCATCTTGAGGGCCCCTCGGCTGCTGCTGGTTAATCTGGGCCGTCGGCGGTTCCTGCCGTTTCGACTGTGGGTGTAGTTCCTGGTGCACACTATTCTGAGGCGCCTGGTGCTGTTGCTCCTGAGTCCAAGCTTACTGAACATGGTCCCCCGTACTTTGGCCGGCTTGATCTGGCGATTGAAGACAAGGCTCGTGCTTTTGACCACGTCTCCAAGAAGGTAAGTTGATTCGTGCCTATGCGACTTTATCATTGGGGGCACGGCAGTGCTCCCAATGGGAGTAGCCCCCGAGGCTACAAGTAACTGCTTGCAGTTGCTTGTAGTCTTTTCTTTCCTTATCATCTGATTGTCTGGACTTTGCAGCCTGTTTTCCAACACTGTGAGCGTTTGGTGATTGATGCTGAGCGTTGGCAACGGGCCCATGATTTTGCCCATGATGCTTTGTCTGCTATGAGTGGTGAGTTTTCATTCTTGTGCTGCTGGTTTTTGGCCACTGCGTCTTCTGTTCTGAGTAATGTCTTGCCTCGCAGACCGTCGCCAGGCTGCCGAGAAGCAAGCCGAGAAGGCGGGGAGGACGGTTTCCATTCTTAAGGCTACCTTGGCTTCCAAGGAGGCGGAGTTGCGTGGTCAGCACGAGGAGCTGGTTCGCCTTCGTCAAGCTGAGGACGCGCGTGCGCGGGTGGAAGCAGTCGAGGGGAAACGTCTTCGCGCCTTCGCGGACTCGCTTGTGTGTAAGTTTGTTATTCATTCATTGGTCTTGTTGTTCCCACTATCTTCCCGTGATGACGTTTCTTTGCTTGAGGCAGCTGCTATAGGTGCGAAACCAATGGAAGCTGCTGCGTCAGGGTCTGGAGTTCTTCAAGGTGCTGTAGATGCTGTTGCAGGTGTTGTTGCAGAGGTTGGGGATGTCTGCACCCGGGCTTCCGATCTTGTGGGTCTTGCGCACGAACACCTTATGCCGGAGGGTTCAAAGGTGCCTGATGGTCTGGGCACTCGGGTGGCTGCATTCGGCCCGGATGGGAGGCATATGGTGGAGCTGGTTGCGGAGAGCGTGGTGAGTGGTTCTTCCACGGCCCTTGTCGTCCTTATGGGGCATGGGATTTCCATTGATGATTCCTTGGTTGAGACCATCCCGGACTATTCTGATCAGCAGAATGACCGAGCCGATAAACTGGCTCGTCACCTGCAACAGGTTGTAGATGCTCAGGATCCCCCTATCGTAGGTGGGGGGAGGCATAGTAGTGTTGCATCGCTTTGAAACTTTGTCTTTAATTTGTGACTCCATTGTGATGGTTGGTCTTTTGCTACCTTTATCTGAGTGACTGCTTGGCTATTCCTCTCGCTGCTTTTTGATTTCTTTATTCATCCTGCGGTAGGCCACTCCGGGCGTTCTTCGTCCTTGGAATTTGCTGAAGGATGACGCTCGCGAGGGTGCCTACGAGTCCGTTTGCTTGCAACTGAAGAACGCTGAGCGGGAGATTGTTTCACTGAAAGGATCCTTAGCCGTTCAGTGTACTCAGCGCGAGCGTGCCGAGGCCTTGGTTGAGAACCTTGCTTCGTGGGTGGTGAAGTTATCCGACCTCCTGCGGGGTGAGTTTCGCCTCTGCTTGGTTGCTCGATTCCGTTTAGTAGGTTTTGCTGTCTTTGTCTTGATCGTGGTTTTTGACTTTCGAAGTGCTGGCAGGGCGATCTCGGGATGAAGAGAGAGCCGTTGAGTCAGAGATGTCACGGCTTGATGATCCCAGAGTGCAGGCGAGCAATCCCTTTTGGGTGGATAGGGCTCGTGCTCAGCCTTTACTTTGCTTCGTCTCCGGGTTGAGCGGGTGTCGGGTGCTCTCAAATACTGCCAGCGGGTATTGGGTGGTATCCATGTTGAGTTCTATCAGCTGGAGGTGGTTCCTTCGTCCCTTGAGAGGCTCTGTCGCGTATTTTCTCTGCCTGCCGAGTTATGTCGAGTGTTGGATCATCAGATTCGTGCTAGAGCCCGAGCTGCTTTGGGTTTGGTCCATAGTCATTGGCCGGGGGGTGGATTTTTCTCAGGGTTGGCGGGTCCTCCAAGCGGTAGGGATCATCCGATGAATGAGCACTATATGGATGTAGATAAACCTGCGCGCCAGTTTGTGAGGCGAGTTTTCGAAGAGAATGACTGCCATCTAGTTGCACTTATTAAGGCGAAGTTGGAGCCTAAAGATTAGGTGCTTCCCTTCGTTGTATATGCTTCTTCTTGGTGTTATATGTTACATGATGTCTTGGTTGTGTGGGGGATCGTCTGCGTTGTAGTTGCGGGGGACGTTCCTGAGGGTTGCCGTGGCCAGCCCCCGAGTGTAAAAGTTTTTATGTGCCGCGGTTGCGAAGAGCGCCTCGGGAGGGTGGTGGCTTCGGCGAGCCCCCGAGTGCCAAGTTAATGTGTCGCGATTGCGGAGGACGCCTCGGGGGGTGGCTGCTTCGGCGAGCCCCCGAGTGCCAAGTTAATGTGCCGTGATTGCGGAGGACGCCTCGGGGGGTGGCTGCTTCAGCGAGCCCCCGAGTGCCAAGTTAATGTGCCGCGATTGCGGAGGACGCCTCGGGGCGTGGCTGCTTCGGCGAGCCCCCGAGTGCCAAGTTAATGTGACGTGATTGCGGAGGACGCCTCGGGGGTGGTTTCTTCGGCGAGCCCCCGAGTGCCAAGTTAATGTACCGCGATTGCGGAGGACGCCTCGGGGGGTGGCTGCTTCGCTGAGTGCCAACAGATTTTAGGGAAAAATATTTATGTAATACTTTTCCTGCTGTCTCTTACAAAGAGTAGGGGGGTTCTGTTGAAGACAGATCCCTTTTGCTGAGAACGATGATGTAGTGGCCTTAAAGGCCTGGTAGCTTTGTCTTCGAGAGCCTGGGTTCTTTGGGCGATGTTCCTTTCCTTCTACGGGAGCGCTTCTTCTGCGAGTCCCATGGTCCTGCTGCCTTGGTGGGCTACGAAGGCTTCTGCTATCTTGTGAAATTCCTTGTCGCAGCGGTCGGATCTGACGAAATTGCCGCTGAATGTGATGACCCAGTGTGGTCCTGGCATCTTCATCTTGAGGTAGGCGTAATGGGGTACGGCCATGAAGCGAGCGAAAGCTGGTCTCCCGAGGATTGCGTGGTATTCAGAGTCCAGCGTTTCCTTGCGGAAGTTTGTCGCGTTCCCGAAGACTACCTCCAGGCTTATCCTTCCGAGGGGGTAGACTTCTTTTCCTGGTACGATCCCGTGGAAGGTTGTGCCTGAGAACTTGAGTGCGTTGTTTTGGATGAGCATGTCGTCGAGTGTTCGGGTGAAGATGATGTTGATCCCACTGCCGCCGTCCATGAATACTCGCGACATGTCGTAATTTCCGATTCTGGCCTCGAGTACTAGCGCGGCGTGCCCTGGTTGGGGAACGACTGGCGGGTGGTCGTCCCGGGAGAAGGCGATTTCTGTTTCCGACCCGCGCAGGTACTCTGGGACGGCCGGGTGTGCGGAGGTTGCCAGGAAGACTTTTCTGGTGACTTGTTTCTGCTGCCTATTGGAAGGCCTGCCTTCTTGTATCATGTAGATCCTCCCGTGGGCTTCTGGGTACTTGTCTTCTTCTTCTGGTGTCCTTTGGAATTCCTGAATGGCGGCCACCTGTCTTGTTGGCAGAGGGGGGGGGGCTGGTGGCGCGTTGTGGGCGACTGGCCCGACTGCTATGCTTGCGAGTGGTCGCACTGTTGCGGCTGTGAAGCAGCTTTTTTCCTCGGCCAACTCGTTGAAGCTTGTGCAATTCCTGAGGGTGTGCGACGATCTGTGATCTCCCCGCTCGTTTCTGAATCCGTGTATAGAACTCGGTCCGTCGATTTGTTCTTTGGCGGAGCGGAATGCGCGAGTGCCGTCGCGTGGCTGCCTTGTCCTCCATTCTCGTTTCTGAGCCTGGGGCTCGTCTTCTGGGTTGTCTCGTTGTTGTGGTCTGTTGTCGTCGCATTGCCTGCCGTTCCGATCGTCCGAGAAACCGGCGGCGACCATGTCAGGTCCTCTGTCGTCGTAGAAGTTCCGTCTGGGTCGCTTCCTTCTTCTGTCGGCTCCTCTGTCTCCGTTGTAGTCGTAGTCGTACTCTGATCGTTCAATGTGGGTTTCTGGTTCATTACGAATAGAATCTTCTCCGTCCGCCCAGCTGTTGGCTAATTCCAACAGCCGTGCGAGTGTTCGGACTTTCATCTGTCCGAGCTGCTCCTTGAATTCAACGCGTTGTAGACCTCGCCTGAACGCGTCGATCGCACTTTCGTCCGAGATGTCTTCCGCTGAATTCTTGAGTATCGTCCATCGCTGGATGTATGCTCGCAGGGTCTCCCTCGTTCCTTGTTTGCATGCCCGCAGTTCCTCGAGTGAGGCTGGTCGCTTGTATGTGGATTTCATGTTTTCTATGAAAGCTCCTCGGAACTGGCTCCAGGAGCTGATGGATCCGCGCCGGAGATTCTTCAGCCAATGTCGAGCGGAGCTCTCGAGCATGAGCTGTACGTACTACATTGCCGTGATGTTGGTTCCTCTCTGAAACTTGACTGCTGTTAGGTAGTCGTCGGGCCATGCCTCCGGCTCCTCGAGTCTGTTGTAATTTAGTGTCGTGGAGTTCAGTTTGAACCTGTTTGGCATTCATGTCTCACGTATGGCACGTGTGAAGCATAGTGCTCCACATGGCTCGATTTCCTCGTCGGAAGCCTCTTCGTCCGAGTACTCCTCGCGTGTTGCGCGTCTTCGCCTGCTGCGGTTGACTCTGTTATGTGTGATGTCGTCTCGCGCATCTCATAGAGTGCTGCGACGCCTGTTGTTGTCGTCGTTGTCGTGCTTCTTGTTCCTGTCAGAGCGTCTGCGCCTGTCGTCGTTACTGTCGTCGTCGTCGTCTGGTGAACTAGGGTCCCTGTCCGGTGTCCTCTCACGAGTCTGCCGTTTTGTGCTGGATTTCTTGGGCACCGAGGCGTCGATGGCATCCTTCATTATCTATAAAGAAATGGAAGTGTAGTGAGCTGGCTTGCCTTTTCCGCTTTTCTGGGCACGGGACAGGTAGTCCTGGGCGCTTATGAGTGCTTCTGCCGGAGTGAGGGGCTCGTCTTCGTCGTCGTCTTCCTCTGACCTGAAGTCGTCTTCGATTTTCCGCACCACTCTCGCCCTTTCTGTCTTCCGCATATTGTTGAGTTTCGATATGTTGCGTGTGGGGGAGTCGCGGCCTGGTGAGTCACTTCTAGGAGGTTGTCTGCGACTGCTTTTCTTTTCGAGTTCCGCCTTCTCTTGCTTCTCCATGGCTAGGCGCCATTGTCTTGTCTGCTGGGTTAGCTCGCCCGCTAGCTTGTTGTATGCCCTTAGCTCGTCCCTTGAGGCATCTGGTGGTATTAGCCTGCAGCGGGCGACTTCTTCCTTTACATTGCCATTGATGCCTTGGACAAGTATATTTTTTCTCTGGGTGGTTCGTCTGCCGCTGAATCCGGGGTTTGCTGCCTGCTACGTGATGGCTGACTGCTTTTTTGATTGCTGGGTCCTTGTTCCACCGGGACTTTCATTGGTATGGACCCCGGTTCTCCTAGATTTACAACCATCTAACTACTGTTGCCAGGACCTGTCGCTCTGCTGGTGGTTGGGGTGTCTTGACGAGTGCCCGGGACATCGACTCGTCCGTTGTTACCTGACGCTGGTGCACCAACTTCTGCCATGAACACCTGCGATGGTGTCCTTGCTGCCTCCTTGCTGATACGTGTGATGGTGCTCCTCCATGTTGGGGCTCCACTCGAGCGGTCGCGAGTGGCGTGGAGTCTTGAGTTGGGTGGGTAGCTACAACTGCCAGATGGGTTGGCCGTGCGGGCGGCGTCCGCTCCGGTCACTGCTGCAGGTGTTGCCGTGGGTGCGCAGGTGCTGTCGGTGAGGCGAAGAGTCCCCCAATGGTTGATGTAGATATGGTACGTTCCGACGATCAGATTGACGCCGGAGTTAGATCGGTGAAGACTGGCTGGAGGGCCGGGAGGTGGGCCGTGAATCCGAGGGACTCAAACAAATCAGATCTTGCCGGAGCCGCCGAGTCGATGAGTGTCGATGATGATGAGGCCGCCGTGATCGCGTTCCCAACCTGCGCGGTTCCCACAGACGGCGCCAATTGACGGGGATCGGGTTACAGATGATATTGGTTGCCTTTGGTGTCGCCCCTCCTAGCCCTTATATACTGGGCTAGGTCTCGGGGAATTCATCTACGTTTACAGGTAAGCTTTCCTAACCCTAGCTTGCTCCGTACGACAGGTCTTCGCACCTTCCTTGTCAGTCGCAGACTCCTATGTCGGTGCCAACTAGCGGGCCAAGGCGGGCCTTCATGGGCCTTCTATCTTCAGGGACACCGGGTAGGCTTATCCGTAGGAGTCGTGGGGTCAACCCCTCGTCACACCCAATCTTGCCTCGGTCGGGAGATGCAATATCAAATGCTGCATCGGATTAAAAAAAACCGGTGGAAAGATCTTTTCTAACTTGCAGAGCAACTCCGCCGCCGTCTCTTCAATGTCTTCTAGCACGCCATTTGATAGTTCTTTAGCACAAATAACACGGAAGAAATAGCTCAGTTCTTCCAGTACTAGCCATTCTTCCTCGGGGATATAGCCGCGCAACATCACCGGCATTACCCGCTCAAGCCATATGTGCAAATCATGACTCTTGAGACCAAATATTTTCAATTTTTCTGGACTAGCTCCCCTCCTCAGATTCGCTGCATACCCATCGGGGAACATCAAACGGTTTTGCACCCACAAGAGAATTTCCCTCATATGCCCCCTTTGAAGATTGAACCAGGCCCTTGGCTTCGACCAATTCTTCCTTCCTTTCGGCTGTCGCATGTTCTGTAAAGGTCTATCACATAGAGTCTCCTGGTCGACTCTAGCTTTAGGATTATCCTTTGACTTCCCATCTATGCCGAAAAATGTACCAAATAGGGCCTCACCGATATTATTTTAAGTGTGCATCACATCAATGTTGTGTGGAAGTTCGAGGTCTTTGAAGTAGGGGAGATCCCAGAAGCATGTCTTGTGAGTCCATGCGTGTTCCGAATTATATCCTTTGAAATACCCGGGATGTTCTCGATCAGGCTCGAGAGAGTTCAACTGAGCAAGGACCTGTTCACCCGTCATCGTAGGTGCTGCCAGGTTTTTGACAGCTTTGCCTTTGATGAAGTTCTTCCTGTCTCTTGTGAAAGGATGCTTAGGAGGCAGAAACTGTCTATGCAAGTCGAAGCAAGAATACTTGCCACCCGCCTTCATCCAATGAAACTGAAGAGCAGCCTTGCATGTTGGGCATGCGAACCTTCCATGAACACACATGCCAGAGAAAAGCGCATACGCCGGCAGGTCATGCATCGAGTACTGATACCACTCATCGTATGTTATGAAGGTCTTTTTGCTAGCTGCATCGTATGTCTTGAACCATTCATCCCAAGCTTGTTGCAATTCCTCCTTAAGCAGTTGCATGTACACATCCATATTCTTCCCCGGATATTTGGGCGCTGGTATTATCAATGTCAGGAAAATGTTCTTCCTTTTCATAATCTCTGAGGGGGGGAGATTGAGTGGCATGACATTCTGTGCCCAAGTTGAATTGTGCCTTCAGAGCCATCACTTGTGCGATGGCATCGAGATGACAAAGCTCAGTGTGAGCGTGGAGAGGACGTTTTGAGGACTCCAACATCTCATAGAAGGCCTTCGCAGTTTCCTCCATCTCATCATCCTCATCCCGCGCATCGTCCATGTCCTGCACCATGTCTTCGATCCCGGTTCTGTACTCGTCCATGCGCTGGCGGACCACCTCCTCTCTCCTGCGTCCGTAAGACTCGCCATGGAAAGTCCACACCGTATAATCATGCTTAAAACCCCACTTCTGCAAGTGTTTACCCATATCCACCTCTGTCGCCTGTTTATATTTGTCACACCTAACACAGGGCACCAGGTTTTTCTCTGACCATTTGCAAACGTTGCTCTCAGAAAGTCCTTGGTTTTCATTGCCCATTCAGTGGTCATCTATTTATGATTAGGGAGACCGGTGTACATCCAGGCACGATCATCGCTCATCTTGTCACTAGCTAGCTACTAAACAACAAATATACAAGTTTGTCAATTTTATTACATCCAATTTTTTTTGCTTTTATCATACATAGCTACGTCATACGCAATTAATTAACCTACACACTAATAGGTAAAGATAGGTCCTAATCCCACCCGAGTATGTGTAGATTGGGTTCGTTTTCCCATGCTCTGCTCCCGACCCGACGCAGAATTTCGGCAGCACATCCCCGCTGTTCTCCTAATACACGTCTCGACAACAAGCCGAGAGGTTGTGTATTTGGATAACAATAGGGAGGCGCTGACGAAATTCCACGTCGGATCAGGAATAGAGCATGGAAAAATGACCCAATCTACACATACTCGGACTGTCCATGGATAACGTTGGACAATTCGAAAGAATTACTATTATAAATATGCAAGTGAATGCATATTAATAACTGTAATCCTTTCGAACGGGAGACGCATACTGGTTACGCGACTAGCCTAGCTAGTTTCATCGGCACGAAGGCCGTAACAGAGCAAAAGGAAGGGGGGAGGAGGATAGGACTTCTTTTACTCACCCTCAAACGCAGGGGATACCGTCGAACACGAGACCCTCGACGGCGGTGCTCGAGGTGAAGTGGACACACCTGCACATTACAAACACTCAGTCCCGATAATTAAGATATGGAATACTAACATCTAATTACTAACTATAATATCTCTACTTTCTTATTCCCACCGGCAGAAGAGCCGGGCGGGAGCGATGGGTTGCGCCGGTGATTTTCTCCCTCGATCCTCCTCTTCTTCTACCTTCTCCTTCTCTCCTCCTCCTCCAACTCCTCCTTTTCTCCTCCTCCTCCTCCTCCTCCTTCTCTTCTCCTCCTCCTCTCCTCCTCTTTATTTACATTTTTCCTTTAAATTTCTTTTTTTTTCTTTACATTTTCTCTTTATTTTCCTTTAGATTTTCCCTTTATTTTCCTTTACATTTTCTGTTTATGCTCATTTACATTTTCTATTATTCTTCTTGTTTTCTTTTCTTATTCATATTATTCTTCTTCTTCTTTCCATTTTCTTATTCTATTTACATCTAGAACCTAAAATACAATATACTAGCAACTAACAGAAAAAAATTATGAATAAAATATACACTAAAAATATAGAACCTAAAATCCTAACACTAACATCCTAACTAATGCATATTTTCCTCTTATTTTTTTCTAAAATCTAAAATTCTAACTAAAACTAACTAACCTAATTAACTACAACTAACTAAACTAACTACAATTAACTAAAACAGAGAAAAAAACAGAGAGGGGGAGGAGGGGGCTCACCAGAGGAGGGTGGTGGTGGCGGCTGTTGGAGGAGGGAGGTGGCGGCGGCTGTTGGAGGAGAGCGGAACCGGAGGCAAGGGCTGCGCGGCGTCTCTTCACCGGCGGCGGCGGGGATCTGCAACCAGAGGAGGGAGGTGGCGGCCTGTTAGAGAGGAGGAGAGGAGAGAGAGGAGGGAGGAGGAGAGGAGAGAGAGGAGGACGGGCGTCGGGGCTCACCAGCGATGGGCGCGGTGGGACGGCTCGGGCGGCGGCGACCTGCAGCTCTGGCGGCGGCGGGCTGTGGGCTGGAGAGAGAGAGAGAGAGTGGGGGATGGGGAAAGAGAGTGGGACAGTTAATGGCCCGTACTATGCCGTCATCCAGCAGACGGCAAAGGCTTCTATGTCGTCTACTTGCAGACGACATAGCACGGGGCCGTTAGGCAGATCGAGCGCAGCCCGAGTGGGCCCCGATTGGCACTTTGCCGTCTGCATGTAGACAACATAGAAGCCTTTGCTGTCATCCTGGGTGGACGCAGACAACAAACAGCGTGTTTGCCATGCGTCTGTCGTTTGCCGTTTGTATTTATGTCAACAGACGGCAAACAACCTCTTTGCCATCTGCCCCGATGAAATACAGATGGAAAAGAGGTTGACACATGGCATTTCCATAGCCTTTCCGAGATATACTGCCATGCAACATCCACCTCTTCATGACCTAATCTTCATGTCATACATGTTCCTGCTACACTGGCACAGGCATACATTTGAATACATCATGATAGCTACATATTCTTTATGGTTGAGTACCTTGTAAAGTGTGAAGATCTTCTATACCTTCTTGTAAAATAAAGTGTTTCCCTTAAGTGAGGAAAAGATCCCAAAGAGGATAAATTAAAAGATCCCAAAGAGGAAAAATGAGAGTTAAATAGAAAGAGCCATTGAGGCCACCAAAAAAATACAAAAAAATAGAAAAAGGAAAAAAAGAAAAAAAAAGAGAGAAAGGGGCAACACTACTATTCCTTTTGAAATGCACTAGTACTCCCTCTATATCTTTGTGCTCCATAGAGATGATCATACATGCATATAGCTATGTGGGGACCCTTCACACTATAAAACTTGGCTTGCATATTCCAAGGATGAGCCTCCTCAAACGAGCTCTCGGTCTTCATGAGCGAGCAAGTTAGATGCACCCCCACTAGTTCCATTGGAGAGCTTTTCTTAGCTCATATGTGCATCGGTTTAATGGCAATCCCTACTTCTCACATCATATCTATCATTTGGCCCTCTCGCCTATGATTGTCCTTAATTATGTGAGCCTTTCACACCCTCTTTATCTTCCTCCTCCACCATATTTATCTCTTTGCCATCCTAAGTGTCAACTCTCGTGCTTACGCTCATCCATTGCATGAGTGCTCAACATTTCGAAAAGGAGTGGATTAATTTCACTTGTACCTGGCTAGTGGTCTAGGGACGAGTCAAGATAAGATTCCAAAGAAGACCAAGTGTGAAACTTTAGTAGATTGAGTTCTCAAAAAATATATTTTTTCTCTCGTATTCCCATATCCCCCTTCTTGCACGCAAACACCATTTGGAGACATTCGACTCACGGACAGCTAAGAGCTCTTGCACCTAATTGTTCTTTTGTTGCTTGTTTCAATGCCAATATAGACTTTTGATCTAGATACACTTTTGATCATATTTCGACTAACTTATTAACTCAGTGCACCCTAGTGCCAGTTCTTGTTTTCTGCTGTTTTTCTATTTCAGGTTTCCCCCATATTAAAAGTGCTCCAAAAATTCGGGAAAATCAGATAAAAAATTAGTGCAACGGAAACTTCCGGAATCACCAAAGTGGGGCCAGAGGGCCACCACCAGGGACCCAGCCGGCCACCTGGCGCAGCCTAGGGCTTGGCCGCGCCGAGGGGGGCGCCTGGACCCCTGGTGCCCCCCTGGCTGCCCCCCTTCGCCTATATATTATCTGTGACGTGAAACCTCAAAGGACAGAACCCATTTTCGCGATCTCGCCTTTGTTCCGCCGCCAGCGCGCTTCCAAGATCGGGACCACCACCAGACCACATCCCGGCGCCCTGGCGGAGGGAGGATTGACCTCCGGGAGCTTCCCCTCCAACATGGACGCTTCCCGTATTATCCGTAGTCTACCATGGACCATGGGTACGTGATCAATAGCTATGTGATGTTCTCCTTCCCTCTTTGTTCTTCATGGTTTAGACCTCGTGAGCTGCCCTACATGATCGAGGCACATATGTAATTTTATGTTGTTTCTATGCTGAGTTTGCTGGGATCTGATGGATTATGATACTATGTTCAGTTTGTGATTGAGTAATATATTTGGTTCTTATCTTTTATATTTTTGTTCCTAAGTAATTCTTGCATGTTCTCCGTTGATGTTTATTGCTTTGGCCAAGTAGTAGGTAGTGACTCCAAGAAGGAACGTTATGCTCGATTGTGGGTTCATGCCCCCTGATGACACGCTTGAGTGAAAGAAACATGAGTCTAGGGGATGTCTTGTTGCCACAAGGGGGAAAACAACGGTGCTTGTAACCGCGGTTGAAAGGATTGTTTACTGACCGCAAAGTGCTTTTTAATGCAGTTGTCTGTTGTTTTGGGTTTACACTTTGGGTGGGGCTCGCAACTTAATAACAATGAGATGTTCTGGATAGATGTCTCAAGGTGGATGATTAGTAGTAGATGCAGTTGGATTTCGGTCTACTTATTTTGGCTTACTGCCCATGCTTTTGAGCCTCGTCCTTTCTTTGTAGCATAGTTAGCATTGCGGTGCGGTTTTAATCCTGTCAATTGCCAGTTGTGATTTGTTTACGTCGCATAACAATTTTGTCGTCTTTTTGGAGAGAGCCATCACTAATGAACATCACGGGGCCCTGGTCCATATTCTCATCACTGTTTACACGCTCTTTTATTTTCCTGCTTTTATTTTCCAGTTGTTATCATTATCCCTTGTGTTTGATCCTTTGTGAACAACAAGGCCGGAGAGATTGACAACCTCTCTGTACTCGTTGGGAAGCAAATTTATTTGTGTGGTGTGCAGGTCCAGCTGAAGTAAGCAACCTGAGGTTCTGAAGGGCGCCATTGTTCACTTCACCACCTACTTATCATTGCCGGAGTCCTACGGGAGACGATCTTTTCAACCTTGGTATCTTTGTCAAGGTAAATTTGCCGCTACACTACATCTCAACCTTCCACTTGGGGTAACAGCTACCCTCTAAGCACTCGAGGGCTCGCGCGCAACAGCTACCCTCCGAGACGCCCTTCACTCACGCAACTTAAATTCGGCACTCATAAATACAAGAAGACAAAGCCACCCTCTAAGCCTCCTTATATACACTACATCAGACAACAAGAAGACAAGTCCCATACTTACAAGTCATCAGCAAAAAAAGAACAACACCTCCAAGCTACAAGAAGTCCTATACATTAGGCTCTGCTTTAACTTTACAAAGAGCACCAAGTATGCGGTCGTCCTCCTCGCAAACCTTCTTTACAACCAAGTGCGAAGGCTCATCTGCAACCTCATAATGCCTCCCCATCGGCTCATCTCGACCATCAGGAGGACCATGAGCAGCCAGCATGAGATCTATCTGAGTCCTGTGGTTGTGCTCCAAGGCAAAGGCACAACGAGCTCCCGAATGGATCTGATGATTCACAAAACGACAAAGCTCCAAGGGACGAGAAAATAAGCGGGAAAGCCTATCTAAGGTCGGTGGAACAGGGTCCAAGGGATAAAACTCGGAGAAGATACTACCAAGAACCCTACAGCAGTATTCAAGGGCCTTCGGAACCCTGTTGACTCGCAGGAAAAGAACAGCAAACGCTCGAGCGCGAGCCCTATCCATCCAAAGAGGATTTTCAGCCTGCACAGCCAAGTCGTCTAGTCCCGACAACTCTGAATGCACCGCCTCCTCCTCCTCACGGGACCGGCCAGACAAGACTTCAAAAAGAAAAAAGCAAACATTGGAAAATCTTCAGGTAGAACGAGGGAAAGAAGAACATGAGCAGTCGCACTTCGACACTCACCCTTCAGAAGACCGAACAACTTTGGTATCCAAGCTACCAATCCATCCAGCACGGCGTCAGCTCGTCATGCTTCGAGCGATGAATAGCAACATCGCCTTTCAGCTGACAAATCTAACGTTCCGTGTCTCTAAGGCGCAGGCGGAGGGACTCATACGCACCCTCGCGAGTGTCCTCCTCCAATGAATTCCAAGCCCAAGAAACGCCCAGGACGGCCTACCGCAAGAAGAAAAGGAACATAAGACAAAAAACGAATCAAAGCAAAACCTTAGGGGCGGGGAAACATAGCATCATTCAACATTTTCTCAGGAGGAGATACATTAAAAAACAAAGAGTCAATCAAAAGCACAGCACCCAGGAAAAAAGACCTCCCCATCTACTTGACACCCTCAGACTTGCGGATATCAGCCTCTATAACCAATTGCAAGAAGCGGGCCAGTTCGGTCACTCGCATGCTCTGCCCCTCCGTGTAATCAGGGACGGTATCCAGCATGTGATCCTCAATCGGCACACCGTGCCCTAAGAGAACAATAAAGACATTGCAAGCCCACTCACCATGGTGTCGCGGATTAAGCTCTCCAGAAGGCCACCACCCACGCCAAACGCAGCGGCCAATCAAATCAAGACCTTCAGGCACGTCATCTTCACGAAACATGTTCTCGTGAAGAAGCTGGAGGACGACAGTAGCTCGACTACTCGTGGCCTTGACGGAGTTCACGACACTCCACACGGCATCGATGGCGCCATGAAGAGTGTTCGAATCCTTAGAGGCAGCCGCCGCAACTTCAACACGCACGGAATCTACACACTAGGAAGAAGTGATAAGAAATTGCGCGAAAGTTACAGTCCAAGCAACAACACAACAGAAAATCACCCACCTGTCAGAACACCCGCCAGGGCGCACATGCAATCACCCTCAGCCACTTCGGCCTGTCGGAGCTGCTCCTCCACCTGCTGGAGTCGATCAGCCTCACTACGGTGCAGCTGGAGCTCTTTTTCTTTCAACTCCAAATTTCTCCGAAGCACGGTGAGCTCCCCCTCCAACTCAGCAGCCCGCTTTACGGCCTTATTCTTCCGGCCTGCACCAAAAGCGTCATCCATCACACAACTATTGGAAAAATCACACAACTATTGGAAATAAAAAACAAGGGTATAGAAGGCGGCGAAGGAACTCACGCCTCATGACAGTAAGCTTTTCCTAGGCAGCATCATGAGAGCCCCTATATCGATTGGCATCAGTCAGCACATGCTCGCACATCTGGAATAGAGGCTACAACAGTAAAAGAGTCAAGGACAAGGTTCCAAAAAGGAAAATAGTCAAAGACTGCGACCAACCACGAGTTGTTGCACGCAGCCTCGGGGGCTACTCCCATCGGGAGTGCTGTCGCGCACCTAATGAAATCTAGAAAACAAGTTCAAAGAAGGAAGGATCATTAAATTTTTACCTGCTGAGCCATCCGATCAAAGAAAGACACCTTGCCCTCCATGGCGAAGTCCTTCCTCTCCAAAGTATACCGCTCAGCACCAAAATGTTTCACATCCGGAGAAGAATTGCCTTCCATAGCTGCTCTAGAACCACCTGAAGGAGCGGCTGCAGAAACAGCACCCGCAACCGAAACCACAGAGGTAGACGTAGGACTCGACTGCTCAGCAGCGACACCAGCATCAGTCGCAGGGAGATGGGCGCCATAAGAATTTGAGGCAGAAGCAACCAGAACAGGCGGAGCGCTGCAAAATACCATTCTCAACACACAGAATAACAAGGGAATGATAAAGCAAAAATTCCTAAGGCACAAAACCGGTAGGAGCAGCACACGGTCGAAGGAGCACCCCAAACTATCGTTTCTTTTGAGCAACCGGAGGCGGACGAGGGGCAGCATCTGGCACCTTGGGCACTCCACCGCCACCTCCGGTTGACTGTCCAACAAGAGTCGAAGAGCAATACCGCCTAAACCGCAGCAGTGCCCCGTCATCATCATCATCATCATCAAGGGGAGGCCGCCCCCCAGCATTAGAACTTGAAGCTTGACCAGCACCTTCACCCTTCACAGGCGTAGAGTCAACTTGCATCGCATCAGGCTCCTCCCGCATTTCAGCCTCCTCAGGCTACGGCGGGTTGCTAAGAAGAGGAACATGGTCCTGCGGAAAAAACTAAAATCAGCAAGCAACAGACTTTAGACGACTACTACGACAAAGGCCAGGACAAAATACCTCAGGCAACTGCACGTCAGCAGAGTATGGAAGGAAACAACTCAGAAGCTAGTACTCGTACACTTGGTAATCTGCTGGATCCGAAATAGGAGACCGCGACCCAAAATATCTACATGAGAACACCTCTTCGAGTCCTCAAGTCCTAAGTACCGCCACATGGGATGCACTCGATACTGCAACAGTTGGACGCGTCTCCTCAGAAAGACAACAATGATCTGCCCACCAGTAATATTTCCCTTCAGATCCACGACAACTCGCACCAAGGGATCCACTACAACCAACTCGGAAGCAGACAAGACATACCCCCAGGACGACTGATTAGCCACTCGCGCAACCAAATCGAATGGCGCCAGACCATACTCTTGCCGAGAAACAGTTTGGTCCTTCTGATAGAACCAGCCCTTTTGCCACGTATAGACGGGATCCAACTTCTCCAGATCAAAGTAGGCATTTTTATCCTTGATGGAAATGCCGACGCCACCAATGGCATACTCCAAATTGGTCCTCTTCACATTAAAGAGGTGTTTCCAGAGCCCCCAATGGGGATAAATCCCCAGGAAGCACTCACATAGCGTGATGGAGCACGCTATGTGACGTATCCCATTGGGCGTCAGATCATCCAACTGCAGCTGGTATGCAAAAAAGTAGCCCACGGACGAACGGATGTACGGGAAGGGATAATCCACGCAGGAAAAGGCGCATGAAGATACAGCCTCGGCCCGCTAGCTGGCACCGACGTAGGAGTCCACAACTCACAAGGAAGGTGCGAAGACCTGCCGTACGAGCAAGCTAGGGTTAGGAAAGCTTACATGTAAACATAGATGAACTCCCCGAGACCTAGCCCGGTATATAAGGGCTAGGAGGGGCGACGCCAAAGACATGGCATATCACCTGTAACCCTAGCCTTGAGCGCTCCAGCCTTGGCCTCCACTGTAATCGCATATCCCCCATCAATAATATCGAGCAGGAGCGAGCCTTCCTGTTTGCCGACGAGCTATCGTCCAACCTGTGCATCTCATGACTAACCCAGGGTCCCTGACCATGGGATTTGCCGGGGTTGATCCCCGTCAATTGGCGCCGTCTGTGGGAACTACACAGTTTGGGATCACGATCCCGGTGGTCCCGTCTTCAGCAAGCTACAACTCAAAAGCAAGAACCAGATCTAGCCCACTCGAAGGATTCAAGATCACGGCGGACATCTCTGCCACCCCATCAAGACCGCTCGAGCTACAGTTGTGCCAGGACCGATACTACGGTAACGACCAAGTGCAGCACCAGCGCCGAAGGAGTCGACGACCCAGAAGAACGGCGAGGGGCCTCTAAGAAGGAATTCTACTCGACGAACCGCGACACGCAGAGGAGGACTCGCAAATCTTTCGACAACCCACCACCGCCCAGGCACCTGCCGCACATCAAGACGATGACTACGAGATCGAATCCAGCGATCAGCAGAACCACCGCCAAGGAAGAAGGAATCGACGACCCAAAAGGCGCGCATGGGAGATCTACAGCGAGGCCCCAATGAACGAACCACATCACGCAGCCGCACAACCAACGATCACTCGACGACACGCCGTCGCGCGAGCACCTTCCGCCAACCAAGACAGCGACTCCGAGACACCTGTAGGCGAGTACTACGACCCAGATCGAAGGCCGGATGAATTCGCCAACCTCATCAAAAACCAAGCCATGAGTCGAGGAATCGACACCGACCCTCGCTTCCACGAACACCCAGAGGATCACGAGCAGATCTTCAGAATCTCAAGATGGAAGAGGCACGCCGGATCTAGCAAACTCACGGTTAGAGAGCAGCTAGCAAGATCCTGCACGATCCATACCTTCGAGGATGACTGGGGACGCGTCAGGTCAGGTCACACTTTGAGAGACTGCCGCCTGTTCAACGAGCTAGCCGACGACCTCAAGAAGGAGAAGCAGAAAGAAGACAGGCGCAACCGACGACCCGAACAATCACCGACCTCAAGCCCGGAAGGACGTCACAGCCCGCTGCAAGAACAGGTTCTCATGATCCAAGAAGGAAGGATACCGCAAGCACAACGCGACGCCCACACCCTGCAGGCTAGAGCAGCTAAGAGCATAAACATAGTCGAAGTCTACCAGCTACATGACACGGAGACCAGCATCACGTTCTCACAGGACGACCATCCACCTGCAGTCCCAAGACCGGGGCACGCGCCCCTAGTACTCGATGCACAAATCGGAGGGTACCACATGGATAGGGTCTTCATGGATGGAGGCAGCAGCATGAACATCATCTTCGCCAGCACCCTGCAAAAGATGCTGATCCCACGATCAGTATGGAGAAAATCAAGCACCGAGTTACATGGGGTAGTCCCAGGAGAAGCAGCCACATCCCTCGGAGTCATCGAACTCAAAGTTGTCTTCGGCAACCGACGCAACTTCGCAAAGCACGTCCTCGAGTTCGAGGTACTCGACTGGCAATCGCAGTATCACGCCATATTGGGACGGCCAGCATTCGCGCAGTTCATGGCGGTCCCACACTATGCCTACCTCAAGCTCAAGATGCCAGGATCATCAGGAGTCCTCACGTTCAACGGAAGCTTCATCAAATCAGATCAATGTGATCGTGACTTCCATAGAATCTCCGACACATTCGGAGCCGAACAAGAACTCAGAGAAATAGCCATGGTGACAGACAAGAGTACCTTCCCATTGGTGAACCGAAGCGAATCCAGGGAGTACGGACGCGACTTCAGCATCGACAGCGACACAGTCACTCACCAAGTGTACCCGACGGACCCGGACAAAACAGTCCGCGTGTACGCCCACCTACCAGAGGAGCAGGCGACGGCTCTCGTCACTTTCCTTCGAGACGAGTGGGAAATATTCGCCTGGTGCCCAGCCGACATGCCTGGGATACCACGCGAATTCGCGGAACACGCCCTATGCATCAAGCAAAACACGAAGCAGGTGAAGCAAGCGCTGAGACGATTCTCGGAGCCCAAGCGCAGAGCAATCGGAGAGGAAATCAACCGGTTACTCGACACTCAGTTCATCCGAGAAACGAAGAAAGCCACATGGATAGCCAACCCAGTGCTGGTGCCCAAGAAAGACACGACCGTGCTGCGCATGTGTGTCGACTACGGACCAGTCAACAAGGATTGCCCGAAGGATCACTTCCCCCTTCCTAGAATCGATCAAATAATCGACTCAACAACAGGGTGCGATCTACTTTCCTTTCTCGACGCTTACTCAGGATACAACCAGATCAGGATGAAGGAAGAAGACAAAGAGCACACATCGTTCATCACCCCCTATGGTGTATTCTGCTACAGGACCATGCCCTTCGGGCTCAAAAACGCAGGCGCCACTTACCAACGAATGATGCAGGCCTGCCTGAAGGAGCAAATCGGAAGAAACGTGCAAGTCATCAAGACCTACAAAGCAGCCACACTACTCGACGACCTGCGCGAAACCTTCGCGGCGCTCAACAAATACATAATCAAACTCAACCCAAAGAAGTGCGCATTCAGCGTACCGGAGGGAAAGCTGCTTGGATATATGCTCTCTTCCCGAGGAATAGAGGCAAACCCTGAGAAAGTCCAAGCCATCACCCGCATGCAAGAACCAACCGACGTCAAAGGAGTACAACAGCTCACTGGAAAACTCGCAGCCCTAAGTCGCTTCATCAGCAGGCTGGGAGAACGCACGCTGCCTTTCTATCAGCTGCTCAGGAAAGGAGAGAAATTCGAGTGGACGGCGGAAGCCCGCCAAGCATTCGCGGACCTGAAAAAGACACTCTCGACCACACCAATCCTGGCGGTACCTAAGGAACGAGAGAAGCTATACCTCTATGTGGAAGCACGTAGCAGTGTAGTAAGCACAACGCTCGTTGTCGAACGCGCAGAAGAAGGCAAGGTCCAGAGCATCCAAAGACCAATATACTACCTGAGCATGCTCCTGACCAAATCCCAGCAGCGGTACCCGCACTATCAGAAGCTACTACTGGCCATCGTCATGACCTCAAGAAAGGTGTCCCACTACTTCAATGAGCACCCTATCACAATCGTGAGCAGCGCACCACTCGCTGACATACTCAACAACCCTCGATCAACCGGGCGAGTCGCCGAGTGGAACATTGAACTCAGCCCACGGGACCAGCAGTTCAAGCACCCAACAGCCATCAAAGCCCAAGTACTCCCAGATTTCCTGGTCAAGTGGACGGAGGTTCAGAGACCAGGCCCCCAGACCTATCAAGCTCATGGTCAATGTTCTTCGATGGGTCCAAGAGACAACAAGGAGATGGGGCAGGAGTTGTGCTCATCTCCCCTAAAGGAACAAAGCTGAAATATGTCTTCCAGATCAACTTCAGTCACGCCTCCAACAACGAAGCAGAATACGAGGCACTCCTCCATGGCATGCGCATGGCCAAAACATGCGGAGCCACTCGCCTCATAATTTACGGGGACTCCAATCTCGTCATCCAGCAGACGATGAGAAACTGCAACGCAATAGCCGACAACATGACGGCCTACCAAAAGCTCTACAACGAACTCGAAGGAAGTTTCGACGGTTGCGAGCTCAACTACATCACCAGGGACAACAACACAGAAGCTAACGAGCTCGCGAACATCGGTTCGACCCGGGGGCCTGTACCACCCGGCGTTGTTCTCGAAAGCATCAGACGGAAATCAATCAAGGTACATGCAGCAACACCTGAAGCAGTCGTGGACGGAGAAGACGCAACAGAAATGGCGCAGGTGGCAGCAGCAACCCCATCAGAAGGCACAAGCACAAGCACATCCGACAGCACAGCTCCGACAGAGCTCGAAGTACCTGTCTGGAAAAACCGTTCCTCCGATTCCTAATCGAAGGCACACTACCACAGGATGTAGCCGAAGCACGACGCATCAGCCGACGATCCAAGGCGTTCACGATGATCAACAGACAACTATACAAGCGCAGCATCACCCAGATACTCCAAAGGTGCATCGACGAAGAGGACGGCAAAACCCTACTGCTCGAAATCCACGAAGGCACCTGCGGGCACCACGCGAGCAGTCGAGTACTCGTGTCAAAAGCATTCCGAGCTGGGTTCTACTGGCCCACAGCCATGAAAAATGCAGAGGAAATCGTGCGACATTGTGTCGCTTGCCAGAAATTCGCCAACAGGCCACACGCTCCCGCATCAGAGCTCAAGACCATACCACTATCCTGGCCGTTCGCCACCTGGGGACTCGACATGGTGGGCCCACTCAAGAAATCATCAAAGGGCGGAAGGACACACCTGCTCGTCGCAGTCGACAAGTTCACTAAATGGATTGAAGCAGTGCCCATCACCAGCTCCACAGCCCTCACGGCTGTCAACTTCATCAAGTCGATCATCTTCAGATTCGGAGTGCCACACAACATCATCACGGACAACGGAACGAACTTTACAGCCGCAGAATTTCAGAACTTCTGCGAAGAACTGGGCATCAAAATCAATTATGCATCAGTCGCGCACCCGCAGTCCAACTGCCAGGTGGAAAAAGCAAACGGCCTTGTCTGCGGAGGAATCAAGAAACGGCTCCTCGCACCACTCGAGAAAGCCGCAGGCAACTGGGTAGAAGAGCTCCCCGCGGTCCTATGGAGCCCATGTACTACACCAAACACCGCGACCCAGTACACACCCTTCTTCATGGTGTACGGGGCAGAGGGAGTCCTACCACATGACCTCAAGTTCGGAGCACCCCGGGTCACCGGATACGAAGAAGAAGAAGCAGAAGAAGCACTACAAGATGACAAAGATACGGCTGACGAAGCAAGAGACACAGCCCTGACAAAATCAGAGAGGTACCAAGACAAACTACATACCTACCAAAGCAGTCGATTGCACACTAGAACCTTCAACAAAGGTGACCTAGTCCTACGACTAATACAAGAGAAGGTCCACAAACTTGCCCCCCAATGGGAAGGACCATTCAGTCTCAGAATTCATCGGAGGCGGCGCCTACAGGCCGAGGAACCCGAAGACAGACGAGGACGTGGGCAACCCATGGAACGTAGCAAACTTGCGACTGTTCTATCCATAGCCCCTATCGGTCGGACATGACTGGCAACTCATGTAACCGCTTGACCGCAATAAAATAAATGCTGCCCAAATACTGCCAGCTCAAAGCACTCGGGGGCTTAAGAACAAAATCCCCCCGAGAGACACTATCGCCTACGCGATCTTAATCAAAGCACTCGGGGGCTTAAGAATAAAATCCCCCTGAGAGACGCTATCACCTACGCGATCTTAACCAAAGCACTCAGGGGCTTAAGAGCAAAATCCCCCCAAGAGACGCTATCGCCTACGCGATCTTAACCAAAGCACTCGGGGGCTTAAGAGCAAAATCCCCCCGATAGACGCTATTGCCTACGCGATCTTAACCAAAGCACTTGGGGGCTTAAGAGAAAAATCCCCCCGAGAGACGCTAGCGCCTACGCGATCTTAACCAAAGCACTCGGGGGCTTAAGAATAAAATCCCCCCGAGAGAAGCTATCGCCTACGCGATCTTAACCAAAGCACTCGGGAGCTTAAGAGAAAAATCCCCCCGAGCAACGCTATCGCCTACGCGATCTTAACCAAAGCACTCGGGGGCTTAAGAGATAAATCCCCCCGAGAGATGCTATCGCCTACGCGATCTTCATAAAAAAACTCGGGGACTCGAGCACAAGAAATCCCCCCGAAGGACGCTATCGTCACCCACGAGACCCCTACATCCAAGCACTCGCGAGCTCGAGGACCATCGCCTCCCGAAGACCGTTCGCGCAGTCTGAAGCTTAAAAAACGCTAAAGCAAAAAATACCCGTCCAGCCCCACCTGCTGAAAACAAGGTTCGAAAGACATGGCCACAATCGTATGGAGCACCAAGTACTCTGAAGAAACTTTGGAGGAAGCACATGACACAGGCTCATTTAGTCTTCACCCGATCGCCAACGATCACCTAAAGACTCGGGGGCTACTCCCATCGGGAGCGCTGCCGCGCACCCGATAAAAGACAGAAATGGAAACAAATTCTAGCCTACGCTCGACCCTTCGACTCAAGCGTAGCCTCGGGGGCTACTCCCATCGGGACCACTGTCCGCACCCGATAGAACCCACAATGCAAAGTATTGGACGGACTCGAAAACAGCTCTCGGCTGCAAAGGGCTCGAACACAACTATCAGTTCCAAAGAAATCGAAGACAACTCCTGATCGTCAAGGACTCGAACTCAGATTTCGGTTGCATAAAGGCCCAAATATAAATTCCATTGCAAAGGTTCAAGCACAGTTTACATCATAAGGATCATCTTCAGTACAAAAAGGACTCAACTGCATTTGGATAGAAGGCAGCTCCTGTTACAAGAGGGAATCACCCAAGGAATTATGACTTCTACATGTGTGCCCATGAGGTGTAATCGACTCTAGTACAAGAGCATCATCACAGACAAAGGAGGAGTTGAAGCAGTAGGCTCATGATGTCAATGACATAACAAAAGGTGAAGCTCGACTTATTTGTGGAGCCATTGAAGACGATGCTCCACCAGCTTCTTCTCCTTCTCCTCTAGCTTCTTCTCCAGCTCTGCCCAAGCTGCCGGCGAAGATGACGCCGCTGCCTCTAGTTCTACAAGGTCGCCTGCCGCGCTCGTTTAACCGGTGGCTTGACATCGAGGACTTCTTCAGAGCCAGAGGGGGAAGCAGTTGAAGACGGCTCACCACCAGCACCAGAAGAGTCCCTGGAGGAAGAAGAAGTCGAAGACGCAGGCGAAGGACTCCTCGACTTTGTGGAGCTTCCACTCCTCGACTCCTGCCAGCGCGGATCCATGCTGTTTCCGCTCAGGTCGAACGCGCGGACAGTGACAGTGCTTTCGCCGTCAAAACGACAGCTGAGCACATCCCCATCTCGCAAATTCAATCGCCGAGAAAACAAACTCCAACCAGAGCCAAGAAAAATCAAGCAGGAACTATCAACCTCCAAGTCAACATAAGAAGGAGATCGACAGCTCCCTTGGAGATGCCGAAGCAAGCCATCCAAGCCACGTTCAGAGACAATGGCGGAAAAAGCAGAAGGAAGAAGAACGCGATTGGCACTTTGGCCACGAACATGTCAAAGAAAGTCATAGCGCCAGAATCCCTCCTCCAAGGGAGAAGAGGAAGGCACTGGTGTCGCACCATGGCGACCACCAAGGCATGAACGTGGTGTATGGCCACCACGGCCACGACGAACACGGCCACAGCCAACACCCCGCTTGGGAGCCATGAGAGGAACAAGAGAAGAAGGAAGAGGCAAAGCAGCAAGCTGGATAGAGGCGGAACGCTGTGGAAGAGAAAGGTTTCTTTATAGAACAACAATCCTCAAGCACAGAGAAGCCAAGACGACAACAACAATTAATTCAAAGACTAAACGTCGCAAACGTCTCGGACTCCAAGACCAAGATGCTCTCCCACGGGACGCACTGTGCGCAAGACGCGTCAATTCACGCGCGTTTCCAACGCGCGTATCGGAAACTCAACCGGCGCCTGCCGCACGCCACAGCGGCCATTATTATGACCGGTCATGAAGACGTGACGGTTCACTGGCAGAGCATCCCTGACAGCCATCAAACAGATGCATCGCTATCCCTGACAAGCGGCGAAGAAAACCAAAAAGACATCAAGGCCCTGATATTCTATCTTTCAGATCTTTTTCCCGATGGAGAAAAAACATCTTACTCTCATTGGGACAGTACATCATAAGCGTCCCGGGTGCTCCCTCACCTAAAGGTCAGAAAAGTGCTCGAGTGACCACTCGCACTCACGAAGAGTCTCGGGTGCTCCCTCAACCCGACGCAAAGACAAACATGCATTCACCAAGACCATACGGCGCTAAGAGTCTCAGGTGCTCCCTCACCTCAAGAGCCGAAACGGCATTCGAGTGATTACTCGCGAAAAACCCCCGACTGAGAACTCGAAACAAGGTCCTCGGGTGAATGAGTGAACATCTCGCTTGATGTTTTGTTCCAAGCGGGTGCAATGCTATAAGGCTCCGCGCCTCAAAAACACACATTCCTGGAACACGATACACTGTGCCCAGATGCCACGCAAGATTAGTGTGTAGGTAAGACCCCGCTGCGAAGTACGGCCGGGCTGGGACTTGCCGAAGAGCGATTTCTCTCCCAACCTTTCCCATGCGCTGCGCATGATAGAAAAGTCGGGCGGACGCGCCTTAGGCTACGCACATTACTGGCGGCAAATGAACACCGTAAGACCTGAAGCGGTCGGACTTTTGCTCGACACCAGTGTTCCAAGCTCACGTCGAGGGACGTGGGTTTGATTGGGCTACTTTAGGTATTTGCCCTAGTGCAATTCACCAAGGCTCGACCCGTCGACTCCTTGGGCCCTTTCAGCTTAGCATCCCTCAAAACAGGTTTTTTCATGGCCACCAGACTGCCAGCGACCCACGGATGAACCGCACATGCCAATAACCAACAAATGAATGTACTCGAGTCCCTGCGCGACTCTTCGAGTCCCCCAGGCACTCGGGGGCTACTATTGAGGGGGTGACCCCACGAATCCTACGGATAAGCCTACCTGGTGTCCATGAAGATAGAAGGCCCATGAAGATACAGCCTCGGCCCGCAAGCTGGCACCGACGTAGGAGTCAACGACTCACAAGGAAGGTGCGAAGACCTGCCATACGGAGCAAGCTAGGGTTAGGAAATCTTACTTGTAAACATAGATGAAATCCCCGAGACCGAGCCCGGTATATAAGGGCTAGGAGGGGCGACGCCAAAGACGTCGCATATCACCTGTAACCCTAGCCTGGAGCGCTCCAGCCTTGGCCTCCACTGTAATCGCATCTCCCCCATCAATAGTATCGAGCAGGAGCGAGCCTTCCTGTTTGCCGATGAGCTATTGTCCAACCTGTGCATCTCATGACTAACCCAGGGTCCCTGACCATGGGATTTGCCGGGGTTGATCCTCGTCAATACCCGTTCATCACCATGGAGCGCGAGCACTGTCGGGGGGATGGCCCAGCACCATGACCCAGCGTACGGAAGAACCGGGCCGAATCATCAAGGAGAAGGCTCAGAAGGAGACTCGGCTTGAACCGAGTCATGTCATCGCGAAGCTAGAAGACCGTAGAAGTAAATAGACTTACTTTGTGTAATAAGGAAACTATGTTGTAGAACTAGACTAGGACTCCATCTCGTATGGAAGTCGGACTCATGTAAACGAGGGACTCGGTACCTATATAAACCGTCCCCAATGGACCAAACAGGACAACTCAACTTAGATCATCTCGAGGCATAGGTAGCGATCTCGCGCCTTTGTATTCGAGAAGTCGACACCCCATAATAGAAATGCAGGAGTAGGTCTTTACCTTACAAGGGGCCGAAACCTGGGTAAATCTCGTGTCTTATTTTCTCGCCGACTCACCTCCTCGAAACCACCTCGCAGCAAAGGTCCCACACTAAGTTCTCTAATGAGGACATCTGTCGTGACTTTCCCATGCCAGTTAAAGCCCACCGTGGGGCCTGCGCGTGCAGGTGTTGCAATCTTGGAGGAAGCCCGGCAAGGTATGGACGAATTCACGGTCAATTCGATCACCAGAAACCAGATCAAGAAGTTTTGCATCTACAATACCACCTGGTCCCCGCAGATCGATTCCCTCGAGTCGGTCCGTCAGACCCCGGTCAGTTTCAACCGCCACCTCATCAGTGGGCCGGATGAATCTAAATCAGAATTCGACGAAACTGAGGGACGACCAGGAGCCGACTCTAGGCATGTTTTTGTCGGAGTTGTCAGTGGATCTCAAAAACTGGATCGTTTGGTCGAAACCCTAGACCGCGACAATCCGGCGAAATTTTATGATAGTGAATCCATCCGTTCGATTGGAGAAAACTGGCTCAGGCCTAAGACTGAAGAGTATAACCTAGATTTCCCTTGTTATCAGAAGGCCATAGAAAGGGACCATACTTCACAGCTCCCAGAGAAAGTCTCTTTTTCAGACGAAGAAGATGTTGACTACACAAGAATAACAAGTCCCTTGGGAGAAGCCCAACATGAAGAAACTCCAGAGAATCCCCCTGAGTTCAAAACATTGACTAACCAAAGTCCAAACCCGACCCCCAGTAAGCGTTCGGACCCTCAGAAACATGAAACCGGCTCAACAACAGTCAGGGATACACGATTCGTGTCACCAGCATCTCTTGCAGTCAGTGGAGGCCGGCAGAAACGCCGGGAGAAGACGATCGAGCATCAAAAAGCCGCCTGGTCTCAAAGGGAAAAATCCTGGGAACCTGGGCCTTTCAAGGATTAATCCCGACCTTCACGAGAGACCCAATCACGAGAGGCTCAGCCAAAAGCTAACTTCACAGGCGCAGATGACCAACTCGGGCTTATGATCTGTGTGCTGGACCGTATAAAGGCAGTAGACGAAGATCTGCAGGGACTCGTAGACGCCGTCAGCAGATATGTCAACTCTGATGAAGCAAAACACGAAGGAATTCAAAACCAAAAACTGAGAAACACGGGAAAACGCAAGAGTACTGAGGATCCATAAAGATACACTAAATCGGACTCACGGAAACCAAGAAGTTTTGCGACTCCAGATAAGAAGAATCAGCCACATAACTCTGAGGAAGCTCTACGAGAACCCTGCCCAAAACATTCCAGACCGAGTCGCCTTGCAAACCACTCTTGGGGACAATGTTACCACATGCTTGCGCTCAAACAACAATGGACTAAAGACAACGAACGGCTCAACTCACCTAAAGAACACGTAGTCACCCCCTACGGTCAAAGGACTCCAGACCCAAGGATTTTTGGACTTACACCCTATGGAGTCATCTTGGGTGGTCAGTCGTCGAGGTACTGGTAAGACAGCCAAACTTCTCTTCTAATAAGCATAAAGTTTTTCCCATGAAGCCTGTCATCTAGTCAAATAGGCGAGAGCCCGCGGCCACGAGCTCAATACTCATAAGAGCCATGGGGAATGCACAGCTCCGTCACTATTATACCTAGATAATTCAGGAATATCCCCGGACGACTTGTTAAATCAAAAACAATTATTATGTGTCGACTCTTACTTTTTTGCTTTCTTTGCATTGCATTACATTCTTGCATTTAACTCCATGGAACCTGGAAGGACTGATCATGTCTTCCTTGGAACCTGGCGTGTATATTGCTGTATTCAGAGACCCTGGGGCTTGAAGGTCTTTTATCTTCAAATCTTCAAGTGGGGACTCGTCATATACATGAATTTATCCTACCATGGCTTATTTTTCCTGTAAGTTGATGCAAACTCGTACTTATATGACCTATGTGACCCTTTCTAGTTCAAACACCAGCCGACTCTATCAGGTACCGGCTGAGTTTTGTTTCTAGAACAAAGAACACAAGAACCATTCATGCGATGCCTGCTTACAGAGAAGTTTCGACTCAAGCGCAATTAAGTGGCCAGCATTTCTTTTCTACAAGGCAGACAAAATCCTCCTATTTGAGGATTCGTTTTTGTACTGAACTTTTGTGGTCAAAGCATGCTGAGACAGTCACACGTGCGGTCGACTTCTATATGAGCTCCTACATTTTCTTGAAATTCATATGTGTATTTTTTTTCTTTTTTAGCATGTATTAGGTAGTCTTACTCATCAAAAACTGACCTTATTTGAACATCATAAAATGAACTACAAAGTCGGTACATGCATGGGGGCTACGCTCCGATTTTTCTACCTTGATTCGACATGAGAGTAAAATAATCGTGCTGACTCATGGGGGCTATGGTTCGATTTTTCTACCTTTATTCAGCATGAGAGTAAAATAATCATGCCGACTCATGGGGGCTGTGCTTCGATTTTGCTACCTTGACTCAACATGAGAGTAAATTAATCATGTCGACTCATGGGAGCTCCGCTGCGATTCTACTACCCTGACTCGACATGAAAGTAAATTAATCATGCCGACTCATGGGGGGCTACATTTCGATTTCTGCTACCTTGACTCGACATGATAGTAAATTAATCATGCCAACTCACGAGGGCCATACCTTGATTTTTCTTCCATCTTTTTACTTAGCATGAACGCATATATAAAACCAGATAAATGCCTCGGCAAGCAAAAGATGTACTGACTCCGGTTGTAGGACATGATTAAGCTTGCTAGAGAAATCACTAGGAAACAATATGTGATGAGTCGGCTTCCCTGATACACTGAGTACATCAAACAGTGGTAACAATAGGCTTGTGTCACCATAGGAGTACACAACCTAAAACATCAACTAGCTAAAGAAAATCAAACCAAAAACTTACCAAGACAGAGGACGGTTTCCACAAAAATATCATCTGGGCATCTAGAGGCCGCATAAAAGTTTAATTGTATCACAAAGATTCAAGTGTCCATTATGCACGAGAGCAAGTAGTATTACAATAAGCCAACATTGGCATCCCAAATGTTTTCAGACGACTCTTCAAAAGACAAATAATGTAGACCCGGACGTAGGAGCATAAAAACACCCTCCTGGACCGGCTACATCTTCAGGGTTGCACTCAAGCACCACCTGAAGTGTCTATGAGGTTATCGGCATCTTCATAAAATATATCCGTAAAACCTTCAACCCTCAGACCGTCCTCCTCCTGACATGAAGCCGGCTCGGTGGAAGTAGCCAGATCTGCAGTCTTTGATTTGGAAGACAAGAGTTCGAAAAACTTCACTGGTTCAGGGGGAGTAAGCTTTCACCGCGTGTTATGCTCATCATAGTCGGGCTCAAAGTCAAGCAGGTCGACCTCATTATCGATTTTTGTCGCAAAATGTGCGTCTCTTTGACAATGTTGACATAGTCGACCTCAGTAAACTCCGACCCATCGGCCTTGAGCTCACGAAAACCATATACCAATAGCTTCGGCTTCATGTCGGGATGATATGATTTAAAAAGTTCTCAGCCCCGCATCACTCCCAAATGACATGCCGAGCGCTTTTCCAAATTCAGCCAAGCCGGTACAATAGAGAAGGATTGCATCATCTCGGTCAACTTGGACGTAGTAACAGGCTTACCCTGAGCTGCAGAAATCGATTTTACAGCCCCCTCGCACAACTGTTTGACAAGTGTATACAGTGAGGTCAATTTCTTGCCTGGAGACTCCTGAAGAATTGGATGTTGATTGCCTGTACCAGGAACTACCGATTCAGCAAGTACAGAAAGAAAAATCTGAAAATTTACACTAACGATACCGACTTACCAAAAACGGATATCGCGAATTGATGAACACTCTTTTTGAGAAGAGTTAATCTTTTCTCCATTTCTCATAACTTGGACTCAGCATCATCATCAGACTACTTCATGGTAACTTCCATATCGGCATGATGAGACTTCACCATCTTTAGTTCTTCTTCCTTTTTCAGCAGCTCATCCTGAAGCCAGCTAACCTCTTTTTCTGCCTGTTGCCGCTTCTCGGATTCAGCTTGCAATTTTTCTTCCAGCTGACGAGTTGCTTGGCCGGCTTCCAAAGTCATAGCCTACATAAGACAACAATGACCTTGATTATTACAAGTATATAACCATGCACTTGGGGGCTACATTATTTCACAACATAATTTGTATAAAGTTCCGGGTCGATACACATATGACAACCCGGTACTTGGGGGCTAATCGATATAGCTATCCCTTATAACAAGACAATAAGCATACCTCATAACGTTGCTTGATACAACCAATCAAGTCATGATGTTGGCCAAGACGACTCATCGACTCCAAATATAAGTCTTCAAAGGAAGTTTCTTTAAGAATCGCCATAAAAAGCTGACATGAGAGTGTTTTGCTTCATCAGTTCTCTTCGCCCTCACTGTCGGGACCGGCTCAGCAGCATGACTCTCAGTCACAATAACCTCCTCAATTACAACTTTGTCAGCCGTAAGAGTCGGATTTGGATCATGAGAGTCGGCCGTCTCCTTAGAGTGAGCAGCCGACTCCCCATGTCTCATCCCTGAGGGAGTCATCTTTGAACACAGCCGATGGGATTGATTCATTAGGAGCCACACCTTTCATCTATTTTTCCTCAGAAACTCCAGATGTCTTCTCTATGATAACCGGCTCTTGTACTGGCAAGGAGTTGGCTAGTGCCTTGCTCTTTGCTTGTTTCCTAAAAGAAGAAACAACATGAAATTGCCAAGAATAAATAAATACGAAGTATATCATAAAGGCATATAGCACTTACCCACGGTTGATGGGAATATTAGTAGGAAACCGAACAGACGACTCCTCAGAAGAGGGATCAGTCTCGTCAGTGTTAACAAACCGAGGCTACCTCATAGGATTTGACTAGGCATCAACTTTTTCACGAAGTCGGCAAGGATAATTAAGAATCCTGGTATCAAGGGGGCGGCGGATTCAGAGCTACGAGCCCGTGTTTTCTCTCTTGCTCCTATAACAATATAGATATGAGATGAATGTCCCTACAAAAACAATTTGGAAAATTAGTGAATGATACATTTTTCTCGGGAACTCGGTTTTCCTCTGCCCTGGGGGAGTCGGTTCTTGCAGGAGGATCTGCATCCTCATCTGCATCCTCATTTTCATCCTCATCTTCATCTTCATCATCATCATCATCATCATCATCATCATCATCTTCTTCCTCCGAGTCCTCCTGAAATGGACAAAGGCATATAAGAAGGTCATTTCACAAAAATGAAAATAATTTATTACTTACGATACGACTCGGGCTTTGAGCATCCATCTCTTCATCAACAACCAAGGGTTCTTGGTTGGTAAACCACCATGGATCCTTGGCCAAAAAAGGTGTGGCGGAAATTGGAGCATTAACATGACCAAACAAAGAAAAGTCGGTTTTTATATTTAGCAAGTCAACATTCCTCTGTATCCGGGTTATCGGCATAAAAATGGGGGGATACTGAATATTGCGATATCTCTCTTACTCTCAGCAAGGTACTTCTTGCAGGCTGACACAAGAGCAGTCGGCTCAGATGGTGTGCGCGCATATGATACATCCCAAACGTATCTATAATTTCTGCTTGCTCCATGCATGTTTGTGTGATATTTTTATTATCTAGATAAACTTTCATACACTTTTGATCATATTTTGACTAACCTATTAACTCAGTGCACCCATTTGCCAGTTCATGTTTTCTGTTGTTTTTCTATTTCAGGTTTCCCCCATATTAAAAGTGCTCCAAAAATTCAGGAAAAATCAGATAAAAATCTGCGTACCGGAAGCTTCTGGAATAACCCAAGTGGGGCCAGAGGGCCACCACCAGGTGCCCAGGCACCCTCCCGGAGCTCCCTAGCGTGGGGCCACGCCAAGGGTCCGCCTAGACCCCTGGTGGGCCCCCTGGATGCCCCCTTCGCCTATATATTCTCTGTTACGGGATTCTTCCGAAGATAGAATCCTTTTTCGCGATCTCGCCTCTGTTCCGCTACCTCCGTGCTTCCAAGATCGGGAGCACCAGCAGACCTCTTCCCGGCACCCTTCCGGAGGGAGGATTGACCTCCGGAAGCTTCTCCTCCATCATGGACGCTTCCCGGATGATCTCTGAGTAGTCTACCTTGGACCATGGGTCCATGATCAATATCTATGTGATGTTCTCCTCCCCTCTTTGTTCTTCATGGATTAGACCTTGTGAGATACCCTACATGATCAAGGCACACATATATGTAATTCTTTCTGATGTTGCTATGCTGAGTTTGTTGGGATCTGATGGATTATGAGACTATGTTCAGTTTGTGATAGAGTAATATATTTGGTTCTTATCTTTTATATTTTTGTTCTTGAGTATTCTTGCATGTTCTCCGTTGTTGTTTATTTCTTGGGCCAAGTAGTAGGTAGTGACTCCAAGAGGGAACATTATGATCGATTGTGGGTTCATGCCCCCTGATGACTAGCTTGAGTGAAAGAAAGATGAGTCTAGGGGATGTGTGGTTTACACAAAGGGGAAAACAACGGTGCTTGTAACCGCGGTTGCAAGGATTGTTTACTTTACACAAAGTTCTTTTAATGCAGTTGTCTGTTAATTTGGGTTTACACTTTAGGTGGGGCTCGCAACTTAATACCAGCGAGATGTTCTGGATAGATATCTCAATGTGGATGATTAGTAGTAGATGTAGTTGGATTTCGGTCTACTTATTTTGGTGTATCGCCCATGCTTTTGAGCCTCTTCCTTCCTTTTTAGCATAGTTAGCATCGCGGTGCGTTTTTAATCCTGTCAATTGCCTAGCTGTGATTTGTTTACCTCGCATAGAAGTTTTATCATCTTTTGGGAGAGACATCACTAGTGAACATCATGGGACCCCGGTCCATATTCTCATCACTGTTTACACGCACAATTCATTTCCTGCTTTTACTTTCCAGTTGCAGTCACTATTATCCTTTATCCCTTGCATTTGATCCTTTGTAAACAACAAGGCCGGAGAGATTGACAACCTCTCTGAATTTCGTTGGGAGCAATGTTATTTTTATCTGTGTGCAGGTCCACGTCAACCGCCTAATTTCTAGAGCCGTTTCCACCTACCTTTCGACCTTGGAGTCCTACTGGTTCGATAACCTTGGTATCTTCATCGAGGGAAATTTTCTGCTATCCTACATCTCACCTTCCACTTGGGGTAACCAACAAAGGGAGAGATGCCATTATCATCTCTCTGACATCAAGCAAATTCCTGGCGTCGTTGCCGGGGACTCCAATCGTCAAGATAGGAGAGTTGCACACTATCTTTTACCTTTTATTTTTAGTCTTGTTAGTTTATCTTTCAGTTTCTTATCTTAGTGTGCTTTATCGAAAATCACAAGAAAACAAAATTACCTTTCTTTTAGTAGTCCTTCTTGTTTAGTTAAGCATGTTAGGACTTGGTGCTTTGAGGGATGGAGAAAATATGAATAAGGGATGGGACAGAATTTCTGAAGCACATAGGAGAATTATGCCTTGGATACCTATAAAAATTATGCTTAGAAGTTTTTACCATGCTCTTGTTAAGTGGTGTAAACAGTCTCTTTATATTATGTCTGAAGGAGACTTTTTAGAGTGTGATGAAGCTAGAGCTCATGATATTTTTCATGGTATATCTAGTTATTTTGTTTATGATAGTAGCTTTGATACTGTTATAGATAGACTTGCCACTTTTGAAAAGAGGATGGATGCTCTAGACTTGAGAAAAGTAGAGGAACTTAAGTCCAATAAGAAAGAAATGTTGGAGATAGATGATGATTGGGAGCCTTTTGTTAGGATTAGCATCTCTAACCAAGACTTCCTTGCTTTTTGTGATATTGGATCCATGGTTTCTACAATTCCAAAAATAGTTTATGATTCCTTGGAACTAGACATGGATAATTTGTCATCTTATGATGAACATGCTAATGGAGATATTTCAGAAATTAAGGGAAAAGTTAAAGAAGTCCAAGTTACATTCCTTAAAAGGGTTGCAACGATGGATTTCTACATCATGGAGCCAAACCAAAGTAACATCGTGCTTGGAAGGGACTTCCTCCGAGCTATGAAAGGCTTCATCGATATTGGTAGGCAACCCAAGATGTTTTTTACTTCTGTTTTTAGTGGTCTTGATGATTAACTACTGTATCAACATCATTGTATCATTATTTTCAAGCTCTGTTCCATGTTTAGCCTCTGATTCTAAGAAAGTTCAAAAGTTGTGACATGCTGTCCAGAAAACAGATTTGTCCTTGGACGGAAGAATTTTCCTAAAATCACCAGATCATCTTTTTGATCTGAATAGTTTTGACAGTGTGCTCCATACAATTGTATTACGAGCGTCTGTTCTGAGTTTTTTTATTTGAGTTGCAGAAGTACCCCAAAAATATATTTACTACCTGTTGTTCTGTTTTTCACAGATTCTGCCACGTTTTGCCTTTCCTTACTTTTGAAAACCTTATGCTTGCTTTTTCTTTGCAATTTTTTTTTGCAATCTTTAGAAACAGTAGATCTTCAAGAATATCTTTATTCTAGTGGAATTTTTTTATTTTATTAAGGGCACTAACCTCTCTAATCATCTTATGATGAGTTATATAGGAAGGGAGTTTTCAAGTGTGTGAGGGAAGATGATGAAAGAAGATCTAGGAGTGTCAAACGCTCAAGCTTGGGGATTCCCCCATGCATCCCAAATAAATATTCAAGGAGACTCAAGAATATAAGCTTGGGGATGATGTCGGGGGGATGAACTCTAGCCCAGACCCGGCATTAGGTCTATGGGCCGACTCACCTACGGAAGGCCCACGAGAGAAGACCCGGCCACGGGCCGGATGCGTAGAAAGAAGATGGAAGCCATAGAAAGGAATTCGACTTACCTTGTGTAGCACGTAGCATATTTTTAAAGTATACTAAGACTCCACTTCGTGTCGGAGTCGGACTCGCGGAATCCGGGGACCCGGCGCCTTTATAAGCCGAGGGCCATGGGATCCAGGGCCAGAGAACAATCTCAACCTAAGATAGGACTAGACACTTGTCGGCGTAACCTAGATCTCCTCGGGACTAACTTTACGATCCGACTCTCTTGTAATCAATCAACCGACTCTTCTTTCCATTGTAGGAACCCAAAAAAATAGGAAGTTGGAGTAGGCTTTTACCTCGAGACAAAGAGGGGCCGAAACCTGGGTAAATCGCCGAGTCTCTTGCCCATGTCGACTCTCTCCACGAAATCGCCTCGCAGCAAAGGTCCCATGTCAAGTTCGACTCTTCGGACATCTGCCGTGACTTTCCCACGACAGTTGGTGCCCAAGATGGGGCCTGCGCTCGCAGGTGTTGAGATTCTGGAGGGAGTTCTACAAGGCATGGAGGGATTCGTCGATAGACGGATCACCAGAAGCTGGCGAGGGAGGCTCTGCATCAACGACTCTACTTGGGGCCTTGAAGCTGATTCCGTCGAATCAGGATATTGGGTCCCGATCGGGTCCATCCACATCTTCATTGGAAAGGACAGACGGATCTGATCCAGAGCCAGATCCCAAAGTCCCCATCGAAATTCGAGTCGTCGACACACTGGCTCCAAGAACACTTTTGTTGCATTCATCGATGAGACTCCAGAGTCGGAACACTCTGTTGATTCCCCGATGGACGACGCGTCGGAAGAATTAACTGAGACCGACTCATACTCAAGCGAAGAAAGCTTCTCAGATGAGGGGTCCATCCGGTCCGTGTGGAACAACAGACTCGGTACTGGTGTGCCAGAGTATAACCTGGATTACCCTCACTTCCAACCCCCATATTGTGCCACGGTGTTCATGGCCGACACTGGAGGGTCGGGAGGTCAGTCGGCTCAGAACCAAGACGCAGAGGCGGCAGCCGCCGCGGCTCTCGACACGAATAGGGACCCGACAGCCTGTTCATCAGAACAAGTCCCCACCGGAGTGGAAGCCCTCACAGACGCACTAAATGCCCTCGATGAAACATTGGCTATGACGGTAACAGCTGAAAACGAGGAGGCTTGCAAGATGAGGGTCAACGGACTCAGGGCACGAGTAGTGAACGTACGAAAGGAAATCAATGCCGAGAAAGAAAAAATGGCTGAGAAAAAATCCCGACTCATTCAAGAAGCTACACGCCTCCGAGGAGAGTCGGAATTCATAGAATCCTAGCGAATAAACCTCGCCTACACACGCCCACACGAACACTATTTAACATCCCTGATCAGCATCCTCCAGGATTCACACCGCCCACTCAACCGGCTCCTCCATCACGCCAAGACCGCTTCCACATGCCTCCTTACCACTTCTATAACCCCATGGCCAATGTCATGGCGGCAAATCATGTAAGGCCCGATATGCGGTACTGTTCCAGATCTAGATGTTTCCATCCAGATCCGGGGACGAAGCACATATCGGTCCCACCGTGACATATGACATAGACTTATGCCCCGGATTTCCAACATGATATCACAACATTACAGATACAAGGATAAAACATCTCATACAATCGGCATACAACTGCCTTAAATACAATACATCAGCGGAAGGTATATGTCTGAGTATAGACTACAATCAAATGACTACTGGAAAAGAGAAAAACATCGATCCCCATAACCACACGGGTCCAGGCCCTCCGCCGGGATCCTCCTAACTAGTCGTCGTCGAGTCTCCACGTGAAACGTTGGTCACCATACCTGTTGTCGATCAAGAACCCTGAAAAGAGTTTGGGGGTAGTATCATGAGTACAGAGGTACTCAGCATCCAAATGTAGTGGTCATCTGACCCAACAAGGACTTCATCACTCGTCATTCTAGGACAACTAGTAGTTTACGGTAAGGATGGGGTAAGTGGTGAGGTTGCTGCCGCACTAGCATTTATGAAGTGGCTAACGATCTAGAGAGTAAGATAAGAAGCCAAGCATTCGATGAGGAATCGCCTCCAACAATTCTTGCTATCAACTACTACGCAAACATAACATCTATCCTATCCTTGTCCTCCTCTTCGCATCCCGACGAAGAAGAAGCAGTCAAGGCACACACACGTTGATCAAGTTATATTAAGATTATCTCAGTTGTTGTTTTCTATGAACAAGGAGTAGGTCTCAAGTCATCCATAACCGTGGACACGGCTTCTCGAAAAGATTTAACACTCCAGGGGTGTACCAACTTCCCATTACAAGGCTTCACAGGCAACCATTTTATGATTTAGTTCCAAGAGATCCGAAATGACAGGTCCCTCTAACTAACAACGAACAAATCCGGGTGGACCCCGGGGAGTCGACACCCAATCCAAAATCCGGCCACGCTCTCGGATCGGACTCTTCCGTATGGCTAAGGTCGGGGTTAGCCTCACCTATAAAACAGGGGACTTCCCTAGCTCACCAGTGTGTGTACCAACAAAGGAACTATGTCTCTGCTGGCCCGAGTTATTTTAAATCCACTGGCTGCAGACCAGTTATGCATGCGGGTTTCAAATGGTAAATCAGCTTGGGACACCACTAGAAATGTTTGAAGCTAGGTAGGTAAGAAGAGGGGACCCCATAGTATTCTAAACGCGGTTAGGCACGCTCAGTCTTAAAACCAATACCCGGAACTCGGGTCCTAGGTGACTCGAATGGAACAAAGCGTCGGGGCGGGATAGCCTAGACCTTCCATCCTTCATCGAATATAGTCAACATTATAATAATCAAATCATCAACAACAATATAATAATGTGATATCCCAAACCAGAAGTAACAGGGTAACATCGTAGCATCCTAAGCATGCATACTAAGCAGGGGCTGAGCAACGAGCAATAGTAACATAGCAGTACAAGGTTTCCTGGGAGGGGACATGGCTGTATCGGTTTGAAAGAGGCTGTACACATGTGGTAGGATCAAACATCGAACCTAACCGAGACTAGCATGCAAACCGCTGGTTGAAATAGAATGGATCATAAGTAATGTATAATCATTGCCTGTTGATAAGTCGGGTTCCGAAGGTGTAGTTGATCGCAAACTCGCATCGTCTCCAAAGGTACCCGCGGAAGCACACAAGACAGTAAACACTGGAAAGCAGTCAACAAGCAAGCATCTATTACTACGAAGCAAACAAGAGCAAGCATCAACAAGAAGGCAACATGAGACATCGCACCTACCGTCGAGAGCGGTTACTAAAAATTTAAGTGGAGTACTCGTCACACACGACGATATCGCACATTTAGAGAGGTTCAAGTTGTTTAGCTACAAGTGATCAACCAACAGTTATTAACATGGAAAGGCACCCAAGCATGGCAGGTCACACAAACATGACAAGAGGTGAAGCACAAAGTAAACTACCTATACTAGTTAAGTTAAGCGAGGCAACACCCTAAACATGGCATAACACTAAGTGCCTCACGATGATTAAAGGATTTGGTACTATTCTGCCCTAAACCATATTTAAGGTGGGTTAACAGGAGCCAACAACAGCGTAAACACAAATTACACGAAAAACTAATCAAGTTACATATAAAGAACACCCCAAACGGAGTTACGGTTAAAAAGGTACAAGCAAATCAAGTTACGGGCACAATCTGCCAACATCACGAAGCATACTTTAGAGCAATGCATAAACAGGATAATGAGTGCAAACATGCTCACAAATGATATGAAATTAAAGTAGACATGGCACGGAAGGCATGGAAAAAATAATCATGCAAATAAGCATCACGGATCAAAATATATTAAGCAAACAACATGGCAGAAACTATTATTTTTATGTTGTATAAACAGGGGTATAACTATATGCAAAAGTGCAGAAAAAATGACATAGAAAAACATGGGCATGAATTAGACATGATGCTTAACAATATACAATTGGAATCACTCAATTCCGATAAACGGTCGCGACACACTCGTCGACCGAAGTTGCAACAAAATATAAACAGCAGCACACTAACAGCAGGGTAGCTACTTTGGTTGAAGATACAATCAACATGAAGCAAGAAAATATGGCATGTGAATGCATGGAACTGAAGTAGAAACAATGCTTAACAGGATGCAAAAGGAATCAATCAATTCCGACGAACGGTTGCGAAGCAATCGTCGCCCGAAGTTGCAATAAAATAACAGTTCCAAATAGATTCACAGCAGTTAGCAGTTTAACGATCTGGTGCCCTGTTTGACCAATAATTACTCAAGAAAGATGACTTCCGATCAATATACTCACAAAAGATGGATTAAAGAGCATAGAGAGCACAACAATACAAAAAAAGATTCACTTCGCTCCGACCTACGAGTCAACGGGAAATCGCTTTGCAAAACAGGTACAACAACACAATTTTTATAGGACTTTGAGAAAAGAAAACAGAGACTACAAAAAAAAAAGGGCCTCACCCCAAGTTGGACCGAGCCCAACAGTAGCGGCTGGCGGCTGGCAGCTGGGCCGACCCACGTGGGCGCCCGTTGGGCCGAGGGAGCGTGGCGGCCCACCCAGCGACGAACCGCCCGATCCCGATCGGATCGGGGTGGCGGCGGCCGGCAGGCGGCGCTCCGGCGCGGCGGCGCAACCCGAGGACGGCCATGGGGCGGCTGAGGAGGGCGCAGGGCGTGGATCCGGTGCGGGTTGAGGCGGAGGAGACGAGGGGCAGGTCCGGCAGCCGGCGACCTCCTTCGAGGGTGTCCATGGCGGCCACAAGCTCCGCTCCGGCGAGGCCATGGTACGGGCGGCGCCGTTGTCCTGCGACGAGGAGGCAAGGTGGTCAGGGGCGACAAGGAAGAGGAGGAGGAGAGAAAGACGGGCGCCGGAGGAGGAGGCCCTGGCCGGAGCGGCTGGCAGCCGGCGGCGTGGCCGGAGGCGCAGGCGGCAGCTCCACGGGCAGCGCGTCAGGCTGCTTCGGGCGGCTGCGGCCCGGATCAGGCCAGGCGGCGGCGGTTGCTGGCCCGAGCGGCCCAGGGCGCGGTGGGAGCTGGCTGGGGGCTACGTGGAGCCTCCTGGAGCGTGGATCTCAAGATCCAACGGCTGGGAGGGGCTAGGAGCTAGGGTTTCGGCTGGTGGAGGGGCTATTGCGCAAATTTGGGGATTTTTAAGGGTGGTGGCTGCAATTTTGGCTTAGGAGGAACCCTATAAAGGGGGTGGGAGAGTGGTGGTCTTTATATAGACTGGCCTGGATGGCAGGTTTACGCAAAAGCCCCTCGGGTTTCTCTCTCGCGTGTCCGATGCTCCACGTTTCTGACCGCCGGGAGTGCATACAACCTCCGATTCGGGCGAAATCTCGAACCACGCGCTCCGCGCGTCGAGCTCGTCAATCGTACCTCACTTCGGTAACGTTCCGAGAATATTTTCTGGTGCCCCATAAAATAACCCATTTAATTATTAAACGGGGTTTTGTTCTGTTGGCTACGGCTGGTCTTGTGCCAGAAATTTCCACGGTGCTCGAGTGATCCCGGTGTCGCAAAGGTCGAGTGTCAAGGTGGCAAGGGTCGGTCTCCGTCCGGTATGAGATAAGAGGGGGGGGGATAATCGCCGATCGATAAATCAGGGATGCAAACACCGCAAACAAATCAGACAATCAAACAATTCACACCGAAAACAAATTTTTTAATTTTTGTGAAATCTGGGCTGTTACAACTCAATAACTCACCTACACGCCAATTCAGGGAGACACCTAGCAGATCGTGCCGCCCGCGCAGCCGTCGACTTCCTCAAAACGGCGATCATGCAGTAGTGCCAATACTCACAACGAGTCCCATACATACATGGAACTCCATATCGAAGCGTGAGCAGGCAAGAAGAATCACTGGCTCCAGCAGCCTCAGGCAACAAGCGCCACCATAGAGTGCCTCTAACCCCTCCGGGAGGAGATGATCATGGACCTACCGGCTCCCAACACCAACCAATGTGTAGAGCCGGCAGCACAACTTCCCCACAAGAACCAAACACCGAGTTCTTCAGCAGATCCATAGGTAACCGATGTCTAGTGTCGGCTTTAAGGAACACATGCCTTCCCCCATATTTCAAAGGGCCGCATAAAGTTCCAAACTACATCGCTGACATGGACCCGGTAGCTTGGATCGAAATCTATGACCTCGCCATGGACATGTTGCGAGCCGGCGAAGAGATTTGTGTCCGATACTTCACAATGATGTTGGAAGGGCCGACTCGCACATGGTTCAAAAAACTCCCGGATAATTCCATCACCTCTTGGACGGATCTCAAAGAGAAGTTCATCAAGAATTTTAAGGGAACCTGCCGGCGAGCCACAACAATAGTCGACTTGGAGCACTGTGTTCAGAAAGAAGGAGAGTCGGCCCTAAGTTGGGCACGACGAGTCGCATATATAATCCATTCCTCGAACACTATCACTGCGCAGACAGCAATAATCGTCCTGGAAAGAAACTGCAAGTTTGAGCCTCTAGTACACAAGCTCGGCCGACTGAAGAGGACGATCAGCAACATAGGAGAGGTCATGAACGCGATCATCAAGTATGCCGAGTCTGACAAAACCAAGGATGCCGATCCGGAAGAAGATAAAGTCACCCAGAACAAAAATTGTAACGACAAGGGGTCACAGAGTCAGAACCAACCTGGAAAACGACGGCTGGATCAGAATACTTCCGACTTGGTAGCCAACACAAGTGGCGGATCCCAAAGGCAGACGCAAGGGGGCAACAACTATCGCAAGCCGGAGAGAAATTTCCAACCCCCAGTTACTTTTGAAGAAGCCGTGAAAAGACCTTGCCCGTTGTATAGCAAACCCGGTCGTCCAGCCAGCCACACTTGGGAAGAATGCAACTTCATGAAAGAATTCCAAAGGCGTTGAGGCCAGGGCCCCCTTCGGTCAGGTGGTGGAGCCGGTCAAAAAAGTAACAACCAAAACTTTGGTCAACAAGGAGCCGACACAGCATCACAGTACCAAGGATCCCAGGGAAGAGGACAGCAAAACAATTCAGGGCGTGTTGGATACCAATCAAAACCAAAGAAGCTCCAAAACCACTCAGCTTATCATGTCTTTACCACTAGCAGCTGCCGGAGGGACAGGAAGCTGCAGCAGAGAGCCGACATGTCTGTGGTCACAGAGCTGGCTTGTCCCAGGTGGCTTAATTGGTCTGAGCAGCCAATCACCTGGACAAGGGACGATCACCCCCATGTGGTAGAAAACCCGGGTTCTCTAGTCTTGGTAGTTTCTCCACAGATTGGATGCTACACACTGGAAAAAGTACTCATGGACGGAGGGAGCCGCATCAACATACTGTACTACGAGACTTTCCGTAGGATGGGACTAACTCACAAACAGTTGCAAACCTCCAAAACCGTGTTCCACGGTATTATCCCAGGAAAGTCGGCACGACCGATAGGCAAGATCTACTTGGAAACAGCCTTTCGAACTCCTGAGAATTTTTTATCCGAAATCATACCATACGAGGTGGTGAAGCTCGAGAGCCCGTACCTTGCCATCCTAGGCAGACCGGCTTACGCGAGGTTCATGGCCCGGCCATGCTACATTTACGTGAAGCTAAAAATGACGGGTCCCTTCGGTCCAATCACAATAGACGGGAGCAGGTCCAGAGCCACAGAGTGCGATGAACAACACGTCAAATTTGCTGAGTCGGCCTGCGCCAAAGAGGACCTGTCAGAATTCTAAGAGAAGGTAGATCCGGCAGACACCACCATCCTAAAAAACCCGAGTCCAGATAACAATCCCAAGTTCCAAACGGCTCAGGACACGAAGAAAGTCGACTTTGTCCCTGGTGATGCTTCCAAGCAGTTCATCATCAGGACAGAGCTATCCGACAAATAGGAAAGCACGCTCATCAAGTTCCTCCGTGAGAATCGGGATATATTTGCATGGAAACCTTCTTACATGCCAGGTGTCCCGAGGGAACTCGCTGAGCACCACCTAAAGATTTATCCTAAGCTAAAACCGGTCGAGCAATTCGTTCATCGCTTCAATGATGAAAGGAGAAACGCCATTGGGGAAGAGATAGCCCGGCTCCTCGCCGCCGGGTTCATCATGGAAGTTTTCTATCCGGAGTGGCTTGCCAACCCGGTCCTCGTTTTGAAAAAGAATGGGACTTGGCGTATGTGCATTGACTACATCGACTTAAACAAAGCTTGCCCGAAGGACCCCTTTTCACTGCCTTGCATCGATCAAATCATCGACTCTACTGTAGGGTGTGAGCTCCTGTGTTTTCTCGATGCCTACTCAGGTTATCACCAAATCAAGATGGCCCTCGAGGACCAGGAGAAAACGGCTTTCATCACTCCCTTCGGGATATACTGCTATACTTCTATGCCTTTCGTCTTGAAAAATGCAGGGGCTACATATCCGAGAACGGTGCGAAACTGCCTCAAGGAGCAAATTGGGCGCAATGTGCACGCTTACGTGGATTATATAGTCATCTCACTCATCAGTGACCTTAAAGAGACATTCAAGAATCTGCGCAAGTACTAGATGAAGCTAAACCCGGCCAAGTGCACCTTTGGGGATCCCGCAGGTAAGCTCCTCGGGTACATAGTGTCAGAAAGAGGCATTGAGGCAAACCCGGAGAAGATCAATGCCATCATGGCTCTCCAAAATCCGGCATCCGTAAAGGGAGTCCAACAACTCACAGGATGCTTAGCTACCCTAAGCCAGTTTATCGGCAGACTTGAAGAAAAATCAATTCCCCTGTACCGAGTCTTGTGAAAGTTAGAGAAATTCGTCCGGGACGACGAAGCCGATAAAGCCCTGGAAGCACTAAAGAAGCAACTGTCCCAGGCCCCGATCATAGCGGCTCCCAAGCCAAAGGAGATGATGTTGCTCTATATTTCATCCAACAACCGAGAAGTAAGTGCAGTGGTTGTGGTTGAACGTACGGAAGTCAGCAAAGAACACCGTTTATAGACGCCAGTGTATTACGTCAGTGAGGTCTTGACTTCATCAAAACAGCGCTACCTTCATTGCTAGAAGCTAGTCCTCTGTATGTTCATGGCGAGTCCGAAGCTCAAGCATTACTTCCAGGAGCACCGCATAACTGTTGTCAGCTCAGCACCGCTTGCAGACATCATCCAAAACCGTGAGGCCACAGGAAGGATTGCAAAGTGGGCTATAGAGTTGGGGGCTTATCACATCAAGTATGAACCACGCACGACAATCAGGTCCAAAGCACTAGTCGACTTCATCAATGATTGGACAGAAATCCAAGCACCTCCAGAGAAGCCGATCACCAAGTATTGGACGATGCACTTCGATGGGAGTCGGCAGCTACAAGGGTCAGGAGCCGGCGTGGTCCTCACTTCTCCCAAGGGAGAAAAAATCTGCTATGTCCTACAGCTACAGTTCACTTGCACCAACAACGCAGCAGAATATAAGACTCCATGGGCTGCGGTTGGCTCGTGAGATGAACATAAGACGGATACAATGCTATGGTGATTCTTAGCTTGTTTCTCAACAAGTGTAAGGAAAGTGGAACTCCAAGGATGCCACCATGGCAGCTTATCGGCGGGAGGTGGAAAGGCAAGTCGGGTTCTTTGTTGGGTGCCAAGAGGACTACGTGGAACGCAATCTAAACGAATCTGCAGACACTCTGTCTCGGCTCGGTTCCCAATGAAAGCCGGTTCCACCGTCCTGACAAAGCTGTCTGTACAAATTCCAACAGAGCAAGACATAGCAGAGCTGGATCTAGAACCGGCTCTGGTGGCTGCAATACATGCTACCCCCTCATGGGTTGTGCCAAACTTGGACTACAAGACCCGGGGAATCCTACCAGCTGATGTGGTAGAGGCCAGAAAAATCGTCAGGAGAAGCAAATCTTTTCTACTCATCAATGGTGAGTTGCATCGACGAAGCCCTGCAGATGTCTTTCAGAGATGTGTGTCACCAGAAGAAGGCAGAGAAATCCTCAATGAGATACACTCTAGAGACTGCGGGCATCATGTCGTCTCTCGTTCGCTGGTGGCTAAATCCTATAGACTCAGATTCTACTGGCTCACAGCACATGCGGACGCCAAGGATATAGTTAGGAAGTGCGATGTATGCCAATGCTATGGAAAGCAAGCACATGTGCCGGCTCAAGAACTCGGGATGATCCCAATCACTTGGCCCTTCGCAGTGTGGGGGCTCGATATGGTGGGAACTTTCAAAAGGTCACCCAACAAGAATACACATTTGCTGGTGGCAGTTCACAAATTCACCAAGTGGGTTGAGGCAGAGCCGGTCAGCAAGTGCGATGTAGAGACGGCGCTGAAATTCTTGAAAAAGATAATATACAAATTCGGCTAACCCCACAGCATCATCACTGATAATGGATCTAACCTATTAGAGGGGGTTATGCAGCGATTTTGTCAAAGAGAGCACATCCGACACGACCGTATGTCAGTGGCTCATCCACAAACCAACGGACAAGCCGAGAGAGCCAACCAAGAGTTGCTCCGAGGCATCAAACCCTGACTCTTTGTTCCTTTGGAGAGGACGCCGGGTTTCTGGGAGGAAGAATTGCCCTCGGTATTGTGGAGCATCAGGACGAGTCCTAACAGGTCAACACGCTATACGCCCTTCTTCCTGGTCTATGGAGCCGAAGCCGTTCTCCCAAGTGACATTCGTCACGACTCACCACGAGTCACAGCTTATGTGGAAGCCGACAATGAGAAAGCCAGGCAGGACGCCTTGGACGTTCTTGATGAAAATCGAGAACTAGCTGCAGCTCAATCGACTATCTACCAATAAGATTTGCGATGATATCACGGTCGTCGCATCAAAAGTCGAACTTTCCAGGAAGGCGACTTAGTGCTCCGCTTCATCTAGTGTGGGCACCCCGGACTATATGTCCGAAGCGGCCATCTGTGCATACTTCCATGCTCCCATGATCAGTGTCGCATGACGCACAACTCGACAATGGATACATCAGATCACATGTTCATACAATACCGAATACAAAGTCATACAACAATAGAGTCTTACACGGCCTCATTGGGCTCAAATAGTAGCGCAATAAGCAAAAGCAGGATAAGTAGTAGCGGCACAATCCACAGGGTAGTCCAGAGTGTAGCACGTCCTAGTAATCGCCGGTAGCATCATCGTCATATACCTGCTCCTCCAAGCCTGGCCTATTGAATAACCAGGGACAAAGCCGTCAGTACATACAAAGTACTCGCAAACCACCTAAAGAAAGAAACAAAGTTTTGCATACGAAAAATAATGGGATGGCTATATGGTGGAGTTTTTCATAGGGATTTCCTATCTACTCAAGATTATTATTAAGTTGGCAAAGTTTTAAACTTGGAAAATTTTATTTCCCACAATGATTTTGGATAAGTCAAGTCCAACCCTTTCCAACAATATCAACATCATCATCGCGAACCATAAACTCAGTACCGGACTTTCTCATCTATTCCCCACAAAGAGTGGCCTCACTAGCTCTCCATGACCGTGGACTCCGGCTACTGAAATAGTTTTCACTCTGTAGAGGTTGTACACTTTACCCACCACATTCGACACATCGGTCATGTGTCCCACGGATCGTCATACCTCAGTATATGGGTCTCGGATAATCGACCATAGTCTTCCCATTGCCTACCCTAGTACAGGTGATCTACCCGATGCCCACATCCTGAACTCTCCGCGTGCAAGGTCATGCTCCTCCTAGACACATGCCTTCACCGTAGTAGAGGTGCGGCAAAGTTCCGTGCCACCACTGCCTCGGCAGCGACCTCACCTCCGACGCATCGGTAGGCTTACAGGCTTCTATGTATTATGTAGTTAGAAGATCCCCATACTAAGATATGCAAGCTTCCAACTAGCCCTATCCCATACCAGAGTATAGTGGTTGTACTGTAAGGCTAGGATTTGGCGGCACTTAAAGAGAGTCCCTCCAGACTTTATCCATGTCCGACGATGTTCCACAAACCCGGCCATACCACCTTCTTAAGTGTATGCCGTACAATATCCGGTGAAGTATGACTTTCCAAGTTGTTATGTAATGATAAAGCTAGAGCGGAGTGATGGTCTCGACGGAGTGTCGGGATCACCGAGGTTCTACTTTCTTTTCCCAAATAGGTAGGCTATGGGGTGGTATGGGTTTTCCTAATACAACTAATACAATTCCAAACCATATGAATATATTACTAGCATGATACAATATAAGTGATACAAGAAAAGTAAAAAGGGGTAATGCGGGGTTTTGAGTTTTGACGGTGGCTTGCCTTCGTCCACGGTGGTCTCCTGGTCAGTCTCGGGGGAAGCATGGAGGTAGTCTTGTCCTGCAGGGTCAATCGTCTCTTCTACACGTTGCGAAACAAGGAATTCACAATATTACAACGGGGCAATAGAAAGCACAACATCACTCAATTTTTCAAATAAAAACACAAGCAACAAAGGACAAAACAATTCTCATGGTTTTCTATTTATTAAAATTTAATTTTTACAACACCTCAACAAGGTTAAATTTTATAACAAGGCATTCGGATAAATTTAATAAGATTATTACAACAGGATTATATTAAAACAAATCTTAACTTAAGCAATGTATTTCACTCAAATTAATCACTAACTTCTTTTTAAATAATTTTATTTTTATTAACTAAATGCATAACAAAATTGCTACTAACCAGAAGCTAATTTAATAATAATCTAACAAATTAATACTACTAGTAAAAAAATTATGGAAATTAAACTAGCTTTCAAAATAATAATAAAGACTCACAATTATATCTAAGCAAAACAATATTCTACACATGCAGAAAAATAAAGCACAATTTTACTAACAGCACACAATTTGTTTCTGTTTTTTCTGAGTTATGATTATTTTTCTATAAGTATTTTAGTCTCCACTGTTTAATAAAAAGAAAGAAAATAAAAAGGGGGTCGTCCCAAAACTATCTCTCGCGCGAGGGAAGTTTCTTCCAGTGGGCCGAGCCAGTGCGCAGTGCGGTTCCTGCGGGTTTTTTTTAAACCGAAGGGGTATGGCGAAGCCTGGGCCGTTATGTGAAGGCCGATCGGGCGGCGAGGGGCCATCTTCCTCCCTCGCTCGATGAGCTCGGTCTGGGAGCGTTCATGGCGAGCAGCAGGCATGAGGGGCTCATCGGAGGGGCTTCCGGTCGGCGGCGATCAACGAGGTTGGGCGGAGGGCGTGCGGGCCGGTGTGGGAGGTCCGTTTTTTGTCAAAAACGGAGTGTGAGGACCTCGCGTTTGACAGCTGCTCGGGGGAGAGGGCGTGGATGAAGGCGGTGGCTTGGTGCAGTTTCGGTCGACGGCGGGCGGCGTGGAAGGGCGGTGGACGTGCGTATCAACTGGGGAAACCCATTTTTGGCGTTGCTGCGGGTCAAAACAAAGGTGAACGGCGGCGGCTTGGGGTAGATGGCGGGGCTCCCGGCGGCTACGGCTTCTTCGGCATCTCCTCTCCGGCGGTGCTGCAGAGGGTGTCGGGTCGCCGGCGTAGGGTGGACGCAGGGGCGCGGCTCGCCGGCCAACCCCTCCTCCTCTCCTTCTTCTTCCCCTCCCTCCTCCTTCCTTACCCTAACTCCTCCTTCTGTGTTCCTTCTTCCGATCGGGATGGGTTGGGGTGGCGCTGGGGCTGCTGGTGAGTGCAGTAGCGAGAGGGGCTGTGGGAAGGGGCTGGGTGGTGGTGTGTACTGTGGAGAGGCGAGGCCGAGGCCTCCTTATATAGACGGGGCGAGGGGAGCAGCGACCAGGAGGGCGAACTACTGACGTCCACGTCTCCGGCCATGGCTTGGCGAGCGAGTCGACACAGGTGACATCACTCTGCTGGCGTCAGCACTGACGTCGTGGCGGTGGTGAGGGGCTTCCAGGTGGGGACAGCTTGCCAGTGGGCGGGAATTAGGTTTTAGAATAGTTGGGCTTCGGTCCAACAGAATAGGCTAGGCTTTTTTTATACAAAAACAATGTGTTGCTTTAATAATTCTTGCTTTTAATTTAAATTTGTAAAAAAAAACCTAAACTATAGAAAATACTCCTAATTATTAAAGAGTTACTACCTAATTGTTTTGGTATTTTTAGGGAATATTGAATTATGTTTATAATATTATTACTATTATAACAATATTAATAAATCAATTAGCAGTTTTGAAATATTTTTATTAAATACTTTCTGCTATAGTGGTATTTTTAGTTATTTAAATAATGACTTTCTATGCAAGCAAAACTTTATTTGATAAAAATATTAATGATGCTAATTTGCTATGGTGGTTATATGTTGGTAGATCAATAGGTGTGGTATGTGCCAAACATTTTTTTGGCTGATTAATTTTGGCAAGGCAAAAGATAAATTAAAACACTCAAGAACATGGCAAGGTAATGCATAACAATCAAAACAAAGCATAAGAAAGCATGGCATGACAATACTAGTGCCATCACATCAAAACTTAGCAAGATTTTTGTTTACCCTAATTTTTGGTACTCTAATAATAGGGTAATAAAAGTTGGGATGTGACATCTAGAAGAAGGATGGAATGCACAAGTTGTCTTCTCCATGGGAAGGACCGTTTGTGGTCAGCAAGAACCTGCACAATGGATCCTACTACCTGGTTGATATACGCGAGAAGGAAAATTCACGCACCTCGATAGAGGAGACTCCCAGGCCGTGGAACATCGCACAACTCCGTCCATATTACACCTGAGTAGAGTAGGAAACTATTGTACAAAGTCGACACTCGTCGCACTGGCTTTCGCCATATATGTATATAAGTCAACATTGGTCGCAACTGGCTATCGCCGCATAATAAAGTCGATTTTCTTCGCAACCGACTCTCAGTCAAATTAATAAAGTCGATCTTAAATAGCATTTAGGCCATCGCCATAATTAAAGTCGACACTGGTCGCAAACAGGCTATCGCCATAAAGTCGACTTCGTCGCACTGGCTCTCTCCACACTTCTGCATAAAATCAATTTTCATATTGCATAATCTTTCATCCATATTGCATCATATTATATCGCATTTCATATTGCATCATGAATCACATAATTCTCAAAGACCTAGGGGCTTGATCAACCCTCTATCGGCTTTGAGCATGTATATTGCTTTGATAAGGTGAAAGAGGGGGGCTTGATGATATTCATCGACTCCTACCAGAAAAAGCCGGCATATACATGTAAAAATTCACATGCGTTTGTTTTGATAAGGGATAAAAGGGGGGTTCGATGGTTCCCGTCGACTCTTAAAAACCGAAGATATCCTGGCATACACATGAATTGGCCACCCACGCCGTCTGGCCTGTACAACTTAGAGCTTTCCATAACTAACGCGCAACGGGTTGGTCTAAACTTCGAGGTTTACATAAACCATCTATCGAATTTAGTCCTAAGAGTCGGGCACGCTAGTTACTAGAAATCCGGCTCTAGAGACTTGTTTCGACTTTTTCAATCAATAATCTCTCTCAACGCGAGAAGATGAGGTCAAAGTCCACTTATGCTAGCCTTTACATTTCATTCTTGCATTTACAACATCATGCATAAATCACAAAGTTTTCTCACAGATAAAAGTTAGACCTATGTGTCTCGGCACAGGCACTCAGGCGCCTATACCGACTCATGGGGACTACACTTCAAAAACTTCTCAAAGACCCGACATGACGCAAATATGTTCATACCGGCTCTTGGGGCCTACACTTCAAAAGTTTTTCTTCTCAAGCGAAGACTTGTTACAACACCCAAATGCATACACCGACTCTTCGGGAGTAATACTTCAAAATTTTGGCTCGATGCCACGATGATCATACCAACTCTTGGGGAGTATGACTTAATATATATATATATATATATGACCTGGTATGGCACACAAAATTTCGTTCATCAAGATAGCCGAGTCTTACATCAAATGAGGCAGCATTACATTACATAAAGGTAAAAAGCTAAAAGCCGGAAAAATACTACTAAAGGTAAAAAACTACAGCTTCAATCGTCGTCTTCAGAGTCGGCTTCATCTTCATTAGAAGAGATGTGGACTTGTTCTTCATCATTGTGGAGATCTTCATCACTACTGCTAGAACTTTCCATACAGCAGCAGGCTCGGTCACCATCTGAGTCAAAGATTCTAGCCCACAAAGTATCGTCACCATCATATCTGAAGACAATGGTGTCTTCTCTTGAGATGTTTCCGGAGCGAAGAATAATTTTCCAACCTTTCTCAAAAAACATGGTGTCATGGCTAGAAAATCTAGTAGCCACCTAAACAGGCCCATGAGGGCATCCCTCGGAGTGGAGCCAAAGACCCGAAGGCCTTGAGTCAATCACAAGCTGAGCAAAACACTCAGGAAGCTTGATCCAACAACGAATCATCTGGATACGAATCAAGAATTCACCCCTGTCGGGAGAAGAAGGGGGAGATTCAGATGGAGAGGCAGCCCGAGCACTTCTTCCCCTACCTCTGCCACGGCTACGACATCGCCCACTGCCTCGACCACGAGAACCTGCACTAGAGCTAGGGTCATCGGCTGCCAAAAGAGAACGAGCACCTAGCTTGGGAGCCATGGGGGAACTACCAAAGAAAGAAGAGGAAGAAGAAGATGCAGGCACTCAAAAGAAAATCCACCCAAAGGATACTAATAGTAAATCTGAGGAGAAGATCAATTAATGCCATAAATACGTGGGTAAACTACCCATGGTAGGTGAAACCTATGGAAAGACTCCTCGATTTCCACTACAAACGTCAATGCCTCCAACCAGCGTTTCGGGCAGTGCAATCATAAAAGCAATACCGAATCTTTGACTGAAGAAGTCAAAGGAAGTTTGACGTGTCGGAAGATGAAGTGAAAAGAACAAGAAGATCGGCACCGAATCCTTACAAATCCCAAAAAGATACGGGAGTCAGTCTGTCAAAATTATGGAGTCGGCAAACCACGACGAGTTGGTAACAACGATGAGTCGCCAACCACGATGGTGTCAAGAATATTTCTGTGAAGACTAAAGAATCACACCAATCCTGGGGGCTAATGTCGAGGGGATGAACTAAAGCCCAGACTCGGCATTAGGTCTATGGGCCGACTCACCTACGGAAGGCCTATGAGAGAAGACTCGGCCACGGGCCACCCGCGCCAAGAAAGAAGATCGAAGCCATAGAAAGGAATTCGACTTACCTTGTATATCACGTAGCATATTTGTAAAGTGGAATAGGACTCCACTTCGTGTCTCAGTTGGAATCGCGGAATCCCGGGACCCGACGCCCTTATAAGCCGAGGCCCATGGGATCCAGGGCCAGAGAACAATCTCAACCTAAGATAGGACTAGACACTTGTCGGCGTAACCTAGATCTCCTCGGGACTAAGTTTACAAGACGACTCTCTTTTTTCCAGAGTCGGAACCCATAATAAGAGGAAGCAGGAGTAGGCTTTTACCTCGAGACAAAGAGGGGCTGAAACCTGGGTTAATCGCCGAGTCTTTTTCCCATGTCGACTCTCTCCACGAAATCGCCTCGCAGCAAAGGTCCCATGTCAAGTTCGACTCTTCGGACATCTGCCGTGACTTTCCCACGACACATGCCCCCGTGCATCCCCTTCTCCATCAACAATCATTAGTACGTCCTCCGTCTCACTATATTTTTATCACTTCATGCGTTATGTGCTATGCTTGGAGCGTCTCGCTCTTAGGTTTCCTTTTTAGTTTTCTTTAGCTTTGTTTACTGTTCATAACAAGTTAGAACCCATCTTACGTTGTGTGGGAGAGAAACACGCTCCACTTCAACCTAGAACACATCATAGGATTTTCATGCCTATCTTTCTTCTGTTTTGTGTTCTTTATCTTTTTGTAGCTGCTGCCATGTTTAGCTCTTAGTTTTCATGTTTATCTTTTTCAAGAGCTTTAGCTTTTGTTTAGTTTTTTGCTGGAACTCCCTTGAGTTTTCATGTTTATCTTGTTAAGAGAGTTCGTTGTTGCACTGAGTTGTGTCTTGTCTTGAAGTAGGTAATTAAGGTTGCTATTCGATTGTAGTACTAACTTGCAATAGTTTTGAGGTATTGTTGTGAGTACTGTTTGAAATTTTGGTGTCAAGAGCTCTAGCCTATTAGTGATAGGTGTCGTATTTTGGGAAATCCGTGCTTATTTTCAAAACCTACAAAAACTAGTTGAGAACTCTAGCTACTAGATGGATCACGAATCTTTGGGGGGGTCGGATATTAGAGTACACTCACGTACCATGAGTCAAGGATGCGCAAGGATAACCAAACTCCCATACACTCCTCCTCGGGGTACTTGTCTCTTTGTGAACCTCCTTATTAGATTGTGAGTAACCGATAATAAGTGCATGAGTTCTTCGAACTAATGTAAGTATTGAAAGTTGACACTTCCACCTCCTCATATTTGCTAGCCTCTTTAGTATCGCGCATTGCCCTCTTCTCACTCCGAGAGTTGGCGTCCACTTCACCAGTGCATCCAAACCCTTGGCATGATACGCTCTGTCATCATAAACCTCCTTATATCTTTCCTCAAAACAGCCACCATACCCACATATCAAGTCATTTCCATTGCCATTCCGAGATTTATTGCCATGCAACATCCACTTTCTCATGACTTGATCTTCAGGTCATACATGTTCCTGCTACACTGGCAGAGGCATACATTTGCATACATCATGATAGCTACATCTTCTGTATGTTCAGTACCATGTAAAGTGTGAATATCTTCTATACCTTCTTGTAAAATAGAGTGTTGCCCTTAAGTGCGGAAAAGATCCCAAAGAGGACAAAATTAAAAGATCCCAAAGAGTACAAATGAGAGTTAAATCGATAGAGCCATTGAGGCCAACAAAAAGTACAAAGAGAGAAAAAAGAGAAAAAGAAATAAAAAGAGAGAAAGGGGAAACACTATTATTCCTTTTGAAAGATCCACACTCGTACTCCCTCTTATACCTTGTGGTCCATAGAGATGATCATATATGCATATAGCTATGTGGGGACCTTCACGAAGAATTACTGGCACACTAAATCTGAACAAAACAAAGCCTTCTCTAGACAATTATATGAGCATTCTTTTATTTTGCAAAACATTGGAAGACAACTTGAGAGCCGGAACATTGAGATTTCTAATCTCCAGACTAGGCTCACCACTACGGAAACCCAAGTTTCCAATATGTCTCACACAGGCTACTTTGATAACTCAAATGGCAGCCAAACCTGAAGTGGTTTTTTCTCTAGAAGAGGAAGATAGGATCAAGAGTCTTCCTACACACACTACTATTGCTACTATACACGTTGAGGATCTCAAAAGTTTTAGCACCCAACACTTCCCGAGTCCCATTGGACCTATTAATGGTGATGCTAATACCTCAACTTTATGACAAGAAGGTCCCATGAACTTAGAGACTACCAAAAGAATGAGCTTAGATGACATCATCACCACTTTAATTAATTGTAGTGAACTTGATTTTGATAATTGTAGTCTTTCTGAAGTTATCACCTTTTTCCAAAGAATGGCTAAAGACCCCCACACTAGCACACTTAAGATTGCATTCACCGAGCATATTACCAATGCTCTTATAAAAGCTAGGGAGGAGAAGCTCAAGTTAGAGACTTCTATTCCTAGAAATCTAGAAGATGGTCGGGATCCTATGGTCAAAATTAAATTGAATAATTTCTCTTGCTTTGCTTTATGTGATGTTGGAGCTAGTGCCTCCGTTATGCCCAAAAGAATGTATGATATGCTTGATTTGAAACCTTTTGATCCATGTTCTCTTGGTGCTCGTCTTATTGATTCTTCCGTAAATAAACCTTTAGGGAGGATTGATGATGTTCTTATTGTTGTCAATAATAATTATGTTCCCGTTCATTTTCTTGTCATGGACATTGAGTGTGACCCCTCATGTCCAATTATTTTGGGGTGTCCTTTTCTCCGCACCATTGGTGCTATCATCGACATTAAATAAGGGTCCATTAGATTCCAATTCCCCCTCAAAACGGGAATGGAACACTTCCCTCGAAAGAAGATTAAATTACCTTATGAGTCCGTTATACGGGCAAGCTATTCTTTTGGAGTTGATAAAACTTGATCTTTTTGCATCATTCCTAGCTAAAAGGCATAAAAGAAAGCGCTTATTGGGAGGAAACCCAAAATGTTTTTACTTTAAATTTTATTGGTCTCGGTTCTTGTTACTACTGTAGCAACATCATTATATCTTTATTTTCAAGCTTTGTTCCAAGTTTTAGCCTCCGATTGCAAGAAAGTTCAAAAGTTGTGAAATGCTGTCCAGAAACAGATTTTGTCTGCTTGACAGAAAAAATCACGATAAATCACCATTTCATATTTTTGATCAAACTTATTTTGACAATATGCTCTATAAAATTAGTTTTCTGGCGTCTGTTTTGAGTTTTTAGATTTGAGTTGGAGAAGTACCCCGAAAAAATTATTTACTACATGCTGGTCTGTTTTTCACAGATTCTGCCACATTTTGCGTTTTCATCGTTTTGCAAATCTCAACCTTGCTTTTTCTTTGCAAAAACTTTTTGGCAATCATGAGAAACAGTAGCTCTTCCTGAAAATCATTATTTCCAGTGGAGAAAAATTATTTCGTTATGGGTACTAACCACTGTAATCAGCTTATGATGAGTTTCGTATGAAGGGAGTTTTCAAGTATGCGATGGAAGATGATGAAAGAAGATCCAGGAGTGTCAAGCGCTCAAGCTTGGGGATTCCTGATGTCTACGCACGCTTCTATTCTTGTAGACTATGTTGGGCCTCCAAGCGCAGAGGTTTGTAGGACAGCAGCAATTTCCCTCAAGTGGATGACCGAAGGTTTATCGAACTCAGGGAAGTAGAGCTTGAAGATGGTCTCTCTCAAGCAACCCCGCAATTAAGATACAACAAGTCTCTTGTGTCCCCAACACACCTAATACAACTAGGAGTTGTATAGGTGCACTAGTTCGGCGAAGAGATGGTAAAATATGGGTGATAGGTGTAGCAAAACAAAGTAATATAATTCTGTAATAAAAAGTGCAGCAAGCAAACATGTAACAAAAGTGAGTGCAAACGGTGTAACAATGATGGAAACAAGGCCTAGGCTTCATAATTTCACTACTGGAAACTCTCAACAACATTAACATAGTCTAATCACATGATATTTCCCATAAAACATGCAATGGAGACGTACTCGGAGGTCATTCCTTTGTGGTCAAGAGAGGACGAGAATTATGTAGGGCTACAAAAGCACACCTCAAAGTTCATAGTTCTCAATCTATGGATTTCCCAATGTCACCGCGGCCATCCAAAGAGAGTACCACAATCACCACAACATATCTCGAGGATAGTCAAAGACAAGCACCAAGAGACTCTCAATCTTCAATCCACACACAAAAGAGGAAATCACTCATGATAATATTCTTCTAACCCATGTACAATAGACCGATGTCACCTTGGTCTCGGAGATTATACTAGATAAGATCAATTGAGTACATCAATCCAATACATAGAGGAAGGGGAAACATCATGGGATCACCCTAGATTAACATAGCCTATGATCACAACGAAGATCACATCATGGGAGAGAGAGAAGAACACATAGCTACTGGTAGAAACCTCAGCCCCAAGGAGGGACTACTCCTGTTTCATGGAGGAGGGAAGCAACGACGATGGAGATGAATCCGGGGGCACTTCCCCGTCCCGGCAGGGTGCCGGCACAGGAATTCTGGTCCCCCGATGCTTGTCGGCGATGGCGGCGGAGATCGGAATTGCTTCTAGAGAAAAGGGGTCCGGAATCCGGGTTTCCGCGACGGGAGAATAAATAGGGCCAAAGGGGGGAACCAGGGGGGCCACCAGGGGTCCAGGCGCCCCCGTGGCGCGGCCACCAGGGCGCCTGGGCCCATGGCGGTGGCCCTCTGGCCCCACTCAGGTCCTTTCGGAAGGTTCTTCTGCGCTGATTTTTTATCTGATTTTTCCCGAATTTTTGGAGCAATTTTTATATGGGGGAAAACTGAAATAGAAAAACAGCAGAAAACAGGAACTGGCACTGTGGTGCACTGAGTTAATAGGTTAGTCCAAATATGATCAAAAGTGTATGAAAGTGTATCTAGATCATAGCAATATCACACAAAACATGCATGGAGCAAGCAGAAATTATAGATACGTTTTGGACGTATCAACATCCCCAAGCTTAATTCCTGCTCGTCCTCGAGTAGGTAAATGATAACAGCATAATTTCTGTGGTGACATGCTAGCAACCATATAAGAAATTTGAAAAGTAAAGCAATCAAGGTTAGAGATTCAATTCAGGTCATAACATGCAAGAGTCTATATTAGCATTGAAACAAGTAACAAAAGAACATTAGGTGCAAGAGCTCTCGCTGTCCGTGACTCGAATGTCTCCAAATGGTGTTTGCGTGCAAGAAGGGGGGTAGGGAATAGGAGAAAAATATTTATTTGTTGAGAACTCAATCTACTAAAGTTTCACACTTGGTCTTTTTCTGGAATCTTGACTCCTTTTTCAATATTTTGATCACTCATGCAATGGATGAGCGTAAGCATGAGAGTTGACACTTAGGATGGCAAGGAGAGAAGTACGGAGGAGGAGGAAGAAGACAAAAAAGAATGAGAAAGGCTCACATCAATGAGGACAATCATAGGCAAGAGATGCCAAATGATAGATATGATGTGAGGTGTAGGGATTTCCATGCACCGGATGCACATATGAGCAAAGAAAAGCTCTCCAATGGAACTAGTGGGGGTGCATCCAACTTGCTCGCTCATGAAGACCTAGAGCTCGTTTGAGGAGGCTCATCCTTGGAATATGCAAACCAAGTTCTATAGTGTGAAGGTCCCCACATAGCTATATGCATGATGATGATCTCTATGGAGTACAAGGGATAGAGGATGAAGTACTAGTGTGGATCTCTCAAAAGGAATAGTAGTGTGCCCCCTTCTCTCTTTTTATTTTTCTTTTTCTCTTTTTTCTATTTTTTTGTATTTTTTTGGTGGCCTCAATGGCTCTTTCTATTTAACTCTCATTTGTCCTCTTTGGGATCTTTTCCTCACTTTAGGGGCAACACTCTATATATTACAAGAAGTATAGAAGATCTTTCACACTTTAAAAAGTACTCAAATCATAAAGAAGATATAACTATCATGATGCAAATGTATGCCGCTGCCAGTGTAGCAGGAACATGTATGACATGAAGATCAAGTCATGAAGAGGTGGATGTTGCATGGCAATGTATCTCGAAAAGGCTATGGAAATGCCTTGATAGGTAGGTATGGTGGCTATTTTGAGGAAGGGTATAAGGAGGTTTATGATGACAGAGCGTATCATGCCAAGGGTTTGGATGTACCGGCGAAGGTGGACGCCAACTCTCGGAGTGAGAAGAAAGCAATGCACGACATAGGAGAGGCTAGCAAATATGAGGAGGTGGAAGTGTCAACTTTCAATACTTACATTAGTCCGAAGAACTCATGCACTTATTATCGGTAACTCTCAATCTAGTAAGGAGGTTCACAAAGAGACAAGTACCCCGAGGAGGAGTGTATGGGAGTTTGGTTACCCTTGCGCATCCTCGACTCATGGTACGTGAGTGTACTCTAATATGCGACCCCTCAGAAGAGTAGTGATCCATCTAGTAGCTAGAGTTCTCAACTAGTTTTGTAGGTTTTGAAAATAAACACGGATTTCCCAAAATACGACACCTATCACTAATAGGCTAGAGCTCTTGACACCAAAAGTTCATACATTACTCAAGTCAATACCTCAAAACTATTGCAAGTTACTACTACAAAAAGAATAGCAACTTCAACTACCTACTTTCTAGTCAAGAAACATAACTCAGTGCAACAGGCAAACTCTCCAAACAAGATAAGCATGCAAATTATAGAAAGTTCAGACCTGAGACAAAATCTCTAGAGAAACTCTAAAGCACTACAACTAAACAGAACAGTAGCTATGAAAAGATAAAGAACACTCACAACAAAAGATAAGCATAAAATCCTATGAGATGTTCTAGTTTAAAGTGGAGCGTGTTTCTCTCCCAAACAAAGTAAGACGGGATCTAACTTGTTATGAACAGCAAGCAAAGCTAAAGAAAACTAAAAATAAAACCTAAGAGCGAGACGCTCCAAGCATAGCACATAACGCATGATGTGATAAAAATATAGTGAGACGAAGGACGAACTGATGATTGTTGATGGAGAAGGGGATGCACGGGGGCATCCCCAAGCTTAGACGCTTGAGTCTCCTTGAATATTTGTTGGGGATGCATGGGGCATCCCCAAGCTAGAGCGCTTGACACTCCCGAATCTTCTTTCATCATCTTCCATCGCACAATTGAAAACTCCCTTCATACATAACTCATCATAAGCTGATTAGAGAAGTTAGTACCCTTAATAAATAATTTTTCCCCACTGGATATAAAGAAATTATTGAAGAGCTACTGTTTCACAAGATTGCCAAAAGGTTTTTGCAAATAAAAAGCAAGCTTAAGGTTTGCAAAGGTTAGGAGAGACAAAACGTGGCAGAATTTGTGAAAAACAGAACAGCAGGTAGTAAAGAATTTTTTAGGGGTACTTCTGCAACTCGAATCAAAAAACTCAGAACAGACGCTCGAAAGTAAATTGTATGGAGCACGCTGTCAAAACAATTCAGATCAAAAAGATGATCTGGTGATTTTAGGATAATTTTTCCGTCCAAGGACAGAATCTGTTTTCTGGACAGCATGTCACAACTTTTGAACTTTCTTGCAATCGGAGGCTAGACTTGGCACAAAGATTGAAGATAAAGATACAATGATGTTGCTACAGTAGTAACAATCATCAAGACCACTAAAAACTGAAAGTAAAAAAATTCAAACTAAAGATAACAAGGGTTGTCTCCCTAGAGCTCTTTCTTTATAGCCATAAAGATAGGCTTAAGATTTTAATGTTGCTCTCATAGGAATAAGAGTTGAAGCACAAAAGAGAGCATAAAGAAGCAAATACCAAACACATTTAAGTCTAACATGCTTCCTATGAAAAGGGATCTTGTAGAGAAATAACTCATTGAAGTATAAAGATATTAGCATAGGAAGGCAAAATAAGTGCAACTTCAAAATCTTCAACATAAAGAGAGGGAACTTGATATTATTGAAATATCTATAAGCATATGTTCCCCTCTCATAATAATTTTCAGTGGGATCATGAATAAACTCAACAATATAAGTATCACATAAAAAATTCTTATCATGATCCACAAGCATAGAAAATTTATTACTCTCCACATAAGCAAAATCCTTCTCATTAGTAATAGTGGGAGCAAACTCAAGAAAATAGCTATCACATGAATCTTTCTTAGCATGATAAAATTCCAATCATTTATTCTATATAGCATAAGTGTCATCAAAATAATCATCATAGATAGGAGGCAAAGTATCATCAAAATAAATTTCCTCATCAAAACTTGGGGGCCCAAAAATATCATCTTCATAAAACGTAGCATCCCCAAGCTTATAGCTTTGCATATCATTAGCATCAAAAGTATTCAAAGAAGACATGCAAATAACATTACTACTATCATGAGTGTTGTGCAAATAGTAAAGCTCCATAGGCTTTTTGATTTTCTCTTCAAACACTTTATGTCCCAACTAAAGGTAGAGCTCATAAAGCTCTCTCATAATATTTTTGTTGTTTTCCATAAGCCTAACTAGTGAAAATAAAAACAAGAAACAAAAAGATTTAATTGCAAGATCTAAAGATATACCTTCAAGCACTCACCTCCCCGGCAACGGCGCCAAAAATAGCTTGATGTCTACGCACGCTTCTATTCTTGTAGACTATGTTGGGCCTCCAAGCGCAGAGGTTTGTAGGACAGCAGCAATTTCCCTCAAGTGGATGACCTAAGGTTTATCGAACTCAGGGAAGTAGAGGTTGAAGATGGTCTCTCTCAAGCAACCCTGCAATTAAGATACAAGAAGTCTCTTGTGTCCCCAACACACGTAATACAACTAGGAGTTGTATAGGTGCACTAGTTCGGCGAAGAGATGGTAAAATATGGGTGATAGGTGTAGGAAAACAAATTAATATAATTCTGTAATAAAAAGTGCAGCAAGCAAACATGTAACAAATGTGAGTGAAAACGGTGTAACAATGATGGAAACAAGGCCAAGGCTTCATAATTTCACTAGTGGCAACTCTCAACAACATTAACATAGTCTAATCACATGATATTTCCCATAAAACATGCAATGGATACGTACTCGGAGGTCATTCCTTTGTGGTCAAGAGAGGACGAGAATTATGTAGGGCTACAAAAGCACACCTCAAAGTTCATAGTTATCAATCTATGGATTTCCCAATGTCACCGCTGCCATCCAAAGAGAGTACCACAATCACCACAACATATCTCGAGGATAGTCAAAGACAAGCACCAAGAGACTCTCAATCTTCAATCCACACACAAAAGAGGAAATCACTCATGATAATATTCTTCTAACCCATGTACAATAGACCGATGTCACCTTGGTCTCGGAGATTATACTAGATAAGATCAATTGAGTACATCAATCCAATACATAGAGGAAGGGGAAACATCATGGGATCACCCTAGATTAACATATCCTATGATCACAACGAAGATCACATCATGGGAGAGAGAAGAACACATAGCTACTGGTAGAAACCTCAGCCCCAAGGAGGGACTACTCCCGCTTCATGGAGGAGGGAAGCAACGACGATGGAGATGAATCTGGGGGCACTTCCCCGTCCCGGCAGGGTGGCGGCACAGGAATTCTGGTCCCCCGAAGCTTGTCGGCGATGGCGGCGGAGATCGGAATTGCTTCTGGAGAAAAGGGGTCCGGAATCAGGGTTTTCGCGACGGGAGAATAAATAGGGCCAAAGGGGGGCACGAGGGGGGCCACCAGGGGTCCAGGCGCCCCCCTGGTGCGGCCAGCCCCTAGGGCGCCTGGGCCCATGGTTGTGGCCCTCTGGCCCCACTCAGGTCCTTCCGGAAGGTTCTTCTGCGGTGATTTTTTATCTGATTTTTCCCGAATTTTTGGAGCACTTTTTATATGGGGGAAAACTGAAATAGATAAACAGCAGAAAACAGGAACTGGCACTGTGGTGCACTAAGTTCATAGGTTAGTCCAAATATGATCAAAAGTGTATGAAAGTGTATCTAGATCATAGCAATATCACACAAAACATGCATGGAGCAAGCAGAAATTATAGATACGTTTTGGATGTATCAATGCCCCATGCACCCCCATGAAATATCCAAGAATACTCAAGCGTCTAAGCTTGGGGATGCCCCCATGCATCCCCTTCTACATCAACAATCATCAGTTCTTGTTTCTCCATGCTATATTTTTATCTCTTCATGTGTTATGTGCTAAACTTGGAGCGTCTCGATCTTTACTTTTTAGTTTTTTTTAGTTTTGCTTGTTGTTCATAACAAGTTGGACCATATCCTTCATTATTTTGGAGAGAAACACGGTCCACTCCACCCTAGAACACAACATAGGTTTGCATGCTTATTCTTCTTGTGTGTTCTTTATTACTTGATAGTCGTTGTCATGCTTAGCTCTTAGTTTTTATGCTTATCTTTTTAAGAGCTTTTATTTACGTTGCTTGTGGAACTCTCTTGAGTTATCATGCTTATCTTGTTTGGAGAGTTGGCTTGTTGCACTGAGTTGTGTGTCTTGCATGAGTAGGTAATTGAGGTTGCTATTATAAGTGTAGTAGTAACTTGCAATAGTTTCAAGGTATTGATTTGAGTAATGTTCGGACTTTTCGTGCCAAGAGGTTCATCCTATTAGTCATAGGTGTCGTATTTTGGGCAATCCGTGCTTATTTTAGAAAACTACAAAACATTAGTTGAGAACTCTAGCTACTAGATGGATCGCTAACTGATACGTCCAAAATGCATCAATATTTTATATTGTAATTTCATCCTATTCATTGATATATTCCAATTTAAAGTATTGTTCTTATGTTGTTTTGGCTTATTTTACACAATTTACAACTTTCCGGTGCCGAAGCAGCAGAACCAGAATTCAGCGGTGAAAAGTGGACACCAAGTTGCTTAATCAGATCAAGTCCAAATGCGATGAAAATATACGGGGAGTGTATTTATGAAGATTGACTGGGGATCACCAAGGATGGAGGTGAGGGGACCCACCAGGCAGCCAGAAGGGTGCCTGGCACGGCCCTCCTCCTGGTCGCGCCAGGTACCCTCCTGGATGCCTGGTGGCCCCCCTCGGTGCCCCCTCTCGCATATAAGACCCCCCTGGGGTAGAAACCCTAAATAGAGAAGAGTTTCCATGTTTCGCTGCCGCCATGGGGCGGAAACCTACAGAGGAGAAAATCCATCTCCGGCGGGCAGATTCCGCCGGGGAGATCACCTCCCGGAAGGGGAGATCGTCACCATCATCATCATCATCGTCACGGGCATCATCGAGATCATCATCAACATCATCCCCAACATCAGCACCATCTCCATCTCCATCCCATCTCATCTCACAATTGCAACTTGTGTTGTAATCCGTACTATCTATCGTCTTTACTCTGTTGGTGTTGATTACTACTTTGTGGTGAATGCTATTGAGTTTTGTCGGAGAAATGACATTGTTTCCAGATTGTTTGCCACCCATCTATCACCTCTGATCATGATCTCTTTTATGTCTTGTGAGTAGTTACTTTAGTTCTTGAGAACATGGGAGAAGTCTAGTTGTCAGTAGTCATATGATGTTGAAGTGTTATGTGTTGTTTTATACTTAAGTTGTGTTGTTATTTCTCTAGTTGTGTTATGTGAGTCGAACACTTAACACTTCACCTTTCATGGGCCCAGAGGAATACATTGTGCACAAAGGATGCTTATGGTGGGTTTCCGGAGTGACAGAAACCTGAACCCCAGTTCGCACACTTTTGCACAAGGGAGTTATGGATCCTTGATCGTAATGCGGTGGTTAGGCTTATGCCTTAATTACTACCTTGTATTTGCGGATGCTTGCAAGGTGTGTAATCATAAGAGTACACTTATCTTAGTCTAGAAGGTGTACTACCATTGATCCACCCACGGACACTTATCAACACAATACATATTACTTGGCGGAGTATGGTGAAAGTAACTTGGCTATCTCTCCCATGTGTTCTCGGGAACGCTTTAGCTTTTATAAGTTTAGTTCCTAGGCTTATCCTTGTGAAAGGATTGGGCCACTTGCTACTCCTCAGTGACCCTTTTTACTTTGCTTGTCTTTTACTTTTCTGTTGCTTAAACCAAAAACCCCTAAATATTTACCTTTGAGTGTGTGCAGCCTTTCCTTATCCAGTGTCACTTATCAGCACCTTCTGCTCCTCGTTGAGTTCGACACTCTTATTTATCGAAAATCTACAATTGATCCCCTATACTTGTGGGTTATCAAGAATCGTTTATTGGCGCGGTTAAGGGGGAGGCAATCCCACTAAACCTATTAACGTCACCACCATCAACGAGATTTTCTGGCGTCGTTGCCGGGGAGTGTAGCGCTATTGGTAAGTGAAGCCGGTAAGGAAACCTTTATTTTTTGTTGTTACCTTCAGTCCTTATGGACTCTTCTATTGTTGGTTCGTTGCTGGTAAGGAGCCGCCCCACGACTGTGGTGGTAACTCCTACCCCTAATGAAATTGTGCCCTATAAAATACCATCTGGTATTATTGATTATGTCTTGGCTAATCGTTATACAGGAGAAGGACATCCGGGAGAACACCTGCTATATTTATCACAATTATGTTATTTATTTAAGCTTGCAGGTGTAACAATGGAGTTCATCATGAAGAAACTATTCTCCGTATCACTCAAAGATAAAGCTTCAAATTGGTATAAGCTACTCGATAACTCTGATCTGCTTGAATGGCTAGAGCTTATGTCTCTCTTTTATGCAAAGTTTTATCCTCTTCGTGAAATTCACAAAGACAGGAACTACATCTACAACTTTTGGTCTCGCGACGGAGAGAGCATCACTCCAGCTTGGGGGAGACTGAAATCCCTGATGCTCAAATTCCCAAACCATGAGCTCCCCAAGGAAATTATACTTACAAATTTTTATGCCAGGCTTTCTCGCCAGGACAGGGAGATGTTGGACGCCTCCTCTACAGGGGTATTCCAGACCAGAAGTATGGAAGAAAAATGGGATCTTATAGAAAGGATCCAGAAGAACACTGAAGACTGGGAAATTGATAAAGGTATTGAACCCGCTATAAACTATGAGCATGACTACATTGAGAGTTATGTGAAGACGGATTACTTTAATACCTTTTGCTCTAAAATTGGTCTTGATTCCCAGCTAATGGTTGACTTTTGCAAGGACTTTGCTTCTCATATTGATTCTTCTAAGAAGAAGGAGAGTCAACATCATAAACCTTTCAAGGAGTCACCTATTGAGATTAATGTTACTGATCCTGTTTTACCTGCAGTTGTGTATGAACAGCCTCCTTATCCCTCAAGGATAAAGGAGCACTCTTTTGTTACAGGTATTCTAAACAAAAACGGAAGCACCATTGACGAACCTAAGGACATGATCAAGGTCAAGCCTCAAGTTTCAATGGTCAAGGATCTGGTAACCAGTGATATTGAAGAATCCACTATTAGTTTTTGTGCTGTTTCCACTAACATTGTCACAGCCAAGAACAAAGCCCAATTTCAGGTACACCAGTTGTATCTGTCAAAATAGGAGATCATAATTACTATGGGCTATGTGATTTGGGATCTAGCGTCAGCGCTATTCCCTTCACACTTTATCAAGAGATCATGCATGAGATTCAGCCGGGTGAGATCGAGGACATTGATGTCACGATTCATCTTGCAAATAAACAAACAATCTCTCCAGTTGGGATTGTGAGAGATGTTGAAGTACTCTGCGGGGAGGTAAAATATCCTACTAACTTTCTTGTACTTGGTTCAGTGCAAGATAGTTTTTGCCCTATTATCTTTGGTAGGCCCTTCTTTGGCACTTGTGGAGCTATAATAGATTGCAAGAAAGGTAAAGTTTATGTTGAATTCAACGGTGAGCCGTATGAATTTAAATTTTCTAAGTTTTCTAAGCAGCCTCGTGGTACTGACTTGTCAAGTAATGACAAAATTATTGAAGAAATTGCTTCTATTGCTATTCCTCCTGATGATACTTTGCAGCAATTTATGGAAGACCACGAGAATGACATACATATACAGGAGAAGGATGAACTAGAAGACATATTTTTAAGACAAACTCCTATCCTGAAGCACAACCTCCCGGTTGAACCTTTAGGAATCCTCTCGCAACCAAAAGAAGAACCGGTGTTTGATCTAAAACCACTACCCGACATGCTCAAGTATGCTTATTTAGATGAAAAGAAAGTATATCCTGTTATTATCAATTCTAACCTTTCAGGGTATGAAGAAGAGCCATTATTGGAGACACTCCGGAGACACTGAGGTGCTATTGGCTATACTCTTGATGATCTCAAGGGTATTAGTCCATCCATTTTCCAACATACTATCAATCTCGAGCCCGATGCTAAACCAGTTGTTGATCATCAACGACGGTTGAACCCAAGGATGAAGGACGTGGTTAGGACGGAGGTTCTCAAACTTCTAGCCGTAGGTATCATCTATCCTATAGCTGATAGTAAGTGGGTAAGTCCCGTTCATTATGTTCCTAAGAAAGGCGGTATGACTGTTGCTCCTAATGATAAAAATGAACTAATACCTCAGAGGACTATTATTGGATAAAGAATGTGTATTGATTTCAGGAAGTTGAAAAAGGCCACCAGGAAGGACCACTATCCTCTGCCCTTTATTGATCATATGCTCGAGCGACTGTCTAAAAACACCCACTTCTGCTATCTTGATGGGTATTCTGGCTTCTCCCAGATTCACATTAACACCGCGGATCAAGAGAAGACCACCTTTACGTGTCCTTACGGTACTTATGCTTATAGGCGTATGCCTTTTGGTTTGTGTAATGCACCTTCTACTTTTCAGAGGTGTATGTCTGCAATATTTCATGGTTTCTGTGTGGAGATTGTAGAAGTTTTCATGGACGAATTTTCCGTCTATGGAAACTCCTTTGACCACTGTCTCCACAATCTTAATAAAGTTTTGCAGAGATCTGAAGAAACGAATTTGGTGCTCAATTGGGAGAAATGCCATTTCATGGTTAACAAAGGGATAGTTCTTGCACACAAGATTTCCGAAAGGGGAATTGAAGTGGACAAGGCAAAAGTTGAAGCTATTGAAGGGATGCCCTATCCAAGGGACATCAAAGGTATTCGTAGTTTTCTAGGTCATGCTGGTTTCTATAGAAGTTTTATCAAGGACTTTTCTAAGACCTCGAGACCCCTTACCAATCTTCTCCAGAAGGATTTTCCTTTTGTATTTGACGAAGATTGTAAGGAAGCTTTTGAAGTTCTTAAGAAATCCTTTGAAATTATGTGTGATGCTATAGTACAACCATCTGACTGGAATTTGCCCTTTGAAATTATGTGTGATGCTAGTGATTTTGCTGTTGGAGCTGTTTTAGGACAAAGGGTTGAAAAGAAGTTGAATGTCATCCACTATGCTAGCAAGACACTTGATAGTGCTCAAAAGAATTATTCTACTACCGAGAAGGAATTCTTGGCAGTGGTGTTTGCTTGTGATAAGTTTAGGCAGTATATTGTTGATTCTAAAGTTATTTTTCATACTGACCATGCTCCCATTAAGTATCTTATGCAGAAAAAGGACGCCAAACCAAGACTCATTAGATGGGTACTCCTTCTTCAAGAATTTAATTTGCAGATTGTCGACAGAAAAGGAGAAGACAATCCGGTGGCGGATAATCTTTCAAGGATGGAAGATATCCCGCACGATCCTATTCCAGTCAACGATAGTTTCCCACATGAACAGCTTGCTTTTGTAAAAGTACAATCTCATTCCGACCCTTGGTTTGCAGATTATGCTAATTTTATCATTGCAAATTTTTTGCTTCCAGGTTTTACATTTCCGCAGAGGAAGAAATTCTTCACGGATTTGAGGCACTACTTTTGGGATGATCCACATCTTTACAAAGAAGGTGCGGACGGGATCGTAAGAAGGTGTATACCGGAGCACGAGCAGCAGGACATTCTTCGACAATGTCACGATAGTCCCTATGGAGGACAACATGCCGGTGAAAGGACCGCACATAAAGTTTTACAATCAGGTTTTTATTGGCCTACTCTTTTTAAGGACGCCCGAAGGTTACATTCTATCTTGTGATAAGTGTCAGAGAGTTGGTAACATTAGCAGGAGAAATGAGATGCCTATGAATTACTCACTAGTGATCGAACCTTTCGATTGCTGGGGTTTTGATTTTATGGGTCCTTTTCCTCCTTCACACAAGTACATACACATCTTAGTTGCTGTTTATTATGTAACCAAGTGGGTTGAAGCAATCCCCACTGAGAGTGCTGATCACAAGACATGTTTGAAAATGCTCAAGGATGTAATTTTTCCTAGGTTTGGAGTACCAAGGTACCTCATGACAGATGGAGGGTCGCACTTCACGCATGGTGCTTTTAGGAAATCTCTAGCCAAGTACGATGTCAATCATAGGATTGCATCACCGTACCACCCTCAAACTAGTGGGCAAGTTGAGCTCACCAATAGGGAGATCAAGTTGATCTTACAAAAGACAGTAAACAGTTCTAGAAAAGACTGGTCAAATAAGTTAGGAGATGCTTTGTGGGCGTAAAGAACTGCTTATAAAAACCCCATGGGCATGTCTCCGTATAAAATGGTCTATGGCAAGGCTTGCCATTTACCATTAAAGTTAGAGCACAAGGCTTTCTGGGCCGTCAGAGAGCTAAATGATGACCAAAGTTAGCTGGTGAAAAGCGTCTCATGAACTTGACTTCTCTAGATGAGTGGACGAGTGAAGCTTACGAGAGCGCTAAAATGTTCAAGGAAAAGGTAAAGAAGTGGCACGATAAAAGAATTCTGAAACGTGAATTTAATGTTGGTGATAAAGTTTTGTTGTTTAGATCTCGTTTCAGGTTTTCTCCATGTAAACTACTTTCAAGATGGGAAGGACCTTTTCATATCGAAGAAGTATATCGGTCTGGTGCAATCAAGATCAATAATTTCGAAGGCACCAAACCTCAAGTTGTGAATGGACAAAGACTCAAACATTATATGGCAGGTGATCCAATCAATGTGCATGAAAAGATGATATATACAAAGACTCACGAAGAACATGTTGCTGCCAGTTTCAGACTCCGGCAGGAGAAGATTAAGAAAAGGTATGAATTATGGTAAGAAAACACCGCGAACGTCAATAAAAGTTTACTTTTCAAAGTTTTTGCAAAATTAGGAAATTCCAAGCCCAAGTGGAGCCGAAGAGGAGCTCCCGGGGGCCCAGGAGGCCTCTTGGCGCGGCCCCCCGCCTGGCCGCGCCAGGCACCCTCCTGGGTGCCCTGGACTCCGACTCCGACTCCACCTAGGCTTTTAACCTTCCTTCTATTGCAGAAATTTTTGCCATATATTTTCCCGGATAGTCCCGACACCGTATCTCGCGATTTCGTGTGTTTTCTTTCTCGGTCCGTTTCTGCCAGGAAAACTTTCAGCAGATCTAGGTGCCATGGCTTCCCCAAGTTCCCCCAAGGACAAGTTCGTCTTCAACGTCATCAACCCTTACCTCGCCGAGGTGAGGAAGCACCCCCAGGTCCTTCATGTGGAGGACGGTGTTCTCCACAAGGAAGATCTGAAGGGACCAGTCAAGGAGGGGAGCACCGAGGAGCGGCTGAAGGAGATGGAACATGAGGTCTTCAAGTTCAAGAAGCTAACTTCATCATCATGAACGAGATAGAGGCTTCCCACAAGAAGGAGATGAAGCATATGTGGTCAAGTTTGGCCGCACTAGAAGAAAAAGTTTATGAACTCCAAGCACAGATCTATGATCTGCAGAACCAGAACTGTGAGTATGAACTAAAGTTTCTTCGCATGAGTTTGGGTGCTGAGTGCAGGATCCTGGAGACGGGAATGTCCTTTGAGACTGGAGAACAGCTTCCATGGAAGCGCTTCGCCAAGGAGTACGTGACCAACAAGAACAAGAATGAGGAGTGAAATATCCTTGGGTAATGGCATCCCCTTAGCTTGTTCCAAGCTTGGGGGAGTGTAGGGTATCTTTATCTTTATCTTTGTCTTTAGGAGTCAAGTAGAGTCGCATCATGTCTAGGGAAGTTACTTTATGAAATAGGTGTTGCTTTGAGGTCTATCACTCCTTTTGTGAAGAGCTTTGTATCCGTGAGTGTGGGGTCGTCTATGAAGGAATATTAATGAGAATTCTATTGGTTTCTTCGCTGCACTCGGTATTCTCTTCACGCAATCGACATTATGAGCTGATTCTTATGGGGAGTATTGACCTTATATCAGGTATGGCTTCGAAAACTTTATTTAAATCTTGGCAAGTATAGCTTTGGTCATAACAACAAGCATGTTTTTCTCAAAGTGGCGACATAGCCAAAACCTTTGTGTTATTATGCTTGAAGAGTTATGTTGACAAGGAAGACCACTTGATGTTTCATGCTAGTTTTAATGTTTATGCTTTGTATTGCTTGCATCTAAGTTGTCATCAATTCTCTGGTATCTCAAAGCCTTGCTATCCAAAACTCTGTACTACGCGGAATTCTGCTTGTACTTCCATACCCTGAAACCAACATCTTCGACTTGAGTCCACCATACCTTCCTATTTGTGGTATTCCACTACCACTCCTAAAGTATATAATTTATGTTCTATCTCTAGATGTTTAAAATCTTCTGTTTTGTGCCACTGATTCAGCTCATGAGGAAGTGGTGGGTAACCCAGGATCTTCTTAATTTGGACAAGTTTTATCTTGGGATTGCATGCCTAATCTGCAAACCCCTAATACGAGAAGGGACTGGCATGAGTGCCCAGCTCGTAAAAGATAAATACTAACGCACAAGTTCCTTCGCCCATTTATGAGTGATAAACAAAGGAATTTAAGGGGATGTGATCGTCCCCACATGGGAGCCGTTCCTCGAAACTTTTCCAAATCATGAAGTGAGTGAGTTATCTATCAGCAGTCCTTGACGAATCATGCACCTCCCAAAGGCTTGTTTTTATTCTGTTTGATCTAGAGATGGCACATGAGTTTTTCCTGCTTACCCTTTTTGACGAGGTTTATCCTTTATTTTGTGCTGAGTCAGTCCTTCCTACTTCCTTCCTTCTTGAGAGAGAACAGACACTTGATGTTAATACAGATTCTTGCATACAAAGTTGCATTCGAAGTTAGCATGTTACATCTTTGTCGACATTATCTTTTGATAAGTGAGTTGTTTGCAAAAGCTTATGCTTAGTAAACATCTTCCTTTGTGTGAACATGTGCACTTCTTGACTGATAACATGTTCTTTCCAAAACTTCAACTGGTTCCATTATAAGTGAAAGAGCAAAAGTAAAAGTTATTAGTTGTTCCTTTACCAAGGCTATGTTTGCCATGATTTATTGAATTTTCCAGGTCCTACTTTGTTATAATTGTTACCGCTTTCTCATAAGGACCTTATGAGTTGAGGTTGCTGTTGAGGATGCTTAAGTTTGGTGAGAAATCTTGATGCTTCTTGTCCGTATTCTTTTATCGACGCTCCAGTCTCTAAACTTGTGGAGAGGTTTACCGAGCTCAGCAATCGCTTGGGGACAAGCGAGGTCTAGGCTTGGGGGAGTTGATATGTCCAAAATGCATCACTATTTTATATTGTAATTTCATCCTATTCATTGATATATTCCACTTTAAAGTATTGTTCTTATGTTGTTTTGGCTTGTTTTACACAGTTTACAACTTTCAAGTGCCGAAGCAGCAGAACCAGAATTCAGCGGTGAAAAGGGGACACCCAGTTGCTTAATCAGATCAAGTCCAAATGCGATGAAAATTTACGGGGAGTATTTTTATGAAGAATGATTGGGGATCACCTAGGATGGAGGTGCGGGGACCCACCAAGAAGCCAGAAGGGTGCCTGGCGCGGCCCCCCTCCTGGCCGCGCCAGGCACCCTCTTGGATGCCTGGTGGCCCCCCTCGGTGGCCCCCTCGCCTATAAGACCCCCCTGGGTAGAAACCCTAAATAGAGAAGAGTTTCCGTGTTTCGCCGCCGCCACGGGGCGAAAACCTACAGAGGAGAAAATCCATCTCCGGCGGGCAGATTCCGCCGGGGAGATCACCTCCCGGAAGGGGAGATCGTTGCCATCATCATCATTATCGTCACGGGTGTGCTGGCGTACTGGCGTGCTTGGACCCTGATCGTTGTCCGCGAGGGTTACCAAACCACGAAAGTCGAGCTCCTCCAGGAGCACACGCAAGATAAGGTAAGGAGCCGGCTCACCTTGATGGTCACCGCAGATCTTTGAGGGGACGACAGCGCAGGCACTGATGTACTGGTGGTCCTGGCTACTGTTCGTTGTCCGTTGTGTTGACTAGTCGGGCAACAATAACGGTTGTCCGTGAGATAATAATAAAATGACTACGGTTTAGTGGATGACTTGAGAGGCCGCAAAGGCCTGTACGCACTACCTTCACGTGGGATAAGGATTTATGGGCTCCCGTGCGTCGTAGTTCACTCGAAAGCCTTCAGACGTCAGCAGTACCGCGACCTGCGTCGGGAAGTGGTGTCTTCTTCGCTCGAGCATGTGGTATTTGCTTTTGCTTCACCGGCCAGCCACGCACCGCACAGGAGCGTGAAGGGTGAGTGTAACAGCCCGAGATTTTCACCCAAATTAAAAAATTTGTTTGTTCCTTTATTTTGTTGGTTGTTAGAACTTTTTGTATTATTTTCATTGGCAATTTATTAATCGGTTATTATATTTCCCCTCCTTCTCGTGCCGGCATGCGTGACCGACCCTTCCAACCATGGCACATGACCTTTTGCGACACCGGGTTTCACCCGATCACCGTTGCAACTTCCAGCACAGGACCAGCCATCGCCATCAGAACGAAAACCCCGTTTATTTAATAAATGGATTATTTTATTGGGCGTCAAAAAATGTTCTCAGAACGGTACCGAAGTGAGGTAGGAGTGACGGGATCGCCGTGTTGAGCGTGTGGTTCGAGATTTCGTCCGAAGCAGAGGTCGTATGGACACCCGGCGGTCAAAAACGTGGAGTACTAGACGCGAGAAAGAAAACCCAAGGGCGTTTGTGTAAACCTGTCATCCAGACCAGCCTATAAATAGACCACCACTCTCTCCTCGCCCTTCTAGGGTTTTCCCCTTGTAAAAATTGCAGCCACCTTCCTCAAAAATTTTCCAGTTCTGCCCCCAAAGCCCCCTCTCCCCGAAACCCTAGCCCCCTAGCCATCCAGGACCGTCAAATCTGAGATCTGAGGGCCATGGAGGTGCCATGTCGCCTCCATAGCCATCCATCCCACTCCGGGCCCCGCCGGGCCGAGCCTCCGCCGCCGCCAGTCCCGCCATGCCCATTTGGCGCCTCCACAGTCTGCAGCTCCTCCGGCAGGCGCCACCCCGGCGACCATGGCGAGCCGCCGGCCGCCGTGCCCCCTCCGGTGAGGAGCTCCACCCTGCGCGACACCTCCTTTGTCCTCCCTCACCTCTCTCCTCCCCTCGCAGCACCAGCTCGCCGCGTCGCCGCCCGCCGACGACGAAGCACCCGCGTCGCCGCGCCGGACACTATGGACGATGAAGCGGAGCTCGAAGCCCCGCTCTCCCGGAGACCACCTCGGTCGGGTCCGACGACCGCCGCCACCGAATATCTACACCACCGCCGCGGTCCTGTTCCATCCGACCCCGACTACCCTGCGCCGCTTGCCGCCGGCTGGCGAAGCCATCGCTGCCGTCTTCCTCTCGAGCAGGGTTGGGATGGGACCGACCAAGCAGGCAGCGCCTCCATGGGCCACCAGAGGCGAGCGTGGCCCACCTCGCCGAGCCGGCCCGCGCACTCCTCTCGCCCTGAGCGGCAGCACGCTATACCGTGCCCACCCGCCAGTTGGGCCGAGCCCACGTTGAGGCCCCTTTTTTTCCTTTCTCTGTTTTTTTTCCTTTTCTCTAATTTCTGCTAAGTCCTTTAACTACTGTTGCTGATGCATGTTTGGAACGTAATTTGCGTAAGATCCGTAGCCCAGATGAACTCGACCCCAAAATGAAATTCATTGCTGTTGATGTGCTCTAACTTTTTGCTTTAGTAAGTTAATTCATTTTGGGTAATTTGGGTGGTGCAAATCCCTATTGAAGTGTGCACCAGAATGTTTAATGTTGATGTTGTTATTTTTATCAAAATTTGGTTGATTCTTGTGTCACATCCATGATGCCTATGCCAGTAATTATTTCTTGTATGTGTTAAGCATGATGTGTACTTCAATTACATGCATCCCTTTGCCATGTTTACCTACTGTAGCTATTTTATTTCTTGCTCCAAAGTGGTGAACCTGATAATATGTGCTGATGTTTGTATAAATGTGCTACTTTGATGCCTTATAGTTAGTGATCCATGCCTCATATGCTTTAGCCCCCATGTAATTATTTTCTCCTTGTTATGTGTACTTTGTTTCTATGCTTTGCTTTGCCATGATATCTTTACTGTACATATAGTTAGTGAGATCCCAAAGTGCATACCTGTTGTTATCTGTCAACTATCATGATTTCTACTAAGTCTGGAATATGGTTTAGCCGTCTCGCATGCTTTATATCTTTTCATCCATGGGTCTTTTGACCATAAGTGTAATGTATGAACTCGGGAGCATTATGTAGGCTTGCTGTAGATGTAATCCATGTTCATTTTTTAGCTTGTTTGATATTCATTTTGCTATTATTTATGGAGCATGTTTATAACAGTTTGCCATGCCTCTGTTTTTCACTCCCTAGACCAGTAGTGTATTTTAGCATTTTGCATGGGTTACAATTATTACTTCTTGTTGCTCATATAGATGAAACCTTGATGCCATGTCATGATTGTCATGTCTGCTGTTGATCCACATCATTTTGGTGCATTTTTGCATTCAGTATCTTGTTGTTGCATTGCTCCCAAGTGTGCTACCTGATGTTGGCAGATTGTGCCCATAACTTGTGATGCTTGTATCTTTTTAACCGTAACTCCGTTTGGGGTGTTTTTTCATGTAACTTGACTAGAATTTCATGTATATTGTGATTTTCCTATTGTTTGCTGTTGATAACCAATATAATATATGGTTTAGGTCAGAACAATACCAAATTCTTTAATTGTTATGGGGTAGTTATCCGTTTTCCATGTTTAGGATGTTACCTCATTTAAACTTGACTAGCATAGATAGTTTACTTTATGCTTCTCCTCTTGCCATGATTGTATGACATGTTGATGACCATCAACTACAGGGGATGGAGATAGTCTTCGGGGGCAAGATAACCCAATTTATTGATTCGACACAAGGGGAGCCAAAGAATATTTATAAGCTTTAACAGTTGTGTTTTCAATTCAACGCACCTGAAATATACTTGCTTGCAACAAAATATTAATAGCAACGATGATATGATAGTGATAGTGGTGACAGCGAAAGTAAAACATCAAAAGAAAACAGTAGTAACCAGCAGGATTAAAACATTGTAGGCTAAGGAGATGGATGGTTGGGCACTTCTTGGATGAGAGTGAACATGTAATAGATTCTAACACGGGGCAAGGCACACAGAAAATCAAGGATCATCTAGGCAAATATCAAACATTAGGCATTATCCCGTAGGTAGTTGTGCATGCTTGCAGTAAGAACTTGCACAACATCTTTTGTCCTACCATCCCGCTATGAACGGGGCCAAAAGGACCTTATGGAGATTAAGATGCTCCTGTCAAAGAGCACCGGAACAAAGCATTAAACTCAATGGATACATGAAATCCTAAAATTATAGTCCATCCCCTTTGGTGTCCAAGCTGTCACCTTTGGGATCGCCTGTTCCGGACCATAATAGGTGCATACAACTCATAGATAGGATCAAGAACATAAATATACTCATAAAAACACAAGTGGTTCAGATCTGAAAACATGGCACTAAGGCCCAAAGTGACAAGCATTAAGTGAAACAAGTTGTAGCAAAGATGATAAACACCAAAGTAGATGATAGGCAACATGCCCCCAACAAACTATTACATGATCTAACTCATCCAATCCCTACCATCCTATTTGCCTACAGCGGGGAATTACTCACACATGTGAAGAGAAGTCATGGAGGGAGGATGGAGTGGTGATGATGATGACGATGGCGATGATCTCCCCTCACCGGAGGCCAAAACAGCCTCCAGATTAGCCCTCCCGGAGAAGAACAGAGGGTGGTGGCGGCTCCGTGACAGAAAATGGGGTTTTCGCGTCACGAGAATAAATAGGAGGCCAGGTAGGGAACCAGAGGAGGTGGGAGCCGCCCAGACGGGCCCCCGGCGAAGCTAGGGGTGGGGCCGCGCCAGCAGGGCGCCTGGGGGGCCTTTGGCCCCCCTCTGGCCCCACTTCTGGAAAACGGAAGCTTCTGGTGCGTGGATTTTCTGTGAATTTTCCAGGAATTTTCTAAGGTACCTAAAAATCCATAATCCTGCACACAATAAAACTATATAGGCAGCTCTGGTGAAAACAGCGTCAGTCCGGGTTAATTTAGTTCAAGTCATGCAAGAATGAGGACAAAACAATAGCAAATTTTTTTGGAAAAGTAGATACGTTTGAGACGTATCAACTGCCCAAGCTTAGCGTATTGCTTGTCCTCAAGCAATTCAGTTCAACGAACTAGACGCGACAAAGAAAACTTTGACAAACTCTTTTTCTTCATTAGATGTATATAAGCATGTACTACGAAAAGAGTTTAGAAAGTATTGAAACCATGCTATGAGGACAATGCACGAAGCAATCCTTATTTCTAGTGATCAATCACAAATAACCAAAAGTAAATAATATGTTGCCGAAAATCAAGACAAGATCACAATGCACATAGCTTGAACATACTAGAGTTGTATCTCGCTAGCCTCCATGAGTGAAGAAAAACATAAATGCAGAAACTCCTCTGGAGTATTAGAAGAGACTAGAACTAAGAATGTCAGAACAAGCAATATCACAATCATGCAGAAGACAATGTGGTACTTTGGGAGAATGCACGTTACACTAAGAATGAAAATTATGCTCTCAATAGTTGGTGCTTTGAAGAAAGAAGGGGAGTCTTGTAGGGGGGATGGACCAAGCCCATAACCCGGCATTAGGTCTAAAGGGCCGACTCAAGGAGGATCACCAAAAGTAGGCGCGGAAAGATCTACATCGACGATTAAACTTGGGGCCATGAAGCCGATTCCATCGAATCAGGATTTCGGGTCCAGAACAGAACTAGAGTCGGATCCTGAAGCCTTCACGGAGACCTCGAGCCGGTTTTCCACCATGCCCTATGGTCTGAAAAACGCGGCAATCACCTATCAGAAAATAAGCGACTCTCAAGGTACGAGTCGGCAAAATACCACCCCCCACCATGCATTCGTAGGGTTTATTGGCGGATCCCCAGATCCGGAACACGCTGTTAAGATCCCGACTCACGGTGACACAGAAAACCTTTCTGATGCCGACTCATACCAAGAAGAGGACCACTATGAAGAAACTAGGTCGATTCGATCCATTAAAAAAGGTGGACTCGGATCTGACCTAGAGGAGTACAATCCAGCCTCCCCCTACCTCAAGTCACATCGGGAAGGATCCGTTTAAACAACAGACGATAGAAGACGACGACGCTCTTCGGAAGATAGGAGCCCGGCTTATAAAAACTACAAAGCTGATGACATCTAGAATCCGTCGAACGACTCAGACACGCGAACCACAAATGTGTGGCAGCGATTGAGCCAAAACGAAGCTGATTCTGACAAGGAATTAGAGGAATACCAGGAATAAACCACGAGGTTGCAAAAAGAGATAGTTTGGGAACATCAAAACCTCGCAGAAGCTCAAGACCGGCTCTCACAGCAATTACAGCAGAACGACCCCCAGAAGTCGATAAGCCATCGGCTTACATCTATAACCAACGCATTAAAACGCATAAAGGAAGTAGCCGAAGACCTAAGGAGGGCTGTAGACGCTGTCGTCGGCTATGCCGAGTCGAATGAAGCCAGATACGAGAGAAGTCCCAAGCCAAAACCGAACGCACAATAAGAAGCGCAGACGCCACCTGCAAAGACACGGGGGCAACTCTCCCTAGACCTACGAACAGCCATCACATCAGGAAGTAAGATACCGGGACTGCGGACAAGCCATCCAAGAAGCTTGCCCAAAGCACTCTAAACTCGGTCGCCCTACTACTCACACTTGGGATTAGTGCTACTTCATGCTGGATTACAGACGCCTAATTGAAGAAAGCATCCAAAAGGCAAACCAGTATGATGGTGGCCCTTCCGGCTCATGCTACTACAAGAGATCAAGAACATGGACCCGCCCACAATAAGAGTCCGATCTTAATTCCTTGTTCTCAATATAAGTCGATTCTCATCGCACTAGGCTATCGCCATATTATGAAAGTCGACTTTCGTGATTTCGTCGCAAGTAGGCTATCGGCATACCTAAATATAAGTCGATTTCCATCGCGCTAGGCTATCGCCATATTTAAACATGTAAGTCTATTTTCATCGCAACAGTCTTTCGCCATATAGTCGATTTTCATTGCAACAGGCTTTCGCCATAAAGTTGATTTTCATCGCAACAAGCTCTCTCCATAAAGTCGATTTTCATCGCAACAGGCTCTCGCCATAAAGTCGATTTTCATCGCAACCGGTTTTCACCATAAACAAAGTCGATTTTCATCGCACCAGGCTCTCGCCACACCTGAAGTCGACTCTTGTCGCACCGGCTCTCGCCACATTTGTGCATAAAGTCGACTCTTATCATAATCGACCTTATTTTTGATATTTTCATATCTTCTCACATGACACTGCATCATATTGCATCATATTACATCATAAATTACATATTTTTACACCTTTTCTCAGAGACCTGGGGGCTTGATCAACCCTCTATCGGCTCTGAGCATATATATTGCACAGTCAGGAAAATCGGGGAGCACAATGATACTCATCGACTCTCACCTTAGAAGCCGGCATATATGTGTTTCACATGTGTTTGCTTAGTCAGGGGAAGTAGGGGAGTTCGATGGCTCCCATCAACTCTTAAAACAGAAGAAATCCCGGCATACACATGACATGTCCACCCACGCCGCTCGGCCTGTACAGCTCAGAGCTTACATAACTAACGCGCAACCGGTTGGTCTGAACTTCGGGGTTTACATAAAACACCTATCAAATTTAGTCCTAAGAGCCAGGCACGCTAGTCATTGAAAAGTCGGCTCTACAGAAACGTTTCTACTCTTGAAGCAATAATATTTCTCAACACGAGAAGATGAGGTCTAAGTCGGCTTCTACTAGCCTCTGCATATTCATTTTTTGCATCATCATGCATCTCAAAACTATTTACAAACAATTTTTTGCAAGTTATACCTATGTGACTAGGCACCGCACCCAGATGCACATACCGACTCATGGGGACTACACTTCAAAGTTTCTTCTCAAATAAAGACTCGGTACAGCACCCAGATGCGTACACCGACTCTTGGGGAGTAACACTTCAAATAATTCCTTATCAAAAGGTTTAGCATTATGGCACACACACTGACTCTTCTGCCTACAACAATTGGCTACAATCCTGGAAAACCATGGTACAGAAACCGGCTTTTCCTCAAAACATAAAATCAGTCAAGATCAAGCTCTCTCGAGAAGCGACTATTATGAGTTGACAAGAAAAAGGGCAAAAGGTAAAAACCGACTTGCGCCATAAAAAAGGACCAGCATTCAAAAGCCAGAAGGCAAAATCCAAGACAAAGTAACATAAGAGTACTTGACCAACACACTGGTCACGAGCCACGGGACATGTCTCCCAATATTACAAAACCCGGCACTACGGCCGTATCAAATATATCATAAAGTTTTTTCAAAGCTGATCGCCTAAGAGCCTATGCTTGATCACCGGCTTTGCTCTGCGACGATGACCCGGCAGCACCTGCAGATGACATGAGGACATTACACATCTCAACTAAGTCTACATCAGAGATGTCATCCATCTTCAGCTCATCCTCTTCCGCACCTGAAGTCGTCTCGACAGAACCTGCCGGCTCTGGGACTTTCTTTGGGGACGGAAGAAGATCAACCTCGGTTGGAACAGGAAGATCAATTCAGCGCCTCTTGTTGGAATCATCATATCCGGCTTCCATATAGCCAGACCCATCCCATCACCTATCTTGGTCGCGGCCGAGCGAGTCTATTTGCGAACTTTGGTGTGACCCTCCTTAGTGAACTTAGAATTATCAGCCTTGAACTCAAGGAAGCCGGAAGCCAAAAGTTTCGGCTTTAAGCTGGGGTGATAGTCATTGGCGAGCTCTAGGCCTCGCATCACACCCATACAGCAAGCTGAGCGCTTACCGAGCTTCACCATTCAAGAACAACGGAAAGAGGTCCCATCATATCAGTCACTCTCTTCATGCTTGGGGGCTTCGGCTGAGTCGTACCTATTGCCTTATAGGCACCCTCTAACAATTTCTTGACAATAGCAAAAGTACAGTTCAACTTCATGGCAGGTGACTCCTTCACAACATAATGTTCCTTGCTTGCAAAAAGACAAGCAAGATGTAACACAGTTAGCAAACATCAAAGAAGGTCAGGAAAACGGAAACTACCAGAGGCTTTTCCGACTTACCAAAAATTGCTGAAACGAGTCGGTTGATGTTGCCTTTCTGTGTTTCCAGCTTCTTCTCAACCGACTCAAGCTTCTTCTCGGCCGCATCACGCTGAGACGTCATATCATCACATGCCTTTGACAAGGCGATTTGAAATTCAGCAGAGTCGTCTTTTGCCTGACTCAGTTCATCATCCTTCTTCTTTAGCTCATCAAACAGACGATCGACTTCCTTCTCAGCCTGTTCACACTTGGACACCTCGGCTCTATAAGTTTCCTCTAGCTAACAAGCATCAGTGTCGTCTTTCAAAGCAATGGTCTGTCAAAACAAAGAGAGGTACGACTAAGTATCTACTTAGACAACATTTCCTAACCAGTTACTTGGGGGATACACCTTCAAAATACTATAACTAGGCAAGATTTAGTCATATCTCACCTACTCATGGGGGCTACATCTCGAAAAATATTTCGACTCACAAGTGCTACAAGAGTAATATACCGACTTATGGTGGGAATAACTCAATTTTCCCTAAGCATAACCCACCATGGTCCTCAAAAACCATGCTGTCTTATGGGGGCTATAGATACATAATAACAAGGACAGCATAGTGAGAAATAAAGCAAAATACCTCATACCATTGTCGGAGCTGGAGGACTATGCCATGTTTCTCAGTAAAACAAGCCAACGACCGCCTATACAATTCTTCAAGAGAAATTTTCTCTCAGATCAATTCATGAGGCCGACTGACCACCTTCTCCTTGCTATCCACAATTTTCGCCAAGACTGTTTTAGCTGGTGGGACACCCTGGTGAGTCCCTGTGATCGTCACTTCATCATTAACAATCACCCTCTCCAAAAGAGTCGGGGTAGAACTTGGGTCCACCTCAACAGCTTCAGATTGAGTCTCTGGTTTCTTGATATTACAAATGGGAGAAGTATCCTTGTAGAGACCTGAAGGACTCGACTCATTCAAGCCAGACTTCTTCAATTCCTCGGAAACAATATTTTCTAGCAAACTTCTAGGAAAATCTGTCGACTCCTTTACAACTTCAGAGTCGGCCAGGTCCTTGGGATCAATTCGAGCACTGCTCAAAGAAAAAGACACGACTCGTCAGAAAAACACACATAAATAGACAATTCATCATGATAATAAAATGCATTTACCCACGGTTGATAGGGAAAGATGCTTGGACAGATGATCCTTCAGAAGAGGAGTTGTCGGCTTGCGGTTGCTCATCTTTGAGACCTTCCGACTTACGGGAAGGAGTCGACATATCAGCGGTTTTGCCTCAAACATGTCGAGGTTCATTTTCCATAACCAAGGGTGGGTACCCCGATTCAGTACTACGGGTACGCCTCTTTTGGCCCTGTGCCTAAGAAAAAAGGTACAACATCAGGATACAAAAAATCCTACTAAAACAACATTATAGAAACCCGACAAAGGACATATACCGGTGGATCCTCATTCCGACTATCCATTCGAGAGTCGGCTTCAACAGGAGGAACTTCGATCTGTTCCACCTCCTCCTCTTCATCTTCATCATCATGATCGTACGAGTCACCCTACGAACGACGAAAAGGGTCAGGAAAAGAAATACATTGCAGGAAAGAAGATTGATCAGCTCTTACTGTATGACTCGGACTCTTAGCACTGCCAGCAAGATCTTGACCTTCATTCCACCATGGGTCGTCTTCCTGGAAAGAAGTAAAGTCAAAAGATCAAGACACTTCAACAGACAACATAGAAACAAGAAACATGTGACAAAAACATACCTCTAGAGCCGGATTATCTTTGTAGAACGGAGCCAGACCGACTTTCTTGAGATCATCGATAAGTTATGCAACAAATTTCTTGCAAGCCTTCGCCAACTCCTCAGGAGTAAACTCATTCTGCGCAAAACACATCGAGTCACCTTTCCCAGTATACTCGCACATGAGACGGTCCCTTACACTGAGGGGTTGGATTTGCCAACCCACCCAGCACCTGGTTAAATCTCTTCCGGTGAGCCCATGAGCCAGCGGGGCCTTCATCCGAGCAATAATTACCTCGTTCCTTTTATGATGAGACTCCTTTGGGAAAAGGTTCATACTGTCATGAAACTCAAACCGACTTTCATGAAAGCCGGGCAAGGAGTGCTCACCCTTGATATCCTCCAAGGTACAGTAGAAGTAGGATTTCTGCCAATCCTTCACCTTACTTATTAATTCGGGAGCGGGGAAATTGACTTGGCCCGCTTTTGAACGATGAATCCACCGCACTCTAAAGTTGGCCCACCACTATACTCAGTTTTCTTGTTGCAATAATAAAACTTGGCAAACAAGCTAAAAGTCGGCTTGATCCGCAAATAGACCTCAGAAAACACTTGAAAGTGACATATATTGAGCACCGAGTTGGCACTCAAGTCTTGAAGATACAGCTTATAGCAGTGTAACTCACTCCTGAAGAATTTGGACCCAGGAGGAGGAAACACCCGGGTAACATGGTTAGCAAAAATAATTATTTCACCCTCCTTAGGCTCTGACCGGGTCTCCTCTCATGGAACCCGCCATTTGATCTCAGTTTGGGGCTGGAGAATTTCATCTGCCACCATCTTATCCAATTGCTCTAGAGTCACTTGGCTCTTGGCCCAGTTTGCCTCTACTGTTGTTCTCTGGGTTGGCGTCTTTGGGACGTGCGGCTTTTTGCATGCAGGCTTCTTAGAGGCAAGGACCTTTTTTTCCATGGCACAGGAGTCGGACCTAGAAGATAAAAGATAGTATGTACTGAGCCGACGAAGACAAACAGAGGATAACTGTAAGGCCCGATATGCGGTACTGTTCCAGATCTAGATGTTTCAATCCAGATCCGGGGACGATGCACATATCGGTCCCACCGCGACATATGACAATGCCATATGCCCCAGATTTCCAACATGATATCACAAAATTACAGCTACAAGGATACAACATCTCATACAATCGGCATACAACTGCCTTAAATACATTACATCAGCGGAAGATACATGTCTGAGTATAGAATACAATCAATGCCTAGTGGAAAAGGTAAAACAACCATTCCCGTAACCGCACGGGTCCAGGCTCTCCGCCGGGATCCACCTAACTAGTCGTCGTTGAGTCTTCGTGAAGGCGTCGAGAAAAAGGGTCGTCGGCCTCCTCTGAAGTCCAAGATCGTTGCATAACGCGCATAAAAGAGAAAACAAAGAGGTGACCTATATCAAAAGTCTTGTAAGTAACTTCTCACGGGTAAGATGGGGGTAGTGGTGAGGTTGCAAACGCACTAGCAATATATGAGTGGCTAACTGTCTATTTTAGATTAAGATGAGAACCAAGCATTCGATGAGGAATCGGCCCAAACAAGTCTTGCTATCAACTACTTACGAAAGCATAACACCTAACCTATCCTTGTCTTCCTCTTCGCATCCCGACGAAGAAGAAGCAGTCAAGGCACACACACGTTGATCAAGTTGTTAAGATTATCTCAGTTTTTGTTATCTATGAACAAGGAGTAGGTCTCAAGTCGTCCATAACCGTCGACACGGCTTCTCGAAAATATTTAACCCTGCAGGGGTGTACCAACTGCCCATTACAAGGCTCCGCACGCACGCCCATCTATCTCATTTTCTACCCATCACAGGCAGCCATTTTATGAGTTAGTTCCGAGAGATCCGAAACGACAGGTCCCTCAACTAACAACGCATAAATTCGGGTGGCCCCGATGAGTCGACCTCCAACTCAAAAGCCGACCTCGCTCTCGAATTGGTCTCTACAGTCTCACTCCAGGTTTGGATTTCCGTGGCATCACTGCGCTCGGGTCCTCATCCGGTCAGTTTGGACCAACAAGGGAACTTTGTCCTCGCTGTCCCGGGTTGTTGTAAATCTGCTGGGGCGCCACCAGTCACACACACGGGGTTCAAATGGTAAATCAGCTTGGGCCACCACTAGAAATGTTTGGAGCTAGATAGGTAAGAAGAGGGGACCCCATAGTATCCCACACACAGTTAGGCACGCTCGTCAAGAGACACAATACCCGGAACTCGGGTCCTAAGTGACTCGAATGGAACAAAGCATCGGGCGGGATAGCCTAGACCTTCCATCCTTCGTCGAATATAGTCAACATTATAATAATCATATCATCCACAACAATATAATAATGTAATAGCCCAATCGAAGGAATAACAGGATAACAATTGATAGCATCCTAGCATGCATACTAAGAAGTGGTTGAGCAGCGAGCAATAGTAACATAGCCGATCAAGGTTTGCTAGGATGTGGAGGACATGGCTGTTTGGGTTTATTTGAGAAGCATGAATATGAAGTGGTAGGATCAAGCAATCGTTCTATCCTACACCTATGCGCGAGTGAGCTGAAAGTTATAAGCATGATATATGCTCCCCCTTACCTAATGAGAAGATGAAACCGAAGGTGTAGTCGATCGCAAGCTTGTGTCGTCTCTGAGAGGTACCCACGGAAGCACACAAGAGGAAACACTGGAAAAGGCAATCGACGTGCAAGCATCTATTACTACGAATCAAACAGGAGCAAGCATCAACAATAAGACAACACGGTACAATGCACTACGGTATCGCATCTATCGTCAAGAGCGGTTACTAACAGGTTAAGTGGAGTATTCGTCACACACGACGATACCGCACATTTAGAATGGTTCAAGTTGTTTAGCAACACAACATAAGAAAAAGTTATTAATATGGCATCTCACTCACTCATGGCATAGCACCAAAACATGACAAGATGTGAAGCATAAAGGAAACTATCTATGCTAGTCAATTTAAGTGAGGCACAACCTAAACATGGCACATCACTAAGTACCCCACGACAATTAAAGAATTTGGTACTGTTCTTCCCTAAACCATATTTTAGGTTCGTTAACAATATAAAACAATAGCAGAAACACAAAGTACATGAAATTCTAATCAAGTTACATGTAAAGAACACTCCAAACGGAGTTACGGTTAAAAAGATACAAGTAATACAAGTTACGGGCACAATCTGCCAACATCAGGTAGCACACATTAGAGCAACAAATAAACAAGCAAAAGGTTTCAAACATGCACAAAAATGATATTCAACTAAATTATACATGGCAGGCAAGGCATGGCAAAAGGAATCATGCAAATAGGCATCATGGTTCACTAGTTATAAGCAACACAAGAAGCTATAAAACATTACTCGTCAAGGACTCAGTGAAAAATCAGGAAAACAGGGCAAAACTGTTAATAGCAAGCTGTATAAATAGGGTTAAAACTATATGAAAAATTGCAGCAACATGAAATAGCAATATATGGGAATGAAGTAGACATGATGGCGATCAGGTACAAGCAAGAATCAAGGTCATAGGCATCACAGATCAAAAGATATTAAGCATGCAACATGGCTACGGAAAGTTACAGACTTAGTGAAAAACAGAGGTGGCTGTCAAAAACAGCGGGATAGCAACTTGGGAGCTAAAATATAACTATGACCAGGAATGTAAACATGACCATGCAATACATATAATGAAAGTAGACATGACATAGATCAAAATGACATATTGCAACGTTCAATAGGATGCACGGTTAAAAAGATATAGGGAAGCAAACTTTGCATCTTACATTAACAGTAACACACTAACAACTGGGTAGCTAATTTGGGTGATGATACAATCAACATGCAGCAGGAAAAAATGACAAGTGAATGCATATAACTGAAGTAGATATGATGCTTCACAGTATGCAATAAGAATCACTCAATTCCGATGAACGGTTGCGACGCAACCGTCGCCCGAAGTTGACACAAAATAACAGTTTCCGCAGCTTAACAGTAGTTAACAACAGGAAGCCATGTTCATCACACAATAACTACATCTAAACAACCTCAAATAAAACAACTCACTAAATATGAAAGTTAGAGCACATCATAGAGAACAAAATTCCTTTTGGGCGCAAAGTCATCCGAGCTACGGTTTAATCGCAATCTTACGCGCAAAACAGATCACAACAGTTGTATTTATAGACTTAGCATAAATAACTGATAAACTCTCAGGAAAAAAAATAAGGGTGCGGCGCGGGCCTCACCATGGGTCTTGGCCCAGGAGGCCGAGTGGAGGCGGATGGCTGTTGAGCCAGACGAGGGAGATGGGCCGGCCCACCTGACCGGAGAGGCCCAGCCGGGCGGCGGCGGCTCGGGCCAGCCGAGGCCATGGCGGCGCCACGCTGTTAACAGGCGTGGCCGGCTAAGGGGCGGCGACACCAGATCCGGCGATGGGGACGCCAGATCGGGCCGGTAGTGGCTGCCGGGGGCGATGCGGCGAGGTCCTGAGGCACGGCGAGGAGCTTGGGTCGCCGGCTTCCATGGCGGGCGCGTGCAGCCGGCGGAGGCGCTGTGGCTGCAAGGAGGAGAGGAGAGAGGAGGTGAGGAAGAGGAGAGGGAGGAGCGCGCGACGGCGAGGCTCACCGGGTTGTGGCGGCTGCGAGCTCGCCGGCGGCGGCGGCCGACCGGGAGGAGCTCGGCCGGCGGCACGGTGCGATGGGCCTCGGCGGGCCCGATGACGGCAGCTCCAAGCCCTGCGGGGCCCGAGAGGCCTGGCTGCAGCGGTGGGAGGCCGGCTGGGCGACGTGGAGGCCTCCGAGGCCGTCGGATCTCAGATCTGACGGTCTTGCAAGGCTAGGGGCTAGGGTTTCAAGATTGGAGGGGTTTTTTTTGCAAAAATTGGAGCAGATCTGGGGGTGTGGCTGAAATTTTTGCTAGGGGAAACCCTAGAAAGGGGTGGGAGAGTGGTAGTACTTATATAGGTGGTCTGGTTGTCAAGTTTACGCAACCACCCTCGGATTTTCTCCCTTGCATCCGGTACTCCACGTTTCTGACCGCCGGGAGTCCATACGACCTCCTATTCGGGCGAAATCCCAAACCATGCGCTCCACGCGTCGAGCCCGTCAGTCGTTACTCACTTTGATACCGTTCCGAGAATATTTTCCGGCGCCCAATAAAATAATCCATTTAATTATTAAATGGGGTTTTTTCGTTCCGATGGCGATGGTTGGTCTTGTGCCGGAAGTTGCGACGATGCTCGGGTGGAACCCGGTATCGCAACGGTCGTGTGCCGTTTGGGAAAAAGGTTTAGTCACACATGCCGGTACGAGAAAGAGACGGGGAGAATATTCACTGATTAATAAATCGGTGAAGCAAATACTGCAAACAATTATAGCAAACAATAAAATAAAGCAACAAACAATTTTTTTAATTTGGGTGAAAATCCCGGGCTGTTACAATAACCCTGGGTCGAATCCAAGGAGTCGGGCCGAAACCGACTCTACGACGACTACGCAAACAAGTTTCACAGATCACAGTGAGATATGAAAAGATCTACCGGGCTTAGGAAAATCAACAAAAATATGAGCTGATTTATCAGCCTACAGAAACCCCTAAGCAATTAAAAACTACAGATCTATCACATCTTCTTGAACAAGTAATGGTCGCGGAGCGGTGTATGGGGAATTCCAATCTATGCGCCCACATGCGCGTCAAAATCTACCATTAAAAACTACTTCAGGATTTCAAACAATAAAAGCTCAAAGGTCTGCAAAAATGGCGATGAGCGAAACGCCTGAACCAAGAGGTAGGGGATGGAGAACTTACTTGACTAACGTGTGAGAATGGCACGGCCCTAGTCCGTTCTTCACAAATCGCTGAAGGGAGAGAAGCTTGACGCCGTGATAGAGATAGAGCTCGGGACCTTCAGTGCGCGGGGAGGAAGACGATGGAGAAGAGGTATGGACAGGATAGAACAGGCATGTGGGAACGTGAGCCTATTTATAAAGGAAACCATCCCCGAACCTGAGGCGTCGCATGATGATGTCTAATGGTAGGAAATCCTCGATTTTCACAAACAAATTTAATGGGCATTGATTGCGCCGCCAGAATCGAGATAAAAACCGTCCATGGATTCGAAGAAAAATGGAAAAGTCGGATCTACTGTTAAAAAGTAGAGCCGGGTTTAATCACCAAAGAGTGTGAGTCGGTTCAGTTACAAGAGTCGGTTTAATGAAGATTAATTACCTTGAAGACCAAGAAGATTAACACCGACTCCCCGTAAATCTCAAAGAGGGTAGAAGTCGTTCTATTCAAGTTTGGTAGTAGGCAACCACGATGGTGACAAGAAGATTGTTGCAAGACTAAAGCATCACACCAATCCTGGGGGATAATGTCGGGGGGATGGACCAAGCCCATAACATGGCATTAGGTCTAAAGGGCCGACTCACCTACGGAAGGCCCAAGGAGGAAGAACCGGCCCAGGGCCGGCTCCGCTAAGGAAAGAAGATCGAAGTCGTAGAAGGAATTCGACTTACCTTGTATAGATTATAGCATATTTGTAAAATAGAATAGGACTCCAACTCGTGTTGGAGTCGGACTCGCGGAATCCCTAGACTCTATGCCGTTATAAGCCGAGGCCCATGGGATCCAGGTCCAAGAACAATCTCAATCCCAGATAGGACTAGACACTTGTCGGCGTAACCTAGATCTCACCAAGACTAAGTTTTCGAACCGAATCTCTTGTAATCGATGAACGAACTCTTCTTTTGAGAGTCGGAACCCTTAATAATAAGAAGCAAGAGTAGGCTTTTACCTCGAGAAAAAGAGGGGCTGAAATCTGGGTAAATCGCAGAGTCTCTTGTCCATGTCGACTCTCTCCACGAAATCGCCTCGCAGCAAAGGTCCCATGTTAAGTTTGACTCTTTGGACATCTACCGTGACTTTCCCACGACAAGACTCTCGAACCATGGCTTTTCTATGGCGAGGTTGAAAATCCATGGTTGGAAGAAAAGACTAAACATGTACCAGAGCTCTTGGTTTGGAAAACAGAGATAAAATTCTTTTGAGAAGTGCAACTTTCCAGTCAATGGTTAACGGTAAAGGTCTCTCAATATCTCCCATGCCAACCATATTAATGCTTTTTTACTTACACTTTTGTTCGCTGATGCATACATCATTTGACGGTCTATGGTATTTTGCCTCAAGTATGGAAGGAAGTTTTCTCATTCCATCTATCATTAGAAGCATTTGGTCCATTTCATTCCATCATCAAGTATGGGGGGTGTAACTCTTTTCTTTTTAAATTGACTAGTTAAAACTTCCGTCAAAATATTTTTGGCATGGTAGATACTGATTTTCCCTCACCGTACCATGAGCTTGTATGGTTACAAAAGGGAAGCTTTTGAATAAATTTCGAGATGGCACAAGAAATTCTAAGTTAGGGATGGCGGTAAATACCATATATAGGAAGGTATGGTGGACTCAAGTGGAATAACTGGTTTGAAAAGGAGTTTGGATACACAAGCAGAATTTCGCTTAGTGGGAGTGAAGGCTAGCGAAAGACTGGGAAGCGACTAACTAGAGATCCATAATTTTCATAGTCATGAAGAGCGACAAAGCAACATTGAATCGGGCATGAAAGTGATATAACTATTCTGAAATAAAAAGATCATCAAGGCATGATAGACTTTTTAGTCATAAATATGTGTGAACATGTGCCAAGTCAATCCAAGAATTCTCCAAAGGGAAATACGACTTCAATATGCCAAACCATGAACGATGCAATGCATGTAAATCATCTCAACATATTATGCACTCTAGCTATTTGAGATTAGCCACAAAGAAAGCATGAACACTGGGAAAGCATTGTAAACATAGCACTATGTCGCTACAAGCTGATCTCTAGATCATAAGTACATGCATATGTACAAAAGTAGAAGCAAAAAGAGTTCATACCGGTTTTCCTTGTTGCTTCCCTTCCGTTGATCTTCGTCATTACTGCCTTGTCACTTGCACGATCGAACATGGGAAATATAATCAAACGCCATCACGGAATCGAGCTGAACTCTAAAAACAAAGCAAACTAAAGAGACAAAGGAAATCTTTTTGGGTTTTTCAAAGGTTAACGAAAGCAAAAGAAAAGAGAAATCTTTTTGTTGTTTTTGAAAATTAAATATCAAAGAAGAATGGGCAAAAACTTCGAAAAGATCAAAGCGAACAAAATAAAAACGGATAATACAATGGAAAAAGGGAGAAGGGCATCTACTCCCCCAAGCTTAGGCTTTTGGCCTAAGTTGGTAACAGCTACTGCCCCCAGGAGCCTCCTCCTCCGGGGTGATGCGGGTGAGTCCAAGGGTCGTATGAGGCTTCTGGTGCGTACACCGAAGTCCTCGGATCCTCTCACGAAGAAGGATCCGCGCTCCAAGAAGAGGAAGACCCTTCACCAAACTGTGTGACGGTCTCCCCCTGGAAAGGTGGAAACTCACCGTGCTCCTCCTCATCGGGAAAAACCCCCTCCATGATGTTATGAAGCTGGTACTGGACCATGAAGTCATCAAACTGGATAACATCAAAGGACCATCCGTTCCTGCAAGAAAAATCAAACAAAAGAGGTGCATGTAGGCGGATCTTGTGTTTTGCAGAAGATCTGAAATGCAAGATATAAACAAGGTTACCAAACTCGGAAGTCCTAGTAACAAACTCATGCCTCTTCATAGCAGCGAGATCAAAACTTAGATAAGTAAAAGGCTTATCATCAGGGTGTGGGGTGCCATTAAGAGACTCAAGGATAAGTGTGGCGTAAACGCCACCAAATAAATCTCCATTGTTACCATTCATAGCAAGGCGTCGAGCAATTAAGGCACCCACATTATAATCATTCCTTCCTGAGAGAGCGTTTGCGAGGATAGCAATATCCGGTGCAGAACTGCTACTCGTGTTGTCACGAGATAACACCCCTCTAGCAATAAAATACGCAAAATATCTGAGGTGGGGGAATAAGATGCTGGAAATCTTCGAAAGATGAATATCCATCGTCTCCTGGCTGCAAAGGGAGCTCAAGACGGTTCTCAGCTCGGAGGGCTGAGAGTTCATCTTTGCCGTCTATCCAACATTCGGCACACCTATTATATCACAAAATCTTACCAAAGACATGGCCAAAAGATCATTTTAAATTTTAAACTCAATAATTGCAGCATCATGGTTATAGAAGAAACTATTAATAAAATAGGAGGTGAGCTTATGATACTGAGTAACAAGGCTTGTTGCTAGCCGTGTCAAACCTGCATTGGAAAAAAGGCCTTAGAATCCCTCCTTAATTCCTGCAGCTTCGAGGAAAGCATCGCACGGGTACGTCATTGCGCGTGCTGAGCTCTTGTTTTCCAACAACTCTAGGGGCACATGATCTTCATTGTAGCTCACCCTGGCAGCCGAGGGTGAAGCTGAAGCTCTAGTAACTCGATCGGAGCGCTCGGTATTCTTCTTCCCAAGCCACCCCTTTGCTTTTCCTAGCAAACTCATTTCTGAATTTTTTTGACAATTCACAAAAACAAGGATTTAAGAAAAGTGAGTTGAGGCAAACTACTCTACTCACTTACCTAAGGCATAAACTTTCATGAAAACATGGAAAATAAATTTCTACACATGCATGCAAGCTCATATGAATAGCACCAATCACTACTAAATACTCACAAATGAAGCCACCAATCAAAAATCTAATTGGAGGGTGGAGGAGTTACATACCAGGGAGTATTTGCTCAAAATCTCAGCTCAAACGATGGGTTCTAGAGAGATATCGAAAATCGCCTCCAAGAACAGCAAGAACGCAAGAACAAGTGCAGAACTCGTGTTTTTTGGGGAGAAAGAGAGAACAAGGAAGAAAACATACCTGGTTGGTTTCCTTGTGGGCCCTAGGAGCCCTGTGGGCGCGACCAGGGGGCAGGCCGCGCCAGCTGGCCGCCTGGGCCACTGGTGCCCCCCTGGTCAGGCCCAGGTGCCCCTGGGTCACTTTTGACGTGGAAATTTTGATTTTTATTTTTCTGGAATTTTTCTGAAAACTTCACTGTTGAAAATATTTCGAAGTTCAAAAAGCTGCGAAACTTTCTGAAAACTTGAAGCAGTGGTTAGAAATGTGAAGCTTCAAAAACATATAGAAATGGTACAGCAAAGAGAACAAAAGCTAAAGCAAATGAAAACATAACAAGCTCCACTTTTTACCTATATAAAACATGCTAGCTAGCAAGGTTGATCAAGTCTTACCAACGAACCGGCGATATATAGAGCAGAAAGTCGCACCTCTTATGAAGTGATCATTGCACCTTTAATTTAATGGACATTGTCCCCACCATAATGGTTTTGTATTTGTGGTGCACATGTATAGGACAATCCCATTCTCTAATCTTCACGGTCTCGATATTCTCTATAGAGTTAAGGCCATGCCTTTTGTTGATCTTCTTCGGAAAATACACTATGTGTGTTCTTTATCATCAACATTGAAGGTAACCTTTCCTTTATTGCAATCAATAATAGCACCTGCGGTGTTAAGAAAAGACCTACCAAGAATAATGGACATGCTCCCATCCTCGGGCATGTCAAGCACACCAAAATCAGTGAGGATTAAGCAATTAGCAACTTCAACAGGAACATCCTCACAAATACCAATCGGGACGGCTGTTGACTTGTCAGCCATCTGTTGAGAGATATCTGTAGGGATTAGTTTTTCTAAACAAAGCCTCTTATAAAGAGAAAAAGGCATGACACTCACTCCTCCTCCGAGATCACATAAAGCAGTTTTGACATAATTATACTTTATGGAGCAAGGAATGGTTGGTATACCTAGATCACCAAGCTTCTCAGGAATCTTGCCACTGAAAGAGTTTTCAGCAAGCATAGTAGATATTGCCTCATTAGGGACTTTTCTTTTATTAGTAACAATATATTTCATATATTTGGAATAAGGAGGTAACTTAATAGCATCAGTCAAGGGAATTTGAAGAAAAAGAGGTTTCACCCATTCACAAAATTTATTAAAATGCTCTTCTTCTTTGGTTTTGAGAGACTTACCTGAAAAGGGAATAGGTTTTTGTACCCATGGTTCTCTTTGCTTCCCATGTCTTCTTGCGATGAAGTCTTCTCTAGTATACTTCTTGCGTTTATCGGGTGCTTCTTCTTCTCGCACCTCGGGAGGATCATCCTTCTCCTTATCCTTTTCGGGCTCAGCACCGACTTCAGTCTCAACATCGGAGGTAGATATGTTGTTAGGGTCAACAGCAGGTTCTTCACTTGTAATAGGATCATTGGAGTTGTCAGCTTCCTTGTGTTTCATCTTCTTCTTTATGTTCTTTGGAGAGCTAACAATCTCGTCTTCTACCTGCACTTGAGAATCTTGCTTGATCCTCTTTGGATGCCCCTCGGGATAGAGAGGGTCCTGGGTGTGTGTTCCACTCCTAGTCTTTATACCGTAGGCCTATATATCCTGTTTGGCATTATTAGCAAGCAAATATTTTTGCACATTAGAAATTTTTTCAATCTGAGTTTGAACCATATGAAAATTCTTAACAAGACATTTAACATCATTAACTGTTCTACCTAGAACATCAAGTAACTTTTGATAGCAAGGGAATTATCAAGCAACTGATTTTGCATCCTCTCATCAAAATGGTTTTGCTTAATAATAAAATTATCAAGCTTATAAACATTGGTCAGGAGGCTTACCTTTAGGTATGTCACTTTCATTGAAATCTAAAAGAGAGTGTAACTCTACCAAGGGAGGGTGAGTAGTAGGCTCACACAACTTCTAAATATGAGGTAGATTCTTCACGTCTTCGGCTTTAATGCCTTTCTCCTTTATAGACTTATTTGCTTCTTGCATATCTTCGGGGCTGAGGACAAGCATGCCCCTCTTCTTCGGTTGTGGAGGTGGTTCAGGAACGGACCAATCTTCGTGGTTCTTGGCAATCTTTCCCATTAATTCTTCAGCATCGTCCAGTGTTCTTTCCCTGAAAACACAGCCAGCACAACTATCCAGATAGGATCTACATTCATCGGTTAGACCAACATAAAATATATCAAGTAATTCATTCTTAGGGACTTCATGTCCCGGTCTAGCCTTAATTAAACCGCAATACATCCCCCAAACTTTAGGGAGGTGCTCATCTTGCAACTGTTTAAAGTTATAAATCCTTCGTAAAGCAGCATGTTGCATATGAGCAGGAAAATATTTATCAACAAAATATTGAGCTAAGTCCTGAGGACTTTTAATGGAACCATAGGGTAATGCATCATACCATGCTTTAGCATCTTCCTTCAAAGAAAAAGGAAAAAGCTTCGCCACATACAAGTTTCTTATCCTCTCATCAGTAGTAAATAAGCCACCCAACTCGGTGAGTTTGGTCAGGTGTGCTATAGCATCAACATTTTCTCTGCCATAAAATGGGTCAGCTTCAACTGTAGATATAAGTGAAAGATCAACAGAGAAATCATAATCAAGATCGGTGGTGCATATAGGAGATGTATCAAATTCAGGACCAGGAGTAATCTTGTTCTTCATAGAGTGCTTTTCAAGCAGCTTCTTAATAGCAGCAGGGTTAGAGTTAGCACACTCCGTAAGTTCCCTCCATAAATCATCATCAAGGATAATATAATCATCCTCGAGGAGTCTCTCCTTGAGTTTATTTAAGTCTGGGTAATAAAAGTCCTTGCAAGTAGGAAAGTAGGTAGGAGGAGTTTCAGTCTCGAACTCTGCCGCAACCTTAGCAATTTGAGTTTCAAGATAGTGACCAAGATAACCAGTTTCATCAAGAGTAGTGGAAGCATCATCAAAAGTATCGGACATAGTAACAGACTCATTAGAAGTAGCATGTGGTGGTGGTGGTGAAGCGGACTTACTTATAAAGGAAGGTGAATCAAGCGTACCTTTTCTTGTAGTAGATGGTAAAATTGGAACCTTGGGGTCTCCTTTCTTACCATAGTGGATAACGTGCAGCAGGCATAATACTTCAAGTAGACTTGTAAATAAAGCTATGCTCCCCGGCAACGGCGCCAGAAAACAGTACTTGATGACCCTCAACTATTGGGGATCGAGATAGTCTTCGCGGGAAAGATACCCCAATTTATTGATTCCACACAAGGGGAGCCAAAGAATATTTATAAGCTTTAACAGTTGAGTTGTCAATTCAAGCACACCTGAAATATACTTGCTTGCAACAAAATATTAATAGCAACGATGATATGATAGTGATAGTGGTGACAGCGAAAGTAAAACAGCAAAAGCAAACTACTAGTAACCAGCAAGATTAAAACACTGTAGGCTAAGGAGATGGATGGTTAGGGGCTGCTTGGATGAGAGTGAACATGTAATAGATTTTAACACGGGGCAATGCACAAGGAAAAGCAAGGATCATCTAGGCAAATATCAAACATTAGGCATGTATCCCGTAGGTAGTTGTGCGTGCTTGCAATGAACTTTCACAATATCTTTCGTCCTACCATCCCGCTATGAACGGGGCCAAAAGGAACTTATGGAGATTAAGGTGCTCCTGTCAAAGAGCATCGGAACAAAGCATTAAACTCAATGGATACATGAAATCCTCAAATTATAGTCCATCCCCTTTGGTGTCCCAAGATGTCACCTTTGGGATCGCCGGTTCCGGACCGTAATTGGTGCATACAACTCATAGATAGGATCAAGAACATAAAAATACTCATGAATACACAAGTGGTTCAGATCTGAAAACATGGCACTCGGGCCCAAAGTGACAAGCATTAAGAGCAACAAGTTGTAGAAAAGATGATAAGCACCAAAGTAGATGATAGGCAACATGCCCCCAACAATCTGACGAACTATTACATGATCTAACTCATCCAATCCCTACCATCCCCTTTGCCTACAGCAGGGGATTACTCACACATCTGAAGATAAGTCATGGAGGGAGGATGGAGTGGTGATGATGATGACGATCGCGATGATCTCCCCTCACCGGAGGCCAAAACAGCCTCCAGATTAGCCCTCCCGGAGAAGAACAGAGGGTGGCGGCGGCTCTATCGTGGGAAAGTCACGGCAGATGTTTGAAGAGTCGAACTTAACAACCTTTGCTGCGAGGCGATTTCATGGAGAGAGTCGACATGGACAAGAGCTTTCCATAAATGTCAACCACGTTATTATGGCATTGATTGATCCTCTCCTCGTAACCGCTATAAATAGCCATCGGGCAGTTTATCTTTTCACTGATTGCATCTTCTTCTTCCTCTTCTCCCTTCGCTGCTTTTCTCCATGGTTCCCAAGCTAAGCGCCCGTGTTCCTTTGGCGGCTGATGACCCTGGTTCCAGTACGGTCTCTCGTGGTGGTCGAGGCCGTGGCCGCTGTCGTGGTCGTAGACGGGGTCGCGACCGTGGCAGGGGCAGGGGAAGAGGCGCGCGTGCTTCTTCTCCATCTGAATCTCCACCTTCTTATCCTGAGAGGGGTGAGTTCTTGATACATGTTCACACGATCCGTCGTTGGGTCAAGCTTCCTGAATCTTTTGCCCAGCTTGTGATTAATTCAAGGCTTTCGGGTCTTTGGCTCCACTCCGAGTGGTGTCCTCATGGACCTGTCTTGGTAGCTACTAGTTTTTTTAGTCACAACTCCATGTTCTTGGAGAAATGTTGGAAAACTTTTCTTTGTTCCAGGAGAATCTCGAGAGGAGATACCATTGTTTTTAGATATGATGGTGGTGACACCTTATTGGCCAAGATCTTCGACTCGGATGGTGATTGAGCCGGCTGTTGTATGGAGACTTCCAGCAGTAGTGACGAAGAATTCTACAACAATGAAGAGGAAGTCGAAATCTCTTCATCTGAAGATGAAGCCAACTCTGAAGACGACCACTGAAGCCATAGTTTTTACTTAGTAGTATTTTTTCGACTTTGTCCTTTGCTTTCCTGCAATGTAAGGCTTTTTCTTTTGATGTAAGACTCGGTCGTTGATGAATGAAAATTTTAATTTCCCATCAAGTCTATAAGTCTGTTTTATTCCTGACTTTGAATATTTTGCAAAATGCATGAGAGCCGATATGTTTTGATAGTATCTGTATCTGTAGCCCCCCTGAGTCGATTCAGAATATCTTTATTGATCGATTCATAGGATAGATCGACTTGTAGCCCTCATGAGTTGGTGTGGTCACGTTGTGTGCCGTACCAGGTCATATAAATTTTGAAGTAATACTCCCCAAGAGTTGGTATGATCCTTATGGCGTCGTGCCAAATCTTGAAGAAGGAAAAAAATTGAAGTGTTACTCCTGAAGAGTCAGTGTATGTATTTGGGTGTTGTTCCGAGCCGTTGTTTGAGAAGAAACTTTGAAGTGTAGTCCCCCAAAGTCGGCATGAACATCATTGCGTCGTGTTGGGTATGTGAGAAGAATTATTGAAGTGTAGTCCCCGTGAGTCGGTATATGCATATGGGTGTTGTGTCGAGTCACATAGGTCTAACTTTCATCTGAAAAAGAAAATTTTTTAAGCTTTTATGCAAAAATGAAATGCAAAGGCTAGTAGAAGTCGACTCATGCCTCATCTTCTCGCGTTGACAGAGATTATTGGTTCAAGAGTCAAAACTTCTCTGTAAACCGACTTATATTACTATCATGCCCGGCTCTCGGCACTAAACTCGATAGGCTTTTTTATGTAAGCCCCAAAAGTTCAGACCGACCGGGTTCACGTTTAACCATGTGAGCTTGAGCTATACAAGCCAAACGGCGTGGGTGGCCAATTCATGTATATGGCGTTATTTCTTCGGTTAAGAGTCGATGGGTGCCATCGAACTCCCCTACTTCCCCAGACTAAGTCATACACATGTGGAGTTTTACATATATATGCCGGCTTCTCAGTCAAGAGACGATGAGTATCATCAAGCTCCCGATTCGCCTGACTAAGCAATATACAAGCTCAGAGCCGACAGAGTGTTGATCAAGCCCCAGGTCTCTGAGAAAAGGTGTAAAAATATGTAATTTATGATGCAATATGATGCAATATGATGTAGTACGATGCAATATGAAAGTTGATTTTATGCATAAGTGTGGCAAGAGCCTATGCAACGAGAGTCGACTTTAGATATGGCGAAAGCCTAGTGCGATGAAGATCAACTTTAGATGTGGCGAAAGCCTAGTGCGATGAAGATCGACTTTGTGTAGAAAGCCGGTTGCGATGAAAATCGACTTTGTGGCGAAAGCCTATTGCGATGAAAATCGACTTTGTGGCGAAAGCCTGTTGCGATGAAAATCAACTTGGTGTTAGATATGGTGATATCCTATTTGCGGTGAAATTCGACTTAAATATGTTAAATACGGTGATAGCCTAATGTGATAAAAATAGACTTATTAATTTAAATATGGCGAAAGCCCAATGCGATGTAAATCGACTTATTTATTTGCTACGAGAGCCGGAGTGCCGAATGTCAACTTATATATATATGAAAGTCGGTGCACGAATGTCGACTTTGTACAATAGTGTTCCTGTTCTACTTAAGTATAATATGGACGGAGTTGTGCGATGTTCCACGGCCTGGGAGTCTCCTCCATGGATGTGCGTGACTTTGCCTTCTCGCGTATATCAACTAGGTAGTAGGATCCATTGTACTGGTTCTTGCTGACCACAAACGGTCCTTCCCATGGAGAAGATAACTTGTGCATTCCATCCTTTTTCTGTATGAGGCGGAGCACTAAGTCACCTTCCTGGAAAGTCCGACTTCTTATACGACGACTATGATATCGTCGCAGATCTTGTTGGTAGATAGCCGACTGAGCTGCTGCTAGTTCTCGTTTTTCATCGAGAGCATCCAGGGTGTCCTGCCTCGCTTTTTCATTGTCGTCTTCCACATAGGCTGTGACCCTTGGTGAGTCATGACGGATATCACTTGGGAGAACGGCTTCTGCTCCATAGACCAGGAAGAAGGGTGTGTATCATGTTGACCTGTTAGGAGTCATCCTGATACTCCATAATACTGAGGGCAGTTCTTCCTCCCAGCAACACGGCGTCCTTTCCAAAAGAACAAAGAGTCGGGGTTTGATGCCTCGGAGCAACTGTTGGTTGGCTCTCGTGGCTTGTCCATTGGTCTGTGGGTGAGCCACTGACGCAAGGTCGAGTCAGATGTGCTCGTTCTGACAGAATCGTTGCATAACCCCCTCTGATAGGTTAGACCCATTATCAGTGATGATGATGTGGGAGCAGACGAATTTGTATATTATCTTTTTCAAGAATTTTAACGCCGTTGCTACATCGCATTTTCTGACCTCGACCCACTTAGTGAATTTATCGACTGCCACCAGTAATTGTGTATTCTTGTTGGCTGACCTTTTGAAAGGTCCCACCATATCAATCCCCCACACTGCAAAAGGCCAAGTGATAGGGATCATAATGAGTTCTTGAGCTGGCACAAGTGCCTGCATTGCATAGCGTTGACATCCGTCGCATTTTTTAACTATGTCCTCTGCGTCCGCTTGTGTCGTAAGCCAATAGAATCTGTGTCTGTAAGCTTTGGCCACTAGTGAACGAGAGCCAGCATGATGCCCGCAGTCTCTAGAGTGTATCTCATTGAGGAATTCTCTGCCTTCTTCTGGTGACACACATCTCTGGAAGACGTTTGTAGGGCTTCGCCGATGTAACTCACTGTTGATGAATACAAAAGATTTGCTTCTCCTCACAATTTTTCTGGCCAGTAACTCATAAGTGGGTAGGATTCCCCGGGTCTTGTAATCCAAATAAGCCACAACCCATGAGGGGGTAGCACGCATTGCAGCCACTAGAGCCGGCTCTGGATCTGGCTCTGCTATGTTTGGCTCCGTTGGTATTTGCACGGACGGCTTTATCAGGATGTCCAGGAACACATTTGGTGCAACCGGATTTCGTTGAGAGCCGAGCCGAGATAGATCATATGCGGTTTCGTTTAGCTTACGCTCCACATAGTCCACTTGGTACCCAACAAAGAAACCGGCTTGTCTTTCAACCTCTCGCCAATAAGCTGCCATGGTGGCTGATTTCTACGCATGCTTCTACTCTTGTAGACTATGTTGGGCCTCCAAGCGCAGAGATTTGTAGGACAACAGCAATTTCCCTCAAGTGGATGACCTAAGGTTTATCGAACTCACGGAAGTAGAGGTTGAAGATGGTCTCTCTCAAGCAACCCTATAATTAAGATACAAGAAGTCTCTTGTGTCCCCAACACTCCTAATACAACTAGGAGTTGTATAGGTGCACTAGTCCGGCGAAGAGAAGGTAAAATATGGGTGATAGGTGTGGCAAAACAAGATAATATAAATTTGTAATAAAAAGTGCAGCAAGCAAACATGTGACAAAAGTGAGTGCAAACAGTGTAACAATGGTGGAAACAAGGCCTAGGCTTCATACTTTCACTAGTGGCAACTCCCAACAACAATAACATAATCTAATCACATGATATTTCCCATAAAACATGCAATGGAGACGTACTCGGAGGTCATTCCTTTGTGGTCAAGAGAGGACGAGAATTATGTAGGGCTACAAAAGCACACCTCAAAGTTTGCATTTTTTAATCTATGCATTTCCCAATGTCACCGCGGCCATCCAAAGAGATTACCACAATCACCACAACATATCTCATGGATAGTCAAAGACAAGCACCAAGAGACTCTCAATCTTCAATCAACACACAAAAGAGGAAATCACTCATGAAAATATTCTTCTGACCCATGTCCAATAGACCGCTGTCCCCATGGTCTCGGGGATTATACTAGATAGGATCAAGTGAGTACATCAAATCCAATAAATAGAAGAAGTGGAAACATCATGGGATCACCCTAGATTAACATAGCCAATGATCACAACAAAGATCACATCATGGGAGAGAGAAACCACATAGATCAAGATACAAGCCTTAGCCCCAAGGGGGAACTACTCACACATGGACATGGTGAGAGGGAGAGTTGTTGATGGAGAGGTGCAGCCCGGAGGAGATGAAGGAGACGGCGGCGGCGGCGCCTACGGCCACGGCGGTGGCCATGACCCTTGGGGGCAGCGGTCCCTTGGCCTCGTTCTTCTTCCTTGGAGATGGTGGTTTTGTGGAGATTGATCTCCCCCTCAAGACGTCTGCCAAGGGGAGGAAATTTCGTGGTGTCCTTTGACCTAGGTTTCTCTCTTTATATAGACTCTCGGATTCCCGTCATGCAGATTACTTCTTCTGTATTGTGGGGTTTCTGGAAGCATCCGAACTTCGATTGGGCAAAATTTTATATCTAGATCCACCGGAAAAAAAGTCCCTACAACTTTGTAGTTTCAAGTTTTTCCGTTTAAGGCCGTCTTCTAGCGTTTCCGAGACGATCTTTAAAACCTGTCTGGTTGGGACAGATTTCGGGAGAGTTAGAGTCCAACTCCTACAAGGCTCCTTTTGTGATTTTTCCTTTATCCAAGTAATTTCTACACATAAAGTAAAAAAAACAAGAACTTTTGAACTCTTACAACCATTAATAGGTTAGTTCCAAAATATGTTATAAAAATATATGAAAGTGTATCAAAAGCATAGCAATATCACACAAAACATGCATGGAGCAAGCAGAAATTATAGATACGTTTGGACGTATCAACATCCCCAAGCTTAATTACTGCTCGTCCTCGAGTAGGAAAATGATAACAAACATAATTTCTGTGGTGACATTCTAACAACCATATAAGAACTTTGAAAGTAAAGCAATCAAGGTATGTAATTCAATTCAAGTCATAACAGGCAAGAGTCTATATTAGCATTGAAACAAGAGCTCTTAGCTGTCCGTGACTCGAATGTCTCGAAATGGTGTTTGCGTGCAAGAAAGGGGATATGGAATACGAGAAGAAAAAATTTTGTTGAGAACTCAATCTACTAAAGTTTCACACTTGGTCTTCTTTGGAATCTTATCTTGACTCGTCCCCAGACCACTAGCCAGGTACAAGTCAAAATGATCCACTCCCTTTCTATATTTTGAGCACTCATGCAATGGATGAGCGTAAGCAAGAAAGTTGACACTTAGGATAGAAAAGAAAGAAAAATGATGGAGGAGGAAGACAAAAAGGGTGTGAAAGGCTCATATCAATGAGGACAATCATAGGCGAGAGAAAGACAAATGATAGATATGATTTGAGGAGTAGGGATTGCCATGCAACGGATGCACATATGAGCTAAGGTAAGCTCTCAAATGGAACTAGTGGGGGTGCATCCAACTTTCTTGCTCAAGAAGACCTAGAGCTCATTTGAGGAGGCTCATCATTGGAATATACAAGCCAAGTTTTATAGTGTGAAGGTCACCACATAGCTATATGCATGAAAAGGAAGAGTAGTGTGCCCCCTTCTCTCTTTTTATTTCTTTTTCTCTTTTTTCTATTTTTTGTCTTTTTTGGTGGCCTCAATGGCTCTTTCTATTTAACTCTCATTTGTCCTCTTTGGGATCTTTTATTTTGTCCACTTTGAGATCTTTTCCTCACTTAAGGGCAACACTCTATTTTACAAGAGGGTACAGAAAATCTTTCACACTTTACAAGGTACTCAAATCATAAAGAAGATGTAGCTATCATGATGTATGCAATGTATGACGATGCCAGTGTAGCGTGAACATGTATGACATGAATATCAAGTCATGAAGAGGTGGATGTTGCATGGAAATATATCTCGAGAAGGCTATGGAAATGCCTTGATAGGTAGACATGGTGGCTGTTTTGAGGAAGTATATAAGGAGGTTTATGATGACAGAGCATATCATGCCAAGGGTTTGGATGTACCGGCGAAAGTAGACGCCAACTATCGGAGTGAGAAGGAGGCAATGCACGACACGGGAGAGGCTAGCAAATATGAGGAGGTAGAAGTGTCAACTTTCACTATTTACATTAGTCCGAAGAACTCATGCACTTATTATCGGTAATTCTCAATCTAATAAGGAGGTTCACAAAGAGACAAGTACCCCGAGGAGGAGTGTATGGGGGTTTGGTTATCCTTGCGCATCCTCGACTCATGGTACGTGAGTGTACTCTAATATTCGATCCCTCCAAAGATTAGCGATCTATCTAGTAGCTAGAGTTCTCAACTAGTTTTGTAGGTTTTGAAAATAAACACAGATTGCCCAAAATACGACACCTATCATTAATAGGCTAGAGCTCTTGACACAGAAAGTTCAAACATTGCTCACATCAATACCTGAAAACTATTGCACGTTACTACTAAAATTAAATAGCAACCTCAATTACCTACTCTCAAGACAAGACACAAATCAATGCAACAACCAACTCTCTTAACAAGATAAACATGAAAAGTAAAGAGAGTTCCAGCAAAAAACTAAACAAAATCCAAGGCTCTTGCTAAAGACAAACTAAGACTAAGACTAAACATGGCAGTAGCTGTGAAAAGATAAAGAACACGCAACAATAAAAAGATAGGCATGAAAAATCCTATGATGTGTTCTAGATTTTGAAAGTGGAGCGTGTTTCTCTCCCACACAAGGTAAGACGGGGTCTAACTTCTTATGACCAGCAAGCAAAGATAAAGAAAACTAAAAATAAAACCTAAGAGCGAGACGCTCCAAGCATAGCACATAACGCATGAAGTGATAAAAATATAGTGAGACGAAGGACGAACTGATGATTGTTGATGGAGAAGGGGATGCACGGGGGAATCCCCAAGCTTAGACGCTTGAGTCTCCTTGAATATTTGTTGGGGATGCATGGGGCATCCCCAAGCTTGAGCACTTGACACTCCCGGATCTTCTTTCATCATCTTCCATCGCACACTTGAAAACTCCCTTCATACACTCATCATAAGCTGATTAGAGAGGTTAGTACCCTTAATAAATAAATTTTCCCTACTGGATATAAAGATATTCTTGAAGATATACTGTTTCTCAAGATTTACAACAGGTTTTTTCAAAGAAAAATCAAGCTTAAGGTATGCAAAAGTTAGGAGAGACAAAACGTGGCAGAATCTGTGAAAAACAGAACCGCAGGTAGTAAAGAATTTTTTAGGGGTACTTCTGCAACTCAAATCAAAAAACTCAGAACATACGAAAGTTTCATGATTGTATAGAGCACACTGTGTAAAAAATGCATCTAAAAAAGATGAACTGGTGATTTAATCTGATTTTTCCCGTCACGAGGACAGAATCTTTTTTCTGGACATCATGTCACAACTTTCACTTCCCTTGTCATATGAGGCTATAACTTGGCACAAATCTTGAAAATAAAGATACAATGATGTTGCTACAGTAGTAAAAATCATCAAGACCACTAAAAACAGAAGTAAAACAAACTGCAAGTAAAGATAACAAGGGTTGTCTCCCTAGAGCTCTTTCTTTATAGCCATAAAGATAGGCTTAAGATTTTAATGATGCTCTCGTAGGAATAAGAGTTGAAGAACAAAAGAAAGCATCAAGAAGCAAATATTAAACACATTTAAGTCTAACATGCTTCCTATACATAGGAATATTGCAATGAAATAACTTATTGAAGCACAAAGCAATAAGCATAGGAAGGCAAAACAAGTGCAACTTCAAAACCTTCAACATAAAAAAAGGGAACTTGATATTATTGAAATATCTATGAGCATATGTTCTTCTCTCGTAATAATTTTCAGCGGTATCATGAATAAACTCAACAATATAAGTATCACATAAAAAATTCTTATCATGATCCACAAGCATAGAAAATTTGTTACTCTCCACATAAGCAAAATCCTTCTTATTAGTAATAGTGGGAGCAAACTCAAGAAAATAGCTATCACATGAATCATTCTTATCATGATACACTTCCAAACATTCATTCTTTATAGCATAAGTGTCATAACAATAATCATCATAGATAGGAGGCAAAGTATCATCAAAATAAATTTCCTCATAAAAACTTTGGGGGCTACAAAGATCATCTTCATCAAATGTAGCATCCCCAAGCTTGTAGCTTTTCATATCATTAGCATCAAAAGTAGTCCAAGAAGACATGCAAATAACATTACTACTATCATGAGTGTTGTGCAAATAATAAAGCTCCATAGGCTTTTTGATCTCCTCCTCAAACACTTCAAGTCCTAACTCACGATAGAGCTCATAAAGCTCTCTCATAATTTGTTGTTGTTTTCCATAAAGCCTAACTAGTGAAAATAAAAAAAAGAAACAAAAAGAATTAATTGCAAGATCTAAAGATATACCTTCAAGCACTCACCTCCCCGGCAACGGCGCCAGAAATAGCTTAATGTCTACGCACGCTTCTACTCTTGTAGACTATGTTGGGCCTCCAAGCGCAGAGATTTGTAGGACAACATCAATTTCCCTCAAGTGGATGACCTAAGGTTTATCGAACTCAGGGAAGTAGAGGTTGAAAATGGTCTCTCTCAAGCAACCCTACAATTAAGATACAAGAAGTCTCTTGTGTCCCCAACACACCTAATAGAACTAGGAGTTGTATAGGTGCACTAGTTCGGCGAAGAGATGGTAAAATATGGGTGATAGGTGTGGCAAAACAAGAAATATAAATCTGTAATAAAAAGTGCATCAAGCAAACATGTGACAAAAGTGAGTGCAAACAGTGTAACAATGGTGGAAACAAGGCCTAGGTTGCATACTTTCACTAGTGGCAACTCCCAACAACATTAACATAATCTAATCACATGATATTTCCCATAAAACATGCAATGGATACATACTCGGAGGTCATTCCTTTGTGGTCAAGAGAGGACGAGAATTATGTAGGGCTACAAAAGCACACCTCAAAGTTCGTAGTTCTTAATCTATGGATTTCCCAATGTCACCGCGGCCATCCAAAGAGATTAACACAATCACCACAACATATCTCATGGATAGTCAAAGACAAGCACCAAGAGACTCTCAATTTTCAATCAACACACAAAAGAGGAAATCACTCATGAAAGTATTCTTCTAACCCATGTCCAATAGACCGCTGTCTACATGGTCTCGGGGATTATACTAGATAGGATCAAGTGAGTACATCAAATCCAATACATAGAAGAAGGGGAAACATCATGGGATCACCCTAGATTAACATAGCCAATGATCACAACAAAGATCACATCATGTGTCAGAACCCTAAATTAGGTTTGTGTTTAACCTAGCTTGCATTTTTGCATCATGAAAATTTTTGCAAAAGAAAAAGAAATGGGGAAAAGAAAAGCCCCAAATGAGTTAAATAAAAAGGCCAGAAATAAATCCTTTTCCAAAATTCTTTTGGATATCTTGAAAAGTCCTAAAAATGAGTGTGATCATTTTTAAAGTGATTGGGATTAATCCCATGCTCATAGATTTTTCAAAAATCCAAACAGTGGCTTGGAAATTAAATCAATTGTCTATTTGAATTGGAATTCAAATAATTTGAATTTCAAAAATTCCCAAAACTTGGGGTTGACTTCTATAGAGTCATCTAGGTTTTATAAAAATGATTGGGAATTTTATTAAATGCTCTAGCTTTTTTTTTAAAAGAGCAAAACAAATAACAGAAAGAAATAAAAGAAGTAGAAAGAAAAGAGGGCTTAACAGGGAAGAAGCCCAACTTACCAAAGCCAGCCCAGGACCAGCCGCCACCCCCCTTGTCCTCTTCCTCACGCACCCAGACACGGTGCTGCGTGCCCGGCATGCCGACGCCGTCACCGTGGCACCTACCTGCCTGGACTCTCCCCCGTCGCTTCTGCCGCCGTGGAGACGCCTAGATAGGCCCTGCACCATTCCCCCCCCCCTTGAGCCTTCTCCCTCGTCTTCTTCCTTCGTCCCGCACAAGATCCGAGCCACAGCCGGAGCGAGCCCGTGCGCCTGCGTGGCCAACGGAGACGGGCGGCCGAGCCACCGTGTCCACGCGAGTCCCCGCCGACGTATTCATCGAGCTACAGGTCCAATCGAAGCCGGGGCGCTCCTTGGACGACGCCATCTTCGACTCCTCGGCGCCGGCCGCCGCAGAGCTCGAGCTCGAATTCGCCACCTCTTCACCCACGGCCTCGCCGTGCATTCCATCATCTTCAGGTGAGCACAGCGCTCTGTTTCCCCCATCCCGCACTCCTCCCCGCGCTCTCCTTCGCCTTCCCTCCGTGGAAAGAGCTCCGGCCGCCGCCGGGCTCGTCGTAGCCATGGCCAGGGGCCTCCTCGAGGTCCCCCTCGTGCTCCACCAGACGCGGCAGAGCGCGAGGCACCCCCTAGTGGCCTCCTCTGCCCCTCCCGTGGCCGGGAGCTCGACTCCGGCGAGGCGCCGCCGTGGCCAGAGGCCACCGGCGTCAAGCCGGCCATTAGCCCCCTAATCCCCTCACTAACCACCCCCCTAGCCTATGACAGATGGGCCCAGCTAGTAATTAACACGGGTTAGAAATAAACAGAAAACAATTAACCCTGAGTCACTTATAGCCGGGCCCCACTGGTTAGTTGACCAGTCAACCACTGACGTCAGCATGACGCAGTGCTGATGCAGTAATTCCTTTTCTATTTAATTAAATTCCAGAAATTACAGAAAATATCCAAAACTTTGAATTTGAATAACTTTTAAACCGTAACTCGGATTGAAATGTTTTTTATATGAAAAATTAACAAAATAAAATTATCTATCCAAACATCAAACTTTCAACCATGTTTAAACAAGTTATCTTGATGAACCAGTAGCATTTTTCTATTTGGATCATTTGGGTTAAATCAAATAAAATGCAATGCTCATTTGAACTTGAACCCTTGCAATGCTAATATGATCACCTACACTTCAGAAGAATTTCATATACATGATCAGATGGTTTACAATGAACAAACTTTAGCAAATGCAACTTGGACCATTTGAATACATTTGGAGTTTAAATTTGAATTTACTTTTCAAATCAACTTCAATTAACATGTGGCAATTTAAACATAGGTCACCTCAGCACCTTGCCATGCTATGTTTTGCATATTGTTTGTGCATTACAATATATTGAATGTGCATTACTTTCAGTGCTTCAGTGATTGCTTCTTCTCGGTAGAGTTGATCTCGGAGACGAGTTCAACCTCATGTTAGAAGAGTGTTACATCGTGATCGTCAGCAAGGCAAGCACCCCCTCTTTGATCATGTCGATAAAATCCCAGTTCCCTCTCATTCTCGCAAATGCATGTTTAGGATGTCACCATGATACGTTCTACCGCTAGTTGAACCTATTCCTTTGCATGACCTATCATTTTGTCACAGTAGTAAGAAAACCACAATCCTCGCAGATATAGGAGTTGACTGTTACAGCTTATTGCATGCTTAGAGTTTACAGTGAGGCTACTTTGATGTGAGTCGGGATGGTAGTGATCATGTGAATGATGGTGGTAACGTGTTGGTGAATTGACCTAAACAAGGTGAACGGTGAGAGGTTGTGTAGGAGTACACAGTGGGTTGTCTCGTTGAACACTGCCTTAAGCCCGAGTTCTTGTGTTGTTATCCAAGACTAAGAGTACGACCACACATTGGGCTCACTGACCCCTCTCGGCCTAGTACCTCACCCCAGACCAAGTCCAGGAGTCGCAAGTAATTCGAGCTTTAAACGATCTCAAGCAGGTACATCAAGGTAAGTGGTGGACGTAGGTTGTGGGCACGTTGAATCAAGTGATCATGATCGAGTTGAGCTTGATGGAGGTCACACAACGTTTGAGTCCGCATCGTAAGAATCGGCCGGATTCCGATCGTGGTCCCAACTCAAATAGGCAGCTCCCTAGGACTAGAGATGGTGCCGTGAGTGAATTGTTGTGGCAGCATCCTCGCCGGTACTCACTTGAAGGGTCCATCCCCATGCGGTAACTGCTGAGGCGTGTGTGTAGCAGTACACCCCTGCAGGGTTAATGAACTATTCGAATAGTTGTGTCCGCGGTTATGGACTACTTGGAGACCTTTATTTGATCATAGACAACTTGAATGGTTACTCTAAAATTGCCAAGATAAGTGTGAGTGCTATGGCATGCTTCCTCGTGGGGAAGTCGAGGAAGTAACCATAGTGGTGTATTTGGTTGGAGACTTGATACTTGGACTCGTGTACGCTCATTAGCTCTTTCTGGTATTCGTAGTACAGGACTAGCCAAGTCAAAGCTGGCACTTCTGAAATGAAACCCCACCTCCCTTTTCCTTGATACATGTGCATGAGTAGTATAGTTCCTATGTAAGTCTTGGTGAGTACTTCTTTGTACTCACGTTTGCTTATTCTATGTTTTAGAGACGAGACCACTGACCCTGATGGTGGCCTCTACCTCGAGCTCGCCGTGGACCAGGTCGTATAGTTCCAGACAGCATTCTGTGCCCTTTGGAGTGTCGTTGTATTTTCTTTCAGGCTTCTTAAGCCATTTGTTAAACTTGTCTTTACTAAGACATAATTTGCTTCCGTTGAGGTTTGATGTAATGTTGGATCACAGCCATGTGATCTCTGCTTGTAATAAAACTACTATGTCTGCTCTGTTTAGTAGAAGTTATAAAGACTATGAGTTCGTAGAGTTCATGTTGTGATTACCTGTTGTTTACACTTGACATGTATGCTGCGTGTATGATTATAACGTGCATGTCTTAGTGTGGGGTTCGATAGCTTAGTTGAGTTCTTGCCGGCGGAATTTTATACACCAAGTGTCCCTTAGATGTGAGAAGCTTGGGGCATCGCGATGTGATTGCTCGTGACTCTGTCACGTGGCACACTTTGTTGTATGATTGAGCCCGCCCGAGACCCCGATTAAGAGATCGGGCTGCAGTTTGTTTATGTAAGTGTTATGATTCAATCGATAATATGGTTGAGGCGACTTGTCTATGAGTATGGGATTTCACCACCCATAACCATTTAGACTTGTGAGCGGACGATGAGGACCCATCTCAGTTGATCATCCAGCCTGGATGGGATGCCCCTCACGTTCGATGATTTCCGAGAGTGTTTGGTGCTTGGCCTTGTCTGCTTAGACAAGTGGATACGACTCTCGGCTCTTCATATGATTGAGTTGTGAATGGAATTACATACGCAAACCCCGGGTCCCGAAATCATGGGAGAGAGAGAAACCACATATATCAAGATACAAGCCTTAGCCCCAAGGGGAAACTACTCACACATGGACATGGTGAGAGGGAGAGTTGTTGATGGAGAGGTGCAGCCCGGAGGAGATGAAGGAGATGGCGACGGCGGCGGCGGCGCCCACGGCCACGGCCACGGCGGTGGCCACGACCCTTCGGGGCAGCGGTCCCTTGGCCCCCTTCTTCTTCCTTGGAGATGGTGCTGCTGTGGAGATTGATCTCCCCCTCAAGACGGCTGCCAAGGGGGAGGAATTTTCGTGGTGCCCTTTGACCTAGGTTTCCTCTCTTTATATAGACTCTCGGATTCCCGTCATGCAGATTACGTCTTCTGTATTTCGGGGTTTCTCGAAGCATCCGAACTTCGATTGGGCCAAATTTTATGTCTAGATCCACCAGAAAAAAATTCCCTACAACTTTGTAGTTTTAAGTTTTCCGTTTGAGGCCATCTTCTAGCGTTTCAGAGGCGATCTTTAAAACCTGTCTAGTGGGGACAGATTTTTGGAGTGTTAGAGTCCAACTCCTACAAGGCTCCTTTTGTAATTTTTCCTTTATCCAAGTAATTCCTATACATAAAGTAAAGAAAAAACAAGAACTTGTGCACTCTTACAACCATTAATAGGTTAGTTCCAAAAATATGTTATAGAAAGATATGAAAGTGTATCAAAAGCATAGCAATATCACACAAAACTTGCATGGAGCAAGCAGAAATTATAGATATGTTTGGGACGTATCAAGTGCATCTTTGGAGTTCCATTTTCCCGACACTTGTTGGGAAACAAGGTAGGAATCACCATAGCACTGGATCCAGCTTATATTCATCTCCCGAGCCAGTCGTAGCCCATGGAGTAGGGCCTCATATTCTACCGCGTTGTTGGTGCAAGTGAACTGCAGATGCAAGACATAGAAAAATTTCTCTCCTTTGGGATAAGTGAGGACCACGCCGGCTCCTGACCCTTGGAGCTACCGACTTCCATCAAAGTGCATTGTCCAGTATTTGGTAACGGACTTTTCCGGGGGTGCTTGGATTTCTGTCCAGTCATTGATGAAGTCGACCAGCGCCTGAGACTTGATGGTCGTGCGTAGTTCATACTTGATGTGATAAGCCCCCCAACTCTATAGCCCACTTTGCAATCCTTCCCGTGGCCTCCCGGTTCTAGACGATATCCGAAAGTGGTGCTGAGCTGACTACAGTTATGGGTTGATCTTGGAAGTAATGCTTGAGCTTCCGACTTGCCATGAATACGCCAAGCACCAGTTTCTGTCAGTGAGGGTAGCGTTGCTTTGATGAATTCAAGACCTCACTAACATAATAGACTGGCCCCTGCAAAGGGTGCTCTTTGACAACTTCCATACGTTCAACCACAACCACAACACTGACTGCTCGATTGTTGGAAGAAATATAGAGCAGCATCAGCTCTTTTGGTTTGGGAGCCGCCAAGATTGGTGCCTAGGACAACTATTTCTTCAGTGCTTCCAGAGCTTGATCAGCTTCATCATCCCAGACGAACTTTTCCGACTTTCGCAAGAGTCGGTATAGGGGGATTGCTTTTTCTCCAAGTCGGGTGATAAACCGAACCAGGGAAACTACACAACCTATGAGCCGTTTGACGCCTTCCACTGAGGCCGGCTTCTGGAGAGCCATGATAGCGTTGATTTTCTCCGGGTTTTCCTCGATGCCTCTCTCTCATACTATGTATCCGAGGAGCTTTCCTGCAGGGACCCCAAAGGTTCACTTTGCCGTGTTTAGCTTCATCTGGTAAATGCGTAGATTCTTCAAGGTTTCCTGGAGGTCACTGATGAGTGAGTCGAACACCTGAGACGTGATAACTATGTCATCCACGTAAGCGTGTACATTATGCCCAATTTTCTCTTTGAGGCAGTTCTGCACTGTTTGCCAATATGTGGCCCCTGCATTCTGTAAGCCGAAAGGCATAGAAGTGTAGCAGTATATTCCAAAGGGAGTGATGAAAGCCGTTTTCTCCTGGTCCTCAAGAGCCATCTTGATTTGATGATAGCCAGAGTAGGCGTCGAGAAAACACAGGAGCTCGCATCCCACAGTAGAGTCGATAATCTGATCAATGCGAGGTAGTGCGAACGGGTCCTTTGGGCAAGCCTTGTTTAAGTCGGTGTAGTCAATGTACATACGCCAAGTCCCGTTCTTTTTTAAAAAGAGGACCGGGTTTGCAAGCCACTCTGGATAGAAAACATCCATGATGAACCCGGCAGCAAGGAGCCAAGCTATCTCTTCCCCGATGGTGTTCCTCCTTTCGTCATTGAAACGACGAAGGAATTGCTTGACCGGCTTCAGTTTTGAGTCAATATTTAGGTGGTGCTCAGTGAGTTCCCTCGGGACACCTGGCATGTCAGAAGGTTTCCATGCCAAAATTTCCTGATTTTAACGGAGGAACTCGTTGAGCGCGCTTTCCTATTTGTCAGATAACTCTGTCCCAATGACGATCTGCTGGGAAGCGTCACCTGGGACAAAGTCGACTTTCTTCGTATCCTAAGCCGGTTGGAATTTGGGGGTGTTGTCAAGAGTCAGTTTCTTCAGGATGGTGAAGTCGGTTGGACCTAACTTCTCCTGGTATGCAGACAAGTCCTCCTTGGCGCATTCCGTGTCGGCAAACTTGACGTGTTGCTCGTCAGATTCTATAGCCCTGGAGCGGCTCCCATCTACCGTGATTGGGCCGAAGGGACCCGAAATCTTTAGCTTCAGGCAGACATAGCATGGTCGAGCATGAACCTGTCATAAGCTGGTCTTCCTAAGATGGCGTGATATGGGCTCTCGAGTTTCACCACCTCATATGTTATGATCTCAGAGCGAAAGTTTTCAGCGGTTCCAAAGGCTGTCTCCAGGTAGATTTGGCCTATCGGGTGTGCCAACTTGCCTCGAGCTATTCCATGGAACACGGTGTTGGAGTTTTGCAGCTGTTTGTGGCTCAATACCATCCTACGGAAAGTCTCTGTAGTAAATAATGTTAATACTGCTTCCTCCGTCCATGAGCACTTTGTCGAGTGTGTAGAATCCAATTTCCGGGGAAACTACCAGGGCTAGAGAGCCTGGGTTTTATACCACTAGGGGATGATCGTCCCTTGTCCAGGTGATCGGTTGTTCAGACCAGTTAAGCCACCTGGGACAAGACGGCTCTGTGGCCACAGACATAGCGGCTCTCTGCTGCAGCTTCCTGCCCCTCTGACAGCTACTGGTGGTGAAAACATGGTAAGATGAGTGGTGTTGGAGCTGTTTTGGGTTCGATTGGAATCCACCGAGTCCCGATTCGTTTTGATGTCCTCCTCCCTGGGATCCTTGGTGTTGCGGTGCTGCGTCGGCTCCCTGGTGGCCAAAATTTTGGTTATTGTTGTTTTGACCGGCTCCGCCACCTGACCCAGGGGGGCCCTCGCCTCCACGGCGTGCGAACTCTTTCATGAAGATGCAATCTTCCCAAGTGTGATTGGATGGAAGGCCGGGTTTACTATGTTGTGGGCAAGGTCTCTTCAGAGCTTCTTCAAAGCTGATCGGGGGTCAGAAACCTCCTTCCGACTTGCGGTAGTTGTTGCCCCCCTGCTTCTGCCTTTGGAAGCCAACATTTGTGTTGGCTACCAAGTCAGAAGAATTCTGATCGAGTCGACGCCTTGTCTGTTGATTCTGGCTTTGAGATCCGTTTTCGTTATTCTTTTTATTATGGGTGGCTTTGTCCTCTTCTAGATCGGCATCCTTGGTTTTGTCAGACTCGGCATACTTGATGACCACGTTCATGAGCTCTCCCATGTTACTGACCGTCCTCTTGAGTCGGCCAAGCTTGGGCACTAGGGGCTCAAATTTGAAGTTTCTTTCCAAGATGATTATTGTTGTCTGATCAGTAATAGTGTCTGAGGAATGGACTATATCTGCGACTCGTCGTGCCCAGCTTAGGGCCGACTCTCCTTCCTTCTAGACACAGTGCTCCAAGTCGACGATTGCAGTGGCTCACCGGCAGGTGCCTTGGAAATTCTTGATGAAATTCTCTCTGAGATCCGCCCAAGAGGTGATGTAATTCTCTAGAAGATTTTTGAACCATCTACGAGCCGGTCCTTCCAACATCATTGTGAAGTAACGGGCACAAACTACTTCGCCGGCTTGCAGCATATCCATGGCGAGGTCGTAGCTTTCGATCCAAGCCGCCGGGTCCATGTCGGCTGTGTTGTTTTGGATCTTGCGTGGTCCATTGAAATCTGGGGGATACCGTGTGTTCCTCAAAGCCGACACTAGACATCGGTTACCGACGGATCTGCTGACGAACTCGGTGTTTTGTTCTTGTGGTGGAATTTGGGCCGCCGTCTCTACACGGTGATTGGTGTTAGGAGCCGGTAGGTCCATAATTCTTAGTGCTCCCTGAGGGCTCAGAGGCAGAGGTGCTCTGTGGTGGCGATGGCTGCCCGAGGCTGCTGGAGCTGGTGACTCTACTTGCCGGCTCACACTTCGATATGGAGTTTCATGTATGTATGGGACCCCTTGTGAGTATTGGCCTTGTTGTGTGATTCCAGTCTTGAGAAAGTCGGCGGCTTATCGAGCGGCACTATCTGCTGGAGTATCCCAATGAATTGGCGCATGGGTGAGAAAATGGTCGCCGCCATGACATTAGCCATGGGATTGTCGAAGTGATGGGGAGGTGTATGGAAACGATCTTGGCGTGGCGAGGGAGCCGGCTGTCTGGGAGGCATAAATCTTGGGGGAGTCGATTGGTCAGGGCTGTGGAAGAGCGTCCGTCCTTGGTAACCAAGGGGGAACCGACTCGCATATCCCCATGGGCGTGTATGGGCGAGGCATAATCGCTAAGCCTCTATCAGATCCGACTCTCACCTGAGGCGTGCGGCTTCCTGGATGAGTCGGGCTTCTCTCTTAGCCATCTGCTCTTTCTCGGTGTTGATTTCCCTCCGTAAGCTTGCTACCCGCGCCTTGAGTCCGTTGACCCTTGTCTTCCAGGCCTCCTGATTCTCCGTCGTTAATGTAATGTCCAAGACCTCATCAAGGGAGGTTAGGGCATCTGTGAGGGCTTCGGCTCAAGTGGGTACTTGTTCTGACGAGCGGGCTGCGGGGTCCCTATCTGCGTTAGGAGCCACGCTGGCCGCTGACTTTGCGCCTTGATTTTGGGTTGCTTGACTCTCCAGTCCTCCAATGTCGTCCATGAACACTGTGGCACAATATGGAGGCTCAAAGTGAGGATAATCCGGGTTATATTCTAGCACACCGGTGCCGAGTCTGTTGCTCCCCACGGATCGGATGGACCCCTCAGCTGAGGAGCTTCCTTCACTAGAGGATGAGTAGGCGTCAGTGATTTCTTCTGAAGCGTCGTACATTGAGGACTCGACAGAGCGCTCCGGATTTGGAGACTCATCAATGAATCCGACAAAAGCATGTTTGGAGCCGGCATGCCGCCGACTCGAGGTTTCGATGGGAATTCAGGATCGGGCTCTGGCTCAGATCCATTCGTCCTGCCGATGAAGATGTCGATAGACCCGATCGGGACCCGATATCCTGATTCGACGGAATCGGCTTTAGGGCCCCAACTTAATTCGTCGATGCAGAGCTTCCCGCGCCGGCTTCTGGTGATCCGTCCAGCAACGAATCCCTCCATGCCTTGCAGATCTCCCTCCAGAATCTCAACATCTGCAAGCGCAGGCCCCACGGTGGGCGCCAACTATCGTGGGAAAGTCACGACAGATGTCTGAAGAGTCATACTTAACATGGGACCTTTGCTGCAAGGCGATTTCATGGAGAGATTCGACATGTACAAGAAACTCGTCGATTTACCCAGGTTTCGGCCCCTCTTTTTCTCGAGGTAAAAGCCTACTCTTGCTTCTTATTATTATGGGTTCCGACTCTCCAATAGAAGAGTCGGTTGATTGATTACAAGGGAGTCGGTTCGTAACCTTGGTCTCAAGGAGATCTAGGTTACGCTGAAAAGTGTCTAGTTCTATCTTGGATTGAGATTGTTCTTCTGACCCTGGATACCGTGGACCTCGACTTATAAAGGCGGCGGGTCCCAGGATTCCGTGAGTCCAACTCCAACACGAGGTGGAGTCATATTATACTTTACAAATATGCTACGTGATATACAAGGTAAGTCAAATTCCTTCTACGACTTCGATCTTCTTTGCTTGGCGCATCCGGCCCTTAGTCGGGTCTTCTTTTGTGGGCCTTTCGTAGGGGAGTCGGCCCGTAGATCTAATGCCGGGTTGTGGGCTTGGTCCATCCCGTCGACAGGCTCCGCGATGGAAAATGGGAAAAGGACTTCTGTTCTGGGGTTTTCGCGTCACGGGAATAAATAGGATGCCAGGTAGGGCACCAGAGGAGGTGGGAGCCCCCCAGGCGCCCCCCCGACGCGGCCAGGGGTAGGGCCGCACCAGCAGGGCGCCTGGGGCCCCTATGGCTCCACTTCTGGAACACTGAAGGTTTTGGTGGGTGGATTTTCTGTGAAATTTCCCAGAATTTTTTGAGGTACCTAAAAATCCTTAATCCTGCACACAATAAAACCATACAGGTAGCTCTGCTTAAAACAGCGTCAGTCTGGGTTAGTTTAATTCAAGTCATGCAAGAATGTGGGAAAAACAATAGCAAAAGTGTTTGGAAAAGTAGATACGTTTGAGACGTATCACATGCCATGCTTGAGTGAGATGCCATGTTAAGAAGTGCTGAGGAAAGGTCTACCAAAAATAATAGGGAAAAAACTATCATGCACTAAACCAAGTACCAGAAAGTCGGTAGGATATTTTACCTTTCCGCATAGGACTTCAACATCTCTCACATTTCCAATGGGAGAGATTGTTTCTTTGTTTGCTAAATAGATAGTAGCATCGATCTCTTCAAGCTCACAGGGTGAAATCTCACCCATGATCTCCTGATAGAGTGAATAAGGAATAACGCTAGCACTGGATCCCAGATCGCACAACCCGTAATAGTTGTGATCTCCTATTTTGACAGATACAACTGGTGTACCTGAAATTGGGCTCTTATTCTTGGAAGTGACAATGTTAGTTGAAACGACACAAAAATTTATCTTGGAATCTGAAAACATCATTAGTAACGAAATCTTTAACCATTGCAACTTGAGGATCAACCTTGATCAGGTCCTCAGGTTCGTCAGTTCTTCTCCCACTTTTATTTACTACGCCTGTCACAAAAGAGTGCTCCCTTATCCTTGTAGGAAAAGGGGGCTTTTCATAAAAGACTGCATGCAGAATAGGGTCAGCAACATTAATATCAATAAGTAAATCCTTAAAAGGTTTATGATACTAATCCTTAGCCTCCTTGAAAGAGTCAATGTGAGAGGCAAAGTTCTTACAAAAATCAATCATAAGCTGGGAATCAAGACCAATCTTAGAACAAAAGCTATTAAAATAATCAGTTTTCACATAGCTCTCAATGTAATCATGCTCATAATTTATAGCAGGTTCAATACCCTTATCGACTTCCCAATATTCATTATTCTTCTGGATCCTCTCGGTGAGATCCCACCTTTCTTCGACGCTCCTTGTTTGGAATAACCCGCTAGAGGAATTTAAGCCTGACGAGAAAGCCTGGCATAATAATTTGTAATTATAATATCCTTGGGGAGTTCAAGGATAGGACATTTGAAAATTAGGGATTTAAGTCTCCCCCCAAGCTTGAACGATGCTCTCTCTGTCGCGAGACCAAAAGTTATAGATGTAATTCCTGTCTCGATGAATTTCATGAAGAGGGTAAAACTTTGTATTAAAGAGAGACATAAGCTCCTCCCAATTAAGTAGATGTGAGTTATCGAGGAGCTTATACCAATTTGAAGCTTTACCTATAAGTGATATGGAGAATAATTTATTCATGATGAACTCCAGTGACACACCTGCAAGCTTAAATAATGAACATAGTTGTGTTAAACATAGCAAGTGTTCGCCTGGATGTTTGTCTCCTGCATAACATTTAGCTAAGACATAATTGATAATACCAGACGATATTTTGTAAGGCACAATTTCAGTAGGGGTAGGAGTGACCACCGCAGTCGTGGGGCGTTTCCCCATAAAGAACGATCCAAGAGTAGAGGTGTCCATAAGGACAAAAGCAGCAACGGCAAAATAAAAACAGAAATATAAAAATTTCCTTACGAGCTTCACTTACTAATAGCGTTACGCTCCCTGCCAACGGCGCCAGAAAACAGTACTTGTTGACCCTCAACTGTAGGGGAACGTTTGTAGAGTTTTCGATAAATAAGAGTGTCGAACCCAATGATGAGCAAAAAGTATTGGTAAGTGACTTTGGTAAAGAAATAGCTGTAGGAACTGAAAGATAACTTTTTAGGGGTTTTTGATATAAGCGAGCAAAGTAAATGGCACGGAGTAGCAACTGAACTTATAAAGGCTAAACCGTTCTTGAGGACACACGGGAGAAATAGTCACGTGCTTTCGCCATATCCTGTATTGATACTATGTGCTGTGTTGATATGTCTTGAGTGGTTGGATCTATGCTAGTGCACCCTCTAGAGTAATATAAGTGCACTCTTATGATTAAACACCTTGCAAGCATCCAAAAATACAATATAGTAATTAAGGCAAAATCCTAACCATAGCAATACGATCGATGATCCATTGTTCCCTTGTGGAAAAGCGTGCGAACTGGGGTTTAGGTTTCTGTCACTCCGGGAACCCACCATAAGAATTATTTATACACAATGCATTCCCCTAGGTCCTTAATAAGGCGAAGTGTTGAGAGTTTGACTCACACAACATCACTAGGAAAATAACAACACAACTTAAGTATCAAACAACACATATTACTTCAACATCATATGACTACTAACAACTAGACATCTCCCATGTCCTCAAGAACTAAAGTAACTACTCACATGACATAACAGAGATCATGATCATTGGGGATAAATAGATGATAAACAATATGGACACAATGATATTTCTCCAACAAAACTCAATAGCATTCATCACACGGTAGTAATCAACATCGGTAGAGTGGATAGATAGTATGGATTGCAACACAAGTTGAACTTGTGAGATGAGATTGGATGGTGGTGGAGATGGTGCTGATGTTGGGGATGATGTTGGTGATGATCTCAATGGTGCCCGTGACGGTGGTGATGATGATGGCGATGATCTCCCCTTCTGGGAGGTGTTCTCCCCGGCAGAATCTGCCCGCTGGAGACGTTATTTCTCCTTTGTTGGTTTCCGCCATGGAGCGGCGGCGGAACTAGCGAAAACTCTCTCTTTTTAGCGTTTTTGGACGACGAGGGATAACTAGGCCAGAGGGGGAGCCTGGGGTGGCCCCAGGGTTCCAGGCGGCCACCCGGCGCGGCCAGGGCTGGGGCCGCGCCAGGGGGGCGCCTGGGCTCCTGGTGGCCCCCCTCTGGTCCCCGTTTTGCGTGTCCCCGTCGTTCTTATGGAAAATATTCTCCGTTGATTTTCAGGTAATTCGGAGGTCTTCTCCTTCAGCAACTCAGCGTTCACTTTTTATCGTTGGATCCTGTGTCTGCTGCTTTGGCATCGGAAAGTTCCAAACTGTGTAAATTATGCCAAAACAACATAAGAATAGCATCACATCGTGAAATATATCAATGAATAAGAAAGAATTACTATATAAAATAGTGATGTATTTTGGACGTATCAATCCCCCCACTCAACACTTATCAACACAAAACATAGTATCGATACGGAATATGGCGAAAGCACGTGACTATCTCTCCCGTGTGTCCTCAAGAACACCTTAGCCTATATAAGTTTAGTTGCTAGGCTTATCCTTTGCTTAAAACGGTCAGGCCACTTGTTACTCCTTAGTACCTTTTACTTTGCTTGCTTTTATCTTCTCGTTTCTTATACCGAAAACTCCTAAACACCTACCTTTCAGTGCTTGCAGTTATTCCTTTACCAAAGTAACTTATCAATACCTTCTGCTCCTCGTTGGGATCAACACTCCTACTTATCGAAAACGCTACAATAGATCCCCTACAGTTGAGGGTCATCAACAGTCGATGAGGAATCGCCTCCAATAAGTCTGCTATCAGCTACTTACGCAAACATAACACATATCCTATCCTTGGCCTCCCCTTCGCATCCCACCAAAGAAGAACCAGTCAAGGCACACACACATTGATCAAGTTTTAGTTATTATTCAGTTGACGTTATCTATGAACAAGATGTAGGTTCCAAGTCGTCCATAACCATGGACACGGCTTCTCGAAAAGATTTAACCCTGTAGGGGTGTACCAACTGCCCATTACAAGGCTCCGGACGCACTCCCATCTCTCTCAGTTGCTACCCATCACATGAAACCATTTTATGATTTAGTTACGAGAGATCCGAATCGATAGGTCCCTCTAGCTAACAACGAACAAATCCGGGTGGCCCCCGGGGAGTGGACACCCAATCCAAAAGTCGGCCGCGCTCTCAGATCGGCTTCTTCTGTCTCAATAGGGTTTGGGTTACCGGGACACCTCACATTGGGCCGGGCCCTCACCGACTAAGGGTGGACCAACAAGGAAACCATGTCCCCGCTAGCCCAGGTTGTTTTAAAGAAAGTCTGCTAGGAGCGACCCGACAGACACACACACGGTTTGCAAATGGTAAATCAGCTTGGGCCACCACTAGAAATGTTTGAAGCTAGGTAGGTAAGAAATGTGGACCCCATAGGATCCCACACGCGGTTAGGCACGCTCTTCAAGAGACACAATACCCGAAACGTGGATCCTAGGTGACTCGAATGGAACAAAGCGTCGGGGCGGGATAGCCTAGACCTTCCATCCTTCGTCGAGTATAGTCAACATTATAATAATCATATCATTCACAATAATATAATAATGTGATAGGCCAATCCAAGGAGTAATAGGGGAACAGTTGATAGCATCCTAAGCATGCATACTAAGCAGTGGTTAAGAAAGCAAGGTCCATGGCCAAACAAGGTTTGCTGGGATGTGGAGGACATGGATGTTTGGGTTTATTTGAGAGGCATAAATATGAGGTGGTAGGATCAAGCAATCTTTCTATCCTCTCCCTAGGCAGAAGTGAGCTGAAATTTATAAGCATGATATATGCTCCCCCTTACCTATGAGAAGGCGATCGAAGGTGTAGTCGATCGCAAACTCACATAGTCTCCGAGAGTATCCGCGGGAGCACACAAGAATTAAACAGTGGAAAGGCAATCAACGCAGATGCATCTATTACTACAAAAAAATCACAAGCAAGCATCAACAAGAAGGCAAGACGATACAATGCACTACAATGCATCACAAGCAAGCATCTATCGTCGAGAGCGGTTACTAACAGGTTAAGTGATGTATCGGTCACACACGACGATACCGCACATTTAGAATCGGTTCAAGTTGTTTAGCTACAAAACATGAGCAAAGGTTGTTGATGCGCGAGAGATGATAATGGCTTCTAGCCTTTCGTTGGTTACCCCAAGTGGAAGGTGAGATGTAGGATAGCAGCAACTTTCCCTTGGTGAAGATGCCAAGGTTGAGTATCGAACCAGTAGGACTCCGATAGTGATAAGTTGGTGGTGAAGCGAGCAATGCTCCGTTTGAGATATTGCTCTCTTAACCTGGACCTGCACACAACACAAATAACTTTGCTCCCAACGAAGTTCGGAGAGGTTGTCAATCTCTCCGGTCTTGTTGTTTACAAAGGATCAAACGCAAGGGATAACGATAATGGTGATGGCAGCTAGAAAGTAAAAGCAGGAAATAAATTGAGCGTGTAAACAGTGCTGAGAATATGGACCGGAGTCCCATGATGTTCACTAGTGATGTCTCTCTCCCAAAAGACATTAAAACTGCTATGCGAGGTAAACAAATCACAGCTGGGCAATTGACTGGATTAAAAACGCACCGCAATGCTAACTATGCTACAAAGAAAGGACGAGGCTCAAAAGCATGGGCGGTACGCCAAAATAAGTAGACCAAAATCCAACTGCATCTACTACTAACCATCCACCTTGAGATATCTATCGAGAACATCTCGCTGGTATTAAGTTGCGACCCCCACCGAAAGTGTAAACCCAAAGCAACAGAAAACTGCATTAAAAGAACTTTGCGTAAAGTAAAAAATCCTTGCAACCGCGGTTAGAAGCACCGTTGTTTTCCCCCTTGTGGCAACAACACATCCCCTAGACTCATGTTTCTGTCACTCAAGTGTGTCATCAGGGGGCATGAACCCACCATCGAGCATAATGTTCCCTCTTGGGGTCATTACCTACTACTTGGCCAAAGCAATAAATAGCAACGGGAAACATGCAAGAATTACTTAGGAAAAAAATATAAAAGATAAGAAAAAAAATATATTACTCAATCACAATTTTAACATAATCTCATAATCCATCAGATCCCATCAAACTCAGCATAGAAACAGCAGAAAGATTACATATGTGCCTCAATCATGTAGGGCAGCTCACGAGTTCTAAACCATGAATAACAAAGAGGGGAGGAGAACATCACATAACTACTGATCACGGACCCATGGTCCAAAGGAAACCACTCACGGCACAACCGAGAAGCGTCCATCGTGAAGGGGAAGTGATAGAGGCGAAGGTGTCCCGATGTTTCGATGAGATGGTGGAGATCGATTATGGTGGAGGCGACTTTCACGATCCGACTACGAACGTGCGAAGACGTTGCGCCTTAGCGATCGCTAAACCAACTCCGAGAGGTTATTGATCCCGCGGATGCATGATCCACCTGACCACGAAGGTCTAATTCCTGCAAGCAATCGAAGAACAAGCAAGAACTAAGAATTGCAATCTGGATATTGCGAATATAAGGTGAATGATTACGAAAGTTGGGGTTCCAATGAGGTCTTGGCCTGGTCGGATGACACAAACGAAGAGCTCGAAGTTGCGGCTATGGCTAACTTATATCTAATTAAAACCCAAGTCTAAACGACGCCCTAAGGGCTGTATATATGGGGGAACAGAGGGGATTTTCGTGACCCCTTGGAGGTGGGGTCCGAAAACAACCCTAACTCGGTTTCCCCACACATACGGACTCTAAAAACAGCCTATAATGTGGTATTTCGAAATTACATGGGCCCAGCCCAATATTAAGGTGACGCAACACCTATAATTGCTCTTGGACGAAAATAATGAAGTGGCATCTCGTGTATTCCGTCCAAGCCTTCATGCATGCCTTATGGTGGCTTCAACGTGCGAAAATCCCCACTGGAAGCTCCACTGTACTTTCCCCCGCGCGCACCTTCTTCTCCATTCTTGATCCCGCTCCAATGACCATCCTTCTTGTCCATGCTAGGTCCTTCATTCATAACCAAAACAAAAGTATCTAATTTAGGCAGCATCATATGTTCATGAACAATAGAAGGATTCGCAAGAAACGAAAGTACCTGATAATTTAGTTGACGTGCACGTGCTCTAGTAACTGGTCCAGTATGTGTAGTTGGTGAGGGTATGGGTGTAACATTAGTAGGGATGTCCTCATCATCCTCCCCTTCTTGAATTGAAGTCGTCCTCGACGGAAGCTCATCATCTTCTCCCAAATAAGGTTTCAAATCTGCAATGTTAAATGTGGGACTAACCCCAAAATCTGCAGGTAGCTCAAGTTTATATGCATTATCATTAATTTTCTGTAAAACCTTAAAGGGACCATCAGCTCGTGGCATTAACTTAGACTTGCGCAAATCAGGAAACCTATCTTTTCGTAGATGTAACCAAACAAGATCTCCTGGTTCAAAAACAACATGCTTTCGACCCCTATCACCAGCAAGCTTGTATCTAGCATTCATGCGCTCAATGTTTTCTTTAGTTAACTCATGCATTTTTAATATCAATTCAGCACGTTGCTTAGCATCAAAATTCACCTTCTCCGAAGATGGAAGAGGCAGCAAATCAATAGGTGCACGAGGTAGAAAACCATAAACAATCTCAAAAGGGCACATTTTAGTGGTAGAATGCACTGAACGATTATAAGCAAATTCAATATGAGGTAAACATTCTTCCCACAGTTTCAAGTTACTTTTTAAAACAGCCCTAAGCATAGTAGACAATGTCCTATTGACCACTTCAGTTTGTCCATCAGTTTGGGGATGACATGTAGTACTAAAAAGTAGTTTAGTCCCCAACTTAGCCCATAAGCATCTCCAAAAATGGCTAAGAAAAACTTAGTATCACGATCCGAGACAATAGTAATGGGCACACCATGTAAACGAATAATCTCTCCAAAGAATAAATCAGCAACATTAGCAGCATCATCGCTTTTATGACATGGTATAAAATGTGCCATCTTAGAAAATCTATCCACGACAACAAATATGCTATCCCTCCCCTTCTTTGTTCGAGGCAAGCCTAAAACAAAGTCCATGGATATGTCCTCCCACGGAACACTAGGTACAGGTAAAGGCATGTATAAACCATGAGGATTGAGTCGTGACTTAGCTTTTTGACATGTAGTGCAGCGAGCAACAAAACGCTCAACATCCCGTCTCATCTTTGGCCAAAAGAAATGTGTAGCAAGTACGTCCTCCGTCTTTTTCACGCCAAAATGTCCCATTAATCCTCCTCCATGCGCCTCCTGCAACAACAAAAGACGAATAGAGCTAGCTGGAATGCATAGCTTGTTAGAACGGAACACAAATCCATCATTAAGCACAAACTTGTTCCATGTTCTACCCTCTCTACAATTCTGCAATACATCTGTAAATTCCGCATCATTTGCATATTGTTCTTTGATTGTCTCTAAACCGAATATCTTGAAGTCAAGTTGTGAAAGCATAGTATAACGACGAGACAAAGCATCAGCAATAATATTATCTTTCCCCTTCTTGTGTTTAATGACATAAGGGAAAGTCTCAATAAATTCAACCCACTTAGCATGTCTACGATTAAGTTTTGCTTGACTTCTTATGTGTTTCAAAGATTCATGATCAGAATGTATAACAAATTCTTTGGGCCATAAATAATGTTGCCAAGTTTCTAATGTCCGAACAAGAGCATATAATTCCTTATCATAAGTAGAATAGTTCAGACTAGGCCCACTCAATTTTTCAGAAAAGTATGCAACAGGTTTAGCATCTTGTAATAACACACCTCCCAAATCAATCCCACTAGCATCGCATTCAAGCTCAAAAGTCTTATTAAAATCAGGAAGTTAGAGCAAAGGAGCATGTGTTAACTTATCTTTCAATACCGTGAAAGCTTCTTCCTGTGCGGTACCCCAAGTAAAAGGCACATCCTTGCGTGTAAGCTCATTGAGAGGGGCAGCAATGGTGCTGAAATCTCTCACAAAACGCCTATAGAATCCAGCGAGGCCAAGAAAACTCCTGACTTGTGTGACCGTTTTGGGCTGCGGCCAACTCTCAATCGCCTCGATCTTGGCTTTATCAACTTCAATACCCTATGGAGTAACAACATAGCCAAGAAACGAGACTCGGTCGGTGCAAAAGGTGCACTTCCCAAGGTTACCAAATAAACGTGCATTACGTAGAGCAATAAAAACAGCACGTAAATGATCCAAATGTTCCTCCAAAGATTTGCTACAAATCAATATATCATCAAAATAGACTACCACAAATCGTCCAATGAAAGCACGTAAAACCTCGTTCATTAATCTCATGAAAGTGCTAGGTGCATTAGTTAACCCAAAAGGCATGACTAACCACTCATATAATCCAAACTTAGTTTTAAAAGCCGTTTTCCATTCATCTCGTAATTTCATGCGAATTTGATGGTATCCACTACGCAAATCAACTTTGGAAAACATGGTAGAGCCACTTAATTCATCAAGCATATCATCTAACCTAGGAATAGGATGACGATAACGAATAGTAATATTATTAATGGCTCGACAATCAACACACATACGCCATGTTCCATCCTTTTTAGGCACTAATATAACAGGAACAGCACAAGGACTAAGGGACTCACGTATGTAACCTTTGTCGAGTAGCTCTTGTACTTGACGCTGAATCTCCTTCGTCTCCTCCGGATTGGTACGGTATGGCGCACGGTTGGGCAACGAAGCACCGGGAATTAAGTCAATCTGATGCTCAATCCCTCGAATAGGTGGTAATCCCGGTGGTACGTCTTGTGGAAAGACGCCAATAAACTCCTGCAAAAGGTCAGTGACAACAGGAGGCAAAGAAGGAGGCAATTCCTCAAATGAAAACAAAGCTTCTTTGCACACAAAAGCATAGCACACATATTGACTAACATCCAAATCTGAAATATCAACCTTAGTAGCAAGCAAAGTTGGACTAGTCAATTTAATTTCATTAGAAACAGCAGAAGAAGATTTGCTATTAGTCTTATGTTGTTGCTCAAATTCTTTGGCTGCTATCTCATTCTCACTCTTATTTTTCTCCTGTTTTGCTTTACTAGCTCTAGCAAGATCATCTTTCACAATTTGTTCAGGAGACATAGGAAGTAAAGCAATATTTTTATCCTGATGAACTAGAGTAAACTGATTTGTCCTACCATGGTGTACAACATTCCTATCAAATTTCCATGGTCTACCAAGTAAAAGAGAGCATGCTTGCATGGGTACCACATCACAATCAACATAATCAGCATATGCAGCAATGCTAAAGTGCACACGAACAGAACGCGTTACCTTAATCTTACCACTATTGTTAAACCACTGAATATAGTACGGATGGGGGTGTGGTCTTGTGGTGAGAGATAGCTTCTCCACCAACTCCATGCTAGCCAAGTTGTTGCAACTCCCTCCGTCAATGATGATGCGAACCGAACGTTCTTTCACCACTCCCTTTGTGTGGAACAAATTATGCCTCTGGTTTTGCTCGGCCTTCGTTACCTGCACACTTAATACACGTTGAGCAACCAAACTAGCATATTTATCTGCATCATCAGGAGTCATATACTCTATATTTACCTGCACTCCCTTTTTTTTTTTTTGGCTTTTTCGTGGACTGTAGGTATGAAGAACAGAACCAATCTAGACTACGAAAACTGGTAAATCTCACCGAGCAACCTGGAAATCTGATACCACTTGATAGAGGCGAAGGTGTCCCGATGTTTCGATGAGATGGTGGAGATCGATTATGGTGGAGGCGACTTTCACGATCCGACTACGAACGTGCGAAGACGTTGCGCCTTAGCGATCGCTAAACCAACTCCGAGAGGTTATTGATCCCGCGGATGCACGATCAACCTGACCACGAAGGTCTAATTCCTACAAGCAATCGAAGAACAAGCAAGAACTAAGAATTGCAATCTGGATATTGCGAATATAAGATGAATGATTACGAAAGTTGGGGTTCCAATGAGGTCTTGGCCTGGTCGGATGACACAAACGAAGAGCTCGAAGTTGCGGCTATGGCTAACTTATATCTAATTAAAACCCAAGTCTAAACGACGCCCTAAGGGCTGTATATATGGGGGAACAGAGGGGATTTTCGTGACCCCTTGGAGGTGGGGTCCGAAAACAACCCTAACTCGGTTTCCCCACACATACGGACTCTAAAAACAGCCTATAATGTGGTATTTCGAAATTACATGGGCCCAGCCCAATATTAAGGTGATGCAACACCTATAATTGCTCTTGGATGAAAATAATGAAGTGGCATCTCGTGTATTCCGTCCAAGCCTTCATGCATGCCTTATGGTGGCTTCAACGTGCGAAAATCCCCACTGTACTTTCCCCCGCGCGCACCTTCTTCTCCATTCTTGATCCCGCTCCAATGACCATCCTTCTTGTCCATGCTAGGTCCTTCATTCATAACCAAAACAAAAGTATCTAATTTAGGCAGCATCATATGTTCATGAACAATAGAAGGATTCGCAAGAAACGAAAGTACCTGATAATTTAGTTGACGTGCACGTGCTCTAGTAACTGGTCCAGTATGTGTAGTTGGTGAGGGTATGGGTGTAACATTAGTAGGGATGTCCTCATCAGGAAGCTCCCAGAGGTCGATCCTCCCTCCGGCAGGGTGCCGGGAAGAAGTCTGCTGGCGCTCCCGATCTTGGAAGCGCGGCGGCGGCGGAACAGAGGCGAGATCGCGAAAAGGGGTTCTCTTTTTGGAAGTTTCACGTCACGGGGAATATATAGGAGAAGGGGGCAGCCAGGGGGGCCACCAAAAGTCCAGGCACCCCCTGGCGCGGCCAAGCCCTAGGCCGCGCCAGGTAGCTGCCGGGGCACCTGGTGGTGGCCCCCCAGCCCTCCTTCAGGGTTCTGGAGTCTTCCGATGCGCTGAATTTTTATCTGATTTTTCCAGAATTTTTGGAGCACTTTTAATATGGGGGAAACCTGGAACAAAAAAATAGCAGAAAACAGAAACTGCCATAGGAGTGCACTGAGTTAATAGGTTAGTCCAAATATGATCAAAAGTGTATGAAAGTGTATCTAGATCATAGCAATATCACACAAAACATGCATGGAGCAAGCAGAAATTATCGATTCGTTTGGGACGTATCAACATCCCCAAGCTTAATTCATGCTCGTCCTCGAGTAGGTAAATGATAACAAGAATAATTTATGTGGTGACATACTAGCAACCATATAAGAACTTTGAAAAGTAAAGCAATCAAGGTATGTGATTCAATTCAAGTCATAACATGCAAGAGTCTATATTAGCATTGAAACAAGTAACAAAAGAACATTAGGTGCAAGAGCTCTCACTGTCCGTGACTCGAATGTCTCCAAATGGTGTTTGCGTGCAAGAAGGGGATAGAGAATACGAGAAAAAAGTATTTTTGTTGAGAACTCAATCTATTAAATTTCACACTTGGTCTTCTTTGGAATCTTATCTTGACTCGTCCCCAGACCACTAGCCAGATACAAGTCAATTTGATCCACTCCTTTTCGATATTTTGAGCACTCATGCAATGGATGAGCGTAAGCACGAGAGTTGACACTTAGGATGGTAAAGAGAGAAATATGGTGGAGGAGGAAGACAAAAAGGTGAGAAAGGCTCATATCAATGAGGACAATCATAGGCGAGAAGGCCAAATGATAGATATGATGTGAGGAGTAGGGATTTCCATGCAACGGATGCACATATGAGCTAAAAAGCTCTCCAATGGAACTAGTGAGCGTGCATCTAACTTGCTCTCTCATGAAGACCTAGAGATCTTTTGAGGAGGCTCATCCTTGTAATATGAAAGCCAAGTTTTATAAGGTGAAGGTCCCCACATAGCTATATGCATGCATGATCATCTCTATGGAGTACAAGGATAAGAGGGAGTACTAGTGTGGATCTTTCAAAAGGATAGTAGTGTTGCCCCTATCTCTCTTTTTATTTTTACTTTTCTCATTTTTCTATTTTTTTGTATTTTGTTGGTGGCCTCAATGGCTTTTTCTATTTAACTCTCATTTTTCCTCTTTGGGATCTTTTATTTTGTCCACTTTCGGATCTTTTCCTCACTTAAGGGCAACACTCTAATTTACAAGAGGGTAAAGAAGATCTTTCACACTTTACAAGGTACTCATATCATAAAGAAGATGTAGCTATCATGATGTATGCAATGTATGCTGCTGCCAGTGTACCAGGAACATGTATGATGTGCAGATCAAGTCATGAATAGGTGGATGTTGCATGGAAATATATCTCAGAAAGGCTATGGAAATGCCTTGATAGGTAGGTATGGTGGCTGTTTTAAGGAAGGATATAAGGATGTTTATGATGACCGAGTGTATCGTGAAAAGGGTTTGGATGTACCGGCGAAGGTGGACGCCAACTCTCGGAGTGAGAAGAAGGCAATGCACGGCACGGGAGAGGCTAGCAAATATGAGGAAGTGGAAGTGTCAACTTTCAATACTTACATTAGTCCGAAGAACTCATGCACTTATTATCGGTAACTCTCAATCTAATAAGGAGGTTCACAAAGAGATAAGTACCCCGAGGAGGAGTGTATGGGGGTTTGGTTATCCTTGTGCATACTCGACTCATGGTACGTGAGTGTACTCTAATATCCGATCCCTCCAAAGATTAGCGATCCATCTAGTAGCTAGAGTTCTCAACTAGTTTTGTAGGTTTTGAAAATACACACGGATTTTCCAAAATACAACACCTATCACTAATAGGCTAGATCTCTTGACACCAAAAGTTCAAACATTACTCACCTCAATACCTCAAAACTATTGCAAGTTACTACAAAAATTAAATAGCAAACTCAATTACCTACTTTCAAGACAAGACACAACTCAGTGCAACAACCAACTCTCTTAACAAGATAAACATGAAAACTAAAGAGATTTCTAGCAACAAACTAAACAAAAGCCAAGTCTCTTGCTAAAGACAAACTAAAACTAAAACTAAACATGGCAGTAGCTACGAAAAGATAAAGAACACACAACAGCAAAAAGATAGGCATGAAAAATCCAATGATGTGTTCTAGATTGGAGTGGAGCGTGTTTCTCTCCCACACAAAGTAAGATGGGGTCTAACTTGTTATGAACAGCAAGGAAATCTAAAGAAAACTTAAAATAAAACGTAAGAGCGAGACACTCCAAGCATAGCACATACCACATGAAGTGATAAAAATATAGTGAGACAAAGGATGAACTGATGATTGTTGATGGAGAAGGGGATGCACGGAGGCATCCCCAAGCTTAGAAGCTTGAGTCTCCTTGAATATTTATTTGGGATGCATGGGGGCATCCCCAAGCTTGAGCTCTTGACACTCACGGATCTTTTTTCATCATCTTCCATCGCACACTTGAAAACTCCCTTCATACATAACTCATCATAAGATGATTAGAAAGGTTAGTACTCTTAATAAAATATTTTTTCCCCACTGGATATAAAGATATTCTTGAAGAGCTACTGTTTCTCAAGATTGCCAATAGGTTTTTGCAAAGAAAAAGCAAGCTTAAGGTTTGCAAAAGTAAGGAGAGACAAAACGTGGCAGAATCTGTGAAAAACAGAACAACGGGTAGTAGAGAATTTTTTCGGGGTACTTCTGCAACTCAAATAAAAAAACTCAGAACATACGAAAGTTTAACAATTGTATAGAGCATGATGTGTAAAACATTCAGCTCAAAAATATGAACTGGTGATTTGATCCGATTTTTTCCATCAAGAAGACAGAATCTGTTTTCTGGACAGCATGTCACAACTTTTTCTTCCCTTATCATAAGAGGCTATAAATTGGCACAAAGCTTGAAAATAAAGATACAATGATGTTACTACATTAGTAGCAATCATCAAGACCACTAAAAACAGAAGTAAAAACATCTTGGGTTGCCTCCCAACAAGCGCTTTCTTTTACGCCTTTAAGCTAGGCATAAGGCAAAAGAAGAATCTAGTTTTATCAAGAAAAAGAGAATAGCTAGCCCGTGTAACGGAATCAAATGGTAACTTGATTTTATTTCTAGGGAAGTGTTCCATTACCTTTTTGAGAGGGAGTTGAAATTTTATATTCCCCTCCTTCATGTAAATAACGGTGTAACAACCCAGATTTCACAAAAATTAAAAAAATTGTTTTCGGTGTGAATTGTTTGTTTGCCTGACTTGTTTGCGGTGTTTGCATCCCTGATTTATCGATCGGCGATTATTTCCCCACTCTTATCTCGTACCGGATGGAGACCGACCCTTGCCACCCTGACACTCGACCTTGCGACACCGGGTTTCACCCGATCACCGTCGTGAAAACCGCACGAGACCAGCCGCAACCAACGGAATGAAACTAGTGAACCATGATGCCTATTTGCATGATTCCTTTTTGCCATGCCTTCCCTGCCATGTCTACTTTAGTTGCATATCATTTGTGAGCATGTTTGCATTCATTATCCTGTTTAGGCAATGCTCTAAAGTGTGCTTCCTGATGTTTGGAAGATTGTGTTCCAAACTTGTTTTTCTTGTATCTTTTTAACTGTAACTCCGTTTGGAGTGTTCTTTATATGTAACTTGATTAGTTTTTCGTGTACTTGGTGTTTATTCTATTGTTTTCTGTTGTTAACCAACCTAAAATATGGTTTAGGACACAACAGTACCAAATCCTTTAATGATGGTGGAGCACTTAGTGTATACCATGTTTAGGGTGTTGCCTCACTTAAATTGACTAGCATAGATAGTTTACTTTATGCTTAACCTCTTGTCATGTTTGTGTCCTATGCCATGCTTAAGTGAGATGCCATGTTAGCAACCTTTGTTGATAACCTGTAGCTAAACAACTTGAACCATTGTAAACGTGCGGTATCATCGTGTGTGACGAGTACTCCACTTAACCTGTTAGTAACCGCTCTCGACGGTAGGTGCGATGTCTTGTGTTGCCTTCTTGTTGATGCTTGCTCGTGTTTGGTTCGTAGTAATAGATGCTTGCTGGTTGGTTTCTTTCCAGTGTTTCCTTCCTGTGTGCCTCCCGCGGTTACTCTCGGAGACGTTGCAAGCTTGCGATCAACTACACCTTCGGAACCCGACTTATCAACAGGCAAGGACTATACATTACTTATGATCCATTCTATTTCAACCAGCGGTTTGCATGCTAGTCTAGGATAGGTTCGATGTTTGATCCTACCACATGTTTACAACCTCTTTCAAACCGATACAGCCATGTCCCCTCCTAGCAAACCTTGTACTGCTATGTTACAATTGCTCGTTGCTCAGTCCCTGCTTAGTATGCATGATTAGGATGCTACGATGTTATCCTGTTATTCCTTGGTTTGGGCTATCAAATTATTATATTGTTGTTGGTGATATGATTATTATAATGTTGAGTATACTCGACGAAGGATGGAAGGTCTAGGCTATCCCGCCCCGATGCTTTGTTCCATTCGAGTCACCTAGGATCCGAGTTTCAGGTATTGGTTTTAAGACTGAGCGTGCCTAACCGCGTGGGGGATTTTATGGGGTCCCCTTTTCTTACCTATCTAGCTTCAAACATTTCTACAGGTGGCCCAAGCTGATTTACCATTTGAAAACAATGCATATATGTCTGTCGGGTCGCTCCTAGCAGATATCCTTTAAAACAACCCGGACCAGTGTGGACTTTGTTTCCCTATTGGTCCACCCTTGGCCGGTGAGGGCCCGGGACCTCACGTGAGGTGTCCCGGCAACCCAAACCCTGTTGAGACGGAAGAGGTTGATCCGAGGGCGCGGCCGGCTTTTGGATTGGATGTCGACTCCCCGGGGGCCACCCGGATTTGTTCGTTGTTAGCTCGAGGGACCTGTCGTTTCAGATCTCTTGGAACTAAATCATAAAATGGTTGCCTGTGAAGGGTAGCAACTGAGAGAGATGGGCGGGCGTGCGGAGCCTTGTAATGGGAAGTTGGTACACCCCTGCAGGGTTAAATCTTTTCGAGAAGTTTTGTCCACGGTTATGGACGACTTGAGATCTACGTCCTGTTCATAGACAACAACAACTGAGATAATCTTAATATATCTTGATCAACGTGTGTGTGCCTTGACTGCTTCTTCTTCGTCGGGATGCGAAGAGGAGGACAAGGATAGGATAGGTGTTATGATTGCGTAAGTAGGTGGATAGCAAGACTTGTTGGAGGCGATTCCTCATCTAATGCTTGGCTTCTTATCTTACTCTCTAGATCGTTAGCCACTTAATAAATGATAGTGCGGCAGCAACCTCACCACTTACCCCATCCTTACCGTAAACTACTAGTTGTCCTAGAATGACGGTGATGAAGTCCTTGCTGGGTCAGTTGACCACTACAGTTGGATGCTGAGTACTTCTGTACTCATGATACTACCCCCAAACTCTTTTCAGGGTTCTCGATCGACAACAGGTATGGTGATCGACGTTTCGCGTGGAGACACAAGGACGAATAGTTAGGCGGATCCCGGTGGAGGGACTGGACCCGTGTGGTTATGGGGATCGATGTTTTCTCTTTGCCACTAGTCATTTGATTGTTGTATGTACTCAGACATGTATCTTCCGCTGTTGTATTGTATTAAGGCAGTTGTATGCCGTTTGTATGAGATGTTGTATCCATGTAGCTGTAATGTTGTGATATCATGTTGGAAATCCGGGGCATATGGCATTGTCATATGTCGCGGTGGGACCGATATGTGCTTCGTCCCCGGATCTGGATGGAAACATCTAGATCTGGAACAGTACGGCATATCGGGCTTTACAACTTGGTATCAGAGCCTTACCGACCGTAGGATACCTTCTCTGGCCGAAGTCGAGTCTAGGCAAAAACTATTTTCTAGTTACTAAGTTAGTTATCGGAGAGTAGTAATCTTTTTACTCCTTATCCATGCTCTGTTCAGGACAAGTGTCGTAAGTGTTTTAATTCTCGCCTTACCCCCATCAAACTCTAGGATCTCGAGTGTGTGTAGTATCGAAATTGTTACAATGCTTTGCTTCAGAAGTATTGTCTCGATTCCGTGCTCAGGTGGGAATTCCTGTAGTACCTTTAGCTTCTCCGATTTTGGGTATCATCTGGGTCATCCATTGCCATCCATCCTTTTGCCAGTGTTTTCACGACTTGCATCGAAAACACTATCCTTTGATCCGGTTATCGTTGTCGTTCCTCCTCTTGACACCGACGGTTTCGTATTTTTGACGATGTCGTCTCCCTGCGGAAGTTTATCTCGACGGAAGCTCGACATCGACATGGAGCTGAGTCCCTTGTTGGTGGTGTTGAAGATCGTTGACTCTCTTTTCTCTCGCCCCCCTCTCCCTCGAATCGTGCAGGATCCGGGACGAGATCCCTTGTTGGTGGTGTTGTATTGTAACAGCCCAGATTTCAAAAAAATTAATAAAAATGTTTTCGGTGTGAATTGTTTGTTTGCCTGATTTTTTTGCGGTGTTTGCATCCCCGATTTATCGATCGGCGATTAATTCCACCCTCTTATCTCGTACCGGACAGAGACCGACCCTTGCCACCCTGACACTCGACCTTGCGGCACCGGGTTTCACCCGATCACCGTCGTGAAAACCGCACGAGACCAGCCGCAGCCAATGGAACAAAAACTCCGTTTAATAATTAAACGGGTTATTTTTATAGCGCGCCGGAAAGTGTTATCGGAACGGTTCCCGCGCTAGGTAAACGCCGTCGGCTCGACGCGCTGATCCCGTAGTTTGATGTTTTACCCTAATAGGAGGTCCTGCGGACCCCCGGCTGTCAGAAACGTAAACACCGCGCTTCTCACCCAAGTGGAAGGTTTGAGATGTAGTGCAGCAGCCGTTTTCCCTCGGTGAAGATACCAAGGTTTCTCTCCAGTAGGACTCCAGAGATGATAAGTAGGTGTCAGCGGCGCAACTGACGCGGACCTGCACACAGACACAGATAAGTTTGTTCCAACGAAGTTCAGAGAGGTTGTCAATCTCTCCGTCTTGTTGTTTACAAAGGATAAAACACAAGGGATAATGATAGCAAGTAAAAGCAGTAAAGTAAATATAGCTTGGAAACAGTAATGAGGACATGGACCGGGATAGGTGATGTTCACTAGTGATGTCTCTCTCCCAAAAGACGATAAAACTGCTATGCGAGGTAAACAAATTACAGAAGGGCAATTGACAGGATTATGAACGCACCGCAATGCTAACTATGCTACAAAAGAAAGGAAGAGGCTCAAAAGAACGGGCAGTATGCCAAGATAAGTAGACCAAAATCCATCTGCATCTACTACTAATCATCCACCTTGAGATATCTATCCAGAACATCTCGCTGGAATTAAGTTGCGAGCCCCACCCAAAGTGTAAACCCAAAGCAACAGACAACTGCATTAAAAAGAACTCTGCGTAAAGTAAACAATCCTTGTAACCGCGGTTACAAGCACCGTTGTTTTCCCCCTTGTGGCAACAACACATCCCCTAGACTCATGTTTCTTTCACTCAAGCGTGTCATCGGGGGGCATGAACCCACAATCTAGCACAACGTTCCCTCTTTGAGTCACTATCTAGTACTTGGCCAAAGCAATAAACAGCAACGGAGAACATGCAAGAATTACTTAGGAACAAAAAATATAAGAGATAAAAACCAAATATATTACTCTATCACAATCTGAACATAATCTCATAATCCATCAGATCCCTCCAAACTCAGCATAGCAACAGCAGAAATATTACCAAGGTGCCTCGATCATGTAGGGCAGCTCACGAGGTCTAAACAATGAAGATCAAAGAGGGGAGAAGAACATCACATAGCTACTGATCACGGACCCATGGTCCAAGGAAAACTACTCACGAGACATCCGGGGAGCATCCATGGTGGAGAGGAGACTCCCGGAGGTCAATCCTCCCTCCGGCAGGGTGCCGGGAAGAGGTCTTCTGGTGCACCCGATCTTCGGAAGCGCGGCGCCGGCGGAACAGAGGCGAGTTCGCTGAATAGGGTTCTTCTCTCGGGGTTTTCCTGTGACGGAGAATAAATAGGCGAAGGGGGGCAGCCAGAGCTGGACCAGGGGCCCCAGGCGCGGCCAGGGGTGGGGCCGCGCCGGTTGGCCGCCTGGGCCCCCCTGGCTCCCCTCTGGCCCCTCCCGGGCTCTTCTCGAAGCTTCCTATACGCTGATTTTTTCTGTATTTTTCCCGGAATATTTTCGGCACTTTTTATATGGGGGAAAACTAAAATAGAAAAACAGCAGAAAACAGGAACTGGCACTGGGGTGCACTGAGTTAATAGGTTAGTCCAAATATGATCAAAAGTGTATGAAAGTGTATCTAGATCATGGAGCAAGCAGAAATTATAGATACGTTTTGGACGTATCAACATCCCCAAGCTTAATTCCTGCTCGTCCTCGAGTAGGTAAATGATAACAACATAATTTCTGTGGTGACATGCTAGAAACAATATAAGAACTTTGAAAAGTAAAGCAATCAAGGTTAGAGATTCAATTCAAGTCATAACATGCAAGAGTCTATATTAGCATTGAAACAAGTAACAAAAGAACAAAAGGTGCAAGAGCTCTCGCTGTCCGTGACTCGAATGTCTCCAAATTGTGTTTGCGTGCAAGAAGGGGGATAGGGAATACGAGAAAAAAGTATTTTTTTTGTGTTGAGAACTCAATCTACTAAAGTTTCACACTTGGTCTTCTTTCGAATCTTATCTTGACTCATCCCCATACCACATGCCAGGTACAAGTCAAAACGATCCACTCCTTTTCGACATTTTGAGCACTCATGCAATGGATGAGCGTAACCACGAGAGTTGACACTTAGGATGGCAAAGAGAGAAATATGGTGGAGGAGGAAGACAAAAAGGATGAGAAAGGCTCACATCAATGAGGACAATCATAGGCAAGGGATGCCAAATGATAGATATGATGTGAGGAGTAGGGATTGCCATGCAACGGATGCACATACGAGCTAAGAAGCTCTCAAAGGAACTAGTGGGGGTGCATCTAACTTGCTAGCTCATGAAGACCTAGAGCTCGTTTGAGGAGGCTCATCCTTGGAATATGCAAGCCAAGTTCTATAGTGTGAAGGTCCCCACATAGCTATATGCATAATGATCATCTCTATGGAGTACAAGGATATAAAGGGAGTACTAGTGTGGATCTCTCAAAAGGATAGTAGTGTTTCCCCTTTCTCTCTTTTCATTTCTTTTTCTATTTTTTTGTATTTTTTTGTGGCGTCAATGGCTCTTTCTATCTAACTCTCATTTGTCCTCTTTGGGATCTTTTAATGTGTCCACTTTGGGATCTTTTCCTCACTTATGGGCAACACTCTATTTTACAAGAAGGTAAAGGAGATCTTTCCCACTTTACAAGGTACTCAAAACATAAAGAAGATGTAACTATCATGAAGTATGCAATGTATGTTGCTGCCAGTGTAGCAGGAACATGTATGACATGAAGATCAAGTCATGAAGAGGTGGAAGTTGCATGGCAATATAACTCGGAAAGGCTATGGAAATGCCTTGATAGGTAGGTATGGTGGCTGTTTTGAGGGAAGATATAAGGAGGCTTATGATGACAGAGCGTATCAAGCCAAGGGTTTGGAAGTACCGGCGAAGGTGGACACCAACTCTCGGAGTGAGAAGAAAGCAATGCACGGCACGGGAGAGGCTAGCAAAATATGGGAAGGTGGAAGTGTCAACTTTCAATACTTACATTAGTCCGAAGAACTCATGCACTTATTACCGGTAACTCTCGATCTAATAAGGAGGTTCACAAAGAGACAAGTACCCCGAGGAGGAGTGTATGGGGGTTTGGTTATCCTTGCGCATCCTCGACTCATGGTACGTGAGTGTTCTCTAATATTCGACTCCTCAGAAGAGTAGTGATCCATCTAGTAGCTAGAGTTCTCAACTAGTTTTGTAGGTTTTGAAAATACACACGGATTGCCCAAAATACGACACCTATCACTAATAGGCAAGAGCTCTTGACACCAAAAGTTCAAACATTACTCACATCAATACCTCAAAACTATTGCAAGCTACTACTAGAATTAAATAGCAACCTCAATTACCTACTTCTCAAAACAAGACACAACTAAGTGCAACAACCAACTCTTTAACAAGATAAACATGAAAACTAAAAAGAGTTCCAGCAACAAACTAAACAAAAGCCAAGGCTCTTGTTAAAGACAAACTGAGACTAAAACTAAACATGACAGTAGCTATGAAAAGGTAAAGAACACACAACAGCAAAAAGATAGGCATGAAGAATCCTATGATGTGTTCTAAATTTTGAAAGTGGAGTGTGTTTCTCTCCCACACAAAGTAATAAGGGATCTAACTTGTTATGAACAGAAAGCAAAGCTAAAGAAAACTCAAAACTAAACCTAAGAGCGAGACGCTCCAAGCATAGCACATAACGCATGAAGTGATAAAAATATAATGAGACGAAGGACGAACTGATGATTGTTGATGGAGAAGGGGATGCACGGGGGCATCCCCAACCTTAGACGCTTTAGTCTCCTTGAATATTTATTGGGGATGCATGGGGGCATCCCCAAGCTTGAGCGCTTGACACTCCTGGATCTTCTTTCATCAACTTCTATCGCACACTTGAAAACTCCCTTCATACATGACTCATCATAAGCTGATTAGAGAGGTTAGTACCCTTAATAAATAAAAACTTTCCCACTGGATATAAGGATATTCTTGAAGAGCTACTGTTTCTCAAGAGTGCCAAAAAGTTTTTGCAAAGAAAAAGCAAGCTTAAGGTTTGCAAAAGTTAGGAGAGACAAAACGTGGCAGAATCTGTGAAAAACAGAACAACAGATAGTAAAGAATTTTTTAGGGGCACTTCTGCAACTCAAATCGAAAAACTCAGAACAGACGGAAGTTTCGTAATTGTATAGAGCATACTGTGTAAAAATTTCAGCTCAAAAAGATGAACTGGGATTTTTCTGGAATGTTTCTGGTCACGAGGACAGAATCTGTTTTCTGGACAGCATGTCACAACTTTTACTTCCCTTGCCGTAACCGTAAGAGGCTATAACTTGGCACAAAGCTGGAAAATAAATATACAATGATGTTGCTACAGAAGTAACAATCATGAAGACACAACAAAAGCAAAAAGAAAAACCTAAATTCATTGCGGGCTGCCTCCCGAAAGCGCTTTCTTTTATGCCTTTTAGCTAGGCTTAAAGATTATGAAAGATGCTCACAAGAGAATAAGAATTGAAGCAAAAGAGAGCATCAAGAAGCAAATGTGAAACAAATTTAAGCCTAACCCACTTCCTATGCATAGGAATCTTGTAAGAAAATAAATCAAAGAAGAACAAAGTGACATGCATAGGAAGGTAGAACAAGAATAACTTCAAAATTTTCAACATGAAGAGAGGTGTTTTAGTAATATGGAAGTTTCTACAACCAAACTTCCCTCTCTCAAAATAATTTCAGTAGTATCATGAACAACATCAAGAATATAACTATTACATAAATCATGTTGTTTATGAACTGCAAGCACACGTGTATAGTTTTCAACACGGTCTTTAGGATTATAAGATAAATGCAACCCATCACATTGAGCCTTGATAAGAGAAAAGTTCTCCGGATTTGGCGATTTCAAAAGGATAATAGGACAATCAAGTGTGGGTGCAATAGCAACAATTTCATTCTTAACATAAGAAACTATAGCAAGTTCATCTTCGTAGGCATCATCCATAGTGGCATCATGGCCATCAACAAAGCAAGTATCAAAATCATCAGAAAGGGAAGTATCAAGTGAGTCCTCGGAATCATAAGATTCCTCTTCATATCAATCATTAGCCTCTTCTTGGGCAGCAAACATTTTATTTTTAAAATCCTCAATATAAGAATTGGAAGTATAATTCTCGAAGCAATAAGCAAGAACTGCAAAGTATTCAGACTCGAAAATAGTATCATGATATTTTTCAATCAAAGAAGCAATCTCAAAGGCACCTTTAAAAGCAGCAAACTCTTCAATCTTTTCAACATGAAAGTAATCATAAACACCTTTAGCATAAGAAGATAAGATCTCATTTTCATTAAACTCACATTGAAAAGGGAGGTGTTTATGATCTATATTAGAACAACAAGTAAAATCATAAATGTGGCACAAAAGTTTAGCATGGCAATAAGAAACATGTATTTGATCCCATAAGTGTTTCCCTTTCTAAGATAGGCGGTGCCGCGTATAATGAGCATGCTCATCCAATGATTTTCCCTCAACCAAGTCGGTTGGGTTTTTAGCGCGAGCACAAATTGATCGAAGACGATCCAAGTGAAACATGTCCATCCTACTATATTTGGGTGGTTCATCACCCATGGTGAGGATAGCATAAATAGGCAAAGCAAGACAAAGGCAAAAGGTAGCAACTATTTTTGTGGTTTTTCATAAAGGACACTGAGATAAAAGCTGAAAGGTAAACTAACAAGACTAAAAAAAACAAAGGTAAAGGGTAGTGTGCAACTCCCTATCTTAGCACTCGGAGTCCCCGGCAACGGCGCCAGAAATACTTTGTTGCTGGCGTGGAATTTGACGGGAAAAGACTCCTGCTTCCTTCCCCGGCAACGGCGCCAGAAAACTTTGCTTGATGGCTTCTCACCCTTCGTTGGTTACCCCAAGTGGAAGGTTTGAGATGTAGTGCAGCAGCATTTTTCCCTCGGTGAAGATACCAAGGTTTGTCTCCAGTAGGACTCCAGAGATGATAAGTAGGTGTCAGCGGCGCAACTGACACGGACCTGCACACAGACACAGATAACTTTGTTCCCAACGAAGTTCAGAGAGGTTGTCAATCTCTCCGGTCTTGTTGTTTACAAAGGAAAAACGCAAGGGATAATGATAGCACGTAAAAGCAGTAAAGTAAATATAGCTTGGAAACAGTAATGAGGATATGGACCGGGATACGTGATGTTCACTAGTGATGTCTCTCTCCCAAAAGACGATAAAACTGCTATGCGAGGTAAACAAATTACAGAAGGGCTATTGACAGGATTATGAACGCACCGCAATGCTAACTATTCTACAAAAGAAATGAAGAGGCTCAAAAGCACGGGCAGGACGAAAAGATAAGTAGACCGAAATCCATTTGCATCTACTACTAATCATCCACCTTGAGATATCTATCCAGAACATCTCGCTGGTATTAAGTTGCGAGCCCCACCCAAAGTGTAAACCCAAAGCAACGGACAACTGCATTAAAAAGAACTCTGCGTAAAGTAAATAATCCTTGTAACCGCGGTTACAAGCACCGTTGTTTTCCCCCTTGTGGCAACAGCACATCCCCTAGACTCATGTTTCTGTCACTCAAGCGTGTCATCGGGGGGCATGAACCCACAATCTAGCACAACGTTCCCTCTTGGAGTCACTACCTACTACTTGGCCAAAGCAATAAACATCAATGGAGAACATGCAAGAATTACTTAGGAACAAAAAATATAAGAGATAAAAACCAAATATATTACTCTATCATAATCTGAACATAATCTCATAATCCATCAGATCCCTCCAAACTCAGCATAGCAACAGCAGAAATATTACAAAGGTGCCTCGATCATGTAGGGCAGCTCACGAGGTCTAAACAAGGAAGATCAAAGAGGGGAGGAGAAAATCACATAGCTACTGATCACGGACCCATGGTCCAAGGAAACCTACTCACGAGACATCCGGGGAGCATCCATGGTGGAGAGGAGACTCCCGCAGGTCAATCCTCCCTCCGGCAGGGTGCCGGGAAGAGGTCTTCTGGTCCTCCCGATCTTTGGAAGCGTGGCGGCGGCGAAATAGAGGCGAGTTCGCGGAATAGGTTTCTTCTCTTGGGGTTTTCCCTTGACGGATAAATAGGCGAAGGGGGGCACCCAGAGGTGGACCAGGGGCCCCAGACGCCCCCCTGGCGCGGCCAGGGGTGGGGCCGCGCCGGGTGGCCTCCACACAAGACATACATGGAGCAAGCAGAAAAAATGTATGAAAGTGTATCGAGATCATAGTAATATCACACAAAACATACATGGAGCAAGCAGAAATTATAGATACGTTTTGCACGTATCAGTCGGGCCCGCACCGCCGCCGCCAGGCCTGCTCGGGGCCAATTTGGGACGCCTCCTCCATGGACGTCGCGCGCCGCCGCGCCTCTGGTCGCCGGCGAGCACCACCGTGCCACACAACCAGCCTCCTTCCCTCTCCTCCCTCTTCCGTTCTCTCCTCACCCCACTCTCCCTCTCACCCTTGCAGGTCCCGCACCGGAGCAGCCGACGTTATCGCCAAGGAGCCGCCATGGCCGAGGGGCCTCATCGCGCCGCCCTAGGACGGCCAGATCCGGCCGTCCGCGGCTGCCATGACCGGATGTGCGCCGCGTCGCCGACCCTCGCCCCCTCTGCACTGCCCTGCCCCACGCCGGAGCTCACCGCCGATGTGTGAAGCCGCCGTTGCCGCTCGGCCCCTGACGGGATCAGGCGAGTTCCCGATCGGGGGCGCCGCCGTTGACCGGCCAGGTGGGCCGTCCCAGCATCCACTCGGCCTGTCCGCCCCTTGGCCCAGCCGTGCGGCCCAGTCCAGGGGCGCCTTCACCGCAATGGGCTCGGCTCCACCGCAATTTTTTTGTTGTAGTTTACGAGTGAACCGTAGCTCGGATCACGTTGCGCCCAAAAGGAAATTTTTTTAGAATTGTTTGTACTACAGTTCATCTTTTGTGAGCATTTTGATTTGAGGCCATCTTGATGTTTTTAATCTCTGTTGAAGTGGGCATCGGATTATTAACTACTGCTAATCTCTGTCATGTGATGCTGCTGTGATTTTATTGCAAGTTTGCATGATGATTGTGACACATCCATGAGGCCTATTGCATTGATTCTTGTTGCATACTGTTAAGCATCATGTATACTTTCATTATATGCATTGCATTGTCATGTTTACATTTCTATACATAGATATGTTTAGCTCCAAAGTTGCTATGCCACTGTTTTTGACAGCCACCTCTGTTTTTCTCTAAGTCTGTAACTTTCCAATGCCATGATGCATGCTTAATATCTTTTGATCTGTTATGCCTATGACCTTGATTCTTGTTTGTACTTGATCATCATCATGTCTAGTTCATTCTCATATATTGCTATGTCATGATGCTGCAATTTTTCATATAGTTTTACCCCTGTTTATACAGCATGAAAATAACAGTTTCTGCCATGATTTCCTGATTTTCACTAAGTCCTTGACCAGTAATGTTTTATAGCTTTTTGTGTTTCTTATAACTAGTGAACCATTATGCCTATTTGCATGATTCCTTTGGCCATGACTTCCCTGCCATGTCTACTTTAGTTGCATATCATTTGTGAGCATGTTTGCATTCATTATCCTGTTTAGGCAATTGTGACGCCCCCAAAATCAGACCGTGTACAGTAATCATACACGCAAGGTACATGATCGAGATCAGGGACTCACGATGAGATATCACAACACAATTCTACAAATAAAATAATACAAGCTGTTTATTACAATCCAGGGGCCACGAGGGCTCGAATACAACAACTTGAAAGCACAAAGTTAGCGGAAGCAATAGTATCTGAGTACAGACACAAGGGTACAAGGTTGCCTTAAGAAGGCTAGCACACAATCAACACTCGATCTAAAATGCAAGGCCTCCTGCCTGGGAACCTCCAAACTACTCCTGGTCGAGGGGGAACTCCACGTCGTAGACGGCAACGGGGATCTTCACGTTGCGGTGCTCGACGTCGGGGATCTCCTGCTCCTCGGCTCCAACGTCGACTGCAGCGGCCGATCAGGCAAAACAATAAAAGGGGAAATAAATCAAAGGTGAGTATCTAGCATACCCGCGAGTCTTACGTCCGCTACAAAGCATTTATGCATTTGTATCAAATGGAAAGGGGAGGCTGTATATAGTGGACTGCAAGGTAGAAATCCGAACAAGGATAAGAAGCTAGGCCTATCGTAGACTAGCATCTTCCGACGAGTCTTGCAGCATGAGAAGAGAATAGCCAACAGTTTATATAAAGCATAAAGTAACAATGCAGCAGAAGTTGCTGCAGCATTTTATAATAGTAAGTTGTAATAATTAACAATAATATATGCCTTCGAGTTCCCCTCCTCGACTACCCTGCGAGGAAAAAAACTCGGAACCAACAGTTTAATAGTAGTAGTTTGTAGTGGTAAGATCCAGCTACAGCATAAAGCGTCCTGTTACCGTGGACACGGCTATTCGAATAGATTAAACTCCCTGCAGGGGTTTCACTACTGTTCAACCTGCACGCTCGGATCTCCAGGGTGGTGGGCATCTTGTTAGGGAATGCTCCACCAAAGCTATCCGACACGACGCAGCCCATCCTAGGCTCAACAGAGAGGCCATCCACCGGACTATATCCTATGCGCCAAGGGGTCTAGGTCCCTCACCCTTGCACGCTCCTGCACGGTGCGAGGCTGGCCGGTGAAGACACACCGCTTCCCGGCAATCAGACCGCGATACTGCTGGCGTCTGAAGAGCTTTCGAATGAACTACGGCGCAGGGGAGCCCATAACTCCTTATCCCACGTGAAGGTAGTGCGTACAGACCAACAGGCCTCTCAAGTCATCCACCGAACCATTTAGCATTTTATTATTAACTGTCGGAACAACCATTATCATTGTCCTTATTTAGGTGAGTCGCGGACAACGACAGCAGCCAGGTCCACCAGTAAAATTAGTGCCTGCCCTCAGGTCCCACCAACTCGTGCGGTTACCAACAAGGTGAACCGTCTCCTTACCTTGTCTCGTGTTTGCTCTTTGAAGAGCTCGACTTTCGTACAACAGGATACCTCTCAGCCACGAACAGTACCAGGCCCGCCGCACATCGGTGGAATACACTTGAACTGTCGTTCCGCTAAGATACCCTGTGCGGGCACCGTTGGGTCACCCGACTCCTTACCTGTAAGGACACCAGTTGATTCGAGTGCCTACCATCAAGTGAAAACAGGAGGAATCACCCTCGATGGTTACACTTGAAGAGGTTCGACAGAGACATCAGCGGAATGAACTAAAGAGGAATATTCTTTTATCACCCCGGTGGTGCCGAGACACCAGCGTAATGAACTAAAGAGGAATACCCTCGTATCATCCCAGTGATGCTATGCTACTGAGCCGACGAGAGTGAAATACGAGTCCGTCCACTCGTAAGTCAAACTCAAAGTGACTCGGCAGAGTCTCGCCGTTGTAGGTTCCCTAGGGCGTCTGCATTGATCCGTACCTGGTGCAGTTATAATATTTTGTAATCCGCGTTCACTCACCAGAGTGATCACGGCTCGCTATGCTAAACCTAACCAACAAAGCGCAGGGCTCACTGCTAAATATAATGCATAAATATCATAGGAAGCATAGGATAAAGGAAGGTACATCAAGGGGCGACAAAAACAAGCTATGCAATTGAATAGGATTGTAATCGTAGCAGCATCAGTAACAATGCCTAGTGCAAGAAATGTACAGAAAAGGAAGGCGATATCAGGGGAAGAGAATGTCTCTCCTTGCCTGGAAGCTCGACGGTAGAGGTACACGGTCGTCGACAAAGTAGTCGTACTCAGCAACGGTATTGTCGGCGGCAGCAACGGGTCTATCGGAGAATTAAAAGGGGGGGGGAAACAATAAATACACAGCAATAATAGCAATACAAGGTATGGCAAAGCAGATACAAAGCAACGGGGCTCTAACGCAGTGCTAAGTATTTTAGTCGGAGCGGGAATTTATCCGGGGATGAATCATTGGTACCGGTTGATTACCGGACCAATGATCCGGAGGGGGAAGGTTCCATGTCTGCAGTGTTGAGACATCTGACAGACATATGGATAATGTATCCGTGCTCGTTGATCCATTCTGAACAACTTTCATGTTCAGAACATTTTCATCTGGACAGTTTTACCGGTACCGGGTAATTATCGACAGACGGCCCGAAGGGGGGATGTCGATGTTCGTTGTGTTAGGGGCTGTGGCAGACATACAGACAGCGTATTCATATTCTTTGTATTTTTTATGATCAAGTTTAATATATAAATTATTTTCATCAGAGTTACGGTTTAAAAGATATTCAATTTCAAAGTTTAAATCATTTATGGAATTGTTTATTTGATAAATCAAACATTATCCAGAACAGTATTTTGACTTGGTCAAACTGACAGGTGGGGCCCCTCTGTCATACACAATGGCTAAACAAATTCATTTATTTATTTAAATAGTGAAGGGGTCCCACTTGTCATACACACAACAACTTAATTCACTTTAATTTAGTAAAAAGGGGGTGGACCCAGGCTGTCATTGGGACATTGTTATAACATGTTATTTTCTCTCCTTTTATTATAACAGGGGTTATTGCTAATATAGGATTAGTGGGAGGGCCTCTAGTCAGCGGGGTTAGGGGGTGCTTAGCCTAATATGTTAGGGGTTAACCCCTAATTAGAACTGGCCGGCCCCACTAGTCAGTGGGAGCACCCCACGGGATGCCCCAGCCGTGCACGCCGGCTTGACCAAGGGGCATGGCGGCGAGGCCAGCCCGGCCAGTGGCGGGTTCACGGCGGCCGGTGGCAAGAAGCGGCGAAGGTGCGGTTGCAGCAGCGGGCGGCTCGCAGCTCCAGCAGGAGCAACAACAACGAGGGGAGATTGGGTGGTGGGAAGGGCGCGGCCATGGCCGTGGCTGGCGAAGAGCGTGGCGAGGCCGACCTACCCAGGGAAGCGAGGCCGCGGCAGCCAGCAGTTGGCGCGGCGAGGGCGCGGCCAGCGCAAGGCAAGGCGTGGCCCGAGCGCGCACGATGGTGGCCACGGGCACGGGGCGTGCGACGCGTGGTCATGGCGTCCACCGGCGAGGGCCACGGTGCTACGGTGGGAAAACGAAGGGGGAATAGGGGGATTTACGGGAGGGCTCACGGCGGGGCTGTAGGGGGTGAAGGCGGGCTCGGGGAGGCTCGCAGCGGCGACGAATTCGTCGTCGATGCCGGCGGCTCTGGCGGGAGTCCCAAGCTCGATGGCGAGCGCACAGGCCATCCCGGCTCGATTCCTCGCTGGAGAGGACGTAGTCGAGGACGAAGAGGTGCCAGGACACAGCCGCTTGGGCTGGGGTGGTCAGTGGCCACGCCAGGGCGCGATCGTGCCCACGGCCGACTCGGGTGTAGAGGGAGGAGACGCAGGCGCGCGAGGGGCGGGGTGAGATCTCGATCTGGCGCGGCTAGGGCTTGTTCTTAGGGCACCGGGGGTTCATATTGTCGTTGGGGTGGCCGTCGATGCGCGGCACAGCGACGGTGCTCGCCTGGCACCGCTGGATGCCCGCCACGCCCCTGCTCTCCCCTGTAGCGAGAGGAAGGGGACGGTTCGGGGGGCGGGGCCGGTTGGGCTAGCTGGGCTATCTTGCCCATGGGGTGGGGAGGGGAATGGGGCCAGGGGGTTAGCTAGGTTTTTAATTTGTTTTTCTCCATTTTCTTTTCTGTTTATTTTCGTTTGCATTTATTTTATTTACCTAGGCATTTTTGTAAAATGTTTGAGGTGGCCCAAAAATAATGTTACACCTAAGGTTAGTGCCACAAATGGTTTGGGAAAATTTCAAAAGTCATTTAATATTTGACTTAAATATTAAATGATTAATATGGGATTTTTAGCTACTGTTTTGATTTGTTTGAATTAATTTAGAGATTAATAAAGTCCCCAAATTGGTGTACATGCTCCACTGAATATTAGTGATTTATTAAAAGTGGAAGCACAATTGTTGGACAAGGTTTTATTGTCAGCTTGTTTTTAATATTGCACCAAAGGCATTTCAAGATTTGATTTGATTTCAATTCAAAGGGAATTTGAATTGAGCTTGGAATTGTTTTGATTCATGATGACCAAGGTCCATGATCAAAGTGCTTCAACAATAATAAAGGTGAATTTGAATTTGAACTGAACCAGTTGATCAAAGAATTTTTTTTTATCCAGGCCATTTTGAGCAACAGTGCTTAGCAACAGTGATTAGCAAACAGTGAGAGTGATTACTGTTCACTGACAGTGAGGGTGTTACAAATCTCCACCACTACAAAGAATTCCCGTCCCGATAATCAAAAGAAGTGCAAGGGTTCTTCTGGTTCTTGTTGTCCTTCTCGTAGGAGTTGATCCTTCACGTTGATGTATTCATTCCTCTGCATCGGTGCATCTCGACGAGTTTTCATCATTCCTTCGAGGGCTCCATCGTGCTTACGGAAAGGGTAGGAGGGCAAACTTAAGGGGGTCGGATCGATACAAGGTTAATCAACCAAGGTTGTCCAAGGAAAGGGGGTGCAAAGTATCTTTCGAGTTTATACTCAGGGGAATACATCGAGGGAAACAAAAGAAGGTATGGGGAATTACAAGCGGATATACATGCATTCGATGCCGATGATGGATGATGAAAAGGGGTCCAGGGCATCAGGTATAAACAATGAGTCTGATATCGGACTGAATATCACAAGGTAGGTGACTCATGAATTGCATAAGACGTCAAGCACGAAGAATAACCTTGGGAACGGGGATGTACAAAAGAGTGAGGTTTCGATCCTGTGGAACTGTGGCTTAGAGTGGTGGCATATTACGCGATAACGATGCAAGGATTGTCACAGAACAGCTTGTCAGCTATGTCGGCAATAACATGGGTACCAGGAGCAGTGGACATTGAGAACCATTTTCCTGCTCGTTAATACGAGGCGGAACAATTGACAAAGTTCTCGTCCCGGTGGTTACCACCATTGTTGATGAAATTTCGGTAACAAGGTTTTACTGACAAGGTCGTACACCGAGGTGTTAACATAAGCATGGGAATTATCACTGCTTAGGTTATAATGATCGCAAGAAAGGTTAAACAGACCAATGGAAAGGAAATATGATGATACGCAAGTATCAGGTGTATATCTTTCCCCAGGGAAAGCAGAGCATGATATACACGACCAAGTTATGTTGGCAGAGAGTCAAGGGGGTTGTCGATGATAACAAAAATCATCGAGGGCAAGGATGGTATTTCACACGATGAATCCAATTGACACATGGGAGAAGCCAAGTAAGATTAGTTGGATAATAATCCACCAAAGGTCAGGTGGTTTGCAAGGAATATGATGTGAGTATCGGCACTCAATCAGAAGGAGAAAGAATGCAAAGGCATTGGGTGATAGAAGCATCGGAATAATTTGATGCTTAAGTACAAGGGAGTTATGATTTCCAGATCGAGAAGTGGATGTAATTATCCATACGAACTTATCGGTGGCAGGGGTTTCCAAAGGCTATGAACACGTAGGGTCTCAGGAGTTTATCGAAGAGTAATCTTCGAAATCTTCAGGTGAAGCAAGCGATCATCTTGCGTGAAGAGCTCTCCGGAAAGACAGGGGTGCGAGATCCTAGAGTTAGAGTTAGAAAAACTTACCAGCAAGGATAAGAGAGCAGATTCCCAGAGCATAGGTAAGGAGAAAAGGATCCTAATACCATAGATATCACACGTAGTGACATCGATGTGGGCCCGTAAGCCAAACATTAAGTTAGAAAAATAGTTTTTCAAAGTCTAGACTCAACTTCGACCAAGGAGTTGCAAGGGGGTGTCCTATAGGCAGTCGGCTCTGATACCAACTTGTGACGCCCCCAAAATCAGACCGTGTACTGTAATCATACACGCAAGGTACACGATCGAGATCAGGGACTCACGATGAGATATCACAACACAACTCTACAAATAAAGTAATACAAGTTGTTTATTACAAGCCAGGGGCCACGACAACTCGAATACAATAGCTCGAAAGCACAAAGTTAGCGGAAGCAATAGTATCTGAGTACAGACACAAGGGTACAAGGTTTCCTTAAGAAGGCTAGCAAAAAATCAACACTCGACCGAAAAGGCAAGGCCTCCTACCTGGGAACCTCCAAACTACTCCTGCCCGAGGGGGAACTCCACGTCGTACACGGCATCGGGGATCTTCACGTTGCGGTGGTCGGCATCGGGGATCTCCTGCTCCTGGGCTCCAACGTCGATTGCAGAGGCCGATCAGGCAAAACAATAAAAGGGGAAATAAAGCAAAGGTGAGTATCTAGCATACCCGCGAGTCTTACGTCCGCTACTAAGCATTTATGCATTTGTATCAAATGGAAAGGGAGGCTGTATATAGTGGACTACAAGGTAGAAATCAGAACAAGGATAAGAAGCTAGGCCTATCGAAGACTAGCATCTTCTGACGAGTCTTTTAGCATGAGAAGAGAATAGCCAACAGTTTATATAAAGCATAAAGTAACAATGCAGCAGAAGTTGTTGTAGCATTGTATAATAGTAAGTTGTAATAATTAACAATAATATATGCCTCCGAGTTCCCCTCCTCGACTACCCTGCGAGGAAGAAAACCTGGAACCAACAGTTTAATAGTAGTAGTTTGTAGTGGTAAGATCCAGCTTCAGGATAAAGCGTCCTGTTACCGTGGACACGGCTATTCGAATAGATTAAACTCCTTACAGGGGTGCACTACTGTTCAGCCTGCACGCTCGGATCTCCAGGGTGGTGGGCACCTTGTTAGGGAACGCTCCACCAAAGCTATCCGGCACGACGCAGCCCATCCTAGGCTCAACAGAGAGGCCATCCGCCGGACTATATCCTATGCGCCAAGGGGTCTAGGTCCCTCACCATTGCACGCTTCTGCACGGTGCGAGGTTGTCCGGTGAAGAAAAATCAAATCCAAATACACCGCTCGAGCGAAGAAGACACATCGCTTCCCGGCAATCAGACCGCGATACTGCTGACGTCTGAAGAGCTTTCGAATGAACTACGACCCAGGGGAGCCCATAACTCCTTATCCCACATGAAGGTAGTGCGTACAGACCAACGGGCCTCTCAAGTCATCCACCGAACCATTCAGCATTTTATTATTAACTGTCGGAACAACCGTTATCATTGTCCTTATTTAGGTGAGTCGCGGACAACGACAGCAGCCAGGTCCACCAGTAACATCGGTTCCTTCCCTCACGTCCCACCAACTCGTGCGGTTACCAACAAGGTGAACCGTCTCCTTACCTTGTCTCGTGTTTTCTCTTTGAAGAGCTCGACTTTCGTACAACAAGATACCTCTCGGCCACGAACAGTACCAGGCCCGCCGCACACTGGTGGAATACACTTGACCTGTCGTTCAGCTAAGATACCCTGCGTGGGCACCGTTGGGTCACCCGACTCCTTACCTGTAAGGACACCAGTTGATTTAACTGCCTACCATCAAGTGATACCAGGAAGAATCACCCTCGATGGTACACTTGAAGAGGTTCGACAGAGACATCAGCGGAATGAACTAAAGAGGAATATTCTCGTATCACCCTGGTGGTGCCGAGACACCAGCGGAATGAACTAAAGAGGAATACCCTCGTATCATCCCAGTGATGCTACGCTACTGAGCCGACGAGAGTGCAATACGAGTCCGTCCACTCGTAAGTCAAACTCGAAGCGACTCGGCAGAGTCTCGCCGTTGTAGGTTCCCTAGGGCATCTGCATTGATCCGTACCTGGTGCAGTTATAATATTTTGTAAGCCGCGTTCACTCACCAGAGTGATCACGGCCCGCTATGCTAAACCTAACTAACAAAGCACAGGGCTCACTTCTGAATATAATGGATAAATATCATAGGAAGCATAGGATAAAGGAAGGTACATCAAGGGGCGAGAAAAACAAGCTATGCAATTGAATAGGATTGTAATCGTAGGAACAGCAGTAACAATGCCTAGTGCAATAAATGTAAGGAAAAGGTAGGCGATATATGGGCAAGAGAATGGCTCTGCTTGCCTGGAAGCTCGACGGTAGGGGTACACGGTCGTCGACGAAGTAGTCATACTCAGCAACGGTATCATCGGCGGCAGCAACGGGTCAATCGGAGAATTAAAAGGGGGGGTGGAACAATAAATACACAGCAATAATAGCAATACAAGGTATGACAAAGCAGATACAAAGCAACGGGGCTCTAACGCAGTGCTAAGTATTTTAGTCGGAGCGGGAATTTATCCGGGGATGAATCATTGGTACCGGTTGATTACCGGACCAATGATCCGGAGGGGGAAGGTTCCATGTCTGCAGTGTTGAGACATCTGACAGACATATGGATAATGTATCCGTGCTCGTTGATCCATTCTGAACAACTTTCATGTTCAGAACATTTTCATCTGGACAGTTTTACCGGTACCGGGTAATTATCGACAGACGGCCCGAAGGGGAGATGTCGATGTTCGTTGTGTTAGGGGCTGTGGCAGACATACAGACAGCGTATTCATATTCTTTGTATTTTTTATGATCAAGTTTAATATATAAATTATTTTCATCAGAGTTACGGTTTAAAAGATATTCAATTTCAAAGTTTAAATCATTTTTAATCATTTATGGAATAGTTTATTTAATAAATCAAACTTTATACAGAACAGAATTTTGACTTTGTCAAACTGACAGGTGGGGCCCCTCTGTCATACACAATGGCTAAACAAATTCATTTATTTATTTAAAAAGTGAAGGGGTCCCACTTGTCATACACACAACAACTTAATTCACTTTAATTTAGTAAAAAGGGGGTGGACCCAGGCTGTCATTGGGACATTGTTATAACAGGTTATTTTCTCTCCTTTTATTATAACAGGGGTTATTGCTAATACATGATTAGTGGGGGGCCTCTAGTCAGCGGGGTTAGGGCGTGCTTAGTCTAATAGGTTAGGGGGTAAACCCCAAATTAGAACTGGCCGGCCCCACTGGTCAGTGGGAGCACCCCACGGATGCCCCAGCCATGCGCGCCGGCGTGACCAGGGGGCACGGCGGCGAGGCCAGCCCGGCCAGTGGCGGGGTCACGGCGGCCGGTGGCAAGAAGCGGCGAAGGCGCGGTTGCGGCAGCGGGCGGCGCGCAGCTCCAGCAGGAGTAACAACAACGAGGGGCGATTGGGGGAGGAAGGGCGCGGCCATGGCCGTGGCTGGCGAAGAGCGCGGCGAGGCCGGCCTACCCAGGGAAGCGAGGACGCGGCAGCCAGAAGTTGGCGCGGCGAGGGCGCGGCCAGCGCGAGGCAAGGCGTGGCCCGGGCGAGCACGATGGTGGCCACGGGTACGGGGCGTCCGGCGCGCGTCCATGGCGTCCACCGGCGAGGGGCATGGTGCTACGGTGGGAAAACGAAGGGGGAATAGGGGGATTTACGGGAGGGCTCACGGCGGAGCTGTAGGGGGTGACGGCGGGCTCGGGGAGGCTCGCAGCGGCGACGAATTCGTCGTCGATGCCTGCGGCTGTGGCGGGAGTCACAAGCTCGATGGCGAGCGCACAAGCCATCCCGGCTCGATTCCTCGCTGGAGAGGACGTAGTCGAGGACGAAGAGGCGCCAGGACACAGCCGCTTGGGCTGGGGTGGTCAGTGGCCACGCCGGGGCGCGGTCGTGCCCACGGCTGGCTCGGATGTAGAGGGAGGAGACGCGGGCGCGCGTGGGGCGGGGTGAGATCTCGATCTGGCGCGGCTAGGGTTTGTTCTTAGGGCACCGGGGGTTCATATTGTCGCTGGGGTGGCCGCCGATGCGCGGCACGGCGACGGTGCTCGGCTGGCACCGTTGGATGCACGCCACGCCCGTGGTCTCCCTTGTAGCAAGAGGAAGGGGACGGTTCGGGGGGGCGGTTGGGCTAGCTGGGCTATCTGGCCCAGGGGGTGGGGAGGGGAGTGGGGCCAGGGGGTTAGCTAGGTTTTTAATTTGTTTTTCTCCATTTTCTTTTCTGTTTATTTTCGTTTGCATTTATTTTATTCACCTAGGCATTTTTGTAAAATGTTTGAGGTGGCCCAAAAATAATGTTACACCTAAGGTTAGTGCCACAAATGGTTTGGGAAAATTATAAAAGTCATTTAATATTTGAATTAAATATTAAATGATTAATATGGGATTTTTAGCTACTGTTTTGATTTGTTTGAATTAATTTAGAGATTAATAAAATCCCCAAATTGGTGTACATGCTCCACTGAATATTAGTGATTTATTAAAAGTGGAAGCACAATTCTTGGACAAGGTTTTATTGTCACCTTGTTTTTAATATTGCACCAAAGGCATTTCAAGAGTTGATTCGATTTCAATTCAAAGGGCATTTGAATTGAGCTTCGAATTGTTTTGATTCATGATGACCAAGGTCCATGATCAAAGTGCTTCAACAATAACAAAGGTGAATTTGAATTTGAACTGAACCAGTTGATCAAAGAATTTTTTTTGATCCAGGCCATTTTGAGCAACAGTGCTTAGCAACAGTGATTAGCAAACAGTGAGAGTGATTACTGTTCACTGACAGTCAGGGTGTTACAGCAATGCTCTAAAGTGTGCTTCCTGATGTTTGGCAGATTGTGTTCCAAACTTGTTTTTCTTGTATCTTTTTAACTGTAACTCCGTTTGGAGTGTTCTCTATATGTAATTTGATTAGTTTTTCGTGTACTTTGTGTTTATGCTATTGTTTTCTGTTTTTAACCAACCTAAAATATTGTTTAGGACAGAACAGTACCAAATCCATTAATGATCGTGGAGCACTTAGTGTATGCCATGTTTAGGGTGTTGCCTCACTTAAATTGACTAGCATATATAGTTTCCTTTATGCTTCACCTCTTGTCATGTTTGTGTGCTATGCCATGCTTGAGTGAGATTACATGTTAACAACCTTTGTTGATAACTTGTAGCTAAACAACTTGAACCATCGTAAACGTGCGGTATCGTCGTGTGTGACGAGTACTCCACTTAACCTGTTAGTAACCGCTCTCGACGGTAGGTGCGATGTCTCGTGTTGCCTTCTTGTTGATGCTTGCTCGTGTTTGCTTTGTAGTAATAGATGCTTGCTCGTTGGTTGCTTTCCAGTGTTTCCTTCCTGTGTGCCTCCCGCGGTTACTCTCGGAGACGTTGCGAGCTTATGATCAACTACACCTTCAGAACCCGACTTATCAACATGCAAGGACTATACATTACTTATGATCCATTCTATTTCCACCAGCGGTTTGCATGCTAGTCTAGGATAGGTTCGATGTTCGATCCTACCACATGTTTATAGCCTCTTTCAAACCGATACAGCCATGTCCCCTCCTAGCAAACCTTGTACTGCTATGTTACTATTTCTCATTGCTCAGCCCCTGCTTAGTATGCATGCTTAGGATGCTACGATGTTATCCTGTTACTCCTTGGTTCGGGCTATCATATTATTATATTGTTGTTGGTGATATGATTATTATAATGTTGACTATACTCGACGAAGGATAGAAGGTCTAGGTTATCCCGCCCCGACGCTTTATTCCATTCGAGTCACGTAGGATCCGAGTTCTAGGTATTGGTTTTAAGACTGAGCGTGCCTAACCGCGTGTGGAATTTTATGGGGTCCCCTTTTCTTACCTATCTAGCTTCAAACATTTCTAGAGGTGGCCCAAGATGATTTACCATTTGAAAACAATGCATATATGTCTGTCGGGTGGCTCCTAGCAGATATCCTTTAAAACAACCCGGACCAGTGAGGACTTTGTTTCCCTATTGGTCCACCCTTGGCCGGCGAGGGCCCGGGACCTCACTTGAGGTGTCCCGGCAACCCAAACCCTGTTGAGAAGGAAGAGGCCGATCCGAGGGCGCGGCCGGCTTTTGGATTGATTGTCGACTCCCCGGGGGCCACCCGGATTTGTTCGTTGTTATCTAGAGGGACTTGTCATTTCGGATCTCTTGGAACTAAATCATAAAATTGTTGTCTGTGATGGGTAGCAATAGAGAGAAATGGGCGTGCGTGCGGAGCCTTGTAATGGGCAGTTGGTACACCCCTGCAGGGTTAAATATTTTCGAGAAGCCGTGTCCACGGTTATGGACGACTTGAGACCTACGTCCTGTTCATAGACAACAACAACTGAGATAATCTTAAAATATCTTGATCAACGTTTGTGTGCCTTGACTACTTCCTCTTCGTGGGGATGCGAAGAGGAGGACAAGGATAGGATAGGTGTTATTTTTGCGGAAGTAGGTGGATAGCAAGACTTGTTGGAGGCGATTCCTCATCGAATGCTTGGCTTCTTATCTTACTCTCTAGATCGTTAGCCACTTCATAAATGCTAGTGCGGCAGCAACCTCACCACTTACCCCATCCTTACCGTAAACTAGTTGTCCTAGAATGACGAGTGATGAAGTCCTTGATGGGTCAGTTGACCACTACAGTTGGATGCTGAGTACTTCTGTACTCAGGATACTACCTCGTAACTCTTTTCAGGGTTCTCGATCGACAACAGGTATGGTGATCGACGTTTCGCGTGGAGACTCGACGACGACTAGTTAGGCGGATCCCGGCGGAGGGCCTGGACCCGTGTGGTTATGGGGATCGATGTTTTCTCTTTTCCACTAGGCATTTTATTGTAGTCTGTACTCAGACACGTATCTTCCATTGTTGTTATGTATTAAGGCAGTTGTATGCCGTTTGTATGAGATGTTGTATCCATGTAGTTGTAATGTTGTGATATCATGTTGGAAATCCGGGGCATATGGCATTATCATATGTCGCGGTGGGACCGATATGTGCTTCGTCACTGGATCTGGATGGAAACATCTACATCTAGAACAATACCGCATATCGGGCTTTACAAACGGCACCATCGGTGCGAAGAAAAGTACATCCCAAAATAATTGGACATAAAGGTTCACATTCTATATCCATAATAATAAAACCAACGGGAACATAGTTGTCATTGATACATCGTCGATCTTCCCCAAAGGTTTCTTTCCGGAAGAACCAACGAGACGAACACCAAAAGAACAAGAATAAAAAGGTTTCAATTCAAACATATCATACATTCTTTTGGGCATGACAAAAGTACTAGCTCCAACGTCAAATAAAGCATAGCAAGAGAAGTTATTTAATTTAATTTTTATCATAGGGTCCCAACATTCATCTAGCTTCCTAGGTATGTAGGCTTCTATCCTAAGCTTCTCCTCCCTAGCTTTGATGAGAGCATTTGTGATATGCTCCGTGAAGGCAAGATTGAGTGTGCTAGTGTGGGGGCCTCTAGACATTTTGTGTAGCAGGCTAATAACTTCTGAGAGGGTGCAACTATCAAAATCAATATCACTACTATCAAAGGTGGTAGTAGTGCCATCTAGGCTCACTTGTTTGAAACCCTCTATGTTCATAGGAGTTTCTTCTTCTACGGTTGAGGTATTAGCATCACCATTAATAGGTCCAATGGGACCAGGAGTGCATTGGGTGCTAGTAGTTTTGGTATCCTCAAAAATATGGATAGTGGCAACTGTGTGGTGTGTAGGAAGGCTCTTAATTCTATCATGTTGCTCTTTTTCTCTAGCCCATCTTTCTTTAAGTTTAGCCATCATCCTAATATTCATTAATTTGTAACTGGACAGCATTAATAGGAGTGGCCTTCCTCTCTTCAAGGGGAGAGGTTCTAATTTTCAGCATCTCAACATCAAGGGCTAGGCTATCTACCTTCAAATAGAGATTATCTAAATTAGCTAATTTCTCTTCTATATTTTTGTTGAAGGATTTTTGGGTAGTGATAAAGTCTCTAAGCATACTTTCTAGTTCAGAAGTGGGGTTCTTGTTGCTAGGATAAGTGTTGTTGTTCCCATAGTTGGATGGAAATGGTCTAGGATTGCTAGCAAAATTGCCACTATAAGCATTGTTGTTGAAGTTGTTTCTAGAAATAAAGTTCACATCTACTTGTTCCTGAGCAACCAGATAATTTGAAGGAACATCATGAGGATCAATAGAGAGTTGTTTGGTAAGTAGAGACATAATTAAGTCAACTTTTTCATTTAGGGAGGTAATCTCCACGACAGAGTTTACCTTCCTACATGTTGGAGCGCGTTCGGTGTGCCATTGGGAATAATTGGCCATCATCTCATCGAGAATCTTTGTGGCAGCACCAAGTGTAGTTGACATAAAGGTTCCTCACGCGGCCAAATCTAACAGGTTCCGCGAGGTAAAGTTCAAGCCTGCATAAAAAGTCTGGATAACCATCCAGGTAATCAAACCATGTGTAGGGCATTTCTTAACAAGAGATTTCATACGTTCCCAAGCTTGGGCAACGTGTTCTATATGCAATTGCTTAAAATTCATAATGATACTTCTGAATTGGATAATTTTAGCAGGTGGGTAATACTTCCCAATAAAAGAATCTTTGCACTTATCCCAAGAATCTATGTTATTCCTAGGCAAAGATTGAAACCAGTTTCTAGCTCCTTCCCTCAAAGAGAAAGGAAAAAAGCTGTAGCTTAACAACATCACCTTCTACTTCATCATACTTTTGCATATCACATAATTCAACAAAATTATTCAAGTGTAAAGCAGCAGCATCTCCAGCACCAGAGAATTGATCTCTCATAACAAGGTTTAGCAAAGCAGATTTAATTTCATAAGAGGTAGTTGAAGTGGCAGGTGTGGCAATAGGAGTGCAGATAAAGTCTTTGTTGTTGTGACTAGTGAAGTCACACAACTTGGTGTTTTTAGTGGAACCCATAGTAGCAGCAAGTGTGGCAGATTTTTTTGTAATTTTTGATATAAGACACAAAGATAAAAACTGAAAGGTAAATTAATAAGACTAAAAAGTAAAGGAAAAAGGTAGTGGGCAACTCCCTTATCTTATCACTCAGAGTCCCCGACAACGGCGCCAGAAATTTGCTTGATGTGCAAGATGATGATAGTGGTTTCTCGCACTTCGTTGGTTACCCCAAGTGGAAGGTGAGATGTAGGATAGCAGCAAATTACCCCTATGTAGAGGATAGGGTTTACATCCAGTAGGACTCCGGCAATGATAAGTAGGTAGTTCGGCAAGTGATGCGCCGTTTGAACATAATCACTTGCTTCTCCTGGACCGGCACACAAACACTAATTACTTTGCTCCCACCGAAATTCACAGAGGTTGTCAATCTCTTCGGTATTGTTGTTTACAAAGGATCAAAAACACAAGGGATAATGATAATGATAGCAACTGAAAGTAAAAGCTGAAAAGTAAATGAGTGGGTAAACAGTGATAAGAATATGGACCGGGGTCCCGTGATGTTCACTAGGGATGTTTCTCTCCCAAAAGATGATAAAACTGCTATGAGAGGTAAACAAATTACATATGGGCAATTGACAGGATTATAAACGCACCGCAATGCTAACAATGCTACAAAGAAAGGAAGAGGCTCAAAAGCATGGGAAGTAGGCCAAAATAAGTAGACCGAAATCCAGCTGCATCTACTACCAATCATCCACCTTGAGATATCTATCCAGAACATCTCGTTGGTATTAAGTTGCAAGCCCCACCCAAAGTGTAAACCAAAAGCAACAGACAACAGCATTAAAAATCACTTTGCGTAAAGTAAACAATCCTTGCAACCACGGTTACAAGCACCGTTGTTTCCTCCCTTGTGGCAACAACACATCCCCTAGACTCATGTTTCTGTCACTCAAGCGTGTCATCAGGGGGCATGAACCCACAATCGAGCATAACGTTCCCTCTTGGAGTTACTACCTACTACTTGGCCAAAGCAATAAACAGCAACGGAGAACATCCAAGAATTACTTAGGAACAAAATATAAAAGATAAGAACCAAATATATTACTCTATCACAATCTGAACATAATCTCATAATCCATCAGATCCCATCAAACTCAGCATAGCAACAGCAGAAAGATTACATATGTGACTCCATCATGTAGGGCAGCTCACGAGGTCTAAACCATGAAGAATAAAGAGGCGAGGAGAACATCGCATAGCTACTGATCACGGACCCATGGTCCAAAGGAAACTACTCACGGCACATCCGGGAAGCGTCCATGGTGAAGGGGAAGCTCCCGGAGGTCGATCCCCCCTGCGGCAGGGTGCCGGGAAGAAGTCTGCTAGCGCTCCCGATCATGGAAGCGCGGCGGCGGCGGAACAGAGGCGAGATCCCGAAAAGGGGTTCTCTTTTTGGAAGTTTCACATCACGTGGAATATATAGGCGAAGGGGGGAAGCCAGGGGGCACCATGAGTCCAGGCGCCCCCCCCTAGCGCGGGAAAGCCCTCGGCCGCTCCAGGTGGCCTCCTGGGCACCTGGTGGTGGCCCCAAGGCCCTCCTTCGAGTTTCTGGAGTCTTCCGATGCGCTGATTTTTTATCCAATTTTTCCTGAATTTTTGGAGCACTTTTAATATGGGGGAAACCTGGAACAAAAAAACAGCAGAAAACATAAACTGGCACTGGGGTGCACTGAGTTAATAGGTTAGTCAAAATATGATCAAAAGTGTATGAAAGTTTATCTAGATCATAGTAATATCACACAAAACATGCATGGAGCAAGCAAAAATTATCGATACGTTTGGGACGTATCAGCATTCACCACAAAGGAGTAATCAACACCGGTAGAGTAGAGAGGATAGATAGTACCGATTACAACACAAGTTGCAATTGTGAAATGAGATCGGATGGTGGTGGAGATGGTGCTGATGTTGGGGATGATGTTGACCATGATCTCGATGATGCCTGTGACGAGGGTGATGACGATAGCGATGATCTCGCCTTTCGGGAGGTGTTCTCCCCGGCAGAATCTGCCCGCCGGAGATGTCTTTTCTTATCTGTAGGTTTCCTCCACGGAGTGGTGGCGGAACTTGCGAAACTCCTCCTCCTATAGGCTTTTCAGATGACTGTGATAAATAGGCCAAAGGGGGGAGCCGGGGTGGCCCCGGGGGTCCGGGTGGCCTCCCGGCGTGCCCCTGGTGGGGGCCGCGCCAGGGGGGCGCCTGGGCACCTCGTGGCCCCCCTCTGTCTCTCGTTTTGCATGCCTCCATCAATTTTCTCGAAAATAGCCTCCGTCGATTTTCAGGTCATTTGGAGGTCTTCTGATTCAGCAACTCTATGTTCACTTTTAACCGCTGAATCCTGCGTCTGCTGCTTCGGCATCGGAAAGTTGCAAACTGTGTAAAACAAGCCAAAACAACATAAGTTATCATCATAACATGAGATATATCAACGAATAGGGGTGAATTACGATATAAAATAGTGATGCATTTTGGACGTATCAACTCCCCCAAGCTTAGACCTCACTTGTACCCAAGCGAATACTGAGCTCGGTAAACATGTACACAAGTTTATAGAGTGAAGTGTCGATAAATAGAATACGAACAAGAAGCATCATGATTTCTTCACCAAACCCAAGCATCCTCAACAGCAAACTCAACTCATAAGGCTCTTATGAGAAAGTAATAACAATTATAATCAAAAGTAGGGCTAAGGAAACTCATCAAATCATGGCAAACATATCCTTGGTCAAAGGACAACTAATAACTTTTACTTTTTTTCTTTCTTTTCATAATGAAACAATTTGAAGATTTTAAAATAACATGTTATTAGTCATGAAGTGAAAATGCTAACACAAAGGAAGATGATTGCTTGGTGTAACAGCCCAGATTTCACAAAAATTAAAATTTTTGTTTTCGGAGTGAATTGTTTGATTGTTTGATTTGTTTGCGGTGTTTGAATCCCCGATTTATCGATCGGCGATTATTTTTCCCCCTCTTATCTCGTACCGGACGGAGACTGACCCTTGCCACCCTGACACTCGACCTTTGCGACACCGGGTTTCACCCGAGCACCGTCACGTAAACCGCACGAGACCAGCCGCAGCCAACGGAACGAAAAACCCCGATTAATACTTAAACGAGATATTTTATAGTGCGCCGTAAAGTGTTCTCGGAACGGTTCCAACGCGAGATGAACGCCACCGGCTCGACGCGCTAATCGCGTAGTTCGAAGTTTTACCCAAATCGGAGGTACTGCGGAGCCCCGGCGGTCTGAAACGTAAACACCGCGCGCGCGAGCGAAAAACCGGGGATGTTTTTGCAAACTGCCAGCCACCTCGGCTATATAAAGACCACCACACTCCCACCCCTTTCTAGGGTTTCCCTAGCCAAAAATTGCAGCCACCCCTCCACTTTTCCCCAATCTTCCCAAAATACCCAATTTTTCGTCCAAAATAAACCCCACCTGCTCCCGGCCGTTCGATCGGGCGATCCGAGGGCTACAAGCGCGCAACGTAGCCCCGTTTTTTTTTCTGTCTCTCCAATCTCTCCTCTCTCCTCGCGCGCGTGCAGCCCGTGGAGTAGCCGCCACCGCCCGATTCCGGCTGGCGAGCCGCCGAAGCAGCCACCAGCAGCCGCCTCCCCCGCGGGTCCCGCCGGTCCTTCCCCCTCGCGCCCTTCCTTCTCCTCTCCATCTTTCTTTCCTCATCTCTCTTTCTCCCTGGATAGCTCGCAGGGGACACGCCATGGCCATGGAGCTCCGAAGCTCGCGACCGCCCGAGGACGCCGTTGCCGCCTCCGGTGAGAAGCCCCTGCACCGCGCCCCCTTTCCTCCTCCTCTCCTCTCTCCCCTGAACTCCCTCCTCCCCTGGCCACAGGTCACCACGACGGCGCCGCCCGAGCCAAGCCGCCATGGACGTCCGTGCCTTGAAGCTCGGGCCGCCGCGCCCGCCGCCACGGGAGCTCTCCCACGAGACCCTCCACCGCGCGCCCGGATCCAGCCCGCGAGCCCGCCGCGCCCGTTCCCGGCCCTTCGCGCCGCCGAGCCGCGCCGGAGTGCCACCGAACGGCCGCCGGGACGCCCATCCATCGTCGCGCTCGGGAGGAGCCCCGAGCCGGTGTCCCTCGCCTCCAACCGCTGTGGGCCCGACGCCCCCAGGCGGCCCACCAGCGCCAGGCCGCCTCCTCGCCAGATGGGCCGTGGCCCATGGGTGAGCTCGCCCCCCCCCCCTTTTTTTTCTTTTTTTTTCCTGTGAGTAGGGCTGGCCCATGAGACGTATAGTTTTTTTTCCTGTTTAATATAGGGGAAATTTATTTATTTTTGCGAGGGCAATAACTTTTCAACCGTAGCTCGGATCGCAACGCGTTAAACATGTAAATTTCTTAGTTTTTTGTGTAGATTATTAAAATGTTGTTTGTTGCCATGTTTGAACTTGTTGCCATGTTTGAACTTGTTTACATGTTGTTTATCTGCTAATTACACTGTCTACCACTGTAAATTGTAATTGCTATAACTTTTTAACCGTTGCTCTGATTAAAATGTTTCTTATATGTAAATTGACTAGAATTGCATGTAGATTGTGTTTATGCTGCTCTTGCTTGCTAATAAAAATAATAAAATATTGTCTAGGGAAAAACAGTACCAAATGACATATATATCATGGGGTCCGCAATAGTTTTCCATGTCTAGGATTTCACCCCACTTAAATTGACTAGCTAGGGTGGTTTATTTATGTTCCACCTTTTGACATGTTTGTGTGCTATGCCATGCTTCTGTGCTATGCCATGTTAACAACCTTGCTCACCTGTAGCTAAAAAACTTGAACCGATGATAAATGTGTGGTATCGTCGTGTGTGACGAGTACTTCACTTAACCTGTTAGTAACCGCTCTCGACGGTAGGTGCGATGTCTCGTGTTGCCTTCTTGTTGATGTAGCTCGTGTTTGCCCCGTAGTAATAGATGCTTGCTCGTTGATTGCTTTCCAGTGTTTACCGTCTTGTGTGCTTCCGCGGGTATCTCTCGGAGACGATGCCTTCGGAACCCGACTTATCAACAGGCAAAGACTATACATTACTTATGATCCATTCTATTTCAACCAGCGGTTTGCATGTTAGTCTAGGATACGTTAGATGTTTGATCCTACCACATGTTTACAACCTCTTTCAAACCGATACAGCCATGTCCCCTCCCAGCAAACCATGTACTGTTGTAACAGCCCAGTTTTCACAAAAAGTAAAAAATTTGTTTTCGGTGTGAATTGTTTGATTGTCTGACTTGTTTGCGATGTTTGCATCCCCGGTTTATCGATCGGCGATTATTTTTCCCCCTTTTATCTCGTATCGGACGGAGACCGACCCTTGCCACCCTGACACTCGACCTTTGCGACACCGGGTTTCACCCGATCACCGTCGCAATAACCAACGGAACGTAAAACCCCGTTTAATAATTAAACGGGTTATTTTATAGCGCGCCGGAAAGTGTTCTCGGAACGGTTCCAACGCGAGGTGAACGCCGCCGGCTCAACGCGCTGATCGCGCAGTTCGAAGCTTTACCCGAATCGGAGGTACTGCGGACCCCCGGCGGTCAGAAACGTGAGCAACGCACGCGCGAGAGAAAATAAGGGGATGTTTTTTTAAACTGCCAGCCACCTGGGCTATATAAAGACCACCACACTCCCCTAGGCCTTCTAGGGTTTCCCCCATGTAAAATTGCAGCCACCCCCTCCACTTTGCCCCAAAAATTACCCCATTTTCGCAATTTAGCCCTTTTTGCTTGAAACCCTAGATCAGGGTGCACCACAGCCATCGGATCCGAAATCGGAGGGACCAGAGCGTGCCACGTGTCCCTCTGGCCTCCCACTGCTGCAGCCAGCGCGCCAGAACCCTGATGCCCCGGCAGCCGCGTCACCGCCTGCAAGCTCACCGTCGCCCGCTGCCCTGCAGGCCAGGTCGCCCATGGCCTCCCTCTCCCTTTCCCTCTGCTCCCTTTCCCCTCGCGTCACCTGTCTCTCGCTGCCCAGGAAAACCGCCGGAGCCGTGGACACCAGGAGCTCGCCGGCCGCCATTGAAGCTCCGCCTGAGCCGCCGCTAGCCCGATCCAGCCGCCGGCGGCCATCCTCCGCCCCCGATCTGGCCGGCCGGCCTCCATATCCGCGCCGCCTCCCTTCCTGTGACCCCGCGGCCCCGCCACCGCTCGCCGGCCTCCCGTGGATCGGGATCGATCCCAACCGGGACGAACCGCTACTCCTGCGGCCTGGGTCGGCGCGCCCCCAGGCGGCCCACTTGTAGCGAGCGGCCCAGCCAGCCACAGCCGGCCTGGGCCAGGCCCAAAGGTGCGGCCCCCCTTTTTTATTTCTTTTATTTAATTTTTTCCTGCTGTGCACTGTTGGGCCGGCCCAGTAGCTTCGAATTCGGCCCAACACTCTTTTTTTTTTATAAATATTGGGAGATTGTGTAATATTTTTGCGGTGCTCGTACCTTTTCAACCGTAGCTCGGATCGCAACGCTTTTAATATGAAACTTGCTTAGTTTTGTGTGTAGTTTAATAAAATGTGCTCCTTTGCCATGTTTGACTTTGTTTACATGCCCTTTGACTATTAATTACACTGCTTGGCACTGTAACTTGTAATTGCTATAACTTTTTTACCGTTGCTCGGTTTACTAGAATTGCATGTAGATTGTGTTTATGCAGCTCTTGCTTGCTAGTAAAAATAATAAAATATTTTTAGGGTAAAAACAGTACCAAATGCAATAAATATCGTGGGGTCCGTAATAGTCGGCATGTATAGGTTTTACCCCCCACTTAAATTGGCTAGCTTAGGTACTTTATTTATGCTTCACCTCTTGCCATGCTTGCTTGAGTTTCCATGTTAACAACCTTTGTTGATAACCTATAGCTAAACAACTTCAACCATCGTAAATGTGCGGTATCGTCGTGTGTGACGAGTACTCCACTTAAATCGTTGGTAACCGCTCTCGACGGTAGGTGCGATGTCTTGTGTTGCCTTCTTGTTGATGCTTGCTCGTGTTTGCTTCGTAGTAATAGATTCTTGATCATTGACTGCTTTCCAGTGTTTACCGTCTTGTGTGCTTCCGCGGGTACCTCTCGGAGATAATGCGAGCTTGCGATCGGCTACACCTTTGGAACCCGACTTATCAACAGGCAAGGACTATACATTACTTATGATCCATTCTATTTCCACCAGCGGTTTGCATGCTAGTCTAGGATAGGTTCGATGTTTGATCCTACCACATGTTTACAGCCTCTTTCAAACCAATACAGCCATGTCCCCTCCCAGCAAACCTGGTACTGCTATGTTATTGCTCGTTGCTCATCCCCTGCTTAGTATGCATGCTTAGGATGCTACGATGTTACCCTGTTACTCCTGGGTTTGGGATATCACATTATTATATTGTTATGGATGATATGATTATTAGAATATTGACTATATTCAGCGAAGGATGGAAGGTCTAGGCTATCCCGCCCCGACGCTTTGTTCCATTCGAGTCACCTAGGACCCGAGTTCCGGGTATTGGTTTTAAGACTGAGCGTGCCTAACCGCGTGTGGGATTTTATGGGGTCCCCTTTTCTTACCTACCTAGCTTCAAACATTTCTAGAGGTGGCCCAAGCTGATCTTACCATTTGAAACCGCATGCATAACTGGTCTGCAGCCAGTGGATTTTAAACAACTCGGGCCAGCGGAGACAGAGCTCCTTCGTTGGTCCACACCTGCAAGCTAGGGGGCTGCCCACGTCTGTTTGGGCAGCTTACCCGACCTCGTCCAGACGGTAGAGGCCGATTCGAGAGCGCGGCCGCCTTTTGAGTTGGATGTCGACTCATCGGGGGCCACCCGGATTTGTGCGTTGTTAGTTACAGGGACCTGTCGTTCCGGATCTCTTGGGACTAAATCATAAAATGGTTGCCTATCATGGGTAGAAACTGAGAGAGATGGGCGTGCGTGCGAAGCCTTGTAATGGGAAGTTGGTACACCCCTGAAGGGTTAAATCTTTTCGAGATGCCGTGTCCACGGTTATGGACGACTTGAGACCTACTCCTTGTTCATAGACAACAACAACTGAGATAATCTTAATATAACTTGATCAACGTGTGTGTTCCTTGACTGATTCTTCTTCGTCGGGATGCGAAGAGGAGGACAAGGATAGGATAGGTGTTATGTTTGCGTAGTAGTTGATAGAAAGACTTGTTGGAGGCGATTCCTCATCGAATGCTTGGTTTCTTACCTTACTCTCTAGATCGTTAGCCACTTCATAAATGCTAGCGAGGCAGCAACCTCACCACTTACCCCTTCCTTACCGTAAACTACTAGTTATCCTAGAATGACGAGTGATGAAGTCCTTGTTGGGTCAGATGACCACTACAGTTGGATGCTGAGTACTTCTGTACTCATGATACTACCCCCAAACTCTTTTCAGGGTTCTTGATCGACAACAGGAATGGTGATCGACGTTTCACGTGGAGACTCGACGACGACTAGTTAGGCGGATCCCGGCAGAGGGCCTGGACCCGTGTGGTTGTGGGAATCGATGTTTTTCTCTTTGCCAGTAGGCATTTGCTTGTAGTCTGTAGCCAGACATGTATCTTCCGCTGATGTATTGTATTAAGGCAGTTGTATGCCGATTGTATGAGATGTTGTATCCTTGTATCTGTAATGTTGTGATATCATGTTGGAAATCTGGGGCATATGACTTCGTCATATGTCGCGGTGGGACCGATATGTGCTTCGTCCCCGGATCTGGATGGAAACGTCTAGATCTGGAACAGTACCGCATATCGGGCCTTAAAACTTGGTATCAGAGCCTTACCGACTGTAGTATCCCCTCTCTGGCCGAAGTCGAGTCTAGACAAAAACTATTTTGTAGTTACTAAGATAGTTATCGGAGAGTAGGATTCTTTTTACTCCTTACCCTTGCTCTGGTCAGGACAAGTGTCGTAATTGTTTTACTCTCGCCTTATCCCCATCAAACCTCTAGGATCTCGAGTGTGTGGAGTATCGGAACCGTTACAATGCTTTGCTTGAAGCGTATTGTCTCGATTCCGATCTCAGGTTTGGGAATCCTGTAGTACCTTTAGTTTTTCCAACTCTGGGTAAACATCTTGGTCTTCTGTTGACTTCAGTTCCCTTGCCGAGTATCCTCACGATTTCAGTGAGAGTGCTTCCCTTGATCGTCGCGTTGAATTGTTGTTCTTCCTCTTGATCACCTGATGGTTTCATTTTTCGACGTTGCCATCTCTCTGCGGAAATTTATCTCGACCAAAGTTCGACGCCGACATGGAGCAGAGTCCCTTGTTGGTGGTGTTGAAGATTGTCGACTCTCTTATTTCCCCCTTCCCCTCTCCCCCGGATCGTCCAGGATCTCAGGACGAGATCCCTTGTTGGTGGTGTTGTATTGTAACAGCCCAGTTTTCACAAAAAATAAAAAAATTGTTTTCGGTGTGAATTGTTTGATTGTCTGACTTGTTTGCGATGTTTGAAACCCCGGTTTATCTATCGGCGATTATTTTTTCCCCCTTTTATCTCATATCGGACGGAGACCGACCCTTGGCACCCTGACACTCGACCTTTGCGACACCGGGTTTCACCCGATCACCGTCGCAATAACCGCACGAGACCAGTCGAAGCCAACGGAACGAAAAAACCCGTTTAATAATTAAATGGGCTATTTTATAGCGCGTCGGAAAGTGTTCTCGGAACGGTTCCAACGCGAGGTGAACGCCGCCGGCTCGACGCGCTGATCGCGTAGTTCGAAGATTTACCCGAATCGGAGTTACTGCGGACCCACGGCGGTCAGAAACGTCAGCAACGCACGCGCGAGAGAAAATCCGGGGATGTTTTTGCAAACTGCCAGTCACCTGGGCTATATAAAGACCACCACACTCCCCTAGGCCTTATAGGGTTTCCCCCATGTAAAATTGCAGTCACCCCCTCCACTTTGCCCCAAAAATTACCCCATTTTCGCAATTTATCCCTTTTTTCCCGAAACCCTAGATCAGGGTGCACCACAGCCATCGGATCCGAAATCGGAGGGACCAGAGCGTGCCACGTGTCCCTCTGGCCTCCCACTGCTGCAGCCAGCGCGCCCGAACCCTGATGCCCCGGCAGCCGCGCCACCGCCTGCAAGCTCACCGTCGCCCGCTGCCCTGCAGGCCAGGTCGCCCGTGGCCTCCCTCTCCCTTTCCCTCTGCTCCCTTTCCCCTCGCGTCACCTGTCTCTCTCTTCCCAGGAAAACCGCCGGAGCCGTGGACACGAGGAGCTCGCCGGCCGCCATTGAAGCTCCGCCTGAGCTGCCGCTAGCCCGATCCAGCCGCCGGCGGCCAGCCTCCGCCCCCGATCTGGCCGGCCGGCCTCCAGATCCGCGTCGCCGCCCTTCCTGTGACCCCGCAGCCCCGCCACCGCTCGCCGGCTGGCTCCAGCGCCGCCACTCGCCGGCCTCCCGTGGATCGGGATCGATCCCGACCGGGACGAACCGCTCCTCCTACGGCCTGGGCCGGCGCGCCCCCAGGCGACCCACTTGCAGCGAGCGGCCCAGCCAGCCACAGCCGGCCTGGGCCAGGCCCAAAGGTGCGGCCCCCCTTTTTTTAATTTTTTTATTTTTTCCTGCTATTCACTGTTGGGCCGGCCCAGTAGCTCCGAATTCGGCCCAACACTCTTTTTTTATTTATAAAAATTGGCAGATTGTGTTATATTTTTGCGGTTCTCGTACCTTTTCAACCGTAGCTCGGATCGCAACGCTTTTAATATGAAACTTGCTTAGTTTTGTTTGTAGTTTAATGAAATGTGCCCCTTTCCCATGTTTGACTTTGTTTACATGCTGTTTGAATATTTATTACACTGCTTGCCACTGTAACTTGTAATTGCTATAACTTTTTTATCGTTGCTCGGTTTAAAATGTTTCTTATATGTAACTTGACTAGAATTGCATGTAGATTGTGTTTATCCTGCTCTTGCTTGCTAGTAAAAATAATAAAATATGATTAGGGTAAAACAGTACCAAATACAATAAATATCGTGGGGTCCGTAATAGTCGGCATGTACAGGTTTTACCCCCCACTTAAATTTGCTAGCTTAGGTACTTTATTTATGCTTCACCTCTTGCCATGCTTGTGTGCTATGCCATGCTTGCTTGAGTTGCCATGTTAACAACCTTTGTTGATAACCTGTAGCTAAGCAACTTGAACCATCGTAAATGTGCATTATCGTCGTGTGTGACGAGTACTCCACTTAAATCGTTGGTAACCGCTCTCGACGGTAGGTGCGATGTCTTGTGTTGCCTTCTTGTTAATGCCTTCTCGTGTTTGCTTCGTAGTAATAGATGCTTGCTCGTTGACTGCTTTCCAGTGTTTACCGTCTTGTGTGCTTCCGCGGGTACCTCTCGGAGACGATGCGAGCTTGCGATCGACTACACCTTCGGAACCCGACTTATCAACAGGCAATGACTATACATTACTTATGATCCATTCTATTTCAACCAGCGGTTTGCATGCTAGTCTAGGATAGGTTCGATGTTTGATCCTACCACATGTTTACAGCCTCTTTCAAACCAATACAGCCATGTCCCCTTCCAGCAAACCTGGTACTGCTATGTTACTTTTGCTCGTTGCTCAGCCCCTGCTTAGTATGCATGCTTAGGATGCTACGATGTTACCCTGTTACTCCTGGGTTTGGGATATCACATTATTATATTGTTATGGATGATATGATTATTATAATGTTGACTATATTCGACGAATTATGGAAGGTCTAGGCTATCCCTCCCCGACGCTTTGTTCCATTCGAGTCACCTAGGACCCGAGTTCCGGGTATTGGTTTTAAGACTGAGCGTGCCTAACCGCGTGTGGGATTTTATGGGGTCCCATTTTCTTACCTACCTAGCTTCAAACATTTCTAGAGGTGGCCCAAGCTGATTTTACCATTTGAAACCGCATGCATAACTGGTCTGCAGCCAGTGGATTTTAAACAACTCGGGCCAGCGGAGACAGAGTTCCTTCGTTGGTCCAAACCTGGAAGCTAGGGGGCTGCACACATATGTTTGGGTAGCTAACCCGACCTGGTCCAGACGGTAGAGGTCGATTCGAGAGCGCGGCCGGCTTTTGAGTTGGATGTCGACTCACCGGGGGCCACCCGGATTTGTGCGTTGTTAGTTAGAGGGACCTGTCGTTCCGGATCTCTTGGGACTAAATCATAAAATGGTTGCCTATCATGGGTAGGAACTGAGAGAGATGGGCGTGCGTGCGGAGCCTTGTAATGGGAAGTTGGTACACCCCTGCAGGGTTAAATCTTTTCGAGATGCCGTGTCCACGGTTATGGACGACTTGAGACCTACTCCTTGTTCATAGACAACAACAACTGAGATAATCTTAATATAACTTGATCAACGTGTGTGTGCCTTGACTGCTTCGTCTTCGTCAGGATGCGAACAGGAGGACAAGGATAGGATAGGTGTTATGTTTGCGTAGTAGTTGATAGAAAGACTTGTTGGAGGCGATTCCTCATCGAATGCTTGGTTTCTTACCTTACTCTCTAGATCGTTAGCCACTTCATAAATGCTAGCGAGGCAGCAACCTCACCACTTACCCCTTCCTTACCGTAAACTACTAGTTGTCCTAGAATGACGACTGATGAAGTCCTTGCTGGGTCAGATGACCACTACAGTTGGATGCTGAGTACTTTTGTACTCATGATACTACCCCCAATCTCTTTTCAGGGATCTTGATCGACAACAGGTACGGTGATCGACGTTTCACGTGGAGACTCGACGACGACTAGTTAGGCGGATCCCGGCGGAGGGCCTGGACCCGTGTGGTTGTGGGAATCGATGTTTTTCTCTTTGCCAGTAGGCATTTACTTGTAGTCTGTACCCAGACATGTATCTTCCGCCGATGTATTGTATTAAGGCAGTTGTATGCCGATTGTATGAGATGTTGTATCCTGTATCTATAATGTTGTGATATCATGTTGGAAATCCAGGGCATATGACTTCGTCATATGTCACGGTGGGACCGATATGTGCTTCGTCCCCGGATCTGGATGGAAACGTCTAGATCTGGAACAGTACCGCATATCGGGCCTTACAACTTGGTATCAGAGCCTTACCGACGGTAGGATCCCCTCTCTGGCCGAAGTCGAGTCTAGACAAAAACTATTTTGTAGTTACTAAGATAGTTATCGGAGAGTAGGATTTTTTTACTCCTTACCCTTGCTCTGGTCAGGACAAGTGTCGTAATTGTTTTACTCTCGCCTTATCCCCTTCAAACCTCTAGGATCTCGAGTGTGTGGAGTATCGGAACCGTTACAATGCTTTTCTTGAAGCATATTGTCTCGATTCCGATCTCAGGTTTGGGAATCTTGTAGTACCCTTAGTTCTTCCGACTCTGGGTAAACATCTTGGTATTCTGTTGACTTCAGTTCCCTTGCCGAGTATCCTCACGATTTCAGTGAGAATGCTTCCCTTGATCGTCGCGTTGAATTGTTGTTCTTCCTCTTGATCACCTGATGGTTTCGTTTTTCGATGTCGCCATCTCTCTGCGGAAATTTATCTCGACCGAAATTCGACGCCGACATGGAGTAGAGTCCCTTGTTGGTGGTGTTGAAGATTGTCGACTCTCTTCTTTCCCCCTTCCCCTCTCCCCCGGATCGTCCAGGATCTCGGGACGAGATCCCTTGTTGGTGGTGTTGTATTGTAACAGCCCAGTTTTCACAAAAATTAAAAAATTTGTTTTCGGTGTGAATTGTTTGATTGTCTGACTTGTTTGCGATGTTTGCATCCCCGGTTTATCGATCGGCGATTATTTTTCCCCCTTTTATCTCGTATCGGATGGAGACCGAGCCTTGCCACCCTGACACTCGACCTTTGCGACATCAGGTTTCACCCGATCACCATCGCAACAACCGCACGAGACCAGTCGAAGCCAACGGAACGAAAAAACCCGTTTAATAATTAAATGGGTTATTTTATAGCGCGCCAGAAAGTGTTCTCGGAACGGTTCCAACGCGAGGTGAACGCCGCCGGCTCGACGCGCTGATCGCGCAGTTCGAAGCTTTACCCGAATCAGAGGTACTACGGACCCCCGGCGGTCGGAAACGTGAGCAACGCGCGCATGAGAGAAAATCCGGGGATGTTTTTGCAAACTACCAGCCACCTGGGCTATATAAAGACCACCACACTCCCCTAGGCCTTCTAGGGTTCCCCCATGTGAAATTGCAGCCACCCCCTCCACTTTGCCCCAAAAATTACCCCATTTTCGCAATTTAGCCCTTTTTGCCCGAAACCCTAGATCAGGGTGCACCACAGCCATAGGATCCGAAATTGGAGGGACCAGAGCGTGCCACGTGTCCCTCTGGCCTCCCACTGCTGCAGCCAGCGCGCCCGAACCCTGATGCCCCGGCAGCCTTGCCGCCGCCTGCAAGCTCATCGTCGCCCGCTGCCCTGCAGGTCAGGTCGCCCGTGGCCTCCCTCTCCCTTTCCCTCTGCTCCCTTTCCCCTCGCGTCAACTGTCTCTCTCTGCCCAGAAAAACCGCCGGAGTCGTGGACACCAGGAGCTCGCCGGCCGCCATTGAAGCTCCGCCCGAGCCGCCGCTAGCCCGATCCAGCCGCCGGCGGCGAGCCTCCGCCCGCGATCTGGCCGTCCGTCCTCCAGATCCGCGCCGTCGCCCTTCCTGTGACCCCGCGGCCCCGCCACCGCTCGCCGGCTAGCTCCAGCGCCGCCACTCACCGGCCTCCCCTGGATCGGGATCGATCCCGACCGGGACAAACCGCTGCTCCTGCGGCCTGGCCGGCGCGCCCCCAGGCAGCCCACTTGCAGCAAGCGGCCCAGCCAGCCACAGCCGGCCTGGGCCAGGCCCAAAGGTGAGGCCCCCCCTTTTTTATTTTTTTTATTTTATTTTTTCCTGCTGTGCACTGTTGGGCCGGCCCAGTAGCTCTGAATTCGGCCCAACACTCTTTTTTTATTAATAAAAATCGGCAGATTGTGTTATATTTTGCGGTGCTCGTACCTTTTCAACCGTAGCTCGGATCGCAACGCTTTTAATATGAAACTTGCTTAGTTTTGTGTGTAGTTTAATAAAATGTGCTCCTTTGCCATGTTTGACTTTGTTTACATGCTGTTTGACTATTAATTACACTGCTTGCCACTGTAACTTGTAATTGCTATAACTTTTTTACCGTTGCTCGGTTTAAAATGTTTATTATATGTAACTTGACTAGAATTGCATGTAGATTGTGTTTACGCTGCTCTTGCTTGCTAGTAAAAATAATAAAATATGTTTAGGGTAAAAACAGTACCAAATGCAATAAATATCGTGGGGTCCGTAATAGTCGGCATGCATAGGTTTTACGGCCCACTTAAATTGGCTAGCTTAGGTACTTTATTTATGCTTCACCTCTTGCAATGCTTGTGTGCTATGCCATGCTTGCTTGAGTTGCCATGTTAACAACCTTTGTTGATAACCTGTAGCTAAACAACTTGAACCATCGTAAATGTGCGGTATCGTCGTGTGTGACGAGTACTCCACTTAAATCGTTGGTAACCGCTCTCGACGGTAGCTGCGATGTCTTGTGTTGCCTTCTTGTTGATACTTGCTCGTGTTTGCTTCGTAGTAATAGATGCTTGCTCGTTGACTGCTTTCCAGTGTTTACCGTCTTGTGTGCTTCCGCGGGTACCTCTTATAGACGATGCGAGCTTGCGATCGACTACACCTTCGGAACCCGACTTATCAACAGGCAAGGACTATACATTACTTATGATCCATTCTATTTCAACCAGCGGTTTGCATGCTAGTCTAGGATAGGTTCGATGTTTGATCCTACCACATGTTTACAGCCTCTTTCAAAACAATACAGCCATGTCCCCTCCTAGCAAACCTTGTACTGCTATGTTACTTTTGCTCGTTGCTCAGCCCCTGCTTAGTATGCATGCTTAGGATGCTACGATGTTACCCTGTTACTCCTGGGTTTGGGATATCACATTATTATATTGTTATGGATGATATGATTATTATAATGTTGACTATTTTCGACGAAGGATAGAAGGTCTAGGCTATCCCGCCCCGACGCTTTGTTCCATTCGAGTCACCTAGGACCCGAGTTCCGGGTATTGGTTTTAAGACTGAGTGTGCCTAACCGCGTGTGGGATTTTATGGGGTCCCCTTTTCTTACCTACCTTGCTTCAAACATTTCTAGAGGTGCCCCAAGCTGATTTTACCATTTGAAACCGCATGCATAACTGGTCTGCAGCCAGTGGATTTTAAACAACTCGGGCCAGTGGAGACAGAGTTCCTTCGTTGGTCCAAACCTGGAAGCTAGGGGGCTGCACACATATGTTTGGGTAGCTAACCCGACCTCGTCCAGACGGTAGAGGCCGATTCGAGAGCGCGTCCGGCTTTTGAGATGGATGTCGACTCACCGGGGGCCACTCGGATCTGTGCATTGACAGTTAGAGGGACCTGTCGTTCCGGCTCTCTTGGGACTAAATCATAAAATGGTTGCCTATCATGGGTAGCAACTGAGAGAGATGGGCATGCGTGCGGAGCCTTGTAATGGGCAGTTGGTACACCCCTGCAGGGTTAAATCTTTTCGAGATGCCGTGTCCACGGTTTAGGACGACTTGAGACCTACTCCTTGTTCATAGACAACAACAACTGAGATAATCTTAATATAACTTGATCAACGTGTGTGTGCCTTGACTGCTTCTTCTTCGTCGGGATGCGAAGAGGAGGACAAGGATAGGATAGGTGTTATGTTTGCGTAGTAGGTTATAGCAAGACTTGTTGGAGGCGATTCCTCATCGAATGCTTGGTTTCTTACCTTACTCTCTAGATCGTTAGCCACTTCATAAATGCTAGCGCCGCAGCAACCTCACCACTTACCCCTTCCTTACCGTAAACTACTAGTTGTCCTAGAATGACGAGTGATGAAGTCCTTGTTGGGTCAGATGACCACTACAGTTGGATGCTGAGTACTTCTGTACTCATGATACTATCCCCAAACTCTTTTCAGGGTTCTTGATCGACAACAGGTATGGTGATCGACGTTTCACGTGGAGACTCGACGACGACTAGTTAGGCGGATCCCGGCGGAGGGCCTGGACCCGTGTGGTTGTGGGAATCGATGTTTTTCTCATTGCCAGTAGGCATTTTCTTGTAGTCTATACCCAGACATGTATCTTCCGCTGATGTATTGTATTAAGGCAGTTGTATGCCGATTGTATGAGATGTTGTATCCTTGTATCTGTAATGTTGTGATATCATCTTGGAAATCCGGGGCATATGACTTCGTCATATGTCGCGGTGGGACCGATATGTGATTCGTCCCCGGATCTGGATGGAAACGTCTAGATCTGGAACAGTACCGCATATCGGGCCTTACAACTGCTATGTTACTATTGCTCATTGCTCAGCCCCTGCTTAGTATGCATGCTTAGGATGCTACGATGTTACCCTATTACTCCTTGGTTTGGGATATCACATCATTATATTGTTGTTGATGATAAGATTATTATAATGTGGACTATATTCGACGAATGATGGAAGGTCTAGGCTATCCCGCCCCGACGCTTTGTTCCATTCGAGTCACCTAGGATCCGAGTTCCTGGTATTGGTTTTAAGACTGAGCATGCCTATCGCGTGTGGGATTTTATGGGGTCCCCTTTTCTTACCTACCTAGCTTCAAACATTTCAAGGGATTTACCATTTGAAACCGTGTGTGTGCTGGTCGGCCGCCAGTTGTTTACAAACCAACCTGGACCAGTGAGGACATAGTTCCCTTGCTGGCCCACCTTGTCCGACTGAGGACCCGGTTTCCCATGTGTGATTAACCGGCTATCCAAACCTGCGACAGACGGTAGAGACCAGATCGAGAGCGCGGCCGGTTCTTGAGATGGATGTCGACTCACCGGGGGCCACCCGGATTAGTTCGTTGTTAGCTAGAGGGACCTGTCGTTTTGGATATCTTGGAACTAAATCATAAAATGGTTGCCTGTGATGGGTAGCAACTAAGAGAGATGGGCGTGTGTGCGGAGCCTTGTAATGGGCAGTTGGTACACCCCTGCAGGGTAAATATTTTCGAGAAGCCGTGTCCACGGTTATGGACGACTTGAGACCTACTCCTTGTTCGTAGACAACAACAACTGAGATAATCTTAATATAACTTGATCAACGTGTGTGTGTGCCTTGACTGCTCCTTCTTCGTCGGGATGCGAAGAGGAGGACAAGGATAGGATAGGTGTTATGTTTGCGTAAGTAGTTGATAGCAAGACTTGTTGGAGGCGATTCCTCATCGAATGCTTGGCTTCTTACCTTACTCTCTAGATCTGTAGCCACTTCATAAATGCTAGCGCGGCAGCAACACCACCACTTACCCCTTCCTTACCGTAAACTACTAGTTGTCCTAGAATGACGAGTTATGAAGTCCTTGCTGGGTCAGATGACCACTACAGTTGGGTGCTGAGTACCTCTGTACTCATGATACTACCCCCCAACTCTTTTCAGGGTTCTCGATCGACAACAGGTATGGTGATCGGCGTTTCACGTGGAGACTCGACGACGACTAGTTAGGCGGATCCCGGCAGAGGGCCTGGACCCGTGTGGTTATGGGGATCGATGTTTTTCTCTTTGCCAGTAGGCATTTGTTTGTAGTCTATACTCAGACATGTAACTTCCGCTGTTGTATTGTATTTGAGGCAGTTGTATGCCAATTGTATGAGATGTTGTATCCTTGTATTTGTAATGTTGTGATATCATGTTCGAAATCTGGGGCATATGGCTTTGTCATATGTCGCGGTGGGACCGATATGTGCTTCGTCCCCGGATCTGGTTGGAAACTCCTAGATCTGGAACAGTACCGCATATCGGGCCTTACAACTTGGTATCAGAGCCTTACCGACCGTAGGATCCCATTTTTGGCCGAAGTCGAGTCTAGACAAAAACTATTTTGTAGTTATTAAGTTAGTTATCGGAGAGTAGTATTATTTTTACTCCTTACCTTTGCTCTGGTCAGGACAAGAGTCGTAAGTGTTTTAATTCTCGACTTATCCCCTTCAAACTCTAGGATCTCGAGTGTGTGGAGTTTCGGAATAGTTACAATGCCTTGCTTGCAGCGTATTGTCTCGATTCCGAACTCAGGTTTGCGAATTCCTGTAGTACCTTTAGCTTCTCCGATTTTGGGTATCATCTGGGTCATACATTGCCATCCCTCCTTTTACCAGTGATTTTACGACTTGCATCGAAAATCACTATCCCTTGATCTGGTTTTCACGATCGTTCTTCCTCTTGTCACTGACGGTTTCGTTTTTCCGAAGATGTCGTCTCTCTACGGAAATTTATCTCGACCGAAGTTCGACGTCGACATGGAGCAGAGTCCCTTGTTGGTGGTGTTGAAGATCGTCGTCTTTCTTTTCTCTTCCCCTCTCCCCCGGATCGTCCTGGATCTCGGGACGAGATCCCTTGTTGGTGGTGTTGTATTGTAACAGCCCAGATTTCACAAAAATTAAAAATTTTGTTTTCGGAGTGAATTGTTTGATTGTCTTATTTGTTTGCGGTGTTTGCATCCCCGACTTACCGATCGGCGATTATTTCCCCCCCTCTTATCTTGTACCGGACGGAGACCGACCCTTGCCACCCTGACACTCGACCTTTGCGACACTGGGTTTCACCCGAGGACCGTCGCGAAAATCGCACGAGACCAGCCGCAGCCAACGGAACCGAAAACCCCGTTTAATAATTAAACGGGATATTTTATAGCGCGCCGGAAAGTGTTCTCGGAACGGTTCCAGCGCGAGATGAACGCCATCGGCTCGACGCGCTGATCGCGCAGTTCGAAGTTTTACCCGAATCGGAGGTACTGCGGACCCCCGGCGGTCAGAAACGTAAACACCGCGCGCGCGAGCGAAAAACCGGGGATGTTTTTGCAAACTGCCAGCCACCTAGGCTATATAAAGACCACCACACTCCCACCACTTTCTAGGGTTTCCCTAGCCAAAAATTGCAGCCACCCCCTCCACTTTGCCCCAATATGCCCAAAATACCCAATTTTTCGTCCAAAACAAACCCCAGCTGCTCCCGGCCGTTCGATCGGGCGATCGGAGGGCTACGGGTGCGCCACGTCAGCCCCGTTTTTTTTCTCTCTCTCCAATCTCTCCTCTCTCCTCGCGCGCGTGCAGCCTGTGGAGTAGCCGCCGCAGCCCGATTCCGGCTGGTGAGCCGCCGAAGCAGCCACCAGCAGCCGCCTCCCCCGCAGGTCCCGCCGCTCCTTCCCCCTCGCGCCCTTCCTTCTCCTCTCCTTCTTTCTCTCCTCATATGTTGTCTATATGTGACGGCAGATGCCATGGTGATGGCTAAAGTGAGGGGAAGACGCGAGGAAGAAGATGTCGATGGTGCCGGAATCGGGTTGGGCACAAACACGGTGACAGACACCACGATGTACCCAGGTTCGGGGCTCTCCGGAGAGATAACACCCCTACTCCTTCTTATCTCTTATATATCAATGGAACTGAGCTACAATAACTGCTTCTCTATCTACTCAGGGGAAGGTGAGCGCCGCCGTGGGCAAGGCTCTCTCCTGCTTCCCTGAGGAGTAACTACATGCAGTGAATGAACTGAGTGACTTGTGAGTAATGGTGCGAATGAGCGGATCGTCCCCCACGCAGGAGGGGTACCCCGGGCTCTTATAGCATGAGACCGGGGTAAATCGGTAACTTCACTGCCGATTGGGCCCAGCCGTCATCCTCTAATCGGCTGGGGCCCACCATCTGCTCCTCTCCGGGTGATCCGGACCCGACGAGCGGCGGCCCATGTTGTAGACTCGTAGGGCATGATGGTGAACAGTGGAGCTAGGAGGTGCGGTCTGGTCGTCCTGTCCGCGGAATCAGCGGAGAGGTCGACACCGCATCTTTGCCAGATCTTTGGTGTGACTTGGCTTCTCTGCCACCCCGATCTCTCAGGATTGCGCATTTATGACCTCGTACTTGTACCCGCGACCGATCTCGGGGTCAACTTCTCCAGGGGTACTAGGTCGTACCGATTGCGCCTGGGCCGACTGGTGGTTCCGGGCAAGGTCGATTGCTCTGGGAAATCGGCTGTGCTGATACCCACCTCGGCCCAGCTTCGGGCCAATCGGATAATTGTCTTGGTGATGAAAAGGGTGGACCGGTTGTGCCTGGGACGACTGCTGGCCTTCGGTATGGCTGATTGCCTTGGAGCAATCGGTCGTACGCCTGCCCAGCTCGGCCCAGCTGCAGCCCCATCGGTCCATCCTTCTCTTGAAAGGTTGCTTTCGCTTGGGTGACCCTACCCGGGTACCAATCCCCCGACAGTATCCCCTAAAGCTATAAAGGTCCCTTGGTCATTTGACTGCGGGGCCTTTGCAGTTTTTCAATCTTTCTCCAATATCTTCCGAATGCTACGGCTTCCTCAAGTGCGCCATTTCGAGTTCGTCGATCGACTCAGAGCTCACACTCAGCTAGCCAGATTTCATCCGATTTGATTTGAATTATCCCCGACTTCTGTCTTCACTTCTTGAGAATAATATCCTTCGCCGATTGCCTTCCAACGGTTACCTCCGATTCTTCCGGGATACGGTCAATGAGCTGGGACCCACGACCCACGTGCGATTTGACGTAACCGCAGGCATCGACCCCCACGTCGCACGCCTCGGCTCCCACGCTGGGATTTCCTGCGCCGGTTTACCAGTTGGTCTTCCTGTGGGCTAGGCCACACCGAGCCACACAGCCACAGACAGATCCCACTCCCCTCCCCCGCCGCCCATATAAGCCACGGGGGAGGTCCCTTGCCTCTTCCTTCTCTCATAGCCTTCTTCCTCCTCCGCCTTTCTCTCCTGCGCGCCATTGCTGCTTCGTTCGAAGCTCTCCGTCGCGCTTGCTGCTTCGCCTCCACGCACGGGATCTGCTCCGGCCGCGCACTCGCGTGCTTCTCCGCCACCGCGGTAATCTTTCACCGCTAGTTGCTCTCGCGCTCCTCGGCAACCTTCTCCTTCCGCTCGCAAGCTCCATGGGGCCCCGGCGAGACACCTCTCAGGCCAGCCGCGGGTGCTGTAGGGGAGCCACGGTCACTACCGATGCCATCCAGGCTCTTTTGGCGACATCAGCGCCACCGGTTTCTACCATCATTACCTCTGCCGCTGCAATTCAAGCTTCACCACGACAGCCGACCTCTTCTGCGTCGGAAATTCTGATGCGCTCGGTGGACCAATTCCGGGCCGAGTATTCTCGCACCCGCCATGTCGGCACCAAGCGCGATGCTCCACCGCGCTCTCAAGATTCTTTGATGACAGCCTACAGTCGGGTGAACGACTTTGCCACCGCCATTGCTCGGGACGTCCAACAGCTCGACCGCAATCACGCGGTAAGCTCTTCCACTTTCCTTTATGTTTCTCCTTCAATCGAGAGACTTTTCTTCCGGTGGGTGCGCGCAAGCGCACCCACTGGGTGCCGCGAGATTCGGGCCGATTGTTAGCAATCGGTTCGGATCTTCTATGCTCTTTGCTTTTTCTCCTGCCTTCCTCCAATCGGGAGACTTTTCTTCCGGTGGGTGTAGTCCCCGAGATTCGGGCCGATTGTTAGCAATCGGTTCGGATCATTTATGCTCTTTGCTTTTTCTCCTGCCTTCCTCCAATCGGGAGAATTTTCTTCCAGTGGGTGCGCGCAAGCGCACCCACTGGGTGTAGTCCCCGAGATTCGGGCCGATTGTTAGCAATCGGTTCGGATGTTTTATGCTCTTTGCTTTTTCTCCTGCCTTCCTCCAATCGGGAGACTTTTCTTCCGGTGGGTGCGCGCAAGCGCACCCACTGGGTGTAGTCCCCGAGATTCGGGTCGATTGCGTGCAATCGATTCAGATCTTATTTTGGTTGATGCATCTCTAAAGTTCATCTCTCTTTTCTTCTCAAGCTGTTATGGAAGAGAAGCGCGAGATCTTCGAGAAGCTCCTCGATGCTTATGCCGCCAGCCTCCGAACTCTCGCCCAGGCCCAGCTCGAGGTCAACAACCAATCGGCCGAGATCAATAGGCTGAGAGGTAATTTCTGTATCATTTCTATCTTCTATCCGACCGATAATTTCTCTTGTATTAACATCTGTATGCCTTCCTCAAGTTTCTGTTCCCATGGTGGATGATCTTCAGGGCCGAATCGCCGAATTGACCACTGAGCTTAACCAGCAAGGACCTGCACTTGCTGCAGCCAGGCAAGAGACAAACCGACTGAAGGGGGTGGAAGCCGACTTGACTCAGACCATCAAGAGCCTCCACTCCGAGATGGCTTCTCTGGAAAAGAAACATTTGGACGATTTAACTGGCGTGACTGCTGCTGGCGATGGGCTCCGCACTGAGCGAGATGCAGCTGTAGCCGCCCGAGAGGTACTGCAGGCCGAGAGGGATGAAGCCGTTTCTACTCGAGATTCTCTCCGAAAGGACCGTGATGATCATATTGCCAAACATGAGGAGCTGGAGAAGCGCAATTATGAAGAAACAACCCGACTGCACCGCAGGGCTAAGGGCCTCTGCGATACAATGAGCGAGATGGATGTCCTTCTTGGCGGTGAGTACTTCTTGCCTCCGATTGCGTTTCCGACTTCTTCCTTCTTTTGTGCTATTACTCATACTTCTCTTCGTGATGCAGAGTCATGACCTGAATCTGAAGCAGCGGCTTATGCAGCCGTGGCCAAATCCCGAGAGGCGACCGTCGCGGCTGGAGGGACCTGCCAACTAGATGATGATGTCTGGACTCGGCACGAGTATCTGATTGGCACCGCAGCTCGCATTCCTGTCATCAAGGGGATTGCACTGTCCTTCAAACTTGGCATTCTGAAGATTGCCGAGTTGCTGTGGTCACCGACTAAGCTCAAGGTTGGACTCCAGAGGATGAAACATGCTGCCAGCTCCTCTGCCGAGGTCCGCAGGGCGGGAACTCAGGACGAAGAAGATTCTGACAAGGGAGAGGCTCCGAATGCTACCACCGAGCAGACTCGGATTCTTCTGAAGGCCATCCCACGTCGGATCGACGTCTTGCTCAACTCCGCAGGTCGGACTGGTGCTGAAACTGCTCTTCAGACTGTGCTGAGCTGGTACCCTCAAGTGAAACTTCCCCAGCTTTACAGCCTCAGAGAAAACGCATCCGACGTGCTCGAGAAGACGTATGTTGAGGTGAATCGGCTCGCCAGCACCATGGTGAACTGGTTTTTTCCCTACGACTACACTCCGTATCTCGACGAGGGAGGAAAACCGCTGGCTGCAACTTCCATCTCTGGCTTGGCCAAAGAGCTTTCTGACAGCGGTTCGTCCCACACTTCTCCGAGATCCAACGAGCTGGTACCACATTTTCTGACGCGCAGTTGGAGCCTGATGCCACTATTGCACAAGCCGACCCGACTGCTCCGCCTGCGAGTTCTGCGCCATCAACTGCTCCGACTTCTTGAGCCGTGCCGCCGCCGACGCCCTCTACCTCTGCCGCCGACATCCAATCGGTCTTATCTTATTTTTGCTTTCAGACTAGCCGCTTGTAAGACATTATTTTTAATTCCGCCAACACCCACTGGGTGTGGTTCGATGTAATGAACTTATTCAGCCTTAGGCCTATTATTTTTATGCTATCCGATTTCTCGTTGCAAGCTTGATTTGTGCGATCGACTTTGCGTCCTTGTCGGTTTCTTTTATCGGTCTGCACTTGGGGGTGTCATGCCTTGTCCATGTTGCTGCCGACATGCGGTCCGCAATCGGATCAAATGCTGATTTCCAGCCAAGGCTCGATAAGTTTTTCGAATTTACACGACCAGGTTTAACGCAAAGGATGCTGCAATGTTAGGAGCCGATTGCTCACTGCCGGCGGCTCGGTGCACCGGTCCGTGGCACAATCGGTAGCTAACTTAGTCGGCTATGCCCTTTTTAGAGCGTTTCACTTTGCTTCTCGGGAATTTGTACTGCCGACTGCCCCAAATACCACCCTTGTCAATGCCACAACCACTCTTGTGACTTGTGCTTGATCCAGGTGCTAATTTGGATGCCAGCCCGCAACCCCCGTGCCTCGTTGGCTTACTTTTCTGACCTCGTGGTCGGTCAGTCCCCGAGTGCGTTCTTTACGTCTCGGGTATGACGAAGCGTTGCCGACTTGGGCTAGATTTTCGAATGAAATTATGCAAAGGTAATCGAATGCTCTTTTTCAGAGGCATGACAGCTTTACTGATTGTTTTGCCGAATGGCATACATAAATTTCTGCCGCTCAACTATAGATCGGACATAAAATCTCGGCGTTCCATGGCCGCTCCGTTTCTACTCCTGATGTGTCCTTATGCCGAGTGCCCTTGGTGCAGTCGATCAAATAATAGGAGTTGTTCTTGAGTGCGCGGCTGATGACGAATGGTCCCTCCCAGGGCGAGGACAACTTGTGTTGCCCGTCTGACTTTTGAATTCGGCGTAGCACCATGTCGCCTTATCGGAAGGCGAGAGGGCGAATCTTCTTGTTGTGGTAGTGCCGCAACTTCTATTGGTAAACTGCCGACCTGGACAAGGCCAGCAGGCAAGCTTCTTCCTTGAGATCGACGCCGTCTTCTCGTGCTAAATTGGCTTCTTCCTCGGTGTACAAGGAATGCCGAGGTGAATCAAACTCAATGTCGTATGGAATGATTGCTTCTGATCTATACACCAGGAAGAATGGACTGAATCCAGTCGACCTATTTGGTGTAGTCCTCAGGCTGAACAGTAATGCTGGGAGCTCTTCAATCCATGCTCCTGGTGCCCTCTCGAGTGGCACCACCAATCGGGGTCTGATACCCGAGAGGATGAGACCATTTGCTCTTTCTACTTGACCATTCGACTGGGGATGTGCCACAGATGCAAGATCCAGCCGAATGCCTTGCGAGATGCGTATCGAGCCAGTGCCCCCTTTGCGAAATTGGTGTCGTTGTCGGTGATGATGCTATTGGGCACGCCATATCTGCACACGATGTCGGCCACAAAGCGAACCGCAGTCGGCCCATCCAGCTTCTTGATCGGGCGGGCTTCAATCCACTTGGTAAATTTATCCACTGCAACCAGGAGATGTGTCATGCCACTTCGAGCCCTCTTGAATGGACCAACCATATCCAAACCCCACACCGCAAACGGCCATGCTATCGGGATTGTCTTCAATGCTGATGCTGGCTGATGACTTTTTGCCTTGAACCGCTGGCAGCCCTTGCAATATTTCACCAAATTCTCAGACGCTGCGAGCGCAGTCGGCCAATAGAAACCATGTCGGAAAGCTTTGCTGGCAATGGCTTTTGCAGATGCATGATGACCGCATTCACCTTGATGGATGTCTCTGAGCAACTCCAAGCCTTTGTCTTCTTCTACACATCTCTGAAAAACACCAGTTGCACTTTTGCGAACTAGCTCGTTGTTGATTATTGTGTATGCCCAAGATCAGCGGCTGATTTGTCTTGACTCTGCTTCGTCTTCTGGAAGGAATCCGTCTGCTAGGAAATCTCTAATCGGTTGTGCCCATGATGGCGCACTGACGACTAACATTACTGCGCCCTGCTGGGGTGCTACTTCTTCTTGGATCTCGGCTTCTTGAACTTCTGTAATCTCGACTTCTGTCTCTGAACTGCCGATTGCGGCGCCTGGCACGCATTCGGCAGCCCCTGGTGGCGATTGCTCGTCTGGAGCTGGAACTTCTTCACTCCAATCGGCAGTGCCTGACGTCATTGGCTCTTTTGAGGCTGTGCCATCTGGCGCTGCCTCTGCTTGCTTCCCTTTGGCCTTGCTCATCTTGCTGCATTCGGCAGCCCCTGGTTTGCAATCGGCAGCCCCTGGTGCTATCGGATCTGCCGCTGCTGAAGCACCTTGGGCGCTTGACTGCTTCTTCAGAGTTGGAATTTTCGCCGGTTGAGCTTCTTTTGCCTTCTTCAACGCTTCAAGGTCGGTCTCCGAGATGAAGATGGACTCAGACTCTAGGGATGGCATGATGGATGGCTTTCTGATGTGCTCAAGTGACACGCCGAGCTTGGACAATGCAGCTCCTTCTTCGTTGTTTTCTCTTGGCACATGGTGGAACTCACATCCTTCAAAGTACCCACTGATCTGCTGCACTAGGAAGCGATAGCTTGCCATATTTGCATCCTTTGCATCCCAGGTGCCTGTGCATTGCTATACCACCAAATCGGAGTCACCAAAGCACTCAAAATTCCGAATGCCGATTTCCTTGGCTAGCTTGATACCATGCACAAGGGCTTCGTACTCGGCGACATTATTTGATGCTGCAAAGTGAATCTGGAGCACATACTGCAGTTGATCTCCTCTTGGTGAAGTAAGCACTACCCCAGCCCCTAGGCCGCTCTTCATCTTGGATCCGTCGAAATGCATTCGCCAGAAATCCGATCCTGGGAGCTGTGGCATGTATTGAGTTTCATCCCAGCCCACCAGGAAATCGGCCAATGCTTGCGACTTGATTGCTGTCCTCGGCTCATACTGGATGCCATGATTGGCGATCTCGATTGCCCACTTTTCCACTCTTCCGGTTGCATCTCTGCTTCCTATGATGTCGGCCAATGGAGCCGAGCTGACGACCGTGACCAGGTGGGCTTGAAAATATGGCTTCAATCTCTTGGCCGCCATGTACACTCCGTAGCACATCTTCTGGTAGTGAGGGTAGTTTTGCTTGGACGCCGAGAGCACTTCACTGATATAATAATCAGGTCGCTGAATCTGCTGTGCCTTGTCCTTCTCGGGCCGCTCCACCACCATAACTGCACTGATCACCCGATTGGTTGCTGCAATGTATAACATCATTGGCTCCTTCTCAATCGGGGCAGCTAGAATCGGCGCGGTGGAGAGCATGTGCTTGAGCTCTCGGAATGCTTCGCTTGCTTGAGGTGTCCAGGTGAACTTCTTTGTCTTCTTCATTAGCTGATACAACGGGATTGCTTTTTCACCCAGCCGACTGAGAAATCGGCTGAGTGACGCGAGGCAACCGGTGAACTTATGTACTTGCGTCAAGTTCTTGGGTTGCTCCATGCGCTCGATCGCGGCTATCTTCTCGGGATTGCATTCGATTCCTCTCTCGGAAACGAGAAATCCCAAGAGCATGTCGGCTTGGACTCCAAAAACGCATTTCTCTGGATTGAGCTTGATCTGATAAGTTCTCAAATTTGCAAATGTCTCTCGGAGGTCGTCTAGGAGTGTGACTCCCTTGGCCGACTTCACTACCAGATCGTCCACATAGACGTGGAGATTTCTGCCGAGTTGGGAGTGTGTACACCTCTGAATTGTGCGCTGATAAGTGGCACCTCCATTTTTCAAACCAAAAGGCATGGTGATATAACAATAAGCCCCGAAAGGGGTTATAAATGCAGTTTTTATTTGATCTTCCACAGCAAGTTTGATCTGATGATAGCCAGCTGTGGCATCCAGAAAAGACAAAAGCTCGCAGCCGGCCGTAGAATCAACCACTTGATCGATACGGGGCAGAGCAAATGGATCCTTCGGGCACGCCTTGTTCAAGCAAGTGTAATCGATACACATGCGCCAGGTCTTGTTCTTCTTCATGACAAGAACTGGATTCGCCAGCCACTCGGGGTAAAACACTTCCATGATGAAACCTGCCGCTTGCAGCTTCGTAATCTCTTCGCCGATTGCCCTTGTCTTATCTTCAGAAAAACGTCTCAGGGGTTGCTTGACCGGCTTCGAGCCTGGCCGAATGTGCAGCTTGTGCTCGGCGAGTTCTCTCGGCACAGCAGGCATGTCTTGTGGAGACCATGCGAAGATGTCCCGATTCTCACGGAGGAACTCGACGAGCTCGCTTTCCTATTTGTCGCTAAGTCCAGCTTCGACTACAACGAACTTGGTTGAGTCGGAGGGATCTAGAGCGATCTTCTTGCTGTCCTTGGCTGACTGAAAAGCCGATTCTTCATCTGCTCTCTTGGCTGGGCCGACTGGGAGTGGATTCTTGTTCTGCGCTTGCGCCATTGCAATCACCTTGCCGAGCTGACGCTTCTCCGTTTCAACCACCTGAGAATCAGCCAAACTGCTGCCAGCCGACGTGCACTCGAGGGACTTCCTAAAGTCCCCGGTGACGGTGATGACGCCGTTTGGCCCTGGGATCTTCATCTTGAGGTAAGTCAGCTGTGCATTGAACATGAACTTGGAAAATGCAGGCAGTCCTAACAGAGCATGATAAGGACTGCTGAGGTCGGCGACCTCGAACCAAATCGGCTCCCTCCTGAAGTTCTCCTCTGTGCCAAATATGACGTCCAGCCGAATGCGACCCATGGGGGTGGAAGACAACCCAGGGACGATCCCATGGAAAGTCGTCTAACTGCGCTCCAGATCCTTCTCGGTGAGCCCTAGCTTGATCAAGGTGTCTCTGTACAGAATTTTGATTGTGCTTCCTCCATCGACAAGCACTCGGGAGAACTTGCATGAAAATCTTGGTCCTGCGAACAGAGCATCAACCACCAGCGGATAATTGCCTGGATTCGGCAAAATGGTGGGGTGGTCTACTCTGTCCCAGCATATAGGACACTCGGACCAATGCATGAACTGAGGAATCGGCGGCATGGTGGCATTGACTTCTTGAGCTCGGGCTCTCCGACTGCCCTTGTCGGTGGATTCACTGGTGAAAATCATGTAGGCGGCGTCTTGCCGTGGGAACTGGTTCTGCTGCTGAGGTGGTCCTTTGTTCTGGGGTGGTGGAGGGGGTGGAGGTGGTAAAGCTTCTCCCTTTGCAATCCTTCTCACAAAATCACACTGCCGAGTTTTGTGCGCAGACGGCCTGCCAGGAGTGTTGTGCAATTTGCACGGTGCATCCAGCATATCGTCAAATGTGTATTTGGGCTTCATCTGCCCCGGGGGCCTCACATTGGGTCTCATCTTTCGACTGCCTGCTGCAGCCCCTGGATCTTCTTCATTTTGAACAGCGGCCACCTGCCGACTGTCGTACTGTGTGTCTGGCTGCTCATCCTTGCGCTTGCCATTGTTCTGCTGATTGTTGTTGTTGTTGTTGTTGCGGTTTTTCTCTCTTATTTCCTTCCGACTAAGGCCTTGGTTTCCTGTGTCCGACTGCGGAGCCCCTGGTGATTGAATTACACCTCCAACTCTGAGCTGGATAGGGCGCATCGCAGAATCGGATACAGCAAAGGAGTTGGCCACCTTCATGAGCTCGGCGAGCGATGTGAAATCCTTGCGGAGCAACTTGTGCTTTAGCATTGAATCAGCCAGGCATCCGTCCGTGAAGTACTGAATGGCCTGGATCTCATGGACTCCTTCACATGAGTTCTTCAACTTGATCCACCGAGATAGGTAATCTCGGAGGGGTTCATCCTTGCCCTGCACACAAAGAGCCAACTGCCGCGGGAGGTTGGGCCACTCATATGTGCTCGTGAAGTTGTGAATGAAAGCACTTGTAAAATCTTCCCAGCAATTTACGTTGTCTTTGGGCAGACTGTTCAACCAAGTCCGAGCTGAAACCTGCAGCATCAGGGGTGCATAGCGGACTGCCACGCACCGACTGCCCCCTGCAATGTGAACTGCGGTCAGGTAATCGGACAACCAATCTTCTGACTTCATAGAACCATTGTACTTGGGAGTGTCTCTCGGCAGCGTGAATCCTTTGGGAAATTTCTCGGTCCGGATGCGATGACCAAAACACGACGGGCCAGCCTCTCCTTCTTCATCCTCTTGAGCCTCCTTCTCCAGGAGCTCAATGCGATGCCTGGCATCATTCTGACCGATTTGGCGAGGGCCAAGTCGGGCGCTGATTGCTGGTCTTGGTTCCGACTGGTGAGGCATGTCGTTGCGACTGCTGTTAACAACTTGTTCTTCAATTCTTCTGCTTGCCGCTGGGGGTGGCCGATTGCTTCTGACCCTGCTTTCATGCCGAGATGGGGCCGGTTGATGCCTGTTCTGGCGCGATGCATTCGGTCGCTGGCTAGCTTCCGGAATCGGCCTCACAATTCCCCTTGATGCCCCAGGTCCCGCATTCTGATTCTCCATTGCCACGAGCCTTTGCTCCTTTGCAGCTGCCAGCATCTCGCGCATTCGGCGCGACTGCTCTCGCCGCTCATCTCCCTCTAGGTCTTCTAGCTCAATTGCTATCTGCTTGGCTGCCCTCAGGTTTTTGTCCGGAGTGCTGTATGTCGGCCTCTAGATGAACGCCGATTGCGCCGGCTGATACGGCTGCACCGGCCTCCTCGGCCGCTCCTGTTGCTCAGCTCCCGACAGCTGCTGGTTGACTGCTCGCCCTCGGCTTCTCAAATCTTCTAAAACCGCGGGCTCAATCGGCCGATGCGGTCCTGCTTGCGCTGCGTTGTACTCCCTTGTGATGGCTCCCAGCCTCAGCTCTTCTGCTAACACCTACTCGGCCCTGCGAGCAAAAGCAAGCCGTGCCGTCTCTAGCTCGGTGTGCACTTGATCGGGGTCACCATTCCTGTTCACGGGTGTGTATAACACATCCCGGAACGCACTGGTGCGCACTCTCTCTGCAGCCTCCGCTGCCTCCTTGGCTCTCCTCGCCGCACACGCCGCACCGCGATTGCTTGATGAAGACGCCCACGCCATCATGACGGCTGCTTACACTCGGCCATCCTTTCCGCCAGGCGCTGCACTGCAGCCCCTGGTTGAGAGCGGATCTGTGATGCACGAGAAGACACGAATCTCCCTGGGATATGCCTCGAGGAAGCTGCCGATGAAGAGGCGATGACTGCGGACCTGCAGCGACACGCCGGGCGGCAGGGGTTCACCGGCCCCATACCGCGTCGAGTAGTCCATCACGTAATCGATTTCCCCACGCCTAAGAATCAGGCCAGAGGCGTGGCTACCGCCTGATGCAGAGGAAAATTCCGTCCGGATCTTTACTCCAGTCGACGCCTCGGTCTGCCCCACGGTGGGCGCCAACTGTCGTCGATGTGTGACGGCAGATGCCATGGGGATGGCTAAAGTGAGGGGAAGACGCGAGGAAGAAGATGTCGATGGTGACTGGGTAAATCGGGTTGGGCACAAACACAGTGACGGACACCACGATGTACCCAGGTTCGGGGCTCTCCGGAGAGATAACACCTCTACTCCTGCTTATCTCTTATATATCAATGGAACTGAGCTACAATAACTGCTTCTCTATCTACTCAGGGGAAGGTGAGCGCCGCCGTGGGCAAGGCTCTCTCCTGCTTCCCTGAGGAGTAACTACAAGCAGTGAATGATCTGAGTGACTTGTGAGTAATGGTGCGAATGAGCGGATCGTCCCCCACGCAGGAGGGGTACCCCGGGCTCTTATAGCATGAGACCGAGGTAAATCGGTAACTTCACTGCCGATTGGGCCCAGCCGTCATCCTCTAATCGGCTGGGGCCCACCAACTGCTCCTCTCCGGGTGATCCGGACCCGACGAGCGGCGGCCCATGTTGTAGACTCGTAGGGCATGATGGTGAACAGTGGAGCTAGGAGGTGCGGTCTTGTCGTCCTATCCGCGGAATCGGCGGAGAGGTCGACACCGCATCTCTGCCAGATCTTCGATGTGACTTGGCTTCTCTGCCACCCCGATCTCTCGGGATTGCGCATTTATGACCTCGTACTTGTACCCGCGACCGATCTCGGGGTCAACTTCTCCAGGGGTAGTAGGTCGTACCGATTGCGCCTGGGCCGACTGGTGGTTCCGGGCAAGGTCGATTGCTCTGGGCAATCGGCTGTGCTGATACCCACCTCGGCCTAGCTTCGGGCCAATCGGATAATTGTCTTGGTGATGAAAAGGGTGGACCGGTTGTTCCTGGGCCGACTGCTGGCCTTCGGTATGGCTGATTGCCTTGGAGCAATCGGCCGTACGCCTGCCCAGCTCGGCCCAGCTGCAGCCCCATCAGTGCATCCTTGTCTTGAAAGGTTGCTTTCGCTTGGGTGAGCCTACCCGGGTACCAATCCCCCGACATCATCTCTCTTTCTCCCAGGATAGCTCGCAGGGGACACGCCATGGCCATGGAGCTCCGAAACTCGCGACCGCCCGAGGACGGCGCTGCTGCCTCCGGTGAGGAGCCCCTGCACCGCGCCCCCTTTCCTCCTCCTCTCCTCTCTCCCCTGATCGCCCTCCTCCCCTGGCCACAGGTCACCATGACGGCGCCGCCCCAGCAAAGCTTCCATGGATGTCCGTGCCTTGAAGCTCGGCCCGCCGCGCCCGCCGCCACGGGAGCTCTCCCGCGAAACCCTCCACTGCGCGCCCGGATCCAGCCCGCGAGGCCGCCGCGCCCGTTCCCGGCCCTTCGCGTCGCCGAGCCGCGCCAGAGTGCCACCGAACGGCCGCCGGGACGCCCAGCCACCGTCGAGCTCAGGAGGAGCCCCGAGCCGGTGTCCCTCGCCTCCAACCGCTGTGGGCCCGACGCCCCGAGGCGGCCCACCAGCGCCAGGCCGCCTCCTCGCCAGATGGGCCGTGGCCCATGGGTGAGCTCGCCCCCCCTTTTTTCGTTTTTTTTCCTGCGAGTTGCACCGGCCCATGAGACGTATAGTTTTTTTTTCCTGTTTAATATAGGGTAGATTTATTTATTTTTGCGAGGGCGATAAATTTTCAACCGTAGCTCGGATCGCAACGCGTTAAACATGTAAATTGCTTAGTTATTTGTGTAGATTATTAAAATGTTGTTTGTTGCCATGTTTGAACTTGTTTACATGTTGTTTATCTGCTAATTACACTGTCTGCCACTGTAAACTGTAATTGCTATAACTTTTTAACCATTGCTCTGATTAAAATGTTTCTTATATGTAACTTGACTAGAATTGCATATACATTGTGTTTATGCTGCTCTTGCTTTCTAATAAAAATAATTAAATATTGTCTAGGGCAAAAAAGTACCAAATGAAATATTTATCGTGGGGTCCGCAATAGTTTGCCATGTCTAGGATTTCACCCCACTTAAATTGACTAGCTAGGGTAGTTTATTTATGCTCCACCTCTTGACATATTTGTGTGCTATGCCATGCTTCTGTGCTATGCCATGTTAACAAACTTGCTCACCTGTAGCTAAACAACTTGAACCGATGATAAATGTGCGGTATCGTCGTGTGTGATGAGTACTTCACTTAACCTGTTAGTAACCGCTCTCGACGGTAGGTGCGATGTCTCGTGTTGCCTTCTTGTTGATGTTTGCTCGTGTTTGCCCCGTAGTAATAGATGCTTGCTCGTTGATTGCTTTCCAGTGTTTACCGTCTTGTGTGCTTCCGCGGGTACCTCTCGGAGACAATGCGATCTTACGATCAACTACACCTTCGGAACCCGACTTATCAACAGGCAAGGACTATACATTACTTATGATCCATTCTATTTCAACCAGCGGTTTGCATGCTAGTCTAGCATAGGTTCGATGTTTGATCCTACCACATGTTTACAACCTCTTTCAAACCGATATAGCCATGTCCCCTCCCAGCAAACCATGTACTGCTATGTTACTATTGCTCGTAGCTCAGCCCCAACTTAGTATGCATTCTTAGGATGCTACGATGTTACCCTGTTACTTCTTGGTTTGGGATATCACTTTATTATATTGTTGTTGATGATATGATTATTTTAATGTTGACTATATTCGACGAAGGATGGAAGGTCTAGGCTATCCCGCTCCGACGCTTTGTTCCATTCGAGTCACCTAGGATCCGTGTTCTGGGTATTGGTTTTAAGACTGAGCGTGCCTAACCGCGTGTGGGATTTTATGTGGTACCCTTTTCTTACCTACCTAGCTTCAAACATTTCCAGTGGTGGCCCAAGTTGATTTACCATTTGAAACCGTGTGTGTGCTGGTCGGCCGCCAGTTGTTTACAAACCAACCTGGACCAGTGAGGACATAGTTCCCTTGCTGGCCCACCTTGTCTGGCTGAGGACCGAGTTTCCCATGTGTGATTAACCGGCTATCCAAACCTGCGACAGACGGTAGAGACCAGATCGAGAGCGCGGCCGGCTCCTGATATGGATGTCGACTCACCGGGGGCCACCCGGATTTGTTCGTTGTTAGCTAGAGGGACCTGTCGTTTCGGATCTCTTGGAACTAAATCATAAAATGGTTGCCTGTGATGGGTAGCAACTAAGAGAGATGGGCGTGCGTGCAGAGCCTTGTAATGGGCAGTTGGTACACCCCTGCAGGGTTAAATCTTTTCGAGAAGCCGTGTCCACGGTTATGGACGACTTGAGACCTACTCCTTGTTCATAGACAACAACAACTGAGATAATCTTAATATAACTTTATCAACGTGTGTGTGTACCTTGACTGCTTCTTATTCGTCGGGATGCGAAGAGGAGGACAAGGATAGGATAGGTGTTATGTGTGCGTAAGTAGTTGATAGCAAGACTTGTTGGAGGCGATTCCTCATCGAATGCTTGGCTTCTTACCTTACTCTCTAGATCGTTAGCCACTTCATAAATGCTAGCGCGGCAGCAACCTCACCACTTACCCCTTCCTTACCGTAAACTACTAGTTGTCCTAGAATGACGAGTGATGAAGTCCTTGCTGGGTCAGATGACCACTATAGTTGGATGCTGAGTACCTCTGTACTCATGATACTACCCCCAAACTCTTTTCAGGGTTCTCGATCGACAACAGGTATGGTGATCGACGTTTCACGTGGAGACTCGACGATGACTAGTTAGGCGGATCCCGGCGGGGGTCCTGGACCCGTGTGGTTATGGGGATCGATGTTTTTCTCTTTTCCAGTAGGCATTTGATTGTAGTCTGTACTCAGACATGTATCTTCCGTTGTTGTATTGTATTTGAGGCAGTTGTATGCCGATTGTATGAGATGTTGTATCCTTGTATCTGTAATGTTGTGATATCATGTTGTAAATCCGGGGCATATGGCTTTGTCATATGTCGCGGTGGGACCGATATGTGCTTCGTCCCCGGATCTGGGTGGAAACACCTAGATCTGGAAGAATACCGCATATCGGGCCTTACACTTGGCATAAGCTTTCGCAAACAACTTACTTATAAAATGATAATGTCAACAAGGATGTGGCATGGCAAAACTTAATGCAGCATTATATGAATGAGTCCTTGTCAACATCAAGTGTTTGCTCTCTTTAAGAAAATAAGGAAGTAGGAAAAAATGACTCAACATAAAAGTAAAAGGACAAGACCTTGTTAAAGGGAAGTAGGGAAAACTCATGTGCTATCCTTAAATCAAACAGAATGAAAACAAAAGTTAGGAGGTGCATAGTTTGTCAATGAATGCTAATAGATAGCTCAATTAGTTATCAAGCTGGACAAGTTTTGAGCAATGGATCCCAAGTGGGGACGATCACATCCCCTTAATCTCCTTTGTTTATCACTAGCAAAGTTTCTGATTTCTCATAGACCAAGCGTGAAGGAGGGTTTGTTTCTTTTATTATCTTACGAGCTAGGCACACTCATGCCAGTTCCTCCTCGTATTAAGGGTTTGCGGATTAGACATGCAATCTCGCGGTAAAACTTTTCCAACTTAAGAAGATCATGAATTACCTACTATTTCCTCATGAGCTAAAAAAAGAGGCACGAAACAGAAGATTTTGAACATTTAAGGATAACACATGAATTCTACACTTTTAGGAGTGGTAGTGGAATAGCACGAATAGGAAGCTATGGTGGACTCTTATGGAAGATATTGGTTTCAGTGTATGGATGCACAAGCAGAAATCTGCTTGGCAAAGAGTTTGGCTAGCAAAGGCTTTGAGAGAACAGACAATTGATGATGACTTAGATGCAAAGCACATAAAGCATAAACATTAAGGTAATCATAACACATCAAGTTGTCTTCCTTGTCAACATACCACTTCAAGCATAATAACATAAAGGTTTTGGCTATGTTGCTACTTGAGAAAACATGCATGTTGTCATGACCAAAGCTATGGTTGCCAAAATTTAAATAAAATTTTCAAAGCCATACCTGATATAAGGTCAATACTCCCCATAAGAATCATCATATAAGGTAAATTGTGTGAAGATAATACCGAGTGCAGCGCAGGAACCAATTGACTTCTCATTAATATTCCATCATAGATGACTCTACACTCACGGATACAAGACTCTCCACAAAGGACTGATAAACCTCAATGCAAACACCTATTTGATAAGATAACTTCCCTAGACATGATACGACTCTACTTGACTCTAAAATACTAAGATAAGGATAAACATATCGGGCACTCCCCCAAGCTTCGAACAAGCTAAGGGGATGTCATTACCCGAGGAGATTTTACTCCTCATACATGTTCATGTTGATTCTTCAGACCTCTGAAGATATGTCGAAGGGCTTCGTTTTCATCTTCCAAGATCTCCACTTGTAATTTCATTACGCAGAAATCTTCCCAAAGTTGATTGGTGATGCGGTAAGCTTTAGAGATGGTGGAATTTATACGTTGATATTCAAGTGAAGTGACCGTTCCTGAAAGGTTAAGAGAAAGATCATAATGAGGTTGGACACTCCCCACCATGACGGGGTTGCTTGATCTTCCTCCTTGTGTTGATGGACCCCCTAGTTGCTGAGTGGTGATAATCTTGACTTCTTCTCTCATGGAGCGCTCCATCTCCGCTTTCCTTGCAGCGATTTCTTCTTTTGTAGCCCAATCAATGTACTTCCCTAGGTTGAGATCCTGCTGGACTTGGCGTAGACATCGCCCCATGAAGTCTTCTCCGCTCGAGCCACAAGAAAACATCTCTAAAAATAACTTTTTATCCTGGTAGAAACAGCTCGAAAATAAAACACACGAAATCTTGAGATACGGTACCGGGAAGATCCGGGCAAATATATAGCGAAAATTTCTGCAACAAAAGGAAGGTAACGAGCCAAAGTGGGGTCGGAGACGGACTCCGGGGTACCCAGGCGGCCTCCCGGCGCGGCCAGGAGGTAGGCCACGCAAGGGGGGCGCCTGGGCCCCCTGGAGCTCTTCTCCGGCTCCAATTAGGCTTCGAATTTTCCTATTTTTACTAAAACTCGTAATATTGAACTTTTATGGCGGTTCACTGTGTTTCCTTACCATAATACATACATTTTCTTATTTTGTTCCTGCTGGTGTCTGAAATAGGGATGAAACATATTCTTCATGAGTTGTTGTGTGTATTAAATTTACATCAACATTGACAGGATCTCCCGCCATGTAATGATTGAGTCTTTGCCCATTCACAACTTGAGGTTTGGTGCAATCAATTTTTTTAATCTTGATTGCACCGGACCAGTAGACTTCTTCGATATGAAATGGCCCTTCCCATCTGGAAAGTAATTTACCTGAAGAAAACCAGAAACGAGATCTAAACAACAAAACTTTATCACCGACAATAAATAAATGTTTCAGAATCCTTCTGTCATGCCACTTCTTTACCTTTTCCTTACACATTTTAGCACTCTCGTAAGCTTCACTTCTCCACTTATCTATAGAAGTCAAGTTCATGAGACGCTTTTCACCGGCTAACTTTGGGTCAGCATTAAGATCTCTAACAGCCCAGAAAGCTTTCTGTTCCAACTCTAATGGCAAATGACAAGCCTTGCCATAGACTATCTTATAGGGAGACATGCCCATGGGGCTTTTGTAAGCAGTTCTATACGCCCACAAAGCATCTCCTAACTTCTTTGACCAGTCCTTTCTAGAACTGCTAACTGTCTTTTGTAAGATCAACTTGATCTCTCTATTGGTGAGCTCAACTTGTCCACTACTTTGAGGATGGTACGGTGAAGCAATTCTATGATACTTAAGGGCAGCATGGTCAGTATGAATAATAACTTTAGAATCAACAATATAAGGTCTAAACTTATCACAAGAAAATACTACCGCCAAGAATTCTTTCTCAGTAGTAGCATAATTCTTTTGAGCACTATCAAAGGTTTTGCTATCATATTGTATAACATTCAATTTCTTATCAACCCTTTGTCCTAAAACAGCTCCAACAGCAAAATCACTAGCATCACACATAATTTCAAAGGGCAATTTCCAATCAGATGGTTGTACTATAGGAGCGGTTATTAAAGCTTTCTTAACAACTTTGAAGGCTTCCTTACAATCTTCATCGAATACAAAAGGAACATCCTTCTGGAGAAGATTAGTGAGGGGTCTCGAAGTCTTAGGAAAGTCCTTAATAAATCTTCTATAGAAACCAGCATGACCGAGAAAACTACGAATACAGTTGATGTCCCTTGGATAGGCCATCCTTTTGATAGCTTCAATCTTCTCCTTGTCCATTTCAATTCCCCTCTCGGAAATCTTGTGACCAAGAACGATCCCTTCGTTAACCATGAAGTGGCACTTTTCCCAGTTTAGAATTAAATTTGTGTCCTCGCATCTCTGCAAAAATTTATTAAGATTATGGAGACAGTGGTCAAAGGAAGTTCCATAGACGGAGAAATCGTCCATGAAAACTTCCACAATCTCCTCACAGAAACCATGATAAATAGGAGACATGCATCTCTGAAAAGTAGCAGGTGCATTACATAAAACAAAAGGCATACGCCAATGAGAATAAGTACCGTAAGGACACGTAAAAGTAATCTTCTCTTGATCGGCAGTATTAACATGAATTTGAGAGAAGCCATAGTACCCGTCAAGAGAGCAAAAGTGGGTGTTTTAGGACAACCTCTCAAGCATTTGATCGATGAAAGGCAGCGGGTAGTGGTCCTTACTGGTGGCCTTGATTAACTTCCTGTAATCAATACACATTCTATATCCAATAACAACTCTTTGAGGTATTATTTCATTTTTATCATTAGGAACAACAGTGATACCTCCTTTCTTAGGAACACAATGAACTGGACTCACCCACCTACTATCAGCTATAGGATAGATGATACCTGCGGCGAGAAGCTTGAGAATTTCAGTCCTAACCACGTCCTTCATCCTTGGGGTTCAGCCATCGTTGATGATCAACAACTAGTTTAGCATCGGGCTCGAGGTTGATAGTATGTTGGCAAATCGATGGACTAATCCCCTTAAGGTCTTCAAGGGTATAGACAAGGTCACCACGGTGTCTGCAAAGTGTCTCCGATAGTCGCTCTTCTTCAAATCATGAAAGGTTAGGATTGATAAGAACATGATATATTTTCTTTTCGTCTAAATAAGCATACTTGAGCGTGTCGGGAAGTGGTCTGAGGTCAAACACCGGGTCTTCTTTTGGTTGTGCAAGGATCCCTAAAGGTTCAACCGAAAGGTTGTGCTTAAGGATAGCAGTTTGTCTTGTGAATATTGCATCTAACTCATTTCTTTCTTGCATATGCATATCATTCTCGTGGTCTTCCATATATTGTTGCAAAGGATCATTAGGAGGAATAGCAATTGAAGCAATATCTTCAATAATTTTATCATTACTAGGTAAATCAATACCACGAGGTTGCTTAGAAAACTTAGAAATTTTAAATTCATATGGCTCACCATTGAATTCAATAGAGACTTTACCTTGTCTGCAATCTATTATAGCTCCACAAGTTTTGAGGAAAGGCCTACCAAAGATAATAGGGCAAAAACTATCTTGTAATGAACCAAGTACTAGAATGTCGATAGGATACTTTACCTTTCCACATAGGACTTCAACATCCCTCACAATTTCAATGGGAGAGATAGTTTCTTTTTTTGCTAGATAAATAGTAACATCAACCTCTTCAAGTTCACAGTTTGAAATCTCACCCATGTTCTCTTGATAGAGCGAAAAAGGAATAGCGCTAGCACTCGATCCCAAATCACATAGCTCGTAATAATTGTGATCTCCTATTTTAACAGATACAATTGGTGTACCTGAAATTGGGCTTTTATTCTTGGCTGTAACAATGGTAGTTGAAACAGCACAAAAATTTATATTGGAATCTAAGACATCATTAGTAACTAGATCCTTAGCCACTGCAACTTGAGGATCGACCTTGATCTGGTTCTCAGGTTCGTCAGTTCTTCTCTCACTTTTATTTATTATGCCTATCACAAAAGAGTGCTCCCTTATCCTTGCGGGAAAAAGGGGGCTTTTCATATATAAATGCAGGAAAAATAGGGTCAGCAACATTAATAGCAACAGGTAATTCTTTAAAAGGTTTATGGTACTGATCCTTCTCCTCCTTAGAAGAGTCAATGTGAGAGGCAAAGTTCTTAAAAAAATCAATCATTAGCTGGGAATCAAGACCAATCTTGGAGCAAAAGGTATTAAAGTAATCAGTTTTCACATAGCTCTCAATATAATCATGCTCATAATTTATAATGGGTTCAATACCTTTATCAATTTCCCAGTCTTCAGTGTTCTTCTGGATCTTTTCAATGAGATCCCATCGATCTTCAACGCTTCTTGTTTGAAATACCCCACTAGAAGAGGCATCCAACATCTCCTTTTCCTGACGAGAAAGCCTGGCATAAAAATTTGAAAGTATAATATCTTTGGGAAGTTCATGAATAGGACATTTGAACATTAGGGACTTCAGTCTCCCCCAAGCTTGAGCGATGCTCTATCCGTCACGAGACCTAAAGTTATCGATGTAGTTCCTGTCTCAATGAATTTCATGAAGAGGATAAAACTTTGTATAAAATAGTCATAAGCTCTTGCCAATTAAGTAAATGTGAGTTATCGAGGACCTTATACCAATCTGAAGCTTTATCTATAAGTGATACGGAGAATAATTTCTTCATGACGAACTCCATTGACACACCTGCAATCTTAAATAATGATCATAATTGTGATAAATATAGCAAGTGTTCACATGGATGTCTGTCTCTTGCATAACAATTAGCCAAGACATAATCGATAATACCAGTTGGTATTTTATAAGGCACAATTTCAGTAGGGGTGGGAGTGACCACCACATTAGCGGGGTGTTTCCCCATAAGCAACGAAACAAGAGTAGAGGTGTCCATAAGGACAAAGAGTAGCAACAGCAAAATAAAAACAGAAATATAAAACATTCCTTACCAGCTTCACTTACTAATAGCGCTACGCTCCCCGATAATGGCGCCAGAAAACATTACTTGATGACCCTCAACTGTAGGGGATCTATTGTAGCGTTTTCGATAAGTAGGAGTGTCGATCCCAACGAGGAGCAGAAGGTATTGATAAGTGACTTTGGTAAAGGAATAACTTCAAGCACTGAAAGATAGCTTTTTAGGGGTTTTCGATATAAGCAATGAGAAGATAAAAGCAAGCAAAGTAAAAGGTACTAAGGAGTAACAAGTGGCCCGATCCTTTTGAGCAAAGGATAAGCCTAGCAACTGAAATTATATAGGCTAAGAGCATCTCCAGCCGCGCCCCCAAGAGGCCCCCAAGACGGCGAAAATAGCGCCGAACGGACGTATTTCGCCCAGCCGCGCCCCCAAGACCCCAATTAGCGCCGGATCGGGCCGATTTTGAGTCTGGCGAACCCAACCCGAACCCAGCGCGCTGGGGGGCGCTTGGGGGCGCCGAACGAAACGAAAACGCGTGCGTGGCCCACTGTCAGGCCAAACCGACCCAAAAAGAACACCTCTCCACCACCACCCTTGCCGCCGCCGGCTGCCGCGCCGCCGCTAGATAGCTGTTTCCGCCGCCCAAAAGCTTCTTTCTGTCGGCCCCTCTTCCAGCGCCGACTACCCCCGCCTAGTTCACCGGCGCTTGGCCGCCGTGTTCCGCCAAGCTGAGCCCACCGGTGCAAAGCCGCGCCCACCTCGCGCTGCACCTGTTCGGCGAATTGTCTCCCCCGAGATGGAATCCAACGATGAGGCACTCTTCACCGCATTGCGGGAGGAAGAAGCGATCGCCGGCGCCCAGGGCGACGAGCATCTCATGATGCTCGCCGGCTTGGCCGACCTCTTCGGCGCCAACAAGGCGCCGGAGCGAGGAGGTTCCAAGATGGGTCGCCGGAAGGGAAAGGAGAGGGGCCGTTCGGAGGGCTACTGTTTGCTCTACTCCAACTACTTTGCCGATGTTCCCCTGCACGGCGACAAGGTATTCCGGCGCCGGTATCGCATGAACCGAAAGCTCTTTCTTCGCATTGTAAATTCACTCCGGGAGTACGACAACTACTTCGTTTGCAAGAAAGATTGCACCGGCACAGTTGGGTTCTCCTCGCTTCAGAAGTGCACAACGGCCATGAGGATGCTTGCATACGGAACTCCTGGTGATGAACAGGACGACTATGCACGCATGGCCGAGTCCACCGCCCTTGATTGTTTATACAGATTTTGCAGGGCAATAGTTGGCTGGTTTGGAAAGCAGTACCTGCGAGCACCCAATGCAGAAGACACTGCTCGAATCCTAGCAGAGAATGAAGCAAGAGGATTTCCTGGGATGCTTGGATGCATCGACTGCATGCATTGGGAATGGAAGAACTGTCCATTTTCTTGGCAGGGGATGTACAAAGGTGCAAAGGGTCACTGCAGTGTGGTACTTGAGGCGGTTGCTACACATGATCTCTGGATTTGGCACTCTTTCTTTGGTATGCCAGGAACACACAATGACATCAACGTCCTGCAGTGCTCAAATGTCTTTGCCAGACTTGTCGAAGGTCATGCTCCTCCGGTGAACTTTGAGGTCAATGGGCACCAGTACAACAAGGGATACTACCTAGCAGATGGCATCTATCCAAGGTGGCCGGTATTTTTGAAGACTATCTCAAACCCTGTGCAAGGAGGGAAGCACGCCCACTTTGCCAAGTGCCAGGAGGCTTGCAGGAAGGATGTCGAGCGGGCATTTGGGGTGCTACAGTCTCGATTTGCTGTTGTCCGATACCCCGCTCAGACTTGGTCGAAAGATCAAATGTGGGAGGTGATGAATTGTTGTGTCATCCTGCACAACATGATCATCGAGAGCGAGAAAGTGGATCCAGTGTATGACTGTGAACCATATATCAACCAGGGGCCTCTTGAAGTTGTTGATCACGAGATACCATCAGATTGGACAGCATATCTCAACATGCGCCAGGAGATCCGAGACCCGCATGTGCATTGTCAACTGCAAGAAGATCTAGTGGATCATCTATGGATGCGCAAAGGCAATGCCTAGTTTGATCAGTTTTTTGTATTTGTGCCGAACTATGTGTTTGTAGTATCATGTTGTATGACGAAATTGCGCCGAACCGACACGAAATTGCGCCGAATTGAGACGAAATTCACGTGCTTTGTGCTGAACCTGTGCAAAAAAATCAAATCGGTGCCTTTTTCGGTCGAATTTGGGCCGCTCCTTGGCCGGCCCGTCAGTCTTGGGGGGCGCCTTGGGGGCGCGGCTGGGTAGCCGGCCCCCCCAGGACCTATCGCCGCGTCCAGCGCCCCCAAGTGGCGCTAAAAATAGCGCCGCAAAACGTCCTGGGGGGGCGAACGGCTGGAGATGCTCTAAGGTGTTGTTGAGGACACACGGGAGAGATAGTCACGTGCTTTCGCCATACTCCGTATCGATACTATGTTTTGTGTTGATAAGTGTTGAGTGGGGGGATCTATGCTAGTAAACCTTCTAGACTAAGATAAGTGCACTCTTATGATTAATCACCTTGCAAGCATCTGCAAATACAAGGTAGAAATTAAGGCAAAAGCCTAACCACAGGAATACAATCGAGGATCCATTATTCCCTTGTGCAAAAGTGTGCAAACTGGGGTTCAGGTTTCTGTCACTCCGGCAACCCACCGTAAGCATTCTTTATACACAATGCATTCCCCTAGGTCCTTAACAAGGCAAAGTGTTGAGTGTTCGATTCACACAACACCACTAGGAAAATAACAACACAACTTAAATATCAAACAACACATATTACTTCAACATCATATGACTACTAACAACTAGACTTCTCCCATGTACTCAAGAACTAAAGTAACTATTCACAAGACATAAAAGAGATCATGATAAGTGGTGATAAATAAATGATAAACAATCTGGACATAACAATATTTCTCCAACAAAACTCAATAGCATTCACCACAAAGCAGTAATCAACACCGGTAGAGTAGAGAGGATAGATAGTACGGATTACAACACAAGTTGCAATTGTGACATGAGATAGGATGGTGGTGGAGATGGTGCTGATGTTGGGGATGATGTTGATGATGATCTTGATGATGCCCGTGACGAGGGAGATGACGATGGCGATGATCTCCCCTTCCGGCAGGTGTTCTCCCCGGCAGAATCTGCCCGCCGGAGATGTCATTTCGTCTTTGTAGGTTACCGCCACGGAGCGGCGGTGGAACTCGCGAAAGTCCTCCTCCTCTAGGGTTTTCAGATGACGGAGAATAAATAGGCCAAAGGGGGATCTGGGGGTGGTCCCAGGGGTCCAGGCGGCCTCCCGGTGCTCCCATGGTGGGGGCCGCGCCTGGGCACCTGGTGGTCCCCCTGTGGCTCTCGTTTTATGTGCCTCCGTCAATTTTCTGGAAAATAGGCTCCGTCGATTTTCAGGTAATTCGGAGGTCTTCTGATTCAGCAACTCTGTGTTCACTTTTAATCATTGAATCATGCGTCTGCTGATTTGGAATCGGAAAGTTGCAAAATGTGTAAAACAAGCCAAAACAACATAAGAATAGCATCCTAACATGAAATATATCAATGAATAGGGGTGAATTACGATATAAGATAGTGATGCATTTTGGATGTATCAACTGCTTGGTTCTCATCTTACTCTAAATAAATCGTTAGCCACCTCATATATTGCTAGTGCGGGTGCAACCTCAGCCACTACCCCTATCTTACCGTGAGAAGTTAGTTACAAGACTTATTGATATAGCTCACCCCTTCTTCTCTCTTTTACGCATGTTATGCAAATGATCTTGGACTTCAGAGGAGCTCGATGACCCTTCTTCTGGAACCCTTCGTGGAGACTTGACGACGACTAGTTAGGAGGATTCCGGCGGAGAGCCTGGACCCGTATGGACGTGGGAATGGTGTGTTTTATATTTGCCACTAGGCATTTGGTTATAGTTTGTACTCAGACATGTACCTTCCGCTGATGTATTGTATTAAGGCAATTGTATGCCAATTGTATGAGATGTTGCATCCATGTAGCTGTAATGTTGTGATATCATGTTGGAAATCCCGGGCATATGGCAGTGTCATATGTCGCGGTGGGACCGATATGTGCTTCGTCCCCGGATCTGGATGGAAACATCTAGAGCTGGAACAGTACCGCATATCGGGCCTTACAGTGAGGGTCCTCGACCCCTGATCGCATAGGATTTAGTCTGGCGGATGGCCTCTTTGCTGAGCCTAGGATGGGATGCGGCGTGTCGGATAGCCTCGGTGCGGCATTCCGTGTACGCCACCCTGGAGATCCGAGCATGAAGGATAAACAGTAGTGCACCCCTGCAGGGAGTTTGATCTATTCGAATAGTTGTTTCCACGGTAACAAGACACTTTATGCAGAAGCCGGATCCTACTACTACAAACTACTACTATTAAATTGTTGGTTCTGAGTTTTCTTCGTCGCAGGGAAGTCGAGGAAGGGAATTCAGAGGCATTGATAGTTGTTAATTATTACAACTTACTATTATACAATGTTGTAGCAACTTCTGCTGCATTGTTACTTTATGATTTATATGAACTGTTGGTTGTTCTCTTCTTGTGCTGCAAGACTCGTCGGAAGGTGCTAGTATTCGATAGGCCTAGCTTCTCATCCTTATTCTGACTTTCTACCATTCAGTCCACTATAAATAGCCTCCCCTTTCCATTTGATACAAATGCATAAATGCTTAGTAGCGGACGTAAGACTCGTGGGTATGCTAGATACTCACCCTTGCTTTATTTCCCCCCTTTGTTTTATATACCGGGATTGCTGTAATCAGACGCTGTCGCCCAGGAGCAGGAGTACCCCAGAGGCAGATACTACTACGTTGAGACCCTCGCTGACCAGGACGAGGAGTAGTTTCGGAGGTTCCCATGGAGGAGGCCTTGCCTTTTCGATCTGTATCTCTGATGTTACTTGTGCTAGCCTTCTTAAGGAAAAAACTTGACTAACTATGTCTGTACTTAGATATTATGGGTTCTATAACGTATGTATTCGGATACTCGTGATCCCTGGTTTTTAACTTAAAGCTTTATCTTATTTGTGTCTAGTGTTGTGCTGTGATATTCTCACCATGGCACCCTGATTTCGGTCGTGTACCCTGCATGTATGATTACTGTACACGGCTTGATTTTTGGGGCATCACAAGTTGGTATGAGAGCCGACTGCCTGTAGGAAGACACCCACCCTATCCTTGGTCGAAGTTGAGTCTAGTCTTTGCAAAAATATTTTTCTAACTTGATGTTGTGGCTTACGGGCCCACATCACAAAGTGGGTGGTATTAGGATCCTTTTTCTCCGTACCTTTACTCTGGGATTCTACTCTCTTATCATACTGAGAAAATTTTCTAACTTTGATATTAGGATCTCGTGGTCGCATCTATCCGGAAAGTTGGATTATCTACAACATTCCCCGTCTTTGTTATACTCGGTGTACCATTTTGTCCGTGATAACCCGTTGCTATTATTGGGTATCGATGTTGCGGTCGACATCATTAACAAGTTGACCGCTGATGAAAGTTGCACTGATATTGTTTTCCACCTGATGTTCTGCTTCTAAAACCTCTATTGAGTCGTGTCGGAGGAGTTCTGATCCAGATCCCGGACCACGGATCCCCTTTCTCATTTGGGGCAGGCCGCACGTTCTTTGGCACAATTCCTGTTGCCAACAGTTTTCTTGCGGCGTGATTGACATAGCCTTTGCTATGTCGCGTGGTGTATTCCTTATCGCAGTCCCCGTGCCCCCTTGTGTGTCCTTTTTCCTTAATTTCTACGAAGTTATGCTGCCCGGTTTTTTATTAACTCCGTGTGTGGATTTGTATGTCTTATATGACTACTCCTATATATCCACGCCTCCTCTTCATTGTCGCATTACCTCATGTTTGTTTCCAGTATCTCGCTAATTTTTCATCGCTGAAATACCCCTGTTAAATTTTAGCAGGATGGCTTGTCGTGGTGGTCGTGGTCGTGGTCGTGGTACCAACGATCCACCTCCGCTGCCGGACTACAGGGCCGCGATGATGCAGCAGTTTCAGATGAACCAAGTGTTTATGCAAGGAGTCATAGATCAGCTCTAGAACCAGAACCAGAACCAGCACCAGAACCAACCGCCTGTGGTTGCTCTACGATATTTCTTGCATCACAATCCCCCTACCTTCCACCAACCTGAATAGCCGCTGGATGCCGATGATTGGCTTCGTGACATCACTCGTCAGCTGGAGTTTGCTAGGGTGCACGCTGCTGATTACGTCACCTTCACGACATATTTTCTGCGTGGCCCCGCTGCTCAGTGGTGGGACACCCACAAGAGTTTGCTAGCTGAGGGGATTGTCATCTCCTGGAATGACTTCAAGGCTGATTTTCGTGCTCGTTACGTCCCCCGGGCGGTTATGAACCGTATGAAGGCCGAGTTCCGCAACCTCGTTCAGGGCAGTAAAACTGTCGAGGCATATCAGAGGGAATTCCTCCACCTCTCCCGCTATGTTGCAAGTGACCTCCCCGATGATGCAAGTAGGCAAGATAAGTTCCGTGATGGACTCAACTCAGATCTCCAGCTTGCTCTGGCCCTGCATGTCTTCCCCAACTTCACCACTATGGTGAAACAGACTATCAGTCTTGAGACCGCTCAGTCTAAGTTCAAGGGTTCGCAGAAGCGCTACCGTGACGCTCTCTCATCTTCGGGCATAGCACAGAAGCGGCGCGTCTAGATTCCGCACAGCGAGTATCGTCCACCTGCCTTTGCACCAAGGTCTTCATATGTTGCACCCCGTCTACCTCCGCCCCCATCGAGACAACCAAAGTCTAAGACTGCTCCGCATAACACCACACCCCTCCGTCCTCAACATGGACTGTGTTTCAATTGTCACCTCCCAGTTCACTTTTCCAGAGACTACCCCCAGCAACAGAATCAACTGGTAGTTCACCCTGCTGGCCGCGGAAATGGCCGTGGCAACAACAGGACCCCCAACTATAATACTGGGTCTCCTGCTCATGCTCGTGGTCATGCTTACCACATTGATGTTGATGAAACTCAGGCACAGCAAGTGATTGGTACTGTCCTTATTAACTCAATACCTGATACTTTTTATTTGATTCAGGATCATCGCATTCATTCATGTCGGAAGAATTTTCATTGTCGCGTAACTTTACGCTTGAAAAGATGAACCCACCGATGGTTGTTCGCACCCCGATAGGCCAATGCCGAACCACCATGTTGGTGCCCAATACCACCGTTGAAATCGAAGAAGTTGTATTCATTGTATCCCCCATCATTCTGAAGTCTTCGACCATAGACCTCATTCCGGGAATGGATTGGTTGAAAGTCCATGATGTCGCACTGTATTGTGGCACCAAGTCCATCCAACTTTTTCGCCCCTCCGGCGAGATTGTTAACCACACCACCCGAATTACCCGTGATGTTGAAGCACATATCTATATGATGAATGCTTTGAACGTCTCAACTCTAGAAGGAATTGAGAAAGTTCCAGACGTTTGAGATTTTCCCGACATCTTCCCAGAAGAACTGCCGGGAATACCCCCGATCAGACAGGTTGAATTCGTCATCGACTTGAAGCCCGGCACCGTCCCTATTGCTAAGCGTCCCTATAAGATGCCACCTCACCATCTCCTTGAACTGAAGAAGGAAATCGACACAGCACTCGACAAAGGCTTCATCCGTCCAAGTTCCTCTGCTTGGGGAGCACCTTCGCTCTTTGTCAAGAAGAGTGATGGAACGAACCGTTTGGTACGAGATTACCGACCTATCAACCAGGCCACGATAAAGAACAAGTACCCGCTTCCTTGGATCAATGATCTTTATGATCAACTTGCTAGATCCATGGTGTTCTCTAAACTGGACTTAAGGTTGGGTTACCATCAGATCCGGGTCCGCAAGGAGGACATCCCGAAGACCGCTTTCATTACTCGCTATGGTTCATACGAGTACACCGTCATGTCCTTTGCTTAACCAATGCTCCAACCACCTTCTCCCGATTGATTAACAATATATTCATGGAATATCTCGACAAGTTTGTCCTGATTTATCTGGATGATATATTGATTTACTCCAAGAATGATGAAGAACATGATGAACACCTTCGCCTTGTGCGGGAAAAGCTTCGAGAACATGTCACAACCCAAGTTTAGGTATGTGATAGGGTTAGCTTGACTTTGCATCATGTGAAAAAAAAATTAAAAGAAATCGAAATGGGGTAAAAGAAAAGCCCTAATTGAATTTAATTCAAATGCCCAGAGAAAAATCTTTTTCCAAAATTCTTCTGAATATTTTGAAAATCTCTATAAATGGGCATGATCACATTTCATGTGTTGTGGGTCCCATGTCATGCTCAGGGATTTTTTTTAAATCCAAAAGTGCCTTTGCAAATTAAATAAACCCCTATTTGATTTGGAATTCAAATTAATTGAATTTTAAAAATGCCCAAGTTTTGGAAGTGACTAGCTACTGGTCACATAAAGCACCAAACCCTAGCCACAAAATTGCAGCCACCCCCCTGCACTTTGCCCCAAAATTTCCCCATTTTCGCACCAAACCCTAGCCAGATGTGAAGTCCCAGCCCCAGGTGCTCTGGACCGTCAGATCTGGCAATCCGACGGCCCAGAGGTCGCCTGCAGCAGCCGCTGCCACTCTCCTCTCTCCCTTCCTCCACCTTTCCCTCTCGTCTTCTCTTCCCCCATTCCCCTCTCAACTCTCCCTGTCTCTTCTCGAACAGATTGAGGCAGCCATGGACGCAAGAAGCAGCAGCAGCCGCCCCCTGGACTCCACCCCGCCGTCCGAGCTTCCCCGCCTGCGTCGCCACGCATGGACAACCGCCACCGCCCTAGATGGATTCGCCGGGGCCCCCATCCCTCGTCGCGTCCCGCGTCACCGGAGTCCGGCCACCTGCGCCTCCCCTCGTCGGTGCTCTGCGAGGCCGCTACCGCTGGAGCGGCTCGATCCAGTCGGGACGAGGTCCCGTGGCCGCTCGCACCTAATCGCCTGTGGGCCGGCGCGCCTGCAGGCCCGCAACATGCACGCACGGCCCAGTGGCCTCTCTTCGCACTGGGCGCACTGCCGCTATCCGTCGCCCACGCCTGCAGCTGGGCCTCAGCCCAATGGTGAGGCTCGCCCCCTTTTTTTCCACTGCTGCTAATGGGCTGGGCCCGTTTCCTGTGTTGCGCATGTGGGCGCTGGTTAGTAAGCAGTGCCCCCCTGGTTAGGCCTGTTAGCGTAGTCTGGCCCAGTAAGCGTTTTTTTCTTTTTCCGGTTTAATAAAATGACATATTGTGTTGTTTTATTACGGTGCTTATATCTTTTCAACCGTAGCTCGGATCGCAACGCGTTAAACATGAAAGTTGCTTAGTTTTTCATGTAGATTATGAAATGTGCTCTTTTTCCATGTTTGACTTTTTTTATGTGTTTTTTACCTGCTAATTACACTGTCTGCCACTGTAAACTGTAATTGCCATAACTTTTTAACTGTTGCTCCGATTAAAATGTTCTTTATATGTAACTTGACTAGAATTGCATGTAGATTGTGTTTATGCTGCTCTTGCTTTCTAATAAAAATAATAAAATTATGTTTAGGGCAGAACAGTACCAAATTCCATTTTATCGTGGGGTCCGCAATAGTTTGCCATGTCTAGGATTTCACCCCACTTAAATTGACTAGCTTAGGTAGTTTATTTATGCTTCACCTCTTGCCATGTTTGTGTGCTATGCCATGCTTGAGTGAGATGCCATGTTAACAACCGTTGTTGATCACCTGTAGCTAAACAACTTGAATCATTATAAACGTGTGGTATCGTCGTCTGTGACGAGTACTCCACTTAAATTGTTAGTAACCGCTCTCGACGGTAGGTGCGATGTCTCGTGTTGCTTCTTGTTGATGCTTGCTCGTGTTTGCCTCGTAGTAATAGATGCTTGCTTGTTGATTGATTTCCAGTGTTTACAATCTTATGTGCTTCCGCGGGTACCTTTCGAGGACGATGCGAGCTTGCGATCAACTACACCTTCGGAACCCGACTTATCAACAGGCAAGGACTATACATTACTTATGATCCATTCTATTTCAACCAGCGGTTTGCATGCTAGTATAGGTTAGGTTCGATGTTTGATCCTACCACATGTTTACAACCTCTTTAAAACTGATACAGCCATGTCCCCTCCCAGCAAACCTTGTACTGCTATGTTGCTATTGCTCGTTGCTAAGCCCCTGCTTAGTATGCATGCTTAGGATGCTACGATGTTACCTCCTGTTACTCCTTGGTTTGGGATATCACATTATTATATTGTTGTGGATGATATGATTATTATAATGTTGACTATATTCGACGAAGGATGGAAGGTCTAGGCTATCCCGCCCCGACGCTTTGTTCCATTCGAGTCACCTAGGATCCGAGTTCCGGGTATTGGTTTTAAGACTGGGCGTGCCTAACCGCGTGTGGGATTTTATGGGGTCCCCTTTTCTTACCTATCTAGCTTCAAACATTTCTAGTGGTGGCCCGATCTGATTTAACATTTGACAGCCCGTGTGTGTGCTTGGTGGATCCCCTCGCAGTTTTTAAACAACCCGGGCCAGCGGAGACATGGTTTCCCTGTTGGTCCACCTTTGACCGGCGAGGGGCCGAGGCCTCACGTGAGGCGTCTCGGTAACCCAAACCCTGTTGAGATGGAAGAGTCCGATCCGAGAGCGTGGACAGCTTTTGGATTGGGTGTCGACTCCCCGGGGGCCACCCGGATTTGTTCGTTGTTAGTTAGAGGGACCTGTCGTTTCGGATCTCTTGGAACTAAATCATAAAATGGTTGCCTTTGATGGGTAGCAACTAAGAGAGATGGGCGTGCATGCGGAGCCTTGTAATGGGAAGTTGGTACACCCCTGCAGGGTTAAATCTTTTCGAAAAGCCATGTCCACGATTACGGACGACTTGATACCTACTCTTTGTTCATAGACAACAACAACTGATATAATCTTATATAACTTGATGAACGTGTGGGTGCCTTGTAACAGCCCAGATTTCACAAAAATTAAAAATTTTGTTTTCGGTGTGAATTGATTGATTGTCTGATTTGTTTGCAGTATTTGCTTCGCCGAAATAATAATCGGTGAATATTTCTCCCCCTTATTCTCGTACCGGACGGAGACCGACCCTTGCCACCCTGACACTCGACCTTTGCGACACCGGGTTTCACCCGATCACCGTCGCGAAAACCGCACGCAGCCGCAGCCAACGGAACGAAAAACCCCTTTTAATAATTAAACGGGATATTTTTATAGCGCGCCGGAAAATGTTGTCAGAATGTCACCGCAGTGAGGTACGATCGAAGAGCTCGACGCGCTGAGCGCGTGGTTCGAGATTTCTTCGGAATCGAAGTCTGTACGGAGTCTCGGCGGTCACGAACGCGATCACCGGACACGCGAGAGGGGTACCGAGGGCGTTTGCGTCAACTGGCCAGCCAACCCTGCCTATATAAAGACCACCACACTTCCCTAGGCCAATTAGGGTTTCCCCCATGTAAAATTGCAGCCACCCCCCTAGAGCTGCTCCAAATTCTGCCCACAGCTCCACCTACCCCGAAACCCTAGATTCAGGGCAATTCCAGCCCTTGGATCTGCAGATCAGTGGCTCTCGGGCTGCCACGTCACCCCCTGAGCCCTCCTCCCACCTCCAGCCATCTGGGCCCGCCGCCAGCCGCCAGGGCCCCGATCTGGGCTTGGAAGCCCGCCGCGCCTCCCGAGCTACCCCGTCATCGTCGCCGCCTCCGGCGAGCCGGAGCCGCCGTTCCCTGCCTCCGGTGAGGAGCCCCTGCACCGCGCCCCCTTCCCTCTCCCCTGCATCCTCTCACCCGCCGCCGTCCTCTGTCCGCAGGCCGTGCGCCGCCGCGCCGTTGCTGCCATGGATGGCCGGCCGAGGCCGAGCTCGGAGCTCGCCGCGCCGCCGAGGAACCACGCCGCCCCGCCTCCTCCTAACCACTGGATCCGGCCCGCCGCGCCCGGTCTGCCCCTCCTCCGGCCTCGTCGCCCCGCGCCCCTCGCCGCCGGTGGCCGGCGCGCCACCAGACGCCGCCGCCGTCGTCCTGTATGTCGGGAGGGACGAGCCCGAGCGGCTCCTCCAAGCCAGCCGGCTACCTCCCCGATCCGGCCCAGCAGCGCGGCCCAGCTCCCGCGCCCCCACGGCCCAGGCCAGGCCAGGCCAGATGGGCCAGTTTCGGCCCATGGCGTAAGTCTGGAAAATATTGCTTGCTGATTCAATTTTGCACTGCTTATTCCCGTTAAACCGTAGCTCGGATCGTGTTGCGCCCAAAAGACGAATTGCTTAGAATTGCGTGTACTTTAATCCGTCTTTTGTGAGTTAATTGTTTTGAGGTTGTTTAGATATAGTTTTTGCTGTTCAAAGTGGGCATCAGGCCGTTAAACTGCTACAATTCCTGTTATTGTGCTGCTGTTGTTATTTTGTTGCAACTTTGCATGATGATTGCAAGAAATCCATGAGGCCTATTGCATTGGTTCCTTTTGTGTTGCGTTAAGCAATGTTTCTACTTCAGTTTCATGTATTCACATGCCATATTTGCCTGCTGCATCATATTTATATCTTGCTCCAAAGTAGCTATCTTGATGTTATTGTGCTGCTATTGCTGAAACTGTTATTTTGTTGCAACTTCGGATGACGATTGCTTCGCAACCGTTCATCGGAATTGAGTGATTCAAATTTCATATTGTTAAGCATCATGTCTACTTTCATCCCATGTATTGCTATGTCATGTTGCTGCACTTATGCATATAGATTTACCCCTGTTTATACAGCATGTGCCCGTAAATTGTTTTGCTCGTATCTTTTTAACCGTAACTCCGTTCGGGGTGTTCTTTATATGTAACTTGATTAGTTTTTCGTGTTCTTTGTGTTTATGCTATTGTTTGCTGTTGTTAACCAACCTAAAATATGGTTTAAGACATAACAGTACCAAATCCTTTAATCGTCGTGCGGCACTTAGTGGATGCCATGTATAGGATTGTGCCTCACTTAAATTGTCTAGCATAGATAGTTTACTTTGTGCTTCACCTCTTGACTTGTTTGTGTACTATGCCATGCTTGCTTGAGTTGCCATGTTAATAACCGTTGTTTGGTCACCTGTAGCTAAGCAACTTGAACCACCGTAAACGTGCGGTATCGTCGTGTGTGACGAGTACTCCACTTAAATCGTTAGTAACCGCTCTCGATGATGGGTGCGATGTTTCGTGTTACTTCTTGTTGATGCTTGCTCTTGTATTGCTCCGTAGTAATAGTAGTGCACCGTTGATTGTTTTCCAGTGTTTACTTCTTGTGTGCTCCCGCGGGTACCTCTCGGAGACGATGCGAGCTTGCGATCGACTACACCTTCGGAACCCGACTTATCAACAGGCAAGGACTTGCATTACTTATGATCCATTCTATTTCAACCAGCGGTTTGCATGCTAGTATAGGTTAGGTTCGATGTTTGATCCTACCACATGTTTACAGCCTCCTTTAAACCGATACAGCCATGTCCCTTCCCAACAAACCTTGTACTGCTATGTTACTTTTGCTCGTTGCTCAGCCCCTGCTTAGTATGCATGCTTAGGATGCTACGATGTTACCCTGTTACTCTTTGGGTTGGGGTATCACATGATCATTATTATATTATTATTGTTGATGATATGATATTATTATTAATGTTGACTATATTCGACGAAGGATGGAAGGTCTAGGCTATCCCGCCCCGACGCTTTGTTCCATCCGAGTCACCTAGGCCCCGAGTTCCGGGTATTGGTTTTAAGACTGAGCGTGCCTAACCGCGTGTGGGATTTTATGTGGTCCCCTTCTCTTACCTACCTAGCTTCAAACATTTGTAGTGGTGGCCCAAGCTGATTTACCATTTGAAACCGTGTGTGTGCTGGTCAGCTGCCAGTTGTTTTCAAACCAAACCAGGGCCAGGAGGACATAGTTTCTTGGCTGGCCCAACTAGACCGGCTGAGGACCCGGTTATCCCAATGTGCGATGAACCGGCAATCCAAACCTGGAGTCATACGGTAGAGACCAGATCGAGAGCGCGGCCGGCTCCTGAGCTGGGTGTCGTCTCACCGGGGGCCACCCGGATTTGTTCGTTGTTAGCTAGAGGGACCTGTCGTTTCGGATCTCTTGGAACTAAATCATAAAATGGTTGCCTGTGATGGGTAGCAACTGAGAGTGATGGACGTGCGTGCGGAGCCTCGTAATGGGCAGTTGGTACACCCCTGCAGGGTTAAATCTTTTCGAGAAGCCGTGTCCACGGTTATGGACGACTTGAGACCTACTCCTTGTTCATAGACAACAACAACTGAGATAATCTTATTATAAGTTGATCAACGTGTGTGTGTGCCTTGACTGCTTCTTCTTCGTCGGGATGCGAAGAGGAGGACAAGGATAGGATAGGTGTTATGTTTGCGTAGTAGTTGATAGCAAGACTTGTTGGAGGCGATTCCTCATCGAATGCTTGGCTTCTTATCTTACTCTCTAGATCGTTAGCCACTTCATAAATGCTAGTGCGGCAGCAACCTCACCACTTACCCCTTCCTTACCGTAAACTACTAGTTGTCCTAGAATGACGAGTGATGAAGTCCTTGCTGGGTCAGATGACCACTACAGTTGGATGCTGAGTACCTCTGTACTCATGATACTACCCCCAAACTCTTTTTCAGGGTTCTGACCGACAACAGGTGTGGTGATCGACATTTCACGTGGGGACTCGACGACGACTAGTTAGACGGATCCCAGCGGACGGCCTGGACCCGTGTGGTTATGGGATCGTTGTTTTTCTCTTTGCCACTAGGCATTTGTTGTAGTCTGTACTCAGACATGTATCTTCCGCTGTTGTATTATATTTGAGGCAGTTGTATGCCGATTGTATGAGATGTTGTATCCTTGTATCTGTAATGTTGTGATATCATGTTGGAAATCCGGGGCATATGGCTATGTCATATGTCGCGGTGGGACCGATATGTGCTTCGTCCCCGGATCTGGGTGGAAACACCTAGATCTGGAACAGTACCGCATATCGGGCCTTACATGCCTTGACTGCTTCTTCTTCGTCGGGATGCGAAGAGGAGGACAAGGATAGGATAGGTGGTATGTTTTCCTAAGTAGTTGATAGCAAGACTTGTTGGAGGCGATTCCTCCTCGCATGCTTGGCTTCTTATCTTACTCTCTAGATAGTTAGCCACTTTATAAATGCTAGTGCGGAAGAAACCTCACCACTTACCCCATCCTTACCGTAAACTACTAGTTGTCCTAGAATGACGAGTGATGAAGTCCTTGCTGGGTCAGTTGACCACTACAGTTGGATGCTGAGTACTTCTGTACTCATGATACTACCCCGCAAACTCTTTTCAGGGTTCTTGATTGGCAACAGGTATGGTGATCGAAGTTTCACGTGGAGACTCGACGACGACTAGTTAGGCGGATCCCGGCGGAGGGCCTGGACCCGTGTGGTTATGGGATCGATGTTTTTCTCTTTGCCACTAGGCATTTGATTGTAGTCTGTACTTAGACATGTATCTTCCGCTGTTGTATTGTATTAAGGCAGTTGTATGCCGATTGTATGAGATGTTGTATCCTTGTATCTGTAATGTTGTGATATCATGTTGGAAATCCGGGGCATATGGCATTGTCATATGTCGCGGTGGGACCGATATGTGCTTCGTCCCCGGATCTGCATGGAAAGATCTAGATCTGGAACGTACCGCTTATCGGGCCTTACAACTTGGTATTAGATCCTTACCGACCGTAGGATCCCTTCTCTAGCCGAACTCGAGTATAGAAAAAAACTATTTAGTAGTTACTAAGTTTGTTATCGGAGAGTAGGATTCTTTTTACTCCTTACCCATGCTCTGGTCAGGACAAGTGTTGTAATTGTTTTACTCTCGCCTTATCCCTTCAAACTTTAGGATCTCGATGAGTGTGGAGTTTCAGAATAGTTACAATGCCTTGCTTGCAGCGTATTGTCTCGATTCCGATGTCAGGTTTGGAAAATCCTGTAGTACCTTTAGTTCTTCCGACTCTGGGTAAACATCTGGGTCATCCATTGCCATCCATCCTTTTGCCGGTGTTTTCACGACTTATGTAGAAAACACTATCCTTTGATCCGGTTATCGTTGTCGTTCCTCCTCTTGACACTGACGGTTTCGTATATTCGACGATGTCGTCTCCCTGCGGAAAGTATCTCGATGACAGTTCGACATCGACATGGAGCAAATTCCCTTGTTGGTGGTGTTGAAGATTGTCGACTCTCTTCTTCCCCCCTTCCCCTCTCCCCCGGATCGTCTTGGATCTCGGGACGATATCCCTTGTTGGTGGTGTTGTATTGTAACAGCCCAGATTTCACAAAATTAAAAATTTTGTTTTCGGTGTGAATTGATTGATTGCCTGATTTGTTTGCGGTGTTTGCATCCCTGATTTATAGATTGGCGATTATTTTTCCCCTCTTATATCGTACCGGACAGAGACCAACCTTTGCCATCCTGACACTCGACCTTTGCGACACCGGGTTTCACCCGATCACCGTCGCAAAAACTGCACAAGACTAGCCGGAGCCAACGGAACGAAAAACCCCGTTTAATAATTAGACGGGTTATTTTTATAGCGCGCCGGAAAGTGTTCTCAGAACGGTTCCAGCGCGAGGTGAACGCCGCCGGCTCGACACGCTGATCGCGCATTTCGAAGTTTATCCGAATCGGAGGTCCCGCGGACCCCCGGAGGTCAGAAACGTAAACACCGCACGCGCGAGAGAAAAATTGGGGATGTTTTTGCAAACTGCCACCCACCTGGGCTATATAAAGACCACCACACTCCCACCCTTTTCTAGGGTTTCCTTAGCCACAAAATTGCAGCCACCCCCCTGCACTTTGCCCCAAAATTGCCCCATTTTCGCACCAAACCCTATCCAGATGTTAAGTCTCAGCCCCAGGCACTCTGGACCGTCAGATCTGGCGATCCGACGGCCCAGAGGCCGCCACTTCACCCCTTACTCCGTCTCTCTCCTCAGCCCCATGGAGCAAGCCGAGACCGCGCCGCCTCCTCCGGCCGGGAGCCGCCGCCCGCCGGCAGCAGCCGCTTCCACCCTCCTCTCTCCCTTCCTCCACATTTCCCTCTCCTCTTCTCTGCCCCCGTTCCCCTCTCAACTCTCCCTATCTCTTCTCGAACAGATCGAGGCAGCCATGGACGCAAGGAGCAGCAGCAGCCGCCCCCTGGACTCCACCCCTGTAAGGCCCGATATGCGGTACCGTTCCAGATCTAGATGTTTCCATCCAGATCCGTGGACGAAGCACATATCGGTCCCACCGCGACATATGACGAAGTCATATGCCCCGGATTTCCAACATGATATCACAACATTAAAGATACAAGGATACAACATCTCATACAATCGGCATACAACTGCCTCAAATATAATACAACAACGGAAGATACATGTCTGACTACAGACTACAATCAAAAGCCTACTGGCAAAGAGAAAAACATCGATCCCATAACCACACGGGTCCAGGCCCTCCGCCGGGATCCGCCTAACTAGTCGTCGTCGAGTCTCCACGTGAAATGTCGATCACCATACCTGTTGTCGATCCAGAACCCTGAAAAGAGTTTGGGGGTAGTATCATGAGTACAGAGGTACTCAGCATCCAACTGTAGTGGTCATCTGACCCAGCAAGGACTTCATCACTCGTCATTCTAGGACAACTAGTAGTTTACGGTAAGGATCGGGTAAGTGGTGAGGTTGCTGTCGCACTAGCATTTATGAAGTGGCTAACGATCTAGAGAGTAAGATGAGAAGCCAATCATTCGATGAGGAATCGCCTTCAACAAGTCTTGCTATCAACTACTTACGCAATCATAACACGTATCCTATCCTTGTCCTCTTCTTCGCATCCCGACGAAGAAGAAGCAGTCAAGGCACACACACGTTGATCAAGTTATATTAAGATTATCGCAGTTGTTGTTGTCTATGAACAGGGAGTAGGTATCAAGTCATCCATAACCGTGGACACGGCTTCTCAAAAAGATTTAACCCTGCAGGGGTGTACCAACTTCCCATTACAAGGCTCCACTGTTGGGGTTCGGGGCAGAAAACACAAATTTTTCATAACCTACGAGACCCATACCCAAGACCTATGCTATGGCGATGCAAGTAACGGACAGAGATAGGTCACATACCAGTATGTAGTCCGTTAAGCGGGAAACGTTCCCGCATGAACGTGGTTGATGTAGTCGTACCGGCAATCCCCGATGCCGGGCAGATCCACGATGACTCCTGTAGCCACCTGATCCTTGTAGACCGATGACGGGATTACGTCCCCGTCGGAACGTTGCTGATGAAGACCTCGCTATACGACCACGACGATGAAGTAGCACCACAAGTGTAGTGCCTCGCGGGATTATACACATACAGTATACCCGACGTCCCTCCGGGCTCCGAACCAGTAGAGCAGCGGAAAGAAGATGGATTCGGATCCCGATTCCAGCAGCACGACGGCGTGCGTATAGTGGAGAAATCCCCAACCAAGTGTAGACTCCAAACAAGGGGAGTCCACTCGAGGAAGGAGAAAGGAGGGAGAGAGAGATGAGAGAAACTTGTCTCAAATCAATTTGTATGAAGAAAAAAGGGCACCCTACCCCTCCTTATATAGGCCAAGGAGGGGTGCCACCCCCCTCCACTTCCGGGGTGGGACTAATCCCAAGGGAGGGGGGTTTTGGCGCAGCCCTAGGGGGTGGGCCCCCCTCATGGCGCCATGGCCCATGGGGGAGGACTCCCTCTCCCCCTAATGGGCCCTATGAGGCCCATATGCCTTTTCTTCCATTTTTAATTATATTTAAATACATTTAATATTTAATTCAGAAAATTAAATAATAAAACATATATTAAACATTATTAAATATATTTTGAACCTTTAAAAATACCCGGAACAACTTCCGGCCTTCATCGGAACAATTCCGGTGTTCTCTCCAATTTCTCCGGTGATCTCGAATCAATCCTTACTACGTCGAGTACCCTTAAGTGTAACACCCTACGGTCCGGGAAACAGCAGACATGATCGAGAAAATTCTCATTGATCAATGACTAATCAATTGGACCTGGTTACAATCCTTGATAGCCCCTGCGCTTCCATTGAATGAACTTCAATCGTTGTTGGATCCATTAACCGTGTGCCTGTTCCCTTTGTCCTATGGTACTTTGCTTGTCCGAGGTTTGATCATCGGTATCCAATATACCTACTCCGTCCTCGTTCTCAACAAACAATTTTACTCGTTCCCGTGATATTAAAACTCCGTGACCTAGTCACACGTTTGCAAACTTTATGATGTAACATCATCGAGTGGGCCCAGAGTACCTATCCGTCACACGGATGGACAAATCCCTCTTTGATCTATTTGCATACTCATTAACATATCTATTCGGAATACCTGAAGTACTCCTTTATGGCCAGCATATTTCAGTCAGGCGGTGGGTAGAAAATCAAGGCATCCTAATAGACAGTAATTACGTATGATCATTACGGTCTAAGGATCTGGTCACTACGTTATAGCTATCGCAATGTCGAACTATGTGACTTGATCACATCGTAACACTTCTGGTGGGTGTAAGTCCATCATATCATTATCCAATGATACGACTCCATTGTCAACAGACGCTATTGTCTAATGATCAGGAAACCTTGATCATCACTCGCCCAATTGACTAGTATACTAGGGTTGACTAGGGACCTGGTTGTTTGTATACCACACCTGTATTAATGTTTCCGCTTAATACAGTTATAGCATAGTATCAAACCTATTATGAACTAATGGAATATGCTCGATAAAACATATTTTATTTGCCTCTAGGGAACATTCCCAACATCCACACGCACGCCCATCTCTCTCAGCTGCTACCCATCACAGGCAACCATTTTATGATTTAGTTCCAAGAGATCCGAAATGACAGGTCCCTCTAACTAACAACGAATAATTCCGGGTGGCCCCCGGGGAGTCGACACCCAATCCAAAGGCCGGCCGCGCTATCGGATCGGACTCTTCCAGCTGGACGAGGTCGGGTTAGCTACCCAAACAGATGTGGGCAGCCCCCTAGCTTCCAGGTGTGGACCAACAAAGAAACCATGTCTCCGCTGGCCCGAGTTGTTTGAAAATCTGCTAGGATCTCACCAGTCACACACACGGTTTTCAAATGGTATAACCAGCTTGGGCCACCTCTAGAAATGTTTGAAGCCATGTAGGTAAGAAAAGGGGACCCCATAAAATCTCACACGCGGTTAGGCACGCTCAGTCTTAAAACCAATAACCGGAACTCGGATCCTACGTGACTCGAATGGAACAAAGCGTTGAGGCGGGATAGCCTAGACCTTCCATCCTTCGTCGAATATAGTCAACATTTATAATAATCATATCATCAACAACAATATAATAATGTGATATCCCAAACCCAGGAGTAACAGGAGGTAACATCGTAGCATCCTAAGCATGCATACTAAGCAGGGGCTGAGCAACGAGCAATAGTAACATAGCAGTACATGGTTTGCTGCGAGGGGACATGGCTGTATCGGTTTGAAAGAGGCTGTAAACATGTGGTAGGATCAAACATCGAACCTATCCTAGACTAGCATGCAAACCGCTGGTTGAAATAGAATGGATCATAAGTAATGTATAGTCCTTGCCTGTTGATAAGTCGGATTCCGAAGGTGTAGCCGAACGCAAACTCGCAACGTCTCCGAGAGCATCCGCGGGAGCACACAAGAAGTAAACACTGGAAAGAATTTAACGAGAAAGCACTCTATTACTACGAGGCAAACACGAGCAAGCATCAACAAGAAGGCAACACGAGACATCGCACCTACCGTCGAGAGCGGTTACTAACAGGTTAAGTGGAGTACTCGCCGATCGATAAATCGTGGATGCAAACACCACAAACAAATCAGAAAATCAAACAATTCACATCGAAAACAAAAAAAAATTATTTTTGTGAAATCTGGGCTGTTACAATACAACAACACCAACAAGGGATCTCGTCCCGAGATCCTGGACGATCCGGGGGAGAGGGGGGAGAGAAAAGAGAGTCGACGATCTTCAACACCACCAACAAGGGACTCTGCTCCATGTCGACGTCGAACTCCGTCGAGATAATTTTCCGCAGGGAGATGGCGACGTCGAAGAACGAAACCATCGGGATATCAAGACGAAGAACAATAGACCAAGCGATGATCAAGAGAAGAATTCTCACTCAAATAGCGAGGATACTAGGCAAGAGGACTGAAGTCAACGGATGACCAAGATGTAAACCAGAGTCGGACAGACTAAAGGTACTACAGGATTTCCCACCTGAGATCGGAATCAAGACAATACCCTGCAAGCAAGGCATTGTAACGGTTACGATACTCCACACACTCGAGATCCTAGAGTTTGAAGGCGGTAAGGCGAGAGTAAAACACTTACGACACTTGTCCTGACCAGAGCAAGGGTAAGGAGTAAAAAGATTCCTACTCTCCGATAACTAACTTAGTAACTACAAAATAGTTTTTGTCTAGACTCGACTTCGGCCAGAGAAGGGATCCTACGGTCGGTAAGGCTCTGATACCAAGTTCTAAGGCCCGATATGCGGTACTGTTCCAGATCTAGATCTTTCCATCCAGATCCGGGGACGAAGCACATATCGGTCCCACCGCGACATATGACGAAGTCATATGCCCCGGATTTCCAACATGATATCACAACATTACAGATACAAGGATACAACATCTCATACAATCGGCATACAACTGCCTCAAATACAATAAAACAACGGAAGATACATGTCTGAGTACAGACTACAATCAAAAGCCTACTGGCAAAGAGAAAAACATCAATCCCATAACCACACGGGTACAGGCCCTCCGCCGGGATCCGCCTAACTAGTCGTCGTCGAGTCTCCACGTGAAACGTCGATCACCATACCTGTTGTCGATCAAGAACCCTGAAAAGAGTTTGGGGGTAGTATCATGAGTACAAAGGTACTCAGCATCCAACTGTAGTGGTCATCTGACCCAGCAAGGACTTCATCACTCGTCATTCTAGGACAACTAGTAGTTTACGGTAAGAATGGGGTAAGTGGTGAGGTTGCTGCCGTACTACATTTATGAAGTGGCTAACGATCTAGAGAGTAAGATGAGAAGCCAAGCATTCGATGAGGAATCGCCTCCAACAAGTCTTGCTATCAACTACTTACGCAATCATCACACCTATCCAATCCTTGTCCTCCTCTTCGCATCCCGACGAAGAAGAAGCAGTCAAGGCACACACATGTTGATCAAGTTATATTAAGATTATCTCAGTTGTTGTTGTCTATGAACAGGGAGTAGGTCTCAAGTCGTCCATAACCATGGACACGGCTTCTCGAAAAGATTTAACCCTGCAGGGGTGTACCAACTGCCCATTACAAGGCTCTGCACGCACGCCCATCTCTCTCAGTTGCTACCCATCACAGGCAACCATTTTATGATTTAGTTCCAAGAGATCCGAAACGACAGGTCCCTCTAACTAACAACGAACAATTCCGGGTGGCCCCCGGGGAGTCGACACCCAACCCAAAGGCCGGCCGCGCTATCGGATCGGACTCTTCCGGCTGGACGAGGTCGGGTTATCTACCCAAACAGATGTGGGCAGACCCCTAGCTTCCAGGTGTGGACCAACAAAGAAACCATGTCTCCGCTGGCCCGAGTTGTTTGAAAATCTGCTGGGAGCTCACCAGTCACACACACGGTTTTCAAATGGTAAAACCAGCTTGGGCCACGTCTAGAAATGTTTGAAGCTAGGTAGGTAAGAAAAGGGGACCCCATAAAATCCCACACGCGGTTAGGCACGCTCAGTCATAAAACCAATACCCGGAACTCGGATCCTAGGTGACTCGAATGGAACAAAGTGTGGAGGCGGGATAGCCTAGACCTTCCATCCTTCGTCGAATATAGTCAACATTTATAATAATCATATCATCAACAACAATATAATAATGTGATATCCCAAACCCAGGAGTAACAGGAGGTAACATCGTAGCATCCTAAGCATGCATACTAAGCAGGGGCTGAGCAACGAGCAATAGTAACATAGCAGAACATGGTTTGCTGCGAGGGGACATGGCCGTATCGGTTTGAAAGAGGCTGTAAACATGTGGTAGGATCAAACATCGAACCTATCCTAGACTAGCATGCAAACCGCTGGTTGAAATAGAATGGATCATAAGTAATGTATAGTCCTTGCCTGTTGATAAGTCGGATTCCGAAGGTGTAGCCGAACGCAAACTCGCAACGTCTCCGAGAGCATCCGCAGGAGCACACAAGAAGTAAACACTGGAAAGAATTCAACGAGAAAGAACTCTATTACTACGAGGCAAACACGAGCAAGCATCAACAAGAAGGCAACACGAGACATCGCACCTACCATCGAGAGCGGTTACTAACAGGTTAAGTGGAGTACTCGTCACACACGACGGTACCGCACGTTTACGGTGGTTCAAGATGTTTAGCTACACAAGGTGAGCAAAGATTATTAACATGGCATCTCACTCAAGCATGGCATAGCACACAAACATGACAAGAGGTGAAGCATAAATAAACTATCTAATCTAGTCACTTTAAGTGGGGGTAAAACCTACACATGGCAACTATTACGGACCCCACGATAATTATAATGTTTGGTACTGTTTTGCCCTAAACCATATTTTATTATTTTTATTAGCAGGAAACAGCAGCATAAACACAATCTACATGCAATTCTAGTCAAGTTACATATAAGAAACATTTTAATCAGAGCAACGGTTAAAAAGTTATTAAATAAACAATTTACAGTGGCATGCAACATAATTAGCAGTAAAAGAGCATGTAAACAAAGTCAAACATGGCAACAAGCAACATTTTATAAAACTAGACACAATTCTAAGCAAGTTACATGTTTAAAGCGTCGCGATCCGAGCTACGAGGTAAAAGATAATCGCATCGCAAAAATAAATAAATCTGCCCTATATTTAAACAGAAAAAAGGCTATACGTCTCATGGGCCGGCCCAACTCGCAGGAAAAATAATAAATAAATAAAGAAAAGAAAAACTTGGCTGCTCACCAAGTGGGCCTTGGCCCACTGGCTGGACAGGGGGGACGCTGGCCTGGCTGGAGAGGCAGGCCGGCGTGGCTGCTGGGCCGCTGGTGGGACTTGGGCCGCGGGTGCCACGCTGGCCCACGCAGCGAGCGGGCGGCCGGCTCGTGCTCGATCCCGCACGGGGTCGTCGGCGCCACCGGCTGGCGAGCTCCGGCGGCCGGCAAGGGCAGCGGGGCTCCGGCGAACCGGATCCAGCGGCGGCGGCGCCGGATCCAGAGGCAGCGGCGAGGGGCTTCGAGGAGGTGCTCCCGCGGCACGGGTGCCTTGGTGTCGCAGGCGGCGGCCGAGCTCGGGAGGCCCTCCCATGGCGGCGGCGCAGTCCGGTGGGCTCCGGCGAACCTGCGAGGCAGAGCGAGGAGATGAGAGGAGAGAAGAGAGGCGCGGAGAGGTGAGGGGCTCACCGGGGCGGCTTGGGCTGCCGTCGGCGCGCTCTGGCGAGCACGGTGGGATCGGCTTCCACGGCTGGCGGCGCGGAGAGGATAGAGGAAGAGAGCGAGGAGAGAGGTTGGCCAGATCTGGACCCGTTGGATCTCAGATCTGACGGTCCAGATCACTAGGAGAGCTAGGGTTTCGGGAATTTGGAGGCAATTGGGCAGATCTGAGTTTTTTGAGGGGGGTGGCTGAAATTTTGTGGCTAGGGAAACCCTAGAAATGGGTGGGAGTGTGGTGGTCTTTATATAGCCCACATGGCTGGCAGTTTGCAAAAACATCCTCGGTTTTTCTCTCGCGCGCGCGGTGCTCACGTTTCTGACTGCCGGGGGTCCGCAGGACCTCCGATTCGGGTAAAACTTTGAACTGCGCGATCAGCGCGTCGAGCCGGCGGCGTTCACATAGTGCTGGAACCATTCCGAGAACACTTTCCGGCGCGATATAAAAATATCCCGTTTACTTATTAAACGGGGTTTTTTCGTTCCGTTGGCTGTGGCTGGTCTCGTTCGGTTTTCGCGACTGTGATCGGGTGAACCCCGGTGTCGCAAAGGTCGAGTGTCACGGTGGCAAGGGTCGGTCTTCTTCCGGTATGAGATTAGAGGGGGGAAATAATCGCCGATCGATAAATCGGGGATGCAAACACCGCAAAAAAATCAGAAAATCAAACAATTCACATCGAAAACAATTTTTTTTAATTTTTGTGAAATCTAGGCTGTTACAACCCCGATTGTGTGCTTCCGTGGGTGCCTTTCGGAGACGATGCGAGCTTGCGATCAACTACGCCTTCGGAACCCGACTTATCAACAAGCAAGGACAATACATTACTTATGATCCATTCTATTTCACCCAGCGGTTTGCATGCTGGTCTAGGTTAGGTTCGATGTTTGATCCTACCACATGTTTACAGCCTTTTTCAAACCTATACAGCCATGTCCCCTCCCAGCAAACCTTGTACTGCTATGTTTCTATTGCTCGTTCCTCAGCCCCTGCTTAGTATGCATGCTCAGGATGCTACGTTGTTACCCTGTTACTCCTTGGTTTCGGATATCACATTATCATTATTATATTGTTGTTGATGATATTGATTATTATAATGTTGACTATATTCGACTAAGGATGGAAGGTCTAGGCTATCCCGCCACGACGCTTTCTTCCATTGGAGTCACCTAGGACCCGAGTTCCGGGTATTGGTTTTAAGACTGAGCGTGCCTAACCGCGTGTGGGATTTTATGGGGTCCCCTTTTCTTACCTACCTGGCTTCAAACATTTCTAGTGGTGGCCCAAGATGATTTACCATTTGAAACCGTGTGTGTGCTGGTCGGCCGCCAGTTGGTTACAAACCACCCTGGACCAGTGAGGACATAGTTCCCTTGCTGGCCCACCTTGTCCGGCTGAGGACCCGGTTTCCCATGTGTGATTCACCGGCTATCCAAACCTGCGACAGACGGTAGAGACCAGATCGAGAGAGCGGCCGGCTCCTGAGATGGATGTCGACTCACCGGGGGCCACCCGGATTTGTTCGTTGTTAGTTAGAGGGACATGTCGTTTCGGATCTCTTAGAACTAAATCATAAAATGGTTTCCTATGATGGGTAGCAACTGAGAGAGATGGGCGTACGTGCAGAGCCTCGTAATAGGCAGTTGGTACACCCCTGCAGGGTTAAATCTTTTCGAGAAGCCGTGTTCACGGTTATGGACGACTTTAGACCTACTCCTTGTTCATAGACAACAACAACTGAGATAATCTTAATATAACTTGATCAATGTGTGTGTGTGCCTTGACTGCTTCTTCTTCGTCGGGATGTGAAGAGGAGGACAAGGATAGGATAGGTGTTATGTTTCCGTAAGTAGTTGATAGCAAGACTTGTTGGAGGCGATTCCTCATCGAATGCTTGGCTCCTTATCTTACTCTCTAGATCGTTAGCCACCTCATAAATGCTAGGGCGGCAGCAACCTCACCACTTACCCTTTCCCTACCGTAAACTACTAGTTGTCCTAGAATGACGAGTGATGAAGTCCTTGCTGGGTCAGATGACCACTACAGTTGGATGATGAGTACCTCTGTACTCATGATACTACCCCCAAACTCTTTTTAGGGTTCTTGATCGACAACAGGTATGGTGATCGACGTTTCACATGGAGAATCGACGACGACTAGTTAGGCGGATCCCGGCGGAGGGCCTGGACCCTTGTGGTTATGGGGATCGATGTTTTTCTCTTTGCCAGTAGGCATTTGTTTGTAGTCTGTACTCAGACATATATCTTCCGCTGTTGTATTGTATTTGAGGCAGTTGTATGCCGATTGTATGAGATTATGTATCCTTGTATCTGTAATGATGTGATATCATGTTGGAAATCCGGGGCATATGGCTTTGTCATATGTCGCGGTGGGACCGATATGTGCTTCGTCCCCGGATCTGGGTTGAAACACCTAGATCTGGAACAGTATCGCATATCGGGCCTTACAACTTGGTATCAGAGCCTTACCGACTATAGGATCCTTTCTCTGGCCGAAGTCGAGTCTAGACAAAAACTATTTTGTAGTTAATAAGTTAGTTAGTGGAGAGTAGGATTCTTTTTACTCCTTACCCTTGCTCTGGTCAGGACAAGTGACGTAAGATTTTTAATTCTCTTCTTATCCCCTTCAAACTTTAGGGTCTCGAGGTGTGGAGTATCGGAACCGTTACAATGCCTTGCTTGCAGCGTATTGTCTCGATTCCGATCTCAGGTTTAGGAATTCCTGTAGTACCTTTAGCTTCTCCGATTTTGGGTATCGTCTGGGTCATTCATTGCCATCCATCCTTTTGCCGGTGTTTTCACGACTTGCGTCGAAAACACTATCCTTTTATCCGGTTATCTTTGTTGTTCCTCCTCTTGACACCGACGGTTTCGTATTTTTGACGATGTCATCTCCCTGCGGAAAATATCTCGACGGAGATCGTCATTCGACATGGAGCAGAGTCCCTTGTTGGTGGTGTTGAAGATCGTCGGCTCTCTTCTTTCCCCCTTCCCCTCTCCCCCGGATTGTCTTGGATCTCGGGACGAGATCCCTTGTTGGTGGTGTTTTATTGTAACAGCCCAGATTTCACAAAAAATAAAAAATTTGTTTTCGGCGTGAATTGTTTGATTGTTTGAATTGTTTGCGGTGTTTGCATCCCCTATTTATCGATCGGCGATTATTTTTCCCCCTCGTATCTCGTATCGGACGGAGACTGACCCTTGCCACCCTGACACTAGACCTTTGCGACACCGGGTTTCACCCGATCACCATCGCAAAAATCGCACGAGACCAGCCGCGGCCAATGGAACGAAAACCACGTTTAATAAGTAAACGGGATATTTTTATAGCGCGCCGGAAGTGTTCTGGGAACGGTTCCAGCGCTAGGTGAACGCCTCCGTCTCGACGCGCTGATCGCGCTGTTCGAAGTTTTACCCGAATCGGAGGTCATGTGAACTCCCGGTGGTCAGAAACGTTGAGCATCGGACGCGAGGGAGAAAACCCAAGGGGCTTTTGCGTAAACTTGCCAGTCAGACCCTCCCTATATAAAGACAACCACTCTCCCACCTCTTTCTAGGGTTTCCCTAACACAAAATTGCAGCCACCCCCCTAAAATCCCCTCAAAATTCTTCCCCCTAGCCCCTCTTAGCCGAAACCTAATTCCTAAGCAATTTCTGGCCATCAGATCTGAGATCTGTGGCTCAGATCGCGCCACACAGCCACTCCAGCCGGCAGAGCAGACCCGGGCCCTGCCGGGCCGAGCGCCGCCGTCGCGGGCCCGCCCGAGCCCATCGCGCCTCCGCTGCCTCGTAGAGAAGCCTGAGCCGTCGTTCCTCCTCAAGTCGGCGAGCTCGACGCGCGCCATCTCCAGCCAGCCGGCGGCGACGACCATGGCCGCCGAGCCGGCCAGCTCCTCCCCGCGCCCCCTTCCATCCTTCTCCTCTTCTCACCCCGCCTCCCTCTTCCTTGCAGCTCGCAGCGGGAGCCACCGCCGGCCACCAGTGCGCGCCATGGCCGGAGCCGCCCTAGTCTCCTTGCTGCGCCGCCCGAAGACGGCCAGGTCGGGCCGCCGCGACCTCCAGACGCCCCTCCTGCGCCCGACCCGCCGCTCCTGGAACCAGCCGCGCCCCTCCTCAGCCTCACCGGAGCCTGCCTGCTCGCCGGCAAGGCTGCCGCCAGCCGCCACCCATTTCGGGATCGGGAGGCGCCCCGATCCGATCGGCTGAACCCAGCGCCATGGGCTGGCCTGCCGGTGCAGCCTAACTCCCTGGCCCAGCCGCTGCCTCCTCTGGCCAGATGGGCTCAGCCCAAGGGGTGAGGCCCTTTTTTTTCTCCGCTCTTATCTGTTATTTTTCTAAGTCCTGTGTAATCTGCTGATTCAATTTTGCGTTGCCCGTATCTTTTAGCTCGTAGCTCGGATTGCAACGCTTTAAAAATGAAACTTGCTTAGAATTCTGTGTAGATTAATAAAATGTTGCTTGTTTCCATGTTTGACTTTGTTTACATGTTGTTTGACTGCTAATTACATCGCATGCCACCATAAAATTGTTTCTTTAATAACTTTTTAACCGTTGCTCCGTTTAAAACGTTTCTTATATGTAACTTGACTAGAATTGCATGTAGATTGTGTTTATGCTGCTCTTGCTTGCTAATAAAAATAATAAAATAATGTCGATGGCAAAACAGTACCAAATGCAATATTTATCGTGGGGTCTGTAATAGTTGACATGTGTAGGTTTTACCCCCCACTTAAAGTGACCTAGATTAGATAGTTTATTTATGCTTCACCTCTTGTCATGTTTGTGTGCTATGCCATGCTTGAGTGAGATGCCATGTTAACAACCTTTGTTGATCACCTGTAGCTAAACAACTTGAACCTTTCCAAATGTGCGGTATCGTCGTGTGTGACGAGTACTCCACTTAAATTTTTAGTAACCGCTCTCGACGGTAGGTGTGATGTCTCGTGTTGCTTCTTGTTGATGCTTGCTCGTGTTTGCTTCGTAGTAATAGATGCTTGCTCGTTGATTGCTTTCAAGTGTTTACCGTCTTGTGTGCTTCCGTGGGTGCCTTTCGGAGACGATGCGAGCTTGCAATCAACTACACCTTCGGAACCCGACTTATCAACAGGAAAGGACTATACATTACTTATGATCCATTCTATTTCAACCAGCGATTTGCATGCTAGTCTAGGTTAGGTTCGATGTTTGATCCTACCACATGTTTACAGCCTTTTTCAAACCGATACAGCCATGTCCCCTCCCAGCAAACCTTTTACTGCTATGTTACTATTGCTCGTTGCTCAGCCCCTGCTTAGTATGCATGCTCGGGATGCTACGTTGTTACCCTGTTACTCCTTGGTTTGGGATATCACATTATCATTATTATATTGTTGCTGATGATATTGATTATTATAATGTTGACTATATTTGACGAAGGATGGAAGGACTAGGCTATCCCGCCCCGACGCTTTGTTCCATTCGACTCACCTAGGACCCGAGTTCCGGGTATTGGTTTTAAGACTGAGCGTGCCTAACCGCGTGTGGGATTTTATGGGGTCCCCTTTTCTTACCTACCTAGCTTCAAACATTTCTAGTGGTGGCCCAAGCTGATTTACCATTTGAAACTGTGTGTGTGCTGGTCGACCGCCAGTTGTTTACAAACCACCCTGGACCAGTGAGGACATAGTTCCCTTGCTGGCCCACCTTGTCCGGCTGAGGACCCGGTTTCCCATGTGTGATTAACCGGCTATCCAAACCTGCGACAGACGGTAGAGACCAGATCGAGAGAGCGGTCGGCTCCTGAGATGGATGTCGACTCACCGGGGGCCACCCGGATTTGTTCGTTGTTAGTTAGAGGGACCTGTCGTTTCGGATATCTTGGAACTAAATCATAAAATGGTTTCCTGTGATGGGTAGAAACTGAGAGAGATGGGCGTGCATGCGGAGCCTCGTAATGGGCAGTTGGTACACCCCTGCAGGGTTAAATCTTTTCGAGAAGCCGTGTCCACGGTTATGGACGACTTGAGGCCTACTCCTTGTTCATAGACAACAACAACTGACATAATCTTAATATAACTTGATCAATGTGTGTGTGTGCCTTGACTGCTTCTTCTTCGTCGGGATGTGAAGAGGAGGACAAGGATAGGATAGGTGTTATGTTTCCGTAAGTAGTTGATAGCAAGACTTGTTGGAGGCGATTCCTCATCGAATGCTTGGCTCCTTATCTTACTCTCTAGATCGTTAGCCACCTCATAAATGCTAGTGCGGCAGCAACCTCACCACTTACCCTTTCCCTACCGTAAACTACTAGTTGTCCTATAATGACGATTGATGAAGTCCTTGCTGGGTCAGATGACCACTACAGTTGGATGATGAGTACCTCTGTACTCATGATACTACCCCCAAACTCTTTTCAGGGTTCTTGATCGACAACAGGTATGGTGATCGACGTTTCACGTGGAGACTCGACGACGACTAGTTAGGCGGATCCCGGCGGAGGGCCTAGACCCTTGTGGTTATGGGGATCAATGTTTTTCTCTTTACCAGTAGGCATTTGTTTGTAGTCTGTACTCAGACATATATCTTCTGCTGTTGTATTGTATTTGAGCAATTGTATGCCGATTGTATGAGATGTTGTATCCTTGTATCTGTAATGTTGTGATATCATGTTGGAAATCCGGGGCATATGGATTTGTCATATGTCGCGGTGGGACCGATATGTGCGTCGTCCCCGGATCTGGGTGGAAACACCTAGAGCTGGAACAGTACCGCATATTGGGCCTTACAAGCGGCCTGGCCAGTCTTCTCGCACATAGTCTACACATTTGTTTTCCACGAGTCAATCATATTAGTTCCTAATATAAACAAACATTATAACATGCGTTCTTTGGGTGAATATGAACAAGTGACTTACCACGATGAGCTCGTACAAGGCCCGGTTCGACGCATCGTGGCGTGCTGCGGCTTCCTCAAGAGCCTTCATCGTCCTCTCGTCTGCCAACCTCTCTCTCTCTCCTGCCTTCTCCTCTGCCAACCGCTCCTTCTCCTCGAGTAGCCTCTGGGTATTATGTCGCTCTCTCTCAAGAGCTTCCTGCAACCCCACTCCTGTAGTTAGCACTGTAGTATTCGATGAGAGAACACAAGAACGCAAGAGTCCTTATGGCTAACCTCGATAGCGAGATCGACTGGCCACGCACGAGTCCTCATAGCAGGAGAAGAGCTCGTTTGGCGCGCCCGTATATCAGGAAGAGTCCTATTGCACCGAATCAACTTATCTCCAATGGCCATGGCGCCATGGCGCCTTCCGCCACCAGAGATCATCACCAGCTCCGGGTCTATAGGCTTCCCAACCGGGGTATAATCCTGCCCGTGCTTCTCCTTCGCCACCTCGGTATAAGCCTTCATCTTACCGTAGGCGGCAACGTTGGTGAAAGTCGATGGAGTGGCAATATCTGACTCTGAGAGTGCCTTGGACTTCTTGTACGACGTTGTATGAGCCATGCAATAATTGTCGAACACACCAAGCGGCTCTGTTTTATTATGCTCCGCCTAAAAGACAAAGCAAAGCACAATATTAGTAAACGGCTAAGTTGTGGGTGCGTAAAAGACAATATTAGCAAAAAAAACATACCCATTTTTGCCCGTAACCAGCTAACTTGCGGCTGCCTTGATGGTGTGGCACACCAACCATCTAGGCGCGCCGGTCCTTGGCATTGTTGTGGGCGGCCAACTAGGCTTCTGGGAACCACTAGTCCACAATGACCTCCCAACAATCCATCTTATCCGCACACAATCTCGGTGGCGCCTAAGTTACTAAACAGGAAGATTAGCTATTATATAGGCCTAGCTAGCTAGGAATGAAATCAACGAAACTAAAAGACGCAAGAAGGGGTTACCATCATGTACTGTCCCTCGAAAGATACTTCTTTCGGCATTCCGACTTGCTACGCTTAAGGCCACGCTTGGCGTAGTAGTCACGGACCGCCTGCACTCGCATCTCGTGCCTTGTGTTCTGCAAGAGGCGTTTGCACTCTTGGATGAGCACCTTTCCCGCTCCTCCTCCATGGACTCTTCGACCTTGTAATAGACCTGCAATTAATAGCACGAGAAAACACTGATGAGTGCACCAACTACCTAGCTATTCTCAAGTTCTCATTGTGTGAAAGAGAAATTACTCAAAAGCCGTTCAACACCATGTCCGCTCTGGTGTGGCATTTGACCCCGTTGACGGTCTTATTTGACGGGGCCTCGGCAGCTATATATTGCTCCCAAAAGAGTCCAGGCTGCGGAGGCGAATCATCATCGGGCAACTGAACCAACCCCGAAAAATTCTGCCTGATGAGCACACCAAGGATGTCGTTGGGATTGCGGACACCCGAGGCGTATGCCCAACCCCTGCAATACAAAAAAGTAAAAAAGCCATCAGATATTTGCATAAACCTCGGCGTACTGAAACAAAGTAATTAAGTGCACTTACGTCTCTCCATCAGGCGTAATCAACGACATATGGGCGGGAGTCACCGGCTCAGCCGGGAGCCGTGTACCCCCACGTTGGTACACGGTGTTACCCTCAGCCCCCTCAGCCTCATCATCAGTGGGAAATGCCTCCTCTTCACCAACCTGCCTCTCTTCACCAACCTCACCCTCGGTCGTCTCCACCTTCGGCCACGAACCCCAGGACGTGCGCCCGGATGTAGCCTTCTCCTCCACCACGGGACTCTCCCGGGAGGGAACCACCCTGTGCTTTGGTGAATTAGCCGGAGGTGGTGGCAAGGAAGGCGCAACTGCCCGCCTCCCTCTCATGCGGCCACCACCTTCTCTGCCTCCTCTCCCGCCCTTCTTCGTCCGAGCTCCTCTCCCCTTGGGCACCTCAGAAGTAGGAGACGAGGACATACTCTCGAGCAAAGACTTTCGTAGAGTCCCAGGTGCGAGCGTAGTACCCCGGGCCCTACCTCGTGACGAAGAATAACCCGCGGAGGTCTCGCCCTCCATATCTGTCACGAACCTGCCAGAAAGCATAGTAAAAGAAATTAGTACAAATGAGAAAAATAAATAATACTACAACAAAAGAAAAAAAGTAATTACTATAATGAGAATATATATAAATATATTTAAAGTTGGGATTCATACAACTAACAATAGTCGGGAACATCCGTCTCTTCTCTGGGATCAATTGATCGATCATCATCACTATCACGCGTGTCGTCGTAAATGACGGCATCGTCGGGCTCAACAACACCAATATTTGGAAGGCCTTTCTGTAAACGGTCAAGCATTGACAAGTCATCTGGAGCAGTAACCTCTTCTTCTTCAGGAGGCTCGTGCACATCATTGGTATGGGCTTCTTCCTCATCATCGGTATCGGGTTCACTCTCATTGTCTTATTCCATGTTCTCGGGTTGTGTAGAGCGGTTTCGGAAATGTTTTTTCAGGCTCCGGGTTTCTTGGAAGAATTCTCCTTCATATGTCTCCGGGTTAATGTGAGGCTCATAATCATCTTCATTGGGGGGAGGTGGTCTAAGATGTGGCGGCACATCATAAACGACATTCCAACCATTCAGGTTTTCAACCGTTTGGCAGGGGTATGATAGATAGAAAACCTGGGTGGCATGTTGAGTCGTAATATAGACATCGTGGACATTGAAATGTGTGTCTTGTCGAATTTCAACTAGACCTACATGTTCATGAGTCCGTCTAGTCTCCGACGGAAGAAACCAATGACATTTGAAGACAACGACGTTTGGAGGATTTTCACCATAGAATAGAAGTTCGTATATTGCTTCAACTCTTCCATAATATTCGATACCTCCTTCGCCAACAGCCGACACACCCGAATTTGTAGATGTTCGATCGGGAATTATTTGTTCTTTACCAACGGTACGAAAGCGATACCCATTGATATCGTATTTCTCAAATGGACGGACCTTAAAGTCAAAACCATTAGCGACTTGTCTCAATTCGGCGTCTATAGTCTCGTCATGTGAATTTTCCTATAAGTTTAATAGGAAAAGATTGGTATATTAGTCGGAAATATGAACAACAAATGAAATCCTTTATGAATGGTAGTTACCGTTCGTTTGAACCAAGAGATGAAACCGAAATTGTCGTGTCCATGTTTGGCGAGAAGCTCATACTCTGCGATGGAATCCCTTTCAATAACCGCTCCATTCGAGTATTGGGCGACGTATCGACTGTACCAATTGATGTCAATAAGACACCAGAATTATAAGAAGTTTCAAAACATTTTACGTACTGAGCACTTACTCGATGTACGGACGCACTTCTGTTAGGTTGGTAAAGATATACAACGTAAGGTTCCTCCATTCTTCGAGATCCAAAATCATATTTCTCGAAGCACCAATTGGTCCAAGCTTCCCTTTGAATAGGCTGAGGTTGGATTGACGTCGTTCGGGGTCGCCAGTATTGTATCGAGGCTTTGGATTATGCAAATGGCGATTTTTGGCTTCATAGTGTGTTGTCACGAAGTTTGCCGCCTCCTCGGTAATGAATGCCTCGGCCATGGATGCTTCAATTCTACGTTTATTTTTACAATTTGCTCGAAGCGTCTTCTGCATTCTCTCGGTTGAATAGCACCAACGGTTTTGCACAGGGCCACCCAATCTTGCCTCGGTCGGGAGATGCAATATCAAATGCTGCATCGGATTCAAAAAAACCCGGTGGAAAGATCTTTTCTAACTTGCAGAGAAACTCCGCCGCCGTCTCTTCCATGTATTCTAGCAAGCCATCGGATAGTTCTTTAGCACAAAGAACACGGAAGAAATAGCTCAGTTATGTCAGTACTAGCCATTCTTCCTCGGGGATATAGTCGCGCAACATCACCGGCATTACCCGCTCAAGCCATATGTGCCAATCATGACTCTTGAGCCCAAATATTTTCAATTTTTCTGGACTAGCTCCCCTCCTCAGATTCGCTGCATACCCATCGGGGAACACCAAACGGTTTTGCACCCACAAGAGAATTTCCCCCATATGCCCCCTTTCAAGATTGAACCAGACCCTTGGCTTCGACCAATTCTTCCTTCCTTTCGGCTGTCGCATGTCTTGTAAAGGTCTATGACATAGAGTCTCCTGGTCGACTCTAGCTTTAGGATTATCCTTTGACTTCCCATCTATGCCGAAAAATGTACCAAATAGGGCCTCACCGATATTCTTTTCAGTGTGCATCACATCAATGTTGTGTGGAAGTTCGAGGTCTGTGAAGTAGGGGAGATCCCAGAAGCATGTCCTGTGAGTCCATGCGTGTTCCGAATTATATACCTTGAAATACCCGGGACGTTCTGGATCAGGCTCGAGAGATTTCAACTGAGCCAGGACCTGTTCACCCGTCATCGTAGGTGCTGCCAGGTTTTTGACAGCTTTTCCTTTGATGAAGTTCTTCCTGTCTCTTCTGAAAGGACGCTTAGGAGGCAGAAACTGACTATGCAAGTCGAAGCAGATATACTTGCCACCCGCCTTCATCCAATGAAACTGAAGAGCAGCCTTGCATGTTGGGCATGCGAACCTTCCATGAACACACATGCTAGAGAAAAGCGCATACGCCGGGAGGTCATGCATCGAGTACTGATACCACACATGAATTATTAAGGTCTTTTTGCTAGCTGCATCGTATGTCTTGAACCCTTCATCCCAAGATTTTTGCAATTCCTCCTTAAGCGGTTGCATGTACACATCCATATTCTTCCCCGGATATTTGGGCCCTGGTATTACCAATGTCAGGAAAATGTTCTTCCTTTTCATAATCTCTGAGGGGGGGGGGATTGAGTGGCATGACAAATACAGGCCAACAACTATATGAGGCTGCCATCAGACCGAAAGGATTGAACCCATCCGTGCCGAAGGTGATTCGGAAATGCTTTGGATTCTTAGCTTTTTGCACATGTTTTTCATCGAAGTGCTTCCATGCTAAACCATCTGATGGGTGAGTCAACATCGGCTTCCCATCTGCATCAAATTCCGTTCTCTTCCCATATTTGTGACATGTCATCTGTCTAGCTGTCTCTTCCATCATGTAAAGGCGTTGAATTCTTGGTATCACTGGAAGATACCGAAGAACATTTACGGGTATTTTGGTCTGCGTCCTCTCACCTTGACCATTGTCTACCACAACATACCTGGATGACTTGCATTTGGGACAATAGTCTTCATGCGCATACTCTTTCCTAAATAAAGCACATCCATTGGTACAGGCTTGCAGGCATACTCTTTCCTAAATAAAGCACATCCATTTTGCAAACAATGTATCTACTCATAGGGCATCTTAAGTACCTTGAGGATCTTATCCGATTGGTACAGGCTTGCAGGCATAACATGATCTTTTGGTAGAAACCGCCCAAATAGGGTCATGATCGCATTGTAGCATTCTGTGCCCAAGTTGAATTGTGCCTTCAGAGCCATCACTTGTGCGATGGCATCGAGCTGACAAATCTCAATGTGAGCGTGGAGAGGACATTTTGAGTACTCCAACATCTCATAGAAGGCCTTCGCAGTTTCCTCCATCTCATCTCCTCATCCCGCGCATCGTCAAAGTCATGCACCATGTCTTCGATCCCGGTTCCATACTCGTCCGTGCGCTGGCGGACCACCTCCTCTCTCCTGCATCCGGCAGACTCGCCATGTAAAGTCCACACCGTATAATCAGGCTTAAAACCCCACTTCTGCAAGTGTTTACCCATATCCACCTCTGTCGCCTGTTTATAGTTGTCGCACCTAACACAGGGGCACCAGGTTTTTCTCTAACCATTTGTAAACGCTGCTCTCAGAAAGTCCTTGGTTTTCATTTCCCATTTAGTGGTCATCTCTTTCTGATTAGGGCGACCGGTGTACATCCACGCACGATCATCGCTCATCTTGTCACTAGCTAGCTACTAAACAACAAATATACAAGTTTGTCAATTTTATTACGTCCATTTTTTATTGCTTTTATCATACATAGCTACGTCATACGCAATTAATTAACCTACACACTAATAGGTAAAGATAGGTCCTAATCCCATCCGAGTATGTGTAGAGTGGGTTCGTTTTCCCATGCTCTGCTCCCGACCCGACGCAGAATTTCCGCAGCACCTCCCCGCTGTTCTCCTAATACACGTCTCGAAGACAAGCCGAGAGGTTGTGTATCCGGATAACAACAGGGAGGCGCTGACGAAATTCCACGTCGGATCAGGAATAGAGCATGGAAAAACGACCCAATCTACACATACTCGGGCAGTCCATGGATAACGTTGGACAATTCGAAAGAATTACTATTATAAATATGCAAATGAATGCATATTAATAACTGTAATCCTTTCGAACGGGAGACGCATACTGGTCACGCGACAAGCCTAGCTAGTTTCATCTGCACGAAGGCCGGGACAGAGCAAAAGGAAGGGGGAGGAGGATAGGACTTTTTTTACTCACCCTCGAACGCAGGGGATGTCGTCGAATAAGAGACCCTCGACGGCGGTGCTCGAGGTGAAGTGGAAACACCTGCACATTAAAAACACTCAGTCCCGATAATTAATCTATGGAATACTAACATCTAATTACTAAATATAATATCTCTACTTTCTTATTCCCACCGGCAGAAGGGCCGGGCGGGAGCGATGGGTTGCGCCGGTGATTCTCTCCTTCGATCCTCCTCGTCTTCTACCTTCTCCTTCTCTCCTCCTCCTCCTCCTCCTCCTCCTTCTCCTTTTCTCCTCCTCCTCCTCCTTCTCTGCTCCTCCTCCTCTCCTCCTCTTTATTTACATTTTTCCTTTAAATTTCTTTTTTTTCTTTACATTTTCTCTTTATTTTCCTTTACATTTTCCCTTTATTTTCCTTTACATTTTCTCTTTATGCTCATTTACATTTTCTATTATTCTTCTTGTTTTCTTTTCTTATTCCTATTCTTCTTCTTCTTCTTTCCATTTTCTTATTCTATTTACATCTAGAACCTAAAATACAATATACTAGCAACTAACAGAAAAAATTATGAATAAAATATACACTAAAAATCTAGAACCTAAAATCCTAACACTAACATCCTAACTAATGCATATTTTCCTTTTATTTTTTTCTAAAATCTAAAATTCTAACTAAAACTAACTAACCTAACTACAACTAACTAACTAAACTAACTACAATTAACTAAAACAGAGAAAAAACAGAGAGGGGGAGGAGGGGGCTCACCAGAGGAGGGTGGCGGCGGCGGCTGTTGGAGGAGAGCAGAACCGGCGGCAAGGGCCGCACGGCGTCTCTTCACCGGCGGTGGCGGGGATCTGCAACCGGAGGAGGGAGGTGGCGGCCTGTTAGAGAGGAGGAGAGGAGAGAGAGGAGGGAGGAGGAGAGGAGAGAGAGGAGGACGGGCGTCGGGGCTCACCGGCGATGGGCGCGGTGGGACGGCTCGGGCGGCGGCGGGGTGTGGGATGGAGAGAGAGAGAGTGGGGGATGGGGAAAGAGAGTGGGGAAGTTAACGGCCCGTACTATGCCGTCAGCCAGCAGACGGCAAAGGCTTCTATGTCGTCTACTTGCAGACGGCATAGCACGGGGCTGTTAGCCAGATCGAGCGCAACCCGAGTGGGCCCCGATTGGCACTTTGCCGTCTGCATGTAGACGGCATAGAAGCCTTTGCCGTCAACCTGGGTGGACGCAGACGGCAAAGAGCGGGTTTTCCATGCGTCTGTCATTTGCCGTCTGTATTTAGGTCAACAGACGGCAAACAACCTCTTTGCCATCTGCTCCGATGAAATACAGATGGCAAAGAGGTTGACACATCGCAAACTGTTGAATTCCAGTAGTGCCCTCTCGCGAATCCCGCGCCGCCCGAGCGCACGCCAGAGCACCGTCGTGGAAAGCTCGTGGCCGACGAGCTTCTTAGCCCCCCGCCACCTTGTCCAGCACGCGCAGCGCACTCGTCTTCGTCGAACCACTCTTCTAATTGAGTCAAGCACGCACCGGAGACGAAGCCCTCCTCATCGACTCAACGCCGACCGCCGCGAAGCAAATCGTCGATTGCGCCGCCACCTTGCCTTCCCCGGCCCAGCCATCTTCACCATCGTGTGCAGGGTGAGCTTCTTTCTCTTCCCTTTCCATCCAATGTTTTTCTCGCGTCCTCTTTCGCGTTCCGCCATGGAAGCCGAGACATGTCGCCGCCATGGTCGACCTAGCGCTCGCCCCCGTGTACCTATGACCCCGCCAAGATGGTTGTTGCGCCTCTTCTCGTGCTAGGAGGCCAACGCACCTCTCCTCTCTCGATTTGGTGCAAGCTAGCGTCCTCCCTGCCGGAGCAGAGCACGGTAGCCGCCCGAGCTCGACGCCGGCGACGCTTAGGAGCCCCCTTGTCTCCCCGTGGGAACCAGCAGACGTGGACGAGCACGAGGAGCGTACTGGTAGTCCCCCCGCGCTCTCCCATAGCCGGAGACGCCGGAACAGTGAGCGCAGCCACGCAGTTTGGTCGCCGCCGATCAAACTCCGATGAGGCCCACGTGGCCACTTAATTAGGGGCTTAATCCCCCCCTAATTAACCCCTTGGGTCACAGACAAGTGGGCCCTGCCCCCCCCCCCCTAATAGCCTAATTAAATTAAAGTAAACAGAAACTTAAACCTGTCCCACTGACAGTGTAGGCCCACTGGTCAACCCCCCTGACGTCACCCCTGCGTCGGCATGATGTAGTAATTGGAATTTAAGTTAAAAGAAAATCAGGAAATTGCAGAAAATACAATAAACTTTGGAAAATCATAGAAAATTCATACTAACTCCAAATTTAACAAATAATATATGAAAAATTATCAGAAAAAATCATGGATTATGAATATGCAATTTTTTTCATGTTTGGCCGATTTTAAATGGGGAAACAATAGCAAATGTGCATATGGCATAATTTGAATTTGAATTTGCAATTATTTTGCAATAGACTTCAATTAAATGGAATTGTCAACACATCAGTACCATGTACACCATGTTTTCACAACTTATCATGTGCTTGAGCATTGTATTTGTATTGATGTTCCTTCTCCGCATTGTTTGCTATCGGTAGAGGTGGAACCAGAAGTGATGGCCATCCCTGAAGCAGAAGATCGATAACCCGTGTATCGTCAGCAAGGAAAGCAAACCCCATTGATAATGTCTATAAAAACCCAGTTCCCTCTCATTCTCGCTTATGCATGTTTAGGAGTTCACCATGATACGTTCTACCGCTAGTTGAACCCATTCCTTTGCATGACCTATCATTTCTGCAACAGTATTAAGCAAACGCCAACCTAGCAGATCTAGGAATTGTTTATGATCATCATGTGGCCATTCATCCATGTTATGCTTATTCTATGCTTAGAGTTGTGGAAGCATTGGTCCATCTTGAGTGATGAATTGATGTTGGTAGTAATCATGTTCATGTTAATTTTGATGAAAAGGGTGTGGTGAACTTGACTAAACAAGGTGGACGATGAGAGGTTGTGTAGGAGTGCACAGTGGGCTGTCTCGTTGAACACTGCCCTTGGACCCGTGTTCTTGTGTTGTGATCCAAGACAAAGAGTAGTACCACATGTTGGGCAAACGGATCCCCGCTCAACCTACTAACTCACTCCAGTTCAAGTCCAGGAGTCACTATTTCGGGTTTTCCATTTGGCATATGCATAGAAAAAGAATGAATGAAAGTTTGCATCATTTAGATATGTGGGTAGACCTGTGAGACAGTAAAACCATCTGCTAAGGTGGCGTCTCGTTCGCCTGCATCGTCTGAGTCCGTATCGTTGACCCGGCCGGACTCTTGAGCGGTAAGCAACTCAGATGGTTGATTCCTGGATTAGAGTTGGCTGTGAGGTAAAAGTTGTGGAAATTATCCTCGCCGACACCCGCTTGAAGGGTGGCGAGATCTTGGCGGTAACTCATGGTTTCATGTGTGTAGCAGTACACCCCTGCAGGGTTAAAAAAACTATTCGAATAGTCGTGTCCGCGGTCATGGACTACTTGGAGACCTATGCTTGATTATTAGACAACTTCAATGGTTACTCTAAAATTGCCAAGATAAGTGTGAGTGCTATGGCATGCTTTCTCGTGGGAAAGTCGAGGAAGTATCCATAGTGGTGTATTGGTTGGATACTTGGTAGTGGACTCGTATACGCTTCTTACCTCAATTTTGGTACTCGTAGTACAGGACTAGCCAAGTCAAAGCTGGCACTTTTGCATGTCGAAACCCCACCTCCCTTTACCTTGAAACTTGAGCATGAGTAGTGTAGTTCTGGTATAACTCTTGCTGAGTACGACTTTGTACTCACGTTTTCGTATTCTATGTTTTAGATGAGAACCCAGACCCCGATGGAGACACCTTCCTGAAGCTCGACGTTGACTTAGATAGTATAGTTCCAGACAGCAGTTTGGTCCCTCGTGGAAGGGCTTGTATGTTCAACAAGGCTTCTCTAAGCCATTTGTTAATCTTGTTTGTACTCAGACCTAATTTGGTTCCGTTGTTTGATGTAATGATGGATCATAGTCATATGATCTTTGTGTACTCTATGTGTAAGTCAATAAAGATATACTTTGTAGAGTTCATGAAATGTGTACCTGTTATTTGCACTGGACATGTATGTTGTGTGTATGATTATAACAAGCATGTCTTAGTGTGGGGTTTGATAGCTTAGTTGTGATCTTGTAAGCGGTCTTTTATACACCAAGTGGCCCTTAGATGTGCGCAGCTTGGGGCATCGCGATGCGATTGCTCGTGACTCTGTCACGTGGCACACTTTGTTGTATGATTGAGCCCGCCCGACACCCCGACTATGTGATCGGGATGGAGTCTGTTTATGTAAGTGTTATAATTAAATCGATAATTTGGTTGAGGCGACTTGTCTATGAGTATGGGATTTCACCACCCATAATCATTTGGACTTGTGAGCGGGCGATGAGGACCCATCTCAGTAGATCATCCGGTCTGGATGGGATGCCCCTCACGTTCGATGCTTTCCGAGAGTGTTCCGTGCTTGGCCTTGACTGCTTAGACAAGTGGGTACGGCTCTCGGCTCTCCATATGATTCAGTTGTGACTGGAATTACATACGCATATTCCGGGTCCCGACAGACTTGGTATCAGAGCAGGACTGTCTGTAGGATTATCAGCCTTGGTCGAAGTCGAGTCTAGCCTTCGATAGTTATATAGTTACTTTGGGTATATAAGGGAACAACCTAAGGCTTATTTTTTTCCTTACCCTCATCGATCTGAGTTCTAAGTCCCTCTCATCTTTTCTACGGGAAGATAGGACTAGGCTCATCTATGTCTTACTAGAACATCTCGTTGATTACTTCTTTGTAGCCGTAGGAAAGTTGTGTTCAGTTGTTTAGAGTCGTTGTGCTTCTTGTTTTGAGACTTCCTATGTAAGTGTTGTTGTTATGTTGTGAGAATTTCCATTTCTCTTCCAATTACAGCCGTTATGCTATCCGAGTCATTACAGGTTTCTTCATAATCTGATGCATTTGCAAAATCCTTCTCTCTATTTCGGATGTCCTTCCAGAAGATTTGTTAGGTGGCATACCCGACAGTTCCATAGAGTTTGTTGTAGGTTTTCTTCTAGAAACCTATGTTGATGCATTTGCAGTTCTTCCTCCCACTTTAGATGTTTCCTAGCCAGAATAACCACACTGACCATCATGTTGGGGTACTTCGCTACTCTGACATATCTGTTGAAGCCCCTAGTAAGCCATGGTCATCCTCTAGGAAATTACCCAGTAACGCAACTCCTTAAACCTAGTCACCCGACAGATGTGTAGAATGGATAGTTGATCTTATGCCAGGCACAACCCCAATTTCAAGACGCCCATGTAGAATGGCCCCACATGAGTTAGCTGAGCTTAAAATCCGACTCGAAGCTTTGTTGGCAAAAGGCTTCATCCGCCCTAGCTCATCGCCATGGGGTTGCCCCGTTCTGTTAGAAACGAAGAAAGATGGAACAAAAAGGATGTGCGTAGACTATCGCTCGCTAAATCTAGCGACGATAAAGAACAAATACCCACTGCCCAGGATCAATGATCTTTATGATCAACTTGCTAGATCCTCGGTCTTCTCCAAGATGGATTTCAGATTAGGATATCATCAAATCAAGATCCGAAACGAGGACGTTCCCAAGACGGCTTTCACTACTCGATATGGTCATTACGAGTTCACCGTCATGTCCTTCGGTCTAACCAATGCCCCCGCCACTTTCTCGCGCTTGATGAATTCGATCTTCATGGAGTATTTAGATAAATTTGTTGTAGTTTATCTTGATGACATTCTCATCTACTCGAAGAACAAAGAAGAGCACGCAAAACATCTTAGGCTGTTATTGATGAAACTTCGAGAGCATCGCCTATATGCGAAGTTCTCTAAGTGCGAATTTTGGCTACCAGAAGTGACCTACTTAGGCCACGTGATATCTTCCAAAGGCATTGCTGTCAATCCCGAGAGAGTTCAGGCTGTCCTTGACTGGACTCCACCTGAATTGGTTAAGCAAGTTAGGAGTTTTCTTGGCTCAGCAAGCTATTTTCGCCGCATCGTTGAGAACTTCTCCAAAGTTGCAAAGCCTCTAACTGAACTCCTCAATAAAGATACGAAATTCCAATGGACTCCCAAGTGCGAGGAAAGCTTTCAAGAGCTAAAAAGAAGATTGACTTCTGCACCCGTACTTGCACCTCCATACACCAAAAAGGATTTTGAGATCTATTGTGACGCCTCATGGCAAGGGTTAGGGTGCATACTTATGCAAGATCGACATGTGGTAGCATACGCTTCATGCCAGTTGCGTCCACATGAAGAAAACTATCCTACCCATGATCTTGAACTCGCTACCGTAGTTCATTCCCTGAAGACATGGCGACATTACCTCCTTGGTAATCAATGCCAAATCTATTCTGGTCACCAAAGCCTCAAATACATATTCACCCAGCCAGATCTTAATCTCAGGAAAAGACGTTGGATAGAGTTGATAAAAGACTATGACTTAGGAATTTCTTTCACCCCAGGAAAAGCTAATGGCATGGCTGATGCACTAAGTCGTAAGTCGTATTGTAACAACCTCATGTTACAATAGTATCAACCACTTCTTCATGAGGAATTTCGAAAGCTCAATATCGAGATTGTTCCTCATGGCTTCCTATATACCTTGGTGGCAAAACCAACCCTTCAGAATCAAATCATAGCCGCCCAGAAAAGTGATAGTGGTATTCGAGAGATCAACCAGAACATTGCTAGCGGAGATGCTAAATGTTTCTCTGTAGATGATCAAGGAAAGGTATTATATGAAAATCGTTTAGTAGTCCCTGAGAATCAAGACCTAAGGCAGCTGATCCTTAAGAAAGTTCATGACACTCCCCTTTCGATTCATCCCGGTAGCACAAAAATGTACCGAGATCTACGCCAGAGATTTTGGTGGACCAGGATGAAGAGAGAGACTGCTCAATTTGTTGCCGAATGTGATGTTTGTCGTCGCATTAAGGCAGAACACCAAAGACTTGCTGATACTCTTAAATATTTTCCTATTCCCGAGTGGAAATGGGACAAAGTCAGTATGGACTTCAGCACCAGCTTTCCAAAAACCCAGAAAGGAAATGATGTCATCTTCGTTGTCATTGATCGACTTTCCAAAGTTGCTCACTTCCTTCCCGTTCGCGCGTCTATAACTGTTAGCCAGTTAGCGGACTTGTATGTCTCTAGAATTGTGTCTCTTCATGTTGTTCCTTTGGAAATCAATTCTGATCGTGGTAGCCTTTTCATCTCTAGATTTTGGCAAAGTTTTCAGAATGATATGGGAACTCATCTCTCCTTTAGCACAGCTTTCCATCCTCAGTCTAGCGGTCAAGTTGAAAGGGTTAACCAAATTCTTGAAGACATGCTCAGAGCTTGTGTTATATCTTTCGGAAAGAATTGGGAGAAATCTCTTCCATTCGCCGAATTCTCTTATAACAATAGTTTCCAATCTAGTCTGAACATGGCTCCTTTTTAACTCCTCTATGGACGACTATGTCGAACACCCCTTAACTGGTCAGAAACAAGTGAAAGACTATTCTTTGGACCGGATATGATCAAGGAAGCAGAAGATCAAGTTCACATTGTTCGTAATCAATTGAAAGCCGCCCAGTCTCGTCAGAAAATCTAATATGATCATCATCATAGGAAAGAGAGCTAAAATCTGGATGAGAACGCTTACCTTCGGGTTACTCCTCTAATGGGTACCCAACGCTTCGGTATCAAAGGCAAGTTGGCCCCATGTTACATCAGACCTTTCCGAATTCTTGCTAAACGTGGAGAAGTTGCCTACCAACTTGAACTACCCCCTCAACTTTTCCGAGTACATGATGTATTCCATGTGTCACAACTCAGGCGTTGCTTCAAGGACCCCATCCGCGAAGTCGAATATGAAACGCTTGATCTCCAAGATGACCTTTCTTATCAAGAGTACCCTATTCGTATTCTTGATTCCGTAGAGCGTGTCACGCGTCGTCAGAAGATCAAGTTCCTCAAAGTGCAATGGTCACAGCACTCCGAGAAAGAAGCTACGTGGGAAAGAGAAGACCGCCTCCGTGCCGAGTACCCCACCTTCCTCCCGACGACTTCTGAATCTTGGGACGAGATTCTTTTGAGTGGGGACGAGTTATCACAACACAAGTTTAGATATCTTCTAGGGTTAGCTTGACTTTGCATCATGTGAAAAAAAATCAAAAGAAATCCAAAGGGGGTAAAAGAAAAGCCCTAATTAAATTTAATTCAAATGGCTAGAGAAAAATCTTTTTCCAAAATTCTTCTGAATATTTTGAAAATCTCTATAAATGGGGCATGATCACATTTCATGTGTTGTGGGTCCCATGTCATGCTCAGGGATTTTTGAAAAAGTCCAAAAGTGCCTTTGGAAATTAAATAAACCCCTATTTGATTTGAAATTCAAATTAATTGAATTTAAAAAATGCCCATGTTTTGGAAGTGACTAGCTACTGGTCACATAAAGCCATATTAAAAATTTGAGCATTTATAAAAATGCTTTGGTATTTATTTACTAAAGCTAAACAAATTACAGAAAGAATAAAAAAAGAAATAAAGACAGAGAGTAAAAGAGCCCAACTTGTTCTCACACGGCCCAGCCAGCCCAGGCCCACCTCGGCGCCGTCGTCGTCTTCCCCCCCGGGCACGAGCACACAGCTGCGTGCCCGGCATGCCGAGGCCGCCGTGGCCACCGAGGCGCTTCTAGGCCGCCCCTTGCCCCCTTCTCGCGCCAAGGAGACGCCCAAGGCACGCCACGTCTATTCCCCCTCTCTCTGCTCGCTCTCCCCCTCTCCCTCTCGCGAATCCCACGCAACCCGAGTGCACACCGGAGCACCGCCATGGAAAGCTCGTGGCCGACGAGCTCCTCAGCCCCGCCACCTTGTCCAGCACGCACAGCGCACTCGTCTTCGTTGAACCCCTCTTCTAATCGAGCCAAGCACGCACCGGAGACGACGCCCTCCTCATCGACTCGCTGCCGACCGCCGCGAAGAAAATGGTCAATTGCGCCGCCACCTTGCCTTCCCCGGCCCAGCCGTCTTCACCATCGTGTGCAGGGTGAGCTTCTTGCTCTTCCCATTCCATCCAAAGTTTTCCCCGCGTCCTCTTCCGCGTTCCTCCATGGAAGCCGAGACATGTCGCCGACATGGTCGACCTAGCGCTCGCCCCCGTGTTCCTACGACCCCCTCCAAGATGGTCGTTGCGCCTCTTCTCGTGCTAGGAGGCCAACACACCTATCCTCTCTCGATTTGGTGCACGCTAGCGTCCCCCCCGCCGGAGCAGAGCACGGCAGCCTCCCGAGCTCGACGCCGGCAACGCTACGGCGCCCCCCTTGCCTCCCTGTGGGCACCAGCTGACGCGGACGAGAACGAGGAGCGTACTGGTGGTCTCCCCGTGCTCTCCCATGGTCGGATACGTCAACAACAGTGAGCTCCACCGTGCAGTTTGGTCGCCGCCGGCCAAACTCCGGTGAGGCCCACGTGGCCACTTAATTAGGGGCTTAATCCCCCCCTAATTAACCCCTTGGGTCACAGACAAGTGGGCCCTGGCCCCCTAATGGCCTAATTAAATTAAAGTAAACAGAAACTTAACCCTGTCCCACTAACAGTGCAGGCCCACTGGTCAGCCCCCTGACATCACCACTGCGTCAGCATGATGCGGTAATTGGAATTGAAGTTAAAAGAAAATAAAGAAATTGCAGAAAATACAATAAACTTTGGAAAATCATAGAAAATTCATAATAACTCCAAATTTAACAAATAATATATGAAAACTTATCAGAAAAAATCAAGGATTATGAATATGCAATTTGTTTTCATGTTTGGCCATTTCAAATTGGGGAAACAGTAGAAAATGTGCATATGGCATAATTTGAATTTGAATTTGCAATTCTTTTGCAATACACTTCAATTAAATGGAATTGTCAACACATCAGTACCATGTACATCATGTTTTCACAACTTATCATGTGGTTGAGCATTCTATTTGTATTGATTGTTCCTTCTCCGCATTGTTTTCTATCGGTACACGTGGAACCGGAAGTGAAGGTCACCCCTGAAGCAGAAGATCGATAACCCGTGTATCGTCAGAAAGGCAAGCAAACCCCATTGATCATGTCTATAAAAACCCAGTTCCCTCTCATTCTCGCTTATGCATGTTTAGGAGTTCACCATGATACGTTCTACCGCTAGTTGAACCCATTCCTTTGCATGACCTATCATTTCTGCCACAGTATTAAGCAAACCCCAACCTAGCAGATCTAGGAATTGTTTGTGATCATCATGTGGCCATTCATCCATGTTATGCTTATGCTATGCTTAGAGTTGTGGAAGCACTGGTCCATCTTGAGTGATGAATTTATGTTGGTAGTAATCATGTTCATGTTACTTGTGATGAAAAGGGTGTGGTGAACGTGACTAAACAAGGTGAACGATGAGAAGTTGTGTAGGAGTGCATGGTGGGTTGTCTTGTTGAACACTGCCCTAGGACCCGAGTTCTTGTGTTGTGATCCAAGACAAAGAGTACTACCACATATTGGGCAAACGGATCCCCGCTCAACCTACTAACTCACCCCAGATCATGTCCAGGAGTCACTAGTTCAGGTTTTCCATTTGGCATATGCATAGAAAAAGAATGAATGAAAGTTTTCATCATTTAGATATGTGGGTAGACCTGTGAGACAGCAAAACCATCTGCTAAGGTGGCATCTCGGTCTCCTGCATCGTCTAAGTCCGTATCGTTAACTCGGCCAGACTCTTGAGCGGTAAGAAACTCAGATGGTTGATTCCTGGATTAGAGTTGGCTGTGAGGTGAAAGTTGTGGAAATTATCATCAGTGACACCCTCTTGAAGGGTGACGAGATCTTGGCGGTAACTGATGGTTTCATGTGTGTAGCAGTACACCCCTGCAGGGTTAACAAAACTATTCGAACAGTCGCGTCTGCGGTAATGGACTATTTAGAGACCTATGCTTGATTATTAGACAACTTCAACGGTTACTATAAAATTGCCAAGATAAGTGTGAGTGCTATGGGATGCTTTCTCGTGGGAAAGTGAAGGAAGTATCCATAGTGGTGTATTGGTTGGAGACTTGGTAGTGGACTCGTGTATGCTTCTTACCTCAGGTCTGGTACTTGTAGTACAGGACTAGCCAAGTCAAAGCTGGCACTTCTGCATGTCGAAACCCCACCTCCCTTTACCTTGAAAATTGAGCATGAGTAGTTTAGTTCTGATGTAAGTCTTGCTGAGTACGACTTTGTACTCACGCTTTCTTATTCTATGTTTTAGATGAGAACCCAGAACCCGATGGAGACACCTTCCTGAAGCTCGATGTTGACTAAGATAGTATACTTCCAGACAGCAGTCTGGTCCCTCGTGTAAGGGCTTGTATGTTGAACAAAGCTTCTCTAAGCCATTTGTTAATCTTGTTTGTACTCAGACCTAATTTTCTTCCGTTGTTTGATGTAATGATAGATCATAGTCATATGATCTTTGTGTACTCTATGTGTAAGTCAATAAAGATATACTTTGTAGAGTTCATGCAATGTGTACCTACTGTTTACACTGGACATGTATGTTGCGTGTAAGATTATAACATGCATGTCTCAGTGTGGCGTTCGATAGCTTAGTTGTGATCTTGCCGGCGGTCTTTTATACACCAAGTGGCCCTTAGATGTGCGCAGCTTGGGGCATCGCGGTGCGATTTCCCGTGACTCTGTCACGTGGCACACTTTTTTGTATGAGTGAGCCCGCCCGAGACCCCGACTAAGTGATCGGGCTGGAGTCTGTTTATGTAAGTGTTATAATTCAATCAATAATATGGTTGAGGCGACTTGTCTAAGATTATGGGATTTCACCACCCATAATCATTTGGACTTGTGAGCGGGCGATGAGGACCCATCTCAGTAGATCATCGGGCCTGGATGGGATGCCCCTCATGTTCGATGCTTTCCGAGAGTGTTTCGTTCTTCGCCTTGACTGCTTAGACAAGTGGGTACGGCTCTCGGCTCTCCGTATGATTGAGTTGTGACTAGAATTACATACTCATATTCCGGGTCCGGACAGAACACAAACTCTATGCTAAATATTCTAAGTGTGAGTTCTAGCTTCCCGAAGTAACCTACCTTGGTCGTGTGATTTCCAAGGATGGCGTTGTCGTCAACCCAGGACGTATTCAGGCTATTCTGGACTGGTCTCCGCCCAGGACTGTCAAGAAAGTGAGAAGTTTCCTCAGCCTTGCTAGGTATTGTCTCCGTCTCATCGAGAACTTCTCCAAGATTGCCAAGCCTCTGACTAATCTGCTTCACAAGGGCGTCAAGTTTGAGTGGACAGACAAATGTGAGGAAGGTTTTCAAGCTCTTAAGGAAAAGCTCACTTCTCCCCCAGTGCTTGCTCCCCCTGATACTCGGAAGGACTTCGTGATATACTGTGACACGTCTCGTCAAGGATTAGGCTGTGTCCTAATGCAAGAGCGTCGCGTGATTTCTTATGGCTCTCATCAGTTGCGTTGAAATAAATATAACTATCCAATATATGATCTCGAATTGGCAGCAGTAATTTATGCATTGAAGTTGTGGTGACATTACCTCGTCGGTAATTGTTGCGAGATCTACACCGACCACCAAAGCCTGAAGTACGTTTTTACTCAGCCCGACTTGAATCTCCGCCAGCAGAGATGGCTCGAGACAATAGCCGACTACAACATGGGAATTTCTTATACCCTTGGCAAAGCTAATGTGATGGTCGATGCCCTGAGCCGCAAAGCCTACTGTAGTGAACTTGAGGTTCAAGTACAGCAGCCACTCCTGTATGAAGTGCTCCGCAAGCTGAACATCGAAATTGTTCTGCAGGGATATTTGAATTCCCTGGTTGTCCAACCAGACCTCGACTCCCGCATGAAGTTTGTACAACGTTGTGACTCTGACATACTGAAGATCAGGAGCTATCTCGCAAGTGGAAGGCCCTCATTTTTCACTATTGTTAAAGATGACGATGATGATTTTGGTATGTTGTACTTCAAAGGTCATTTAGTGGTTCCGGTAGCCAAGGCCAAGCTGAACTACGCCCCTGATGTCATGAAAGAATCTCATGATACACCCTTGTCGATTCACCCTGGTATTACCAAGATGTACCAAGACATTCGTAAGCGGTACTGGTGGTCTAATATGAAACAAGACATCGCTCGTTATGTTGATGAATGTGACGTTTGTCGTCGCGTCAAAGCCGAACATCAAAGACCTGCTGGAACTCCACAACCCCTCTCTATTCCTGAATGGAAGTGGGACAAGATTGAAATGGACTTCATCACCTGATTTCCCTGATCACAGAAGGGTCATGATGTGACCTTTGTCGTCATTGACCGGTTCTCCAAGGTTGCTCACTTTCTGCCAGTCAAGGAGACGATCTCTGCTAGTCAGTTAGCAGACTTGTATGTTTCTAGAATTGTGTAAATCCATTGTATTCCGTTAGAGATCAGTTCAGACCGTCGCAGCATTTTCACCTCAAGATTTTGGGATAGTTTCCAAGAAGCTATGGGCACTCACCTAAACTTCAGCACCGCTTATCACCCCCAGTCGCAAGGACAAGTTGAACGAGTCAATCAAGTGCTTGAAGACATGCTTCGCGCTTGTGTCATTTCATTCGGTAAGAAATCGGAGGAATCTCTTCCGTTTTCTGAAGTCTCGTACAACAACAACTATCAAACTAGTCTACAGATGGCACCCTTTGAGTTTCTTTATGGACGTAGGTGTCGAACCCCTCTGAATTGGTCAGAAACTAGGGAACGGACCCTCATTGGTCCGGAAATTATCCAGCATGCTGAAGATCAGGTTCGCGTTATCCACGAACATTGGAGGTTGCTCAATCCCGCCAGAAGAGCAACTATGACCGCAAGCACAAGGAAATGGTCTATCAACCTGGCGAACAAGCTTACCTCCGTGTCACTCCCATGAGGGGCACTCATCGTTTCGAGGTCAAAGGCAAGTTAGCTCCTCGCTATATTGGCCCGTTTCGTATCCTCTCCAGAAGTGGACCGGTGGCTTACTGATTGGAATTGTCGTCAAACCTCTCCCAAGTCCATGATGTCTTCCACGTGTCACAACTCCGTCACTGCTTCAAAGATCATATCCGAGTAGTGGATCATGGTATGCTGGAATTGCAGAAGGACTTGTCTTATCAAGAACATCCGAGCCGCATTCTTGATCATCCTGAACGTCCAACCCGCAACAAGACAACCAAGTTCCTAAAAGTTTAGTGCTCAAATCATTCTGAAGAGGAGGCCACTTGGGAACGCGAAGATCGTCTTCGTGAAGAATACCCCTATCTTTTCCCCGTTACCGCTTAAATTCTCGGGACGATAATTCTTGTAGTGGGGGAGATTTGTAACACCCTTAGTGTCATGTAACAGTAATCACTTTTGTTAATGACAATTACTGATTCTAATCTCAATTTGATCATCTTTGCATTGGATCATTCCAAAAACCCTTTTGGTTGATATTGAAAAGAAAGTGATAAATAAAACTTTGTCCAATAATTGTGCAACCAATTTTGTAAAATGCCAAAGAATCAGTGGATCATGTCCATATGGATGTGGACATTATTAAGCTATGGAATATTTCAAACAAATATAAACGGTAGCCAAAAGTCCCCTTCAATGAGTTGCGGTTCAAAAACAAATGCTAGATGATTTTTATTATTTCCCAAACTTTTTGTGGCATCTCTCTTAAGTGCAACACAAATATTGGAACAAGTGGAACCTTGGACAAAAATCATTTGGTAGCAAACAAAAATAAACAAAGAAGAAATACACTACAGAAAAGAAATAAATAAAAAGGAAAAAAGAATCCCAAATCCCCAGTGCATCAAGTGCACAGTGCAGCCCACCTAGCCCACTAAGCCCATCAGGGTCATCCCCTTCGCACTGCTAACCCGAGTCGTGCGGGGCTCCATCGCCCCGGTGCTCGACGCTGGTAGCCGCGCGATGCACGCCACGGCGACGCACAATGACTCCCCACGCACTTATACATGTCGCCATCGATGTTGCGGCGAACCCTAACCCTAGATCGAGCCCCCTTTTCCCCTCCTCGCACCTCCCTTTCTCTACACCGAACGGCCCCGAGCTCGCTGCCGTGCTCCGACGTAGCCACTAACGCTCTCAGGCCAAGCCACCACGTCCAGTGAACTCGTCGTTGTTGTCTTCGACGACTCGCGGAAGGAATCAAGCCTTGGGCCTCTAAAGCAAGCACATCGTCATCGTCAAACAAAAATAAACAAAGAAGAAATACACTACAGAAAAGAAATAAATAAAAAGGAAAAAACAAGCCCAGATCCCCAGTGCATCAAGTGCACAGTGCAGCCCACCTAGCCCACTAAGCCCACCAGGGTCATCCTCTTCGCATTGGTAAAACGAGCCGTGCGTGGCGCCATCGTCGCGGTGCTCGATGTCGGTAGCCGCGCGATGCATGCCACGGTGACGCATAATGCCTCCACACGCACTTATACACGTCGCCCTCGACGCTGCGGCGAACCCTAACCCTAGATCGAGCCCCCTTTTCCCCTCCTCGCACCTCCCTTTCTCTGCACCGAACGGCCCCGAGCCCGCCGTCGCGCTCCGACGTGGCCACTGACGCCCTTAGGCCAAGCCACCACGTCCAGTGAACTCGCTGTTGTCGTCGTCGTCGACTCGCGAAAGGAATCGAGCCTTGGACCTCTACAGCAAGCGCCTCGTCGTCGTCTTCTTCCTCGTCGCCGACGAGATTGCAGCACGATTCTGGCCACCTCAGCCCCTCCCCGAGCACTTTGCCACCTGCTGCGTGATCCCGGTGAGCAACCTCACCGTATCCCAGTGCATGTTGATGCCCGATAAGCCCCAGATCGATATCCCTCTTTCGCATGCTCCGACCGTCGCCATTGTTGCCGTAGTCGAGCTCCCAAGCCCCTCTGGCTCACGCCAATAGCACAGTCATGCACCTGGTGACCCGTAGAGCCCGTCTGGCTAATTTGCACGCGCTCAAACCCACCATAGCCTCGATTCCGTCGAGGTCCGAGAACGGCCGCCTCCACAGCTCGACGCCGGCGTGGTTTCCGGCCACCCCCGACGCCGCCACCACCAACGTTCGCCTCCCCGTCGTCTCCTCGTCCAAACGCACCATGGCACACCTTCTCCCGCGCCCAACAGCGAGCGCACGCTTGACCTCGCCGGAGTACCACCGCCGGCGAGCTCCCCACTGACACTGCCATGTGGGACCCGTGTGTCAGTTGCGCCATTAGCACTAATCACCTAGCCCATGGGTCACTTACAGGTGGGTCCATCCCCTGTTAACTGCCTCTAATTAAATTAAAACAAAGATAAACCTTATAGTCAATGACATGTGGGACCAGCCCATTTAAATAACCTTTAGATTAAGTAAACTGTTAATTATAAACACATGCCAATGACACCTGGCCCCACTGGAATAATTAGATTTAAAATGAAATAGAAAATAGATTAGAGTATGACATGTGGGCCATCCTTACTGTTTAACTTAAATAAAATAGATTTAAATGCCTCTGTGTATGACATGTGGGTCCACCTTGGCAGTGCACTATTTTGGATAAGGTTATGGATAATGTTTGATTTAATAATAAAAGAAAATCTAGAAATTCTTTTAAATTGATTTAAAACTTTAAAATTGAATATCTTTTAAACTGTAACTCCGATGAAAATATTTTATATATATAAATTGATCAAAAAAATACAATGAATAAGAATATGCTACCCGTATATCCACCACACCCCTCCAACATACCAAACACGATTCTATCCCCCTCTGGGTCGTTTGTCGTTAATCACCCGGAGCTGGCAGTTCATCCCCGGATGAATTCCCACTCCGAGCATAACTCTTTGCATTGTGTTAGAACACCTTATCATTGCATTTTCCATGTCATGCATGTGTGTTGCATATTTTTTGCTTTATATTTATTATTTCTTCCTCCTTCTTCTCTGGTAGACCTTACTGCTGCCGCCGACTACACCGCTGCTGAGTACGATTACGTCGTCGACGACCGTACCCATACCGTCAAGCTTCCAGGCAAGAAGAGCCATTTTTCTTCCCCAGATATCGCCTATATTTTTCGTATATTTCTTGCACTAGGCATTGCTACTGCTGCTGCTATGTTGCAATCTTATTCTATTGCATAGACTATTTTTGTCGCCCCTTGATGTACCTTCATTTAACCTATGCTTCCTATTAAATATATATATTTCAACAGTTGGCCCTGCGCATTGTTAGTCAACTAGGATTAGATAGCGGGTCGTGATCACTCTGGGTAGTGAATGCGGATACAAAATATATATAACTGCACAGGTACGGTACAATGCAGACATCGCCTAAGGCCCCTACCTCGGCTCTGTCGAGCCACATCAAGTGTGAGCTATCAAGGATTAATCCTCGTACTCCACTCGTTGCTGACTCTGTATAGCCGCCCTAGGGTCCTGAGCCACGGTTGTCCTTAAGGTAAGAAGTCGGGCGACCCAACGGTGCCCGCGAGCGGTATTGCGACGGGAACGAAGAGGAGGGTACGACCGACGTACTGGCGTGCTTGGACCCTGATCGTTATCCGCGAGAGTTACCAAACCACGAAAGTCGAGCTCCTCCAGGAGCACACGCGATATAAGGTAAGGAGTAGGTTCACCTTGTTGGTAACTGCAGAGCTTTGACGGGACGACAGGGCAAGCACCGATGTATTGTCCGTTGTGTTGACTAGTCGGGCAACGATAACGGTTGTCTGCGAGATAATAATAAAATGACTATGGTTCGGTGGATGACTTGAGAGGCTGCAAAGGCATGTACACACTAACTTCACGTGGGATAAGGAGTTATGAGCTCTCCTGCGTCATAGTTCATTCGAAAGCTCTTCAGACATCGTAAGTAGCGCGGCCTGCGCCGGGAAGTAGTGTCTTCTTTGCTCGAGCATGTGGTATTTGCTTTTGCTTCACCGGCCAGCCACGCACCGTGCAGGAGCATGAAGGGTGAGGATCCTAGCCCCTGATCGCATAGGATTTAGTCTGGCGGATGGCCTCTCTGCTGAGCCTAGGATGGGCTTCGGCGTGTCAGATAGCCTCGGTGGGGCATTCCCTAACAAGGTGTACGCCACCCTGGAGATCCAAGCGTGCTGGTTGAACAGTAGTGCACCCCTGCAGGTAGTTTGATCTACTCGAAAAGATGTGTCCATGGTAACAGGACGCTTTATGCTGAAGCCGGATCCTACTACTCCAAACTACTACTATTAAACTGTTGGTTCCGGGTTTTCTTCCTCGCAGGGAAGTCAAGGAAGGGAACTTGGAGGCATTGATAATTGTTAATTATTACTCCCTCTGTAAAATAATATAGGATGTTTTAGATAACTACAATAGTGATTTAAAATATCTAATATTAGTTTACGGAGGGAGTACAACTTACTATTATACAATGCTGCAGCAACTTCTGTTGCATTGTTACTTTATGATTTGTATGAACTGTTGGTTGTTCTCTTCTTGTGATGCAAGACTCGTCGGAAGGTGCTAGTCTTCGATAGGCCAAGATTCTCATCCTTATTCTAACTTTCTACCATTCAGTCCACTATATATAGCCTCCCCTTTTCATTTGATACAAATGCATAAATGCTTAGTAGCGGACGTAAGACTCGCGGGTATGCTAGATACTCACCCTTGATTTATTTCCCCCCATTGTTTTATATATCCGAATTGCTAAAATCAGACGCTGGCTCCTAGGAGCAGGAGTACCCCGGAGGCGGACACTACTATGTCGAGACCCCCGCTGACCAGGACCAGGAGTAGTTTCGGAGGTTCCCAAGCAGGAGGCCTTGCCTTTTCGATCTGTATCTGTGATGTTATTTGTGCTAGCCTTCTTAAGGCAAAAACTTGACTAACTTTTTTTGTACTCAGATATTATGGGTTGTATAACTTACGTATTCGGATCCTCGTGATCCCTGGTTTGTAACTTAAAGCTTTATCTTATTTGTGTCTAGTGTTGTGTTGTGATATTCTCACCGTGGCACCCTGATTTCGGTCGTGTACCCTGCATGTATGATTACTATACACGGCTTGATTTTGGGGGCCTCACATCATCCTAAAAAATATTAATCCGATGCATTTCTGAGCAGACAATACCTCGGTGTTGTCCAACACCAACAACCCGGGACTATTTCATGAGCACTCGACACATCGGCGACTCGAGCAGAGGCAGATTTGTTCGGTTCCCATTCAAAGGAATCTTTATCAATTGATCATCCTTTAACTTTATTTTGCTAATTAAGTTTTTCTTTCATCTTCCATCAAATAAACTCCCATCGGGAGCATGTTATTTCCCTAACCGTAGGAAGACGAAGCACTCTATGAAGGCTTGAGTGCTTCCCTTGTCTTGGCGTACTCAGCAATCTGAAGCACCCTACAAAGGCTTGAGTTCTACCTCGCCTCGGAGCATCAGGCAACCCGAAGCACTCTATGGAGGCTGACGAGGATCAGCCTCGGAAAATTCCATGGTCAGGGACCCTAGGTTAGATCGTAGAGAAGGAACAGGTTGGCGATACTCGTCGGCTAACAGGAGAAGCACTTCCTTCTCAATTGTATTATGCGAGGGGGAGATTATAGTGGAAGTCTAGGCGAGTTCGCACAAGACCAAGGGAGTTGATTGTAGATTAGATGTCCTAAGGCATCCCCCCTCCCAGCCTTTATATACTAGGCTGGGTCTCGGGGAGACCGTCTCAAGTTACAGGGACGATTGCCTAATTCTAGCCTTGCCTTGAACGCCAAGTCTTGACTTCCATATTGGTCGCGAAATCGTACGTCGGTGCCTAGATCGGGCCAGTCGTGGGCATGTCAAAGTTTCCAGTGGGCCTCTTGTCTTCATATGCACCAGGTATCCTCACACGCAGGAGTCGTGGGGTCACCCCCTTGTCAGTAGCCCCAGAGTGCCTGGGGGACTCGAAGAGTCGCGCAGGGACACGCATTCATCATCGTTTTCTTTCATATGCACAGCGCAGCTGCGAGTCGTTTGCAGCTTTAGCCATGACAATGTTTATTTCGAGGGATGATAAGCTGAAAGGGCCCAAGGTAGTCGACTGGTCAAGCCTTGGTGAATTGCGCTAGTGGCAAATACCTCAGTAGCCCAATCAAGCCCGTGTCCTTCGACACGGACTTGGAAACGACTGTTTTCTAACAAAGTTCATGCCACTGCAGGTCTTATAGGATCAATGCTGTCGGCCCCAGTAAATAGCCTTAACACGTCCGTTATCGGCTCATCTTTCTATCATGCGAGTGCATGGAAAACGTCGGGAGTGAAGTCGCGCTGTGGAAAGTCCCGGCCCGGCCGTCTGCGCAGCGGGGTCCTACCTACACGCTAAGCTTGCGTGGCATCTGGGTACAGCGAGTCGCAGCCCAGGCATCATTTTTTATAGAGGCACGAAGCCTAATTAGAGATGCACCCACTTGGAACGAACAATCAAGTGAGCTATTAGTGGTCACTCGCGGAGTTTTTGTGAGCTCAGGCGAGGAATCAAGTAAGAAGGAACCCACTCGGAAAGTCGTCGAGTGCGCGAGTATATTGTATTGTCGAATATTAGTTGAGCTTTGCGAGTATCCACTCGAATGCTTTGCCGTCTTCAAGGTGAGGGAGCACCCGAACTCTGTAGATGCATCGTATCTGCTAGTGCGGGTAGTCACTCGAGTACCTGTTTTCCTTCTGGGTGAGGGAGCACCCGAAACTCTGTAGATGCCATGATTACTGTTGGTGCGAGTGGTCACTCAAGCACATCTTCGTATTCTGGGTGAGGGAGCACCCAAACTCTCCGGCTTTTAGATCTTGCTCTGCTTTTTAATAAAGGTACTCCCGATGGGAGTAAAAGATTTTGGAATATGGTCAAGAAAATTGGTACCAAGAGACAGGTGGTCTTTGCCGGTCTTTGTTTTGTCCAATTGCTTTTATCTTGATCCGTATTTCTTGGGATGTCGCGGTGATAAGCATCATAATAATGCTCCTTGGTGACCGATGACGGCGCTTGGTCTTCGATCCGTCGCGTCTCCTGGCCAGTCATAATGACAACTTGGATACCGCGCTGCCGCTGCCCGTTGGATTTCCAATGCGTGTATGGGAAACACGCGATATTTGACATGTCCTTTAAATAGTGCTAACCATGTGAAGGCATCTTGTCTTGGAATTCGTAAGGCCTGACGTGTTTGGTCTTTGAATTAATGATAGCGCCGCCTGGTCTTCTGCGTGTTTTCCTGGTTTGTCCCTGGGTTGCGCTATAAATGCCTCCTATTTTTTGCCTGGCCTCGGCATCCATTCTTCTCTCACTTTTCTCTTCTTTTTCATATGGCGCCCAAGCGTGGTGGTGGTGTGGCTGGCCGAGGTCATGGTCGTCGCGGCCGTTCGGGCCGCACAACTCGTTCTTCGCGCGGTGGACGTTGTGGGGCTACGTCGGCGCCTTCCTCTTCTTCCATGGAGGAGGGTGTTTAGCGCTATGATTTCCTTTTGCGTGTTCTTGGCCGGACCGCTTCCCGGATTCTTCTTCTGTTCTCGCTTTCCTCCATTGTTTCTGAGCTCAATTTGAGGGGTCTCTGGCTCCATCTTCAAGGTTGTGCTCAATATTCTTCTTGGGTGGAGCTGGAAGTGGATAATTCATTCCTGTTTTTTCTTGGATCTGGCTGGAGGGCATTTTCTCGTCGGCTGAACCTGCGTGACGGGGATAACCTTTGTTGTCGTTTTGATGGCGAAGATACTATCACTGTTCGTGCGTTTGATGTTGGTGGAAATCGTCTGGATCCGTACTGGGAGGAAACGAGCAGCGACAGCTCTGGTGGGTCGAGAACTACTTCGTCTGCTTCTCCAGTGGCTTCATCTTCGGCTGACTCCTTGGCTGATGGTGCTTGCTCTTCTATTTCTCAGGATGAGCTCGACGTCAAGCCATTCGTCAAACGGGTGCGTCGGTAGGCCGGGCACCTTGTAGAACTGGAGGGCAGGGACTTGCTTCTTCGCAGGCTTGTATTTTACTTTGTCTGTGATGATGCTCGTCCAGTTGTGGGCCAAAAGTGCCAATTATCTCAGCATGAGCACACATGTAGAAGTCATATTTCCCTGGATGATTGGTGTTGTAATCCTTTTGGCGACCGCTCGAGCCCCTTTGTAAACTTTGGTGTGTAGTGAAAGCCTTTGTGCTGATATGTGTAACTTTGGGGTCTTCGAGCCTTTTTGTAATGTGAACTGTCCTTGAGTCCTCTGTAATGGGAACTGTCTCGAGTCCTTTGTAATGAGAACCGTCTTCGAGTCCTTTGTAATGAGAACCGTCTTCGAGTCCTTTGTAATTAGAACTGTCTTCGAGTCCTTTGTAATGAGAACTGTCTTCGACTCCTTTGTACTAAGAACTATCGGGTGCGCGGCAGCGCTCCCGATGGGAGTAGCCCCCGAGGCTGCGTTTCGACTTGTAGAGTTGGACGTAGACTGTGAGCTTTATTCCACAATGATGTCTTCTCTTGCAGTTCCTTGATTGCTCCATATTTTTATCGGGTGCGCGGCAGCGCTCCCGATGGGAATAGCCCCCGAGTCTTTAGGTGATCGCTTGTGATCAGGTGAAGACTAAAGAATTTTCTTTTTGTCTTTATCCTTGGAGAAAACTTGATGTTTATGCGGGCGAGACGATGCTTGAACCCCCGAGGCTTTTTGTCTATGGTTCCGTAAGTGAAAATAGCGTTTCCTTGGGGGGAGTCTGCATTCGAGCCTTCGAATTTCTTTTGAGTGGTGTCGTGTAAGCGAAGATAGCGTTTCGGGGGGAGTTTGTTGCTCGAGCCCCCGAGTGCTTTAAGTAGCATCGCGTAAGCGAAGATAGCGTCTCTCGGGGGGAGTTTGTGCTCGAACCTCCGAGTGCTTTAAGTAGCGTCGCGTAAGCGAAGATAGCGTCTCTCGGGGGGGAGTTTGTGCTCGAGCCCCCGAGTGCTTTAAGTAGCGTCGCATAAGCGAAGATAGCGTCTCTCGGGGGGGGGGGGTTGTGCTTGAGCCCCCGAGTGCTTTGAGTAGCGTCTCGTAAGCGAAGATAGCGTCTCTCGGGGGGAGTTTGTGTTCGAGCCCCCGAGTTTTTTGAGTAGCGTCGCGTAAGCGAAGATAGCGTCTCTCGGGGGGAGTTTGTGCTCGAGCCCCCGAGTGCTTTGAGTAGCGTCGCATAAGCGAAGATAGCGTCTCTCGGGGGGAGTTTGTGCTCTAGCCCCCGAGTGCTTTAAGTAGCGTCGCTTAAGCGAAGATAGCGTCTCTCGGGGGGAGTTTGTGCTCGAGCCCCCGAGTTCTTTTAGTGGTATTATTTGGGCAACACCTTTTTATTGCTTCGAGTTTTACATGAGTTGCCGATCGGTGCTGCTATCGATACTGCCGATAGTGCTCATGGGTAAACTATCGGTAGAACAGGCGCAAGTTCGCCATGCTCCACGGATTTCCCATGTCTTCGTCGGTCTTCGGGTTCTTCAGCATGTATGCACCTCCTCCTATGACCTCTGAGATTATGAAAGGTCCTTCCCACTGCGGGGTAAGTTTGTGCACTTTTTCCTGTATCAGTCGCAGGACGATATCTCCTTTTCGGAAAGTTCTGGTCCGCAGACGACTGCTTTGGTACGTGCGTAGTTTGTCCTGGTACCCTTCTGACCTTGCTATGGTTGTGTCCCTTGCTTCGTCTGCGGTCTCTTTATCATCATGTAATGCTTCTTCTGCCTCTTCTTCTTCGTATCCTGAGATTCGGGGAGCTCCGAACTTTAAATCGTGCGGCAGCACCGCTTCTGCCCCGTATACCATGAAAAAAGGTGTGTACTGGGTTGAGGCATTGGGGGTGGTACGTAGGCTCCACAGGACTGCGGGGAGTTCTTCTACCCAGTTGCCTGCAGCTTGTTTGAGTGGTGCGAGGAGTCGCTTTTTTATTCCTCCACATACTAAGCCATTTGCCTTCTCCACCTGGCCGTTCGATTGTGGGTGCGTGACTGACGCGTAGTTGATTTTGATGCCCAAATCTTGGCAGAAGTTCTAAAATTCTGCTGCTGTGAAGTTTGTACCATTTTATGTGATGATGTTATGTGGTACGCCGAATCAGAAGATGATGGATTTGATGAAGTTAACTGTCGTGAGGGCTGTCGAGCTGGTGATTGGTACTACCTCGATCCACTTGGTGAACTTGTCTACTGCTACTAGTAGATGTGTTCGGACTCCTTTTGAGGATTTCTTGAGTGGGCCCACCATGTCGAGTCCCCAAGTGGCAAACGGCCAGGATAACGGTATGGTTTTGAGTTCTAATGCTGGGGCGTGCGGCCTGCTGGTGAATTTTTTGCAGGCGATGCAGCATCGTACGATATCTTCCGCGTTTCTCCTTGCGGTTGGCCAGTAGAACCCTGCTCGAAAAGCTTTGGACACGAGTGCGCGACTGCTCGCGTGATGCCCGCAAGTGCCTTCGTGGATCTCGAGCAGCAGGGCTTTGCCGTCTTCTTCCTCGATGCACTATTGGAGGACCTGAGAGATGATGCGCTTGTAGAGCTGTCCGTTGATTACTGTGAACGCTTTAGATCGTCGACTGATGCGTTGGGCTTCTGCAACGTATTGTGGTAAGGTACCTTCAACTAGGAATCGGAGGAATGGTTTTGTCCAAGCTAGACCTTCGGCTGCGGCTGGTTCTGCATCTTCAACTGATTCGTTGTTTGTGTCATCTATTGGGTTTGCAGCTGCCACTTGTGATGGTTCGCTTGTGTCGTCGTCCTCTGTGAATGCCTCCGGTGCGAGTGGCTTGGTTTTGATTGACCTCTGGCTGATGCTTTCGAGGAAGACGCCTAGAGGGATTGGTCCCCGGGTTGATCCAATGTTTGCGAGCTCGTCTGCTTCTGTGTTATTTGCTCTGGTGATGTAATTTAGCTCGCAGCCGTCGAATCCTCCTTCCAGGGTTTTGTAGAGTTTCTGGTATGCTAACATGTTTTCTGCGACTGCTTCGCAGTCCCTCATTGTTTGTTGGACGACGAGGTTGGAGTCGCCTTAGGTTATGAGACGGGTGGCGCCGCAAGCTTTTGCCATGTGCATGCCGTGGATTAGTCACTCATATTTTGCTTCGTTGTTTGATGCCTTGCTGAAGTTGATCTGGAGCACGTATCTGAGTTTTTCACCTTTGGGTGAGATTAGTACGACGCCTGCTCCAGCTCCTTGTTGTCTTTTTGACCCATCGAAGAACATTGTCCATGAGTTGGACAGGTCTGGGGGGCCAGGTGTTTGTACTTCCATCCACTCGACCAAGAAGTCTGGGAGTACTTGGGATTTGATTGCCGTTGGGTGTTTGAACTGCAGGACGCGGGGACTGAGCTCAATATTCCATTCGGCGACTCGGCCAGTTGCTCCAGGCTTGTTGAGGATGTCCGCGAGTGGTGCGCTGCTCACGATTGTGATGAGGTGCTCATCGAAGTAATGTGTTACCTTCCTTGAAGTCATTATGATGGCGTCTACGAGGTTCTGGTAGTGCGGGTATTGTTGATGAGACTTTGTGAGGAGCATGCTTAGGTAATAGATTGGCCTTTGTATGCTCTGGACTTTGCCTTCTTCCGCGCGCTCGACGACGAGCGTCGTCCTGACTACGCTGTTGCGTGCCGCTATGTAGAGGTAAAGGGGTTCTCATTCCTTGGGCACCGCCAAGATTGGTGGTGTCGAGAGGGTCTTTTTTAGCTCTGCGAATGCGTTGCGGGCTTCCTCGGTCCACTCGATTTTTTCTCCTTTTCTGAGAAACTGGTAGAATGGTAGGGTCCTTTCTCCTAGCCTGCTGATGAAGCGGCTCAGTGTTGCGAGTCTTCCTGTGAGTTGTTGTACGCCTTTGATGTCTACTGGTTCTTGCATCTTGGGATTGCTTGGACTTTTTCGGGGTTTGCTTCGATTCCTCGGGCAGAGACCATGTATCCGAGTAATTTTCTGGCTGGGACTCTGAACACGCACTTTTTTGGGTTGAGCTTGATTCTGTATTTGTTGAGTGCTGCGAAGGTTTCGCTAAGGTCGTCGAGTAGCTTGCTTGCACTGTAAGTTTTGATAACGATGTCGTCGACGTAGACTTGGACATTTCTACCGATTTGGTCTCTCAAACATGCTTGCATCATCCGTTGGCACGTGGCTCTGGCGTTTTTCAATCCAAAGGGCTTTGTTCTGTAGCAAAATACGCCATAGGGGGTCATGAACGAGGTGTGTTCTTCGTCTTCTTCCTTCATCCTGATTTGGTTGTATCCTGGGTAGGCGTCGAGGAAGGATAGGAGATCGCATCCTGCGGTAGAGTCGATTATCTGGTCTATCCTTGGCAGAGGGAAGTGGTCCTTCGGGCAATCTTTGTTGAAAGGCCCGTAGTCGACGCACATCCGTAGTACGTCGGTGTCCTTTTTAGGTACCAAGAATGGGTTTGCGATCCAGGTGGCCTTCTTCGTCTCCCGGATGAACTGCACGTCGAGTAGTCGGTTGATCTCTTCTCCAATGGCTCTGCGCTTGGGTTCTGAGAATCGGCGCAACGCCAGCTTTACTGGTTTGGTGTTTGGATGTATGTGTAGCGCGTGTTCTCCAAATTCTCGCGGTATTCCGGGCATGTCGGCCGGGCACCAGGCGAAAATTTTCCACTCTTCGCGGAGGAAGACCATGAGGGTTGCTGCGTGTTCTTCTGGAAGGTGGGCGTAGATTCGGACCGTCTTGTCCGGGTCCGTTGGGTGAACTTGATGGGTGACTGTGTCGCTGTCGACGCTGAAGTCGCGATTAAATTCTTTTGATTCTCTTCTGCTTGCCAGTGGAAAAATGCTTCTGTCATTTACCATGGCTATCTCTTCGAGCTGTTGCTGGGCTCCAAATGTGTCGGAGACTTCATGAAAGTCACGGTCACACTGGTCTGATTTGATAAAACTCGCATTGACCGTGATGACCCCTGAGCGTCCTGGCATCTTGATTTTGAGGTACGCATAGTGCGGGGCCACCATAAATTGCGCAAATGCGGGTCGTCCTAGTATGGCGTGGTATTGGGACTGCCAGTCGAGCACTTCGAACTCGAGGACTTTTCTTGCGAAGTTTCCCTTGTTGCCGAAGATGACATCAAGCTCGATTGTTCCGAGGGAGGCGGCTGCTTCGCCTGGAACTACGCCATAGATTGTGACACCTGACTTCTTCCAGACTGATCGTGGAATCAGCATCTTGCGTAAGGTGTTGGTGAAGATTATGTGTAAGCTGCTTCCTCCGTCCATGAAAAATATGTCCATGTTGTAGCCTCCGATATGGGCGTCGAGGACCAGTGGTGCGTGCTCTGGTCTTGGAATTGCGAGTGGGTGGTCGCTTTGTGAGAAGGTGATGTTGGTCTCTGCGCCATACAATTGGTAGATTTCTGGTGTTTTTTGGCCCTCGGCTGCTCGGGTCTGCAGGGTGTGGGTGTCCTGTTTTGCTTTTGAGGGTCGTCCTTCTTGGATCATGCAGCCTCGTCCATGGGACGTAGGGTATTGCTCTTCTGCATTTGGTGTTGGCGACTGCGCGGTTCCTCGAGCCCATTTGGCTTCGCGCTGCTTCTCTTCCTTGAGGTTGTTGGAGAGTTCGGCGAATAGACGACAGACTCTTAGGGTGTGACCTGCTCTGAGGCGCCCCCAATCGTCTTCGAAACAATGGATTGTGCAAGGTCCGTCTAGCTGTTCTTTGGTTGTGAGCTTGCTAGAGCCGGTGTGCCTTCTTCTTCTTGCGACTTGGAACGATTGCGAGTGATCTTCTGAACGGGAGTGAAACCTTGGGTCAAGATCTATTCCATCATTGATCGAGTGGTTCCGAATAAATTTGGCGAATTCGTCTGGTCTCCGATCTGGGTCGTAGTACTCGCTGGTCTGAGTTTCGGAGTCACTCTCCTGTCCTGCGGCGGGTGTCCGGGTGGCGGCGGGTCTTCGAGTGGCTGGCAAGGCTTCTGTCGCGCGTTGCGAATCTGACGGGGATCAACCCCGGCAAATCCCATGGTCAGGGACCCTGGGTTAGTCATAGAGATAGGCACGGGATGGACGATACTCGTCGGCTAATAGGAGAAGCACTTCCTGCTCGATATTATTGCTTAAGGGGGCGATTACAATGGAGGGCAAGGCGAGTTCTCGCAAGGCTAGATGAGTAGATGCGTATTGAGTTGTTCTGGACGTCTCCCCTCCCAGCCTATATATATTAGGCTAGGTCGCAGGGAGTCGGTACTAGGTTATAGATATGGTTTCCTAGTTCTAGTCTTTGCCTTGTACGCCAAGTTGCACCTTCCATGTTAGTCGCGGACTCCTACGTCGGTGCCTGGTTGGGCCAATCGTGGGCTTGTCGTATCTTCCCAGTGGGCCTTCTATCTTCATACACACCAGGTAGTCTCACATGTAGGAGTCGTGGGGTCACCCCCTCGTCAGTAGCCCCCGAGTGCCTGGGGGACTCAAAGAGTCGTGCAGGGACTCGAATTCATCTGTGTTTTATTGTTTTGTAAGCGTGGCATCACCAAGGGTCGCTGGCAGTTTTGAGCCATGACAATACCTGTTTCGAGGGATTGCTAAGCCGAAAGGGCCCAAGGAGTCGACTGGTCGAGCCTTGGTGAATTGTTCTAGTGACAAATACCACAGTAGCCCAATCAAGCCCACATCCCTCGACATGAACTTGGAACACTGGTGTCAAGCAAAGTCATGCCGCTGCAGGTCTTATAGGATCAATTACTGCCAGTCTAAGCACATAGACTGAGCGCGTCCGCTCGGCTCTTTCTATCATGCGAGCGCATGGAAAAGGTCGGGAGTGAAATCGCTCTGCGGCAAGTCCCGGCCCGGCCATTCTGTGCAGCGGGTCTTACCTACATGCTAAGCTTGCGTGACATCTAGGCACAGTGTGTCGTAGCCCAGGCATAATTATTTTTGTAGAGGCGTGGAGCCTGGTTAGCGATGCAACCACTTGAAATAAACAATCAAGTGAGCTGTTTTAGTCGTCACTCGCGGAGTTTGTAGTGGACTCACGCGAGGAATATAAGAAAAGCACCCACTCGGAATATCGTCGAGTGCGCGAGTAAGTCATGTTTGTTGAATTGTTGAGTCTCTTTTGCGAGTATTCACTCGAATGCTTTACTGTTTTCGGGGTGAGGGAGCACCCAAACTCTAAGAGTATGTATTTTCTGCTGTTGCGAGTGGTCACTCGAGCACATTTTGCCTTCTGGGTGACGGAGCACCCGAACTCGAATAAAGGTACTCCCAATGGGAGTAAAAGATTTTTGAAATAACATGAAAAAACTTGTAAAGAGCTGGGTGCTGACCGAAGATGCGTGCTTGAGACGCGTTGTTGAGGTTTGATGTTTGCTGGTTCGCCTGACAGGTTGGGTCGCCATGTCGAGGGAAAATGAAGTGACTTGACATCTGTTGCCCGAAAATTTCGCACTTCATGATGATGGCCCTCGTTTTTCGCGCGCGGTGGGTGGTATGGGTAGTGCACCGGTTGAGTTTTCCATGTTTCTCGGCTATCGTGGGATCGTGCCACGTCTGCTGGATTCCACAACGAGTGGTGAAGATTTGCTTGCTCCGGATATTGGTTAAATACCGCGGGGTCTGGTGTGTTTAGGTTTTCACCCAGCCATTGCCTTCTCCTGCCTCTCTTTCTTCTTCCTTCATTGTTCTTTGCCTTCCTCCTGTCTTTTCGTGCGGCTTGCTACTTAGTGCAGCGCAGGAGTCGGCGAGGATGACCGGCAGATGGGAGCGCTCTGCTTTTGGAGCTGCAGATCTGGATGAACTGGTGGCCGACGGCGTCGTGGCGCGTGATGCCGCCCGGATTCCTGGGGATGAGGAGGTTCCTGTGCCCCGTCCAGATGAGCGGGTATGCTTTCAGAGTTTCTTCCCCTGTGGTTTTGCACTTCCCATTCATCCTTTCCTCTGGGGGTTGCTTTGCGCCTATCAGTTGCAACTGCATGATTTGACCCCCAATGGGATTCTGCACATTGCATGTTTCATTATGCTCTGTGAGGGTTTTCTAGGGATCTATCTCCATTGGGGCCTCTGGAAACGTCTCTTCAATGTGAAGAGGACAAATTCTGAATATGCCATTGGGGGCGTGGGTATTTCCATTAAGGGGAAATCTGCCTATTTTGATCTGGAGAAGCTGGACTCCGTCTTTTCGTGGCGGAGGAGCTGGTTTTATATGAAGGACCAATGCATTGAGGGCTAGCGTCTTGGTCTGCCCCCTTTCGATCCTGCTGCGCGGGCGGTTAAGCGATCTTCATGGGCGCATCCTTTGTCTGCTCGCAAGTCGTCTCTCGTGGAACCATTTGTGCAGAGGATTACTTCTTTGAAGGATGAATTGACTGGTGGCCAGCTTATCTCCGTGTTTGTCAAGAGACGTGTGCAGCCGCTTCAGCATCGGGTGCGTCCCATGTGGCAATACACTGGGCCTGATGACTCGACCAGGTGTTCACCCGAGGAGTTTTCTGATGGCGACCATTTGTCCCGGGTTCAGGAAGTCACAAAGTGCACGAGCATTGGGGAGCAGAGTCTTGTTCGTCCTTACTCTGCTAACTTGCCGCTTCCTCAGGTACTTGTCTTTGATTTATTTTTGTACTAGTGACTCATTTCTGTTGACTGCTGATGTTGGTTTGATCTGTAGGGTCACATCCCTTTGTTGAACAATCAGCCGCAGCCTGAAGATGTGGATATACTCGATGAACCTGGTGAGGTTGATGCTGATCCTGTGCCTGCGCGTGGTGGGGGTGCTTCTGGCGCTTCGGGTGTTGTTGCTGTCGAGTCCGCGGGTGTCCCACCTTCAGTTACTGATGACTCTGGGGATTCAAGTCCTCTTCGTGTCAAGCGCACTCGCCCTGCGAGTGGTCGTGATGCGGCGAGTGACGGTGATGACTTGCCAGCGGTCGTGCAGCCTGTTGTTCCGTGTCCTCCTCACGCTGCCTCGAAGAAACGCGGGTTTGGGATATTGTTGCGTCCAGGCGCTGCGCCTGCTGGGTTAGTATACCTTTCCGCTTTGTCATCTCTGATTTTCATTGCTTTGGCTGGTGTTCTGAAGATAAGCCGTCTTGTAGTACTTCTCCTGCTCCGGCCGCTTCCTCTGCGAGTGCTGGTGATGTCGCTGCTCCTTCGACTGATTCTGGTGTGGCGTCTGATTGGCTGGCTGGTTCCGCTACTCCTGCGTCTTCGAGTGCTCGGACGGCTCCTGTGACTGCAGGCGCGGAGGGAACTTCTGCGACTGCCCCATCTGGGGAGCATGCCGCGGCTGTTGCGGCTTATGAAGGGGACTTTCCTCCGAACGTTAAACCTGTGATCCCTGAGGAGCACTTCTTGGCGAGACGGGACTTTTCTGCCGAGGATAAAGCAAAGTTCTTTGATCGTATGGCGGAGCAGGTATGTAATTTCTTTGCCCTTATGTGCTTTGCCATAGTAGCCCCCGAGGCTATAAACAGTCACTTGTGAGTGGTTGTAGTCTATGATTTTGGTCTTATACATATTGGGAGCACGGCAGTGCTCCCAATGGGAGTAGCCCCCAAGGCTGCAAGCAATCATTTGTGATTGGTTGTAGTCTTTGATTTTCTTCTTTCCTGTGCTCTTGCCTTGATGTATTTGCTTGGGTGCAGCCTTTGTTCCGGATGTGCGAACGTGTGCTGACTGAAACTGGTCGGTGGCGACGCGCTCATGACTCGGTCCAGGGGAGCTTGACTGCTATGAGACGTGAGATCCTGATTCTTGGTCTTCGTTTCTTTTGCTGATTGATTTTTCCTGACTGATGTTTTGTTCCGTAGGCCGTAAGAAGGGTGCTGACAAGCGTGCAGAGGCTGCAAAGAAGGAGCTTGCCGACCTTTGGGCTGCTCTGGAGTCCAAGGAGAAGGAGCTGCAGGAACAGCATGGCGAACTCGAAGCGGTTGCGGCGGGTGGAGGAGCGGTTTCTCCAGGTCGAGAAGGATGAGTGTGAGCGCCTGCAGGACTTGGCGGGCTCTCGGACTAGTTAGTGTACTCTTTCTGTCGTCCGTTTACTTGGGTTTGTTTGTCTCTGAAGTTGCTGGGATGTTAATCTTTTTCCTTTTTCATGGTTCTGCGGGTATTGGGGCGGTGGAGGTTGCTGCTGCATGTACGGGTGTTCTCCGTGGCTCTGTAGATGCTGTCTCAGGTGCTGCTGTGGCTGTTGGGGATGTCTGTGCTCGGGATTCAACTCTTCTGAAGCTTCTCCATGAGCATATGTTCCCAGATGCAGTGAAGCGTCCTGAGGGTCTCGATTCTCTGGTTGCTGCCTTTGGTCCGAATGGTGATCAGCTGGAGGGTTTGGTTCGTGAGAACGTGGTGAGTGGGCTTGACACGTCTATTGTTGTTCTTCTGGGTCATGGTGTCCCTATTGAGGATTCCATGGTAGATAGCTTGCCTGATTACACGGACGAGCAGAGTGCTCGAGCTACTCGACTGGCCCGCCAGCTGCAGCTGGTCGTGGAGGCGAACAATGCTACAGCCGAGGAGTAGGGTGACCCTGTTTTTGTTTTGAAACTTCCAGTTGTAATGTGCCTCCTTCGGGACGGCAGATCTAATTCATGGGCCTGGTTTGCTTTATTGTGCGGGTTGTTGCCTTGTTTCCTTTGACTTGTTTCTCTTTGCGGTAGGCCATCCCGCGCGTTTCTCGGGCTTGGAATTTGCTGAAGGAGGATGCTCGCGAGGGTGCTTATGAGTCTGTTTGCTTTAGGCTGAAAGAGGCCGAGCGTGAGATCGTTCGGCTGAAAGGTGCTGTTGCGGTCCATCGCTAGAAACGCGAGCGTGCTGATGCTGTCTTGCATGGCTTGGCGGCTTGGATGGTGAAGTTGTCTAACCTTCTGAAGGGTGAGTTTGATTTTTTCTTCGACCGCTCGGCTGCGCGGGTTCTTTCCTTTGTGCTCTGTGGCTAACCTTTGTTCTTCGTTGCGAAGTGCTTGCTGGGCGTTCTTGCGAGGAAGAAGAGGCAGTACAGTCTGAGTTGCTGCGGCTGGAGGACCCGGTTGTGCAGGCGAACAATCCTTTCTGGATGGATAGGGCGCGTGCTCGGGTGTTCGCCGTTTTACGAATGCGGGTTGAGAGGGTACCGCGGGCTCTTGAGTACTGCCGCGGAGTTTTTGGCAGGATTTTTGCTGAGTTTTACCCTTTGGATCATGTCCCTTCATCTCTTGAGAAGCTTTGTCGGATGTTCTCCCAGCCTTCGGATCTTCGGCGCATAGTTAATCACCAGATTTATGCAGGTGCTCGCTGTGCTTTTGCCTTTGTCCATAGTCATTGGACGGGGGTTGATATTATGTTGGCAGCTCGAGGTCCTCCTGGTGGTCGAGCTCAGCCGATGAACGACCCTTACGCCGTGGCGGATGAGCGTGCAAATGAAGTTGTGAAGTGGGTCATCGAGGATAATGACCGTCGGTTGGGTGCTCTATGTAAAGTAAAGTCAGAACCTGGGGATTAGCCTTTGCTTGGCGTTCGTTCCTTTGCTGGGCAATGTTTTGTTGCTGTTCTATTTTGCTTTAGTTTGTTCGTCTGCTGTAAATCAAACTTGCATGGTATAAGTTTGTCTTGTAGGCTGCTGAGTTTTTGGGCGAGGGGTCCCTTCTCGCCGATTTTTAGAGTCGCGTACGCGAAGAACGCCTCGGGGGTGGCTGCTTCGGCGAGCCCCCGAGTGCCAATTTTTTAGAGTCGCGTTTGCGAAGAACGCCTCGGGGGGTGGCTGCTTCGGCGAGCCCCCGAGTGCCAATTTTTTAGAGTCGCATTTGCGAAGAACGCCTCGGGGGGTGGCTGCTTCGGCGAGCCCCCGAGTGCCAATTTTTTAGAGTCGCGTTTGCGAAGAACGCCTCGGGGGGGTGGCTGCTTCGGCGAGCCCCCGAGTGCCAATTTTTTAGAGTCGCGTACGCGAAGAACGCCTCGGGGGTGGCTGCTTCGGCGAGCCCCCGAGTGCCAATTTTTTAGAGTCGCGTTTGCGAAGAACGCCTCGGGGGGTGGCTGCTTCGGCGAGCCCCCGAGTGCCAATTTTTTAGAGTCGCGTTTGCGAGGAACGCCTCGGGGGGTGGCTGCTTCGGCGAACCCCCGAGTGCTAATTTTTTAGAGTCGCTTTTGCGAGGAACGCCTCGGGGGGTGGCTGCTTCGGCGAGCCCCCGAGTGTCAATTTTTTAGAGTCGCGTTTGCGAGGAACGCCTCGGGGGGTGGGTGCTTCGGCGAGCCCCTGAGTACCAATTTTTTAGAGTCACATTTGCGAGGAACGCCTCGGGGGGTGGCTACTTCGGCGAGCCCCCGAATGCCAATTTTTTAGAGTCGCGTTTGCGAGGAACGCCTCGGGGGGTGGCTGCTTCGGCGAGCCCGCGAGTGCCAATTTTTTAGAGTCGCGTTTGCAAGGAACGCCTCGGGGGGTGGCTGCTTCGGCGAGTCCCCGAGTGCCGATGAAAAGAACTTTTGGAAAAATATTTTCAATATTTCTCCTTTGTTTCTTACACGAGGGGGGCTATTGCTTGAAGACAGCCCCTTTATTTTGATCGATGGCTTAGTAGCCCTAAGGACGGTAGATTCATGTGGCTCCCTTTTGCTTCTATGGTAGGGCCTCTTCCTCTGATGATGTGGCTCCGCTGGCTTGGTGTGCTCCGAAGGTTTCTGATATTTTGTGGAATTCTTTGTCGCAGCGGTCGGATCTGACGAAGCTGCCACTGACTGTGATCACTCCTCGTGGGCCTGGCATTTTCATCTTGAGGTAGGCGTAGTGCGTCACTGCCATGAAACGCGCGAAGGCTGGTCGTCCTAGGATGGCGTGGTATTGTGATTTCCAGTTGACCACTTCGAAGTCCAATGTCTCTTTGTGGAAGTTGCTCGTGCTGCCAAAAACCACCTCGAGACTTATTTTTCCGAGGGGGTATACTGCTTTCCCTGGCATGATTCCATGTAACGTTGTGCCTAAAGTTTTCAGTGCTGAGTTTTGGATGAGCATTTCTTCCAGGGTTCTGGTGAATATGATGTTGATTCCGTTGCCGCCGTCCATGAAGACACGTGACATGTCGTAGTTTCCGATTCTTGCTTCGAGTACTAGTGCGGCGTGTCCCTTATTCTGGCGATTTCTTCCTTGGACAGGTAGATCTTTTCTACGTTATTGTACTCTTTCGCCATGCCTGGGGTCTGATGCTTGCTGCTTTCTGGCTCGTCGCTCCTGCGATTGCTATGCTCCGCTCCTTTGTATATTTTCTTTGGTATGGTTCCCGGTTCTCCAAGTGTGACGGTGACCTGGCCAATGTTGTCTGGATCATTGTTTTTGCTGTTCGAGCGAGTGTCTTGGCGATTGCTCGGGTCGTCGTCTTGGTTTTTGTCATCTGCGGTTGGCTCGTGGACGTCTTCCATGAACACTTGGGACGGTGCCTTGGCTGTCGTCTTGCTTGCGCGCATGTTGCGCTTCTTCCATGGACCACTCGAATTGTCGGGCTGGGAGTCGTGGCTGACTCGCGGAGTCGTCACGCGGGCGGGTGAGACTTCGATTGCTGATGTAGGATCTGCCGTTGTGGGTGCTCGAGCGCGATCCATGAGACGGAGGACTCCCCAGTGGTTGATGTAGATTTGGTATGCTCCTAAGATCAGGTTGATGCCGGTGCGCAAGTCGGCGAAGGCCGGTCGAAAGGCCGGGAGGTGAGCCATGAAACCGAGAGATCCGAATAGATCGGAGTCTGCCCGGATCGTAGAATCGATGATTGTTGATAAAATCGCTTCCTTGACGAGTGTCGATGATGAGGCCGCCGAGATCGCGATTCCAACCTGCGAAGTCCCCACGGACGGCGCCAATTGACGGGGATCAACCCCGGCAAATCCCATGGTCAGGGACCCTGGGTTAGTCATAGAGATAGGCACAGGTTGGACGATACTCGTCGGCTAACAGGAGAAGCACTTCCTGCTCGATATTATTGCTTGAGGGGGCGATTACAATGGAGGCCAAGGCAAGTTCTCGCAAGGCTAGATGAGTAGATGCGTATTGAGTTGTTCTGGATGTCTCCCCTCCCAGCCTTTATATATTAGGCTAGGTCGCAGGGAGTCCGTACTAGGTTACAGAGATGGTTTGCTAGTTCTAGTCTTTGCCTTGTACGCCAAGTTGCACCTTCCATGTTAGTCGCGGACTCCTACGTCGGTGCCTGGTTGGGCCAATCGTGGGCTTGTCGTAGCTTCCCAGTGGGCCTTCTGTCTTCATACGCACCAGGTAGTCTCACATGCAGGAGTCGTGGGGTCACCCCCTCGTCAGACTCCTCGGGTGGAATTTCTGTACTGAATTCCAGTACTTGTTCTGGCGTCCTGGTTGGCTTTGCGGTCATTGCTTGCGCTCACCTTATGGATCGTCGAGTTCTTATCCGTCGGTGACGACTTTGGTAGTCACCAAAGTATTGGACTTGGTCCGGCTGCGGGCCAAGTGATCTTGGGGGAGCGATGGAGAGGTTTGCGATGAACTTGAATTCCTCGAGTGGGCTGGATCTTGTTTGAGCCCTTGAGCTGTGACTTTCCGGAGATGGGACCGCCGAGATCGTGATTCCAACATGTGTAGTTCCCACAGATGGCACCAATTGACGAGGATCAGCCTCGTTAAATCCCATGGTCACGGACCCTGGGTTAGATCGTAGAGAAGGAACAGGTTGGTGATACTCGTCCGCTAACAGGAGAAGCACTTCCTGCTCAATTGTATTATGCGAGGGGGCGATTACAGTGGAAGTCTAGGCCAGTTCGCACAAGACCGAGGGAGTTGATTGTAGATTGGATGTCCTGAGGCGTCCCCCCTCCCAGCCTTTATATACTAGGCTAGGTCTCCGGGAGTCCGTCTCAAGTTACAAGGACGATTGCCTAATTCTAGCCTTGCCTTGAACGCCAAGTCTTGACTTCCATATTGGTCGCGGACTCCTACGCCGGTGCCTAGAGCGGGCTAGTCGTGGGCATGTCGAAGCTTCCAGTGGGCCTCTTGTCTTCATATGCACAGGTATCCTCACACGCAGGAGTCGTGGGGTCACCCCCTAATCAGAGGCCCGAGTGCTCACTCTCTTCTGACGAAATGAAGGCTACACAAAGCACCTTACGAGGGTTCGAGTGGCTAACTCACCTCAGCGTATTCAGAACAATACCCCTTCAAGGCTTGAGTGCTTACTCACCCTTACTATAAGTCCACTCGACGGTTTTCCGAGTGGATGCATTCTATATCGGCTCTTCGAGCGAGCACCCGAAAGCTCATCGAGTGCTCACACTATCAGTCCACTCAACGATTTTCCGAGTGGGTGCATTCTATATCCGCTCTTCGAGCGAGCACCCGAAAGCTCATCGGGTTCTAACACTATAACATACCAATCAAACACTCTACTAGAGGACCTGCGAGACACCTTTGCAGCACTCAATCACTCCCGCATCAAGCTCAACCCGAAGAAATGCGTTTTCGGCGTACCGAAAGGCAAGCTACTCAGATGCATGTATCCGCCCGAGGAATCAAAGCAACCCCAGAAAAAGTCCAAGCACTCGCCACAATGCAGGAACCCGTGAACATCAAAGGAGTACAACAACTCATGGGGCGTTTAGCGGACCTAAGTCGCTTCATCGGTAGGCTAGGGGAAAGAACACTCCTTTTCAATCAGCTCCTGAAAAAGGGCGGCAAGTTCGAGTGGACAGAGTAAGCCTGAAAAGCATTCGCAGACCTCAAGCAAACCCTGTCGACCCCCCAATACTCATCGCACCAAAAGAGCGCGAGCACCTATACCTTTACATAGCGGCTTGTGGCAGTATCGTCAGCACAGTCCTCGTGGTTGAGCGATCTACTACCTGAGCGAAGTACCATGGTGTGCAAAGACCGATCTACTACCTGAGAGAAGTACTCACGAGTGCCCAGCAGCGGTACCCGCACTACCATAAACTTGTCTACGCCATCTTCATGACGTCTCAAAAGGTATCACACTACTTCGATGAGCACCCGATAACGGTGGTCAGCAGCACGCCACTCGCGGACATCCTCAGCAACCCCGACGCCACCAGATGATTCGCCAAATGAAACATCGAGCTAAGCCCAAGCGATCTCTATTTCAAGCACCCAACAACTATCAAGGCTCAAGTCCTCCCCGACTTTGTAGTAAAGTGGATGGAGGTCCAGACACCCGGTCTGCCCGACCTATCCAACTCCTAGACAATGTTCTTTGACAGATCAAAGAGACAACAAGGATCCATAGAAGGCGTCGTACTAATCTCCCCCAAGGGAGATAATTTAAGTATGTACTCCAAATACACTTTGAAAAAGCATCGAACGATGAAGCAGAATACGAAGCGCTCCTCCATGACATGCGTATGGAAAAAGCTTGTGGAGCCACCCGCCTGATCATATACGACGACTCCAATCTCGTCGTACAACAAAAAATGAAAGACTGCGAGGCAATCGCGGAAAACATGCTAGCATACTAGAAGAAAAACAAGATCCTAGAGGTCGAATTCGATGGATGTGAACTCAACTGTGTGCCAGGGCCAACAACACAGAAGCAGACAAGCTTGCAAACATCGGATCCACTCGTGGACCGGTACCACCAGGAGTATTTCTAGAGAGCATCAGTCGGCGATCCATCAAGCCAGAAAAACCAATGGAGTCAACCACAACGGCAGCAAGCGCCACCTCCAGCACAGAAAAGGAAGCACCTACCGCACACGAGCAGGAGCAGCTATTATCTCGGAAATCAATAGCCCAGCCAACGGCAGCGAGGCAAAACCGGAACAAGGACTGCCTAAAGGACCCACATGGACGAAACCTTTCCTCAACTACATGATACATAATAAATTTCCCCAAGACGCTATGCAAGCCAGACAAATCACCCGACGATCCAAGGCCTTCACTATTATCAACGAAGAGTTTTACAAATGAAGCATCTCCGAGGTGCTCCAAAGGTGCATAGAAAAAGAAGATGTCAAAGCCCTACTGCTCGAGATCCATGAGGGTATCTGCGGACACCACGCAAGTATACGGGCCCTGGTCGCCAAAGCTTTCCGAGTAGGTTTCTACTGGCAAACTTCCATGCGAGACACCGAAAACATTGTACGTCGCTGCATTGCGTGTCAAATATTCGCCAGCAGGCCACACGTGCCAGCATAAAAAAAACAATACCACTGGCATGGCCTTTCGCAACTTGGGGACTTGACATGGTGGGACCTCTGAAGAAATCCTCCAAGGTCGGCCGCACCCACCTCCTCGTAGCAGTCAAGTTTACCAAGTGGGTCGAAGAAGTCCCCGTCACCAGCTCGAATGCCACGACTGTCGTGAAATTCATCAAGTCCATCATTTTTCGTTTCGGAGTTCCCCACAACATCATCACCAAAAATGACACCAACTTCACAGCAGAAGAATTCCAAACCTTCTGCAAAGACACCGCCATCAAAATTAACTATGCATCAGTCCACACCCACATCCAATGGACAGGTCGAGAAAGCCAACGGACTCGTCTATAGTGGCATCAACAAACGGCTCCTCGCACCACTCGACCAAGCGGCGGGCAACTGGGTCGAAGAATTACCAGTGGTAATATGGAGCCTGCGCACAACACCAAACACCTCAACACAATACATTCCTTTATTCATGGTGCACGACGCCGAGGCAGTACTACCGCACGACCTGAAATCTGGTGCCTCGCACATCCCCGAATACGAAGAAGAAGAAGCAGAGGAGGCGATAGAAGATGACAAGGACACAGCAAATGAGGCTAGATAAATCGCCCTATCCCTATCCGAAGGATACCAAGAAAAACTGCGTACCTATCAAAACAACTGACTACGCACTAGGGTCTTCAACGCGGGCGACCTAGTGTTGCGACTGAAGCAGGAGAAAGTGCACAAGATTTCCCCACAGTGGGAAGGACCCTACATCATCACCAAAGTCATAGGCGGCGGATTCTACAGGCTGAAGAACTCGAATATCGACGAGGATGTTGGCAATCCAAGGAACATGGCGAACCTTTGCCTCTTCTATCCACCTTTCCTTGGGTACTGCGAGGATGGGGGGTGTGGATAGGATTTTCTTGAGGTCGGTGAATGCATTCCGTGCTTCTTCTGTCCACTCAAACTTCCCACCTTTCTTGAGTGGCTGATAAAATGGCAGGGTCCTTTCTCCTAGCCTGCTGATGAAGCGACTAAGGGCGGCGAGTCGTCCTGTGAGCTGTTTTACGCCCTTGATGTTGACTGGTTCTTGCATCCATGCGAGTGCTTCAACTTTTTCTGGGTTGGCTTCAACTCCTCAGGCGGACACCATGTATCCTAATGACTTGTCGACTGGTACACCGAAAACGTACTTTTTCGTGTTAAGCTTGATCCTGTAGTGGTTGAGTGCTCCAAAAGTTTCTCAGAGGTCTTCGAGTGGTGTGTCTGCTTTGTAGGTTTTGACCACGATGTTGTCTACGTAAACTTGGACGTTCCTGCCTATTTTTTCCTTTAGGCATGCTTGCATCATCCGCTGGTACGTTGCTCCACCGTTCTTCAGACCGAAAGGCATTGTCATGGAGCAGAATACGCCATAAGGGGTGATGAACGACGTGTGTTCTTTGTCTTGTTCCTTCATCCTTATCTGGTTGTATCCTGAGTATGCGTCGAGGAAGGAGAAGAGATCGCATCCTGCGGTGGAGTCGATTATCTGGTCGATCCTTGGTACAGGAAAGTGATCCTTCCAGCAGTGTTTATTTACAGGTCCATAGTCGAGGAACATGCGTGGTACGTCTGTGTCTTTTTTGGGCACCAGCACGGGGTTTGTGACCCATGTAGCCTTCTTCGTTTCTCGGATGAATTTTGCGTCCAGGAGCCTGTTGACTTCTTCCTTGGTGGCCCTGCATTTTAGTTCGGAGAATCGGCGCAGCGCGTGCTTCACTGGCTTTGTGTTTGTGTAAATCTGTAGTGCGTGCTCCGCAAATTCCCGTGGGACTCCGGGCATATCAGCTGGGCACCAAGCGAATATGCTCCACTCTTCACGAAGAAATTTGATGAGGGCAGTGGCCTGTTCTTCGGGTAGGTGTGCGTAGATCTGCACTGTCTTGTCAGGGTCTGTTGAGTGCACTTGATGGGTTATCGTGTCGCTGTCGACGCTGAAGTCTCGAGTGATCTCCTTGATTTTGCTTTGGCTGACGAGTGGAAAAACTCTTCTGTCTACCACCATGGTTATTTCTTTGAGTTTTTGTTGTGCTCCAAAAGTGTCAGAAACTTGGTGGAAGTCACGGTCGCATTTGTCTGATGATGAAGCATTTGTTGATTGTGATGACTCCCACGGGTCCTGGCATCTTGAGCTTGAGGTAGGCGTAGTGTGGTATGACCATAAATTGGGTGAAGGATGGTAGACCAAGTATAGCATGGTATTGAGATTGCGAATCTACCACTTCAAATTCAAGAATTTCTCTTCTGAAGTTGCTTCTATTCTCGAAGATTACGTCGAGGTTTATCTTTCCCAGTGACGAGGTTGCTCTGTCCGGCTCGACGCCATAGAAGATGGTGCCTGAATGTTTTAGCACTGATGGAGGGATTGGCATCTTACGCAATGTGTTGGAGAAGATGATATTCATGTTGCTGCCTTCGTCCATGAATACTCGCGGCATGTCGTAACCTCCTATCCGTGCTTCAAGGACTAGTGGAGCGTATCCTGGTCTTGGGATTACTGGTCGGTGGTCTTTTTGCGAGAAGGTGATGCTGACCTCTGAGTCGCATAGGTAGTAAGGTTCTTTTACCATTGTGGCCATGTAAGTTTGGAGGGTATTTGCTTCTCTTTCTTTTTAGGTGGGTGCCCTTCTTGGATCATGTATACTCGTCCGCGAGCTGGCGGGTAGGTCTCCTATTTGTTGGTTGTTGGTGTTGGGGTCGCTCCTCGGGTCCTTTTTGCTTTGCTCTTCATATCTTTCATGTGTTCTTTGGAGAGTTCACTGAAGAGTCAGCAGTCTCGGAGGGTGTGACTTGCTCTGAGTCGTCCATCCTCGTCTTCAAAACAGTGGATCGTACAGACGCCATCCGACTGCACTTGGGGGTGAGGATGTTCGACTTGTCGTGTTATTGCCGTGTGTTCTTTGTGGGACGGTTGCCGATGACTCGGTATGTCCTCAAGTGGTTTCTCGAGCGGGAGTGGTATCTAGGGTCCATCTTGATTTCGGCGTGGATGCATAAGTCCAAGATTTTCTTAGAGAGATCATGTGGTTCATCGGGGAGATCATAGCACTCTGCTTTGCAGCGGCGGTATGTTTGTTGCCAGGAGTCGCCACCTCGCCGAGTTCTTGGTCGAGATAAATTTCAATGTTGAATTTCGACGCCCTAGCTGGTGTTGGTTTTGATTTTGCAGCTGCAGACTGAACTCAGTTTGTAGATCGGCGAGTGGTTCGTCGCTTGATGTAGTTTTGGGATCCGCCTAAAACTTGAGTTTGATCCGCGCGCCGATCGAGTGCTCTTGATCGCGGGGCTTGAAGGTTTGCGTTGAAGTTGAAGCTTCCGAGTAGATTGATACTTGCTTGGACCGTTGCTGAGGTCGCCGAGTTGTCGGCTGCCGAAGGAACCGCCGAGATCGTGATTCCAACCTGCGCCTTCCCCACGGTCGGCGCTAATTGACGAGGATCAGCCTCGGCAAATCCCATGGTTAGGAACCATGGGTTTAGATCGTAGAGAGAGGAGTGAAGGTTGGCGATTCTCATCGACTAACAGGAGACAAGGGTTACTCAGGTTCAGGGCCCTTGATCAGTAAAATCCCTACTTCCTGCTCGATCTATTATATGGTGGAGGGGATTACAGTGGAGGTCTTAGCGAGATTGCTCTTGCCGAGGGTGGAGCTATGCAAGATTGGGTGTCCTAAACGTCCCTCTCCCAGCCTTTATATACTAGTCTAGGTCTCGAGGAGTTCGTCTAGGTTTACGAAGGTGATTGCCTAATCCAGCTAGTCTTGGCGGGCACGCCTTGGACTCCGAACCGTCTTGGACTCCATGTCGGCGCAGCCGTCGGTGCTTCGGGTTGGGCGAGCCGAACCTTCTAGTGGGCCTTCTGTCTTGACATGCACTAGGGACCCTCATGCTGAGGAGTCATGGGGTATCCCCTCGTCACCCTCATACCGATCTAGGCTGCAGCAGCACCCTAGAAACCATGTACACGAACGTGTAGGTAAGACCCTGTAAGGCCTGATATGCGGTACTGTTCCAGATCTAGATGTTTCCATCGAGATTCGGGGACGAAGAACATATCGGTCCCACCACGACATATGACAATGTCATATGCCCCGGATTTCCAACATGACATCACAACATTACAACTTACAACTGCCTTAATACAATACATCAGTGGAAGATACATGTCTGAGTACAGACTACAATCAAATGCCTAGTGACAAAGGTAAAACACACCATTCCTGTAACCACATGGTTCCAGGCTCTCCGCCGGGATCCGCCTAACTAGTCGTCGTCGAGTCTTCGTTAAGGCGTCCAGAAGAAGGGTCGTCGAGCTCCTCTAAAGTCTAAGATCGTTTGCATAACGTGCGTAAAAGAGATAAGAAGGGGTGATCTATATCTAAAAGTCTTGTAACTAACTTCTCACGGTAAGATGGGGGTAGTGGTGAGGTTGCAGCCGCGCTAGCAATATATGAGTGGTAACGTACTATTTAGAGTGAGATGAGAAGCCAAGAATTCGATGAGGAATCGCCTCCAACAAGTCTTGCTATCAGCTACTTACGCAAACATAACACCTATCCTATCCTTGTCCTCCCCTTCGCATCCCGACAAAGAAGAAGCAGTCAAGGCACACACACACGTTGCTCAAGTTATTAAGATTATCTCAGTTGTTGTTGTCTATGAACACGCAGTAGGTCTCAAGTCGTCCATAACCGTGGGCACGACTTCTCGAAAATATTTAACCCTGCCGGGGTGTATCAACTGCCCATTACAAGGCTCCGCACGCACGCCCATCTCTCTCAGTTGCTACCCATCACAGGCAACCATTTTATGATTTAGTTCTGAGAGATCCGAAACGACGGGTCCCTCTAGCTAACAACGAACAAATCTGGGTGGCCCCCGGGAGTCGACACCCAATCCAAGAGTCGTCCGCACTCTCGAATTGGACTCTTCCAGCTGACGCAGGTCAGATTACCGGGTCACCTCACATGGGTTCGGGTCCTAGCTGATCGGGTGGACCAACAGAGAAACCATGTCTCCGCTGACCCAAGTTGTTTTAAAAGATATCTGCTAGGAGTGACCCGACAGACATATATGCATGGTTTGCAAATGGTAAATCGACTTGGGCTACCTCTAGATATGTTTGAACCTAGGTAGGTAAGAAAAGGGGACCCCATAGCATCCCACACGCGGTTAGGCACGCTCAGTCTTAGAACCAATACCCGGAACTCAGATCCTAGGTGACTCGAATGGAACAAAGCGTCGGGGCGGGATAGCCTAGACCTTCCATCCTTCGTCGAGTATAGTCAACATTATAATAATCATATCATCGACAAGAATATAATAATGTGATAGCCCAATCCAAGGAGTAACCGGATAACAGTTGATAGCACCCTAAGCATGCATACTAATCAGCGGTTAAGCAAGCAACGTACATGGCCAAACAATGGTTTGCTGGGATGTGGAGGAACATGGCTGTTTGGGTTTATATGAGAGGCATAAATATGAAGTGGTAGGATCAAGCAATCGTTCTCTCCTATACATAGGCAAAGTGATCTGAAAGTTATAAGCATGATATATGCTCCCCCTTACCTGATGAGAAGACGAAGCCGAAGGTGTAGTCGATCGCAAGCTCACATCGTCTCCGAGAGTGACCGCGGGAGCACACAATAAGGAAACACTGGAAATGGAATCGACGAGCAAGCATATATTACTACGAAGTAATCACGATCAAGCAACATCAATAAGACAACATGAGACAACGCACTACGATCACATTGAATCTATCGTCGAGAGAGGTTACTAACAGGTTAAGTGGAGTACTCGTCACACACGACGGTACCGCACAGTTAGAATGGTTCAAGTTGTTTACAACATGAGCAAGGTTGTTAACATGGCAACTCACTCAAGCATGGCAAGAGGTGAAGCATAAGAAATCTACCTATACTAGTCAAGTCAAGTGGGGTAAGTTCCTAAGCATGGCATATCACTATTACCCCATGATATTTAAAGCATTTGGTACTGTTTTACCCTAACCATATTTTATATTTGTTAACAGCATCAAACAATAGCATAAACATGATATAAATGAAATTCTAGTCAAGTTACATATAAGAAACATTTTAATCGGAGCAACGGTTAAAAAGTTATGGCAATTACAGTTTATAGTGGCATGCGATGTAATTAGCAGTGAAACAGCATGTAGACAAGTTCAAACATGGCAATGGAACACATTTTATTAATCTACACAAAATTCGAAGCAAGTTACATGTTAAGATCGTTGCCATCCGAGTTACGAGCTAGGAGCTATCAATAAACCAAAATTTACTCTACGGAAAAAAGAATAAATAAATAAAAAGAGGGGGAAAACCCCATTGGGCTCCCCTCGGCTGACACGGCCCAGGTCCCTTGCAGGCCAACATATTCGGCGCCCACGGGTGGCATGAGCTGCTCTTGGGCCGAGCCCACTTGTTGCGCTAGGGAAAAGGTGCAAAAAAGGGGAGGGTTTAATTGTTCCAAGGGGAACTCGAACCTGAGACCTCTTGATTGCAATCAAGGCTCCCACGCCACTGCACTACTGCATCGAACCACGTCTATGAAGCAAACCCGATCTAGCTATTGCATCTACCGCGGCTAACTGAACCCAAAACGAAACTGAAGAAAAGCATGTACCGCAACCTGAAGATGGAGGCGCTCGAGGCTTGTCTCCGGTGAGAGGCGGGGCGGCACGGGGACGGGGTGCAAGCGGGGAAGTCTAGGATGAGGTGTGGTGGTGCCTAGCTGCTAGATCCAGGCGACGGCGAGGTACAAGGGGCGGCGCGGCGAGATTCTTGACGCCATGGCTATGGCGACTTCGGTGTTGGGTGCGAGAGAGAGAACAGGGAGATGAGGAAGAGAAAGGAGGAGAAGAGGAGGGGCGACCTACAGGGGGCTCGCTGGCGGCTAGGCCGTGGCGGCGTTGTTCGCCGACCGGAGCGCGATGGACACAGCTTGGAGGCGGCGGCTCGGGCGTCCAGGGAGGAGCACGGGGAGGGAGGAGCCCCATGGCTGGCTGGTGCAACTGATGACGTGGCGCAACTTGGGCTCTTCGATCTAGATCTGATGGCCCAGATCGAAGGATCTGGATCTGGGTGGGGGTTGGCTGGTTGGCTACAAGGTGTCGGCTGTGGAGAGGGGAGGCACTGAATTGGACGGAGGCTGTCTAGGGTTAGCCAGATTTGGTAGGAAGGATTGTCCATTTATAGTAGGTGCTTAGGGAGAGCTAAATGGGCTATTTAGAGGAGGTTTGGGCCTGGGTTTTGGGTGGGCTGGGATTAGCAGGTATGAGAGAAATCTTGTTGGTCGGTTGGATGCCCGCATGAAATTTTATAAATACGCCCATGGAATTACACCGGCTACTATTCCTGGCACATCTGATCGTTTAACTACCCGACGAAGTCGGAATCGCACGAAATCGAAACACATCGTCGCAACACGATAACTACGTCGTCTACAACATTTAACACCAAAAGAGAACGTCGAGCACCTCCCGATAAAATAACCCATTTAAATATAAATGGGGTTTTTCCGCACTATTGGTGATGGCTGGTCTTATTCCGAAAATTGCGACGGTGATTGGGTGACTTTCCCGGTGTCGCAACGAGGTTGTGTGCCGTTGGGAAAAAGGTTCGGTCCCGCATCCAATACGATAAAGAGGGGGATATTCACCGATTAATAAATCGGCGTAGAAAACACTGCAAACAATACGGGGAATCAATAAAATAAAGCAACAAACAATTTTTTTAATTTGGGTGAAAATCTCAGGCTGTTACAATACAACACCACCAATAAGGAATCTCGTCCCGAGATCCTGGACGATCCGGGGGAGAGGGGAGAGAAAAGAGACACGACGTTCTTCAACACCACCAACAAGGGATTCTGCTCCATGCCGATGACGAACTTCCGTCAAGAAAACTTTCCGCAGAGAGATGGCGACATCGAATAACGAAACTATCATTAGATCAAGAGGAAGAATGACGGGGATCAACCCCGGCAAATCCCATGGTCAGGGACCCTGGGTTAGTCATAGAGATAGGCACAGGTTGGACGATACTCGTCGGCTAACAGGAGAAGCACTTCATGCTCGATATTATTGCTTGAGGGGGCGATTACAATGGAGGCCAAGGCGAGTTCTCGCAAGGCTAGATGAGTAGATGCGTATTGAGTTGTTCTGGATGTCTTCCCTCCCAGCCTTTATATATTAGGCTAGGTCGCAGGTAGTCTGTACTAGGTTACAGAGATGGTTTCCTAGTTCTAATCTTTGCCTTGTACGCCAAGTTGCACCTTCCATGTTAGTCGCGGACTCCTACGTCGGTGCCTGGTTTGGCCAATCGTGGGCTTGTCGTAGCTTCCCAGCAGGCCTTCTGTCTTCATACGCACCAGGTAGTCTCACCTGCAGGAGTCGTGGGGTCACACCCTCGTCAGTAGCCCCTGAGTGCCTGGGGGACTCAAAGAATCCCGCAGGGACTCGAATTCATCTGCGTTTTATTGTTTTGTAAGCGTGGCATCGCCACAGGTCGCTGGCAGTTTTGAGCCATGACGATACCTGTTTCGAGGGATTGCTAAGCTGAAAGGGCCCAATGAGTCGACTGGTCGAGCCTTGGTGAATTGTTCTAGTGACAAATACCACAGTAGCCCAATCAAGCCCACGTCCCTCGACATGAACTTGGAACACTGGTGTCAAGCAAAGTCATGCCGCTGCAGGTCTTATAGGATCAATTGCTGCCAGTCTAAGCACATAGCCTGAGCGCGTCCGCTCGGCTCTTTCTATCATGCGAGCGCATGGAAAAGGTCGGGAGTGAAATCGCTCTGCGGCAAGTCCCGGCCCGGCCGTTCTGCGTTGCGGGGTCTTACCTACACGCTAAGCTTGTGTGGCATCTAGGTACAGTGTGTCGTAGCCCAGGCATAATTATTTTTGTAGAGGCGCGGAGTCTGGTTAGCGATGCACCCACTTGGAATAAACAATCAAGTGAGCTGTTTTAGTCGTCACTCGTGGAGTTTGTAGTGGACTCACGCGAGGAATATAAGAAAAGCACCCACTCGTAATATCGTCGAGTGCGCGAGTAAGTCATGTTTGTTGAATTTGCTAAGTATCTTTTGCGAGTAGTCACTCGAATGCTTTACTGTTTTGGGGTGAGGGAGCACCCGAACTCTGAGAGTATGTATTTTCTGCTGGTGCGAGTGGTCACTCGAGCACATTTTGCCTTCTGGGTGACGGAGCACCCGAACTCGAATAAAGGTACTCCCAATGGGAGTAAAAGATTTTTGAAATAACATGAAAAAACTTGTAAAGAAATGGATGCTGACCGAAGATGCGTGCTTGAGACGCGTTGTTGAGGTGTGACGTTCGCTGGTTCGCCTGACAGGTTGGGTCGCCATGTCGAGTGAAAATGAAGTGACTTGACATCTGTTGCCCGAAAATTTTGCACTTCGTGATGATGGCCCTCGTTTTTCGCGCGCGGTGGGCGGTATGGTTAGTGCGCCGGTTGAGTTTTCCATGTTTCTCGGCTATCGTGGGATCGTTCCACGTCTGCTGGATTCCACAACGACTGGTGACGATTTGCTTGCTCCAGATATTGGTTAAATACTGGGGGGTCTGGTGTGTTTAGGTTTTCACCCAGCCATTGCCTTCTCCTACCTCTCTTTCTTCTTCCTTCATTGTTCTTTGCCTTCCGCCTGTCTTTTCGTGCGGCTTGCTAGTTAAGATCCATGTCCAAGCGTCCCCGTAGTGCAGCGCAGGAGTCGGCGAGGATGACCGACAGCGAGAACCGGATAAACACTACTAGAGAAAGGGCTTATGGTGGCGCCCTTTTTAAGCCTTTAGTGGCGCATTATGGATGCGCCACTAAGGACAAGCCACTAATAAGGGCTTAGGGGTGGAGCATTCTGAATGCGCCACCCCTAAGACCCTTATGGGTGGCGCATTTCGAAATGCGCCACCCCTAAGACCTTATGGGTGGCGCATTTCAGAATGCGCCACCAATAAGGTTCCTTAGGGGTGGCACATTACAGGTGCGCCACTACCTGTACAGAATATGCGCCACCAAATATTTATTACAGAAAACAAAACAAATTAATTTACAGAGAAAGAAAACAAAATACAGAAATAATTACATAAATGGAATCACAGAAATTATTACACAAATAGAAGCATTACAGAACTAGATAAAGTATTACATGTTTTCGAGTATTGTTTACAAGTATCGAATAGAAGTTATTACAAATGAAATAAAAGAAAACCCTAAAACTAATCTTCGAGTATTGTTTTCTTCAATCCATCTTGATAATGTTGATCATTTTGATTGATCTGTTGCAGCAAACAAGTGAGTGTGAATGAAAATGGCATTAATGACCACATTTATTGTTTAAGCATATAGGAAGATACATACACACAACACAACTTAAATAAGAACTGATCAACTAAACTAGTAGCATAGCCAAAATGATGCATGATACATTTATACAAAGATGGAAAAGTGTTTTTGCGATAGAAATAAATTTATTTAGAACACAAATCATCAATATTGTTCGGATCTAACAACGCTAAGCATGAAACAATGTAGCATGAAATTCACATCGATCGTCATCACTTGTGACTCGGCTCAGGGAATGGGTGGCATCCTTCTTTCATCATGAAAGGCCTTGTGTCACGCAAGGCCTTTAGGCGGGCTTCTATCTCCCCATTGGCTAGTGCAATGTTGCAGTGGAAGATCGACCCCTTCATCTGTACTTCACGAAAGATGATAGTCGCCTTCTCCCCTTGGATGTGAAAGAACTCCTGCCTAAGATTTTCATCCGCGATTGCCGCCTTCCTTTCGGCCCACGCTTTGAGATGACTTGGCAGCGTTAGGTTGTGCTCTTCCTGTACAATCGCCCGCATGTGATGGAGGGCGTAGTACGCATCCCTCACACTGCCAGCCGGCTGCTTGACACACGGGAACTGCGTTACATGGTTGAACACGCTCACGCCAGCCTGATTCTTCCTATACTTGTGCTTCACGATCTTGCCTCCAGCTTCTTTGTAGCCGGCGAGAGCATCATCCAAAACTCTCATGATATACTTGTAATCTTTCTTCTTCACACTCTCCGAGTCTAAATACATGGCATGCGAGTGTTGCGGTGAAAAGCAGATGAGCACGCAGTCTTGATCCTCACTGCATAATTAAAACAATCCAAAAGGAATGTTGGAAGAGGACAACAGAAGAAAACTAAGAAAGCATATATATATGCTACGGCGGCGAGCGAATGACTTACTTGGGAGAGTAGGTCATGAGAAATGAATCCTTGTCGGCGTTCTCTAGCATGAATTCTTTGATGTACCTCGCCGCAAGAGTCACGTCCCTGTCGTCCATCAAGATGCTTTCACGCATGTAGAAGGGGTCAAATATTGCTACGCTCGGGGTCTTATCTCTCCTGATACTCATAGAAAGGTTGAGCGAGAACAGACGGATAAGGCTATGGTCCAGCCGCTTGAGATGAAACAAATTGAAGATCTCTGAGAACCGCAGAATTATCATATCCGCGGGGACATTGTTGATGAAGCCCATGTGGAGTGGCACCTTGGCCATGAAAAGTGGGTATGAGGGATTCTTCTCTCGAAGAAGCATCTTCTCTAATGTCATAACACTATGATGCACACTCTGCATATCCAAAGTTGAAAGGTTGAGCATGTCATTAGGTAGCATCGCCCTACCCGCCACATGGATTTCAAACGAGAGATCCTTGGGTCTTGGTGGCCCGTCCTGAGCCCTGATCGACATCGGAGGTTGGCTGCTCGAAGCGCCCTTCTTTATTTTTCGTCCCTTCTTCTTTTCTGATTTCGAGCAGTCACCGGCTTTATCTGCTCAGTGGCCGCCTTATGGAGTGTGGACGAGCTGAGAATAGATCTCATTGTGGCATATGCTTGAGGCTCGGTGAAGGCGCAAGCTGCTGGAGACATCTCCTGAGAAGCAGCAAAGAGACGCGTGGAGCAAGCAGGCTTCGCCGCAGGATCAGCTGGACCGTGAGATTCCTCGTCATGCCGATAGGCTCCTTCAGCAGGAGGCATGAATAAGTCATCAGCGTCATAAAAAGTTTCGATGAACTGGTCGGCGTTGATATCATCATCAAGATCGTCGTCTTCTTGTTGTGCACCGATGGGATCATGTGGCGCCGGCACGATGACTACCGGTGTTTTCCTAGGTGTGGTGCCCCCTTCCCCCGTCATCAAACGCATTTGGGTCTTCGGCCAAAGGCATATTTGGCCGAAACAATCACTAAGGATTGCCAGCTCGTCCTCATCGTATCCGGGGGGTTGAATGGGAGGTTCCACTCTCTCGTAGCCCGAAATCACGAGAGAGATTTGAACCCTATGCACCTTCAACTCGCCGTCCACGACTTGTAGTAGAATGCATGGAGTGTCCTCCTGTGAAAGAGACATATGCATGTATGGATCAGAGAGATGCCAGTAATAAAAGGCAAGGAGATGAAGTTCTTGTTTGAGTTGCGGACTCTTATAGTTACCTTGAGGGCGTCGAGGTCGGCCAATGAAGAGACCCCGCCGACGACGGGGGGCGTGCAAGAGACGGAGGGTGTGCTGCCTCCCGTGGCGTCGGTCGCCCTTTTTTCTCTACCGATGGGTGCATTATTATTATGCGTTGGTTGCTCGATCGTGGCTGGAGGAGTCACCATCACGTCCTGCGCCGGCATCGCGGTTTTGGCGGCCGGAGTCGGTGCGGGAGCCACCAATACGGCTGGAGTCGATGCGGAAGACGGAGTCGGGACTGCGGCCGCTGCGGTGCCCGAGTTGCTGCCGACCATGCTCGGGACCGGTATGGGCCCTTGTCCACCACGCGCTTGCCAATTCATGAGTGACCGCATCATATCAGGAAGGAGGTCGCTCATCGTCTTCGCCACTACGTCATGGACAAGCTGCGGAAGCATGTTCACTTTCTCCTCCAGTCCACGAACATAAGAGTCGTCTTCTTCGGTCCTTCTCGCCTTGCGCCCCCTCGAACCCGACTGCTCCGCCGGTTTCCCATAATATTCGGACCAATTTAGGTCCACACCAAAGCTGACCACACGGCCGGCTGACGATGGCTTTGCCGACACGTTCTCAACCTTCTTGACCTTGTTCATCGCCCTGTTAAAAGAGATGTCCCGCGGTCCGGCCGGCTTAATAGAAGACCTCTGCGATGAGGCTGCGGAGAATTCATCTTCTTGCACAAAGAATGTGAAACACTAAGAAGCTGAACTTCATGAACTAGAATTCAATCGATAAGGAAGTCGCGTGGTAAACTACTTACCACGGCCGTAAACTCCTGAACCTTAGGATCGAGAACTATGTTCGAGGTTTCTTTGTCCTTATGGCTCCGGGCCCTCACAAAGAATTCAGTCTGTGGATCAGCTTTGTATTTCTCAAAGGGGTTAGGTAGGCCCGCAACGGCATACTCGGCCTCCTCCTTGTCCCATTTAGGCTTGGAATGTCTGTAACCGCCGGCTCCGAGACGGTGGTTACCTATGACTTGCGCCCGCATCGCCTTGCCCTTTGCACTCGCGGCCTTGGCGTCCTCGGACTCACACCTAGCCTTGAAAAGGTCATACGTAGCTTCGACGATCATCGGCTCTTTCTCCTTGAGCTCCTCCCAGGATTTTCCGGGCTCCATAATTGCCTCCTTCACCCGGGTTTTCCAACAGGACAAGGCTTTGCTCATCCTCCTGAGGGCCCATTTGTTTACCTTGGTCCCTTTGAGGTTTTTGTTGTCGTACGGGTCTGGGAACTTGTATCATCTGTGCAACTTGTCGAGAAGGAGCTGACAATGATGAGAGTTGTCACGACTCCTTAGGTTTATGTGGTGATCGGGACGGTGTTCCGGAGGATCGCCGCGACTTGACGGCCGTACCCTTCCGAAAAACGTTGGGGCTCGGTAGGAATCCCAACGGAGGTCACAACGGTAAACTCTTGCCTGATGGTGCCGACCTTGGTTGGTTTTCGATTCCGCTTCCTCGACTGTCTACCATCTGTGTTTGAGCCACCGGCATGATCATCCTCGTCGGCGGTGTTCCTCTCCCCTTCTGTACCCACCTCCTCCATGTCATCATCCTCCGATGAGTCAGACTCCGACTCTATCTCCTCCTCATACTCCTCCTCGCCCGGAGGTACTTCCTCTTTTCTCTGCTCCTCGACCTCCTCCTGGGAGTATTCCCAAAATTTCTTCCTTTTTTCCCGGCTGAGAAGAAGGACCGGCGTCGGCTCTGGTCGACATGTTGTCACTAGTACAATATTAAGAAATGCAACTACTTAATTAATTAGCACAATAAATAAATGCAACTACTCTCATGTTAAGAAAAATAGCAAAGGTCATGCACGAATTCACGAAAAAATTCGGCATGACCTTTGCTATTTTTCTTAACATGAGAGTGCCCCATTCTCAACCTAAGCAGAAGTTAATCAACATTTCGGGAGAAAGGGGATAATGATTTGTACCTGCAGAAAACAAATGCCTACATATAGGCACAAGCAACATATATATATTGTAGAACAGTACATATTCTAGCAATGCACTAAATAGTGCATAAAAATATTGATAAGAAAATCATCATGTCAATGCACTAAAAACATCATTTACAAACAACAACAACAACAGTAGCAACTACTTGTCACTTTGCTTGATCATTCACAACATATGCTATGCTAGAATCCTAAAATTCTATTCCATTGCTACCACACAAAACAAAAAACTTGTGTTCCATTAATAAGAACATATGCTATGCTTGGTGGTCTTCCTTTTCTCTCTTCTAAATTTATTAAAACAGACCCTAAACAGATCTTGTATGTGCATTTTGCAAACTGTTAAAAGACACCAACTTTGCTTGATCATTGACATTGATCTATAAATCAAATGGAGATGGACCCTACATGTGTTTTGCTGTACATCAAGTGTATTATCATGCCAACCCTCCATGATGCATGATATGATCCAACAACATCAAGAACTTGTCTATCTAGTTGTCTGGTGTTGTTTTGTTGCATACAAAAGAGGGTTCAACAACAGTTTACAACAGCAGCAGTAGCAACTACTTGTCTATTCCATTGCTACCACACAAAACAAAAAACTTGCTCTCTTTGTTAACTATTCTTTTTTATATTAAATTTCTTTACTAGTTAGTTTTAAATGGCATTTATCAAATTTCTCTCTTTGTTAACTATTGTTTTTAGAGCACAAATTAAACATTTTAGCACTGACATTGAGATATATCAATTGAAGAAAATATATTTGAGCATATATCAATTGAAGAAAATTTCTAATGACAATTTATTTGAGCATATATCAATTTGAACAGTAAATTTGGTAATTTCTAGTTATGATGACACCATTGACACTGTAATTACTGAAAAATTGGACCCTAGGCATCTAAATTGGGGGGGGGGGGCAGGGGATCACCTGAGTGTTGCGGCTCGGCTTCTGGGGCGGCGGCTCCGGCGACGAGGGCGGCGGCTCCGGCGTCAAGGGGGTGTCTCCGGCGTCGAGGGCGGCAGCTCCGGTCGCCTAGGTCACGGGGTCGTGCCGATGGCTCTCGGGGACGGTGGCAGTCGTGGATGGGGACAAGGGGGCGGCGGTGGTCATGGTCGGGGATGATGGCGGTCGTGGCTAGGGACGGCGGCGGTCGGAGAGGGGGCGCTCAAACGGCGAGGGAGGATCCGGTTGCTTGAACGGTGAGGGCGGCGGCTGGAGAGGAGAGGGGCGCTTGGGGGATTGGGAGAGAATGGTGTGGGCAAGGGAAAGGGAGGGAGTAGGTTGGAGCAGTTAAGGCATAGGGGTGGCGCATTTTGCCGACATGCGCCACCAAGTGTTCCCTTATGCGTGGCGCATTTCGAAATGCGCCACGCTTAAGGGAACACTTGGTGGCGCATGTCGGCAAAATGCGCCACCCCTAAGGAATTTCCATTTTGCCTAATATTTGTAATTGTACTAGTATTTTTCCATTCTGCAATATTTTTTTGGTCCTTATTTTTTTAATTTCCATTTTGCCATATGCAATTGTACTAGTATTTTGTACTCATTTTTTTGAGATAAACAAGGATGATTTGTTAGTACCTCATACTTTTGTTTTTTAGCATGATATATATGATCTCGTGGGCAACCAAATACTTTGATAAATTATGAACTGCAGATTAACTCCATGCATACACAAAGTGATCAAGAATTACAAAATATTTTTCTTAAATTTCGAGCTAGCTATCTAGCTAGCGTTTCCTCACGATCTTCTTCTTGCCCTTCTTTGTCGTGGTTGAATAATTTAGGCCCGGGACTCCTTCACTTTTCCTCTTGAACGGGAGAGCTTTCTTCGGTAGGGTTGTGGTGTATGTATCCTGAGCGGCGTAGTCATCTTCCATCTTCGGGTCGCCGTACTTGTCAAAGTCTTTCTCGTTGGCAACTCCATCCATTCCGATGATGTTTCTTTTGCCTATCCTCACTACAACGAGGCTAGGCTTTTGTGGGTCGGTAGTGAAGAAGCATTGGTCCACTTGGCTAGCCAGTACCCATGGCTCATTTTTCGCGGTGACGTTTGCGCCCGCAGACTTGGATTTGGCTTCGGGTATAACCATGGTGGTGAAGTGTCGGTCTTTTTTTACAATGCTCTTGGCCCATCTCACACGAACATCGGCACCTTCTCTCCACAATAGTCGAGCTCCCATATGTCCTCGATCCTTCCGTAGAATCTTTCCTTGACGTCATCGGTGTAGAATATCCCTGTTACCCCTGAGTTCGGGTAATCGCAGTTATTGTCCTTTTCCTCCGTGTAGAATGTGTAGACGTTGATATCATACGCTTGATAGGTCATCAGGTTGCGTGCGGCACCCTGTGACAAGGTGAATATCATCTTTTCGTCCTCGGAAGCATTCCTTCGCGGGGATTAGTACGAAGCTCGTCCCTGAACCAAGTCATGAAACCGGAGTTGTGCTCTTTGATTAGTCGTGGATCAAGGTCCGTTATCTGCAGGCCCTGGTCACTGTACTTCTTCCTAATTACATCCTTGTGCTTTATTATCCAAGGATCTACCAGCTGGATGTGTTGTAGCGCGACTAGGCTTTCTCTTTCAAAGTTGATGTCTCGACCCTCGAAGTTGACATGCATTGTGCGGCTTCCCTCCTGGTGACCACACCCATCGATCCTGCCAAAGTGCTTGTTGATGGGTAGACAAACAGGGTTCTCGGTGTTGAGATAATTTGTGCAAAAAGAGATGCACTCTTCGGTTAGAAAGCCCTTCGCTATGCTTCCATCTGGACGGGGCCTGTTACAAACGTATTTTTTGATGTGTCCATTCATCCTTTCGAACGACATCTTGCTGCGCAGAAACGCAGGCCCGAGTTGGACGATATCCTCCACTACATGGATCAGCAGATACACCATAATGTCGAAGAACGCGGGCGGGAAATAGATCTCAAGCTCATATAGTATGAGCACGATCTCCTACTGTAGCCTTTTGAGTTGCGTAGCGAAAATCGATTTCCGAGAGATGACGTCAAAAAAGTTGCAAAGGCCAAACAACGTTTTACAGACGTGCTCGTCCATTATCCCTCGGATCGCAACCGGGAGAATTTGCGTCATCAGCACGGCACAGTGGTGAGATTTCATCCCGTTGAAATGCTTCTTCGCCTCGTCTAGGTATCTTCTTATCTTCCCCGCATAGCCGTTCGGAAATTTTACTCCTATGAGGCAGTGGATAAACCGCTTGATCTCCTCCTCGCACAGAGTGAAGCATGCCGGTGGGCAGTGATCAATACCGGTCTTCTTCTTGGTCGCCCTTTTTCTTTTGCGAGAGTTTTGCGTTTCCATGTCCTCCTCCTCCTCTGGCTCATCATCGTCGTCGCTAGGGGGTGAAGTTCCCTCCTGATGCCCATAAATTTCAAGTCATTCCTTGCTTTTGGCCCGTCCTTGGTCTTCTTCGGCATGTTGAGCAGCGTGCCAAACAAGCTCTCGCACACGTTCTTTGTGATATGCATGAGATCAAGGCTATGAGGACTGCGGAGGAGACTCCAGTATTCCAAATCCCTGAAAACAGACCTCGCTTTCCATACCCTCATCAACGGCTGAGTCTTCTTTTTTTTTCTTTCCCGGCGCGGGGCACTCTTTCCAAGTTTTCAGCAAGTTGTCGATTTCTTTGCCCCTGTTCTCCACGCGTGTTTCTTGGGAAGCCACCTCCGAGACCCCTGGAACATGGTTTTTGAAGATCCGAGATCTTTTGGTAGCTAGCGGTACGTTGTATTATCCATTCACCTAAAGCATGCACAGAATCCTTGGACCACCTGCCCTGAGAAATATCTGTATCCGAGGTAGTCGTGCACCGTCGTGATCACCACGGCTTTCATTGGGAAATATTCTTTTGCGGCGGCATCCTTCGTCTTTCCATAACGTTTCTAGCTGCTCTTTCAATAGCTGCAGATATAGGTTGAGGTCCGTACCTAGTTGTTTCGGCCCTTGAACTAGCATACACATTGTTATGTACTTTTTCTTCATGCACTTCCAGGGGGAAGGTTGTATATGCATACAAACACGGGCCAGGTACTGTGTGTGCTGCTTTGGCCGCCAAACGGATTGACTCCATCGGCGCTCACACCAATCCTGAGGTTCCTTGGTTCTTTCCCAAAATCTGGGTATTCGAGATCCAACGCAGTCCATTGGCTACCATCTGAAGGGTGCATCAGCATGTCCTCCTTTTCCGGATCTGGGTTTGGGTCATCCTCTTTTAGCTTCTCTCTATCTGCGTGCCAGGTATTGAGCTTTGCTTCCTTGGGATCTATGAAATACCATTGTTGAGAAAATCGTTAACTGGTACCTGCTCGGTTGGCTGGTGAGTAGGGGAATAATAGGTTAATCGGGAAGTTAATCGGCAAGTTAATCCAATAATCGGCAAATTTATCGATTTATCGGCTACTCGTTGACCCTACGAGTAGGGATTAATCGGCAAGTTAACTGGTTAATCGGATGATATCTTGAACAGTGTGAAATACCTCTACAGACGAGGAGTGATCGGAAAGTACCATACCACTTTTCTAGGAACTTTCTTCCCTCTCTTGTATCGACTAACACCGCACACCGAACATGTGGTTTTATCTTCGTCCTCACCCCGATAGATCATGCAATCATTTACGCAGACGTGGTATTTAACGTGTGGAAGATCGAGAGGGAAAAGGACTTTCTTGGCCTCAGCGATACTAGTTGGGCACGTGTTGCCCTTCGGAAGACGATCGTGCCAGAATGCCATGTTATCATCGAAGCTTCCGTCGGTCCATTTTTGTTTTTCCTTCATCTCCATAGCCCCTAGTGTTACATTCAAGCGGGTATCCCCGTCGTTGCATCTTTCATACAACTTCGTAACCGCGTCTTTCTCGAGTTTCACCATCTTGGCCTTCTCTCTAGCCGCGCCTCTTGCGTTCATCGCCTCTTTGACAAGCAGCTCTTGAACATGAGGGTCCCGCACCCAGCTTGAATCCTCATGTCCGACATCTTGATCTTCATGATCTGCTTCGGCATTTTCTTCATGATCATGTACGGGATGCTCTTCGTCTTCTCACCCGCCGTGGTTGTCGGTTTTCCCTTCCTCATTTACTGGCGCATTGACGTCCTCCTCCTCACCATCTTCATCACTTATCCACTGTGTGTAGCCATCCATCAAACCATTACGCTTCGGTGTCTTTCCAATATTCCGGAATCAGGCTCTGTCACGCACTGCAGTTTGCATCTCTGACACGGACATCTTATATCCGTCCTATTATTCCGTAGCATGTCGTTTGTCACACATTGCATCCACCTAGTCACGGTGATATCACTAAGCATCTCGCGGACCATGATTGCCTGCGTGCACAGAGAGAGCAACACAATTATATATCACGGTCATCGCCGGAAAAATTTGGCATGACCTTCCCTAATAATGCATGGGAGCATGCGGAGAGTGCGCCAGAAATTTGCCGAAACGGAAATGAATCAACATTTCGGCAAAACATTGGCAACTCAAGATTCACATATATATCAAACCATCATAAGCTTCACATATACATCAAACCACCATAAGTTTCACATATACATCAAACCACCTCAAGCTTTCACATAAACATCAAACCACCTCAAGCTTTCACATATACCTCAAACCACCACAAGCTTCACATATATACTTCACATATACATCAAACCCAAGCTTCATATATACATCAAACCCCAAGCTTCACATATACATCAAACCCCAAGCTAATAAAGGCAATTATGGGTGATAAATGGAAGAAAAGAGTTGGGGAGGAGGTCCACTTAATTTAATATAAAAAAGTAGATTTTAAGCCAATTATGGATGGATAAATGGAAGAAATGAGGTGGGGAGGAGGACAAAACCGAATAGATCTAGGTGAGAAGAGTAGATCTAGTTTGAGAAGTGTGTGGAGTGAATGAGAGGTGGTAGGTGGTAGGTGGGGTGGAGTAGATAAGGTTAGCTCCATACTTAGGGGTGGTGCATATAGCATGTCAGTGGTGGCGCATATCACAATGCGCCACCCCTAAGGTCCTTATAGGTGGCGCATTCCCAATATGCGCCACCCATAAGCTCTTAGGGGTGGCGCATTTCCAATATGCGCCACCCATAAGCTCTTAGGGGTGGCGCATTAGAAAAATGTGCCACCTATAAGGATCTTAGGTGTGGCGCATTCTGCCAAATGCGCCACATATAAGAGGATCCAGGGCTGGCCCACACTTATGGGTGGCGCATTTTATAATATGCGCCACCTCTAAGATTTTAGAGATGGCACATTTCTAACCAGTGTGCCACCCCTTATAACCTAGTGGCGCATTACATAAAAGATGTGCCACTAATAAGATTTCCATGTATAGGCTTTTCTCTAGTAGTGAAAAACGATAGTGTTCCACTCAAAATTGTGAAGACACTAGGCAAGAGGATGGAGGGCAAGGAATGAGTACACTAGAGTTGGAAATCTAAAGATAATACCGGATATCCCAAACCTGAGATCGGAATCGAGACAATGCGCTGCAAGCAAGACATTGTAACGATTATGAAACTCCACTTACTCGAGATCCTAGAGTTTGAATGGAATAAGACGATATTAAAACACTTACGACACTTATCCTGACCAGAGAAAGGGTAAGGAGTAAAAAGATTCCTACTCTCCGATAACTAACGTAGTAACTAATAATAGTTTTTGTCTAGACTCAACTTCGACCAGAAAAGGGATCCTACGGTCGGTAAGGCTATGATACCAAGTTGTAAGGCCCGATATGCGGTACTGTTCCAGATCTAGATGTTTCCATCGAGATTCGGGGACGAAGCACATATCGGTCCCACCGCGACATATGACAATGTCATATGCCCCAGATATCCAACATGATATCACAACATTACAGCTACAAGGATACAACATCTCATACAATCGCCTTACAATTGTCTTAATACAATACATCGGTGGAAGATACATGTCTGAGTACAGACTACAATAAAATGCCTAGTGACAAAGGTAAAACACACCATTCCCGTAACCACATGGGTCCAGGCTCTCCGCCGGAATCCACCTAACTAGTCGTCGTCGAGTCTTCGGGAAGGCGTACAGAAGAAGGGTCGTCGATCTCCTCTGAAGTCCAAGATCATTTGCATAACGTGCGTAAAAGAGAGAAGAAGGGGTGAGCTATATCAACAAGTCTTGTAACTAACTTCTCACAGCGAGATGGGGGTAGCGGTGAGGTTGCAGACGCGCTACCAATATATGAGTGGCTAACGTTCTATTTAGAGTGAGATGAGAAGCCAAGAATTCGATGAGGAATCGCCTCCAACAAGTCTTGCTATCAGCTACTTACGCAAACATAACACCTATCCTATCTTTGTCCTCCCCCTTCGCATCCCGAGGAAGAAGAAGCAGTAAAGGCACACACACACATTGATCAAGTTATTAAGATTATCTCAGTTGTTGTTGTTTATGAACAAGGAGTAGGTCTCAAGTCGTCCATAACCGTGGACACGGCTTCTCGAAAAGATTTAACCCTGCAGGGTGTACCAACTGCCCATTACAAGGCTCCGCACGCACGCCCATCTCTCTCAATTGCTACCCATCACAGACAACCATTTTATGATTTAGTTCTGAGAGATCCGAAACGACAGGTCCCTCTAGCTAACAAAAGGACAAATCTGGGTGGCCCCCGGGGAGTCGACACCCAATCCAAGAGTCGTCCGCACTCTCGAATTGTACTCTTCCGGCTGACGCAGGTAGGATTACCGGGTCACCTCACATGGGGTCGGGTCCTAGCTGATCGGGTGGACCAACAGAGAAACCATGTCTCCACTGACCCAAGTTGTTTTAAAAGATATCTGCTAGGAGCGACCCGACAGACATATATGCATGGTTTTCAAATGGTAAATCGGCTTGGGCCACCTCTAAATTTTTTTGAAGCTAGGTAGGTAAGAAAAGGTGACCCCATAGCATCCCAGACGCGGTTAGGCACGCTCAGTCTTAGAACCAATACCCGGAACTCGGATCCTAGGTGACTCGAATGGAACAAAGCGTCGGGGCAGGATAGCCTAGACCTTCCATCCTTCGTCGAGTATAGTCAACATTATAATAATCGTATCATCCATAACAATATAATAATGTGATAGCCCAATCCAAGGAGTAACCGGATAACAGTTGATAGCATCCTAAGCATGCATACTAAGCAGCGGTTAAGCAAGCAAGGTACATGGCCAGACAATGGTTTGCTGGGATGTGGAGGAACATGGATGTTTGGCTTTATATGAGAGGCATAAATATGAAGTGGTAGGATCAAGCAATCGTTCTATCTCATACCTAGGAAAAGTGAGATGAAAGTTATAAGCATGATATATGCTCCCCCTTACCTGATGAGAAGACGAAGCTGAAGGTGTAGTCGATCGCAAGCTTTGAAAGCGCAGTATATCGACCAGAGGGGGTGGATGGGAGATTTTCAAAAGTCTTGAGGAATTTCAATTTCCTCAGGACTGAGGCAATTTGAAATTGAGGAAACTCACATAGAGAAGATGGACAGAAACATTACAGAGCGTAGACATGACTACAAAGCATCATAATGTAAGAATAACAACTTAAACCAGAAGTGCTAAAGTATAACAAATACGCTACATGACGAATCAGGACTGAGGAAACACAGAAGGGAAGGCATCAGGACAATTCATCAGTGCATAAACATAAGGGTAGAGTTTGAGGAAATAGCACCAGGGCACTGAAGACATGGATTTGATGAACCAGTTCAAGTTGTTGTGACTACTCTACATCTGGTTGGAGAGGCTGAGATTGAACTCAGAAGACATAGTCTTCACCTTATTCTCCTTAAACTAAAGTCCTCCGACTCCGTCCAATTACTCAGGTGAGTCTTCAAGGTAGACTCCTGAAATCTTCACAGACTCCGTTCACTCAGGGAAGTCACAATTGCATCTTGACTTCCTCAGAGCGATGACCTCTACACCGGCTGGAAGATCACAGTCTTCAAGAGTAAAAAGCTTCGGATCACTCGAACCGACTTCCTCAGAAATGCTCAACTACTCAGGCTGGTGGTTTTGCTCACTTGGGTTCTTCAGGTTCCTCAGAGGTGGGTTGCTCTCAAATGACAAGTGTCCATTTTTCTCTCGGAGCAGCCAACCCACAAATGGGGCTGGGGGCGGCTATTTATAGTCGGGGAGCAACCCCAGGTGAAAGGACATAAATACATATGCATGAAATTACCGTCGTGCCCACCCTTCGGACTGTTGGCTGGACAGGTACCAGCAACTCACCACGCGACAGGTGGCACGGTCGGAGCATACACTCTCATTCTTCAGGCGAACTGCACTGGCAGTTTCCTGACTCCTCAACAGAAGACAGATTCCTCAGTGTCCTGAAGAATAACGTCTCAGACACCCGAGGAACTGAACTTCTACTGCAGGAGATTTCTCTGGGTTTTCTTCAGGATTTCTATTTGAGCACTTCTTCAGAAATACAGAACTCATTTTCCTCAACCCCTCCAACAGTGCGGTGTTTTCCTACGACTAAATAAGTATAAAAGTCTTAACGTAGACTACGCTTCAACATCGGCTTCAGCACGAGGTGCCTCAGGATTTTGAACAGCTTCTTCAGCTTCAGCGGAATGCTTCAGGATCCTGTTTCCTTAGGATTTCGCGCCTCGCCAGTCTTCAGGAAACACACTGATTTCTTCAATGTTCCTCAACATTTTGGGGGGGTCGACAACGGTGGTTAACCTCTTCTTTAGGGGTTGTTCTCCTGTGTATACTCACAAACACATCAATCCCTTAACCGTTTTGTCATCAAATACTCCAAAACCTCAAAGGGGCACTAGATGCACTTACAATCTCCCTCTTTTTGGTGATTTGATGACAATCAGGTTAAATCTTCAACGGGATTAAATAGGTAGATTTGAGGAATTAAAATTTGAAGAAACTATTTCATTCTAACTGGATGTAAAGATGCTCCCCCTGAGGATATGCATATATTATGAGGAAATTACTTGCAGTGGAAATTTAAGGAATTTGAGGAGCTCCCTCTATATCCAGAATTATCTAACACAGTGCATTATGTAGAATGATTGAAGAATAAACATCGCACTGAGTAAATTGGTTGCTAAGGAATAGCATGATTATGAAATAAACTTGAGGAATATCATGAGGTAACTCAAAAGTATCAGACAACCACACACAAAATATCAGTGAACAAATCATTTCAAAAATAGTCTGAAGAACGAGAGTTGTAACTGAGGAACCCCATATAGACCCGCTTGAAGACTGACATATTTCTCCCCCTTTGTCATTAAATGAGCAAAAAGGAGAGACTATGACTATCGACCCAAAAGTAATGCCTCGGGTGATGAGGACATCCCTATTGACAAGCCATCCCCAACTCTTCATGAAGCACAAGCTAATGAAATCAGAATTGGACCTATTACAAGAGCCCGTGCAAAGCTAATAGAACAACAGGTGAACTTGCTCTTAATAGAATCTGATGTTTTGCTTAATAAGAATTTTATACTGCCTGAATCCTTGTTTGTATGCATGATCAGATATCAAGAACAAGGACAAGCTACATTGGAAGAAGAACCTCAAGAAGACAAGGAAAGGAAGAACCAAGCTTCAGGCCGCGGTACTACCGCGCCACGGTAATACCGGGCCTACTACCGCACGTACTACCGCGACAACAGAAGGGTTACGGTAGTCCTTACGGCACTACCGTAACGACTACCGCGCTGGTCAGGAGAGATACGGTAGCGACTACGGTAGTAGTCGCGGTACTACCGCGCCCGCAGTACTACCGTGCCAATCACGGTACTACCGTGCTGCCTGCGCGCAGAAACGGGCCTACGGCCCCTGTATCCGAGTCTGGACCCCCTTAGACTATAAATACAAGTCCCCCTACGAGTTTTAGAGTTAGACCACGTTTAGATAAACCCTAGTTCCTGAGGATTGCTCCAAGCATTCATCTTGAATCAAATACTTCAATTCGTATCGATCTGAAGTGTTGCTACTGCAAGTCTTGTGTGATCTGTTGTTCCACTGGGAATTAGTAGATTGTAAATTACTGTCTCGTGGTCGACGGCTACGTTGCGCAAGTGTGTGAAGTTGTGAATATCCAAAGGGTAGAAAGTTGTCGCATTGGCAACAGGGATCTAGCGAGGAGAGTTCATCGGCTACCCACAAGTTATCTATCATCGCCCCCATATTCACCGTTCGCTTACTGAGAAGATCGGGCCACCCCATATCATCTTGGTATCAGATTCCCAGTGTTTCCTCGGTAAGCATCCACCAAATCCCCCATAGATCGTCTTGTTTCGTCCTATCCAGAAAAAGCCATAGAAAAATATTAGGGTTTAGTGTTTTTGCCATAACCTAGAGTGCATCTTTTCCAAGTTTTAGTTGCTGATCGTCGTCCAGTTTGCGTAACTTGTTTTTGATCGAGTCTTAGCTTTCCTATTTTTTGTGTCTCACAAGTCGGAGTGTCTTTATCGTGTTAAATTGGTTTGTGTCGAGTTAGTTTGTTTTCGTTATCTTTTATCCCTCAGTTTGTGTCTCCGTTTGATAGCCATAGTTAGCCTTTCTTTGGTGTCGCACTTTCCTATTGAGACTAGCATATCTTTGCTCTTCGGGCTGCTCCTATAGGTTTTCAAGTGCATCAAGTGGTTTGTGCAAAGTTGAGTTGGGTTGCTGTTTACTTCACGTTGAGTCAGAAAAGTCAAAAAAAGAGAGAACGAGAAAAGAGAAAAATAGTCAAAAAAAAGGAAAGAGTTGAGCAAAAAGCCTAGCCAAAAGAGACAGAAAAGGGCAAAGTTGCTTACATATTTTGTGCAGCCTTGAGTTCCTTTGTCTCCTACGTTCATAGCACTAGTAGATTGAGTATTCTTGTGCCCGTACACTTTGAGCTTTTGCTAGAATTTCTCTCTTGTGCAATTGCAACACGAGCATTACTCCGCCACACATATTGTGCGCTCAATTTCATAGTTGCTTTTGCTCAGTTGTTCTCCACCGCGTGTGTTCCCGTAGAACTTCTTGGCATACGATCAGCACTAGGATTTGTGAATTGGTGTAGTTAGGGTACCATACCTATAGCCCCACCACATATATCCTGCGTTGTCGTGTGTTCACTCTTTTACTCTGGTATTCACTTCATCACATCCGTGCACTAGTCCTCCATCCGAACGGGTACGCATTACTATTCACTTTGGAACGGTAAGATTCACCTTTTCTTGTCAGTTTTGAGTGAGTTGTGAGTGTCCACCAAAAGATTTTGATTTAGTGCACTAACCTACTAATCATGTCTCAAAGTGGTTTTGATGTGATGCAGAAACAGGACAAGGATGCGCCAGTTACATGGGAGGCATATGAAGGTCTCCGTGATCACTTGACTGGGATGTTTACTAAATCCGCTGATGCTATTGATACAAATGTTCAAGCGGTCCAACTGAAAGTGGACGCGACTGAAGCTGCAGTCACCACTATGCAACAACGACTTGCTGCTATACAGCAGATCCTACAACAACTGACAACATCCGTCACGGGCATACAAGCAGCTATGGTACAACGCCAACCTGACGCTCAGGAGGATGAGTCCATGGTGACAATGCTGATTTGAGGGGCAATCAAGGCCGTGGGCGTGGTGTTCAAGGGCCGGGTCGCCAACCTCCACTTGGTTTTGGTGCGCGTCGTCTACCCATTCAGGAAGAAGATGTCTTGAGCAAGCCCAAGTTTAACATCCCCAAATTTGAAGGTTCCACGGATGTGGAAGAGTACCTCACATGGGAGCTTAAGATGGAAAAATTATGGCATTTTCATGATTATCCGGAGGACAAGAAGATCAAGATTGCTTCTTCCGAGTTTGACGGTTATGCTTTGCGTTGGTGGGAGAGTGTGTTGACCGAGATACAAGAAACCGGTGGGCCGCCTATTCGCACATGGCGTGACATGAAGGCGACCATGAAAGCTCGGTTTGTCCCCACTAATTACTTATGGACAATTTTTGATAAATTGCAACAATTGAGGCAAGGTATTATGTCCGTTGATGCATACTATATGGAGATGGAGATGTTGCTGCAACGTGCGCGAGTGCGCGAAGAGGTTGAGATGACTATGCAACGTTTTCTCCATGGGCTGAAATTTAATATCAAGAGTATTGTGCGGCATCACCAATACTATAATATGAATGATCTATTGCATCTTGCAAGGGAGGCTGAATCCCAGCTTGCAGAAGAGGCACAACTGAAGTCCAGATATTCTACATCTAGCAGATTTTCTCCACGGACACCGTCCGCGCCTATGAAGAATTATGGTGCCAATACTCGGGCTTCTTCTTCAGTTTCCAAGTCAGCCTCCAATGGTTCTATGTCCAAGAAGCCAGCTGCTCCTGCCACTAGTGCAGGCTCCAACATGTCTTCAGCTCGCAATCGCGAGATGACTTGTCATTCTTGCGGTAATCCGGGCCACTTTAAGAGAGATTGCCCGAACCGAAAGGTCATGTTTATTAATGAAGAAACCGGCGAGTATGAAACTGGTGATGATGAAGACCCAGCCGCGTTCGAGGATGAAGGTTACAACACCGAAGAAGGCATGGATGCTTTTCCGTCGCATGCTCCTACCATTGTGGTGTCACAACGTGCTCTCACGGTACAGCCACATGTTGATTCTCAGCGCTGCAATCTGTTCCAAACCAAGGCGCTCGTTGGTCCCAACAAAGCTTGCAAAGTGATTATTGATGGAGGTAGCTGCCGCAACCTCGCAAGCAAGGAGTTATGTGCCAAGCTCAATCTGAAATACTTACCTCACCCAAATCCTTATTATGTCCAATGGTTGAGTGACAGTGGTGAGATGAAGGTGAATCACATGGTGCGCGTAAATTTTGAGATAGGCCCATACAAGGATTCCATCGATTTTGATGTGGTACCTATGATAGTTTGCCATCTCTTATTGGGTCGGCCGTGGCTATATGATCGCCATGTGCCACACAATGGCCGAGCCAATACATATCATTTGGAGTTCAAGGGCAAGAAAGTTAATCTCCATCCTATGTCCCCACAGCAAATTGTGAATGAGTCTCGTCAGAAGGTAGAGGTGAATGTGGAACCAACACGAGAGAACAATGTAATAGCTGCGAGTGATAATATAACGAAAAGTGTGAGAGAGGATAGTTTGCTTACATTAGCCACCAAAGAAGACATGAGAGAATTTAGTGAGGATCCTACAGCCATACCTCTTGTCCTCATGTATAAAGGCGAGGTTTTGGTTTCTAATGATAACCATCCTATTTCTCCTGGTGTGTCTACTGTTTTGCAGGAGTATGATGATGTGTTTCCGACGGAGGTTCCAGCGGGATTACCACCCTTGCGTGGTATTGAGCACCAAATTGATCTTATACCGGGTGCAACTCTTCCTAACCGGGCACCATACAGGACAAACCCCCAAGAGACGAAGGAAATTCAGCAACAAGTACAAGCGCTTCTGGATAAAGGGTATATTCGTGCCAGCCTTAGCCCTTGTGTTGTTCCTGTTATTTTGGTCCCTAAGAAAGATGGTACATGGTGTATGTGTGTAGATTGTAGAGCTATTAATAACATCATTATTCGATATCGTCATCCTATTCCACGTTTAGAGGATAGGCTTGATGAATTGTGTGGTGCTACTATTTTCTCTAAAATTGATTTGCATAGTGGATACCATCAAATTAGGATGAAAGAAGGGGATGAATGGAAAACTGCTTTCAAAACTAAGTTCGGCTTATATGAGTGGTTAGTTATGCCTTTTGGTCTTACTAATTCTCCTAGTACTGTCATGAGATTAATGAACCATGTTTTGAGGGAGTTTATTGGACATTTTTTGGTTGTGTATTTTGATGATATACTTATTTACAGCCACAATGAATTTGCACATGTTGATCATATTAGACAAGTTTTGCAAGTGTTACGTGATTCTAAATTATATGCTAATCTTGAGAAGTGCACATTTGCAAAAGATAAGGTCATATTTTTGGGATATGTTGTATCTAAGCATGGGGTAGAAGTAGATTCTTCTAAAATTGAGGCAATTCAAAATTGGCCTACTCCCATGAATGTTAGCCAAGTACGAAGTTTTCACGGTCTTGCTGGTCTTTATAGACGCTTTGTGAAAGACTTTAGTACTATTGTTGCACCGTTGAATGAATTGACTAAGAAAGGTGTGCCTTTTGTTTGGGGCGTTGCCCAAGACCTTGCATTTGTTTGAGTTGAAACGGTTGCTTACCTCTGCACCATTACTTGCGTTACCAGATTTTACTAAGCAATTTGAAGTTGAATGTGATGCTAGTGGTATAGGCATTGGTGGTGTGTTGATGGAAGAAGGTAGACCTATAGCTTATTTCAGTGAGAGGCTTTCTGGTGCTAGATTGAATTATCTAGTTTATGATAAAGAATTGTATGCACTTGTTAGAGTTCTTGAGGTTTGGCAACATTATTTGTGGCCAAAAGAATTTATCATACATTCTGATCATGAAGCTTTGAAATATCTGAAAGCACAATCTAATTTGCATAGACGCTTAGCTAAGTGGGTTGAGTTCATTGAGTCTTTTCCCTACATCATCAAATATAAGAAAGGGAAAGATAATGTTGTTGCTAATGCTCTCTCTAGGAAGAATATGTTATTGACACATCTTGATGTTAAAATTCCTGGATTAGAGAGTTTGTGTGATTTATATGCAACTGATCATGATTTTGCTGAACCATATCGTTTGTGTTTGCTTCGAAATGCATGGGACAAGTTCCACATCCATGATAGATTTTTGTTTCGAGCTAACAAACTTTGTGTTCCAGAATCTTCTGTGCGTTTGCTATTGTTGCAGGAATCACATGCAGGAGGACTGATGGGTCACTTTGGGCGTGAGAAGACACTACTCATGCTTTCTGATAATTTTTATTGGCCCAGGATGAGGCGTGATGTGGACAGGTTTGTTCGACGCTTCATTGTCTGCAATACATCCAAGTCCAAGCTGAAGCCTCACGGTTTGTATACTCCACTATCGGCTCCTACCACACCTTGGGAAGATATTAGTATGGACTTTGTGTTAGGTCATGATAGTATATTTGTGGTAGTGGATAGATTTTCTAAGATGGCACATTTTATTGCATGCCATAAGAGCGACGATGTGTCGCATGTTGCTAACCTATTTTTCAGGGAGATTGTACGCTTGCATGGAGTGCCCAAGACAATTGTTTCTGACAGGGATGTAAAGTTTGTGAGCTACTTCTGGAAGACACTTTGGGGAAAGCTGGGGACAAAGTTGATGTTCAGTACTACATGTCATCCCCAAACTGATGGTCAAACGGAGGTGGTGAATAGAACGTTATCACAATTGCTGCGAGCTATGATCAAGAAGAATCTGTGAGAATGGGAGGAGTGTTTGCCACATGTGGAGTTTGCTTATAACAGGGCAGTACGCACTACTACTCAGCTTTGTCCTTTTGAAGTGGTATATGGTTTCAAGCCTATTACACCTCTTGATTTGCTGCCTCTTCCATTGCAGGAACGAGTTAATATGGAGGCATCCAAACGAGCAGATTATGTGAAGAAGATTCATGAGAAGACGCGAGAGGCTATTGAGAAGAAAAGCATGAGCGTTGCTGCTACAAGGAACCAGTCACGGAAGCAAGTTCTATTTCAGCCCGGCGACATGGTTTGGGTGCATTTGCGCAAGGATCGATTTCCAGGGTTGCGAAATTCCAAATTGAAGCCTCGTGGTGCTGGTCCTTACAAGGTGTTAGCCAGGATCAATGACAATGCATACTCGATTGATATTCCCATTGCTGAGTTTGGTGGCGCTAGCAACAGTTTCAACGTTGCTGATTTATCACCATACATGGGAGATGACCTTGGAGCGTCGAGGTCGATGCCTTTTGAAGGGGGGGGAGATGATGAGGACATCCCTATTGACAAGCCATCCCCAACTCTTCATGAAGCACAATCTAATGAAATCAAAATTGGACCTATTACAAGAGCCCGTGCAAAGCTAATAGAACAACAGGTGAACTTTCTCTTAATAGAATCTGATGTTTTGCTTAATAAGAATTTTATATTGCCTGAATCCTTGTTTGTATGCATGATCAGATATCAAGAACAAGGACAAGCTACATTGGAAGAAGAACCTCAAGAAGACAAGGAAAGGAAGAACCAAGCTTCAGGCCGCGGTACTACCGCGCCGACCGCGGTACTACCGCGCCACGGTACTACCGAGTCTACTACCGCACGTACTACCGCGACAACAGAAGGGTTACGGTAGTCCTTACGGCACTACTGTAACGACTACCGCGCTGGTCAGGAGAGATACGGTAGCGACTACGGTAGTAGTCGCGGTATTACCGCGCCAATCACGGTACTACCGTGCTGCCTGCGCGCAGAAACGGGCCTACGGCCCTGTATCCGAGTCTGGACCCCCTTAGACTATAAATACAAGTCCCCCTACGAGTTTTAGAGTTAGACCACGTTTAGATAAACCCTAGTTCCTGAGGATTGCTCCAAGCATTCATCTTGAATCAAATACTTCAATTCGTATCGATCTGAAGTGTTGCTACTGCAAGTCTTGTGTGATCTGTTGTTCCACTAGGAATTAGTAGATTGCAAATTACCGTCTCGTGGTCGACGGCTACGTTGCGCAAGTGTGTGAAGTTGTGAATATCCAAAGGGTAGAAAGTTGTCGCATATGCAACAGGGATCTAGCGAGGAGAGTTCATCGGCTACCCACAAGTTATCTATCATCGCCCCCATATTCACCGTTCGCTTACTGAGAAGATCGGGCCACCCCATATCATCAGGGCTGAGGTGAATCATGCCGAAGGCAAACCATTGCAGTGTGAGGACAAGCTGCTGTGTCTTCAACTTCTTCAGGCGAGAGCTCTTATTCAGAAGAGAAGGAGTCCATCGCCATAGGTGGTGTTTTGCAGCGAGTAAACTGGCGAGGAGGACGAATCTCAGGGACTTGAGGCTGCTTGAGTCCGAGCTTGGCAAGGTCTTCAGGCACAATGACTTCAGTGAGAAGAGCATCAAGTCTTTGATAGGTATGATAGGCATACTCATGAATCTTCTTTTGGGCAGTGTGCATACGCGCCATGTAGTTGAGGATGTCACCAATCTGACACTTTGTCCAGTCATGATTGCGATCGACTTTCTGATGAAGAATGATGAGAAGCTGTCTGTCAGTCATGATGCAAGCTTGAGTAGTTTCCTCAATTGAGCCATATGTGCGCTCCTCATGAGTGGTGCGAGACTGAAGCTGTGGAATATTGCCACCAAGGGAATCCTCAGGTAGGACTTCCTCACAGAAGGCTTCTTTGCCTTTGGCATTGGAAGCAATAGTATGCTGAAGCACTTCAACTGGAGGTAAGTATGTGCGATGATTAGCCTGATCAGGCTTATAATTGATACCTGCCTTGGCACAGATCAGCTTCATAATCCATGGAGCATACGGCTTCAGAATATGAGGATTCTGGGAAGCATCAACCATTGTCCTGAAGAAGAAGTCTGAGACATTGATTGGCGCAGACATGCAGAGGTTATACAGAATGTTCTTCATGATGACTACAACTTCTTCATCTGTGGATTCATACCCCTTGATTGGGAAAAAAGACTTGGCCAGAATTCTGTACAGAGTGTTTGGCAGATACTGAAGCTCAGTCACGAGGAACTTGGTACGGGGTGGAGCTTCAGGGGTTTGAGGCTTCATAAGCATGTTCATCATATCATCCCGCATAAGTGGAGCACCATAAGTGCTTGGAACTGAAGCATCAGAGGGAGGCAGCTGAAGAATCTCAATAATTTCAGGCACTGAGGCAGTATAGTACTGATGCTCAGTCATCCATTCGAGCACCCAAGTGGTTATATCCTTGGGATCGCCAGAGACATATAGAGTAGCATATAACTGAAGCATAAGCTCTTCATTCCAATGAATGCACTCGGAGTAGAACTGAAGCAGTTTGGCATGGAACAGATCTTGCAGTGCATTGTTGAAGCAAGGAATGTCCTCCATGTCCGGATGAGGAATATGTTTATGAGGAAAGACCTTTTGTGCCATGTAAAGAACTGAGGCATAGTAATTTTTCTGAGTGGCAGTCCAGAATCTCAGCAGCTTGCTTGGTGGAGGAGAATGATATGGATTTTGAATCCCATCTTGAAAGAAGCTCATGGCGTTGAAGAATGCATCAGCATTGAAGCGGGGACGTGCATCAGCCTCAAGGTTGCGATGAAAAGGCTTCTTCTGCTTAGGACAGAGAGAAAGAGTTGAGGCTTTCTCCTGAGGAACTGGTGAAGCTGAAGCTGATGGAGGTGCATGTGGAGGAGCATTGGCTTCTGATGTAGCATCAGGGGCAGGTTTCTGGGAGGTAGCTGGAGCTGAGGGAGATGTAACGTGTCTTTCCGCAGAGCTGTCCTTTGCAGCTTCAGATTCAGCATTGGTGATGTGCTCTGCCTCAGTGTCAGCTGCGGTTGGAGCAGTCTCAGGTTCAGCAGTTGGAGTGGCTACGTCATCAGTTTCATCATTAGAAGCATTAGGAGCACTAGTGGCGTTCGGTTCATCGGCATCAGAGGCAGAATGAGATGATGCACCAACTGAGTCTTCAGAGTTCTGAGTGGTATCAGGCAGCACTTCAGTAGCAGTGGGGGAGTGAGGCTCGAATGAAAAAATGGTGTGATTCGGGGAGTTCTCCAACTCATATTCCTCATCCATGATACGAGGTGTTCCAGTATCCTCAATATCAACATCCATGTCCTCAATTTCAGTGATGATTGGAGGAGGAGGGAACTTTGGTCTTGGGATGAGTGGGGTGGCAGCAGCTGAGGCATGTTCCTTGGATGGTGGGGTGAAGACAATAATGCTGCGTTGAGATTGGCAGGTGGAGTTGAGGCAGCAATGGGTGGTATTGTGGCATCATCTTCTTTTGAGGCCGTAGGAGCAGACGAGAGTGGGGTAGCTTGGATCCTCAACAGTGGCTTCCAGTGCGGGCCTCTTGGGCGCAGGTGGAGTGGATGGTGGGGCTTCAGGCATGCGCTTGAGGCGTTGTGAGGAGTCCTCAGGCATGGCATCAGATTGCACTGGGGCAGCAAGAGGTACTGAAGATGATGGCTGCCGAAGCTTCATCTGGTTGTTCATTTGCCTGGACATGCGTTCCTTTGATTTGCCAATGTAGGCGCATTTGGCATTGAACTCCGTAGTGAGCCGTTGAACCTCACATTGATACTCAATGAACTCCTGAGAAGTAACGTCAGTGACAGTTTTCTTCTTGAATTCATTGTGAACATTCTTCAGTTGACGTTGCAACTGCTTCTTAAGGTCACGGTGATGTATCTCATTGATGAGGAACTGTTGAATATAGAACCTGAGGTCTTTCGGTATATCCAAATCATCAAGAGGAGTATCAGGCTTTACTGACCAAATTTCAATATATTCCAAGATCTTTTTGGGATCAAGGAGAAGTGGAACCTCAGATCCTGTGGCTTCAGCTTTGCGTCTGGCAGCAGCACACAGATATTCAATCTTCTGGTCCTCAGTGGCCACAAAACCAGCCAAATCTTCAAACTCATCTTCATCATCTGAGCTGAAGTTAGTCTGATGAATGGCACTGCGCATGGCAGTTTTCTTTGGAGAGGATCGGGTGCCGCGTTGAAGGACCGTCTTGGTCTTCAGCTGAGGCTGAGGCATTGTGGTGGAAGCCTCAGGTGCACTGCCAGACTCATCAGTGCGAAGCCGTGAGGCAGGAGCAGCTCCAGAAGTTCTCTGGCATGATGATCTAGGAGCATGAGGCTTTGGTTTGATGTCAGGAGTTTTTCTGCGAGGTTGGCCGGGAGGCCGAGGCTGAGGCTGAGCAACAGCCTGAGGCGGAAGCTGCACTGAGGCAGCCAAGTCACGGGCCAGTCTGGTTGCAAAATGAGCAGTCCTCTTGAGATAGCGATGATAGGCATCAGGAAAGTCATCAGGAGTCTTCAAGGTAGAAGGATGAGGAGTGACACCCGGTTCAGGAGGAGGGCGAGCCTTGATGCCCAAAGTCTTCAAGGGCAGATTGACTGCAAACATTTCCTCATGTTGAGGATTTATCCATTGGTAGGCAGCCCAACGTTTAGCCCATTCCCTCGTGATTTTTTGAACCCGTTTCTTACGTTCACCAGCAATTTCTCATTCTGGAGTCTTCAGTTTTGCATAGAGCGCTAGGGGCAGGTCACGAGCTGTATCAGTGAGTTTGCGTAGAGGGGCCATTTTCTTCAGTTGAGGAGATTGAGGAATAGTGCGTTCGAGTTGAGCTGCAAATGAAGTGAGACTATGAGAACCATAAGATTCCTCAGCAGACATGTACCTGTGACAGAATTAAGTTGCGAGGGAAGTGGGGTACGGTTATATGCGTTCATGAGGAAGGTGTTGAGGAAATCAAATTAGAGAAGCATAGGTTTCAGTAATGCTGAGGAATTGAGTGACTTGAAAAATTGTGAAGAATCTTTAAGAATTTGCAGTACCGAGGAATTAATGGCTGAGACTTTGTCGTACCAGAAATGAGGCGAATGCTGAGGAAACCAGAGGCGGTCTTCTCCGGCGACGATGGACTCCGACGTCAACAGTGCAAGAGCTTGAGGAGCTCAAGGGAGGCGGCGCGAGAGGGAATGAGTTCTGGGCAAAAATGACCGCGGGGGTGGTGGCTATTTATAGAGGGGTAAAACTGAGGGGTCGCGATTTTTATGGAAAAGATTACCCCTGGAGGTTCGGATTTTTGTGGTTATCTCATTGATGGATATTGACGAGGGGGTGACCCCACGACTCCTGCATGTAAGGCTACCTGGTGCGTATGAAGACAGGAGGCCCGCTGGGAAGCTACGACAAGCCCACGATTGGCCCAACCAGACACAGACATAGGAGTCCGCGACTAGTATGGAAGGCACAACTTGGCGTACAAGGCAAGACTAGAACTAGGAAACTATCTTTGTAACCTAGTACGGACTCCCCGAGATCTAGCCTAGTATATAAAGGCTGGGAGGGGAGACGTCCAGATTAATCCAATACGCAACTACTCATCTAGCTTTGCGAGAACTCGCCTTGGCCTCCACTGTAATCGCCCCCTCACACAATAATATCGAGAAGGAAGTGCTTCTCCTGTTAGACGACGAGTATCGTCCAACCTGTGCCTTCTCTATGACTAACCCAGGGTCCCTGACCATGGGATTTTCCGGGGCTGATCCCCGTCAATTGGTGTCGTCTGTGGGAACTACACTGGATGGAATCACGATCTCGGCGGTCCCGCCCTCAGCAGATCAAGACTCGAGGACTAGAACCAGATCTAGCCCGCCCGAGGAATTCAAGATCACCACAAGCATCTCCATCATCTCATCAAGACCACCTAGCCTGAAGCCGAATCAAGTCCAACACCTCGACGGCCATCAGATCTATCGTCGACGGAAGAGAACCCGACGACTCATAAGGCAAGCGTGAGGACTCTACTCGGGGACACCACTCGAAGAGTCGCGGCGCGTAACAGAAGACTCGCCTACCAGTCGACGACCCGCCGCCGCCCGGACTCCCAGCACATGCCAAGACAGCGACTCCGAAACCCAGACCGGAGAACACTACGACCCAAATCGAAGGCCAGATGAATTCGCCAACTTCATCCGGAGCCAATCACTCAGCGACGGGATAGAACTCGACCCAAGATTCCACATCCGAGCAGAAGACCACTCGCAGATCTTCCAAATCTCAAGGAGAAGAAGGCACGCCGACTCCAGTAAACTCACATCTAAAGAGCAACTGGAAGGACCTTGCGCGATCCACAGTTTTGAAGACAGTCGGGGACATCTCAGATCAAGCCACGCCCTAGGAGATTGTCACCTATTTGCCGAACTCTCCAACGGCCTCAAGGAGGAGAAGCAGCGTGAAGCCAAGCGCACTCGAAGAAACGCACAGTCACCAGCACCAAGTACAGAAGGGCAATACCCCACGTCCCATGAACGAATCTGCATGATCCAAGAAGGAAGACCCTCGAAAGCAAAGCAAGATGCCTACACCTTGCAGGCCGAAGCAGCCGAAGGCCTAAAGATAGCTGAAACCTACCAACTGAGCGGTGCTGAGACCAGCATCACCTTCTCACAGAGCGACCACCCGCCCGCAGTCCCAAGGCCTGGGCATGCACCCCTAGTCCTCGAAGCCCAGATCGAAGGATACGACATGGACAGAGTCTTCATGGACGGAGGCAGCAGTCTAAACATAATCTTCGCCAGCACCCTACGCAAGATGTTAATCCCACTATCAGTCTGGAAGAAGTCAGGCACAACAATACATGGTGTAGTTCCGGGTGAAGCAGCCGCCTCCATCGGAACAATCGAGCTTGATGTAATCTTCGGCAACAAGCGCAACTTCGCAAAGCAAGTCCTCGAGTTCGAAGTGCTCGACTAGCAGTCGCAGTATCACGCCATACTCGGGCGACCAGCGTTCGCACAGTTCATGGCGGTTCCACACTACGCATATCTCAAGCTCAAGATGCCAGGACCCGTAGGAATCATCACAGTCAAGGGAAGCTTCACCAAATCGGACCAGTGCGATCGCGACTTCCACAAAGTCTCCGACACATTTGGAGCCCAACAACAGCTCAAAGAAATAGCCATGGTGACGGACAAAAGCATATTTCCGCTGGCAAGCCGAAGCGAGACAAAAGAATTTGACCGTGATTTCAGCGTCGACAGCGACACAATCACACACCAAGTCCACCCAACAGACCCAGAGAAGACAGTTAGCGTATATGCCCACCTTCCAGAAGAGCAAGCAACCGCCCTCATAACTTTCCTTCACGAAGAGTGGAAAATTTTCTCCTGGTGCCGAGCCGACATGCCCGGGATACCTCGAGAATTTGCAGAACACGCGCTTCACATCAAACCAAACACCAAACCAGTAAAGCAGGCACTGCGACGATTCTCAAAACCCAAGTGCAGAGCAATCGGAGAAGAAGTCAACCGACTACTCGACGCATAGTTCATCCGAGAGATGAAGAAAGCAACCTGGATAGCAAACCCAGTCATAGTCCCTAAAAAGGACACAGAGGTAATGAGGATGTGCGTCGACTATGGGCCTATCAACAAGCACTGCCCAAAACACCACTTCCCCCTGCCAAGAATCGATCAAATAATCGACTCCACAGCAGGATGCGACCTCCTCTCCTTTCTCGACGCATACTCAGAATACAATCAGATCAGGATGAAGGAAGAAGACGAATAGCACACCTCGTTCATCACCCCCTACGGAGTATTCTGCTACCAAACAATGCCCTTCGGCCTAAAAAATGTGGGAGCCACGTACCAGAGGATGATGCAAGCATGCTTGAGAGATCAGATTGGCAGGAACGTCCAGGTCTATGTAGACGACATTGTCATCAAAACCTACAGCGCAAACACACTACTCGACGACCTCCGCGAGACATTCGCGACCCTCAACAAGTACAGGATCAAGCTCAACCCCAAACAATGTGTGTTCGGCGTCCCAGCCGGAAAATTACTCGGGTACATGGTCTCTGCCCGAGGAATCGAGGCAAACCCAGAAAAGGTTCAAGCAATCGCCAAGATGCAAAGGCCAACCAACATTAGAGGAGTACAGCAGCTCACAGGGAAGCTCGCAGCATTGAGCTGCTTCATCAGCAGGCTAGGCGAAAGGACCTTACCATTCTACAAACTGCTGAGAAAAGGAGAAAATTTTGAGTGGACCGAGGAAGCCAGCAATGCATTCGCAGACTTAAAGAAGACCCTCTCGACCCCACCAATCTTGGCGGTGCCTAAAGAAAGGGAAAAGTTGTATCTATACATAGCAGCACGCAGCAGTGTCATGAGCACAGTGCTTGTCGTCGAACGTGCAGAAGAAGGCAAAATCCAGAGCATCCAAAGACCAATCTACTACCTCAGCACGCTACTCACGAAGCCACGGCAGCGGTACCCACACTACCAGAAGCTCCTGCTCGCCATTATCATGACCTCCAGGAAAGTATCGCACTACTTCGACGAACACTCCATCACAATCGTGAGCAGTGCACCACTCGTGGACATTCTCAACAATCTCGGAGCGACTAATGGTACGAATTAACGCCCCCTCATTGGTTACCCAAAGTGGAAGGTTGAGATGTAGACAGCGGCAATTTCCCTCGGTGAAGATACGAAGGTTTGTCTCCAGTAGGACTCCGACAATGACAGGTAGGTGACAACGGCGCCAGAGATTGGCGCTTGGCGTGGACCTGCACACACAACAGATAACTTTGCTCCCAACGAGTACAAAGGGGTTGTCAATCCCTCCGGCCTTGTTGTTTCCAAAGGATAAAACGCACGGGATAATAATGATAGTGATAGCTACGGAAAAATAAATACTGAAAGTAAATTGATAGTGTAGACAGTGTTGGAAATATGGACCGGGGTCCTATGATGTTCACTAGTGATGTCTCTCTCCCAAAAGACGATAAAAGAGCCATGCGAGGTAAACAAATTACAACTGGGCAATTGACAGGATGATGTGCGCAAACCAATCCTAATTATGCTATAAAGAAAGGAAGAGGCTCAAAAGCATGGGCGGTACGCCAAGACAAGTAGACCGAAATCCATCTTCATCTACCTACTAATCATCCACCTTGAGATATCTATCCAGAACATCTCGCTGGTATTAAGTTGCGAATCCCACCCAAAGTGTAAACTCAAAGCAAAGGACAACTGCATTAAAGAACTTTGCGTAAAGTAAACAATCCTTGTACCCGCAAGTACAAGCACCGTTGTTTTCCCCCTGGTGGCAATAGCACATCCCCTAGACTCATGTTTCTGTCACTCAAGCTAGTCATCAGGGGGCATGAACCCACAATCATGCATAACGCTCCCTCTTGGAGTCACAATCTACTACTTGGCCAAAGCAATAAACAGCAATGGAGAACATGCAAGAATTACTCAAGAACATAAATATAAAAGAGGAGAATTAAATATATTACTCAAACACAATCTGAACATAATCTCATAATCCATCGGATCCCAGCAAACTCGGCATAGCAACAGCAGAAATATTACATAAGTGCCTCGATCATGTAGGGCAGCTCACGAGGTCTAATCCATGAAGAACAAAGAGGGGAGGAGAACATCACATAACTACTGAGCATAGACCCATGGTCCAAGGTGGACTACTCACGATTCATCCGGAAAGCATCCATGGTGTTGGAGAAGCTCCCGGAGGTGGTTCCTCCCTCCGGCAGGGTGCCGGGAAGAGGTCTTCTGGTACTCCCGATCTTGGAAGCGCGGCGGCAGCGGAACAGAGGAGAGATGGCGAAAAAGGGTTCCCGTCTCGGGGTTTTTGCGTCACGGGGAATAAATAGGCGAAGGGGGGCGGCCAGGGGGCCACCAAGGGTCCAGGCGGCCCCCTGGCGTGGCCCCACCCAGGGGCGCGCCGGGAGGGCGTCTGGGGCCCTGGTTTGTCCCCTCTGCCCCCCCCCCCCCTCGGTGATTCCCGAAGCTTCCTACACGCTGATTTTTTATTGGATTTTTCCCGAATTTTTGGAGCACTTTTTATATGGGGGAAACCTGAAATAGAAAAACAGCATAAAACAGGAACTGGCACTAGGCTGCACTGAGTCAATAGGTTAGTCCAAATATGATCAAAAGTATATGGAAGTTCATCAATAGCATAGCAATATCACACAAAAGAGGCATGGAGCAAGCAGAAATTATAGATACGTTTTGGACGTATCAACATCCCCAAGCTTAATTCCTGCTCGTCCTCGAGTAGGTAAATGATAAAAGCATAATTTCTGTGGTGACATGCTAACAACCATATAAGAACTTTTAAGTAAAGCAATCAAGACATGTAATTCGATTCAAGTCATAACAGGCAAGAGTCTATATTTAGCATTGAAGTAAGCAACATAAGAACATAAAGGTGCAAGAGCTCTCGCTGTCCGTGAGTCGAATGTCTCCAAATGGTGTTTGCATGCAAGAAAGGGGATAGGGATATACGAGAAAAAAGTATTTTTGTGTTGAGAACTCAATCTACTAAAGTTTCACACTTGGTCTTCTTTGGAATCTTATCTTGACTCATCCCCAGACCACTAGCCAGGTACAAGTCAAAATGATCCACTCCTTTTCGACATTTTGAGCACTCATGCAATGGATGAGCGTAAGCAAGAAAGTTGACACTTAGGATGGCAAAGAGAGAATATGGTGGAGGAGGAAGACAAAAGGGTGTGAAAGGCTCACATCAATGAGGACAATCATAGGCGAGAGAAAGCCAAATGATAGATATAATGTGAGGAGTAGGGATTGCCATACAACGGATGCACATATGAGCTAAGGTAAGCTCTCCAATGGAACTAGTGGGGGTGCATCCAACTTGCTTGCTCAAGAAGACCTAGAGCTCATTTGAGGAGGCTCATCATTGGAATATACAAGCCAAGTTCTATAGTGTGAAGGTCCCCACATAGCTATATGCATAAATGTTAATCTCTATGGAGTACAAGATATAAGAGGGAGTACGAGTGTGGATCTCTCAAAAGGAATAGTAGTGTGCCCCTTCTCTCTTTTTATTTCTTTTTATCTTTTTTCTAATTTTTTTGTATTTTTTTGGTGGCCTCAATGGCTCTTTCTATTTCTCCCATTTGTCCTCTTTGGGATATTTTAATTTGTCCACTTTGGGATCTTTTAATTTGTCCACTTTGGGATCTTTTCCTCACTTTAGGGCCAACACTCTGTATATTACAAAAAGTATAGGAGATCTTTCACACTTTACAAAGTACTCAAATCATAAAGAAGATGTAACCATCATGATGTATGCAAATGTATGCCTCTGCCAGGGTAGCAGGATATGCAATGATACTAGCGCGTCATGTAGCAATGATTATGGCAAGGAACAACTAGCATGCGGCTCATCGATCAAGCAAGTAGCATGTATGACATGAAGATCAAGTGATGAGAAGGTGGATGTTGCATGGCAATGTATCTCGCTAAGGCTATGGAAATGACTTGATAGGTAGGTATGGTGGTTGTTTTGAGGAAGGATATAAGGAGGTTTATGATGACAGAGCGTATCATGCCAAGGGTTTGGATGTACCGGCGAAGGTGGACGCTAACTCTCGGAGTGAGAAGAAAGCAATGCACGGCACAGGAGAGGCTAGAAAAATATGGGAAGGTGGAAGTGTCAACTTTCGAATAGTAACATTAGTCCGAAGAACTCATGCACTTATTATCGGTAACTCTCAATCTAATAAGAAGGTTTCAAAAAGAGACAAGTACCCCGAGGAGGAGTGTATGGGGGTTTGGTTATCCTTGCGCATCCTTGACTCATGGTACGTGAGTGTACTCTAATATTCGACCCCTCAGAAGAGTAGTGATCCATCTAGTAGCTAGAGTTCTCAACTAATTTTGTAGGTTTTGAAAATAAAAACGGATTGCCCAAAATACGACATCTATCACTAATAGGATAAAGCTCTTGACACCAAAAGTCCAAACATTACTCAAAATAATACCTCAAAACTATTGCAAGTTACTACTACAAAAGAATAGCAACCTTAATTACCTACTTCAAGTCAAGACACAAAACTCAGTGCAACATGCAAACTCTCCAAACAAGATAAACATGAAAACTCAAGAGAGTTCCAGCAACAAACTAAAAAAAAGCTCTTTGAAAAGATAAGCATGAAGACTAAGAGAAAAATATGACAGTAGCTATGAAAAAGATAAAGAACACACACAGCAAAGATAAGCATGAAAAATCCTATGTTGTGTTCTAGATTTGGAAGTGGAGCGTGTTTCTCTCCCACACAAAGAAAGTTGGGTTCTAACTTGTTATGAACAGAAAGCAAAGCTAAATAAAACTAAAAATAAAACCTAAGAGCGAGACGCTCCAAGCATAGCACATAACGCATGAAGTGATAAAAATATAGTGAAACGAGAGACGAACTGATAATTGTTGATGAAGAAGGGGATGCACGGGGGCATCCCCAAGCTTAGACGCTTGAATCTCCTTGAATATTTCTTGGGTATGCATGGGGGCATCCTCAAGCTTGAACGCTTGAAACTCCTGAATCTTCTTTCATCATCTTCCCTCGCACACTTGAAAACTCCCTTCATACATAACTCATCATAATCTGATTAGCGAGGTTAGTACCCACAATAAAATAATTTTTCTGTACTGGAAATAAATATATACTTGAAGAGCTACTGTTTCTCCAGATTGCCAAAAAGTTTTTGCAAAGAAAAAGCAAGCTTAAGGTTTGCAAAACGAAGGACAGGCAAAACAGGACAGAATCTGTGAAAAACAGACCAGCTGGTAGAAAAGAATTTTTTAGGGATACTTCTGCAACTCAAATCAAAAAACTCAGAACATACGAAAGTTCTGTAATTGTATAGAGCACGCTGTGTAAACAATTCAGCTCAAAAAGATGAACTGGGATTTTTCTCTAACTTTCTAGTCACGAGGACAGAATCTGTTTTCTGGACAGCATGTCACAACTTTCACTTCCCTTGTCATATGAGGCTTTAAATGGCACAAAGCTCTAAAAGTAAAGATACAATGGTGTTGCTACAGTAGTAACAATAAGACCACTAAAACAGAAGAAAAACAAAAAGGAAATCCTAAATTCTTTGCGGGCTGCCTCCCGAAAGCGCTTCTTTAAAGCCATTAGCTAGGCTTAATGCAAATAGATCAAGTTGTATCAATTGAACCATCATCAAGATCATCAAAAAGCTCTTCAATAATACAACCACTCTTAAGAGGTCTTTCAAATAAAGGCCTAATAAAGACACTTCTAGGAATAAAAGCAAAAGGCGGAAAATCAATTGGAGTCTCATTTATCTTATTAAAGAGAGGTATCTCTTCCAAAGTCTTCACAGTTTCAACCCCCTTGGCAATAGATAGATTATTTTTGAAATGAGGAGCCTTTGGAACGTAAAAGAACCTAGGTTCCTTCTTTGCCGTAGTTTCCACCTTTTTGGTTTTGATTGAGGATAAAGTAGTTCCTAGAGTGTCAATAATTTCCTCAATCTTATCAATCCTAGAAGGGTCCAAGTCATGGGATTTGATGGTCTCCAAGGTTTTGAAAATTTTATGCATGGAGCTATCTAGTCTATTCAAATTCCCTTGATCTTTACGATCCAAGTCACTTATCTTATTAATGATTGGCATCTCTAGCTCTATCTTTTCAAGTTTTTTCATAATATGAGCTAGGGTAATGTCCTCTTGAATGCTAGCAACAGGGAGATTTCCAACAAGATTTTCCATAACACTAAGAGCTTCCCAAACTGAGGCTTCTATGAAATTCCCATTGATAGCAGTATCTAGAATAAAACTATTCTAAGAAGTAATTCTAACATAAAAGTTTCGAAGCAGGATAGTAGTGGAGTGCTTCTTGGTGGCTCTTTTTTGAGAATCATTAATTCTATACCAGGAATCTTTCAGACTTTCACCACCCCTTTGTTTAAAGGTGAGCACTTATGCTTCACCAAAGGCAAAAGGACCAGACATAATGACAACTACTAGCAAGGTAACTATTTTTTTGATTTTTGATAAAAGACACTAAAGCAAAAACTGAAAGGTAAACTAACAAGACTAAAAAGCAAAGATAAAAGATAGTGTTCAACTCCCCTATCTTGAAGAGCGGAGTCCCCCGCAACGGCGCCAGAAATTTCTTTTGATGGTACGAATTAACGCCCCTCGTTGGTTACCCAAAGTGGAAGGTTCAGATGTAGACAGCAGCAATTTCCCTCGATGAAGATACCAAGGTTTGTCTCCAGTAGGACTCCGACAACGACAGGTAGGTGACAACGGCGCCAGAGATTGGCGCTTGGCGTGGTCCTGCACACACAACAGATAACTTTGCTCCCAACGAGTACAAAGGGGTTGTCAATCCCTCCGGCCTTGTTGTTTACAAAGGATAAAACGCACGGGATAATAATGATAGTGATAGCTACGGAAAAGTAAATACTGAAAGTAAATTGATAGTGTAGACAGTGTTGGAAATATGGACCGGGGTCCTATGATGTTCACTAGTGATGTCTCTCTCCCAAAAGACGATAAAAGAGCCATGCAAGGTAAACAAATTACAGCTGGGCAATTGACAGGATTATGTGCGCAAACCAATGCTAATTATGCTATAAAGAAAGGAAGAGGCTCAAAAGCATGGGCGGTACGCCAAGACAAGTAGACCGAAATCCATCTGCATCTACCTACTAATCATCCACCTTGAGATATCTATCCAGAACATCTCGCTGGTATTAAGTTGTGAATCCCACCCAAAGTGTAAACTCAAAGCAATGGACAACTTCATTAAAGAACTTTGCGTAAAGTAAACAATCCTTGTACCCGCAAGTACAAGCACCATTGTTTTCCCCCTTGTGGCAACAGCACATCCCCTAGACTCATGTTTCTGTCACTCAAGCTAGTCATCAGGGGGCATGAACCCACAATCATGCATAACGCTCCCTCTTGGAGTCACAATCTACTACTTGGCCAAAGCAATAAACAGCAACGGAGAACATGCAAGAATTACTCAAGAACATAAATATAAAAGAGGAGAATCAAATATATTACTCAAACACAATCTGAACATAATCTCATAATCCATCGGATCCCAGCAAACTCAGCATAGCAACAGCAGAAATATTACATAAGTGCCTCGATCATGTAGGGAAGCTCACGAGGTCTAATCCATGAAGAACAAAGAGGGGAGGAGAACATCACATAGCTACTGATCATAGACCCATGTTCCAACGTGGACTACTCACGGTTCATCCGGGAAGCATCCATGGTGGTGGAGAAGCTCCCGGAGGTGGTTCCTCCCTCCAGCAGGGTGCCGGGAAGAGGTCTTCTGGTACTCTCGATCTTGGAAGCGCGGCGGCGGCGAAACAGAGGAGAGATCGCGAAAAAGGGTTCCCATCTCGGGGTTTTTGCTTCACGGGGAATAAATAGGCGAAGGGGGCAGCCAGGGGGGCCACCAGGGGTCCAGGCGGCCCCCTAGCGCGGCCCCACCCTGGGGCGCGCCGGGAGGGCGCCTGGGCCCTGGTGGGTCCCCTCTGCCCCCCCCCCTCGGTGATTCCCGAAGCTTCCTGCACGCTGATTTTTTTTATTTGATTTTTCCCGAATTTTTGGACCACTTTTTATATGGGGGAAACCTGAAATAGAAAAACAACAGAAAACTGGAACTGGCACTGGGGTGCACTGAGTTAATAGGTTAGTCCAAATATGATCAAAAGTGTATGGAAGTTCATCAATAGCATAGCAATATCACACAAAAGAGGCATGGAGCAAGCAGAAATTATAGATACGTTTTGCACGTATCAGCGACCGGTCGAGTCGCTGAGTGGAACATGGAGCTCAGCCCATGAGACATGAAGTTCAAACACCCGACAGCAATCAAAGCCCAAGTACTCCCTGACTTCCTGGTCGAGTGGGCAGAAGTCCAAACACCAGGTCCCCCAGACCTATCCAACTCATGGACGATGTATTTCGACGGATCTAAAAGACAGCAAGGAGCTGGAGCAGACGTCTTCCTAGTCTCCCCCAAAGGAACGAAGCTCACATTCTCCAGATCAACTTCAGCAACGCCTCCAACAACGAAGCAGAATATGAGGCACTAATTCACGGCATGCGGCAAAAACTTGTGGTGCCACTCGCCTCTCGATCTATGGCGACTCCAACCTCATCGTCCAACAGGCGATGAAAGACTGTAACGCAGTCGCAGACAACATGGAAGCCTACCAGAATCTCTATAACACACTAGAGGGAGGATTCGACGGCTGTGAACTCAACTACATCCCCAGAGCCAATAATACAGAAGCCGACGAGCTCGCGAACATTGGATCGACTCGAGGACCAATACCACCACGCATTTTCCTTGAGAGCATCAACCAGAGATCAATAAAATCAAAGCCAGCGGAACCCAAGGTAATCGCAGAAGAAGACGACACAAAGGAGCCAGCACAGGTGGCAGTAACGAGCGCAGCTGACGATACAAACAGTCAAGCAATCAAAGTCGAAGTACCAGCAGCACTCAAAGACCCGGCCTAGGCAAGACCCTTCCTTCGATTCCTAGTCGAAGGCACTCTACCACAAGACGTTGCAGAAGCCCGACGCATCAGCCGACGATCTAAATCATTCACAGTAATCAACAGAAAGCTCTACAAGCGCAACATTTCTCAGGTCCTCCAAAAGTGTATAGACGAAGAAGACGGCAAAGCCCTACTACTCGAGATTCATGGAGGCACCTGTGGACATCACGCAAGCAGTCGCGCACTTGTGGACAAGGCCTTTCGAGCAGGTTTCTACTAGCCGACCGCTATGAGAAATGCAGAGGATATCGTACGGCGTTGCATCGTCTGCCAAAAGTTCGCCAGCAGGCCGCACGCCCCAGCATCGAAACTCAAAACCATACCGTTACCATGGCCATTTGCCACATGGGGAGTCGACATGGTGGGCCCACTCAAGAAATCATCAAAAGGAGGACAAACACACCTGCTAGTCGCAGTAGAAAAGTTCACCAAATGGATCGAAGCAGTACCAATCATCAGCTCAACAGCCCTCACGGCAGTCAACTTCATCAAGTCAATCATCTTCAGATTCGGGGTACCACACAATATCATCACAAACAATGGTACAAACTTCATAGCAGCAGAGTTCCAAAACTTCTGTCAAGAGCTAGGCATCAAAATTAACTACGCATCAGTCGCACACCCGCAGTCCAACGGCCAAGTGGAGAAAGCAAACGGCCTAGTATGCGGAAGAATAAAGAAGCGACTCCTAACACCACTAGAACAAGCCGCAGGCAACTGGGTAGAGGAGCTCCCCATAGTACTATGGAGCCTACGCACCACCGCAAACAGCTCGACCCAGTATACACTTCTTCTTGGTATACGGGGCAGAAGCAGTGTTGCCGCACGACTTAAAATTCGGAGCCCCCAGAATCTCAGGGTACGAAGAGGAAGAGGCAAAAGAAGCACTGCAGAACGACAAAGACATAGCAGATGAAGCTCGGGACACAGCTATCACAAGATCTGAAGGATACCAGGACAAATTACGCACATATCAAACCAGTCGCCTGCGGACTAGAACGTTCAACAAAGGAGACCTTGTGCTACGGCTAATACAGGAAAAAGTGCACAAACTTGCCCCTCAATGGGAAGGGTCATTCATCATCTCGGAAGTCATAGGAGGAGGAGCATACAGATTGAAGAATCTGAAGACCAGTGAGGACGTGGGAAATCCATTGAACGTAGCGAACCTACGCCTGTTCTACCCATAATCCTCTAGACATTATCAAGACATTGGCAGCAGCACCGATCGGCAACCCATGTAAAATTCGAAGGAATAAAACAATGTTGCCCAAAGCATCTTACTCAAAAGCACTCGGGGGCTCGAGTCTAAATTCCCCCCGAGAGACGCTATCTTCGCTCACACGACCTTTACTTAAAAGCACTCGGGGGATCAAGTCTAAACTCCCCCCGAGAGACGCTATCTTCGCTCACGCGACATTTACTTAAAAGCACTCGGGGGCTCGAGTCTAAACTCCCCCCAAGAGACGCTATCTTCGCTCACGCGACCTTTACCTAAAAGCACTCGGGGGCTCGATTCTAAACTCCCCTCGAGAGACGCTATCCTCGCTCACGCGACCTTTACATAAAAGCACTCGGGGGCTCGAGTCTCAACTCCCCCCGAGAGACGCTATCTTCGCTCACGCGACTTTTACTTAAAAAAGCCTCGGGGGCTCGAGCATAAACTTCCCCCGAGAGACGTTATCCTCGCTAAAAAACGTGACCGTCTACAACCATCGGGAGGCCAGAACGTCAGAACGCAAGACTCCCGCCCAAAAACAAAAAGCTCACGCAAAGAAAGTTGCATCGAAAAGCGCATGGTTCTTTAGTCTTCACCCAATCGCAAGCGATCACCTAAAGACTCGGGGGCTACTCCCATCGGGAGCGCTGGCGCGCACCCGAGAAGACATTACAAAGGAGTCAAAGACATTTTCATTACAAAGGAGTCAAAGACATTTTCATTACAAATGATTCGAAGACATTTTCATTACAAAGGAGTCAAAGACAATCATTACAAAGGAGTCAAAGACAGTCATTTCATTACAAAGAAGTCAAAACGAAAGTTGCCACTACAGAAGGACCCGTGGAACTGTAAGATGGGCTACATTCAACTTCTACATGTGTGCTCATGCTGAGATAATTGGCACTTTCGTGCCACAAACTGACGGGCATCACCACAGACAAAGTAGCAACCCAGTCCGTGAAGAAGAAGATCGCCGTCCTCCAGTTCTACAAGGTGCCTCGCCTACTGACGCAGCCGCTTGACGACCGGCTTGACATCCAGTTCATCCTTAGAACTAGAAGAACTAACACCATCGGTCGAAGAATCAGCCAAAGACGAAGACACGGGAGAAGCAGGCGAACCACCACTCGAGCCATCGGAATCACCACTGCTTGTTTCCTCCCAGTATGCATCCAGACGATTCACACCGGCATCAAATGCACGAATAATAACAGTATCTTCGCCGTCAAAACGGCTGCCAAGGCTATCTCCGTCGCGCAGATTCAACCGACGAGAAAACGACCTCCAGCCAGATCCAAGGAAAATCAAGGATGAATTATCAACTTCCAGCTCCACCCAAGAAGAAGAACGAGCGCATCCGTGAAGACGGAGCCAGAAGCCCCTCAAGTTACGCTCAGAAGCAATGGAGGCAAAGGAGAATGGAAGAGGAATCCGCGCAGCATACCGGCTAAGAACACGCAAAAGAAAATCATAGCGCCAAAAACCCTCTTCCATGGAGAAGAAGAAGAAGGCACCGACATGGTACCATGACGTCCACCGCGTGAAGAACGAGGCGTGCAGCCACCACGACCACGGCGGCCACGGCCTCGCCCAGTTACACCACCACCACGCTTGGGCGCCATATGAAAGAAGAAGCAGAAGAGAAAGATGTGAAGAATGGATGCCAAGGACAGGCAACCACATGAAGTATTTATAGCACAATCCAAGGGAAAACCAGGAAAAACACGCAGAAGCCCAGGCGGCACCATCATTGCATCAAAGACCAAACGGGTCGGGCGTTACGAATTCCAAGGCAAGATGCCTTCACACGGTCAGCATTATTTACAGGACACATCAAATCTCGCATGTTTCCCATACAAGCCTTGGAAACCCAGCAGGCAACAGGCAGCATGACATTCAAACCATCATTATGACGGTCCAGAAGACGCGACGGATCAAAAGATCAAACATCATCATAGGTCATCAAACAGCATGAAAATGCATATCAACTTGACATATCAAGAGGGACGGATCAAGATAAAAGCAGTTGGAACAAAAACAAAGGATTCCAAAAGCCAGATATTTCTTGATGTCAAAATTTTCTAAAAAAATCTCTTACTCCCATCGGGAGTACCTTTATTCGAGTTCGGGTGCTCCCTCACCCAGAAAACAAAGACGTGCTCGAGTGATCACTCGCACCAGCAGAAAGGATGTACTCTCAGAGTTCGGGTTCTCCCTCACCCTAAAGTCAGTAAAGCATTCGAGTGACTACTCGCAAAAAGACTCAGCAATTCAACAAATACGATCTACTCGCGCACTCGACGACATTCCGAGTGGGTGCTTTCTTATTTTCCTCGCCTGAGTTCATTACAAGCTCCGCGAGTGACTGCTAAAACAGCTCACTTGATTGTTTGTTCCAAGTGGGTGCATCACGTACCAGGCCCCGTGCCTCTACAAAAACAATTATGCCTGGGCTACGACACACTGTACCCAGATGCCACACAAGCTTAGCGTGTAGGTAAGACCCCGCTGCGCAGAACGGCCGGGCCGGGACTTGCCGCAGAGCGATTTCACTCCCGACCTTTTCCATGCGCTCGCATGATAGAAAGAGCCGAGCGGACGCGCTCAGGCTGTGTGCTTAGACCGGCAGCAATTGATCCTATAAGACCTGCAGCGGCATGACTTTGCTTGACACCAGTCGTTCCAAGTTCATGTCGAGGGACATGAGATTGATTGGGCTACTGCGGTATTTACCACTAGCGCAATTCACCAAGGCTCGACCAGTCGACTCCTTGGGCCCTTTCAGCTTAGCAATCCCTCGAAACAGATATTGTCATGGCTCAAAACTAGCAGCGACCCGTGGCGATGTTGCGCCTACGAACGATAAAGTATGGATGGATTCGAGTCCCTGCGCAACTCTTTGAGTCCCCTAGGCACTCGGGGGCTACTGACGAGGGGGTGACCCCACGACTCCTGCATGTAAGGCTATCTAGTGCGTATGAAGACAGGAGGCCCGCTGGGAAGCTACGACAAGCCCACGATTGGCCCAACCAGACACCGACGTAGGAGTCCGCGACTAGTATGGAAGGCACAACTTGGCGTACAAGGCAAGACTAGAACTAGGAAATTATCTTTGTAACCTAGTACAGACTCCCTGAGACCTAGTCTAGTATATAAAGGCTGGGAGGGGAGACGTCCAGATCAATCCAATACGCATCTACTCATCTAGCCTTGTGAGAACTCGCCTTGGCCTCCACTGTAATCGCCCCCTCACGCAATAATATCGAGCAGGAAGTGCTTCTCCTGTTAGCCGGCGAGTACCGTCCAACCTGTGCCTTATCTATGACTAACCCAGGGTCCCTGACCATGGGATTTGCCGGGGCTGATCCCCGTCAGATATGCACGATGCGCGGTAAAAACGCAACGATGAAGGGATAAGATTAACGTTAAATTAATCTTCCTCATCTTGAGGAAACTGAGGACAATGAAAGTTTGAGGATAAAGTTAAAGCTTCAGTTTGAGGAACATGTGAGTTTCCAATGAACGCATATTCAAGATAGAAAGATTGGACAAGTGAGCACAGAGGGACGGGTCCGATCACAATCACCTAGAAGAAGAAACAAATTCTGAAGAACCAAAGCTATAGATGAATGTTGTTGAGGACTTAAACAGTAAGTATCAGGATGAAGACACAAATGTAGAAACTGAGGACCAATGATTCCTGAGGAATTTGGGCGGTGGCGCTACCCACCTTATACGGAATAAGACACTTGATACCATACAATTGTCGATGGATCTTGAGTCAATTCCACGTTAATTTCTTCACACTTAGCAAGGTAGTTCCTCATGATTTGAGGAGTACGACGCATCGTGTGTTGTACATCATGATTCTTCCATCTTGTTTAAGCGTTAGGATGTGTGTCCATTCACTGGACATTTGAGGAATCTAAGATATTTAGCTCAGACCTCAGAGTGCTAAATCGCTTCTCATCCAAAGGCTTAGTGAACATATCAGCAAGTTGGTCTTCAGTCTTCACGTGGCTGATGATGATGTCTTCCTTCAACACATGATCCCGAAGAAAGTGATACCGAATCTCAATGTGCTTCGTCCTTGAGTGCTTGACAGGGTTCTGAGATATCTTGATAGCACTCTCATTGTCACATAGCAGTGGTACTTTCTTCAGGTTGATGCCGTAGTCCTTGAGAGTTTGCTTCATCCATAGAAGTTGTGAGCAGCTTGCACCGGCGGCGATGTATTCAGCTTCAGCAGTGGAGAGGGAGACACAGTTATGCTTCTTCGATGACCAGCACACCAGTGAGCGTCCGAGGAAGTGACATGTTCCTGAGGTAGACTTCCTATCCACGCGGTCTCCAGCATAATCCGAGTCTGAGTACCCAACAAGATCCAGTTGTGTGCCTTTTGGATACCATAAGCCTAGCGAAGGGGTGTGAGCCAAATATAGAAGAATTCGTTTCACGGCTTGGTGATGCGATTCCTTTGGTGCTGCTTGGAATCGGTCACACATGCAAACGCTCAACATTATATCAGGCCTAGATGCACATAGATATAGCAGAGAACCTATCATGGAGCGGTATACCTTTTGATCGTAGTCCTTAACGTTTTCATCAGGACCGAGGTGTCCATTTGTAGGCATCAGTGTCTTGATACCTTTATGGTCTTGCATCCCGAATTTCCTCAGGCATTCCTTGAGGTACTTCTCCTGAGAGATGAAGATGTCGTTGCGTTGCTGACGAATTTGAAGCCCTAAGAAGAACTTCAGTTCGCCCATCATGGACATCTGATACTGTTCACTCATCAAGAATGCAAATTCTTCACTGTATTTCTTGTTAGTGCATCCAAATATAATGTCATCAACATAGATTTGACATATGAATAAGGCATCATCATAGAGTTTGGTAAAAAGAGTTGGATCGAGTGAACCAGATTTGAAGCCCTTGCTGGTGAGGAAATATCTTAGTGTGTCATACCAAGCCCGAGGGGCTTGCTTCAGTCCATAGAGAGCTTTCTTCAGTATGTACACCATATCAGGATTCTTTGAGTCTTCAAAGCCTGGGGGTTGAGCAACATATACTTCTTCCTCGATATTACCATTGAGGAATGCACTTTTCACATCCATTTGATATAACTTGATATTAAGATGGTTAGCAAATGCAAGCATGATGCGGATGGATTCAAGTCTAGCAACAGGAGCAAAGGTTTCACCGAAGTTGATACCCTCAACTTGAGTGTATCCTTGTGCAACAAGACGAGCCTTGTTCATGATGACTTGGCCATCTTCATCAAGTTTGTTGCGGTAGATCCACTTCGTTCTGATGACGTTGTGTACTCGAGGATCGGGACATTTGACTAGTTCCCAAACATCATTCAGTTTGAACTGAAGAAGTTCGTCTTGCATTGCCTGAATCCATTCCGCTTCTTGGAATGCCTCGGCAACTTTGGTGGGCTCTGAAATGGACACAAACGAAAAATGCCCACAAAAGTTAGCTATTCGATTTGCTCTGGCACGAGTGAGAGGACCTGGTATGTTAACGTCGGCGAGGATTTTGTCGACTTGAACTTCATTGGCGACTCGTGGAAGACGAGGTCAATGATCTTGAGGCGAATCGTCATCACTATCATCAGATTCATTTGCATCAGCTTTAGGTGCTTCAGGGGTCTCAGGAGCCTTAGGATCAGTATCGTCATCAGAATCATTTGCTTCAGGATTTGGGTGTTCTTCAGGAGCAGGGGGTATGTGTGTTTCATCTGGATGGTCCACGGGAATGATTTCACCATCACCCATTTAATTTCTTGATATGTTCATCACGTGAGGCTTCCTCTAGAATAGGTGGCAGGTGCTCTCTTTGCGAGCCGTCAGATTCATCAAACCGCACATCTACAGTCTCAACAATTTTATGGTGACTGATATTGTAGACTCTGTAGGTGTGCGAGTTGATACCGTAACCAAGCATGAAACCCTCACATGCTTTGGGTGCGAATTTGGATTGATGATGAGGATCATGAATCCAACATGGTGCACCGAATACTTTGAAGTAACTCACATTGGGTTTCTTACCGACCATTAGCTCATAGGAGATTTTTCTGAAGAACTTGTGAAGATACACTCGATTAACGATGTGGGATGCAGTGTTGATTGCTTCAGTCCACCAGATGAGCGGTGTGTTGTACTCAGCAAGCATCGCCCGAGCCATCTCGATGAGTGTTCTGTTATTTCTCTCAACAACTCCATTTTGTTGAGGAGTATAGGGAGCTGAGAACTCATGAGTGATGCCTTTCTCGTAGAGGAATTCCGCCACGCCAATGTTCTTGAACTCAGTGTCGTTGTCGCTTCGAATGTGCTTGATCTTAAGTTTGTAGTTGTTCATGACTCGCTGGGCGAAGCGCTTGAAGATGGCTGGGGTTTCTGACTTATAGAGAAGAAAATGCACCCGGGTATATCGTGAGAAGTCATCGACAATAACTAGACCATACATACTACCTCCAAAGCTTGAGTACTTTGGAGGACCGAATAGATCCATGTGAAGCAGTTCCAAAGGTCTTGTTTTTGTCATGATGGTCTTCGCGGGATGCTTGGCCTTGGTCATCTTTCCAGCTTCACACGCGCCACATAACCTATCCTTGGTGAATCTAACTTCCTCAATCCCGAGGACATGTTTCTTCAGAACCAGTTTCTGGAGGTTCCTCATCCCAGCGTGTCCAAGTATTCGATGCCATAGCCAACAGTATGAGGCTCGAGCCATGAGGCAAGTAGCGACCTGAGGACCTTAAGAAAAATCTACAATATACAGGTCACCTTTCCTAACTCCTCGAAATACGATGGAGTTATCACTAACCATATAAACAACACAACCATATTTTTCGAAGAGAACAACGAGGTCAAGATCACATAGTATATACACAGACATCAGGTTGTACCCGAGGGATTCAACAAGCATGACTTTGTTAATGTGTTGGTCTCGAGAGATAGCAACTCTGCCAAGACCCAATATCTTACTTTTACCTTTATCAGCGAAGGTGATGGTTTTCTTCGAAGAAGGAATCAGAGATGATTCCATGAGAAGGCTTCTATCACCATTCATGTGATTAGTGCATCCACTATCCATTACCCATTCTTTCTTCCCCTGCATAGGAATTAGTATCTCATACAACATGTTATGAGCCAGTATCAGTTTGAAGAATTTATGATTCCTCAGAATAAATTCATCAGGATGTTCCTCAGGATTGATTCATCAAAATCATATAATGTAAATTTCCTTCAACTGACTCAAGTGACATCGTCCTGGGCATATGATCTGCAAGGTTTAAGGTTGCCTCAGGACGGGTTCTTGCAGAGAAGATTAGTTCTTCTTCACCACCCACATTCGAATGGGTGGTCTTGAAGCATATGAGGAACGATGAGGCTGATGAGATCTAATGGGGCCCTGAATAGAGGTATCAGGATACACAAATGAATAGGCATTCTTATGAGGAACTTCCCTGTGAACAAAATGATTAGACGAAACATAATTATAGTCATTCCCTTTGAGGCATCGTCCTTAGATGATACCCTCAACTCGTTTGCATCTGCATTCACAGGGAGGTTAGTGATGAGTTCCTTTCGAACCCAGATCTTCTTTACTGGAGAGCCGTTCCTACATTTAGTCCCGATGTATCTGGTGAATACCTCACCATTAACATCTTTAAACAGTTTAAAGTTTGAGTCAAAGGACTCAACCAGCACATCTGAGGAAGCATTGTCATATCCAAATAAAGTATAGGGATCAGGAGGAGGCATTTTTGCCAGAACCCAACTGGTCTTTGAGTATTTCTCTGGTTTCCAGAAAGAGCCATCGGCATTGAGGTTTCGGGTGAAACCAACACCTTCTTTCCTTGGATTCCTGTTGAGGATCTGTTTCTTGAGGACATCACAGAGAATCTGATGCCCTTTCAGACTCTTGAACATTCCAGTTTCCAGAAGACTCTTCAACCTAGCATTTTCTTCAACAATGTCTATGGTATCCTCAGATGAGAGGTTAGATACCACAGAGGCAGTTGATATAACAGATTCTGAAGATATTGAAGAACTAGGTACTCAAGAAATACGGTCATGGTCGATGCACTTTAAACAAGGAGGATCAAACCCTTCTTGAGGCATGATGATATGTTGGGAGAGGAGTGAGTCATTTTCTTTCCTCCGATCGTCATGAGACATCCTCACTTGTTCAAGTTCTTGCTTTCTCATGAGGAACTCATGAGCTAGCTTCTCATGATCGGTGAGAAGTGCCTGATGACGACTGATTAATCATCAAACTTTGACTGAAGAATTTTCGATTCATCAGACAACTTTTGAGATTTCGTCATTTCCTCAACCAACATATCATCACTCTTGTTTAATGAGTTTTGGATTTTCTCAAGTGCATGTTGTTGCTTTGAGGCAAGCTTAGCAAGTTTAGCATAGTTTTCATCAGGTTCTACATCTGAGGCATCATCACAGGAAGAGTGAGAAGATACCTTTGAGGTCTTGGCCATGAAGTAGAAGGCGGGGGAGGTGTCTTCAGCCTTGTCGTCAGCGTAGTGAGTGACAGATTCCTCAGTGCTGAAGATTGACTTGCTGACTATTGTTGTGGCGAGAGCGAGACCAGCCACACCTTCAGATTCTTCAGACCCTTCTTCCTCAGCTTCAGGATCAGAATCAGATTCCTCAGAATCCAATTATTTGCCGAGATATGCGCGAGACTTGCGAGAGTTGTTGTTCTTGTATTCAGTAGACTTTGAGGATCTTGAGAATTTCTTCCTAGACCTTTCATCATAACTGTCATCTTTTCCTTTCTTCATCTTCTTCAACTTTGCTTCCTTTTCCCAAAGAGGACATTCTGCGATGTAATGCCCGGGTTTCTTGCATTTGTGGCAGACTCTTTTTCTTGCCTCAACCGAGTCATCATCTTTGTTTCTTCTTGAAGAAGATCTTGAGGAATTTCCGAAGCGATTCTTCCTAGTGAACTTTTGGAACTTTCTGGTGAGGAGAGCCAGTTCCCGACTGAGAGTTTCAGGATCATCAGAATCAGCCTCAGACTCTTCATCAGAGGATACCTTTCGTGCCTTGGCTTTTAGCGCGTGGACTTTTGGGGTGGATCCGTATAAGTCACGTTTCTTCGAAAGCTTCAGTTCATGAGCATTGAGGCGCTCAAGGATGTCAGCAGGATCGAGAGTCTTGAAGTCAGGACGTTCTTGAATCATCAGTGATAAAAACTCAAGTGAGTCATCCAGAGACCTCAGTAGTTTCTTCACCACTTCGTGATCTGTGATATCAGTGGCACCCAGTGCTTGAAGTTCATTTGATATATCAGTGAGCCTTTCAAAGGTTTGCTGCACATGTTCATTGTCCAGCCTCTTGAACCTGTTGAAGAGACTGCGAAGTGTATCAACCCGAGAGTCTCGTTGTGCGGAAACTCCCTCATTGACTTTTGATAGTCTAGTCCACATCTTCTTTGCACTATCCAGACCGCTGATACGGTTGAACTGAGCCTTGTTGAGGTGTCCACCAATGATGCTTCGAGCTTTCGCGTCGGGTTGTCAGTTTCTCTTGACAACATCAAGAGAAGTCATCAAGGTAGGTTCAGGAATGCCTTGATCAACAATATCCCAGAAGTACTTGTCAATAGCTTCAAGATGCATCCTCGTCTTGTTCTTCCAGTACGGGTAGTCCGTACCGTCGAAGCTGGGGCAGTTCTAAGCAATGTTCATTGTACCTGAGGTCGACATAACTAAAACTCCAGGTGGTTAAACTGAATCACACAGAACAAGGGAGTACCTTGCTCTGATACCAATTGAAAGCGCAATATATCGACCAGAGGGGGGTGAATGGGAGATTTTCAAATTTCTTGAGGAATTTCAATTTCCTCGGGACTGAGGCAATTCAAAATTGAGGAAACTCACAGAGCGAAGATGCACAGAAACATTACAGAGCGTAGACATGACTACAAAGCATCATAATGTAAGAAGAACAACTTAAACCAGAAGAGCTAAAGTATAACAGATGCGATACATGAGGAATCAGGACCGAGGAAACACAGGAGGGAAGGCATCCGGACAATTCATCAGTGCATAAACATAAGGGTAGAGTTTGAGGAAATAGCACCAGGGCAATGAAGACACGGATTTGATGAACCAGTTCAAGTTGATGTGACAACTCTACATCTGGTTGGAGAGGCTGAGATTGAACTCAGAAGACATAGTCTTCACCTTATTCTCCTTGAACTAAAGTCCTCAGACTCCGTCCAATTACTCAGGTGAGTCTTCAAGGTAGACTCTCGAAACCTTCACAGACTCCGTTCACTCAGGGAAGTCACAATTCCATCTTGACTTCCTCAGAACGATGATCTCTACACCGGCTGGAAGATCACAGTCTTCAAGAGTAAAAACCTTCAGATCACTCGAACCGACTTCCTCAGAAATGCTCAACTACTTAGGCTGGTGGTTTTTCTCACTTGGGTCCTTCAGGTTCCTCAGAGGTGGGTTGCTCTCAAATGACAAGTGTCAGTTTTTCTCTCGAAGCAGCCAACCCACAAATGGGGCTGGGGCGGCTATTTATAGCCGGGGAGCAACCCCAGGTGAAAGGACATAAATGCCCATGCACAAAATTACCGTCGTGCCCACCCTTCGGACCGTTGGCTGGACAGGTACCAGCAACTCACCACGTGACACATGGCACGGTCGGAGCGTACACTCTCATTCTTCAAGCGAACTACACTGGCAGTTTCCTGACTCCTCAACGGAAGACAGATTCCTTAGTGTCTTGAAGAACAACGTCTCAGACACCCGAGGAACTGAACTTCTACTGCAGGAGATTTCTCTGGGTTTTCTTCGGGATTTCTATTTGAGCACTTCCTCAGAAATACAGAACTCATTTTCCTCAACCCCTCCAACAGTGTGATGTTTTCCTACGACTCAAGAAGTATAAAAGTCTTAACGTAGACTACGCTTCAACTTCGGCTTCAACGCGAGGTGCCTCGGGATCTTGAACAGCTTCTTCAGGTTCAGCAGAATGCTTCAGGATCCTGTTTCCTTAGGATTTCGCGCCTCGCTAGTCTTCAGGAAACACACTGATTTCTTCAATGTTCCTCAACATTTTGGGGGGTCGACAACGGTGGTTAACCTCTTCTTCAGGGACTGTTCTCCTGTGTGTACTCACAAACACATCAGTCCCTTAACCGTTTTGTCATAAAATATCCCAAAACCTCAAAGGGGCACTAGATGCACTTACAAGCTCACATCGTCTCCGAGAGTGACCGGGGGAGCACACAAGAAACAAACACTGGAAAGGCAATCGATGAGCAAGCATCTACTACTACGAAGCAATCACGAGCAAGCAACATCAAGAAGACAACACGAGACAACGCACTACGATCGCATTGCATCTATCGTCGAGAGCGGTTACAAACAGGTTAACTAGAGTACTCATCACACACGACGGTACCGTACATTTAGAATGGTTGAAGTTGTTTACAACATGAGCAAGGTTGTTAACGTTCCAACTCACTCAAGCATGGCAAGAGGTGAAGCACAAGAAATCTACCTATGCTAGTCAAGTTAAGTGGGGTAAGTCCTAAGCATGGCATATCACTATTACCCCGCGATATTTAAAGCATTTGGTACTGTTTTACCCTAACCATATTTATATTTGTTAACAACAGCAAAATATCATAAACATGATCTACATGAAATTCTAGTCAAGTTACATATAAGAAACATTTTAATCGGAGCAACGGTTAAAAAGTTATGGCAATTACAGTTTACAGTGGCATGCGATGTAATTAGCAGTGAAACAGCATGTAGACAAGTTCAAACATGGCAAAGGAGCACATTTTATTAATCTACACAAAATTCTAAGCAAGTTTCATGTTAAGATCGTTGCCATCCGAGTTACGAGCTAGGAGCTATCGATAAACCAAAATTTACTCTATAGAAAAAAAACGAATAAATAAATAAAAAGAGGGGGAAAACCCCATTGGGCTCCCCTCGGCTGACCTAGCCCAGGTCCCTTGCAGGCCAACATATTCGGCGCCCACGGGCAGCATGAGCTGCTCTTGGGCCGAGCCCACTTGTTGCGCTAGGGAAAAGGAGCAAAAAGGGGAGGGTTTAATTGTTCCAAGGGGAACTCGAACCTGAGACCTCTTGATTACAATCAAAGCTCCCACGCCACTGCACTACTGCATCAAACCACGTCTGTGAAGCAAACCCGATCTAGCTATTGCATCTACCGCGGCTAACTAAACCTAAAACGAAACTGAAGAAAAGCATCTACCGCAACTTGAAGATGATGGCGCTCGAGGCTGGTCTCCGGCGAGAGGCGGGGCGGCACGGGGACGGGGTGCAAGCGGGAAAGTCCGGGATGAGGCGCGGCGGCGCCTAGCTGCTGGATCCGGGCGACAGCGAGGTCCAAGGGGCGGCGCGGTGAGATTCTTGACGCCATGGCTATGGCGACTTCGGTGTTGGGTGCGAGAGAGAGAACAGGGAGATGAGGAAGTGAAGAGCAAGGAGGAGAAGAGGAGGGGCGACTTGCAGGGGGCTCACCAGCGGCTAGGCCGTGGTGGCCCTATTCGCCGACCGGAGCGCGGCAGACATAGCATGGAGGCGGCGGCTCGGGCGTCCAGGGAGGAGCACGGGGAGGGAGGAGCCCCATGGATGGCTGGTGCAACTGATGACGTGGCGCAACCTGGGCTCTCCGATCTAGATCTAATGGCCCAGATCGACGGATCTAGATCTGGGTGGGGGTTGGCTGGTTGGCCGCAAGGTGTCGGCTGTGGAGAGGGGAGGCACGGAATTAGAGGGAGGTTGTCTAGGGCTAGCCAGATTTGGTAGGCAGGCTTGTCCATTATAGTAGATGCTTAGAGCTAAATGGGCTATAAAATGGGCTATTTAGAGAAGGTTTGGGCTTGGTTTTTGGGTGGGCTGGGATTAGCAGGTACGAGAAAATTCTTGTTGGTTGGTTGGCTGCCCGCATGAAATTTTATAAATACGCCCATGGAATTACACCGACTACTATGCCTGGCACATCCGATCGTTTAACTACCCGACGAATTCGGAATCGCACGAAATCGAAATACATCGTCGCAACACAATAACTACGTCGTCTAAAACATTTAACGCCAAAAGAGAACGTCGAGCACCTCCCGTGAAAATAACCCATTTAAATATAAATGGGGGTTTTTCCTCACCGTTGGTGATGGCCGGTCTTATGCCGAAAATTGCGACGGTGATCGGGTGACTTTCCCGGTGTCGCAACGAGGTCGTGTGCCGTTGGGAAAAAGGTTCGGTCCCGCATCTGATACGAGAAAGAGGGGGATATTCACCGATTAATAAATCGGCAAAGCAAACACTGCAGACAATACAGGCAATCAATAAAATAAAGCAAAAAACAAATTTTTTAATTTGGGTGAAAATCCTGGGCTATTACAGACCCCACTGATCTGCCGGCCGGGCCGGGACTTGCCACAGCGCAACATCACTCACGTTTTTACCATGGTCATGGTGTGAAGAAAATCCTGACGGACGCGTTAGGTCATTAAAATGTTCCGCTGGCGATGGGACTCTGCAAACCCTCAACAGTGTGAGTCGTACTGACCCCGACTTCGCCAAGCTTGAGTCGGGGGACTCGAGCTTGATTGGACTACTGAGGTATTTGCCTCTAGCGCAATTCACTGAGGCTCGGCCCGTCAAGTTCCTCAAACCCTTTAGTTTAAACATCCCTCACAAACTAACTAAAGTCATCATACGAACATGCGTTGGCACAGAGACACTCGTAGCCATGTAAAACCAGTATGAGGACACAAACTTATAGATATTGCAGATTAAGTCCCTGCGCGACCCTTGGAGTCCCAAGGTACTCGGGAGCTACTGACGAGGGGATACCCCCCACGACTCCTCCATGTGAGGGTCCCTGGTGCGTGTCAAGACCGGAGGCCCACTAGAAGCTTCGAGAAGCCCAACGTTAGCCTGCTTTAGGTAAAGACATTGGAAATGACTTGGAGTCCAAGACGAACATGGAGTCCAAGACTTGGCGCACAAGATGGAGTATATTAGGAAACTCTCTGTAAACTCTAGATGGACTCCTCGAGACCCAACCTGGTATATAAAGGCTACGAGTGGAGACGTAGGGGAGTCACCTAATCATCTCGCAACTCCCGGCGTGAGCAATCTCGACAGAAACCATTGTAGTCAGCACCTTTCATATAATACAATTGAGCAGGAAGTAGGGGTTTCACCGATCGAGGGCCCTGAACCTTGGTAAATCCCTGTCTCCAGTTAGCCGACGAGATCACCAACCACACACTCTCCTTCCTCTCAATCTAAACCCGTGTACCTAACCATGGGATTTGCCGAGGTCCACCCTCGTCATCAACCATGCAGGAGGCAGTGGTGCAGGAGGCAGTGGGTATAAAATAGCCCATGTCAACAAGGATTAGCTCGAGATGCCCTACACAACCTAGGGCTAATGGAGGGGGTGCAGTGATCCTTCACATAAATCCTATGCATAGGAATAGGAAAAGAGATATCCTTTGCTTCACATCATAAGATTTTTTTCCATTTAAACTAGATGAATGTTTATTTTAAAAAATGTGAAGGGTAGGAATAGTTTCTATATAGTAATAGGGTTTTAGTACTACAAACCAAAGGGATATGAAGGAAAAATTTCCATAGGAATTCTATCCTATGAAATTTTTACAAACCAAAGAAAACCTTAAGATTTAAACGCATTATTCAAAAGATAAAACAAACGTTTTGAAGAATGAATTTATAGACCCTCCAAGTTAACATGTATGTAGTACGTTATTAGTGTGACCTTGATCAACCTGTAAGTGGAACGACCTGCATGCATCCCACATCGTGCCGCATGTGTCCATATAATTAAGTGAAACTAAGGCCCTGTTTGGTTCAGCTTTATCATTCAGATTTTTGAACTCCATAGCCGAACCAAACAGGGATTTCACCAAAAAGCGAACCTTCAAACGATTTTGTTGTCGGATTCCACCAAAGCGCAGCCGGAAAATACACGTACGAGCGAACCTTCGAACGATTTCTGAAAATCTGCTGCGAAAAATCAAAATCTGCCCAGGAGGTGCTTCCGATTTTCCGTAGCAGATTTTCAGAAATCCACAGCCGAACCAAACAGGGCCTAAGTGACTTGTCCACGTGATTTATGCGGGATTATGTGGATTGCCACATACCCACAAAGTCTACAGATTATTTGGCTATTATGTATTACAACGTGTTCACGGGCTACAACAATACAAGTTTTGAACGGTACAATTCGTACACATATACTACATAATTTGAGCATTGGGAGAACAAAGACTAGGACTGCAACCTAGATGAACTACATATAACATAATAATTGAACACAACAACCTGATCGCTACATAAGATTAAGATGCATGCAACAAGTGTTGAACACATATGAATTACTGTTATATGCAGAATGCAACACACACCCGTCGTGTGAACTGTTACAAGCATACTTTCATACCTTATGGGGCGACAATTGGAGAGGTAGATGGTGGTACTAGGGCGGCCATGGGAGAGGTAGACGGGGGAACTAGAGAGGACAAGGAGGTAATTTGCAACACAACAACACCCATGACAAAGATTGATGATGACGCTAGGGCGATCATGGAGGAGGTGGACGACGACCCTAGGGTGGCCATTGAGGAGGTTGACGGCGGCGATAGACTGACCATGGTGAAGTTGGGCGGCGACGTACGCTATCCCCGTCTCTAGGTATGTTTTTTTAGACTTCATATGTGGGTTTCGAATCCCGTGGGATAATCCACATATTCTCACTTTCCCAGGAGTTCTGCCTGTTGGTGTCCACGTACGCAAATTAATTCGGCTAATACGTGGACTCCGTGGAAAACCCAAGTGCACTTGCAATTTGAAACCTTGACAAAAAATACTATGTAGTACAACACTCAATTTGTTACATAATGTAAGACGTTGTCGTACCTAAACTAACTTATAAAAATATCTTACAGTGTGAAACAGAGGTACTACTTGTTATCTAGTGAATCTTGATACGTCCCAAACGTATCTATAATTTATGCTTGCTCCATGCATGTTTTGTGTGATATTGCTATGATCTAGATACACTTTCATACCCTTTTGATCATATTTGGACTAACCTATTAACTCAGTGCACCCCAGTGACAGTTCTTGTTTTCTGTTGTTTTTCTATTTCAGGTTTCCCCCATATTAAAAGTGCTCCAAAAATTCAGGAAAAATCAGATAAAAAATTAGCATTCCGGAAGCTTCCGGATTCACCGAAGAAGGGTCAGAGGGGCCCCACCTGGTGCCCAGGCGGCCAGGTGGCGCGGCCTAGGGTGGGGCCGCGTCGGGTGGCCGCCTGGACTCCTGGTGGGCCCCCCGGTGCCCCCTTTGGCTCTTATTTATACTCCCGTCGCGAAAACCCTGATTCTAGGCCCCTTTTCTCCAGAAGCAATTCTGATCTCCGCCGCCATCGCCAACAAGCTTCGGAGGACCAGAATACATGTGCCGGCACCCTGCCGGGACGGGGAAGTGCCCCTGGATTCATCTCCATCGACGTTGCTTCCTCCCTCCATGAAGCGGGAGTAGTTCCTCCTCGGGGCTGAGGTTTCTACCATTAGCTATGCGTTCTTCTCTCTCTCTCCCATGATGTGATATTCGTTGTGATCATAGGCTATGTTAATCTAGGGTGATCCCATGATATTTCCCCTTCTTCTATGTATTGGATTTGATGTACTCACTTGATCTTATCTAGTATAATCCCCGAGACCATGGTGACAGCGGTCTATTGGACATGGATTAGAAGAATATTTTCATGAGTGATTTCCTCTTTTGTGTGTTGATTGTAGATTGAGAGTCTCTTGGTGCTTGTCTTTGACTATCCACGAGATATGTTGTGGTGATTTTGGTACTCTCTTTGGATGGCCGCGGTGACATTGGGAAATCCATAGATTGAGAACTACGAACTCTGAGGTGTGCTTTTGTAGCCCTACATAATTCTCGTCCTCTCTTGACCACAAAGGAATGACCTCTGAGTACGTCTCCCTTGCATGTTTTATGGGAAATATCATGTGATTAGACTATGTTAATGTTGTTGGGAGTTGCCACTAGTGAAAGTATGAAGCCTAGGCCATGTTTCCACCATTGTTACACCGTTTGTGCTCACTTTTGTCAGATGTTTGCTTGCTGCACTTTTTATTAAAGATTTATATTACCTTGCTTTGCCACACCTATCATCCATATTTTACCATCTCTTCTCCGTATTAGGTGTGTTGGGGACACAAAAGACTTCTTGTATCTTAATTGCAGGGTTGCTTGAGAGAGACCATCTTCAACCTCTACTTCCCTGAGTTCGATAAACCTTAGGTCATCCCCTTGAGGGACATTGCTGCTGTCCTACAAACCTCTGCGCTTGGAGGCCCAACATAGTCTACAAGAATAGAAGCATGTGTAGACATCAAGCTATTTCTGGCGCTGTTGCCGGGGAGGTGAGTGCTTGAAGGTATATCTTCAGATCTTGCAATTAAATCTTTTTGTTTCTTGTTTTTATTTTCACTAGTTAGGCTTATGGAAAACAACAAAAATATTATGAGAGAGCTTTATGAGCTCTACCTTGAGTTGGTACATGAAGTGTTTGAAGAGAAAATCAAAAAACCTATGGAGCTTTACTATTTGCACAACACTCATGATAGTAGCAATGTTACTAGTATGTCTTCTTTGAATACCTTTGATCCTAATGATATGCAAAGCTATAAGCTTGGGGATGCTACGTTTTATGAAGATGATCTTTTAATCCCCCAAGTTTTGATGAGGAAATTTATTTTGATGATACTTTGCCTCCTATCTATGATGATTATTGTGATAACACTTATGCTATAAATAATAAAATTTTACAAGTGTATCATGATAAGAATGATTCATGTGATAGCTATTTTGTTGAGTTTGCTCCCACTACTATTGATGATTTTGCTTATGAGGGAAGTAATAAATTTTCTAGGCTTATGGATCATGATAAGAATATTTTTTGTGATACTTATATTGTTACTATGAGAAAGGAAGATATGGCTTCACATATCTCAATGATATTAAACTCCCTCTCTCCATGATGAACTTTTTGAAGTTGTTCTTGTTCCACCTTCCTATGCTTGTCTCTTTGTGCTTCTTTGATTTGTTTTCTTACATGATTCCTAGGCATAGGAAGTGGGTTAGGCTTAAATGTGTTTCGTATTTGCTTCTTGATGCTCTCTTTTGCTTCAAATCCTTATTCTTATGAGAGCACCTTTTAAAATCTTTATGCCTAGCTTAAAGGCGTAAAAGAAAGCACTTGTTGGGAGGCAACCCAAGATGTTTTTACTTCTGTTTTTAGTGGTCTTGATGATTGTTACTACTATAGCAACATCATTGTATCTTTATATTCAAGCTTTGTGCCAAGTTATAGCCTCTTATGATAAGGGAAGCAAAAGTTGTGACATGCTGTCCAGAAAACAGATTATGTCTTCTTGACGGGAAAAATCGGAACATATCACCAGTTCATCTTTTTGATCTGAATTCTTTACACAGCATGCTCTATACAATTGTGAAACTTTCGTATGTTCTGAGTTTTTTTATTTGAGTTGCAGAAATACCCCGAAAAAATTCTCTACTACCTGTTGTTCTGTTTTTCACAGATTCAACCACGTTTTGCCTTTCCTTACTTTTGCAAACCTTAAGCTTGTTTTTTCTTTGCAAAAACCTTTTGGCAATCTTGAGAAACAATAGCTATTCAAGAATATCTTTATATCCAGTGTGGAAAAATTATTTTATTAAGGGTACTAACCTCTCTAATCAGCTTATGATGAGTTATGTATGAAGGGAGTTTTCAAGTGTGCGATGGAAGATGATGAAAGAAGATCCGGGAGTTTCAAACGCTCAAGCTTGGGGATGCCCCCATGCATCCCCAATAAATATTCAAGGAGAATCAAGTGTCTAAGCTTGGGGATGTGTAAGGCTCGATATGCGGTACTGTTCCAGATCTAGATGTTTCCATCCAGATCCGGGGACGAAGCACATATCGATCCCACCGCGACATATGACAATGTCATATGCCCCAGATTTCCAACATGATATCACAACATTACATCTACAAGTATATGAAATCTCATACAATCGGCATACAACTGCCTTAATACATTACATCAGCGGAAGATACATGTCTGAGTACAGACTACAATCAATTGCCTAGTGGCAAAGAGAAAAATCATCGATCCCCATAACCACACGGGTACATGCCCTCCACCGGGACCCGCCTAACTAGTCGTCATCGAGTCTCCACGTGAAACGTCGATCACCATACCTGTTGTCGATCAAGAACCCTGAAAAGAGTTTGGGGGTAGTATCTTGAGTACAGAAGTACTCAGCATCCAACTGTAGTGGTCAACTGACCCAGCAAGGACTTCATCACTCGTCATTCTAGGATAACTAGTAGTTTACGGTAAGGATGGGGTAAGTGGTGAGGTTGCTGCCGCACTAGCATTTATGAGGTGTTTAACGATCTGGAGAGTAAGATAAGAAGCCAAGCATTCGATGAGGAATCGCCTCCAACAAGTCTACTATCAGCTACTTACGCATTCATAACACCTATCCTATCCTTCTTCTCCTCTTCGCATCCCGACGAAGAAGAATCAGTCAAGGCACACACACGTTGATCAAGTTATATTAAGATTATCTCAATTGTTGTTGTCTATGAACAAGGAGTAGGTCTCAAGTCGTTCATAATCGTGGACACGGCTTCTCGAAAAGATTTAACCCTGCAGGGGTGTACCAACTGCCCATTACAAGGCTCCGCACGCACGCCCATCTCTCTTAGTTGCTACTCATCACAGGCAACCATTTTATGATTTAGTTCCGGGAGATCCGAAACGACAAGTCCCTCTAGCTAACAACGAACAAATCCGGGTGGCCCCCGGTGAGTCGACATCCAACTCAAAAGACGGCCGCGCTCTCGAATCGGCTTCTACCGTATGACTCGGGTTTGGATAACCAGTGAATTCTCACATGAGTCCGGGTCCTCAGTCGGCCAGGTTGGACCAATAGGGAAACCATGTCCCCATTGGCCGGGTTTGTTTAAAGAATATCTGCTAGGAGCGACCCGACAGACACACACACGGGTTTCAAATGGTAAATCAGCTTGGGCCACCACTAGAAATGTTTGAAGCTAGGTAGGTAAGAAAAGGGGACCCCATAAAATCCCACACGCGGTTAGGCACGCTCGTCAAGAGACACAATACCCGGAACTCAGGTCCTAGGTGACTCGAATGGAACAAATCGTCGGGGCGGGATAGCCTAGACCTTCCATCCTTCGTCGAATATAGTCAACATTATAATAATAATCATATCATCCAAAAAAATATAATAATGTGATAGCCCAATCCAAGGAGTAACAGGGTAACATCGTAGCATCCTAAACATGAATACTAAGCAGGGTCTGAGCAACGAGCAATAGTAACATAGCAGTACATGGTTTCCTGGGAGGGGACATGGCCGTATCGGTTTAAGAGAGGTTGTAAACATGTGGTAGGATCAAACATCGAACCTAACCTAGACTAGCATGCAAACCGCTGGTTATAATAGAATGGATCATAAGTAATGTATAGTCCTTGCATGTTGATAAGTCGGGTTCCGTAGGTGTAGTCGATCGCAAGCTCGCATCGTCTCCGAGAGTACCCGCGGAAGCACACAAGAGGTAAACACTGGAAATACAATCGACGAACAAGCATCTATTAGTACGAAGCAATCACCAGCCAACAACAATAAGAAGGCAACACGAGGCAACACACTACGATACGGGTCTACTGTCGAGAGCGGTTACTAACAATTTAAGTGAAGTATCCGTCACACATGAAGAGACTACACATTTAGAAGGGTTCAAGTTGTTTAGCTACACAACATGAGCAAAGGTTGTTAACATGGCATCTCACTCAAGCATGGCATGTCACACAATCATGGCAAGAGGTGAAGCATAAATAAACTATCTAGTGTAGTCACTTTAAGTGGGGGTTAAAACCTATACACGAGAACTATTACGGACCCCACGATAATTATTGCATTTGGTACTGTTCTGCCCCTAAACATATTTTTTATTTTTTATTAGCAAGAAAGAGCAGCATAAACACAATCTAAACGAAAATCTATGCAAGTAACGTGCAAGGAACATTTTTATCGGAGCAACGGTTAAAAAGTTATGGTCCCTTACATTTTACAGTGGAAAGGGTTGTAACTAGTAGTAAAACAACATGTAAACAATCTCAAACATGGCAAAGGAGCACATTTTATTAATTTATACAAAATTCTAAGCAAGTTTCATGTTTAATGCGTCGCGATCCGAACTACCGTTAAAAAGATATCGCCACCGCAAAATATTAACACAATCTGCAAATTAATTAAAACCAGAAAAGGAAAAAAACTACTGGGCCGAATCAGCAGCTAATGGGCCTTACAGGGGGTGGTGCTGGTTAGCTAAGGTGCGCACAGTGCACAATATACCTCATGGGCCGAGCCCAACTGTAAACAGAAAAAAGGGGCACTCACCCTATGGGCCTGGCCCAGGTCGCGGGGGTGGGCGGAGCTTAGCTCCAGCTCGCCACTGAGTGGAGGAAGGCCGCGGGCCGGGGGTGTGCTGGTGGCCTCGGGGCGCGCCGGCCCAGCTGGCAGCGCCGGCTTCGCTCGCCCGATCCAAATCGGATCGGGGCCGAGCTCCACAGCGGCGGCGGCGGCGCTTCGGCCACCGGAGCGAGGCGAGGCGGGGTGATCGGGGTCAAGGAATGGGGCGCGGGGCCGCTGGCGGTGCGGATCCAGTCGGTTCCAGGGGAGACGACGGTGGCGCGTATAACGCCCCGACCACTCCCAACCGGTTAACCACCGATTCCATGGTCGGTGCGCCTGGGATCCAGACTGTCCTCACAAACCAACACTAGTCTTTTCTGCACACTTTGTTCTTACTCGTGTGCACCCGGGATCAACTTCCCGGTCGGTCACCCATCCGAAGACTACTCCAAGCCAAGCACGCTTAACCTGGTAGTTCTTTCCTGATGGGCTCCCGGAAAAGAAGGTGCACCTTGTTGATATGAGTAGTCTATCATTCCTATTGAGATCCTGGGCTGTTACATACACCACCCCTCAAAGGACCCGACGTCCCCGTCGGCCCAGCAGGAATGTTCCCCTTTCGGCACACGTATGTGCGCGCCAGTTGCAGGCATCCAACATGTACCCCATGTAAGCCTCACCGACCGACACACCTACCGTGTAACCGCCAGGGTCGACTCTGATACCAGCTATAACGCCCCGACCACTCCCAACCGGTTAACCACCGATTACATGATTGGTGCGCCTGGGATCCAGACTGTCCTCACAAACCAACACTAGTCTTTTCTGTACACTTTGTCCTCACTCGTGTGCACCCGGGATCAACTTCCCGGTCGGTCACCCATCCCAAGACTACTCCAAGCCAAGCACGCTTAACCTGGTAGTTCTTTCATGATGGGCTCCCGGAAAAGAAGGTGCACCTTATTGATATGAGTAGTCTATCATTCCTATTGAGATCCTCGGTTGTTACAGCGCGGCTTGGCTTCGGGCCGGCGGAGCTCGGCCGCCATCAATGGCGCGCGGCAACGGGCACGGTGCCGCGGGCGGCGACCTGCGGGCAAAGAGGGAGGAGGAGGTGAGGGAGCGAGGGGAGGAGAAGAGGGGCGCGGCGCTGCTCACCTAAGCGCGACGAGGCACGGCGGTGGCTGACCAGTGATGGCAGCAGCACGACGGCGCAACGAGCAGCGGCCGGCCGGCGGCGGCACGGCTCGGGCAGCCACGGGCTGGACGACCCAGATCGGGGCCATGCGGGGCCCGGGCGCCCTGGCTGGCTGTGGAGGAGGCTGGAAGGCCACGTGGCGCCATCTGGAGCGTCGGATCTCAGATCCGACGGCTCCGGAGGACCAGCGGCTAGGGTTTCGACTGGAAGGGGCTATTAGGCAGATTTGGGGATTTTAGAGGGGGTGGCTGCATTTTTTAGGCTAGGGAAACCCTAGAAAGGGGTGGGAGAGTGGTGGTCTTTATATAGGGGGTTCTGGCTGGCAAGTTTACGCAAAAGCCCTCGGGTTTTCTCCCCCGCGTCCGATACTCCACTTTTCTGACCGCCGGGAGTGCATACGACCTCCGATTCGGGCGAAATCTCAAACCACGCGCTCAATGAGGCGAGCCCGTCAGTCGTACCTCACTTCGATAACATTCCGAGAACATTTTCGGCCGCCCAATAAAATAATACATTTAATTATTAAATGGGATTTTTCGTTCTGATGGCGATGGATGGTCTTGTGCCGGTTGCGATAGTGCTTGGGTGAACCCAGCGTCGCAAAGGGCGTGTGCCGTTTGGGAAAAGGGTTTAGTCACACATACCGGTACGAGAAAGAGGGGGGAAATATTCACCGATTAATAAATCAGCGAAGCGAATACTACAAACAATTATAGCAAACAGCAAAAATAAAGCAACAAACAAATTTTTTAGTTTGGGTGAAAATCCCAGGCTGTTACAGGATGCCCCCGTGCATCCCCCTCTCCATCAACAATCATCAGTTCGTCCTTCGTCTCACTATATTTTTATCACTTCATGCGTTATGTGATATGCTTGGAGCGTCTCGCTCTTAGGTTTCCTTTTTAGTTTTTTTTAGCTTTGTTTGTTGTTCATAACTAGTTAGACCCCAGCTTACTTTGTGTGGGAGAGAAACACGCTCCACTTTAAACTAGAACACATCATAGGATTTTCATGCTTATCTTTCTGCTGTTGTGTGTTATTTATCCTTCGTAGCTACTGCCATGTTTAGTTTTAGTTTGTCCTATGCAAGAGCTTTAGCTTTTGTTTAGTTTGTTGCTGGAACTCTCTTTAGTTTTCATGTTTATCTTGTTAAGAGAGTTGGTTGTTGCACTGAGTTGTGTCTTGTCTTGAAAGTAGGTAATTGAGGTTGCTATTTAATTTTAGTAGTAACTTGCAATAGTTTTGAGGTATTGTTGTGAGCGATGTTTGAAATTTTGGTGTCAAGAGCTCTAGCCTATTAGTGATAGGTGTCTATTTTGGGAAATCCGTGTGTATTTTCAAAACCTACAAAACTAGTTGAGAACTCTAGCTACTAGATGGATCACTAATCTTTGGAGGGATCGGATATTAGAGTACACTCACGTACCATGAGTCGAGGATGCGCAAAGATAACCAAACCCCCATACACTCCTCCTCGGCGTACTTGTCTTTTTGTGAACCTCCTCATTAGATTGAGAGTTTCGATAATAAATGCATGAGTTTTCGGACTAATGTAAGTATTGAAAGTTGACAGTTCCACCTCCTCATATTAGCTAGCCTCTTATATACCGTGCATTGCCCTCTTCTCACTCCGAGAGTTGGCTTCCACCTTCGCCGGTACATCCAAACCCTTGGCATGATACGCTCTGTCATCATAAACCTCCTTATATCTTTCCTCAAAACAGCCACCATACCTACCAATTAAAGCATTTCCATAGCCTTTTCGAGATATGTTGCCATGCGACATCCACCTCTTCATGACTTGATCTTCATGTCATACATGTTCCTGCTACACTGGCAGAGGCATACATTGTATACATCATGATAGCTACATCTTCTTTATGTTTGAGTACCTTGTAAAGTGTGAAGATCTTCTATACCTTCTTGTAAAATAGAGTTTTGCCCTTAAGTGAGGAAAAGATACCAAAGTGGACAAAATAAAAGATCCCAAAGAGGACAAATGAGGGTTAAATAGAAAGATTCATTGAGGCCACCAAAGAAAATACAAAAAAAAGAAAAAAGAGAAAAAGAAATAAAAAGAGAGAAAGGGCAACACTACTATTCCTTTTGAAAGATCCACACTCGTACTCCCTCTTATCTTGTACTCCATAGAGATGATCATTTATGCATATAGCTATGTGGGGACCTTCACACTATAGAACTTGGCTTTTATATTCCAAGGATGAGCCTCCTCAAACGAGCTCTAGGTCTTCATGAGCGAGAAAGTTGGATGCACCCCCACTAGTTCCATTGCAGAGCTTTTCTTAGCTCATATGTGCATCTATTGCATGGCAATCCCTGCTCCTCACATCATATCTATCATTTGGCCTTCTATCGCCTATGATTGTCCTCATTGATGTGAGCCTTTCACACCCTTTTTGTCTTCCTCCTCCACCATAATTCTCTCTTTGCCATCCTAAGTGTCAACTCTCGTGCTTACGCTCATCCATTGCATGAGTGCTCGAAATATCAAAAAGGAGTGGATCAAATTGACTTGTACCTGGCTAGTGGTCTAGGGACGAGTCAAGATAAGATTCCAAAAAGACCAAGTGTGAAACTTTAGTAGATTGAGTTCTCAACAAAAATACTTTTTTCTCGTATTCCTATATCCCCCTTCTTGCACGCAAACACCATTTGGAGACATTTGAGTAACGGACAGCGAGAGCTCTTGCACCTAATGTTGTTATGTTGCTCGTTTCAATGCCAATATAGACTCTTGCCTGTTATGACTTGAATTGAATCACATACCTTGATTGATTTACTTTTCAAGATTCTTATATGGTTGCTAGCATGTCACCAAAAAAATTATGCTTGTTATCATTTACCTACTCGAGGACGAGCAGGAATTAATATTGGGGATGTTGATACGTCCCAAACGTATCTATAATTTCTGCTTGCTCCATGCATGTTTTGTGTGATATTGCTATGATCTAGATACACTTTCATACACTTTTGATCATATTTGTACTAACCTATTAACTCAGTGCACCCCAGTGCCAGTTCTTGTTTTCTGCTGTTTTTCTATTTCAGGTTTCCCCCATATTAAAAGTGCTCCAAAAATTCGGGAAAAATCAGATAAAAATCAGCGTTCCGGAAGCTTTCAGATTCACCGAAGAAGGGCCAGAGGGGCCCCACCTGGTGCCCAGGCGGCCAGGTGGCGCGGCCTAGGGTGGGGCCGCGCCGAGTGGCCGCCTGGACTCCTAGTGGGCCCCCCGGAGCCCCCCTTTGGCTCCTATTTATTCTCCCATCGCAAAAACCCTGATTCCAGACCCCTTTTCTCCAGAAGCAATTCCGATCTCCGCCGCCATCGCCGACAAGTTTCGGGGGACCAGAATTCCTGTGTCGGCACCCTGCAGGGATGGGGAAGTGCCCCCAGATTCATCTCCATCGACGGTGCTTCCTCCCTCCATGATGCGGGAGTAGTCCCTCCTCGGGGCTGAGGTTTCTACCAGTAGCTATGTGGTCAATTCTCTCTCCCATGATGTGATCTTTGTTGTGATCATAGGCTATGTTAATCTAGGGTGATCCCATGATATTTCCCCTTCCTCTATGTATTGGATTGATGTACTCACTTGATCTTATCTAATATAATCCCCGAGACCATGGTGACAGCGGTCTATTGGACATGGGTTAGAATAATATTTTCATGAGTGATTTCATATTTTGTGTATTGATTGAAGATTGAGAGTCTCTTGGTGCTTGTCTTTGACTATCCTTGAGATATGTTGTGGTGATTGTGGTACTCTCTTTGGATGGCCGCGGTGACATTGGGAAATCCATAGATTGTGAACTAAGAACTTTGAGGTGTGCTTTTGTAGCCATACATAATTCTCGTCCACTCTTGAGCACAAAGGAATGACCTCCGAGTGCGTCTTCATTGCATGTTTTATGGGAAAATATCATGTGATTATACTATGTTAATGTTGTTGAGAGTCGCCACTAGTGAGAGTATGAAGCCTAGGCCTTGTTTCCACCATTGTTACACCGTTTGTGCTCACTTTTGTCACATGTTTGCTTGCTGTCGTGGTCATACCTAAGGTATGCCCTTAAGTATCACATATCATGGGGTACCCTTAACAAGATAATAAGAATAAGATTGACATATAACCGAGTCAGGTGTTACTCGATGATCAAAGTATGATTATGCTTCCGAGTAACAAATAACCCGGGGTGACAAGCTACTCGGACACAAAGCTACCGAGTAACGAGCAACTCGGACAAGAGGATGGTCAACGGTCATCAAAGTTATACAGTCAAGCATCCTGCTGCACCCATTATAATACGACTTAATGGAGGAGTTTCTATGTTTTAACTAGAAGCGTTATTCCAGCACTAATAGGCATTTAGTCCCTCATTAATTCCCCATTTATGTAATTTAAGTGGCGTGGAGGTGGCGCACTCTATATAAGCCACCCCCACCACCACGGGGTTGCGGGCTCTCTGGGACACTTTCTCTTCTTCCTCCTCTCTCACGGGATCTTATCCCATGTAATGCCATGTTCTTCGTGTTCTTACACAGATAAAGGAAAAGCTCCTCCGGGAGCATGAGACGTAGGGATGTTATCTCCTCCGCGAGAGTCCCGAACTGGATAAAATCACCTGCGTCCACCCATTTGCATCTCGATAGATCATGCTCCGTTCATACCCCTCTCTCTATTGTCAGGATCATATCCACGACACTTGCTGCACTTTTTATTGCAGATTTATATTACTTTGTTTTGCCACACCTATCACCCATATTTGACCATCTCTTCGCCGAACTAGTGCACCTATACAACTCCTAGTTGTATTAGGTGTGTTGGGGACACAAGAGACTTCTTGTATCTTAATTGCAGGGTTACTTGAGAGAGACCATCTTCAACCTCTACTTCCCTGAGTTCGATAAATCTTAGGTCATCCACTTGAGGGAAATTGCTGCTATCCTACAAACCTTTGCGCTTAGAGGCCCAACATAGTCTACAAGAATAGAAGCGTGTGTAGACATCAAATCTCTATTATATACAAAATACGGGACGTTTCCTCATCCGTTTGCACGATTATTTCGCTCGTGGACTTCACCCGCCTTCTTCCGGCCCTTCCCTCGCTGGCTTAATTGATTCTTCCACCTACTGTAATGCAATTTCATCAATACCGGTTTATGTTTTCTCTTGACCCTAGCTGGATTTTATACTTCACCTGGTGTTTCTCGTGCCTAATTTGTTATGTGCAGCTTAATTGGCAGGGTATCCACATGGGTCGATTAAATCATCCTAATTTACCTAACTTCTTTCAATATCCTTTTACCATGCTATACTACGATGAATTACAACACCTCTATGCGCTAATTCACCAAGGAGAGCTCCCCGTCTCCATGATCGATTCACTCGCACGCATCGGCAACGATCAACTAATTGCCAGTCAAGCAGACGATTCATCGCGACGAGCAGACAATCCGAAATAAGAATAGGATTCGATGCCCGCCTCTAAATCGATCCTGTCGTACTGTTCTTCACCAAGAGCACCTAAACAACTCTCCAAGATCAAGCCCTTGATCAAGATCCCCATACCGCAGCTCGCCGTTTTCCAACAACCCGTCTTAGTTGCCTAGTTAGAAAATCCTAAGTACTCATGTATCCCGACTATTGATTTCTCATTTGACTCAAGTATGCATGGTGTGAGATTCTACTTTGGTTCTTCAACCACATCCATGGAGTGCAACAATAAGGCGGCGTCCGCGGGGCTGATTATTGTGTGGGCGTGTTGAGTAGGGCTGCTTGACGCGCGCGCCATCCTGAAAGACAAGTTCGGACGGTCTTCGCCAGGGCGGTCACGGACAGCTCCCAGGGTCATACGTCATCGTCGATCGGTAGATTGGTCTTTTGCATCTTCTTTACAAGAAATTCACCAGTATGATTGCAGTCTGCTGACCTCCACTCCTATTGTTGATGAGAGTTTTGTGATGTTTACTCATGAGCAGTGCTCATGATGCACTTGACATGCCAGCTAAGAAATGGAAGAAATTGAGGTTAAGACAAAACCTTGCGAGGTCAATGCGTCAGTGTCACAATTTTTGAAGTTCTATCATACTATAGTTAATAAAAGACCATCAAATATTTAGGATGTGTTTTGAAATATGATGTTGTGAAATTCAATGCGCAACAAGTTCAAGTGAGACATAACTTGCTGATAATAACGTGTGTCGATCAAGTCTTACTCATCCAAGCACGACGTAAAAGGTGTCGAGAGAATCCAAGGAGTACCATGATGTTAGGATAGCGGCGAAGGCGACCTTTGAGTCAGTGTTGTTTATTGCGATAGAGCTGTCTCAGATGGGGTCTCACGGGAAGGGACTGCAAGCCGGCAACACTAGCATGATAAGGTTCGTCTTTTGCAGAATTCTAGAGTAACCACGGGAGACATGACCGACGAGGAAGCCCCAAAGGCCTATGTCACCGTCGCAGTCTTTGTCATAGAGCACCAAGAGGTCCGAGGAAAACATTGTGTTCAACCAGAGCGATGAAGATGACAACCATGTAGCGGAGGATCTCATATGGACTCCACAGGCGCGCTGGTCTCCCTAGAGGAGAACAACATCAAACGCCTCGGTACCGATAAGACCGATAGCATTTAATGCTCCGGAGTAGCATGAGACTCCATGACATGAGGCAGACAAGAAGGTGTTGGGTGCTGATCGCGGATGAGGCTCTACGGCGGGGCTTGGGCTCGCAAGGGATCATGCTCCTTGGGACACTATCAGGTGATATCGGCGTTAAACTGCTCCGGTGATACAAGCTAGCGTAATACGTTGGATTGCAGATCCAACGGTCATGAGACAAAATCCTGAGAATTTGCAAAACAAACCTCACATAATATGATATTTTCGTATAGGTTTAGGACCTCGTCTCACAGTTGTTGGATTGAAATCCAATGTCTGACAGCAGCTCATATCAGCGTAGCATCAAAGGGCCAGTATCACCAGATACTTTCCCCGTGCTCCTCTTCACATTGATCCTCGGTTGGTACCAATGTTTATGCGCACTCACCTAGGCTAGGGTGAAGTTAGGCTAGGCGGAGCAGGCAAGCAGCAGTACATCATTGAATACCATGTGATTCCTTTTGTTCTCAATGATTTGATACTGCTAATTGATTTTATTATACCTCATAGAATTGAGATTGATCATGTTCATTGTAAGTAGGTGAATAATGCCATCACCATCGACGATTGTGGCAAAGAGAAGAATTGGCAACACCAATGGACTGCTGGGGGTATGCAAAATTTTTTTTCTCCGTTGTAATGATGCATGTGCATGCTTGCTAGTTTACCTTTAAAAAAACTATTACCTCCGATCCATATTAATGGACTCAACTTTGTCTCGATTCGTATGTATCTAGTTAACTATTTAGACTAGATACATATGTATCTAGACAAACTTAAGTCCATTAATATGGATCGGAGGGAGTAGTGATTTTGAAACGAAGCGTGCATTCAGCTTCAACAAAGAGAGAAATCCTTCTATGACACTACTCTTAAATTTGATGTCTTATGTGACACTCCCAATTTTTTTCTTCCTCATGTGACCTCTTGTATTAAATTTATGCCTCATATGACACTGTCGTCCATTCTGTTAATTCCTTCCGTCACTTTTTACCCGTCTGGACCAAACTGCCCCCATTTGGCTCGATCGAGCCCGCAGCCTTCTCACGCCTTATGTGTGAATCTGATTGCTTATGGCACTTGTTGACAATTGTTCAATCGATTATATACATATAAACTTTGTGCAAGGGATATGGCATCAAAATACAAGGGAGGTTTTGCTGATTTTTTGAATTTTTTTGAATTACCGCTTCAGTTATTATGAATCTACTTGCACGGTTCTATATTACATAGTAATACAACAATATTTTTTGTATTTTTGTCACACATTGCACCAGGGGAAAAAGTGACTTTGTATTTGAAAAGTTAACACCGTTAACTCTAAAAATACACTAGTGTCATGTGAGGCATAAATTTTGGACAGTGATAACTGTCGAACGTCAGGACCGATGGGTTGGTACCGAACACCCAAAGACTAGCACTAGAAACAGTTGCATCTAGTGTCAGCTTTTTTGATTTTCTGTTTTCAAAAAGTTTTATCTTTCAAATAAAAATTCTAAATAAATTTCCGTTTTCACCATTAAATCCGTCGCGAAAGATCTTTGAAACTAGATCTCATATCGATATGTTTCGACAAAAAAAATTTGGTTAAAAATTGCCATGTCTATAGCACTTAAATTGCCATGCTGTTTGCACTAAAATTACCATCATTTGCTTCAACTACATTTTTTTGCACTCTTTCGTCAACGTTCTATGTAAATTTGTCGTAATTCATAAAATAAAACTTTATAAAGTTACGTTGGGTAAACACATGTTTATTTTGCCATGGAAAAAACACATCTTAAATTGCCATGTCGAAAGATATGTTAAATTTTTCATGGACACAAAAAGTAATAGTTTGTCATTGGTAGATAGAAAAAACTTGGGATGCTGATAACTACCACATGTGTGACACGAGTACATGACAATCCTTGATGTTTTTTATGGCAAGTTTAGTTATGTGAGGGTGGCAACTTCAAGTTGTAGACGCTAGTCCTACGAATAAGAATTGCCATGTCCTATGAATAAGAATTGCCATGTCCTATGAATAAAAATTGCCATGTCCTATGAATAAAATTGCCGTATATCGGAGGCACTTTCGCCAACACGTTTTTTAGATGCTAATTTTAGGTGTACATAGATGACAATTACTAGCCAAAGTTGCCATGTATTTAACAAAGTTGCCATCTTACATGTGCTAAAGTTACCATCAAAGCGCGTGGGCTTGCCATTTTTCCGCTCACAGGTCGTGGCACGTTTTTATGGCAATGCTGATAACTACCACATGTGTGACACGAAACATGGCAACCGCTGATATTTTTTATGGCAAGTTTAGTTATGTGAGGGTGGCAACTTGAAGTTGTGGACGCTAGTCTTACGAATAAGAATTGTCATGTCCTATGAATAGAACTTGCCATGTCCTATGAATTAGAATTGCCATGTCCTATGAATAGAAATTGTCATGTCCTATATATTAGAATTGCCATGTCCTATGAATAGAAATTGTCATGGGCACAAAAAAAATCACCGCCAGAGCAACACCACACCGTCGATAAACTCCCCCCCCCCCGATCCATGTCCCCTCTTCCACCGTCAAGCGTTGAGATGCGTCGAAGGATCTCCTCGATTCGTAACCTAGGAGACCGCCGTGTCGCACACCCCTCCCCCCGCTCGCGCCAATTATCTGATCGGGGTCCACTGAGCATCACCGCAGCTCTTCCCGGCCCTCCTATGAATAAGAATTGCTATGTCATATGAATAGAAAATTGTCATGTCCTATGGATAGAAATTGCCATGGGCACAAAAAATAGTTGCCGCCAGAGCAGCACCACACCGTCGACAAACTCTCCCCCCGATCCATGTCCCCTCTTCCACCGTCATGCGTTGAGATGTGTCGGAGGATCTCCTCGACGCGTTCGTAACCTAGGAGACCACAATGTCGCGCACCCCCTCCCCCGCGCCAGATATCTGTTCGTGGTCCACTAAGCATCACCGCAACTCTTCCCGGTCCTCGGCGATGAGTCAAAATCCGTTAAAATACAATAGTGGTTTTAAATCTAGAAGAAAATAATAGTTGAAAGATATCATGACAACTTTAGTGTAAACAGGATGACAATTTCAGTGTAAACAGCATGACAACTTTTGATCCGAAAATAATAATTCTCGAAACATATCAATATGAGATCTAGTTTTGAAGATCTCGTCGAGACGGATTTAATGGTGAAAACGAAATTTTAATCGGAATTTTTATTTAAGAGATAAAACTTTTTTAAATGAGAAAAACGCAAAAGTTGGCTATGGATGGATCTGGATCAATATTGTTGCGCGAGCGTTTGGGCAGACTTCCTCTGCTCGAACGTTCGACAGTTATCATTTTCCTAAATTTTATACAAATGACTATAGAAAGAAACGAAAATTAAAAATGTCACGTAAGACATCATATTTTAGGAGTGGTATCATAGAATGAATTCTCTCTTAACAAAACCGCGCCGGCACGAATCCGAGACGGTCGCCTCCCCGGACAAGCCAACGCCAAACCAAAAGCCCACGCGAACGCAAGACCACCCCCCTCTCTCTCTCTCTCTCTCGCGACGACAACGAGAAGCCGCGGCGCTGTCAAGGTACCACGCCACTTCCGCTCGCCGGAGATGGAGGCCTCTGGGAGTTGGGACGCCATCGACTGGAACCAAATCGAGGTACGGTTGACCCCCCCCCCCCCCCCCCCCCCCTCCCCACACCTTGCTCGTCCCCGCGGCCCCTCTTCCTGTACCTATCGCCTCGGCCGTGCGCGGGAGTTGGGGGCTGTGGGGCTTCCGATTCCCACGCGGCGCGCGGGGCCACCGCACAGTGCGAGCGCCCATCGCTCCTTTCCTGGCTCCGATAAGCGCGCGCATGTGCTCCGGCGCGTGTGCGTAGGGTTAGGTTGCAGTTGTGGCTGTGGTCCGATGCTCTAATGCGCCTCTCTCTCTCTCTCTCTTTTTTTTGGTCGTTTCAAGGATCCGAGGTCGCGGAGGCCCTCGCAGGGCATGGAGGAGTTCCTGCTCGAGGACGAGGAGGTTTATGCCCAGGTTCGACTCCATTTCCCAAGTTTAAATTCCCCACCAATTCCATGGATTTCATTTTCTGCGGGGTTGGTGAATTCAGCTTCGTGACCTAGTGTTTGTATTTATGGTGGGCGTGGATTGCCATTAATGCGATATGTATTGGTTGTGACGGTGAATGAGTTTCTAGATTAGCCCAATGGCATTGTACATATCTCAAATTTTATACTACTACCCTCCGATCCATATTAATGGACTTAAGTTTGTCTAGATACACATGCATCTAGTCTAAATACTTAACTAGATACATACGAATCTAGACAAAGTTGAGTCCATTAATATGGATCGGAGGTAATAAAACAAATGGGCCAGTATAACCATTGCAATATTGCTGCACATACTATTTGTGTTGGGGCAGTATAAGTTTGATCTCCCGTCACCATAGAAGTGGTGGCAAACGAAAATGTCCAATACTGGCAAAGACTTTCTTGGATCGAGAGGGATTGAACCTTTCCTGTCTCGTGTGTGTGTGTGTGTGCCCGCGCTACCTCTCAGACATGGATGTTACGTTCCATGAACCGGAACCTTTTTATGGTGAGAAAACTGATCTAAGTGTCTTGTTTGAAGCACTTGACCAATGTCTCCCACCGAAAATTGATCAAGAGGGGAAGAGTAGTAGCACACCGATGCAGATGATGCAACAGTCACAATCACCTTTAGTAGTCGGCTCAATAAACACCTATGGCTCTTGCGATACAAGCATAAACTTCCACCGGTGAAGTGTGGTGTGGCACACCGGCACCAGCTAAGATTGGTTGTGTGCCTAGGTGGACTACAGAACAAGAGGAGCAGCGAGAGGTTTATTCTCGAAAAACATGCACCGACTAAGTTTGGTACTGTGCTGAGGTGGACAACAAAGCAAGAGGAGCGGCTAAAGGTGTATTCACGGAAGCAAGTTGAGGGTGTTGCACATCAGGCGGAGCAACTAGATCAGCCACTGACGGAACAACAAGGCAGTACTGATGTGATTTATATCTCATCTAACGGGGATCAGACTAAAGGGTTAGTGATCTTGAGGAGAACTACTCCAGCAACAGCAGGGATACCGGAGAAGCAGTATTGGGTTCGATGACAATGATATTACGGACTAACGCAGTCTCCAACAGCTTGGTTTGACATGTTTAGACGGGTGGTGTGTGAAATGGGATATGGACAACGCAATGGTGACCATACATTGTTTTATAGACACTCTAAAGGGAAAAATACCATCCTTGCAGTTTATGTTGATGATATCATTATCACCGATGATGATGACGTAGATATAGCAAGGTTAAAAGGGTCTGAGCAAGGCCTTCAAAGTTTAAGATCTTGGTCGACTCAAGTACTTCCTTGGTATAGAAGTGGCCAGGTATGGAAAAGGAATAGCTGTTTCTCAAAGAAAGTATACCCTAGACCTCCTCTGTGATGTTGGCATATTGGGTTGTCCAGCTGCTTCAACCCCAATTGACCAAAACCATAAAGTGATTGCTCAATCTGGTAATCCGGTGGATAAAGAAAAATATTAGCGATTGATGGGAAGATTGTTGTACTTGTGTCATACATGACCAGACATTGCATTTGCGGTAAGAATTGTGAGCAGATATATGCATGAGCCTAGAAGTGAACATCTTGAGGCAGTATATAGAATCTTGAGGTACCTGAAGGGTTCTCCTGAGGAAGGACTAATATAGAAAAGTCATGGACACCTTGTCGTGGATGGCTATTGTGATGCTGATTGGGCTAGCTGCCTGGATGACAGGAGATCAACTTCAGGCCATTGTGTTTTCGTAGCAGGAAATCTAGTGTCTTGGAGAATAAGAAACAACTTGTTGTTACCAAATCAACTGCAGAGGCTGAATACACAGCCATGTCTCAGGGATTGAGTGAGTTGTTATGGACAAGGAATTTATTAGAAGAGCTGAAGATATTGAAGACCAGTTGTATGAATGTATGGTGCGGCAACAAGTAGTTGATTAACATAGCAAACAACCCGGTTCAACATGATAGAACCAAACATGTGGAGATTGATAGATTCCTTATCACATAAAAACTGGATGCTAGGATTATCAAGATAGAGTATGAGTTCTGGGCAGCAAATTGCAGATTGCTTGACTAAAAGACTGGAGCGTGTGATAAGATGGAAATGATAGATATCTATCACCCCTCTTGAGGGGGAGTATTTATAAGAGAGGTCCATCTCGTTGGCCCATGTGGCATAGGCCCATTGCTACTAAGTTTCCTAGACGATGTCACGAGTGAGACTCCCCAACTCTCAGCCGCCAGTGCTATCGAAGGTTGGTCTCCATGTCCACATTTTTCTTGTGTCCCCTTACTCATACTGAAGATATTGAAGACCAGTTGTATGAATGTATGGTGCGGCAACAAGTAGTTGATTAACATAGCAAACAACCCGGTTCAACATGATAGAACCAAACATGTGGAGATTGATAGATTCCTTATCACATAAAAACTGGATGCTAGGATTATCAAGATAGAGTATGAGTTCTGGGCAGCAAATTGCAGATTGCTTGACTAAAAGACTGGAGCGTGTGATAAGATGGAAATGTAGATATCTATCACCCCTCTTGAGGGGGAGTGTTTATAAGAGAGGTCCATCTAGTTGGCCCATGTGGCATATTCCCATTGCTACTAAGTTTCCTAGACGATGGCACGAGTGGGACTCCCCAACTCTCAGCCGCCAGTGCTATCGAAGGTTGGTTTCCATGTCCACATTTTTCTTGTGTTCCCTTACTCATACCCAAATCAAATCAAAACCTTACCAAAATCTCAACTAAATCAAAACTTTCCTTGCGTTTGCTATCCATGCCCAAGTTAAATCAAATCTTACCAATCCTAAACTAAATTAAAATTTTCCTTTCCTTCCCCTACCCTACTTGGTTTCGATATCTTTTGGGTTTCAGCTCTAGCCTACCCCAACTTGTTTGGGATTGTTAGGCTTTGTTGTTGTTGTTGTTCCCCTACCCATACTCAAATCAAATCAAATCTTACAAAATCTACAATATGGTGGGTGTAAGGTATATGTCGGACATGATTGGTGTTGAACCACTAGAATATGTATGCCCCCGTTGCAACGCACGGGCAATTAGCTATAATTTTGTATTCAAGGTTATTTAGTTTTTAGTTACTTTTTTTGACCTCCATGTTCTTAAATTTAATAATAAGGACTAACCACGATTTTGTAAATGATAATGCATTTCCAATCATAAACTAAAAACCTTCATTTTGGATGAATTTAATTCCCATGTTTGACTTTAACATTTGTCCATCTTGAATTTTATCACCCCCACCACTCCTTACTTAGGGCCATGGCGTTGTTCTACTAAACACAGATGTGGCTGGCATTGTTTCAGTGACAAATTTCCGTCTTCTCTTTGTGGTAAGCAATCATATCATCATTATTATGTTGAAACTGTGAAAACTAAATTTACATAATGTGATGCCTTTTGCATTTAAATTCAAATTCCTTCTGCCATGCAATTTTTTTTCCAGCTACGGTTCACTTTCTACATTGTGCCCTCAACTTCATTCTATTGAATTGGAATCTAGTAGGAAATTTATTGGTATGTTTTTGGAATGGGAATTTAGTGTATTCTGTTGGGTGTCGGCCCTCAGAATCAATCACATAAAAAATACCATGAATGCGCACACAAAAATTTAGCTAAATGCACGTGACGTGCCTTATTTTTTATTTCTCTTGTTTCCACACGTTATAAACTCATAAACTATGACTTGGCTATATATGTACACGGCCAACACAGTCGACCTAGCTACTAGACCGTGTCCTACGCGTACAGCTCCTACCAACACAAGTAGATAGCCAAGCACAAGTCATAGCCGGACTCAACTTGGTGACTTTCCTAATCTAATTACACGGCCACACTGATCACCTTGTAAAACTAACAAAAACATGCATCCAAACCTACTAGAACTCATGCTGGATGTCCATACCGGACATGGTACAAATTAAGGCAAAATTATTTAACACATTCTTATATTTGCCCTTTCTTTTGCAGAGCCAGGCAACAAAAAGCATAATAGAGTTAGGTACCATCCCTCTTACTACAGTTGAGAAGTTAAATGATGTAAGTCTGCATATTACTATCAGTGGACACTTTATTAGTTTTAAGTTTGGTTTATCTTCGTTGGTGCATGATCACTGTTTGTTTGCACTGGTTCTTCTGCAGGACGTAAAACTTCAATCCTTGCCACGCCAGTATGATAAGAAGCAGCCTCGTGAACTTCTTCAAGTCATTTGTAAGTTTGAACTTCGTATTGTAGTCTTTGAATACCGATACCTACTTAATCATGAATTTGAGTAAGACTGCATTCACCATTTTCTTACCTCGGTGACTTAGATTTGTGAACTTTTCCTTGTGATAGTCGCAATGTCTTTGTTCTCATGCTGCATCATTTGTTATTGTTTATGGATCTGCAGTCTATTATTGTTTATGGATCTGCAGTCTATTTCTAGCGCTTTTGTTGACCATTTGAGAACTTCAGAAAATACAGTTTAATCAGCTTACCTTTTACTTGATTGTTTTTCTGTTCAGGTAAAGACATGAGAGTTATTGTGTTCGCTTTTCGTCCTAGAACCAAGCAAGTAGGTATTCTTTTCCATTCTAACAAAAAAATGCATTTGTTTATCGATTACCTTCTTAGCTTATTCTTGGAAATATTCCTGGCATTTTCTGTAGGTTGAGCAATATCCAGTTTTGACTTTGCATGCACTTGTACTTTATTATACGATATCATACTCTAGCCACTAATCTTTTGAGATCTACTTCTGATACTTATCTTTCCAGAAAAATGAAGTGTTTGACGCTTTGAGAAGATATATTAAACCTTCTCATCTGTGGGATCTATATGCATTTTCTTGTGACCCATCCACTGTTGATAAGAAATCCGATCCAAAGTTGCGTCTCTTGAAGGAATACCATCGCCTTCTTCTGGATGGGGTTTCACACTCACGGAGCAGCGGGTTTGAAGTTGAAAAGGATTCTTTCCATAACTATTGGAGGCTAACTACAGTTAATTCGAGTTATTCATTGTGTTCAACGTACCCCTCTCAGTTGATTGTTCCTAAGAGCATAAGGTATATTTTTGCCATTGGCAACATCCTGTGATAATTTCTGTTCTCTTAAAACACATCTCAACAAGTCACACATGCAAATATTTTTCTGTTAGTGATGAAGATTTGTGGCAAGCTTCCACTTTCCGGGCCGGCAGGCGCTTGCCTATTATTTCATGGTGTAATGCTGGTATGTGTGCTCATTTTGTTTTCCTTGCAAACAATTTTTTCCGTTTCTCTGTAATTTTTATACTCGCTAGATTTGGAAATTGTTCTATTCATGATACTAGATGATGCCCCGCGCGTTGCTGTGGGAATATTTGTATATCATTCTGTTAAGAAAATAAGTGTAAAACTATGGAGTTGAATAATTTGATTGTTTGAATGTTTTAGATACAAAATAATTGGCTAACATCCAACTCATACTTGCATAATCACATCACCGTCATGTTTCTCTAGGTTTAGAAAGAATATAGGCATTGTTGAACAGATCAGCTGTTTTACTGGAACAATATTCATTATGAAGTAAATCAAGGCAAGACAATGAAAAAGTGAGGTATATATATGTGTTGAGTTGAGGATTGAATCGCTCCGAAGGTCATATGGTGCAACTACTATATAAATGCCATATTGCATTGTTGTAGCTTGTGTTTGTACTGAACTGTTGACGGGGTTAGCTCGTTACATGCATCTTATACCTTTTTAATTTACATTGTAGAGTTCTTATAGAGATTTCCGCTCCAACGCGCGGGGTATTCTTCTATTATACTTGGTTTTGCAAGCATGAACCATTTATTTGGTCGGCCAACCAGTTCCTGTTTCTGTTGATTAAAATGTTAAATAGCATCCAAAGAGTAGCTACTATGAAACGCAAACTTCCTGGTATTCTGATCCCCTTATTTCTCTCTAGTTTGAGCATGTTGTGTAAAATCTGGAGTTTTGCCGAGCCATAGGCCAAAGAGGATTTTCCGTATCCGCACATTCCACAAGTGTATAAAGGAAATTGAAGTCGTGTATTATATGTATTTTCTTAAAACTATTGAGATTTGAGTGATTCTTTCATATTGCTGAACACCAAGTCTATTTTATATCCATGTTATTGATCGGGTAAACTTAACGTGTTTGGTGGTTAAAAGCACTCAGATACTTTCAGATGGGGTTATACTGGTAACAAAAAGAACCGTGGACGAGGCATCAGCTTGCATTTGGTTTTAGTTTTCATAAATAATATGCAGAAAAAAGTGAATTTCTTTATATTACAGAGACTGGAGCTGTGTTGGCAAGGTCATCTCAGCCACTGGTGGGATTAATGATGAATTTTAGAAAGTGAGCTCACATCCATCTAAATAAATAGCCATGACACATGTGCTGAACTCTGAGTGCTGTTGGTCTAATCATACGATAATTTTCTGCAGCAATGCTGATGAGAAGCTTGTTTCTGCTCTCTGCACCCAAACTACTGATGCGAACAAGCCTCCAAGGTATTCAAAGCATGAATTTCATTTCTATGTTGGTTGGGCTCTCTGATATCTTTTAACTATTGTCGCTTATAATGTGGCTTTGCTCTATGAGCTCTCTTTCACTTAGGATGTTTGCAAGTAAGTTCTGACATGTGTTTTTCTTCTGATAAAAAGGACGTATGCATGCAAACAGTTTTGCACTGTTATTAATGCTATTGATTGTCTTATTGTTTCTTTCCTTTTTGCGGGCACTGAAAGTTTATCCTTGTTGAAGTGTATATGTGAATTGCCTAGCTCTTTCCATCGGTTCGGACTTTTGGTTGCGTTGGCTAGTGCATGAAGCTTAACACGGTATCAGAGCCTAAGGTCTTGAGTCAAGTCCTGGTTTTCAAAATTTATCTAAAATTGTTGTAGCGCCCCCTTGTCCACGTATGAGCCTCTTGAGCCATACCTCTGTGTCTATTCACGTGTTGACTTTTCGCGTCACACGTGAGAGGGGTGTTGAAGTGTATATGTGAATTGCCTAGTTCTTTCTATCAGTTCTGACTTTTGGTTGCGTTGGCTAGTGCTTGAAGCTTAACAATCCTCACATACTAAGCTAAGAACTGTATATATGTTCTTCTGCCTGTTGATGGTCTAGTTCCGTAGCTGATTCTAGCTGATTTAATGTCATTGAATTTCCCCTGCTTTTGCGTTTAACAACATGAGCAAATTCTAGCTAGTTTAACCCATTGGTTTTATGCCCCCATTCCTTATATTTTGTAGCATATATTGATTCTGATACAGTGCTGCCTATCCGTTATGAACACTTTTTTTATGCTTTTAATGTTGCAAATTTCCGCTTCCAATGTAAACAGGAAACTATATATAGTTGATGCCCGGCCAAGAGCAAATGCTTTAGCAAATGGGGCAAAGGGTGGTGGCTCAGAGTCATCTTCTAACTATCCAAAATCCGAGGTAAGAATATATGCACAGATTGGCTTGTATGTGTATTCTATAGAATTGCTTTATACTTTGTTTATCTCTCTAATTCATTGGATTTGGAACCAGGTTCTCTTCCTAGGAATACAAAACATACACACAATGAGAGATAGTCTTTCTCGCCTTAGGGATTATGTTGATGCCCATGGGTCAATATCATCAAACGGCACCTCTTCAGCTGTATCCCTCGTTGGAGACCGGGCAAGTATTTGATTTGTACTGTAATGTATGCATGTTCGTCGAGAAGCAAACATAAGAACATTAGAATATTTTCTCTTTACAGAGAAATCGTGGATCAACCTGGGGTGGAGGGAGTCTTAATAGCATGACCCAATTTTCTTCGATGTTAGGGGAATGGCTAAACCATATCCAGAACATCCTGGTTGGTGCTTCATGGATTGCTGCTCAAATTGACCAGGAATCAGCTTCAGTTCTTGTCCATTGCAGGTTTTTAACTTACCTCAGTATCAACAAGACGTGCTAATTGAACTAATTTACCTATTGTTCTAAATGGATCAAGTGCCTGTGCAGGGAAATTTTGCTATTCTCTGAACAACATATTTGTGCTTATCAATTCAGAATAGTATTGTAACAGAATACCTGTTGCGAATGATTATGAAATATTTGTCTGATCAATAGGAAAAGAAAACCATTTTGAACCCTCGACTATGGCAAGAGTCTGCTTTTCCACCTAGAATTCTAAATTCCAAAATCGTCTATAAAATTACTTCATTCAATTATTTTTGCACTGTGAATTCTGTGATAATTATTCAATACTTGAGATGTGCAATAATTCATTTATACATTGGATGAAAGGGATGTACACTGTTTTGCTGTTCAGTTTGTAGAAGCTGAACCAATTTGTTGAAATAATAATTTCAGATCCCAAGTTTCTACCACTTGTTATCAAACTTACATAATTGGAACTTCAAATATTGCTCTTTGTACTCTTGTGACCTTTGGATGTAAAATAATGGCGAAACCACCCTGAGAGGTTTGGTCTCTGCATTTCACTCAGTTGGTAGTGAAGCCAGCCCATTTACACCCTTTTGCTGCTGTAGGTCCTTTAATCATTTATTGTAGCTGGAATTACTTGCCAATGCCACTGGATGTTGGTTGAACTATACCATGCAGGTTTCACCTTGATACCTTATATAATGATCTGGCATTAAACCAAGTCTTTGTTCATTTTGAGTTTGGAACATGGGTTGTCTGTCTTGTTACTATTGGCTTATTGCAACTGTGTTGGCCGCTAGTTCACTGTGTCACACTTGGGTTTCCATAAACTGGTTGTGGGAAAACAAGTCCTGAGCCTATAGACTTATTCATTGATTGATAACTTAAGTCAACACAAATTTGAATTGACAAACAGTTTAATGTCTTGTCACCTTTGGGAGCTTTATGTTCAAATTTAAACCAAAATTTCCAACTAATAACCGACAGTTTTCAAAATACACGTCCTACTAGGAATCGTTGACTCCAAATTTTAGCTGTCTTGCTCACATCTCACGCAGTTAAGTAGTGATCCTTTGAATGTAATCTTAGGTTGCATGCTTTCTCCAGCTATGTTGCTTTATGATTCTAAACAGCTGCTGATCGAATTTTAATTTCCGCTCTATTTTTATCTTTGGCAGTGATGGATGGGACCGCACAACCCAGTTAATTGCACTTGCTTGTTTGTTGCTTGATCCCTATTATAGAACGTTCGATGGGTTCCAGGTACAGACTTGCAGAGACTACAAAGTTGGCAATGTGCTTCTGCGCCGCTTCTCTTCCATTCCTGTCATGAAACTCTTCAATGGAGTATTTACCATTATATTTGATGGTGCTCATTTTTTGTTGTGAAAATGGAAATGTAATGCCATTGGCATTGGATGCCATTTCCTGTTTCCATTTCTCTTCCATTCTTGTCATGAAACACTCTTCAGTGGAGTACATACCCATCGTATTTGATGTTTGCTCATATTTTGTTGTTAAAATGAAAATGTAAAGCCATTGGCATTGTATGCCTTTTCCTCAAGACTAGCTGTTGCATGTGCCTCTTCACATGATATTTGGCCTTCTAAACTTTTAGGAAAGTGCAGTTCATATTGACATTAAGCTCTCATTCTTACTGGTTACTGATTTATTTCAATTGTGTCACTTCAGTAATATGAATGACTTGGTTTTGGAACTTGGATATATAACATTCTTTTACTAAACTGTTTTTAGGCCCTTGTGGAGAAGGACTGGCTAGCTTTTGGCCACCCGTTTGCAGAGCGAATGGGAATTCCAACGGTAACTGAGAATGGGGGATCACAGTATGAGTTACTAAGGCAACCTTCCCTTGGGAATTTAAGCAGTTCACCAAGCAGAAGCTCTCTAGGACCACCAGGGTCATCCTCTAATACACAAGTTCAATCCCAGACATCAAACAACACTTCACCTATACTGTTACAGGTAGCCTACAAGTGCTACTTTTATTTTCCTTTCATTGTGCTGTGATTGTACCAATAAATAATAGGAGTTGCATCGGCCTCAGCAACTACCAACTGGTGGCTTCGATGAATAAATGATAAGCTATTTCTTTCATATGTTAATATTCAATTACTTGTCCTATTCACTAAGTGCATGTAAGATATCCTTTTTAATTATGGATTTTACATATTGGGGTGGCTAAAGGCTGCTCACCATTTTGTTCGGCTATGCAACAGACCCCTCATAAATCATGCATCTCAGAAGCTATTTAATTTCTAATGAAATGATTATCAATGTGTTCGAGCATTTCAGAACAACACTACATGGCTCTTTTTTCTAATATAAAAGGGCGACCTATCATACAGTTTGGACTTGTCTATTGTCTTGTTTATGAATTTGTGTTTTTTCGGAGGTATTTGATACATCCATTATTTCCTTTGAATATGTGAACTTGTTTTCTTCTAATACAGCATCTTATGTTTCAGTGGCTTGATTGTATTGCTCAGTTGTTACGTCTATACCCATCTGCTTTTGAGTTTTCATCTGTAAGTCTTCTTCTTTTCTTCTGCAGCTGTATGTTATGCTAAAACTAGATCTCTTCATGGTGTTCGCCAGAAAAAGGCCTCTGCATGGATATTCATAACTGGGACTGTTGTTGTTGCAGAAATTTCTAGTTGATTTCATGGATTGCGTGCTATCATGTCGCTTTGGGAACTTCCTATGCAATAGGTATTCAATCTAGATACCATCTTGGCTATTTCTGTTCTTATGCGTATTCTATGATAAATGCAGGTGTTCTACAAAGATAATCTTTTGTTAATTAGATAAAGTTTGATTCTTTTCTTTATCTGCACTGTTTGATTTATCTTAATTGTAAAATATTCTGCATATCTAATTTCTGATTCGAAATGCAAGCGAGCGGGAAAGGGAGCAATCCGGAGTTACAAACACTTGCCATTGCATGTGGACATACTTGGCTGAGCTCCGAGCTTCTGGTGGCAGCTTCCATGAGCACGTTAATCCATTTTATGACCAAAATAGGTATAGGGCCCTAGTGCCCCCTGCTGCAGCACTTGCTCCAACTCTATGGCCTCAGTTTTATTTGAGATGGACATGTCCCCCTGAATCACAAGGTGGCGGCCTTGAATCCCATTGGAATTCCATGAGGAAAACATATGAGGCCTCTGTCAAGGTACTATCTCTAGCCTTTATTCTCTATTATGTAGGATCATCGTTATTTTTAATATTTAATACAGAAACCAGAAAATCATGGCTGAAGATAGGTTTCTTATATTGTTGTCTTTGGATGCAATGGATCAGGCAAAGGAGATGGCTGAATCAAGATCAAGGGATATTAAAATGAAGATGGAGTCTATGCTGGCAGACTTGCAGAGGGAGAGGCGTGCAAGTAATTCAGCCTTAGCCGTGGCTCAAAGGGCTCGAAGGGAGAATGTTGCCATTAAAAAAGCAATCCAAACTATAGGGTGCAATGTTAATTTCTCGATGAACGAAAATCAAGTGGACAAGTCTGAGGAGATAACGTATTCATTTCGAAGAGAAGCAGATGATGTATCCCAGCAAGATGATAATGCTGACTTATCTGTATCCATTTCTGCAATTGAGGACAACTTGGTATCAGAGACACCAAGTAACCAAGTTTGTGAGTCGCTCTGCCCCTTTCGCACCAGAGAGGGGTGCAGATGGCCACATGCTGCTTGTGCGCAGCTAGGAAGCCAGTTTGTTGGTTTGAAGGCAAATTTTGACGCTTTTGACCGGCTATCTATAGAAGACTGCTATTTTGGTTCGGAATAGGCGAGACAACAAGCTCCAGGCAGTTCTAGATGCACTTTGACAGCTGCCAGTAGATTTTTTTCTCCCGCAGTGGTGCCTCTCAGTTTGCATCAACAGCAAAGGATATGCGTTGGGAGCAAATGAAGATTTGATTATTTTGAGTTGAAGTTCAGGTCTAACTCACACAGGTTCCTCAGTGGTGTACTAATGGTTTCTGCTGGGCAGTTGATATTTCATAGATTAGGGGTTAGTGATTCGTTAAGAGCAACTAGGCACTGAAAAGCAGTCCTTTTGTGCTGTATATAGTAGTTTATTGAAGCAAAAATAATGTCAGATGTGAAAGGTGTGTTCCTTTCTCACCTTCTGTTTACGTTAAAAAAACATCTAGTTCCTTGGGAACCTGCTCTGGTGAATAAAATTTCATCTGTCAAAAAAATAAGACATGTGGGTTTGTCACATTCTTTTCATTGTCACTGTAGCTTTGTTTTGTGAAACTAAATTATGGTTTGTGACAAGCATGGTTCCAGCACCAAGGTTTAACCATAATTTAATTGTCTTCAACTTTATAAACTTGAACTAATATGTGCAATGAATTCCACCCACGTCAACCTGTTTTAATAAAGATATACCTTACAACTTGAGAATGAGACACAATGCTATGTCCTCGCTTCATTTTCTGTATGAACACCGAATCAAACCACAAACAAGGCTCTGAGCCTCTGAACGACTGAAACATCAAATTAACATAGATACAAGGCTATCTTATCACAGGGAAAAGCCTGCTGTTTGCATTTGCAGAAAAAACATTCTGAAGAACGATCACATTATTTGCATTGGAAAAAAAAATAGACGATCAAACTATTTGCATCTGCCAAAAATATTCCTTGAAGACAATCCAAACCATTTTCCACTCGAAGTTCATAAACTGATTAATCAACATCTGACGATAATGTACAATCCGAACAATCTTGGGATGAGCTAGCAAAGTAACAGTAACTGAAAACAGGCCCACCCTCAACCCCTGATCTGCCAATGCCAATCAACTAAAAGAAAGGTTCAACTATGAATTTGATTGGACCATCATGTTGCTCTTTCTTGCATACAAGAAAGAATGCCATGAAATTATTACAAGGTACACAGACATACACAAACATCGGGTTTCATGACTGAATCAAGCTTTTGTTATCGCTTAATATCTGAAACATGCACAAGCTTCATGACCAAGATGGTTTATCAAACTCATGATTTTAGAACTAGTCATGGAACCAAACATTATTCTTGCTCATAGCATCCTAGCCGAACATGAAAGCACTTGCAGTAAACAAAAGCAGAAGAAAAATTATAAAGGGATGCTAGTTGTGAGCTGTAACAGCAGGAGCTCCTTCAGCATCCTCCTTGGCCTTGCGAGCAGCAGCTCTTATCTGACGTTGCTCCTCCTTGTAGATCCTGTTCCTGCGCTGGAACTGCACAGTAGAAGAAATCACAAAGGCTAATGAGTTCAGACTGGAGACTTATATTCATATTCTTATCTAGCACCCGAAAATACTTCAATAACTATGAGTGGTGAAAAATGGTTCTAAGGAAATTCTTGTTACCAGGATAATGGTTCTAAGTAATCGGGGGATTATCTCTTTGAAACAAAACATAAATTTCAGAATATGATCCCATCAGGTATGGAAGGATGTAACAGATACTTAAATATAATAATTTCTACCTTCTTTTGCTTCTACTAGTCACATCCTAGAATTAGCAATTGTCCTAATTAGTTATCCCTTCACCAGAAGCAGGGAGCTACCCACCACCCCCTCCCCCCCAGCTTGTTTGACAAATTTGGCGGGAAAAATCTAGGAAACAAACAGAAGTACTTTGTATCTGAGCCACAATTTCAGCAAGACTCCGATACACAGTCCATTACAAGACGCTTACGAAGCTTGACTGCAACAAGCAATGAAATGGAGCATGTAAGAACTTCGACCTACATTTTTTTTAATGGAGGCGAAAGCTTTGCCTCATCCATTAATTAAGGAATTTTACAAGGTTAATTCTTAAGAGACAGAGAGATCATTACATCAAAAGGCACTACTAACAATAGAACTACTCTCGCGGCATCAGTATACTCAGGTGCTTCGGGCCTGCGGTGATCCAAACTTTAACTTCCTCTTAAATGCTTTAAAAGATGTAGTGCGACAGTGTTGATTTTTTTTGCAAAACACATGCATTTCTCTCGTTCCAAATAGTCGAGGAGACGAGCATGGTCAAAGAGGCCATCGCTTTCCGTTGGCAATATTTGGTGCAGACATATTCGTCCACCAAGATCTTATATTTCTCTCGCCGGACCAAAGGGGTAGGTCCAAGGTCGAAAGCCCCATCCATGCCTTGACCAATCTCCATATCCGATTAGTAAAGCGCCATCCAAAGAAGAGTTGTGCCGCTGCCTCATTCGCTCTCTTGCACAATTGACAAAGGCCCGCAATTTTCCCAACCTCTTTTTGACAGTTGATCTGAGGTCCAAACTCTGTTCTGAATGGCAAGCCAGGAGAAAAAAAATGACCTTTTGAGGGGCCCATGCCTTGCAAATGGTCATGCTCATTGAAGTTAGTGTGGATCCGAAATTGCGCTTTGTACACCGACTTTGCCCAGTAGATGCCATTGGCCGTGAACTTCCAAGAAATGGAGTCCACCATGTTATGATGCAACTTGTCTATATTGAATAGCCCATGGGACCTTTCTCGGCCTTTTGGCTAAGATCAAGTGTAGTATATGTTCGGCCTCTCCCCCCACCTCTCCTCCGCCTCGTCTCTTCCCAGATCTGGGCCGTTTGGCCCCTCCCCCCCTCTTCTCCGGCAGCCGCCGGCGTTGAGGTCGGGTGAGGGACCCTCCCCAGTGCTGCAGTAGCTAGGTTTTGTCTGCCTCCATGGCGTTTGTCTTCAAGTCGTCGGAGAGTATGCTGCCGGATCTTGCGAGCGGATTCCGGTGGTTGGTGGCGGTGTGGCTTAGCTCTTGAGCTCCGGTGGTCGGAGACGAAGGCGGTTGGTGCTCACATCTCTTCCTCCTCTCCTTTATGGCTCGGGGATGGGGTGCTCCCGCGCAGCACCTCCTGGTTGCTGGAGTCGCTTTTCTCTCAATCTCCATGGTGGGGAGTGAAAGATGTTGGCGAATCTTGTGAATCCCACTTCAATAAGCGCGTTGTTTCTCCAAACTGGGTGGATCTGGTGATCTCCTCCTCTTGTGGCCGTCTCGGTGGCGGTGTGCAGGGGTGGGGTAAGATTTCCTTGATTTACTCTGCTTTGGTTGGTGTTTGGACCTTGTTCTTGCTATGCTGCAACTTAGACTCAAGTTCCACGAAGGGAAGAGGCACTCTCGTGGTTCTTCTCTACTGGGCATCTATAGATTTTCTTGCTGCAGTTGAGTTTCGAGCGTACATCGGCATCTCTCATGGCGTCCACGAAGACGACGCCGAGTTGCCGCATTTTCTGGCTGAAAGGCAGCCAATTTGTATTCCTCCGTGTGAGGCAGATCTTTTTCCTTCCGGAAGTCATGGATGGTGGCGCTCTCATTGGACCAAGTGGCTTGTTCCCCGGCGTCAACGAGGAGTATCCGAAGTGAAGAAGATGGACTCGATTGCTTTTTTCTTATCTTTCAAGGGTTGTTCTTGCAAAAGTCCAGGGACTTGGTTGTATTCTACTGCTTTTCTAGGTTTCCTTTGTAAGCTGTGTTGTAATCTTCCTATATTTTAATAAAGTGTCTTATGTTCAAAAAAAAAAGAATAGCCCATGGGGCATATATATATTACACATGACTTGGGGGACAAGAAAAATAGACCTAGCCTAATAAGGACTCCTAGACCTATACTAATACCCTTTAACACCCCCATAGAATTGCATTTGAAGAGGTGTAACACTAGAAAAGAAATGATAATCCAAATCTGGTTCTTGAGAGTGTCGTCATAGCCCAAAGAGAACAACGGATTTGGTGGACGTAGCGAAAAACATAAAAAAGCTAGAAGCTAGGAAGCATACACGAGACAGAGACACGAGAGCAAAAGAAGCTGTGGAGAAAGTGGTGCACATTAGATGCCGACGAGAAGCAGCGAGGAATAGCATTTAGCAGATGAGCACGCAACATCAATAGAAAATGCACATTAGTAGGCGGTGTAGAACCATCGCCATCATGTAGCAGAAGGTAGCAGTCCAGCACATCAAGTAGTAGCACTAATTTAGAGGCTGGCAGCACCAAGTAATAGCACCACGTGGGAAGTTGCATGCACATGGGCTGGCAGGAGCAGCGTGGACAACATCAAGTAGCTATACCTTTTTTGTAGATGCATGGAACATGCACCCGCAAGGATACACAGAAAACTCAGCCGCAGGTCAACAAGCGCCGGTGCTCGATCGAATACTAGGAATACACAAAGAAAACTCAGCCACATGTCAACGAGCGTCGGTGCTTGATCGAATACTAATACTCCTTAACACACCATCTCATCCTCAAGCTAGACATTAGTAGCATGCTCTAGAGCTCTACCTACGAACAAATGTGCACCAAAAAAAAATCTGCAATGAGCTTAATCCGTCAGATCCAAGCACCATCCGCAAAGGCTTGTCGGACCGTTCACTTTTTCCTCTTGGATGCAGCAAAGATATCCAAAGGACGTCTGCCATCCAACCAAGGTGATTCCAAAAAGGATTCTTGGCACCATTGCCGATGGAGATGATTGTGCAAGCGTAGAAGAGCTTCATGTCAATGTCGTTACAGGGATTCTCGGAGCCAATCCACATCTTGGAGTTGTCAGTCCATTCTAACCAAGGCCATCTCAGCCGCAGAGCCCTGGAGAACTTGTGTAGGTGAAGCACGCTGAGACCTCCAAGGTGGGTTGGGCGACGACAGTTTCCCAGTTCACCTTGCATTTGGCGCCGGTGGTCTTATTGGAAGCCGGCCACTAGGAAAGCACGCTCAGTCTTGTTAATAATAGCAAGCACCCAATGGGAAACGACAAGCGAGGTGATGTGGTAGATAGCCTAAGAGGTGAGCACCGATTTGACCAAAGCAGTGCGACCAGCCGAGGTAATGTTTCCCCCCTGCCAGGGGGGCAGTTTAGACGCAACCTTATCGAGAAGAGGTTGAAAGTCCACCCTTTTAAGTTGACATACCGAAAGCGGTAGCCCAAGATATTTGATCGGGAATGAGGTGCGCTTGGCGGGAAGGTCTTAGAGAATGTCATCGAGGTTAAGATGCCCGCAGCAGATAGGCACCACCGAGCGCTTTGGAAAGTTGGTGGTGAGACCAGTCACCTCTCCAAAAAAGCTCGGAATGGTTGCCAAGTTCTGGATGTCCTGCTTAATGGGGGGAAGATAAGGATAGATGCATTGTCCGCATACATCGAAGTGCGATAAGTGGTTCCTCTCCCACCAATCTTGTGTAGTAGGTTGTGCTCAATGGCCACATAGGCAAGGGAGGGGGGGGGGGGGGGCTCTCCTCTGCATGATGATGTAGTCCCACGTCACCGAATTGAAAGTCTTGCAGATGTTTTGAACAGGAGAGTGGCCTTCTTAATTCTATGGAGGGTTAAAGGATCCCTGCACAATCCTTCTTTGCCCTAACACAGCTTCGTTGAATCGATTCAGAGGGTCGATGATCCACAAGCAGGCTATATTGACGACCCAATAAAAGAAATGAAAACATGACATCATATTGAAATGAACCCTACGTTGGAGAAAACATCAAGAACAATCAACTTCTCTCTCTATCGATACTGGCACGAAAGACCAGAAATGTCTGAAATTCAGGAGTGGCTTGCCTACCTACGAACCATACGAGGCCCCGGCGACGGATCTAGGGAGCCGCCGGCCAGCGATGCGGCGGCGGACAGACGCGGAAGGATAGATCTCTATCAATCTAGGCGGGGAGAGAGTGGTTGCATGCGCGGGGAAGTACAGGGAAGGGTGGGTGGGGAAGAAGGATGGGTACCTCCTTGGAGTGGTGGAGGCACTCGAGGTAGTCCTCGCGGAGGAGGCCGCAGTCGGAAGGCTGGCGGCAGCGGCTCATGCACGAGCTGAAGTCCAGCCAGAAGTCGTAGCACCGCCCCTTGTTCCCGTTGATACCCCACCCGGACGCCATCGCCTCTTCTTCTTCTCCGCCGCCGACGCCCAACGACCCTGGTAGCCTCTTCCTCTTCTTCTCCCTCTCTTCTTTCTCTCCGGTGGCCAGTCAGATGTCCCTACCTTTTTTTTCTTATTTGATCTTTTGCTCCACCTTATTTTACTATTTAATGATTTTTCATGAATTGTCTCAATGACATATGGACCCAAGCTTCACTTGTCATTTTCAAGGATGGGGCAAATCATTAAATGACAAAGTACGTGTTCATTGAGCGTGAGGTCTGGGATGTTATCAAAGACATGCCGGCTGACCGTGCGCCCGGTCCTGATGGCTTCACGGGTGCATTCTTCAAGCGCACATGGAATATCATCAAGGGGGACGTTTTGACCGCTCTTCACAATTTTATGCTTGGGAATGGCCGAGGTTTTGGGAGGCTCAACCAGGCCATCATCACTCTCCTCCCCAAGAAACCTGACGCATGCGCTATCGGCGATTTTCGGCCGATCAGCCTTGTGCACAGCGTGCCCAAGCTTTGGGCCAAGTTGCTGGCGACCCGGCTCTCCAAGCGGATGCACGAGCTGGTGCAGATCAACTAGTCGGCGTTCATCAAAGGGAGGAACATCCATGACAACTTTGTGTTGGTCAGACAAGTGGCTCGTAAGCTGCACAAGCGAAAAGCCAAAGGGGTGCTCCTCAAGCTCGACATCTCTAGGACTTTTGATTCCCTCTCTTGGCCTTTTCTTTTCGAGGTCCTGGAGGCGAAGGGATTCTCAGCCAAATGGCGGCACTGGGTTGCCACCTTACTCGTCTCAGCCAGCTCGCGGGTGATCATCAATGGAGGGGCCACCAGCAAATTCAAGCATGCCAGAGGGCTCCGCCAGGGCGATCCGCTCTCGCCCCTGCTGTTCGTGATCGCGATGGATGCGCTCACTTGCCTCATTGCTCGGGCACAGGAGTTGGGAGATTTAAGCCGCATGCCGGGCTGCAACCCCATCCAGCGGCTCTCGGTATACGCTGACGACGTGGTCATGTTCATCAGGCCGGCTACGGAAGACCTTGCTTTTGTGCGCGTGGCGCTGGACATGTTCGGGGAGGCCTCGGGCCTGCGGGTGAACTTTTATAAGTCTGAAGAAATTCTGATCAGGTGCGAGCCAGAGAATGGAGATCGAGTTGCGACGGCCCTGCCCTGGCGTATGGGCAGCTTTCCGTGCAAATACCTGGGGCCGCAACTATCGACCGGTCAGCTGTCGCGGTCGGAATGGTAGCCGGTTATCGATTCCGTCTTGAACCTCTTGCCGGGCTGGAAGCGCGGGCTCATCGCACGGGCTGGGCGATTGACTTTGGTGAACTGTGTGGTCCGTGCCCGCCCTATACATCACCTTATAGTGGCGGAGGCCCCCAAGTGGGCGCTTGAACGGATCGACAAAGGCTGCCGAGCCTTCTTTTGGGATGGCGCCGAGGAGATCACTGGCGGTAAGTGCCTGGTTTCGTGGCAGCGGATCTGCAGGCCTAAGCATCTTGGGGGCCTGGGCACTATGGATCTTCGATTGCAGAGCATTGCGCTTCGTTTAAGGTGGGAATGGCTCAAGCGCACTGATGATCATAGACCCTGGCAGGGCCTGAGTCTGTCATCTGACCGTCAGGTCCAGGAGGCCTTCGACGCCTTGGTTCACTGGGAGGTCGGGAGAGGGGATAAGGCGCTTTTCTGGCGTGACCGCTGGATTCACGGCGCGCGGGTGCAAGAGATCGCCCCCCTTGTTTGGGCCCAGGTGAAGATCCAGATAGTGAATCGCCGCACGATGCTCCAAGGCCTGGATAACCATAACTGGACCCTGGACATTCAGGCTGAGCTATCGACAGACGCCCTTCTTCAGTTCATCAGGCTCTAGGAGACGCTTATACCGCTCTCCACGATCGATCACCTGGCTGACAAGGCGGTTTGGCCTTGGGATTCCTCGGGCTGTTTCTCTTATTCTTCGGCCTATCACATGCTCACCTTAGGATCCCTGGACTTTGCTTGCGCGGAGGCGATTTGGAAGTGTTGGGCCCCCTTGAACTGCAAGCTGTTTATGTGGCTCGCCTTACAGCAACGCATCTAGACGTCTGATCGTCGGGTCCGACATGGACTACAGGAGGAGGTCTCCACTTGCTACCTGTGCGATCAAGAGGAAGACGTAGTTGACCACATTCTTGTGCAGTGTGTGTTCGCTCGACAGGTGTGGTTCCAATGTTTCTCCAATGTTAGGGTTCCGCTGCAGCTGCTGCCAGTGCAGGAGGATCGGATCGAGGAATGGTGGTGCCGCACGCGAGGCATCATTCCTCGACTCTACAGGAAAGGTTTCGACTCCCTTGTCACCTTGACTTGCTGGAGTCTCTGGAAGCAGAGGAACGCCCGGGTGTTTAATAATGGTTCTAGGCAAGATGAGTGGACCACCGCCGCTAAGATTATCACTGATCTAAAATCTTGGGCGGCCGCGGGTGCGAAAGGAGTGGCACATCTCTGTGAGTAGCGTAGAGTAGCTGGAGTATACCGGATAGAGGTAGCATCGCTTGTGATTGCTACCTCGTGTAATTTCTGTCTAACCCCTCTACCTTCTATAAAGCTATAGTACGCATTTTGCGTACTCTCGAAAAAAAAGTAAGGTGGGGCAAATGATCAAATTTGCTTTTTTTTGCGGTTAGATGTCCCTACCCTATTTTTTTTAGATAGCCAATGTCCCTTACATTGTTTTTTTGCACGACCCTTACATTGAAATTAATTGCATTATGCCATCACATTAGAGCATCTACAATAGCTGATGTATAATATTTTCTCCATACTAAAATATAGGTAGTTAAAGTATAGCACCTGAAAGTTGCTTGATGCAAATTATACATCATTAAAATCGAAACGGTGCAATTCCAACAATTGACTTATTATAGGGAGCACGAGGTCCCTGTCGTGGTCATACCAAAGGTATATCCTTAGGCATTAGGAATTAAGGGGTACCCTTAGTATCGTGATCTCCCAAGAATACCCAAAAAAAATCACTGAATCATAAAGAGTTTGACAAAACACAGGGACATAGGTCATAACGTCTCCGAGTAATCCGTCACTCGGAAGAAAAGATGGTCTCCGAGTAATTAGTTACTCGGAAAATGCGATCTTCTTCGAGTAATCAGTTACTCGGAAAGCAGATAGGCTCTGAGTAATCAGTTACTCAAAAGAGGGAATCGACGAGCTACTCACTACTCGGAGGAAGGAAGAGCAACGGGCGTGGAGCATTAAAACCAGAGGCGTTTTTCCTTCTTAATTAACAGTAATGAGTATACTGTTTCCTGTAATTAGTGTAGAAGGATAGAGAGGTTTGGCGGAGTCGATGGATGTTGTATTGAACCTCATGGGCGAGTATATATAGGCGTACAAGGGGTTATCTTGGAGTGCAAGACAAGACACAAGAGTCCTATCTACCCTAGACTACCTACACGTACACATATACTCTAACACTCCCCCTCAGTCGTAGCGGTAGCATCGTGTACAACTGGAACGTCGTGAACGGTCAGACTGGAGATAAACTGAAGTGTACCCCAGAAGGCTGACACTCCCCCGCAGTCCGAGCGGGAGTGTCTTGGACGGTGTCGCGGCGCGAAGCTTGGACTGTAGAGAAGCCGATGAGTGCTCAGGCGAGGTGGTAGCCCTTGTGTTGTTGTCGAAGTAGCCGAGAGCATAGGGTGGTGAAGCCGTAGTCGAGGTAGCCGTGCGAGAAATGTTGTGGTCGATGTCGAGTCGGGGTAGCCGGTGTCGAGGTAGTCGTCGAGGAGCCGCGGGTGCAAGGAAGTCAGGAGCGCAGCGCGGCTCGGGAAGAGCGGCACTGGCGGGCGATCGTCAGTCGTAGCACGGGACATCGCGAAGAAGATGGTGGTGACGTTCGAAAGGAGACGTTGTTGACGAAGCGTCGCGCCGGGTTTGCCAATCCCGGGGACACGTCGTCGACAAAGGCACGCGTCGGTGTTGCCAACATTGGGCATGCGTAGACAGACGAAGACGATGTCGACGAAGCGCCGCACCAGGCTTGCCAGGCCCGGGAACACGTCGTAGATGAAGGCACACATCGGTGTTGCCAGTTCCGGGCATGCGTAGACGAGGACCAGTAGAAGTTGTACGACATGTCAGAGGGACCAGCAAATAAGGGCTCGACGACGGTTGCGGCGCAACTCGGCGAAGGGTAGAAGGTGCCGAGGGTGGAGATGTCGCGGTTGCCGGAGCTAGACGAAGTGGTCGGGGAAGATGACGGCGACGCTGACGATGAGATGCTGCTAGACGAAGACGAAGAGGTGGACGACGATGATGTCGGCGGAACCAAAGGCAGCCCGTGGGGGCCGCGTCGGTCGCCGGTAGAGGCGGCGCGGCTCCGGTGAGCAGCAGCGGCGAACAGGGTGTCGGCCCAACTTAGGTGAGCGGCAGCGGCGCGGGTGGTGCAGCGACGGCGGTGCTCGAAGTAGGCGATGAAGAACCCAACAGCGTGACAAATACCATGCGCGGACGGTGGCGTTCTGATGGCGGTGAAGTTAATAGGTTTAGTGGGATTGCCTCCCCCGTTAACCGCGCCAATAAACGATTCTTGATAACCCACAAGTCTAGGGGATCAATTGTAGCTTTTCGATAAATAAGAGTGTCGAACCCAACGAGGAGCAGAGGTGCTGATAAGTGACACTGGATAAGGAAAGGCTGCACACACTCAAAGGTAAATATTTAGGGGTTTTTGGTTTAAGCAACAGAAAAGTAAAAGACAAGCAAAGTAAACAGGGTAACTGAGGAGTAGCAGGTTAGGCATGCAATCCCAAGATAAAACTTGTCCAAATTAAGAAGATCATGGGTTACCCACCACTTCCTCATGAGCTGAATCAGTGGCACAAAACAGAAGATTTTGAACATCTAGAGATAGCACATAAATTATATACTTTAGGAGTGGTAGTGGAATACCACAAATAGGAAGGTATGGTGGACTCAAGTGGAAGATGTTGGTTTCAGGGTATGGAAGTACAAGCAGAATTCTGCTTAGTACATAGTTTTGGCAAGCAAGGCTTTGAGAGACCAGACAATTGATGACAACTTAGATGCAAGCAATACAAAGCATAAACATTAAAACTAGCATGAAACATCAAGTCGTCTTCCTTGTCAACATAACACTTGAAGCATAATAACACAAAGGTTTTGGATATGTCGCTACTTTGAGAAAAACATCCTTGTTGTTATGACCAAAGCTATACTTGCCAAGATTTAAATAAAGTTTTCGAAGCCATACCTGATATAAAGTCAATACTCCCCATAAGAATCAACTCATAATGTCGATTGCGTGAAGAGAATACCGAGTGCAGCGAAGAAACCAATAGACTTCTCATTAATATTCCTTCATAGACGACCCCACACTCACGGATACAAAGCTGTTCACAAAAGGAGTGATAGACCTCAAAGCAACACCTATTTCATAAAGTAACTTCCCTAGACATGATACGACTCTACTTGACTCCTAAAGACAAAGATAAAGATAAAGATACCCGTCACTCCCCCAAGCTTGGAACAGATCATATTGAGGTTGGACAGATCCCACCATGATGGGATTGCTTGGACCTCCTTGTTGTTGGGCAGTGATAGTCTTGACTTCCTCTCTCACGGAGCGCTCCATCTCCGCTTGTCTTGCGGCAATTTCTTCTTCGGTAGCCCAATCAACGTGCTTCCCTTGATTAAGATCCTTCTGGACTTGACATAGACGCCATCCCAAGAAGTCCTCTCTTTTCTTATTCTGCTCCTGCCGGAGTCTGAAACTGGTTGCAACATGTTCTTCGTGAGTCTTTGTATATATCATGTTTGCATCCACATTGATTGGATCACCTGCCATATAATGTTTGAATCTTTGTCCATTCACAACTTGAGGTTTGGTGCCTTCGAAATTATTGATCTTGGTTGCACCAGACCGATATACTTCTTCGATATGAAAAGGTCTTTCCCATCTGGAAAGTAGTTTACCTGGAGAAAACCTGAAACGAGATCTAAACAACAAAACTTTATCACCAACATTAAATTCACGTTTAAGAATTCTTTTATCGTGCCACTTCTTTACCTTTTCCTTGAACATTTTAGCGCTCTCGTAAGCTTCACTCCTCCACTCATCTAGAGAAGTCAAGTTCATGAGATGCTTTTCACCAGCTAACTTTGGGTCAGCATTTAGCTCTCTGACGGCCCAGAAAGCCTTGTGCTCTAACTCTAATGGTAAATGGCAAGCCTTGCCATAGACCATTTTATACGGAGACACGCCCATGGGGTTTTTGTAAGCAGTTCTATACGCCCACAAAGCATCTCCTAACTTCCTTGACCAGTCCTTTCTAGAACTGTTTACTGTCTTCTGTAAGATCAACTTGATCTCCCTATTGGTGAGCTCAACTTGCCCACTAGTTTGAGGGTGGTACGGTGATGCAATCCTATGATTGACATCATACTTGGCTAGAGCTTTCCTAAAAGCTCCATGCGTGAAGTGTGACCCTCCATCTGTCATGAGGTACCTTGGTACTCCAAACCTAGGAAAAATTACATCCTTGAGCATTTTCAAAGATGTCTTGTGATCAGCACTCTCAGTGGGGATTGCTTCAACCCACTTGGTTACATAATCAACAACAACTAAGATGTGTGTGTACTTGTGTGAAGGAGGAAAAGGACCCATAAACTCAAAACCCCAGCAATCGAAAGGTTCGATCACTAGTGAGTAATTCATAGGCATCTCATTTCTCCTGCTAATGTTACCAACTCTCTGACACGTATCACAAGATAGAACGTACCTTCGGGCGCCCTTAGAAAGTGTAGGCCAATAAAAACCTGATTGTAAAACTTTATGTGCGGTCCTTTCACCGGCATGATGTCCTCCATAGGGACTATCGTGGCATTGTCGAAGAATGTCCTGCTGCTCGTGCTCCGGTATACACCTTCTTACGATCCCGTCCGCACCTTCTTTGTAAAGATGTGGATCATCCCAAAATTAGTGCCTCAAATCAGTGAAGAATTTCTTCCTCTTCTGAAATGTAAAACCTGGAGGCAAAAACTTTACAACGATAAAATTAGCATAATTTGCAAACCAAGGGTCGGAATGAGATTGTACTTTTACAACAACAAGTTGTTCATCTGGGAAACTGTTGTTGACTGGAATAGGATCGTGCGGGATATCTTCCATCCTTGAAAGATTATCCGCCACCGGATTGTCTTCTCCTTTTCTATCGACAATCTGCAAATCAAATTCTTGAAGAAGGAGTACCCATCTAATGAGTCTTGGTTTCGCGTCCTTTTTCTGCATAAGATACTTAATGGCAGCATGGTCAGTATGAATAATAACTTTAGAATCAACAATATATTGCCTAAACTTATCACAAGCAAACACCACTGCCAAGAATTCCTTCTCGGTAGTAGCATAATTCTTTTGAGCACTATCAAGTGTCTTGCTGGCATAGTGGATGACATTCAACTTCTTGTCAACCCTTTGTCCTAAAACAGCTCCAACAGCAAAATCACTAGCATCACACATAATTTCAAAGGGCAAATTCCAGTCAGGTGGTTGTACTATAGGAGCAGTTATCAAGGCTTTCTTAAGAACTTCAAAAGCTTCCTTACAATCTTCATCAAATACAAAAGGAGAATCCTTCTGGAGAAGGTTGGTAAGGGGTCTCGAGGTCTTAGAAAAGTCCTTGATAAATCTTCTATAGAAACCAGCATGACCTAGAAAACTATGAATACCTTTGATGTCCCTTGGATAGGGCATCCTGTCAATAGCTTCAATTTTTTCCTTGTCCACTTCAATTCCCCTTTCGGAAATCTTGTGCCCAAGAACTATCCCTTCGTTAACCATGAAATGTCACTTCTCCCAATTGAGCACCAAATTCGTTTCTTCACATCTCTGCAAAACTTTATTAAGATTGTGGAGACAGTGGTCAAAGGAGTTTACATAGATGGAAAAGTCGTCCATGAAAACTTCTACAATCTCCTCACAGAAACCATGAAATATTGCAGACATACACCTCTGAAAAGTAGCAGGTGCATTACACAAACCAAAAGGCATACGCCTATAAGCATAAGTACCGTAAGGACACGTAAAGGTGGTCTTCTCTTGATCCGCGGTGTTAACGTGAATCTGGGAGAAGCCAGAATACCCATCAAGATAGGAGAAGTGGGTGTTTTTAGACAGTCGCTCGAGCATCTGATCAATAAAGGGCAGAGGATAGTGGTCCTTCCTGGTGGCCTTGTTCAACTTCCTGAAATCAATACACATTCTCTATCCAATAATAGTCCTCTGAGGTATTAGTTCATTTTCATCATTAGGAACAACAGTCATACCTCCTTTCTTAGGAACACAATGAACGAGACTTACCCACTTACTATCAGCTACAGGATAGATGATACCTGCGGCTAGAAGTTTGAGAACCTCCGTTCTAACCACGTCCTTCATCCTTGGGTTCAACCGTCGTTGATGATCAACAACTGGTTTAGCATCGGACTCGAGATTGATAGTATGTTGGCAAATGGATGGACTAATACCCTTGAGATCATCAAGAGTATAGCCAATAGCACCTCGGTGTCTGTGGAGTGTCTCCAATAATCGCTCTTCTTCATACCCTGAAAGGTTAGAATTGATAATAACAGGATATACTTTCTTTTCATCTAAATAAGCATACTTGAGCGTATCGGGTAGTGGTTTTAGATCAAACACCGGGTCTTCTTTTGGTTGCGAGAGGATTCCTAAAGGTTCAACCGGGAGTTTGTGCTTCAGGATATGAGTTTGTCTTAAAAATATGTCTTCTAGTTCATCCCTCTCCTGCATATGTATGTCATTCTCGTGGTCTTCCATAAATTGCTGCAAAGTATCATCTGGAGGAATAGCAATAGAAGCAATTTCTTCAATAATTTTGTCATTACTTGACAAGTCAGTACCACGAGGCTGCTTAGAAAACGTAGAAAAATTAAATTCATTCGGCTCACCGTTGAATTCAACAGAAACTTTACCTTTCTTGCAATCTATTATAGCTCCACAAGTGCTGAGGAAGGGCCTACCAAAGATAATAGGGAAAAAACTATCTTGCACTGAACCAAGTACAAGAAAGTCAGTAGGATATTTTATCTTCCCGCAGAGTACTTCAACATTTCTCACAATCCCAACTGGAGAGATTGTTTGTTTATTTGAAGATGAATCGTGACATCAATGTCCTCGATCTCACACGACTGAATCTCGTGCATGATCTCTTGATAAAGTGTGAAGGGAATAGCGCTGACGCTAGATCCCAAATCACATAGCCCATAGTAATTATGATCTCCTATTTTGACAGATACAACTGGTGTACCTGAAATTGGGCCTTTGTTCTTGGTTGTGACAATGTTAGTGGAAACATCACAAAAACTAATAGTGGATTCTTCAATATCACTGGTTACCAGATCCTTGACCATTGCAACTTGAGGCTTGACCTTGATCATGTCCTTAGGTTCGTCAGTGGTCCTTCCGTTTTTGTTTAGATTACCTGTAACAACAGAGTGCTCCTTTATCCTTGAGGGATAAGGAGGCTGTTCATACACAACTGCAGGTAAAACATGATTAGTAACATTAATCTCAATAGGTGACTCCTTGAAAGGTTTATGATGTTGACTCTCCTTTTTCTTAGAAGAATCAATATGAGAAGCAAAGTCCTTGCAAAAGTCAACCATTAGCTGGGAATCAAGACCAATTTTAGAGCAAAAGGTATTAAAGTAATCAGTCTTCACATAACTCTCAATGTAGTCATGCTCTGTAATGACCCAATTCACATAGAATTGAAGTCTCTGTGATCAAGTGCCAGTCCCTGGATCGAACTCGCTGGCACACACATTATCATAGATGTATATCAAAGTACAAGTGCATCATTATTACAACGTATGATCTAGAATAAAACAAATAACAAGTTGCATAGCTCAAGGCTAGCTTATTCAACATAACTATAGCGGAAGCAAAAGCAAGTAACGAGGAGTCCCATCAACATCCACAAGCGAACATGCTGACTGTAGACCCGCAACCCTAAACGCACCTTACTGGTCGTCTGAAAAACCTGCAACACCGAAGGTTACAACCCGACAATGGGTCAGTACATCTGATTTGTATGGCAAGTGACACGGAAAAGGTATATATAAAGGACCTACAACTACATGCAAAGTGAGTCAAAGGAAAGGATTATGGTTTTGTTTTGCAGAAAGCTGATTTTCTCCTGAACTAAACTAGTCAAAATTTTAGTTTAACTTACTACTTAAGAACGAACTGGGCACACCAGTTCCAAAACCACACCCTTTATTAAATCTTGCCCTCTCAAATTATTATGGTGATTCATATGTCAAGATCCTGTAGTAACAGTAATGTCTAGTAGCTCAAGGATGTCCATAATCGGGGACACGGCTAATCATGATTAGTTTTTACTCTGCAGAGGTTAGTACACTTTCCCCGCTGGACTCAACCCGAAGATTGAGACGAAGTCTTTCAGAAGAGGTCACCTACACCCAACGGCAAGCCGGTACCACCTATCACATCTACATCTGCTAGCTTTGCACGGGAGAGGCTTCCTACATCGTACTCAACTAAGCCAGAGCCCATATGGCCAACGGCTGTACATGGAAGCTCCTAGTCACTAAGTATGTCTGATCTTTTTGAGCCTGGACGGCGCCCACTTACGTTCAGAGGGTAGGTACCATGATGTACTGTCGACCACCAAAACCAACCATTAGGGGTACAACCTGGTCTCGCCCTTAGATAAGGCACGAGCCCCCAGGAAGCACTCCCTGCTCGTCCAGAAGTGATTTCTATTTATTATAAAGTTGCTACACAAATTATTAAATACCTCACATGCACTCCATGAATTTGCACAACCCAAACCACGTCTACAAAGCATAGCAATAAAGTAACAACACGTGCTAGGTTGATCTACAAATACAAGTCAAGACATGTGGCTATCCTAACTGGTTTTGCAGCAACAGTAAAGTAAACTACCTATCATGCAATAGGGTGATATTCTTAACATAATGCATATAGAAAAATTATAGGTATGAGTATGGTCAAAGCATCACTTCTCTTCTTCCTGTTTCTGACGATCACAATCCTCACAAAACGATGCGGCGCACTCCGGACAATCTATACGAGCAAACATAGCACCAATCAACATATACTCAATACAAATATGCAAACACAGCAATAAACATACAAAGAACAGTAGCAAAACTTGCCTAACAGAATCTAAACTTGAAGTACTCGACAAAATAAAACTAACGCAAAAAGAAACGGCGCAAACGGGCGCACCGTTAAAAAGATACGGCTACCGGAAGTTCAAATTTGATTCCGCTTGGGATTTAAATTTTAAAACTTCAAACTTCTATAAAACTTAGTCTACTAGCTAAAACTTTTTGACATGGTCACAACGCAACTGGAATCACTCGATTCCGAGCTTCGGTTAAAAAGTACTCGCGAAAACGGTACCTGGTGGAATCGGGGTCCAATCTGCAAAAAGGACCGATCCACAAATAAAATAACTTGGAAAAACGCGATCGGTTCCCGACGCGGATTTGACCGGATCTGGCCGACGTTTGACCGGCGGCAGCAGCCAGCCGGCGGCGGGCCAGCGCGCGACGCGGCGGCGCCCGCGGCGGCACGGGGTGCGGCGAGGAGGCGCGGGGTGGCGGCGGGGCTCACCGGCGCGGCGGGCGGGGCGGCGACGAACTCCGGCGGCGGCGGCGCGGCGGCGTCCGAGGCGGTGGCTTCGCGGGTCGGGCAAAAAACCCTAATCCACGGACCCGCGGACGTTTTTATAACCCGCTCCAAATTTTTTTAAATCCGAAACAAATACGAATTCGGCCAGGCAAAAAAAACAGTACAACCCATTAGGCCCAAAACAATTTTAGAAAAATCACGGATAATTATTTTTAATTTCCGTTTTCACCAAAACTTTTAAAATAATAAAATTGAATTTTTGGCATTACCAAAATATTAAATAAAAATAAAAACTTCGCAACTTATTTTTAAATAATTTTAAATACTTTTCCGGCAATTTAAAAATACCGAAAAACTTCGAAAAATGATTTTAAAACTTTTCCGGAGCATAAATAAATTCCCAAAATATTTTTAGAATTTTTTTATAACCCCAAAGTAAATTTAAAATGTCTCCAAAAATATTTTAACTATTTTCCAACAACTTAAAAATGGGGATAAGTCATTTTATATCCTCTCCAATAAATTGCCTTAAGTTGAAAAATGTTTAAAATATTTTTAAAACTCCAGAAAAATGCGGAAACAGCATGAGATGCATAAGATGATCTATTAACATCCGAATTTAGAAAACTGAGATGTTACAAACCTACCCCCCTTAAGATGAATCTCGTCCTCGAGATTCGGGCTGGCTAGCAAAGAGGTGTGGATTATCTTGCTTCAAAACTTCTTCTCGCTCCCAAGTGGCTTCTTCCTCGGTATGATGATCCCACTAAACCTTGCATAGCTTGATTGTCTTGGTGCGGGTAACTCTTTCTGCAGTCTCCAGAATCTTCACAGGTTTCTCCTCATAAGTCAAGTCACTCTCCAACTGAATTGCCTCAAGTGGCACTGTATCTCTCAAAGGAATATCTGCCATCTCTGCATGACACTTCTTCAGCTGGGATACGTGAAACACATTATGAACTCCTGACAAAGCTTCTGGCAACTCCAACTGATAAGCTACCTCTCCTCTGCGCTCCAAGATCTTGTAAGGCCCCACAAAACGTGGTGTTAACTTGCCCTTGATTCCAAACCTCTTGATTCCGCGAATTGGTGAAACTCTGAGATATGCACGGTCTCCAACCTCATAGGTTACATCCTTGCGCTTCGCATCTGCATAGCTCTTCTGCCTGGACTGTGGTATCTTCAGTCTATCACGAATCAACTTGAATTTCTCCTCAGCATCTCTGATCAGGTCTGGTCCAAACAACTGACGTTCTCCTACCTCATCCCACATCAACGGTGTTCTGCACTTCCTGCCATACAGTAACTCGAATGGTGCCATCTGAAGACTAGCCTGGTAACTGTTGTTGTACGAGAACTCAGCATACAATAAGTTGTCATCCCAACTCGAACCATAATCCAACGCACAAGCTCTCAACATATCCTCCAAGATCTGATTGACTCTCTCGGTCCGCCCATCTGTCTGAGGATGGAACGCTGTACTGAACTCCAGCCTAGTGCCCAAAGTCTCATGCAACTGACGCCAAAACTTCGAAGTAAACTGAGTACCTCTATCAGAAACTACCTTGCTTGGAACTCCATGCAAACACACGATCCTGGACATATAAATCTTGGCTAGCTTGGCACTGTTGTAAGTTGTCTTCACTGGAATGAAGTGAGCAACCTTGGTCAAATGATCAACAATCACCCAAATAGAATCATATCCTGACCGAGTCCTGGGTAAACCAGTAATAAAGTCCATACCTATCTGATCCCACTTCCAATCTGGTATAGGCAAAGGCTGCAACAATCCTGCTGGCTTCTGATGCTCAGCTTTGACTCTCTGGCAAACATCACACAATGCAATATACTGGGCTATCTCTCGCTTCAGGCTAGGCCACCAAAATCTCTCCCTCAAGTCCAAGTACATCTTGGTATTCCCGGGATGAATAGAATAAGGTGAATCATGTACCTCCTGAAGAATCAACTTCCTGATCTCTGCATCTCGCGGTACACAAATGCGCTTCTCAAACCAAATGGCTCCATGCTCATCCTCACGGAAACCCTCTGCTTTACCTTTGGTCATATTCTCCTTTATCTCCTTAATTTCTGCATCACCCTTCTGAGCCTCTCTGATTCTTTCCAACAGATTTGGCTTCACCTCCAATGTTGCCACATATCCCTTAGGAACTATCTCCAACCTGAGATTCTTGAACTGCTCACATAACTCAAGTGGCATATCCTCAACATTAGCAACATTGACATGACTCTTACGGCTCAATGCATCAGCAACCACGTTTGCTTTACCAGGATGATACTGCACATTCAAATCATGATCCTTAATAAGCTCCAGCCATCTGCTCTGCCTGAGATTCAACTCCTTCTGAGTAAAGATATACTTCAAACTCTTATGATCAGTAAAAACATCACAATGATTACCAACAAGATATTGCCTCCATGTTTTCAATGCATGAACAACTGCAGCTAACTCCAAATCATGTGTAGGATAGTTCTGCTCATGGTTCTTAAGCTGACGTGAAGCATAAGCAATAACTCTACCCCCTTGCATCAAAACACAACCAAGTCCTTGACGAGATGCATCACAATATACTTGGAAATCCTTATGTATATCAGGCAAACATAGAACAGGTGCAGTTTCTAACCGTTTCTTCAACTCCTGAAAGCTGGTTTCACAATCCTCACTCCAAACAAACTTATTCTCTTTCTTCAACAGCTCCGTCATTGGTTTTGCAAGCTTGGAGAAATTCTCAATGAACCTCCTATAATATCCTGCAAGCCCCAAGAAACTGTGAATGTCTCCAACTGTCGTGGGTGTCTCCAATTCTGTAACTGTTGAAACCTTGGATGGGTACACAGCTACTCCTTCTCCTGACACAACATGTCCAAGGAATCCTACCTCCTTCAACCAAAACTCACACTTGCTGAAGTTGGCATACAATTTGTGCTCCCTGAGCTTCTCCAATACCAAACGCAGATGTGCCTCATGCTCTTGCTCATTCTTGGAATACACCAATATATCATCAATGAACACCACAACGAATTTATCCAAGAACTCCATAAACACCTTGTTCATCATATTCATGAAGTATGCAGGAGCATTAGTCAATCCAAATGACATAACGGTATACTCATACAACCCATACCTTGTAGTAAAAGCAGTCTTCGGAATATCCTTCTCCCGAATCTTCACTTGATGATAACCAGAACGAAGATCAATTTTAGAGAATACACAAGCTCCCTCCAACTGGTCAAATAGATCATTAATCACTGGTAAAGGATACTTGTTCTTGATAGTAACATCATTCAGAGAACGGTAATCCACACACATCCCCTGGGTTCCATCCTTCTTCTCAACAAAGAACACTGGGGATCCCCAAGGTGACGAGCTTGGGCGAATGAAGCCCTTTGCCTGCAATTCTCTAATCTGTTCCTTCAAATCTGCAAGTTCATTAGCGGGCATCCTATACAGTCTCTTAGCAATAGGCCCAGTTCCTGGTATTAAATCATTAAGGAACTCAATCTCCCTATCCGGTAGCATACCTGGCAACTCATCTGGAAACACATCCGGATAATCCCTCACAACACGCACATCATCCAGGCTACCCCCCTTAAGAGAATTCACCTGAGCGTGCTGATGCTTATACTTGGACACATATCTGATCTTCTTCCCATTCGGTGTACGGAGAGTGATAGACCGACTGGCACAATCAATAACACCTTGGTGCTTGGCTAGCCAATCCATGCCCAATATAACATCCAAACCTTGTGACTTCAATACAATCAAATCTGTAGGAAAAACATGCTTCCCTACGGCTGGGCTCAACTGATAGCATCCCAAACTAGCTGACATCTCCGCTCTCGGTGAATTTATGAGCATAGATGACTTAAGAACTACGGTAGGTAACTCATGCTTATCCACAAATACCCTCGATATGAAAGAATGCGATGCACCAGAATCAAAAAGAACAAGTGCGGGTACTGAATTGATAAGGAACTTACCAATCACAGCATCAGGCTCATCATAAATCTCCTCCACGTTGACATGGTTCACATGCCCCTTGTTGAAAGGATTGGGCTTGTTTACTCCAGAATTCCCATTGTTGTCCTTGTTCTCCGGGCACATGTTGGAGTAGTGTCCCATCTTCCTACACTTGAAACACTAAACTTGACTAAGGTCCTTCTGAGCATTCACCACTTGACGGTTCGGGTTGTAGTTCCCTCCATTTCCATTTCCTTTCCCATTGCCATTGCCACTCTTGTGCCCATTGTGATGATTGTGGCCATTATGGTTGTGGCCATTACCTCCATTATGATTGTGTCCTCCACTGTGAACATGGCCATTCCCACCATTGTGGTTATGTCCATGGTTATGTCCTCCATTGCCACCATAAGAAGTATGTGGCTTCTGATGCGGTCCAGAGTTATATCTACCACTACTGTTGTTGTTGTTGTTGTTGTTGTTGTTGTTGTACTTCCTCTTGCGGTTCTCAATGGCCTGCTGCTTGCCTTCCAACACAATAGCTTTGTCTATGAGCCCCTGGCAGTTAGCAAAGGTAGCCACTGTCAACTGGACTCCCAACTCATCATTCAGCCCTTCCAAGAACTTCTCCTGCCTTGCTGCATCATTCCTGACATCATCTGGAGCATATCTTGCAAGCTTGTTCAACACCTCAACATACTCGGCCACTGAACGGCCTCCCTGACGCAAACTGCGGAACTCCTTCTTCTTCAAGCTCATGGCGCCTGCTGAAACATGTGCGGCGCGAAAGGCAGACTGAAACTGCGCCCAAGTGACGGTGTCGATGGGATAAGTCACCAAGTAGTTGTCCCACCATGCTGCGGCAGGACCCTCCAGCAAATGTGAGGCAAACCTCACCCTCTCTGCCTCAGTACAACCAACTGTCTCCAAGTTCCGGCCCACTGAACGAAGCCAGTCATCCGCCACTATGGGTTCAGGAGTGCTAGAGAACCTCTGAGGATTCAACCTCAGGAACCTCGCAAGCGTGTCCACAGGTGGTGGTGGTGGCGCATTGTTGTTGTTGCCCATATTCTGAGTGATCAACTGGATCAACTGAGCTTGTCCTTGAAGTAACTGCTGCATGTAAGCTGGCACTTCATTGTTGTTGTTCCCATTCCCCGTGGGATCACGTCTCAGCGACATCTGTTGGGTAAGAATAGGTAAGTTGTAGACAAAAAGTAGCTAGGGAAATATATCCTACCCCATATGCTTATGATGATCATGGCAAGCATTATATATACCATACATATATCACCAATCAACTTCACCAAACAATATCACCATAGCATCAAACATATAACAATCATCAACCAATGCACTCATACGAAAACCATCACATATCACACCATATAGTTTAAAATATATTGTATAACTGATATAAGATCCTCAACACAACCACGAATAATATAAGAGTATATCAAGCAACCTAGTATTGCCATACCGAAAACTCGACATGGTCAAATACGCTAACACGATAACGATAGTAAACTAATTGCCGGTGAAGTAATTCCGAACGCTGTCTTTGCTAAACAGCATGCGGTATTCGCGCCCACTAATGCGGTTGCGCCTTTTGGGACTCGGCTCATCTTCTTCTGCCGAGGTCTCCACTTCTGGTTCCTCTTCTTGTTCTTCAATTCCATTTGCCTTCATCTTCTCCTTCAGCCTCTTTATCTCTGCTTGCATCTCCACCCTCTCCTTCTTCATCTTGTTGGTGTCCCTCTTGAGCTTGGTGTTCTTCTGCTGCAACTCAGTGATGGTGTAGAGGTCTGACTGAGTGTCCTTCTCCAGGCTGTGGATGTGCTTCTCCAGGCTCTGGATGAAGTAGGTAGTTGTACCTGGACAAATGGCCCCAGTCACATACTTGAACTTCTTTGGCCATATGTTCCCCGATGGAAGGATCTTGGTCATCTCCGCGTACACCGTACCCTTTAGCCGACCGGCATACGTCTCAACGATGCGTCCAAGAGCTATGTGAGCGGCTATGCGCACACATTGCTCCTTCTCCCGGGCATGCACCTCGAATGACTCCGTGATCACCCTTTCCTCCGTCATGCTTCCTAGGATAAAAGTCTCCACTTGCCAATATTCATCAGCTCCCCTTGTCTCCACTATGTCCGGCTGAAAGACTGGCGCGTAGATGTTCAGGTAGTGGCAAATCCACCTAAGCTCAGGTCCAAACGCCATAGCGCGGTATGACAAAGTGGTCATCTATAACCAAAGAGAGGAAAGGCAAGATTAGAACAGGTATGAATACGAGATAGAGAAGGTAAGTAAGTACAAGACAGAGTGATGTAAAGTAATATTTTCATTCCTATGGCTTTTCTAATCCATTTTCTAGGGTCACGTCCTACAGTCAACACACTGCTCTGATACCATCTGTAACGACCCAATTCACATAGAATTGAAGTCTCTGTGATCAAGTGCCAGTCCCTGGATCGAACTCGCTGGCACATGTGACGCCCCCAAAATCAGACCGTGTACAGTAATCATACACACAGGGTACACGACTGAGATTAGGGTGCCACGGTGATAATATCACAGCACAACACTAAACACAAAAGGATAAACAAATATGTTACAATGGAGGGGGTCACGCGGACCCGAATACATAAGTCATACAAGCCATAATATCTGAGTACAGACATAGTTAGTCAAGTTTTGCCTTAAGAAGGCTAGCACAAATCACATCAGAGATACAGATCGAAAAGGCGAGGCCTCCTGCCTGGGATCCACCGAACTACTCCTGGTCAACGGGGAACTCAATGTCGTAGTAGGCGCCTCCGGGGTACTCCTGCTCCTGGGCTCCAACGTCGGCTGCAACGGCCGATCAGGCAAAACAGTAAAGGAAATAAAGCAGGTGAGTATCTAGTATACCCGCGAGTCTTACGTCCGCTACTAAGCATTATGCATTTTATCAACGGAAAGAAGAGGTTGTATATAGTGGACTGAAAGACAGAAATCCAGAGCAAGGGTAAGAAGCTAGGCCTAACGAAGACTAGCATCTTCCGACGATGTCTTGCAGCATGAGGTAAGAATCAGCCAACAGTTTATATAAAGCATAAAGTAACAATGCAGCAGAAGTTGCTGCAGCATTGTATAATAATAAGTTGTAATAATTAGCAATGCCTCCGAGTTCACCTCCTCGACATCCCCGCGAGGAAGAAAACCCGGAACCATACAGCTTAATAATAATAGTTTCTAGTGGTAAGATCCAGCTTCAGCATAAAGCGTCCTGTTACCGTGGACACGGCTATTCGAATAGATTAATCTTCCCTGCAGGGGTGCACTTGTGTTACGCTACACGCAAACATCTCCAGGGTGGCGGGAACCTTGTTAGGGAACGCTCCACCGAGGCTATCCGACACTTCATAGCCCATCTTTCAAACTCAATAGAGAGGTCATCCGCCGGTCTAAATCCTAAGTACGTCGAGCCTTGGACCCCAACCCGAACGTACTCCTGCACGGTGCGTGACTGGCCGGTGAAGTTAAAGCAAATCCAAATAAGACATCACCGCGCGAGCAAATAAGACAACACCACTTCCCGGCAATCAGCCCGCAGTACTGCTGACGTCTGAAGAGTCCTCGGACGACACTACGAAGCAGAGGAGCCCATAACTCGTAATTCCCACGGGTAGGTAGTGCGTACATGGCGTATAGCCAACTCAAGACATTCACTGAACCATTTAGCATTTTAATTAACCTGCGTGACAACCGTTATCGTTGCCCCAACTTAACCAACCCGCGGACAACGACAGCAGCCAGGACCACCAGTACATCGGTGCCTGCCCTGTCGTCCCACCAAGTCACTGCGGTTACCAACAAGGTGAACCGTCTCCTTACCTTGTCTCGCGTGTGCTCCTGGGGGAGCTCGAATTTCGTAGTTTGGTAACTCTCGTGGCCAACGATCAGGGGCCAAGCACACCGATACACTGGTCGTACCCTCCCTGTCGTCCCGTCGCAATACCTCTCGCGGGCACCGTTGGGTCGCCCGACTTCTTACCTGAAGGACAATCGCCGTTCAGGACCCTATGGCGGTAAGACAAAGTCAGCCTCGAGTGGAGTACAAGGATTACTCCTTGATAGCTCACACTTGAGGTGACTAGGCATAACCCAGATAGGGGCCTTAGACGGTGTCTGCATTGTACCGTACCTGTGCAGTTATAATATTTGTATCCGCGTTCACCCCCCTGAGTGATCACGGCCCTCTATCTAATCCTAGCTAACAATGCGCAGGGCTCACTGCTGAATAATGCATAATAATAATAGGCAGCATAGGATAGAGGAAGGCACATCAAGGGGTGACAATGACAGGTTATGCAATTGAATAGGATGGTAACGTAGCAGCAGCAGTAACAATGCCTAGTGCAAGAAATGTACGGAAAGATAGGCGATATCTGGGGAAGAGAATGGCTCTGCTTGCCTGCAAGCTCGACGGTAGTAGTAGGGTCGTCGACGACGTAGTCGTACTCAGCAGCGGTGTAGTCGACGGCAGCAGCGGGGTCTACCGGAGATTAAGGGGGGGGGGAGAAACAGTAAATACACATCAAGCATATACAAACAGATGCATGACATGGCAGATGAAATGTTAACGGTATTCTAACGCAGTGCAATGTACATTGTTCGGAACGGAAATTCATCTGAGGATGAGCTACCGGCTCCGGATGATTACCGGACAGGGTGTCCGGAAGGGGAAGGATCAAGCCGGAGGTGTCGTGGGTACCGGACAAACATAAGGGGGGTGTATCCGTGCTAGTTGATCTATTCCGAGAAACATTCGTGTTCGGAATAAATTCATCCGGGCACTCTACTAGTACCGGACCATTTATCGGACTGCCGGTCCGGAGGGGGAACGGTTCGATGTTCGTTGTGTTAGAGGGGTGTGATAGGCATACGGATAGCGTATTCGTATTCGTTATATTTTTCTGATCAATTTTCATGTATAAAGTTTTTGCATCCGAGTTACGGTTTAAAAGTTATTGAATTTCAAAGTTTTAAATCATTTAAATGATTTTCTGAATTTCTTTTATTATTTATTTAACATTATCCAGAACATTATCCAAAACATTATCCAAAACAGTGACTGACATGTGGGACCCACATGTCAGCCTCTATTTATTTATAAAACATTTTAATAAATCAGAAATGCCTCTGGACCCACATGTTAGTGACTCAATTTATATAAATTCATTTTAATTATTAATCTGACAGTGGGTCCGAGATGTCATTGACTCCAGAGCTGATTAAACCTGTTTAATTAAACTAAATGGCTAGGGGACCCACAAGTCAGTGACTGTGGGGGGTTTATTATTCAATTAAACTTCTCAGTTAAACTAACAGAGTAATTAGCCGGGGGGGGGTCCACTGTCAGTGGCCCATTAGGGGTGGGATTAACCCCTAACGAAAGATCTGACGAGGGGGGCCCGTCTGTCATCCTCACCGGAGGGCTCACCGGAGCCCGTCGACGGCGCACGCGCTACAGGCTACGGGAGAGGGCACGGTTAGTACCATTCGACGCGGACGACCACGGGGAGGAGTTTGGGGGCGGTGCGGTGGCTTGGGGTCGCGGATTCGTCGCCGGCGACAAGGTAGGCGGTGGGTACGCTACGGACCTCGTCGGAGTCGTCGATTTCGAGGGAGGCCTAGAGCATGTGGTACACGGTTGAGCACCTGGGAACGCTGCGAGGAATACGACGCGGAAGAAATGCCATTCGCGTGCTCCAGGCCACGGTGGAGGGCTCGCCGGCGGCGAGGCGCTTCTGCCCTAATGGCAGATCGGCCCATGGGGCACGGGAGGGGGAACGGGGCGTTGCTGGTGGTAGGGGAGCTCACCAGGAACGTGTAGAGTCTGGCAGCGAGCTCGACGGAGGTGCGAGGTGGCCGGAATCGACGTCGAGGTCGCGGCGGCCGGAGCGGGGAACGAAGACGAGGGCGAGGCGAGGGAGGGCTCCCGGCTTGATTCCTTGCTGGACTTGATGAAGACGACGACGGTGCAGATGTTGGACGCGGTGGCGTAGGCGGTAGTGGCCGTTGGCCGCGTGCGGCCACGACAACGGCGACGGCGGCGCTCGGGAATTTTTCCCCGACGATGGCGAGAGGAGGAGGAGGGGAATGGGGTGGGGGGCGTGTCCAGGGAGTGGGTGGGGGCGTGCTTATCGCGTCTGAGGCGTAGGGGAGGTGGGGGTGGCCGGCAGAGCTCCCGGCCACGGCGAGCTCGCCACGGCGACGGGGCAGGTGACAGAGGGGACGGGGGCAGGTGGAGAAGGAGGTGGGCCGGGTGGTGGGCCTCGCCCCAGGCGAGGAATTACCACTTTGTTTTTATTTGCCTTTTTCATTTACTGTTACTGCTAGAAACAATTAATTTAAATGCTAAAACATTTTTATAAAAGGTGCCAGTGGTTTCTAAATTAGGTGTATGTCACATGTAGGTGACACAAAAGGTTTGGTGCATTTTAAAACTCAGTGGGTATTTCCTTTAAATATTTTAGGATTAAAAAGGGCCTTATAAGCTACTGTTATAATTGTTTGGGATTTTCCATAACTTCAAAAAATTACCAAAGCTGGTCCAACATGATTATAATGATTTTAGGCAATTTACAAAAATAGTGCCATGATTTTTGGAACAACTTTATTTGAGCACTTTTGTTTTATTTTTCATTCAAAGAAGTTTCAACTAGGGTTTGGTTTGTTAGATGAGCAAGGTGCATTTGGCTTTGGGTTTTGATCCCAAGGGCTCAAGTACATGGTGCATGGGGTGTTGATCAACCACAGCAAGGTTTGATCATTAGCATCACAAAGTTTTATCAAGGACAAGGGAGATCAATCAGTGATAATCCAACAGTGATGATCAACAGTAATGATGGTTACTGTTACAGGCATCTGAGGGTGTTACAGCACACATAGTATCATATATGTATATCAAGGCTAGCTTATTCAACATAACTATAGCGGAAGCAAAAGCATGTAACGAGGAGTCCCATCAACATCCACAAGCGAACATGCTGAGTGTAGACCCGCAACCCTAAATGCACCTTACTGGTCGTCTGAAAAACCTGCAACACCGAAGGTTACAGCCCGACAACGGGTCAGTACATCTGATTTGTACGGCAAGTGACACGGAAAAGGTATATATAAAGGACCTACAACTACATGCAAAGTGAGTCAAAGGAAAGGCTTATGGTTTTGTTTTGCAGAAAGCTGATTTTCTCCTGAACTAAACTAGTCAAAATTTTAGTTTAACTTACTACTTAAGAACGAACTGGGCGAACCAGTTCCAAAACCACACCCTTTATTAAATATTGCCCACTCCAATTATTATGGTGATTCATATGTCAAGATCCTCCAGTAACAGTAATGTCTAGTAACTCAAGGATGTCCATAACCGGGGACACGGCTAATCATGATTAGTTTTTACTCTGCAGAGGTTAGTACACTTTCCCCGCTGGACTCAACCCGAAGATTGAGAAGAAGTCTTTCAGAAGAGGTCACCTACACCCAACGGCAAGCCGGTACCACCTATCACATCTACATATGCTAGCTTTGCACGGGAGAGGCTTCCTACATCGTACTCAACTAAGCCAGAGCCCATATGGCCAGCGGCTGTACACGGAAGCTCCTAGTCACCAAGTATGTCTGATCTTTTTGAGCCTGGATGGCGCCCACTTACGTTCAGAGGGTAGGTACCATGACGTACTGTCGACCACCAAAACCAACCATTAGGGTTACAACCTGGTCTCGCCCTTAGATAAGGCACGAGCCCCCATGAAGCACTCCCTGCCCGTCCATAAGTGATTTCTATTTATTATAAAGTTGCTACACAAATTATTAAATAGCTCACATGCACTCCATGAATTTGCACAACACAAACCACGTCTACAAAGCATAGCAATAAAGTAACAACACGTGCTAGGTTGATCTACAAATACAAGTCAAGACATGTGGCTATCCTAACTGGTTTTGCAGCAACAGTAAAGTAAACTACCTATCATGCAATAGGGTGATATTCTTAACATAATGCATATAGAAAAATTATAGGTATGCGTATGTTCAAAGCATCACTTCTCTTCTTCCTGTTCCTGACGATCACAATCCTCACAGAACGATGCGGCGCACTCCGGACAATCTATACGAGCAAACATAGCACCAATCAACATATACTCAATACAAATATGCACAAACAGTAATAAACATACAAAGAACAGTAGCAAAGCTTGCCTAATAGAAGCTAAGCTTGAAGTACTCGACAAAATAAAACTAACGCAAAAAGAAACGGCGCAAACGGGCGCACCGTTAAAAAGATACGGCTACCGGAAGTTCAAATTTGATTCCGCTTGGGATTCAAATTTGAAAACTTCAAACTTCTGTAAAACTTAGTCTACTGTCTAGATCTTTTCGACACGGTCGCAACGCAAGTGGAATCACTCGATTCCGAGCTTCGGTTAAAAAGTACTCGCGAAAACGGTACCGGGTGGAATCATGGTCCAATCTACAAAAAGGACCGATCCGCAAATAAAATAACTTGAAAAAACGCGATCGGGCCCCCGGTGCGGAATTGACCGGATCTGGCCGGCGTTTGACCGGAGGCGGCGGCGGGCCAGCGCGCGGCGCGGCGGCGCCCGTGGCGGCACGGGGTGCAGCAAGAAGGCGCGGGGTGGCGACGGGGCTCACCGGCGCGGCGACGGCGGTCGGGGCGGCGGCGCACTCCGGCGGCGGCTTCGCGGGTCGGGCAAAAATCCCTAATCCGTGGACCCGCGGACGTTTTTATAACCCGCTCCAAAAATATATATTTTTTAAATCCGAAACAAATACGAATTCGGCCAGGCGGGAAAAAAACAGTACATGCCCATTAGGGCCAAAATCATTTTAGAAAAATCACGGATAATTATTTTTAATTTCCATTTTCATCAAAACTTTTAAAATAATAAAATTGAATTTTTGGCATTAACAAAATATTAAATAAAAATAAAAACTTCGCAACTTATTTTTAAATAATTTTAAATACTTTTCCGGCAATTTAAAAATACCGAAAACTCCAAAAAATGATTTTAAAACTTTTCGGGAGCATAAATAAATTCCCAAATTTTTTTTAGAAATTATTTATAACCCAAAGTAAATTTAAAATGTCTCCAAAAATATTTTAAATATTTTCCAAAAATTAAAAAATGGGATAAGTCATTTTATATCCTCTCCAATAAATTGCCTTAAGTTGAAAAATGTTTAAAATATTTTTAAAACTCCAGAAAAATGCGGAAACAGCATGAGATGCATAAGATGATCTATTAACATCCGAATTTAGAAAATTGGGATGTTACATGCTCATAGTTTATAACGGGTTCAATACCTTTATCAATTTCCCAGTCTTCAGTGTTCTTCTGGATCCTTTCTATAAGATCCCATTTTTCTTCCATACTTCTGGTCTGGAATACCCCGCTAGAGGAGGCATCCAACATCTCCCTGTCCCGACAAGAAAGCCTGGCATAAAAATTTGTAAGTATAATTTCCTTGGGGAGTTCATGGTTTGGGCATTTGAGCATCAGGGACTTTAGTCTCCCCCAAGCTTGAGCGATGCTCTCTCCGTCGCGAGACCAAAAGTTGTAGATGTAGTTCCTGTCTTGGTGAATTTCACGAAGAGGATAAAACTTTCTATAAAAGAGAGACATAAGCTCTGGCCATTCAAGCAGATCAGAGTTATCGAGTAGCTTATACCAATCTGAAGCTTTATCTTTGAGTGATACGGAGAATAATTTCTTCATGATGAACTCCATTGTTACACCTACAAGCTTAAATAAAGAACATAATTGTGATAAATATAGCAGGTGTTCTCCCGGATGTCCTTCTCCTGTATAATGATTAGCCAAGACATAATCTACAATACCAGATGGTATTTTATAGGGCACAATTTCAGTAGGGGTAGTAGTGACCACCACAGTCGTGGGGCGGCTCCTTACCAGCAACGAACCAACAGTAGAAGAGTCCATAAGGACTGAAGGTAACAATAGAAAATAAAGGTTTCCTTACCGGCTTCACTTACCAATAGCGCTACACTCCCTGGCAACGACGCCAGAAAAGCTCGTTGATGGCGGTGAAGTTAATAGGTTTAGTGGGATTGCCTCCCCCGTTAACCGCGCCAATAAACGATTCTTGATAACCCACAAGTCTAGGGGATCAATTGTAGCTTTTCGATAAATAAGAGTGTCGAACCCAACGAGGAGCAGAAGGTGCTGATAAGTGACACTGGATAAGGAAAGGCTGCACACACTCAAAGGTAAATATTTAGGGGTTTTTGGTTTAAGCAACAGAAAAGTAAAAGACAAGCAAAGTAAACAGGGTAACTGAGGAGTAGCAAGTGGCCCAATCCTTTCACAAGGATAAGCCTATGAACTAAACTTATAAAAGCTAAAGCGTTCTCGAGAACACATGGGAGAGATAGCCAAGTTACTTTCACCATACTCCGCCAAGTAATATGTATTGTGTTGATAAGTGTCGGTGGGTGGATCAATGATAGTACACCTTCTAGACTAAGATAAGTGTACTCTTATGATGACACACCTTGCAAGCATCCGCAAATACAAGTTAGTAATTAAGGCATAAGCCTAACCACAACATTACGATCAAGGAAACTCCCTTGTGCAAAAGTGTGCGAACTGGGGTTCAGGTTTCTGTCACTCCGGCAACCCACCATAAGCATCCTTTGTGCACAATGTATTCCTCTAGGCCCATGAAAGGTGAAGTGTTAAGTGTTCGACTCACATAACACCACTAGAGAAATAACAACACAACTTAAGTATCAAACAACACATAACACTTCAACATCATATGACTACTAACAACTAGACTTCTCCCATTTTCTCAAGAACTAAAGTAACTACTCACAAGACATAAAAGAGATCATGATCAGAGGTGATAGATGGGTGGCAAACAATCTGGACACAATGATATTTCTCCAACAAAAATCAATAGCATTCACCACAAAGTAGTAATCAACACCAACAGAGTAGAGAGGATAGATAGTACGGATTACAACACAAGTTTCAATTGTGAGATGAAATGGGATGGAGATGGAGATGGTGCTGATGTTGGGGATGATGTTGATGATGATCTCGATGATGCCCGTGACGACGATGATGATGGCGACGATCTCCCCTTCCGGGAGGTGATCTCCCCGACGGAATCTTCCCGTCGGAGATGGATTTTCTCTTCTGTAGGTTTCCGCCCCGTGGCGGCGGCGAAACACGAAAACTCTTTTCTATTTAGGGTTTCTACCCCAGGGGGGTCTTATAGGCGAGAGGGGGCACCGAGGGGGGCCACCAGGCATCCAGGAGGGTGCTTGGCGCGGCCAGGATGGGGGCCGCGCCAGTCACCCTTCTGGCTGCCTGGTGGGTCCCCTCACCTCCATCCTCGGTGATCCCCAGTCAATCTTCATAAAAACACTCCCCGTAAATTTTCATCGCATTTGGACTTGATCTGATTTAGCAACTTGGTGTCCACTTTTCACCGCTGAATCTGGTTCTGCTGCTTCGACACCGGAAAGTTGTAAACTGTGTAAAACAAGCCAAAACAACATAAGAACAATACTTTAAAGTGGAATATATCAATGAATAGGATGAAATTACAATATAAAATAGTGATGTATTTTGGACGTATCACGTTCCCCCGCCAAGAGAGGCGGCGCGACGCATACCACATAGAAGTCGACGTGCAGGGACGGCCGAGTGGACCGCGCAGCGCGACGCTACGACTCGAAGGAGCGACGCAGCGGCAGCGCGCAGGTCAGGGCAACGGCGGGGAAGACCTCGGGGTGGTTGAAGGGACCGCGCGCCACTGTCGCTACGACCCGACGAGGCGACATAGCGGCAGCACGAGGGTCGGTGTACCCTCGGGAACAGCCTAGAGCGGATGGCCTCGGGGCGGCGATTGACCGCGGGCCGCCGAAGGGGCGACGCAGCGGCGGCGCGCGGGTTGGTGCAACCACGGGTACGGCCTCGGGGCGGTGGCGTGGACCGTGAGCCACGGCGCAAAAGTCGGTGAAGCCACCGGGAGATCCATGGGGGCGGAGCCACGGCCCGAAGGGGCGACGCGGTGGCCGCCTGATGCTCGATCGGTGGTAGGCGCTCGTACTCGGAGGCGTTCGGCTCGGAATCCTGCGGGGCACACGCGGACGACTGCGCGGGTCATCGACGCGACGCGGATGGGGCGATCGCGGGCGGGCGGGTGATCAAGCCGATCGCCCACGAGGTGGAGGGGTGTCGCTCGGCGTGATGATGGCGGCGGTGGGCCGAGCGGATCCAACCAGCGCAAGTCCAGGCGGCGTGGGGCCGGTTGACACGGTGCCGGACGACGTCGGGACAGCGGACGCGGGTCCGGTCGGCGCACGAACGGACAGCGTGGGGCCAACCGGCCCAAGTGCAGGCGGAGTCGGGGACGTCGCGGGTGGCAATGATGGCGGTGGAGGATGCCCGATCAGAAACAGACGCGGCGACGGTCGATGACGACAACGTGCGGTGCCGACGCGCGGAAGGCGGCCCTCATGGGCCGCTGCATCGCGCGAAAGCGCCGAGGCGACGTAGATGCCGCGTGGACAACAGCCGTTGCCGGCCGGCGCGCGGCGCGTGGGTCGTTGGGTCGATGAAGAGGCCGACAACCGCGCCGGAGTCGGAGTAGAGGCGCGGTAGATCGACGACGACGGTGGGCGACTCAAACCGATCTTAGATCGGAAAACCAAAAAAGAGTGTCGATCAAAGACGACCGGCGCGAGAGAAAAAACCCCGATCAAGAGATTGGGAGAAAAGATTCTAGGGAAGCCGATCCACGGGATCTGCGGAGGAACCCTAGCTACGGGCGGCGCGACCCCTAGCGCTGGCGATCATGGATCGGTGCTGGGGGCGGCGCGGGTGGAAGCGACGGCGGCGGCTAGGGTTTAGATCGTGTTTATGCTGATACCATGTAGAGGGATAGAGAGGTGTGGAGGAGTCGATGGATGTTGTATTGAGCCTCATGGGCGAGTATATATAGGCGTACAAGGGGTTATCTTGGAGTGCAAGACAAGACACAAGAGTCCTATCTACCCTAGAATACCTACACGTACACGTATACTCTAACAATTAGTATAGGCGTTTATACATGTAATTATGACCCATTTACTGGGGTATTGAAGGGGCAGAGGCGCACTCTATATAAGCCTCCCCCCTCACCCTAGAAAGGGTTACACACACATCAAACTCAAACTCTCAGAAAGAACACCCCAGTCAGCCTGGGACAGGACTAAGTTTTTTTATCTCTAAGAAGAGGCCTAACCTGTATAATCATCTTTGCGTACATATCCATATAACTCCAATCACATCCCTATATCTATTGTCAGGATTATATCCATGATAGTTGGCGCCCACCGTGGGGCTGAGTTGATCAACAATCGCAAAGATGGTTTTCTCTTCGTCTTCCTCGTTGATTCGCGGCCCCGAGCTCATCCACGGCGAGATGTTTTTCTTCGGATCGTTAGCCTTTGTGGCCGATGATTCTGCTTGGTTAGCAGACGCGCCACTCCAAGCACAATTGTTGCCTTTAAGAGGCATCGTCCATTTTCGAGCTGATGAATCGGGGGATCTGCACCTCCAATTGTCTGCTCAGCAGAAAACAGGTGCCCATTTGTCCGTTCATCGCAAGAAGAAGCGTTCGAGTCGTCCACGCGTTCCTCACCGCAACAAGCAAGTGATGGTGCAACAGGTGGTGGTCATAGACTCGGTGGAGTCTGCACAACAAGCCCTTGATGAACTGATAGCAAGAGAAGGCCCGGGGGCGTCCATTCTGCATCTCTTCAACTCGGTTGAGGAGGAGGGTATGTAGATATTTGACCCAGAGCCTGATATGGAACAAGAAGGAAGCAGCGGTGGTCCCATCACAGTTGCAGAAGTTTGCATGGCGGAAACACCACCACCACAACCGTCACCAGTCCGAGTTGAAGCAGCTCGGAATGAGGCTAATAGCCCATCTGGGGCCAATAATCGTGAACCAGGTCGGCGTACATCTGCCTTCCGGAGATTGGAGCTCGGAGGGTCAAGCCGGCTGCCCCAACCGCTTACTCGGGAAGAGCAAGAAAGCGTAGAGGCAGCAGAGCGTCCAATGCACACCCCCGTCGATACGGCTACTCCAAAAGGGCGATGCCTAGAAGCAGCCAAATTAACTAACCTTGCTGAACGGGAATGCTTGTCCGAGTAAGAAAACACGCTAGAGCGCCATGCCCGAGAAGTTGCTCGTCTCAAGCAAAGCAGAACCAGTCGAGTGGATCGTGCTAGGTTTCATCGGCAAGACCAGGCTCTCCCTTCGATGGCCACATGTCCGGTTTGATTCAGCGAAAGGATTCGTTCCACTTCGATTCCTCCTCACTTCCGAATAGCACAAGGGGTGGACAAGTACCGAGGGGATGAAAAACCTTAGACTTGGCTGGATGATTACAAAATAGCAGTGCAGATAGGAGGTGGAGGGGATGAGATAGCAATGATGCATCTCCCTCAAATGTTGGAGGGCTCATCTCAGACATGGTTGAATCAATTGCCCCCTAACAATATCTGGATTTGGGAAGATTTGGAGAGGGTTTTTGTCAAAAAATTTGAAGGAACTTACAAACGTCCTGGAGGTTTGACCGAGTTGCAGCTGTGTGTTCAGGGAAATACCGAGTCTACTCGGGACTACATTCAGCGGTGGATTACGGTCCATAACTCGGTGGAAGGAGTCTCCGAGTTCCAAGCCATTCACGCCTTCAAGCAAGGGGTTAATTACAAAGAACGGAGTCTCAAGTTAGCAAGGTCTCCTCATGTCAATTCACTCAGGAGACTAATGGAAATTGCAAATAAATATGCCAATGGTGAGGAGGAAATTCGCCAGAACAACCAACAACATCGAGGGGGGGGGGGGGTAGCAGCTCGGCACCAAACCCCAAGCCAAAGGCTGGTGGCAGCAATAAGCAAAAGTCAGAAGATGCCCCAACATATGCCGATTTGGTAGCAGCGGCAAACGCCTCTGGAATTCATGGGAGAATGCAGCCAAGAAAGGAATGGCAGCCTTGTCAGAAACAACAGCAACTGAGGATGATGTCTTAGATCAGCCCTGCCCTCTTCATACAACCCGAGATGCTGAAGGAAAGTTGATCCTCCCAAGGCATACAACTCGGCCATGTCGTTTGATCAGAAGGGCATATCAGAATGCGAAGGCAGGACCTCATTAAGATAAAGAAAACAATAAGAAGAAGACAGCCAACTCGGACCTGGATAGTGATGGCTACCCCCGAGAAGATGCCGTGCTAGTTATTTTTGCCGGTCGAGAATAAAAAAGACTTGAGAAAATACGATTCATAGAAGTCAACTCGTCAGCCCCGACAGTTCCGAGTTACATGAAGTGGGAAGATACCCCGATCACATTTGACCAGTCAGATCACCCTCCTCATATTCCCCATCCAGGAAGGCATGCTCTGATCGTCGATCCGCTGGTCGAAACAGGCACTGGAAATTTTAGATTAAGAAATGTCCTAATGGATGGAGGTAGTGGTATAAACATTTTATATGCCAGCATGTAATAGCCCGGGATTCCACCCTAATTAAGTTTTTTTGAGTGTTGCTTTAATTTGTTGATTGCTAGAATTGTTTGCAGTATTTCCTTCGTCGATTTATTAATCGGTGAATATTCTACCCCTCTTTCTCGTATCGGATGCGGGACCGAACCTTTTTCCCAACGACACACGACCTTTGCGACACCGGGTTTCACCCGAGCACCGTCGCAACTTCCGGCACAAGACCAGCCATCGCCATCGGAACGGAAAACCCCATTTAATAATTAAACGGGTTATTTTATTTGGAGCAAAAAAAATGTTCTTAGAATGGTATCGAAGTGAGGTAGAATCTATGCGCTCGCCGCGCTGAGCACGTGATTCGAGATTTCTCCCAAATCGGAGGTCGTATGGACTCCCGGCGGTCAGAAACGCGGAGTACCGGACGCGAGGGAGAAAACCTGGGGGTGTTTGCGTAAACCTGCCACCCAGGCCAGCCTATATAAAGACCACCATTCCCCCTAGCCCTTCTAGGGTTCCCCCTAGTCTAAAATTGCAGCCACCCCTCCAAAATTTCCCCAAAATTACCCCCAAGTCCTCACATCCACGAAACCCTAGCCCCCTGGCCCTCCAGAGCCGTCGGATCTGAGATCCGTCGCTCTAGAGCTTGCCAGGTGGCCTCCAACCCCCTCCATAGCTGGATCCAACAGCCCTGGGCCTCGCAGGGACGGATCTGGGCTTGCGAGGCCCATCCAACCGCCGCCCGTGGGAATCCGGCGCGCCGCCGCCGCCGAGCTCCGGCCGCCGCGCCGCCACACACCATGGCCGACCACCTCCTCTGCTCCTCTCCTCCCTCCTCCCTCTTCTCCTCCCTGTCCTCCTCCTCACCGCTCCACCTTGCAGGTCATCGGAGCGGAAGCCGTCGCGCCATGGACGCAGCTCAGCCGAGCCCGAGCTCGCGCCACCACGAGCCCCGACGCCGGCGACCCTCCTGGTGATGAGGACATCGCTACCATGGATACAACCAAAACTACCATTAATTCGTTTATATTTGATCAATAAATGAAGTCAATACAAAGGGTCATGATTGTGTGCTATTGAAGGAGTTATTTCACGTCACTTTTGGCCCAAGAGAAGATAGAGACCAAGTCTTTCACGTCATGGACTCAGATTCAGACTGCAGAGATATGCCCAATTTCAAACAACCTCCGTTTCTACGTACGAACTCCAAATTGGGTGATTCTTTTCGCCAGTGAAAGCTTATCTCGTCTAATTTCCAACCCAATTGGTTTCACCTTCATATTCCTTCAGAGCGTGGAGATATTGCGAGAACGGTATGACCCAGCAGCAGAATCCGAGTCAAAGTCCAACCCAATAGGTGTTGCATCACCTCCACATGGGCCCAAGTGCCTTGTACGACCTAGGTTTAGGTTTAGGACTCCTTGGGACAAACTTACACCCCCTTGGCCTCCACCCTTTAGTCCTATATAAGTATATCAACCCCTAGGGTTTTCTTTGGGTTTTGTTTAGTTAAAAGTTAGCCATTGCAACTTCGTGTACTTCGTTTGTGTCCTCCGACCAGGCCAAGACCGCTTCGGAACCCCAACTTTCATCTATAATTCATCTATATACTCACAATATTCAGATTGCTTTATCATAGTTCTTGCTTGTTCTTCGATTGCTTGCAGGCACTACTAGACCTTCGTGGTCAGGTTGATCGTGCTCCGGCGTGGTCAATAACCTCCAGAGATTGGTTTAGCGATTGCTAAGGCGCGACGTTGTTGCACGTTCGTACTCGGATCGTCAAAGTCGTCTCCACCAAATCGATAGTTATCTCTCATCAAAAGATCGGGACACCCCGCCTCTATCAAGTGGTATCAATTTTCAGGTTGCTTGGTGAGAATTCCACATCCAAATATTAGATCTGTTTTTTATCACCTATCATCCATAGAAAAAGCCATAAAAATAGGATTAGACATCATATCCTTACCAATCTGAGCCTTCGCAATTTTCTTTTCGGTGCTTTGCTTTATTGATTTAACGGTTGCATCGTCGTGTTCAGTTGCTGGTCTTAGTATCTAGTCCTTTAAAGTTTCGAGTTCTGTTCACGTTAGTCACCGCCGCCGCTGCATCATCATCCCATCCGCTGCCTACTTCCACCATCCACCATAGAAAAAGAGAGAAAAGAAGTTGAAAAAAGAGAGAGAAAAAAGAAAAATAAAAAAAAGAAAGAAGAAAGAAAGAGAAAAAAATCAGAAAATTTTGGATCTATCTATAGTTGAGCTCGTATTTGAATTCTCCTCGGAATCAGTTTTCAGCAGTGTCCAATAAAACGGGCATAACTTTGTCATCCGAAGTCCGTTTTGCTCCACGAGTACTCAAATTAAAGATATTTCTGAGCCGCTTCTAAATAGTTCTGGAGCTAGTGTGTTATTGGAAACTCCAGATCTGCTTCTAAGACAGACTTTTGGACCTCTAAAATTTCCGAACACAGTTTTTGGCAGATTTTGGGCTGATTCTCAAAAAATTTTGGCACCTCATCCGACCTCCAAATTGAGTGATTCTTATTGCGTCGAAAAGCTTAAGTCAGTGCCCTATTTGAGAAAAAATATCAAAAAATTAGCAAATATATTTCAGAGGAAAGTTGTAGCGAGAGTATTGGTGTATCTTGATTTGGAGCCTATTTTCACCATTATCTTTACTCTCTTGATGATCTTTGCTTATATCTTGCTATCCAGAGCTACTTCATATCATTCATTGCTGCTAGTTGTGCTACGCCATGACCACATTAGTGTTATAGGCTCGCGTCTCTAGTCCGTTCTAGACTAGGACCAGCACAGTATCGTCGTTGAGCGTTAATTCAATTTTGCATCTCTAAATTGATTATTTCTATTATTTTTGACACCATATTAAAGCCTTCCGAGCTACACATATTTCTACATCGTGTATACGTGCGTTCACCTGGCAATCGCTCTACTCAACCTTTGGAGTTCTTTGACACCGTTGGTTGCCGATCACCACCTGCTGCATGGTAAGAACTTGTAAGACATTGATATTTGCTATCCTGTGAGCGTTTTACCACCACCTCCTAGTAGTTCATAGGGACATATACTTGTGATTTTTCTCTTGTTTTCCACTAATCATGGCAGGTTCCGGAGTTAGAGCTTCTTGGGCGTCAACTATAATTGGAGATTGGCCACCAGCTACAACTACACAATAACCACTGCAAAAGGTAAACACACATAAGAATGCACATGATCAGGTTATTGTTTCTATACCACCCTTTCATGGACGTCTAAGACTTGATTTATACATTGAGTGGGAGTTTGAAATAAATGATATATTTGTTTCCCATAATTTTTCTGAGCATAAAATAGTAAAAATTGCAATTAGTGCTTTCACTGGTTTTGCTTCTATTTGGTGGAATGAATATTGTAGTTTATATTCTGATTATATACCCAGTACTTGGAGTGATCTCAAACTTGCTACGCGATATAGATTCGTTCCCTCTTATTATACACGTGACATGGTAAAGAAATTACAAAATTTAAAACAAGGTACTAAAATTGTTTCAGAATATTATGATGCTTTAGAAACTACCTTGTTGCATTCTTTTTTAGAGGAAAGTGAAGAAGATTTCATGGACATATTTCGGGAAGGTTTAAACCGTGACATTCAGGATATCCTAATTCATGAAAAGTGTTATCTTATGGATCATTTGTTTCGTCTTCCTTGTAAAGCTGAACAGGAAATCGACAGACGTGTTGCCCACAAGATGAACAAGCGCAATGTGAAAATAACACAAGTTGAGAAGGTTGTTCCTTCAACCACTATGAGTAGTACAATAACCACATCAATTGTCGTAAGCACTCCTCCAATATCTGATCCATCATCACAAAAAGGTAATGACAAAGGTATGGGTATGGATCTTTCCCCTCCACATGAGAACCTTGTTGATTTAAAAGCACCATGTGTTGAGATATCAACTAGTTCGATCACACAACCAATTTTAGAGGATGTCATAACTTCACAAGAAGATGTTGCTTGCCTAATAGACTTGAATACATCATGTGTTGAGTTACCTACTTATTTAACCACACCATCTATTTTAGATAATCGTGTTACTATTATGAAAAAACTAGTGTTTAATCGTTTTGTTATGACCTCTAATCTTGGTGATGATACTACGTCGAATGACTTGTTGCATAACTGCTTAGTTAAGCCTGTTCTAGCATGTCCTTAAAAAACAATTATCGCTTATTCACCGATGTTGGGATGGTTTAATGATGAACATTGTCAATCTTTAGATATGAATAAGAGCTTCATTTATATATGCAAACTAAGTTGCAATATTTTCATGTCGTTTACTTATTGTGATCATTACCGATCTTTATATTCGACGACATATGCTAGTCATTCATGTATACATGTGTCACATGTGCACAATTTGATGACAATAATAATGGATGACATATACATATACCATGCGTATACCTTTTCTCTTTTGTTTAACATGTTTCAGATTAAGCAACGCCGGGGACGGCTTTATTTTCAAGAAGGGGAGGATGATGAGGACATCGCTACCATGGATACAACCAAAACTACCATTAATTCATTTATATTTGATCAAGAAATGAAGTCAATACAAAGGGGCATGCTTGTGTGCTATTTAATGAGTTATTTCACGTCACTTGTGGCCCAAGAGAAGATAGAGACCAAGTCTTTCACGTCATGGACTCAGATTCGGACTGCAGAGATATGCCCAATTTCAAACAACCGCCGTTTCTACATACAAATTCTAAATTGGGTGATTCTTTTTTCTGGTGATAGCTTATCTTGTCTACTTTCCAACCCAATTGGTTCCACATTCAAATTCCTTTAGAGCGTGGAGATATTGCGAGAACGGTGCAACCCACCAGCAAAATCCGAGTCAAAGTCCAACTCAATAGGTGTTGCTTCACCTCCACATGGGCCCAAGTGCCTTGTACGACCTAAGTTTAGGTTTAGGACTCCTTGGGACGTACTTTCACCCCCTTGGTCTCCACCCTTTAGTCCTATATAAGTAGATCAACCCCTAGGGTTTCTTTGGGTTTTGTTTAGTTAAAAGTTAGCCATTGCAACTTCGTGTACTTCGTTTGTGTCCTTCGACCAGGCCAAGACCGCTTCGGAACCCCAACTTTCATTTATACTTCATCTATATACTCGCAAGATTCAGATTGCTTTATCATAGTTCTTGCTTGTTCTTTGACTGCTTGCAGGCACTAGACCTTCGTGGTCAGGTTGATCGTGCTCCGGCGTGGTCAATAACCTCCAGAGATTAGTTTAGCGATTGCTAAGGTGCGACGTTGTTGCACGTTCGTAGTCGGATCGTCAAAGTCGTCTCCACCGAATCGATAGTTATCTCTCATCGAAAGATCGGGACACACTGCCTCTATCACCCGGCCACCGGATTCGACGCGCCGCCCATGCCCCCTGCACCGACGGCCGAAGCGGCCGCGACCCGCGCACGTCGTCGCCTAGCCAGGGCAACCTCACCGGAGCCAGGCCACCGGCCCCGTCCGCGCCGTCGATGCGGTCGGGAGCCGCCCCGATCCAGCGAGCCGGGCCGCCGCCATCTCCTGTGGGCCGGTGTGCCCTAGGAGGCCCATCTGCACCGCACGGCCCAGCGCTCTCCTCGCCGCCCAGGACAAGACACCCCTATCTGTCACCCGCTCGTCCAATTGGGTCTGACCCAATAGTGAGTAATTTTTTTGCCGTTTTCTCTGCAGATTTTTGCGAAGTCCCATGAATCTGTTATTTTATTCTGTTTTGTGATTAGATTTGCGCAAGATCCGTAGCTCGTATGACATTGCCCCCAAAGTGAATTTTGTTCACTGTGATGTGCTCTATCATGATGCTTTTGGGATTTAATCCATTTGAGGCCATCTAGATGTTGTTAATCACTGTTGAAGTGGGCACCAGATAGTTAACTGCTGCTACTTTCTATTAAATTGTTGCTGCTGTTATTTTCTTGCAACTTTGGTTGATGATTGTGTCACATCCATGAGGCCTATGCTGTTGATTCTTTCTTGTATGTGTTAAGCATCATGTGTACTTAAATTCTATGCTTTCCGTTGTCATGTTTTCCTGCTGTAGCTATATTAATTCTTGCTCCAAAGTGGTGACCTGGATAACATGTGCTGCTGTTTATGTTTAGTTGCAACTTTGATGTCTTATAGTTAGTGATCCATGCTTCATATGCATTATCTCCAATGTAATTATTTGCTCCTTGTTATGTGTACTTTGATTCCATGCTTTTATTTTCCATGATATGGTAGCTGTTCATATAGTTACCAAGCTCTCAAAGTTCAACCCTGCTGTTTGCTGTCAAATGCCCTGATTTTCACCAGTAGTATTTTCTTGCATTTTGCATGGGTTACAATTACTTGTTCATGATGCTCATATACCTGAAACTTTGTTGCCATGCCTTCCTTGTCATGTCTACTGTTAATCCATGTCATTTTGCTGCATTTTTGCATTTAGTAGCTAATTGTTTCATTGCTCTAAAGTATGCTCCCTGATGTTAACAACATGTAACCGTAACTTGTGATGCTTGTATCTTTTTAACCGTAACTCCGTTTGGAGTGTTCTTTACATGTAACTTGACTAGAATTTCATGTACTTTGTGTTTATGCTATTTTTTTGCTGTTGTTAACCAACCTATAATATGGTATAGGGCAGAACAGTACCAAATTCTTTAATTGTTGTGGGGTACTTAGCGATATGCCATGTCTAGGATTTTATCTCATTTAAATTGACTAGCATAGATAGTTTACTTTATGCTTCACCTCTTGCCATGATTGTGTGATATGCCATGCTTGCGTGAGATGCCATGTTAACAAACTTTTCTCATGTTGTGTAGCTAAACAACTTGAACCATTCTAAATGTGCGGTATCATCGTGTGTGACGAGTAATCCACTTAACCTGTTAGTAACCGCTCTCGACGATAGATGCGATACTGTAGTGCATTGTATTGTGTTGCCTTCTTGTTGATGCTTTCTCGTGATTTCTTCGTAGTAATAGATGCTTGCTCGTCGATTGCTTTTTCCAGTGTTTCCTTCTTGTGTGCTTCCGCGGGTACCTCTCGGAGACAATGTGAGCTTGCGATCGACTACACCTTCGGTTTCGTCTTCTCATCAGGTAAGGGAGAGCATATATCATGCTTATAACTTTCAACTCACTCGCGCTTAGGTGTAGGATAGAACGATTACTTGATCCTACCACTTCATATTCATGCCTCTCAAATAAACCCAAACAACCATGTACCCCACATCCCAACAAACCTTGTTTGGCTATGTTACTATTGCTCGCTGCTCAGCCACTACTTAGTATGCATGCTAGAATGCTATTAACTGTTATCCTGTTACTCCTTGGTTTGGAATATCACATTATTATATTGTTGTGGATGATATGATTATTATAATGTTGACTATACTCGACGAAGGATGGAAGGACTAGGCTATCCCGCCCCGACGCTTTGTTCCATTCGAGTCACTTAGGATCTGAGTTCCGGGTATTGTGTCTTTTGACGAGCGTGCCTAACTGTGTGTGGGATTATGGGGTCCCCTTTTCTTACCTACCTAGCGTCAAACATTTCTAGTGGTGGCCCAAGATGATTTACCATTTGCGAAACCGTGTGTGTGCCGGGTAGCTCCCAGTATATTTTAAACAACTTGGGCCAGTGGAGACATGGTTTCTCTTGTTGGTCCACCCCAGGGAGCTAGGGGGCTGCCCACATGGTTTGGGTAGCTAACCCGACCTCATCCAGAAGGTAGAGGCCAATTTGAGAGCGCGACCGACTTTTGAGTTGGATGTCGACTCACCGGGGCCCACCCAGATTTGTTCATTGTTAGCTAGAGGGACCTTTCATCTCGGATCTCTCGGAACTAAATCATAAAATGGTTGCCTGTGATGGGTAGCAACTGAGAGAGATGGGCGTGCGTGCGGAGCCTTGTAATGGGCAGTTGGTACACCCCTGCAAGGTTAAATCTTTTCGAGAGGCCGTGTCCACGGTTATGGACGACTTGAGACCTACTCCTTGTTCATAGACAACAACAACTGTGATAATATTAATAACTTGATCAACGTGTGTGTTCCTTGATTGATTCTTCTTCATCGGGTGATGAACGGGAGGACAAGGATAGGTTAGGTGTTATGTTTGCGTAAGTAGCTGATAGCAAGAGTTGTTGGAGGCAATTCCTCATCGAATGCTTGGTTTCTCATCTTACTCTAAAAAAGATCGTTAGCCACTCATATATTGCTAGTGCGACTGCAACCTCACCACTACCCCCCATCTTACCATGAGAAGTTAGTTACAAGACTTGTTGATATAGCTCACCCCTTATTTTCTCTTTTACGCACGTTATGCAAACGATCTTGGACTTCAGAGGAGCTCGGCGACCCTTCTTCTGAACGCCTTCGCGGAGACTCGACGACGACTAGTTAGGCGGATCCCGGCGGAGAGCTTGGACCCGTGTGGTTACGGGAATGGTGTGTTTTACCTTTGCCAATAGGCATTTGATTGTAGTCTGTACTCAGACATGTATGTTCCGCTGATGCATTGTATTAAGGCAGAGTTATGCTGATTGTATGAGATGTTGTATCCTTGTAGCTGTAATGTTGTGATATCATGTTGGAAATCCGAGGCATATGACATTGTCATATGTCGCGGTGGGATCGATATGTGCTTCGTCCCCGGATCTGGATGGAAACATCTAGAACTGGAACAGTACCGCATATCGGACCTTACAACTTGGTATCAGAGCCTTACCGACCGTAGGATCCCTTTTCTGGCCGAAGTCGAGTCTAGACAAAAATTATTTTGTAGTTACTAAGATAGTTATCGGAGAGTAGGATTCTTTTTACTCCTTACCCTTGCTCTGGTCAGGACAAGTGACGTAAGTGTTTTACTCTCGACTTATCCCCTTTCAAACTTTAGGTTCTCGAGAGTGTGGAGTTTCGGAATAGTTACAATGCCTTGGTTGTAGCGTATTGTCTCGATTCCGATCTCAGGTTTGGGAAATCCTGTAGTACCTTTAGTTCTTCCGACTCTGGTTAAACATCTTGGTCATCCGTTGATTTCATTCATCTTGCCAAGTATCCTCACTATTTGAGTGAGAATGCTTCTCTTGATCGTCGCTTAGACTATCGTTCTTCCTCTTGATCGCCTGATGGTTTCGTTCTCCGACGTTGCCATCTCCCTGCGAAAAATTATCTCGATGGAAGTTCGATGTCGACATGGAGCAGAGTCCCTTGTTGGTGGTGTTGAAGATCGTCGACTTTCTTTTCTCTCCCTTCCTCTCCCCCGGATCTTCCAGGATCTCGGGACGAGATCCCTTGTTGGTGGTGTTGTATTGTAACAGCCCGGGATTCCACCCTAATTAAAAAAATTGTTTGTTGCTTTAATTTGTTGATTGCTAGAATTGTTTGCTGTATTTGCTTCACCGATTTATTCTCTCCCCCTCTTTCTCGTATCGGATGCGGGACCGTACCTTTTTCCCAATGGCACACGACCTTTGCGACACCGGGTTTCACCCGAGCATCGTCGCAACTTCCAGCACAAGACGAGCCATCGCCATCGGAACGGAAAACCCCATTTAATAATTAAATGGGTTATTTTATTTGGAGCTGAAAAAATGTTCTCGGAACGGTACCGAAGGGAGGTAGAATCGACGGGCTCGCTGCGCTGAGCGCGTGGTTTGAGATTTCGCCCAAATCGGAGGTCGTATGGACTCCCGCCGGTCAGAAATGCGGAGTACCGGACGCGAGGGAGAAAACCCGGGGGCGTTTGCGTAAACCTACCACCCAGGCCAGCCTATATAAAGACCACCACTCCCCTAGTCCTTCTAGGGTTCCCCTAGTGCAAAATTGCAGCCACCCCCTCCAAAATTGCCCCAAAATTACCCCCAAGTCGCCACATCCACGAAACCCTAGCCCCCTGGCCCTCCAGAGCCGTCGGATCTGAGATCCGACGCTCCAAAGCGTGCCACGTGGCCTCCAACCCCCTCCACAGCTGGATCCAGCCACCCCGGTACCCGCAGGGCTGGATCTGGGCCCGCGAGGCCCATCCAACCGCCGCCCGTGGGAATCCGGCGCGTCGCTGCCGCCGAGCTCCGGCCGCCGCGCCGCCACATGCCATGGCCGATCACCTCCTCCGCTGCTCTCCTCCCTCCTCCCTCTTCTCCTCCCTGCCCTCCTCCTCACCGCTCCACCTCGCAGGTTGTCGGAGCGGAATCCGCCGCGCCATGGACGCCGTTCGGAGGAGCCCGAGCTCGTGCCACCACGAGCCCCGACCCGGCGACCCTCCCGGCCACCGGCCCTTGCCCCCCTGCACCGACTGCCGAAGCAGCCGCGCCCCGCGCGCGTCGTCGCCTAGCCAGGGCCACCTCGCCGTAGCCAGGCCGCCGGCCGCCGTCCGCACCGCCCCTGCAGTTGGGAGCCGCCACCTCCTGTGGGCCTGTGTGCCCTAGGCGGCCCATCTACACCGCACGACCCAACTCTCTCCTCGCCGCCCAGGGCGATACACCCCTATATGTCGCCCCCTCGTGCAATTGGGCCTGGCCCAATAGTGAGTATTTTTCCCGTTTTCTAAGAAGATTTTTGCTAGGTCCCATGAATCTGTTATTGTATTCTCTTTTGCGATTAGGTTTGCGCAAGATCCGTAGCTCGTATGACGTTGCCACCAAAATGAATTTTATTCACTGTGATATGCTCTATCATAATGCTTTTGGGATTAAGAAATGTCCTAATGGATGGAGGTAGTGGTATAAACATTTTATGTGCCATCACCCTGAAGAGCATGAACATCCCGCTGTCCAAACTTCACAAGATCTATCTGGAATTCCATGGAATCATCCTAGGAAAGAAGGCACATTCAATGGGCATGATCACCCTCAATGTGGTCTTTGGTACCCCGAGTAACTTTCGGAAGGAAGAATAGTTGACTTTCCAAGTGCATATCATGCTTTACTCGGAAGACCAGCCTATGCGAAATTCATGGCTATACCTTGTTATGTTTACCTGAAGCTAAAAATGCCTGGCCCACATGGTGTCATCACCGTCTCAGGAGATTACAAGCAGGCTAAAGAACTGTTGCAGAGCGGATCATTGATTGCACACTAGCAAATGGCTGAGGTCGAGTTGGCCGAGTACAAGAAAGTGGTTGATTCATCCGAGTTGCTTCAACCTAAGAAGGTGCCATCATTCGAGTCAGCAGGAGAAACCAAGAGGGTACAGATTCATCCTACCGACAAGGATAAGTTCACCAACATCACACCCGACTTGGATCCTAAATAGGAACTCGAGGTCATCAACTTCCTTCGTGACAATTGGGATATCTTTGGATGGAAGCCCTCTCATATGCCTGGAATTCCAAGAGAGTTGGCTGAGCACAAGTTACATGTTGATCCAAAAGAAAGACCAGTTAAAGAGTCCCTTAGGAATTTTTCTTCGGAAAAAAGAAAGGCTATCGGACAGGAAGTAGCAAGATTGGTAGCATCGGATTCATCAGGGAGATCTTCCACTCTGAGTGGTTAGCTAATCTTGTAATGGTTCCGAAGAAGGATAAATCTTGGAGAACTTGTGTTGATTTCCTTCATATCAATAAAGTTTGTCCAAAAGACCATTTTCCTCTTCCTCGCATTGACCAGATTGTGGATTCCACATCAGGGTGTGAGAGATTGTGTTTCCTCGATGGATACTCGGGTTATCATCAAATCCGGCTATATGAACGAGATAAACTGAAAACATCATTCATAACCCCATTTGGATGTTTCTGTTACACCACAATGCCATTCGGACTTAAGAATGCAGGAGCCACATATCAACGCATGATGCAAAATTGTTTGATTTGGCAAATTGACAAAAACGTTGAAGTCTATGTGGACGATATTGTAATCAAGTCGGCCGAAGGGAACATTTTGCTAGCAGATTTGGCTGAAACTTTTCAGAGACTCCGAGCTTACAACATCATGTTGAACCCAGAAAAATGTGTTTTTGGTGTACCAGCAGGGAAGTTACTCGGATTCATGGTTTCTGAGCGAGGGATCGAGGCCAACCCGGAAAAAATTGCAGCAATACAAAACATGAAGCCACCACAAGAGCTCCGAGATGTCCAAAGACTAATAGGGTGCCTTGCAGCACTTAGCCGTTTTTTTCTAGGCTGGGAGAGAAAGCTTTACCTCTCTACCAACTGATGAATAAATCGCCAAATTTTGTTTGGACTGAAGAAGCTCAAGTGGCTTTTGACGAGCTCAAAAAGCAATTATCAACTCGACTAATCCTCGGAGCACCAAAATAAAAAGAGCCACTCCTGTTGTACACTGCAACAACAAGCCAGGTTGTCAGCGTGGCTATAGTGGTGGAAAGAGAAGAAGGGATGACACAGAAGGTGCAAAGACCTGTGTAATTCATCTCTGAGGCCCTTACACCATCCAAGAAGCGCTATCCTCATCATCAGAAATTGGTAATGGGCATTTACTTGGCATCTCAGAAGCTTGCACATTATTTCCAAGACCACTCCATTACTGTTGTCTCAGAAGCTCCTCTTGCAGAAATCATGAACAACAGATATGCCACAGGAAGAATTGCAAAGTGGGGATTAGATTTACTTCCTTATGATATCCATTACTAGCCCAAGAAAGCAATCAAGTCACAAGCTTTAGTGGACTTCTTGGCCGAGTGGACCGAAGTGCAGAATCCCCCACAGTCAATCCCAGAGCATTGGACTATGTTCTTTGATGGATTTAAAATGTTAAATGGGGTCGGGGAAGGAGTGGTGTTGGTATCACCAAGGAAGGATGAAATGAGATATGTTCTCCAAATACATTTCCTGACAACAAACAATGAAGCCGAGTATGAGGCCCTTCTGTATGGTTTGCGGATGGCCATTTCACTCGGAATTCGGAGATTGATGGTATTCGGAGATTCAGACCTGGTGATAAACCAAGTAATGAAGTAATGGGACATTCAGAGTCCAGCAATGACAACTTATTGTGTAGCAATCAGAAATTTGGAGAAAAAATTTGATGGGCTCGAGCTCCATCACATTCCAAGGGCTCAAAATCAAGCAGCTGACGACTTCGCCAAGCTCGTGTAATGTAAGGCCCGATATGCGGTACTGTTCCAGATCTAGATGTTTCCATCCAGATCCGGGGACGAAGCACATATCGGTCCCACCGCGACATATGACGAAGTCATATGCCCCGGATTTCCAACATGATATCACAACATTACAAATACAAGGATACAACATCTCATACAATCGGCATACAACTGCCTTAAATACAATACAACAGCGGAAGATACATGTCTGAGTACAGACTACAAGCAAATACCTAGTGGCAAAGATAAAAACATCGATCCCATAACCACACGGGTCCAGGCCCTCCGCCGAGATCCGCCTAACTAGTCGTCGTCGAGTCTCCACGTGAAACGTCGATCACCATACCTGTTGTCGATCAGAACCCTGAAAAGAGTTTGGGGGTAGTATCATGAGTACAGAAGTACTCAGCATCCAACTGTAGTGGTCATCTGACCCAGCAAGGACTTCATCACTCGTCATTCTAGGACAACTAGTAGTTTACGGTAGGGAAGGGGTAAGTGGTGAGGTTGCTGCCGCACTAGCATTATGAAGTGGCTAACGATCTAGAGAGTAAGGTAAGAAGCCAAGCATTCGATGAGGAATCGCCTCCAACAAGTCTTGCTATCAACTACTTACGCAATAATAACACCTATCCTATCCTTGTCCTCCTCTTCGCATCCCGACGAAGAAGAAGCAGTCAAGGCACACACACACGTTGATCAAGTTATATTAAGATTATCTCAGTTGTTGTTGTCTATGAACAAGGAGTAGGTCTTAAGTCGTCCATAACCGTGGACACGGCTTCTCGAAAAGATTTAACCCTGCAGGGGTGTACCAACTGCCCATTACGAGGCTCCGCACGCACGCCCATCTCTCTCAGTTGCTACCCATGATAGGCAACCATTTTATGATTTAGTACCAAGAGATCCGGAACGACAAATCCCTCTAACTAACAACGCACAAATCTGGGTGGCCCCCGGTGAGTCGACATCCAACTCAAAAGCCGGCCGCGCTATCGAGTCGGCCTCTACCGTCTGGACGAGGTCGGGGTAACTAAACCAACACTGTGGATAGCCCTCGAGCTTCCAGGTTTGGACCAACAAAGGAACTTTGTCTCCGCTGGCCTGAGTTGTTTGAAAATCTGCTGGGAGCTCACCAGTCACACACACGGTTTTCAAATGGTAAAACCATCTTGGGCCACCTCTAGAAATGTTCGAAGATAGGTACGTAAGAAAAGGGGACCCCATAAAATCCCACACGCGGTTAGGCACGCTCAGTCTTAGAACCAATACCCGGAACTCGGGTCCTAGGTGACTCGAATAGAACAAAGCGTCGAGGCGGGCTAGCCTAGACCTTCCACCCTTCGTCGAATATAGTCAACATTTATAATAATCATATCATCAACAACAATATAATAATAAGGTGATATCCCAACCCAAAGAGTAACAGGGTAACATCGTAGCATCCTAAGCATGCATACTAAGCAGGGGCTGAGCAACGAGCAAAAGTAACATATCAGTACATGGTTTTCTTGGAGGGGACATGGCTGTATCGGTTTGAAAGAGGCTGTAAACATGTGGTAGGATGTCAGAACCCCAACTAGGGTAAGTACTAGGTTTGTTTGTGCCCTTTGCATCATGCAAAAATTCAAAAGAAATTCAAAATGGGGAAAGAAAAGCCCTAGAAATTTTATTTGAAATGGCCAGATAAAAATCTTTTTCCAAAAAACCATTTGAATGTTTGGAAAATTCCTATAAATGATGCTGATAATTTTAAAAGTGGTTTGGGTATTTTCCCATACTCATGGAATTTTCTAATATTCAAATAGTGCTCTGGAAATTAAAGTTTACCCCTATTTGAATTGAAATTCAAATGTATTGAATTTCAAAAATGTCCAAATCATGTATGTGACTAGCTACTGGTCACCTAGTATTTATAAAAGCATTTGGACATTTATTAAAAATGCCTAGCTATTTTAAATCTAGGCAAAACAAATGAAACAGAAAAATAAAAAGAACAGAAAACAACAAAGGATATCTCACGCCAGGGGCGAAGCCCACTTCTCCACTGGCCGGCCCAGCCCAGCCCGGGGGACTTGTCGTCTACCTCCCCACCCCCCCAAGCAGCTCGGTGGAGGGCAGGGGGGGCGCCGACGGCCACCTCGACGGCCAGGAGCCTTCTAGGCCTCCTCCATGCAGCCAAGCACGCCACGGATCCGCTCTTCAACCCCGCACCCCCTTCCTCCCTCCCTTGGTTCCTCTCCCCGCTCCTCAGCTCGTGATTTTGGCCGCCGCAGAGAACACGCCGGAGCACCACCGTGGAGAAACCGTGGCCAACGAGCTCCTCAGCCGCTGGGACCATGTCCAGGTGAAGCGCTGCTGTCCTCTCCGTCGAAGCCCTCGACTAATCGAGCCGCGCAAGCACTGGAGGCGTCGTCCCCTTCACCGGATCGCCGCCGCTGCCGAGGAACTCCGGCGACCAATTCGACCTCTCCCGAGCCCCTCCGGCATCGCCGCCCTCTTCATCCGCTTCAGGGTGAGCCCCTTCTCCGTTTACCTCCTCCTGCATCTCTCCCCGCGCCCCGCAGCCTCTTCCCGACGAGCACAGAAGCTCCGACCGCCGCAAAGCTTGAAGTAGTCGTGGCCTCGAGCCCACCCGTGAACCCCCATTGGAGCCTTTCGATGCGGGAGAGCAAGAGTTCCCTCCTGGAGCTTTTCGCACAGCAAATGGACGCTAGGAGCCTCTTCCCCGGCGCAGCAGTGCCACGGCCGCCGCGCCACGTTGATGCAGGAGAGGCTCCGGCCACCCCCAAGCCTCCCCGTGGGCACTGGGTGACGCGGATGACCTCGGGCGTCACTCTAGTGGTCTCGGCGAGCTCTCCAGTGGCCGGAATCGCCACTCCGGCGAGGCGCCGCCGCGTCCAGTGACGCCGGCGTCGAGCCGCCGGCAGCCCAGGCCATTAGGGCCTTAATGACCCAGTTAATCCCCCCTTGAGTCCATGACAGGTGGGCCAGCCCCCCCTTAAGCTCCTGGTTAATTTAAATCAAACCGGGGATTAATCCCCTGAGACTGACAGCCTGGACCCACTGGTCAGCCCCCCTTGACGTCATCCCCACGCAATGATGACGCAGTAAAGAATTTCCAGAAATAGAAAAGAATTAAAGTAATTCCAGAAAATTCCAGAAAATCATTTAAACTTGGGAAATTCATAACTAATTCATATGAACTCCAAATATAGAAAATAATATGTCTAAAAATATCAGAAAAATCCAAGGATTATGAATGTGGGATCTGTTTTCATGTTTGACCATTTTAAAATGGGTGAACAGTGCAAAACATCCATATGGCTTTAATTCAAATTCAAATTTGAAGCACATTTGCAAATGACTTTGCATGTGACTTCTTTTAAATGGAATTGTACACACTTTGTGACCAAGAACATCACCATTTCAATATTGATCATGTGTTTGATGCATTGCAATTATATTTATACCTTGTTTGATTGTTTGCTCGATAGACGTGCAACCGGAACCGGAGGCCACCCCCTTCGTTGAAGACACCGTTATCGAACCTCGTCAGCAAGGCAAGCAAAACCCCTTTGATCATGCCTATAAAATCCTACTTCCCTCTCAGTCTCGCTTATGCATGTTTAGGAGATCATCGAGACACGTTCTTTCGCATAGTTGAACCCATTCCGATGCATGACCTATCATTTTGCCACCGTATTAAGCAAACCACAATCCTAGCAGATTTAGGAGTTGGTTGATGAGCATGTGGCCCCTACAACTGTTACTGCTTTTTCTGCTTAGTGGTACAATGAGGATGTTTTGATTGTGAGTCGGGATGGAATGAACACAGTGGTGTTGATGAAAGTGAAACGTGTTGGTGAATCCACCCTAAGCAAAGGTGAACGATGAGAGGCTGTGTAGGAGTACACAGTGGGTTGTCTCGTTGAACACTACCCTAGGCCCCGAGTTCCTGTTTTGTGATCCAAGACAAAGAGTATGACCACATGTAGGGTTTTATGGGAGCCCCGTTTGGCCTCTTTACATACCGATCCGGTCCAGGAGTCACAATAGATTCGGGTTTTCCATTTGGCATGTGCATAGAAAAAGAATGAAGAAAGGTTGCATCATCCTAGATATGTGGTGGACTTGTGAGGCAGTAAAACCATCTGGCAGAGGTGGCGTCTCGGTCCCTTACATTATCTGAGTCCGTTTCGTGGAACCGGCCGGACTCTCGAGCGGTGCCAAACTCAGGTAGTCGACTCCTGGATTAGAGAAGGTGATGTGAGGTTAGTGCCTTGGTTTCATCCACGTCCGACATCCGCTTGAAGGATGCCAAGAACGAGGCGATAAGGGATGACACGCGTGTGAAGATGTACACCCCTGCAGGGTTAATGAACTATTCGAATAGCCGTGTCCGCGGTTATGGACTACTTGGAGACCTCTACTTGATCATAGACAACTTGAATGGATACTTATAAAATCCGCAAGATAGTGTGAGTGCTGTGGTGTGCCTCCTCGTGGGGAAGTCGAGGAAGTAACCATAGTGGTGTATTGTTTGGGAGATGTAGTGGACTCGTGTACGCTTCTTACCTCAAAGTCTGGTACTTGTAGTACAGGATTAGCCAAGTCAAAGCTGGCACTTCTGCATGATGAAACCCCACCTCCTTTACCTTGATACTTGAGCATGAGTAGTGTAGTTCTGATGTAAGTCTTGCTGAGTACGACTTTGTACTCACGTTTGCTTATTCTATGTTTTAGATGAGAACCCGGACCCCGATGGAGTCACCTTCGTGAAGCTCAACGTTGGCTAAGTTAGCATAGTCCCAGACAGCAGTCTGGTCCCTCGTGGAAGGGCATGTTTGTTTACAAGGCTTCTCTAAGCCATTTGTTAAACTTGTCTGTACTCAGACCTAAATTGCTTCCGTTGTATGATGTAATGTTGATCACAGACATGTGATCTTTGTATGCTCTATGTGTACATCAATAAAGAGTACTTTGTAGAGTTATGTGATGATACCTGCTGTTCATACTAGGCATGTGTGCTGCGTGTATGTTTATAACATTCATGTCTTAGTATGGGTTTTCGAGACCTTAGTTGTGATCTGGCTGGCGGTCTTTTATACACCAAGTGGCCCTTAGATGTGCGCAGCTTGGGGCATCGCGATGCGATTGTTCGTGACTCTGTCACGTGCACACTTTGTTGTATGATCGAGCCCGCCCTAGACCCCGACTAAGTGATCGGGCTGGAGTAAGTCTATGTAAGAGTTAGGATCCAATCGATAACATGGTTGAGGCGACTTGTCTATGAGTATGGGATTCACCACCCATAAGCATTTAGACTTGTGAGCGGACGTTGAGGACCCATCTCAGTTGATCATCCGGCCTGAATGGGATGCCCCTCACGTTCGATGCTTACCGAGAACGTTCTGTGCTTGGCCTTGTCTGCTTAGACAAGTGGGTACGGTTCTCGGCTCTCCATGTGATTGTATCGTGACTGGAATTACATACGCTAACCCCGGGTCCCGACATAGGATCAAACATCGAACCTAACCTAGACTAGCATGCAAACCGATGGTTGAAATAGAATGGATCATAAGTAAGGTAGAGTCCTTGCCTGTTGATAAGCCGGGTTCCGAAGGTGTAGTCGATCGCAAGCTCGCATCGTCTCCGAGAGGTACCCGCGGAAGCACACAAGAGTAAACACTGGAAAGAAATCAACGAGCAAGCATCTATTACTACGAGGCAAACACGAGCAAGCATCAAAAAGAAGTAACACGAGACATCGCACCTACCGTCGGGAGCGGTTACTAACAATTTAAGTGGAGTACTCCTCACACACGACAATACCGCACGTTTCGAATCGGTTCAAGTTGTTTAGCTACAGGTGATCAACCAACGGTTATTAACATGGCAACTCAAGCAAGCATGGCATAACACACAAACAAGTCAAGAGGTGAAGCACAAAGTAAACTATCTATGCTAGTCAATTTAAGTGGGGCACAACCTAAACATGGCATAACACTAAGTGCCGCACGATGATTAAAACATATGGTACTGTTCTGTCCTAAACCATATTTTAGGTTGGTTAACAACAGCAAACAATAGCATAAACACAAAGTACACGAAAAACTAATCAAGTTACATATAAAGAACACCCCAAACGGAGTTACGGTTAAAAAGATATAAGCAAAACAAGTTTCGGGCACAAACTGCCAACATCACGAAGCACAGTTTAGAGCAATGCATAAACAGGATAAACAATGCAAACATGCTCACAAATGATTTGAAATTAAAGTAGACATGACATGGAAGGCATGGCAAAAATAATCAGGCAAAAGGGCATCATAGATCAAAAGATATTAAGCAAACAACATGGCATCGCAAAGTAATAGACTTAGAGAAAAATAGAGGTGGCTGTCAAAAACAGCAGCATACCAACTTTGGAGCAGAATAACTATATGACCAGCAGGCATATCATGACAATGCAATACATATAATGAAAGTAGACATGATTCTTAACAATATGCAATTGGAATCACTCAATTCCGATGAACGGTTGCGAAGCAATCGTCATCCGAAGTTGCAATAAAATAACAGTTTCAGCAACAGCAGCTCAATAACATCAGGATCACCACTTTGGAGAAAGATTTAATACAGCTAAAGCACCCAAACATGGCAAGTTAAAGCATGGAATTTAAGTACACATGATGCTTAACACAATGGAAAAAGAATCAATGCAAAAGGCCTCATGGATTTGTTACAATCATCATGCAAAGTTGAAACAAAAATAAACAGCAGCACTTAACAGGAAAAAGTAGCAGTTTAACGGCCTGATGCCCTGTTCAGCACAAAATTACACAATCAAGATGACCTCAAATGCAAATGCTCACAAAAAACGGATTGAAGTACATGCAATTCTAAGCAGTTTTCGTTTTGGGGGCACGTTCATCGGAGCTACGGATTAATCGCTATCGTCGTTGCAAAATAGATCACAGCAGCAAAAGTTTTCTGACTTTGTGAAATTTTCAGCAGGGTTATACTAAAAAAAAAACAAAGGGCTTACCCCACTGGGCTCGGCCAAGTGGCTTGCTGGGCTCGGTGGCCTGGAGCTGGCTGGAGGGAGTTGGGCCCGCAGGGCAGAGGGCGTGGCAGGCCGGCCCACCTGGGGCTTCCCCGTTCCGATCCGATCGGGAACGGCGACGTGCCCGACGCGGTGGCGGCTGGCGGCGCCGGCTAGCTGCACTCCGGCGAGGGAGGCCGGGAACGGAGGGGAGGAAGGTGCCGCGGCGGATCCGGCCGGGAGGCGAGGCGAGGGGAGGCCGCGACGAGCTTCTGGTGGCACCACAGCGGCGGCTCGGGCTAGACTCCATGGCGCGGCGGCGCGATGCAGGGAGCCCGCGGCCTGCGGAGAAGAGACGAGGCGGAGGGTGAGAGGGAGGCAGAGGGGAGAGGAGGAAGGGCGCGAGGGGAGGAGAGGCTGGCCGGGCAGCTGCTGGTCGCCGGCGGGCGGCGGCTCGCCGGCCGGAGGAGGCGACGACTTCTTCCACGGGAGGAGGCGGCGGCTGGATCGGGCCCGCGGGCCCCAGTTCTCCTGTGCTGGAGGTTGGTGGAGCTGGGGGCGCGACGTGGCACGATCTGAGCCGCAGATCGGCCAGATCGACGGCTCTGGTGGCCTGGGGAGCTAGGGTTTCGGTTTGGAGGTTTTTTTTTTGCAGATCTGGAGGTTTGTGAGGGGGGTGGCTGCAAATTTCCAGAGGGGGAACCCTAATTGGCTGGTTTGGGAGGTGGGGTCATTATATAGGCATGCTAGGTGGCCAGTTTACGCAAATGCCCTCGGTACCCCTCTCGCGTGTCCGGTGATCGCGTTTGTGACCGCCGCGACTCCGATTCGGACGAAACTTCGACCTACGCGCTCAGCGCGTCGAGCCCGTCAATCGTACATCACTGCGGTGACATTCCGTCAACATTTTTCGGCGCCCCATAAAATAATCCGTTTATTAAATAAACGGGGTTTTCGATCCGGTGGCGATGGCTTGTCCTGTGCCGGTAGCGACGGTGCTCGGGTGAAATCCTGGTGTCGCAAAGTCGTGTGCCGTGGTGGAAAGGGGTCGGTCACGCATCCGATACGAGAATAGGGGGAGAAAAATAATCGCCGATCAATAAATCGGGGATGCAAACACCGCAAACAAATCAGACAATCAAACAATTCACGCCGAAAACAAATTTTTTTAATTTTTGTGAAAACTGGGCTGTTACATGTAACGGCCTGATTCACTAAGAATCCAAGTCTCTGTGCATTCTATGCTAGTCCCTGGATCAATAGCTAGCACACACAGTACATGATGTAATATGAAGAATAAACCACATGTCATAAATATTACATCGAAGATCCAGTATTACAATATAGCATACCTGCATAGCTCAAGGCTAGCTTACAAAAAGATTACAGCGGAAAACAATAAAAGCTTCGTGGCGTCCATCAACTCCACCGGCAAGTTGAGTATAGACATCGTAACCCTACAACGCATCACTTACTCGTCGTATAAAAACCTGCAACACCGAAGGTTACAGCCCGACAACGGGTCAGTACATCTGATTTGTACGGCAAGTCACACGAAAAAGGATATAACAAACCTACATCTACATGAAAGGATAAGTCAAAGGAAAGGCTTATGGTTTTATTTTGCAGAAAGCCAGTTTTTCCCTCACATACTACAACTAATCAAATTTTAATTTATCTTGCTAGTCCTAAGTATGGTTGAATCGGGCTACACCAATTCCAACCATCCCTTTATTAAAAGTTCCCACTCAAATTCTTATTAAGGTGAAATATCTGTCAAGACCATCCAACAACAATAATGCCCAGTTGCTCAAAGTTGTCCGTAACCGTGGACACGGCTAATCATGATCAGTTTTTACACTCTGCAGAGGTTTGTACACTTTCCCCACTGGAATCAACCCGAAGATTGAGACATAGTCTTTCAGAAGAGGTTGCCTCCACCCTTTGTTAGCCGGTACACCTATCATATCTACATCAGCTAGTTAACAGGGCCAGGTTCCCCACAACTTACTCATCTAAGCCAGAGCCCATATAGCCAGTGGTTGTACATGGAAGCTACTAGTCACACTGTCTGTCCGATCTTTTTGAGCCTGGACGACGCCCACTGCGTTCAGAGGGTAGTCACTATGACGCACCCGGTTTACCACCAAAACAACCATTCGGGAAGCATTTAGCCCTGGTCCCTCCTTAGTCAAGGCACGAGCCCCAGGATGCATTCCCTGCCCGACCAGAGGTGATTTCTATTTAAGTTTGCTAGTCAAGTCATTAATCCTCACATAGCTCAATGATAACTCAACCAATCCCCGTCTACAAAGCAATAGCAGTATATAACAACCACGATCCTAGGGCGACAATGAAATACAAGTTCAGAACATATGGCTATCCTACTAGGTTTAAATCATAACTAATATATAATCCTACACATGCATAGAGTGATAATTTGCTACATGCATAATAGAAAATATAGGTTGAGGTATGGTCAAAGTGTAACTTGCCTTATACATTCGATGAAGTTCTTCGCTCTCGCGGTCCAGTCAACTCTACTCGTCACACTCCGAGAATCTATCGCAATGAAGGATCTCGAATAAGAAATCACACCGCAAGGACAAAACAAAAGATCAACAAACAAACACAAAGGTTTTAGCAACAAAACAAAAAGGTTTTGAAGTGTAAAGGTGTCGATGTGCTCGAAGGTGATCGGTGGAAGTGACCTCGAGAGTGTCAACAGATAGAGATTCATCGGTAAGGAATTTTGACTAAGGGCATTTATGAAATCAAGGTGAAAATCATGCCCACATAAAAAGTGTGTGAATCTTACCGATAACATGTCTCAAGTGATCCGATATGCAAAAAGAATCACGTGAAACAGAATACTACAACGCAGGTCATAGCAAGTGCAAAAATTGATTTGAATTTGAATTTAAACAGATCAAGAAACACTTGAATTTTTGTGTACACATGCTATGAACAGAAAGTACATGGAACGAGTGATCCAACGCAAAAAGAATCACTCGATTTGGATCCACGGTTGAAAAGATACGACCTCCGGAATTTGAATTTGAATTTGAAATAAATTCAAATTCAAAAGTGTGCAAAAATTTGAAAAGTTAATTCTATGCTAAAGTTCAGAACAACACGAGCGCGTAGGAAAAAGTTTCACCTCAATCCGACGCACGGTGAAGGAGATATTGCGAGTACGGCGCCGGGGGGTTTTCTGCCAAAAGGACTAATACATAAATAAAAATCTTACGAAAAACGTGATCGGGTCCCTGGCGGTTTGACCCGATCCGTGGGGGAAGGCGACGGCGCTTCAAGGGGGCGCGGCGGGGCATCCAACAGGCGGCGGCGTGGTGGCTCGTGGCGCGGCGGGAACTCCGGCGAGCGGCGGCCGGGGAGGTCCGGCGACACGGGCCCGGCGGCGGCGGCGGGTCCCACGTCTAGGGTTTTCCAAAAAAAAGGAAAACTAATTTTCTGAAAAACCTGAAATAGACAGAGCAAAAAAAAAAAACAGACTCGGGCCCAAATTGCTCCATGGGCGAAAATAGACTACTGGGCCGGCTGGGCTACAGTTTATTCTTCTTCTTTAAATCTGAAACTTCAAACAATATTACAAAAATAAATACTCATCAGAAAAATGTGAAATAAATTTCTAAATTCATCAAATAATACAAAGAAATTTATTTAATGAATACATTTTCCAAAAAGGAAAATAAAAATAAAAACATTTTCTAAATACTTTATTTAAATATAAAATACTTTTCATAAATCAAATAAAATCCAATAAATTATTAAAAATATTTTTATTTGGTCAAAAGCATTGACAAACCATTTCTAAATAATAAAATATAAATTTTAAAATTGTCACACCAATAAATAATTTGGTAAAATAAAAATATCCCATTGGAATACTTTTTCAACTCTTTTGAAATATTTAATAAATCATTTCAATGAAATAAAAACTCTCTTAGCATTATAAAATCCCTAAATAATTTTAGAGTTATTTATAATACTCATAATAATTTTTAAAACTTTAAAGTAATATTCTAAATATTTTCCAACTTTATTAAAAAGGGGATAAGTCATTTTATATCCTCTCAAATGAATTTCCTTGAGTTGAAAAATGTTTTGAATATTCAGAAGAATTCCAATAATGATTTAAAACATTTTCCAACCTTTTAATATGTTGAAGGAGTCATATTACCTTCTCTCATTTTGTTTTGGTGGTTTTGGTTTTAAATAATAAATTCCAAAAATACCAATTATGAATATTAGGGAAAGTCCTTTTATTCCCTCTCTTTTTAATATTCAATAAACTCCAAAAAGTTTTAAAACCCAGAGAAAATCAAACACATCAAGCAAACAATCATTATCTATTTAATTTTATTAACATTCCAAAATTCGGGGAATTTTGGGATCTTACACACTACCACCCTTAAAAGGAATCTCGTCATCGAGATTCGAAAAGGCTAGAAAGAAAAGGTTAGGGTTTGGGCCTTCATGACGATCCACCGATCCTCCGATGAGCTAGGGTGCTACCACCCTTAAAAGGAATACGACATGGTCTTCAAAATCTTAATCCATCGATGACATCCTTCGTACATTCCTCGTACTCCTTGGAGATCTTTAATCTTTAGCAAAAGGGGAGTCTTCCGTATACTGAACCTTCATGGCTGACAGGTCAGGCGCCAATACTAAGCAACTATCGATTTTCTCATGGTGGTCATCAAGAATACTATTACGGGATACCTGCAGGAAATGGTATTGGTCTATACTCACCGTATAACTTACTATTATAAACGATAATCTTATATAGGGGTCAAACATTGTACCATTCTATGGTTCATGCTTAACATCGTCGCCTCTCTGCTATAGGTAAGTCACTCAAGATCTACTATCCCGCATAGCAAGAGCGAATAATAAGAGTAGTCGGCATGGTGATCAATCCATCCCGCACCCAAATCATTACCTTGTATATGGTTTAGCGAATCTCGCAATCTAACACTCGGTCATCCTCACAAGCATTGCAGAAAGTTCCTCTTGCTCATGAACTGGGTTCACATACATCCATTGGTTCTGCAAGCCAGACAAAACATCTATCGTTTCTTCACAACTCTCAGGTTTACGCAAACTACTATAAAACGTGTACTGGTGGACTACAATTTCTTCGAGGGTTCTTCCTTCAGCAAGATTGTGCTTGCTTGTTGTAAGATCCTGGCACACGGGGTTAACTTTGAACTTGGCAATGGTTGCATCCATCTTTATTCCAGTATTGACATTAGCAGCCATTGTAGTAGCTTCTTCAGTTTAGGGATGAGGATGAGGGGGAATAGAATGTAGATAGCGAGGTAGAGAGAGAGATAGGGAGAGATACCCATACAAACATCACACTAGTTTTGAAAATAAGTTTTGATGTGCAGCTGTCGGTAAAACCAAGAAATGACAACTCACAAAAACGACCTAACGATAGGAATCTTGAATCTTCCAGGTCTTCGGGTCTTCAATGACGGTAGCTTCAGTTTCGCATTGTCGAAGCAATCTTCATATATTGTTGTCACTTGTCGAGTTATTCTCCCTGTTGATGTGTCTTCTTCTGTCTTTAAGCGTACTAAATAGATGAGGGGTCTAATGAAACGTAAACTTATTCTACTCGCATAGAAGAAACACAAAGGACAACGCACGACATCAATCAAATACATATCAGGGCCAGAGGGTACAAGACAAAACTTAACAAAACAATCATGACATAACACATCTGCTTAATCCATAGCAAACATGCAACGATCCACATCTCCAACTAACATTAAAAGCTAACATCTTATGTCGACATCTTTGCTCCCACGTTCACATCTTCTTTCTCTTCAATCCTGGACACATGTTGGCGTAGTGTCCTTTGTTCCTGCACCGATAACACTCAATTTGGCTAAGGTCCTTCTTTTTCTTCCTCACGGGTGCTTCCCTGAATTCCTGGATAATTTTCTCCATTCCTTCCTTTTGATGCTGAGATACTTGTTGTGTCATGATGAAAAATTGACACTGAGCGGGGTAATGGTTATTCCCTTCGCACACAAAACATGTGACTTGAGCAGTGGGACATTCTTCACCCAAGTGAATTTCCTCACAATAGGGACATCCATCTTGGTTTCCTTCATAGGAGTGTCCGACTTCTCCACAAATTTTGCAGGCACGGGGCCTCTTAAGGTTTACCGTCCTTTTCGTTGGGGTGACGAGGCGGGAGACCAACAAAATCCTTGTAAATTCCTTCCAAGTAATCTTCCTTCGTGATTCTTCAATTGCTTGATGCATTCTCCACCAAGTAGCAGCCTCTTCTACCAAGTACTTAACAGCATAGGGGACCATGTCCTCATTTCCAACCTGGTTTATCTTCATGTTCTCCTCCATACTACGAATCCATTGCGCCACCTTCAGTCTCGACATCGCCCCAGAAAAGGCGAGTCCTACTCCATACTCCATCTATTAAACCCATACGACCAGGGTTAGGGCAAAAACTATAACACCGACAAGAAAACAAACTAGGATAACACCAAACATATGCACTCAAACAAGAAAGAGAAAAAAACACCTACATTCAACAACAACACATAACAACAAACAATACAGTTACAAAAGTCAAAACACACAAACAACACCTAGAGTAAGGTCATATGTGCAAGACATACGATCTCATCATACTACGCGAAATTCGTTCATCTAACTTCACCTAAAAGGTGGTGGTCTGATTCTAAGCTTCATCCTTCTCAGCTAAGCTGATCTTAAAGATTCCTCTCGTAGTGTCAAAACTTATTTATCCTCATAGGGTATTCTTCTCGTTCTTGTGGTCATAACTTCAATTGATCCACGAGGTTGATGATGCACCTCTCAAATGTCTTGTCTTCAGAGGTAAGCAACTCAGAGGGGTATTTACAGTAAAACAAGATGAGGGTTTTAGAAGATGGATAATAGATGAGAAATACTAGTGAAGAGAGTAAGTAATCAAAGAGTGATAGAATACTTTTGTTCCTATGGCTTTTCCTATCCATTTTATAGGATCACGACCTATAGTCAACATGGGCTCTGATACCATATGTAACGACCCGATTCACTAAGAATCCAAGTCTCTGTTCATTCTGTGCTAGTCCCTGGATCAATAGCTAGCACACACAGTACATGATGTAATATCAAGAATAAACCACATGTCATAAATATTACATCGAATATCCAGTATTACAATATAGCATACCTGCATAGCTCAAGGCTAGCTTACAAATAGATTACAGCGGAAAACAATAAAATCTTCATGGCGTCCATCAACTCCACTGGCAAGTTGAGTATAGACATTTGATGGCTTCTCGCCCTTCGTTGGTTACCCCAAGTGGAAGGTTTGAGATGTAGTGCAGCAGCAGTTTTCCCTCGGTGAAGATACCAAGGTTTGTCTCCAGTAGGACTCCAGATATGATAAGTAGGTGTCAGCGGCGCAACTGACGTGGACCTGCACACAGACACAGATAACTTTGTTCCCAACGAAGTTCAGAGAGGTTGTCAATCTCTCCGGTCTTGTTGTTCACAAAGGATAAAACGCAAGGGATAATGATAGCAAGTAAAAGCAGTAAAGTAAATATAGCTTGGAAATAATAATGAGGATATGGATCGGGATACGTGATGTTCACTAGTGATGTCTCTCTTCCAAAAGACGATAAAACTGCTATGCGAGGTAAACAAATTACAGAAGGGCAATTGACAGGATTATGAACGCACCACAATGCTAACTATGCTACAAAAGAAAGGAAGAGGCTCAAAAGCACGGGCAGAACGCCAAAATAAGTAGACCGAAATCCATCTGCATCAATACTAATCATCCACCTTGAGATATCTATCCAGAACATCTCGCTGGTATTAAGTTGCGAGCCCCACCCAAAGTGTAAACCCAAAGAAACAGACAACTGCCATAAAAAGAACTTTGCGTAAAGTAAACAATCCTTGTAACCGCGGTTACAAGCACCGTTGTTTTCCCCCTTGTGGCAACAGCACATCCCCTAGACTCATGTTTCTGTCACTCAAGCGTGTCATCGGGGGGCATGAACCCACAATCTAGCACAACGTTCCCTCTTGGAGTCACTACCTACTACTTGGCCAAAGCAATAAACAGCAACGGAGAACATGCAAGAATTACTTAGGAACAAAAATATAAGAGATAAAAACCAAATATATTACTCTATCACAATCTGAAGATAATCTCATAATCCATCAGATCCCTCCAAACTCAGCATAGCAACAGCAGAAATATTACAAAGGTGCCTCGATCATGTAGGGCAGCTCACGAGGTCTAAACAATGAAGATCAAAGAGGGGAGGAGAACATCACATAGCTACTGATCACGGACCCATGGTCCAAGGAAAACTACTCACGAGACATCCGGGGAGCATCCATGGTGGATAGGAGACTCCCGGAGGTCAATCCTCCCTCCGGCAGGGTGCCGGGAAGAGGTCTTCTGGTGCTCCCGATCTTCGGAAGTGCGGCGGCGGCGGAACAGAGGCGAGTTTGCGGAATAGGGTTCCTCTTCTGGAGTTTCCCCGTGACGGAGAATAAATAGGCGAAAGGGGGCAGCCAGAGGTGGACCAGGCCCCCCAGCCCCCCCCCTGGCGCGACCAGGGGTGGGGCCGCGCCGGGGGCCCGCCTGGGCCCCCCTGGCTCCCCTCTGGCCCCTCCCGGGCTCTTCTCGAAGCTTCCTGTACGCTGATTTTTCCTGTATTTTCCCGGAATTTTTCTGGCACTTTTTATATGGGGGAAAACTGAAATAGAAAAACAGGAGAAAACAGGAACTGGCACTGGGGTGCACTGAGTTAATAGGTTAGTCCAAATATGATCAAAAGTGTATGAAAGTGTATCTAGATCATAGCAATGTCACACAAAACATGCATGGAGCAAGAAGAAATTATACATACGTTTTGGACGTATCAACATCCCCAAGCTTAATTCTTGCTCGTCCTCGAGTAGGTAAATGATAACAACATAATTTCTGTGGTGACATGCTAGCAACCATAAAATAACTTTGAAAAGTAAAGCAACCAAGGTTAGAGATTCAATTCAAGTCATAACATGCAAGAGTCTATATTAACATTGAAACAAGTAACAAAAGAATAATAGGTGCAAGAGCTCTCGCTGTCCGTGACTCGAATGTCTCCAAATGGTGTTTGCGTGCAAGAAGGGGGATAGGGAATACGAGAAAAAGTAATTTTTGTGTTGAGAACTCAATCTACTAAAGTTTCACACTTGGTCTTCTTTGGAATCTTATCTTGACTCATCCCCAGACCACTAGCCAGGTACAAGTCAATTTGATCCACTCCTTTTCGATATTTTGGGCACTCATGCAATGGATGAGCGTAAGCACGAGAGTTGACACTTAAGATGGCAAAGAGAGAAGTATGGTGGAGGAGGAAGACATAAAGGATGAGAAAGGCTCACATCAATGAGGACAATCATAGGCAAGGGATGCCAAATGATAGATATGATGTGATTAGTAGGGATTGCCATGCAACGGATGCACATACGAGCTAAGAAGATCTCCAAAGGAACTAGTGGGGGTGCATCTAACTTTCTCGCTCATGAAGACCTAGAGCTCGTTTGAGGAGGCTCATCCTTGGAATATGCAAGCCAAGTTCTATAGTGTGAAGGTCCCCACATAGCTATATGCATAATGATCATCTCTATGGATTACAAGGATATAAAGGGAGTACTAGTGTGGATCTCTCAAAAGGATAGTAGTGTTGCCCCTTTCTCTCATTTTATTTCTTTTTCTCTTTTTTCTATTTTATTGTATTTTTGTGTGGCCTCAATGGCTCTTTCTATTTAACTCTCATTTGTCCTCTTTGGGATCTTTTCCTCACTTAAGGGCAACACTCTATTTTACAAGAAGGTAAAGGAGATCTTTCACACTTTACAAGGTACTCAAAACATAAAGAAGATGTAACTATCATGAAGTATGCAATGTATGTCGCTGCCAGTGTAGCAAGAACATGTATGACATGAAGATCAAGTCATGAAGAGGTGGAAGTTGCATGGAAATATAACTCGGAAAGGCTATGGAAATGCCTTGATAGGTAGGTATGGTGGCTGTTTTGAGGGAAGATATAAGGACACTTATGATGACAGAGCGTATCATGCCAAGGGTTTGGATGTACCGGCGAAGGTGGACACCAACTCTCGGAGTGAGAAGAAGGGAATGCACGGTACGGGAGAGGCTAGCAAAATATGGGAAGGTGGAAGTGTCAACTTTCAATACTTACATTAGTCCGAAGAACTCATGCACTTATTATCGGTAACTCTCAATCTAATAAGGAGGTTCACAAAGAGACAAGTACACCGAGGAGGAGTGTATGGGGGTTTGGTTATCCTTGCGCATCCTCGACTCATGGTACGTGAGTGTTCTCTGATATTCGACTCCTCAGAAGAGTAGTGATCCATCTAGTAGCTAGAGTTCTCAACTAGTTTTGTAGGTTTTGAAAATACACACGGATTGCCCAAAATACGACACCTATCACTAATAGGCAAGAGCTCTTGACACCAAAAGTTCAAACATTACTCACATCAATACCTCAAAACTATTGCAAGTTACTACTAAAATTAAATAGCAACCTCAATTACCTACTTTCAAAACAAGACATAACTCAGTGCAACAACCAACTCTCTTTAACAAGATAAACATGAAAACTAAAAAGAGTTCCAGCAACAAACTAAACAAAAGCCAAGGCTCTTGCTAAAGACAAACTAAGACTAAAACTAAACATGGCAGTAGTTATGAAAAGATAAAGAACACACAACAGCAAAAAGATAAGCAGGAAAAATCCTATGATGTGTTCTAGATTTTGAAAGAGGAGCGTGTTTCTCTCCCACACAAAGTAAGACGGGATCTAACTTGTTATGAACAGCAAGCAAAGCTAAAGAAAACTGAAAACAAAACCTAAGAGCGAGACGCTCCAAGCATAGCACATAACGCATGAAGTGATAAAAATATAGTGAGACGAAGGACGAACTGATGATTGTTGATGGAGAAGGGGATGCACGGGGGCATACCCAAGCTTAGACGCTTGAGTCTCCTTGAATATTTATTGGGCATGCATGGGGGCAACCCCAAGCTTGAGCGCTTGACACTCCTGGATCTTCTTTCATCATCTTCCATCACACACTTGAAAACTCCCTTCATACATAACTCATCATAAGCTGATTAGAGAGGTTAGTACCCTTAATAAATAATTCTTTCCACTGGATATAACGATATTCTTAGAGCTACTGTTTCTCAAGAGTGCCAAAAATTTTTTGCAAAGAAAAAGCAAGCTTAAGGTTTGCAAAAGTTAGGAGAGACAAAACGTGGCAGAATCTATGAAAAACAGAACAGAAGATAGTAAAGAATTTTTTTGGGGCACTTCTGCAACTCAAATCAAAAAACTCAGAACATACGGAAGTTTAGTAATTCTATAGATCATACTGTGTAAAAATTTCAGCTCAAAAGATGAACTGGGATTTTTCTGGAATTTTTCTGGTCACGAGGACAGAATCTGTTTTCTGGACAGCATGTCACAACTTTTACTCCCCTTGCCGTAAGAGGCTATAACTTGGCACAAAGCTGAAAAATTAAGATACAATGATGTTGCTACAGAAGTAACAATCATCAAGACACAACAAAAGCAAAAAAGAAAACACCTAAATTCGTTGCGGGCTGCCTCCCGAAAGCGCTTCTTTAAAGCCATTAGCTAGGCTTAATGCAAAAGAAGAATCAAGTTTTATCAAGAGAAAGAGAATAACTAGCCCGTGTAACGGACTCAAAAGGTAACTTGATTTTCTTTCTAGGGAAGTGTTCTATCCCCTTTTTGAATGGGAATTGGAATTTTATATTCCCCTCTTTCATGTCAATAACCGCACCAACGGTGCGAAGAAAAGGACGTCCCAAAATAATTGGACACAAAGGTTCACACTCTATATCCATAACAATAAAATCAACGAGAACATACTTGTCATTGACAATGATAAGAACATCGTCGATCTTCCCCAAAGGTTTCTTTATGGAAGAATCAACAAGACGAACACCAAAAGAACAAGTCTCAAAAGGCTTCAATTCAAACATATCAAATATTCTTTTGGGCATAACGGAGGTACTAGCTCCAACATCACATAAAGCATAGCAAGAGAAGTTATTTAATTTAATTTTGATCATAGGGTCCCAACCATCATCTAGCTTCCTAGGTATGGAGGCTTCTAATCTAAGCTTCTCCTCCCTAGCTTTGATGAGAGCATTTGTGATATGCTCCGCGAAGGCAAGATTAAGTGTGCTAGTGTGGGGGTCTCTAGACATTTTGTGTAGCAAACTGATAACTTCTGAGAGAGTGCAACTATCAAAATCAATATCACTACTATAAAAGGTGGTAGTAGTGTCATCTAGGCTCACTTGTTTCAAACCCTCTATGTTCATAGGAGTTTCTTTTTCTACGGTTGAGGTATTAGCATCACCATTAATAGGTCCAACGGGACTAGGAGTGCATTGGGTGCTAATAGTTTGGGTGTCCTCAACAATTTGGATAGTGGCAACTGTGTGGTGTGTAGGAAGGCTCTTAATTCTATCCTCTTCCTCTTTTTCTCTAGCCCATCTTTCTTTAAGTTTAGCCATCATCCTAATATTTTCATTGATTTGTAACTGGATAGCATTAATAGGAGTGGCCTTATTCTCCTCAAGGGGAGAGGTTCTAATTTTAAGAATCTCAATATCAAGGGCTAAGCTTTCTACCTTCAAAGAGAGATTCTCTATTTTAGCTAATTTCTCCTCTACATTTTTGTTGAAGGATTTTTGGGTAGTGATAAAGTCTCTAAGCATGCTTTCTAATTCAGAGGAGGGGTTCTTGTTGCTAGGGTAGGTATTGTTGTTCCCATAGCTGGATGGAAACGGTCTAGGATTACTAGCAAAATTTCCCCTATAAGCATTGTTGTTGAAGTTGTTTCTAGCAATAAAGTTCACATATACTTGTTCTTGGGCAACCAAAGAATTTAAAGGAACATCATGAGGATCAACAGAGGGTTGCTTGGTAAGTAGAGACATAATTAAGTCAACTTTTTCATTGAGGGAGGTAATTTCCTCGACAGAATTTACCTTCCTACCTGTTGGAGCGCGTTCGGTGTGCCATTGGGAATAATTGGTCATCATTTCATCGAGAAGCTTCGTGGCAGCACCAAGTGTAGTTGACATAAAGGTTCCTCCCGCGACCGAATCTAACAGGTTCCGCGAGGTAAAGTTCAAGCCTGCATAAGAAGTCTGGATAACCATCCAGGTAGTCAAACCATGTGTAGGGCATTTCTTAACAAGAGATTTCATTCGTTCCCAAGCTTGGGCAACGTGTTCATTATCCAATTGCTTAAAATTCATAATATTACTCCTCAATTGGATAATCTTAGCAGGAGGGTAGTACTTCCCTATAAAAGCATCTTTGCACTTATGCCAATAATCTATGCTATTTCTAGGCAAAGATTGAAACCAAATTTTAGCATCTCCCCTTAAAGAGAAAGGAAAGAGCTTGAGCTTAACAACATCACCTTCTACTTCTTTATACTTTTGCATATCACATAATTCAACAAAATTATTCAAGTGTAAAGCATCATCATCTCCAGCACCAGAGAATTGGTCTCTCATAACAAGGTTTAGCAAAGCAGGTTTAATTTCATAAGAGGTAGCTGAAGTGGCAGGTTTGGCAATGGGAGTGCAGATAAAGTCTTGGTTGTTGTGACTAGTGAAGTCACACAACTTGGTGTTTTCAGTGGAACCCATGGTAGCAGCAAGTGTGGCAGATATTTTTGTAAATTTTGATAAAAGACACAAAGATAAAAACGGAAAGATAAACTAACAAGACTAAAAAACAAAGGTAAATGGTAGTGTGCAACTCCCCTATCTTAGCACTCGTAGTCCCCGGCAACGGCGCCAGAAAACTTGCTTGATGGCTTCTCGCCCTTCGTTGGTTACCCCAAGTGGAAGGTTTGAGATGTAGTGCAACAGCAGTTTTCCCTCGGTGAAGATACCAAGGTTTGTCTCCAGTAGGACTCCAGAGATGATAAGTAGGTGTCAGCGGTGCAACTGACGTGGACCTGCACACAGACACAGATACCTTTGTTCCCAACGAAGTTCAGAGAGGTTGTCAATCTCTCCGGTCTTGTTGTTCACAAAGGATAAACCGCAAGGGATAATGATAGCAAGTAAAAGCAGTAAAGTAAATATAGCTTGGAAATAATAATGAGGATATGGACCGGGATACGTGATGTTCACTAGTGATGTCTCTCTCCCAAAAGACGATAAAACTGCTATGCGAGGTAAACAAATTACAGAAGGGCAATTGACAGGATTATGAACGCACCGCAATGCTAACTATGCTACAAAAGAAAGGAAGAGGCTCAAAAGCATGGGCAGAACGCCAAAATAAGTAGACCGAAATCCATCTGCATCTACTACTAATCATCCACCTTGAGATATCTATCCAGAACATCTCGCTGGTATTAAGTTGCGAGCCCCACCCAAAGTGTAAACCCAAAGCAACAGACAACTGCAATAAAAAGAACTTTGCGTAAAGTAAACAATCCTTGTAACCGCGGTTACAAGCACCGTTGTTTTCCCCCTTGTGGCAACAGCACATCCCGTAGACTCCTCTTTCTGTCACTCAAGCGTGTCATCGGGGGGCATGAACCCACAATCTAGCACAACGTTCCCTCTTGGAGTCACTACCTACTACTTGGCCAAAGCAATAAAAAGCAACGGAGAACATGCAAGAATTACTTAGGAAAAAAAATATAAGAGATAAAAACCAAATATATTACTCTATCACAATCTGAACATAATCTCATAATCCATCAGATCCCTCCAAACTCAGCATAGCAACAGCAGAAATATTACAAAGGTGCCTCGATCATGTAGGGCAGCTCACGAGGTCTAAACAATGAAGATCAAAGAGGGGAGGAGAACATCACATAGCTACTGATCACGGACCCATGGTCCAAGGAAAACTACTCACGAGACATCCGTGGAGCATGCATGGTGGAGAGGAGACTCCCGGAGGTCAATCCTCCCTCCGGCAGGGTGCTGGGAAGAGGTCTTCTGGTACTCCCGATCTTCGGAAGCGCGGCGGCGGCGGAACAGAGGCGAGTTTGCGGAATAGGGTTCCTCTTCTGGAGTTTCCCCGTGACGGAGAATAAATAGGCAAAAGGGGGCAGCCAGAGGAGGACCAGGGGCCCCAGGCGCCCCCTGGCGCGGCCAGGGGTGGGGCCGCGCCGGGTGGCCGCCTGGGCCCCCCTGGCTCCCCTCTGGCCCCTCTCGGGATCTTCTCGAAGCTTCCTGTACGCTGATTTTTTCTGTATTTTTCCCGGAATTTTTCTGGCACTTTTTATATGGGGGATTGCGGACAACACAAAATCGCTCTACTCGGTCTACTCCTTTCTTTCTGGTGTATGGATCAGAGGCCGCCCTGCCGAGTTATCTGAAACATAATGCCCCCGAGTAACTCAGTATACTGAAGCAGAAGCCGAGGCCACAATACTAGATGGTGTGAACCTTCTCGAAGAAGAGAGAAATCTATCCCTCACCCAGTCTGCATTCTAGCAGCAAGATCTTCGTCGGTATGACCATCGACACGTCCGAGCTCGCTCATTTCAAGAAGGTGACATGGTGCTACGCGTGAAGCAAACTTCCGATCACAAATTGGCACCCCCTAGGAGGGCCCCTTTATCGTATCTCGAGTACAACATATTGGAGTCCATCGGCTATATGATGTATGCAATGACAAAGTTGAACCACGCGCATGGAATGCTCAGCTGTTACATCGGTTTTATGCATAAAGTTAGTTATGCGATATTAATAAAGTAAAATCCTTGCTCGGATGAATGGTTGTATGACTTTTTTATATCATGATCTGATTTTTCTAAGTATCCTTTCAAGTTATTTATAACTTGGGGGGGGCTTAATGATTCATAAATCAAGTTTCTCGTCCGAGCTGCGCACAGCTCGGACGAGGAACTTAGCAAAAAAAATCTAAGTATCCTTTCAAGTTGTTTATAACTTGGGGGCTACTTAATGATTAATTAAATCAAGTTTCTCGTCCGAGCTGCGCACAGCTCGGACGAGGAATTGAGCAAAAAAATATTCTAAGTATCCTTTAAAGTTGTTTATAACCTGGCGGCTACTTAATGATTCATCAAATTAAGTTTCTCGTCAGCTCGGACGAGGCGCTTAGCAATTTTTGTTAAGTATCCTTTCAAGTTGTTTATAACTTGGGGGCTACTTAATGATTCATTAAATCAAGTTTCCCGTCCGAGCTGCGCATAGCTCGGACGAGGCGCCTAGCAATTTTTTTTAAGTATCCTTTCAAGTTGTTTATAACTTGGGGGCTATTTAATGATTCATTAAATCAAGTTTCCCGTTCGAGCTGCGCACAACTCGGACGAGGCGCTTAGCAATTTTTTTTTCTAAGTATCCTTTCAAGTTGTTTATAACATGGGAGCTACTAAATGATTCAGTAAATCAAGTTACCCGTCCGAGCCGCGCACAGCTCGGACGAGATGCTTAGCATTTTTTTTTCTAAGTATCCTTTCAAGTTGCTTATAACTTGAGGGCTACTTAATGATTCATTAAATCAAGTTTCTCGTCCGAGTTGCGCACAACTCGGACAAAGAACTTAGCAAAAAAATTCTAAGTATCCTTTCAAGTTATTTATAACTTGGGGGGTTGCTTAATGATTCATAAATCAAGTTTCTCGTCCGAGTTGCGCACAACTCGGAAGAGGTGCGTAGCAATTTTTCTTCTTCTAAGTATCCTTTCAAGTTGTTTATAACTTGGGGCTACTTAATGATTCAGTAAATCAAGTTTCCCGTCCGAGCTGCGCATAGCTCGGACGAGGCGCTTAGCAATTTTTTTCTAAGCATCCTTTCAAGTTGCTTATAACTTGGGGGCTACTTAATGATTCATTAAAACAAGTTTCTCGTCCGATCTGCGCACAACTCGGACGAAGAACTTAGATTTTTTTTCTAAGTATCCTTTCAAGTTATTTATAACTTCGGGGGCTACTTAATGATTCATAAATCAAGTTTCTCGTCCGAGCTGCGCATAGCTCGGACGAGGCGCTTAGCAAAAAATAATAATTCCTAAGTATCCTTTCAAGTTATTTATAACTTGGGGGGGGCTGCTTAATGATTCCTTAAATCAACTTTCTCGTCCGAGCTACCCACATCTTGGACGGGGCGCTTAGCAAAAAAAATTCTAAGTATCCTTTCAAGTTATTAATAACTTGGGGGCTGCTTAATGATTCAAAAATCAAGTTTCTTGTCCGAGCTGCCCACAGCTCGGACGAGGCACTTAGCAATTTTTTTTTCTAAGTATTCCTCTCAAGTTATTCAGAACTTGGGGGCTGCTTAATAATCCAAAAATCAAGTTTCTCGTCCGAGCTGCACACAGCTCGGACGAGGCACTTAGCAAAGATTTTCTTAGTACTCCATACATGCAGGATTTCTGGGCACACCAATAGCAAGCAAAAGTAAATCATGTCTTGCGCCCAAGGCATAAAATAAACCTTAGAAGTTTTCATACAACTCCACTCGTCATACCAAGGCAAATTTAAGGCTTAAGAGTTTTTCATAACTACCATCAGTCGTTCATTCGTCCCCAGCTTCATCCGACTCACTCGTGACTCCAGTAGATTCCACGAAGAAGTCCAGATTAGGCATCAAGGCAATTAGGCTAGCGGTATCAGCATAGCGACCCGGGAAAGTGGTGAAACTCGGCCCCTGCTCAGGATCGCCCTCACCAACCCTTTCAAGGTTATGAACCCTCTTAGGTAAGTGCGCCTTGGTCAAGGCCAGTGCATAATTGGCGCCACTCCGATCAGAAGACCGTTTCCAGCACGCAAATTGCTGAGGAGCCGCCTGAAGGAAGGGGACAACTGAATCCAGATTGACACGATTATCTTTACCAGGAGACATGCTGCTCTTCAATGCCAGGGTAGCACCCATGGTCTCCTCGGCAAACTTGGAAACCTTGGCACATCTCATGGTCAGCAAGCCCCGAACCAGCGCAAATTCCGCTGTCACTAGAGTATAGTTGTCCCTCTTCATAATTTCAGCAAACTCAACCATCCGAGCTTGCTCCGCTTCTGGATTGGTACCATAGACAAGTCAGCATAAACTCAATTGGCAGGAAAGCAAATGTTTATCTTCAGAAACCACTTGATACTTACCAGTTAGAGTTTCGCTGAAAACAGCAAACCTCCCAACACAATACTCCTCAGCAAATTTCACAGCCTTCCGAGTTGTCTCAAGCTCTGTCTTGTGTGCCTCCTCTTCCTTTGCACGCAGCTCGGATTTTTTTCCAGGTTAGACTGGAGCTTTGTGATGCTGGCCTCATTCTCCTTGGCAGCTTCTTGCAAGTAATGAACTTGTTTCTCCAAAGATTTTTTCTCCTTGGCGCGCTTCTCGGCCTGATCAATCTCCTTCTTCATTTTCTTCACAAAATCTTCATTCTCCTTAACCTTGGCATCAAAAGCTTTCTTGGCAGCCTCTGCATGATGAAAAGAAATGGATTTTTCAAAGTCAAGCAATTAATCCCTTTTTTCAACAACTCGGGACAAAATAGCTTACCATTTTCCTCAACATGTTGTTTTTTCAGCTTTCTATGCTCTTCTAGCAGCATCTCATATGGTTTCTTCGTGGCTGTATTCTCCTCTTGTAAGTTCACAAAGGAAGAACCCAGCTTGCAAGCCTCCTATTTCAGGAAAAGAACCAAAATTAATAAAGTCTCCTAACAAAAGACTCCGAATAACTTCCAAAAGTTACTCGGAGCCTTGGGGGCTACACCGAGTGGGTGCACTTAGAAGTGCTCCCACTGGATGTTTAAACTTTAAAAATTTCCTAACAAAAGACTCCGAATAACTTCACGAAGTTATTCAGATCCTTGGGTGCTACACCCACTGGGTGCACTAAGAAGTGCTCCCACTGGAAGTTTAAACATCAAAATTTCCCAACAAAATATTATTCAGAGCCTTGGGGGCTACACCCACTGGGTGCACTAAGAAGTGCTCCCACTGGAAGTTTAAACATCAAAATTTCCTAACAAAAGACTCCGAATAACTTCAAGAAGTGACTCGGAGCCTTGGGGGCTACACCCACCGGGTGCACTAAGAAGTGCTCCCATTGCAAGTTTCACACAATAAAAACTCCTATCAAAAGACTCCGAGTAACTTCAAAAAAGGTGCTCGGAGCCTTGGAGGTTACACCCAGTGGGTGCACTAAGAAGTGCTCCCTCTGGAAGTTACAGATTAACAAAATTAAGAGCAACTCATACAGAAAAGTCATTCGGACACCCAGTGGGTGAAAAACTTACATAGATACTTACGTGCATGTTTGCCTTCACTGATTTCTGCTTCGGAGGCCAACTCGCGCAAGAGCGACTCAAACTGATAAGCCTTCAACAAGGAATCCTTCAAACCACTAACTATGGAATTCTCAATCGGAACAACAACTAGGATCAGAGAAGAATAAGCTGGAGCACTCTCTTGAACAGATGTCGGAGCAGCCTTTTGAACATTTTTTTCAGCAGGAACCTTGGGTGAAATAGGGGGAGGAGATGAACTGTCAGCAGTAGGACGACTTGGATCAGGCAAAACATCATTGTTTGGAACAACCAACTCGAGAGCAGTTGCTTCAGAAGCAGCCTGGTCATCCATCGACTGATTTGGAGCCGCATCGACATCGACTTCAACATCCATATACACTAAAAGAAAAGATCAAAAGACACGATCAGGAAACATGAGGCTATGGTATTGAGAGTGAAGAAGAAACCTTACCACCAGTTGAAGTATGCCGAGGAATGGTATCCATTACAGAAAAATCAGTTACTCCACAGGTACTGACATCCTCGTAAGTCTCTGCATGTTGATCCTCGACTCTAGGAAGCGACTCGGAACCACTCGGACGCATACTACAAAACAGGGTGGGTGAGAAGACAAAAAGACAGACAAAACAACAATTCAAAGCAAGAATAGCAACATTACTTGCAAGAAGTCTTCAAAGCACGTATGGGGGGAGCCACGACAGCTTTGGCCGAACCAGGTTCAGTATTTTTCTGCTTGCCAGCGTCGGCAGTATCCCCCGAAGAGCTAATTTTTCTACCACCAAGAGCGGTAAGAGTCTTCTTGGCCTTCAAAGGGGCAACCTTCCCATGGCTCGAACCCAGGACGGGGAGCTTACTGCCGCTCTCTCCGCTACTTGGAGGAAGAGCTCGTTTGCGACTCCGAGTGAGGCCCTCCTGCGCCGAGTCACGATCTTGATTGCTCTTCGACTGCAACTCGGAAGACACCTGAGAAGGAGCCACCTCGGATTCCATCTCTTCATCGAGCTCGACCCCAACTCCCGTGCCAGTATTTCTATCTTTATATTCTTCAGCAGGATGTTGGGGAGCTATAGGAATAGGGGAATGAAATGAAGCAATATCCGGCTACAAAGGGACAAAATCTCTGATCAGGATCAAGCACACAAAATATCTACAAAGAGAACGATGCAAAATATAACAAGCTTCCCAAAGTGGGAAGGTGCTCGCTATCGAGAGGCTTAACTCGGCCCAACATTTGCGCAACATGGTTCACGCTGGTGATGATTCTCATTTTCTGCTCAAATTCTTCTTGTATCATCTCGGTGTTGTTATACAGAGTGTTATCAGTCAGCCCAGTAATGGCCCACATTCCCTGAGCTCGGGCTTGGAGAGGTTGCACCCTTCGAGTCACGAAGGTGGCAATCAGATCCATGGCGTCAAGACCATTTTTCCTTAGCCTCACAATTTCTCGCATCAAGGGAAGCGTCTGCTCCTTCTCGGCATTCGTCAGTCGGGGATTCCAACCTGGGGAATTAGTCAGTCTCACGTCCGAGTAAGGAGGCAGCGTCCAAGTACCAGGCTCTGTTTCCACCTTACAATAAAACCAGTTGTTTTGCCAATTCTTCACAAAGTCGGGTATGGTAGAAGGAAAATATTGACTCCCCTATTTCTTGGCGAGAAACAAGCCGCCGCACAAATGATTCACCTCAGTACCACCACCTTCACCAGATTTCTTCATTTTTGTGGTTTAATGGTGTATATAGTGCGGAAAAGATGCCAGGGGGGTTCTATGCCTATGAATCCCTTGCACAAGGTGACAAAGCTAGAAAACAAAGTGATGGCATTGTGCACAAGGTGGTGGAGTTGAGAAACGGTAAAAGCAAGGAAGTCCAACAAAAAAGGATGGGGAGGGAGAGAAAATCCTCTGTCCACATGAGAAAGGAGCAATACGTGCTCGTCCTCCTGGGGAAGGGGTTCTTCCTCCTCAGGAGGTGGAACGCGGCAGCCATGGCGAGGAAGCATACCGGCGTTTTGGTAGGCCTAGAGCATCTCCTCCGTGACGATGGAAGGAAGCCACTCCCCGGCGGACATGGCTCCAGCAAGGCACCGCGGCCGGAGAAGCAAAGTCGCGGAAGGGGTGTGAACGTCCGGCGAGGAAGAGGTAGAACGCTCCGTCGGCAATGACGACGTGAGGAGGAGAGAGGAAGAAGAAGAGGAACAGCCAGGGCGAGAGAGAAATGAATCCAGATGCGGTTTGCCGCAGCAGATGGGACTTATATAGCGCGGAGGCCCCGCTCGACACACGTCAATCTAGCGCTTCATTAATGAGGACCGTTGCGGTTCCCCAAAATCCAGCCCCATTAATAGCGCACGGTTATTCATATAATAACTGACCAGTGCAGAAATCGAGGCGAAGGATCTGACAGAACATCTCACTTCCTCTGACAAGAAGATTCTCTAACATGAATTTTTTTTCTCCCTTGAGATGCAATAGATTTAATGCAAAGCCCGAGATTGCTTTCCCTACTCGGAAAGAAATTGGCTCCACGTCACGGAGAGAAGTTATTTGGAAACCTCTCTGCTTACATCTCGGCCAAGCAAATCATTACTCGGACAAGAATATCACAAAACAAGTAAGACATTACTCGGAAACCTTTTTCGAGTAAGCTACCACTCGGAGAAAGTCATTGCCAAAACAACCGAGTAAGTTATCACTCGGAGCGTCAAAGAAGGCAGACAGTACTCACAAAACTTGAAGCAGTGACAGGATGGGATACCACCTGAAGCTAAGTAACGAGTTAGAAAGGAACTGCATTCTGGAGCGCACAACAAACTGAAAATCTTGTATTCATTAATTGCTCAAGAAAAGTTCCGAGTAATTAATTCACTAGTAGTCTGTCTCTGACGTAGATTGCTAGACTACTAGTAAGATAAGGCACAAGGGGTAAAGAATTGATATCCCAGGTGGTATGATCTAAAGCTCATTTTATGATGCTTTAGAATATCAAACTTTACAAATCTGGTTCATATGGAGTATAAGGCCTTTTATTCCGAGACACGCCCTCCGGGGCCTCAGTCCACCTCTTCCGAGAGACGCTTGAGTGTCGCCAGATTTTTCCTTTAACTTGCCCAACCCATGTTTGAGGGAAAAGTTCAAATATCAATAAAGTCCTTCCGGGCCTCTTATTGAGTTTAATCTTCACATACCTCATGAATCCTGATGACATCGACTGCCTCAATCACGAGTGCCCGAAAGCACTTGGGGGCTACTGTCGTGGTCATACCAAAGGTATACCCTTAAGCATTAGGAATCAATGGGTACCCTTAGTATCGTGATCTCCCAAGAATACCCAAGAAAATAAATAAAATCACCGAATCATAAAGAGTTTGACAAAACACAGGGACATAGGTCACAACGTCTCCGAGTAATCCGTCACTCGTAAGAAAAGGTGGTCTCCGAGTAATTAGTTACTCGGAAAAGGCGATCGTCTCCGAGTAATCAGTTACTCGGAAATCAGATAGGCTCCGAGTAATCAGTTACTCGGAAGAGGGAACCGACGAGCTGTTCACTACTCAGAGGAAGGAAGAGCAACGGGTGCGGAGCATTAAAACCAGAGGCGTTGCTCCTTCTTAATTAGCAGTAATGATTAGACCATTTCCTGTAATTAGTATAGGCGTTCATACCTGTAATTATGACCCATTTACTGGGGTATTGAAGGGGCAGATGCACACTCTATATAAGCCTCCCCCCTCACCCTAGGAAGGGTTACGTGCACATCAAACTCAAACTCTCAGAAAGAACACCCCAGTCAGCCTGGGACAGGACTAAGGTTTTTATCTCTAAGAAGAGGCCTAACCTGTATAATCCTATTTGCGTCAACATCTTTGCGTACAGATCCATATAGCTCCAATCACACCCCTATATCTATTGTCAAGATTATATCCACGATAGTCCCCACCATGTGTTGTAAAATAGCATCGCTTTGTGATATCCTCCTTTCAGAAATAACATCTAGTAGTCATGTATAACATACTATCATATTGCAAAATTTATAAAAATCGATCATCTGAGAGCACTATCGTTCAGGGAGTACTACCACTGAATAACAGTTGAATATGTGGTGTTAACTGAATCTTACACTGGAGAGTGGACAGTGGCAACGACGGATAAAACTGAAGCCGAACAACTGCATACTCTGTCAAACAGAGATGAGGCACGACGTCAGAAAAGAACCAGACGTCGGAATGAGGTGTTGGGCATGCTCTCAACATGCTATCCACATGGCCTAGGCGCACCACACATCCGCGTCGGCGTATGCACGACCAGGACAACTAACTACGGCGAGGACATGGCGACACCGAAACATGAACCTGACGAGGACGACGATCTACGGCTAAGAGCATCTCCAACAGGCGCACACGAGCGCTGCACATTAAATTTTTTATAGCGCTCGCGTCAGCATGAGTGCTCTTCCAGACGCGCTAAAATTTAGCGCGCAACTGTAGCGCTTCAGCAAGCACTGTATCCCAGCGCGTGCGCACAGTGAATACATTTAAAAATTGATGAAAACAAATTTTGGAGTTGAGCAACATACAAAAGTTTAAAATATTTCATAGTTCAAAATCACTTGACCACAAGTAGAATATTGCATAGTTCGAAATCACTTGACCACAAGCAAAATAATGAAAATTTTAGAGTTTACACAAACTAATAAAACACCTCAAAAGATCATGCATCATCTTCATGCTTCTCCTCCTCCTCATCGGTCTCCTCCTCCTCATCAGACTCCACCTCCTCATCAGACTCGTCCTTATCATGTGCATCGTCTACATTGGAAAGACGGACTGACGAGGATCGGCCTCGGCAAATCCCATGGTAAGCTACCCTGGGTTTAGATCGTAGAGAGAGGAGTGCGAAGGTGGCGATCTCGTCGACTAACATGAGACATGGATTTACCCAGGTTCAGGGCCCTCGATCGGTAAAACCCCTACTTCATGCTCGATGTATTATGATGGAGGCGATTACAGTGAAGGACAACACAAGATTGATGTAGACCCGAGGTGTTGCTATGAGTTGGATGCCCTAGACGTCCCCTCTCCCAGCCTTTATATACTAGGTTGGGTTGCAAGGAGTGCATCTAGGTTTATAGAGGCGGTTGCCTAATCTAGCTATCCTTGATCGCCAAGTTTTGGTTTCCATAACGCCCTGGACTCCTATGTCGGCGCAACCATCGATACTTCGGGTGGGCCAATCCTGGGCCAGTCGAAGCTTCTAGCGGTCCCTCCGTCTTGACATGCACCAGGTACCCTCATGCATAGGATTCATGGGAGTATCCCCTCGTCAGTAGCCCCCGAGTTCCTGGGGGACTCGAAGAGTCACGCAGAGACTCAATTCTGTAATCAGCCGTAAGAGTGTGTGTCGCGTTGCTGTGAGTCATCGCTTGTTATCCGTGAGAAAGCTTTCCGAGGGATGATAAGATGAAAGGGCCCAAGGCACTCGACTGGTTGAGCCTTGGTGAATTGCACTAGCGGAAAATACCACAGTAGCCCAATCAAGCTCGCATCCCTCGATACGAGCTTGGAAACGACAGGTGTCAAGCAAGTGATACGTCCCAAACATATCTATAATTTCTGCTTGCTCCATGCATGTTTTGTGTGATATTTCTATGATCTAGATACACTTTCATACAATTTTGATCATATTTGGACTAACTTATTAACTCAGTGCACCACAGTGCCAGTTCCATTTTTCTGCTGTTTTTCTATTTCAGGTTTCCCTCATATTAAAAGTGCTCCAAAAATTCGGGAAAAATCAGATAAAAAATCAGCGCAACGAAAGCTTCCGGAGTCCCAAAGGAGGGCCAGAGGGGCTCCACTTGGTGCCCAGGAGGCCAGGTGGCGCAACCTAGAGTCTGGCCGCACCGGGAGGCCGCCTGGACACCTGGTGGCCCCCTGGCTTCCCCCCTTTGCCTATATATATTCTCCGTGACGTGGAACTTCCGAAGAAATTACCCTTTTTCGTGATCTCGTCTCTGTTCCACCGCCTCCGCGCTTCCAAGATCTGGAGCGCCAGCAGACCTCTTCCCGGCACCCTGCCGGAGGGAGGATCGACCTCTGGGAGCTTCCCCTCCACCATGGAAGCTTCCCGGATGATCCGTGAGTAGTCTACCTTGGACCATGGGTCCATGATCAGTAGCTATGTGATGTTTTCCTCCCCTCTTTGTTCTTCATGGATTAGACCTCGTGAGCTGCCCTACATGATCGAGGCACATATGTAATTTTCTGATGTTGCTATGCTGAGTTTGCTAGGATTTGATGGATTATGAGACTATGTTTAGTTTTTGATTGAGTAATATATTTGGTTCTTATCTTTTATATTTTTGTTCCTTAGTAATTCTTTCATGTTCTCCGTTCCTGTTTATTGCTTTGGCCATTTATTGCGTTGGCCAAGTAGTAGGTAGTGAATCCATGAGGGAACGTTATGCTCGATTGTGGGTTCATGCCCCCTGATGTCACACTTGAGTGACAGAAACATGAGTCTAGGGGATGTGCTATTGCCACAAGGGGGAAACAACGGTGCTTGTAACCGTGGTTGCAAGGATTGTTTAATTTACGCAAAGTGCTTTTTAATGAAGTTGTCTGTTGCTTTGGGTTACACTTTGGGTGGGGCTCGCAACTTAATACCAGCGAGATGTTTTGGATAGATATCTTAAGGTGAATGATTAGTAGTAGATGCATTTGGATTTTGGTCTACTTATTTTGCCGTACCGCCCATGCTTTTGAGCCTCGTCCTTTCTTTGTAGCATAGTTAGCATTGTGGTGCGTTTTTAATCCTGTCAATTGCCCAACTGTGATTTTTTTACCTCGCATAGCAGTTTTATCGTCTTTTGGGAGAGATACATCACTAGTGAACATCATGGGACCCCGGTCCATATTCTCATCACTGTTTACACGCTCTTTTATTTTCCTGCTTTTACTTTCTAGCTGCTATCACCATTATCATTATCCCTTGCGTTTTATCCTTTGTAAACAACAAGGCTGGAGAGATTGACAACCTCTCTGAACTTCGTTGGGAGCAAAGTTATTTGTGTTGTGTGCAGGTCCATGTCAACCGCTAAATTTCTAGCGCCGTTGTCACCTACTTTGCCGCTTTCGGAGTCCTACGGAAGACAAACCCTATCCTCTACATAGGGGAAATTTGCTGCTGTCCTACATCTCACCTTCCACTTGGGGTAACCAACGAAGGGCGAGAAGACATTATCACTTCCACGCCATGAGAAAGGTCCATGCCACTGCAGGGTGATACGTCCCAAGCGTATCTATAATTTCTGCTTGCTCCATGCATGTTTTGTGTGATATAGCTATGCATTTGCTACATTTTCATACAATTTTGATCATATTTGGACTAACCTATTAACTCAGTGCACCTCAGTGCAAGTTTCTATTTGCTACTATTTTTATATTTCAGGTTTCCCCCGTATTAAAAATGCTCCAAAAATTCCGGGAAAATACAATAAAAAATCAGCGCTTCGGAAGCTTCCGGAATCCCGAATGGGGGAGGGGTGTCAGAGGGGACCCACTAGGGCCCCAGGCGCCCTCCCGACGCGGCCAAGAGTGGGGCCGCGCCAGGGGGCCGCCTGGACCCCCGGTGCCCCCCTAGCTGCCCTCTTTGCTTATTTATTCTCCGTCCTCCAAAACCCTCGAGGACAGAACCCCTTTTCGCGATCTCGCCTCTGTTCCTCCGCCGCCGTGCTTCCAAGATCGGAAGCGCCACAAGACCCCTTCCCGGCACCCTACCGGAGGGAGGATTGACCTTCGGGAGCTTCTCCACCACCATGGATGCTTCCCGGATGATCCGTGAGTAGTCCACCTTGGACCATGGGTCCATGATCATTACCTATGTGATGTTCTCCTCCCCTCTTTATTCTTAATGGATTAGACCTTGTGAGCTTCCTTACATGATCAAGGCACATATGTAATTCTTTCTGCTGTTGCTATGCTGAGTTTGCTGGGATCTGATGGATTATGAGACTATGTTCAGATTGTGATTGAGTAATATATTTGGTTCTTATCTTTTATATTTTTGTGCTTGAGTAATTCTTGCATGTTCTCCATTGCTGTTTATTGCTTTGGCCAAGTAGTAGGTAGTGACTCAAAGAGGGAGCGTTATGCTTGATTGTGGGTTCATGCCCCCTGATGACTAGTTTGAGTGACAGAAACACGAGTCTAGGGATGTGTTGTTGCCACAAGGGGGAAAACAACGATGATTGTAACCGCGGTTGCAAGGATTGTTTACTTTACGCAAAGTGATTTTTAATGCAGTTGTCTGTTGATTTGGGTTTACACTTCAGGTGGGGCTCGCAACTTAATACCATCGAGATGTTCTGGATATATATCTCAAGGTGGATGATTAGTAGTAGATGCAGATGGATTTCAGTCTACTTATTTTGGCGTACCGCCCATGCTTTTGAGCCTCTTCCTTTCTTTGTAGCATAGTTAGCATTGGTTTGTGCCCGTAATCCTGTCAATTGCCCAACTGTGATTTGTTTACCTCGCATAGCAGTTTTATCATATTTTGGGAGAGAGACATCACTAGTGAACATCATGGGACCCCGGTCCATATTTCCACCACTGTTACACCCTCAATTTACTTCCTTTTTTTACTTTCTAGTTATAGCTATCACTACCTATTATCTGTTGCGTTGATCCTTTGTAAACAACAAGGCCGGAGAGATTGAAAACCTCTCTGTACTCGTTGGGAGCAAAGTTATTTTTTGTGTGTGCAGGTCCAGGTGAAGTAAGCAACCTTGAGTTGTGTACGACGCCATTGTTCACTTCACCACCTACTTGCCGACCTTGGAGTCCTACTGGTCGATCTCAACCTTGGTATCTTTGCCAAGGGAAATCTTGCTGCTACACTACATCCAACCTTCCACTTGGGGCAACCAACGAGTAGTTAGCATCAAGAAATTTCTGGCGCTGTAGCTGGGGACTCCAATCTTCAAGATAGGGGAGTTACACACTATCTTTTACCTTTTATTTTTTGTCTTCTTAGTTTACCTTTCAGTTTTTATCTTCGCGTCCTTTATCAAAAACCACAAAAAATTTTATTTACCTTGCTTGTAGTCATCATTATGTCTAGCCCTTTTGCCTTTGTTGAGACAAAAGTGCTCACCATTAAACAAAAAGGTGGTGAAAGTTTAAAAGATGCTTGGTATAGAATTAATGATTCTCATAAAAGAACCACCAAGAAGCAATCCACTACTATCCCGCTTAGAAACTTTTATGTTGGAATTACTTCTTGGAATAGGTTCGTTCTAGATACTGCTATTAATGGGAATTTCCTAGAAGCCCCAATATGGGAGTCTCTTAAAGTTATTGAAAATCTTTTTTGAAATCTCCTGGTTGCTAGCATTCAAGAAGATATCACTCTAGTTCACATTATGAAAAAACTTGAAAAGATAGAGTTAGAAATACCAAGCATAGTTAAGATAAATTAGTTGGATCCTAAGATTCAAGGGAATTTGAATAGACTTGATAGCTCCATGCATAAAATTATCAAAACTTTGGAGACCATCAAATCCCATGATTTGGATCCTTCTAGGATAGATAAGATTGAGGAAATCATTGACACTTTAGGAACTACTTTCTCCTCAATCAAACCAAAAGAGGTAGAAACTTCGGCAAGAAAGGAACCTTAGTTCAATTATGTCCCTAAGGTTCCCCGACCTAAAAATAATCCACTCATTGCCAAGGGAGTTGAAACCGTGAAAATTTTGGAAGAAATACCTCTCTTAGATAAATTTATAAATGAAACTCCAATTGATTTTCCGCCTTTTGGCTTTATCCCTAGAATTATATTCATTAGGCCTTTATTTGGAAGACCTCTTAAAACTATTTGTACAACTGAAGAGCTTTTTGATGATCTTGATGATGGTTCGATTGGTACAACGTGATTCTTCCGTTTGCTTCTTGCCTAGCTTAAAGGCGTAAAAGAAAGCGCTTGTTGGGAGGCAACCCAAGATGTTTTACTTCTATTTTTAGTGGTCTTGATGATTGTTACTACTGTAGAAACATCATTGTATCTTTATTTTCAAGGTTTGTGCCAAGTTTAGCCTCCGATTGCAAGAAAGTTCAAAAGTTGTGACATGCTGTCCAGAAATCAGATTTTGTCCTTGGACGGAACAATTCTCCTAAGATCACCAGATCATCTTTTTGATCTGAATTTTTTGACAACGTGCACCATACAATTGGATTTCGAGCGTCTGTTCTGATTTTTTTGAATTGAGTTGCAGAAGTACCCAGAAAAATTATTTACTACCTGCTGGTCTGTTTTTCACAGATTCTTCCACGTTTTGCCTTTCCTCACTTTCGCAAGTCTTGCGCTAGCTTTTTATTTGCAAAAACTTTTTGGAAATCTTGAGAAACAGTAGACCTTCAATAAAATCTTTATTTCCAGTAGAGGCAAATTATTTTATTAAGGTTACTAACCTCTCTAATCAGCTTATAATGAGTTATGTATGAAGGGAGTTTTCAAGTGTGTGAGGGAAGATGATGAAAGAATATCCCGGGAGTGTCAAACGCTCAAGCTTGGGGATGCCCCCATGCATCCCCAATAAATATTCAAGGAGACTCAAGCGTCTAAGCTTGGGGATGCCCCCGTGTATCCCCTTCTGCATCAACAATCATCAGTTCGTCCTTCGTCTCACTATATTTTTTATCACTTCATGCGTTATGTGCTATGCTTGGAGCGTCTCGCTCTTGAGTTTTCTTTTTAGTTTTATTTAGCTTTGTTTTTTGTTCATAACAAGTTAGAACCCAGCTTACTTTGTGTCCGAGAGAAACACGCTCCACTTCAAACTAGAACACATCATAGATTTTCATGCTTATCTTTCTTTTGTTGTGTGTTCTTTGTCTTTTCGTAGCTGCTGTCATGTTTAGCTCTTAGTTTTCATGCTTATATTTTTCAAGAGCGTTAGTTTAGTTTGTTGCTGGAACTCTATTTAGTTTTTATGTTTATCTTATTAAGAGAGTTGGTTGTTGCACTGAGTTGTGTCTTGACTTTAAGTAAGTAATTGAGGTTACTATTCAATTGTAGTAGTAACTTGCAATAGTTTTGAGGTATTGTTGTGAGTAATGTTTGAACTTTTTGCGTTAAGAGCTCTAGCGTATTAGTGATATGTGTCGTATTTTGGGCAATCCGTGTTTATTTTTAAAAACTACAAATACTAGTTGAGAACTCTATCTACTAGATGGACCACTAATCTTTGGAGGGATCGGATATTAGAGTACACTCACGTACCATGAGTCGGGGATGCGCAAGGATAACCAAACCCCCATACACTCCTCCTCGGGGTACTTGTCTCTTTGTGAACCTCCTTATTAGATTGAGAGTTACCGATAATAAGTGCATGAGTTCTTCGGACTAATGTAAGTATTGAAAGTTGACACTTCCACCTACTCATATTTGCTAGCCTCTTCGGTACCGCGCATTTCCCTCTTCTCATTCCGAGAGTTGGCGTCCACCTCGCCGGTGCATCCAAACCCTTGGCATGATACGCTCTGTCATTGTAAGCCTCCTTATATCTTTCCTCAAAACAGCCACCATACCTACCTATCAAGGCATTTACATAGCCTTTCCGAGATATATTGCCATGCAACATCCACCTTCTCATGACTTGATCTTCATGTCATACATGTTCCTGCTACACTGGCAAAGGCATACATTTGCATACATCATGATAGCTACATCTTATTTATGTTGAGTACCTTTTAAAGGGTAAAAGATCTTCTATACTTCTTGTAAAATAGAGTGTTGCCCTTAAGTGAGGAAACGATCCCAAAGAGGACAAATTTAAAAGATCCCAAAGAGGAAAAATGTGAGTTAAATAGAAAGAGCCATTGAGGCCACCAAAATAATACAAAAAATAGAAAAAAGAGAAAAATAAAATAAAAAGAGAGAAGGAGTAACACTACTATTCCTTTTGAAAGATCCACACTCGTATTCCCTCCATATCTTGTACTCCATAGAGATGATCATATATGCATATAGCTATGTGGGGACCTTCACACTATTGAACTTGGCTTGTATATTCCAATGATGAGCCTCCTCAAATGAGCTCTAGGTTTTCTTGAGCGAGCAAGTTGGATGCACCCCCACTAGTTCCATTGGAGAGCTTTTCTAGCTCGTATGGGCATCCGTTGCATGGCAATCCCTACTCCTCACATCATATCTATCATTTGGCCTTCTCTCGCCTATGAATGTCCTCATTGATGTGAGCCTTTCACACCCTTTTTTTCTTCCTCCTCCACCTTATCTCTCTATTTGCCATCGTAAGTGTCAATTCTCGTGCTTACGTTCATCCATTGCACGAGTGCTCAAAATATCGAAAGGGAGTGGATCAAATTGACTTATACCTGGCTAGTGGTCTGGGGACGAGTCAAGATAAGATTCCAAAGAAGAATAAGTGTGAAACTTTAGTAGATTGAGTTCTCAACAAATAAATAATTCTCTCTCGTATTTCCATTCCCCACTTCTTGCACGCAAACACCATCTGGAGACATTCGAGTCACGGACAGCGAGAGCTCGTGCACCTTTATGTTCTTATGTTGCTTGTTTCAATGCTAATATAGACTCTTGCTTGTTATGACTTGAATTGAATTACATACCTTGATTTCTTTACTTACAAAGTTCTTATATGGTTGTTAGCATGTCACCACAGAAATTATGCTTGTTATCATTTACATACTCGAGGACGAGCAGGAATTAAGCTTGGGGATGTTGATACGTCCCAAACGTATCTATAATTTCTGCTTGCTCCATGCATGTTTTGTGTGATATTGCTATGCTTTTGCTACACTTTCATACACTTTTGATCACATTTGGACTAACCTATTAACTCAGTGCACCTTAGTGCCAGTTTATATTTTCTGCTGTTTTTCTATTTCAGGTTTCCCTCATATTAAAAATGCAAATTCTGGGAAAATACAATAAAAAATCAGCGCTTTGGAAGCTTCCGGAATCCAGAAGGAGGGACAGAGGGGACCTACCAGGGCCCCAGGCACCCTCCTGACGTGACCAGGAGTGGGGCCACGCCAGGGGGCCGCCTGGACCCCTGTTTCCCCATGGCTGCCCCCTTCACCTATTTATTCTCCGTCCTCTGAATCCCTCAATGACAGAACCCCTTTTCGCGATCTCTCCTCTGTTCCGTCGCCGTCGCGCTTCCAAGATCGGGAGCACCGGAAGACCCCTTCCCGGCACCCTGCCGGAGGGAGGATTGACCTCCGGGAGCTTCTCCACCACCATGGACGCTTCCTGGATGATCCGTCAGTAGTCCACCTTGCACCATGGGTTCATGATCAGTAGCTATGTGACGTTCTCCTCCCCTCTTTGTTCTTCATGGAGTAGACCTTGTGAGCTTCCCTACATGATCAAGGCACATATGTAATTCTTTTTGATGTTGCTATGCTGAGTTTGCTGGGATCTAATGGACTATGAGACTATGTTCAGATTGTGATTGAGTAATATATTTGGTTCTTATCTTTTATATTTTTTTTCTTGAGTAATTCTTGCATGTTCTCCGTTGTTGTTTATTGCTTTGGCCAAGTAGTAGGTAGTGACTCCAAGAGGGAGCGTTATGCTTGATTGTGGGTTCATGTCCCCTGATGACTAGCTTGAGTGACAGAAACACGAGTCTAGGGGATGTGCTGTTGGCACAAGGGGTAAAACAACGGTGCCTGTAACCGCGGTTGCAAGGATTGTTTACTTTACGCAAAGTGATTTTTAATGCAGTTGTCTGGTGCTTTGGGTTTAACTTTGGGTGGGTCTCACTACTTAATACCAGCGAGATGTTCTGGATAGATATCTCAAGGTGGATGATTAGTAGTAGATGCAGATGGATTTTGGTCTACTTATTTTGGTGTACCGCCCATGCTTTTGAGCCTCTTCCTTTCTTTGTCGCATAGTTAGCATTGGTTTGCGCCCGTAATCCTGTCAATAGCAGTCTTGTCGTCTTTTGGGAGAGAGACATCACTAGTGAACATCATGGGACCCCGGTCCCTATTTCCATCACTGTTACACCCTCAATTTACTTCCTGCTTTTACTTTCTAGTTATAGCTATCACTACGTATTATCTGTTGCGTTGATCCTTTGTAAACAACAAGGCCGGAGAGATTTACATCCTCTCTGTACTCGTTGGGAGCAAAGTTATTTGTTGTGCGTGCAAGTCTAGGTGAAGTAAGCAACCTTGAGATGTGAACGGCGCCATTGTTCACTTCACCACTTACTTGTCGACCTTGGAGTCCTACTAGTCGATATCAACCTTGGTATCTTTGCCAAGGGAAATCTTGATGTTACACTACATCCAACCTTCCACTTGGGGTAACCAACGAGGAGTTAGCATCACAGGGCTTACAAGATCAGTGCCGCTAGTTTAAGTTCTGAATACGACGCTAATGCGCACTACTAGGATTTTGGCCATACAAGAATGGCCATTAGCAGCGTGAGCAATATGGCCCGCATTGCAGCAAAATATTAGTAGCGCGACGCTCTCAACTGCGCTTTAGATGGACACCCAGTAGCAGCGCGGGTACTAGGCCTCCGCGCTGCTAATAAGTTATCCCAACTGCTGCTCTCGTGCCTAGCCACTTTAGAAGCGTGGGCGTAATGGCCCGCGCTATAGATGTTTATGAAATTTACAGCGCGTGCCTTTAGAGCCGTGCTTCCAATGTTGCTAACCCTGGCCCAGTTAAGTGGTCCCACCAACCAGCAGTGCAGGACTTACACCCCGCGATGTAGATGATTCAGTTAGATGAGGCGCAGTGCCCTGCCTCGCGCTGCTGATGTTGCACTAAGAGTGCATTAAATGCTCTCTTTCCCTCTCTTCTTTCTCCCTTCCTACTCACACTCTTCTTTCTCCCCTTACTCCTTACACTCTTCTTTGCCCTCCACCATCTCCATTAAATATGGCTCCTCTCACTCTTTCCTTTGCTCATCTTTGTCACTCCTACATATGTGATGTAGCTAGCTCTCTTTTACTCTCTTGCATTTCATTCTCTCCCACCAACTAGATCCCACACTCTCTTTTCCTCTCTTGATCATCTCTACTACCAAATAGATGTACTCCCCACACTCTCTTTTCCTCTCTTGATTATCTTTCCTCCCAACTAGCAAGGATATCATATTTCATATTTAGGTGAGTAAAATGTTGTGCTTTTTAAAAATGATGAATTTTTGTGTGTATGACACTTGAGAGAGAGGTTAATTGGATTATGTGTGACATGATGGTCAAGTTGGTTATGTATTTTTCAAATCATCAAATGATGTGTGCGCATGACATGATGAAAGTTTCCTATGTTTGGCCGAAATGTCAATTTATTTCTGTTTCGGCGAATTTTAGGCAAACTCTATATGTCCTTTTTTAGGGAAGGTCATGCCAATTTTTTGTACGAGGGTTTAATGCATATATATGCATGATTATAAATGTTTTGATTTTGTATTAATTTACACCGTGCAGGCAACATGAAGAAGAATTTAGTGAACGTGACAAGATTTTTGGAAGCCGCGGTGTCCGACATGCATGAAAATAATCGCAAGGAGATAAAATGTCCGTGTCAAAAATGCAAAGAACAAGTCTGGATGGACCCTTTTAAAGGTGACCATTTGAAGGCGCACTTGATCATGCATGGTTTCATGAATGGCTACACTTGATGGATAAGTGAAGATGATTTTGAGGATGCCGAACATGGAGAAGATGCCGGACATGGAGATAATGCCGGACATGGAGTAGATGTCGTCCATGAAGAAGATGCTGGACATGGAGAAGATGCCGTAAATGAAGAACAAGATGGTGGACATGGAGAAGACGCTGGCACGCAACAATCTGATTCGTTTTTACTAAGTTCAGTCATGCAAGACCCTCATGTTCTAGAACTGCTTCGCAAGAATACGACTAGCGAAAGAGCTGCTTATAGAGATGAGGCCAAGCTGTCACAACTGGAGTTAGACTCGAAGTATCCACTGTATGAAGGTTGCCGACCTGAGGACACGCGCTTGAGTTTCACGCTCGGTATCTAAAGACGAAGACAAAAAACAAATGGAGTGACACAAGCCTCGATTAGCATTTGAATTTTCTACAAGGAACTTATCCCGAGGGGAACGTGTGTCCTACTAGTATCGACGAAGCCAAGAAAATCGTGTGCCCTCTTGATTTTCCACACATTAGATACCATGCGCGCATCAACGGTTGCGTCATTTATCAGAACGAGAACGCATAAAAAACCATTTGTCTGAAGTGCAACGCTTCTCGTTAGAAGAAGGATGGAAAGATGGAAACTCCTCAGAAAGTTGTGTGGTACTTTCGGTTGAATCCCCGTTTGCAACGGTATTTCGTTGATCGTAAGGAAGCAGAGCTAATGAGCTGGCACAAGGATAGGGAGAAGCCGGATGATGGCGATGATCCAAAGCCAAGACACCCCGCAGATGCTAGCCAGTGGAGAGCACTAAAAGGTGAAGATGCAAATTTCACTGCTGATCCACGGAACATCGTGCTTGGTGTGAGTACCGATGACATGAATCTGTATGGCAACCATAAAACCAATCATAGCTCATGGCCCGTGTTTCTATGGATGTACAACATTCCTCCCTGGAAGTGCATGAAGACAAAGTACATACACATGAGTATGCTGATTCAAGGGCCAAAACAACTGGGAAATGACATAAATCTATATCTTGAGCTACTGAAAGAGGAGTTTGAGGTGTTATGGAACCATGGGGTCAGGACATGGGACGCTTTCAAAGGAGAATATTTCATGATGAAAGACGCGTTGCTCACGATGATGCATGACTATCTCGGTTACCGATATGTCTCAGGGAAGGTGTGCCACAGACATTGCGGATGCACAAGGTGCATGGATGATAAAACGTCTCTGCAGCTACCGATACCCGGGTCCGCGAAAACCGTGTACATGGGGCATCGAAGATGGCTAGAACTAGATGACCCATGGAGAAAGCGTGGATATCTATTCAATGGAGAGGTTGAGAAGAGAGGACCTCCACATAAGAGGAGCGGCACCGAAATCAAAATGTTTTCGGATGATTGGGAAGAGTGCCCCTCACCGGGAAAGAAGAAAAAGGCACCGGATCCGCTCCTGAGGGTAGGGAAAACAAAGTTTGTTTTTTGGGATTTGCCGTACTGGAAGATCCTCGACACTCCTTATAGCCTTGATCAAATGCATACCATGAAGAATGTTCTCGAGAGCTTGCTTGACACACTTCTGAACATGTCAGAGAAGACTAAGGACGGGCCAACGGCAAGAACTGACTTGAAAATCTTGGGTATAAGGGAAGATCTTCATGGAGCACCACCGAAGGATATGGAGACGGAGACGGAGATGGAAATGGGAAAAAAAGTCAAGAAGAAGAAAGAACATTATTGCCCCCCTCTTGCTTCACCTTAAGTCAGAAGGAGATCGATCGATTTTTCAAGTGCCTTGTTGGAATCAAAGTTAGTTCCGGTTTCTGTGGAAAGATAAGCAGATATCTAGACATTAAGAAGAAAAGGCTTAGCGGGATTAAGTCTCATGACTGTCACGTGATGATGACCCAAATACTCCCGGTTGCACTTAGAGGGATAATGGATAAGCACGTCCGTGATACACTTATTGGTCTATGCAATTTTTTCGACACCATCTCTCAAAAGTTGATCAGTGTGAAGCAGCTCCAAAGGTTACAAGAAGAGATCATTGTCATATTATGTGATCTTGAGATGTATTTCCCACCTGCATTCTTTGACGTCATGGTGCATCTGTGTGTCCATATTGTCGACGACATCATCGACCTCGGACCGACATTCCTGCACAACATGATGCCATTCGAAAGGATGAATGGGTTCCAAAAAGGCTTCATTCGTAACATGTCCCACCCGGATGCAAGCATTGAATAGGGCTATCTCACCCATGAATGCATTTCTTTCTGCGAGAGTTGTCTAGGTATCGAAAACCCTGTTGTTGGTTTTCCCATCAAGAAGCACCTTGGTAGACTCGAAGGAGTAGGTCACATCACTGGCTCAAGGGAATTGCATGTGGACTATTTGGGCCGACACACAAATTTTGATAGAGCAAACTTAGTAGTGTTACAACATCTACAACCGATAGATCCTTTCTTGGCACTTCACAAAGACATCATTAAAAAGTACCACCTTGAACTACGGATAACAAAGACAGACACCGAAGTTACTAGAGAGCACAACTCTTCTTTCTTGCGTTGGTTCAAAGAGCATGTCCTGGCTAATCCTCCGCAACAGGGTTGTACGAACGACGAAAATCTGATATACGCCATAGCACATGGCCCCTGGGTCAACCTCGCCACTTATTAGGCATACGACATCAACGGTTACACATTCTACACTAAGGAGAAAGATAAAAAAGTGATTATCAGAACTCAGGGGTGACGATGGAATCCATGAACGACGATGGCGTAATTGAAAGATTCTATGGGAGGCTAGAAGATATCTGGGAGCTTGATTACTTTGGAATGTACAGCATGACGATGTTACGTGTCCGATGGGCTAGGAGCGTCAAAAGAGAGAACCATTATTTCACCACCATGTGTATAACTGACGCCAAGAGCAGTACTGTGAATGTCACCGCAAAAAATGAGCCATGGGTACATGCTAAGCACGTGACCCAATGCTTATTCCTAACCGACCCAAACAACCCCAGTCGTGTTGTCGTGAGGAGACGCAAAAGAAACATCATTGGAATTGATGGAGTTGCCAATGAGGAGGACTATAACTAGTACGGTGACCTGATGAGGGAAGATGACGATGACGATGAAGCATACGTCAAAAGAAGAAGCAAAACTATATTACCTAAGAAAGATCGTAATCCTTGTAAAAGGAAAAGTCACGATGAGGGGATAAATTATTCGGCACCGAACAAGAAAGGAAAGAAGATCACTGCGAAGAAACGTCGTCGACGCTGATCATCGGGAGAAACTATCAATACCAGATTTTTTTGTATAAGCACTTATTATATGATGTAATCGCGTTGTATAATAAGCACTTAATTAATATTCTATATATTGTACCATTGCTTAATATGGCGACCCCCATTCAACCTAATTCTAATAACACTAACCTCCTAATCCAACCCCTAACCCTAATAACACTAAAACTTAACCATAACCTTAATTACAAAAATAACAGAATAAAAAAATAAAAAATCATCTACAACGCGGGTTACGTTGGGCCGCGCTTCAGATGGTACATCTACAACAACCCATTCAGCAACCCATCGAGCAGCCTGAAGAATATTTCGACTATATAACTATTTAGGACTCCGGGTCGCAGGACCAACAACCCTTTCGCATCACGGAGCGTGCTGCTGACAGCGACAACACAGAGGGGGGGGGCAACACCGAGACCACTGACACAGATGGTGCCAACCAGACCATGGACGGTGCCAAACAGGCCATGGATGGTGCTAGCCAAGGGTCTAGGACCAAGAGGAAGCAGAAACTCCACCCCCAAACAAGATCCGCGTCGGAAGACTTGATGTCCACGAGGTGCACCCTGGCACCTTCGACGTCGTAAGTCTGCCGGAGGTGTCGGGATGCTACGGCAACAACGTGGCGTGCATCCTTTGTGAGACCGTCAATATCAACCAGACAAACATTAGAGAAGTACCCGGAGGAGATTTGGAGAACCACCTCCGAGAGAAGATTCATGCGAGATTGAAGTTCCCCGGCCGGAATGAAGAAGTCCTTCCGTGGAAAGATGATAATATGCAGGGGATAAATGCAAAAGCCCTCAAGAAGTGTAGCAAAGACTTGAGAAACTGGAAACATGTGGTGAAAGTAGAGATTGCTAAAGAAGGTTCAACGTATGAGACGATTAAGAGTCACTTTCCGTCTATAAAGGAAGAAGACTATGAAAAATTCAAGGCTCATTGCAAAGACCCTGAAACCCATTCAAGGTCGCAATATTTCAAGGGTCTTCATAAGAAGAACGCCAGGATCGCACACCTCAGAAGCCGTGGTTACACCGGGAAGAGGTGAGTGTGGGATAAGGAGGACGCGGCACGTCCGGAAGGTCCGTGGGATCCAGACTCTTGGGAGGATTTCGAGGATCCGCTGGCACGTGACTACAGTAGGGCCCAGTACACAAGAGACCCGATAACCGGGGAATGGACCACAGACACCCCGACGAGGAATGTCATAAAAGAAATGGTAATTTTTTTTATTTTCCACCTTAATTAGCTTCTAATGAGCAAGTCGCTAACGGTTCACGTCGATCTTTTTGTAGAAGGAGCAACTACGGCTTGCATCAGAAAGCGAGTCATCGTCTGAGACGTCAAAGTACATTTGGGACACCCCTTTCAATCGGGCGTTGAACAAAGTGAAGGGAAAGCCCTTGCACGACCCGCCGAAGTATGGACGCGTAGCCGGCGCCGGAGTCGGGGCCTCCTGGAACTACTACTACAAGGAGGATAAGGAGACACGTAATCAGAGAAGAAGGCTCAACAGAGTTACCCTTGACAATGTGCACAAGGCGGTCGAGGCAACCACGCGGAAGGCCAGAGAAGAGGTCCTGGCAGAGGCGGAACAAAACAAGGCTAACCTGGTCGTGGCAGCCATAGCTGCAGCCAGAGAAGAGGCCCGGGAAGAGCTTAAATCTAGTTTTTCTGCCTTGGTGCCAGCTATGCAGAAGTGGGGAAAGAAAATCCCAACGCAGATCATTTTCCCCTTTGTATCTTCATCGGGAGCAACTCGGTGAACACCGGCATCACACCCGCACATGCAATCTGGCACGAACTCGTCGCACCAGACACTATCGCTCATAGTAGGCCCTCCCGCGGCTCTGGCATGCCCCACGGGGCTTTGACATTAGCTGAGCTCGAAGCTATGAAGGTAACTATGTGTTTCACGCTCATCAACATATTCAATCTTCTATTTCTTTGACATTCAAATCTCTGAAGACGCACATGTCTTCACAGGGCAACGAAACTCCACGCACCCCCTATTGAACATCAGCGGCCATGTAGTGGATGTTGCGAATGCATCGCTCATGAATCCATTGGACCGGCAGTTGCACCACGTTCTCATGCTCGACACCGTGTTCAAAGTTACCTTATCTCGTTTGCTATCAAACGAGTACTCTAAGTTGCCTCTTCCCTTTCCTAGTGGGGGAGAAGAACAACCGACAGATCTTGGAGGATCCAAGGGTTGGATGATAATGTGGACGAAGGAGCCTATCCCCGTGGAGCCTGCCGGTGCGACGCTGACCCAAGGTAATGCCACTTTTACTCCACCTATGCATTTCCCATCCTTTGGCTTGGGCGATCATAGCAGCGGACGCGAAGAAGGTCCAATAGTCCCGGTGGCTCATCATGCTGCCCCCGTTGATCCACACCTGAGAACATGGAGGATGCGAACCCTGACCAATACCTCAACCTCAACCATACCTATGATGACGCTCAACCTGATGATGATTTTGAGCTCAACCTTGATGATATGGATCATGAAATGCCTGACCAAACCCAAAAGGAACATGCTAGCCTTCAGTGTAAGAAGTCTTTGTTCGGAAAATTCTCCTTGGAGGACATGCCTCCTGATGCCTACACCTAGGACAAAGGAGCCGAGAAGCCACCAAACATACTAAGCCCGAACACAACCTGGGCCTGGGACAAAGAAGAAGCCAAAGTATATGAATATAGGGAAGAAATGCGCTAATGTTGCTTCCATGAGCCAACCCCCACCTGTGATCCGCGTTCACGACAGTGTACCGATTCATGATGCGCTGGTGCTCCATATATCGGGTAGGCCGATGCTACCGACAAATGCACTCAAGGGCTTAACACCAGAGATTAGGAGACTGCATGACCATGTCTTGTAAGGAGCAAAGTCTTCTTCGAGCCCCTGCTGGCACAACAAGATACCCTCTTTACGCGGCTAAGGTGCCCCCATGCTTAGACTTCAACCATATTTTCCCCACTGACTTGATCTTTCTTCGGTTTGATTACATCTTTGAGATGCTACACATGAGACGGGTCGATTTTACCTTCGTCCGCCTTTATGCGCTACATCTGAACTACCTGGTGAAGAAGGAGGAACTCTCACAAATTGCGGTAGCGGACCCATACTACATGTCTGAGAGTTTCTTGAATCTGGGGGACGAGGAACACAAGGGAGCTGAGAAGTACATCACAAAATTGATGCTGGAAAATAAGGAAAAGGAGATTATTCTTCTGCTGTATCATCCCACGTAAGTGATTCGTAAGACACTTTATTAACGCATCCAACTGTTACTTCGCACGTACGCATATGGATGTTAGTTTCCTGTTAACTTATTTTTACGTAGTGAGCATTGCATCCTTATCGTATTATTCCCGCAAGTATCCCACGCACTCTATATGGACTCAACCAAGAACAAGGAGAAGAAAGACTATACCCACATAAAAAAGTTCTCGATAGAGATCTCTTCACCTTCGGAAACAAGGGTGGCTACATCAGAGTCCCCAAAAAGAGACAAGGCGTTGCATGTTTTGGCTATAATACTAACTTCTGCTGCCTCCAACAACTGACAACAAGTGACAAGGATGAATTCTACACCATCCATCATATGAATGAGTTCAGAAGGGATCAACAACTTCTTAGAATGAAAACTGAATCCGATAGACATGTCATCGACTGGGCCAATAACCTAGCAAGCACGAAGGATGATGCTCCCAGACTTGAATTCTACCGCATCCAAAATTCGCTCGCGACGATCATCATGAAAGATGTCATCGAGAAGGATGGCATGTTCTACGTGGGGACACAGTCCCGTGAATCCGTCGACACTCGCCAATATTTGCAGGGTCAAGACCCAAATCCTTCCACAAATCTAGGTTGCATCCTTCCGGATATTCGAAAGTGATGATTGACGATGACCAGATTGTCTGTTTTCTGTAGAGCGAAACTTTGAATTTCTCTATGATGAACGTTGTGATGTAATCGGTTATTTTAAACTTGTGTAGCGCTCTAGTTTGGGCACGGTGAACTTTGTTATGTTTTACTATGTGGTCGCTTGTATTTGATAACATTTTAACTCTTATCTTCATGTTGCTTTGTTATATTATATCATCAATATATTTTAAGTTTTTTTATGACATATAGATCGATGAAGAAGAAGTGGTACGTCGTGTACATTGGGAGGCGTCCGGGAGTCTACGATGAGTGGTCAGAGTGTCATGCCCAAGTCAACCGCTTTCGAGGTAGTAGCTACAAAGGGTTCCAAAGAAAAAGCGAGGCCGAAGCTAGCTACTTGAGGTTCACGGTACTAGATGTAGAGAGGAATTAAAACGGGCTCAAAGACTACCTCCTACTTGCTTCCTTTTTTATCGCGACGACTCTTCTCTTGTATAGCAAAATATTGTAGTTTCGATCCATCGTGAAACATGCATGTATGAATTGTATTGGAGACTTGTATATTTCAACATGATGTGTTGGTCACTAGGCTGATAATTTTAATATGTTGAATCACAAGCAATGTGTGTGCTGCTACTTGTGTGATGTTACTTTATATGCTGGAAATATATAAAAAACTGTATAAATACAAAGAAAATAATCATGAAATAATAAAAAATATATATGAAAATATCAGCAGCGCGGGTCCTGAGACCAGTAGCAGCGCAGCCACCCTGAGGTGAAAATCAACTCTTACAGCGTAGGCACGCTTCAAATGGCCTTACACACCCACGGCGCGGGTCCGGGGGAGTGTGATGCTAACTATAGATTAGCTACAGCACAGGGACCCCACACTATAGATGAAAGTTAGTTGCAGCGCATTATTAGCAGCGTGGGCACCCCGTGCTGCTGATGGGCCTTTAACCCATGCCGATGGAGGCCATTATCCTAGTAGTGGCGCCTGTTAGTGGTTAACTTTCAATCGTGCACCGCACATGGAACCGTCGGGAGTGAAGTCGCGTTGTGGCAAGTCTTGGCCCGACCGACTAATCAGCTGGGTCTTACCTAAGCACAAGTATACGCGACATCTGGGATGTAGTGTATCGCAGCCCAGGCAATGTTTGTAGGGGCGTGTGCCGGAATAGAATGCACCCACTCGGAAAACAATCGAGTGGACTAGTAGTATGGTCACTCACGGAGCGTCCGAGTATTCAGGCGAGGAATAAGTATGAAATGCGCCCACTCGGGGAATCGTCGAGTGGGCCTGTGGTATGAGCACCGGAGGAGGGTCCGAGTGCTCAGGCAGGGAGTACGTTTGCTCATCTTTTGTGCCTTGTATGTCTGTGCGAGTAGTCACTCGAGAACATTGTCGTCTTGGGTGAGTAAACACTCGAGCCTCGTAGCATGGGCGAGTAGTCACTCGAGCCTTGTAGATGTCTTGTCGGAGGGGAGTATCCACTCACACCCTCAAAATTTGACCTATGCTGCTTGTGCTCCATTAGCGATGGGAGTAAAATTTTGATGTAATCAAAATTATAAACAAGAGGATAAAAAATCTAAGAGGAAAGTATCTTTTCCTTGTTCGAGCATCTGCGCAGGCATAAAACCGCCCCATCTGTGCAGCCGAGATGTCAAAGGTCGTAATGATGCTTCCTGATAACGTGTTGAAGATGACGGCGACAGGCTGCGAAACGTCGCGTCCGTTGGTAATTATGATGACACCTTGGGTGGCGCGTTATGAGCTCTGTGCTTCTGCCGCCTGTTGGATTTCCATGGATCGCGTGGGAGCACGCGTAATTTACTGCCATTTTAAATGTTGCTTTATGCGAAGAGACGCCCTGTCTTGGAATCATTAAGGTTGCATGCTTCGGTCTTTAATTTCGTCCCGCAGCGCCATTTCATATTTCTAGGCATTGAGTGTTCCCCTTTTGCCCTTGAGATGGTGTATAAATACAGGCTATTGTACTGTGGTGCTTTGGCCATCCATATTTTGTCCGTGGTCGCATTTCTGGCCGGATTCTTCTGCCTTCTTCTTTTTCTTCCTTTGTTTCTGAACTTGGCTTGGATGGCCTGTATCTTCGCCTCCAAGGTTATCTTTACTATCCCCGGTGGGTTCCCATTCGAGCCGAAAGCTCGTCTTTGGTTTTCTTGGAGTCTGGTTGGAGGGTGTTTGCTCGCCAATACAATCTTCGCAAGGGCAACAGTCTTTGCTGCCGGTTTGAAGGAGAAGATACTCTGTCGATCAGAGCCTTTGATGCTTATGGGAATCGACTGGAGCCATGCTGGGAGAGTTCGAGCGATGATGATTCTGGGGGCACAGGTGGTGCCTCCATTTCTTCTTCTGCTGGTGTCTCTCCTGCCACGTCTCGCTCCTGCGACTCATCGACTGGAGGTGGTGCTAGCTACTCCAGGTTTGAGTAGGACGCTGATGTCAAGCCGCTGGCCAAGCGGGTGCGCCAGTAGGAAAAGGCCAACAAGCTCGCCATAAGTCGAGCTTCATCATGTAGGCTTAGGGTAGAAATTTTCCCTTTTTTTGTGATGATGCTCGCCATGGTGTGGGGTAGTGCCAATCATCTCAGCATGAGCACACATGTAGAAGTCATAATTCCTTGTAATGCTTGGCCTTGTAGTCCTTCCGATGTAAATAAATCACCTTGTAATGCTTCATGCGATCAATATATTGAGGATCCCTTCTTTGCTTATGCTTGAGAGTGCTTCCTTCATCTTGTTTTTGTCATTTTATGCACGCGAGTCCCTGAAAATATCGGGTGCGTGACAGCGCTCCCGATGGGAGTATTCCCCGAGGCTTCGGTCAATCATTTGCAATTGGGCGGAGGCTATATAGTTGTTCTCTTTATTTTTTCTCGGGTGCTCTGATGCTTCTTCTCCTGGTGGTACTTGTCTTCTTTCAAGCTTTTGATCATGCTGCGGTTCTTCCTTGGGTCTTTGAGGATCAAAAAATTTATTGGAGGAGGAAATTTTTAAGGGGCGATGGTGTGTTTACACTCGAGCCCCCGAGCACCGATGCATATTCGTCGCGTGAGCGAAAGAACATCTCGGGGAAGGGGATGAAGTCGCGCTCGAGCCCCCGAGTACCATAGTGTTAGTGTCGCGTGAGCGAAAGGATGCCTCGGGGGAGAGGGTGAAACCGCGCTTGAGCCCCCGAGTATCATAGTGTAAGTGTCGTGTGAGCGAAAGAACGCCTCGGGGGAGGGGGTAAGACCGTGCTCGATCCCCCGAGTGCCAATGTGTAAACGTCGCGTGAGCGAAAGAACGTCTTGGGGGAGAGGGTGAAACCGTGTTTGAGCCTCCGAGTGCCAATGTGTGAACGTCGCGTGAGCGAAAGAACACCTTGAGGAAGAGGGTGAAACTGCGCTCGAGCCCCGGAGTGTCAATGTGTAAACGTCGTGTGAGCGAAAGAACGCCTCGGGCGAGAGGGTCAAACCACGCCCGTGCCCCCGAGTGCCAATGTGTAAACATCGCGTGAGCGAAAGAACGCCTCGGGGGATAGGGTGAAACCGCGCTCGAGCTCCCGAGTGCCATGGCCTATAATTGGGGAAACATATGTTTTATTGCTTCGATCTTTACATGAGTTGCTTTGAACAATACTCCTGATGTTGAGAGGGAGGTGGGACGAAGGCAGTCGTGGGCAGTCTATGGGTAGAAGAGGCGTAAGTTTGCCACGTTCCATGGATTGCCCACGTCCTCGTCGGTCTTCGGGTTCTTTAGCCTGTAGGCTCCTCCTCCGATCACTTCGGAGATTATATAGGGCCCTTCCCACTGTGGGGCGAGCTTGTGTACTATTTCCTGCTTTAGACGTAGGACGAGATCCCCAACATTGAAGACACGTTTGCGGAGTCGACTGCTCTGATAGGTGCGCAGTTTTTCATGGTACCCTTCTGACCGTGATAGAGCTATGTATCTTGCTTCATCTGCAACGTCCTTTTCATTTGCGAGTGCATCTGATACGTCCCAAACGAATCTATAATTTCTTCTTGTTCCATGCTCATTTGGGTGACTTTGCTATGTGTTTTGTTACACTTTCATACCTTTTTACACATATTTGTACTAACCTACTAACTCAATGCACCCAGTACCAGTTTCTGTCCGCTGATGTTTGTGAATTGCATGTTTTTAGCCATATTTATAGTGCCCAAAAAATTCCAAGAAAAATATATAAAAAATCAGCGTAACGGAAGCTTACAGAACACCGAAGGGCAGTCGGCGAGGGGCCATCCCCCTCTCAGGAGGCCACCTGGCGCAGCCAGAAGGGCCCCCACGCCCATAGGCCGCCTGAGAGGTGGGGCCCTCCCCTGGTTCCCCCCTTGGGGTTATATTACCTCCTCGGTGCAGAAACCCTGAAAAGCGACCCCACATCACGATTTTCACCTCTGTTCCGCCGCCGCCGCGATCCAGAGATTGGGATCACCAGGAGACCTTGTCCCGGCACCCTGCCGGAGGGAGGATTGATCTCCGGGAGCTTCTTCACCACCATGAGCGCTTCCCGGATGTGCCGTGAGTAGACCCCCTTGGACCATGTGTCCATGAACAGTAGCTATGTGATGTCTTCTCTCCAATCTTGTGCTTCAATTCTTAGCCCTTGTGAGCTGCTCTACATGATCAAGGAACCTATGTAATTTTCCTGCTGTTGCTATGCTGTGTTTGCTAGGATCTGATGGATTATGAGATTATTTTTAGATTGTGATGAGTTATATATTTGGTTCTCCTTTTAAATTTTGTTTTTGAGTAATTCTTGCATGTCCTCTGTTGCTTTTTATTGCTTTGGCCAAGTAGTAGATAGTAACTCCAAGAGGGAGCATTATGCTTGATTGTGGGTTCATGCCCCCCCCCCCCCCGATGTCTAGCTTGAGTGACAGAAATATGAGACTAGGGGATGTGCTGTTGTCACCAAGGAGAAAACAACAGTGCTTGTAACCGCAGTTGCAAGGATTTTTTACCTTACACAAAGTCGGTTAATGCAGTTGTCTGTTGCTTTGGGTTTACACTTTGGGTGGGGATCGCAACTTAATATCATCGAGATGTTCTGGATAGATATCTCATGGTGAATCCTTAGTGAGTAGATGTTGATGGATAAACGGTCTACTTGTCTTAGCGTACTTCCCATACTTTTGAGCCTCTAACTTTCTTGTGGCATAATTGCCATTGTTGTGCGTTTATAATTTTGTCAATTACCCAACTGTAATTTGTTTACCCAACGTAGATGTTTTATCATCTTTTGGGAGAGAGACATCACTAGTGAACATCATAGGACCCCGGTCCATATTTCCACCATTGTTTACACCTCAACTCTTTACTGCTTTATTTCATTTTCGTTGCAATCACCATCACTATTTCCATTGTGCGTTTGACCCTTTGTAAACGACAAGACCAGAGAGATTGACAACCTCTCTGTACTCATTGGGAGAAAAGTTACTTGTGTCGTGTGAAGGTTCAGGTTAAGGGAGCAATATCATTCAGACGGCGCGTTGCTCGCTTCACCACCTTCTTGTTGACCTTCGGATTCCTACTGGAGACATAAACCCTATCCTCTACGTTAGGGGAAATTTGCTGCTAGGCTATATCTCAACCGTCCACTTGGGGTATCCAACGAGGAGCACTACTTCAGTGCCGTCAAGCAAATTTTTGGCACCGTTGTCGGGGACTCCAATCATCAAGATAGGGGAGTTGCACACTATCTATTACCTTTGATTTTTAGTCTTGTTAGTTTACTTTCTAGTTTTTGCTTTTGCTTGTGTGTCTTATATGAAAAACCCAAAAAATAGTTGCTAACTTTTGTCTTTGTATTTGTCTTTCTCTTCCTACTGATGTTATCTTTACCATGGGTGTGGAACCACCAAAATATGGTAGGATGGACATGTTGCACTTGGATCGCCTTTCGTCAATTTGTGCTCGCGCTAAAAGCCCAACCGACTTGGTTGTGGGAAAATCATTGGATGAGCATGCTCATTATACGCGACACCGCTTATCTCAGAAAAGGAAACACTTATGGGATCAAATACAAGTTTCTTATTGCTTTGTTGAGTGTTTCTGCCACATTTATGATTTTACTTCATGTTGTAATATAGATCGTAAACACCTTCCTTTCGAATGTGAATTTAATGAAAATGAGATCCTATCTTCTGATGATGAAGGTGTTTATGATTACTTTGATGTTGAAAAGACTGAAGAGTTTGTTGCCTTCAAGGGTGCTTATGGGATTGCTTCTTTGATTGAAAAGTATTATAATACTATTCACAAGTCCTAAATTTTTGTAGGGCTTCAATATTGCTTTGAGAATTATTTTTTCAATGATTATATCGAGGATTTAAAAAACAAAATGTTTTCTGCCCAAGAATAGGCCAATGTTTGTTTTGATGAGGAATCCTCTTATTCCGAGGACTCACTTGAAATATCCCATTCCGAAGAACTTCATACTTGTTGTGTTTATGGGCAAGATGCCACTATGGATAATGCTTACGAAGATGAACTTGCTATAGTTCCTTATGTTAAGCATGAAATTGTTGCTATTTCACCCACACTTGATTGTCCTATTATCCTTTTGAATTCTCCAAATCATATTCCGGGGAATTGTGCTCTTATTGAGGCTCAATGTGGTGGGATGCATTTATCTTATGATCACATTGATTGTATTGAAAGTAATACACTTGTGCTTGTAGGCCATGAACAACATGCACTATGTGATAGTTATATTCTTTATGTTGTTCATGATGCTACTAAAAACTATTTTGAGAAAGGAAATTTTGGTAGTAGAAACTTTCATATTATAAAAACACCTCTCTTTATGATGAAAGTTTTGAAGTTCTTCTTCTTTTACCTTCCTATGATTGTTACTTTGTGCTTTCATGATTTATTTCTTTACAAGATGACTATTCATAGGAAGTGGGTTAGACTTAAATGTGTTTCATATTTGCTTCTTGATGCTCTCTTTTGCTTCAATTCTTATTATCTTGTGACCATCTTTCTATAATCTTCATGCCTAGCTGAAAGGCATAAAAGAAAGCGCTTATTGGGAGGCATCCCAATTTTTTTACTTTCAGCGTTAGTGGTCTCGATCCTTTTTACTACTGTAGAAACATCATTGTATTTTTATTTTCAAGCTTGTGCCAAGTTTTGGCCTCTGATTGCAAGAAAGTTCAAAAGTTGAGACATGCTGCCCAGAAACAGATTCTGTTTGCTTGACAAAAAAATTCATCATAAATCACCAGATCATCTTTTTGATCTGAATTCTTTTGACAGTATGATCTATACAATTGAATTTCTAGCATCTGTTTTGAGTTTTTTGATTTGAGTTGCAGAAGTACCCCAAAAAAATTATTTACTACCTGCTGGTCTGCTTTTCACAGATTCCACCACGTTTTGTATTTTCTCAGTTTTGCAAATCTTAGGCTTGCTTTTTCTTTGCAAAAACTTTTTGGCACTCTTGAGAAGCAGTAGCTCTTCATGAAAATCTTTATTTCCAGTCGAGAAAAATTATCTATTTGTGGGTACTAACCACTCTAATCAGCTTAAGATGAGTTTCGTATGAAGGGAGTTTTCAAGTATGTGAAGGAAGATGATGAAATAATATCTGGGAGTGTCAAAAGTTCAATCTTGGGGATGCCCCCGTGCACCCCCAAGAAATATCCAAGGAGACTCAAGCATCTAAGCTTGGGGATGCCCCCGTGCACCCCCTTTGTGACACCCTGGTTTTCGCAGCATTTTCTTTTGGAATTTGAACAACTCTTTGGACTTGAACTTGAGCATATTTTCTTTCCATGCTCAAGTATCCATGACTCCATGACTTTCCCATACCATCCCACTGATCCATCTCATCCAAGACACCATTTTATTCAAGCCATATATTCCTTTTTCAATAAAAATGAATATTCCCTTTATTAGAGGATTGTGAAGCAACCCCTATTTATATTGCTCCATAAATCCCCAAATAATTCCCTCATGACCTTGATGTTATATATTGCCAAATTGTCCAAAAATATTGCATGGACCAAGTGAATTTTTCCTCCAGAAAAATTCATTTGTCTATGGGGGCAGAATGGAGCATTGTGAAGGGAGTGCCATTTCTCTTGATCATGCGCTGGTGAAAATTTTTCTGCAAGCTCATATGATCATATCATTAGCCTCCACCAAATTTCACCACCATTTTCTTAGCCAAACTCCCACCATAAATTCCCAAATATTTCATGAAGAGAGGGGCATTGTGAAGGAAGTGCAAGATAGGGGATCCCATTTGCCTTGAAACATTTTGAGCATAATCCCACATCCAAATAACTCCACCAAACCAAGTTTGAGCCAAATCCCCTCATCCATGTGAGTGCATCATCACGTGGAAGTTTCTGACCAGTGAGACACCTTGTGAAGCACGTGATTGCTAGGTGTGTCCAATGGACATTAAATTTTACACACATGTGCCCACACCCAGATAACCCCGCCACACCAAATTTGAGCCCATTTCATCAAGTAGAAATGATGCCAGCTTCATCAAAGTGTTTCTGGCCCATTTGGAACTTTACAAAGGAAGTATATTTTTTCCTTGATCAAATGGAGCTGCAATTATCCAGATCATTAGTCCTTTGTAACCTAAAGCCAAGAGACAACCTGCCATTCCTACACCATTAACCATTTGGTCACACATTGTTCCCCAAGTTTGCAACAACAAACTTCTTCTTGAAGTAGAGATCACCACAGTAGCCCCCTTGTCCATTCCAAGATAGCACAGTGCTTAGCATAGCAAGGACCACAACCTAGACAAGTTTGGCCACGCTGAAACCCACCCCAGGTGCACCTGCCCAGGGTGGCCACACCCCTGGCTGCAACCGGCGTTCTCTGGCCACGCCCGACGCTGCGAGACGCGTGCACCACGAGCTGCAGAGTGCCCACGTTTTCTTCCCCTCGTCCACCCGCGCCACACGGGCTCCCTTTACACGCGTTGCCACCTCGCACCCCATCCCCCGCAGGAATCCCGCCGGCACAGCTCGCCGCGACCCGAATCCGACGAGCACATGGCGCCCTGACCCGTCGCCATCGCCCCTGATACCCCCGCTTCCCCCTTGCTCCTCGTGCCCCCGCGTGCCTCTGCGCACCCTCCATTACTCGCTCGAGCACGCCATCTCACCCCCAGCATCTCGCCTGCGACGGCCACGTCTTCTTGGCATGATATGGCTCGGCATCTCGCCGCCCCTCTATAAAAAGGCCGCCCCATGCTCGCAGCTCGACACCAACAACCCACCCTTCCTCCTTATCGATCTCCCGTGCTAGGAATCGCAACCCCGAGGACTTCTTCCTCCCCTCCGGCCACCACCACCGACGTGGTTCCCCCACCAACGTTCGGTCGCTCCAGTAACTCCCAGTCCGCGCAGAGGCCACAAATGAGCTCCCCTGCTTCTCCTGGTGCTCCAGCAACCATCCCCTGCCTGAATTGTTACCGGAATCGACGAGGGGTCGGCGACCACGTCAGAGCCGAGACCCGCGCCGCCTCGACGCATCTCCCCCTAGCAAACGACTTCCGTTTCGAGCGCCACGGGTATGGACGGAACCGCCTGGACACCCTCCGTCCATTCCCCCTGGTCCCGGCCTCCGCCGTGGCCCCTCGCCGGAGTTCTCTCGCCGGTGAGCCGCCTCTCCCCTGTTTCCCTCCCCCCTCTCTGTTATATGACAGGGATGGCCCACTGTCAGCCTCTCATCCCAGTCCGAAGGGGTATCCAAGTAGAGGTGTATTCTCTGGTTACGCCTTCGACGTCAGCCCCCCTTGCTTAATTCGAAAATGATTTAAAATCATTTTAAATCATTATTTTGACCAGAACTTTGACCATGAATATCTTTTGATCTATAAGTTCAAATGAGTTGAAACTTTTTGCATTGGTTTTGTATTGAGCTCCTCTTCATTTTGGCATAGGTTTCATGCCATGTCTTGCTGTTGTTATTTGCTAGTCAAATAAAAGTGAGTTTGACCCCTTTTTCCCGTTGCTTTATTTTGAAATCTTTTTCAGGGCTTGTCTTATTGAAGACCAGGAGTTTTCCCCACCTTGTTGGTGAAAGACAAGCCACAATTTCTTTTGAACCTTTTCAAAGCTTTGACGTGCTTTAAAATGTGCTCGAACCCTCGATAAAATAATGACTAATATGATATGCTTTGATCATGTTGTCATTGCCATGATATGCATGACAATGGTATTGTTATGCTATGATATGCCGTGATCTTGTCATTACCATGTTATGCTTACATGCATCATAATCCCTGGTGGTATTCATAATCTTGCTTTGTTGCATGTTATCACCTTGCCCATCTTGATATGGCTATGTTGCATATTAATTACTGGACCATCTTAACCTGGATAAGCTAATCATATGAACATGCTTAAAGTAAGATGTGACCATGATTGTACCTTGGACTATTTTACATGCATTGCTATAACTAGAATATAAATTCTCATGTTGCACCTGATACTTGTGGATGCTGTTGGAGATATTCTTGGTGCCAAGTTGATCAGGTGCCACTAAACCGAACTTATCAAGTGCAGCCACACTCGCCTGTATGGGAAGGCCTTGGCTTGGTCTATCGGTGGGTTCTCTTATGCGTATCACCAAGGTGGGAAGGCTACGCGCGCGAGGTGACCCTGATCTGGTAAGCGGCGGTAGTCTTGAGAGCCGGTTGTTGATATGGGCCCGTCCCCGGTTGGGACAAAGTTTATGGACCATGCGATGGCAGGTGTGTCTGGAGGACACGAGGCTACCCAATGCAAGGCCCGATATGTGGTACTGTTCCAGATCTAGATGTTTCCATCGAGACCCAGGGACGAAGCACATATCGGTCCCACCCCGACATATGACACTGCCATATGCCCCGGATTTCCAACATGATATCACAACATTACAACTACATGGATACAACATCTCATACAGTCGGCATACAACTGCCTTAATACAATACATCAGCGGAAGATAAATGTCTGAGTACAGACTACAATCAAATGCCTACTGGAAAAGATAAAACACACCATTCCCACGTCCACACGGGTCCAGGCTCTCCGGCGGGATCCACCTAACTAGTCGTCTGTAAGGCCCGATATGCGGTACTGTTCCAGATCTAGATGTTTCCATCCAGATCCGGGGACGAAGCACATATCGGTCCCACCGCGACATATAACAATGCCATATGCCCCGGATTTCCAACATGATATCACAACATTACAGCTACATGGATACAACATCTCATACAATCGGCATACAACTGCCTTAAATACATTACATTAGCGGAAGATAAATGTCTGAGTACAGACTACATTCAAATGCCTACTGGCAAAGGTAAAACACACCATTCCCGTAACCACACGGGTCCAGGCTCTCCGCCGGGATCCGCCTAACTAGTGATCGTCGAGTCTCCAAGAATGCGTACAGAAGAAGAGTCGAGGTAGTAATCAACTGCAGCGGCCGATCAGGCAAAAAATAAAAGGGAAAAGAAAAGCAAGGGGGTGAGAATATATCAAAGTCTTGTAACTGACCTCTCACGAGTAAGATGGGGTTAGTGGTGAGGTTGCAGACGCACTAGCAATATATGACTGGCTAACGGTCTATTTTAGAGTAAGATGAGAACCCAAGCATTCGGTGAGGAATCGCCTCCAACAAGTCTTGCTATCAACTACTTACGCAAACATAATACCTATCCTAACCTTGTCCTCCTCTTCGCATCCCGACGAAGAAGAAGCAGTCAAGGCACACACACGTTGATCAAGTTGTTAAGAGTATCTCAGTTGTTGTTGTTTATGAACAAGGAGTAGGTCTCAAGTCGTCCATAACCGTGGACACGGCTTCTCAAAAATATTTATCCCTGCAGGGGTGTACCAACTGCCCAATACAAGGCTCCTCACACACGCCCATCTCTCTCAGTTTCTACCCATCACAGGCAGTCATGCTATCATTTAGTTCCGAGAGATCCGAAACGACAGGTCCCTCTAGCTAACAACGAACAAATCCGGGTGGCCCCCGGGGAGTCGACATCCAATTCAAAAGCCGGCCACGCTCTCGGATCGGCCTCTTCCGTCTCAACAGGGTTTGGGTTACCGGGACACCTCACGTGAGGTCCCGGGCCCTCGCCGGTCGAAGGTTGACCAATAAGGAAACCATGTCCCTACTGGTCCGGGTTGGTTTAAAGAAAGTCTGCTAGGAGCGACCCGACAGATACACACATGGTTTCAAATGGTAAATTAGCTTGGGCCACCACTAGAAATGTTTGAATCTAGGTAGGTAAGAAAAGGAGACCCCATAAAATCCCACACGCGGTTAGGCACGCTCGTAAGGAGACACAATACCCGGAACTCGGGTCCTAGGCGACTCGAATGGAACAAAGCGTCGGGGCGGGATAGCCTAGACCTTCCATCCTTCGTCGAATATAGTCAACATTATAATAATCATAACATCCACAATAAATATAATAGTGTGATATCCCAATCCAAGGAGTAACAAGATAACAGTTGATAACATCCTAGCATGCATACTAAGCAATGGCTGAGCAGCGAGCAATAGTAACATAGCCGAACTAGGTTTGCTGGGATATTGAGGACATGGAAGTTTGGGTTTATTTGAGAGGCATGAATATGAAGTGGTAGGATCAATCAATCGTTCTATCCTACACCTAGGCGCGAGTGAGCTGAAAGTTATAAGCATGATATATGCTCCCCCTTACCTGATGAGAAGACGATCCGAAGGTGAAGTTGATCGCAAGCTCGCAACGTCTCTGAGAGGTACCCACGGAAGCACACAAGAAGGAAACACCGGAAAAGGCAATCCACGAGCAAGCATCTATTACTACGAAGCAATATCGAGCAAGCATCAAAAAGAAGGCAACACGAGACAACATGCTATGGTATCGCATCCATCGTCGAGAGCGGTTACTAACATGTTAAGTTGAGTATTCGTCACACACGGCGATACCGCACATTTAGAATGGGTTCAAGTTTTTTAGCTACACAAGATGAGCAAAGGTTGTTAACATGGCATCTCACTCAATCATGACATAGCCCACAAAGATGACAAGAGGTGAAGCATAAGGTAAACTATCTATGCTAGTTAATTTAAGTGAGGCACAACCTAAACATGGCATAACACTAAGTGCCCCACGATGATGAAAGGATTTGGTATTGTTCTGCCTGAAACCATATTTTAGGTTGGTTAACAGCAGAAAAAAATAGTATAAACACAAAGTACATGAAATTCTAATCAAGATACATATAAAGAACACTCCAAACGGAGTTACGGTTAAAAAGATATAAGCAAAACAAGTTATACATACAATTTGCCAACATCATGAAGCACACTTTAGAGGAACCAATGAACAAGCAAAACGTTGTGAACATGCACAAAAATGATATGCAACTATAGTAGACATGGCAAGCATGGCATGGAAAAAGGAATCATGCAAATAGGCATCATGGTTCACTAGTTATAAGCAACACAAAATGCTATAAAACATTACTAGTGAAGGACTTAGTGAAAAATCAGGAAAACAGGGAAGAAACTATTATTTTCATGCTGTATAAACAGGGGTAAAACTATATGAAAAAGTGCAGCAACATGACATAGCAATATGTGGGCATGAACTAGACATGATGTTGATCAGGTACAAACAAGAATGAAGGTCATAGGCATCACAGATCAAAAGATATTAAGCATGCAACATGGCATCGGAAAGTTACAGACTTAGTGAAAACAGAGGTGGCTGTCAACAACAGCAGGATAACAACTTTGGAGCTAAGCATAACTATGACCAGGAATTTAAACATGACAATGCAATACATATAATGGAATTAGACATGGCATAGATCAAAATGACATATTGCAATGCTCAATAGGATGCAAGGTTAAAAAGATATAGGGAAGCAAAGTAGCAACTTTATATAAACAGCAGCACACTAACAGCAAGGTAGCTACTTTGGGTGATGAAACAAACATCATGAAACAGACAAATATGACATGTGAATGCATAGCATTGAAGTAGACATGATGCTTAAAAGTATGCAACAAGAATTAATAGCATATGCCTCATCGATGTGACACAATCATCAATCAAACTTGCAATAAAATAATAACAGCAACACTTATCAGGAGGTAACAATAGTTAACAGTCTGATGCCCACTTCAACAGAGATTAACAACATCAAGATGGACTCAAATCAAAATGCTCGCAAAAGATGAACTGAAGTACACACAAAACTAAACAATTTTCCTTTTGGGCGCAACGTCATCCGGGCTACGATTTACTCACAAAATTCAACGCAAAACGGAATCAGCAACATAATTTCTCAGACTTAGCAAAAATTCGTAGGGGCTAATCAACAGAAAAATAAATAAAAGAGGCCTCACCCCAAACGGGCTTGGCCCATCCGGCCGGCGGCTGGCGCTGGGCCGTGCGTGGCGCGCTGGGCCTTGGACGCGCTGGAGAGGGCCCGTGGCCTGGCAGGGGCCCAGGCGGTGGGCTGCGGGGTTGGGCCGCTGGGCGCGCAGACCCAGCTGGCGGTCAACGTCGGCGGAGGCGACCGATCCAGGACGGGGGCGGATGCGGCTCGCCGGCTTCGGCGAGGGTGCGTTGGGCTCCGGCGAGGCGACGTGGTTGTCCAGGTGAGGGCGGTGCGGTGGCGTGCAGATCCAGTGCGGCGACGTTTACCGGGGCGGCCGACGCGAGCTCCGGCGCGAGGCGAGCTTTGGCTCGCCAGCCATGGTGGCGGAGGCCGACGCCTGCGAGGGGTGGGGAGGAGGTGAGACGAGGGAGAGATAGGAGGAGAGGAGAGCACGCTGGAGGGCTCACCGGACGACGGCGCTCGTCGGCGGTTAGCGCGGCGGCTCGGCTCAGGCGGCGCCAAGATGGGCCTGATCGGGCCGCGGCGGCGCTGGCTCGGCCCTGCGGGGCCTGGGAGGCTCGAGGTGGCTGGGTGGCTACGTGGCGGCTCGGGAGCCACATATCTGACGATCCAACGGTGGAGAAGCCTTGGTTGGCTAGGGTTTCGAATATTGAGGCAGATTAGGCAGATCTGCGAATTTTCAGGGGGGTGGCTGCAATTTTTGGCAAGGGAAAACCCTGGAAGGGCTAGGGGGAGTGGTGGTCTTTATATAGCCCAGGTGGATGGCAGTTTGCAAAAACATCCCCGGTTTTTCTCGCACGCGCGCGGTGTTTACGTTTCTGACCGCTGGGGGTCCGCAGGACCTCCGATTATGGTAAAACTTCGAATTGCGCAATCCGCGTGTCAAGCCGACGGCGTTCACCTTGCACTGGAACCGTTTCGAGAACACTTTCCGGCGCGCTATAAAAATAACCCATTTAATTATTAAACGGGGTTTTCGTTCCGTTGGCTACGGCTGGTCTTGTGCGGGTTTTCGCGACAGTGATCGGGTGAAACCCGGTGTCGCAAAGGTCGAGTGTCAGGGTGGTAAGGGTCGGTCTCCATCCGGTACGAGATAAGAGGGGGGAAATAATCGCCGATCAATAAATCAGGGATGCAAACACCGCAAACAAATCAGACAATCAACCAATTCTCACCGAAAATAATTTTTTTTAATATTTGTGAAATCTGGGCTGTTATAATACAACACCACCAACAAGGGATCTCGTCCCGAGATCAAGGACGATCCGGTGGAGAGGGGGGAGAGAAAAGAGAGTCGACGATCTTCAACACCACCAACAAGGGACTCTCCTCCATGTCGAACGACGAACTTCCATCGAGAAGCTTTCCGCAGGTAGACGACATCGTCGAAAATACGAAACCGTCGGTGTCAAGAGGAGGAACAACAAAGATAACCGGATCAAAAGATAGTGTTTGCGACGCAAGTCGTGAAAACACTGGCAGAAGGATGGATGACAATGGATGACCCAGATGTACACCAGAGTTGGAAGTCTAAAGGTACTACCAGATATCCCAAACTTGAGATCGGAATCGAGACAATACGATGGAAACGAGGCATTGTAACGGTTCCGTAACTCAACTTACTCGAGATCCTAGAGTTTGAACGGGATAAGACGAGAATAAAACACTTACGACACTTGTCCTAACCAAAGCAAAGGTAAGGAGTAAAAGATTCCTACTCTCCGATAACTAACTTAGTTACTACAAAATAGTTTTTTTTGTCTAGACTCAACTTGGACCAGAGAGGGGGTCCTACGGTCGGTAAGGCTCTGAAACTAAGTTGTAAGGCCCGATATGCGGTACTGCTCCAGATCTAGATGTTTCCATCCAGATCCGAGGACGAAGCACATATCGGTCCCACCGCGACATATGACAATGCCATATGCCCCGGATTTCCAACATGATATCACAACATTACAGCTACATGGATACAACATCTCGTACAATCGGCATACAACTACCTTAAATACATTACATCAGCGTAAGATAAATGTCTGAGTACAGACTACATTCAAATGCCTACTGGCAAAGGTAAAACACACCATTCCCATAACCACACGGGTCCAGGCTCTCCGCCGGGATCCGCCTAACTAGTCGTCGTCGAGTCTCCACGAAGGCGTCCAGAAGAAGAGTTGAGGTAGTAATCAACGGCAGCGGCCGATCAGGCAAAACATAAAAGGGAAAAGAAAATCAAGGGGGTGAGAATATATCAAGGTCTTGTAACTAACTTCTCACGGGTAAGATGGGGGTAGTGGTGAGGTTGCAGACGCACTAGCAATATATGAGTGGCTAACGGTCTATTTTAGAGTAAGACGAGAACCCAAGCATTCGATGAGGATACGCCTCCAACAAGTCATGCTATCAACTACTTACGCAAACATAACACCTATCCTAACCTTGTCGTCCTCTTCGCATCCCGACGAACAAGAAGCAGTCAAGGCACACACACGTTGATCAAGTTGTTAAGATTATCTCAGTTGTTGTTGTCTATGAACAAGGAGCAGGTCTCAAGTCGTCCATAACCGTGGACACGACTTTTTGAAAAGATTTAACCCTGCAGGGGTGTACCAACTTCCAATTACAAGGCTCCGCACGCACGCCCATCTCTCTTAGTTTCTACCCATCAGAGGCAACCATTTTATGATTTGGTCCGAGAGATCCGAAACGACAGGTCCCTCTAGCTAACAACGAACAAATCCGGGTGGCCCTAGGGGAGTCGACATCCAATCCAAAAGCCGGCCACGCTCTCGGATCGGCCTCTTCCGTCTCAACAGGGTTTGGGTTACCGGGACACCTCACGTGAGGTCTCGGCCCCTCGCCGGTCAAAGGTGGACCAATAAGGAAACCATGTCCCCACTGGTCCGGGTTGGTTTAAAGAAAGTTTGCTAGGAGCAACCCGACAGACACACACAGTTTCAAATGGTAAATCAGCATGGGCCACCACTAGAAATATTTGAAGCTAGGTAGGTAAGAAAAGGGGACCCCATAAAATCCCACACGCGATTAGGCACGCTCGTTAAGAGACACAATACCCGGAACTCAGGTCCTAGGTGACTCGAATGGAACAAAGCGTCAGGGCTGGATAGCCTAGACCTTCCATCCTTCGTCGAATATAGTCAACATTATAATAATCATAACATCCACAATAAATATAATAGTGTGATAGCCCAATCCAAGGAGTAACAATATAACAGTTGATAACATCCTATCATGCATACTAAGCAGTGGGTGAGCAGCGAGCAATAGTAACATAGCCGAACAAGGTTTGCTGTGATGTGGAGGACATGGCTGTTTGGGTTTATTTGAGAGGCATGAATATGAAGTGGTAGGATCAAGCAATCGTTCTATCCTACACCTAGGCGCGAGTGAGCTGAAAGTTATAAGCATGATATATGCTCCCCCTTACTTGATGAGAAGACGATCCGAAGGTGAAGTCGATCGCAAGCTCGCAACGTCTCCAAGAGGTACCCACGGAAGCACACAAGAAGGAAACACTGGAAAATGCAATCGACGAGCAAGCATCTATTATTACAAAGCAATATAGAGCAAGCATCAATAAGAAGGAAACACGAGACAACGCGCTACGGTATCACATATATCATCGAGAGCGATTACTAACAGGTTAAGTGGAGTATTCATCACACACGGCGATACCGCACATTTAGAATGGGTTCAAGTTGTTTAGCTACACAAGATGAGCAAAGGTTGTTAACATGGCATCTCACTCAAGCATCACTACTGGAAAAACACAGTTTGCCGTCAGTTTCTGGCTTTGCCGTCAGCACTTTCACGGGGCTGACGGCAAAGGCACTATGCCCTCAGCCAGAAAAAAAACTGACGGCATAGACCTTGCTGACGGCAGAGAAATCCTTTGTCGTCAGCACCTTCTAAGCCGTCGGCTAGCTGAAGGCATAGAACCCAAAGACCGACGGCACAGGTGGGCTGACGGCATAGGCAGCTTCTCAGCCCCACCCCGTAGAACTGCTTAACAGAACCCGTCTTTGCCGTCAGCTGGCCGACGGCAAAGACTAACGGTTGTCTTTGCCGTTAGCCGGCTGACGGCAAAGCCGGGGGTTATCCCCACCCCGTGGCCACGCCCAACCCCATCTCTCTCCACTCAAATGGCCTGCCCCCGTGCCGCCGCCGCCGACCCGCCCCCGCGCCCGAGCCGCCGCCGTCGAGGCCTGCTCCCGCGCCCGAGCGGCCGCCGTCAAAGCCCTCCCCCCGCGCCCGAGCCGCCGGCGTCGAGGCCCCGAGCCCGAGCCGTCCGCTCGCCGTCTCCGCCCCCGCCCGCTCGCCCCCGCCCGGTGACCGTGTCCGCTGCCGCCAGGGTCGCCGTCTCCACACTGGTGAGACGCAGCTGCCACTCCTCCTCCCACCTCCTCCCCTCTCCTGCAGGTGCACCGCTGACGCTGCCGACGCCGCCACCTGGGTCTCCCGACGCCGCCACCACCTCGGCCCGCTCCTAGGTGAGCTCCTCCCCCCATTCCCGTTGCATTTTTTGTTAGAACAATTTGTATTTAGTAGGAAATTTCCTAGTTAGTTAGTTAGTTATAGTTAGTTTGTTAGTTATAGGATCTGTTTAGGTTTATATAGTTAGTTATATAGGTTTATTTCTAGTTACTAGAAAAGTTTAGTTAGGAAATTATTTGTTATAGTTAGTTCTAAGTTATAGGATCTGTTTAGTTAGGTTTATATAGTTTTAGGTGCTAGGTAGGGTTTTGTTGTTAGTTAGTTTTATATAGTTAGTTAGATGTAGTTATATTTAATTTGATGTAGTTATAATAAAGGAATTGAAAGAAAAGGAAATAATAGAAAGGAAAGGAAATGAAATGAAAGAAAGGAAAGGAAAGAAAGGTAATAAAGGAATAAAATAAAGGAAATAAAAGAAAGGATATAAAGAAAATAAAAAAAGGAAACAAAATAATTAGTTTTTGAAAGAGTTCATTAGAACATGTAGTTACAATTTTTTTTATATCGTTAGTCGTTTGATATCCCCCGGCCTCCCTCTTCACCGGCAACTTTCCTATACCTTTGTGGTTCCCCCTCCTTCCCGTAGGTCCTCGCCGGTCCCCTTTGCTGCTTTCATCGGCTACCCGGCCTCTCCTTCACTCTCTCATCATCGGCACCAGGTAGCTAGGCTTTTCCCTACATGTTTATTGTTAGTATTAGGTTGTTTATTTCCGGCCTTCGTGCCGATGATACTAGCTAAGTAAAGTTGCGTAACCAATATGCGTCTCCCGTTCGAAAGGGTTACGGTTATAACTATGCATGCATTTGCATATTTATAACGGTGATTCTTTCGAATTGTCCAACGTTATCCATGGACAGCCCGGGTATGTGTAGATTGGGTCATTTTCCCATGCTTTGTTCCGGATCCGATGCAGAGTTTCGACATCGCCTCCTTGTTGTTCTCCGAGTACACATCCTCTCGGTTAGTTTCCGAGACGTGTATTAGGAGAACAGCGGGGAGGTGCTGCCGAAATTTTGCGTTGGATCGGGAGTAGAGCATGGGAAAATGACCCAATCTACACATACTCGGGTGGGATTAGGACCCATCTTTACCTAGTAGCTGGTAGGTGTGCATGCCGTGCATCCCAATGTTTTAACCATGATTAAAAAATGACCATAATAATTTGACATACTTGATGAACTGATAATTTATATTGTTCATATGTGGATACTATATAGCTAGCTTGACAGAATGACTGATCGTGAATGGATGTACTCCGGTCACCCTAGTCAGAAAGACATGACCGATGAATGGTTGAGCAAAACCTATGAATTCCTGCAAACGGCATTTTCTAAAGGCCAGCCAAAAACATGGTGCCCCTGCACTAAGTGCAAGAATTATTCGCGACATACAAAGGATGTAATGGGTAAACACCTGCAGATGCGTGGTTTTACTCCCGGCTATACCTTGTGGACATTTCATGGTGAGTCGGCCCAACGTAATAGAGACGAAGTTTTGCGTCGGCGCACCGACGATTATGGTACAGGGATTGAAGACATGGTCAATGATTTTGATGATGCTCGGAACAAGGACGAAGAGATGGAGGAATCCGCAAAGGCCTTCTATGCCATGTTGGAGTCTTCAAAACGTCCTCTTCACGAGCACACTAAGATTTCTCAGCTAGATGCCATCGCACAAGTAATGGCTCTGAAATCCCAATTCAACATTGGAAGAGACCTGTTTGACTCAATGATGACCCTATTTGGGGCGGTTTCTACCCGAAGGTCATATTATGCCTTCAAACCTATATGAGTCAGACAAAATCCTTAGTGCACTCAAGATGCCGTATGAGCAGATACATGCTTGTGAGAAAGGATGTGCCTTATTTAGGAAAGAGTATGTGGACGAAACATATTTTCCATTTTGCAAGTCCTCCAGATATGTTGAGGTAGAAAACGGTGAAGGTGCGAAGAAGCAGAGCAAAATCCCTATGAGTGTTCTACGGTATCTGCCGATCCTACCAAGACTTCAACGACTTTACATGCTCGAAGAAACAAAAAACAGATGACATGGCACAAACATGGAATTAGGAAAGAATTAGATGAAAACGGAGATCCGATGTTGGTACACCCTTCAGATGGTGACGCATGGAAGGCATTTGATGCTAAACATACGGAAAAAGCTAAAGAGCCAAGGAATTGCCGAGTCGCCATCGGTCTCGATGGGTTCAATCCTTTTGGTATGACGGCTACCCAATATAGTTGCTGGCCTGTGTTTGTTATTCCGCTCAATCTTCCACCATCGTCCATTATGCAAAGAAAGCACATATTTCTGACGTTGATAGTTCCAGGGCCAAACTATCCGGGGAAGAATATGAGTGTGTACATGCAACCGCTGATGGATGACTTGAAAGAATCTTGGGTGAATGGGGTCAACACATACGACACAGCTAAGAAAGAGAACTTTCAAATGTATGTTTGGTACCAATACTCGTTGCATGATCTGTCGGCATTTGCGCTTTTCGTTGCCTGGTGTGTGCATGGAAGGTTCCCATGCCCACAATGCAAAGCAGCTCTTAAGTTTCATTGGTTGCCGGCGGGTGGAAAGTATTCCTGCTTTGACTTGCATAGACAGTTCTTGCCTATGGACCATCCATTCAGAAAAGACAAGAAGAATTTCATGAAAGGTAAAGTTGTCAAACACTCGGCAACACCTGCGTTGACGGGCACACAAATTCATGAACAGTTAAAATCTATGGAGCCTGATCCAAACCGTCCAGGGTATATCTTGGGTTATAATGAGGAACACGCCTGGACCCACAAGCCATGCATCTGGGATCTACCCTACTTTGAAGACCTCTTACTACCACACAACATTGACATGATGCACACTGAAAAGAATATCGCCGAGGCCCTTCTTGGCACATTTTTCGGCACTGATAAGGGCAAAGATAATACAAAGGCTAGAGTTGACCAGGAGACTCTTTGTGATAGGCCATCACTAAACATGCGACAACCTAAAGGAAGAAAAAATTGGTCCAAGCCACCTGCCTGGTACAATCTCGAGAAGGGAGCAATAAGGGAAATCCTCTTGTGGGTGCAACAAAAGTTGTTGTTCCCTGATGGGTATGCTGCGAATCTAGCGAGGGGAGCGAGCATTGAAAAAATGAAAAATTTTGGGTTCAAGAGTCATGATTGGCACATATGGCTTGAGCGGATAATGCCAGTGATGTTGCGCGGCTATATCCCAGAGTCTGAATGGCTAGTATTGGCAGAGTTAAGTTATTTCTTCCGTGTTCTTTGTGCTAAAGAGTTGTCGCGTGCCGTGATAGATGACATGGAAGAGTTGGCGCCTGAGTTGCTCTGCAAGTTAGAGAAGATTTTTCCACCGGGCTTCTTTAATCCGATGCAACACATGATTTTGCATCTCCCGACCGAGGCAAGATTGGGTGGCCCTGTGCAAAATCGTTGGTGCTATGCAACTGAAAGAATGCAGAAGACACTTAGAGAAAAATGTAAAATTAAACGTAGAATTGAAGCATCGATGGCCGAGGCGTTCATTACCGAGGAGGCGGCAAACTTCGTACCAGCACACTATGATGCCACTTTGCACAGCTTGCATAATCCAAAGCCTCGGTACAATGTGGGCGACCCCAAACGACGTGAATCCAAACTCAGCCTCTTCAAAGGGAAGCTCGCTCCTTCTGGTGTGGGAAAATCAAAGTTGCTAGGCGTCGAGGAGTGGCGCACACTAACGATGTATATATTGAACAACTTAACAGAAGTTCGGCCGTACATCGAGTAAGTCCTCGATACATTGTTTCGCAACTTTTTAACAAGTTTTGTGTCTAACAACTGTTATTAATTGATACAGTCGATACGTCGAACAGTTCTCGAATGGTGTTGCAATCGAAAAAGAATCCCTTCTCGAGTATGAACTTCTTGAAAAGACAGGAGGCGCCTATCCCGGTTTCATCTCTTGGTTCAAAAAAAATACCTAATTCAGATGAGCAAGTCGACGATGAATTGAGACAAATAGCAAATGGTTTTGACTTTAAGGTCCGGACATTTCAGAAGTACGACATCAATGGGTATCGCTTTCGTACTGCTAGCAAAGAGCTTTCAATGCCCGGTCGAAAAACAACCAATTCCGGTGTCTCTGCTATAGGCGAGGGAGGTGTCGAGTATTATGGAAGACTTGAAGAAGTTTACGAACTTCATTATTATGGTGAAAATCCTCCAAATGTTGTTGTGTTCAAATGTCATTGGTTCGATCCTACTAAGACAAGACGGGCTCATGAACATGTTGGGCTAGTCGAAATCCGACAAGACAGGAAGTTAAGCGGTGATGATGTCTTTATTGTGGCTCAACAGGCCACCCAAGTTTTTTATCTGCCATACAGTCGTCAAAGTGTTAAGAACCTGGAAGGTTGGTATGTCGTGTACGATGTGCCGCCCCATCTTAGACCACCTCCACCAAACGAAGAGGATTATGAACCTCAAATTGACCCAATAACATATGATGGAGAATTCTTCCAAGAATCACGTGGTGTGAGACGTCGTCTCCGGAACTGCTCTACGTCCACCCTGAACACGGAGGAACAAGAATCACGTGATGATGAGGAAGAAGTGGAAGTAGAAGAGGTTACCAATCCGGATGAGCTAACAATGCTTGATCGGTTACAAAAAGGCCTTCCACATGATGTCCCTGAACCCGATGACGATGTCATTCATGACGACACGTATGATACTGATGATGATTATGCTTCAGTTGACCTTGGAGAAGAGACAGATGATCCCGACTATTAGTACTTTGTATGCATCCAAACATTTTTGTTTAATTATTTAATTAATTGTTTAATTATTCATGTATTTATTATTGTTCATTTAATTATTGTCTTTGAATTTGTACTAAGTATTTAACTATGTATTGTTGCAGGTGGTGAGACATGGCAGGCGGGGATAAGTTGAGGATAGCACCTGGCCAACTACGTAGACAGTTGTTGCAGAGCTTTGCCGAGGAGCCCCGTGGGAGAGGCGGAGGAAAGAAGAGAGGCAGAGGACGTGGTCGCGGGAAAGGGAGGCTGCCTAATAGGAGCCAGTCGCCACCACCCTTAGCTACTTCAGTCTCAGCCACTTCACCCCTGCAGACAAGGGTGTCACCGGTGCGGGATCCTCCCGTCCAGGAGCGGACACCGATGCAGGATCCTCCCGTCCAGGAGCCGACACCCTCACACGAGGAGTGGGGGAGTTGGGGGCGGGACAGTGAGGGGGCTGGGGCGGATGCGGAGGCTGAGGTTGAGGTGGAGGATGAGGGGGCTGAGGCGGAGGATGAGAGGGCTGAGGCGGAGGATGAGGGCCCGTCTGCCAGCAAGTCGGTCTACCAACGTGGTATGACACGAGTTCCAGACCGATTAGAGTTGCAGCACAGGGCGTTGATTTCGCCAGATGGCGAGAAGTAAGTTGATGTCTATTGTGTACCTTATATCATTATTTTCCACCAAGTAGCTAATGTCTTTGCCTTCTCATTATGCAGGGGGTGGAATTACCCGGAGAATACCCGGAATCCAAACTGCCTCCTTGGTGCTTTGCTTAGGGAGCACTTTCCCGGGCTAGTGCAGTTGCCCGGGGAGGGTATGGTTCCCGAGCCAGGACTCAAGTGGGAGCACTACCAAGCCGCGCTGCTCCCGGAAAACACTCACATGAACGGTGTTGTTTGCGCGAGCGTGGCCGACAAGGTGTTGGCTGATTTTTGGGTAACTATTATTTTACCCAATAATAAGTATACAATATCCAATGTTATATCTTGTTATTTCCTATTCATCTGTGCATATATATGGCATAATTGCAGAGTTACCATAGGGTCGAGGAGGAGACGGAGGAGGCGGCCAAGAAGAATCTCGAGAAAGAGTGCAAGAGATTATTGAATAACACAAGGCATGAGATGCGTGTTCAGGCCGTTCGAGATTGGTACGCCAAGCAAAACAAGCCGAAGACGAAGGCTGAATGTCGAAAGCTTTTCCCTGATAAGACCGAGTACATGGAGGTATGTAGATTCCTTAGTTACATTCTTTATTAGTTATGTTAGGGCTAGTTACAATACTTAGTTTCATTCATAGGTGCCCCCGAGATGGTTGGCGGATAAGATGGATTGCTGGGAGATGATAGTGGACAAGTGGTGCACAGAGGCTTGGTTGACCACCCACAATGTGGCCAAGGAGCGTCGTGCCCAATTGGTTGGTGTGCCACACCACCAAGGAAATGCCAACATCAAGCAATACGCCAAAAAATGGGTATGTGTGCCTTGTTTTCTTTCATCATTAATTCATTTGTGCATTATTTTTGTTGTACTAACTCTTTGCCTTTTCTTGTAGGCCAAACACCATAACCAGCCCGAGCCTCAGGGATACGCCGCGTTTGGCATGGCCCATAAGGGCTCGTACAAGACGGCGACACCATATTCTGAGGCGGACGGGTCATCGTCGTACACAAGCCTGTCTGCCTACAACAAGATGACGTCTTATTCTCAGGTTGTCAAACAACTGCGCGACCCTGACTTTGACCCAAGCCTGAATCCTATGGGTGGGGAGGCGTTGATGATCTCTGGTGGCGGTAAGAGTCATGGCACGCTGGCCATGTGTGATGGCTTCGTCCCTATCACTGAGTCTCTCTCTCAGATCAAGGCGAGGCAAACTAGCTCGGCTCCTGTAATACGGCAGCGCGCGAGGCCAGTTGACCTTGCCATCGAGGTTAGTTTTCCTTCATTATTTCTTTAGTTCATTTGACCCTGGATGGATGATGATGAGAAGTGGTTGCAGGCCGCACTTGAGAAAGAGAGGGAGGCCACCAGACTCTTGTTGGAGGAGAGGGACCGGAATACCCAGAGGCTGCTGGAGGAGGAGAGGGCACGCAATAATGCCCATGCGAAGGCTATGCACGACTTTGTTGCGGTAAGTCAGTTGTGTGAGAAGCAAGGCTATGTGTGAGAAGCAACAAGACTATTTCTTTGACTTCTCGAAAACTAATTTGCAGGCTATGTGTGAGAAGCAAGGTTTGCCACCCCCTCCGCCGATGCCTTCTCCAGTGGGAACGGTGAGTTCCCTTTCAATGACCAACCTTGCACGGACTTATATCGTTGTATGTTGCCATGCTAACCACATATTTCAACTCTTACCTTGTTGCAGCATCATTCCAGAGTCGCATCCCACAATCCCTCTCCCGGTCAGAGCCCTACCAACCCGGCGACCAACCGAGATGGTGCTTCTCCTCCGTGACTTGGCATTTGTTAGTTATTCCTCTCCTTCTTATTCTTATTGCTTAGCTCAACTTAGACTATGCCATGCTTTAGTTAGCTTAGTAAATTCTAGTTAGGCAAAAAATTGCATAATTAGCTTAATTACATAATTTTTTTACATAATTAGCTTACTTACCTACAAAATGACATAGACTTTGCTTATTTGGTAAAAACATGACATAATTACTTGATAACACCAAAAATAGCATAATTAGTTGATATTAGAGCTCAAAAATGACATGCCTAGCTCAAATTAGACTATGCCATGCTGTAGTTAGCTTAGTAAATTCTAGTTAGGCAAAAATAGCATAATTAGTTGATATTAGAGCTCAAAAATGACATAATTACTTTAGAAATTTTCAAAAGAAACCATAAGAGAAGAACAGAAGAGAAGAACAAAGAAGAGATGAAGAAATAAGAGAAGAAGAAAGAGGAGAAAAAGATAGATTAAGAAGAAACAAATCTTCTTATTCTTCCTTTTTCTCTTCTTTCTTTTTCTCCATCTTTTTCTTCTTCTTCTTCTTCTTCTTCTTGTTCTTGTCTTCTTCTTCTTCTTCTTCTTCTTGTTCTTCTTCTTCTTCTAATTACTTAGCGCTAAATTCTTTCTTCTTCTCATTATGCAGATTTTGATAAAGCAGCATGGCACATGGATGGATGCTCCAGGGACTCTAGCTAGTTGTAGTCTTAGATGCTTTGTAATGCACTTTGTAATGCACTTGTACTTGCGGATGCACTTGGGATTCTTTGCGATGCTTTGTGATGCCATCTTTGTTGTTTGCACTTTGTGTTATTTATATTGTGATGCTTTGTGATGTTGTTAGATGCTTTGTGATGCTTTGTGATGCACTTGTGGTGCTGTTTAGGGCCTGGCAGAATATTAATTGTGTTATCTATATTGTTGTTTGAAAATGCAGGGAATTAACAGAAATTAAATTAAAAAAAACAGAGAGAGTCTTTGCCGTCAGCTTACTGACGGCAAAGCCTTTGCCGTCGGTGGGCTGATGGCAAAGAAGGACACGTGGCAGCTAACTGTTAAATCTGGCAACTCTGGGACGACCAAATGTCCCAGGTTGTCAGCTTTGCCGTCAGCTGGACAGCGGCTGACGGCAAAGGGAAAGGACCCCACGTGGCACTGATCGCAGCTCCCCTGGCAAGCATGGCCCACAAGCAGCAGCTTTGCCGTCATCTGGACTCCAGCTGACGGCAAAGCCTGCCGTTAACCCCCTAACGGGACTGGGCTTAAGTCATTGCCGTCAACGGTTTATGCCGTCAGCCTCGGCTCCCTAGCTGACGGCACAGGCGTTGCCGTCGGTGGATTTCCAGCTGACGGCAAAGAACCTGTTTGCCGATAAATTCGTGGCCAGTCTCTTTGCCGTCAGCAAGCTGACGACAAAGCCTTTGCCGTCGGTTAAAGTGGCCTTTGCCGTTAGCTATGGCTGACGGCAAACCAGCAGATTCCAGTAGTGCATGGTATAGCACACAAACATGACAAGAGGTGAAGCATAAGGTAAACTATCTATGCTAGTCAATTTAAGTGAGGCACAACCTAAACATGGCATAACACTAAGTGCCCCACGATGATTAAAGGATTTGGTACTGTTCTGCCCTAAACCATATTTTAGGTTACTTAACAGCAGAAAACAATAGCATAAACACAAAGTACATGAATTTGTAATCAAGATACATATAAAGAACACTCCAAACGGAGTTACGGTTAAAAAGATATAAGCAAAACAAGTTATACACACAATCTGCCAACATCATGAAGCACACTTTAGAGCAACAAATGAACAAGCAAAAGGTTGTGAACATGCACAAAAATGATTTTCAACTATAGTATACATGGCAGGCATGGCATGGCAAAAGGAATCATGCAAATAGGCATCATGGTTCACTAGTTATAAGCAACACAAAATGCTATAAAACATTACTAGTGAAGGACTTAGTGAAAAATCAGGAAAACAGGGAAGAAACTGTTATTTTCATGCTGTATAAACAGGGGTAAAACTATATGCAAAAGTGCAGCAACATGACATAGCAATATGTGGGCATGAACTAGACATGATGGTGATCAGGTACAAACAAGAATCAAGGTCATAGGCATCGCAGATCAAAAGATATTAAGCATGCAACATGGCATCGGAAAGTTACAGACTTAGTGAAAACAGAGGTGGCTATCAACAACAGCAGGATAGCAACTTTGGAGCTAAGCATAACTATGACCAGGAATGTAAACATGACAATGCAATACATATAATGGAATTAGACATGGCATTGATCGAAATGACATATTGCAATGCTCAATAGGATGCACGATGAAAAAGATATAGGGCAGCAAAGTAGCAACTTTATATAAACAACAACACACTAACAACAGGGTAGCTACTTTGGGTGATGAAACAAACATCATGCATCAGGCAAATATGACATGTGAATGCACATCATTGAAGTAGACATGATGCTTAACAGTATGCAACAAGAATTAATAGCATAGGCCTCATGGATGTGACACAATCATCAATCAAACTTGCAATAAAATAATAACAACAACACTTATCAGGAGGTAACATTAGTTAACAGTCTGATGCCCACTTCAACAGAGATTAACAACATCAAGATGGCCTCAAATCAAAATTCTCGCAAAAGATGAACTGAAGTACACATAAAACTACACAATTTTCCTTTTGGGCGCAATGTCATCCGGGCTACAGTTTACTCACAAACTTCAACGCAAAACGGAATCAGCAACATAATTTCTCAGACTTAGCAAAAATTCGCAGGGGATGATCAAGAGAAAAAAAAGAGGCCTCACCCCAAACGAGCTCGGCCCATCTAGCCAGCGGCTGGCGCTGGGCTGCGCGGGCGCGCTGGGCCATGGACGCGCTGGAGAGGGCCCGTGGCCTGGTAGGGGCCCAGGCGGTGGGCTGCGGGTTTGGGCTGCTGGGAGCGCCAGCCCAGCTGGCGGTCAACGCCGACGGAGGCGCCCGATCCAGGACGGGGGCGGCGGCGGCTCGCCGGCTTCGGCGAGGGTGCGTGGGGCTCCGGCGAGGCTGCGTGGTTGTCCAGGCGAGCGCGGCGCGGTGGCGTGCGGATCCAGTGCGGCGGCGGTTACCGGGGCGGCCGACGCGAGCTCGGGCATGAGGCGAGCTTTGGCTCGCCGGCCATGGTGGCGGCGACCAACGCCTGCGAGGGATAGATAGGAGGTGAGACGAGGGAGATAGAGGAGGAGAGGAGAGCACGCTGGAGGGCTCACCGGACGACGGCGCTTGGTGCGGCGGCTCGGCTCGTGCGATGACTAGATGTGCCTGAGCAGGACGCGGCGGCACTGGCTCGGCCCTACGGGGCCCGAGAGGCTGGAGCTGGCTGGGTGGCTACGTGGCGGCTCGGAAGCCACAGATCTGACGATCCAACGGTGGAGAAGCCTTGGTTGGCTAGGGTTTCGAATATTGAGGAAGATTGGGCAGATCTGCGAATTTTTTAGGGGGGTGGCTGCAATTTTTTGCTAGGGAAAACCCTAGAGGGGCTAGGGGGACTGGTGGTCTTTATATAGCCCAGGTGGCTGGTAGTTTGCAACAGCCCCGGTTTTTCTCGCACGTGCACGGTGTTTACGTTTCTGACCGCCGGGGGTCCACAGGACCTCCGATTTGGGTAAAACTTTGAACTACGCGATTAGCGCGTCGAGCCGGCGGCGTTCACCTCGCGCTGGAACCGTTCCGAGAACACTTTCCGGCGCGCTATAAAAATATCCCTTTTAATTAATAAACGGGGTTTTCGTTCCGTTGGCTACGGCTGGTCTTGTGCGGGTTTTGGCGACGGTGATCGGGTGAAACCCGGTGTCGCAAAGGTCGAGTGTCTGGGTGGTAAGGGTCGGTCTTCGTCCGGTATGAGATAAGAGGGGGAAATAATCGCCGATCGATAAATCGGGGAAGCAAACACCGCAAACAAATCAGACAATCAACCAATTCACACCGAAAAATATTTTTTTTAATTTTTATGAAATCTGGGCTGTTACATCTTCGTCGAGTCTCCGTGAAGGCATCCAGAAGAAGGATCATCGAGCTCCTCTGAAGTCCAAGATCGTTGCATAACGTGCGTAAAATATAAAAAGAAGGGGTGAGCTATATCAACAAGTCTTGTAACTAAAATTCTCACGGTAAGATGAGGGTAGTGGTTGAGGTTGCAGTCGCACTAGCAATATATGAGTGGCTAACGATCTTTGTAGAGTAAGATTAGAACCAAGCATTCGATGAGGAATCGCCTCCAACAAGTCTTGCTATCAACTAGTTACGCAAACATAACACCTATCCTATCCTTGTCCTCCCCTTCGCATCCCGACGAAGAAGAAGCAGTCAAGGCACACACACGTTGATCAAGTTTATAGTTATGATTCAGTTGATGTTATCTATGAACAAGACGTAGGTTCCAAGTCGTCCATAACCGTGGACATGGCTTTTAGAAAAGATTTAACCCGGCAGGGGTGTACCAACTGCCCATTACAAGGCTCCACACACACATCCATCTCTCTCAGTTGCTACCCATCACATGCAACAATTTAATGATTTAGTTCCAGGAGATCCGAAACAGCAGGTCCCTCTAACTAACAACGCACAAATCCGGGTGGCCCCCGGGGGTCGACACCCAATCCGAAAGCCGCCCGCACTCTCGGATCGGACTCTTCGGGCTGACGCAGGTCGGATTACCGGGTCACCTCACATGGGGCCTGGTCCTAGCTGATCGGATGGACCAACAGAGAAAACATGTCTCCGCTGGCCCAAGTTGTTTTAAAGGATATCAGCTAGGAGCGACCCGACAGACATATATGCATGGTTTGCAAATGGTAAATCGGCTTGGGCCACCTCTAGAAATGTTTGAAGCTAGGTAGGTAAAAAAAGGGGACCCCGTAGTATCCCACACGCGGTTAGGCACGCTCAGTCTTAGAACCAATAGTCGGAACTCGGATCCTAGGTGACTCGAATGGAACAAAACTTCGGGGCGAGATAGCCTAGACCTTCCATCCTTCGTCGAATATAATCAACATTATAATAATCATATCATCCACTACAATATAATAATGTGATAGCCCAATCCAAGGAGTAACAAGAGAATAGTTGATAGAATCCTAGCATGCATATTAAACAGTGGCTGAGCAGCGAGCAATAGTAACATAGCCGAACAAGGATTGCTGGGATGTGGAGCACATGGCTGTTTGGGTTTATTTGATAGGCATGAATATGAAGTGGTATGATTAAGGAATCATTCTTTCTTACACCTAGGCGTGAGTGAGATGAAAGTTATAAGAATGATATATGCTCCCCCTTACCTTATGAGAAGACGAAACAGAAGGTGTAGTCGATCGCAAGCTCGCAACGTCTCCGAGAATAACCGCGGGAGCACACAAGAAGGAAACACTGGAAAAGGCTTTCAACGAGCAAGAATCTATTACTACGAAGAAATCATGAGCAAACATCATCAATAAGGCAATACGAGACAACACACTACGACATCACATCTATCGTCGAGGGCGGTTACTAACAGGTTAAGTGGAGTACTCGTCACACACGACGATACCGCACATTTATCATCGGTTCAAGTTGTTTAGCTACACAACATGAGCAAGGTTGTTAACATGGCATCTCACTCAAACATGGCATGTCACACAAGCATGGAAAGAGGTGAAGCATAAAGTAAACTATCTAATCTAGTCACTTTACGTGGGGGTAAAACCTATACATGGCAAACTATTGCGGACCCCACGAAAAAATGAAATTTGGTACTGTTCTATCCTGAACAATATTTTATTATTTTTATTAGCAAGGGAGAGCAGCTTATTCACAACCTACACGAAATTCTAGTCAACTTACATATAAAGAACATTTTTATCGGAGCAACGGTTGAAAAGTTATTAAAGAAACAATTTACAGTGGCATGCGGTGTAAATAACAGTAAACAACATGTAGAAAAGTTCAAACATGGCAAATGAGACATATTTTATTAATGTACACGAAATTTAAGCAAGTTATATGTTAAACTCGTCGCGATCCGAGCTATGGTTGAAAAGATACGGGCATCGCAAAAAAATAATACAATCTGCCATTTAATATAAATACAGAAAATAGTAAAGAACTATTGGGCCGAATCTAGTGCTGCTGGGCCTAAACAGACAAGGCGCAAGATACTATACGACGCACATGCGAGAAATTGTAACGGGCTGGCCAACTCGCAGCCGAAAGAAAAGGAAAAAAATGTGGCTGGGCCAGCTCACCTTGGGGACCGAGCCCAAGTCGCAGGGGTGGGCGAAGCTTAGTTACATGGCGCTCGGGGCACGGAGGTAGGCCGCAGGGGTGGCAGGACGTGGTGCTGGGCCATGTGGGCATGCCGGCCCGCGTGCGAGCGCTGGATCCAGCAAGCGTCACGGGAGGCCGGATCTGATCAACCCGATCCCGTACCGGACGACGGTGGTTGATGCCAACTACGGCGAGGAGGAGGCCGAGGGCGGCTCTGGCGAGCGGCGCAAGTCATCGGGGAGGCCGGGGAAGGAGCATGGGGTCGAGGGGGGTGCCGGATCCGGGGCTGGGGAGGTCATCGACGAGGTCTTGGTAGTGGCACGGCTCCGACTGGACTCCATGGTGCGGCGGCGCGATGCAGGGATCTGGCGGCCTGCGGGGAAGAGACGAGGGAGGTGAGGAGAGGAAAGTAGGTTGGCGCGGCGGTGCGGAGGGAGCTCACCGGAGCGCGGCAAGGTGTGGCGGCCGGAGGCGCGGGCGGTGCTAGGTGCTCGGGAGAAGGAGGCTTGGGCAGGCGACGACTCCAGATGGGATTCTGCAGGCCGCGGCGACGCGGATCCGGCCCTGCGGGGCCCGGGGCGACGACTGGCTGCGGGATCCCCTCTGGGGTGACTTGGCCTCATCTGGACGCTCGGATCGGGCGATCTAACGGCTGGGGTTGACTGGAGCTAGGGTTTCAGCTGCGCAGGGACTTGGGCGTAATTTTGGGGAATTTTTGGAGGGGGTGGCTGCAAAATTAGAGTAGGGGGAACCCTAGAAGGGCTAGGAGAGGGTGGGTGTGTATATATAGGGGAAGTTGGTTGGCAGGTTTACGCAAATGCCCCCGGGTTTTCTCTGTCGTGTCCGGTACTCCACGTTTCTGACCGCCGGGAGTCCATATGACCCCCGATTCGGACGAAATCTTGACCCACGCGCTCAGCGCGGCGAGCCTGTCAGTTATACCTCACTTCGATACCGTTCTGAGAAAATTTTCCGGCACCCAATAAAATAATCCATTTAATTATTAAATGGGGTTTTTCGTTCCGATGGCGATGGCTGGTCTTGTGCCGGAAGTTGCGACGGTGCTCGGGTGAACCCGGTGTCGCAAAGGTCGTGTGCCGTTTGGGAAAAAGGTTTAGTTACGCATGCCGGTACGAGAAAGAGGGGGAAAATATTCACAGATTAATAATTCGGCGAAGCAAATACTGCAAAAAATACAGGCAATCATCACAGCAGCGCAACAAATATTTTTTTTAACTTGGGTGAAAATCCCGGGCTGTTACAATACAACACCACCAACAAGGGATCTCATCCCGAGGTCCTGGACGATCCGGGGGAGAGGGGGGAGAGAAAAGAGACACGACGTTCTTCAACACCACCAACAAGGGGCTCTGCTCCATGCCGTACGATGACCTTCCGTCGAGAAAACTTCCCGTAGAGAGACGACAACGTTAGAGAACGAGACCATCAGGTGTCAAGAGGAAGAACAACAGAGAGATACGGCTCAAAAGGATAGTGTTCCCACTCAAAATCATGGAGACACCAGGCAAAAGGATGGAGAGCAAAGAATGACCATGATGTGCACCCGAGTCGGAGAAGCTAAAGGTACTACAGGATTTCCCAAACCTGAGATCGGAATCGAGACAATACGCTGCAAGCAAAGCATTGTAACGATTCCGAAACTCCACTCACTCGAGCTCCTAAGGTTTGAAAAGGACAAGGGGAGAGAAAAACACTTACTGACTAGAGCATGCGTAAGGAGGAAAAAGAATCCTACTCTCCGATAATCTAACTTAGTAACTACAAAATAGTTTTTGTCTAGACTCGACTTTGGCCAGAAAAGGGATCCTACGGTCGGTAAGGCTCCGATAGCAAGTTGTAAGGCCCGATATGCGTTACTTTTCCAGATCTAGATGTTTCCATCCAGATCTGGGGACGAAGCACATATCGGTCCCATCGCGACATATGACATTGCCATATGCCCCGGATTTCCAACATGATATCACAACATTACAGCTACATGGATACAACATCTCATACAATCAGCATACAACTGCCTTAATACAATACATCAGCGGAAGATAAATGTCTGAGTACAGACTACAATCAAATGCCTACTAGCAAAGATAAAACACACCATTCCCACGTCCACACGGGTCCAGGCTCTCCGCTGGGATCCACCTAACTAGTCGTCATCGATTCTCCACGAAGGTGTCCAGAAGAAGGATCATCGAGCTCCCATGAAGTCCAAGATCGTTGCATGACGTGCGTAAAAGAGAAAAGAAGGGGTGAGCTATATCAACAAGTCTTGTAACTAACTTCTCACGGTATGATGGGGGTAGTGGTTGAGGTTGCAGTCGCACTAGCAATATATGAGTGGCTAACGATCTATGTAGAGTAAGATGAGAACCAAGCATTCGATGAGGAATCTCCTTCAACAAGTCTTGCTATCAACTACTTATGAAAATATAACACCTATCCTATCCTTGTCCTCCCCTTCGCATTCCGACGAAGAAGAAGCAGTCAAGGAACACACACGTTGATCAAGTTTATAGTTATGATTAAGTTGATGTTATCTATGAAAGAGACGTAGTTTCCAAGTCGTCCATAACTGTGGACACGGCTTTTCGAAAAGATTTAACCCTGCAGGGGTGTACCAACTGCCCATTACAAGGCTCCGCACGCACGCCCATCTCTCTCAGTTTCTACCCATCATAGGCAACCATTTTATGATTTAGTTCCAAGAGCCGAAACGACAGGTCCCTCTAACTAACAACGCACAAATCCGGGTGGCCCCCGAGGAGTCAACAACCAATCCAAAAGCCATCCCTACTCTCGGATCGGGCTCTTCCGGCTGACGCAGGTCGGATTACCGGGTCACCTCACATGGGGCCGGGTCCTAGCTGATCAGGTGGACCAACAGAGAAACCATGTCTCCGCTGGCCCAAGTTGCTTTAAAGGATATCTGCTAGGAGCGACCCGACAGACATATATGCATGGTTCACAAATGGTAAATCGGCTTGGGACACCTCTAGAAATGTTTGAATCTAGGTAGGTAAGAAAAGGGGACCCCCTAGTATCCCACACGCGGTTAGGCACGCTCAATCTTAGAACCAATACCCGAAACTCGGATCCTAGCTGACTCAAATGGAACAAAGCGTCGGGGCGGGATAGCCTAGACCTTCCATCCTTCGTCGAATATAGTCAACATTATAATAATCATATCATCCACAATAATATAATAATGTGATAGCCCAATCCAAGGAGAAACAAGAGAACAATTGATAGCATCCTAGCATGCATACTAAACAGTGGCGGAGCAGCGAGCAATAGTAACATAAACAAACAAGGTTTGCTGGGATGTGGAGTACATTGCTGTTTGGGTTTATTTGAGAGGCATGAATATGAAGTGGTAGGATCAAGAAATCGTTCTATCCTACACCTAGGCGCGAGTGAGCTGAAAGTTATAACCATGATATATGCTCCCCCTTACCTTATGAGAAGAAAAAACCGAAGGTGTAGTCGATCACAAGCTTGCAACGTCTCCGAGAATAACCGCAGGAGAACACAAGAAGGAAACACTGGAAAAGGCATTCGATGAGCAAGAATCTATTACTACGAAGCATTCACGAGCAAGCATCATCAAGAAGGGAACACGAGACAACGCACTACGACATCGCATCTATCATCGAGGGCGGTTACTAACAGGTTAAGTGGAGTACTCGTCACACACGACGATACAGCACATTTATCATCGGTTCAAGTTGTTTAGCTACACAAATTGAAGCATGGAATCAAACATGACTTATCACACAAGCATGGCAAGAGGTGAAGCATAAAGTAATCTATCTAATCTAGTCACTTTAAGTGGGGGGTAAAACCTATACATGGCAAACTATTGCGGACCCCACGAAAACATGGAATTTGGTACTGTTCTGTCCTAAAAAATATTTTATTATTTTTATTAGCAAGCAAGAGCAGCATGTTCGCAACCTACACGAAATTCTAGTCAAGTTATATTTAAAGAACATTTTATCGGAGCAACGGTTGAAAAGTTATTAAAGAAACAATTTACGGTGGCATGCCTTGTAAATAATAGTAAAAAACATGTAGACAAGTGAAAACATGGCAAAGGACAACATTTTATTAATCTACATGAAATTCTAAGCAAGTTACATGTTAAACTCGCTGCGATCCGAGCTACGATTGAAAAGATACGGGCATCGCAAAAAAAATACAATCTGCCATTTAATATAAATACAGATAATAGTAAGGCACTATTGGGCCGAATCTAGTGTTGCTGGGCCTAAACAGACAGGGCACAAGATACTATACGACGCACAGGCGAGAAATTGTAACGGGCCGTCCAACTCGCAGCAGAAAGAAAAGGAAAAAAATGTGGCTGGGCCAGCTCACCTTGCGGGCCGAGCCTAGGTCGCAGGGGTGGGCGAAGCTTAATTACATGGCGCTCGGGGCGCGAAGGAAGGCCACAGGGGTGGCAGGAAGCGGTGGTGGGCCATGTGGGCAGGCCGACCCACGTGCGGGCGTTGGAGGCAGCAACCGTCACGGGAGGCCGGATCGGATCGACCCGATCCCGTACCGGACGGCGGCGGTTGATGCCAACTCCGGCGAGGAGGAAGCCGAGGGCGGCTCCGGCGTGCAGCGCAAGTCGTCGAGGAGGCCAGGGAAGGAGCGCGGGGTTGAGGGGGGGGGGGTCACCGGCGAGGTCTTGGTAGTGGCACGGCTCGGGCTGGACTCCATGGCGGGGCGGCGCGATGCAGGGATTCGGCGGACTGCAGGGTAGAGACGAGGGTGGTGAGGAGAGGAAAGGAGGCTTGCGGGGCGGTGCGGAGGGAGCGCGGCAAGGTGCGGCGGCCGGCCGGCGACCGGAGGCGCGGGCGGCGCTAGGTGCTCGGGAGAAGGAGGCTCGGGCAGGCGGCGGCTCCAGATGGGCTTCTGCGGGCCGCGGTTGCGCGGATCCGGCCCTGAAGGACCCGGGGCAGCGGCTGGCTTCGAGATCCCCTCTGGGGTGACGTGGCCTCATCAGGACGCTCGGATCGGGCGATCTAACGGCTGGGGTTGACTGGAGCTAGGGTTTTGGCTGTGCAGGGACTTGGGGGTAATTTTGGGGCAATTTTGCAGGGGGTGGCTGCAAAATTAGAGTAGGGGGAACCCTAGAAGGGCTAGGAGAGGGTGGTGGTCTATATATATGGGTGGTTGGCTGGCAGGTTTATGCAAATGTCCCCGGGTTTTCTGACCACCGGGAGTCCATACGACCCCCGATTCGGACGAAATCTCCAACCACGCGCTCAGCGCGGCGAGCCCGTCAGTTCTACCTCACTTACATACCGTTCCGAGAATATTTTTCGGCACCCAATAAAATAATCCATTTAATTATTAAATGGGGTTTTTTCGTTCCGATGGCGATGACTGGTCTTGTGCCGGAAGTTGCGACGATGCTCGGGTGAACCCGGTGTCGCTAAGGTCATGTGCCGTTTGGGAAACAGGTTAGTCCCGCATGCCGGTACGAGAAAGAGGGGGAAAATATTAACCGTTTAATAATTCGGCGAAGCAAATACTGCAAACAATACAAGCAATCATCACATCAACGCAACAAATAAGTTTTTTAATTTGGGTGAAAATCCTAGGATGTTACACCCAAGGCATGGCTTGCGAAGTATGCCGGGTGATACGGTAAGGGAGACACGTGGTAGAACGGTCTCGTTGGAGAAATCCTTGTCCATTCCGTGGGAGACATTCCAAGGTACTGGATGGAGGAAAAGCTCCATAGTGTGGGTAAAGTGCACAAACTCTACAGAGTATCATAAATCTATTCGAATAGTCGAGTCCACGGTATTGGACACAGTTCACACTAGGTCACACTTGGGATCAACATGAGTTCAGTTGGATTATCGTGCAAAGTTGTTGGCATGCGATGAACGGATTAGTTGTGTGGTCATGCGATGACTCCCAACCGTTGAGTGGTCGTGCAATGACCCGTGCAAGATGTTCGGTCATGCGATGACCCGGTGCTTGAGTCGATAATTACTCCGAGGTAAGCCACATGATCATGCGATGATCATGTGGGGTCCATCCGACCTTAAACGATGGTTGTGTGTGCATTAGTCTTAATGCTGATAATATGCTTACTGATTATCCATTTGCCTGATGTTGGTGCTCACATGTTTAACTCAGTAATATACTCGAACCTGCTAATGCCATGTTATTGTTTTGCCTTGATGCTTTGGTTGTTGTGAGCTTGCAAGTAAATTCCATGTACTGACCTGGCGTGTCATGCAAGATTTGTAGGCCATGCTTTGGATGTGTAGGACGAAGTTCCCAGTGTTTGCGAGCTAGGAGGTGTCCCAGCCAGTGTCCATGTGGAGTGGAGTTCATCACCGTCGTCGTTGTTCCTCTTCCGAGTTATATTCCGCTGCTAGAGAGTTAGTCTGCTGCTTGATGTAGATCTATGGTGTAAGGCCCCCGATGCGGTGCTAACTCGAGTTAGTCGCTTTCGCGTCCCGCTCAAGTTAGTAGCGCATAAAAGGCCACCGACTCACGACACTCGCACTCGTGTCGCTGCCGGATTCTCGACAACAGATATAAGAACAATGAACTTACTAAGACATAAATATATAGAGTCCAGGGCATACATCGCCTCAGGTATTTATTACATCATCTCAGAGGTCCATAGACCCAATAGTGCATCATGCAACAAGCGGAAGACAATCACGACCGAGTACGGTCAAAATCCGAATGGCCCTAGAGAGGGCTGCACATAAATAGTCCACCCACGGATCGTCGGAGCCCAACTATAGGATCTACTGAACTAAGTCATCCTCGTCGTCGTCCTCCGGGGCACCTCCATGAAGTATCGTCCAGTGCTCGGGTCGAGGTAGTAGTCGAATGCAGCGGACGATCAGGCAAAACAGTAAAAGCACAAAAGGAAACATGGGTGATATTATATCATTGCAGGTTACCTAACTCCCTATGGTAAGACAAGGTAAAAGTAGAGGTTGCAGCCGCACTAGCATATATGGTGGCTATCGTTTCTATTAGAATAGAGGTAAGATCCAAGAATACACGTGACATCGTGTCATAAGTCCTGCTATCCACCTACTTACGTCAAACATAACACAACCTGGACCTTCTCTCGGCCCCCCTGGACGAAGAAAAGCAACCAAGGCACTCACACGGTAGGCAAGTTTGAATTATGATCCAAAATGATGTTATCCTATGAACAAGACGTAGGCTCTGAGTCGTCCATAACCGTGGACACGGCTTTTCGAAAATATTTAACCCTGCAGGGGTGTACCAACTGCCCATCATAGGCTTCGCATGTACGCCCGGTTTCCACTTGGCTAGGTAAGCGCTTGAAACTCCGGTACGTCAGAGTCCCTCTAACTAACAACGCACAACTCCGGGTGGCCCCCGGTGAGTCGACACCCAACTCAAAAGCTGGCCACGCTCTCGAATCGGCCTCTACCGTATGACTCGGGTTTTCATAGCCGGTTAAATTCTCATATGAGACCGGGTCCTCAGCCGGTCAAGTTGGGCCAGCGAAGGAACATGTCCTCCTGGCCCGGGGTGGTTTGTAAAAAACTGGGGTACCACCAGCACACACACGTTGCAAATGTAAATCAGCTCGGGCCACCACTAGAATTGTGTGTAGCTAGGTAGGTAAGACAAGGGGGCCCCATAGAACCCCACACACGATTAGGCACGCTCAAACAAAGAACCAATACCCGAAACTCGGATCCTAGGTGACTCAAATGGAACAAAGCACCAGGCGGGAATAGCCCAGCCTCCCATCATTCGTCAAATATAACTTAACATCATAATAATAAATATCAACCAACTTCTTTAATAACATGATATCCCAATCATAGCATAGGGTAAGCAACAAGTTTTCCTACTCATACTAAGCAATGGCTAAGCATCGGTCACTTAGCAATACAAAGTTTTGCTGGGATGTGGGGGTCATGGCTGTTTGGTTTTTGAATATGGCGTAAGCAAAGTGGATGGGATCAAACAAACGTTCTAGACTACAGCTAGGCAGGTAGGCAGAGAGTTATACAGTAATGGTATGAATCTTCCCCTTTCCTGGGTAATCGGTCGACGGAGCAGACGTAGCAGGGTCCTCGGGCTTGGTGTCGGAAACCTCCACGTAAGTCTCCTCGGCAGTCTCAGGTGCTAACGTAAGGTACCGGCAAGAAAAGCACACAAGTAAACATCGGGATCAACAATGCTCAAGCATGGATGAGATGATCAAATTTAATAGGCATGGTGTGACCCTATCTAGTCAACTTTAAATGGAGGTGTTGACGACACGTCAACAACTTCATATGCAACTACTTGTTATTTTTATGGCTTTGGTGAGAGCCTTATTTTAGGTGTAAGTAGCACGGTAACATGGCATGGCACGAAACAATAATAACAATTTAACAATAGTAAACATCGTGAAAAATAAATAACGATTCCGGAGACGGAGAGGTGTCGCTGAAGTTGACACCGGGAAGTTTCAAAAGAGGGGAGGGAATGCAGTCATGCCATATCACATTATGGTTGAGACGGGCATCCCAAGATTGATATAAACAAGTGACAAAGGAGGCATGGCTCGGACACGATCTTGTCGCATGACAAGATGGAGATAAAAATCGAGACGGTCGGAGGGTTTATGTGACAAAAGTACCACCACCTCATCTTGTGACGCTCAAAAGGAAAAAAAACCATCACCATGAGATTTAGTGAAATCTTCTACCACAAAACATATATGGCACTATGAACTTGGGCTAGGGGAGCTCAAACTTCGAAAGAAAGAAAAAAAAACAGATTTGAATTAGAATTTCAAACCAATTTGAAAGGCAAAGAAAGGAAGAAGGAAAGGAAAGGAAAAAAAGAAGAGGACGCAACACATGGGCTGGCCTCAGACACGATCTTGGCATAGGCCTTGCGGAGCTGCCCACAAGCCCACGAAGATAGCTGGGCCAAGCCCGAATCCTCTGCTGCACGGGAAAGAAAAAAAGAAAAAAAGAAAAAAAGAAGGGGCTACTTGCGCCGGCTGGGGATCAAACCCCAGATCTCCCCTATAGAAGCTCAGCGACACAGCCACTGAGCTGCTGCTACAACGTTGTAAAGGTGAGACCGCGAAACAACTTAAATAGACCCTGTGGTCTCTGAAGCTGGACACTGAAGACAACTTCAGTGCTCGCGCGGCCGCGGGTTCCGGCGACCCTCGCCTCGACGGCGGGCACCTATCGACCCAGCGACGAGGTGGGGTGCGAAGAGGGGACATCCAGCTCTACGTTCATGCCAAGCACGGTCTTGGAGTCTCAAAGAAGGCGTCTCCGGCTCGCCGGGAAGGTCACGACGGCGCACGTCCTGGCGGCCGGGTGCAGACATCGGCGACGACGAAAAAGGAACGTGTGGGGGTGCAAGACTACTCCTTACGGTTCCTAAGCGTGCACTGGACGTGCCCACGACAGCCTAGTGGACGCTCGGACCTTTCCATGGTCACGCCAGTCGCGGACTGCCCGCGGGCACGACGGCCTGCGCGGGGGCTCTGGCCTTGCTTTACACGAAGCCACGACTACGGGGACGGGGAGAGCTCACCTAGGTGGTGTTGAAGGAGAGCTCGAACGCGACGAGGAGGAAGGAACCGCCGTAGTCGACGTCGGGGACGGAGACGGGGCTCGGTGGGGAAGACAGCGGTGTGGGCGCAGGGCGTCTCCTAGCTCCTGCATGCGAGAAGGAAGAGGATGCAGGCACGATCAGAGCCGCGGAAGCGAGCACACGATCAGCTACGGGCCACGACGGCATTGAAATCAGCAACTCACCGGAGAAACAGGGGAGAGCCACCTCTCCCCTGGTGGCGGCGGTGAAAACGAGGAGGGGGAAGGAGCGGCTAGGGTTCCGCGAGAAGAGGCGGAGGCCTGGCTTTAAGGGGTCAAGGAGGTGACGCTGGCGAGAGGGCTCCACGCTCTGCTCGCCGTCCCTGCCCTCTCTGTCGTCGGGGGAAAAGGTGGGGGAAGGAGAAGAAAGCAGAGGCTGGCAGGCGGGCCCGGGGCGCAGGAAAAAAAAGGAGCGGAGGGCTCTGCTCCCGCTGGGCCGAAACGGCTAAGCCCAGGTGGGCTAGGCCTGATCCAGAAGCGAAAGAAAAGAAAAAGGAGAATCTCCCCCTGCCTCACCTTTCCAAAAAAAACAGAAATGGCTTAGGGAGTTTTTCAGAGTTATTCACAAGGTTGATAAATACATAAAAAATATGTAAACGATCCTTGCAATATTCCTCAATTTCCAAAATAGGTTTCAGCATTTTTGCAAAAACAAAAATGTGGGCCACTTTTGGGAATTCAAAATCACCTTGAATTGCATTCCACATATTTGGTGATGGAAAAAATGAATTGAGGCTTTTAAAACCCTTGCCAAAGCAAATGAAATGGCTAGGCCAAAATTGAAGTCTAGGGGAGATGACATGCAAACAGAACAAATCCATGAACATGCTACTTGAGCCAGCTTAGGTGCAATTGAAACCAATTTAAATGGGCTCCAAACCCAAGGCAAATTTAAATCACCACATGAAATGTTAAACTTTAGCATCATGCCAAGTTACAAAGTCATCAGACAAAGTACAAAGCTCATGTTGATTTCTACTTATTGCAAATGGGCTGTTACAGCTCTCCCCTACCAACACTGGAGCTCGTCCCGAGATCTAAGCCTGAAATAACTCTGGATACTCGGAACGGAGATGATCTTCACGCTCCCACGTTGCTTCCTTCTCCGAATGATGTGCCCACTTGATGGTCTTGTTGCGAGTCTTACGCTCGGACGTCTCAAGAACACGGACTGGACGCTCTGAGTAGGAAAGGTCCGCACTCAGCTGTATATCGCCCAAGTCAAAGGCCTGCTCTGGGTGCTTGAAGCACTGCTTTAGCTGGGACACATGGAACACGTCATGCACCATGGACAGATTCTCTGGAAGCTCGAGCCGAAAGGCAAGAGGTCCTCTAGTCTCAAGGATGCGGAAAGGTCCGACAAATCTTTGAGCGAGCTTTCCCTTGATACCAAAGCGGTGAGTACCCCTCAATGGAGACACCTTGAGGTATGCCCATTCACCAACTTGGAAAGCTACACCACGGTGTCTTTTGTCATAATAGGCCTTCTGCCTAGACTGTGCTGCCTTTAGGTGCTCTCGGACAATCTTCACTCTGTCCTCTGCCTCCTGGATCACATCTGGACCGAACAACTGTCTCTCACCTGTCTCGGAGCAGTTCAATGGTGTCCTACACTTCCGTCCATACACGACCTCAAACGGCGCTGCCTGCAGACTTTCCTGATAGCTGTTGTTGTAAGAGAACTTAGCATACGGCAAGCATTCTTCCCACTTCATGCCAAAGGAGATGACACATGCTCGAAGCATGTCCTCGAGGATTTGGTTCACGCGCTTGACCTGGCCACTGGTCTGAGGGTGATATGCGGTACTGAAGACAATCTTTGTACCCAATGCCTCTTGAAAGGCCTTCCAGAAGTTTGAGGTGAAAATGCTTCCACGATTAGAACTTATCTTCTTGGGAACGCCGTGCAGTGAAACAATTCTCGCGGTGTACAACTCCGCCAACTGTCCAGCCGAGATAATTTCTTTGACAGGAAGAAAATGGGCAACTTTGGACAAGTTATCGATGACAACGAAGATAGCATTATTGCCCTTTTGCGACCTCGGAAACCCGGTGACAAAGTCCATTTCGATGTGATCCCACTTCTACTCCGGAATCTCAAGTGGCTGAAGCAACCCTGCAGGCTTCTAGTGCTGTGCCTTCACTCTCCTGCACACATCACACTGAGACACGTAACAGGCAACATCCCGCTTCATACGAGTCCACCAAAAGCTTTGTCTAAGATCTTGATACATCTTTGTACTGCCAGGGTGAATCGATAGCTTGGAATCATGGGCTTCCTTCATGATGACCTCACTGAGATCTCCCTCCTTGGGAACAAAAACTCGCTCTTCGAACAACACGGTGCCGTCATTATGCACTGAAAAGCAACCGTACTTTGGGACTGAGGCTGCAATACCCTGTTTGATCTTTGTATCATTGAGCTGCCAGACTGAGCTTCACGGATCTTGTCACGGGTATTGGGCTCTACCACAAGTTGGCAAGGTAGCCTGCTGGAACTAGCTCGAGATTGAGTCTTCGAAAGGACTCACACAAATCAGGGTGTATCTTCTGCACCTGGATATTATTGCAATCGCCCTTGCGGCTCAGCGCATCAGCTATGACATTCGCCTTCCCAGGCGTGTACTGAATATCAACTGTGTACTCAGTAATGGTTTCAAGCCATCTTCTTTGCCTCAAGTTCATATTTGGCTGAGTGAACAAGTACTTCAGACTCTTGTGGTCGGTGAACACATCCACCTTCCTCCCTACGAGGAGGTGTCGCCAAGTGATCAAAGCGTGCACAACTGCTGCAAGCTCCAAGTCATGCTTGGGATAATTCCTCTCACTTGTCTTCAACTGCCGTGAGGTATAAGCCACAATATTCCTGCCTTGCATCAAAACTCCGCCCAAACGTTGCAATGAGGCATCACAAAACACCTGAAAAGGCTGTGATTCATCTGGCGGCGTGAGAATTGGAGCTGTGGTCAACTTCTCTTTCAACTCCTCGAAGGCTGACTGGCAAGCTGGTGACCAAGAGTACCGTTTGCCTTTGCACAACAATTCAGTCATTGGCTTCGCTATTTTGGAGAAATTCTGCACAAACCTCCTGCAATAACTAGCGAGGCCGAGAAAACTCCTTAGCTGCTTCACGTTCTTCGGCGGAGCCCACTCTTGAATAGTGCGGACTCGCTCCGGATCAACCGTGATTCCCTCAGCGGAAATAACATGGCCCAGAAAATTGACCTTGCCCAACCAAAACTCACACTTGGAGAACTTGGCATAATACCGGTGCTCTCTCGGCTTCTGCAACACCAGGCGTAGATATTCCTCATGTTCAGCCTCTGACTTGGAATAAACAAGAATGTTGTCGAGGTAGAGGATTACAAACACATCATGCCATTCTTGGAACAAATAGTTCATAACTCTCATGAAAGTTGGAGGGGCGTTTGAGAACCCGAAAGTCATGACTGTGAACTCATACAGCCCATAACGTGTGCTGAACGCGGTCTTGGGGATGTCCTCTTCATGAACACGGATTTGGTGATACCCCATCCTCAAGTCAAGCTTGGAAAACACCTTTGCCCCATTCAAATGTTCGAACAGTTCATTTATGCGGGGTAGAGGGTATTTGTTCTTGATGGTCTTCTTGTTGATACCGCGATAGTTCTGGACCAAGCGGCTAGTCCCATCCTTCTTCTGAACAAACGAAGCTGGTGCACCCCAAGGGGAAGTGCTCACGCGGATAAAACCTCCTGCCTCCAACTCTGTCAATTGCTTCTTGAGCTCAATCAGCTCCTTCGAACACATCTTATACGGGTGCCGAGAAATCGGCTGGGTACCAGGCTCTAGCTCAAGAACAAACTCAATAGCTCGAACTGGGGGAATTCCTGGCAACTCCTCTGCAAAGACGTCTGGGAACTCACAGACAACTCTGACTTCTTCGAGCAAAGGTGTGACTCCTGCGTTCAAGGCATACAACTGTGCTGGTCCTGCAATTGAGCCACAAGTGTACAATACTTCTGCGCCTGAATCATGTGTCAACTTTACGGATCTGGTCGTACAATCAATCTTGGCCTTGTACTTGACAAGCCAATCCATACCCAGAATGACATCAATGTCGGAACGAGGCAAGACAACCAGGGACGAAGAAAAGATAACGCCCTGGATACAAATCTCCACATCTGGGATACTTCCTGAGGACTGCATCCTCGATCCTGGAGAAGCAATTGCTAGAGGTGTAGGCAACCTCTCTCTTGGAAGGTCAAGGGACTTAGCAAAGGCCTCGGACATGAAGGAATGGGAAGCTCCGGAATCGAACAAAACTGTCGCGGGAACTGAACACACAAGTAACCTACCAATCACGATCTCTGAAGACTGCTGAGCATCTGTGAGCATCACATTGTTCACTCGAACTGCACGTGGTTGTGCCTTCACCATCGCAGTGCTCGGAGTAGAGCGAGGTGGAGGCGGTGGGAGCCGAGCACAGCGCGGATCGGTGCAGTTGGGAGAAGTGTGCCCCGACTCTCTGCACTTGTAGCAGATCACGCCTGGCCTGGGCTGGGACTGCGGCCTGGGTGGCCTCGCGTGTGGTGGTGTAGATCGAGGCCCCTGCTGAACTAGGACGGGAGGGCGGGCAAAAGTGCGGACAACTGCCCCCCTCTGCTGGAACTGCTGCCTCTGCGGTGGTGCCTCTGTAACCCATGTCTTTGCCTTCTTGTGGACCATCACTGCGGAGCTGTGCTCTCTATGGCGCTTCCTGTCTGCGTCCCATTCTGCTCTGGTTGACTCCTGGCGGATAGCCTGATCCACGAACTGCGAGAACAGCGTGGGTGTCAGAACCCTAATTTAGGTTTGTGCTTTTCCAAGCTTGCATTTTTGCATCTTGAAAAAAATTGCAAAAGAAAAAGAATTGGGGAAAAGAAAAGCCCTAAATGAATTAAATAAAAAGGCCAAAAATAAATATTTTTCCAAAATTCTTTTGGATGTGTTGAAAAATCCTAAAAATGAGTGTGATCATTTTAAAAGTGATTTGGGATTAATCCCATGCTCATAGATTTTTCATAAATCCAAATAGTGGTTGGAAATTAAATCAATTGCCTATTTGAATTGAAATTCAAATAATTTGAATTTCCAAAATTCCCAAAACTTGGGGTTGACTTCTATAGAGTCACCTAGGTTTTATAAAAATAATTGGGCATTTTATAAAGCTATTCCAACTTCAACCATTGAAATGCACCACACTTCACTTGTACTTCAGAAGCATTTCACACACATGACCAATTGGTTTCCAATGAACAAACATTAGCAAATGCAAGTTGACCAAATTTGAATAACATTTGGAGTTTGAATTTGAAATTGCTTTTAAAATCAACTTCAATTAACATGTTGCCATTTAAACATAGGTCACATCAGTACCTTGCCATGCTTTGTTTTTCATATCGAGTGTGCATTGTATTATCTTGATTGTGCTTTACTTCCAGTGCTTCGGTGATTGCATCTTCTCGGTAGAGTTGATCTCGGAGACGAGTTCAACCTCACGTCAGAAGACCAGTACCTCGTGATCGTCAGCAAGGAAAGCACCTCCTCTTTGATCATGTCGATAAAATCCCAGTTCCCTCTCATTCTCGCAAATGCATGTTTAGGATGTTACCATGATATGTTCTACCGCTAGTTGAACCCATTCCTTTGCATGACCTATCATTTTGTCACAGTAGTAAGCAAACCACAATCCTAGCAGATGTAGGAGTTGGTTGTTCTCATGTGGCCCCTGCAACTGTTACAACTTATTGCATGCTTAGAGTTGTTACCTGAGGCTACTTTGACCTGTGAGTCGGGATGGTAGTGATCATGTGAATGATGGTGGTAACGTGTTGGTGAATCTACCCTAAACAAAGGTGAACGATGAGAGGTTGCGTAGGAGTACACAGTGGGTTTTCTCGTTGAACACTGCCTTAGGCCCGAGTTCTTGTGTTGTTATCCAAGACTAAGAGTACGACCACACATTGGGCTTACTGACCCCTCTCGGCCTAGTACCTCACCCCGGACCTGTCCAGGAGTCGCAAGTAGTTCTCCCTTTTACGATCTCAAGCAGGTGGAACCAAGGTAAGTGGTTGGCGTAGGTTGTGGGCACGTTGAATCAAGTGATCATGATCGAGTTGAGCTTGATGGAGGTCACACAACGTTCCAGTCCGCATCGGAAAAATCGGCCGGATTCCGATTGTGGTCCCAACTCAAATAGGCGACTCCCTAGGACTAGAGATGGTGCCGTGAGTGAAGTGTCGTGGCAGCATCCTCGCCGGTACTCATTTGAAGGGTCCATCCCTAGGCGGTAAATGATGAGGCGTGTGTGTGTAGATGTACACCCCTGCAGGGTAAATGAACTATTCGAATTGCCGTGTCCGCGGTTATGGACTACTTGGAGACCTTTACTTGATCATAGACAACTTGAACGGTTACTCTTAAAACTTGCCAAGATAAGTGTGAGTGCTATGGCGTGCTTCCTCGTGGAGAAGTCGAAGAAGTATCCATAGTGGTGTATTGGTTGGAGACTGTTACTTGGACTCATGTATGTTCTTACCTCTCTCTGGTACTCGTAGTTCAGGACTAGCCAAGTCAAAGCTGGCACTTCTGCAAGTGAAACCCCACCTCCCTTTGCCTTGATACATGTGCATGAGTAGTATAGTTCCTATGTAAGTCTTGCTGAGTACGACTTTGTACTCACGTTTGCTTATTCTATGTTTTAGAGACGAGACCACTGACCCTGATGGTGGCCTCTACCTCGAGCTCGACGTGGACCAAGTCGTATAGTTCCAGGCAGCAGCCTGTGCCCTTTGGATGGTCGTTGTATTTTCTTTCAGGCTTCTTAAGCCATTTGTTAACCTTGTCTTTACTAAGACATATTTTGCTTCCGTTGATGTTTGATGTAATGTTGGATCACAGACATGTGATCTCTGCTTGTAATACAACTACTATGTCTGCTCTGTTTAGCAGAAGTTATAAAGACTATGAGTTTGTAGAGTTCATGTTGTGATTACCTGCTATTTACACTGGACATGTATGCTGCGTGTATGATTATAACATGCATGTCTTAGTGTGGGGTTCGATAGCTTAGTTGTGTTCTTGCCGGCGGTCTTTTATACACCAAGTGGCCCTTAGATGTGCGCAGCTTGGGGCATCGCGATGCGATTGCTCATGACTCTGTCACGTTGCACATTTTGTTGTATGATCGAGCCCGCCCGACATCCCGACTAAGTGATCGGGCTGGAGTAAGTCTATGTAAGGGTTATGATTCAATCGATAACATGGTTGAGGCGACTTGTCTATGAGTATGGGATTCACCACCCATAAGCATTTAGACTTGTGAGCGGACGATGAGGACCCATCTCAGTTGATCATCCGGCCTGGATGGGATGCCCCTCACGTTCGATGCTTACCGAGAGTGATCTGTGTTTGGCCTTGTCTTCTTAGACAAGTGGGTACGGCTCTCGGCTCTCCATGTGATTGCATTGTGACCGGAATTACATACGCTAACCCCGGGTCCCGACAGACTTGGTATCAGAGCAGGACTGCCTGTAGGATTATCAAACCATTGGCCGATGTCGAGTCTAGCATTCTATAGTTATATAGTTATTTTGGGTCTAAGGGAACAACGTAAGACTTCTTTTTTCTCCTTAACCTCATCGATCTGAGTTCTGAGTCACCCTCATCTTGTTCTACGGGAAGATAGAACTAGGCTCATCTATGTCTTTACTAGGAAATCTCGTTGATTGCTTCTTTGTAGATGTAGGAGTGTTGTGGTCTTCCAGAGTCATCGTTCCTTAGTGTTCTTGAGGAAGTGATGTCCCTATTTTTGCTGGTTGTCTCATTTTCCATCCCGGTGCAGCCGTTATGCTGTCCGTTTGTGGCTTTGATGCTGTTGCATTATAGTCTTGTTGTCTTAGCATAGAATTGTGTCCTAAATCCTATTCAGATTGTTGATTCTTATCACACAGAATGTCAGGTGCAAATCAGGGTGTTGATCCCAGTTCCGGTAACACAGACGGTGAAGAACCTCCACCACCAACCTCAACGGTAGAATTCATGATGGAGGCTGAGCAGAATCGTCGTGATCAGACACGTCTTCTCGAGCGTATTGAGCAGAACACTTCTCGTCAGCATCAAATTGTTGTTACCATCCAGGACTTCATTCTCCTCAACCCGCCAGTTTTCCGATGTTCTTCTGAGCCCCTTGATGCCGATGATTGGCTTCGTTTCCTTGAGCGTAAGCTTGAGACAGCCCATGTTGCTCCAAGTGATCGTGTGCTATTCGCGGCATACTTTCTGGAAGGTGCTGCTCTTCAATGGTGGGAGAACTTCGTGGCAATGCAACCAGTTGGTCACATGGTGACTTGGCAAGAGTTCTGTGATGATTTTCGAGGATATCATATTCCGGATCAGCTGATGGAGCGTAAGAGAGAAGAATTTTGCAATCTGACCCAAGGAAAGATGACTGTTCATGAGTATCGGACTGAGTTCACTCGTCTAGCACGTTATGCCCAAGAAGAAGTATCCACCGACGCCAAGAAACAAGCAAGGTTCCGCAAGGGACTTAGCCCCGTTCTACGTCATGACCTGAATCTTCACGATTTCGTCAACTTCAGGGACTTGGTCGACAAATCCTTCAAGGCCGAGTATGGAAATGAGTTGTATGAAGAGTCTCGTAAGCGTGATCGTGAGTTTGCCCAATCTTCTGGCCAAGTTTCTCGGAAACGCTGTGTATGGATTCCCTTCAGTGACGTCAGTCATGCTGTAAGTGCTTCTAGACCACCAACCACCATATATCGTCCACCTCAACCCAATCTTCCTCCTTGGAATTTTGTTGGACAATCAAGTGCTCAAGTTCCTTTTATTCCACGTGGTGTTTGTTTCCAATGTGGACAATCAGGCCACAATGTCCGAGAGTGTCCTCAAAATCATGTTGCCACCACACCTAATCCAAAGCAGGCTTTTCATCGTGGTAAGCCACCACCCAAGACTTACAATGTCAAGCCTCCTGTTTATGAACATGGTTATGTGAATCATGTATCCATTCTAGATTCCCACAAGTCAACCGATGTTGTACTTGGAACCCTTCCGGTCAATTCCACCCCAGCGTCGGTTCTTTTTGACCCAGGAGCATCTCACTCATTCATATCCCAGGACTTTGCACTGTCACATGACATCTCTTTTTCGATGATATCCACCCCCTTAGTTGTGCAAGCCCCTGGATCCAGATGGCACACCACCATGGTGAGTCATGAGAATGAAATTGCAATTGAGGGTTTAGTATTCCTTGCCTCACTTATAGCCCTCAAGTCTTCAGACATTGATGTGATCTTAGGTATGGATTGGTTATCAAGACAGAATGCTGTCCTTGATTGTAAAGCCAAGTCAGTGAAACTAACCCATCCATCAGGCCAGACAATCAAGTACACCTCACCAAGCTCTAAAACCCAGGTGCATTCTTTGAATGTGCTTCCTCTTCCGGACCTTGAAGATATTCCGGTGGTTCGTGACTTCCCGGATGTCTTTCCAGAAGAGCTGCCAGGCATACCACCTGACAGATCTGTAGAGTTTGTGGTAGATCTTATCCCAGGAACCGCACCAATATCCAGACGCCCATATAGAATGGCCCCACGTGAGTTAGCTGAGCTCAAAATCCAACTTGAAGCTTCGTTGGCAAAAGGCTTCATCCGCCCTAGCTCATCGCCATGGGGTTGCCCCGTTCTGTTCGTAACGAAGAAAGATGGAACATAAAGGATGTGCGTAGACTATCGCCTGCTAAATCTAGCGACGATAAAAAACAAGCACCCACTGCCCAGGATCAATGATCTTTATGATCAACTTGCAGGATCCTCTGTCTTCTCCAAGATGGATTTGAGATTAGGTTATCATCAAATCAAAATCAGAAAAGAGGACATTCCCAAGACGGCTTTCACTACTCGTTATGGTCTTTATGAGTACACCGTCATGTCCTTCGGTTTAGCCAATGCCCCCGCCAAATTCTCGCGCTTGATGAATTCGATCTTCATGGAGTATTTAGATAAATTTGTTGTAGTTTATCTTGATGACATCCTCATCTACTCGAAGAACGAAGAAGAGCACGCAGAACATCTTAGGCTGGTATTGATTAAACTTCGCGAGCATCGCCTGTATGCTAAATTCTCCAAGTCTGAATTCTGGCTACCAGAATTGACCTATTTAGGCCACGTGATTTCTGTAAAAGGCATTGCTGTCAATCCCGAGAGAGTTCAGGCCGTCCTTGACTGGACTCCACCTGAATCGGTTAAGCAAGTTAGGAGTTTTCTTGGCCTAGCAAGCTATTGTCGCCGCTTCGTCGAGAACTTTTCTAAAGTTGCAAAGCCTCTAACTGAACTCCTCAAGAAAGATAAGAAATTTGAATGGACTCCCAAGTGCGAGGAAAGCTTTCAAGAGCTAAAAAGTAGATTGACTTCTGCACCCGTACTTGCGCCTCCAGACATCAAAAAGGATTTCGAGATCTATTGTGATGCCTCACGACAAGGGTTAGGATGCATACTTATGCAAGATAGACATGTGGTAGCTTATGCTTCACGCCAGTTGCGGCCACATGAACAGAACTATCCTACCCATGATCTTGAACTCGCTGCCGTAGTTCATGCCCTAACAACTTGGCGACATTACCTCCTTGGTAATCGTTGTGAGATCTATTCCGACCACCAAAGCCTCAAATACATTTTCGCCCAGCCAGATCTTAATCTCAGGCAAAGACGCTGGATTGAGATGATAAAAGATTATGACTTAGGAATTTCTTACACCCCAGGCAAAGCCAATGTCATGGCTGATGCACTAAGTCGTAAGTCGTATTGTAACAACCTCATGTTACAACAGTATCAACCACTTCTTCATGAGGAATTTCGAAAGCTCAATCTCGAGATTGTTCCTCGTGGATCTCTTTTCAACTTGGTGGCGAAACCAACCCTTGAGGATAAAATCATAGTTTCCCAAAGGCGTGCACGAGGTGTTCGCCGGATCAAGTAGAACATTGCTAGCGGAGTTGCAAAATGTTTCTCCACAGATAGTAAAGGAACGGTATTCTTTGAAAATCGTTTGGTAGTACCAAAGAATAGGGAACTAAGGCAACTCATCCTTAAAGAAGCCCATGACACACCCCTCTCGATTCATCCCGGTAGCACAAAAATGTACCGAGATCTACGCCAGAGATTTTGGTGGACTAGGATGAAGAGAGAAATTGCTCAGTTTGTTGCTGAATGTGATGTTTGTCGTCGTGTTAAGGCAGAACATCAAAGACCTGCTGGTACTCTTAGACCTTTGCCTATCCCCGAGTGGAAATGGGACAAAGTCAGTATGGACTTCATCACCGGCTTTCCAAAAACCCAGAAAGGAAATGATGCCATCTTTGTTGTCATTGACAGACTTTCAAAAGTTGCTCACTTCCTTCCAGTTCGAGAGTCTATAACTGCTGGCCAGTTAGCGGACTTGTATGTCTCCCGAATCGTGTCACTTCACAGTGTTCCTTTGGAAATCAATTCTGACCGTGGTAGTCTTTTCACTTCTCGATTTTGGGAAAGTTTCCAAAATGCTATGGGAACCCACCTCTCCTTTAGCACTGCTTATCACCCGCAGTCCAGTGGTCAAGTAGAAAGGGTCAATCAAATTCTCGAAGACATGCTCAGAGCTTGTGTTATCTCTTTCGGAAAGAAATGGGAGAATTCTCTTCCTTTTGCCGAATTTGCATATAACAATAGCTTCCAATCTAGCTTGGGCATGGCTCCTTTTGAATTTCTCTATGGACGGAAATGTCGAACACCCCTAAACTGGTCAGAAACCGGTGAAAGACAATTCTTTGGACCGGATATGATTCAGGATGCAGAAGAGCAGGTTCACATTGTTCGTGAGAAGTTGAAAACAGCCCAGTCTCGTCAGAAAAGCTATTATGATCGTCATCGTTGGGAAGAAAGCTATAATCTGGATGAGAAGGCTTACCTTCGGGTTACTCCTCTGAAGGGTACCCATCGCTTCGGTATCAAAGGCAAGTTGGCCCCACGTTATATCGGTCCCTTTCGCATTCTCGCGAAACGTGGAGAAGTTGCCTACCAATTGGAACTACCCCCTCACCTCTCCCAGGTTCATGATGTCTTCCACGTCTCTCAACTCAGGCGTTGCTTCAAGGAACCCATCCGCGAAGTAGACCACGAAACGCTTGATCTCCAAGATAACCTTTCATATCGAGAGTACCCTGTTCGTATTCTTGATGAAGCCGAGCGTAGCACCAGACGTCAGAAGATAAGATTCTTCAAAGTGCAGTGGTCACATCATTCAGAGAAAGAAGCCACCTGGGAACGAGAGGATCATCTGCGAGCTGAGTACCCCACCTTCCGCCCGACGACTTCTGAATCTCGGGACGAGATTCTTTTGAGTGGGGGCGAGTTGTTAGAATCCTAATTTAGGTTTGTGCTTTTCCAAGCTTGCATTTTTGCATCTTGAAAAAAATTGCAAAAGAAAAAGAATTGGGGAAAAGAAAAGCCCTAAATGAATTAAATAAAAAGGCAAGAAATAAATCTTTTTACAAAATTCTTTTGGATGTGTTGAAAAATCCTAAAAATGAGTGTGGTCATTTTAAAAGTGATTTGGGATTAATCCCATGCTCATAGATTTTTCAAAAATCCAAATAGTGGCTTGGAAATTATATCAATTGCCTATTTGAATTGAAATTCAAATAATTTGAATTTCAAAAATTCCCAAAACTTTGGGTTGACTTCTATAGAGTCACCTAGGTTTTATAAAAATAATTGGGGATTTTATAAAATGCCCTGGCTATTTATTTTTAGGGCAAAACAAAAATAACAGAAAGAATAAAAAGAAAACAAAAGAAAAGGGCAGAGCCCACCTTACCTGGCCCAGCCTGGCTAGAAGCCGGCCCAGCCCACCAGGGGCAGGGTCATCTTCTACCCGTGGCCAGGCAGGAAGCTCGCCGCCGTGGCTAGCATGCCCACGCCGTTCCACCTCCTGCTTGCCCCCCTCATCGTCTTCTGTCGCCGTGGACGCCTGGAAGTCTCCAGGCCATCTTCCCCCCCTCCTCTAGTCACCCTTCCTCTCCCTCGTCGTTTTCCGCACAAGCCCGAGAGCTCTCCTCGCCGCCGTCGTGCCCGCGCGTGGCCACTGGCCCCTTCTCGTTGAGCTGAACTGTCCAGAAGATCCACCGTCGACGACTACGCCGATCCCCCACGTCAATTTGAGCAGAGGACCCCCAGGAGTGACGCCTTCTTCAACATCTTGCTGCCGGCCGCCGTGGAGTTCGACTCCGAATTCGTGGCCTCCCCTTCACCCCCGAACTCGCCGTGCACTCCATCGTGCTCAGGTGAGCTCTACGCTCTGTTTCCCCCCAGCCATGCTTCTTCCCGTGCCTTCTGCCGCTTTTCGCCATGACCAGGGGCTCCGGCCGCCGCTCCCCTTGTCGCAGCCATGGCCACGGGCCTCCTCGAGTTTCCCCGATGGCACAGGCGTACGCGCGCGGACCCAGGCTTCGTCCCAGTGCCTCCCCGCTCCTCCCCCGTGCCCGTTTTCCCCTCTCCGGCGTGAGCTCCGGTGAACTACAGTGAGTACCCTAATGGCCAGCCTAATCCCCCCAGGCCCAGTGACATGTGGGGCCAAGCCTCTAACTAAATTAGATTAAGTTAAATAACCCCTGGCTTAACCCACTGACACTGACTGGTGGGTCCATTTTGACAGTTTTGACCAGTCAACCCCCTGACGTCATGATGACGTCTTAATGACGCAATAAACAGAAAAACCTTTTAAAAGAATTAAAGAAATTCAGTAAATTCCAGAAAATAAGAAAAACTTTGAAATTGAATATCTTTTAAATATAACTCCAAATTCAAAGTGTAATATATGAAAAATGATCAGGAGAAAATCCTCTATCCAAATTTCCAACTTTCAGCTATGTTGGAGTTGATCTTAAAAAGGGATCAGTAGCTTTTGCTATTTGAATTAATTGGAATTATTTCAAATTCAATTCAAAAGCTATTCCAACTTCAACCATTGAAATGCACCACACTTCACTTGTACTTCAGAACCATTTCACACACATGACCAATTGGTTTCCAATGAACAAACATTAGCAAATGCAAGTTGACCAAATTTGAATAACATTTGGAGTTTGAATTTGAAATTGCTTTTCAAATCAACTTCAATTAACATGTTGCAATTTAAACATAGGTCACATCAGTACCTTGCCATGCTTTGTTTTGCATATCGATTGTGCATTGTATTATCTTGATTGTGCTTTACTTCCAGTGCTTCGGTGATTGCATCTTCTCGGTAGAGTTGATCTCGGAGACGAGTTCAACCTCACGTCAGAAGACCAGTACCTCGTGATCGTCAGCAAGGCAAGCACCCCCTCTTTGATCATGTCGATAAAATCCCAGTTCCCTCTCATTCTCGCAAATGCATGTTTAGGATGTTACCATGATACGTTCTACCGCTAGTTGAACCCATTCCTTTGCATGACCTATCATTTTGTCACAGTAGTAAGCAAACCACAATCCTAGAAGATGTAGGAGTTGGTTGTTCTCATGTGGCCCCTGCAACTGTTACAGCTTATTGCATGCTTAGAGTTGTTACCTGAGGCTACTTTGACCTGTGAGTCGGGATGGTAGTGATCATGTGAATGATGGTGGTAACGTGTTGGTGAATCTACCCTAAACAAAGGTGAACGATGAGAGGCTGTGTAGGAGTACACAGTGGGTTGTCTCGTTGAACACTGCCTTAGGCCCGACTTCTTGTGTTGTTATCCAAGACTAAGAGTACGACCACACATTGGGCTCACTGACCCGTCTCGGCCTAGTACCTCACCCTGGACCTGTCCAGGAGTCGCAAGTAGTTCTCCCTTTTACGATCTCAAGCAGGTGGAACCAAGGTAAGTGGTTGGCGTAGGTTGTGGGAACGTTGAATCAAGTGATCATGATCGAGTTGATCTTGATGGCGGTCACACAACTTTTGGGTCCGCATCGGAAAAATCGGCCGGATTCCGATTGTGGTCCCAACTCAAATAGGCGACTCCCTAAGACTAGAGATGGTGCAGTGAGTCAAGTGTCGTGGCAGCATCCTCGTCGGTACTCATTTGAAGGGTCCATCCCCAGGCGGTAAATGATGAGGCGTGTGTGTAGCAGTACACCCCTGCAGGGTAAATGAACTATTCAAATAGCCGTGTCCACGGTTATGGACTACTTGGAGACCTTTACTTGATCATAGACAACTTGAACGGTTACTCTTAAAACTTGCCAAGATAAGTGTGAGTGCTATGGCGTGCTTCCTCGTGGGGAAGTCGAGGAAGTATCCATAGTGGTGTATTGGTTGGAGACTGTTACTTGGACTCGTGTAAGTTCTTACCTCGCTCTGGTACTCGTAGTTCAGGACTAGCCAAGTCAAAGCTGGCACTTCTGCAAGTGAAACCCCACCTCCCTTTGCCTTGATACATGTGCATGAGTAGTATAGTTCCTATGTAAGTCTTGCTGAGTACGACTTTGTACTCACGTTTTCTTATTCTATGTTTTAGAGACGAGACCACTGACCCTGATGGTGGCCTCTACCTCGAGCTCGACGTGGACCAAGTCGTATAGTTCCAGGCAGCAGCCTGTGCCCTTTGGATGGTCGTTGTATTTTATTTCAGGCTTCTTAAGCCATTTGTTAACTTTGTCTTTACTAAGACATATTTTGCTTCCATTGATGTTTGATGTAATGTTGGATCACAGACATGTGATCTCTGCTTGTAATACAACTACTATGTCTGCTTTGTTTAGCAGAAGTTATATTGACTATGAGTTTGTAGAGTTCATGTTGTGATTACCTGTTGTTTACACTGGACATGTATGCTGCGTGTATGATTATAACATGCATGTCTTAGTGTGGGGTTCGATAGCTTAGTTGTGTTCTTGCCGGCGGTCTTTTATACACCAAGTGGCCCTTAGATGTGCGTAGCTTGGGGCATCGCGATGCGATTGCTCGTGACTCTGTCACGTGGCACACTTTGTTGTATGATCGAGCCCGCCCGAGATCCCGACTAAGTGATCGGGATGGAGTAAGTCTATGTAAGGGTTATGATTCAATCGATAACATGGTTGAGGCGACTTGTCTATGAGTATGGGATTCACCACCCATAAGCATTTAGACTTGTGAGCGGACGATGAGGACCCATCTCAGTTGATCATCCGGCCTGGATGGGATGCCCCTCACGTTCGATGCTTACCGAGAGTGATCTGTGCTTGGCCTTGTCTGCTTAGACAAGTGGGTACGGCTCTCGGCTCTCCATGTGATTGCATTGTGACCGGAATTACATATGCTAACCCCGGGTCCAGACAGTGGGGTTGCACTGGGTGAGTGCGTACTTGATCTCTGTGCTAAGACCCCCACGGAATCTGGCAATGCGCTTGGCCTCTGTGTTGACCTCCTCTGGAGCTTACCTGGTGAGCCTGACGAAGGCCAGGTTGTACTCCTGAACTGACCTGTCACCCTGTCTCAGAGCCAAGAACTCCTCTCACTTCCTGTCCATCAAGCCACTCGGAATATGTGCTGCTCTGAAGTCTGCGACGAAGTCTCCCCACGTGATGATCGCATCCCCCTTGTTGGCCTTGTAGGTATCGTACTAGCTGGCTGCTGCACCCTGAAGCTGGAAGGAGGCGAAGGTGACGTAGTCGACTAGTCTGACGGTGTTTGCATTGAAGTGCTTCTTGATCTCTGCGATCCAATCATCCGCTTCCAGCGGGTCTCGAGCCTCGGAGAACCTGGGGGGGTTGATAGCAAGGAACTGCTGCAGAGTCTTGTACTGTGGTCGATCACTCCTCTAGCCAGTCTGGTTCTGCAGCATCTGTAAGATCGCAGCTGTGCCCTGAGCCACTGCGGTCACATCCTCCCCAAGGAGAGGGTTCTCTGGCGGCGGCATGTTCGCTCTTAGCATCCTGTATACAGGAACACTTATGAGAACATGGTTGAAACATTGAAGAAACCAGAAGATAAATCAATATTGACAACAAAACTTCCTCATGAGGTATGAGAAAGCCGAAGGATGAAATTCCACCAAGGTTAACCCGGAAAGTCAAAAACTAGGTGCTACTGGAATCCCCAAACTGAGATCATCCGAATCCAAGATAATAATCTGTTAGCGAGCACACAACAAAATATATGAGTGGTTGAAGACCTGAACGTTGAGACATCTTCCCTGAGTGGCCCGCCGAAGCGGTCTCCTATAGGGGGAGGAACCACATCCGGAGGATGAAAACCATCCCTGTATAGGAGTTTCACCTGAGGTACGCCGTAAGCGAGGTGGAGCTGTCAACCCCAAGTGGCGGCTCAGTGTTCTCAACGTACGCCAACCCTTCTCGTCGCTAGCAAAAAATTATAGAGGAATCGGAGCCTCATGTAAACGAGAACCTAGATGTTTTGAAAAGGGGATAAGTTGCAGAGAGAAAAACATCGTTTCACTTCCTCATGGAAAAGGGGTGGGAGGGTGGGGTAAGAAGAAAAAGAAAGAGTTCCTACTCTCCGATTTTCCTTAGTAACTACAAAATAGTTTATAGACTCAACTTCGGCCAGTAAGGGGTCCTACAGTCATTCCTTCTCTGATACCAAGTTGTAAGGCCCCCGATGCGGTGCTAACTCGAGTTAGTCGCTTTCGCGTCCCGCTCAAGTTAGTAGCGCATAAAAGGCCACCGACTCACGACACTCGCACTCGTGTCACTGCCGGATTCTCGACAACGGATATAAGAACAATGAACTTACTAAGACATAAATATATAGAGTCCAGGGCATACATCGCCTCAAGTATTTATTACATCATCTCAGAGGTCCATAGACCCAACAGTACATCATGCAACAAGTCCTTCTATCCACCTACTTATAATTACTGGTTAACTAACTCCCTACGGTAAGACAAGGTAAAAGTAGAGGTTGCAGCCGCAATAGCATATATGGTGGCTATCGTTTCTACTAGAATAGAGGTAAGATCCAAGAATACACGTGACATCGTGTCATAAGTCCTTCTATCCACCTACTTACGTCAAACATAACACAACCTCGACCTTCTCTCGGTCCCCCTGGACGAAGAAAAGCAACCAAGGCACTCACACGGTAGGCAAGTTTTAATTATGATCCAAAATTATGTTATCCTATGAACAAGACGTAGGCTCTGAGTCGTCCATAACCGTGGACACGGCTTTTCGAAAATATTTAACCCTGCAGGGGTGTACCAACTGCCCATCATAGGCTTCGCATGTACGCCCGGTTTCCACTTGGCAAGGTAAGTGCCTGAAACTCCGGTACGTCAGAGTCCCTCTAACTAACAACGCACAACTCCGGGTGGCCCTCGGTGAGTCGACACCCAACTCAAAAGTTGGCTACGCTCTCGAATCGGCCTCTACCGTATGACTCGGGTTTGGATAGACGGTTAAATTCTCATTTGAGACCAGGTCCTCAGCCGGTCAAGTTGGGCCAGCCAAGGAACATGTCCTCCTGGCCTGGGGTGGTTTGTAAACAACTGGGGTACCACCAGCACACACACGTTGCAAATGTAAATCAGCTCGGGCCACCACTAGAATTGTGTGAAGCTAGGTAGGTAAGACAAGGGGGCCCCATAGAACCCCACACACGATTAGGCACGATCAAACAAAGAACCAATACCCGAAACTCGGATCCTAGGTGACTCAAATGGAACAAAGCACTAGGAGGGAATAGCCCAGCCTCCCATCATTCGTCAAATATAACTTAACATCATAATAATAAATATCAACCAACTTCTTTAATAACATGATATCCCAATCATAGCATAGGGTAAGAAGCAAGTTTTCCTACTCATACTAAGCAATGGCTGAGCAGCGGTCACTTAGCAATACAAAGTTTTGCTGGGATGAGGGGGTCATGGCTAATTGGTTTTTGAATGTGGCGTAAGCAAAGTGGATGGGATCAAAGAAACGTTCTAGACTACAGCTAGGCAGGTAGGCAGAGAGTTATAAAGTAATGGTATGAATCTTCCCCTTGCCTGGGTAATCGGTCGACGAAGCAGACGTAGCAGGGTCCTCGGGCTCGGTGTCGGAAACCTCCACGTAAGTGTCCTCGGCAGTCTCAGGTGCTAACGTAAGGTACCGGCAAGAAAAGCACACAAGTAAACATCGGGATCAACAATGCTCAAGCATGGATGAGATGATCAAATTTAATAGGCATGGTGTGACCCTATCTAGTCAACTTTAAATGGAGGTGTTGACGACAGTCAACAACTTCATATGCAACTACTTGTTATTTTTATGGCTTTGGTGAGAGCCTTATTTTAGGTGTAAGTAGCACGGTAACATGGCATGGCATGAAACAATAATAACAATTTAACAATAGTAAACATCGTGAAAAATAAATAACGATTCCGGATACGGAGAGGTGTCGATGAAGTTGACACCGGGAAGTTTCAAAAGAGGGGAGGGAATGCAGTCATGCCATATCACATTATGGTTGAGATGGGCATCCCAAGATTGATATAAACAAGTGACAGAGGAGGCATGGCTCGGACACGATCTTGTCGCATGACAAGATGGAGATAAAAATCGAGACGGCCGGAGGGTTTATGTGACAAAAATACCACCACCTCATCTTGTGATGCTCAAAAGTAAAAAAAACCGTCACCATGAGATTTAGTGAAATCTGCTACCACAAAACATATATGGCACTATGAACTTGGGCTAGGGGAGCTCAAACTTCGAAAGAAAGAAAAAAAAACAGATTTGAATTAGAATTTCAAACCAATTTGAAAGGAAAAGAAAGGAAGAAGGAAAGGAAAGAAAAAAAAGAAGAGGGCGCAGCACATGGGCTGGCCTCGGACACGATCTTGGCATAGGCCTTGCGGAGCTGCCCACAAGCCCACGAAGATAGTTGGGCCAAGCCCGAATCCTCTGCTGCACTGGAAAGAAAAAAAAGAAACAAAGAAGGGGCTACTTGCGCCGGCTGGGGATCGAACCCCAGATCTCCCCGTTAGAAGCTCAGCGACGCAGCCACTGAGCTGCTGCTACAATGTTGTAAAGGTGAGACCGCGAAACAACTTAAAGAGACCCCGTGGTCTCTGAAGATGAACACTGAAGACAGCTTCAGTGCTCGCGCGGCCGCGGATTCCGGCGACCCTCGCCTCGACGGCGGGCACCCATCGACCCAGCGACGAGGTGGGGTGCGAAGAGGGGACATCCAGCTCTACGTTCATGCCAAGCACGACCCTGGAGTCTGAAAGAAGGTGTCTCCGGCTCGCCGGGAAGGTCACGACGGAGCACGTCCTGGCGGCCGGGTGCAGACATCGGCGACGACGAAAAAGGAACGCGTGGGGGTGCAAGACTACTCCTTACGGTTCCTAAGCGTGCACTGGACGTGCCCACGCAGCCTAGCGGGCGCTCGGGCCTTGCCATGGTCACGCCAGTCGCGGACTTCCCGCGGGCACGACGGCCTGCGCGTGGGCTCTGGCCTTGCTCTACACGAAGCCACGACTACGGGGACGGGGAGAGCTCACCTAGGTGGTGCTGAAGGAGAGCTCGAACGCGACAAGGAGGAAGGAACCGCCGTAGTCGATGTCGGGGACGGAGACGGGGCTCGGCGGGGAAGACGGCGGTGTGGGCCCAGGGCGTCTCCTAGCTCCTGCCTGCGAGAAGAAAGAGGACGCAGGCACGATCAGAGCCGCGGACGCGAGCGCATGATCACCTACGGGCCACGACGGCGTTGAAATCGGCAACTCACCGGAGAAACAGGGGAGAGCCACCTCTCCCCTGGCGGCGGCGGCGAAAACGAGGAGGGGGAAGGAGCGGCTAGGGTTCCAGGAGGCGAGGCGGAGGCCTTGCTTTAAGGGGGCGAGGAGGTGAGGCTTGCGAGAGGGCTCCATGCTCTGCTCGCCGTCCCTGCCCTCTTTGTCGCTGGGGGAAAAGGTGGGGGAAGGAGAAGAAAGCAGAGGCTGGCAGGCGGGCCCGGGGCGCAGGAAAAAAAGGAGGTGGGGGTGGGGGGGGGGGGGCTCTGCTCTCGCTGGGCCGAAACGGCTAAGTCCAGGTGGGCTAGGCCTGATCCAGAAGCGAAAGAAAAGAAAAAGGAGAATCTCCCCCTGCCTCATCTTTCCAAAAGAAAAACAGAAATGGCTTAGGGAGTTTTTTAGAGTTATCCACAAGGTTGATAAATACATAAAAAATATATGTAAATGATCCTTGCAATATTCCTCAATTTCCAAAATTGGTTTGAGCATTTTTGCAACAACCAAAATGTGGGCCACTTTTGGGAATTCAAAATCACCTTGAACTGCATTCCACATATTTGGTGATGGCAAAAATGAATTGAGGCTTTTAAAACCCTTGCCAAAGCAAAAGAAATGGCTAGGCCAAAATTGAAGTCTAGGGGAGATGACATGCAAACAGAACAAATCCATGAACATGCTACTTCAGCCAGCTTGGGTGCAATTGAAACCAATTCAAATGGGCTCCAAAGCCAAGGCAAATTTAAATCACCACATGAAATGTTAAACTTATTGCAAAGCCAAGGCAAGGAAAGCCAAGGCAAGCCAAGTTACAAAGTCATCAGACAAAGTACGAAGTTCATGTTGATTTATACTTATTGCAAATGGGTTGTTACATATGGCTAGCTTGAGGAGCAAGGTTGTTCTCCGCTAGTGTTGTAATAATCCCCTTGTACCCGTATCTGTGGTAATAGAAAGTTGTTCAGTTCTATATTAAGCAGTGTCGTGTTCCAGACGGCTTGATCTCTGGGCTAGAGCACGGGGCGTTCCGGTCCTTTGAGCCGGGGAGCCACAATGCTTGGTATCAGAGCAGGACTAGCTGTAGGACACCCTAGTCCACGCGAACGTTAGAAGGACGTTAGATGACGTTAGAGACAGAGTTCATAGCCTGCTTGGGTGTTGCATTTGATTGCTGCATTTGTTTGCTTCATTTGTTGCTGCATATAGATAGTATTCTTTTGCTAACGTTCTGGTTTGATGAGTGTAGATGGAGGAGTACCCACTCGACCACCTATCATCCCCCTCACCAACCAGCTTTGCCCATCTTCTTGCCAATGTCTGGTGGAATCTCTACCCCAATGGAGAGATTCCGCGGTACCAAGTGCTCCCGATGGATATCGGAGGATCGATACTGGATTACCGTGCCAAGGTCCTCATAGAAGTCAACCTACCCATCGGCATGCGTGCCTACAACTTCCAAGGTGGATTCATCCCGACCCCAGATCGTGCTGTCTAGCTAGCTGCATTGGCAGGCCTCGCATGTCTTCGCCAGCAGGAGAGCGCAATGTATCAGGATTGTGCCTTCCATTTCTATCCCACCTTGAACACCAATCCCCAACAAATAGGATTCCCCGGGCCTCTTGCGGAAGGCGACGCAGCGTTGACCTGTATGTCCCGCTATATGGTCGCCGAGTATGCCCTCCTCGTCGAGCTGGTCAATGATGAAAGGGAAGCAAGAAAGTTGCTTGCCGCAGCCTTGGCTTCGGCAACTCCTCCGCTAGACCCCCCTGCTTCCGGCAACCCGTCGATGGATCATAGCTCATATGTTTCGCGTAGTTCATGTTGCATGTTGCTTGCGGCATGTTGATGTGTATGGAAATAAGTTGAGATCCTGCGTGCTATCTCAGTACTTGTTCAGTGTTGTTGTTCCTACTTGGTTCTCGCAATCGGTTCCTTGTTTGGTTCTTTGGCGACTACTAACTATGGTTTGGCAGGTGGTATATGAATCTGACGGACCCTTGCTTGTTGCTCTTTGATAGTGGCACCACACCTGGTTCTGAGCTGATTCGTTTTCGATCGTCCGGGGTGGATGCCTATTTTATATTTCTCTTCTCAATAGCTGACCCGTGTTCGGAGCTGCTTTTCGGCCATCTTGGGTAGTTATTGAGTTTATTTTCGCAGTGGAGACCCTATGTTCTGAGATATTTTCTCGGCCGTCTTAGGGGACCTCTGCATTCTTTTTATCAACGATGTCTCATGCTCGGAGCTGATTCTTGGTCGGCCGTCTTGAGCAGTGCTTGATCTATTCCAGTAAACGTCCCTGATCTGAGTTGTAACGACCGTTCTAGTGGATACTGGGTTATTCGCTGGTTTTTTCAAGGAATTCAGATGGTCATTGACTACCGCTAAAACTGTTGAAGTAGCGAGCTTTCTCTCGTTTGCTTTCGCTCCGTGGTTTTCTTCGTTGGGTTCTTTAGTGTCACCTTATCCATCCCGATGGAAAGTTGCTCATAACCCCTACATACCTCGAAGACGCAGCAGAGCATCATGAAGTCACCAAGTCAAGAAGGGTTCGCACAGAATGCATTGGGAATATTGGGATCCAGTATGAGTTCTTCCCGGATAAATTTTTCGAATCAAGTCTGCGTCGTTCCGGTAACTGCTAAAACCGTGGAGATTCCATCAGTGAAAGGCCGCAATGAATTGGGAAATCAGCAAGATAAGAGGGACTCATACCAGATTGCATTGAAAGTATGTGGCTCACGTATGGATGCTACCGAAGCTATCGTTTGCATCAAGTCCGCACCAACTACGACAGCCGCGAAGATTCAAGCAAGGGAAAATAAAATTTTGACCCATGAACATATGCGTCCAAGGCATGACATACACCAATTACAACCTTATCCAATGCAAGTTATTTCGGTACATTCCGGAAGACGGTCATAACGTGTCATAAAGTCAGAATTCACCAAGACCATGATTGAAATAATGCCCTCCCGAAACAAGTCAGCCGTCAGTAAGCCATCAGTCAGTACTTTGTCACGCACCATGTTCAGTTTTGTCCCACACATCATTATGGGAAAGTTTTGGCCATAAGGAACGCCAATCTTCCGTGGCAAGACACCAGACACATACGACATGTACAGTGTATTAGTCTTCCTCAGTACGCCATCCGAGTATCTTCTTGGCCAAGACATTCGACCTTCCACCACAAGTAACCGAGTGAAGCTTACGGTGCAAGACACCCAGTCGTGCTCAGTACGCCATGGATGGATTCTAGCACAAGCTACCCAGCTGTCTACAATGATCAGCTGTGGAAACGTCCAGTGCAAGGAACCGATATCTCCACAGTGCAAAGAGGCAGACTTCCGAGATAAGACAACCCAGTCTTCTTCACCAAGCTATCAAGGCCGCTTCCCGTGAGCGACACCCTGCCTTCCTTGATACGCCACCGAAGAAAGCTTCTGAGGTACGGCACCCAACCTTCCCCAACAAGCTACCCCGACCAATCTTCGCAGACAAGCTACCCAGTTTCCCTCGACACGTCATCATGCCTGCAATGGTATTGTCAGAAATCCAGTTATTCGAAAAAAATAAAGGTTTCAGCATCTAGTTATTCGACACGTCAAGACTCACGCATTTTATGGGAAATCTTCTCAAGGATGCGCGCTACCCTGGTGTGGATACAGCCATGCTCATAATCAAGAAAGAGTTATACACATGAACAGCGATAAGGAACCGCAACTCTCGGTAGACAAGTCAGCAGAAGAATCAGATACACACCTCAGCCTGGAAGAAAGACTGACAAAGTCATGAAGGAACACCCTAAGGGAAGAAACCAATAAAGAATTGGGTCGGACTCTAATCACGAGGGTCAGCTCCTCACGTCCGACAAGTAAAGCCAGTACAGGAAGACGATGGCCGCAGTAGCAAGACCCAGGGCAGACAGACATGGCATATGTCAAATCTCGCTACAATATATGCTACCAGAGTAATCGTGCACCTCGCAAGCTTTCAATAGTATGCAAACCTGCGAGCCCGAGGAGTAAGGCAAAAGGATGAACTGTATGGACCTTAGGGTCAAATTTTGCCTCGATTAGTTGAAGCCATGTGGACCACCATAGACACCTACAACAAAGAAATCTCACTCTATGGGAAGATGACTGCGTACCCAGCTCGCCATCCCAACCATTTACTCAAGTTTGGAATTGTCCGTCTTGCCGGAAGACCCCGGTCTGCTTCGCTGAAGATCACCTACCCTGCTAAACATTTTGACTACAAGTACCGCATCGGAGCGTAACGTGGTCTATCGCCACCCATAGGTATGGCAACATGACAAATGAACCTTAGCCTGAGGAAACAAACAAAAATTGTGCCCCGGCCAAAATTCATACTCAAGATGGATGGGCCGAAAGCAAAATGATGCAACCCCAGATGCAGACATTCTAAGTCCCACACAATTAGACCTCACAACGGTAAGCATTATTAGATACCAACTACCCTTGAAGGCCAAGCCTTTTTCTCTAAGGAGCCAATACAAAGGATTCAAGACCGTGCCGCAGACAAATCCCAAGATGCTCCGAGAATAGTATGGGTATCGTCAGCATTCAAGACATCTCATACAAGTCAGCAGACATGAGGATGAATGTCATCAAGAAAGGATCTGATATAGCAAGGAAGAACATTCAGTCAGAGATATGGATTGGGTGAAGCAAGCCCCCTGAGCCAAGATATTGGATGCTACTGAGGGAACAATATGCAGTAAACGGGAAACCCGAGAAGAAATAGGTTTCCTAAGGATGGTAAGTTTTCTATGGTTCCCTGAGTAACCAAATCTCGAGGACAAGGTTTTTTCTAAGGGGGGTAGGTTTGTGACACCCTGGTTTTCGCAGCGTTTTATTTTCGGAGTTTTCTGGATTTTTGCCCGTTGGTTTGGAATTTGGGCAACTCTTTGGACTTGAACTTGAGCATATTTACTTTTGATGCTCAAGTATCCCTCACTCCATGAATTTACGATACCATCTCACTGATCCATCTCATCCAAGCCACCATTTTATTCAAGCCATATATTCCTTTTTCAATAAAAAGGAATATTCCCTTTATTTGACGATTGTGAAGTAACCCCTATTTATATTGCTCCATAAATCCCCAAATAATTCCCTCATGACCTTGATGTTATATCTTCCAAATTCTCACAAAATATTCCATGGCCCAAGTGAATTTTTCCTCCAGAAAAATTCATTTGTCTGTGGAGGTAGAATGGTCATTGTGAAGGGAGTGCCATTTCTCTTGATCCAGTGCTGGTGAAAATTTTTATGCAAGCTCATAAGATCATATCATTTGTCTCCACCAAATTCCACCACCATTTGCTTAGCCAAACTCCAACCATAAATTCCCAAAGATTTCATGCAGAAAGGGGCATTGTGAAGGAAGTGCAAGCTAGGGGATCCCATCTTCCTTGAAACTTTTTGAGCATAATCCCACATCGAAATAACTCCACCAAACCAAGTTTGAGCCAAATACCCTCATCCATGTGAGTGCATCATCATGTGGAAGTTTCTGACCAGTGGGACACCTTGTGAAGCAAGTGCTAGCTAGGAGTGTCCAATGGATATGAAATTTTACACACATTTTCCCACACCCAAATAACCCTGCCACACCAAATTTGAGCCCATTTCATCAAGTAGAAATGATGTCAGCTTCATCAAAGTGTTTCTGGCCCATTTGACACTTTACAAAGCAAGTATATTTTTCCTTGATCAAATGGAGCTGCAATTCTCCAGATCATTAGTCCTTTGTAACCTACAACCAAGAGACAACGTGCCACTCCTATACCATTCACCATTTTCTCACACATTGGTCCCAAAGTTTGCAACAACAAACTTCGTCTCGAAGTAGAGATCACCACAGTAGCCCACTTGTCCGTTCCAAGATACCACAATGCTCAGCACAACAAGGAGCACAGCCTAGACAAGTTTGGCAAGGCTGAAACCCACTCCAGGTGCACCTGCCCAGGGTGGCCACGCCCCTGGCTGCAACCGGCATGCTCTCGCCATGCCCGACGCCGCCAGACGCGAGCACCACGCGTTGCGAAGCGCCCACGTCTTCTTCCCCTCGTCCACCTGCGCCGCACGGGCTACCTTTACACGTCTCGCCACCTCGCACCCCATCCCCGCCGGAATCCCGCCGGCACAGCTCGCCGCCGCCCGAATCTGACGAGCACAGGGGACCTGACCCGTCGCCATCGCCCTGACACCCCCGCTTCCCCCTTGCTCCTCGTGCCCCGCGTGCCTCTCCGCACCTTCCAGAACTCACTCGAGCACGCTAGCTCACCCCCAGCATCTCACCGGCGATGACCGTGGCTGCTTCGCGGGATATGGCTCGGCATCTCGCTGCCCCGCTATAAAAGGGTCGCCCCGTGCTCGCAGCTCGACACCAGCAGCCCACCCTTCCTCCTTATCGACCTCCCGTTCTAGGAATGGCAACCCCGAGGCCTTCTTCCTCCCTCTGGCCACCAGCGCCGCCGTGGTGCCCCCACCGACGCCTGGTCGCTCCAATAACTCCCAGTCCGCACCGAGGCCACTCTGTTATATGACAGGGTTGGCGCACTTTCAGCCTCTCATCCCAGCCCGAAGGTGTATCCAAGTGGAGGCGTATTCTCTGGTTACGTCTTCGACGTCAGCCCCCCCTGGTTAATTCGAAAATGATTTAAAATCATTTAACATCATTATTTTGACCAGAACTTTGACCATGAATAACTTTTGATCTATAAGTCCAAATGAGTTGAAACTTTTTTGCATTGGTTTTGTATTGAGCTCCTCTTCATTTTGGCATAGGTTTCATGCCTTGTCTTGCTGTTGTTATTTGCTGGTCAAATAAAAGTGAGTTTGACCCCTTTTTCCTGTTGCTTTATTTTGAAATCTTTTTCAAGGCTTGTCTTGTTGAAGACCAGGTGTTTTCCCCACCTTGTTGGTGAAAGGCAAGCCACAATTTCTTTTGCACGTTTGCAAAGCTTTGACGTGCTTTAAAATGTGCTCGAACCCTAAATAAAATAATGACAAATATGATATGCTTTGATCATGTTGTCATTGCAATGATATGCGTGACTATGGTATTATTATGCTATGATATGCCATGATCTTGTCATTACCATGTTATGCTTACATGCATCATAATCCCTGGTGGTTTTCATAATCTTGCTTTGTTGCATGTTATAACCTTGCCCATATTGATATGGCTATGGTGCATATTAATAACTTGACCATCTTAACCTGGATAAACTAATCATATGAACATGCTTAAAGTAAGATGTGACCATGATCGTACCTTGGACTTTTTCACATGCATTGCTATAACTAGAATATAAATTCTCATTTTGCACCTGATACTTGTGTATGCTGTTGGAGATATGCTTGGTGCCAAGTTGATCAGGTGCCACCGAACCGAACTTATCAAGTGTAGCCCCACTCGCCTGTATGGGAAGGCCTTGATTTGGTCTATCGGTGGGTTCTCTTATGCATATCACCAAGGTGGGAAGGCCATGCGTGCGCGGTTACCCTGATCAGATAAGCGGCAGTAGTCTTGAGAGCCGGTTGTTGATATGGGCCCGTTCCCAATTGGGAGAAATTTATGAACAATGCGATGGTCGGTTCCATGCGATGGCTTGTGTGTCTGGAGGACACGGGGCTACCCCTGGCATGGCTTGCGAAGTATGTAGGGTGATATGGTAAGGGAGACACGCGGCAGAACGGTCTCGTTGGAGAAATCCTAGTCCATTCCATGGGAGACATTCCAAGGTACTGGATGGAGGAAAAGCTCCATAGTGTGGTAAAGTGCACAAACTCTGCAGAGTATCACAAATCTATTTGAATAGCCGAGTCCACGGTATTGGACACATTTCGTACTAGGTCACACTTGGGATCAACATGAGTTCTGTTGGATGATCGTGCTAAGTTGTTGGTCATGCGATGACCGGATTAGTTGGGTGGTCATGCGATGACTCCCAACCGTTGAGTGGTCGTGCGACTACCCGTGCAAGATGTTCGGTCATGCGATGACCCAGTGCTTGAGTCGATAAGGACTTCGAGGTAAGCCACAAGATCATGCGATGATCATGTGGGTCCCATGCGACCTTAAACGATGGTTGTGTGTGCATTACTCTTAATGGTGATAATATGCTTAATGATTATTTGTTTGCCTGATGTTGGTGCTCACATGTTTAACTCATTAATATACTCGAACCTGCTAATGCCATGTTAATGTTTTGCCTTGATTCTTTGGTTGTTGTGAGCTTGCAAGTACATTCTATGTATTGACCTGGCGTGTCATGCCAGATTTGCAGGCCATGCTTTGTATGCGTAGGACGACGTTCCCGGTGTTTGCGAGCTAGGAGGTGTCCCAGCCAGTGTCCCTGTGGAGTGCAGTTCATCATCGTCGCTGTTGTTCCGCTGCCGAGTTATATTCCGCTGCTAGAGAGTTAGTCTGCTGCTTGATGTAGATCCATGGCTAGCTTGAGGAGCAAGCTTGTTCTCCGCTAGCGTTTTAATAATCCCCTTGTACCCGTATCTTTGGTAATAGAAAGTTGTTCAGTTCAATATCAAGAAGTGCGGTGTTCCAGAAGACTTGATCTCTGGGCTGGAGCACGGGGCATTCCGTTCCTCTGAGCCGGGGTGCCACACCCTTCTCCATCAACAATCACCAGTTCGTCCTTCTACATGCTATATTTTTATCACTTCATGTGTTATGAGCTATGCTTGGAGCGTCACGCTCTTTAATTTTTAGTTTGTTTTAGTTTTTTTGCTGTTCATAACAAGTTGTACCCTAGCCTTCATTGTTTGGTAGAGAAACACGCTCCACTTCACCCTAGAACACAACATAGGTTTGCATGCTTATTCTTTTTGTGTGTGTTCTTTATCTTTTCGTAGCTGTTGTCATGCCTAGCTATTGTTTTCACGCTTATATTTGTAAGAGCTTTATTTAGGTTGTTGCTTTTGGAACTCTCTTGAGTTATCATGCTTATCTTGTTTAGAGAGTTGGTCTGTTGCACTGAGTTGTGTGTCTTGCGTGAGTAGATAATTGGGGTTGCTATTATAAGTGTAGTAGTTACTTGCAATAATTTTGAGGTATTGATTTGACTAATGGTTGGAATTTTGGTGCCAAGATCTTGAGCCTATTAGTGATGGTGTCGTATTTTGGGAAATCCATGCTTATTTTCGAAAACTACAATAATTAGTTGAGAACTCTAGCTACTAGATGGATCGCTAACCTCTGGAGGGGTTGGAATATATAGAGTACCCTCACGTACCATGGGTCGAGGATGCGCAAGGATAACCAAACCCCCATACACTCCTCCTCGGGGTACTTGTCTCTTTGTGAACCTCCGGATTAGATAGAGAGCTACCGATAATAAGTGCATGAGTTCTTCATACTAATGCGAGTATTCGATTGTTGGCACTTCCACATTCCATATTTTGCTAGCCTCTTGGGTACCGTGCATTGCCCTTTCTCATCTTGAGAGTTGGTGCAAACTTCGCCGGTGCATCCAAACCCTTGGCATGATACGCTTCGTCATCATAAAACTCCTTATATCTTCCTCAAAGCAGCCACCATATCTACCTGTCAAGGAATTTCCAGAACCTTTCCGAGATACATTGCCAGGCAACATCCATCATTTCATGACTTGATCTTCATGTCATACATGCTTTTGCTTGATCGTAGAGTCGCATGCTAGTTGGTTTTGCCCTTATCATTGCTACATGACGCGCTAGTATCATTGCATATCCTACTACACTGGCAGAGGCATACATTTGCATACATCGTGATAGTTTTTTAGTTTTCTTTATGTTGAGTACTTCTTATAAAGTGTGAAGATCTTCTTTATATTCTAGTAAAATATAGAGTGTTTCCCTTAAGTGAGGAAAAGATCCCAAAGAGGACAAAATAAAAGATCCCAAAAGAGGACAAATTAAAAAATACCAAAGAGGACAAATGAGAGATAAATAGAAAGAGCCAATGAGGCCACAAAAATACAAAAAATGGAAAAAAAGAAAAAAGAGAGAGAAGGGGGCAACACTATTCCTTTTGAAAGATCCACTCTCGTACTCCATTTTCATATTTGTACTCCATAGAGATATTCAAATCATTAATGCATAACTATGTGGGGATCCTTACACTATAGAACTTGGCTTGCATATTCGAAGGATGAGCCTCCTCAAATGAGCTCAATGTCTTCATGAGCAAGCAAGTTGGATGCACCCCCACTAGTTCCATTGGAGAGCTTACCTTAGCTCATATGTGCATCCGTTGCATGGAAATCCCTACTCCTCACATCATATCTATCATTTGGCTTTCTCTCGCCTATGATTTTCCTCATTGATGTGATCCTTTCACACCTTTTTTTTTCCTTCCCCATCATTTTTCTCTTTGCAATCCTAAGTGCCAACATATCTTCCTTGATCTCATCCATTGCATGAGTGCTCAAAGTCGAAAGGGAGAGGATCAGTTTAACTTGTCCCTGACTAGTGGTCTGGGGACGAGTCAAAATAAGATTACGAAGGAGACCAAGTTTGAAGTTGTAGTAGATTGAGTTCTCAACTAAACTATATAGTATTTTTATACTCTAAACCCATGTCCCAATTCTTGCACGCAAACACCATTTGGAGACATTCGAGTCACGGACAGCGAGAGCTCTTGCACCTTTATGTTCTTACTTTTCTAGTTTCAATACTAGATATAGACTCTTGCTTGTTATTGTCTTGACTTGAATTGCATATCTTACTTGCTTTACTTTGAAGTTCTTATATGTGTGTTAGCATGTCACCCCAAAATTATCTCTCTAATCATTTACCTACTCGAGGACGAGCAGGAATTAAGCTTGGGGATGTTGATACGTCCCAAACGTATCAATAATTTCTGCTTGTTCCAAGCTCATTTGGGTGACTTTGCTATGTGTTTTTTTACACTTTCATACCTTTTTACACATATTTGGACTAACCTACTAACTCAGTGCACCCAGTGCCAGTTTTTGTCTGCTGATGTCTGTGAATTGCAGGTTTTTACCCATATTTACAGTGCCCAAAAAAATCCTAGAAAAAAAAAATCAGTGTAACAGAAGCTTCCAGAACACCTAAGGGCAGTCGGAGAGGGGCCACCCCCCTCTGAGGCGGCCACCTGGCGCGGCCAGAAGGGGGCCGCGCTCAGAGGCCGCCTGAGAGGTGGGGCCCTCCCCTGGGTCCCCCCTTTGGCCTATATTACCTCCTCGATGCAGAAACCCTGAAAAGAGACCCCACATCGCGATTTTCACCTCTGTTCTGCCACCGTCGCGATCCCGAGATCGGTATCACTAGAAGACCTCGTCCTGGCTCCCTGCCGAAGGGAGGATTGATCTCCGAGAGCTTCTCCACCACCACGAGCGCTTCTCGGATGTTCCATGAGTAGTCCCCCTTGGAGCATGGCTCCATGACCAGTAGCTATGTGATGTCTTGTCTCCAATCTTGTGCTTCAATTCTTAGCCCTTGTGAGATGCCCTACATGATCAAGGCACCTATTTAATTTTCCTCTTGTTGCTATGCTGTGTTTGCTGGGATCCGATGGATTATGAGATTATGTTCAGATTGTGATTAGTTATATATTTGGTTCTCCTTTCATATTTTGTTCTTGAGTAATTCTTGCATGTTATCCGTTGCTTTGGCCAAGTAGTGGATAGTAACTCCAAGAGGGAGCTTTATGCTTGATTGTGGGTTCATGCCCCCTTGATGTCTAGCTTGAGTGACAGAAACATGATACTATGGGATGTGATGTTGCCACCAGGGAGAAAAAAACGGTGCTTGTAATCTCTGTTGCAAGGATTGTTTACCTTAAGCAAATTTGTTAATGCAGTTGTCTATTTCTTTGGATTTACAGTTTGGGCGGGGCTCGCAACTTAATACTAGCGAGATGTTCTGGATAGATATCTCAAGGTGGATGATTAGTGAGTAGATGATGATGGATGAGCGGTCTACTTGTCTTGGCGTACTGCTCATACTTTTGAGCCTCTAACTTTCTTGTGGCATAATTATCATTTTGGTGCTTTTATAATCCTGTCAATTGCCTAGCTGTAATTTTTTCAATCAGCTTAGCTGTTTTATCGTCTTTTGGGAGAGAGACATCATGGGACCCCGGTCCATATTTCCACTATTGTTTACACCTAAACTCTTTACTGCTTTATTTCCTGTTCGTTGCAATCACCTTCACCATTTCCACCGCGTGTTTGATCCTTTGTAAACGACAAGACCAGAGATTACCAACCTCTCTGTACTCTTTGGGGGCAAAGTTACTTGTGTCGTGTGTAGGTCCAGGTTATGGGAGCAATATAATTTAGACGGCGCGTTGCTCGCTTCACCACCTTCTTGATGATCTTCGGAGTCCTACTGGAGACATAAACCCTATCCTCTACGTAAGGGGAAATTTGCTGCTAGGCTACATCTCAACCTTCCACTTGGGGTAACCGACGAGGAGCACTACTTCAGTGCCATTAGCATCCCATGCTTCTTCTTCCTCATACCCAGTGATACATGGGCACCGAATCTGAGGTCGTGTGGGAGTACTGCCTCTGCTCCGTACACCATAAAGAATGTGGTGTATTGGGTTGAAGTGTTGGGTGTAGTTCCTAGGCTCTAGAGGAAGACTGGTAACTCCTTGACCCAATTACCCGCGGCTTGCTCAAGTGGTGGAAGGAGCCGCTTTTTTATGCCGCCGCATACTAGCCCGTTTGCCTTCTCGACTTGTCTGTTGGACTGCGGGTGTGCGACTGATGCATAGTTGATTTTGATGCCCAATTCCTGGCAGAAGTTCTGGAACTCGTCTGCTTTGAAGTTTGTATCATTGTCACTGATGATGCCGTGCGACACACCAAACCGGAAAATGATTGACTTGATGAAGTTGACCGGTGTCAGGGCAGTCGAGCTGGTGATTGGTACTGCTTCGATCCATCTGGTGAACTTGTTGACTGCCACTAGGAGGTGCGTGCGACCGCCTTTTGAACATTTCTTGAGTGGTCCTACCATATCGAGTCCCCAGGTTGCAAAGTGCCAGGATAACGGTATAGTTTTAAGCTCCGATGCAGGTGCATGAGGTCTGCTGGCGAATTTCTGACAGGCGATGCAACGCCGCACGATGTATTCTATGTTTTGCATGGAAAATGGCTAGTAGAAACTTTCTCGGAAGGCTTTGGCCACCAGGGCTCGGCTGCCCGCGTGGTGACCGCAGATTCCTTCATTGATCTCGAGCAGTAGTGCCTTGCCGTCTTCTTCTTCGATGCAATTTTGAAGCACCTGGGAGATGCTGGGATTATAGAGATGTCCGTTGATTATGGCGAAGGCCTTGGGTTGTCGACTGATGTATCGCGCTTCCGTGATATCTTGCGGCAGGATGCCGTGTATCAGGTAGGTGAGGAAGGGTCTTGTCCAGGAAGGTCCCTCGGGTGGCACGGGTTCTTCTTCGGCGGCTGCGTTGATGCCTTCTTCGCCGGTGGCTGGGTCTGCGGCTGCTACCTGTTCTGGCCCGTTTCCCTTGAAGCCTTCTTTGCCTTCCCTAAGTCTTTTGTAGAGTTCGATAAAATCTCGGCAATTTCTGAGGGTGTGGCTTGCCCTGAGCCATCCCTCATCGTCTTCGACAAAATAACCCACCAAAGGATCTGGTGGACCGCAAAGAATCTGATGTGGGTATTGACACTCAATCAGAAGAAGAAAGAATGGGAAGGCATCAGATCATAGAAACGTCTGAATAATTCGATGATTGAACATAATGGAATTATGACTTCCAGATCGGTGTATCAGAATATGATACTTTGATCAAACATGAGTAAGCTAAATAGATTCAGGGGCACAAGCTGTCAAGGCTTGATCTGCCGAGAACCAACTCATGTCCGGAATGACGTCTGAGCTAGAAGAAATGATTTCATAAGGATCAATGGATGATTGCGTGCATTCGCACACAAAATGGTTCAAATAAGATGAGAATGACAAAGGCGAGGGATGTTAATAAAGAAAGGTAGACATATGGAATTAACCAAAATGTAAGAACGCAAGAAGAATGTTGACGGGGATGTACCCCGGCAAATCGCATGGTCAGGGACCCTGGGTTAGTCATGAGAGGCACAGGTTGGACGATAGCTCGTCGGCTAACAGGAGGATACATTCCTGTTCGATATTATTGCTTGGAGATGGAGATTACAGGGAAGCCAAGGCTAGTGTGCACAATGCTAGGGTTACAAATTGTGTATTGGATCTTCGGACGGCGGACAAGCGACACATGGGGCACGATTTACCCAGCTTCAGCCCCCCGGAGGGAAAACCCTACATGCTGCTTGTCTGATCTTGTATTGATGATGGCGTACAGGGGTGCTGTGAGGGCTTTGTTGGAGAGAGATCTGTCTAGGCCTATGAGTGGGGATTGAGAGCTTGTGTGTTTTGAGTCTTGACCTCCTCTAGAGAGGTGCCCCTTCCTTGCTTTATATAGATAGACAGGTAGGGTTTGACATGAGTCCTAGTCGACTACAAGTAAGAGTCCTTGTCTTGCGCCTCAAGTCTTCGGCTTCACGTCTTATTCCATCATGTCGGTGTCCACGAGTGGGCTCCTGGTGGGCCGCCAGCCATGACACGCACCAGGTACCCTCTCGTAGAGGAGTCGTGGGGTCACCCCCTCGTCAGTAGCCCCGAGTGCCTGGGGGACTCGAAGAGTCGCGCAGGGACTCGAATCTGCAGTAGCCGCCGTAGTGCGTGTCGATCATTTGTTGATGAACAGTCGAAGATGTCGTGAGTATGCTCCCGATGGGAGTATTTGGATGAAGCATCAAAATTGCAGTCTGGTTCGTCTTCGTATTTCATTGTCGGGTGGGGAGAATTTGCCCAGTCGAGCGGTCGTCGGGTGCACGTCAGCGATCCCGATGGGAGTAGCCCCCGAGGCTATGTGCAACTCGTAGAGTCGCGCATAGGATCAAGTTGTTTTTAAGCTAACCCCTTCATTCTTGTCGGATGCGCGTCAGCGCTTCCGATGGGAGTAGGCCCCGAGGCTATGTTCGACTGCTTGCAGTCGAGCATAGACTCAAGACTTCTTCGTCGTCGAGTCATTTTCATCCGAGGAAGTGCTCGACTCGGGTCTTGCGTCGTAGGCGTGAGTTGTTGTAGGGATCAGTCGTGGACGAGGAGGTTGGCGTCGCCGCGTCATGAGGGCGCCCAGCCCCCGAGCATCTGCTGAGAAGGAGAAAAAGGTGTAACTGTATTAAGGTGTACTTGTGCGAAAAACAATTGCAAGGTACGTGATTTGTAGACATTGCACTTTTGTCGAGTGGAAAATGTATCTGCATATACGGTTTAAGCATGTCTTTTTGTGAGTAGGCCCTCTAGAAGCAAACTCCTTCCGGGTAACAGGGACGCGATGCCAGACTTGTTGAACCCGGAGACAAGAGCGGCCTTTTGGTACCCAGCCTCACTATTTTGACGAACGTGAATAAACAACATATAAACTGAGCATGATCCAAAGAATGATTTTGTAGCCCTCAGATGTTTGTGTGCGACTGCGTAGTCGTCTTTGGCGATTGATCGAGAATGTATAAAGGTTTTGGAATCGTAGCATAAGGATGGAAAGAAAACTTAGCTGTAGGATCGACGCGGCGGAGGATGTCGAAGATGAGCAATCGAGTAGTTGAAGATGATTAGTTGACGTGGCGAAACAGAGTCGATGTGATGGCGACTGCGACGTTCAGCCCCCGAGTCCGCGAGCCCCCGAGTATTGAGGCGGCGGAGTTGCGCGGTGAAGTCGTCGTGATGAATATATCCGGCGAGTGACGAGAGGACTCGATGCGGCGATTCCTGCGCGATGGAGCTCGGTACGGGAGAGCCCATACAAAGGAGCTCGGCGTAGGATGTTTTGTGTGCTTGGAGTCGACGGTGCGGCGAGTGACCGAGAAGGACTCGACGCGTCGAGCGGGATCCTTCGATTGCTTGTTATGTGATGTCGTTGTAGAAGCGCAAGTCGATGTAGAAACCTTGGCGAGTCATCCATGGCATGTCGAGTTGGTGTAGAAGCCTTGTGGGTCCAGATTGAACCCGGATCGCGATTGGAAATTCGCGATCTTGTGTAGATCCAAAAACGTGTTGCAGTGCGAGAGCCTCTGACGGAGATCTAACAGTTGGAATTTTCTGAAATTTTTTGTGCTGATGGGGGATTGAATCCCGCATGCTTTCACCAGAGGGGTCTTGAAGTTGATGTCCGAGCTAATGTCAGCAATTTATTTTCTGGAGTCGCGCGGAGTTCCGTCAGATTCCGAGAGTGCTTCAGTGCGCGGGTCGCCAAGGGAGATCCAGCCGTTGGAATTTGCTGAAATTTTCACATATTTTTGAAAATTGGATTTCGCATCTTTCCACTGAAGGGATCTTCGAGATGAGCTCTGAGTCGCCTTCGCGAGTGCGCGCAACACAGACGTTTTTTTTCCTGTAGGCTGCGCGTGAGCGCTTTTGTTGATGTCGATCTTCGAGTGACGCTCTCGAAAATTTTCTTGTTTTCTCCATGAGCTTGATGTAGATCTTGATGTAGTTGTTGAAGAAGCCCTTTAGTTGTGACTTGCTGGAGACGGGACCGCCGAGATCGTAATTCCAACCTGTGTAGTTCCCACAGATGGCGCCAATTGACGAGGATGTACCCCGGAAAATCCCATGGTCAGGGACCCTGGGTTAGTCATGATAGGCACAGGTTGGACGATAGCTCGTCGGCTAACAGGAGGATACGTTCCTGCTCAATATTATTATTTGTTGATGGCGATTACAGGGAAGCCAAGGCTAGTGCGCACAAGGCTAGGGTTACAGATTGTGTATTGGATCTTCGGACGGCGGAAAAGCGACACATGGGGCACGATTTACCCAGCTTCAGGCCCCCGCAGGGAAAACCCTACATGCAGCTTGTTTGATCATGTATTTATGATGGCGTACAGGGGTGCCGTGAGGGCTTTTTTGGAGAGAGATATGTCTAGTCCTATGCGTGGGGATTAAGAGCTTGTGTGTTTTGAGTCTTGACCTCCTCTAGAGAGGTGCCCCTGCCTCGCTTTATATAGATAGCCAGGTAGGGTTTTACATGAGTCCTAGTTGACTACAAGTAAGAGTCCTTGTCTTGCGCCTCAAGTCTTCGGCTTCACGTCTTATTCCATCATATTGGTGTCCACGAGTGGGCCCCTGGTGGGCCGCCAGCCATGACACGCACCAGGTACCCTCTCGTAGAGGAGTCGTGGGGTCACCCCCTCGTCAGTAGCCCCCGAGTGCCTGGGGGACTCGAAGAGTCACGCAGGGACTCGAAGAGTCGCGCAGGGAATCGAATCTGCAGTAGCGGCCGTAGTGCTTGTCGATCATTTCCCGATGAACAGTCGAAGATGTCGTGAGTATGCTCCCGATGGGAGTATTTGGATGAAGCATCGAAATTGCAGTACGGTTCGTCTTCGTATTTCATTGTCGGGTGTGGAGAATTTGCCCAGTCGAGCGGTCGTCGGGTGCACGTCAGCGCTCCCGATGGGAGTAGCCCCCGAGGCTATGTCCAAAGAAGTAGGCTGCAGAGGATTCTCGGAAGATCATATGGCTTTTGAAAGTATTTTTGGAATCATAGTGTCAACTGGGAATGAACAGATCCTCGGAAAGTATGAGGACTTATTCGTAAGTGAATTCGTGTGAAAAGGTGTTGCAAGGCAGTAGGATCAAAGGGTTCTCAGAACAATGGAGAGTATTTTGGGTTATCTTGTAACAATTAGAGAAAATGGGATTTAACGGATGAATGGGAGGGTTCTGTAGTTATCCGTAAAAACTTATCGGTGGAAGGAAATTGCAAAGGTGATGGACGCATAGGGTATCGGGAATTTATCGGAGAGCATCTTCGGAATCTTCAGGTGAATCAGGCGACCATTTGCAATGAGGGCTCTCCGGGAGGAAGTAGTCACAAGAACCTAGATTTAGTGTTAGAAAAAATACTTAACCCGAAAGGAAGAGATAGTAGAGTCCCAGAGTAAAGGTGCGGAGAAAAAGATCCTAATACCATAGATGTCACAACTCGGTAGTATCGATGTGGGAGCATAAGCCACACAACAAGTTAGTAAAATAGTTTTTGTTTGTCTAGACTCGACTTCGACCAAGGAGTTGGAAGGGGGTTACCTACAGGCAGTCGTCTCTGATACCAACTTGTGACGCCCCCGATTTACGACCATGTACATTAATCATACATGCAAGGTACACGATCGAGATCAGGGACTCACAGTAAGATATCACAACACATCTCTACAAATAAAATAATACAAGCTGTTTAATGCAAGCCAGGGGCCATGAGGGCTCGAATACAATAGCTCGAGAGCACAGAGTTAGCGGAAGAAAAAGTATCCGAGTACAGACACGAATAACATGGTTTCCTTAAGAAAGCTATCACAAATAACAACAGATCGAAAAGGCGAGGCCTCCTGCCTAGGAACCTCCAAACTATTCCTGGTCGAGGGGGGGGGGGAACTCTACGACGAAGAAAGCACTGGGGATCTTCTGCTCTTGGACTCCAAGGCTCCAATGTCTGATTGTAGCAACCGGGTATATAAAACAAAGGGGGAAATAAAGCAAGGGTGAGTATCTAGCATACTCAGCGAGACTTAAACCCAGGATACTAAGCATTTATGCGTTGGTATTAAAATGGAAGAAGAAGCTGTATAGTGCACTGTAAGACAGAAATACCAGGGTAAGAGGGAAGAAGCTAGGCTATCAAAGAGTAGCATCTTCAGTCGGTCTTGAAGAACAAGAAGAGATTAGCCAACTGTTATATATAAAGCCTAAAGTAACAATGCATCAAAAGTTGATGCATCATTGTATAATAGTAAGTTGTAATAATTATCAATGCCTCCGAGATCCCTTCCTCGACTTCCCTGTGAGGAAGAAAACCCGGAACCAATAGTTTACTCGTAATAGTTTATAGTAGTAGGATTTGGCTTCAGCACAAAGCGTCCTGTTACCGTGGACACGGCTATTCGAATATATTTCATCCCTGTAGGGGCTGCACTACTGCTACCCTACACATTCGGATCTCCAGGGTGGCGTACACCTGGTTAGGGAATGCCCCACCGAGGCTATCCGACATGACGTAGTCCTACCTAGGCTCATCAGAGAGGTCCCTACCGGTCTACATCCTAAGCACAAGGGGGTCTTGGGCCGTGGCCCCTCGCACTCCGGGTCGTTGTGAGCAGGGTTGTGACCACGCACCACCTCTATCATGGGTGGGCCGATCTGCCGTGCCACAATGCTGAACTGGATGTCTTTCAGAGCTTTCGATAGAATGTACGCCGCCGAGGGGCCCACACCCATTATCCCGCATGGAGGTAGCGCGTATAGGGCACGTCAACCCACTCAAGTCATCCACCTGACCCATTTCAGCATTTTTATTATCTCACGGGTCAACCGTTATCGTTGTCCCGACTTATTAACACAACGGACAACGAACAACAGTTAGGACCACCGCTCACCGGGGCCCGCCCTGTCGTCCTTCCAAAGCACACGATTATCAACAAGGTGAACCGTCTCCTTCCCTTATCTCGCGTATGCTCCTGGAGGATCTCGATTCGTGGTTTGGTATCTCACGGCCAACGAGCAAGGACCAGGCCCACGATGGTATCCGCCTGTCCTACCGTCCCGATAAAATAGCTCTCGCGGGCACCGTTGGGTCACCCGACTACTTACCTTTAAGGACACCAGTTGATTCAGGTGCCTACCATCAAGTGAAACCGGGAGGAATCACCCTCGATGTTACACTTGAAGTGGTTCGACAGAGACATCAGAGGGAATGAACTAAAGAGGAATACCCTCGTATCACCTCGGTTACGCTACGCTACCGAGCCAACGATGAGAGTTATATGCTAGTCCATCAACTCGTAATTCAAACCTGAAACGACTCGACAGAGTCTCGCCGTTGTAGGTTCCTTTGGGCATCTTCTCTGTTCCGTACCTGTTGTAGGAATTTAAATTGTTTGTGTTCCGCCTTCACTCCCTAGAGTGATCGCGGCCCGATTACTAAACCTAGTTAACTAACATTGCGCAGGTCTAGCTGCTGAAAATTATATTTGTATACTAGGCAGCATAGAATAAGGAAGGTACATCAAGGGGCGACAATGACATGCTATGCAATTAATAGGAATGTAATGTAGCAGCAGCAATGCCTAGTGCAAAGATAAATATATATAGATAGGTGATATCTGGGAGAGGGGATGGGGCAGTGCTTGGCTGGAATCTCAATAGTAGGGGTACGGTCGTCGATGTAGCAGTCGTAACCAACAACGTCATCGGCGGTAACGTCGGGGGTATTATCCTGGGAAAGTCACGGCATATGTCCGAAGAGTCAGACTTGACATGGGACCTTTGCTGCAAGGCGAATACATGGAGAGAGTCGACATTGAAAAGAGACTCGGTGATTTACCCAGGTTTCTACCCCTATTTTTATCGAGGTAAAAGCCTACTCCTGCTTCTTATTATTATGGGTTCCGACTCCTCGAATAGAAGAGTCGGTTGATAGATTAAAAGAGAGTCGGTTCAGAACCTTAGTCTCGAGGAGATCTAGGTTACGCCAAAAGTGTCTAGTCCTATCTTGGATTGAGATTGTTCTAAATCTGGATCCCGTGGACCTCGACTTATAAAGGCGCCGGGTCCCTGGATTCCGCGAGTCCGACTCCGACACAAGGTGGGGTACTATTCTACTTTACAAACATGCTACGTGCAATACAAGGTAAGTTGAATTCCTTCTATGGCTTCGATCTTCACGCTTGGCACAGCCGGCCCGTGGTCGGGTCTTCTTCGTGGGCCTTCCTTAGGAGAGTCGCCCCGCAGATCCTAATTCCAGGTTATGGGCTTGGTCCACCCCCCCGACATTATCCCCCAGGATTGGTGTGATGCTTTAGTCTTCACAGGAATCTTCTTGATTCTATCGTGGTTGCCGACTCCTTAATTGAACAGACCGACTCCAAATCTCTTTGAGTTTTATAGGAAGTCAGTGTCAATCCTTTTGATCTTCATGACAATCTGTTTTTACTACATCGGTTTTCGCAGGGACGGCTCTTGTAGCTAAGCCGACTCATTCTCTTTGACGATGAACGCCGGTTCTATCTTTTAACAGCAGATCCGACCTTTCCGTATTTCTTTGAATCTTCGGACGATTTTATCCCGATTTGGCGGCGCAATCAGTGCCCATTAGATTTGTTCACAAAATTCGAGGGATTTCCTGCTGTTAGACATCAGCATGCAACACCTCGAGTTATGGGTTGGTTACCTTTATAAATAGGCCTCTATTTCCCATCTGTTTATTCTATCCCGTCTGCACCTTCTCTTCGTCGTCTTCTTCCTTGCGCATTGAAGGTCCTTAGCTTCACCTCCATTGCTGCGTCGATCTTCTCTTTCTTCGACGGTTTCGCGAGAAACGAACTGGAGCCGTGCCACTCCCGCATGCTACTCGTGTAATTTCCCATCCCCTACCTCTTGCTACAGTTGTTTTTGCTCATCACAATTGTTGCGGAGCTTCAAGCTTTTACCGCTTTGATAATCCAAGGTAGTTTAGTGGTAGACCTCACCGTGCATGTTGGAAAATAGGTTAGGATTCCTCATAGACCGCTCCGCGTCTATTTCTTATTCGAAAAGATGTTGCAGATCCGTAGTTCCTAACCGCTTAGGGTTTTCCATAAAATGGCAGATCTGTTCATATTTTTTGTCGATTTTCCTGATCCTGGTAGATCTGTCTGTATCACCATAATTTCTGAAACCTGTGTGTTCAGTTGTCGTAGAGTCGATTTCGATCTGACTTCACAGATTCTAGCTAAGGTCATCCTCTGCGTGTCTTAGTTTCTTTTAGTCGTCTCAACACATATTAGTTCTTTGCCCTTTTAGGTCCGACTCTCGTACCATGGGTAAGAAAACTGGTGCCATCAAGAAAACTGCGGGCAAGAAGCCTCCAGTTCCAAAGCCACCAGCCCAGAGATCGACTTGAGAGGAAAACTAGGCCAAGAGCCAAGTGACTCTAGAATAATTGAATAAAATGGTGGAACATGGAATCCTTCAGCCTCAAACCGAGATTAAGTGGCGGGTTCCTGGAGAAGAGACCCGGCAGAGCCTAAGGAAGGCGAAGTCGTTATTTTTGCTGATCATGTGACACGGGGATTTCGTCCTCCTAGGTCCAAATTCTTTAGGAGTGTGCTACACTGCTACAAGATGCACCCATAGGACTTGAGTGCCAACTCGGTGCTCAATATATGTCACTTTCAAGTGTTTTGTGAGTCCTACTTGTGGATCAAGCCGACTCTAGGTTTGTTTGCCGAGTTTTATTACTGCAACAAGCAAATTGAGAATAGTGGTGGGCCGGCTTTGGAGTGCGGTCGAGTAACCGTTCAGAAGGATTGGCAGAAATCCTACTTCTATTGTACTTTGGAGGATATCAAAGGTGATCATCCTTTTCCTGGCTTTCGTGAAAGTCGGCTTGAGTTCCATGATAGCCTGAACCTCTTCCCTAAGGAGTCTCATCAGAAAAATAACGAAGCAATTATTGCTCGGATGAAGGCCCTGCTAGCCCATGGGCTTATGATGACGCGAGAGTTGATAGGTATAGTCCTGAGAACAGCACGATAGCTTCTCGCCCCTCGTTGGTTACCCAAAGTGGAAGGTTGAGATGTAGATGGCAGCAATTTCCCTCGGTGAAGATACCACGGTTTGTCTCCAGCAGGACTCCGACAATGACAACAAGGTAACAACGGCGCCAGAGATTAGCGGTTGTCGTGGACCTGCACACACAACAGATAACTTTGCTCGCAACGAGTACAAAGGGGTTGTTAATCCCTCCGGCCTTGTTGTTTACCAAGGATAAAACGCATGGGATAATAATGATAGTGATAGCAACGGAAAAGTAAATAAAGCAGTAAATTGATAGTGGGTGTAACATTATTGGAAATATGGACGGGGGTCCTATGATGTTCACTAGTGATGTCTCTCTCCCAAAAGACGATAAAATAGCCATGCGAGGTAAACAAATTACAGCTGGGCAATTGACAGGATTATGTGCGCAAACCAATGCTAATGATGCTATAAATAAAGGAAGAGGCTCAAAAGCACGGGCGGTATGCCAAGACAAGTAGACCGAAATCCATCTGCATCTACCTACTAATCATCCACCTTGAGATATCTATCCAGAACATCTAGCTCGTATTAAGTTGCGAATCTCACCCAAAGTGTAAAATGTCGGGACCCGGGGTATGCGTATGTAATTCCAGTCACGATGCAATCACATGGAGAGCCGAGAGCCGTACCCACTTGTCTAAGCAGACAAGGCCAAGCAGAGAACACTCTCGGAAAGCATCGAACGTGAGGGGCATCCCATCCAGACCGGATGATCAACTGAGATGGGTCCTCATCGTCCGCTCACAAGTCTAAATGCTTATGGGTGGTGAATCCCATACTCATAGACAAGTCGCCTCAACCATGTTATCGATTGAATCCTAACTCTTACATAGACTTACTCCAGCCCGATCACTTAGTCGGGGTCTAGGGCGGGCTCGATCATACAACAAAGTGTGCACGTGACAGAGTCACGAGCAATCGCATCGCGATGCCCCAAGCTGCGCACATCTAAGGGCCACTTGGTGTATAAAAGACCGCCAGCCAGATCACAACTAAGGTCTCGAAAACCCATACTAAGACATGCATGTTATAAACATACACGCAGCACACTTGCCTAGTATGAACAGCAGGTATCATCACATAACTCTACAAAGTGTATCTTTATTGACTTACACATAGATCATACAAAGATCACATGTCTGTGATCAATCATTACATCATACAACGGAAGCAAATTAGTTCTGAATACAGACAAGTTTAACAAATGGCTTAGAGAAGCCTTGTACAACAAACATGCCCTTCCACGAGGGACCAGACTGCTGTCTGGGACTATGCTACCAAGGTCAACGTCGAGGTTCAGGTCGATGACTCCATCGGGGTCCGGTTCTCATCTAAAACATAGAATAAGCAAACGTGAGTACAAAGTCGTATTCAGCAAGACTTACATCAGATCTATACTACTCATGCTCAAGTTTCAAGGTGAGGTGGGGTTTCATCATGCAGAAGTGCCAGTTTTGACTTGGCTAGTCCTGTACTACGAGTACCAGACTTGAGGTAAGAAGCGTACACGAGTCCACTACCAAGTCTCCAACCAATACACCACTATGGTTACTTCCTCGACTTCCCCACGAGGAAGCACGCCATAACACTCACGCTTATCTTGCGAGTTTTATAAGTATCCATTCAAGTTGTCTATGATCAAATAAAGGTCTCCAAGTAGTCCATAACCGCGGACCCGGCTATTCGAATAGTTCATTAACCCTGCAGGGGTGTACATCTTCACACGCGTGTCATCACTTATCGCCTCGTTCTTGTCACCCTTCAAGCGGGTGTCGGACGTGGATGAAACTAAGGCACTACCCTCACATCACCTTCTCTAATCCAGGAGTCGACTACCTGAGTTGTCACCGCTCGAGAGTCCGGCCGGTTCCACGAAACGGACTCAGATAATGCAAGGGACCGAGACGCCACCTTTGACAGATGGTTTCACTGCCTCACAGGTCCCCCTACATATCTATAGTTAGGTCAAATGGAAAGCCCGAATCTAGTGTGACTCCTGGACCGGATCGGGTACGTAAAGAGGCCAAACGGGGCTCCCATAAACCCTACATGTGGTCATACTCTTTGTCTTGGATCACTAAACAGGAACTCGGGGCCTAGGGCAGTGTTCAACGAGACAACCCACTGTGTACTCCAACACAGCCTCTCATCGTTCACCTTTGTTTAGGATGGATTCACCAACACGTTATCATCATCATCATTGTGTTCATTCCATCCCGACTCACAATCATAACATCCTCATTGTATCACTAAGCAGCAAAAAGCAGTAACAGTTGCAGGGGCCACATGCTCATCATTCAACTCCTAAATCTGCTAGGATTGTGGTTTGCTTAATACGGTGACAAAAGGATAGGTCATGCATCGGAATGGGTTCAACTATGCGAAAGAACGTGTCTCGGTGATCTCCTAAACATGCATAAGCGAGACTGAGATGGAAGTAGGATTTTATAGACATGACCACTGGGGTTTGCTTGCCTTGCTGACGATACACGGGTCTTATCGGTGGTCTTCTTCTTCGGGGGTGATCACCGTCTCGGAACGTCTGTCATCGGAGGCAATCATCAACAAGGGGGGGACAACTTCGAAAGTAAAAATGCACAAGAACATGATAAGTTTGTCCATGATGTGAATGGTACTGGTTTGTTAACAATTCAATTTAATTGAAGTGTATTGCAAAGGATTTGCAAATTCAAACTCCAAATTCAAATTCAAATTATGCCATATGCATGTTTGCTACTGTCCACCCATTTTAAATGGTCAAACATAAAAAAATTGCATATTCATAATCCTTGCATTTTTCTGATAATTTTTCATATATTATTTATTAAATTTGGAGTTCATATGAATTAGTTATGATTTTCTAAAGTTTAAATGATTTTCTGCAATTTCAGTAATTGTTTTAATTGTTTTTCTAATTACTGCGTCAGCATGACGCATGGCTGACGTCATGGGGGCTCTGGCGGGTGGGGTCACTCTGTCAGTGGGAGAGGGGCTAATCCCTGTTAGTTTTAAACTAACAGTGATTAGTTAAGGGCCTGGGGCCCACTGTCATAGACCCCAGGGGGTGATTAGTTAGTGTTTAAGGCCCTAATGGCCATGGCATCGCCGGCGGTGCCACTGTAGCCGCCGGACTTCGCCGGGAAAGGGCTAGAGGGCACAGGAGTGAGAAAGGGGAGCACTGGGGCGTAGCCCGTGCTCGCCCGCGTCTGCTGGCACCACTCGGGGCTCACGGGAAGGTTGGTAGCCACGGCTACGTCGTCAGGCGCGGCGGCCGGACTACTGTCGACGGCAAGAAGACTAAATCGGGCACGGGAGGACACGCGCAAGGGGGCAACTTGAGAAGAAGCTCACCCTGGGGCCGATGGAGCTGTCGGGGAGGATGGAGGAGCTCGCATGGCGTCGGAATTTAAGCTCGAGGCCACGGTGGCCAGCGGAAACCCGTTGATGCTGGCGTCGCCCCTGGTGCTCGTCTGGCTCGATTGAAGGAGGGGATCGAGGGAGATGACGGCTCTGCACGCGATGGACAAGGTTAGGAGATCCGAGGAGCTCGCCGGCCACGGGTTCTCCACGGTGGTGCTCCGATGTGCGCTCGGGAACCCGCGAGATCTCGCCGGGGAAGAAGGTGGAGGAGGCAGGGATGGGGGGAATGGCTGCGGGGGCTTCTGGGCGTCTGCGTGGCGCGAGAAGGACGCAAGGGAGCCCGTAGACGCCTCTCACGGCGGCGACGTGGCGTCGGCGCGCTCTGTCGTCGCCACCGAGCTGCTTTGAGCCACGGGGAGGAAGACGACAGGCGGCTCGGTGGGCTGGGCCGGCCAGAGGAAGTGGGCCTTCGCCTGGGCGATAGGTAAGCCCCTCCTCTTTCGGTTTTTCTTTTTCTTTTCTGTAATTGATTGACCTAGATAAATAAAATAGCTAGGTATTTTAGTAAAATGCACAATATATTTTTAAAAACCCAAGTGACCAGTAGCAAGCCACTTTTAAGGTTTGGGCATTTTTGAAATTCGAAACATTTGAATTCCAATTCAAATAGGGGTCATATTTAATTTCCAGGGCACATTTTGAATTTTAGAATATTCCATGGGCATGGTAAAATACCCAAACCACTTTTAAAATGATCACCATCATTTATAGGAATTTTCCAAATACTCAAATGATTTTTGGAAAAAGATTTTTATTTGGCCATTTGAATTAATTTCTCAGGGCTTTTCTTTTCCCCATTTTTGAATTTCTTTTTGATTTTTTTGCATGATGCAAAGGGCACAAACAAACTCTAGCACTTACCCTAGTTGGGGTTCTGACAACTCGCCCCCACTCAAAAGAATCTCGTCCTGAGATTCAGAAGTCGTCGGGAGGAAGGTGGGGTACTCGGCACAGAGGTGTTCTTCTCTTTCCCACGTTGCTTCTTTCTCAGAGTGATGTGACCACTGCACTTTGCGGAACTTGATCTTCTGACGACGAGTGACACGCTCTGCTGAATCAAGAATACGAACGGGGTACTCTCGATAAGAAAGGTCATCTTGGAGATCAAGCGTTTCATGGTCGACTTCGCGGATGGGGTCCTTGAAGCAACGCCTGAGTTGTGACACATGGAATACATCATGTACTCGGGAAAGGTGCGGAGGTAGTTCAAGTTGGTAGGCAACTTCTCCACGTTTAGCGAGAATGCGGAAAGGTCCGATGTAACGTGGGGCCAACTTGCCTTTGATACTGAATCTTTGGGTTCCCTTCAGAGGAGTAACCCGAAGGTAAGCCTTCTCATCAAGATTGTAGCTCTCTTCTCTATGATGACGATCATAGTAGCTCTTTTGACGAGACTGAGCGGCTTTCAAACGATCATGAACAATGCGAACTTGCTCTTCTGCTTCCTTGATCATATCCGGTCCAAAGAGTTGTATTTCACCGATTTCTGACCAGTTTAGGGGTGTTCGACATCGTCGGCCGTAGAGGAATTCAAAGGGAGCCATGTTCAGACTAGATTGATAGCTATTGTTATAAGAAAATTCGGCGAAGGGAAGATATTTCTCCCAATTCTTTCCGAAAGAGATAACACAAGCTCTGAGCATGTCTTCCAAGATTTGATTAACCTTTTCAACTTGACCGCTAGACTGAGGATGGAAAGCTGTACTAAAGGAGAGATGAGTTCGCATAGCATTTTGAAAACTTTCCCAGAATCTAGAGGTGAAAAGGCTACCACGATCATAATTGATTTCCAAAGGAACACCGTGAAGAGACACAGTTCTAGAGACATACAAGTCCGCTAACTGGCTAGCAGTTATAGACTCGCGAATTGGAAGGAAGTGAGCAACTTTTGAGAGTCGGTCAATGACAATGAAGATGGCATCATTTCCTTTCTGGGTTTTTGGAAAGCCGGTGATGAAGTCCATACCGACTTTGTCCCATTTCCACTCGGGAATAGACAATGGTTGAAGAGTACCAGCAGGTCTTTGGTGTTCTGCCTTAATGCAACGACAAACATCACATTCGGGAACAAATTGTGCAATGTCTCTCTTCATCCGGTTCCACCAAAATCTCTGGCGTAGATCTCGGTACATTTTTGTGCTACCGGGATGAATGGCGAGGGGAGTGTCATGAGCTTCTTTGAGGATCAGCTGCCTTATGTCTTCGTCCTCAGGAACTACTAAACGATTTTCAAAGAATATCGTTCCTTGATCATTTGCAGAGAAACATTTAGCAACTCCGCTAACAATGTTCTGCTTGATCTCTTGAATACTACTATCTTGTTTCTGGGCAGCTATGATTTGATCCTCAAGGGTTGGTTTCGCCACCAAGTTGAAAAGAGATCCACGAGGAACTATCTCAAGATTGAGCTTGCGAAATTCTTCATGAAGAAGTGGTTGATAATGTTGTAACATGAGGTTGTTACAATACGACTTACGACTTAGTGCATCAGCCATGACATTGGCCTTGCCTGGGGTGTAAGAAATTCCTAAGTCAAAATCTTTTATCAACTCTATCCAGCGTCTCTGCCTGAGGTTAAGATCTGGCTGGGTGAAAATATATTTGAGGCTTTGGTGGTCGGAATAGATCTCACAAAGATTACCAAGGAGGTAATGTCGCCAAGTCTTCAGGGCATGAACTACGGCAGCGAGTTCAAGATAATGGGTAGGATAGTTCTCTTCATGTGGACGCAACTGGCGTGAAGCATAAGCTACCACATGTCTATCTTGCATAAGTATGCATCCTAACCCTAGCCGTGAAGCATCACAATAGATCTCGAAATCCCTTTTGGTGTCTGGAGGTGCAAGTACGGGGGCAGAAGTCAATCTTCTTTTTAGCTCTTGAAAGCTTTCCTCGCACTTGGGGGTCCATTGGAATTTCTTATCTTTCTTGAGGAGTTCAGTAAGAGGCTTTGCAACTTTGGAGAAGTTCTCAACGAAGCGGCGGCAATAGCTTGCTAAGCCAAGAAAACTCCTAACTTGCTTAACCGATTCAGGTAGAGTCCAGTCAAGGACGACCTGAACTCTCTCGGGATTGACTGCAACACCTTTCGCAGAAATCACGTGGCCTAAGTAGGTCACTTCTGGTAGCAAAAATTCACACTTGGAGAACTTGGCATAAAGGCGATGCTTTCTAAGTTTCATCAATACCAACCTAAGATGTTCTGCGTGCTCTTCTTCGTTCTTCGAGTAGATGAGAATGTCATCAAGATAAACCACAACAAATTTATCTAGGTACTCCATGAAGATCGTATTCATTAAGCGCGAGAATGTGGCGGGGGAATTGGTTAAACCGAAGGACATGACGGTGTACTCGTAAAGACTATATCGAGTAGTGAAAGTCGTTTTTGGAATGTCCTCGTTTCGGATTTTGATTTGATGATAGCCTAATCTCAAATCCATCTTGGTGAAGACAGAGGATCCATCAAGTTGATCATAAAGATCATTGATCCTGGGCAGTGGGTACTTGTTCTTTATCGTCGCTAGATTTAGCGGGCGATAGTCTACGCACATCCTTTCTGTTCCATCTTTCTTCGTTACGAACAGAACGGGGCAACCCCATGGCGATGAGCTAGGGCGGATGAAGCCTTTTGCCAACGAAGCATCAAGTTGGGTTTTTAGCTCAGCTAACTCATGTGGGGCCATTCTATATGGGTGTCTTGAAATTGGGCCGTGTCTGGTATAAGATCCACTATGAACTCTACACACCTGTCGGGTGGCATTCCCGGCAGCTCTTCAGGAAAGACATTCGGGAAGTCACGAACCACCGGAATATCTTCAAGGTCTGGAAGGGGAAGCACATTCAAAGTATGCATCTGGATTCTAGAGCTGGGTGATGTGTAGTCAATGGTATGGCCTGAAGATGGGTGAGTTTAACTGACTTGGCTTTACAATCAAGGAAAGCATTCTGCCTTGATAACCAATCCATGCCTAGGATGACATCAATTTCCGAAGGCTTGAGGGCTATAAGAGAAGCAAGGAATACTAAACCCTCAATTGCAATTTGATTGCCATGGCTTACTCTATTAGTTTGCCACTTTGAACCAGGAGTTTGAATGATCATTGGTGAAAACATTTCTTCAAAAGGAAATTCATGACGAAGTGCATAACTCTCCGACATGAACGAATGAGAAGCTCTTGGATCAAAAAGAACGGAGGCGGGAACATGATTGACTGGGAGTGTACCAAGGATGACGTCAGAAGCAGCAGTGGTTTCCTCAACTGAGATTTGGTTCACATATCCACTACCTGTGACTGAAGGCTTTGTTGGAAAGGTATTGGTGGTTGATTTCTTTGGAGGCTTATGACTAGGTCGACGTGGTGCCACCAACACTGTAGGGCATTGTCGGAAGTAATGGCCTGTCAGACCACACGTGAAACACATCCTGCCTGAATTGCTGGGAGCAGGATTACTCGATTGCACACCATCATTCCGGGGTGGAACAAGGTTTTGATGGGGATGGCACATATTGGATGGTGGTATTTGAAGAAAGTTTTGAAGTATGGCACGAGTTGGGATCCATATTCTGCGTTTCTGAGTGGCTGAACTAGAAGAAGGGGCAAGCTCAAGAGCATGCTTGCGGGACTCTTCGAACACTTCATTGCCATGCTCAGCTCTAAAGGATCTGTTGACTAAATCCTCAAAGGTGGCAAATTCAATGAGGTTGAGATCATGGCGAAGGATGGGGCTAAGTCCCTTATGGAACCTTGCTTGCTTTCTGGGATCGGTGGTGATCTCATCTTGGGCATAACGAGCAAGACGGTTGAACTCTCTCACATACTCATGAATGGACATCTCTCCTTGAGTCAGATTGCAGAACTCTTCCTTCTTGTGCTCCATCAACTCATCTAGAAGGTGGTACCCTCGAAAGGCATCACGGAACTCCTGCCAAGTCACTAGGTGACCATCAGGCTGCATCGCAACATAGTTCTCCCACCATTCAGCAGCAGCACCTTCCAGAAAGTATGCGGCGAATATAACTCGATCATCGGGAGCAACATGTGCAGTATCAAGCTTACGCTCGATGGAACGGAGCCAATCATCAGCTTCAAGGGGCTCAGAAAAACATCGAAATACCGGTTGCTTGAGGAGGATGAAGTCCTGAATGCTCACAACCACAATGCAATGACGTGAGGTATTCTGCTCGATGAGCTCCAGAAGGCGTGTTTGATCACGTCGATTCTTCTCAGCTTCCATCATGATTTCCGCCGCAGAACGCGATGGTGGAGGTGCATCATCACTTCGATTCCGATCACGGTCTCGATTCCGACGAACAACACTACGAGTTCCACCTGACATCCTGTGTGATAAAAATCAACAATCAGAACAGGTTGTACGATGGAATCAAAGACAAGAAGGACATGATTTAGGCGGAAAGGTTATAATGCGAAGGCAATGATTCATAGAAACACGGGATAAATCCGGCAGCATAACGGCTACACCGGGATGGAAAACAAGACAACCTCGAGGAGGTTGGACAGAACTTCCTCAAGGAACTCAAAAGCACGAAGACTCTGGATGACTGCAACAATCCTACGGCTACAAGGAAGCACTCAGCGAGATGTTCTAGTAAGACATAGATGAGCCTAGTCCTATCATCCCGTAGAAAAGATAAGGGTGACTCAAAACTCAGATCGATGAGGTAAGGAGAAAAGGAAGCCTTACGTTGTTCCCTTATACCTAGAGTAACTATATAACTATAGAATGCTAGACTCGACTGTGACCAAGGGTTGAATAATCCTACAGACAGTCCTGCTCTGATACCAAGTCTGTCGGGACCCGGGGTATGCGTATGTAATTCCAGTCACGATGCAATCACATGGAGAGCCGAGAGCCGTACCCACTTGTCTAAGCAGACAAGGCCAAGCACAGAACACTCTTGGAAAGCATCGAATGTGAGGGGCATCCCATCCAGACCGGATGATCAACTGAGATGGGTCCTCATCGTCCGCTCACAATTCTAAATGCTTATGGGTGGTGAATCCCATACTCATAGACAAGTCGCCTCAACCATGTTATCGATTGAATCCTAACTCTTACATAGACTTACTCCAGCCCGATCACTTAGTCGGGGTCTAGGGCGGGCTCGATCATACAACAAAGTGTGCACGTGACAGAGTCACGAGAAATCGCATCGCGATGCCCCAAGCTGCGCACATCTAAGGGCCACTTGGTGTATAAAAGACCGCCAGCCAGATCACAACTAAGGTCTCGAAAACCCATACTAAGACATGCATGTTATAAACATACACGCAGCACACATGCCTAGTATGAACAGCAGGTATCATCACATAACTCTACAAAGTGTATCTTTATTGACTTACACATAGAGCATACAAAGATCACATGTCGGTGATCAATCATTACATCATACAACGAAAGCAAATTAGGTCTGAGTACAGACAAGTTTAACAAATGGCTTAGAGAAGCCTTGTACAACAAACATGCCCTTCCACGAGGGACCAGACTGCTGTCTGGGACTATGCTAACTTAGTCAACGTCGAGCTTCACGAAGGTGACTCCATCGGGGTCCGGGTTCTTATCTAAAACATAAAATAAGCAAACGTGAGTACAAAGTCGTACTCAGCAAGACTTACATCAGAACTATACTACTCATGCTCAAGTATCAAGGTAAAGGAGGTGGGGTTCAACATGCAGAAGTGCCAGCTTTGACTTGGCTAATCCTGTACTACGAGTACCAGACTTGAGGTAAGAAGCGTACACGAGTCCACTACCAAGTCTCCAATCAATACACCACTATGGTTACTTCCTCGACTTCCCCACGAAGAAGCACACCATAGCACTCACACTTATCTTGCGAGTTTTATAAGTATCCAATCAAGTTGTCTATGATCAAGTAGAGGTTTCCAAGTAGTCTATAACCACGGACATGGCTATTCGAATAGTTCATTAACCTTGCAGGGGTGTACATCTTCACACGCGTGTCATCGCTTATCGTCTCGTTCTTGTCACCCTTCAAGCGGATGTCGGATGTGGATGAAACCAAGGCACTACCCTCACATCACCTTCTCTAATCCAGGAGTCGACTACCTGAGTTGTCACCGCTCGACAGTCCGGCCGGTTCCACGAAACGGACTCAGATAATGTAAGGGACCGAGACGCCACCTTTAACAGATGGTTTCACTGCCTCACAGGTCCACCTACATATCTATAGTTAGGTCAAATGGAAAGCCCGAATCTTGTGTGACTCCTGGACCGGATCGGGTACGTAAAGAGGCAAACGGGGCTCCCATAAACCCTACATGTGGTCATACTCTTTGTCTTGGATCACTAAACAGGAACTCGGGGCCTACGGCAGTGTTCAACGAGACAACCCACTGTGTACTCCTACACAGCCTCTCATCGTTCACTTTTGTTTACGATGGATTCACCAACACGTTATCATCAGCATCGCTGTGTTCATTCCATCCCGACTCACAATCATAACATCCTCATTGTATCACTAAGGAAGAAAAAGCAGTAACAGTTGAAGGGGACACATGCTTATCATTCAACTCCTAAATCTGCTAGGATTGTGGTTTGCTTAATACGGTGACAAAAGGATAGGTCAAGCATCGGAATGAGCTCAACTATGCGAAAGAATGTGTCTCGGTGATCTCCTAAACATGCATAAGAGAGACTGAGAGGGAAGTAGGATTTTATAGACATGATCAATGGAGTTTGCTTGCCTTGCTGACGATACACGGGTCTTATCGGTGGTCTTCTTCTTCGGGGGTGATCACCGTCTCGGAACGTCTGTCATCGGAGGCAATCATCAACAAGGGGGGGAAAACTTCGAAAGTAAAAATGCACAAGCACATGATAAGTTTGTCCATGATGTGAATGGTACTGGTTTGTTAACAATTCAATTTAATTGAAGTGTATTGCAAAGGATTTGCAAATTCAAACTCCAAATTCAAATTCAAATTATGCCATATGCATGTTTGCTACTGTTCAACCATTTTAAAATGGTCAAACATAAAAAAATTTGCATATTCATAATCCTTGCATTTTTCTGATAATTTTTCATATATTATTTATTAAATTTGGAGTTCATATGAATTAGTTATGATTTTCTAACGTTTAAATGATTTTCTGGAATTTCTGTAATTGTTTTAATTGTTTTTCTAATTATTGCGTCAGCATGACGCATGGCTGACGTCATGGGTGCTCTGACGGGTGGGATCACTCTTTCAGTGGGAGAGGGGCTAATCCCTGTTAGGTTTAAACTAACAGTGATTAGTTAAGGGCCTGGGGCCCACTGTCATAGACCCCAGGGGGTGATTAGTTAGTGTTTAAGGCCCTAATGGCCATGGCGTCGCCGGCGGTGCCACTGTAGCCGCCGGACTTCGCCGGGAAAGGGCTAGAGGGCACAGGAGTGAGAAAGGGGAGCACTGGGGCGTAGCCCGTGCTCGCCCGCGTCTGCTGGCACCACTCGGGGCTCACGGGAAGGTTGGTAGCCACGGCTACGTCGTCGGGCGCGGCCGCCGGACTACTGTCGACGGCGAGAAGACTAAATCGGGCACGGGAGGACACGCGCAAGGGGGCAACGTGAGAAGAAGCTCACCCTGGGGCCGATGGAGTTTTCGGGGAGGATGGAGGAGCTCGCATGGCGTCGGAATTTAAGCTCGAGGCCACGGTGGCCGGCGGAAACCCGTTGATGCTGGTGTCGCCCCTGGTGCTCGTCTGGCTCGATTGAAGGAGGGGACCGAGGGAGATGACGGCTCTGCACGCGATGGACAAGGTGAGGAGAGCAGAGGAGCTCACCGGCCACGGGTTCTCCACGGTGGTGCTCCGATGTGCGCTCGGGAACCCGCGAGATCTCGCCGGGAAGAAGGTGGAGGAGGCAGGGATGGGGGGAATGGCTGCGGGGGCTTCTGGGCGTCTGCGTGGCGCGATAAGGAGGCAAGGGAGCCCCTAGACGCCTCTCACGGCGGCGACGTGGCGTCGGCGCGCTCTTTCGTCGCCACCGAGCTGCTTTGAGCCGCGGGGAGGAAGACGACAGACGGCTCGGTGGGCTGGGCCGGCCAGAGGAAGTGGGCCTTCGCCCTGGGCGATAGGTAAGCCCCTCCTCTTTTGGTTTTTGTTTTTCTTTTCTGTAAATGATTGACCTAGCTAAATAAAATAGCTAGGTATTTTAGTAAAATGCCCAATATATTTTTAAAAACCCAAGTGACCAGTAGCAAGCCACTTTTAAGGTTTGGGCATTTTTGAAATTCAAAACATTTGAATTCCAATTCAAATAGGGGTCATATTTATTTTCCAGGGCACATTTTGAATTTTTGAATATTCCATGGGAATGGTAAAATACCCAAACCACTTTTAAAATGATCACCAACATTTATAGGAATTTTCCAAATACTCAAATGATTTTTGGAAAAAGATTTTTATCTAGCCATTTGAATTAATTTCTCAAGGCTTTTCTTTTCCCCATTTTTGAATTTCTTTTCGAATTTTTTGCATGATGCAAAGGGCACAAACAAACTCTAGCACTTAACCTAGTTGGGGTTCTGACATAAACTCAAAGCAACAGACAACTGTATTAAAGAACTAAGCGTAAAGTAAACAATCCTTGCACCCGCAAGTACAAGCACCGTTTTCCCCCTTGTGGCAACAACATATCCCCTAGACTCATGTTTCTGTCACTCAAGCTAGTCATCGGGGGGCATGAACCCACAATCATGCATAACGCTCCCTCTTGGAGTCACTACCTACTAGTTGGCCAAAGCAATAAACAGCAACGGAGAACATGCAAGAATTACTCAAGAACATAAATATAAAAGAGGAGAATCAAATTTATTACTCAAACACAATCTGAACATAATCTCATAATCCATCGGATCCCAGCAAACTCAGCATAGCAACAACAGAAATATTACATATGTGCCTCGATCATGTAGGGCAGCTCATGAGGTCTAATCCATGAAGAACAAAGAAGGGAGGAGAACATCCCATAGCTACTGATCATAGAACCATGGTCCAAGGTGGACTACTCACGGTTCATCCGGGAAGCGTCCATTGTGGTGGAGAATCTCCGGGAGGTGATTCCTCCCTCCGGCAGGGTGCCGGGAAGAGGTCTTCTGGTGCTCCCAATCTTGGAAGCGCGGCGGCGGCGGAATAGAGGAGAGATCGCGAAAAAGGGTTCCCCTCTCAAGGGTTTTGCATCACGAGGATCATATAGGCGAAGGGGGGAAGCCAGGGGGGCCACCAGGGGTCCAGGCGCCCCCTTGGTGGGTCCCCTCTGCCCCCCCCCCTCGGTGATTCCGGAAGCTTCCTGATCGCTGATTTTTATTGGATTTTTCCCGAATTTTTGGAGCACTTTTATATGGGGGAAACCTAAAATAGAAAAACAACAGAAAACAGGAACTGGCACTGGGGTGCACTGAGTTAATAGGTTAGTCCAAATATGATCAAAAGTGTATGGAAGTTCATCAATATCATAACAATATCACACAAAAGAGGCATGGAGCAAGCAGAAATTATAGATACGTTTTGGACGTATCAACATCCCCATGCTTAATTCCAACTCGTCCTCGAGTAGGTAAATGATAAAAGCATAATTTCTGTGGTGACATGCTAACAACCATATAATAACTTTTTAAGTAAAGCAATCAAGGCATGTAATTCAATTCAAGTCATAACATGCAAGAGTCTATATCTAGTATTGAAATAAGCAACATAAGAACATAAAGGTGAAAGAGCTCTCGCTGTCCGTGACTCGAATGTCTCCAAATGGTGTTTGCGTGCAAAAAAGGGGATAGTGATATACAAGAAAAAAGTATTTTTGTGTTGAGAACTTAATCTACTAAAGTTTCACACTTGGTCTTCTTTGGAATCTTATCTTGACTCATCCCGAGACCACTAGCCAGGTACAAGTCAAAATCATCCACTCCTTTTCAACATTTTGAGTACTCATGCAATGGATGAGCGTAAACAAGAAAGTTGACACTTAGGATGGCAAAGAGAGAATATGGTGGAGGAGGAAGACAAAAAGATGTGAAAGGCTCACATCAATGAGGACAATCATAGGCGAGAGAAAGCCAAATGATAGATATGATGTGAGGAGTAGGGATTTCCATGCAACGGATGCACATATGAGCTAAGGTAAGCTCTCCAATGGAACTAGTGGGGGTGCATCCAACTTTCTTGCTCAAGAAGACCTAGAGCTCATTTGAGGAGGCTCATCATTGGAATATACAAGCCAAGTTCTATAGTTAGAAGGTCCCCACATAGCTATATGCATGAATGATAATCTCTATTGAGTACAAGATACAAGAGGGAGTAGAAGTGTGGATCTCTCAAAAGGAATAGTAGTGTGCCCCCTTCTCTCTTTTTATTTCTTTTTCTCCTTTTCTATTTTTTGTACTTTTTTGGTGGCCTCAATGGCTCTTTCTATTTCTCTAATTTGTTCTCTTTGGGATATTTTAATTTGTCCTCTTTGGGATCTTTTGATTTGTCCACTTTGGGATCTTTTCCTCACTTTAGGGGCAACACTCTATATATTACAAAAAGTATATAAGATCTTTCACACTTTACAAAGTACTCAAATCATAAAGAAGATGTAACTATCATGATGTATGAAAATGTATGCCTCTGCCAGTGTAGCAGGATATGCAATGATACTAGCGCGTCATGTAGCAATGATTAGGGCAAGGCCCAACTAGCATGCGGCTCATCAATCAAGAAAGTAGCATCTATGACATGAAGATCAAGTCATGAGAAGATGGATGTTGCATGGCAATAAATCTCGGAAAGTCTATGGAAATGCCTTGATAGGTAGGTATGGTGGCTGTTTTGAGGAAGGACATAAGGAGGTTTATGATGACAGAGCGTATCGTGCCAAGGGTTTGGATGTACCGGCAAAGGTGGACGCCAAATCTCGGAGTGAGAAGAAAGCAATGCATGGCACAGTAAAGGCTAGAAAAATATGGGAAGGTGGAAGTGTCAAGTTTCAAATACTCACATTAGTCCGAAGAACTCATGCACTTATTATCGGTAACTCTCAATCTAATAAGGAGGTTTCACAAAGAGACAAGTACCCCGAGGAGGAGTGTATGGGGATTTGGTTATCCTTGCGCATCCTTGACTCATGGTACGTGAGTGTACTCTAATATTCGAGCCCTCAGAAGAGTAGTGATCCATCTAGTAGCTAAAGTTCTCCCCTAATTTTGTAAGTTTTGAAAATAAACACGGATTGCCCAGAATACGACATCTATCACTAATAGGCTAAAGCTCTTGACACAAAAAGTCCAAACATTACTCAAAACAATACCTCAAAACTATTGCAAGTTACTACTACAAAAGAATAGCAACCTCAATTACCTACTCCAAGTCAAGACACAAAACTCAGTGCAATAGGCAAACTCTCTAAACAAGATAAACATGAAAACTCAAGAGAGTTCCAGAAAAAAACTAAAAAAAAGCTCTTTGAAAAGATAAACATGAAAACTAAAAGCTAAACATGACAGTAGCTATGAAAAAGATAAAGAACACTCACAACAAAGATAAGCATGAAAAGTCCTATGTTGTGTTCTAGATTTTAGAAGTGGAGCATGTTTCTCTCCCACACAAAGAAAGCTGGGTTCTAACTTGTTATGAATAGCAAGCAAAGTTAAAGAAAACCAAAAATAAAACCTAAGAGCGAGACGCTCCAAGCATAGCACATAATGCATGAAGTGATAAAAATATAGTGAAACGAGAGACGAACTGATAATTGTTAATGGAGAAGGGGATGCACGGGGGCATCCCCAAGCTTAGACGCTTGAGTCTCCTTGAATATTTCTTGCGGATGCATGGGGGCATCCCCAAGCTTGAACGCTTGACACTCCTGAATCTTCTTTCATCATCTTCCCTCGCACACTTGAAAACTCCCTTCATACATAACTCATCATAATCTGATTAGCGAGGTTAGTACCCATAATAAAATAATTTTTTCTCTACTGTAAATAAAGATATTATTGAAGAGATACTGTTTCTCAAGATTGTCAAAAAGTTTTTGCAAAGTAAAAGAAATCTTAAGGTTCGCAAAACGAAGAAAAGGCGAAACAGGGCAGAATCTGTGAAAAACAGATCAGCGGGTAGTAAAGAATTTTTAGGGATACTTATGCAACTCAAATCAAAAAACTCTGAACATAATAAAGTTCCTTAATTGTATAGAGCACGCTGTGTAAAAAATTCAGTTCAAAAAGATGAACTGGGATTTTTCCATGATTTTTCTAGTCACGAGGACAGAATCTGTTTTCTGGACAGCATGTCACAACTTTCACTTCCCTTGTCATATGAGGCTATAAAAGGCACAAATCTTGAAAAGTAAAGATACAATGATGTTGCTACAGTAGTAACAATCATCAAGACCACTAAAAATAGAAGAAAAACAAAAAGGAAATCCTAAATTCGTTGCGGGCTGCCTCCCAAAAGCGCTTCTTTAAAGCCATTAGCTAGTCTTAATGCAAATAGATCAATTCTTTTCAAGAAAATAACTAGCTTGTGTGACGGACTCAAAAGGCAACTTAATATTTTTCCTAGGGAAGTGTTACATCCCTTTCTTGAGAGGGAATTGGAATTTTATAATCCCTTCTTTCATATCAATAACAGCACCCACGGTGTGAAGAAAAGGACGTCCCAAAATAATTGGATAAGAAGGTTCACATTCAATGTCCATAATAGTAAAATCAACGGGAACATAATTGTCATTGAAAATGATAAGAACATCATCGATCTTCCCCAAAGGTTTCTTTACGGAAGAATCGACGACACGAACACCAAAAGAACAAGCATCAAAAGGTTTCAATTCAAATATATCATACATTCTTTTGGGCATAACAGAAGTACTAGCTCCAACATCACATAAAGCATAGCAAGAAAAGTTATTCAACTTAATTTTAATCATAGGATCCCAACCATCTTATAGCTTTATAGGTATGGAGGCTTCTACCCTAAGCTTCTCCTCCCTAGCTTTGATGAGAGAATTAGTGATATGCTCCGTGAAGGCAAGATTAAGTGTGCTAGTGTGGGGGTCTCTAGACATCTTGTGAAGGAAACGGATAACTTCAGAAAGGGTGCAATTATCAAAATCAAGGTCACTACTATCAAGTAAAGTGGTAGTGGTGTCCTTTAGGCTCACTTGTTTGGTAGCTTCTATAGTCATAGGAATTTCTTCTTCTACGGTTGAGGTCATAGCATCACCATTAATAGGTCCTATGGGACTAGGGGTGCATTGGGTGCTAAGAGTTTGGATATCCTCAACCACTTGGATAATAGCAACGGTATGGTGTGTAGGAAGGCTCTTAATTCTATCTTCTTCCTCTTTTTCTCTAGCCCATCTCTCTTTAAGTTTAGCCATCATCCTAATGTTTTCATTAATTTGCAATTGGATGGCATTCATAGGAGTGACCTTCCTCTCCTCAAGGGGAGAAGTTCTAATTTTAAGAAATTCTACTTCGTGGGCTAAATTTTCTACCTTCAACGAGAGGCTATCTAGTTTGTCTAGTTTTTCCTCTACACTCTTGTTGAAGGCTTTTTGGATAGTGATAAAGTCTTTAAGCATACTCTCTAATTCAGAAGTGGAGTTTTTGGTGCTAGGATAAGTGTTGTTGTTCCCATAGTTGTTGGAGGGGAATGGTCTAGGATTGCTACCAAATTTACTCCTATAAGCATTGTTGTTGAAGTTGTTTCTAGAGATAAAGTTCACATCTACTTGATCTTGAGCAATCAAAGAATTTAAAGGAACATCTTGAGGATCAATAGGAGATTTCTTGGTAAGTAGAGACATAATCAAGTCAACTTTTTCATTTAGGGAGGAGATCTCCTCGACAGAGTTTACCTTCCTACCCGTTGGAGCTCTTTCGGTGTGCCTTGGGAATAGTTGGTCATCATCTCATCGAGAAGTTTTGTGGCAGCACCAAGTTTAGTTGACATAAAGGTTCCTCCCACGGCCGAATCGAGCAGGTTCCGCGAGGTAAAGTTCAAGCCTGCATAAAAAGTTTGGATAACAATCCAAGTAGTCAAACCATGCGTAGGGCAATTCTTAACAAGAGATTTCATGCATTACCAAGCTTGGGAAACGTGTTCATTATCCAATTGTTTAAAATTCATAATAAAGCTCCTCAATTGGATAATCTTAGCAGGGGGCTAGTACTTCCCAATAAAAGCATCCTTGCACTTATCCCAAGAATCTATGCTATTCCTAGGCAAGGATTGAAACCACATTTTAGCTTCATCCCTCAAGGAGAAAGGAAAAAGCTTAAGCTTAACAATATCACCATCTACTTCTTTGTACTTTTGCATATCACAAACCTCAATAAAATTATTTAAGTGCAAAGCAGCATCATCTCTAGCACCAGAGAATTGATCTTTCATAACAAGGTTCAGCAAAGCAGGTTTAATCTCATAAGAGGGTGCTGAAGTAGCAGGTGTAGCAATAGGAGTGCAGATAAATTCACTGTTGTTGTGACTAGTAAAGTCACACAACTTGATGTTCTCAGAGGAACCCATAGTAGCAGCAAGCAAGATAACTATTTTTTTGATTTTTGATAAAGGACACTAAAGCAAAAACTGAAAGGTAACCAAACAAGACTAAAAAGCAAAGATAAAAGATAGTGTGCAACTCCCCTATCCTGAAGAGTGGAGTCCTCGGCAACGACGCCAAAAATTGCTTTTAATGACGCGAGAGTTCACAGGTATGGTCCTGACAACAACACGATAGCTTCTCGCCCCTAGCTGGTTACCCAAAGTGGAAGGTTGAGATGTAGATAGCAGAAATTTCCCTCGGTGAAGATACCAAGGTTTGTCTCCAGTAGGACTCCGACAACGACAGGAAGGTAACAACGACGCCATAGATTAGCGGTTGTCGTGGACCTGCACACACAACAGATAACTTTTCTCTCAACGAGTACAAAGGGGTTGTCAATCGCTCCGGCCTTGTTGTTTACAAAGGATAAAACACACGGGAAAATAATGATAGTGATAGCAACGAAAAAGTAAATAAAGCAGTAGATTGATAGTGGGTGTAACAGTATTGGAAATATGGACTGGGGTCCTATGATGTTCACTAGTGATGTCTCTCTCCCAAAAGACGATAAAATAGCCATGCGAGGTAAACAAATTACAGCTGGGAAATTGACAGGATTATGTGCGCAAACCAATGCTAATTATGCTATAAAGAAAGGAAGAGGCTCAAAAGCACGGGCGGTATGCTAAGCCAAGTATACCGAAATCCATCTGCATCTACCTACTAATCATCCACCTTGAGATATCTATCCAGAACATCTCGCTGGTATTAAGTTGCGAATCCCACCCAAAGTGTAAACTCAAAGCAATAGACAACTGCATTAAAGAACTTTGCGTAAAGTAAACAATCCTTGCACCCGCAAGTACAAGCACCGTTGTTTTCCCCCTTGTGGCAACAACACATCCCCTAGACTCATGTTTCTGTCACTCAAGCTAGTCATCGGGGGGCATGAACCCACAATCATGCATAACGCTCCCTCTTGGAGTCACTACCTACTACTTGGCCAAAGCAATAAACAGCAACGGAGAACATGCAAGAATTACACAAGAACATAAATATAAAAGAGGAAAATCAAATATATTACTCAAACATAATCTGAACGTAATCTCATAATCCATCTGATCCCAACAAACTCAGCATAGCAACCGCAGAAATATTACATATGTGCCTCGATCATGTAGGGCAGCTCACGAGGTCTAATCCAGGAAGAACAAAGAGGGGAGGAGAACATCACATAGCTACTGATCATAGAACCATGGTCCAAGGTGGACTACTCACGGTTCATCCTGGAAGCGTCCATGGTGGTGGAGAAGCTCCCGGAGGTGATTCCTCCCTCCGGCAGGGTGCCGGGAAGAGGTATTCTGGTGCTCCCGATCTTGGAAGCGCGGTGGCGGCGGAACAGAGGAGAGATCGCGAAAAAGGGTTCCCGTCTCGGGGGTTTTGCGTCACGAGGATTATACAGGCAAAGGGGGCAGCCAAGGGGGCCACCAGGGGTCCAGGCGGCCCCCTGGCGCGGCACCACCCTGGGGCGCGCCGGGAGTGCGCCTGGGGCCCTGGTGGGTCCCCTCTGGCCCCCCCTCGGGCATTCCGGAAGCTTCCTGATCGATGATTTTTAATTGGATTTTTCCCGAATTTTTGGAGCACTTTTTATATGGGGGAAACCTGAAATAGAAAAACAGCAGAAAATAGGAACTGGCACTGGGGTGCACTGAGTTAATATGTTAGTCCAAATATGATCAAAAGTGTATGGAAGTTCATCAATATCATAGCAATATCACACAAAAGAGGCATGGAGCAAGGAGATATTATAGATACGTTTTGGACATATCAGCTTACCGGAAGAGATTTAACCAGGTGCTGGGTGGGTTGGCAAATCTAACCCCTCAGCGTAAAGGATCGGCTCATGTGTGAGTACACTAGAAAAGGCGACTCGATGTGTTTTTGCATAGAACGAGTGTACTCTTGTGGAGTTGGTGAGGGCTTGTAAGAAATTTCTTGAGGAACATATCGATGATCTCAAGAAAGTCAGCCTTGCTCCGTTCTGCAAACATAATCCGGCTCTAGTGGTATGTTTTCTTCACATATTCTCTGGACATGCTATCTGTTCAAGTGTTTTGATCTTCCGGCTTATTTTCTTTCCAGGAAGACGACCCATGGTGGAATGTAGGTCAGAATGAGGCTACTGCTAAGAGCCCGAGTAAAATAGTAAGAGTCAATTGATCTTCCTTTTTGCGATGTACTTTTTTCTTCATACCTCTTTTTCTCCTTTGAAGGATGATGTCGGGAGCTGGGGTTAGCGTATGCAAGTCCCGCTACAACACAATCATATGGAGAGCCGAGAACCGTACCCACTTGTCTAAGAAGACAAGACAAAGCACAAAACGTTCTCGGAAAGCATCGAACGTGAGGGTCATCCCATCCAGGTCGGATGATCAACTAAGATGGGTCCTCATCGTCCGCACACAAATCTAAATGATATGGGTGGTGAACTCCCATACTCATAGACAAGTCGCCTCAACCATACAATCGATTGTATTATAAAACTTACATAGACTTACTCCAGCCCGATCACTTAGTCGGGGTCTAGGGCGGGATCAATCATACAATACAGTGTGCACGTCAGAGAGTCACGATCAATCGCATCGCGATGCCCCAAGATGCGCACATCTAAGGGCCACTTGGTGTATAAAATACCGCCAGCCATATCACAACTAAGGTCTCGAAAACCCATACTAGTACATGCATGTTATAATCATACACGCAGCACACATGTCTAGTATGAATAGAAGGTATCATTGCAATTCTCTAAAAAGTTTACAACTTTATTGATAACTCTTACAGAGTGCACACAGAGATCACGAGACCGTGATCCAACATTACGTCAAGCACGGAAGCAAAGTAGGTTTGAGTACAAAAAAGTTTAACAAATGTCTTAAGAAGCCTTATTTAAACACAAGCCCTCCACGAGGGAACCAGTCTGCTGACTGGGACTACACTAGCTTGGCTTCAGTCATCGAGCTCTAGGAAGAATTCGGGATCATTGGGTTCATCTAAAACATAGAATAAGTAAACGTGAGTACAAAGTCGTACTTAGCAAGACTTAAGTAGGAACTATACTACTCATGCTCAAGTATCAAGGCAAAGGGAGGTGGGGTTTCAATGTAGAAGTGCCAGCTTTGACTTGGCTAGTCATGTACTACGAATACCAGACTTGAGGTAAGAAGCGTACACGAGTCCACTATCCAAGTCTCCCAAGCAATTACTCCACTATGGTGTTTTCCTCGACTTCCCACGAGAAAGCACGCCATATCACTCACACTTATCTTGGCAAGTTTTATAAGTATCCATTGAAGTTGTCTAATAATCGAGCACACCATTCCAAGTAGTCCCTTACCGCGGACGCGGCTATTCGAATAGTTTATTAACCCTGCAGGGGTGTACTTCTACACACATGAAACTATCAGTTACCGCCAGGATCTCGTCACACTTCAAGCGGGTGTTGGCGAGGATAATCTCCACAACTTTTCACTCACATCCAACTCAAGTTCAATGAAGACGCCTATCTGGGATGGTTTCCACATTCGTAACCTGGCCGGTTTACCGAAGTGGTCCCAGAAGATGTGTGTGTGGTGCAAAAGCCGGTCTCGGTTGAGCCTTTCTCTCACTTAGCAGCCAGGTCACAGACCTACTAGAACTCCGAACTACTGCGACTCATTGAACTGAGAAGGGGTGAGTTAGTAGGTTGAGCGGGGGTCCATGTGCCCAACATGTGGTAGTACTCTTCATCTTGGATCACCACACAAGAACTCGGGCTTAGGGCGGTGTTCAACGAGACAACCCACTGTGTACTCCTACACAGCCTCTCATCGTTCACCTTGTATTAGCATAGATTCAGCAACACATTTCCACCATCATCAAAATGATCACTACCATCCCGACTCACATAACAGTATCAACATTGTACCACTCTAAGCATGCAATAAGCAGTAACAGTTGCAGGGGCCACATGATATCAATCAACTCCTACATCTGCTAGGATTGTGGTTTGCTTACTACTGTGACAAATGATAGGTCATGCAAAGGAATGGGTTCATCTATGCGGTAGAAACGTATCATGGTAATCATCCTAAACAATGCATAAGCGAGACTGAGAGGGAAGTGGGATTTTATCGACATGATCAATGAGGGTTTGCTTGACTTGCTGACGAGGTTCACACACGGTGTCTTCAACGAAGGGGGTGGTCTCGGGTTTCGGCTCCACTTCTATCGAGCAAACATGGAAAACAAGGGATAAATATAAATTCAATGCTCAAACACATGATCAATGTTGCAATGTGATGTTCATGGTTGAAATGTGTTGTCAATTCGATTTAAAAGGAGTGCATTGCAAAGTCATTTGCAAATTCACTCCAAATTTGAATTCAATTGAACTCCATATGCAGATTTGCTTCTTCTCACCCAATTTAAATTTGCCAAACATGAAAACAAAGTCCATATTCAGAATCCTTGCATTTTTCTGATAATTTTACATATGTTATATGGCCAATTTGGAGTTACTATGAATTAATTGTGAACTTCTAAAGTTTAGGCTATTTTCTGACTTTTCTGAATTATATAAAATGATTTAACAATTTACTGCATCAGCACGACGTGGGGTGGGGGGCTGATAGGTGGGTCCTCACTTTCAGTGTCCCCGTTTAATTAACCGGTTTGTTTAAATTAAACAAAGATTAATTAGGGGCCCCGGGCCCACTGGCAGTGTCACTGGTGCGTGGGGCCAGGGGGTTAATTAACCATGCCCACGTCATGTCACCGGCGGGGAGGTCGCCGGTGACCAAATCCCGCGGCGACGCTGCTCGGGTTAGGGGTTCCGGTCACCGTTTTGCCCGCTGAGACCATCTACGAGAAGATGGAGCTCATGCGCATCTCCTGGAGCACAAGGGGGACACGGGGAAGCGCCAGGGCGACGGCGGCCTCGAGCCCGCAGCGGCCGGGGACAAGGGTGCGGCGGCGCATGCGACAAAGAGCGCGTCACGACGCATGCGTGGGTTCGTTGCGCTCCTGGAGAGCCCAGGAGCATGACAGACAAGTTGGCGAGGTGAAAGGGGCACGGAGACGAGCTCTACGGTGACCATGCCGGACGTCGTGCTCGGCCTTCAGGGTGGGACATGAAGGAGGGCGAGGGGGAAGGCTAGGGATAGCTGGGGCGAACAGGGCGCTCACCACGATCACGTTGGTGAGGTCGGGGAGGCCGGGAAGGTCTGGCGGCGGCGAATCAATCCGGGGAAGCACGACGGCCGACGTTGATGACGACGAAGGGGGCGGCGGCTCTGGAGCTCCTCGGGCCGATTCCTTGCGCAAGGTGACGTACACGAGGACGGCGGAGGCGAGGGACACGACAAAGCAACTGATTCTCGCCGTTGGCTGCGTGCATACGGTGGCGCGCTCCACTGTGGCGTTCGGGCGGCGAAGGAATTGGGCGAGGGAGAGAGGGAGCGTGAGCCTCAAGGGGGGGGGAGGTTCCACGGCGACACGGTCGACTCTGTGGCGCATGTAGAAGGCCAGGGAAGGGGCCAGGCAGCCAGATAGCTGCCCGCCGGCGTCGGCATGCCGGGCACTCAGCTGTGTGCTCGTTCCCGGGGTAGACGACAAGCGAGCTGGCGGGCTGGCCCGGCTTGGTGGGCTGCGGGGGATGAGTTGGGCTTCTTCAGGTAAGCCTTTCTGTTTTTATTTTTTTGTTTAATCTTTCCTTTCTTTTTCTGTTTATTTTTTTGGCTCTGCTAAAAATAGCAAACCATTTTATAAAATGCCCCAAATTTTTATATGGACTTCTAATGCATATTGCTAGCCACTTATAAAGTTTTGGCATGTTTAACATTCAAATAATTTGAACTTTAATTCAAATAGGGGTTTGAATTTAATTCCAAGCTCCTGTTTGAATATTTGAAAAATCCATGAGCATGGGATTGGTTCCACATCACTTGATATGTGATCACACTCATTTATGGGACTTTTCAAAAATGCAAAAGGAATTTTCGGAGCAACTTTTATTGTGGCCATTTGAATAAATTCATCTGGGGGTGTTCTCTCTCCCATTTCAATTTCATTTGAAAATTTTGACATGAATGCAATGTGAGACTTGATCCTAGCACATACCTAACAGAGGGTTCTGACAGATGACTCAGATGGTCATGAGGATGAAGATGAGGATGAAGAAGAGGAAGAGGATAAGGCTCCTCCTGTCGAGGCCGACTCTCAAAAGAAGAGTCAGCATGTGGATCCACCGGTATATGTCTTGCCGGCTCTTTATGATATTGTAGGTTGGGTTTTTGTGCCCTTATGTTGTATTTTCTCATAGGCACAAGGTCAAAAGAGGCGTACCCATAGTACCGACTCGGGGGACCCTCTTATGAGTATGCACGACGAACCTCGGGGTGTTCGAGGCAAGACTACTGGTATATCGACTCCTTCCCGCAAGTCGGAAGGCTCGTGGATGAGCAACCACAAGCCGGCAACTCTTCTTCTGAGGGGTCGTCTGCTCTAGCATCTTTCCCTATCAACCGTGGGTAAGTTCCTTTATTGTTGTGCTGGCTTATCTGTATATGTGTGTTTTCTGACGGGTCATGTATCTTTCTTTGAGAATTGCTCGAATGACCCCATGGATTTGGCCGACTCTGAAGTTGTGAAGGAATCGACAGGTTTGCTTGGAAGTTTGCCAGAAAGTCTCGTTTCTGAGGATTTGAAGAAGGCCGGCTTGAATGAGTCGAGTCCTTCGGGTCTCTACAAGGATACTTCTCCCCTTGCTGATGCCGAGAAGCCCGAGACTCAACCTGAAAAGGTTGAAGTAGCTCCCAGTTCCAACCCGACTCCTTCTATGGAGAACATGGTTGTTGATGATGAAATAATGACCACAGGGCCTCACCAAGGCGTCCCACCTGCTCGCACAACCTTGGCGAAAGTTTTGGATAGTAAGGAGCAGGTGGTGAGTCGGCCTCATGAGTTGATATCTGAGAAGACTTCTCTTGAAGAATTGTATAGTCGATCGCTGGCTTGTACTACTGAGCAACTTGGCATAGTCCTAAACTCCAACAGCGCTATAAGGTATTTTTCTTTATTTCTTACTATGCTGTCCTTGTTGTTGTGTATCTGTAGCCCCCATAAGCCGGCATGGTTTATTAAAGGCCATGCTGGGTTATGTAGAAAAATCAAGTTTTTCCTATTATAAGTCGGTATGTCAATTTTTTGAGCGGTAGCCCCCATGAGTCGGTGAGATATGATTATATCTCGCCGGGTTATAGAATTTTTAAAGGTGTAGCCCCCAAGTAGCTGGTTAGGCAATGTTTGTCTAAGTAGATACTGAGTCATATCTTTTGTGTTGACAGGCTATTGCTTTGAATGCCGGCAATGATGTTTGTCAGCTGGAAGAAAACTAAAGAGCTGAGTCGGCAAAGTGCGAACAAGCTGAGAAGGAAGTCGACCGACTCCTTGAGGAGTTGAAGAAAAAGGATGAGGAATTGAATCAGGCTAAAGCCGACTTGGCTGATGTTGAGGCTGCTTTGTCGAAGGTGTGTGATGATGTGACGGCACAACGTAACGCGGCCGAGAAAAAATTGGAGTCGGCTGAGAAAAACTGGAAACATTGAATGGCAGTGTCAACCGACTCGTGTCAACAGTTTTTGGTAAGTCGGAAAGACCTTTGATACTTTCTTTTTTCTTGAATTTCTTTGCTGTTTTGGTTGACTTTGTTATCCTTTCGCCGTCTTTTTGCAGGCACTTTTACCCTCATCAAGCAGTTGTTCGAGGGTGCCTGTAAGGCCATAGGTGCAATTCAGCCGAAGCCCCCAAGTATGAAAAGGGTGACTAGCATGATGGGACCACTTTCAGTTGTCTCTGATTGGGTGAAGCTGGGCAAGCGATCGGCTTGCTGCATGGGTGTGATGCGAGGCCTTGAGCTCGCCAAAGCTTATCATCCTGGACTAAAGCCGGAACTGTTGGCTGCAGGCTTCCCAAAATTCAGGGCTGACAACTCCAAGTTTACCAAGGATGATCATACTAAGGTCCGCAGAGAGTCTCGCTCAGCTGCCACCAAGATAGCCGATGGAATGGATCTAGTTTATCTGGAAGCCGGATACGATGATTCTATAAAAAGGCGCCGAGTCGACTTGCCTTCTCCAACCGAGTTTTCTCTTCTTCCATCCCTGAAGAAATTCCCAGAGCCGGCAGGTTCTGTTGAGCCGACCTCGGGTGCGGAAGAAGATGAGCTGAAGATGGATGACATCTTTGATGTAGACTTGGTTGAGATGTGTAATACCCTCATGTCATCTGCAGGTGGTGCCGGGTCATTGTCGCAAGGCAAAGCAGGTGATCAAGCGTAGGCTTTATGCGACCGGCTTGAAAAACTTTAGGAAAAATTTGATACGCCGTAGTGCCGGGTTTGTAATATTGGGAGACATGTCCCATGGTTTGTGACCAGTGTGTTGGTCGAGTACTCTTATGCTATTTTGCCTTGGATATGCCTTGTGGCCTTTAAATGTTGATCCTTTTATGGTGCAAGTCGGCTTTACCCCTTGGGCGCTTGCCCCTTTGCTTGTCGACTCATAGTGGTCGTTTCTTGAGAGAGCTTGATTTAGCTATGCTTTGTGTTTCCTTTTGGGAGGTGTAGTGTTTGAGACGCTTTGAAGAAAGACGGTTTCTGTACCTTAGCTCGCCACAGTTTCAGCCGAGTCGTATGCTTCTGGTGTCGTAGGCCGAAGAGTCGGCGTGGGTGCCATAATGCCAAACCTTTGATAAGAAGTTTTTTGAGGTGTTACTCCCCATGAGTCGGTGTATGCATCTAGGTGTTGTACCAAGTCTTTGTTTGAGAAGAAACTTTCAACTGTAGTCCCCATGAGTCGGTATATGCATCTGCGTGCTATGCCGAGTCACTTAGGTATAACTTGTAATACAAGATTTCTATAAATAACTAAGGATGCAAGATGATGTTTGGATGCAGATGGGAAATGTAGAGGCTAGTAGAAGCCGACTTAGACCTCATCTTCTCGCGTTGAGAGAGATTATTGGTTCATGAGTCGAAACTCCGCTATAAGACGGCATATATGACTAGCGTGCCTGGCTTTTGGAACTAAACTCGTCAGGCGTTTTATGTAAGCCCCTAAAGTTTCGACCGGCCAGGATCGCGTTAGTAATATGAGCTTGAGCTGTACAGGCCGAACGGCGTGGGTGGCCAAATCATGCATATGCCGGGATTTCTTCGGTGAAGAGTCGATGGGTGCCATCGAACTCCCCTACTTCCCCTGAATAAGTCATACGCATGTGGGGGTTTTAAATGTATATGTCGGATTCTCAGATAAGAGTCGATGAAAAATCATCGAGCTCCCCGATTCTCCTGACTAAGCAATATACATGCTCAGAGACAATAGGGGGTTGATCAAGCCCCCAGGTCTCTAAGAAAAGGTGTAAAATATGCAATGTATGAGGCAATATGATGAAATATGTATGATGCAATGTATTCAAGCAATAAGAAATAAAGAAAAATCCAGTCATGGTAAAAATCGACTTTATGCATAAGTGTGGTGAGAGCCTGTGCGACGAGAGTCAAATTTTACATGCGGCGAAGGCCTAGTGCAATGAAGATTGACTTTATGTATTTATGGTGAGATCCTGTTGCGATGAAAATCGACTTTATGGCGAATGCCTGTTGCGATGAAAATCGACTTTAAGGCGAAAGCCTGTTGCGATGAAAATTGACTTTATGGCGAAAGCCTGTTGCGATGAATATCGACTTTATGTCGAAAGCCTATTGCGATGAAAATTTACTTTGTGTTAGATATGGCAATAGCCTATTTGCGACGAGAGTCGACTTTAAACATGGCGATAGCCTAGTGCGATGAAAAATCGACTTGTATATTAGATATGGCGATAGCCTAGTGCGATGAAAATCGAGTTATATTGAGAACAAGAAATTAAGGTCCGACTCTCATTGTGGATGGATCCATGTTCTTGATCTCTTGTAATAGCATGAGACAGCTGGGCCGTCGTCATACTGGTATTCCTTTTGGATGCTTTCCTCAACTAGGCGTCTGTAATCTTGCATGAAGTAGCACTGATCCCAGGTATGATTAGCGGGGCGGCCAGGTTTAGAGTTCTTTGGACAGGTTTCTTGCATTGCTTTCCCGCAGTCCCGGTACTTTACTTCCTGCTGAGATGGTTGTTCATAGCTCTGGGAATAATGGCCACCGTGTCTTTGCAGGTTGCACCTGCGCTTTTTATTGCGCGCCCGGCTTTGGCTTGGGATTCCCCCATATCTGGCTTCATTAGACTCGGCATAGCTGACGACAGCATCCACGAGTCCCCTCAGGTCTTCGGTCACTTCCTTTAGGAGTTTTAGTGCGTTGGTTATAGGTGTAAGACGGTGGTTTATTGACTCCTGGGGGATGTTGTGTTGTAATCGCTGTGAGAGCCGGTCTTGAGCTTCTACACGATTTTGATGTTCCCAAACTATCTCTTTATGCAGCCTCGTGGCTTTTTCCTGGTATTCCTCTATTTCCTGGTCAGAGTCGACTCTGTTTTGGCTCAGTCGCTGCCTCACGTTGGTGGTTCGTGTGTCTGAGTCATCTGATGGATTATGGACGTCATTGGTTTTGTAGTTTTCATAAGCCAGGCTCCTATCTTCTGAAGAGTGTCGCCGCCTACGAGTGTCTGTTGTGTAAACGGCTCCTTCCCGAGGGGTTTTTAGGTAGGGCTAATCCAGATTGTACTCCTCTTGGTCAGATCTGAGTCCATCTTTTTTAACGGATCGAATCGACCTCGTGTCTTCATACTGATCTTCTTCTTTGTATGAGTCGGCATCAGAAAGATTTTCTGTGTCGCCATGAGTCGGGATCTCAACGGCGTGTTTTGGTTCTGGGGACCCACCAATAAATCCTACGAAGGCGTGGTGAGGATTGGTGCTTGGCAGACTCATACCTTGTGAGCCGCTTATTTGCTTATAGGTGACTCCTGCGTTTTTCAGACGTAGGGCATGGCAGAAAGCCGGCTCGAGGTTTCCATGAAAACTTCAGGATCCGGCACTGGCTCGGACCTGTCCGTTGAATAGCCCCGATTAGGACTCGATATCCTGATTCGATTGAATCGGCTTCAGGGCCGCAAGTTGAGTTGTCAATGCGGAGCTTTCCGCGCCGGCTTCTGGTGATCCGTCCAGCGACGAATCCCTCCCTGCCTTGAAGAGCTCCCTCCAGAATCTCAACACCTGCATGCGCATGCCCCACGGTGGGCGCCAATTTTCATGCGAAAGTTACGGCAGATGTCCGAAGAGTCGGACTTGACATGGGACCTTTGCTGCGAGGCGAATTCGTGGAGAGAGTCGACATTGATAAGAGACTCGGGGACTTACCCAGGTTTCAGCCCCTGTTTGTCTCGGGGTAAAAGCCTACTCCTTCTTATTATTACGGGTTCCCACTCTTCGAATAGAAGAGTTGGTCGATCGATTACAAGAGAGTCGGTTCGCAATGATGGCCCACATGTCATTCATAGAGACACTTAACAGCAATTAAACTATTAAACTGGCCTAGGGCCCACTTGTCATGGGGCTAGGGGGTTATCTCCACTTGTCTTAAACATAGGTTAATTAGGGGGGTATGGAGGATTAGCCCGTGGCTAATATGTGCGTGTGCCCTCCGGTGAAGAGCCGACGCACGGCGGGGCCGCTCCGGCGAGGGAAGCCGCGGCGAGGAGGGGGCGCTGCCGCCCGCTGCGAGGTGAGAAGCGGAACCGCGCGTGACGGCCAGGTCAACGGCGGCGGAGCACGACCGCTGGCCATGGCGTCCGGAGTACGGGGGTGGCTACAAGGGGCACGGATCGAAGCTGGGGCGAGGGGAATCAAAGGATGAGCTCACCGCGAGTCCGGAAAGGTGCTCCGGGAGGTTGGGGAGGGAGCGGCTGCGATGAATTTGACCGGGCCAACCGGCGGCCCGAGGAGGAAGAAGGAACCACGGGGGGCGATGCGGTGGCTCCCGTCTTGCATTCCTTGGCGCAGATGAAGCAGCGGTCGGCGGCGAAGAGAGCCGGCACGTCGACAAGGCGAGGCGAGGTCCCAGGCCACGACCACGACGAGTCATGGCGGCGACGACCTCCGGGGACAGCGGACCGAGAGAGGGAGCGATGAAGAGGGAGAGGGGAATGGGGATTAGTGTTCCTGGGGGGTTGAGGGGGCTCTTATCCCCGCCAGGGAGCCAGGGGATGGGTGGCACGGGGATGGGGGAGGCCATGGAGGGCGTGGATGCCTGCCACGGTCGCCCTCTCCTGTGGCGAGGTAGGGGAAAGGGTGGGGTGGGATAGTGGGATGGGTTGGACCGGTGGGGGGGGGGGTTGCCACCCTAGGCGACTTTTAGTTCTTTCTATTTTTTCATTTTGTTTTGTTTCTCCTAGCTATTTATTTTGTTTAGCTATCAAATGGAATTTTGTAAAACATGTCACTTGTTGCAATATCTGTGTTGCACTTTAGAGAGATGCCACAAAAAGTTTGGGCATTATTAAAAATCATTTAGTATTTGTTTTTGAACTGCAATGGGTAAATGGTGTTGTTTTGCTACTGATTTGAATTGTTTGATATTTTTAATCATTTTAATAAATGCTCAAAGTTGGTTTACAATGGTCCAATGAATATTGTGCATTTAATAAAAGTAGTTTTATAATTTTTGGACAAAGTTTAATTGTCACATATTTTTAATATAACCCAAAAGGCATTTTTCGAATGGGATCAAAAGAAAAGATGATCATGGCATGATCAGCAACAGTGATTAGCAACAGTGATTAGTCAACAGTACCAGTGATTACTGTGACAGACACTGAGGGTGTTACAAATCTCCCCCACTACAAGAATTCTCGTCCCGAGAATTAACAGTAGTGCAAGGGGTAAGGTTTCGGTTTTGTATTCTAGCGATTCTTCTGGTTATTGTTTCCCTTCTCGAAGAAGTTAATCCTTCCCGTTGAAGTCTTCATTTCTCTGCATCAGTACATCTTGACAAGTTGTCATCCTTCATTCGAGGGCTTCATCGTACTTACGGATAGGGTAGGAGGGACACTTAAGGGGGTCGGATCGGTACCAGGTTAATCAATCGAGGTTGTCCAAGGGAGTGGGGTACAAAGTAACCCACGAGTTAAACTCAGGGAGATACATTGAGAGAAACAAAAGAAGGCATGAGAACTTTTCAAGCGGATATGTAAACATTCGACGATGATAACAGAGGATGAAAAGGGGTCCAGAGCATCAGGCATAAGCATTGAGTCTGATATCGAACTGAATATCACAAGGTAGAGGACTCGTGAGTTGCATACGAGGTCAAGCAAGAGGAATAACCTCGAGAACAGAAAGGTACAAGAGAGTCAGGTTTCGATCCTGTGGAACTGTGGGTTATGGGCCCACATTGAATAAGAAGGGTGGTGACAAACAATGCGATCAAGATGCAAGGTATGTCAGAGAACAACTTGTTAGCTATGTCGGCAACAACGTCGGTGCCAAGGGCGAGGGACGCAGAGAACCATTTTGTCAGAACCCCAACTAGGGTAAGTGCTAGGATTGTTTGTGCCCTTTTGCATCATGCAAAAATTCAAAAGAAATTCAAAAATGGGGAAGCAGAAAGCCCTGAGAAATTATTGAAATGGCCAGATAAAAATCTTTTTCCAAAAATCATTTGAATGTTCGGAAAATTCCTATAAATGATGCTGATCATTTTAAAAGTGGTTTGGGTATTTTCCCATACTCATGGAATTTTCTAATTTTCAAATAGTGCCCTGGAAATTAAATTTGACCCCTATTTCAATTGAAATTCAAAAGTATTGAATTTCAAAAATGCTCAAATTATAGAAGTGGCTTGCTACTGGCCACCTAGGGTTTAAAAAAATATTTGGGCATTTTTATAAAATGCTATGGTATTTATTTTACCAGAGCAAAACAAATAACAGAAATAAAAAGAAAAGAGAAAAGACAGAGAGAGGAGACTTACCTCTCGCACCAGGCGAGGCCCAAGCCGGCCCAGCCCACTGGCCTCCCTTGTCGTCTTCTCCACGGCGCCAGAGCAGGGAGCTCGCCGCCGTGGCGAGCATGCCGCGGCTGCCGTGCCATCTAGGGCCTCCCCTTCCTCTTCTCCTCGCCACCGCGACACGCAGAAGCCGCCCGCACCTTTTCCCCCTCCTTTGGACCCCTTTCCCCGTCGTCTCCGGCGAGATTTCGCGAAGACCCGAGAGCACGCCGGAGCACCTCGCTGCGCCTCCGTGGCCACCCGCCTCCTCAGCCGCTGCGACCATGTCCGGGCGAAGTGCCGCTGTCCTCTCCGTCGAAGCCCTCGACTAATCGAGCCAGGAAAGCTCCTCACGCGACGCTAGGTTCTCCGAATTTCCGCCGGCCTCCGCGGAGTTCCTCGATGATTACCTCGTCGTCCGGCGTCCCCAGCATCCCTGGCTAGCACCAGAGAGCTCCTGGTGAGCCCCTCTATCTCCCTGTGCCCTCCGTTGCTCTTGCCGTAGCCGGAATCACCAAGCCCGCCGGTACAGTGCCACGGCCTCCGTCGTTCCTCGTCGCCGGTGAGCCCCTGGTCCTCCCCACACTCCCCCGAGCCTTTCCTATGAACCGCGGCTCCTTGGTGATCAGTTTGGTGCAAGCCCTGCACCAAATGGCCACCGGGAGCACCACCCCGTGCTGCGCCTCCGTGGCTAGGTCACCACCGGTTAGCCGCCGGCCGATTAGTGCTAATCACGTGCTATTTTCCCTCCTGGAGTCCATGACAAGTGGGCCCCAGGCCACCCCTAAACCACTGTTAGTTTAAACTAACAGAGGGGTTAACCCCTGAGAGACTGACATGGGGGCCCCACCAGTCAGACCCCCCCTTATGTCAGCATTGCATCATGCTGATGCAATAAAGGTTTTCCAGAGATTTAAAAGAATTACAGAAAAGACAGAAAATCATATAAACTTTGGAAATTCATAGAAAATTCATACTAACTCCAAATTAAACATATAATATATGAAAAATTATCAAAAACATGCAAGGATTAAGAATATGCAAAAAAAAATTATGTTTGACCATTTTAAAATGGGGAACAGTAACAAATGTTCATATGGCTTAATTTGAATTCAAATTTGAAGTTTGAATTTGCATTCCAAATGCAATATACTTCAATTAAATTGAATATGCCACAAATCAGTACCCTTTACTTCATGTCACAACAATATCATGTGCTTGTGCATTTTACTTCCGAAGTTGTCCCCCCTTGTTGATGATTGTTTCCGGTACCAGCTTTTCCGAGACGGTGATCACCCCGAAGAAGAAGACCACCGATAAGACCCGTGTACCATCAACAAGGCAAGCAAACCCCATTGATCATGTCTATAAAATCCCAATTCCCTCTCAGTCTCGCTTATGCATGTTTAGGAGATCATCGAGACACGTTCTTTCGCATAGTTGAACCCATTCCGATGCATGACCTATCATTTTGCCACCGTATTAAGCAAACCACAATCCTAGCAGATTTAGGAGTTGATTGATGAGCATGTGGCCCCTACAACTGTTACTGCTTATTGCTGCTTAGTGATACAATGAGGATGTTATGTTTGTGAGTCGGGATGGAATGAACACAGTGATGCTGATGATAAACATGTTGGTGAATCCACCCTAAACAAAGGTGAACGATGAGATGCTGTGTAGGAGTACACAATGGGTTGTCTCGTTGAACACTGCCTTAGGCCCCGAGTTCCTGTTTTTTGATCCAAGACAAAGAGTATGACCACATGTAGGGTTTTATGGGAGCCCCGTTTGGCTTCTTTACGTACCCGATCCAGTCCAGGAGTCACACTAGATTCGGGCTTTCCATTTGATTTATGTATAGATATGTGGGTGGATCTGTGAGGCAGTTAAACCATCTGTCAAAGGTGGCGTCTCGGTCCCTTACATTATCTGAGTCCGTTTCGTGGAACCGGCCGGACTCTCGAACGGTGACAAACTCAGGTAGTTGACTCCTGGATTAGAGAAGGTGATGTGAGGGTAGTGCCTTGGTTTCATCCACGTACGACATCCGCTTGAAGGGTGACAAGAACGAGACGATAAGCGATGACACGCGTGTGAAGATGTACACCCCTGCAGGGTTAATGAACTATTCGAATAGCCGTGTCCGCGGTTATGGACTACTTGGAAACCTCTACTTGATCATAGACAACTTGAATGGATACTTATAAAAATCGCAAGATAAGTGTGAGTGCTATGGTGTGCTTCTTCGTGGGGAAGTCGAGGAAGTAACCATAGTGGTGTATTGATTGGAGACTTGGTAGTGGACTCGTGTACGCTTCTTACCTCAAGTCTGGTACTCGTAGTACAGGATTAGCCAAGTCAAAGCTGGCACTTCTGCATGTTGAACCCCACCTCCTTTACCTTGATACTTGAGCATGAGTAGTATAGTTCTGATGTAAGTCTTGTTGAGTACGACTTTGTACTCACGTTTGCTTATTTTATGTTTTAGATAAGAACCCGGACCCCGATGGAGTCACCTTCGTGAAGCTCGACGTTGAATAAGTTAGCATAGTCCCAGACAGCAGTCTGGTCCCTCGTGGAAGGGCATGTTTGTTGTACAAGGCTTCTCTAAGCCATTTTTTAATCTTGTCTGTACTCAGACCTAATTTTCTTCCGTTGTATGATGTAATGTGATCACAGACATGTGATCTTTGTATGCTCTATGTGTATATCAATAAAGGGTACTTTGTAGAGTTATGTGATGATACCTGCTGTTCATACTAGGCATGTGTGCTGCGTGTATGTTTATAACATGCATGTCTTAGTATGGGTTTTCGAGACCTTAGTTGTGATCTGGCTGGCGGTCTTTTATACACCAAGTGGCCCTTAGATGTGCGCAGCTTGGGGGATCGCGATGCGATTGTTCGTGACTATGTCACGTGCACACTTTGTTGTATGATCGAGCCCGCCCTAGACCCCGACTAAGTTATCGGGCTGGAGTAAGTCTATGTAAGAGTTAGGATCCAATCGATAACATGGTTGAGGTGAATTGTCTATGAGTATGGGATTCACCACCCATAAGCATTTAGACCTGTGAGCGGACGTTGAGGACCCATCTCAGTTGATCATCCGGCCTGAATGGGATGCCCCTCACGTTCGATGCTTACCGAGAACGTTCTGTGCTTGGCCTTGTCTGCTTAGACAAGTGGGTACGGTTCTCGGCTCTCCATGTGATTGTATCGTAACTGGAATTACATACGCTAACCCCGGGTCCCGACAGACTTGGTATCAGAGCAGGACTGTCTGTAGGATTATTCAACCCTTGGTCGAAGTCGAGTCTAGCATTCTATAGTTATATAGTTACTCTGGGTATAAGGGAACAACGTAAGGCTTCTTTTTATCCTTACCCTCATCGATCTGAGTTCTGAGTCACCCTTACCTTTTCTACGGGATGATAGGACTAGGCTCATCTATGTCTTACTAGAACATCTCGCTGAGTGCTTCCTTGTAGCCGTAGGACAGTTGTGGTCGTCCAGACTCATCGTTCTGTTGAGTTCCTTGAAGAAGTTTTGTCCAATTTCTTCGAGGTTGTTTCATTTTCCATCCCGGTGTAGCCGTTATGCTGCCCGATTTATTCCGAGTTTCTATAAATCTTTGCCTTTGCATTACAATCTTTCCTCCTAGTTATGTCCTTCTTGTCTTTGATTCCATCGTACAACCTGTTCTGATTGTTGATTTTTATCACACAGGATGTCAGGTGGAACTCGTAGTGCTGTTCGTCGGAATCGAGACCGTGTTCGGAATCGAAATGACGATGAACCTCTACCATCGCCTTCTGCGGAGGAAATCATGATGGAAGTTGAGAAGAATCAACGTGATCAAACACGCCTTCTGGAGCTCATCGAGCAGAATACCGCCCGTCATTGCAATGTGGTTGTGAGCATTCAGGACTTCATCCTCCTCAAGCCACCGGTATTACGATGTTCTTCTGAGCCCCTTGAAGCTAATGATTGGCTCCGTTCCATCGAGCGTAAGCTTGACACTGCACATGTTGCTCCCGATGACCGAGTTATTTTCGCGGTATACTTTCTGGAAGGTGCTGCTGCTGAATGGTGGGAGAACTATGTTGCGATGCAGCCTGATGGTCACCTAGTGACTTGGCAAGAGTTCTGTGTTGCCTTTCGAGGGTACCACCTTCTAGATGAGTTGATGGAGCGCAAGAAGGAAGAGTTCTGCAATCTAACTCAAGGAGAGATGTACATTCATGAGTACGTGAGAGAATTCAACCGTCTTGCTCGGTATGCCCAAGATGAGATCACCACCGATGCCAGAAAGCAGGCAAGGTTCCGTAAGGGACTTAGCCCTATCCTCCTCCATGATCTCAACCTCATCGAATTTGCCACCTTTGAGGATTTAGTCAACAGATCCTTCAGAGCTGAGCATGGCAATGAAATTTTCGAAGGGTCTCGCAAGCATGCTCTTGATCTTGCTCCTTCTTCAAGTTCATCCCCTCAGAAACGCCGAATTTGGATTCCAACCCGTGCCATACCTCAAAACCTTCTTCAGAGACAACCACCGAATATATGCCAACCACCTCAACACATTGTTCCTCCCAGGAATGATGGTGTGCAATCAAGTAATCCTGCTCCCAACAATTCAGGCAGGGTGTGTTTCACGTGTGGTCTGACAGGCCATTACTTCCGACAGTGCCCTACAGTGTTGGTGGCACCACGTCGACCTAGTCACAAGCCTCCAAAGAAATCAACCACCAAAGCCTTCCCAGCAAAGCTTTCAGCCACAAGTAGTGGTTGTGTGAACCAAATCTCAGTTGAGGAAACCACTGTTGCTTCCGATGTCATTCTTGGCACACTCCCAGTCAATCATGTTCCCGCCTCCGTTCTTTTCGATCCAGGAGCTTCTCATTCATTCATGTCGTAGAGTTAGGCACTTCGTCATGGATTTTCTTTTGAAGAAATGTTTTCTCCAATGATTATTCAAACTCCTGGTTCAAAGTGGCAAACTAATAGAGTAAGCCATGGAAATCAAATTGCAATTGAGGGTTTAGTATTCCTTGCTTCTCTTATAGCCCTCAAGTCTTCGGACATTGATGTCATCCTAGGCATGGATTGGTTATCAAGGCAGAATGCTTTCCTTGATTGTAAAGCCAAATCAGTTAAACTCACCCATCCTTCAGGCCAGACCATTGACTACACATCACCCAGCTCTAAAATCTAGATGCATACTTTGAATGTGCTTCCCCTTCCAGACCTTGAAGATGTTCCGGTGGTTCGTGACTTGCCGGATGTCTTTCCTGAAGAACTTTCGGGAATGCCACCCAACAGGTGTGTAGAATTTATAGTTGATCTTATACCAGGCACAGCCCCAATCTCCAGACGCCCATATAGAATGGCCCCACATGAGTTAGTTGAGCTAAAAACCCAACTTGATGCTTCGTTGGCAAAAGGCTTCATCCGCCCTAGCTCATCGCCATGGGGTTGCCCCGTTCTGTTCGTAACGAAGAAAGATGGAACAGAAAGGATGTGCGTAGACTATCGTCCGCTAAATCTAGCGACGATAAAGAACAAGTACCCACTGCCTAGGATCAATGATCTTTATGATCAACTTGCAGGATCCTCTGTCTTCTCCAAGATGGATTTGAGATTAGGTTATCATCAAATCAAAAATCCGAAACGAGGACATTCCCAAGACGGCTTTTACTACTCGTTATGGTCTTTACGAGTACACCGTCATGTCCTTTTGTTTAACCAATGCCCCCGCCACATTCTAGCGCTTGATGAATTTGATCTTCATGGAGTACCTAGATAAATTTGTTGTGGTTTATCTTTATGACATTCTCATCTACTCGAAGAACGAAGAAGAGCACGCAGAACATCTTAGGTTGGTATTGATGAAACTTAGAGAGCATCGCCTTTATGCCAAGTTCTCCAAGTGTGAATTTTGGCTACCAGAAGTGACCTACTTAGGCCACGTGATTTCTGCGAAAGGTGTTGCAGTCAATCCCGAGAGAGTTCAGGCCGTCCTTGACTGGACTCCACCTGAATCGGTTAAGCAAGTTAGGAGTTTTCTTGGCTTAGCAAGCTATTGCCGCCGCTTCGTCGAGAACTTTTCTAAAGTTGCAAAGCCTCTTACTGAACTCCTCAAGAAAGATAAGAAATTCCAATGGACCCCCAAGTGCGAGGAAAGCTTTCAAGAGCTAAAAAGAAGATTGACTTCTGCACCCGTACTTGCACCTCCAGACACAAAAAGGGATTTCGAGATCTATTGTGATGCTTCACGGCAAGGGTTAGGATGCATACTTATGCAAGATCGACATGTGGTAGCTTATGCTTCACGCCAGTTGCGGCCACATGAAGAGAACTATCCTACCCATGATCTTGAACTCGCTGCCGTAGTTCATGCCCTGAAGACTTGGCGACATTACCTCCTTGGTAATCGTTGTGAGATATATTCCGATCACCAAAGCCTCAAATACATATTCACCCAGCCAGATCTTAATCTCAGGAAAAGACGCTGGATAGAGTTGATAAAAGATTATGACTTAGGAATTTCTTACACCCCAGGCAAGGCCAATGTCATGGCTGATGCACTAAGTCGTAAGTTGTATTGTAACAACCTCATGTTACAACAGTATCAACCACTTCTTCATGAGGAATTTTGCAAGCTCAATCTTGAGATAGTTCCTCGTGGATATCTTTTCAACTTGGTGGCGAAACCAACCCTTGAGGATCAAATCATAGCCGCCCAGAAACAAGATAGTAGTATTCAAGAGATCAAGAAGAACATTGCTAGCGGAGTTGCTAAATGTTTCTCTGCAAATGATCAAGAAACGATATTCTTTGAAAATCGTTTAGTAGTTCCTGAGAATGAAGACCTAAAGCAGCTGATCCTTAAGGAAGCTCATGACACTCCGCTCTCCATTCATCCCGGTAGCACAAAAATGTACCGAGATCTACGCCAGAGATTTTGGTGGAACCGGATGAAGAGAGACATTGCACAATTTGTTGCAGAATGTGATGTTTGCCGTCGCATTAAGGCAGAACACCAAAGACCTGCTGGTACTCTTCAACCATTGTATATTCCCGAGTGGAAATGGGACAAGGTCGGTATGGACTTCATCACCGGCTTTCCAAAAACCCAGAAAGGAAATGATGCCATCTTCGTTGTCATTGATCGACTTTCAAAAGTTGCTCACTTCCTTCCAGTTCGCGAGTCTATAACTGCTAGTCAGTTGGCGGACTTGTATGTCTCTAGAATTGTGTCTCTTCACGGTGTTCCTTTGGTAATCAATTCTGATCGTGGTAGCTTTTTCACCTCTAGATTCTGGGAAAGTTTTCAAAATGCTATGGGAACTCATCTCTCCTTTTGTACAGTTTTCCACCCTCAGTCTAGCGGCAATGTTGAAAGGGTTAATCAAATCTTGGAAGACATGCTCAGAGCTTGTGTTATCTCTTTCGGAAAGAATTGGGAGAAATCTCTTCCATTCGCCGAATTTTCTTATAACAATAGCTATCAATCTAGTCTGAACATGGCTCCTTTTGAATTCCTCTATGACCGACGATGTCGAACACCCCTGAAATGGTCAGAAACCGGTGAAAGACAACTCTTTGGACCGGATATGATCAAGGAAGCAGAAGAGCAAGTTCGCATTGTTCGTGATCGATTGAAAGCCGCTCAGTCTCGTCAGAAAAGCTACTATGATCGTCATCATAGAGAGGAGAGCTACAATCTTGATGAGAAGGCTTACCTTCGGGTTACTCCTCTGAAGGGAACCCAAAGATTCGGTATCAAAGGCAAGTTGGCCCCACGTTACATCGGACCTTTCCGCATTCTTGCTAAACGTGGAGAAGTTGCCTACCAACTTGAACTACCCCCTCACCTTTCCCGAGTACATGATGTATTCCATGTGTCACAACTCAAGCGTTGCTTCAAGGACCCCATTCGCGAAGTCGACCATGAAACGCTTGATCTCCAAGATGACCTTTCTTATCGAGAGTACCCTGTTCGTATTCTTGATTCCGCAGAGCGTGTCACTCGTCGTCAGAAGATCAAGTTCCTCAAAGTGCAATGGTCACATCACTCCGAGAAAGAAGCAACGTGGGAAAGAGAAGATCGCCTCCGTGCCGAGTACCCCACCTTCCTCCCGACGACTTCTGAATCTCGGGACGAGATTCTTTTGAGTGGGGGCGAGTTCTCAGAACCCCAACTAGGGTAAGTGCTAGGATTGTTTGTGCCCTTTTGCATCATGCAAAAATTCAACAGAAATTCAAAAATGGGGAAGCAGAAAGCCCTGAGAAATTATTGAAATGGCCAGATAAAAATCTTTTTCCAAAAATCATTTGAATGTTTGGAAAATTCCTATAAATGATGCTGATCATTTTAAAAGTGGTTTGGGTATTTTCCCATACTCATGGAATTTTCTAATTTTCAAATAGTGCCCTGGAAATTAAATTTGACCCCTATTTGAATTGAAATTCAAAAGTATTGAATTTCAAAAATGCTCAAATTATACAAGTGGCTTGCTACTGGCCACCTAGGGTTTTAAAAAAATATTTGGGCATTTGTATAAAATGCTATGGTATTTATTTTACCAGAGCAAAACAAATAACAGAAATAAAAAGAAAAGAGAAAAGACAGAGAGAGGAGACTTACCTCTCGCACCAGGCGAGGCCCAAGCTGGCCCAGCCCACTGGCCTCCCTTGTCGTCTTCTCCACGGCGCCAGAGCAGGCAGCTCGGCGCCGTGGCGAGCATGTCGCGGCTGCCGTGCCATCTAGGGCCTCCCCTTCCTCTTCTCCTCGCCACCGCAACACGCAGAAGCCGCCCGCACCTTTTCCCCCTCCTCTGGACCCCTTTCCCCGTCGTCTCCGGCGAGATTTCGCGAAGTCCCAAGAGCACGCCGGAGCACCTCGCTGCGCCTCCGTGGCCACCCGCCTCCTCAGCCGCTGCGACCATGTCCAGGCGAAGCGCTGCTGTCCTCTCCATCGAAGCCCTCGACTAATCGAGCCGGGAAAGCTCCTCACGCGAAGCTAGGTTCTCCGACTTGCCGCCGGCCGCCGCGGAGTTCCTCGACGATTACCTCGTCGTCCGGCGTCCCCAGCACCCCTGGCTAGCACCAGAGAGCTCCTGGTGAGCCCCTCTATCTCCCTGTGCCCTCCGTTGCTCTTGCCGTAGCCGGAATCACCAAGCCCGCCGGTACAGTGCCACGGCCTCCGCCGTTCCTCGTCGTCGGTGAGCCCCTGTTCCTCCCCCACACTCCCCCGAGACTTTCCTTTGAACCGCGGCTCCTTGGTGATCAGTTTGGTGCAAGCCCTGCACCAAATGGCCACCGGGAGCACCACCCCGTGCTGCGCCGCCGTGGCTAGGTCGACGCCGGTTAGCCACCGGCCGATTAGTGCTAATCACGTGCTAATCACGTGCTATTTCCCCCCCTGGAGTCCATGATAAGTGGGCCCCAGGCCACCCCTAACCCACTGTTAGTTTAAACTAATAGAGGGGTTAACCCCTGAGAGACTAACATGGGGGGCCCACTAGTCAGACCCCCCCTGATGTCAGCATTACATCATGGTGATGCAATAAAGTTTTTCCAGAGATTTAAAAGAATTACAGAAAAGACAAAAAATCATATAAAATTTGGAAATTCATAGAAAATTCATACTAACTCCAAATTAAACATATAATATATGAAAAATTATCAGAAAAATGCAAGGATTAAGAATATGCAGTTTGTTTTTATGTTTGACCATTTTAAAATGGGGCAACAGTAACAAATGTGCATATGGCTTAATTTGAATTCAAATTTGAAGTTTGAATTTGCATTCCAAATGCAATATACTTCAATTAAATTGAATTTGCCGCAAATCAGTACCCTTTACTTCATGTCACAACAATATCATGTGCTTGTGCATTTTACTTCCGAAGTTGTCCCCCCTTGTTGATGATTGTTTCCGGTACCAGCTTTTCCGAGACGGTGATCACCCCGAAGAAGAAGACCACCGATAAGACCCGTGTACCGTCAGTAAGGCAAGCAAACCCCATTGATCATGTCTATAAAATCCCAATTCCCTCTCAGTCTCGCTTATGCATGTTTAGGAGATCATCAAGACACGTTCTTTTGCATAGTTGAACCCATTCCGATGCATGACCTATCATTTTGCCACCGTATTAAGCAAACCACAATCCTAGCAGATTTAGGAGTTGATTGATGAGCATGTGGCCCCTACAACTGTTACTGCTTATTGCTGCTTAGTGATACAATGAGGATGTTATGTTTGTGAGTCGGGATGGAATGAACACAGTGATGCTGATGATAAACGTGTTGGTGAATCCACCCTAAACAAAGGTGAACGATGAGAGGCTGTGTAGGAGTACACAGTGGGTTGTCTCGTTGAACACTGCCTTAGGCCCCGAGTTCCTGTTTTGTGATCCAAGACAAAGAGTATGACCACATGTAGGCTTTTATGGGAGCCCCGTTTGGCCTCTTTACGTACCCGATCCAGTCCAGGAGTCACACTAGATTCGGGCTTTCCATTTGATTTATGTATAGATATGTGGGTGGATCTGTGAGGCAGTGAAACCACTTGTCAAAGGTGGCGTCTCGGTCCCTTACATTATCTGAGTCCTTTTCGTGTAACCGACCAGACTCTCGAACGGTGACAAACTCAGGTAGTCGACTCCTGGATTAGAGAAGGTGATGTGAGGGTAGTGCCTTGGTTTCATCCACGTCCGACATCCGCTTGAAGGGTGACAAGAACGAGACGATAAGCGATGACACGCGTGTGAAGATGTACACCCCTGCAGGGTTAATGAACTATTCGAATAGCCGTGTCCGCGGTTATAGACTACTTGTAAACCTCTACTTGATCATAGACAAATTGAATGGATACTTATAAAACTCGCAAGATAAGTGTGAGTGCTATGGTGTGCTTCTTCGTGGGGAAGTCGAGGAAGTAACCATAGTGGTGTATTGATTGGAGACTTGGTAGTGGACTCGTGTACGCTTCTTACCTCAAGTCTGGTACTCGTAGTACAGGATTAGCCAAGTCAAAGCTGGCACTTCTGCATGTTGAACCCCACCTCCTTTACCTTGATACTTGAGCATGAGTAGTATAGTTCTGATGTAAGTCTTGCTGAGTACGACTTTGTACTCACGTTTGCTTATTTTATGTTTTAGATAAGAACCCGGACCCCGATGGAGTCACCTTCGTGAAGCTCGACGTTGACTAAGTTAGCATAGTCCCAGACAATAGTCTGGTCCCTCGTGGAAGGGCATGTTTGTTGTACAAGGCTTCTCTAAGCCATTTTTTAATCTTGTCTGTACTCAGACCTAATTTTCTTCCGTTGTATGATGTAATGTGATCACAGACATGTGATCTTTGTATGCTCTATGTGTATATCAATAAAGGGTACTTTGTAGAGTTATGTGATGATACCTGCTGTTCATACTAGGCATGTGTGCTGCGTGTATGTTTATAACATGCATGTCTTAGTATGGGTTTTCGAGACCTTAGTTGTGATCTGGCTGGCGGTCTTTTATACACCAAGTGGCCCTTAGATGTGCGCAGCTTGGGGCATCGCGATGCGATTGTTCCTGACTATGTCGCGTGCACACTTTGTTGTATGATCGAGCCCGCCCTAGACCCCGACTAAGTGATCGGGCTGGAGTAAGTCTATGTAAGAGTTAGGATCCAATCGATAACATGGTTGAGGCGACTTGTCTATGAGTATGGGATTCACCACCCATAAGCATTTAGACTTGTGAGCGGACGTTGAGGACCCATCTCAGTTGATCATCCGGCCTGAATGGGATGCCCCTCACGTTCGATGCTTACCGAGAACGTTCTTTGCTTGGCCTTGTCTGCTTAGACAAGTGGGTACGGTTCTCGGCTCTCCATGTGATTGTATCGTAACTGGAATTACATACGCTAACCCCGGGTCCCGACACATTTTCCTGCTCATTAAGACGAGGCAGACCAATTGGCAAGGTTCTCGTCCATCGGTGGTCACCAAAAAGTCATCAACAGTCGTAACAGGTTGTACGGAAAAATTACTACACCGAAGTATTTACATAAGCAGGGAATTATCACCGCTCGGGTAATTTATATTCAAAGAAAGGTTAAACAGACCAATGTAAAGGAAAATGTGATGATACACAAGTATCAGGTGTATATCTTTCCCAAGGGAAAGCAGAGCAAGATATACATGACCACGTTTGTATTGGTAGGGAGTCAAAGGGGGTTGTCAATGATGACACAAATCATCGAGGGGAAAGAATGGTATTTCTCACCATGAATTCAATTAACACTTGGTAGAAGCTAAGAATATCGATGATGACCACGACACATCATGTCAAAAAGGTTTCAAGAAAATACAATCGAACAACGGCGACATCAAGCAAAAAGGAATGGTGAAGCAAAAGTATTCGGTGTTCCCGGTTGACGACAACCCAGAACCATGAAATGGCTACGACAGGGATATGCATTGTTTCATTACAATTCATAAGATGTAGTGCAAAGACATGATATCCTCGAGATACCAGGGGTAATACTCGAAGGTAGAATGGTGGATCATAGGTGTAGAAGAACTCATACCAAGGTGGTTAATTATCTTTACCAGAAGCTCTCATGATAAGTTCTACATAGTATCCATGGGCATGAACACAAGGTTCAGGGTCGACTCCCACTTCTTCAATGCATAACATTTCAATCACTTCTCGCTTTCGATGAAGTTGTAGAGTAGGAAATTTATCTGGAGTAACACCAGTAGAGTATGACCTGAAGAAGTTTCTGGGGTTCACACAGATGGCTGAAACATAGATACAACCAAACAGGACATTTTACGAATCTTTAGAACCAACAACATGAGTACAGGATACAAGTTCGAAAGAAGAAGGCTAACGACATGAAGTACATGATACCATTAGCGGGAGGCATCTGATATCAGGGAAAAATCATGAATGACTTAGAGCACAAGGGGACGGTAGGTAGTAATCCACCAAAAGGTCAGGTGGAGGGTACAGAGAGTCTGGTGTGAGTATCAGTACTCGACCATAAGAATAAAGAATAAAAGGGCATCAGATGACAGAAGCAACTGCATGTTTTGATGCTTGAATTCAAAGGAATTATGATTTCCAGAAAGAAGGATCGGAAGTAGACGCTCCGATCAAAAGATGAGTAAGTTGAATGGAATTAGACGGACAATCAATCAAGGTTTGATTTACTGATATCCAGCTCATGTCCGGAATGACGTCTGAGCCAGAAGAGCGAGTTCATAGGGACCAACTGATGATTGTGTGCTCCCACACACAAAATGATCCAACAAGATCAGGATGACAGTGACAAGGGGTGTCAATGAAGAATACTCAGACATATGTAATTAACCATAATGCAAGCAGGCAAAAAGAATCTCCAAAAGTAGAAGGCTACGGGTGGATTCACGGGAGTCAGATAGTATTCCAAAGTATTTCAGAATCACATGAGAGGTTGGGGAGGAACGGATCCTCGATAAGCGTGAGGAATTATCCGCAGGGTGAAAAGAAGGTGCAAGGCAGTAGGATCAAAGGATTCCCGAAACAACGGAAAGTATTTCGATGCATCGTGTGAAAAAAAGATCAACTGGGATTGAATGGGTGAACGGAACGTGTATGTGGTTATACATACGGTCTTATTGGTGGCAGGGAATTGTAAAGGTGATCGGCACATATGATCTCAGGAATTTTATCGGAGAGTAATCTTCGAAATCTTCTCGTGAAGCAAGCGATCATCTGTAACGAGGGCCTCTCCGGAAGGAAGTAGTCACGAGAAGATAATGTCAGAGTTAGCAAAATCTTTAACCCGAAAGAGAAGAGAGATCAGAGTCCCAGAGTAAAGGTGCGGAGAAAAAGATCCTAATTCCAGCCAGTTTTGCGACGCGGGCCGATAAGCCACACGACATTATTAGTAAAGTAGTTTTGCAAAGACTAGACACGACTTCGACCAAGGATTTGGAAGGGGGTGTCCTACAGGCAGTTGGCTCTGATACCAACTTGTGACGCGCCCAAAATCAGACCGTGTACAATAATCATACACGCAAGGTACACGATCGAGATTAGGGATTCACGATGAGATATCACAACACAACTCTACAAAATAATATAATACAAGCTGTTTAATACAAGCCAGGGGCCACGAGGGCTCGAATACAATAGCTCGAGAGAACAAAGTAAGCGGAAGCAAAAGTATCTGAGTACAGACACAAGAATACAAGGTTGTCTTAAGAAGCTAGCACAAATAACAACAACGATCGAAAAGGCGAGGCCTCCTGCCTGGGAACCTCCAAACTACTCCTGGTCAACAGGGAACTCGACGTCGTAGAAGGCATTGGGGATCTTCATGTTGCGGTGGTCGACATCGGGGATCTCTTGCTCTTGGACTCCAAGGCTCCAACGGTCGACTGCAGCGGCCGATCAGGCAAAACAAAAAGGGGGAAATAAAGCAAAGGTGAGTATCTAGCATACCCGCGAGTCTTACGTCCTCTACTAAGAATTATGCATTGCATCAAATGGAAAGGGGAGGCTATATATAGTGGATTGCAAGGTAGAAATCAGAATAAGGGTAAGAAGCTAGGCCTATCGAAGACTAGCACCTTCTGACGTGTCTTGCAGCATGAGAAGAGAAATAGCCAACAGTTCAATAACATGAATGTAATAACAATGCAGCAGAAGTTGCTGCAGCATTGTATAATAGTAAGTTGTAATAATTAATAATAATAATGCCTCCGAGTTCCCTTCCTCGACTCCCTGCGAGGAACAAGACCTGGAACCATACAGTTTAATAGTAGTAGTTCGTAGTGGTAACATCCAGCTTCAGCATAAAGCGTCCTGTTACCGTGGACACGGCTATTTGAATAGATTAATCTTCCCTGCAGGGGTGCACTGACGTGACTCTACGACGCTCGGATATCCAGGCTGGCGTACACCTTGTTAGGGAACACCCTACTGAAGCTATCCGACACAAAGTAGCCATCCTTCGGCAATCAACAGAGAGGTCATCCGCCGGATGATAACCTATGTACGCCAGGCTTTGGACCCTAACCCGAACGTACTCCGGCACGGTGCGTGACTGGCCGGTGAAGCAAAATCAAAGCAAATACAAATACACCGCTCGAGCAAGAGAAGACAACACCACTTCCCGGCAATCAGCCCGCGATACTGCTGACGTCTGAAGACCCTCGAACGAGACTACAATGCAGGGGAGCCCACACTCCTCATCCCACGTGTAGGTAGTGCGTACAAGCCAAAAGGCTACTCAAGACATCCGCCAAACCATTTAGCATTTTAATTAACCTGCGTGACAACCGTTATCGTTGCCTCGACTTAACAGACCCGTGGACAATGACAGCAGTCAGGACCACCAATACATCGGTGCCTGCCCTGCCGGCCCACCAAGTCTTTATGGTTACCAACAAGGTGAACCGTCTCCTTACCTTATCTCGCGTGTGCTCTTGGTAGAGCTCGACTTTCGTGGTTTGGTAACTCTCGCGAGATACGAGCAGGGGCCAAGCACGCCAGTAACGTCAGTCGTACCCTCCCTGTCGTTCCCGACGCAATACCGCTCGCGGGCACCGTTGGGTCGCCCAACTCTTACCTTTAAGGACAACTGTGGTTCATGCCCCTATGGCCTTAGGCGGTGTATGCATTGTACCGTACATGTGCAGTTATAATCATCGTATCCGCGTTCACTCCTAGAGCGATCACGACCCGCTATCTAATCCTAGCTAACAATGCGCAGGGCTCACTGCTGAATAAGACATATATATTTATAGGCAGCATAGGATAAAGGAAGGTACATCAAGGGGCGACAAAAACATGCTACGCAATTGAATATGATTGTAACGTAGCAGCGGCAGTAACAATGCCTAGTGCAAGAAATGTACGGAAAAGATAGGCGATATCTGGGGAAGAGAATTTCTCTCCTTGCCTGGAAGCTCGCGGGAGGGGTACGGTAGTCGACGACGTAGTTGATCACAGGTGTAGAAGTTATATTTTTTTGATCAATTTTCATGTATAAAGTTTTTTAATCTGACTTACGGTTTAAAAGATATTGAATTTTAAAGTTTAAATCATATTATATAATTTTCTATATTTTCTTCTTATTAAATAATTAAACATTATCCAGAACAGTAAAGTTTGACTGGTCAAACCTAACCAGTGGGACCCACTGTTCAGCCTCACAGGTTTTGATAAAACAAATTATTAAATCTAAATAACAGTGGGGTCCCACATGTAAGTGACTCAGGAGATTTAAGCAATTTCTTTAATTTAATTGACAACACTGGGGGCCACATGTCATTGTAACATGTTATAATTAATAGTTTAAATAATTCCAGGGGGTATTTTAAAGGGGATGGCCCACATGTCATTCATAGAGACACTTAACAGTAATTAAACTAATTAAACTAGCCTAGGGCCCACTTGTCATGGGGCTAGGGGGTTATCTCCACTTGTCTTAAACACAAGTTAATTAGGGGGGTATGGGGGATTAGCCCGTGGCTAATATGTGCGTGTGCCCGACGGCGAAGAGCCGACGCACGGCGGGGCCGCTCAGGAGAGGGAAGCCACGGCGAGGAGGGGGCGCTGCCGCCCGCTGCGAGGTGAGCGGCGGCACCGCGCGTGACGGCCAGGTCAGCGGCGGCGGATCCACGGTCATGGCCAGGCGGCGAGGTCTCCGTGCCGCCGCAGCCATGGTGCGCGGAGGGGAGCGGGCACGGGGGCGTGGCTACGCGCGTGAGGGTGTCCAGGGAGGCGCATTGGGCGCGCCTAGCCGTGGCCAGGGGGTGGCCAGAGCGCCCACAGGGCGCGCACCAGGGAGGTCCAGGGCGCGGCGAGCACGACCGCTGGCCATGGCGGCCGGAGTACGGGGGTGGCTACAAGGGGCACAGATCGAGGCTGGGGCGAGGGGAATCGAAGGATGAGCTCATTGCGAGTCCGAACGGGTGCTCGGGGAGGTTGGGGAGGGAGCGGCTGCGGTGAATTTGACCGGGCTAACCGGCGGCCCGAGGAGGAAGAAGGAACCACGGGGGGCGATGCGGTGGCTCCCGGCTCGCATTCGTTGGCGCAAATGAAGCAGCGGTCAACGGCGAAGAGAGCTGGAACGTCGACAAGGCGGGGCGAGGTCCCAGGCCACGGCCACGACGAGTCATGGCGGCGACGACCTCCGGAGACAGTGGACCGAGAGAGGGAGCGATGAAGAGGTCGAGGGGAATGGGGATTATTGTTCCTGGGAGGTCGATGGGGCTCTTATCCCCGCCAGGGAGCCAGGGGATAGGTGGAACGGCGATGGGGGAGGCCATGGCGGGCGTGGATGCCTGCCACAGTCGCCCTCTCCTGTAGCGAGGTAGGGGAAAGGGTGGGGTGGGTTAGTGGGTGTAAGGCCCGATATGCGGTACTGTTTCAGATCTAGATGTTTCCATCCAGACCCGGGGAAGAAGCACATATCGGTCCCACCGCGACATATGACGAAGTCATATGCCCCGGATTTCCAACATGATATCACAACATTACAGATACAAGGATGCAACATCTCATACAATCGGCATACAACTGCCTTAGTACAATACAACATCGGAAGATACATGTCTGAGTACAGACTACAATCAAATGCCTAGTGGAAAAAGAAGATCATCGATTCCCATAACCACACGGGTCCAGGCCCTCCGCCGGGATCCGCCTAACTAGTCTTCGTCGAGTCTCCACGTGAAACGTCGATCATCATACCTGTTGTCGATCAAGAACCTTGAAAAGAGTTTGGGGGTGGGATCATGAGTACAGAAGTACTCAGCATCCAACTGTAGTGGTCATCTAACCCAGCAAGAACTTCATCACTCGTCATTCTAGGACAACTAGTAGTTTACGGTAAGGATGGGGTAAGTGGTGAGGTTGCTGCCGCACTAGCATTTATGAAGTGGCTAACGATCTAGAGAGTAAGATAAGAAGCCAAGCATTCGATGAGGAATCGCCTCCAACAAGTCTTGCTATCCACTACTACGCAAACATAACACCTATCCAATCCTTGTCCTCCTTTTCGCATCCCGACGAAGAAGAAGTAGTCAAGGCACACACACATTGATCAAGTTATATTAAGATTATCTCACTTGCTGTTGTCTATGAACAGGACGTAGGTCTCAAGTCGTCCATAACCGTGGACACGGCTTCTCGAAAAGAATTAACCCTGCAGGGGTGTACCAACTTTCCATTACAAGGCTCCGCACGCATGCCCAGCTCTCTCAGTTGCTACCCATCACAGGCAACCATTTTATGATTTAGTTCCGAGAGATCCGAAACTACAGGTCCCTCTAACTAACAACAAACAAATACGGGTGGCCCCCGGGGAGTCGACACCCAATCCAAAAGCCGGCCACGCTCTCGGATCGGACTATTTCGTATGGCTAAGGTCGGGGTTAGCCTCACCTATATAACAGGGTACTTCCCTAGCTCACCAGTGTGGTCCAACAAAGGAACTCTGTCTCTACTGGCCCGAGTTGTTTTAAATCCACTAGCTGCAGACCAGTTATGCATGCGGGTTTGAAATGGTAAATCAGCTTGGGCCACCACTAGAAATGTTTGAATCTAGGTAGGTAAGAACAGGGAACCCCATAGTATCCCACACGCGGTTAGGCACGCTCAGTCTTAAAACCAATACCCGGAACTCGGATCGTAGGTGACTCGAATGGAACAAAGCGTCAGGGCGGGATAGCCTAGACCTTCCATCCTTCGTCGAATATAGTCAACATTATAATAATCATATCATCAACAACAATATAATAATGTGATATCCCAAACCAAGGAGTAACAGGGTAACATCGTAGCATCCTAAGCATGCATACTAAGCTCGGGCATGGGGCTTCGGGCGTGGGTGGTGCGAGACGAAGTGGACGGCCCTGGGCCGTTGGATCCTTCGATCCGACGGTCCAGGATGGATCTGGCTAGGGCTTGCTAAAATCTGGGGTTAAGATGTGAGAAAATGAGGAATTTTGGGGCCAGATCTGGGGCTGGAGGTTGCCTAGGTGCTTAGGGGAAACCCTAGAAATGGGTGGGAGAGTGATGGTCTTTATATAGCCCAGGTGGCTGGTAGTTTGCAAAAACACCCCGGTTTTACGTTTCTGACCGTCGGGGGTCCGCAGGACCTCCGATTCGGGTAAAACTTCGAACTACGCGATCAGCGCATCGAGCCGGAGGCGTTCACCTCACGCTGGAACCGTTCCGAGAACACTTTCCGGCGCGCTATAAAAATATCATGTTTACTTATTAAATGGGGTTTTTTGTTCTATTGGCTGCGGCTGGTATTGTGCGGTTTTCATGACGGTGATCGGGTGAAACCCGGTGTCGCAAAGGTCGAGTGTCAGGGTGGCAAGGGTCGGTCTCCGTCCGGTACGAGATAAGAGAGGGGGAAAATAATCACTGATCGATAAATCGGGGATGCAAACACCGTAAACAAATCAGACAATCAAACAATTCACACCGAAAACAAAAATTTTAATTTTTGTGAAATCCGGGCTGTTACAATACAACACCACCAACAAGGGATCTCGTCCCAAGATCCTGGACGATCCGGGGGAGAGGGGGGAGAAAGGAGAGTCGAAGATTCTTCAACACCACCAACAAGGGACTCTGCTCCATGTCGACGTCGAGCTTCCGTCGAGAAACTTTCTACAGGGAGACAACAATGTCGGAGAACGAAGCCATCAAGGGATCAAGGGGGAGAATGAAAGTTCAAAGCGACGATCAAGGGAAGCATTCTCACTCAAACAGTGAGGATACTAGGCAATAGGACTGAAGTCAACAGATGACCAAGATGTTTAACCCGAGTCGAAAGAACTAAAGGTACTACAGGATTTCCCAAACCTGAGATCGGAATCGAGACAATACGCTGCAAGCAAGGCATTCTAACGGTTCTGATACTCCACACACTCGAGATCCTAGAGTTTGAAGGGGATAAGGCGAGAATTTAAAACACTTACGACACTTGTCCTGACGAGAGCAAGGGTAAGGAGTACAAAGATTCATGGTCTTCGATAACTAACTTAGTAACTACAAAATAATATTTTTGTAGACTCGACGTAGGCCAGAAAAGGGATCCTACGGTCGGTAAGGCTCTGATACCAAGTTGTAAGGCCCGATATGTTGTACTGTTCCAGATCTAGATGTTTCCATCCAGATCCGGGGACGAAGCACATATCGGTCCCACCATGACATATGAAAATGCCATATGCCCCGGATTTCCAACATGATATCACAATATTACAGCTACAAGGATACAACATCTCATACAATCGGCATACAACTGCCTTAATACAATACAACAACAGAAGATACATGTCTGAGTACAGACTACAATCAAATGCCTACTGGCGAAGAGAAATAACATCGATCCCCATAACCACACGGGTCCAAGCCCTCCGCCGGGATCCGCCTAACTAGTCGTCGTCGAGTCTCCACGTGAAACGTCAATCACCAAACCTGTTGTCGATCAAGAACCCTGAAAAGAGTTTGGGGGTAGTATCATGATTACAGAAGTACTCAGCATCCAACTGTAGTGGTCGACTGACCCAACAAGGACTTCATCATTCGTCATTCTAGGACAAATAGTAGTTTACGGTAAGGATGGGGTAAGTGGTGAGGTTGCTGCCGCACTAGCATTTATGAAGTGGCTAACGATCTAGAGAGTAAGGTAAGAAGCCAAGCATTCGATGAGGAATTGCCTCCAACAAGTCTGCTATCCACCTACTTACGCAAGCATAACACCTATCCTATCCTTGTCCTCCTCTTCGCATCCAGACGAAGAAGAAGCAGTCAAGGCACACACACGTCGATCAAGTTATATTAAGATTATCTCAGTTGTTGTTGCCTATGAACAAGGAGTAGGTCTCAAGTCATCCATAACCGTGGACATGGCTTCTCGAAAAGATTTAACCCTGCAGGGGTGTACCAACTGCCCATTACAAGGCTCCGCACGCACGCCCATCTCTCAGTTGCTACCCATCATAGGCAACCATTTTATGATTTAGTTCCCAGAGATCCGAAACGACAGGTCCCTCTAGCTAACAACGAACAAATCGGGGTGGCCCCTGGTGAGTCGACATCCAGCTCAGGAGCTGGCCGCGCTCTCGATCTGGTCTGTACCGTCTGTTGTGGGTTTGGATTTCCGGTAATTCACACATGAGACCGGGTCCTCAGCCGGACAGGTTGGACCAACAAGGAAACAAAGTTCCCGCTGGCCCTGGTTGGTTTAAAGGATGTCTGCTAGGAGCGACCCGACAGGCATATATGCATGGTTTGCAAATGGTAGATCAGCTTGGGCAACCACTAGAAATATTTGAAGCTAGGTAGGTAAGAAAAGGGGACCCCATAAAATCCCACACGCGGTTAGGCACGCTCAGTCTTAAAACCAATACCCGGAACTCGGATCCTAGGTGACTCGAATGGAACAAAGCGTCGGGGCGGGATAGCCTAGACCTTCCATCCTTCGTCGAATATAGTCAACATTATAATAATCATATCATCAACAACAATATAATAATGTGATAGCCCAAAACCAAGGAGTAACAGGGTAGCATCGTAGCATCCTAAGGACCAGTTCTTTTGCAGCTTATTTTCAGCGGTGGAAATAAGCTGCCCCTCCCCCAGCTTATTCTAGAAGCCCAACATAAATTTTTATTTTATAAGCTTACTAGTTAATCTTTAACTACTAGTCTTCTAAAATAAAATTTTGAGTTGGGCTTCTAGAATAAGCTGGGGGAGGGGCAGCTTATTTCCACCGCTGGAAATAAGCTGCAAAAGAACTGGCCCTAAGCATGCATACTAAGCAGGGGCTGAGCAACGAGCAATAGTAACATAGCAGTACATGGTTTGTTGGGAGGGGACATGGCTGTATCGGTTAGAAAGAGGCTGTAAACATGTGGCAAGATCAAACATCGAACCTATCCTAGACTAGCATGCAAACCGCTGGTTGAAATAGAATGGATCATAAGTAATGTATAGTCCTTTCCTGCTGATAAGTCGGGTTCCGAAGGTGTAGTTGATCGCAAGCTCACATCGTCTCCGAGAGGTACCCGCGGAAGCACACAAGAGGTAAACACTAGACACCAATCAACGAGCAAGCATCTATTACTACGTAGCAAATACGAGCAAGCATCAACAAGAAGACAACACGAGACAACGCCCTACGATCGCGTCTACCGTCGGGAGCGGTTACTAACAGGTTAAGTGGAGTACTCGTCACACACGACGATACCGCACATTTAGATTGGTTCAAGTTGTTTAGCTACACAAGGTGAGCAGAGGTTATTAACATGGCATCTCACTCAAGCATGGCATAACACACAAACACGGCAAGAGGTGAAGCACAAAGTAAACTATCTATGCTAGTCATTTTAAGTGGGAAAACACCCTAAACACGGCACAACACTAATTACCCCGTGATAATTAATCCTTTAGTACTGTTCTGCCCTAAACAATATTTTATTATTTCTATTAGCAAGCAAGAGCAGCATAAACACAATCTACATGCAATTCTAGTCAATTTACATATAAAGAACATTTTAAACGGAGCAACAGTTAAAAGTTATTAAATAAACAGTTTACAGTGGAAAGGGTTGTAATTACCAGTAAAACAGCATGTACACAAGTTCAACCATGGCAACAAGCAACATTTTATTAATATACACGAAAAAGGGAGCAACTTTCATGTAGAAAGCATCTCCATCCGAACAACGAGCTAAAAGTTATCGCCTACGACAAAATACACAAGAAAAATAGCTAAATCATAAAAAAGAGAGGAGAAAACCCCTATTTGGGCTCCCCTCGGCCGGAAAGGCCCAACAAGCGCACCCACTCTAAACTGCGCGCATAGGCGGGACATAGTTATGGGCCGAGCCCAAACGCGCTGCAGAAAAAATAAAAGACGCAAAAAAGGGAGCCTTTGCTCCAGAGGGGATTCGAAGTCCAGCCCTTTGGGATGCAAACCAAGCTTCCACGCCACTGCGCCAATGATTGAATCGTGACAAGGAACATGATGAGGACATCTCTACTAATATTACACCCACATCTTCACCAACTACACATACTGGACCAGTTACTAGAGCACGCGCACGTCAACTAAATTATCAGGTACTTTCGTTTCTTGCGAATCCTTCTAATGTTCATGAACATATGATGCTGCCTAAATTAGATACTTTTGTTTGTCTTATGAATGAAGGACCTAGCATGGATAAGAAGGATGGTCATTGGAGCGGGATCAAGCATGGATAAGGAGGTGCGCGCGCGGGAAAGGACAATGGAGCTTCCAGTGGTGATTTTCGCACTTTGAAGCCACCATAAGGCATGCATGAAGACTTGGACGAAAGACACAAGATGCCACATTAATATTTTCGTCCAAGGGTTATTATAGGTGCTGCGTCACCTTATTATTGGGCCAGGCCCATGTAATTTCGAAATACACTTAATAGGCTATTTTTTAGAGTCTTTATGTGTGGGGAAAACGAGTTAGGGTTGTTTTCGGACCCCTCCTCCAAGGGGCCACGAAATTCCCCTCTGTTCCCCCATATATACAGCCCTTAGGGCGTCGTTTAGACTTGGGTTTTAATTAGATTTAAGTTAGCCATAGCCGCAACTTCGAGCTCTTCGTTTGTGTCATCCGACCAGGCCAAGACCGCATTGGAACCCCAACTTTCTTTAATCATTCATCTTATATTCGCAATATCCAGATTGCAATTCTTAGTTCTTGCTTGTTCTTTCGATTGCAATTAGACCTTCGTGGTCAGGTTGATCGTGCATCCGCGGGATCAATAACCTCTCGGAGTTGGTTTAGCGATTGCTGGGACGACTTCGCACGTTCATAGTCGGGTCGTGAAAGTCGTCTCCACCAGAATCGATCTCCACCATCTCATCGAAACATCGGGACACCGAGAGGTTATTGATCCCGCGGATGCACGATCAACCTGACCACAAAGGTCTAATTCTTGGAAGCAATCGACAAGAACAAGCAAGAACTAAGAATTGCAATCTGGATATTGCGAATATAAGATGAATGATTGACGAAAGTTGGGGTTCCAATGCGGTCTTGGCCTGGTCAGATGACACAAACGAAGAGCTCGAAGTTTCTGCTATGACTAACTTAAATATAATCAAAACCCAAGTCTAAACGACGCCCTAATGGCTGTATATATGGGGGGAACAGAGGGGATTTTTGTGACCCCTTGGAGGTGGGGTCCGAAAACAACCCTAACTCAATTTTCCCACACATACGGACTCTAAAAACATCCTATAAGGTATTATTTCGAAATTACATGGGCCCAGCCCAATATTAAGGTGACGCAGCATCGATAATTGCCCTTGGACGAAAATAATGAAGTTGCATCTCGTGTATTTCGTTCAAGCCTTCATGCACGCCTTATGGGGGCTTCAAAGTGCGAAAATCACCACTGGAAGCTCCATTGTCCTTTCCCGCGCGCGCACCTTCTTCTCCATGCTTGATACCGCTCCAATGACCATCCTTCTTGTCCATGCTAGGTCCTTCATTCATAAGAAAAACAAAAGCATATAATTTAGGCAGCATCATATGTTCATGAACATTAGAAGGATTCGCAAGAAACGAAAGTACCTGATAATTTGGTTGACGTGCGCGTTCTCTAGTAACTGGTCCAATATGTGTAGTTGGTGAGGATGTGGGTGTAACATTAGTAGGGATGTCCTCATCAACTATTATATATCGTAATTCATCATTATTCGATATATTTCACATTACGATGATGTTCTTATGTTGTTTTGGCTTGGTTTACACAGTTTGCAACTTTCCGGTGCCGAAGCAGCAAACGCAGGATTCAGCGGTAAAAAGTGGACGCTGAGTTGCTGATGAAGAACGCCTCCAAATTACCTGAAAATCTACGGAGGGTGTTTTTGAGAGGATTGACGAAGACACGCAAACCTCTAATACGAGGAGGCATGAGTGCACCCAGCTCATAAAAGATAATACAACAAACAAACCCTCCTTCACGCTTTGTTCATGAGAAATCAGAAAACTTTGGCAGTGATAAACAAAGGAGATTGCGGGGATGTGATCGTCCTTGACGAGGGGGTGACCCCAAGACTCCTGCATGTGAGACTACCTGGTGCGTATGAAGACAGAAGGCCCGCTGGTAAGCTACGACAAGCCCACAATTGGCCCAACCAGGCACCAACGTAGGAGTCCGCGACTAACATGGAAGGTGCAACTTGGCGTACAAGGCAAAGACTAGAACTAGGAAACCATCTCTGTAACCTAGTACGGACTCCCCGCGACCTAGCCTAATATATAAAGGCTGGGAGGGGAGACATCCAGAACAACTCAATACGCATCTACTCATCTAGCCTTGCGAGAACTCGCCTTGGACTCCATTGTAATCACCCCCTCAAGCAATAATATCGAGCTGGAAGTGCTTCTCCTGTTAGCCGATGAGTATCGTCCAACCTGTGCCTATCTCTATGACTAACCCCGGGTCCTTGACCATGGGATTTGCCGGGGTTGATCCCCGTCAATTGGCGCCGTCTGTGGGAACTTTGCAAGTTGGAATCGCGATCTCGGCGGCCTCATCATCGGCTATCGTCAAGGCAGCGACTCCATCAGCACTCATCGACTCTACGATCCGGGAAGACTCCGATCTATTCAGATCTCTCGGTTTCATGGCTCACCTCCTGGCCTTTCGACTGGCCTTCGCCGACCTGCGCACCGGCATCAACCTGATCTTCGGAGCATACGAAATCTACATCAACCACTGGGGATTCCTCCGTCTCACGGATCGCGCTCGAGCACCCGCAACGGCAGATCCTACATCAGCAATCGAAGTCTCACCCACCAGCGTGACGACTCCGCGAGTCAGCCACGACTCCCAGCCCACCTATTCGAGTGGTCCATGGAAGAAGCTCAACATGCACGCAAGAAAGACGACAGCCAAGGCACCGTCCGAAGTGTTCATGGCAGACGTCCACGAGCCAACCGCAGATGACAATAACCAAGACGACGACCCGAGCAATCACCAAGACACTCGCTCGAACAGCAAAAACAGCGATCCAGACAAAACCGTCCAGGTCACCGTCACACTTGGAGAACCAGGAACCATACCAAAGAAAATATACAACGGAGCGGAGCATAGCAATCGCAGGAGTGATGAGCCTGAAAGCAGCAAGCATCAGACCCCAGGCATGGCGAAAGAGGACAATCACGTAGAAAAGATCTACCTGTCCAAGGAAGCAATCGCCAGAATAAGGGACGCAGTCAAACGCGACAAACTACTCCCGGAGAACGCAACACGAGACGAGATCAGAGCATACAACAAGCTGGCGAGTGACGCCACCAAGAGAGTAAAACAACAATGCTTAGAACTAGAGAAGCAAGGAAAGGATGCCATCGACCCAAGGAACAACCGTAGGCCATCTCCCAGAAGCGACTCCTCCGACTACGACTCCCCCATCCGAGCCAGATCCAGATTCAGCAATCTGAAATGCACGGACAAGAAGAAGGTGGCCTGCAAGCTAGGTGACGACTTCAAGCTAGAAGAGGACGACGACGAGGAAGAACAACTCACGCCAGCCGAAGCCCTTTTCACTTCCCAAGAGTACCTATCTCGTGCTCAGAAAGGAAAGAAAGGCAGCTTAGATCACAACACGACGATGGCACTCAAAATAATTGAAGACACCATCTCAGCCCCCAAAAGATCTGGCGCAAGAAGGGCTCCCCGCGAGCAGACCCTGGACAAGGACCCTAGTTCACCCGACGACGACGACAGTGACGACTGGCGCAAGTGCCCAAACAAAAACAAAAACCACGTCAGCGATGACAACAGCAGTCGGTGAGACGCACGCGACGACATAACACAAAGCGATCGGCGAGACGCACGTGACGACATAACACAGCAGACCGCGAAGAGTACTCGGACGAGCAAGCTTCCGACGAGAACGTAGAACCATGAGGAGCACTATGCTTCACACGGTCCATATGGAAAACAAGGATGCCGAAAGGTTTCAAGCTAAACTCCTCAACGCACAAGTACGAAGGGCTGGAAGAAGCAGAAGCATGGCTCGACGACTACCTAACGGCCGTAAAATTCCAGCGCGGAACCAATATCACAACAATGAAGTACATACAACTCGTGCTCGAGAGCTCAGCACGACACTGGCTGAAGAACCTACCACGAGGGTTAATCGACTCCTGGAGGCAGTTCCGCAGTGCCTTCATCGAGAACTTCAAGTCCACTTACAAACGACCGGCATCACTCGAGGAGCTGAGGGCCTGCAAACAAGGATCCACATAATCTCTGCGAGCATACATCCAGCGATGGACCATACTCAAAAACTCAGCCGAGGACATATCAGACGAAAGCGCAATCGACGCATTCAGGAGGGGCTTGCAACGCATCGACTTCAAGGAGCAGCTCGGGCAGATGAAAGCCCGAACACTCGCGCGACTGCTCGAGCAAGCCAACAACTGGGTAGATGGAGAAGACTCCGTAAGGAACAAATCGGAGATCCAGACAGCGCGCTCAGAACGCGACTACGACTACCACACCAGCGACAGAGGATTCGACAGAAGAAGAAAACGAACGAGGCGCAACTTCTACGACGATAGAGGACCCGATATGGTCTCGGCCGGTTTCCCAGATGAAAGAGAAGGAAGACATCGCGACGACAGGAGAATACAGCACAAGGACAACCAAGAAGAAGCACCCAAAATTCAAAAACGGGACTGGAGAACAAGGCAGCCACGAGACGACACCCAAGCATATCGTTCGGCTAAAGAGCAGCTCGACGGACCGTGCACAATACACGGGTTCAGAAACGAGCGTGGAGAGCTTAGATCAGGGCACACCCTCAGGAACTGCAGGCGATTCATTGAGCTCTCAGAAGAGAAAAGCCGATCTACAACAACAGCAGCACAGCCTCTCGCAAGCGTAGCAGTCGGAACCATCGCCCACAACGCAATGCCAGCGCCTGCAATACCAACAAGGCAAGTAACAGTAATCCAAGAATGGAGCACGACACCCGAGGAAGAAAAATACCCAGAAGAGCACGGTCAGATCTACATGATACAAGAAGGAAGACCATCAAACAGGCAGCAGAAGCAGGTCACCAGACAAGTTTTCCTTGCAGTCTCCTCGCACCCTGCTGTCCCAGAATACCTGCGCGGGTCCGAGAATGAAATCACCTTCTCCCGAGAATACCACCCGCCAGCCATCCCGCGCCCAGGACACGCCGCACTAGTACTCGAAGCAAGAATCAGAAACTACGACATGTCACATGTCTTCATGGACGGCGGCAGCGGAATCAACATCATATTCACCAGAACCCTGGAAGAAATGCTCATCCAAAACTCAGCACTGAAAACTTCAGGCACAACGTTTCATGGAATCGTGCCAGGGAAGGCAGTATACCCCCTCGGAAAAATAAGTCTCGAGGTTTTTTTTGGAAGCACGAGCAACTTCCGCAAAGAGACATTGAACTTCGAAGTGGTCAACTGGAAATCACAATACCACGCCATCCTAGGACGACCAGCCTTCGCGCATTTCATGGCAGTGCCACACAACGCCTACGTCAAGATGAAAATGCTAGGCCCACGAGGAGTGAGCATAGTCAGTGGCAGCTTCGTCAGATCCGACTGTTGCGACAATGAATTCCACAAAATATCATAAACCTTCGGAGCACACCAAGCCAGCGGAGCCACAACATCAGAGGAAGAGGCCCTACCATAGAAGCAAAAGGGAGACACAACAATCTACCGTACTTAGGGCTACTAAGCCATCGATCCAAATAAAGGGGTTGTCTTCAAGCAACAGCCCCCCCTCTTGTAAGAAACAAAGGATAAATATTGAAAATATTTTTCCAAAAGTTTTTTTCATCGGCACTCGGGGGCTCGCCGAAGAAGCCACCCCCCGAGGCGTTCCTCGCAAACGCGACTCTAAAAAATTGGCACTCGGGGGCTCGCCGAAGCAGCCACTCCCCGAGGCGTTCTTCGCAAACGCGACTCTAAAAAATTGGCACTCGGGGGCTCGCCGAAGAGGCCACCCCCCGGGGGGTTCTTCGCAAAGGCGACTCTAAAAAATTGGCACTCGGGGGCTCGCCGAAGCAGCCACCCCCCGAGGCGTTCTTCGCAAACGAGACTCTAAAATATTGGCACTCGGGGGCTCGCCGAAGCAGCCACCCCCCGAGGCGTTCTTCGCAAACGCGACTCTAAAAAATTGGCACTCGGGGTTCGCCGAAGCAGCCACCCCCCGAGGCGTTCTTCGCGTACGCGACTCTGAAAATCGGCGAGAAGGGACCCCTCGCCAAAAAACTCAGCATTCGACAAGACAAACTTATACCACGCAAGTTTGATTTACAGCAGTTGAACAAAGTAAAGCAAAATAGAACAGCAAAAAAACATTGCTCGGCAAAGGAACGAACGCCAAGCAAAGGATAATCCCCAGGCTCTGACTTTACTTTACACAGAGCACCCAACCGACGGTCATTATTTTCGACCACCCACTTCACAACTTCATTTGCAGGCTCATCCGCCACGGCGTAATGGTCGTCCATCGGCTGAGCTCGACCACCAGGAGGACCTCGAGCTGCCAGCATAATATCAACCCCCGGCCAATGACTATGGACAAAGGCAAAAGCACAGCGAGCACCAGCATAAATCTGGTGATTAACTACGCGCCGAAGATCCGCAGGCTGGGAGAACATCCGACAAAGCTTCTCAAGAGATGAAGGGACAGGATCCAAAGGGTAAAACTCAGCAAAAATCCTGCCAAAAACTCCGCGGCAGTATTCAAGAGCCTGCGGTACCCTCTCAACCCGCATTCGAAAAACGGCGAACACCCGAGCACGCGCCCTATCCATCCAGAAAGGATTGTTCGCCTACACAACCAGGTCCTCCAGCCACAGTAAATCACACTGTACTTCCTCTTCTTCCTCGTGAGAACGCCCAGCAAGCACTTCGCAACGGAGAACAAAGGTCAGCCACAGAGCATAAAGGAAAGAACCTGCGCAGCCGAGCGGTCGAAGAAAAAAGAAAACTCACCCTTCAGAAGGTCAGACAGCTTCACCATCCAAGCCGCCAAGCCATCCAAGACAGCCTCAGCACGCTCGCATTTCGAGCGATGGACCGCAAGAGCACCTTTCAGCCGAACGATCTCACGCTCGGCCTCTTTCAGCCTCAAGCAAACATACTCGTAAGCACCCTCGCGAGCATCCTCCTTCAGCAAATTCCAAGACCGAGAAACGCCCGGGATGGCCTACCGCAAAGAGAAACAAGTCAAAGGAAACAAGGCTACAACCAGCACAAGAAAGCAAAGCAGGTCCATGAATTAGATCCGGCGTCCCGCTGGAGGCACATTACAACTGGAAGTTTCAAAACAAAAACAGGGTCACCCTACTCCTCGGCTGCAACATTATTCGCCTCCACGACCAGCTGCAGCTGGCGGGCCAGCCGAGTACCTCGAGCACTCTGCTCGTCCGTGTAATCAAGAAAGAAATCTACCATGGAATCCTTAATAGGGACACCATGACCCAAAAGAACAACAATAGACGTGGCAAGCCCACTCACCACGTTCTCATGAACCAAACCCTCCAGCTGATCACCATCCGGACCGAAGGAAGCAACCAGAGAATCGAGACCCTCAAGACGCTTCACTGCATCTGGGAACATATGCTCATGGAGAAGGTTCAGAAGAGTTGAAGCCCGAGCACAAACATCCCCAGCAGCCACTGCAGCACCTGAGACAGCATCTACAGAGCCACGGAGAACACCCGTACCTGCAGCAGCAACCTCCACCGCCCCAATACCCGCAGAACCTGGAAAAAGGAAAGAGATTAACTTCCCAGCAACTTCAGAGACAAACAAACCCCAGTAAACGGACGACAGAAAGAGTACACTAACCAGTCAAAGAGCCGCCAAGTCCGGCAGGCGCTCACACTCAGCCTTCCCGACCTAGAGAAACTGCTCCTCCACCCGCCGCAACCGCTCGAGTTCGCCATGCTGTGCATGCAGCTCCTTCTCCTTGGACTCCAGAGCAGCCTGAAGCTCGGCAAGCTCCTTCTTTGCAGCCTCCACACGCTTGTCACCACCCTTCTTACGGCCTACGGAACAAAACATCAGTCAGGCAAAATCAATCAGCAAAAGAAACGAAGACCAAGAATCAGGATCTCACGTCTCATAGCAGTCAAGCTCCCCTGGACCGAGTCCTGAGCACGTCGCCACCGATCAGTTTCAGTCAGCACACGTTCGCACATCCGGAACAAAGGCTGCACCCAAGAAAATACATCAAGGCAAGAGCACAGGAAAGAAGAAAATCAAAGACTACAACCAATCACAAATGATTGCTTGCAGCCTCGGGGGCTACTCCCATTGGGAGCACTGTCGTGCTCCCAATATGTATAAGACCAAAATCATAGACTACAACCACTCACGAGTGACTGTTTATAGCCTCGGGGGCTACTATGGCAAAGCACAGAAGGGAAAAAAATCACGTACCTGCTCCGCCATACGATCAAAGAACTTTGCTTTATCCTCGGCAAAAAGGTCCCGTCTCGCCAAGAAGTGCTCCCTAGGGATCACAGGTTTAACGTCCGGAGGAAAGTCCCCTTCAGAAGCCGCAACAGCCGCGGAAGGCTCCCTAGATGGGGCAGTCGCAGAAGTTCCCTCCGCGCCTGCAGTCACAAGAGCCGTCCGATCACTCGAAGCCGCAGGAGTAGCGGAACGAGCCAGCCGATTAGACGCCTCACCAGAATCCGTCGAAGGAGCAGCGACAGCACCAACACTCGCAGAGGAAGCAGCCGGAGCAGGAGCAGTACTACAAGACGGTTTAAATTCAGAACACCAGCCAAAGAAATGAAAATCAGAGATGACAAAGCGGAAATGTATACTAACCCAGCAGGCGCAGCGCCTGGACGCAGCAATATCCCAAACCTGCGTTTCTTCAAGGCAGCGGGAGGAGGACAAGGCACATCAGGCTGCACGACCGCTGGCAAGTCATCATCGTCACCCGCCGCATAACGACCACTCGCAGGGTGAATGCGCTTGACACGAAGAGGACTTGAATCCCCAGAGTCATCAGCAACTGACGGTGGGGCAACCGCGGACTCGACAACAACATCACCCGAAGCGCTAGAAGCACCCCCACCACCCGCAGGCACAGGATCAGCATCAACCTCACCAGGTTCATCGAGTATATCCACATCTTTAGGCTGCGGCCGATTGTTCAACAAAGGGATGTGACCCTACAAATCAAACCAACATCAGCAGTCAACATAAATGAGTCACCAGTACAAAAAATAAATCAAAGAAAGTACCTGAGGAAGCGGAAAGTCAGCAGAGTAAGGACGAACAAGACTCTGCTCCCCAATGCTCGTGCACTTTGTGACTTGCTGAACCCGGGCCAAAAGGTCGCCATCAGAAAACTCCTCGGGCGAACACCTGGTCGAGTCATCAGGCCCAGTGTATTGCCACATGGGACGCACCCAATGCTGAAGCGGCTGCACACGTCTCTTGACAAACACGGAGATAAGCTGGCCACCAGTCAATTCATCCTTCAAAGCAGTAATCCTCTGCACAAACGATTCCACGAGAGACGACTCGCGAGCAGACAAAGGATGCACCCATGAAGATTGCTTAACCTCCCGCGCAGCAGGATCGAAAGGGGGCAGACCAAGACGCTGGCCCTCAAAGCATTGGTCCTTCAGATAAAACCAGCTCCTCCGCCACAAAAAGACGGAGTCCAGCTTCTCCAGATCAAAATAGGCAGATTTCGCCTTAATGGAAATACCCACGCCCCCAATGGCATATTCAGAATTTATACTCTTCACATTGAAGAGACGTTTCCAGAGACCCCAATGGGGGTAGATCCCCAAAAAAATCCTCACAGATAGAAATGAAACAGGCAATGTGAAGAATCCCATTGGGGGTCAAATCATGCAGTTGCAACTGATAGGTGCAAAGCAACCCCCGGAGGAAAGGATGAATGGAAGTGCAAAACCATGGGGGAAGAAACTCTGAAAGCATACCTGCTCATCTGGACAGGGCGCATGAACCTCCTCATCCCCAGGAATCCGGGCGGCATCACGTGCCACCACGCCGTCGGCCACCAGTTCATCCAGATCTGCAACTCCAAAAGCAGAGCGCTCCCATCTGCCGTTCATCCTCGCCGACTCCTGCGCTGCACTACGGGGACGCTTGGACATGGATCTTAAGTAGCAAGTCGCACGAAAAGACAGGCGGAAGGCAAAGAACAATGAAGGAAGAAGAAAGAGAGGTAGGAGAAGGCAATGGCTGGGTGAAAACCTAAACACACCATACCCTCCGATATTTAACCAATATCCGGAGCAAGCAAATCATCACCACTCGTTGTGGAATCCAGCAGACGTGGCACGATCCCACGATAGCCGAGAAACATGGAAAACTCAACCGGCGCACTAAACATGCCGCCCACCGCACGCGAAAAATGAGGGCCATCATCACGAAGTGCAAAATTTTTGGGCAACAGATGTCAAGTCACTTCATTTTCACTCGACATGGCGACCCAACCTGTCAGGCGAACCAACAAACGTCACACCTGAACAGCGCGTCTCAAGCACACATCTTCGGTCAGCATCCAGCTCTTTACAAGTTTTTTCATGTTATTTCAAAAATCTTTTACTCCCATTGGGAGTACCTTTATTCGAGTTCGGGCGCTCCCTCACCCAGAAGGCAAAATGTGCTCGAGTGACCACTCGCACCAGCAGAAAATACATACTCTCAGAGTTTGGGTGCTCCCTCACCTCGAAAACAGTAAAGCATTCGAGTGACTACTCGAAAAAGAGACTCATCAATTCAACAAACATGACTTACTCGCGCACTCGACGATATTCCGAGTGGTGCATTTCTTATATTCCTCGCGTGAGTCCACTACAAACTCCGCGAGTGACGAATAAAACAGCTCACCTGATTGTTTATTCCAAGTGGGTGCATCGCTAACCAGGCTCCACGTCTCTACAAAAATAATTATGCCTGGGCTACGACACACTGTACCCAGATGCCACGCAAGCTTAACGTGTAGGTAAGACCCCGCTGCGCAGACAGGCCGGGCCGGGACTTGCCGCAGAGCGATTTCACTCCCGCCCTTTTCCATGCGCTTGCATGATAGGAAGAGACGAGCGGACGCGCTCAGGCTATGTGCTTAGACTGGCAGCAATTTATCCTATAAGACCTGCATCGACAGGACTTTGCGTGACACCAGTGTTCCAAGTTCATGTCGAGGGACATGGGCTTGATTGGGCTACTGTGGTATTTGTCACTAGAACAATTCACCAAGGCTCGACCAGTCGAATCCTTGGGCCCTTTCAGCTTAGCAATCCCTCAAAACAGGTATTATAATGGCTCAAAACTACCAGCTATCCGTGGCGATGCGACGCTTACAAAACAATAAAACGCAGATGAATTCGAGTCCCTGCGCGACTCTTTGTGTCCCCCAGGCACTCAGGGGCTACTGACGAGGGGGTGACCACATGACTCCTGCATGTGAGACTACTTGGTGCGTATGAAGGCAGAAGGCCCGCTGGGAAGCTACGACAAGCCCACGATTGGCCCAACCAGGCACCGACGTAGGATTCCGCGACTAACATGGAAGGTGCAACTTGGCGTACAAGGAAAAGACTAGAACTAGGAAACCATCTTTGTAACTTAGTATGGACTCCGTGCGACCTAGCCTAATATATAAAGGCTGGGAGGGGAGACATCCAGAACAACTCAATACGCATCTACTCATCTAGCCTTGGGATAACTCGCATTGGCCTCCATTGTAATCGCCCCCTCAATAATATCGAGCAGGAAGTGGTTCTCTTGTTAGCCGACGAGTATCGTCTAACCTGTGCCTATCTCTATGACTAACCTAGGGTCCCTGACCATGGGATTTTCCAGGGTTGATCCCCGTCAGTCCCCGTGTGGGAGCCGTTCCTCGAAACTTGTCCAATTTTAGAAGTAATTGAGTTATCTATTAGCATTCGTCGACAAATCATGCACCTCTCAAAACTTGTTTTCATTCTGTTTGATTTAAGGATAGCACATGAGTTTTCCCTACTTCCCTAGAGCAGGGCCTATATTTTAGTTTTAGGTTGAGTCAGTTATTCCTACTTCTTTCTATTCTTAAAGAGAGCAGACACTTGATGTGACAAGGATTCATTCATATAAAGATGCATTAAGATCTATCATACCGCATCCTTGTTGACATTATCATTTGACAAGTAAGTTGTTTGTTAAGCCTGGCTGAAGCAAACATCTTCCTTTGTGTTAACATTTTCACTTCGTGCCTAACAGCATGTTATTTCAAAAGCTTCAATTGATCTCATCAAAATATAAAAAAAGAGCAAAAGTAAAAGCTATTAGTTGTTCTTTGACCAAAGGACATGTTTGCCATGATTTGATGAGTTTCCTTAGCCCTACTCTTGATTATAATTGTTATTACTCTTTCATAAGGTCCCTATGAGTTGAAGATTGTTGTTGAGGATGTTTGAGTTTGGTGAAGAAATCATGATGCTTCTTATCCGTATTCTATTTATCGACACTTCACTCTCGAACCTTGTGGATAGGTTTACCGAGCTCAGTTTTCTCTTGGGGACAAGCGAGGTCTAAGCTTGGGGGAGTTGATAAGTCCAAAATGCATCACTATTTTATATCGTAATTTGTCCTTATTCATTGATATATTTCACATTACGATGATGTTCTTATGTTGTTTTGGCTTGTTTTACACAGTTTGCAACTTTCCGGTGCCGAAGCAGCAGACGCAGGATTCAGGGGTAAAAAGTGGACGCTCAGTTGCTAAAGAAGAACACCTCCAAATTACCTAAAAAATCTATGGAGGGTGTTTTTGAGAGGGTTGACGAAGACACACAAAAGAGGGACCAGAGGGGGCCCACGGGATGCCCAGACGGCCACCTGGCGCGGCCCCCACCATTGCCGCGCCGGAAGGGCGCTTGGAGCCCTGGGACCACCCCATGCCCCCACATATAGCCTATATACTCTTTGTCATCCAGAAACCCTAATGAGAGGAGTTTTTAAGGTTTTCCGCCACCGCTCCGTGGAGGAAACTTACAGAGAAGAAAAGGGATCTCCGGCGGGCAGATTCCGCCGAGGAGATCATCTCCCGGAAGGGGAGATCATCGCCATCGTCATCACCATCGTCACGGGCATCATCGAGATCATCATCGACATCATCCCCACCATTAGCACCATCTTCATCTTCATCCAATCTCATCTCACAATTGCAACTTGCGTTGTAACTCGTACTATATATCCTCTCTACTCTACCGGTGTTGATTACTACTTTGTGGTAAATGCTATTGAGTTTTGTTGGAGAAATATCATTATGACCAGATTGTTTACCGCCTATTTATCACCTCTGATCATGATCTCTTTTATGTCTTGTGAGTAGTTACTTTAGTTCTTGAGGACATGGGATAAGTCTTGTTGTTAGTAGTCATATGATGTTGAAGTAATATGTGTTGTTTGATATTTAAGTTGTGTTGTTATTTTCCTAGTGGTGTTGTGTGAGTCAAACACTCAATACTTCGCCTTATTAAGGACCTAGGGGAATATATTGTGTATAAAGAATGCTTACGGTGGGTTGCCGGAGTGACAGAAACCTGAACCCCAGTTTGCACACTTTTTCACAAGGGAATAATGGATCCTTGATCGTATTGCTGTGGTTAGGCTTTGCCTTAATTTCTACCTTGTATTTGCGGATGCTTGCAAGTTGTTTAATCATAAGAGTGCACTTATCTTAGTCTCGCATGACTACCTCTCCATGTGTCCTCAAGAACTCTTTAGTCTTTATAAGTTCAGTTCCGAGGCTTATCCTTTGCTCAAAAGGATTGGGCCACCTGCTGCTCCTCAGCACCATTTACTTTGCTTGATTTTTTCTTATCGCTGCTTATACCGAAAACCCCTAAAAAGTTATCTTTCAGTGCTTGCAGTTATTCCTTTTCCAAAATCACTTATCAATACCTTTCGCTCCTCGTTGGGTTCGACACTCTTACTTATCGAAAATGCTGCAATAGATCCCTTATGGTTGTGGGTCATCAAGTACCGTTTTCTGGCGCCATTGCCGGGGAGCATAGCGCTATTGATAAGTGAAGCTGGTAAGGAAAAAAATTATATATTGCTTGACGGGGATCAACCCCGGCAAATCCCATGGTCAGGGACCCTGGGTTAGTCATGGGAGGCACAGGTTGGACGATAGCTCATCGGCAAACAGGAGGACACGTTCCTGCTCAATATTATTGATGAGGGAGATGCGATTACAGTGGATGCCAAGGCTAGAGCGCTCAAGGCTAGGGTGACAGATGATATTGGATGGCTTTGGCGTTGTCCCTCCTAGCCCTTATATACTGGGCTAGGTCTCGGGGGTTCATCTACGTTTACAGGTAAGCTTTCCTAACCCTAACTTGTTCCGTACGACAAGCCTACCCTAACTTGCTCCGTACGTCGGTGCCAATTAGCGGGCCAAGGCGGGTCCAGGCGAGTCTTCATGGGCCTTCTATCTTCGGGGACACAGGGTAGGCTTATCCATAGGAGTCGTGGGGTCACCCCCTCGTCAGTAGCCCCCGAGTGCCTGGGGGACTCGAAGAGTCGCGCAAGGACTTGAGTATATCCATTTTTCGGTCGTTTGTATGCGTGGTACAACCGCGGGTCGCTGGCAGTCTGGTGTCCATGACAAAACCTGTTTCGAGGGATGCTAAGCTGAAAGGGCCCAAGGAGTCGACTGGTCGAGCCTTGGTGAATTGCGCTAGTGGCAAACACCGCAGTAGCCCAGTAAAACCCACGTCCCTCGACGTGAGCTTGGAACACTGGTGTCGAGAAAAAGTCCTGTCGCTTCAGGTCTTACGGTGTTTATTTGCCGCCAGTAATGTGCGTAGCCTAAGGCGCGTCCGCCCGACTTTTTCTATCATGCACAACGCATGGAAAAGGTTGGGAGTGAAATCGCTCTTCGGCAAGTCCCAGCCCAGCCGAACTTCGCACCGGGATCTTACCTACACGCTAATCTTGCGTGGCATCTGGGCACAGTGTGTCGTGTTCCAGGAATGTGTGTTTTTGAGGCGCGGAGCCTAATAGTATTGTACCCTCTTGGAACAAAACATCAAGCGAGCTGTTCACTTATTCACCCGCGGAGCTTGTTTCGAGTGCTCCGGCGAGGGGTTCTTCGCGAGTGGACACTCGAATGCTGTTTCGGCTCTTGAGGTGAGGGAGCACCTGAGACTCTTAGCTCCATATGATCTTGGCGAATGCATGTTTGTCTTGTGTCGGGTTGAGGGAGCACCCGAGACTCTCGTGAGTGCGAGTGGTCACTCGAGCACATTGTTGACTTTTAGGCGGCTGCTCACCAAAGGCTCGGTTTTGAGTGGGTACGTTCCTGATGGGAGTTTAAATATATTTGAAAAATGTGTTTAAGAAATCATTCTTGATGTCTGTTGGTATTCTTCGCAGCTTGTCAGGATAACGATGCCTCTATTTGATGGCTGTCGGGGATGCTCCGCCAGTTAGCCGTCACGTCTTCATGACCGGTCATAATGATGACCGCTGTGGCGTGCGGCAGGCGCTGGTTGAGTTTCCGATACGCGCGCTGGAAACGTGCATGAATTGACGCGTCTCACGCACAGTGCGTCCCGTGGGAGAGCATCTTGGTCTTGGAATCTGAGACGTCTGCGACGTTTGGTCTTTGAATTAATTGCTGCTGTCATCTTGGCTTCTTTGTTCTGGGAGATTTTTGTTCTATAAATGAGCCTTTCAATTCCACAGCATTTTAACTCTATCCACCTTGCTGCTTTGCCTCTTCCTTTTTCTCTTCTTCCTCTCATGGTTCCCAGGCGAGGTGTTGGCCGTGGCCGTGTTTGTCATGGCTGTGGTGGTCGTACACCACGCTCATGTCGTGGTGGTCGCCATGGTACGGCATCAGTGCCTTTCTCCTCTCCCTTGGAGGAGGGGTTCTGGCGCTATGATTTTCTATTACGCGTTCGTGGCCAGAGCGCCAATCGCGTTCTTCTTCCCTCTGCTTTTTCCGCCATTGTCTCTGAACGCCGATGGCTTGCTTTCTGCATCTTCAAGGGAGTTGTCGATCTCCTTCTTATGTTGACTTGGAGGTTGATAGCTCTTGCTTGATTTTTGTTGGCTCTGGTTAGAGTTTGTTTGCTCGGCGGTTGAATTTTCGAGATGGTGATATGCTCAGTTGTCGTTTTGACGGCGAAGGCACTGTCACTGTCCGTGCGTTCGACCCGAGCAGCAACAGCATGGATCCGCACTGGCGGGAGTCGAGCAGCGACAGCTCCACAAGGTCGAGGAGTCCTACGCCTGCATCTTCTACATCTCCCTCTTCTGGTGATTCCTCAGGTGGTGATGCCGTCTCAATCAGCTCCGAAGAGGACATCGACGTCAAGCCGTCGATAAAGCGGGCGCGCCAAGCGACCTTGTAGAACTGGAGGCGGCCTCATCTTCGCTGGCAACTCGGAGAAGAAGCTGTGCAGCCGGAGAAGAATGCGTGAAGCTGCAGCTGGAGAAGAAGCTGGTGGATCAGGAGAAGAAGCTGGTAGAGCATCGACAAATAAGTCGAGCTTCACCCTTTTGTTATGTCATTGATATGCTCTGCTAGCTTCCTTTTTTCCTTTGTCTGTGGTGATGCCCTTGTATCAGAGTCGATTACCCCTCATGGGCACATGTAGAAGTCTTAATTCCTTGGGTAATTCCCTTTTGTAACATGAGCTGCCTTCTATCCAAATGTAGTTGAGTCCTTGTATACCTTTATGGTTGAGTTCAAGCCGTGGTTGAGATTTTGCAATAAACTGTGTTTTCGACTCCTGTGACGCACAGTCTTCGACTCCTTCTGAAGGCGCGGAATGTCTTCGATTCCATCCGATAGCGTTAGATGTCTTCGACTTCATCTGATAGCGTGAAATGTCTTCGACTCCTCCCGCGATGTACTGACTTTAACTTTCTAGTGTGTTCTATCGGGTGCGCGGCAGCGCTCCCTATGGGAGTAGCCCCCGAGGCTACGTTTGAGTTGTAGAGTCAAACGTAGGCTTAAAACTTCGCGTATTTCCTCGCGGTTCAACTCTGGATTAGTCCCCGAGTTTTGGTTGTTTGTCGTCCGGGTGAAGACTTGAAGATTGCTAGCTTGGTGTTTTTGAATAGGACCGTAGCGTGTCTCGGGGAATGCTTATGCCTAAGACCCCGAGTTTTTAAGGTGAGCTCGCGTAGGTGGCGATAGCGTCTCTCGGGGGGATTTTGCTCTTAAGCCCCCGAGTGCTTTGGTTAAGATCGCTTGAGTGGCGATAGCGTCTCTCGGGGGGATTTTGTGCTTAAGCCCCCGAGTGCTTTGGTTAAGATCGCGTAGGCGATAGCGTCTCTCGGGGGGATTTTATTCTTAATCCCCCGAGTGCTTTGGTTAAGATCGCGTAGGCGATAGCGTCTCTCGGGGGGATTTTATTCTTAAGCCCTCGAGTGCTTTGGTTAAGATCGCATAGGCGATAGCTTCTCTTGGGGGGATTTTATTCTTCAGCCCCCGAGTGCTTTGGTTAAGATCGCGTAGGCGATAGCGTTTCTTGGGGGGATTTTATTCTTCAGCCCCCGAGTGCTTTGGTTAAGATGGCGTAGGCGATAGCGTCTCTCGGGGGGATTTTATTCTTAAGCCCCCGAGTGCTTTGGTTAAGATCGCGTAGGCGATAGCATCTCTCGGGGGGATTTTATTCTTAAGCCCCCGAGTGCTTTGGTTAGGGTCGCGTAGGCGATAGCGTCTCTCGGGGGATTTTATTCTTAAGCCCCTGAGTGCTTTGGTTAAGATCGATAGGTGATAGCGTCTCTCAGGGGGATTTTATTCTTAGGCCCCCAAGTGCTTTGGTTAGGGTTGCGTAGGCGATAGCGTCTCTCGGGGGGATTTTATTCTTAAGCCCTCGAGTGCTTTGGTTAAGATCGCGTAGGCGATAGCATCTCTTGGGGGGATTTTATTCTTAAGCCCCCGAGTGCTTTGGTTAAGATCGCGTAGGCAATAGCGTCTCTCGGGGGATTTTATTCTTAATCCCCCGAGTGCTTTGGTTAAGATCGCGTAGGCGATAGCGTCTCTCGGGGGGATTTTATTCTTAATCCCCTGAGTGCTTTGTGATGGAAGTATTTGGGAAACATTTATTTTATTGCGGTCGAGCGGCTACATGAGTTGCCGGTCATGTCTGACCGATGGGGACTATGGATAGAACAGTCGCAAGTTTGCTACGTTCCATGGGTTACCCACGTCCTCGTTTGTCTTCGGGTTCTTCAGCCTGTAGGCGCCACCTCCGATGACTTCTTAGACTATAAATGGTCCTTCCCATTGGGGGGCAAGTTTATGGACCTTCTCTTGTATCAGCCGTAGGACTAGGTCACCTTTGTTGAAGGTTCTAGTGTGCAAGTGACTGCTTTGGTAGGTGCGCAGCTTGTCCTGGTATCCCTCTGATTTTTCCAGGGCTGTATCTCTTGCTTCGTCAGCTCTATCTTTGTCATCTTGTAATGCTTCTTCTTCTTCTTCTTAGTACCCGGTGACCCAAGGTGCTCCGAACTTGAGGTCATGTGGTAGTACTTCCTCTGCTCCGTACACCATGAAGAAGGGTGTGTACTGTGTCGCGGTGTTTGCTGTAGTTCGTAGGCTCCATAGTACCGCGGGGAGTTCTTCTACCCAATTGCCGGCGGCTTGCTCGAGTGGTGCGAGGATCCGCTTCTTGATTCCCCCTCATACAAGGCCGTTTGCTTTTTCCACTTGGCCATTGGACTGCGGGTGCACGACTGATGCATAATTGATTTTGATGCCCAGTTCTTCACAAAAGTTTAGGAATTCTACGGCTGTGAAGTTCGTGCCGTTGTCCGTGATGATGTTGTGTGGCACTCCGAACCTGAAGATGATCGATTTGATGAAGTTGACAGCCGTGAGGGCTGTGGAGCTGGTGATGGGCACTACTTCGATCCATTTGGTGAACTTGTCGACTGCGACGAGCAGGTGTGTCCTTTCGCCCTTTGATGATTTCTTGAGTGGGCCCACCATGTCGAGCCACCAGGTGGAGAAAGGCCAGGATAGTGGTATGGTTTTGAGCTCTGAGACGGGAGTGTGTGGCCTGTTGGCGAATTTCTGGCAGGCGACACAACGTCGCACGATTTCCTCTGCGTTTTTCATGGCTGTGGGCCAATAGAACCCGGCTCGGAATGCTTTGGACACGAGTACTCGACTGCTCGCATGGTGCCCGCAGGTGCCTTCGTGGATTTTGAGCAGTAGGGCTTTGCCGTCCTCTTCGTCAATGCACCTTTGGAGTATCTGGGTGATGCTGCGCTTTTATAGCTGTTTGTTGATCACCGTGAACGCCTTGGATCGTTCTCTGATGCGTCGTGCTTCGGCAACGTCTTGCGGTAGCGTACCTTCGATTAGGAATCGGAGGAACGGTTTTCCCCAGACAGGTCCTTCGAGCTCTGTCGGAGCTGTGCTGTCGGGTGTGCTGGTGCTTGTGCCTTCTGATGGGCTTGCTGCTGCCACCTGCGCCAGGTCTGTTGCGTCCTCGCCGTCGACGACTGCTTCAGGTGCTGCTTCCGGTACCATGATCGATCTCTTGCTGATGCTTTCGAGAAAAACGCCGGGTGGTACTGGTCCTTGGGTCGAACCAATGTTCGCGAGTTCGTCAGCTTCTGTGTTGTTGGCCTGGTGATGTAGTTGAGCTCGCAGCCGTCGAAACTTCCTTCGAGTGCGTTGTAGAGCTTGTGGTAGGCCGCCATGTTGTCGGCTATGGCGTTGCAGTTTCTCATCGTCTTCTGCACGACGAGATTGGAGTCCCCGTAGATTATGAGGCGAGTGGCTCCGCACGTTTTGGCCATGCGCATGCCATGGAGGAGTGCCTCGTATTCTGCTTCGTCGTTGGAGGCGTGACTGAAGTTGATCTGGAGGACGTATTTTAGCTTTGTTCCTTTGGGGGAGATGAGCACAACTCCTGCCCCGGCTCCTTGTTGTCTCTTGGACCCATCGAAGAACATTGACCATGAACTTGATAGGTCTGGGGGGCCTGGTATCTGAACCTCCGTCCACTCGACCAGGAAATCTGGGAGTACTTGGGCTTTGATGGCTGTTGGGTGCTTGAACTGCAGGTCCAGTGGGCTGAGCTCGATGTTCCACTCGGAGACTCGTCCAGTCGCTCCAAGATTGTTGAGTATGTCAGCGAGTGGTGCGCTTCTCACGGTTGTGATAGGGTGCTCGTCGAAATAGTGGGACACCTTTCTTGAGGTCATGATGAAGGCCAATAGTAGCTTCTGATAATGCGGGTACCGCTGCTGGGATTTGGTCAGGAGCATGCTGAGGTAGTAGATTGGTCTCTGGATTCTCTGGACCTTGCCTTCTTCTGTGCGTTCGACAACGAGCGTTGTGCTTACTACACTATTGTGTGCTGCCACGTAGAGGTATAGATTCTCTCGTTCCTTGGGTACCGCCAGGAATGGTGGGGTCGAGAGTGTCTTTTTCAGGTGCGCGAATGCTTGGCGGGATTCCTCCGTCCACTCGAATTTCTCTCCTTTCCTGAGCAGCTGATAGAAAGGCAGTGTGCGTTCTCCCAGCCTGCTGATGAAGCGGCTTAGGGCTGCGAGTTTTCCAGTGAGCTTCTGTACTCCTTTGACGTCGGTTGGTTCTTGCATTCGGGCGATGGCTTGGAATTTCTCAGGGTTTGCCTCGATTCCTCGGGCAGAGACCATATAGCCGAGCAGCTTCCCCGCCGGTACGCTGAATGTGCACTTCTTTGGGTTGAGTTTGATTATGTATTTGTTGAGCGCTGCGAAGGTTTCGCGCAGGTCGTCGAGTAGTGTGGCTGCTTTGTAGGTCTTTATGACAATGTCATCCACATAGACTTGCACATTTCTTCCGATTTTCTCTTTTAGGCAGGCCTGCATCATTCGCTGGTATGTGGCACCTGCGTTCTTGAGTCCCAAGGGTATGGTCCTGTAGCAGAATACGCCATAGGGGGTGATGAACGATGTGTGCTCATCGTCTTCTTCCTTCATCCTGATCTGGTTGTATCCTGAGTAGGCATCAAGAAAGGAAAGTAGATCGCACCCTGCTGTCGAGTCAATTATCTGATCAATTCTAGGCAGGGGAAAGTGGTCCTTCGGGCAATGCTTGTTGACTGGTCCGTAGTCGACACACATGCGCAACACATGCGTGTCTTTCTTGGGCACCAGCACTGGGTTGGCTATCCAGGTGGCTTTCTTCGTTTCTTGGATGAACTGGGCGTCGAGTAACCGGTTGACTTCCTCTCCGATTGCTCTGCACTTGGGCTCCAAGAATCGTCTCAGAGCTTGCTTCACCGGCTTCGTGTTTTGCTTGATGCATAGGGCGTGCTCCGCGAATTCGCGTGGTATTCCAGGCATGTCGGCTGGGCACCAGGCGAATATTTTCCACTCATCTCGAAGGAAAGCGACGAGAGCCGTAGCCTGCTCCTCTGGTAGGTGGGCGTACACGTGGACTGTTTTGTCCGGGTCCGTCGGGTGCACTTGGTGAGTGACTGTGTCGCTGTCGATGCTGAAGTCGCGTTCGTACTCCTTAGATTCGCTTCGGTTCCCCAAGGGGAAGGTACTCTTGTCCGTCACCATGGCTATTTCTCTGAGTTCTTGTTCGGCTCCGAATGTGTCGGAGATTTTGTGAAAGTCACGGTCACATTGATCTGATTTGATGAAGTCTCCGTTGATCGTGAGGACTCCCGTTGATCCTGGCATCTTGAGCTTGAGGTAGGCGTAGTGTGGAACCGCCATGAACTGCGTGAATGCTGGTCGTCCCAATATGGTGTGATACTGTGATTTCCAGTCACGTACTTCGAACTCGAGGATGTGCTTTGCGAAGTTGCGTCGGTTGCCGAAGACAACTTCAAGTTCGACGACTCCGAGGGATGTGGCTTCTTCTCCTGGGACTACCCCGTGTAACATGGTGCTCGATTTCTTCCATACTGATCGTGGGATAAGCATCTTTTGCAGGGTGCTGGCGAAGATGATATTCATGTTGCTGCCTCCGTCCATGAAAACCCTATCCATGTCGTATCGTCCGATTTGTGCATCGAGCACTAGGGGCGCGTGCCCCAGTCTTGGGACTGCGGGTGGATGGTCGTCCTATGAGAATGTGATGCTGGTCTCCGCGTCATGTAGCTGGTAGACTTCGACTATGTTTATGCTCTTGGTTGCTCTAGCTTGCACGGTGTAGGCGTCGCGTTGTGCTTGCGGCGCCCTTCCCTCTTGGATCATGAGCACCTGTCCTTGCAGCGGGCTGTGACGTCCTTCCGGGCTTGAGGGCGGCGATTGTTCGGGTCGCCGGTTGCACTTGTCTTCTTTCTGCTTCTCCTTCTTGAGGTCGTCGGTTAGCTCGTTGAACAGGCGGCAGTCTCTCAAAGTGTGACATAACCTGACGCGTCCCCAGTCATCCTCGAAGCTGTGGATAGTGCAGGGTCCTGCTAGCTGCTCTCTAGCCATGAGTTTGCTAGATCCGGCGTGCCTCTTCCTTCTTGAGATTCTGAAGATTTGCTCGTGATCCTCCGGGTGTTCGTGGAAGCGAGGGTCGGTTTCGATTCCTCGACTCATGTCTTGGTTCTTGATGAGGTTGGCGAATTCATCTGGCCTTCGATCTGGGTCATAGTACTCGCCCACCGGCGTCTCGGAGTCGCTGTCCTAGCTGGCGGCAGGTGCTCGTGCGACGGCGTGTCGTCGAGTGGTCGTCGGTTGCACGGCTGCGTGACGTGGCTCGTTCAGTGGGGCCTCGCCGTAGATCTTCCGTGCGCGCCTTTTGGGTCGTCAATTTCTTTCTCCTTGGCGATGGTTCTGCTGATCGCTGGTTTCGATATCGTAGTCATCGTCTTGATGTGCGGCGGGTGCCCGGGCGGCGGTGGGTTGTCGAAAGATTTGCTAGTCCTCCTCTGCGCGTCGCGGTTCGTCGAGTGGAATTCCTTCGTAGAGGCCTCTCGCCGTTCTTCTGGGTCGTCGACTCCTTCGCTGCTGACGCTGCGCTTGGCCATTACCGTAGTATCGGTCCTGGCACAGCTGTAGCCCAAGCGATCTTGGGGCGGCAGAGATGTTCGCCGTGATCTTGAATCCTTCGAGTGGGCTAGATCTGGTCCTTGCCCTTGAGTTGTGGCTTGCTGAAGACGGGACCGCCGAGATCGTGATCCCAACCTGTGTAGTTCCCACGGACGGCGCCAATTGGCGGGGATCAACCCCGGAAAATCCCATGGTCAGGGACCCTGGGTTGGTCATGGGAGGCACAGGTTGGACGATAGCTCGTCGGCAAACAGGAGGACACGTTCCTGCTCGATATTATTGACAAGGGAGATGCGATTACAGTGGATGCCAAGGCTGGAGCGCTCAAGGCTAGGGTTACATATGATATTGGATGGCTTTGGCGTTGTCCCTCCTAGCCCTTATATACTGGGCTAGGTCTTGGGGGGTTCATCTACATTTACAGGTAAGCTTTCCTAAGCCTAACTTGCTCCGTACGACAGGTCTTCGCACCTTTCTTGTGAGTCGCAGACTCCTACGTCGGTGCCAATTAGCGGGCCAAGGCGGGTCCAGGCGAGTCTTCATGGGCCTTCTATCTTCGGGGACACCGGGTAGGCTTATCCGTAGGAGTCGTGGGGTCACCCCCTCGTCATTGCTGTTTTTATTTTGTTGTTGCTGCTTTTTGTCCATATGGACAACCTAGCTATTGGATCGTTGCTTGCGGGGAAACGCCCCACATCTGTGGTGGTTGTTCCTCCCTGTAACAGCCCATGTGCAATAAATGGAAATCACCATGGGATTGTACTTTGTCTGTTGACTTTGTAACTTGGCATGATGCTAAAGATTATAATTTCATGTGATGATTTCAAATGACATTGGGATTGGAGCTCATTTGTTTTGTTTTTGAATTCAATCTAAATGGTTCAAGAAGGGTGTTTGGTGATTTGGTCCATTTGCATTTGATCTCCCCTTGACAACAAACTTGGCATAGCCAATTCTTTTCCCTTGCCACGCTTTTGAAAAGCCTTGCATCATTTTTTCCAGCTCTAAAAATGTGGGCCATAGTTCAATGTGGTTCGATTTTCAAAAATGGTCCCACATTTTAGTTGCTCTAAAAATGACTAAACCAATTTTAGAAATTGGAGAATATACCAAGGATCTTTTTGCATATTTTTGTGTGATTTATTTCCTTGTGGATATTCCTGGAAAACTACCCATGTGCTTTCTGTTTTTTGAATAGAAAATAGCCTGGGGTTCTCTTTTTCTTTTATTTTCTCTCCTTTTTCCTTCAAGCCCAGCCCACCTGGGCCTCTTTCCCCGCAGCCCGTCTGGACCCATCCAGCGAAGCGCTACGCGAGAGCTGTCGTGGCCACCCGATCTCCATCGCACGCCTCTCCTTCGTCGCCTTTCCACGCTGGTGAGGTCCCCGCCGGACTCCCTCTCACAGCCGGCCGGAGCATCGACGTCGATGCAGCCGACATGGATAGGAGGGATCCCTCCTATTTAACCCGAGCTCCCGAGCCCCCCAGGACCCCTAGGGTTCCCTTCCTCCCAGCAGTTCCTCCTCGCCGTCGTCAGGGTGGTTTCCCCTCTCCGTTTCTGTCCCGCCTTGCTCCGGTGAGCCCCGCTGTAATTCGCCGTCGTCCCGCCGTGTTCTTGACCAAGCGCTCGTCTGCACGGACCTCGAGCTCACCTCACTCCGTTTCTATGTCCAGATCGGAGCCCGGTGGAGCGAGACGACCCCGCAGCAGAGCGGGCCGTCGCGGACCTCTTCGTCCCCGACAACGGCCACTGACCCCTTCCTCCTCTACGGCTAGGCTAGGACGCACGTTGCGACCCACAAGGTGAGCTGATGCCCGCGCCTTTGCCCGTAGCACCGCGTAGCAGTCTGTCCACGGTAGCAGTAGCGGATCCTCCGCGTTTGAACGTCGCCGGCGAGCAATTCGAGCGCCATGCCATGGCATTCCTCGGGTGCTCCCTCGCGTGCTCCTAGGACGTCCAGAGCGTGCCTTTGGCCCTCAAGGACCCGCCTTTTGCGTGTTTTGAAGTTTGGCCGCCCGCGTCTGAATTTTCCTGCCACTGTAACGCAGCGCCGCCGCGGTTTCAGTTGAAGCTGGACACCGTTCCGGTGAGATTCGGGCCACGGCAGGGGTACCCACGAGTTCGTGGTGATGCCCTCTAGAAGCTGTAAGTAACCCCATGGTCAGGGGCGCCGTGAGCTCAACGCGCGCATCGTTCAAAGTTGGGGATTTTGCTTCTATCAGTCTGAAGTTCAGAGCATTCGTCGCTGTGTTGTTCCCGTGAGGTTTGCGAGGAGGTGGAGAGGAGTTAGAGGCCATGGCGAGCACCCTTGTGTAGAGCAAGGTGCCCTCTCGTGTTTTCCTCATGGCGGGGTGGCCGGAGCACGCCTGTGCGCGATGCGGGGTTCGCCGCAGTTACGCGCCGTGACAGGTTGAGACGACTGCAAGTGTTCGCAGTTCAGGACAGGGCGAGTATAAAGCTTACCTAGGCTGCAGCACACTTCGTTTCAGAAAACGATTCGTAGCGCAGTGGTAGGGGGCTGTGGAGTAACGCAGCGCGGCGTGGGTTCGAATCCCAGCCCGACGCCCCCATTTTTTGTATTTTTGCAAGTGGCTGACCATCGGGCCCCGCCTGTCAGTGGCAGAAGCCTGGTGGGCTGTAGCCCAGCGAGTTAGGGAAGGAGAGATGGGCCGGTTGGCCGATTCCAGCCCATTGGGGCTGAGCCCTGTTCTTTTTTTTCCTTTTTCTTTTCCTTTTCTTTTCTGTTTAAATTCAATTTGAATTTGATTTCAAATTCAAAATGGATTTGAACCTTGGAGGTCTTTCACCTCAGGTGGCATCCCATATATGATTTTGGGGTAGCTTGAGCCACTGATCACAGTGGTGATGTTCTTTTAGCTTGTTGCCCCTCCAAATTTTTGTAGTGAGGGTAAATATGCAAATAGGCCCCTCTTTTCTTTTGTTTTCTTTTGCAACCACTTCCCAAAACCCAAATATGGCAACCCATATATGACTTTTGGGTAGTTTTTCCCAAGGATCAACAGGTAACAGTGGTTTTGCCATTTTACATTTTTCTAAAATGCAACTAGTGCAACTTTGCACTCAGGCCCCTGAATTCTTTTGAATTTTCAACTGTGCTTTGAAAATTCAAATGGAGCAATATCTTATATGGTTTTGGGGTATAAAAATACAGGGATGCCAATGGTGATGTCCATGTGATGTTTTGTGCAAACTCAAGTGGAGATGGTGTGAAACACCTAACCAATTCAAACCTGCCTTTCCTGTCTTTGCCTTCCTTCAACTTCAGTGCATGTTGAATCGTGATCCTCTTTTCATTCCAAGTCTCTTTTCATGTCATCTTCAAATATTTGCATAATCAAACCAGCCCCTAGCATATTTTCATATGCAATGTGGTTGGGTTCCTTTCTTTTGTTGCACCTTTCCAATGTCAAGTTCATCGACATCTCTCCGTCTCCAGAATCGATATTTTACTTTCACGTTGTATTTATTTCTGGTAATTTCTTTGTTGATCATGCCATGTTGCCATGTTACTTACACCACAAATTAAGGCTAAGACCAAAGCCATTCAACGTAAATAAATTGCATATGAACTTGTTGACGTGTCGTCACCACCCTTCATTTAAATCTAACTAGATAGGGTCACATCATGTCTATTAAACTTGATCATACCATATTTTCCCGTGCATTGCACCCATTTCTTACTTGTGTGCCTTTTCCTTTCCGGTACTTTACGCTAGCACCTGAGACTGTCGAGGAGACTTACGTGGAGGTTTCCGACACCGAGCCCGAGGACCCTGCTACATCTTCTTCGACGACCGATTACCCAGGCAAGGGGAAGATTCATACCATTACTTGATACCTTTCTGCCTATCTGCCTAGCTCTAGTCTAGAACGGTTATTTGATCCTATCCACCTTGTTCATGCCATAATCAAACCAAACAGCCATGATCCCCACATCCCAGCAAAACATTGTATTTCTAAGTTACCGCTGCTCAGCCATTGCTTAGTATGAGTAGGAAAACTTGCTGCTTACCCTATGCTATGGTTGGTATATCATGTTATTAAAGAAGTTGGTTGATATTTATTATTAATATGATGTTAACTATACTTGACGAATGATGGGAGACCAGGCTGATCCCGCCAGGTGTTTTTTTTCCATTTGAGTCACCTAGGTCCCGAGTTCCGGGTATTGTGTTTCTTGACGAGCGTTCCTAATTGTGTGGGATTCTATGGGGTCCCCTTGTCTTACCTACCTAGCTCCAAACAGTTCTAGTGGTGGCCCGAGCTGATTTACTATTTGCAAACGTGTGTGTGCTGGTGGTACCCCAGTTGTTTACAAACCACCTTGGGCCAGGAGGACATGTTTCTTGGCTGGCCCACCTTGACCGGCTGAGGACCCGGTCTCATATGAGATCAACCGGCAATCCAAACATGGAGTCATACGGTATAGACCGATTCGAGAGCGCGGCCGGCTTTTGAGTTGGGTGTCGATTCACCGGGGGCCACTCGGAATTGTGCGCTGTTAGTTAGAGGGACTCTGACGTTCCGGAGTTTCAGGCGCTTACCTAGCCAAGTGGAAACCGGGCGTACATGCGAAGCCTATGATGGGCAGTTGGTACACCCCTGCAGGGTTAAATATTTTCGAAAAGTCGTGTCCGCGGTTATGGACGACTTGAGACCTGCCCCTTGTTCATAGAATAACATCAATTTGAATCATAACTAAAACTTGCCTACCGTGTGAGTGCCTTGGTTTCTTTTCTTCGTCCAGGGGGGCCGAGAGAAGATCCAGGTTGTGTTATGTTTGACGTAAGTAGGTGGATAGTAGACTTATGACACGATGTCGCGTGTATTCTTGGATCTTACCTCTACTCTAATAGAACGATAGCCACCATATATGCTAGTGCGACTACAACCTTTACTTTTACCTTATCTTACCGTAGGGAGTTAGTTATCCAGTAATGATATAATCTCACCCCTGGTTTCCTTTTGTGCTTTTACTATTTTGCCTGATCGGCCGCTGCAGTTGACTACTACCTCGACCCGAGCACCGGACGGTACTTCCTGGAGGTGCCCCCGGAGGACGACGATGAGGATGACTTCGTTCAGTAGATCCTATAGTTGGGCTCCGACGATCTGTGGGTGGACTATTTATGTGCAGCCCTCTCTAGGGCCATTTGGGTTTTGACCGTACTCGGTCGTGATTGTCTTCCGCTTGTTGCATGATGTACTGTTGGGTCCATAGACCTCTGAGATGATGTAATAAATACCAGTGGTGATGTATGCCCTGGACTCTATATATTTATGTCTTAGTATAAAGTTCATTGTTCTTATATCTGTTGTCGAGAATCCGGCAGCGACACGAGTGCGAGTGTCGTGAGTCGGTGGCCTTTTATGCGCTACTAACTTGAGCGGGACACGAAAGCGACTAACTCGAGTTAGCACCGCATCGGGGGCCTTACACCCCCTACTTAAATTGTGCCTTATAAAATACCATGTGGTATTATCGATTGTGTTTTGGCTAATCGTTTTGCAGGAGACAGACATCCCGGTGAACACTTGCTATATTTGTCACAACTATGTTCACTATTTAAGCTTGCAGGTGTATCAATGGAGTTTGTCATGAGGAAATTGTTCTCCGTATCTCTTATAGATAAAGCTTCAGATTGGTATAAGCTTCTCGATAACTCACATTTGCTTGATTGGCAAGATCTTATGTCTTTCTTTTATACCAAGTTTTATCCTCTTCATGAAATTCATCGAGACATAAACTATATCTATAACTTTAGCTCTCGTGACGGAGAAAGCATCGCTCAAGCTTGGGGGAGATTGAAATCCCTAATGCTCATATGTCCTATTCATGAGCTTCCCAAGGAAATTATACTTACAAATTTTTATGCTAGACTTTCTCGTCAGGATAAGGAGATGCTGGATGCCTCCTCTAGTGGGGTATTTCAGACGAAAAGTGTTGAAGAAAGATGGGATCTCATTGAAAGGATCCATAAGAATACCGAAGATTTGGAAATGGATAAAGGTATTGAACCCACTATAAATTATGAGCATGATTATATAGAGAGCTATGTGAAAACTGATTACTTTAATACCTTTTGCTCTAAGATTGGTCTTGATTCCCATCTAATGATTGATTTTTGTAAGGACTTTGCCTCTCATGTTGACTCTTCTAGGAAGAAGAAGGATCAGCATCATAAACCCTTCAAAGAATTACCTATTGATATTCATGTTGCTGACCCTATTTTTCCTGCAGTTATATATGAAAAGCCCCCTTTTCCCGCAAGGATAAGGGAGCATTCTTTTGTGACAGGATAATAAATAAAAGTGAGAGAAGAATTGATGAGCCTGAGGACCAGATCAAGGTCGGTCCTCAAGTTGCATTGGTTAAGGATCTTGTTACTAATGATGCTTTAGATTCCAATATAAAATTTTGTGCTGTTTCCACTAACCTTGTCACAACCAAGAATAAATGCCCAATTTCAGGTACTCCAGTAGTATCTGTTAAAATAGAAATCACAATTATTATGGGCTATGCGATTTGGGATCGAGTGCTAGTGCTATCCCGTATTCACTTTATCAAGAGATCATAGATGAGATTTCACCTTGAGAACTTGAAGAAGCTGATGTTACTATTCATCTTGCAAACAGAGCAACTATCTCTCCTATCGAAATTGTGAGAGACGTTGAAGTCTTATGCGGAAAGGTAAAATATCCTACCGACTTTCTAGTACTTGGTTCAGTAAGGGATAATTTTTGTCCTGTTATTTTTGGCAGACCTTTTCTCAGAACTTGTGGAGCTATAATAGTTTGCAAGAAAGGTAAAGTTTCTGTTGAATTCAATGGTGACCCATATTAATTTAAATTTTCTAAGTTCTCTAAGAAGCCTTGTGGTGCTAATTTTCCTAGTAACGATAAGATTATTGAAGATATTGCTTCCATTGCTATTCCTCCTAATGATCCTTTGCAGCAATATATGGAGGACCACGAGAATGATTTTCATATGCAGGAGAGAAATGAGCTGGACGAAATATTCTTAAGACAACCTGCTATCCTAAAGCACAACCTTCCGGTTGAGACTTTGGGAATTTTATCGAAACCAAAAGAAGATCCAGTGTTTGATCTTAAACCTCTTCCCGATACACTCAAATATGCTTATTTAGATGAAAAGAAAGTATATCATGTTATTATCAATTCTAACCTCTCAGGGTATGAAGAAGAGCGACTATTGGAAGTACTTCGCAAACATCGAGGTGCAATTGGCTAAACCCTTGATGACCTTAACGGGATTAGTCCATCTATTTGTCAACATACCATCAACCTTGATCCTCATGCTAAACCAGTTGTTGATCATCAACAACGGTTGAATCCGAAAATGATGGATGTTGTAAGGACTGAGATTCTCAAGCTTCTAACCGCAGGTATTATCTACCCTATAGATGATAGTAAGTGGGTAAGCCTGATTCTTTCTGTTCCAAAGAAAGGAGGTACAACTGTGGTTCCTAATGATAAGAATGAACTAATACCTTAGAGAATTATTATTGGATATAGAATGTGTATTGATTACAAGAAGCTGGACAAGGCAACCAGGAAGGACCACTACCCGTTGCCGTTCATCGACCAAATGCTTGAAATGTTATCCAAAAATACTCACTTTTGTTATCTTGATGGTTATTATGGCTTCTCTCAAATTCATGTTAACACTGCTGATCAAGAGAAGACCACTTTTACTTGTCCCTATGGTACTTATGCTTACAGGCGTATGCCTTTTGGTTTATGTAATGCCCCTGCTACTTGTCAAAGGTGTATGTCTGTTATCTTTCATGGTTTTTGTGAAGAAATTGTGGAGGTATTCATGGAAGATTTCTCCGTCTATGGAACCTCTTTTTACCATTGTTCCACAACCTTAATAAAGTTTTGCAGAGATGTGCGGAGAAAAATTTGGTGCTTAACTGGGAGAAGTGCCACTTTATGGTCAACGAGGGAATTGTTCTTAGCGGCAAGATTTCCGAGAGGGGAATTGAGGTGGACAGGGCCAAGATCGAAGCAATTGAAAGGATGTCCTATCCAAGAGACATCAAAAGTATTCGTAGTTTTCTCGGTCATGCTGGTTTCTATAGAAGATTTATTAAAGACTTTTCTAAGACTTCAAGACCCATCACTAATATTCTCCAGAAGGATGTTCCTTTTGTTTTTGATGAAGATTGTAAGGAAGCCTTCGAAGTTCTTAAGAAAGCTTTAATAACCGCTCCTATAGTACAACCACCTGATTGGAATTTACCTTTTGAAATTATGTGTGATGCTAGTGATTTTGCTGTTGGAGCTGTATTAGGGAAAAGGGTTGATAAGAAATTGAATGTTATATATTATGCTAGCAAAACCCTTGATAGTTCTCAAAAGAATTATGCTACTACTGAGAAGGAATTATTAGCAGTAGTGTTTGCTTGTGATAAGTTTAGGCAGTATATTATTGATTCTAAGGTTATTATTCATACTGACCATGATGCCATTAAGTATCTTAAGGAGAAGAAGGATGCCAAACCAAGACTCATCCGATGGGTACTCCTTCTTTAAGAATTTGATTTGCAGATTGTCGATAGGAAAGGGGCAGACAATCTGGTGGCAGATAATCTTTCAAGGATGGAAGATATACCGCATGATCCCATTCCAGTCAACAACAGTTTTCCAGACGAACAGCTAGCTGTTGTAAAAGTACAATCTCTCTCCGATCCTTGGTTTGCAGATTATGCTAACTTTATCGTTGCAAAGATTTTGCCTCCAGGTTTAACATTTCCAAAAAGGAATAAGTTCTTCCACGATTTGAGGCAGGATGACCCACATCTTTTCAAAGAAGGTCCAGATGGGATCGTGAGGAGATGCATACCGGAACACGAGCAGAAGGACCTTCTCAGACAATGTCACGATAGTCCATATGGAGGACATCATGCCGGTGAGAGGACCACACATAAGGTTCTTCAATCAGGTTTTTATTGGCCTACTCTCTTTAAGGATGTTAGAAATTATGTCTTATCCTGTGATAAGTGTCAGAGAGTTGGTAATATTAGTAGAAGGAATGAGATGCCTATGAATTTCTCTTTAGTGATTGAGCCTTTTGATTGCTGGGGTTTTGATTTTATGGGTCCTTTTCCTCCCTCGCACAAGTACACTCACATTTTAGTTGTTGTTGATTATGTAACCAAGTGGGTAGAGGCAATCCCCACTGAAAGTGCTGATCACAAGACATCTTTGAAAATTCTCAAGGATGTAATTTTTCCTAGGTTTGGAGTACCCAGGTACCTCATGACTGACGGGGGTTCACACTTTACGCATGGAGATTTTAGAAAAGATTTAGCCAAGTACGATGTCAAACATAGAATTGCATCACCGTACCACCCTCAAACTAGTGGGCAAGTTGAGCTCACCAATAGAGACATCAAGTTGATCTAACAGAAGACAGTTAATAGAAATAGAAAAGGTTGGTCAAATAAGTTAGGAGATGCTTTGTGGGTGTATAGAACTGCTTAAAAAAACCATGGGCATGTCTCCCTATAAGATGGTCTATGGCAAGGCTTGCCATCTGCCATTAGAATTAGAACACAAAGCTTTCTGGGCTATTAGAGAGCTTAACGCTGACCCGAAATTAGCTGGTGAAAAGCGTCTCATGAACTTGACTTCTCTAGATGAGTGGAGAAGTGAAGCTTACGAGAGCGCTAAAATGTTCAAGGAAAGGTAAAGAAGTGGCACGATAGGAGGATTCTGAAACGTGAATTTAATGTTGGTGATAAAGTTTTGTTGTTTAGATCCCGTTTCAGGTTATCTCTAGGTAAACTACTTTCCAGGTGGGAAGGGCCATTTCATATTGAAGAATTCTACCGCTCGGGTGCAATCCAGATTAACAATTTCGAAGGCACCAAACTTCAAGTTGTGAATGGGCAAAGACTTAAGCATTACATAGCAGGAGACCCTGTCAATGTTGATGTGGATTTGGTATACACAACAACTCATGAAGAACATGTTGCAGCCCTGTTTCAGACACCAGCAGAAGCAGAATAAGGAAAGGTATGTATTATGGTAAGGAAACATCGCGAACCGCCATAAAAATCCCATATTATGAATTTTTGTAAAATTAGGAAATTTTGAGGCCTAAGTGGAGCTGGGAAAAGCTCTAGGGGGGCCAGGCGCCCCCCTGGCGCGGCCTACCCCCTGGCCACGCCGGGAGGCCTCCTAGGCACCTAGGAGTCCGTCTCCGACCCCACTTTGGCTCGTTACCTTCCTTTCTATGCAGAAATTTTTGCTATATATTTTCCCGGATTGTTCCGGCAACGTATCTCGCGATTTCGTGTGTTTTCTTTTCGATCTGTTTCTGCCAGAAAATATTTTAGCTAGACCTAGGTGCCATGGCTTCCCCAAGGAGAAGTTCGTCGTCAACGTCATCAACCCTTACCTCACTGAGGTGAAGAAGCACCCTCAGGTCGTTCGGATGGAGGACGGTGTCCTCCATCAAGAAGATCTGAAGGGACCTAACAAGGAGGGGAGCGTCCAGGCCAGGCTAGAAGAAGTGGAGCAAGAAGTCTTCAAGTATAAGATGATGGTCGAGCGTGGTGTTGAAACTAACTTTGACATCATCAACGAGCTGAAGGAACATTCCAAGAAGGAGATGAAGGAGATGTTGTCAAGCATCAACGAGCTGGAAGAAAAAGTGTTCGAGCTTCAAGGGAAGATCTATGATCTGAAGAACCAGAACTGTGAGTATGAACTAAAGTTTCTGCGCATGGGTTTGGGTGCTGAGTGCAGGATCTTGGAGACTGAAGCTTCATATGAGACTGGAGAACCGCTGCCATGGAAGCGCTTTGCCAAGGACTACGTGATCAACATGAACAAGAATGAGGAGTGAAATCTCCATGCTAATGGCATCCCCTTAGGTTGTCCCAATCTTGGGGGAGTACCCTGTATCTTTATATTTATCTTTGTCTTTTAGAGTCAAGTAAAGTCGTATCGTGTCTAGGGAAGTTATCTTATAAAATAGTGTTTGCATTGAGGTCTATCAGTCCTTTTTGGAGAGTTATGTATCCGTGAGTGTGGAGTCGTCTATGATGGAATATTAATGAGAAGTCTATTGATTCCTTCGCTGCACTCGGTATTCTCTTCACGCAATCGACCTTATGATGATTCTTATGGGGAGTATTGACCTTATATCAGGTATGGCTTTGAAAACTTTATTTAATCTTGCCAAACATAGCTTTGGTCATAACAACAAGCATGATTTCAAAGTAGCGACATAGCCAAAAACTTTATGTTATTATGCTTGAAGTGTTATGTTGACAAGGAAGACAACTTGATGTGCTATGCTTATTTTAATGTTTATGCTTTATATTGCTTTGCATCTAAGTCATCATCAATTGTCTGTTCTCTCAAAACCTTTGCTAGCCAAACCTCTGTACTAAGCGGAATTCTGCTTGTGCATCCATACCCTGAAACCAATATCTTCTATATGAGTCCACCATACCTTCCTATTCGTGGTATTCCACTATCACTCCTAAAGTATAGAATTTATGTGTTATCCTTAAATGTTCAAAATCTTCTATTTTGTGCCCCTATTTTAGCTCATGAGGAAGTAGTAGTTAATTCATGATCTTCTTAAGTTGGACAAGTTTTATCCCGGGATTGCATGTCTATCTTCAAACCCCTAATACGAGGAGGAATTGGCATGAGTGCGCCCAGCTCATAAAAGATAATACAACAAACAAACCCTCCTTCACGCTTTGTTCATGAGAAATTAGAAAACTTTGGCAGTGATAAACAAATGAGATTGCGGGGATGTGATCGTCCCCGTGTGGGAGCCGTTCCTCGAAACTTGTCCAATTAGATAAGTAATTGAGTTATCTATTAGCATTCGTTGACAAATCATGCACCTCTCAATACTTGTTTTCATTCTGTTTGATTTAAGGATAGCACATGAGTTTTCCCTACTTCCCTAGAGCAGGGCCTATCTTTTAGTTTTAGGTTGAGTCAGTTATTCCTACTTCTTTCTATTCTTAAAGAGAGCAGACACTTGATGTGACAAGGATTCATTCATATAAAGCAGCATTAAGATCTATCATAAAACATCCTTGTTGACATTATCATTTGATAAGTAAGTTGTTTGTTAAGCCTGGCTGAAGAAAACATCTTCCTTTGTGTTAACATTTTCACTTCGTGCCTAACAACATGTTCTTTCAAAACCTTCAATTGATCTCATCAAAATATAAAAAGAAAGAGCAAAAGTAAGAGCTATTAGTTGTTCTTTGACCAAAGGACATGTTTGCCATGATTTGATGAGTTTCCTTAGCCCTACTCTTGATTATAATTGTTATTACTCTTTCATAAAGGCCCTATGAGTTGAAGATTGATGTTGAGGATGTTTGAGTTTGGTGAAGAAATCATGATTCTTCTTGTCCGTATTCTATTTATCGACACTTCACTCTCTAAACTTGTGGACAGGTTTACCGAACTCAGTTTTCGCTTGGGGACAAGCGAGGTCTAAACTTGGTGGAGTTGATACGTCCAAAATGCATCACTATTTTATATCGTAATTCGTCCTTATTCATTGATATATTTCACATTACGATGATGTTCTTATATTGTTTTGGCTTGTTTTACACAGTTTGCAACTTTTCGGTGCCGAAGCAGCAAATGCGGGATTCAATGGTAAAAAGTGGACTCTCAGTTGTTGAAGAAGAACACCTCCAAATTACCTGAAAATCTACGGAGGGTGTTTTTGAGAGGATCGACGAAGACATGCAAAAGAGGGACCAGAGGGGGGCCACAGGGTGCCCAGGCGACCACCTGGCGCGGCCCCCACCCTGGCCGCGCCGGGAGGGCGCCTGGAGCCCTGGGACCACCCCAGGCACCCCCCTCTGGCCTATATACTCTTCTTCATCCGGAAACCCTAAAGAGAGGAGTTTTTACGGAGTTCCGCTGCCGCTCCGTGGCGGAAACTTACAGAGCAGAAAAGGGCTCTCCGGCGGGCAGATTCCGCAGAGGAGATCACCTCCCTGAAGGGAAGATCATCGCCATCGTTATGACCATCATCATGGGCATCATCGAGAACATCATCCACATCATCCCCAACATCAGCACCATCTTCATCTTCATCCAATCTCATCTCACAATTGCAACTTGCGTTGTAACTCGTACTATTTGTCCTCTCTACTCTATCGGTGTTGATTACTACTTTGTGGTGAATGCTATTGAGTTTTTTTGGAGAAATATCATTATGACCAGATTGTTTACCACTTATTTATCACCTCTGATCGTGATCTCTTTTATGTCTTGTGAGTAGTTACTTTAGTTCTTGAGGACATGGGAGAAGTCTTGTTGTTACTAGTCATATGATGTTGAAGTAATATGTGTTGTTTGATATTTAAGTCGTGTTGTTATTTTCCTAGTGGTGTTGTGTGAGTCGAACACTCAATACTTCGCCTTATTAAGGACCTAGGGGAATACATTGTGTATAAAGAATGCTTACGGTGGGTTGCTGTAAGGCCCGATATGCGGTACTGTTCCAGATCTAGGTGTTTCCACCCAGATCCGGGGACGAAGCACATATCGGTCCCACCGCGACATATGACAAAGCCATATGCCCCAGATTTCGATCATGATATCACAACATTACAGATACAAGGATACAACATCTTATACAATTGGCATACAACTGTCTCAAATACAATACAACAGCGGAAGATATATGTCTGAGTATAGACTACGAGCAAATGCCTAGTGGCAAAGAAAACCATCGATCCCATAACCACACGGGTCCAGGCCCTCCGCAGGGATCCGCCTAACTAGTCTTCGTCGAGTCTCCACGTGAAACGTCGATCACCGTACCTGTTGTCGATCAAGAACCCTGAAAAGAGTTTGGGGGTAGTATCATGAGTACAGAGGTACTCAGCATCCAACTATAGTGGTCATCTGACCCAGCAAGGACTTCATCACTCGTCATTCTAGGACAACTAGTAGTTTACGGTAAGGAAGGGGTAAGTGGTGAGGTTGCTGCCGCACTAGCATTTATGAAGTGGCTAACGATCTAGAGAGTAAGGTAAGAAGCCAAGCATTCGACGAGGAATCTCCTCCAACAAGTCTTGCTATCAACTACTACGCAATCATAACACCTATCCTATCCTTGTCCTCCTCTTCGCATCCCGACGAAGAAGAAGCAATCAAGGCACACACACACGTTGATCAGGTTATATTAAGATTAACTTAGTTGTTGTTGTCTATGAACAAGGAGTAGGTCTCAAGTCGTCCATAACCGTGGACACGGCTTCTCGAAAAGATTTAACCCTGCAGGGGTGTACCAACTGCCCATTACGAGGCTCCGCACGCACGCCCATCTCTCTCAGTTGCTACCCATGCTAGGCAACCATTTTATGATTTAGTCCCAAGAGATCCGGAACGACAGGTCCCTCTAACTAACAACGCACAAATCGGGGTGGCCCCCGGTGAGTCGACATCCAACTCAAAAGCCGGCCGCGCTATCGAGTCGGCCTCTACCGTCTGGACGAGGTCGAGGTAACTAAACCAACACTGTGCATAGCCCTCGAGCTTCCAGGTTTGGACCAACAAAGGAACTCTGTCTCCGCTGGCCCGAGTTGTTTGAAAATCTGCGAGGTCGACACTCTCACACACACGTTTTGCAAAAGGTAAAACCATCTTGGGCCACCACTAGAAATGCTTGAAGCTAGATAGGTAAGAAGAGGGGACCCCATACAATCCCACACGCGGTTAGGCACGCTCAGTCTTAAAACCAATACCCGGAACTCGGATCCTAGGTGACTCGAATGGAACAAAGCGTCGGGGCGGGTTAGCCTAGACCTTCCATCCTTCGTCGAATATAGTCAACATTATAATAATCATATCATCCACAACAATATAATAATGTGATATCCCAAACCCAGGAGTAACAGGGGGGTAACATCGTAGCATCCTAAGCATGCATACTAAGCAGGGGCTGAGCAACGAGCAATAGTAACATGGCAGTACAAGGTTTGCTGGGAAGGGACATGGCTGTGTCGGTTTGAAAGAGGCTGTAAACATGTGGTAGGATCAAACATCGAAGCTAACCTAGACTAGCATGCAAACCGCTGGTTGAAATAGAATGGATCATAAGTAATGTATAGTCCTTGCCTGTTGATAAGTCGGGTTCCAAAGGTGTAGTTGATCGCAAGCTCGCATCGTCTCCGAAGGTACCCGCGGGAGCACACAAGAAGTAAACACTGGAAAGCAATCAAGGAGCAAGCACTCTATTACTACGAGGCAACACAAGATCAAGAAGACAACACAAGGCACGGCAACGCGATACGGATCTATCATCGAGAACGGTTACTAACAGTTTAAGTGGGGTATCGGTCACACACGACGAATACCGCACGTTTACGGTGGTTCAAGTTTCTTAGCTACAAGTGATCAATCAACGGTTATTAACATGGAAACTCAAGCAAGCATGGCATAGCACACAAACATTTCAAGAGGTGAAGCACAAAGTAAACTATCTATGCTAGTCAATTTAAGTGAGGCACAACCTAAACATGGCATGAAACTAAGTGCCGCACGATGATTAAAAGGATTTGGTACTGTTCTGTCCTAAACCAAATTTTAGGTTGGTTAACAACAGCAAGAAATAGCATAAACACAAAGTACACGAAAAACTAATCAAGTTACATATAAAGAACACTCCAAACGGAGTTACGGTTAAAAAGATATAAGCAAAACAAGTTACAGACACAAGCTGTATAAACTGGGGTAAATCTATATGCAACATTGCAGCAACATGACATAGCAATACATGGGATGAAATAAGACATGATTCTTAACAATATGCAATTGGAATCACTCAATTCCGATAAACGGTCGCGACACACTCGTCGACCGAAGTTGCAACAAAATAACAGTTTTCAGCACAACAGCACATTAACATCAAGATCACCACTTTGGAGCAAGATTTAATATAGCTAGAGCACCCAAACATGGCAAGTTAAAGCATGGAAATGAAGTACACATGATGCTTAACACATAGGAGAAAGAATCAAAGTAATAGGCCTCATGGATGAGTCACAATCATCATGCAAAGTTGCAACAAAATATAAACAGCAGCACTTAACAGGAAAAAGTAGCAGTTTAACGGCCTGATGCCCACTTTAGCACACAATTACACAATCAAGATGAGCTCAAACGGAAAAACTTTCTACATACAAATTCTAGAGCACGCAAAACTGAGCAACTTTCATTTTGGGGGCACGTTCATCGGAGCTACGGTTCAACGGGAAAACGTGTTACAAAACAGCATCAGCAGCACATTTCAGCACTTAACAGAAAAAAGAAAAACTTAAGGGAAGGAAAAAAACAGAAGGGCGGCCGGGCTGCTCACCCACGGGCCGACCCATGAGGATGCTGGAGGGGGGTCAGGCGGCTGGGCCTGGCATGGCCTTGGGCCTGGCTGCATGTTGGGCTGGGGGAGGCAGCCGGCCTGGCAGATCTGGGCCGTGGGCCCACGTGGGAGGTTGAGGGGCTGGCCGGCTCGGGCTCCCTCCCGAGCACGACCGCAGGCGGCGGCGGTGGCTGCCTCCCGGTGGCGCGCCGGCCACCGGCGACGAGGGACAGCGGGGCGCCCAAGAGGCGCAGGCGGCGGGCGAGGGGGTGCCGGATCCAGCGGAGTCCAGCTCCGGGAGGTCCACGTGCGGGGCGGCTCGAGCTCCTTCGGGGGCTCCAATGGCGGCCGGCTGCTTCGTGGCTGCAAGGGAGAGAGGAAGAGGTGAGGAGGTTAGAGAGGAGAAAGAGGAGAAGAGAGAGGAGAGGGAAGGAGGGAGAGGAGGCGCGGCGGGGCTGGCGGCCTGCTGCCGGCGGCGGCTCCACGGCTGATTCGGGTGCGTCCACGGGAGAGATTGGAGGAGGGAGAGAGGTGGGAGATGGCTAGGGGCAATGTGGCGCAATCCTGGCCACCCGATCGCGCGATCCAACGGTCCAAAAAATCTGGGATCTGGGAGGCAAAATTGGGCAAAGTGGAGGGGGTGGCTGCATATTTGTGCTAGGGAAACCCTAGGAATTGGTGGGAGTGTGGTGGTCTTTATATAGCCCAGGTGGCTGGCAGTTTGCAAAAACATCCCCGGTTTTTATCTCGCGCGCGCGGTGCTCACGTTTTTGCCCACCGGGGGTCCGCCGGACCTCCGATTCGGGTAAAACTTCGAACTGCGCGATCAGCGAGTCCAGCCGGCGGCGTTCACCTCGCTTTGGAACCGTTCCGAGAACACTTTCCGGGGTGCTATAAAAATAACCCGTTTAATTATTAAACGGGGTTTTTCGTTCCGTTGGCTGCGGCTGGTCTCGTGCGGTTTTCGCGACGGTGATCGGGTGAAACCCTGTGTCGCAAAGGTCGAGTGTCAGGGTGGCAAGGGTCGGTCTCCGTCCGATACGAGATAAGAGGGGGGAAATAATCGCCGATCGATAAATCGGGGATGCAAACACCGCAAACAAATCAGACAATCAAACAATTCACACCGAAAACAAAATTTTTGATTTTTGTGAAAACTGGGCTGTTACAATACAACACCACCAACAAGGGATCTCGTCCCGAGATCCAGGACAATCCGGGGGAGAGAAAAGAGTCGACGATCTTCAACACCACCAACAAGGGACTCTGCTCCATGTCGATGTCGAGCTTTCCGTCGAGATAAATTTCCGCAGGGAGATGGCGACATCGACGATCGAAACCATCAGGTGCCAAGAGGAGGAACGACAATGATAACCAGATCAAAGGATAGTGTTTTTGACGCAAGTCGTGAAAACACCGGGCAAAAAGGAGGGAGGGCAAAGGAAGACCCAGATGATACCAAAAATCGGAGAAGCTAAAGGTACTACAGGAATTCCCACCTGAGCTCGGAACCGAGACAATACGCTGCAAGCAAGGCATTGTAACGGTTACGAACTCCACACACTCGAGATCCTAGAGTTTGAAGGGGAGGTAAGTCGAGAGTAAAAACACTTACAACACTTGTCCTGACCAGAGCAAGGGTAAGGAGTAAAAATATTCCTACTCTCCGATAACTAACTTAGTAACTACAAAATAGTTTTTGTCTAGACTCGACTTCGCCCAGAGAAGGGATCCTATGGTCGGTAAGGCTCTGATACCAAGTTGTAAGGCCCGATATGCGGTACTGTTCCAGATCTAGGTGTTTCCACCCAAATCCGGGGACGAAGCACATATCGGTCCCACCGCGACATATGACAAAGCCATATGCCCCGGATTTCCAACATGATATCACAACATTACAGATACAAGGATACAACATCTTATACAATCGGCATACAACTGCCTCAAATACAATACAACAGCGGAAGATATATGTCTGAGTACAGACTACAAGAAAATGCCTAGTGGCAAAGAAAACCATCGATCCCATAACCACACGGGTCCAGGCCCTCCGCCGGGATCCGCACGTTCGTTTGTGTCCAGGCCCTCTGAGTATAGACTTGGGTTTTAATTAGATTTAAGTTAGCCATAGCCGCAACTTCGAGCTCTTCGTTTGTGTCATCCGACCAGGCCAAGACCGCATTGGAATCCCAACTTTTGTTAATCATTCATCTTATATTCGCAATATCCAGATTGCAATTCTTAGTTCTTTCTTGTTCTTTCGATTGCTTGCAGGAATTAGACCTTCGTGGTCAGGTTGATCGTGCATCCGCGGGATCAATAACCCCTCGGAGTTGGTTTAGCGATTGCTAAGGCGCAACGTCTTCGCACGTTCGTAGTCGGGTCGTGAAAGTCTACTCCACCATAATCGATCTCCATCATCTCATCGAAACATCGGGACACCTTCGCCTCTATCAAGTGGTATCAGATTTCCAGGTTGCTCGGTGAGATTTACCAGTTTTCATAGTCTAGATTGGTTCTGTTCTTCATACCTACAGTCCCAAAAAAAAGAAAAATTGCACAAATGATGTCTGAACAGGTGAATGACATCGAGAACAGATTTACAGAGGCGATTGATGGCGTGGAAAAGATGATCGACACCAAGCTCGACGCCAAGTTTACTGAGTTGATCGCACGCCTACCTACACAGCCTGCTGTCGCTCCAGCACAGCCACAGCCACCGCCACTACCACGTGCACGACGTATTCTGTTTCTGAGAGGACAAGCTGCTGGTATTGGTGCTCCTCCTGCTGCTGCAGTAGCTGCTACTGCTGCTGCTTCTGACGTCGGCCAGGACGACAACTACGAGGGTGATTACGAGGAGGAGGTGGAATAGGAAGCGGCCTATGAGCAGCCAGCTGGATGTCCACGTCCCAACATTCGCCACGGTCGACACCAACCACCCCCTCAAGTACGCGGATATGAACATGTGCCTAAACTTAAATTGAATCTTAAGCCGTTTGAGGGTAGATATATTCCTGATGCTTATCTTACTTGGAGTTAGAAACTGAACAACTCTTTACATGTTTACAATATCCTGAGAATAGACGTGTTACTGCTACTGTTTGTGAATTCACGGGATTTGCATCTATTTGGTGGTCTGAACATTGTAGATTGCATGCTAATAATATTCCAACTACTTGGGCTGCTTTAAAAGATGCTATGCGTACTCGCTGGGTTCCTCCTTATTATCAACGTGAATTGCTACAAAAATTACAGCGTTTGAGACAGGGAAAAAATTCTGTAGAGGAATATTATCAAGAATTACAAACTGGATTGATTAGATGTGGAATAATTTGTTCCACACAAAGGGAGTGTTGAAAGAACGTTCGGTTCGCATCATTATTGACGGAGGGAGTTGCAACAACTTGGCTAGCATGGAGTTGGTGGAGAATCTATCTCTCACCACAAGACCACACCCCCATCCGTACTATATTCAATGGTTTAACAATAGTGGTAAGATTAAGGTAACGCGTTCTGTTCGTGTGCACTTTAGCATTGCTGCATATGCTGATTATGTTGATTGTGATGTGGTACCCATGCAAGCATTCTCTCTTTTACTTGGTAGACCATGGAAATTTGATAGGAATGTTGTACACCATGGTAGGACAAATCAGTTTACTCTGGTTCATCAGGATAAAAATATTGCTTTACTTCCTATGTATCCTGAACAAATTGTGAAAGATGATCTTGCTAGAGCTAGTAAAGCTAAACAGGAGAAAAATAAGAGTGAAAATGAGATAGCAGCTAAAGAATTTGAGCAACAACATAAGACTAATAGCAAATCTTCTTCTGCTGTTTCTAATGAAATTAAATTGACTAGTCCAACTTTGCTTGCTACTAAGGTTGATATTTCGGATTTGGATCTTAGTCAATATGTGTGCTATGCTTTTGTGTGCAAAGAAGCCTTGTTTTCATTTGAGGAATTGCCTCCTTCTTTGCCTCCTGTTGTCACTGACCTTTTGCAGGAGTTTATTGACGTCTTTCCACAAGACGTACCACCGGGATTACCACCTATTCGAGGGATTGAGCATCAGATTGACTTAATTCCCGGTGCTTCGCTGCCCAACCGTGCGCCATACCGTACTAATCCGGAGTAGACGAAGGAGATTCAGCGTCAAGTACAAGAGCTACTCGACAAAGGTTACATACGTGAATCCCTTGGTCCTTGTGTTGTTCCTGTTATATTAGTGCCTAAAAAGGATGGAATATGGCGTATGTGTGTTGATTGTCGAGCCATTAATAATATTACTATTCGTTATCGTCATCCTATTCCTAGGTTAGATGATATGCTTGATGAATTAAGTGGCTCTACCATGTTTTCCAAAGTTGATTTGCGTAGTGTATACCATCAAATTCGCATGAAATTAGGAGATGAATGGAAAACGGCATTTAAAACTAAGTTTGGATTATATGAGTGGTTAGTCATGCCTTTTGGGTTAACTAATGCACCTAACACTTTCATGAGATTAATGAACGAGGTTTTACGTGCTTTCATTGGACGATTTGTGGTAGTCTATTTTGATGATATACTGATTTATAGCAAATCTTTGGAGGAACATTTGGATCATTTACGTGCGGCCCAAAACGGTCACACAAGTGAGGAGTTTTCTTGGTCTCGCTGGTTTCTATAGGCGTTTTGTGAGAGATTTCAGCACCATTGCTGCACCTCTCAATGAGCTTACACGCATGGATGTGCCTTTTACTTGGGGTACCGCACAAGAAGAAGCCTTCATGGTATTGAAAGATAAGTTAACACATGCTCCTTTGCTCCAACTTCCTGATTTTAGTAAGACTTTTGAGCTTGAATGCGATGCTAGTGGGATTGGTTTGGGAGGTGTGTTATTACAAGATGCTAAACCTGTTGCATACTTTTCTGAAAAATTGAGTGGGCCTAGTCTGAACTATTCTACTTATGATAAGGAATTATATGCTCTTGTTCGGACATTAGAAACTTGGCAACATTATTTATGGCCCAAAGAATTGTTTATACATTCTGATCATGAATCTTTGAAACACATAAGAAGTCAAGCAAAACTTAATCATAGACATGCTAAGTGGGTTGAATTTATTGAGACTTTCCCTTATGTCATTAAACACAAGAAGGGGAAAGATAATATTATTGCTGATGCTTTGTCTCGTCGTTATACTATGCTTTCACAACTTGACTTCAAGATATTCGGTTTAGAGACAATCAAAGATTAATATTTAAATGATGCGGAATTTAAAGATGTATTGTAGAATTGTAGAGAGGGTAGAACATGGAACAAGTTTGTGCTTAGTGATGGATTTGTGTTCCGTTCTAACAAGCTATGCATTCCAGCTAGCTCTATTCGTCTTTTGTTGTTGCAGGAGGCGCATGGAGGAGGATTAATGGGACACTTTGGCGTGAAGAAGACGGAGGACGTACTTGCTACACATTTCTTTTGGCCAAAGATGAGACGGGATGTTGAGCGTTTTGTTGCTCGCTGCACTACATGTAAAAAAGCTAAGTCACTACTCAATCCTCATGGTTTATACATGCCTTTACCTGTACCTAGTGTTCCGTGGGAGGACATATCCATGGACTTTGTTTTAGGCTTGCCTCGAACAACGAAGGGGAGGGATAGCATATTTGTTGTCGTGGATAGATTTTCTAAGATGGCACATTTTATACCATGTCATAAAAGCGATGATGCTGCTAATGTTGCTGATTTATTCTTTCGTGAGATTATTCGCTTACATGGTGTGCCCAATACTATTGTCTCGGATCGTGATACTAAGTTTCTTAGCCATTTTTGGAGATGCTTATGGGCTAAGTTGGGGACTAAACTACTTTTTAGTACTACATGTCATCCCCAAACTGATGGACAAACTGAAGTAGTCAATAGGACTTTGTCTACTATGCTTAGGGCTGTTTTAAAGAGTAACTTGAAAATGTGGGAAGAATGTTTACCTCATATTGAATTTGCTTATAATCGTTCATTTCATTCTACCACTAAAATGTGCCCTTTTGAGATTGTTTATGGTTTTCTACCTCGTGCACCTATTGATTTGCTGCCTCTTCCATCTTCGGAGAAGGTTAATTTTGATGCTAAGCAACGTGCTAAATTGATATTAAAAATGCATGAGTTAACTAAAGAAAACATTGAGAAAATGAATGCTAGATACAAGCTTGCTGGTGATAAGGGTAGAAAGCATGTTGTGTTTGAACCAGGAGATCTTGTTTGGTTACATCTACGTAAAGATAGGTTTCCTGATTTGCGCAAGTTTAAGTTAATGCCACGAGCTGATGGTCCCTTTAAGGTTTTACAGAAAATTAATGATAATGCATATAAACTTGAGCTAACTGCATATTTTGGGGTTAGTCCCACATTAAACATTGTAGATTTGAAACCTTATTTGGGAGAAGATGATGAGCTTCCGTCGAGGACGACTTCAATTCAAGAAGGGGAGGATGATGAGGACATCTCTACTAATGTTACACCCACATCTTCACCAACTACACATACTGGACAAGTTACTAGAGCACGCGCACGTCAACTAAATTATCAGGTACTTTCGTTTCTTGCGAATCCTTCTAATGTTCAGGAACATATGATGCTGCATAAATTAGATACTTTTGTTTGTCTTATGAATGAAGGACCTAGCATGGATAAGAAGGATGGTCATTGGAGCGGGATCAAGCATGGAGAAGGAGGTGCGCGCGCGGGAAAGGACAATGGAGCTTCCAGTGGTGATTTTCGCACTTTGAGGCCACCATAAGGCGTGCATGAAGACTTGGACGAGAGACACAAGATGCCACATTAATATTTCGTCCAAGGGTTATTATAGGTGTTGCGTCACCTTATTATTGGGCCAGGCCCATGTAATTTCGAAATACACTTAATAGGCTAATTTCTAGAGTTCGTATGTGTGGGAAAACCGAGTTAGGGTTGTTTTCGGACCCCTCCTCCAAGGGGCCACGAAATTCCCCTCTGTTCCCCCATATATACAGCCCTTAGGGCGTCGTTTAGACTTGGGTTTTAATTAGATTTAAGTTAGCCATAGCCGCAACTTCGAGCTCTTCGTTTGTTTCATCCGACCAGGCCAAGACCGCATTGGAATCCCAACTTCTGTTAATCATTCATCTTATATTCGCAATATCCAGATTGCAATTCTTAGTTCTTGCTTGTTCTTTCCTTTGCTTGCAGGAATTAGACCTTCATGGTCAGGTTGATCGTGCATCCGCGGGATCAATAACCCCTCGGAGTTGGTTTAGCGATTGCTAAGGCGCAACATCTTCGCACGTTTGTAGTCGGGTCGTGAAAGTCTACTCCACCATAATCGATCTCCATCATCTCATCGAAACATCGGGACACCTTCGCCTCTATCATAGTCCCAAGAGATCCGGAACGACAGGTCCCTCTAACTAACAACGCACAAATCCGGGTGGCCCCCGGTGAGTCGACATCCAACTCAAAAGCCGGCCGCGCTATCGAGTCGGACTCTACCGTCTGGACGAGGTCAGGGTAACTAAACCAACACTGTGGATAGCCCTCGAGCTTCCAGGTTTGGACCAACAAAGGAACTCTGTCTCCGCTGGCCCGAGTTGTTTGAAAATCTGCGAGGTCGACACTCGCACACACACATTTTGCAAAAGGTAGAACCAGCTTGGGCCACCACTAGAAATGTTTGAAGCTAGATAGGTAAGAAGAGGGGACCCCATGAAATCCCACACGCAGTTAGGCACGCTCAGTCTTAAAACCAATACCTGGAACTCGGATCCTAGGTGACTCGAATGGAACAAAGCGTCGGGGCGGGATAGCCTAGACCTTCCATCCTTCGTCGAATATAGTCAACATTATAATAATCATATCATCCATAACAACAGAATAATGTGATATCCCAAACCCAGGAGTAACAGGGGGGTAACATCGTAGCATCCTAAGCATGCATACTAAGCAGGGGCTGAGCAACGAGCAATAGTAACATAGTAGTACAAGGTTTGCTGGGAAGGGACATGGCTGTGTCGGTTTGAAAGAGGCTGCAAACATGTGGTAGGATCAAACATCGAGGCTAACCTAGACTAGCATGCAAACCGCTGGTTGAAATAGAATGGATCATAAGTAATGTATAGTCCTTGCCTGTTGATAAGTCGGGTTCCAAAGGTGTAGTTGATCGCAAGCTCGCATCGTCTCCGAAGGTACCCGCGGGAGCACACAAGAAGTAAACACTGGAAAGCAATCAACGAGCAAGCACTCTATTACTACGAGGCAACACAAGATCAACAAGACAACACAAGGCACGCAACGCGATACAGATCTATCGTCGAGAACAGTTACTGACAGTTTAAGTGGGGTATCGATCACACACGATGAATACCGCACGTTTACGGTGGTTCAAGTTGCTTAGCTACAAGTGATCAATCAACGGTTATTAACATGGCAACTCAAGCAAGCATGGCATAGCACAGAAACATTTCAAGAGGTGAAGAACAAAGTAAACTATCTATGCTAGTCAATTTAAGTGAGGCACAACCTAAACATGGCATGACACTAAGTGCCGCACGATGATTAAAGGGATTTGGTACTGTTCTGTCCTAAACCATATTTTAGGTTGGTTAAAAACAGCAAGCAATAGCATAAACACAAAGTACACGAAAAACTAATCAAGTTACATATAAAGAACACTACAAACGGAGTTACGGTTAAAAAGATATAAGCAAAACTAGTAACGGACACAAGCGGTATAAACTGGGGTAAATCTATATGCAATAGTGCAGAAACATGACATATAAATACATGGGATGAAAGTAGACATGATGCTTAACAATATGAAATTGAAATCACTCAATTCCGATAAACGGTCGCGACACACTCGTCGACCGAAGTTGCAACAAAATAACAGTTTTCAGCACAGCATCACATTAACATCAGGATCACCACTTTGGAGCAAGATTGAATATAGCTAGAGCACCCAAACATGGCAAGTTAAAGCATGGAAATGAAGTACACATGATGCTTAACACATAGGAGAAAGAATCAAAGCAATAGGCCTCATGGATGAGTCACAATCATCATGCAAAGTTGCAACTAAATATAAACAGCAGCACTTAACAGGAAAAAGTAGCAGTTTAACGGCCTGATGCCCACTTTAGCACACAATTACACAATCAAGATGAGCTAAAAAGGAAAAACTTTCTACATACGAATTCTAGAGCACGCAAAACTGAGCAACTTTCGTTTTGGGGGCACGTTCATCGGAGCTACGGTTCAACGGGAAAACGCGTTACAAAACAGCATCAACAGCACATTTCAGCACTTAACAGAAAAAAGAAAAACTTAAGGGAAGGAAAAAAAACAGAAGGGCGGCCGGGCTGCTCACCCACGGGCCGGCCCATGAGGCTGCTGGAGGGGGGGTCTGGCGGCTTGGCCTGGCTGCTTGCTGGGCTGGGGGAGGCAGCCGACCTGGCAGATCTGGGCCGCGGGCCCACGTGGGAGGTTGAGGGGCTGGCCGGCTCGGGCTCCGTCCCGAGCACGACCGCAGGCGGCGGCGGCGGCTGCCTCCCGGTGGCGCGCCGGCCACCGGCGACGAGGGACAGCGGGGCGCCTAGGAGGCGGAGGCGGCGGGCGAGGGGGTGCCGGATCCAGCGGAGTCCAGCGCCGGGAGGTCCATGTGCGGGGCGGCTCGAGCTCCTTCGGGGGCTCCAATGGCGGCCGACTGCTTCGTGGCTGCAAGGGAGAAAGGAAGAGGTGAGGAGGTCAGAGAGGAGAAAGAGGAGAAGAGAGAGGAGAGGGAAGGAGGGAGAGGAGGCGCGGCGGGGCTGGCGGCCTACTGCCGGCGGCGGCTCCACGGCTGCTTCGGGTGCGTCCACGGGAGATATTGGAGGAGGGAGAGAGGTGGGAGATGGCTAGGGGCAATGTGGCGCAATCCTGGCCAACCGATCGCGCGATCCGACGGTCCAAAAAATCTGGGATCTGGGAGGCAAAATTGGGCAAAGTGGAGGGGGTGGCTGCATATTTGTGCTAGGGAAACCCTAGGAATGGGTGGGAGTGTGGTGGTCTTTATATAGCCCAGGTGGCTGGCAGTTTGCAAAAACATCCCCGGTTTTTATCTCGCGCGCGCGGTGCGCACGTTTTTGACCGCCGGGTGTCCGCCGGACCTCCGATTCGGGTAAAACTTCGAACTGCGCGATCAGCGAGTCCAGCCGGCGGCGTTCACCTCGCTTTGGAACCGTTCCGAGAACACTTTCCGGGGTGCTATAAAAATAACCCGTTTAATTATTAAACGGGGTTTTTCGTTCCGTTGGCTGCGGCTGGTCTCGTGCGGTTTTCGCGAGGGTGATCGGGTGAAACCCTGTGTCGCAAAGGTCGAGTGTCAGGGTGGCAAGGGTCGGTCTCCGTCCGATACGAGATAAGAGGGGGGAAATAATCGCCGATTGATAAATCGGGGATGCAAACACCGCAAACAAATCAGACAATCAAACAATTCACACCGAAAACAAAATTTTTGATTTTTGTGAAAACTGGGCTGTTACAATACAACACCACCAACAAGGGATCTCGTCCCGAGATCCAGGACAATCCGGGGGAGAGAAAAGAGTCGACGATCTTCAACACCACCAACAAGGGACTCTGCTCCATGTCGATGTCGAGCTTTCCGTCGAGATAAATTTCCGCAGGGAGATGGCGACATCGACGATCGAAACCATCAGGTGCCAAGAGGAGGAACGACAATGATAACCAGATCAAAGGATAGTGTTTTCGACGCAAGTCGTGAAAACACCGGGCAAAAAGGAGGGAGGGCAAAGGAGGGAGAGGAGGCGCGGCGGGGCTGGCGGCCTGCTGCCGGCGGCGGCTCCACGGCTGATTCGGGTGCGTCCACGGGAGAGATTGGAGGAGGGAGAGAGGTGGGAGATGGCTAGGGGCAATGTGGCGCAATCCTGGCCACCCGATCGCGCGATCCAACGGTCCAAAAAATCTGGGATCTGGGAGGCAAAATTGGGCAAAGTGGAGGGGGTGGCTGCATATTTGTGCTAGGGAAACCCTAGAAATGGGTGGGAGTGTGGTGGTCTTTATATAGCCCAGGTGGCTGGCAGTTTGCAAAAACATCCCCGGTTTTTATCTCGCGCGCGCGGTGCTCACGTTTTTGACCGCCGGGGGTCCGCAGGACCTCCGATTCGGGTAAAACTTCGAATTGCGCGATCAGCGAGTCGAGCCGGCGGCGATCACCTCGCGTTGGAACCGTTCCGAGAACACTTTCCGGCGCGCTATAAAAATAACCCGTTTAATTATTAAACGGGGTTTTTCGTTCCGTTGGCTGCGGCTGTTCTAGTGCGGTTTCCGCGACGGTGATCGGGTGAAACCCGGTGTCGCAAAGGTCGAGTGTCAGGGTGGCAAGGGTCGGTCTTCGTCCGATACGAGATAAGAGGGGGGGAATAATCGCCGATCGATAAATCGGGGATGCAAACACCGCAAACAAATCAGACAATCAAACAATTCACACCGAAAACAAAAATTTTGATTTTTGTGAAAACTGGGCTGTTACAGTTGCCGGAGTGACAGAAACCTGAACCCCAGTTTGCACACTTTTGCACAAGGGAATAATGGATCCTTGATCGTATTGCTGTGGTTAGGCTTTGCCTTAATTTCTACCTTGTATTTGCGGATGCTTGCAAGTTGTTTAATCATAAGAGTGCACTTATCTTAGTCTAGAAGGTGTTCTAGCATAGATTCACCCACTCAACACTTATCAACACAAAACATGTTATCAATGCGGAATATGGAGAAAGCGCATGACTACCTCTCCATGTGTCCTCAAGAACGCTTTAGTCTTTATAAGTTCAGTTTCTAGGCATATCCTTCGCTCAAAAGGATTGAGCCACCTGCTGCTCCTCAGCACCATTTACTTTGCTTGCTTTTGTCTTATCGTTGCTTATACCGAATACCCCTAAAAAGTTATCTTACAGTGCTTGCATTTATTCCTTGTCCAAAATCACTTATCAATACCTTTCGCTCCTCGTTGGGTTCGACACTCTTACTTATCGAAAACGCTGCAATAGATCCCTTACGGTTGTGGATCATCACGCGGCCAGCGGTGAGGCGCGGCCACCGACGCGACGCGACCTCCAGCGAGACGCCCAGCGGCGCGGCCAACGGTGAGGGGCGGCCACTGTCGTGGCGCGACCTCTAGCGTGGATGTCGCCGACGTCTTCCGCGCCCCAAGCTTCGAACAGTTGGTCACCATGGACGTCATCGGTGTTCACCTCGCACGAGCCTCAAACATCCGGTCGCCATGAACATCGTCGTCGTCCTACTCGCGTTGAGCATCGAATAGCGAGCTTCCTCCATGAACGGCAGCACTAGCAGCAAGGGATGACGTCCTCCTTGAACAGTAGTAGGCCATGGCGGCGGCCGTTGATGTCTATGCACGCTTCTATTCTTGTAGACTATGTTGGGCCTCCAAGCGCAGAGGTTTGTAGGACAGCAAAAAATTTCGTCAAGTGGATGACCTAAGTTTTATCGTACTCAGGGAAGTAGAGGTTGAAGATGGTCTCTCTCAAGCAACCCTGCAATTAAGATACAAGAAGTCTCTTGTGTCCCCAACACACCTAATACAATGGTAAATTGTATAGGTGCACTAGTTCGGCGAAGAGATGGTAAAATATGGGTGGTAGGTATGGCAAAGCAAGGTAATATAAATCTGTAATAAAAAGTGCAGCAAGCAAACATGTGACAAAAGTGAGCACAAATGGTGTAACAATGGTGGAAACAAGGCCTAGGCTTCATACTTTCACTAGTGGCAACTCCCAACAACATTAACATAGTCTAATCACATGATATTTCCCATAAAACATGCAATGGAGACATACTCGGAGGTCATTCCTTTGTGGTCAAAAGAGGACGAGAATTGTGTAGGGCTACAAAATCACACCTCAGAGTTCGTAGTTCTCATCTGTGGATTTCCCAATGTCACCGCGGCCATCCAAAGAGAGTACCACAATCACCACAACATATCTAAAGGATACTCAAAGACAAGCACCAAGAGACTCTCAATCTTCAATCAACACACAAAAGAGGAAATCACTCATGAAAATATTCTTCTAACCCATGTCCAGTAGACCGTTGTCACCATGGTCTCGGGGATTATACTAGATAAGATCAAGTGAGTACATCAATCCAATACATAGAGGAAGGGGAAATATCATGGTATCACCCTAAATTAACATAGCCTATGATCACAACGAAGATCATATCATGGGAGAGAGAATTGACCACATAGCTACTGGTAGAAACCTCAACCCCGAGGAGGGACTACTCCCGCATCATGGAGGGAGGAAGCAACGTCGATGGAGATGAATCCGGGGGTACTTCTCCGTCCCGCCAGGGTGCTGGCACAGGAATTCTGGTCCCCCGAAGGTTGTCGGCGAGGGCGGCGGAGATCGGAATTGCTTCTGGAGAAAAGGGGTCTAGAATCAGGGTTTTCGCGATGGCAGAATAAATAGGAGCCAAGGGGGGCACCGAGGGGGCCACAGGGTAGCCAGGAGGGTGCCCGGCGTGCCCTAGGGGGGCCACCAGGGACCCTCCTGGGGCCCTGCCGGGTCCACTCCCTTCCATCATTGGTTCTTCGGGAAGCTTCCGGGACGCTGATTTTTTATATAATTTTTCCGGAATTTATTTGGCACTTTTAATGGCCGGAAAACCTGAAATATAAAAACAGCAGAAAACAGGAATTGGAAACTGGGTGCACTGAGTTAATAGGTTAGTCCATATATGATCAAAAGTGTATGAAAGTTCAAGCAAAACATGGCAAAGTCACACAAATCATGCATGGAGCATACAGAAATTATAGAGACGTTTGGGACATATCAGCCGTGGGGAGCTGCAATTTTTTTATATATTTTATCAATCTCTTTGCCGTCTGTGTATCTCTCACCCATGGCAAAGAGAAAGATTAGCTTGCCAACAGCCAGAACAAAACCGAACGGCAAAGAGCTTTGTCATTCGTCGATTATATGTAGACGGCAAGCACCTCTTTGCCGGATAAATGGATGATGAGTGCTTTGCCGTCCGCCGACAGGCGGCAAAGCACTTTGCCGACCGCTTTGTATATGTTTGCCGACAACCATGGAAGACGGCAAACTGTGGAATTCCTGTAGTGACATACTGCAACAACTGGCTTCAATCCTGATGCTCCTCCATTCTGAAGCGCATATTTTTTGGGGGGCGTTAGTCTTAGTTTCTTCACCTTTTTGTCCATTCAATGACAAAGGGGGAGAAATATGAGTTAGTCTCCAAGCGGGCATGTATCTATTTTGGGCTTTTGTATAAGTTACAACTCTCATTCTTCAACCGATTTCTGTAATGAGTTGTAAACTTAACTACTGAGTGGTTCTCTGATACTCCTAATCCATCTTAATTCCTCATGCCTATTTCCTCAAGTTTATTCAATATGCATGATGCTTTTGTTCAGCAACCACTTTGCTCAGTGCATTGTCTTACTTCCTCAAGAATCGTATTCAATGCATTGTATAGATATTTCTGGATATAGGGGGACCTCTCCATAATTATAATCTGTCATGTTCATGCAATCGCAATTTCATCAAACATGCACATCTTCAGGGGGAGCATCTCTATATCCTGGAATTAGAATTGAAGTTCTTCAAATTATGTACTTCAAAACACTATATTTAATTCCGTTGAAGCTTTAACCTGATTTTCATTAAATTACCAAAAAGGGGGAGATTGTAAGTGTATCTAGTGCCCCCCTTGAGGTTTTGGAGAATTGATGAAAAAACGGTTAAGGGACTAATGTGTTTGCGAGTATACACTGGAGAAAAGTCCTTGAAGTATTGGTTGAACCACCATTGTCGACCCCCAAAAATGTTGAGGGACATTGAAGAAACTGGTGTTTTTCCTGAAGCATGCCAAAGGGAAATCCTGTGGAATCTGGATCCTGAGGCATCCAACCCGAGTCCTAACGAATTCGATTGGTGTCTTGAAGCAACTCAAGTTGAAGCAAAAAAAATCGAAGCGTAATCTTCGCTAGTATTTTGTTTTCTTGAGTTACACGAAAACACTCCCGCTGTTGGAGGGGTCGAGGAAATGAGTTTTGTAATTCTGAGGAATTGCTCAAGAGGAAACCCAAAGAAAAACCTTGAGGAATCTTCTGTAGTAGAAGTTTAGTTCCTCTGGTGTCTGAGACATTGTTCTGCAGGACACTGAGGAATCTGTCTTCGATTGAGGAGTCAGGAAATTGTCAGTGCAGTTGTCCTGAAGAAAGTGAGAGAGAGTGTGTGTTTCGACTGTGCCATGTGTCGCGTGGTGAGTAGCTGGAACCTTTACAGCCAAAGGTCCGGACCCATGGGCATTTATTTCCTTCCACACCTGGGCATTTATGTCTTTTCACTGAGGGATGCCTCGCGGCTATAAATAGTAGCCCCCATTCCCATTTGTGGGTTGGCTCCTCCGAAATAAAAATTGACGCTTGTCATTTGAGAGCATCCCTCCTATGAAGAATCTAAAGAACCCAAGTGTGGAAACCACACTAGCCCTGAGTAGTTGAGAATTTCTGAGGAATTCAGTTTGAGTGATCCGAAATTTTTTACTCTTGAAGACGGTGATCTTCCAACCGGTGTAGGAGTCATCGTTCTAAGGAATTCAAGATGCAATTGTGAATTCCCGAAGTGAACGGAGTCTGTGCAGGTTTCGGGAGTCTACCTTGAAGACTCACCTGAGTAATTGGACGGAGTCTGAGGACTCTATTACAAGGAGAATAAGGTGAAGACTGTGTCTTCTGAGTTGAATCTCAGCCTCTCCAACCAGATGTGGGGTTGTCACGGCAACTTGAACTCGTCTTCCAAATATGTGCCTTCAGTACTCTGGTGCTATTTCTTCAACTCTATTACTTCTGCACTTGCATTGAAGAATTCATACTGATGCTTTTGTATTGTTGTTTCCCTCTAATTTGAATCATCATAATATGCATCTGATGCCTACTCATGAATCTGTTCATGTTTATTTTTGTTGCAAAATGATGCTCTGCATGCATGTTTACATTCCACAAGCTTTCCGAGTTTCAACATTTTTCTGTCTTTCCTCAGTTTTGTATTGCCTCAGTCCTGAAGAATATGAAATTCTTCAAGAAAACAAAAATCTCCCATTCACTCCCCCCTCTGTTCGATAACTTGTGCTTTCAGTATGAGGAAACTATGGGTGTTTCCACAAGATAAAATGTAGAAGGAACACATGTAGAATATGGATTACATGAGGAACAAAGCATGTCCAAAGCTAGGTGGTAATGGAAAGGCATGTGAAGTGTATTGCCAAAATGCAAAGATAACATGGAGATATCATCACAACATATGCAAATACCATGAAGCAAGCAAATGTCATCTATGCCATATTCACATATGAAGTTGAATTTAATTGGAGTGGCATAGGCACTACAGAATGAGTTCAAAGATGTGATATGGGGTATCTCACTCATGGAATATGTCAAGGGTTGAGGAATGGCAATCATGATATGGCATATGGAATTAGCACAAGTTGTCCTATGTAGCATGCTAACACAACTACTCGCCATCACACGCTCACGATATATGGATGTCAAATCAAAGCATGTAGAAGACAAAATAGCATGAGGCATGACAAAAGAAGCAACAACATCATGCATGCAATCCATGTCCACTAGTGGGACAAGCACATCACCATCACCTAATATACCTTTGTTATCCCGCTCATGTGAAGTAGGTGTGGTGGAAAAGACCAAATTGTGGTTACATTCACTCATCCATGAGACCTAACACCAAGGGAGAAGACACAATAAAGGAAGAGGTTATGTTGTTACAATGGTAAATGGTCTCACATGACCTATCAACTACCTCACTCATCTCATGTGGTGGTGGCTCACGCACTCCCTCAAGGTGGATGCTCTCCAAATCACATATGGTGGAGTCCGTCAAGTGGTAGTGATTGTACTTGTGGTTGTGGTGGTGGCTCTCCTCACATGTGAAAGGTGGCATCTCATCATAAATGGGGCTAGTGGTGAACCTTCTCACTCTCTCAATATGGGTGTATATGTTTCTCAACTCAATACCATACGCCGCAGTGGTTGAAGGGAAATTCCTATGCTCAATCATCTCATCAACATCGCCATGGATGAAGTGCATAGAAGGTGTCACATCATCACTCGCCTCCATGAGAACATCATCATATAAGTCATCAAGAGAGTTGTGGCTCCCGAGTACCATAGCCTTGATGATGTATTGGTCCTCCAAACCAATCATGAAGTGGTACTTCCTCCAAGTGGGACCATCCTTGCCGGCTCATTGCAAGGCTTGCTTCATCTCCAAGAGGTACTCATCAAGTGGCTTGCATCCTTGAGTGGTGTTCTCCAATTGGCGAAGAAGATCTTCGGAGAGTACGGGGGGGGGGGGGGGGAACTCTTGCCGCAAAGCGCCCTTCAGCATGGACCAACTCATGTGTGGGATTGGCGAAGGTTGGTGAACCCACCATGTCAACACGCGTAGTCGAAGAAGTGTCTTGTGGCACGCGCTCCATGTTCTTCGAAGTTGACTTGGTGATGCACGAAGTAAGAGTCCAACCTCTCCTCCCATTCGAGGTACTCCTCCGTGTCATGAGTACCATAAAAATGGAGCTTAATGTCGTCATCGGAGTCGAAGAAGCTCGTGGGGGTGTTGGTCTTGAGCTCATGAAGCGTCTCGTGTTCATGATCTTGAGGGACTTGTCGATGAGCTCGGGGTGTGGCCCTTGTCGTTGCACCATGTTGGTGTAGAGGTGCTTGACTTGTTTTTGTTGGTGAAGATGCCATGTCCACCACCATCTTTATTGCTTGTGTCGTACTCCGCAAATGATGTACTCTCCCTATACATCATGGCACTAGTGGAAATAGTGAGTGGCTAATGGAAAGAACAATAGAAAGGTACCTTCTCCACTCCTTGGATGAAAAGGATCAATTATTGACCAATATTTTTAAGTGAGAAAAATGGTGTTGATAAGTGTTCCCCAACGCACACCTACAATCTCTCAACAAGGATATATGAACTGAAAATAGTGCCATGATCATTGTAGTTATCTGAAATCTATTGCTTGTTGATTTTACTTTTTCCGCAAAACCATGTTCCTCTTCTTAGCAACCCGCCGCAGCCTGAGGATGCTGAAATGCGGGAAGATCTCGATGTGATGTTGGTGGACCCTGCGCCTGCGAAGGGTGACGGTGCTAGTCAGCCTTCGGGTGCTGATGTTTGTCAGCCTTCGGGTGCTGATGCTAGGGGGTAGCCTCCTCTAAATGACGTTGATGATGATGACCTGGTGCCGCTGCGGTTTAGGCGGGGTCACTCCTCGACCTTTTGGGCAACCATCCGGTGTGGTAGTGGAGTGCCCTCGTTGGTAGTGCCAGATGTTGCACCTCGTCCACCTCCAATTGCTCAGAAAAAGCAGAAATTTTGGATGCTTCTTCGTCCAGGTGATGCACCTTTTGGGTTTGTACATTCTCCCTTTTACGGTTTTGTCTTTGTTTTTGTTTTACTCCTCATGCTGAAAACTAGCGTTCCTAGGGACTCAGCCTGTTCCGACAGCTTCGTCGACGAGTGCTTCCACTGCTGATCTTCGTGCGATCGATTTTGGTGCTGTTGTTTGTTGGAATTATGCCCTAGAGGCAATAATAAAATGTATTATTATAATTCTAGGTTGATTATTAATGGCCTATTCGGAGGTTTGCGAAGTGCATGTTAACTGCCTTCGGAGGAAAGCCCATATGCAGGTGTGGAGTAAAAACACAAAGCGTTCTTAGTCTGCCTCTAGGACTAACCCGTGTGTTATGGATGTCATGTTTTCCTGATCATAGGGCATTGGTAACGCCTGTAACACATGGGAGCACATTGCTTCAAGAACAAGGGTGTTGGACCGACCCAATTGTATGATTTACTTTGAGATCACGGCGTTTCCATGTTATGAGTAAAATCATCTAAATTTAATATTCGCGTTTCCTTAATGACCATGTGAATGGCTCGTAGCTTCATACCGGAGGGTGGGTAACAGGCATGGCTATAAAGGCTTTGCTCACCCACACAGGAAAGTGTGTCAAGAGACTTAACGATTCAAGTTGGAAATTTCTCCTCTAATGATGGAGATATACTCTCTGGGCCCTCTAGGTATTACGGTATCCAACATCATCTGGACAAACACTATGAATTGATCACAAGGGATACCGGAATACTAAACGAGAAAATGAAACAAAACAGGAAGGAGGATGACTTGGTATAATGGTTAATGGTTAATCATGCGGATACCTAAAAGATCTCACCTCAGGTTTTGTATAGTATCGTGAAGCAATTAGGAATGACATGTTAAGCTTACGGTTCACTCGAATTTATATTCGTGTAGGTGCGGGAACCTATATGGGTGTCCATGGCTCCGCTATCGGTTATTGTTCTACGAGAAAGAAAGTTTCATGTTCATGTCCGTATCCTATCAAACCTATGGGGTAACACACTTAAGGATAGTTGATCTGTTGAGTACTAAAGTGATAGGATCATGTATTTATCACGCCGCGAAAGTCTCGAAGTGATGGGGTTATGATTGATGAGAAAATCGGAATCGTTACGGAGACCCAGTAAGGTACCGGGAAGAGTTTTGAGAAAATCGGGTAAAACCGGAGGGCCGGAAAAATTCCAGGATGATCTAAATATGTTTAATATTTATTTATTGTGAATTCCTAAATTGTTTTAGAATTAATAAAATGAATATAATATCAATGGCCGCCCTCTAACTTGGAAGGCCCAAGTGGGGAGGGAGCACATGGACCAAGGAGGCCCAAGTGGTGGAGGTGCCTAGGAGGAAGCTTCCTCCCCCTTGTGGCGCACCCTAAGGTAGGGGAAACCCTAGGGCGCACCCCCTAGGGATTCCTCCTCCTCCAAGGTTGCATCCCCTCCTCTCCCTCTATAAATAGATGAGAAGGGGTCACCCCAAGGGAGACAATAAGATTGATCTTTTGCCCCAGGGCTACCCCTCTCTCATTCTCTTTAGATCTAAACACCACCATATCCCCGAAGAGCTGCTCCTCCCTACTCTCTACTCTGGTGGCGCCGAGCTCTGGACGACGGAGCCCTGACGGATCATTTACACCGTACGTGTGGATCAACTGTAGACAGATCGTGCGTTCGATCTTTTTTCGAGGGACTTCACGTGGATTAGATCGGTTTGTGGGATTGTGCTTATTCAAGCTTCTCCAACTCTCCATCAACGCCTTCCACTGCGAGAGTACTACCGTTGAACGGTTGTTAAGGTAACAAGATCGCTACCATTGCTTGCATCTATCTAGATCCAATCTTGGGACTTGGCTTTGTAGTGCCGAATTATTTTGTTTTCTACGCTGAATCCCAACAGCGGTATCATGAGCTACTTCTAGTAATAGATGCGGGTTCGATCTAGAGTTCATAGTGATGAACGGGCATTGCACAAAATTTTCATTGTGCTCGGTTTTTTATAATAGATCTAAACTGAATCTTCTAGTTGCTTCCCCTCTAATTGCACAAGTTGATCTGTCTTGTATTTCTTGATTTTGTTACAAACATCTTGCCCTCCGGGGTCCTTCTATGCTGCTCTTCAGTATGCTGGTCGCGCGAAGATGATTTGGGTCTTGCTTTTGGTGTGAAGAAATTGTGTAACAAAAGGGGCGTGTTAGATTGTTGATCCAACATGGGGATCAAACGTATTGACGACTGTTCAGTGTGGGTCATGAGATTAAATTGTAGTCTCATGGTTGATACGCCCCGAGTGTTAATCTAGCAACTTGAAGATTGTTCTTTATGTGGTTACGTATCTAGAAAAATGTTTTTCCATGCAAACCCTAGTAGCCACGTAAAAGATGCAAAGAATGAGTAGAAGAACATCTAACTTGTTTTTGCAGGAACATGTGATGTGGTATAGTCTTCGTCATGATAAGAGTTGTATGAGACGATTATACTTTGTACATGTTAAACTTTCATGACTTGCATGTCATGGTATGGCATGATGGCTGGAGCCATATGATTGTCATTTATTCGGCCTGCGTGCCAAACTTCATGTAATTTTATTTAGTAGAATAGATGCTAGCAATAGTTGTAGTATCTACATGAAGATGATGATCATACGTCATGGTGCTTGATGACATGCCGTGTGTGGAGGTGATGCTCTCCGCCAAAACAAGATGAAGAAAGAAAAGCATGGTGCTTGGAGCTTCTTGAAGAAAAGGGCTATACTATGTCACATACATTAAATTGCATGTGATGTTAACCCTTTTCATTGCATGTTTGAATGTGTAAGTAGTCGTGTTTTAATAGTTAGATCTCTCTTAAAATATCAAGAAGTTCGTGCTCTCCCAACCGTGCAACCGTCTGAAATAAACGCCACCCGAGGTGCGTCGTGTCACACGAGTACCAACGGAAAGGTAACAAAGAGGCGGGTGGATTGAGTTGTCTCCAAAGCAATAGCGCTTGGTTGTCTTGACGTTCTAGCTTATCAGATCTGAGATCGGAGCACAAGTGTCGAAAGACTAATACAAGAGTCATAAAATGGTTATGATTGGTTTTGTTAGTCCTACCGGGTTGATCTCCTTCATGGCTGAGTGTTACACCGGTGGATGGTGTATTGTTCCGGATCTTGATTAGCCTAAGATCAATTGTAGAGATATTGGTTTTAGTGGGGGAATTAGATTAAACTAGTTAAGATTAATGCAATTAATTTTGAAGCATGTATAAATCAATCTGCTTATATCGTTGTAGAGAGATGGCCCGCAACAACATTGCTTTTAGCTTAGGACCTATGCTTGAAAAAGAGAAGCATGCTGCAAATGGGGGAAACTATGCGGACTGGTTCCGTAATCTTGGGTTTATCCTCAAAGTTGCTAAGAAGGACTATGTTCTCAAAGAAGTTCTCCCAGTTGCTCCCGCAGAGGATGCATCGCAGGACGATAAGAACGTCTATGCGACTAAAGTGGATGACCACATGATGACGAGAGAGTAAACGGGTGATTGCTTCTCGCTGTCGTTGATTACCCCAAGTGGAAGGTTGAGATGTAGATAGCAGAAAATTTCCCTCAGTGAAGATACCAAGGTTTATCGAACCAGTAGGACTCCAAGGTCGACAAGTAGGTGACAACGGCGCCAAAAATTACTTCTAGCTAAGGAGTTGTCGTGGACCTGCACACAGAAACAAATAATTTTTCTCCCAATGAGTATGTAGAGGTTGTCAATCTCTCCGGTCTTGTTGTTTACAAAGGATCAAACACAAGGGTAGATAGCAGTGATAATTGCAACGAAAAGTAAAAGCAGAAAATAAAGTGGAGGTGTAAATGCTGGTGGAAATATGGACCGGGGTCCCATGATGTTCACTAGTGATGTATCTCTCCCAAAAGACGATAAAATAGCTAAGTTGGGTAAAAAAATTAAAGATGTGCAATTGACAGAATTATAAATGCACCGTAATGCTAATCATGCTGCAAGAAAGTTAGTGGCTCAAAAGTATGGGAAGTAGGCAAAGACAAGTAGACCGAAATCCATCTGCATCTACTCACTAATCATCCACCTTGAGATATCTCTCCAGAACATCTCTCTGGTATTAAGTTGCGAGCCCCACCCAAAGTGTAAACTCAAAGCAACAGACAACTGCATTAACAAACTTTGCGTAAGCTAAACAATCCTTGCAACCGTGGTTACAAACACCGTTGTTTTCTCCCTGGTGGAAACAGCAAATCCCCTAGGCTCATGTTTCTATCACTCAAGCTAGACATCAGGGGGCATGAACCCACAATCAAGCATAAACGCTCCCTCTTGGAGTTACTATCTACTACTTGGCTAAAGCAATAAAAAGCGACGGAGAACATGCAAGAATTACTCAAGAACAAAATATAAGAGGTAAACCAAATATATAACTCATCACAATCTGAACATAATCTCATAATCCATCGGATACCAGCAAACTCAGCATAGCAACAGCAGACAGAATTATTAGATGCCTTGATCATGTAGGGCAGCTCACAAGGGCTAAGAATTGAAGCACAAGATTGGAGAGAAGACATCACATAGCTACTGGTCATGGACCCATGTTCCAAGGGGGACTACTCACGGCACATCCGGGAAGCGTCCATGGTAGCGTAGAAGCTCCCGGAGGTCAATCCTCCCTCCGGCAGGGTGCCGGGAAGAGGTCTTCTGGTGCTCCCGATCTTGGAAGCACGAAGGGGACATAACAGAGAGGAAAATCGTGATCTGGGGGTCTCCTCGAGGGTTTTCGGAGCGAGGGGTAAAAATAGGCCGAAGGGGGGCACTAGGGAGTGAACCCTCCCCCAGGCGCCCTGGTGGCGCGGCTAGGAGGGGGTTCGCGCCAGGTGGGCGCCTGGGTGGGCCCTGGTCCCCCTCCGGCACTCCTTCGGTGATCTGGAAGCTTTCGTCATGATGATTTTTTATTTGATTTTTTTGGAATTTTTGGAGCTCTATAAATATGGGTAAAAACCTGCAACTTACAAACATAAGCACACAGAAACTGGCACGGGGTGCACCGAGTTAGTAGGCTAGTCCAAATATGTGTAAAAAGATATAAAAGTGTAGCAAAACACATAGTAATGTCACAAAAGAGCATGGAACAAGAAGAAATTATGGATACGTTTGGGACGTATGACCAGACCGCAGTATAATGCTTGATGCCGACATGCATGGATACTGAGCTTCAGAAATGTTTTCAGAACTTCACCGTTTTTGACATGGTGACACAACTGAACGCTCTGCATCTGAAGCAAGCTAGAGCTGAACGTTACGAGATAACGAAGCAGATCTGGGAATGCAAGATGGAAGAAGGTAGCTCAATAAGTGAGCACGTGATCAAACTTGTTGGTTACGCACAGAGGCTAAGTGCTCTGGGATTTGCAATCCCTACGACACTCGGCACTGACATTTGATGGCACTGAAGTAGTGCTCCTCGTTGGCTACCCTAGGTGGAATGTTGAGATGTAGCAAAGCAACAAATTTCCCTCGGTGAAGATACCAAGGTTTATGTATCCAGTAGGACTCCAAGGTCGACAAGTAGGTGGTTCGGCAAGTGACGCGCCATTTATGATTATCACTTGCTTTGCCTGGACCTGCACACAAATACAAATAACTTTGCTCCCAACGAGTACAAATAGGTTGTCAATCTCTTCGGCCTTGCCGTTTACAAAGGGTCAAACGCAACAGATAAAAGGATAATGATAACTAAAACTAGAAAGTAAAAGCAAGAAGTAAATTGAGGGTGTAAACAGTGGTGGAAATATGTACTGGGGTCCCATGATGTTCACTAGTGATGTCTCTCTCCCAAAATACGATAAAACTTCTATGCGAGGTAAACAAATCACAGCTGGGCAATTGACAGGATTACGGGCGCAAAACAATGCTAACTATGCTAAAAAGAAAGGAAGAGGCTCAAAAGCATGGGCGGTACACCAAAATAAGTAGACCGAAATCCAACTGCATCTACTACTAATCATCCACCTTGACATATCTATCCAGAACATCTCGCTGGTATTAAGTTGCGATCCCCACCCAAAGTGTAAACCCAAAGCAACAGACAACTGCATTAAAAGAACTTTGCGTAAAGTAAATAATCCTAGCAACCGCGGTTACAAGCACCGTTGTTTTCCCCCTTGTGGCAACAGCACATCCCCTAGACTCAAGTTTCTGTCACTCAAGCTAGTCATCAGGGGGCATGAACCCACAATCCAGCATAACGCTCCCTCTTGGAGTCACTACCTACTACTTGGCCAAAGCAATAAACAGCAACGAAGAACATGAAAGAATTACTCAAGAACAAAAATATAAAAGAGAAGAACCGAATATATTACTCAATCACAATCTGAACATAGTCTCATAATCCATCAGATCCCAGCAAACTCAGCATAGCAACAATAGAAAGAATTACATATGTGCCTTGATCATGTAGGGCAGCTCACAAGGTCTAATCAATGAAGAACAAAGAGGGGAGGAGAAACATCACATAGCTACTGAAGCGTCCATGGTGGTGGAGAAGCTCCCGAAGGTCAATCCTCCCTCCGGCAGGGTGCCGGGAAGAGGTCTTCTGGTGCTCCCGATCTTGGAAGAGCGGCGGCGGTGGAACAGAGGTGACATCGCGAAAAAGGGTTCTGTCTTCGGGGGTTCCGGGTCGAGAGATAAATATAGGCGAAGGGGGGCAGCCGGGGGGGCACCAGGGAGTGCAAGCGCCCCCTGGCGCGGCCTAGAGTGGGGTCGCGCCCCCTGGCCGCCTAGGCACAGGGTGGCCCCCCGTCAGCTCTCCTTCGGGGCTCCAGAAGATTCCGTTGTGCTGATTTTTTATTGGATTTTTACGGAATTTTTGGAGCACTTTTAATACGGGGGAAACCTGAAATAGAAATATAATAGAAAACGGAAACTGAACCTGGGGTGCACTTAGTTAATAGGTTACTCCAAATCTGATCAAAAGTGAATGAAAGTGTATCTAAAACATAGCAATATCACACAAAAGTAATAGATACGTTTGGGACGTATCAACATCCCCAAGCTTAATTCCCTCTCGTCCTCGAGTAGGTAAATGATAACAAGCATAATTTCTGTGGTGACATGCTACCAACCATATAAGAACTTTTAAGTAAAGTAATCAAGGTATGTAATTCAATTCAAGTCAAAACAGGCAAGAGTCTATATTAGCATTGAAACAAGCAACAAAAGAACATTAAGGTGCAAGAGCTCTTGTTGTCCGTGGCTCGAATGTCTCCAGATGGTGTTTGCGTTCAAGAAGTGGTGGGTGAGAATATGAGAGAGAAAAATATTTATTTGTTGAGAACTCAATCTACTAAAGTTTCACACTTAGTCTTATTTGGAATCTTACTTGACTCGCCCCCAGGCCACTAGCCAGGTACAAGTCAATTTGATCCACTCCCTTTCGATATTTTGAACACTCATGCAATGGATAAGCGTAAGCACGAGAGTTCACACTTAGGAGGGTAAAGAGAGAGATATGGTGGAGGAGGAAGAGAAAAAGGTGTGAAAGGCTCACATCAATTAGAACAATCATAGGCGAGAGGGCCGAATGATAGATATGATGTGAGGAATAGGGATTGCCATGCAACAGATGCACATATGAGCTAAGAAAAGCTCTCCAATGAACTAGTGGGGGTGCATACAACTTGCTCGCTCAAAAATACCTAGATCTCATTTGAGGTGGCTCATCATTGGAATATACAAGCCAAGTTATATAGTGTGAAGGTCCCCACATAGCTATATGCATATATGATCATCTCTATGTAGTACAAGGTATAAGAGGGAGTACGAGTGTGGATCTTTCAAAAGGAATAGTAGTGTTGCCCCCTTCTCTCTTTTTATTTTCTTTTTTCTCTTTTTTGTATTTTTTTTGGTGGCCTCAATAGCTCTTTCTATTTCTCTCATTTTTCCTCTTTGGGATCTTTTAAAATTTTCCTCTTTGGGATCTTTTCCTCACATAAGGGCAACACTCTATTTTACAAGAAGTATAGAAGATCTTTCACACTTTACAAAGGACTCAACATAAAGAAGATGTAGCTATCATGATGTATGCCAATGTATGCCTCTGCCAGTGTAGCAGGAACATGTAAGACATGAAGATCAAGTCATGAGAAGGTGGACGTTGCATGGAAATATATCTCGAAAAGGCTATGAAAATGCCTTGATAGGTAGGTATGGTGGATGTTTTGAGGAAAGATATAAGGAGGTTTATGATGACAGAGCGTATCATGCCAAGAGTTTGGATGCACCGGCCTAGTAGGCGCCAACTCTCGGAGTGAGAAGAGGCAATGCACGGTACCAAAGAGGCTAGAAAATATGAGGAGGTGGAAGTGTCAACTTTCAATACTTACATTAGTGCGAAGAACTCATGCACTTATTATCGGTAACTCTCAATCTAATCAGGAGGTTCACAAAGAGACAAGTACCCCGAGGAGGAGTGTATGGGGGTTTGGATATCCTTGCGCATCCTCGACTCATGGTACATGAATGTACTCTAATATCCGATCCCTCCAAAGATTAGTGATCCATCTAGTAGCTAGAGTTCTCCACTAGTTTTTGTAGGTTTTTTAAAAATAAATACGGATTGCCCAAAATACGACACCTATCACTAATAGGCTAGAGCTCTTGACACCAAAAGTTCAAACATTACTCACAGCAATACCTAAAAACTATTGCAAGTTAGTACTACAACTGAATAGCAACCTCAATTACCTACTTTAAGTCAAGACACAACTCAGTGCAACAACCAACTCTCTTAACAAGATAAACATGAAAACCAAAGAGAGTTCCAGCAACAAACTAAACAAAAGCTCTTGAAAAATATAAACATGAAAACTAAGAGCTAAACATGACAGCAGCTAAAAAAAGATAAGGAACACACAACAAAAGAAAGATAAGCATGAAAATCCTATAATGTGTTCTATTTTGAAGTGGAGCGTGTTTCTCTCCCACACAAAGAAAGTTGGGTTCTAACTGTTTATGAACAGCAAATAAAGCAAAAGAAAACTAAAAAGTAAACCTAAGAGTGAGACGCTCCAAGCATAGCACATAACGCATGAAGTGATAAAAATATAGTGAGACGAAGGACGAACTGACGATTGTTGATGGAGAAGAGGATGCACGGGGGGCATCCCCAAGCTTAGATACTTGAGTCTCCTTGAATATTTATTGGGGATGCATGGGGGCATCCCCCAGCTTGAGCGTTTGACACTCCCGGATCTTCTTTCATCATCTTCCCTCACACACTTGAAAACTCCCTTCATACATAACTCATCATAAGCTGATTAGAGAGGTTAGTACCCTTAATAAAATAATTTGCCTCTTCTAGAAATAAAGATTTTCTTGAAGGGCTACTGTTTCTCAAGATTTGCAAAAAGTTTTTCCAAAGAAAAAGCTAGCGCAAGACTTGCAAAAGTGAGGAAAGGTAAAACGTGGCAGAATCTGTGAAAAACAGACCAGCAGGTAGTAAATATTTTTTTTGGGGTACTTCGGCGTTCCTCGACCCTCAACCCCTTGACGACTGTCAACCCTCGATCCCTCGACGACCCTCGACCCTTGGCCTGTCTCGACGTTCCTCGACCCTCAACCCCTCGACGACCGTCGACCCTCGACCCCTCGACGACCCTTGATACTCAAACCCTCGGCGACCCTCAACCCTGATCTCTCGGCGACCCTCGACCCTTTACCGGCTAGTTCCCGACCCTTGACCGCTCAGCGATCCTTGACACCCTCGTTTCCGATAAAAACTAAGAAAAGGAAGAAGAATAAAAAAGACAAGAAGAAGAAAATAAGGAGAAGAAGGAATAGAGGAGAAGAAGAAAAAATTGATTTTTAAATCTATTTTTTCTTCTTCTCCTCTATTCCTTCTTATTCTCCTTTTTTATTTCTTATTCCTCTTCTCTTCTTCTCCTCCTTCCTATTTTTTATTTCTTTAATTTTTCTTTTCTCTATTTTTTTATTTCTTCTTATTTTCCTTTTCCCTCTCCTTTTTTTATTTCTTCTTCCTTCTTACCTCTTTCTTCTCATGTGTTGGGTCCGCAGGCCACACAGCACGCCACGGTCGTGGCCATGGCCGTGGCCGGCGGTGACCAGCGGAAAGCAGCGCGGGGGCGGGCGCGGGCGCGGTAGGCAGGCGGCGACCAGCGGAGGCGCGCACGGGAGTGGAGCTCCGATCCTGTCCATTGAGTCTACCGGCGGCGAGCACGTACAAATAAAATGGAAAGGGAAAAGGAGGGAATGGGGGAGGCGCTCATAGCGACGGCGGGGGCGGCGGGCGGGAACGACGTGGGGGATCATGGCGACGACGAGGGCGGCGGACGGGCAGACTGACGGCGTCAGTTTCGTCTCTGGCGTCGTTGGGGGCAAATGGAGAGATGAGGAACTGAAAACTTCTAAGTGCCAGTTATATAGCCAGAGCATTGGTCCCGGTTCGTAGCACCAACCGGTATCCCTTTGGTTCCGGTTGATGCTACCAACCAGGACGAAAGATCTCTTTTCAGCAGCCCAAAGCGCGGGAAACAGAGACCTTTGGTACCGGTTGGTGGCACAAACCAGTACCAATGCTCCCCTTTCTTTGCGGTTGGTAGCACGAACCGGTACAAAAGGGCGGCATTGGTATTGGTTGGTGCTACGAACTAGGATGAATTATGCATTGCCGCGGTGCAGTGGGATGTTTAGTCCCACCTCTCTAGTCGAGGGGCAGCCGTAGTGGTTTATAAACACTGATGCGCGTACCACTTCGAGCTCCTCTCGACCACAGGCTTACGATCCTAATCTGTTACTCCGTGTCAGTGGGCCTGCTGGGCCTACCGCGGGCCTAGATCCTGGCCCATTATCGGGTTTCTAGTCGTATCCAGGCCGTGTCAGCCCAGTAGGTGGCATTTTTTTCTCTGGAAAAAGGAGCTTTAGTCCAGGTTGGTGCCTCCAACCGGTACAAAAGGCCTCTCCCTTCCGAAATTAACCACTAACTAAGTTTGTGACTCTTTAGTACCGGTTGGTACGTAGAACCGGTACTAAAGGTCCCCTGTAACCACGGTTCCAACATTAAAATTAGTACCACCTCGCCAGCCGAAGTGGATTTAGACATGTTTATAAGCACGGGTCTGCGTGGACTTATCGTAGCATAGCAAGTTCAGGAAAGATTGTACACGGAGAAATTCATCTGTATCCTGTACTCTATAAGGGAAAATTTAGACGAACCTCTGTAAGTTAGCAGATTTTCCAGATGTGGCAACGAGGTGGGCCCGTATGAAAACCCGTATGGGATCCCATACGAGTCCAAGCCCTAGGCCGCGCCAGGTGGCCACCTGGGGGCCTGGTGGGTCCCACCTGGTCCCCCTTCGGGAATCTGGAAGGTTCCTTCACGCTAATTTTTTATCTGATTTTCCCGAATTTTTGGAGCACTTTTAATATGGGGGGAAACTGAAATAGAAAAACAGCAAAAAACAGAAACTGGCACTGGGGTGCACTTAGTTAATAGGTTAGTCCAAATATGATCAAAAGTGTATGAAAGTGTATCTAGATCATAGCAATATCACACAAAACATGCATGGAGCAAGCAGAAATTATCGATACGTTTGGGACGTATCAACATCCCCAAGCTTAATTCATGCTCGTCCTCGAGTAGGTAAGTGATAACAAGCATGATTTCTGTGGTGACATGCTAGCAACCATATAAAAACTTTGAAAAGTAAACCAATCAAGCTATGTGATTCAATTCAAGTAATAAAATGCAAGAGTCTATATTAGCAATGAAACAAGTAACAAAATAACATTAGGTGAGAGAGCTCTCGTTGTCCGTGACTCAAATGTCTCCAAATGGTGTTTCCGTGCAAGAAGAGGGATAGGGAATACAAGAGAAAAAGATTATTTTTTGTGTTGAGAACTCATCTACTAAAGTTTCACACTGGGTCTTCTTTTGAATATTATCTTGACTCGTCCCCAGACCACTAGCCAGGTACAAGTCAATTTGATCCACTCCTTTTCGATATTTTGAGCACTCATGCAATGGATGAGCGTAAGAACGAAAGTTGACACTTAGGATGGTAAAGAGGGAAATATGGTGGAGGAGGAAGACAAAAAGGATGAGAAAGGCTCACATCAATGAGGACAATCATAGGCGAGAAGGCCAAATGATAGATATGATGTGAGGAGTAGGGATTGCCATGCAACGGATACACATATGAGCTAAAAATCTCTCCAATGGAACTATTGGGGGTGCATCTAACTTGCTCGATCATGAAGACCTAGAGCTCTTTTGAGGAGGCTCATCCTTGGAATATGAAAGCCAAGTTCTATAGTGTGAAGGTACTCACATAGCTATATGCATGAATGATCATCTCTATGGAGTCCAAGGATAAGAGGGAGTACTAGTGTGGATCTTTCAAAAGGATAGTAGTGTTGTCCCTTTCTCTCTTTTTATTTTATTTTTCTATTTTTTCTATTTTTTTGTATTTTTTTGGTGGCCTCACTGGCACTTTCTATTTAACTCTCATTTGTCCTCTTTGGGATCTTTTATTTTGTCCACTTTGGGATCTTTTCGTCACTTAAGGGCAACACTCTAATTTACAAGAGGGTATAAAAGATCTTTCACACTTTACAAGGTACTCAAATCATAAAGAAGATGTAGCTATCATGATGTATGCAATGTATGCCGCTGCCAGTGTAGCAGGAACATGTATGACATGAAGATCAAGTCATGAAGAGGTGGAAGTTGCATGGCAATATATCTCGAAAAGTCTATGGAAATGCCTTGGTAGGCTGGTATGGTGGCTGTTTTGAGGAAGGATATAAGGAGGTTTATGATGACAGAGCATATCATGCCAAGGGTTTGGATGTACCGGCGAAGGTGGACGCCAACTCTCGGAGTGAGAAGAAGGCAATGCACGGCACAGGAGAGGCTAGCAAATATGAGGATGTGGAAGATTCAACATTCAATACTTACATTAGTCCGAAGAACTCATGCACTTATTATCGGTACCTCTCAATCTAATAAGGAGGTTCACAAAGAGACAAGTACCCCGAGGAGGAGTGTATGGGGTTTTGGTTATCCTTGCGCATCCTCGACTCATGGTACGTGAGTGTACTCTAATATTCGGTCCCCTCCAAAGATTAGCGATCCATCTAGTAGCTAGAGTTCTCAACTGGTTTTGTAGGTTTTGAAAATATACACGGATTGCCCAAAATACGACACCTATCACTAATAGGCTAGAGCTCTTGACACCAAAAGTTCAAACATTACTCACATCAATACCTCAAAACTATTGCAAGTTACTACCAAAATTAAATAGCAACCTCAATTACCTACTTTCAAGACAAGACACAACTCAGTGCAACAACCAACTCTCTTAACAAGATAAACATGGAAACTAAAGAGAGTTCCAGCAACAAACTAAACAAAAGACAAGGCTCTTTATAAAGACAAACTAAAACTAAAACTAAACGTGGCAGTAGCTACGAAAAGATAAAGAACACACAACAGTAAAAAAAGATAGGCATGCAAAATGCTATGATGTGTTCTAGATTCGAGTGGAGCGTGTTTCTCTCCCACACAAAGTAAGACGGGGTCTAACTTCTTATGAAAAGGAAGCAAAGCTAAAAACAACTAAAAATAAAACCTAAGAGCGAGACGCTCCAAGCATAGCACATAACGCATGAAGTGATTATAGTGAGACGAAGGACAAACTGATGATTGTTGATGGAGAAGGGGATGCACGGGGGCATCGCCAAGCTTAGATGCTTGAGTATCCTTGAATATTTCTTGGGGATGCATGGGGGCATCCCAAAGCTTGACCGCTTGACACTCTCGGATCTTCTTTCATTATCTTCCATCGCACACTTCAAAACTCCCTTCATACATAACTCATCATAAGATGATTAGAGAGGTTAGTACCCTTAATAAAATAATTTATCCGCACTAGATATAAAAATATTCTTGAAGAGCTACTGTTTCTCAATATTTCCAAAATGTTTTTGCAAAGAAAAATCAAGTTTAAGGTTTGCAAAAGTAAGGATAGACAAAACGTGGCAGAATCTGTGAAAAACAGAACAGCAGGTAGTAGAGAATTTTTTCGGGGTACTTCTGCAACTCAAATAAAAAACTCAGAAAATAAGAAAGTTCCGCAATTGTATAGAGCACGCTGTGTAAAAAATTCAGCTCAAAAAGATGAACTGGTGATTTGATCCGATTTTTTCGGTCAAGAAGACAGAATCTGTTTTCTGGACAGCATGTCACAACTTTTGCTTCCCTTATCATAAGAGGCTATAACTTGGCACAAAGCTTGAAAATAAAGATACAATGGTGTTGCTGCAGTAGTAACAATCATCAAGACCACGAAAACAGAAGTAAAAATGTCTTGGGTTGCCTCCCAACAAGCGCTTTCTTTTACGCCTTTAAGCTAGACATAAGGCAAAAGAAGAATCAAGTTCTATCAAGAGAAAGAGAATAGCTAGCCCGTGTAATGGACTCAAAAGGTAACTTGACTTTCTTTCTAGGGAAGTGTTCCATCCTCTTTTTGAGAGGGAACTGAAATTTTATATTCCCCTCTTTCATGTCAATGATAGCACCAACGGTGCGAAGAAAAGGACGTCCCAAAATAATTGGACATAAAGGTTCATACTCTATATCCATAATAATAAAATCAACGGGAACATAGTTGTCATTGACGATGATAAGCATATCGTCAATCTTCCCCAAAGGTTTCTTTACAGAAGAATCGACAAGACGAACACCAAAAGAACAAGAATCAAAAGGTTTCAATTCAAACATATCATACATTGTTTTGGGCATGACGAAGGTACTAGCTCCAACGTCACATAAAGCATAGCAAGAGAAGTTATTTAATTTAATTTTTATCATAGGGTCCCAACCATCATCTAGCTTCCTAGGTATGGAGGCTTCTATCCTAAGCTTCTCCTCCCTAGCTTTGATGAGAGCATTTGTGATATGCTCTATGAAGGCAAGATTAAGTGTGCTAGTGTGGGGGTCTCTAGACATTTTGTGTAGTAAGCTGATAACTTCTGAGAGGGTGCAACTATCAAAATCAATATCACTACTATCAAAAGTGGTAGTAGTGTCATCTAGGCTCACTTGTTTGAAACCCTCTATGTTCATAGGAGTTTCTTCTTCTATGGTTGAGCTATTAGCATGACCATTAATAGGTCCAATGGGACCAGGAGTGCATTGGGTACTAATAGTTTCGGTATCCTCAACAATTTGGATAGTGGAAACTGTGTGGTGTGTAGGAAGGCTCTTAATTCTATCATCTTCCATAGGGATAACTTCTGGTTTGGCTGACATTTGATTTATCAAAGTAGATTGGGTGTGGGACATATTCGAAACATGGGTTTTAGTGGCGTTAAGTCTAGTTTGGAGGTTATAGATCTCACTGTTCAGGCTCTCAAGTTGTTCACTAATGTTTTGCAAAATGGCAGTGTGCTCACCTATTTGCTTAGATAAGACTTTGTTTTGTTCAAACTCGGTATGCATATAATTCTTAGTAGCCTTCTCTATTTCCATCAATTTCTCATAGCTAGGTAAGTCTCTTTCCTTGTAAGTAGGATTATAGGAGTTGTTGCTAGGGTAGGTGTTGTTGTTCCCATAGTTGGATGGAAACGGTCTAGGATTACTAGAAAAATTGCCCCTATAAGCATTATTGTTGAAGTTGTTTCTAGCAATGAAGTTCATATCTACTTGTTCTTGAGCAACCAAAGAATTTAAAGGAACATCATGAGGATTAATAGAGGGTTGCTTGGTAAGTAGAGACATAATTAAGTCAACTTTTTCATTTAGGGAGGTAATCTCCTCGACAGAGTTTACCATCCTACCTATTGGAGCGCGTTCGGTGCGCCATTGGGAATAGTTGGTCATCATCTCATCGAGAAGCTTTGTGGCAGCACCAAGTGTAGTTGACATAAAGATTCCTCCCACGGCCGAATCTAACAGGTTCCGCGAGGTAAAGTTCAAGCCTGCATAAAAAGTCTAGATAACCATCCAGGTAGTCAAACCATGTGTAGGGCATTTCTTAAAAAGATATTTCATACGTTCCCAAGCTTGGGCAACATGTTCATTATCAGATAAAAAATCAGCGACACGGAAGCTTCCGGAAACAGCAAAGGAGGGAAGGGGGGCGACCACAGGGACTCCATAAGGGTCCCTGGCGCGGCCCCACCCTAGGTCGCGCCAGGGGGCCTCCTAGCTGCCTTGTGGCCCCTCTCGGTGCCCCCTTCGCCTATATTTACACCCCGTGACGGAAACCCCTAAGACGAATCCCTTTTTCGCGATCTCGCCTCTGTACCGCCGCCACCGCCGTTTCTAGATCGGGCTGCCTGGAGAAGCTGCTCCGGCACCCTGCCGGGAGAAGCTACCCCCTCCGGGAGACCATCCATAGCCATGGATGCCTCCCGTATGTACCGTGAGTAGTTCCCCTTGGACCATGGGTCTGTGACTAGTAGTTATGTGATCTATCTCTCCCCTCTTTGTGCCTCCACTTTCGAGACCTCGTGAGCTTCCTCACATGATTGAGGCAGCTTTGTAATTTTCTGCCGTTGCTATGCTGAGTTTGTTGGGATCTGATGGATTATGAGACTATGTTCAGATTGTGATGAGTAATATATTTGGTTCTTCTCTTTTATATTTTGTTCTTGAGTAAATTCTTGCATGTTCTCCGTTGCCGTATCTTACTTTGGCCAAGTGATTTGTTGCAACTCCAAGAGGGACTGTTATGCTTGATTGTGGGTTCAACCCCTTGATGTCTAGCTTAAGTGACAGAAAAATGAGACTAGGGGATGTGCTGTTGCCACCAGGGATAAAACAATGGTGCTTGTATCCGCGGATGCAAGGATTGTTTACTTTACGCAAAGTTCTTTTAATACAGTTGTTTGTTGCTTTGGATTTACACTTTGGGTGGGATTCGCAACTTAATACCAGCGAGATGTTGTGGATAGATATCTCAAGGTGGATGATTCGTAGTAGATGCAAATGAATTTCGGTCTACTTACCTTGGCGTACTGCCCATTGCTTTTGAGCCCTTCCTTTCTTTGCAGCATACTTAGCATTGCGGTGCCTTCATAATCCTGTCAATTTGCCAACTATGATTTGTTTACCTCGCTAGCACTTTTATCGTCTTTTGGGAGAGAGACATCACTAGTGAAAATCACGGGACACCGGTCCATCTTCATATCACTGTTTACATCCTTAGTTTACTTTTCAGTTGCTATCACTATCATTATCTTTTGCGTTAATCCTTTGTAAACAGCAAGGCCGGAGGAATTGACAACTCCTCTGTACTCGTTGGGAGCAAAGTTATCTATATCTGTGTGCAGGTCCAGGTGAAGTTAGCAACCTCGGCGCCATTGCTCACTTTACCACCTTTTTGTATCTCTGCGAGTCCTACGGGAGACAAACTCTATCCTCTACATAGGGGAAATTTGCTGCTACGCTACATCTCACCTTCCACTTGGTGTAACCAACGAGGAGTGAGAGATCCTCACCATATCAAGCCAATTTCTGGCTCCGTTGCCGGGGACTCCAGTCTACAAGATAGGGGAGTTGCACACTATCTTTTATCTTTGCTTTTTAGTCTTGTTAGTTTACCTTTCAGTTTTTACTTTTGTGTCCCTTATCAAAAATACCAAAAATACCTGCTGCTACTATGGGTTCCAATGAAAACACCAAGTTGTGTGACTTCACTAGTCACAACAACAGTGACTTTATCTGCACTCCTATTGCTACACCTGCTACTTCAGCACCTTCTTATGAGATTAAACCTGCTTTGCTAAACCTTGTTATGAAAGATCAATTCTCTAGTTCTAGAGATGATGCTGCTTTGCATTTAAATAATTTTATTGAGCTTTGTGATATGCAAAAGTACAAAGAAGTAGATGGTGAAATTGTTAAGCTTAAGCTTTTTCCTTTCTATTTAAGGGATGAAGCTAAAATCTGGTTTCAATCCTTTCCTAAGAACAACATAGATTCTTGGGATAAGTGCAAGGATGCTTTTATCGGGAAGTACTATCCCCCTGCTAAAATTATTCAATTGAGGAGTAACATTATGAATTTCAGGCAATTGGATAATGAACACGTTGCTCAGGCATGGGAACGTATGAAGACGCTTGCCAAGAACTGCCCCACACATGGACTGACTACCTGGATGGTTATCCAGACTTTTTATGCAGGCTTGAACTTTACCTCGCGGAACCTGTTAGATTCGTCCGCGGGAGGAACCTTTATGTCGACCACACTTGGTGCTTCCAGAAAGCTACTTGACGGCATGGTGCTGAACTACTCTCAGTGGCACACCGAAAGATCTCCAACTGGTAAGAAGGTAAATTATGTCGAGGAGATCTCCTATCTAAATGAAAGGTTGACCTTATCATGTCTCTACTTACCAATCAAGCTCCTATTGATCCTCAGGATGTTCCTTTAAATTCTTTGGTTGCTCAAGAACAAATAGATGTGAACTTTATCTCTAGAAACAAATTCAACAATAATTCTTATAGGGGCAACTTTGCTAGTAATCCTAGACCGTTTCCATCCACTTATGGGAACAACAACACCTATCCTAGCAACAAGAACTCCACCTCTGAACTAGGGAGTATGCTTAGAGACTTTATCACTACCCAAAAATCCTTCAACAAGAATGTGGAAGAAAAACTAGTTAAGTTAGATAATCTTTGTTTGAAGGTAGACAACTTAGCCCTTGATGTTGAGATGTTAAAATTTAGAACCTCTCCCCTTGAGGAGAGTAAGGTCACTCCTATTAATGCTATCCAGTTACAAATCAATGAAAACATTACGATGATGGCTAAACTTAAAGAAAGATGGGCTAGAGAAAAAGAGGAAGAGGAAAGAATTAAGAGCCTTCCTACCTACCACACAGTAGCCACTATCCAAGTAGTTGAGGATGTCCAAACAGTTAGCACCATCACACCCCTAGTCCCACTGGACCTATCAATGGTGATGCTACCACCACAACCATAGATGAAGAAACCTCTATGAACATAGAGGCTTTCAAACAAGTGAGCTTAAATGATATCACTACCTCCTTGATAGATAGTAGTGATCTAGACTTTGACAACTGCACTTTACCTGAAGTTATTGGTTTCCTACACAAGATGTCCAGAGACCCCCACACTAGCACACTTAATCTTGCCTTCATAGAGCATATCACCAATGCTCTAATCAAAGTTAGGGAGGAGAATCTTAGACTAGAAGCCTCCATACCTAGGAAGCTAGATGATGGTTGGGATCCTATGATAAAAATCAAATTGAATAACTTATCTTGTTATGCTCTTTGTGATGTTGGAGCAAGTATCTTTGTTATCCCCAAAAGAATGTATGATATGCTTGAATTGAAACCTTTTGATTCTTGTTCTTTTGGTGTTCGTCTTGTTGATTTTTCCGTAAAGAAACCTTTGGGGAAGATCGACGATGTTCTTATCATTGTCAATGACAATTATGTTCCCGTTGATTTCACTATTATGGACATTGAATGTGAACCTTCTTGTACAATTATTTTGGGACGTCCTTTTCTTCGCACAGTTGGTGCTGTTATTGACATGAAAGAGGGGAATATAAAATTCCAATTCCCTCTCAATAAAGGGATGGAACATTTCCCTAGGACAAATAATTTGCCTTTTGAGTCCATCACACGGGCTAGTTATTCTCTTGAACAAACTTGATCTTCTCCTTTAATCCTAGCTAATGGCTCTAAAGAAGCGCTTTCGGGAGGCAGCCCGCAACGAGTTTAGCTTTATTTTTGCTTTTCTTCTGTTCTTAGTGGTCTTGATGATTGTTACTACTGTAGCAACATAATTGTATATTTACTTTTCAAGCTTTGTGCCTTTTATAGCCTCATACGACAAGGGAAGTGAAAGTTGTGACATGTTGTCCAGAAAACAGATTGTGTCCTCGTGACTAGAAAATCATGGAAAAATCCCAGTTCATCTTTTTGAGCTGAATGTTTTTCACAGTATGCTCTATACAATTACGAAACTTGCGTATGTTCTGAGTTTTTTTATTTGAGTTTCATAAGTACCCCTAAATAATTCGTTTCTATCTTCTGTTCTGTTTTTCACAGATTCTGCCACGTTTTGTCTCTCTTCACTTTTGCAAACCTTAAGCTTGCTTTTTCATTGCAAAAACGTTTTGGCAATCTAGAGAAATAGTAGCTCTTCAAGATTATCTTTATTTCCAGTAAGAGAAAATTATTTTATTAGGGTACTAACCTCTCTGATCAGTCTTCAATGAGTTATGTATGAAGGGAGTTTTCAAGTGTGCGATGGAAGATGATGAAAGAAGATCCTGGAGTGTCAAACGCTCAAGCTTCGGGATGCCCATGTGCACCCCCAATAAATATTCAAGGAGACTCAAGCGCCTAAGCTTGGGGATGCCCCCGTGCATCCCCTTCTTCATCAACAATTATCAGTTCGTCTCTCGTTGCACTATATTTTTATCACTTCATGCGTTATGTGCTATTCTTGGAGCGTCTCGCTCTTAGATTTTTTTTTTAGTTTTCTTTTGCTTTGTTTGCTGTTGTAACAAGTTAGATCCCAGCTTACCTTATTTTGTGTGGGAGAGTTACACGCTCCGCTTGAACTAGAACTCCTGATAGGATTTGCTTGCTTACTCTTTTAGCTGTGAGTTATTCTTTTTCTTTTTCTTAGCTGCTGCTCTGTTTAGTTGTAGTGCTTTAGTTTTTTCCAGAGATGTTCTTTTTTTTTAGGTTGAACTTTCTATAGGTTGCATGTTTTATCTTGTTAGAGAGTTTGCCTGTTGCAGTGAGTTTTGTGTCTTGACTAGAAGTAGGTAGTTGAAGTTGCTTTTCTCTTTGTAGTAGTAACTTGCAATAGTTTTGAGGTATTGACTAGAGTAATGTTTGTACTTTTGGTGTCAAGAGCTTGAGCCTATTAGTGATAGATGTCGTATTTTGGGCAATCCGTGTGTTTTTCGAAAGCCAAAAACCCCTGTCGAGAACTCTAGCTACTAGATGGATCACTAACCTCTGGAGGGTTCGAATATTAGAGTACACTCACGTACCATGAGTCGACGATGCGCAATGATAACCAAATCCCGATACACTCCTCCTTGGGGTACTTGTCTCTTTGTGAACCTCCTGATTAGATTGAGAGTTACCGATAATAAGTGCATGAGTTCTTCGGACTAATGTGGGTATTCTAAAGTTGACACTTCCACCCACCTATACTTTTTCTAGCCTCTTCGGTACCGTGCATTGCCCTTTCTCACCTCGAGAGTTGGCGCATACTTCGCCGGTGCATCCAAACCCTTGGCACGATACGCTCTGTCATCATAAGCCTCTTTATATCTTTCCTCAAAACAGCCACCATACCTACCTACAAGGCATTTCCATAGACTTTCCGAGATACATTGCCATGCAATATCCATGCTCTCATGACTTGATCCTCATGTCATACCTTTGCATCATGATAGTTATATCTTCTTTATGTGACTACCTTTGTAAAGTGTGAAATATCTCCTATATTCTTGTAAAATATAGAGTGTTGCCCCTAAGTGAGGAAAAGATCTCAAAGAGGACAAAATCAAAAGATCCCAAAGAGAACAAATGAGAGTTAAATAGAAAGAGCCATTGAGGCCACCAAAAAAATACAAAAAAAGAAATAAAAAGAGAGAAGGGGCACACTACTATTCCTTTTGAGAGATCCACACTAGTACTTCATCCTCTATCCCTTGTACTCCATAGAGATCATCATCATGCATATAGCTATGTGGGGACCTTCACACTATAGAACTTGTCTTGTATATTCCAATGATGAGCCTCCTCAAACGAGCTCTAGGTCTTCTTGAGCAAGCAAGTTAGATGCAACCCCACTAGTGTGACGCCCCCAAAATCAATCCGTGTACAGTAATCATACACGTAGGGTACACGGCTGAGATTAGGGTGCCACGGTGAGAATATCACAGCACAACACTAAACACAAAAGGATAAACCAATATGTTACAATACCAGGGATCACGAGGATCCGAATACATAAGTTAAACAATCATAATATCTGAGTACAGACATAGTTAGTCAAGTTTTTCCTTAAGAAGGCTAGCACAAATAACATCAGAGGTACAGATCGAAAAGGCGAGGCCTCCCTCCTGGGATCCACCGAACTACTCCTGGTCGAGGGGGAACTCGACGTCGTAGAAGTCGCCTCCGGGGTACTCCTGCTCCTGGGCTCCAACGACGGCTGCAGCGGCCGATCAGGCAAAGAGAAAAGGGGGAAATAAAGCAAAGGTGTGTATCTAACATACCCGCGAGTCTTACGTCCGCTACTAAGCATTTATACATCTATCAAATGGAAAGGGGAGGCTATATATAGTGGGCTGCAAGATAGAAATCAGAATAAGGGTAAGAAGCTAGGCCTATCGAAGACTAGCATCTTCCAACGAGTCTTGCAGCATGAGGTAAGAATCAGCCAACAGTTTATATAAAGCATAAAGTAACAATGCAGCAGAAGTTGCTGCAGCATTGTACAATAATAAGTTGTAATAATTAGCACTGCCTCCGAGTTCCCCTCCTCGGCATCCCCGCGAGGAAGAAAACCCGGAACCAACAGTTTAATAGTAGTAGTTTGTAGTGGTAGAGTCTGGCTTCAGCATAAAGCGTCCTGGTACCGTGGACACGGCTATTCGAATAGATTAAACTCCCTGCAGGGGTGCACTGGTGTCATACTACACGCTCGGATCTCCAGGGTGGCGTACACCTTGTTAGGGAACACCCCACCGAGGCTATCCGACACGCCGAGGCCCATCCTACGGCTCATCAGAGAGGTCCCCGCCGGTCTACAGCCCTAAGGGCAAGGGGGGTCATGGGCCTATCACCCCTCGCTCTCCGGGTCGTTGTGAGGACGGTGGATACCACGCAACTCTATCATGGATGCGGATCCGACCGCGCCACAATGCTGAACTGAACGTCTTTCAGAGCTTTCGAACGAAACCACAACACGGAGGGCCCACACCGTAATCCCACGTATAGGTAGTGCATACAAGCCAAAAGGCTACTCAAGTCATCCGCCGAACCCATTAAGCATTTTATTAATTTTCTGTCGAGAGAACCGTTATCGCCGCCCCTTATTGAATGAGTCGCGGACAACGACAGCAGTCAGGACCACCAGTAACATCGGTGCCTGCCCTGACGTCCCACCAACTCGTGCGGTTACCAACAAGGTGAATCGTCTCCTTACGTTGTCTCGCATTTGCTCCGAAGAGCTCTACTTTCGTACAATAGGATACCTGTCGGCCACGAATAGTACCAGGCCCGCCGCACACCGGTGGAATACACCTGGCCTGTCGTTCCGCTAAGATACCCTGCGCGGGCACCGTGGGGTCACCCGACTCCTTACCTGTAAGGACAACCGTGGTTCAGTACCCTAAGACGGCTATACAGAGTCAGAAACGAGTGGAGTACAAGGATTACTCCTCGATAGCTCACACTTGATGTGGCTCGGTAGAGCCGGGGTAGGGGCCTGAAACGGTGTCTTCTCTGAGCCGGGGTAGCATTTTATAATGTATCGTTTTCCACGATCACTCCTAGAGTAATCATGGCCCGCTATCTAATCCTATTAACTAACAAGGCGCAGGGCTAACTATTGATTATAAGACATATATATATATAAGGCAGCATAGGATAGCAGAAAGGTAATCAAGGGGCGACAATGATAAGCTATGCAATTGAATAGGATTGTAACGTAGCAGTAGAAGCAATGCCTAGTGCAAGAAATGTACGGAAAGATAGGCGATATCTGGGGAAGAGAATGGCTCTGCTTTCCTGGAAGCTTGACGGTAGAGGTACGATCGTCGACGAAGTAGTCGATCACAGGGGCATCAGCAGCGGACGTTGGGACTACCGGACAATAAGAGAGGGGGAAGAAACAATAAATACACGGCAATAATATCAATACAAATACAAGACATGACAAACACAGTGTTAGGGGTGAACTAACGCAGTGCTACATGTTGCAGACGAAACGGGAATATTTAACTGGCAATTTTACCGGCTCCGGGCGATTACCGGACAAACGGCCTGGAGGGGGGATGTCGATGTTTGTTGTATTGGAGGGGGGTGGTTGACATGCGGATAGCGTATTCGTATTCGTTGTATTTTTCTGATCAATTTTCATGTATAAATTTTTTCGATCCGAGTTATGGTTTAAAAGATATTAATTTCTGAAGTTTTAAAGCATTTTAAATCATTCTCTGAATTTTTTTATTATTAAAACAGAAACATTATCCATAACTAGTTTGACTGGTCAAACCTGACAGGTGGGACCTACTGACCAGCGGGTCCCACATGTCAGTGACTAATTTTTATAATTCTATTTATTTAAAAATGTCTTACAGGTGGGGCCCATATGTCATTGACTAGTAGTCTATTTAACAGTCTAATTAACTAATAGGCCAGAGGGGCCCACTAGTCAGTCTATCACTAACATTTTTACTAGCACTTAACCAGGGGATTAGTTCCCCACTAATCTAATCTGGGGGGGGTGTGGCCCACTGGCCAGAGAGCCAGCCCACGACTGGAGCTCAAGCTCGGCGGCGGCGTGCACAGAGGAGCACGGCGAGGCCCTAGCGGCGCACACCGGCGACCAAAATGGGTGTGGCCGGTTGGAAACGAACGGGACGAGCCCCGCGCATCTGTCCATGCCAGTTGTACCAGCCGAGCTGGTCTGCGGCGACTACTACGACGAACAAGGAGGACGCCGGAGCACTGGGTTCGTGGGGGTGGCGAACTGGCGCGCGAAACGAAGGGGAAGATGGGGCGTTCGATTGGTGCGCTCACAGGGGTCCGGAAGAGGAGCTCGAGGGGGCCGTTGGCGCGGCGGCGGCGACGGAATCCAAGAAATCGCGGCGGCGGCCGAGCGGAGGGGCGCGGCCCGATTCGGCGTCCAATGGGGTCTTCGGCTCGAGCTCGATGGGGGAAATGACCTAGCGGGGCGCCACGCTCCTTCTGGACATCCTCCCGCACGACGAGGTGGCCGTTGGCCACGAGAACCATGCGGAGGTGGCGGCGACGACCGCGGTGGTGCGACGCGTGGAAGAACGGTTCGTGGGAGAGGAGTAGGAGGGAGGGAGGGGGATGGCGTGAGGGGGATGTGGCAAGGGGAGGGTTCGGGGCCGCGGCCTTATCCTCCAGGAGGGGGAGGGGGCAGGTAGAAGAGGACCATGGTGTGGCCTCTCTGCCATTGCCATGGCGCCACAATGCGGGATGGGGACGGGGGCAGGTGGGAGAGAGGAAGAGAGAGGGTGGGCTGGCCAGGGTGGGCCTCGCCCTAGGCGAGGGTTAGGTAGTTTTTTTCATTTTTCTATTTATTCTTTTTCTATATTTCTTTTTGCATTTTTTCTGTTTACATTTCCATTTTATAAAATGTGTTAGGTGTTTCGAAATTAAAGTTATACCCCACAATAGTGATACAAAATGTTTGGGTCATATATAAACTCACTTAATATTTTGTTTATTTTAAAATTATTAAATGTCACTGTTTTGCTACTATTTGAGTTGTTTGAATTTTTTATATGCCACAATAAATATGCATGACCATTGCAACATGGTATACTGATTTTTGTGCATTTAATAAAATTGGTTTCACAATTTTTGGACAAAGTTTTATTTTGCACTTTGTTTTTATTATCAATTCAAAGGGGTTTTGACATTATCAGATGCAAGGAGGATCAAAGAAGGATTAACAACAGTATTTTTTCTTAAACAAAAGTAATCACTGTTACATGACACCGAGGGTGTTACAAATCTCCCCCACTACAAGATTTCTCGTCTCGAGAATTTAAGTGGTAGCGAGGAAAAGATTGTGGTATTCATCGCGAAGACGATCTTCGCGTTCCCAGGTGGCTTCATCTTTAAAATGATTCGACCACTGAACCTTGAGGAACTTGACCGTCTTGTTGCGGGTCCGACGTTCAGACTGATCGAGAATGCGGCTCGGATGTTCTTGATAAGTCAAGTCTTGTTGCAGCTCGATCATATCATGTTCCACTTCGCGGATAGGGTCCTTGAAGTAGCGACGGAGTTGCGACATGTGGAAGACATCGTGGACTTGGGAGAGGTTCGGCGGAAATTCCAATCGGTATGCCACTGGTCCACTCCTGGAAAGGATACGGAACGGGCCAACATAGCGAGGAGCCAACTTTCCCTTTATACCGAAGCGGTGAGTGCCCCTCATGGGAGTGACACGGAGGTAAGCGTATTCACCAGGTTGATACTCCATTTCCTAGTGTTTGCGGTCATAGTTGCTCTTCTGGCGGGACTGAGCGGCCTTCAAATGTTCACGAATGACGTGAACTTGATCTTCAGCATGCTGAATAATATCCGGGCCAATGAGTGCACGTTCCCCAGTTTCTGACCAACTCAGAGGAGTCCGACACTTACGCCCATAGAGAACTTCATAGGGTGCCATCTTCACACTAGCGTGGTAGCTATTGTTATACGAGAACTCGACCAACAGAAGAGATTCCTCCCATTTCTTACCGAAGGAAATAACGCAAGCTCGAAGCATGTCTTCAAGCACTTGATTGACTCGTTCGACTTGGCCTTGTGACTGGGGGTGATAAGCCGTGCTGAGATGCAGAATAGTCCCCAAAGCTTCTTGGAAACTCCGCCAATATCTTGAGGTGAAAAGGCTGCCACAATCTGAACTGATCTCCAACGGAATATCGTGGAGCGACACGATTTGGGAGATATACACTTCCGCTAACTGAGCAGCCGTGATCTTCTCCTTGACTGGTATAAAGTGAGTAACCTTGGAGAAACGGTCGATGACGACAAAGATAGCATTGTTACCTTTCTGTGATCGGGGAAAACCGGTGACGAAGTCCATCTGAACTTTGTCCCACTTCCATACAGGAATTTCAGGTGGTTGTAGAGTTCCAGCGGGTTTTTTATGTTCACCCTTGACGCGACGGCAAACGTCACATTCAGAAACATATCGGGCAATGTCTTGCTTCATGTTAGGCCACCAGAATTGCTGACGAATGTCTTGGTACATCTTGGTGCTTCCAGGATGAATGGACAACGGTGTATCGTGAGCCGCTTTCATGACCTTCGGGGTCATATCCAGGTTCTCATGCCTGCCCTTGCTGTGAGTAACCACTAAACGGTTCTGGTAGAACACCGCACCTTTGCTATCAATAGTGAAGGGTGAGGGTCTCCCATTGGCGATATCGCGCTTAATCTTGTGTACGAAATCATCATAAAACTGTATACCCTTGACGGATTTGACGAGATCCGGTTCGATAACCAGGTTATTTACATAACCTTGAGGAACAATCTCGAGGTTCAGCTTCTGAAACTCTTCATACAAAGGTGGTTGTTCTAGCTGAACCTCAAGTTCACTACAGTAAGCTTTACGGCTCAAAGCATCGGCCATCACATTAGCTTTGCCAGGGGTGTAATGAATATCCATGTTGAAATCGGCTATCGTCTCGAGCCATCTTTGTTGGCGGAGATTCAGGTCTGGCTGAGTAAACAAGTACTTCAGGCTTTGGTGATTGGTGTAGATCTCGCAATGATTACCAACGAGGTAATGTCGCCACAGCTTCAATGCATAAATTACTGCTGCCAATTCGAGATCATGTGTTGGATATTTGTCTTCGTGAGCACGAAAATGACGAGAACCATAAGAAATCACTTTGCGCTCTAGCATTAGGACACATCCTAATCCTTGACGAGACACGTCACAATATATCACGAAGTCCTTCTGTGTATTAGGCGGAGCAAGCACTGGTGGAGAAGTGAGGTTGTCCTTGAGAGCTTGAAAACTTTCCTGACATTTATCTGTCCACTCAAACTTGACGCCTTTGTGAAGCAGACTAGTCAGAGGCTTGGCAATCTTGGAGAAGTTCTCGACGAAACGGCGGCAATAACTAGCGAGGTCGAGGAAACTTCTGACTTGCTTGACGGTCTTGGGAGGAGTCCAATCAAGAATAGCCTGGACACGTTCTAGAGTGACGGCAACGCCATCCTTGGAAATCACATGACCAAGGTAGGTTACTTCGGGAAGCCAGAACTCACACTTGGAATACTTAGCATAGAGTTTGTGTTCTCGAAGCTTTTCCAGTATAAGACGAAGGTGTTCAGCATATTCCTCTTCATTCTTGGAGTATACCAAGATATCATCCAGATAAACCACAACGAACTTGTCGAGGTATTCCATGAATATATAGTTCATCAACCGAGAGAAAGTGGCTGGGGCATTGGTCAGGCCAAAGGACATGACGGTGTACTCGTATGAGCCATAACGAGTAATGAACGCGGTCTTCGGGATGTCCTCTTCGCGGACCCAGATCTGATGGAAACCCAACCTCAAGTCGAGTTTCGAAAACACCGTAGATCCAGCAGGTTGATCGTACAGATCGTTGATCCGAGGAAGTGGATACTTGATCTGTATTGTGGCCTGGTTGATAGGTCGGTAATCTTGGACCAAACGGTTCGTTCCATCGCTCTTCTTGACAAAGAGCGAAGGTGCTCCCCAAGCAGAGGAACTAGGACGAATGAAACCTTTGTGGGGTGCCATGTCGATCTCCTTCTTCAGTTCAAGGAGGTGGTGAGGCGGCATCTTATAAGGGAGTTTAGCAATAGGGACGGTGCCAGGCTTCAAGTCGATGACGAATTCGACATCTCTGACCGGGGGTATTCCCGGCAGTTCTTCTGGGAAGACGTCGAGAAAATTGCGAACAACTGGAACGTTCTCGATCCCTTCCAGAGGTGAGGTATTCAAAGCATTCAGGGCATATATCTGGCCTTCGGCATGTTGAGCTGTTCGGGCCGAGTACAGAATCTTCTTGCCAGAAGGGTGCGTGAGCTGAACTGTCTTAGTGACACAGTGGATATGGACATCATGTGCCCCCAACCAATCCATACCGAGGATGACATCAATGTTGGACGACTTGAGTATAATAAGAGGAGCCGGGAACAACAGACCCACAATTGCAATGGTGGTATCGGGGCTCATCATGGTGGCACGACTCTGAGATCCAACGGCATTTACCGCTAAAGGAGTGGCCAAAGGTTCCATAGCTAACCCATGCAGTTGAGCAAACGGTTGGGACATAAATGAATGCGATGCGCCGAAATCGAAGAGAACAGAAGCTGGCACTGAATTGACGAGAAGGGTACCCACTACCATTCTTGGGGACTCACGACCTTCTTCCATCTTGACATGGGTGACGTGAGCACAACTAACAACAGACGTCTTGTCCTTACAATCCCTGAAACAACGATTTCGACCGCTCTTCTTACGACTACCAGGGGGACATGGTGCATTCTGAGGCTGAACCGGGCGACAGTTGACAGCACGGTGACCTGGTTGTCCACACTTGTAGCATAGGCCATTATTCTGGGGAGGAGCCATAATATTGGGTTGTTCCCTTGGAATCGTTAGCTGGCTTGGAGGCGGAGGTAGACGAGGTGCAATATAAGACGGCCTTGGCGCTGGGGAAGGTTAGTGGTGGACATTGTGTGGGATATAGACTCGAAGTTTCTGAGTGGGTCTTTCCGAGGATGGGCCAACATCTCGAGTACGCTTGAGGGAATCCTGGTGATCAGCCAGAGCAGTTTCAACTTGGAAAGCCTTGCTGACGAGCATCGCAAAGTCTGCAAAATCATTAGCAGCTAGTGCGAGCTTCATCTTGGGATGCAATCCTTCACGGAATTTCTGCTGCTTGCGAGCGTCGGTGTCGACGTAATCCTCAGCATAGCGAGAAACTTCAAGGAATCTCCTATGATATTCAACAATAGTTGTCGTGCCTTGTCTAAGTGTGAGAAAATCCTCCTTCTTCTGGTCCATTAGACCCCGAGGAATGTGCCATGCACGGAAGGCTAACTGGAATTCTTGCCAAGTGGTCACAGTCCCAGCAGGCAGCACACGCCTGTGGCTTTCCCACCATTGAGCGGATGAACCCTTCAGATGAAATGCCGCGAACGTAACATAACTGGTCGGGGCAACATTAGCTGACTCCATCTCGAACAAGATGTCACGGAGCCAATCATCAGCATCCATCGGATTGGTGGAGTTGCGGAAAACAGACAGGTTGAGGCGCACGAACTCTTGCAGTGTGATTGGGGCATTATGGTTTGGAAGCCGAGCCATTAGTCCGGCCATGAACTGACGGTTCAGATCAAACTTCTCACGGTGCAGTTCAAACTGTTGCATCATTGCGGCCAAATAAGGCGGAGGTTGGGGATCGTCTGCCATCCTGCCTGAACAACAAGGATTAGTTTAGACAAAGCATATGTGACGATAAGGAGTCATACTCGATGCAGTACGAGCAATGAACGAGAAGTGCGGTAGATACACAATAGTAGTCATAAAGACGTACAAATCATTGCACACAGTCGGTCAAAATCGGACAGTGTAACGTCGTAGAAATTAAGGAAAAAGGACTCAGTAGGCGGCGCGAAGACCGCGGTAAGGATTACACGACGCGACATAGATTCCACTATGTCAATCACGCCGCAAGAAAACTGTTGGACACAGGAGTTAATGCCAGAGGACGCGCGGCCTGCCCAGAATGAGAATGGGATCCGCGGTCCGGTACCTGGGGTAGAACTCCTGCGACACGACTCAATCAATGGGGAAGCACCAAAACGCCGGGTGGAATCAAGAGAACGTGATCCTAATGTCAGAGTTTGTAAAACTTACCAGCAAGGCTAAGAGAGCAGAGTCCCAGAGCATAGGTAAGGAAAAAAAGGATCCTAATACCATAGATATCACACATAGCGACATCGATGTGGGCCCGTAAGCCAAATATTAAGTTAGCAAAATAGTTTTTCAAAGTCTAGACTCAACTTCGACCATGTAGTGGTGGGGTGGCTTCCTACAGGAAGTCGGCTCTGATACCAACTTGTGACGCCCCCAAAATCAATCTGTGTACAGTAATCATACACGCATGGTACACAGCTGAGATTAGGGTGCCACGGTGAGAATATCACAACACAACACTAAACACAAAAGGATAAACCAATATGTTACAATACCAGGGATCACGAGGATCCGAATACATAAGTTAAACAATCATAATATCTGAGTACAGACATAGTTAGTCAAGTTTTTCCTTAAGAAGGCTAGCACAAATAACATCAGAGGTACAGATCGAAAAGGCGAGGCCTCCCGCCTAGGATCCACCGAACTACTCCTGGTCGAGGGGGAACTCGACGTCGTAGAAGTCGCCTCCGGGGTACTCCTGCTCCTGGGCTCCAACGTCGGCTGCAGCGGCCGATCAGGCAAAGAGAAAAGGGGGAAATAAAGCAAAGGTGAGTATCTAACATACCCGCGAGTCATACGTCCGCTACTAAGCATTTATGCATGTATCAAATGGAAAGGGGAGGCTATACATAGTGGGCTGCAAGATAGAAATCAGAATAAGGGTAAGAAGCTAGGCCTATCGAAGACTAGCATCTTCCAACAAGTCTTGCAGCATGAGGTAAGAATCAGCCAACAGTTTATATAAAGCATAAAGTAACAATGCAGCAGAAGTTGCTGCAGCATTGTACAATAATAAGTTGTAATAATTAGCAATGCCTCCGAGTTCCCCTCGTCGGCATCCCGGCGAGGAAGAAAACCTGGAACCAACAGTTTAATAGTAGTAGTTTGTAGTGGTAGAGTCTGGCTTCAGCATAAAGCGTCCTGTTACCGTGGACACGGCTATTCGAATAGATGAAACTCCCTGCAGGGGTGCACTGGTGTCATACTACCCGCTCGGATCTCCAGGGTGGCGTACACCTTGTTAGGGAACACCCCACCGAGGCTATCCGACACGCCGAGGCCTATCCTACAGCTCATCAGAGAGGTCCCCGCCGGTCTACAACCCTAAGGGCAAGGGGGTCATGGGCCTATCACCCCTCGCTCTCCGGGTCATTGTGAGGACGGTGGATACCACGCAACTCTATCATGGATGCGGATCCGACCGTGCCACAATGCTTAACTGGACGTCTTTCAGAGCTTTCGAACGAGACCACAACGCGGAGGGCCCACACTGTAATCCCACGTATAGGTAGTGCATACAAGCCAAAAGGCTACTCAAGTCATCCGCCGAACCCATTAAGCATTTTATTAATTTTCTGTCGAGAGAACCGTTATCGCCGCCCCTTATTGAATGAGTCGCGGACAACGACAGCAGTCAGGACCACCAGTAACATCGGTGCCTGCCCTGACGTCCCACCAACTCGTGCGGTTACCAACAAGGTGAACCGTCTCCTTACCTTGTCTCGCGTCTGCTCCGAAGAGCTCGACTTTCGTACAACAGGATACCTGTCGGCCACGAACAGTACCAGGCCCGCCGCACACCGGTGGAATACACCTGGCCTGTCGTTCCGCTAAGATACCCTGCGCGGGCACCGTGGGGTCACCCGACTCCTTACCTGTAAGGACAACCGTGGTTCAGTACCCTAAGACGGCTATACAGAGTCAGCAATGACTGGAGTACAAGGATTACTCCTCGATAGCTCACACTTGATATGGCTCGGTAGAGCCGGGGTAGGGGCCTGAAACGGTGTCTTCTCTGAACCGTACCTGTAGCATTTTATAATGTATCGTTTTCCACGATCACTCCCAAATTAACCATGGCCCGCTATCTAATCCTATTAACTAACAAGGCGCAGGGCTAACTATTGATTATAAGACATATATATATAGGGCAGCATAGGATAGCGGAAAGGTAATCAAGGGGCGACAATGATAAGCTATGCAATTGAATAGGATTGTAACGTAGCAGTAGAAGCAATGCCTAGTGCAAGAAATGTACGGAAAGATAGGCGATATCTGGGGAAGAGAATGGCTCTGCTTGCCTGGAAGCTTGACGGTAGAGGTACGATCGTCGACGAAGTAGTCGATCACAGGGGCATCAACAGCGGACGTCGGGACTACCGGACAATAAGAGAGGGGCAAGAAACAATAAATACATGGCAATAATATCAATACAAATACAAGACAAGACAAACGAAGTGTTAGGGGTGAACTAACGCAGTGCTACACGTTGCACACGAAACGGGAATTTTTAACAGGCAATTTTACCGGCTCCGGGCGATTACCGGACAGACGGCCCGGAGGGGGGATGTCGATGTTTGTTGTGTTGGAGGGGGGGTGGTTGACATGCGGATAGCGTATTCGTATTCGTTGTATTTTTCTGATCAATTTTCATGTATAAAGTTTTTCGATCCGAGTTATGGTTTAAAAGATATTAATTTCTGAAGTTTTAAAGCATTTTAAATCATTTTCTGAATTTATTTTATTATTAAAACAGAAACATTATCCATAACTAGTTTGACTGGTCAAACCTGATAGGTGGGACCTACTGAACAGCGGGTCCCACATGTAAGTGACTAATTTTTATAATTCTATTTATTTAAAAATGTGTTACAGGTGGGGCCCATATGTCATTGACCAGTAGTCTATTTAACAGTCTAATTAACTAATAGGCCAGAGGGGCCCACTAGTCAGTCTATCACTAAAATTTTTACTAGCACTTAACCAGGGGATTAGTTCCCCACTAATCTAATCTGTGGGGGGGGGGGGTTGTGGCCCACTGGCCAGAGAGCCAGCCCACGGCTGGAGCTCAAGCTCGCCGGCGGCGTGCACAGAGGAGCACGACGAGGCCCTAGCGGCGCACACCGGCGACCAAAATGGGCGTGGCCGGTTGGAAACGAACGGGACGAGCCCCGCGCATCTTTCCATGCCAGTTGTACCAGCCGAGCTAGTCTGCGGCGACTACTACGACGAACAAAGAGGACGCCGGAGCACTGTGTTCGTGGGGGTGGCGAACTGGCGCGCGAAACGAAGGGGAAGATGGGGCGTTCGACTGGTGCGATCACAGGGGTCCGTAAGAGGAGCTAGAGGGGGCCGTTGGCGCGGCGGCGGCGACGGAATCCAAGAAATTGCGGCGGCGGCCGAGCGGAGGGGTGCGGCCCGATTCGGCGTCCAATGGGGTCTTCGGCTCGAGCTCGATGGGGGAAACGACCTAGCGGGGCGCCGCGCTCCTTCTGGACATCCTCCCGGACGGCGAGGTGGTCGTTGGCCACGAGAACCACGGTGAGGTGGCGGCGACGACCGCGGTGGTGCGGCACGGGGAAGAACGGTTCGTGGGAGAGGAGTAGGAGGGAGGGAGGGGGATGGCGTGAGGGGGATGTGGCCAGGGGAGGGTTCGGGGCCGTGGCCTTATCCTTCAGGAGGGGGAGGGGGCAGGTAGAAGAGGACCATGGCGTGGCCTCTCTGCCATGGCCATGGCGCCACAGTGCGGGATGGGGACGGGGGCAGGTGGGAGAGAGGAAGAGAGAGAGAGGGTGGGCTGGCCGGGGTGGGCCTCGCCCTAGGCGAGGGTTAGGTAGTTTTTTTTTTCATTTTTCTATTTATTCTTTTTTTGTATTTCTTTTTGCATTTGTTTTGTTTACATTCCCATTTTTATTAAATTTGTTAGGTGTTTCTAAATTAAAGTTATACCCCACAATAGTGATACAAAATGTTTGGGTCATATATAAACTCACTTAATATTTTGTTTTATTTAAAAGTTATTAAATGTCATTGTTTTGCTACTGTTTGAGTTGTTTGAATTTTTGTGCATTTAATAAAATTGGTTTCACAATTTTTGGTATACTGATTTTTGTGCATTTAATAAAATTAGTTTCACAATTTTTGGACAAAGTTTTATTTTGCACTTTGTTTTCATTATCAATTCAAAGGGGTTTTTGACATGATCAGATGCAAGGAGGATCAAAGAAGGATTAACAACAGTAATTTGTCTTAAACAAAAGTAATCACTGTTACATGACACCGAGGGTGTTACAACTAGTTCTCTTGGAGAGCTTTTAGCTCACATATGCATCCGTTGCATGGCAATCCCTACTCCTCACATCATATCTATCATATGGCTTTCTCTCGCCTATGATTTTCCTCATTGATGTGAGCCTTTCACACCTTTTTGTCTTCCTCCTCCACCTTCTTTCTGTTTCGCCTTTTAGGTGTCAACTTTCTTGCTCACGCTCATCCATTGCATGAGTGCTCAAAATATCGAAAGGGAGTGGATCAGTTTGACTTGTACCTGGCCAGTGGTTTGGGGACGAGTCAAGATAAGAATCCAAAGGAGACTAAGTGTGAAACTTTAGTAGATAGTTGTTCTCAACAATTACTTTTTTATCTCGTATTTCCCTATCCCTTTTCTTGCACGCAAACACCATCTGGAGACATTCGAGTCACGAACAGCGAGAGCTCTTGCACCTTTTGTTCTTTTGTTGCTTGTGTCAATGCTAATATAGACTCTTGCTTGTTAATACTGGAATTGAATTGCATGCTTTGATTGCTTTATTTACAAAGTTCTTATATGGTTGTGTGGCATGCCACCACAAAAATTATGCTTGTTATCATTTACCTACTCGAGGACGAGCAGGAATTAAGCTTGGGGATGTTGATACGTCCCAAACGTATCTATAATTTCTGCTTGCTTCATGCATGTTTTGTGTGACTTTGCCATGATTTGCTTGAACTTTCATACACTTTTGAGCATATTTGGACTAATATATTAACCCAGTGCACCCAGCTGCCAGTTGTTGTTTTCTGCTGTTTTGGTATTTCAGGTTTTCCGGCCATTAAAAGTGCTCCAAAAAATCCGGAAAAATCAGATAAAAAATCAGCGACACGGAAGCTTCCGGAAACACCAAAGGAGGGAAGGGGGGCCACCACAGGGACTCCAGAAGGGTCCGTGGCGCGGCCCCACCCTAGGCCGCGCCAGGGCGTCTCCTGGCTGCCCTGTGGCCCCTCTCGGTGCCCCCCTTCGCCTACATTTACCCCCCGTGACAGAAACCCGTAAGACGAATCCCTTTTTCGCGATCTCGCCTCTGTACCGCCGCCACCGCCGTTTCTAGATCGGGGCTGCCTGGAGAAGCTGCTCCGGCACCCTTCTGGGAGAAGCTACCCCCTCCGGGAGACCATCCATAGCCATGGACGCCTCCTGTATGTACCGTGAGTAGTTCCCCTTGGACCATGGGTCCGTGACCAGTAGCTATGTGATCTATCTCTCCCCTCTTTGTGCCTCCACTTTAGAGACCTCGTGAGCTGCCTCACATGATCGAGGCAGCTTTGTAATTTTCTGCCGTTGCTATGCTGAGTTTGTTGGGATCTGATGGATTATGAGACTATGTTAAGATTGTGATGAGTAATATATTTGGTTCTTCTCTTTTATATTTTGTTCTTGAGTAAATTCTTGCAAGTTCTCCGTTGCCGTATTTTACTTTGGCCAAGTGATTTGTTGCAACTCCAAGAGGGAGCGTTATGCTTGATTGTGGGTTCAGCCCCTTGATGTCTACCTTGAGTGATAGAAACATGAGACTAGGGGATGTGATGTTGCCACCAGGGATAAAACAATGGTGCTTGTATCCGCGGATGCAAGGATTGTTTACTTTACGCAAAGTTCTTTTAATGAAGTTTTCTGTTGCTTTGGATTTACACTTTGGGTGGGATTCGCAACTTAATACCAGCGAGATGTTCTGGATAGATATCTCAAGGTGGATGATTCTTCGTAGATGCAGATGGATTTCGGTCTACTTACCTTGGCGTATTGCCCATTGCTTTTGAGCCCTTCCTTTCTTTGCAACATAGTTAGCATTGCGGTGCCTTCATAATCCTGTCAATTGCCCAACTATGATTTGTTTACCTCGCTAGCACTTTTATCGTCTTTTGGGAGAGAGACGTCACTAGTGAAAGTCAAGGGACCCCGGTCCATCTTCATATCACCGTTTACATCCTTAGTTTACTTTTCAGTTGCTATCACTATCATTATCTTTTGCGTTAATCCTTTGTAAATAGCAAGGCCGGAGGAATTGACAACTTCTCTGTACTCGTTGGGAGCAAAGTTATCTGTATCTGTGTGCAGGTCCAGGTGAAGTTAGCAACCTCGGCGCCATTTCTCACTTTACCACCTTCTTGTATCTCTGCGAGTCCTACGGGAGACAAACCCTATCCTCTACATAGGGGAAATTTGCTGCTACGCTACATCTCACCTTCCACTTAGGGTAACCAACGAGGAGTGAGAGATCCTTACCATATCATCAGCACACCTATTATATCACAAAATCTTGCCAAAGACATGGTCAAAAGATTATTTTAATTAATTCCAACATCGTGATTATATCCGAAACTATTAATAAAACAGGAGGTGAGCTTATGATACTGAGTAACACGGCAGGTTGCTAGCCGTGTCAAACCTGCCTTGGCACAAAGGCCATAGAATCCCTCCTTGATTCCTACAACTTCGAGGAAATCATTGCGTCGATACGTCATTGCGCGTGCTGAACTCGTGTCTTCCAACAACTTTAGGGGCACATGATCTTTGTTGTCGCTCACCCTAGCAGCCGAGGGTGAAGCCGCAGCTCTAGTAACTCGATCGGAGCGCTCGGGCTTCTTCTTCCCAAGCCACCCCTTTCCTTTTCCTAGCAAACTCATTGCTGAATTTTTTTACAATTCACAAAAACAAGGATTTAAGCAAAGTGAGTTGTGGCAAACTACTCTACTCACTTACCTAAGGCATAAACTTGCATCAAAACTTGGAAAATAAATTTCTACATATGCATGCAAGCTCATATGAACAGCACCAATAACTACTAAATACTCACAAATGAAGCCACCAATCAAAAATATAATTGGAGGGGTGGAGGAGTTACATACCAGGGAGTATTTTCTCAAAATCTCAGCTCAAACGATGGTTTGTAGAGAGAGATCAAAAATCGCCTCCACGAACAACAATAACGCAAGAACAAGTGCAGAACTCATGTTTTTGGAGAGAAAGAGAGAGAGAGAGAGAGGAAGAAGATGTACCTGGTTGGCTGCCCTGTGGGCGCGGTCAGGGGGCAGGTCGCGCTATCTGCACGCCTGGGCCACTAGTGGCCCCCCTGGTCAGCCCCAGGTGCCCCTGGGTCACTTTTGACGAAGAATTTTTTATTTATTTTTCTGGAATTTTTCTGCAAACTTCACTGTTGAAATTTTTCGAAGTTCAAAAAATGCGAAACTTTCTGAAAACTTGAAGCAGTGGTTAGAAATGTGAAGCTTCAAAAACATATAGAGTTGGTACAGCAAGGATAACAAAATCTAAAGAAAATTAAAACATAAAAAGCTCCTCTTTTTACCTATATAAAACATGCTAGTTAGCAAGGTTGATCAAGTCTTACCAACAAACCGGCGATATATAGAGCAGAAAGTCTCGCCTCTCATGAAGTGATCATTACACCTTTACTTTAATGGACATTGTCCCCACCATAATGGTTTTGTATTTGTGGTGCACATGTAGAGGACAATCCCATTCTCCAATCTTCACGGTCTCGATATTCTCTATAGAGTTAAGGCCATGCCTTTTGTCGATCCTCTTTGGAAAATACACCGTATGTTCTTTATCATCAACGTTGAAAGTAACCTTTCCTTTATTTCAATCAATAATATCACCTGCGGTGTTAAGAAAAGTCCTACCAAGAATGATGGACATTCTCCCATCCTCGGGCATGTCAAGCACAACAAATCAGTAAGGATTAAGCAATTAGCAACTTCAATGGGAACATCCTCACAAATACCAATCAGGACGGTTGTGGACTTGTCAACCATCTGAAGAGAGATATCTGTAGAGATTAGTTTTTCTAAACATAGCCTTTTGTAAAGATAAAAAGGCATAACACTCACTCCTGCTCTGAGATCACATTAAGCAGTTTTGACATAATTATTCTTTATGGAGCAAGGAATGGTGGGTATACCTGGATCACCAAGCTTCTCAGGAATCTTACCACTGAAAGAGTAGTTAGCAAGCATAGTAGATATTGCATCATTAGGGACTTTTCTTTTATTAGTAACAATATACTTCATATATTTGGAATAATGAGGTAACTGAATAGCATCAATTAAAGGAATATGAAGAAAATTAGGTTTCATCCATTCACAAGATTTATTATAATGCTCTTCTTCTTTGGTTTTGAGAAACTTACCTGGAAAGGGCATGGGTTTATGTACCCATGGTTCTCTTTCCTTCCCATGTCTTCTTGCGATGAAGTCTTCTCTTCTGTATTTCTTGCGATTATCGGGTGCTTCTTCTTCTCGCACCTCGGGAGAATCATCCTTCTCCTCATCTTTTTCGGGCTCAGCACCGTCTTCAGTCTCAACATCGGAGGTAGATATGTTGTTAGGATCAACAGCGGGTTCTTCACTGGTAATAGGATCATTGGAGTTGTCAGCTTCCTTGTGTTTCTTCTTCTTCTTTTTCTTTTTTGGAGAGCTAACAATCTCATCTTCTACCTGCACTTGATAATCTTGCTCGATCCTCTTTGGATGCCCCTCGAGATAGAGAGGGTCCGGGGTGTTTGTTCCACCCCTGGTCTTTATACCATAAGCATGTATATCCTGTTTGGCATTATTAGCAAGAAAATATTTTTACACATTAGAAATTTGTTCATGCTGAGTTTGAACCATATGAAAATGCTTCACAAGAAATTTAACATCATTAACTGTTCTACCTAGAACATCAAGTAAACTTTTGATAGCAAGGGAATTATCATGCAACTGTCTTTGTATCCTCTTATTAAAATGGTTTTCCTTAATAATAAAATTATCAAGCTCATCTAAACATTGATCAGGAGGCTTACCTTTAGGGATGTCACTTTCGATGAAGTCTAACAGAGAGTGTACAAGGGAGGGTGAGTAGTAGGCTCACACAACTTCTCAATAGGAGGTAGATACTTCACGTCTTCGGCTTTAATGCATTTCTCCTTTATAGACTTCTTTTCTTCTTGCATATCTTCGGGGCTGAGGACAAGCATGCCCCTCTTCTTCGGTGGTGGAGGTGATTCAGGAGCGGACCAATCTTCGTGGTTCATGGAAATCTTGCCCATTAATTCTTCAGCATCGTCTGGTGTTCTTTCCCTGAAAATACAACCAGCACAACTATCCAGATAGGATCTAGATTCATCGGTTAGACCAGCATAAAATATATCAAGTAATTCATTCTTAGGGACTACATGTCCCGGTCTAGCCTTAATTAAACTGCAATACCTCCCCCAAGCTTTAGGGAGGTGCTCATCCTGCAAACTATTTAAAGTTATAAATCCTTTGTAAAGCAGCATGTTGCATATGAGCAGGAAAATATTTATCAACAAAAGATTGAGCTAAGTCCTGAGGACTTTTCATAGAACCATAGGGTAGTGCATCATACCATGCTTTAGCGTCTTCCTTCAAAGAAAAAGGGAAAAATCTTAGCCACATAAAAGTTTCGTATCCTCTCATCAGTAGTAAACAAGCCACCTAACTCGGTGAGTTTGGTCAGGTGTGCAATAGCATCATCATTTTCTCTGCCATAAAAGGGGTTAGCTTCAACTGTAGATATAAGTGGACGATCAACAGAGAAATCATAATCAAGATCAGTGATGCATATAGGAGATGTAGAAAATTTAGGATCAGGAGTAATCTTGTTCTTCATAGATTGCTTTTCAAGCATCTTCTTAACAACACCAGGGTCAGAGTTAGCACACTCTGTCAGTTCCCTGCAGAAATCATCATCAAGAATAATATAATCATCCTCAAGGAGTCTCTCCTTGAGTTTATTTATGTCTGGGTAACCAAAGGCTTTGCAAGTAGGAAAATAGGTAGCAGGAGTTTCAGTCTCGGACTGTGCTGCAACCTTAGCCATTTGAGTTTCAAGATAGTGACCAAGAAAACCAGTTTCATCAAGAGTAGTGGAAGCATCATCAAAAGTATCAGACATAGTAAAAGACTCAGTAGAAGTAGCATGTGGTGGTGGTGGTGAAGCAAACTTACTTATAATGGAAGGTGAATTAAGCGTAGAACTAGTGCTCAGAACAGGACCTTTTCTTGTAGTGGATGTAAGATCGGAATCTTGGGGTCTCCTTTCTTACCCATAGTGGATAAAGTGAAGAAGGAAGAATACTTCAAGTAGACTCATAAATAAAGCTATGCTCCCCGGCAACGGCGCCAGAAAACATTACTTGATTACCCTCAACTGTAGGGGATCGAGATAGTCTTCGCGGGCAAGATAACCAAATTTATTGATTCGGCACAAGGGGAGCCAAAGAATATTTATAAGATTTGATAATTGAGTTTTCAATTCAACCACACCTGAAATATACTTGCTTGCAACAAAGATTAATAGCAACCGTGATATGATAGTGATAGTGGCGACAGCAAAAGTAAAACAGCAAAAGAAACAACTAGTGACCAGCAGGATTGAAACACTGTAGGCTAGGGAGATGGATGGTTGGGCGCTGCATGGATGAGAGTGAACATGTAATAGATTCTAACACGGGGCAAAACACACAGAAAAGCAATGATCATCTAGGAAAATATCAAACATTAGGCATGTACCTCGTAGGTAGTTGTGCGTGCTTGCAATAAGAACTTGCACAACATCTTGCTACCATCCCGCTACAAATGGGCCAAAAGGAACTTATGGAGATTAAGGTGCTCCTGTCAAAGAGCACAGGAACAAAGCAATAAACTTAATGGATACATGAAATCCCCAAATTATAGTCCATCCCCTTTGGTATCCCAAGCTGTCACCTTTGGGATCGCCGGTTCCGGACCATAATAGGTGCGTACAACTCATAGATAGGATCAAGAACATAAATATACTAATGAAAACACAAGTTGTTCAGATCTGAAAACATGGCACTTGGGCCCAAAGTGACAAGCATTAAGAGCAACAAGTTGTAACAAAGATGATAAACACCAAAGTAGATGATAGGCAACATGCCCCCAACAATCTGACGAACTATTACATTATCTAACTCGTCCAATCCCTCCCATCCCCTTTGCCTACAGTAGGGAATTAATCACACATGTGAAGAGAAGTCATGGAGGGAGGATGGATTGGTGATGGTGATGACGGTGGCGACGATCTCCCCTCTCCGGAGGCCAAATCAGCCTCCAAATTAGCCCTCCCAAGGAAGAACAGAGGGTTGCGGCGGCTCCGCGACGGAAACTGGAAAATCGACTCCTCTCTGGTGTTTTTCCGTCACGAGAATAAATAAGGGCCTCGGTAGGGCACCAGAGGAGGGGGGAGGCCCCCATGCGGCCAGCCGACATGGCCAGGGGTGGGTCCACGCCAGCAGGGCGCCTGGAGCCCCTGTGCCCCCCTCTGGCCCCACTTCTGGCTCGTGGAAGCTTCAGGTGCGTGGATTTTTCCTGAATTTTCTGGTAATTTTCCGAGATACCTAAAATCCATTTTCCTGAACACAATAAAACCATACAGACAGCTCTGCTGAAAACAGCGTCAGTCCGGGTTAGTTTCGCTCAAATCATGCAAGAATGAGGGCAAAACAATAGCAAAAGTGTTTGGAAAAGTAGATACGTTTGAGATGTATCAGCTATTGTTCTTCTTCTTACGAGGCCATGCTTCTTTGTTGGATGGCGGCTACCTGCCTTGATGGTATGGCGACAGCGGGCGGAGCAGTGTGCGTGATTAGTCCGATAGCTACACTTGCGATTGGTTGTGGGGCTAGTGTTGTGGTGCGCCTTTTTTCTTCTGAGAGTTTAGTGATGCGTATGCAATCTCTCAATCTCCCTGACCTGATTTCTCCATGCTCTTCTTTGAACCCGTGATGCGTGTATGGTCCGTCCAGTTGCTCTTTGACCAAGAAGATTGCTCGGGTATCGTCGCGCGGCTGGTACAGTCGCCACTCGCGCTTATGAATGTGCAGCGAGTCGTCTTGATTGTCTCTCCTTTTCGGTCTGTTGTCATCGCGGCGTATGTCGTCGCTGTCTCCCGGGAAACCAGCCGTGACCATGTTAGGTCCCCTGTCGTCATAGAAGTTACGTCTGGGTTTCTTTCTTCTTCGGTCAAAATTCATGTCTCCGTTGTAATAGTCGTAGTCGCGGTCACCATGGGTCGGGGCGTCTGATTCATTGTGTATGGAGTCCTCTCCATCGGCCCAGTTATTGGTGTTTTCCAGTAGTTGCGTGATTGAGCTGTCCGAGTTGTTCTTTGAAGTCTATGCGTTGCAGTCCTCGTCTGAATGCATCGATTGCTCTTTCATCTGATATGTCTTCCGCTGAGTTTTTGAGTATGTTCCACCATTGGATGTAGGCTCTCGGAGACACTTGGGTTCCTTGCTTGCAGGCTCTTAGTTCTTCAAGTGATGCTGGTCGATTGTATGTCGACTTGAAGTTCTCGATGAATGCGTTGCGGAACTGTCTCCAGGAACTGATGGAGCCTCGCTGCAGATTTTTCAACCAGTGCCTCACGGACCCTTCGAGCATGAGTTTCACATACTGCATGGCTGTGGTGTTGGTGCCTCGTTGGAACTTGATGGCTATTAGGTAGTCGTCTAGCCATCCTTCTGGTTTTGGAACTTGAAGCCCTTGGGCATCCATGTTTCGTTTATTGATCGCGCGAAACAGAGTGCTCCACAAGGTTATAGATCTCCGTCAAACTCTTGCTCGTATGGGTATTCTTCACGAGACGCGTGTCTGCGGCGTCCCCGGTTGATTTTGTTCTGTGTGATGTCGTCCCATGCGTCGCATCGTCGATCATTGTTGCGTCGATTGCCGCGGTCGTCCCTATCGCGGTCTCTATTTCGGTCGGGGTAGATTTCATGGGAAAATCACGCCAGATGTCCTCATAGAGAACTTGATTGTGGTACTTAGCTACGAGTGCGTAAGGAGGGAGAGTCGATCGGTGGAGAGACGGTCGGTGGAGAGTCGATCCGTAGATTGGAACGGGAGAAACACAGGGATTTACCCAGGTTCGGCCCCTCGATGGGGTAAAGACCTACTCCTGCCTTTCTTGTATTATATGTGGGAGATCTCAATTACAAGGGCGCTAGGTATCGCCGGTATCTCAAGAACTATGCTAGATTGATTCGCCTCTAGGACGCCCCAAAGCCTCGGCTTATATACACACCGAGTCCTAGGGTTTTTACAGGGAGACCGACTATCAAATGAGGTGGAGTCCTATTCTATCTCTTCGATAACTTGTCTTATTCTTCATGGCAGCTTGGACTCCTTCCTTCCAACGTCGGTCTTCATCTTTTAGGTCGGTGATAACCCTCAACTGTAGGGGATCGAGATAGTCTTCGCGGGCAAGATAACCCAATTTATTGATTCGACACTTGGGGACACAAAGAATACGTACAGGCTTTGACAATTGAGTTATCAATTCAAACGCACCTGAAATAAACACTTGCTTGCACAAAGGTATTAGTAGCAACTGTGATTCGATGGTAGTAGTGGTGGTGATAATAGTGGTGATGGTGATGGTGAAACAACAAAAGTAAACAACTAGTAACCAGCAGGAAAGAAAACACTGTAGGCTAGGGAGATGGATTGTTGGGCGCTGCTTGGATGAGAACAAACATGTAATAGATTCTAACACGGGCAAGGCTCACAGAAAAGAAAGGATCATCTAGGAAAATATCAAACATCAGGCGTGTATCCCAGGGTAGTTGTACGTGCTTGCAATAAGAACTTTGCACAACATCTTTTGTCCTACCCTCCTGCTACAAACGGGGCCAAAAGGAACTTAGGGAGATTAAGGTACTCCTGTCAAAGAGCACCGGAACAAAGCATTAACACTTCATGGATACACGGAATCCTCAAATTATAGTCCATCCCCTTTGGTGTCCCAAGCTGTCACCATTGGGATCGCCGGTTCCGGACTATAATAGGTGCATACAACTCATAGATAGGATCAAGAACACCACAAACTCAAGAAACAAAAGGGTGATCAGATCTGAAATCATGGCACTCGGCCCCAAAGTGACAAGCATTAAGAGCAACAAGTTGTAACAGAGACGATAAACACCAAGTAGATGATAGGCAACATGCCCCCAACAATTTGATTGAACTATTACATGATCTAACTCATCCAATCCCTACCATCCCCTTTGCCTACAATAGGTAATTACTCACACATGAGAGAGGAAGTCATGGAGGGGTGATGGAGAGGCGATGATGATGACGATGGCGATGATTTCCCCTCACCGGAGGCCAAAGCAGCCTCCAGATTAGTTCTCCCGGAGAAGAACAGAGGGTTGCGGCGGCTCCGCGACGTAGATTGGAAAAGAGACTTCTGTTCTGGGGTTTCTGCGTCGGGAGAATAAATAGGGCCAAAGTAGGGCACCGGGGGACGTGGGACCAAGCCAGGAGGGCAGGTGGCGCGGCCAGGGGCTGGGCCGCGCCAGACACCCTCCTGGCTGCCCCCTGACTGCCCTGTGGCCCCCCTTTGGACTTGCGGAATCTTCCGGAGCGCTGATTTTTTAAATATTTTTTTGGGATTTTTCCAGCGTACATAAATATCCAAAAACCTGCACAAAAGAAAACAGCAGTGGTAGTTCTGCTGAAAACAGCGTCAGTCCGGGTTAGTTTCGTACAAATCATGCAAGAATGAAGCCAGAACAATAGTAAAAGTGTTTGGAAAAGTAGATACGTTTGAGACGTATCAACTCCCCCAAGCTTAGCTATTGCTTGTCCTCAAGCAATTCAGTTCAACGAACTGGACGCGACAAAGAAAACTTTGACACACTCTTTTGCTTCACTAGATGTATATAAGCATGCACTACGAAAGAGTTTAGCAAGTTTTGACACCATGCTACAAGGAGAACGCACGAAGCAATCCTTCTTTCATGTAATCAATCACAAACAAACGAAAAGTAAATAATATGCTGCTGAGAATCAATTTAAGATCACAATGCACATAGCATGAACATATCAGAGTGGTATCTCGCTAGCCTCCATGAGTGAAGCAAAACATAAATGCAGAAACTCCTCCGGAGTTTTAAAGGAGACTAGAACTCAGAACTCAAAGTAAGAAACATCACAAGCATGCAGAAGACAATGTGATACTTTGGGACAATGCATGTTACACTAAGAATGACAATTATGCTCTCATAGTTGGTGCTTTGTAGAAAGGAAGGTGGAGACTCTCGAACCGTGGCTTTTGATGGCAAGGTTGAAAACCCGTGAAAGGAAGGAAAGACTAAACATGTGCCAGAGCTCATGGTTTTGAAAACAGAGATAAAACTCTTTTGAGAAGTGCAACTTTCCAGTCAACGGTGAACGGTAAAGGTCTCTCAATATCTCCCATGCCAACCATATTAATGCCTTTTTCTTACACATGTTCCCTTATCCATAAATCCTTTGATGGTCTACAGAACCTTTTATTTTGCCTCAAGGATGGAAGGAGGGTATCGTTCCATCTATCATAAGCAGCATTCGGTCCATTTCACTCCATCATCAAGTATGGTGGAGGTGTAACTCTCATATTTTTTATTGACTAGTTAAAACTTCCGTCAAAATATTTTTGGCATGAAAAATACTGATTTTCCCTCACCGCACCATGAGCTTGTACGGTTACAAAGGGGAAGCTTTTGAATAAATTTTGAGATGGCACAAGAAAGTATAAGTTAGGAGTGGCCGGTAAATACCACATATAGGTATGTATGGTGGACTCAAATGGAACAACTGGTTTGAAAAGGAGTTTGGATGCACAAGCAGAATTGCACTTGGTGCTGGAGGAAGGCTATCAAAAGACGGGGAAGCGACCAACCAAAGAGCATAACGGTCATAATCATGCAGAGTGACAAAGCAACATTGAATCGGGCATGAAAGTGATATAGCTCACTCTGAAGTAAAAAGATCATCAAGGCAGAACAGACTTTTTAGTCTTAACATGCGTGAACATGTGCCAAGTCAACCCAAGAATTCCCCGGAGGGAAATACCACTTCAATATGCCACATCATGAACAATTCCATGCATGTCAATCATTTCAAGCAACACATTATAAACTCTAGCTATTTGAGACTAACCACGAAGAAAGCATGAACCACTGGGAAAGCCTTGTAAACATAGCACATGTCGCTACAAGCTGGTCTCTAATCATAAGTACAGGCATATGTACAAAAGTAGAAACAAAAAGAGTTCATACCGGCTTTCCTTGTTGCATCCCTTCCGTCGATCTTCGTCATTACTGCCTTGTCACTTGCACGATCGAACGTAGGAAATTATAATCATCACCAACTCGAGCTGAACTGTGAAAAAAAGCAAACTAAAGAACAAAGGAAACATTTTTTTTGGTTTTTTAAAGGTTTAACGAAAGCAAAAGAAAGGCGAAATATTTTTGATTTTTTTTTGAAAACTAAAAGAACAAAGAACAGGCAAAAACTTCAAAAGGATAAAAGCGAACCAACGGTAGATACAATGGAAAGGGGAGGAGAGCACGTACTCCCCCAAGCTTAGGCTTTTGGCCTAAGTTGGGCTCGTCTACTGCGGCCCTGAGGAGCCTCCTGCTCCGGGGCAATGGTAAGTCCAAGGGTTGTATGAGCCCTCCGGTGCGTACACTGAAGTCCTCGGATCCTCCCATGAGGAAGGTCCCTCATCCCAAACAGAGGAAGACCATTCACCCCAGGGGGTGACGGTCTCCTCCTGAACTGGTGGATATACCACGTGCTCCTCCTCTTCTGGCTCGACCCCCTTCGTGGGGTCGTGAAACTGGTATCTCCCCGTGATCTCATCAAACTCGGCCACTGAAAAATAAAATCCGTTCCCGCGAGAAAAATCAAACACAAGTGGTGCAGGTAGGACAGTGCGTGCCACACCGTCTTTAAGCCGCAAAATATAATCAAGTGTGTAGCGGTCAGAGGTCTTAGTAACAAAGAAATGCCTCTTCATGGCAGCCAAGTCAAGGCTAACAAAAGGAAAGATTGCATCATCTGGGCGCAGTTCTCCTTGGAGAAACTGCAAAATAAGGGTGGCATAAACGCCACCAAAGAGGGCCCCCTTGTTACTATTAGTAGCAAGGCGTTTCGCAATAAGCGAACCCACATGATACTCGTGCTTCCCTGAGAGGGCTTTCGCCATAATAGCAGTATCGGGCGTAGAAGTGTTGCTCGTGTTGTCTCAAGCCAACACTCCTCTAGCAATATAATAGGCGAAATACCTGAGGTGAGGGAACATAATGTTGGAAATCTTCTGACGGTTGGATGGCCTCACTTCAGTGTTACAGAACGAGTCGAGGAGGGTGTTGAGTGCAACAGTTTGGACTTTTTTCCTCTTCTTCTTCTCGACCAAGCCTGGCAAACCTAAAGCTTCACAAAATATACTCATAGGCATGGTCAGCAATCTTTCATAAAGTCGAAACACCACAGTATCATTGTCAGAATAAAACCTAAAACTATTAACAAAAATAGCGGTGAGTGTCTCGTACTGTGGTACACGGCTCGTGACAAGCCGTGTCAAACCTGCATTGGCACACAGAGCATAGAACTCTTCTTGTATGCCGGCATCCTCCATGAAATCTTCGCATGGAAATGCCATGGCTTTCGCGGGTGACGCGTCAAACATCTCTATGGGTACGATATCTTCATTGTAGCTCACCCTCGTGGTCAAAGGTGAAGCTGCGGAACACGTAACACGGCTAGAGCGCTCAGTTTCTTCTTCCCAAGCCACTTTCATAGCCTCTCCATTTCTGAAATTTTTAACAATTCACAAAAACGGAGATTTAAGCAAAACTAGTTTGGGCAAAACATTCTACTTACTTTACCAAGGCTCAAACTAGCAACAAAACTTGAAAAATAAATTTCTACACAAACATTTAAGCTCAACTAAACAGCACCAAGAACCACTAAATACTCACTAATGAAGCCACCAACTAGAAAACTAATTGGAGGGGTGAGGGAGTCACATACCAGAGAGCATTTGTTCCAAATTTCAGCTCAAATGAGTGGTTGTAGAAGGAGATCGAGGTTCCGTGCTCAAGAACAGCAAGAACAACAAAACCAGAGCAAGAACATGAGTTTTTGGGAGGAAGAAGAGAGAGTGAGGGAAGAGAGGCCACCAGGGGTGCCTGTGGGCCCCAGGAGGGTGGGTGGCGCGGCCAGGAGCTGGGCCGCGTGTAACGACCCAATTCACATAGAATTGAAGTCTCTGTGATTAAGTGCTAGTCCCTGGATCGAACTCGCTGGCACACACAATATCATAGATGTATATCAAAGTACAAGTGCATCATTATTACAACGTATGATCCAGAATAAAATAAATAACAAGTTGCATAGCTCAAGGCTAGCTTATTCAACATAAATATAGCGGAAGCAAAGGCAAATAACAAGGAGTCCCATCAACATCCACAAGCGAACATGCTGAGTGTAGACCCGCAACCCTAAACGCACCTTACTGATCGTTTGAAAAACCTGCAACACCGAAGGTTACAGCCCGACAACGGGCCAGTACATCTGATTTGTACGGCAAGTCACACGGAAAAGGATATAACAGACCTATCACTACATGCAAGATAAGTCAAAGGAAAGGCTTATGGTTTGGTTTTGCAGAAAGCTGATTTTTCCCAATCTACCTAGTCAAAATTTTAGTTTAACTTACTACTTAAGATCGAACTGGGCACACCAGTTCCAATCCACATCCTTTATTAAATCTTGCCCACTCAAATTATTATGGTGATTCATATGTCAAGATCCTCCAGTAACAATAATGTCTAGTAGCTCAAGGATGTCCATAACCGGGGACATGGCTAATCATGGTGGTGGTGGTGGTGGCGCATTGTTGTTGTTGTTGTTGCCCATATTCTGAGTGAGAAACTGGATCAACTCAGCTTTCCCTTGAAGTAACTACTGCATGTAAGTTGGCACTTCATTGTTGTTGTTCCCACTCCCCGTGGCACCACGTCTCGGCGGCATCTGTTGGGCAAGAATAGGTAAGTTGTAGACAGAAAGCAGCTAGGGAAATATATCCTACCCCATATGCTTATTATGATCAAGACAACATATACATATACAACATATCATACCACACAATCATCATACAATTATCACTAATCATCAAGCAAAAGCACTCATACCAATAAGCAAATACAATCACACTATATATTCTCAAAATATATTGCATAACTGATATAAGATCCTCAACACAACCACGAATAATATAAGAGTATATCAAGCAACCTAGTATTGCCATACCGAATAAGTCGACATGGTCAAATACGCTAACACGATAACGATAGTAAACTAATTGCCGGTGAAGTAATTCCGAACGCTGTCTTTGCTAAACAGCATGCGGAATTCGCGCCCGCTAATGCGGTTGCGCCTCTTGGGACTCGGTTCATCTTCTTCTGCCGAAGTCTCCAGTTTTGGTTCCTCTTCTTCTTCTTCAACACCATTGGCCTTCAGCTTGTCCTTCAGCCTCTCGATATCCGCTTGCATCTCCATCCTCTCATTCTTCAGCTTGTTGGTGTCCCTCTTGAGCTTGGTGTTCTTCTGCTGCAACTCAGTGATGGTGTAGAGATCCGACTGGGTGCTCTTCTCAAGGTTGTGGATGTGATTCTCCAGGCTCTGGATGAAGTAGGCAGTTGTACCTGGCCAAATGGTCCCAGACACATACTTGAACTTCTTTGGCCATATGTTCCCCGATGGAAGGATACTGGTCATCTCCTCGTACACCGTACCCTTTAGCCGGCCGTCATACCGGTCGACGATGCGTCCAAGAGCCATGTGAGCTGCTATGCGCAAACACTGCTCCTTCTCCGGGGCATGCACCTAAAATGACTCTGTGATCACCCTTTCTTCCGTCATGCTTCCTAGGAGAAATGTCTCCACTTGCCAGTAGTCATCGGCTCCCCTTGTCTCCACTATGTCCGGTTGGAAGACTGGCGCATAGATGTTCAGGAAATGGCAAATCCCCCTGAGCTCAGGTCCAAATGCCATGGAGCGGTACGACAAAGTGGTCATCTATAATCAAAGAGAGGAAAGGCAAGATTAGAACAGGTATGAATACGAGATAGAGAAGGTAAGTAAGTACAAGACAGGGTGATGTAAATAATATTTTCATTCCTATGGCTTTTCTAATCCATTTTCTAGGGTCACGTCCTACAGTCAACACACTACTCTGATACCATCTGTAACGACCCAATTCACATAGAATTGAAGTCTCTGTGATCAAGTGCCAGTCCCTGGATCGAACTCGCTGGCACACACAGTATCATAGATGTATATCAAAGTACAAGTGCATCATTATTACAACGTATGATCCAGAATAAAATGAATAACAAGTTGCATAGCTCAAGGCTAGCTTATTCAACATAAATATAGCGGAAGCAAAAGCAAATAACGAGGAGTCCCATCAACATCCACAAGCGAACATGCTGAGTGTAGACCCGCAACCCTAAATGCACCTTACTGATCGTCTGAAAAACCTACAACACCGAAGGTTACAGCCCGACAACGGGTCAGTACATCTGATTTGTACGGCAAGTCACACGGAAAAGGATATAACAGACCTATCACTACATGCAAGGTAAGTCAAAGGAAAGGCTTATGGTTTTGTTTTGCAGAAAGCTGATTTTTGCCAATCTACATAGTCAAAATTTTAGTTTAACTTACTACTTAAGATCGAACTGGGCACACCAGTTCCAATCCACACCCTTTATTAAATCTTGCCCACTCAAATTATTATGGTGATTCATATGTCAAGATCTTCCAGTAACAATAATGTCTAGTAGCTCAAGGATGTCCATAACCGAGGACATGGCTAATCATGGTTAGTATTTTTTACTCTGCAGAGGTTAGTACACTTTCCCCGCTGGACTCAACCTAAAGATTGAGACGAAGTCTTTCAGAAGAGGTGACCTACACCCAACAGTAAGCCGGTAGCACCTATCACATCTACATCTGCTAGCTTTGCACGGGAGAGGCTTCCTACATCGTACTCAACTAAGCCAGAGCCCATATGGCCAGCGGTTGTACAGGGAAGCTCCTAGTCACCAAGTATGTCTGATATTTTTGAGCCTGGACGGCGCCCACTTACGTTCAGAGGGTAGATACCATGACGTACTATCGACCACCTAAACCAACCATTAGGTGTACAACCTGGTATCGCCCTTAGATAAGGCACGAGCCCCCAGGAAGCACTCCCTGCCCTTCCAGAGGTGTATTCTAATTAAAGGTTTGCTAGTCAAGTCATTAAATCCTCACATAGCTCAATGAAATCTCAAACCAATCCACGTCTACAAGCATAGCAAATATATAGCAAGCACGTGCTAGGTTGTCTAAGCAAACAGGATAAGATCATGTGGCTACCCTACCAAGTTTGCAGCAATAATAATATAAAACTTCCTACACATGCATAGGGTGATATTTGCTACATGCATAAGTAAAAATGTAGGTTGTGAGATGGTCAATGTATGACTTGCCTTGATCCTTCTCCTGACGATCGCAATCCTCACAATACGAAGCGTTGCACTCCGGGCTGTCTACACGATCAACCAGAGTTGCAATCAATACACAATTAACACATAGCAATCATAAACAAACATAGCAGAAGAAACTCCAAAAGAAAAGAAAGGAAACAAGTTAAACAGTAGCTAAACGTAAAGTACTAGTCACCACGAATCCAACGCAATTGGAATCGTCGAAAATGGTTCCACCGTTTGCAAACTACGGTCACCGGAACTTTGAATTTAAATCTGTACAAATTCAAATTTGAAAACTGGAAACTTTTGAAAACTTAGGTCTACTGGATAGGATTTTTTGTAACGACCGCAACGCAAAAAGAATTAATTAAAACGGAGCTACGATTTAAAAGATATTGCGAAAATGGTTCTGGGGTCTTTTCTGCCAAAAGGGCTAATCCGCAAATAAAGTTTCTAGGAAAAACGCGATCGGGTCCCTAGGGTTTTGACCGGCGGTTGACCGGATCTGGACGCGTTTTTTTATTTCAAAACAACTCAAAGCGATCTCGGCCGTCGGGTCCCCGATCCAACGGGAGAGAACGCTCGGTCCGGTCCGGCCGGCGCGTGGCAACGGCGCGTGGCGCGGCTGGCTCGGCCCGCGGCGGTGCCCGCGGTGGTGGCCTGACGGGGCGGAGGGGAGGACGGGACGGCGACGACGCTCACCTCGGCGACGGCGGCGGCGACGAACGGCGGCGGCAGACGGCGGCGGCGGGTCGGGCGGCGATAGGGACCGGGTCGGGCGAAACCCTAATATCCGCGGGTCCGCGGGTATTTATAACCCGCCCCGGTAAGTTTTTTTTAACAGATTCTACTTTTACGGTAAAAAAACAGAACAGCCCCATTAGGCCCAAAACAAATTTAGAAAAATAACGGATAATTATTTTTAATTTTCTTTTTCAGCAAAACTTTTAAAATAATAAAATTGAATTTTTGGCATTACCAAAATTTTCAATAAAAACAAAAACTTTTGCAACTTCCTTAAAATACTTTTAAATACTTTTACGGTAATTTAAAAATACCGAAAAACTCCAAAAAATGATTTTAAAACTTCCCGGAGCATAAATAAATTCCAAAAATAGTTTTAGAGATTATGTATAACCCCAAAGTAAATCTAAAAAGTCTCCAGAAAATATTTTAAACTATTTTCCAACATTTCAAAAATGGGGATAAGTCATATTATATCCTCTCCAATAAAAATGCCTTCAGTTGAAAAATGTTTAAAATATTAATAAAATCCAAATAATGCAAAACTCCAGCATGACATGCATAAGATGATCTATTAACATCCGAATATAGAAAATTGGGATGTTACACCTCGCCACCTGGCCTCCTGATGGCTTTTTACCTCGAAATTTTGATTTTGATTTTTCTGGAATTTTTTGGGCAACTTCGCTGTAGAGAATTTTTCAAAGTTTAAAAAGATGCAAAAACTTTTGTGAACTTGAGACAAAAGTTAGAACAAGTGAAGCTTTAAACAAAGGAACTTAAGTACAACCAGGAGAATAAAAGCTAAAGGAAATGAAAACATAACAAGCTCAACTTTTTACCTATATAAAACATGCCACTTAGCAAGGTTGATGAAGTCTTACCAACAAACCTGTGGTATATAGCTCAGAAAGTCTCGCCTCTTATGAGGTGATCATTGCACTCTCACTTTAATGGACATTGTCCCCACCATAATTGTTTTGTATTTGTGCTATAAATGTAGTGGACAATCCCATTCTCCAATCTTTACGGTCTAGATATTCTCAATGGATTTAAGGCCATGCCTTTTGTCGATCTTTTTCGTAAAATACACCGTGTGTTCTTTGTCATTCACGTTGAAGGTAACCTTCCCTTTATTGCAATCAATAACAACACCGCGGTGTTAAGAAAAGGTCTACCAAGGATAATGGACATGCTCCAATCCTCGGGCATGTCAAGCACAACAAAATCAAAAAAAAATTAATAATATTATTTTTAATAACAAAATCATCATTAGCACACGATTTGAATTTATTTGAAAAGTAGCACGCTGTCGGCTCTAGTACGGCCGAAAGAGGTTATATCGGCACGAGTAAAGCCGAAACTCATCTGTCGGCGCTACTGGCACCATCTGCATGCCGGGCCCAGCACTTTCGGCCCCGCTACAGCCGATAGGTCATTTCGGTCCTACTCGGGCCGAAACCGGCTGGATAAGGCCCCGACGCTGGAATCGCTGCACACCTTCTTCTTCCTCTGGCTTCTCTCTCTGCACGCTACTCTCTCTCTCTCTCTCTCGTTTTTTCCAGCGAATTGATCTCCAAAACTAGCCAACAAAATCCAATTTTATTTGCACAAATTGAAAGAGGAGTGAAGGGGCATCACCGATCTGGTCATGGGATAGTTTTTGGTGCTGTTTAAGGTGTTGTTTTTTGGTGGGGAGGTGGAGCAAAATTTTACAACAATGGTGGAGAGTGGTGCTATGTGGTGGTGTTGTGGGGATACAAGGAACGGTGCAGCGGTGGTGGTGGTGGTGCTACTCTGAGGTCCGGCAGCAAGGAGAAGGTGTTCGCACGCATCAAGGGTAATCCCTAATTTTTTTGTTATTTTACGTACGTGTACATGCTAATATTTTTAGACACATTTTTATAGATGCGGTATATATTATTTTAGATGTTTTGATACATGCTAATATATTAGCATATATGATTTTACATGCTAATATGTTTAGATACATTTTTAGGTGGTTAGTATGGTAATATGTGAGATATTTTTTTGTTATTTTACGTACGTGTACATGCTAATATGTTTAGACACATTTTTTATAGATGCGGCATATATTATTTTAGATGTGTAGATACATGCTAATATATTAGCATATAATATTTTACATGCTAATATGTTTAGATACACTTTTAGGTGGTTAGTATGGTCATATGTGAGATATTTTATTTATGGGGTATTGTAGGCGGTAAAAATTGTATATGTAGTATTTGATGATGGAATGTCATTTTTAGGTGAGGAGGCATGTCTGAATTTGTAAATGTTATTGTTTACTATTGTCCTGGTACTGTTCGTGCAAATGAGTCGGGTGTTGATCTTAGTGAATTTCAGCACGTGGTGATACCGTTGACAGATCCAGAGAAAGTCAGAATTAGTGTGGTGCAGAACTATTTGATGGTGAATTTTGGGTTTGATCCAAATTTGTGGACCGTTAGGATTCAGTCGTTATGGACCAAACAACGTACAAATATTTGCTGGGAGTTGTTACCGTTAGATCGGACAAAATAGTGGTTGTCTTGGCTAGCATCATGCAAACGCCGAGGGACTCAACCCATTGTCCTAGTGTCCTTTGTGCCAAAGCAAAATAATTTGGGACAAGGTTGCGCCTATGAAACACATACAACAGGACAAAGTAGTGAAGCAACATGGCAGATGGATGTATCTGGGTCACAACCTTTTGATCAGTGCGGCTATGAACCACATAGCACGAGACAAAGTAGTCAGTCACCAGAAGCTGCTGATATTGGTGAGGCTGATGTGGATGAGCAAGGGGGTAGAATGCAGGAACAAATGGAGAGGGAAGACGAGGATGGCCTGGCGGTAGATCTAGATTTAGATGATGATGATGATGAAGAGGATGATGATGAAGAGGAGGATGAAGAGGATGGTGAAGAGGATGACGAAGAGAATGACGAGGATGTGCCTATTCCAGATTCATGGAATTTGGACATGTCAACCATCATGACTGTTAATGGTGGACATGAATCATTCTGGGAGTATCACATGAATAATATTGAAATCGGAGCTCAGTATACCACGAAGCAACAACTACGTGAAGCCGTGATACAATGGGCATTGTCCACACAAAGGATTTTCCAAACTGATGTATCAAATAAAAAAATTTGACCATGACTTGTGTGGTAGAAGGGTGTCCTGCAAGGGTGCACGGCCATGTTCCGAAGTATGATGTCAACTGGAGAGTGACGAACGTCGTGGATCACACCTGTGTCATTCCAAATATGCGACAGGATCATTCAAACCTAACTCCAACCCTCATTGCGTGACTTTTGTTCAATGAGATAGTTAAGAAGAAAGACATGGAAGCAAAGGGAATACAGACAGCAGTTAAATCTAGATCGAAGTATGATATTCCTTACGGGAAGGCTTGGAGAGCTAAGCAGAGGGCTCTAGAGAATAGATTTGGGACCTTTTTTTGACTCGTATGATAGTGTTGTTCGTCTTTTGCGCACTTTGCAGGAGAGGAATCCCGGCACATATGTCAACGTCCAACACTTCACAAATGATACAATGCCAGGATATAAGATCTTGCAGCGAGTGTTCTTCTCGTTCAATATCTGCATAGAAGCTTTCAGATATTGTCGTCCGGTGTTGTGTGTGGATGGCACGTTCCTCACAGGCAAGTACAAGGGTCAGATACTTACAGCAATAGGTGTTGACGGGAACCAACAGATCCTCCCGATTGCTATGGCATTCGTCGAGGGTGAGAACTATGAGAGTTGGTTATGGTTTTTCAGACAACTAAAAATAGCAGTTGTGAAGAATCACCCAAATGTGTGCATCCTTCATGACAGACATGCTGGTATGCTGAAGGCAATTAAGAAATTTCAGCAACCTACCATGGACGAGCCAACACCATGGAATGACTTGCAGAGCCGGTGGTGTATGTGTCATCTTGGCGCTAATTTTTACTCTCAGTTCCATAGTAAGCGGCTTATGAATCTGTTTAAAAGATTGTGCAATCAGAACCAGGAGAAGAAGTTTAATTTTTTGTGGGATAGGCTAAATGAATTTACGAGGAACCAACTTAAGGAAAGGAAAGTTGCACAAAAGGTTGCACAAGCAGCTGCCGTGGCTGCACAAGTTGCATTGTTGGTAGAGGATGAGCCTATTGGTTTGTGTGACTTGCCTGGCATTGACCCACCCGGGGCGAAGAGAAAGAAGTGAAGGCAAATAAAAAACTTTGAACAATGGATTGAAAAAGAGCTTCCTGAGAAGTGGTCATTGTTGCATAACACACATGGAGCAAGGTACGGCATCATGACAACCAACCTTGCTGAGATATATAACTTTGTACTCAGAGGTAATAGGAGCTTGCCATTGACAACAATTGTGGAGGGTGTTTTGAATGGAACATTGACTTATTTCAGAGATAGACGAAAAGCTGCCTTTGATCATATTCAGAATATCCCCAATACATCTTACTGCAGAAAGATCAAACAATACATGGATGACAAGATAGAAAAGGCACGATTGCACACCGTCGTTCCAGTGGGTAATGCAGAATGGAGGTTTGAAGTACGCTTACCGGCCGCAAGATTTTGAGCTGGTAATGAGTTGAAAACACATGAGGTTACGATTGGTAATGAGGCAGTTCCAACGTGTCAGTGCTCATGCAACAAACCGAGGTTGTTGCACCTACCTTGCTCACATGTGCTGGCCGTTTGTTCGCAATTGTAGATTGACCCGTTAGCTTTTGTCTCTGTATAATACTCTAAGGAGGTTGTGCTCAATACTTGGACAGGTGAGATGGCTGGTTTTAGAGTTGTTGGTAACTTCAACAAGGTTAACCCGGCAGAAAGGGAATACGTACCAGACCCGACTCTAATGAGGCTCACTAGAGGAAGAAGGAAATGTCGCCGCATCTGCAATGATATGGATGAGTCTGAAGCTGGTGGTTGTACTCGATTGTGTTTGTTATGCAATGAATATGGACACAGAGAGAAATATTGTCCCAAATATGTTGAATCTGCACGTGGGCAAGGCAACCGATGAGGACCAAGAGGAGGACGAAGAGGAGGAAGAGGGGGAAGAGGGGGGCAGAGATCTTAGGCAATTCGTGTGGTCGTGTTTTAAGTTGTAATATGTGTATACTATGAACTATGTTTTAAGTTGTAATATGTGTAGACTATGAACTATGTTTTAAGTTGTAATATGTGTAGACTATGAACTATGTTATGTGGACTATGTCGTGCTATATTATCTTATTTTAATTTTAGGGTGCAGATGGTTGCATATCCGTTGCTAAGTCAGGTGATAGATAGAAAGCATCGTGCGGCAATTTGGGAGAAAGGTAGCGAACCAAATGTGTTGCATACACGCACACCGGCACATAATTGGATGATACACCCTGCTTGGGTAGATCGGTACGTATCATGCGTATTTCTTCAAATAATTGTTAACTTGTAGCAGTCGATAAAAATAATGAAGTTCCATTGGTTTTGAACAGGTTGTCTTGGGCTAGACTCTTACCGATTGCACGACTTGTTGAGTCCACTCCCGCTGGTTGGGTACAGGTAGAACCTGATGAGGAGGGCGATCCTGAGCGTGATGTACACCATGATAAATCGAGACGGATTTACGTAGATAAGTCGCTGCTTAGCTGCTTAGTCGACAGATGGAGGCCTGAGACCCACACGTTTCACTTTCGGTGGGGAGAGATGGCTCCTACTCTCTAGGATGTGTCATACTTGTTGGGTCTCCCTTTGGCAGGTCGTGCAATAGGTCCGTTGGTCAAGCCAGCACATTGGCTTCGTGATATGGAGGTGCGTTATAATGTTGTTCATCCCATTCCTACTGAGTTTCCACAAAGTGCACATGGACCTCGAGTTTCCTGGTTGAGCAAGTTTGAGGTAAGATTGTACATTCTCTAAGTTTTTTCTTAATTTATTAATCAGCTTGTACATTAAGTTTGACTTGTTTATTGTTAAATGCAGATTGGTCAGTTTGGATACCCACAATAGGAGATGACTGGACCGCAGATTACTATATGTCTGGAGGCATATATTTTGTGGTTATTCGGCAAGGTCATGTTCACTGATAACCACGTCGACACTATTAGTGCAGGATTCATCCCTATTGCGCAAGAGATCTCGGTGGCACAGAACCAGGAAGGCATTGTGCCGAGGAGTTTCGGTTCTGCCGTCTTAGCAGCTACATACCGAGCTATGTGCAGCGTTTGCACGAAGAATAAGGAAAGTTCTTCCATACTTGGTTGTCCACTATTGTTGCACCTATGGTCGTGGGAGAGGCTACCTATCGGTCGACCTGACGTCGGTGCTATGAGGCCATGGGATAGCCACATTGATGCATATCACGATGACTTGCCTACTGTTGGTAGCATGTGGACACGTAGACAGGTAAACTTTGCATCATTCACGTTATTCAAGTTGGCACTTCCTTAAACTAACTAGTTTATTTTTCCAGAGACGGTATGCGCAACATCAAGTCAAGAACTGCTACGTGTCATTCACGATGCAGTTTGATCAGTTGCACGAGAGTGAGGTGATATGGGAGCTATATGACCATAACATTCTGGCTGTGAGATTCCCGAGCGGCCTTTCTCCCTTGTGTATGAGGGATCAAGGATACTGGTACACTAAAGCCTTTCTTGTGTTTGATGTCATTGTGGAGGAGATGGCGCAGCAAAGGGTTATGAGACAGTTTGGTCGGCGACAATTGTCCGACCCTCCTGTTAGACAACCCCGCTTACGACAGGAAATCCACAGGTTCATAAATTTCGTACATTTATTTACACATGCATGCATAATAGTTTGTAGTATATAAATTTCGTACATTTATTTACACATGCATGCATAATAGTTTGTAGTATATAAATTTCGTACATTTATTTACACATGCATGCATAATAGTTTGTAGTATATAAATTTCATACATTTATTTACACATCCATCATGAATCGCCAAGGAGACAGGTCGACGACACTATGGCTACAGACCCTGCAGCCATACATAGATGGATGGGTGACTGCCATGACATCAGTATGGCCGTCGAATGAGCTATTTGAGGAATGGCGTGGAGATTTTGATGCGTATCTGCAGACGTATAGGTGGAAAACTCGTCTACGCTTGGTGCAGACTTCTCACCCTGAGCAAATGCATCCCCCTTCTGTTACAGATATGTACCCATTTGAGGCTATTGCGGGAACCAGACACTATGCGGTAAGTACCATGCATCTTATTTTATCCCCTTCTCTATGTACGTTTGATCGATCAAACCTAACATTATGTTTTTGCATTAGATGCAGAGTTGATAGATGAAATTCAGCGTGATGTGACTGCTTTTACACCGCATCTGGAACATGTCGGGTGGTTCAAACGGCTTGTGGATAAGCTACGAAGTGTCTACACCGTTCTTACGTGTAGCCGCTCTACGGACGTTGTGCCCCGTCGTGCTGATCCTTCGCGCCACTCTTCCCACACTCGGGATTCACAGGTATCGACCCCGCATCACTCTATGCATCGTTAGAAACCACGTCCACGTCTTACACCACTACCGACTCCCCCCACCACCCACTAGCCAGCCAGATATTTCCCAGCCTGGTAGTTCATCGTGGCACTTGCATCAACCTACTTACCATTTAGATCCTTCCCAACCTGGTAGTTCATCGTGGCACATGCAGCCACCCCCTAATTACCAGTATGGGATGCCACCACCTAACTACCAATACGAGATGTCACAACCTAATTACCAGTATGGGATGCCACCACCTAATTCTCAGTACGGGTGGAACCCCTCCGCTGCTCCATTGAGTCAAGCCATGGGGATAGGTATGTACTTTTCACTTTCCGTACTTATTTATATCAAAGAAATATGTACCTAGAATTAACATAGCATCTACAGGTGGGGATGCCGAGTCTTCACATGATGAGCAGGGCGACCATTATTTGTAAGACACTCCTCCGCCCGTCACACAGGAGACACAGACACATGAGGAGGAACCATTGCGCGGTCGAGGTTTTCGTGACAACCATAGTCCGAGGCGCAGGTCACCTTCAGGGCGTCAGAACCGTCCTACGAGACAGCCGCAGTATCGTGATCATAGAGACGAGTGAGACATATTTCTATGTATAAGACATATGACTGTCTACTTATGTATGAGACATATGCCTATTCTATGTATGAGACATATGCCTATTCTATGTATGAGACATATGCCTATTATATGTATGAGACATATGCCTATTCTATTTTAGTGCACATATAGTTTAGTGGTGATAATTCTGATACTACAGCAAACAAATTATTCAACGTCGTTCAACAACTACAACATCAAGACAATACAACATGAAGACAACATATGTGAATAAAACAGTAATTAACAATAGTACGACATACTACAAAATAAATTAAATGAAAGTACTTAAACTCAAATTAAGATACAACATAGTGTTTCTCGCTAACACTACATAAAGTCATCATCACTATTTTTCCAAAGCTGACACTAATTCATGTAACACTCTTACCTACTTTTTTTCCACGGTAAGTTTCCGTGCTTGTGTGGCATAAAGTCATCATCACTAGCTTCATCGGGTTTTGGTGATGCATCGCTTGATTTCTTATTCTTGGCTGACACTGATGCAACACTTTTACCTATTTTTTTTCCACGGTAAGTTTCCGTGCTTGTCTGGCATAAAGTCATCATCACTATCATCACCGGGCTTTGGTGATGCATCACTTGATTTCTTCTTCTTCGAGCTTGAGGTAGTCACCCTTCGATGATGAGGTAGTCTTGTCCTTACCCTTCGATGATGAGGTAGTCTTGGTGCTCGGCATGAAGACATCTTCTTCGTCCTCGGTGTCGGAAGTCCATAAAAAAGTATCATCTGCTCCGTTCCTTATGTGTCTTCCTCGCTTCTCCCATCTTCCATGCAACCTCAGAAGTTCTTTACGTATCTCCTCAAAGGTCCTTGGAGGCCACCCTGACCTTGTTAATTGGTGACCTAACTCATTCAGTAGGGTGTCACTACTGATGAGTTCATCCCATGGAACTATCCTATTGTCTATCTTGAAATTGGCAGCTAACTGCAGAAGACATTTGTCCATACCACGGAACCAGCTCATTTTGTAGGGTGACACTATACTTGACTGCTTCTCACCTTAGTGTGGATGGGGTTTTATAGGGTGAGAAGAGAAGAATAGGTGGGAGAAAGATGGCGGGAAGAAAAGGGGCGGGAGAGAGATGGCGGGAAGAAAAGGGGCAGCAGAAAGATGGCGGGAAGAAAAAGGCGGGAGAAAGATGGCGGGAAGAAAAAGGAGGGAAGAAAAAGGCGGGAGAAAGATGGCGGGGAAGATTAAAATCGAAAAAGTGGACCTAAATATAAAATTAAGTGCTTTCGTCACTACTAAGGCCGAAAGCCACTAATCGGCATTACATTCACGTTAAATGTTAGATTAACAGGGTATTAGGGCATACAACACACATTTCGGCCTTAATAAAGCCGAAAGAGACCTTTCGGCCTTAGTAGTGCCGACACATGTACTTTCGGCCTTAGAAAGGCCGACACATATACTTTCGGCCCTAGTAGCGCCGATGGAGTGCTATTTTTCAAATAAATTCAAATCGTGTGCTAATGATGATTTTGTTATTAAAAATAATATTAGTTAAAAAAATTTCCAACAAAATCATTAAGTATTAAGCAATTGGAAACTTCAACAGGAACATCCTCACAAATACCGATCGGGACGGCCGTGGACTTGTCAGCCATCTGGAGAGAGATATCTGTAGGAATTAGTTTCTCTAAACAAAGTCTTTTGTAGAGAGAAAAGGGTATAACGCTCACTCCTGCACCAAGATCACATAAAGCAGTTCTAACATAATTATTTTTTATGGAGCAAGGAATGGTGGGTATACCTGGGTCACCGAGCTTCTCAGGAATCTTTCCACCGAAAGAGTAGTTAGCAAGCATAGTAGATATTGCTTCATTAGGGACTTTTCTTTTATTAGTAACAATATCTTTCATATATTTAGAGTAAGGAGGTAACTTAATGGCATCAGTCAAAAGGGATTTGAAGAAAAAGAGGTTTCATCCACTCACAAAACTTGTTGTAGTGGTCTTCTTCTTTGGTTTTGACAAACTTGCTTGGGAAAGGCATGGGTTTCTGTACCCATGGTTCTCGTTCCTTCCCATGTCTCCTTGCAAGAAAGTCTTCTCTAGTATACTTCTTGCGTTTATCTGGTGCTTCTTCTTCTCGAACCTCAGGTGGATCATTCTTTTCAGCATCTTTTTCAGGTTCAGCACCGTCTTCAGTCTCAGCATCTGAGGTAGATATGATGTTTGGATCAACAGCTTGTTCTTCTTCTTCTATTGGATCATTGGAATTGTCAGCTTCCTTGTGTTTCTTTTTCTTCTTCTTCTTCGGAGAGCTAACAATTTCTTCTTCCTGCACTTGAGAATCTTGCACGATCCTCTTCGGATGCCCTTCTGGGTAGAGAGGGTCCTGGGTGTGTGTTCCACCCCGGGTCTTTATACCATAAGCCTGTAAATTGTCCTATTTGGCATTATTAGCAAGCAAATCTTTTTGCACATTAGAAATTTGTTCAAGCTGAGTTTGAACCATATGAAAATGCTTCACAAGACATTTAACATCATTAACTGTTCTACCTAGAACATCAAGCAAACTTTTGATAGCAAGAGTATTATCATGCAACTGAAGTGACTCTGCTTCATAATAAAATTATGAAGCTCATCTAAACATTGGTCAGGAGGTTTACCTTTAGGGATGTCACTTGCATTGAAATCTAAAAGAGAGTGCACCTTTACCATAGGTGGGTGAGTGGTAGGATCACACAGCTTCTCAATTGGGGGTAGATTCTTCACGTCTTTAGCTTTAATTCCTTTCTATTTTATAGACTTCTTTGCTTCTTGCATATCTTCGGGGCTTAGGACAAGCATGCCCCTCTTATTTGGTGGTGGAGGTGGTTAAGGCAAGGACCAATCTTCATGGTTTTTGGCAATCTTGCCCATCAATTCTTCTGCATCGTCCGGTGTTCTTTGCCTGAAAACACAACCAGCACAACTATCTAGATAGGATTTAGACCCATTGGTTAGACCAGCATAAAATATATCAAGTAATTCATTCTTAGGGATCTCATGTCCCGGTCTAGCCTTCAGCAAACTGCAAAATCTCCCCCAAGCTTTAGGGAGATGCTCATCCTGCAACTGTTTAAAGTTATAAATTCTTTGCAAAGCAGCATGTTGCATATGAGCAGGAAAATACTTATCAACGAAAGATATAGCCATATATTGAGGACTTTGAATGGAACCACATGGTAGTGCATCATACCATGCTCTAGCATCTCCTTTCAAGGAAAAAGGAAGAAGCTTGGTCACATAAAAGTTCTGGATCCTTTCATCAGTAGTAAACAAGCCACCCAACTCAGTGAGTTTGGTCAGGTGCTCGATAGCATCATCATTTTATCTGACATAAAAGGGATCAGCTTCAACTGTGGATATAAGTGAAAGATCAACAGAGAAATCATAATCAGGATCAGTGATGCATATAGGAGACGTAGCAAAAGTAGGATCAGGAATAAACTTCTTCTTCAGGGAGTGCTTTGCTAGCAACTTCTTTATAGTAGTAGGGTCGGAATCAGCACATTCATTAAGCTCCCTGCCAAAATCATCATCAAGCGTAATATAATCATCCTCAAGGAGTTGCTACTTAAGGCCAGCAAAGTTATGAGTTTTTCCAATAGGTGTTTGGGTAACAGGAATTTCAACACCCGAGAATCGAGCAGCAGCAACAACCTGTTCTGCAATAAAAGAACAAAGTGAACCTGTAGTCTCAAAGGTAGTAGAAGCATCATCAAAAGTATCTGACATATTGCCAGACTCAGCAGAAGTAGCATGTAACTGAGGTGAATCAAACTGACTCATAGCTGAAGGTGAATCAAGTTTAGCACTAGTGCTAAGAGCAGTACCTCGTCTCGTACGGGATGGTAAAATCGGTACCTTGGGGTCTCCTTTCTTACCCATAGTGGATAGCTTGCAACAGGTAGGATACATCAAGTAGACCTATAAATAAAGCTATGGTCCCCGGCAACGGTGCCAGAAAACAGTACTTGATAACCCTCAACTGTAGGGGATCGAGATAGTCTTCGCGGGCAAGATAACCCAATTTATTGATTCGACACTTGGGGACACAAAGAATACGTACATGCTTTGACAATTGAGTTGTCAATTCAACCGCACCTGAAATAACACTTGCTTGCACAAAGGTATTAGTAGCAACTGTGATACGGTGGTACTAGTGGTGGTGATAATAGTGGTGATGGTGATGGTGAAACAAAAAAAATAAAACAGCAAAATTAAACAACTAGTAACCAGAAGGAAAGAAAACACTGTAGGCTAGGGAGATGGATGGTTGGGTGCTTGGATGAGAACAAACATGTAATAGATTCTAACACGGGCAAGGCTCATTGAAAAGAAAGGATCATCTAGGCAAATATCAAACATCAGGCGTGTATCCCAGGGTAGTTGTACGTTCTTGCAATAAGAACTTTGCACAACATCTTTTGTCCTACCCTCCCGCTACAAACGGGGCCAAAAGGAACTTAGGTAGATTAAGGTACTCCTTTCAAAGAGCACCGGAACAAAGCATTAACACTTCATGGATACACGGAATCCTCAAATTATAGTCCATCTCCTTTGGTGTCCCAAGCTGTCACCATTGGGATCGCCGGTTCCGAAATATAATAGGTGCATACAACTCATAGATAGGATCAAGAACACCACAAACACAAGAAACAAAAGGGTGATCAGATCTGAAATCATGGCACTCGGGCCCAAAGTGACAAGCATTAAGAGCAACAAGTTGTAACAGAGACGATAAACACCAAGTAGATGATAGGCAACATGCCCCCAACAATTTGATTGAACTATTACATGATCTAACTCATCCACCCCTACCATCCCCTTTGCCTACAGCGGGGAATTACTCACACGTGAGAGAGGAAGTCATGGAGGGGTGATGGAGAGGCGATGATGATGACGATGGCGATGATTTCCCCTCACCGGAGGCCAAAGAAGCCTCTAGATTAGCTCTCCCAGAAAAGAACAGAGGGTTGCGGCGGCTCCGCGACGTAGATTGGAAAAGCGACTTCTGTTCTGGGGTTTCTGCATCGGGAGAATAAATAGGGCCAAAGTAGGGCACCGGGGGACGTGGGACCAAGCCAGGAGGGCAGGTGGCGCGGCCAGGGGCTGGGCCGCGCCAGGCTGCCCCCTGGCTGCCCTGTGGCCCCCCTTTGGACTTGCGGAAGCTTCCGGAACGCTGATTTTTTATTATTTTATGGGATTTTTCCAGCGTACCTAAATATCCAGAAACCTGCACAAAAGAAAACAGCACTGGTAGCTCTGCTGAAAACAGCGTCAGTCCGGGTTAGTTTCGTTCAAATCATGCAAGAATGAAGCCAGAATAATAGAAAAAGTGTTTGGAAAAGTAGATACGTTTGAGACGTATCAACTCCCCCAAGATTAGCTATTGCTTGTCCTCAAGCAATTCAGTTCAACGAACTGGACGCGACAAAGAAAACTTTGACAAACTCTTTTGCTTCATTAGATGTATATAAGCATGCACTAGGAAAGAGTTTAGCAAGTTTTGACACCGTGCTACAAGGACAATGCACGAAGCAATCCTTCTTTCATGTAATCAGTCACAAACAAACGAAAAGTAAATAATATGCTGCTGAGAATCAATTTAAGATCACAATGCACATAGCATGAACATATCAGAGTGATATCTCGCTAGCCTCCATGAGTGAAGCAAAGCATAAATGAAGAAACTCCTCCGGAGTTTTAAAGGATACTAGAACTCACTCAAAGTAAGAAACATCACAAGCGTGCAGACGACAATGTGATACTTTGGGACAATGCATGTTACACTAAGAATGACAATTATGCTCTCATAGTTGGTGCTTTTGAGAAAGGAAGGTGGAGACTCTCAAACCATGGTTTTTGATGGCAAGGTTGAAAACCCGTGAAAGGAAGCAAAGACTAAACATGTGCCAGAGCTCTTGGTTTTGAAAACAGAGATAAAACTCTTTTGAGAAGTGCAACTTTCTAGTCAACGGTGAACGGTAAAGGTCTCTCAATATCTCCCATGCCAACCATATTAATGCCTTTTGCTTACACATGTTCCCTTATCCATAAATCCTTTGATGTTCTGCGGAACCTTTTATTTTTCCTCAAGGATGGAAGGAGGGTATCGTTCCATCTATCATAAGCAGCATTTGGTCCATTTCACTCCATCATCAAGTATGGTAGAGGTGTAACTCTCATATTTTTTATTCACTAGTTAAAACTTCCGTCATAATATTTTTGGCATGAAAGATACTGATTTTCCCTCACCGCACCATGAGCTTGTACGGTTACAAAGGGGAAGCTTTTGAATAAATTTCGAGATGGCACAAGAAAGTATAAGTTAGGAGTGGCCGGTAAATACCACATATAGGTAGGTATGTTGGACTCAAATGAAACAACTGGTTTGAAAAGGAGTTTGGATGCACAAGAAGAATTCCGCTTGGTGTTGGAGGAAGGCTAGCAAAAGACGGGGAAGCGACCAACCAGAGAGCATAACGGTCATAATCATGCAGAGCGACAAAGCAACATTGAATCAGGCATGAAAGTGATATAGCTCACTCTGAAGTAAAAAAGATCATCAAGGCAGAACAGACTTTTTAGTCTTAACATGCGTGAACATGTGCCAAGTCAACCCAAGAATTCCCAGGAGGGAAATACCACTTCAATATGCCACATCATGAACAATGCAATGCATGTCAATCATTTCAAGCAACACATTATAAACTCTAGCTATTTGAGACTAACCACAAAGAAAGCATGAACCACTGGGAAAGCATTGTAAACATAGCACTATGTCGCTACAACCTGGTCTCTAATCATAAGTACAGGCATATGTACAAAAGTAGAAACAAAATAGTTCATACCGGCTTTCCTTGTTGCATCCCTTCCGTCGATCTTCGTCATTACTGCCTTGTCACTTGCACGATCGAATGTAGGAAATTATAATCATCACGGACTCGAGCTGAACTGTGAAACAAAGCAAACTAAAGAGCAAAGGAAACATTTTTTTTAAGGTTTAACGAAAGCAAAAGAAAGGCGAAATCTTTTTGGTCTTTTGTTTGAAAACTAAAAGAACAAAGAAGAGCAGGCAAAAACTTAAAAAAGATAAAAGCGAACCAACGGTAGATACAATTGAAAGGGGAGGAGAGCACGTACTCCCCCAAGCTTAGGCTTTTGGCCTAAGTTGGGCTCGTATACTGCGGTCCCGAGGAGCCTCCTGCTCCGGGGCAATGGTAAGTCCAAGGGTTGTATGAGCCCTCCGGTGCGTACACTGAAGTCCTCGGATCCTCCCATGAGGAAGGTCCCTCATCCCAACCAAAGGAAGACCCTTCACCCCAGGGGGTGACGGTCTCCTCCTGAACTGGTGGATATACCACGTGCTCCTCCTCGTCTGGCTCGACCCCCTCCGTGGGGTCGTGAAACTGGTATCTCCCCGTGATCTCATCAAACTCGGCCACTGAAAAATGAAACCGTTCATGCGAGAAAAATAAAACACAAGTGGTGCAGGTAGACGGACAGTGCGTGCCACACCGTCTTTAAGCCGCAAAATATAATCAAGTGTGTAGCGGTCAGAGGTCTTAGTAACAAAGAAATGCCTCTTCATGGCAGCCAAGTCAAGGCTAACAAAAGGAAAGATTGCATCATCTGGGCGCGGTTCTCCTTGGAGAAACTGCAAAAGAAGTGTGGCATAGACGCCACCAAAGAGGTCCCCCTTGTTACTATTAGTAGAAAGGCATTTCGCAATAAGCGAACCCACATGATACTCGTGCTTCCCTGAGAGGGCATTCGCCATGATAGCAGTATCAGGCGTAGAAGTGCTACTCGTGTTGTCTCGAGCCAACACTCTTCTAGCAATATAATAGGCGAAATACCTGAGGTGAGGGAACATAATGTTGGAAATCTTCTAACGGTTGGATGGCCTCACTTCAGTGTTACAGAACGAGTCAAGGAGGGTGTTGAGTGCAACAGTTTGCACATTTTTCCTCTTCTTCTTCTCAACCAAGCCTGGCAAACCTAAAGCTTCACAAAATATACTCATAGGCATGGTCAGCAATCTTTCATAAAGTCGAAATATAGTCGCAGGGTCGGAATCAGCACATTCATTAAGCTTCCTGCAAAAATCATCATCAAGCGTAATATAATCATCATCAAGGAGTTTCTCCTTAAGGCCAGCAAAGTTATGAGTTTTTCTAATAGGTGTTTGGGTAACAGGAATTTCAACACCCGAGAATCGGGCAGCAGTAGCAATCTGTTCTTCAATAAAAGAACCAAGTGAACCTGTAGTCTCAAAGGTAGTAGAAGCATCATCAAAAGTATCTGACATATTGCCAGACTCAGCAGAAGTAGCATGTAACTGAGGTGAATCAAACTGACTTATAACTGAAGGTGAATCAAGTTTAGCACTAGTGCTAAGAGCAGTACCTCGTCTCGTACGGGATGGTAAGATCGGAACCTTGGGGTCTCCTTTCTTACCCACAGAGGATAGCGTGCAGCAGGTAGGATACTTCAAGTAGACCTGTAAATAAAGCTATGGTCCCCGGCAACGGCGCCAGAAAACAGTACTTGATAACCCTCAACTGTAGGGGATCGAGATAGTCTTCGCGGGCAAGATAACCCAATTTATTGATTCGACACTTGGGGACACAAAGAATACCTACAGGCTTTTACAATTGAGTTGTCAATTCAACTGCATCTGAAATAAACACTTGCTTGCACAAAGGTATTAGTAGCAACTGCGATTCGGTGATACTAGTGGTGGTGATAATAGTGGTGATGGTGATGGTGAAACAGCAAAAATAAAACAGCAAAATTAAACAACTAGTAACCAGAAGGAAAGAAAACACTGTAGGCTAGGGAGATGGATGGTTGGGTGCTTGGATGAGAACAAACATGTAATAGATTCTAACACGGGCAAGGCTCACAGAAAAGAAAGGATCATCTAGGAAAATATCAAACATCAGGCGTGTATCCCAGCGTAGTTGTACGTGCTTGCAATAAGAACTTTGCACAACATCTTTTGTCCTACCCTCCAGCTACAAACGGGGCCAAAAGGAACTTAGGTAGATTAAGGTACTCCTTTCAAAGAGCACCGGAACAAAGCATTAACACTTCATGGATACACGAAATCCTCAAATTATAGTCCATCCCCTTTGGTGTCCCAAGCTGTCACCATCGGGATCGCCGGTTCCGGACTATAATAGGTGCATACAACTCATAGATAGGATCAAGAACACCACAAACTCAAGAAACCAAAGGGTGATCAGGTCTGAAATCATGGCACTCGGGCCCAAAGTGACAAGCATTAAGAGCAACAAGTTGTAACAGAGACGATAAACACCAAGTAGATGATAGGCAACATGCCCCCAACAATCTGATTGAACTATTACATGATCTAACTCATCCAATCCCTACCATCCCCTTTGCCTAAAGCAGGGAATTACTCACACATGAGAGAGGAAGTCATGGAGGGGTGATGGAGAGGCGATAATGATGACGATGGCGATGATTTCCCCTCACCGGAGGCCAAAGCAGCCTCCAGATTAGCTCTCCCGAAGAAGAACAGAAGGTTGCGGCGGCTCCGCGACGTAGATTGGAAAAGCGACTTCTGTTCTGGGGTTTCTGCGTCGGGAGAATAAATAGGGCTAAAGTAGGGCACCGGGGGACATGGGACCAAGCCAGGAGGGCAGGTGGCGCGGCCAGGGGCTGGGCCGCGCCACGCACCCTCCTGGCTGCCCCCTGGCTGCCCTGTGGCCCCCCTTTGGACTTGCGGAAGCTTCCGGAACGCTGATTTTTTATATAGTTTTTGGGATTTTTCCAGCGTACCTAAATATCCAGAAACCTGCACAAAAGAAAACAGCACTGGTAGCTCTGTTGAAAACAACGTCAGTCCGGGTTAGTTTCGTTCAAATCATGCAAGAATGAAGCCAAAACAATAGCAAAAGTGTTTGGAAAATTAGATACGTTTGTGACGTATCAGTCGGTCGGCATTCAGGACGGTCCTTTCCTTTGGGCCTTCTTCTTGGTGAGCCATCCCACAAGTCGACTCTCTCTTCATCTTTGCTACGGCGGCCTTCTTGCTAGCACTTCCGGGTTTGTGAATTATCCCCCCGATAGTAGCCCCCTAGATTGCCATGGGTCTGGCTCCAGGGCAACCTTTAGAACAACCCCATCACTAAAACCGGTAAGTCACGGAGTCGGCGTTCCAGTCGGCGCGGAAGATGTACCGTTTTCGAATAAAACTGCACCAAGGTGTGAACACGATCCACGATCCCACGGAGATCGAGGCGCCGACATTAATTCCCGTCGTATGGGGAACCGACGAGTCCTATGCATTAAAAACTGGTGTGGGAATCTTTTCCGCCGCCCTTGATTAATTTACTACTTTGCCCCTAGCTGGGGCTATTTAAACCAAGGCATAGGAACAATTTTATTCACAGCTCTCCTTCTTCATTCTTTCCCTCGTCCGCCGTCATGGCCCCCAAGCTTCATTTTCGTGGTGTAGAAGAAGCAAGCCCCAGTTCGAGCCATGGCATCAGGGGGCGAGGTCGCCGTAGTCGAGCCCGAAGTTTTGGTAGCCATGCCGGTCGTGGTCGCGGCGATCTTGAAGGGACTACATCCGGTCCACGGGATCCTTCCATCCACGAGAGCGTCTCCAACCATGATTTCGTGGTAAACATCCGCTCCCGCATTCATCATCGCGTGGAACTTCCTCTATCTTTCCCCATTGCCATGGTGGATCTCAAGCCCCCAGGTCTGTTTTTACGCGTCGATGGGTGTCCTTATGGCCCCATCTGGGTGAAAACTGAGTTCGAAGAGGGAACTCTGATGTATATAGGGAAAGGATGGAAAACCTTTGCCTGTTGGTACAATCTGCGCAGGGGCGATTTCCTTTGTTGTCGATTCGATGGGGCGGATTCCCTGCTGGTGAGGCCTTTTAATGCCCATGGAGACCATCTGGAATGTTGTGCGGAGAGCACAAGCGAAGCCGACTCAGAGGAAGAAGAAGACTCCTCTAGTTCTCCTTCTACAAATGACTAGAGCGGAAAGATCGTCACTAGCTCTGGCCCCTCCAGCTCTTCGTCAGATGAAGGCGTTCAAGGCTCTGAGCGAGATGTTTGGGATGTCAAGCCGATCCCAAGGCGCGCTCGCAAGTAGACTTAGGATCTTTCTTTGTCTGTGATGATGCCTGGCGCCGGGCAAAGCAGTCCCAATCATCCCATCATGAGCACACATGTAGAAGTCATGATTCCGTGGGATGTTGGTCTATCAATCCTTTTGATGTAAAAAGTCTTCCTTTGTAATCCTTTATGAAATCAATACATTGGAAATCCCTTTGGTTTTATCGATGATGTCTTGTCGTTCTTTGCTTTGTACAATGGAATCGGCTAACTGAATTTATATTTCGTATAGGAACCGGATCCGTGGACTTTAGCAGATGCGCCTTTCATTACAGTAGATTATGACGACAATGACTTTTAGTTCAACCAAGAATTTGTTCATGATGAAGAACTGGATGATTGCTTCGAAGAAGGGGTATCTCTGTGTCTTTTCTTGCTTTATCTGCGTCCTTTTAAGTCTGTTGTGCTCATCCTTTGTTCTTTAGTGGGACAAGCCGGTGAAAAGACGAAGAGTCGAGTCTTCCGACTCTGAAGATTTGGATCATCGAGAAGGGATGACTTTGTCGGGTCCGGTGTTTCCTCCAGTTGATGTGAATCTTCCTGAATCGGTTCCCATCATGAATTTTTCTGACGACGACTCTTCGAACAATCAAATGGTCAAAGGGTAAACTTGTGTGTTTTTCTTTCGCCTTCTTGAGGAAATGATGCTTTATGTGAGTTGCCTATTTTCAGGGTGCAAGTTAGCGACCAAGATTTTCCGGGTCCACCAGCACCTAGAACTCGTTCTCCTGAAGAGGAAAAACCAGAGTCTAGTCGGAGATCAACTCTATTGGAAGAGGAGTCGAGTTTCCCTAAGTTGTATGACAATCTGGTGGGTCAGATGGATCATCAACGGGGCGTCTTTGGGTTAATAAAGAGGAAATACGAGGTAACTTTTTGTACCATTTTGTGAGTATTGTAGCCCCCATGAGTCGGGATAATGACATAAATCATTAGGCCGAGTCATAAGAGTATAATCCCCAATGCTTTTGTATACAGAGTATAGCCGGTAATTCTGGAGGTGCCGTTGCGACTCTGAAGCAACGAGTCATCCATCAAGCCTGCCAATTTAAAGAGGCTGAGAGGCGAATATCTTTGCTGATGGATCGTCATAAAAAGTTGGCGAGTCAGCTAAATAATGTACAAGACGGATCTTCCAAGAAGGACAAATGAATTAAGCAGTTGGAAGCCAAATTAAAACATGGGGAGGATAAGGAAGTCACCCTGAGTCAGAGCATTACTAGGCTGGTCAAGGCCATCTTTGGTAAGAGGCTATTCATAGTCTCAAATTTGATGGAGAAGAGATCCTTCTTAGTGTGTTCAATTTTGCTGGGCCTAATGAGGTTGTTTGCATGATGATTAGGTCCAGAGGACTCAATAGTGGCTGAGTCACTAGCGAATAAATTAAGGGCAGTCATGATTGTTGTCCGAGATCTCCTTACTGGTGGGTGTGGGGAAATTACATTTGCTTCAGGTTTACCTGAAATTCCTCGGGCTATATCCAAGATGTTGGAATAACGTTCGAAGGTGCCGGCTTGGATTCAGGCGTCTAAAAAATCAGCTTGCCGCCAAGGGGCTATGAGAGCCCTTGCGTTATGCAAGATATATGACCCTACATTTGAGTTGGCTCGGCTAGTGGAGGTCGTGCCGGCGAGAAGAGTCGATGGTCCACTGTTTGAGAGAGAATATTACCACCAAGTCATGAAGGTGACCCGTGTAGAGGCGCCTGTTATTGCGGATGACATCATTGTGGAGAGGTTTGAGCCTGGTTATGATGACAAGGGCCAGAAGTGGTCTATGCCAGCTCCAAGTCATGTGGATTCGAAACTAGGTGGTTTTCAAATGCCTCTGGTGGACCTGACGGCTCCTACTATGGTGGTAGCCCCCAAGCCTGGAATGGAGGAAAACGGCGATTCGAAGGAGTCGGTCCCGGGACCTAGTAGGAGGTCCTAATTGTATGTAGCCTTCTAATTATTCATGGGAGTGAACATATGTAAAAAAATGCCTCTTTTGTGCAAGTGTTTTTATGTACATGAAATTTAATACTGGAAAGTAAATAGCTCATACAAGTCGACTGTGCGCGTGACTTGGTCAGTATCCTTTGATTGGATAAGTTCAGGGTCGGTCGGCTCCACGATCGAATGCCTTCGAGTAACTTATGAAAAGGAATTACTGGTCACGGGTATGCGCGTAGGTTGAACTTCTTTATAAGACGGTGTTGCATGACTTATTCTGCTGTTATGCTGACTTAGATTCAGGGTCATAGTGGCCTCGTTTGCAGCCGTTTGAGTAAATCATAAGCCGATACCATCAGGTAATAGAAGTGTGATTGTGCATCAAGCTTATAGGCGATGTTTTGTCGTGATAGACTTAATCAAGGAAAATAACAAACACTTGCGGGGAAAATAAAAGCATAGTAAGTTGATTTTATGATATGGGAAAAGGTAATTAGTAGAGTTGTCTCTTTAGGAGTCGGTGATACGCGAGAGATGATAATGGCTTCTCGCCCTTCGTTGGTTACCCCAAGTGGAAGGTGATATGTAGGATAGCAGCAAATTTCCCCTATGTAGAGGATAGGGTATGTCTCCCGTAGGACTCCGAAAGCGGCAAAGTAGGTGACAATGACGCTAGAAATTTAGCGGTTGACGTGGACCTGCACACACACAACAAATAACTTTGCTCCCAACAAAGTTCAGAGAGGTTGTCAATCTCTCTGGTCTTGTTGTTTACAAAGGATAAAACACAAGGGATAATGATAATGCTGATAGCAGCTAGAAAGTAAAAGCAGAAAATAAATAAGCGTGTAAACAGTGATGAGAATAAGCGTGTAAACCGTGATGTTCACTAGTGATGTCTCTCTCCCAAAAGACGATAAAAAGGCTATGCGAGGTAAACAAATCATAGCTGGGCAATTGACATCATTAAAAACACACCGCAATGCTAACTATGCTACAAAGAAAGGACGAGGCTCAAAAGCATGGGCGGTACGCCAAAATAAGTAGAACGGAATCCAACTGCGCCTACTACTAATCATCCACCTTGAGATATATATCCATAACATCTCGCTGGTATTAAGTTGCGAGCCCCACCCAAAGTGTAAACCCAAAGCAACAGACAACTACATTAAAAAGCACTTTGCGTAAAATAAACAATCCTTGCAACCGCGGTTACAATGTAAGGCCCGATATGCGGTATTGTTCCAGATCTAGATGTTTCCATACAGGCCCGGGGACGAAGCACATATCGGTCCCACCGCGACATATGACATAGCCATATGCCCCGGATTTCCAACATGATATCACAACATTACAAATACAAGGATACAATATCTCATACAATCGGCATACAACTGCCTTAAATACAATACATCAGCGGAAGGTACATGTCTGAGTACAGACAACAATCAATTGCCTACTGGCAAAGAGAAAATCATCGATCCCCATAACAACACGGGTCCAGGCCCTCCGCCCGGATCTGCCTAACAGGTCTTCGTCGAGTCTCCGCGTGAAACGTCGATCACCATACCTGTTGTCGATCAAGAACCCTGAAAAGAGTTTGGGGGTAGTATCATGAGTACAGAGGTACTCAGCATCCAACTGTAATGGTCATCTGACCCAACAAGGACTTCATCACTCGTCATTCTAGGACAAGTAGTAGTTTACGGTAAGGATGGGGTAAGTGGTGAGGTTGCTGCTGCACTAGCATTTATGAAGTGGCTAACGATCTAGAGAGTAAGGTAAGAAGCCAAGCATTCAGTGAGGAATCGCCTCCAAGAAGTCTTGCTATCAAATACTTACGCAATCATAACACCTATTCTATCCTTGTCCTCCTCTTCACATCCCGACGAAGAAGAAGCATGTCAGAACCCCAACTAGGGTAAGTGCTAGGGCTTGCTTGACCCTTTGCATCATGAAGAAAATCTCAAAAGAAATTCAAAAATGGGGAAAAGGAAAGCCCTGAGAATTTAAATAAATGGCCAAATAAAAATCTCTTTCCAAAAAACATTTGAATGTTTGGAAAATTCCTATATATGATGGTGATCATTTCAAAAGTTGTTTCGGTTCATTCCCATGCCCATGGAATTTTCTAAAATTCACAAAGTCCCTTGGAAATTAAATTTGACCCTTATTTGAATTGAAATTCAAATGTATTGAATTTCAAAAATGCTCAAATTCTACAAGTGATTTGCTACTGGTCACCTAGGGTTTATAAAATTATTTGGGCATTTTTATAAAATGCTATGGTATTTTTACCAGAGCAAAACAAATAACAGAAATAAAGAAAATAAGAAGAAAGGAAAGAGAAAACCCCCTGGCCTTTGGCCCAACTAGTCTTTTCCCCCAGCCCACCTAGCTCTTCCCCTGGCCAAGCCCACCAGAGGTACCGTCATCTTCTTCCCGGCGCCAGAGCAGGCAGCTCGCCGCCGTGGCGAGCATGCCCGCGACGCCAGGGCCACCTAGGCCTCTTCCCTTCTCTCCAGAGCGCCACGAGGACGCCCAGAAGCCCGTACCTACTTCCCCTCACTCTCCGCTCTCTCTCCCGCTTCCTCCTCGCCGATTTTGTCGTGAACCGAGAGCTCGTCGGAGCACTCCGCGACGCACCACCGTGGCCATCGACGCCCAGCCGCCTAACGGCCGTGTCCAGGAGGTTCGTAGCAGTCGTCTTCGTCGTCCCGAGCACTCAATCGAGCCGAATCCGCAGCGGCAACGACGCCAGGTTCGCGAAAAGCTCCGGCCACCCGTGAAGCTCCGACGAGAAATACTCCGCCGCCTCGCCACCTCCGTCTTCCTCGTCAACGCCCTCGTCTTCCCCACGTTGGGGTGAGCTTTTCCCCTCTTCTCCCGTGCCTTTCCCCTTCCTCCTCCTCTGTGCGCCATGGAAGCCGACGATGGCCGCCGCGCCTTTTGACCCCGCCGTCGCCCTAGGCCACGCTGGTTGCAACCGCCTTGTCAGGTAGATGCGCACGGGTGTGCTGCGCATCCTGGTGGTCGCAGCACTCCAAACCGAGCACTGAGCCTCCGTCCAGGAGAGCGCCGCCGCGTCGGGTGTCGCCGTCGACATGTCGCCGGTGACCCTGTGATGTGGCCCGGTCATTAGGGTCCTAACCCCTCGAGTTTGTTGACCCTAGGTCAATGAAAAGTGGGGCCAGCCCACTAATTAATCCCCTCGGGTTTTTTGAAACAGGGGATTAACCCCAGAGCCTATGACACCCTGACCCCACATGTCAGCCCCCTGTGACATCACCCTTGCGTCATGCTGACGCCATAATTGGAAAATAATTAAAAATAAAAGGATTAAAGAATTAAAGAAAATTCAGAAATTGCAGAAAATAGCCAAAACTTCAATAAATCATAGAAAATTCATATTAACTCCAATTTGGACAAATAATATATGAAAAATGATCAGCAGAAAATAATCTATCCAAATATACAACTTTAAGCAATGTTTGATTTGAATTTAAAATGGGACCAATAGATTTTGCTATTTGGTTTAATTGGAATTAAATCAAATTAAATTCAAATGCTACTCCAACTTCAACCAATGCAATGCAATCATGATCACTTGAACATCAGAGGCATATCATACACATTTCAAAACAGTTTACAATGATCAAACACTAGAAAATACAAATGGGCTAATTTTGAAGTCATATATGGAGTTTGAATTTGCATTTCAAATGCAATACACTTCATTTTAATCAAATATGCCACAAAACAGTACCATTCACATCATGTGACAACATAAACATGTGCTTGTGCATTTCCATTCAAGTTGCCCCCTTTGTTGATGATTGCCTCCGATGACAGACGTTCCGAGACGGTAATCACCCCTGAAGGAGAAGAAGTTCGGTAAACCCCGTGTATCGTCAGCAAGGCAAGCAAACCCCCATTGATCATATCTATAAAATCCCACTTCCCTCTCAGTCTCGCTTATGCATGTTTAGGAGATCACCGAGACACGTTCTTTCGCATAGTTGAACCCATTCCGATGCATGACCTATCATTTTGTCACTGTATATTAAGCAAACTACAATCCTAGCGGATATAGGAGTTGAATGATGAGCATGTGGCCCCTACAACTGTTACTTCTTATGGCTGCTTAGTGGTACAATGAGGTTACATTGAATGTGTGTCGGGATGGATGATCACAGCGATGATGATGTTAACGTGTTGGTGAATCCACCCTAATACAAGGTGAATGATGAGAGGCTGTGTAGGAGTACACAGTGGGTTGTCTCGTTGAACACCGCCTTAAGCACCGAGTTCTTGTATGGTAATCTAAGACAAAGAGTACAACCACACATTGGGCTCACTGACCCCTCTCGTCCTAGTACCTTGATCCGTGTAGACGTCCAGGAGTCACATTAGTTCGGGCTTTCCTTTTGGCATGTGCATAGAAAAAGAATGAAGGAATGGTTGCATCATATAGATATGTGGGTGCACCTGTGAGGCAGGAAAACCATCTGCTAGAGGTGGCGTCTCGGTCCCTTGCATTGTTTGAGTCCGTTTCGTTGATCCGGCCGGGCTCTCGAGCGGAGGAAACTCAGATAGTCGACTCCTGGAATAGACCGGTTGTGAGCGAAGTGTCGTGGTGAACATCCTTGTTGACACCTCTTGAACGATGGCGAGCAAAAGGCGGTAACCGATGGTCATGTGTGTGTAGTTTACACCCTTGCAAGGTTAACAAAACTATTCGAATAGCCGCGTCCGCAGTCATGGACTACTTGGAACCTGTACTTGATTATTAGACAACTTGAATGGATACTTCTAAAACTCGCAAGATAAGCGTGAGTGCTATGGCGTGCTTCCTCGTGGGGAAGTCGAGGAAGTAACCATAGTGGTTTATTGGTTGGAGACTTGGTAGTGGCCTCATGTACGCTTCTTACCTCAAGTCTGGTACTCGTAGTTCAGGACTAGCCAAGTCATAGCTGGCACTTCTGCATGTTAAACCCCACTTCCTTTACCTTGAAACTTGAGCATGAATACTGTAGTTCTGATGTAAGTATTGCTGAGTACGACTTTGTACTCACGTTTGCTTATTCTATGTTTTAGATGGAAACCCAGACCCGATGGAGCCACCGACCTGAAGCTCGACGTTGACTAAGCTAGTATAGTTCCCGACAGCAGTCTGGTCCCCCGTGGAAGGGCATGTATGTTTACAAGGCTTCTCTAAGCCATTTGTTAAACTTGTCTGTACTCAGACCTAAATTGTTTCCGTTGTATGATGTAATGTTGATCACAGACATGTGATCTTTGTATGCTCTAAGTGTAAGTCAATAAAGATACACTTTGTAGAGTTATGTGATGATACCTGCTGTTCATACTAGGCATGCGTGCTGCGTGTATGTTTATAACATGCATGTCTTAGTATGGGTTTTCGAGACCTTAGTTGTGATCTGGCTGGCGGTCTTTTATACACCAAGTGGCCCTTAGATGTGCGCAGCTTGGGGCATCGCGATGCGATTGCTCGTGACTCTGTCACATGCACACTTTGTTGTATGATCGAGCCCGCCCTAGAACCCGACTAAGTGATCGGGCTGGAGTAAGTCTATGTAAGAGTTAGGATTCAATCGATAACATGGTTGAGGCGACTTTTCTATGAGTATGGGATTCACCACCCATAAGCATTTAGACTTGTGAGCGGACGATGAGGACCCATCTCAGATGATCATACGGCCTGGATGGGATGCCCCTCACGTTCGATGCTTTCCGAGAGTGTTCTGTGCTTGGCCTTGTCTGCTTAGACAAGTGGGTACGGCTCTCGGCTCTCCATGTGATTGCATCGTGACTGGAATTACATACGCATATTCCGGGTCCCGACAGACTTGGTATCAGAGCAGGACTGTCTGTAGGATTATTTAACCCTTGGTCGAAGTCGAGTCTAGCATTCTATAGTTATATAGTTACTTGGGTATAAAGGGAACAACGTAAGGCTTTTTTTCCTCCTTACCCTCATCGATCTGAGTTCTGAGTCACCCTTATCTTTTCTACGGGATGATAGGACTAGGCTCATCTATGTCTGACTAGAACATCTCGTTGATTGCCTCCTTATAGCCATAGGATTGTTGTGGTTTTCCAGAGTCTCCGTGTTTTGAGTTCCTTGAAGAAGTTATGTCCAATTTCTTCGAAGTTGTTTCATTTTCTATCCTGGTGTAGCCGTTATGCTGCCCGAATTATCCCGTGTTTCTATGAATCTTTGCCTTTGCATTACAATCTTTTCCTCCTAATCATGTCCTCTTATCTTTGATTCCATCGTAGAACCTGTTCTGATTGTTGATTTTTATCACACAGTATGTCAGGTGGAACTCGTAGTGTTGTTCGTCGGAATCGAGACCGTGTTCGGAATCGAAATGATGATGAACCTCCACCACCGCCTTCTGCGGCGGAAATCATGATGGAAGCCGAGCGGAATAGACGTGATCAAACACGCCTACTAGAACTCATCGAGCAGAATACCTCACGTCATCGCAATGTGGTTGTGAGCATTCAGGACTTCATCCTCCGCAAGCCACCGGTATTCCGATGTTCTTCTGAGCCCCTTGAAGCTGATGATTGGCTCCGTTCCATCGAGCATAAGCTTGATACTTCACATGTTGCTCCCGATGACCGAGTTATTTTCGCGGTATACTTCTTGGAAGGAGCTGCTATTCAATGGTGGGAGAACTATGTTGCGATGCAGCCTGATGGTCGCATAGTGACTTGGCAGGATTTCTGTGTTGCCTTTCGAGGGTACAACATTCTGGATGAGTTGATGGAGCGCAAGAAGGAAGATTTCTGCAATTTGACTCAAGGAGAAATGTCCATGCATTAGTATGTGAGAGAGTTCAACCGTCTTGCTCGATATGCCCAAGATGAGATCACCACCGATGCCAGAAAGCAGGCAAGGTTCCGTAAGGGACTTAACCCTATCCTTCGCCATGATCTCAACCTCATCGAATTTTCCACCTTTGAGGATTTAGTCAACGGATCCTTCAGAGCTGAGCATGGCAATGAAGTGTTCGAAGAGTCTCGAAAGCATGCTCTTGAGCTCGCTCCTTCTTCAAGTTCAGCCCCTCAGAAAAGCCGAATATTGATTCCAACTAGTGCCATACCTCAAAACCTTCTTCAGAGGCCACCATCCAATATATGTAACGACCCGATTCACTAAAGAATCCAAGTCTTTGTGCATTCTGTGCTAGTCCCTGGATCAATAGCTAGCACACACAGTACACGATGTAATATCAAGAATAAACCACATGTCATAAATATTACATCAAAGATCCAGTATTACAATAAAGCATACCTGCATAGCTCAAGGCTAGCTTACAAATAAAATACAGCGGAAAACAATATAAGCTTCGTGGAGTCCATCAACTCCACCGGCATAGTTGAGTATAGACATCGTAACCCTACATCGCATCACTTACTCGTCGAATATAATCCTGCAACACCAAAGGTTACAGCCCGACAACGGGTCAGTACATCTGATTTGTACGGCAAGTCACACGAAAAAGTATATAACAGACCTACATCTACATGCAAGTATAAGTCAAATGAAAGGCTTATGGTTTTATTTTGCAGAAAGCTGATTTTTCCCTCACATACTACAACTAATCAAATTTTAATTTATCTTGCTAGTCCTAAGTATGGTTGAATCGGGCTACACCAATTCCAACCATCCCTTTATTAAAATTTCCCACTCAAATTCTTATTAAGGTGAAATATCTGTTAAGACCATCCAACAACAATAATGCCCAATTGCTCGAAGTTGTCCGTAACCGTGGACACGGCTAACCATGATCAGTTTTCACACTCTGTAGAGGTTTGTACACTTTCCCCACTGGACTCAACCCGAAGATTGAGACATAGTCTTTCAGAAGAGGTTGCCTCCACCTTTTGGTAGCCGGTACACCTATCATATCTACATCAGCTAGCTACCAGGGCCAGGTTCCCTACAACTTACTCATCTAAGCCAGAGCCCATATAACTAGTGGTTGTACATGGAAGCTACTAGTCACACTGTCTGTCCGATCTTTTTGAGCCTGGACGGCGCCCACTGCGTTCAGAGGGTACGCGCCATGACGCACCCGGTTCACCACCAAACAACCATTCGGGAAGCATTTAGCCCTGGTCCCTCCTTATCCAAGGCATGAGCACCAGGATGCATTCCCTGCCCGTCTAGAGGTGATTTCTATTTAAGTTTTCTAGTCAAGTCATTAATCCTCACATAGCTCAATGATAACTCAACCAATCCCCGTCTACAAAGCAATAGCAGTATATAACAACCACGATCCTAGGTCGACAATGAAATACAGGATCAGAACATATGGCTATCCTACTAGGTTTAAATCATAACTAATATATAGTCCTACACATGCATAGAGTGATAATTTGCTACATGCATAACAGAAAATATAGGTTGAGGTATGGTCAAAGTGTAACTTGCCTTATACATTCGATGAAGTTCTTCGCTCTCGCGGTCCAGTCAACTCTACTCGTCACACTCCGAGCAAATCTATCGCAACGAAGGAACTCGAATAAGCAATCACATCACAAGGAAAACAAAAGATCAACGAAACAAACACAAAAGGTTTTTGAAACAAACAAAAGGGCTTTGAAGTGCAAAGGTGTCGATGTGCTCGAAGGTGATCAGTGGAAGTGAACTCGAGTGAGTCAACGGGTAAAGAAATGTCGATACAAGATTATGATCAAGGCATTATGAATTCAAGGTAAAGATCATAGCAATATGAATGGTGTGTGGATATTTCCGATAGGACGTCTCATATGATCCAATATGCAAAAAGAATCACGTGAAACGGAATACTACAACACAGGTCATAGTAAGTGCAACATTGAATTTAATTTGAATTTAAACAGATCAATAAACTTGGGAATTTTTTTGTACACTTGATATTGACAGAAGGTACATGACACGAGTGATCCAACGCAAAAAGAATCACTCGATTTGGATCAACGGTTTAAAAGATACGGCCACCGGAATTTGAATTTGAATTTGAAATAAATTCAAATTCAAAAGTGTGCAAAGGTGTGAAAAGTGGATACCATGCTAAACTACAGAACAACACGAGTGCGTAGGAAAAAGTTTCACCTCAATCCGACTTACGGTGAAGGAGATATTGCAGTCGCGAGGTCAGGGGGTTTTCTGCAGAAAAGGACCCAACCGCAAATAAACTTCTTTACAAAAAGCGATCAGGTCCTCGGGGAAATTTCACCAGATCTGGTTCTGGTTTGACTCCGGCAAGACCGCTTCTCCGGCGAGGTGCGGCCGTTGCCCTGCGAGGTCCGGCGTGGAGGAGGGCACGGCCGGGATGGGGAGGCACGGGGCGGCGACGTGCAAGGTGGCCGGCACAAGGGCGCGGCTCGCGGCGAGCTCGGCCGGCGAGCTCGGCCATGGCGGCCCGGCGAGGTTGGCCGTGGCGGCCCTGGGCGGCGCGGCTGTGAGCAGCCGACGGCGGCGGCTCTTGCGCGACGCGGCACGTAGGTGGCGGGGACGCGCGACAGCGGCTTGGGGGGCGGTGACGGCGCGGGCTCCGCGCTGGCCGGAGCCACGGCGAGGCGCGTGGGGAGCGGGCGGCCGGCGGTGGCGGAATTCCGGCGGCGGCGTTGCAGGCGGGGCCCGCTATGGTTAGGGCGGCAGGGCCCGGTGGCAAAAAAAATTTAAAAAAGAAAAAAGAAAAGGAGAAAACAGAATTCTATATATAAACCGGAAAAAAAGCTAGTGGGCCGGCGGTGGAGAGGCGGTTGAGCCACGTGCGAGAAAAGAGGAGTGGGCCGGCAACCCGAAATTTTCTTTTTTTTTAATCACAAAACTTCAAACAATTACATAAAATCAACCGCAACTCAGAAAAATACGAAACAAAAACCTAAATTCATTAAATAATTTAAAGAAAATTATAAAATGAAAATATATTCCAAAAAGGTAAATAAAAATAAAAATCTTTTTCTAAATACTTTATTTAAATATAAAATACTTTTCATAAATCAAATAAAATCCAATAAACCATTTAAAATAATTTTATTTGGTCAAAAGCATTGACAAAACATTTCTACATGATAAAATATAAATCTTAAAATTGTCACACCAATAAATAATTTGGTAAAATAAAAATTCCCATTGGAATATATTTTTGAACTCTTTTAAAGTATTTAATAAATCATTTCAATGAAATAAAAACTCCCTTAGAATTATAAAATCCCTAAAATAGTTTTAGAGTTATTTATAATACTTAAAAAAAATTAAAAACTTTAAAGTAATATTCTAAATATTTTCCAACTTTATGAAAGAGGGGATAAGTCATTTTATATCCTCTCAAATGAATTTCCTTGAGTTGAAAAATATTTTGAATATTCAGAAGAATTCCAATAATGAATTAAAACCTTTTCCAACCTTTTAATAAATTGAAGGAGTCATATTACCTTCTCCCATTTTGTTTTGTTGGTTTGGTTTTAAATAATAAATTCCAAAAAAACAATTATGAATATTAGGGAAAGTCCTTTTATTCCTTCTCATTTTAATATTCAATAAACTCCAAAAGTTTTAATTCCTAGGGAAAATCAAACACATCAAGCAAACAATCAATATCTATTTAATTTTTATTAACATTCCAAAATTCGGAGAATTTTGGGATGTTACAATATATTCCATCCACCCCAACACATTATTCCACCCCGGAATGATGGTGTGCCGTCAAGTAATCCTGCTCCCAACAATTCAGGCAGGGTGTGTTTCAAGTGTGGTCTGTCAGGCCATTACTTTCGTCAATGCCCTCAGGTCTTGATGACACCACGTCATTCTCGACATAAGCCTTCAAGGAAATCCACCTCCAAAACCTTGCAAGCAAAGCCTTCATCCACTAGTAGTGGTTTTGTGAACCAAATCTCAGTTGAGGAAACCACTGCTGCTTCTGACGTCATCCTTGGTACACTCCCAGTCAATCATGTTCCCGCCTCCGTTCTTTTCGATCCAGGAGCTTATCATTCATTCATGTCGAAGAGTTATGCACTTCGTAATGAATTCCCTTTGGAAGAAATGTTTTCTCCAATGATCGTTCAAACTCCTGGTTCAAAGTGGCAAACTAATAGAGTAAGCCATGGCAATCAAATTGCGATTGAGGGTTTAGTATTCCTTGCTTATCTTATAGCCCTCAAGTCTTCAGACATTGATGTCATCCTAGAAATGGATAGGTTATCAAGACAGAATGCTTTCCTTGATTGTAAAGCCAAATCAGTTAAACTTACCCATCCTTCAGGCCAGACCATTGACTACACATCACCTAGCTCTAGAATCCATATGCATACTTTGAATGTGCTTCCCCTTCCCGACCTTGAAGATATTCATGTGGTTCGTGACTTCCCGGATGTCTTTCCTGAAGAACTGCCGGGTATGCCACCTGACAGATGTGTAGAATTCATAGTGGATCTTATACCAGGCACAGCCCCAATTTCCAGACGCCCATATAGAATGGCCCCACATGAGTTAGCTGAGCTAAAAACCCAACTTGATGCTTCGTTGGCAAAAGGCTTCATTCGCCCTAGCTCATCGCCATGGGGTTGCCCCGTTCTGTTCGTAACGAAGAAAGATGGAACAGAAAGGATGTGCGTAGATTATCGCCCGCTAAATATAGCGACGATAAAGAATAAATACCCACTGCCCAGGATCAATGATCTTTATGATCAACTTGCTGGATCCTCTGTCTTCTCCAAGATGGATTTGAGATTAGGCTATCATCAAATCAAAATCCGAAACGAGGACATTCCAAAAACGGCTTTCACTACTCGTTATGGTCTTTATGAGTACACCGTCATGTCCTTCGGTTTAACCAATGCCCTCGCCACATTCTCGCGCTTGATGAATTCGATCTTCATGGAGTACCTAGATAAATTTGTTGTAGTTTATCTTGATGACATTCTCATCTACTCGAAGAATGAAGAAGAGCACGCAGATCATCTTAGGTTGGTATTGATGAAGCTTCGAGAGCATCGCCTATATGTCAAGTTCTCTAATTGCGAATTTTGGCTACCAGAAGTGACCTACTTAGGCCACATGATTTCTGCAAAAGGCATTGTTGTCAATCACGAGAGAGTTCAGGCCGTCCTTGACTGGACTCCACCTGAATCGGTTAAGCAAGTTAGGAGTTTTCTTGGCTGAGCAAGCTATTGTCGCCGCTTCGTTGAGAACTTCTCCAAAGTTGCAAAGCCTCTAACTGAACTCCTCAAGAAAGATAAGAAATTCCAATGGACCCCCAAGTGCGAGGAAAGCTTTCAAGAGCTGAAAAGAAGATTGACTTCTGCACCCGTACTTGCGCCTCCAGACACCAAAAAGGATTTCGAGATCTATTGTGACGCTTCACTGCAAGGGTTAGGATGCATACTTATGCAAGATAGACATGTGGTAGCTTCTGCTTCACGCCAGTTGCGGCCACATGAAGAGAACTATCCTACCCATGATCTTGAACTCGATGCCGTAGTTCATGCCCTAAAGACTTGGCGACATTACCTCCTTGGTAATCATTGTGAGATCTATTCCGACCACCAAATCCTCAAATACATATTCACCCAGCCAGATCTTAATCTCAGGAAAAGACGCTGGATAGAGTTGATAAAAGATTATGACTTAGGAATTTCATACACCCCAGGCAAAGCCAATGTCATGGCTGATGCACTAAGTCGTAAGTCGTATTGTAACAACCTCATGTTACAACAGTATCAACCACTTCTTCATGAGGAATTTCGAAAGCTTAATCTCGAGATTGTTCCTCGTGGATCTCTTTTCAACTTGGTGGCGAAACCAACCGTTGAGGATCAAATCATAGTTGCCCAAAGGCGTGCACGAGGTGTTCGCCGGATCAAGGAGAACATTGCTAGCGGAGTTGCTAAATGTTTCTCCACAGATTGTAAAGGAACGGTATTCTTTGAAAATCGTTTGGTAGTACCTAAGAATAGGGATCTAAGGCAACTAATCCTCAAAGAAGCCCATGACACACCCCTCTCGATTCATCTTGGTAGCACAAAAATGTACCGAGATCTACGCCAGAGATTTTGGTGGACCAGGATGAAGAGAGACATTGTTCGATTTTTTGCCCAATATGATGTTTGCCGTCGCATTAAGGCAGAACACCAAAGACCTGATGGCACACTTCAACATTTGCCTATTCCCGAGTGGAAATGGGACAAAGTCGGTATGGACTTCATCACCGGCTTTCCAAAAACCCAGAAAGGAAATGATGCCATCTTCGTTGTCATTGACCGACTATCAAAAGTTGCTCACTTCCTTCCAGTTCGCGAGTCTATAACTGCTAGCCAGTTAGAGGACTTGTATGTCTCTAGAATTGTGTCTCTTCACAGTGTTCCTTTGGAAATCAATTCTGATCGAGGTAGCCTTTTCACCTCTAGATTCTGGGGAAGCTTTCAGAATGCTATGGGAACTCATCTCTCCTTTAGTACATCTTTCCATCCTCAGTCTAGCGGTCAAGTTGACAGGGTTAATCAAATCTTGGAAGACATGCTCAGAGCTTGTGTTATCTAATTCGGAAAGAATTGGGAGAAATCTCTTCCATTTGCCGAATTTTCTTATAACAATAGTTTCCAATCTAGTCTGAACATGGCTCCTTTTGAACTCCTCTATGGACGACGATGTCGAACACCCTTAAACTGGTCAGAAACCGGTGAAAGACAATTCTTTGGAACGGATATGATCAAGGAAGCAGAAGAGCAAGTTCGCATTGTTCGTGATCGATTGAAAGCCGCCCAGTCTCGTCAAAAATGCTACTATGACCGTCATCATAGGCAAGAAAGCTACAATCTGGATGAGAAGGCTTACCTTCGGGTTACTCCTCTGAAGGGTACCCAACGCTTCGATAGCAAAGGCAAGTTGGCCCCACGTTACATCGTACCTTTCCGCATTCTTGCTAAACGTGGAGAAGTTGCCTACCAACTTGAACTACCCCCGCACCTTTCCCGAGTACATGATGTATTCCATGTGTCACAACTCAGGCGTTGCTTCAAGGACCCCATCCGCGAAGTCGACCATGAAACGCTTGATCTCCAAGATGACCTTTCTTATCGATAGTACCCTGTTCGTATTCTTGATTCCACAGAGCGTGTCACCCATCGTCAGAAGATCAAGTTTCTCAAAGTGCAATGGTCACACCACTCCGAGAAAGAAGCTACTTGGGAAAGAGAAGACCGCCTCTGTGCTGAGTACCCCTCCTTCCTCCCGCAGACTTCTGAATCTCGGGACGAGATTCTTTTGAGTGGGGGCGAGTTGTCAGAACCCCAACTAGGGTAAGTGCTAGGGCTTGCTTGACCCTTTGCATCATGAAGAAAATCTCAAAAGAAATTCAAAAATGGGGAAAAGGAAAGCCCTGAGAATTTAAATAAATGGCCAGATAAAAATCTTTTTCCAAAAATCAATTGAATGTTTGGAAAATTCCTATAAATGATGGTGATCATTTCAAAAGTGGTTTGGGTTCATTCCCATGCCCATGGAATTTTCTAAAATTCACAAAGTGCCTTGGAAATTAAATTTGACCCTTATTTGAATTGATATTCAAATGTATTGAATTTCAAAAATTCTCAAATTCTACAAGTGACTTGCTACTGGTCACCTACGGATTATAAAATTATTTGGGCATTTATATCAAATGCTATGGTATTTTTACCAGAGCAAAACAAATAACAGAAATAAAGAAAAGAAGAAGAAAAGAAAGAGAAAAACCCCTGGCCTTTGGACCAACTAGTCTTTTCCCCCATCCCACCTAGCTCTTCCCCTGGCCCAGCCGACCAGGGGTACCGTCGTCTTCTTCCCGGCGCCAAAGCAGGCAGCTCGCCGACGTGGCGAGCATGCCCGCGACGCCAGGGCCACCTAGGCCTCTTCCCTTCTCTCCAGGGCGCCATGAGAACGCCCAGAAGCCCCTACCTCCTTCCCCTCACTCGCCGCTCTCTCTCCCGCTTCCCCCTCACCGATTTCGTCGTGGCCCGAGAGCTCGTCGGAGCACTCCGCGGCGCACCACCGTGGCCATCGACGCCCAGCCGCCCAACGGCCGTGTCCAGGAGGTTCGTAGCAGTCATCTTCGTCGTCCCGAGCACTCAATCGAGCCGAATCTGCAGCGGCAATGACGCCAGCTTCACGAGAAGCTCCGGCCACCCGTGAAGCTCCGACGAGAAATACTCCGTCGCCTCGCCACCTCCGGCTTCCTCGTCTTCCTCGCGTTGGGGTGAGCTTTTCCCCTCTTCTCCCGTGCCTTCCCCCTTCCTCCTCCTCTGTGCGCCATGGAAGCCGACGATGGACGCCGCGCCTTTTGACCCCGCCGTCGCCCTAGGCCACGCTGGTGGCAACCTCCTTGTCAGGTAGATGCGCACGGGTGTGCTGCACATCCTGGTGGTCGCAGCACTCCAAACCGAGCACTGAGCCACCGTCCAGGAGAGTGCCGCCGCGTCGGGTGTCGCCGTCGACATGTCGCCGGTGACCCTGTGACGTGGCCCAGTCATTAGGGTCCTAATCCCTCGGGTTAGTTAACCCTAGGTCAATGACAAGTGGGGCCAGCCCACTAATTAATCCCCTCTGGTTTTTTTAAACAGGGGATTAACCCCAGAGCCTATGACACCCTGACCCCACATGTCAGCCCCCTGTGACATCACCCTTGCGTCATGCTGACGCCATAATTGGAAAAGAATTAAAAATAAAAGGATTAAAGAATTAAAGAAAATTCAGAAATTGCAGAAAATAGCCAAAACTTCAATAAATCATAGAAAATTCATATTAACTCCAATTTGGACAAATAATATATGAAAAATGATCAGCAGAAAATAATCTTTCCAAATATACAACTTTCAGCTATGTTTGAGTTAAATTTAAAATGGGACCAGTAGCTTTTTCTATTTGGTTTAATTGGAATTAAATCAAATTAAATTCAAATGCTACTCCAACTTCAACCAATGCAATGCAATCATGATCACTTGAACATCAGAGGCATATCATACACATTTCAAAATATTTTACAATGATCAAACACTAGCAAATACAAATGGGCTAATTTGAAAGTCATATATGGAGTTTGAATTTGCATTTCAAATGCAATACACTTCATTTAAATCAAATATGCCACAAAACAGTACCATTCACATCATGTGACAACATAAACATGTGCTTGTGCATTTCCATTCATGTTGCCCCCTTTGTTGATGATTGCCTCCGATGACAGACGTTCCGAGACGGTGATCACCCCCGAAAGAGAAGAAGTTCGGTAAACCCCGTGTATCGTCAGCAAGGCAAGCAAACCCCCATTGATCATATCTATAAAATCCCACTTCCCTCTCAGTCTCGTTTATGCATGTTTAGGAGATCACCGAGACACGTTCTTTCGCATAGTTGAACCCATTCCGATGCATGACCTATCATTTTGTCACTGTATTAAGCAAACCACAATCCTAGCAGATATAGGAGTTGAATGATGAGCATGTGGCCCCTACAACTGTTACTGCTTATGGCTGCTTAGTGGTACAATGAGGTTACATTGAATGTGAGTCGGGATGGATGATCACAGTGATGCTGATGTTAACGTGTGGGTGAATCCACCCTAATACAAGGTGAACGATGAGAGGCTGTGTAGGAGTACACAGTGGGTTGTCTCGTTGAACACCGCCTTAAGCACCGAGTTCTTGTATGGTAATCCATGACAAAGAGTACAACCACACATTGGGCTCACTGACCCCTCTCGGCCTAGTACCTTGATCCGTGTTGACGTCCAGGAGTCACATTAGTTCGAGCTTTCCTTTTGGCATGTGCATAGAAAAAGAATGAAGGAATGGTTGCATCATATAGATATATGGGTGCACCTCTGAGGCAAGGAAACCATCTGCCAGAGCTGGCGTCTCGGTCACTTGCATTATTTGAGTCTGTTTCGTTGATCCGGCCGGGCTCTCGAGCGGAGGAAACTCAGATAGTCGACTCCTGGAATAGACCGGTTGTGAGCGAAGTGTCGTGGTGAACATCCTCGCTGTCACCTCTTGAATGGTGGCGAGCAAAAGGCGGTAACCGATGGTCATGTGTGTGTAGTTTACACCCTTGCAAGGTTAACAAAACTATTCGAATAGCCACGTCCGCGGTCATGGACTACTTGGAACCTGTACCTGATTATTAGACAACTTGAATGGATACTTCTAAAACTCGCAAGATAAGCGTGAGTGCTATGGCGTGCTTCCTCGTGGGGAAGTCGAGGAAGTAACCATAGTGGTTTATTGGTTGGAGACTTGGTAGTGGACTCATGTACACTTCTTACCTCAAGTCTGGTACTCGTAGTTCAGGACTAGCCAAGTCACAGCTGGCACTTCTGCATGTTAAACCCCACTTCCTTTACCTTGAAACTTTAGCATGAGTACTGTAGTTCTGATGTAAGTATTGCTGAGTACGACTTTGTACTCACGTTTGCTTATTCTATGTTTTAGATGGAAACCCAGACCCGATGGAGCCACCGACCTGAAGCTCGACGTTGACTAAGCTAGTATAGTTCCCGACATCAGTCTGGTCCTTCGTGGAAGGGCATGTATGTTTACAAGGCTTCTCTAAGCCATTTGTTAAACTTGTTTGTACTCAGACCTAAATTGCTTCCGTTGTATGATGTAATGTTGATCATAGACATGTGATCTTTGTATGCTCTATGTGTAAGTCAATAAAGATACACTTTGTAGAGTTATGTGATGATACCCGTTGTTCATACTAGGCATGTGTGCTGCGTGTATGTTTATAACATGTATGTCTTAGTATGGGTTTTCGAGACCTTAGTTGTGATCTGGCTGGCGGTCTTTTATACACCAAGTGGCCCTTAGATGTACGCAGCTTGGGGCATCGCGATGCGATTGCTCGTGACTCTATCACGTGCACACTTTGTTGTATGATCGAGCCCGCCCTAGAACCCGACTAAGTGATCGGGCTGGAGTAATTCTATGTAAGAGTTAGGATTCAATCGATAACATGGTTGAGGCGACTTTTCTATTAGTATGGGATTCACCACCCATAAGCATTTAGACTTGTGAGCGGACGATGAGGACCCGTCTCAGATGATCATCCTGCCTGGATGGGATGCCCCTCACGTTCGATGCTTTCCGAGAGTGTTATGTGCTTGGCCTTGTCTTCTTAGACAAGTGGGTACGGCTCTCCGCTCTCCATGTGATTGCATCGTGACTGGAATTACATACTGAAAGTGCAATATATCGACCAGAGGGGGGGTGAATGGGAGATTTTCAACTTTACTACCAGATTTTGGTTTTCTTCAGGACTGAAGCAATCATGAGGCTGAAGAAGTAACCAGAATCATGAAGAAATAAAACTTCACGGAATGTAATCATTAGGGAACCTCATCATAATGCAACAGAAATAAATAAATTCAGATAAGCAGAAGTGCTTCAGATGCATAGTATGAAGACAAAGAGCATAGGGAGAGCTGAAGCATAAGAATTCAACATAGATAATACTGAAGCTTAAGAGGTTGAAGAGATAGCACCAGAGATTGAAGACATTGGTTTGGTAGACCAGTTCAAGTTGCTGTGACAACTCTACGTCTGGTTGGAGAGGTTGAGATTCAACTCAGAAGACATAGTCTTCACCTTATTCTCCTTGAACTAGAGTCCTCAGACTCCGTCCAATAACTCAGGTGAGTCTTCAAGGTAGAATCCCTAAACCTTCACAGACTCAGTCACTCCAGGAAGTCACAATTGCATCTTGAGTTCCTCAGACTGAAGACTTCTACACCGGCTGGAAGATCACAGTCTTCAAGAGTAAAAAGCTTCGGATCACTCGAACCGACTTCCTCAGAAATGCTCAACTACTCAGGCTGGTGGTTTTCCTCACATAGGTTCTTCAGTTTCCTCAGAGGTGGGTTGCTCTCAAATGACAAGTGTCAGTTTTTCTCTCGGAGCAGCCAACCCACAAATGGGGCTGGGGGTGGCTATTTATAGCCGCGGAGCAACCCGAGGTGAAAGGACATAAATGCCCATGCATGCAATTACTCTCATGCCCTCGGAAATGACCGTTGCTAGACAAGTTCTAGCCCCTCACCACGCAACACGTTGCACGGTCAAAGTATTCTCTCTCCTCACGTTTTTCAGAAGAGTCGCACTGGCGATCTTCAGACTCCTCAACCGAAGTTAGTTACCTCAGTGTCCTGAAGAACAACGTCTCAGACACCCGAGGATTGAACTTCTACTCCAGGAGATTTCCTCAGGGTTTTTCTTCAGGATTCCTAATTGAGCACTTCCTCAGAACTTCGGAACTTGTTTTCTTCAACCCCTCCAACAGTGCGGTGATTTCCTATGACTCAAGAAGTATAAAACGTCTTAGCGAAGACTACGCTTCAACTTCGTCTTCAGCGCGAACGTCCTCAGGATCGTCCTCAACTTCAGCTTCAACCGAACGCTTCAGGATCCTGATTCCTCAGGATTTCGCGCAACTTCATTCTTCAGGAAACGCACCGATTTCTCCAATGTTCCTCAACATTTTGGGGGGTCGACATTGGTGGTTAAACACCTCATCAGGGACTGTTCTCCTGTGTATACTCACAAACACATCAGTCCCTCAACCGTTTTGTCATGAAACTCCAAAACCTCAAGGGGAAGGCACTTGATGCACTTACAATCTCCCCCTTTTTGGTGATTTGATGACAATCAGGTTAAGCTTCAACGGGGATAAAATTATGAGTTTGAAGAATAAAAACTTTGAAGAACATTTGTATCAATAATCTGGATATAATGAAGCTCCCCCTGAGGATATGCATATGATTTGAAGAATTTTTAATATCTAAAGCATTTTGAGGTATATGAGGAGCTCCCCCTATATCCAGGCATTTTTCAAACAGTGCATGTTATGAAGTGTTTGAGGAATTTGAACAACGCACTGAGAGAGGTGTTTGCAGAGACAATCACATGCATATATGATAAACTTGAGGAAATAGCATGAGGTAACTGAGGAATAGTATCAGGCAAACACCAAAATTACAGTTTACAACTCGTTACAAAAAAAATCTGAAGAACGAGAGTTGTAACTGAAGAACCCCATAACTAAAACCCGCTTGAAGACTAACAGATTTCTCCCCCTTTGTCATAAAATGAACAAAAAGGGAAAAAAACTGAAGCTAACGCCCCTTTGAAGATGCTTCAAGGCTGAGGTGAGTCACGCCTGAGGCAATCCGTGGCAGTGTGAGGGCAGGCAGCAATGTCTTCAGCTTCTTCAGCAGTCAACTCTAGGTTTGAGAAATAAGAATCCATGGCCGGAGGAGGAGTTGTGCAGCGTCTGAATTGCCTCGGGGTTCTGATTGCAGGAATCAGAGGCTTTTGAAGCTCCAGTTTTGCAAGGTCTTTAGGGGTGATTACTTCTCTCCTCAAGGCATCAAGATGTTGATAAGTATGATGAGCATACGATGCAATTTCTTCACTGAAGAATGCGTCTGAGCCATGTAGCTGAGGATTTCGGTAAACTGACGCTTCACCCAATCATGATTTCGGTCAACCTTCTGATGAAGACTAATCAGAAGCCATGTAGTTCGAGACTGAGGATGACGAATGTTTCCACCAAGGGAATTGGTCGGGAGAACTTCTTCATAGAATATGCCTTTGCCCTTGTTATTTGAAGCAATCGTATGCTGAAGCACTTCGACAGGCGGCAGATATGTCCGATGATTCGGGTGATCAGGTTGAAAATCAATACCAGTCGTGGCTCGGATGAGCTTCATGATCCATGGCGCGTATGGCTACAGGATATGAGGATTCTGTGCTGCATCAACCAGAGTTTTGAAGAAGAAGTCAGGAACGTTGATTGGCCCAGACATGCAGAGGTTGTGGAGTATGTTCTTCATGATGCCAATGACTTCTTCAGCAGAGGATTCATAGCCTTTAATGGGGCAAAAGGTCTTTGCCAGAATCCGATACACTGTACTTGGCAGATACAGAAGCTTAGAGACTGGAAACTTTGTGCGAGCTGGGGCTTCAAGGGCCTGAGGCTTCATGAGCATTTTCATCAGGTCATCTCGAAGAAGTTGAGACCCATAGGAGCAAGCAGCTGGGGAAGTGCACTGAGGCAACTCAAGAATGTCAATTGCTTCAGGAACAGTGATGGTGTAGTGATGATGCTCAGTCATCCACTCGAGGACCCAGGTGTTGATATCCAGAGGATCGCCTGAAACATACAAAGTTGCATAAAACTGAAGCACAAGCTCTTCATTCCAGTGGATGCATTCAGAGCAGAACTGAAGCAGCTTGGCATGATGCAGATCCTGAAGAACATTGTTGAAGCAGGGAAGAGCTTCCATATCCATCAAAGGAATATGCTTGTGAGGAAACAGTTTGTTTTGCTTGTAGAGCACTGAAGCATAATAGTTCTTCTGAGTGGCAGTCCATAACCTCAGCAGCTTTCGAGGTGGAGCAGAATGATATGGATTGCGAATCCCCTCTTGGAAGAAACTCATGGCATTGAAGAAATCAGTAGCATCGAAGCTTGGGGTATCATCAGCTTCAAGGTCACGGAAGAATGGCTGCTTCTGCTTCAGACACAAGGACCGAGCTTGAACTGGGCCTTGAGGTGGTGGAGGCGCTTGAGGCACTTCAATCTGAAGAGAGGCTTGAGGCTGAGGCGGAGCCGCTGTAGATGCTTCAGGCACAGATGTGTTGAGGTCCTTGGGAAGACGAGGTGATGTGGCCTGTTTGTCTTCAGAGCCATCCTTTGAGGCTTCAGCATGAGCATTTGTACTGTTTTCTGCTTCAGGAGGAGCATTTGTGCTGTGCTCGGCTTCAGCTTCAGTTTCAGCGGAGGGGGGATCAGACTTAGGATCAGCAGTGGTAGTGTCAGCAGCATCAGTATCAGTACTAGTGGTTGCTGCAGCATCAGTATCAGCAACAGAATTTGTGGGAGCACTTGTGGCTTCTGGGTCATCAGCATCAGATGCTGAGGACGATGCACCCACAGATTCTTCAGACTGCAGAGAAGTATCAGGAAGCACCTCGGTTACGGTGTTGGAGTGAGGCTCAGGTGAGAAGACGGTATGAGTTGGTGAGTTGGTCAGCCCATAATCCTCATCATGGACGCGAGGAGTTCCATGATCCATAATGTCGACGTCCATGTCTTCAATCTCAGTTATAGTCAGTGGCGGTGGGGACGTAGGAGTTGGAACAATGGGTGTTGCAGCAGGGGGTGGAGTGAAGACGATTAAGCTGCGCTGAGGATTTGGAGGTGGAGTTGAGGCAGCAGTATTGAGAACGGTGGTATCAGCGGCCTGTGATGTTGGAGGAGCTGAGGAAAGTGGTGTAGCATCAATGGGGTCCTCAACAGTGGGTTTCTTCGCAGCAGCTGGAGTTGAGGGTTGGGCTTCAGGCAGGCTCTTGAGGCTTTTGGAAGAGGCATCAGTGGGTACTGAGGAAGCAGGCTGTCGAAGCTTCATCAACTTGGCCATCTGTTGTGAGATCCGTTCCTTGGATTTTCCAATATAAGTACGGTTGGCAGCGAACTCAATGTTGAGGCGTTGAACTTCACATTGATGCTCAGTAAACTCCTGAGGAGTAACTTCAGTGATAGGTTTCTTCTTGAAGTCACTGAGGACTTTCTTCAGTTTGGCCTTCAACTGTTTCTGAAGATCACGTTGATGAATCTCATTTATGAGGAACTGTTGAACATAGAACTTGATGTCTTTAGGGATGTCCAAATCATCAAGCGGAGTGTCAGGCTTGACAGACCAAATTTCAATGTACTCCAAGATCTTCTTGGGTCAAGGAGAAGCGGGATTTCTGAACCCGTTGCTTCAGCTTTGCGTCTGGCCACAGCACGCACATATTCAATCTTATCAGCTTCAGTGGCTAAAAAGCCGGCCAAATCCTCAAATTCATCTTCATCATCAGAGGTTTGAGGAGTATGATGAATGGAGCCACGCATAGCAGTTTTCTTTGGTGAGGGGCGTGGGCCGCGTTGAAGAACAGTTTTGGTCTTCAGCTGAGACTGAGGCATTGTGGTTGAGGCCTCAGGAGCATTACTAGATTGATCAGTGAGAATCCTTGAGGCGGGGGCAGCACCAGCCGTGCGTTGACATGAGGAACCTTGAGGCTTAGCTGAGGACTGCATGGAGGGCTTGATGCCAACAGCCTTTTTGCGGTGCTGAGGCGGAGGTTGTGGCCTGGGTTGAGCCTGAGCCTGAGGCGGAATCTGTATTGATGCAGTCATGTCACGAACCAGATCCCTGACACGGCTATGACTGCGCTTGAGATATTGAGCATATGCATCAGGAAAGTCTTCAGGAGTGTGTATTGTTGTGGGATCAGGAATGACGCCTGGTGCAGGTGGAGGTCGAGCCTTGATACCCAAGGTCTTCAGTGGCGGATTAATGGCAAACATTTCCTCATGTTGAGGATTAAGCCATTGATAGGCCACCCAACGCTTGGCCCATTCCCTCATGATCTTCTGTACCCGTTTCTTACGTTCATCAGCGGTTTCTCGTTCGGGAGTCTTTAGCTTCTCATAGAGCTCAGGAGGCAAGTCTTTAGCGGTATCAGTGTGCTTACGCCGAGGAGCCATTTTATTCAGCTGAGGAGACTGAGGAATTGTACGTTCGAGGTGAGCTGCAAATGAAGTGAGACTATGAGAACCATACGATTCCTCAGCAGACATGTACCTGTGAAAGAATTAAGTTGCGAAGGAAGTGGGGTACGGTTATATGCGTTCATGAGGAATAGGCTGAGGAAAACAAAGGAATGAGGCATAGGTATAGGTCTCAGAAAGCAAGTAGTAAAGTTGAGGATTAACTGGCTGGAGGACACAACAGAACTGAGGAAAATATGTTGAGGAATAAGCCACTGAGGAATAAGCATACCAGACTTGAGGCGAAAGTTGAGGAACAGCGAGTCTTCATCCCCGGCGTCGGCGAACTCCGGCGAGGTTAGCACAGGAGCTTGAGGAGCTCAAGGGCAGAGGCGCGAGAGGGAGAGGAGCGGTGGGGGGAAATGGCCGGGGGGAGGTAGAGGGCTATTTATAGAGGGATGAAAGCTGAGGGGTTGCGAAATTTGTGGACCAGATAGCCCCTGATTGTTGGGATCCTCAGTGGATATCTTAATGGTGGATAAGCACGACGTGCGGTAAAGTCGCAAAAAATTTAAGACAGTTGTAACAGAAAACCCGTGATTTGAGGAACTTGAGGACAAGGGCTAAGGTTGAAGACAAATGGTTTCAGGCTGATGAATGCTGACTTATGGTTTCAGCCTGAGGAATATATGTTTTCCAGATGAACGCATATGAGATAGACAGATTAGAGAAGTGAGCACAGAGGGACGGGTCCGATCACGTTCACCTAGATGAAGAAGCAAAAGTTGAAAAGCAATAACTATAGTTGAACGCTGTTGAGGACAAACACGGTAATCATCAGTAATGAAGACTTCAAATCCTGAGGAAGTTGAGAGACAACAAATCCTGAGGAAGTTGAGGAACAACAAATCCTGAGGTGTTTGGGCGGTGGCGCTACCCACCTTATAGGGAATGAGACACTTGATACCATACAATTGTCGTATGGATCTTGAGTCAATTCCACGTTAATTTCTTCACACTTAGCAAGGTAGTTCCTCATGATTTGAGGACTACGACGCATCGTGTGTTGTGCATCAGGATTCTTCAATATTGTTTAAGCGTTAGGATGTGTGTCCATTCACTGGACGTTTGAGGAATCTAAGATATTTAGCTCACACCTCAGAGTGCTAAATCGCTTCTCATCCAAAGGCTTAGTGAATATATCAGCAAGTTGGTCTTCAGTCTTCACGTGGCTGATGACGATATCTTCCTTCAATACATGATCCCGAATAAAGTGATACTGAATCTCAATATGCTTTGTCCTCGAGTGCTGTACTGGATTCTGAGAGATCTTGATGGCGCTCTCATTGTCACATAGCAGTGGTACTTTCTTCAGGTTGATGTCGTAGTCCTTCAGAGTTTGCTTCATCCAAAGAAGCTGTGAGCAGCTAGCACCAGCAGCAATGTATTCAGCTTCAGCAGTGGAGAGGGAGACGTAGTTCTGCTTCTTCGATGACCAGCACACTAGAGAACGTCCGAGGAAATGACATGTTCCTGAGGTAGACTTCCGATCCACTCGATCTCCAGCATAATCTGAGTCTGAGTACCCAACGAGATCCAGATGTGTGCATTTTGGATACCATAAGCCTAGCGACGGGGTGTGAGCCAAATATCGAAGAATTCGTTTCACCACTTGGTGATGCGATTCCTTAGGTGCCGCTTGGAATAGGGCACACATGCAAACGCTCAACATTATATCAGGCCTAGATGCACATAGATATAGCAGAGAACCTATCATGGAGCGGTATACCTTTTGATCGTAGTCCTTGCCATTTTCATCAGGGCCAAGTTGTCCATTTGTAGGCATCGGTGTCTTGATGCCCTTGCAGTCTTGCATCCCGAATTTCCTCAGGCACTCCTTGAGGTACTTCTCCTGAGAGATGAAGATGCCATTGCGTTGTTGATGAATTTGAAGCCCTAAGAAGAACTTCAGTTCGCCCCTCATGGACATCTGATACTGTTCACTCATCAAGAATGCAAATTCTTCACTGTATTTCTTGTTAGTGCATCCAAATATTATGTCATCAACATAAATTTGACATATGAATAATGCATCATCATATCGTTTTGTGAAAAGAGTTGGATCGAGGGAACCAGATTTGAAGCCCTTATTGATGAGGAAGTCCCTTAGTGTGTCATACCAAGCCCGAGGGGCTTACTTCAGTCCATGGAAGGCTTTCTTCAATCTGTACACCATATCAGGTTTCTTTGCGTCTTCAAAACCTGGAGGTTGAGCAACATATACTTCTTCCTCGATATTACCATTGAGGAAAGCACTTTTCACATCCATTTGATATAACTTGATATTATGATGGTTAGCGAATGCAAGCATAATACGAATGGACTCAAGTCTAGCAACAGGAGCGAAGGTTTCACCGAAGTCGATCCCCTCGACTTGTGTATATCCTTGAGCTACGAGACGAGCTTTGTTTCTGATGACTTGTCCATCTTCATCGAGTTTGTTGCGGTAGATCCACTTCGTGCCGATGAAATTGTGAACTCGAGGATCAGGACGTTTGACTAATTCCCAAACATCATTCAGTTTGAACTGAAGAAGTTCGTCTTGCATAGCCTGAATCCATTCCGCTTCTTGGAATGCTTCGGTGACTTTGGTGGGCCCTGAAATTGATACAAACGAGAAATGCCCACAAAAGTTAGCTATACGATTAGCTCTTGCACGAGTAAGAGGACCTGGTAGGTTGACGTCAGCGAGGATTCTGTCCACTTGAACTTCATTTGCCACACGAGGAAGTCGAGGAGGATGATCTTGAGGCGCATCTTCGTCAGTGTCGTCAGATTCATTTGCATCTGTTTCCGGTGCTTCAGGAGCTTCAGGGGTATCAGGAGACTCAGGATCAGGATCGTCATCAGGATTATTTGCATCAGGATAATTTGCATCAGGATTTGGATGTTCTTCAGGAGCAGGAGGTATGTGGATTTCTTCAGGATGATCCACAGGAATGATATCACCAGCACCCATCTTCTTGATCTGTTCTTCAGGTGGTGCTTCATCTAAATCATGTGGCAGGTGCTCTCTTTGGGAGCCATCAAATTCATCAAATCGCATGTCTACAGTCTCAACAATTTTATAATGACTAATATTGAAGACTCTGTAGGTGTGCGAGTTGATACCATAACCAAGCATGAAACCCTCACATGCTTTGGGTGCAAATTTGGACTGGTGATGAGGATCACGAATCCAGCAAGGTGCTCCGAATACCTTGAAGTAACTTACATTGGGTTTCTTACTGACCATTAACTCGTATGATGTTTTATTGAAGAACTTGTGAAAATACACTCGATTGACGATGTGGCATGCAGTGTTGATAGCTTCTGCCCACCACTTGAGTGGAGTATTGTACTCAGCCTGCATCGTGCGAGCCATCTCGATGAGGGTTCGGTTCTTCCTCTCAACAACTCCATTTTGCTGAGGAGTGTAAGGCGCAGAGAATTCATGAGTGATTTCCGAGTCATCGAGGAATTCTTCCACACCAAAGTTCTTGAACTCAGTGTCGTTGTCGCTTTGAATGTGCTTGATCTTCAGGTTGTAGTTGTTCATAACTCGCAGGGCGAAGCGCTTGAGGATTGCTGGGGTTTCTGACTTATAGAGAAGAAAATGCACCCAAGTGTATCGTGAGAAGTCATCGAAAATAACAAGACTATACATATTACCTCCAAAGCTTGAATACTTTGGAGGTCCGAATAGATCCATGTGAAGCAATTCCAGAGGTCTTGTAGTAGTCATGATGGTCTTGGCAGGATGCTTGGCCTTGGTCATCTTTCCAGCTTCGCAAGCACCACATAGCCGGTCCTTCGTGAATTTGATTTCCTCAATTCCGAGGACATGTTTCTTTAGTACCAGCTTCTGGAGATTCCTCATTCCAGCGTGGCCGAGTCTTCGATACCATAGACAGCATTTTGAAGCTCGAGCCATGAGACATGTAGCAACCTGAGGAACTTCAGAGAAATCTACAATATATAGATCACCTTTCCTAACTCCACTGAAGACAATGGAGTTATCGCTAACCATATAGACAATACAACCATATTTTCCGAAGACAACAACGAGATCAAGTTCGCAGAGCATAGATACAGACATCAAGTTGTATCCAAGTGATTCAACAAGCATGACTTTATCAATGTGTTGGTCTCGTGAGATAGCCACTCTGCCGAGACCGAATACCTTACTTTTACCTTTATCAGCGAAGGTGATGGTTTTCTTTGAAGAAGGACTAAGTGATGATTCCATAAGAAGACTTCTGTCACCAGTCATGTGATTTGTACATCCACTATCCATCACCCATTCAGTCTTTCCCTGCAAAGGAATTAGTATCTCATACAACAAGTTATGAGCCAGTCTCAGTTTGAGGATTTTATGGTTCCTCAGAATTAATTCCTCAAGATGTTCCTCAGGATTGATTCTATGAAACCAAAAAATATAAATATCCTTCAACTGACTCAAATGATGTTGTCCTGGGCATATGATCTGCAGAATTTGTAATTTACTCAGGACATGTCCCTGCAAGGATGATTAGTTCTTAACCACCCACATCTTAATGGGTGGTCTTGAGGCACATGAGGACTGATGAGGGTGATGAGACCTAATGGGGTGTGAGATGGTGGCATCAGGATAATCAAATGAATAAGCATTCTTATGAGGATCTTCCCTGTGAACAAAATGGTTAGCAGATACATGATTATAATCATTTCCTTTTGAGGTATCGTCCTCAGATGATATCCTCAACTCATTTGCATCTGCATTCATAGGAAGGTTAGTGGTGAGGTCCTTCTGAACCCAGATCTGCTTGACTGGAGGACCGTTCCTGCAGTTAGTTCCGATGTATCTGGAAAATACCTCACCATTAACATTCTTAAACAGTTTATAGTTTGAGTCAAAAGCCTCAATCATCACATCAGAAGAAACATCATCATAACCAGATAAAGTATAGGGATCAGGAGGAGGCATCTTTGCCCGAACCCAAGTGGTCTCTGGATATTGTTCAGGTTTCCAGTAAGACCCATCATGGTTGAGTTTCCGAGTGAATGCAACACCTTCTTTCCTCGGGTTCCTGTTGAGGATCTGTTTCTTGAGGATGTCACAAAGGGTCTGATGTCCTTTCAGACACTTGAACATGCCGGTTTCCAGTAGACTCTTCAACCTAGCATTTTCTTCAGCAATGTCTATGTTATCCTCAGATGAGGGGTTAGATACCATAGAAGCAATAGAAATAACAGAGTCTGAAGACATTGAGGAACTAGGCACAGAGATGATACGATCATGTTCAATGCATTTCAAACAAGGAGGATTAAATCCTTCTTGTGGCATGATGATCTGTTGGGAGAGGAGTGAATCATTTTCTTTCCTCAGATCGTCATGAGACATCCTTACACGTTCAAGTTCTTGTTTCCTCATGAGGAACTCATGAGCCAGCTTTTCATGATCGGTAAGGAGTGTCTCATGACGATTGAACAAGTCATCAAACTTTGACTAAAGAATTTTTGATTCATTTCCTCAACCAACATATCATCACTCTTGTTTAGTGAGATCTGAATCTTTTCAAGTGCACGTTGTTGCTTAGATGCAAGTTTAGCAAGTTTAGCATAGTTTTCATTAGGTTCTTCATCAGAGGGATCATCTGATGATGAGTATGAAGACACCTTGGAGGACTTGGCCATGAAGCAGAAGGAAGGGGTTGTGTCTTCAGCTTCATCGTCAACATGTGATAGACCAGATTCCTCAGTGTTGAAGATTGACTTTGAGACAAGCGTCGTGGCAAGAGCCAGACCGGCCACACCCTCAGATTCTTCAGATTCTTCTTCCTCAGCATCAGGGTTGGAACCAGATTCTTCCGAGTCCAATTCTTTTCCGAGATATGCGCGAGCCTTACGGGAACTGCTATTCCTGTATCCAGCAGACTTTGAGGATCTTGAGGATTTCTTCTTAGTCTTTTCATCAGAACTGTCAACTTTCCCTTTCTTCTTCTTCTTCAGTCTAGCTTCCTTTTCCCATAGAGGACACTCAGCGATGTAATGCCTAGGTTTCTTGCATTTGTGGCAGACTCTCTTTCTTGCTTCGACAGAGTCATCATCTTTGCTTTTTCTTGAGGACGATCTTGAGGAATTTCCGAAGCGATTCTTCTTCGTGAATCTTTGGAACTTTCTGGTGAGAAGAGCGAGTTCACGGCTGAGAGTTTCAGGATCATCAGTATCAGCCTTAGACTCATCATCAGAGGACACTCTTCGTGCTCTAGCTTTTAGCGTGCGGACCTTAGGCGTGGAGCTGTATAAATCTCGTTTTTCAAAGAGCTTCGGTTCATGAGCATTGAGGCGCTCGAGAATGTCCGCTGGATCCAGAGTCTTGAAGTCAGGCCTTTCTTGAATCATCAGCGGTAGGAACTCAAATGAGTCATCCAGTGACCTCAGTAGTTTCTTCACAACTTCATGATCTGTGATATCAGCGGCACCCAGTGCTTGAAGTTCATTTGATATGTCAGTGAGTCTGTCAAAGGTTTGTTGCACGTGCTCATTGTCCAGCCTCTTGAACCTGTTGAAGAGACTGCGGAGTGTATCAACCCGTGAGTCTCGTTGAGCAGAGACTCCTTCATTGACTTTAGACAGTCTTGTCCATATCTTCTTTGCAGTATCCAGACCACTGATACGGTTGAACTGAGCCTTGTTGAGATGACCACCAATGATGCTTCGAGCTTTTGCATCAAGCTGCCAGTTCTTCTTGACAACTTCAGGAGAAGTCATCAGATTTTCTTCAGGAATGCCTTGATCAACAATATCCCACAGATCCTTGTCAATGGCTTCAAGATGCATCCTCATCTTGTTCTTCCAGTATGGGTAGTCTGTCCCGTCGAAGATGGGGCAGTTTGAGGCAACGCTCATTGTACCTGAGGTCGACATAACTAAAACTCCAGGTGATTAAACCGAATCACACAGAACAAGGGAGTACCTGGCTCTGATACCAATTGAAAGTGCAATATATCGACCAGAGGGGGGTGAATGGGAGATTTTCAACTTTACTACCAGATTTTGGTTTTCTTCAGGACTGAAGCAATCAAGAGGCTGAAGAAGTAACCAGAATCATGAAGAAATAAAACTTCACAGAATGTAATCATTAGGGCACCTCATCATAATGCAACAGAAATAAATCAATTCAGATAAGAAGAAGTGCTTCAGATGCATAGTATGAAGACAAAGAGCATAGGGAGAGCTGAAGCATAAGAATTCAACATAGCAAATACTGAAGCTTAAGAGGTTGAAGAGATAGCACCAGAGATTGAAGACATTGGTTTGGTAGACCAGTTCAAGTTGCTGTGACAACTCTACGTCTGGTTGGAGAGGCTGAGATTCAACTCAGAAGACATAGTCTTCACCTTATTCTCCTTGAACTAGAGTCCTCAGACTCCGTCCAATAACTCAGGTGAGTCTTCAAGGTAGACTCCCTAAACCTTCACAGACTCAGTCACTCCGGGAAGTCACAATTGCATCTTGACTTCCTCAGACTGAAGACTTCTACACCGGCTGGAAGATCACAGTCTTCAAGAGTAAAAAGCTTCGGATCACTCGAACCGACTTCCTCAGAAATGCTCAACTACTCAGGCTGGTGGTTTTCCTCACATAGGTTCTTCAGTTTCCTTAGAGGTGGGTTGCTCTCAAATGACAAGTGTCAGTTTTTCTCTCGGAGCAGCCAACCCACAAATGGGGCTGGGGGTGGCTATTTATAGCCGCGGAGCAACCCGAGGTGAAAGGACATAAATGCCCATGCATGCAATTACTCTCATGCCCTCGGAAATGACCGTTGCTAGACAAGTTCTAGCCCCTCACCACGCAACACGTTGCACGGTCAAAGTATTCTCTCTCCTCACGTTTTTCAGAAGAGTCGCACTGGTGATCTTCAGACTCCTCAACCGAAGTTAGTTACCTCAGTGTTCTGAAGAACAACGTCTCAGACACCCGAGGACTGAACTTCTACTGCAGGAGATTTCCTCAGGGTTTTTCTTCAGGATTCCTAATTGAGCACTACCTCAGAACTTCGGAACTTGTTTTCTTCAACCCCTCCAACAGTGCGGTGATTTCCTATGACTCAAGAAGTATAAAAAGTCTTAGAGAAGACTACGCTTCAACTTCTTCTTCAGCGCGAACGTCCTCAGGATCGAACTCAGCTTCAGCTTCAACCGAACGCTTCAGGATCCTGATTCCTCAGGATTTCGCGCAACTTCATTCTTCAGGAAACGCACCGATTTCTCCAATGTTCCTCAACATTTTGGGGGGTCGACATTGGTGGTTAAACACCTCATCAGGGATTGTTCTCCTGTGTATACTCACAAACACATCAGTCCCTTAACCGTTTTGTCATCAAACTCCAAAACCTCAAGGGGAAGGCACTTGATGCACTTACATATACGCATACTCCGGGTCCCGACAAAGCAGTCAAGGCACACACACATTGATCAAGTTATATTAAGATTATCTCAGTTGTTGTTGTCTATGAACAAGGAGTAGGTGTCAAGTCGTCCATAACCATGGACACGGATTCTCAAAAAGATTTAGCCCTACAGGGGTGTACCAACTGTCCATTACAAGGCTCCGCACGCACGCCCATCTCTCTCAGTTTGTACCCATTATAGGCAACCATTTTATGATTTAGTTCCGAGAGATCCGAAACGACAGGTCCCTCTAACTAACAACGAACAAATCTGGGTGGCCCCCGGTGTGTCTCTAGCTTATGACTCCATGTTTGGATTTCCGATTAATCTCACATGAGACCGGGTCCTCAGCCGGTCATGATGGGCCAGCAAGGAACCATGTCCTCACTGGTCCGGGTTGGTTTGAAAACTACTGGCGGCCGACCAGCATACACACGGTTTCAAATGGTAAATCAGCTTGGGCCACCACTGGAAATGTTTGAAGCCAGGTAGGTAAGAAAAGGGGACCCCATAGCATCCCACACGTGGTTAGGCACGCTCAGTCTTAAAACCAATACCCGAAACTCGGATCCTAGGTGACTCGAATGGAACAAAGCGTCGGGGCGGGATAGCCTAGACCTTCCATCCTTCATCGAATATAGTCAACATTATAATAATCATATCATCAACAACAATATAATAATGTGATAGCCCAAACCAAGGAGTAACAGGGTAACATCGTAGCATCCTAAGCATGCATACTAAGCAGTGGGTGAGCAACGAGCAATAGTAACATAGAAGTACATGGTTTGTTGGGAGGGGACATGGCTGTATCGGTTTGAAAGAGGTTGTAAACATGTGGTAGGATTAAACATCGAACCTATCCTAGACTAGCATGCAAACCGCTGGTTGAAATAGAATGGATCATAAGTAATGTATAGTCCTTGCCTATTGATAAGTCGGGTTCCGAAGGTGTAGTTGATCGCAAGCTCGCAACGTCTCCGAGAGGTACCCGCGGAAGCACACAAGAGGGTAAACACTGGAAGCAATCAATGAGCAAGCATCTATTACTACGAAGCAAACACGAGAAAGCATCAACAAGAAGGCAACACGAGACATCGCACCTACAGTCGAGAGCGGTTACTAACAGGTTAAGTGGAGTACTCGTCACACACGACGATACCGCACATTTGGAAAGGTTCAAGTTGTTTAGCTACAGGTGATCAACAAAGGTTGTTAACATGGCATCTCACTCAAGCATGGCATAACACACAAACATGGCAAGAGGTGAAGCATAAGGTAAACTATCTATGCTAGTCAATTTAAGTGAGGCACAACCTAAACATGGCATATCACTAAGTGTCTCACGACGATTAAAGGATTTGGTACTGTTCCGTCCTAAACCATATTTTAGGTTGCTTAACAACAGAAAACAATAGCATAAACACAAAGTACACAAAAAACTAATCAAGTTACATATAAAGAACACTCCAAACGGAGTTACGGTTAAAAAGATACAAGAAAAACAAGTTTGGAACACAATTTTCCAACATCAGGAAGCACACTTTAGAGCATTGTATAAACAGGATAATGAATGCAAACATGCTCACAAATGATATGCAACTAAATTATACATGACAACGAAGGCATGGCAAAAAGAATCATGCAAATAGGCATCATGAACAACTAGTTATAGCCCATGCAAAATGCAATAAAACATTACTGGTCTAGGACTTAGTGAAAATCACGAAAACAGGGCAGAAACTGTTATTTTTATGATGTACAAACAGGGGTATAACTATATGCAAAAGTACAGCAACATGACATAGCAATACATGGGCATGAAGTAGACATGATGAGGATCAGGTACAAACAAGAATCAAGGTCATAGGCATCATAGATCAAAAGATATTAAGCACGCAACATGGCATCGGAACGTTACATACTTAGTGAAAAACTGAGGTGGTTATCACCAACAGTAGTGACGGGGATCAACCCCGGCAAATCCCATGTTCAGAGACCCTGGGTTAGTCATGAGAGGCACAGGTTGGACGATAGCTCGTCGGCAAATAGGAGGACACGTTCCTGCTCGATATTATTGATGAGGGAGATGCGATTACAGTGGATGCCAAGGCTGGAGCGCTCAAGGCTAGGGTTACAGATGATATTGGATGCCTTTTGGCGTCGCCCCTCCTAGCCCTTATATACTGGGCTAGGTATCAGGGCGTTCATCTACGTTTACAGGTAAGATTTCCTAACCCTAGCTTTCTCCGTACGACAGGTCTTCGCACCTTCCTTGTGAGTCACAGACTCCTGTGTCGGTGCCAACTAGCGGTCCAAGGCGGGTCCAGGCGGGTCTTCATGGGCCTTCTATCTTTAGGGACATCGGGTAGGATTATCTGTAGGAGTCGTGGAGTCACCCCCTCGTCAGTAGCCCCCGAGTTCCTGGGGGGCTCGAAGAGTAGCGCAGGGACTCGAGTACGTCCGTTTGTCGGTCGTTTGTATGCGCGGTACAACCGCGGGTCGCTGGCAGTCTGGTGGCCATGACAAAACCTGTTTCGAGGGATGCTAAGCTGAAAGGGCCGAAGGAGTCGACCGGTCCAGCCTTCGTGAATTGCGCTAGTGGCAAATACCGCAGTAGCCCAATCAAACCCATGTCCCTCGACGTGAGCTTGGAACACTGGTGTCAAGCAAAAGTCCTTCCGCTTCAGGTCTTACGGTGTTCATTTGCTGCCACTAATGTGCATAGCCTAAGGCGCGTCCGCCCGGGTTTTTCTATCATGCGCAGCGCATGGAAAAGGTTGGGAGTGAAATCGCTCTTCGGCAAGTCCCAGCCCGGCCGAACTTCGCAGTGGGGTCTTACCTACACGCTAATCTTGCGTGGCATCTGGGCATAGTGTGTCGTGTTCCAGGAATGTGTGTTTTTGAGGCGCGGAGCCTAATAGTATTGCACCCGCCTGGAGCAAAACATCAAGCGAGATGTTCACTCATTCACCCGCGGAGCTTGTGTAAGAGCAAGTTTTGCCCCCGAAGGTTTTGGACATTGTTGGACAAAGCAGAAGTGGAACTAATATTGTTTTCGAGTATAAACAGATACTTAGGTTCCGAGAGAATGGAGTTTGTATTTAGAAGGTCGAAGGACAACTCATTGCAGTAGAGCTGCAGTCATCTACCGAAACCTTTGAAGGAAGTCGACCCCTAAAAATGTCGTGGAAGGAGATGTTTCTCTCGAGCAAAAGCGCAACGAGGAGAAAGCTGAAGCTGGTCGAAGACTTAGTCTTTTTTGCTAGTTTCTCTTTATTTCTTGAGTCGTAGGAAAAACCGTACTATTAAGAGGGGTTTGCTAGTTGAGCTCTTTGTCGAAGTGAATTTGCTCTGCTCAACCAAAACCCTCAAAAGCCTACCGAGAGAAATCTTACCGAGTCGAGCGAATAGCTCGAAGGCAAAGTCATCGCACTTCGTGCCTTCGAGGGAGAACTTGTTCGGTGAGTCAGCTTACTTGTTCCTCAAGTAATGTTGCGCAGTGATTGGAATCCGACCGTTGTGGACACGCGTCAAGCGGTTGCATCGGGTCACTTCAGTCATTTTACCCATCGGGATCGCCAACTATAAATACCCCGCACCTACCCGCCATTTCGGGTTGGCTGCTCCACTAAAGATTCTAAGACAGAAGTCTGTGAGCATCCCAAGAGAGATTCATAGAGAGAAAACCAAATCCCAAGTCTGAGCTGAGTTGAGCAATTCACTATGACTTAGGTCGAAATTAGCCGATCTTTTTATCTTGGAGAAGTGCAAGTCTCCTAGACGGTTAGGCGTCGCCTGTCAAGCAGTCGAAGAGTAATTGTCACTACTGAAGGAAGTTTGTAAAGGTCTCGGAGATGTCCTGAATCATCTACCACGAGTGAAAACTGGACAAGCTCGAGGAGTTTGTTGCAGTGGAGAATAGGACGGAGAGAGTTTTGCTCCAGGTGTTCAATCACCAGTCCCTCCAACCAGACGTAGCACTTTGCAGAGTGTGAACTGGTTTACCAAACATCGCTGTGTGAGGCTCGTTTTCCTTCTAGCATTTACTTCAAGTATTTACTCGTAGCCTGTTTGCCTTTGATGTTTTCCTTCGCTCCCAATCCTTTCGAGCCTTACATTACTTTCGATACTATATTTCCTTCGAGATGTCATTAGTCCTATGCTGTTTGCATGATTTCCTTCTAAGTTCCTTAGAATTTTTAGAAGTGATCATTCACCCCCTCCCCCTCTGATCATTCTTGAGCTTTCAATTGGTATCAGAGCTAGGCACTCCCTACGCTCTGCGTATTTTGGTCTAACAACCTGGAGTGTTGTCAAGAATGTCGTTTGCAGCTGTTCGCTCGGGGGAACCAATCCCTATTTTCAATGGGAAGGACTATTCCTATTGGAAGGACAAAATGAAGAGGAATATCATGGCTATCAACTCTGCCGCTTGGGAAGTTGTCAAGAATGGTGTAACTGTCAAGGACACTGATGCCATTACTCCTGAAGAGACAAAGAAGATAGAGCTAGATGATGAAGTCTGGGTATTCATCACAAATCATCTGATTCCTGAAAAATATCATGAGGTCAAGAATATTCCTTCGGCCAAAGGTGTTTGGGATTATCTCGAGAAGATTGGTGAAGGTGTCTCTACTCAGAAAGATGCTCGAATTGACACCCTTCGAAGCAAGTTCTATCGGTTCAAGAGGCACGAGGGAGAAAAAGTTTGTTCCATATACAGCAGACTCACTGCGCTGTCAAATGAACTAATTTCCCTCGGTGCAGATGACATTACCAATCGGATTATTGTCAGAACTTTGCTTTGCTCTCTTGACGATTCCTTCGATCACATTGTGCTGATGATTAAGGAAAGAACTGATTTCAAAGATATGGTTGCCGTTGATATTCTTGAAAGGCTTAATACTTTCGAGATGGAAGAAGATGAGAAACGTGATGTCAATGGGAGTCGAAAGAAATCTCATGCACTCAAGGCCAGAGCTTCACGTCACTCCTCTCCTGAAGCCAGTTCTGAATCTGCTGGTGCATCTGATGACCCCGAGAACATTGGGAAAGATCTTGCACTGATAATGAGAAGATTCAACCGCTTTCAGAAAAGGAACTCCTCTTCACCGAAGAAAAACTATTCTTCAATACATTCTAGCAATTCATCACAGCATCGATCATCATCCAGAAACTCTTTAGCGAAAGATAACTGCTGCTATAAGTGCAAGAAGCCAGGTCACTTCATTGTTGATTGTCCTCTCTGGGAAATTGAACATAAATCAAAGCACTCTCACGGCAGCTCTTCGAGCAAGTCTTACAAATTGAGCAAAAACCACGATTCGAAGAAATATGATTCAAGGTCCAGAAAAGACAAGAAAGATGGTTCTGATGATGACAAGAAGAAGAAGTATCACAAGCATCGAGAGAGTTCTTCCTCGAAATCACATTCCTCTCGTCGACAGAATTCACACCGAGCCAAAGCCTATCTGGGTAAAGAGATGAACTCTGAAGATGAAGCTTCCGGTTCTGAAGCAGGATCAAAGTCAAGATCTGGTTCTGGTTCTGGTTCTGAATCTGATGGTGTTGCTGGCATAGCATTCGCCTCAAACAAGAATTCAAGTTCATTCTTCTCCAACCAGAGCAGTGAAGATGAATCTCCAGCTTACTGCTTCATGGCCAAGGCTAAGGTATCTTCATGTAAGAAATCCTACGATACTTCTGATGGATCTGCTTACGAAAGTGACTCTAGGATAAGCTATGCTAAACTTGCTAAAATTGCTTCTATCCAACAAGATGAACTAGATTCTCTAAGTGAAACTATTCAAAAATCTGAGACTCTGTTGATCAATGAGATTGAGAAGGGTCAAACTTTGACGAATGAGCATACTGCTCTGAAAGAAAAGTATGATGAACTTTCCTCTCGTCATGATCTTCTCTCAGTGGACTACGAGAAGCTAACCTACGAATTCCTTCAAGGGAAAATGGCTCTCGAGAAACTGAGAGAGGCTAATGAAGAGTTAGAAAGTGTAAATCTCACTCTCATGGCTCAACAGGGCTCAGAAGATAAAAATGAATCTATTCCACCTTGCTTGACTTGTTTGGAACGAAGTAAAATTGACTCTAGTTCCGAGAGATCGAAAGGAAAGCAACCTATTGTTATTGATGATGCTAACCCCTCGAACGAGGAAACCATTACCGAGGAACTCCTCAGGTTGAAAGATTTATTTGAAACAGGCATGTTCAAAAGTGTGCAGGGACACCAGTACCTATGTGATATCCTATGAAAGGCTCTCCTTCACAGGAATCCCCGAAACGAAGGAGTTGGCTTCGAAAGGAAAATCAATCCTGACGGAACCTACTGGGAACCCGAGCAATATCCTAAAACTGTCTGGGTTCTTGCGAAAGAAAAGCCCATTGATATCGCTAACCTTTCAGGATTCAGTTGCAAAATTGACAAAGCTATTGTTGATGAATCACTTGATTCTGACTACAAGCTTGTCAAAGATCAGGAAGGAAAAGTGTCAGCTGAATTCGTTGGTACTCCTCCGAAGAATGGTTTCTATAAGCGACAGATTTGGGTTCGCAAATCTCTCGTAGAAAAACTGCCCTCTAATCATTCTATGCAGGGAAAATCCTCTGTACCACCGAATCACTACTATTCTCTCGAGGATAGAAATGAACCCTTGGTGCCTGCTTCAAATGTTCCCCAGAAGGAATACTATCGTGTCGATAGAAATGTTTATCGTCATCGTAATGATAACACCAAAGTTGCTGTTACTCATCAGTACTCTAACCCCTCATCGAGGAATTATATTTATGGTGTGCTTGATGGTCCTGATCGACAATGCAATCCTGTTCGCTATAATTTTGCTGCCCCATCTTGCTCTACCATGCCTTCTAAGTCACCTGCTCGCTTGTGGGTGGTTAAGAAGAACTAATTCTTCTGCAGGGCTATGTCTCCGGTGGATCCGAATGGGTCATGGATAGTGGATGTACAAATCATATGACCGGAGACAAAGAGTTGTTCACCGAAGCAAATCTGTCTGAATCTTCACAGAAATACATTACCTTCGGTGACAAAAACAAAGGAAAAGTACTTGGTTTGGGTAAGGTTGCGATATCGAAAGACAAGCATATTGATAAGGTTTTGCTTGTACAATCTCCAGGATATAATCTTATGTCTATATCGAAACTTTGTGATATGGGTATGCTTGTATTCTTTTCTGCGTCTCGTTGTGTTGTCTTTTCACAGGATGATTATTCCTTCGTGTTCGAAGGATATCGTAAGGGTGATCTTTACGTCGTTGATTTTTCTTCGGGACCTGCAGTGTCCACATGTTTGATGGCAAAAGCCACGTCTGGTTGGTTATGGCACCGAAGACTTGGTCATGCAGGGATGAAAAATCTTCAAACTCTTATCTCGAAGAAGAACATCGTTGGAATTGATAATGTGAAATTCGATAAAGATCGTCTATGCAGTGCCTGTGAAGCTGGAAAGATTGCCAAGAAACATCACTCAGAAAAAACCGTCATGAGTACTACTCGTCCTCTTGAATTACTTCATATGGATTTATTCGGTCCTCAAAATTATGCTAGTCTTGGAGGTAACAAGTATGGTCTGGTTATTGTTGATGATTTCTCTCGATATACCTGGGTTTTCTTTCTTGATGACAAGAGCAAGGTTGTTGAAATTTTCAAAACCTTCGCAAAGAGAGCTCAAACTGAATATGAATTATCTCTCAAGCATATCAGAAGTGATAATGGTACAGAATTCAAAAATACTCATATCGAAGAATTTCTTGATGAATATGGCTTTACTCATGAATTCTCGGCTGCTTATACACCGCAACAAAATGGTGTGGTCGAGAGAAAGAATCGAACACTTATTGAAATGGCCAGAACAATGCTCGCTGAATACAAGACACCTATCAGGTTCTGGGCTGAAGCTATCAACACTGCATGTCATATCATCAACAAGGTTTATCTGCACAAATTTCTGAAGAAAACTTCACATGAACTCATCACTGGTAAAAAGCCCAATGTGTCTTATCTCAGGGTTTTTGGTGCTGCATGTTACATCAGAGATATGAATCACAGCTCCAAGTTTGCCCCAAAGGCACACGAAGGTTTTCTCCTAGGTTATGGTTCAAATTCTCACACTTACAGAGTTTACAACTCACATCTTGGCAAAGTTGTAGAAACTGTAAATGTTCGATTTGATGAATCTAACGGCTCTCAAAAGGAGCAATTACCTCTTAACCTGGATGAACCACCATTGGATGAAGTTATCAGGTACATGGCTATTGGAGATATTCGACCTGTCGATGGGAATGCACGTCAAGCAAACAGGGATGATGATGGTCCAATGTTCCCACACATAGCCCGGGGCGCTGGAGATCAACATCCTGAAGAAATTGATGCACAGGTCGAAGGAGAACGCATAAACGAAGGACAAGCTCATCCCGAAGAAGAAGCTGATCCCGAAGATCAACCTGATCCACAAGATGAAGAAATTTTTCCTCGCGTTCGAAGAAGAGTGGATGTCGACTCAATTCTCGAAGAAATTCGTTTACCAGGTCGACCCACCACTCGTTCTCGTACTCGACTAGCTAACTTCTGTGGAAATTTTTCGTTTGTATCCATGCTAGAACCATCAAAATTTGATGAAGCCATGAAGGACTCAGACTGGATGACTGCTATGCTCGAAGAACTTAACCAGTTCGAGAGAAATAAAGTATGGTCCCTTGTCGATAGACCTGATCCCACAAAGCATAATATCATTGGTACGAAGTGGATCTTTCGCAACAAGCAAGATGAAGATGGCATAGTGGTAAGGAATAAAGCTCGATTGGTTACTCAAGGATACACCCAAATCGAAGGTATTGATTTTGGTGAGACTTATGCCCCAGTTGCTCGTCTTAAATCCATTCGTGTCATGCTTGCTTTTGCCAATTACAATGGTATATTGCTATATCAAATGGATGTCAAAAGTGCATTTCTTAACGGTGAAATCGAAGAAGAAGTGTATGTTATGCAGCCACCAGGTTTTGAAGACCCGAAGAATCCTGATAAGGTGTACAGATTGCACAAGGCCCTATATGGGTTAAAGCAAGCACCTCGTGCTTGGTATGAAACACTGAAGGATTTTCTTCTAAAGAAGTGCTTCAAACCAGGAACAACCAATCCGACTCTTTTTACTCGTGCATACAAAAATGACCTTTTTGTGTGTCAAATTTATGTCGATGATATTATTTTTGGCTGTACTAACCCTGATATTAGCGAAGAATTTGCTCGCATGATGTCGAAGAAATATGAAATGTCAATGATGGGAGAATTGAAGTTCTTTCTCGGACTTCAAATCCGTCAACAGAAAAATGGTACTTTCATTTCTCAAGAGAAGTATCTCAGAGATTGCCTGAAGAAGTTTGATCTTGTCAGTTGCAAAACTATCAAGACTCCAATGCCTACGAATGTTCATCTAGATGCAGATGAGAAGGGCAAACCTTTCGATCAGAAGAAATATCGCTCGATGATCGGTTCGCTTCTTTACCTTTGTGCATCTAGACCTGACATTATGCTATCAGTTTGTATGTGTACTCGTTTTCAGGCAAATCCGAAGGAATCTCATCATATTGCTGTCAAGCGAATCCTTCGATATCTGGCTCACACACCAACTGGTATCCCAAGGGTGCTCAGTTTGATCTCGTTGGTTACTCTGATTCCGACTGGGCTAGTGATCGAGTCGACAGGAAATCTACCTCAGGCACATGTCATTTTCTCGGTAGATCTCTTGTCTGTTGGGCTTCGAAGAAACAGAATTGTGTATCTATTTCTACGGCTGAAGCCGAGTATATTGATGCCGGTTCATGATGTACTCAGATTCTGTGGCTCAAGCAAACGCTGAAAGACTATGGTATTCTTGTGAAGAAAATTCCATTGCTCTGTGATAACGAGAGTGCTATCAAAATTGCCCATAATCCAGTGCAACACTCTCGAACGAAGCATATTGATATTCTTCATCATTTTCTTCGAGATCACGTTCAGCGAGAAGATATTGTTATCAGTCATGTTCGCACCGAAGATCAATTGGCTGATATATTCACAAAGCCCTTGGATGAAAAGAGGTTCTGTACACTGAGGTGTGAGTTGAACATCTTAGACTCACGCAATGTGCTGTAAGATCATAACCATCGGTACTATGTATCATTAGTTTTCATTGTTGATTGCTTACGTTAATTTTCTATCATGTTTCTTTTTCGTTTATTTTTGTTCGTTTGGTGTTGTCCTATACACTTATCAGTCCGAGTCTTATCGCTGTTTTTTTTTCTTTTTTTCTCGGATTGACTAAGTATCGGACCCTGTTTTCCCTCTATTCTATCTCTACCTATTCCGTGCTTTTCTCTCGTGAACATGTACATATTGCACTCGATCAAGATTCCCTTCGAATGTCATTGATTCCGAAGAAAAATCTATCGAAGTTTTATCTTCTTTTATACTCGATGTTCGATGAGTTTGGTCTCGGACGTGGAGCAACTATCTTTCGGTTCGTTGGGATTTCCCGCGATTACCGCCACAAAATCCGTCTGTTGAATGCGGAGAGACGCGAAATCTGCGCCGTTGGATCAGATCTGACAGCTCGTTCAGACCCCCCCTTATAAATACTGATCCACCCCACCGGCTTAGACATCGCTATTCCTTCGACTTCGTCTCTTCGCCTCCAGAAGCTCTCTCTCGCGCGCCGCCGTGCTGCCTCGTCGCCGTCGACTCCCTCGCCGCTTAGCTGCCGGAAGGAAGCCGCCGGAGACGTTCCCGTCGACAAAGATCTTCATCTGCGTCGCCGTAGTCGCCTCACATCACCAAGTTAGGGTATGTGTGGCTCTGGATTCGATTCTATCTCATCTGTTCATCGTTTCCAGTTTCTGTGTTGATTTTCTGTGATTTCTTTTAGGACTGTTTGATCCGATTGGATCTTTGAAACTTGGGAAATCTGTTTGTAGCCTTTTCTGTCGATTCCCCATCTGACCTTGGTAAGAAATCACTCGGATTCTCTCACTTAGGCAATTCCTTCAGTATCATATCGATAGACTTATACTTGTGCGATTAATTCATACAAGTTCTTCGTTAGATTTCCACCCGATGAAAATCTAGCCTAGCACTTTCATGAAAACTTGCGATAAGACAAATCTCTCGATATGATTGCTGCATTCAAAATGTTTTTCCTCGTAATTGCTGGTACTTGTTCACAACTTCCCTATATTCCCTCGTACCTTCCTTTTTCGCAGGAAAATGTCTGGCAACGAAGGAAATATTAGAGCACCCAAGCGTGTGGGAGGCAGAACTAGAATCACCAACAATTCTGAAGGTTTATCTGAGGATTTGATCATAGAGAAGAACTTGAGGACACCTTCAGGATCTGAGGATGAACGTACGAGAGAAAATCGTCTGCAAGAGATACGAAGGCTTCAAGCTCTTCGGTGGTATGAGTACAAGTCTCTTATGCCACGCTGGGAGAGGCTGTTTGCTATGAAAAATCCTTGGTCTGATGTCAAATCGTTAAGGCCAAAGTGGACGAAGGATAATCGACCACCTCCTACTGCTGATGCTCACCCTACAGCTCTCAAAACACCTGATGATTTTAAAGAGCTTGTTGAAGCTCGAGAAGCTCGAGCACAGAAGAGAAAAGAAGCCAAAGCACGAAAGGAAGCTGCTGCTGCTGAAGGTACCGTAGAAGTTGGCCCTAGTGCCAAATCAAAGGGTGGCAAGAAGTCAGCCAAGCGACAGAAAAAGGTTGTAATTGTATCACCTCCTGATGCAAGCTCCGAAGGAGAAGCTAACTCAGATGATCAAGACCCTGGTACTGAGGCTGATGTCGAGGACATACCTCTGAAGAAAAAGTCGAGCAGTAAAGGCATAAGGATCCAGGAGCCAGCTTCACAGGCTCCTCGAGGAAATATTGACTTGACAAATTTGGTCACTGATCCGCCCATTTCTTCTGCTCCAACTGTTCCTGTTCGCCAACCAAAACCTTCGGTCACAACGAAGGGAAAGCAAGCTCAAGTTTCTGAGGATGAAGAAACTCTTGTTCAACGTAAAGAAAGGCTGGCAAACAAAAGGAACAAGAGGCAAAAGACTTGATTAATTCCAAACTTCTGAACTTTCACAGTCAGCCCGAGCATAAAAAGGCTCTGGTTGCTCAACAACTTGGTATTCTCCATTTGGTCAGTGAAAAATATCGACGCCAGATTTCTGAAAGCACTATACCTACAAACCCGAAGAAAAAGGTTGTAGCCCCAAGTGCTGCGAAGAAGAATGCTGAGGCCCCTAGTGCCTCGAAGGATAAAGCAGTGGCCTCAAAGCCCATTGCTACTGTCAAGGCCACCAAGGAAGCCGAAAAGAAAGCCAAGGAGGCTAGACAGAAGGCGCAAGCTGCTCCAGTTCCTCGAACTGCCCCAGCTCCTGCTCCTATTGCACCAATTGATTCCGGCCCTCGTGCCGATGAAGAAAGCTCTAACGAAGGAGAATCAAATGCAAATGCTCCATGGGATGCTGCACATATTTCACACATTCTCTGGAAGATGGCTACCACTCCGAGCAGATTCACTGCCGAGGACGATGTTCCTGCTGAAATCCAAGAGCATGTTGCTCGATACATGATTCGCTGGGAAGATTATATCACCCAGGATAAAAAGGATAAGGAACAAGTGAGGTTTTACACCAGGCAACTTCAAGAAGAAACCGAGGACGCTGAGTCCCGAACATTTTTCAGATCCAAGATTGCTTCGGCTGAAGCCTCCAGGAGGGCTCAGAAAGAAAATTTAACTGTTGTGTTTGACAAGGTTAAACAAGTTGTGTCTGCTGTTTGCAAAGAGCATAATGATGCCTTGTTCCATAGACAATCTCGAAAGAGAAAGTCTGTTGCCCCAACTTCTGTGCGTGGGACACCAGAAATCGAGAAAACCACCAAGAAGTCCAAGACCACCGAGGTCGTTGCTGCCACAGCACGACAAGAAACTGAACCAAACCCCACCCGCAAGAAAACACCATCACCTCCTCGACAAACAACTCCACCCCCTCACCAAGCCACTCCTCCACCCCGACAACAAACACCACCACCTCCACCCCGTCAACCCTCACCACCTCCAAACCCACCATCACCACCTCACGTCATTCCATCGACCACCCCAGTCATCGAAACCCAAGTCCATGCAGAGACCGAGCAAGTTGCTCAGGTCGAGCAAGAAATACAAGTCCCCATTTCACCTGCCCAGAAAGATTATTCTTCTGCCCAGACTCTACATGAAGGAGAAGATGCTGATGTTGACATCACGACAGTTTCTTCTCGACAGGACCCTGTCGAAGGCAATTGTTCTGGAGATGATAGTTCAAGTGATAATTCTTCCTCCTCCGCTTCAAGTTTCTCGAACGAAGAAATGGTTGATGCTTTTCCACAACTAGATGAAGACTTGGAGGCCATGGAAAATGAAGAGGCCGCACAAATTTCTCAAACCGACGAAGGAGATGCCGTCGTAGCTCAGGCCGAGGAGAATGCTCCTGCAGTCATTCCGACTCAGGATATCGTAAACATTCCATCATCCATCACTCGACCTGCTGAACCTGTATTCCGGATGCCAGATAATGCTGCTGAAGTTTTTCCAGTTGATGAGCTGCTTCACTCTGCTCATCCGAGAGAAATGCTACCACTGTTTCGCTCAGATGTTCCTCGTGGAGGTCCTATCTTCAAAACACGCGAACACAAACCTTTTTTCTTCGGTACCAATCCCTACGAGAAGCCCAGAAGTGCATATTCTCTTCGGTTTTGGACCCAAGAACAAGCTATCTACTATACTCGTGTGCTGTACAACAAGGCAAGAGTTTTCCAGCATCAATACCTTGATATGCCTTCGGTGTACTCCACTACTTGTTTCGAGAATGTTGCCGAAACAATTGATAGTCTGCATGCTCACAAGATGTTTTCTCTCGATTGTGGTTACAATCCCGAGCTTATCAAGCAGTTTTATGCAACGCTTTATGTCTCTGGAGATCCGGAGAACTCGAAGACATGGAAATTTGATTATATGATTCAAGGCCAAGTCTTTCATATGACTGTCGATCAATTTCTGGCCATCATCAATTTACCTCGTTTCGAAGGATTACCTCACAAGCTCCATGACTTACCTGCTGCAACTCCAGCTGAATTCTCTACGCTTATGGATCCAGATGTCGTAGGAGATCACTACCCCACTGAGCCAAAGCCAAGACACTTGGTATTTGAAGCAAAGGCATGGTTTTATATTCTATCGAAGACTTTGATGCCAATGCTCGATGTGCACGAAGATTTTATCATTCCAAATGATGTGCAATTTGCTCTGTTGAAGTTAGTCCACGGTCATCCCTTCGACTTTGAAGACTACTTCCTCAGAACTTTGGTATCTTGTGCTGATGACCACAATTCTCACAAGCCATATGCACCATGGCTGATGGCAATCTGCAATTACTCTCGGGACGTGCCATTCCCCGTGTCCATTTACCCGAAAATTTTCACTCCTCCTGTTCGTGAAGTATTGCAGGTTGTTGCTCGACCCAACGATCCTTTCGCTGAGCACACTGGCATCCGCGCCCACTTAACAGAGCGAAATATTCGCTCGAAGTTTATAAAGCCAGTGCATCATATGGAAGGTTCTCTTCGGTCCCAGCAAATGCTTCAACATCACATTGATCAAGATTTCATTCAGAAGCAAGCTATGATGGACGAGCTCAATCACCTACGTAACATTACCATGAACAATAATCAGATGCTGCGTGAATGCCTTCGCCGTGATTGGAAAGGTCTAAGGAAGTTCAATTCCCTCGGTCAACTTCAACGATGCGGGTTCGAAGAATATCCTCCCCATCTGAACAGAAATTGGACAAATGATGATCGAGTGGATCGCCCGGATCCCAATATCCCTCGTCTGCCGAAGAAAAGAGATGTGCTCAATGTCGACGACTATTATCACATCACTATGGACACCCTCTCCTCCGACTCCGAGCAAGAAGAAGCCCCTCCTCAACGTCAACCAAGAGTTTACTCGCCACATCCTCGAAGCCCCCGGACTCCGCCAGAATCGCAGCTGGAATCTTCTGGAGATCAGCACTCCTTCCGCACGAAGATCACTCCTCCCGGCGCTCGTCCGATTCGTCGTGCTCCAACGCTTGCCGAATCTTCTCGTCGTCGCCGAAGCCAGCCTCGCGAGTAGGGATTTCTCTCGACCCTATCCTCTCGACTTTTTGTACGTTGTGACAAAAAGGGGGAGATGTAGTGGCATCGAAGAAATTAGTTTGCCTACGGGGTTTAGGGATTTGCTTTTCATTCGATAAACTTTTGATTTTGAGGTTTCTGAGTAGTTTCAACAAACTCTCGATTCATATTCGATCTGGTTGTAACTAACTCTAAGTAGGACTGTGAACTGCTACTCTCTTCGTAAGATATCTATCTGCTGCTTGCAATACTTAACCTTTTTGCAGGAAGTTATCTATCCCATAAGTTCACAGCTCATTCGAGGAGATTGCATATTTCTCTTTGGACACTATCTGGAATGCAATTTCACTCGCTAAGATTATTGATGTTTTTCCCGCGACTCTACTTGTCAAATATGCACTTCACAGGAAATCTTTATCTTACGTGCATACATAAAGGGGGAGTTCTTCATCAATCCTTAGCACTGGTTTATCATCGAAAACTCAAACTTTTTCAAATTATTTATCGATGCCTGTTTTGTCAACAATCGTCCAAAAAGGGGGAGATTGTAAGAGCAAGTTTTGCCCCCGAAGGTTTTGGACATTGTTGGACAAAGCAGAAGTGGAACTAATATTGTTTTCGAGTATAAACAGATACTTAGGTTCCGAGAGAATGGAGTTTGTATTTAGAAGGTCGAAGGACAACTCACTGCAGCAGAGCTGCAGTCATCTACCGAAACCTTTGAAGGAAGTCGACCCCTAAAAATGTCGTGGAAGGAGATGTTTCTCTCGAGCAAAAGCGCAACGAGGAGAAAGCTGAAGCTGGTCGAAGACTTAGTCTTTTTTGCTAGTTTCTCTTTATTTCTTGAGTCGTAGGAAAAACCGTACTATTAAGAGGGGTTTGCTAGTTGAGATCTTTGTCGAAGTGAATTTGATCTGCTCAACCAAAACCCTCAAAAGCCTACCGAGAGAAATCTTACTGAGTCGAGCGAATAGCTCGAAGGCAAAGTCATCGCACTTCGTGCCTTCGAGGGAGAACTCATTCGGTGAGTCAGCTTACTTGTTCCTCAAGTAATGTTGCGCAGTGATTGGAATCCGACCGTTGTGGACACGCGTCAAGCGGTTGCATCGGGTCACTTCAGTCATTTTACCCATCGGGATCGCCAACTATAAATACCCCGCACCTACCCGCCATTTCGGGTTGGCTGCTCCACTAAAGATTCTAAGACAGAAGTCTGTGAGCATCCCAAGAGAGATTCATCGAGAGAAAACCAAATCCCAAGTCTGAGCTGAGTTGAGCAATTCACTATGACTTAGGTCGAAATTAGCCGATCTTTTTATCTTGGAGAACTGCAAGTCTCCTAGACGGTTAGGCGTCGCCTGTCAAGCAGTCGAAGAGTAATTGTCACTGCTGAAGGAAGTTTGTAAAGGTCTCGGAGATGTCCTGAATCATCTACCACGAGTGAAAACTGGACAAGCTCGAGGAGTTTGTTGCAGTGGAGAATAGGACGGAGAGAGTTTTGCTCCAGGTGTTCAATCACCAGTCCCTCCAACCAGACGTAGCACTTTGCAGAGTGTGAACTGGTTTACCAAACATCGCTGTGTGAGGCTCGTTTTCCTTCTAGCATTTACTTCAAGTATTTACTCGTGGCCTGTTTGCCTTTGATGTTTTCCTTCGCTCCCAATCCTTTCGAGCCTTACATTACTTTCGATACTGTATTTCCTTCGAGATGTCATTAGTCCTATGCTGTTTGCATGATTTCCTTCTAAGTTCCTTAGAATTTTTAGAAGTGATCATTCACCCCCTCCCCCTCTGATCATTCTTGAGCTTTCAGCTTGTTTCGAGTGCTCAGACGGGGGGGGGGGGGGGGGGGTTCTTCGCGATTAGTCACTCGAATGCCGTTTCGGCTCTTGAGGTGAGGGAGCACCTGAGACTCTAACGCCGTATGATCTTGGTGAATGCATGTTTGTCTTGTGTCGGGTTGAGGGAGCACCCGAGACTCTCGTGAGTGCGAGTGGTCACTCGAGCACATTGCTGACTTTTAGACGGCTGCTCACCTGAGGCTCGGTTTTGAGTGGGTACGCTCCCGATGGGAGTTTAAATATATTTGAAAAATGTGTTTAAGAAATCATTCTTGATGTCTGTTGGTATTCTTCGCCGCTTGTCAGGATAACGATAGCTCTGTTTGATGGCTGTCAGGGATGCTCCGCCAGTGAGCCGTCACGTCTTCATGACCGGTCATAATGATGACCGCAGTGGTGTGTGATACGTCCAAAACGTACCTATAATTTCTGCTTGCTCCATGCATGTTTTGTGTGATATTGCTATGATCTAGATACACTTTCATACACTTTTGATCATATTTGGACTAACCTATTAACTCAGTGCACCACAGTGCCAGTTCCTGTTTTCTGCTGTTTTTCTATTTCATTTTCCCCCATATAAAAAGCGCTCCAAAAATTCGGGAAATATCAGATAAAAAATCAGCGCAGAAGAACCTTCCGGAAGAACCTGAGTGGGGCCAGAGGGCCACCACCAGGGGCCCAGGCGCCCTGGTGGCGCGCCCTAGGGGCTGGCCGCGCCAGGGGGCCGCCTGGACCGCTTGTGGCCCCCCTGGCTGCCCCCCTTCGCCTATATATTCTCCGTGACGAGAAACCCTCAGAAGAAGAACCCTTTTTCGCGATCTCGCCTCTATTCCGCCGCTGCCGCGCTTCTGAGATCGGGAGCACCAGCAGACCTCTTCCCGGCACCCTGCCGGAGGGAGGGCCGACCTCCGGGAGTCTCCTCTCCACCATGGATGCTTCACGGATGTGTCGTGAGTAGTTTCCTTTGGACCATGGGTCCGTGATTAGTAGCTATGTGATGTTCTCCTGCCCTCTTTGTTCTTCATGGTTTAGACCTCGTGAGCTGCCCTACATGATCGAGGCACTTTTGTAATCTTTCTGCTGTTGCTATGATGAGTTTGATGGGATCTGATGGATTATGAGATTATATTCAGATTGTGATAGAGTATATATTTGGTTCTTATCTTTTATATTTTTGTTCTTAAGTAATTCTTGCATGTTCTCCGTTGTTTTTTATTGCTTTGGCCAAGTAGTAGGTAGTAACCCCAAGAGGGAACGTTATGCTTGATTGTGGGTTCATGCCCCCTGATGACACGCTTGAGTGACAGAAACATGAGTCTAGGGGATGTGCTGTTTCCACAAGGGGGAAAACGACGATGCGTGTAACCGCGGTTGCAAGGATTGTTTACTTTATGCAAAGTGATTTTTAATGCAGTTGTCTGTTGCTTTGGGTTTACACTTTGGGTGGGGCTCGCAACTTAATACCAGCGAGATGTTCTGGATAGATATCTCAAGGTGGATGATTAGTAGTAGATGCAGTTGGATTTCGGTCTACTTATTTTGGCGTTCTGCCCATACTTTTGAGCCTCTTCCTTTCTTTTGTAGCATAGTTAGCATTGCGGTGCGTTCATAATCCTGTCAATTGCCTTTCTGTAATTTTTTCACCTCGCATAGCAGTTTTATCGTCTTTTGGGAGAGAGACATGACTAGTGAACATCACGTATCCCGGTCCATATCCTCATCACTGTTTCCACACTCATTTAATTTTCTGCTTTTACTTTTAGTTGCTATCATTATCCCTTGTGTTTGATCCTTTGTGAACAACAAGACCGGAGAGATTGACAACCTCTCTGAACTTCGTTGGGAACAAAGTTATTTGCGTCTGTGTGCAGGTCCGCGTCAGTTGCGCCGCTGACACCTACTTATCATCTCCGGAGTCCTACTGGAGACAAACCTTGGTATCTTTACTGAGGGAAATTTTCTGTTGTGCTACATCACACCTTCCTCTTAGGGTTTACCAACGAAGGGCGAGAAATCACTATCATCACCTCGCACACCAAGCAAAGAATTTCTGACGCCGTTGCCGGGGACTCCGAGTGCTAAGATAGGGGAGTTGCACACTACACTTTACCTTTGTTTTTTTAGTCTTGTTAGTTTACCCTTCAGTTTTTATCTCAGTGTCCTTTATGAAAAACCACAAAAATAGTTGCTTCCTTTTGCCTTTGTCTTGCTTTGCCTATTTATGCTATCCTCATCATGGGTGATGAACCACCCAAATATGGTAGGATGGACATGTTTCACTTGGATCCTCTTCGATCAATTTGTGCTCGCGCTAAAAACCCAACCGACTTGGTTGAGGGAAATTCATTGGATAAGCATGCTCATTATACGCGGCACCGCCTATCTCAGAAAGGGAAACACTTATGGGATCAAATACATGTTTCTTATTTCCATGCTAAACTTTTGTGCCACATTTATGATTTTACTTGCTGTTCTAATATAGATCATAAACACCCCCCTTTCCAATGTGAGTTTAATGAAAATGAGATCTTATCTTCTTGTGCTAAAGGTGTTTATGATTACGTTGATGTTGAAAAGATTGAACAGTTTGTTGCTTTTAAAGGTGCCTATGAGATTGCTTCTTTGATTGAAAAATATCACGATACTATTTTCGAGTCTGAAAACTTTGCAGTTCTTGCTTATTGCTTCGAGAATTATACTTCCAATTCAAATATTGAGGATTTTAAAAATAAAATGTTTGCTGCCCAAGAAGAGGCCAATTATTGCATTGAGGAGGAATCCCATGATTCCGAGGACTCACTTGAAATATCCCTTTCTGAAAATTTTGATACTTGCTTTGTTGATGGCCAAGATGCCACAATGGATACTTGCTGACAAAAATGAACTCTCTATAGTTCCTTATGTTAAGCATGAAATTGTTGCTATTGCACCCACACTTGATTTTCCTATTATCCTTTTGAAATCTCCAACTCCGGAGAACTTTGCTCTTATCAAGGCTCAATGTGATGGGTTGCATTTATCTTATAATCCTAAAGACCGTGTTGAAAACTATACACGTGTGCTTGCAGTTCATGAACAACATGATTTATGTGATAGTTATATTCTTGATGTTGTTCATGATACTACTGAAAATTATTTTGAGAGAGGGAAGTTTGGTTGTAGAAAATTCCATATTACTAAAACTCCTCTCTTTATGTTGAAAGTTTTGAAGATGTTCCTGTTCCACCTTTATATGCATGTCACTTTGTGCTTCTTTGACTTATTTTCTTACAAGATTCCTATGCATAGGAAGTGGGTTAGGCTTAAATGTGTTTCATATTTGTTTCTTGATGCTTCAAATTCTTATTCTTATGAGAATACCTTTCACAATCTTTAAGCCTAGCTAATGGCTTTAAAGAAGCGCTTTCGGGAGGCAGCCCGCAACAAATTAGTTTTCTTTTTGCTTTCGTTGTGTCTTGATGTTTGTTACTACTGTAGCAACATCATTGTATCTTTATTTTTCAGCTTTGTGCCAAGTTATATCCTCTTATGATAAGGGAAGCAAAAGTTGTGACATGCTGCACAGAAAACAGATTCTGTCCCTGGACAGAAAAATTCGAATAAAATCACCAGATCATCTTTTTGATCTGAATTTTTTGGACAGCATGCTCTATACAATTGTGAAACTTTCGTATGTTCTGAGTTTTTTATTTGAGTTGCAGAAGTGCCCCAAAAAAATTCTCTACTACCTAATGTTCTGTTTTTCACAGATTCTGCCACGTTTTTGCCTCTCTTCACTTTTGCAAACCTTAAGCTTGCTTTTTCTTTGCAAAAACTTTTTGGCACTCTTCAGAAACATTATCTCTTCAAGAATATCTTTATATCCAGTGGGAAAAAATATTTTATTAAGGGTACTAACCTCTCTAATCAGCTTATGATGAGTTATGTATGAAGGGAGTTTTCAAGTGTGCGATGGAAGATGATGAAAGAAGATCCAGGAGTGTCAAGCGCTCAAGCTTGGGGATGCCCCCATGCATCCCCAATAAATATTCAAGGAGACTCAAGCATCTAAGCTTGGGGATGCCCCCGTGGATCCCCTTCTCCATCAACAATCATCAGTTCGTCCTTCGTCTCACTATTTTTTTATCACTTCATACGTTATGTGCTATGCTTGGAGCGTCTCGCTCTTAGGTTTTATTTTTTTAGTTTTCTTTAGTTTCGCTTGCTGGTCATAACAAGTTAGACCCATCTTACTTTGTGTGGGAGAGAAACACGCTCCACTCCAATCTAGAACACATCATAGGATTTTTCCTTCTTATCTTTTTGCTGTTGTGTGTTCTTTATCTTTTCGTAGCTGCTGCCATGTTTAGTTTTAGTCTTAGTTTGTCTTTAGCAAGAGCCTTGGCTTTTGTTTAGTTTGTTGTTGGAACTCTCTTTAGTGTTCGTGTTTATCTTGTTAAGAGAGTTGGTTGTTGCACTGAGTTGTGTTTTGTCTTGGAAGTAGGTAATTGAGGTTGCCATTTAATTCTAGTAGTAACTTGCAATAGTTTTGAGGTATTGATGTGAGTAATGTCTGAACTTTTGGTGTCAAGAGCTTTAGCCTATTAGTGATAGGTGTCATATTGTGGGAAATCCGTGTGTATTTTCAAAACCTACAAAAAACTAGTTGAGAACTCTAACTACTAGATGGATCACTAATCTTTGGAGGGATCGAATATTAGAGTACACTCACGTACCATGAGTCGAGGATGCGCAAGGATAACCAAACCCCCATACACTCCTCCTCGGGGTACTTGTCTCTTTGTGAACCTCCTTATTAGATTGAGAGTTACCGATAATAAGTGCATGAGTTCTTCGGACTAATGTAAGTATTGAAAGTTGACACTTCCACCTTCCCATATTTTTCTAGCCTCTCTCGTGCCGTGCATTGCCTTCTTCTCACTCCGAGAGTTGGTGTCCACCTTCGCCGGTACATCCAAACCCTTGGCATGATACGCTCTGTCATCATAAGCCTCCTTATATCTTTCCTCAAAATAGCCACCATACCTACATATCAAGGCATTTCCATAGCCTTTCCGAGATATATTGCCATGCAACTTCCACCTCTTCATGACTTGATCTTCATGTCATACATGTTCCTGCTACACTGGCAGCGACATACATTGCATACATCATGATAGCTACATCTTCTTTATGATTTTGAGTACCTTGTAAAGTGTGAAAGATTTCATATACCTTCTTGTAAAATAGAGTGTTGCCCTTAAGTGAGGAAAAGATCCCAAAGTGGACACAATAAAAGATCCCAAAGAGGACAAATGATAGTTAAATAGAAAGAGCCATTGAGGCCACAAAAAAAATACAAAAAATATATAAAAAAGAAAAAAAATAAAAAGAGAGAAAGGGGCAACAATACTATCCTTTTGAGAGATCCACACTAGTACTCCCTCTATATCCTTGTACTCCATAGAGATGATCATTATGCATATAGCTATGTGGGGACCTTCATACTATAGAACTTGGCTTGCATATTCCAAGGATGAGCCTCCTCAAACGAGCTCTAGGTCTTCATGAGCGAGCAAGTTAGATGCACCCCCACTAGTTCCATTGGAGAGCTTCCTAGCTCATATGTGCATTTGTTGCATGGCAATCCCTACTCCTCACATCATATCTATCATTTGGCTTTCTCTTGCCTATGATTTTCCTCATTGATGTGAGCCTTTCTCATTCTTTTTTTTCTTCCTCCTCCTCCGTACTTCTCTCTTAGCCATCCTAAGTGTCAACTCTCGTGCTTACGCTCATCCATTGCATGAGTGCTCAAAATATTGAAAAAGGAGTGGATCAAATTGACTTGTACCTGGCTAGTGGTCTGGGGACGAGTCAAGATAAGATTCCAGAAAAATACCAAGTGTGAAACTTTAGTAGATTGAGTTCTCAACAAATAAATATTTTTCTCGTATTCCCTATCCCCCTTCTTTCACGCAAACACCATTTGGAGACATTCGAGTCACGGACACCGAGAGCTCTTGCACCTAATGTTCTTTTGTTACTTGTTTCAATCCTAATATAGACTCTTGCATGTTATTATTTGAATTGAATCTCTAACCTTGATTGCTTTACTTTTTAAAGTTCTTATATGGTTGCTAGCATGTCACCACAGAAATTATGTTGTTATCATTTACCTACTCGAGGACGAGCAGGAATTAAGCTTGGGGATGTTGATACGTCCAAAACGTATCTATAATTTCTGCTTGCTCCATGCATGTTTTGTGTGATATTGCTATGATCTAGATACACTTTCATACACTTTTGATCATATTTGGACTAACCTATTAACTCAGTGCACCACAGTGCCAGTTCCTGTTTTCTGCTGTTTTTCTATTTCATTTTTCCCCCATACAAAAAGCGCTCCAAAAATTCGGGAAAAATCAGATAAAAAATCAGCGCAGAAGAACCTTCCGGAAGAACCTGAGTGGGGCCAGAGGGCCACCACCAGGGGCCCAGGCGCCCTGGTGGCGTGCCCTAGGGGCTGGCCGTGCCAGGGGGCCGCCTGGACCCCTGGTGGCCCTCCTGGCTGCCCCCCTTCGCCTATATATTCTCCGTGACGAGAAACCCTCAGAAGAAGAACCCTTTTTCGTGATCTCGCCTCTGTTCCGCCGCTGCCGCGCTTTCGAGATCGGGAGCACCAGCAGACCTCTTCCCGGCACCCTGCCGGAGGGAGGGCCGACCTCCGGGAGTCTCCTCTCCACCATGGATGCTTCCCGGATGTGTCGTGAGTAGTTTCCTTTGGACCATGGGTCCGTGATCAGTAGCTATGTGATGTTCTCCTCCCCTATTTGTTCTTCATGGTTTAGACCTCGTGAGCTGCCCTACATGATCGAGGAACTTTTGTAATCTTTCTGCTGTTGCTATGCTGAGTTTGATGGGATCTGATGGATTATGAGATTATGTTCAGATTGTGATAGAGTAATATAGTTGGTTCTTATCTTTTATATTTTTGTTCTTAAGTAATTCTTGCATGTTCTCCGTTGCTGTTTATTGCTTTGGCCAAGTAGTAGGTAGTAACCCCAGGAGGGAACGTTATGCTCGATTGTGGGTTCATGCCCCCTGATGACACGCTTGAGTGACAGAAACATGAGTCTAGGGGATGTGTTGTTGCCACAAGGGGGAAAAACGGTGCTTGTAACCGCGGTTGCAAGGATTGTTTACTTTATGCAAAGTGCTTTTTAATGCAGTTGTCTGTTGCTTTGGGTTTACACTTTGGGTGGGGCTCGCAACTTAATACCAGCGAGATGTTCTGGATAGATATCTCAAGGTGGATGATTAGTAGTAGATGCAGTTGGATTTCGGTCTAATTATTTTGGCGTGCTGCCCATGCTTTTGAGCCTCTTCCTTTCTTTTGTAGCATAGTTAGCATTGTGGTGCGTTCATAATCCTGTCAATTGCCTTTCTGTAATTTGTTCACCTCGCATAGCAGTTTTATCGTCTTTTGGGAGAGAGACATCACTAGTGAACATCACGTATCCCGGTCCATATCCTCATCACTGTTTCCACACTCATTTACTTTTCTGCTTTTACTTTCAGTTGCTATCATTATCCCTTGTGGTTGATCCTTTGTGAAAAACAAGACCGGAGAGATTGACAACCTCTCTGAACTTCGTTGGGAACAAAGTTATTTGCGTCTGTGTGCAGGTCCGCGTCAGTTGCGCCGCTGACACCTACTTATCATCTCCGGAGTCCTACTGGAGACAAACCTTGGTATCTTTACTGAGGGAAATTTTCTGCTATGCTACATCACACCTTCCTCTTAGGGTTTACCAACGAAGGGCAAGAAATCACTATCATCACCTCGCACACCAAGCATCGTGCGGCAGGCGCTGGTTGAGTTTCCGATACGCGCGTTGGAAACGCGCGTGAATTGACGCGTCTCACGCACAGTGCGTCCCGTGGGAGAGCATCTTGGTCTTGGAATATGAGACGTCTGCGACGTTTGGTCTTTGAATTAGTTGATGCTGTCGTCTTGGCTTCTCTGTGCTGGGAGATTTTTGTTCTATAAATGAGCCTTTCTCTTCCACAGCATTTCGCCTCTATCCACCTTGCTGCTTTGCCTCTTCCTTCTTCTCTTCTTCCTCTCATGGTTCCCAGGTGAGGTGTTGGCCGTGGCCGTGTTCGTCGTGGCTGTGGTGGTCGTACACCACGCTCATGCCGTGGTGGTCGCCATGGTACGGTGCCAGTGCCTTCCTCCTCTCCCTTGGAGGAGGGGTTCTGGCGCTATGATTTTCTTTTACGCATTCGTGGCCAGAGCGCCAATCGCGTTCTTTTTCCCTCTGCTTTTTCCGCCATTGTCTCTGAACGTGGCTTAGATGGCTTACTTCTGCATCTTCAAGGGAGTTGTCGATCTCCTTCTTATGTTGACTTGGAGGTTGATAACTCCCGCTTGATTTTTCTTGGCTCTGGTTGGAGTTTGTTTGCTCGGCGGTTGAATTTGCGAGATGGTGATATGCTCAGCTGTCGTTTTGACGGCGAAAGCGCTGTCACTGTCCGCGCGTTCGACCCGAGCGGCAACAGCATGGATCCGCACTGGCAGGAGTTGAGCAGCGACAGCTCCACAAGGTCGAGGAGTCCTACGCCTGCATCTTCTACAGCTCCGTCTTCTGGAGATTCCTCAGGTGGTGATGCTGTCTCCATCAGCTCCGAAGAGGACATCGACGTCAAGTCGTCGATCAAGCGGGTGCGCCAAGCGACCCTGTAGAACTGGAGGCGGCCTCATCTTCGCTGGCAACTCGGAGAAGAAGTTGTGCAGCCAGAGAAGAAGGCGTGCAGCTGCAGCTAGAGAAGAAGCTGGTGGAGCAGGAGAAGAAGCTAGTGGAGCATCGACAAATAAGTCGAGCTTCACCCTTTTGTTATGTCATTGATATCCTCTGCTAGCTTCCTTTTTTCGTTTGTCTGTGGTGATGCCCTTGTATCAGAGTCGATTAACCCTCATGGGCACACATGTAGAAGTCTTAATTCCTTGGGTAATTCTCTCTTGTAATAGTAGCTGCCTTCTATCCAAATGTAGTTGAGTCCTTGTATACCTTTATGGTTGAGTTCAAGCTGTGGTTGAGACTTTGCAATAAACTGTGTTTTCGACTCCTGCGACGCACTGTCTTCGACTCCTTCTGAAGGCGCGCAATGTCTTCGATTCCATCTGATAACATTAGATGTCTACGACTTCATCTGATAGCGTGAAATGTCTTCGACTCCTCCCGCGATGTACTGACTTTAACTTTCTAGTGTGTTCTATCGGGTGCGCGGCAGCGCTCCCGATGGGAGTAGCCCCCGAGGCTACGTTTGAGTTGTAGAGTCAAATTTAGGCTTAAAACTTCACGTATTTCCTCGCGGTTCTACTCTGGAGTAGTCCCCGAGTTTTGGTTGTTTGTCGTCCGGGTGAAGACTTGAAGATTGCTAGCTTGGTGTTTTTGAATAGAACCGTAGCGTGTCTCGGGGAATGCTTATGCCTAAGCCCCCGAGTTTTTATGGTGAGCTCGCGTAGGTGGCGATAGCGTCTCTCGGGGGGATTTTTCTCTTAAGCCCCCGAGTGCTTTGGTTAAGATCGCTTGAGTGGCGATAGCGTCTCTCGGGGGGATTTTGTGCTTAAGCCCCCGAGTGCTTTGGTTAAGATCGCGTAGGCGATAGCGTCTCTCGGGGGGATTTTATTCTTAAGACCCCGAGTGCTTTGGTTAAGATCGCGTAGGCGATAGCGTCTCTCAAGGGGATTTTATTCTTAAGCCCCCGAGTGCTTTGGTTAAGATCGTGTAGGCGATAGCGTCTCTCGGGGGGATTTTATTCTTAAGCCCCCGAGTACTTTGGTTAACATCGCGTAGGCGATAACGTCTCTCGGAGGGATTTTATTCTTAAGCCCCCGAGTGCTTTGTGATGGCAGTATTTGGGAAACATTTATTTTATTGCGGTCGAGCGGCTACATGAGTTGTCGGTCATGTCTAGCCGATGGGGACTATGGATAGAACAGTCGCAAGTTTGCTATGTTCCATGGGTTACCCACGTCCTCTTCTGTCTTCGGGTTCTTTAGCCTGTAGGCGCCACCTCCGATGACTTCTGAGACTATAAATGGTCCTTCACATTGGGGGGGCAAGTTTATGGACCTTCTCTTGTATCAGCCGTAGGACCAGGTCACCTTTGTTGAAGGTTCTAGTGCGCAAGCGACTGCTTTGGTAGGTGCGTAGCATGTCCTCGTATCCCTCTGATTTTGCCAGGGCTGTATCTCTTTCTTCGTCAGCTATATCTTTGTCATCTTGTAATGCTTCTTCTGCTTCTTCTTCTTCGTACCCGGTGACCCGAGGTGCTCCGAAATTGAGGTCATGTGGTAGTACTGCCTCTGCCCCGTACACCATGAAGAAGGGTGTGTACTGGGTCGCGGTGTTTGGTGTAGTTCGTAGGCTCCATAGTACCGCGGGGAGTTCTTCTACCCAATTGCTGGCGGCTTGCTCGAGTGGTGCGAGGAGCCGCTTCTTGATTCCCCCGCATACAAGGCCGTTTGCTTTTTCCACTTGGTCGTTGGACTGCGGGTGCGCGACTGATGCATAATTGATTTTGATGCCCAGTTCTTCGCAAAAGTTCTGGAATTCTGCGGCTGTGAAGTTCGTGTCGTTGTCCGTGATGATGTTGTGTGGCACTCCGAACCTGAAGATGATCGATTTGATGAAGTTGACAGCCATGAGGGCTGTGGAGCTGGTGATGGGCACTGCTTCGATCCATTTAGTGAACTTGTCGACTGCGACGAGCAGGTGTGTCCTTCCACCCTTTGATGATTTCTTGAGTGGGCCCACCATGTCGAGCCCCCAGGTGGCGAACGACCAGGATAGTGGTATGGTCTTGAGCTCTGAGGCGGGAGCGTGTGGCCTGTTGGCGAATTTCTGGCAGGCGACACAACGTCGCACGATTTCCTCTGCATTTTTCATGGCTGTGGGCCAATAGAACCCGGCTCGGAATGCTTTGGACACGAGTACTCGACTACTCGCATGGTGCCCGCAGGTGCCTTCGTGGATTTTGAGCAGTAGGGCTTTGTCGTCCTCTTCGTCGATGCACCTTTGGAGTATCTGGGTGATGCTGCGCTTGTATAGTTGTTTGTTGATCACCGTGAACGCCTTGGATCGTCGGCTGATGCGTAGTGCTTCAGCCACGTCTTGCGGTAGCGTACCTTCGATTAGGAATCGGAGGAACGGTTTTGCCCAGACAGGTCCTTCGAGCTCTGTCGGAGCTGTGATGTCGGGTGTGCTGGTGCTTGTGCCTTCTGATGGGCTTGCTGCTGCCACCTGCGCCAGGTCTGTTGCGTCCTCGCCGTCCACGACTGCTTCAGGTGCTGCTGCCTGTACCTTGATGGATCTCTGGCTGATGCTTTCGAGAAAAACGCCGGGTGGTACTGGTCCTCGGGTTGAACCAATGTTCGCGAGTTCGTGAGCTTTTGTGTTGTTGGCCCTGGTGATGTAGTTGAGCTCGCAGCCGTCGAAACTTCCTTCGAGTGCGTTGTAGAGCTTTTGGTAGGCCGCCATGTTGTTGGATATTGCGTCGCAGTTTCTCATCGTCTGCTGGACGACGAGATTGGAGTCCCCGTAGATTATGAGGCGAGTGGCTCCGCACGTGTTGGCCATGCGCATGCCATGGAGGAGTGCTTCGTTGTTGGAGCCGTGACTGAAGTTGATCTGGAGGACATATTTTAGCTTTGTTCCTTTGGGGGAGATGAGCACAACTCCTGCCCCGGCTCCTTGTTGTCTCTTGGACCCATCGAAGAACATTGACCATGAACTTGATAGGTCTGGGGGGGCTGGTGTTTGAACCTCCGTCCACTCGACCAGGAAATCTGGGAGTACTTGGGCTTTGATGGATGTTGGGTTCTTGAACTGCAAGTACCGCGGGCTGAGCTCGATGTTCCACTCGGCAACTCATCCAGTCGCTCCAGGATTGTTGAGTATGTCAGCGAGTGGTGCGCTGCTCACGATTGTGATAGGGTGCTCGTTGAAGTAGTGGCCACCTTTCTTGAGGTCATGATGACGGCCAGTAGTAGCTTCTGATAATGCGGGTACCGCTGCTGGGATTTGGTCAGGAGCATGATGAGGTAGTAGATTGGTCTCTGGATGCTCTGGACCTTGCCTTCTTCTGTGCGTTCGGCAACGAGCGCTGTGCTTACTACACTGTTGTGTGCTGCCACGTAGAGGTATAGATTCTCTCGATCCTTGGGTACCGCCAGGATTGGTGGGGTCGAGAGTGTCTTTTTCAGGTCCGCGAATGCTTGGCGGGCATCCTCCGTCCACTCAATTTTTTCTCCTTTCCTGAGCAGCTGATAGAAAGGCAGTGTGCGTTCTCCCAGCCTGCTGATGAAGCGGCTTAGGGCTGCGAGTTTTCAGTGAGCTGATGTACTCCTTTGACATTGGTTGGTTCTTGCATTCGGGCGATGGCTTGGACTTTCTCAGGGTTTGCCTCGATTCCTCGGGCAGAGACCATATAGCCGAGCAGCTTCCCCGCCGGTACGCCGAATGTGCACTTCTTTGGGTTGAGTTTGATTCTGTATTTGTTGAGCGCTGCGAAGGTTTCGCGCAAGTCGTCGAGTAGTGTGGATGCTTTGTAGATCTTGATGACAATGTCATCCACATAGACTTGCACATTTCTTCCGATTTGCTCTTTTAGGCAGGTCTGCATCATTCGCTGGTATGTGGCGCCTGCGTTCTTGAGTCCGAAGGGCATGGTCCTGTAGCAGAATACGCTATAGGGGGTGATGAACGATGTGTGCTCTTCGTCTTCTTCCTTCATCCTGATCTGGTTGTATCCTGAGTAGGCATCAAGAAAGGAAAGTAGATCGCACCCTGCTGTCGAGTCAATTATCTGATCGATTCTAGGCAGGGGAAAGTGGTCCTTCGGTCAATGCTTGTTGACTGGTCCATAGTCGACACACATGCGCAGCACGTGCGTGTCTTTCTTGGGCACCAGCATTGGGTTGGCTATCCAGGTGGCTTTCTTCGTTTCTCGGATGAACTGGGCGTCGAGTAATCGGTTGACTTCCTCTCCGATTGCTCTGCGCTTGGGCTCCGAGAATCGTCTCAGAGCTTGCTTCACCGGCTTCGTGTTTTGCTTGATGCGTAGGGCGTGCTCCGCGAATTCGCGTGGTATTCCAGGCATGTCGGCTGGGCACCAGGCGAATATTTCCCACTCATCTCGAAGGAAAGCAATGAGAGCCGTAGCCTGCTCCTCTGGTAGGTGAGCGTACACGCAGACTGTTTTGTCCGGGTCCGTCGGGTGCACTTGGTGAGTGACTATGTCGTTGTCGATGCTGAAGTCGCGTCCGTACTCCTTAGATTCGCTTTGGCTCACCAATGGGAAGGTACTCTTGTCCGTCACTATGGCTATTTCTCTGAGTTCTTGTTTGGCTCCGAATGTGTCGGAGATTTTGTTAAAGTCACGGTCACATTGATCTGATTTGATGAAGCTTCCATTGATCGTGAGGACTCCCGTTGATCCTGGCATCTTGAGCTTGAGGTAGGCGTAGTGTGGAACCGCCATGAACTGCGCGAATGCTGGTCGTCCCAATATGGCGTGATACTGCGATTGCCAGTCGAGTACTTCGAACTCGAGGACGTGCTTTGCAAAGTTGCGTCGGTTGCCGAAGACAACTTCAAGTTCGACGACTCCCAGGGATGTGGCTGCTTCTCCTGGGACTACCCCGTGTAACACGGTGCTCGATTTCTTCCATACTGATCGTGGGATCAGCATCTTTTGCAGGGTGCTGGCGAAGATGATATTCATGCTGCTACCTCCGTCCATGAAAACCCTATCCATGTCGTATCCTCCGATTTGTGCATCGAGCACCAAGGGCGCGTGCCCCGATCTTGGGACTGCGGGTGGATGGTCGTCCTGTGAGAACATGATGCTGGTCTCCGCGTCATGTAGTTGGTAGACTTCGACTATGTTTATGCTCCCGGCTTCTCTAGCTTGCAGGGCGTAGGCGTCGCGTTGTGCTTGCGGCGCCCTTCCCTCTTGGATCATGAGCACCTGTCCTTGCAGCAGGCTGTGACGTCCTCCCGGGCTTGAGGGCGGCGATTGTTCGGGTCGCCGGTTGCACTTGTCCTCTTTCTGCTTCTCTTTCTTGAGGTCGTCGGCTAGCTCGTTGAACAGGCAGCAGTCTCTCAAAGTGTGACCTGACCTGACGCGTCCCCAGTCATCCTCGAAGCTGTGGATCGTGTAGGGTCCTGCTAGCTACTCTCTAGCCGTGAGTTTGCTAGATCCGGCGTGCCTCTTCCTTCTTGAGATTCTGAAGATTTTCTCGTGATCCTACGGGTGTTCGTCGAAGCGAGGGTCGGTTTCGATTCCTCGACTCATGTCTTGGTTCTTGATGAGGTTGGCATATTCATCTGGCCTTCGATCTGGGTCATAGTACTCTCCCACCGGCGTCTCGGAGTAGTTGTCCTGGCTGGCGGCAGGTGCTCGTGCGACGGCGTGTCGTCGAGTGGTCGTCGGTTGCACGGCTGCGTGACGTGGCTCGTTCAGTGGGGCCTCGCCGTAGATCTTCCATGCGCGCCTTTTGGGTCGTCGATTCCTTTCTCCTTGGCGATGGTTCTGTTGATCGCTGGTTTCGATCTTGTAGTCATCGTCTTGATGTGCGGCGGGTGCCCGGGCGGCGGTGGGTTGTCGAAAGATTTGCGAGTCCTCAGCTGCGCGTCGCGGTTCGTCGAGTGGAATTCCTTCGTAGAGGCCTCTCGCCGTTCTTCTGGGTCATCGAATCCTTCGCTGCTGACGCTGCGCTTGGCCATTACCTTAGTATCGGTCCTGGCACAGCTGTAGCCCGAGCGGTCTTGGGGCGGCAGAGATGTTCGTCGTGTTCTTGAATCCTTCGAGTGGGCTAGATCTGGTCCTTGCCCTTGAGTTGTGGCTTGCAGAAGACGGGACCTCCGAGATCGTGATCCCAACCTGTGTAGTTCCCACAGACGGCACCAATTGTCGAGGATCAACCCCGGAAAATCCCATGGTCAGGGACCCTGGGTTAGTCATGAGAGGCACAGGTTGGACGATTGCTCGTCGGCAAACAGGAGGACACGTTCCTGCTCGATATTATTGATGAGGGAGATGCGATTACAGTGGATGCCAAGGCTGGAGCGCTCAAGGCTAGGGTTACAGATGATAATGGATGCCTTTTGGCGTCGCCCCTCCTAGCCCTTATATACTGGGCTAGGTCTCGGGGCGTTCATCTACGTTTACAGGTAAGCTTTCCTAACCCTAGCTTGCTCGGTACGACGGGTCATCGCACCTTCCTTGTGAGTCGCAAACTCCTGTGTCGGTGCCAACTAGCAGGCCAAGGTGGGTCCAGGCAGGTCTTCATGGGCCTTCTATCTTCAGGGACACCGAGTAGGCTTATCTGTAGGAGTTGTGGGGTCACCCCCTCGTCAAGCAGTATAGCAAATTTGGAGCTAAAAATAACTATGACCAGGAATGCAATACATGTAATGGAAGTACACATGATTCTTAACAGTATGCAAAAAGAATCAATGCAATAGGCCTCATGGATGTGTCACAATCATCATGCAAACTTGCAATAAAATAACAGCAGCATCACATAACAGAAAATAATAGCAATTAACAGTCTGATGCCCAGTTCAACACATATTTGCAACATCAAGATGGCCTCAAATCAAAATGCTCACAAAAGATGAACTGAAGTACACACAATTCTAAACAATTTCTCTTTTGGGCGCAACGTCATCCGGGCTACGGTTTACTCGTTATTAACGTTGCAAAACAGTAAACAGCAGCAGAAATAAAAGACTTAGAAAAAAAATAGAGCAGAGAAAAAAAATCAATAATAGTTAAAAAAAGGTGGAAGGCCGACTCACCCAGTGGGCTCGGCCCAAGTTGGCTAGGGTGGCGGCCTGGACCGAGGGGCGCCTGGGCTTGGCGTCCTGGGCCGAGGCGGAGTAGCCCAGCCGGCCCACACCAGCGGCGGCTCCAACCCGATCCAGATGGGATCAGGCCGGGGCGGGACGTCTGGAGGCCGGCGGCGGCGCTCGCCGTTGACGGGACAGAGGCTGTCGCAGGCGGGCCGAGGCGGCGCAGAGGAGGCGCAGCGGCCGGATCTAGCTCGGCGGCGAGGTCCTGGGGCGGTGGCGGCTCGGGCTCAGCCGACCCCTCTCCATGGAGCATGGCGGCGCTCCGGCGGCCCTGTCGGAGACCTACGGTAGAGAGAACGGGGGGTGAGGCAGGAGGGAGGAGAAGGGAGAGGAGGGCGCGGAGGAGACCTGGCCGGGGTGGCGCGGGCGAGCAGCTTGCCGGAGACGGGAGGCGCTCGGCGGCGGCGGTTGCGCGGCGCGGGGACGGCGGCGCCCAGATGGGCCTCACGAGCCCGCGGCGGAGGCTCCAGGCCCTGCGGGCCCCGAGGCTGGCTGGATCCGGCTGGGAGCGACATGGCGCGTCCTGGAGCGTCAGATCTCAGACCTGACGGCTCGAGAGGGCCAGGGGGCTAGGGTTTCGTATTTTTGGGGCTTTGCTGGGCAGATCAGCGAATTTTCAGGGGGGTGGCTGCAATTTTGGCTTAGGGGAAACCCTAGAAAGGGGTGGGAGAGTGGTAGTCTTTATATAGCCCAGGTGGCTGGCAATTTGCAAAAGCATCCCCGATTTTTCTGTCTCGCGCGCGGTGTTTATGTTTCGGACCGCCGGGGGTCCGCAGGACCTCCGATTCGGGTAAAACTTCGAACTACGCAATCAGCGCGTCGAGCCGGCGGCGTTCACCTCGCGCTGGAACCGTTTCGATAAAACTTTCTGGCGCGCTATAAAAATAACCCGTTTAATTATTAAATGGGGTTTTCGTTCCGTTGGCTGCGGCTGGTCTCGTGCGGTTTTCACGACGGTGATCGGGTGAAACCCGGTGTCGCAAATGTCGAGTGTCAGGGTGGCAAGGGTTGGTCTTCGTCCGATACGAGATAAGAGGGGGGAAATAATCGCCGATCAATAAATCGGGGATGCAAACACCGCAAACAAATCAGACAATCAAACAATTCACACCGAAAACAAAAATTTTATTTTTTTTGAAATCTGGGCTGTTACAATACACTACCACCAACAAGGGATCTCGTCCCGAGATCCAGGACGATCCGGGGAGAGGGGAAGAGAAAAGAAAGACGACGATCTTCAACACCACCAACAAGGGACTCTGTTCCATTTCGAACGACGAACTCCGTCGAGAAAACTTTCCGCAGAGAGATGGCGACGTCGAAAAATGAAACCATCGAGGGATCAAGAGGAGGAACGATAGTTGAAAGCGACGATCAAGGGAAGCATTCTCACTGAACTCGTGAGGATACTAGGCAAGAGGAATGAAATCAATGGATGACCAAGATGTTTACCCAGAGTCGGAAGAAATAAAGGTACTACAGGATTGCCCAAACCTGAGATCGGAATCGAGACAAGACACTGCAAGCAAGGCATTGTAACGGTTCATATACTCCACACACTCGAGATCCTAGAGTTTGAAGGGGATAAGGCGAGAATTAAAACTCTTACATCACTTATCCTGACCAGAGCTAGGGTAAGGAGTAAAAAGATTCCTACTCTCCGACAACTAACATAGTAACTACAAAATAGTTTTTGTCTAGACTCGACTTCGGCCAGAAAAGGGATCCTACTGTCGGTAAGGCTCTGATACCAAGTTGTATGGCCTGATATGCGGTATTGTTCCAGATCTAGATGTTTCCATCCAGACCCGGGGACGAAGCACATATCGGTCCCACCGCGACATATGACATAGCCATATTCCCCGGATTTCCAACATGATATCACAACATTACAGATACAAGGATACAATATCTCATACAATCGGCATATAACTTCCTTAAGTACAATACATCAGCGGAAGGTACATGTCTGAGTATAGACTACAATCAATTGCCTACTAGCAAAGAGAAAATCATCGATCCCCATAACCACACGGGTCCAGGCCCTCCGTCGGGATCCGCCTAACTAGTCGTCGTCAAGTCTCAAAGTGAAACGTCGATAACCATACCTGTTGTCGATCATGAACCTTGAAAAGATTTTGGGGGTAGTATCATGAGTACAGAGGTACTCAGCATCCAACCGTAGTGGTCATCTGACCCAGCAAGGACTTCATCACTCGTCATTCTAGGACAACTAGTAGTTTACGGTAAGGATGGGGTAAGTGGTGAGGTTGCTGCCTTACTAGCATTTATGAAGTGGCTAACGATCTAGAGAGTAAGGTAAGAAGCCAAGCATTCGGTGAGGAATCGCCTCCAACAAGTCTTGCTATAAACTACTTACGCAATCATAACACCCATCCTATCCTTGTCCTCCTCTTCGCATCCCGACGAAGAAGAAGCAGTCAAGGCACACACACACTGATCAAGTTATATTAAGATTATCTCAGTTGTTGTTGTTGTCTATGAACAAGGAGTAGGTCTCAAGTCGTCCATAACCGTGGACACGGCTTCTCGAAAAGATTTAACCCTGCAGGGGTGTACCAGCTGCCCATTACAAGGCTCCGCACGCACGCCCATCTCTCTCAGTTTCTACCCATTATAGGAAACCATTTTATGATTTAGTTCCGAGAGATCCGAAACGACGGGTCCCTCTAAATAACAACGAAAAAATCCTGGTGGCCCCCGGTGAGTCGACACCCAACTCAAAAGCCGGCCGCGCTCTCGAATCAGTCTCTACCGTATGACTCCAGGTTTGGATTGTCGGTTAATATCACAAGAGACCGGGTCCTCAGCCGGTCATGATGGGCCAGCAAGGAACCATGTCCTCACTGGTCCGGGTTGGTTTGAAAACTACTGGCGGCCGACCAGAACACGCACGGTTTTAAATGGTAAATCAGCTTGGGCCACCACTGGAAATGTTTGAAGCTAGGTAGGTAATAAAAGGGGACCCCATAGCATCCCACACGCGGTTAGGCATGCCCAGTCTTAAAACCAATACCCGGAACTCGGATCCTAGGTGACTCGAATGGAACAAAGCGTCGGGGAGGGATAGCCTAGACCTTCCATCCTTCGTCGAATATAGTCAACATTATAATAATCATATCAGCAACAACAATATAATAATGTGATATCCCAAACCAAGGAGTAATAGGGTAACATCGTAGCATCCTAAGCATGCATACTAAGCAGGGGCTGAGCAACGAGCAATAGTAACATAGCAGTACATGGTTTGCTGGGAGGGGACATGGCTGTATCGGTTTGAAAGAGGCTGTAAACATGTGGTAGGATCAAACATCGAACCTATCCTAGACTAGCATGCAAACCTCTGGTTGAAATAGAATGGATCATAAGTAATATATAGTCCTTGCCTGTTGATAAGTCGGGTTCCAAAGGTGTAGTTGATCGCAAGCTCGCAACGTCTCCGAGAGGTACCCACGGAAGCACACAAGAGGGTAAACACTGGAAGCAATCAACGAGCAAGCATCTATTACTACGAAGCAAACACGAGAAAGCATCAACAAGAAGGCAACACGAGACATCGCACCTATAGTCGAGAGCGGTTACTAACAGGTTAAGTGGAGTACTCGTCACACACGACGATACCGCACATTTGGAAAGGTTCAAGTTGTTTAGCTACAGGTGATCAACAAAGGTTGTTAACATGGCATCTCACTCAAGCATGGCATAACACACAAACATGGCAAGAGGTGAAGCATAAGGTAAACTATCTATGCTAGTCAATTTAAGTGAGGCACAACCTAAACATGGCATATCACTAAGTGTCTCACGACGATTAAAGGATTTGGTACTGTTCCGTCCTAAACCATATTTTAGGTTGGTTAACAACAGGAAACAATAGCATAAACACAAAGTACACGAAAAACAAATCAAGTTACATATAAAGAATACTCCAAACGGAGTTACGGTTAAAAAGATACAAGCAAAACAAGTTTGGAACACAATGTGCCAACATCAGGAAGCACACTTTAGAGCACTGCATAAACAAGATAATGAATGCAAACATGCTCACAAATGATATGCAACTAAATTATACATGACAAGGAAGTCATGGCAAAAAGAATCATGCAAATAGGCATCATGAACAACTAGTTATAGCCCATGCAAAATGCAATAGAACATTACTGATCTAGGACTTAGTGAAAATCACGAAAACAGGGCAGAAACTGTTATTTTTATGCTGTACAAACAGGGGTATAACTATATTCAAAAGTACATCAATATGACATAGCAATACAAGGGCATGAAGTAGACATGATGAGGATCAGGTACAAACAAAAATCAAGGTCATAGGCCTCATATATCAAAAGATATTAAGCACGCAACATGGCATCGGAACGTTACAGACTTTGTGAAAAACTGAGGTGGCTGTCAACAACAGCAGCATAGCATCTTTGGAGCTCAAAATAACTATGAGAAGGAATGCAAACATGACAATGCAATACATGTAATGGAAGTAGACATGATGCTTAACAGTATGCAAAAAGAATCAATGCAATAGGCCTCATGGATGTGTCACAATCATCATGCAAACTTGCAATAAAATAACAGCAGCATCACCTAACAGAAAATAATAGCAATTAACAGCCTCATGCCCACTTCAACACAGATTTGCACCATCAAGATGGCCTCAAAACAAAATGCTCACAAAAGATGAATTGAAGTACACACAATTCTAAACAATTTCCCTTTTGGGTGCAACGTCATCCGGGCTACGGTTTACTCGTTATTAACGTTGCATAACAGTAAACAGCAGCAGAAATAAAAGACTTAGAAAAAAATAGAGCAGAGAAAAAAAAAGAAAAACAATAATAATAATAATAAAAGGTGGAAGGCCGGCTCACCCCGTGGGCTCGGCCCAAGTTGGCTAGGGTGGCGGCCTAGACCGAGGGGCGCCTGGGCTTGGCATGCTGGGCCGAGGCGGAGTAGCCCAGCCGGCCCACAGCAGCAGCGGCTCCAACCCGATCCAGATGGGATCAGGTCTGGGCGGGACGTCCGGCGGCCGGCGGTGGCGCTCGCCGGCGACGGGACACGGCGGCTCGAGGGGGGTTGGCTGTCGCAGGCGGGCCGAGGCGGTACAGAGGAGGCGCGGCGGCCGGATCTAGCTCGGCGGTGAGGTCCTGGGGCGGTGGCGGCTCGGGCTCAGCCGACCCCTCGCAATGGAGCCTGGCGGCGCTCCGGCCCTGGCGGCGACCTACGGCAGAGAGAACGGGGGGTGAGGCAGGAGGGAGGAGAAGGGAGAGGAGGGCACGGAGGAGACCTGGCCGGGGCGGCGCGGGCGAGCAGCTCGCCGGAGACGGGAGGCGCTCGGCGGTGGCGGTTGCGCAGCGCGGGAACGGCGGCGCCCAGATGGGCCACACGGGCCCGCGTCGGCGGCTCCAGGCCCTACGGGGCCCAAGACTGGCTGGATCCGGCTGGGAGCGACATGGCGCGTCCGGGAGCGTCGGATCTCAGATTTGACGGCTCTAGAGGGCCAGGGGCTAGGGTTTCGGATTTTTGGGGATTTGCTGGGCAGATCTGCGAATTTTCAGGGGGGTGGCTGCAATTTTGGCTTAGGGGAAACCCTAGAAAGGGGTGGGAGAGTGTTGGTCTTTATATAGCCCAGGTGGCTCGCAGTTTGCAAAAACATCCCCGGTTTTTCTCTCGCGCGCGCGGTGTTTACGGTTCTGACCGCCGGGGGTCCGCAGGACCTCCGATTTGGGTAAAATTTCGAACTACGCGATCAGCGCGTCAAGTCAGCGGTGTTCACCTCACGCTGGAACAGTTTCGAGAACACTTTCCGGTGCGCTATAAAAATAACCCGTTTAATTATTAAACGGGGTTTTCGTTCCGTTGGCTGCAGCTGGTCTCGTGCGGTTTTTGCGACGGTGATTGGGTGAAACCCGGTGTCGCAAATGTCGAGTGTCAGGGTGGCAAGGGTCGGTCTCCGTCTGATACGAGATAAGAGGGGGGAAATAATCGTTGATCGATAAATCGGGGATGCAAACATGTTGGGACCCGGGGTTAGCGTATGCAAGTCCAGTTAAGACATAGTCATATGGAGAGCCGAGAACCGTACCCACTTGTCTAAGCAGACAAGGCCAAGCACAGAACATTCTCGGAGAGCATCGTACGTGAGGGGCATCCCATCCAGGCCGGATGATCAACTGAGATGGGTCCTCATCGTCCGCACACAAGTCTAATGATATGGGTGATTAATTCCCATATTCAAAGACAAGTCGCCTCAACCATATTATCGACTATCTCATAACTCTTACATAGACTTACTCCAGCCCGATCACTTAGTCGGGGTCTAGGGCGGGCTCGATCATACCACAAAGTGTGCACGAGATAGAGTATCGAACAATCGCATCGCGATGCCCCAAGCTGCGCACATCTAAGGGCCACTTGGTGTATGAAAGACCGCCAGCCAGATCACAACTAAGGTCTCGAAAACCCATACAAAGACATGCATGTTATAAACATGCACGCAGCACACATGCCTTGTATGAACAGTAGATATCATTGCAATTCTCTAAAAAGTATACATTTTTATTGATAACTCTTATAGAGTGCACACAAAGATCACAAACATGTGATCCAACATTACAACACAAGCGGAAGCAAAGTATGTCTGAGTACAGACAAGTTTAACAAATGGCTTAAGAAGCCTTATTTAAACACAAGCCCTCCACGAGGGAACCAGTCGTCTGACTGGAACTAGACTAGCTTGATCTTCAGTCGTCCAGCTCGATGAAGAAGCCACCTTTGGGGTCAGTGGTTTCATCTAAAACATAGATTAAGAAAACGTGAGTACAAAGTCGTACTCAGCAAGACTTACGTAGGAGCTATACTACTCATGCACATGTATCAAGGTAAAGGGAGGTGGGGTTTCACTTGCAGAAGTGCCAGCTTTGACTTGGCTAGTCCTGAACTACGAGTACCATACTTGAGGTAAGAAGCGTACACGAGTCCACTACTTTCTCCAACCAATTACACCACTATGGTGCCTTCCTTGACTTCCCACGAGAAAGCACGCCATAGCACTCACACTTATCTTGGTGTGTTTTAGAAGTATCCAGTTCAAGTTGTCTAATAATCAAGCTAAGCTTTCCAAGCAGTCCATAACCGCGGACGCGGCTATTCGAATAGTTTTGTTAACCCTACAGGGGTGTACCGCTACACACACATGATCATCATTTACCGCCTTTGATCTCGACACCATTCAAGGGGTGCCAGCGAGGATGCTCACCACAACTGTTACCTCATAGCCGATCTAGTCTGAGAAAGCCGCCTACTTGGGTTGGCTACCACTATCGTGAACTCGGCCGGTTTACCGAAGTGGACCCAAGTGATGTGTGCGTGGTGCATAAGCCGGTCTCGGTTGAGCCGTTCTCTCACTTAGCATCCAGGCCACAAGCCTATCAGAACTCCGAACTATTGCGACATCTGGACATCGAAAGGGGTGAGTTAGTAAGCTGAGAGGGGTCAGTGAGCCCAATGTGTGGTTGTACTCTTCATCTTGGATCACCACACAAGAACTCGGACTTAGGGCGGTGTTCAACGAGACAACCCACCGTGTACTCCTACACAGCCTCTCATCGTTCACCTTGTATTAGGGTACATTCACCAACACTTTTCTACCATCATCATCATGATCACTACCATCCCGACTCACATAAAAGTATCATCATGGTATCACTCTAAGCATGCAATAAGAAGTAACAATTGTAGGGGCCACATGATATCAATCAACTCCTACATTTGCTAGGATTGTGGTTTGCTTACTACTGTGACAAAATGATAGGTCATGCAAAGGAAAGGGTTCATCTATGCGGTAGAAACGCATCATGGTAATCATCCTAACAATGCATAAGCGAGACATGAGAGGGAAGTGGGATTTTATCGACATGATCAATGGGGGTTTGCTTGCCTTGCTGACGAGGTTCGGGTTCGGGGTCTTCAACGAAGGGGGCAGCCTCCTGCTCCGGTTCCACCTCTACTCGACAAACAACAAACAAGGTAGCAAAAGTAAATACAATGCACAATCACATGATGGAAGGTTGAAAGTTGATGTATATGCTTTGATGTGTGAAGCAATTCAATTTAAGTGGAGTATATTGCAAATTGAATTGCAAATTCAAACTCCAATTTGAATTCAAACTTAGCCAATTTACATGTGACATTGTTTGATCAATTTGAATCATTTTGAAATGTGTATGATATGCCTCCGATGTGTAAGTGAAATGTAGCATGTTGCCATGGTTCAAGTTGCAAAAACTTTTGAATTGAATTTGATTTAATTCCATTTAAATCAAATAGAAAATGCTACTGATCCCAATTTAAAATCAACTCAAACAAAGTTTAAAGTTGGATTTTTGGATAGCTTATTTTCTCCTGATCATTTTTCATATATTATTTGTCCAATTTGGAGTTAATATGAATTTTCTATGAATTTCCAAAGTTTGGGCTATTTTCTGGAATTTCTGGAATTTCTTTAATTCAATTTATTCTGGAAATTCATTTACTTCGTCAAGCTTGCGCAAGGCTAACGTGGGGGGGTCTGACGTGTGGGCCAGGGTTGTCAGTCTCTGGGTTAATTAACCCGGCTGTTTAATTTAACCAGTGGCTTAATTAAGCCACTGGGGCCCAGTGTCAGTGACCTAGGGTCACTTAACCCAGGTGGGGTTAAGCCCCTAATTGTGGCCACGTCGGCGGGCTGCCGGCGGCTAAACGCCGGCGTCACAGACGCGGCGGCGCTGCACGGGGAGGGTGCTCCCGGCCACCATTTGGCATGGGGAGAGCACGGGATGGCTCCTCGAGCTCGTCTGCGTCTCGTGGCGAACACGGGGGACCCTGGGGGCACCGGAGCTACGCCGGCGACGACCTTTGGTGGCGGCCTTGGCTCGGTTTAGAAACAGTAGTCGACTCCGTGCATCAAAGCGGACGGGAAGCAGTGCGTTGAAACGCTGGGGTGGAGGGGAACACGACGCGCGCTTTGGCTGAGACGGAGGGGCACAGGGGCGACCTCGAGCTCATCCATGGCGGATGCCGTGCTCGGCTCTCATGGAAAATCTCAAAGGAGAAGGATAAAAACTTCGGGGTTGGTTGGGGAGGATGAAGAATCTCACCCTGAAGCTAGCAGAGGAGTCAGGGAGGTCGGGGAGGTCGTGGTGGCGGCGAATTCGATGACGGCGACTTGCGGGTCCGGCGACTCCTCGATGAAGCTGGCGTCGTCTGCTGAGGCGCTCGGGCTCGATTGATTGAGGGGAACGACGAAGAAGCCTGCTGCGGTTCTTCTGGACACGGTGGCACGGCTCGGGGACGACGTTGGCTGCGTGGACTCGGCGGCGTGCTCCACGGTGGTCCTCGGGCGGCGACGAAAATGAGCACGGGAGGAGGAGGAGGAAGCTATGGAGGGGGGGAATGGATTGGGACGAGCGAGAGACGTCTCCAGGCGCGAGAAGGAGGCACAGGGAGGCCTGGAAGGCGCTCGGCGGCGACGTGTCGTCCACGGCTGGCTCGGTGGCATTCCACCGAGCAGCTTGGAGGCGCGGGGCGGAGAAGAAGACCCTGATGCCCCTCTGGGCCGGGTGGGCTGGATGGGCCGGCTTCGCCTGGGCGTCTGGTAAGTTTTTCTGTTTCTTTTTTTTGTTTTCTTTTCTGACAATTGTTTTGCTGTGCTAAAATAAATATCTAGGCATTTTATTAAATGCTGAAAAAAAATTATATGGCCTCATAATAATATAGACTAGCCACTTATAAAGTTTCAACATTTTTAAAATTCAAATAATTTGAATCTTAACTCAAATAGGGGTTTTTAATTAGTTCCAAGGCACTGTTTGAATATTTTAAAAATCCATGAGCATGGGGTGGGTCCCACATCACTTAATATGTGATCACACTCATTTATAAGACTTTTCAAAAATCTAACATGAATTTTTGGAGAAGATTTTTATCTGGCCTTTTGAATTAATTCATCTGGCGGGGGTTCCTTCTCCCATTTTGCTTTTGATTTTGATTTCAAAGATTTCTTTTGAAATTTTAACATGATGCCAGAGACTTACTAACCCTAGCACATTACCTAACAGAGGGTTCTGACAAAACACCGCAAACAAATCAGACAATCAAACAATTCACACCGGAAACAAAAATTTTAATTTTTGTGAAATTTGGCTGTTACATACAAGCACCGTTGTTTTCCCCTTGTGGCAACAACACATCCCCTAGACTCATGTTTCTGTCACTCAAGTGTGTCATCAGGGGGCATGAACCCACAATCGAGCATAACGTTCCATCTTGGAGTCACTACCTTCTACTTGGCCAAAGCAGTAAACAACAACGGAGAACATGCAAAAATTACTTAGGAAAAAAATATAAAAGATAAGAACCAAATATATTAATCAATCACAAACTGAACATAGTCTGATAATCCATCAGATCCCAGCAAACTCCGCATAACAACAACAGAAAATTACATAAGTGCCTCGATCATGTAGGGAAGCTCACGAGGTCTAATCCATGAAGAACAAATAGGGGAGGAGAACATCACATAGCTACTGATCACGGACCCATGCTCCAAGGTAGACTACTCACGGATCATCCGAGAAGCGTCCAAGGTGGAGGAGAAGCTCCCGGAGGTCAATCCTCCCTCCGATAGGGTGCCGGGAAGAGTTCTGCTGGCGCTCCCGATCTTGGAAGCACGGCGGCGGCGGAACAGAGGCGAGATCTCGAAAAAGGGTTCTCTCCCCGGAAGTTTCACGTCACGGAGAATATATGGGCGAAGGGGTCAGCCAGGGGGGCCACCAGGTGTAAAGCGGCCTCCCGGCGCGGCCAAGCCCTAGGACGCACCACCTGGACGCCTGGGCACCAGGTGGGGCCCCTCTGGCCCTCCTTCCGGATTCCAGAAGCTTCCGTTGCGCTGATTTTTACCGAATTTTTGGAGCACTTTTAATATGGGGGAAACCTGAAATAGAAAAACAACAGAAAATAGGAACTGGCACTGTGGTGCACTGAGTTTATAAGTTAGTCCAAATATGATCAAAATTGTATGAAAGTGTATCTAGATCATAGCAATATCACACAAAACATGCATGGAGCAAGCAGAAATTATAGATACGTTTGGGACGTATCAGTCGGCTCCATACTTATTGTACAAGAGGGAAAGGAGGGAAGGAGGGGGTGATATTGTAACTTTCTTACCAACGGGACTACGTGTAGTAGGGACGGAGTTGAGCGATGTTCCATGGTTGGGGCATTTCTTCCCCCAACATTTTGGATTTGGACGGCTCTCGTATATCCACCAAATAGTACGATCCATTGTGTAGGTTCTTGCTTACCACTAAAGGTCCTTCCCACGGTGAATAAAGCTTGTGCATGATGCCCTTCTTTTGTATGAGACGTTGTACTAAGTCACCTTCTTGGAAGGTATGGCTCTTGATTCTTCGGCTATGGTATCGCCTCAGGTCCTGTTGGTAAATTGCAGACTGTGTAGAGGCGATGTCATGTTCTCCATCGAGGGGGAGAAGAGAGTCTTGTCTTGTTTTCTCGTTGTTGGCTTTGACGTATGCCATGACTCGGGGTGATTCATGCCTTATGTCACTTGGTAGGATCGCCTCGGCTCCGTAGACTAGGAAGAAAGGTGTGTACCCTGTTGAGCGGTTTGGAGATGTTCGGATACTCCATAACACGGATGGGAGCTCGTCTTCCCAGCAACCCGGGGACTATTCTAGCGGAACGAGGAGTCGGGGTTGGATTCCTCGCAGGAGTTCCTGGTTTGCATGTTCGGCTTGTCCATTTGACTACGGATGTGCTACGGAGGCCAGGTCCAGTCGAATGTGTTCTTGTTGGCAGAATTATTCTATGACTCCTTCTCACAAATTGCTTCGGTTGTCAGTGATTATGCTATGCGGATATCCAAACCGGAAGATGATTTTCTTCAGGAACTTCACCGCCGTCTTTGCGTCACATTGGCTGACCGGCACTGCTTCCACCCATTTGGTGAATTTGTCGACTGCCACTAGGAGGTGAGTGTTTTTGTTCTTGGAACACTTGAAGGGACCTACCATGTCCAGCCCGCATACTGCAAAGGTCCAGGTTATCGGGATCATTCGGAGATCCTGAGCTAGAACGTGGTCCTGTCGAGCGTAGCGTTGACATCCATCACATTTTTTCACTATCTCCTCTGCGTCAGCATGAGCCGTTGGTCAATAGAAATTGTGTCTATAGGCTTTGACCACCAGGGAACGAGAGCCGGCGTGGGGACCGCAATCGCCCGAGTGTATCTCGTTGAGTATTGCACGTCCTTCCGCTAGGGAGATGCACCGATGGAAGACGCCTGTGGGACTGAGTTGATGTAGTTCGTCCTTGTCGATTACAAACGATTTGCTACGTCTGACAATTTGTTTGGCCAGAAACTCGTCATCTGGCAGTATTCCTCGTGTCTTGTAATCCAGGTAAGGCGTGACCCATTCTGGGGTCGCGTGGAGTGCCGCTACCAGGACCAATTTCGAGTCTGGTACCGCTATATCTTCTTCGGTTGGGAGTCGTATGGAGGGGTGATCCAGGATATCCAGGAAAACATTGGGAGGCACCGGCTTCTGTTGTGCTCCTAGTCGAGACAAAGCGTCGGCTGCCTCGTTGAGCTTTCTTTCTATGTGGTCGACCTGATATCCTGTAAAAAACTAGCCTGCCGTGATACTTCTCGATGGTAAGCTGCCATCATCGGGTCTCTGGAGTCCCATGTCCCGGAGACCTATTGTGCAACTAGATCAGAGTCCTCCTTGCATTGTATCCTGGTTATGTTCATCTCCCGGGCGAGCCGAAGGCCATGTAATAGTGCTTCGTACTCGTCTGCGTTGTTGGTGCAGGGGAAACGTAACTGAAGGACGTATCATAATTTTTCCCTCTAGGGAGAGGTAATGACCACCCTAGCTCCAGATCCTTGTAATTGTCGGCTTCCATCGAAGTGCAGAGTCCAGGATACGGTGGTTGGCTTCTCGGGTGGTATCTGTAGTTTCGTCCAGTCATTGATGAAGTCGACTAAGGCTTGTGATTTGATGCTTGTGCGCGATTCGTATTTTATGTCATAGTCCCCTAGTTCTATGGCCCACTTTTCTATTCGTCCTGTCGCCTCCCTGTTTTGTATGATATCTCGCATGGGTGCTGAGCCGACGACCGTAATGGAGTTCTCTTGGAAGTAGTGTTTAAGTTTTCGGCTTGACATAAAGACTCCCAAGACTAGTTTCTGTCGATGAGGGTAACGTTGTTTCGAGATGGACATCACCTCGCTGACATAGTAGGCGGGTCATTGAATCAATTTCTCCTTCCTTCTTCCCTTTGTTCGACCACCATGGCGGCGCTGACAGTTTTGCTGTTTGCGACGATGTAGAGCAACATGGGCTCCTTTGGCTTTGGAGCCGCCAAGACTAGTGCTTGGGATAGCTGGAGTTTCAGGGCCTCCGGGGCTTCGTCTGCTTCCTTGTTCCAGACGAATGTGTATGTTTTCTTTAGGATCCCGTACAGGGGGATGGCCTTTTCGTCGAGTCGGCTTATGAACCTGCTGAGATCGGCAATGCATCCGGTGATCTTCTGGATGCCTCGAATGGAGGATGGTTTTGATAAGGACATGATGGCGTTTATCTTCTTCGGGTTTGCCTCGATACCTCTTTCTGATTTGATGTATCCTAGAAGTTTCCCGGCTGATACTCCAAAGGTGCTTTTGGCCGGGTTTAGTTTCATCTGGTAAGTGTGGAGATTCACAAATGTTTCCTCCAAGTCTTTGATAATTGAGTCGGCCTTATCGGTCTTGATCACTATGTCGTCGACGTACGCGTGTACGTTGCGCCCGATCTGTTCTTTTAGGCAGTTCTGGACGGTGCGTTGCTACGTGGTGATGACCCTCAACTTTAGGGGATCGAGATAGTCTAAGCGCGCAAGATAACCCAACTTATTGATTCGACACAAGGGGAGCCAAAGAATATTTATAAGCTTTGACAATTGAGTTGTCAGTTCAACCGCACCTGAAATATACTTGCTTCCAACAAAAGATTAATAGCTACGGTGATATTTAGTGATAGTGGCAATGGAGAAAGTAAAACAGCAAAGGCAAACTACTAGTAACCAGCAGGATTGAAACATTATAGGCTAGGGAGATGGATGGTTGGGCGCTGCTTGGATAAGAGTGAATATGTAATAGATTCTAACACAGGGCAAGGCACACAGAAAAGAAAGGATCATCTAGGAAAATATCAAACATTAGGCATGTATCCCGTAGGTAGTTGTGCATGATTGCAATAAGAACTTGCACAACATCTTTTGTGCTACCATCCCCCTACGAACGGGCCAAAAGGAACTTATGGAGATTAAGGTGCTCCTGTCAAAGAGCACCAGAACAAAGCAATAAACTTAATGGATACATGAAATCCTCAAATTATAGTCCATCCCCTTTGGTGTCCCAAGCTGTCACCTTTGGGATCGCCGGTTCCGGACCATAATAGGTGCGTAGAACTCATAGATAGGATCAAGAACATAAATATACTCATGAAAACACCAGTGGTTCAGATCTGAAAACATGGCACTCGGGCCCAAAGTGACAAGCATTAAGAGCAAAAAGTTGTAGAAAAAATGATAAACACCAAAGTAGATGATAGGAAACATGCCCCCAACAATTTGACGAACTATTGCATGATCAAACTCATCCAATCCCTACCATCCCCTTTGCCTACAGCAGGGAATTACTCACACATGTGAAGAGAAGTCATGGAGGGAGGATGGAGTGGTGATGGTGATGACGATGGCGACGATCTCCCCTCTCCGGAGGCCAAATCAGCCTCCAGATTAGCCCTCCCGAGGAAGAACAGAGGATGGCAGCGGCTCCGCGATGGAAACTGGAAAAGTGACTTCTGTTCTAGGGTTTTCGCGTCACTGGAATAAATAGGAGTCGAGGTAGGGAACCAGAGGCGGTGGGAGTCCCCCAGGCGGGGCCCCGGCGCGGACAGGGGTGGGGCTGCGCCAGCAGAGCGCCTGGGGGGGCGGCTGCCCTCTGGCCCCACTTCTGGGTCCGGGCTCCTTCGGGTGCGTGGATTTTCTGTAATTTTTCCTGGAATTTTCTGAGACATCTAAAAATCCATTTTCCTGCACATAAGAAAACCATACAGACAGCTCTGCTGAAAACAACGTCAGTCCGGGTTAGTTTAGTTCAAATCATGAAAGAACGAGGGAAAAACAATAGCAAAAGTGTTTGGAAAAGTAGATACGTTTGAGACGTATCAACTCCCCCAAGCTTAGCATATTGCTTGTCCTCAAGCAATTCAATTCAAAGAACTGGACTCGACAAATAAAACTTTGACAAACTCTTTTACTTCAATAGATGTATATAAGCATGTACTACGAAAAGAGTATAGCAAGTATTGAGACAATGCTATGAGGACAATGCACGAAGCAATCCTTCTTTCAAGTGAACAATCACAAACAACCAAATGTAAATAATATGCTGCCGAAAATCAAGACAAGATCTCAATGCACATAGCTTGAACATACTAGAGTGGTATCTCGCTAGCCTCCATGAGTGAAGCAAAACATAAATGCAGAAACTCCTCCGGAGTTTTAAAGGAGACTAGAACTAAGAATTTCAGAACAAGCAATATCACAATCATGCAGATGACAATATGGTACTTTGGGACAATGCATGTTACACTAAGAATGAAAATTATGCTCTCAATAGTTGGTGCTTTGAAGAAAGAAGTGGAGACTCTCGAACCGTGGCTTTTTTATGGCAAGGTTGAAAACCCGTGGTTGGAAGCTGTAAGGCCCGATATGTGGTACTATTCTAGATCTAGATGTTTCCATCCAGATCCGGGGACGAAGCACCTATCGATCCCACCGCGACATATGACAATGTCATATGCCTCGGATTTCCAACATGATATCAAAACATTACAGACACAAATATACAACATCTCATACAATCGGCATACAACTGCCTTATTTACATTACATCAGCAGAAGGTACATGTCTGAGTACAGACTACAATCAAATGCCTAGTGGAAAAGGTAAAATCATCAATCCCCATAACCACACGGGTCCAGGCCCTCCGTCGGGATCTGCCTAACTAGTCGTCGTCGAGTCTCCACTTGAAACGTCGATCTCCATACTTGTTGTCGACCAAGAACCCTGAAAAGAGTTTGAGGGTAGTATCATGAGTACATAAGTACTCAGCATCCAACTGTAGTAGTCATCTAACCCAGCAAGGACTTCATCCCTCGTCATTCTAGGATAGCTAGTAGTTTACGGTAAGGAAGGGGTAAGTGGTGAGGTTGCTGCCGCACTAGCATTTATGAAGTGGCTAACGATCTAGAGTGTGAGATAAGAAGCCAAGCATTCGATGAGGAATCGCCTCCAACAAGTATGCTATCCACCTACTTACGCAAGCATAACACCTATCCTATCATTGTCCTCCTCTTCGCATCCCGACGAAGAAGAAGCAGTCAAGGCACACACACGTTGACCAAGTTATACAAAGATTATCTCAGTTGTTGTTGTCTATGAACAAGGAGTAGGACTCAAGTCGTCCATAACCGTGGACACGGCTTCTCGAAAAGATTTAACCCTGCAGGGGTGTATCAACTGCCCATTACAAGGCTCCGCACGCACACCCATCTCTCTTAGTTTCTACCCATCACAGGCAGCCATTTTATGATTTAGTTCTGAGATCCGAAACGACAGGTCCCTCTAGCTAACAACGAACAAATCCGGGTGGCCCCCGGTGAGTCGACATCCAACTCAAAAGACGACCGCGCTCTCGAATCGGCCTCTACCGTATGACTCGGGTTTGGATAACCGGTGAATTCTCACATGAGTCCGGGTCCTTAGCCGGCCAGGTAGGACCAATAGGGAAACCATGTCCCCACTGGCCAGTTTGTTTGAAAACTAATGGCGGCCGACCAGCACACACACGGTTTCAAATGGTAAATCAGCTTGGGCCACCACTGGAAATGTTTGAAGCTAGGTAGGTAAGAAAAGGGGACCCCATAGCATCCCACATGCGGTTAGGCACGCTCATCAAGAGACACAATAACCGGAACTCGGGTCCTAGGTGACTCGAATGGAAAAAAGCGTCGGGGCGGGATAGCCTAGACCTTCCATCCTTCGTCGAATATAGTCAAAATTATAATAATCATATCATCAACAACAATATAATAATTTGAAATCCCAATCCAAGGAGTAACAGGGTAACATTCATAGCATACTAAGCATGCATACTAAGCAGGGGCTGAGTAACGAGCAATAGTAACATAGCAGTACAAGGTTTGCTGGGAGGGGATATGGCTGTATTGGTTTGAAAGAGACTGTAAACATGTGGTAGGATCAAACATCGAACCTAACCTAGACTAGCATGCATACCGCTGGTTATAATAGAATGGATCATAAGTAATGTATAGTCCTTGCCTATTGATAGGTCGGGTTCTGAAGTTGTAGTTGATCGCAAGCTCGCATCGTCTCTGAAGGTAACCCCGAGAGCACTCAAGACGGTAAACACTGGAAAGCAATCAACGAGCAATCATCTATTACTACGAAGCAAACCCGATCAAGCATCAACAAGAAGGCAACACGAGACAACGCACCTACCGTCGAGACCGGCTACTAACAAGTTAAGTGGAGTACTCGTCACACACGACGATACCGCACATTTAGAAGGGGTCAAGTTGTTTAGCTACACAAGATGAGAAAAGGTTGTTAACATGGCATCTCACCCAACCATGCCACAGCACACAAACATGACAAGAGGTGAAACATAAGGTAAACTATCTAGGCTAGTCAGTTTAAGTGAGGCACAACCTAAACATGGCATAACACTAAGCACCACACGAGCATTTACAAGTTTACTACTGTTTTGCCCTAAACCATATTTTAGGTTGGTTAACAACAGCAAACAATAGCATAAACACAAATTACATGAAATTCTAATCAAGTTACATATAAAGAACACTCCAAACGGAGTTACGGTTAAAAAGATATAAGCAAAACAAGTTATGCCCACATGTTGTTAACATCCGGAAGCACACTTTAGAGCAATGAAACAATTAGCTACAGATTACAACCATGCACAAAAATGATATGCAATGTAGTATACATGGCAGGCAAGTCATGGCAAAAATAATCATGCATATAGGAATCATGGTTTACTAGTTATAAGCAGTGCAAAAAGCTACAAAACATTACTGGTCAAGGACTTAGTGAAAATCAGGAAAACAGGGAAGAAACTGTTATTTTCATGTTGTATAGACAGGCGAGAAACTATATGGAAATGTGCAGCAACATGATATAGCAATATGTGGGCATGAAGTAGACATGATGGTGATCAGGTACAAACAAGAATCGAGGTCATAGCTATCACAGATCAAAAGATATTAAGCGTGCAACATGGCTTCGGCAAGTTACAGACTTAATGAAAAACAGAGGTGGCTGTCAAAAACAGCGGGATAGCAACTTGGATCTGAAATATAACTATGACCAAGAATGTAAACATGACAATGGAATACATATAATGGAAGTAAACATGGCATAGATCAAAATGACATATTACAATGCTCAATAGGATGCACGGTTAAAAAGGTATAGAGCAGCAAAGTTTGCATCTTACGTTAACATCAGCACACTAACAGCAGGGTAGATACTTTGGGTGAAGATACAATCAACATGCAGTAGACCAATATGGAAAGTGAAAGCAAATAACTGAAGTAGACATGATGCTTAACAGTATGCAACAAGAATCAATCAATTCCGATGAATGGTTGCGACGCAACCGTCACCCGAAGTTTCAATCAAGCAATAGTTTTCAGCAGCAGCTAACAGCAGTTTGCAATTAACGATGGGTGGCCCTGTTTGACCAACAATTACACAATCAAGATGACCTCAAAACAAAATGCTCACAAAAGATGAACTGAAATACACACAATTCTAAACAGTTTTCCTTTTTGGCACAATGTCATCTGAGCTACGATTTAATCGCAAATCTACGCGCGAAACTGAATACAGCATCAGTAATTGAGGACTTACATAAAAACAGGCTGAGGCTCTCGGGCTGGATCTCACCAACTGGTCCAAGCCCAACATGGCGGCAGCGCTGGTCTATGCAAGGGAGGTCGGCCTGCTAGCGCGCTGGGCTGGGGACGCAGAGTGGGTCGTCCCGCTGGGCAAGGCCGGCCCATGACGATGGGAGGACCAGCCGGCGACGGAGGCAGGGGCGCGGCCCCGTTCGTCTCCTGGACGCGGCGGCGCGAGCTCGCCGGCCGGCGACGGCCGCGTCTCGGCGAGGGACAGCGAGGAGGGGGTCCGAGGAGGGCGAGGCCGGTTGGGGCGACCGAATCCAGGTCGGTGGCGACGCGGTGGTGCTCGGCGACGCGCACGGCGGGCGGCGGCTCGAGCCTGAGGTCGTCCCTGGCCATGACGGCGGCCGGTGCCTGCGAGGGAGAAGGAGGGGGGTCAGGGGAGAGGATAGGCAGAGGGGAGAGGCGCGGGGAGGAGAGGAAGGTCAGCCGGCTACTCGCCGGAGCGCGGCGCGGTGGTGGCATGCCCACGGGCTGCAAGAGAGAGGAGGTTGGTGGAGGGTGACGTGGCAGCCTCTGGGCCGTCAGATCGCGAGATCTGACGGTCCAGATGGCTTGGGAGGCTGATTTAGATTTGGGCTAGGATTTTGGACGAAATTGGGGTAGATTTGGGGCAATTGTGAGGGGGTGGCTGCAATTTTGGCTTATGGGAAACCCTAGAAAGGGGTGGGAGAGTGGTGGTCTTTATATAGGTGGCCTGGCTGGCAAGTTTACACAAACACCCTCGGGTCTTCCCTCTCGTGTCCGGTACTCCACGGTTCTGGCCGTCGGGAGTGCATACGACCTCCGATTCGGACGAAATCTTGAACCACCGCTCAGCGCGTCGAGCCCGTCAGTCGTACCTCACTTCATTACCGTTCCGAGAATATTTTCCGGCGCCCAATAAAATAATCCATTTAATTATTAAATGGGGTTTTTCGTTCCGATGGCGATGGCTGGTCTTGTGCCGGTTGCGACGGTGCTCGCACTACTTGGGAATACCGTTATGGTGGCGCCCTTTTTTGCGTTTACTGGCGCATTAGGGATGCGCCACTAACTACAAGCCACTAATAAGGGCTTAGAGGTGGCGCATTCTGGATGCGCCACCCCTAAGGCCCTTAGGCGTGGCGCATCTCAGAATGCGCCACCTCTAAGCCCTTAGGGGTGGCGCATTCTGATATGCGCCACGCCTAAGGATCCCTAGGGGTGGCGCATTCACAGTGCGCCACTAAATCCAGACAAAATGCGCCACTAAAGAATTATAGAAAACAAACAAAAATTACAGAAAAGAATAAAAACATTACAGATATTTTTATTATATTACAGAAATGCAAAATACAATATAACAATGAGGCCAACAATTATTGATACAAAAGAATTGCATTATAATTCTTATTACAAAGATTTACAAAGGTTTAGAGGCCAACAAGATTCACAAGATTACATCCATCACAAAATTAGAATGAGTCCAACAATTATTGAAAACCGAAAGCTACTTTCGTCATCATATCTTGTTTGCTCTTCAACCTGCACAAAACAAAGCTTTAGAGGTCACATCCATATGAATTCATACCAAAGGAGAACAATGCAATCTAGCATCTATTCTTATCAACAACTTAAATCAAGTCGATCAATGGCGAGAAGCATGCACATATGCATAAAAATGCATATGCAGTGACCTTTATACACAAAGAGCACCAAGAGTATTTGACACTACCATCTACTACACAAAGAGTACATCCAAATTACATGTAGGGCATATATAACATAAATTGTTCAATTGTTCTGACTCGGCTCGGGGAATGGGCGGCATCCTTCTTTCGTCATGAAAGGCCTTGTGTCACGCAGGGCCTTTAGGCGTACTTCTATCTCCCCATTGGATGGTGCAATGTTCGAGTGGAAGATCGACCCCCTCATTTGTACTTCATGACGGATGATAGTCGCCATCTGCGCCTGGATGTGAAAGAACTCCTCCTTCAGATTTGCATCGGCGATTTCTGCCTTCCTTTCGGCCCACGCTCTGAGATGACTTGGCAGCGTAAGGTTGCGTTGTTCATGTACAATCGCCCTCATGTGATGAAGGGCGTAGTACGCATCCCTCACACTGCCAGCCGGCTGCTTGACGCACAGGAACTGCGTTACGTGGTTGAACACGTTCACGCCAGGCTGATTTTTCCTGAACTTGTGCTTCATGATCTTGCCTCCGGCTTTTATGTAGCCGACGAGAGCATCATCCAAAACTCTCATGATATACTTGTAATCTTTCTTATTCACACTCCCCGAGTCTAAATACACGGCATGTGAGTGTTGCGGTGAAAAGCAGATGAGCACGCAGTCTTGATCCTCACTGCATAATTAAACAATCCAAAAGAAATGTTGGAAGAGGACAATGGCAGAAAGCTAAGAAAGCATACATGCTACGGCGGCGAGCGAATGACTTACTTGGGAGAGTAGGTCATGAGAAATGAATCCTTGTCGGCGTTCTGTAGCATGAATTCTCTGACGTACCCCGCCGCAAGAGTCGCGTCCCCGTCGTCCTTCAAGATGCTTTCACGCATGTAGAATGGGTCCAATATCGCGACGCTCGGGGTCTTATCTCTCCTGATACTCATAGAAAGGCTGAGCGAGAACAGGCGGATAAGGCTATGGTCCAGCCGCTTGAGATGGCACAGATTGAAGATCTCCGAAAATCGCAGGATTATCATATCCGCGGGGATAGTGTTGATGAAGCCCATGTTGAGTGGCACCTTGGCCATGAAAACCGGGTACGAGGGATTCTCTTCTCGAAGAAGAATCTTCTCTAATGCCATAATACTATGATGCACACTCTGCATATCCGAAGTTGCAAGGTCCAGCATGTCCTTAGGTAGCATCGCCCTACCAGCCACATGGATTTCAAACGAGAGATCCTTTGGTCTTGGTGGCCCGTCATGAGCCCGGATCGGCATCGAAGGTTGGCTACACGAAGTGATGCTCTTCTTTCTTTTCCGTCCCTTCTTCTTTTCTGATTTTGAGGGCTCACCGGCCTTTATCTGCTCAGTGGCCGCCTTATGGAGTGTGGACGGGCTGAGAATAGATCTCCTTGTGGCATCTTCTTGAGGCTCGGTGAAGGCGCAAGCTGCTGGAGACATGTCCGAAGAAGCAGCGAAGAGACGCGTGGAGCAAGCAGGCTTCGCCGTAGGATCAGCTGGACCGCGAGCTTCCTCGTCATGCTGATAGGCTCCTTCAGCAGGAGGCATGAATAAGTCATCAGCATCATACAAAGTAATGATGAACTGGTCGGCGTTGATATCATCATCAAGATCATCGTCTTCTTGTTGTGCGGCGCTGGGATCATGTGGCGCTGACACGATGACTAGCGGTGTTGTCCTAGGTGTGGGGGTGGCGCATCTTTCCAAGATGCGCCACCAAGTGTTTCCTTATGCGTGGCGCATCTTGGCCTGATGCGCCACGCATAAGAAACCACTTGGTGGCGCATCTTGGCATGATGCGCCACCCATAAGTGTTTTTTTAATTTTTTGTTAAATTATTTGGCCTATCGTCTATCGCTACGAAATATCTATCTAGCCCTTCAATGCAAAATGCCATGCTTTATTGCTATGGTGGAAATTTTATAGTTTCATATGGTGTACCCTAGCTAGCTTTAACGTTTGGCCACCTCCTGGCTTCTATAAGTGTGACAAGGTGATTCCTTATATCCAACATAGTTGTCAGCTATATATCGCGTATACAAGCTAGAAAAAATTGAACACAATGGAGTAGCACGCGTGCCTGATGCTTCCGGTCATCAATTACAAAGTGCATATTAAAGCCATGCCTACACAAAGTGATCATAAATTACAAAAGATTTTCTTAAATTTGGAGCTAGCTGTCTAGCTATCGTTTCCTCACGATCTTCTTCTTGCCCTTCTTTGTCGTGGTTGAATAATTTAGGCCTGGGAGGCCTTCACTTTTCCTCTTGAATGGGAGGAGACCTTTCTTCGGTCGGGTTGTGGTGTATGTATCCTGAGCGGCGTAGTCATCCTCCATCTTCGGGTCGCCGTACTTGTCAAAGTCTTGCTCGTTGGCGACTCCATCCATTCCGATGATGTTTCTTTTGCCTCTCCTCACTACAACGTGGCTCAGCTTTGATGGGTCGGTAATGAAGAAGCATTGGTACACTTGGCTAGACAGTACCCATGGCTCATTTTTCGCGGTGACGTTTGCGCCCGCAGACTTGGATTTGGCTTCGGGTATAACCATGGTGGTGAAGTACCGGTCTTCTTTTACGACGCTCTTGGCCCATCTCACACGGAACACCGGCACCTTCTCTCCACAGTAGTTGAGCTCCCATATGTCCTCGATCCTTCCATAGAATCTTTCCTTGACGTCATCGGTGTAGAATATCCCCGTTACCCCTGAGTTTTGGTAATCGCAGTTATTGTCCTTTTCCTCCGTGTAAAATGTGTAGTCGTTGATATCATACACTTGATAGGTCATCAGGTTGCGTGCGGCACCCTGTGACAAGGTGAATATCATCTTTTCATCCTCGGAAGCGTTCCTTCGCGGGGGATTAGCACGAAGCTCGTCCCTGAACCAAGTCATGAAACCGGAGTTGTGCTCTTTGATTAGCCGTGGATCTCGGTCCGTTATCTGCAGGCCCTGGTCACTATACTTCTTCCTGATTAAATCCTTGTGCTTTACTATCCAAGGATCGACCAGCTGGATGTGTTGTAGCGCGACTAGGCTTGCTCTTTCAAATTCGATGTCTCGACCGTCAAAGTTGACATGCATTGCGCGGCTTCCCTCGTGGTGACCACACCCATCGGTCCTGCCAAAGTGCTTGTTGACGGCTGATACGTCCAAAACCTATCTATAATTTTTGCTTGCTCCATGCATATTTTGTGTGATATTGCTATGATCTAGATACACTTTCATACACTTTTGATCATATTTGGACTAACCTATTAACTCAGTGCACCCCAGTGCCAGTTCCTGTTTTCTTCTGTTTATCTATTTCAGTTTTCCCCCATATAAAAAGTGCCAGAAAAATTCCGGGAAAAATACAGGAAAAATCAGTGTACAGGAAGCTTGGAGAAGAGCCCGGGAGGGGCCAGAGGGGAGCCGGGGGGCCCCAGGCGGCCACCCGGCGCGGCCCCACCCCTGGCCGCGCCAGGGGGGCGCCTGGGGCCCCTGGTCCACCTCTGGCTGCCCCCCCTTCGCCTATTTATTCTCCGTCACGAGGAAACTCCAGAAGAGGAACCCTATTCCGCAAACTCGCCTCTGTTCCGCCGCCGCCGCGCTTCCGAAGATCGGGAGCACCAGAAGACCTCTTCCCGGCACCCTGCCGGAGGGAGGATTGCCCTCCGGGAGTCTCCTCTCCACCATGGATGCTCCCCGGATGTCTCGTGAGTAGTTTTCCTTGGACCATGGGTCCGTGATCAGTAGCTATGTGATGTTCTCCTCCGCTCTTTGATCTTCATTGTTTAGACCTCGTGAGCTGCCCTACATGATCGAGGCACCTTTGTAATATTTCTGTTGTTGCTATGCTAAGTTTGGAGGGATCTGATGGATTATGAGATTATGTTCAGATTGTGATAGAGTAATATATTTGGTTTTTATCTCTTATATTTTGGTTCCTAAGTAATTCTTGCATGTTCTCCATTGCTGTTTATTGCTTTGTCCAAGTAGTAGGTAGTGACTCCAAGAGGGAACGTTGTGCTAGATTGTGGGTTCTTTCCCCCCCCCCCTCCGATGACACGCTTGAGTGACAGAAACATGAGTCTAGGGGATGTGTTGTTGCCACAAGGGGGAAAACAACGATGCTTGTAACCGCGGTAACAAGGATTGTTTACTTTACGCAAAGTTCTTTTTATTGCAGTTGTCTGTTGCTTTGGGTTTACACTTTGGGTGGTGCTCGCAACTTAATACCAGCGAGATGTTCTGGATAGATATCTCAAGGTGGATGATTAGTAGTAGATGCAGATGGATTTCGGTCTACTTATTTTGGCGTTCTGCCCGTGCTTTTGAGCCTCTTCCTTTCTTTTGTAGCATATTTAGCATTGCGATGCGTTCATAATCCTGTCAATTGCCCTTATGTAATTTGTTTACCTCGCATAGCAGTTTTATCGTCTTTTTGGAGAGAGACATCACTAGTGAACATCACGTATCCCGCTCCATATCCTAATTATTATTTCCAAGCTATATTTACTTTACTGCTTTTACTTGCTATCATTATCCCTTGCGTTTATCCTTTGTGAACAACAAGACCGGAGAGATTGACAACCTCTCTGAACTTCGTTGGGAACAAAGTTATCTGTGTCTGTGTGCATGTCCACGTCAGTTGCGCCGCTGACACCTACTTACCATCTCTGGAGTCCTACTGGAGACAAACCTTGGTATCTTCACCGAGGGAAAACTGCTGCTGCACTACATCTCAAACCTTCCACTTTGGGTTACCAACGAAGGGCGAGAAGCCATCAAGGAAGTTTTCTGGCGCCGTTGCCGGGGACTCCCAGTGCTAAGATAGCGGAGTTGCACACTACCCTTTACCTTTGTTTTTTAGTCTTGTTAGTTTACCTTTCAGGTTTTATCTCAGTGTCCTTTATGAAAAACCACAAAAATAGTTGCTACCTTTTAGCTTTGTCTTGCTTTGCCGATTTATGCTATCCTCACCATGGGTGATGAACCACCCAAATATGGTAGGATGGACATGTTTCACTTGGATCGTCTTCGATCAATTTGTGCTCGCGCTAAAAACCCAACCGACTTGGTTGAGGGAAAATCATTGGATGATCATGCTCATTATACGCGGCACCGCCTATCTCAGAAAGGGAAACACTTATGGGATCAAATACATGTTTCTTATTGCCATGCTAAACTTTTGTGCCACATTTATGATTTTACTTGCTGTTCTAATATAGATCATAAACACCTTCCTTTCCAATGTGAGTTTAATGAAAATGAGATCTTATCTTCTTATGCTAAAGGTGTTTATGATTACTTTGATGTTGAAAAGATTGAAGAGTTTGTTGCTTTTAAAGGTGCCTATGAGATTGCTTCTTTGATTGAAAAGTATCACGATACTATTTTCGAGTCTGAAAACTTTGCAGTTCTTGCTTATTGCTTTGAGAATTATACTTACAATGCTTATATTGAGGATTTTAAAAATAGAATGCTTGCTGCCAAAGAAGAGGCTAATGATTGCTATGAAGAGGAATCTTATGATTCCGAGGACTCACTTGATACTTCCCTTTCTGATGATTTTGATACTTGCTTTGTTGATGGCCAAGATGCCACTATGGATGATACTGACAAAAATGAACTCTCTATAGTTCCATATGTTAAGCATGAAATTGTTGCTATTGCACCCACACTTGATTGTCCTATTATCTTTTTGAAATCTCCAACTCCGGAGAACTTTGCTCTTATCAAAGCTCAATGTGATGGGTTGCATCTATCTTATCATCCTAAAAACCGTGTTAAAAATAATACACGTGGGATTGTAGGTCATGAACAACATGATTTATGTGATAGTTATATTCTTGATGTTGTTCATGATGCTACTGAAAATTACTTTGAGAGAGGAAAGTTTGGTTGTAGAAACTTCCATGTTACAAAAACACCTCTCTTCATGTTGAAAGTTTTGAAGTTGTTCTTGTTCTACCTTCCTATGCATGTCACTTTGTGCTTCTTTGATTTATTTTCTTACAAGATGCATATGCATAGGAAGTGGGTTAGGCTTAAATTTGTTTCACATTTGCTTCTTGATGCTCTCTTTTGCTTCAATTCTTATTCTGTTGTGAGCATCTTTCATAATCTTTAAGCCTAGCTAATGGCTCTAAAGAAGCGCTTTCGGGAGGCAGCCCGCAACGAATTTAGGTTTTTATTTTTGATTTTGTTGTGTCTTGATGATTTTTACTAATGTAGCAACATTATTGTATCTTTATTTTTCAGCTTTGTGCCAAGTTATAGCCTCTTACGACAAGGGAACTAAAAGTTGTGACATGCTGTCCAGAAAACAGATTCTGTCCTCGTGACCAGAAAAATTCCAGAAAAATCCCAGTTCATCTTTTTGAGCTGAAATTTTTAAAAAGTATGCTCTATACAATTAAGAAACTTCCGTATGTTCTGAGTTTTTTTATTTGAGTGGCAGAAGTGCCCCTAAAAAATTCTTTACTATCTGCTGTTCTGTTTTTCACAGATTCTGCCACGTTTTGTCTCTCCTAACTTTTGCAAACCTTAAGCTTGCTTTTTCTTTGCAAAAACTTTTTGGAACTCTTGAGAAACAGTAGCTCTTCAAGAATATCTTTATATCCAGTGGAAAAAATTTATTTATTAAGGGTACTAACCTCTCTAATCAGCTTATGATGAGTTATGTATGAAGGGAGTTTTCAAGTGTGTGATGGAAGCTGATGAAAGAAGATCCAGGAGTGTCAAGCGCTCAAGCTTGGGGATGCCCCCATGCATCCCCAATAAATATTCAAGGAGACTTAAGCGTATAAGCTTGGGGATGCCCCCGTGCATCCCCTTCTCCATCAACACTCATCAGTTCGTCCTTCGTCTCACTATATTTTTATCACTTCATGCGTTATGTGCTATGCTTGGAGCGTCTCGCTCTTAGGTTTTGTTTTTAGTTTTCTTTAGCTTTGCTTGCTGTTCATAACAAGTTAGATCCCGTCTTACTTTGTGTGGGAGAGAAACACGCTCCTTTTTCAAAATCTAGAACACATCATAGGATTTTTCCTGCTTATCTTTTTGCTGTTGTGTGTTCTTTATCTTTTCATAGCTACTGTCATGTTTAGTTTTAGTCTTAGTTTGTCTTTAGCAAGAGCCTTGGCTTTTGTTTAGTTTGTTGCTGGAACTCTTTTTAGTTTTCATGTTTATCTTGTTAAAGAGAGTTGGTTGTTGCATTGAGTTATGTCTTGTTTTGAAAGTAGGTAATTGAGGTTGCTATTTAATTTTTGTACTAACTTGCAATAGTTTTGAGGTATTGATGTGAGTAATGTTTGAACTTTTGGTGTCAAGAGTTCTTGCCTATTAGTGATAGGTGTCGTATTTTGGGCAATCCGTGTGTATTTTCAAAACCTACAAAACTAGTTGAGAACTCTAGCTACTAGATGGATCACTACTCTTCTGAGGAGTCAAATATCAGAGAACACTCACGTACCAAGAGTCGAGGATGCGCAAGGATAACTAAACCCCCATACACTCCTCCTCGGGGTACTTGTCTCTTTGTGAACCTCCTTATTAGATTGAGAGTTATCGATAATAAGTGCATGAGTTCTTCGGACTAATGTAAGTATTGAAAGTTGACACTTCCACCTTCCCATATTTTGCTAGCCTCTCCCGTACCGTGCATTGCCTTCTTCTCACTCCGAGAGTTGGTGTCCACCTTCGCCGGTACATCCAAACCCTTGGAATGATACGCTCTATCATCATAAGCCTCCTTATATCTTCCCTCAAAACAGCCACCATACCTACCTATCAAGGCATTTCCATAGCCTTTCCGAGTTATATTGACATGCAACTTCCACCTCTTCATGACTTGATCTTCATGTCATACATGTTCTTGCTACACTGGCAGCGACATACATTGCATACTTCATGATAGTTACATCTTCTTTATGTTTTCAGTACCTTGTAAAGTGTGAAAGATCTCCTTTACCTTCTTGTAAAATAGAGTGTTGCCCTTAAGTGAGGAAAAGATCCCAAAGTGGACACATTAAAAGATCCCAAAGAGGACAAATGAGAGTTAAATATAAAGAGCCATTGAGGCCACAAAAAGATACAAAAAATAGAAAAAAGAGAAAAAGAAATAAAAAGGGAGAAAGGGGCAACACTACTATCCTTTTGAGAGATCCACACTAGTACTCCCTTTATATCCTTGTACTCCATAGAGATGATCATTATGCATATAGCTATGTGGGGACCTTCACACTATAGAACTTGGCTTGCATATTCCAAGGATGAGCCTCCTCAAACGAGCTCTAGGTCTTCATGAGCGAGCAAGTTAGATGCACCCCCACTAGTTCCTTTGGAGAGCTTCTTAGCTCGTATGTGCATCCGTTGCATGGCAATCCCTACTCCTCACATCATATCTATCATTTGGCATCCCTTGCCTATGATTGTCCTCATTGATGTGAGCCGTTCTCATCCTTTTTGTCTTCCTCCTCCACCATAATTCTCTCTTTGCCATCTTAAGTGTCAACTCTCGTGCTTACGCTCATCCATTGCATGAGTGCTCAAAATATTGAAAAGGAGTGGATCAAATTGACTTGTACCTGGCTAGTGGTCTGGGGACGAGTCAAGATAAGATTCCAAAGAAGACCAAGTGTGAAACTTTAGTAGATTGAGTTCTCAACGCAAAAATTATTTTTCTCGTATTCCCTATCCCCCTTCTTGCACGCAAACACCATTTGGAGACATTCGAGTCACGGACAGCGAGAGCTCTTGCACCTATTGTTCTTTTGTTATTTGTTTCAATGTTAATATAGACTCTTGCATGTGATGACTTGAATTGAATCTCTAACCTTGATTGCTTTACTTTTCAAAGTTCTTTTATGGTTACTAGCATGTCACCACAGAAATTATGTTGTTATCATTTACCTACTCGAGGACGAGCAGGAATTAAGCTTGGGGATGTTGATACGTCCAAAACGTAGCTATAATTTCTGCTTGCTCCATGCATGTTTTGTGTGATATTGCTATGATCTAGATACACTTTCATACATTTTTTATCATATTTGGACTAACCTATTAACTCAGTGCACCCCAGTGCCAGTTCCTGTTTTCTTCTGTTTTTTTATTTCAGTTTTCCCCCATATAAAAAGTGCCAGAAAAATTCCGAGAAAAATACAGGAAAAATCAGCGTATAGGAAGCTTCGAGAAGAGCCCGGGAGGGGCCAGACGGGAGCCAGGGGGGCCCAGGCGGCAACCCGGCGCGGCCCCACCCCTGGCTGCGCCAGGGGGGCGCCTGGGGCCCCTGGCCGACCTCTTGCTTCCCCCCTTTGCCTATTTATTCTCCGTCACGGGGAAACTCCAGAAGAGGAACCCTATTCCGCAAACTCGCCTCTGTTCCGCCGCCGCCGCGCTTCCGAAGATCGGGAGCACCAGAAGACCTCTTCCTGGCACCCTGCCGGAGGGAGGATTGACCTCCGGGAGTCTCCTCGCCACCATGGATGCTCCCTAGATGTCTCGTGAGTAGTTTTCCTTGGACCATGGGTCCGTGATCAGTAGCTATGTGATGTTCTCCTCCCCTCTTTGATCTTCATTGTTTAGACCTCGTGAGCTGCCCTGCATGATTGAGGCACCTTTGTAATATTTCTGCTGTTGCTATGCCGAGTTTGGAGGGATCTGATGGATTATGAGATTATGTTCAGATTGTGATAGAGTGATATATTTGGTTTTTATCTCTTATATTTTTGTTCCTAAGTAATTCTTGCATGTTCTCTGTTGTTGTTTATTGCTTTGGCCAAGTAGTAGGTAGTGACTCCAAGAGGGAACATTGTGCTAGATTGTGGGTTCATGCCCCCCGATGACACGCTTGAGTGACAGAAACATGAGTCTAGGGGATGTGTTGTTGACACAAGGGGGAAAACAACGGTGCTTGTAACCGCGGTTACAAGGATTGTTTACTTTACGCAAAGTTCTTTTTATTGCAGTTGTCTGTTGCTTTGGGTTTACACTTTGGGTGGGGCTCGCAACTTAATACCAGCGAGATGTTCTGGATAGATATCTCAAGGTGGACGATTAGTAGTAGATGCAGATGGATTTCGGTCTACTTATTTTGGCGTTCTGCCCGTGCTTTTGATCCTCTTCCTTTCTTTTGTAGCATAGTTAGCATTGCGGTGCGTTCATAAATCCTTTCAATTGCCCTTCTGTAATTTGTTTACCTCGCATAGCAGTTTTATCGTCTTTTGGGAGAGAGACATCACTAGTGAACATCACGTATCCCGGTCCATATCCTCATTATTATTTCCAAGCTATATTTACTTTACTGCTTTTACTTGCTATCATTATCCCTTGCGTTTTATCCTTTTTGAACAACAAGACCGGAGAGATTGACAACCTCTCTGAACTTCGTTGGGAACAAAGTTATCTGTGTCCGTGTGCAGGTCCACGTCAGTTGCGCCGCTGACACCTACTTATCATCTCTGGAGTCCTACTGGCGACAAACCTTGGTATCTTCACCGAGGGAAAACTGTTGCTACACTACATCTCAAACCTTCCACTTGGGGTAACCAACAAAGGGCGAGAAGCCATCAACGGCCAGACCAACAGGGTTCTCGGTGTTGAGATAATTCGTGCAAAAAGAGATGCAATCTTCGGTTAGAAAGCCCTTCGCTATGCTTGCATCTGGACGGGACCTGTCACGAATGTATTTTTTGATGTGTCCATTCATCCTTTCGAACGGCATCATGCTGCGCAGAAACGCAGGCCCGAGTTGGACGATATCCTCCACGACGTGGATCAGCAGATGCACCATAATGTCAAAGAACGCGGGCGGGAAATAGATCTCAAGCTCGCATAGTATGAGCACGATCTCCTCCTGTAGCCTTTTGAGTTGCGTAGCGCAAATCGACTTCCGGGATATGACGTCAAAAAAGTTGCAAAGGCCAAACAACGTTTTACAGACGTGCTCGTCCATTATCCCTCGCATCGCAACCAAGAGAATCTGCGTCATCAGCACGGCACAGTCGTGAGATTTCATCCCGCTGAAACACTGCTTCACCTCGTCTAGGTATCTGCTTATCTTCCCCGCGTAGCCTTTCGGAAATTTTACTCCTATGAGGCAGTGGATAAACCGCTTGATCTCCTCCTCGCACAGAGTGAAGCATGTCGGGGGGCTGTGAACAATACCGGTCTTCTTCTTGGTCGTCCTTTTTCGTTTATGAGAGTTTTGCGTTTCCGTATCCTCTTCCTCCTCCATCTCATCATCGTCGTCACTAGCGGGGTGAAGTTCCCTCCTGATGCCCATAAATTTCAAGTCATTCCTTGCTTTTGGCCCGTCCTTGGTCTTCTCCGGCATGTTGATTAGCGTGCCAAACAAGCTCTCGCACACGTTCTTTGTGATATGCATTAGATCAAGGCTATGAGGACTGCGGAGTAGACTCCTGTATTCCAAATCCCAGAAAACAGACCTCGCTTTCCATACCCTCATCAACGGTTGAGTCTTCTTTTTTTTTCTTTCCCGACGCGGGGCACTCTTTCCAAGTTTTCAGCAAGTTGTCGATTTCTTTGCCGCTCCTTCGAGCTGGGGGTGCTCAGAGCTCCTCGCTTACATCGAACAGATGTCCCTGTTTTCTCCACTCGTGTTTCTTGGGAGGCCACCTCCGAGACCCCTGGAACACGGTTTTTGAAGATCCGAGATCTTTTGGTAGCTGGCGGTACGTTGTATTATCCATGCACCTAACGCATGCACAGAATCCTTGGACCACCTGCCCTGAGAAATATCCGTATCCGAGATAGTCGTGCACCGTCGTGATCACCGCGGCTTTCATTGGGAAATATTCTTTTGCCGCGGCGTCCCACGTATTGACTCTGTCTTTCCATAACGTTTCTAGCTCCTCTTTCAACAGCTGCAGATATAGATTGAGGTCCGTACCTGGTTGTTTCGGCCCTTGAACTAGCATACACATTGTTATGTACTTTTTCTTCATGCACTTCCATGGGGGAAGGTTGTATATGCATACAAACACGGGCCAGGTACTGTGTGTGTTGCTCTGGCCGCCAAACGGATTGACTCCATCGGCACTCACACCAATCCTGAGGTTCCTTGGTTCTTTCCCAAAATCTAGGTATTCGAAGTCCAACGCAGTCCATTGGCTACCATCTGAAGGGTGCCTCAGCATGTCCTCCTTTTCCAAATACGGGTTCGGGTCATCCTCTTTTAGCTTCTTTCTATCTGCGTGCCAAGTCATGAGCTTTGCTTCCTCGGGATCTACGAAATACTGCAGACGAGGAGTGATCGGAAAGTACCATACCACTTTTCTAGGAACTTTCTTCCCTCTCTTGTATCGACTAACACCGCACACCGAACATGTGGTTTTATCTTTGTCCTCACCCCGATAGATCATGCAATCATTTATGCAGACGTGGTATTTAACGTGCGGAAGATCGAGAGGGAAAAGGACTTTCTTGGCCTCAGCGATACTAGTTGGGCACGTGTTGCCCTTCGGAAGACGATCGTGCCAGAATGCCATGTTATCATCGAAGATTTCGTCGGTCCATTTGTGTTTTTCCTTCATCTCCATAGCCCCAAGTGTTACATTCAAGCGGGTATCCCCGTCGTTGCATCCTTCGTACAACTTCGTAATCGCGTCTTTCTCGAGTTGCGCCATCTTGGCTTTCTCTCTAGCTGCACCTCTTGCGTTCAACGCCTCTTTGACAAGCAGCTCTTGAACATGAGGGTCCCGCACCCAGCTTGAATCATCATGTCCGACATCTTGATCTTCATGTCCGGCATCTTGATCTACATGATCCGCTTCGGCATCTTCTTCATGATCATGTACGGGATGCTCTTCGTCATCTCGCCCGCCGCTGTTTTCTGGTTGCCCTTCCTCATTTACTGGCGCCCCACCATTGACGTCCTCCTCCTCACCAGCTTCATCACTTATCCATCGTGTGTAGCCATCCATCAAACCATTACGCTTCAGGTGTCTTTGCAATATTCCGGAATCAGGCTCGGTCACGCACTGCAGTTTGCATCTCCGACACGGACATCTTATATCCGACCTATTATTCCTTAGCATGTCGTTTATCGCACATTGCATCCACCTAGCCACGGTGATATCGCTCAGCATCTCGCGGACCATGGTCGATCACCTGCGTGCATGGAGAGAGCAACACAATTATATATCACAGTCGTCGCCGGAAAAATTCGGCATGACCTTCCCTAATAATGCATGGGAGCATGCGGAGAGTGCGCCAGAAATTTGCCGAAACGGAAATGAATCGACATTTCGGCAAAACATTGGTCACTCAAGATACACATATACATCAAACCACCATAAGCTTCACATATACATCAAACCACCACAAGCTTCACATATACATCAAACCCAAGATTCACATATACAACAAACCCCAAGCTAATAAAGGCAAGTATATGGGTCATAAATGGAACAAAAGAGTTTGGGAGGAGGTCCACTTACTTCAATATGAAACAAAATAGATGTAATGCCAAGTATCGATGGATAAATGGAAGAAATGAGGTGGGGAGGAGGAGAAAACCGAATAGATCTAGGGTGAGAAGAGTGGATCTAGTTTGAGAATTGTGTGGAGTGAATGAGAGGTGGTAGGTGGGGTGGAGTAGATAAGGGCAGCTCTAGGCATTTAGTGGCGCATATAGAAAGTCAGTGGTGGCGCATTGGTGAAATGCGCCACCCCTAAGCTCTTATGAGTGGAGCATTAGAGAAATGCGCCACCCCTAAGGACCTTATGGGTGGCACATTTACAGAATGCGCCACCTTTAAGCTCTTAGGGGTGGCGCATTCTGTAAATGCGCCACCCATAGGGTCCTTAGGGGTGGCGCATATGCTAGATGCGCCACGTATAAGATCATCCAGGCTGGCCCACTCCTAAGGGTGGCGCACTGGAAAATAATGCGCCACCCATAATGGAAAATAATGCGACACCCATTATGGGTGGCGCATTATTTTCCAGTGAACCACCTCTAACAGATGGTGGCGCATGGCCTTCTATATGCGCCACTAATAAGCTTTCCATGTATAGCTATTTCCTTAGTAGTGTCGGGTGAAACCCGATGTCGCAAAGGTCGTGTGCCGTTGGGAAAAGGTTTGGTCGCACATCCGATACGAGAAATATGGGGGAAATATTCACTGACTAATAATTCGGCGAAGCAAATACTACAAACAATTCTAGCAAGCAATAAAATAAAGAAACAAACAAAAATTTTAATTTTGGTGAAAATCCCGGGCTGTTACAAAAGCAAAGACTAAACATGTGCCAGTGCTCTTGGTTTTGAAAACAGAGATAAAACTCTTTTGAGAAGTGCAACTTTCCAGTCAATGGTGAACGGTAAAGGTCTCTCAATATCTCCCATGCCAACCATATTAATGTCTTTTGCTTACACTTTCGTTCCCTTATCCATACATCATTTGACGGTCTATGGTGTCTGTTATTTTTCCTCAAGTATGGAAGGAAGTTTTCTCGTTCCATCTATCATTAGCAGCATTTGGTCCATTTCATTCCATCATCAAGTATGGGGGAGGTGTAACTCTTTTTTTTCTTGACTAGTTAAAACTTCCGTCAAAATATTTTTGGCATGGTAGATACTCATTTTCCCTCACCGCACCATGAGCTTGTACGGTTTACAAAAGGGAAGCTTTTGAATAAGTTTCGAGATGGCACAAGAAAGTTAGGGATGGCCGTTAAATACCATATATAGGAAGGTATGGTGGACTCAAGTGGAATAACTGGTTTGAAAAGGAGTTTGGATACACAAGCAGAATTCCGCTTAGTATGAGCGAAGGCTAGCAAAAGACTGCGAAGCGACCAACTAGAGAGCAATAATTGTCATAATCATGTAGAGCGACAAAGCAACATTGAATCGGGCATGAAAGTTATATAACTATTCTGAAATAAAAAGATCATCAAGGCATGATAGACTTTTTAGTCATAAACATGTGTGAACATGTGCCAAGTCAATCCAAGAATTCTCCAAAGAGAAATACCACTTCAATATGCCAAACCATGAACAATGCAATGCATGTAAATCATTTCAACAAGACATTATGCACTCTATCTCTTCGACATGAGCCACAAAGAAAGCATGAACACTGGGAAAGCATTTTAAACATAGTACTATTTCGCTACAAGCTGGTCTCTAGATCATAAGTACATGCATATGTTTAAAAGTAGAAACAAGAAGAGTTCATACCGGCTTTCCTTGTTGCTTCCCTTCCGTCGATCTTTCTCATTACTGTCTTGTCACTTGCACGATCGAACGTGGGAAATATAATCAAATGCCATCACGGACTCGAGCTGAACTCTAAAAACAAAGCAAACTAAAGAGAGAAAGGAAATCTTTTGGGGATTTTTCAAAGGTTAAACGAAGCAAAAGAAAAAAAGAAATCTTTTTGTTGTTTTTGCAAATTAAAATGGCAAAGAAGAACGGGAAAAAACTTCAAAGAGATCAAAGCGGAAAAAAAACGGATAATACAATGGAAAAGGGAGAAGGGCGCGTACTCCCCAAACTTAGGCTTTTGGCCTAAGTTGGTAGCAGCTACTGCCCCCAGGAGCCTCCTGCTCCGGGGTGGTATGAGTAAGTCCATGAGTCGTACGAGCCCTCCGGTGCGTACACCAAAGTCCTCAGGTCCTCCCATGCAGAAGGATCCGCGCTCCAAGCAGAGGAATACCCCTCACCAAATTGGGTGACGGTCTCCCCCTGGAAAGGTGGGAACTCACCATGCTCCTCCTCGTTGGGCACAACCCCCGCCGTGGGGTTATGCAACTGATACTGGTCCATGAACTCATCGAACCGGATATCGTTGAAGGATCATCCGGTGATGCGGGTATAATCAAACAAAAGTGGTGTAGGTAGACGGATCTCTCGAATGATAGTCTTTACAAACCTCAAAATATAAATAAGGTTACCAAACTCGGAAGTCATGGTAACAAACTTGTGCCTCTTCATAGTAACAAGATCAAGACTTGAGTAAGAAAAAGGAACATCATCAAGATGTGGGGTGCCATTAACATACTCAAGGATAAGCGTGGCGTAAACGCCACCAAATAAATCTCCCTTGTTACCATTCATAGCAAGGCGACGAGCCATTAAGGCACCCATATTATAATCATTCCTACCTGAGAGGGCGTTCGCATAGATCGCAAAATCTGATGCGGAAACGTTGCTCGTGTTGTCACGAGCCAACACCCCTCTAGCAATAAAATACGCAAAATACCTGAGGTGGGGGAATAAGATGCTGGAAATCTTTATACGTCGGATATCCCTTGTCTCCTGGCTAAAAAGAGAGTCGAAGAGAGTCCTCAACTCGGAGGGCTGAGTGTTCATCTTCGCTGTTTGACCAATGTTCGGCACACCTATTATATCACATAATCTTGCCAAAGACATGGTCATAAGCTCATTGTAAATTTTAAACTCAATAACCCCAGCATCATGATTATAACAGAAACTATTAATAAAATAGGAGGTGAGTTTTTTATACTGTACCACACGGCATAGTGCTAGCCGTGTCAAACCTGCATTAGCACAGAGGCCATAAAATTCCTCCTTGATTCCTGCAGCTGCAAGAAAATCATCGCACGGATACATCACTGCGCATGTTGGACTTGTATTTTCCAACAACTCTAGGGGCACATGATCTTCATTGTAGGTCACCCTAGCGGCTGAGGGTGAAGCTGCATCTCTATTAACTCGATCAGAGCGCTCGGGCTTCTTCTTCCCAAGCCACCCCTTTGCTTTTCCAAGCAAACTCATTTATGAAATTTTTGACAATTCACAAAAACAAGGATTTAAGCCAAGTGAGTTGAGGCAAACTACTCTACTCACTTACCTAAGGCATAAACTTGCATCAAAACTTGGAAAATAAATTTCTACACATCCATGCAATCTCATATAAACAGCATCAAGAACTACTAAATACTCACAAATGAAGCCACCAATCAAAAATATAATTGGAGGGGTGGAGGAGTTGCATACCAGGGAGTATTTGCTCAAAATCTCAGCTCAATTGATGGGCTATGGAGAGAGATCAAAATTCTGGACAGAGAGCAGCAAGAACGCAAGTTCCAGGAGCGGAACTCGTGTTTTGGGGAAGAAAGGGAGAGAGAGGAAGAAGACTCACCTGGAGATGGGGCTTGTGGTCCCTAGGCGCCGTGTGGGCGCGGCCAGGGGGCAGGTCGTGCCAGCTGGCCGCCTGGGCCACTGGTGGCCCCCCTGATCAGCCACAGCTGCCCCTGGGTCTCTCTCGAGATGGAATTTTTTTTTCTGGAATTATTCTAAAAACTTCATTGTTGAAAAAAAATTGGAGTTCAAAAAGCTGCGAAACTTTCTGAAAACTTGAAGCAGTGGTTAGAATTGTGAAGCTTCAAAAACATATAAACTTTGGCACAGCAAGTAGAACAAAAGCTAAAGCAAATTAAAACATAACAAGCTCCACTTTTTACCTATATAAAACATGCTAGCTAGCAAGGTTGATGAAGTCTTACCAACGAACCTGCGATATATAAAGCAAAAAGTCTCACATCTTATGAAATGATCATTGCACCTTTACTTTAATGGACATTGTCCACACCATAATGGTTTTGTATTTGTGGTGCACATGTAGAGGACAATCCCATTCTCAATTCACGGTCTCGATATTCTCTATAGAGTTAAGGCCATGCCTTTTGTCGATCTTCTTCAGAAAATACACCATGTGTTCTTTATGATCAACATTGAAGGTAACCTTCCCTTTATTGCAATCAATAATAGCACCTGCGGTGTTAAGAAAAGGACTACCAAGAATAATGGACATGCTCCCATCCTCGGGCATGTCAAGCACAACAAAATCTGTAAGGATTAAGCAATTATCAACTTCAACAGGAACATCCTCACAAATACCAATCAGGACGACTGTTGACTTGTCAGCCATCTGAAGAGAGATATCTGTAGTGATTATTTTTTCTAAACATAGCCTCTTGTAAATATAAGAAGGCATGACTCTCACTCTTGCTCCAAGATCACATAAAACGGTTTTGACATAATTATTCTTTATGGAGCAACGAATGATGGGTATACCTGGATCACTAAGCTTCTCAGGAATCTTGCCACTGAAAGAGTAGTTAGCAAGCATAGTAGATATTGCCTCATTAGGGACTTTTCTTTTATTAGTAACAATATCTTTCATATATTTTGAATAAGGAGGTAACTTAATAGCATCAGTCAAAGGAATCTGAAGAAAAAAGAGGTTTCATCCATTCACAAAATTTATTATAATGCTCTTCTTCTTTAGATTTAAGAGACTTACCTGGAAAGGGCATGGGGTATTTTACCCATGTTTCTCTTTCCTTCCCATGTCTTCTTGCGATGAAGTCTTCTCTCGTGTAATTCTTGCTTTTGTCGGGTGCTTCTTCTTCTCGCACCTCGGGAGGATCATTCTTCTCCTTATCCTTCTCGGGCTCAGTACCGTCTTCAGTTTCAGCATTGGAGGTAGCTATGTTGTTAGGATCAACAGTGGGTTCTTCACTTGTCATAGTATCATTGGAGTTGTCAGCTTCCTTGTGTTTCTTCTTCTTCTTTTTCTTCTTTGGAGAGCTAACAATCTCGTCTTGTACCTGCACTTGAGAATCTTGCTCGATCCTCTTTGGATGCCCCTCGGGATAGAGAGGGTCATGGGTGTGTGTACCACCTCTAGTCTTTATATCGTAATCTTGTATATCCTATTTGGAATTATTAGCAAGCAACTCTTTTTGCACATTAGAAATTTGTTCAAGATGAGTTTGAACCATATGGAAATGCTTAACAAGACATTTAACATCATTAACTGTTCTTTCAAGAACATCAAGTAAACTTTTGATAGCAAGGGAATTATCATGCAACTGATTTTGTATCTTCTCATTAAAATGGTCTTGCTTAATAATGAAATTATCAAGCTCATCTAAACATTTATCAGGAGGCTTACCTTTAGGGATGTCACTTTCAATGAAATCTAAAAGAGAGTGTACCTCTACCAAGGGAGGGTGAGTAGTAGGCTCACACAACTTCTCAATAGGAGGTAGGTTCTTCACGTCTTCGGCTTTAATGCCTTTCTCCTTTAAAGACTTCTTTGCTTCTTGGATATCTTCGGGGCTTAGGACAAGCATGCCCCTCTTCTTTGGTGGTGGAGGTGCTTCAGTGACGGACCAATCTTTGTGGTTCTTGGCAATCTTTCCCATTAGTTCTTCAGCATCGTCCGGTGTTCTTTCCCTGAAAACACACCCAACACAACTGTCCAGATAGGATCTAGACTCATCGGTCAGACCAGCATAAAATATATCAAGTAATTCATTCTTACGGACGTCATGTCCCGGTCTAGCCTTAATTAAACCGCAATACCTCCCCCAATCTTTAGGGAGGTGCTCATCCTGCAACTGTTTAAAGTTGTAAGTTATTTGCAAAGAAGCATGTTGCATATGAGTAGGAAAATATTTATCAACAAAAGATTGAGCTAAGTCCTGAGGACTTTTAATGGAACCATAAGGTAGTGCATCATGCCATGCTTTAGCGTCTCGCTTCAAAGCAAAAGGAAAAACTTAGCCACATAAAAGTTTCGGATCCTCTCGTCAGTAGTAAATAAGCCACCCAACTCATTGAGTTTGGTCAAGTGTGCTATAGCATCATCATTTTCTCTGCCATAAAAGGGGTCAGCTTCAGCTTTGGATATAAGTGAAAGGTCAACAGGGAAATCATAATCAGGATCAGTGATGCATACAGGAGACGTAGAAAATTCAGAATTAGGAGTGGTCTTGTTCTTCATGAAGTGCTTTTGAAGCAACTTTTTAATAGCACCAGGGTCAGAGTTGGCGCACTCTGTAAGTTCCCTGCAAAAATCATCATCGAGGATAATATAATCATCATCAAGGATTCTCTCCTTGATTTTATCTAAGTCTGGGTAACCAAAGGCTTTGCACGTAGGAAAATAGGTAGCAGGAGCCTCAGTCTCGGACTGTGCTGCAACCTTAGCAATCTGAGCTTCAAGATAGTGACCAAGAAAACTAGTATCATCAAGAGTAGTGGAAGCATCATCAAAAGTATCGGACATAGTAACAGACTCAGTGGAAGTAGCATGTGGTGGTGGTGGTGAAGCGAACTTACTTATAACTGAAGGCGAATCAAGCGTAGCACTAGTGCTCGGAACAGTACCTTTTTTGTAGTGGATGGTAAGATCGGAACCTTGGGGTCTCCTTTCTTACCCATAGCGGATAAAGTGCAGCAGGCAGAATACTTCAAGTAGACTTGTAAATAAAGCTACGCTCCACGTCAAGGACGCCAGAAAACAGTACTTGATGACCCTCAACTGTAGGGGATCGCGGTAGTCTTCGCGGTAAAGATAACCCAATTTATTGATTCGACACAAGGAGAGCCAAAGAATATTTATAAGCTTTGACAGTTGAGTTTTCAATTCAACCGCACCTAAAATATACTTGCTTGCAACAAAAGATTAATAGCTACGGTGATATGATAGTGATAGTGGCAACGGTGAAAGTAAAACAGCAAAGGCAAACTACTAGTAACCAGCAGGATTGAAACATTGTAGGCTAGGGAGATGGATGGTTGGGCGCTGCTTGGATAAGAGTGAACATGCAATAGATTCTACCACGGGGCAAGGCACACAGAAAAGAAAGGATCATCTAGGAAAATATCAAACATTAGGCATGTATCCCGTAGGTAGTTGTGCGTGATTGCCATAAGAACTTGCACAACATCTTTTGTCCTACCATCCCGCTACGAACGGGGCCAAAGGGAACTTATGGAGATTAAGGTGCTCCTGTCAAAGAGCACCGGAACAAAGAAATAAACTCAATGGATACATGAAATCCTCAAATTATAGTCCATCCCCTTTGGTGTCCCAAGCTGTCACCTTTGGGATCGCCGGTTCCGGACCATAATAGGTGCATACAACTCATAGATAGGATCAAGAACATAAATATACTCATGAAAACACAAGTGTTCAGATCTGAAAACATGGCACTCGGGCCCAAAGTGACAAGCATTAAGAGCAAAAAGTTGTACTACCTCCAATCCAAATTAATTGACGCACACTTAGTACAACTTTGTACTAGAGTTGTACTAAGTGTGCGTCAATTAATATGAATCGGAGGGAGTAGCAAAGATGATAAACACCAAAGTAGTTGATAGGCAACATGCCCCCAACAATCTGACGAAATATTACATGATCAAACTCATCCAATCCCTACCATCCCCTTTGCCTACAGCAGGGAATTACTCACACATGTGAAGAGAAGTCATGGAGGGAGGATGGAGTGGTGATGGTGATGACGATGGCGACGATCTCCCCTCTCCGGAGGCCAAATCAGGCTCCAGATTAGCCCTCCCGAGGAAGAACAGAGGATGGCGGCGGCTCCGCAACGGAAACTGGAAAAGTGACTTCTGTTCTAGGGTTTTCGCGTCACGGGAATAAATAGGAGTCGAGGTAGGGAACCAGAGGCGGTGGGAGTCCCCAGGCGGACCCCCGACGCGGCTAGGGGTGGGGTCGCGCCAGCAGGGCGCCTGGGGCCCCCTGGCTGCCCTCTGGCCCCACTTCTGGGTCCGGGCTCCATTGGATGCGTGCATTTTCTGTGGATTTTCCTGGAATTTTCTGAGACACCTAAAAAATCCATTTTTCTGCACATAAGAAAACCATACAGGCAGCTCTGCTGAAAACAGCGTCAGTCCGGGTTAGTTTAGTTCAAATCATGCAAGAATGAAGGCAAAAAAATAGCAAAAGTGTTTGGAAAAGTAGATACGTTTGAGACGTATCAACTCCCCCAAGCTTAGCATATTACTTGTCCTCAAGAAATTCTGTTCAACGAACTAGACGCGACAAAGAAAACTTTGACAAACTCTTTTGCTTCATTAGATGTATATAAGCATGTACTACGAAAAGAGTTTAGCAAGTATTGAGACAATGCTATGAGGACAATGCACGAAGCAATCCTTCTTTCAAGTGATCAATCACAAACAACCAAAAGTAAATAATATGCTGCCGAAAATCAAGACAAGATCTCAATGCACATAGCTTGAACATACTAGAGTGGTATCTCGCTAGCCTCCATGACTGAAGCAAAAAATAATTGCAGAAACTCCTCCGGAGTTTTAAAAAAGACTAGAACTAAGAATTTCAGAACAAGCAATATCACAATCATGCAGAAGACAACGTGGTACTTTGGGACAATGCATGTTACACTAAGAATGACATTTATGCTCTCAATAGTTGGTGCTTTGAAGAAAGAAGTGGAGACTCTCGAACCATGGCTTTTTGATGGCAAGGTTGAAAACCCGTGGTTGGAAGCAAAGACTAAACATGTGCCAGAGCTCTTGGTTTTGAAAACAGGGATAAAATTCTTTTGAGAAGTGCAACTTTCCAGTCAACGGTGAACGGTAAAGGTCTCTCAATATCTCCCATGCCAACCATATTAATGCCTTTTGCTTACACTTTCGTTCCCTTATCCATACATCATTGACGGTCTATGTTGCCTTTTATTTTGCCTCAAGTATAGAAGGAAGTCTTCTCGTTCCATCTATCATTAGCAGCATTTGGTCCATTTCATTCCATCATCAAGTATGGGGGAGGTCTAACTCTCTTTTTTTCTTGACTAGTTAAAACTTCCGTCAAAATATTTTTGGCATGGTAGATACTGATTTTCGCTCACCGCACCATGAGCTTGTAAGGTTTACAAAAGGGAGGCTTTTAAATAAGTTCTGAGATGGCACAAGAAAGTGTAAGTTAGGGATGGCCGGTAAATACCATATATAGGAAGGTATGATGGACTCAAGTGGAATAACTGGTTTGAAAAGGAGTTTGGATACACAAGTAGAATTCCGCTTAGTGTGAGGGAAGGCTAGCAAAAGACTGGGAAGCGACCAACTAGAGAGCAATAATTGTCATAATCATGCAGAGCGACAAAGCAACATTGAATCGGGCATGAAAGTGATATAACTATTCTGAAATAAAAAGATCATCAAGGCATGTGTGAACATGTTCCAAGTCAATCCAAGAATTCTACCAAGGGAAATACCACTTCAATATGCCAAACCATGAACAATGCAATGCATGTAAATCATTTCCAACAACACATTATGCACTCTAGCTCTTCGAGATCAGCCACAAAGAAAGCAGGAACACTGGGAAATCATTTAAAGATAGCATTATGTCGCTACAAACTGGTCTCTAGATGTAACATCACAAAATTTTCAAAATTTTGGAATGTTAATAAATTAATTATAATGATGATTGTTTGCTTGATACATTTGATTTTCACTAGGATCTAAAACTTTCGGAGTTTATTGAATATTAAAATGAGAGGGAATAAAATGACTTTCCCTAATATTCACCGTTGGTGTTTTGGAATTTATTATTTAAAACAAATCCAACAAATTAAAATGAGAGAAGGTAATATGACTCCTTCATTATAAAAGAAAGTTGGAAATGTTTTAATTTGATTTTATTTTAATTTAATTGGTGTTATTTTAATAATTTTCCATTCAAAATAATAATAACATGAGAGAAGATAAAATGACTTTTTCAGAAAAATTGAGTGGGAACTATTTAAATAATTATTTGAAATTTTTGTGAATTTCTAAATATTTTATAATTAAATAAGGTCATTGAAAAATGTATTTATTTTTATTTATTTATTTGGAAAGTATGTTCATTGCATAATTTTCTTTAGACTATTTGACGAATTAGGTATTTATTTCATATTTTTCTGATGTGTATTTATTTTTGTAATATTGTTTGAAGTTTCGGATTTAAAGAAAAAAAAATGTACCCAGTCGGCCCAGTAGCCCTTTCTCGCCGCGGGCGCAATTTGAGCCCGAGACGGATTTAAAAAAAATTGGGCTATATAAGATTTCGAAAATTTTCTTTTTCATTTTGTTAGAAACCCTAAATCGTCTGCGCCTCGATTTTCGTGCCACCGCCGGCGAACCTCGGGATCCATGTCACCGACGGACCGTGGGTTTCGTGTCGCTGCCGTCTCAATTTCCGCGCCGGTGAACCTTGATTTCCGTGCCGGCGATCTCGATTTCCGCGCTGGTGAACCTCGATTTTCGCGTCGCCGGTAAACCTCGAAATCCGTGCCATCAGCGAAACTCGAAGTCCGTGCCGCCGCCGCCTCGGTTTCCGTGCCATCGCCACGTCATCATCGGTGAGCTGTAGTTTCGTCCTGTAGGGAAAAGGACCTGTTCGCGATAAATTTTATTTTCTTATTCACGATTCAGTACTATCTTTCACAGATTAGTCCCCAGTTTTGGATTAGCCATATCATTTACAGCGTTAGTCCGATTTAGGTGATTCAAAAGCCTAAATTTATCTTTTGAGCTTCTCTATCCAGTAAACCTATCAAATCAACTTTTCAAACTAATTGAATTTGAATTTATTTAGATTCAAATTCAACATTCCGGAGGCCGTATCTTTTATACCATTGATCCAATTCAATTGATTCTTTTTGCGTATGATCACTCGTATCGTATGCTGGTTGTCTATAACATTTGTCCACCATATTCAAATACTTTTTTATCTGTTGAATTTAAATTTAATTGAAACATCACTTTACTATAACTTGTGTTGTAGTATTCCGTTTCACGTGATTCTTTGTGCATATCGGATCATTTGAAACATCCTACCGCTGATATCCACGCACCTTTCATATTGACATCATGTTCACCTTGAATTCATAATGCCTTTTGTCATAATATTTTATAGCAATAATTCTTTATCCGTTGACTCTCTCGAGTTCACGTTTCACGTATCACCTTCGAGCACATCGCCACCTTTACCATATCGAGCCTTTTTGTTTATGTTTTGTTGCTAAAACCTTTGTGTTTTATTTCTTAATCTTTTGGTTCCTTTATGCGTGATTAATTATGTGGTATCTTTCCTTTACAATAGATTGCTCGGAGTGTGACGAGTAGAGTTATCTGGATCGTGAGAGCGAAGAACTTCATCGAATGTATAAGGCAAGTCATACTTTGACCATTTCACAACCTATATTTTTACTTATGCATGTAGCAAATATCACCCTATGCATGTGTAGGTGTATATTATATTATGAGTGTTGCAAACCTGGTAGGGTAGCCATATGATCTTATTCCGTTTGCCTAGACAACCTAGTACGTTTTTGTTATATATTTGCTATGCTTGTAGACGTGGATTGGTTTGATATTACATTGAGCTATGTGAGGATTTAATGACTTGACTAGTAAACTTAAATAGAATTCACCTCTGGACGGGCAGGGAGAGCATGCTGGGGCTCGTGCCTTATCTAAGACGGGACCAGGGTTAAATGCTTCCCGAATGGTATGGTTTTGGTGGTCGACAGAACGTCATGGTATATACCCTCTGAACGTAAGTGGGCGCCGTCCAGGCTCAAAAAGATCAGACATACTTGGTGACTAGAAGCTTCCATGTACAGCCGCTGGCCATATGGGCTCTGGCTTAGTTGAGTATGATGTAGGAAGCCTCTCCCGTGCAAAGCTAGCAGATGTAGATGTGATAGGTGGTACCGGCTTGCCGTTAGGTGTAGGTGACCTCTTCTGATAGATTTCGTCTCAATCTTCAGGTTGAGTTCAGCGGGAAAAGTGTACTAACCTCTGCAGAGTAAAAACTAATCATGATTAGCCGTGTCCCCAGTTATGGACATCCTTGACCTACTAGACATTACTGTTACTGGAGGATCTTGACAGATGAATCACCATAATAAACTTGAGTGGGCAAGATTTCATAAAGGGTGTGGATTGGAACTGGTGTGCCCGGTTTAATATTAAGTAGTAAGTTAAACTAAAATTTTGACTAGGTAGATTGGGAAAAATCAGCTTTCTGCAAAATAAAACCATAAGCCTTTCTTTTGACTTACCCTTGCATGTAGCGATAGGTCTGTTATATCCTTTTTCGTGTGACTTGCCGTACAAATCAGATGTACCGACCCGTTGTCGGGTTGTAACCTTTGGTGTTGCAGGATTGTATACGACGACTAAGTGATGTGATGTAGGGTTACGATGTCTATACTCAACTGTGCCAGTGGAGTTGATGGACGCCACAAAGCTCTTTATTGTTTTCCGCTGTATTTTATTTGTAAGCTAGCCTTGAGCTATGAAGGTATGCTTAATTGTAATATTGCATCTTCGATGTAACATTTATGACATGTGGATTATTCTTGATATTACATCATGTACTGTGTGTGCTAGCTATTGATCCAGGGACTAGCACAGAATGCACAGAGACTTGGATTCTTAGCGAATCGAGTCGTTACACTAGATCATAAGTATAGGCATATGTACAAAACTAGAAACAAGAAGAGTTCATAACGGTTTTCCTTGTTGCTTCCCTTCCGTCGATCTTTGTCATTATTGCCTTGTCACTTGCACGATCGAACGCGGGAAATATAATCAAATGCCATCACGGACTCGAGCTGAACTCTGAAAACAAAGAAAACTAAAGATAGAAAGGAAATATTTTGGGGGTTTTTCAAAGGTTAAACGAAAGAAAAAGAAAAGAGAAATCTTTTTGTTGTTTTTGCAAATTAAAAGGGCAAAGAAGAACGGGCAAAAACTTCAAAGAGATCAAAGCGAGAAAAAAACGGATAATACGATGGAAAAGGGAGAAGGGCACGTACTCCCCCAAGCTTAGGCTTTTGGCCTAAGTTGGTAGCAGATACTGCCCCCAAGAGCCTCCTGTTCCGGGGTGGTACACGTAAGTCCATGAGTCGTACGAGCCCTCCGTTGCGTACACCAAAGTCCTCGGGTCCTCCCATGCAGAAGGATCCGCGTTCCAAGCAGAGGAACACCCCTCACCAAACTGGGTGACGGTCTCCCCCTAGAAAGGTGGGAAATCACCATGCTCCTCCTCGTCGAGCACAACCCCCGCCGTGGGGTTATGCAACTGATACTGAGCCATGAACTCATCGAACTTGATATCGTTGAAGGATCATCCGTTCCTGCGGGTATAATCAAACAAAATTGGTATAGGTAGACGGATCTCTCGAATAATAGTATTTTCAAACCTCAAAATATAAATAAGGTTACCAAACTCAGAAGTCATGGTAACAAACTTGTACCTCTTCATAGAAACAAGATCAAGACTTGAGTAAGAAAAAGGAACATCATCAGGATGTGGGGTTCCATTAAGATACTCAAGGATAAGCGTGGCGTAAACGCCACCAAATAAATCTCCCTTGTTACCATTCATAGCAAGGCGACGAGCAATTAAGGCACCCACATTATAATCATTCCTACCTGAGAGGGTGTTTGTAAGGCCCGATATGCGGTACTGTTCCAGATCTAGATGTTTCCATCCAGATCCGGGGACGAAGCACATATCGGTCCCACCGCGACATATGGCGAAGTCATATGCCCCGGATTTCCAACATGATATCACAACATTACAGATACAAGGATACAACATCTCATACAATCGGCATACAATTGCCTTAATAAAATACAACAGCAGAAGATACATGTCTGAGTACAAACTACAATCGAATGCCTACTAGCAAAGAGAAAAACATCGATCCCCATAACCACACGGGTCCAGGCCCTCCGTCGGGATCCGCCTAACTAGTCGTCGTCGAGTCTCCACGTGAAATGTCGATCACCATACTTGTTGTCGATCAAGAACCCTGAAAAGAGTTTGGGGGTAGTATCATGAGTACATAGGTACTCAGCATCCAACTGTAGTGGTCAACTGACCCAGCAAGGACTTCATCACTCGTCATTCTAGGACAACTAGTAGTTTACGGTAAGGATGGGGTAAGTGGTGAGGTTGTTGCCGCACTAGCATTTATGAGGTGGCTAACGATCTAGAGAGTAAGATAAGAAGCCAAGCATTCGGTTAGGAATCGCCACCAACAAGTCTTGCTATCAACTACTTACGCAAACATAACACCTATCATATCCTTGTCCTCTTCTTCGCATCCCGACGAAGAAGAAGAAGTCAAGGCACACACACACGTTGATCAAGTTATATTAATATTATCTAAGTTGTTATTGTCTATGAACAAGGAGTAGGTCTCAAGTCGTCCATAACCGTGGACATGGCTTCTCAAAAAGATTTAACCCTGCAGGGGTGTACCAACTGCCCATTACAAGGCTCCGCACGCACGCTCATCTCTCTCAGTTGCTACCCATTATAGGCAACCATTCTATGATTTAGTTCCGAGAGATCCGAAACGACAGGTCCCTCTAACTAACAACGAACAAATCCGGGTGGCCCCCGGTGAGTCGACACCCAACTCAAAAGCCGGCCGCGCTCTCGAATCGGTCTCTACCATATGACTCCAGGTTTGGATTGCCGGTTAATCTCATATGAGACCGTGTCCTCAGCCGGTCATGATGGGCCAGCAAGGAACCATGTCCTCACTGGTCCGGGTTGGTTTGAAAACTACTGGCGGCCGACCAGCACACACACGGTTTCAAATGGAAAATCAGCTTGGGCCACCACTAGAAATGTTTGAAGCTAGGTAGGTAAGAAAAGGGGACCCCATAAAATCCCACACGCGGTTAGGCACGCTCAGTCTTAAAACCAATACCCGGAACTCGGGTCCTAGGTGACTTGGATGGAACAAAGCGTCGGGGCGGGATAGCCTAGACCTTCCATCCTTCGTCGAATATAGTCAACATTATAATAATCGTATCCTCCAAAACAATATAATAATGTGATATCCCAAACCAAGGAGTAACAGGGTAACATCGTAGCCTCCTAAGCATGCATACTAAGCAGGGGCTGAGCAACGAGCAATAGTAACATAGAAGTACAAGGTTTGCTGGGAGGGGACATGGTTGTATCGGTTTGAAAGAGGTTGTAAACATGTGGTAGGATCAAACATCGAACCTATCCTAGACTAGCATGCAAACCGCTGGTTGAACTAGAATGGATCATAAGTAATGCATAGTCCTTGCCTGTTGATAAGTTGGGTTCCGAAGGTGTAGTTGATCGCAAGCTCGCATCGTCTCCGAGAGGTACCCGCAGAAGCACACAAGAAGGAAACACTGGAAAAGGCAATCAACGAGCAGCATCTAATACTACGAAGCAAACACGAGAAAGCATCAACAAGAAGGCAACACGATACATCGCACCTACCGTCGAGAGCGGTTACTAACAGGTTAAGTGGAGTACTCGTCACACACGACGATACCGCACATTTGGAAAGGTTCAAGTTGTTTAGCTACAGGTGATCAAAAAAGGTTGTTAACATGGCATCTCACTCAAGCATGGCATAGCACACAAACATGACAAGAGTTGAAGCTCGAATTAATCTATCTATACTAGTCAAGTTAAGTGAGGCACAATCCTAAACATGGCATATCACTAAGTACCCCACGACAATTAAAACATTTGGTACTGTTCTGCCCTAAGCCATATTTTAGGTTGGTTAACAACAGCAAACAATAGCATAAACACAAAGTACACGAAAAACTAATCAAGTTACATATAAAGAACACTCCAAACGGAGTTACGGTTAAAAAGATACAAGTAATACAAGTTACGCACACAATCTGCCAACATCAGGAAGCACACTTTAGAGCATTGCATAAACAGGATAATGGATGCAAACATGCTCACAAATGATATGCAACTAAAGTAGACATGACAAGGAAGGCATGGCAAAAAGAATCATGCAAATACGCATCATGGACAACTAGTTATAGCCCATGCAAAATGCAATAAAACATTACTGGTCTAGGACTTAGTGAAAATCAGGAAAACATGGCAGAAACTGTTTTTTTTATGATGCACAAACAGGAGCAAAGCTATATGCAAAGGTGTAGCAACATGACATAGCAATACATGGGCATGAAGTAGACATGATGATGATCAGTTACAAACAAGAATCAAGGTCATAGGCATCATAGATCAAAAGATATTAAGCATGCAACATGGCATCGAAACGTTACAGACTTGGAGAAAAACAGAGGTGGCTGTCAAAAACAGTGGCATAGCAACTTTGGAGCTAAAAATAACTATGACCAGCAAGAATATCATGAAAATGCAATACATATAATGGAAGTAGACATGATGCTTAACAGTACGCAAAAAGAATCAATGCAATAGGCCTCATGGATGTGTCACAATCATCATGCAAACTTGCAATAAAATAATAACAGCAACACACTAACAGGAAATAATAGCAATTAATAGCCTGATGCCCACTTCAACACAGATTTACACCATCAAGATGGACTCAAATCAAAATGCTCACAAAAGATGGATTGAAGTACACACAATTCTAAGCAAATTTCCTTTTGGGCGCAACGTGATCTGAGCTACCGTTTAATCGTTAATCGCAGCACAAAATTGAAATAGCAGCAAATAATTACAGGACTTAGCAAAAATGATAAAAGGAAGAAAAATATAGAGCAAGAAAAAAAAGAACCGACCTCACCATGGGCCTGGCCCATCAGGCCGGTGCTGGATCTGGCCTGGCAGGCCGGCTGGGGGCCTGTGGCTGGCTGGGCCTCGGGCTGCTGGGGTGGCCGGCCCAGGTCGTGGTGGCGGTTGGTGGGAGGCCACTGGATCGGGGCGCCTCCCGACCGCGGCGGCGGCGCGAACGGCGGCCGGCGACCTGGCGCGCTCCGGCGAGGAGGCAGCCCGGCGTGCGGCGGCGTATGGAGGCGCGGCAAGTGCGGCGGCGCCGTGCCGTGGGCGGAGGAGGCCGTCGAGCTCCTCGGGCGGCGGCGGAGCTCGGGGTCGGGCCAGCCATGGCCATGGTGGCTCCGGCGGCTGGGCTCGCCGTCGTCCCCTGCGAAGAGAGAGGGAGGAGGTGAGGGGAGGGGAAGAGGGAGGACAGGCGCGGGGAGGAGAAGGAGGGGCGCGACCGGCGGCGTCCTGGCCGGGGCGCGCGTCGGCGGCGGCGGGACTCCACGGGAGGAGGTTGGTGGAGAGGTGGGAGAAGAGAGAGGGTGAAGTGGCGCATCCAGGGCCGTCGGATCTTCGGATCTGACGGTCCAGAACGAATTGGGCAGTTTTTCAGATCTGGGCTAGGGTTTGGTGCGAAAATGGGGTAGTTTTTGGGGCAAAGTGGAGGGGGTGGATGAAATTTTGTGGCTAGGGAAACCCTAGAAAGGGGTGGAAGTGTGGTAGCCATTATATAGCCCAGGTGGCTGGCAGTTTGCAAAAACTTACCCAGTTTTTCTCTGCACGCACGGTGTTTACGTTTCTGACCGCCAGGGGTCCGCAGGACCTCCGATTCGGGTAAAACTTCGAACTGCGCGATCAGGGCGTCGAGCCGGCAGCGTTCACCTCACGCTCGAACCGTTCCGAGAGCATTTTCCGGCGCGGTATAAACATATCCCGTTTACTTATTAAACAGAGTTTTTCGTTCCGTTGGCTGCGGCTGGTCTCATGCGGTCTCGCGACGGTGACCGGGTGAAACCCTGTGTCGCAAAGGTCGAGTGTCAGGGTGGCAAGGGTCGGTCTCCGTCCGATACGAGATAAGAGGGGGGAAATAATCGTCGATAGATAAATCGGGGATGCAAACATCGAAAACAAATCAGACAATCAAACAATTCACACCGAAAACAAAAAAAATTATTTTTGTGAAATCTGGGCTGTTACAGTGTTCGCATAGATCGCAAAATCTTCTGCGGAACGATTGCTCGTGCTGTGACGACTCAAAACCCCTCTAGCAATAAAATACGCAAAATTCCTGAGGTGGGGGGATAAGATGCTGGAAATCTTTGTACGCCGGATATCCCTCGTCTCCTGGCTACAAAGAGAGTCGAAGAGAGTCCTCAACTCGGAGGTCTGAGTGTTCATATTCGTCGTTTGACCAATGTTCGACACACCTATTATATCACAAAATCTTGCCAAAGACATGGTCATAAGCTCATTGTAAATTTTAAACTCAATAACCCCAGCATCATGATTATAACAGAAACTATTAATAAAACAGGAGGTGAGTTTTTTATACTGTACCACACGGCATAGTGCTAGCCGTGTCAAAACTACATTAGCGCAGGGGCCATAAAATTCCTACTTGATTCCTGCAGCTTCAAGAATTTCATCGCACGGATACATCATTGTGCATGCTGGACTTGTATTTTCCAACAACTCTAGGGGCACATGATCTTCATTGTAGCTCACCCTAGCGACTGAGGGTGCAGCTGCATCTCTACTAACTCAATCGGAGCGCTCGGGCTTCTTCTTCCCAAGCCACCCCTTTGCTTTTCCTAGCAAACTCATTTATGAAAATTTTGACAATTCACAAAAACAAGGATTTAAGCAAAGTGAGTTGAGGCAAACTACTCTACTCACTTACCTAAGGCATAAACTGGCATCAAAACTTGGAAAATAAATTTCTACACATGTATGCAAGCTCATATAAACAGCACCAAGAACTACTAAATAGTCACAAATGAAGCCACCAATCAAAAATCTAATTGGAGGGTGGATGAGTTGCATACCAGGGAGTATTTTCTCAAAATCTCAGCTCAATTGATGGGCTATGGAGAGAGATCGAAATTCTGGATGGAGAGCAGCAAGAACGCAAGTTCCAGGAGCAGAACTCGTGTTTTGGGGAAGAAAGGGAGAGAGAGGAAGAAGACTCACCTGGAGATGGGGATTGTGGTCCCTAGGCGCCCTGTGGGCGCGCCCAGGGGGCAGACCGTGCCAGCTGGCCGCCTGGGCCACTGGTGGCCCCCCTGGTCAGCCACAGCTGCCCCTGGGTCACTCTCGAGGTGGCCCCCCTGATCATTGGAGTTGTCAGCTTCCTTGTGTTTCTTCTTCTTCTTTTTCTTCTTTGGAGAGCTAACAATCTCGTCTTGTACCTGCACTTGAGAATCTTGCTCGATCCTCTTTGGATGCCCCTCGGGATAGAGAGGGTCATGGGTGTGTGTACCACCTCTAGTCTTTATATCGTAAGCTTGTATATCCTATTTGGCATTATTAGCAAGCAACTCTTTTTGCACATTAGAAATTTGTTCAAGATGAGTTTGAACCATATGGAAATGCTTAACAAGACATTTAACATCATTAACTGTTCTTTCAAGAACATCAAGTAAACTTTTGATAGCAAGTTAATTATCATGCAACTGATTTTGTATCTTCTCATTAAAATGGTCTTGCTTAATAATGAAATTATCAAGCTCATCTAAACATTTATCAGGAGGCTTACCTTTAGGGATGTCACTTTCAGTGAAATCTAAAAGAGAGTGTACCTCTACCAAGGGAGGGTGAGTAGTAGGCTCACACAACTTCTCAATAGGAGGTAGGTTCTTCACGTCTTCAGCTTTAATGCCTTTCTCCTTTAAAGACTTCTTTGCTTCTTGGATATCTTCGGGGCTTAGGACAAGCATGCCCCTCTTCTTTGGTGGTGGAGGTGGTTCAGGGACGGACCAATCTTTGTGGTTCTTGGCAATCTTTCCCATTAGTTCTTCAGCATCGTCCGGTGTTCTTTCCCTGAAAACACACCCAGCACAACTATCCAGATAGGATCTAGATTCATCGGTTAGACCAGCATAAAATATATCAAGTAATTCATTCTTACGGACGTCATGTCCCGGTCTAGCCTTAATTAAACCGCAATACCTCCCCCAAGCTTTAGGGAGGTGCTCATCCTGCAACTGTTTAAAGTTGTAAGTTCTTTGCAAAGCAGCATGTTGCATATGAGCAGGAAAATATTTATCAACAAAAGATTGAGCTAAGTCCTGAGTACTTTTAATGGAACCATAAGGTAGTGCATCATACCATGCTTTAGCGTCTCCCTTCAAAGAAAAAGGAAAAACTTAGCCACATAAAAGTTTCGGATCCTCTCGTCAGTAGTAAATAAGCCACCCACCTCAGTGAGTTTGGTCAGGTGTGCTATAGCATCATCATTTTCTCTGCCATAAAAGGGGTCAGCTTCAGCTTTGGATATAAGTGAAAGGTCACCAGAGAAATCATAATCAGGATCAGTGATTCATATAGGAGATGTAGAAAATTCAGGATCAGGAGTGGTCTTATTCTTCATGGAGTGCTTTTCAAGCAACTTTTTAATAGCACCAGGGTCAGAGTTGGCGCACTCTGTAAGTTGCCTGCAAAAATCATCATCAAGGATAATATAATCATAATCAAGAATTCTCTCCTTGAGTTTATCTAAGTCTAGGTAACCAAAGGCTTTGCACGTAGGAAAATAGGTAGCAGGAGTCTCAGTCTTGGACTGTGCTGAACCTTAGCAATCTGAGCTTCAAGATAGTGACCAAGAAAACTAGTATCATCAAGAGTAGTGGAAGAATCATCAAAATTATCGGACATAGTAACAGACTCAGTGGAAGTAGCATGTGGTGGTGGTGGTGAAGCGAACTTACTATTAACTGAAGGCGAATCAAGCGTAGCACTAGTGCTCAGAACAGTACCTTTTCTTGTAGTGGATGTTAAGATCGGAACCTTGGGATCTCCTTTATTACCCATAGCGTACAAAGTGCAGCAGGCATAATACTTCAAGTAGACATGTAAATAAAGCTATTCTCCCCGGCAACAACGCAAGAAAACAGTACTTGATGACCCTCAACTGTAGGGGATTGAGATAGTCTTCGCGGGCAAGATAACACAATTTATTGATTCGACACAAGGGGAGCCAAAGAATATTTATAAGCTTTGACAGTTGAGTTGTCAGTTCAACCGCACCTGAAATATACTTGCTTGCAACAAAAGATTAATAGCTATGGTGATATGATAGTGATAGTGGCAACGGCGAAAGTAAAACAGAAAAGGCAAACTACTAGTAACCAGCATGATTGAAACACTGTAGGCTAGGGAGATGGATGTTTGGGCGCTGCTTGGATAAGAGTGAACATGTAATAGATTCTAACACGGGGCAAGGCATACAGAAAATAAAGGATCATCTAGGCAAATATCAAACATTAGGCATGTATCCCGTAGGTAGTTGTGCGTGCTTGCAATAAGAACTTGCACAACATCTTTTGTCCTACCATCCCGCTATGAACAGGGCCAAAAGGAACTTATGGAGATTAAGATGCTCCTGTCAAAGAGCACCGGAACAAAGCAATAAATTCAATGGATACATGAAATCCTCAAATTATAGTCCATCCCCTTTGGTGTCCCAAGTTGTCACCTTTAGGGTCGCCGGTTCCGGACCATAATAGGTGCATACAACTCATTGATAGGATCAATAACAAAAATATACTCATGAAAACACAAGTGGTTCAGATCTGAAAACATGGCACTCAAGCCCAAAGTGACAAGCATTAAGAGCAACAAGTTGTAGCAAATATGATAAACACCAAAGTAGATGATAGGCAACATGCCCCCAACAATCTGACGAACTATTACATGATCAAACTCATCCAATCCCTACCATCCCATTATCCTACAGCAGGGAATTACTCACACATGTGAAGAGAGTTCATGGAGGGAGGATGGATTGGTGATGGTGATGACGATGGCGACGATCTCCCCTCTCCGGAGGCCAAATCAGCCTCCAGATTAGCCCTCCCGAGGAAGAACAGAGGATGGCGGCGGCTCCGCGACGGAAACTGGAAAATTGACTTCTATTCTAGGGTTTTCGTGTCACGGGAATAAATAGGAGTCGAGGTAGGGAACCAGAGGTTGTGGTAGTCCCCTAGGCAGCCCCTCGGCGCGGCTAGGGATGGGGCCGCGCCAGCAGGGCGCCTGGGGGCCCCCTGGTTGCCCTCTAGCCCCTCTTCTGGGTCCGTGCTCCTTCGGGTGCGTGGATTTTATGTGATTTTTCCTGGAATTTTCTGAGACACCTAGATCTAGATGTTTCCATCCAGATCCGGGGAAGAAGCCATATACCGCGACATATGTCCCACCGCGACATATAACGAAGTCATATACCCCGGATTTCCAACATGATATCACAACATTACAGATACAAGGGTACAACATCTCATACAAGCGGCATACAACTGCCTTAAATACAATACATCAGCAGAAGAACATGTCTGGGTAAAAACTACAATCGAAAGCCTAGTGGCAAAGAGAAAAGACACAGCTCCCATAACCACACGGGTCCAGGCCCTCCGCCGGGATCCGCCTAACTAGTCGTCGTCGAGTATCCATGTGAAATGTCGATCACCGTACCTGTTGTCGATCAAGAACCCTGAAAAGAGTTTGGGGGTAGTATCATGAGTACAGAAGAACTCAGCATCCAACTGTAGTGGTCAACTGAACCAGCAAGGACTTCATCACTCGTCATTCTAGGACAACTAGTAGTTTACGGTAAGGATGGGGTAAGTGGTGAGGTCGCTGCCACACTAGCATTTATGAAGTGGCCAACGATCTAGAGAGTAAGGTAAGAAGCCAAGCATTCGATGAGGAATCGCCTCGAACAAGTCTGCTATCCACCTACTTACGCAAGCATAACACCTATCCTATCCTTGTCCTCCTCTTCGCATCCCGACGAAGAAGAAGCAGTCAAGGCACACACACGTTGATCAAGTTATATTAAAATTATCTCAGTTGTTGTTGTCTATGAACAAGGAGTAGGTCTCAAGTCGTCCATAACCATGGACACGGCTTCTCGAAAAGATTTAACCCTGCAGGGGTGTACCAACTGCCCATTACAAGGCTCCGCACGCACGCCCATCTCGCTCAGTTGCTACCCATCACAGGCAACCATTTTATGATTTAGTTCCAAGAGATCCGAAACGACATGTCCCTCTAGCTAACAACGAACAAATCCGGGTGGCCCCCGGGGAGTCGACACCCAATCCAAAAGTCGGCCACGCTCTTGGATTGGACTCTTCCGTATGATGCAGGTCGGATTGCCGGTAATTCTCACATGAGGCCGGGTCCTAGCTGATCAGGTGGACCAACAGGAAAACCATGTTCCCACTGGCCCGATTTGTTTTAAAGAACATCAGCTAGGAGCGACCCGAATGACACACACGGTTTTCAAATGGTAAATCAGCTTGTGCCACCACTAGAAATGTTTGAAGCTAGGTAGGTAAGAAAAGGGGACCCCATAGTATCCCACACGCGATTAGGCACGCTCGTCAAGAGACACAATACCCGGAACTCGGGTCCTAGGTGACTCGAATGGAACAAAGCGTCGGGGCGGGATAGCCTAGACCTTCCATCCTTCATCGAGTATAGTCAACATTATAATAATCATATCATCAACAACAATATAATAATGTGATAGCCCAAACCAAGGAGTAATAGGGTAACATCGTAGCATCCTAAGCATGCATACTAAGCAGGGGATGAGCAACGAGCAATAGTAACATAGCAGTACATGGTTTGCTGGGAGGGGACATGGCTGTATCGGTTTGAAAGAGGTTGTAAACATGTGGTAGGATCAAACATCGAACCTAACCTAGACTAGCATGCAAACCGCTGGTTGAAATAGAATGGATCATAAGTAATGTATATAGTCCTTGCATGTTGATAAGTCGGGTTCCGAAGGTGTAGTTGATCGCAAGCTCGCGTCGTCTCCGAGAGGTACCCGCGGAATCACACAAGACGGTAAACACTGGAAAGCAATCAACGAGCAAGCATCTATTACTACGAAGAAAACATGAGCAATCATCAAAAAGAAGGCAACACGAGACAACGTACGACGGTATCGCATCTATCGTCGAGAGCGGTCACTAACAGGTTAAGTGGAGTACTCGTCACACACGACGATACCGCACATTTAGAAAGGTTCAAGTTGTTTAGCTACACAAGATGAGAAAAGGTTGTTAACATGGCATGTCACTCAATCATGGCATAGCGCACAAACATGGCAAGAGGTGAAGCATAAGTTAAAGTAACTATGCTAGTCAAATTAAGTGAGGCACAACCTAAACATGGCATACACTAAGTACCCCACAACAATTAAAGCATTTGGTACTGTTCTGACCTAAACCATATTTTAGGTTGGTTAACAGCAGCAAACAACAACATAAACACAAAGTACACGAAAAACTAATCAAGTTACATATAAAGAACACTCCAAACGGAGTTACGGTTAAAAAGATACAAGCAAAACAAGTTTGGAACACAATCTGCCAACATCAGGAAGCACACTTTAGAGCAATGCATAAACAGGAGAATGAATGAAAACATACTCGCAAATGATATGCAACTAAAGTAGACATGGCAGGGAAGGCATGATAAAAGGAATCATGCGAAAAGGCATCATGGTTCACTAGTTATAAGCAACACAAAATGCTATAAAACATTACTGGTGTTGATGGCAGTTTTTGGCATGACAATAACCTTATATAAGATGACTTCAAATGGAGAGGTGCTCTACATGAAAGAGTTGAGTGTTGTTGATATTAACATTTTTGTAGTTCGAGCCATCGCCATCCGATTCCATCTTAAAGGCTGAAACTATGTTCGAAGCAGTAAAATCAAAACAATTGAAGCACTATTCTGCCAATAAAGACTTCAAGACATCCTCAAATGGAAAAATGTTCTACATGAGGCGGCTTCGTCTCGTTGAACCGGTCGATTTTGATATTTGAAACGTCCAAATCCGAGTTCGTATGAAGAAGTTACGGCCAAAACAGTGCAGCGCTGAAAAGTCAGGTCGGACCATCCGAGATGGAAACCGGACCGTCCGGGCTAAGGTCGGACCGTCCGACCTGGAAGTCGGACCGTCCGACTTAACGACCCCGTTTACAGAAAGATTTTGGCCCACGTCGGACCGTCCGGACCCCAAGTCGGACCGTCCGGGCTAAGGTCGGACCGTCCGACTTGAAGGCCCCAGTTACAGAAGGATTTTGACCCTTAGCTCGGACCGTCCGACCCTGCGGTCTGGACCGTCCGGGATAAAGTCCGGACGTCCGCCCCCCCCCCCCCCCCCCCCCCCCCCCCCCCCGATCCGGGTCCGATTTTGATCGCGATTTTGGCAGTTTTGACGCGGATTTGAGTCCTTTTCTTGTAGGGAAAGTCCAACCCCCTCATAAATAGATGAGGTGACGGCTGATTAGAACACACAATCGACATATACCCAAAAACACATCTACTTTTCAAGTTCTTCTACTTTTTGTCTAGTTCTAGCTCAGCTTTGGTGTTTTGCTCGTAAAACACCCGTTTCTTCTCCGAAATTGAAGATCTCTTTGTTGATTTGCTTGTAAATCATCCATTCTTCGTAACGTAAAACGAAGTGGCGACTCCCTTACTCTAAACAATTGCGCGGTGCAAATCTTGTGTTGCGTTGAACAAATTCTTTGTCAACACAAATTGGCGACTCCGCTGGGGAACGAGGCCGAGTTAGATCTAACTCGGACGAAGAACAAGGACAAGATCATCACCAACTTGGGCGCCATGAGCTTCGATCTCAAGAACGGCAGCTACATCGACTCCGACAACATCATCTTTGTTGAACTTGAAGATCTCACGGAAGAGTTGCGATTGGAGATGGAGCTCGCACTTGAAGAACAGAGGAAGGCATGGCTCGCGGGACTCCAGAAGACGCGGAACGGCGTGGTCAAGAAGGCGGCCACACCAAGTGTCACGCCGAGTCCATCTAAGACACCCGACGATGAGGTAACGAAATCCACTGAGGAACTTGCTCATCTAATTGATACCTCTGTAGCTAGCAAATATGGTAATTCTATGCATGCACTTGCTAAAAACATGACTGATAAGTTTGAAGAATTTAAAGTGCAACTAAGTAAAGAGTATGGAATTGGTTTGCCTCACCATGCACCGAGCTACAATCCACTCGGAGCACAACCAATCCCTAATAATTTTCATGTGCCTGATGCATCAAATAGTGCTATTCAACCATATGTTGCTACAAGTAATAGTCATAATGGCCAGAACCTTGTTGGTAGTTCGGCTAATACTTTTGTTCCTAGTGTTGCTCATCCTACTGTTTCTACTTCGGTTCCACCAAATCATAACCGAAGTGGTGTCTTAAACCGTAATTTGCAGCAACCCTATTATCAGACAGTAGCTTACAATGATCAACCGAGTTACACACAATTCGGTAAAAACCCACAACCGAGTTACAACCAATTCAGTAATGCTAGTAGTTTTCCGTTGCAAACTTCACATACTCAAGTCTCTTTGCCGGAAAACTTATCACGTGTTGCTATCCCGTCTCCCCCACAAATGAATTCTACGCACCCTAGTATGAAGGATCAACTTGCTGATATACTTAGAGAGTATGGTTTAGCACCTAAGGGTACAGCACGAGCATATCAAAAACCATACCCCGAATCCTTTGATTCTATACCATATCCGCGTGGGGTTAGAATTCCAGATTTTGTTAAGTTTACAGGGGAAGATGGTAGATCAACTTTGGAACATGTGGGGCAGTTTTTAATGCAAACTAGTGAATTTGGCACAGCGGATGTTTACAGAATTAAGCTATTTCCCATATCCTTGTCCGGTGTTGCGTTTACTTGGTTTTTATCACTTCCTCCCAATTCTATTACAACATGGTCACAATTGGAACAGAAATTTCATGAGTATTTTTATAGTGGTGAAACTGAGCTTCGGCTTTCTGACTTGACTATGGTTAGGCAGAAGTACAATGAATCGGTTCATGATTACATTAGAAGGTTTAGAGATACAAAAAACCGATGCTTTAGTTTAACTATAGCCGAAAAGGATTTGGCTGATCTTGCCTTTTCTGGTTTACTCACTCACATCAAAGACAAGCTAGAGGGGCAAGAGTTTCTAGATGTTAATCAAGTATTACAAAAAGCTTTGGCACAAGAAAACCGAGTTAGAGATGTTAAGCAAGCTACTCGGTTTAGAGATAATAGAGGAAAAGAAAAATTTACTCCTACGGTTAACATTGTAGAGTATGATAGTGATTCGGCTAGTGATGATGACATGGAAGTTTGTGTAGCCGAATGGATCCAAACACCAAAATCAAAACCTTTTGTGTGTCCTGCCTTGAAGCCTACACCTACCAGGAAAGAGGAGATCAAGTATACTTTTGATATTAGTAAATGTGATAGGATTTTTGACATGTTGTTGGAGGGAAAACAGATTAGGTTGCCAGCAGGACATGTAATTCCATCTTCCGAAGAATTGGGTAGAAAAGCATATTGCAAATGGCATAATTCTTTTTCTCATTCTACTAATGATTGTAATGTGTTTCGATGGCTGGTACAATCGGCCATTAGTGAAGGACGATTGACATTTACAGAAGCCTCCAAGATGAAGCTCGATAGTGATCCTTTTCCTGTCAATATGATCGAGCTTCATAACAAGAAGATGCTAATTCGGTCAGATCAGGCCGAGTCAGCCAAGGAGAAGAACGTAGTTGAGGACAATGCTCCGCCAAGAATGATCAAACCCAAGAATCCAGTGATTGGAGTATGGAAGGTCAATGGCAAGAAGAAACAAGCTCCAAGAACAAAGCCGACAGTCAGCTTGTTGTTGGAAAAATACACTTCACGCAGAACCAACAATGTGTTCAATCGGCTTGGAGGAGTCAAACGTTCAAGATCTCCTCCTAGGCCTAACAACGAGCAATGGGAGAGAAATCCATATGGGCAACAGCCAGGTTTTCCTATGCAACCGGCTTATTGGGGATGCCCACCTCCTATATCTCCACATTTTCCGCCATGGGGTTTTAACCATTGGGCGCCATTCCCTATGGGACCACCGGTTTACTTTCAACTAAGATGGGATCAGCCGAGTCCTATGCACCAAGAACAGCATGGGAAAAGGATTCGGTTCAATGAAGATATGACTCGGAGGGATTGGTCACCGGTGCGCAAGGTGGATGGCCGAGACAATGCTAGCCGTAGGCTCACTTGGGTGCGAAAATCTGTGGAAGCACTCGGCAAAGGAAAGGAAGATGGAGGCGCGAGGAAAGACTTGGATGAACAGGGTGCAGGCGAACCGAGAGACAATTCAGTTCGGCGAAAGGAGGCTCATCGCTCGGAAGCAAATACAAACCAAGTTGCAATAGATTCTGAAACTAGTGGTGTTATGCCCATTGGTGCAACTCGGAAGACCGGTTCAGTTGGTGTGCGCATCGGTCCACTCATCAAAGAAAATTACTCGCGCGCAGCCCCTAATCAGTTTCCACTTATTTTCGGCTCGCTCAATCAAGATGGGGAACCGAATACCAGTGGGAGCAAGAAACTTGCAGCAGGAGGTGTATCTCGTCAGCAGGCCAATGATCGTGTTACTCGGTATAGGCCAAACTACTCGGGGGGCAGCAAGTCGGTTGTTTCGGGAACTCGGCCAGAACCTCGTTGGTTTCCTAAAGGATTAACTCACACTCAAAAACGCCGAGTGCAACGACTGCGAGCGTTGGAGATTAGAGAGGAAATTGCTGAGAAGGAGCGTGACGAGGTGTTCAATAAGGAGAAGCCATTGATACCTCGGTTAACTTGGCGTAAAAAGCTCACGGTAGAAAGGAACGCCGACACCAATAACTCGGAAGAAGCTGGCCATAACTCAGGTGCTGCTAACAACTCAGAAGGAGCTGCCCGAAACTTAGATGCCGCCAACAACTCAGAAGGAGCTGCCAAAACTCAGATGCCGCCAACAACTTAGAAGGAGCTTCTCACAACTCGGATGTTGATCATTGCTTGGAAGATCTGGCTCAGGACTCGGTGGATTATGGGGATTACTTGGGTGGTGATGAAGACTACTCAGAGGGTGATGACAAATACTCGGACAATGACATGGCCGAGGATAAGGATGACAACATTAATTCGGAGAGTGGTATTAACTCAGAAAGCAATCCCCATATGGATATCAACATGGTCTTTGCATTGCCCGCTGAATTCCGTGCACCCGAGCCAGAGGTTGCTGAACTTGTTCTTGGTCCGGGTAGAGCCATGTTTGAAAAGCCAGAGAAGCCGGATCAACATTTGAAGCCACTGTTTATCAAGGGGCACATTGATGGAAAGCCTATTGGACGCATGCTTGTGGATGGTGGTGCAGGTGTCAATATCATGCCCTATTCGGTGTTTACCAAACTCAACCGAAAGGAAAGTGAGCTAATGAAGACCAACATGGGACTTAGTGGATTCTCAGGAGAGCTATCTGAAGCCAAGGGCATTATTTCTATGGGGCTCACGGTTGGGAGTAAGACCTTACCGACTGCTTTCTTTGTGGTCGATGTCAAAGGCCGATACAATGTTCTGTTGGGACGTGACTGGATACATGCGAATTGTTGTGTTCCTTCTACCCTACATCAGTTTTTAATTCAATGGGTGGATGACAATGTGGAGAAGCAGACACCTCGGCTTGTATAGCTGTGACCGAAGTAGCGGTTGATTGGCAACTCGGTAACATGCAGTGTTTGACCGGTAGAGATCTATCGGACTATGATTATATTAGTATAGGTAAAAATGGTTTTGTAACTATCAATGTACAGCCGGCTGATGTAGCTCGGCTTAACAATCTGTCTATTTAGATGATGAATAAAAATAGTAGTATTAAATGGCTCCAACAACGTACTGAGGAGTATCGTTCCGGAAAGAACGATATGCATGAAACCATTGAAGAATTTGAAGACATGGAAAAGCTTGGGCATGGATTCTCATCGGCTGATCCACTTGAGGAGATAGATATTGGTGATGGAAGTATTCCAAGGCCTACTTTTATCAATGCTAATTTGAAGGCCGATGAGAAGAGCAAGGTAACCAAGTTACTTAAAGAATTTGTTGATTGCTTTGCTTGGAATTATAGTGAGATGCCTGGTTTGAGTAGAGATTTAGTTGAGCCTAGATTACCTATTAAATCTGGTTTTAGGCCGCATAAACAACCTCGAAGAAATTTCAATCCTATTATGTATGATTGTATCAAAGAGGAAATTGATCGGTTGCTAAAAGCTGGGTTTATTCGGCCATGTAGATATGCTGAGTGGGTTTCTAATAGTGTTCCTGTTGAAAAGAAAAACACCGGTGCAATTAGAGTATGTATTGATTTTAGAGACTTGAATAAGGCTACTCCGAAAGATGAATATCCGATGCCTATAGCCGACACACTTATTAATGATGCTTCAGGACATAGAGTAATCAATTTTTTAGATGGTAATGCTGGTTATAACAAAATATTCATGGCCGAAAAGGATATGTCTAAGACTGCTTTTCGGTGTCCTGGTTTTTTCGGTTTGTTTGAATGGGTAGTCATGACTTTTGGCTTGAAGAATGCCGGTGCTACATATCAACGTGCTATGAATCTTATATTTCATGATTTTCTCGGCATCATAGTAGAGGTATACATTGATGATATAGTGGTTAAATCAGATGGTTTTGAGTCTCATTTGGCCGATTTGCGATTAGGTTTTGAAAGGATGCGTAAGCATGGGCTAAAGATGAATCCCCTTAAGTGTGCTTTTGGTGTGTCGGCTGGAAAGTTCTTAGGCTTTATAATTCATGAGCATGGTATAGAGATTGATCCTAAGAAGGTAGAAGCAATTAGAAATCTAGAGCAGCCGACGGGCAAAAGGGATGTGCAAAAACTATTGGGGAAGATTATTTACTTGAGACGATTCATATCTAACCTTTCAGGAAAAATTGTATCGTTTGCTCCGATACTCCGGCTCAAGAATGAAGCCGAGTTCATTTGGGGGGCAGAGCAACAAAGGGCCTTTGATAACATAAAGAGATACTTGTTGAATCCTCCAGTGTTGCGTGCACCCAAATCTGGTACGCCGTTCAGGTTGTATATTGCTGCACAAGATAAAGTGATCGGTGCAGTGTTGACGCAAGAAGATGGTGGGAAGGAGCACATTATTGCATATCGAAGTCGTCGCTTGATAGACGCCGAAACTCGGTATGTGTTCATTGAGAAAGTATGTTTGTCTTTGTATTATGCATGTACCAAGTTTCGACCTTACTTGTTGTCTAGTACTTGTGTAGTAACTTGCCAAGCCGATGTAGTTAAATACATGTTACAAAAACCGATCCTTAGTGGTAGGATTGAAAAATGGGCTTATGCGTTAATTGAATATGATTTGACATATGAATCGTTGCGTTCTATGAAGGGCCAAGTTATTGCCGATTTCATTGTTGATCATAGTGTTAAAGATGAAGAAGACATTGATTATGTTAGCATATGTCCGTGGAAACTTTATTTTGATGGATCGGTTTGTAGGGAAGGTCAAGGTGTTGGTACCGTTTTAATTTCTCCTAATAATGTGATATATGAAACATCGGTTCGTTTAGAGTATAATTGTACTAATAATCAAGCCGAATATGAAGCTTTGCTATTCGGTTTACAATATTTGGCTGATATGGGTGTCAAAGATATAGATGCTTTTGGTGATTCACTTTTGGTGGTGCAACAAGTGAAAGGCAAATTCCAATGTTTTGATGGATTGCTAAATAGTTACTTAGACCGATGTTTAGATATAATCAAATCTCTGGATACTTTCACTATTAGTCATATACCTAGGGAGGAAAATTCTAGAGCAAACTATCTAGCACAACAAGCATCCGGTTACAACGTCAATAGGGGGAAGTTTCTCATATTAGAAAAACCGATGCCTGTAGCTGCAAGGGATGAGACCGAATTGCAACTAATTCGGGACACACACCGAGTAACGGATGGTAATTTTGAAAATGCTCCAAGTTGCACCGAGTTCTACCGAGTTGCTGCTAATTCGGAAACAAAGGTGGACCAAGTTACACACAGCTTGGAAGATTTAGTGCAAGGGATACACATGCCCGAGTTACCACAAGGTGCCGAGTTACCAAGTAATTCGGAAACTGTAGTTGTAGATTGGCGGGTTCCTCTTATCAATCATTATAAGGGATCCGAGTAAAACTAGAGACAGGAAGGTTCGGCGACAAGCTTTAAAATATACTATGCATAATGATGAGTTACATCACCGAACTATAGATGGGTTACTTTTAAAATGCTTGGATTATGATCAATCTAGGTTAGCCATTGGTGAAGTGCATGAAGGCATATGTGGGACGCATCAGTCGGCTCATAAGATGTGTTGGTTAATAAAAAGAGCTGGTTTCTTTTGGCCGACTTTGTTAGAGGATTGCTTTAGATACTACAAAGGTTGTGAGGCTTGTCAAAAGTTTGGCAATATACAATTGGCACCTGCAGCTATGTTGAATCCCATAATCAAACCATGGCCATTTAGAGGGTGGGGCTTAGATTTTATTCGTGAGATACATCCTTCGTCTTCTAAAGGGCATCGCTTCGTCCTAGTAGCCACAGATTATTTTACTAAATGGACAGAAGCAGTTCCCTTAAGAAATATGACTCATAGGGAGCTGATTAGTTTTGTTTTAGAGCATATTATTCATAGATTCGGCATTCCTCAAACTTTGACAACTAATCAAGGTTCTTCTTTTATGTCTCATCAATTTCGTGAGTTTGCCGAATCCTTTGGAATTAAATTGTTGAACTCGTCACCTTATTATTCTCAAGCTAATGGACAAGCCGAATCTAGTAATAAAACTTTGATTCGGCTCATAAAGAAGAAAATTGAAGAGAAACCGAGAAGGTGGCATGAAGTCCTTTCGGAAGCGTTATGGGCTCATCGAATATCTAAGCACGGAGCTACTCAAGTTACACCTTTTGAGCTAGTATATGGTCAAGAGGCAGTGTTACCTGTAGAAATCAAGTTTCAAGCTCTTAGGGTAGCTAGGCAAAATAACTTGTCGGCTGTAGATTACAATGATTTAATGATGGGCCAAATAGATGAGGTTCCAGAAAAAAGGGTAAAAGCGTTACAAGAGATTGAGAAAGAAAAATTAAGAGTAGCTAAGGCTTATAATAAAAGGTCAAGGAGAAATCGTTTCAAATAGGAGATTTAGTGTGGAAAACGATTTTGCCCGTGGGAACTAGGGACAGAAAATTCGGCAAGTGGTCGCCGAGTTGGGAAGGTCCATATGAAGTTGTGGGGATTGTTCCTGGAAATTCATATTTTGTACAAACTTTACAGGGAAGTAAGTTATCCAAACCTCTCAATGGGAGATACTTGAAGAAATATTATCCTAGCGTGTGGCAGGAAGCTTGAATACATATGGCCAATATGCGATTATCGCCCTTAGAACACACATGGCCGATGAAGTATTGACATCGTCCTTAGCACATACATGGACAAGTTATTTTTCGGCACACAAGTTTTTGCCGAAACACACGGGGGCATGTGTTGATGGCAGTTTTTGGCATGACAATAACCTTATATAAGATGACTTCAAATGGAGAGGTGCTCTACATGAACAAGTTGAGTGTTGTTGATATTAACATTTTTGTAGTTCGAGCCATCGCCATCCGATTCCATCTTAAAGGCCGAAACTATGTTCGAAGCAGTAAAATCAAAACAACTGAAGCACTATTCTGCCAATAAAGCCTTCAAGGCATCCTCAAATAGAAAAATGTTCTACATGAGGCGGCTTCGTCTCGTCGAACCGATCGATTTTGATATTTGAAACGTCCAAATCCGAGTTCGTATGAAGAAGTTACGGCCAAAACAGTGCAGCGCTGAAAAGTCAGGTCGGACCATCCGAGATGGAAACCGGACCGTCCGGGCTAAGGTCGGACCGTCCGACCTGGAAGTCGGACCGTCCGACTTAACGACCCCATTTACAGAAAGATTTTGGCCCACGTCGGACCGTCCGGACCCCAAGTCGGACCGTCCAGGCTAAGGTCGGACCGTCCGACTTGAAGGCCCCAGTTACAGAAGGATTTTGACCCTTAGCTCGGACCGTCCAACCTGGAAGCCGGACCGTCCGACCCTGCGGTCCGGACCATTCGGGATAAAGTCCGGACGTCCGGCCCCCCCAATCCGGGTCCGATTTTGATCGCGATTTTGGCAGTTTTGACGCGGATTTGAGTCATTTTCTTGTAGGGAAAGTCCAACCCCCTCATAAATAGATGAGGTGACGGCCGATTAGAAGTTTAGAACACACAATCGACATATACCCAAAAACACATCTACTTTTCAAGTGCTTCTACTTTTTGTCTAGTTCTAGGTCATCTTTGGTGTTTTGCTCGTAAAGCACCCGTTTCTTCTCCGAAATTGAAGATCTCTTTGTTGATTTTCTTGTCAATCATCCGTTCTTCGTAACGTAAAAAGAAGTGGCGACTCCCTTAATCTAAACAATTGCGCGGTGCAAATCTTGTGTTGCGTTGAACAAATTCTTCGTCAACAACTGGTCAAGGACTTAGTGAAAATCAGGAAAACATGGCAGAAACTGTTATTATCATGCTGTATAAACAGGGGTAAAGCTATATGCAAAAGTGCAGCAACATGACATAGCAATATATGAGCATGGAGTAGACATTATGGTGATCAGATACAACCAAGAATCAAGGTCATAGGCATAACCGATCAAAAGATATTAAGCATGCAACATGTCATCGACAAGTAACAGACTTAGTGAAAAACAGAGGTGGCTGTCAACAACAGAAGGATAGCTACTTTGGAGCTCAATAACTATATGACCAGGAAGGTAAACATGACAATGAAATACATATAATGGAAGTAGACATGATGCTTAACAGTATGAAAAAAGAATTAATACAATAGGCCTCATGGATGTGTCACAATCATCATGCAAACTTGCAATAAAATAACAGCAGCAGCACTTAACAGAAATTAGCAGCAGTTAACAGCCTGATATCCACTTCAACAGAGATTAACAACATCAATATGGCCTCAAATCAAAATGCTCACAAAAGATGAATTGAAGTACACACAAAACTAAACGATTTTCCTTTTGGGCGCAACGTCATCCGAGCTACCGATCGCTCGCTAATCTCATCACAAAAACAGATACAGCACACCGTTTTTCAGAAAAGAATACAGAAAAAAAATAAAAAAGGCCCGGGCTCTCACCAGTGGGCCGAGGCCCACGAGGCCGCAGTGGGAGGAGCCAGGCCGGCGGGGCTGGCTGGGCCAACCAGGCCGCGGCTGGCTGGTGGTTGTTGGGCTGCGGTGGGTGCGCCGGCCCACCTGGCTGGACCGAGAGGGGGCGGCCTCGTCCCAGACGAGCATGCACAGGGGTCGCCGGAGGCGCTCCGGCCGGCCTCTGGCGAGGGCAAGGCGGCGCTGGAGATGGCGAGGATGGAGGGGAATGGCGCGGCGGCGGCGGATCCGCCCGGATCCCACCGGATCCGGTGCGGTGGCGGCGAACGGTGGGCGAGCGGCCAAGCTTCAAGGTCGCGTCCATGGTGGCTGGGCTCGGGCGGCGCCGTCGTGGTGACCTGCAGCAGTGGAGGAGAGAGATCAGGGGAGAGAGGAGGGGCTAGGAGGAGAGTAGGTGCGGGGAGAGGAGGAGCTCGCCGTGGCGAGGCGGCGCTCGCCGGCGTGCGGCCGGAGGTGAAGGCGGCGGCGGCCTCGGCCGGATCGGGCGGCGCGGTGGGAGGAGAGAGAGAAGGTTGGTGGAGGCTAGGGCGCATCTGGGCCGTTGGATCGGCCAATCCGACTGTCCAGATCGCAGGGAACTAGAATTTATGGGCAAAAAGGCTAAAATGCGAAAATTGGGCTACTGTGAGGGGGGTGGCTGCAATTTTTAGGCTAGGGAAACCCTAGAAAGGGGTGGGAGAGTGGTGGTCTTTATATAGCCCAGGTGGCTGGCAGTTTGCAAAAACATCCCCGGTTTTCCTCTCGCGCGCGCGGTGCTTACGTTTCTGACCGCCGGGGGTTCGCAGGACCTCCGATGTCGGGACCCGGAATATGCATATGTAATTCCAGTCACGATGCAATCACATGGAGAGCCGAGAGCCGTACCCACTTGTCTAAGCAGACAAGGCCAAGCACAGAACACTCTCGGAAAGCATCGAACGTGAGGGGCATCCCATCCAGGCCGGATGATCAACTGAGATGGGTCCTCATCGTCCGCTCACAAGTCTAAATGCTTATGGGTGGTGAATCCCATACTCATGGACAAGTCGCCTCAACCATGTTATCGATTGAACCCTAACTCTTACATAGACTTACTCCAGCCCAATCACTTAGTCGGGGTCTAGGGCGGGCTCACGCATACAACAAAGTGTGCACGTGACAGAGTCACGAGCAATCGCATCGCGATGCCCCAAGCTGCGCACATCCAAGGGCCACTTGGTGTATAAAATACCGCCAGCCAGATCACAACTAATGTCTCTAAAACCCATACTAAGACATGCATGTTATAATCATACACGCCGCACACATGTCTAGTATGAACAGCAGGTATCATCAAATAACTCTACAATGTACTTCTTTATTGACTTACACATAGAGCATACAAAGATCACATGTCTGTGATCATCATTACATCATACAACGGAAGCATGTCTGTGATAGGTCATGCATTGGAATGGGTTCAACTATGCGAAAGAACGTGTCTCGGTGATCTCCTAAACATGCATAGGCGAGACTGAGAGGGAAATAGGATTTTATAGACATGATCAATGGGGTTTGCTTGCCTTGCTGACGAGGTTCACACACGGTGTCTTCAACGAAGGGGGTGGCCTCCGGTTCCGGCTCCACTTCTATCGAGCAAACATCACAAACATTGCAATCAATATAATGTACAATGCACAATCACATGATCAAGTTGTAGAACATGATGTATATGGTACTGGTTTGTTGACAATTCAATTTAATTGAAGTGTATTGCAAAGGATTTGCAAATTCAAACTTCAAAATTGAATTCAAATTAAGCCATATGCAAACTTGCTACTGTTGCCCCATTTTAAAATGGTCAAACATGAAAACAAATTGCATATTATTAATCCTTGCATTTTTCTGATAATTTTTCATATATTATATGTTTAATTTGGAGTTAATATGAGTTTTCTATGAATTTCCAAAGTTTAGCTATTTTTCTGCAATTTCTAGAATTAAATTAAATTGGACAAAAGGTTTATTGCGTCAGCATGAGATCATGCTGACGTGGGGGGTTCTGATGGCTGGGTCCCACTGGTCAGTGAGAGGGGAATTAATCCCTCTCTGTTTAAACTAACAGGGGGGTTAGGGGGGCCACGGGCCCACCTGTCAGCCACTGTTAGGAGGGGTTAGTGGTTAATTAGGCCACAGGGTTAGGATTAATGGCTCCGGTCAGCTCTGGCTCGCCGGAGTTCCACCGGACTTGGGCTAGGGGGCACGGGGAGGGGTTATGGGGGCACTGGCGAGGGCGCCGTGAGCTCCCGCGTTGTCTGGGGCTAGCTGGGGGTCTTGGGGAGGCTCCAGGCCACGGCTACGACGACAAGTGCGGCGACCGGAGCTCTGGAAAGGCGACGACAATGAAGGAGGCCACGAGCAGAAGCGCGGGAGGGCTGGGGAGAAAGAGGAGCTCACCCTGAGCACGATGCGGTGCTTTGCGTAGCCGGGGAGAGGCTGGACGGAGGGGAATGGCTCGCCGGAGTTTGCTGTAACCGGCGGGAAGAACTTGACACTCGCGACGTCCACAGGGCTTCCCGGCTTCAATTGAATGGTCACGGCGACGTAGACGAGTGCTGCAGATCGGCTGGACACGGCAGCGCGTCGGATGGAGCTTGCTGGCCGCGTGGAAACTTGACGGCGGCGACGGCGTCTCTCGGGACCTCACGGAAACTCGCCGGAGGACGAAGGGGAAGAGGTCCAGGGGAGGGGGGAAAGGTGGCGGGGCCTCTGAGCGTCTCGGTGGCGAGGAGAAGAGGCACGGGGGGCCTTGGAGCCTTCTCGGCGTCGCGGTGGCGTCGCCGCGCGCTCCCATCTCGCCACCGAGGTGCTTGAGGTAGACGACAAGCACCCGGTGGGCTGGGCAGGGCCGGCCTGGAGGCTGGGGGGGTAAGTTGGGCCTGAAGCCAGGGTGGTTTCTTTTTCCTTTCCTTCTATTTTTAATTTTCTGTAGTTTGTTTTGCTTTGAATAAAATATCAAAACATTTTTATAAAATCCCCAAATTATTTATATGGACTTACATGGCTTATAGTTAGCCACTCCCAAAATTTGAAGATTTTTGAAATTCAAACTATTTGAATTTCAATTTAAATAAGGGTATTATTTAATTTCCAAGCCCTTTTCTGAATTTTTGACAAATCTTGGAGCATGCAGTGGGACCCACTTCACTTTATATGTGATCATGCTTATTTATAAGACTTTTCAAAAATACCAGAGGAATTTTTGGAATAAATTTTTGTCTGGCCGTTTATTTAAATTCTTCAGGGCTTTTCTTTTCCCCATTTTTGAATTTATTTTTGAATTTTTCACATGATGCAAAGGGGCACTCAAACCCTAGCACTTACCCTAGTTGGGGTTCTGACAACTCGCCCCCACTCAAAAGAATCTCGTCCCGAGATTCAGAAGTCGTCGAGAGGAAGGTGGGGTACTTCGCACGGAGGCGGTCTTCTCTTTCCCATGTAGATTCTTTCTCGGAGTGGTGTGACCATTGCACTTTCAGAAACCTGATCTTCTGACTACGAGTGACACGCTCTGCGGAATCAAGAATACGAACAGGGTACTCTTGATAAGAAAGGTCATCTTGGAGATCCAGCGCTTCATGGTCGACTTCGCGGATGGGGTCCTTGAAGCAACGCCTGAGTTGTGACACATGGAATACATCATGTACTCGGTAAAGGTGCGGGGGTAGTTCAAGTTGGTAGGCAACTTCTCCACGTTTAGCTAGAATGCGGAAATTTCCGATGTAACATGGGGACAACTTGCCTTTGATACCGAAGCATTGGGTTCCCTTCACAGGAGTAACCCGAAGGTAAGCCTTCTCATCCAGATTGTAGCTTTCTTGCCTATGATGACGATCATAGTAGCTTTTCTGATGAGACTGAGCGGCTTTCAATTGATCACGAACAATGCAAACTTGCTCTTCTGCTTCCTTGATCATATCCGGTCCAAAGAGTTGTCTTTCACCGGTTTCTGACCAGTTTAGGGGTGTTCGACATCATCGGCCATATAGGAGTTCAAAAGGAGCCATGTTCAGACTAGATTGGAAACTGTTGTTATAAGCAAATTCGGCAAATGGAAGAGACTTCTCCCAATTCTTTCCGAAAGAGATAATACAAGCTTTGAGCATGTCTTCCAAGATTTGATTAACCCTTTCAACTTGACCGCTAGACTGAGGATGGAAAGCTGTACTAAAGGAGAGATGAGCTCCCATAGCATTCTGAAAGCTTCCCCAGAATGTAGAGGTGAAAAGGCTACCACGATCAGAATTGATTTCCAAAGGAACGCCGTGAAGAGACACAATTCTAGAGACATACAATTCCGCTAACTGGCTAGCAGTTATAGACTCGCGAACTGGAAGGAAGTGAGCAACTTTTGAGAGTCGGTCAACGACAACGAAGATGGCATCATTTCCTTTCTGGGTTTTTGGAAAGCCGGTGATGAAATCCATACCGACTTTGTCCCATTTCCACTCTGGAATAGGCAAAGGTTGAAGTGTACCAGCAGGTCTTTGGTGTTCGGCCTTAATGCGACGACAAACATCACATTCGGCAACATATCGAGCAATGTCTCTCTTCATCCTAGTCCACCAAAATCTCTGGCGTAGATCTCGGTACATTTTTGTGCTACCGGGATGAATCGAGAGGGGAGTATCATGGGCTTCTTTGAGGATGAGTTGCCTTAGATCCTTATTCTTAGGTACTACCAAACGATTTTCAAAGAATACTGTTCCTTTACTATCTGTGGAGAAACATTTAGCAATTCCGCTAGCAATGTTCTCCTTGATCCGGGGAACACCTCGTGCACGCCTTTGGGCAACTATGATTTGATCCTCAAGGGTTGGTTTCGCCACCAAGTTGAAAAGAGATCCACGAGGAACAATCTTGAGATTAAGCTTTCGAAATTCCTCATGAAGAAGTGGTTGATACTGTTGTAACATGAGGTTGTCACAATACGACTTACGACTTAGTGCATCAGCCATGACATTGGCTTTGCCTGGGGTGTATGAAATTCCTAAGTCATAATCTTTTATCAACTCTATCCAGCGTATTTTCCTGAGATTAAGATCTGGCTGGGTGAATATGTATTTGAGGCTTTGGTGGTCGGAATAGATCTCACAACAATTACTAAGGAGGTAATGTCGCCAAGTCTTCAGGGCATGAACTACGGCAGCGAGTTCAAGATCATGGGTAGGATAGTTCTCTTCATGTGGCCGCAACTGGCGTGAAGCATAAGCTACCACATGTCTATCTTGCATAAGTATTCATCCTAACCCTTGCCGTGAAGCATCACAAAAGATCTCGAAATCCTTTTTGGTGTCTGGAGGGGCAAGTATGGGTGCAGAAGTCAATCTTCTTTTTAGCTCTTGAAAGCTTTCCTCGCACTTGGGGGTCCATTGGAATTTCTTATCTTTCTTGAGGAGTTCAGTTAGAGGCTTTGCAAATTTGGAGAAGTTCTCAACGAAGCGGCGACAATAACTATCTAACACAAGAAAACTCCTAACTTGCTTAATCGATTCAGGTGGAGTCCAGTCAAGGACGGCCTGAACTCTCTCGGAATTGACAGTAATGCCTTTCGCAGAAATCACGTGGCCTAAGTAGGTCACTTCTGGTAGCCAAAATTCGCACTTAGAGAACTTGGCATATAGGTGATGCTCTCGAAGTTTCACCAATACCAACCTAAGATGTTCTGCGTGCTCTTCTTCGTTCTTCGAGTAGATGAGAATGTCATCAAGATAAACTACAACAAATTTATCTAGGTACTCCATGAAGATTGAATTCATCAAGCGCGAGAATGTGGCGGGGGCATTGGTTAAACCGAAGGACATGCGGTGTACTCGTAAAGACCATAACGAGTAGTGAAAGCCGTTTTTGGAATGTCCTCGTTTCGGATTTTGATTTGATGATAGCCTAATCTCAAATCCATCTTGGAGAAGACAGAGGATCCAGCAAGTTGATCATAAAGATCATTGATCCTGGGAAATGGGTACTTGTTCTTTACCGTCGCTAGATTTAGCGGGCGATAATCTACGCACATACTTTCTGTTCCATCTTTCTTCTTTACGAACAGAACGGGGCAACCCCATGGCGATGAGCTAGGGCGGATGAAGCCTTTTGCCAACGAAGCATCAACTTGGGTTTTTAGCTCAGCTAACTCATGTGGGGCCATTCTATATGGGCGTCTGGAAATTGGGGTTGTGCCAGGTATAAGATCCACTATGAATTCTACACATCTGTCAGGGGGCATCCCTGGCAGTTCTTCAGGGAAGACATCCGAGAAGTCACGAACCACCGGAACATCTTCAAGGTCTGGAAGGGGAAGCACATTCAAAGTATGCATCTGGATTCTAGAGCTGGGTGAGGTGTAATCCATGGTCTGGCCTGAAGGATGGGTAAGTTTAACTGACTTGGCTTTACGATCAAGGAAAGCATTCTGCCTTGATAACCAATCAATTCCTAGGATGAAATCAATGTCCGAAGACTTGAGGGCTATAAGTGAAGCAAGGAATACTAAACCCTCAATTGCAATTTGAATGCCATGGCTTACTCTATTAGTTTGCCACTTTGAACGAGGAGTTTGGATGACCATTGGAGAAAACATTTCTTCAAAAGGGAATTCATGACGAAGTGCATAACTCTCCGACATGAATAAATGAGAAGCTCCTGGATCGAAAAGAACGGAGGCGGGAACATGATTGACTGGCAGTGTACCAAGGATGACGTCAGAAGCAGCAGTGGTTTCCTCAACTAAGATTTGGTTCACACAACCACTACTAGTGGATGAAGGCTTTGCTTGCAAGGGTTTGGAGGTGGATTTCCTTGAAGGCTTATGTCGAGAATGATGTGGTGTCATCAAGACCTGAGGGCATTGACGAAAGTAATGGCCTGGAAGACCACACTTAAAGCATACCCTGTCTGAATTTCTAGGAGTGGGATTACTTGGCTGCACACCATCATTCCGGGGTGGAATAATGTGTTGGGGTGGATGGCATATATTGGATGGTGGCCTATGAAGAAGGTTTTGAGGTAAGGCACTAGTTGAAATCAATATTCGGCGTTTCTGAGGGGCTGAACTTGCAGAAGGAGCAAGCTCAAGAGCATGCTTGTGAGACTATTCGAACACTTCATTGCCATGCTCAGCTCTAAAGGATCTGTTGACTAAATCCTCAAAGGTGGAAAATTCGATGAGGTTGAGATCATGGCGAAGGATGGGGCTAAGTCCCTTACGGAACCTTGCCTGCTTTCTGGCATCGGTGGTGATCTCATCTTGGGCATATCGAGCAAAACGGTTGAACTCTCTCACATACTCATGAATGGACATCTCTTCTTGAGTCAGATTGCAGAACTCTTCCTTCTTGCGCTCCATCAACTCATCCAGAATGTGGTACCCTCGAAAGGCAACACAGAACTCCTGCCAAGTCACTAGGTGACCATCTGGCTGCATCGCAACATAGTTCTCCCACCATTGAATAGCGGCACCTTCCAGGAAGTATACCGCGAAAATAACTCGGTCATCGGGAGCAACATGTGCAGTATCAAGCTTACGCTCGATGGAACGGAGCCAATCATCAGCTTCAAGGGGTTCTGAAGAACATCGGAATACCGGTGGCTTGAGGAGGATGAAATCCTGAATGCTAACAACCACATTGCGATGACGTGAGGTATTCTGCTCGATGAGCTCCAGAAGGCGTGTTTGATCACGTTTATTCCGCTCATCTTCCATCATGATTTCCGCCGCAGAAGGCGGTGGTGGAGGTTCATCATCATTTCGATTCCGAACACGGTCTCGATTCCGAAGAACAGCACTACGAGTTCCACCTGACATCCTGTGTGATAAAAATCAACAATCAGAACATGTTGTACGATGGAATCAAAGATAAGAGGACATGACTAGGAGGAAAAGATTGTAATGCCACAACAATGATTCACAAGGACAACGGAACAACTCGGGCAGCATAACGACTACACTGGGATGAAAAATGAAACAACCTTGAGGAGATTGGACAGAACTTCTTCAAGGAACTCAAAGACACGAAGACTCTGGACAACCACAACAATCCTATGGGTACAAAGAAGCACTCAACGAGATGTTCTAGTAAGACATAGATGAGCCTAATCCTATCATCCCGTAGAAAAGATTAGGTGACCCAGAACTCAGATAGATGAGGGTAAGGAGAAAAAGAAGCCTTACGTTGTTCCCTTTATACCCAAGTAACTATATAACTATAGAATGCTAGACTCGACTTCGACCAAGGGTTTGAATATTCCTACAGACAAACCTAGCTCTGATACCAAGTCTGTTGGGACCCGGAATATGCGTATGTAATTCCAGTCACGATGCAATCAAATGGAGAGCTGAGAGCCGTACCCACTTGTCTAAGCAGACAAGGCCAAGCACAGAACACTCTCGGAAAGAATCGAACATGAGGGGCATCCCATCCAGGTCGGATGATCAACTGAGATGGGTCCTCATCGTCCGCTCACAAGTCTAAATGCTTATGGGTGGTGAATCCCATGCTCATGGACAAGTCGCCTCAACCATGTTATCGATTGAATCCTAACTCTTAGATAGACTTACTCCATCCCGATCACTTAGTCGGGGTCTAGGGCGGGCTCGATCATACAACAAAGTGTGCACGTGACAGAGTCACGAGCAATCGCATCGCGATGCCCCAAGCTGCGCACATCCAAGGGACACTTGGTGTATAAAAGACCGCCAGCCAGATCACAACTAAGGTCTCGAAAACCCATACTAAGACATGCATGTTATAATCATACACACCGCACACATGTCTAGTATGAACAGCAGGTATCATCACATAACTCTACAATGTACTTCTTTATTGACTTACACATAGAGCATACAAAGATCACATGTCTGTGATCATCATTACATCATACAACGGAAGCAATTTAGGTCTGAGTACAGACAAGTTTAACAAAGGGCTTAGAGAAGCCTTGTAAACATACATGCCCATCCACGAGGGACCAGACTGCTGTCTGGAACTATACTAGCTTAGTCAACGTCGAGCTTCATGTCGGTGGCTCCATCGGGTCTGGGTTTCCATCTAAAACATAGAATAAGCAAACGTGAGTACAAAGTCGTACTCAGAAAGACTTACATCAGAACTACACTACTCATGCTCAAGTATCAAAGTAAAGGAGGTGGGGTTCAACATGCAGAAGTGCCAGCTTTGACTTGGCTAGTCCTGTGCTACGAGTACCAGAATTGAGGTAAGAAGCGTACACGAGTCCACTACCAAGTCTCCAACCAATACACCACTATGGTTACTTCCTCGACTTCCCCACGAGGAGCACACCATAGCACTCACGCTTATCTTGCGAGTTTTCGAAGTATCCATTCAAGTTGTCTAATAATCAGGTACAGGTTCCAAGTAGTCCATAACCGCGGACGCGGCTATTCGAATAGTTTTGTTAACCTTGCAAGGGTGTAAACTACACACACATGACCATCGGTTACCGCCTTTTGCTCGCCACTGTTCAAGAGGTGACAGCGAGGATGTTCACCACGACACTTCGCTCACAACCGGTCTATTCCAGGAGTTGACTATCTGAGTTGCCTCCGCTCGAGAGCCCGGCCGGATCAACGAAACGGACTCAAACAATGCAAGTGACCGAGACGCCACCTTTGGCAGATGGTTTTCCTGGCTCACAGGTGCACCCACATATCTATATGATGCAACCATTCCTTCATTCTTTTTCTATGCACATGTCAAAAGGAAAGCCCGAACTAATGTGACTCCTGGACGTCAACACGGATCAAGGTACTAGGCCGAGAGGGGTTAGTGAGCCCGATGTGTGGTTGTACTCTTTGTCTTGGATTACCATACAAGAACTCGGTGCTTAAGGCGGTGTTCAACGAGACAACCCACTGTGTACTCCTACACAGCCTCTCATCGTTCACCTTGTATTAGGGTGGATTCACCAACACGTTATCATTAGCATCACTGTGTTCATTCCATCCCGACTCACAATCATAACATCCTCATTGTATCACTAAGCAGCAATAAGAAATAACAGTTGCAGGGGCCACATGCTCATCATTCAACTCCTATATCTGCTAGGATTGTGGTTTGCTTAATACGGTGACAAAATGATAGGTCATGCATCGGAATGGGTTCAACTATGTGAAAGAACGTGTCTCGGTGATCTCCTAAACATGCATAAGCGAGACTGAGAGGGAAATAGGATTTTATAGACATGATCAATGGGGTTTGCTTGCCTTGCTGACGAGGTTCACACACGGTATCTTCAACGATGGGGTGGCCTCCGGTTCCGGCTCCACTTCTATCGAGCAAATATCACAAACATTGCAATCAATATAATGTACAATGCACAATCACATGATCAAGTTGTAGAACATGATGTATATGGTACTGGTTTGTTGACAATTTAATTGAAGTGTATTGCAAAGGATTTGCAAATTCAAACTTCAAATTTGAATTGAAATTAAGCCATATGCAAACTTGCTACTGTTGCCCCATTTTAAAATGGTCAAACATGAAAACAAATTGCATATTATTAATCCTTGCATTTTTCTGATAATTTTTCATATATTATATGTTTAATTTGGAGTTAATATGAGTTTTCTATGAATTTCCAAAGTTTAGCTATTTTTCTGCAATTTCTAGAATTAAATTAAATTGGACAAAAGGTTTATTGCGTCAGCATGAGATCATGCTGACGTGGGGGGTTCTGATGGCTGGGTCCCACTGGTCAGTGAGAGGGGAATTAATCCCTCTCTGTTTAAACTAACAGGGGGGTTAGGGGGGCCACGGGCCCACCTGTCAGCCACTGTTAGGAGGGGTTAGTGGTTAATTAGGCCACAGGGTTAGGATTAATGGCTCCGGTCAGCTCTGGCTCGCCGGAGTTCCACCGGACTTGGGCTAGGGGGCACGGGGAGGGGTTATGGGGGCACTGGCGAGGGCGCCGTGAGCTCCCGCGTTGTCTGGGGCTAGCTGGGGGTCTTGGGGAGGCTCCAGGCCACGGCTACGACGACAAGTGCGGCGACCGGAGCTCTGGAAAGGCGACGACAATGAAGGAGGCCACGAGCAGAAGCGCGGGAGGGCTGGGGAGAAAGAGGAGCTCACCCTGAGCACGATGCGGTGCTTTGCGTAGCCGGGGAGAGGCTGGACGGAGGGGAATGGCTCGCCGGAGTTTGCTGTAACCGGCGGGAAGAACTTGACACTCGCGACGTCCACAGGGCTTCCCGGCTTCAATTGAATGGTCACGGCGACGTAGACGAGTGCTGCAGATCGGCTGGACACGGCAGCGCGTCGGATGGAGCTCGCTGGCCGCGTGGAAACTTGACGGCGGCGACGGCGTCTCTCGGGACCTCACGGAAACTCGCCGGAGGACGAAGGGGAAGAGGTCCAGGGGAGGGGGGAAAGGTGGCGGGGCCTCTGAGCGTCTCGGTGGCGAGGAGAAGAGGCATGGGGGGCCTTGGAGCCTTCTCGGCGTCGCGGTGGCGTCGCCGCGCGCTCCCATCTCGCCACCGAGGTGCTTGAGGTAGACGACAAGCACCCGGTGGGCTGGGCAGGGCCGGCCTGGAGGCTGGGGGGGTAAGTTGGGCCTGAAGCCAGGGTGGTTTCTTTTTCCTTTCCTTCTATTTTTAATTTTCTGTAGTTTGTTTTGCTTTGAATAAAATATCAAAACATTTTTATAAAATCCCCAAATTATTTATATGGACTTACATGGCTTATAGTTAGCCACTCCCAAAATTTGAAGATTTTTGAAATTCAAACTATTTGAATTTCAATTTAAATAGGGGTATTATTTAATTTCCAAGCCCTTTTCTGAATTTTTGACAAATCTTGGAGCATGCAGTGGGACCGACTTCACTTTATATGTGATCATGCTTATTTATAAGACTTTTCAAAAATATGAGAGGAAATTTTGGAATAAATTTTTGTCTGGCCATTTATTTAAATTCTCTAGGGCTTTTCTGTTCCTCATTTTTGAATTTATTTTTTGAATTTTTCACATGATGCAAAGGGGCACTCAAACCCTAGCACTTACCCTAGTTGGGGTTCTGACATCCGATTCAGGTAAAACTTCGAACTGCGTGCTCAGCGCGTCGAGCCAGCGGCTTTCACCTCGCGATGGAACCGTTCCGAGAACACTTTCCGGTGCGCTATAAAAATAACCCGTTTAATTATTAAACGGGGTTTTTTGTTCCGTTGGCTGCGGCTGGTCTCGTGCGGTTTTCGCGACGGTGATCGGGTGAAACCCGGTGTCACAAAGGTCGAGTGTCAGGGTGGCAAGGGTCGGTCTCCATCCGGTACGAGATAAGAGGGGGGAAATAATCGCCGATCGATAAATCGGGGATGCAAACACCGCAAACAAATCGGACAATCAACAATTCACGCAGAAAACAAAAATTTTAATTTTGTGAAATCTGGGCTATTACACAAGGCATACAGAAAAGAAAGGATCATCTAGGCAAATATCAAATATTAGGCATGTATCCCGTAGGTAGTTGTGCGTGCTTGCAATAAGAACTTGCACAGTGTCTTTTGTCCTACCATCCCGCTATGAACGGGGCCAAAAGGAACTTATGGAGATTAAGGTGCTCCTGTCAAAGAGCACCGGAACAAAGCAATAAACTCAATGGTACATGAAATCCTCAAATTATAGTCCATCCCCTTTGGTGTCCCAAGCTGTCACCTTTGGGATCGCCGGTTCCGGACCATAATAGGTGCATACAACTCATAGATAGGATCAAGAACATAAATATACTCATGAAAACACAAGTGGTTCAGATCTGAAAACATGGCACTCAGGCCCAAAGTGACAAGCATTAAGAGAAAAAAGTTGTAGAAAAGATGATAAACACCAAAGTAGATGATAGGCAACATGCCCCCAACAATCTAACGAACTATTACATGATCAAACTCATCCAATTCCTACCATCCCCTTTGCCTACAGCAGGAAATTAATCACACATGTGAAGAGAAGTCATGGAGGGAGAATGGATTGGTGATGGTGATGACGATGGCGACGATCTCCCCTCTCCGGAGGCCAAATCAGCCTCCAGATTAGCCCTCCCGAGGAAGAACAGAGGATGGCGGCGGCTCCACGAAGGAAACTGGAAAAGTGACTTCTGTTCTAGGGTTTTCGCGTCACGGGAATAAATAGGAGTCAAGGGAGGGAACTAGAGGCGGTGGGAGTCCCCTAGGCGGACCCTCGGCGCGGCCTGGGGTGGGGCCGCGCCAGCAGGGCGCCTGGGCGGGCCCTGGCTGCCCTCTAGCCCCACTTCTGGGTCCGGGATCCTTCGGGTGCGTGGATTTTCTGTGATTTTTCCTGGAATTTTCTGAGACACCTAAAAATCAATTTTATTGCACATAAGAAAACCATACAGGAAGCTCTGCGGAAAACAGCGTCGGTCCGGGTTAGTTTAGTTCAAATCATGCAAGAATGAGGGCAAAACAATAGCAAAAGTATTTGGAAAAGTAGATACGTTTGAGACGTATCACGTGGCTCCTGCATTTTTCAGGACGGACGACATTGACGTATAACAGAAGGTCCCAAAGGGCGTGATGAAGGATGTTTTTTCCTGGTCCTTGACAGCCATCTTTATCTGGTGATTGCCGGAGTATGCGTCCAGAAAGCATAAAAGCTCACGTCATGTCGTGGATTCGATGATTTGGTCTATCTTTGACAAGGCGAAAGGATCTTTGGGACGTGCTTTGTTGAGGTCCGTATAGTCGACGCACATACGCGAGGTTCCATTTTTCTTGAGAACTAGGACCGGGTTGGCCAGCTAGTTTGGATGAAAAACTTCCATGATGAACCCGGCAGCTAGGAGTCGGGCTACTTCTTCTCCCATTGCTTCTCTTCTCTCGTCATTAAAACGGCGGAAGAATTGTTTGACTGGTTTTATCTTCGGATCAGTGTTAAGGTGGTGCTCAGCGAGTTCTCTCGGGATGTCAGGCATGTCTGAGGGTTTCCATGCGAAGATGTCTCGATTCTCACGGATGAACTCAATGAGCGCTCTTTCCTATTTTTCAGGTAACCCTGTCCCAATGATGAATTGCTTGGAGGAGTCGTCTGGGACAAAATCGACTTTCTTGGTGTCTTCTGCCGGGTCGAACTTAGGGTTAGAATTAGTATTTGACTTTTTGAGCAGTGTTGGGTCGACTCGGTCCACCCTTTCCTTTAAGATTTCAAGTCCTAGTTGTGCGCATGCTTGTTCCGCGTACGTGGCATCTTCTTTCTCGCAGGACGCGGCTACTTCCTGGCTTCCATCCACAGTAATTACGTCGTTAGGACCTGGCATCTTGAGCTTGAGGTACACGTAACATGGGTGTGGCGTGAATTTGGTGTAGGCCGATCTTTCGAACAACGCGTGGTAGGGTATTTTGAAGTCCACAACCTCGAAGGGAAATATCTCCAATCTAAAGTTGGAGGTGCTTCCGAATGCCACTTCAAGGTGTATTTTACCTAAAGGATGAGCCGACTTTCCTGAGACGATTCCATGGAAAACCGTAGAGGATGGTTGCAGTTGTTTCTGAGTCAGGCTCATCTCCTGGAAGGTTTTGAAGTAGAGTATGTTTATGTTGTTTCCCCTGTCCATGAGGACCTTCTCTAAGGTTTAGCCGTAGACCTGTGGTGCCACCACGAGGGCTAGGATTCCTGGAGAGTCGACTCGTGGGGGGTGGTCGCTTCGGCTCCAAGTTATTATTTCCTCGGACCACATAATCCATCTAGGAACCATGGAGTGTGCGAAACCGAGAGTGTTGCGGCGCGTTGCACATTCTTCATGTCCCTTCGACGGCTGCTGGTGGTAAAAATGTGGGAAGAGGTGGCGCGAGTAGTCTCTTCGGGTCGCTCTTGGTGATCGTGGCCGGACGGGGTTTTCTCATATAGACTTGAGCCAGCGACGAGGGTTTTCATAGGGTTTCTTGGGCGAAGTCGGTCTAAGCACGGGTGGTGTCGTCTGAAGATCGTCCCTCATGGTCGATCGCGCAAACCTGAACTAGTGCTGGCGTAGATCGATCGTCTTGGTTGATGGAGGGGAGAACCGTCCCGACGGGGATCTGGAGGACGAGGTCCGTTCCTAAGTCTTCGATAGCGAGGTTGGTGTGGAGCTGGTTACGTCGTCTTCTGGCTGTTCGGTCGGCGGCGATCACCATGTTGCGTCGAGTTCCCTCCTGGATCTCGGCACCTTTGCACTTAGGCCCCACGGTGGGCGCCAACTGTCATGGGAAAATCACGCCATTTGTCCTCGTAGAGAACTTGATTGTGTGACTTAGCTACGAGTGCGTAAGGAGGGAGAGTCGACCGGTGGAGAGTCAATCCGTAGATTGAAACGGGAGAAACACAGAGATTTACCCAGGTTCGGTCCCTCGATGAGGTAAAGGCCTACTCCTGCTTTTCTTGTATTATATGAGGGAGATCTCGATTACAAGGGCGCTAGGTATTGCCGGTATCTCAAGAACTATGCTAGATTGATTCGCCTCTAGGACGCCCCAAAGCCTCGGCTTATATACACACCGAGTCCTAGGGTTTTTACAAAGAGATCGACTATCAAACGAGGTGGAGTCCTATTATATCTCTTCGATGACTTGTCTTGTTCTTCAAGGCAGCTTGGACTCCTTCCTTTCAACATCGGTCTTCATCTTGTAGGTCGGTCGGCATTCAGGCCGATCCTTTCCTTTGGGCCCTCTTCTTTGTGAGACAGCCCAGAAGTCGACTCTCTCTTCATCTTAGTTATAGCGGCCTTCTTGCTAACACTTCTAGTTCTGTGAATTATCCCTCCGACAGTAGTCGTGGCGATCATCGTTGCTACCATCATCGTCATTGGGTGAGCTTGGGTCCCTATCCGAAGACTGCTCTCGGGTCGGTCGCCTTGTGCTTGCTTTTTTGGGTACCGACGCGGCGATCGCGTCGTTCATCACTTTGAGTGCTCGCGTGTGTTATGCATCACCTTTCTCTCCGTTATGAGCGCAGTGTATGTATGCTTTAGCGGCGATGAGGGCCTCTACTGGTGTGAGCTGTTCTTCCTCTTCACCATCGTCTTCGAGTTGGAATGTGTTGTCCAGGTTGCGGGCAACTTTCTTCATGTTCGTTCGGCGTAGGTTGTTGAATCTGGACCTGGGCTGGTGGGGTGAGCCCTGGTCTGAGGAGTCGTCCGAAGGTTCTGGTGGTGCCTTGTGGTCGGCCTTTGATTCATCCGCGACTCTTCTTTGCTTCTCCAGCTCGAGGCTTAGTCGTTTGGTTTTCTTTGTGATGTCGCTTGCCAACTTGTTGTATGCTCTGAGTTCATTGTGCGTTGCGTCCTCTAGCAGGAGCTTCACACGTTCTGCTGCATTTTTTACTCTAGCGGTTGCCTCTTTGGATAGGATGATTTTTTCTGAGGGTTGCGCTTGCCTTGCAGCTTCTGAGGCGTGGCGCATGTTGCTCTCAGGTTGATCACTCCTCTGAGTGCTTCTTCCTTGTCCCCTGAAGAGTTTTCGTGGTATGGTTCCTGGTTCACGGAGGGTGACCGTTAGTTGCTCGATGTCGTCGGGTTCGTTGTCCCTGCTGTTTGCACCAGCTCCTCGATGGCTGTCAGGGTCGTCTGTGTTGCCCCTGTCGTCCAAAGTTGTTGCGTGGGTGTCCGCCATGAACACCTGGAACGGTGTCTTGCTTGTAGGCCTTGTCGGGCTTCTGCCGTGCCTTTTCCATGCAAGTGTCGCACTCGTGCAGTCGCGGGAGATGCAGTGGATCGGGCTAAGGTGGGATGCACGGATGACTCAAAAGGTCGTCGTGCGGGCGGGTGCCTCGTCTTTAGTTGTTGTCGTTGTTGTGGTTGCTATTGCGGGTGCTCGAGCATGATCTGTGAGGCGAAGAGTGCCCCATCGATTGACGTAGATCTGGTACCGTCCGAAGGTTAGGTCTATGCCCGCGCGTAGATCGGCGAAGGCTGACCGCAGGATAGGAAGTTGCGCGATGATGCCGAGGGACTCGAACATATCAGATTCCGCTCGAGCCATGGAGATGTCGAGTGCCAAGGTAGTCGTCGAGTTGTCGGTTGCTGCTGATGGAACCGCCGATCGTGATTCCAACCCGCGTCTTTCCCACGGTCGGCGCCAATTGACGAGGATCGGCATTGGCAAATCCCATGATAAGGTACCCTGGGTTTAGATCGTAGAGAGAGGTGTGGGTCGGCTAACAGGAGATAGGGATTTACCCAGTCTCAGGGCCCTCGATCGGTGAAACCCCTACTTCCTGCTCTTTTGTATTATGATGGAGGCGATTATAGTGGCGGTCAAGGCGAGATCGCCCAAGACCGGAGGTGTTGCTATGAGATTGGATGCCCTAGACGTTGTAACCGCCCGGAAATTCCACCTTAATTAAGAAAATTGTTTGCTATATTATTTTGTTGATTGCTAGAATTGTTTGCAGTATTTGTTTCGCCAATTTATTAATTGGTGAATTATGTTCCCCTTCTTATCTCTTTTATGTACTCTATGCAAACGATCTTGGACTATAGAGGAGCCTGATGCCATTTCTTCCGGACGCCTTCGCGGAGACTCGACGACGACTAGTTAGGCGGATCCCGGCGGAGAGCCTGAACCCGTGTGGTTATGGGGATCGATGTGTTTTACCTTTGCCACTAGGCATTTGATTGTAGTCTGTACTCAGACATATATCTTCCGCTGATGTATTGTATTAAGGCACTTGTATGCCGATTATATGAGATGTTGTATCCTTGTGGTTGTAATGTTGTGATATCATGTTGAAATCCGAGACATATGAGACATATGGCTTCGTCATATGTCGTGGTGGGTCCAATATGTGCTTCGTCCTCGGGTCTGGATAGAAATGTCCAGATCTTAAACAGTACCTCATATCGGGTCTTACAACTTGGTATCAGAGCCTTACCGACCGTAGGATCCCTCTTCTGGTCGAAATCGAGTCTAGAACAAAAACTATTTTGTAGTTACTAAGTTAGTTATCGGAGAGTAGGAATCTTTTTACTCCTTACCCTTTCTCTGGTCAGGACAAGTGACGTAAGTGTTTTTATTCTCGTCTTATCTCCTTCAAACTCTAGGATCTCGAGTAAGTGGAGTTTTGGAACCGTTACAATGCCTTGCTTGCAGAGTATTATCTCGATTCCGATCTCAGGTTTGGGAATTCATGTAGTACCTTTAGTTTTTCCGACTCTGGTATACATCTTGGTCATTCATTGCTATCCATCCTCTTGCCTAGAGTCTTCATGAATTTGAGTGGAAACATTGTCCTTTTGATCCGGTTCTCACTGTCTTTCTTCCTCTTGACACCTGATGGTTTCGTTCTCCGACGTTGCCGTCTCTCTGCGGAAATTTCTCGACGGAAGGTCATCGTTGTTCGACATGGAGCAGAGTCCCTTGTTGGTGGTGTGGAAGAACGTCGGCTCTCTTCTCTCTTCCCCTTCTCCCCGGATCGTCCTAGATCTCGGGACGAGATCCCTTGTTGGCGGTGTTGTATTGTAACAGCCAGGAAATTCCACCCTAATTAAAATAAATTGTTTTCTATATTATTTTGTTGATTGCTAGAATTGTTTGCAATATTTTTTCCCCAATTTATTAATTGGTGAATTATTTCCCCCTTATTCTCTCTTTTATGTACTCTATGCAAATGATCTTGGACTATCGAGGAGCCTGATGCCCTTTCTTCCGGACGCCTTCGCTGAGACTCGACGATGACTAGTTAGGCGGATCCCGGCGGAGAGCCTGGATCCGTTTGGTTGTGGTGATCGGTGTGTTTTACCTTTGCCACTAGGCATTTGATTGTAGTCTGTACTCAGACATATATCTTCCGCTGATGTATTGTATTAAGGCAGTTGTATGCCGATTGTATGAGATGTTGTGTTTTGTAGCTGTAATGTTATGATATCATGTTGAAATCCGAGACATATGGCTTCATCATATGTCGCGGTGGGTCCGATATGTGCTTCGTCCTCGGGTCTGGACAGAAATGTCCAGATCTAAAACAGTACCTCATATCGGGTCTTACAGACGTCCCCTCTCCCAGCCTTTATATATACTAGGCTGGGTCGCAAGGAGTCCATCTAGGTTTATAGAGGAAGTCGCCTAATCTAGCTTTTAGTCTTGGACGCCAAGTCTTGGTTTCCATAACGCTGAGGACTCATACGTTGGTGCAGCCGTCGGTGCTTCGAGTGGGCCAGTCGTGGGTCGATCGAGTCTTCTAGCGGGCCTTCTATCCAGACATGCACCAGGTACCCTCATCCGTAGGAGTCATGGGGACACCCCCTCATCACAATCTCTCATTGTTTGTTGGACAACGAGGTTGGAGTCGCCGTAAATGAGTAGGCGAGTGGCACGACAAGATTTCGCCATACGCATACCATGGAGGAGGGCTTCATATTTTGCTTCTTTGTTGGATTCCTTTTCGAAGTTGATCTGGAGTATGTATTTTAGCTTGTCTCCCTTAGGTGAGATTAGCATGATGCCTGCTCTAGCTCCTTGTTGTCTCTTTGAACCGTCGAAGAACATTTTCCATGAGTTGGAGAGGTCTGGAGGGCCAGGTGTTTGGACTTCCATCCACTCGACAACGAAATCGGGGAGGAGTTTTGCTTTGATTGTTGTTGGGTGCTTGAAGAGTAGGTCATGAGGATTGAGCTCGATGTTCCACTGGGCGACTCGTCCTGTGGCGCCCGGGTTGTTGAGGATATCTGAGGGTGGTGCACTGCTGACCACTGTTATTGGGTGCTCGTCAAAGTAGTGTGATACCTTGTGGGATGTCATAAAGACGGCGTAGACGAGTTTCTGATAATACGGGTATCTCTGCTAGGCATCTGTGAGGACTTCGCTGAGGTAGTAGATTGGTCTCTGGATGCCTTGTACTTTGCCTTCTTCAGTGCGTTCGACAACAAGTACGATGATTGTGACGCTGCTCTGAGCGGCTATGTAGAGATATAGGGGTTCTCGTTCCTTGGAGATTGCGAGCATTGGTGGAGTTGATAGGGTTTTCTTCAGGTCTGCGAATGCGTTTCACGCTTCCTCTATCCACTCGAACTTTCCACCCTTCTTGAGTAGCTGGTAGAATGGCAAGGTCCTTTCTCATAGCCGTCTGATGATGCAGCTTAGGGCGGCAAGTCGTCCTATGAGCTGATGTACTCCTTTTATGTTGACGGGTTCTTGGATTGTGGCGACTGTTGGAACTTTTTCTGGGTTGGCTTAGACTCCTCGCGTGGACACCATGTATCCTAGTAGCTTGCCGGCTGGTACGTCGAAAACGCACTTCTTGGGGTTGAGCTTGATCCGGTAGTGGTTGAGTGCTCCAAAGGTTTCACGTAGGTCTTCGAGTAGTGTGTTTGCCTGATAGGTTTTGATGATGATGTCGTCCATGTAGACTTGGATGTTTCTTCCTATTTGGTCTTTTACGCACGCCTGCATCATCCGTTGATAGGTTGCACCAGCGTTCATGAGCCCTAAAGGCATTGTCATGTAGCAGAAAACACCATATGGGGTGATGAACGACGTATGCTCTTCGTCTTCTTCCTTCATCTTTATTTGGTTGTATCCTGAGTATGCGTCGAGGAATGAGAGGAGGGCGCATCCTGCGGTGGAGTCGATTATTTGGTCGATCCTGGGAAGGGGGAAGTGATCTTTCGGGCAATGCTTGTTGACTGGCCCGTAGTCCACACACATGCGTAATACTTCAGTGCCATTCTTGGGTACAACCACGGGTTTGCGACCCATGTGGCCTTCTTTGTTTCACGGATGAATTTGGCATCGAGTAGCCTATTGACTTCTTCTCCTATGGCTCTGCGTTTTGGCTTGGAGAATCATCGCATGGCTCGTTTCACTGGTTTGGTGTTTGGGTAGATCTGCAGTGCGTGCTCGATTAATTCCCGCTTCCTGGAATGTCGGATGGGCACCAGGCGAAGATTTTCCATTCTTCGCGGAGAAATTTTAAGAGAGCACTCGCCTGCTCTTCGGGTAAGTGGGCGTAGATCCATACCGGCTTGTTCGATTCTGTCGGGTGCACTTGATGAGTTATCGTGTCGCTGTCGACACTGAAGTCCCGAGTGATCTCCTTAAGTTCGCTGCGAATGGTGAGTGGGAAAACGCTTCTATCTACTACCAAGGCCATCTCTGCGAGTTCCGGTTGTGCTCCAAAGGTGTCGGAGACTTGATGAAAATCTCGATCGCATTTGTCTGATTTGAGAAAACATCTCTTGATCGTGATGACTCCTGCGGGTCCTGGCATCTTGAGCTTGAGGTATGCATAATGAGGGACGACCATTAATCACACAAAAGCTGGTCGACCAAGTATAGCGTCGTATGTGATTGCCAGTCTACCACTTCTAACTCGAGGATTTCCCCTCTGAAGTTGTCTCTATTCCCGAAGATGACGTTGAGGTTCATTTTTCCTAGGGGTGAGACTGCTTTGCCTGTGTGACGACGTAGAAGGTGATTTATGAGGCTTTCAAAGCAGAGTGTGGGATCAGCATCTTGCGTAGAGTGTTGGAGAAAATGATGTTCATGCTGCTGCCCCGTCCATGAATACTCCTGACATGTCGTAGCCTCCGATCTAAGCTTCGAGGACCAATGGGGCGTGTCCTGGTCTGGGGACGACTGGCTGGTGATCCCTTTGTGAGAAGGTGATGTCGAACTCCGAGTCGCATAAGTAGTATGGTGCTTTTATTTTGAGTTTTGTCGCCATGTACATTTGGAGGGTGGTTGCTTCTTCCTTCTTTTTTGATGGGCGCCCTTCTTGGAGCATGTACACCCGACTGTGTGCTAACGGGTAGGTTTCTTCTGCGAGTGCTGACGATGCTGCTCCTCGGGTGCGCTGTGCTTTGCGCTGTACGTCTGCCTGGTGTGCTTTGGAGAGCTCGCCGAAAAGCCGACACTTTCCGAGGCTGTGGGTTGCTCTGAGTTCTCCTTCTTCGTCCTCGTAAGAGTGGATTGTGCAGATCTCATCTAGTTGTTCTTGGGGTGCGAGGGTGTCGAGCCTCCTATCTGCTTCCGTCTTCGCTTCATAGATTGGTTGTTGTCGTCGTAGTGCTTGCTCGAGTGGGTACGTGAGCGGTTCTTATTGCGAGAGCAGTTACTCGGGCACAATTCGACTCCATCGTTGATGCAAAAATCTCAGATTTCCTTCGCGAGGTCGTGCGGCCTGCTGGTAAGGTCGTAGTGACTGTTTGCTTCGAGACGAGTGGTACGGCTGGTGTTTGGAGTCGCCGAGTCATCGAGTGCTTGAGCTAGAGAAAGTTTGATGTTGAATTCTGGTGCCGCGACTAAGGTTGGCTTTGGCTTAGAGGGTGCCAGCTGAACTTGGTCCTTGGATCGGAGAGTGGCTCGTCGCTTGATGTAGTTCTGGAAACCCCAGAAAGCTTAGATCGGACTCGCACGCCGATTGGGTGTTCTTGACCGCGAGATCGGAAAGTGCGTGGTGAGGTTTAGGGTTCCGAGCAGATCAGCTCCCGCTTGGATCATCGATGAAGTCGTCGAATTGTCGGCTGCTGATGATGGAACCACCGAGATCGTGAGTCCAACCTGCGCCTTCCCCACGGTCGGCGCCAATTGACAAGGATTAGCCTCAACAAATCCCATGGTTAGGAACCCTTGGTTTGAGCTTAGAAGAAGGAATGCAAGGTTGGCGATCTCGTCAGCTAATAGGAGACAGGGATTACCCAGGTTAAGGGCCCTCGATCGGTAAAACCCCTACTTCCTGCTCGGATGTATTATATTGTGGAGGCGATTACAGAGGCTCCGGCGAGATTTTCCTAGCCAGAGGTATTGTGATGAGTAGTCCATAGCCCTAGAAGTCCCCTCTCCCAGCCTTTATATACTAGGCTAGGTCTCGAGGAGTCCGTCGAGGTTTACATAGAGAGTTGACTAATCTATCTAGTCTTGATGGCCACGTCTTGGACTCCATGTCGGTTTGAACTCCATGTCGGCGCAATCACTAATGCTTCGGGTGGGTTGATCTTGGGCCTTCCGAAGATTCTAGTTGGCCACCAGTCTTGACGCGCACCAGGTACCCTCACGTTGCGGAGTTGTGGGGGTATCCCCTCGTTAGACCCCGACTAACAAGGGCAAAACCGTCGACCCCAACAATTATGGTGGAACTAGCGCAGTCGGTAGGAACAACGAACCCACCAACAGTCACCCTTGGAGCACCTAGAACCGCACCACAACGCGACATAAGGGTAGGAGGAAAGCAATCCAATGAGTGCATCGTCATGAGCAACGAACCCCGGAGCACCCATAGACACACCTCAACAGGGAGCTGGAGGCAACATCACCGCGATTGCCCCAGCAAGAAACAAAAACGTGATGGCACTGGCTAGTGCTCCTTGTTGGCTACCCCAAGTGAAAGGCTGAGATGTAGACAACGGGAATTTCCCTCGATGAAGATACCAAGGTTTGTCTCTTGTTGGACTCCAAGTACTACAGGTAGGTGTCAACGGCGCCAGAAATTTGTCGTATGGAGACAAGGTTGACGTGGACCTGCACACAACAACAAATAACTTTTCTCCCAATGAGTACAAAGAGGTTGTCAATCTCTCCAGTCTTGTTGTTTACAAAAGATCAAAACACAAGGGTGGAAATAGTAGTGGTGATTGCAACAGAAAGGAAATAAAAGCAGTAAAGGTGAACGGTGTAAACTATGATAGAAATATGGACCAGGGTCTCACGACTTTCACTAGTGATGTCTCTCCCCCAAGAGACGATAAACAACTATGTTGGGTGAACAAATTACAATCGGGCAACTGACAGAATTATAAACGCACCGCAATGTTAATTATGCTACAAGAAAGCTAGAAGCTCAATCGTATGGGCATTACGCCAAGATGAGTAGACCGTTTATCCATCGGCATCTACTCACTAATCATCTACCTTGAGATATCTATCAAGAACATCTCGCTGGTATTAAGTTGTGAACCCCAGCCAAACTGTAGGATCAAAGGAACAGACAACTGCATTAACACACTATGCGTAAAGTAAGCAATCCTTGAAATCGCAGTTACAAGCACCGTTGTTTTCTCCCTGGTGGCAATAGCACATCCCTTAGTCTCATTTTTCTGTCACTCAAGCTAGGCATCGAGGGGCATGAACCCACAATCATGCATAACGCTCTCTATTGGAGTTACTACCTACTACTTGGCCAAAGCAATACAAAGCAACGGAGAACATGCAAGAATACTCAAGAACTAAAACATAAAAGGTAAACCAAATATATTACTCATCACAATCTGAACATAATCTCATAATCTATCGGATCCCAGCAAACACAACATAACAACACAGAGACTAATACATAAGTGCCTTGATCATGTAGGGCAGCTCACAAGGTCTAAGAATTGAGCCACAAGATTGAAGAGAAAACAACATCTAGCTACTGATCATGGACCCATGGTCCAAGGTGGACTACTCACGGCACATCCGGCGACGAGCATGGTGGTGAAGGAGTCTCCGAAGGTGAATCCTCCCTCAGGCAGAGTGCAAGTCGGGCCCGGAGGTGAGCCCGACCCGAAATCTCAGGCTTAGGCTTAAAAACACGACCCGATAGCTGGGTCGGGCCGGGCTTAGACCTTGAATTTAGCCTATTTAATGAAGGATACGGCCCACGGCCCGCCAAGCTTTTGGACGTTATGGCCTGGCCGGGCCAGGCTTAGGATTTGATTTTGGGTTTTTTTTTAAATAATACATTATTTTTTGAAAATTATATAAATAATGCATGATTTTAAAAATTTACAAAAATAATACACCTTCGGCCTCGGGCTGGCCGATTAGGCACAGTCGACCTCGGGCTAGCCGATAGGAGGCTGTCATCTGCCTGGCCTGGCAGTCGGCCAACCTGGCCATGCAATCGGCCTTGGGTTGGCCAACAGGCCCAGTCGACCACAGGCAGGCCGACAGGAGATGTTTTTTCAAATATATAATATATTTGCTGCGCAAAATATATATATATATATATATTATATTTTTATTAAAAATATTTTATGCGTGTTTAATTTTGTATAAAACAATGTTTCACGCAGCTATCACTAAAATTTCTATAATTAGAAACGTATGAATATTTCAAAAATGCTAATTTGTTCAAAACATTTGTACGTGAAATTTCTAAAAAATGTTATAAAATGTAGAAAAAAGTTATTGTGTATTTCAAAAAAAATGTTTCTTACCATTACAAACATATATATTACATTTATCAAATTATAATAACTGAACTTAAAATAATGTTAAAGGTGTATACAAATATTAACCATTATATTTAAAAACACATACAAATGTTAGCCAATATGTTAACCTTACGTGTATATTTTAATTTCAATTATTATAATGGTTAACATTTTTATGTGTTTTAAAATATAATGGTTAACATTGTATACATCTTTAACATTATTTTAAGTTTAGTTATTATAATTTTATAAATGTATTATATATGTATGTAATTGTAAGAAACATTTTTTTTGAAATACACAAACATTTTTCTACATTTTATAAAAAAATTTAGAAATTTCACGTACACATTTTTTGAACAAATTAGCATTTTTTGAAATATTCATAGGTTACTAATGAGAGAAATATTTTGTAATAGCTGCGTGGAACATTTGTTTACACGAAATTAAACTCGTATAAAATATTTTTAATAAAAATATATTATTTATATTTTTCGCGCAACAAATATATCTATACCTTTTTTTTAGGATAACAAACTTTATTCATTATATAAGAGACATATCTTTTACAATGTTTGCCTGAATAAAGTCTGGAATAGATTCATCCCAAAGCCCAGAAGAAATGCTACTATATGAAAATTTAGCTAAAGAATCAGCTACAGAGTTTGCTTCTCTTTTACATAAGCCAAACTCAACAGAGAAGAAGTTATTCAGAAGATCTAAGCCCATATAGTTTGCTTGGTTCTGGAAGGCATCCACAGCAAAACTATTATTCGATTCGATGATGATTCTTCTTGCTCCAATATGGGCAGCTGGATAGATACCTTGTCGAATTGCTAGAATCTCTGCATCATCCACACAACTCACATGCGGTAAGTATAAAGTTGCAACAGTAAGAAAATCCCCAAGGTGGTCCCCCCCTTAGCAAAGCTTCAACAAAAGCAGCATCAACATTCACCTTGACCGTTCCAGAACTTGGTTTCAGCCACGGATCCATTACAGCACGAGCTGGGACAGAAGGTGATGCGACTCTGACAAAATTTGTAGCTAGAACTTTGATGTTAACCGCTGTTCTTGAACTGTTCTAGGAGGGAACACCCTTCGTTTCAGATCTCCGCTGCCACCAGATAAACCACGCAGCCACTAGGATGAGTTCTGCTACTGGTAATCCCGCAAGAGAACCTTAACGCCTCAACAGGATCTCTAGCGTTATAGAACCCGATCTGTCTTGTGCCATAACCTCCTCAATTACCTCCAAAACACCGAGATGCTGCCATATCTCACGCGCTCTATCACATGTGAATAAACAGTGCTGAATATCTTCATGTCCAACCTTGACACAAATATATCTATACCTAATAATAAAGGGAGGTGGCTTTCTTAGTTCGTTTTAGTGTTTTTGCTAAAAGGGCCTCATATTTTCTTTAATCAACCGCATTCTATAGCGCTGAAGAGAAAAACGGTTCGCTTAAGGGAAGGACCGCTCGGTTCGTCGCTCGGCTGGGCCTGGCTTTTGCACCGGCACTCGCAAAGCCCAACGTCTCAACGAAGATCAAAAATTAAAAGCCCAACGCTCCAACGAAGCATCGTGTAAATTAAAAACCGTAGGAGATGCAAAAGTGCTCATTGGAATAAATATATGTGGGCATGAAACAAAGAAAAACTTAGGAGGGATAACCAATTCTCAGTCAAGGAAACGAATGCTACATTATTATTGTACAGCTTGTCTCACACAATTTTTTTTTAATTTCATTTAGAAGCCATTTTGTTTCTTGAATTTCACTTAGAAACCAGATTCACCCAATAGTTTTTTACTTCACAAAATTTCTATTGGTTTTTTCTAAGATACACTTCACCCATCGGGTACGTATTTGATTTCAATATTCAAAATTCAACATCGATACCTATTGATACAGTACTATAAATTTCCTCAACACTATTAAATAAACCTGTAAAAGGACAAAGAAGAACCAACCGGCAATCTATTTACCCTCTCCTACATCCCTGATTAAACCCTAACCAATCGATTAATCACGCCCACAAAGCCCGAAGATGGCGACAACATCGCCACTGCAATTGTGTGTCGATCTAGCATCGCTGGGTTGGGATGCATATTGACCGATAATCAGGAGGGTTACGAGCGTGAAGTGAAGGGGAGGATTCCTACTGTCGTTGTTTAGTAACAACAGATGCCATAGGGATGGCTAAAGAGATGGGAAGACTCGAGGGAGAACTATGTCGATGGTGCCGGAAATGGGTTGGGCACAAGCACGGTGGAGGACACCACGATGTACCCAGGTTCGGGGCTCTCCGGAGAGATAACACCCCTACTCCTGCTTGTCTGCTTGCTATAAATGATCTCACGAACTACAATCAATGCTCCTGAAGCTGTTCAGAGGAAGAAGAGACCTGCCGTGAGCATGGTTCTCTCCTGCTTCTCTACGGGAAATACTGTGGGAAGTAAATGCGAATGGGGGCGTCCCTCTCACAGGAGGGGTACCCCGGGCTATTATAGTGTGAGCTCGGGGTACTTCGGTCATTTCAGTCGGGTACTGGCCTCAGATGTCATTCTCTCGTCGGTTGGGATCCACCGACTGCAAATCTCCAATTGATCCGGACTTGTCAAGCGGCTGCCCATGATGTAGCTTATAGGTTATGATGAGTGAACAGTGGAGCTACGATCTCTGGTCTTGTCATCCTGTCTCCGAATTCAGAGGAATGAGTGACAACTCTCCTCTGACAGATCGGCGAAGTGACTTAGCTTACTGCCACCCGGATCTCTCGGGGTCATGCATTTATGACCTTGTACCAGGGGCTCCGACCTGGACAAGGTCAACTCTTGAGTCGATTGAAGGGTGAGTCGATTACGCCTGGGCCGACTGCTCGCATTCGGCATGGTCGATTGCTCGAGGGCAATCGGCCATGCGACTGCCTAGCTCGGCCCAGCAGCAGCCCAATCGGCCCCACCCTTGCCTTGAAATGTTGCTTTGGTCTGGGTGACCCTACTCGGGTATCATTCCTCCGACACTAGCCCCTAAAGCTGTAAGGGTCCCGCGGTTGCTTGACTGCGGGGCCTTTACAATTTTTCTTTTCTTTTCTTCGAGCTTTGAATGTTCTGGCCTCATCAGGTTTCTCAATCCGAGCTGAACTCTCAGCTCGGAGATCATGCCCGGCCGACCAGATTAGTATTGCTTCAACATCCTTTCTCCGACCTCGACCACAGCCTTGCCGACTGCTCTCGTGCTTCTCTGAAAAACTTTTTCTGGCAAAACCTTCGCCGAGCTAAGATCCAGCGCAGCCGATTGCCTTTCCAACGGTTACTTTTGACCAAAGTCTGACCAACCCACGTCGCACGTCGTTTCCGATTCCCCGAGGCAGTTAATGCTCCGGGCCCCACGACCCACGCGCGACGGGACGTTACTGCGCACGCCTCGCCTTCTGCGCCACGATCTTCTGCGCCGAAACCGCCGATCTGCCTCCTGATACACGCGGTCCGAGCCATATGACCTCGGAGGTGGCATCCGTAGCACACCCCCAGTATGCCATTCGGCTCGATGTGGCATCCGTAGCACACCCCCAGTCAAATGGCCAAGCAGAAAGAGCAAACGGCCTCATCCTGGCGGGCATCAAACCCCAATTGATTGAGCCACTTGAAAGAGCACCCGGAGCATGGATTGATGAGCTTCCGGCAGTTTTGTGGAGCTTGAGAACCACACCAAACCGATCAGCTGGATTCACCCAATACTTCTTGGTGTATGGCTAAGAAGCAGTCATCCCAGCCGACATTGGGTTTGACTCACCCCGGCACGCCTTGTACACTGAAGCAGAAGCCAAGGAAGCTCGAGAACACGGTGTTGATCTAAAGGAAGAAGCCTGCCTACTGGCTCTGTCCAGGTCGGCAATTTACCAGCAGAGGTTGTGGCACTACCACAGCAAGAAGATCCGCCCCCTCGCTTTCCGTGAGGGCGATTTGGTGCTCCGCCGAATTCGGAAGTCAGATGGTCAGCACAAGTTGTCCTCACCTTGGGAAGGTCCTTTCATCGTCAGCCGAGCACTCACGAACAATGCATACTACATCATCGATTGCACACAAGGCACCCGGCACAAGGACACTTCAGGAGTTGAAACGCAGCGTCCCTGGAACGCCGAGCTGTTATGCCCATTTTACAGTTGAGTCGTGTGAATGTATTAATGCTATCTAGCAATCAATCGGTAAAGCTGTCATGCATCTGAGAGATAGCATTCGATTGTCTTTATATGGTTATTTCGTTGTCAAGCAAGACTCATTCGGCAACGCTTTGTCATCCCCAAGATGCGTGAAAATCTCACTCGGGGACTGACCGACCATACGGTCACAAAGTATAAGGTGAGAAACCACGAGAACTACAGGTTTGGAACCAGGCTAGCACGTGACACGAGCACGGATCACAAGTTGGCTATGGCATTGATGAAGCGACGGCTGGTCGGACATGCGGTATCACATCACGAACTTAAAAACACCCTGGAAAGAGAACCACGGCCGACGGCGCCGTTCGCCGATTGCGTCCCTGATCGATGCACCAAGCAATCGGCAAGGAGCAATCAGCTGACTAGTTCTATGCAGAATCCTTCTGCGCTAACGCTTGAGCAGCTCAGCATCATTGACCAAACCCAGAGTGAGGCACGATCTTGTGAACCGACCCCAGACCGCACGTCGGCTGTCGGCGAACATGGAATCGTGTCCCCAAGGGAAAAATGGCAAAGAGCAAAAGCGAAAAAGTAGAAAGCATGAAGTCGATCACATAAGAAAGTCATGCAATAAGCAAAGATAAGAGGCTCAAGGGAGAATAGGTTCATTACATCAAACCACTCCAAGTGGGTGTCCTCGAAATTTTGCAAATCTTGAGAAAGTTTGCAGTAAAGGAAATAAAGTAAACTAGTTACGCGTCGGGAGCAGTAGAGACTGGAGCCGTCGGCGGTGTGGCCGAAGTGGTCGGAGCGGTCGGCGGTGCAGTCGAGGCAGTCGGAGCAGTGGATGGCACTTGCGTAATGGCTAGAATTGCTAGCTCCGGCGCAGTCGGACCCTCTCGCACAACAGCGGCCTCCGATTGCTCCGGCTCCGTCGAGTCTTCCTTTGCCTTGGAAGGCTCAGCATCGGCTATCTTGGCGCTAGTCCTTCCTGAGGTGGCCTTGGGTGAAGTGTGAGAGGAGTTGCTGCCAGATAGGTCATCATGATACAAATGGGAGCTTGAGGAGCGAGCTGGTTGACTGCCTTGACCTCCTCCGGCGCGGCCGCCAGTAGAAGGGCTGTCGTCGGCCAGAGCAGCTATCGACAGTGGAGCAACCGGCATCCCAGCATGGTCAAGGATGGGAGTATACTCAGTATGAGGGAACCACCCAGCCATGGTTGTGGCAAGGCGGTTTACCTGGGAATAGGCGCTCTCAAGAAGATCCGACGCCCCGTCTCGCATGGTGTAGAGACGAGCCAAGCTTAGCTTGGTGATACGTCCAAAACGTACCGATAATTTCTGCTTGCTCCATGCATGTTTTGTGTGATATTGCTATGATCTAGATACACTTTCATACATTTTTTTATCATATTTGGACTAACCTATTAACTCAGTGCACCCCAGTGCCAGTTCCTGTTTTCTGCTGTTTTTCTATTTCAGTTTTCCCCCATATAAAAAGTGCCAGAAAAATTCGGGAAAATTCAGATAAAAAATCAGCGTGACGGAAGCTTCGAGAAAAGCCCGGGAGGGGCCAGAGGGGGGCCAGGGGGGCCCAGGCGGCCACCCGGCGCGGCCCCACCCCTGGCCGCGCCAGGGGAGCACCTGGGGCCCCTGGTCCACCTCTCGCTGCCCCCCTTCGCCTATTTATCCCCCGTCACGGGAAAACTCCAGAAGCAGAACCCTATTCCGCGAACTCGCCTTTGTTCCGCCGCCGCCGCGCTTCCAAGATCGGGAGCACCAAAAGACCTCTTCCCGGCACCCTGCCGGAGGGAGGATTGACCTCCGGGAGTCTCCTCTCCACCATGGATGCTCCCCGGATGTCTCGTGAGTAGTTTTCCTTGGACCATGGGTCCGTGATCAGTAGCTATGTGATGTTCTCCTCCCCTCTTTGATCTTCATTGTTTAGACCTCGTGAGCTGCCCTACATGATCGAGGCACCTTTGTAATATTTCTGCTATTGCTATGTTGAGTTTGATCGGATCTGATGGATTATGAGATTATGTTCAGATTGCGATAGAGTAATATATTTGGTTTTTATCTCTTATATTTTTGTTCCTAAGTAATTCTTGCATGCTCTCCGTTGCTGTTTATTGCTTTGGCCAAGTAGTAGGTAGTGACTCCAAGAGGGAGCGTTGTGCTAGATTGTGGGTTCATGCCTCCCCGATGACATGCTTGAGTGACAGAAACATGAGTCTAGGGGATGTGCTGTTGCCACAAGGGGGAAAACAACGGTGCTTGTAACCGCGGTTACAAGGATTGTTTACTTTACGCAAAGTTCTTTTTAATGCAGTTGTCTGTTGCTTTGGGTTTACACTTTGGGTGGGGCTCGCAACTTAATACCAGCGAGATGTTCTGGATAGATATCTCAAGGTGGATGATTAGTAGTAGATGCAGATGGATTTCGGTCTACTTACCTTGGCGTACTGCCTGTGCTTTTGAACCTCTTCCTTTCTTTTGTAGCATAGTTAGCATTGCGGTGCGTTCTTAATCCTGTCAATTGCCTTTCTGTAATTTGTTTACCTCGCATAGCATTTTTATCGTCTTTTGGGAGAGAGACATCACTAGCGAACATCACGTACCGGTCCATATCCTCATTATTTTTTCCAAGCTATATTTACTTTTCTACATTTACTTTCAAGTTGCTATCATTATCCCCTTGCGTTTTATCATTTGTGAACAACAAGACCGGAGAGATTGACAACCTCTCTGAACTTCGTTGGGAGCAAAGTTATCTGTGTCTGTGTGCAGTTCCGCGTCAGTTGCGCCGCTGACACCTACTTATCATCTCTGGAGTCCTACTGGAGACAAACCTTGGTATCTTTACTGAGGGAAACTTGCCGCTGTGCCGCATCACGCCTTCCACTTGGGGCCTACCAACGAAGGGCGAGAAGCCGTCATCAAGAGCAATTTTCGGCGCCGTTGCCGGGGACTCCAAGTGCTAAGATAGGGGAGTTGCACACTACCGTTTACCTTTGTTTTTTATTCTTGTTAGTTTATCCTTCAGTTTTTATCTTTGTGTCTTTTATCAAAATTTACAAAAAAAAAATTTATCTTGATGTTAGTAGTCCTCCTTGTTTAGATGAACATGTTAGGACTAGGTTCTTTGCGGGAATCAGAAGTTCTCGATTTCCGTCAAAGGGATGGAGAAAATATGAAGAAGGCATGGGACAGAATTTCTGAAGCACATAAAAGAGTTATGCCTTGGATATCTATAAAAATTGTGCTTAGAAATTTTTACCATGGTCTTTTTAAGTGGTGTAAACACTCTCTTGACATTATAGCTGAGGGAGATTTTCTAGAGTGTGATGAAGATAGAGCTCTTGAGATTTTGCATAGTCTATCTAGTTATTTTGTTTATGATAGTAGTGTTGATATTGTCATAGATAGACTTGCCACTATTGAAAAAAGACTGGATGCTCTAGATTTGGGGAAAGTAGAGGAACTTAAGTCCAACAAGAAAGAAATATTGGAGATAGATGATCATTGGGAGCCCTTTGTTACGATTAGCATCTCTAACCAAAGCTTCCTTGCTTTTTGTGATATTGGATCCGCAGTTTCTACTATGCCAAAAATAGTTTATGATTCTTTGAAACTGGATATGAATATATTATCATCTTATCATGAACATTCTAATGGAGATATCTCAGAGGTTAAAGGAAAGGTAAAATAAGTCCAAGTTGCATTCCTTCATAGGACTGCACCAATGGATTTCTTCATCATGGAGCCAAACCAAAGTAACATTGTGCTCGGAAGAGACTTCCTCAGTGCTATGAAAGGCTTCATTGATATTGGTAATAGGCACATACGCTTACGCGGTATGGCGAAAGGTAAGTATATCTTCCCTAGTAAAAAGAAGAAGGAACTTATTGAAAATCAATTTGAGGGTTTTTATGATTCTGATCTTGGGTACCCTTGATTCTTCTTTTTGCATCATGCCTAGCTAATGGCTTTAAAGAAGCGCTTTCGGGAGGCAACCCACAACGAATTTAGGTTTTTCTTTTTTGCTTTTGTTGTGTCTTGATGATTGTTACTACTATAGAAACATCATTGTATCTTTACTTTTCAGCTTTGTGCCAAGTTATAGCATCTTACGGCAAGTGAAGTAAAAGTTGTGACATGCTGTCCAGAAAACAGATTCTGTCCCCGTGACCAAAAACATTCCAGAAAAATCCCAGTTCATCTTTTTGAGCTGAATTTTTTACACAGTATGCTCTATACAATTACGAAACTTCCGTATGTTCTGAGTTTTTTTATTTGAGTTGTAGAAGTGCCCCTAAAAAATTCTTTACTATCTGTTGTTCTGTTTTTCACAGATTCTGCCACGTTTTGTCTCTCCTAACTTTTGCAAACCTTAAGCTTGCTTTTTCTTTGCAAAAACTTTTTGGCACTCTTGAGAAACAGTAGCTCTTCAAGATTATCTTTATATCCAGTGGGGAAAAATTATTTATTAAGGGTACTAACCTCTCTAATCAGCTTATGATGAGTTATGCATGAAGGGAGTTTTCAAGTGTGCGTTGGAAGATGATGAAAGAAGATCCAGGAGTGTCAAGCGCTCAAGCTTGGGGATGCCCCCATGCATCCCAATAAATATTCAAGGAGACTCAAGCGTCTAAGCTTGGGGATGCCCCCCGTGCATCCCCTTCTCCATCAACCATCATCAGTTCGTCCTTCGTCTCACTATATTTCTATCACTTCATGTGTTATGTGCTATGCTTGGAGCGTCTCGCTCTTAGGTTTTATTTTTCTTTAGCTTTGCTTGCTTTTCATAACAAGTTAGATCCTTTCTTACTTTGTGTGGGAGAGAAACACGCTCCACTTTCAAAATCTAGAACACATCATAGGATTTTTCATGCCTATCTTTTTGCTGTTGTGTGTTCTTTATCTTTTCATAGCTACTGCCATGTTTAGTCTTAGTTTTAGTTTGTCTTTAGCAAGAGCTTTGGCTTTTGTTTAGTTTGTTGCTACAACTCTCTTTAGTTTTCATGTTTATCTTGTTAATAGAGTTGGTTGTTGCACTGAGTTGTGTTTTGTCTTGAAAGTAGGTAATTGAGGTTGCTATTTAATTTTAGTAGTAGCTTGCAATAGTTTTGAGGCATTGTTGTGAGTAATGTTTGGACTTTTGGTGTCAAGAGATCTTGCCTATTATTGATAGGTGTCGTATTTTGGGCAATCCGTGTTTATTTTCAAAACCTACAAAACTAGTTGAGAACTCTAGCTACTAGATAGATCACTACTCTTCTGAGGAGTCGAATATTAGAGTACACTCACGTACCATGAGTCGAGGATGCGCAAGGATAACCAAACCCCCATACACTCCTCCTCGGGGTACTTGTCTCTTTGTGAACCTCCTTATTAGATTGAGAGTTACCGATAATAAGTGCATGAGTTCTTCGGACTAATGTAAGTATTGAGAGTTGACACTTCCAACTTCCCATATTTTGCTAGCCTTTCCCGTGCCGTGAATTGCCTTCTTCTCACTCCGAGAGTTGGTGTCCACCTTCGCCGGTACATCCAAACCCTTGGCATGATACGCTCTGTCATCATAAGCCTCCCTTTATCCTTCCTCAAAACAGCCACCATACCTACCTATCAAGGCATTTCCATAGCCTTTCCGAGTTACATTGCCATGCAACTTCCACCTCTTCATGACTTGATCTTCATGTCATACATGTTCCTGCTATACTGGAAGCGGCATACATTGCATACATCATGATAGTTACATCTTCTTTATGATTTTGAGTACCTTGTAAAGTGTGAAAGATCTCCTTTACCTTCTTGTAAAATAGAGTGTTGCCCTTATGTGAGGAAAAGATCCCAAAGTGGACACATTAAAAGATCCCAAAGAGGACAAATGAGAGTTAAATAGAAAGATCCATTGAGGCCACCAAAAAATACAAAAAAAGAGGAAAAAGAGAAAAAGAAATAAAAAGAGAGAAAGGGGCAACACTACTATCCTTTTGAGAGATCCACACTAGTACTCCCTCTATATCTTTGTACTCCATAGAGATGATCTTTATGCATATAGTTTGGAGAGCTTCTTAGCTCGTATGTGCATCCGTTGCATGGAAATCCCTACTCCTCACATCATATCTATCATTTGGCATCTCTTGCCTATGATTGTCCTCATTGATGTGGGCCTTTCTCATCCTTTTTGTCTTCCTCCTCCACCATATTTCTCTCTTTGCCATCCTAAGTGTCAACTCTCGTGCCTACGCTCATCCATTGCATGAGTGCTCGAAATATCGAAAAGGAGTGGATCGAATTGACTTGTACCTGGCTAGTGGTCTGGGGACGAGTCAAGATAAGATTCCAAAGAAGGCCAAGTGTGAAACTTTAGTAGATTGAGTTCTCAACAAAAATACTTTTTTCTCGTATTCCCTATTCTCCTTTCTTGCACGCAAACACCATTTGGAGACATTCGAGTCACGGACAGCGAGAGCTCTTGCACCTTTTGTTCTTTTGTTGCTTATTTCAATGCTAATATAGACTCTTGCCTGTTATGACTTGAATTGAATCTCTGACCTTGATTGCTTTACTTTTCAAAGTTCTTTTATGGTTGCTAGCATGTCACCACAGAAATTATGTTGTTATCATTTACCTACTCGAGGACGAGCGGGAATTAAGCTTGGGATGTTGATACGTCCAAAACGTATTGATAATTTCTGCTTGCTCCATGCATGTTTTGTGTGATATTTCTATGATCTAGATACACTTTCATAAATTTTTGATCATATTTGGACTAACCTATTAACTCAGTGCACCCCAGTGCCAGTTCCTGTTTTCTGCTGTTTTTCTATTTCAGTTTTCCCCCATATAAAAAGTGCCAGAAAAATTCGCGAAAATTCAGATAAAAATCAGTGTGACGGAAGCTTCGAGAAAAGCCCGGGAGGGGCCAGGGGGCCCCAGGCGGCCACCCGGCGCGGCCCCACCCCTGGCCGCGTCAGGGGGGCGCCTGGGCCCCTGGTCCACCTCTGGCTGCCCCCTTCGCCTATTTATCCCCCGTCACAGGAAAACTCCAGAAGCAGAACCCTATTCCGCGAACTCGCCTCTGTTCCGCCGCTGCCGCGCTTCCAAGATCAGGAGCACCAGAAGACCTCTTCCCTGCACCCTGCCGGAGGGAGGATTGACCTCCGGGAGTCTCCTCTCCAGCATGGATGCTCCCCGGATGTCTCGTGAGTAGTTTTCCTTGGACCATGGGTCCGTGATCAGTAGCTATGTGATGTTCTCCTCCCCTCTTTGATCTTCATTGTTTAGACCTCGTGAGCTTCCCTACATGATCGAGGCACCTTTGTAATATTTCTGCTATTGCTATGCTGAGTTTGATCGGATCTGATGGATTATGAGATTATGTTCAGATTGCGATAGAGTAATATATTTGGTTTTTATCTCTTATATTTTTGTTCCTAAGTAATTCTTGCATGCTCTCCGTTGCTGTTTATTGCTTTGGCCAAGTAGTAGGTAGTGACTCCAAGAGGGAGCGTTGTGCTAGATTGTGGGTTCATGCCTCCCCGATGACATGCTTGAGTGACAGAAACATGAGTCTAGGGGATGTGCTGTTGCCACAAGGGGGAAAACAACGGTGCTTGTAACCGCGGTTACAAGGATTGTTTACTTTACGCAAAGTTCTTTTTAATGCAGTTGTCTGTTGCTTTGGGTTTACACTTTGGGTGGGGCTCGCAACTTAATACCAGCGAGATGTTCTGGATAGATATATCAAGGTGGATGATTAGTAGTAGATGCAGATGGATTTCGGTCTACTTACCTTGGCGTACTGCCTGTGCTTTTGAACCTCTTCCTTTCTTTTGTAGCATAGTTAGCATTGCGGTGCGTTCTTAATCCTGTCAATTGCCTTTCTGTAATTTGTTTACCTCGCATAGCATTTTATCATCTTTTGGGAGATAGACATCACTAGCGAACGTCACGTATCCCGGTCCATATCCTTATTATTGTTTCCAAGCTATATTTACTTTTCTGCATTTACTTTCAAGTTGCTATCATTATCCCTTGTGTTTTATCATTTGTGAACAACAAGACCGGAGAGATTGACAACCATATCCTTATTATAGGTAGCATTGGGGCATCTCCTTGCTCCGAATCCTCCTCGTCAGACTCGTTGGTGCCAGATGAAGATCCTTCGCCATGGCGCATGCGCCCGAGTGCTTGTTTCAGTTCGGCAGGCCTCCAAAGCAGTTCGGCAAGCTTCTGAACGTCCGGTTTGAATGCGAAGACGCTGCCAAGAATCACGGGGATGCGAGCCTCGGTGGCAATGATGAATTCCTGAGGAGTCCATCCCTCGGCTTCCGTCCTCACCGGCTAGCCCTCTTCTGCTCGGATTTTCCTTTCTTCAGTAACCGCATGATGAGCAGCGGGCTCGGAGGCAGGCCAGTGCTCTGTATCAGAGGATTAAGCGTGAGTGGAGGCAAAAGAGAGGAAATCGGCAAGAAAACCGAGGCAAGAAGGATAGCTCACCAGAAAGAAGAGAATCCACCTCCTGCAGGCCCTCGAGGTTAGCTCTGGCTTCACGTCGTGCCTTGGTCAGCTCGTCGTTATGGCGCAGCATCATGGCATACAGCTTGGCTACGACATCATCTCTCTCGGCTTGTAGAGCGATCCGAGCAGTCACCGCAGCATCGCGCTCTGAGCGCAAGACCTCAGTAGTCGTGGCGTGAGCCGAGATCACCGCCTCCAGCTCGGTTTTGTGGTTGGCTCTCAGTGCGGTCATCTCTCCCCGTAGCCGCTCGGCAGAGCGAGACAGATCGACTTTTGCGGCTCGCAGGCGTTCAAGTTCCTGCCGAGTAGCGGTGAGTTTGGGGCCTTGACGATCGAGCTGCTCCACCAGCTCGGCTACCCGGCCCTGAAGAGCAGTGATAGTGGGCAAGAATGCAGCAGCAGCAGATGCAATCTCGTTGAGAAGAAAAAGTCAGAACCGGAAGATGAAATCAATCGGTTGGGGATCAGTAGGATTACCTGTCAGCTCGGCAACCTTGGCGGTCTGTTGGTTCACTTTAGCTGAGCAGAGGCGAGCAGTCGCAATCTGGCGGAGTAGGACTCAAGCAAAATTCTCAAAGACCTGGCGCTTCTCCTCGGAGGCAGCCTGTGCATGAAGGAAAAGTCAGACGCAAAAAAAAGTCGAGAGAAGATCCGAGCTGATTACAGAGCAATCGGCCCGAATCTCGGGGACTACACCCACTGGTTGCGCTTGCGCGCACCTACTCGAGGGCAGATCCACCGATCTGAGGACGGCACGAGAAAAAAAGAATCAGAAGAAGATCCGAGCTGATTGCAAGCAATCGGCCCGAATCTCGGGGACTACACCCAGTGGGTGCGCTTGCGCTCTCCCACTTAGAGGAGGAAACTTACAGTGTAATTGCGGCCGATGAGCTCGAGCTCCTGAAGCACACCGACGGAGAGTGCCTTCACTCGGTCATAGGCCGAAGCCATAGTGCCGTGAGAGGCCAAAGTAAAGTGGCTCGAGGAGTCGGGCTCAGGGACAACAGGACTATTGCAAGAGTATGCCATGCGAAAATGCTCCACGGAGTGCATCTGTGATTCAGGAGCAGCAGATGAGGCCTTCGTCGACGTCGGATGAAGGATTAGAGCTTTGGAAGTAGCAGCAGTCGAGGGTGGCGCAGAGGTCGCTGGCGGGGCAGTAACACTCGGAGTCGACGCAGTTGTGGGAGGAAGATACACTGTAACAATCGACGGAGTGGTTGTGATGATGGCATGAGGGACCTGATCGGAGGACCGCGTCGGGGAAGGAGCAATTGGAGGATCCGACTGCAATCCCTCGGCGTCGGCGGCCTCCAGGTCGACGATGTCCTTGGGAGCCACAGAAGCCTTGGGCAGAGGCTTGCTTGGAAGCTTGCTCCGAGGCTTGGCGAGGTCGGCACGGGCTCTCTTGGCTTTGCGCTCGGCGTCTTTTGTAGAAAAGGAGCAATCGGCGGCCTTTTTCTGGTGTCATCGGCGTGGACAGAGGTCGCAGAAGGAATTGGGCCGGTGAATGCAGGAACTTCACGATCGATGTCGTCCAGGTCAATAGCAGCCCTGAGTAAAAAGGAGAAATAAGCAACAGAGAAAAGAAGAATGCAAAGGAAGAGTAGGAAGGACAGGCCATTACCCAACGGACATAGGAGCTCCTCGGGGCATACGGAAGCGCAAGGGAGGAATGTCCAGGGGGCATCCTGCAGAACAGGGCCGACCTTGGGTTTCACACCGGGAGCTTTCCCAGTCTGAGCCCGAGTGCACCCAGTCTGAGGGGCCTTTCTTTTCGGGACAACCACCACAGCTTTCGCACCCTTGCTCGCTGTAGCACCAGAGGTCGAGCCATCAGCTCGGAGTCGTTTGAGCGGCGCCTTCTTAGGTTCGGGATACGAATCTGCACCAGAACCTTCAACTTTTGAGGCGCTGTCATCATCACTCCACTCATCCAGAAAGCGTTCGAAGGAGGAGTCATGCATACCCCCTTGGTCTGTCGCACCGGTGTCGGAGGGGTCGTCCTCGGCGTTGGAGTCGGAAGCAGGGGAGTCGTCATACTCGAGGTCGGTTGGGTCCTCCTCGTCACGGTCAGGGGCGAAGGAGCCGGCAACCTGGCTGTCTTACATCACGGCAGTCGCAATGAAATACTAGAAAATGAACAAGGTATCAGAAAAGCAAATGAGCAACCGAGCAATCGGGCAAAGAGAGAAAGCAATCCGACCATACCTCTGGAGGATGAACCCCGCGGTGAAGGCATTTCAGGCCGAATCGGAACGGTTTCGGCGTCGGGGTGGTGGTGAGTACTTTCACTCGGAGGCGCAGCGCTCTGCTGCTCAGTTTCTTGGTACAGATCCGAGTGGGATCCCTCCAGGTAGCCATGTCGCAGATCTGGTGCACTCGGCGCTGAAGCGGGAGCACTCGAACCTGAAGCCAGGTGGCCACGAGGTCGTACGCCTGCAAGCCATCCTTCTCCAGCTGGGCAATCCGAGCTACCTGGGAATCAATGTCGCAGTCGCCGACTCCGAGCTTGGTCGACCATTGGTATTTCTCAATCGGCGGAGCGAGCTGGAATTCGGGCAGATTGATGAGGTTGGGGCCTTGGTAAGGAGATCGGACATAAAAGAAGGTGGTTTGACAGTCTTTGCAAGATTGAATGATGGCAGGGGACTCATAGCCCTGCTTGCTGGAGTAGAGAATGCAGCCGCCGCAATCGGTCATGGCGGTCTCATAGATCGGCGGTTTGTCTTCTCCCTCTGGATTCGGCAACATGTTCCCGGTCCGAGCCATATGACCTCGGAGGTGGAAGAGGCGCTTCGACAGCCCGATGCTCGGCCGGATATCGAGGTAGCCCTCGCAGAGAGTGACGAATCCCGACATCGTCATAATGAAGTTGGCGGCGAGGTGATGCGGTTGCAACCGGTGGAAGTCGAGGAAATCCCGGAAGAATGTGCTCACCGGCAGCCCGAAGCCGCGCTCGAAGTGCGCAACGAAGACCACACGCTCGTCGGCGTGCGGCTCTGGCACGATCTCCTCCGGGAGCACGTGATACGTCCCAAATGTATCTATAATTTCTGCTTGCTCCATGCATGTTTTGTGTGACTTTGCCATGATTTGCTTGAACTTTCATACACTTTTGAGCATATTTGGACTAATCTATTAACCCAGTGCACCCTCCGTCAGTTGTTGTTTTCTGCTGTTTTTGTATTTCAGGTTTTCCGGCCATTAAAAGTGCTCCAAAAAATCCGGAAAAATCAGATAAAAAATCAGCGACCCGGAAGCTTCCGGAATCACCAAGGTAGCGGAGGGGGGCCACCACCAGGAGACCAGGAGGGTCCCTGGCGCGACCCCACCCTAGGTCACGCCAGGAGGCCTCCTGGATCCCTGGTGGGTCCCCTCGACACCCCCCTCCGCCTATATTTAGCCCTCGGGGTGGAAACCCCTAATATCGAAGTACTTTTTCCAGAAGCGATTCCGATCTCCGCCGCCATCGCCAACAAGCTTCAGGGGACCAGAATTCCTGTGTCGGCACCCTGCCGGGACGGGGAAGTGCCCCCGGATTCATCTCCATCGATGTTGCTTCCTCCCTCCATGAAGCGGGAGTAGTTCTCCCTCGGGGCTGAGGTTTCTACCATTAGCTATGTGTTCTTCTCTCTCTCCCATGATTTGATCTTCATTGTGATCATAGGCTATGTTAATCTAGGGTGATCCCATGATATTTCCCCTTCCTCTATGTATTGGATTGATGTACTCAATTTATCTTATCTAGTATAATCCCCGAGGCCAAGGTGACATCGGTCTATTGGACATGGGTTAGAAGAATATTATCATGAGTGATTTCCTCTTTTGTGTGTTGATTGAAGATTGAGAGTCTCTTAGTGCTTATCTTTGACTATCCTTGAGATATGTTGTGGTGATTGTGGTACTCTCTTTGGATGGCCGCGGTGACATTGTGAAATCCATAGATTGAGAACTACGAACTTTGAGGTGTGCTTTTATAGCCCTATATAATTCTCATCCTCTCTTGACCACAAAGGAATGACCTCCGAGTGCGTCTCCATTGCATGTTTTATGGGAAATATCATGTGATTAGACTATGTTAATGTTGTTGAGAGTTGCCACTAGTGAAAGTATGAAGCCTAGGCCTTGTTTCCACCATTGCAATACCGTTTGCGCTCACGTTTACTGCTTGTTTGCTTGCTGCACTTTTTATTACAGATTTATATTACCTTGCTTTGCTACACCTATCACCCATATTTTACCATCTCTTCGCCGAACTAGTGCACCTATACAACTCCTAGTTGTATTAGGTGTGTTGGGGACACAAGAGACTTCTTGTATCTTAATTGCAGGGTTGCTTGAGAGAGACCATCTTCAACCTGTAATTGCCTGAGTTCGATAAACCTTAGGTCATCCACTTGAGGGAAATTGCTGCTGTCCTACAAACCTCTGCGCTTGGAGGCCCAACATAGTCTACAAGAATAGAAGCGTGCGTAGACATCAAGCTATTTCTGGCGCCGTTGTCGGGGAGGTAAGGTTTGAAGGTATATCTTTAGATCTTGCAATTAAATCTTTTAGTTTCTTGTTTTTATTTTCACTAGTTATGCTTATGGAAAACTGCACCTCTTAGTTCGTTGTTTGGGGGAGGCCGCTTTACCATGCCCGTGGTAGAGAAGTCTCCTCCACCTACTGAATGTATCCCGTTCAAAATACCACTTGGGATAGTTGAAATAATTATTAATGATTGTTATGATGGGACAGTCAATCATAGTATTCATTTGTTGAAACTTACAGAACTTTGTGAGTTATTTAATATTTCAGGTTTGACAAGAGGTGAAGTCATGAAGAAATTGTTTTCCTTGTCACTGAAAGGAAAAGCATTGGAATGGTATAGGCTACTAGATGATTCTCACCTACGGTATTGGGAAGAGATCCAGTCTCTCTTTTACTCCAAGTTTTATCCTCTTCATGAAGTTCATGAGAATAGGAATTACGTTTATAATTTCTATCCTCATGACGGAGAGAGCATATCTCAAGCTTGGGGGAGACTGAAAACTTTAATGCTAAAATGTCCTGACCATGGGCTCCCCAAAGATATAATTATTACTAATTTTTATGCGAGGCTCTCTCGACAGGATAAAGACTTGCTCAATGCTTCCTCTATGGGTTCTTTGACAAACGAAAAGATTGATGCTAAATGGGAACTCCTTGAAAGAATTCAACGCAAGAAGATTGGGAGATTGACAAAGGTAAAGAGTCAGGTATAAATTATGAGTATGATTGCATTAAGTCCTTTGTTGAAACTGCAAGTTTTAATAAGTTTAGTGCTAAGTTTGGGCTTGATTCTCAACTCCTTGTTGATTTCCTCAAATCTTTTGCTTCACATCTTGATATGCCTAAGGAGAATTGGATCAAGCATCATGAACCTTTTAAAGAGATTTGCAAAGAAAATGAGATTGTTCATGATGATTGCAACATGCACGATCCAATTCCTTAAAATGAAGTTTTATATAAGCATGTTAATTTTTGTGGAGTGGATAGACCTTGTGAAAGGCCTACGGTTGAAGAAGAGAAGTATTGTAAGCAACATAAGCATGAAAGAACAATAACTTGGGTCAAAGATTTAAATGAAATTGCTAGAGAATTGTGTGACCTTTATCCTTTTACTTGTGAACTTTGCTGCATAGAGGGTCACTTTAATTTTCAATGCATGAACTTTCAAAGCATAACTGTTAATCAGTTGTGTGATAACATGATCACTTCTGATCTTTATGATGAACTTAGGTTATTTTTGATGTGTGAAGAGTTATCAGAAAATACTTCTTGGCAAGATGTTAATGCCTTAGGAATTAGCAACACTTTGCAAAATTGCCATCTCTATTGTGTTGTTAATTGCCATGAAAATGATTACATAAGTAAGATTAGAAAGGAGGGAACTTTACCAAAGTATAAAAATGTCTCTTATATCTCTACTAATAAAAAGGAGAGTTTCTCCCAAGTGTCCCCTATTGTTTCTAATGATAAACCAGGATATTGGAGAAGCTTCATCTCCAACCACTCCCTCCTAAGGTAAATAAAAAGGAAAAGAAGAGGAGGAGGAAGAGGAGCTAGAAGGAAGAAGAATGGGTATCAACCTGGCCTGAGCATATTCCTCGCATCAATTTTTATCCTAACGGACAGAAATTTTTAGAGGACGATGAGCTTGATTGCATTCATTATTATCCTGATGTTAAGTCCATATGCACTATTGAAGATGATTTTGATCATGATATGCATGTTACTTTTTGTGATTGGGAAAATGATGATAATGCTACTTATGATCTTGAAAATCTTTTTGGTACTAACTCTGAGAGTGATGATATGGAAAGCTCTAAGCTTGGGGATGATAGGATTGCAAGTCCTTTACCCATTATTGATGTGGTAATTGATAATTCTTTTGCTAGTAAGAATAAAGACAACATGTTTACAAATATAGTTTCTAGCAATGATAATGCTCTTATCTACTATGATGATGTTATAACTCCTATCTTTAGTGATTATAAAGGTACCTATGACATAAGGAGAAATTATCCTTATGAAACTTGTCATAATCATGGAGGTAATTACTCCCTTGTTGAACACCATCTTCCTAATACACAATTAATCTATAGTGTTCAAGTTGTTTATGATAGTCCTACTCCCACTATTACCAATGATAAAGATTATGCTTATGTGGAGAGTAAGAGTACCCTTTTGCATGTGGATCATGGTAACAATGCTTTATGTGATGCTTATATTGTTGAGTTTATTCATGATCCTACTGGAAATTATTATGAGAAGGGAACATATTCTTATAGAAATTTCAATAATATCAAGTTTCCTCTCTTTATGTTGAAGGCTTTGAAGTTGCACTTATTTTGCCTTCCTATGCTAATATCTTTATGCTTCAATGAGTTTTTTCTATACATGATCCATTTGCATAGGAAGCATGTTTGGCTTAAATGTTTTTGTTATTTGCTTCTTGATGTTCTCTTTTGTTCTTCAACTCTTATTCCTTATTCCTATGAGAGCATCATTAAAATCTTAAGCCTATCTTTATGGTTATAAAGAAAGAGCTCTAGGGAGACAACCCTTGTTATCTTTAGTTTGAGTTTTTTACTTTCAGTTTTTAGTGGTCTTGATGATTGTTACTACTGTAGCAACATCATTGTATCTTTATTTTCAATCTTTGTGCCGAGTCTAGCCTCCGATTGCAAGAAAGTTCAAAAGTTGTGACATGCTGTCCAGAAAACAGATTTTGTCCTTGGACGGAAAAATTAGCCTAAAATCACCAAATCATCTTTTTGATCTTAATTTTTTTGACAGCGTGCTCCATACAATTGAATTTCGAGCGTCTGTTCTGAGTTTTTTGATTCGAGTTGCAGAAGTACCCCTAAAAAATTCTTTACTACCTGATGTTATGTTTTTCACAGATTCTGCCACGTTTTGTCTCTCCTAACTTTTGCAAACCTTAAGCTTGCTTTTTCTTTGCAAAAACTTTTTGGCAATCTTGAGAAACAGTAGCTATTCAAGATTATCCTTATTTCCAGTAGAGAAAAAATTATTTTATTATGGGTACTAACCTCGCTAATCAGATTATGATGAGTTATGTATGAAGGGAGTTTTCAAGTGTGCGAGGGAAGATGATGAAAGAAGATTCAGGAGTGTCAAGCGCTCAAGCTTGGGGATGCCCCCATGCATACCCAAGAAATATTCAATGAGACTCAAGCGTCTAAGCTTGGGGATGCCCCCGTGCATCCCCTTCTCCATCAACAATTATCAGTTCGTCTCTCGCTTCATTATATTTTTATCACTTCATGCATTATGTGTTATGCTTGGAGCGTCTCGCTCTTAAGTTTTATTTTTAGTTTTCTTTAGCTTTGCTTGCGGTTCATAACAAGTTAGATCTTGACTTACTTTCTTTGGGAGAGAAACACACTCCACTATCAAAATCTAGAACACATCATAGGATTTTTCATGCCTATCTTTTTGCTGTTGTGTGTTCTTTATCTTTTCATAGCTACTGCCATGTTTAGTTTTAGTCTTAGTTTGTCTTTAGCAAGAGCCTTGGCTTTTGTTTAGTTTGTTGCTGGAATTCTCTTTAGTTTTCATGTTTATCTTGTTAATAGAGTTGGTTGTTGCACTGAGTTGCGTCTTGTCTTGAGAGTAGGTAATTGAGGTTGCTATTTAATTTTAGTAGTAACTTGCAATAGTTTTGAGGTATTGATGTGAGTAATGTTTGAACTTTTGGTGTCAAGAGCTCTAGCCTATTAGTGATAGGTGTCGTATTTTGGGCAATCCGTGTGTTTTTCGAAAACCAAAAACCCCCGTTGAGAACTCTAGCTACTAGATGGATCACTAACCTATGGAGGGTTTGAATATTAGAGTACACTCACGTACCATGAGTCGAGGATGCGCAAGGATAATCAAACCCCCATAAACTCCTCCTCGGGGTACTTGTCTCTTTGTGAACCTCCTGATTAGATTGAGAGTTACCGATAATAAGTGCATGAGTTCTTCGGACTAATGTGAGTATTCGAAAGTTGACGCTTCCACCCACCTATACTTTTTCTAGCCTCTTCGGTACCGTGCATTGCCCTTTCTCACCTTGAGAGTTGGCGCATACTTCGCCGGTGCATCCAAACCCTTGGCATGATACGCTCTGTCATCATAAGCCTCCTTGTATCTTTCCTCAAAACAGCCACCATACCTACCTACAAGGCATTTCCATAGCCTTTCCGAGAGACATTGCCATGCAACATCCACCTTCTCATGACTTGATCCTCATGTCATACATGCTACTTGCTTGATCGATGAGACGCATGCTAGTTGGGCCTTGCCCTAATCATTGCTACATGACGCGCTAGTATCATTGCATATCCTGCTATCCCGCAGAGGCATACATTTGCATCATGATAGTTATATCTTCTTTATGTGAGTACCTTTGTAAAGTGTGAAAGATCTCCTATATTCTTGTAAAATATAGAGTGTTGCCCCTAAAGTGAGGAAAAGATCCCAAAGAGGACAAAATCAAAAGATCCCAAAGAGGACAAATGAGAGTTAAATAGAAAGAGACATTGAGGCCACCAAAAAAATACAAAAAAAGATAAAAAAGAGAAAAATAAAAATAAAAAGAGAGAAGAGGGCACACTACTATTCCTTTTGAGAGATCCGCACTAGTAATTCATCCTCTATCCCTTGTACTCCATAGAGATCATCATGATGCATATAGCTATGTGGGGACCTTCACACTATAGAACTTGGCTTGTATATTCCAATGATGAGCCTCCTCAAACGAGCTCTAGGTCTTCTTGAGTAAGCAAGTTAGATGCACTCCCACTAGTTCCCTTGGAGAGCTTTTAGTTCACATGTGCATCCGTTGCATGGCAATCCCTACTCTCACATCATATCTATCATATGGCCTTTTCTCGCCTATGATTGTCCTCATTGATGTGAGCCTTTCACACCTTTTTTGTCTTCCTCCTCCACCTTCTTTCTGTTTCGCCTTTTAGGTGTCAACTTTCTTGCTCACGCTCATCCATTGCATGAGTGCTCAAAATATCAAAAGGGAGTGGATCAGTTTGACTTGTACCTGGCTAGTGGTCTGGGGACGAGTCAAGATAAGAATCCAAAGGAGACCAAGTGTGAAACTTTAGTAGATAGTTGTTCTCAACAACCTTTTTCTCTCTTTTTCCCAGTCCCCTGCTTGCACGCAAACACCATCTCGAGACATTCGAGTCACGTACAGCGAGAGCTCTTGCACCTTTTGTTCTTTTGTTGCTTGTGTCAATGCTAATATAGACTCTTGCTTGTTAAGACTTGAATTGAATTGCATGCTTTGATTGCTTTACTTAAAAGTCCTTATATGGTTGTGTGGCATGTCACCACAGAAATTATTCTTGTTATCATTTACCTACTCGAGGACGAGCAGGAATTAAGCTTGGGGATGTTGATACGTCCCAAACGTATCTATAATTTCTGCTTGCTCCATGCATGTTTTGTGTGACTTTGCCATGATTTGCTTGAACTTTCATACACTTTTGAGAATATTTGGACTAATCTATTAACCCAGTGCACCCAGCTGCCAGTTGTTGTTTTCTGCTGTTTTTGTATTTCAGGTTTTCCGGCCATTAAAAGTGCTCCAAAAAATCCGAAAAAATCACATAAAAAATCAGCGACCCGGAAGCTTCCGAAATCACCAAGGTAGCGGAGGGGGGCCACCACCAGGAGACCAGGAGGGTCCCTGGCGCGGCCCCACCCTAGGCCGCGCCAGGAGGCCTCCTAGCTGCCTGGTGGGTCCCCTCGACACCCCCCTCTGCCTATATTTAGCCCTCGGGGTGGAAACCCCTAATATCGAAGTACTTTTTCCAGAAGCGATTCTGATCTCCGCCGCCATCGCCCACAAGCTTCGGGGGACCAGAATTCTTGTGCCGGCACCCTGCCGGGACGGGGAAGTGCCCCCGGATTCATCTCCATCGACGTTGCTTCCTCCCTCCATGAAGCGGGAGTAGTTCTCCCTCGGGGCTGAGGTTTCTACCAGTAGCTATGTGTTCTTCTCTCTCTCCCATGATGTGATCTTCGTTGTGATCATAGGCTATGTTAATCTAGGGTGATCCCATGATATTTACCCTTCCTCTATGTATTGGATTGATGTACTCAATTGATCTTATCTAGTATAATCCCCGAGACCAAGGTGACAACGGTCTATTGGACATGGGTTAGAAGAATATTATCATGAGTGATTTCCTCTTTTGTGTGTTGATTGAAGATTGAGAGTCTCTTAGTGCTTGTCTTTGACTATCCTTGAGATATGTTATGGTGATTGTGGTACTCTCTTTGGATGGCCGCGGTGACATTGTGAAATCCATAGATTGAGAACTACGAACTTTGAGGTGTGCTTTTGTAGCCCTACATAATTCTCATCCTCTCTTGACCACAAAGGAATGACCTCCGAGTGCGTCTCCATTGCATGTTTTATGGGAAATATCATGTGATTAGACTATGTTAATGTTGTTGAGAGTTGCCACTAGTGAAAGTATGAAACCTACACTACTAGGGAAATAGCTATACATGGAAAGCTTATTAGTGGCGCATTTTATATGTAATGTGCCACTATGTTGTAAGGGGTGGCGCACTGGTAAAAAATGAGCCACCTATAAGCCCTTATAGGTGGCGCATTTTTAAAAACGCGCCACCCCTAAGAGTGGGCCAGCCCTGGATCCCCTTATACGTGGCGCGTTTGGAGAAATGCGCCACCCCTAAAACCTTATAGGTGGCGCATTTTGGAAATGCGTCACCCCTAAGAGCTTAGAGGTGGCGCATTCTGGAAATGCGCCACCCCTAAGGAATTATTAGCGGCGCATCCAGAATGCGCCACCCATAAGCTCTTAGGGGTGGCGCATTTCCCATATGCGCCACTAATAAGAAAAAACTGCGCGGGAAAATTCCCAAATACACCCCCCCCCCGTGGACCGCCTTTTCAATTTGAAAATAAATAAAAGAAAATGATAGAAATGTCAAAAAAATAAAAGAAAATAAGTTTCCCAAATGATATGTGGTCTAGTTGTTAGGAAAATTTACAAATATGAATTTCGACTTTTTTTGCAAAATCTCCCGAGAATTTCGTAAAATAGGCTTAACTTTTGCATACGACCTCCGATGAAAAAGTTTTTTATATGAAAAATCATCTACTCGAAAAGTTATATCCAAATTCAACGGGATGTAACCCGTTGAACATTTTTAGAATCCTCAAAAACCTAACAGAAATTTTTTTACGGGCGTTTGAAGATCTGAAGGCCCAAAAAAAGAGAAAAAATTGAAAAAAAAATTGAACTTAGTAGTGGCGCATTTTGGATGAAATGCGCCACTAGTAACAGAAAAAAAATTGAATTTTTTTTTAATTTTTTTTTAATTTTTTTTAAAATTCAAAATAGGCTAGAGGACAAATCGGGAAGTTAAAAATTTAAAGTTTTAATTTTTTTTTTAAAGTTCAAAATATGCTAATGGTCCCATCGAGAAAGTTTCAAAAAAATGTTGAAAATTTTAGCACACCCATGAACATTAACAAGGTCCTAGACATCAACATGGTTTAATAGGATTATATGTTACATATATCAACAAGTGCCTGCTAGGTGAGCTGGAGTGAGAGTTGAATAGAACCGAGAAGTTAAGCGTGTTGGGGCTAGAGTAGTGCTAGGATGGGTGACCCTCGGGGAAGTTTGACCACGGAGGTTAGTTTGACCTGAGATTAAGCATATTGACCGGGCATTAAGCATACTAACCTGAGATTAAGAAAAAATAAAAAATAAAAAAATAAAAAAAATAAAAATAAAAAAATTGTTTTCCAGATCCAGATTCAAAATTGAAAATTTAAAAAAAATTAATAGTGGCGCATTTTCAGAATGCGCCACCCCTAAGAGCTTATAGGTGGCGCATTCTGAGATGCGCCACGCCTAAGGGTCTTAGGGGTGGCACATCCAGAATGCGCCACCTATAAGCCCTTATTAGTGGCTTGTAGTTAGTGGCGCATCCTAAATGCGTCACTAAACAGAAAAAAAGGACGCCACTAAAAGGGCATTCCCTAGTAGTGCTAGGCCTTGTTTCCACCATTGCAATACCGTTTGCGCTCACGTTTACTACTTGTTTGCTTGCTGCACTTTTTTATTACAGATTTATATTACCTTGATTTGCTACATCTATCACCCATATTTTACCATCTCTTCGCCGAACTAGTGCACCTATACAACTCCTAGTTGTATTAGGTGTGTTGGGGACACAAGAGACTTCTTGTATCTTAATTGCAGGGTTGCTTGAGAGAGACCATCTTCAACCTCTACTTCCCTGAGTTCGATAAACCTTAGGTCATCCACTTGAGGGAAATTGCTGCTGTCCTACAAACCTCTGCGCTTGGAGGCCCAACATAGTCTACAAGAATAGAAGCGTGCGTAGACATCAGCACGCCACTGGATGCCGGCCGACATCTTGCGTGCATGGAGCAGTTGGCGGATCTCGCCTTCGTTGACGGTGGAGCCCTTCCACCGGCCACGGCTGGCGGCGACTTTCTCATCCGCGGCGGCCATGGTGTCCTCCAGGACGGCGGAGGAAGAAACCGAAAAAGAGCCAAGGAGAGGCCGGCAATAAATGCTAGCAAGTGGAGGCGCGGCGGCGGTGGAGCGCGCGAGCGGGCAGCAGAGAGGTGGTGCGGCGCGGCGGTGCCACGGGCGCGTGAAACAGAGGTCGCCGGAGCAAGAGAACTGCGGCGGCGCGAAGAGGAGAGCCAAGGCGAGGAAGGAGAAGTGGGAGAGATGAGCCCGAGGAGCCCCCTGTGGCTTATATGGGCGGCGGGGGGTGAGTGGGATCGTGGGTGCGGTTCGTGTGGCCTGGTGTGGCCGCGTGTATTAGGAGGCAGATCGGCGGTTTCGGCGCAGAAGATCGTGGCGCAGAAGGTGAGGCGTGCGCAGTAACATCCCGTCGCGCATGGGTCGTGGGGCCCGGAGCATTAACTGCCCCGGGGAATCGAAAACGACGTGCGACGTGGGTTGGTCAGACTTTGGTCAAAAGTAACTGTTGGAAAGGCAATCGGCTGCGCTGGATCTTAGCTCGGCGAAGGTTTTTCCAGAAAAAGTTTTTCAGAGAAGCACGAGAGCAGTCGGCAAGGCTGTGGTTGAGGTCGGAGAAAGGATGTTGAAGCAATACTAATCTGGTCGGCCGGGCATGATCTCCGAGCTGAGAGTTCAGCTCGGATTGAGAAACCCGATGAGGCCAGAACAGTCAAAGCTCGAAGAAAAGAAAAGAAAAACTGCAAAGGCCCCGCAGTCAAGAAACCGCGGGACCCTTACAGCTTTAGGGGCTAGTGTCGGGGGAATGATACCCGAGTAGGGTCACCCAGACCAAAGCAACATTTCAAGACAAGGGTGGGGCCGATTGGGCTGCTGCTGGGCCGAGCTAGGCAGTCGCATGGCCGATTGCCCTCGAGCAATCGACCATGCCGAATGCGAGCAGTCGGCCCAGGCGCAATCGGCTCACCCTTCAATCGGCTCAAGAGTTGACCTTGTCCAGGTCGAAGCCCCTGGTACAAGGTCATAAATGCATGATCCCGAGAGATCCGGGTGGCAGTAAGCTAAGTCACTTCGCCGATCTGTCAGAGGAGAGCTGTCACTCATTCCTCTGAATCCGAAGACAGGACGACAAGACCAGAGATCGTAGCTCCACTGTTCACTCATCATAACCTATAAGCTACGTCATGGGCAGCAGGTTGACAAGTCCGGATCAATTGGAGATTTGCAGTCGGTGGATCCCAACCGACGAGAGAATGACAGCCGAGGCCAGTACCCGACTGAAATGACCGAAGTACCCTGAGCTCACACTATAATAGCCGGGGGTACCCCTCCTGTGAGAGGGACGCCCCCATTCGCATTTACTTCCCACAGTATTTCCCGTAGAGAAGCAGGAGAGAACCATGCCCACGACAGGTCTCTTCTTCCTCTGAACAGCTTCAGGAGCATTGATTGTAGTTCGTGAGATCATTTATAGCAAGCAGACAAGCAGGAGTAGGGGTGTTATCTCTCCGGAGAGCCCCGAACCTGGGTACATCGTGGTGTCCTCCACCGTGCTTGTGCCCAACCCGTTTCCGGCACTATCGACATAGTTATCCCTCGAGTCTTCCCCTCTCTTTAGCCATCCATATGACATCTGTTGTTACTAAAAGACGACACCTACTTTTTTCTCTAAGCTGATATTCCCATAGTTCATGATAATAACTCCACCCGTTGGTTACGTACCTCATTCTTTTATTCAGGACTCTACATCGGTATATGTTGGAGTAGTACTACAGTCTTTCTCAAATCTTAAATAAACACGTAAAAGCACCAATGAGAACCAACCGGCAAATCCATGATCATCTCCAACTCCTCGATCAAACCCTAACAACTCGGTTGATCGTGCCATAGAGCCCGAAGACACCAACATCGTCACCACTATTATTGTGTGTCCATCTAGCATCGTTGGATTGAGGCACATATTGATCGATAAACCCGCAGGGTTACGAGGGTGAAGTGGAGAATGACAAAGAATACTATGATAATTTTTTGGATGAGGAGGTGGGCAAGTTGCCACCAAAGGAGGCATCAGTGGCCAGGGGAAGGAGGCGAAAAGGTCGAGGAAGAAGAGAGACGATAGATCGAGGGAGAGTCGGCAGGTGAAGTTTTTTAATCGATGTAGCAATCTATTGAAGAAGACATTCGTATTGGTACATATGTTTTTTCATTTGCTTCTTGATTAAAATGTGTTCACTTGGAGGCATTGATGTATTAGATGATGAATTATGTGTTATATTTTTTCTCCCGTTGCAACGCACGGACCCTTTCCTAGTTATATATATATGAAAAACATCTCCTGTCGGCCAGCCCAAGGCTGACTGCATGGACAGGTTGGCGAACTACCCAGGCCAGGCGAATGATAGCCTTTTGTCGGGTAGCCCGAGCCCGACTGGGCCCCATCGGCTAGCCCAAGACCGAAGGTGTATTATTTTTATAATTTTTTAAAATCATGCATTATTTCTGTTTTTTTTAAAATAATGTATTATTTGAAAATAATAATCTAAATTTCGTGCAACGGGCTTTACTCGGGCTGGCCCGAAGCCCGGCTCGGCCGACATATGCCCATGTCTGCAGCCGATAAACCCTCCCTTGCCTCCACACTCCTCACTGCCCCAGTCCGTCTTCTCCGTCGACGGCTGTTGTCACATGCACCACTCCGGCCGGTCAGCCATGGAGGACTACCTGGCAAACATGAGGACCCTCCGCTGCTACATGAATGGTTCTTCGTGCGACCCCCCCCCCCCCCTCCCCTCCCCTCCCCCAAGCGCGCAAGTCGATCTGACTGGGTGTCGATGGTTGCGTCTCTGGGCTGCAGATCTGGAGGAGGAGGCAGCGAAGCGGTCAGCGGAGGAGCAGCGGCAGCGCACGGCCATAGATGCCCACGACAGCGACATCGCCTTAGGTTCAAATATCTCTTGTTTCGTCTCGCTCGATTCGCGCTGCTAATTTTGCCGCCTGGGTTGATACTGTCGGTGTTGATGTTTCGGCAGTGAGGGCGCAGGCGAAGCAGGTGAGCGACGAAGCCGAGCACCTTGCCAAGGCGAGGGCGCGTGTCTGTGTGGAGATGGCCGACAAGCAGGGTAGGATCGCCGCACTGGAGGTCGAGTGTGCCACGCTGAAGCAGGTGAGTATCTCAGAATTGTTCGTTCTAGCTCTTGCGGACTTTTCCTGTCCTGGAAATCGTCAAGCCTTAAGGAATTGTTTGTTCTGGCATGTTGGTGGACGTGAAATGCTATGCTTTGGTACAAGTGGGAAAACAATGTTAGCTCTTGTGAATGGAAGGAAGTTGGATGATCATAATCGTTAAAAGAATGCAGACAGAGAATCACCTCTTGTTGTGGTGGTGAAGATGGGAGGGCAAGACACCACCCACTAGGGTTCATATCCTACCATCCTTGTGCGCATTAGTAGGAACTTTGTGAGATTGGTGGATACTGCTGGTCCCTGTCAGTTAGAAGCGTGTGTTAAGGAGGTGCGATATGAGTGTGTCTCCCTTGCAATCGCCATAAAAAGGGGCAGACTAGAAGCAATGCACTTGGACAGTTAATATTTTGTCTTACAAAAATAGTTATGAGATGTGATGTTCCTTTTGTGGAGGTTGGCTCTTCCAAAATCTGTTTGGAAGGTTAAAATTTTGTCTCATCTGGGATGCATTTCTTGCTTTTCATAACCTAATATTTTCCCTCCCTTCAACGCAAGTTCGCTGGGTTGTCAATACTCAAATGTAATCCTGGTGTTGGTATTCGGCTCTCAAGGCCTAAGTTCCTGAGGGGATAGTAGTGGTGGCTGGTGAGAGGTCGGGGTGGGAAAGGTTGCGTTTTGAGTGCTGTGATGCCAAGGGGAGACAGGGCTGTGGAGGAGAACCCCATCTGGGATATCACCAAAGAAGTTAGCTATCCACGTACTAGAACCATGACTTGGTTTCGATATCTTATGGGTATCAACTCTAGCCTACCCTAACTTGTTTGGGACTGAACTGGGAAACTAAGAGCATATCCATCAACAGTTCTTTAATAGGGCACCAAAAAGTGCATTTTGCGTCACTCGATATTTTTTGGCTCCAACAGCAGCCCTATAATAGGGCCCCAAACTGCTCCAACAGCTGCCCTATATAGGGCACGGAAACATCGAAGCCATTGCAAATCCGATCAAACATAGAGTTGAACATTCAAATTTACAACATAGATTGGATACAAATAATTTCCGATTACGAACTACTGCAAACTACTCAGAGGTTGTCCCAGTCAATGTCGGAGCCCGTCTTGTCGTCCCTCGTCCGAAATGAGCTCGATCACCGTCGAGGGGCCAGCCACCACCTCCTCCTCCTTCTTGTTCTTGTTCTTGTTCTTGTTCTTGTTCAACTTCTCCTTCAAATCCTTCTTCACCGCATTGTTCCCTCGATGCCCAAAACTCGTACTACGCCTGGACGAGGTGTGGATATTCTGCCCAAAACCAGGCGTTGAGCGGCTCCATGTTGAGCTCCCCGGCCAGCTTCCTCGCCCGCTTGTACACGGCCACAAACAGCCTTCCGGTTGTGTGATATAGGGCAAGCCTAGGGTTTGGCCCAATCTTCACAATTTGGAGGTGGGAATCCACAACAAATAACAAGCACAAGGGGGAATCACAAACACAATCAACACAAGAGGGAAAGGGGAACAAGATCCAAACACATAGAACACTAAAATCCACACACAAGTGCCATACATCTCAAGATCCATACACTCACAAGTGGTACTCTTGGTAGTTCCCTCTCCTTCTACTACTAGAAGAGGGGCCTCTTCTTCTACTACTAGGAAGAGGAAGGTAGATTGAGAGAGGATCTCAAGGAGATCAATTTCACAAGGGGAAAAGGAGCTAAGCTCTCTCAAGGTTTTAGTTTGTTCTTAGCTAACCCTAAAACTGAGGTAGAAGAGAAGTACTTATAGTCTAGGGGGGAGAAGGGGTACAAGGGCCTCATGCCCAGATCTGGCCGCCGGAGACCGGGCACCCGAGGTACTTACTCCGGGCACCCGGGGTGCCATGGACTGGGCACCCGGGGTGGTCAGGAGCTCTCGGGCTTCGGCCGAAGGAGACCGGGCACCCGGGGGTCGGGGAGACCGGGCACCCGGAGTGGTCAGATAGGTCTCGGCCTTGCTCCCGGGGGGACCGGGCACCCGGGGGTTGGGGAGACCGGGCACCCAGAGTGGTCAGGGGCCTTGGTGTGTTCTCCTCTTCGTCTTCCCGCAGTCCCTCTCCTGGTGTGGTTCGCCCTTGTTCCATAGCCTCTCCTTGGATGCCTCCTTGGTACCTGATGATGCATAACGTGTCCGCATGAGGTAGCACCCAAGTCTCACATATGTTTAAGCGTAGGTCAGAAAGGAGCGAGTTCACCTTAGCTTCAATGGTGCGTGCTTGTGCTCTCGTCATAGGCCCGCGTGTAGGAGATGTATCCATGGTGATGTCGGTAGGATGCTCCGCATCAGTGTGCCTGTTGGTTCCGATTCGGAACTCGTTGTCAAGCTTCACGTGGACCTTTTGGAGCTCCTCGCCCACGACGATGTCGACTTTGGCGGCGAGCTTGTCGTTCCGCCGCCACAGCTCCTCCGCGGCCTTCAGCGCTGCCTCTCGGGCGTCCATGCTCTTCGTCAGCTCCTTTTGGACCGCAACAAGGGCCTTGTTTAACTGGGCGACTTCCAGGATTTGCCTCTCATCTCTCTCGGCGATGATCTTCTATGCCCGCTTCAGCTGAAGCTGGCGCTCAGCGACCCCGTTCCAGTGTTCCTGCAGTGCCCCCTCGTCTTCAGCAACTTGCTTCTCGCGGGCCTCCACAGTGGCCTCGCGTTCCTGCAGGTACTCTTAGGCTTGGGCCAACCAGTCTTACCGTGTGACAAGCTTGCAAGCGTGGATCTGCAAGTCAACCTTGCACTTTTGGAAGTAGGCTTCAGGGTCTGCTACCGCTTCCTCCCGAGCAGTCACTGCCTCCTCCGAGCAGTCACCGCATCTTGCCGGGACGTGAGGGAGTGAGCGTGGTCAGTAAGCACCCAGTCGTGCTTGCTGACCTCTCGCTCCAACTCACCAAGGGCGAACTCCTGGTCACGGTCCGCCTCCAGCTTGGCGGCCCTCTCCAGCATCTGCTCCAGAAGGTTGAAGATTTCGTCAATGGCCGCCATTGCTGCAGAACCTTGGTGGCAGACCCGAGAACCGGTGTCTTTTGTACCAAGTTGTCACGGCCTAAGTTCCAGAGGGGACAGTGGTGGCTGGTGGGATGTCGGGGGCGGGGAAGATTGCGTTTGGGTGCTGTGATGTCAAGGGGAGATAGGGCTGCGGAGGAGAACCCCTCCCTTTTTCTGTTTCTGTTTATTGCTTGTTTTGCTCAATACCAGTCTGGGCCGTTATATGGCCTGTGGTTTCTGATAAAATGCTACTTCTGTGGATATTTCTTGGACCAATTATTTACAACATGTTCCAATACAAACGAGCGTTTACTTGAAGATGTTACTTCCCTTGTATTTGTGGACAAGTTAATTTTCTTGTTCTTTTTAGAAAGACTCGCCATGTTTTATTCGATGCGATCCATGCTCCATCTCAATCTCAAGGAATTCGTTGGCATTTGCTAATATTTATTCTGACTGCTGAACTGCTATGGTAACAAAACATTGGCATGACATACTGCTATAAACATCTGCTGTTTATTGAAATATAAGTTGTCTTTTTTTTTGTACCAAAATTTAAGATTTATTTCATTTGGACTAAAACATAAGCTGTATACTAGACATGTGATAATTTATAAAGGTGTTCTTTGAAGAGACCTGTGTTAATCAGAATATCTGACCATCCTTTTATTATATGGAATCTTGTATCTTTGCCTTGTCTTTCTTTTCCACAAATGCTCAATTTCCACCCTTTGTTCATGGTGTCCAGAGATATAGTCTCTAGAATTTTGATAATCTTGCAAGTTGCAACATCATAGTTCATCCTAGATTTTTTTCCCGCATGCATGCATGCATGCTTTCAATAAAAATCCAAGCAACACAGCGGCATATATCACGTCCTTTAAGTTTGTAATTCTGACTTTCTTTGCCATCCTATATATAGACGTCAGACTTCCTTCATCTGGAGATCAAAAATACATCTGCAAAACACGGACAGAGAAGGTGCATGTCTGACCTCTAAACCGGATCATGCTGTGAGTTCTGAATTGTACAATAGACAAGTTGATTACTTTCTATTTTCTAATGGCAGATTGTTTTACACAAAGACAATGGAAACTTTGAGCGTCAAACTACAAGAGCATCAGGTTAATATTTTAGCTTGTTCCTATGTTGATATTTTCTGACTGTAATTATTTGTTTCATGGGTAAGATTTGTTAAGCTTCATGCACTAGCCAACGTAACTAAAATTCTGAACTTATGGAAAGGACTAGGCAATCCACATATACACTTCAACACCCCCTCTCACATGTGACGCGGAAAGTCAACACACGAATAGACTAGAGTTATGGCTCAAGAGGCCTATACATGGAGCACTAGCCAACACAACCAAAAGTCCGAACTTATGGAAAGGGCTAAGCAATCCACATATACACTTCAACAAGATTATCTAGTTATGAATGCTATTAACTTGAAACCGTGCATTTTTCACTTTGCAGGAATGGCTTGATTCAGACAAGAATAAGATGGGTGCAATAGAACCATTTGTAAGTCTTAAATTCTCGTAGGAATTTGTTTTGTTTTCTTACCATGATTACTATTTACGTGTAAAAATTCCATGTCCTTGTTATTCTAGTTTATGTGTCGTATCTTGGGGAAATCTCTAGAATCGTCACTCCCTTCCTTTGGTACACATAGATACGTACAAGCACACATCGGCCCCTTGGGGGCTCTTGGCGTCAGGAGAGTGGAGGAGGCACGGGAGGGAGGAGGCTGCGCACCGGCCATCATGCTCTGGTCAGGAGGAGGGGGAGGAAGGCGGCTGGGTGGAGAGGGAGGGGGCGGTTGGGGCATGGGGAGGAGAAGGAGGCGAATGGGGAGGCGGCTAGGGTTCTGCGGTAGAGGAGGGATTGGGTAGGTGTTTTGCGCGAGACGTGCGGCTGGCAGCGATCGCACGCGGATCGGACGGATCACGTAGCTTGCCCCTGAGAAGGGCTGTGAGGGCTCCTAGATCCCTTGACCTTTAAGATTTAAATTTTCCATCACCTACATGTATATATACTGGCCTATGGCACCATGGGAATACAAGTTGTATATTTCCTAACATGGTATTAGAGCCTTAGGTTTTTTTATCCGATCTCGCGCGTCGCCGTCATCCTCTCGGCCTGTTGCTGATTTCCTTCCCCTGCTATCTTCTTGTGTGCTCGCTTCTGGACGTTGATCCCTCCAACACATCTGCTGCTCCCCAAGAGGCAAAACCATAAACTATTCTGCTGGATCCTCGCTCTGCAGTTGCCGCCGGATAGTTTGCTCTCCGCGGCGTTCTCTCTATGCGCTCAAGCAAGCTCCTTGTTCCTGGTTTGAGTGCTTCTCATCCGCTGTCATGGATTCTGGGTTTAAAGCGAGCGATCTCAACCCTGCTCTCTTTGTTCACACCTCCCCTCCTGGTCAGACACTTACGTATGTTGATGGCATGATCATCACCAGTGATGACCCAGTTCATTGATTTTGGGAAGAAGCGCCTTAGTTAGAAGTTTCTGATGTCAGATCTGGGTCCTCTTCAATATTTCCTTGGTCTTGAGATGTCTTGTATGCTCGAGGGCACTCAGGATTTCCTTGCTCGTGCTTATCTTTCTATACAATGCATCGTGGATACTCCTATGGAGCTTGGAGGTCACCCTCAACCCATTGATAGTGAGCCTCTTGAGGACCGCAACTGATACCATTACTCTCTAACATACTAAATATGGAGTGGCTCTCAAACCCACCTGAACAACATTGCTGTAAAATGTAAAAAATATATAGTAACAATGTGTAGTAGTTTAAATCTACCATATTAGTTTTACTGTTGAGAGATAGCTTCTTACGATTAATTAAGATGTATATGGGTGGAGTAAACAAGTTCCCGTGGATTTACCATCGGTTGCCACCAAATTACGGACGGTAGACCTGGGATGTCCTTGTGCACAATGAGTCCGTTTGGGTTGGTTGCTGGGACCACTTTGTATGTGGGTGTAACACGCAACATAAGATATTGTGTGCGTATGCACAAAAATGGTGTATATATATACTCTCTCACATCCACATACACCCATGATTTTTGAGTCGCCGAGGCTGAGACTCGTGACTTGGTGACTTGACTCAGCGACTAGGGCTTGTATAGTCGCCCCAAGTCGCCTAGCATGTACTAGGAATTTTTTCCATCTTTGTAACATCAAACTTGTAACAGCAGACTTGTAAAACATACTGAAATGAAGAGTATTACTTACTTGTTGGTTTTCCATCTGTCCAAGTTCTTTTCCTTGATGATCCATGTTTCTTTGGAGCTGAAAATTATTGACACATAAGAAAAACAGCAGCAGTTCTACACTTTTACAGAAAATAAGCAAGCATTAATTTAGTTCACTACATTCAACAAGCAAATAGCAATCATGTGTCCAAAACAAGGCACACCAGCCGCAAATCCATATGCACGGTCCTAATAGCAAATAGATAGTAGATACATCCAACTAGCCGCAAACCCACACTCAATCACTCATCATAGTAAGAGTAACGGAGATGATCATCTTCTTCATTGTCTCTCGCATCATCATCTTCACCTCCACCTTCATTTCCACCTTCATCTTCACTTGTTGAATAATCTTCAAGCTCAACCTCAGGAACAACCTCCTCTTCCACTTCAACTTGAGTTTCCACCACTCGAGCTCGAGAATAGTGGATGTTAGCAGTACCAGCAGCAGGCTGACTCCCACGTCTTCTTAGGTTGTGCAAAGGACCTTCAGATGCACCAACTGCTGCATCAACTTCAGCCCAAGTGATATCAGCACCCTCATAAACTGGCTGGGCATTAGCATCAATCCATTCATTTTCCCAATCTAGATCTTCTAGGACCAATGGGTCAGACCTAACCCCTTTGGAGCCTTCCTCGCGAAGCTTCTGGAACCTGTCAGCGTTCTTCCGATTGTATTGAACAAAGGTCAGATCGTTGAGTCGTTGGAACTCCAACCTAGGTCTCTTTTTGCTGTGGATCTGAAACAACATACAACAAGAAAACAATAATTATTAGTTCTTACTTTCAGCTCCACAAGTCCATATAATTAAAGAGAAAACTATGATCTAAAAACAGCATAGAAGAGAACTTACATTTGCAAAGGCTGACCAATTGCGCTCACAGCCAGAAGCTGAAGCACAAAGGCTAACAATGTGCTTTGCCAAAGATTGCAGCTCAAAAGCAAGTCCACCATAAGGGCCCCACCAAAGAACTAAATAGAAATGAAGAAAATGTTAGAATTTGCAAGTTAAGCAAGATGGCTGCTGTAAGTTAAGAAAGATAGGTGCTAGATTCTTACGAGGACTCTTTTTGGATCGGTCCTTGATGGCCAACTTTGAGCTGAAGCATTCACCTTCACCTCTCTCATAGTCATCGGCTAATCTGCTAATCAAACTTGCTTTATCATCGTTGGGCTCCATGTGCACTAGCACCTCATTGAACATATGCCTCAGCTTTTGACAATATCTTGCATTCTCAGGCTTAGCTTTGAGATCATAGAATCTGTTGGGGTTTAAGAATAGTGCAGCCCCATACAACTTCACACCCATTTGGGATTCCCACCTGTCCTCAACTATTTTGATCACTCTCTTGAGCAAAGTTGGCTTCTCCTCTATTGCAGCCTTGATTTTGTCCTTCACAAAGTCCATCGCAGCCATTACCTCAGGCATGGCTGGCCTCTCATCTCCATCAACAATCCTTAGCACCCTTAGAAGAGGCAGAGACACTTTCATGCAAGTCTCCACAGAGTTCCAAAAATTAATGGACAACACATCTTCTTGAACCTTTTGTCCCACAGGTGAGGTTGACAACTTCTTATTGTTATGCCAAACATCACCCACAAACAACTCTTTCAGAGCTTGCTTGTGTTTGTGCAAGCTTGGCAAGTTGAGGAAATTTGTGGCAAATCGAGTTGCCCCAGCCCTCACCAGATCAGCATTGTTGGTCTTCACTCCCATTTCATCAAGAATTTTGATATGCCTATAGATGAAAGTGGTCACCCTCTTGCCATTTGTAATGCATTCAGCAAATTGCTTGATCTTGCAAATTGACCCCAACATCAGGTTCAAACAATGGGCTGCACAGGGTGTCCACCATAATGTTGGGATCCTATCCATTAGAACTTTGCCTGCTGCCTTGTAGTTTGCGCCATTATCAGTGCAAATCTGAACCACATATTGTCTTCCAACGTCATTTATCATTTTCTCCATTAAATCTGCCAATAGTTCTTTGTCAGCTACTACGCCTGATAGGCTATCAATGAAGTAAGTCCCAGCTGGACTATTGACAAGGAAGTTCACCAAGTGCCTACTCCTCCCATCAGTCCACCCATCTGACATTAGTGTGCAGCCATACTCTTGCCAAGCCAGCTCATGCTTATCTCTCAATTGTGTTGTCTTTGTCTTTGCTTTCGCAAGGAGTGGAAGCCTAAGGGAATGTACTGTTGGAGGGATGTAGCCTGGACCATACTGCCCAGTGGACTCCAATGCAATCTCAAATGCTCTTGACCGAGTAACATTGAAGGGAATGGCATTGGCATAGAAGAAATCTGCCCAATGCTGATCAACTCTATCCTTGTCCTCAGAGGTCCTTTTGAAGCAACCTGAAGAATCACCTCCTGCTGCACCACCTCCATCGACTTTACCATCCTCTGCAGTAACATTGTGCTTCTCTGCATATGCCCTCATATAATCCAGCATCTCCTTTGAAACAGCATCAGTGACCTTCTTGCATTTGTGAGAATTCTTTTTCCCTTTAATGCTAGCCCCAGCTAGGTGGCGCTTGAATCTTGCTATTCCACCTTGTATATCTCTGGCACATAATTTGCATCTTATCCTATCTCTCCTGTTCATGTCATGCCAATACCCATATTTCCATCCGGGGTCTCCCGAGCTTGCCTTACGCTTTGGATCATTGGATGGATCATATGGATCAGGCACAGGTCCATTGCCACCAGCTGGGACATTCTGATTTGCTTCAGCTTCAGCCATCTCTATTTGACACCTGCAGTAAACAAAGCAGCAGCAGCACACACAATCACTCAATCAGTGCTGCAATTGTGCAAAAGACTTGAATTTCAAGAACATTTCCAACCTAGGTCACAATCACAGTAACAACAGCATGATATACAGAGGCAAATCACTCACAAGCAAGTCACTCACAACTCACAAGCACAGCAGCGGAGCAACAGGCATACAGGCATACATCAGAACAAATAGAGAGGGAGAGGGCCGTACCTGTCCAGCTACGGTTGAAGAGGATGGAGGCGGAGGTAGAGGATGCGGGAGGGGATTGGAGACGGCGGCGGCCGTAATCAGCTGCTGCGGGAGGGGATCCCGTCGAGGGAGGTTGGAGGCGGCGGAATTTGGTCGAGCAAGCGAGCAGAGGAGGGGGCCGTCGCCGGCGGAGGTCAAATCGCGGCCGATTTGAAGGTCGCGCGTCGCCGGCGAGGGGCGGCGTCGGCTCCTAGGTCACGACCAGCAGCCGCCGTGAGTTCCGCTCCCGCCCTTTCCCTCCCTTTCCCTCTCTTTCTGTGTGAATTCCCGCGCGCTCGCTCTGCACGATGGGTACTTGTAGCCCCCCAAAAATTTCTGGCACTGGGCCCTGACCTCACCGAGTCGAGCGACTCCTGGCTCAGCTTCGGCGACTAATTGCGGCGAGCCGTCGGCGAGTCGGGCGACTTGCTCCACGAGTCAAGTCGTGTTCGCGACCCGCGCAGGCAGCGACGACTAGGCGATTAGTCGGCGACTCAAAAATCATGCATACACCCACATAAAATTATCCCAACATTATGCAAAGTATTGAGGAAGGCGCCCTAGGGACAAGATACATAAGACTACAAGGAAACATTGTTTTCAAAGCGTCGCCTAGGCGTCAGAGCGCCCCCCCCTCCGCTTCAAAAAAATGGGCGCTTTAGGCGCCTAGGCGTCCAAAGCGCCCGCCTAGGCGTCAGAGCGCCCCCCCTCCGCTTCAAAACGCCTTAACGCTTTAAAAACAATGCAAGGAAGCAAAAAAGGAAAGGAAAAAAGGCAGATCTTTCCTGTGTGATCTTGTATAATCTCGAATATAATCAGCTCTTGTATGCATTTTGTTTTCCCGTCGAGAACTAGTATTAGTTTGAGTTGTTGCTTATGGCATGGTGATGGTTGTTGACTATCATGGATCAAATCTATCTGTGTCATAAACTAACTTTCTATCCCTAATAGCTTAGGGACAATCACTTACCTCTAACTAAAGTAAAAGTAATTTAAGCATGAGAATCACTTTACACAGTGCGCTTGTTCATGGTTATTTAACTCTTGCATAAGTTGTACATGATGTTTTGACAAATTATTAGGCCACATCAATTGAACAAGTAAATTGCTTCAACCTCTAATATGCAAGTTGGACCACAATTAATTCACTCTTTGTTTTTTCACTATATCTTGTTAAGTGAGGCAATATATTTTTTCTATCATTGTTGTAAAATATGTACTCACACAGGTTGAAGCACCTCTGACCAAGCAAAACTTTGTTGAAGGTACTGGTTTTGCTAAACAAAAAGTCAAATAATAGTGGGTTTTAATTATTCTTTTCATATTTGGACAGAAGTCAATTCGTATTCTTGTTGTATGCATGTGACTTAGCTTATGTTGGTGTGGGGTTAATTTTTTGCTCGGGACACAACTGCACTCATTTTCACCGTTCAAGGTAAAACTTGTGTTGTACACCTATGAGTACCATTCATACACATGACAAACAAAAGGTTCCAACATAACATTTAATGATTGAAGCAAATGACATACAAGCCTTTATGGTGAATGTCTTACACAATGAGTCACCGAATTATGTAAGATAAATAGTTGGAGAAGTCTACTTAACACCTTGATGTTTGGCTTAACTATGCTATCTAGCGCCCGACTACATTACCCCTAAGGTTTAAGAACTAGCCACTTGGGAGCTTTAGGAGGCGGTTTCTCCAGCATGGCCGGTCGAGTAGAGGCGGTTCGTACGGCTGCTATGGCCGATGGCCAGGCAGAGTCCTCAAATCAACGTCCAAGAGGTGCTGCGGGGGCGGTGTTGACGGCGGCGGAGCTTCGATGCCGACTGAAGGCGTACAACGGCCGTCGTGCTGACATCGATGGAGTGCAGCGGGGGAGGCCGAGATGGAGAGGTGCGGGCGCCGGTGATGATGGCGGTGTTAAGAGTTACTCTTGTCATATACCAAAGAGATTCATGCATGAGAAGGAAGAAGTCAAATTGAGTTGAATGTTTTGGGACATCATGAAGCCTTAGCCAAGAAGAATATGATGTCATGGCATATGTCATCACTGAATAGTTATCCCTACCTATATATGAGTTTCATCTACTTGGGTATGTGTTGTGCAGTAGATGAACTAGCTATGAGTTATACCATAGTAGCAATGTCGGTTACTGTAGCAGGTTGGCTATTGTAGTACCTCCCTTACAACCTACTAGTAGAATGCCCGTGCGTTGCTACGGGCCTTATAAATTTTTATTACATATATAAATATAATGTGTATCAAATTTCACATATGTAAAAAATGATATTCCGCAACCATATGATTTTTTTTGACCTCCACTTCACTTGCAATGTATTTTGCTTAAAAATATAATTATATAGGATGTATGCACCTCTTTTGGTTCTAAAACTCGATGAGATTTTGGTCTGGTCCATATAGTTAAATCAATAATTTTGTCAATAGATATTTTGAAAGCATCGTCCGAAGCAATCAGTTTTTATCTTTGTTCTACAAAAATGAATTTGTAAACACATTAATATAAGATCATGTAGCAGTGGTCATTTTAGTCGAGTGAGTGACATCTCAATATTAATAAACTCTAGGCTCACCAATAAATGACTTATTGATAACTATTTACAAGAAGTGATTTGTTAGTTTGTGACCCCAATCACAATTTCATTGAGGCCAAAACCTACAACAAAACGAGTCCATTTGACATGCGCTCCTATTCTCCGAGCTAGCTACATAAGACTGGTCTTCACAAAGTTGCAAATCACCTCCGGGTCAAGTACCCGGCATAGTAAGCCTAACATATTTGGGGAACTACATCCATTTAATCTTAGTATCTAGTTTTCATATTGTCCTAAGTAGTTCGGAAAGAAGCTTGGAATACTTCTCAAAGAGCACAACGCCCGAGGCTTGGGTGCTTGGCTAATACATAAAAAAATGTAACAGTGGTTCCATTCATCAATGTTTAGCTTTGTATAACTTGATAGCTAAAAATTGTACATGTTGCAAATCCATCAGGCACAAACAATTGATCCTGACGAGTGAAGATCAAAACGATGCCACCATCACTCTTCATGTTTGTGCTTACCTCACGCTCCACTGATGTTTTTCCCAATCCTAACCACAGAATAATTGGGCTTGATGGTTCTGGGAAAGACCTTATTTGTCGCAATCTCCAATAGCATCTTCCTGAACAGGTTTGCTGGAGTACACAATCATCTCTGCTGCTGAAAACTGAAGGCTTTGAAAGTTCTGGGGAGTTCACTCTTAACCTAAAAATCGCGGCAAAATTTTGGTTAACTCCATTTTTTTTCAATATTAAATTCCTTTTACTATTGTGTTAGAAATAAAAATAAGAGTTGGAAAGTAGTTGTGAAAGAGAAAAGCCAAAATATGTGCCTTGTGTGTTATCTGAATCTGATGGTGCTCATGAAGTCATGATTGATCAGTGTACCTGAACATCACCGAGGTAGACAAACTTCCATAACCCTTGAGGCTGACCCGGATAGCCAGATCCATATCTTCCATGGTGGTTCAGTCCTTCCAGCCTCCTGCTTCATTCACTGCAGCAATGCGGCACACACCGATTTAATACTTGATGCATTGGAAAAATAAGCTTGCCAAGACCTCTTTGATGTTTTGTTGCTGACTCCTGTTTTGGATCTGAATGAGTGAAATAAGCAGACGTAACATCAGGTTAAAGCTGGGATTTGTTAGACATTCATATCGAGGAATAATAACCAGTATGAAAAAGCAATATCATAGTTAGACAAGGAAGACACACCCAAGGCCCTGTGGAAAAACTCCCCATGTTCTGCTCCATCCGTTGACCCTACCGGTTTTCTAGAGCTTGTTATTTGCACTATAAAAACACCCAAAGGATGCCATTCTGCAGTAGCATCCACAACACGATAGACCGTTGTGCCGTTTAACGGTTCCAGTGCTCCATCTACTCCATGTAATTTGTGAATACACTGCTTCAATGAGAAAAACGATGCATGATTTTGCTTGGTGGCACAGGCTTTGAGCAAACACCATGAAGAAACAAGGTGTCAGTGAGAAAATTGTATTACCTGTAATGCAGATGTCGGTTACGTCCCTATGTCATCTTCCCTGAAAACGGAAGGACGACTCATGTTAGTGGCCAGAAGTTCTTGCTTTTAATAATTATTCTATTATCACATTATTGAAAATAATAAAAAATGATCGATATGAAACAGAGTCATGCTACTTTCTATTAATCTTCTTTATAAATATCAGTACACCTACCTTTTATAGAAAACTTAGGAATATAATCTTCAGCCCAAATATTAAAAAAAATAGAAAGCTACTTTAGAACGATACCAAGCTATGTATGACAGTTTAGGTGAATAATGGCAGACTGGGTTGTTAAGGATCCATTATCCATTTGGCACCATATTTTGCCAACGTAGTATTATCTAAAAAGATTCTGAGTACACATTTCTTTGCCTGCATATTGACAGCAGATGTGCTTGGCAACAAGTCGTTCCTGTATTTTGATTCATCTCTAGTAAAACATTTCTTCTTGTGGTGATAGTTGCAACATGAAAAGTCTGTACTGCATATAACTGCTATTGTTTACAGACTTTCTGCATAAAATCTGAAATACTACTGTGCTACAGTAGTTATTTTGCTAAAATTTAAATTAATTTGTATTATCATATTAATGCCACTTTTAGAACAAGGATGAGGAGAAATTTTGTGAGTTTCTAATAAGGGATCTCTCTTGTAAATCTCCCCCTCTAGCAATCAACACATATGTCCATCAGACACATGCATCATCCACACGCACGCACACATTCAGCGCACACAAACCACATCCAGAACACACACCTATCATCCAACGAGCAGAAGTGAGGGAAGGGAGGGATTGAGGTACCTCTGTGATGGAGATGAGGCGAAGTATAGCGCCGACGTTGCGTCTGTAGTGAAGTGCTCGGGGAGGGAGAGGAGCAGCGGGCTGGCTTCAGTGGTGATGGAGGGGTCGGGGCAGTGGGGGCATCAACTCCGTCGTGCTTCCCCCGCCCGTCCTCAACTCCGCCGCGCTGCACGGGATCCCTGCCGACGGGTTCCGCTCCCTCCTCCATGCTCACGGATACACGATACACGGCGGCGGCGCTCCTCCGTCTTGGAGCTCGAGGCGGGTCGGCGGATCAAGGGAGGCGGGGGACGAGAGGAGAGAGCCGAGGTACCTCGGCAGCGGCGAGAGCCGGGGTCCGCTGGTGGTTGTGCGAAGGGTGCGGTTTGAGGGGAGATCGTGGAACGAGGGTGCGCTGGTTGCGGCTGGGGTTTTCGGTTTTCTATCGATGGATGGTCGAACCATCACGACGACGACGACGACGGTAGGTTTCCCTTTAATAGTAGAGATATAAGGATGCACCCCATATGTAAAATGCAAGCTTGTGCTATTGATATAAACCAATAGAGCTTCATACTAGTTCCTTGTGTGCATGTGTGTGTGAGAAAACAATGAGTGAATCTTGCTTTGAGAACCTAGCAGTTCTAGCAGTTGGCATCAGAGCCCTCTGTATTAGCTTGAGTGAGATATGAAGACAAGAGAGATTGTTTCCCTTAGATATGAAGACAAGAGAGATTGTTTCCCTTAGATATCCTATGCTCACAAAGAGCAACTACTTAGCATGGTCCATCAAGATGAAGGTGTCCATGCTAGTGAGCCATCGTTGGCTGCCATTTACCAAGGGATACTAGAGGACATGCTCTTCTTGGTGTCTGAAAAGGAGATAACTCAGGAGACTTGGGAGGCCCTGACGATCATGCACATGGGTGCTGAGCGCGTGAAGGATGCCAAGGTACAAACTCTCAAGATAGAGTTCGAGGGGTTGCGCATGGAGTCAGAATCGATTGATGATTTTGTTGCCTTGTTGACATCCATTTTCAATAAGATCAGGGCACTCGGTGAGAAGTTGAGGAGACTTACGCTGTCAAGAAGTTCCTTCGAGCCGGCCCGTACAAATTTCTCCACATTGCTTTGACTATCGAACAATTCGGTGACATCAAAACCATGACAGTGGAAGAGGTTATAAGACGATTGAAGGCACATGAGGAGCGTCTAGGAGGAATTGGTCACGCTGGCCAGGAGCACTTGCTGCTCACCAGCGGTGAGTGAGACTCCAGATTCAAGAGGAATGGAGGCAGCAACGGCTCCGACAAGAGTTGTGGTGACGATGGACATTTTGCTTGGGAATGTCTCAAGCCAGAGAAAGGAGGCAATGCAGAGGCACATCTTGCTCAAGCATGTGTCGAAGATGATCAGCCTTGCTCTAATTGAGCAAGGACATGTTGCCGGTTAAGGCGCGTTGCTGGCAACGAGGAGGTAGTGCTCCCGGTAAGTTGTGTCACTGGTGGCACAAGTTTGTGTTCTCGTGTCAGTTGCGTCACAGGACACTCTGTGTGATCAAGATCTTGTGTCAGTTGTGTCCACAAGATACTTTTGTGTTAGTTGTGTCCACAAGAAGCCGAATTCTCGTGTTAGCTGCGTCAACTGAGATAATATGGTCTTGTAATAGGTGTCTACAAGACAACATGTTTCTTGTTATAGTTGTGTCTATAAGAAACAGAGTTTTCGTGTTAGTTGTGTCCACGAGGAGATGCGTGTCAATTCGTCAAAGGGATGTCATATGCAACAACTATGATAATGCAAACAAGAAGATGAAGACCATCCCAGATAAGCAAGAAGCGAAGATGATTCATACTTGTGAGTTTGGTATGACAAGATTAGGGGGAGATTGTTAAGAGTTAATCTTGTCACATACCAAAGAGATGCATGCATGAGAAGGAAGAAGTCAAATTGAGTTGGATGTTTTGGGAAATAATGAAACCTTAGCCAAGAAGAATATGATGTCATGACATATGTCATTACTGAATAGTTATCCCTACCTATATATGAGTTGTCATCTACTTGGGTATGTGTTGTGCAATAGGTGAACTAGCTATGAGTTGTACCACTGTAGCAATGTCGGTTAATGTAGCAGACCCGCTACTATAGCACCTCCCTTACAGCCTATATAAGGAGGCACCCCATATGTAAATGCAAGCTTGTGCTATTGATATAAACCTACATAGCTTCATACTATAGCACCTCCCTTACAGCCTATATAAGGAGGCACCCCATATGTAAATGCAAGCTTGTGCTATTGATATAAACCTACATAGCTTCATACTAGTCCCTTGTGTGCATGTGTGTGTGAGAAAATAGTGAGTAAATCCTGCTTTGAGAATCTAGCAGTTCTAATAGGCAGTGTGGAGGTGCCAGAGGACGATGAGGTCTGTTAGAGTAGATTATAGTATCCCTATTAGCTAAGGGGTTCCCTGCATATTGTCACCTGTACATGTACTATATATTGTGGCCTTTGGCCCCATGGAATACAAGTTGCATATTCCTAACATGGTATTAGAGCTAGGTTACAATTTTTTGCACGCCGCAACTCGTGCTTCTCCCATCTATTCGTACAGGCCGCCGGCCTTCTCCGTTGCTGTTTCCGTCGACTGTCCCGTCCGGCCTCTCCCCGATCCGGTTCCTGTTCAGATCGGAGACTGGTGATCTACAAGTTCCCGTGCCCACGCAGGACCGCGTACCCGCCGCCACTCGTCCGATTTATCTCGCCCGGACACCCAGGCTGCCGCCGCCATCAGGCCGCCGCCGGACCAAACGCCCCAGCCCGCCCCGCTCCCGGCCGTCAACGCTGGACGATTCGGCCGCCGCCGCCCGGTCGCCCCGCCTCGTCCTCTGCCGTGCTCAGCAGCCGGCCGTCCAGCCCCGTCCTCGGCCGTGCTCAGCAGCCGGCCGTCCAAGCCGCTCTAGGTCGCTGCTGGAAGCCAGCCGCTGGGTTGCTCTTCGTACGTGGGTTGCTCTTGTACATGTGCTGGATTGTGCAGCCCATCACGGGACGTGGTTCTGTACGAGATCCCATCCCTTCCTCCTTCGCTCGATCTGACCTCGTTCCAGATCGGTTCCGTCTGCCGTGGTTGACTTCTCTGTAAAAAAAAAGAAAAAAAAGAAAAAAAAATGTCTGCGTCATCGGGCTATGTCGCGATCCCTCGCTGCTCGGTGATTTTTGATGGCACGAACTACTCTGACTTCACTGCCTTTATGCATATTCATATGCGCGGTCTTCGTCTCTGGGGTGTGCTCTCCGGCGAGGTCCCTTGTCCGCCGTGCCCCACCGCTCCTACGGCTCCTTCTCCGCCTATACCACCTGTTCTTGCTGCCGATGCTACTCAGGCTGACAAGGATGCCGCCAAGCGTACGGATGATGCTGCTGTTGCTGCTTATGATCGGAGTTTCCAGGAGTATACGGACGCTCTTCAAATCTTCCGTCAGGATCTGCTTGCTTATACCCAGTGGACGGATGATGATGCTCGTGCTGCGGCGGTTCTCACCGCCAGTGTTCAGCCACAGTTTGCTTCTGAGTTTATGGGTCTCGGTACTGTTGCTGCCATGTGGGACCATCTTCGCCAGCGTCATGAGCCATCCGGGGACGCTCTTTACCTATCTATGGTTCGTCAGGAGCATGCTCTTCAGCAGGGGGACTCCACTATTGATCAGTTCTACACACAGACTGCTGCTATTTGGCGTCAACTTGATTCTCTTCGCTCTACTGTCTGTGGTGCCTGCACATGTTGTCGGACTGTGCGTTCTGATTTGGAGTTTCAGCGCACCTTTTGAGTTCCTGTCTCGGCTCCGCAAGGAGTTTGAGCCCCGACGTGCTCAGTTGCTTGCTCGTGGTCGTGTTCCTATTTCTGAGGTGATTTCTGAGCTTCGTGTCGAGGAGACTCGCCTCAGTGGTGTTGGGTTGCTTGCCGTTCCCTCTGTGCTGGCTGCCCGTGGTCCTTCGTCATCGCCTGCTCCATCCTGCTCCATCGACGCCTTCACGGCCCTCTGCTCCACCGCTATTACCCACTCCTTCGGGTCCGGGCCAGAGTCGTGGCCAGGGACAGTGCCAGGGTCGTCGAGGCTCTCGTCCCCGCTCTCACTGCACCTACTGTGACATGGATGGTCACCTTGAGGAGAGCTGTTATTTGAAGGCGCGTGATCTTCGTTAGCAGAGGGCGTCTGCTTCTCCCGGGACTCATGCTCCTTCTGGTGCGTCTGGCTCCTCTACAGTTACCCTCACTGAGCAGGACATTATGCGGCTCAAGCGTATGCTCGCTGGTTCAGGATCTCCTTCGACTGGTACTGCTGGTTCTGTGACTGACTCTTCTGGCATTGCGGCACCACCATCTTCTACTCAGTCAGGTACGTCGTCGTGGGTTCTGGATTCTGGAGCTTCTTTTCACATGACTTTTGATTCTTCCCGTCTATCCTCTCTTCGACCCCTTGATTCTCCTATTAGTGTTCTCACTGCTGATGGTACTCCTCTTCCTGTTTCTAGTCGAGGCACTCTTTCTACTTCTTTCTCTGTCCCTGATATTTCTCATGTTCCTCGTCTTACCATGAACCTGTTTTCTGCCCGTCAACTTACTGACTCTGGTTGCCGTGTCATTCTTGACGACGACTCTTGTTCTGTTCAGGATCGTCGCACACAGGCTCTGGTTGGAGCTGGCCCTCGGCGCCGTGATTCTCAGGGGCTTTGGGAGTTAGACTGGCTTCGTGTTCCTTCCGCTGCTACTTCATCTGCCAGTTCTCCAGCCGTCGTCGCTTCGGCCACCGCCTCGTTTCAGCAGTGGCATCATCGTCTAGGTCATCTCTGCGGGTCTCGTTTGTCATCATTAGTTCATCGTGGTCTTCTGGGGCATGTCGCAGGAGATGCTTCTTTACTGTGTCAGGGTTGTAGGCTAGGTAAACAGATTCAATTACCCTATCCTACTAGTACGTCGGTCTCTTAGCGTCCTTTCGACTTAGTTCATTCTGATGTTTGGGGTCCAGCTCCTTTCGCTTCGAAAGGAGGCTATCGCTGCTATATCATTTTTATTGATGATTTTTCCCGATATACTTGGTTGTATTTTATGACTAATCGTAGTGAGGTTCTCTCCATATATCAGCGTTTTGCAGCCATGGTTCTTACTCAGTTCTCTACGCCCATTCGTGTGTTTCGTGCTGATTCTGCTGGTGAGTATCTCTCCAAGCATTTGCGCGGTGTTCTTATTGAGCAGGGTACTCTTGTCAGTTCACTTGTCCTGGTGCCCATGCTCAAAATGGTGTGGCTGAACGTAAGCATCGTCATCTTCTTGAGACCACTCGTGCGATGATGATCGCCTCTTCTCTTCCCCCTCATTTCTGGGCTGAGGCTGTCTCCACCTCTGCATATCTCATTAATATCCAGCCTTCTGCCGCTCTTCAGGGTGCCATTCCACTTGAGCGCCTTTATGATCGCTCGCCTGACTACTCTATTCTTCGGTTGTTTGGTTGTGTTTGCTTTGTTCTTCTCGCCTCTCGCGAACGCAACAAATTATCTGCTCAGTCTGTTGAGTGCGTCTTTCTCGGATACAGTGATGAGCATAAGGGCTACCGTTGTTGGGATCCGGTGGCTCGTCGGATGCGTATTTCTCGGGATGTGACTTTTGATGAGTCTCGTCCTTTCTATCCGCGTTCAGGCTCGTCGTCGACGGAGATCTTTCTTTTCTCCTTTTTCCTGATTTTCCTCCCTCGGTTCCTCATAATCCTTCTCCTACTCCTATTGATCCGGTACCGTCTCCTCCGCCTTCGGTGCCGTCTACTCCGACTCTTTCCTCTTCTTCTTCATCGTCGTTCTCTGCACCCTCTTCCCCAGTGCTTTCCTCACCACCTCCTACCTTCCCTTTCCACTATACTCGGCGTTCTGGTGTTGTCCCCAATTCTTCTGATGCACCCTCTACTTTTGATGCACCACCTCCTCCACCATCCTATACTCTTCGTCCCAGACCTTGTCCGCCTCCTAAAGTTTTAGATCCTGATGATCCTGCTACCTATAGTGTCTTGGCCATTCCGGAGCCGACCACTTACCGTGAGGCTGTTGTCCATCCTGAGTGGCAACTCGCCATGGCTGAGGAGATTGCTGCGCTTGAGCGCACCGGCACGTGGGAGATTGTTCATCTTCCTCCTCAGATTCGTCCAATCACGTGTAAGTGGGTCTATAAGGTTAAGACTCGTTCTGATGGGACACTTGAGCGCTACAAAGCTCGTCTTGTAGCTCGTGGCTTTCAGCAGGAGCATGGTCGTGATTATGATGAGACGTTTGCTCCGGTGGCTCACATGACCACAGTTCGTACTCTTCTCGCTGTGGCCTCTGTTCGCCATTGGTCTGTTTCTCAGCTTGATGTCAAAAATGCCTTTCTTAATGGTGAGTTGCGTGAGGAGGTTTATATGCAACCACCACCTGGGTATTCTGTTACAGATGGCATGGTTTGCCGTCTTCGTCGCTCTCTCTATGGCCTCAAGTAGGCCCCTCGTGCCTGGTTTGAGCGCTTTGCTTCTGTAGTCACTGCTGCTGGTTTCTCCCCCAGTGCTCATGATCCGGCCCTGTTTGTTCACTGTTCTCCTCGTGGTCGCACTCTTCTTCTTCTCTATGTTGATGACATGATCATCACCGGTGACGACCCTGAGTATATCGCCTTTGTTAAGGCTCGTCTGAGTGAGCAGTTTCTCATGTCAGATCTTGGTCCGCTTCGTTATTTTCTTGGGATTGAGGTTTCCTCCACCGCCGATGGATTCTTTATTTCCCAAGAACGGTACATTCAGGATCTGCTTGCTCGTGCCGCTCTTACTGATGAGCGTATTGTTGAGACCCCCATGGAGCTCAATATCTCTCTTCGTGCCTCTGATGGTGATCCTCTTTCTGACCCGACTCGTTATCGACATCTTGTTGGGAGTCTTGTCTATCTTGCTGTTACTCGTCCGGACATTTCTTACTCTGTCCATATTTCGAACCAGTTTGTTTCTGCTCCCACCTCGGTCCACTATAGTCACCTTCTTCGTGTTCTACGCTATCTTCGTGGTACTATCTCTCTTTGTCTCTTCTTTCCTCATTCCAGCTCGTTACAGCTCCAGGCCTACTCCGATGCTACGTGGGCTAGTGATCCTTTGGATCGCCGTTCACTATCTGCTTACTGTGTTTTTCTTGGTGGTTCTCTCATTGCCTGGAAGACGAAGAAGCAGACCGCAGTTTCCCGTTCGAGTGCAGAGGCTGAGTTGCGAGCTATTGCTCTTTTGACTGCTGAGGTGACTTGGTTACGATGGCTACTTGCAGATTCTGGTGTTTCCGTGACGACACTCACTATGCTATTGTCTGACAGTACATGTGCTATCAGTATTGCACGTGACCCGGTGAAGCATGAGCTTACCAAGCATATTGGTGTTGATGCTTCTTTTGTTCATGCGAGTGTGCAGGATCAGATTATTGTGCTCCAGTATGTGCCTTCAGAGTTACAGTTGGCAGATTTCTTTACGAAGGCCCAGACTCGATCACAGCATCGCTTTTTCCTCTCCAAACTCAGTGTACTTCATCCACCATGAGTTTGAGGGGGGGGGGTGTTAGAGTAGATTATAGTATCCCTATTAGCTAGGGGGTTCCCTGCATATTGTCACCTGTACATGTACTATATATTGTGGCCTTTGGCCCCATGGAATACAAGTTGCATATTCCTAACAAGGTCAAGCCGTCGGCATCGATGGTAGCTAGCCGGAAGATGCGAGTCGGGAGTCGCGTAGCTGAAGGGTAGATGGAGGAGACCGGAGGTGTCGGTGGGGCAAACCGCGGCTGCTGCGGCCGTGCGTTGCTTGATCGGTCAAAGCGGTGGCGGCTTGGGTGGGCCTTTGGGCTTAAATAGGCTGGCCTAAATGGGCCAGGATGGCCTGTGGTAGTTTGACCAGCCTGCCACTACGTTGCTGCTATATTGTGCGTTGGGCGTCATTTATTATAAAGCGCTCAAACAGCCGGCTAGCTCGAAGTCTATGGCTGTGCTGTCACTATGGGCATAGTTTAACTAAACATCGTCCAATTGGCTCATTCTACAGCTGGACCGGCCAATTATGAACAGGTGCACTTTTCAGGTTTATTAATTAATCTATTTTAATAATTGAATTGACCCCATTTAAAATATGTTTGGGGGTTCAAATACTCCTTTTTTTATGCACGCAAGCGATTGCAAGCCACATAGCCTGCACGTCCCTATCCACTACATCAGATTCCCACACAAATTCTTCCTCTTCATTGTCGTGGAGATCCAGGCGATTTAGTAGATCCTCAACCCGGTTAGGGGTAGGTCGCAGGCCGACACTTTCACCGTCGATCGGATCAGGGGTTAGCCGAGAGCCATACAACCGCCGCCATCATCAGCCATCCTGAAGATCGATCCGTGATCTGGGGGACGAAGCTATCTTGCAGTGTAAGACCAACCGAGAACAATTGAGAGATGTCGAGACTCTCGGTGGTTGTCGCTGCCGGAGTATAGAAACACCCTAGGTTTTTCGCTAGGGGGAAGACTTAGCCCTGATAAATAGACTCTAAATTGGATGAAATATTAGATGTAACCTTTCTTGAATATAACAAGGCACACAAATAATTGACCTTTTTGAGCATCCATTTATATTTCATATAGAATTAATGCATATAATTAATATTTGGGGGTTAAATTGTAGGTGTGTGTTAAATTATTCCAAAGATACGAAATAATATCAGGAGTTTCCTAATATTATTGAAATCCTATATCAAGGGCTTCAAGAGATTTCACCATGTGAAATTCCCCCAGTTTAAATAGATAAAAATCTATTCATTTTATTCAATTGCATTTTTATTAATGTCGGCATTTGATTAATACTGATGGTTAAATATCATCATTTCAAAATTACAACATGATGACATGAGGGCATGATGCAATGCTGATTCAAAAAGAAAATAACAATCAATTATTAGGCCATTACCTCGGGCTGTTACACCCATGAGGATAAGTGCTGGCCTTTCATCGCTGATCCAGCGCCCGTCTTCAAAATTACCGCCAGCAAGCTGCTTTTCCTCTCTTTTTACCTGCCCTATTTTCTACTTTACATGCTTTCCTAGGCTATATAAACAGGGATAGAAGCATCGTTTCTTGTAGAGCTTAACTCGAATCGAAGCATCGTTCTGTAGATTAGAAGGATTAGAGAAAAGATATCAAGGGAGGAGGTTACAGTAGAACACATGCAAAGTCACGTATAGGTTGGCCCAGGCCTGCACGAGCTACCATATGCATGCATTGACCGGGCCATCCATGTCAGCTCCCCTGCACCGCTCGGGCCTGGCTGGGAAAAAACTGCCGATTCGGCCGTTCCCAGCAGGCCTGGCTGAGGGGTGCATTAAACATCGTACGGGCCAAGGTCACATCCAGCAGGCCTGGTTGAGGCTCCTGCAGGATACCAAACATGTCCTAGGTGGTTTTCTGCAAAAAGTAAAAAATAACTTTTGATCGACAGTCAGCGGACCACATGGGTAAACTGACCAGGCTCTGTTTATATTATCCATTTTCCTTTTTGAGTGATGGTTACTTTGCTTGATATTTTGAGATTAAACTATTAGCTTACTATCAGGTCTGCACCATTCTAGATATCATCTTGCCTTTTAACTTGTCCAAATGCAACACTGCATAACATAAATAGGAAACTTGTCAAATTGTGAAACTGTGTAATAAGCTTCGCCTGAACATTGCGGTGTTGTGTTATTGCAGGGAAGAGGTATGAAATGCTTAAGTCAGGAGGGAGCATAGACAAGGTATTCCGTGCTTCCCATTCTCTTCCTGTAGAAAAGGAACATCCAAACTGTCATATGTCGTTCACTAATTAATAAACAGGAATCTGATGTTGGAAGGAAGCAACTGGGGTTGGCTCATCTTAAGGAGGATATCAAAGCAAGAACATCACGGCTCCTCTTAGAAACCAGCGAAGTATTCTAATTCTTGACTTTTATGGCCATAGATGTTCCAAGCAGTTGCAATTGCTTAGTCAAACTAAAGAAATATTAACTTTGCAGTGTAAGCAGGCCCTTGAGCAGGAGAGCAACATAACTGCTAGCTTCCCTGTATGGTCAATGTGATTATTAACTGTAGACATCATTCCGTTATCAAAGTAATTCACACTGTGTTGTTATTTCATCCTGGTGCCTGCAGGCTGCAGTACAGGAGATGGATACGAAGTCCTTGGTGGAGGAATACAAGGCTCTACAAGGTGATCGTGCTGGAGAAGTTGAGTACTTCCAGTCTCTTGAGGAACGAATCAATAAAATGAAGGTGTTTTGCTGATTCTTTTCAGTTTGGTTGCTTCATGATTAAAGCTAATTGATTCTATATGCTATCTTAAGAAGCTCAACATCTTTCTCTGCAGGGAGTTTCTAATCTTATTAAATGCCGTTGCGGACTGGAGTACAATGTGGAACTAGGTGGTGAAACCATGGGTGCAAGATAAACTCATATGTCGATGACCACAGGCCCACTGCGTTTTCCTTTGAACCGAGGTCCACTGCATTTAAAGTATGGAAAACAATTATTTAAACTATTTCAAATCTTCTCTTTGCTGATGATTCTTTGATACTCATGAGAGCTAATGTGCATAGTGTTGAGGCTTTGAAGTTAGTTTTGGAGTTGTATTGTACTTCATCGGGGCAAATAGTGAGTGTTGATAAATCGAGCATCTTTTTTAGTCCGGATATGAGAGTGGAGATTAGACAACAAATGTGTATCACATATTCACATTGAATACCATGTCCGAGGCCCTTAATGACACATATTTAGGTTTGCTGGCCAATGTCTGCTTGGATACATTAGATTGTTTTCAATATCTTATCAATCGTATTGTCGTGAAAATCAGTGGTTGGAAAGAAAAAATATTATTCGTTGGAGGGAGGGAAGTTCTTTTAAAACATGTTATTCAAGTTATCCCTATCTTTGCAATGTCGGTCTTTAACACTCCTAATTTTTTTAATGGAATTATTAATGTGATGTTGAATTTTTGGTGGGAAGACAAGGATAATCAGAGGAAAATGCATCTGATGGTTTGGTGGGAAATGCGTGTACCTAAGAATCAAGGAGGAATGGCGATGCTGGCAAAACAGCCCTAAGTTCAACTCCAACGCGGAGGTGCAAATTTATGGGTCCGCTGTCCGTTTTGTCTGCTTTTTGGTCCGTTTGCGTCGGAAAACGGACAAACACAAATCGCGTATGTAGCCAATGCATACAATTTGCGTTGAGGGAAGGCGTCGCCGCTGCCGCCGCTCTAAACGTGCCGCGCCGTGCCCGGTGGAGAGGAGGCCGCCGCTCGGGAGGACGGCGAGCGCCGTGGTGGCCGGCACGAGGAGCCCGTGGTGGCCGGAACGTCGAACCCGTGGCGGGGCGAGCTGGGCGACGCGGGTGGGTGAGTCCTGGGCGGGGCGGCGAGGCCGCTGCGCGAGTCCTGGGCGGGGTGGCGAGGCCGCTGGGCGAGTCCTGGGGCGGCGAGGCGAGGCGAGGATGGCCGGCGAGGCGGGGCTGGGGCGGGACGAGGCGGGGTTGGGGCATGAGGCGGAGGCCGTGGTCGCTCGCGCGCCGTGGAGCGTGGGCTGGAGGTGAAGGGACGGGGCGGTGCGGGGCGGGGATGTCGTCGAGGCCAGGGAGGTGAGGGCAGGGAGGCCAGAGAGGCGGCGGGGCGGGGCGAGGAGGGGCAGGGCGATGCGGCGTGCCCGTTGGCGGGGTGAAGGGCGTGGCCACGAGGCCAGTGGCCTGCGGTGGCTAGGGCGGCGCCGTGCGTGGGGGAGTTGGTGGCGGCGTCGTGCGTGGGGAGTTGGTGGCGTGGGAGAGAGAGTGTGTGGGGTAGTTTTTGTTTTTGTTTTTGTTTCACTAATATATGGGCTAGGGTATGGACAAAGTGCGAACGCGTCGGACGCGCCGTGCGTCCACGCGTGTCCGTTTTAGACGCAAAGCTAGCCCAAATTTGCTTTAAAAATGGGTCCAAATAGACACACAACGGACAGACGCGGACAAAAAAAACACCTGTGCGTTGGACCAATTTTTCTGTCTGTTTAGACCCAAACGGACAACCGGACGCGATTTGCACCCGCGTGTTGGAGTTGCCCTAACATCTCGAGAATTCCAATTCTTTTTGTGCTACTATTTGAGAGCAAAGTACTTTCCTGATGTAGATCTACTAAACACACAGTGAATTGGTAATGGTTAGAAAATTAATACTCCCTCCGATTCATAATAAGCGTCGCTCATTTTGTACATGAGCGACACTTATTATAGATCAGAGGGAGTATTTAAGACGACGCGTGGATTTCAAGTGGACTTTATTGATCCGGTTTAAAAGAACCGGGACAAAGATCTGGTTAGATAAACTTTGTGGTCTCTTGATGTACAACGGGCTCTCACCATCCCCCTTCCTCAATATAGGCCCTGTTTGGTTCAGCTTTATCATTCAGATTTTAGAAATCCACAGCCGAACCAAATAGGATTCCACCAAAGAGCGAACCTTCAAACTACCGGATTTCACCAAAGCACAACCGAAAAGTACACGTACGAGCGAGCCAAGGAGCGAATCTTCGAACGATTTTTGAACTTCCGATTTTCCGCAGCAGATTTTCCGCAGCAGATTTTCAGAAATCCACAGCCGAACCAAACAGGGCCATAAGATGCCTGATTTTGGCGTTATATGAAAAATGATTTTTTTTCCAGTTCAGTCAGCCATTTTCGTGTAATGGCATGAACGTCATGGGACGATCCACAGTGAATCTTATTTGGTGTATGATCCGGGAGCTAGCATGTTTAGCATAGGTGATTTTTTTTAAGGAAACAATGGTGGCCGACTGATCGGCCAAAGCATTGGCCGGGCCAAGTCTAGCAGGGCCCACTGTTTTCGTTTTTGCTGCATATGACACATCGTAAATATTACAGTTGAGTATTAAAATACTACTATCTGCACCTACTGTCATACTAAAATGCTATTATATTAATCTATGTACCAAAAAGATTATAACCGTATCGCAAATGTTACAACCGCTCCAAAAATGTTGAAACCATATACAAACGAAGGGGTATGCAGCGATCTGAGCCGTTAAATGGCTGAAATCGGGCGGCTGCATGGTGACCGGCCCAAACTCGGCGGTCGACCGGCACTTAGCATTACCCTTTTTTCTATTGTCATACGCTACATGGCACACTGCCGTGTCGAGTCACACTTGCTAATAGACACATAAAAGTGATGCCCCAATGTCTGTCTTATTCGTTTGGACCTGAAAATACAAAGCACTTTATTCCTTTGCAATAAAGCAAGGAAGGTTTGGAAAGGCTGGAATTGGATAAAATCATTAATAGGGCATGTGTAGTTAATTGTGCTGGTGAAGCGATCTTGGAATTTCTACTTTTTCTGGACAAGGAATTGTCTATTACGGGTCTTGTAAATGTTCGTGAGATGTTGGACGGCGATATCCACCGCACGTTCGGAGGAGGCCCCCTTGGCCCGAACGGTTTCATTCGGGCGACCTGGCAAACGGCCCGAATGAAATCATTCGACCGAGCTATTGCAACCGCCCGAACGGCAGACTCCTTCCTCCGCCTCCTCGCACGTGAATACTTTCCTCCCCTCCCCTCCCCGCCTCCTCCACCCCGCGGCGGCGGAAAGCTACCCTCCACCCCGACGGCGGCGGCAATCCAACCTCCACCGCGGCGGAAAATCCATCCTCCACAGCCGCGTAGATCCCTTTCTCGTTGGCGAGATAGGAACTGTGTAACAGCCCAAAACTAGCAAATTCCATATAAATTTGCATTTTTATTTTTCCCATTGGGGATGAAAATTTGCACATTTATTCTTTGCCATAATCCATGTGACAGAAAAATGGCCAAGCATTTTTCTGATCATGTAAAAGGATTTTGGAATTCTTTCTTCTCTCCCTTGTCTGGCCTTGGCCATTTTTTTCCAAGCGTGTTCTTTGCCCCCCTAAGCTTGCCCTTTGGCATTTATTCATGCTTTGCCGTGACTAAGCCCCCTACCTACTTCCAAGATTTTAGCCCTTCTAGGAAATGGGGTTGTAGTTCAAATTGCATTTGTTATAATTTAAATGCCTTTTGAAATACTTAAACATATTTGACCCAAATCATTTTCTAAAAATCCTAAAGTTGCAAAGGATCCATAATCATGTTTTTATATGATTTTGGAATACATTTGCCATTTCTTTTAGCCATTTCTTTTATAACATGATTATGGATCCTTTGCAACTTTAGGATTTTTAGAAAATGATTTGGGTCAAATATGTTTAAGTATTTCAAAAGGCATTTAAATTATATCAAATGCAATTTGAACTACAACCCCATTTCCTAGAAGGGCTAAAATCTTGGAAGTAGGTAGGGGGCTTAATCACGGCAAAGCATGAATAAATGCCAAAGGGCAAGCTTAGGGGGGGGGGGAAGAACACGCTTGGGAAAAAATTGCCAAGGCCAGACAAGGGAGAGAAGAAAGAATTCCAAAATCCTTTTACATGATCAGAAAAATGCTTGGTCATTTTTCTTTCACATGGATTATGGCAAAGAATAAATGTGCAAATTTTCATCCCCAATGGGAAAAATAAAATTGCAAATTTATATGGAATTTGCTAGTTTTGGGATGTTACAACTCGCCACCACCAACAGTGGATCTCGTCCCGAGATCCGGCATAACCCGGGGGGAAGGGACCAAGAAGTTGCAAGAAGGAAGATCAACCGAGAGGTGAAACTTCCCGACACCACCAACATAGGCTTCGCTCATCGTGACAACGATGTTTTTCCTCCGTCAGGATCCAACCTGACTGGAGTTGCCGATATCGAAGAAGAAACTTCCGAAGGTGCGGGAAACTAATCAAGATCAAGCTCGGATTCAAAGAGTGGATATCACAACAAAACTGGTTCCACTCGGGGAAAGAAACTCGAGGCTTCCGTAAAATATTACCTAGGTACTACTGGATGCCACGAAAATGAGAATCCGAATTGAAACAATACCATACTAGCATTTCTACAATAACATCACTCAGGAAGGTGCGAAAACCTGGACAACGAGACGGGACAGAGGAGGATCCACACACAGTGCCGACTACAACGGACAAAGGGGGACAAAAGAAGCGGGAGGTTCAGAATCCATTGGTTGGATAATAACCAGGCAACTCGGTTCAACTTTTACACGCGGGCCGCGCATTTGTCGATGTAGAGCGACAAGCCCACGAGCCATGCTCAGCCAGTTCGTAGTACGCCGACCAACCCGCTGCTGATAAAGTATTGGTCCGGCTGAAATCTCCTAAACGAGAACCTAGATTTTGTTTTGAAGAGGATAAGTTGAAGGAGAAAACATTACGTCGCACTTCCTTACCAGAGGGAGGGGATAAGGAGTAAAAAGAATCCTACTCTCTGATAACTAACTTAGTAACTACAATTTTTTTTGTCTAGACTCGACTTCGGCCAGAAAAGGGATCCTACGGTCGGTAAGGCTCTGATACCAAGTTGTAAGGCCCGATATGCGGTACTGTTCCAGATCTAGGTGTTTCCACCCAGATTCGGGGACGAAGCATATATCGGTCCCACCGCGACATATGAAAAAGCCATATGCCCCGGATTTCCAACATGATATCACAACATTACAGATACAATGATACAACATCTCATACAATCGGCATACAACTGCCTTAAATACAATATAACATCGGAAGATACATGTCTGAGTACAAACTACAATCAAATGCCTAGTGGCAAAAGAAAATCATCGATCCCATAACCACACGGGTCCAGGCCCTCCGCCGGGATCCGCCTAACTAGTCGTCGTCGAGTCTCCACGTGAAACATCGATCACCATACCTGTTGTCGATCAAGAACCCTGAAAAGAGTTTTGGGGTAGTATCATGAGTACAGAAGTACTCAGCATCCAACTGTAGTGGTCATCTGACCCAGCAAGGACTTCATCACTCGTCATTCTAGGACAACTAGTAGTTTACGGTAAGAAAGGGTAAGTGGTGAGGTTGCTGCCGCACTAGCATTTATGAAGTGGCTAACGATCTAGAGAGTAAGATAAGAAGCCAAGCATTCGATGAAGAATCGCCTCCAAAAAGTCTTGCTATCAACTACTACGCAAACATAACACCTATCCTATCCTTGTCCTCCTCTTCGCATCCCGACGAAGAAGAAGCAGTCAAGGCACACACACACGTTGATCAAGTTATATTTAAGATTATCTCAGTTGTTGTTGTCTATGAACAAGGAGTAGGTCTCAAGTCGTCCATAACCGTGGACACGGCTTCTCGAAAAGATTTAACCCTGCAGGGGTGTACCAACTTCCCATTACAAGGCTCCGCACGCACGCCCATCTCTCTCAGTTGCTACCCATGATAGGCAACCATTTTATGATTTAGTCCCAAGATCCGGAATGACAGATCCCTCTAACTAACAACGCACAAATCCGGGTGGCCCCCGGTGAGTCGACATCCAACTCAAAAGCCGGCCGCGCTCTCGAATTGGCCTCTACCGTCTGGACGAGGTCGGGTTAGTTACCCAAACTATGTGGGAAACCCCCGAGCTTCCAGGTTTGGACCAACAGAAAAACTATGTCTCCGCTGGCCCGAGTTGTTTCGAAAACAGCTGGGGCGCCAACCAACACACACACGTTGCAAAATTATCTCCAGCTTGGGCCACCACTAGAATTGTACGAAGCTAGGTAGGTAAGAAAAGGGGACCCCATAAAATCCCACACGCGGTTAGGCACGCTCAGTCTTAGAACCAATACCCAGAACTCGGATCCTAGGTGACTCGAATGGAACAAAGCGTCGGGGCGGGATAGCCTAGACCTTCATCCTTCGTCGAATATAGTCAACATTATAATAATCATATCATCAACAACAATATAATAATGTGATAGCCCAAACCAAGGAGTAACAGGGTAACATCGTAGCATCCTAAGCATGCATACTAAGCAGGGGCTGAGCAACGAGCAATATTAACATAGCAGTACAAGGTTTGCTGGGAGGGGACATGGCTGTATCGGTTTGAAAGAGGCTGTAAACATGTGGTAGGATCAAACATCGAACCTAACCTAGACTAGCATGCAAACCGCTGGTTGAAATAGAATGGATCATAAGTAATGTATAGTCCTTTCCTGTTGATAAGTCGGGTTCCGAAGGTGTAGCCGATCGCAAGCTCGCATCGTCTCCGAAAGTATCCGCGGGAGCACACAAGAAGTAAACACTGGAAAGGCAATCAACGGAGATACCCCTATCACTACGGAGCAACCATAAGCAAGAAAGGAACAAAAGCATGTTCAAGTATAATGCATGCCATTTTAATATCATGGCATGAACATAAGAACGAGAAAGTTTAAATGAAGCATCGGGAAGCAAGGGTGCAATGCTACCGACAACCTTCCTATGCATTAGGTAGGTGATTAATGAATCTGAAGGATTCCTTATGTTGAATTTTTTACGATGCATGATCATGGCATAAGCAACGGAATAGAAAATGACATGAACAAGAGTTGCCCACTCACGAAGATAGACCTCGAGATGGGATTCTTCAACTGAAAATAAATAAATGCAATATGACATGGCAAAATATGATGCACCTAATGCATTCTATTGCAAGCAACAAAATAAAGAGCGGGACTACACTACCGGGAAACTACGGTTATCCGAAGAACTACGACGCCCGAAGCACAACAAGGAAAAGAAAGAAGGATTGCACCATGTGCAACATACGAGGGGTTATGTGCAAAATGCACCATCGCCAAATAATGCTAGCTCAAATGGAAATATGAACAACACCATCTCGTTTCTCATATTTTTCTAGCCCAAAAATATATATGATATGTTAAATTTAAAGCAAGGATGCACAAGATACAAGCAACGCAAAAATGAGGCAAATTTGGAGGAATTTAAGCAGATTTGAAAAAAAACCAGAAAAAGGAAATGGAGGGAAAATCTCCACGGGCTGGTCTCGGCCAAATCTGGCCCAAACCCTCGCGGGTGTGTCTATTTGACGCCCACGGGCGATGAACAGCAACGGGCCGAGCCCAACTGCGGTACTTGCAACAGATAAAAGGAAAAGAGGCAAAAAGCTGGGTAAATCGATTCCATGAGGAATCGAACCCCAGACCCCATGGCTGCAATCCACGGCTCCAACCACTGCACCACTTGATCAATTCACATCAGGACTCAACACTGACAACATAACATAGCAACCGCGCTACACTGAACCCAAACATGCACGCGATGCAAAAATAAATAAAAAGGGGGGCGCCTTGCGTGGATGGGGACTCGATCCCACGCCCTCATGGTGAGGAGCACGGGCCCCTGCCACTGCACCACTTATCGATTCATAAACAAAAACGGGATTAACGTGATCTAACCTATACACGCGGGATCCTTGAATTCTGACGGAAATTGAAGAAATCTGCAGGCCGCCGATCCTGACGAAATTGACGACGAACGGCGAACAAGGGAGGCTGGGTGCGACACGGGCGAGTGCAAGGTGCACTAGGCGACCTCCCGGTTGGACTGGGAGACACAAGGACTCACCTTGGACGTCCACGCACGCGTCCAGTGCACGTACAGGACATGGCGACCTCGGCCACGGACGCGAACGGAAGCACGGCGGCTACAGAGCACGGAACAAAGGCGGCGAGCTACGCGGACACGGGAGGCTACATCGACGCGGGGAAAACATGGGAAGGAGGTGGGTGCGCTCACAGCGGGGATGGCGACGTCGTCGATCTTGGGCTCGTTGACGATCGCCGGCTCAGAGAAGAGGACGCAAGGGAGGCCGTCGTCGAGGAAGACGACACCGGCGACGTGTGGATGATGAGGCGGGGCACGCTGGCCTCGGCTCCTGCTCCTCGAGGACGCGCACGATGAAGGGGAAGATGACCACGCTGCCGCTGACGATGCTTGGCGGCAGCGGCTCGAAGGAAAAAATCGAACCATGGACCTCCTGTCCATGGTAGCAGAGAAGAAGAGATAAGATGAGAGGGGAAGAGAGGCTGGCAGCGGGGATAGGGAGAAGGGGAGGCCTAGGGTTCTGGGGGGATCGGGAGGAGGCTATAAGGGGAGGCTGGAGAGGGGCTGACATGAGGGCTCCACCTCCTCCTCTCTGCCATGGCGTGGAGCGTGTGAGGAGGGGGACCTCCATGTGCAAGGGGAAAAAAGAAGGAGGAAACGGTTGGGCTGGGGAGAGGAAGGTTAGGTGGGCTGGAAAAAAAAATAGGAGGTGGGCTGGTTGGAGAGAAGAGAGGTCCAACGACCTCTACCAATTTCTGCGTTTTATTCTTTTTTTTCTTTACAAAAGAGAGCAGAAAATGGCTAAAAGAAATGGCAAATGTATTCCAAAATCATATAAAAACATGATTATGGATCCTTTGCAACTTTAGGATTTTTAGAAAATGATTTGGGTCAAATATGTTTAAGTATTTCAAAAGGCATTTAAATTATATCAAATGCAATTTGAACTACAACCCCATTTCCTAGAAGGGCTAAAATCTTGGAAGTAGGTAGGGGGCTTAATCCCGGCAAAGAATGAATAGATGCCAAAGGGCAAGCTTAGGGGGGGAAAGAACACGCTTGGGTAAAAATGGCCAAGGCCACACAAGGGAGAGAAGAAAGAATTCCAAAATCCTTTTACATGATCAGAAAAATGCTTGGCCATTTTTCTGTCACATGGATTATGGCAAAGAATAAATGTGCAAATTTTCATCCCCAATGGGAAAAAAAAATGCAAATTTATATGGAATTTGCTAGTTTTGGGCTGTTACACAGTTCCTATCTCGCCAACGAGAAAGGGATCTACGCGGCTGTGGAGGATGAATTTTCCGCCGCGGTGGAGGTTGGATTGCCGCCGCCGTCGGGGTGGAGGGTAGCTTTCCGCCGCCGCTGGGTGGAGGAGGCGGCGAGGGGAGGGGAGGAAAGTATTCACGTGCGAGGAGGCGGAGGAAGGAGTCTGTCGTTCGGGCGGTTGCAATAGCTCGGTCGAATGATTTCATTCGGGCCGTTTGCCAGGTTGCCCGAATGAAACCGTTCGGGCCAAGGGGGCCTCCTCCGAACGTGCGATGGATATCGCCGTCCAACATCTCACGAACATTTACAAGACCCGTAATAGACAATTCCTTGTCCAGAAAAAGTAGAAATTCCAAGATCGCTTCACCAGCACAATTAACTACACATGCCCTATTAATGATTTTATCCAATTTCAGCCTTTCCAAACCTTCCTTGCTTTATTGCAAAGGAATAAAGTGCTTTGTATTTTCATGTCCAAACGAATAAAACAGACATTGGGGCATCACTTTTATGTGTCTATTAGCAAGTGTGACTCGACACGGCAGTGTGCCATGTAGCGTATGACAATAGAAAAAAGGGTAATGCTAAGCGCCGGCGACCGCCGAGTTTGGGCCGGTCACCGTGCAGCCGCCCGATTTCAGCCATTTAACGGCTCAGATCGCTGCATACCCCTTCGTTTGTATATGGTTTCAACATTTTTGGAGCGGTTGTAACATTTGCGATATGGTTATAATCTTTTTGGTACATAGATTAATATAATAGCATTTTAGTATGACAGTAGGTGCAGATAGTAGTATTTTAATACTCAACTGTAACATTTACGATGTGTCATATGCAGCAAAAACGAAAACAGTGGGCCCTGCTAGACTTGGCCTGGCCAATGCTTTGGCCGATCAGTCGGCCACCATTGTTTCCTTAAAGAAATCACCTATGCTAAACATGCTAGCTCCCGGATCATACATCAAATAAGATTCACTGTGGATCGTCCCATGACGTTCATGCCATTACACGAAAATGGCTGACTGAACTGGAAAAAAAAATCATTTTTCATATAACGCCAAAATCAGGCATCTTATATTGAGGAAGGGGGATGGTGAGAGCCCGTTGTACATCAAGAGACCACAAAGTTTATCTAACCAGATCTTTGTCCCAGTTCTTTTAAACCGGATCAATAAAGTCCACTTGAAATCCACGCGTGGTCTTAAATACTCCCTCCGATCTATAATAAGTGTTTAGTAGATCTACATCAGGAAAGTACTTTGCTCTCAAATAGTAGCATAAAAAGAATTGGAATTCTCGAGATGTTAGGGCAACTCCAACACGCGGGTGCAAATCGCGTCCGGTTGTCCGTTTGGGTCTAAACGGACAGAAAAATTGGTCCAACGCACAGGTGTTTTTTTTGTCCGCGTCTGTCCGTTGTGTGTCTATTTGGACCCATTTTTAAAGCAAATTTGGGGTAGCTTTGCGTCTAAAACGGACACGCGTGGACGCACAGCGCGTCCGACGCGTTCGCACTTTGTCCATCACATGCATACCCTAGCCCATATATTAGTGAAACAAAAACAAAAACAAAAACTACCCCACACACTCTCTCTCTCTCCCACGCCACCAACTCCCCACGCACGACGCCGCCACCAACTCCCCCACGCACGGCGCCGCCCTAGCCACCGCAGGCCACTGGCCTCGCGGCCACGCCCTTCACCCCGCCGACGGGCACGCCGCGTCGCCCTGCCCCTCCTCGCCCCGCCCCGCCGCCTCTCTGGCCTCGCCGGCCTCCCCGCCCCCACCTCATTGGCCTCGACGGCATCCCCGCCCCGCACCGCCCCGCCCCTTCACCTCCAGCCCACGCTCCACGGCGCGCGAGCGACCACGGCCTCCGCCTCATGCCCCAACCCCGCCTCGTCCCGCCCCAGCCCCGCCTCGCCGGCCATCCCCGCCTCGCCTCGCCGCCCCAGGACTCGCCCAGCGGCCTCGCCACCCCGCCCAGGACTCGCCCAGCGGCCTCGCCGCCCCGCCCAGGACTCACCCACCCGCGTCGCCCAGCTCGCCCCGCCACGGGTTCGACGTTCCGGCCACCGCTGGCTCGACGTTCCGGCCACCACGGGCTCCTCGTGCCGGCCACCGTGGCGCTCGCCGTCCTCCCGTTTAGAGCGGCGGCAGCGGCGACGCCTTCCCTCAACGCAAATTGTATGCATTGGCTACATACGCGATTTGTGTTTGTCCGTTTTCCGACGCAAACGGACCAAAAAGCAGACAAAACGGACATCGGACGCATAAATTTGCACCTCCGCGTTGGAGTTGATCTTAGGCCTGTTTTGCCAGCATCGCCATTCCTCCTTGATTCTTAGGTACACGCATTTCCCACCAAACCATCAGATGCATTTTCCTCTGATTATCCTTGTCTTCCCACCAAAAATTCAACATCACATTAATAATTTCATTAAAAAATTTAGGAGTGTTAAAGACCGACATTGCAAAGATAGGGATAGCTTGAATAACATGTTTTAAAAGAACTTCCCTCCCTCCAACGAATAATATTTTTTCTTTTCAACCACTGATTTTCACGACAATACGATTGATAAGATATTGAAAATAATCTGATGTATCCAAGCAGACATTGGCCAGCAAACCTAAATATGTGTCATTAAGGGCCTCGGACATGGTATTCAATGTGAATATGTGATACACATTTGTTGTCTAATCTCCACTCTCATATCCGGACTAAAAAAGATGCTCGATTTATCAACACTCACTATTTGCCCCGATGAAGTACAATACAACTCCAAAACTAACTTCAAAGCCTCAACACTATGCACATTAGCTCTCATGAGTATCAAAGAATCATCAGCAAAGAGAAGATTTGAAATAGTTTAAATAATTGTTTTCCATACTTTAAATGCAGTGGACCTCGGTTCAAAGGAAAACGCAGTGGGCCTGTGGTCATCGACATATGAGTTTATCTTGCACCCATGGTTTCACCACCTAGTTCCACATTGTACTCCAATCCGCAACGGCATTTAATAAGATCGGAAACTCCCTGCAGAGAAAGATGTTGAGCTTCTTAAGATAGCATATAGAATCAATTAGCTTTAATCATGAAGCAACCAAATTGAAAAGAATCAGCAAAACACCTTCATTTTATTGAAGTGAGGTAGAACTGACGGGCTCGCCACGCAGAGCGCGTGGTTCGAGATTTCGTCTGAATCGGAGGTTGTATGGACTCCCGACGGTCAGAAACGTATTCATCGGACGCGCGCGAGATAGACCGGGGGCATTTGCGTAAACCCGGAAGCCAGGCCAGCCTATATAAAGACCACCACTCTCCCCTAGCCCCTCTAGGGTTTCCCCATGTAAAATTTGCAGCCACCCCCCTCAGATCTGCCCCAAAATTACCCCAAGTCCTCATGTCCCCGAAACCCTAATCCCAAGCTTTTTCAATCGTTGGATCTGCATCTAGACGCTCCAGATGCAACCACGTCGCCCCCAAGCCAACCCTAGACCAACCGGGCCCAGAACACCCCCCTCCTTCGTCGCGGCCCGCCGCCGGGCAGGATCTGGGCCCCGCGGGCCCGCCTTACCGCCGCTGTGACCGATGCGTCTCCTCCCGCCAGTGAGCCGCCGCGCCATCGAGGCCACGGCCACCTCCTCCTCCCGCGCCCTCCTTCCTCTCCTCTTTCCCGCCTCCTCACCGTCCTCCCTGTCCAGGTCCTCGCCGGAGCTCGTCGCCATGGCCAGGGACGCCCCGCCTCTTCGAGAACCACCGTCGGCCGCCGCGTCGCCATGGTCGGGCCGCCGCCGCCATGCGCCTCCTCCGCGCCTCCCCGGCGCCTCGACGCTGTGTCGCGCCCTCCGTCGCCGTTGCACCGCTCGGCCCGCTCGCTGGAGCACCGCGGCCGCCGCCGCCGGTGGCTTGGAGCGGCATGGGATCGGGAGGAGCCCGATCCGGCCACCAACCGCCAGCGCCGCCTTGGGCTGGCCCACCAACGCCAGGCCTGCCACGACCTCCGCGGCCTGGTCGCCCCCCTCCAGTCGCGGCCCACCGAGCGGACCCACCGCCTCCTCTCGCCCAGGCGAGATCTGATTAAACCGCGCCCACAACCGCAATTGGCCCGAGCCCACGAGGGTGAGCTAGCCCTTTTCTTTTCTTTTTCTCCTCTGTTGTTTTTTATTAAGTCTTTTATTTACTGTTGCTGTATTGCCTGTTTGCGAGTGATCCGTAGCCCGTATGAAGTTGCGCCCAAAATGAAATTTGTTGCTGGTGATGTGCTCTAACTTTTTTTCTTTAGTGAGTTAATTGATTTGAGGCCATCTAGTTGATGTAAATCACTGTTGAAGTGGGCACCAGAATGTTTACTGCTGCTGCTGTTATTTTATTCAAACTTTGGTTGATGATTGTGTCACATCCATGAGGCCTATGCTATCGATTCTTTCTTGTATGTGATGAGCATCATGTGAACTCCAATTATATGCATTCCTTTGTCATTCTTTCCTGCTGTAGCTATTTTATTTCTTGCTCCAAAGTGGTGACCCTGTTAACATGTGCTGCTGTTTATATAAAGTTGCTACTTTGCCGCCTTATAGCTATTGACCCATGCCTCATATGCTTTAGCTCCAATGTAATTATTTGCTCCTTGTTATGTGTGCTTTGATGCCATGCTTTTATTTTCCATGATATGGTTGCTCTTCATATAGTTATCAAGCTCCTAAAGTGCAACCCTACTGTTTTCTGTCACATGCCCTGTTTTTCACTAAGTCCCTAGACCAGCAGTATATTCTTGCATCTTGCATTGGTTAAAATTACTTGTTCCTGATGCTCATATACATGAAACTTTGTTGCCATGCCTTCCTTGTCATGTATACTGTTGATCCATACCATTTTGGTGCATTTTTGCAACCTGTAGCATGTTGGTTTATTTCTCTCAAGTGTGCTACCTGATGTTGGCAGATTGTGTTCATAACTTGTGTTGCTTGTATCTTTTTAACCGTAACTCCGTTTGGGGTGTTCTTTACATGTAACTTGACTAGAATTTCATGTACTTTGTGATTATGCCATTTTTTGCTGTTGTTAACCAACCTAATATATGGTTTTGGGTAGAACAGTACCAAATGCTTTAATTGTCGTGGGGTACTTAGTGATATGCCATGTTTAGGATTGCGCCTCACTTAAATTGACTAGCATTGATAGTTTACTTTATGCTTCACCTCTTGACATGTTTGTGTGATATGCCATGCTTGAGTGAGATGCCATGTTAACAACCTTTGCTCATGTTGTGTAGCTAAACAACTTGAACCATTATAAATGTGCGGTATCGTCGTGTGTGACAAATACTCCACTTAACCTGTTAGTAACCGCTCTCGACGATAGATACGATACCGTGCGTTGTCTCGTGTTGCCTTATTGATGTTGTTTGCTGGTGATTGCTTCGTAGTAATAGATGCTTGCTCGTCGATTGCCTTTTCCAGTGTTTACCACTTGTGTGCTTCCGCGGGTACCTCTCGGAGACGTTGCGTGCTTGCGATCGACTACACCTTCGGTTTCGTCTTCTCATCAGGTAAGGGGGAGCATATATCATGCTTATAAATTTCAGCTCACTTGCGCCTAGGTATAGGATAGAACGATTGCTTGATCCTACCACTTCATAGTCATGCCTCTCAAATAAACCCAAACAACCATGTCCTCCACACCCCAGCAAACCTTGTTCGGCTATGTTACTATTGCTCGCTAGTCAGCCACTGCTTAGTATGCATGCTAGGATGCTATCAACTGTTATCCTGTTACTCCTGGGATAGGTCTAGCACATTATTATATTGTTGTGAATGATATGATTATTATAATGTTGACTATATTCGACGAAGGATGGAAGGTCTAGGATATCCCGCCCGACGCTTTGTTCTATTCGAGTCACCTAGGATCCGAGTTCCGGGTATTGGTTTTAAGACTGAGCGTGCCTAACCGCGTGTGGGATGCTATGGGGTCCCCTTTTCTTACCTACCCAGCTTCAAACATTTCTAGTGGTGGCCCAATCCGATTTACCATTTGAAAACCGTGTGTTTGACTGGTGACCTCCCAGAAGATTTCAAACAACTCGGGCCAGCAAAGACAGAGTTCCTTTGTTGGTCCACACCTGGAAGCTAGGGGGTTGCCCACAGTGATGGGTTAGTTACCCCGACCTCGTCTAGACGGAAGAGTCAGATCCGAGAGCGCGACCGACTTTTGGATTGGGTGTCGACTCCCCCGGGGCCACCCGAATTTGTTCGTTGTTAGTTAGAGGGATTATGACGTCCGGATCTCTCGGAACAACTCTTCAATGAGTGTCTTTAACGGGCCCGACTGAGAGAGTCGGCGTACATGCGGAGCCTTGTAATGGGTAGTTAGTACACCCCTGCAGGGTTAAATATCGAGAAGACGTGTCCACGGTTATGGACGACTTGAGACCTACTCCTTGTTCACAGACAACAACAACTGAGATAATCTTAATAACTTGATCAATGTGTGTGTGTGTGCCTTGACTGCTTCTTCTTCGTCGGGATGCGAGGATAGGTGTTATGATTGCGTAAGTAGCTGATAGCAAGACGTGTTGGAGGTGATTCCTCATCGAGTGCTTGGTTCTCATCTTACTCTAAATAGATCGTTAGCCACTCATATATTGCAAGTGCGGCTGCAACCTCACCACTACCCCCATCTTACCGTGAGAAGTTAGTTACAAGACTTGTTGATATAGCTCACCCCTTCTTTTCTCTTTTACGCACGTTATGCAAACGATCTTGGACTTCAAAGGAGTTCGCCGACCCTTCTTCTGGACGCCTTCGTGGAGACTCGACGACGACTAGTTAGGCGGATCCCGACAGAGAGCTTGGACCCGTGTCGTTACGGGAATGGTGTGTTTTACCTTTGCCACTAGGCATTTGATTGTAGTCTGTACTCAGACATGTATCTTCTGCTGATGTATTGTATTAAGGCAGTTGTATGCCGATTGTATGAGATGTTGTATCCTTGTAGTTGTACTGTTGTGATATCATGTTGGAAATCTGGGGCATATGACATTGTCATATGTCACGGTGGGACCGATATGTGCTTCGTCCCCGGATCTGGGTGGAAACATCTAGATCTGAAACAATACCGCATATCTGGCCTTACAGATGGGATCCGTAAGACTATGCGTGCTTCATGGGTTCAGGACCTTTGTTGCCGCTAGTACAAACAATAAAAGGCGTGTCCTTTGAAAATTCTACATTAACCATGGCAAACAAGTTATGAAAATGACATTAACCAAATGGCATTTAGTGGTGGACCGAATCTCGGTAAGTGCGACCTATGCGACAAAGGTTTCATGTTTTTTATTCATAGCAAAATAGAATTGCCATGTGTTGGTGCGACCAATAAGTGAATTATTTGTATGACTAGTATTGCCATCCATGAGTTTGTCGCATTGCCACCTCTCAAACCAATAATTGCCGCTTATGTATGTTGATGCCCAACGTTTGCAATTTTGAGTGATTACCGTTCATAAGCTATCTAGAAAAATTGATGCCCAAAATACTAACATTCCTAACCTCTTTATTAAAATGGAAAATGTATTGTACTAGAAATTAGAATTGAAGCATATACGTGAATGACAAAATTGACAAAGATTGAAAGTACCTTTTTTGAACAGGGTTTGGTAAACAAGTAGCGCACTGCCGAGGGGCGTGGAAGCAAGATCTTCTATGGGTAAGTTAAAAATTATTAAGCGTGCTCTGGACATGATGACACAATGGTGCATGAAGGACTTGTTATTGATTAAATCACAAAAATGGAATTTATGAAGTACTAAAAAATAATATGAAATGCCTTTTCGCAAAATATATATATATGAAATGCCACATATGTATTGTAAAACTGTAATTGCCATCTGTAATAGAGTGAAAATGCCATGTGATTGTGTGTAGAATTTCCACCTATATTTAGGTGAAACTGCCCCATATGCAGTTAAAATTTCCATGTCTTATAATCTAGTAATTAGCAGAATTGCCGTCTGTGATACAGTGAAAATGCCATCTGTGAGACCCTAGAGTTGCCATGTGTATGTGCATAGAATTTCCACATCTATTTAAGTTAAACTGCCATAAGCAGTTAAAATTACCATTTCTTATAATATAGTAATTACTAGAATTGACATGTGATTGTGTGTAGAATTACCACCTATACTTAGGTGAAACTGCCCCATATGCAGTTAAAACTGCTATGTCTTATAATATAGTAATTACTAGAATTGCCATCTGTGATGCACTAAATTTTCCATCTCTGAGACCCTAAAATTGCCATGTGATTGTGTATAGAATTGCCACATCTACTTATGTGAAACTGGCCCCAAATGCAGTTAAAATTGCCATGATTTATAATATAGTAATTACTAGAATTGCCATCTGTGATACACTGAAAATGCCATCTGTGAGACCCTAGAATTTCCATGTGTGTGTGTAGAATTGCCACCTCTACTTATGTGAAACTGCCATATGGAGTTAAAATTGCCATGTCTTAAAATCTAGTAATTACTAAAAATTGTCATATGTGATACACTGAAAATGCCATCTGTGATACACTGAAAATGCCATTTGTCTGAAACTATAATTGCCACCTTTACTTATATGAAACTTCCATTTGCAGCTAAAAAATGCAAAAACAAAATTGTAACCATGAAACTTACTTGCATGGCCTGTGGGGGTGTCCAACCAGGTACATGACGGTGACAACAACGATCAAGCGATGTCCAATCGGATAGAACCTTCACAGAGAGAACAACAACAAAATTTGTCCACAACCGAAACATTACAGTGAAATTCAATTTAGGGTTCTGATGCAGCTGGGACAGGAGGGAGTACGAAACTATTAGTGGACGAAGAAGAAGATCCTGACATAGAAGAAGAAGAGCATCAAGAAGCAGCTGGTGACCAAGAAGTTCAGCAATCAAAATTTGAGCTACAAGTGGTTGTTCAGTATATTTCTGGAGTGCATGGGCGGCCTAGATCCAATGAACATAATCACTGACCAAGACTTCTCAATGAGGGTTTCAATTGAGGCAATTTTTCCGCAGGCAGTTCATAGACACTGCAGGTGGCTCATATTTAGCAAATCAGAAGAGACGCTTGGGACAGTGTTTGTTGCAAACCCAGAATTGCACCCGGCCTTCGAGCGATGCGTCGATCATATTTTCACTCCGAAGGAGTTTGAGAGGAGCTGGTTAGAAATGATTGAAAAGTACAACATGCAAGAAAATGAGACGCTAAAAAACCTATTCAAAAAACAGTAAGTTCTGGGCACTAGCGTATTTCATGCAATGCTTCTTCCCATTCCTACAAACAACACAACATAGTGAAGGATTCAACGCTGTGCTGAAAAGATACGTAAGCCCAGGGAACTCTCTCCTGATGTTTGCATAATAGTACACTGCAATCCAAGAGAAGATACTTTTCAAGGAGCTACAAGAGGAGGCAACTACCACACTAAAAGTTCAGAAGATGACAACATACAAGCCACTGGAGAGGCAAATGAGCAAGATTTACACTCGAAAGCTGCTCTACAAGTAAGTACTGCAAAAGTAGTTGCCATGATTTGCAAAATGTTTAGGAAATTATTTGGACACTGGTTGGATAGGGAACAAGCCATAATGTCATCTAGAAATATCGGAATTAAGAAAGCTATTTGGTTATTAATATTTAATTTCCATGCTGCACTGTAGTAAAATGCCATAGTGGGTTGACATTAATTTCCATGCTATTCTGATAGTAGTTATCATGTTTGATCTTAGTAGCCATGATGTTGAAAAAGTAAATTGCCATGATTGTTAAATGTAAATTGCCATGATGATGTCAAAGTAAGTGCCATGAGAGTTTAAGGTAAGTTTCCATGTGGGCCAGTTGTAAAATGCCGTGAGTGTGCAAGCTAAATTTCCATGTGGGCTTAATGTACATTGACATGAGTCTTTCATGTAAAAATTTCCATGTGTGCTTACTATAATCTACCATTAGTGTGGTAAAATTGGCATGTGTGATAACTGTAAACTGCCATCAGTGTTCAATGTAAAATGCCATGTGTGATTAATCTAAGATGCCTTCTAGCACGAGGGTTTAATGTACATAGCGTTCCCGCAATGACTTGAAATTACCATGTGTATGTGGAATACTATACTAAGCATATGTCATTCGTGTCGAACAAAACAGGTTGCAGAAAGAACTAAAAAAAGCAACATTGTTCTCCGCCGTGAGGATCGATGAATACACGTACAAAGTGTCTATTATCCCCTTGATCCCTGAACCAGAATATTACGAACAAGATGGAGGGCAGAACCACATGGCGGACTCATCACAAGAAAGAGTACAAGATAAAGGGCGGACTTTCTATGTGAGAGAAAACATACCTTTAGGGGATTACTATTGCCAGAGCTGCAAATTTGAGAAACAACATGGTGTGCTTCCACATCTTGAGAGTCATGGATGTCATCTCAGTGGTGCACTTGCCACGATATTTCATACGCCGGAGGTGCACATGAGACACTGACTGTAAGGCCCGATATGCGGTACTGTTCCAGATCTATATGTTTCCATCCAGATCCGGGGACGAAGCACATATCGGTCCCACCGTGACATATGACGAATCATATGCCCCGGATTTCCAACATGATATCACAACATTACAGATACAAGGATACAACATCTCATACAATCGGCATACAGCTGCCTTAAATACGATATAACAACGGAAGATACATGTCTGAGTACAGACTACAATCAAATGCCTAGTGGCAAAGAGAAAACATCGATTCCCATAACCACACGGGTCCAGGCCCTCCACCGGGATCCGCCTAACTAGTCATCGTCGAGTCTCCACGTGAAACGTCGACCACCGTACCTGTTGTCGATCAAGAACCCTGAAAAGAGTTTGGGGGTAGTATCATGCGTACAGAAGTACTCAGCATCCAACTGTAGTGGTCATCTGACCCAGCAAGGAATTCATCACTCGTCATTCTAGGACAGCTAGTAGTTTACGGTAAGGAATGGGTAAGTGGTGAGGTTGCTGCCGCACTAGCATTTATGAAGTGGCTAACGATCTAGAGAGTAAGATAAGAAGCCAAGCATTAGGTGAGGAATCGCCTCCAAAAAGTCTTCTATCCACCTATATACGCAAACTTAACACCTATCCTATCCTTGTCCTCCTCTTCGCATCCCGACGAAGAAGAAGCAGTCAAGGCACACACACACGTTGATCAAGTTATATTAAAATTATCTCACCTGTTGTTGTCTATGAACAAGGAGTAGGTCTCAAGTCGTCCATAACCGTGGACACGGCTTCTCGAAAAGATTTAACCCTGCAGGGGTGTACCAATTGCCCATTACAAGGCTCCGCAAGCACGCCCATCTCTCTCAGTTGCTACCCATCACAGGCAACCATTTTATGATTTAGTTCCAAGAGATCCGAAACGACAGGCCCCTCTAACGAACAACGAACAAATCCGGGTGGCCCCCGGTGAGTCGACATCCAACTCAGGAGCCGGCCCCGCTCTCGATCTGGTCTCTACCTTATGGCTCCAGGTTTGGATTGCCGGTTAATCACACATGGGAAACCGGGTCCTCAGCCGGTCATGATGGGCCAGCAAGGGAAGTATGTCCTCACTGGTCCGGGTTGGTTTAAAAACTACTGGCGTAAGACCAGCACACACACGGTTTCAAATGGTAAAATCAGCTTGGGCCACCACTAGAAACGCTTGAAGCTAGGTAGGTAAGAAAAGGGGACCCCATAAAATCCCACACGCGGTTAGGCACGCTCACTCTTAAAACCAATACCCGGAACTCGGGTCCTAGGTGACTCGAATGGAACAAAGCGTCGGGGCGGGATAGCCTAGACCTTCCATCCTTCGTCGAATATAGTCAACATTATAATAATCATATTGTCAACAACAATATAATAATGTGATATCCCAAACCAAGGAGTAACAGGGTAACATCGTAGCATCCTAAGCATGCATACTAAGCAGGGGCTGAGCAACGAGCAATAGTAACATAGCAGTACAAGGTTTGCTGGGAAGGGATATGGCCGTATCGGTTTAAAAGAGGCTGTAAACATGTGGTAGGATCAAACATCGAACCTAACCTAGACTAGCATGCAAACCGCTGGTTGAAATAGAATGGATCATAAGTAATGTATAGTCCTTGCTTGTTGATAAGTCGGGTTCCGAAGGTGTAGTGGATCGCAAGCTCGCATCGTCTCAGAAGGTACCCGCGGAAGCACACAAGACGATAAACACTGGAAAGCAATCAACAAGCAAGCACTCTATTACTACGGGGGAACACAAGATCAAGAAGACATCACACGACACGGCAACGCGATACGGGTCTATCGTCGAGAATGGTTACTAACAGTTTAAGTGGGGTATCGGTCACACACGACGAATACCGCACGTTTACAGTGGTTCAAGTTGCTTAGCTACAGGTGATCAACCAACGGTTATTAACATGGCAACTCAAGCAAGCATGGCATAGCACACAAACATGGCAAGAGGTGAAGCATAAAGGAAACTATCTATGCTAGTCAATTTAAGTGAGGCACAACCTAAACATGGCATAACACTAAGTGCCCCACGACAATTAAAAGATTTGGTACTGTTTTGCCCTAAACCATATTTTATTATTTTATTTAGCAAGAAAGAACAACATAAACACAATCTACATGCAATTCTAGTCAAGTTACATATAAAGAACACTCCAAACGGAGTTACGGTTAAAAAGATACAAGCAAAACAAGTTTGGAACACAATCTGCCAACATCACGAAGCACACTTTAGAGCAATGCATAAAAAGGATAATCAATGCAAACATGCTCACTGAACTAAAGTAGACATGACATGGAAGGCATGGCAAAAAGAATCATGCAAAAAGGCATCATAGATCAAAAGATATTAAGCATGCAACATGGCATCGGAACGTTACAGACTTGGAGAAAAACAGAGGTGGCTGTCAAAAACAGCAGCATAGCAACTTTGGAGCTAAAAATCTATATGACCAGGAATGCTAACATGAGGATGCAATACATGTAATGAAAGTAGACATGATGCTTAAAAATATGCAATTGGAATCACTCACTTCCGATAAACGGTCGCGACACACTCGTCGACCGAAGTTGCAACAAAATATAAACAGCAACACTCTAACAGCAGGTTAGCTACTTTGGAGCAAGATAAAATCATGATGCAGCAAGCCATTATGGCATGTGAACGCATGAAACTGAAGTAGAAACAATGCTTAACGCAACGCAAAAGGAATCACTCAATTCCGACGCACGGTTGCGAAGCAACCGTCGCTCGAAGTTTCAACAAATTAACAGTTTCAGCAAGTTTAACAACAGTTGCAATTAACGATCTGATGCCCTGTCTAGCACACAATTACACAATCAAGATGACCTCAAATGCAAATGCTCACAAAATATGAATTGAAGTGCACACAATTCTAAGCAACTTTCATTTTGGGCGCAACGCGATCCGATCTACGGTTTGATCGCAAATCTACTCGCAAAATTGAATCAACAGCGCAAAACCAGGGACTTAGAAAAAAACAGGGGGTCTAGGAAAAAAAGGACCTTGTGGGCAGAGGCCCAACTCGGCCGAGGTGGCGCTGGGCTCCAGGAGTGGGCTGCCGGCCCACGTGGGCTAGCTGGCCTGCGTGGCACCCTGGGCTGAGGGGAAGCCAGGCCGGCTGGTGGTTGATGCTGGGCCGGCCCACCTAGCCGGTGCGGTTGGGGTCACGTCGTCCCCGTCGCGAGTGGCGGAGGCCGGCGACTGGTGCGACCACGCCAGCGAGGACGGGCGGCCGCAGGAACTCCGGCGAGGTCCTAGAGGCGCAGAGTGGGCGCGGGAGGCCAGAGGCGGCCGGAACCAGGTCGGATCCCGCGGCGGCACAACGTCCCGCGCCGGAGCCGAGCTCTACGGCGCGACGACTCGATCCCGAGCTCGCCGGCATCCATGGCGGCCGCAGCGGCTGGTCCCTGCACAGAGGAGAGGCGACCGGGTGAGGAGGAGAGGGAAGGGAGGAGAGGGAGGCGCGGGGAGAGAAGGGCACGACGGCTGGGCTCGCCGGAGTGCGGCCGACGGCGGCGGCCTGCCCTCGGAGTGGAGGCGGCTCGGGGAGAGAGGAGAGAGGAGGTGGTTGGTGGGGAGCTTCCTGGGCCGTCGGATCGCGAGATCTGACGGTCCAGGATTGATCTAGCTAGGGTTTGGACGAAAAATTGGCTAAAATGCGAAAAATGGGCAGATCTGAGGGGGTGGCTGCAAATTTGTGGCTAGGGAAACCCTAGAAGGAGGTGGGAGTGTGGTGGTCTTTATATAGCCCAGGTGGCCTGCAGTTTGCAAAAAACATCCCCGGTTTTTCTCTCGCGTGCGCAGTGCTCACGTTTCTGACCGTCGGGGGTCCGCAGGACCTCCGATTCGGGTAAAATTTCGAACTGCGCGATCAGCGCATCGAGCCGGAGGCGTTCACCTCGCGCTGGAACCGTTCCGAGAACACTTTCTGGCTGCGGCTGGTCTCGTGCGGTTTTCACGACGTGATCGGGTGAAACCCGGTGTCGCAAAGGTCGAGTGTCAGGGTGGCAAGGGTCGGTCTCCGTCCGATACGAGATAAGAGGGGGGGGGGAAATAATCGCCGATCGATAAATCGGGGATGCGAACACCGCAAACAAATCAGACAATCAAGACAACTCACACCGAAAACAAATATTTATTTTTTTGCAAAATCTGGGCTGTTACAATACAACACCACCAACAAGGGATCTCGTCCCGAGATCCAGGACGATCCGGGGGAGAGGGGGGAGAGAAAAGAGTCGACGATCTTCAACACCACCAACAAGGGACTCTGTTCCATGTCGACGTCGAACTTTCTGTCGAGATAATTTTCCGCAGAGAGACGGCATCGTCGAAAAAACAGAAACCGTCAGTGACAAGAGGAAGAACGAGAGCGAAAACCAGATCATGGGATAGTGATTTTTGATGCAAGTCGTAAAAACACCGGCAAAAGGACTGAAGTCAACAGACGACCAAGATATCCACCCAGAGTCGAAAGAACTAAAGGTACTACCGGATATCCCAACCTGAGATCGGAATCAAGCCAATACACTGCAAGAAAGGCATTGTAACGGTTCCGAACTCCACACTCAGCGAGATCCTAAAGTTTGAAAGGGATAAGACTAGAATAAAACACTTACGACACTTGTCCTGACCAGAGCAAGGGTAAGGAGTAAAAAGATTCCTACTCTCCGATAACTAACTTAGTAACTACAAAATGTTTTTTTGTCTAGACTAGACTTCGGCCAGAGAGGGAGTCCTACGGTCGGTAAGGCTCTGATACCAAGTTGTAAGTCCTGATATGCGGTACTGTTCCAGATCTAGATGTTTCCATCCAGATCCGGGGACGAAGCACATATCGGTCCCACCGCGACATATGACGAATCATATGCCCCGGATTTCCAACATGATATCACAACATTACAGATACAAGGATACAACATCTCATACAATCGGCATACATCTTCCTTAAATACGATATAACAGCGGAAGATACATGTCTGAGTATAGACTACAATCAAATGCCTAGTGGCAAAGAGAAAACATCGATTCCCATAACCACACGGGTCCAGGCCCTCCGCCGGGATCCGCCTAACTAGTCGTCGTCGAGTCTCCACGTGAAACGTCGATCACCGTACCTGTTGTCGATCAAGAACCCTAAAAAGAGCTTGGGGGTAGTATCATGAGTACAGAAGTACTCAGCATCCAACTGTAGTGGTCATCTGACCCAGCAAGGACTTCATCACTCGTCATTCTAGGACAACTAGTAGTTTACGGTAAGGAATGGGTAAGTGGTGAGGTTGCTGCCGCACTAGCATTTATGAAGTGGCTAACGATCTAGAGAGTAAGATAAGAAGCCAAGCATTCGGTGAGGAATCGCCTCCAACAAGTCTGCTATCCACCTATATACGCAAACATAACACCTATCCTATCCTTGTCCTCCTCTTCGCATCTCGACAAAGAAGAAGCAGTCAAGGCACACACACACGTTGATCAAGATATATTAAAATTATCTCAGCTGTTGTTGTCTATGAACAAGGAGTAGGTCTCAAGTCGTCCATAACCGTGGACACGGCTTCTCTAAAAGGTTTAACCCTGCAGGGGTGTACCAACTGCCCATTACAAGGCTCCGCACGCACGCCCATCTCTCTCAGTTGCTACCCATCACAGGCAACCATTTTATGATTTAGTTCCAAGAGATCCGAAACGACAGGTCCCTCTAACTAACAACGAACAAATCCGGGTGGCCCCCGGTGAGTCGACATTCAGCTCAGGAGCCGGCCGCGCTCTCGATCTGGTCTCTACCGTATGACTCCAGGTTTGGATTGCCGGTTAATCACACATGGGAAACCAGGTCCTCAGCCGGTCATGATGGGCCAGCAAGGGAAGTATGTCCTCACTGGTCCGGGTTGGTTTAAAAACTACTGGCGTACGACCAGCACACACACGGTTTCAAATGGTAAAATCAGCTTGGGCCACCACTAGAATTGTACGAAGCTAGGTAGGTAAGAAAAGGGGACCCCATAAAATCCCACACGCGGTTAGGCACGCTCAGTCTTAAAACCAATACCCGGAACTCGGGTCCTAGGTGACTCGAATGGAACAAAGCGTCGGGGCGGGATAGCCTAGACCTTCCATCCTTCGTCGAATATAGTCAACATTATAATAATCATATCGTCAACAACAATATAATAATGTGATATCCCAAACCAAGGAGTAACAGGGTAACATCGTAGCATCCTAAGCATGCATACTAAGCAGGGGCTGAGCAACGAGCAATAGTAACATAGCAGTACAAGGTTTGCTGGGAAGGGATATGGCCGTATCGGTTTAAAAGAGGCTGTAAACATGTGGTAGGATCAAACATCGAACCTAACCTAGACTAGCATGCAAACCGCTGGTTGAAATAGAATGGATCATAAGTAATGTATAGTCCTTGCCTGTTGATAAGTCGGGTTCCGAAGGTGTAGTGGATCGCAAGCTCGCATCGTCTCAGAAGGTACCCGCGGAAGCACACAATACGATAAACACTGGAAAGCAATCAACGGGCAAGCACTCTATTACTACGGGGGAACACAAGATCAAGAAGACATCACACGACACGGCAACGCGATACGGGTCTATCGTCGAGAACGGTTACTAACAGTTTAAGTGGGGTATCGGTCACACACGACGAATACCGCACGTTTACAGTGGTTCAAGTTGCTTAGCTACAGGTGATCAACCAACGATTATTAACATGGCAACTCAAGCAAGCATGGCATAGCACACAAACATGGCAAGAGGTGAAGCATAAAGGAAACTATCTATGCTAGTCAATTTAAGTGAGGCACAACCTAAACATGGCATAACACTAAGTGCCCCACGACAATTAAAAGATTTGGTACTGTTTTGCCCTAAACCATATTTTATTATTTTATTTAGCAAGCAAGAACAACATAAACACAATCTACATGCAATTCTAGTCATGTTACATAAAAAGAACACTTCAAACGGAGTTACGGTTAAAAAGATACAAGCAAAACAAGTTTGGAACACAATCTGCCAACATCATGAAGCACACTTTAGAGGAATGCATAAAAAGGATAATCAATGCAAACATGCTCACAAATGATATTGAACTAAAGTAGACATGACATGGAAGGCATGGCAAAAAGAATCATGCAAAAAGGTGTCACAACCCTAGTCTTGGTATGTGTTTTTATTACTAGAATAATTGCATCATGTTTAAATTCCTTGGTTTAATAATTGAGGATTTGGAAAAGCCTCAAAAAGAAATTTAAATAAAAGGCCAGATAAAAAGTTTTTCCAAAATTCCTCCAACCAATTTTGAAAAATCCTATAAATGAGTATGATCATTTTAAAAATGATTTGGAGTCAAACCCATGCTCCTGGATTTTTCAAATATTCAAACAGAGGCTTGGAAATTAAATTTAAATGCTATTTGAATTGGATTCAAATAATTTGAATTCCAAAAATCTCCAAAACTTGGGAGTGACTAGTGCTATGTCACATATGTCCAAGATAAAAATTTGGGGAATTTTAAAAATGCTTTGATATTTTTTTTCAGAGCAAAACAAATTAAACAGAAAGCATAAAAAGAAATTTAAACAAAAGGGGCAAAGCCCCACTTACCTGGCCCAAGTGGGCAGAAGCGGCCCAGCCCACCAGGGGCACGCCCGTCTTCATCCTGGCGCCAGAAGGACATCGCCGTGGAGGGCATGCCCAGGCCGGCTGCCACCTCCTGCTTGCCACGCAGCTGTTCCCCCCCGTCCTCATCGTCGCCGTGGAGTCCCCCAGCGCAGCCCTCTACCTTTTCCCCCCTCTCCCCTGGTCTTTCCCCTCTTCCTTCTTCCGAATCCGCGCGCCCCGTGAAGCTCCGTGGAGCGCCGCCGTGCTCCGACGTGCCCACCGGACGATCCAGCCGGAACCATCGTGTCCAGGAGCACAACCTACGTCGGCTTCATCATCTCCCGCGAAGAATCGATCCGCGGACGCCCCGCAATGACGCCCGCAACCTCCCTTCCTCGGAACAGCCGCCGAATCGCGCCACAAAATTCGCCGCTGTCCTTCCCCCTACGACATCCCCAACCTCACCAGCGAGTTCACGATGAGCTCCCCTCTCGTTTCCCCCTCTCCGTTCTCGTTCTCGTGCCCCGGTGCCTTTTCCCCCAACCAGCCGAGCGGCGCCGCCGCGGGATTGCTCGCCGCCATGGTCTCCGGCCTCCCCGAGGTCCATGTCATGCCCCAGTGGGTGCGCGGGGCCATGGGCTGCCTAACGGTGCCCTTGGCGTGGCCTCCCGTGGCCGGAGTCGACGGCTCCAGTGGGCGCCGCCGCGTCCAGAGGTCGCCGATGGCTAAACGCCGGCCTGGCTAACCCCTTCCCCCCTAATCACTCTCTCTCTCTCTCTCACTGACGGGTGGGACCCAAACCCCCCTAATCCCCTGTCATCTCTAATTAAAACGGGGTTAACCCCAGAGTGATTGACAGGTGGGTCCCAGACGTCAGTTTGACCAGTCAGTGCCCCTGACGTCATCATGATGTCATGCTTGCGCAATAAATCCCTTTTCTTTTAATAGAATTTCCATAAAATGCTTAAATCTTTGAAATTCAATAACTTTTAATCCATAACTCCAAATCAAATAAATTATATATGAAAAATCATCAGAAAAATTCAAGGATTCCAAATATCATACTTTCATGGATGAAAAACACATCTATGATGATGAACCAGTAGCATTTAGCTATATGGCTTATTTGGAATAATTCAAAATAAATGTTTAAATCATTTCAAATTAAATCTTTGCAATGCCAACCTTATCACATGAACATCAGAGGCAATTCATACACATGACCACATGATTTACCATATCCAAACATTAGCAAATGCAACTTGGGCTAAATTGAACCACATTTGGAGTTTGAATTTGAATTTCTTATTCAAATCAACTTCAATTAAATTGTTACAAATTAAACATAGATCACATCAGTACCATGCCATGTTTCATTCTTGAATGTGCATTGCAATGTGATGTTTATACTTTGTTGTCTCGGTGTTTGCTTCTTCTCGATAGATCCATCGCCGGACGTAGTCCCTGTTTTCTCCGAAGAGTGGCACCCCCCGAGTCTCGACAATAAGGCAAGAAAACCCCCTTTGATCATATCTATAAAAACCCAATTTCCCTCTTGTTCTCTTATGCATGATTAGGTGATTCACATGTTACCGTTCTTCCGCTAGTTGAACCCATCCTTTGCATGACCTATCCTTGCTACCACAGTATTAAGCAAACCTCAACCTAGCAGATACAAGATTGTTTGTGCTCATCATGTGGCCCTTCATCCATGATATGCTATGCCATGCTAGAGTTGTTTGCAATGAAGTTGATCCATCTGGGTGATGTATCGGGATGGTAGTGAACACATGCAACAAGGTGGTAACGTGTTGATGAAGTCACCCTAAAATAAGTGAACAATGAGAGGCTGTGTAGGAGTACACAGTGGGTTGTCTCATTTACACTGCCCTAGGCCCCGAGTTCTTGTGTTGTGATCCAAGACACAGATTACTACCACATGTTGGGCTCATTGACCCCTCTCGACCTATTAACTCACCCCGACTAAGGTCCAGGATTCGCATGGGTTAACTTTATTCTATTTGCTTTCCTAACGTAGCACGGTTTTAGGCAAGCGCAGTACCATCCGTCGAGGTGGGCTTGTCGGACCGTCCATACATCGTCTGGGTCCTGAACGGAAACCCCGGCCGGATTCCCGATTGGGGTACAACTCAGATAGGCGATTCCCTGGACTAGAGTTGGAGCCGTGAGGTAAGTGTCGTGGTACTATCCTCACCGACACCGCTTGAAGGTGACGAGTTATAGGCGGTAAGTGGTAGCTACGTATGTGAAGAAGTACACCCTTGCAAGGTTAATGAACTATTCGAATAGCCGTGTCCGCGGTTATGGACTACTTGGAGATCTCTACTTGATTATTAGACAACTCAAATGGATACTCTAAAAATCGCAAGATAAGTGTGAGTGCTTTGGGTTGCTTCCTCGTGGGGAAGTCGAGGAAGGATCCATGGTTGTGTATTGATGTGGTGATCAAGATTAGATGGACTCGTGTGTGCCTCTCATCTCTACTCTATGTAGTCGTAGTACAGGATAGCCAAGTCAAAGCTTTCTGCATTACAACCCCACTTGCCTTTACCTTGATACCTGAGCATGAGTAGTATAGTTCTGACGTAAGTCTTGCTGAGTACGACTTTGTACTCACGTTTGCTTATTCTATGTTTTAGAGACGAGACCACTGACCCTGATGGTGGCCTTTCCCCTTCAAGCTCGACATCGACGAAGTTATGTAGTCCCAGACAGCAGCCTGGTCCCTCTGGAGGGTCGTTGTGTTTTCTTAAAGGCTTCTTAAGCCATTTGTTAACCTTGTCTTTAATAAGACATAATTTGCTTCCGTTGTTGTATGATGTAATGTTTGATCACAGTGATGTGATCTCTGCTTGTAACACTACTATATCTGCTCTGTATAGCAGATGAAATAAAGCTATGAGTTTGTCGAGTTCATGTTGTGTTACCTGTTGTTATACACTTGGCATGCATGCTGCGTGTATGTTTATATCGTGCATGTCATGTGTGGGGTTCGATACCTTGGTTGTGCTCTCGCCGGCGGTCTTTTATACACCAAGTGTCCCTTAGATGTGCGCAGCTTGGGGCATCGCGATGCGATTGCTCGTGACTTTGTCACGTGGCACACTTTGTTGTATGATTGAGCCCGCCCGAGACCCCGACTAAGAGATCGGGATGGAGTATGTTTATGTAAGTGTTAGGATTCAATCGATAATATGGTTGAGGCGACTTTTCTATGAGTATGGGATGTCACCACCCATAATCATTTAGACTTGTGAGCGGACGATGAGGACCCATCTCAGTTGATCATCCGGCCTGGATGGGATGCCCCTCACGTTCGAGCTTTCCGAGAGTGTCTTGTACTTGGCCTTGTCTGCTTAGACAAGTGGGTATGGCTCTCGGCTCTCCATATAATTGAATTGTGACTGGAATTACATATGCAAACCCTGGGTCCCGACAGACTTGGTATCAGAGCAAGACTGCCTGTAGGATTAGTAAAACATTGGCCAAAGTCGAGTCTAGCATTCTATAGTTATATAGTTACTTTGGGTATAAGGGAACAACGTAAGGCTTCATTTTTCTCACCCTTATCGATCTCAGTTCTGAGTCACCCTCATCTTGTTCTACGGGAAGATAGGACTAGGCTCTTCTATGTCTATACTAGAACATCTCGTTGTTTGACTCTCCTTAGCTGTAGGATTGTTTTGGTTGTCTAGAGTCACCATTCCTTCAAGCCTTTTGAGAAGGTTCTGATCATTCTTGCAGATTGATTCATTTTTCCACCCCGGTACAGCCGTTATGCTGTCCGAATTGTCCCGTGTTTCCAGTGATTTCAATGCTTTTGCATTACAATCTTGTCCGCTCTTAAATTGTATCATCTTTGCTTTGATTCCATCATAAATCCTACTCTGATTGTTGATTTTTATCACACAGAATGTCAGGTGGAACTAGATGTGTTGAATCTGGTCACAGTAATCAAAGTGGTGATGATGATCCTCCTTCACCGCCTTCTGCAGCGGAAATCATGATGGAGGCTGAGCGAAATCGACGTGATCAAACACGCCTTTTGGAACTCATTGAGAAGAATACTTCTCTCCAGCGAAATGCGGTAATATCCATCCAGGATTTTATCCTTTTGAACCCGCCGGTATTTCGATGTTCATCTGAGCCCCTTGATGCCGACGATTGGCTCCGTTCCATCGAGCGTAAGCTTGAGACGGCGCATGTTTCTCCAGATGATCGTGTGATGTTTGCGGCATACTTTCTGGAAGGTGCTGCTGGTGAATGGTGGGAAAGTTTTGTTGCAATGCAGCCTGATGGTCACGTAGTGACTTGGCAGGCGTTCCGTGATGCCTTCCAAGGGTACCACATTCTAGATGAACTGATGGAAAGAAAGAGGGAAGAGTTCTGCACCCTGTCTCAGGAAAATATGACTGTTCATCAGTACATGACTGAGTTCAATCGTCTTTCTCGTTATGCCCCTGAGAAGATATCAACCGATGCCAAGAAGCAAGCAAGGTTCCGCAAGGGACTTAGCCCTGTCCTTCGTCATGATCTCAATCTCCTTGAATTCTTCAACTTCGAGGATTTGGTCAATAGATCATTCAGAGCTGAGCATGGAAATGAGGTCTTTGAAGAGTCTCGCAAGCGTGATCGTGATCTTGCTTCCTCTTCTAGTTTGGGTTCTCAGAAACGTCGATTTTGGATCCCAACTAGTGCCATTCCTTCGCACTTGATTCCAAGACCATCTCCACAAAGCAAGAAAACCCAGAAAGATAGTAGAGAGCTTGCCATACAAACTCCACAACCTAACAACCGTTTGTGCTACAAGTGTGGTAATCCATGCCACATTGCCCGACAGTGTTCATTGCAAGAGAAGGTTCCTCCTCGTCCAAAACATAAAGCCAAAGCTAAGCCACCAAAGCCTTCCAAAGCCAAGTCCGCTATTGTTGAATACGGACATGTGAACCACGCCACCATCAAAGAAGCCCAAGAGGATACGAAGGTTGTACTCGGTACACTTCCTGTCAACTCCAAACCTGCTTCTGTTCTATTTGATTCTGGAGCTTCTCATTCCTTTTTGTCTGAAAAGTTCGCACTCCTGCATGACATTTCATTCGAGGAGTTGCCTAACCCTTTCATGATTAAAACTCCAGGATCCACATGGCGTACCAGTAGGGTAAGCCATGACAATGAGATTGCTGTTGAGGATATTGTATTCCTTGCTTCTCTCATAGCCCTCAAATCTTCAGATATCGATATCATTTTAGGTATGGATTGGTTGTCCAAACACCGTGCCAAGATCGATTGTGCCACTAGATCAGTCCAACTCACTCATCCTTCCGGCAAGATAGTCCATTTCACATCTCAAGGTTCAGAAACCCAGCTGTATTCGTTGAATGAACATCCCCTTCCTAACCTTGAAGATATTCCGATAGTTTGTGACTTTCCGGATGTCTTTCCAGAAGAGCTGCCGGGAATGCCACCCGACAGGTCTGTGGAATTCATAGTGGATCTTATACCAGGCACAGCCCCAATTTCGAGACGTCCATATAGGATGGCCCCACATGAGTTAGCTGAGCTAAAAACCCAACTTGATGCTTCGTTGGCAAAAGGCTTCATCCGCCCTAGCTCATCGCCATGGGGTTGCCCCGTTCTGTTCGTAACGAAGAAAGATGGAACAGAAAGGATGTGCGTAGACTATCGCCCGCTAAATCTAGCGACGATAAAGAACAAGTACCCACTTCCCAGGATCAATGATCTTTATGATCAACTTGCTGGATCCTCTGTCTTTTCCAAGATGGATTTGCGATTAGGTTATCATCAAATCAAAATCAGAAACGAGGACATTCCCAAGACGGCTTTTACTACTCGTTATGGTCTTTATGAGTACACCGTCATGTCCTTCGGTTTAACCAATGCCCCAGCCACTTTTTCGCGGCTGATGAATTCGATCTTCATGGAGTACTTAGATAAATTTGTTGTGGTTTATCTTGATGATATTCTCATCTACTCGAAGAACGAAGAAGAGCATGCAGAACATCTTAGGCTGGTATTGATGAAACTTAGAGAGCATCGCCTTTATGCTAAATTCTCCAAGTGTGAATTTTGGCTACCAGAAGTGACCTACTTAGGCCACGTGATTTCTGCAAAAGGTGTTGCAGTCAATCTCGAGAGAGTTCAGGCCGTCCTTGACTGGACTCCACCTGAATCGGTTAAGCAAGTTAGGAGTTTTCTTGGCCTAGCAAGCTATTGTCGCCGCTTCGTCGAGAACTTTTCTAAAGTTGCAAAGCCTCTAACTGAACTCCTCAAGAAAGATAAGAAATTCCAATGGACTCCCAAGTGCGAGGAAAGCTTTCAAGAGCTAAAAAGAAGATTGACTTCTGCACCCGTACTTGCACCTCCAGACACCAAAAGGGATTTCGAGATCTATTGTGATGCTTCACGGCAAGGGTTAGGATGCATACTTATGCAAGATCGACATGTGGTAGCTTATGCTTCACGCCAGTTGCGGCCACATGAAGAAAACTATCCTACCCATGATCTTGAACTCGCTGCCGTAGTTCATGCCCTGAAGACTTGGCGACATTACCTCCTTGGTAATCGTTGTGAAATCTATACGGATCACCAAAGCCTCAAATACATATTCACCCAGCCAGATCTTAATCTCAGGCAAAGACGCTGGATAGAGTTGATAAAAGATTACGACTTGAGTATCTCTTACACCCCAGGCAAAGCCAATGTAATGGCTGATGCACTAAGTCGTAAGTCGTATTGTAACAACCTCATGTTACAACAGTATCAACCACTTCTCTATGAGGAATTTCGAAAGATGAATCTCGAGATTGTTCCTCATGGATTCCTTTCCACCTTGATTGTGAAACCAACCCTTGAGGATCAAATCAAAGCTGTTCAACAACGTGCTCGAGGTATCCGACATATCAAACAGAACATTGCTAGCGGCAAGGAAAAATGTTTTACCCTAGACAATGAAGGTACTGTGTACTTCGAGAATAGGATGGTAGTTCCGAAGAATAGAAATCTAAGGCAGCAAATCCTTAAGGAAGCCCATGACACCCCTCTCTCGATTCATCCTGGTAGTACTAAGATGTATCAAGATCTACGCCAGAGATTTTGGTGGACTAGGATGAAGCGAGAAATCGCTCAATTTGTTGCTGAGTGCGATGTTTGTCGTCGTGTGAAAGCAAAGCATCAAAGACCTGCTGGTACTCTTCAACCTTTAGCCATTCCCGACTGGAAATGGGATAAAGTCAGTATGGATTTCATCACTGGCTTTCCAAAGTCTCAGAAAGGAAACAATGCCATCTTCGTGGTCATTGACCGTCTTTCCAAAGTTGCTCATTTCCTTCCTATTCGCGAGAGTATAACTGCTAGCCAGTTAGTGGATTTATATGTCTCCCGGATCGATTCTCTCCATGGTGTTCCTTTGGAAATCAATTCAGACCGTGGAAGTCTTTTCACCTCTCGATTTTGGGAAAGTTTTCAAAATGCTATGGGAACCCATCTCTCCTTTAGCACCGCCTTTCATCCCCAGTCAAGTGGTCAAGTAGAAAGAGTCAATCAAATTCTCGAAGACATGCTCAGAGCCTGTGTTATCTCATTCGGAAAGAGTTAGGAGAAATCTCTTCCATACGCCGAGTTTGCTTATAACAACAGCTTCCAATCTAGCTTGGGCATGGCACCCTTCGAATTTCTCTATGGACGAAAATGTCGAACGCCATTGAACTGGTCAGAAACCGGTGAAAGACAATTCTTTGGACCGGATATGATCCAGGAAGCAGAAGAGAAGGTTCGCATTGTTCGTGAGCAATTGAAAACAGCCCAGTCTCGTCAGAAAAGCTACTATGATCGTCATCATAGGCCAGAAAGCTACGAGCTGGACGAGAAAGCTTACCTCCGGGTTACTCCTCTGAAGGGAACCCATCGCTTCGGTATCAAAGGCAAATTGGCCCCACGTTACATAGGCCCCTTTCGCATTCTAGCTAAACGTGGAGAAGTTGCCTACCAACTTGAACTACCGCCTCATCTTTCTCAGGTTCACGATATCTTCCACGTATCTCAACTCAGGCGTTGCTTCAAGGACCCCATCCGCGAAGTAAACCACGAAACGCTTGATCTCCAAGAAAACCTGTCTTATCGAGAGTATCCCGTCCGTATCCTCGATGAAGCTGAGCGCATCACCAGACGTCAGAAGATCAAGTTCCTTAAAGTGCAGTGGTCCAATCATTCTGAGAAAGAAGCCACCTGGGAACGAGAAGACCGTCTCCGAGTCGAGTACCCCACCCTCTTCCCGACTACTTCTGAATCTCGGGACGAGATTCTTTTGAGTGGGGGCGAGTTGTCACAACCCTAGTCTTGGTATGTGTTTTTATTACTAGAATAATTGCATCATGTTTAAATTCCTTGGTTTAATAATTGAGGATTTGGAAAAGCCTCAAAAATAAATTTAAATAAAAGGCCAGATAAAAAGTTTTTCCAAAATTCCTCCAAACAATTTTGAAAAATCCTATAAATGAGTATGATCATTTTAAAAATGATTTGGAGTCAAACCCATGCTCCTGGATTTTTCAAATATTCAAACAGAGGCTTGGAAATTAAATTTAAATGCTATTTGAATTGGATTCAAATAATTTGAATTCCAAAAATCTCCAAAACTTGGGAGTGACTAGTGCTATGTCACATATGTCCAAGATAAAAATTTGGGGAATTTTAAAAATGCTTTGATATTTTTTTTAGAGCAAAACAAATTAAACAGAAAGCATAAAAAGAAATTTAAACAAAAGGGGCAAAGCCCCACTTACCTGGCCCAAGTGGGCACAAGCGGCCCAGCCCACCAGGGGCACGCCCGTCTTCATCCTGGCGCCAGAAGGACATCGCCGTGGAGGGCATGCCCAGGCCGGCTGCCACCTCCTGCTTGCCACGCAGCTGTTCCCCCCCGTCCTCCTCGTCGCCGTGGAGTCCCCCCGCGCAGCCCTCTACCTTTTCCCCCCTCTCCCCTGGTCTTTCCCCTCTTCCTTCTTCCGAATCCGCGCGCCCCGTGAAGCTCCGTGGAGCGCCGCCGTGCTCCGACGCGCCCACCGGACGATCCAGCCGGAACCATCGTGTCCAGGAGCACAACCTACGTCGGCTTCATCATCTCCCGTGAAGAATCGATCCGCGGACGCCCCGCAACGACGCCCGCAACCTCCCTTCCTCGCAACAGCCGCCGGATCGCGCCGCAAAATTCGCCGCTGTCCTTCCCCCTACGACATCCCCGACCTCACCAGCGAGTTCACGGTGAGCTCCCCTCTCGTTTCCCCCTCTCCGTTCTCGTTCTCGTGCCCCGGTGCCTTTTCCCCCAACCAGCCGAGCGGCGCCGCCGCGGGATTGCTCGCCGCCATGGTCTCCGGCCTCCCCGAGGTCCATGTCATGCCCCAGTGGGTGCGCGAGGCCATGGGCTGCCTAACGGTGCCCTTGGCGTGGCCTCCCGTGGCCGGAGTCGACGGCTCCAGTGGGCGCCGCCGCGTCCAGAGGTCGCCGGCGGATAAACGCCGGCCTGGCTAACCCCCTCCCCCCTAATCACTCTCTCTCTCTCACTGACGGGTGGGACCCAAACCCCCTAATCCCCTGTCATCTCTAATTAAAACGGGGTTAACCCCAGAGTGATTGACAGGTGGGTCCCAGACGTCAGTTTGACCAGTCAGCGCCCCTGATGTCATCATGATGTCATGCTTGCGCAATAAATCCCTTTTCTTTTAATAGAATTTCCAGAAAATGCTTAAATCTTTGAAATTCAATAACTTTTAATCCATAACTCCAAATCAAATAAATGATATATGAAAAATCATCAGAAAAATTCAAGGATTCCAAATATCATACTTTCATGGATGAAAAACACATCTATGATGATGAAACAGTAGCATTTAGCTATATGGCTTATTTGGAATAATTCAAAATAAATGTTTAAATCATTTCAAATTAAATCTTTGCAATGCCAACCTTATCACAGGAACATCAGAGGCAATTCATACACATGACCACATGATTTACCATATCCAAACATTAGCAAATGCAACTTGGGCTAAATTGAACCACATTTGGAGTTTGAATTTGAATTTCTTATTCAAATCAACTTCAATTAAATTGTTAAAAATTAAACATAGATCACATCAGTACCATGCCATGTTTCATTCTTGAATGTGCATTGCAATGTGATGTTTATACTTTGTTGTCTCGGTGTTTGCTTCTTCTCGATAGATCCATCGCCGGACGTAGTCCCTGTTTTCTCCGAAGAGTGGCACCCCCCGAGTCTCGAAAATAAGGCAAGAAAACCCCCTTTGATCATATCTATAAAAACCCAATTTCCCTCTTGTTCTCTTATGCATGATTAGGTGATTCACATGTTACCGTTCTTCCGCTAGTTGAACCCATCCTTTGCATAACCTATCCTTGCTACCACAGTATTAAGCAAACCTCAACCTAGCAGATACAAGATTGTTTGTGCTCATCATGTGGCCCTTCATCCATGATATGCTACGCCATGCTAAAGTTGTTTGCAATGAAGTTGATCCATCTGGGTGATGTATCGGGATGGTAGTGAACACATGCAACAAGGTGGTAACGTGTTGATGAAGTCACCCTAAAATAAGTGAACAATGAGAGGCTGTGTAGGAGTACACAGTGGGTTATCTCATTTACACTGCCCTAGGCCCCGAGTTCTTGTGTTGTGATCCAAGACACAGATTACTACCACATGTTGGGCTCATTGACCCCTCTCGACCTATTAACTCACCCCGACTAAGGTCCAGGATTCGCATGGGTTAACTTTATTCTATTTGCTTTCCTAACGTAGCACGGTTTTAGGCAAGCGCAGTACCATCCGTCGAGGTGGGCTTGTCGGACCGTCCATACATCGTCTGGGTCCTGAACGGAAACCCCGGCCGGATTCCCGATTGGGGTACAACTCAGATAGGCGATTCCCTGGACTAGAGTTGGAGCCGTGAGGTAAGTGTTGTGGTACTATCCTCGCCGACACCGCTTGAAGGTGACGAGTTATAGGCGGTAAGTGGTAGCTACGTATGTGAAGAAGTACACCCTTGCAAGGTTAATGAACTATTCGAATAGCCGTGTCCGCGGTTATGGACTACTTGGAGATCTCTACTTGATTATTAGACAACTCAAATGGATACTCTAAAAATCGCAAGATAAGTGTGAGTGCTTTGGGTTGCTTCCTCGTGGGGAAGTCGAGGAAGGATCCATGGTTGTGTATTGATGTGGTGATCAAGATTAGATGGACTCGTGTGCGCCTCTCATCTCAACTCTATGTAGTCGTAGTACAGGATAGCCAAGTCAAAGCTTTCTGCATTACAACCCCACTTGCCTTTACCTTGATACCTGAGCATGAGTAGTATAGTTCTGACGTAAGTCTTGCTGAGTACGACTTTGTACTCACGTTTGCTTATTCTATGTTTTAGAGACGAGACCACTGACCCTGATGGTGGCCTTTCCCCTTCAAGCTCGACATCGACGAAGTTATGTAGTCCCAGACAGCAGCCTGGTCCCTCTGGAGGGTCGTTGTGTTTTCTTAAAGGCTTCTTAAGCCATTTGTTAACCTTGTCTTTAATAAGACATAATTTGCTTCCGTTGTTGTATGATGTAATGTTGGGTCACAGTGATGTGATCTCTGCTTGTAACACTACTATATCTGCTCTGTATATCAGATGCAATAAAGCTATGAGTTTGTAGAGTTCATGTTGTGTTACCTGTTGTTATACACTTGGCATGCATGCTGCGTGTATGTTTATATCGTGCATGTCATGTGTGGGGTTCGATACCTTGGTTGTGCTCTCGCCGGCGGTCTTTTATAAACCAAGTGGCCCTTAGATGTGCACATCTTGGGGCATCGCGATGCGATTGCTCGTGACTTTGTCACGTGGCACACTTTGTTGTATGATTGAGCCCGCCCGAGACCCCGACTAAGAGATCGGGCTGGAGTATGTTTATGTAAGTGTTAGGATTCAATCGATAATATGGTTGAGGCGACTTGTCTATGAGTATGGGATTTCACCACCCATAATCATTTAGGCTTGTGAGCGGACGATGAGGACCCATCTCAGTTGATCATCCGGCCTGGATGGGATGCCCCTCACGTTCGAGCTTTCCGAGAGTGTCTTGTACTTGGCCTTGTCTGCTTAGACAAGTGGGTATGGCTCTCGGCTCTCCATATAATTGAATTGTGACTGGAATTACATATGCAAACCCCGGGTCCCGACAAAAGGCATCATAGATCAAAAGATATTATGCATGCAACATGGCATCGGAACGTTACAAACTTAGAGAAAAACAGAGATAGCTGTCAAAAACAGCAGCATAGCAATTTTGGATCTCAAAATCTATATGACCAGGAATGCTAACATGAAGATGCAATACATGCAATGAAAGTAGACATGATGCTTAACAATATGCAATTGGAATCACTCAATTCCGATAAACGGTCGCGACACACTCGTCGACCGAAGTTGCAACAAAATATAAACCACAACACTCTAACAACAGGTTAGCTACTTTGGAGCAAGATACAATCATGATGCAGCAAGCAATTATGGCATGTGAACGCATGAAACTGAAGTAGAAACAATGCTTAACGCAACGCAAAAGGAATCACTCAATTCCGACGCACGGTTGCGAAGCAACCATCGCCCGAAGTTTCAACAAATTAACAGTTTCAGCAAGTTTAACAGCAGTTGTAATTAACGATCTAATGCCCTGTTTAGCACACAATTACACAATCAACATGACCTCAAATGCAAATGCTCACAAAAGATGAATTGAAGTGCACACAATTCTAAGCAACTTTCATTTTGGGTGCAACGCGATCCGATCTACAGTTTGATCGCAAATCTACTCGCAAAATTGAATCAACAGCGCAAAACCAGGGTCACGTCGTCCCCGTAGCGAGTGGCGGAGGCCGGCGACTGGTGCGACCACACCAGCGAGGACGGGTGGCCGCAGGAACTCCGACGAGGTCCTGGAGGCGCAGAGTGGGCGCGGGAGGCCAGAGGTGGCCGGATCCAGGTCGGATCCCTCGGCGGAGCCGAGCTCTACGGCGCGACGGCTCGAGCCCGAGCTCGCCGACATCCATGGCGGCCGCAGCGGCTGGTCCCTGCACAGAGGAGAGGCGACCGGGTGAGGAGGAGAGGGAAGGGAGGAGAGGGAGGCGCGGGGAGAGAAGGGCACGACGGCTGGGCTCGCCGGAGTGCGGCCGACAGCGGCGGCCTGCCCACGGAGTGGAGGCGGCTCGGGGAGAGAGGAGAGAGGAGGTGGTTGGTGGGGAGCTTCCTGGTCTGTCGGATCGCGAGATCTGACGGTCCAGGATTGATCTGGCTAGGGTTTGGACGAAAAATTGGCTAAAATGCAAAAAATGGGCAGATCTGAGGGGGGTGGCTGCAAATTTGTGGCTCGGGAAACCCTAGAAGGAGGTGGGAGTGTGGTGGTCTTTATATAGCCCAGGTGGCTGGCAGTTTGCAAAAAACATCCCCGGTTTTTCTCTTGCGTGCGCGGTGCTCACGTTTCTGACCGCCGGGGGTCCGCAGGACCTCCGATTCGGGTAAAACTTTGAACTGCGCGATCAGCGCATCGAGCCGGAGGCGTTCACCTCCCGCTGGAACCATTCCGAGAACACTTTCCGGCGCGCTATAAAAATAACCCGTTTAATTATTAAACAGGGTTTTTCGTTCCGTTGGCTGCGGCTGGTGTCGTGCGGTTTTCACGACGTGATCGGGTGAAACCCGGTGTCGCAAAAGTCGAGTGTCAGGGTGGCAAGGGTCGGTCTCCGTCCGATATGAGATAAGAGGGGGGAAAATAATCGCCGATCGATAAATCGGGGATGCGAACACCGCAAACAAATCAGACAATCAAGACAATTCACACCGAAAACAAAATTTTTAATTTTTGCAAAATCTGGGCTTTTACACTGACGATGCATTTTCTCCACGTGCCGCACAAGCAGTCCTTGCGTTGCACGATGAAAGGACAGAAGGGAGTATGCCGGCGATACATCGTGTTATCATGACATAGAACTTCTCAGAAATAGCAGAAGAATCTTGCAACTGTGAAGAAATGAGCAAGGCTGTAGAAAGACACACCAAGGCTTTGAAGAGAGACCTAGAGACAATTAGGAACAGAAAGCTTGAGGCAGCAATTCACAAGAACCCACTTGCTGCATCTTCAGCTGCTGTATCTGGTGGAACTACATCTGCGTCTGCTGTTGCATCGATAGGTCCATCGCCAACTAGTTCGGACATTGGTTCCGGAGCATCCAACACGCAAACACAAGTCACAAACCCACCGCAGTAAATCACAAAAGGCCATAAAAAATAAGATACAAATCAGGGATGGAAATCCAAGTAGACCACAACAAGCCCAAGACAAAGAAGGGAAAGAAGACGACGGCTAGTACGTGATGAAATGAAAATCAATGATGACTGAAAAAACAAATTTAGTCCCAGTGAGATTGTAGGACTGTGTTTTGCAGACCGGTTATTGGTTTCGTTTGTTGCCTTAACGTTTGAACTAAAAATGCCATCTCTACTGGATTGTTTTGCAGACTGAATTTTCTACTCAAAATTTGCCGTGAGTGTGTGAATGGATTCTGACAAATCTTGAATAATTTAAATTGCAATGTGGTTAGGACTAAAGTTGCCATATGTGTGTAATTGAAATTGCCTCTTGGGTAACCTAAAATTGCCTAGTGTGTAAGACTGAAATTGCCATCCGAGTTGTGTTGATGTTGCCATGCGGAGTGAATAAAAATTGCCAAGTCCTATTTACTAGGTTGAAAATGTAAAAATCAAATAAGTTGTTGTCAATAATATGATGGAATTCAAATGTCATGTGTTTAAAAATGAAAAGAAGAATGCAAAGTTGGAATCTGTGCCAAAGAAAAAATGCCGTTTCAGATAGAATTTACATGTGCGTGCAACTAGAAAATAACTAATGTACTAAACTAAAAATGCCATGTATGATGGCAACAAAAACCAGGTAAAAAGTGGAAAACAAGAGATTTGATTTCAACAAGCAAATACACATAACCATAGAAGATGGAAATTAACTCAGTACATGACCACGACACAAATTTACAAACTGAGAAAACATGGTTAATTGGTGCCTATTAAAAGTAGTCTTTGGTGAAAATGAAAAAAACTAAAGCTACGCCAATGAGCCATGAGATCATACCTTACATTCAAGCACATTGGTATGTAAGGTAAGAAAGGTCGCATAGCAATCCAGAGATGGGCTTTACTTGTACTTCTCTACAACCGCTCTGACATAGATCTCAATGAACTCCTTGGCTCCCGCTCGCTTGTTAAACTCAGGGTCTTTTCACCCAATTCCATGTTAGGGCCTTCCTAAGCGCAGTCACATATTCTGTAGAGATATGGGGCACCTTGCGTCCAATCCACCAAGCGAGATACTCAAACATGAAGAAACCACAATCACGGCTGCGCAAAAACGAACACTGAAAACAATATTGGAAAAAGGTCAAAACAAACCAGCGCATGAATAATAAACAACGGAAAAGGTTGTACCAATGAAAATTGTATTAATAATGTGACTTACGTATTTCCTTGCTGCGTAGTCTTGATGCATAGTCCAACACCTCGAACCGTTGGATCTTTAGATTTACACAAATGGTGTAGAAATGCCCACATTTGTCATTTGGGTCTTCGGGAGTCAGATGTTGGTGCATTGCGAACATGATTTGAAAAGTAGAAAAATATTAGGATAAAGTGAACAAGCTACAAATTTGCAGATGCAAAAATGAATGCAAAAGGGTTATAAAACTGCCAAGTGTACAATGGCAAGTTACAATTTATAAGTTTGTATTATTTTTTCCATGTCAAGAAGGGGGAAATTGACACTAATTAGTACGTTTAGTTGCCATGTGAAGAAATCAGTATGTGTAAAATTCCATCTGAAGAAGGGTAAAATTTCCATGGAACAGAACATACACTTGTCATGAAAAACAAAGCTAAAAGTTGCATATAACAAGTTGCTGAGGGGAAAAGGGAACTCACGTATTTCTTGAGCGTCAGTTTGAAATGGCCTGACTGCGCGAAATGGGTCCCCAGAACTTTACAAAAGTAATCGTTATTCCAAATATTCGTCGTAACTGAGAACGGCATGATGATCTTGTCGGGATCTATGTCCATACACTTGTTGATATAATCTATGCCACATGATACCAAATTTGTCTGTAATATGCCAGTTGGCTTCATGGCATCCGCTAGCTCTGCCACAAATACACGTTGCTTGACACTCTATAATCTTCGTTCTTTCCAAGCAAGAACTGGATTGAAAAGCATGTATATAAAGTACGTGTAGTGCAAAAGAAAAGGAAAAGCAATTAAAATTGGAAAGAAAAAGGCTGAAAACTGGTATTACTCTCTGTTTGCCTTCATGTGCTTGAACTGAGACCTCAAATCTCCAAAACGCTTGATGATATCGTAGAAAGTTTGCATCTCCTTTGTAACCTTATTAACGGTGACATCATAATCTTCTTGGACTGTTGGATCTTGAACCACTCAGGCTTGCTTCACTGAACCAGGCGTTGCACTGCTGATAACGTCAGAGGAACTTGAGGTCGCTTGCTTGTGCAAAGATTGCCTCTTAAGAGCGTCTTCATCCATCTTACGAAGCCACTCTTCCGTTGAAGAGGAAACCTCAAATGGTGTTGCTATGAAATTGGTAAAAACAAATATTGTGAAGGGAAATTGTTGGATGGACCATTACTAAACATGCCATGCCACAAGTACTAAAATTGCCATGTGACATGTACTAAAATTTCCATGGCACAAGTACTGAAATTGCCATGTCACAAGAACTAAATTTTCCATGTCAAATGTATTAAAACTGCCATGTGACAAGTACTAAATTTTCCATGTGACAAGAACTAAAATTTCCATGTGACAGGTGCTTAAATTACCATGTGAAAAGTGCTTAAATTACCGTGTGAAAAGTGCTTAAATTACCATGTGAAAAGTGATTAAATTGCCATGTGAAAGGTGCTTAAATTTCCATGTATAAGGTACTGAACTTTCCATCTCAAAGGTGCTTAAATTTCCATGTCTAAGGTACTGAACTTGCCATGTCAAAGGTAATGAAATTGCCAACAGAAAGGATGAAAATTACCTTGCACTAAAGGCTTTGCAAATTTCACAGCCTTTCTGCCTTCTAGATTAGGCTGCGCCATGAGAACTTCCTCGCTCTGATGATGAGCAAATGAGATGGGCATGGCGTCCACAGATTCTTCCTCGTTCGAATCATTACCGAACCCAAGATCGAAAGCTGGTGGTGTGAAAGCAAAAGGATGCCTGATGAGGACATCCCTACTAATGTTACACCCATATCCTCACCAACTACACATATTGGACCAGTTACTAGAGCTCGTGCACGTCAACTAAATTATCAGGTACTTTCGTTTCTTGCGAATCCTTCTATTGTTCATGAACATATGATACTGCCTAAATTAGATACTTTTGTTTTGCTTATGAATGAAGGACCTAGCATGGACAAGAAGGATGGTCATTGGAGCGGGATCAAGCATGGAGAAGAAGGTGCGCGCGCGGGAAAGGACAGCGGAGCTTCCAGTGGTGATTATCACACTTTGAAGCCACCATAAGGCGCGCATGAAGTCTTGGACGAAATACGCGAGATGCCACTTCATTATTTTCGTCCAAGGGCAATTATAGGTGTTGCGTCACCTTAATATTGGGCTGGGCCCATGTAATTTCGAAATACCACCTTATAGGCTGTTTTTAGAGTCCGTATGTGTGGGGAAACCGAGTTAGGGTTGTTTTCGGACCCCACCTCCAAGGGGTCACGAAAATCCCCTCTGTTCCCCCATATATACAGCCCTTAGGGCGTCGTTTAGACTTGGGTTTTAATTAGATTTAAGTTAGCCATAGCCGCAACTTCGAGCTCTTCGTTTGTGTCATCCGACCAGGCCAAGACCTCATTGGAACCCCAACTTTCGTAATCTTTCATCTTATATTCGCAATATCCAGATTGCAATTCTTAGTTCTTGCTTGTTCTTCGATTGCTTGCAGGAATTAGACCTTCGTGGTCAGGTTGATCGTGCATCCGCGGGATCAATAACCTCTCGGAGTTGGTTTAGCGATCGCTAAGGCGCAACGTCTTCGCACGTTCGTAGTCGGGTCGTGAAAGTCTACTCCACCATAATCGATCTCCACCATCTCATCGAAACATCGGGACACCTTCGCCTCTATCAAGTGGTATCAGATTTCCAGGTTGCTCGGTGAGATTTACCAGTTTTCGCAGTCTAGATTGGTTCTGTTTTTCATACCTACAGTCCACGAAAAAGCCAACAAAAAAAATTAGGGTTAGATCATCACGTCCCAAAACAGTCCGAGCCTTTGTCCAGTTTTCTTTACAGTCGTTTGCATTGTTGAATTTGCGGTTGCATCGTTGTGTCGAGTTGCTGATCTTAGCGTCTAGTTACCTTAGAGTTTCGAGTTCTGATCACAGTTTTGTCACGCCGCCGCCGAACAGTAGTACACCACCACGTTCCGCCAATCCGAGTCCAGATACACCACCACGTTCCGCCAAGCAGAGTCCACACACACCACCACAACCTACCGATCCGAGTCGAGTTCCATCACCCGTTCGGTTTGTGATATCTCCGTAGCCAGAATAGTTTTGAGTTGATTAGAGTCGGATTTCACCAAACTTTTTCCGTCCAGAGAAGGGGGGTGATTTCAAAAAAAAAAAAAAAAAATTTTAGGGGTAAAAAAATTTCCAGAGCAGTTTTTAGGCCAGAAATTTCAGGGGTAAAAAAATTTCGTGCCCATACGTTCCTTAGGTCCAGAAACTCGTTTTGAGACGTTCGCCACCATAGTGATTTTTTCGCACTTTTTCAGCCCCCGCAGTCCCGCATCGCCAAAAAAAAAAAAAAAGCAAAAAAAAAAAAAAAAAAAAAGAGAGGAAAAAAAAAATTCAGAGTGTGCTTCACAGTTGTTACGTGCCGCGCCGTGCTTTCGTTGGTGTTTTAGGCTCGCGTCTCTAGTACGGTCTAGCCTAGGATCAGCACAGTACCGACGTTGAGTGTTTATTCAACTTTGCATCTCTGTTTTGATTACTGTTGAGCTTTTTGCTACCATATTTGTCAAACCTACCTACAGCTCCACATATATTCTACTTCGTGCGGTTGACACCTCCTGGCCATCGCTCTACCACATCTCTGAGAGTTTTGACCCGTTGGTTGTACATCACCACCTGCTGCTAGGTAAGAATCGGTAAGAACTGAAGAAAAGCTTGACGGATTTGTGCTTTCCACCACCCCACATCCCCTTAGTCGAAGTAGGATCATACTTCTGTGTGTTTTCTATTTCTGCTAACCATGCCAGGATCCCATGATGAAGTGGCGCGGGATGCACCTGATTGGGAGAATATGACAAACAAAGCATTACATGATAAATTTGCACAAATGATGTCTGAACAGGTGAATGACATCGAGAACAGATTTACAGAGGCGATTGATGGTGTGGAGAAGATGATCGACACCAAGCTCGACGCCAAGTTTACTGAGTTGCTCGCACGCTTACCTATACAGCCTGCGGCCGCTCCAGCACAGCCACCGCCACCACGACGTGCACGACGTATTCTGTTTCCGGGCGGACAAGCTGCTGGTGCTCCTGCTGCTGCTGCAGTTACTGCTGCTGCTGCCTCTGACGTCGGCCAGGACGACAACTACGAGGGTGATTACGAGGAGGAGGTGGAACAAGAAGCGGCCTATGAACAGCCAGCTGGACGTCCACGTCCCAACATTCGCCACGGTCGACACCAACCACCCCCTCAGGTACGCGATGATGAGCATGTGCCTAAACTTAAATTGAATCTTAAGCCGTTTGAGGGTAGATATATTCCTGATGCTTATCTTACTTGGGAGTTAGAAACTGAACAACGCTTTACATGTTTACAATATCCTGAGAATAGACGTGTTACTGCTGCTGTTTGTGAATTCACGGGTTTTGCATCTATTTGGTGGTCTGAACATTGTAGATTGCATGCTAATAATATTCCAGCTACTTGGGCTGCTTTAAAAGATGCTATGCGTACTCGCTGGGTTCCTCCTTATTATCAACGTGAATTGCTACAAAAATTACAGCGTTTGAGACAAGGAAAAAATTCTGTAGAGGAATATTATCAAGAATTACAAACTGGATTGATTAGATGTGGCCTAGTAGAGGATAATGAAGCTATGTTTGCACGTTTCATAGGTGGCTTAAACAGGGAGATACAAACTATTCTAGAATACAAGGACTATGCTACTATTACTCGTTTGTTTCATCTTGCTTGTAAAGCTGAACGTGAAGTGCAGGATCGACAGGCCGCTACGAGACCTAACTTTTCTGCAGGACGAAATACATCATGGACATCGCGTGGACCTTCTACATCCACACGTCCTGCTGCTCCACCCTCTACTTCAGCCGCTCCTTCTTACAGGGAGCCACCAAAACAGTCAGCGCCACCATTCAAGGGTGCACAGAGTGGTCCAGCGGCGAGTTCTTCTTCATCCATGGCTTCCACAGGGCAAACACGAGATCGTGATATTAAATGTCGCAGGTGCCAAGGTGGAGGTCACTTCGCAAAAGACTGTCCCTCCAAGCGTGTGATAATTATTACGGCGGATGGTGGGTATGAGTCAGCGTGCGAGGAACAGGGTGCCCATGATGATGCTCATGATATGGAGTATATGGCTCCTGATGATGCAGATAAATATGCTAGTTTGGTTGCTCAACGTGTCTTAAGTGTGCAGGTAACGAAGGCTGAGCAAAACCAGAGGCATAATTTGTTCCACACAAAGGGAGTGGTGAAAGAACGTTCGGTTCGCATCATCATTGACGGAGGGAGTTGCAACAACTTGGCTAGCATGGAGTTGGTGGAGAAGCTATCTCTCACCACAAGACCACACCCCCATCCGTACTATATTCAGTGGTTTAACAATAGTGGTAAGATTAAGGTAACGCGTTCTGTTCGTGTGCACTTTAGCATTGCTGCATATGCTGATTATGTTGATTGTGATGTGGTACCCATGCAAACATGCTCTCTTTTACTTGGTAGACCATGGCAATTTGATAGGAATGTTGTACACCATGGTAGGACAAATCAGTTTACTTTGGTTCATCAGGATAAAAATATTGCTTTACTTCCTATGTCTCCTGAACAAATTGTGAAAGATGATCTTGCTAGAGCTAGTAAAGCTAAACAGGAGAAAAATAAGAGTGAAAATGAGATAGCAGCCAAAGAATTTGAGCAACAACATAAGACTAATAGCAAATCTTCTTCTGCTGTGTCTAATGAAATTAAATTGACTAGTCCAACTTTGCTTGCTACTAAAGTTGATATTTCAGATTTGGATGTTAGTCAATATGTGTGCTATGCTTTTGTGTGCAAAGAAGCTTTGTTTTCATTTGAGGAATTGCCTCCTTCTTTGCCTCCTGTTGTCACTGACCTTTTGCAGGAGTTTATTGACGTCTTTCCACAAGACGTACCACCGGGATTACCACCTATTCGAGGGATTGAGCATCAGATTGACTTAATTCCCGGTGCTTCACTGCCCAACCGTGCGCCATACCGTACCAATCCGGAGGAGACAAAGGAGATTCAGCGTCAAGTACAAGAGCTACTCGACAAAGGTTACATACGTGAATCCCTTAGTCCTTGTGTTGTTCCTGTTATATTAGTGCCTAAAAAGGATGGAACATGGCGTATGTGTGTTGATTGTCGAGCCATTAATAATATTACTATTCGTTATCGTCATCCTATTCCTAGGTTAGATGATATGCTTGATGAATTAAGTGGCTCTACCATGTTTTCCAAAGTTGATTTGCGTAGTGGATACCATCAAATTCGCATGAAATTAGGAGATGAATGGAAAACGGCATTTAAAACTAAGTTTGGATTATATGAGTGGTTAGTCATGCCTTTTGGGTTAACTAATGCACCTAGCACTTTCATGAGATTAATGAACGAGGTTTTACGTGCTTTCATTGGACGATTTGTGGTAGTCTATTTTGATGATATACTGATTTATAGCAAATCTTTGGAGGAACATTTGGATCATTTACGTGCTGTTTTTATTGCTCTACGTAATGCACGTTTGTTTGGTAACCTTGGGAAGTGCACCTTTTGCACCGACCGAGTATCGTTTCTTGGCTATGTTGTTACTCCGCAGGGAATTGAAGTTGATAAAGCCAAGATCGAGGCGATTGAGAGTTGGCCGCAGCCCAAAACGGTCACACAAGTGAGGAGTTTTCTTGGCCTCGCTGGATTCTATAGGCGTTTTGTGAGAGATTTTAGCACCATTGCTGCACCTCTCAATGAGCTTACACGCAAGGATGTGCCTTTTACTTGGGGTACCGCACAGGAAGAAGCCTTCACCGTATTGAAAGATAAGTTAACACATGCTCCTTTGCTCCAACTTCCTGATTTTAATAAGACTTTTGAGCTTGAATGCGATGCTAGTGGGATTGGTTTGGGAGGTGTGTTATTACAAGATGCTAAACCTGTTGCTTACTTTTCTGAAAAATTGAGTGGGCCTAGTCTGAACTATTCTACTTATGATAAGGAATTATATGCTCTTGTTCGGACATTAGAAACTTGGCAACATTATTTATGGCCCAAAGAATTTGTTATACATTCTGATCATGAATCTTTGAAACACATAAGAAGTCAAGCAAAACTTAATCGTAGACATGCTAAGTGGGTTGAATTTATTGAGACTTTCCCTTATGTCATTAAACACAAGAAGGGGAAAGATAATATTATTGCTGATGCTTTGTCTCGTCGTTATACTATGCTTTCACAACTTGACTTCAAGATTTTCGGTTTAGAGACAATCAAAGCTCAATACGTAAATGATGCGGAATTTAAAGATGTATTGCAGAATTGTAGAGAGGGTAGAACATGGAACAAGTTTGTGCTTAATGATGGATTTGTGTTCCGTTCTAACAAGCTATGCATTCCAGCTAGCTCTATTCTTCTTTTGTTGTTGCAGGAGGCGCATGGAGGAGGATTAATGGGACACTTTGGCGTGAAGAAGACGGAGGACGTACTTGCTACACATTTCTTTTGGCCAAAGATGAGACGGGATGTTGAGCGTTTTGTTGCTCGCTGCACTACATGTCAAAAAGCTAAGTCACGACTCAATCCTCATGGTTTATACATGCCTTTACCTGTACCTAGTGTTCCGTGGGAGGACATATCCATGGACTTTGTTTTAGGCTTGCCTCGAACAAAGAATGGGAGGGATAGCATATTTGTTGTCGTGGATAGATTTTCTAAGATGGCACATTTTATACCATGTCATAAAAGCGATGATGCTGCTAATGTTGCTGATTTATTCTTTCGTGAGATTATTCGCTTACATGGTGTGCCCAATACTATTGTCTCGGATCGTGATACTAAGTTTCTTAGCCATTTTTGGAGATGCTTATGGGCTAAGTTGGGGACTAAACTACTTTTTAGTACTACATGTCATCCCCAAACTGATGGACAAACTGAAGTAGTCAATAGGACTTTGTCTACTATGCTTAGGGCTGTTTTAAAGAGTAACTTGAAACTGTGGGAAGAATGTTTACCTCATATTGAATTTGCTTATAATCGTTCATTGCATTCTACCACTAAAATGTGCCCTTTTGAGATTGTTTATGGTTTTCTACCTCGTGCACCTATTGATTTGCTACCTCTTCCATCTTCGGAGAAGGTTAATTTTGATGCTAAGCAACGTGCTGAATTGATATTAAAAATGCATGAGTTAACTAAAGAAAACATTGAGCGCATGAATGCTAGATACAAGCTTGCTGGTGATAGGGGTCGAAAGCATGTTGTGTTTGAACCCGGAGATCTTGTTTGGTTACATCTACGTAAAGATAGGTTTCCTGATTTGCGCAAGTCTAAGTTAATGCCTCGAGCTGATGGTCCCTTTAAGGTTTTGCAGAAAATTAATGATAATGCATATAAACTTGAGCTACCTGCAGCCTTTGGGGTTAGTCCCACATTTAATATTGCAGATTTGAAGCCTTATTTGGGAGAAGATGATGAGCTTCCGTCGAGGACGACTTCAATTCAAGAAAGGGAGGATGATGAGGACATCCCTACTAATGTTACACCCATATCCTCACCAACTACACATATTGGACCAGTTACTAGAGCTCGTGCACGTCAACTAAATTATCAGGTACTTTCGTTTCTTGCGAATCCTTCTATTGTTCATGAACATATGATACTGCCTAAATTAGATACTTTTGTTTTGCTTATGAATGAAGGACCTAGCATGGACAAGAAGGATGGTCATTGGAGCGGGATCAAGCATGGAGAAGAAGGTGCGCGCGCGGGAAAGGACAGCGGAGCTTCCAGTGGTGATTATCACACTTTGAAGCCACCATAAGGCGCGCATGAAGTCTTGGACGAAATACGCGAGATGCCACTTCATTATTTTCGTCCAAGGGCAATTATAGGTGCTGCGTCACCTTAATATTGGGCTGGGCCCATGTAATTTCGAAATACCACCTTATAGGCTGTTTTTAGAGTCCGTATGTGTGGGGAAACCGAGTTAGGGTTGTTTTCGGACCCCACCTCCAAGGGGTCACGAAAATCCCCTCTGTTCCCCCATATATACAGCCCTTAGGGCGTCGTTTAGACTTGGGTTTTAATTAGATTTAAGTTAGCCATAGCCGCAACTTCGAGCTCTTCGTTTGTGTCATCCGACCAGGCCAAGACCTCATTGGAACCCCAACTTTCGTAATCTTTCATCTTATATTCGCAATATCCAGATTGCAATTCTTAGTTCTTGCTTGTTCTTCGATTGCTTGCAGGAATTAGACCTTCGTGGTCAGGTTGATCGTGCATCCGCGGGATCAATAACCTCTCGGAGTTGGTTTAGCGATCGCTAAGGCGCAACGTCTTCGCACGTTCGTAGTCGGGTCGTGAAAGTCTACTCCACCATAATCGATCTCCACCATCTCATCGAAACATCGGGACACCTTCGCCTCTATCAATGCCTCTCTCTGACATCACTCTTATTTCTGGTAAGATCATTTGCAGAATCCAACGGAGATAGTTGTACGTACATTTCATGGTCGACTCCATGATCGCTTCTTTGGTAAGTGAGCGGAGGAGATCTAGCATGGATGTCAGCGGCGTTCTTTTGTGTTGTAAGATTCTTAATAAAAGCAGGAGATGGCGCGTACGGCCCATCGACATCATTGGAATCTTAGTTGTGCGCAAAGTTGGGCCAGTAGCAGTTTGGTCGGCAGGCGCGACGTTGGGCTTGGTCGACACCTTGATAGCTTCAGCTATAACGTCATCTCCTTGTGCGGGATGCAACACTTTGGTCTGTGCTTCAGGGGGTAAAATTGAAGACTGGACAACAACTTTTTCGCGGGTTCTGATACAGTGGATGTTATTGATACAATTGAAGCACCCTCAACGGTGACACCGACAGACTTGTCAGCTGCAACAACCCTCTGGGTGGCAAGAACGGTGTCATGGCTCCTCTTCCGCACATAAAAACAATGAGCTTCCTCCGTGTGGGCAATGCTTGCAACAATCACTCCCTCATGAAATAGGGTTGAAGCTGGAACGTAGACATCATCTGTTTTGTTGCGTGCCGGCGCGCCGTCATGTGGAAACTTCTTTGGGACATTGGTGGTTGGCGTGTCATCAATCGGCTATCATATGAGTTTATAAATGCCCCAAACTTTTTATAACACTGGTTTGGGGTACAACATAAATTTAGGAGCAAGTTTCTTGTTGTATAAAAATCTAAAGGCTGTTAAACTAATTACAAAGAGAAAGAAATAAACAAAAAACGGAAAACAAAAAAGGCAAGCCCTATTCCCTCGCCCATAGCAACCCCCACCACTGGACCGGCCCACTCCCCTCCCCACTGGGCCGAGCCCACTCTGGCCTCACCTCCTGTCCCCTTCCCTGTTCACGATATGCGTGTCGGCCATCCCCCGGCTGCCTCGCCATGGGCACGCCGTGGTGCCCATCGGCGGCTCGCCGGCGGGGAATAAGACCCCGAGGCAACCCAGAGCCCTCCCCCAACGCAACCCTAGCCCGCAGATCCGCCGCCCCTCCATTTCCCCTCCCCCTCTCTCTGGACCGACCTCTCCCGCGCGGCCGTGGCCACGCCGCCATGGTTCTCGCGGCCACCATGCTCCCCGGTCCTCGCCTCCATGTCCTGGGTGTGCGCCTTGCTCGTCTGCGTCTCCCCGTGCGCGCAATCGACCCGAGGATCCCCGTGGAACGCACGCCCCCCCTTCTTCCTTGCCACCGGCCATTGCCTCGTCTACGAAAAATTCGTCGCCTTCAAGTCTTCCCCGGGCATGCTGTGCTCACCTACAGGCTCACTGTGAGCAACCCCGCTAGAACCCCCTTTTTTGAGCTCGATTTCGAGCTTTAGCACGTGCTGCCGCCGTTACGCGCTCCGGCCACTGTAACAGCCCAGATTTCACAAAAATTAAAAATTTTGTTTTCTGCGTGAATTGTTTGATTATCTGATTTGTTTGCGGTGTTTGCATCCCCGATTTATCGATCGACGATTATTTCCCCCCCTCTTATCTCGTACCGAATGGAGACCGACCCTTGCCACCCTGACAGTCGACCTTTGCGACACCGGGTTTCTACCCGATCACCGTCGTGAAAACCCGCAGAAAACTAGCCAAAGCCAACGGAACGAAAAACCCCGTTTAATAATTAAACGTGTTATTTTCATGGAGCACCGGAAACTGTTCTCGGAACGGTTCCAGCGCGAGGTGAACACCGCCGGCTCAACGCACTGATCGCGCAGTTCAAAGTTTTACCCGAATCGGAGGTCCTGCGGACCCCCGGCGGTCAGAAACGTAAACACCGCGCGCGCGAGAGAGAAACCGGGGATGTTTTTGCAAATTTCCAGCCACCTGGGCTATATAAAGACCACCACTCTCCCACACCTTTCTAGGGTTTCCCTAGCCACAAAATTGCAGCCACCCCCTCCACTTTGCCCCAAATTTCCCCCAAATACCCCTATTTTCGTCCAACCCTAGCCTCAGCTGCTCCCGGCCGTACGATCGGGCGATCGGAGGGCTACGAGCGCGCCACGTCACCCCTAGCCAGATCCTCTCTCCTCCCGCACGCCAGCCGCGGGCTCACCGCCACCGCTCCTCCTCCAGCCGGCAACCGCGGCCAGCACCCCGCCGGCGAGCAGCCGAGCTGCCGCCGCAGGTCAGCCGCGCCGCCCGGCCTCCTCTCCTCATTTCCCTCCTCACCTTGGCTCCTCTCCCGCAGATCGTCATCGCGCCTCGCCGCACGGCTTCGCCGGCCGCCGCCCCATGGCGCCATGGCCGGAGCCGCCCTGATCTCCTCGCTGCGCCGCCCGAAGACGGCCAGGTCGGGCCGCCACGACCTCCCGGCGCCCCTCCCGCGCCCGAACCGTTCCTCCACGACTCCCCTCGCCGGCGTTGATGCAGCGGCCGCTCCGATCGGATCGGGAGCCGATCCAGCCACACCAGCCGCAGGTGGGCCGGCTTGCAGCAGCCCACCACCGGCCCAGTCCAAGACGCCACCTCGCCAGATGGGCCGAGGCCCATGGGTGAGCCAGCCCAACGCCTTTTATTTTTATTTTTATTTTCGTCTGTTTTTTTTCTTTTACCCTCTGTAATTTTTCCAAAGTCTGGAGATATTGTTGTTGTATTCAGTTTTGCGATGTAGTTTGCAAATGAACTGTAGCTCGGATGACGTTGCGCCCAAAAGGAAAATTGTTTAGAATTGTGTGTACTTCAATCCATCTTTTGTGAGCATTTTGATTTGAGGCCATCTTGATGTTGTTAATATCTGTTGAAGTGGACATCAGGCTGTTAACTGCTACTAATTTCTGTTAAGTGTTGCTATTGTTATTTTATTGCAAGTTTGCATGATGATTGTGACACATCCATGAGGCCTATTGCATTGATTCTTGTTGCATACTGTTAAGCATCATGTCTACTTCCATTATATGTATTGCATTGTCATGTTAGTATTCCTGGTCATAGTTATATTCTGCTCCAAAGTTGCTATGCTGCTGTTGTTGACAGCCACCTCTGTTTTTCTCTAAGTTTATAACTTTCCGATGCCATGTTGTATGCTTAATATCTTTTGATCTGTTATGCCTATGACCATGATTCTTGTTTGTACATGATCACCATCATGCCTACTCCATGCTCATCTATTGCTATGTCATGTTGTTGCACTTTTGCATATAGTTTTTCTCCTGTTTATACAGCATGATAATAACAATTTCTGCCCTGTTTTCCTGATTTTCACTAAGTCCTAGACCAGTAATGTTTTATAGCTTTTTGTGTTGCTTATAACTAGTGAACCATGCTGCATTTTTGCATGACTCCTTTTGCCATGCCTTCCTTTCCATGTCTACTTTAGCTGCATATCATTTGTGAGCATGTTTGCATTCATTATCCTGTTTATGCATTGCTCTAAAGTGTGCTTCCTGATGTTGGCAGATTGTGCCCGTAACTTGTTTTGCTTGTATCTTTTTAACCGTAACTCCGTTTGGAGTGTTCTTTATATGTAACTTGATTACTTTTTCGTGTAATTTGTGTTTATGCTATTGTTTTCTGCTGTTAACCAACCTAAAATATGGTTTAGGGTAGAACAGTACCAATTATTTAAATTGTCGTGGAGCACTTAGTGATATACCATGTTTAGGTTGTGCCACACTTAAAATGACTAGAATAGATAGTTTATCTTATGCTTCACCTCTTGCCATGTTTGTGTGCTATGCCATGCTTGAGTGATATTCCATGTTAACAATCTTTGCTCTCCTTGTGTAGCTAAAAAACTTGAACCCTTGTAAATGTGCGGTATCGTCGTGTGTGACGAGTACTCCACTTAACCTGTTAGTAACCGCTCTCGACGGTAGGTGCGATGTCTCGTGTTGCCTTCTTGTTGATGCTTGCTCGTGTTTGCTTTGTAGTAATAGATGCTTGCTCGTTGATTTCTTTCCAGTGTTTACCGTCTTGTGTGCTTCCGCGGGTACCTCTCGGAGACGATGCGAGCTTGCGATCAACTACACCTTCGGAACCCGACTTATCAACAGGCAATGACTATACATTACTTATGATCCATTCTATTTCAGCCAGCGGTTTGCATGCTAGTCTAGGATAGGTTCGATGTTTGATCCTACCACATGTTTACAACCTCTTTCAAACCGATATAGCCATGTCCCCTCCCAGCAAACCATGTACTTCTATGTTACTATTGCTTGTTGCTCAGCCCCTGCTTAGTATGCATGCTTAGGATGCTACGAGGTTGCCCTGTTACTCCTGGTTCGGGCTATCACATTATTATATTGTTTTTGATGATATGATTATTATAATGTTGACTATATTCGACGAAGGATGGAAGGTCTAGGCTATCCCACCCCGACGCTTTGTTCCATTCGAGTCACCTAGGATCCGAGTTCCAGGTATTGGTTTTAAGAATGAGCGTGCCTAACCGCGTGTGGGATTTTATGGGGTCCCCTTTTATTACCTACCTAGCTTCAAACATTTCTAGTGGTGGCCCAAGCTGATTTACCATTTGCAAACCATGCATATATGCCTGTCGGGTCGCTCCTAGTAGACATCCTTTAAACCAACCAGGGCCAACGAGGACTTTGTTTCCTTGTTGGTCCAACCTGTCCGGCTGAGGACCCGACGTCATGTGAGAATTACCAGCAATCCAAACCTGCGACATACGGTAGAGACTAGATCGAGAGAGCGGCCGACTCCTGAGCTGGATGTCGACTCACCGGGGGCCACCCGGATTCTTCGTTGTTAGCTAGAGGGACCTGTCGTTTCGGATCTCTCGGAACTAAATCATAAAATGGTTGCCTATGATGGGTAGCAACTAAGAGAGATGGGCGTGCGTGCGGAGCCTTGTAATGGGAAGTTGGTACACCCCTGCAGGGTTAAATATTTTCGAGAAGCTGTGTCCACGGTTATGGACGACTTGAGACCTACTCCTTGTTCATAGACAACAATAACTGAGATAATCTTATTATAACTTGATGAACGTGTGTGTGCCTCGATTGCTTCTTCTTTGTCGGGATGCGAAGAGGAGGACAAGGATAGGATAGGTGTTATGTTTGCGTAACTAGATGATAGCAGACTTGTTGGAGGCGATTCCTCATCGAATGCTTGGCTTCTTATCTTACTCTCTAGATCGTTAGCCACTTCATAAATGCTAGTGCGGCAGCAACCTCATCACTTACCCCATCCTTACCGTAAACTACTAGTTATCCTAGAATGACGAGTGATGAAGTCCTTGCTGGGTCAGATGTAAGAACCCCAACTAGGGTAAGTGCTAGGGTTTGAGTTCCCGTTTGCATCATGAAGAAAAAATCAAAAGAAAATTAAAAATGGGGAAAAGAAAAGCACTGGGAAATTAATTCAAATGGCCAGATAAAAATTTCCTCTAAAAATCCATTTGAATGTTTGTAAAACTTCTGGAAATGTGCATGACTGATACGTCTCAAACGTATCTACTTTTCCAAACACTTTTGCTATTGTTTTGCCCTCATTCTTGCATGATTTGGACGAAACTAACCCGGACTAACGCTGTTTTCAGCAGAGCTGCCTGTTTGGTTTATTTGTGCGCAGGAAAATGGATTTTTAGACGTCCCAGAAAATTCCCAGAAAATTACCAGAAAATCCACGCACCGAAGGAGCCAGGAGGCAGAAGTGGGACCAGAGGGGAGCCCTGGGGGCCCCAGGCGCCCCCCTTGCGCGGCCAGGGGTGGGGCCGCGCCCTCTGGCCGCCTGGGCTGATCCCCCCTCCTCTGGTGCCCTACCGAGACTCCTATTTATCCCCGTGACGAGAAAACCCCAGAACAGAAGTCGCCCAGTTTCCGTCGCGGAGCCGCCGCCACCCTCTGTTCTTCTTCGGGAGGGCTAATCTGGAGGCTGATTTGGCCTCCGGAGAGGGGATATCGTCGCCATCGTCATCACCATCGCCACTCCATCCATCCTCCATGACTTCTCTTCACATGTGTGAGTAATTCCCTGCTATAGGCAAAGGGGATGGTAGGGATTGGATGAGTTTAATCATGTAATAGTTCGTCAGATTGTTGGGGGCATGTTGCCTATCATCTAGATTGGTGTTTATCTTCTTTGCTACAATTCATTGTTCTTAATGCTTTTCACTTTGGGCCCGAGTGCCATGTTTTCAGATCTGAACCCTATGTGTTTTCATGAATATATTTGTGTTCTAGATCCTATCTATGAGTTGTATGCACCTATTATGGTCCGGAACCGGCGATCCCAAAGGTGACAGCTTGGGACACCAAAGGGGATGGTCCATAATTTGAGGATTCCATGTATCCATTGAGTTTATTGCTTTGTTCCGGTGCTCTTTGACAGGAGCACCTTAATCTCCATAAGTTCCTTTTGGCCCCGTTCGTAGCGGGATGGTACGACAAAAGATGTTGTGCAAGTTCTTATTGCAAGCACGCACAACTACCTACGGGATACATGCCTATTGTTTGATATTTTCCTAGATGATCATTGCTTTTCTGTGTGCCTTGCCCCGTGTTAGAATTTATTATATGTTTACTCTCATCCATGCAGCGCCCAACCATCCATCTCCCTAGCCTACAGTGTTTTTAATCCTGCTGGTTATTAGTTGTTATTTTTGCTATCTATTTTTACTGTTGCTATCATCACTATCATATTACCATTACTACTTATCTATTGTTGCAAGCAAGTATATTTAAGGTGCAGTTGAATTGAAAACTCAACCGTCAGAGCTTATAAATACTCTTTGGCTCCCCGTGTGTCTAATTAATAAATTGGGTTAACTTACCCGCGAAGACTATCTCGATCCCTTACGCCTGTGGGGTATCAAGCAGCGTTTTTCTGGCGCCGTTGCCGGGGAGCATAGGAATATTTACAAGTCTACTTGAAGTATCTTGCCTGCTGCATATCATCCGCTATGGGTAAGAAAGGAGACCCCAAGGTTCCGATCTTACCATCCCGTACAAGAAAAGGTACCGTTCTGAACACTAGTGCTACACTTGATTCACCTTCTGTTATGAGTAAGTTTACTTCACCACCACTACATGATGCTTCCATTGAGTTTGTTACTATGTCCCATACTTTTGATGATGCTTCCACTACTCTTGATGATGCTACTTTTCTTGGTCACTATGTTGAAACTCAGACTGCTAAGGCTGCAGCAAAATCCAAGACCGAGACCCCTTCTACCTATATTCCCACCTGGAAATCCTTTGGTTACCCGAGCTTAGATGAACTCAAGGAGAGAATCCTTGATGATGATTATGTTACTCTTGATGATGATTTTTTCAGGGAACTCAGAGAGTTTGTCGACTCTGACCCTGGTGCTGTTAAAGAGTTGCTCAAAAGGCACGGCATGAAGAACAAAGTTATTCCTGACCCTCAATTTTCCACATCTCCTATATGCATCACTGATCCTGATTATGATTTCTCTGTTGATCTTTCACTTATATCTATAGTCGAGGCTGACCCCTTTTATGGCAGAGAAAATGATGATGCTATAGCACACTTGACCAAACTCGCTGAGTTAAGCAACCTGTTCACTATTGATGAGAAGATACGGAACTTCTATGTGGCCAAGATTTTTCCTTTTTCTTTGAAGGAAGACGCTAAATCATGGTACGATGCACTACCTTATGGTTCCGTTAAAATTCCTCAGGACTTAGTCAAATTCTTTGTTGATAAATATTTCCCAGCTCATCTGCAACATGCTGCTTTGCAAAGAATCTATAACTTTAAACAATTGCAGGATGAGAAAATCCCTAAAGCTTGGGGGAGGTTTTGTGATTTACTTAAGGTTATGCCGGGACATGGAATCCCCAAGAATGAACTGCTTGATATATTTTATGCTGGTTTAACCGATGAATCCAGAACCTATCTGGATAGTTGTGCTAGTTGTGTTTTCAGGGAAAGAACACCGGATGATGCAGAAGAATTAATGTGCAAAATTGCCAAGAATTATGAAGACTGGTCCGTCCCTGAACCACTTCTGCCACCGAAAAAGAGGGGCATGCTTGTTCTGAACCCCGAGGATATGCAAGAAGCAAAGAAGTCTATAAAGGAGAAAGGTATTAAAGCCGAAGACGTGAAGAATTTACCGCCTATTGAGAAGTTGTGTGAGCCTACTACTCACCCTCCCTTGGTAGAGGTACATTAGACTTTACTGAAAGTGACATCCCTAAAGGTAAGCCTCCTGACCAATGTTTAGATGAGCTTGATAATTTTATTGTTAAGAAAGACCATTTTAATAGGAGATTACAAAGTCAGTTGCATGATAATTCTCTTGCTATCAAAAGTTTGTGTGATGTTCTAGAAAGAACAGTTAACGATGTTAAATGTCTTGTTAAGCATTTTCATATGGTTCAAACTCAGCTTGAACAGATTTCTAATGTGCAAAAAGATTTGCTTGCTAATAATGACAAACAGGACATACAAGCTTATGGAATCAAAACTAGGGGTGGAACACACACCTAGGACCCACTCTATCCCGAGGGGCATCCAAAGAGGATCGAACAAGATTCCCAAGTACAAGAAGAAGACGAGATTGTTAGCTCTCCAAAGAAGAAAAAGAAGAAGAAGAAACACAAGGAGACTGACAATCCCGATGATCCTATTACAAGTGAAAAGCCAGTTGTTGATCCTAACAACATATCTACCTCCGATGCTGAAACAGAAGACGGTGCTGAGCCACAAGAAAAGGACGCTGAGAAGGATGATTCTCCCAAGGAAAGAGAAGAAGAAGCACCCGATAAGCGCAAGAGGTACTCTAAAGAAGACTTCATCGCAAGGAAACATGGGAAGGAAAGAGAACCATGGATACAAAAAACCATGCCCTTTCCAGGTAAGTCCCTCAAATCTAAAGAAGAAGAGCATTATAATAAATTTTGTGAATGGATGAAGCCTCTTTTTCTTCAAATTCCTTTGACTGATGCTATTAAGTTACCTCCTTATTCGAAATATATGAAATATATTGTTACTAATAAAAGAAAAGTTCCTAATGAGGCAATATCTACTATGCTTGCTAACTACTCTTTCAGTGGCAAGATTCCTAAGAAGCTCGGTGACCCAGGTATACCCACCATTCCTTGCTCCATAAAGAATAATTACGTCAGAACTGCTTTATGTGATCTTGGTGCAGGAGTGAGTGTTATGCCCTTCTCTCTTTACAAAAGTCTTTGTTTAGAGAAACTAATCCCTACAGATATCTCCCTTCAGATGACTGACAAGTCAACAGCTGTCCCGATAGGTATTTGTGAGGATGTACCCGTTGAAGTTGCTAACTGTTTGATCCTTACAGATTTTGTTGTGCTTGAAATGCCCGAGGATGGGAGCATGTCCATTATTCTTGGTAGACCTTTTCTTAACACCGTAGGTGCTATCATTGATTGCAATAAAGAAAGGTCACCTTCAACGTTGATGATAAAGAACACACGGTGTATTTTCCAAAGAAGATCGACAAGAGGCATGGCCTTAACTCTATAGAGAATATCGAGACCGTGAAGATTGGAGAATGGGACTGTCCACTACATGTGCACCACAAATACAAAACCATTATGGTGGGGACAATGTCCATTAAAGTAAAGGTGCAATGATCATTTCATAAGAGGGGAGACTTTTTGTTCTATATATCGCCGGTTTGTTGGTAAGAATTGATCAACCTTGCTAGTGGGCTTGTTTTATATAGGTAAAAAGTTAAGCTTGCTATGTTTTCATTTGCTTTAGCTTTCATTCTCTTTGTTGTACCAAGTTTTTATGTTTTCGAAGCTTCACAATACTAATCACTGCTTTAAGTTTTCAGAAAGTTTTGCAGCTTTTTGAACTCCGAGAAATTTTCAACAGTGAAGTTTTCAGAAAAATTCCAGAAAAATAAAAATAAAAATTTCCATGCCGAGAGTGACCCAGAGGCACCTAGGGCTGACCAGGGGGGGGCCACCAGTGGCCCAGGCGGCCAGCTCGCGCGGCATGCCCCCTGGCCGCGCCCACAGAGCGCCTGGGGCCCACAGGCCCCACTTCTAGGTATGTCTTCTTCCTCCTCCTTCTTCTCTCTCCAAAAACACGAGTTCTGCACTTTGTTCTTGCGTTCTTGCTGTTCTTGGAGGCGATTTTCGATCTCTCTCTACAGCCCACCATTCGAGCTGAATTTTTGAGCAAATACTCCCTGGTATGTAACTCCTTCACCCCTCCAATTAGATTTTTGATTGCTGGCTTCATTTGTGAGTATTTAGTAGATCTTGGTGTTGTTTATATGAGCTTGCATGCATGTGTAGAATTTTATTTTCCAAGTTTTGATGCAAGTTTATGCCTTAGGTAAGTGAGTTGAGTAGTTTGCCTTAACTCACTTGGTTTAAATCCTTGTTTTTGTAATTTGTCAAAAATTTCAGAAATGAGTTTGCTAGGAAGAGCAAAGGGGTGGCTTGGGAAGAAGAGGCCCGAGCGCTCCGACCGAGTTACAAGAGCTGCAACTTCACCCTCGACTGCTAGGGTGAGCTACAACGAAGATCATGTGCCCTTAGAGTTGTTGGAGGACACAAATCAAGCACGTGCAATGACTTTCCCGTGCGATGAATTCCTTGAAGCTGCAGGAATTAGGGAGGAGTTATATAATCTTTGTGCTAATGCAGGTTTGACGCGGGTCGCAACGTGCCGTGTTACTCAGTATCAAAAACTCACCTCCTGTTTTATTAACAATTTTAGATATAACCTTGATGCTGGTTCTGTTGAGTTTAAAATTTACAATGATCTTTTGACCATGCCTTTGGAAAAGTTTTGTGAAATAATAGGTGTGCCGAACGTGGGACTGACGGCGAAGAGGAGCTCTCAGCCCTCCGAGCTAAGAACCGTCTTCAGCTCTCTCTGTAGCATGGATACAAGGGATATTCATCGGTCAAAGATCTCCAGCATCTTATTTCCACACCTCAGGTATTTTGCGTATTATATTGCTAGAGGGGTGTTAGCTCATGACAACACGAGAAACATATCTGCGCCGGATATTGCTATCCTGGCAACCGCCCTTTCAGGGAGGTTTGATTATAATGTGGGTGCCTTGATTGCTCGATGCCTTGCTATGAACGGTAACAAGGGAGACTTATTTGGTGGCGTTTACGCCACACTTATCCTAGAGTCTCTTAATGGAACCCCACACCCCGATGATAAGCCTTTTACTTATTTAAGTTTTGATCTTGCTGCTATGAAAATGCATAAGGTTGTTACCATGACTTCCGAGTTTGGTAACCTTGATTATATCTTGCGTTTCGGAGCTACCACGGAACGCAAGATCTGTCTACCTGCACCTCTTTTGTTTGATTTTTCTCGCAGGAACGGATGGTCCTTTGATGTTAGCCAGTTCGATGAGTTCGTGGTCCAGCATCAGTTTCATAACCCCATGGAGTGGGTTGTGCCCGATGAGGAGGAGCATGGTGAGTTCCCACCTTTCCAGGGGGAGACCTTCACCCATTTTGGTGAATGGTCTTCCTCTGCTTGGAGCGCGGATCCTTCTTCGTGGGAGGAGCCGAGGACTTCGGTGTACGCACCGGAAGCCTCATACGACCCTTGGACTCACCCGTACTACCCTGGAGCAGGAGGCTCCTGGGGACATTAGCTACTACCAACTTAGGCCAAAAGCCTATGCTTGGGGGAGTACATGCCCTTCTCACTTCTCACTTTTCCATTGTATTATCCATTTTATTCGCTTTGATCTTTTCGAAGTCTTTGCCCGTTCTTCTTTCTTTCTTTCTTTGCAAAAACAACAAAAAGATTTTCTCTTTTCTTTCGCTTTCTTTTAACCTTTAAAAAACCCAAAAAGATTTCCTTTCTCTCTTTAGTTTGCTTTGTTTTCGGAGATCAGCTCGAGTCCGTGATGGAATTTGATTATATTTCCTACGTTCGATCGTGCAAGTGACAAGGCAGTAATGACGAAGATCGACGAAAGGGAAGCAACAAGGAAAACCGGTATGAACTCTTCTTGTTTCTACTTTTGTACATATGCCTGTACTTATGATCTAGAGATCAGCTTGTAGCGACATAGTGCTATGTTTACAATGCTTTCCCAGTGTTCATGCTTTCCTTGTGGCTAGTCTCAAATAGCTAGAGTACATAATGTGTTGTTGAAATGATTTACATGCATTGCATTGTTCATGGTTTGGCATACTGGAGTGGTATTTCCCTTCGGAGAATTTTGGGATTGACTTGGCACATGTTTACACATGCTTATGACTAGAAATTCTATTTTTGCCTTGATGATCTTTTTGTTTCATAATAGTTATATCACTTTCATGCCCGATTCAATGTTGCTTTGTCGCTCTGCATGATTATGACAGTTATTGCTCTCTAGTGTGTCGCTTCCCAGTCTTTTGCTAGCCTTCGCTCGCACCAAGCGGAATTATGCTTGTGCTTCCAAATTCCTTTTTCAAACCCAGTTGTTCCATTTGAGTCCACCATACCTACCTATATGTGGTATTTACTGGCCACTCCTAACTTATGTGGTATTTATTCAAAAGTTTCCCTTTTGTAACCGTACAAGCTCATGGTGTGGTGAGGCGAAATCAGTATCTTTCATGCCAAAAATATTTTGACGGAAGTTTTAACTAGTCAAAACAGAAAAAGAAAAAAATATGAGAGTTACACCTCCCCCATACTTGATGATGGAGTGAAATGGACCAAATGCTGCTTATGATAGGTGTAACGATACCCTCCTTCCATCGTTGAGGCAAAATAAAAGGTTCCATAGACCATCGAAGATTAATGGATAATGGAATATGTGTAAGCAAAAAGCATTATATATGGTTGGCATGGGAGATATTGAGAGACCTTTACCGTTCACCGTTGACTGGAAAGTTGCACTTCTCAAAAATATTTTATCTCTGTTTTCAAAACCAAGAGCTCTGGCACATGTTTAGTCTTTGCTTCCTTTCACGGGTTTTCAACCTTGCCATCAAAAGCCACGGTTCGAGAGTCTCCCCTTCTTCCTTCAAAGCACCAACTATGAGAGCATAATTTCCATTCTTAGTGTAACACGCATTGTCCCAAAGTATTACATTGTCTTCTGCATGCTTGTGTTATTGCTAGTCTGAAATACTGAGTTCTAGTCACCTTTAAAACTCCGGAGGAGTTTCTGCATTTATGTTTTGCTTCACTCATGGAGGCTAGCGAAATGCCACTCAAGTATGTTCAAGCAATGTGCATTGTGATCCTGTTTTGATTTTCAGTAGCTTATTATTTACTTTTAGTTGTTTGTGACTGATCACAAGAAAGATAATAGCTTCGTGCATTGTCCTTGTAGCATTGTTTCAATACTTGCTAAACTCTTTTCGTAGTACATGCTTATATACATCTGTTGAAGCAAAAGAGTTTGTCAAAGTTTTCTTTGTCGCGTCCAGTTCGTTGAACTGAATTGCTTGAGGACAAGCAATATGCTAAGCTTGGGGGAGTTGATACGTCTCAAACGTATCTACTTTTCCAAACACTTTTGCTATTGTTTTGCCCTCATTCTTGCATGATTTGGACGAAACTAACCCGGACTAATGTATTTTTCAGCAGAGCTGCCTGTTTGGTTTATTTGTGCGCAGGAAAATGGATTTTTAGACGTCCCAGAAAATTCCCAGAAAATCCGCGCACCCGAAGGAGCCAGGAGCCAGAAGTGGGACCAGAGGGGAGCCCTGGGGGCCCCAGGCGCCCCCCCTGGCGCGGCCAGGGGTGGGGCCGCGCCCTCTGGCCGCCTGGGCTGCTCCCCCCTCCTCTGGTGCCCTACCGAGACTCCTATTTATCCCCGTGACAAGAAAACCCCAGAATAGAAGTCGTTTTCCCAGTTTCCGTCGCGGAGCCGCCGCCACCCTCTGTTCTTCTTCGGGAGGGCTAATCTGGAGGCTGATTTGGCCTCCGGAGAGGGGAGATTGTCTCCATCGTCATCACCATCGCCACTCCATCCATCCTCCATGACTTCTCTTCACATGTGTGAGTAATTCCCTGCTGTAGGCAAAGGGGATGGTAGGGATTGGATGAGTTTAATCATGTAATAGTTCGTCAGATTGTTGGGGGCATGTTGCCTATCATCTAGATTGGTGTTTATCTTCTTTGCTACAATACGTTGTTCTTAATGCTTGTCACTTTGGGCCCGAGTGCCATATTTTCAGATCTGAACCCTATGTGTTTTCATGAATATATTTGTGTTCTAGATCCTATCTATGAGTTGTATGCACCTATTATGGTCCGAAACCGGCAATCCCAAAGGTGACAGCTTGGGACACCAAAGGGGATGGTCCATAATTTGAGGATTCCATGTATCCATTGAGTTTATTGCTTTGTTCCGGTGCTCTTTGACAGGAGCACCTTAATCTCCATAAGTTCCTTTTGGCCCCGTTCGTAGCGGGATGGTAGGACAAAAGATGTTGTGCAAGTTCTTATTGCAAGCACGCACAACTACCTACGGGATACATGCCTATTGTTTGATATTTGCCTAGATGATCATTGCTTTTCTGTGTGCCTTGCCCCATGTTAGAATTTATTATATGTTTACTCTCGTCCATGCAGCGCCCAACCATCCATCTCCCTAGCCTACAGTGTTTTTAATCCTGCTGGTTATTAGTTGTTATTTTTTCTATCTATTTTTACTGTTGCTATCATCACTATCATATTACCGTTACTACTTATCTATTGTTGCAAGCAAGTATATTTCAGGTGCGGTTGAATTGACAACTCAACTGTCAAAGCTTATAAATACTTTGTGGCTCCCCGTGTGTCGAATCAATAAATTGGGTTAACTTACCCGCGAAGACTATCTCGATCCCTTACGCCTGTGGGGTATCAATGACCAAGTGCCATGTGTTGTGGGACCCACTTCCTGCTCATGGAATTTCACAAAAATCCAAAATTGGGTTTGGAAATTAATTAAACCACTATTTGAATTGAAATTCAAATTGATTGAATTTCAAAAATGCCTAAAATTCATAAGTGGCTTGCTACTGGCCACCTAAGATTTATGAAAATATTTGGGCATTTTACTAAAATGCCTAGCTATTTAATTCTAGGCACAACAAACTTACAGAAATAGAAAAGAAGAAGAAAAAGAAAGAGGAAACACCCCTGGCTATTTGGCCCAACTGAACCCCCCCAGGCCCATCTAGCCCAGCCCACCTCCCCTTTGTCTCCTTCCTCAAGCTGCTCGGTGTCGCCCCGAGAGCGCGCGACGACCGCCGATGCCACACCACCTGCCTTCTAGGCCTCCCCTGCCTCCCTCCTCTTGCCACGTGAGCCCCAGAGACGCCCTGCGTCTTTTCCCCCTCTCACTGGAACCTCTCCCTGCCTAGCCTCGCCGGATTTCTCAGCTATAGAGAGCCCGCCGGAGCACGCTGCGGTGGAAACTTGCGGCCACTGCGCGCCACAGCTCTCACGACCGTGTCCCTCTTCATCAGCACCGACGACTTTGTCTTCGAGCCCCGGATGAGAGCCCCATCGAGCTGGAGCCGCCGCTTTCGTCACTGCAACCTCGCCGGAGCCCGCTGGGATTCCTCGCCGATTTCTCCGCCTCCAGCCACCCCCCGGCCTCCCCGTCCTCTTCAAAGGAACCAGGGTGAGCCCCTCTTCCGCTAGCCCCTCCCCGCGCTCCAAATTATCGCCGGGACCCTCAATTCCACCGGAGCCGAGCTCGGGCCGCCGCAGTTCATGGCGCCGTCGACGCCACAGCCCTCCCGAAGAACCCCGAATGGCGCAGATGGATGCGGGGGCACGCGGGGATCGATTTGGCGCCTCTCCCGTGCTCTCCCGTGACCATTTGGTCATCCCGGCGCCCTCTCCGCCGTGCCGGAGCTCGCCGGTGACGAGAGGCCCACCTGCCAGTGTAATTAGGGGGCTAACCCCCCTGATTAGTTGGCCTAAGCCACTGACAGGTGGGGTCAGCCCCCCAAATCAAATTAAATTTTAATTAGCAGAGGGTTAAGCCTCTGAGTCTTTGACAGGAGGGCCCCACTGGCCAGAAGCCCCCCACGTGATGCTGAGGTCAACATGACGCAGTAAAGGGCTTTTCTATTTAAAATAAATACAAAAAAATTACAGAAAATGTATTAAACTTCTAAAATTCATAGAAAATTCATATTAACTCCAAATTGGACAAATAATATATGAAAAATGATCAGCAGAAAATGCTCTATCCAAATAATCAAATTTCAACCATGTTTGAGTTGATCTTAAATTGGGACCAGTAGCTTTTGCTATTTGGCTTAATTGGAATTAATTCAAATTTAATTCAAATGCTATGCCAATTTGAACCATTGCAATGCAAACATAAACACTTGTACATGAGAGGCATATCATACACATGTCAAGATGGTTTACAAAGAACAAACTATAGAAAATGCAACTTGGCAAATTTGAACAACATTTGGAGTTTGAATTTGAATTAACTTTTCAAATCAACTTCAATGAACATCTGACAAATTTAACCTAGGCCACATCAATACCATGCCATGCTACATGATGCATCTTGATTGTGCATTGCAATGTAATGTTTACATTGTTGTTGTTCCGGTGTTTGCTTTGTTTGCTTGATAGAAGTGGAACCGGAACCGGAGGCCACCCCCTTCGTTGAAGACACCGTACCGAACCTCGTCAGCAAGGCAAGCAAACCCCCATTGATCATGTCTATAAAATCCTACTTCCCTCTCAGTCTCGCTTATGCATGTTTAGGAGATCACCGAGACACGCTCTTTCGCATAATTGAACCCATTCCGATGCATGACCTATCATTTTGTCACCGTATTAAGCAAACCACAATCCTAGCAGATATAGGAGTTGAATGATGAGCATTTTGCCCCTGCAACTGTTACTGCTTATTGCTGCTTAGTGATACAATGAGGTTACATTGTTTGTGAGTCGGGATGGATATTCATAATGGTGCTGATGATAACGTGTTGGTGAATCCACCCTAAAGAAAGGTGAACGATGAGAGGTTGTGTAGGAGTACACAGTGGGTTGTCTCGTTGAACACTGCCCTAGGCTCCGAGTTCCCGTTTTGTGATCCAAGACAAAGAGTATGACCACATGTAGGGTTTATGGGAGCCCCGTTTAGCCTTTTTACGTACCCGATCCGGTCCAGGAGTCACACTAGATTCGGGCTTTCCATTTGGCTTATGCATAGATATGTGGGTGGACCTGTGAGGCAGTGAAACCATCTGTCAAAGGTGGCGTCTCGGTCCCTTGCATTATCTGAGTCCGTTTCGTAGAACCGGCCGGACTCTCAAGCGGTGACAAACTCAGGTAGTCGACTCCTGGATTAGAGAAGGTGATGTGAGGGTAGTGCCTTCGTTTCATCCACGTCTGACACCCGCTTGAAGGGTGACAAGAACAAGTCGATAAGTGATGACACGCGTGTGAAGATGTACACCCCTGCAGGGTTAATAAACTATTCGAATAGTCGTGTCCGTGGTTATGGATTACTTGGAGACCTTTACTTGATCATAGACAACTTGAATGGATACTTATAAAACTTGCAAGATATACATGAGTGCTATGGCGTGCTTCCTCGTGGTGAAGTCGAGGAAGTAACCATAGTGGTGTATTGTTTGGAGACTTGGTAGTGGACTCGTGTACGCTTCTTACCTCAAGTCTGGTACTCGTAGTACAGGACTAGCCAAGTCAAAGCTAGCACTTCTGCATGTTGAAACCCCACCTCCCTTTACCTTGAAACTTGAGCATGAGTAGTATAGTTCTGATGTAAGTCTTGATGAGTACGACTTTATAGTCACGTTTGCTTATTCTATGTTTTAGATGGAAACCCGGAACCCGATGGAGTCACCTTCGTGAAGCTCGACGTTGACCTTGGTAGTATAGTTCCAGACAGCAGTCTGGTCCCTCGTGGAAGGGCATGTTTGTTGAACAAGGCTTCTCTAAGCCATTTGTTAAACTTGTCTGTACTCAGACCTAATTTGCTTCCGTTGTATGATGTAATGTTGATCACATACACGTGATCTTTGTATGCTCTATGTGTAAGTCAATAAAGAAGTACTTTGTAGAGTTATGTGATGATACCTGCTGTTCATACTAGACATGTGTGTTGCGTGTATGATTATAACATGCATGTCTTAGTATGGGTTTTCGATAACTTAGTTGTGTTCTTGCCGGCGGTCTTTTATACACCAAGTGGCCCTTAGATTTGCGTAGATTGGGGCATCGCGATGCGATTGCTCGTGACTCTGTCACGTGGCACAATTTGTTGTATGATTGAGCCCGCCCGAGATCCCGACTAGGTGATCGGGCTGGAGTCTGTTTATGTAAGTGTTATAATTCAATCGACAATATGGTTGAGGCGACTTGTCTATGACTATGGGATTTCACCACCCATAATAATTTAGACTTGTGAGCGGGCGATGAGGACCCATCTCAGTTGATCATCCGACCTGGATGGGATGCACCTCACGTACGATTCTTTCCGAGGGTGTTCTGTGCTTGGCCTTGTCTGCTTAGACAAGTGGGTTCGACTCTCGGCTCTCCATATGATTGAGTTGTGACTGGAATTACATACGCATATTCCGGGTCCCGACATCAGATGACCACTACAGTTGGATGCTGAGTACTTCTGTACTCATGATACTACCCCAAACTCTTTTAAGGGTTCTTGATCGACAATAGGTATGGTGATCGACGTTTCACGTGGAGACTCGACAACGACTAGTTAGGCGGATCCCGACGGAGGGCCTGGATCCGTGTGGTTATGGGGATCGATGATTTTCTCTTTTCCAGTAGGCGTTTGATTGTAGTCTATACTCAGACATGTATCTTCCACTATTGTATTGTATTAAGGCAGTTGTATGCCGATTGTATGAGATGTTGTATCCATGTAGCTGTAATGTTGTAATATCATGTTGGAAATCCGGGGCATATGGCATTGTCATATGTCGCGGTGGGACCGATATGTGCTTCGTCCCCGGATCTGGAGGGAAACATCTAGATCTGGAACAATACCTCATATCGGGCCTTACAACCACCGCCTGGTTGGTCGCCGTCGTAGCCTCGCCCCTCCCCGTGGGCGTGCGCTTGTACCAGTAGGTGCGGGGGGGGCAGGGGCTATCCCCTGGTCACCTCGTTCTCGCCCTTGCTCGCCAGATGGCCCCAGCCATGTCGCCGCCGTGCTTTGGCTAGTCGGCGGCGGGGCACGCCGTGTTAGCCAGTGGCTTGAGCCACTGTCAAGTGGGCCCATGCCCTGGTTAATTATCCCCTAATATGAGTTAGGGCCGAGAGATAACCCCCCTCCATGTGTGTATGACAGTGGGTCCTAGGCCTTTTAAAATTAATTAAACTGTTATTAATAATATGTGACACTTACATGTGGGGCCAACCCCCTTAATTAACTCTCTAGTTTAATTAAACTATTAATTAAACAAATGTGTCAATGACACCTGGGCCCCACTGCATTTTATTAATAAAAACAATTTCTGAATTAACCAGACTATGACATGTGGGTCCAGTGAATAATTAAATTTGATCAAATGTTTTATTAACAATGAGAGGTTTGACCAGTCAACCCTTTTGTGGATAATGTTAGGATTTATTAATAAAATAAAATCCAGAAATTGGTTTAAAATGAATTAAACTTTAAAATTCAATATCTTTTAAACCGTAAGTCTGATTAAAAAACTTTATACATGAAAATTGATTAGAAAAATATAACGACTGAGAATACGCTATCCGTATACCAACCACAACCCTCTAACACACCGAACAACGACATTCCCCCTCCGGGCCGTCTTTCGATAATCACCCGGAGCCGGCTTTTCATCCCCGGATGAATTCCCGCTCCGAGCAACGTGCATTGCACTGCGTTAGAATACCGTTAACATTGCATATGTCATGCCATTTATCTGTTTGATATGATTACTTTATATTTATTGTTTCTTCCCCCTTTATTCTCCGGGTGACCCCGCTTCTACGCCGACTACACCGCTGCCGGGTACAACTACTTCGTCGACGACCCTACCCCTACCGTCGAGCTTCCAGGCAAGCATAGCCATTCTCTTCCCCAGATATCGCCTATCTTTCCATACATTTCTTGCACTAGGCATTGTTACTGCTACTTCTACGATTACAGTCCTATTCAATTGCATAGCTTGTCATTGTCGACCCTTGTTGTACCTTCCTTTATCCTATGGTGCTGCTATAATTATGTATTATTTAGAAGTGAGCGATGCGTATTGTTAGCTAGGATTAGATAGCAGGCCGTGATCACTCAGGGGAGTGAACGCGGGAATTACCAAATATTATGACTGCAACAGGTACGGATCTATGCAGACACCCTAGGGAACCTACAACGGCGAGACTCTGTCGAGTCGTTCCGAGTTTGACTTACGATGGAATGGACTCATATTTCACTCTCGACGGCTCGGTAGCGTAGCATCACCAGGATGATACGAGGTTTACCTCTTTAGTTCATTCCGCTGATGTCTCTGTCTAACCTCTTTAAGTGTGCCATCGAGGGTGATACCTCCTGGTTTCACTTAATGGTAGGCACTCGAACCAACTGGTGTCCTTAAAGGGAAGAGTCGGGCGACCCAAAGGTGCCCGCGAGCGGTATATTGTCGGGAGCGACTAGGAGGGTACGACCGACGTTACTGGCGTGCTTGGCCCCTGCTCGTATCTCGCGAGAGTTACCAAACCACGAAAAGTCGAGCTCTACCAAGAGCACACGCGAGACAAGGTAAGGAGACGGTTCACCTTGTTGGTAACCGCGCGCTTTGACGGGACGACATGGCAGGCCCCTACGTTACTGGTGGGCCTTGTTGTTGTTCGTTCTCCGTTGTGTTGTTAGTCAGACAACGATAACGGTTGTCTGCGAGATAATATTAAAATTCTAAATGGTTCGGCTGTTGACTTGAGAGGCCCGTTGGTCTGTACGCACTACCTTCACGTGGGATAAGGAGTTATGGGCTCCCCTGCGTCGTAGTTTGTCCAAACGCTCTTCAGACGTCAGCAGTACCACGGGCTGATAGCCGGGAAGCGGTGTTGTCTTCTTTGCTGCAGCAGGTGTGTTTGGATTTGCTTTTGCTTCACCGGCCAGTCTCGTACCGTGCAGGAGCGTGTCAGGGTGAGGGACCTAGACCCCTGAGCGCATAGGATATAGTCCGGCGGATGGCCTCTCTGCTGAGCCTAGGATGGGCTGCGCCGTGTCGGATAACTTTGGTGGAGCGTTCCCTAACAAGGTTCCCGCCACCCTGGAGATCCGAGCGTGTAGGATGAACATTAGTGCACCCCTGCAGGGAGTTTAATCTATTCGAATAGCCGTGTCCACGATAACAGGACGCTTTATGCTGAAGCTGGATCTTACCACTACAAACTACTACTATGAAACTGTATGGTTCCGGGTTTTCTTCCTCGCAGGGAAGTCGAGGAAGGGAACTCGGAGGCATTATTATTAATAATAATTACAACTTACTATTATACAATGTCGCAGCAACTTCTGCTTCATAGTTACTTTGTGCTTTATATAAACTGTTGGCTGTTCTCATCTTGTGCTGCAAGACTCGTCAGAAGATGCTAGTCTTCGATAGGCCTAGCTTCTTATACTTATTATGATTTCTACCTTGCAGTCCACTATATACAGCCTCCCTTTTCCATTTGATACAAATGCATAAATGCTTAGTAGCGGACGTAAGACTCGCGGGTATACTAGATACTCACCCTTGCTTTATTTCCCCCTTTATGTTTTGCCTGATCGGCCGCTGCAGTCGACGTTGGAGCCCAGGATCAGGAGTACCCCGGAGGTGGATACTACTATGTCGAGACCCCGCTGACCAGGACCAGGAGTAGTTTCGAAGGCTCCCAGGCAGGAGGCCTTGCCTTTTCGACCTGTATCTCTGATGTTATTTGTGCTAGCCTTGTTAAGGCAAAACTTGACTAACTATGTCTGTACTCAGATATTATAGCTTGTATAACTTTTGTATTTGGGTCCGTGTGACCCCCTTATGTTGTAAATTATTGGTTTATCCTTTTTTGTTTAGTGTTGTGATGTGATATTCTCACCGTGGCACCCTAATCTCAGCCGTGTACCCTGCGTGTATGATTACTGTACATGGATTGATTTTAGGGGCGTCACAAGTTGGTATCAGAGCCAATTGCATGTAGGAAGCCACCCAGCCACTACCTGGTCGAAGTTGAGTCTAGTTTTTGAAAAACTATTTTGCTAACTTAATGTTTGGCTTACGGGCCCACATCGATGTCACTACGTGTGATATCTATGCTATTAGGATCTTTTTCTTCGTACCTATGTTCTGGGACTCTCCTCTCTTATCCTTGCTGGTAACTTTTACAAAATCTGACATTAGCATCACGTTCTCTTGATTCCACCCGGCGTTCTGGTGCGTACCCCTTTGATTGAGTCGTGTCGCAGGAGTTCTGACCCAGGTCCCGGACCGCGGATCCCATTCTCATTCTGGGAAGGCTGCGCGTTCTTTGGCACAAACTCCTGTGGCCAACAGATTTCTTGCGGCGTGATTGACATAGTGGAATCTATGTCACGTCGTGTATTCCTTACCGCGATCTGCGCGCCGCCTAGTGAGTCCTTAATTCTACGATGTTACGCTGCCCGATTTTCCGGTTGACTCTATGTATGGATGTGTATGTATTATATGACTACTCCTATATATCCGCGCCTCCTCTTTGTTGTCGCTTTACCTCATACTCGTTTCCGGAATCTCGTTAAATTTTCATCGCTGAAATACCCCTGTTAAATTCGAGCAGGATGGCTGGTCGTGGTGGTCGTGATCGTGGTCGTGGTGCCAACAATCCACCTCCGCCACCGGACTACATGGCCGCGATGATGCAGCAGCTTCAAATGAACCAAGTGTTCATGCAAGGAGTCATAGAACAGCTCCAGAACCAGAACCAGAATCAGAACCAGCACCAGAACCAACCGCCTGTGGTTACTCTGCGGGATTTCATGCGTCTCAATCACCCCTCTTCCACCAACCTGAACAGCCGCTGGATGCCGATGATTGGCTTTGTGACATTACTCGTCAGCTGGAGTTCGCTAGGGTGCACGCTGCTGATTACGTCACCTTCACGACTTATTTCCTGCGTGGCCCCGCTGCTGAATGGTGGGACAGCCACAAAAGCTCGCTAGCTGAAGGGACCTTCGTCACCTGGGATGAGTTCAAGGCTGTTTTCCGTGCTCGTTATGTCCCCCAGGCGATTATGAACCGTCTGAAGGCCGAGTTCCGCAACCTCGTTCAGGGCAACAAAACTGTCGAGGCATATCAGAGGGAATTCCTCCGCCTCTCCCGCTATGCTGCAAGTGACCTCCCAAATCAGGCAAGTAGGCAAGAGAAGTTCCGTGATGGGCTCAACTCAGATCTCCAGCTTGCACTGGCTTTGCACGTCTTCCCCGACTTCTCTACTATGGTGAACCAGACTATCACTCTCGAGACCGCTCAGCTTAAGTTCGGGGGTTCACCGAAGCGCCCCCATGATGCTGGCTCATCTTCGGGCAAAGCACGGAAGCAACGTGTTTGGCTTCCACACAGTTTGTATCGTCCACCTGCCCCTGCACCAAGGCCCTCGTACGTTGCACCCCGTATGCCTCCGCCCCCGTCGAGACAGCCGAAGACCGAGACTGCACCCCTCCTTCCTCAAGATGGCTTGTGCTTTAAGTGCCTTCAACCAGGCCATATTTCTAGAGACTGCCCCCAGCGACAGAATCAACTGGTAGTTCACCCTGTGGGCCACGGAAATGGCCGTGGAAACAACAGGACCCCCAACTATAATACTGGGTCTTCTGCTCACACTCGTGGTCTGCTTACCACATTGACGTTGATGAAGCTCCGAAACAACCTGCTACTGTGATGGGTACCCTTCTCGTTAACTCAATACCTGCTAATGTATTATTTGATTTAGGAGCATCACATTCATTCATGTCTGGAGCATTTTCATTTAACTATGACATACAACACGAAAAGATGCATACCCCCTTAATAGTTCGGACTCTCGGTACTCAGTGTCGTGTTCAATGGTTGCACCTAACCTCACCGTCGGGATCGAGGGATTCGAATTCATTGTTTCTCCACACATTCTGAAGACCTCCACCATCGACCTTATCCTTGGCATGTATTGGTTGAAGGCTCACGATGCCGCACTCTTTTGTGGCAAAAAGGTCATCCGACTCTTTCACCCCTCCGACGAAGTTGTCCACCACACCGCCCGAATTACCCGAGATGCTGAAACGCAGATCTATATGATGAATGCTTTGAATGCCGCACCTCTGGAAGGAATTGAGAAAGTTCCAGTCGTTTGCGAATTTGCTGACATCTTCCCAGAAGAACTGCTGGGGATACCCCCGATCAGGGAATTTGAATTCGTCCTCGACCTGAAGCCCGACACCGTTCCCATTGCTAAGCGCCCCTATAAGATGCCACCTCATCACCTCCTTGAGATGAAGAAGGAGATTGGAATGGCACTCGACAAAGGCTTCATCCGTCCAAGTTCCTCTGCTTGGGGAGAACCTTCGCTCTTTGTCAAGAAGAGTGATGGAACGAACCGTTTGGTAAAAGATTATCGACCTATCAACCAGGCCACAATACAAAACAAGTACCCACTTCCTCGGATAAATGGTCTGTATGATCAACTTGCTGGATCCAAGGTGTTTTATAAACTCGACTTGAGGTTGGGTTATCACCAAATCCGCGTCCGTGAAGAGGACATTCCGAAGACCGCCTTCATTACTCGCTATGGATCATACGAGTACACCATCATGTCCTTTGGCTTGACGAATGCCCCAGCCACCTTTTCCCGATTGATGAACTATATATTCATGGAATATCTCGACAAGTTTGTCGTGGTTTATCAGGATGATATCTTAATATACTCCAAGAACGATGAAGAACATGCAGTACATCTTCGTCTTGTGCTGGAAAAGCTTCGAGAACACAAACTCTATGCTAAGTATTCTAAGTGTGAGTTATGGATTCCTGAAGTTACGTACCTTGGTCATGTGATTTCCAAGGATGGCGTTGTCGTCAACCCAGAACGTATCTAGGCTATTCTTGACTGGAGTCCGCCCAGGACTGTCAAGCAAGTCCAAAGTTTCCTCGACCTTGCCAGCTATTGCCATCGTTTCGTCGAGAACTTCTCTATGATTTCCAAGCCTCTGACTAATTTGCTTCACAAAGGCATCAAGTTTGAGTGGACTGATAAATGTCAAGAAAGTTTTCAAGCTCTGAAGGACAAGCTCACTTCTACCCCGGTGCTTGCCCCTCCTGATACTCAGAAGGACTTCGTGATATATTGCGACGCGTCTCGTCAAGGATTAGGTTGTGTCCTAATGCAAGAGTGCAAAGTGATTGCTTATGGCTCTCGTCAATTGCGTGCTCACGAAAATAAGTATCGAACCCATGATCTTGAATTGGCAGCAGTGATTTATGCATTGAAGATGTGGCGACATTACCTCGTCGGTAACCGTTGCGAGATCTACACCGACCACCAAAGCCTGAAGTACCTGTTTACTCAATCAGACCTGAATCTCCGCCAGCAGAGATGGCTCGAGACAATAGCCAACTACAACATGGGAATTTCTTACACCCCTGGCAAAGCTAATGTGGTGGCCGATGCCTTATGCCGCAAAGCCTATTGTAGTGAACTGGAAGTTCAAGTAGAGCAGCCACGTCTGTATGAAGAGCTTCGCAAGTTGAACCTTGAGATAGTTCCACAGGGATATGTGGATTCCCTTGTTGTTGAAGTAGGCCTCGACAAAGACATCAAGTTCATCCAAAAAGCTGACTCGGATGTCGAAAAGATGAAGTGATATCTCGCCACAGGAAGGCCTTCAGACTACAAGCTTGCTGATGATCAAGTTTTGTACTTCAAGAATCGTTTAGTGGTTCCTAGCAAGCGCAATCTAAACTTGACTCCGAAAGTTATGAAAGAATCTCATGATACCCCATTGTCGATCCACCCAGGTAGCACCAAGATGTACCAAGACCTTCGTCAACGGTACTGGTGGCCTGGCATGAAGAAAGACATTGCTCACTATGTTGATGAATGTGACGTTTGCCGTCGCGTCAAAGCCGAACATCAAAGACCTGCTGGAAGTCTACAACCACTCTCTATTCCTGAATGGAAATGGGACAAGATTGAAATGGACTTCGTCACCGGATTTCCGCGATCACAGAAGGGTCATGATGCGATCTTTGTCGTCATCGACCGATTCTCCAAGGTTGCCCACTTTCTGCCAGTCAAGAAGACGATCTCTGCTAGTCAGTTAGCAGACTTATATGTTTCCAAAATTGTTTCCCACCACGGTATTCCGTTGGAGATCAGTTCAGATCGTGGCAGCATTTTCACCTCGAAGTTCTTGGATAGTTTCCAAGAAGCTATGGGCACTCACCTGAGCTTCAACACCGCTTATCACCCCCAGTCGCAAGGACAAGTCGAACGAGTCAATCAAGTGCTTGAGGACATGCTTCGAGCTTGTGTCATCTCATTCGGTAAGAAATGGGAGGAATCTCTTCCATTTGCTGAATTCTCGTACAACAATAGCTATCAAGCTAGTCTGCAGATGGCACCCTTTGAAGTTCTTTATGGACGTAAGTGTCGAACCCCTCTGAATTGGTCAGAAACTGGGGAACGAACCCTCATTGGTCCGGACATTATTCAGCATGCCGAAGACCAGGTTCCCGTTATTCGTGAACACTTGAAAGCTGCTCAGTCCCGCCAGAAAAGCAACTATGACCGCAAGCACAAAGAAATGATCTATCAACTCGGCGAACAAGCTTACCTCCGTGTCACTCCCATGAGGGGCACTCATCGTTTCGGGATCAAAGGAAAGTTAGCTCCTCGCTACATTGGTCCGTTCCGTATACTTTCTAGAAGTGGACAAGTGGCATACCGATTGGAATTTTCGTCAAACCTCTCCCAAGTGCACGATGTATTTCACGTGTCGCAACTTCGTCGCTGCTTCAAGGACCCTATTCGTGAAGTGGAACATGATCTGATTGAATTGCAGCAGGACTTGACTTACCAAGAACATCCAAGCCGCATTCTCGATCAATGTGAACGCAAAACCCGCAAGAAGACCACCAAGTTCCTCAAAGTTCAGTGGTCGAATCATTCTGAAGATGAGGCCACCTGGGAACGCGAAGATCGTATTCGTGAAGAATACCCCGACCTTTTCCCCTCTACCCCTTAGATTCTCGGGACGAGAATTCTTGTAGTGGGGGAGATTTGTAACACCCTCACTGTCATGTAATAGTAATCATTTTGCTAATGACAATTACTGTTGCAATCATGCCATTATCATCCTTCCTTTTGATCACATTCAAAAATGCCTTTTGGGTTATATTAAAAATATGTGACAATTAAACTTGTCCAAAAATTGTGGAACCACTTTTGTTAAATCACCAATATTCAGTGGACCATGTCCATGTGAGTATGGGAATTTATTAAGTTATAAAATAAATCAAATAATTCAAACAGTAGTTTAATCAATCCATTTTAATCATTTGTTGAGTAAATAAAATATCATATGAGTTTATAAATGCCCCAAACTTTTTATAGCACAGGTTTGGGGTACAACATTAATTTAGGAGCAAGTTTCTTGTTGTATAAAAATATAAAGGCTGTTAAACTAATTACAAAGAGAAAGAAATAAACAAAAAAAAGGAAAACAGAAAAAGAAATACAAAAAAAAGGAAAGCCCTATTCCCTCGCCCATAGCAACCCCCACCACTGGACCGACCCACTCCCCTCCCCACTGGGCCGAGCCTACTCTGGCCTCACCTCCTGTCTCCTCCCCTGTTCACGACATGCGTGTCGGCCATCCCCCGGCTGCCTCGCCGTGGGCACGCCGTGGCGCCCATCGGCGGCTTGCCGGCGGGGGATAAGACCCCGAGGCAACCCAGGGCCCTCCCCCAACGCAACCCTAGCCCGCAGATCCGCCGCCCCTCCATTTTCCCCCTCCCCCTCTCTCTGGACCGACCTCTCCCCCGCGGCAGTGGCCACACCGCCGTGCTGCTCGCGGCCACCGTGCTCCCCGTTCCTCGCCTTCGTGTCCTGGGTGTGCGCCGTGCTTGTCTGCGTCTCCCCGTGCGTGCAATCGACCCGAGGATCCCCGTGGAACGCACGCCCCCCTTCTTCCTCGCCGCCGACCGTCGTCTCGTCTACGAAAAATTCGTCGCCTTCGAGTCTTCCCCCTGCAGGCCGTGCTCACCTACAGGCTAAATGTGAGCAACCCCGCTAGAACCCCCCTTTTCTGAGCTCGATTTCGAGCTTTAGCTCGTGCTGCCGCCGTTACGTGCTCCGGCCACCGCCTGGTTGGTCGCCGTCGTAGCCTCCCCGTGGGCGTGCGCTTGCATCAGTAGGTGCGGGGGGCAGGGGCTATCCCCTGGTCACCTCGGTCTCGCCCTTGCTCGCCGGATGGCCCCAGCCATGTCGCCGCCATGCTCCGGCTCGTTGTCGGCGGGGCATGCCGTGTTAGCCAGTGGCTTGAGCCACTGTCAAGTGGGCCCATGCCCTGGTTAATTATCCCCTAATCTGAGTTAGGGCCGAGAGATAACCCCCTCCATGTGTGTATGGCAGTGGGCCCTAGGCCTTTTAAAATTAATTAAACTGTTATTAATAATATGTGACACTTACATGTGGGGCCAACCCCCTTAATTAACTCTCTAGTTTAATTAAACTGTTAATTAAACAAATGTGTCAATGGCACCTGGGCCCCACTGCATTTTATTAATAAAAACAATTTCTGAATTAACCAGACTATGACATGTGGGTCGAGTGAATAATTAAATTTGATTCAATGTTTTATTAACAATGAGAGGCTGACCAGTGGGACCCACTGGTCAGGTTTGAACAGTCAACCCTTTTGTGGATAATGTTAGGATTTATTAATAAAAGAAAATCCAGAAATTGGTTTAAAATGAATTAAACTTTAAAATTCAATATCTTTTAAACCGTAAGCCAGATTAAAAATCTTTATACATGAAAATTGATCAGAAAAATATAATAATTGAGAATATGCTATCCGTATACCAACCACACCTCTCTAACACAACGAACATCGACATTCCCCCCTCCGGGCCGTCTGTCGATAATCACCCGGAGCCGGCTTTTCATCCCCGGATGAATTCCCGCTCCGAGCAACGTGCATTGCATTGCGTTACAACACAGTTAACATTCAATATGTCATGCCATTTATCTCTTTGATATGATTTCTTTATATTTATTGTTTCTTCCCCTTTATTCACCGGTAGACCCCGCTGCTACCGCCGACTACACCGCTGCCGGGTACGACTTCTTCGTCGACGACCCTACCCCTACCATCGAGCTTCCAGGAAAGCATAGCCATTCTCTTCCCCAGATATCGCCTATCTTTTCGTACATTTCTTGCACTAGACATTTTTACTGCTGCTGCTACGATTACAATCCTATTCAATTGCATAGCCTATCACTGTCGCCCCTTGTTGTACCTTCCTTTATCCTATGCTACCTGCTATAATTATGTATTATTCAGCAGTGAGACCTGCATATTGTTAGCTAGGATTAGATAGCAGGCCGTGATCACTCAGGGGAGTGAACGCGGGAATTACCAAATATTAGATACCTTCCGAGTTGCTTCAAGTTTGACTTACGAGTGGAATGGACTCATATTTCACTCTCGATGGCTCGGTAGCATAGCATCACCAGGATGATACGAGGTTTACTTCTTTAGTTCATTCCGCTGATTTCTCTGTCTAACCTCTTTAAGTGTGCCATCGAGGGTGATACCTCCTGGTTTCACTTAATGGTAGGCACTCGAACCAACTGGTGTCCTTAAAGGTAAGAGTCGGGCGACCCAACGGTGCCCGCGAGCGGTATATTGTTGGGAGCGACAGGGAGGGTACGACCGATGTTACTGGCGTGCTTGGCCCCTGCTCGTATCTCGCGAGAGTTACCAAACCATGAAAAGTCGATATCTACCAAGAGCACACGCGAGACAAGGTAAGGAGACGGTTCACCTTGTTGGTAACCGCGCGCTTTGACGGGACGACAGGGCAGGCCCTGACGTTACTGGTGGGCCTTATTGCTGTTCGTTCTCCGTTGTGTTGTTAGTCAGACAACGATAACGGTTGTCTGCGAGATAATATTAAAATGCTAAATGGTTCGGCGGATGACTTGAGAGGCCTGTTGGTTTGTATGCACTACCTTCACGTGGGATAAGGAGTTATGAGCTCCCCTTAGTCGTAGTTTGTCCGAACGCTCTTCAGACGTCAGCAGTTCCACGGGCTAATAGCCGGGAAGCGGTGTTGTCTTCTTTGCTGCAGCAGGTGTGTTTGGATTTGCTTTTGCTTCACCGGCCAGTCTCGTACCGTGTATGAGCGTGTCAGGGTGAGGGACCTAGACCCCTGAGCGCATAGGATATAGTCCGGCGGATGGCCTCTCTGTTGAGCCTAGGATGGGTTGCGCCGTGTCGGATAGCTTTGGTGGAGCGTTCCCTAACAAGGTTCCCGCCACCTTGGAGATCCGAGCGTGCAGGCTGAACATTAGTGCACCCCTGCAGGGAATTTAATCTATTTGAATGGCCGTGTCCACGGTAACATGACGCTTTATGCTGAAGCTGGATCTTACCACTACAAACTACTACTATTAAACTGTATGGTTCCGGGTTTTCTTCCTCGCAGGGAAGTCGAGGAAGGGAACTCGGAGGCATTATTATTGTTAATCATTACAACTTACTATTATACAATGTTGCAGCAACTTCTGTTTCATTATTGTGCTTTATATAAACTGTTGGATGTTCTCATCTTGTGCTGCAAGACTCGTCAGAAGATGCTAGTCTTCTATAGGCCTAGCTTCTTATCCTTATTCTGATTTCTACCTTGCAGTCCACTATATACAACCTCCCTTTTCCATTTGATACAAATGCATAAATGCTTAGTAGCGGACGTAAGACTCGCGGGTATACTAGATACTCACCCTTGCTTTATTTCCCCCTTTATGTTTTGCCTGATCGGCCGCTGCAGTCGACGTTGGAGCCTAGGAGCAGGAGTACTCCGGAGGCGGATACTACTACGTCGAGACCCCCGCTGACCAGGACCAGGAGTAGTGTCGGAGGCTCCCAGGCAGGAGGCCTTGCCTTTTCGACCTGTATCTCAGATGTTATTTGTGCTAGCCTTCTTAAGGCAAAACTTGACTAACTATGTCTGTACTCAGATATTATAGCTTGTATAACTTTTGTATTCGGGTCCGTGTGACCCCCTTATCTTGTAACTTATTGGTTTATCCTTTTGTGTTTAGTGTTGTGCTGTGATATTCTCACCGTGGCACCCTAATCTCAGCCGTGTACCCCGCGTGTATGATTACTGTACATGGATTGATTTTAGGGGCTCACAAAACTTAGCTGTGGTTAAAATCATATAAATTGCCATCTATGTGTAACTCAATTTACCATCCAATATTAACTAAAATTGCCTAGCAGAAAAATGGTGCATAATTTTTTCGCATACAAGTTTGAGAAAAATAGTTCACCATACACAAGTAACTAGAATTGCCATCAAAACAAGCACACGAAAAAATTAACAATTTCTTTCGCATGGCGATGTTGTAAACTTAAGTTACATGCAATGAACAAGATGGGTTTGAGTGCACGTCCATCCACTTTGAGAAATTTTGTGTTCCCCCAAAGAAGTTGTAGTCAATGGAATGCCTGGCCATTAGCTGAAACGAAACAAATATAAATTAAGAGGTTATGTGAAACATATACATCAAAAACAAATGCAAAAACACACATAAAGCATCATAAAAACTAAGAAGACTGGCCTGCAATTGCTTGTACGAACTCTCACTCTTCCTATCTGAGTAAGAATTAACTTCACTTGCTCGTTGTTCCAAGCAGATACCGCAAATAGTCCAGTACGAGGTGGACCGGATTTCCCAAATATAACCTTTGAGATGTCAAGCTTGTCAACATACATAAGCTACAAAAAAAGAAAGTATACATGTTTCAAGAATAAGTGAGAAAAGATGAAACAAAAATGTACAGAAAGAGGAAAAACCACTAAAAGAGTAGCAAAACAAATGGTAAACTATAACACCCCGGGTGTCATGTTACACTAATCACTTTGTTAAATGCCATGTCATCATGATTATGCAAGCGATAATCACCCTTGATCAAGTCAAGTTCAAATTAAAACTCAATTGGAAATTCAAAACAATGTGGAAGTTATAGTTGAACCAAAAATTGTGCAACCATTTTTATTAAATGCATAAAAGTCAGTAGGTCATAATAATATAGAAATAGGTATTTATGAAAGTGTTTTATTAAAGTAAACAATTAAAAACAAAAGCAAAACATCACTACTTAACGTTTTGAAATATAAATAAATTTTAAACTATTTTATTTGAGACCTAATTTTTTTATAGCAGTGAAACATAATACAAAATAAATATTGAGACCAGTGGCACATTTTACAAAAATCTATTGCTAGCCAAAATAAAAGTATGAAAGAAAACATAAATGACTAAATAAAATAAAATTAGAAGACTCTATTTTTCGCACAGGGCAAAGCCCAACCAAAGCCCAGCACATCCCCCACCCCTTCTTCCTTCCCTGTTCACGCGTGCGTGGATGCAATCCCACGGCCAGACCACGGCCTCGTCGTCGTGGCGGCCATCCGGCGGCTTGCTGGCGGGAATAAGAAGCCGGCCCCGACCCCCCTGCCCTCGGAAACCCTAGCGCGCCCCTTTTCTTCTCGCTCGCGCCGCCGTCCTCCCTCGCTCTGCCTCGCTCGCCAGCAGCCGCGGTCGTGGCCACGCCGTCGTCGTGCTCATGGCCAAAGTCCACCTCCGTCCGCTCCGGCATGTCCAGGAGCTCCGCCGTCGATGACTTGTTCATCCCCGAGCATCCAACCTTTCTGGAGCCGCAACACCACGGCCGCCGCGGCCATCGCCGTCGATCTCCATCATCAGAGCATCCCGGTCTCGCCGAGCATGTCCACGAGCTTCCCGGTGAGCTCCTCCGTCGATTCCCCCTGTTTCCCCTTTGAGATCATCGCCGTAGACGCCTTCCGTCGCCGGAGCCGGAGCTCACTAGAGCTTGCTCCGCGCGCTCTCCCCCGCAACACTGGCCGTGCCCCGAAAATGACGTGCATAGATGATAAATTCCGCGTTCGGAAACATCAACTTGACATCCATGTCGCTGCCGAGACCCTTGCTTCTTCCTCGTATAGATGGCCGCCGGCTCGTGGTTCTTCTCTGGCTGGGTTGTGGCTGGATGGATGTACGAGGTGTGTGTGTACGTAATGTTGTATGGAGTATTGGTTGGGTTGTGCTCCTGGATGGATCGGCTGCGTACGTGCTGCATAGCTGCTGCCTATTGTCGTCGGCCTACTGCGGCTCGCTGCTGCTGCTAGGCGATTGATACTTGATGGCTGCTGCTGCCAGTCACGACCCCGTCCATGGCCATGTGCGTGCGCGACTACTGCTGCTGCGTTGTTGTTTTAGTACTGCTTTGGCCACAACCATGGCCGGCCATGGTTGAACGTGCACGGTGTGTGTGCGTGCTCTGTGTGCACAGCCAGCCGGCTCTAGCCGCCGCGCCTTTGTGCTGTTGATACGTTGCTGCGGCTGCTGTTGCTCTGCTGCCACTGCTCTACGGAAGCTTTGCTGTTGCTGTTGATTGTGCCAATTTGTACAGGAGCAAATATATAGCCAAACAAAGTCTAAAGTGAATAAAAGTTATGTTGGTAGAAAGTACTCTTAACCAGCTTTGATTTACCCCATTGGACCAACTTCATTTGATACACAGATTAAATGCTATGAAAATCGCAAAAGGCAGATTTATATTAACAGAAAAGTAGCTATGCCACCATTGCTAATTTTGAGCAAGAGTTAGACCTGCTACCGATCTTGTCATGCATCACAGAGGGGTTGGCATGAAAGTGCCCATTATCTAGTGCAAAACACATGTATGATGCATCTCCATAGGAGTTATAGATCAATGGCAATGATCACGCAAAGTTGGTAAAATTATAATAATTTCTGGAATTACAACAAGTGACCCTTTTTAAGAAAAGCGTCGATCGAGTAAATGAACTCTGATAAATTTACCTTTCGTACCAAATTCGGGATCACAAAAAAATTGTTCAATTTTGATATAGGGCACTAACTCGCCGAATGCGCAGAACCCTAAACCGTAGGCAGTGGCGGAGCCAGCCCATGTATGCAGCCGGGGCAAGATTATACTTGGTACATGTTAAGCTGCCATTTGCCCCAATAAATAGTATTTCTAATCATAGATTAGCATTGATTAGTACTAGTATATAGTGGACATTTTCTGAGCTAGCCCGGGCAGCCGCCCGGGGTCGCCGGGTGGTGGCTCCGCCACTGACCGTAGCATCTCGAAAGCAGCTAATAGATGTTTAAAACTAGACTTAGCAAAATTTCAATGAAATCCAAAAGTAGTCTATGACATGTGGGCCCATGAACTATTCAGATTAAATAAAATCATTTTAATTGCCACTGCCTATGACATGTGGGACCCTCTTGTCAGAGTTGATCAGTTAACATACACTATTCTGGATAATGTTATTTATTTAATAAAGGAAAATCAGAAATTCTATTAAATTGAATAAAACTTTGATAATCAATATCTTTTAAACCGTAAGTTAGATCAAAATTATTTATACATGAAAGTTGATCAGAAAAATATAATGATTACGGATACGCTACCCGTATACCCATCGCACCCCTCTAACATACCGAACACGAAACATTTTCCCTCCGGCTCATTTGTCTGTCAAACGACCGAAGCCGGTAAAACTTTCCGGATGAAAATGTTCTGAACATGAAAGCTGTTCAGAATGGATCAACGAGCACGGATACACTATCCACATGTCTGTCAGATGTCTCTAACACTGCAGACATGGAACCTTCCCCTCCGGATCATCTGTCCGATAATCACCCGGTACTGATGAGTCAACCCCAGGATAAATTTCTGCTCCGACTAAAATACTTAGTTCTGCGTTAGAACACCGCCAACAGTGCTTTTTCCATATCTTGAATTTTTATTGATATTATTGCCGAGTATTTATTTTTTCTTCCCCCTCTCTTATTGCCCGATAGTCTCGACGTCCGCTGCCGATGCCACTGTGATCGACTACTTCGTCGACGACCGTACCACTACTACCGAGCTTCCAGGCAAGCAGCGCCATTCTCTTCCCCAGATATCGCCTATCTTTTCCATACATTTCTTGCACTAGACATTGTTACTGCTGCTGGTACGTTGCTTACCTATTCAAATGCATAGTCCGTCATTGTCGCCCCTTGATGTACCTTCCTTATCCTATGATGCCTTATAATTATGCATTATTCAGCAGTGAGCCCTGCGCATTGTTAGCTAGGTTTAGAATAGCTGGCCGTGATCACTCTAGCGAGTGAACGCGGATTACAATTATTATAACTGCAACAGGTACGGATCAATGAAGACGCCCTAAGGAACCTACAACAGCGAGACTCTGCCGAGTCGCTTCGAGTTTGGCATACGAGTGGAATGGACTCGTATTTCACTCTCGTCGGCTCAGTAGCTTAGCATCACTGGGATGATACGAGAATATCCCTCTTTAGTTCATTCCGCTGATGTCTCTGTCGAACATCTTCAAGTGTACCATCGAGGGTGATTCCTCCTGGTTTCACTTGATGGTAGGCACTCGAATCAACTGGTGTCCTTAAAGGTAAGGAGTCAGGTGACCCAACGGTGCTCGCGCATGATTTGTATCGGGACGGCAGGACAGGCAGATACCATCGTGGGCCTGGTCCTTGCTCGTTGGCCATGAGATACCCTGTAGTACGAAAGTCGAGCTCTTCCAAGAGCAAACGCGAGATAAGGTAAGGAGACGGTTCACCTTGTTTGTAACCGCAAGAGTTGGTGGGACGACATGGAGGCACCGATGTACTGGTGGACCTGGCTGCTGTCGTTGTCCGCGACTCACCCGGATAGGGGCAACGATAACGGTTGTCCCGACAGATAATAATAAAATGCTAAATGGTTCGGTGGATGACTTGAGAGGCCCGTTGGTCTGTACGCACTACCTTCACGTGGGATAAGGAGTTATGGGCTCCCCTGCGTCGTATTTTGTCCGAAAGCTCTTCAGACGTCAGCAGTATCGCGGTCTGATTTCCTGGAAGCAGTGTGTCTTCTTCGCTCGAGCGGTGTATTTGGATTTGCTTTTGCTTCACCGGCCAGCCTCGCACCGTGCAGGAGCATGCAAGGGTGAGGGACCTAGACCCCTTGGCGCATAGGATTTAGTCCGGCGGATGGCCTCTCTGTTGAGCCTAGGATGGGCTGCGGCGTGTTGGATAGCTTTGATGGAGCGTTCCCTAACAAGGTGCCCGCCACCCTGGAGATCCGAGCGTGCAGGCTAAACAGTAGTGTACCCCTGCAGGGAGTTTAATCTATTCGAATAGCCGTGTCCACGGTAACAGGACGCTTTATGCTGAAGCTGGATCTTACCACTACAAACTGCTACTATTAAACTGTATGGTTTCGGGTCTTCTTCCTCGCAGGGAAGTTGAGGAAGGGAACTCGGAGGCATTATTATTGTTAATTATTACAACTTACTATTATACAATGTTGCATCAACTTCTTCTCATGCTGCAAGACTCGTCAGAAGATGCTAGTCTTCGATAGGCCTAGCTTCTTATCCTTATTCTGATTTCTACCTTGCAGTCCACTATATACAGCCTCCCCTTTCCATTTGATAAAAATGCATAAAGGCTTAGTAGCGGACGTAAAACTCGCAGGTATGCTAGATACTCACCCTTGCTTTATTTCCCCCCTTTTTTTTCCTGATCAGCCGCTGCAGTCGACGTTGGAGCCTTGGAGTCCAAGAGTAGGAGATCCCCGATGCCGACCACCGCAACATGAAGATCCCCGATGCCTTCTACGACGTCGAGTTCTTGATGAGGACATCCCTACTAATGTTACACCCATATCCTCACAAACTACACATATTGGACCAGTTACTAGAGCACGCGCACGTCAACTAAATTATCAGGTACTTTCGTTTCTTGCGAATCCTTCTAATGTTCATGAACATATGATTCTGCCTAAATTAGATACTTTTGTTTTGCTTATGAATGAAGGACCTAGCATGGACAAGAAGGGTGGTCATTGGAGCGGGATCAAGCATGGAGAAGAAGGTGCGCGCGCGGGAAAGGACAATGGAGCTTCCAGTGGTGATTTTCGCACTTTGAAGCCACCATAAGGCGCGCATGAAGTCTTGGACGAAATACACGAGATGCCACTTCATTATTTTCGTCCAAGGGCAATTATAGGTGCTGCGTCACCTTAATATTGGGCTGGGCCCATGTAATTTCGAAATACCACATTATAGGCTGTTTTTAGAGTCCGTATGTGTGGGGAAACCGAGTTAGGGTTGTTTTCGGACCCCAACTCCAAGGGGTCATGAAAATCCCCTCTGTTTCCCCATATATACAGCCCTTAGGGCGTCGTTTAGACTTGGGTTTTAATTAGATTTAAGTTAGCCATAGACGCAACTTCGAGTTCTTCGTTTGTGTCATCCGACCAGGCCAAGACCGCATTGGAACCCCAACTTTCGTAATCATTCATCTTATATTCGCAATATCCAGATTGCAATTCTTAGTTCTTGCTTGTTCTTCGATTGCTTGCAGGAATTAGACCTTCATGGTCAGGTTGATCGTGCATCCACGGGATCAATAACCTCTCGGAGTTGGTTTAGAGATCGCTAAGGCGCAACATCTTCGCACGTTCGTAGTCGGATCGTGAAAGTCGTCTCCACAATAATCGATCTCCACCATCTCATCGAAACATTAGGACACCTTCGCCTCTATCAAGTGGTATCATATTTCCAGGTTGATCGGTGAGATTTACCAGTTTTTCGTAGTCTAGATTGGTTCTATTCTTCATACCTACAGTCCACGAAAAAGCCAAAAAAAATTAGGGTTAGATCATCACGTCCCACAACAGTCCTAGCCTTTGTCCAGTTTTCTTTACGGTAGTTTGCTTTGCTGAATTTACGGTTGCATCGTTGTGTCGAGTTGCTGATCTTAGCGTCTAGTTCCTTAGAGTTTCGAGTTCTGATCACAGTTTGTCACGCCGCCGCCGCCGCACTAGTTCCATCCGTCCGCTGCCACCAATCCGAGTCCAGAAACACCACCACGTTCCGCCAACCTGAGTCCATATACACCACCACGACCTACCAATCCGAGTTGAGTTCCATCACCCGTTCGGTTTGAGATATCTCCGTAGCCAGATTAGTTTTGAGTTTATTAGAGTCGGATTTCACCAATCTTTGTCGTACGTAGAGGGGGGTGATTTCCAAAAAAAAAACAAGTCTGACACGCTTTCCAGAGCACTTTTTAGGCCAAAATTTTCAGGGGTGAAAAAATTTCGTGCCCATACCTTCCTTAGGTCCAGAAACTCATTTTGAGACATTCGCTACCATAGTGATTTTTTTCGCACTTTTTCAGCCACCGCAGTCCCGCATCGCAAAAAAAAAGCAAAAAAAAATTCAGAATGTGCTTCTCAGTTGTTTACGTGCCACGTCGTGCTTTCGTTGGTGTTTTAGGCTCGCGTCTCTAGTACGGTCTAGCCTAGGATCAGCACAGTACCGACGTTGAGTGTTTATTCAGCTTTGCATCTCTGTTTTGATTACGGTTGAGCTTTTGCTACCATACTTGTCAGCCTTCCTACAGCTCCACATATATTCTACATCGTGCGTTTTGACACCTCCTGGCCATTGCTCTACCATATCTCTGAGAGTTTTGACCCGTTGGTTGTACATCACCACCTGCTGCTAGGTAAGAATCGGTAAGAACGAAAGAAAAGCTTGACGGATTTGTGCTTTCCACCACCCCACACCCCATTAGTAGAAGTAGGATCATATTCCTGTGTGTTTTCTATTTCTTCTAACCATGCCAGGATCACATGATGAAGTGGCGCGGGATGCACCCGATTGGGAGAACATGACAAACAAGGAGCTACATGATAAATTTGCACAAATGATGTCTAAACAGGTGAATGACATCGAGAACAGATTTACAGAGGCGATTGATGGCGTGGAGAAGATGATCGACACCAAGCTCGACGCCAAGTTTACTGAGTTGATCGCACGCCTACCTACACAGCCTGCTGCCGCTCCAGCACAGCCACCGCCACCACGGCGTGCACGACGTATTCTGTTTCCGGGCGGACAAGCTGCTGATATTGGTGCTCCTCCTGCTGCTGCAGTTGCTTCTACTGCTGCTGCTTCTGACGTCGGCCGGGATGACAACTACGAGGGTGATTACGAGGAGGAGGTGGAATAGGAAGCGGCCTATGAGCAGCCAGCTGGACGTCCACGTCCTAACATTCGCCAGGTCGACACCAACCACCCCCCCAGGTACGCGATGATGAATATGTGCCTAAACTTAAATTGAATCTTAAGCCATTTGAGGGTAGATATATTCCTGATGCTTATCTTACTTGGGAGTTAGAAACTGAACAACGCTTTACATGTTTACAATATCCTGAGAATAGACGTGTTACTCTGCTGTTTGTGAATTCACGGGGTTTGCATCTATTTGGTGGTCTGAGCATTGTAGATTGCATGCTAATAATATTCCAACTACTTGGGCTGCTTTAAAAGATGCTATGCGTACTCGCTGGGTTCCTCCTTATTATCAACGTGAATTGCTACAAAAATTACAGCGTTTGAGACAAGGAAAAAATTCTGTAGAGGAATATTATCAGGAATTACAAACTGGATTGATTAGATGTTGCCTAGTAGAGGATAATGAAGCTATGCGTGCATGTTTTATGGGTGGCTTAAACAAGGAGATACAAACTATTCTAGAATACAAGGACTATGCTACTATCACTCGTTTATTTCATCTTGCTTGTAAAGCTGAACGTGAAGTGCAGGATCGACAGGCCACTACGAGACCTAACTTTTCTGCAGGACGAAATACATCATGGACATCGCATGGAGCTTGTACATCCACACGTCCTGCTGCACCACCATCTACTTCAGCCGCTCATTCTTACAGGGAGCCACCAAAACAGCCAGCGCCACCATTCAAGGGTGCACAGAGTGGTCCAGCGGCGAGTTCTTTTTCATCCATGGCTTCCACAGGGCAAACACGAGAACGTGATATTAAATGTCGCAGGTGCCAAGGTGGAGGTCACTTCGCCAAAGACTGCCCCTCCAAGCGTGTGATGACTATTACGGCGGATGGTGGGTATGAGTCAGCGAGTGACTATGACGAGGAGACTTTAGTTCTCATTGCTCATGAGGAACAGGGTGCCCATGATGATGCTTATGATATAGAGTATATGGCTCTGATGATGCGGATAAATATGCTAGTTTGGTTGCTCAACGTGTGTTAAGTGTGCAGGTAACGAAGGCCGAGAAAAACCAGAGGCATAATTTGTTCCACACAAAGGGAGTGGTGAAAGAACGTTCGGTTCGCATCATTATTGACGGAGGGAGTTGCAACAACTTGGCTAGCATGGAGTTGGTGGAGAAGCTATCTCTCACCACAAGACCACACCCCCATCCGTACTATATTCAGTGGTTTAACAATAGCGGTAAGATTAAGGTAACGCGTTCTGTTCATGTGCACTTTAGCATTGCTGCATATGCTGATTATGTTGATTGTGATGTGGTACCCATGCAAGCATGCTCCCTTTTACTTGGTAGACCATGGAAATTTGATAGGAATGTTGTACACCATGGTAGGACAAATCAGTTTACTCTGGTTCATCAGGATAAAAATATTGATTTACTTCCTATGTCTCCTGAACAAATTGTGAAAGATGATCTTGCTAGAGCTAGTAAAGCTAAACAGGAGAAAAATAAGAGTGAAAATGAGATAGCAGCTCAAGAATTTGAGCAACAACATAAGACTAATAGCAAATCTTCTTCTGTTGTTTCTAATGAAATTAAATTGACTAGTCCAACTTTGCTTGCTACTAAGGTTGATATTTCGGATTTGGATGTTAGTCAATATGTGTGCTATGCTTTTGTGTGCAAAGATGCTTTGTTTTCATTTGAGGAATTGCCTCCTTCTTTGCCTCCTGTTGTCACTGACCTTTTGCAGGAGTTTATTGACGTCTTTCCACAAGACGTGCCACCGGGATTACCACCTATTCGAGGGATTGAGCATCAGATTGACTTAATTCCCGGTGCTTCGCTGCCTAACCGTGCGCCATACCGTACCAATCCGGAAGAGACGAAGGAGATTCAGCGTCAAGTACAAGAGCTACTCGACCAAAGTTACATACGTGAATCCCTTAGTCCTTGTGCTGTTCCTGTTATATTAGTGCCTAAAAAGGATGGAACATGGCGTATGTGTGTTGATTGTAGAGCCATTAATAATATTACTATTCGTTATCGTCATCCTATTCCTAGTTTAGATGATATGCTTGATGAATTAAGTGGCTCTACCATGTTTTCCAAAGTTGATTTGCGTAGTGGATACCATCAAATTCGCATGAAATTAGGACATGAACGGAAAACGGCATTTAAAACTAAGTTTGGACTATATGATTAGTTAGTCATGCCTTTTGGGTTAACTAATGCACCTAGCACCTTCATGAGATTAATGAACGAGGTTTTACGTGCTTTCATTGGACGATTTGTGGTAGTCTATTTTGATGATATACTGATTTATAGCAAATCTTTGGAAGAACATTTGGATCATTTACGTGCTGTTTTTATTGCTCTACGTAATGCACGTTTGTTTGGTAACCTTGGGAAGTGCAGCTTTTGCACCGACTGAGTATCGTTTCTTGGCTATGTTGTTACTCCACAGGGTATTGAAGTTGATAAAGCCAAGATCGAGGCGATTGAGAGTTGGCCGCAGCCCAAAACGGTCACACAAGTGAGGAGTTTTCTTGGCCTCGCTGGATTCTATAGGCGTTTTGTGAGAGATTTCAGCACCATTGCTGCACCTCTCAATGAGCTTACACGCAAGGCTGTGCCTTTTACTTGGGGTGCCGCACAGGAAGAAGCCTTCACGGTATTGAAAGATAAGTTAACACATGCTCCTTTGCTCCAACTTCCTGATTTTAATAAGACTTTTGAGCTTGAATGCGATGCTAGTGGGATTGGTTTGGGAGGTGTGTTATTACAAGATGCTAAACCTGTTGCATACTTTTCTGAAAAATTGAGTGGGCCTAGTCTGAACTATTCTACTTATGATAAGGAATTATATGCTCTTGTTCGGACATTAGAAACTTGGCAACATTATTTATGGCCCAAAGAATTTGTTATACATTCTGATCATGAATCTTTCAAACACATAAGAAGTCAAGCAAAACTTAATCGTAGACATGCTAAGTGGGTTGAATTTATTGAGACTTTCCCTTATGTCAATAAACACAAGAAGGGGAAAGATAATATTATTGCTGATGCGTTGTCTCGTCGCTATACTATGCTTTCACAACTTGACTTCAAGATATTCGGTTTAGAAACAATCAAAGATCAATATGTAAATGATGCGGAATTTATAATGTATTGCAGAATTGTAGAGAGGGTAGAACATGGAACAAGTTTGTGCTTAATGATGGATTTGTGTTCCGTTCTAACAAGCTATGCATTCCAGCTAGCTCTATTCGTCTTTTGTTGTTGCAGGAGGCGCATGGAGGAGGATTAATGGGACACTTTGGCGTGAAGAAGACGGAGGACGTACTTGCTACACATTTATTTTGGCCAAAGATGAGACGGGATGTTGAGCGTTTTGTTGCTCGCTGCACTACATGTCCAAAAAGCTAAGTCACGACTCAATCCTGATGGTTTATACATGTCTTTACCTGTACCTAGTGTTCCGTGGGAGGACATATCCATGGACTTTGTTTTAGGCTTGCCTCGAACAAAGAAGGGGAGGGATAGCATATTTTTTGTCGTGGATAGATTTTCTAAGATGGCACATTTTATACCATGTCATAAAAGCGATGATGCTGCTAATGTTGCTGATTTATTCTTTCGTGAGATTATTCGCTTACATGGTGTGCCCAATACTATTGTCTCGGATCGTGATACTAAGTTTCTTATCCATTTTTGGAGATGCTTATGGGCTAAGTTGGGGACTAAACTACTCTTTAGTACTACATGTCATCCCCAAACTTGGAAAAACTGAAGTGGTCAATAGGACATTGTCTACTATGCTTAGGGATGTTTTAAAGAGTAACTTGAAAATGTGGGAAGAATGTTTACCTCATATTGAATTTTCTTATAATCGTTCATTTCATTCTACCACTAAAATGTGCCCTTTTGAGATTGTTTATGGTTTTCTACCTCGTGCACCTATTGATTTGTTGCCTCTTCCATCTTCGGAGAAGGTTAATTTTGATGCTAAGCAACATGCTGAATTGATATTAAAAATGCATGAGTTAACAAAAGAAAACATTGAGCGAATGAATGCTAGATACAAGCTTGCTGGTGATAGGGGTCGAAAGCATGTTGTGTTTGAACCCGGAGATCTTGTTTGGTTACATCTACGTAAAGATAGGTTTCCTGATTTGCGCAAGTCTAAGTTAATGCCTCGAGCTGATGGTCCCTTTAAGGTTTTGCAGAAAATTAATGATAATGCATATAAACTTGAGCTACCTGCAGCCTTTGGGGTTAGTCCCACATTTAATATTGCAGATTTGAAGCCTTATTTTGGAGAAGATGATGAGCTTCCGTCGAGGACGACTTCAATTCAAGAAGGGAAGGATGATGAGGACATCCCTACTAATGTTACACCCATATCCTCACAAACTACACATATTGGACCAGTTACTAGAGCACGCGCACGTCAACTAAATTATCAGGTACTTTCGTTTCTTGCGAATCCTTCTAATGTTCATGAACATATGATGCTGCCTAAATTAGATACTTTTGTTTTGCTTATGAATGAAGGACCTAGCATGGACAAGAAGGATGGTCATTGGAGCGGGATCAAGCATGGAGAAGAAGGTGCGCGCGCAGGAAAGGACAATGGAGCTTCTAGTGGTGATTTTCGCACTTTGAAGCCACCATATGGCGCGCATGAAGTCTTGGACGAAATACACGAGATGCCACTTCATTATTTTCGTCCAAGGGCAATTATAGGTGCTGCGTCACCTTAATATTGGGCTGGGCCCATGTAATTTCGAAATACCACATTATAGGCTGTTTTTAGAGTCCGTATGTGTGGGGAAACCGAGTTAGGGTTGTTTTCGGACCCCACCTCCAAGGGGTCACAAAAATCCCTTCTGTTTCCCCATATATACAGACCTTAGGGCGTCGTTTACACTTGGGTTTTAATTAGATTTAAGTTAGCCATAGCCGCAACTTCAAGTTCTTCGTTTGTGTCATCCGACCAGGCCAAGACCGCATTGGAACCCCAATTTTCGTAATCATTCATCTTATATTCGCAATATCCAGATTGCAATTCTTAGTTCTTGCTTGTTGTTCGATTGCTTGCAGGAATTAGACCTTCGTGGTCAGGTCGATCGTGCATCCGTGGGATCAATAACCTCTCGGAGTTGGTTTAGCGATCGCTAAGGCGCAACGTCTTCGCACGTTCGTAGTCCGATCGTGAAAGTCGTCTCCACCATAATTGATCTCCACCATCTCATCGAAACATCAGGACACCTTCGCCTCTATCAGTTCTCGTCGACCAGGAGTAGTTTGGAGGTTCCTAGGCAGGAGGCCTCGCCTTTTTGATCGTTGTTGTTTTTGTGCTAGCCTTCTTAAGGCAGATCATGTGTACCTTGTGTCTATACTCAGATACTATTGCTTCCGCTAACTTTGTGCTTTCGAGCTGTTGTATTCGAGCCCTCGTGGCCCCTGTCTTGTATTAAACAACTTGTATTATTTTATTTGTAGAGTTGTGTTGTGATATCTCACCATGAGTCCCTAATCTCGATTGTGTACCTTGCGTGTATGATTACTGTACACGGCTTGATTTTGGGGGCGTCACATAAACTTTCCATCAGGTAGAGTCGACTTCCTTTCTGGTACATATTCTTGGATAAAGCTTCGTGAATGAAGTTGGCAATAAATTTACACCAATTCATGCTCTTGACATCATATATTTTGTCTTGATTGAACAAATACTCATAATGGTTAGAGGACACTGAAAATTTCCATGTAGTTTGTTCTAAAAATGCCATGGAACGTTAATTGAAATTGCCATGCAGTTTATAATAAAATTGCCATGCAGCAGTAACTGAAATTTCCATGTAGTTTCTAATAAAATTGCCATGCAACAGTAACTGAAATTGCCATGCAGTTTCTAATAAAATTGCCATGGAGCAGTAACTGAAATTGCCATGCAGAAATGACTTAAAATACCATGCATCAGTAACTAAAATTGCCATGCATCAACTACTAACTATGCCAAAATAACCAACTACTGACAAAAACAAAGAAAACAATGGCGAAGGTAATGATAAAGAAGAATATGTGACCTTCCAGTATAGGAAAACATCTGTTACTTGGCCGTGTTGACGTGGTAGGCGCAAAGATAGTTGAGAGCAGAAGCAGAAGAACCTTCCTCTTGAAAACATCGTCACTGGTATGCATTTCGCCAATCGATTTTGCAAGACTGCTTGTTAGTGGGATGGAATCTTTGCCAGGGAACAACTCCGGGAACAAGCGGTCCTACACAACATTATCCACCCGGTACGGCACAACCACTGTACCCTTGGGGACATCTAGGGTCTCGAAAACAGATTCTTCATCCAGAAGTAGCCTCCCGCGGCCAGGGATCACAAATTCCCTCGACTTGGGTTCGTATATGGAACCAAGCCATTCGCACACATGATTTACCAAGTTGGTGCACTTAACATCCAACATTGATTTCATGCCCATGTCTACGACAACCTGTTTCTGATTGTCATCAAAATCTTTTATGAGCTCCGTAAGCATCTTGTGTGAACCCCTATTACAGGGTGGTTTCTACATGAAGATCAACAAAACTAGTCAAAAACAATGAGTGAAACAAAAATAGTGAACAGTTCAGCATACATGAGGATGGAAAATGTAAATTACACTTCATGCACACCTCCTTCGCAGTCTTCCGCCCAGCAGCAACATCGGGATATATTAAATTGAGGGTTAGAAAAACACAATGAATTTGGCCATTTACATGGAAATTTTGGGACAGACAACAAGTTATAGGGCATGAAATGGCAAATTTCCATAGTACTCAAGTACTTAGGGTTAGGACATGACAATTCTGATTTTTGCCATGTAACACAGTAGGCCATGAACATGGCAATTTCGGCACATATAACAACTTGTAGGCGTTGAACATGGCAATTTTCAATAAAAATAGTACTCAAGTATTTAAGGCCGTGACATGGAAAATGAGGGTCAGAAAGACACAATGAATTTGGCCATTTACATGGCAATTTTGGGACAGACAACAAGTTATAGGGCTTCAACATGACAATTCAGGGGAAAATGATAGTCACAAATGCAGCAGGGCATGAGCATGGCAAATTTGGGATTTGAATCACTAATGCGCATGGCAAAAACAGTAAAGCACACAAGGCAATTTCAACAAAACAGAAATCGGAATTACGGCGCCAGTACAGAAAATGGGATATGACCCCTACGTGCTTGCCATGAACAACAACAGCCCCCCTGCAGATGAGAAATTAGAATTTAACCACTGGTTGATAACTAGGGCAACCATGCTCAATGCGGTTAGTCGGTGTAGACAATGCCGTCCTCTCCCACCGATCCAGGCTCGTCATAGATGAAAAATACTCATGGAGAAGTGAAGCTTAAGGCGTGTCGGCCCCGCCGACGTCCGAGGAGCGTGGCGACAGAAACGAGTGGGCAAACCAAAATTCAGAGGAAGAAGAGAGGGGGAGAGGAAGGGGAAACTGCAGCTTACCTTTGTACGCCTTCCAATGCAGTGGAGGTGGCTCCCGCACGGGCGTTCACCGCCAGCGGCGAGATTCGCGGCGGAACCACCTCGGAATCGCCTCCGCCTCCTCCGCGTCCTTCCCAGTTCAAATGGAAGCAGCGCAAGAGCGGCCCCGTACTAAATGCAACTAGCGCGAGTGGGGATGAGACGTGGGGAGGGGACGTGCGGAAACCGTCCGTCGCCGTTCGGGCGGGCAGCGGCTATGCCGAACGCTCGCCGGATGCTGACGTCGCCACCCCCGCTGCGTCGTGATTAGTGCGCCAGATCCAACGGTAGCAACAACGTTCGAGCGGGGTGAGGGCCCCGAACGTGTGGTGGCTATCTTTTCCGGAGATGTTTGCAATTTCTGCATGGTATCTTTAGTCGAAAAGACGTAATCTGGTCCATAAAGAGACCACATAGAATGCTGATCAAATTTCTATGACTATTCGTTCAGCCCTTCCATGGAATTTACAAAACTTAATGTGGATACTTCTTGTGATCAAGATCTTTCAAGGGAAACTACTAGAGCAGTCTTGAGGGACGACAAAGAAAAATTTATTGCGGCTGGTATTGGAAAAATTAACTAGTGTTCGAATATCTTAACGACGGAAGCTGGGGTCTTTAGATTTAGTCTAACACTTGCACAAAGGGTGGGATGCAATCACCACTTTATTAACTGACACTTTTGAGGCCATCGATATCATGAAGGATGGATGTTGATGTGCAGGCGCGTCGGCTGCAGTTTTTGATGATTATTACCATTTCTTTTTTGTATTTTTCCTATTTCTAGGTTCAAGCATTGTTATAGGGAAGCAAATAAAGTTTCTCATAAACTCGCTATAGCTAGATATTCTTCGGCTGTTGATTGGCTTGAGAAGCCTTCAATTGAAATTGTATCGATTTTCATAAACGATGTACTTATTATTTCAAATTAACCAAAGTGTGCAATTTCTTAAAAAAATATAGAAAATAATCGGATTCCGTCGGATCGCGATGCCTATAGCCTTTGGTAATGATAAAAATTATATACAACCGTGCATGTGAGTGGCACCACTACACCTTGTACATTTCTCTATTTATTTATTTATTCTATTAGGTAATTGTTTGTGCATTGTAACGGGGCTATGCATGTTTTAATGACTTATATATTTTAATGGTTTAATTTTGTATAGTATATACTTTCTTTGGTCTTCTTTTACTTTGTATACAGGATTTATTTAAAATTTAAACTGAGTAAAATCTCATTAACTTCATCAAAATCACACCATAAAATCAAAATCATTAAGCGCATCATAAATTTCATCTTCTATAGCTTTAATATTGTAGAAGTTGATATTTAGCTATATAAATAATGGTCAAAATTTACGAAGTATACTTTCATTTTTTTGTATATGCCTTCAGGACATTTAATATTTTCAACATGTTTATAACCACTATCGTTCTTCTTCACTTCATGACTTGACTGTCATTGTTGTTGGTGGTAATGTTATTTTCATAATAAAAAGAAAGAGCAATCAGCATGAGCACTGCTTATTCATATAGTTTTTTTGTATACATGGAATATGTTAATCTCGTGAAGTTATCAATTACACCCAACCTCCGCATTAATAAGATATCGAAAGACATAAGAAATGCACACAACTAAGAACAAAGTAAGAAAACAAATATAAAAATAAAGACCCGTTGCAATGATAAGACACTCGCAACAACAACACTCTAACCACCACGAAAGACAACACCCAGACCACATATGAGATTCTCCAAAAGCAACGTCTGCAAGAAGGAAAATGCCCAAGAGTTGTCGTCGCCCGATCAAGGATCTTGAGTTTTCACCCCTAAAAAACAATGCCTTCAGCAAGGTCATTGCCTGGTACAACCAATGAAGGCCATACCTTGAGCTTTCACCCTGGAAATCACGGCTCGGTACTCGAGAAGCACCACCAGAAATGTTATCCACCTGTGCTACCGCCCTCCTGCCAAGGTCATTGCTGCAAGTTATCAACACCCGACACATAGGAAAAACCCAGTGCCACCATTCTTCATCGCGACCAAAACTCCTCTCTGCCATTACAAGCCTCCGATCGCAGCCACCATGACTTTCTTCACCACTATCAACGTCGTGGAAATCTATACTTAAAAATGTCACATGGCATCGACAAGAGGAGAGCGCACTCGACCGAATCAATTCTGACAGATATCAAGTGAAGCCATTTCACCAAAAGCTGAGATCTCCGAAAGGAAGATCGAAACTTGTCGATGTCCAGATCAAGGGAGTGGCATGAAGCAGATCAACATTTTGGAACTTGATTGCTCAAAGAAAGCAGCGCACATGGAGCCCAAAAACCACACACAACAGCTGAGTCCGCGGTGCGCTCCAAGATCAGTATCACCGCAGCTCATCCTGCACGTCATCACTCTCCCTGCAGCCATGAAGAGCACCCAACCGTCGCCACCACATTTGGTAGGAGGTAAGCATCCAAGGCCCTAGATATACAAAATTGGTACACCTCTCCAAGACAGTCACCGCGTGACCACCACTATGCCTTTTTAGGGCCGCCCACGATGAGGAGAACACCACCAACGAGGGAGGCAACAGCCCGGAGTGGAGCGACCACAGTTCACCCACAAGAGACCCCCGCGAGGGGGGTGCCCCACCGCCACCTACCCTCGGGCACACACAGTCACATCCCAGAATTTTCCAAATTCGTAAATGTGGTAATAATATTTGGAAGGATTTAAAACTTTCAAAAATAGGATACATTGTTTGCTTTTATTTAGATTTTGACAAGGAGTGGATTCAATTTATTAAAATTGTGTCTCAAGTAAAATTTGGATTTGTAAAGAACCCTAGATGTTACTATTAATTGCCAAATTAAAGTCACAAATAGTCAGTGCCTTCTATTTAATACTTTGGGTCAGAATATATTTTCTATAAATCACATATATTAAACTAAACCCTAAATTAAATTTTGGACTTAATTAAACCCTCACCCTTTTAGGGAATAATTTTATTTCCAAATAATCAAGGAAATGATTTAATTATTTTAATTGGGCCAAATCTTATTTATTTATAAGACCCAATTACTATTAAAAAATAATTTGATTTATTTACTAGAAGATTAAAAAATTGATTTGCAAATAAATTTTAAATCAAAAGGAAGTAAACTTATATACTATGAAATATTATTTAGCAAGAATTAATAAATGCATTAAGTCCAATAATTATTAACTTCACTAGAAAGTATTCCAATGAGTTTATAATTGATAATAATTTTAATTAACATTAATTTGGAATAATCTAATCATTCTTTTATTATTTAATTGGCAAAGTATTATTTCTTTTCAGCCTTATAAATATATTGGGCCTCTATAAATATTTTTTAACGAATTTGAGACATATTTGTTCTTATAAAAATACAAATTAACAAAAAAATGAAAGAAAAAGAAAAAGAGGCCCGAAGGCCCTAAGGAAGATTACATCTTTAAGTATTTTCAATGTTGTTGTGGTGAGTACTATCAGTGCGGATTGCCTCAACACAATTAGTTAGATAATCAACCTCCACTAAAATGTGAGTGTACTTATGTGAGGGAGGAAAATGACCCATAAAATCAAATTCCCAATAATCAAAAGGTTCAATGACTAGAGAGTAATTCATAGGCATCTCATTTCTTCTACTAATATTACCAACTCTTTGACACTGATCACAATATAAGACAAAATTTCTAGCATCATTAAAGAGAGTTGGCAAATAAAAATCCGATTGAAGAACCTTATGCGCGGTTCCGTCACCGGCATGATGTCCTTCGTAAGGACTTTCATGATATTTTCTCAAGACATCCTTTTGCTCATACTCCGGTATTCATCTTCTCACGATCCTATCCGCACCTTCTTTACAAAGATGTGGGTCATCCCAAATGTAATTCCTCAAGTCGTGGAAGAATTTCTTCCTTTGCTGAAATGTCAAACCTGGAGGCAAAAACTTTGCAATAATAAAGTTAGCATAATCTGCATACTAGGATCGGAAATAGATTGTACCCTCAAAACACGTAGCCGCTCATCAGGAAAACTATCGTTGACTGGGATAGGGTCATGTGGTATATTTTCGATCCTGGAAAGGTGTTCCGCCACGGGATTTTATGCTCCTTTTCTATCAACAATCTGCAAGTCAAATTCTTGAAAAAGAAGCACCCATCTAATAAGCCTTGGTTTGGCATCATTCTTCTCCATAAGATACTTAATAGCAGCATGGTCAATGTGAATAATAACCTTGGAATCAACAATGTATTGTCAAAATGTATCACAAGCAAACAGTACTGCTAAAAACTCTTTTTCTGTTGAACCATAATTCTTTTGAGCACTATCAAGAGTTTTGCTAGCATAATAAATAACATTGAACTTGTTGTAAACTCTTTGTCCTAAAACAACTCCAACATCAAAATCACTAGCATCACACATGATTTCAAAGGGTAAACTCCAATCAGGTGGTTGCACTATAGCAGCAATTATTAGGGCTTTCTTAAGAACTTCAAAGGCTTCCTTACAATCTTCAAAAAAACAAAAGGAATAACCTTTTGGAGAACATTAGTGAGGGGCCTCGAGGTCTTAGAAAAGTCCTTAATAAATCTTTTATAGAAACCAGCATGATCGAGAAAACTATGAATACCTTTATTGTGTTTTGGATAGGGAATCCTCTCAATTGCTTCAATTTATGCCTTGTCCACCTCGATTCCCCTTTTTGAAATCTTGTGGCCAAGAAGATTCCCCTTTTTGAAATCTTGTGGCCAAGAACTACCCCTTCATTAACCATGAAGTGGTACTTCTCCCACTTGAGCACTAAGTTGGTTTCTTCACGCCGCTGCAAAACTTTATTAAGATTGTGGAGATAGTTTTCAAAAGAGGTTCCATAGACGAAAAAACCGTCCATGAAAACTCCACATTCTCCTCAAAAAACCATGAAAATTAGCAAATATACATCTCCAGAAAGTAGCAGGGGCATTGCATAGAGAAAAAATCATACGTCTATAAGCATAAGTACCATAGGGACAAGTGAAAGTAGTCTTCTCTTGATCCGTCGTATTAACATGAATCTGAGAGAAGCCAGAATAACCATGAAGATAACAAAAGTGAGTGTTTTTAGAGAACCTCTCGAGCATTTGGTCGATGAAAGGTAGCGGGTAGTGATCCTTCCTGGTCGCCTTGTTAGGTTTCTTCTAATCAATACACATTCTATATCCAACAATAATTCTCTGAGGGATTAGTTCATTTTAATCATTAGGAACTACGGTCATCCCTCCTTTCTTAGGAACATAATCAACATGACTTACCCACCTACTATCATTTACGATATAGATGATACCTGCGGCAAGTAGCTTTAAAACTTCAGTTCTAACCACATCCTTGATCTTTGGATTCAACCGTCGTTTATGATCAACAAAAGGCTTAGCATCGGGTTCAAGATTTATAGTATGTTGAAAAATTGATGGACTTATTCCCTTAAGATCATCAAGTGTGTATCTTAGGGCGACGTGGTATTTGCGAAGGGTTTCCAATAACCGCTCTTCTTCATATCCTGAAAGGTTGGCATTGATAATAACATGATATACTTTATTTTAATCTGAATAAGCATACTTGAGCGTATCGGGAAGAGGTTTTAGATCAAACACAAGATCCTCCTTTGGTTGTGACAAGATTCCTAAAGGTTCCACCGGTAGGTTGTGCATCAAGATAGAAGGTTGTCTCGAAAAGTTGTCATCTAATTCATTCCTTTCCTGCATATGAATGTCATTCTCATGGTCCTCCATTAATTGCTGCAAAGGATCGTTAGGAGGAATAGCAATAGAACAATTTCTTCAGTAATTTTATCCTTACTAGGAAAATCAGTACCACGGGGCTTCTTTGCAAATTTAGAAATGTTAAATTCATATGGCTCACCATTGAATTCAACAGAAACTTTACCTTTCCTGCAATCTATAATAGCTCCGCAAATTTTGAGAAAAGGTCTATCAAAAATAATAGGACAACAATTATCTTGCATTGACCCAAGTACCAAAAAGTCGGTGGGATATTTTTCCTTTCCGCATAAGACGTCAACACTTCCAGGGTAGAATTTCAATAGGAGAGATAGTTTCCTTGATCGCTAAATGGATGGTGACATCAATATCCTCAATTTCGCAGGGTAGAATTTCATTCAAGATCTCTTGATAAAGTGTAAAAGGAATGGCACTAGCACTGGATCCCAAATCACATAGTCCATAATAGTTATGATCACCTATCCTGACAGATACAACTGGAGTACTTGAAACTAGACCTTTATTCTTACTTGTAACAAGGTTAGTGGAGACAGCACAAAAATTTATAATGGAATCCTCGACATCATTAGTAACAAGATCTTTGACTAGCGCAACTTGAAGATCAACCTTAATTATATCCTCATGCTCACCAGCCGTTCTTTCACTTTTATTAATCAGTCCTGTGACAAAAGGATGCTCCCTCATCTTTACAGGAAAAGGGGCTTCTCATAAAAAGCTGTAGGCAAAATAGGATCAACAGCATTAATATCAACATGTAATTCTTTGAAGGGCTTATGATGTTGGTCCTCTTGCTTTTTCGAAACATCAACGTGAGATGCAAAGTCTTTGCAAAAATCAACTAGTACTTGGGAATCAAGACCAACCTTAGCAAAAAAGGTATTGAAGTAATCAGTTTGCACATAACTCTCAATATAATCATGCTCATAATTTATAACGGGTTTATTACCTTTATCAATCTCCCAATCTTTAGTATTTTTCTGGATCCTTTCAATTATATCCCATTTAGCTTCAATGCTTTTGTTTGAGAATTCCCCGCTAGGAGACATCACGCATATCTCTATCTTGACAAGAAAGTCTTGCATTAAAATTGTAAGAATAATATGTTGGGTCTCGCAGCAGAAAACAATAATTTTTCTAACTAGCGTCGCCCTTAACCCAAGATCTATCCAGCTGTATTAATGTAATAGGAAGACTTGCAGAAACATACCTCGGGGTGTAGTCTGTTGCACGGGAAATGTTCCTGAAAGCGTGGTTGATGAAGCCGTATAACCTTCACAACCCCCTGGTTGAGTTAGCACCTTGTCGGGTAATAGTGCCACACGTGTGGCACCACGTAGTACTCACACACATACGTAACTCGATGACGACCTGCGTTCTCTGATCCAGCGAAGGTGGCGGAAGTAGACCTCCCGGAACAGGAGTTTCGACAAGAAGACATCGTCCGTATGGTGGAGAAGCCTCCACCGTAGTACATGCTCCTAACAAGGGCTGTAGGAGAGACAATACAGGGGAGAAGATCGGAGAAAACCGATCTCAATTCGGGAGTTTAATGAATTCTCTATGAATTATTGTGTATTAAATAGGTGCACCCTACCCATCCATATATATGAGGACGGGAGGGAGTCAACCCCTCGACACTAGAAATAAGGGACTAAAGTACTGTAACAGCCCGGGATTTTCACCCAAATTAAATTTTTTTGTTGCTATTATTTTGTTGATTGCTAGATTTGTTTGCAGTATTTGCTTCGCAGATTTATTAATCGGTGAATATTCCCCCCTTTTTCTCGTATCGGATGCGTGACCGAACCTTTCCACCATGGCACACGACCCCTTTGCGACACCGGGTTTCACTCGAGCACCTTCGCAACTTTCGGCACAGGACCAGCCGTCGCCATCGGAACGAAAAATCCCATTTAATAATTAAATGGATTATTTTATTGGGTGCCGGAAAATGTTCTCGGAACAGTATTGAAGTGAGGTAGAATCGACCGGCTCGCCGCGCTGAGCGCGTGGTTCAAAGTTTTGTCCGAATCGGAGGTCGAATGCACCCGCGGCGGTCAGAAACGTGATAGCCGGACGCGCGAGAGAGAAACTGGAGGCGTTTACGTAAACTGGCCATCCAACCTAACCTATAATGAGACCACCAGCCTCTCTCCCACCCAATTAGGGTTCCCCCTTGTAAAAGTTGCAGCCACCCCCCTCCACTTATCCAGATCTGCCCAAAAATTCCATCCAGATTCGAAACCCTAGCCCCAGCAACCTCTGGAGCCATCGGATTTGAGATTCGAGGGCTCCAGGGCAGCCGCGTGGCCTTCCAGCCTCCTCCGAACATCCACCGTGCCATCGGGCCCCGCAGGGCCAGATCTGGGCCCGCAAGGCCCATCCTCCCACCGCTGCTCCCGTGGACGACCTCGCCGGAGTCCATCCGCCCCACCGTCGCCAGCGAGGACGGCCGCCGCCGCGAAGGTCCTCTCTCCCCGCGCCTCCTCCCCTCATCTCTAACCTCCCCCTCTTCCCGTGCAAAAGGCACCGGGCCGTCACGCGCACGGCCGGCGTGCCACAGTTCGCCGCCGAGCGACCGAAGCTCCACCGCGCCGCCGCCCTTGGCCTGCCGGCGACCACGCCCTGGCCGGACCGATCCACCCTGCCACACGCCTCTCCTCGCCCCGCCGCCAAGCCTCTTGCGACCGCCCCTTCCCGTCAGTGCCCCTCGCTGGATCGAGCCGGCCGCCTCCGCCTACCTCGCTGGGATCGGGAGGAGCCTGATCCAGCGGCGCCCCAACCAACCGCAACGCCACGTGGGCCGGCGAGCCCCCAGCCCAACACGGCAGCGCCTCCAGTGGCCTAGAGCACCGAAGGCGGCCCAACTGCTCCGTGCCAGCCCACGGCTATTCCCCGCCCAGGGTGCACCCGCACTAACCCTCACCCCCGGCCAGTTGAGCCTCAGCCCAGCTCGGTGAGCGCCCTTCCTCTTTTTTTCTTTCTTTCCTGCGCAATCTGTTGGGCTCGGCCCAACTAAGTTTAGAGCAACATGCGACGATTAGTTATATTGCACCCGGTCTGTTAGACCCAGATGAGATAGATTCAGCCCAGGAGACTCTTTTTTTTCTGGTTTATTAATAAAATGGCAGTTTGCAATAGATTTTTACGGTACCGATATCTCTTTAACCGTTGCTCGGATGGGTACATTTTCTACATGAAAGTTGCTCCATTTTTTGCGTAGATTATTAAAAAGTTGCTCTTTGCCATGTTTGCACTTGCTTACATGCTATTTCACAACTATTTACATGCCATGCCACTGTAAACTGTAATTGCCATAACTTTTTAACCGTTGCTCCGTTTAAAATGATCTTTATATGTAACTTTACTAGAATTGCATGTAGTTTATGATTATGCTGCTCTTGCTTGCTAATAAAAATAATAAAATATATTTAGCACAAAACAGTACCGAATTCCATTTTTATCGTGGGGTCCACAATAGTTTGCCATGTATAGGTTTTAACCCACTTAAAGTGACTAGATTAGATAGTTTAGTTTGTGTTTCACCTCTTGCCATGATTGTGTGATATGCCATGCTTGAGTGAGATGCCATGTTAACAACTTTTGCTCATGTTGTGTAGCTCAACAACTTGACCACTCTAAATGTGCGGTATCGTCATGTGTGGTGAATACTCCACTTAACCTGTTAGTAACCGATACGTCCGAAACGTATCTATAATTTCTGCTTGCTCCATGCATGTTTTATGTGATATTGCTATGATCTAGATACACTTTCATACACTTTTGATCATATTTGGACTAACCTATTAACTCAGAGCACCCTAGTGCCAGTTTCGGTTTTCTGCTGTTTTTCTATTTCAGTTTTCCCCCATATTAAAAGTGCTCCAAAAATTCGGCAAAAATCAGATAAAAAATCAACGTAACGGAAGCTTCCAGAGTCCCGAAGGGGGCCGGGGGGCTACCACCAGGTGCCCAGGCGGCCACCTGGAGAGGCCTAGGGCTTGGCCGCGCCAGGGGGTGCCTAGACTCCTGGTGGCCCCCCTGGCTGCCCCCTTCGCCTATTTATTCCCCGTGACGCGAAACCCCCGAAGACATAACCCTTTTTTGCGATCTCGCCTCTGTTCCGCCGCCTTCGCTCTTCCAAGATCGGAAGCGCCAACAGACTTCTTCCCAGCACCCTGCCAGAGGGAGGATCGACCTCCGAGAGCTTCCCCTCCACCATGGACGCTTCCCGGATGTGCCGTGAGTAGTTTCCTTTGGACCATGGGTCCGTGATTAGTAGCTATGTGATGTTCTCCTCCCCTCTTTGTTCTTCATGGTTTAGACCTCGTGAGCTGCCCTACATGATCGAGGCACATATGTAATCTTTCTGCTGTTGCTATGCTGAGTTTGATGGGATCTGATGGATTATGAGATTATGTTCAGATTGTGATAGAGTAATATATTTGGTTATTATATTTTTTTCCTAAGTAATTCTTGCATGTTCCCCGTTGCTGTTTATTGCTTTGGCCAAGTAGTAGGTAGTAAGTTCAAGAGGGAACGTTATGCTCGATTGTGGGTTCATGCCCCCCAATGACACGCTTGAGTGATAGAAACATGAGTCTAGGGGATGTGCTGTTGCCACAAGGGGGAAAACAACGGTGCTTGTAACCGCGGTTGCAAGGATTGTTTACTTTACGCAAAGTGATTTTTAGTGCAGTTGTCTGTTGCTTTGGGTTTACACTTTGGGTGGGGCTCGCAACTTAATACCATCGAGATGTTCTGGATAGATATCTCAAGGTGGATGATTAGTAGTAGATGTAGTTGGATTTCGGTCTACTTATTTTGGCGTACTGCCCATGATTTAGAGCCTCTTCCTTTCTTTTGTAGCATAGTTAGCATTGTGGTGCGTTTATAATCCTGTCAATTGGCCATCTGTAATTTGTTTACCTCGCATAGCAGTTTTATCGTCTTTTGGGAGAGAGAAATCACTAGTGAACATCATGGGACCCCGGTTCATATTCTCATCACTTTTTACACGCTCATTTACATTTCTGCTTTTACTTTCGGTTTCTATCATTATCATTATCCCTTGCGTTGATCCTTTTTAAGCAACAAGACCGGAGAGATTGACAACCTCTCTAAACTTCGTTGGGAGCAAAGTTATTTGTGTCTGTGTGCAGGTCCATGTCAGTTGCGCCGCTGACACCTACTTATCATCTCCGGAGTCCTATTGGACACAAACCTCGGTATCTTCACCAAGGGAACTTGCCGCCATGCTGCATCTCACCTTGCACTTGGGGTAACCAACGAAGGGCGAGAAGCAATTATCATCTCTTGCGTATCAAGCAAATTTCTGGCGCCCTTGACGGGGACTCCGAGTGCTAAGATAGGGGAGTTTCCCACTACCTTTTACCTTTGCTTTTTAGTCTTGTTAGTTTACCTTTCAGTTTTTATCTTTGTGTCTTATATCAAAAATCACAAAAAAATTATCTATCTTGCTTTTATTAGTCCTCCTTGTTTAGATGAACATGTTAGGACTTGGTGCTTTGCGGGAATCGAAAGTTCTCGATTTCCTTTAAAGGGATGGAGAAAATATGAAGAAGGCATGGGACAGAATTTCCGAAGCACATAAAAGAATTATGCCTTGGATACCTATAAAAATTGTGCTTAGAAATTTTTACCATGGTCTTTTTAAGTGGTGTAAACACTCTCTTGATATTATAGCTGAAGGAGACTTTTTAGAGTGTGATGAAGCTAGAGCTATTGATATTTTGCATGGTCTATCTAGTTAATTTTTTATGATCGTAGTATTGATACTGTTATAGATAGACTTGCCGCTATTTAAAAGAGGATGGATGCTCTAGAATTAAGAAAAGTAGAGGAACTTAAGACCAACAAGAAAGAAATGTTGGAGATAGATGATGGTTGGGAGCCCTTTGTTAGGATTAGCATCTCTAACCAAGACTTCCTTGCTTTTTGTGATATTGGGTCCATGGTTTCTACTATGACAAAATTAGTTTATGACTCTTTGAAACTAGATATGGATAAATTGTCATCTTATCATGAACATGCTAATGGAGATATTTCAGAGGTGAAAGGAAAGGTAAAAGAAGTCCAAGTTGCATTCCTTCATAGGATTGCACCGATGGATTTCTTCATCATGGAGCCAAACCAAAGTAACATCGTGCTTGGAAGGGACTTCCTCCGAGCTATGAAAGGCTCCATGGATATTGGTAATGGGCTCATACGCTTACGCGGTAAAGCGAAAGGTAAGTACCTCTTTCCTAGGAAGAAGAAGAATGAGCTTATTGAAAATCAATTTGAAGGTTTCTATGATTCCGACGATCTTGGAGACCTTTGATTCTTCTTTTGCCTTATGCCTAGCTTAAAGGCGTAAAAGAAAGCGCTTGTTGGGAGGCAACCCAAAATGTTTTTACTTCTATTTTTAGTGGTGTTGATGATTCTTACTACTGTAGAAACATCATTGTATCCTTATTTTCAAGCTTTGTGCCAAGTTATAGCCTCTTATGATAAGGGAAGCAAAAGTTTTGACATGCTGTCCAGAAAACAGATTCCGTCTTCTTGACGGAAAAAATCAGAACAAATCACTAGTTCATATTTTTGAGCTGAATTTTTTACACCAAATGCTATATACAATTGTGAAACTTTCGTACGTTCTGAGTTTTTTGATTTGAGTTGCAGAAGTGCCCCGAAAAAATTCTCTACTACCTGCTATTCTGTTTTTCACAGATTCTGTCACGTTTTGCCTTTCATTACTTTTGCAAACCTTAAGCTTGCTTTTTCTTTGCAAAAACCTTTTGGTAATCTTGAGAAACAGTAGATCTTCAAGAATATCTTTATATCCAGTGGGAAAAATTATTTTATTAAGGGTACTAACCTCTCTAATCAACTTATGATGAGTTATGTATGAAGGGAGTTTTCAAGTGTGCGATGGAAGATGATGAAAGAAGATCCGGGAGTGTCAAGCGCTCAAGCTTGGGGATGCCCCCATGCATCCCCAACAAATATTCAAGGAGACTCAAGCGTCTAAGCTTAGGGATGCCCCCATGCATCCCATTCTCCATCAACAATCATCAGTTCGTCCTTCGTCTCACTATATTTTTATCACTTCATGCGTTATGTGCTATGCTTGGAGCGTCTCGCTCTTATGTTTGATTTTTAGTTTTCTTTAGCTTTTCTTGCTGTTCATAACAAGTTAGACCCCGTCTTACTTTGTGTGGGAGAGAAACATACTTCACTCCAATCTAGAACACATCATAGGATTTTTCATGCTTATCTTTCTGCTGTTGTGTGTTCTTTATCTTTTCGTAGCTACTGCCATGTTTAGTTTTAGTTTGTCTTTAGCAAGAGCCTTGGCTTTTGTTTAGTTTGTTGCTGGAACTCTCTTTACTTTTCATGTTTATCTTGTTAAGAGAGTTGGTTGTTGCACTAAGTTGTGTCTTGTCTTGAAAGTAGGTAATTGAGGTTGCTATTTAATTTTAGTAGTAACTTGCAATAGTTTTGAGGTATTGATGTGAGTAATTTTTGAACTTTTGGTGTCAAGAGATCTAACCTATTAATGATACGTGTCATATTTTGTGCAATCCGTGTGTATTTTCAAAACCTACAAAACTAGTTGAGAACTCTAGCTACTAGATGGATCACTAATCTTTGGAGGGATCGGATATCAGAGTACACTCACGTACCATGAGTCGAGGATGCACAAGGATAACCAAACCCCCATACACTCCTCCTCGGGGTACTTGTCTCTTTGTGAAACCTCCTTATTAGATTGAGAGTTACCGATAATAAGTGCATGAGTTCTTCGGACTAATGTGAGTATTCGAATCTACGGGAATGTTGTGTTTTACCTTTGCCACTAGGCATTTGATTGTAGTCTGTACTCAGATATGTATCTTCTGCTGATGTATTGTATTAAGGCAGTTGTATGCCGATTGTATGACATGTTGTATCCTTGTAGGTGTAATGTTGTGATATCTTGTTGGAAATCCGGGGCATATGGATTTGTCATATGTCGCGGTGGGACCGATATGTGCTTCGTCCCTGGATCTGGATGGAAACATCTAGATCTGGAACAGTACCGCATATCGGGCCTTACACGCGGGCACCCCGCGCTGCTGAAGGCCATTATCCTAGTAGTGTTCTCTCTTCTCCGGTAACTCCGACAGTTCCGAAATGGTCTCCGATATTCATCGAGCCCTTAAGTGTGTTACCCTACGGTCCGAGAACACTCCAGTTATGAACGAGATGTAAGCTACGGACAATGATCATTAGTGGGACCAGGATGCCCATAATGACCCCTGTGCATTCCGGAGGTAAACCGATTGAACCGTACACGTCGTATACCATTCCCTTTGTTAGGTGACACTCGATTAGTACGAGACTTGATCAATAGCATCCAATGCTCTAGTTCAATCTCGTTACCAACAAATCTCATTTAATCGTTCTATGATATTCATCCATGTGACCTAGTCACACGCTGCGCAACTTTATGGATGTACTCTCACCGAGTTGGCCATGAGTATCATTCCATTACATGGATTGACAAATCCCGCTATTGAATCGACACTCCTCAACATATCCCATTGGATTACCCAAGATACACCTTTATGGTCACCATGTTTCAGTGTGACGGTTGATGCACTCAAAGCATCCTTCGGAGATAGAAATTATATGTGATCTCATGGTCTAAGGAGGCTACTACGTTCTTTAATTACAACACTGAACTTTTACGATTTGATCATGTTGCAATACTTGAATTGGGTAATGTTCATCACGTCATTCATCCAATGAGGTGACCTCATCGTCAATTGAATTGATTGTCCATGATCGTGAAACCACAATCATCAGTTGACGATGAACTAGTCATCATGAGAGGCTGACTAGGAACTCTAGTTGTTTCTATACCACACCTGTATCATTGTTTCACTAATACACTTCCAGCACAGTATGAAACTGGTTATGAACTTATTTAGATTTATTGAAATAATCATATATTATTTGCCTCTTGAGCACATATCCAACAGTCTCCCACTTGAACTAGAGAGCAAATAATCTAGTTGCATATTTTCTCGATCATAATCATCTTATCACATAAGTGTTTTATAGATCATGTCGCTCATGTAATTCGTCAACGATTTGTGTTCATTCAGATTCGTATGTTCTTTCGCAACTGGTATTAGTCAACTTGTGTGACATACCACTCATTATCCTATAATGTTTGAATTATAAGTTTTGCGGGAGAGTGAGACTTTTATTTTGCATTATTCTCTAATGACAAAGTTGTTTAAGTCCTTACAGACTTTGCATAGTCATGTATACTGTAAAATACACTCAGCCAGAAGTCTAAACTTCTTACGCTAAACTTGATCCTTCTTTCTACTTATATAAGTAGATATATATTTTGTAGAGTTTTGATTCGTGAAATTCTAGCTCACATTTCTTTCAATTCTTTTGGTGATATATCTAATTCATATAGACCCATAATGAGGCTTGCAATCGTAATCCAGTATTACATTCAAGTCTATTATCCTTTCTATCATTTAGAGTATTGTCCTTAGTTTATTTTTAGATACTGAATGTTTGGACTTTGGTTCAGGTTATGTGTTTTACCAACCAAACACATCAGAACCTGTTCTTCTTTCAACAACCTTTCTAGTCATTCCTTTTGTTGGATTCACAATTTTTTTATGGTAGAATCATATGTCAAAGGTCATATAGGATCACATGTCTGAAGACAAGGTGCATCCCTCTTCTTCAATTAAAACATTACTTGTGATATTAAGGTTTTTCATCCTTTATATAATTCCTAGCCACAAGAACATCTTTCTTGTCTAGGATATCATTCCAATCCTTTTGATGTTCATTACACGTATCTTAATCTATCTTTTATAAATTTCAGTGTGTGATACATCAGTATTTCATTTATGGAAGATTGTTGTAATCTTTTATTCTATTGGCCTTATTCTCCATGTATATCAACGTATATATATGAGATTGTCTTCACATATATCATCATATATACATATGAGACCGACATTATGCTCCCACTCAAATATATCCGATACATATATCTGTGAGTAAGGTTTTATTAAGTTACTTATTCTAATTGTGTCAAACACAAAAATATTTCTCTCATAGATCCCACTCCAAAAATTCACTCTGCATTCCCAGTTTCATGAAGTCTCCAAAGCTCCCACTCAATTTCATGAAATTGCAGTCCATCTCAATATTTTGATCACTTCAAAATCACTTGATCAAATCAAGGTTGAGAGTTTCTGCCTTGAGGTACTATAGTCCATGTTTTTCCCAAACATTCTTTCATTTATGCCAATTGCAATGTCCTCTTCAAATTCCAAATTTCATTGTGATGCAATTTCAAGCTATGGCCTTATCATAGTATTTCTGAATTAAATAATATATTGTTCTAGTGCTGCTACGCTTTCGTAGTCAATCAATATTGAATTTAGCCATAACATCTTTTATGTGCCAAACCAAGCCTCTATGTGTTGCATCATTCTTAATAACTTCTTGGTTATTTGGAATTTGAAATAACTGCTTTATTTCATAGGATGTGAGCGATCCTATATGCAACTCAATATTATTTCATTTCTCCTCGTGTTTTTAGGCAACCATCAATTCTTCGTAATTTACGAGCAGTGTCCTCTTTTGTTTTATTTAAGAAAACTCATGATTATTGTTCTATACAGGTCGTATTCATGACAACCTTCTTATTTTAACTAAGACTTTAAATCCTATACCATGATCATCATCAATAGCATATTTCCTCTTTTCACAGAGTCATCCGTTGCGTTACTCTATTGTCTGGAGGCAGGGTCAATCACCATGGTCAAAGTATTCCATTTTCTCCCATTGGTTTATCCTTTGAGAACCATCTTCTCATTTACCAATTTAGCAATAATAGTTTTTTCTATTCGGGAAGATCTGTTCTACAATTGCTCATAGTTTTAATACAAAGAAAGTTATATCATATAAAACTTTTAGAAACTTTCTAACACCATCATCGTATGGAGTCATTAAATTCAGGATGGTTTCCTTATTTCATGAAGTGGGTGTATTAACTTAATAAACTATAACAACTTAGTTTATTTAATAGCATTAGCGCAAGGGGAATGTATTTAGACCATATTACATTTTAATATGAATGCAAATGGTCTAGGTGCTTGAGCACTTTAAACTTCCATCGTAATTTGTGGTATTCCTTCCACAAGTCTCCCATTTATGTGAACTATAATACTTGTCACTTTGATCACATAATTGTGATTAATATTATTATATCCTTCTTCACTCTCTGATTCCAAAATCTCAGATTTATGATCTCAATTGAATGCATTGTTCAATTAATCATATGAAGTAATTTTAATGAAAAATTAAAAAAATTAATTTTAATGATAATTCATGCGCTTGATTAATACATCATCTATGTATAATATTTGGCGCAAGTTCTACATGCTAGAACCCCGTCATTTAGTCATCTTGTTTAGTAATAAATTCATTAGTTAATAGATCAAATATCTAATGACTTCATCATTTATGAATTCATCATAAGCTTTTAATATGATTATGACCTTTTGACTTAATTGTTATTTGTAATGACTTAATCATTAAACATTGGATATCACTTGGCAATTATGGCGTATATAAATGCCTCTATCATAACATAAACTCAATTCCAATCTATTTATTAAACTGTAACAACTAACTTGTCTCAAAACGTGAATAACTTTGTCTCGCGAGGTGCAAGACATAGTACTAATTGTTCATACTCAATCGATTACAAAAGATTTATCTAATACTCTAACTATAATCCTATGATAGATGTCTTGGTGAAATTTTGTTGGCCATTGACGAGGGGGTGACCCCACGACTCCTCTACGTGAGGGTACCTGGTGCGTGTCATGGCTGGCGGCCCACCAGGGGCCCACTCGTGGACACCGACATAATGGAATAAGACGTGAAGCCGAAGACTTGAGGCGCAAGACAAGGACTCCTACTTATAGTCGACTAGGACTCATGTAAACCCCTACCTGGCTATCTATATAAAGCGAGGTAGGGGCACCTCTCTAGACAGATCATCATCCTCTCATCCCCCACGCATACAACCACAACAGAAGCTCTCAACCCCCACGCATAGGACTAGACATATCTCTCGCCACCAAATCCATCCCGGCACCTCTGTACATCATCATCAATACAAGATCAGACAAGCAGCATGTAGGGTTTTCCCTCCGGGGGCCTGAAGCTGGGTAAATCGTGCCCCATGTGTCGCTTGTCCGCCGTCCGAGGATCCAATACACAATCTGTAACCCTAGCCTTGTGCGCACTAGCCTTGGCTCCCCTGTAAATCGCCATATCCAATCAATAACATCGAGCATGAATGTATCCTCCTGTTAGCCGACGAGCTATCGTCCAACCTGTGCCTCTCATAACTAACCCAGGGTCCCTGACCATGGGATTTGCCGGGGTACATCCCCGTCAATTGGCGCCGTCTGTGGGAACCGCACAGGTTTGAATCACGATCTCGACGGTCCCGTCTCCAACAAGTCACAACTCAAGGGATTCTTCAACAACTACATCAAGATCTACATCAAGCTCCCGGAGAAGACAAGAAAATTTTCGAGCGCGTCACTCGAAGATTGACTTCAACAAAAGCGCTCACGCGCAACCTATAGGACAAAAAAAGTCTGTGTTGCGGGCACTCGCAACGGCGACTCAGAGCTCATCTCGACAATCCCTTTGGTGGAAAGATGCGAATTCCAATTTTCGAAAATATGTGAAAAATTCAGAAAATTCCAACGGCTGGATCTCTGTCGGCAACTCTCGCACTGAAGCACTCTTGGAATCTGACGGAACTCCGCGCGACTCCAGAAAATAAATTCCTGACATTAGCTCGTACATCAACTTGAAGATCCCTCCGGTGAAAGCATGCAAGATACAATCCCTCATCAGCAAAAATAAGTTCAGAAAATTCCAACGGTTAGATCTCCGTCAGCGGCTCTCGCACTGCAACGCTTTTTTGGATCTACGCGAGATCGCGAATTTCCAATCGCGAATTCGGGTTCAATCTTGACCCACAAGGCTTCTACTCCAACTCGACATGCCATGGATGACTCACCAATGTTTCTACATCGACTCAAGCCGCTACAACAACAGCAGACGACGAGCAATCGACAACTCGACGACTCGGCGACTACATCAACAATGATTCAGTATGAAGATCCAGATCGAATAAGAAAAAAAGCAGTCGAAACCGTCGCCGCAACAGATTGCGGAATCAGGCTGCGCACTTCTACGGGCAAGGCATCGACTCCGTCCGCCACATCGACTCCGTTCTCTACATCGACTTTGGGCGCGAAATCAACCACGGCCGCGGCATCGACTCCGTCCTCTACATCAACCACAGACGAATCACGACGCGCACTCGATGCTCGGGGGCTGGCACTTTTTCGACATCAACAACGACATCAACTTCATCGGCTCCAGTGCGGATACACGCCGCGAAATTTCCTCACGTCGACTCCGCCAGGCGCGCCGAGTCCTTCTCGGTGACTTGGCGCACCGTCGACTCCAAGCACACGAATCATCCTGCGCCAAGCTCCTTTGTATGGGCTCTCCTGTACCGAGATCCATCGTGCAGGAATCGCCACGTCGAGTCCTCTCGTCGCTCGCCGAACAACTTCATCACGATGACTTCGCCGTGCAACTCTGCCACCTCAACACTCGTGGGCTCGCAGACTCGAGGGCTCGCGGACTCGGGGGCTGAACGTCGCAGTCGCCGTCACATCGACTCCGTTCTCGCCTCGTCGACTTCTCATCGTCGACTACTCGACTGCTCATCTTCGACATCCTCCGCCGCGTCGATCCTATAGCTAAGTTTTCTTTACATTCTTATGCTATGATTCCAAAACCTTTATAGATGCTCGATCAGTCGCCAAAGATGGCTACGCAGTCGCACACAGACATCTGAGGGCTACAAAATCATTCTTTGGATCGTGCTCAGTTTTATATGTTGTTTATTCACGTTCGTCAAAGTAGTGAGGCTGGGTACTAAAAGGCCGCTCTTGTATCCGGGTTCAACAAGTCTGGCATAGCGTCCCTGTTACCCGGCAAGAGTATGCTGCTGGAGGGCCTACTCAGGAAAAGACACGCATAAACTTTATATACTGCTACATTATCCACTCGACAAAAGAGCAACATCTGCAAATCATGCATCTTACAATTCTTTTGTATATCGCGCAAGTACATCTTAATACAGTTACACCTTTTTCTCCTTCTCAGCAGATGCTCGAGGGATGGGCGCCCTCATGACGCGGCGAAATCAACCTCCTCGTCCACGACTGATCCCTACAACAACTCACGCCTACAACGCAAGACCCGAGTCGAGCACTTCCTCGGATGACAATTACTCGATGACGAAGAAGTCTTGAGTCTATGCTCGACTGCAAGCGTTCGAACATAGCCTCGGGGGCTACTCCCATCGGGAGCGCTTACGCGCACCCGACGAGCACTACTCGCGCAGCTGACAAGAACGAAGGGGTTACCTTAAAAACAACTTGAGCCTATGCGCGACTCTATGATTCGCACATAGCTTTGGGGGCTACTCCCATGGGGAGCGCTGACACGCACCCGACGATCGCTCGACTGGGCAACTTCTCCCCACCCGACGATGAAACAAGAAGACGAACCGGACTGTAATTCTGATGCTTCATCCAAATACTCCCATCGGGAGCGTACTCACGACATCTTCGATTGCTCATCAGCAAATGATCGACACGCACTACGGCGGCTATTGCAGATTCGAGTCCCTGCGCGACTCTTTGAGTCCCCCAGGCACTCGGGGGCTACTGACAAGGGGGTGACCCCACGACTCCTCTACGTGAGGGTACCTGGTGCGTGTCATGGCTGGTGGCCCACCAGGGGCCCACTCGTAAAGACCGACATAATGGAATAACACGTGAAGCCGAAGACTTGAGGCGCAAGACAAGGACTCCTACTTGTAGTCGACTAGGACTCATGTAAACCCCTACCTGGCTATCTATATAAAGCGAGGTAGGGGCACCTATCTAGACAGATCATCATCCTCTCAGCCCCCACGCATACAACTACAACCGAAGCTCTCAACCCCCACGCATAGGACTAGTCAGATCTCTCTCCACCAAAGCCCTCACGGCAGCTTTGTACATCATCATCAATACAAGATCAGACAAACAGCATATAGGGTTTTCCCTCCGGGGGCCTGAAGCTAGGTAAATCGTGCCCCATGTGTCGCTTGTCCGCCGTCCGAGGATCCAATACACAATTTGTAACCCTAGCCTTGTGCGCACTAGCCTTGGCTCCCCTGTAAATCACCATCTCCAATCAATAACATCGAGCAGGAATGTATCCTATTGTTAGCCGACGAGCTATCGTCCAACCTGTGCCTCTCATAACTAACCCAGGGTCCCTGACCATGGGATTTGCCGGGGTACATCCCCATCAGCCATCAACTGTCTTGGTTGCCATCAATCTTGGATCCTCTTCCCGTCCATGCAACGACTGACCCTGTTTTCATAAAACAGAACAAGTATCAGATACTTATCAAACTGCAAGTGTTGTATAAGGGAACAAAACATTTATTACAAGTTTATCAAATATATACCTTCGCCATCAACAATTTCTCCGTCAATTGGTGCAACCTTTGCATCCATAAGATTAGTCATGAAATTATGGAAATACATATTATCTCCTCTCCCGATATAGCCATGGACATAATCTCGATAACTTGGTGGAAGAGAATGTAGCACCGTGTTTATCACCAACTCCTTTATGGTGGATTCATTTGTTGTCCAATAGTCAAAGTCACCCACAAGGCTCAGATACATCCCATGCATTCTGTCTAAGTGGGCTCTCAGGAAGGTGTGTTCTTCCTTCTTTGTAGAAATAAACTATTTTTCTAACTCAAATATGGCCACTCTAAAATGAAATATAAATGCCAACTTTAGCGTGTCTATCATGTCATAAGCACTAGTTTCCCTAAACTGATTGCTCAACTCATGTGACATGGAGTGTTCCATAACATCTTTGTAACAACCCAGATTTCACAAAAACTTAAAATTTTGTTTTCGGTGTGAATTGTTTGATTGTCTGATTTGTTTGCGGTGTTTGCATCCCCGATTTATCGATCGGCGATTACTTTTCCCTCCTCTTATCTCGTATCGGACGGAGACTGACACTTGCCACCCTGACACTCGACCTTTGCGACACCGGGTTTCACCCGATCACCGTCGCGAAAATCGCACGAGACCAGTCGTAGCCAACGGAACGAAAAACCCGGTTTAATAAGTAAACGTGTTATTTTTATAGCGCACCGGAAATTGTTCTCGGAACGGTTCCACCGCGAGGCGAACGCCGCCGTCTCGACGCACTGATCGCACAGTTCGAAGTTTTCACCGAATCGGAGGTCGTATGCGCGCCCGGCGGTCAGAAACGTGGGGTATCAGACGCGAGGAGAAAACCCGAGGGCTTTTGCGCAAACTTGCCAGCCAGACCACCTATATAAAGACCACCACTCTCCCACCCCTTTCTAGGGTTTCCCCTAAGTCAAAAATTGCAGTCACCACCTCAAACATAGCCCCAATTTCCGCAATTTATCCAATTTTACCCAAAATCTAGCCCCCTTGCGATCTGGACCGTTGGATCGGCCGATCCAACGACCCAGATCCACCCAGCCTCCCACCTACCCTTTCTCCCTCCTCTCCACCTCCTCCCATGGAGCAGCCTCTGTCGCCGCCGAGATCCGGCCGCTGCCGGCGCGCCACCGAGCAGCAGGCCGCCGCTCCTCCCTCTCTCCCTTCTCCTCCCGTGCTCCTTTCCTCCTCTCACCTTCGCCCCTCGTCCCTGCAGGAAGCCACCGCCGTCTGCCATGGCCATGGCCTCGCGGTGCTCGCCTCGCCGCCCCGGCCTCGACTCCACCGCGCTCGAGGAGCTCGCCAGTCCAGCCGGACCCGGACCCCGCGGCCTCGCCGCGCGCCGCCGCCATCCAGGCCTCCCCTGCCGCGCCTCCTCCCGCGTCGGAGCACCGCGCCGCCGCTCAGGAGCAGCCGCCATGGCCGACCTTTTGGAGCTCGCGGCAGCCCGGAGACCACCATCGCCCTCCTTCCCTCCTCCGCGCTCGGATCCAACTGGATCCCGTCCACCGCGCCCATTCCCGCTGACCCCGCGCCGGATCCGGCGAGGTCTGGCCGACCGGAGCGCCGCCGCTGGTCTCCTGGACGAAGCCAGTGCATGAACGACGGGGAGACGCCCGTAGCGCCCGTGGTGGGCCACCGCGGCCCACGACCCAGCAGCCGGCCAGCCAGCACCTCCAACCCGCCAGCCTCCTCGGCCAGATGGGCCGGCCCAACGTGAGGCCCCGCCCTCTTTTTTTTCCCTTCGCCTGTTTTTTTTCCTTTTTTTCATTTTCTGCTAAGTCATTTACAATTGTTGCTGTGATCTATCTTGCGGTGTAGTTTGCGAGTAAACCGTAGCCCGGATCATGTTGCGCACAAAAGGAAAAAAAATTAGTTTTGTGTGTACTCCAATCCATCTTTTGTGAGCATTTTGATTTGAGGCCATCTTGATATTGTTAATCACTATTGAAGTGGACATCAAACTGTTAACTACTGTTAATCTCTGGAAATTGTTGCTGCTGTTATTTTATTGCAAGTTTGATTGATGATTGTGACACATTCATGAGGCCTATTGCATTGATTCTTGTTGCATAATGTTAAGCATCATGTCTACTATCATTATATGTATTGCATTGTCATGTTTACATTCCTAGTCATAGTCATATTCAGCTCCAAAGTTGCTATGCCACTGTTTTTGACAGCCACCTCTGTTTTTCACTAAGTCTGTAACTTTCCGATGCCATGTTGCACGCTTAATATCTTTTGATCTGTGATGCCTATTACCTTGGTTCTTGTTTGTACCTGATCATCATCATGCCTACTCCATGCTCATATATTGCTATGTCATGTTGCTGCACTTTTGCATATAGTTTTACCCCTGTTTGTACAACATGAAAATAACAGTTTCTGCCATGTTTTCCTGATTTTCACCAAGTCCTAGACCAGTAATGTTTTATTGCATTTTGCATGGGCTATAATTAATTGTTCATGATGCCTTTTTTCTTGATTCCTTTTGCCATGCCTTCCCTTCCATGTCTACTTTAATTGCATATCATTTGTGAGCATGTTTGCATCCATTTTCCTGTTCACTACTAGGGAATACCCTTATGGTGGCGCACTGCTTTTGAGTTTAGTGGCGCATTCACAGTGCGCCACTAACTACAAGCCACTAATAAGGGCTTAGAGGTGGCGCATTCTGGATGCGCCACCCCTAAGGCCCTTAGGCGTGGCGCATCTCAGAATGCGCCACCTCTAAGCTCTTAGGGGTGGCGCATTCTGGTATGCGCCACGCCTAAGGGCCTTAGGGGTGGCGCATTCACAGTGCGCCACTAAATCCTAACAAGATGCGCCACTAAATAATTACAGAAAACAAAAAAAAAGAATTACATAAAAGAATAAAAGCATTACAGATATTTTTATTATATTACAGAAATGCAAAATACAATATAACAATGAGGCCAACAATTATTGATACAAAAGAATTGCAATATAATTTTTATTACAAAGATTTAGAGGCCAACAAGATTCACAAGATTACATTCCATCTCAAAATTACAATGAGTCCAACAATTATTGAAAACCGAAAGCTACTTTCGTCATCACTACTTGTTTGCTCTTCAACCTGCACAAAACAAAGCTTTAGAGGTCACATCCATCATACCATCTAGTACACAAAGAGTACATCCAAATTACACAAAGAGTACATTCAATTAATTGTTTTGACTCGGCTCGGGGAATGGGCGGCATCCTTCTTTCGTCATGAAAGGCCTTGTGTCACGCAGGGCCTTTAGGCGGACTTCTATCTCCCCATTGGATGGTGCAATGTTGGAGTGGAAGATCGACCCCCTCATTTGTACTTCATGATGGATGATAGTCGCCATCTGCGCTTGGATGTGAAAGAACTCCTCCTTCAGATTTGCATCGGCGATTTCCGCCTTCCTTTCAGCCCACGCTCTGAGATGACTTGGCAGCGTAAGGTTGCGTTGTTCCTGTACAATCGCCCTCATGTGATGAAGGGCGTAGTACGCATCCCTCACACTGCCAGCCGGCTGCTTGACGCACGGGAACTGCGTTACGTGGTTGAACACGTTCACGCCAGGCTGATTTTTCCTGAACTTGTGCTTCATGATCTTGCCTCCGGCTTTTATGTAGCCGACGAGAGCATCATCCAAAACTCTCATGATATACTTGTAATCTTTTTTGTTCACACTCCCCGAGTCTAAATACACGGCATGCGAGTGTTGCGGTGAAAAGCAGATGAGCACGCAGTCTTGATCCTCACTGCATAATTAAAACAATCCAAAAGGAATGTTGGAAGAGGACAATGGAAAGCTAAGAAAGCATATATGCTACGGAGGCGAGCGAATGACTTACTTGGGAGAGTAGGTCATAAGAAATGAATCTTTGTCGGCGTTCCGTAGCATGAAGTCTGTGATGTACCCCGCCGCGAGAGCCGCGTCCCCGTCGTCCATCAAGATGCTTTCACGCATGTAGAAGAGGTCCAATATCGCGACGCTCGGGGTCTTATCTCTCCTGATACTCATAGAAAGGCTGAGCGAGAACAGAAGGATAATGCTATGGTCCAGCCGCTTGAGATGGTACAAATTGAAGATCTCCGAAAACCGTAGGATTATCATATCCGCGGGGATAGTGTTGATGAAGCCCATGTTGAGTGGCACCTTGGCCATGAAAACCGGGTACGAGGGATTCTCTTCTCGAAGAAGAATCTTCTCTAATGCCATAATACTATGATGCACACTCTGCATATCCGAAGTTGCAAGGTCCAGCATGTCCTTAGGTAGCATCGCCCTACCAGCCACATGGATTTCAAACGAGAGATCCTTGGGTCTTGGTGGCCCGTCCTGAGCCCGGATCGGCATCGAAGGTTGGCTACTAGAAGTGATGCTCTTCTTTCTTTTCCGTCCCTTCTTCTTTTCTGATTTTGAGCAGTCACCGGCCTTTATCTGCTCAGTGGCCGCCTTATGGAGTGTGGACGGGCTGAGAATAGATCTTGTGGCATCTGCTTGAGGCTCGGTGAAGGCGCAAGCTGCTGGAGACATGTCCTGAGAAGCAGCGAAGAGACGCGTGGAGCAAGCAGGCTTCGCCGCAGGATCAGCTGGACCGCGAGCTTCCTCGTCATGCTGACAGGCTCCTTCAGCAGGAGGCATGAATAAGTCATCAGCATCATACAAAGTATTGATGAACTGGTCGGCGCTGATATCATCATCAAGATCATCGTCTTCTTGTTGTGCTCCGATGAGTCGGACTCCGACTCTATCTCCTCCTCATACTCCTCCTCGCCCGGAGGTACTTCCTCTTCTCTCTGCTCCTCGACCTCCTCCTGGGAGTATTCCCAAAATTGCTTCCTTTTTGTACCCGGCTGAGAAGAAGGACCGGCGTCGGCTCCGGTCGACATGTTTGCACTAGTACAATATTAAAAAATGCAACTACTTAATTAATTAGCACAATAAATAAATGCAAATACTCTCATGTTAAGAAAAATAGCAAAGGTCATGCACGAATTCACGGAAAAATTCGGCATGACCTTTGCTCTTTTTCTTAACATGAGAGTGCCCCATTCTCAACCGAAACGGAAGTTAATCAACATTTCGGGAGAAAGGGGATAATGAGAGTCCCTGCACATAAAAAATGCCTACATGTAGGCACAAGCAACACATATATAGTGTAGAACAGTACATATTCTAGCAATGCACTAAACAGTGCATAAAAATATTGATAAGAAAAGCATCTTGTCAATGCACTAAAAAACATCATTTAAAAACAACAACAGCAGCAGTAGCAACTACAGCATATATATTACTGCACCCCTACCCTGCATGCAGTTTGATTGCATGACCAACAGATGTACATGTACATACCTAGTGAAACTCAATTTTGATAAAGAATTTGGCAGAGCATGCAATATTTTTAACAAGAAAAAAAGGTGAGGAATATTACTTGCCAAGTAAAAGTGAAATCTGTGGATGATCTATGTATTAAAAAACAAAGGATTTGGACAAGGTCCAAGTACACAGCTTCTGCAAGAGCAAGCAAGCAAGCATTCTTACATGATCAAACTGCCACCACTCACTGAGATGTAATGCACAAACTGAAACCTATTCTTATGGCTCAACTAAATTAGCTTGCTGCTATATTCACAAGGTAAACATTTTAGCACTGTAATTACTGAAAAATTGGACCCTAGGCATCTAAAATTTGAACAGGGGCATACACAGGGGGAGTGGGGGTTGGGGGCGGCGCCATGGCCACCACGGCCGTCGTCGGAATCCAGCAAGGGGAGGAAGGGGTACCTGGCGGTGGAGGGGCGTCGCCGTGGAGGGGTTGGGGCGGCTCCGGCAGGCGGCTGCGTCAGGGCGGCGGCTAGGGCTCCGTTGTCGAGGTTGCAGGCGGCTCCGTCGTCGAGGGCGGCGGCCGGAGAGGAGGGGCTCCGGTGGCGGCTAGGGCTCCGGCGGCGGGCTAGGGCTCCGGCGGCGGTGGCTAGAGGAGAGTGAGAGGTGGGGGGCGAATGGTGGTTATTGTGCGGGTTAGTTGGAGGTTAAGGCATACGGGTGGCGCATTTTGCCAGAATGCGCCACCAACAGGTTTCTTATGCGTGGCGCATCTCGGAAAAATGCGCCACGCATAAGAAACCTGTTGGTGGCGCATTCTGGCAAAATGCGCCACCCCTAAGAACACTTAGTGGCGCATTTCAACAATATGAGCCACCCCTATGCTTTTTTATTTTTTAATTAGAGTTTAAACAATTATTTATTTTTTTAATTAAAGTGAAACCATTTAAAAATAATAATTATGGAGTACATTTTTCTATAAAAGTGGTCAAACTTTATTAAGATTGACTTTGACCAAATCTTATATGCGGAGTAAAAATAAACAGAGGGAGTACTTGCTCTAACCGACCTTTTGAGAATGGTGCTTCGATTGTGTATCGTCGATGTTCATACACTTCAAACATATTAATGTGATCATATCGATCCACGTACCATGCCTTAACCGTGTCGTCGCCGAACCAAGATCCACGAACACATGGTGTGGTGGCATTTGGAAACATAAGATTGTGATCATCAATTACAAAGTCATATTAAATCCATGCATACACAAAGTGATCATGAATTACAAAAGATTTTCTTAAATTTGGAGCTAGCTATCGTTTCCTCATGATCTTCTTCTTGCCCTTCTTTGTGGTGGTTGAATAATTTAGGCCCGGGACGCCTTCACTTTTCCTCTTGAACGGGAGGTGACCTTTCTTCGGTAGGGTTGTGGTGTATGTATCCTGAGCGGCGTAGTCATCCTCCATCTTCGGGTCGCCGTACTTGTCAAAGTCTTGCTCGTTGGCAACTCCATCCATTCCGATGATGTTTCTTTTGCCTCTCCTCACTACAACGCGGCTCGGCTTTGATGGGTCGGTAATGAAGAAGCATTGGTCCACTTGGCTAGCCAGTACCCATGGCTCATTTTTCGCGGTGACGTTTGCGCCCGTAGACTTGGATTTGGCTTCGGGTATAACCATGATGGTCAAGTACCGGTCTTCTTTTACGACGCTCTTGGCCCATCTCACACGGAACATCGGCACCTTCTCTCCACAGTAGTCGAGCTCCCATATGTCCTCGATCCTTCCATAGAATCTTTCCTTGACGTCATCGGTGTAGAATATCCCCGTTACCCCTGTGTTCTGGTAATCGCAGTTATTGTCCTTTTCCTCCGTGTAAAATGTGTAGCCGTTGATATCATACGCTTGATAGGTCATCAGGTTGTGTGCGGCACCCTGTGACAAGGTGAATATCATCTTTTCGTCCTCGGAAACGTTCCTTCGCGGGGGATTAGCACGAAGCTCGTCCCTGAACCAAGTCATGAAACCGGAGTTGTGCTCTTTGATTAGCCGTGGATCTCGGTCCGTTATCTGCAGGCCCTGGTCACTGTACTTCTTCCTGATTAAATCCTTGTGCTTTACTATCCAAGGATCGACCAGCTGGATATGTTGTAGCGCGACTAGGCTTGCTCTTTCAAAGTCGATGTCTCGACCGTCAAAGTTGACATGCATTGCGCGGCTTCCCTCGTGGTGACCACACCCATCGGTCCTGCCAAAGTGCTTGTTGACGGCCAGACCAACAGGGTTCTCGGTGTTGAGATAATTCGTGCAAAAAGAGATGCACTCTTCGGTTAGAAAGTCCTTCGCTATGCTTGCATCTGGACGGGACCTGTTACGAACGTATTTTTTGATGTGCCCATTCATCCTTTCGAACGGCATCATGCTGCGCAGAAACGCAGGCCCGAGTTGGACGATATCCTCCACGACGTGGATCAGCAGATGCACCATAATGTCGAAGAACGCGGGCGGGAAATAGATCTCAAGCTCGCATAGTATGAGCACGATCTCCTCCTGTAGCCTTTTGAGTTGCGTAGCGCAAATCGACTTCCGGGAGATGACGTCAAAAAAGTTGCAAAGGCCAAACAACGTTTTACGGACGTGCTCGTCCATTATCCCTCGCATCGCAACCGGGAGAATCTGCGTCATCAGCACGAAACAGTCGTGAGATTTCATCCCGCTGAAACGTTGTTTCGCCTCGTCTAGGTATCTGCTTATCTTCCCCGCGTAGCCGTTCGGAAATTTTACTCCTATGAGGCAGTGGATAAACCGCTTGATCTCCTCCTCGCACAGAGTGAAGCATGCCGGGGGGCAGTGATCAATACCGGTCTTCTTCTTGGTCGTCCTTTTTCGTTTGCGAGAGTTTTGCGTTTCCGTATCCTCTTCCTCCTCCGGCTCATCATCGTCGTCACTAGGGGGGTGAAGTTCCCTCCTGATGCCCATAAATTTCAAGTCATTCCTTGCTTTTGGCCCGTCCTTGGTCTTCTCCGGCATGTTGAGGAGCGTGCCAAACAAGCTCTCGCACACGTTCTTTGTGATATGCATTAGATCAAGGCTATGAGGACTGCGGAGTAGACTCCAGTATTGCAAATCCCAGAAAACAGACCTCGCTTTCCATACCCTCATCAACGGCTGAGTCTTCTTTTTTTTCTTTCCCGGCGCGGGGCACTCTTTCCAAGTTTTCAGCAAGTTGTCGATTTCTTTGCCGCTCCTTCGAGCTGGGGGTGCTCGGAGCTCCTCGCTTCCATCAAACAGATGTCCCTGTTTTCTCCACGCGTGTTTCTTGGGAAGCCACCTCCGAGACCCCTGGAACACGGTTTTTGAAGATCCGGGATCTTTTGGTAGCTGGCGGTACGTTGTATTATCCATGCACCTAACGCATGCACAGAATCCTTGGACCACCTGCCCTGAGAAATATCCGTATCCGAGATAGTCGTGCACCTTCGTGATCACCGCGGCTTTCATTGGGAAATATTCTTTTGCCGCGGCGTCCCACGTATTGACTCCGTCTTTCCATAACGTTTCTAGCTCCTCTTTCAACAGCTGCAGATATAGATTGAGGTCCGTACCTGGTTGTTTCGGCCCTTGAACTAGCATACACATTGTTATGTACTTTTTCTTCATGCACTTCCAGGGGGGAAGGTTGTATATGCATACAAACACGGGCCAGGTACTGTGTGTGCTGCTCTGGCCGCCAAACGGATTGACTCCATCGGCGCTCACACTAATCCTGAGGTTCCTTGGTTCTTTCCCAAAATCTGGGTATTCGAGGTCCAACGCAGTCCATTGGCTACCATCTGAAGGGTGCCTCAGCATGTCCTCCTTTTCCGGATCCGGGTTCGGGTCATCCTCTTTTAGCTTCTTTCTATCCGCGTGCCAGGTCATGAGCTTTGCTTCCTTGGGATCTACAAAATACCTCTGCAGACGAGGAGTGATCGGAAAGTACCATACCCCTTTTCTAGGAACTTTCTTCCCTCTCTTGTATCGACTAACACCGCACACCGAACATGTGGTTTTATCTTCGTCCTCACCCCGATAGATCATGCAATCATTTATGCAGACGTGGTATTTAACGTGCGGAAGATCGAGAGGGCAAAGGACTTTCTTGGCCTCAGCGATACTAGTTGGGCACGTGTTGCCCTTCGGAAGACGACCGTGCCAGAATGCCATGTTATCATCGAAGCTTTCGTCGGTCCATTTGTGTTTTGCCTTCATCTCCATAGCCCCAAGTGTTACATTCAAGCGGGTATCCTCGTCGTTGCATCCTTCGTACAACTTCGTAATCGCGTCTTTCTCGAGTTGCGCCATCTTGGCTTTCTCTCTAGCTGCACCTCTTGCGTTCAACGCCTCTTTGACAAGCAGCTCTTGAACATGAGGGTCCCGCACCCAGCTTGAATCATCATGTCCGACATCTTGATCTTCATGTCCGGCATCTTGATCTACATGATCCGCTTCGGCATCTTCTTCATGATCATGTACGGGATGCTCTTCGTCATCTCGCCCGCCGCTGTTTTCTGGTTGCCCTTCCTCATTTACTGGCGCCCCACCATTGACGTCCTCCTCCTCACCAGCTTCATCACTTATCCATCGTGTGTAGCCATCCATCAAACCATTACGCTTCAGGTGTCTTTGCAATATTCCGGAATCAGGCTCGGTCACGCACTGCAGTTTGCATCTCCGACACGGACATCTTATATCCGACCTATTATTCCTTAGCATGTCGTTTGTCGCACATTGCATCCACCTAGCCACGGTGATATCGCTCAGCATCTCGCGGACCATGGTCGATCACCTGCGTGCACGGAGAGAGCAACACAATTATATATCACAGTCGTCGCCGGAAAAATTCGGCATGACCTTCCCTAATAATGCATGGGAGCATGCGGAGAGTGCGCTAGAAATTTGCCGAAACGGAAATGAATCGACATTTCGGCAAAACATTTGCCACCCAAGATACACATATACATCAAACCACCATAAGCTTCACACATACATCAAACCCAAGCTTCACATATACAACAAACCCCAAGCTAATAAAGGCAAGTATATGGGTCATAAATGGAACAAAAGAGTTTGGGAGGAGGTCCACTTACTTCAATATGAAACAAAATAGATGTAATGCCAAGTATCGATGGATAAATGGAAGAAATGAGGTGGGGAGGAGGAGAAAACCGAATAGCTTTAGGGCGAGAAGAGTGGATCTAGTTTGAGAATTGTGTGGAGTGAATGAGAGGTGGTAGGTGGGGTGGAGTAGATAAGGGCAGCTCTAGGCCTTTAGTGGCGCATATAGGAAGTCAGTGGTGGCGCATTTGTGAAATGCGCCACCCCTAAGCTCTTATGGGTGGCGCATTTCACGGATGCGCCACCCCTAAGGACCTTATGGGTGGCGCATTTACAGAATGCGCATTTACAGAAGGCTCTTAGGGGTGGCGCATTCTGTAAATGCGCCACCCATAAGGTCCTTAGGGGTGGCGCATATTGGTAGATGCGCCACGTATAAGGTCATCCAGGCTGGCCCACTCTTAGGGGTGGCGCACTGGAAAATAATGCGCCACCCATAAGACCTTATGGGTGGCGCATTATTTTCCAGTGCGCCACCCATAACAGATGGTGGCGCATCGCTTTCTACATGCGCCACTAATAAGCTTTCCATGTATAGCTATTTCTCTAGTAGTGGTTTATGCATTGCTCTAAAGTGTGCTTCCGGATGTTGGCAGATTGTGTTCAAAACTTGTTTTTCTTATATCTTTTTAACCGTAACTCTGTTTGGGGTGTTCTTCATATGTAACTTGATTAGTTTTCCGTGTACTTTGTATTTGTGCTATTGTTTGCTGTTGTTAACCAACCTAAAATATGGTTTAGGGCAGAACAGTACCAATTACTTAAATTGTCGTGGGGCACTTAGTGGAATGCCATGTTTAGGATTGTGCATCACTTAAATTGACTAGCATAGATAGTTTCCTTTATGATTCACCTCTTGTCATGTTTGTGTGCTATGCCATGCTTTCTTGAGTTGCCATGTTAACAACCTTTGTTGATCATCTGTAACTAAACGACTTGAACCAATATAAACGTGCGGTATCGTCGTGTGTGACGAGTACTCCACTTAACCTGTTAGTAACCGCTCTCGACGGTAGGTGCGATGTCTCGTGTTGCCTTCTTGTTGATGCTTGCTCGTGTTTGCTTCGTAGTAATATATGCTTGCTCGTTGATTGCTTTCCAGTGGTTACCCTCTTGTGTGCTTCCGCGGGTACCTCTCGGAGACGATGCGAGATTGCGATCGGCTACACCTTCGGAACCCGACTTATCAACAGGCAAGGAATATACATTACTTATGATCCATTCTATTTCAACTAGCGGTTTGCATGCTGGTCTAGGTTAGGTTCGATATTTGATCCTACCACATGTTCACAGCCTCTTTCGAACCAATACAGCCATGTCCCCTCCCAGCAAACCATGTACTGCTATGTTACTATTGCTCGTTGCTCAGCCCCTGCTTAGTATGCATGCTTAGGATGCTACGATGTTACCCTGTTACTCCTTGGTTTGGGCTATCACATTATTATATTGTTGTTGATGATATTGATTATTATAAATGTTGACTATATTCGACGAAGGATGGAAGGTCTAGGCTATCCCGCCCCGACGCTTTGTTCCATTCGAGTCACCGAGAACCCGAGTTACGGGTATTGGTTTTAAGAATGAGCGTGCCTAACCGCGTGTGGGGTTTTATGGGGTCCCCTTTTCTTACCTACCTAGATTCAAACATTTCTAGTGGTGGCCCAAGCTGATTTACCATTTGAAACCGTGTGTGTGCTGGTCGGCCGCCAGTAGTTTTCAAACCAACTTGGGACAGTGGAGATATGGATTCTCTGTTGGTCCACCTGATCAGCTAGGACCCGGCCTCATGTGAGAATTACCGGCAATCCGACCTGCCTCAACAGGAAGAGTCCGATCCGAGAGTGCGGACAACTTTTGGATTGGGTGTCGACTCCCGAGGGCCACCCGGATTTGTTCGTTGTTAGTTAGAGGGACCTATCGTTTCGGATATCTCGGAACTAAATCATAAAATGGTTGCCTGTGATGGGTAGCAACTGAGAGAGATGGGTGTGCGTGCGGAGCCTTGTAATGGGCAGTTGGTACACCTCTGCAGGGTTAAATCTTTTCGAGAAGCCGTGTCCACGATTATGGACGACTTGAGACCTACTCCTTGTTCATAGACAACAACAACCGAGTTAATCTTGACAACTTGATCAACGTGTGCGTGCCTTGACTTCTTCTTCTTCGTCGGGATGCGAAGAGGAGGACAAGGATAGGATAGGTGTTATGTTTGCGTAAGTAGGTGGATAGCAAAACTTGTTGGAGGCGATTCCTCATCGAATGCTTGCTTCTTATCTTACTCTCTAGATCGTTAGCCACTTCATAATGGTAGTGCGGAAGCAACCTCACCACTTACCCCATCCTTACCGAAAACTACTAGCTGTCTTAGAATGACGAGTGATGAAGTCCTTGCTGGGTCAGATGACCACTACAGTTGAATGCTGAGTACTTCTGTACTCATGATACTACCCCAAACTATTTTTAGGGTTCTTGATCGAGAACAGGTACGGTGATCGACGTTTGACGTGGAGACTCGACGACGACTAGTTAGGCGGATCCTGACGGAGGGCCTGGACCCGTGTGGTTATGGGGATCGATGTTTTTCTCTTTGACAGTAGGAATTTGATTTTAGTCTGTACTCAGACATGTATCTTCCGCTGATGTATTGTATTAAGGCAGTTGTATGCGGATTGTATGAGAGGTTGTATCCTTGTATCTGTAATGTTGTGATATCATGTTGGAAATCCGAGGCATATGACATTGTCATATGTCGCGGTGGGACCGATATGTGCTTCGTCCCCGGATCTGGATTGAAACATCTAGATCTGGAACAGTACCGCATATCGGGCCTTACAATCTTTCACCACAGAGTACTTTTGTTGCAGAACATGATAATCAACCATTTCTATTATGAACAAGATGTTTACTCTCTTGAGTGAAGTCCTAAGGCGTAGGTACCATTCAAAAAAAATTGACCCATCTACTTTAAGTCTATCACCACCCATGAAAGAACAATGCTGAATCATTTCCATTTTATTTTCTACAAAATATTTGGAAGGAAAACAATTAAGACTAGTTCACAACAATGAGTTCATAATAATCATATTATAAATGAGCTCACACTAAAACAATCATCCCTAAGAAGTTTTAGTGATTACATGATCTAGATTCACTATCCGTCCTCGGTTATCACAATGGCCGACGGATTAGTTTCAAAGGTAGACAACTAGTTTGTGCGACCACATCCTACATGTGACTCATGCTCGATCTTTCGATCTCTAGTATTTCGAGGGCAATTATGCATATGTCAGGCTTGCCAAATTGACCTTAGTGTTATTGCTGTTTAGAAAGGCCATATCAACATATGCCAGGCTTGCCAGACCCATCCTCATGCGAACTCTAATGTATGTATGACACCAGATCGTCACAGCCTGTCTATCATAGAGAGAACCTTCCAGGTGGTGCACACTTTGGTAGAATACTTATGTTTGGTATTTTATAAGGGATCATCTTATTTTATGCTACCTTTGTGTATCCTATACTAGCAAGTTTTAAGATGTATGATCATGGTGGCACTAGGTCTACACTGTCTCCATTTTAGTTTTGTTTCATCATGATGAACGTTTACTACTTTTTAGTAACTCATAGAAAAGCTATCACTACATCAAGATCAAGCAAACAACCATAGCCCCCTTTGCAATATAAAGTTAGACGCCTCTATTTTGTATATTGCATGTTTTACGTGGCTGCTAGGGCTTTTCATAGATTAACCATTTCTATGAACAATGAACAAAAACGCTGATTAGACGATTGTCTATATTACACCTCTACTCCGTTGCAAATGCCATATCCGCTAAAGTAAGAGAGACAGACACCCCCAGAGCCACTTTATATGGTACAAGCCGTATGTCAAGCGTGAAACCAGTCTCGCGTAAGCGTACTCGTCAGGTCGGTCGGGGGCCACTTTATCAAAAAATGCCACATATATGAACAAGTGCACGTGAGGGGGTAACAATCATAGAATCAAAGCCCACATCCTTGATGTGTTCTAACCGCACAACAAGACGAATCATAGATCTAGCTATGATACCACTGTTGGGTCTCGCAGCAGAAAACAATTTTTTTTCTAACTAGCGTCGCCCTTAACCCGAGATCAATCTAGTTGTATTATTGTAAAGGGAATACTTGCGGAAACATTCCTCGGGGTGTAGTCCGTTGTGCGGGAAATGTTCCCGCAAAGGTGGTTGATGAATCCGTATAACCTTCACAATCCCCTGGCTGTGTTAGCACCCTGTCGGGTAATAGTGACGCATATGCAGCACCTCGTAGTACTCGCACACGTACGAAACTCGATGACGACCTCCGTTCTCCGATCCAACGAAGGTGGCGGAAGTAGACCTCTCAGAACCGGATTTTCGACAGCACGACGGTGTCCGTGTGGTGGAGAAGGCTCAATCCTAGTACATGCTCCTGATACGTCTCAAACGTATCGAATTTTCCAAACACTTTTGCTATAGTATTAGCCTCACTCTAGCATTATTTGAATTAAACTAATCCGGACTAACGTTGTGTTCAGTAGAGCTGCTTGTATGGTTTTCTTGTGTGCAGGAATATGGATTTTTAGGTGTCCAGGAAAATTCCAATAAAAAATAGAGAAAATCCACACACCGGGAGGAACCAATGGTCAGAAGAGGGACCAGAGGGAGGCACGGACAGGCCCCTGTCCACGCCAGGAGGGCGTCTGGGTGGCCCCGACCTCTTCTGGTGCCCTACCTCGACTCCTATTTTTACCTGAGAGGAAGAAACCCTAGAACAGAAGTCGTTTTGCCAATTCTCCTCGCGGAGACGCCGCCACGCTCTGTTCTTCTCCGGGAGAGCTAATCTGGAGGCTGCTTTGGCCTCGGATGAGCGGAAATTATCGCCATCGTCATCACCATCGCCACTCCATCACCTTCCATGCCTTCTCCTTTCATGTGTGAGTAATTCCCTGCTGTAGGCAAAGGGAATGGTAGGGATTAGATGAGTTAGATCATGTAATAGTTCATCAGATTGTTGGGGGCATGTTGCCTATCATCTACTATAGTGTTTATCATCCTTGCTAGTACTTGTTGTGCTTCATGCTTGTCACTTTGGGCCCGAGTGCCATGATTTCAGATCTGAACCCTATGTGTTTTCATAAATATATTTGTGTTCTTGATCCTATGTACTAGTAAGCTTGCACGTGCAACGCGCGTCTAAACTAATAGACATTATATGAAACATCCATAATTTTAGAATAATGCAACATGTACTATTCTAAAAAACAATAAAAAATTGATGTGTAATGGATAAAGGTTATTTGAAATGATAAGTACATCGTTTTGCAAAGCGTCCTGGGATAATAACCTTATTTTCTGAACTACATTGTCTAACTATTTGCACTTAAATGAAAAGCTAATTTGAACAGTGGACAAAAAAAGTTCTTCAGCTATCAAACAAGGTGCTCAAGCAGGTTAAAACAAACATTCAGAAACTAAGTAACAACAACCATTAGGTGCCATAACACCCCATCACTTCTCCTCTTTCTCCACCCAAGCAGCCTTCTTCATCATAGCACCCAAGTGGTGCCGATTCATTCTCTCAACACGGAGCTTGGTGTATACCTTGTACACCTTTACCTCATCTATAACCTTCACAACTTCAACCAGGTGCTTCTCACCGTCGTGAGGGATGGCCACCTTGAAGCTGGATGGCCATATCAAGCTCATCTGGAATAGAATCACCAGCCTTGGAATAAGAGAGAAATCAGATCAAGGTGCATACATCCGAACATATAAAATACATAGAGAAAAAGAAACATGCACCATACCTTGACCTTGCGTGCACAGCTTGGGAAGATAACAATCTTGCTCTTGTATTTTGAGCCTCTTGCACAAAAATGGACACAATCCAAGGGAAAGTATGACATAGTTGTTGATAAAAACATATGATGGGAAAAGGTTAGTAAAATCCAGAAGGATCAAATAGTCAAACAACAAATCCAAGTTAAATTACTGATAGGATATGTGGCTGAGGTGCATACAAATTCAAGTTAACTTGAATTGATAAGTCATAAAAGGAAAACAAGAAAAGGATCACAGAAACAAATATGCATCAAAGGTAAAAATGGAAGTACAAGCGTACTTAAACTACACAAAAACTACAATCACCATTCAGCTAGCTACGAAAGAATCGCATGAATCGACATGTAGTATTTCTTCACTTTAGTTCACATGATGCATCGTGCAACCCTAGCTTGGTGCGCATCCCCTGATTAAAATATGTCTACACCTACAGAAATTATTATCACGTTGCAACCATCGACATGTAAATCTACAAAGGAAAAATTCATCGGCAATAACAATTACATCTTCAATCCTAAGGTCATATTTAAGTAGCAACACCCAAACTTCATAACAAGAAATTCACCCAGTGGAACCAAAATTTCACAAAAGCGTAGTATCTGTCCATCTGGTATATTCTTTCACTGAAACAGAACAAATGAGTGTAAGCTATGTAAATTAGCACCAAGGATAGCCAGTAAATCAGACTAAAAATTTTAGGCCACATTGAACAATGCAAACTAAAGCAGCTAGAGTAGGTCCTTAACTGCTATTTGAAACATGCAAAAACAGGACATGTACATGTGATCGTTCGAACGCCAAGCATTTTCGATACCCCTTTAAGTTTATTCAACAAAACTATATAGCTTATACATATGCATGGCCTTTGTTTCAACGGAGAGGATATATAGTAACCTATCAAGCATTTTGCATGCATCAGGGTTCTCCTAAACAGAGAACACGAAAGAACTAAAAAACTCAACAAGAGTTAATAGTATATATTATTGTTCTATGTCAGTTCATTTAAAAAAACGAAGGTACCAAATTTGGGTGGTTTATACTATATGTTTCGAATAAACTTTGCTGAGTACCATCACCTTGCAATCTGAAGAAATACAATGAGTGAAGTGATAATTGAAATGCAAACTATGTAGAAATGAAATCAAGAAAGAAGCTAATTGTAATGTTTATTCTAATTGGAAAATTGACCGAATTGGCTCATATCTATTTGTATACATACATATAGCTTACATCTGAACAAGCACAAAAGGTATGAAAGATGAACGGACCAGCAACACATGATTGGTGATAATTTCTGCTTATAGTCAACAATTCCCTGGATGCCTTACAAGAGCAGCATGCACTGAATGATAGGTTGAGATGGGACAGCAGATTGTGCAGCTTCCTTAGCCTGGTCTGGCTTGGGGACTCTATGGCATACTTTCTCTTGAAGAGCCAGACCATAGGAGGCATCATGTTAAAAATCGGAGATCTGTCATTCTGCAAACTAAAGCTTTTGCATGCTCTCTAGACGTAGCAAGTTCAGTGTTGTGAGTTTAGAAAGGCAGGTGCGGAAAAATTCAGATATGTTGCGAGTTCTTTTCATTAAGACTGGTTATTTGTCCTTATCATTTACAGTGTTCGCATGGCTTAGAAAAATCCAGAAGAATATAATTTTATTAGCTAGTTATAGGATTTTGTAGTTCGGAGATTCCCCAATAACAAATTACTTCCTACACATGTTCCATTAAATTATAATGATAGGCTAATCAAAATGGGTTTTCATTTATACAGAGGTGGATTCAAAATGAGTTTAACCAGAAGAAAAAAGAATGAACACACAGTTGTTTACATCGTGGCGACGACGGTCCCGTGAATGATTTAGTCGGTGACGGCATTGGAGGGGTTCTATCAAACGGCGAGGATGGCCAGAATCCGCACATGGCAACGGCTGTGGCGGTGGCCCAGGAGGACGGTCGCCGGGAAGGCTGCGTTGAGCGAGGCGAAACAGATAGTAAAAATTTAGTTAGATGAAGATGCTCCAATATATGATGACATTATTAATAGCAAACATATAACTTCAGTATAGGACAAACATGCACCTAACCGAACTATCTGAATTAGGAAACTCCAGTCCAGTTAAGATCAAACATAAGGGATGAATTAGCAAGCACCTAACTGAGCAGTTCGTCGCTGGAAGAGCTTCCCGAGCGTGCGCGTTGACGGCGGCCAGTCACGAAGCATGGTCAGTCATGAAAATCATTACTATTCAGTTTGGTAGTAGATTAAACTGGGTTGAAAATTTCACAACATCAGAACTCACATCTTCTGGATTTTAAAATATTACACTGAATTATGTCAACATAGAAACTAAAGCCAGGGACATTGAAATTATGCATACCATCTACCCGTAGCATTGTTGCTGCAATTGCAAAGATTGTAAGACCTGCATCTCCAACAGCTTTGAATATGATCCATCACAAAATTATCTTGGACATTTAGTGTTATTACTTGGAGGCTGAAAGCATAGAACGCAAAAAATATGACTTATCGGGAGACGACAGATCCAGCACCAAAGATGTATCCAAACGGATGTTCCAAAACTTCGGACTCTGCCACGCTGGAATTTACAGGAGGCCGGTTTCAGTTGGCTGACGAACCTATAACTCAGCGCTTGAAGCAGCAGAAAATCAACACGTGCATTAAAACAGAAATAAAAAGTGAATCAGACCTGTGTCGACCAAACCATATGCCGTTGAAGGCTCCCGTCAATGCCGCTGAAGGCGACCCTCGCGATTTGTTGGTATGCTGAACGACCCCGCCACTGAAGGCTCCCGTCGACGTCGCTGCCACTGACATAGAAGTGCACACTGATGCAAAGGAAGTGCACACTGATGAACAAAAGATCAAATTTTCATTGGAAATTTGCTAGGTACCGAAGTACATGTAATGCACCTACTCTGAATCAAACTAAGAGTGCACAGTAAATTAGCACAAGCGCCACTTTATTAAGAAAAATAAAGCACCCAGTGCATACGGCCTCTGTTCTAATTCTATCAGAGCACATCTTACCATGGAATCCAAATATATTAAATCAGACTAAGTTTTTTGTTTGTTTCAATCGATCTATGCATCAAAGGAGAGCAGCGCTGTACGTACCGATCATGCACTCAATGAACAAGATGTCCTGGAGGAGCCATACCTTGTCGAGCTTGCCGCAGACCAGGCCCCAATCGGCCATCGTCGACGAAGCGCTACCCTCAGTCCATTCCACTCCCACCTGGCGGCAGCGGCAACGCAGCAGTCATCGTACCAAGCATCAATAGTGCATCTGTGACACCATAGAGGCATAGAACACCATGTCCATATTGTAATTCAAAATATTCCTATTTGCAAAGATTGTAATGTATGGATCATAGGAGAAGTAATACGGTATCTTCCTATTTGCAATCTCCTCTTAAGAAAAAACGCTAAACACTCTACCTTAAACAACCGGAAAACATTCCTAGCTAGACTGGTTGATTTGTCAATATTCTGTGCAGGTCCTGGTTGTCCGTTGCTCAGGAACTTAGATCCATACTGTATAGCTCTACAGATCTCATCTCTTGCCTCAGCCTTGCTTAGGTACAAAACAACCTGACCAAGATCTCCTCTGACGGTGTCCAGTGAGGTCATATTGTATCTTCGCTGACTGCAAAAAAGAGAATGTTATGTTAAAAACTCAAATTTATAATAGCGAACAGAGGAAGATTCTCGCGGCAGAAGCATCAATACAAGTGAAGCACAAAACAAGAATTGAAACCGGGAAATAATGTGTGTTCCCTTCCCCCAACAAATCTCTACTACATACTGAATATTGTACAAGATTCTCCTGGCGGAGTATGGGGCGCGCCGGGATACGGGGCGGCAGCAGGGGCCGGCGGCGGGGAGGGGGTATTGCTGGCGGAGGGATGGGGTGGCGGGGAGGAGGGAGGGTGGGGCGGCGGTATGGGGTGTTTCAGGCGGCGGCAGGGCCCTGCGAGGCGGGGTGGTGCTGGCGGGGAGGGGTCTCGATGGGGCAGCGGCAGGCGGCGGCGGGGTCAGGGCGTGGACGATGGGAGGATTAGATAACGACGGGATTTGTTAACGAAACAGTAAGTTTTATGGGAGTGGGATTGTGTTGTGCTCCCGCTAAACATGGATTAAACCTGGATCGTTGGATATAAGGCAATGGACGTACAAGATTGTTTGGATCAGCACCTCTGGTGCTTTTTATATTAGTAGTAGATGAGTTTTATGCACCTATTATTGTCCGGAACCGGCAATCCTAATGGTGACAACTTGGGACATCAAACGGTATGGACTATAATTTGAGGATTCCATGTATCCATTGAGTGTTAATGTTTTGTTCCGGTGCTCTTTGACATGGGCACCTTAATCTCCATAAGTTCCTTTTGGCCCCATTTGTAGCGGGATGGTAGGACAAAAGATGTTGTGCAAGTTCTTATTGCAAGCACGTACAACTACCTTGGGATACATGCCTAATGTTTGATATTTTCCTAGATGATCATTACTTTTTTGCATGCCTTGCCCCAATTTAATCACATGTTATCTCTCTTCCATGGAGCGCCCAACCATACATTCCCCTAGCCTACAATGTTTTAATTCTGCTGGTTACAAGTTACTTTACTTTCCCTGTTTTACTTTTATTGCTTTGTCATCGCTATTTCCGTTGCCAGCATCACTTGCATATCACCGTTAGCACTAATATATCATTGCCAAGAAAGTATCTTTTAGGTGCGGTTGAATTGAACACTCAACAGTTAAAGCTTATAAATATTCTTTGGATCCCCTTGTCTCGAATCAATAAATTGGGTTATCTTACCAGCGAAGACTGTTATGATCCCCTACACTTGTGGGTCATCAAACTGTTTTCTGGCGCCGTTGTCGGGAAGCATAGCTTTATTTATAAGTCTACTCGGAGTTATTTTTCTTGCTGCGATTTATCCGCTATGGGTAAGAATGGAGACCCCAAGGTTCCGATTTTACCATCCACTACAAGAAAATGTACTGTTCTTAGCACCAGTGCCACGCTTGATTCACCTTCCATTATGAGTAAGTTTGTTTCACCACCACCACATGCTGCTTCTACTGAGTCCGTCACTATGTCTGATATTTTTTATGATGCTTTGTCGAACCTCAGATTACTAAGGCTGCAAAACAGTCCGGGATTGAAATTCCCGTTACACGTTATCCTATTTTGCAGATCCTCTGGTTACCAGACTTGAGTGGACTCAAGGAAAGAATTCTTGATGATGATTATATTGAGCTTGATGATGACTTGTGTAGGGAACTTACAGAGTGTGTTGACTCTGACCCTCATGCTGTTAAGAAGCTGCTTGAAAAGCAATCTATGAAGAACAAGTTTACTCCCGATCCTAAATTTGCTTCATCTCCTATTTGCATTGAAGATGCTGATTTTGATTTCTCTGTTGATCTTTCACTTATATCTACAGTTGAAGCTGAACCCTTATATGGTAGAGAAAATGACGATGCTATAGCACAACTTACTAACTCACTGAGTTGGGTGCCTTATTCACTACAGAGGACTATAAGAGAAATTATTATGTTACTAAGCTTCTTCCTTTTTCTTTAAAGGAGGGCGCTAAAGCATGGTATGATGCACTACCATGTGGATCTATTAAAAGTCCTCAAGAGTTAGCTCAATCTTTTGTTGCTAAATATTTTCCTGCTCATTTGCAATATGCTGCTTTACAAAGAATTTATAACTTTAAACAGTTGCAGGATGAGCACCTCCCTAAAGCTTGGGCGAGGTATTGCACTTTACTCAAGGCTAGACCGGGACATGGAGTCCCTAAGAATGAATTACTTGATATATTTTATGCTGGTCTAACCGATGAATCTAGAACCTATCTGGATGGTTGTGCTGGTTGTGTTTCCAGTGAAATAACACAGGACGATGCTGAAGCACTAATGGGAAAAATAGCCAAGAATCATGATGACTTGTCCATCCCTGAAGCACCTCCACCACCGAAGAAGAAGGGAATGCTCGTCTTGAACCCCGAAGATATGCAAGAAGCCAAGAAGTCTACTAAAGAGAGAGGTATTAAAGCTAAAGATGTGAAGAATCTACCTCATATTGAAAAACTTTGTGAGCCAGCTACTCACCCACCTATGGTAGAGGTACACTCTCTTTTAGATTTCGATGCAGGTGACATCCCTCGTGGTAAGTGATGGATTCTCGCCCCTCGTTGGTTACCCAAAGTGGAAGGTTGAGATGTAGATAGCAACAAATTACCCTCGGTGAAGATACCAAGGTTTGTCTCCAGTAGGACTCCGACAACGACAGGAAGGTGACAACGGCGCCAACAATTAGGCGGTTGACGTGGACCTTCACACACAACAAATAACTTTGCTCCCAAAGAGTTCAGAGAGGTTGCTAATCCTTCCGGGCTTGTTGTTTACAAAGGATCAAATGCACGGGATAATAATGATAGCGATAGGAACAAAAAAAGGAAATAACGCAGAAAATAAATAGCGGGTGTAAACAGTGGTGGAAATATGGACCGGGGTCCCATGATGTTTACTAGTGATGTCTCTCTCCCAAAAGACGATAAAATAGCCATGCGAGGTAAACAAATTACAGCTGGGCAATTAACAGGATTATGTGCGCAAACCAATGATAACTATGCTACAAAGAAAGGAAGAGGCTCAAAAGCTTGGGCGGTACGCAAAGACAAATAGACCGAAATCCATCTGCATCTACCTACTAATCATCCACCTTGAGATATCTATCCAGAACATCTCGCTGGTATTAAGTTGCGAACCCCACCCAAAGTGTAAACTCAAAGCAACAGACAACTGCATTAAAGAACTTTGCGTAAAGTAAACAATCCTTGCACCCGCAAGTACAAGCACCATTGTTTTCTCCCTTGTGGCAACAACACATCCCCTAGACTCATATTTCTGTCACTCAAGCTAGTCATCAGGGGGCATGAACCCACAATCATGCATAACGCTCCCTCTTGGAGTTACTACCTACTACTTGGCCAAAGCAATAAACAACAACGGAGAACATGCACGAATTACTCAAGAACATAAATATAAAAGAGGAGAATCAAATATATTACTCAAACACAATCTGAACATAGTCTCACAATCCATCAGATCCCAACAAACTCAGCATAGAAACAGCAGAAAGATTACATATGTGCCTCGATCATGTAGGGCAGCTCACGAAGTCTAAACCATGAAGAACAAATAGGGGAGGAGAACATCACATAGCTACTGATCATGGACCCATGGTCCAAGGTGGACTACTCACGGTTCATCCGGGAAGCATCCATGGTGGTGGAGAAGCTCCCTGAGGTGGTTCCTCCCTCCGACAGGGTGACAGGAAGAGGGCTCCTGGTGCTCCCGATCTTGGAAGCGCTGCGGCGGCGGAACAGAGGAGAGATCGCGTAAAGGGTTCTGTCCTCAAGGGTTTCGGGACGAGAGGGATATATAGGCGAAGGGGGGCATCCAGATGTGGACCAGGGGCCCCAGGCGCCCCCCTGGGGCGGCCTAGGGGGTGGCCGCGCCAGGTGGCTGCCTGGGCCACCCCTGGATCCCTCTGGCCCCACTTTGGCTCTTCCCGAAGCTTCCTGTACGCTGATTTTCCCTATATTTTTCCCGGAATTTTTCTGGCACTTTAAGTAATGGGAAAACCTGAAATACAAAAACAGCAGAAAACGGGAACTGGCACTGGGGTGCACTGAGTTAATAGGTTAGTCCAAATATGATCAAAAGTGTATGGAAGTGCATCAATATCATAGCAATATCACACAAAAGATGCATGGAGCAAGCAGAAATTATAGATACGTTTTAGACGTATCAACATCCCCAAGCTTAATTCCTGCTCGTCCTCGAGTAAGTAAATGGTAACAAGCATAATTTCTGTGGTGACATGCTACCAACCATATAAGAACTTTAAGTAAAACAATCAAGGCATGTAATTCAATTCAAGTAATAACAGGCAAGAGTCTATATTAGCATTGAAACAAGCAACATAAGAACATAAAGGTGCAAGAGCTCTCGCTGTCCGTGACTCGAATGTCTCCAAATGGTATTTGCGTGCAAGAAAGGGGATATGGATATACGAGAGAGTAAAACATAGTTTTTATTGTTGAGAACTTAATCTACTAAAGTTTCACACTTGGTCTTCTTTGGAATCTTATCTTGACTCATCCCCAAACCACTAGCCAGATACAAGTCAAAATGATCCACTCCCTTTCGATATTTTGAGCACTCATGCAAAGGATGAGCGTAAGCAAGAAAGTTGACACTTAGGATGGCAAAGAGAGAAAAATGATGGAGGGGGAAGACAAAAAAGGTGTGAAAGGCTCAGATCAATGAGGACAATCTTAGGCAAGAGAAAGCCAAATGATATATATGATGTGAGGAGTAGGGATTGCCATGCAACAGATGCACATATGAGCTAAGGTAAGCTCTCCAATGGAACTAGTGGAGATGCATCCAACTTTCTTGCTCAAGAAGACCTAGAGCTCATTTGAGGAGGCTCATCATTGGAAAATACAAGCCAAGTTCTATAGTGTGAAGGTACCCACATAGCTATATGCATGAATGATAATCTCTATGGAGTACAAGATATAAGATGGAGTACGAGTGTGGATCTCTCAAAAGGAATAGTAGTGTGCCCCCTTCTCTCTTTTTATTTCTTTTTCTCTTTTTTGTATTTTTTGTATTTTTTTGGTGGCCTCAATGGCTCTTTCTATTTAACTCTCATTTGTCCTCTTTGGGATCTTTTGATTTTGTCCTATTTGGGATATTTTCCTCACTTTAGGGGCAACACTCTATATATTACAAGAAGTATAGAAGATCTTTCACACTTTACAAAAGTACTCAACATAAAGAAAATGAAACTATCATGAAGTATGCAAATGTATGCCTCTGCCAGTGTAGCAGGATATGCAATGATACTAGCGTGTCATGTAGCAATGAATAGGGCAAGGCCCAACTAGCATGCGGCTCATCGATCAAGCAAAAGCATGTATGGCATGAAGATCAAGTCATGAGAAGGTGGATGTTGCATGTCAATGTATCTCGGAAAGGCTGTGGAAATGCCTTGATAGGTAGGTTTGGTGGCTGTTTTGAGGAAGGATATGATGAGGCTTATGATAACAGAGCGTATCGTGCCAAGGATTTGGATGCACCGGCGAAGTATGCGCCAACTCTCGAGGTGAGAAAGGGCAATGCACGGTACCGAAGAGGCTAGAAAAATATGGCTAGGTGGAAGTGTCAACTTTCGAATACTCACATTAGTACGAAGAACTCATGCACTTATTATTGGTAACTCTCAATCTAATTAGGAGGTTCAAAAAGAGACAAGTACCCCGAGGAGGAGTGTATGGGGGTTTGGTTATCCTTGCGCATCCTCGACTCATGGTACGTGAGTGTACTCTAATATTCGATCCCTCCAAAGATTAGTGATCCATCTAGTAGCTAAAGTTCTCAACTAATGTTGTAGGTTTTTCAAAAATAAACACGGATTGCCTAATAGGCTAAATCTCTTGACACCAAAAGTTCAAACATTACTCATGGCAATACCTCAAAACTATTGCAAGTTACTACTACAATTGAATAGCAACCTCAATTACCTACTTCAAGTCAAGACACACTACTCAGTGCAACAGGCAAACTCTCTAAACAAGATAAACATGAAAACTCAAGAGAGTTCCAGAAACGAACTAAGCAAAAGCTCTTAAAAATATAAGCATGAAAACTAAGAGCTAAACATGACAGCAGCTACGAAAAAGATAAAGAACACACACAACAAAGATAAGCATGAAAATCCTATGTTGTGTTCTAGGTTGAAGTGGAGCGTGTTTCTGTCCCACACAAAGAAAGCTGGGTTCTAAGTTGTTATGAACAGCAAGAAAATATAAAGAAAACTAAAAAGGAAATAAAGAGCAAGACGCTCCAAGCATAGCACATAACGCATGAACTGATAAAAATATAGTGGAACGAAAGACGAACTGATAATTGTTGATGGAGAAGGGGGTGCATGGGGGCATCCCCAAGCTTAGATGCTTGAGTCTTCTTGAATATTTCTTGTGGGTGCACGGGGGCATCCCCAAGCTTGAGCGTTTGACCCTCCTGAATCTTCTTTTATCATCTTCCCTCGCACACTTGAAAACTCCCTTCATACATAACTCATCATAATCTGATTAGCGAGGTTAGTACCCACAATAAAATAATTTATCTCTATTGTAAATAAGGATATTCTTGAAGAGCTACTGTTTCTCAAGATCGCCAAAAAGTTTTTGCAAAGAAAAAGCAAGCTTAAGGTTTGCAAAACGAAGAAAAGGCAAAACAGGACAGAATCTGTGAAAAACAGACCAGCAGGTAGTAAATAAATTTTTTGGGGCACTTCTGCAACTCAAATCAAAAAACTCATAACAGACGCTTGAAATAAAATTATATAGAGCATGCTGTCAAAAACATTCAGATCAAAAAGATGATCTGGTGATTTTATTCGAATTTTTCTGTCCAAGGACAGAATCTGTTTTCTGGACAGCACGTCAAAACTTTTGAACTTTCTTGCAATCGGAGGCTAAAGTTGGCACAAAGCTGAAAAGTAAAGATACAATGATGTTGCTACTGTAGTAACAAACAACAAGACACAACAAAAGCAAAATAAACCTAATTCGTTGTGGGCTGCCTCCCAAAAGCGCTTTCTTTTATGCCTTTAAGCTAGGCATGATGCAAAAAGAGAAGATCAAGTTTTATCAAGAGTAAGAGAATAGCTAGCCCGTGTAACGGACTCAAAATGTAACTTAATCTTCTTTCTAGGGAAGTGTTCCATCCCTTTCTTGAGAGGGAATTGGAATTTTATATTCCCTTCTTTCATATCGATGACAGCACCAACGGTGCGAAGAAAAGGGCGTCCCAAAATAATTGGACATGATGGTTCACATTCAATGTCCATAATAGTAAAATCAAAGGGAACATAATTGTCATTGACAATGATAAGAACATCATCGATCTTCCCCAAAGGTTTATTTATGGAAGAGTCAACAAGACGAACACCAAAAGAACAAGGATAAAAAGGTTTTAATTCAAACATATCATACATTCTTGTGGGCATAACGGAGATACTAGCTCCAACATCACATAAAGCATAGCAAGAGAAGTTACTCAACTTAATTTTAATCATAGGATCCCAACTATCTTCTAGCTTCCTAGGTATGGAGGCTTCTACCCTAAGCTTCTCCTCCCTAGCTTTAATGAGAGCATTAGTGATCTGCTCCGTGAAGGCAAGATTAAGTGTGCTAGTGTGAGGATCTCTAGACATCTTGTGAAAGAAACCAATAGCTTCAGGTAGGGTGCAATTATGAAAATCAAGGTCACTACTATCAAGTAAAGTGGTAGTGGTGTCCTTTAGGCTCACTTGTTTGGTAGCTTCCATAGTCATAGGAGTTTCTTCTTCTACGGTTGAGGTCATAGCATCACCATTAATAGGTCCTGTGGGACTAGGGGTGAATTGGGTGCTAAGAGTTTGGATATCCTCAACAACTTGGATAGTAGCGACGGTATGGTGTGTAGGAAGGCTCTTAATTCTATCTTCTTCCTCCTTTTCTCTAGCCCATCTCTCTTTAAGTTTAGCCATCATCCTAATGTTTTCATTAATTTGCACTTGAATAGCGTTCATAGGAGTGACCTTCCTCTCCTCAAGAGGAGAAGTTCTAATTTTAAGCAATTCTACTTCACGGGCTAAATTGTCTACCTTCGACAAGATATTATCTAATTTTTCTAGTTTTTCCTCTACACTCTTGTTGAAGGATTTTTGGGTAGTGATAAAGTCTTTAAGCATACTCTCTAGTTCAGAAGTGGAGTTCTTGGTGCTAGGATAAGTGTTGTTGTTCCCATAGTTGTTGGAGGGGAACGGTCTAGGATTGCTACCAAAATTACTCCTATAAGCATTGTTATTGAAGTTGTTTCTAGAGATAGAGTTCACATCTACTTGATCTTGAGCAATCAAAGAATTTAAAGGAACATCATGAGGATCAATAGGAGATTGCTTGGTAAGTAGAGACATAATCAAGTCAACTTTTTCATTTACGGAGGAGATCTCCTCGACAGAGTTTACCTTCCTACCTGTTGGAGATCTTTCGGTGTGCCATTGGGAATAGTTGGTCATCATCTCATCGAGTAGTTTTGTGGCAACACCAAGCGTTGTTGACATAAAGGTTCCTCCCGCGGCCGAATCTAGCAAGTTCCGCGAGGTAAAGTTCAATCCTGCATAAAAAGTTTGGATAACCATCCAAGTATTCAAACCATGTGTAGGGAAATTCTTAACAAGATATTTCATGCGTTCCCAAGCTTGGGAAACATGCTCATTATCCAATTGCTTAAAATTCATAATATTACTCCTCAATTGGATAATCTTAGTTTGGGGGTAGTACTTCCCAATAAAAGCATACTTGCACTTATCCCAAGAATCTATGCTATTCCTAGGCAAGGATTGAAACCAGATTTTAGCTCCTCCTCTCAAGGAGAAAGGAAAAAGCTTAAGCTGAACGATATCACCATCTACTTCTTTGTACTTTTTCATATCACAGAGCTCAACAAAATTATTTAAGTGCAAAGCAGCATCATCTCCAGCACCGGAGAATTGATCTTTCATAACAAGGTTCATCAAAGTAGGTTTAATCTCATAAGAAGGTGCTGAAGTGGCGGGTGGAGCAATAGGAGTGCAGATAAAGTCACTGTTGTTATGACTAGTGAAGTCACAGAACTTGGTGTTCTCGGTGGAACCCATAGCAGCAGCAAGCAAGGTAACTATTTTTTTGATTTTTGATAAGGGACACTAAAGCAAAAAATGAAAGGTAAACTAAGAAGACTAAAAAGCAAAGATAAAAGATAGTGTGCAACTCCCCTATCTTGAAGAGTGGAGTCCCAGGCAACGGCGCCAGAAATTAGGCGGTTGACGGGACCACTCTTTTTCTGCGCTTCGGAGTCCCCGGCAACGGCGACAAAAATTAGCTTTGATGGTTTCTCGCCCCTCGTTGGTTACCCAAAGTGGAAGGTTGATATGTAGACAACATCAAATTTCCCTCGGTGAAGATACCAAGGTTTGTCTCCAGTAGGACTCCGACAACGACAGGAAGGTGACAACGGCGCCAGCAATTAGGCGGTTGACGTGGACCTGCACACACAACAAATAACTTTGCTCCCAACGGGTTCAGAGAGGTTGTCAATCCCTCTGGCCTTGTTGTTTACAAAGGATCAAATGCACTGGATAATAATGTTAGCGATAGCAACAGAAAAGGAAATAAAGTAGAAAATAAATAGCGGGTGTAAACAGTGGTGGAAATATGGACCGGGGTCCCATGATGTTTACTAGTGATGTCTCTCTCCCAAAAGACGATAAAATAGCCATGCGAGGTAAACAAATTACAGCTGGGCAATTGACAGGATTATGTGCGCAAACCAATGCTAACTATGCTACAAAGAAAGGAAGAGGCTCAAAAGCTTGGGCGGTACGCCAAGACAAGTAGACCGAAATCCATTTGCATCTACCTACTAATCATCCACCTTGAGATATCTATCCAGAACATCTCGCTAGTATTAAGTTGCGAATCCCACCCAAAGTGTAAACTCAAAGCAACATACAACTTCATTAAAGAACTTTGCGTAAAGTAAACAATCCTTGCACCCGCAAGTACAAGCACCGTTGTTTTCTCCCTTGTGGCAACAGCACATCCCCTAGACTCATGTTTCTGTCACTCAAGCTAGTCATCAGGGGGCATGAACCCACAATCATGCATAACACTCCCTCTTGGAGTTACTACCTACTACTTGGCCAAAGCAATAAACAGCAACAGAGAACATGCAAGAATTACTCAAGAACATAATATAAAAGAGGAGAATCAAATATATTACTCAAACACAATCTAAACATAGTCTCATAATCCATCAGATCCCAGCAAACTCAGCATAGCAATAGCAGAAAGATTACATATGTGCCTCGATCATGTAGGGAAGCTCACGAGGTCTAAACCATGAAGAACAAAGAGGGGTGGAGAACATCACATAGCTACTGATAATGGACCCATGGTCCAAGGTGGACTACTCACGGTTCATCCGGGAAGCATCCATGGTGGTGGAGAAGCTCCCGGAGGTGGTTCCTCCCTCCGGCAGGGTGCCAGGAAGAGGGCTCCTGGTGCTCCCGATCTTGGAAGCGCTGTGGCGGCGGAACAGAGGAGAGATCGCGAAAAAGGGTTATGTCCTCGAGGGTTTCGGGACGAGAGGGATATATAGGCGAAGGGGGGCAGCCAGAGGTGGACCAGGGGCCCCAGGCGCCCCCCTGGCGCGGCCTAGGGGGTGGTCGCGCCAGGTTGCCGCCTGGGCCACCCCTGGCTCCCCTCTAGACCCACTTTGGCTCTTCCCGAAGCTTCCTGTACGCTGAATTTTCCTGTATTTTTCCCGGAATTTTTCTGGCACTTTAAGTAATGGGAAAACCTGAAATACAAAAACAGCAGAAAACAGGAACTGACACTGGGGTGCACTGAGTTAATAGGTTAGTCCAAATATGATCAAAAGTGTATGGAAGTGCATAAATATCATAGCAATATCACACAAAAGATGCATGGAGCAAGCAGAAATTATAAATACGGTTTATTGCATTTTGCATGAGCTACAATATTGTTCATGATGCCTATTTGCATGATTCCTTTTGCTATGCCTTCTCTGTCATGTCTACTTTAGTTTCATATCATTTGTGATATTGGAAGATTGTGCCCGTAACTTGTTTTGCTTGTATCTTTTTAACCGTAACTCCGTTTGGGGTGTTATTTATATGTAACTTGATTAGTTTTTTGTGTACTTTGTGTTTATGCTATTGTTTGGTTCTGTTAACCAACCTAAAATATGGTTTAGGGCAGAACAGTACCAAATGTTTTAATTGTCGTGGGGCACTTAGTGGTATGTCGTGTTTAGGTTGTGCCTCACTTAAATTGACTAGCATAGATAGTTTCCTTTATGCTTCACCTCTTGCCATGTTTGTGTGCTATGCCATGCTTGAGTGAGATGCCATGTTAACAACCTTGCTCACCTTGAGTAGCTAAACAACTTGAACCAATATAAATGTGCGGTATCGTCGTGTGTGACGAGTACTCCACTTAACCTGTTAGTAACCGCTCTCGACGGCAGGTGCGATGTCTCGTGTTGCCTTCTTGTTGATGCTTGCTTGTGTTTTCCTCGTAGTAATAGATGCTTGCTCGTTGATTACTTTCCAGTGTTTACCGTCTTGTGAGCTTCCGCGGGTACCTCTCGGAGACGTTGCGAGCTTGCGATCAACTACACCTTCGGAACCCGACTTATCAACATGCAAGGACTATACATTACTTATGATCCATTCTATTTCAACCAGCGGTTTGCATGATAGTCTAGGATAGGTTTGATGTTTGATCCTACCACATGTTTATAGCCTCTTTCAAACCGATACAACCATGTCCCCTCCCAGGAAACCAGTATGCATGCTTAGGATGCTACGATGTTACCCTGGTACTCCTTGGTTTGGGATATCACATTATTATATTGTTATTGATGATATGATTATTATAATGTTGACTATATTCGACGAAGAATGGAAGGTCTAGGCTATCCCGCCCCGACGCTTTGTTCCATTCGAGTCACCTAGGATCCGAGTTCCGGGTATTTGTTTTAAGACTGATCGTGCCTAACCGCGTGTGGGATTTTATGGGGTCCCCTTTTCTTACCTACCTAGATTCAAAAATTACTAGTGGTGGCCCAAGCTGATTTACCATTTGAAACCGTGTGTGTGCTGGTCGGCCGCCAGTAGTTTTCAAACCAACCTGGACCAGTGAGGACACAGTTCCCTTGCTGGCCCACCTTGTTCGGCTGAGGACCCGTTTTCCCATGTGTGATCAACCGGCTATCCAAACCCGAGACAGACGCTAGCGACCGATTCGAGAGCGTGGCCGACTTTTGAGTTGGATGTCGACTCACCGGGGACCACCCGGATTTGTTCGTTGTTAGCTAGAGGGACCTGTCGTTTCAGATCTCTTGGAACTAAATCATAAAATGGTTGCCTGTGATGGGTAGCAACTAAGAGAGATGGGCGTGCGTGCGGAGCCTTGTAATGGGAAGTTGGTACACCCCTGCAGGGTTAAATCTTTTCGAGAAGCCGTGTCCACGGTTATGGACGACTTGAGACCTACTCCTTGTTCATAGACAACAACAACTGAGATAATCTTAATATAACTTGATCAACGTGTGTGTGTGCCTTGACTTCTTCTTCTTCGTCGGGATGCGAAGAGGAGGACAAGGATAGGATAGGTGTTATGTTTGCGTAAGTAGTTGAGAGCAAGACTTGTTGGAGGCGATTCCTCATCGAATGCTTGGCTTCTTATCTTACTCTCTAGATCGTTAGCCACTTCATAAATTCTAGTGCGGCAGCAACCTCACCACTTACCCCATCCTTACCGTAAACTACTAGTTGTACTAGAATGACGAGTGATGAAGTCCTTGCTGGGTCAGTTGACCACTACAGTTGGATGATGAGTACTTCCGTACTCATGATACTACCCCCAAACTCTTTTCAGGGTTCTTGATCGACAAAAGGTACGGTGATCGACGTTTCACGTGGAGACTCGACGATGACTAGTTAGGCGGATCCCGGCGGAGGGCCTGGACCCGTGTGGTTATGGGGATCGATGTTTTTCTCTTTGCAAGTAGGCATTTGATTGTAGTCTGTACTCAGACATGTATCTTCCGCTGTTGTATTGTATTAAAGCAGTTATATGCCGATTGTATGAGATGTTGTATCCTATTATCTGTAATGTTGTGATATCATGTTGGAAATCCGGGGCATATGACTTTGTCATATGTCGCGGTGGGACCGATATGTGCTTCTTCCCCGGATCTGGAACAGTACCGCATATCGGGCCTTACAGAGAACGTCTACTATCGCCCGATAAAATAATCCATTTAAATATAAATGGGATTTTCGTTCCGATGGTGATGGCTGGTCCTGTGCCGGAAGTTGCGACAGTGCCCGGGTGAAACCCGGTGCCGCAAAAGGACGTGTGCCATTGTGGAATACGAGAAGGAGGGGTAAAATATAATCACCACTTAATAAATTGGCGAAGCAAATACTGCAAACAATTTCTAGCAATCAACAAACAATTTTTTTTAATTTGGGTGAAAATCCCGGGCTGTTAAAATAATCGCCTCCCAGATGTGCCATGAGTAGCCCCCCTCGGATCATGGGTCCATGATACGTAGCTAGATGATGTCTTCTCTCCAATCTTTTGCGTCAATTCGTAGACCTTGTGAGCTACCCTACATGATCAAGGCAATTTTGTATTAGTTTCTGTGCTGCTATGTTGTGTTTGCTGGGATCCGATGGATTATGAGATTATGTTCATATTGTGATGAGTAATATATTTGGATTACCTTTTATGTTTTAGTTCTTGAATATTCTTGCATGTTCATATTTCTTTTATGTAGTAGTAGATAGTAACTCCAAAAGGGAGCGTTATATATGATCGTGGGTTCATGCCTCCCGGTGTCTAGCTTGATTGACAGATACATGAGACTAGGGGATGTGTTGTTGCCACCAGGGATAAAACAGTGGTGCTTGTAACTGCAGTTGCAAGGTTTGCTTACATTACACATAGAGTGTTAATGCAGTTCTCTGTTCCTTTGCCCGTACGATTGAGGCTCTAGATTTTATGTAGCGTAATTAGCATTGTCGTGTGTTTATAATAATGTCAATGGCTGTAACATCCTCTGTGTCTTGTAACAGTAATCCTTTTGCTAATGAAAATTACTGTTCCAGATATTCCCTTGATCATCTTTAAAGCAAAACCAATTCAATGTCCCTTTGATGGATATTAAAAACAATGAGGTAAATAAAACCATGACAAAAACCTTTGCAACCAATTTTATAAAATGCCTAGTAATCAGTAGGTTTTGTTGATAATGAAATGAGATTTATTGCAATGGCTAAATAAATTAAACAAATAAAAGCAGTAGCCAACAACCAATATTTAATTCATTTAAATACAACCAAAGGGCTAAATGAATTTATTAAATACCCAAACCTTCTGTGGCACTCTAATATCATGTAAGACTATTATTTGAACTAGTTTCATCTATTGCAAAAATGACAAGTGTGCTAAAAAAATAAAATAGAATTGCAAAAGAAAACAGAAATGCAAAAAGTAGAAAAATGCTCTCTGGCGCCTACGGCAACTCTACCCCGGCCCAACCCACTCCCACCTCCCCCATTTTCTTCCCCTGTTCACCCATGGCGTGGAGGCCATCGCGTGGAGGCCATCCAGGCCGGGCACGCCACGCCGTGGTATCGTGGCGGCCATCCGGCAGTCGCCGCCGGGGATAAGGCCGAGCCCCAGCCCCCGTGGACAAACCCTAGTGCCAGATCCCCCCTCCCAGCCTCGTTCCTCACCTCTCCTGCACGTAGCCACTGCCGCCGTCGTGACCAATCGCGGCCGCGCCGCCGTGGTTCTCATGGCCATCGGCCACCTCGTCGAACTGGAGGACGTCCAGAAGGAGCGCCGCGCCCCACTAGGTCGTCCCCCCCCCCTCGAGCTCGGGCCAAAGACCACCACCGAGACCGAATTGCGCCGCCTCCTCCAGCACGGCCGCCGACCATCGTCGGCAAATTTGTCGCCTGCGGCGACTCCCCATCGACTCCGACCTCCCCATCGCATTCACAGTGAGCTCACGCCTCCCCCCTCCCAGTTGCACCACCCTGGGCCGTAGCACCTTTCCCGCCTCCGTGCCATGCTTTGCTCGCCGCCGGGCTCGCCATAGCACCACGCTGCGCTCCCCCCGTGACCCTCCATCGTGCGCGCCTCGCCCTGCCCGGCCGTAGCCCCCACCGCGCCCCGCTTGCCTTATGCACCCCCTTAGCCGGAGTGGCCTCGCCGTGCCTCGGTCGTCGCTGGCGTGGGCACGCCGTGGCCTAGCCAACAGACTAAACTGCCAGTGGCGATTAGCCCCTAATCACCGTTCAACGAAATAACACCCCCGTGTGTATTACATGTGGGCCTAGCCCCTTTTAATTAGCCACTGTTATAATAAACCAATGATAAACACTAGTGACAATGACAAGTGGACCCAGCCCTTTAATTAACCCCCTGGCTTAATTAAATTGATAATTAGGTCATTGTGTCACTTACTAATGGGCCCCACCTGTAAGAATTTAAATAAAATTGATTTATATAAAATATGTGGCTCACAGGTGGGACCCACTGGTCAGTTGACGAGTCAAAGGCCTCAGCCTATGACAAGGTGGCCCCACATGTCAGTGCACTATTTTGGATAAGGTTTTGGATAATGTGGTATTTAATAATAAAAGAAAATCCAGAAATTCTTTTAAATTATTTAAAACTTCAGAAATTAATATCTTTTAATTCGTAGCTCAGATGGAAAAACTTTATACATGAAAATTGATCAGAAAATATAAAGAATACGAATACGCAACCAGTATATCAACCACCCCCATCTAACACAACGAACATGAGACATTCCACTCTCTGGGACGTGGCTCGATAATCACCCGGAGTCTGTATTTCATCCCCGGATGAATTCGCGCTCCGAGCAAAACACGTTGCACTGCATTAGAACACCGTTAACATTGCATCTGTAATGTAATTCATCTGTTTGTATATGATTTTCTTGTATTTACTGTTTCTTCCCCCACCCTTTATTCTCCGGTAGACACCACTGCTACCGCTGACTACACCGCTGCCGAGTACGACTACGTCATCGAAGACCGTACCCCTACCGTCGAGCTTCCAGGCAACCAGAGCCATTTTCCTTCCCCAGATATTGCCTACCTTTTCCGTACATTTCTTGCACTAGGCATTGTTGCTGCTGCTACGTTACAATCCTATTCAATTATATAGCCTGTCATTGTCGCCCCTTGATGTACCTCCCTTTATCCTATGCTGCCTATTATATATATTTTATATTCAGAAGTTCGCCCTGCACATTGTTATTCAACTAGGATTAGATAGCGGGCCGCGATCGCTCTGGGAGTGGACGCGGATACAGATATTATAACTGCATAGGTACGGTACAATGCATACACCGCCAAAGGCCCTTGCCACGGTTCTGCCGAGCCAAGTCAAGTGTGAGCTATCGAGGATTAAGACTTGTACTCCACTCGTTGTTGACTCTGTATAGCCGCCCTAGGGTCCTGAATAACGGTTGTCATTAAAGGTAAGGAGTCGGGTGACCCAACGATGCCCGCGAGAGGTATTGTATCGGGAAGTGTAAGTGCATCAAGTGCCCTCCCCTTGAGGTTTTGGAATTTGATGACAAAACGGTTAAGGGACTGATGTGTTTGTGAGTATACACAGGAGAACAGTCCCTGATGAGGTGTTTAACCACCAATGCCGACCCCCCCAAAATGTTGAGGAACATTGGAGAAATCGGTGTGTTTCCTGAAGAATGAAGTTGCGCGAAATCCTGAGGAAATAGGGTCCTGAAGCGTTCGGTTGAAGCTGAAGCTGAAGACGATCCTGAGGAAGTTCGCGCTGAAGACGAAGTTGAAGCGTAGTCTTCGCTAAGACTTTTTATACTTCTTGAGTCATAGGAAAACACCGCACTGTTGGAGGGGTTGAAGAAAACGAGTTCCGAAAGTCTGAGGAAGTGCTCAGTTAGGAATCCTGAAGAAAAAACCTGAGGAAATCTCCTGCAGTAGAAGTTCAGTTCCTCGGGTGTCTGAGACGTTGTTCTTCAGAACACTGAGGAATCTGTCTTCGGTTGAGGAGTCTGGAGACTGCGAGTGCAGTTCTCCTGAAGAGAGAAAATCTCCTGCAGTAGAAGTTCAGTTCCTCGGGTGTCTGAGATGTTGTTCTTCAGGACACTGAGGAATTTGTCTTCGGTTGAGGAGTCTGGAGACTGCGAGTGCAGTTCTCCTGAAGAGAGTGAGATCTCCTGCAGTAGAAGTTCAGTCCTCATGTGTCTGAGACGATGTTCTTCAGGACACTGAGGTAACTAACTTCGGTTGAGGAGTCTGGAGAGAGAATACTTTGACCGTGCCACGTGTTACGTGGTGAGAGGCTAGAACTGGTCTAGCAATGGTCATTTACGAGGGCATGAGAGTAATTGCATGCATGGGCATTTATGTCCTTTCATCTCAGATTGCTCCGCGGCTATAAATAGCCACCCCCAGCCCCATTTGTGGGTTGGCTGCTCCGAGAGAAAAACTGACACTTGTCATTTGAGAGCAACCCACCTCTGAGGAGACTGAAGAACCTATGTGAGGAAAACCACCAGCCTGAGTAGTTGAGCATTTCTGAGGAAGTCGGTTCGAGTGATCCGAAGCTTTTTACTCTTGAAGACTGTGATCTTCCAGCCGGTGTAGAAGTCTTCAGTCTGAGGAAGTCAAGATGCAATTGTGACTTCCCGGAGTGACTGAGTCTGTAAAGGTTTCGGGAGTCTACCTTGAAGACTCACCTGAGTTATTGGACGGAGTCTTTGGACTTTAGTTCAAGGAGAACAAGGTGAAGACTATGTCTTCTGAGTTGAATCTCAGCCTCTCCAACCAGACGTAGAGTTGTCACAGCAACTTGAACTGGTCTACCAAACCATTGTCTTCAATCTCTGGTGATATCTCTTCAATCTCTTAAGCCTCAGTATTATGTCTTCAGTATCTATGTTGACTGCTTGTGCTTCAGCTCTCCCTCTGCTATTAGTCTCATACTATGCATCTGAAGCACCTCTGCTTATCTGAATTGATTTATTTCTGTTGCATTATGATGAGCTGCCCTAATGATTACATTCTGTGAAGTTTTATTTCTTCATGATTTTGGTTACTTCTTCAGCTTCATGATTGCTTCAGTCCTGAAGAAAATCAAAATCCGGTAGCAAAATTGAAAATCTCCCATTCACCCCCCCTCTGGTCGATATATTGCACTTTCAATTGGTATCAGAGCAAGGTACTCCCTTGTTCTGTGTGATTCGGTTTAACCACCTAGAGTTTTAGTTATGTCGACCTCAGGTACAATGAGCGTTGTCTCAAACTGCCTCATCTTCGACGGAACAGACTATCCATACTGGAAGAACAAGATGAGGATGCATCTTGAAGCCATTGACAAGGATCTGTGGGACATTGTTGCTCAAGGCATTCCTGAAGCAAATCTGATGACTGCTCCCGAAGTTGTCAAGGAAAACTGGCAGCTTGATGCAAAAGCTCGAAGCATCATTGGTGGTCATCTCAATAAGGCTCAGTTCAACCGTATTAGTGGTCTGGATACTGCAAAGAAGATATGGACAAGACTGTCTAAAGTTAATGAAGGAGTCTCAGCTCAACGAGACTCACGAGTTGATACACTCCGCAGTCTCTTCAATCGGTTCAAGAGGCTGGATAATGAGCACGTGCAACAAACCTTTGACAGACTCACTGACATATCCAATGAACTTCAAGCTCTTGGTGCTGTTGATATCACAGATCATGAAGTTGTGAAGAAACTGCTGAGGTCACTGGATGACTCATTTGAGTTCCTATCACTGATGATTCAAGAAAGGCCTGACTTCAAGACTCTGGATCCAGCAGACATTCTCGAGCGCCTCAATGCTCATGAACTGAAGCTCTCTGAAAAACGAGACTTATACAGCCCCACGCCTAAGGTCCGCGCGCTAAAAGCTAGAGCACGAAGAGTGTCCTCTGATGAAGAGTCTGAGGCTGATACTGATAATCCTGAGACTCTCAGCCGTGAACTTGCTCTCCTTACCAGAAAGTTTCAAAGGTTCACGAAGAAGAATCGCTTCAGAAATTCCTCAAGATCGTCCTCAAGAAGAAGCAAAGATGATGATTCTATCAAAGCTAGAAAGAGAGTTTGCCACAAGTGCAAGAAACCTGGGCATTACATCGCTGAGTGTCCTCTATGGGAAAAGGAAGCTAAACTGAAGAAGAAGAAGAAAGGGAAAGATGAAAGTTCTGATGAAAAGACAAAGAAGAAATCCTCAAGATCCTCAAGGTCTACTGGATACAGGAATAGCAGTTCCCGTAAGGCTCGCGCTTATCTCGCGAAAGAATTGGACTCGGAAGAATCTGGTTCCAACCCTGATGCTGAGGAAGAAGAATCTGAAGAATCTGAGGGTGTGGCCGGTTTGGCTCTTTCCACGACACTTGTCTCAAAGTCAATCTTCAGCACTGAAGAATTTGGTCCATCACATGCTGATGATGAAGCTGAAGACACAACTCCTTCCTTCTGCTTCATGGCCAAGTCCTCCAAGGTATCTTCTTACTCATCATCAGATCAACCCTCTGATGAAGAACCTGATGAAAACTATGCTAAACTTGCATCTAAACAACAACGTGCACTTGAAAAGACTCAGATCTCATTAAACAAAAGTGATGATATGTTGGTTGAGGAAATGACGAAGACTCAAAAGTTGACTGATGAATCAAAAATTCTTCAGTCAAAGTTTGATGACTTGTTCAATCGGCATGAGGCACTCCTTACTGATCATGAAAAGCTGTCTCATGAGTTCCTCATGAGGAAACAAGAACTTGAACGTGTAAGGATGTCTCATGACGATCTGAAGAAAGAAAATGATTCACTCCTCTCCCAACAGATCATCATGCCACAAGAAGGATTCAATCCTCCCTGTTTAAGATGCATTGAATGTGATCAAATCATATCTGTGTCTAGTTCCTCAATGTCTTCAGACTCTGTTATTTCTATTACTTCTGTGGTATCTAACCCCTCATCTGAGGATACCATAGACATTACTGAAGAAAATGCTAGGTTGAAGAGTCTACTGGAAACAGGCATGTTCAAGAGTCTGAAAGGACATCAGACTCTCTGTGACATTCTCAAGAAACAGATCCTCAACAGAAACCCGAGGAAAGAAGGCATCGCATTCACTCGGAGACTCAACCCTGATGGGTCTTACTGGAAACCTGAACAATATCCTGAGACCATTTGGGTTCGAGCAATGATGCCTCCTCCTGATCCCTATACCTTATCTAGTTATGATGCTGTTTCCTCAGACGTGATGACTGAGTCATTTGACTCAAACTATAAACTGTTTAAGAATGGTAATGGTGAGGTATTTCCCAGATACATCGGAACTAACTGCAGGAACGGTCCTCCAGTCAAGCAGATCTGGGTGCCAAAGGACCTCATCACTAACCTTCCTGTGAATGCAGATGCAAATGAGCTGAGGATATCATGTGAGGACCATACCTCAAAAGGAAATGATTATAATCATATATCTGCTAACCATTTTGTTCACAGGAAAGCTCCTCATAAGAATGCTTACAAATTTGTTTATCCTGATGCTGCCATCTCACACCCCATTAGGTCTCATCATCCTCATCAATCCTCATGTGCCTCAAGACCACCCATAAAGATGTGGGTGGTTAAGAACTACTCATTCTTGCAGGGACATGTCCTGTGGCAATTACAATTTCTGCAGATCATATGCCCAGGACAACAACAAATGAGTCAGTTGAAGGATAATTATATTGTTTGATTCCATAAGAATCAATCCTGAGGAACATCCTGAGGAATTAATTCTGAGGAATCTTAAACTCCTCAAACTGAGATTGGCTCATAACTTGCTGTATGAGATACTAATTCATTTGCAGGGAAAGACTGAATGGGTGATGGATAGTGGATGCACAAATCACATGACTGATGACAGAAGTCTTCTTATGGAATCATCACTAAGTCCTTCTTCAAAGAAAACCATCACCTTCGCTGATAAAGGTAAAAGTAAGGTATTGGGTCTCGGCAGAGTGGCTATCTCACGAGACCAACACATTGATAAAGTCATGCTTGTTGAATCTCTTGGATACAACTTGATGTCTGTATCTATGCTGTGTGATCTTGATCTCGCTGTTCTCTTCGGAAAACATGGTTGTATTGTCTTCATGATTAGCGATAAATCCATTGTCTTCAGTGGGGTTAGGAAAGGTGACCTGTATATTGTAGATTTCTCTGAAGGTCCTCAGGTTGCTACATGCCTCTTGGCACGAGCCTCAGAGTGCTGGCTATGGCATCGAAGACTCGGCCACGCTGGAATGAGAAACCTTCAGAAGCTGGTACTGAAGAAACATGTCCTCGGGATTGAGGAAATCAGATTCTCAAAGGACCGGCTCTGTGGTGCCTGCGAAGCTGGAAAGATGACCAAGGCAAATCACCCAGCGAAGACCATCATGACTACTACGAGACCACTGGAATTGCTTCACATGGATCTATTTGGTCCTCCAAAGTATTCGAGTTTTGGAGGTAACATGTATGGTCTTGTTATTGTTGATGACTTCTCACGATACACTTGGGTGCATTTTCTTCTCTATAAGTCAGAAACTCCAGCAATCCTCAAGCGCTTCGCCCTGCGAGTCATGAACAACTACAACCTGAAGATCAAGCACATTCGAAGCGACAACGGCACTGAGTTCAAGAACTTCGGTGTGGAAGAATTCCTCGATGACTTGGGAATTGCACATGAATTCTCTGCGCCATACACTCCTCAGCAAAATGGCGTTGTTGAGAGAAAGAATCGAACCCTCATCGAGATGGCTCGCACGATGCTGGCTGAGTACAATACTCCACTCAAGTGGTGGGCTAAAGCAATCAACACTGCCTGTCACATCGTCAATCGAGTGTATCTTCATAAGTTCTTCAATAAAACATCATACGAGTTAATGGTCGGTAAGAAACCCAATGTAAGTTACTTCAAAGTATTCGGTGCACCTTGCTGGATACGTGATCCTCATCACGAGTCCAAATTTGCACCCAAAGCATGTGAGGGTTTCATGCTTGGTTATGGTATCAACTCGCACACCTACAGAGTCTTCAACATTAGTCATTACAAAATTGTTGAAACTGTAGACGTGCGTTTTGATGAGTCTGATGGCTCCCAAAGAGAGCACCTGCCACATGATTTAGGTGAATCACCACCTGAAGAACAGATCAAGAAGATGGGTGCTGGTGACATCATTCCTGTGGATCATCCTGAAGAAATCCACATACCTCCTGCTCCTGAAGAACACCCAAATCCTGAAGCGAATAATCCTGATGACGATCCTGATCTTGAGGCACCTGATACGTCTGAAGCTCCTGAAGCACCTGAAGTTGATGCTAACGAATCTGACAGCAGTGATGAAGATGCGCCTCAAGATCATCCTCCTCGACTTCCTCGTGTGGAGAATGAAGTTCAAGTGGACAAAATCCTCGCTGACATCAACCTACCAGGTCCTCTTACGCGTGCAAGAGCTAATCGCATAGCTAACTTTTGTGGGCATTTCTCGTTTGTATCAATTTCAGAGCCCACCAAAGTCACCGAGGCATTCCGAGAAGCGGAATGGATTCAGGCAATGCAAGACGAACTTCTTCAGTTTAAACTGAATGATGTTTGGGAACTAGTCAAACGTTCTGATCCTCGAGTTCACAATGTCATCAGCACGAAGTGGATCTACCGCAACAAACTTGATGAAGATGGACAAGTCATCAGAAACAAAGCTCGTCTCGTAGCTCAAGGATATACTCAAGTCGAGGGGATCGACTTCGGTGAAACCTTCGCTCCTGTAGCTAGACTTGAGTCCATTCGCATTATGCTTGCATTTGCTAATCATCATAATATCAAGTTATATCAAATGGATGTGAAAAGTGCCTTCCTCAATGGTAATATCTAGGAAGAAGTATATGTTGCTCAACCTCCAGGTTTTGAAGACGCCAAGAAGCCTGATATGGTGTACAGATTGAAGAAAGCCCTCTATGGACTGAAGCAAGCCCCTCGGGCTTGGTATGCCACACTAAGGGACTTCCTCATCAGCAAGGGCTTCAAATCTGGTTCCCTCGACCCAACTCTTTTCACAAAACGATATGATGATGCATTATTCATATGTCAAATTTATGTTGATGACATAATATTTGGATGCACTAACAAGAACTACAGTGAAGAATTTGCATTCTTGATGAGTGAACAGTATCAGATGTCGATGATGGGCGAGCTGAAGTTCTTCTTAGGACTCCAAATTCGTCAACAACGCAACGACATCTTCATCTCTCAGGAGAAGTATCTCAAGGAGTGCCTGAGGAAATTTGGAATGCAAGACTGCAAGGGCATCAAGACACCGATGCCTAAAAACGGACAACTTGGTCCCGATGAAAATGGCAAGGACTACGATCAAAAGGTATACCACTCCATGATAGGGTCTCTGCTATATCTATGTGCATCCAGGCCTGATATAATGTTGAGCGTTTGCATGTGTGCCCGATTCCAAGCGGCACCAAAGGAATCGCATCACCAAGCGGTGAAACGAATTCTTCGATATTTGGCTCACACCCCGTCGCTAGGCTTATGGTATCCAAAAGGCACACAACTGGATCTCGTCGGGTACTCAGACTCAGATTATGCTGGAGATCGAGTGGATCGGAAGTCTACCTCAGGAACATGTCACTTCCTCGGACGTTCTCTTGTGTGCTGGTCATCGAAGAAGCAGAACTGCGTCTCTCTCTCCACCGCTGAAGCTGAATACATTGCTGCTGGTGCAAGCTGCTCACAGCTTCTTTGGATGAAGCAAACTCTGAAGGACTACGGCATCAACCTGAAGAAAGTACCACTCCTATGTGACAATGAGAGCGCCATCAAGATCTCTCAGAATCCGGTACAGCACTCGAGGACGAAGCATATTGAGATTCGGTATCACTTTCTTCGGGATGATGTCTTGAAGGAAGATATCGTCATCAGCCATGTGAAGACTGAAGACCAACTCGCTGATATATTCACTAAGCCTTTGGATGAGAAGCGATTTAGCACTCTGAGGTGTGAGCTAAATATTTTAGACTCCTCAAACGTCCAGTGAATGGACACACATCCTAACGCTTAAACAATATTGAAGAATCCTGATGCACAACACATGATGCGCGTACTCCTCAAATCATGAGGAACTACCTTGCTAAGTGTGAAGAAATCAACGTGGAAATTGACTCAAGATCCATACGATAATTGTATGGTATCAAGTGTCTCATTCCCTATAAGGTGCGTAGCGCCACCGCCCAAAACACCTCAGGATTTGGTGTTCCTCAACTTCCTCAGGATTTGATGTTATTGATCTTCCTCAGGATTCGAAGTCTTCATTACCGACGATTATCATGTTTGTCCTCAACAGCGTTCACCTATAGTTATTGATCTTCAGTTTTTGCTTCTTCAACTAGGTGAACGTGATCGGACCCGTCCCTCTTTGCTCACTTATCTAATCTGTCTATCTCATATGCGTTCATCAGGAAATCATATATTCCTCAGGCTGAGACCTTAAGTCATCATCATCAGCCTGAGACCATTTGTCTTCGTCTTCAGCCCTTGTCCTCAAGGTCCTCAAATCACGGATTTTCTGTTACAGCTGCCTTCAATTTGTTGCGATTTTACCGCACGTCGTAATTATCCACCATCACGATATCCACTGAGGATCCCAACAATCAGGGGCTATCTCGTCCACAAATTTCGCAACCTCCTCAGCTTTCACCCCTCTATAAATAGCCCTCTACCCCCCCACCCCCGGTCATTTACCCCCCACCGCTTCTCTCACTCTCGCGCCGCCGCCCTTGAGCTCCTCAAGCTCGAGCGCTAACATCGCCGGAGTTCTCCGTCGCCGGGGACGAAGACTCATTGTCCCTCAGCATTCGCCTCAAGTCTGGTATGCTTATTCCTCAGTGGTTAATTCCTCAGCATATTATTCCTCAGCACTGTTGTGTCCTCAAGCCAGTTCTTCCTCAACTGTACTGCTAGCTTTCTGAGACCTGTACCTATGCCTCATTTCTTCATTTTCCTCAGCCTATTCCTCATGAACGCATATAACCGTGCCCCACTTCCCTCGCAACTTAATTCTGTCACAGGTACATGTCTGCTCAGGAATCGTATGGTTCTCATAGTCTCACTTCATTTGCAGCTCAGCTTGAACGCACAATTCCTCAGACACCTCAGCTGAAGAAAATGGCTCCTCGGCGTAAGCATACTGATACCGCTAAAGACCTGCCTCCTGAACTCTATGAGAAGCTAAAGACTCCCGAAAGAGAAACTACTGATGAACGAAAGAAACGGGTACAGAAGATCACGAGGGAATGGGCCAAGCGCTGGGTGGCCTATCAATGTCTTAATCCTCAGCATGAGGAAATGTTTGCAGTAAATCTGCCACTAAAGACCTTGGGTATCAAGGCTCGACCTCCACCAGCTCCTGGAGTCATTCCTGATCCCACAACACTGCATACTCCTGAAGACTTTCCTGCTGCACATGAACAGTACCTCAAGCGCACTCGCAGCCGTGTCAAGAATCTGGTCCGTGACTTGACTGCTTCAATACAGATTCCGCCTCAAGATCAGTCTCAACCCAGACAACAACCACCGCCTCAGCACCGCAAAAAGGCTCCTGGCATGAAACCTTCTCAGAAGACCTCAGCTAAGCCTCAAGTTGTTGGCTCCTCATGTCAACGCACGGATGGGGCTGCCCCCTCCTCAAGGACACGCACTGATGAATCAGGTCATACTCCTGAGGCCTCAACCACAAGCCTCAGCCTCAGCGCCTCGCCCCTCACCAAAGAAAACTGCTATGCGTGGCGCCATTCATCATACTCCTCAATCCTCTGATGATGAAGATGAATTTGAGGATATGGCAGGCTTCGTTGCCACTGAAGCTGATAAAATTGAGTATGTGCGTGCTGCGGCCAGACGCAAAGCTGAAGCAATGGTTCCGAAATCCCGCTTCTCCTTGATCCCAAGAAGATCTTGGAGTACATTGAAATTTGGTCTGTTAAGCCTGACACTCCGCTTGATGATTTGGACATCCCGAAAGACATCAAATTCTATGTTCAACAGTTCCTCATAAATGAGATTTATCAACGTGATCTTCAGAAACAGTTGAAGGCCAAACTGAAGAAAGTCCACAGTGACTTCAAGAAGAAACCTATCACTGAAGTTACTCCTCAGGAGTTTACTGAGCATCAATGCGAAGTTCAACGTCTCAACATTGAGTTCGCTGCCAATCGTGCTTATATTGGTCAATCCAAGGAACGGATCTCACAACAGATGACCAAGTTGATGAAGCTTCGACAGCCTGCTTCCTCAGTACCCACTGATGCCTCTGCCAAAAGCCTCAAGCGCACGCCTGAAGCACAACCCTCAACTCCACCTGCTGCAAAGAAACCTCCTGTTGAGGACCCCATTGATGCTACACCCCTTTCCTCAGCTCCTCCTACAACACAGCCCGCTGATAACACCGTTCTGGTTACTGCTGCCTCAACTCCACCACAAAATCCTCAGCGCAGTTTAATCGTCTTCACTCCACCCCCTTCTGCAACACCCATTGTTCCCACTCCACCGTCCCCACCGCCACCAGTTATCACTGAAGTTGAAGACATGGACGTCGACATCATGGATCATGGAACTCCTCGTGTTCATGATGAAGACTTTGGATTGACAAATTCACCCACTCACACCGTCTTCTCACCTGAGCCTCATTCCGACACCGTAACCGAGGTGCTTCCAGACACTTCTCTTCAGTCTGAAGACTCTGTTGGTGCATCGTCCTCATCTTCTGATGCTGATGACCCAGACGCCTCCAGTGCTCCCACAAACTCTGTTGCTGATACTGATGCTGCAGCCAACACTAACACTGATACTGATGCTGCTGATCCCAAGCCCGACCCCCCCGTCACTGAAACTGAAGCTGAAGCTGAGCACAGCACCAATGCTCCTCCTGAAGCAGAAAACAGTAGCAATGCGAATGCTGACGACAAACATACCACATCACCTCGTCTTCCCAAGGACCCCAAGGATCCTGAAGCACCTGCAGCGCCTCCGCCTCAGCTTCAAGCCTCTCTTCAAATTGAAGTGCCTCAAGCGCCTTCACCACCTCAAGGCCCCGTTCAAGCTCGGTTCTTGTGTCCGAAGCAGAAGCAACCATTCTTCCGTGACCTTGAAGCTGATGATACTCCAAGCTTTGATGCTACTGATTTCTTCAATGCCATGAGTTTCTTTCAAGAGGGGATTCAAAATCCGTATCACTCTGCTCCACCTCGAAAGCCACTGAGGTTCTGGACTGCCACTCAGAAGAACTACTATGCTTCAGTGCTCTACAAGCAAAACAAATTGTTTCCTCACAAGCACATTCCTCTGCTGGATATGGAAGCCCTTCCTTGCTTCAACAATGTGCTTCAGGATCTGCATCATGCCAAGATGCTTCAGTTCTGCTCTGAATCATACACTGGAATGAAGAGCTTTTGCTTCAGTTTTATGCCATGTTGTATGTTTCAGGAAATCCTCTGGATATCAACACCTGGGTCCTCGAATGGATGACTGAGCATCATCACTATACCATCACTGTTCCTGAAGCAATTGCTATTCTTGAGTTGCCTGAGTGCACTTCCCCTGCTGCCTGCTCCTATGGGTCTCAAATTCTTCGAGATGACCTGATGAACATGCTTATGACGCCTCAGGCCCCTGAAGCCCCAGCTCGCACAAAGTTTCCAGTCTCTGAGCTTCAGTATCTGCCGAGTACAATGTATCGGATTCTGGCGAAGACCTTCTGCCCCATTAAAGGCTATGAATCCACTGCTGAAGAAGTCATTGGCGTCATGAAGAACATACTTCACAATCTCTGCATGTCTGGGCCAATCAACGTTCCTGACTTCTTCTTCAGAACTCTAGTTGATGCTGCACAGAGTCCTCATATCCTGAAACCATACGCGCCATGGATCATGAAGCTCATCCGAGCCGTGACAAGAATTGAGTTCCAACCTGATCACCCGAATCACAGGACCTATCTGCCGCCTGTCGAAGTGCTTCAGCATACTCTTGCCTCAAACGACAAGGGCAAAGGCCTCTTCTATGAAGAAGTTCTCCCGACCAATTCCCTCGGTGGAAATATTCGTCATCCTCAGTCTCGCACAACTGATGAAACAAGAACTCATGCCTCAACTGAGGATACAACTCAGGCTCGAGTGATGACTGACCGAGAGCTTCTGATTAGTCTTCATCAGAAAGTTGATCGTAATCATGATTGGGTGAAGCGTCAGTTTTCTGAAATTCTCAGCTATATGGCTCAGACGCATTCTTCAGTGAAGAAAGTGCATCAGTATACTCATCATACATATCAACATCTTGATGCCTTGATGAAAGAAGTACTCACCCCTGAAGACATCGCACAATTGGATCTTCAAAAGCCTCCGATTCCGGCAATCAAACCCCCGAGGCAATTCAGACGCTGCACGACTCCTCCTCCGGCCATGGACTCTTATTCCTCAAACCAGGAGATGACTGCTGAAGAAGCTGAAGACACTGCTGCCTGCCCTCACACTGCAACGGACTGCCTCAGGCGTGACTCACCTCAGCCTTGAAGCATATTCAAAGGGGGCGTTAGCTTCAGTTTTTCCCTTTTTGATCATTTTATGACAAAGGGGGAGAAATCTGTTAGTCTTCAAGCGGGTCTTAGTTATGGGGTTCTTCAGTTTCAACTCTCGTTCTTCAGATATTTTTTGTAACGAGTTGTAAACTGTTATTTTGGTGTTTGCCTGATACTTTTCCTCAGTTAACTCATGCTATTTCCTCAAGTTTATCATATATGCATGTGATTGTCTCTGCAAACACCTCTCTCAGTGCGTTGTTTAAATTCCTCAAAGACTTCATAACATGCACTGCTTCAGAAATGCCTAAATATAGGGGGAGCTCCTCATATACCTCAAAATGCTTTAGATATTAAACATTCTTCAACCTATATGCATATCCTCAGGGGGAGCTTCACTATATTCAGCTTAATGTTAAAAATATTCTTCAAAGTTTTTTTAAACTCATAATTTTATCCCCGTTGAAGCTTAACCTGATTGTCATCAAAATCACCAAAAAGGGGGAGATTGTAAGTGCATCAAGTGCCCTCCCCTTGAGGTTTTGGAGTTTGATGACAAAACGGTTAAGGGACTGATGTGTTTGTGAGTATACACAGGAGAACAGTCCCTGATGAGGTGTTTAACCACCAATGCCGACCCCCCCAAAATGTTGAGGAATATTGGAGAAATCGGTGTGTTTCCTGAAGAATGAAGTTGCGCGAAATCCTGAGGAACTAGGATCCTGAAGCGTTCGGTTGAAGCTGAAGCTGAAGACGATCCTGAGGAAGTTCGCGCTGAAGACGAAGTTGAAGCGTAGTCTTCGCTAAGACTTTTTATACTTCTTGAGTCATAGGAAAACACCGCACTGTTGGAGGGGTTGAAGAAAACGAGTTCCGAAGGTCTGAGGAAGTGCTCAGTTAGGAATCCTGAAGAAAAACCCTGAGGAAATCTCCTGCAGTAGAAGTTCAGTTCCTCGGGTGTCTAAGACGTTGTTCTTCAGGACACTGAGGAATCTGTCTTCGGTTGAGGAGTCTGGAGACTGCGAGTGCAGTTCTCCTGAAGAGAGAGAAATCTCCTGAAGTAGAAGTTTAGTTCCTCGGGTGTCTGAGACGTTGTTCTTCAGGACACTGAGGAATTTGTCTTCGGTTGAGGAGTCTGGAGACTGCGAGTGCAGTTCTCCTGAAGAGAGTGAGATCTCCTGCAGTAGAAGTTCAGTCCTCATGTGTCTGAGACGATGTTCTTCAGGACACTGAGGTAACTAACTTCGGTTGAGGAGTCTGGAGAGAGAATAATTTGACCGTGCCACGTGTTACGTGGTGAGAGGCTAGAACTGGTCTAGCAACGGTCATTTACGAGGGCATGAGAGTAATTGCATGCATGGGCATTTATGTCCTTTCACCTCGGATTGCTCCGCGGCTATAAATAGCCACCCCCAGCCCCATTTGTGGGTTGGCTGCTTCGAGAGAAAAACTGACACTTGTCATTTGAGAGCAACCCACCTCTGAGGAGACTGAAGAACCTATGTGAGGAAAACCACCAGCCTGAGTATTTGAGCATTTCTGAGGAAGTCGGTTCGAGTGATCCGAAGCTTTTTACTCTTGAAGACTGTGATCTTCCAGCCGGTGTAGAAGTCTTCAGTCTGAGGAAGTCAAGATGCAATTGTGACTTCCCGGAGTGACTGAGTCTGTAAAGGTTTCGGGAGTCTACCTTGAAGACTCACTTGAGTTATTGGACGGAGTCTGTGGACTTTAGTTCAAGGAGAACAAGGTGAAGACTATGTCTTCTGAGTTGAATCTCAGCCTCTCCAACCAAACGTAGAGTTGTCACAGCAACTTGAACTGGTCTACCAAACCATTGTCTTCAATCTCTGGTGATATCTCTTCAATCTCTTAAGCCTCAGTATTATGTCTTCAGTATCTATGTTGACTGCTTGTGCTTCAGCTCTCCCTCTGCTATTAGTCTTCATACTATGCATCTGAAGCACCTCTGCTTATTTGAATTGATTTATTTCTGTTGCATTATGATGAGCTGCCCTAATGATTACATTCTGTGAAGTTTTATTTCTTCATGATTTTGGTTACTTCTTCAGCTTCATGATTGCTTCAGTCCTAAAGAAAATCAAAATCCGGTAGCAAAATTGAAAATCTCCCATTCACCCCCCCTCTGGTCGATATATTGCACTTTCAGGAAGGCAGGACAGACGGATACCATCGTGGGCCTGGTCCTTGCTCGTTGGCCGTGAGATACCAAACCACAAAAGTAGAGCTCTCCCAAGGGCACACGCGAGACAAGGTAAGGAGACGGTTCACCTTGTCGGTAACCGTAGAGCTTTGACGGAACGACAGGGCAGGCACCAATGTACTGGTGGTCCTGGCTGCTGTTTGTTGTCTGTTGTGTTACTAGTCAGGCAACGATAATAGTTGTCTGCGAGATAATAATAAAATGCTTAACTGGGTCAGGTGGATAACTTGAGTGGGTCGACGTGCCCTATACGCACTACCTCCACGTGGGATTACGGTGTGGGCCCTCCGCGTTGTGGTCTCGTTCGAAAGTTCTTAAAGACGTCCTGTTCACCATTGCGGACGCGGCGGATCGTGCCACCCAGTTGGGGGGTGGTGTTGGTATCCCCACTGCGCGCAACGACCCGGAGTGCGAGGGGCGACGACCCAAGACCCCCGAGCGCTTAGGACATAAGAACGGCGGGGGCCTCTCTGATGAGCCGTTGGATGGGCCTCGGCGTGTCGGATAGCCTTGGTGGGGCATTCCCTAACAAGGTGTACGCCACCCTGGAGATCAGAGTGTGCAGGGTAACAATAGTGCAGCCCCTGCAGGGAAGATAATCTATTCGAATAGCCGTGTCCACGGTAACAGGACGCTTTATGCTGAAGCCGGACTCTACTACTACAAACTATTACTAATAAAATGATTGGTTTCGGGTTTTCTTCCTCGCAAGGAAGTCGAGGAAGGGATCTCGGAGGCTTTGATAATTAATACTCCCTCCGATCCATAATAAGTGTCGCTCAATTTGTACTAAGCTAGTAAAAACTTTGTACTACATGAGTGACACTTATTATGGATCGGAGGGAGTACACCTTACTATTATACAATGCCGCAGTAACTTCTACTGCATTGTTACTTTATGCTTTATATAAAATGTTGGCTGTTCTCTTCTCATTCTGCAAGAACCATCGGAAGATGCTAGTCTTCGATAGGCCTAGCTTCTCTTCCTTATTCTGACTTTCTACCATTCAGTCCACTATATATAGCCTCCCCTTTCCATTTGATACAAATGCATAAATGCTTAGTAGCGGACGTAAGACTCACGGGTATGCTAGATACTCAACCTTGCTCTATTTCTCCCCTTTGTGTTATATACCTGACCGGTTGCTTCCATCAGACGTTGGATCCCAGGAGTAGGAGATTGCAGGAGGAGCCTACTACGACGTCGATTTCTCCGTTGACCAGGAGTAGTTCGGTGGATCCTAGGCAGGAGGCCTCGCCTTTTTGATCTGTATCTCTGATGTTATTCGTGCTAGCCTTCTTAAGGCAAAACTTGACTAACTATGTCTGTACTCAGATATTATGATTGTATAACTTATGTATTCGGATCCTCGTGATCCCTGGTTTGTAACTTAAAGTTTTATTTTATGCGTGTCTAGTGTTGTGCTGTGATATTCTCACCGTGGCACCCTGATTTCGGTCGTGTACCGTGCGTGTATGATTACTGTACATGGCTTGATTTTGGGGGCGTTACAATTGCCAAGCTTTAATTTGTTAACCCAATATAGTTGTTTATCGTCTTTTCGGAGAGAGACACCACTAGTGAAAGTCATGGGACCCTGGTGCATATTTCCATTATAATTTACACCTTTCACTTTTACTGCTTTTATTTCCTTTTCGTTGCAATCACCACTACTATTCACACCTTTGTTTTTGATCCTTTGAACATCATCGGTTTTTCCCTCGCGCGCACGGTGCTCACGTTTCTGACCGCCGGGGGTCCACAGTACCTCCGATTCGGGTAAAACTTCGAACTGCGCGATCAGTGCGTCGAGCCGGAGGAGTTCACCTCGCGCTGGAACCGTTCCGAAAACACTATCCGGCACGCTATAAAAATATCCCGTTTAATTATTAAACGGGGTTTTTCGTTCCGTTGGTTGCGGCTGGTCTCGTGCGGTTTTCGCGAGGGTGATCGGGTGAAACCCGGTGTCGCAAAGGTCGAGTGTCAGAGTGGCAAGGGTCGGTCTCCGTCCGGTACGAGATAAGAGGGGGAACAAATAATCGCCGATCAATAAATCGGGGATGCAAACACCGCCAACAAATCAGACAATCAAACAATTCACGCGGAAAACAAAATTTTTAATTTTTGTGAAAACTGGGCTGTTACAATACAACACCACCAACAAGGGATCTCGTCCCGAGATCCAGGACGATCCGGGGGAGAGGGGGAGAGAAAAAAAAGAGTCGACGATCTTCAACACCACCAACAAGGGACTCTGCTCCATGTCGAACGTCGAAGCTCCGTCGAGATACTTCCGCAGAGAGACGACATCGTCGGAATAACGAAATCGTCGGTGTCAAGAGGAGGAACGACAGTTGAAAGCGATGATCAAGGGAAGCATTCTCACGCCAATCGCGGGGATACCGGACAAGAGAACTGAAGTCAACAGACGACCAAGATGTTTACCCAGAGTCGGAAGAACTAAAGGTACTACAGGAATTCCCACCTGAGCTCGGAATCGAGACAATACGCTGCAAGCAAGGCATTGTAACGGTTCCGAAACTCCATACCTCGAGATCTTAAAGTTTGAAAGGGGATGAGGCGAGAATAAAACACTTATGACACTTGTCCTGACCAGAGCAAAGGTAAGGAGTAAAAAGATCCTACTCTCCGATAACTAACTTAGTAACTACAAAATAGTTTTTGTCTAGACTCGACTTCGGCTAGAGAAGGGATCCTACGGTCGGTAAGGCTCCGATACCAAGTTGTAAGGCCCGATATGCGGTACTGTTCCAGATCTAGATGTTTCCATCCAGATCCGAGGACGAAGCACATATCGGTCCCACCGCGACATATGACAAAGCCATATGCCCCGGATTTCCAACATGATATCACAACATTACAGATACAAGGATACGACATCTCATACAATTGGCATACAACTGCCTCAAATAAAATACAACAGCGGAAGATACACGTCTGAGTATAGACTACAAACAAATGCCTACTGGCAAAGAGAAAAACATCGATCCCATAACCACACGGGTCCAGGCCCTCCTCCGGGATCCGCCTAACTAGTCGTCGTCGAGTCTCCACGTGAACGTCGATCACCATACCTGTTGTCGATCAAGAACCCTGAAAAGAGTTGGGGGGTAGTATCATGAGTACAGAGGTACTCAGCATGCAACTGTAGTGGTCATCTGACCCAGCAAGGACTTCATCACTCGTCATTCTAGGACAACTAGTAGTTTACGGTAAGGATGGGGTAAGTGGTGAGGTTGCTGCCGCACTAGCATTTATGAAGTGGCTAACGATCTAGAGAGTAAGGTAAGAAGCCAAGCATTCGATGAGGAATCGCCTCCAACAAGTCTTGCTATCAACTACTTACGCAAACATAACACCTATCCTATCCTTGTCCTCGTCTTCGCATCCCGACGAAGAAGAAGCAGTCAAGGCACACACACGTTGATCAAGTTATATTAAAATTATCTCAGTTGTTGTTGTCTATGAACAAGGAGTAGGTCTCAAGTCGTCCATAACCGTGGACACGGCTTCTCGAAAAGATTTAACCCTGCAGGGGTGTACCAACTGCCCATTACGAGGCTCCGCACGCACGTCCATCACTCTCAGTTGCTACCCATCACAGGCAACCATTTTATGATTTAGTTCCAAGAGATCCGAAACGACAGGTCCCTTTAGCTAACAACGAACAAATCTGGGTGGCCCCCGGTGAGTCGACATCCATCTCAGGAGCCGGCCGCGCTCTCGATCTGGTCTCTACCGTATGTCGCAGGTTTGGATAGCCGGTTAATCACACATGGGACACCGGGTCCTCAGCCGGACAAGGTGGGCCAGCAAGGGAACTAAGTCCTCACTGGTCCGGGTTGGTTTGTAAACAACTGGCAGCTGACCAGCACACACACGGTTTCAAATGGTAAATCAGCTTGGGCCACCACTAGAAATGTTTGAAGCTAGGTAGATAAGAAAAGGGGACCCCATAAAATCCCACACGCGGTTAGGCACACTCAGTCTTAAAACCAATACCCGGAACTCAGATCCTAGGTGACTCGAATGGAACAAAGCGTCGGGGCGGGATAGCCTAGACCTTCCATCCTTCGTCGAATATAGTCAACATTATAATAATCATATCATCAACAACAATATAATAATGTGATATCCCAAACCCAGGAGTAACAGGGTAACATCGTAGCATCCTAAGCATGCATACTAAGCAGGGGCTGAGCAACGAGCAATAGTAATATAGCAGTACAAGGTTTGCTGGGAAGGGACATGGCTGTATCGGTTTGAAAGAGGCTGTAAACATGTGGTAGGATCAAACTTCGAACCTAACCTAGACTAGCATGCAAACCGCTGGTTGAAATAGAATGGATCATAAGTACTGTATAGTCCTTGCCTGTTGATAAGTCGGGTTCCGAAGGTGTAGTCGATCGCAAGCTCGCAACGTCTCCGAAGGTACCCGTGGAAGCACACAAGACGATAAACACTGGAAAGAAATCAACGAGCAAGAATCTATTACTATGGGGCAACACAAGATCAAGAAGACATCACACGGCACGGCAACGCGATACGGATCTATCGTCGAGAACGGTTACTAACAATTTAAGTGGAGTACTCGTCACACACGACGATACCGCACGTTTACGGTGGTTCAAGTTGCTTAGCTAAAGGTGATCAACCAACGGTTATTAACATGGAAACTCAAGCAAGCATGGCAAAGCACACGAACAAGTCAAGAGGTGAAGCACAAAGTAAACTATCTATGCTAGTCAATTTAAGTGAGACACAGTCCTAAACATGGCATAACACTAAGTACCGCACGACAATTAAAAGATTTGGTACTGTTCTGTCCTAAACCATATTTTAGGTTGGTTAACAACAGAAAACAATAGCACAAACACAAAGTACACGAAAAACTAATCAAGTTACATATAAGGCACACTCCAAACGGACTTACGGTTAAAAAGATATAAGCAAAACAAGTTACAGGCACAAACTGCCAACATCACGAAGCACACTTTAGAGCATTGCATAAACAGGTTAAACAATGCAAACATGCTCACAAATGACTTTCAATTAAAGTAGACATGGCAGAGAAGGCATGGCAAAAAGAATCATGCAAATAGACATCATAGATCAAAAGATATTAAGCAAACAACATGGCATCGCAAAGTAACAGACTTAGTGAAAAATAGAGGTGGCTGTCAACAACTGCAGCACAACAACTTTGGAGCAGAATATCTATATGACCAGAAAGCATATCATGACAATGAAATACATGTAATGAAATTATACATCATGCTTAACAATATGCAATTGGAATCACTCAATTCCGATAAACGGTCGCGACACACTCGTCGACCGAAGTTGCAACAAAATAAAAGTTTCAGCAACAGCAACACAATAACATCAGGATAGCTACTTTGGAGCAAGATTTAATACATCTAAAGCACCCAAACATGGAAAGTTAAAGCATGGAATTGAAGTACACATGATGCTTAACACAATGGAAAAAAAATCAATGCAATAGGCCTCATGGATTAGTCACAAACATCATGCAAAGTTGCAACAAAATAATAACAGCAGCATCTAACAGGAAAAGTAGCAGTTTAACGGCCTGATGCCCTGTTCAGCACACAATTACACAATCAATATGAGCTCAAATGCAAATGCTCGAAAAATATGAAAGCTAGAGCACGCAATTCTAAACAATTCGTCTTTTGGGCGCGGAGTCATCCGGGCTACGGATCGCTTGCTATCGTCAACGCGGAATCGAATCAGCAACACAAATAATAGGACTTAGCAAAAAATACAGTGCTAGGGAAAAAAATAACAGAGGCATAATTAAAAAAAAAGAGGGTGGCCTGGGCCTCACCCAGTGGGCTGAGCCCATGAGGCAGAGGGGCGCGTTGGGCTGGCGGCTGGGCCCTGGCTGGGCCTGGAGGAGGTGGTCGGCCCAGCTGGCCAGGGAGGCGACCGGGCTCGTCCCCGTGCCCGATCCCGACCGGGACGTGGTGGCCGGCGGCTGCTCCGTCAGCCACGCCGGCGAGGCAGGCGGCGCAAGGCGGGGGCGCTGCTCCAGGGGGCGCACGGAGGCGGCCTTCGTCGCCGGATCCCGGCCGGAGGGAGCGCGGGCGCCCGGCGCGGCGAGGTGAGGGCGCGAGGGGAGGAGGAGAAGACCAGCGGGCGCGGAGGAGAGGGGCGTAGCGGCACTGCGGCCTGCCGGAGTGGAGGCGGCGGCTGCCTCCATGGCTGCGGGAGAGAGAGAGAGGAGAGAGGTTGGTGGTGGAGCCTGGGTGCAATCTGGGCCGTTGGATCGCCCGATCCGACGGTCCAGATCGCATGGGGAGCCAAATTTCAGGATTTGGGGAGCTGGGAGGCAAAACTGGGCAAAGTGGAGGGGGTGGCTGCAAATTGGTGCTAGGGAAACCCTAGAAATGGGTGGGAGTGTGGTGGTCTTTATATAGCCCCGGTGGCTGGCAGTTTGCAAAAACATCATCGGTTTTTCCCTCGCGCGCACGGTGCTCACGTTTCTGACCGCCGGGGGTCCGCAGTACCTCCGATTCGGGTAAAACTTCGAACTACGCGATCAGTGCGTCGAGCCGGAGGCGTTCACCTCGCGCTGGAACCGTTCCGAAAACACTTTCCGGCGCGCTATAAAAATATCCCGTTTAATTATTAAACGGGGTTTTTTGTTCCGTTGGTTGCGGCTGGTCTCGTGCGGTTTTCGCGACGGTGATCGGGTGAAACCCGGTGTCGCAAAGGTCGAGTGTCAGAGTGGAAAGGGTCGGTCTCCGTCCGATACGAGATAAGAGGGGGGAAAATAATCGCCGACCAATAAATCGGGGATGCAAACACCGCAAACAAATCAAACAATCAAACAATACACGCCGAAAACAAAATTTTTAATTTTTGTGAAAACTGGGCTGTTACAAGTTAAAAGTGGCATTTTAATAAATTTAGATGCCTTTGAATTACTTAAATATTTTTACCCAAATCATTTTCTAAAATTCTTATAAATCTTTTGGATGAGGAATCATATTTTTTATATGATGTTTGAACATTCACTTGTATTTATTCCATTGCATTTTCTGCTCTCTTTTTATTAAAAGAATAAATGCAGATATTTTCCTCCTAGCCTTCTTGGGCCTCTTTTTTTTTCCAGCCCACCTAACCTTCCTCTCCCCAGCCCAACCGTTTCCTCCTTCTTTTTTCCCCTTGCACATGGAGGTCCCCCTCCTCACACGCTCCATGCAATGGCAGAGAGGAGGAGGTGGAGCCCTCATGGTAGCCCCTCTCCAGCCTCCCCTTATAGCCTCTCCACTCGCCCAGCGCCCCCCTCATCTAGGGTTCCCTCTCTCCCGCCGCCATCTCCCTCTCCCCCCTCTCTTTTCTTCTTCTTCTTCTTCCCTGCCTGGACGCCATGGACAGGAGGTCCAAGAGCATCGCGTCCAATTCGTCGTCGATCGTCTTCCCCTTCGTCCAGGAGCGTGCAACCGTCTTCTTCCCCGTCGTCCGCTTCGTCCCCGTCACGCCAGTTCTCCGTAGGAGCCAAGGCCGAGCCACGGCGTCTTTCTCCTCGCTGCCGAGGAGTCTTCGTCCCCGACGTCGACGACGTCGAGTCGACGTCGACTCCGACCCTCTCCACGCGTTCGAGGACATCCGCGAAGCCCATCCCTCTATGAGCATCCGCCTCCTCTTTTCCCTCCCGGACCTCTCTCCTCGCGTAGGTAGCCCGCGTGGTTCTGTCGCCGCCGTCCCGCCGTAGCCGTTGTCACAACCCCAAGTTAGGTATGTGCTAGGATCAAGTGCTCCTTTGCATCATGCAAAAATTCAAAAGAAAATTCAAAAATGGGGAAAAGAAAAGCCCTGAGAATTTAAATCAAACGGCCAGATAAAATTCTTTTTCCAAAAATCATTTGAGTATTTGGAAAATTCCTATAAATGATGCTGATCATTTTAAAAGTGGTTTGGGTATTTTCCCATGCCCATGGAATATTCAAAAAATTCAAAAGGTGCCCTGGAAATTAAATTTGACCCTATTTGAATTGAAATTCAAAATATATTGAATTTCAAAAATGCTCAAATTTTATATGTGGCTAGCTACTGGTCACCTAGTATTTATAAAATTAGTTGGGCATTTTTATTAAATGTTTTGGTATTTTTACCAGAGCAAAGCAGAAGACAAAAAATAATAGAAAAATGAAAGGCCTATCTCCCTTACCTTTTCGGCCCACCTCGCCCAGCCTGGCCAGCAAGCCAGCCCAGCCCACCAGGGGTAGAGCTGTCTTCTACCCCGGGACTGGCAGGCTGCTCGTCAGCGTGGCGGCCATGCCACGGCAGCCGCGGCCACCTCCTGCTTCCCCCGACCTTACCCCCTTCCCGCTGGACGCCTGGAAGGCCCGAGTCCATCTTCCCCCTCCCCTGGTTCTTCCCCTCTCCCTCTCTCGCGAGTTCGAGCACAAGCCGAGGACCCCGACTCGCCGCCGTCATGCGCCACCGTGGCCACCGTGCCTCCCCCGTGCCGCCGTGCTGTCCAGAAGACTCCCCGGCGACGACTCCTTCGACCTTCAGCGCCAATTCGAGCTCAGCCGCACTCTAGGCGACGCCTGCATCTTTGAGTCACCGCCGGCCACCGTGGACATCGTCGTCAAATCCGGCGCCCCCAGCCCATCCCCGATCACGTCGTGTTCTCCGTCGAGTTCAGGGTGAGCACGCGAACGTTTTCCCCCACCCCTTGCTCGTTCTGACGCACGGGACGCAAAGTTCGCCGTTCCAGTGGCTCCGGCCGCCGCCTCCGTCGTCGTAGCCATGGCCACAAGCCTCCCCGAGACCCCCCACTGGCACCACTCGATGCGGGAGAGAACGAGGCACACGCCTGTGCCTTCCCCACGCGCTCCCGTGGCCGGAGAGGCCCTGTCCAGTGAGAGCCGCCGCGGTTTGAGGTCGCCACCGGTTAACCGCCGGTGGGCGATTTAGATTAGCCAGTTAATCCCCCCTTGACTCTATGACAAGTGGGCCAGCCACCCCTAACCCTCTCTGTTAATTAAACAGAGGGGATTAAACCCCTCTCCCACTGACATAGGGGCCCCAGCAGTCAGATCCCCCCACGTCATGCTGATGTCAGCATGACGCAGTAAACCATTTTCCAGAGTTTTAATTTATTCCAGAAATTACAGAAAATGGCCAAAACTTCAATAAATCATAGAAAATTCATTTTAACTCCAAATTGGACAAATAATATGTCTAAAATTATCAGAAAAATACAAGGATTATGAATATACACTTTGTTTTCATGTTTGACCATTTTAAAATGGGTGAACAGTAGCAAACATGCATATGGATCCTTTTCAAATTCAAATTTGGAGTGAATTTGCAAATGACTTTGCAACAAATTTAATTTAGATGGATTCATCCACACATCAGAGACATTAGTTCAACTATACCACATCACTTCATGATCAACATTTTCAAATGAATTTTGATGCATTCAAATGCATTTGAAATTCATCGATAAATCAAATGGAGTTTGAATTTGCATTTCAAATGCAATATACTCCTTTGAACTGGAATGCTCAACACATCAGTACCTTGAACATCACCATTACAATCTTATTCATGTGATTGTGCATTGTACATTATGTTGATCCTATGATTGTCATGTTGCTGATAGAAGTGGAGCCGGAATCCGAGATCACCCCCTTCGTTGAAGACCCCGTGACTGAACCTCGTCAGCAAGGCAAGCAAACCCCCATTGATCATGTCGATAAAATCCCACTTCCCTCTCATGTCTCGCTTATGCATTGTTAGGATGATCACCATGATAACGTTTCTATCGCATAGTTGAACCCATCACCTTTGTATGACCTATCATCTTGTCACAGTAGTAAGCAAACCACAATCCTAGCAGATGTAGGAGTTGGTTGATATCATGTGACCCCTTCAACTGTTACTGCTTATTGCATGCTTAGTGGTACAATTAGATTGCTTATGATGTGAGTCGGGATGATGATAAACATGGTGTTGATGAAAGTGAAATGTGTTGGTGAATCTACCCTAATACAAGGTGAACGATGAGAGGCTGTGTAGGAGTACACAGTGGGTTGTCTCGTTGAACACTGCCTTAAGTCCGAGTTCTTGTGTGGTGATCCAAGAAGAAGAGTACAACCACACATTGGGCTCACTGACCCCTCTCATCCTAGTACCTCACCCCGTTCGAACCCCAAGAGTCGCAGTAGTTCGGAGTTCTGGTAGGGCTGTGGCACGGTCTGCGAAGTGGATGAACGGCTTTTCAAGACCGTCTTGGGACCCTGCACACATCATTTGAGGCTGTACTGGAACCTCGGCCGGACTTCCATACGGATCCCCCTCAGATAGGCGACTCTCTGGACTCGAACGGAGCTGTGGGAGAAGTGTTGTGGTGGCATCCTCGCTGTCACCTCTTGAACGGTGACATGAAAAAGGCGGTAACTGATGACACGTGTGTGTAGCGGTACACCCCTGCAGGGTTAACAAAACTATTCGAATAGCCGCGTCCGCGGTTATGGACTGCTTGGAAAGCTTAGCTTGATTATTAGACAACTTGAACTGGATACTTCTAAAACACACCAAGATAAGCATGAGTGCTATGGTGTACTTCTCGTGGGGAAGTCGAGGAAGTAACCATAGTGGTGTAATTGGTTGAAGAGATGTAGTGGACTCGTGTACGCTTCTTACCTCAAGTCTGGTACTCGTAGTTCAGGACTAGCCAAGTCAAAGCTGGCAATTTCTGCAAGTGAAACCCCACCTCCCTTTACCTTGATACATATGCATGAGTAGTATAGTTCCTATGTAAGTCTTGCTGAGTACGATTTTGTACTCACGTTTGCTTAATCTATGTTTTAGATGAACCCACCGACCCCAATGATGGAATTCTAACCGAAGCTCGAAGAATGAAGACTCAGACCAAGACCAAGCTAGTGTAGTCCCAGTCAGACGACTGGTTCCCTCGTGGAGGGCTTGTTTTTAGATAAGGCTTCTCTAAGCCATTTGTTAAACTTGTCTGTACTCAGACCTACTTTGCTTCCGCTTGTTTGTTGTAATGTTGGATCACATGCTTGTGATCTCTGTGTGCACTCTGTAAGAGTTATTAATAAAGTATATACTTTGTAGAGAATTGCAATGATACCTACTGTTCATACAAGGCATGTGTGCTGCGTGTATGTTTATAACATACATGTCTTAGTATGGGTTTTCGAGACCTTAGTTGTGATCTGGCTGGCGGTCTTTTATACACCAAGTGGCCCTTAGATGTGCGCAGCTTGGGGCATCGCGATGCGATTGTTCGAGACTCTGTCTCGTGCACACTTTGATGTATGATCGAGCCCGCCCTAGACCCCAACTAAGTGATCGGGTTGGAGTAAGTCTATGTAAGGGTTATAATACAATCGATGGTATTGTTGAGGCGACTTGTCTATGAGTATGGGAGTTCACCACCCATATCATTTAGACTTGTGTGCGGACGATGAGGACCCATTTCAGTTGATCATCCGGCCTGGATGGGATGCCCCTCATGTTCTATGCTTTCCGAGAACGTTCTGTGCTTGGCCTTGTCTGCTTAGACAAGTGGGTACGGTTCTCGGCTCTCCATATGATTGTGTTGTAGCGAGGCTTGCATACGCTAACCCCGGGTCCCGACAGACTTGGTATCAGAGCAGGACTGACTGTAGGATTATCAGCCTTGGCCGAAGTCGAGTCTAGCCTTCTATAGTTATATAGTTACTCTGGTTATATAAGGGAACAACGTAAGGCTTCTATTTTTCTCCTTACCCTCATCGTTCTGAGTTCTGAGTCACCCTCATCTTATTCTACGGGAAGATAGAACTAGGCTTACCTCTGTCTGATTAGAACATCTCGTTGATTGCCTCCTTATAGCCGTAGGATTGTTGTGGTTGTCCAGAGTCTCCGTATTTTGAGTTCCTTGAAGAAGTTCTGTTCAATTCTTCGAGGTTGTTTCATTTTCCATCCCAGTTTAGCCGTTATGCTGCCGGAATTATCCCGTGTTTCTTTGAATCATTGCCTTTGCATTATAGTCTTCTCCTTCTGAAATCATATCCTTTTATCCTTGCCTCCATCGTACAACCTGTTCTGATTGTTGATTTTTATCACACAGGATGTCAGGTGGAACTCGTAGTTTTGTTCTTCGGAATCGAGACCGTGATCGGAATCGAAATGATGATGGACCTCCAACCCCGCCTTCTGCGGCGGAAATCATGATGGAAGCTGAGCGGAATAGACGTGATCAGACACGCCTTCTGGAGCTCATCAAGCAGAATACCGCCCACCATCGTAATGTGGTGGTCAGCATTCAGGACTTCATCCTCCTCAAGCCACCGGTATTCCGATGTTCTTCTGAGCCCCTTGAAGCTGATGATTGGCTCCGTTCCATCGAGCGTAAGCTTGACACTGCACATGTTGCTCCCGATGACCGAGTTGTTTTCGCGGTATACTTCTTGGAAGGTGCTGCTCTTCAGTGGTGGGAGAACTATGTTGCTATGCAGCCAGATAGTCACGTAGTGACTTGGCAGGAGTTCTGTGTTGCCTTTCGAGGGTACCACATTCTGGATGAGTTGATGGAGCGCAAGAAGGAAGAGTTCTGCAGTCTGAATCAAGGAGAGATGTCCATTCACGAGTATGTGAGGGAATTCAACCGTCTTGCTCGGTATGCCCAAGATGAGATCACCACTGATGCCCGAAAGCAGGCAAGGTTCCGTAAGGGACTTAGCCCCATCCTTCGTCATGATCTCAACCTCATCGAGTTTGCCACCTTTGAGGATTTAGTCAACAGATCTTTCAGAGCTGAGCATGGCAATGAAGTTTTCGAGAAGTCTGGCAAGCATGCTCTTGAGCTTGCCCCTTCTTCCAGTTCACGCCCTCAGAAGCGCATGATCTGGATTCCTAACAGCTTGATCCACCAAAACAACCCACCGAGGCCATCACTTGTGCCGCCTCGTCCACCAGCTCCACCAAATAACCCAGCTCCCCGCACTATCTTTGGAGCCTGCTTCAGATGTGGCCAGCCTGGTCACTATTCTCGTGAGTGCCCCGTCAATAAGAATGCTCCACCCCATGCCAAAAGAAACCCCACTGTTCGTGCCAAACCACCCCCGAAGGTTTCCACTGCCAAGCCATCCACCTCAGAAAATCTTGGACGTGTGAACCAAATCTCAGCTGAGGAAACTGATGGTACTTCTGACGTCATTCTTGGTACGCTCCCAGTCAATTTTGTCCCCACTTATGTTCTTTTCGACCCAGGAGCTTCTCACTCATTCATGTCGGAGAGTTATGCACTTCGGCATGATGTATCCTTTGAAGAAATGTTCACCCCTATGATCATTCAAACTCCTGGTTCCAAATGGCAAACTAATAGAGTAAGCCATGGCAATCAAATTGCAATTGAGGGTTTAGTATTCCTTGCTTCACTCATAGCCCTCAAGTCTTCAGACATTGATGTCATCCTTGGTATGGATTGGTTATCAAGACAACATGCTTTTCTTGATTGTAAATCCAAGTTAGTTAGACTTAGACATCCTTCAGGCCAGACAATAGCCTACTCCTCACCAAGAACAAGAACCCAAGTACAATCTTTGAATGTGCTTCCACTTCCTGACCTTGAAGACATTCCGGTGGTTCGTGACTTCCCGGATGTCTTTCCTGAAGAGCTGCCGGGAATGCCACCTGACAGGTGTGTAGAGTTCATAGTGGACCTTATACCAGGCACAGCCCCAATTTCCAGACGCCCATATAGAATGGCCCCACGTGAGTTAGCTGAGCTTAAAATCCAATTTGAAGCTTCGTTGGCAAAAGGCTTCATCCGCCCTAGCTCATCGCCATGGGGTTGCTCTGTTCTGTTCGTAACGAAGAAAGATGGAATATAAAGGATGTGCGTAGACTATCGCCCGCTAAATCTAACGACGATAAAGAACAAGTACCCACTGCCCAGGATCAACGATCTTTATGATCAACTTGCAGGATCCTCTGTCTTCTCCAAGATGGATTTGAGATTAGGTTATCATCAAATCAAAATCTGAAACGAGGACATTCCCAAAACGGCTTTTACTACTCGTTATGGTCTTTACGAGTACACCGTCATGTCCTTTGGTTTAACCAATAACCCCGCCACTTTCTCACGCATGATGAATTCGATCTTCATGGGGTACTTAGATAAATTTGTTGTGGTTTATCTCGATGACATTCTCATCTACTCGAAGAACGAAGAAGAACATGCCGAACACCTAAGGCTGGTATTGATGAAACTTAGAGAGCATCGCCTTTATGCTAAATTCTCCAAGTGTGAATTTTGGCTACCAGAAGTGACCTACTTAGTCCACGTGATTTCTGCAAGGGGCATTGCTGTGAATCCCGAGAGAGTTCAGGCCGTCCTTGACTGGACTCCACCTGAATCGGTTAAGCAAGTTAGGAGTTTTCTTGGCCTAGCTAGCTATTGCCGTCGCTTCGTCGAGAACTTTTCTAAAGTTGCAAAGCCTCTAACTGAAATCCTCAAGAAAGATAAGAAATTCCTATGGACTCCCAAGTGCGAGGAAAGCTTTCAAGAGCTAAAAAGAAGATTGACTTCTGCACCCGTACTTGCACCTCCAGACACCAAAAAGGATTTCGAGATCTATTGTGACGCATCACGGCAAGGGTTAGGATGCATACTTCTGCAAGATCGACATGTGGTAGCTTATGCCTCACGCCAGTTGCGGCCACATGAAGAGAACTATCCTACCCATGACCTTGAACTCATTGCCGTAGTTCATGCCCTAACAACTTGGCGACATTACCTCCTTGGTAATCGTTGTGAGATCTATTCCGACCACCAAAGCCTCAAATACATCTTCACCCAGCCAGATCTTAATCTCAGGCAAAGACGCTGGATAGAGTTGATAAAAGATTATGACTTAGGAATTTCTTACACCCCAGGAAAAGCCAATGTCATGGCTGATGCACTAAGTCGTAAGTCGTATTGTAACAACCTCATGTTACAATAGTATCAACCACTTCTTCATGAGGAATTTCGAAAGCTTAATCTCGAGATTGTTCCTCGTGGATCTCTTTTCAACTTGGTGGCGAAACCAACCCTTGAGGATCAAATCGTAGTTGCCCAAAGACGTGCACGAGGTGTACGCCGGATCAAGGAGAACATTGCTAGCGGAGTTGCTAAATGTTTCTCCACAGATAGTAAAGGAACGGTATTCTTTGGAAATCGTTTGGTAGTACCTAAGAATAGGGAACTAAGGCAACTCATCCTCAAAGAAGCCCATGACACACCCCTCTCGATTCATCCCGGTAGCACAAAAATGTACCGAGATCTACGCCAGATATTTTGGTGGACTAGGATGAAGAGAGACATTGCCCGATTTGTTGCCGAATGTGATGTTTGTCGTCGCATTAAGGCAGAACATCAAAGAACTGCTGGTACACTTCAACCTTTGTCTATTCCAGAGTGGAAATGGGACAAAGTCGGTATGGACTTCATCACCGGCTTTCCAAAAACCCAGAAAGGAAATGATGCCATCTTCGTTGTCATAGATAGGCTTTCCAAAATTTCTCACTTCCTTTCAGTTCGCGAGTCTATAACTGCTAGCCAGTTAGCGGATTTGTATGTCTCTAGAATTTTATCCCTTCACGGTGTTCCTTTGGAAATCAATTCTGATCGTGGTAGCCTTTTCACCTCTAGATTTTGGGGAAGCTTCCAACATGCTATGGGAACTCATCTCTCCTTTAGTACAACTTTCCATCCTCAGTCTAGCGGTCAAGTCGAAAGGGTTAACCAAATTCTTGAAGACATGCTCAGAGCTTGTGTTATCTCATTCGGAAAGAATTGGGACAAGTCTCTTCCATTCGCCGAATTTGCTTATAACAATAGTTTTCAATCTAGTCTGAACATGGTTCCTTTTGACCTCTTATATGGACGACGATGTCGAACACCTTTAAACTGGTCAGAAACCGGTGAAAGACAATTCTTTGGACCGGACATGATCAAGGAAGCAGAAGAGCAAGTTCGCATTGTTCGTGATCAATTGAAAGCAGCCCAGTCTCGTCAGAAAAGCTACTATGATCGTCATCATAGGCAAGAGAGCTACAATCTGGATGAGAAGGCTTACCATCGGGTTACTCCTCTGAAGGGAACCCAACGCTTCGGTATCAAAGGCAAATTGGCCCCACGTTACATCGGACCTTTCCGCATTCTTGCTAAACGTGGAGAAGTTGCCTACCAACTTGAACTAACCCCGCACCTTTCCCGAGTACATGATGTATTCCATGTGTCACAACTCAGGCGTTGCTTCAAGGACCCCATCCTCGAAGTCGACCATGAAACGCTTGATCTCCAAGATGACCTTTCTTATCGAGAATACCCTGTTCGTGTTCTTGATTCAGCAGAGCGTGTCACTCGTCGAAAGAAGATCAAGTTTCTGAAAGTTCAGTGGTCTCACCACTCAGAGAAAGAAGCCACGTGGGAAAGAGAAGACCGTCTCCGTGCCGAGTACCCCTCCTTCCTCCCGCAGACTTCTGAATCTCGGGACGAGATTCTTTTGAGTGGGGGCGAGTTGTCACAACCCCAAGTTAGGTATGTGCTAGGATCAAGTGCTCCTTTGCATCATGCAAAAATTCAAAAGAAAATTCAAAAATGGGGAAAAGAAAAGCCCTGAAAATTTAAATCAAACGGCCAGATAAAAATCTTTTTCCAAAAATCATTTGAGTATTTGGAAAATTCCTATAAATGATGCTGATCATTTTAAAAGTGGTTTGGGTATTTTCCCATGCCCATGGAATATTCAAAAAATTCAAAAGGTGCCCTGGAAATTAAATTTCACCCTATTTGAATTGAAATTCAAAATATATTGAATTTCAAAAATGCTCAAATTTTATATGTGGCTAGCTACTGGTCACCTAGTATTTATAAAATTAGTTGTGCATTTTTATAAAATGTTTTGGTATTTTTACCAGAGCAAAACAGAAGACAGAAAATAATAGAAAAATAAAAGGCCTATCTCCCTTACCTTTTCGGCCCACCTCGCCCAGCCTGGCCAGCAAGCCAGCCCAGCCCACCAGGGGTAGAGCTGTCTTCTACCCCGGGATAGGCAGGCTGCTCGTCGGCGTGGCGGCCATGCCACGGCAGCCGCGGCCACCTCCTGCTTCCCCCGACCTTACCCCCTCGCCGCTGGACGCCTGGAAGGCCCGAGTCCATCTTCCCCCTCCCCTGGTTCTTCCCCTCTCCCTCTCTCGCGAGTTCGAGCACAAGCCGAGGACCCCGACTCGCCGCCGTCATGTGCCACCGTGGCCACCGTGCCTCCCCCGTGCCGCCGTGCTGTCCATAAGACTCCCCGGCGACGACTCCTTCGACCTTCAGCGCCAATTCAAGCTCAGCCGCACCCTAGGCGACGCCTGCATCTTCGAGTCACCGCCGGCCACCGTGGACATCGTCGTCAAATCCAGCGCCCCCAGCCCATCCCCGATCACGCCGTGTTCTCCGTCGAGTTTAGGGTGAGCACGCGAACGTTTTCCCCCACCCCTTACTCGTTCTCACGCACGGGACGCCAAGTTCGCCGTTCCAGTGGCTCCGGCTGCCGCCTCCGTCGTCGTAGCCATGGCCACAAGCCTCCCCGAGACCCCCCACTGGCACCACTCGATGCGGGAGAGAACGAGGCACACGCCTGTGCCTTCCCCACGCGCTCCCGTGGCCGGAGAGGCCCTAGCCAGTGAGAGCCGCCGCGGTTTGAGGTCGCCGCCGGTTAACCGCCGGTGGGCGATTTAGATTAGCCAGTTAATCCCCCCCTTGACTCTATGACAAGTGGGCCAGCCCCCCCTAACCCTCTCTGTTAATTAAACAGAGGGGATTAAACCCCTCTCCCACTGACATGGGGGCCCCAGCAGTCATACCCCCCACGTCATGCTGATGTCAGCATGACGCAGTAAACCATTTTCCAGAGTTTTAATTTATTCCAGAAATTACAGAAAATGGCCAAAACTTCAATAAATCATGGAAAATTCATTTTAACTCCAAATTGGACAAATAATATGTCTAAAATTATCAGAAAAATACAAGGATTATGAATATGCACTTTGTTTTCATGTTTGACCATTTTAAAATGGGTGAACAGTAGCAAACATGCATATGGATCCTTTTCAAATTCAAATTTGGAGTGAATTTGCAAATGACTTTGCAACACATTTAATTTAGATGGATTCATCCACACATCAGAGACATTACTTCAACTATACCACATCACTTCATGATCAACATTTTCAAATGAATTTTCATGCATTCAAATGCATTTGAAATTCATCGATAAATCAAATGGAGTTTGAATTTTCATTTCAAATGCACTATACTCCTTTCAACTGGAATGCTCAACACATCAGTACCTTGAACATCACCATTACAATCTTATTCATGTGATTGTGCATTGTACATTATGTTGATCCTATGATTGTCATGTTGCTGATAGAAGTGGAGCCGGAATCCGAGATCACCCCCTTCGTTGAAGACCCGGTGACCGAACCTCGTCAGCAAGGCAAGCAAACCCCCATTGATCATGTCGATAAAATCCCACTTCCCTCTCATGTCTCGCTTATGCATTGTTAGGATGATCACCATGATAACGTTTCTATCGCATAGTTGAACCCATATCCTTTGTATGACCTATCATCTTGTCACAGTAGTAAGCAAACCACAATCCTAGCAGATGTAGGAGTTGGTTGATATCATGTGACCCCTGCAACTGTTACTGCTTATTGCATGCTTAGTGGTACAATGAGATTGCTTATGATGTGAGTCGGGATGATGATAAACATGGTGTTGATGAAAGTGAAATGTGTTGGTGAATCTACCCTAATACAAGGTGAACGATGAGAGGCTGTGTAGGAGTACACAGTGGGTTGTCTCGTTGAACACTCCCTTAAGTCCGAGTTCTTGTGTGGTGATCCAAGAAGAAGAGTACAACCACACATTGGGCTCACTGACCCCTCTCATCCTAGTACCTCACTCCGTTTGAACCCCAAGAGTCGCAGTAGTTCGGAGTTCTGGTAGGGCTGTGGCACGGTCTGCGAAGTGGATGAACGGCTTTTCAAGACCGGCTTGGGACCCTGCACACATCATTTGAGGCTGTACTGGAACCTTGGCCGGACTTCCATACTGATCCCCCTCAGATAGGCGACTCTCTGGACTAGAACGGAGCTGTGGGAGAAGTGTTGTGGTGGCATCCTCGCTGTCACCTCTTGAACGGTGACATGCAAAAGGCGGTAACTGATGACACGTGTGTGTAGCGGTACACCCCTGCAGGGTTAACAAAACTATTCGAATAGCCGCGTCCGCGGTTATGGACTGCTTGGAAAGCTTAGCTTGATTATTAGACAACTTGAACTAGATACTTCTAAAACACACCAAGATAAGCGTGAGTGCTATGGTGTACTTCTCGCGGGGAAGTCGAGGAAGTAACCATAGGGGTGTAATTGGTTGGAGAGATGTAGTGGACTCGTGTACGCTTCTTACCTCAAGTCTAGTACTCGTAGTTCAGGACTAGCCAAGTCAAAGCTGGCAATTTCTGCAAGTGAAACCCCACCTCCCTTTACCTTGATACATATGCATGAGTAGTATAGTTCCTATGTAAGTCTTGCTGAGTACGATTTTGTACTCACGTTTGCTTAATCTATGTTTTAGATGAACCCACCGACCCTGATGATGTAATTCTAACCGAAGCTCGAAGAATGAAGATTCAGACCAAGACCAAGCTAGTGTAGTCCCAGTCAGACGACTGGTTCCCTCGTGGAGGGCTTGTTTTTAGATAAGGCTTCTCTAAGCCATTTGTTAAACTTGTCTGTACTCAGACCTACTTTGCTTCCGCTTGTTTGTTGTAATGTTGGATCACATGCTTGTGATCTCTCTGTGCACTTTGTAAGAGTTATTAATAAAGTATATACTTTGTAGAGAATTGCAATGATACCTACTGTACATACAAGGCATGTGTGCTGCGTGTATGTTTATAACATACATGTCTTAGTATGGGTTTTCGAGACCTTAGTTGTGATCTGGCTCGCGGTCTTTTATACACCAAGTGGCCCTTAGATGTGCGCAGCTTGGGGCATCGCGATGCGATTGTTCGAGACTCTGTCTCGTGCACACTTTGATGTATGATCAAGCCCGCCCTAGACCCCAACTAAGTGAGCGGGCTGGAGTAAGTCTATGTAAGGGTTATAATACAATCGATAGTATGGTTGAGGCGACTTGTCTATGAGTATGGGAGTTCACCACCCATATCATTTAGACTTGTGTGCGGACGATGAGGACCCATTTCAGTTGATCATCCGGCCTGGATGGGATGCCCCTCATGTTCTATGCTTTCCGAGAACGTTCTGTGCTTGGCCTTGTCTGCTTAGACAAGTGGGTACGGTTCTCGGCTCTCCATATGATTGTGTTGTAGCGAGGCTTGCATACGCTAACCCCGGGTCCCGACAGACTTGGTATCAGAGCAGGACTGACTGTAGGATTATCAGTTTTGGCCGAAGTCGAGTCTAGCCTTCTATAGTTATATAGTTACTCTGGTTATATAAGGGAACAACGTAAGGCTTCTATTTTTCTCCTTACCCTCATCGTTCTGAGTTCTGAGTCACCCTCATCTTATTCTACGAGAAGATAGAACTAGGCTTACCTCTGTCTGATTAGAACATCTCGTTGATTGCCTCCTTATAGCCGTAGGATTGTTGTGGTTGTCCAGAGTCTCCGTATTTTGAGTTCCTTGAAGAAGTTCTGTTCAATTCTTCGAGGTTGTTTCATTTTCCATCCCAGTTTAGCCGTTATGCTGCCGGAATTATCCCGTGTTTCTTTGAATCATTGCCTTTGCATTATAGTCTTCTCCTTCTGAAATCATATCCTTTTATCCTTGCCTCCATCGTCCAACCTGTTCTGATTGTTGATTTTTATCTTTGTTCTGTGCTTGGCCTTGTCTGCTTAGACAAGTGGGTACGGTTCTCGGCTCTCCATATGATTGTGTGGTAGCGAGGCTTGCATACGCTCACCCCGGGTCCCGACAGCCGTGGTCGTCGTGCTCTTGTCGTGCGCTGTGTGCGTCCAGGGCTTGCGTGTTACCGGCTGTTTCGAGTCGAGATCGCCCATTTGCATGCCCTCTTCTTGCTCTGCGTAGCTCCTGGCCGCCATGTTTTCTCCCGTCCCGTTGCCGTGGACGTGAACGTCGCCGGCTGCCCGTCCGTTCGGGTCGTGGCCGGGCCATGCACGCTCGTGCTCAGGCGTGTCCAAGGCCATGGTTTTAGCACCCAGAAGCTCGCCCAGCGCGACTCCTCCTCGCCACGCTCTCCTTCCCCTATTGCCTGTCGCTGGAATCACATCTCTGTCAGGTTCAGTTTCGTCAGTGTTTTCTTCAGTTTCAGTTATCGCGGCATAGCTAGTTTATTTCCTGTCGAAGCGCTTCTTTGTCAAGCAAATGCAGCGTAGCCCAGTGGTCTGGAGTCCGTAGTGGCATCCTGGAGGTGTTGGGATCAAATCCCAGGCCGCGCAAGGCGCCCGTTTTATTTTTGCAGCGCCAAAATCCTCGTCAGGTTCAGTTAGCTGCATCTTCATTTCAGCTTTCATCAGTTGTCCTGCTCATAGTGTAGCTCCTGTGGTTCCTTGTTTCAGTCCAGATCGGTAGCATCAGCGCAGTGGTTGGTCTCCGTGGATACAACCTTGAGGTCGCGGGATCAATTCCCAGGAAGCACAAGGCGCCCTTTTTTTATCTTTGTTTTTGCGCCTCTGATCTTCAGTTTTAGTGTAGTTTGTTCAGAGTTCAGTTAGCGCCAACGCTTGCTTCTTTAAGCTTCGGTTTCGATCTTTGTCGTAGATCGAACGAGTAGTGCAGCAGTTTGGTTGCTCAGGTCCAGCCGAGAGGTGCTGGGTTCATGTCCCAGGAGCCTCCTTTTTGTTTCCTGTTTTTCTCCGCCTCGTGAACGTCTGAAGATGATCTTCAGTCTCGTCAGATGCGTTTTCTTCAGTTCGCTTCAGGCAACGCCAGGAAGCCTGATACTTGTTGCGTAGTATGCCTAATCTAACGTGGAACAAGCAGCAGCGCAATGGTCGGGTGCCTTGGTTTGCAACTGTGAGATCTGGGGTTCGAGTCACCCCTTGAGCAAATAAAACCCTCTCCTTTTTTGTTGTTTTTTTACAGCAGCCGTAGGTGGGCTCGGCCCAGCTGCTATCTGTCGCCGTGGGAGCTTAATAGAGCTAGCCCGCGAGGGCTTTGGGCCAGACTTGGCCGAAGCTAGTACGATGAACGTTATTCTCCTTCATTCCTTTTTCTGTTTAGCCTTAATCTGTCCTGTTTTTGCTTTGCGTGTATTGCGTGCATCATTGCTCCAAATAATTCATGTCATACATGATTTTGGGGTAGAAAAATATGAGGAAAGTGATGGTGTTGTTTATTTTGTCAAATAGGCATGCATTATTTGGCGATGGTGTATTTTTTTACCTAGCCCCTCATATGTTGCACATGGTGCAACTCTTTCGTTCTTTTCCCGTGTTCCGAGCATCGTAGTTCTTCCGTAACCGTAGCTTGCCGGTAGTGTTGTCTCGCTCTTTATTTTTTTGCTTGCAATATATTGCACTAGGTGCATCATAATATGCCATGCCATTTCATATATGTTATGTTGAGGAACCCCACCTCGAGGTTTATTCTCATGTGTGGGCAATTCTTGCTAATATTATGTTCTAGGCTTTTGCATCTGCCATGATCATGCATCGTAACAAATTCAACATAAGGATCCCCCGGATTCATTAATCACCTACCTAATGCATAAGAAGGTTGTCGGTAGCATTGCACCCTTGCTTCCTGATGCTTCATTTAAGCTTGCCTATTCTTATGTTCGAGCCATGATATTAAAACCAAAATGCATCATACTTGATCGTGCTTGTTTGTTCCTTGCTTGCTTGTGTTGCTCCGTAGTGATAGTGGTATCTTCGTTGATTGCTTTCCTGTGTTTACTTCTTGTGTGCTCCCGCGGATACTCTCGGAGCCGATGCGAGTTTGCGATCAACTACACCTTCGGAATCCGACTTATCAACAGGAAAGGACTATACATTACTTATGATCCATTCTATTTCAACCAGCGGTTTGCATGCTAGTCTAGGTTAGGTTCGATGTTTGATCCTACCACATGTTTACAGCCTCTTTCAAACCGATACAGCCATGTCCCTTCCCAGCAAACCATGTACTGCTATGTTACTATTGCTCGTTGCTCAGCCCCTGCTTAGTATGCATGCTTAGGATGCTACGATGTTACCCCCTGTTACTCCTTGGTTTGGGATATCACAATATTATATTGTTGTTGATGATATGATTATTATATATGTTGACTATATTCGACGAAGGATGGAAGGTCTAGGCTATCCCGCCCCGACGCTTTGTTCCATTCGAGTCACCTAGGACCCGAGTTCCGGGTATTGGTTTTAATACTGAGCGTGCCTAACCGCGTGTGGGATTTTATGGGGTCCCCTTTTCTTACCTACCTAGTTTCAAGCATTTCTAGTGGTGGCCCAAGCTGATTTACCATTTGAAACCGTGTGTGTACTGGTCAGCTGCCAGTAGTTTTTAAACCAACCCGGACCAGTAAGGACATGGTTCCATGTTGGTCCACCTTTGACCAACGAGGGCCCGAGGCCTCACGTGAGGCGTCTCGGTAACCCAAACCCTATTGAGACGGAAGAGTCTGATCCGAGAGCATGGCCAGCTTTTGGATTGGGTGTCGAATCCCCGGGGGCCACCAGGATTTGTTTGTTCTTAGCTAGAGGGACCTGTCGTTTCGGATCTCTTGGAACTAAATCATAAAATGGTTGCCTGTGATGGGAAGCAACTGAGAGAGATGGGCGTGCGTGCAGAGCCTTGAAATGGGCAGTTGGTACACCCCTGCAGGGTTAAATCTTTTCGAGAAGCCGTGTCCACGGTTATGGACGACTTGAGACCTACTCCTTGTTCATAGACAACAAAAACTGAGACAATCTTAATATAACTTGATCAACGTGTGTGTGTGCCTTGACTGCTTCTTCTTCGTCGGGATGCGAAGAGGAGGACAAGGATAGGATAGGTGTTATGTTTGCGTAAGTAGCTGATAGAAAGACTTGTTGGAGGCGATTCCTCATAGAATGCTTGGCTTCTTATCTTACTCTCTAGATAGTTAGCCACTTCATAAATGCTAGTGCGGCAGCAACCTCACCACTTACCCCTTCCTTACCATAAACTACTAGTTGTCTAGAATGACGAGTGATGAAGTCCTTGCTGGGTCAGATGACCACTACAGTTGGATGCTGAGTATCTCTGTACTCATGATACTACCCCCAAACTCTTTTCAGGGTTCTTGATCGACAACAGGTATGGTGATCGACATTTCACGTGGAGACTCGACGACGACTAGTTAGGAGGATCCCGACGGAGGGCCTGGACCTGTGTGGTTATGGGGATCGATGTTTTCTCTTTGCCAGTAGGCATTTGATTGTAGTCTGTACTCAGACATGTATCTTCCGCTGTTGTATTGTATTAAGGCAGTTGTATGCCGATTGTATGAGATGTTGTATCCTTGTATCTGTAATGTTGCGATATCATGTTGGAAATCCGGGGCATATGACTTCGTCATATGTCGCGGTGGGACCGATATGTGCTTCGTCCCCGGATCTGGATGGGAACATCTAGATCTGGAACAGTACCGCATATCGGGCCTTACAACTTGGTATTAGAGCCTTACCGACCCTAGGATCCCTTCTCTGGCCGAAGTCGAGTCTAGACAAAAACTATCTTGTAGTTAATAAGTTAGCTATCAGAGAGTAGGATTCTTTTACTCCTTATCCCCTCCCTCTGGTAAGGAAGTGTGACGTAATGTTTTCTCCTTCAACTTATCCTCTTCAAAACTAAATTTAGGTTCTCGTTTAGGAGATTTCAGTCGGACCAATACTTTATCAGCAGCGGGTTGGTCGGCGTACTTCGAACTGGCTGAGCATGGCTCGTGGGCTTGTCGCTCTACATCGACATAAGCGCGGCCCATGTGAAACAGCGAACCGGGTTGCCTGGTTATTATCCAACTAATGGATTCTAAACCTCCCGCTTCGACTGTCCCCCTTTGTCCGCTTGAGTCGGCACTGTGTGCGGATCCTCCTATGTCCCGTCTCGTTTTCCAGGTTTTCGGACCTTCCTGAGTGATGTTATTGTAGAAATGCTGGTATGGTGTTGTTTCGATTCGGATTCTCTTTTTCGTGGCATCCAGTAGTACCTAGGTAATCTTTTACAGAAACCTCGAGTTTCTTTCCCCGAGTGGAATCAGTTTTGTTGTGATATCCCCTCGTTGAATCCGAGCTTGCTCTCGATCAGTTTCCCGCACCTTCGGAAGTTTTCTTCATCGATATCGGCAACTCCAGTCAGGTTGGATCCTGACGGAGGCAAACATCGTTGTCACGATGAGCAAAGCCCATGTTGGTGGTGTCGGGAAGTTTCATTCGTTCGATCGATCTTCCTTCTTGCAACTTCTCGGTCCCTTCCCCCGGGGTTATGCCGGATCTCGGGACGAGATCCTCTGTTGGTGGTGGCGAGTTGTAACGGCCCAAAACTAACAAAAATCCAAAAAAATGCACTTTTATTTTTCCCATTGGGGATAAAAACTTGCACATTTATTCTTTGTCATTTTCTTTCATGATCATCTTTCATCCTTTGATCATGCCTTTTTGGAAATCATCGTGTTTTGTCATGATGAAGGCTTGTGCCAAAATCCATGATTTGTTCATGTCCAGAAAAATGGGTTGTAGTTCAAAGTGGCATTTTAATAAATTTAGATGCCTTTGAATTACTTAAATATTTTTACCCAAATCATTTTCTGAAATTCTTATAAATCTTTTGGATGAGGAATCATATTTTTTATATGATGTTTGAACATTCACTTGTATTTATTCCATTGCATTTTCTGCTCTCTTTTTATTAAAAGAATAAATGCAGATATTTTCCTCCTAGCCTTCTTGGGCCTCTTTTTTTTTCCAGCCCACCTAACCTTCCTCTCCCCAGCCCAACCGTTTCCTCCTTCTTTTTTCCCCTTGCACATGGAGGTCCCCCTCCTCACACGCTCCACGCCATGGCAGAGAGGAGGAGGTGGAGCCCTCATGGCAGCCCCTCTCCAGCCTCCCCTTATAGCCTCTCCACTCGCCCAGCGCCCCCCTCATCTAGGGTTCCCTCTCTCCCGCCGCCATCGCCCTCTCCCCCCTCTCTTTTCTTCTTCTTCTTCTTCCCTGCCTGGACGCCATGGACAGGAGGTCCAGGAGCATCGCGTCCAATTCTTCGTCGATCGTCTTCCCCTTCGTCCAGGAGCGTGCATCCGTCTTCTTCCCCGTCGTCCTCTTCGTCCCCGTCACGCCAGTTCTCCGTAGGAGCCAAGGCCGAGCCACGACGTCTTTCTCCTCACTGCCGAGGAGTCTTCGTCCCCGACGTCGACGACGTCGACTCCGACCCTCTCCATGCGTTCGAGGACGTCCGCGAAGCCCATCCCTCTGTGAGAAGCCGCCTCCTCTTTTCCCTCCCGGACCTCTCTCCCCGCGTAGGTAGCCCGCGTTGTTCTGTCGCCGCCGTCCCGCCGTAGCCGTGGTCGTCGTGCTCTCGTCGTGCACTGTGTGCGTCCAGGGCTTGCGTGTTACCGGCTATTTCGAGTAGAGATCGCCCATGTGCATGCCCTCTTCTTGCTCTGTGTAGCTCCTGGCCGCCATGTTTTCTCCCGTCCCGTTGCCGTGGACGTGAACGTCGCCGGCTGCCCATCCGTCCGGGTCGTGGCCAGGCCATGCACGCTCGTGCTCAGGCGTGTCCAAGGCCATGGTTTTAGCACCCAGAAGCTCGCCCAGCGCGGCTCCTCCTCGCCACGCTCTCCTTCCCCTGTTGCCTGTCGCTGGAATCGCGTCTCTGTCAGGTTCAGTTTTGTCAGTGTTTTCTTCAGTTTCAGTTATCGCGGCGTAGCTAGTTTATTTCCTTTCGAAGCGCTTATTTGTCAAGCAACTGCAGCGTAGCCCAGTGGTCTGGAGTCCGTAGTGGCATCCTGGAGGTGTTGGGATCAAATCCCAGGCCGCGCAAGGCGCCCGTTTTATTTTTGCAGCGCCCAAATCCTCGTCGGGTTCAGTTAGCTGCATCTTCATTTCAGTTTTCTTCAGTTGTCCTGCTCATAGTGTAGCTCCTGTGGTTCCTTGTTTCAGTCCAGGTCGGTAGCATCAGCGCAGTGGTTGGGCTCCGTGGATACAACCTTGAGGTCGCGGGATTAATTCCTAGGAAGCACAAGGAGCCCTTTTTTATCTTTGTTTTTGCGCCTCTGATCTTCAGTTTTAGTGTAGTTTGTTCAGAGTTCAGTTAGCGCCAACACTTGCTTCTTTAAGCTTCGGTTTCGATCTTTGTCGTAGATCGAACGAGTAGTGCAGCGGTTTGGTTGCTCAGGTCCAGCCGAGAGGTGCTGGGTTCATGTCCCTGGAGCCTCCTTTTTGTTTCCTGTTTTGCTCCGCCTCGTGAACGTCTGAAGATGATCTTCAGTCTCGTCAGATGCGTTTTCTTCAGTTCGCTTCAGGCAATGCCAGGAAGCCTGATACTTGTTGCGTAGTATTCCTAATCTAACGTGGACCGAGCAGCAGCGCAATGGTCGGGTGCCTTGGTATGCAACTGTGAGATTTGGGGTTCGAGTTACCCCTGGAGCAAATAAAACCCTCTCCTTTTTTGTTGTTTTTTTACAGCAGCCATAGGTGGGCTCGGCCCAGCTGCTATCTGTCGCCGTGGGAGCTTAATAGAGCTAGCCCGCGAGGGCTTTGGGCCAGACTTGGCCGAAGCCAGTCCGATGAAGGGTTTTCTCCTTCATTCCTTTTTCTGTTTAGCCTTAATCTATCCTGTTTTTGCTTTGCGTGTATTGTGTGCATCCTTGCTCCAAATAATTCATGTCATACATGATTTTGGGGTTGAAAAATATGAGGAAAGTGATGGTGTTGTTTATTTTGTCAAATAGGCATGCATTATTTGTCGATGGTGTATTTTTGTACCTAGCCCCTCATATGTTGCACATGGTGCAACTCTTTCGTTCTTTTCCCGTGTTCCGAGCATCGCAGTTCTTCCGTAACCGTAGCTTGCCGGTAGTGTTGTCTCGCTCTTTATTTTGTTGCTTGCAATAGATTGCACTAGGTGCATCATAATATGCCATGCCATTTCATATATGTTATGTTGAGGAACCCCACCTCGAGGTTTATTCTCATGTGTGGGCAATTCTTGATAATATTATGTTCTAGGCTTTTGCATCCGCCATGATCATGCATCGTAACAAATTCAACATAAGGATCCCCCGGATTCATTAATCACCTACCTAATGCATAAGAAGGTTGTCGTTAGCATTGCACCCTTGCTTCCCGATGCTTCATTTAATCTTTCCTATTCTTATGTTCGAGCCATGATATTAAAACAACATGCATCATACTTGATCGTTCTTGTTTGTTCCTTGCTTGCTTGTGTTGCTCCGTAGTGATAGTGGTATCTCCGTTGATTGCTTTCCAGTGTTTACTTCTTGTGTGCTCTCGCGGATACTCTCGGAGCCGATGCGAGTTTGCGATCAACTACACCTTCGGAATCTGACTTATCAACAGGCAAGGACTATACATTACTTATGATCCATTCTATTTCAACCAGCAGTTTTCATGCTAGTCTAGGTTAGGTTCGATGTTTGATCCTACCACATGTTTACAACCTCTTTCAAACCGATACAGCCATGTCCCTTCCCAGCAAACCATGTACTGCTATGTTACTATTGCACGTTGCTCAGCCCCTGCTTAGTATGCATTCTTAGGATGCTACGATGTTACCCCCTATTACTCCTTGGTTTGGGATATCACATTATTATATTGTTGTTGATGACATGATTATTATAAATGTTGACTATATTCGACGAAGGATGGAAGGTCTAGGCTATCCCGCCCCGACGCTTTGTTCCATTCGAGTTACCTAGGACCCGAGTTCCGGGTATTGGTTTTAAGACTGAGCGTGCCTAACCGCGTGTGGGATTTTATGGGGTCCCCTTTTCTTACCTACCAAGCTTCAAGCATTTCTAGTGGTGGACCAAGCTGATTTACCATTTGAAACCGTGTGTGTGCTGGTCAGCTGCCAGTAGTTTTTAAACCAACCCGGACCAGTAAGGACATGATTCCCTGTTGGTCCACCTTTGACCGGCGAGGGCCCGAGGCCTCACGTGAGGCGTCTCGGTAACCCAAACCCTTTTGAGAAGGAAGAGTCCGATCCGAGAGCGTGGCCAGCTTTTGGATTGGGTGTCGACTCCCCGGGGGCCACCCGGATTTGTTTGTTGTTAGCTAGAGGGACTTGTCGTTTCGGATCTCTTGGAACTAAATCATAAAATGGTTGCCTGTGATGGGTAGCAACTGAGAGAGATGGGCGTGCGTGCGGAGCCTTGTAATTGGCAGTTGGTACACCCCTGCAGGGTTAAATCTTTTCGAGAAGCCGTGTCCACGGTTATGGACGACTTGATACCTACTCCTTGTTCATAGACAATAACAACTGAGACAATCTTAATATAACTTGATCAACGTGTGTGTTCCTTGACTGCTTCTTCTTCGCCGGGATGCGAAGAGGAGGACAAGGATAGGATAGGTGTTATGTTTGCGTAAGTAGCTGATAGAAAGACTTGTTGGAGGCGATTCCTCATCGAATGCATGGCTTCTTATCTTACTCTCTAGATCGTTAGCCACTTCATAAATGCTAGTGCGGCAACAACCTCACCACTTACCCCTTCCTTACCGTAAACTACTAGTTGTGCTAGAATGACGAGTGATGAAGTCCTTGCTGGGTCAGATGACCACTACAGTTGGATGCTGAGTACCTCTGTACTCATGATACTACCCCCAAACTCTTTTCAGGGTTGTTGATTGACAACAGGTATGGTGATCGACGTTTCACGTGGAGACTCGACGAAGACTAGTTAGGCGGATCCCGGCGGAGGGCCTGGACCCGTGTGGTTATGGGGATCGATGTTTTCTCTTTGCCAGTAGGCATTTGATTGTCGTCTGTACTCAGACATGTATCTTCCGCTGTTGTATTGTATTAAGGCAGTTGTATGCCGATTGTATGAGATGTTGTATCCTTGTATCTGTAATGTTGTGATATCATGTTGGAAATCCGGGGCATATGACTTCGTCATATGTCGCGGTGGGACCGATATGTGCTTCGTCCCCGGATCTGGATGGGAACATCTAGATCTGGAACAGTACCGCATATCGGGCCTTACACCTTCTTAGAAACTTTTATGTTGGGATTAATTCTTGGAATAGGATTATTTTAGACACAACTATAGCTGGGAATTTCTTAGAAGCTCCTGTTTGGGAGGCTCTTAATGTTATGGAAAATCGTTTTGGAGTCCCACCTATTGTTGACAAAAAAGATGATATCAATTTAGCTCATATTATGTGTAAACTTGAGAAGATAAAGCTAGAGATGCCAAGCATGGGTAAGATAAATGAAATGGATCATTGGATTCATGGGAATTTGAACAGACTTGATAGCTCCATAAGAAAAGTTAACAAAACTTTTGATACCTTAAATCCAGGAATGAGGACCCTTCTAGCAGTGATAAGATTGAGGAAATAATTGATGCTTTAGGAACCACCTTATCCTAAATCAAAACTAAAAAGGTAGAAATCCAAGCAAAGAAGGAACTCAAGTTCATTTATGTACCTAAGGTTCCTAAAACCAAAGTTTATCCACCCATTTCCAAGGGTAACAAAACTGTTAAGACCTTGGAGGAGATACCTCTCTTAAATAGAATTGAAAATGAAACTCCAATTGGTCTTACTACCTTTACTTTTGTTCCTAGGAGTGTTATTACTAGGCCTTTATTTGAAAGTCCTTTTAGACAGACTAGTTGTAATATTGAAGAGATTTTTGATGATCTTGATGGTGGTTCAATTGATACAACTTGATCTTGTTGCTTCATGCCTAGCTCAAAGGCATAAAAGAAAGCGCTTATTGGGAGGCAACCAAAAATCTTTTTACTTTTAGTTTTAGTGGTCTTAATGCTTGTTGCTACTGTAGCAACATCATTGTATCTTTATTTTCAAGCTTTATGCCAAGTTTTAGTCTCCGGTGGCGAGTAGATCAAAAGTTGTGACATGCTGTCCAGAAAACAGATTCTATCTACTTGACGAAAAAATTCACCTAAAATCACCAGATCATCTTTTTGATTGGATTTTTTTGAAAGTATGCTATATAAAATTAACTTTTGATGACCCTTAACTGTAGCTGATCGAGATATTCTTCGTGGGTAAGATAACCCATTTATTGATCCGACACAAGGGGAGCCAAAGAATATTTATAAGCTTTGACAGTTGAGTTGTCCTTTCAACCGCACCTGAATTATACTTTCTTGCAACAAAATATTAATAGCAACGTTGATATGATAGTGATGGTGGCAACAACGAAAGTAAAATGGAAAAAAATAAATAACTAGTAACCAACAGGAATAAAATACTGTAGGCTAGGGATATGGATGGTTGGGCGTTGCTTGGATGAGAGTGAACATGTAATAGATTCTTACACGAGGCAACGCACACAGAAAAGCAAGGATCATCTAGGCAAATATCAAACATTAGGCATGTATCCCTTAGGTAGTTGTGCGTGCTTGCAATAAGAACTTGCACGGCATATTTTTTCCTACCATCCCGCTACGAACGGGGCCCAAAGGAACTTATGGAGATTAAGGTGCTCCTATCAAAGAGCACCGGAACAAAGCATTAAATGGATACATGAAATCCTCAAATTATAGTCCATCCCCTTTGGTGTCCCAAGATGTCACCTTTGGGATCGCCGGTTCCGGACCATAATAGGTGCATACAACTTAGAGATAGGATCAAGAACACAAATACTCATGAAAACATAAGTGGTTCAGATCTAAAAACATGGCGCTCGGGCCCAAAGTGACATGCATTAAGAGCAACAAGTTGTAGCAAAGAAGATAAACACCAAAGTAGATAATAGGCAGCATGCCCCCAACAATCTGACGAACTATTACATGATCTAACTCATCCAATCCCTACCATCCCCTTTGCCCACAACAAGGAATTACTCACACATGAAAGGAGAAGTCATGGAGGGATAATGTATTGGTGATGGTGATAACGATGGCGATGATCTCCCCTAACCGGAGGCCAAAACAACCTCCAGATTAGCCCTCCCAGAGAAGAACAGAGGGTGGCGGCAGCTCCGCGACGGAAACTGGGACAACGACTTCTGTTCTGGGGTTTCCTCACGACGGGAATAAATAGGGAACTTGGTAGGGCACCAAAGGGGGGAGGACCCACCCAGGAAGCTTCCCGGCGCGGCTAGGGGTGGGGTCATGCCAGCAAGGAGCCTGGGGCCCCCTGGCTGCCCTCTGGCTTCCCTCTGGCCCCACTTCTGGCTCAATGTCCCTTCGGGTGTGTTGATTTTATGTGATTTTTCCTGGAATTTTCTGAGACATCTAAAAATCCATATTCCTGCACATAAGAAAACCATACAAGCAGCTCTGCTGGAAACAGAGTCAGTCCGGGTTAGTTTAGTTCAAATCATGCAAGAATGAGGACAAAACAATAGCAAAAGTGTTTGGAAAAGTCGATACGTTTGAGACGTATCAACTCCCCCAAGCTTAGCATATTGCTTGTCCTCAAGCAATTCAGTTCAACGAACTGGACGCGACAAAGAAAACTTTGACAAACTCTTTCGCTTCATAAGATGTATATAAGCATGTACTATGAAAAGAGTTTAGAAAGTATTGAAACAATGCTATGAGGACAATGCACTAAGCAATCCTTCTTTCAAGTGATCAATCACAAACAACCAAAAGTAAATAATATGCTGGTGAAAATCAAGACAAGATCACAATGCACATAGCTTGAACATACTAGAGTGGAATCTCGCTAGCCTCCATGAGTGAAGCAAAAAATACACGCAGAAACTCCTCCGAAGTTTTAAAGGAGACTAGAACTAAGTATTTTAGAACAAGCAATATCAAAATCATGTAGAAGACAATGTGGTACTTTGGGACAATGGATGTTACACTAAGAATGACAATTATGCTCTCAATAGTTGGTGCTTTGAATAAAGAAGGGGAGACTCTCGAACCGTGGCTTTTTGATGGGAAGGTTGAAAACCCGTGGTTGGAAGAAAAGACTAAACAAGTACCAGAGCTCTTGGTTTTGAAAACAGAGATAAAATTCTTTTGGGAAGTGTAACTTTCCAATCAATGGCAAATGGTAAAGGTCTCTCAATATCTCCCATACCAACCATATTAATGGCGGTTTCCATGCTTTTTGCTTACACTTATGTTCCCTTATCCACCTATCCTTCGACGATCTATGGTTCCTTTTTATTTTGCCTCAAGTATGGAAGGAAATTTCTCGTTCCATCTATCATTAGCAGCATTTGTCCCATTTCATTCCATCATTAAGTATGGCAGAAGTGTAATTTTTTTGTAAAAATTGAAACAAGTGAGAACTGGGCATTCTCTAGACCGGACTCTACCTCATAAATTTGACTAGTTAAATCTTTGTCAAGGAATAAAACATTTTTGGCATGGAAGATACTAATTTTCCCTCCGCACCATGAGCTTGTACGGTTACAAAAAATAAGCTTTTGAATAAATTTTGAGATGGTACCAGAAAGTCTGAGTTAGGGATTGCAAATACCATATATAGGAAGGTATGGTGGACTCAAGTGGAATAACTGGTTTAAAAAGGAGTTTGGATGCACAAGAAGAATTCCGCTTAGTGCGAGTGAAGGCTAGCAAAAGACTGGGAAGCGACCAACTAGAGAGCGGTAATGGTCATAATCATGCAGAGCGACAAAGCAACATGGAATCGAGCATGAAAGTGATATAACTATTCTGAAATAAAAAGATCATGAAGTCATGATGGACTTTTTAGTCATAAACATGTGTGAACATGTGCCAAGTCAATCCAAGAATTCTTCGAAGGGAAATACCACTTCAATATGCCAAACCATGAACAATGCAATGCATGCAAATAATTTCAAAAACACATTATGCACTCTAGCTATTTGAGATCAGCCACAAAGAAAGCATGAACCACTGGGAAAGCACTGTAAACATAGTACTTTGTTGCTACAAGCTGGTCTCTAGATCATAAGTACAGGAATATGTACAAAAGTAGAAACAAAAAGAGTTCATACCAGTTTTCGTTGTTGCATCCCTTCCATCGATCTTCGTCATTGCTGCCTTGTCACTTGCATGATCGAACGTGGGAAATATAATCAAATGCCATCACGGACTCGAGCTGAACTCTACAAACAAAGCAAACTAAAGAGAGAAAATAATTTTTTTTGGGTTTTTCAAAAGTTTTAACGAAAGCAAAAGAAAAGAGAAACCTTTTGTTGTTTTTGCAAATTTAAGAGAAAAAAAAGAAGAATAGGCAAAAACTTCAAAAAGATCAAAGAGAACAACGCAAAACGGATAATACAATGGAAAAGGGAGAAGGGCACGTGCTCCCCCAAGCTTAGGCTTTTGGCCTAAGTTGGTAACAGCTACTGCGGTCCCCAGGAGCATCCAGCTCCGGGGTGGTATGGGTGAGTCCAAGGGTCATATGAAGCTTCAGGTGCGTACACCGAAGTCCGTGAATCGTCCCACGAAGAAGGCTCTATGATCCATGCAGAAGAAGACCCCTCACCCCACTGGGTGACGGTCTCCCCCCTGGAAAGGTGGAAACTCACCGTGCTCCTCCTCATCGGGCACAACCCCCTCCATGGGGTTATGAAACTGTTGTTGGACCACATACTCATCGAACTGGGTAACGTTGAAGGACCATCCGCTCCTGCGAGTATAATCAAACAAAAGAGGTGCTGGTAGAGGAATCTCCCAAATAGTGGTTAGTCCAAACCTAAGAATATAATTAAGGTTACCAAACTCGGAAGTCCTGGTAACAAACTCATGCCTCTTCATAGCAGCAAGATCAAAGATTAAATAAGTAAAAGGCTCATCATCAGGATGTGCGATGCGACCAAGAGACTCAAGAATAAGTGTGGCATAAACTCCACCATAGAGATCTCCCTTGTTTCCATTGGAAGCAAGGCGACGAGCAATTAAGGCACCCACATTATACTTACTCTCCCCTGAGAGAGCGTTTGCCAGGATGGCAACATCCGGCGCAGAACTGTTGCTCGTGTTGTCACAAGCTAACACCCCTCTAGCAATAAAATACGCGAAAACATGAGGTGGGGGAATAAGATGCTGGAAATCTTGATACGCCGGATATCCTTCGTGTCTTGGCTCCAAATAGAACTGGAGATGGTTCTCAGCTCGGTGGGCTGAGAGTTCATATTTGTCGTCTATCCAGCGTTCGACACACCTATTATTTCACAAAATCCTGCCAAGGACATGGTCAAAAGATCATTGTAAATTTTAAACTCAACAATACCTGCATCATGATTATATCTAAAACTATTAATAAAATAGAAGGTGAGTTTATGATACTGAGCAACACGACATGTTGCTAGCCGTGTCAAACTAGCATTATCACAAAGGCTATAAAATTCCTCCTTGATTCCTGCAGCTTCGAGGAAAACATTGCACGGATATGTCATTGCATGTGCTGAACTTGTGTCTTCCAATAACTCTAGGGGCACATGATCTTCATTATAGCTCACCCTAGCAGCTGAGGATGAAGCTGCAGCTCTAGTAACTCAGTCGGTGCGCTCGGGCTTCTTCTTCCTAAGCCACCCCTTTGCTTTTCCTAACAAGCTCATTTCTGAAATTTTTGACAATTCACAAAAACAAGGATTTAAGCAAAGTGAGTTGAGGCAAACTAATCTACTCACTTACCTAAGGCATAAACTTGCATCAAAACTTGGAAAATAAATTACTACACATGCATGCAAGCTCATATGAACATCACCAAGAACTAATAAATACTCACAAATGCAGACGCCAATAAAAAATCTAATTGGAGGGGTAGAGGACTCACGTACCAGGGAGTATTTTCTCAAAATCTCAGCTCAAATGATGGGCTGAAGAGAGAGATCAAAAATCGCCTCCAAGAATAGCAAGAACGCAAGTTCCAGGACTAGAACTCGTGTTTTTTGGAGAGAGAGGAAGAGAAGGGAGAGGAAGAAGTACCTGGCTGGCTACCTTGTGGGCCCAAGAGCCCTGTGAGCGCGGCCAGGGGGAAGGCCGCGCCAGCTAGCCGCCTGGGCCACTAGTGGCCCCCTTGGTCAGCCCTAGGTGCCCCTGGGTCACTTTTGTCGTGGAAAATTTGATTTTTTTGTGGAATTTTTCTGACAACTTCACTGTTGAAATTTTTTCGAGGTTCAAAAAGGTGCGAAACTTTCTGAAAACATGAAACAGTGGTTAGAACTGTGAAGCTTCAAAAATATAAAACCTTGGTACATCATAGAGAACAAAAGCTAAAGCAAATGAAAACATAACAAGCTCCACTTTTTACTATATAAAACATGCTAGCTAGCAAGGTTGATAAAGTCTTACCTACAAACTGGTGATATATAGAGCAGAAAGTCTCACCTCTTATAAAGTGATCATTGTACCTTTACTTTAATGTACATTGTCCCCACCATAATGGTTTTATATTTTTGGTGCACATGTAGAGGACAATCCCACTCTCCAATATTCACGGTCTCAATATTTTCTATATAGTTAAGGCCATGCCTTTTGTCGATTTTCTTCGGAAAATACACCATGTGTTCTTTGTCATCCACGTTGAAGGTAACCTTTCCTTTATTGCAATCAATGATTGCACCTGCGGTGTTAAGAAAAGGTCTACCAAGTATAATGGACATGCTCCCATCTTCAGGCATGTGGAGCACAACAAAATCAGTAAGTATTAAGCAATTGGCAACTTCAACCGAAACATCCTCACAAATACCAGTCGGGACGGCTGTTGAATTGTCAGCCATCTGAAGAGAGATATCTGTAGGGATTAGTTTATCTAAACAAAGTCTCTTGTAAAGATAAAAAGGCATAACACTCACTCCTGCACCAAGATCACATAAATCAGTTTTGACATAATTATTCTTTATCGAGCAAGGAATGGTCATTATTAGGAAAAACCCTTATAGTGGCGTCCTTTTTTTCCTTTAGTGGCACATTATAGATGAGCCACTAAAAACAAGCCACTAATAAGGGCTTAATAGTGGCGCATTTCAAATATGCCACCCCTAAGAATCTTAGGCGTGGTGCATTCTGAAATGCGCCACTAATGAGGCCTTAGGAGTGGCTCATTTCTGAAATGCGCCACGCCTAAGATTCTTAGGGGTGGCGCATTTTGAAGATGCGCCATTATTAACTTTTCTTTGAATTTTGAATCTGGATCTGGATCACGATTTTTTTGCTCGTTTTTTTTCTCTTTTTTTGAATGATTTGTCCCGTTCATCTAGCCACTTTGTTTGCTCATTTTTTTCTCCGAATTATTTGTACCATTCATCTAGCCAAATCTCAATCTAAAATTGAGGATGGAGGAGAGAAGAGGAGAGGATAGGATGGAGGGCACCATGGAGGAAGGGACGACGAGGAGGAGGAGCCAAGAAAGGGGGGGGAGGAACCTTGGATGAGGAGGAGCCATGGAGAAGGGGAGGAGGAAGAATACCCGTGGAGGAGGGGGAGCCATGGAGGAGAGGAGGAGGAAGAAGAGCCATGGAGGAGGGGGAACCTTGGAGGAGGAGGAGCCATGGAGAAGGGGAGGATGAGGAGGAGCAGCCTTGGAGCCATGGAGGAGGGGAGGAGAAGGAGCCATGGAGGAGGGGAGGAGGAGCAGGGTGCCATGGAGAAGGTGGATAGGAGGAGGAGATGGTGGAGAAGAGAAGGATAAGAATGAAGAGTTAAGGAGGAGAAGGAGGCCGACCGGGTATTATATACTCTTATTAGTGGCGCATATTACAAAATGCGCCACTAATAAGTTTTGAAATTTTTTAAATATTTTTGGCCTCCAGATCTTAAAAGCATGATAACTTTTTTCTGTTACGTTTTTGAGGATTCTAAAGATCTTTAACTTTTCAAGTAGATAATTTTTCATATAAAAAACTTTTGCATCGGAGTTCGTATGCAAAAGTTATGCCCATTTTACAAATTCTAGAGAGATTTTGCAATAAAGTCGAAATTCATGTTTGTAAATTTTCCTAACAACTAGACCACATGTGACATGGGAAACTTATTTTATTTTAGACATTTTTATCATTTTTTTTTCAAAACTGAAAAGGCATTCCACGGGGGGGGGGGGTGTATTTGTGTGTTGGGAATTTTCCCTCACATCTTTTAAGGTCAGTAGTGACGCATATGCAAGATGCGCCACTAATAATTCCTTAGGGGTGGCGCATTTTGAAAATGCGCCACCCATAAGCTCTTATTAGTGGCGCATTTTGCAAAATGCACAACCCCTAAGATTCTTAAGGGTGGCGCATTTTGCGAAATGCGCCACTAATAAGAGGATCCAGGCTGGCCCACTCTTAGGGGTGGTGCACTGGTTAAAAATGTGCCACCTATCGCTCCTATAGGTGGCACATTTTTAACCAGTGCGCCACCCCTAAGAAATAGTGGCGCATTACATAAAAAATGCGCCACTAATACGGATTCCATGTATAGCATTTTCGCTAGTAGTGGGTGGGTATAACTGGATCACCAAGTTTCTAAGGAATCTTTCCACTGAAAGAGTAGTTAGCAAGCATAGTAGATATTGCCTCATTAGGGAAAAAAATTTAGTAACAATATCTTTCATGAATTTTGAATAAGGAGGTAATTTAATAGCATTAGTCAAAGGGATTTGAAGAAAATGAGGTTTCATCCATTCACAAAATTTATTATAGTGCTCTTCTTCTTTGGTTTTTGATAGACTTACCTGGAAAGGGTATGGGTTTCTGTACCCATGGTTCTCCTTCCCGTGTCTTCTTGCGATGAAGTCTTCTCTGGTATATTTCTTGCGTTTATCGGGTGCTTCTTCTTCTCGCACCTCGGGAGGATCATTCTTCTCCTTATCATTTTGGGTTCAGCACCGTCTTCAGTTTCAGCATCGAAGGTAGATATTCTATTTGGATCAGCAACATGCTCTTTTTCAACTATGGGATCATTTGAATTGTCAGCTTCATTGTGTTTCTTCTTCTTCTACTTTTGTGGAGAGCTAACAATTTGTTCTTCCTGCGCTTGAGAATCTTGCTCGATCCTCTTTGGGTGCCCCTCTGGATAGAGAGGATCTTGGGTGTGTGCTCCACCCTGAGTCTTTATACCATAGGCCTGTAAATTATCTTGTTTGGCATTGTTAGCAAGCAGATATTTTTGCACATCGGAAATTTGTTCAAGCTGAGTTTGAACCATATGAAAATGCTTAACAAGACATTTAACATCATTAACTGTTCTACCTAGAACATCAAGCAAACTTTTGATAGCAAGAGTATTATCATGCAACTGACTTTGAATCCTCATATTAAAGTGACTTTGCTTCATAATAATATTATCAAGCTCATCTAAACATTGATCAGGAGGCTTACCTTTAGGGATGTCACTTGCATTGAAATCTAAATGAGAGTGTACCTCTACCAAGGGAGGATGAGTCGTAAGCTCACACAACTTCTCAATAGGAGGTAGATTCTTCACGTCTTCAGCTTTAATACCTTTTTCTTTTATAGGCTTCTTTTCTTCTTGCATATCTTTGGGGCTTAGAACAAGCATGCCCCTCTTCTTTGGTGGTGGAGGTGGTTCAGGGACGAACCAATCTTCGTGGTTCTTGACAATCTTGCCCATTAGTTCTTCAGTATCGTCCGGTGTACTTTCCCTGAAAACACAGCCATCACAACTATCCAAGTAGGATCTAGAATCGGCGGTTAGACCAGCATAAAATATATCAAGTAATTCATTCTTAGGGACTTCATGTCCCGGTCTAGCCTTGATTAAACTGCAATACCTCCCCCAAGATTTAGGGAGGTGCTCATCCTCCAACTGTTTAAAGTTACAAATTCTTTGTAAAGCAGTATGTTGCATATGAGCAGGAAAGTACTTATCAACAAAAGATTGAGCCAAATCTTGAGGACTCTTAATGGAACCATAGGGTAGTCCATCATACCATGCTTTAGCGTCTTCCTTCAAAGAGAAAGGGAGAAGCTTAGTCACATAAAAGTATCGTATCCTCTAATCGATAGTAAACAAGCCACCTAACTCAGTGAGTTTGGTCAGGTGTGCAATAGCATCATCATTTTCTCTTCCATAAAATGGGTCAGCTTCAACTGTAGATATAAGTCAAAGATCAACAGAGAAATCATAATCAGGATCATTGATGCATATAGGAGGTGTAGAAAATTCAGGATAAGGAGTAATCTTGTTCTTCATGGAGTGCTTTTCAAGCAACTTCTTAACAACACCAGGGTTAGAGTTAGCACACTCTGTGAGCTCCCTGCATAAATCATCATCAAGAATAATATAATCATCCTCAAGGAGTCTCTTCTTGAGGTCACTCAGGTCAGGATAATCATAAGTTGCACCAATACGGAAGCGAGTAACAGGAATTTCAATTCCAGATTGTTTGGCAGCAGCAACAATCAGTTTCTCAAGAGAGTAACCAAGTGAACCAATATCATAAAGTGTAGTAGAAGCATCATCAAAAGTATCAGACATAGTAACAAACTCAATGTAAGTGGCATGTGGTGGTGGTGGTGAAGAAAACTTACTTATAACCGAAGGTGAATCAAGTGTAGCACTAGTGATCAGAACAGTACCTTTTCTTGTAGTGGATGGTAAGATTGGAACCTTGGGGTCTCCTTTCTTACCCATAGTGGATAAAGTGCAGCAGGCAAAATACTTCAAGTAGACTTGTAAATAAAGCTATGCTCCCCGGCAACGGCGCCAGAAAACAGTACTTGATGACCCTCAACTATAGAGGATCGAGATAGTCTTCGCGGGTAATATAACCCAACTTATTGATTTGACACAAGGGGAGCCAAAGAATATTGATAAGCTTTGACAGTTGAGTGGCCAATTCAACCGCACCTGAAATATACTTGCTTGCAACAAAATATTAATGACAATGGTGATATGATAGTGATGGTGGCAACAGCGAAAGTAAAACGGCAAAAGTAAACAACTAGTAACCAGCAGGACCAAAATACTGTAGGCTAGGGAGATGGATGGTTGGGCGATGCTTGGCTGAGAGTGAACATGTAATAGTAACATGGGGCAAGGCACACAAAAAAGCAAGGATCATCTAGGCGAATATCAAACATTAGGAATGTATCCCGTAGATAGTTGTGCGTGCTTGCAACAAGAACTTGCACAACATCTTTTGTCCTACCATCCCTCTACGAACGGGGCCAAAAGGAACTTATGGATATTAAGGTGCTCGTGTCAAAGAGCACCAGAAAAAAGAATTAACACTCAATGGATACATGAAATCCTCAAATTATAGTCCATCCCCTTTGGTGTCCCAAGCTGTCACCTTTGGGATCGCCAGTTCCAGACCATAATAGGTGCATACAACTCATAAATAGGATCAAGAACAAAAATAAACTCATGAAAACACAATTCGTTCAGATCTGAAAACATGTCACTCGGCCCCAAAGTGACAAGCATTAACAGCAACAAGTTGTAGCAAAGATGAGAAACACCAAAGTAGATGATAGGCAACATGCCCCCAACAATATGACGAACTATTACATGATCTAACTCATCCAATCCCTACCAACCCCTTTTCCTATAGCAAGGAATTACTCACACATGAAAGGAGAAGTCATGGAGGGATGATGGATTTGTGATGGTGATGACGATGGCGATGATATCCCCTCATCGGAGGCCAAAACAACCTCTAGATTAGCCCTCCCGGAGAAGTACAGAGGGTGGCAGCAGCTCCGCGACAGAATTTGGGACAACGACTTCTGTTCTGGGGTTTCCTCACGACGGGAATAAATAGGGACCTTGGTAGGGCACCAGAGAGGGGAGGACTCACCCAAGAGGCCTTCAAACGCGTCCAGGGGTGGGGCCGCGCCAGCAGGGCGTCTGCGCCCCCCTGGCTTCCCATTGGTCCCACTTCTGAATCAATGTACCTTCGGGTGTGTGGATTTTCTGTGATTTTTCCTGGAATTTTCTGAGACACCTAAAAATCCATATTCCTACACATAAGAAAATCATACAGGCAGCTCTGCTGAAAACAACGTCAGTTCGGCTTAGTTTAGTTCAAATCATGCAAGAAGGAGACCAAAATAATAGAAAAATTGTTTGGAAAAGTAGATACGTTTGAGACGTATCAACTATCTGTGGCATGTTCTGAGTTTTTTGATTTGAGTTGCAAAAGTACCCCGGAAAAATTATTTACTACTAGTTGGTCTGTTTTTCCTAGATTCTACCTTTTTTTACGTTTTCATCGTTTTTCAAATCTTGCGCTTGCTTTTTTTTTGAAAAAACTTATTAGCAATCTTGAGAAACAGCAGCCCTTGTTGAAAATCTTGGTTTCCAACAGGGGCACACTACTGGAAACAGGAGTTTTGCTGTCAGCTTTTAGTTGGGGTTGACGACAAAGAATACTATGTCGTCAGCTAGGTGGAAAGCTAACGGCAAAGCCTTGGTTGTAGGCAAAATGGAGTTACGACGTCAGCCCGATGAACGCCGTCAGCTGGCTGACGATAGATGCAACTAAAGCTGACGGCAAAGACACCAGGACGACAAAGAAATAGCCGGGGCCCCACCAGGCGGAGCTAGCGTAACTGCCCGCGGCTTTGCCGTCAGCCAGCTGACGGCCAAGCATCTATCGCCGTTATCCCCCGTCGGGCCAGCCCTTACCCCCACAACCCCTCTCTCCCACATCTCGCCGCCACCTGCTCTCTTGCTGTGTCCCGCCGCCACCCCAGCATTCCGCCGGTGAGCCGCCGCCGCCGGTGCCCCTGCACGCGTCGGTGAGCCGCCGCCACCACCACGACACTCCCTCCGTAGCCGCCACCGCCACCTCCCACATATCTCCTCTCACCTCTTCTCTTCCTTTGCAGGTCAACACCTCCGCCACTGGGCCTGCGACGGCAAGCTCCTCCGCCCATGCTCTCCTTCCGGGGCGCCGTCTCCGAGCTCCCAACGCCTCCGCTGGGACGCCCCTGCCCCACACGCCCCTTCTCTCTTCTCTCTCCCTCTCTCTCTCTCTCTAACTTTCTCTCTGTGCAGGTCCTCCCTCAACGCCGGCGAGCTCCTCTCTCCGTCCTCCGGCTACTTCCCTCCACCGGCGAGCTCCTCCGTCCCCGGCGTCACCATCAACGATTTGCTCGATCCCCCTGAGGTGAGCTACTCCTTCTCATGTTTCTTAATTTTTTGGTTGTGTTTAGGATTTGTTGTTTGTTTTCATTTTGTTAATGAGAATCTGTTAGTTAGGGTTTAGTATTTATTGTTTGTTTTCATTTTGTTATTAGAATCTGTTAGTTAGAGTTTAGGATTCATTAGTGTAGTTAGTGCAAAAACAGAGTAGATGAGAGGAGGAAAGCAAAGAGCAGAGAAAAGGCATATGATTTTTTGTTGTTAGAAAACAGAGGAATAAATGCTTTTGTTGTTAGGATTTTGTTAGGAAATTAGTGATTTAGCTGTTAGGAAATAAATGATTTAGTTGTTAGGATTTTGTTAGGAAATAAAAGAAAGAAAAGAAGAAATGTTGTTAGTTTTGACATGCTAATTAGATTTTAGGTATAAGAAGAAGGGTTTAGGGTTTATTGTTGGATTGCATTTTTTAATTAGAAATTTAGTAAAAAGAAAAGAATTGTGAAGTAGAGGAATATAAGAAAGAAATGATTTGAGAGAAAAGAAGAGAGAAGTAGAGCAGATATGAAGAGAATGAGAGAAATTATAGGAAAAGAAAAGAAGAGAGAAGTAGAGGAAAGAAGAAAGGAAATAAAAGTGGAGGAAAGAAAAAGATATAAAGAAAGATAGGAACAAATGAATTAGTATTTTATTTAGTGGAAATAAAATGCAAATGATGATTATTTAGTAGAAATCAAAATGGAAAAGAAAAAATATATTTTTATTTAGATCTTATGTAATTATTTAGTGGTCAAGATTTTATAGCATCCTAGTTAAGCTTGTGTTTGGTTATGCCCTTTGCTACGTGGTTTATGGCCCGACTTTAGTTCAACCCACCGCTTTCCCATATCGAGCTAAAATTTAGATGTAAGGTTCCGTTGTGTAACCCATATGCGTCTCCCGTTCGAAAGATTACATTTATAAATATGCATTCATTTGCATATTTATAATTGGATTGTTTCGAATTGTCCAACGTTATCCATGGACAGCCCGAGTATGTATAGATTGGATTCATTTCCCCATATGCTCTCCTCCCGATCGGACGCAGGATTTCGTCAACGCCACCTTGTTGTTCTCCGGCTACACATCCTCTCGGTTTATGCCGAGACGTGTATCAGGAGAACATCGGGGAGGTGCTGTCGAAATTTTGCGTCGGATCGGGAGGAGAGCATGGGGAAATGAATCCAATCTTCACATACTCGGGTGGGATTAGGACCTATTGTCAGAACCCTCTGTTAGGTAATGTGCTAGGATCAAAGTAACCTTGCATCATGTCAAAATTTTCAAAAGGAATCTTTGAAATCAACTTCAAAATCAAGATGGGAGAAGGAAACCCCCCCAGATGAATTAATTCAAAAGGCCAGATAAAAATCTTCTCCAAAAATTCATGTTAGAATTTTGAAAAGTCTAATAAATGAGTGTGATCACATATCAAGTGATGTGGGACCCATCCCATGCTCATAGATTTTTCAAATATTCAAACAGTGCCTTGGAATTAATCAAATAACCCTATTTGAGTTAAGATTCAAATCATTTGAATTTTAAAAATGTTGAAACTTTATAAGTGGCTAGTCTATATTATTATGAGGCCACATAATTTTTTTCAGCATTTAATAAAATGTTTAGCTATTTTATTTAGCTAAACAGAACAAATGGCAGAAAGAAAAACAGAAAGAAAAGAGAAGGGGGCTTACCTGCAAAGAGGCCCGACTTGTTCCCCAGCGGCCCAGTCCACCTCCCCTCCCCTGTCGTCCTCCTCAGGCGGCAAGCAGCTGCGTGCCGGCCATGCCGAGGCCGCCGCCGTGCTTGGCCACCTCCTGCTTCCCCCTTGCCACATCTGCACGCCTGGAGACGCCTCACAGCTTCCCCACTCCATTCTCCCCCTCCACGAGCTCCCTCCTCTCCTCTCTCGCCCGATTCGTCGTCGCCCGAGAAGAACGCCGGAGCGCCGTCGAGCCCCCGCGTGGCCACCGTGCTCCCCGCGACGCCTCGAGATGTCCAGAGGAACCGCAGCCGTCGTCTTCATCGACTTGCAGAAGGAATCGGAGCCGGACGCCTCCACGAGCTCGCTAGCTTCGTCGTCTTCATCGCCGGCCGCCGTGGATCGAACTCAAATTCAGGCAACACCAGCGCCTCCCCGAGCAAGCCGCCACTCCAGATAGACTCAGGGTGAGCTCGCAAGCAAAACCACTCACTTCTCCCCATCGATTGCTTCCTCTAGCCGGATCCGCCATGGAAGCCGAGCACGGTTGCCGCCGCGGTTGACCATGCGCTCGCTCCCGTGCACCTTCGTCCTCACCAGTGCGTCCGTAGTGCTCCTGGAGTCCCCAGCAACCCAACGCAACCACGCACTTTCCTTCCCGTGGCCGTTTTGCAAGTTCTGCTCGAAACCGTAGCTCCGGCCCCCGCCAAGGTTGAAGACGACGTCGCCTGAAGCCTCCCCATTGAAGCCCGAGTAGCGCAGACGACGCAGCTCGTTCCGGGCCATCCTCTGGTGCCCTTGGCGCATCAAATGGTGGCCGGGAGCACTGGATCCGTGCAGCGCCGCCGCGGCTCCAGTCGCCGGCGTTTAGCCGCTGGCGTGTCAACCAAACCCCCCCCTAATCACCCGGCTAATGACCCCCTGGGTCACTGACCAGTGGGCCAAGTGGCTTAATTAAGCCACTGGATTAATTTAACCCCACGGTTAATTAAACCCAGCCACTGACAGGTGGGACCCCCTTGTCAGCCCCCCCCTGACGCCAGCACTGACGCAATAAATCATTTTAATGAATTTCCAGAGATTATTTGAATTAAAGAAATTCCAGAAATTCCAGAAAATACCCCAAACTTTGGAAATTCATATTAACTCCAAATTGGACAAATAATATATGAAAAATGATCAGGAGAAAATTATCTTTCCAAATATGCAACTTTCAACTATGTTGGAGTTGATTTTAAAATGGGACCAGTAGCATATGTCATTTGCTTTATTTGAAATTAATTCAAATTCAAACCAAATGATTTTGCAACTTGGACCATGGAATTATGATATAATTCAACCACACATTAGAGGCATATCTTATGCAATTGAAGTTGATTCAAAATGATCAAACAATGTCACATACAACTTGGCTAAGTTGAATTCAAATGTGGAGTTTGAATTTGCAATTCAAATTGCAATATACTCCATTTAAATGGAATGCTCAACACATCAGTACCATGAACATCACCATTTGAATCTTATTCATGTGTTTGTGCATTTTACATTATGTTGATCCTATGATTGTCATGTTGCTAATAGAAGTGGAGCCGGAAACCGAGGTCAACCCCTTCGCTGAAGACCCCGAACCCGAAGCTCGTCAGCAAGGCAAGCAAACCCCCATTGATCATGTCGATAAAATCCCACTTCCCTCTCATGTCTCGCTTATGCATTGTTTAGGATGATCACCATGCTACGTTTCTACCGCATAGATGAACCCATTCCTTTGCATGACCTATCATTTTGTCACAGTAGTAAGCAAACCACAATCCTAGCAAATGTAGGAGTTGTTTGATATCATGTGGCCCCTGCAAATGTTATCGCTTATTGCCTGCTTAGTATGATACCATGTTGTTACTATGATGTGAGTCGGGATGGTAGTGATCATGTTGATGATGGTAAAAAAGTGTTGGTGAATCGACCCTAATACTAGGTGAACGATGAGAGGCTGTGTAGGAGCACACGGTGGGTTGTCTCGTTGAACACCGCCCTAGTACGAGTTCTTGTGTGGTGATCCAAGATGAAGAGTACAACCACACATTGGGCTCACTGACCCCTCTCAGCTTACTAACTCATCCCTTTCGATGTCCAGATGTCGCAATAGTTCGGAGTTCTGGTAGGCTTGTGGCCTGGATGCTAAGTGAGAGAACGGCTCATCCGAGACCGGCTTATGCACCACGCACACATCACTTGGGTCCACTTCGGTAAACCGGCCGGGTTCACGATAGTGGTAGCCTACCCAAGTAGGCGGCTTTCTCGGACTAGATCGGCTATGAGGTAACAGTTGTGGTGAGCATCCTCGCCGACACTTCTTGAACGGTGTCGAGTACAAAGGCGGTAAATGATGATCATGTGTGTGTAGCGGTACACTCCTGCAGGGTTAATAAAACTATTCGAATAGCCGCGTCCGCGGTTATGGACTGCTTGGAAAGCTTAGCTTGATTATTAGATAACTTGAACCGGATACTTCTAAAACACACCAAGATAAGTGTGAGTGCTATGGTGTGCTTCCTCGTGGGGAAGTCGAGGAAGGCACCATAGTGGTGTAATTGGTTGGAGAAAGTAGTGGACTCGTGTACGCTTCTTACCTCAAGTCTGGTACTCGTAGTTCAGGACTAGCCAAGTCAAAGCTGGCATTTCTGCAAGTGAAACCCCATCTCCCTTTACCTTGATACATGTGCATGAGTAGTATAGCTCCTATGTAAGTCTTGCATAGTACAACTTTGTACTCACGTTTGCTTAATCTATGTTTTAGATGATGCCACTGACCCCGAAGGTGGCTTCTTCATCGAGCTGGACGACTGAAGACCAACTAGTCTAGTCCCAGTCAGACGACTGGTTCCCTCGTGGAGGGCTTGTGTTTAAATAAGGCTTCTTAAGCCATTTGTTAAACTTGTCTGTACTCAGACATAATTTTCTTCCGCTTGTGTTGTAATGTTGGATCACACGTTTGTGATCTCTGTTTGCACTCTATAAGAGTTATCAATAAAATTGTATACTTTGTAGAGAATTGCAATGGTACCCGCTGTTCATACAAGGCATGTGTGCTGCGTGTATGTTTATAACATGCATGTCTTTGTATGGGTTTTCGAGACGTTAGTTGTGTTCTGGCTGGCGGTCTTTCATACATCAAGTGGCCCTTAGATGTGCGCAGCTTGGGGCATCGCGATGCGATTGTTCGAGACTCCGTCTCGTGCACACTTTGTGGTATGATCGAGCCCGCCCTAGACCCCGACTAAGTGATCGGGCTGGAGTAAGTCTATGTAAGAGTTATGAGATAGTCGATAGTATGGTTGAGGCGACTTGTCTTTGAATATGGGAGTTCACCACCCATATTATTAGACTTGTGTGCGGACGATGAGGACCCATCTCAGTTGATCATCCGGCCTGGATGGGATGCCCCTCACGTACGATGCTTTCCGAGAACGTTCTGTGCTTGGCCTTGTCTGCTTAGACAAGTGGGTATGGTTCTCGGCTCTCCATATGACTATGTCTTAGCTGTACTTGCATACGCTAACCCCGGGTCCCGACACCTATCTTTACCTATTAGCTAGTAGGTGCATATGTCGTATCACCGTAATTAATTATATGCCTTCTTGTATTAATTTGCACTAGCTAGCTAGCCAGAATGAATGATCGTGCGTGGATGTACACCGGTCACCCTAGTCAGAAAGATATGACTGAGGAATTGTTGACCAAGACCGAGGAGTTCCTAGAGGTTGCATTTAGTGCTGGCCAACCAAGAACATGGTGCCCCTGCACTAGATGTAAGAACTGTTCACAACAGACAAAGGATGTAATGGTTAAACACCTGCAAATGCGTGGTTTCATGCCTGATTATACGTTGTGTTCATTTCATGGCGAGTCGGCCCAACGTGACAGACATGAGGTAGTGCGTCAGCGCATCGAGGATTGTGGTACAGGGATCGAAGACATGATTACTGACTACAACGATGCTCGTCATGAGGACGAAGAACCAGAGGAAACTGCCAAGGACTTTTATGCCATGATGGAGTCTTCAAAACTCTCACTACATGCGCACACCAAGCTTTGTCAACTAGATGCCATCGCACAAACAATGGCTCTTAAGGACCAATTCAACTTGGGAAGATAGTGCTATGATGCGATGATGACCTTATTCGGGCGCTTTCTACCCGACGGTCATATTATGCCTGCAAATCTATACCACTCAAAAAATACTCGGTGCACTGAAGATGCCCATCGAGCGGATACATGCTTGTGAGAAAGGATGCGTCTTATTTAGGCATGAGTATGCGGATGATAATTATTGTCCACGATGCAAGTCCTCTAGGTATATTTTCGTAGACAACGGTCTTGGTGAGAAGACACGGAGCAAAATACCCGTAAACATTCTTCGTTACCTACCGATCTTACCAAGACTTCAACGGCTTTACATGCTTGAAGAATCAACAAAACAGATGACATGTCACAGAGATGGAATTAGACGTGATACAGATGAATACAGGAATTTGATGTTGACCCACCCCTCTGATGGTGAAGCGTGGAAGATGTTCAATGAAATACATAAAGAAGGTAAAGACAAAGACCCAAATAACGTGGAACTCGCCATTATTCTCGATGGGTTCAATCCTTTCGGTATGATGGCAACCCAGTATAGTTGTTGGTCCATATTCATCATGCCCCTTAATCTGCCCCCTGGAGTACTTATGCAAAGAAAGCACATCTTCTTGACATTGATAGTTCCGGGGCCCAACTATCCCGGCAAAAATATGAATGTGTACTTGCAACCGTTGATGGATGACTTCAAAGAAGCCAGGGATAATGGGATCTGGACATAAGACGCAGCTAGAAAAACAAACTTTCGAATGCATGCTTGGTTGATGTACTCCATGCATGACCTGCCGGCCTTTGCACTTTTCGTTGCATGGTGTGCACACGGAAGGTTCCCATGCCCGCAATGCAAGGCTGCTCTTAAGTTTCATTGGCTGCCGGAGGGTCACAAGTATTCTTGCTTCGACTTGCATAGACAATACCTTCCTCTGGACCATGGATTCAGAAAAGACAAGAAGAATTTCACCAAAGGTAAAGTTGTCGAGCACGAGGCACCACCTATGATGACGGGCACACAAACTCTTGATTAGTTGAACTCACTAGAGCCTGATCCGAACCAGCCAGGGTATTTCTTGGGATATAGTACTGAACACGCCTGGACCCACAAGCCATGCTTCTGGGATCTCCCCTATTTCAAAGACCTTGCTCTTCCACACAACATTGATGTGATGCAGACTGAAAAAAATATGGGTGAGGCCCTTTTTGGTACATTGTTCGGCACTGATAAGGGGGAAGATAATGTTAAGGCTAGAGTCGATCAGGAGAGTCTGTGTAATAGGAAGTCACTGAACATGCGACAACCGAAAGGGAAGAAGAATTGGGAGAATCCAAAGGCCTGGTTCAATCTTAAAAGGGAACACATGAGGGAAATCCTCATGTGGGTGAAAACAAAAGTTGATGTTCCCCGATGGCTATGCAGCGAATCTAGCAAGGGGAGCAAGTCTTGAAAAGTTGAAAATCTTTGGGCTGAAGAGTCACGATTGGCACATATGGCTTGAGCGGATAATGTCGGTGATGTTGCGCGGCTACATCCCCAAGGAGGAATGGCTAGTACTGGCAGAGCTGAGCTATTTCTTCTGTGTTCTTTGTGCTAAAGAACTATTGCCTATTGTGATAGAAGAGATGGAAAAACTGGTGCCGGAGTTGATATGCAAGTTAGAGAAGATCTTTCCACCGGGTTTCTTTAATCCGATGCAGCACATGATTTTGCATCTACCGATGGAGGCAAGATTGGGTGGCCCTGTGCAAAACCTTTGGTGCTATGCAGCTGAGAGAATGCAGAAGACGCTTCGAGCAAAATGTAAAAATAAACGGAGAATTGAAGCATCAATGGCTGAGGCATTCGTTGTCGAGGAAGCGGCAAACTTTGTGAGAGCAACACTATGCTGCCACTAATCACAGTTTGCATAATCCAAAGCTTCGGTACAATACTGGCGACCCCGAGCGACATGAATCCAACTTCAAACTCTTTAAAGGGAGCCTCGCACCTTGTGGGGTTATGAACACAAAGACGTTGACCTTCGAGGAATGGGGCATCATTACATTGTATATCTTGACCAACATGACAGAATTGTGGCCGTACATCAAGTAAGTGCTCGGTACATATTAATTGTTCTGCAACTTCTTGGCGAGTTTTGTGTCTAACTTCTCTTTATTATTTGATACAGTCGATTCGTCATGCAATTCTCGAATGGAGTGGCGATCAAAAAAGACTCCATCGAAGAGATTAATCTTCTTGAGAAGCGGGGAGGCGGCAATCCCGGTTTCATCTCTTGGTTTGCACAAACGGTACTTCTTATATAATATATAGGCCATTTTCATTTCTTCGTCGTCTCATTTCAGACTAATACAACAAGCCTTTCCATTTCAACTTGTAGGCTAATTCAGAGTCAATGGACGCTGAATTGAGACAAATCGCAAATGGTTTTGACTTTAAGGTCCATACATATGAAAAATACAACATCAATGGGTATCGCTTTTGTACTGGTAGGAAAGAGAAAACTATGCCCGATCGGAAAACAATGAATTCCGGTGTGTCCGCAATAGATGGAGGTGTCGAGTATTATGGAATATTTGAAGAAATATACAAACTGCTATATTATGGTGAAAATCCTCCGAACGCCGTTGTCTACAAATGTCATTGGTTCGATCCGAAGGACACTAGACGAACTCATGAGCATGTTGGGCTAGTTGAAATTAAACAGAAGAACCGTTTAAATATTGCCGATGTTTATATTGTGGCTCAACAGGCCACACAAGTTTTCTATCTTCCATGGGCCTGCCAAAGTGTAAAGAATCTCGAAGATTGGTATATCGTGTACGACGTGCCGTCACATGGTAAACTACCTTCCCCAAATGAAGAGGATTATGAACCTCACATAGACCCAGACACATGTGAAGGAGAATTCTTCCAAGAAACACGTGCGGCCAAAAAACATTTCGGAAACACCTCTATGTTTGCTCAGAACAGGGAAGTAGAGAATGAAAATGCAGAGGAAGAGGAAGAAGTGGAAGACGAAGAGGTTACCGACGATGATGAGGAGGAACAGGAAGAAGTGGAACACGAAGAGGTTACTGATGCAGATGATCTATCATTGCTTGACCGGTTACAAAAAGGCTTTCGAAACGTGGTTGCCGCTGAACCTGATCCCGGAGAAGAGACCATTCAGGAAGACACGCGTGATAGTGACGATGATGTTTTTATTGATCCTGGAGAAGATACAGATGATCCTGACTATCATTAGTTGTATGCATCCCAACTTTCTTTTGTTTTTTGTATATATGAATTTGTATTATTTATTTCCTTACCGTACTAATTCATCTTTATATGCATATGTTTGTTTTTTGTATATGAATTTTTATTGTTTATTTCCTTACTGTACTAATTCATCTTTACTCTGTAACAGTTGTTGACACATGGCGAGACGTAGGGAGAATGACCCACCAGTGGATTCTCGAGCACCACTCCCTCTATGGAGAGAGTTGCTGGCGGATATTGTAGCAGCCAACTCGCCGTCGGCGCGTGCTGAGCAGCCTCGTGGGAGAGGTCGGGGAAAAGGGCAAGAGAGAGCTAAACCCGATGGTCGAGGAGGTGGTCGAGCAGGTGGTCTCTCAAAAGCGATCAGGGCGGCTGATAGAAGCGACTCACCACCACCCCTAGCCGAGTCACCCACTCACAGGACAGTCTCACCGGTGGAGGAGCCACCGCTTCAGGAGCCACCAGTGCAGTCGGCGGCGCCGGAGCAGCGGCCACCAGTGCAGTCGTCGGCGCCGGAGCAGCTGGCACCGGTGCAGTCAGAGACACAGGAGGCACCGAGGCAGTCGGCGGAGCCTCATTGGGATGATCCTTGGGATGAGCGTGCTCGCACTGATGATGATGATGCTAATGCTGAGGATAGCAATGATGATAGTGATGACATGGCTGAGGGGGGTGAGGGGGTTGAGGGGAGCTCCTCTTCCAAGAAGACGGTGTACCATCATGGTATGACACGTCTCCCACCACGACCGGACCCTGCGCAGAGGTCGTTTATTGCGCCAGATGGGGAGAAGTAAGTTGATGCATTTTTTGTGTTCCTTCTATATATCATACATGTACATATGTTCCAACAACAACTAATTTCTTTGTGTTCTTATATTTGCATGGGGTGGACTTACCCGGAAGGTGTCCGGAATCCGAACTGCCTCCTTGGTGCCGTGCTTAAGGAGCACTTCCCTGGGCTAGTGCAGTTGCCTATTGAGGGTAGGGTTCCTGAGCCCGGCCTCACTTGGCCACACTACAAAGCCGCCCCGGCCCCTCCAGATGAACGCATCAACAATGTTGAATGTCGTACCAGAGCCGATATGGTGGTGGCTACTTTTTGGGTAAGTATTCTAAGCATTGAAATCATTTATTAGCGTTGGAATCATTTCACTCATCTAAGCATGTGTTCGATGCAATTTCAGTGCTACTATAGGGTTTAGGAGGGGATGGAGCCGGCGGCCCAGAAAAATCTCGAGAAGCAGATAGTGAGGCTACTCACGAACACGAGGCACGAGATGCGTGTTCAGTGTGTTCGAGATTGGTACGCCAAGAAGGGCGTGAAGAAGGCGAAGAATAAGTTTAGAAAATTTTCCTTGAGAAGGAACAATACTTGGAGGTAAATTACTAACTAATTCAAATTCCTACACTTATAAGCAAGGCATGGTTAGCTCCAAGTTTCGCTTTATAAGCGTATAAAGCTCAAACTTGGCTTTATAAGCTTATAAAGGTCAAACTTGGCTCTATAAGCTTGTAAAACTAAAAAATGATAATAATAGCTTAGTTGCATAAAACTTGACTTGTACTTGGCTTATAAAAGTTATTCAGTGCCTTTATAAGCTTATTAATTCATAGGCGCCCCCGAGATGGTGTGCAAATAAGATGGATTGCTTTGAGGTGATAGTGCGCAAATGGCTCAGTGATGCCAGGCTATCCACACACAAAAGCTCCAAGGCTAGGCGTGCACAAATGGTAGGTGTGGCACACCACCATGGAAATCTCAACGTCAACGAGTACGCCAAAAGATGGGTATGTGCCTTGTTTTCAGTTTCATGTCCTTTCATCATTAATAATTTGATTTGTTTCATGCTTTTTCTTGTACTGATTAGATACTTTGCTTTTCATTGTAGGCGAAACATCATAATCAGCATGTGCCTAGGGGACTTCGCTCATTTGCCATGTCCCATAAGGGAAAGTACAAAACGGTGAAGGCATATTCCAAGAGAGACGGTGTTGAGGCGTACACCAGCGCTGTGGCCTACCACAAGATGGTGGCCTATTCTGAGGTGGAGAAAGAGCTACGCGGTGCTCAGTTTGACCCGAGCGAGGAGGAGATGGATCCGGAGACCTTGATGATTTATGGTGGCGGTAAGCATCATGGCAGCACCTCCATGTGCAATGACTTCGTACATTTCCCGGAGACTCTACCTCAGATAAAGGCGAGGCAAACGAGCTCCGCTCCTGCTGTACGACCTCGCCCGCGGCCAGTTGACATTGCTATCCAGGTATAACTTTGTCTCAATTTTCCTTCCGTTCTTTAGATTGCGTAGCGATGATGACATTAATTGCTATATTCCTGAGTGTTTGCGGGACTCCATTCAGAGGGAGAGACAGGCGACACAAGAGATGTCGTCGGAGTATCTTGCAGAGAGGGACCGGCTGGCAGAGGAGAGGATCCAGAGGATACTCGAGGAGGAGAGGGCACACAATAATGCCCAGACGAAGGCCATGTACGACCTCTTCTCGGTAAGTTATTACTTCTGCATATATATCCATCAAGAATACATATGCATATGTTTGGTTCACTTGCTAATATGCTTGAGTCCTCAAAAAACTAACTCGCAGAGTATGTGGGAGAACCAAGGTCTTACCCCTCCACCGATGCCGACGCCTATCGTTTCTCCTCCCGGAACGGTAAGTTTCTTTCAATGATCAATATAGCCCATTCTTATACCATCAAGTGTCATCATGCTTACCACATTGCAACTCATCCTTTGCTGCAGCGTAATTCCGGAGCTGCATCTCACAACCCACAAGAATCTCCTAGTGAATCCCCGAGCAACCCACGTGGCGGCGCTTCTCAACCTTGAGGTGGCCTCCGGTAAGTTAAATAAAGCTCATCAATGACTTTATAAGCTCATAAAGCTCAATAATGGTTTTAATAGCTTAGTTACATAAATATTGACTTATACTTGGCTTATAAAAGCTAAAAAATGACTATATAAGCTTATAAAGCTTATACTTGGCTTTATAAGCTTGTAAACCTAAAAATGGCATATACTTGGCTTATAATAACTCCTCAATGACTTCATAAGCTCATAAAGCTAAAAAATGATATTAATAGCTTAGTTCGATGAAAATTGAGTTATACTTGGCTTATAAAAGCTCAATACTGACTTTATAAGCTTATAAAGCTCAAACTTGGCTTTATAAGCTTGTAAAGCTCAAATTTGATTTTATAAGCTTATTAAGTTCAACAATGACTTATACTTGTCTTATAAAAGCTCAATAATGAATTACTAGCTTAAGTGGCTTATAAACCTTAAAAATGACTTATACTTCGCATATAAAGCTCAAAAATGAATTAATGACTTAGTTAGATCTAAAATGAGATATGTTTAGCTCTTAAGGCGTTATAAGCTTGTAAACCTCAAAAAATGGCATATACTTGGCTTATAATAGCTCCTCAATGACTTCATAAGCAAATAAAGCTAAAAAATCATATCAATAGCTTAGTTCGATGAAAATTGAGTTATACTTGGCTTATAAAAGCTCAATAGTGACTTTATAAACTTAAAAAGCTGAAACTTGGCTTTATAAGCTTATAAATCTCAAATTTGATTTTGTAAGCTTATTAAGTTCAACAATGACTTATACTTGTGTTATAAAAGCTCAATAATGAATTTACTAGCTTAGGTGGCTTATAAACCTTAAAAATGACTTATACTTTGCATATAAAGCTAAAAAATGAATTAATGACTTAGTTAGATCTAAAATGAGATATATTTAGCTCTTAAGGTCTAAGAAGAAGAAGTATAGTAGAATAAGAAGGAGAGGAGGAAAAGAAAGAAGTGAAGAAGAAAGAGGTGAAAAAGAAAGTAAAAGAAGAAAATATCTTCTTATTCTTACTTTTTCTCTTCTTTCTTTTTCTCCATCTTATTTTCATCTTGTTCTTATTCTTCCTCTTCTCTTCTTCTTCTCCTTACTCTTTTTCTCCTTGTTCTTCTTTTTCTTTTTTCTTTTCATCTTTTCATCATTTTGGATTTCTTCTTTTCCGTAACTAACATATGATTATGTTTACATTTTGTAGATTTGCCTTTATGCATGGATGGATGATTCTTGTTGTAGATATAGGATGTTAGGATGGATGCTTATTTGTATGCACTCTTTGCATAGTGGTGGCCTTTGTAGACGCGTGTGGTTATGTAGTCGACTATTGATGTTTTAAACTATATGTATGCACTAGCTAGTGGACTATATATCATGTTGGCACTTTTTGTATGACTTGTTGGTTGGAGATGGTTGTATGACTTTATATCATTTATATCATCTGGAATTTGTGTTTATATGAATATAATATATCATGTGGACTATAATTTACTACCCCCTGAGTCCACAGTATATATATATTCTTGTTTAAATGCAGGTAATTAAAGAAAATAAATTAAAAAGAAAGAAACAGAGAGCTTTGCCGTTAGCTGGCTGACGGCAAAGTCGTTGCCGTCGACAAGCTGACGGTAAAGGGGACACGTGGCAGCAGCCTGTGCAATCTGGGCTGTGGCAGTGATGTCAGAACCCTCTGTTAGGTAATGTGCTAGGATCAAAGTCACCTTGCATCATTTTCGAATTTTCAAAAGAAATCATTTGAAATCAAATTCAAACTCAAATGGGAGAAGGAACCCCTCCCCAGATGAATTAATTCAAAAGGCCAGAAATAAATTTTCTCCAAAAATTCATGTTTGATTTTTGAAAAGTCTTATAAATGAGTGTGATCACATATCAAGTGATGTGGAACCCACCCCATGCTCATGGATTTTTCAAATATTCAAACAGGACCTTGGAATTAATCAAAATCCCCTATTTGATTTAAAGTTCGAATAATTTAAATTTTAAAAATGTTCAAACTTTACAAGTGGCTAGCGTAGTTTATTGTGAAGTCACATCAAAAGTTTTAGCATTTAATAAAATGCCTAGCTAATTATTTGGCACAGCAAAACAAAATCGCAGGAAAGAAAACCAAAAACAAAAAGGAAAAAAGGCTCACCTGGAAGCAGCCCAACTTACCCCCCCCCCCCCCGCCTCCAAACCGGCCCAGCCCAGCCCACCTAGCTCTTGTCGTCTTCCTCCACGACGTCAAGCAGATCGGTGGCCGGCATGCCGAGGCCGCCGACGACGGGCAGGCCACGCAGCTGCCTCCCTGCCTCCTCCATCCTGACCAGGAGAGAGCCGTGGTCGCCCTCGTCACTCTCCACCCCTTTCCCCTCGCTCTCGCGCACTCTGCCTCTTTTCCCCAATTTCCCCGAGAGCATCCGCCGTTCGCTGCCGTGAGAAACCGCAGCCAACGCCGGAGAGAAGCCCGGAGACCGTTTCCCCCTCGCGCTACGTCGTCGTCCACGCCAAGCCGTTGAAGATGGTGACCTAATTGATCAAGGAGCCGCCGCAATCGCCGTTTCCTTCCCACCGGAGCCGCCGCGAGATTTCTTCGATTCCAGCCACCACAGGGCAGCTACGACCGCGCCACTACCTCCGTTGAATTCACGGTGAGCTCCCAGTTCGCCCGAGCTACTCCGTTGTCTTCCTCCCGCACTTTTTCGCCATTTTCCATGGGAACCGAGCTCCGTCGCCGCCATGGACGACCAAGAGCTCGCTCTTGTGCCCCTACGTCCTCCCCAGCGCCACCGTTTTGCTTCTAGAGCTCCCAGCATTCGAAAGCGCTACCTCCCGTGCTAAACCGTGCCCGGCAGCATAACTTACGTCGTCTCCGTGCTTCTGCTTCCGCCGACGAGCTCGCCTCCGTCTCCCTGGACCTCCCCGTGGACGCCTGCTTGCACAAGGAGACGCGCGCGAGCCTGAGCTGCCCCCTGGTGGTTTCAGCGCGTCAAATGAACCACGGGAACGCCATCCCGTGCGAGCGCCGCCGTGCTGGAGGGTCGCCGGCGACTTGCCGCCGGTGAGATCCACGTGGCCGGCGTGGTTAGCCACTAACCACCCCCTAATCCAGCCCCCTGTGACACTGACCGTGGGCCCCAGGTCCCCTAATCCTCTCTGTTTAATTAAACAGAGAGGGGATTAGCCCCTGAGTCAATGACAGGTAGGGCCCCATGTCAGTTTGACTAGTTCAACCCCCTGATGTCATGCTGACTCAGTGCTGACGCAATAAACAATTTCCAGATTAAAAAGAAATCAGAGAAATTCCAGAAAAATGCTTAAAGTTTGGAAATGTATAGAAAATTCATATTAACTCCAAATTTAACATATAATATATGAAAAATGATCAGGAGAAAATAATCTATCCAAATATCCAACTTTCAACTATGTTTGAGTTGAATTTAAAATGGGACCAGTAGCATTTGCTATTTGGTTTAATTGGAATTTAATCAAATTAAATTCAACTGCTTTTGCAATTTGAATCTTAGCAACATGACACATTTCATTTGAACATCAAAGGCATATCATACACATTTCAAAATGAATTGCATTGCTCAAACAATAGCATTTGTAACTTGGCTAAAATGAATTCAAATTGGAGTTTGAATTTGCAATTTCATTTGCAATATACTCCATTTAAATGGAATTGCCTCACACATCAGAAGCATATACATCAAGTTTCAACCTTCAACCGTGTGATTGTGCATTGTACTTATTGTGCTCCTTTGCTTGTTTTTTGTCGAGTAGAGGTGGAACTGGAACAGGAGGCTTCCCCCTTCGTTGAAGACTCCGATACCGAACCTCGTCAGCAAGGCAAGCAAACCCCCATTGATCATGTCGATAAAATACCACTTCCCTCTCATGTCTCGCTTATGCATTGTATAGGATGATTACCATGCTACGTTTCTATCGCATAGATGAACCCATTTCTTTGCATGACCTATCATTTGTCACAGTATTAAGCAAGCCACAATCCTAGCAAATATAGGAGTTGATTGATATCATGTGGCCCCTGCAATTGTTACTGCTTATTGCATGCTTAGAGTGATACAATGATGTTACTGTTATGTGAGTCGGGATGATAGTGAACATGTTGATGATGGTGGAAATGTGTTGGTGAATCTACCCTAATACAAGGTGAACGATGTGAGGCTTTGTAGGAGTACACGGTGGGTTGTCTCATTGAACACCGCCCTATGTCCGAGTTCCTGTGTGGTGCCCCAAGATGAAGAGTACAACCACACATTGGGCTCACTGACCCCTCTCAACCTATTAAATCATCCCTTTCGATGTCCAGATGTCACAATAGTTCGGAGTTCTGGTAGGTTTGTGGCCTGGCTGCTAAGTGAGAGAACGGCTCAACCGAGACCGGCTTATGCACCATGCACACATCATCTGGGTCCACTTCGGTAAACCGGCCGGGTTCACGATAGTGGTAGCCAACCCAGGTAGGCGGCTTTCTTGGACTAGATCGGCTATGAGGTAACAGTTGTGGTTAGCATCCTCGCCGACACTTCTTGAACGGTGTCGAGTACAAAGGCGGTAACTGATGATCATGTGTGTGTAGCGGTACACCCCTGCAGGGTTAACAAAACTATTCGAATAGCCGCGTCCAAGGTTAAGGACTGCTTGGAAAGCTTAGCTTGATTATTAGACAACTTGAACTGGATACTTATAAAACTTGCCAAGATAAGCGTGAGTTCTATGGCGTGCTTTCTCGTGGGGAAGTCGAGGAAGGCACCATATTGTTGTACTTGGTTGGAGAATGTAGTGGACTCGTGTACGCTTCTTACCTCAAGTCTGGTATTCGTAGTTCAGGACTAGCCAAGTCAAAGCTGGCACTTCTGCAAGTGAAACTCCACCCCCTTTACCTTGATACATGTGCATGAGTAGCATAGCTCCTATGTAAGCCTTGCCGAGTACGACTTTGTACTCACGTTTGCTTATTCTATGTTTTAGATGAACCCACTGACCCCGAAGGTGGCTTCTTCATCGAGAAAAACGACTGAAGACTAAGCTAGTGTAGTCCCAGTCAGACGACTGGTTCCCTCGTGGAGGGCTTGTGTTTAAATAAGGCTTCTTAAGCCATTCTTTAAACTTGTCTGTACTCAGACCTACTTTGCTTCTTTTTGTTTGTTGTAATGTTGGATCACATGCTTGTGATCTCTGTGTGCACTCTGTGAGAGTTATCAATAAATTGTATACTTTGTAGAGAATTGCAATGATACCTGCTGTTCATACAAGGCATGTGTGCTGCGTGTATGTTTATAACATGCATGTCTTTGTATGGGTTTTCGAGGCCTTAGTTGTGATCTGGCTGGCGGTCTTTCATACACCAAGTGGCCCTTAGATGTGCGCAGCTCGGGGCATCGCGATGCGGTTGCTCGAGACTCTGTCTTGTGCACACTTTGAGGTATGATCGAGCCCTCCCTAGACCCCGACTAAGTGATCGGGCTGGAGTAAGTCTATGTAAGAGTTATGAGATAGTCGATAGTATGGTTGAGGCGACTTGTCTGTGAATATGGGAGTTCATCACCCATATCATTTAGACTTGTGTGCGGACGATGAGGACCCATCTCAGTTGATCATCCGTCCTGGATGGGATGCCCCTCACGTACGATGCTTTCCAAGAACGTTCTGTGCTTGGCCTTGTCTGCTTAGACAAGTGGGTACGGTTCTCGGCTCTGCATATGACTATGTCGTAGCGCAGACTTGCATACGCTAACCCCGGGTCCCAACAGACTTGGTATCAGAGCAGGACTGAATGTAGGATTATCAGCCTTGGCCGAAGTCGAGTCTAGATTGCTATAGTTATATAGTTACTCTAGGTATATAAGGGAACAACGTAAGGCTTCTTTTTCTCCTTACCCTCATCGTTCTGAGTTTTGAGTCACCCTCATCTTTTCTACGGGAAGATAGGACTAGGCTCATCTCTGTCTGATTAGAACATCTCGTTGTTTGCTTCCTTATAGCCGTAGGAACGTTGTGTTCGGTTTGCTAGAATTATTGTGCTTCCTGTTTTCTTACATCGTATGTAAGTGCTGTTTTCCATGTTGTAATAAATTGTCTTTTCTTGCAATTACAGCCGTTATGCTGCCCGATTCATTCCAAGTTTCTTCATAATCTGATGCAATTGCAAACTCCTTCTTTCTGTTTCAGATGGCAGATCTTCCCCCTCGGCAGATTGTTCGTTTGACCAGGTGACTCGGTGTGCGTGGGCATCCTGCCATGCTGATTGAGATGATGTCCTACATTGGATACCGATGGTACCCTGAGTACACAGTTGAGGAGCAGTTCCTTGACTTCAACCAGACCCAGTTCCACTGCATTGTCAGGATCTACCCGCACCACAATGGAGTCACTCATCCTATCCACTTTGGACATGGCATTGGCATGACTGAGAACATGGCTATGCAGGATGCTGCATACTCATGTATTACCCTGCTGAGAGAGGAGCACGATTTGCTCGGAGACACATCCTTCCGCTATATCCCTGCTGCACTTCCAGGAGAAGAGGGGTATTACACCGGATTGTACACAGATCACTCCTTGGAGGACCCTTTGCTTCAGATTACTGCTCGGCACGCTTGTGATAGAGATCGTGATGCACGTGCCCTTCGTTTTGAGCTTCACGCCACCCCGTGTTCGTCTGTATCGAGCACTTACACTCCTGGCTCCTTTTCTGAGTGTTGGATCAGTGGAGTATGATGCTATCTACCCAGTCAGGACACAGATGCCTTCTCGAGTTTCTTGGCCCAAGATTGGAGGCATTTTTCCACCCCGTGGTCCTTTGCTTCCACCCTACGCTGGACCTAGGCCCCATCCTTGACCAAATGGATATCAGGGTCCACAGGCCTCCGTGTTTTCCGGTGGTCACCTTCAGCTACCGGGATACGCGGGTAACTTTTACGAGGACTACTATGGAGATGGAGATGAGAGAGACCGCCTGTGGTCTTTCTTAGTGAGGATGTAGTAGTATCTTTAGTATATTGTACGCAAAGTGTTCTAAGTTCTAGATGCTTAGATAAATAATGTATAGGGAGTCAGAGTGCCTCTGAAGGATGTATCATCTTCATTACGTTTGTATTAGCTTGGAGCTTGTACTAAGACGATGTATGGTTTGTATGACATCTTGTGAATATATGGCTTGTACGCTTTTATCACCATGTTGTCAAGATGATTACTTCCTTTGCTCTGTAATTCTTCCAGTACCTTCAATACCTTGTTTAGACTCTTCCAATCAACTCTGTTTGACTTTGGTTTTCACCTTCAGGATGTCTCAAGGAACCCGTGGCCAGCTTGGTCGTCCCCATGGTCGTGGGAATGAACCGGAGGAAGGCAACCTTCCACCCCCACCCACGATGGCTCAGGTTCTGATGGAGGTTGAGAGGAACCGCCGAGACTCTCACCATTTGCTGGAGGTCATTGCCCGTAACACCACTCAGCAGCGCAACGAGTTGGTGTCTTTGAACGACTTCATCCGGCTTCATCCCCCGGTTTTCAGCTACTCCACCGAGCCCCTTGACGCCGATGACTGGCTTCGCAGCATCGAGAGGAAGCTCCAGGCAGCCATGTTGCAGATGGTGACAGGGTCAGATATGCCACCTACCACCTCGAGGGTACAGCTAGCTCTTGGTGGGAGAATTTCCTGAACATGCGTCCCTTTGGACCGCCCACATCTTGGGATGAGTTCTGCACTTCCTTCCGTGAGCACCACATTCCAAAGGGTCTTATGGACCGCAAGCGTGAGGAGTTCTGCAACCTCACCCAAGGCAGAAGGACTGTTGACAAGTTTAGTCGTGAGTTCAACCGACTGGCTCGTTATGCTACTGAAGAGGTCTCCACCGACGCAAAGAAGCAAGAGAGGTTCCGTCGTGGACTCAATTCCGGACTCCGTCGTGAGCTCAACCTACATGACTTTGCCACCTTCCAGGTCCTTGTCAACAAGGCCATCAAGGCAGGGGACATGAACACCCCCAATGACTTCCGCAAACACCCTAGAGATGATGGTTCATCCAGTTCAGGCTCTCAGAAGCACAAGATCTGGATTCCCAACAACATGTTTCGCCAGAACAACCCACCGAGGCCATCCTATGTGGCGCCTCGTCCACCAGCTTCGTTCCACCCAGCTCCACCGAACAACCCAGCTCCACGCACTGTCTTTGGAGCCTGCTACAAGTGTGGTCAGGCAGGCCACTACTCCCGCGAGTGTCCCCAGAACCAGCTCCAGAATCAGAATGCTCCACCCCGTGCCGGAGGGAACAACAATGGTCATGGCAAGCCACCCCAGAAGGTCTACACCACCAAACCCGCTCCTCCAGCCACTCGTGGACGTGTGAATCGGATTGCCGCCGAAGAGACTGACGACACCAATGACGTCATTCTTGGTACGCTCCGAGTCAATTATGTTCCTACTTCCGTTCTTTTCGACCCAGTAGCATCTCATTCATTCATGTCGGAAATTTATGCACTTCGTCATGAGTTATCCTTTGTTGAATTGTCCACCCCCATGATTATTCAAACTCCAGGGTCAAGATGGCAAACTAATAGAGTAAGCCATGGTAATCAAATTGCAATTGTGGGTTTAGTATTCCTTGCTTCACTCATAGCCCTCACGTCTTCGGACATCGATGTAATCCCTGGCATGGATTGGCTTTCAAGACAGAATGCCTACCTGGATTGCAAAGGCAAATCCGTGAAACTCACCCACCCTTCAGGAAAGACCGTCAACTACACCTCACCCAGAACAAGAACCCAGGTGCATTCTTTGAATGTACTTCCCCTTCCCGACCTTGAAGATATTCTGGTGGTTCGTGACTTCTCGGATGTCTTTCCTGAAGAGCTGCCGGGCATGCCACCCGACAGATGTGTAGAGTTCATAGTAGATCTTATGCCAGGAACCGCACCAATTTCCAGACGCCCTTACAAAATGGCCCCACGTGAGTTAGCTGAGCTTAAAACCCAACTTGAAGCTTTGTTGGAAAAAGGCTTCATCCGCCCTAGCTCATCGCCATGGGGTTGCCCCGTTCTGTTCGTAACGAAGAAAGATGGAACAGAAAGGATGTGCATAGAGTATCGCCCGCTAAATTTAGCGACGGTAAAGAACAAGTACCCACTGCCCAGGATCAATGATCTTTATGATCAACTTGCGGGATCCTCTGTCTTCTCTAAGATGGATTTGAGATTAGGTTATCACCAAATCAAAATCCGAAACGAGGACATTCCTAAAACGGCTTTTACTACTCGTTATGGTCTTTACGAGTACACTGTCATGTCCTTTGGTTTAACCAATGCCCCCGCCACTTTCTCACGCATGATGAATTCGATCTTCATGGAGTACCTAGATAAATTTGTTGTAGTTTATCTCGATGACATCCTCATCTACTCGAAGAACGAAGAAGAACATGCCGAACACCTAAGGCTGGTATTGATGAAACTTAAAGAGCACCACCTGTATGCTAAATTCTCCAAGTGTGAATTTTGGCTACCAGAAGTGACCGACTTAGGCCACGTGATTTCTGCAAAAGGCATTGTTGTGAATCCCGAGAGAGTTCAGACCGTCCTTGACTGGACTCCACCTGAATCGTTTAAGCAAGTTAGGAGTTTTCTTGGCCTAGCCAGCTATTGCCGCCGCTTCGTCGAGAACTTTTCTAAAGTTGCAAAGCCTCTAACTGAACTCGTCAAGAAAGATAAGAAATTCCTATGCACTCCCAAGTGCCAGGAAAGCTTTCAAGAGCTAAAAAGAAGATTGACTGTTGCACCCTTACTTGCACCTCCAGACACCAAAAAGGATTTCGAGATCTTTTGTGACGCATCACGGCAAGGGTTAGGATGCATACTTCTGCAAGATAGACATGTGGTGGCTTATGCTTCACGCCAGTTGCGGCCACATGAAGAGAACTATCCTACCCATGACCTTGAACTCGCTGCCGTAGTTCACGCCCTAACAACTTGGCGACATTACCTCCTTGGTAATCGTTGTGAGATCTTTTCCGACCACCAAAGCCTCAAATACATTTTCAGCCAGCCAGATCTTAATCTCAGGCAAAGACGCTGGATTGAGTTGATAAAAGATTACGACGTAGGAATTTCTTACACCCCAGGAAAAGCCAATGTCATGGCTGATGCACTAAGTCGTAAGTCGTATTGTAAAAATCTCATGTTACAACAGTATCAACCACTTCTTCATGAGGAATTTTGCAAGCTCAATCTTGAGATTGTTCCTCATGGTTATCCTTCTACCTTGGTGGCGAAACCAACTCTTGAGGATCAAATCATAGTTTCCCAAAGGCGTGCACGAGGTGTTCGCCGGATCAAGGAGAACATTGCTAGCAGAGTTGCTAAATGTTTCTCCATAGATAGTAAAGGAACAGTATTCTTTGGAAATCGTTTGGTAGTACCTAAGAATAGGGAATTAAGGCAACTCATCCTCAAGGAAGCCCATGACACACCCATCTTGATTCATCCCGGTAGCACAAAAATGTACCGAGATCTACGCCAGAGATTTTGGTGGACCAGGATGAAGAGAGACATTGCTCTATTTGTTTCCGAATGTGATGTTTGTCGTCGCATTAAAGCAGAACATCAAAGACCTGCTGGTACACTTCAACCTTTGCCTATTCCAGAGTTGAAATGGGACAAAGTTGGTATGGACTTCATCACTGGATTTCCAAAGACCTAGAGAGGAAACGATGCCATCTTCGTTGTCATAGATAGGCTTTCTAAAGTTGCTCACTTCCTTCCAGTTCGCGAGTCTATAACTGCTAACCAGTTAGCGGACTTGTACGTCTCTAAAATTGTATCCCTTCACGGTGTTCCTTTGGAAATCAATTCTGATCGTGGTAGCCTTTTCACCTCTAGATTCTGGGGAAGCTTTCAGAATGCTATGGGAACTCATCTCTCCTTTAGTACGACTTTCCATCCTCAGTCTAGCAGTCAAGTCGAAAGGGTTAACCAAATTCTCGAGGACATGCTCAGAGCTTGTGTTATCTCATTCGGAAAGAATTGGGAGAAGTCTCTGCCATTCGCCGAATTTCCTTATAACAACAGTTTTCAATCTAGTCTGAACATGGCTCCTTTTGAACTCCTATATGGACGACGATGTCGAACACCTTTAAACTGGTCAGAAACCGGTGAGAGACAATTCTTTGGACCGGATATGATCAAGGAAGCAGAAGAGCAAGTTCGCATTGTTCGTGATCAATTGAAAGCAGCCCAGTCTCGTCAGAAAAGCTACTATGATCGTCATCATAGGAAAGAGAGCTACAATCTGGATGAGAAGGCTTACCTTCGGGTTAATCCTCTGAAGGGAACCCAACGTTTCGGTATCAAAGGCAAGTTGGCCCCACGTTACATTGGACCTTTCCGCATTCTTGCTAAAGGTGGAGAAGTTGCCTACCAACTTGAACTACCCACGCACCTTTCCCGAGTACATGATGTATTCTATGTGTCCCAACTCAGGCGCTGCTTCAAGGACCCCATCCGCGAAGTCGACCATGAAACGCTTGATCTCCAAGATGACCTTTCTTATCGAGAATACCCCGTTCGTATTCTTGATTCCGCAGAGCGTGTCACTCGTCGTCAGAAGATTAAGTTTCTGAAAGTGCAATGGTCACACCACTCTGAGAGAGAAGCCACGTGGGAAAGAGAAGACCGTCTCAGTGCCGAGTATCCCTCCTTCCTCCCGCAGACTTCTGAATCTCGGGACGAGATTCTTTTGAGTGGGGGCGAGTTGTCAGAACCGTCTGTTAGGTAATGTGCTACGATCAAAGTCACCTTGCATCATGTTAAAATTTTCAAAATAAATCATTTGAAATCAAATTCAAACTCAAATGGGAGAAGGAACCCCCCAGATGAATTAATTCAAAAGGCCAGAAATAAATCTTCTCCAAAAATTCATGTTTGATTTTTGAAAAATCTTATAAATGAGTGTGATCACATATCAAGTGATGTGGGACCCACCCCATGCTCATGGATTTTTCAAATATTCAAACAGGACCTTGGAATTAATCAAAATCCCCTATTTGATTTAAAGTTCAAATAATTTGAATTTTAAAAACGTTCAAACTTTACAAGTGGCTAGCCTAGTATATTGTGAAGTCACATAAAAAGTTTTAGCATTTAATAAAATGCCTAGCTAATTATTTGGCACAGCAAAACAAAATTGCAGGAAAGAAAAACAAAAAGAAAAAGGAAAAAAGGCTCACCTGGAAGCAGCCCAACTTACCCCCCCCCCCCCGCCTCCAAACCGGCCCAGCCCAGCCCACAAAGCTCTTGTCGTCTTCCTCCACGACGACAAGCAGCTCGGTGGCCGGCATGCCGAGGCTGCCGACGACGGGCAGGCCACGCAGCTGCCTCCCTGCCTCCTCCATCCTGTCCAGGAGAGAGCCGTGGTCGCCCTCGTCACTCTCCACCCCTTTCCCCTTGCTCTCGCGCACTCTTCCGCTTTTCCCCAATTTCCCCGAGAGCATCCGCCGTTCGCCGCCGTGAGAACCGCAGCCAGCGCCGGAGAGAAGCCCGGAGACCGTGTCCCCCTCGCGCTACGTCGTCGTCCACGCCAAGCCGTTGAAGATGGTGACCTAATTGATCAAGGAGCCTCCGCAATCGCCGTTTCCTTCCTGCCGGAGCCGCCGCGAGATTTCTTCGATTCCGGCCACCACAAAGCAGCTACGACCGCGCCACTGCCTCCATTGAATTCACGGTGAGCTCTCAGTTCGCCCGAGCTACTCCGTTGTCTTCCTCCCGCACTCTGTCACCGTTTGCCATGGGAACCGAGCTCCGTCGCCGCCATGGACGACCTAGAGCTCGCTCTTGTGCACCTACGTCCTCCCCAGCGCCACCGTTTTGCTTCTGGAGCTCCCAGCTTTCGAACGTGCTACCTCCCGTGCTAAACCGTGCCCTGCAGCATCACTTACGTCGTCTCCGTGCTTCTGCTTCCGCCGACGAGCTCGCCGCCGCCTCCCTGGACCTCCCCGTGGACGCTTGCTTGCACGAGGAGACGCGTGTGAGCCTGAGCCGCCCCCTGGAGGTTTCAGCGCGTCAAATGGACCACGGGAACGCCATCCCGTGCGAGCCCCGCCGTGCTGGAGGGTCGCCGGCGACTTGCCGCCGGTGAGATCCACGTGGCCGGCGTGGTTAGCCACTAACAACCCCCTAATCCACCCCCTGTGACACTGACCGTGGGCCATAGGCCCCCTAATCCTCTCTGTTTAATTAAACGGAGAGGGGATTAGCCCCTGAGTCAATGACAGGGAGGGCCCCCATGTCAGTTTGACTGGGTCAACCCCCTGATGTCATGCTGACTCAGTGCTGACGCAATAAACAATTTCCAGATTAAAACGAAATCAGAGAAATTCCAGAAAAATGCTTAAACTTTGGAAATGTATAGAAAATTCATATTAACTCCAAATTTAACAGATAATATATGAAAAATGATCAGGAGAAAATAATCTATCCAAATATCCAATTTTCAACTATGTTTGAGTTGAATTTAAAATGGGACCAGTAGCATTTGCTATTTGGTTTAATTGGAATTTAATCAAATTAAATTCAAATTCTTTTGCAATTTGAATCTTAGCAACATGACACATTTCATTTGAACATCAAAGGCATATCATACACATTTCAAATTGAATTGCATTGCTCAAACAATAGCATTTGTAACTTGGCTAAAATGAATTCAAATTGGAGTTTGAATTTGCAATTTCATTTGCAATATACTCCATTTAAATAGAATTGCCTCACACATCAGAAGCATATACATCAAGTTTCAACCTTCAACCATGTGATTGTGCATTGTACTTATTGTGATCCTTTGCTTGTTTTTTGTCGAGTAGAGGTGGAACCGGAACAGGAGGCTTCCCCCTTCGTTGAAGACCCCGATACCGAACCTCGTCAGCAAGGCAAGCAAACCCCCATTGATCATGTCGATAAAATCCCACTTCCCTCTCATGTCTCTCTTATGCATTGTATAGGATGATTACCATGCTACGTTTCTACCGCATAGATGAACCCATTTCTTTGCGTGACCTATCATTTGTCACAGTAGTAAGCAAACCACAATCCTAGCAAATATAGGAGTTGATTGATATCATGTGGCCCCTGCAATTGTTACTGCTTATTGCATGCTTAGAGTGATACAATGATGTTACTGTTATGTGAGTTGGGATGGTAGTGATCATGTTGATGATGGTGGAAATGTGTTGGTGACTCTACGCTAATACAAGGTGAACGATGAGAGGCTGTGTAGGAGTACACGGTGGGTTGTCTCGTTGAACACCGCCCTAAGTCCGAGTTCTTGTGTGGTGATCCAAGATGAAGAGTACAACCACACATTGGGCTCACTGACCCCTCTCAACCTATTAAATCATCCCTTTCAATGTCGAGATGTCGCAATAGTTCGGAGTTCTGGTAGGTTTGTGGCCTGGCTGCTAAGTGAGAGAACGACTCAACCGAGACCGGCTTATGCACCACGCACACATCAGATGGGTCCACTTCGGTAAACCGGCCGGGTTCACGATAGTGGTAGCCAACCCAGGTAGGCGGCTTTCTTGGACTAGATCGGCTATAAGGTAACAGTTGTGGTGAGCATCCTCGCTGACACTTCTTGAACGGTGTCGAGTACAAAGGTGGTAACTGGTGATCATGTGTGTGTAGTGGTACACCCCTGCAGGGTTAACAAAACTATTCGAATAGCCGCGTCCGCGGTTAAGGACTGCTTGGAAAGCTTAGCTTGATTATTAGACAACTTGAACTGGATACTTATAAAACTTGCCAAGATAAGCGTGAGTGCTATGGCGTGCTTTCTCGTGGGGAAGTCGAGGAAGGCACCATAGTGCTGTACTTGGTTGGAGTATGTAGTGGACTCGTGTACGCTTCTTACCTCAAGTCTGGTATTCGTAGTTCAGGACTAGCCAAGTCAAAGCTGGCACTTCTGCAAGTGAAACTCCACCCCCCTTTACCTTGATACATGTGCATGAGTAGCATAGCTCCTATGTAAGTCTTGCTGAGTATGACTTTGTACTCACGTTTGCTTATTCTATGTTTTAGATGAACCCACTGACCCCGAAGGTGGCTTCTTCATCGAGCAAAACGACTGAAGACCAAGCTAGTGTAGTCCCAGTCAGACGACTGGTTCCCTCGTGGAGGGCTTGTGTTTAAATAAGGCTTCTTAAGCCATTTGTTAAACTTGTCTGTACTCAGACCTACTTTGCTTCTTTTTGTTTGTTGTAATGTTGGATCACATGCTTGTGATCTCTGTGTGCACTCTGTGAGAGTTATCAATAAAATGTATACTTTGTAGAGAATTGCAATGATACCTGCTATTCATACAAGGCATGTGTGCTGCGTGTATGTTTATAACATGCATGTCTTTGTATGGGTTTTCGAGGCCTTAGTTGTGATCTGGCTGGCGGTCTTTCATACACCAAGTGGCCCTTAGATGTGCGCAGCTTGGGGCATCGTGATGCGATTGCTCTGTCTCGTGCACACTTTGAGGTATGATCGAGCCCGCCATAGACCCCGACTAAGTGATCGGGCTGGAGTAAATCTATGTAAGAGTTATGAGATAGTCGATAGTATGGTTGAGGCGACTTGTTTGTGAATATGGGAGTTCATCACCCATATCATTTAGACTTGTGTGCGGACGATGAGGACCCATCTCAGTTGATCATCCGTCCTGGATGGGATGCCCCTCACGTACGATGCTTTCCGAGAACGTTCTGTGCTTGGCCTTGTCGTAGCGGGACTTGGATACGCTAACCCCGGGTCCCGACAAGTGACCATTTGGTCAAGGCTTTGCCGTTAGCCTTAAGCTGGCTGACGACAAAGAGTAGGCTGGCTGCCGTTAGCCCGCACTAAGCTGACGGCATATGTCGGGCTGACACGCGGGGTCATTGCCAGTTTCTATGTTGTCAGCCAGGGCGTAGCTGACGGCAAACTGCTGACGTGTGGACCCAGGATAGGGCTTTGCCATGAGCCAGGACGTTAGCTGACGGCAAAGCACACCATTAAGCCGTCGAGCTGGCCGTACGAGCTGCTATGCCGTCAGCCGGCGCAAAAAAGCTAACAACATAGTCTTTGTCGTCGGTCGATTAGAAGCTGACGGCAAAGCAGCTCACTGCTGACTGAGGAGCTGACAAAACGTTTGTCGTCATGGAGCTGATGGCAAAGCCTTTGCCGTCAGCTTTTCAGGTGTTTGCCGTCAGCTTTGGCTGACGGCAAAACTCTTGTTTCCTGTAGTGGCAAATTATTTTATTATGGATACTAACCACTCTAATCAGCTTATGATGAGTTTTTTATGAAGAGAGTTTTCAAGTGTGCGAAGGAAGATGATGACAAAATATTCAGGAGTGTCAAAGGCTCAATCTTGGGGATGCCCCCATGCACCCCCAAGAAATATTCAAGGAGACTCAAGCGTCTAAGCTTGGGGATGCCCCCCGTGCATTCCTTTCTCCATCAACAATCATTAGTTCGTCCTTCTCCACACTATATTTTTATCACTTCATATGTTAATTGCTATGCTTGGAGCGTCTTGCTCTTTACTTTTTAGATTTTTTTTAGTTTTGTTTGTTGTTCATAATAAGTTGGACCCTAGCATACCATGTTTGAGAGAGAAACACACTCCACTTTCACCTAGAATTTTCTCATAGTTTTCATGCTTATCTTTGTTGAGTGTTTTTTACTTTTTCTAGCTGTCGTCATGTTTATATCTTGTTTTTTCATGTTTATCTTTGAGAGCTTTTATTTAGGTTGTTGCTTCTACAACTCTCTTGATTTTCGTGCTTATCTTTTGTAGAGAGATGGCCTGTTGCACTGAGTGTGTGTATCTTACTTTGAGTAGGTAATTGAGGTTGCTATTATAAGTTTAGTAGTAACTTGCAATAGTTTTAAGGTATTGTTTCGAGTAATGTTTGGACTTATGTGTGCCAAGAGCTCAAGACAATTCGTGATAGGTGTCGTATTTTAGTTCATTGTGCTTATTTTCGAAAAATACAAAAAATATTTCATAACTCTAGCTACTATATGGATCACTAACCTCTGGAGGGGTTGTAATATATAGGGTACCCTCACGTTATCATGGGTTGAGGATGCGAAAGAATCACCAAGCCCCCATACACTCCTCCTAGGGGTACTTGTCTCTTTGTGAATCTCCTGACTAGATAGAGAGTTACCGATAATAAGTGAATGAGTTCTTTTGACTAATGCGAGTATTCGATTGTTGGCACTTCCATTATCCATATTTTGCTAGCCTCTTCGGTATCGTGCATTGCCGTTTCTCATCTAGAGAGTCGGTGCAAACTTCGCCGGTGCATCCAAACCCTCGGCATGATACGCTCTATCATCATAAGCCTCATTATATCTTCCTCAAAACAACCACCATACCTACCTATCAAGGTATTTCCATAGCCTTTCTGAGATACATTGCCATGCAACATCCATCTTCTCATGACTTGATCTTTCATTATCATACATGCTTTTGCATGATTGTAGAGCCGCATGCTAGTTGGGACTTTCCCTTATAATTGCTACATGACGTGCTAGTATCATTGCATATCCTTCTACACTGGAAAATGCATACATTTGCATACATCATGATTTAGTTTTCAGTTTTATTTATGTTGAGTACTTCTTATGAAGTGTGTGTTCTTCTACATCCTTGTAAAATATAGAGTGTTACCCTTAAAGTGAGGAAAAGATCCCAAAGAGGACACAAATAAAACATCCTAAAAGAGGAAAAATGAAAATATCCCAAAGAGGACAAATGAGAGATACATAGAAAGAGTCAAAGAGGCACAAAAATACAAGAAAATAGAAAAAAATAGAAAGAAAAAAGAAAAAAAGAGAGAAGGGGGAAACACTGCGATTCCTGTTGAAAGATCCGGACTCGTGCTCCAAAGTAATATTTGTACTTCGTAGAGAGTTTCATATCATTTATGCATAACTATGTGGGCATCCTTACACTATATAACTTGGCTTCTATATTCCAATGATGAGGCTCCTCAAATGAGATCTAGGTACTCTTAATCAAGCAGGTTGGATGCAACCCCACTAGTTCCATTGGAGAGCTTCCCATAGCTCATATGTGCATCCGTTGCATGTCAATCCCTACCCCTCACATCATATCTATCATTTGTCTTTCTCTCGCCTATGATTGTCCTCCTTGATGTAAGCCTTTCACACCTTCTTTTTCTTCCTTCCCCATCATTATTTTATTTGCCATCCTAAGTGCCAACTAATCTTGCTCGCGCTCATGCATTGCATGAGTGCTCAAAATCGATAGGGAGAGGATCAGTTTGACTTGTACCTGGCCAGTGGTCTGGGGACGAGTCATACTAAGATTCCAAAGGAGACTAAGTGTGAATTTTTAGTAGATTGAGTTCTCAACAACTACTAGAATTTTTTATGCTCTAAACCCATCTCCACTTCTTGCGCAAGAAACGCCGATTGGAGACATTCGAGTCACATACAACAAGAGCTCTTGCACCTTTATGTTATTACTTTGCTAGTTTCAATACTAGATATAAACTCTTGCTTGTTATTGTCTTGACTTGAATTATATACCTTACTTGCTGTAATTTAAAGTTCAAATCATTTTTTCTAGCCTGTCACCATAGAAAATATCTTTGTTATCATTTTCCTGCTCGAGGACAAGCGGAAATTAAGCTTGGGGATGTTGATACGTCCCAAATGTATCTATAATTTCTGCTTATTCCATGCTTATATTGGTGATATTGCTATGTGTTTTGCTACACTTTCATACCTTTTACAACATATTTGGACTAACCTACTAACTCAGTGCCCCAGAGCCATTTTCTATCTGCTATTTTCCATTAATTGCAGGAAAATGTCAAATATTAAAGTGCTCGGAAAAATCCAGAAAAATCATATAAAAAATCAGCTGTCCGGAAGACTCTACAAGGCGGGAGGGGGGGGGGCAGAGGGCCCCACCCTCTGAAGAGGAGGGTACCTGGCACGACCAGGGGTGGGACCGTTCCACCTGGCCGCCTTGTCAGGTGGGACCCCCCTGGTGCCCTCCTTTCACCTATATATCTTCCCTGCTCCGAAAACCCTCGTGAGGACCCCGTTACATGATTTTCACCACGATTCCGATCACGGGATCACCGGAAGAACCTGTCCGGGCACCCTGCCGGAGGAAGGATTCACCTCCGGAGGCCTCTCCATCAGCATGGTCAACTCCCGGATGTGCCGTGAGTAGCCCCCCTTCGACCATGGGTCCATGATCAGTAGCTAGATGATGTATTTTCTCCAATCTTCTGCTTCAACTCTTATACCTTGGGAACTGCCCTACATGATCAAGGCACTTTTGTATTAGTTTGTGTGTTTCAATGCTGTGTTTGCTAGGATCCGATGGATTATGAGATTATGTTCACGTTGTGATGAGTAATAATTTGTTTTATCTTTTATGTTTTAGTTATTGAGTATTCTTGCATGTTCTCCATTGCTTTTTATTGCTTTTGCCAAGTAGTGGATAGTAACTCCAAAAGAGAGAATTATGCATGATTGTGGGTTCATGCCCCTTGATGTCTAGCTTGAGTGACAGAAGCATGAGAATATGGGATTTGTTGTTGCCACCATGGAGAAAATAGCGGTGCTTGTAACTGTGGTTGCAAGGATTGCTTACATTACACGTAGAGTGTTAATGCACTTGTCTGTTGCTTTGATCCTACAGTTGGGATGCGGTTCGCAACTTAATACCAGTGAGATATTCTGGATAGATATCTCAAGGTGGATGATTAGTGAGTAGATGCTGATGAATAAACGATCTACTCGTTGTGGTGTAGTGCCCACACGATTGAGCTCTAGTTTATAATTCTGTCAACTGCCTAGCTATAAATTTTTCACCCAACATAGCTATTTATCGTCTTTTGGGAGAGACATCACTAGTGAAAGTCATGGGACCCCGGTCCATATTTCCATCATAATTTACGCCATTCACCTTTACTGCTTTTATTTCCTTTACATTGCATTCACCACTACTATTTCCACCCTTGTGTTTGATCCTTTGTAAATGGCAAGGCCGGAGAGATTGACAAGCTCTCTGTACTCGTTCGGAGAATAGTTATTTTTTGCTGTGTGCAGGTCTAGGTGAAGGCAGCAACCCTCAAAGTTGTAAACTGCGCCATTGTTTACTTCACCACCTTTTTGTTGTGCTTGAAGTCCTAGAGGAGACATAAATCATATCCTCTAAAGTTAGGGGAAATTCACCACTGTCTACATCTCAACCTTCCACTTAGGGTAGCCAACGAGGAGCACTAACCAGTGCCATCACCCTCTCCTAGATATCACCTACCTTTTCCGTACTATTCTTGCATTAGGCATTGTTACTGCTGTTGTTACATTAGTTATTCTACTCTAGTTATTCTACTCTCTTAGATGGCCCTACACCCTTGTTTCTCAGCTATTCCCTGTTATTGGTCCATGCTCACTCTGGGAGTGAATGCGGGAATAGAACATTACTGCAACTTCAACGGTATCAAGCTCATACACCTAAAGTCCCTTGCAACGGTTCGAAACTGCCGAGCCGCATCAAGTGTGATTTATTAAGGTTGATTCCTTGCAGTTCACGCTCGATGTCAGATCTGTAGTGTAGCACCACCGGTGTGATCTTAACGAGGGTTTCCACTCGAGGGTAGTGACATGAACCACAGTGTCCACAAGGTAAGGAGTCTGGCGACCCAACGGTGCCCGCGAGAGGTATTGTGATGGAATGACAGGGTAGGCTGGTACTACCAGTGTGCAATGTCACTACTAGAGAAAGGGCTTATCGTGGCGCCCTATTTTAGCCTTTAGTGGCGCATTATGGATGCGCCACTAAGGACAAGCCACTAATAAGAGCTTAGGGGCGGCGCATTCTGGATGCGCCACCCCTAAGACCATATGGGTGGCGCATTACAGGTGCGCCACTAACTGTACAGAAGATGCGCCACCAAATATTTATTACAGAAAACGAAAAAAAATTTACACAAAATGAAAACAAAATACAGAAACAATTACATAAATGGAATCACATAAATTATTACATAAATAGAAGCATTACAGAACTTGAGAAAGAATTACATGTTTTCGAGTATTGTTTACAAGTATCGAACACAAGTTATTACCAATGAAATAAAAGAAAACCCTAAAACTAATCTTCGAGTATTGTTTTCTTCACTCCATCTTGATAAAGTTGATCATTTTGATCGATCTGTTGCAGCAAACAAGTGAGTGTGAATGACAATGGCATCAATGACCACATTTATCATTTAAGCATATAGGAAGATACATACACACAACACAACTTTAATAAGAACTGATCAGCTAAACTAGTAGCATAGCCAAAATGATGCATGATACATTTATACAAAGATGGAAAAGTGTTTGTGCAATAGAGATAAAGTTATTTAGAACAAAAATCATCAATATTGTTCGGAACTAACAACACTAAGCATGAAACAATGTAGCATGAAATTCACATCGATCTTAATCACTTGTGACCCGGCTCAAGGAATGGGCGGCATCCTTCTTTCATCATGAAAGGCCTTGTGTCATGCTAGGCCTTTAGGCGGGCTTCTATCTCCCCATTGGATGGTGCAATGTTGAAGTGGAAGATCGACCCCATCATCTATACTTCACGAACGATGATAGTCGACATCTCCCCTTGGATGTGAAAGAACTCCTGCCTAAGATTTGCATCGGCGATTGCCGCCTTCCTTTCGGCCCACGCTTTCAGATGACTTGGCAGTGTAAGGTTGCGCTCTTCCTGTACAATCGCCCGCATGTGATGGAGGGCGTAGTACGCATCCCTCACACTGCCAGCTGGCTGCTTGACGCACGGGAACTGCGTCACGTGGTTGAACACGCTCACACCAGGCTGATTCTTCCTGCTTCACAATCTTGCCTCTGGCTTCTTTGTAGCTGACGAGAGAATCATCCAAAACTCTCATGATATACTTGTAATCTTTCTTCTTCACACTCCCCGAGTTTAAATACACGGCATGAGAGTGTTGCGGTGAAAATCAGATGAGCATGCAGTCTTGATCCTCACTGCATAATTAAAACAATCCAAAAGGAATGTTGGAAGAGGACAATGGCAGAAAGATAAGAAATCATATATGCTACGGCGGCGAGCGAATGACTTACTTGGGAGAGTATTTCTTGAGAAATGAATCCTTTTCGGCGTTCTGTAGCGTTAATTCTCTGATGTACCCCGCCGCAAGAGTCGCGTCGCCGTCGTCCATCAAGATTCTTTCATGCATGTAGAAGGGGTCCAATATCGCAACGCTCGGGGTCTTATGTCAGAACCCCAACTAGGGTAAGTGCTAGGGTTGCTTGTGCCCTTTGCATCATGCAAAAAATTTCAAAAGAAATTCAAAATTGGGGAAAAGAAAAGCCCTGAGAAATTAATTCAAATGGCCAGACAAAAATTTCTTCCAAAAATTGCTCTGGTATTTTTGAAAAGTCTTATAAATATGCATGATCACATATAAAGTGAAGTGGGTCCCACTGCATGCACCAAGATTTTTCAAATATTCCAAATAGGGCTTGGAAATTAAATTAAACTCCAATTTGAATTTAGATTCAAATTGTTTGATTTTCAAAAGTCACCAAAACTTGTGAATGGCTAGTGGCTTGACACCTAAGCCCACATAAAAGATTTTGGGATTTTATAAAATGTTTTGATATTTTTTTTATATCAAGACAGAACAAATGTCAGAAGAAATAAAAAGAAAAGAATAAATAGAAGAGGGGGAGCTTACCTGGCGCCACAGGCGTCGACCCAACTTACCTTTCCAGCCCAGCCCACCAGCCCCCCCGGTGTCGTCTTCCTCCCCGGCGCCCGAAGCAGCTCGGTGGCGAGCCGAGCGCCGTGGACGCCACCGAGGCTCACCTAGGCCAGCCCGAGGCGTCTCCTTGCGCCACGCAACGCCAGAGCCGCCCCGCAGTCTTCCCCCTCCTCTGGCTCTCTCTCCACGCCTTCTCTCTCTCGTTTCTGCGCGGACCCGGAGCCCAGCCGGAGCACGCCGCCGTAGAACTCGCGGCCACCGTGCCCCACTCGCCGCCGCAAGCTGTCCAGAAGCTCCGCCAGCATCGTCTTCGTCAAGCCGTGCAGTTAATCGAGCCTGGGAGCCCCGGAGCCAACGCCTTCGTCACCGTTCCTCTCCGGACGCCGTGAAGCTCCGGCGAGAAATACGCCGCCGTCTCGCCTCCTCCGGCTTCCCCGAGTTCCTCTTCACACTCAGGGTGAGCATCTCGTCGTTTTTCCCTACTCCCTTCTCCTCCCCGTGCCCTAGCCACTGATCTCGCCGAAGACAGAGCTGCGCCGCCGCCGCTCTTCGTCGCCAGCGCGCTCCCCGACCTCCCCTTGAGGCCCCAGTGGCACAGCTCGAAGCGGGCGAGCACGGGCTACCCCCTGGTAGCTTCCCCGTGCCCAGCCGTGCCCGGAACCGCCGTCCGCAACGGCGCCGCCGCACGGGTTAGTCACCGGCGGCTAACCGCCGGCGGCCCGATTAGCTTAGGGGGCTAATCCCCTGTTAGTGACCCTTGGGTCACTGACTGGTGGGCCCTGGCCCCTCTAATAACCCTGTTTAATTAAACTAAACCGGGTTTAAACCCCTCCTCCACTGACAAGCCGACCCCAGCTGTCAGCCCCCCTGTGACGTCACCCTGACCTCAGCATGACGCAATAAAGGTTTTCCAGAGATTTAAAATACTCCAGAAATTACAGAAAATTGAATAAACTTTGGAAAATCATAACTAATTCATATGAACTCCAAATTGGACATATAATATGTCTAAAATTATCAGAAAAATCCAAGGATTATGAATATGGGCTCTGTTTTCATGTTTGACCATTTTAAAATGGGTGAACAGTGCAAAACATCCATATGGCTTTATTTCAAATTCAAATTTGAAGCACATTTGCAAATGACTTTACATTTGACTTCTTTTAAATGGAATTGTACCCACCTTGTGATCAAGAACATCACCATTTCAATATTGATCATGTGTTTGAGCATTGCAAATAAATTTATACCTTGTTTGATTGTTTGCTCGATAGACGTGCAATCGGAACCGGAGGCCACCCCCTTAGTTGAAGACCCCGATATCGAACCTCGTCAGCAAGGCAAGCAAACCCCATTGATCATGTCTATAAAATCCCAATTCCCTCTCAGTCTCGCTTATGCATGTTTAGGAGATCACTTTGTATCGATTCTACCGCATAGTTGAACCCATATCCGATGCATGACCTATCATCTTGTCACAGTAGTAAGCAAACCACAATCCTAGCTGACATAGGAGTTGATTGATATCATGAAGCCCCTGCAACTGTTATAGCTTATTGCATGCTTAGTGTTACATGAGGTTGCTTTTGATGTGAGTCGGGATGATGGTGAACATGGTGTTGATGAAAGTGAAACTGTGTCGGTGAATCCACCCTAATACAAGGTGAACGATGAGAGGCTGTGTAGGAGTACACAGTGGGTTGTCTCGTTGAACACCGCCTTAAGTACCGAGTTCTTGTATGGTAATCCAAGACAAAGAGTACAACCACACATTGGGCTCACTGACCCCTCTCGGCCTAGTACCTTGATCCGTGTCGACGTCCAGGAGTCACATTAGTTCGGGCCTTCCATTTGACATATGCATAGCAAAAGAGTGAGTGGAAATGTTGCATCATCCTAGATATGTGGGTGGATCTGTGAGACAGTGAAACCATCTGTCAGAGGTGGCGTCTCGGTTGCCTACATTGTCTGGGTCCGTTTCGTTGATCCGGCCGGACTCTCGAGCGGTGACAAACTCAGATAGTCGACTCCTGGAATAGACCGGTTGTGAGCGAAGTGTCGTGGTGAACATCCTCGCTGTCACCTCTTGAACGGTGGCGAGACTTGGCGGTAACCGATGGTCATGTGTGTGCAGTTTACACCCTTGCACGGTTAACAAAACTATTCGAATAGCCGCGTCCGCGGTTAAGGACTACTTGGAACCTGTACCTGATTATTAGACAACTTGAACTGGATACATCTAAAATACCCCAAGATAAGTGTGAGTGCTATGGCGTGCTTTCTCGTGGGGAAGTCGAGGAAGGCACCATAGTGGTGTATTGGTTGGAGATGTAGTGGACTCGTGTACGCTTCTTACCTCAAGTCTGGTACTCGTAGTTCAGGATTAGCCAAGTCAAAGCTGGCACTTCTGCATGATGAAACCCCACCTCCCTTTACCTTGATACTTGAGCATGAGTAGTATAGATCTGATGTAAGTCTTGCTGAGTACGACTTTGTACTCACGTTTGCCTATTCTATGTTTTAGATAAGAACCGGACCCCGATGGAGTCACCTTCGTGAAGCTCGACGTTGACTAAGTTAGCATAGTCCCAGACAGCAGTCTGGTCCCTCGTGGAAGGGCATGTTTGTTTTACAAGGCTTCTCTAAGCCATTTGTTAAACTTGTCTGTACTCAGACCTAATTTTCTTCCGTTGTATTGATGTAATGTTGATCACAGACATGTGATCTTTGTATGCTCTATGTGTATATCAATAAAGAGTATTTTGTAGAGTTATGTGATGATAACTGCTGTTCATACTATGCATGTGTGCTGCTTGTATGTTTATAACATGCATGTCTTAGTATGGGTTTTCGAGACCTTAGTTGTGATCTGGCTGGCGGTCTTTTATACACCAAGTGGCCCTTAGATGTGCGCAGCTTGGGGCATCGCGATGCGATTGCTCGTGACTCTGTCACGTGCACACTTTGTTGTATGATCGAGCCCGCCCTAGACCCCGACTAAGTGATCGGGTTGGAGTAAGTCTATGTAAGAGTTAGGATCCAATCGACAACATGGTTGAGGCGACTTGTCTATGAGTATGGGATTCACCACCCATAAGCATTTAGACTTGTGAGCGAACGTTGAGGACCCATCTCAGTTGATCATCCGGCCTGAATGGGATGCCCCTCACGTTTGATGCTTTCCGAGAGCGTTCTGTGCTTGGCCTTGTCTGCTTAGACAAGTGGGTACGGCTCTCGGCTCTCCATGTGATTGTATCGTGACTGGAATTACATACGCTAACCCCGGGTCCCGACATCTTATATCTCCTGACACTCATAGAAAGGCTGAGCGAGAACAGACGGATAAGGCTATGGTCCAGCCGCTTGAGATGAAACAAATTGAAGATCTCTGAGAACCACGGGATTATCATATCCGCAGGGACATTGTCGATGAAGCCCATGTTGAGTGGCACCTTGGCCATGAAAATTGGGTACGAGGGATTCTTCTCTCGAAGAAGCATCTTCTCTAATTCCATAACACTATGATGCACACTTTGCGTATACGAAGTTGCAAGGTCGAGCATGTCATTAGGTAGCATCGCCCTACCCGCCACATGGATTTCAAACGAGAGATCCTTGCGTCTTGGTGGCCCGTCCTGAGCCCTTCTTACTTTTCCGTCCCTTCTTATTTTCTAATTTCGAGTAGTCACCGGCCTTTATCTGCTCAGTGGCCGCCTTATGGAGTGTGGACGGGCTGAGAATAGATCTGGCATATTCTTGAGGCTCGGTGAAGGCGCAAGCTGCTGGAGACATCTCCTGAGAAGCAACAAAGAGACGCGTAGAGCAAGCAGGCTTCGCCGCAGGATCAGCTGGACCGCGAGCTTCCTCGTCATGCTGATAGGCTCCTTCAGAAGGAGGCATGAATAAGTCATCAGCATCATACAAAGTATTGATGAACTGGTCGGCGTTGATATCATCATCAAGATCATCGTCTTCTTGTTGTGCGCCGATGGGATCATGTGGCGCCGGCACGACAACTACCGGCGTTGTCCTTGGTGTGGTGCCCCCTTACCCCATCATCAAACGCATTTGGGTCTTCGGCCAAAGGCATATTTGGCCAAAACAATCATTGAGGACTGCCGGCTCGTCCTCATCGTATCCGAGGGGTTGAATGGGAGGTTCCACTCTCTCGTAGCCCGAAATCACGAGAGAGATTTGAACCCTATGCATCTCCGGTGCCATCAGCCTATTGTGCATCACTCGATTTTGGGGTTGAAGGATTTTACCTTTGGCAACACCCTTCAACTCGCCGTCCACGACTTGTAGTAGAATGCATGGAGTGTCCTCCTGTGAAAGAGACATATGAATTTAGGGATCAGAGAGATGCCAGTAATAAAAGGCAAGGAGATGAAGTCCTTGTTTGAGTTGCGAACACTTATAGTTACCTTGAGGGCGTCGAGGTTGGCCAATGAAGAGACCCCGCCGACGACGGCGGGCATGCAAGAGACGGAGGGTGCGCTGCCTCCCGTGGCGTCGGTCGCCCTTTTTTCGCTACCGGCGGGTGCATTATTATTATGCCCCGGTTGCTCGATCGTGGCTGGAGGAGTCACCATCACTTCCGGCGTCGGCGCCGCGGTGTTGGCGGCCGGAGTCGGTGCGGGAGCCGGAGTCGGTGCGGGAGTCGGAGTCGGGACTGCGGCCGCCGCGGTGCCCGAGTTGCTGCCGACCATGCTCGGGACCGGTATGGGCCCTTGTCCACCAAACGTGACTGCATCATATCAGGAAGGGGGGCGCTCGTCGTCTTCGCCACTTCGTCCTGGACAAGCTGCGGAAGCATGTTCACTTTCTCCTCCAGTCCACGAACATAAGAGGCATCTTCTTCGGTCCTTCTCGCCTTGCGCCCCCTCGAACCCGACTGCTCCGCCGGTTTCCCATAATATTCGGACCAATTTAGGTCCGCACCAAAGCCTACCACACGGCCGGCTGACGATGGCTTCGCCAACACGTTCTCAAACTTCTTGACCTTGTTCATCGCCCTGTTAAAAGAGGTGTCCCACGGGCCGGCCGGCTTAATAGACGACCCCTGCGGTGAGGCCGCGGAGAATTCATCTTCCTGCACAAAGAATGTCAAACACTAAGAAGCTGAACCTCATGAACTAGAATTCAATCGACAAGGAAGTCACGTGGTAAAACTACTTACCACGGCAGCCGTAAACTCCTGAACCTTAGGATCGAGAACTATGTTCGAGGTTTCTTTGTCCTTATGGCTCCGGGCCCTCACAAAGAATTCAGTCTGTGGATCAACTTTGTATTTCTCAAAGGGTTTAGGTAGGCCCGCAGCGGCATACTCGTCATCCTCCTTGTCCCATTTAGGCTTGGAATGTCTGTAACCGCCGGCTCCGAGATGGTGGTTACCTATGACCTGCGCCCGCATCGCCTTTCCCTTTGCACTCGCGGTCTTGGCGTCCTCGGACTCACACCTAGCCTTGAAAAGTTCGTAGGTAGCTTCGTCGATCATCGGCTCTTTCTCCTTGAGCTCCTCCCAGGATTTGTCGTGCTCCATAATTGCCTCCTTCACCCGGGGTTTCCAATTGGACAAGGCTTTGCTCATCCTCCTCAGGGCCCATTTGTTTACATTGTTCCCTTTGAGGTTTTTGTTGTCGTACGGGTCCGGGAACTTGTATCATCTTTGCAACTTGTCGAGAAGGAGCTGACAATAATGAGTGTTGTCACGACTCCTTACGTTTATTGTGGTGATCGGGACGGTGTTCCGGAGGATCGCCGCGACTTGACGACCATACCCTTCCGAGAAACGTTGGGGCTCGGTAGAAATCCCAACGGAGGTCACAACGGTTAACTCTTGCTTGATGGTGCCGACCTTGATGGTTTCCGATTCCGCTTCCTCGACTGGCTACTGTCGGGACCCGGGGTTAGCGTATGTAATTCCAGTCACGATACAATCACATGGAGAGCCGAGAACCGTACCCACTTGTCTAAGCAGACAAGGCCAAGCACAGAACGTTCTCGGTAAGCATCGAACGTGAGGGGGCATCCCATTCAGGCCGGATGATCATCTAAGATGGGTCCTCATCGTCCGCTCACAAGTCTAAATGCTTATAGGTGGTGAATCCCATAATCATAGACAAGTCGCCTCAACCATGTTATCGATTGGATCCTAACTCTTACATAGACTTACTCCAGCCCGATCACTTAGTCGGGGTCTAGGGCGGGCTCGATCATACAACAAAGTGTGCACGTGACAGAGTCACGAGCAATCGCATCGCGATGCCCCAAGCTGCGCACATCTAAGGGCCACTTGGTGTATAAACGACCGCCAGCCAGATCACAACTAAGGTCTCGAAAACCCATACTAAGGCATGCATGTTATAAACATACACGCAACACACATGCCTAGTATGAACAACAGGTATCATCACATAACTCTACAAAGTATTCTTTATTGACTTATACATAGAGCATACAAAGATCACATGTCTGTGATCAACATTACATCATACAACGGAAGCAAATTAGGTCTGAGTACAGACAAGTTTAACAAATGGCTTAGAGAAGCCTTGTAAACAAACATGCCCTTCCACGAGGGACCAGACTGCTGTCTGGGACTATACTACCAAGGTCAACATTGAGCTTCACGAAGGTGACTCCATCGGGGTCCGGTTCTTATCTAAAACATAGAATAAGCAAACGTGAATACAAAGTCGTACTCAGCAAGACTTACATCAGATCTAAACTACTCATGCACAAGTATCAAGGTAAAGGGAGGTGGGGTTTCATCATGTAGAAGTGCTAGCTTTGACTTGGCTAATCCTGTACTACGAGTACCAGAGTTTGAGGTAAGAAGCGTACACGAGTCCACTACATCTCCAAACAATACACCACTATGGTTACTTCCTCGACTTCTCCACGAAGAAGCTCACCATAGCACTCACACTTATCTTGCGAGTTTTATAAGTATCCATTCAAGTTATCTATGATCAAGTAGAGGTTTCCAAGTAGTCCATAACCGCGGACACGGCTATTCGAATAGTTCATTTACCCTGCAGGGGTGTACATCTTCACACGCGTGTCATCACTTATCGCCTCGTTCTGGGCATCCTTCAAGCGGATGTCGGACGTGGATGAAACCAAGGCACTAACCTCACATCACCTTCTCTAATCCAGGAGTCGACTACCTGAGTTTGGCACCGCTCGAGAGTCCGGCCGGTTCCACGAAACGGACTCAGATAATGTAAGGGACCGAGACGCCACCTCTGCCAGATGGTTTTACTGCCTCACAAGTCCACCACATATCTAGTACGATGCAACCTTTCTTCATTCTTTTTCTATGCACATGCCAAATGGAAAACCCGAATCTATTGTGACTCCTGGACCGGATCGGGTACGTAAAGAGGCCAAACGGGGCTCCCATAAAACCCTACATGTGGTCATACTCTTTGTCTTGGATCACAAAACAGGAACTCGGGGCCTAGGGTAGTGTTCAACGAGACAACCCACTGTGTACTCCTACACAGCCTCTCATCGTTCACCTTTGCTTAGGGTGGATTCACCAACACGTTTCACTTTCATCAACACCACTGTGTTCATTTCATCCCGACTCACAATCAAAACATCCTCATTGTATCACTAAGCAGCAAAAGCAGTAACAGTTGCAGGGGCCACATGCTCATCATTCAACTCCTATATCTGCTAGGATTGTGGTTTGCTTAATACGGTGACAGAATGATAGGTCATGCATCGGAAATGGGTTCAACTATGCGAAAGAACGTGTCTCGGTGATCTCCTAAACATGCATAAGCGAGACTGAGAGGGAAGTAGGATTTTATAGACATGATCAATGGGGTTTTGCTTGCCTTGCTGACGAGGTTCGATAACGGTGTCTTCAACGAAGGGGGTGGCCTCCGGTTCCGGTTGCACGTCTATCGAGCAAACAATCAAACAATGGTATAAATTTATTTGCAATGCATCAAACACATGATCAATATTGAAATGGTGATGTTCTTGGTCACAAAGTGTGTACAATTCCATTTAAAAGAAGTCACATGCAAAGTCATTTGCAAATGTACCTCAAATTTGAATTTGAATTAAAGCGATATGGATGTTTTGCACTGTTCACCCAATTTTAGTTGGTCAAACATGGAAACAGAGCCCATATTCATAATCCTTGGATTTTTCTGATAATTTTAGACATATTATTTGTTATATTTGGAGTTCATATGAATTAGTTATGAATTTCCCAAGTTTAAATGATTTTCTGGAATTTTCTGGAATTACTTTAAATCTTTTCTATTTCTGGAAATTCTTTACTGCGTCAGCATGACACAATGCTAACATCAGGGGGGTCTGACTGGTGGGGCCTGCTTGTCATTCTCTCAGGGTTAATCCCCGGTTGGAATTAACTAACAGGAGCTTGGGGGGGGGGGGGGGGGCTGGCCCACATGTCATTGGGCTAGGGGGTGGGTTAACAGGGTCATTAGGGCTAATGACCGGCGGCTAACCGGCGGCAGCTACAGGCGCGGCGGAGGGCTCGCCGGAGTGGGTTTCCAGCCACCAATTGGCACGGGAAGACCATGGGAAGATGCGCCGGGCTCGTCCGCTTCGAGCTGTGCCACCAGGGGGTCTCGGGGAGGGCTAAAACGACGCCGGCGACGACGAGGTGCGGCGGTCGGCCACTGGTGAGGTGGAGGTGGGGCTACGGTGCACGGGAGAGAGCGCGGAATGGGGGAAAACTACGAGGGGCTCACCCCGGATGCAACGGCGTCGACGGCGAGAGCTCGGAGGGCGTGACGACGACAAATTTGCCGACGAGGTCCACGGCGGCCGGTGGCTTGTTGGTGAAGAAGGCGACGAGTACAGAGCTCCTCGGCTCGATTGGCTCCGCGGGAAGACGAAGTCGGCGACGCCGGTGACGATGGACAAGGCGGCGAGGGCGGAGGGGGCTTCTGGCCACGACTGGGCGGCGGCGTGCTCCGGCTGGGCTTCGGGTCCGCGCAGAAACGAGAGAGACAGAGCGCTGGGAGAGAGCCAGAGGAGGGGGAAGAGGTGGGGTGGTTTTGGCGAGCTGCGTGGCGTCCGCGGAGGGAAGAGGAGGCTCCAGAAGCCCTCGGTGGCGTCCACGGCGCTCGCCACCGAGCTGCTTGCCCGTCGGTGAGGAAGACGACAGAGGAGGCTGCGGGCTGGGCCAGGCTGGTGGGCTCGGGGGGGGGGACTAGTTGGGGTGGAAGCCAGGAGTTCTCCTTTTCTAAAACTTCTCTGTTTTAATTTTCTGCCCTTTTGTTTTGCCCTGGTAAAAATACCAAAGCATTTTATAAAAATGCCCAATTACTTTTATTAGTACTAGGTGACCAGAAGCTAGTCACATAAGGAATTTGGGCATTTTTGAAATTCAATAAATTTAGAATTTCAATTCAAATAGGGTTATTTTAATTTCCAAAGCCACTGTTTGAATATTAGAAAATTCCATGTGCATGGGATTGATCCCAAACCACTTTTAAAATGATCAGCATCATTTATAGGAATTTTCCAAATGTTCAAAAGATTTTTGGAAAAAGATTTTTATCTGGCCATTTATTTAAAATTTCTAGGGCTTTTCTTTCCCCATTTTGAATTTCTTTTTGAATTTTTGCATGATGCAAAGGGCTCAAATAAACCTAGTACTTACCCTAGTTGGGGTTCTGACAGCTACCATCTGTGTTTGAGCCACCGGCATGATCATCCTCGTCGGCGGTGTTCATCTCCCCTTTTGTACCCTCCTCCTCCATGTCATCATCCTTCGATGAATCGGACTCCGACTCTATCTCCTCCTCATAGTCCTCCTCGCCCGGAGGTACTTCCTCTTCTCTCTGCTCCTCAACCTCTTCCTGGGAGTATTCCCAAAATTGCATCCTTTTTTTCCCGACTGAGAAGAAGGATCGACGTCGTCTCCGGTCGACATGTTTGCACTAGTACAATATTAAGAAATGCAACTACTTAATTAATTAGCACAATAAATAAATGCAACTACTCTTATGTTAAGAAAAATAACGAAGGTCATGCACGAATTCACGGAAAAATTTGGCATGATCTTTGCTATTTTTCTTAACATGAGCGTGCCCCATTCTCAACCGAAACGGAAGTTAATCAACATTTCGGGAGAAAGGGGATAATGATTTGTACCTGCACAAAAAAATGCCTACATATAGGCACAAGCAACATATATATATATTGTAGAATAGTACATATTCTAGCAGTGCACTAAATAGTGCATAAAAATATTGATAAAAAAACATCTTGTCTGCTCAGCAATAGAGAGGCATATAGCTAGCTAGAAGCCTAAAATTCTATTCATTGCTACCACACAAAACAAAAAAATTGTGTTCCTTTGTAAACACCTTGCCACACCCATTACCTACTGATTTTCCTCCTCTCTCTTTTAATTCTGTTAAGAACAAATTCTACACTTGCTTGGGTTTTTTCATATGGTAAAAAAGGTATTTGCACTTCAATATAAAAAAAGATAAGTAGATCTTCCCAAAATTTCATATACATCCATTTATCTACAAAAGTTTTCATTAAGTTATAAACTTCATATACAATTTTTTCTAAAGCATATAAGAGTCAAACCATATTAGAAAATTTATCTTTGTTACAATATCTATAACCTATTTTGTCTGAATTTATCTATACTACTTGCAAGTTCTACTTTGCAACACCTAAAAAATAGAAAATTTGGACCTAGGTGTTCAATTTGTTCCTAGGAGTTCTATTTGTTCTCCTATGCTAAAAATCCAAAACAGGGGCACACACACAAGTGAAGAACATGGGCACTAGCTCTGAATTTAGTAGCACTAGCACTTGTCTAAAAAATCCAAAATCCTCCACTTTGTTTTTACTTGTGTTCTCTGAATTTTGGACCTGTAGAACCCTAATCTACACCAGAATTTAGTAGCACTAGCTCTGAACAGGGGCTCTAGCAGTTGGACCTAGGGAGCACGGGGAGTAAGAAGGAGGAAGAAAGGACCGACCTAGGGAGCACGGGGAGGAAGAATACAACCGACATCGAGGCAGAAGGGTAGGGGATCCTCCGGTGGTGCCACGACGGCTTCGGTGGCGGCGGCTCCTCCAAAGGCGCAGGGGCGGTTCCGGTGGCGCGGGGGCGGCTCCGATGGCGACGCGGCAGCGACTAGAGAGAAGGTCACGGCATAAGGGTGGCACATTTTGCCAGAATGCGCCACCAAGTGGTTTCTTATGGGTGGCGCATTTTGCCAGAATGCGCCACGCATAAGGAACCACTTGGTGGCGCATTCTGGCAAAATGCGCCACCCATAAGGGGTTTTTATTTTTCCTACTTATTATTGCAATTTCCATTCTACCAATTTTTTTTCAAATTCCATTTTGCCATATGCAATTATACTAGTATTTTGTACTCGTGTTTTTAGATAAACAAGGATGATTTGTTAGTACCTCATACTTTTGTTTTTTAGCGTGATATATATGATCTCATGGGCAACCAAATACTTTGATAAATTATGATATGCAGATTAAATCCATGCATACACAAAGTGAATTACAAAATATTTTTCTTAAATTTGGAGCTAGCTATCTAGCTAGCGTTTCCTCACGATCTTCTTCTTGCCCTTCTTTGTCTTGGTTGAATAAATTAGGCCTGGGACGCCTTCAATTTTCCTCTTGAACGGGAGACCTTTCTTCGGTAGGGTTGTGGTGCATGTATCCTGAGCGGCTTAGTCATCTCCCATCTTCGGGTCGCCGTACTTGTCAAAGTCTTTCTCGTTGGCAACTCCATCTATTCCGATGATGTTTCTTTTGCCTCTCCTCACTACAACACGGCTAGGATTTTGTGGGTCGGTAATGAAGAAGCATTGGTCCACTTGGCTAGCCAGTACCCATGGCTCATTTTCCGCGGTGACGTTTGCGCCCGCAGACTTGGATTTGGCTTCGGGTATAACCATGGTGGTGAAGTACCGGTCTTTTTTTACGACGCTCTTGGCCCATCTCACACGGAACATCGGCACTTTCTCTCCACAGTAGTCGATCTCCCATATGTCCTCGATCCTTCCGTAGAATCTTTCCTTGATGTCATCGGTGTAGAATATCCCCGTTACCCCTGAGTTCTGGTAATCGCAGTTATTATCCTTTTCCTCCGTGTAGAATGTATAGTCGTTGATATCATACGCTTGATAGGTCATCAGGTTGCGTGCAGCACCCTGTGACAAGGTGAATATCATCTTTTCGTCCTCGGAAGCATTCCTTCGCGGGGGATTAGCACGAAGCTCGTCCCTGAACCAAGTCATGAAACCGGAGTTGTGCTCTTTGATTAGCCGTGGATCTCGGTCCGTTATCTGCAGGCCCTGGTCACTATACTTGTTCCTGAATACATCCTTGTGCTTTATTATCCAAGGATCGACCAGCTGGATGTGTTGTAGCACGACTAGGCTTGCTCTTTCAAAGTCGATGTCTCGACCCTCGAAGTTGACATGCATTGCGCGGCTTCCCTCCTGGTGACCACACCCATCGATCCTGCCAAAGTGCTTGTTGACGGGCAGACAACCAGGGTTCTCGGTGTTGAGATAATTCATGCAAAAAGAGATGCACTCTTCGGTTAGAAAGCCCTTCGCTATGCTTCCATCTGGACGGGACCTGTTACGAACGTATTTTTTATGTGTCCATTCATCCTTTCGAACGGCATCATGCTGCGCAGGATCTATCTAATCAAGAACATCAGAGCCGCATTATTGATCAATCTAAACGTCTAACCCATCAGAAGAGAGTCAAGTTCCTCAAGGTTCAGTGGTCAAATCATTCTTAAGATGAAGCCACTTGGGAACGCGAAGATCGTTGATACGTCCAAAACGTATCTATAATTTCTGCTTGCTCCATGCCTCTTTTGTGTGATATTGTTATGATATTGATGAACTTCCATACACTTTTGATCATATTTGGACTAACCTATTAACTCAGTGCACCCCAGTGACAGTTCCTGTTTTCTACTGTTTTTGTATTTCAGGTTTTCCAATTATTTAAAGTGCCAGAAAAATTCCGGGAAAAATATAGGAAAAATCAGCGTACAGGAAGCTTCCAGAGTCCCGAAGGGGGGCCAAAGGGGACCCACCTGGGCTCCAGGCGGCCAGGTGGCGCGGCCTAGGGTGGGGCCTCGCCGAGAGGCCGCCTGGACCCCTGGTGGCCCCCCTAGCTGCCCCCCTTCGCCTATTTATTCCCCGTGACGAGAAACCCTCGGGGACATAACCCTTTTTCGCGATCTCTCCTCTGTTCCGCCGCCGCCGCGCTTCCAAGATCGAGAGCACCAGGAGCCCTCTTCCCGGCACCCTGTCGGAGGGAGGAACAACCACCGGGAGCTTCTCCACCACCATGGATGCTTCCCAGATGAACCGTGAGTAGTCCACCTTGTATCATGGGTCTATGATCAGTATCTATGTGATGTTCTCCTCCCCTCTTTGTTCTTAATGGATTAGACCTCGTGAGCTGCCCTACATGATCGAGGCACATATGTAATCTTTCTGCTGTTGCTATGCTGAGTTTGTTGGGATCTGATGGATTATGAGACTATGTTCAGATTGTGTTTGAGTAATATATTTGATTCTCCTCTTTTATATTTATGCTCTTGAGTAATTCTTGCATGTTCTCCGTTGCTGTTTATTGCTTTGGCCAAGTAGTAGGTAGTGGCTCCACGAGGGAGCGTTATGCATGATTGTGGGTTCATGCCCCCTGATGACTAGCTTGAGTGACAGAAACATGTGTCTAGGGGATGTGTTGTTGCTACAAGGGAGAAAACAACGGTGCTTGTACTTGCGGGTGCAAGGATTGTTTACTTTACGCAAAGTTCTTTAATGCAGTTGTCTGTTGCTTTGAGTTTACACTTTGGGTGGGATTCGCAACTTAATACCAGCGAGATGTTCTGGATAGATATCTCAAGGTGGATGATTAGTAGGTAGATGCAAATGGATTTAGGTCTACTTGTCTTGGCGTACCGCCCATGCTTTTGAGCCTCTGCCTTTCTTTATAGCATAGTTAGCATTGGTTTGCGCACATAATCCTGTCAATTGCCCAGCTGTAATTTGTTTACCTCGCATGGCTAGTTTATCGTCTTTTGGGAGAGAGACATCACTAGTGAACATCATGGGACCCCGGTCTATATTTCCAATATTGTTTACACCCGCTATTTATTTCCTGCTTTATTTACCTTTCCGTTGCTATCACAATCATTATTATCCCGTGCGTTTGATCCTTTGTGAACAACAAGGCCGGAGGGATTGACAACCTCTCTGAACTCGTTGGGAGCAATGTTATCTGTTGTGTGTGCAGGTCCACGTCAACTCTCGCTCCACCAAAGCACTTTCTGGCGCTGTTGTCACCTTCCTGTCGTTGTTGGAGTCCTACTGGAGACAAACCTTGGTATCCTCACCGAGGGAAATTTGCTGTTGTCTACATCTCAACCTTCCACTTTGGGTAACCAATGAGGGGAGAGAAGCCATCAAAGAAATTTCTGGCGCCGTTGCCGGGGACTCCACTCTTCAAGATAGGGGAGTTGCACACTATCTTTTATCTTTGCTTTTTAGTCTTGTTAGTTTACCTTTCAGTTTTTTGCTTTAGTGTCCTTTATCAAAAATCAAAAAATAGTTATCTTGCTTGCTGCTGCTATGGGTTCCTCCGAGAATACCAACTTGTGGGACTTCACTAGTTGATGGGGATCAACCCAGGAAAATCCCATGGTCAGGGACCCTGGGTTAGTCATGAGATGCACAGGTTGGACGATAGCTCGTCGGCAAACAGGAAGGCTCGCTCCTGCCCGATGTTATTGATGGGGGAGATGCGATTACAATGGAGGCCAAGGCTGGAGCGCTCAAGGCTAGGGGTACAGGTGATATTAGATGTCTTTGGCGTCGCCCCTCCTAGCCCTTATATACTGGGCTAGGTCTCGGGGAGTTCATCTATATTACAAGTAAGCTTTCCTAACCCTAGCTTGCTCCGTACGGAAGGTCTTCGCACCTTCCTTGTGAGTCGTGGACTCCTACGTCGGTTCCAGCTAGCAGGCCGAGGTTGTATCTTCATGGGCCTTCTGTCTTCATGGACACCAAGTAGGCTTATTCGTAGGAGTCGTGGGGTCACCCCCTCATCAGTAGCCCCCGAGTGCCTGGGGGACTCGAAGAGTCGCGCGGGGACTCGAGTACATTCATTTGTCGGTTATTGGTATGCGCGGTTCATCCGCGGGTCGCTGGCAGTCTGGTGACCATGACAAAACCTGTTTCGAGGGATGCTAAGCTGAAAGGGCCCAAGGAGTCGACGGGTCGAGCCTTGGTGAATTGCACTAGGGCAAATACGTACAGTATCCCAATCAAACCCACGTCCCTCGACGTGAGCTTAGAACACTGGTGTCGAGCAAAATTCCGGCCTCTTCAGGTCTTACGGTGTTCATTTGCCGCCAGTAATGTGCATAGACTAAGGCGCGTCCGCCCGGCTTTTCTATCATGCGCAGCGCATGGGAAAGGTTGGGTGTGAAATCGCTCTTCGGCAAGTCCCAGCCCTGCCGTACTTCGCAGCGGGGTCTTACCTACACGCTAATCTTGCGTGGCATCTGGGCACAGTGTATCGTGTTCCAGAAATGTGTGTTTTTGAAGCGCGGAGCCTTATGGCAGTGCACCCGCTTGGAACAAAACATCAAGCGAGCTATTCACTCATTCACCCCGAGGAGCTTGTTTTGAGTGCTCAGTCGGGGGTTTTTCGCGAGTAATCACTCGAATGCCGTTTCGGCTCTTGAGGTGAGGGAGCACCTGAGACTCTTAGCACCGTATGGTCTTGGTGAATGCATGTTTGTCTTTGCGTCGGGTTGAGGGAGCACCTGAGACTCTTCGTGAGTGCGAGTGGTCACTCGAGCACTTTGCTGACCTTTAGGTGAGGGAGCACCCGGGACTCTTATGATGTACTCTCCCGATGGGAGTAAGATGTTTTTTCTCCATCAGGAAAAAGATCTGAAAGATTAAATCTCAAGGCCTTGATGTCTGTTTGGTTTTCTTCGCCGCTTGTCAGGGATAGCGATGCCTCTGTTTGATGGCTGTCAAGGATGCTCTGCCAGTGAACCGTCACGTCTTCATGACCGGTCATAATAATGGCCGCTGTGGCGTGCAGCAGGCGCCGGTTGATTTTCCGATACGCACGTTGGAAACGCGCGTGAATTGACGCGTCTTGTGCACAGTGCATCCCGTGGGTGAGCATCTTGGTCTTGGAGTCCGAGACGTCTGCGACGGTTAGTCTTTGAATTAATTGCTGCTGTCGTCTTGTCTTCTCTGTGCTTGAGGATTGTTGTTCTATAAATAAACCTTTCTCTTTGACAGCGTTCCGCCTCTATCCAGCTTGCTGCTTTGCCTCTTCCTTCTTCTCTTGTTCCTCTCATGGCTCCCAAGCGGGGTGTTGGCCGTGGCCGTGTTCGTCGTGGCCGTGGTGGCCGTACACCACGTTCATGCCTTGGTGGTCGCCATGATGCGGCGCCAGTGCCTTCCTCTTCTCCCTTGGAGGAGGGATTCTGGCGCTATGACTTTCTTTTACATGTTCGTGGCCAAAGTGCCAATCGCGTTCTTCTTCCTTCTGCTTTTTCCGCCATTGTCTCTGAACGTGGCTTGGATGTCTTGCTTCTGCATCTTCAAGGGAGCTGTCGATCTCCTTCTTATGTTGACTTGGAGGTTGATAGTTCCCGCTTGATTTTTCTTGGCTCTGGTTGGAGTTTGTTTGCTCGGCGATTGAATTTGCGAGATGGGGATGTGCTCAGCTGTCGTTTTGACGGCGAAAGAACTGTCACTGTCCGCGCGTTCGACCTGAGCGGCAACAGCATGGATCCGCGCTGGCAGGAGTCGAGCAGCGGCAGCTCCACAAAGTCGAGGAGTCCTTCGCCTGCGTCTTCGACTGCTTCTTCCTCCAGGGACTCTTCTGGTGCTGGTGGTGAGCCGTCTTCAACTACTTACCCCTCTGGCTCTGAAGAAGACCTCGATGTCAAGCCACCATTTAAACGAGCGCGGCAGGCGACCTTGTAGAACTGGAGGCAGCGGCGTCATCTTCACCGGCAGCTTGGGCGGAGCTGGAGAAGAAGATAGAGGAGCAGGAGAAGAAGCTGGTGGAGCATCGTCTTCAATGGCTCCGCAAATAAGTCGAGCTTCACCTTTTGTTATGTCATTGACATCATGAGCCTGCTGCTTCGACTCCTCCTTTGTCTGTGATGATGCTCTTGTACTAGAGTCGATTACCCCTCATGGGCACACATGTAGAAGTCATAATTCCTTGGGTGATTCCCTCTTGTAACAGGAGCTGCCTTCTATCCAAATTTAGTTGAGTCCTTTTTGTACTGAAGATGATCCTTATGATGTAAATTGTGCTTGATCCTTTGCAATGGAATTTATATTTGGGCCTCTATGCAATCGAAATCTGAGTTCGAGTCCTTGACGATCAGGAGCTGTCTTCGATTTCTTTGGAACTGAGAGTTGTGTTCGAGCCCTTTGCGGCCGAGAGCTGTCTTCGAGTCCGTCCAATACTTTGCATTGGGGGTTCTATCGGGTGCGCGACAGCGCTCCCGATGGGAGTAGCCCCCGAGGCTACGCTTGAGTCGAAGGGTCGAGCGTAGGCTAGAATTTGTTGCCGTTTCTGTCTTTTATCGGGTGCGCGGCAGCGCTCCCGATGGGAGTAGCCCCCGAGTCTTTAGGTGATCGTTGTCGATCGGGTGAAGACTAAATGAGCCTGTGTCCTGTGCTTCCTCCAAAGTTTCTTCAGAGTACTTGGTGCTCCATCCGATTGTGGCCATGTCTTTCGAACCTTGTTTTCAGCAGGTGGGGCTGGCCGGGTATTTTTTGCTTGAGCGTTTTTTAAGCTTCAGACTGCGCGAACGGTCTTCGGGAGGCGATGGTCCTCGATCTCCCGAGTGCTTGGATGTAGGGGTCGCGTGGGTGACGATAGTGTCCTTCGGGGGGATTTGTTGTTCTCGAGTCCCCGAGTTTTTTGATGAAGATCGCGTAGGCGATAGCATCACTCGGGGGGATTTTGCTCTTAAGCACCCCGAGTGCTTTCGTTAAGATCGCGTAGGCGATAGCGTTGCTCGAGGGGTTTTGCTCTTAAGCCCCCGAGTGTTTTGGTTAAGATCGCGTAGGCGATAGCATCTCTCGGGGGGATTTTATTCTTAAGCCCCCGAGTGCTTTGGTTAAGATCGCGTAGGCGATAGCGTCTCTCTGGGGGATTTTGCTCTTAAGCCCCCGAGTGCTTTGGTTAAGATCGCGTAGGCGATAGCGTCTCTCGGGGGGATTTTGTTCTTAAGCCCCCGAATGCTTTGGTTAAGATCGCGTAGGCGATAGCGTCTCTCGGGGGGATTTTATTCTTAAGCCCCCGAGTGCTTTGATTAAGATCGCGTAGGCGATAGCGTCTCTCGGGGGGATTTTATTCTTAAGCCCCCGAGTGCTTTGATTAGGATCGCGTAGGCGATAGCATCTCTCGGATGGATTTTGTTCTTAAGCCCCCCGAGTGCTTTGAGATGGCAGTATTTGGGCAGCATTTATTTTATTGCGGTCAAGCGGTTACATGAGTTGCCAGTCATGTCCGACCGATAGGGGCTATGGATAGAACAGTCGCAAGTTTGCTACGTTCCATGGGTTGCCCACGTCCTCGTCTGTCTTCGGGTTCCTCAGCCTGTCGGCGCTGCCTTCGATGACTTCTGAGACTATGAATGGTCCTTCCGATTGGGGGGCAAGTTTGTGGATCTTCTCTTGTATTAGTCGTAGGACTAGGTCACCTTTGTTGAAGGTTCTAGTGCGCAATCGACTGCTTTGGTAGGTACATAGTTTGTCTTGGTACCTCTCTGATTTTGTCAGGGATGTGTCTCTTGCTTCGTCAGCCGTATCTTTGTCATCTTGTAGTGCTTCTTCTGCTTCTTCTTCTTCGTATCCGGTGACCCGGGGTGCTCCGAACTTGAGGTCATGTGGTAGGACTGCCTCTGCCCCGTACACCATGAAGAAGGGTGTGTACTGGGTCGCGGTGTTTGGTGTAGTACGTAGGCTCCATAGGACCGCGGGGAGCTCTTCTACCCAGTTGCCTGCGGCTTGCTCGAGTGGTGCGTGGAGCCGTTTCTTGATTCCCCCGCAGACAAGGCTGTTTGCTTTTTCCACCTGGCCGTTGGACTGCGGGTGCGCGACTGATGCATAATTGATTTTGATGCCCAGTTCTTCGCAGAGGTTCTGAAATTCTGCGGCTGTGAAGTTCGTGCCGTTGTCCGTGATGATGTTGTGTGGTACTCCGAATCTGAAGATGATCGACTTGATGAAGTTGACAGCCGTGAGTGCTGTGGAGCTGGTGATGGGCACTGCTTCAATCCATTTAGTGAACTTGTCGACTGCAACGAGCAGGTGTGTCCTTCCGCCCTTTGATGATTTCTTGAGTGGGCCCACCATGTCGAGTCCCCAGGTGGCGAACGGCTAGGATAGTGGTATGGTCTTGAGCTCTGATGCGGGAGCGTGTGGACTGTTGGCGAATTTCTGGCAAGCTACACAATGTCGCACGATTTCCTCTGCGTTTTTCATGGCTGTGGGCCAGTAGAACCCAGCTCAGAATGCTTTCGACACTAGTACTCGACTGCTCGCGTGGTGCCCGCAGGTGCCTTCGTGGATTTCGAGCGGTAGGGCTTTGCCGTCCTCTTCGTCGATGCACCTTTGAAGTATCTGGGTGATGCTGCGCTTGTATAGTTGTCCGTTGATCACCGTGAACGCCTTGGATCGTCGGTTGATGCGTCGTGCTTCGGCTACGTCTTGTGGTAGCGTGCCTTCGATTAGGAATCGGAGGAACGGTTTTGTCCAGACGGGTCCTTCGAGCTCTGTCGGAGCTGTGCTCTCGGATGTGCTTGTGCTTGTGCCTTCTGATGGGGTTGCTGCTGCCACCTGCGCCATTTCTGTTGCTTCTTCGCCGTCCACGACTGCTTCAGGTGTTGCTGCCTGTACCTTGATGGATCTCCGGCTGATGCATTCGAGAAAAATGTCGGGTGGTACAGGCCCCCGGGTCGAACTGATGTTCGCGAGCTCGTCAGCTTCTGTGTTGTTGTCCCTGGTGATGTAGTTGAGCTTGCAACCGTCGAAACTTCCTTCGAGTTCGTTGTAGAGCTTTTGGTAGGCCGCCATGTTGTCGGCTATTGCGTTGCAGTTTCTCATCGTCTGCTGGACGACGAGATTGGAGTCCCTGTAAATTATGAGGCGAGTGGCTCCGCATGTTTTGGCCATGCGCATGCCATGGAGGAGTGCCTCGTATTCTGCTTCGTTGTTGGAGGCGTGACTGAAGTTGATCTAGAGGACATATTTCAGCTTTGGTCCTTTAGGGGAGATGAGCACAACTCCTGCCCCAGCTCCTTGTTGTCTCTTGGACCCATCGAAGAACATTGACCATGATCTTGATAGGTCTGGGGGGCCTGGTGTCTGAACCTCCGTCCACTCTTCCAGGAAATCTGGGAGTACTTGGGCTTTGATGGATGTTGGGTGCTTGAACTGCAGGTCCCGTGGGCTGAGCTCAATGTTCCACTCGGCGACTCGCCCGGTTTCTCCAGGTTTGTTGAGTATGTCAGCGAGTGGTGCGCTGCTCACGATTGTGATAGGGTTCTCGTCGAAGTAGTGGGACACCTTTCTTTTAGTCATGACGATGGCCAGTAGTAGCTTCTGATAGTGTGGGTACCGCTGCTGGGATTTGGTCAGGAGCATGCTGAGGTAGTAGATTGGTCTTTGGATGCTCTGGACCTTGCCTTCTTCTGTGCGTTCGATAACGAGCGTTGTGCTTACTACACTGCTACGTGCTTCCACGTAGAGGTATAGCTTCTCTCGTTCCTTAGGTACCGCCAGGATTGGTGGGGTCGAGAGTGTCTTTTTCAGGTCCGCGAATGCTTGGCGGGCTTTCGCCGTCCACTCGAATTTCTCTCCTTTCCTGAGCAGCTTATAGAAAGGCAGCGTGCGTTCTCCCAGCCTGCTGATGAAGCGGCTTAGGGCTGCGAGTTTTCCAGTGAGCTGTTGTACTCCTTTGACGTCGGTTGGTTCTTGCATGCGGGTGATGGCTTGGACTTTCTCAGGGTTTGCCTCGATTCCTCGGGCAGAGACCATATAGCCAAGCAGCTTTCCCGCCGGTACGCCGAATGCGCACTTCTTTGGGTTGAGTTTGATTCTGTATTTGTTGAGCGCTGTGAAGGTTTCGCGCAGGTCGTCAAGTAGTGTGGCTGCTTTTTAGGTCTTGATGACGATGCCGTCCACGTAGATTTGCATGTTTCTTTCGATTTTCTCCTGCAGGCAGGCCTGCATCATTCGTTGGTAAGTGGCGCCTGCGCTTTTGAGCCCGAAGGGCATGGTCCTGTAGTAGAATACACCATAAGGGGTGATGAACGATGTGTGCTCTTCGTCTTCTTCCTTCATCCTGATCTGGTTGTATCCTGTGAGGACGTGATGCTGGTCTCCGTGTCATGTAGCTGGTAGACTTCGACTATGTTTATGCTCTCAGCTGCTCTAGACTGCAGGGTGTGGGCGTCGCGTTGTGCTTGCGGTACCCTTCCTTCTTGGATCATGAGCACCTGTTCTTGTAGTGGCATGTGACGTCCTTCCGGGCTTGAGGTCGGTGATTGTTCGGGTCGTCGGTTGCGCCTGTCTTCTTTCTGCTTCTCCTTCTTGAGGTCGTCGACTAGCTCGTTGAACAGGCGGCAGTCTCTCAAAGTGTGACCTGACCTGACGCGTCCCCAGTCATCCTCGAAGTTGTGGATCGTGCAGGGTCCTGCTAGCTGCTCTCTAACCGTGAGTTTGCTAGATCCGGCATGCCTCTTCCTTCTTGAGATTCTGAAGATCTTCTCGTGATCCTCCGGGTGTTCGTGGAAGCGAGGGTCGGTTTCGATTCCTCGACTCATGTCTTGGTTTTTGATGAGGTTGGCGAATTCATCCGCCCTTCGATCTGGGTCATAGTACTCGCCTACAGGTGTCTCGGAGTCGCTGTCTTGGTTGGCGGCAGGAGCTCGCGCGATGGCGTGTCGTCGAGTGGTCGTTGGTTGTGCGGCTGCGTGATGTGGTTCTTTCATTGCGGCCTCGCCGTAGATCTCCCATGCGCCCCTTTTGGGTCGTCGATTTCTTCTTCCTTGGCGGTGGTTCTGCTGATCGCTGGATTCGATCTCGTAGTCATCGTCTTGATGTGCGGCGGGTGCCCGGGCGGTGGTGGGTTGTCGAAAGATTTGCGAGTCCTCCGCTGCAAGTCGCGGTTTGTCGAGTGGAATTCCTTCGTAGAGGCCCCTCGCCGTTCTTCTGGGCCGTCGACTCCTTCGGCGCTGGCGCTGCACTTGGCCGTTACCGTAGTATCGGTCCTGGCACAACTGTAGCTCGAGCGGTCTTGATGGGGTGGCAGATATGTCTGCCGTGATCTTGAATCCTTCGAGTGGGCTAGATCTGGTTCTTCCTTTTGAGTTGTAGCTTGCTGAAGACGGGACCGCCGAGATCGTGATCCCAACCTGTGTAGTTCCCACAGACGGTGCCAATTGACGGGGATCAACCTCGGCAAATCCCATGGTCAGGGACCTTGGGTTAGTCATGAGATGCACAGGTTGGACGATAGCTCGTCGGCAAACAGGAAGGCTCGCTCCTGCTTGATATTATTGATGGGGGAGATGCGATTACAGTGGAGGCCAAGGCTGGAGCGCTCAAGGCTAGGGTTACAGGTGATATTAGATGTCTTTGGCGTCGCCCCTCCTAGCCCTTATATACTGGGCTAGGTCTCAGGGAGTTCATCTACGTTTACAAGTAAGCTTTCCTAACCCTAGCTTGCTCCGTACGGCATGTCTTCGCACCTTCCTTGTGAGTCGTGGACTCCTACGTCGGTGCCAGCTAGCGGGCCGAGGCTGTATCTTCATGGGCCTTCTGTCTTCATGGACACCAGGTAGGCTTATCCGTAGGAGTCGTGGGGTCACCCCCTCGTCACTAGTCATAACAACAGTGACTTTATCTGCACTCCTATTTCTCCACCTGCCACTTCAGCACCTTCTTATGAGAGTAAACCTGCTTTGCTGAACCTTGTTATGAAAGATCAATTCTCCGGTGCTGGAGATGATATTGCTTTTCACTTGAATAATTTTGTTCAGCTTTGTGATATGCAAAAGTACAAAGAAGTAGATGGTGATATTGTTAAGCTTAAGATTTTTCCTTTCTCCTTGAGAGGAGGAGCTAAAATCTGGTTTCAATCCTTGCCTAGGAATAGCATAGATTCTTGGGATAAGTGCAAGGATGCTTTTATTGGGAAGTACTACCCCCAGCTAAGATTATGCAATTGAGGAGTAATATTATGAATTTTAAGCAGTTGGATAATGAACACGTTTCCCAAGCTTGGGAACGCATGAAATCTCTCGTTAAGAATTTCCCTACACATGGTTTGACTACTTGGATGGTTATCCAAACTTTTTATGCAGGCTTGAACTTTACCTCACGGAACTTGTTAGATTCGGCCGCGGGAGGAACCTTTATGTCAACAACGCTTGGTGCTTCTACAAAACTACTCAATGAGATGATGACCAACTATTCCCAATGGCACACCGAAAGAGCTCCAACAGGTAGGAAGGTAAACTCTATCGAGGAGATTTCCTCCCTAAATGAAAAAGTTGACTTGATTATGGCTCTACTTACCAAGCAAACTCCTATTGATCCTCATGATGTTCCTTTAAATTCTTTGATTGCTCAAGATCAAGTAGATTTGAACTTTGTCTCTAGAAACCACTTCAATAACAATGCTTATAGGAGTAATTTAGGTAGCAATCCTATACCGTTCCCCTCCAACAACTATGGGAACAACAACACTTACACTAGCACCAAGAACCCCACTTCTGAATTAGAGAGTATTCTTAAAGACTTCATCACTACCCAAAAAGCCTTCAACAAAATTGTAGAGGAAAAACTAGAAAAATTAGATAATCTCTCGTCGAAGGTAGACAATTTAGCCCATGAAGTAGAATTGCTTAAAATTAGAACTTCTCCTCTTGAGGAGAGGAAGGTCACTCCTATGAACGCTATTCATGTAACGACCCAATTCACATAGAATTGAAGTCTCTGTGCTCAAGTGCCAGTCCCTGGATCGAACTCGCTGGCACACACAATATCATAGATGTATATCAAAGTACAAGTGCATCATTATTACAATGTATGATCCAGAGTAAAACAAATAACAAGTTGCATAGCTCAAGGCTAGCTTATTCAATATAAATATAGCGGAAACGAAAGCAAGTAATGTGGAGTCCCATCAACAGCCACAAGCGAACATGCTGAGTGTAGACCCGCAACCCGAAACGCACCTTACTGGTCGTCTGAAAAACCTGCAACACCGAAGGTTACAGCCTGACAACTGGTCAGTACATCTGATTTGTACGGCAAGTGACACGGAAAAGGTATATATAAAGGACCTACAACTACATGCAAGGTAAGTCAAAGGAAAGGCTTATGGTTTTGTTTTGCATAAAGCCAATTTTCTCCTGAACTAAACTAGTCAAAATATTAAGTTGAATTCTACCTGAAACACACAACAACCCATGCTAATCTTTCCCAACAAATTATTATTAAATGTTCATCTGTCAAGATCATTCATCAACAGTACTGACTAGTTGCTCAAATTTCGTCCGTAACCGTGAACACGGCTAATCATGATCAGTTTATACGCTCTGCAGAGGTTGTACACGTTCCCCACTGGACTCAACCCGAAGATTGAGACAAAGACTTTCCGAAGAGGTTGCCTCCACCCTTTGGTAGCCGGTACACCTAACACACATCTACATCAGCTAGCTACCAGGGCCAGGTTCCCCACAACGTACTCGTGCTAAGCCAGAGCCCATATAGCCAGTGGCCGTACGCGGCAGCTACTAGTAATATTGCCTGTCTGATATTTTTGAGCCTGGACGGCGCTCACTGCGTTCAGAGGGTAGACACCATGTCGCACCCGGTTCACCACCATAACAACCATTGGGTGCATTTAACCCCGGCACTGTCCTTAGACAAGGCACAACCACCGGGATGCAACCTGCCCGTCCAGAAGTGATTTCTATTTATTATAAAGTTGCTACACAAATTATGAAATAGCTCACATGCACTCCATGAAATTCTCACAACCCAATCCACGAATATAAAGCATAGCAGTAAAGTAACAACACGTGCTAGGTTGATCTACAAAATACAAGTCAAGACATGTGGCTATCCTAACTGGTTTTGCAGCAACAGTACGGTAAACTACCTATCATACAATAGGGTGATATTCTTAACATAATGCATATAGAAAATATAGGTATGAGTATGGTCAAAACATCACTTGCCTTCTTCCTGTTCCTGACGATCACAATCCTCACAAAACGAGGCGGCGCACTCCGGACAATCTATACGAGCAAACATTGCACCAATCAACATACATTCAATACAAATATGCACAAACATTACTAACCATGAAAAGAGCAGTAGAAAAACTTGCCTAACAGAAGCTAAACTTAATGTACTTGTCAAAATAAAACCAACGCAAAAAGAAACGGCGCAAACGGGTGCACCGTTAAAAAGATACGGCTACCGGAAGTTCAAATTTGGATCTTCTTGGGATTCAAATTTTAAAACTTCAAACTTCTGTAACACTTGTTCTACTGGCTAGAAAATTTCACCACGGTCTCAATGCAACTGGAATCACTCAATTCCGAGTTACGGTTAAAAAGTACTCGCAAAAACGGTACCGCGCGATTTCGGGGTCTAAACTGCAAACAGGGACCTATCCGTAAATAAAATAACATGAAAAACGCGATCGGGTCCCTAACGGATTTGGATCCGAATCTCCCCGGAATCCGGCGGCGGCGGCGGCTCGGCCGACCGGCCAGCGGCGCGCGGCGGCCACGATGAGGGGGCGGCGGCCCGGTGAGGAGGCGAGGAGGCGACGGGGCTCACCGGCGTCGAGGCGGCGGCGGCCCGGCGAGTTGCGAAACCCTAATCCGCGGACCCGCGGATGTTTATATGGCCCGACCCGAAAACTTTTTTTAAATCCGAATTAAACACAAATTCGGCCTGGCGGAAAAAAACAAAACAACCCATTAGGGACAAAATAGTTTTAGAAAAATCACGGAATATTATTTTTAATTTCCGTCTTCGCCAATATTTTTAAAATAATAAAATTGAATTTTTGGCTTTACCAAAATATTAAATAAAAATAAAAACTTTGTAACTTATTTTTAAATATTTTAAAATACTTTTCTGGCAATTTAAAAATACCGAAAAACTCCCAAATTGATTTTAAAACTTTTCCGGAGCATAAATAAATTCCCGAAATATTTTTAGAAATTATTTATAACCCCAAAGTAAATTTAAAAAGTCTCCAAAAATATTTTAAACTATTTTCCAACAATTTAAAAATGGGGATAAGTCCTTTTATATCCTCTCCAGCGAACTGCCATGTGTTGAAAAATGTTTAAAAAATATTTTAAAACTCCAGAAAAATGTGGAAGCAGCATGAGATGCATATGATGATCTATTAACATCCGAATTTAGAAAATTGGGATGTTACAAACCTCCCCCCTTAAGATGAATCTCGTCCTCGAGATTCGGGCTGGCTAGCAAAGAGATGCGGGTGGTCTTGCTTCAGATCTTCTTCACGCTCCCAAGTTGCTTCCTCTTCGGTATGATGATCCCACTGAACCTTGCATAGCCTGATCGTCTTGGTGCGGGTAACTCTCTCTGCAGTCTCCAGAATCTTCACAGGTTTATCCTCATAATTCAAGTCACTCTCCAGCTGAATTGCCTCAAGTGGCACTGTATCTCTCAAAGGAATATCTGCCATCTCTGCATGACACTTCTTCAGCTGGGATACGTGAAACACATCATGAACTCCTGACAAAGCTTCTGGCAACTCCAAATGATAAGCTACCTCTCCTCGGCGCTCCAAGATCTTGTAAGGCCCCACAAAACGTGGTGCTAACTTGCCCTTGATTCCAAACCTCTTGATTCCGCGAATTGGTGAAACTCTCAGATACGCACGGTCTCCAACCTCATAGGTTACATCCTTGCGCTTAGCATTTGCATAACTCTTCTGACTGGACTGTGCTATCTTCAGTCTATCGCGGATCAACTTGACTTTCTCCTCAGCATCTCTGATCAGGTCAGGTCTGAAAAACTGACGCTCTCCTACCTCATCCCACATCAACGGAGTCCTGCACTTCCTTCCATACAGTAACTCAAATGGTGCCATCTGAAGACTAGCCTGGTAACTGTTGTTGTATGAGAACTCAGCATACGGTAAGTTGTCATCCCAACTCGAACCATAATCCAACGCACAAGCCCTCAACTTATCCTCCAAGATCTGATTGACTCTCTCGGTCTACCCATCTGTCTGAGGATGGAACGTTGTACTGAACTCCAGCCTAGTGCCCAAGGTCTCATGCAACTGACGCCAAAACTTTGAAGTAAACTGAGTACCTCTATCAGACACAACCTTGCTTGGAACTCCATGCAAACATACGATCATGGACATATAAATCTTGGCCAGCTTGGCACTAATGTAAGTTGTCTTTACTGGAATGAAGTGAGCAACCTTGGTCAAACGATCAACAATCACCCAAATAGAATCATATCCTGACCGAGTCTTGGGTAAACCCGTAATAAAGTCCATACCTATCTGATCCCACTTCCAATCTGGTATAGGCAAAGGCTGCAACAATCCTGCTGGCTTCTGATGCTTAGCTTTGACTCTCTGGCAAACATCACACAATGCAATATACTGAGCTATCTCTCGCTTCAGGCTAGGCCACCAAAATCTCTCCCTCAAATCCAAATACATCTTGGTATTCCTAGGATGAATAGAATAAGCTGAATCATGTGCCTCCTGAAGAATCAACTTCCTGATCTCTTCATCCTGTGGTACACAAATACGCTTCTCAAACCAAATGGCTCCATGCTCATCCTCACGGAAACCCTCTGCTTTCCCTTTGGTCATATTCACCTTTATCTCATCAATTTCTGTATCACCCTTCTGAGCTTCTCTGATTATTTCCAACAGATTTGGCTTCACTTCCAATGTTGCCACATATCCCTTAGGAACTATCTCCAACCTGAGATTCTTGAACTGCTCACATAACTCACGTGGCATACCCTCAACATTAGCAACATTGATATGACTCTTACGGCTCAATGCATCAGCAACCACATTCGCTTTACCAGGATGATACTGCACATTCAAATCATAATCCTTAATAAGCTCCAGCCATCTACTCTACCTGAGATTCAACTCCTTCTGAGTAAAGATATACTTCAAACTCTTATGATCAGTAAAAACATCACAATGATTACCAACAAGATATTGCCTCCATGTTTTCAATGCATGAACAACTGCAGCTAACTCCAAATCATGTGTAGGATAGTTCTGCTCATGGTTCTTAAGCTGACGTGAAGCATAAGCAACAACTCTACCCCATTGCATCAAAACACAACCAAGTCCTCGACGAGATGCATCACAATATACTTGGAAGTCCTTATGTATATCAGGCAAACATAAAACAGGTGCAGTTACTAACCGTTTCTTCAACTCCTGAAAGCTGGTTTCACAAGCCTCACTCCAAACAAACTTATTCTCTTTCTTCAACAGCTCGGTCATTGGTTTTTCAAGCTTGGAGAAATTCTCAATGAACCTCCTATAATATCCTGCAAGACCCAAGAAACTGCGAATGTCTCCAACTGTCGCGGGCGTCGCCCATTCTGTAACTGTTGAAACCTTGGATGGGTCAACAACTACTCCTTCTCCTGACACAACATGTCCAAGGAATCCTACCTCCTTCAACCAAAACTCGCACTTGCTGAACTTGGCATACAATTTGTGCTCCCTGAGCTTCTCCAATACCAAACGCAGATGTGCCTCATGCTCTTGCTCATTCTTGGAATACACCAATATATCATTAATGAACACCACAACGAATCTATCCAAGAACTCCATAAACACCTTGTTCATCATATTCATGAAGTATGCAGGAGCATTAGTCAATCCAAATGACATAACGGTATACTCATACAACCCATACCTTGTAGTAAAAGCAGTCTTTGGAATATCCTTCTCCCGAATCTTCACTTGATGATAACCAGAACGAAGATCAATCTTAGAGAATACACAAGCTCCCTCCAACTGGTCAAATAGGTCATTAATCACAGGTAAAGGATACTTGTTCTTGATAGTAACATCATTTAGAGAACGTTAATCAACACACATCCTCTGGGTTCCATCCTTCTTCTCAACAAACAACACTGGAGATCCCCAAGGTGACGAGCTTGGGCGAATGAAACCCTTTGCCTGCAACTCTCTAATCTGTTCCTTCAATTCTGCAAGTTCCTTAGCGGCCATCCTATACGATCTCTTAGCAATAGGCCCAGCGCCTGGTATTAAATCAATAAGGAACTCAATCTCCCTATCCGGTGGCATACCTGGCAACTCATCTGGAAACACATCCGGATAATCCCTCACGAGACACACATCATCCAGGCTACCCCCCTTAAGAGAATTCACCTGAGCTTGATGATGCTTATACTTGGACACATATCTGATCTTCTGCCCATTCGGTGTACGGAGAGTGATAGACCGACTGGCACAATCAATAACAACTTGGTACTTAGCTAGCCAATCCATGCCCAAAATAACATCCAAACCTTGTGACTTCAACACAATCAAATCTGTAGGAAAAACATGCTTCCCTATGGTTAGGCTCAACTGATAGCATCCCAAACTAGCTGACATCTCCGCTCCCGGTGAACTTATGAGAATAGATGACTTAAGAACTACGGTAGGTAACTCATGCTTATCCACAAATACCCTCGATATGAATGAATGCGATGCACCAGAATCAAAAAGAACAAGTGCGGGTATTGAATTGATAATGAACTTACCAATCACATCATCAGGCTCATCATAGATCTCCTCCACGTTGACATGGTTCACATGCCCCTTGTTGAAAGGATTGGGCTTGACGACTCCATTCCCATTGGACTCTGGGCAGTCTGTGGCATAGTGTCCCATGTTCTTGCACCTGAAACACTGGATGTGACTCAAGTCCTTTGGTGCCTGGCCATTCTGACGGTTGTTTCCATTGCCTCCGTTGGCTCCATTGCTTTCTCCCATTCCCATTGTTCCTTCCATTTCCATTGCCATTGCCATTGCCATTCTTGTTACCATTGTGGCGGTTGTGCCATTATGGTTGTGACCATTCCCACCATGATGGTTGTGTCCTCCACTGTGAACATGGCCATTTCCACCATTGTGGTTATGTCCATGGTTATGTCCTCCATTGCCACCATAAGAATTGCGTGGCTTATGATGCGGTCTAGAGTTATACTTGCCACCATTTTTGTTGTTGTACTTCCTCTTGCGGTTCTCAATGGCCTGCTGCTTTCCTTCCAACACAATAGCTTTGTCTATGAGCCCCTGGCAGTTAGCAAAAGTAGCCACTGTCAACTGGACTCCCAACTCATCATTCAGCCCCTCGAAGAACTTCTCTTGCCTTGTTGCATCATTCCTGACATCATCTGGAGCATATCTTGCAAGCTTATTGAACACCTCAACATACTCGGCCACTGAACGACCTCCCTGACGTAAACTCCGGAACTCCTTCTTCTTCAAGCTCATGGCTCCCGCTGAAAAATGTGCGGCGCGAAAGGCAGACTGGAACTGCGCCCAAGTGATGGTGTCGATGGGATAGGTCACCAAGTAGTTGTCCCACCATGCTGCGGCAGGACCCTCCAGCAAATGTGAGGCAAACCTCACCCTCTCTGCCTCAGTACAGCCAACTGTCTCCATGTTCCGGCCCACTGAACGAAGCCAGTCATCCGCCACTATGGGCTCAGGAGTGCTAGAGAACCTCTAAGGATTCAACCTCAGGAACCTCGCAAGTGTGTCCACAGGTGGTGGTGGCGGCGCATTGTTGTTGTTGCCCATGTTCTGAGTGATCAACTGGATCAACTGAGCTTGTCCTTGAAGTAACTATTGCATGTAAGCTGGCACTCCATTGTTGTTGTTCTCATTCCCCATGGGATCACGTCTCGGCAGCATTTGTTGGGTAAGAATAGGTAAGTTGTAGACAGAAAGTAGCTAGGGAAATATATCCTACCCCATATGCTTATGATGATCATGGCAAGCATTATATATACAATACATATATCACCAATCAACTTCACCAAACAATATCACCATAGAATCAAACATATAACAATCATCAACCAATGCACTCATACGAAAAACCATCACATATCACACCATATAGTTTAAAATATATTGTATAACTGATATAAGATCCTCAAAACAACCACGGGTAACATAAGAGTATATCAAGCAACCTAGTATTGCCATACCGAATAAGTCGACATGGTCAAATACGCTAACACGATAACGATAGCAAACTAATTTCCGGTGAAGTAATTCCGAATGCTGTCTTTGCTAAACAACATGCGGTATTCGCGCCCGCTAATGCGGTTGCTCCTTTTGGGACTTGGCTCCTCTTCTTCTGCCGAGGTCCCCACTTCTGGCTCCTCTTCTGGTTCTTCAATCCCATTGGCCTTCATCTTCTCCTTCAGCCTTGTTATCTCTGCTTGCATCTCCAACCTCTCCTTCTTCAGCTTGTTGTTGTCCCTCTTGAGCCTGGTGTTCTTCTGCTGCAACTCAGTGATGGTGTAGAGGTCTGACTGGATGTCCTTCTCCTGGCAATGGATGTGCTTCTCCAGGCTCTGGATGAAGTAGCTAGTTGTACCTGGCCAAATGGCCCCAGGCACATACTTGAACTTCTTGGGCCATATGTTCCCCGATGGAAGAATCTTGGTCATCTCCGCGTACACCGTACCCTTGAGTCGGCCGGCATACGTCTCAACAATGCGTCCAAGAGCTATGTGAGCGGCTATGCGCACACATTTCTCCTTCTCCTGGGCATGCACCTCGAATGAATCCGTGATCACCCTTTCCTCGTTCGTCCTGCTTCCTAGGATGAAAGTCTCCACTTGCCAGTAGTCATCAGCTCCCCTTGTCTCCAAGATGTCCGGCTCGAAGACTGGCGCGTAGATGTTCAGGTAGTGGCAAATCCCTCTGAGCTCAGGTCCAAACGCCATAGCGCGGTATGACAAAGTGGTCATCTATAATCAAAGAGAGGTAAGGCAAGATTAGAACAGGTATGAATACGAGATAGAGAAGGTAAGTAAGTACAAGACAGAGTGATGTAAAGAAATATTTTCATTCCTATGGCTTTTCTAATCCATTTTCTAGGGTCACGTCCTACAGTCAACACACTGCTCTGATACCATCTGTAACGACACAATTCACATAGAATTGAAGTCTCTGTGCTCAAGTGCCAGTCCCTGGATCGAACTCGCTGGCACACACAGTATCATAGATGTCTATCAAAGTACAAGTGCATCATTATTACAACGTATGATCCAGAGTAAAACAAATAACAAGTTTCATAGCTCAAGGCTAGCTTATTCAATATAAATATAGCAGAAACGAAAGAAAGTAATGCGGAGTCCCATCAACAGCCACAAGAGAACATGCTGAGTGTAGACCCGCAACCCTAAACGCAGCTTACTGGTCGTCTGAAAAACCTGCAACACCGAAGGTTACAGCCCGACAACGGGTCAGTACATCTGATTTGTACGGCAAGTGACACGAAAAAGGTATATATAAAGGGCCTACAACTACATGCAAGGTAAGTCAAAGGAAAGGCTTATGGTTTTGTTTTGCAGAAAGCCAATTTTCTCCTGAACTAAACTAGTCAAAATTTTAAGTTGAATTCTACCTGAAACACACAACAACCCATGCTAATCTTTCCCACCAAATTATTATTAAGTGTTCATCTGTCAAGATCATTCATCAACAGTACTGACTAGTTGCTCAAAGTTCGTCCGTAACCGTGGACACGGCTAATCATGATCAGTTTATACGCTCTGCAGAGGTTGTACACGTTCCCCACTAGACTCAACCCGAAGATTGAGACAAAGACTTTCCAAAGAGGTTGCCTCCACCCTTTGGTAGCCGGTACACCTAACACACATCTACATCAGCTAGCTACCAGGGCCAGGTTCCCCACAACGTACTCGTGCTAAGCCAGAGCCCATATAGCCAGTGGTTGTACACGGAAGCTACTAGTTATATTGCCTGTTTGATCTTTTTGAGCCTGGATGGCGCCCACTGTGTTCAGAGGGTAGACACCATGTCGGACCCGGTTCACCACCATAACAACCATTGGGTGCATTTAACCCCGGCACTGTCCTTAGACATGGCACAACCAGCGGGATGCAACCCGCCCGTCCAGAAGTGATTTCTATTTATTATAAAGTTGCTACACAAATTATTAAATAGCTCACATGCACTCCATGAAATTCTCACAACCCAATCCACGTCTATAAAGCATAGCAGTAAAGTAACAACACGTGCTAGGTTGATCTACAAAATACAAGTCAAGACATGTGGCTATCCTAAACTACCTGTCATGCAATAGGGTGATATTCTTAACATAATGCATATAGAAAATATAGGTATGAGTATGGTCAAAGCATCACTTGCCTTCTTCCTGTTCCTGACGATCACAATCCTCACAAAACGAGGCGGCGCACTCCGGACAATCTATACGAGCAAACATTGCACCAATCAACACACATTCAATACAAATATGCACAAACAGTACTAACCCTGCAAAGAACAGTAGAAAAACTTGCCTAACAGAAGCTAAACTTAAATTACTTGTCAAAATAAAACCAACGCAAAAATAAACGGCGGAAACGGGCGCACCGTTAAAAAGATACGGCTACCGGAAGTTCAAATTTGGATCTGCTTGGGATTCAAATTTGAGAACTTCAAACTTCTGTAACACTTGGTCTACTGGCTATAAAATTTCACCACGGTCGCAACGCAACTAGAATCACTCAATTACGAGTTACGGTTCAAAAGTACTCGCAAAAACGGTACCGCGCGATTTCGGGGTCTAAACTGCAAACAGGGACCTATCCGTAAATAAAATAATGCGAAAAACGCGATTGGGTCCCTGGCGGATTTGGATCCGGATCTCGCCGGAATCCGGTGGCGGCGGCGTGCGGCGGCCCGGCGCGCGGCGGCCACGGCGAGGGGACGGCGGCCCGGTGATGAGGCGAGTAGGCGACGAGGCTCACCGGCGTCGAGGCGGCGGCGGACAACGCGACGGCGGCGGCCCGGCGAGTTTCGAAACCCTAATTCGCGGACCCGCGGATGTTTATATAGCTCGACCCAAAAACTTTTTTTTAAAATCCGAATTAAACACAAATTCGGCCTGGCGGAAAAAAAACAAAACGGCCCATTAGGCCCAAAATAATTTTAGAAAAATCACGGAATATTATTTTTAATTTCCGTCTTTGCCAATATTTTTAAAATAATAAAATTGAATTTTTGGCTTTACCAAAATATTAAATAAAAATAAAAACTTTGCAACTTATTTTTAAATATTTTAAAATTCCAGAAAAATGCGGAAGCAGCATGAGATGCATATGATGATCTATTAACATCCGAATTTAGAAAATTGGGATGTTACAATTCAAGTGCAAATTAATGAAAACATTAGGATGATGGCTAAACTTAAAGAGAGATGGGCTAGAGAAAAGGAGGAAGAAGATAAAATTAAGAGCCTTCCTACACACCATACCATTTCTACTATCCAAGTTGTTGAGGATATCCAAACTGTAAGCACCCAATGCACCCCTAGTCCCATAGGACCTATTAATGGTGATGCTATGACCTCAACTGTAGAAGAAGAAATTCCTATGACTATAGAAGCTACCAAACAAGTGAGCCTAAAGGACACCACTACCACTTTACTTGATAGTAGTGACTTTGATTTTGATAATTGCATCCTTTTTGAACTTATTCGTTTCCTTCACAAGATGTCTAGAGACCCCCACACTAGCACACTTAATCTTGCCTTCACGGAGCATATTACTAATGCTCTTATTAAAGCTAGGGAGGAGAAGCTTAGGGTAGAAGCCTCCATACCTATAAATCTAGAAGATGGTTGGGATCCTATGATTAAAATTAAGTTGAATAATTTCTCTTGCTATTCTTTATGTGATGTTGGAGCTAGTACCTCCGTTATGCCCAAAAGAATGTATGATATATTTGAATTGAAACCTTTTGATCCTTGCTCTTTTGGTATTCGTCTTGTTGACTCTTCCGTAAAGAAACCTTTGGGGAAGATCGATGATGTTCTTATCATTGTCAATGACAATTATGTTCCCGTTGATTTTACTATTATGGACATTGAATGTGAACCTTCTTCTCCAATTATTTTGGGACGTCCTTTTCTTCGCACCGTGGGTGCTGTTATTGATATGAAAGAAGGGATTATAAAATTCCAATTCACTCTCAAGAAAGGGATGGAACACTTCCCTAGAAAGAAGATTAAGTTGCCTTTTGAGTCCGTCTACACGGGCTGGTTATTTTCTTGATAAGACTTCATCCTTTTTGCATTAAGCCTAACTAATGGCTTTAAAGAAGCGCTTTCGGGAGGCAGCCCGCAACGAATTTAGGTTTCCCTTTTTTGTTTTCCTTCTATTTTTAGTGGTCTTGATGATTGTTACTACTGTAGCAACATCATTGTATCTTTAATTTTCAAGCTTTGTGCCAATTATAGCCTCATATGACAAGGGAAGTGAAAGTTGTGACATGCTGTCCAGAAAACAGATTCTGTCCTCGTGACGGGAAAAATGACAGAAAAATCCCAGTTCATCTTTTTGAGCTGAATTTTTTACACAGCTTGCTCTATACAATCACAGAACTTTCTTAAGTTCTGAGTTTTTTGATTTGAGTTACAAAAGTGCCCCTAAAAAATTCTTTACTACCTGCTGGTCTGTTTTTCACAGATTCTGTCCTGTTTTGCCTTTTCTTCATTTTGCAAACCTTAAGCTTTCTTTTTGTTTGCAAAAACTTTTTAGAAATCTTGAGAAACAGTAGCTCTTCAAGAATATCCTTATTTCCAGTAAACAAAAATTATTTTATTGTGGGTACTAACCTGGCTAATCAGATTATGATGAGTTATGTATGAAGGGAGTTTTCAAGTGTGCGAAGGAAGATGATGAAAGAAGATTCAGGAGTGTCAAACGCTCAAGCTTTGGGATGCCCCCATGCATCCCCAATAAATATTCAAGGAGACTCAAGCGTCTAAGCTTGGGGATGCCCCCGTGCATCCCCTTCTCCATCAACAATTATCAGTTCGTCTTTCGTTCCACTATATTTTTATCACTTCATGCGTTATGTGCTATGCTTGGAGCGTCTCGCTCTTTATTTTATTTATAGGTTTCTTTAGCTTTGCTTGCTGTTCATAACAAGTTAGAACCCAGCTTTCTTTGTGTGGGAGAGAAACACGCTCCACTTTCAAAATCTAGAACACATCATAGGATTCTTCATGCCTATCTTTGTTGTGTGTGTTCTTTATCTTTTTCATAGCTGCTGTCATGTTTAGCTCTTAGTTTTCATGCTTATCTTTTTAAGAGCTTTTGTTTAGTTTGTTGCTGGAACTCTCTTGAGTTTTCATGTTTATCTTGTTTAGAGAGTTTGCCTGTTGCACTGAGTTGTGTGTCTTGACTTGAAGTAGGTAGTTGAGGTTGCTATTCAATTGTAGTAGTAATTTGCAATTGTTTTGAGGTATTGCTATGAGTAATGTTTGCACTTTTGGTGTCAAGAGCTTTAGCCTATTAGTGACAGATGTATTATTTTGGGAAATCCGTGTTTATTTTCAAAACTTACAAAGTTAGTTGAGAACTTTAGCTACTAGATGGATCACTACTCTTTGGAGGGATCGAATATTTGAGTACACTCACGTACCATGAGTAGAGGATGCGCAAGGATAACCAAACCTCCATACACTCCTACTCGGGGTACTTGTCTCTTTGTGAACCTCCTTTTTATATTGATTGTTACCGATAATAAGTGCATGAGTTCTTCGGACTAATGTGAGTATTCGAAAGTTGACACTTCCACCTACCCATATTTTTCTAGCCTCTCCTGTGCCGTGCATTGCTTTCTTCTCACTCCTAGATTTAGCGTCCACCTTCGTCGGTACATCCAAACCCTTGGCATGATACGCTCTGTCATCATAAACCTCCTTATATCCTTCCTCAAAACAGCCACCATACCTACCTATCAAGGCATTTCCATAGCCTTTCCAAGATACATTGCCATGCAACATCCACCTTCTCATGACTTGATCTTCATGTCATACATGATACTTGCTTGATCGATGAGCCGCATGCTAGTTGGGCCTTGCCCTAATCATTGCTACATGACGCACTAGTATCATTGCATATCCTGCTACACTGGCAGAGGCATACATTTGCATACTTCATGATAGTTATATTTTCTCTATGATTTGAGTACTTTTGTAAAGTGTGAAAGATCTTCTATACTTCTTGTAATATATAGAGTGTTGCCCCTAAAGTGAGGAAAAGATCCCAAAGAGGACAAAATCAAAAGATCCCAAAGTGGAAAATGAGAGAAATAGAAAGAGCCATTGAGGCCACCAAAAAAATACAAAAAAATAGAAAAAAGAGAAAAATAAATAAAAAGAGAGAAGGGGGAACACTACTATTCCTTTTGAGAGATCCACACTCGTACTCCCTCTTATATCTTGTACTTCATAGAGATTATCATTCATGCATATAGCTATGTGGGGACCTTCACACTATAGAACTTGTCTTGTATATTCGAATGATGAGCCTCCTCAAATGAGCTCTAGGTCTTCTTGAGCAAGCAAGTTGGATGCACCCCACTAGTTCCATTGGAGAGCTTACCTTAGCTCATATGTGCATCCGTTGCATGGCAATCCCTACTCCTCACATCATATCTTTCATTTGGCTTTCTCTTGCCTATGATTGTCCTCATTGATATGAGCCTTTCTCAACTTTTTGTCTTCCTCCTCCACCATATTCTCTCTTTTCCATCCTAAGTGTCAACATTCTTGCTTACGCTCATCCATTGATGAGTGCTAAAAATATCGAAAAGGAGTGGATCAGTTTGACTTGTACCTGGCTAGTGGTCTGGGGATGAGTCAAGATAAGATTCCAAAGAAGACCAAGTGTGAAACTTTAGTAGATTAAGTTCTCAACACAAAAATACTTTTCTCTCGTATATCCCTATCCCCTTTCTTGCAAGAAAACACCATTTGGAGACATTCGAGTCACGGACAGCGATAGCTCTTGCACCTTTATGTTCTTATGTTGCTTGTTTCAATGCTAATATAGACTCTTGCCTGTTATGACTTGAATTGAATTACATGCCTTGATTTCTTTACTTAAAAGTTCTTATATGGTTGGTAGCATGTCACCACAGAAATTATTCTTGTTATCATTTACCTACTCGAGGACGAGCAGGAATTAAGCTTGGGGATGTTGATACGTCCAAAACGTATCTATAATTTCTTCTTGCTCCATGCCTCTTTTGTGTGATATTGCTATGATATTGATGAACTTCCATACACTTTTGATCATATTTGGACTAACCTATTAACTCAGTGCACCCCAGTGCCAGTTCCTGTTTTCTGCTATTTTTGTATTTCAGGTTTTCCCATTATTTAAAGTGCCAAAAAAATTCCGGGAAAAATATACGAAAAATCAGCGTATAGGAATCTTCTGGAGTCCCGAAGGGGGGGCCAAAGGGGACCCACCTGGGCTCCAGGCGGCCAGGTGGCGCGGCCTAGGGTGGGGCCGCGCCGGGAGGCCTCCTGGAACCCTGGTGGCCCCCCTAGCTGCCCCCCTTCGCCTATTTATTCCCCGTGACGAGAAACCGTCCGGGACAGAACCTTTTTTCGCGAACTCTCCTCTGTTCCTCGGCCGCCGCACTTCCAAGATCGGGAACACCAGGAGCCCTCTTCCCGGCACCCTGCCGAAGGGAGGAACCACCTCCGACAGCTTCTCTACCACCATGGATGCTTCCCGGATGAACCGTGAGTAGTACACCTTGGACCATGGGTCTATGATCAGTAGCTATATGATGTTCTCCTCCCCTCTTTGTTCTTCATGGATTAGACCTCGTGAGATGCCCTACATGCTCGAGGCACATATGTAATCTTTCTGTTGTTGCTATGCTGAGTTTGTTGGGATCTGATGGATTATGAGACTATGTTCAGATTGTGTTAATGTAACGACCCAATTCACACAGAATTGAAGTCTCTGTGCTCAAGTGCCAGTCCCTGGATCGAACTCGCTGGCACACACAGTATTATAGATGTATATCAAAGTACAAGTGCGTCATTATTACAACGTATGATCCAGAGTAAAATAAATAACAAGTTTCATAGCTCAAGGCTAGCTTATTCAATATAAATATAGTGGAAGAAAAAGCAAGTAACGTGGAGTCCCATCAACAGCCACATGCGAACATGCTGAGTGTAGTCTCGCAACCCCTAAACGCACCTTACTGGTCTTCTGGAGAACCTGCAACACCGAAGGTTACAGCCCTACAACGGGTCAGTACATCTGATTTGTACGGCAAGTGACACGAAAAAGGTTATATAAAGGACCTACAACTACATGCAAGGTAAGTCAAAGGAAAGGCTTATGGTTTTGTTTTGCAGAAAGCCAATTTTCTCCTGAACTAAACTGATCAAAATTTTAAGTTGAACTTAATACTTAAGAAAAAACTGGGCACACCAGTTCCAACACCACACCCTTTATTTAATCTTGCCCACTCAAATTATTATGGTGATTCATATGTCAAGATCCTCCAGTAACAGTAATGCCTAGTAGCTCAATGATGTCCATAACCGGGGACACGGCTAATCATGATTAGTTTTTACTCTGCAGAGGTTAGTACACTTTCCCCGCTGGACTCAACCCGAAGATTAAAATTTTCTCTGGCTTAGAAGAGGTCACGTACACCCAACGGCAAGCCGGTACCACCTATCACATCTACATCTGCTAGCTTTGCACGGGAGAGGCTTCCCACAACGTACTCGACTAAGCCAGAGCCCATATGGCCAGCGGCTGTACATGGAAGCTTCTAGTCACCAAGTATGTCTGATATTTTTGAGCCTGGACGGCGCCAACTTACGTTCAAAGGGTAGCACCATGACGTACTGTCAACCACCAAACCAACCATTAGGGGTACAACCTGGTCTCGCCCTTAGATAAGGCACGAGCCCCCAGGAAGCACTCCCTGCCCGTCCAGAGGTGAATTATATTTAAGGTTGCTAGTCAAATCATTAAATCCTCACATAGCTCAATGAAATCTCAAAGCAATCCCCGTCTACAAGCATAGCAACATATAACCAACACGAACTATGGCGACAAAGAATACAGGATCAGATCATATGGCTATCCTACCAAGTTTGCAGCAATAAAAGTATAAAGCTTCCTACACATGCATAGGGTGATAAGTACTACATGCATAATGAAAAATATAGGATGAGATATGGTCAAAGTGCAACTTGCCTTTTCCATTCGGTGAAGTTCTTCACTCTCACGGTCCAGTCAACTCTATTCGTCACACTCCGAGAACCTATCGCAACGAAGGAACTCAAATAAACAATCAAATCACAAGGACAAACAAAAGATTAACAAAACAAACACAAAGGTTTTAGCAACAAAACAAGCGGCTTGACACGGTACAAGTGTCGATGTGCTCGAAGGTGATCGGTGGAACGTGAACTCGAGAGAGTCAACGGACAAAGAATTGTCGATACAAGATTATGATCAAGGCATTATGAAATCAAGGTAAAGATCATAGCAATATGAATGGTGTGTGGATATTGCCGATAGGATGTCTCATCTGATCCAATATGCAAAAAGAATCACGTGAAACAGAATACTACAACACAGGTCAGAGCGAGTGCAAAATTGAATTGAATTTGAATTTAAACAGATCAAGAAACATTTGAATTTTTGTGTACACATGATATAAACAGAAGGTACATGGAACGAGTGATCCAACGCAAAAATAATCACTCGATTTGGATCAACGGTTTAAAAGATACGGCCTCCGGAATTTGAATTTTAATTTGAAATAAATTCAAATTAAAAAGTGTGCAAAGGTGTGAAAAGTTTACTCTATGATAAAGTATAGATCACTATGAGCGTGTAGGAAAAAGAATCACCTAATTCTGATGCACAGTTTAAAAGATACGGCTACGAAGATAATAGGGTGCAAACTGTGAAAAAGGGCCAATTCGTAAATAAAATAAAAGTTTCTGTCGCAGACAGGTCCTTTTCGCTACAGGACAAAATTGCTGACGTACCGCTAACGTGGCGATGGCGCGGAAATCGAGGTTCGCCGGGCACGGAAGCTGAGGTTCACCGGGCACGGAAATTGAGGTTCGCCGGGCACGGAAACCGAAGTTTGTCGGCACGAAACCGAGGTTTGTCGGCGGCACGGATCCCGAGGTTCGTCTGCGGCGGCACAGAAATCAATGCGCTTTAGGGTTTTTGAAGAAACGAAAAAGAAAAATTTCGAAATCTTATATAGCCCACATTTTTTTTTGAAATCCGTCTCGGGCTCAAATTGCGCTCGTGGGCGGAAAAGACTATTGGGCCGGCTCGGTACGCATTTTCTTTTTCTTTAAAAACCGAAACTTCAAACAATTGTAGAAAAATAAATACTCATCAGAAAAATATGAAATAAATTTCTAAATTAATCAAATAATACAAGGAAATTTATTTAATGAATACATTTTCCAAAAGGGAAAATAAAAATAAAACATCTTCAAAATACTTTATTTAAATATAAAATACTTTTCATAAATCAGATAAAATCCAAAAAAATTTTAAAAATATTTTTATTTGGTCAAAAGCATTGACAAACCATTTCTAAATAATAAAATATAAATTTTAAAATTGTCACACCAATAAATATTAAATAATGATTGTTTAATGAATACTTTTTTCAACTCTTTTGAAATATTAAATAAATCATTTTAATGAAATAAAAACTCTCTTCGCATTAAAAAATCCCTAAATTAATTTTAGAGTTATTTTTAATACTCAAAATTAATTTTAAAAACTTTAAAGTAATATTCTAAATATTTTCCAACATTATTAAAAAGGGGATAAGTCATTTTATATCCTCTCAAATGAATTTCCTCGAGTTGAAAAAATGTTTTGAATATTCAAAAGAATTCCAATAATGATTTAAAACATTTTCCAACCTTTTAATATGTTGAAGGAGTCATATTACCTTCTCTCATTTTGTTTTGTTGGTTTTATTTTAAAATAATAAATTCCAAAAAATACCAATTATGAATATTAGGGAAAGTCCTTTTATTCCCTCTCTTTTTAATATTCGATAAACTCCAAAAGTTTTAAATCCCAGAGAAAATCAAACACATCAAGCAAACAATCATTATATATTTAATTTATTAACATTCCAAAATTCAGAGAATTTTGGGATGTTACACACTACCACCCTTAAAAGGAATCTCGTCCTCGAGATTCGAGAAGGCTAGAAAGAAAGGCTAGCGTTCGGGTCTTCATGACAGTCCATCGATCCTCCGATGAGCTAGGGTGCTACCACCCTTAAAAGGAATGCGACGTGGTCCTCAAAATCTTACTCCATCGATGACATCCTTCATACATTCCTCGTATTCCTTGGAGATCTTGAATCCTCAGCCAAAAGGGGAGTCTTCCGTATACTGAACCTTCCTGGCTGACAAGTCAGACGCCCATACTAAGCAACTATCGATTTTCTCATGGTGGTCATCAAGAATACTTTTACGGGATACATGCAGGAAACGGTCTTGGTCTATACTCACCGTACAACACAAACGGTAAACTTCTACAAGGGTCACACATCGTACCATTCTATGGTTCAGGCTTTGACATCGTCGTCTCTCTGCTATAGGTAAGTCACTCAAGATTTACTATCCCGCATAGCAAGAGCGAATAATAAGGGTAGTCGTCATGGGGGCCAATCCATTCCGCACCCATATCATTACCTTGTATATGGTTTAGTGAATCTCGCAATCTAAAACTCGGTCATTCTCACAAGCATTGCAGAAGTCCTCCTTATCTTGAACTGGGTCCAGATAAATCCATGGTTCTGCAAGCCGACAAAAACACCTATCGTTTCCTCACAACTCTCAGGTTTTCGAAAACTGCTATAAACGTGTACTGGTGGACTACAACTTCCTCCAGAGTTCTTCCTTCAGCAAGATTGTGCTTGCTTGTTGTGAGATCCTGGCACACGAGATTAACTTTGAACTCATCATCGGTTGCATCCATCTTCATTCCTGTCTTGACATTTGTAGCCAATGTAGTAGCTTCTTCAGTTTAGGGATGAGGATGAGGGGGAATAGGATGTAGATAGCGAGGTAGAGAGAGAGAGATACCCATACAAACATCACACTAGTTTTGAAAATAAGTTTTGGTGTGTAGCTGTCGGTAAAACAAGAAAAGACAGCTCACAGAAACGATCTAACGGTAGAAACTTTGAATCTTCCAGGTCTTCAAGTCTTCAATGACGGCAGCTTCAGTGTTGCAATGTCAAAACAATCTTCATATCATTCAGTCATTTTTCAAGTTATTCTCCTTGTTGATGTGTCTTTTTCAGTCTTGAAGCATACTAATTAGATAAGGGGTCTAATGAAACGTAAACTTATTCTACTCGCACAGAAAACACACAAAGCACAACACATCACATCAATCAAATACATATCAAGGCCACAGGGTACAAGACAAAACTTAACAAAACAATCACGACATAAAACATCTAGTCAATGCATAGCAAACATGCATCGATACACATCTCCAACTAACATTAAAAAGGTAACATCGTACCCTTAGTGCACACCTATGAATATTCTATTCTCCAATTGCAAATCATAAGCTTCTTCAAGCCAGCATCCTTGCAAATCACAACCTCTTCTTTCCCTTCAATTCTGGACACATATTGCTGTAGTGTCCCATGTTCCTGCACCGATAACACTCAATTTGGTTAAGGTCCTTTATCTTCTTCCTCATGAGTGCTTCCTTTAGTTCTGGACACATGTTGGCGTAATGTGCCATATTCCTGCACCGAAAACACTGAATTTGGCTAATGTCCTTCATTTTATTCTTCACGGGGGCTTCCCTGAATTCTTGGATAATCTTCTCCATTCCTTCCTTTTGATGCTGAGATACTTGTTGTGTCATGATGAAAAATTGACACTGAGCCGAGTAATGATTATTTCCTTCACACACGAAACATGTGACTTGTGCAGTGGGACATTCTTCACCCGAGTGGATTTCCTCACAATGGGGACATCCATCTTGGTGTCCTTCATAGGAGTGTTCTATTTCTCCGCAAATTGTACAAGCACGGATCCTCTTAAGGGTTACCGTCCTTTGCATCGGGGTGATGAGGCGGGATCCCAACAAAATCCTTTTAAATTCCTTCCAAGTAATCTTCCTTCGTAATTCGTCAATCGCTTGGTGCATTGTCCACCAGGTAGCAGCCTCTTCTACCAAGTACTTAACTGCATAGGGGACCATGTCCTCACTTCCAACCTTGTTATTCTCCATGTGCTCCTCCATATTATGAATCCATTGCTCCACCTTTAGTCTCGACATCGCCCCAGAAAAGGCGAGTCCTACTCCATACTCCATTTATTAAACCCATACGACAAGGGTTAGGGCAAAACTATAACACCGACAAGACAACAACTAAAGATAACACCAAACATATGCACTCAAACAAGAAAGCGGCAAAAACACCTACATCCGACAGTAACACATAATAACAAACAATATAGTCACCAAAGTCAAAACACACAAACAACACCTAGAGTAAGGTCATATGTGCAAGACATACGATCTCATCATACTACACGAATTTCATTCATCTATCTCCATATAAAATTGGGGGTCTGATGCTAGGATTCATCCTTCTCAGCTAAGCTGATCTTAAATATTCCTCTCATGGTGTCAAAACTTATTTATCCTCATAAGTTACTCCTTCTAGTTCTTGTGGTCATCACTTCAATTGATCCACGAGGTTGATGATGTACTTCTCAAAAATCAAATCTTCAGGGGCATAATCAACTCGAAGGGGTATTTATAACAAAACAAGACAAGAAGTGTAGAAGATGAATAATAGATGAGAGATACTAGCGGAGAGAGTAAGTAATCAAAGAGTGGTAAAATATTTTTGTTCCTATGGCTTTTCCTATCCGTTTTCTAGGGTCACGACCTATAGTCAACATGGCTCTGATATCATCTGTAACGACCCAATTCACACATAATTGAAGTCTCTGTGCTCAAGTGCCAGTCCCTGGATCGAAATCGCTGGCACACACAGTATTATAGATGTATATCAAAGTGCAAGTGCGTCATTATTACAACGTATGATCCAGAGTAAAATAAATAACAAGTTGCATAGCTCAAGGCTAGCTTATTCAATATAAATATAGAGGAATCAAAAGCAAGTAACGTGGAGTCCCATCAAAAGCCACATGCGAGCATGCTGAGTGTAGACTCGCAACACCTAAACGCACCTTCCTGGTCGTCTGGAAAACCTGGAACACCGAAGGTTACAGCCCGACAACGGGTCAGTACATCTGATTTGTACGGCAAGTGACACGGAAAAGGTTATATGAAGGACCTACAAATACATGCAAGGTAAGTCAAAGGAAAGGCTTATGATTTTGTTTTGCAGAAAGCCAATTTTCTCCTGAACTAAACTAATCAAAATTTTAAGTTTAACTTACTACTTAAGAACGTTCTGGGCACACCAGTTCCAACACCACACCCTTTTTTTAACCTTGCCCACTCAAATTATTATGGTGATTCATATGTCAAGATCCTCCAGTAACAGTAATGTCTAGTAGCTCAAGGATGTCCATAACCGGGGACACGGCTAATCATGATTAGTTTTTACTCTGCAGAGGTTAGTACACTTTCCCCGCTGGACTCAACCCGAAGATTGAGACGAAGTCTTTCAGAAGAGGTCACCTACACCCAACGGCAAGCCGGTACCACCTATCACATCTACATCTGCTAGCTTTGCACGGGAGAGGCTTCCCACAACGTACTCAACTAAGCCAGAGCCCATATGGCCAGCGTCTGTACATGGAAGCTTCTAGTCACCAAGTATGTATGATCTTTTTGAGCCTGGACGGCGCCCACTTACGTTCAGAGGGTAGCACCATGACGTACTGTCAACCACCAAACCAACCATTAGGGGTACAACCTGGTCTCACCCTTAGATAAGGCACGAGCCCCCAGGAAGCACACCCTGCCTGTCCAGAGGTGAATTATATTTAAGGTTGCTAGTCAAATCATTAAATCCTCACATAGCTCAATGAAATCTCAAACCAATCCCCGTCTACAAGCATAGCAACATATAACCAACACGAACTATGGCGACAAAGAATACAGGATCAGATCATATGGCTATCCTACCACGTTTGCAGCAATAAAAGTATAAAGCTTCCTACACATGCATAGGGTGATAAGTACTACATGCATAATGAAAAATATAGGATGAGATATGGTCAAAGTGCAACTTGCCTTTTCCATTCGGTGAAGTTCTTCGCTCTCACGGTCCAGTCAACTCTATTCGTCACACTCCGAGAATCTATCGCAACGAAGGAACTCAAATAAGCAATCACATCACAAGGACAAACAAAAGATCAACAAAACAAACATAAAGGTTTTAGCAACAAAACAAGAGGCTTGACACGGTACAAGTGTCGATATGCTCGAAGGTGATCGGTGGAACGTGAACTCGAGAGAGTCAACGGACAAAGAATTGTCGATACAAGATTATGATCAAGGCATTATGAAATCAAGGTAAAGATCATAGCAATATGAATTGTGTGTGGATATTGCCGATAGGATGTCTCATATGATCCAATATGCAAAAAGAATCACGTGAAACAGAATACTACAACACAGGTCATAGCGAGTGCAAAATTGAATTGAATTTTAATTTAAACAGATAAAGAAACATTTGAATTTTTGTGTACACATGATATAAACAGAAGGTACATGGAACGAGTGATCCAACGCAAAAAGAATCACTCGATTTGGATCAACGGTTTAAAAGATACGGCCTCCGGAATTTGAATTTTAATTTGAAATAAATTCAAATTCAAAATTGTGCAAAGGTGTGAAAAGTTTACTCTATGATAAAGTAAAGATCACTACGGCGTGTAGGAAAAATAATCACCTAATTCCGATATACGGTTTAAACGATACGGCTACGAAGATTATAGGGTGCAAACTGTGAAAAAGGGCCTATTCGTAAATAAATTAAAAGTTTCTGTCGCAGATAGGTCCTTTTCGCTACAGGACAAAATTAGTGACGAACCGCTGACGTGGCGATGGCGTGGAAATCGAGGTTTTCCGGGCACGGAAACCGAGGTTCGCCGCGCACGGAAATCGAGGTTTGTCGACACGGAAACCGAGGTTCGTCAATCACGGAAATCGAGGTTCGCCGGGCACGGAAATCGAGGTTCGTCGGCTGCGCGGATCCCGAGTATCGTCTGCGGTGGCACGGAAAATCGAGGCGCTTTAGGGTTTCTGAAAAAACGAAAAAGAAAAATTTCGAAATCTTATATAGCTCGAATTTTTTTTTTGAAATTCGTCTCGGGCTCGGTACGCATTTTCTTTTTCTTTAAAAACCGAAACTTCAAACAATTGTAGAAAAACAAATACTCATCAAAAAATATGAAATAAATTTCTAAATTCATCAAATAATACAAGGAAATTTATTGAATGAATACATTTACCAATGGGAAAATAAAAATAATTTTTTTCTAAATACTTTATTTAAATATAAAATAATTTTCACAAATAATATAAAATCCAATAAATTATTTAAAAATATTTTTATTTGGTCAAAAGCATTGACAAACCATTTATAAATGATAAAATATAAGTTTTAAAATTTTCACACCAATAAATAATTTGGTAAAATAAAGATATCCCATTGGAATACTTTTTTCAACTCTTTTGAAATATTAAATAAATCATTTTAATGAAATAAAAACTCTCTTAGCATTATAAAATCCCTAAATTAATTTTAGAGTTATTTTTAATACTCAAAATAAATTTTAAAAACTTTAAAGTAATATTATAAATATTTTCCAACATTATTAAAAAGGGGATAAGTCATTTTATATCCTCTCAAATGAATTTCCTCGAGTTGAAAAAATGTTTTGAATATTCAAAAGAATTCCAATAATGATTTAAAACATTTTCCAACCTTTTAATATGTCGAAGGAGTCATATTACCTTCTCTCATTTTGTTTTGTTGGTTTTGTTTTAAAATAATAAATTCCAAAAACACCAATTATGAATATTAGGGAAAGTCCTTTTATTCCCTCTCTTTTTAATATTCGATAAACTCCAAAAGTTTTAAATCTCAGAGAAAATCAAACACATCAAGCAAACAATCATTATATATTTAATTTATTAATATTCCAAAATTCGGAGAATTTTGGGATGTTACAGTTTAAGTAATATATTTGATTCTCCTCTTTTATATTTATGTTCTTGTGTAATTCTTGCATGTTCTCCGTTGCTATTTATTGCTTTGGCCAAGTAGTAGGTAGTGACTCCAAGAAGGAGCGTTATGCATGATTGTGGGTTCATGCCCCCTGATGACTAGCTTGAGTGACAAAAACATGAGTCTAGGGGATGTGTTGTTGCCACAAGGGAGAAAACAACGGTGCTTGTACTTGCGGGGTGCAAGGATTGTTTTCTTTACGCAAAGTTATTTAATGTAGTTATCTGTTGCTTTGAGTTTACACTTTGGGTAGGATTCGCAACTTAATACCAGCGAGATGTTCTGGATAGATATCTCAAGGTGGATGATTAGTAGCTAGATGCAGATGGATTTCGATCTACTTGTCTTGGCGTACTGCTCATGCTTTTGAGCCTCTGCCTTTCTTTATAGCATAGTTAGCATTGGTTTGCGCACATAATCCTGTCAGATGCCCAGCTGTAATTTGTTTACCTCGCATGACTATTTTATCGTCTTTTGGGAGAGAGACATCACTAGTGAACATCATGGGATCCCGGTCCATATTTCCAATACTATTTACACCCGCTATTTATTTCCTGCTTTATTTACCTTTCCGTTGCTATCACTATCATTATTATCCAGTGCGTTTGATCCTTTGTGAACACCAAGGCCAGAGAGATTAACAACCTCTCTGAACTCGTTGGGAGCAAAGTTATCTGTTGTGTGTGCAGGTCCACGACTACTCTCGCGCCACCAAAGCAATTTCTGGCGCCGTTGTCACCTTCCTGTCGTTGTTGGAGTCCTACTGGAGACAAACCTTGGTATCCTCACCGAGGGAAATTTTCTGCTGTCTACATCTCAACCTTCCACTTTGGGTAACCAACGAGGGGCGAGAATCCATCAATCGTCTTCGTGAAGAATTCTTTGTAGCGAGGGATATTTGTAACACCCTAGTGTCACGCTATAGTGATCACCATTTGTTAATGACTAATCCATGTGGTTAATCTTGTCTTGATCATCGTTGATTCAAATCACCATTTAAGTCCCCCTTGGATGGAATTAAAAACAAAGTGTGAAATAAAAGTGGAACGAAAAGTCATGCAACCATTTTTATTAAATGCTTACAAGTCAGTAGATCTTGATACTATAGCAATGGGATATTATTACAAAGTTTGAAATTATTAAACCAATCAAACAGTAGCTAAAACAACCCATTTTAATCTTTCGCTTGTCATATAAAATTCAAATGAATTTTGTTCTGCCCCAAACTTTTTGTAGCATTCATGAGGAGTGTAACACTATTATTAGGACTGTTGTCACATTTTTCTAAAAAGATTTGTTAGCTAGTTAAAAAAGAAACAGAGAAGAAAACAAAGAAAATGGAAAACACCTATTCTATGCTCAGGGCAAGGCCTACCCAGACCAACCTAGCCTCCGTCCCCTTGTCTTGTTCCTCCCGCTACAGTAGGGCGCCATGGCGACCGAGCCACCATCGCAGCCGAACCACCTCGCCGATGCGCCACTATAGGAGCACCGTCGTGTGGATAAGACCACCCCGCACCCCACCTCGTAACCATAGATCTCCGCTTCCACCCCCTCGTGATCTCCCTACATCGTCCCGTCGCCTCCAAACGCATGTCCATCGCCGCGCCATCGCAGCCTGCGTGACCACCGACCACCCTACGCCTCACGGAGATGTCTAGGAGGACCACTGCGCCCCCATGCCACATTCCACCGCGTCTAATACACCACCACCCGTGTGCCTCCGGCCTCCTCAAGCTCCCCATCCGCACCACCGTGAGCTCCTGCACCTCCCCGTCCTCTCCTTCCTCTCCCCCGCATCTTGTGGCCGACGTGCCTGTGCTCGGGCCGCCGTCGTGCTGCCACAGCCACAGCGCGCCTTGGCTGCGCCCAGTGTCGCGCTCGCCCGCGCTTGGGTGCCTTGGCCGAGCACCGTGAATGACCTCGTCTTGCACCGCACCTTCGTCAGGGCCCCCCTCGCTGGAACGGACCTCGTCGTGCCTCGACTCGTTGTCGTCGAGCACGTGCTGTGGATTGAGCCACTGATCCGTGGGGCCGACCTATTTAGCTTAGGGGCTAATCCCCTGTTAAACTAACCCCTATTAAAATGAATTAAGTTAACCCCCTGCTATATATGACAAGTGGGCCTATCCCTTTTAATTAAAATGGAAATCCTCCTAGTGAGACGTACATGTGGGCCGAGTAATTTAATAGCTATTTAAATTAAATGATTAAAACATGTGTCAATGACAGATGGCCCCCACTAGCTATTTAGATTAAATAAAATAGAGTTTATTATATGTGTAGATGACATGTGGGACCCCTTCTCAAATTACAATTCTAGATAGAATTTTAGATAATGTTGGTTTATTTAATAAAAGAAATTGCAGAAATTGTTTAAAATAATTTAAACTTTGAAATTCAATATCTTTTAAACCGTAACTCTGATGAAAGTAATTTATATATCAAAGTTGATTGAAAAATTACAATGAACACGAATACACCACCCCTATAACCATCACCCCCTCTCACATACCAAACCAGAGACTTTCCCCCTGTAGATCGTTTGTCTGGTAATCACTCGGAGCCGGTAAAATAGCCAGTTAAATTCCCGTTTTGTCTGTAACGTGTAGCATCGCGTTAGTTCACCTCTAGCTTAATGTATTGCCATTCCTTTCATCTGTGTTGTTATTATTTCCATGTATTTATTATTCCCCCCCCTTCTTGTTTTGTAGACTCCGATACTGCCACCGATGACACCACCGAGTACGAATACTACGTCGACGACCATGCCCCTATTGTCGAGCTTCCAGGCAAGCAGAGCCATTCCCCTCTCCCAGATATCACCTACCTTTTCTATAATATTCTTGCATTAGGCATTTTTACTGTTGCTGTTACATTCGTTCTTATTCTGCTGCATATCCATTTTTGTCGCCTGCTATTGTACCCTGCCTCTATCCTACGCTGCTTTAATTATGCTACTTCATCAGATGACCCTACGCCCTTGTTCGTCAGCTATGCTTAGTCATCGGGCCGTTCTCACTCTGGGGAGTGAACGCGGGAACAATACATTATTGCAACTTCAACGGTATCGAGCTCAGACTCCTAAAGGCCCTTACAACGGTTCGACTCTGCCGAGCCTCGTCAAATATGATTTACTGAGGGTGATTCCTTGTAGTTCACGCTCGATGTCGGCTCTGCAGGTTGCACCCCTGGTGTTATCTTAATGAGGGTGATTCCTCGTGAGCTCACCCCCGATGATGTCTCAGTCGAACTGTTAATCAAGTGTGGACCAATGAGGGTGAAACCTCTGGTTTCCACTCGAGGGTAGGGACCTGAACCACAGTGTCCACAAGGTAAGGAGTCAGACAACCCAATGGTGCGCGTGAGAGTTATTGCGGAGGGATGACATGGTAGGCGGGTACTACCGTTTTGCGGTGTGCCTGGACCCTGATCGTTGTCCGCGAGAGTTACCCTTTAACTACAAAAGTCGTGCTCCTCCAAGAGCACCCGCCAGATAAGTTAAGGAGACGGGTCACCTTGTTGGTACACGCGAGGTGTGACGGGATGACAGGGCAGGAGATTACCTCCTGAAGAGAGAGGTGGGCATGGATCATGTTCGTTGTCCGCATGTTACCTAGTCGGAGCGACGATAATGGCCTTCTCCGTGAGATATTAATAATGCGCTTAATTGATCGGTGTTAGCGATATGAGTGGCTATATGACTTATGCGCGCTACCTCAACGCTGGATAATGGGTATGGGCCCCTTGGCGGCGTACATTCTACCGACAACTTTGAAACATGTCCAGTTCTACATTGCGGCATGGCCGGACCAGTGCCATCCAGGATGAGTTGGTTCTCGTGAAGGCACGTCTACCCAATGACCCGGAGTGCGATGGCCCAAGACCCCGACCGATTAGGAGTTAGACCGGCGGGACCTCTTTGATAGGCGTACATAGGACTACGTCGTGTTGGATGGCCTTGGTCGGACATGCCCATAATGGTGTACGAGACTCAGGATGTCCGAGCGTGTAGGGTAACAGTAGTGCAGCCCCTGCAGGGAAGTAATCTATTTGAATAGCTGTGTCCACGATAACAGGACGCTCGGTGTTGTATCCGGATCTGCAACTACAACTTCGAACTATTGTTACTATGATATAACTGCTATCATTGTCCCAGGGATTTATTCCTCATAGTGTTGTCGAGGAAGGATCCATGGATTGTTATTATATGTCATTATTATCATTATTACAACCATTATAAACTTGATAGTACTGTTATGGATATTCTCTTCTGATGTTGCAAGATCGCTTGAAGATGCTAGTCTTCAATAGGCCTAGCTTCTCCCCCCCTTACTCTGGCATTCTACGGTTCAGTCCACTATATAGCCTCCCCTTTCCATTTGATACAATTGCATAAATGCTTAGAGTGCCTGGACTTAAGTCTCGCGATTATGCTAGATACACACCCCCTTGCTTTTCTATCTTTTTCTTTCTATACAGGGTTGCTACAATCAGACGTTGGAGCCTTGGAGTCCAGGAGCAAGAGATTCTCGGTGCTTACTTCGTCGTCGTGACCCCCGATGGCCAGGAGTAGTTTGGAGGTTCCCAGGCAGGAGGCCTCGCCTTTTCGATGGTTGCGTAGTGTTTATGCTAGACTTATTAAGGCAAACTTGTCTTTTGTGTCTGTACTCAGATATTATTGCTTCCACTAACTTTGGGTGTCTCGAGCTATTGTATTCGAGCCCTCGTGGACCCTAGCTTGTAAAATGAAGCTTGTATTATTTTATTTATAGAGTTGTCATGTGATTACCTTCTCGTGGGTCCCTGCCCTAAATCGGGGCACCACTTTAGGTATGGTGGTTATCCTTGCGCATCCTCGACCCATGATACGTGAGGGTACTCTTTTACAACCCCGCAAAGATTAGTGATCCTTTTAGTAGCTAGGGTTCGCAACTATTTTTGTAGTTTTCGAAAATAAGCTCGTTGTGTCAAATACGACACCTATCACTCATAAGCTCGAGCTCAAACACATAGAAGTTCATAGTTTACTTGTATCAGCAAGTCAAAACTATTGCAAGTTACTACTACACTCAATTTAACAATCCTGATTACCTACTAAAAGTAAGATACACACCTAGTGCAACAAAGCCAACTCTCTAAACAAGATAAACATTAAACTCAAGAGAGTTCTAGAAATTCTATTATCACCTCTTTAGAAAGAAGGAAATATGAAAAACAAGAGCTAAACATGGCAACAAATAGAAATAAAATTGAACACTCAAAAAGATAAAAGTGAAACTATGAGAATTCTAGGAAAAAGTGGAGCGTGTTTCTCTACCAAACAAGGCAAGCTAGGGTCCAAATTCTTATGACCAGCAAGAAAAACTAAACAAAACTAAAAACTAAATAGCAAGACACTACTAGAAAATCACATAACATGTGAAGCAATAAAAATATATAGCTAGGAAGGACAAACTAATAATTGTTGATGGAGAAGGGGATCTATGGGGGCATCCCCAAGCTTAGATGCTTGAGTCTCACTTCTCATAAACTGATTAGAGCGGTTAGTGCCAATAAATAATAAAATTTAACTTGGGTACTATTAGAACACACTAGAACACTCAAATTAAACATTAGTACTGTTCCCCAACTTGGTTTAAGGTTCTTGCACCCAAAAACCATGAACAAAGTGCCTAAAAGAAGAAAATACAATTACAAGGTAGAAATATGGGTAAAAAAAATAGCTGATGAAACTCGAATTGTTGGAGAAACTTATGTAGCTCAAATAAAAAACTCAAAACTAATGAAATTTGAAAAATTATATAGAGCATGTTGTGTAAAAAATCCAGATAAAAAAGATGATTTGATGATTTATAAAGATTTTTGAAGTGAAGCTAACATAATCTTTTTTCTGGACAGAATTTCGCAACTCTTGTCTTCCCCATCATTAGAGGTTAAAATTTGCCACAAAACTTGAAAAATAAAGATACAATGGTTTTGCTACACTAGTAACAAGAACCAAGACACACTAAAACAGAAAAGTAATATTTTTTGAGGCAGAACAGTAGGGAAAAGCCCCACTGCAATTTTCCATTATTGAATAAGAAAAGTGGTTCAAGTACAAGGTGTCGTGAGATAAGCCTATGAAAAAAGAAAGAAGGGAAATAGACTAAAAAATTAGGCAAAAGCCAATAAAAGAAGAAGAATAAGAAAGAAGGATGGATGATGATGTCCATTACAAATGGAGGGTGGAGCCTTTACTTTAATATCCTCAATATATTCCAGGGTGGATAGGTTTATCCTTATGTTGGGGCAAACAAAATCCCAACATAGCACAAAAAAAGGGCATGTCCAAAAGAGATGGCTCAGAGTTTCTTCCTGATCACAGTCAAGTGTGGCACATTTATTGTTATCCAGAAGGAAAGATTTCCTTCTCAGCAGGTTCCTGACATTGATTCTATCACGAAGAAGCAGCCAAAAGAATACTTTGTGCTTGGGTTGACAAGATGTTGCCCAGCTCCAGTTAAAGTGGGGTGGAACAGTATTAGTACCAATAATCATGTTGCAGACTTTTGAAGAGCTCAAAGTACTGTTACCCCAGATATAACTCCAATTATCCATAGACTGATTACTGCTATTGTTGTTGTAATTCTGGCAAAGTTGATCCATTTCTTGGAATTCCTAGTAGGCTTAAACTGAGAGTGGAAGGTGGAACCAATTTATCCATAAATCCAGTCCTCATATAATCATGCAAAGTGATTTTTTGAGATTTAGCAAATGAAACTAGGTGGGGTGGGGTATTGAGTGTTTAGGCATTGTTGGGACCATAGATCAAACCAGAATAGTGTGCTTTTACCATGTCCAATGTTACATTTTGCAATGGCTTTAAAAACTGGCAGCAGATTCAAGTTTGCTTTCCACCAAAATGAACTAATATGATTATTACCAGGGAGTTGACCATTGGAGTAAAACCATTTTGGGTTGCCTCCCAATAAGCCCTATCTTTTACACCTTTTAGCTAGGCATAAGTATCATAAAAGATGATCACAAAGGATTGGGAATTGAAACAAAATAGAGCATCAAGAAGAAAATATGAAACACATTTAAGTCTATCACACTTCCTAGGAACATTGTAACCAACTAAATCAATGAAGCACATAGTAACAAGCATACGAAGGTAAACCAAATACAACTTCAAAACTTTCATCATAAAGAGAGGAGTTTTAGTAACAACGAAATTTCTACGACCATACTTTCCTCTCTCAAAATAATTTTATGTGGCATCATGAACACAATCAATAATATAACTATCATGTCAAACATTCTTATCATGATCTATATGCATATTTAGGATAGTATAACCGGACCTAAAGGGATCCCTCTAACCGCTTCGCATTTTCAGCTGTCCGTTTTCGTGATGTGGTTGTTTCTGGTCTTAGATCTCTATGTAAAAGATCTGTCATGTAGCCTACTTTCCTATGGGTTAGCTGCTCCGTAGGCCGAAACGATGCCCTGTGGTTAAATGGGCCATCGGCCATCCCACTCCAGCTCAAGATTCGTTGAATGAGAATGAGGACCATGGTGCGATTCGTTAAAGGAGTCCATCGACTAGGGATACAAACATCCATACAGAGGAGCGACCGGTGACTGTTCACCCATCCAGCCCCGATGCTTGGAAGTAGATTGGATCGATCAGAGAGCTAGTCCCGGACCACACGTAGATTCAGGTCGAGGCAAATCAAGACCGATTGTTTGACTGTTCGGTGAAGAAGGTCGTCCATTGGGATTTCTAGAGGCAATAAATCTTGAGTTTATAGAGGTATTCATGGTGTAATATGTGCGCCACTCGCGGGGATTAATTGAGGTGCATGCCTTTATGGTTCCTGCACGCCGTTCCTTAAGTTTATATACATGCTTCCTCGCCTTGGCACCCTCTTCCGCATTGATTTGGTCACTTGGTTAGGCTAGCGAGTTGGTTCTTGTTGGCCTACTGACTTAAAAATATGGTTTCCTTCAACACCTCCCAATCATGTGAATCCATTGCTTCATGGTGGGACGAGGCGACTGCAAAACTGGGAAGGCATCAGCTTAATGTTGCTATCTTTCACCTGCTATCACATCTGGAAGGAACGCAATTGCAGGGTATTTGAGGCAGCTCCCTATGACCTCTGTATGTTCTTCACCTCTTCAAAATTGATGTTAGGAAACCCTCTGAATTCGCACACTGGCTGCTAGAGAACGAGAACCACCCTCCTCCTGAAACGGATTCAATCTCATTTTACTTCTTTTCATTCTGGCACTCTGCCATGTAAGACTTCGAGGCAATATTTTTGTTGTCCCATTCTTAATTTCTAGGTGCCCACTTCCTAAAAAAAAGTGTCCTGGAAGGAGATAGGGATCCGTGTTTTGTTGTTGTGTTAGCTATTATCTCTCTCACCTATGGCGCCCACCTTTCTTTGAAGTGATCATGGCTGACTTTGGCAACATCGACGACCAAGGCCGAGCGATTACAAAAATAGGAACTTTGAAATCTTCTTCTAGCGTGCTCGTGGTTTGATATTGATGGATTCTCGCCCCTTGTTGGTTACCCCAAGTGGAAGGTTGAGATGTAGCCTAGCAGCAAGTTTCCCTCGATGAAGATACCAAGGTAACCGAACCGGAGGACTCCGAATTATGCAAGTAGGTGTCAACGGAGCCAGAGATTAAGTTGTCGGATGGAGATGAGGTTGACGTGGACCTGCACACACAACAAGTAACTTTGCTCCCAACGAGTAGAAAGGGGTTGTCAATCCCTCCGGCCTTGTCGTTTATAAAGGATCAAACGCAAGAGAATAATAATTATAGTGTTGATGATAGCAACTGAAAGTAAAAGCAGCAAATAAAGTGGAGGTGTAAACAGTGGTGGAAATATGGACCGGGGTCCCATGATGCTCACTAGTGATGTCTCTCTCCCCAAAGACGATAAAATAGCTAAGTTGGGTAAACAAATTACAGTTGGGCAATTGACAGAATTATAAACGCACCGCAATGCTAATTATGCTACTGGAAAGCTAGAGGATCAAAACTATGGGAACTACGCCAAGACAAGTAGACCGAAATCCATCTTCATCTACTCGCTAATCATCCAGCTTGAGATATCTATCTAGAACATCTCGCTGGTATTAAGTTGCGAGCCCCACCCAAAGTGTAAACTCAAAGCAACAGACAACTGCATTAACAAACTTTGCGTAAGGTAAACAATCCTTGGAACCACGGTTACAAGAACCATTTTTTTCTCCCTGGTGGCAACAACACATCCCCTAGTCTCATGTTTTGTCACTCAAGCTAGACATGTGGGGGAATGAACCCACAATCATCCATAAACGCTCCCTCTTGGAGTTACTATCTACTATTTGGCAAAAGCAATAAAAATTAACGGAGAACATGCAAGAATTACTCAAGAACAAAATATAAAAGGTAAGCCAAATATATAACTCATCACGATCTGAACATAATCTCATAATTTACATAGGTGTCTTGATCATATAGGGCATCTCACAAGGACTAAGAATTGAAGAACAATATTGGAGATAATACATCACATAGCTACTGGTCATGGACCCATGGTCCAAGGGGGACTACTCACGACACATCCGGGAAGCGTCCATGGTGGTGGAGAAGCTCGCGGAGGTCAATCCTCCCTACGGAAGGGTGCCAGGAAGAGGTCTTCTGGTGCTCCCGATCTTGGAACGCGACGGCGGAGGAACAGAGAGGAAATTCGCGATTCGGGGTTCTCCTCGAGCGTTTTTGGGACGAGGAGGTAATATAGGCCGAAGGGGCAGCCAAAGATGGGCCAGGGTGCCTAGGCGGTCACCTGTCACGGCCAGGCTGGTGGCCGCGCCACCAGAGCTCCTAGGTGCCTGGTGCGCCCCTCTTGCCCTCCTTCGGTCTCCGGAAGCTTCCGTTTTGCTGATTTTTTATCTAATTTTTCTGGAATTTTTGGAGCTCTGTAAATTTGGAAAAACCCTGCAACTTATAGACATCAACAGACAGAAATTAGCACTGGGTGCACTGAGTTAGTAGGTTAGTCCAAATATGTGTAAAATGATATAAAAGTGTAGAAAAACATGTAGCAATGTCAGATAAAAGAGCATGTAACAAGCAGAAATTATAGATACGTTTGGGACATATCAACATCCCTAAGCTTAATTCCTGCTCGCCCTCGAGTAGGTAAATGATAACACAGATAATTTCTGTGGTGACATGCTAACACACATATAAGAACTTCAAAGTAAAGCAAGTAAGATGTGCAATTCAAGTCAAGATAATAACAAGCAAGAGTCTATATCTAGTATTTAAACTAGCAAGTTTGAACACAAAGGTGCAAGAGCTCCTGCAGTCCGTGACTCGAATGTCTCCAAATGGTGTTTGCGTGCAAGAAATGGGAGATGGGTTTAGAGAATAAAAAATAATATATAGTTTAATTGAGAACTCAATCTACTAAAGTTTCACACTTGGTCTCCTTCGGGATCTTATTTTGATTGATCCTCTGCCTTTCGACTTCGAGCACTCATGCAATGGATGAGAGCGAGCAAGAAACATTGGCACTTAGGATGGCAAAGAGAGAAATGATGGGGAAGGAAGACAATAAAGGTGTGAAAGGCTCACATCAATGAGGACAATCATAGGCGAGAGAAAGCCAAAAGATAGATATGATGTGAGGAGTAGGGATTGCAATACAACAGATGCACATATGAGCTAAGGTAAGCTCTCCAATGGAACTAGTGGGGGTGCATCCAACTTGCTTGCTCATGAAGGCCTAGAGCTCATTTGAGGAGGCTAATCCTTGGAATATGAAAGCCAAGTTCTATAGTGTAAGGATCCCCACATAGTTATGCATGAATCATACTCTCTATGGAATACAAATATAAAAATGGAGTACGAGTGTGGATCTTTCAAAAGGAATAGTAGTGTTGCCCCCTTCTCTCTTTTTATTTCTTTTTTATCCTTTTCTATTTTTTTGCATTTTTGTGGCCTCTTTGGCTCTTTCTATTTATCTCTCTCATTTGTCCTCTTTGTGATCTTTTAATTTGTCCTCTTTGGGATCTTTTAATTTGTCTCTTTGGGATCTTTTCCTCACTTAAGGGCAACACTCTATATTTTACAAGAATATAGAAGATTTTCACACTTTACAAGAAGTACTCAACATAAAGAAGAATGAAAACAATCATGATGTATGCAAATGTATGCCTCTGCTAGCAGGATATTCAATGATACTAGCGCATCATGTAGCAATAATAAGGGAAAAGTGAAACTAACATGCAGCTCCTCAATCAAGCAAAAGCTTGTATGCCATGAAGATCAAGTCATGAGATGGTGGATGTTGCATGGCAATGTATCTCGAAAAGGCTATGGAAATGCCTTGATAGGTAGGTATGGTGGATGTTTTGAGGAAGATATACGGAGGTTTATGATGATAGAGAGTATCATGCCAATGGTTTAGATGCACCGGCAAAGTTTGCGCCAACTCTCAAGATTATAAAGGGAAATGCACGGTATCGAAGAGGCTAGCAAAATATGGAAGGTGGAAATGCCAACAATCGAATACTCGCATTAGTCCAAAGAACTCATGCACTTATTATCGGTAACTCTCCATCTAATCAGGAGGTTCACAAAGAGACGAGTACCCCAAGGAGGAGTGTATGGGGGTTTGGTTATCCTTGCGCATCCTCGACCCATGGTACGTGAGGGTACTCTATATATTCCAACCCCTCCAGAGGTTAGCAATCCATCTAGTAGCTAGAGTTCTGAACTAATTTTATGTAGGTTTCAAAAATAAGCATGGATTTCCCAAAATACGACACCTATCACTAATAGGCTCAAGATCTTGGCACCAAAAGTCCAAACATTACTCAAAGAAATACCTCCAAACTATTGCATGTTACTACTACACTTATAATAGCAACCTTAATTACTTACTCATGCAAGACACACAACTTAGTGCTAAAAGCCAACTCTCAACAAGATAAGCATGCAAAGTCAAGAGAGTCCCTAAATCATCCTAAATGAAATCTCTTAAAATAATAAGCATGAAAACTAAGAGCTAAGCATGAAAGCAGCTATGAAAAGATAAAGAACACATAAAAAGATAAGCATGAAAACCTATGTTGTGTTCTAGGGTGGAGTGGAGCCTGTTTCTCTTCCAAAAAATGAAGGATAGGATCCAACTTGTTATGAACAACAAGCAAAACTAAAAAAAACTAAAAAGTGAAGAGCAAGACGCTCCAAGTTTAGCACATAACGTATGAAGTGATAAAAATATAGCATGGAGAAGGACGAACTGATGATTCTTGATGGAGAAGGGGATGCTCGGGGGCATCCCCAAGATTAGATGCTTGAGTCCCCTTGGATATTTCTTGGGGGTGCATGGGGGCATCCCCAAGCTTGAGCGCTTGACACTCCCGAATCTTCTTTCATCATCTTCCTTCACATACTTGAAAACTCCCTTCATACGAAACTCATCATAAGCTGATTAGAGTGGTTAGTGCCCATGATAAAATATATTTTTCTCCACTGGAAATAAAGATATTCTTGAAGATCTAATGTTTATCAATATTGAAAAAAAGTTTTTGCAAACAAAAATCAAGCTTAAGATTTGCAAAACGATGAAAACGCAAAGCGTGGCAGAATCTGTGAAAAACAGACCAGCAGGTAGTAAATAATTCTTTGGGGTACTTCTGCAACTCAAATCGAAAAACTCAGAACAGAGGCATAAAATATAATTGAATAGATCATACTTTCCAAAAAATCAGATCAAAAAGATAATATGGTGATTTTGGGCTAATTTTTCCGTCAAGGGGACCTAATCTGTTTCTGGACAGCACGTCACAACTTTTGAACTTTCTTGCAATCGGAGGCTAAAACTTGGCACCAAGCTTGAAAATAAAGATACAATGATTTTGCTACAGTAGTAACAAGCATCAAGACCACTAAAACTGAAAGTAAAAACATCTTGGGTTGCCTCCCAACTAGCGCTTTCTTTTATGCATTTTTAGCTAGGCATGATACAAGAAGATCAAGTTTTGTCAATATCAAAAGAATAGCTTGCCCGTGTAACAGACTCATACGGTAACTTAATATTATTTCTAGGGAAGTGTTCCATTCCCTTTTTGAGGGGGAATTGGAATCTAATTTTCCCTTCTTACATGTCAATGATAACACCAACGGTGCAAAGAAAAGGATGTCCCAAAATAATTGGACATGAGGGTTCACACTCAATGTCCTTAACAAGAAAATCAACGGGAACATAATTATCATTGAAAACTGTAACACCCTCAGTCTCTGTAACAGTAACCACTTATACTATTGACCATTACTGTTGCGAATCACTATTGCAATCATGCTATGATGATCTTTTCTTTTGATCACATTCCAAAAATGCCTTTTGGTTAATATCAAAAAAATCATGTGACAATTAAACTTTGTCCAAAAATTATACAACCACTTTTGTAAAATCACTAATAATCACTGGACCATGCTAGTATGGTTGTGGTAATTTATCAAGATATGTAAAAATGCAAACAAATCATACCAGCAGCAAAACAACACCAGTTGCAATTTGCAAATTCCAAACAAATATCAAATGAGTTTATAAAATTCCAATTCTTCTTGTGGCACTTCTGTATGGTGCAGCAATATTTTTGGAGTAAGTTTCATGTTTAGAAAAAATGTCTAACCTATTTAAAATAAGAGTTTTGCTACACATACATAAATATTTTTACGTAACGTACATACAAACTGACCTGGCACACTTTAATTGGAAGAAGACAAGACCTAGACCCACCGAGGTAAATTCAGGGGGGCATTATTAGTTGAAGAGGAAGGTTACGTAGTTTATCCCTACGTAATTACGTAGGTCTAGAACTTTTGTTAAAATAATCGCCAACAGGTTGTAACAGAAAAGAAAACAAATAAAAGCAAAACGGTTAAGAAACGCACAAGGTGTAGCCCACCCAGGCCCAACCCGCCCCCCTCACTCATCTTCTACCTACAATACATGGGGGTGCCGTGGCGGCGATCCCCCGGCCAGGCCGCGGCTGGCCGCCGTGGAGGCCATCCCCCGGCTGCCGGCAGGGGATAAGACCCTGAGGCCACCACGAGCCCACCCGGATCCCTAGAAGCCCCCTCGCGCTCCCTCGTGCTCTTCTACGTCGTCTCCATCGCGATGCCCGAGCGCCCACCCTCCTCCAAAGTCCGTGCTTGCACGTCCAGTAGCTCCGCCATGCCCTGCCGCATCAACCCCCCCCCCCCCCCCCCCCCCCGTTACTTCGCGCCGGGACGCCCTACACGCAAGGAATCGAGCCCTTCTTCCACCTCGAGCCCCTGGCGTCCTGATACGTCCCAAATGTATCTATAATTTCTGCTTGCTCCATGCATGTTTTGTGTAAGATTGTTATGATCTAGATACACTTTCACACACTTATGATAATATTTGGACTAAACTATTAACTCAGTGCACCCCAGTGCCAGTTTCTGTTTCCTCTGTTTTTCTATTTCAGTTTTCCCCCATATTAAAAGTGCTCCAAAAATCCAGGAAAAATCAGATAAAAAATCAACCTAACGTAGCTTCTAGAGTCCCGAAGGAGGGCCGGGGGGCCACCACCAGGTACCAAGGAGGCCACCTGGCACAACCTAGGGCTTGGCCGCGCCAGGGTGGCACCTGGACTCCTGATGGCCCCCCTGGCTGTCCCCCCTTTCGCCTATTTATTCCCCGTGACGCGAAACCCCCGAAGAGAGAACCCTTTTTCGCGATCTCGCCTCTGTTCTTCCGCGGCCGCGCTTCCAAGATCTGGAGCGCCAACAGAGTTCTTCCCGGCACCCTGCCGGAGGGAGGATCGACCTCCGGGAGCTTCCCCTCCACCATGGACGCATCTCGGATGTGCCGTGAGTAGTTTCCTTTGGACCATGGGTCCGTGATCAGTAGCTATGTGATGTTATCCTCCCCTCTTTTTTCTTCATGGTTTAGACCTCGTGAGCTTCCCTACATGATCGAGGCACATATGTAATCTTTCTGCTGTTGCTATGCTGAGTTTGATGGGATCTGATGGATTATGGCATTATGTTTAGATTTTGATAGAGTAATATATTTGGTTCTTATCTTTTATATTTCTGTTCCTTAGTAATTCTTGCATGTTCGCCATTGTTTTTTATTGCTTTGGCCCAGTAGTAGGTAGTAACTCCAAGAGGGAACGTTATGCTCGATTGTGGGTTCATGCCCCCTGATGACACGCTTGAGTGACAGAAACATGAGTCTAGGGGATGTGCTGTTACCACAAGGGGGAAAACAATGGTGCTTGTAACCGTGGTTGCAAGGATTGTTTACTTTACACAAAGTGCTTTTTAATGCAGTTGTCTGTTGCTTTGGGTTTACACTTTGGGTGGGGCTCGCAAGTTAATACCAGCGAGATGTTCTGGATTGATATCTCAAGGTGGATGATTAGTAGTAGATGCAGTTGGATTTCGGTCTACTTATTTTGGCGTACTGCCCATGCTTTTGAGCCTCTTCCTTTATTTTGTAGCATAGTTAGCATTGCAGTGCGTTTATAATCCTGTCAATTTCCCATCTGTAATTTTTTTACCTCTCATAGCAGTTTTATCATCTTTTGGGAGAGAGACATCACTAGTGAACATCACGAGACCCCAGTCCATGTTCTCATCACTGTTTACACGCTCATTTACTTTTCTGCTTTTACTTTCAGTTTCTATCATTATCATTATCCTTTGTGTTGATCCTTTGTAAACAACAACACCGGAGAGATTGACAACCTCTCTGAACTTCGTTGGGAGAAAATTTATTTGTGTCTGTGTGCAGGTCCACGTCAGTTGCGCTGGTGACACCTACTTATCATGTCCAGAGTCCTACTGGAGACAAACCTCGGTATCTTCACCGAGGGAAACTTGCCTCTACGCTGCATCTCACCTTCCACTTGGGGTAACCGACGAAGGGCGAGAAGCAATTATCATCTCTCGCGTATCAAGCAAATTTCTGGCGCCGTTGCCGGGGACTCTGAGTGCTAAGATAGGGGAGTTGCCCACTACCTTTTACTTTTCCTTTTTAGTCTTGTTAGTTTACCTTTCAGTTTTTATCTTTGTGTCTTATATCAAAAAGTACAAAAATATCTGCCACACTTGCTGCTACTATGGGTTGAACTAAAAACACCAAGTTGTGTGACTTCACTAGTCACAACAACAAAGACTTTATCTGTACTCCTATTGCCACACCTGCCACTTCAGCTACATCTTATGAAATTAAACCTACTTTGCTAAACCTTGTTATGAGAGATCAATTCTCTGGTGCTGGAGATGATGCTGCTTTACACTTAAATAATTTCGTTGAGTTATGTGATATGAAAACGTATAAAGAAGTAGAAGGTGATGTTGTTAAGCTCAAGCTTTTTCCTTTCTCCTTGAGGGACGGAGCTAAAATCTGTTTTCAATCTTTTCCTAGGAATAGCATAGATTCTTGGGATAAGTGCAAAGATGCTTTTATTAGGAAGTATTACCCACCTGCTAAAATTATCCAATTGAGGAGTAACATTATGAATTTTAAGCAATTGGATAATGAACACGTTGCCCAAGCTTGGGAACGTATGAAATCTCTTGTTAAGAAATGCCCAACACATGGTTTGACTACCTGGATGGTTATCCAGACTATTTATGCAGGCTTGAACTTTACCTCGCAGAACCTGTTAGATTCGGCCGCAGGAGGAACCTTTATGTCAACTACACTTGCTGCTGCCACAAAGCTTCTCGTTGAGATGAAGACCAACTATTCCCATTGCACACCGAACGCGCTCCAACGGGTAAGAAGGTAAACTCTGTCGAGGAGATTACCTCCCTAAATGAAAAAGTTGACTTAATCATGTCTCTACTTACCAAGAAACCCTCTATTGATCCTCATGATGTTCCTTTAAATTCTTTGGTTGCTCAGGAACAAGTAGACGTGAATTTTATTGCTAGAAACAACTTTAACAACAATTCTTATAGGGGAAATTTTTCTAGCAATCCTAGACCGTTTCCATCCAACTATGGGAACAACAACACCTACCCTAGCAACAAGAACCCCACTTATGAACTAGAAAACATGCTTAGAGCCTTCAACAAGAATGTAGAAGAAAATTTAGCTAAGTTAGATAATCTTTCTTTGAAGGTAGACATCTTAGCCCTTGATGTTGAGATGCTAAAAATTAGAACCTCTCCTCTTGAGGAGAGGAAGGTGACGAGGGGGTGACCCCACGACTCCTGCGTATGAGGCTACCTGGTGCGTATGAAGACAGAAGGCCCGTTGAGAAGCCAGGACTGGCCCAACTAGGCACCGACGTAGGAGTCCGCGACTAGTATGGAAGGCACGATTTGGCATACAAGGCAAGACTAGAACTAGTAAACTATCTTTGTAACCTAGTACGGACTCCCCGAGACCTAGCCAAGTATATAAAGGCTGGGAGGGGAGACGTCCAGAGGAATCCAACACACATCTACTCTCCTGGTCTTGCGAGAACTCGCCTTGGCCTCTCCTGTAATCGCCCCCTCATGCAATAATATCGAGCAGGAAGATCTTCTCCTGTTAGCCGACGAGTATCGTCCAACCTGTGCCTTCTCTATGACTAACCCAGGGTCCCTGACCATGGGATTTGCCGGGGATGATCCCCGTCAATTGGCGCTGTCTGTGGGAACTACACAGGTTGGAATACGATCTCGGCGGTCTCGCCCTCAGCAGATCAAGACTCGAGGACTAGAACCAGATCTAGCCCGCTCGAGAGATTCAAGTTCACCGCAAGCATCTCCATTGCCCGTCAAGGTGACTTAGCCTACAGCCGAACCAAGCCCAGCACCTCGACGACCGCCAGATCCATCGCCGACGGAAAAGAACTCGACGACCCAGAAGAAAAGCGCGAGGACTCTACTCGGGAATACCACTCGAAGTGTCGTGGTGCGCGACAGAAGACTCGCCCACAAATCGACGACCAGCCGCCGCCCGGGCTCCCGCCACGCGACAAGAAAACGACTCCGAAACCGAGACCGGAGAATACTACGACCCAGAGAGAAGACCAGATAAATTTGCCAACTTCATCCGGAATCAGTCACTCGGCGATAGGATAGAGCTTGATCCAAGATTCCACAACCGGGCAGAAGACCACTCGCAGATCTTCCAAATCTCAAGGGGAAGAAAGCACGCTGGCTCCAGTAAACTCACAGCCAAAGAACAACTGGAAAGACCTTGCGCGATCCACTGTTTCGAAGACAGTCGGGGACACCTCAGAGAAGGCCACACCCTAGGAGATTGCCGCCTATTCACCGAACTCTCCAACAGCCTCAAGGAGGAAAAGCAGCGCGAAGCCAAGCGCACTCGAAGAAGCACGCAGTCACCAGCACCAAGTACAAAATGGAAATACCTCATGTCCCATGGACGAATCTGCATGATCCAAGAAGGAAGACCATCAAAAGCAAAACAAGACGCCTACACCATGCAGGCCGAAGCAGCCGAAGGGCCAAAGATAGCAGAAATCTACCAATTGTGTGGCGCCGAGACAAGCATCACCTTCTCTCAGAGCAACCACCCACCCACAGTCCCAAGGCCGGGGCACGCACCCCTGGTCCTCGAAGCCCAGATCGGAGGATACGACATGGACATAGTCTTCATGGACGGAGGCAGCAGCCTAAACATAATCTTTGCCAGCACCCTACGCAAGATGCTAATCCCACGATCAGTTTGGAAGAAGTCAGTCACAACAATATATGGCGTAGTTCCAGGCAAAGCAGCCAGCTCCATCGGAAAAATTGAGCTTGACGTAATCTTCGGTAGCAAGCGCAACTTCGCAAAGCAAGTCCTCGAGTTCGAAGTGCTCGACTGGCAGTCGCAGTATCACGCCATACTCGGGCGACCAGCGTTCGCACAATTCATGGTGGTTCCGCACTATGCATATCTCAAGCTCAAGATGCCAGGACCCGCAGGGATCATCACAGTCAAAGGAAGCTTCACCAAATCGGACCAGTGCGACCGCGACTTCCACAAAGTCTCCGACACGTTTGGAGCCCAACAACAGCTCACAGAAATAGCCATGGTAACGGACAAAAGCATATTTCCGCTGGCAAGCCGAAGCGAGACAAAAGAATTCGGCCGTGATTTCAGCGTCGACAGCGACACAATCACAAACCAAGTCCACCCAACAGACCCAGAGAAGACGGTCTGCGTATATGCCCACCTTCCAGAAGAACAAGCAACAACCCTCATAACCTTCCTTCGCTAAGAGTGGAGAATTTTTGCCTGGTGCCCAGCCGACATGCCCGGAATAACGCGAGAATTTGCAGAACACGCGCTCCACATCAAGCCAAACACCAAACCAGTAAAGCAGGCGCTGCGAAGATTCTCAGAACCCAAGCGCAGAACAATCTGAAAAGAATTCAACCGACTACTCGACGCACAGTTCATCTGAGAGACGAAGAAAGCAACCTGGATAGCAAACCCAGTCCTAGTCCCTAAAAAGGACACCGTGGTACTGAGGATGTGCGTCGACTATGGGCCTATCAACAAGCATTGCCCAAAATACCACTTCCCCTGCCAATAATCGATCAGATAATCGACTCCACAGCAGGATGCGACCTCCTATCCTTCCTCGACGCATGTTCATGATACAATCATATCAGAATGAAGGAAGAAGACAAAGAGCACACCTCGTTCATCACCCCCTACGGCGTATTCTGTTATCAAACAATGCCCTTTGGCCTAAAAAACACAGGAGCCACGTACCAGCGGATGATGCAAGCATGCCTGAGAGACCAGATCGGCACAAACGTCCAGGTCTATGTAGACGACATTGTCATCAAAACCTACGGTGCAAACACGCTACTCGACGACTTCCGTGAAATATTCACGGCGCTCAACAAGTACAGAATCAAGCTCAACCCAAATAAGTGCGTGTTCGGCGTCCCAGCCAGAAAACTACTCGGGTACATGGTCTCTGCCCGAGGAATCGAAGCAAACCCAGAAAAGGTCCAAGCAATCGCCAAGATGCAAAGGCCAACCAACATCAGAGGAGTGCAGCAGCTCACATGAAAACTCGCAGCATTGAGCCGTTTCATCAGCAGGTTAGGAGAAAGGACCTTACCGTTCTACAAACTGCTGAGAAAAGTAGAAAAATTCGAGTGGACCGAGGAAGCCCGCAATGCATTCGCAGACCTAAAGAAAACCCTCTCGACCCCACCAATCCTGGCGGTACCTAAAGAACGGGAGAAGTTGTACCTCTACATAGCAGCACGCAGCAGTGTCGTGAGCACGGTGCTCGTCGTCGAGCGCGCAGAAGAAGGAAAAGTCCAGAGCATACAAAGACCAATCTACTACCTCAGCACGCTACTCAGAAAGCCACAACAACGGTACCCGCACTACCAGAAGCTCCTGCTCGCCATCATCATGACCTCCAGGAAAGTATCACACTACTTCGATGAGCACTCCATCACAATCGTGAGCAGTGCACCACTCGCGGACATCCTCAACAATCCCGGAGCGACCGGTCGAGTCGCTGAGTGGAACATTGAGCTCAGCCCACGAGATCTGCAGTTGAAACACCCAAATGCAATCAAAGCCCAAGTACTCCCAGACTTCCTGGTCGAGTGGGCAGAAGTCAAAACACCAGGTCCCCCAGACCTATCCAACTCATGGACGATGTATTTCGACGGATCCAAAAGACAGCAAGGAGCCGGAGCAGGCGTTGTACTAGTCTCCCCAAAGGAACGATCCTCAAATACATCCTCCAGATCAACTTCAGCAATGCCTCCAACAACGAAGCAGAATATGAGGCACTACTTCACGGCATGCGCATGGCAAAAACTTGCGGTTCCACTCGCCTCTCGATCTATGGCGACTCCAACCTCGTCGTCCAACAAGCGATGAGAGAATGTAACGCAGTCGCAGACAACATGACAGCCTACCAGAAGCTCTACAACACACTAGAGGGAGGATTCGATGGTTGCAAACTCAACTACATCCCCAGAGAAAATAACACAGAAGTCGACGAACTTGCGAACATCGGATCGACTCGAGGACCAATACCACCATGCGCTTTCCTCGAAAGCATCAACCAGAGATCAATCAAAGCAAAGCCAGCGGCACCCAAAGTAGTCGCAGAGGAAGATGAGACAAATGAACTAGCACATGTGGCAGCAACGAGCGCAGCCGACGGCACAAGCAGCCAAGCCACCGAAGCCGAAGAACCAGCAACACTGGAAGGCCCAGCCTAGGCAAAACCTTTCCTTCGATTCCTTATCGAGGGCACCCTACCACAAGACGTTGCAGAAGCCCGACGCATCAGTCGACGATCTAAAGCATTCACAGTAATCAACAGACAACTCTATAAACACAACATCTCTCAGGTCCTCCAGAGGTGCATAGACGAAGAAGACGGCAAAGCCCTACTGCTCGAGATTCACGAAGGCACATGCGGACATCACGCGAGCAGTCGCGCAGTCGTGGCCAAGGCCTTCCGAGCAGGTTTCTACTGGCCAACCGCTATGAGAAACGCAGAGGATATCGTACGGCGTTGCATCGCCTGCCAAAAGTTCGCAAGTAGGCCGCACGCCCCAGCATCGGCGCTCAAAACCATAACGTTGTCATGGCCATTTTCCACATGGGGACTCGACATGGTAGGCCCAATCAAAAAATCCTCAAAAGGAGGACGAACACACCTGCTAGTCGCAGTCGACAAGTTCACCAAATGGATCGAAGCAGCACCAATCACCAGCTCAACAGCCCTCACGACGGTCAACTTCATCAAGTCAATCATCTTCAGATTCGGAGTACCACACAACATCATCACAGACAATGGTACAAACTTCACAGCAGCAGAATTCCAAAACTTCTGTCAAGAGCTAGGCATCAAAATCAACTACGCATCAGTCGCACACCCGCCGTCCAACGGCCAAGTGGAGAAAGCAAACGGCCTAGTATGCAGAGGAATAAAGAAACGACTCCTAGCACCACTAGAACAAGCCGCAGGCAACTGGGTAGAGGAACTTCCCGTAGTACTATGGAGCCTGCGCACCACCCCAAACAGCTCGACCCAGTATACACCTTTCTTCTTGGTATACGGGGTAGAAGCAGTACTGCCGCACGGCTTAAAATTCGGAGCCCCCAGAATCTCAGGGTACGAAGAGGAAGAGGCAGAAGAAGCACTGTAGAACAACAAAGACATAGCAGACGAAGCTCGGGACACAGCCATCACAAGATCTGAAGGATACCAGGAGAAACTGCGCACATATCAAAGCAGTCACCTGCGTACCAGAACATTCACCAAAGGAGACCTCGTGTTACGACTAATATAGGAGAAAGTGCACAAGCTTGCCCCGCAATGGGAAGGACCGTTCATAATCTCGGAAGTCATCGGAGGAGGCGCATATAGGTTGACGAACCCGAAGACCAATGAGGACGTGGGAAATCCATGGAATGTAGCGAACCTACGCCTGCTCTACCCATAGTACTCTAGGCATTGTCAAAGACGTCGGCAGCAGCACCGATCGACAACCCATGTAAACACTCGGAGAAATAAAATAATGCTGCCCAAACACCTTACCTCAAAGCACTCGGGGGCTTGAGAAAAAACTCCCCCCGAGAGACGATATCCTCGCTCATGCGACCATACTTAAAAGCACTCGGGGGCTCTAGCAAAAACTCCCCCCGGGAGACGCTATCCTCGCTCATGCGGCTATAATTAAAAGCACTCGTGGGCTCGAGCAAAAACTCCCCCCCCCCCTGAGAGACGCTATCCTCGCTCATGCGACTATACTTAAAAGCACTCGGGGGCTCAAGCATAAACTCCCCCCGAGAGACGCTATCTTCGCTCATGCGACTTAAACTTAAAAGCACTCGGGGGCCCGAGCATAAACTCCCCTCGAGAGACGCTATCTTCGCTCATGCGACTATACTTAAAAGCACTCGGGGGCTCGAGCAAAAACTCCCCCCCCCCCACCGAGAGACGCTATCCTCGCTCATGCGACTATACTTAAAAGCACTCAGGGGCTCGAGCATAAACTCCCCCCGAGAGACGCTATCTTCGCCCATGCGACTTCAACTTAAAAGCACTCAGGGGCTCGAGCAAAAACTCCCCCCGAGAGATGCTATCTTCGCTCATGCGACTTTAACTTAAAAGCACTCAGGGGCTCGAGCATAAACTCCCCCCGAGAGACGCTATCCTCGCTCATGCGACTTCTAACTAAAATCACTCGGGGGCTCGAGCATAAACTCCCCCTCGAGGGATGCTATCTTCGCTAAAAACATGACCTTATCTACAAATACCGGGAAACTGATTCCTGCCGATTCACCAAGAGTTTTTCTACAAAGAAATTCACGTCAATAGAAGCAAAAATTCCTTAGTCTTCACCTGATCAAAAACGATCACCTAAAGACTCGGGGGCTACTCCCATCGGGAGCGTTGGCACGCACCCGATCCAAACTTGGAATAAATCAAAAATATCCACGAGAAGAAGCTGCCCAATCAGACAAAAACTCACAGCCTACGCTCGATTCTACAAATCAACTGTAGCCTCGAGGGATACTCCCATCGGGAGCGCTGCCGCGCACCCGATAGACAGTTCCCATTACACAGAAGTCGAAGACAGTCGAGGACAATTTCATTACAAAGAAGTCGAGGACAATTTCATTACAAAGGAGTCAAGGACAATTTCATTACAAAGGAGCCGAGGACAATTTCATTACAAAGGAGTCGAGGACAACTTCATTACAATAGAGTTGAGCTCAGTTTTTACAAAGGAGTCAAAAGACAGTTATCGCTACAAAAGGAACCGATGAAATACAAGTCAGGTTACAATTATCCCAAGGAATTATGACTTCTACATGTATGCTCATGCTGGGATAATTGGCACTTTCGTACCACAACTTGACGAGCATCACCACATACAAAGTAGAAACTCAGTCTGCGAAGAAGCAGGTCGCTGTCCTCTAGTTCTACAAGGTGCCTCGCCTACCGACACAGCCGCTTGACGACCGGCTTGACGTCCATCTAATCCTTAGAACTAGAAGAGAAAACACCATCAGCCGAGAAATCAGCCGAAGACGAAGACGTGGGAGAAGCAGGCGAACCACTACTCGATCCATCAGAATCACCACTGCTTGTTTCCTCCCAGTAGGGATCCAGACGATTGCCACCGGCATCAAATGCACGAACAGTAAGAGTATCCTCGCCATCAAAACAACAACAAAGACTATCTCCGTTGCGCAGATTCAACCAGCGAGAAAACGCCCTCCAGCCAGACCCAAGGAAAATCAAGGAGGAATTATCAATTTCCATCTCCACCCAAGAAGAAGACCGAGCGCATCCGTGAAGAAGGAGCCAGAAACCCCTCAAATTATGCTCAGAAGCAATGGAGGCAAACGAGAATGGAAGAGGAATCCGGACAGTGTTCCGGCTAAGAACACGCAAAAGAAAATCATAGCGCCAAAAACCCTCTTCCATGGAGGAAGAAGAAGGCGCCGACGCAACACCACGGCCTCCACCTAGCGAAGAACGAGGCGTGCGGCCACCACGGCCACGGCAGCCACGACCTCGCCCATTCCCACCACCACCGCGCTTGGGAGCCATGTGAAGAAGAAGAAGAAGAGAACGATGAGAAGAGTGGATGCCAAAGACAGGCAACCACAGGAGGTATTTATAGCGCAATGCAAGGGCAAACCGGGGAAAACACGCAGAAGCCCAGGCGGCGCCATCATTACATCAAAGAAAAAACGGGCCAGGTGTTACGAATTCCAAGACAAGATGCCTTCACACGGTCAGCACTATTTAAAGGACACGTCAAATCTCTCATGTTTCCCATACAAGCCTTGGAAACCCAACAGACACCAGGCAGCATGACGTCCAAACCATCATTATGACGGGCCAGAAGACGCGACGGATCAAAGAAGCAAGCATCATCATAGGTCACCAAACAGCATGGCAATACATATCACCAAGACATCTCAAGCAGGACAGATCAAGGTAAAAACAAATTGGAAAGAACAAAAGAATCCAAAGGCTACCTATTTCTTGCTATCCAAAATTTATGATTTTTAAGAAAAATCTCTTACTCCCATCGGGAGTACCTTTATTCGAGTTTGGGTGCTCCCTCACGCAGGAAGAATGCAAAGATGCGCTCGAGTGATCACTCGCACCAGCAGAAACAACATAGTCTCAGAGTTCGGGTGCTCCCTCACCCTGAAGACAGCAAAGCATTCGAGTGACCACTCGCAAAAGACTCTACAAGTAATCGACAATATGATCTACTCACGCACTCGACGGCTTTCCGAGTGGGCGCTTTCTTGTTTTCCTTGCCTGAGTTCATTACAAGCTCCTCGAGTGACTACTAAATAGTTCACTTGATTGTTTATTCCAAGTGGGTGCATCGCTAACCAGGTTCCGTGCCTCTACAAAAAACAATTATGCCTGGGCTACGACACACTATACACAGATGCCACACAAGCTTATCGTGTAGGTAAGACCCCGCTGCGCAGAACGGCCGGGCCGGGACTTGCCGCAGAGCAATTTCACTCCCGACCTTTTCCATGCGCTCGCATGATAGAAAGAGCCGAGCGGATGCGCTCAGGCTATTTTCTTAGTGTAACAGCCCAGTTTTCACAAAAATTAAAAAAATTGTTTTTGGTGTGAATTGTTTGATTGTCTGATTTGTTTGCGGTGTTTGCTTCGCCGAATTAATAATCGATGAATATTTTCCCCCTCCTTCTCGTATCGGATGCGTGACCGACCTTTTTTCCCAAATGGCACACGACCTGTTGCGGCACCGGGTTTCACCCGAGCACCGTCGCGACTACCGGCACAAGACCAGCCTTCACCATCGGTGCAAAAAACCCCCATTTATATTTAATGGGTTATTTTATCGGATGGGTTCGACATCTCCGTTGGGCGCGAAACGATGTAGACGACGTCAGTTCGGTGCAACGAGGGGGTGTTTCGATTTTCGTGCGATTCCGACTTCGTCGGGTAGGTAACCGGTCGGAGATGCCAGGCATAGTAGCCGGTATACCTCCAGTCGCGTATTTATAAACTGTCGCGCGTGCGCTGATAGCTGGACCCCCGGATTCCCCTCGTATCTTCGGATTGTAGCCACCCGAAAAACCGGACCCGAAACAGGCCATTTAGAGGCCCGAAACCCCTCCGAAATACCCACCTTCTATAAATAGCAGTGCTAGCCACCTAAATTGGACAAACCCTAGCCCCTAATCCCTCTCATTCCGTGCCTCCCCTCTCCCTAGCCGCCATATGGAAACCAGGCCACCAACCACCTCCTGATCCAGATCGAACGCTCCGGGTTGTCGGATCTGGATCGGACGGCCCGAAGCGCGCCACGTCACCACTCGCATCCCATTCCCCTGCCCAGCCCGTGGAGCTCCTTGCCCGAGCGCCTCCACGCCCGACCCTGCCGTGCCGGCCGGCGAGCCACCGCAGCACACTCCGGTGAGCTCCCTCCACCGCGGCTCCCTCCTCTCCTCCTCCTCGCCTCCCCTTACCTCTCTCCCTCTCACAGGTCGCCGGCGGGAGGCCGTAGTCGCCGTTTCCATGACCATGGCGAGGCCGAGCCAAGCTCGACACCGACCGCCCCTGTACCTCGCCGCCGCGCCCCCAACGCCCTGCACCGGACGGATCCGGTCGCCCTGGCCTCACCTCCTTTGCGCGCCGGCGCCTCCCCTCGCCGGAGTCCAGCAAGGCCGCCTGCCACCGCCGGTGGTTGAGGACGGGGACGACGTCCCAGACCAGCCACCCGTCCCGTGGCCGCTCGCCCGCCCCTGCGTGGACCGACCAGGTGGGCCGGCCTGCCAGGCCAACGCAGCCCAAGCCGCCCCCTCCAGGCCTGCTCTGCCTTATGGGCCAAGCCCACTAGGTGAGGCTGCCCCTTTTTTTATTTTTTTATTTCTGTTTTTTTTTCTCTGTGCAGTATTTGGGCCGGCCCAGTAGTTTTAGCCCGATAGTTTTTTTTCTTTTTCTTTTTTCTTTTCTATATTTATTTATTTAGGCAGATTGTATTACTTTTTTTGCGTTGCCCGTAACTTTTTAACCGTAGCTCCGATCGCGACGCGTAAAACATGAAACTTGCTTAGAATTGTGTCTAGTTTAATAATTTGTGCTCCTTTGCCATGTTTGACTTTGTTTACCTGCTGTTTAACTGTTAATTACAATTGCCTGCCACTGAAACTGTAACTGCCATAACTTTTTATCCATTGCTCGTATTAAAATGTTTCTTATATGTAACTTGACTAGAATTGCATGTAGATTGTGTTTATGCTGCTCTTGCTTGCTAATAAAAATAATAAATTATTGTTTAGAGAAAACAGTACCAAATGCAATAATTATCGTGGGGTTTGTAATAGCTGTCATGTATAGGTTTTACCCCCCCCCCACTTAAAGTGACTAGATTAGATAGTTTATTTTGCTTCACCTTTTGCCATGTTTGTGTGCTATGCCATGCTTGCTTGAGTTGCCATGTTAACAACCTTTGTTGATCACCTGTAGCTAAACAACTTGAACCATCGTTAACGTGCGGTATCGTCGTGTGTGACGAATACTCCACTTAACCTGTTAGTAACCGCTCTCGACGGTAGGTGGGATGTCTCGTGTTGCCTTCTTGTTGATGCTTGCTCGTGTTTTCTTCGTAGTAATAGATGCTTGCTCGTTGATTGCTATCCAGTGTTTACTGTCTTGTGTTCTTCCGCGGGTACCTCTCGGAGAAGATGCGAGCTTGCGATCGACTACACCTTCGGAACCCGACTTATCAACAGGCAAGGACTACACATTACTTATGATCCATTCTATTTCAACCAGCGGTTTGCATGCTAGTATAGGTTAGGTTTGATGTTTGATCCTACCACATGTTTACAGCCTCTTTCAAACCGATACAGCCATGTCCCCTCCCAGCAAACCTTGTACTGCTATGTTGCTATTGCTCGTTGCTCAGCCCCTGCTTAGTATGCATGCTTAGGATGCTACGATGTTACCCTATTACTCCTTGCTTTGGGATATCACATTATTATTATTATTGTTGATGATATGATTATTATAATGTTGACTATATTCGACGAAGGATGGAAGGTCTAGGCTATCCCGCCCCGACGCTTTGTTCCATTCGAGTCACCTAGGATCCGAGTTCCGGGTATTGGTTTTAAAACTGAGCGTGCCTAACCGCGTGTGGGATTTTATGGGGTCCCCTTTTCTTACCTATCTAGCTTCAAAATTTCTAGAGGTGGCCCAAGCTGATTAACCATTTGAAAACCATGCATATATGCCTGTCGGGTAGCTCCTGGCAGACATCCTTTAAAACAACCCGGACCAGTGAGGACTTTGTTTCCCTATTGGTCCACCTTTGACCGGCGAGGGCCCGAGGCCTCACGTGAGGCGTCTCGGTAACCCAAACCCTGTTGAGACGGAAGAGTCCGATCCGAGAGCGTGACCAGCTTTTGGATTGGTTGTCGACTCCCCGGGGGCCACGCGGATTTGTTCGTTGTTAGTTAGAGGGACCTGTCGTTTCGAATCTCTTGGAACTAAATCATAAAATGGTTGCCTGTGATGGGTAGCAACTGAGAGTGATGGGCGTGCGTGCGGAGCCTCGTAATGGGCAGTTGGTACACCCCTGCAGGGTTAAATCTTTTCGAGAAGCCGTGTCCACGGTTATGGATGACTTGAGACCTACTCCTTGTTCATAGACAACAAAAACTGAGATAATCTTAATATAACTTGATCAACGTGTGTGTGCCTTGACTGCTTCTTCTTCGTCGGGATGCGAAGAGGAGGACAAGGATAGGATAGGTGTTATGTTTGCGTAGTAGGTGGATAGCAGACTTGTTGGAGGCGATTCCTCATCGAATGCTTGGCTTCTTATCTTACTCTCTAGATCGTTAGCCACTTCATAAATGCTAGTGCGGCAGCAACCTCACCACTTACCCCATCCTTACCGTAAACTACTAGTTGTCCTAGAATGACGAGTGATGAAGTCCTTGCTGGGTCATATGAACACTACAGTTGGATGCTGAGTACTTCTGTACTCATGATACTACCCCCAAACTCTTTTCAGGGTTCTTGACCGACAACAGGTACGGTGATCAATGTTTCGCGTGGAGACTCGACGACGTCTAGTTAGGCGGATCCCGACGGAGGGCCTGGACCCGTGTGGTTATGGGGATCGATGTTTTTCTCTTTGCCACTAGGCATTTGATTGTAGTCTGTACTCAGACATGTATCTTCCGTTGTTGTATTGTATTGAGGAAGTTGTATGACGCTTGTATGAGATGTTGTATCCTTGTATCTGTAATGTTGTGATATCATGTTGGAAATCCGGGGCATATGGCAATGTCATATGTCGCGGTGGGACCGATATGTGCTTCGTCCCCGGATCTGGATGGAAACATCTAGATCTGGAACAGTACCGCATATCGGGCCTTACACTTAGACTGGCAGCAATTGATCCTATAAGACATGCAGCGGCACGACTTTGCTTGACACCGGTCGTTCCAAGTTCATGTCGAGGGACGTGAGCTTGATTGGGCTAATGCGGTATTCGCCACTAGCGCAATTCACCAAGGCTCGACCAGTCGACTCCTTGGGCCCTTTCAGCTTAGCAATCCCTCGAAACAGGTATTGCCATGGCTCAAAACTGCCAGCGACCCGCGGCGGTGCCGCGCCTACAAAGCGTTGACGAATTCAAGTCCCTGCGCGACTCTTCGAGTCCCCCAGGCACTCGGGGGCTACTGACGAGGGGGTGACCCCACGACTCCTACGTATGAGGCTACCCGGTGCGTATGAAGACAGAAGGCCCGCAGAGAAGCCACGACAGGCCCACGACTGGCCCAACCAGGCACCAACGTAGGAGTCCGCGACTAGTATGGAAGGCATGACTTGGCGTACAAGGCAAGACTAGAACTAGGAAACTATCTTTCTAACCTAGTACGGACTCCCCGAGACCTAGCCAAGTATATAAAGGCTGGGAGGAGAGACGTCCAGAGGAATCCAACACACATCTACTCTCCTGATCTTGCGAGAACTCGCCTTGGCCTCCCCTGTAATCGCCCCCTCATGCAATAATATCGAGCGGGAAGAGCTTCTCCTGTTAGCCGACGAGTATCGTCCAACCTGTGCCTTCTCTATGACTAACCCAGGGTCCCTGACCATGGGATTTGCCGGGGTTGATCCCTGTCAGAAGGCCACTCCTATTAATGCTATCGAATTACAAATCAATGAAAATATTAGGATGATGGCTAAACTTAAAGAAAAATGGGCTAGAGAAAGAGAGGAAGAGGATAGAATTAAGAGATTTCCTACACACCACACAGTTGCCACTATCCAAATTGTTGAGGATACCGAAACTATTAGGACCCAATGCACTCCTGGTCCCATTGGACCTATTAATGGTGATGCTAGTACCTCAACCGTAGAAGAAGAAACTCCTATGAACATAGAGGGTTTTAAACAAGTGAGCCAAGATGACACTACTACCACCTTTGATAGTAGTGATATTGATTTCGATAGTTGCACCCTCTCCGAAGTTATTAGCTTGCTACACAAAATGTCTAGAGACCCCCACACTAGCACACTTAATCTTGCCTTCACAGAGCATATCACAAATGCTCTCATCAAAGCTAGGGAGGAGAAGCTTAGGATAGAAGCCTCCATACCTCGGAATCTAGATGATGGTTGGGACCCTATGATAAAAATTAAATTGAATAACTTCTCTTTCTATGCTTTATGTGACGTTGGAGCTAGTACCTCCGTCATGCCCAGAAGAATGTATGATATGTTTGAATTGAAACCTTTTGATTCTTGTTCTTTTGGTGTTCATCTTGTTGATTCTTCCATAAAGAAACCTTTGGGGAAGATCGACGATGTTCTTATCATTGTCAATGACAACTATGTTCCCGTTGATTTTATTATTATGGATATAGAGTGTGAAACTTTATGTCCAATTATTTTGGGACGTCCTTTTCTTCGCACTGTTGGTGCCGTTATTGACATGAAAGAGGGGAACATAAAATTTCAATTCCCTCTCAAAAAGGGGATGGAACACTTCCCAATAAATAAAATCAAGTTACCATTTGAGTCCGTTACACGGTCTACCTATTCTCTTTCTCTTGATAAAACTTGATTCTTCTTTTGCATTATGCCTAGCTTAAAGGCGTAAAAGAAAGCGCTTGTTGGGAGGCACCCCAAGATGTTTTTACTTCTGTTCTTAGTGGTCTTGATGATTGTTACTACCGTAGCAACATCATTGTATCTTTATTTTCAAGCTTTGTGCCAAGTTATAGCCTCTTATGATAAGGGAAGCAAAAGTTGTGACATGTTGTCCAGAAAATAGACTCTGTCTGCTTGACGGAAAAAATCGGAACAAATCACCAGTTCATCTTTCTCTCTGGGAGAGAAACACGCTCCACTCCAATATAGAACACATCATAGGATTTTTTTCATGCTTATCTTGTTGCTGTTGTGTGGTCTTTATCTTTTCGTAGCTACTTCCATGTTTAGTTTTAGTCTTAGTTTGTATTTAGCAAGAGCCTTGGCTTTTGTTTAGTTTGTTGCTGGAACTCTCTTTAGTTTTCATGTTTATCTTGTTAAGAGAGTTGGTTGTTGCATTGAGTTGTGTCTTGTCTTGAAAGTAGGTAATTGAGGTTGCTATTTAATTTTAGTAGTAGCTTGCATAGTTTTGAGGTATTGATGTGAGTAATGTTTGAACTTTTGGTGTCAAGAGCTCTAGCCTATTAGTGATAGGTGTCGTATTTTGGGCAATCTGTGTTTATTTTCAAAACCTACAAAACTAGTTGAGAACTCGAGCTACTAGATGGATCACTAATCTTTGGAGGGATCGGATATTAGAGTACACTCACGTACCATGAGTCGAGGATGCGCAAGGATAACCAAACCTCCATACACTCCTCCTCGGGGTACTTGTCTCTTTGTGAACCTCCTTAATAGATTGAGAGTTACCGATAATAAGTGCATGGGTTCTTCGGACTAATGTAAGTATTGAAAGTCGACATTTCAACCTGCTCATATTTGCTAGCCTTTCCCGTGCCGTGCATTTCATTCTTCTCACTCCGAGAGTTGGCGTCCACCTTCGCCGGTACATCCAAACCCTTGGCATGATCCGCTCTGTCATCATAAACCTCCTTATATCTTTCCTCAAAACAGCAACCATACCTACCTACAAAGGCATTTCCATAGCCTTTCCGAGATATATTGCCATGCAACATCCACCTCTTCATGACTTGATCTTCATGTCATACATGTTACTGCTACACTGGCAGCGGCATACATTGCATACATCATGATAGCTACATCTTCTTTATGCTTTGAGTACCTTGTAAAGTGTGAAAGATCTTCTATAACCTCTTGTAAATTAGAGTGTTTCCCTTAAGTGAGGAAAAGATCCCAAAGTGGACAAAATAAAAGATCCCAAAGAGGACAAACTAGAGTTAAATAGAAAAAGCCATTGAGGCCACCAAAACAAAATAGAAAAAAGAAAAAATAAATAAAAAGAGAGAAAGGGGCAACACTACTATACTTTTGAAAGATCCACACTAGTACTCCCTCTCATCCTTTTTGTCTTCCTCCTCCACCATATTTCTCTCTTTGCCATCCTAAGTATCAACTTTCGTGCTTACGCTCATCCATTGCATGAGTGCTCAAAATATCGAAAACGAGTGGACCAAATTGACTTGTACATGGCTAGTGGTCTGGGGACGAGTCAAGATAAGATTCCAAAGAATACCAAGTGTGAAACTTTAGTAGATTGAGTTCTCAACAACAAAAATACTTTTTCTCGTATTCCATATCCCCCTTCTTGCATGCAAACACCATTTGGAGATATTCGAGTCACGGACAGCGAGAGCTCTTGCACCTAATGTTCCTTCATTGCTTGTTTCAATGCTAATATATACTCTTGCATGTTATGACTTGAATTGAATCACAAACTTTGATTGCTTTACTTTTCAAATTTCTTATATGGTTGCTAGCATGTCACCACAGAAATTATGCTTGTTATCATTATTTACCTACTCGAGGACGAGCAGGAATTATGCTTGGGGATGTTGATACGTCCCAAACGTATCTATAATTTCTTCTTGCTCGATGCATGTTTTGTGTGATATTGCTATGATCTAGAACACTTTCATACACTTTTGATCATATTTGTACTAACCTAGCTCAGTGCACCCCAGTGCCAGTTTCTGTTTTCTGCTGTTTTTCTATTTCAGTTTTCCCCTGTATTAAAAGTGCTCCAAAAATCCGGGAAAAATCAGATAAAAAATCAGCGCAACGGAAGCTTCCAGAGTCCCGAAGGAGGGTCGGGGGGCCACCACCAGGTGACCAGGCGGCCACCTCGCGTGGCCTAGGGTGTAAGGCCCGATATGCGGTATTGTTCCAGATCTAGATGTTTCCATCCAAATCCGGGGACGAAGCACATATCGGTCCCACAACGACATATGACACTGCCATGTGCCCCGGATTTCCAACACGATATCGCAACATTACAGCTACATGGATACAACATCTCATACAATCGTCATACAATTTCCTTAAATATATTACATCAGCGCAAGATACATGTCTGAGTACAGACTACAAGCAAATGCCTAGTGGCAAAGGTAAAACACACCATTCCCGAAACCACAGGGTCCAGGCTCTCCGCCGGGGATCCGCCTAACTATTCGTCGTCGAGTCTCCACGAAGGCGTCAAGAAGAAGAGTCGAGGTAGTAATCAACTGCAGCGGCCAATCAGGAAAAACATAAAAGGGGAAAGAGATTTGAAACGACAAGCCCCTCTAGCTAACAACGAACAAATCTGGGTGGCCCCCGGGGAGTCGACACTCAATCCATTAGCCGGCCACGCTCTCGGATAGGACTCTTTCGTCAGGCTAAGGTCGAGGTAACTGATCCCCTCACATGTGGGCAGCCCCTAGCTCACCAGTGTGGACCAACAGAGAAACCATGTCTCCGCTGGCCCAAGTTATTTTAAAGGATATCTGCTAGGAGCGACCCGACAGACATATATGCATGGTTTCAAATGGTAAATCAGCTTGGGCCACCACTAGAAATATTTGAAGCTAGGTAGGTAAGAAAAGGGGACCCCATAAAATCCCACACTCGGTTAGGCACGCTCAGTCTTAAAACCAATACCCGGAACTCAGATCCTAGGTGACTCGAATGGAAAAAAGCGTCGGGGCAGGATATCCTAGACCTTCCATCCTTCGTCGAGTATAGTCAACATTATAATAATCATATCATCTACAATTATATAATAATGTGATAGCCCAATCCAAGGAGTAACAGGAGTAATATACTAAGCAGTGGCTGAGCAGCGAGCAATAGTAACATAGCCGAACAGGGTTTGTTGGGATGAGGAGGACATGGCAGTTTGGGTTTATTGAGAGGCATGAATATAAAGTGGTAGGATCAAGCAATCGTTCTATCCTACACCTAGGAGCGAGTGAGCTGAAAGTTATAAGCATGATATATGCTCCCCCTTACCTGATGAGAAGACGAAGTAGTAGGTGTAGACGATCGTAAGCTCGCATCATCTCCGAGAGGTACCCGCGGAAGCACACAAGAAGGAAACACTGGAAAAGGCAATCAACGAGCAAGCATCTATTACTACGAATCAATCACGAGCAAGCATCGACAATAAGTCAACACGAGACAACGCACGACGGCATCACATCTATCGTCGAGAGCGGTTACTAACAGGTTAAGTGGAGTATTCGTCACACACGACGATACCGCACATTTAGAAAGGTTCAAGTTGTTTAGCTACACAACATGAGCAAAGGTTATTAACATGGCATCTCAGTCAAGCATGGCATATCACACCAACATGACAAGGGGTGAAACATAAGATAAACTATCTATGCTAGTCAATTTAACTGAGGCCCAACCTAACCATGGCATAACACTATGGGCCCAATGGCGATTTAAAGCATTTGGTACTGTTCTGCCCTAACCCATATTTTAGGTTGGTTAAAAACAACAAAAAATAGCATAAACACAAATTACCTGAAATTCTAATCAAGTTACATATAAACAACACTCCAAACGGAGTTACGGTTAAAAAGATACAAGCAAAACAAGTTACGGGCACAATCTGCCAATATCAGGTAGAACACTTTAGAGCAACAAATAAGCAAGCAAAAGGTTGTAAACATGCACAAAAATGATATGAAACTAAAGTATACATGGAAGGCATGTCATGGCAAAAGGAATCATGCAAATAGGCATCATGGTTCACTAGTTATAAGCAACACAAAAAGCTATAAAACATTACTGGTCAAGGACTTAGTGAAAATCAGAAAAACAGGGCAGAAACTGTTATTTTCATGCTGTATAAACAGGGGTAAAACTATATGCAAAAGTGCAGCAACATGACATAGCAACAATGTTCGGGATATCGCTTCTCGTTACCGTATCGATCGACCCACGATAAGAGATAAATCGGCTTATCGGCCGATTTATCGATTTTATCGGTCGACTATTAATTGTCATGTTTTTTTAAATCTTAGGATTTCCTAATCAAAATAATAAAAAATATGCTATATTATACACATAAAAATATTGGAAAGAAATATTAACTTGAAGTTTTGTATCCGAGCTAGCTTTGACTATATACATATATATATATATATATTATTTTCAATAATACTGAAATTTTTAAAGATGGATATCATTAATCCCATGTTTTAGCATTGAAAAATCGGAATATCGGTCGAAAAATCGGAATATCAGCCGAAAAATCGCTTGTTGGACCGATAAATCGACCAAAACGATAAACATGGACGATAAGCGTTTATCTTATCGGTGACACCCCGATAAGCGATAAATCGGGGGATAAATCGGCTTATCGGCCGATATTTTGAACAATGCATAGCAATATATGAGCATGATGTAGACATTATGGTGATCAGGTACAAACAAGAATCAAGGTCATAGGCATCACAAATCAAAAGATATTAAGCATGCAACATGGCATTGGAAAGTTATAGACTTAGAGAAAAACAGAGGTGGCTGTCAACAACAGCAGGATAGCAACTTTGGAGCAGAATATAACTATGACCAGAAATGTAAACATGACAATGCAATACATATAATGGAAGTAGACATGGGAAAGATCAAAATGACATATTGCAATGCTCAATAGGATAAATGTTAAAAAGATATAGGGCAGCAAAGTAGCAACTTTATATAAACAGCAGCACACTAACAGCAGGGTAGCTACTTTGGGTGATGAAACAAACAGCATGTAGCAGGCAAATATGACATCTGAATACATAGCATTGAAGTAGACATGATGCTTAACAGTATGCAACAAGAATTAATAGCATAAGCCTCATGGATGTGTCACGATCATCAATCAAACATGTAATAAAATAATAACATCCGCACTTAATAGGAAGTAACAGCAGTTAACAGTCCGATGCCCACTTCAAGAGTGATTAACAACATCAAGATGGCCTCAAAAAAATGCTCACAAAAGATGAACTAAAGTACACACAAAACTAAACAATTTTCCTTTTGGGCGCAATGTCATCCGGGATCCGGTTTACTCGCAAATTACAGCGCAAAATGGAATTAGCAACATAATTTCTCAGACTTAGGAAAAATTCGTAGGGGCTATCCACAGAAAAAAAACAAAGGGATCACCCATGGGCTTGGCCCATCTGGCCTGGAGAGTCCTGGCTGGGCTCGGGTGCTCTGGGCCGGCTGGGCTGCTGCAGGCCGCTGTGGCAGGCCGTCAACTGGACCTGGGCCGGCCTACCTGGGCATCCAGCCGCTGGATCGGGCGCCGGCTCGGTCCCGTGCGGCGGAGGCTGCCCGGTGGCTGCGCCGGCCACCAGCGGCGAGGGGCGAGGAGGAAGGGCGGTTGGAGGAGGCCGGAACGGCGTCGATCCGGGGCGCGGCGGCCTCGGGGTGGTCGCCGGCGAGGACCAGCAGTGGCAGCGCGGCTTGGAGAGTCCTAGGTCGGAGCCACCTCGCCGGAATTCATGGCACGGCGGCCGCCATCCTGCATAGAGGAGAGGAGGCGAGATGTGAGAGGGAGAGGAGGAAGGAGAAGCGAGAGGAGGCGGTGGCGGCCAGCCTGCTGGGATCGCCGGAGGCTGCGGCACGTCGTGGAGGTGCAGCGGAGAGGATTTGGAGGAGAGAGAGAGGTCTAGGGAGCTAACGTGGCGCGCTCCTGGCCGTTGGATCTACGGATCCGACGGCCCGAAATTCATTGGGCTGATTTCCAGATCTAGGAAATAGGTTTTGGACGAAAATTGGGGTGTTTTGGGGCCAAAGGGCAAATTTTGAGGGGATGATTGCAATTTTGGCTTAGGAGAAACCCTAGAAAGGGGTGGGAGTGTGGTGGTCTTTATATAGCCCAGGTGGCTGGCAGTTTGCAAAACCATCCCCGGTTTTTCTCTCGCGTGCGCGGTGTTTACGTTTCTGACCGCCGAGGGTCCACAGGACCTCCGATTCGGGTAAAACTTCGAACTGCGCGATCAGCGCGTCGAGCCGGCGGCGTTCACCTCGCGCTGGAACCGTTCCAAGAACACTTTCCAGGGCGCTATAAAAATATCCTGTTTACTTATTAAACCGGGTTTTTCTTTCCGTTGGATGCGGCTGGTCTCGTGCGGTTTTCGCGACGGTGATCGGGTGAAACCCGATGTCGCAAAGGTCGAGTGTCAGGGTGGAAAGGGTCGTTCTCCGTCCGGTACGAGATAAGAGGGGGGAATAATCGCCGATCGATAAATATGGGCGCAAACAAATCAGACAATCAAATAATTCACACCGAAAACAATTTTTTTAATTTTTGTGAAATCTGGGCTGTTACATAGGGCTTGGCCGCGCCAGGGGGGCGCCTAGACTCCTGGTGGGCCCCCTATCTCCCCCCTTCGCCTATTTATTCCCCGTGACGCGAAACCCCTGAAGAGAGATCCCTTTTTCGCGATCTCGCCTCTGTTACGCCGCCGCGCGCTTCCAAGAATAGGAGCGCTAGTAGACTTTTTCCCGGCACCTTGCCGGAGGGAAGATCGACCTCCGGGGGCTTCCCCTCCACCATGGACGCTTCTCGGATGTGCCGTGAGTAGTTTCCTTTGGACCATGGGTCCGTGATCAGTAGCTATGTGATGTTCTCCTTCCCTCTTTTTTCTTCATGGTTTAGACCTCGTGAGCTGCCCTACATGATCGAGGCACATATGTAATCTTTCTGCTGTTGCTATGATGAGTTTGATGGGATCTGATGGATTACGAGATTATGTTAAGATTGTGATAGAGCAATATATTTGGTTCTTATCTTTTATATTTTTGTTCCTAAGTAATTCTTGAATGTTCTCCGTTGTTGTTTATTGCTTTGTCTAAGTAGTAGGTACTAACTCCAAGAGGGAACGCTATGCTCGATTATCGGTCCATGCCCCCTGATGACACGCTTGATTGACAGAAACATGAGTCTAGGGGATTGATACGTCCAAAACGTATCTATAATTTCTGCTTTCTCCATGCATGTTTTGTGTGATATTGCTATGATCTAGATACACTTTCATACACTTTTGATCATATTTGGACTAACCTATTAACTCAGTGCACCCCAGTGCAAGTTCCTGTTTTCTGCTGTTTTTCTATTTCAGTTTTCCCCCATATAAAAAGTGCCAGAAAAATTCCGGGAGAAATACAGGAAAAATCAGCGTACAGGAAGCTTCGAGAAGAGCCCGGGAGGGGCCATAGGGGAGCCAGGGGGGCCCAGGCGGGCACCCGGCGCGGCCCCACCCCTGGCCGCGCCAGGGGGGCGCCTGGGGCCCCTGGTCCACCCCTGGTCCACCTCTGGCAGCCCCCTTTCGCCTATTTATTCTCCGTCACGGGGAAACTCCAGAAGAGGAACCCTATTCCGCAAACTCGCCTCTGCTCCGCCACCGCCGCGCTTCCGAAGATCGGGAGCAGCAGAAGACCTCTTCCCGGCACCCTGCCGGAGGGAGGATTGATCTCCGGGAGTCTCCTCTCCACCATGGATGCTCCCCGGATGTCTACTGAGTAGTTTTCCTTGGACCATGGGTCCGTGATCAGTAGCTATGTGATGTTCTCCTCCCCTCTTTGATCTTCATTGATTAGACCTCGTGAGCTTCCCTACATGATCAAGGCACCTTTGTAATATTTCTGCTGTTGCTATGCTGAGTTTGGAGGGATCTGATGGATTATGAGATTTTGTTCAGATTGTGATAGAGTAATATATTTGGTTTTTATCTCCTATATTTTTGTTCCTAAGTAATTCTTGCATGTTCTCCGTTGCTGTTTATTGCTTTGGCGAAGTAGTAGGTAGCGACTCCAAGAGGGAACGTTGTGCTAGATTGTGGGTTCATGCCCCCCGATGACACGCTTGAGTGACAGAAACATGAGTCTAGGGGATGTGCTGTTGCCACAAGGGGAAAACAACAATGCTTGTAACCGCGGTTACAAGGATTGTTTACTTTACGCAAAGTTCTTTTTATTGCAGTTGTCTGTTGCTTTGGGTTTTCACTTTGGGTGGGGCTCGCAACTTAATACCAGCGAAATGTTCTGGATAGATATCTCAAGGTGGATGATTAGTAGTGGATGCAGATGGATTTTGGTCTACTTATTTTGGCGTTCTGCCCGTGCTTTTGAGCCTCTTCCTTTCTTTTGTAGCATAGTTAGCATTGCGGCGCGTTCATAATCCTGTCAATTGCCCTTCTGTAATTTGTTTACCTCGCATAGCAGTTTTATCGTCTTTTGGGAGAGAGACATCACTAGTGAACATCACGTATCCCGGTCCATATCCTCATTATTATTTCCAAGCTATATTTACTTTACTGCTTTTACTTGCTATCATTATCCCTTGCGTTTTATCCTTTGTGAAGAACAAGACCGGAGAGATTGACAACCTCTCTGAACTTCGTTGCAACAAAGTTATCTGTGTCTGTGTGCAGGTCCACGTCAGTTGCGCCGCTGACACCTACTTATCATCTCTGGAGTCCTACTGGAGACAAACCTTGGTATCTTCACCGAGGGAAAACTGCTACTGCACTACATCTCAAAACTTCCACTGGGGTAACCAACAAAGGGCGAGAAGCCATCAGGGATGTGTTGTTGCCACAAGGGGGGAAACAACGGTGCTTGTAACCGCGGTTGCAAGGATTGTTTACTTTACGCAAAGTGCTTTTTAATGCAGTTGTATGTTGCTTTGGGTTTACACTTTGGGTGGGGCTCACAACCTAATACCAGCGAGATATTCTGGATAGATGTCTCAAGGTGGATGATTAGTAGTAGATGCAGATGGATTTTGGTCTACTTATTTTGGCGTACTTCCCATGCTTTTGAGCCTCTTCCTTTCTTTTGTAGCATAGTTAGCATTGCGGTGCGTTTATAATCCTTTCAATTTCCCATCTGTAATTTGTTTTCCTCGCATAGTTGTTTTATCGTCTTTTGAGAGAGGGACATCACTGGTGAACATCACGGGACCTCGGTCCATATTCTCATCACTGTTTACACGCTCATTTAGTTTTCTGCTTTTACTTTCAGTTGCTATCATTATCATTATCCCTTGTGTTGATCCTTTGTAAACAACTAGACCGGAGAGAATGACAACCTCTCTTAACTTCGTTGGGAGCAAAGTTATTTGTGTTTGTGTCCAGGTCCACGCCATTTGCGTCGCGGACACCTACTTATCATCTCCAGAATCCTACTGGAGACAAACCTCGGTAACTTCACCGAGGGAAACTTTCCGCTACGCTGCATCTCACCTTCCACTTAGGGTAATCAACGAAGGGCGAGAAGCAATTATCATCTATCGCGTACCACGTCCTTCCACGATTCCGGCGCCGCCGCTGCTACTATGCTACCACCGGGCCACCTTGTGCCTTCATGGTGAGCACATCAGTGTTTCCCCTGTCTCAGTGCTCCGATTCACGCATCGGAACGCCGTCCCCATCCGCGCGCGCTCTGGCCGTCGCGCGGTTCGTCGCCACCGGCGTTCTTGGCCGTTTTGGCCCGCGTGTGAGGACCCTGTGTGCGCACGTTGCTCGCCCCGTTCGATTTCCCCCCTCCGTGCCCCGTTTTGGTCACTGGAGGGCCTCACTGGCCGGTACAGCCGTGCCTCTGGCCATGGTCACCGGGGTGACCACGCTGGGCTAACCTCCAGTGGGCAAGCCCACTGCCCAGTGGGGCCGGCCAAATTTAATTAGGGGTAACCCCCCTATTAGACTAATCCCCCCAGCTATTAGCGCCCCCTGGGTCCCTGACATGTGGGCCCAGCCCACTTAACCCCCCTGATTAACTAAATAAAATGGGATTAAAATTATCAGTGGCTCATAGATGGGCCCCATGTCCTTAACTTAATTTAATTGTGTAATTAGCACATGTGAGTATGACACCTCGGCCCCATTGGCTGTTTAAGTTTATTAAAACTGATTAATAGTTAATCTATGTATGGCATGTGGGTCTAGTGCACTAATTAAAATAAAAATGGTCTATTTAAATAACCAGGGGCTGGCCAGCGGGACTCACTGGTCAGGTTTGACCTGGTCAACAAAACTATTATGGATAATGTTGTTATTTAAATAATAAAGAAATCCAGAAAATTATTTAAAATTGATTAAAACTTTGAATTTAAATATCTTTTATTTAAAAACTTTGTACATGAAAATTGATCAGAAAAATATAACGATTAAGAATACGCTATCCGTATACCAAGCACACCCCTCTAACTCAACGAACATCGACATTCCCCCCTCCGGGTCGTCGGTCGATAATCACCCGGAGTCGGTATTTCATCCCGGATGAATTCCCGCTCCGAGCACTGTGCATTGCACTGCCTTAGAACACCGTTAACATTTCATACGTCATGCCATACATCGGTTTGCTATGATTGCTTTATATTTATTGTCCCCCCCCTTTATTCTCCGGTAGACCCCGCTGCTACCGCCGACTACACCATTGCCGGGTACGACTACTTCGTCGACGACCCTACCCCTACCGTCAAGCTTCCAGGCAAGAAAAGTCATTCTCTTCCCCCGATATCACGTATCTTTTCTACACACATTCTTGCACTAGGCATTGATACTGCTGCTGCTACGTTACAATCCTATTCAATTACATAGCCTGTTTTTGTCGCCCCTTGATGTACCTTTCTTTATTGACGGGGATCAACCCCGGCAAATCCCATGGTCAGGGACCCTGGGTTAGTCATGAGAGGCATAGGTTGGACGATAGCTCGTCGGCAAACAGGAGGACTCATTCCTGCTCGATATTATTGATGAGGGAGATGCGATTATAGTGGGTGCCGAGGCTGGAGCGCTCAAGGCTAGGGTTACAGATGATATTGGATGTCTTTGGTGTCGCCCCTCCTAGCCCTTATATACTGGGCTAGGTCTCGGGGAGTTCATCTATGTTTACAGGTAAGCTTTCCTAACCCTAGCTTGCTCCGTACGACAGGTCTTTGCACCTTCCTTATGAGTCATAGACTCCTACGTCGGTTCCAATTAGCGGGCCAAGGCGGGTCTTCATGGGCCTCCTATCTTTAGGGACACCGGGTAGGCCTATCCGTAGGAGTCGTGGGGTCACCCCCTCGTCAGTAGCCCCCGAGTTCCTGGGGGACTCGAAGAGTCGCGCAGGGACTCGAGTACATCCATTTGTCGGTCGTTTGTATGCGCGGTACAGCCGCGAGTCGCTGGCAGTCTGGTGGCCATGACAAAACATGTTTCGAGGGATGCTAAGCTGAAAGGGCCCAAGGAGTCGACTGGTCGAGCCTTGGTGAATTGCGCTAGTGGCAAATACCGCAATAGCCTAATCAAACCCACGTCCCTCGACGTGAGCTTGGAACACTGGTGTCGAGCAAAATTCTTGCCTCTTCAGGTCTTACGGTGTTCATTTTCCGCCAGCAATGTGCATAGCCTAAGGCGCGCCCGCCCTGCTTTTTCTATCATGCGCAGCGCATGGAAAAGGTTGGGAGTGAAATCGCTCTTCGGCAAGTCCCAGCCCGGCCGAACTTCGCAGCGCGGTCTTACCTACACGCTAATCTTGCGTGGCATCTGGGCACAGTGTGTCGTGTTCCAGGAATGTGTATTTTTGAGGCGCAGAGCCTAATAGTATTGCACCCGCTTGGAACAAAACATCAAGCGAGCTGTTCACTCATTCACCCGCGGAGCTTGTTTCGAGTGCTCAGACGGGGGGTTTTTCGCGTGTAGTCACTCGAATGCCTTTTCGGCTCTTGAGGTGAGGGAGCACCCGAGACTCTAGCGCCGTATGATCTTGGCGAGTGCATGTTTGTCTTGTGTCGGGTTGAGGGAGCACCCGAGAATCTCGTGAGTGCGAGTGGTCACTCGAGCACATTGCTGATTTTTAGGCGGCTGCTCACCTGAGGCTCGGTTTTGAGTGGTTACGTTCCCGATGGGAGTTTAAATATATTTGAAAAATGTGTTTAAGAAATCATTCTTGATGTAGGTTGGTATTCTTCGCCGCTTGTCAGGATAATGATGCCTCTGTTTGTTGGCTGTCAGGGATGCTCCGCCAGTGAACCGTCACGTCTTCATGACCGGTCATAATGATGACTGTTGTGGCTTGCGGCAGGTGCTGGTTGAGTTTCCGATACGCGCGTTGGAAACACGCGTGAATTGACGCGTCTCACGCGCAATGCGTCCCGTGGGAAAACATCTTGGTCTCGGAATCTGAGACGTCTGCGACGTTTGGTCTTTGAATTAATTGCTGCTGTCGTTTTGGCTTCTCTGTGCTGGGGGATTTTTGTTCTATAAATAAGCCTTTCTCTTCCACAATGTTTCGCCTCTATCCAGCTTACTGTTTTGCCTCTTCCTTCTTCTCTTCTTCCTCTCATGGCTCCCAAGCGAGGTGTTGTCCGTGGCCGTGTTCGTCGTGGTCGTGGTGGCCGTATACCACGTTCATGCCGTGGTGGTCGCCATGGTACGGCGCCAATGCCTTCCTCCTCTCCCTTGGAGGAGGGATTCTGGCGATATGATTTTCTTTTACGCGTTCGTGGTCAGAGCGCCAATCGCGTTCATCTTCCCTCTGCTTTTTCCGCCATTGTCTCTGAACGTGGCTTAGATGGCTTGCTTCTGCATCTTCAAGGGAGTTGTCGATCTCCTTTTTATGTTGACTTGGAGGTTGATAGCTCCCGCTTGATTTTTCTTGGCTCTGGTTGGACTTTGTTTGCTCGGCGGTTGAATTTGCGAGATGGCGATATGCTCAGCTGTCGTGTTGACGGAGAAAGCACTGTCACTGTCCGCGCGTTCGACCCGAGCGGCAACAGCATGGATCCGCATTGGCAGGAGTGGAGCGGCGACAGCTCCGCAAGGTCGAGGAGTCCTACGCCTGCATCTTCTACAGCTCCGTCTTCTGGCGACTCCTCAGGTGGTGATGCCGTCTCCATCAGCTCCGAAGAGGACATCGACGTCAAACCGTCGATCAAGCGGGCGCGCCAAGAGACCTTGTAGAACTGGAGGCGGCCTCATCTTCGCCGGCAACTCGGAGAAGAGGCTGTTCAGCCAGAGAAGAAGGCGTGCAACTGCAGCTGGAGAAGGATCTGGTGGAGCAGGGGAAGAAGCTGGTGGAGCATCGACAAATAAGTCTAGCTTCACCCTTTTGTTATGTCTTTGACATCCTCTGCTAGCTTCCTTTTTTCCTTTATCTGTGGTGATGCCCTTGTACTAGAGTCGATTACCCCTCATGGGCACACATGTAGAAGTCTTAATTCCATGGGTGATCCCCTCTTGTAACAGGAGCTGCCTTCTATCCAAATGTAATTCAGTCCTTTTATACCTTTATGGTTGAATTCAAGCTGTGGTTGAGATCTTGCAATAAACTGTTTTTTCGACTCCTGTGATGCACTGTCTTCGACTCCTTCTGATAGCGCAGAGTATCTTTGACTCCATCCGATAGCGTGAAATTTCTTCGATTCCTCCCGTGATGCACTGACTTTAACTTTCTAGTGTGCTCTATCGGGTGCGCGGCAGCGCTCCCGATGGGAGTATCCCCCGAGGCTACGTTTGAGTTGTAGAGTCAAACGTAGGCTTAAAACTTTGCGTATTTCCTCGCGGTTCAACTCTGGAGTAGTCCCCGAGTCTTGGTTCTTAGGTGGCGATAGCGTCTCTCGGGGGGATTTTGTGCTGAAGCCCCCGAGTTCTTTGGTTAAGATCGCGTAAGCGATGATAGTGTCTCTCGGGGGGATTTTATGCTTAAGCCCCCGAGTGCTTTGGTTAGGATCGCTTGAGTGGCGATAGCGTCTCTCGGGGGGGATTTAATGCTTAAGCCCCCGAGTGCTTTGGTTAAGATCGCATAGGCGATAGCGTCTCTCGGCGGGATTTTATGCTTAATCCCCTGAGTGCTTTGGTTAAGATCGCGTAGGCGATAGCGTCTCTCGGGGGGATTTTATGCTTAAGCCCCTGAGTGCTTTGGTTAAGATCGCGTAGGTGATAGCGTCTCTCGGGGGGATTTTATGCTTAAGCCCCGAGTGCTTTGGTTAAGATCGCGTAGGAGATAGCGTCTCTCGGGGGGATTTTATGCTTAAGCCCCCGAGTTCTTTGGTTAGGATCGCGTAGGCGATGATAGCGTCTCTCGGGGGGGAGTGCGTGCTCGAGCCCCCGAGTGCTTTGGTTAAGATCGCGTAGGCGATAGCGTCTCTCGGGGGCATTTTATGCTTAATCCCCCGAGTGCTTTGGTTAAGATCGCGTAGGCAATAGCGTCTCTCGGGGGGATTTTATGCTTATGCCCCCGAGTGCTTTGGTTAGGATCCCGTAGGCGATGATAGCGTCTCTCGGGGGGGAGTGCGTGCACGAGCCCCCGAGTGCTTTGAGATGGCAGTATTTGGGCAACATTTATTTTATTGCGGTCGAGCGGCTACATGAGTTGCCAGTCATGTCTGACCGATGGGGACTATGGATAGAACAGTCGCAAGTTTTCTACGTTCCATGGGTTACCCACGTCCTCGTCTGTCTTCGGGTTCTTCAGCCTGTAGGCGCCACCTCCGATGAGTTCTGAGACTATAAATGGTCCTTCCCATTGGGGGGCAAGTTTATGGACCTTCTCTTGTATCAGCCGTAGGACTAGGTCACCTTTGTTGAAGGTTCAAGTGCGCAAGCGACTGCTTTGGTAGTTGTGTACCTTGTCCCGGTACCCCTCTGATTTTGCTAGGGCGATATCTCTTGCTTCGTCAGCTTCATCTTTGTCATCTTGTAATGCTTCTTCTGCTTCTTCTTCTTCGTACCCAGTGACCCGAGGTGCTCCGAACTTGAGGTCATGTGGTAGTACTGCCTCTGCCCCGTACACCATTAAGAAGGGTGTGTACTGGGTCGCGGTGTTTGGTGTAGTTCGTAGGCTCCATAGTACCGCGAGGAGTTCTTCTACCCAATTGCCGGCGGCTTTCTCGAGTGGGGCGAGGAGCCGCTTCTTGATTTCCTAGCATACAAGGCTGTTTGCTTTTTCCACTTGGCCGTTGGACTGCGGGTGCGCGACTGATGCATAATTGATTTTGATGCCCAGTTCTTCGCAAAAGTTCTGGAATTCTGCGGCTGTGAAGTTCGTGCCGTTGTCCATGATGATGTTGTGTGGCACTCCGAACCTGAAGATGATCGATTTGATGAAGTTGACAGCCGTGAGGGCTGTGAAGCTGGTGATGGGCACTGCTTCGATCCATTTAGTGATCTTGTCGACTGCGACGAGCAGGTGTGTCCTTCCGCCCTTTGATGACTTCTTGAGTGGGCCCACCATGTCGAGTCCCCAGGTGGCGAACGGCCAGGATAGTGGTATGGTCTTGAGCTCTGAGGCGGGGGCGTGTGGCCTGTTGGCGAATTTCGGGCAGGCGACACAACGCCGCACGATTTCCTCTGCGTTTTTCATGGCTGTGGGCTAATAGAACCCGGCTCGGAATGCTTTGGACACGAGTACTCGACTGCTCGCATGGTGCTGATACGTCCAAAACGTATCGATAATTTCTGCTTGCTCCATGCTTGTTTTGTGTGATATTTCTATGATCTAGATACACTTTCATACATTTTTGATGATATTTGGACTAACCTATTAACTCACAGCACCCCAGTGCCAGTTCCTGTTTTCTGCGGTTTTTCTATTTCAGTTTTCCCCCATATAAAAAGTGCCAGAAAAATTCGGGAAAATTCAGATAAAAAATCAGCGTGACGGAAGCTTCGAGAAAAGCCCGAGAGGGGCCAGAGGGGGGCCAGGGGGGCCCAGGCGGCCACCCGGGGCGGTCCCCTCCCCTGGACGCGCCAGGGGGGCGCCTGGGGCCCCTGGTCCACCTCTGGCTGCCCCCCTTCGCCTATTTATCCCCCGTCACGGGAAAACTCCAGAAGCAGAACCCTATTCCGCGAACTCGCCTCTGTTTCTCCGCCGCCGCACTTCCAAGATCGGGAGGACCAAAATACCTCTTCCCGGCACCCTGCCGGAGGGAGGATTGACCTCCGGGAGTCTCCTCTCCAGCATGGATGTTCCCCGGATGTCTCCTGAGTCGTTTTCCTTGGACAATGGGTCCGTGATCAGTAGCTATGTGATGTTCTCCTCCCCTCTTTGATCTTCATTGTTTAGACCTCATGAGCTGCCCTACATGATCGAGGCACCTTTGTAATATTTCTGCTATTGCTATGTTGAGTTTGATCGGATCTGATGTATTATGAGCTTATGTTCAGATTGTGATAGAGTAATATATTTGGTTTTTATCTCTTATATTTTTGTTCCTAAGTAATTCTTGCATGCTCTCCGTTGTTGTTTATTTCTTTGGCCAAGTAGTAGGTAGTGACTCCAAGAGGGAGAGTTGTGCTAGATTGTGGGCTCATGCCTCCCCGATGACATGCTTGAGTGACAGAAACATGAGTCTAGGGGATGTGCTGTTGCCACAAGGGGGAAAACAACGGTGCTTGTAACCGTGGTTACAAGGATTGTTTACTTTACGCAAAGTTCTTTTTAATGCAGTTGTCTGTTTCTTTGGGTTTACACTTTGGGTGGGGCTCGCAACTTAATACCTGCGAGATGTTCTGGATAGATATCTCAAGGTGGATGATTAGTAGTAGATGCAGATGGATTTCGGTCTACTTACCTTGGCGTACTGCCTGTTCTTTTGAACCTCTTCCTTTCTTTTGTAGCATAGTTAGCATTGCGGTGCGTTCTTAATCCTGTCAATTGCCTTTCTGTAATTTGTTTACCTCGCATAGAATTTTTATCGTCTTTTGGGAGAGAGACATCACTAGCGAACATCACGTATCCCCTTGCATTTTATCATTTGTGAACAACAAGACCGAAGAGATTGACAACCTCTCTGAACTTCGTTGGGAGCAAAGTTATCTGTGTCTGTGTGAAGGTCCGCGTCAGTTGCGCCACTGACACCTACTTATCATCTCTGGAGTCCTACTAGAGACAAACCTTGGTATCTTTACTGAGGGAAACTTGCTGCTGTGCCACATCACGCCTTCCACTTGGGGCCTACCAACGAAGGGCGAGAAGCCGTCATCAAGAGCAAATTCTGGCGCCGTTGCCGGGGACTCCAAGTGCTAAGATAGGGGAGTTGCACACTACCCTTTACGTTTGTTTTTTTAGTCTTGTTAGTTTATCTTTCAGTTTTTATCTTTGTGTCTTTTATCAAAATTTACAAAAAATAATTATTTATCTTGCTGTTAGTAGTCCTCCTAGTTTAGATGAACATGTTAGGACTAGGTTCTTTGCGGGAATTAGAAGTTCTCGATTTCCGTCAAAGGGATGGATAAAATATGAAGAAGGCATGGGACAGAATTTCTGAAGCACATAAAAGAGTTATTCCTTGGATATCTATAAAAATTGTGCTTAGAAATTTTTACCATGGTCTTTTTAAGTGGTGTAAACACTCTCTTGACATTATAGCTGAGGGAGATTTTCTAGAGTGTGATGAAGATAGAGCTCTTGAGATTTTGCATAGTCTATCTAGTTATTTTGTTTATGATAGTAGTGTTGATATTGTCATAGATAGACTTGCCACTATTGAAAAAAGACTGGATGCTCTAGATTTGGGGAAAGTAGAGGAACTTAAGTCCAACAAGAAGAAATGTTGGAGATAGATGATGATTGGGAGCCCTTTGTTAGGATTAGCATCTCTAACCAAAGCTTCCTTGCTTTTTTGTGATATTGGATCCGCAGTTTCTACTATGCCAAAAATAGTTTATGATTCTTTGAAACTGGATATGAATATATTATCATCTTATCATGAACATTCTAATGGAGATATCTCAGAGGTTAAAGGAAAGGTAAAAGAAGTCCAAGTTGCATTCCTTCATAGGACTGCACCAATGGATTTCTTCATCATGGAGCCAAACCAAAGGAACATTGTGCTCGGAAGAGACTTCCTCCGTGCTATGAAAGGCTTCATTGATATTGGTAATAGGCACATACGCTTACGCGGTATGGCAAAAGGTAAGTATATCTCACCTAGTAAAAAGAAGAAGGAACTTATTGAAAATCAATTTGAGGGCTTTTATGATTCTGATCTTGGGTACCCTTGATTCTTCTTTTTGCATCATGCCTAGCTAATGGCTTTAAAGAAGCGCATTCGGGAGGCAGCCCGCAATGAATTTAGGTTTTTCTTTTTGCTTTTGTTGTGTCTTGATGATTGTTACTACTGTAGCAACATCATTGTATCTTTACTTTTCAGCTTTGTGCCAAGTTATAGCCTCTTCGGCAAGTGAAGTAAAAGTTGTGACATGCTGTCCAGAAAACAGATTCTGTCCTCGTGACCAATTGCAGAAAAATCCCAGTTCATATTTTTGAGCTGAATGTTTTACACAATATGCTCTATAAAATTACGAAACTTCCGTATGTTCTGAGTTTTTTGATTTGAGTTGAAGAAGTGCCCCTAAAAAATTCTTTACTATCTGTTGTTCTGTTTTTCACAGATTCTGCCACGTTTTTTCTCTCCTAACTTTTGCAAACCTTAAGCTTGCTTTTTCTTTTCAAAAACTTTTTGGCACTCTTGAGAAACAGTAGCTCTTCAAGATTATGTTTAAATGCAGTGGAATTTTTTTTATTTATTAAGGGTACTAACCTCTCTAATCAGCTTATGATGAGTTATGTATGAAGGGAGTTTTCAAGTGTGCATTGGAAGATGATGAAAGAAGATCCAGGAGTGTCAAGCGCTCAAGCTTGGGGATGCCCCCATGCATCCCCAACAAATATTCAAGTAGACTCAAGCGTCTAAGCTTGGGGATTCCCCCCGTGCATCCCCTTCTCCATCAACCATCATCAGTTCGTCCTTCGTCTCACTATATTTTTATCACTTCATGTGTTATGTGCTATGCTTGGAGCGTCTCACTCTTAGGTTTTATTTTTCTTTAGCTTTGCTTGCTGTTCATAACAAGTTAGATCCTTTCTTGCTTTGTGTGGGAGAGAAACACGCTCCACTTTCAAAATCTAGAACACATCATAGGATTTTTCATGCCTATCTTTTTGTCGTTGTGTGTTCTTTATCTTTTCATAGCTACTGCCATGTTTAGTCTTAGTTTTAGTTTGTATTTAGCAAGAGCTTTGGCTTTTGTTTAGTTTGTTGCTGCAACTCTCTTTAGTTTTCATGTTTATCTTGTTAAGAGAGTTGGTTGTTGCACTGATTTGTGTCTTGTCTTGAAAGTAGGTAATTGAGGTTGCTATTTAATTTTAGTAGTAGCTTGCAATAGTTTTGAGGCATTGTTGTGAGTAATGTTTGGACTTTTGGTGTCAAGAGCTCTTGCCTATTAGTGATAGGTGTCGTATTTTGGGCAATCCTTGTTTATTTCTAAAACCTACAAAACTAGTTGAGAACTCTAGCTACTAGATAGATCACTACTCTTCTGAGGAGTCGAATATTAGAGTACACTCACGTACCATGAGTCGAGGATACGCAAGGTTAACCAAACCCCCATACGCTCCTCCTCGGGGTACTTGTCTCTTTGTGAACCTCCTTATTAGATTGAGAGTTACCGATAATAAGTGCATGAGTTCTTCGGACTAATGTAAGTATTGAGAGTTGACACTTCCACCTTCCCATATTCTGCTAGCCTTTCCCGTGCCGTGCATTGCATTCTTCTCACTCCGAGAGTTGGTGTCCACCTTCGCCGGTACATCCAAACCCTTTGCATGATACGCTCTGTCATCATAAGCCTCCCTTTATTCTTCCTCAAAACAGCCACCATACCTATCTATCAAGGCATTTCCATAGCCTTTCCGAGTTACATTGCCATGCAACTTCCACCTCTTCATGACTTGATCTTCATGGCATACATGTTCCTGCTATACTGGATGCGACATACATTGCATACATCATGATAGTTACATCTTCTTTATGATTTTGAGTACCTTGTAAAGTGTGAAAGATCTCCTTTACCTTCTTGTAAAATAGAGTGTTGCCCTTAAGTGAGGAAAAGATCCCAAAGTGGACACATTAAAAGATCCCAAAGAGGAAAAATGAGAGTTAAATAGAAAGAGCCATTGAGGCCACCAAAAAAAATACAAAAAACTAGAAAAAAGAGAAAAAGAAATAAAAAGAGAGAAAGGGGCAACACTACTATCCTTTTGAGAGATCCACACTAGTACTCCCTCTATATCTTTGTACTCCATAGAGATGATCTTTATGCATATAGTTTGGAGAGCTTCTTAGCTCGTATGTGCATCCATTGCATGGCAATCCCTACTCCTCACATCATATCTATCATTTGGCATCTCTTGCCTATGATTGTCCTCATTGATGTGAGCCTTTTTCATCCTTTTTGTCTTCCTCCTCCACCATATTTCTCTCTTTGCCATCCTAAGTGTCAACTCTCGTGCTTACGCTCATCCATTGCATGAGTGCTCGAAATATCGAAAAGGAGTGGATCAAATAGACATGTACCTGGCAAGTGGTCTGGGGACGAGTCAAGATAAGATTCCAAAGAAGACCAAGTGTGAAACTTTAGTAGATTGAGTTCTCAACAAAAATACTTTTTTCTCGTATTCCCCATTCTCCTTTCTTGCACGCAAACACCATTTGGAGACATTCGAGTCACGGTCTTTTGTTACTAATTTCAATGCTAATATAGACTCTTGCCTGTTATGACTTGAATTGAATCTCTGACCTTGATTGCTTTACTTTTCAAAGTTCTTTTATGGTTGCTAGCATGTCACCACAGAAATTATGTTGTTATCATTTACCTACTCGAGGAGGAGCAGGAATTAAGCTTGGGGATATTGATACGTCCAAAACGTATCGATAATTTCTGCTTGCTCCATGCTTGTTTTGTGTGATATTGCTATGATCTAGATACACTTTCATACATTTTAGATCATATTTGGACTAACCTATTAACTCACTACACCCCAGTGCCAGTTCCTGTTTTCTGCTATTTTTCTATTTCAGTTTTCCCCCATATAAAAAGTGTCAGAAAAATTCGGGAAAATTCAGATAAAAAATCAGCGTGATGGAAGCTTCGAGAAAAGCCCGGGAGGGTCCAAAGGGGGGCCAGGGGGGCCCAGGCGGCTGCCCGGCGCGGCCCCACCCCTGGCCGCGCCAGGGGGGCGCCTGGGGCCCCTGGTCCACCTCTGGCTGCCCCCCTTCGCCTATTTATCCCTAGTCACGGGAAAACTCCAGAAGAAGAACCCTATTCCGCGAACTCGCCTCTATTCCGCCGCCGCCGCGCTTCCAAGATCGGGAGCACCAGAAAACCTCTTCCCGACACCCTGCCGGAGGGAGGATTGACCTCCGGGAGTCTCCTCTCCACCATGGATGCTCCCCGGATGTCTCGTGAGTATTTTTCCTTGGACCATGGGTCCGTGATCAGTAGCTATGTGATGTTCTCCTCCCCTCTTTGATCTTCATTGTTTAGACCTCGTGAGCTGCCCTACATGATCGAGGCACCTTTGTAATATTTCTGCTATTGCTATGTTGAGTTTGATCGGATCTGATGGATTATGAGATTATGTTCAGATTGTGATAGAGTAATATATTTGGTTTTTATCTCTTATATTTTTGTTCCTAAGTAATTCTTGCATGCTCTCCGTTGCTGTTTATTGCTTTGGCCAAGTAGTAGGTAGTGACTCCAAGAGGGAGCGTTGTGCTAGATTGTGGGTTCATGCCTCCCCGATGACATGCTTGAGTGACAGAAACATGAGTCTAGGGGATGTGCTGTTGCCACAAGGGGGAAAACAATGGTGCTGTAACCGCGGTTACAAGGATTGTTTACTTTACGCAAAGTTCTTTTTAATGCAGTTGTCTGTTGCTTTGGGTTTACACTTTGGGTGGGGCTCGCAACTTAATACCAGCGAGATGTTCTCGATAGATATCTATGGGTGGATGATTAGTAGTAGATGTAGATGGATTTCGGTCTACTTACCTTGGCGTACTGCCTGTGCTTTTGAACCTCTTCCTTTCTTTTGTAGCATAGTTAGCATTGCGGTGCGTTCTTAATCCTGTCAATTTCCTTTCTGTAATTTGTTTACCTCGCATAGCATTTTTATCGTCTTTTGGGAGAGAGACATCACTAGCAAACATCACGTATCCCGGTCCATATCCTCATTATTGTTTCCAAGCTATATTTACTTTTCTGCATTTACTTTCAAGTTGCTATCATTATCCCCTTGCGTTTTATCATTTGTGAACAACAAGACCGGAGAGATTGACAACCTCTCTGAACTTCATTGGGAGCAAAGTTATCTGTGTCTGTGTGCAGGTCCGCGTCAGTTGCGCCGCTGACACCTACTTATCATCTCTGGAGTCCTACTGGAGACAAACCTTGGTATCTTTACTGAGGGAAACTTGCTGATGTGCCGCATCACGCCTTCCACTTGGGGCCTACCAACGAAGGGCGAGAAGCCGTCATCAGGTGCCCGCGTGTGCCTTCGTGGATTTCGAGCAGTAGGGATTTGCCGTCCTCTTCGTCGATGCACCTTTGGAGTACCTGGGTGATGCGGCGCTTGTATAGTTGTTTTTTGATCACCGTGAACGCCTTGGATCGTCGGCTGATGCGTCGTGCTTCGGCCACGTCTTGAGGTAGTGTACCTTTGATTAGGAATCTGAGGAACGGTTTTTCCCAGACAGGTCCTTCGAGCTCTGTCAGGGCTGTGCTGTCGGGTGTGCTGGTGCTTGTGCCTTCTGATGGGCTTGCTGCTGCCACCTGCGCCAGGTCCGCTGCTTCCTCACCGTCCACGACTGCTTCAGGTGCTGCTGCCTGTACCTTCATGGATCTCTGGCTGATTCTTTCGAAAAAAACGCCGGGGGGTATTGGTCCTCGGGTCGAACCAATGTTCGCGAGTTCGTCAGCTTCTGTGTTGTTGGCCCTGTTGATGTAATTGAGCTCGCAACCGTCGAAGCTTCCTTCCTGTGCGTTGTAGAGCTCCTGGTAGGCTGCCATGTTGTCGACTATTGTGTCGCAGTTTCTCATCGTCTGCTGGACGACAAGATTGGAGTCCCTGTAGATTATGAGGCGAGTGGCTCCGCACGTTTTGGCCATGCGCATGCCATGGAGGAGTGCCTCGTATTCTTCTTCGTTGTTGGAGGCGTGACTGAATTTGATCTGGAGGACATATTTTAGCTTTGTTCCTTTAGAGGAGATGAGCACAACTCATTCCCCGGCTCCTTGTTGTCTCTTGGACCCATCGAAGAACATTGACCATGAATTTGATAGGTCTGGGGGGCCTGGTGTCTGAACCTCCGTCCACTCGACCAGGAAATCTGGGAGTACTTGGGCTTTGATGGTTGTTGGGTGCTTGAACTGCAGGTCCCGTGGGCTGAGCTCAATGTTCCACTCGGCGACTCGTCCAGTCGCTCCAGGGTTGTTGAGTATGTCAGCGAGTGGTGCGCTGCTCACGAGTGTGATAGGGTGCTCGTCGAAGTAGTGGGACACCTTTCTTGAGGTCATGATGACGGCCAGTAGTAGCTTCTGATAATGCGGGTACCGCTACTGGGATTTGGTCAGGAGCATGCTGAGGTAGTAGATTGGTCTCTGGATGCTCTGGACCTTGCCTTCTTCTGTGCGTTCGACAACGAGCGATGTGCTTACTACACTGTTGCGTGCTGCCACGTAGAGGTATAGCTTCTCTCGTTCCTTGGGTACCGTCAGGATTGGTGGGGTCGAGAGTGTCTTTTTTAGGTCCGCGAATGCTTGGCGGGCTTCCTTCGTCCACTCGAATTTCTCTCCTTTCCTGAGCAGCTGATAGAAAGGAAGCGTGCGTTCTCCCAGCCTGCTGATGAAGCGGCTTAGGGTTGCGAGTCTTCCAGTGAGCTGCTGTACTCCTTTGACGTCGGTTGGTTCTTGCATTCAGGCGATGGCTTGGACTTTCTCAGTGTTTGCCTCGATTCCTCGGGCAGAGACCATATAGCCGAGCAGCTTCCCCGCCGGTACGCCGAATGCGCACTTCTTTGGGTTGAGTTTGATTCTGTATTTGTTGAGCGCTGCGAAGATTTAGCGCAGGTCGTCAAGTAGTGTGGCTGCTTTGTAGGTCTTAATGACGATGTCGGCCACATAGACTTGCACATTTCTTCCGATTTGCTCTTTCAGGCAGGCCTGCATCATTCGCTGGTATGTGGCACCTGTGTTCTTGAGCCCGAAGGGCATGGTCCTGTAGCAGAATACACCATAGGGGGTGATGAACGATGTGTGCTCTTCGTCTTCTTCCTTCATCCTGATTTGGTTGTATCCTGAGTAGGCATCAAGAAAGGAGAGTAGATCGCACCCTGTTGTCGAGTCGATTATCTGATCGATTCTATGCAGGGGGAAGTGGTCCTTCGGGCAATGCTTGTTGACTGGTCTGTAGTCGACACACATGCGCAGCACGTTCATGTCTTTCTTGGGCACCAGCACTGGGTTGGCTATCCAGGTGGCTTTCTTCGTTTCTCGGATGAACTGGGCGTCGAGTAACCGGTTGACTTCCTCTCCGATTGCTCTACGCTTGGGCTCCGAGAATTGTCTCAGAGCTTGCTTCACCGGCTTAGTGTTTTGCTTGATGTGTAGGGCGTGCTCGGCGAATTCGCGTGGTATTCCAGGCATGTCGGCTGGGCACCACGCGAATATTTCCCACTCATCTCGAAGGAAAGTGACGAGAGCCGTCGCCTGCTCCTCTGGTAGGTGGGCGTACACGCGAACTGTTTTGTCTGGGTCCGTCGGGTGCACTTGGTGAGTGAATGTGTCGCTGTCGATGCTGAAGTCGCGTTCATACTCCTTAGATTTGCTTCGGCTCACCAATGGAAAGGTACTCTTGTCCATCACCATGGCTATTTCTCTGAGTTCTTGTTCGGCTCCGAATGTGTCGGAGATTTTGTGAAATTCACGGTCACATTGATCTGATTTGATGAAGCTTCCGTTGATCGTGAGGACTCCCGTTGATCCTGGCATCTTGAGCTTGAGGTAGGCGTAGTGTGGAACCGCCATGAACTGCGCGAATGCTGGCCGTCCCAATATGGCGTGATACTGCGACTGCCGGTTGAGTACTTCGAACTCGAGGACGTACTTTGCGAAGTTGCATCGGTTGCTGAAGACAACTTCAAGTTCGACGACTCCGAGGGATGTGGCTGCTTCTCCTGGGACTAACCCATGTAACAAAGTGCTCGATTTCTTCCATACTGATCGTGGGATCAGCATCTTTTGCAGGGTGCTGGCGAAGATGATATTCATGCTGCTGCCTCCGTCCATGAAGACCCTATCGATGTCGTACCCTCCGATTTGTGCATCGAGCACCAGGGGCGCGTACCCCGGTCTTGGGACTGCGGGTGGATGGTCGTCCTGTGAGAACGTGATGCTGGTCTCCGCATCATGTAGCTGGTAGACTTCGACTATATTTATGCTCTCGGCTGCTCTAGCTTGCAGGGTGTAGGCGTCGCGTTGTGCTTGCGGCACCCTTCCCTCTTGGATCATGAACACCTGTCCTTTCAGCGGGCTGTGACGTCCTTCCGGGCTTGAGGGCGGAGATTGTTCGGGTCGCCGGTTGCGCTTGTCTTCTTTCTGCTTTTCCTTCTTGAGGTCGTCGGCTAGCTCGTTGAACAGGCGGCAGTCTCCCAAAGTGTGACCTGACCTGACGCGTCCCCAGTCATCGTGCAGAGTCCTGCTAGCTGCTCTCTAACCGTGAGTTTTCTAGATCCGGCGTGCCTCTTCCTTCTTGAGATTCTAAAGATTTGCTCGTGATCCTCCGGGTGTTCGTGGAAGCGAGGGTCGGTTTCGATTCCTCGACTCATATCTTGGTTCTTGATGAGGTTGGAGAATTCATCTGGCCTTCGATCTTGGTCATAGTACTCGCCCACCGGTGTCTCGGAGTCGTTGTTCTGGCTGGCGGTAGGTGCTCGTGCGACGGCGTGTCGTCGAGTGGCCGTCGGTTGCTCGGCTGCGTGACGTGGCTCGTTCAGTGGAGCCTCGCCGTAGATCTCCCGTACGCGCTTTTTGGGTCGTTGAGTCCTTCTTCCTTGGCGATGGTTCTGCTGATCGCTGGTTTTGATCTCGTAGTCATCGTCTTGATGTGCGGCGGGTGCCCGGGCGGTGGTGGGTTGTCGAAAGATTTGCGAGTCCTCCGCTGCGCCTCGCGGTTCGTTGAGTGGAATTCCTTCGTAGAGGCCTCTCGCCGTTATTCTGGATCGTCGATTACTTCACTGCTGACGCTGCACTTGGCCGTTACCGTAGTATCGGTCCTGGCACAGCTGTAGCCCGAGCGATCTTGACGGGGTGGCAGAGATGTTTGTCGTGATCTTGAATCCTTCGAGTGGGCTAGATCTGGTCCTTGCCCTTGAGTAGTGGCTTGCTGAAGACGGGACCGCCGAGATCGTGATCCCAACCTGTGTAGTTCCCACAGACGGCGCCAATTGGCGGGGATCAACCCCGGCAAATCCCATGGTCAGGGACCCTGGGTTAGTCATGAGAGGCACAGGTTGGACGATAGCTCGTCGGCAAACAGGAGGACACTTTCCTGCTCGATATTATTGATGAGGGAGATGCGATTACAGTGGGTGCCGAGGCTGGAGCGCTCAAGGCTAGGGTTATAGATGATATTGGATGTCTTTGGTGTCGCCCCTCCTAGCCCTTATATACTCGCTAGGTCTCGGGTAGTTCGTCTACGTTTACAGGTAAGCTTTCCTAACCCTAGCTTGCTCCATACGACAGGTCTTCGCACCTTCCTTATGATTCGCAGACTCCTACGTCGGTGCCAATTAGCGGGCCAAGGAGGGGCCAGGCGGGTCTTCATGGGCCTCCTATCTTTAGGGACACCGGGTAGGCCTATCCGTAGGAGTCGTGGGGTCAGCCCCTCGTCATTTATCCTATGCTGCCTATAAATATATATTATATTCAGAAGTGAGTCCTGCGCTTTGTTAGTCAACTAGGATTAGATAGCGGGTCGTGATCACTCTGGTGAGTGTCACGGATATAATATATATAACTGCACAGGTAATGTACAATGCAAACACCGCCTAAGGTCCCCTAGCTCGGCTCTGCCGAGCCACCATGAAGTGTGAGCTATCAAGGAGTAATCCTTGTAATCCACTCGTTGCTGACTCTGTATAGCCGGTCTAGGTACTTCAGCAACGGATGTCCTTAAAGGTAAGAGTCCGGCGACCCAACGGTGCCCGCGAGAGGTATTGCGTCGGGAACGACAGGGTGGGTACGACCGATGTTACTGGCGTGCTTGGCCCCTGCTCGTATCTCGCGAGAGTTATCAAACCGCGAAAAGTTGAGCTCTACCAAGAGCACACGTGAGACAAGGTAAGGAGACAGTTCACCTTGTTGGAAACCGCGTACTTTGACGGGACGACATGGCAGGCCCCGACGTACTGGTCCTTGTTGTTGTTCGTTGTCTGTTGTGTTGTTAGTCAGACAACGATAACAGTTGTCTGCGAGATAATATTAAAATGCTAAATGGTTCAGCGGATGACTTGAGAGGCCGCAAAGGCCTGTGCGCACTACCTTCACATGGGATAAGGATTTATGGGCTCCCCTATGTCATAGTTTGTCCGAAAGATCTTCAGACGTCAGTAGTACCATGGGCTGATTGTCGGGAAGCGGTGTTGTCGTCTTTGCTGCAGCAGGTGTATTTGGATTTTCTTTTGCTTCACTCGCCAGTCTCGTACCATGCAGGAGCGTGGAAGGGTGAGGGACCTAGACCCCTGAGCACATAGGATATAGACCGGCGGATGGCCTCCTTGCTGAGCCTAGGATGGGTTGCGCTGTGTCGGATACCTTTGGTGGAGCGTTCCCTATCAAGGTGCCCGCCACCCTGGAGATCCGAGCATGCAGGATGAACAGTAGTGCACCCCTGCAGGAAGCTTAATCTATTCGAATAGCCGTGTCCACGATAACAGGACGCGTTATGTTCAAGACGGATCTTACCACTACAAACTACTACTTCTAATAAACTGTATGGTTCGGGGTTTTCTTCCTCGTCGGGGAGTCGAGGAGGGGAACTCGGAGGCATTTATTATTATTAATCATTACAACTTACTATTATACAATGCTGCAGCAACTTCTTCTGCATTGTTACTTTTTCCTTTATATGAACTGTTGGCTGTTCTCTTCTTGTGCTGCAAGACTCATCGGAAGATTCTAGTCATCGATAGGCCTAGCTTGTTATCCTTATTCTGATTTCTACCTTGCAGTCCACTATATACAGCCTCCCCTTTCCATTTGATACAACTGCATAAATACTTAGTAGCGGACATAAGACTCATGGGTATGCTAGATACTCACCCTTGCTTTATTTCCCCCTTTTTGTTTTGCCTGATCGGCCGCTGCAGTCGACGTTGGAGTCCAGGAGCAGGAGTACCCCGGAGGCGCCTACTACTACGCCGAGACCCCCTTTGACCAGGACCATGAGTAGTTTCGGAGGCTCCCAGGCAGGAGGCCTTGCCTTTTCGATCTGTACCTTTGATGTTATTTGTGCTAGCCTTCTTACGGAAAAACTTGACTAACTATGTCTGTACTCAGATATTATGGTTTGTATAACTTATGTATTCGGGTCCGTGTGACCCCCTTATCTTGTAACATATTGGTTTATCCTTTTGTGTTTAGTGTTGTGCTGTGATATTCTCACCGAGGCACCCTAATCTCATCCGTGTACTCTGCGTGTATGATTACTGTACACGGATTGATTTTGGGGGCGTCACAAGTTGGTATCAGAGCCGACTTCCTGTAGGAGGCCACCCACCCCCTCCTTGGTCGAAGTTGAGTCTAGAATTTGAAACTAATTTTCTAACTTAATGTTTGGCTTATGGGCCCACATCGATATCACCCCGTCGTGATATCTATGGTATTAGGATCCTTTTCTTCGTACCTATGCTCTGGGAATCTGCTCTCTTATCCTTGCTAGTAAGTTTTACTAACTCTGACATTAGGATCACATTCTCTTGATTCCACCCGGCGTTCTGGTGCTTGCCCCTCTATGGAGTCGTGTCGCAGGAGTTCTGAACCACGTCTCGGATCGCGGACCCCCTTTCTCATTTGGGGCAGGCCGCGCGTTCTTTGGCACAAACTCCGGTGGCCAACAAGTTTCTTGCGGCGTGATTGACTTAGCGGAAGCTATGTCGCGTCGTGTATTCCTTACCGCGGTCTGTGCGCCACCTAGTGTGTCCTTTTTCCTTAATTTGACTCCATGCGTGGATGTGGACGTTATGATGCCCGATTTTTCAATTGACTCCGTGCGTGGATGTGTATGTCTTATATGACTACTCATATTTATCCACACCTCCTATTTGTTGTCGCATTACCTCATGCTTGTTTCCGGTATCTCGTTAAATGTTCATCGCTGAAATACCCCTGTTAAATTTTAGCAGGATGGCTGGTCGTGGTTGTGGTCGTGGTGCCAACGATCCACCTCCGCCGCCGGACTACATGGCCGCGATGATGCAGAAGTTTCAGATGAACCAAGTGTTTATGCAAGGAGTCATAGATCAGCTCCAGAACCAGAACCAGAACAAGAACCAACCACCTGTGGTTACTCTACGGGATTTCATGCGTCTCAATCCCCCTACCTTCGACCAACCTGAGCAGCCGCTGGATGCCGGTGATTGGCTTCGTGACATCACTCGTCAGCTGGAGTTCGCTGGGGTGCACGCTGCTGATTATGTCAACTTCGTGTCCTATTTCCTGCGTGGCCCCGCTGCCCAGTGGTGGGACACCCACAAGGGATCGCTAGCTGAAGGGCCTGTCATCACCTGGAATGAATTCAGGACTGCCATCTGTGCTCGTTATGTCCCCCAGCCGATTATGAACCGTATGAAGGCCGAGTTGTGCAACCTCGTTCTGGGCAAAAAAACTGTCGAGGCATATCAGTGGGAATTCCTCCGCCTCTCCCGCTATGCTGCAAGTGACCTCCCAAATGATGCAAGTAGACAAGAGAAGTTCCGTGATGGGCTCAACTCAGATCTCCAGCTTGCACTGGCTTTGCACGTCTTCCCCGACTTCGCCACCATGGTGAACCAGACTATCACTCTCGAGAGCGCTCTGCTTAGGTTCGGGGGTTCTCCGAAGCGCCCTCGTGATGCTGGCTCATCTTTGGGCACAACATAGAAGGAACGCGTCTGGATTCCGCACAGCGTGTATCATCCACCTGCCCCCGCAACAAGGTTGTCGTATGTTGTACCTCGTCTACCTCCGCCCCTGCCGAGACAGCCTAAGACTAAGACTGCACCCCTCAGTCCTCAAGATGGCTTGTGTTTCAAGTGCCGTCAACCAGGCCATATTTCCAGAGACTGCCCCCAGCGATAGAATCAACTAGTAGTTCACCCTGCTGGCCGCGGAAATGGCTGTGGCAACAATGGGACACTCAACTATAATACTGGGTCAAATACTCATGCTCGTGGTCATGCTTACAACATTGATGTTGAAGAAACTCAGGAACAGCCCGCTACTGTGATGTGTACCCTCCTCGTTAACTCAATACCTGCTACTGTTTTATTTGATTCAAGAGCATCGCATGCATTTATGTCTTGAACATTTGCATCTAAGCATGGCATATACCACGAAAAGATGTGTATCCCCTTGGCCGTTAAAATGCTCGGCGGCATGTGTCACGTTGACATGTTGGCACCTAACATCACCGTCGAGATCGAAAGGCTTGAGTTCCTTGTCTCCCCACATATTTTGAAAACATCCACTATTGACCTTATCTTGGGTATGGATTGGCTGAAAGCTCATGATGCCGCACTTTATTGTGGCACCAAGGTCATCCAAATATTCCATCCTTCTGGCGCGATTGTGAGTCATATAGCCATTGTGTCGATGAATGCCGAAGCTCGTACATATGCTCTGAATGCCTTGAATGTCGCCCCTCTCGAAGGAATTGAGAAAGTTCCAATCGTTTGTGATTTTACAGACGTATTCCCAGAGGAACTGTCGGGGATACCCCCGATCAGAGAAGTTGAATTCGTCATCGACTTGAATCCTGACACCGTCCCTATTTCCAAGCGCCCGTATAAGATGCCACCTCCCCACCTCCTTGAATTGAAGAAGGAGATGAACACGGCCCTCGAGAAAGGCTTCATCCGCGAAGTTCCTCTGCTTGGGGAGCACCTTCGCTCTTTTTCAAGAAGAGTGATGGCACAAACCGTTTGGTCCAAGATTACCGACCTATCAACCAGGCCACGATACAGAACAAGTACCCCCTTCCTCGGATCAATGATCTTTATGATCAAATTGCTGGATCCAAGGTGTTTTCTAAAGTCGACTTGAGGTTGGGTTATCACCAAATCCGAGTCCGTGAAGAGGACATTCCGAAGACCGCCTTCATTACTCGCTATGGTTCATACGAGTATACCTTCATGTCCTTTGGCTTGACGAATGCCCCAGCAACGTTTTCCCGATTGATGAACTATATATTCATGGAATATCTCGACAAGTTTTTCATGGTTTATCTGGATGATATCTTAATATACTCCAAGAATGAAGAAGAACATGCTGAACATCTTCGTCTTATACTGGAAAATCTTCGAGAACTCAAACTCTATGCTAAGTATTCTAAGTGCGAGTTCTGGCTTCCCGAAGTAACCTACCCTGGTCATGTGATTTCCAAGGATGGAGTTGCCGTCAACCAAGAACGTATCCAGGCTATTCTTTACTGGACTCCGCCCAAGACTATCAAGAAAGTCAGAAGTTTCCTCGGACTCGCCAGCTATTGCCACCGTTTCGTCGAGAACTTCTCCAATATTGCCAAGCCTCTGACTAATCTGGTTCACAATGGCGTCAAGTTTGAGTGGACCGATAAATGCCGAGAAAGTTTTCAAGCTCTGAAGGACAAGCTCAATTCTCCCCCAATGCTTGCTCCCCCTGATACTCAGAAGGACTTCGTGATATATTGCGACGCGTCTCGTCAAGGATTAGGTTGTTCCCTAATGCAAGAGCGCAAAGTGATTGCTTATGGCTCTCGTTAGTTGCGTGCTCACGAAGAAAATTATCCATCTCATGATCTTGAATTGGCAGCGGTAATTTATGCATTGAAGCTGTGGCGACATTACCTCGTTGGTAATCGTTGTGAGATCTACACCGACCAACAAAGCCTGAAGTACCTGTTTACTCAGCCCGACCTGAATCTCCACCAGCAGAGATGGCTCGAGAAAATTGCCGACTACAACATGGGAATTTATTACACCCCTGGCAAAGTTAATGTGATGGCTGATGCCCTGAGCTGCAAAGCCTATTGTAGTGAACTAGAAGATAAAGTAGAGCAACCATGTCTGTATGGAGAGCTTCGAAAGCTGAACCTTGAGATTGTTCCACAGGGATATGTGAATTCCCTTGTTGTTGAAGCAGACCTCGACAAAGACATCAAGTTCATCCAAAAATCTGACTCGGATGTCGAAAAGATGAAGCAATATCTCGCCACAGGAAAGCCCTAAGTCTACAAGTTTGCTGATGATCAAGCGTTGTACTCCAAGAATCGTTTAGTGGTTCCTAGCAAGGGCAATCTAAACTTGACTCGGATGTTTTGAAAGAAGATCATGATATCCCGTTGTCGATCCACCCAGGTAGCACCAAGATGTACCAAGACCTTCGTCAGCGGTACTGGTGGCTTGGCATGAAGAAAGACATTGCTCGATATGTTGATGAGTGTGACATTTGCTGTCGCGTCAAAGCAACACATCAGAGACCTGCTGGAACTCTGCAACCACTCTCTATTCCTGAATGGAAATGGGACAAGATTGAAATGGACTTCGTCACCGCTTTTCCGTGATCACAGAAGGGTCATGATGCTATCTTTGTCGTCATCGACCGATTCTCCAAGGTTGCTCACTTTCTGCTAGTCAAGGAGACGATTTCTGCAAGTCAGTTAGCAGACTTGTATATCTCCAGTATTGTTTTCCTCCACGGTATTCCGTTGGAGATCAGTTCAGATCGTGGCAGAATTTTTACCTCGAAGTTCTGGGATAGTTTCCAAGAAGCTATGGGCACTCACCTAAACTTCAGCACCGCTTATCACCCCCAGTCGCAAGGACAAGTCGAACGAGTCAAACAAGTGCTTGAAGAAATGCTTCGAGCTTGTGTCATTTCATTCGGTAAGAAATGGGAGGAATCTCTTCCATTTGCTGAATTCTCGTACAACAATAGCTATCAAGCTAGTCTGCAGATGGGACCCTTTGAGGTTCTTTATGGTCGTAAGTGTCGAACCCCTCTGAATTGGTCAGAAACGGGGGAAGGAACCCTCATTGGTCCGGACATTATTCAGCATGCCGAAGATCAGGTTCGCGTTATTCGTGAACATTTGAAAGCTGCTCAGTCCCGCCAGAAGAGCAACTATGACCGCAAGCACAAGGAAATGGTCTATCAACCCGGTGTTGACGCTGAATTTCTCCCTACACGAACACGTCACGTGTACCCGCGGCGCCGAGGGAGATTCTCCGCAGCTCGCACCGTGGGAGGCCAACCGGAAGCGAGATACGCAAGACAATCCGGTTAACTCTTTTTGAACCAGATGCCCCAAGCCCTCGGGAGGGATCCCGTCAGAGAACTCGGCGACGATTGGCTTCCCTAGGTCGTCCTGGACGCCCCTAGAGCTTCGCGATTCGTCTTCCTGCAAGAACAAGAATAGACGAAGAACGAGAAGAAAGAACACGGTAGATTAGATGTAAAGGTAGGGTTTGTCGTGTTTTGCGATTGTGTGTTGTTTCAATCGGCCGTCACCTCATCTATATATGAGGAGGCTGGACTTTCTGTGCAAGAAAAGGACTTTAAATCTCGTCCAAATCTTTCCAAACTTAACCGAACTCGGATTACAGGTGGGCCTAGGACAACAGTTCGGTTTTTGGTAGTTTCCGGGAAGTAAACGACCTCGGATGAAAAAACTCAAAACATCAAAGTTGTAGCCCTCGAAATTTACAAGAACTTTGACGTTGAACAATTTTTGATTCGGGGCCATCTTGAGGACCGAAATCCTCACGCTCTCCATCAGACATCAATTGTATAGGTGTCTGGCTCCGGGAGTCACTTTTTGCTCTTTGACAGGGTTCTACTCCGAGGGTTTTAACTTTTGCATACGAACTCGGATTGAGATGATTCAAAAACAAAAATCGACCGGTTCGACGAGACCAAGCCGCACCAGGTAGATCATTTTTTTCATTTGATGATGTCTTGAAGGCCTAATTGGCCGAATAGTACTTCGAATGCCAGGATCTTATCGCTTCCAACATAGTTTCGGCCCTTGAGATGGAATCGGATGATCATGGCTCGAACTACAAAGTTGTTCATATCGACAATAACCAACTTTTTTGTGTAGAGCACTTATTCATTTGAGGTAATCTTATATAGGTTTATTGCCGTGCCAAAAACCGGTGTCAACACATGCCCCCTGTTTTTCGGCAAAACTTGCATGCCGAAAAATAACTTGCCCATGTTTGTTCTAAGGACGATGTCAACACTCCATCGGCCATATTTTTTCTAAGGGAGATGATGTAAGGCCCGATATGCGGAACTGTTCTAGATCTAGATCTTTCCATCCAGATCCGGGGACGAAGCACATATCGGTCCCACCGCGACATATGACAAAGCCACATGCCCCGGATTTCCAACATGATATCACAACATTACAGATACAAGGATACAACGTCTCATACAAGCGGGATACAGTTGCCTTAATACAATATAAGAGCGGAAGATACATGTCTGAGTACAGACTACAATCAAATGCCTAGTGGCAAAGAGAAAACATCGATTCCCATAACCACACGGGTCCAGGCCCTCCGCCGGGATCCGCCTAACTAGTCGTCGTTGAGTCTCCACGTGAAACGTCGATCACCATACCTGTTGTTGATAAAGAACCCTGAAAAGAGTTTGGAGGTAGTATCATGAGTACAGAGGTACTCAGCATCCAACTGTAGTGGTCATCTGACCTAGCAAGGACTTCATCACTCGTCATTCTAGGACAACTAGTAGTTTACGGTAAGGAAGGGGTAAGTGGTGAGGTTGCTGCCGCACTAGCATTTATGAAGTGGCTAACGATCTAGAGAGTAAGGTAAGAAGCCAAGCATTCGATGAGGAATCGCCTCCAACAAGTCTTGCTATCAACTACTTACGCAATCATAACACCTATCCTATCCTTGTCCTCCTCTTCGCATCCCCACGAAGAAGAAGCAATCAAGGCACACACACACGTTGATCAGGTTATATTAAGATTATCTCAGTTGTTGTTGTCTATGAACAAGGAGTAGGTCTCAAGTCGTGCATAACCGTGGACACGGCTTCTCGAATTTTTTTAACCCTGTAGGGGTGTACCAACTTCCCATTACAAGGCTCCGCACGCACGCCCATCTCTCTCAGTTTCTACCCATCACAGGAAACCATTTTATGATTTAGTTCCAAGAGATCCGAAACGACAGGTCCCTCTAACTAACAACGAACAAATCCGGGTGGCCCCCGGTGAGTCGACATCCAACTCCAAAGCCGACCGCGCTCTTGAATCGGTCTCTACCGTCTGTCTCTGGTTTGGATAGCCGGTTAATCACACATGGGAAACCGGGTCCTCAGCCGAATAAGGTGGGCCAGCAAGGGAACTATGTCCTCACGAGTCCGGTTTGGTTGGAAAACTACTGGCGTACGACCAACACACACACGGTTTCAAAAGGTAAAATCAGCTTGGGCCACCACTAGAAATGCATGAAGCTAGGTAGGTAAGAAAAGGGAACCCCATAAAATCCCAACGCGGTTAGGCACGCTCAGTCTTAAAACCAATACCCGGAACTCGGGTCCTAGGTGACTCGAATGGAACAAAGCGTCGGGGCAGGATAGCCTAGACCTTCCATCCTTCGTCGAATATAGTCAACATTATAATAATCATATCATCCACAACAATATAATAATGATAATGTGATAGCCCAAACCAAGGAGTAACAGGGTAACATCGTAGCATCCTAAGCATGCATACTAAGCAGGGGCTGAGCAACGAGCAATAGTAACATAGCAGTACAAGGTTTGCTCGGAAGGGACATGGCTGTAAACATGTGGTAGGATCAAACATCGAACCTAACCTAGACTAGCATGCAAACCGCTGGTTGAAATAGAATGGATCATAAGTAATGTATAGTCCTTGCCTGTTGATAAGTCGGGTTCCGAAGGTGTAGTTGATCGCGAGCTCGCAACGTCTTCGAGAGGTACCCGCGGAAGCACCAAAGACGGTAAACACTGGAAAGCAATCAACGAGCAAGCATCTATTACTACGAAGCAAACACGAGCAAGCATCAACAAGAAGGCAACACGAGACATCGCACCTACCGTCGAGAGCGGTTACTAACAAGTTAAGTGGAGTACTCGTCACACACGACGATACCGCACATTTAGAAAGGTTCAAGTTGTTTAGCTACAGGTGATCAGCAAAGGTTATTAACATGGCATCTCACTCAAGAACGGCATAGCAAGAGGTGAAGCATAAAGGAAACTATCTATGCTATTCAATTTAAGTGAGGCACAACCTAAACATGGCATAACACTAAGTGTTGCACGATGAGTAAAACATTTGGTACTGTTCTGTCCTAAACCATATTTTAGGTTGGTTAACAACAACAAACAATAGCATAAACACAAAGTACACGAAAATCTAATCAAGTTACATATAAAGAACACCCCAAACGGAGTTACGGTTAAAAAGATATAAGAAAAACAAGTTACGGGCACAAACTGCCAACATCAGGAAGCACACTTTAGAGCAATGCATAAACAACATGATGAATGCAAACATGCTCACAAATGAGATGAACAAAAGTAGACATGACAGGGAAGGCATGGAAAAAAGAATCATGCAAATAGGCATCATAGATCAAAAGATATTAAGCATGCAACATGGCATCGGAACGTTACAGACTTAGAGAAAAACAGAGGTGGCTATCAAAAACAGCATCATAGCAACTTTGGAGCTAAATATCTATATGTAATTAAAGTAGACATGATGCTTAACAATATGCAATTGGAATCACTCAATTCCGATAAACGATCGCGACACACTCGTCGACCGAAGTTGCAACAAAATATAAACAGCAGCACTCTAACAGCAGGGTAGCTACTTTGGAGCAAGATACAAACATGATGCAGCAAGAAATTATGGCATGTGAATGCACTAAACTGAAGTAGAAACAATGCTTAACGCAACGCAAAAGGAATCACTCAATTCCGACGTACGGTTGCGAAGCAACCTTCGCCCGAAGTTGCAATAAAATAACAGTTTTCAAACAGACTTAACATCAGATTACATTTAACGACCAGGTGCCCTGTTTGAACAGCAATAAATATATCTAAACAAGCTCAAAATAATTAACTCACAAAAGATGAAAGCTAGAGCACACAATGCACAAAAAACAAAAATAAAATCACTTCATTCCGACCTACGAGTCAACAGGAAATCGCATTACAAAACGGGATCAGCAGCATAATTTCTCCAGACTTAGCCAAATTTTCAGACATTGGAAAAAAAACAGGGAGGAAAAAAATAAAAAGAAAAGGGCTCACCCACTAGTGGGCTCGGCCCACTGGAGCAGAGGAGGCGGCCTGGGCTGGCGAGGCGGTTCGGGCCGGGGAGGCGACTTGGGCCGCAGTCTCCTGACCGGCCCACGGAGCCGGTTGGCGGCCCGGCCGGCTAGATCGGGAGCGCCCGGCGGCTCGCTGCTCGAACCCGAGCGGCGGCGGCGGGGCACGACGCCGGCGAGGCTCCGACGAGGCCGCGGCGTCCGAGGGCGGCAGAGGAGGTGGATCCGCGGGATCCAGGAGGGTCGAGGCCGGGCGGTGGCGCGCTCGGGCTACAGCCTCCCTGGCGGCACGGCGAGCTTGGAGCTCGAGCTCCGGCCACCCATGGCGCGGGCGGCGGCCGGCCTGGTGGCGCTCTGGCGAGCCTGCGGGGCGGAGAAGGGGGTGAGAGGAGGAGAGGGAGGCGCGGGGTGGTCGTGGGTGCTCATCGGGGCGCGCACAGCGCGACGGCGTGCCGGCAACCTGCGGCGGCGGCGCCCACGAGCTAGAGGCGGCGTGGAGGGAGGAGAGAGAGGAGGCTGGCCAGATCCACCCTGGGTGACCTGGCAGCCTCTGGAGCCCTCTGATCTGCGATCCGACGGCTCTGGGCTGCCCAGGGGCTAGGGTTTCGGGATTTGGGGCAAAACTGGGCAGATCTGGACATTGTGAGGGGTTGGCTGAAATTTGGCTAGGGAAACCCTAGAAAGGGGTGGGAGTGTGGTGGTCTTTATATAGCCCTGGTGGCTGGCAATTTGCAAAAACATCCCCGGTTTTTCTCTCGCGCGCGCGGTATTTACGTTTCTGACCGCCGGGGGTCCGTAGGACCTCCGATTCGGGTAAAACTTCAAACTACGCGATCAGCGTGTCGAGACGGAGGTGTTTACCTCGCGCTGGAACCGTTCCGAGAACATTTTCCGGCACTCTATAAAAATAGTCCGTTTAATTATTAAACGGGGTTTTCGTTCCGTTGGCTGCGGCTGGTCTTGTGCGGTTTTCGCGACGGTGATCGGGTGAAACCCGGTGTCGCAAAGGTCGAGTGTCAGGGTGGCAAGGGTCGGTCTCCGTCCGATACGAGATAAGAGGGGGAAAAATAATCGCCGATCGATAAATCGGGGATGCAAACACCGCAAACAAATCAGACAATCAAACAATTCACATCAAAAACAAAATTTTTAATTTCTTTGAAATCTGGGATGTTACAGATAATTACTTATCGGCCATGTGCATGCATAGGATGATGAGTATGTACTCTGAAGCCGATTACCACCAATCGGTTTTAGAGAGATGGGTATCAATCCGTTCCTTGTAGCACTAAGGAAATCAAATTCTGATAGATCACGTCCTGATAAGCAAATAGCATCAGGATGATTCCAATCTATAGACGCATCGGCCAAAGCAACACAAGCTGAGTTGTCCGCATGAATAACTTCCACTTCGTCTTCAACCCATTGTATCAAGAATTAGTGCATGGTGGACGACACACATTGATTAGCATGAACCCAATCACGGCCTAATATGACATTATAGTTACCTTGCACCTCGGCGACGAAGAATGTGGTGGCCAAAGTCTTGCTTCCCATAGTGAGTTACATACACATTACGCCCTTGGCCTCTGTCTTTTCTTTACCCTCAAATCCATTGAGAACCATGTTGGTCTTCATCAATGCATCATCATGTAATCCCAGTCTTTTGAAGACTGCGTAGGGCATAAGATTTATCACAACACCACCATCAACTAGCATCTTTGCAACCGATGACCCATTAATGTGACCTTTCAGGTATAACGGCTTCAAGTGTTTCACTGGATCTTTTGGCTTCTCAAATATAGCATTCTTAGGGCCAAAATCTAGCTGAGCCACATCTTGTTCATCTACAGCACGAAATTCAGCGGGTAAGTAATAAACCATATTCATATCCATACCTCCCCGAGTTGGCGTATGTTCATTATCCTCCATCTTGTTTTCCTCTTAATCCATGTCCACCGGCTCCAATATATCTCCGAGTGAAGGTGAAGCGATGAATGATGTGGACGATACAATGGCAATTGCATCTTCCTTTCCTGGTGGTGTGGATGTTGCTGTAGTAAAGGCACACGTGCCTTCCTTCTGTTTGGGTCTCCATACCTTTGCGGTGGGTTCCATAGGCCGAATTTTCTTAACTAATTCGTCCCTTTGCTTCTCTGCCTCCTGCTCCCCCTTCTCATGGTTTCTTAAGCGTTGCAATCTCCTTTTCTGCGTCATGGTCAAACCGTGAGGGCACCACGGAGGTTGGGTATATTTAGAACCCCTTGGCTTATTCTTGCTTGTACTAGCTTCATGATCATTGGCCATGGGACTTTGCATAAGAGCAATCACATCTGTACTCGGATCAACAATACCACTCAGAACAGTAGCTGCACCACTACTTGGAATAGCCGAAATATCATGATTCCGCTCTTCAACACTTGGTTTCTTGGCGCGCCACATTTGCTTGTTGGTCTCCTTTGAATAATCTTGCGCTGGTCGGTTGACACCATTGTTCAAACGGCCTTGTGTAAAGTAAGGGAACCTATCATGATTGGACCTCCTAGACACTGACCAACCTGGATAAGAAGCAAACGGATCCATTGGGGGTTGCCCCCATCTCTTGTTTGATCCTCTCGAGTGGTATGACATATAGGGAAGTGGTGCCATCCATGGTGTTGGTGCCCATGCTCCATATGACCTTGCATTGCGCTGATACTCCTGCTTGTGAGGTGCCCTCAAGAGATTTGAATTTGTTGGCCGATCAGAGCTAAAACCGGCTGCTTTGTTGGCATACTTGGATAATAGCATATCAAGGGTTGGCTTTATTTTCTGGCGCTGCACCTTGTCCTCATTCCTTTTCCACTTGCCGACCCCTGGACTTTTGGGCTTGATGAATTTAGTGCGAGCGTTGCCTTTAGATTGCCCCCCGAGGGACTAAGAGGATCTTGGCCAAGTGACTCGCAAGTCCGGGCTGCCCAACCGAGTAGTGTGTAACTCGAGGTTCCCCCCTGACCGAGTAACAGATGACTCAGTCCTTGATTGTTGCGCCATGCTTGTACCAGTAGAATTCCGGATTGTAATCTTGATTATTTCTCCTCCACCATATTGCTTGTTAATTTTCACTTGCCTCCTCGACCTCTTGCTTCCATCCTTTTTCTCTCTGGATTCACCAATGACCACATTTTCCTTGTTAGCCAATTCGGCTATGTCAGGCCTAATCAACAACTTTTTCCCTTCGAAGTCTATGGTGTTCATTGGGAAGGGTTGCTTCTCAACCTGCATCTCAGAAAAGCTCAGTCGTCCTTCATTAATGGCCGATTGTATATGCCTCCGGAAAACATTGCAATCATTAGTAGCATGTGAGAAAGAATTTTGATATTTGCAATAAGCACGCCGCTTCAGCACTTCAAACGCGGTAAAGTGTGAGATATTCTAATCATCTTATCTTGTAATAAAGCATTAAATATCCTATCACACTTGGCTATATCAAAGGTAAATTTTATTTCCTCATCACGATTCTTGCGAATCGGCTTAAGAGCATTGCACGAGTAAGGTTTGGCCTTTGAGGACCAACAAACTCAGTGGTAGACATCAACCTCATCATCCAAATTATCATCATTGTAATCAACCATATGCACTCTAGGACGATCGGTTGTTGATCTGTGAATCTCTTTACTTCGGCTCTCTTGGGCCAAAGCTTTCTGCAAGACTTGGTTAATATTTAAAAACTCATAAATTTCTAGACTCTCTTTGATGTGGGGTTTCAAACCATTAAGAACCAAATCTGCCAAATCTCTCTTAGTTATCACTAGGCTATAGCATCGGTTTTTATATCTCTAAATCTTTTGACATAATCAGTGACCGATTCATCATGTTTTTTCCTAACCGATGTAAGATGCGACAACTTAAGCTCATTGTCGCCACTATAAAAGTGATCATGAAATTTCTGTTCTAATTGTGACCACAAAAGAATAGAGCCATGTGGCAAAGCAGCAAACCATGAAAAAGCGGTGCCGGTTAAAGATAGGGGAAATAGACGCACTTTCAATTCTTCTATGGAACCGGCCTCACCCAACTGTTCTAAATACTGACTAACATGCTCCCGAGTTGTTTTTGTGCCCTCTCCACTAAATTTAACAAAATCAGGAACCTTGTAACCTAGAGGGTACAACACTGCATCGAAGTTTGCGGGATAAGGCTTTTGATACACAGTACTCTTTACTTTCGGCTCGCTTCCGAAAGTATCTTGAAACATCTTATGCAAATCCTCCCTTAGCTTGGCTAAAATAGGATCTGTGGTAGGTGTCGATTCTTGTGGTATAGGAGTAACTTGATTACTAGCTATTGGTGCAACTTGTGCTATGGGCGCCGAACTATAGTTTGGCGGGAGACAAAACGTGTCTGCCCCTATAGGTGATGTTGCAAAGTAATTCGGCGTTGGCACTGAATCGGTTGCACTCGAAATAGGGTTAGGGTAGGTAGGTGAAATCACAAGTTGATTGGTTTGGCTAGGATAATAATTCATCGGCATATTATAATATTGTTGCATAGGAGGGGCCGATGAAATACGCAAGGTTGGATTAGTTTTTCCTGGGCTAATGGACACACCAACATTATTACTAGATGATGGATTCGTATTTTTCTGAGCATTGTTATTTGCTATGAACGCATTATACGCCATATCTTTACCCTTGCTAACCAAACTTTCAATCACAGCAAGTTGCTCTTTAGTAAAAAATTACTCACAGTGATTTCTTCTAGATTGCCATTGAGAGGAGGGAGCTTGATTTCTCCGAGCTTGATTTCTCCAACCGGAGTGATGTTGCCTCGGCGATCTTTATCCAAACTCACCAGAAAAACTTGCATATCCTCCTCCTCATGTTGCTTCATGAGCTCTTCATAAGCTTCAATGCGCTGCTCCTTGCGTTGTTTCTTGATGGCTTCATATCCTTAGCGATGTTCCTCCGATAATTCATCAAGACTCGGCCTAATGATGTTATCGGTGTTGATCTCTGCTGACTTGGACATGGTTGATGATGATTTATTGAAATGTTTCCCCAGCGGAGTCGCCAAAAAGTGTGTTGACACTGAATTGCGCCCTACACGAACACGTCACGTGTACCCGCGGCGCCGAGGGAGATACTCCGCAGCTCGCACCGTGGGAGGCCAACCGGAAGCGCGATACGCAAGACAATCCGGTTAGCTCTTTTTGAACCAGATGCCCCAAGCCCTCGGGAGGGATCCCGTCAGAGAACTCGGCGACGATTGATTGCCCTAGGTCGTCCTGGACGCCCCTGGAGCTTCGTGATTCGTCTTCCTGCAAGAACAAGAATAGACGAAGAACGAGAAGAAAGAACACGGTAGATTAGATGTAAAGGTAGGGTTTGTTGTGTTTTGCGATTATGTGTTGTTTCAATCGGCCGTCACCTCATATATATATGAGGAGGCTGGACTTTCTGTGCAAGAAAAGTATTTTAAATCTCGTCCAAATCTTTCCAAACTTAACCGAACTCGGATTACAGGTGGGCTTAGGACAGCAGTTCGGTTTTTTGTAGTTTCGGGGATGTAAACGACCTCGGATGAAAAAACTCAAAACATCAAAGTTGTAGTCCTCGAAATTTACAAGAATTTTGATGTTTAACGTTTTTTGATTCGGGGCCATCTTGAGATCCGAAATCCTCACGCTCTCCATCAGACATCAATTGTATAGGTGTCTGGCTCCGGGAGTCACTTTTTGCTCTTTGACAGGGTTGTACTCCGAGGGTTTTAACTTTTGCATACGAACTCGGATTGAGATGATTCAAAAACAAAAATCGACCGGTTCGACGAGACCAAGCGGCACCATGTAGAGCATTTTTTCATTTGATGATCTCTTGAAGGCCTAATTGGCCGAATAGTACTTTGAATGCCAGGATCTTATCGCTTCCAACATAGTTTCGGCCCTTGAGATGGAATCGGATGATCATGGCTCGAACTACAAAGTTGTTCATATCGACAATAACCAACATTGTGTGTAGAGCACTTCTTCATTTGAGGTAATCTTATATAGCTTTATTGCCTTGCCAAAAACCGGTGTCAACACCGGCGAACAAGCTTACCTCCGTGTCACTCCCATGAGGGGCACTCATCGTTTCAGAATCAAAGGAAAGTTAGCTCCTTGCTACATTGGTCCGTTCCTTATCCTTTCTAGGAGTGGACCGGTGGAGTACCGATTGGAATTGCCGTCGAACCTCTCCCAAGTCTACGATGTCTTCCACGTGTCACAACTCCGACGCTGCTTCAAGGACCCTATTCGTGAAGTTGAATATGATCTGATTGAATTGCAACAGGACTTGACTTATCAAGAGCATCCGACCCGCATTCTCGATCAGTCTGAACGCAAAACCCGCAACAAGACAACCAAGTTCCTCAAAGTACAGTGGTCAAATCATTCTCAAGATGAAGCCACTTGGGAACGCGAAGATTGTCTTCGTGAAGAATACCCCGATCTTTCCCCTCTACCGCTTAGATTCTCGGGACGAGAATTCCTGTAGTGGGGGAGATTTGTAACACCCTTAGTGTCTGTAAAAGTAATCACTTATACTGTTGACCATTACTATTGCGAATCACTGTTGCAATCATGCTATGATCATCTTTGCTTTTCGTCATATTCCAAAAATGCCTTTTGGTTAATACCAAAAAAATCATGTGACAATTAAACTTTGTCCAAAAATTATACAACCACTTTTGTAAAATCACTAATAATCACTAGACCATGCTAGTATGGTTGTGGTAATTTATCAAGCTATGTAAAAATGCAAACAAATCATACCAGCAGCAAAACAACACCATTTGCAATTTGCAAATTCCAAACAAATATCAAATGAGTTTATAAAATTCCAATTCTTCTTGTGGCACTTCTGTATGGTGCAGCAATATTATTGGAGCAAGTTTCATGTTTAGCAAAAAATGTCTAACATATTTAAAATAACTGCCTACAGGTTGTAACAGAAAAGAAAACAAATAAAAGAAAAACAGTTAAGAAACGCACAGGGTGTAGCCCACCCCGGCCCAACCAAGCCCCCTCACTCATCTTCTACCTATAGAACACCGGGGTGCCGTGGCGGCCATCCCCGGCCAGGCCGCGGCCTCGCCGCCGTGGCGGCCATCCGCCGGCAGGTGATAAGACCCCGAGGACACCACGAGCCCACCCAGAACCCTAGAATCCCCCTCGCGCCCCCTCGTGCTCTCCTACGTCGTCTCCATTGCGACGCCCGAGCAGCCATGGACGCGCCGGCGTGAGCTCACGCGGCCACCCTCCTCCCCAGCCCGTGCTTGCACGTCCAAGAGCTCCGCCGTGCCCCGCCGCATCAACCCCCCCCCCCCCCCCGTTACTTCACGCCGGGATGCCCTACACGCGAGGAATCGAGCCCGTCTTCCACCTCGAGCCGCCGACGCCCTTCCACGATTTCGGCGCCGCCGCTGCTACTAAGCTACCACCTGGCCACCTTGTGCCTTCATGGTGAGCACATTACCGTTTCCCATCTCTCAGTGCTCCGATTCACGCGTCGGAACGCCGTCCCCAGCCGTGCACGCTCCGGCCGCCGCGCGGTTCGTCGCCACCGGCGTTCTTGGCCGTTTTGGCCCGCGTGTGAGGCCCCTGTGTGCGCACTATGCTCGTCCCGTTCGATTTCCCCCCTCCATGCCCTATTTTGGTCGCCAGAGGGCCTCACTGGCCGGCGCCGCCGTGCCTCTGGCCATTGTCGCCGGCATGCCCGCGCTGGGCTAACCTCTAGTGGGCAAGCCCACTGCCCAGTGGGTCCGGCCAGATTTAATTAGGGGTAACCCCCCCTATTAGACTAATCCCCCAGCTATTAGCACCCCCTGGGTCCCTGACATGAGGGCCCAACCCACTTAACCCCTGTGATTAAGTAATTAAAATGGGATTAAAATTATTAGAGGCTGACAGATGGGCCCCATGCCCTTAGCTTAATGAAATTGTTTAATTAGCACATGTGAGTATGACAACCTAGGCCCCACTGGCTGTTTAAGTTTATTAAAATTGATTAATAGTTAATCTGTGTATGACATGTGGGTCCAGTGCATTAATTAAAATAAAAATGATATATTTGAATTATCAGGGGCTAACCAGCGGGACCCATTGGTCAGGTTTGACCTGGTCAACAAAACTGTTATTGATAATGTTGTTATTTAAATAATAAAGAAATCCAGAAAATGATTTAAAATTGATCAAAACTTTGAATTTAAATATCTTTTAAACCGTAAATCAGATTCAAAAACCTTATACATGAAAATTGATCAAAAAAATATAATGATTAAGAATATGTTGTCCGTATACCAAGCACACACCTCTAAGTCAACGAACATTGACATTCCCCGCTCCGGGCCGTCGGTCGATAATCACCCGGAGCCGGTATTTCATCCCCGGATGACGGGGATCAACCCCGGCAAATCCCATGGTCAGGGACCCTGGGTTAGTCATGAGATGCACAGGTTGGACGATAGCTCGTCGGCAAACAAGAAGGCTCCCTCCAGCTCGATATTATTGATGGGGGAGATGCGATACAATGGAGGCCAAGGCTGGAGCGCTCAAGGCTAGGGTTACAGGTGATATTAGATGTCTTTGGCGTCGCCCCTCCTAGCCCTTATATACCAGGCTAGGTCTCGGGGAGTTCATCTACGTTTACAAGTAAGCTTTCCTAACCCTAGCTTGCTCCGTACGGCAGGTCTTCGCACCTTCCTTGTGAGTCGTGGACTCCTACGTCGGTGCCAGCTAGCGGGACGAGGCTGTATCTTCATGGGCCTTCTGTCTTCATGGACACCGGGTAGGCTTATCCGTAGGAGTCGTGGGGTCACCCCCTCGTCAGTAGCCCCCGAGTAGCTGGGGGACTCGAAGAGTCGCGCGGGGACTCGAGTACATTCATTTGTCGGTTATTGGTATGCGCGGTTCATCCGCGGTTCGCTGGCAATCTGGTGGCCATGAAAAAAACATGTTTCGAGGGACGCTAAGCTGAAAGGGACCAAGGAGTCGACAGGTCGAGCCTTATTGAATTGCAGTAGGGCAAATACCTACAGTAGCCCAATCAAACCCACGTCCCTCGACGTGAGCTTGGAACACTGGTGTCGAGCAAAAGTCCGGCCGCTTCAGGTCTTACGGTGTTCATTTGCCGCGAGTAATGTGCATAGCCTAAGGCGCGTCCGCCCGGTTTTTCTATCATGCACAGCGCATGGGAAAGGTTGGGAGTGAAATCGCTCTTCGGCAAGTCCCAGCCCGGCCGTACTTCGCAGCGGGGTCTTACCTACACGCTAATCTTGTGTAGCATCTGGCCACAGTGTATCGTGTTCCAGGAATGTGTGTTTTTGAGACGCGGCACCTTATGGCATTGCACCCGCTTGGAACAAAACATCAAGCGAGTTGTTCACTCGGGGGGTTTTCGCGAGTAATCACTCGAATGCCATTTCGGCTCTTGAGGTGAGGGAGCACCTGAGACTTTTAGCACCGTATGGTCTTGGTGAATGCATGTTTGTCTTTGCGTCGGGTTGAGGGAGCACCCGAGACTCTTCGTGAGTTCGAGTGGTCACTCGAGAACTTTGCTGACCTTTAGGTGAGGGAGCACCCGGGACTCTTATGATGTACTCTCCCGATGGGAGTAAGATGCTTTTTCTCCATCGGGAAAAAGATCTGAAAGATAAAATATCAGGGCCCTGATGTCTGTTTGGTTTTCTTCGCCGCTTGTCAGGGATAGCGATGCCTCTATTTGATGGCTGTCAGGGATGCTCTGCTAGTGAACCGTCACGTCTTCATGATCGGTCATTATAATGGCCGTTGTGGCGTGCGGCAGGCGCCGGTTGAGTTTCCGATAGGCGCGTTGGAAACACGCGTGAATTGATGCGTCTTGCGCACCGTGCGTCCCGTGGGAGAGCATCTTGGTCTTGGAGTCCGAGACGTCTGCGACGTTTAGTCTTTGAATTAATTTCTACTGTCGTCTTGGCTTCTCTGTGCTTGTGGATTGTTGTTCTATAAATAAACCTTTCTCTTCCACATCGTTCCGCCTCTATCCAGCTTGTTGCTTTGCCTCTTCCTTCTTCTCTTGTTCCTCTCATGGCTCCCAAGCGGGGTGTTGGCCGTGGCCGTGTTCGTCGTGGCCGTGGTGGCCGTACACCACGTTCATGCCTTGATGGTCGCCATGGTGCGGCGCCAGTGCCTTCCTCTTCTCCCTTGGAGGAGGGATTCTGGCGCTATGACTTTCTTTTACATGTTCGTGGCCAAAGTGCCAATCACGTTCTTCTTCCTTCAGCTTTTTCCGCCATTGTCTCTGAACGTGGCTTGGATGGCTTGCTTCTGCATCTTCAAGGGAGCTGTCGATCTCCTTCTTATGTTGACTTGGAGGTTGATAGTTCCCGCTTGATTTTTCTTGGCTCTGGTTGGAGTTTGTTTGCTCGGCGATTGAATTTGCGAGATGGGGATGTGCTCAGCTGTCGTTTTAACGGCGAAAGCACTGTCATTGTCCGCGCGTTCGACCTGAGCGGCAACAACATGGATCCGCGCTGGCAGGAGTCGAGCAGCGGCAGCTCCACAAAGTCGAGGAGTCCTTCGCCTGCGTCTTCGACTGCTTCTTCCTCCAGGGACTCTTCTGGTGCTGGTGGTGAGCCGTCTTCAACTGCTTCCCCCTCTGGCTCTGAAGAAGACCTCCATGTCAAGCCACCGGTTAAACGAGCGCGGCAGGCAACCTTGTAGAACTGGAGGCAGCGGCGTCATCTTCGCCGGTAGCTTGGGCGGAGCTGGAGAAGAAGCTAGAGGAGCAGGAGAAGAAGCTGGTGGAGCATCGTGTTCAATGGCTCCGCAAATAAGTCAAGCTTCACCTTTTGTTATCTCATTGACATCATGAGCCTGCTGCTTCGACTCCTCCTTTGTCTGTGATGATGCTCTTGTACTAGAGTCGATTACCCCTCATGGGCACACATGTAGAAGTCATAATTCCTTGGGTGATTCCCTCTTGTAACAGGAGCTGCCTTCTATCCAAATGTAGTTGATTCCTTTTTTTACTGAAGATGATCCTTATGATGTAAACTGTGCTTGATCCTTTGCAATGGAATTTATATTTGGGCCTTTATGCAACCGAAATCTGAGTTCGAGTCCTTGACGATCAGGAGTTGTCTTCGATTTCTTTGGAACTGAGAGTTGTGTTCGATCCCTTTGCGACCGAGAGCTGTCTTCGAGTCCGTCCAATACTTTGCATTGTGGGTTCTATCGGGTGCGCGACAGCGCTCCCGATGGGAGTAGCCCCCGAGGCTACGCTTGAGTCGAAGGGTCGAGCGTAGGCTAGAATTTGTTTCCGTTTCTGTCTTTTATCGGGTGCGCGGCAGCGCTCCCGATGGGAGTAGCCCCCGAGTCTTTAGGTGATCGTTGGCAATCGGGTGAAGACTAAATGAGCCTGTGTCTTGTTCTTCCTCCAAAGTTTCTTCAGATTAGTTGGTGTTCCATCCGATTGTGGCCATGTCTTTCGAACCTTGTTTTCAGCAGGTGGGGCTGGCCGAGTATTTTTTGCTTGAGCGTTTTTTAAGCTTCAGACTGCGCGAACGGTCTTCGGGAGGCGATGGTCCTCGAGCTCCCGAGTTCTTGGATGTAGGGGTCGCTTGGGTGACAATAGCGTCCTTCGAGGGGATTTATTGTGCTCGAGTCCCCGAGTTTTTTGATGAAGATCGCGTAGGCGATAGCATCTCTCGGGGGAATTTTGCTCTTAAGCCCCCGAGTGCTTTGGTTAAGATCGCGTAGGCGATAGCGTTGCTCGGGGGGATTTTGCTCTTAAGCCCCTGAGTGCTTTGGTTAAGATCGCGTATGCGATAGCGTCTCTCGGGGGGATTTTATTCTTAAGCCCCCGAGTGCTTTGGTTAAGATCGCATAGGCGATAGCGTCTCTCGGGGGATTTTTCTTTTAAGCCCCCGAGTGCTTTGGTTAAGAACGCGTAGGCAATAGCGTCTCTCGGGGGGATTTTTCTCTTAAGCCCCCGAGTGCTTTGGTTAAGATCGCGTAGGCGATAGCGTCTCTCGGGGGGATTTTATTCTTAAGCCCCCGAGTGCTTTGATTACGATCGCTTAGGCGATAGCGTCTCTCGGGGGGATTTTGTTCTTAAACCCCCGAGTGCTTTGAGATGGCAGTATTTGGGCAGCATTTATTTTATTGCGGTCAAGCGGTTACATGAGTTGCCAGTCATGTCCGACCGATAGGGACTATGGATAGAACAGTCGCAAGTTTGCAACGTTCCATGGGTTGCCCACGTCCTCGTCCGTCTTCGGGTTCCTCAGCCTGTAGGCGTCGCCTCCGATGACTTCTGAGACTAAGAATGGTCCTTCCCATTGGGGGCCAAGTTTGTGGACCTTCTCTTGTATTAGTCGTAGGACTAGGTCACCTTTGTTGAAGGTTCTAGTGCGCAATCGACTGCTTTGGTAGGTACGTAGTTTGTCTGGGTACCTCTCTGATTTTGTCAGGGCTGTGTCTCTTGCTTCGTTAGCCGTATCTTTGTCATCTTGTAGTGCTTCTTCTGCTTCTTCTTCTTCGTATCCGGTGACCCGGGGTGCTCCGAACTTGAGGTCATGTGGTAGTACTGCCTCTGCCCCGTACACCATGAAGAAGGGTGTGTACTGGGTCGCGGTGTTTGGTGTAGTATGTAGGCTCCATAGGACCGCGGGGAGCTCTTCTACCCAGTTGCCTGCGGCTTGCTCGAGTGGTGCGAGGAGCCGTTTCTTGATTCCCCCGCATACAAGGCCGTTTGCTTTTTCCACCTGGCCGTTGGACTGCGGGTGCGCAACCGATGCATAATTGATTTTGATGCCCAGTTCTTCGTAGAGGTTCTGAAATTCTGCGGCTGTGATGTTCGTGCCGTTGTCCGTGAAGATGTTGTGTGGTACTCCGAATCTGAAGATGATCGACTTGATGAAGTTGACAGCCATGAGGGCTGTGGAGCTGGTGATGGGCACTGCTTCAATCCATTTAGTGAACTTGTCGACTGCAACGAGCAGGTGTGTCCTTACGCCCTTTGATGATTTCTTGAGTGGGCCCACCATGTCGAGTCCCCAGGTGGAGGACGGCTAGGATAGTGGTATGGTCTTGATCTCTGATGCGGGAGCGTGTGGCCTGTTGGCAAATTTCTGGCGAGCGACACAATGTCGCACGATTTCCTCTGCATTTTTCATGGTTGTGGGCCAGTAGAACCCAGCTCGGAATGCTTTGGACACGAGTACTCTCTCGCGTGGTGCCCGCAGGTGCCTTCGTGGATTTCGAGCAGTAGGGCTTTGCCGTCCTCTTCGTCGATGCACCTTTGTAGTATCTGGGTGATGCTACGCTTGTATAGTTGTCTGTTGATCACCGTGAACGCCTTGGATCGTCGGCTGATGCGTCGTGCTTCGGCTACGTCTTGTGGTAGCGTGCCTTCGATTAGTAATCGGAGGAACGGTTTTGTCCAGACGGGTCCTTCGAGCTCTGTCGGAGCTGGGCTGTCGGATGTGCTTGTGCCTTCTGATGGGGTTGCTGCTGCCACCCGCGCCATTTCTGTTGCGTCTTCGCCGTCCACGACTGCTTCAGGTGTTGCTGCCTGTACCTTGATGGATCTACGGCTGATGCTTTCGAGAAAAACGCCGGGTGGTACAGGCCCCCGGGTCGAACCGATATTCGCGAGCTCGTCAGCTTCTGTGTTGTTGTCCCTGGTGATGTAGTTGAGCTCGCAACCGTCGAAACTTCCTTCGAGTTCGTTGTAGAGCTTTTGGTAGGCCGCCATTTTGTTGGCTATTGCGGTGCAGTTTCTCATCGTCTACTGGACGACGAGATTGGAGTCCCCGTAAATTATGAGGCGAGTGGCTCCGCATGTTTTGGCCATGCGCATGCCATGGAGGAGTGCCTCGTATTATGCTTCGTTGTTGGAGGCGTGACTAAATTTGATCTGGATGACATATTTCAGCTTTGTTCCTTTAGGGGAGATGAGCACAACTTCCTGCCCCAGCTCCTTGTTGTCTCTTGGGCCCATCGAAGAACATTGACCATGAGCTTGATAGGTCTGGGGGGCCTGGTGTCTGAACCTCCGTCCACTCGACCAGGAAATCTGGGAGTACTTGGGCTTTGATGGCTATTGGGTGCTTGAACTGCAGGTCTCGTGGGCTGAGCTCAATGTTCCACTCGGTGACTCGCCCGGTAGCTCCAGGGTTGTTGAGTATGTCAGCGAGTGGTGCGCTGCTCACGATTGTGATAGGGTGCTCGTCGAAGTAGTGGGACACCTTTCTTGAGGTCATGACGATGGCCAGTAGTAGCTTCTGAAAGTGCGGGTACCGTTGCTGGGATTTGGTCAGGAGCATGCTGAGGTAGTAGATTGGTCTTTGGATGCTCTGGACCTTGCCTTCTTTTGCGCGTTCGACAACGAGCGTTGTGCTTACTACACTGCTACGTGCTGCCACATAGAGGTATAGCTTCTCTCCTTCCTTAGGTACCGCCAGGATTGGTGGGGTCGAGAGTGCCTTTTTCAGGTCCGCGAATGCTTGGCGGGCTTCCGCCGTCCACTCGAATTTCTCTCCTTTCCTGAGCAGCTGATAGAAAGGCAGTGTTCGTTCTCCCAGCCTGTTGATGAAGCAGCTTAGGGCTGCGAGTTTTCCAGTGAGCTGCTGTACTCCTTTGACGTCGGTTGGTTCTTGCATGCGGGTGATGGCTTGGACTTTCTCAGGGTTTGCCTCGATTACTCGGGCAGAGACGATATAGCCAAGAAGCTTTCCCGTCGGTACGCCGAATGCGCACTTCTTTGGGTTGAGTTTGATTCTGTATTTGTTGAGCGCCGCGAAGGTTTCGCGCAGGTCGTCGAGTAGTGTGGCTGCTTTGTAGGTTTTGATGACGATGTCCTCCACGTAGACTTGCATGTTTCTGCCGATTTTCTCCTTCAGGCAGGCCTGCATCATTCGTTGGTAAGTGGCGCCTGCGTTTTTGAGCCCGAAGGGCATGGTCTTGTAGCAGAATACACCATAGGGGGTGATGAACGATGTGTTCTCTTCATCTTCTTCCTTCATCCTGATCTGGTTGTATCCTAAGTAAGCGTCGAGAAAGGAAAGGAGATCGCACCCTACTTTTGAGTCGATTATCTGATCGATTCTAGGAAGGGGGAAGTGATCCTTCGGGCAATGCTTGTTGACTGGTCCGTAGTCGACACACATGCGCAGCACGGTCGTGTCTTTCTTGGGCACCAGCACTGGGTTGGCTATCCAGGTGGCTTTCTTCGTTTCTCGGATGAACTGAGCATCGAGTAACCGGTTGACTTCCTCTCCGATTGCCCTGCGCTTGGGCTCCGAGAATAGTCTCAGCGCTTGCCTCACTGGCTTCGTGTTTTGCTTGATGCGTAGGGCGTGTTCCGCGAATTCGCGTGGTATCCCAGGCATGTCGGCTGGGAACCAAACGAATATTTCCCACTCGTCTCGAAGGAAAGTGACGAGAGCCGTCGCCTGCTCCTCTGGTAGGTGGGCGTACACGCGGACTGTTTTGTCCGGGTCCGTCGGGTGCACTTGGTGAGTGACTGTGTCGCTATCGATGCTGAAGTCGCGTCTGTACTCCCTGGATTCGCTTCGGTTCACCAATGTGAAGGTACTCTTGTCCGTCACCATGGCTATTTCTCTGAGTTCTTGTTCGGCTCTGAATGTGTCAGAGATTCTGTGGAAGTCACGATCACATTGATCTGATTTGATGAAGCTTCCGTTGATCGTGAGGACTCCTGATGATCCTGGCATCTTGAGCTTGAGGTAGGCGTAGTGTGGGACCGCCATGAACTGCGCAAATGCTGGCCGTCCCAATATGGCGTGATACTGCGATTGCCAGTCGAGTACCTCGAACTCGAGGACGTGCTTTGCGAAGTTGCGTCGGTTGCCGAAGACAACTTCGAGTTCGATGACTCCGAGGGATGTGGCTGCTTCTCCTGGGACTACCCCGTGTAACTCGGTGCTTGATTTTCTCCATACTGATCGTGGGATCAACATCTTTTGCAGGGTGCTGGCGAAGATGATGTTCATGCTGCTGCCTCCGTCCATGAAGACCCTATCCATGTCGTACCCTCCGATTTGTGCATCGAGTACTAGGGGCATGTGCCCCGGTCTTGGAATTGCGGGTGGATGGTCGTCCTGTGAGAACGTGATGCTGGTCTCCGTGTCATGTAGCTGGTAGACTTCGAATATGTCTATGCTCTCAGCTGCTCTAGCCTGCAGGGTGTGGGCGTCGCGTTGTGCTTGCGGTACCCTTCCTTCTTGGATCATGAGCACCTGTTCTTGCAGCGGGCTGTGACGTCCTTCCGGGCTTGAGGTCGGTGATTGTTCGGGTCGTCGGTTGCGCCTGTCTTCTTTCTGCTTCTCCTTCTTGAGGTCATCGGCTAGCTCGTTGAACAGGCGGCAGTCTCTCAAAGTGTGACCTGACCTGACGCGTCCCCAGTCAACCTCGAAGCTGTGGATCGTGCAGGGTCCTGCTAGCTGCTCTCTAACCGTGAGTTTGCTAGATCCGGCGTGCCTCTTCCTTCTTGAGATTCTGAAGATCTTCTCGTGATCCTCCGGGTGTTTGTGGAAGTGAGGGTCGGTTTCGATTCCTGGACTCATGTCTTGGTTTTTGATGAGGTTGGCGAATTCATCCGGCCTTCGATCTGGGTCGTAGTACTCGCCTACAGGTGTCTTGGAGTCGCTGTCTTGATTGGCGGCGGGTGCTCGCGCGACGGCGTGTCGTCGAGTGGTCGTTGGTTGTGCGGCTGCGTGATGTGGTTCGTTCATTGGGGCCTCGCCGTAGATCTCCCATGCGCGCCTTTTGGGTCGTCGATTCCTTCTTCCTTGGCGGTGGTTCTGCTGATCGCTGGATTCGATCTCGTAGTCATCGTCTTGATGTGCGGCGGGTGCCCGGGCGGTGGTGGGTTGTCGAAAGATTTTCGAGTCCTCCGCTGCGCGTCGCGGTTCGTCGAGTGGAATTCCTTCGTAGATGCCCCTAGCCGTTCTTCTGGGTCGTCGACTCCTTCGGCGCTGGCGCTGCACTTGGCCGTTACCGTATTATCGGTCCTGGCACAACTATAGCTCGAGCGGTCTTGATGGGGTGGCAGAGATGTCCGCCGTGATCTTGAATCCTTCGAGTGGGCTAGATCTGGTTCTTGCTATTGAGTTGTAGCTTGCTGAAGACAGGACCGCCGAGATCGTGATCCCAACATGTGTAGTTCCCACAGACGACGCCAATTGAAGGGGATCAACCCCGGCAAATCCCATGGTCAGGGACCCTGGGTTAGTCATGAGATGCACAGGTTGGACGATAGCTCGTCGGCAAACAGGAAGGCTCGCTCCTGCTCGATATTATTGATGGGGGAGATGCGATTACAGTGGAGGCCAAGGCTGGAGCACTAAAGGCTAGGGTTACAGGTGATATTAGATGTCTTTGGCGTCGCCCCTCCTAGCCCTTATATACCGGGCTAGGTCTCGGGGAGTTCATCTACTTTTACAAGTAAGCTTTCCTAACCCTAGCTTGCTCCGTACGGCAGGTCTTCGCACCTTCCTTGTGAGTCGTGGACTCCAACATCGGTGCCAGCTAGCGGGCCGAGGTTGTATCTTCATGGGCCTTCTGTCTTCATGGACACCAGGTAGGCTTATCCGTAGGAGTCGTGGGGTCACCCCCTCGTCACCGGATGAATTCCCGCTCCGAGCAATATGCATTGCACTGCGTTAGAACACTGTTAACATTGCATACATCATGCCATTCATCTGTTTGCTATGATTGCTTTATATTTACTATTTCTCCCCCCCCCCTTTATTCTCCGGTAGACCCCGCTGCTACCGCCGACTACACCGCTGTCGGGTACGACTACTTCGTCGACGACCTTACCCTTACCGTCGAGCTTCCAGGCAAGCAGAGCCATTCTATTCCCCAGATATCACCAATCTTTTCCATACATTCTTGCACTAGGCATTGATACTGCTGCTGCTACGTTACAATCCTATTAAATTGCATAGCCTGTTTTTGTCGCCCCTTGATGTACCTTCGTTTATCCTATGTTGCCTATAAATATGTATTATATTCAGCAATGAGCCCTGCTCTTTGTTAGTCAAATAGGATTAGATAGCAGCGGCCGTGATCACTCTGGTGAGTGTTGCGGATACAATATATATAACTGCACAGGTACGGTACAATGCAGACACCGCCTAAGGTCCCTTAGGTCGGCTCTGCCGAGCCACCATCAAGTGTGAGCTATCAAGGAGTCTATCTCTACCAAGAGCACACGTGAGACAAGGTAAGGAGACGGTTCACCTTGTTGGTAACCGCGTGCTTTGACAGGACGACAGAGAAGGCCCCGATGTACCGGTGGTCCTTGTTGTTGTTCGTTGTCCGTTGTGTTGTTAGTCAGACAGTGATAACGGTTCTCTGTGAGATAATATTAAAATGCTAAATGGGTAGGTGGATAACTTGAGAGGCCGCAAAGGCCTGTACGCACTACCTTCACGTCGGATAAGGAGTTATGGGATCCCCTACGTCGCAGTTTGTCCGAAATCTCTTCAAGCGTCAGCAGTACCACGGGCTGATTGCCGGGAAGCGGTGTTGTCTTATTTTCTGTAGCAGGTGTATTTGGATTTTCTTTTGCTTCACCAGCCAATCTCGTACCGTGCAGGAGCCTGGAAGGGTGAGGCACCTACACCCCTGAGCGCATAGGATATAGTCCGGCGGATGGCCTCTCTACTGAGCCTAGGATGGGATGCGCCGTGTCGGATAGCTTTGGTGGAGCGTTCCCTAACATGGTGCCCGCCACCCTGGAGATCCGAGCGTACAGGCTGAACAGTAGTGCACCCCTGCAGGGTGTTTAATCTATTCGAATAGCCGTGTCCACGGTAACAGGACGCTTTATGCTGAAGCCGAATCTTACCACTACAAACAAGTAATTCTATTAAATTGTATGGTTCCGGGTTTTCTTCCTCGTCGGGGAGTCGAGGAGGGGAACTCGGAGGCATTTATTATTATTAATCATTACAACTTACTATTATACAATACTGCAGCAACTTCTGCTGCATTCTTACTTTTTTATTTATATGAACTGTTGGTTGTTCTCTTCTTGTGCTGCAAGATTCATCGGAAGATGCTAGTCTTCGATAGGCCTAGCTTCTTATCCTTATTCTGATTTCTACCTTGCAGTCCACTATATACAGCCTCCCCTTTCCATTTGATACAACTGCATAAATGCTTAGTAGCAGACGTAAGACTCGCGGGTATGCTAGATACTCACCCTTGCTTTATTTCCCCCTTTTTGTTTTGCCTGATCGGCCGCTGCAGTCGACGTTGGAGTCCAAGAGTAGGAGTACCCCGGAGGTGCCTACTACTACGTCGAGACCCCCTTTGACCAGGACCAGGAGTAGTTTCGGAGGCTCCCAGGCAGGAGGCCTTGCCTTTTCGATCTGTATCTCTGATGTTAATTGTGCTAGCTTTCTTAAGGCAAAACTTCACTAACTATATCTGTACTGAGATATTATGGTTTGTATAACTTATGTATTCGGGTTCGTGTGACCCCCTTATCTTGTAACATATTGGTTTATCCTTTTGTGTTTAGTGTTGTGCTGTGATATTCTCACCGTGGAACCCTAATCTCAGCCGTGTACCCTGTGTATATGATTACTGTACACGGATTGATTTTGGGGGCGTCACAACAATAATGAGAAGATCATCAATGCTTCTTAAAGGTTTCTTTACGGATGAGTCAACAAGACGAACACCAAAAGAACATGTATCAAATAGTTTCAAATTGAGCATATCATACATTCTTTTGGGCATAACGAAGGCACTAGCTCCAACATCACATAAAGCAAACCAAGAGAAATTATTCAATTTAATTTTGACTATGGGATTGATGGCACTGAAGTAGTGCTCCACGTTGGCTACCCCAAGTGTAAGCTTGAGATGTAGCACATCAGCAAATTTCCCCTAACGTAGAGGATAGGGTTTATGTCTCCAGTAGGACTCCAAGGTTGACAAGTAGGTGGTGAAGCGAGCAACGCGCCGTTTGAGAGATATTTCTCCCTTAACGTGGACATGCACACACAACAAATAACTTTACTCCCAACGAGTACAGAGAGGTTGTCAATCTCTCTGGCCTAGTCGTTTACAAAGGATCATAGTAACAGATAATAGGTAGTGATAATTGCAACTGGAAAGTAAATGCAGGAAGTAAATTGAGGGTGTAAACAGTGGTGTAAATATGGACCGGGGTCCCATGATAGTCACTAGTGATGTCTCTCTCCCAAAAGATGATAAAACTGCTATGCGAGGTAAACAAATAACAGCTGGGCAATTGACAGGATTACGGCGCAAACCAATGCTAACTATGCTACAAAGAAAGGAAGAGGCTCAAAAGCATGGGCGGTAAGACAAAATAAGTAGACCGAAATCCAACTTCATGTACTACTAATCATCCACCTTGAGATATCTATCCAGAACATCTCGCTTTTATTAAGTTGCGAGCCCCACCCAAAGTGTAAACCCAAATCAACATACAACTGCATTAAAAGAACTTTGCGTAAAGTAAACAATCCTTGCAATCGTAGTTACAAGCACCGTTGTTTTCCCCCTTGTGGCAACAACACATCCCCTAGACTGATGTTTCTGTCACTCAAGCTAGTCATCAAGGGGCACGAACCAACAATCAAGCATAATGCTCCCTCTTGGAGTCACTACCTACTACTTGGCCAAAGAAATAAACAGCAACGGAGAACATGCAAGCAAAAATATAAAAGAGAAGAACCAAACATATTACTCAATCACAATCTGAACATAGTTTCATAATCCATCAGATCCCAGCAAACTCAGCATAGCAACAGGAGAAAGAATTACATATGTGACTTGATCATGTAGGGCAGCTCACAAGGTTTAATCTATGAAGAACAAAGAGGGGAGGAAAACATCACATAGCTACTGATCATGGACCCATGGTCGAAGGTGGACTACTCACGAATCATCCGGGAAGCGTCCATGGTGGTGGAGAAGTTCCCGAAGGTCAATCCTCCCTCCGGCAAGGTGCAGGGAAGAGGTCTTCTGGTGCTCCTGATCTTGGAAGCACGGCAGCGGCGGAACAGAGGCGAGATCGCTAAAAAGGGTTCTGTCTTCGGGGGTTTCGGGTCGAGAGATAAATATAGGCGAAGGGGGCAGCCAGGGGGCCCACCAAGGGTCCAGGCGCTTCCCTGGCGCGGCCCAACCCTAGGGCGCGTCGGGAGGGCGCCTGGGGCCCTAGTGGGTCCCCTCTGGGCCCCCTTCGGGACTCTGGAAGGTTCCCGTTTGCTGATTTTTTATTGGGATTTTCTGGAATTTTCGGAGCATTGTTAATACGGGGGAAACCTGAAATAGAAAAGCAACATAAAACAGAAACTGGCACTGAGGTGCACTAAGTTAATAGGTTAGTCTAAATATGATCCAAAGTGTATGAAAGTGTAGCTAAAACATAGCAATATCACACAAAACATGCATGGAGCAAGCATAAATTATAGATACGTTTGGGACGTATCAACATCCCCAAGCTAAATTCGAGCTCGTCCTCGAGTAGGTAAATGATAAAAAACATAATTTATGTGGTGACATGCTACCAACCATATAAGAACTTTCAAGTAAAGCAATCAAGGTATGTAATTCAATTCAAGTCATAACAAGCAAGAGTCTATATTAACATTGAAACAAGCAACATAAAAATGTAAAGGTGCAAGAGCTCCTGCTGTCCGTGACTCAAATGTCTCCAGATGGTGTTTGCATGCAAGAAGTGGGAGATGGGAATACGAGAAAGACATTATTTATTTGTTGAGAACTCAATCTACTAAAGTTTCACAATTAGTCTTCTTTGGAATCTTATGTTGACTCGTCCCCAGACCACTAGCCAGGTACAAGTCAATTTGATCCACTCCCTTTCAATATTTTGAGCACTCATGCAATGGATGAGCATAAGCACGAGAGTTGGCACTTAGGATGGCAAAGAGAGAGATATGGTGGAGGAGGAAGACAAAAAGGATGAGAAAGGCTCACATCAATGAGGACAATCATAGGCAAGAGACGCCAAATGATAGATATGATGTGAGGAGTAGGGATTGCCATGCAACGGATGCACATACGAGCTAAGAAGCTCTCCAACGGAACTAGTGGGGGTGCATCTAACTTGCTCGCTCATGAAGACCTAGAGCTCTTTTGAGGAGGCTCATCCTTGGAATATGCAAGCCAAGTTCTATAGTGTGAAGGTCCCCACATAGCTATATGCATAATGATCATCTCTATGGAGTACAAGGATATAAAGGGAGTACTAGTGTGGATCTCTCAAAAAGGATAGTAGTGTTGCCCCTTTCTCTCTTTTTATTTCTTTTTCTCTTTTTCTATTTTTTTGTATTTTTTTGTGGCCTCAATGGCTCTTTCTATTTAACTCTCATTTGTCCTCTTTGGGATCTTTTAATGTGTCCACTTTGGGATCTTTTCCTGACTTAAGGGAAACACTCTATTTTACAAGAAGGTAAAGGAGATCTTTCACACTTTACAAGGTACTCAAAATCATAAAGAAGATGTAACTATCATGATGTATGCAATGTATGCCGCTGCCAGTGTAGCAGGAACATGTATGACATGAAGATCAAGTCATGAAGAGGTGGAAGTTGCATGGAAATGTATCTCGTAAAGGCTATGGAAATGCCTTGATAGGTAGGTATGGTGGCTGTTTTGAGGAAAGATATAAGGAGGTTTATGATGACAGAGCGTATCATGCCAAGGGTTTGGATGCACCGGCGAGGTGGACGCTAACTCTCGGAGTGAGAAGAGGGCAATGCACGACACCGAAGAGGCTAGCAAATATGAGGAGGTGGAAGTGTCAACTTTCAATACTTACATTAGTACGAAGAACTCATGCACTTATTATCGGTAACTCTTAATCTAATCAGGAGGTTCACAAAGAGACAAGTACCCCGAGGAGGAGTGTATGGGTGTTTGGTTATCCTTGCGCATCTTGACTCATGGTACGTGAGTGTACTCTAATATCATATCCCTCCAAAGAGTAGTGATCTACCTAGTATCTAGAGTTCTCAACTAGTTTTTGTAGTTTTTAAAAATAAACACAGATTGCCCAAAATACGACACCAATCACTAATAGGCTAGAGATCTTGACACCAAAAGTTCGAACATTTCTCACAACAATACCTCAAAACTATTGCAAGTTACTAGTACAATTGAATAGCAACCTCAATTACCTACTTAAAGTCAAGACACAACTCACTGCAACAACCAACTATCTTAACAAGATAGACATGAATACTAAAGAGAGTTCCAGCAAAAAACTAAACAAAAGTCCTTGAGAATTTAAACATGAAAACTAAGAGCTAAACCTGACAGCAGCTAAGAAAAGATAAAGAACACACAACCAAACGAAGATAAGCATGAAAATCCTATGATGTGTTCTAGTTTGAAGTGGAGCGTGTTTCTCTCCCACACAAAATAAAGCTGGGTTCTAACTTGTTATGAACAGAAAACAAAACAAAAGAAAACTAAAAATAAAACTAAAGATTGAGACGCTCCAAGTATAGCACATAACGCATGAAGTGATAAAAATATAGTGAGAAGAAGGACGAACTGATAATTGTTGATGAAGAAGGGGATGCACGGGGGCATCCCCAAGTTAAGACGCTTGAGTCTCCTTGAATATTTATTGGGGATGCATGGGGGTATCCCCAAGTTTGAGCGTTGACACTCCCGGATATTCTTTCATCATCTTACCTCGTACACATGAAACTCCCTTCATACATAACTCATCATAACCTGATTAGAGAGGTTAGTACCCTTAATAAAATAATTTACCTCTACTGGAAATAATGATTTTCTTGGAGGGCTACTATTTCTCAAGATTGGCAAAAAGTTTTTGCTAAGAAAAAGCTAGAGCAAGACTTACGAAAGTGAGGAAAGGCAAAACGTGGAAGAATCTGTGAAAAACAGACCAGCAGGTAGTAAATAATTCTTTCGAGGTACTTCTGCAACTCAAATCAAAAAACTCATAACAGACGCTCGAAAGCCAATTGTATAGAGCACGTTGTGAAAAACTTTCAGATCAAAAATATGATCTGGTGATTTTATGCGGATTTTTTCGTCCAATGACAGAATCTGTTTTCTGGACAACATGTCACAACTTTTGAACTTCCTTGCAATCGGAGGCTAAACTTGGCACAAAGCTTGAAAATAAAGATACAATGATGTTGCTACAGTAGTAACAATCATCAAAACCACTAAAAATAGAAGTAAACACATCTTGGGTTGCCTACCAACAAGCGCTTTCTTTTAGGCCTTTAAGCTAGGCAAGAAGCAAAAAGATCAAGTTTTATCAAGAGTAAGAGAATAGCTAGCCCGTGTGACGGACTCAAAAGGTAACTTAATCTTATTCCTAGGGAATTGTTCCATCCCTTTAATTGAAATTTTATATTCCCCTCTTTCATGTCAATAACAGCACCAACGGTGCGAAGAAAAGGCCGTCCCAAAATAATTGGACATAAAGGTTCACACTCTATGTCCATAATAGTAAAATCAACGGGAACATAATTTTCATTGACAATGATAAGAACATCGTCGATCTTCCCCAAAGGTTTCTTTACGGAAGAATCAACGAGACGAACACCAAAAGAACAAGGCTCAAAGGGCTTCAATTCAAACATAGCATACATTCTTTTGGTCATAACGGAGGTACTAGCTCCAACATCACATAAAGCATAACAAGAGAAGTTATTCAATTTAATTTTTATCATAGGGTCCCAACCATCTTCTAGCTTCCTAGGTATGGAGGCTTCTATTATAAGCTTCTCCTCCCTAGCTTTAATGAGAGCATTAGTGATATGCTCCGTGAAGGCAAGATTTAACATGCTAGTGTGGGGGTTTCTAGACATTTTGTGTAATAAGCTAATAACTTCAGAAAAGGGTACAACTATCAAAATCAATGTCACTACTATCAAAGGTTGTAGTGGTGTAATCTAGGCTCACTTGTTTGAAAGCCTCTATGTTCATAGGAGTTTCTTATTCTATGGTTGAGGTAATAGCATCAACATTAATAGGTCCAATGGGACTATGAGTGTGTTCCGTGCTAAAAGTTTGGGTATCCTCAACAACATGGATAGTAGCCACAGTGTGGTGTGTAGGAAGGCTCTTAATTATATTTTCTTCCTCCTTTTCTCTAGCCCATCTTTCTTTAACTTTAGCCGTCATCCTAATGTTTTCATTAATTTTCATTTGGATAGCATTAATAGGAGTGGCGTTTCTCTCCTCGAGGGGAGAAGTTCTAATTTTAAGAATTTCAATATCGAGGGCTAAGTTGTCTACCTTCAAAGAGAGATTATCTAATTTGTCTAATTTTTTCACTACTCTCTTGTTGAAGGCTTTTTGGGTAGTGATAAATTCTTTAAGCATGCTTTCAAATTCAGAAGTGGAGTTCTTGTTGCTAGGATAAGTGTTGTTGTTCCCATAGTTGTTGGATGGGAACGGTCTAGGATTGCTAGCAAAATTACTCCTATAAGGATTATTGTTGAAGTTGCTTCTAGAGATAAAGTTCACATCTACCTGTTCTTGAGCAACAAAAGAATTTAAAGGGACATCATGAGGATCAATAGGAGTTTTCTTGGTAAATAGAGAGATAATTAAGTCAACTTTTCCATTTAAGGAGGAAATCTCCTCGACGGGGTTTACCTTCCTACCTGTTGGAGCTCGTTTGGTGTGCCATTGGGAATAGTTGGTCATCATCTCATCTAGTAGTTTTTTGGCAGCACCAAGTGTTGTTTCGTAAAGGTTCTTCCCCGGCCGAATCTAACAGGTTCCGCGAGGTAAAGTTCAAGCCTGCATAAAAAGTCGGAATAACCATGTGTAGGGCATTTCTTAACAAGAGATTTCATTCATTCCCAAGCATGGGCAACTTGTTCATTATCCAATTGTTTAAAATTCATAATATTAATCCTCAGTTGGATAATTTTGGCAGGTGGGTAGAACTTTCCAATAAAAGCATCCTTGCACTTATCCCAAGAATCTATGCTATTCCTAGGCAAGCATTGAAACCAAATTTTAGCTCGTTCCCTCAAGGAGAAAGGAAAAAAGCTTAAGCTTAACAATATCACCTTCTACTTCTTTATACTTTTGCATATCACAAAGCTCAACAAAATTATTAAGTGTAAAGCAGCATCATCTCCAGCACTAGAGAATTGATCTCTCATAACAAGGTTTAACAAAGCAGGTTTAATTTCATAGGTAGCTGAAGTGGTAGGTGTAGCAATAGGAGTGCAGATAAAATCATTATTGTTGTGACTAATGACGTCACACAACTTGGTGTTTTCAGTGGAACCCATAGCAGCAAACAGGACAAGCAATTTTTTGTGATTTTTGATAAAGGACACTAAATCAAGAACTGAAAGGTAAACTAACAAGACTAAAAAGCAAAGGTAAGAGATAGTGTGCAACTCCCTATCTTGAAGATTGGAGTCCCCGGCAACGGCGCCAGAAATATGTTTGATGGCACTGAAATAGTGCTCCTCGTTGGCTACCCCAAGTGGAAAGTTGATATGTAGAATAGCAGCAAATTTCCTCTAACATAGAGGATAGGGTTTATGTCTCCAGTAGGACTACAAGGTCGACAAGTAGGTGGTGAAGCGAGCAACGCGCCGTTTAAGAGATATTGCTCCCTTAACCTGGACCTGCACACACAACAAATAACTTTGCTCCCAACAAGTATAGAGAGGTTGTCAATCTATCTGGCCTTGCCGTTTACAAAGGATCAATGCAACAGATAATAGGTAGTGATAATTGCAACTGGAAAGTAAAAGAAGGAATTAAATTGAGGGTGTAAACAGTGGTGGAAATATGGACCAGGCTCCCATGATGTTCACTAGTGATGTATCTCTCCTAAAAGACGATAAAAAGTCTATGCGAGGTAAACAAATCACAGTTGGGCAATTGAAAGGATTACGGGGACAAACGAATGCTAACTAATCTACTACTAATCATCCACCTTGAGATATCTATCCAGAACATCTCGCTGGTATTAAGTTGCGAGCCCACCCAAAGTGTAAACCCAAAGCAACAGACAACTGCATTAAAAGAACTTTGCGTAAAGTAAACAATCCTTGCAACTGCAGTTACAAGCACCGTTGTTTTCCCCCTTGTGGGAACAACACGTCCCCTAGACTCATGTTTCTGTCATTCAAGCTAGTCATCAGGGGGCATGAACCCACAATCAAGCATAACACTCCCTCTTGGAGTCACTATCTACTACTTGGCCAAAGCAATAAACAACAACAGAGAACATGCAAGAATTACTCAAGAACAAAAATATAAAAGAGAAGAACCAAATATATTACCCAATCACAATCTGAACATACTCTCATAAACCATCCGATCCCAGCAAACTCAGCATAGCAACAACAGAAAGAATTACATATGTGCCTTGATCATGTAGGGCAGCTCACAAGGTCTAATCCATGAAGAACAAAGGGGGAGGAGAACATCACATAGCTACTGATCATGGACCCATGGTCCAAGGTGGACTACTCAAGGATCATCCGGGAAGCGTCCATGTTGGTGGAGAAGCTCCCGGAGGTCAATCCTCCCTCTGGCAGGGTGCCGGGAAGAGGTCTTCTGGTGCTCCCGATCTTGGAAGCGCGGCGGCGGCGGAACAGAGGCGAGATCGCGAAAAAGGGTTCTGCCTTTGGGGGTTTCTGGTCGAGAGCTAAATATATAAGAAGCGGGCAGCCAGGGGCCACCAGGGGTCCAGGCGGCCCCTGGCACGTCCCCACCCTAGGGCGCGCCGGGAGGGCGCCTTGGGCCCTGGTGGGTCCCCTTCGGGACTCTAGAAGGTTCCCGTACGCTGATTTTCTATTGGATTTTTCTGGAATTTTTGGAGCATTTTTAATACGGGGGAAACCTGAAATAGAAAATCAGCAGAAAACAAAAGTTGGCACTGAGGTGCACTGAGTAAATAGGTTAGTCCAAATATGATCAAAAGTGTATGAAAGTGTAGCTAGAACATAGCAATATCACACAAAACATGCATGGATCAAGCAAAAATTATAGATACCATCTTCTATCTTCCTAGGGATATAAGTCTCTAGCTTGAGCTTCTACTCCCTAGCTTTGATAAGAGCATTGGTAATATGCTCGGTGAAGGCAATGTTGAGTGTGCTAGTGTGGGGGTCTTTATCCATTCTTTGCAAAAAAAGTGATAACTTCAGAAAGACTACACTTATCAAAATCAAGATCACTACCATTAATTAAAGTGGTGGTGATGTCATCTAAGCACATTCTCTTGGTAGTCTCTAGATGGATGGGACCTTCTTGTCCTAAAGTTAAGGTATTAGCATCACCATTAATATGTCCAATGGGACTAGGAGTGTGTTGGGTGCTAAAAGTTTTGAGATCCTCAACAACTTGTATAGTGGAGATAGTAGTGTGTGTAGGAAGGCTCTTAATCATATCTTCCTCTTCCTTCTCTCTAGCCCATCTATCTTTAAGTTTGGCTAGAATTCTAATGTTCTCATTAATTTGGACTTGGATAGCATTCATGGGTGTAGCTTTTCTTTTCTCTAGGGGAGAAGTTCTAATTTTTAGCATTTCTACCTCATGAACTATGTTGTCAACCTTCAAAGAGAGACTATCTAGTTTTTCTAATTTCTCTTCTACATTCTTGTTGAAGGCTTTTTGAGATTTGATAAAGTCCTTAAGCATGGTCTCTAATTCAGAAGTAGAGTTTTTGGTGCAAGAATAAGTGTTGTGGTTCCCATAGTTTTTGGATGGGAACGGTCTAGGATTGCTACCAAAATTACTCCTATAAGCATTATTATTAAACAAAATCCTAGATATAAAATTAACATCAACTTGCTCTTGAGCAACCAAAGAATTCAAAGCAAATCATGAGGATAAATAGGAGCTTGCTTAGTAAGTAAAGACATATTCATGTTAACCTTTTCATTTAAAGAGGAGATTTCCTCAACAGAGATTACCTTCCTAACTGTTAGAGCTCTTTGTTTTGCCATTGAGAGTAGTTTCTCATCATCTCATCAAATAGCTTTGTGGCAGAACCAAGTGTAGTTGACATAAAGGTTCCTCCCGCGACCGAGTCTAACAGATTCCGCGAGGTAAAGTTCAAGACTGCATAAAAAGTTTGGATAACCATCCAAGTAGTCAAACCATGCGTAGGGCAATTCTTAACAATATATTCCATGCATTCCCAAGCTTGTGCAACATGTTCATTATCCAATTGCTTAAAATTCATAATATTACTTCTTAACTGGATAATCTTAGCAGGTGGGTAGTACTTTCCAATAATAGCGTCCTTCCACTTATCCCAAGAATCTATGCTATTCCTAGGCCAGGATTGAAGCCATATTTTAGCTCCTCCTCTCAAGGAGAATGGAAAAAGCTTGAGCTTAACAATATTCCCATCAACTTCTTCGTACTTTTTCTTATCACAAAGCTCAACAAAATTATTCAAGTGCAAAGCAGCAGCATCTCCAACACCGGAGAATTGATCTGTCATAACAAGATTCAGCAAAGCAGGTTTAATTTCATAAGAAGGTGCTGAAGTTGCAGGTGGAGCAATAGGAGTGATGATAAAGTTATTGTTGTTGTGACTAGTGAAGTCACACAACTTAGTGTTTTCAGTGGAACCCATAGTGGTAGTAGCAAGAAAGAACAAAGAAAATAATTTTCTGTGGTTTTTGATAAAGGACAGTAATATAAAAACTATAAGGTAAATTAACAAGACTAAAAAGCAAAGATAAAAGATAGTGTGCAACTCCCCTATCTTGAAGATTGGAGTCCCCGGTAACAGCGTCAGAAATTAGCTTGGTGGCTTCTCGCCCCTCGTTGGTTACCCCAAGTGGAAGGTTGATATGTAGCCTAGCAACAAGTTTCCCTCGGTGAAGATACCAAGGTAATCAAACCGGAGGACTCCCAATTCTGCAAGTAGGTGTCAACGGCGCCAGAGATTAAGTTGTCATATGGACATGAGGTTTACGTGGACCTGCACACACACAACAAGTAACTTTGCTCCCAAAGAGTACAGAGGGGATGGCAATCCCTCCAGGCTTGTCGTTTACAAAAAGGATCAAACGCAAGAGGATAATAATGATAGTGCTGATGATAGCAACTGAAAGTAAAAGAAGCAAATAAAGTGGAGGTGTAAACAGTGGTGGAAATATGGATCGGGGTCCCATGATGTTCACTAGTGATGTCTCTCTCCCAAAAGTTGATAAAATAACTAAGCTTGGTAAACAAATTACAGTTGGGCAATTGACAGAATTATAAACGCACCGCAATTCTAATTATGCTACTAGCAAGCTAGAGGCTCAAAAGTATGGGCAGTTCGCCAAGACAAGTAGACCGAAATCCATCTGCATCTACTCACTAATCATCCACCTTGAGATATATATCCAGGACATCTCACTGGTATTAAGTTGCGAGCCCCACCAAAACTGTAACCTCAAAGCAACAAACAACTCCATTAACAAACTTTGTGTAAGGTTAAAAATCCTTGCAACCGCGGTTACAAGCACCACTGTTTTCTCCCTGGTGGCAACAACACATCCCCTAGTCTCATGTCTATGTCACTCAAGCTACACATCGGGGGGGGCATGGACCCACAATCATGCATAAACACTCCCTCTTAGAGTTACTATCTACTAATTAGCCAAAGTAGTAAAAAGTAACGGAGAACATGCAGGAATTACTCAAGAACAAAGTATAAAAGGTAAACCAAATATATAATGCATCACAATCTGAACATAATCTCATAATCCGTCAGATCCAAGCAAATACAGCATAGCAACACCAGGAAAATTACATAGGTGCCTTGATCATGTAGGGCAGCTCACAAGGACAAAGAATTGAAGCACAAGATTGGAGAGAATACATCACATAGCCACTGGTCATGGAATCATGGTCCAAGGGGGATTACTCACGGCACATCCGGGACGCGTCCATGGTGGCGGAAAAGCTCCCGGAGGTCAATCCTCCCTCCAGTAGGGTGCCGGGAAGAGGTCTTCTGGTGCTCCCGATCTTGGAAGTGTGGCGGCGGTGGAACAGAGAGGAAATTCGTGATGCGGGGTTCTCCTCGAGGGTTTTCGGGACGAGGAGGTAATATATATAGGCTGAAGGAGACAACCAGAGGTGGGCCAGGGCGCCCAGGCGACCACCTGGCGCGGCCAGGGGGTGGCCGCACCATCAGGGCGCCTGCGTTCCTGGTGGGGTCCCCTGGCCCTCCTTCGGGGCTCCAGAAGCTTCCGTTCTGCTGAATTTTTATCTGATTTTTCTGGAATTTTTGGATCTCTGTAAATTGGGGAAAACCTGTAACTTACACACATCCGCAGACAGAAACTGGCACTGGGTGCACTGAGTTAGTAGTTTAGTCCAAACATGTTTAAAATTATATAAAAGTGTAGCAAAACATGTAGCAATGCCAGATAAAAGATCATGGAACAAGGAGAAATTATAGATATGTTTGGGACGTATCAGATATTCATGCATCGATTGAGGCATGTAATAGGGAATTAGTAGATGTATTTCACTGTGCCATAATTTATGTTAGTCATGTTACTTTATATAAATTCTGATCGAATATCGCAAGTACACATTCCGTATTTTTCCTCATGCTTTATGGAAAATCGATTGTATTGACAGTGTTTCTTCACAAGATTGACCTATAAGATTTGCATCTCAAGAGTATATGGTAATTATTTATCTTGTACGTCTTCACAATTAGGATGTTGCATTCATGTAAGAATATACTTATGTTCGCTTGATGCACATTTCTTCTCTCCTTCAGAATATTTTTGAGCTATCTACGACAACTTTTTGGTCGTTTCTCAATTGATTCGTATGCGAATCTAAATTATTTTCACATGTTATGAACTATATGTTCATCTACTCTTGACGATGCCTAAAATTGTGCGTATTATTGAAGGTTTTCTTGCATTATCTAATACTTATAGTACAGTTCTGTTCTCAAAGTTTATCTCAAATATAAGTGATATGTGTTTTTTATTTGCAGAATCTATGGAGTTTGATTCATATGGTATTGGCATGGCTTGTTAATTGTCTATACAACTTATTCGCGTAAACCAATACTTAAGTTACCTCTATAAAATGCATTTTCCTACTATATGTATGTGACACTGAATGTATAATTAACGGAGAGTGATTATATGTTATGAAATGTCGAGCATGTCATCCTTTGGGAGGTCGGTGAAGATTACCCTAATGTACTATGTGTAGAATGTACATTGACAATTTATATCAACTGTTACATGTCCATTTGTGTTGTTGCTTATTGTCCATCTTGACTATATCGATTGGCAATATTTACCAAGTGTACATCGATCCTTTGTCATATCTAAGTCAATTTTTACATGTGAACTGATAATTAGATATTTATCTCAATTGCATACAAATAGACTCTTACGTTGATGTCAAATTTAATAAGTTTAGTGCATTCAAATATTTATTGTACAAATAGACAGACGCAACAACGCACGTCATCAATGATGTAGTACATTGTATTATCCTCCAAGATAGTGAGATTTCTTCCTAAATTTGACACTCTTCTTAGCCCACTTTCAATAATATTATAATCATAGTGATCAAGCAACATAGGACCATTATCTACAGCATTATCATATAAATTTTCTAAGCAAGACTCTGCATTATCATGAATATCCATAGTGTCGGGGGTCAAGTTCCTCAGGCCCTCCTTCTAGCGCCACTCTCCTGTTGGGCTAGAAGCAGGGGAGGACAGCGGCGACGCTGCCTCGAGAACACCTTCCGGGAGGGATGCTCCCGGGATGGCACGAACCGGAGACCGTGCGGGACGGGGAACACACTGGATTCCCGGTTGCTTGATGTAGACGAAGGTTGATGCGGCGTCGAAACGGAAATGGGCTGATGCGAGTAAACACAGGGGTTTACCAAGGTTCGGGTCGTCCGGAGACTAAAATCCCTACTCCTGCATGTCTAATCTTCTTGCTTGTAGTGAAGTAGAACACAGTACAAGGTGATCTCCTAGGAGAAGATACCCTACAATACACTCCACTATACTCCACTTCTACTCTTGATGAAGCTGCTCGTACTCCCAAGGAGGAATCCTTGAGGGATCTCCCGGGAAGTTCTGGAGACGAACTCCCAGGCCTTGTTTGTGTGGATGCATCCAGAGGTGGATACATGGAGGTGGTGGATCCTCACTGGGATGGATCTTCCTTCTTTTCGTTTCTCCTCCTTGCCTTTCTTCTTTCTCTTTTCTCTCCATCCAACCCCTCCCCTTCTTATGTGGTTGGCGTCTTCCGGTAAGTTATCTCCTATCAGCGGTGCATGCTTGTCTTCTAGTGCATTGAATGCACTGCCTTCTTTGTCGAGCGGTGGGAGCCAACTTGATGACTTCATCCTCCCGGAACTGGCCTTGAGCACTCTTCCGCAACGTTCTCAGCATCTCCTTGCCGGAATCTTCCATGGTCGCACTTGGGCTGCACGACAGGCGTAGTCAGAACCAGGGAAACGTGGTACCCCCAGTATCCGGTTACCGACAGTAGCCCCCGGGCTCGGCTTCTGATGGAGGTTTCCCAGAATCAAAGTCGAGTCGTCCGAGAAGCTCTCGTAGACTGTGAACAGGTTGTCATGTCACAGGGACAGAGCAGGCGGTGCCACGCGGTGCGCCTCCAGTCGTATTTGATGGATGATGTTGATTCCCCTACAAAAGATGGTAAGACTCGAGGTAATGCAGCGTCTGACCCCACGGTAGAGTAGAAAAATCACTCCTCTATGAGCGTCCGTTGGGTATTCAAGTGAGCCGGCATGAAGCGGAGGATCCCATTGTCCTTCTCTATCCTCTTCTCCGTCTCCTTCTAGCTCCGTGCTCCCATGGCGCCCCCGACGTCTCCAAACACTCTGGGCACTGCGGCCCAATTGATCCTGGGAGTCCGAGGCAAAGCGGCGGTCCGACGCAGCCATGGTCGTGGCCACGACGAGGAGATGTCTTTTGCCCTCACGATGGCGCACACGACAGTGCCGACCCACGAGTTCTTCGTGGCGGCGTCCGACCCGACATGCGGCTGGCTTCGGCTGCCGGAGCCATTCTTGCAGGCAATGGCGGGACACAGGCCGCAAGGCTTGTACCATCGGATGGAGGGATTCCCCCACGGCTCCGCGTGGGTGGCCACAACCTTTGGCGATGGCGGCGCCATGTACCTAGATCAAGACTGGGCGGCATTCATTCACTGGAGGAACATCCAGCAGTTCCAGGCCATCCTCTTCCGCTTTGACGGCCAGGACACCCTCTCGCTGAAGGTCTTCCATCCATGGGGGCCCCACGCGGAATGGTGCAAGGAAGTCGTCGGCGGGAAACCTGGCGAGCAAGGCGCCATGGGAGTCGTCCACGACTTCTTGGGTGTTGACCCCGCCGCCGAACACTGAGGAAGCGGGACACTGTCGGAAAGGTCTGATCGAGGGCCGCAGCTTGGATCCGGTGGTTCACCCCTGTAGGGATCTTCTTATTCTGGCCCTGCACTTTTGTACTTAGAAGTAGGTGGACAGTGGTAGTGGTGTAACCACTCCGTCCGGTTAACGCAAGACGTAAATAGTGATCCGGAAAGACCCAAGCAGTGCTTTGGTTCCGGTAGAATCCCCTATGGGGTAGTAGTAATGGATGCAGTAACTCTTTAGGAACTTGTCCCTTTTCATACCTCATGGATACCTTTCTGTGTCATTTTCCTCCGAGAGAGAGAACATCTAACAAGCGGATTCCGGTAACTTTGCGTTGACCTCTTGCACGGCTTATCGGAGGAGCATTGCAAGAATTCTCCATTGCGTGCGGCAGGCGCATTTTGATGAGAACACAGATGGCAATATGAGCAGCAAGTACTCATTTCCACTGGTTGTCCTCATGGAGAAAGTGACTTCGAGAACCGAGAGGTTCGCGGAAGCACAATTTCTAAAGAGTGTTGTGCTAGTGCCTCGGTTCGGGGTCGAAGTTGTGCGGTTCTTTCCGGTGAGTCTTTCCGGGACACTAGTACATCCGTCCACATGGGTGCTTGACGGGGACTCCAGTCCGGTCTCTCCGAGATGGCTAGATCCCGGTAGGTGAGGACCAACCGTTGGAACCTTATCCTGGGTAGGTACGGAGCCTCCGCAGGCTACTCGGAGCAGAGCTTTATCTGGCGGACCGATAGTGAAAGCTTAGTACTGCCCGTGCTGAGCGGATTTAGTCGTCTGAGTGGGGTTGATTTCATGGAGAACCAGCATCAATGGAAGGCGTGGCCTGGTGCGAATCTCTTGTCAAGGCAAAGCAAGGGTGAGGCCTCGTGCACTCTCTACCTTGAGTAAAAAGGTGTGTTCTGGGAATTATCATTCGGGAAGGACAAACCATCCGGCCCAATCATCTGGGAATAATGAGATAGTCATCCTTAGGCAGTCGCGAGACCATCGAGGGAAAGGCGTCCAACAACATGTCGGGGAGAGACATCCGGCACGAAGGCCATCCGAGATGTCATCCCTGCGGATCTGAGAGGTGAAGCTTCGTGAAGGGCTCATGGGAGAGCTCTGAGAATCCCCCCAATGAAGAAACCGTACAACCACCATGACGGGCGTGACGAGCAAACGCTCTTGATGATGCCCGCACCGGTGGCGCTTGTTATGGCTCGATGAAGATACGAATAAACTACATAACCTGCACAAGAAACAAATGTTACGACCGATGTGATCGCCTGCCCTCCTTCTAGCGCCATTCTGTCGGGGGTCAAGTTTCTCAGGCCCTCCTTCTAGCGCCACTCTCCTGTTGGGCCAGAAGCAGGGGAGGAAAGCAGCGACGCTGCACTGAGAACACCTTCCGGGAGGGCTGCTCCAGGGAGGGCACAACCCGGAGACCGTGCGGGACGGGGAACACGCTGGGTTCCCGGTTGCTTGATGTAGACGAAGGTTGCTGCGGCGACGAAACGGCAATGGTCTGATGCAAGTAAACACAGGGGTTTACCGAGGTTCGGGCCGTCTGGAGACTAAAAGCCCTACTCATGCATGTCTGATCTTCTTGCTTGTAGTGAAGTAGAACACAGTACAAGGTGATCTTATAGGAGAAGATACCCTACAATACACTCCACTATACTCCACTTCTACTCTTGATGAAGCTGCTCGTACTACCAAGGAGGCATCCTTGAGGGATTTGTCGGGAAGTTCTGGAGACGAACTCCCTGGCCTTCTTTGTGTGTATGCATCAAGAGGTGAATACATTGAGGTGGTAGCTCCACACTGGGATGGATCTTCCTTCTTTTCTTCCTTATTTTCGTTTCTCCTCCTTGCCTTTCTTCTATCTCTTCTCTCTCCATCCAACCCCTCCCCTTCTGATGTGGTTGGCGTCTCCCTTTTATAGAGAAAGGGGCTCGGAAAAGTCCCACTAACAGTTACAGTAAGGGAGATTATCTTAAGCTTGTGGACATGAGGCGTCCTAGGTTCTTCCGGGAAGGTCCCGTGACGTCGCGGGGACGATTGGCGCACCCATGCGCTGAGTACCTATGGGCACCCCGGATTATATACCCGGAGCGGCCAGCTGTGCATACTGTCATGCTCCCATGATCAGTGTCGCATGATGCACAACTCGACAATGGATACATCAGATCACATGTTTACACAAGTATTGAAACAATAATCTTACACTCCCTCATCGGGCACAATTTCAGTGGAAACACCAAAATACTCCTAACATAGCAGCGGGACATAACCAACAGGAAAGTCCAGAGCGTAGCACATCCTAGCAAAACTAAACATCGGAATACTCCTCGTCCATTACCTGCTCCTCAAAGCCTGGATGTTTTAATAACAAAGGACAAATCCGTGAGTACATACAAAGTACTCACAAACCATCTAAAGAAAAGAACAAATATTTGTGCATAGGGTAAATAGTAGGATAGCCATATGGTGGAGTTTATCATAGGGGGTAACGAGCTACTCATTTTAATTAAGTTGGCAAAATTTTAGTGTTGAGAAAATTTTATTCCCACAAGTAACATTGAGTTAATCATGTCCAACCATAAACCTTTTAACATCAACATCAACATCATCATCGTGAACCATAATCTCAGTACTGGAATTTCTCACCTATTCCCCACGAAGTGTGGCCTCACTAGCTATCCATGATCGTGGACTCTGGCTACTCGAATAGTTTTCACTCTGTAGAGTTGTTCACTTTACCCACACGACACAATCCCATGTTGTTGCCACCAGTGCCCGCTGGCGTAGCACACACTTTGGTATACCGGCAGAGGGATTGTGACAAGATCATCCCTTATATCACACTTAGTGTGTCATGCCCACTAGGTTTCAATGCGGGAGGAACCTCTGTTCACAGTCCGAGCCCCCCTTTTGTGCCAAGGATACCCCTCTCAAGGAGGCTATCCTCTCTGCGGTACGACAATGACAATAATAAGGGTGAACAAACAAAGTAACAAAGCCAGTGCCCATATAGCATGTAGTTGTACTGTAAGGCTAGGTTTTGGCAGCACTTATAGAGAGTCCTTCAAGACTTTGAATATGTTCAATGATGTTTCCAACAATAACCACAATCTTGGCCATCACATCTTCTTGGATGTATGCCATCACATTAGGGTGGAGCAAGATTAACCAATTATTAAGTTGCACTTAATTAATTACCAAGGCTAATTGATGGTCTCGATAGAGCATCAAAATCATCGGGGTTCTACTTTCATTTTTCCCAAATAGGTAAGTATAAAGGTATGTGGTGGTTTTCCTAATACAACTACTATGATCCCATCCCAAAATGATGTAATAATAGGTGATACAATAGCATGATACAAAGAAAGTAAAATAAATGTAGGACATGGGTTTGAGTTTTGAAGATGGCTTGCCTTTCTTGGTGGTGTCCGCTAGTACGGCTCCTTTGGCAGCTTTGGAGGAGTCTTCACCTGCAACGTCAAGCGCCTCATCTACGCGTTGCAAAAAAATAAACACACAATCACAACCACGACAATCATACAAAACTTTCAAGCAATTGTCACTCATAGCATAGCATCACAAAACTATCAACACAAGGACAACAAAAAGAGTAGAAATTTTTATAGAGTTTATCTTAACATGGTGTTTATTAAGCAATCAACATAACAATCAAGGTAACAACAAAATTAATAACAAGATTAATAATTAAGTCAACTTATTTAGTTTGGTAAAGTCTTAACAAGATTCCTAAGTGGCATAGGATGAGGTCAACATTTTTATTAAGTGATAAAAAAACATAAACAATTGTCCTTAGGATTTAATAAGTAATTTTAGTATTATTTTTATTTATATTATTTTAATAAATGATTTATACTACAATTAGCTACTGATCAGAGACAATTTTATTAAACTGCTATCAAATTAAAATCACTAACAGAAAAACTATGGAAATTAATCTAGCAATCAAAATAATAATAAGAGACCAATACTTTTAATTAAGCAAAACAAAATTCTAGACATGCAAACCAACAAAGCACAATTTTCGAAACAGTAAACAATTTGTTTCATATTTTTCGGACTTATATTTATTTTTCTAAAAGTATTTTTGTCCAGTCGAATTATTAAAAGGAAAAACAAAATTCGCAATCGGCCCATGACTATCCTGCGTCCACGGGCATTTCCTTCTAGTGGGCCGAGCCCGTGCACTGCGCTGCGGTTTCAATTTTTTTCTTTTTTTCTGCTAACAAACCGAAGGGGTATATGCGAGCCAGCTATTGCTTGTCGAGAGGCTCTTGCCCTGGCGAAAGATCTGGGACTCCAGAAGTTCATCATTTCATGTGATTCCCAAACCTTAGTGAACGCTATTAATAGCCGATCAGGGGGAAGCTTTGAAGCAGTAATAACCGAGATCAACTCCAAGAGAAGTCGCTTCCTGGATTGCAAGTTCATCTTCGAAGGCCGATCGTCCAACAATCAAGCTCATATGATTGCAAAATTTGCATGCGCTCTACCTCAGGGTCGCCACTTGTGGCTTTCCTCTCCACATGACCCAAGTTGTATCCCTCTTAATATCAACTTCGAGGAATAAGTGTATGTAATCCCCTAAAAAAACCGAAGGGGTATGGGACCTTCACAGCCGTTGGATGCGGTGTAGATCCGACGGCTGGGAAGTCGTCTTCTTCCCAGGGCTAGGGCTCGGCCTGGCAATGGCCATGGAAGATAGTAGGGTTAGGGGTGCTCACCGGCGCTTCTGTGGACACCGGCGAACGGTGGGGATGGCTTGCGGGGGTGTGTTAAGACGGGTGGAACCCATTTTTGGGGCTTGGAGCAGTGACCGGCGACGCGACGGGGAGATGCTCGAGTAGAGCGGATGTGGAGCTTTGGCTCGGCTTCCGCCACACCGGGCTTCCTCTGGCTCCTCCGGCGCCGTGGCGGGGCGCCTCGGCCTCCTCCTGCCCGCGGATGCGCGGACACCTCCTCCTCCTTCCTTTTTGCTCCTTCCTCTTCCTCCTCTTCTCTCTGATTCCTTCCCTTCCCCCTCTCTCGGTTCCTTCTCTGCTTCTTCTGCTCGAGGTGGAGCTGGCTAGTGGCGCTGGAGCAGTGGGGCTAAGGGGGAGTGTAAGGCCCGATATGCGGTACTGTTCCAGATCTAGGTGTTTCCACCCAGATCCGGGGACGAAGCACATATCGATCCCACCGCGACATATGACAAAGCCATATGCCGCGGATTTCCAACATGATATCACAACATTACAGATACAAGGATACAACATCTCATACAATCGGCATACAACTGCCTGAATACAATACAACAGCGGAAGATATATGTCTGAGTACAGACCACAAACAGATGCCTAGTGGCAAAGAGAAAAACATCGATCCCATAACCACACGGGTCCAGGCCCTCCGCCGGGATCCGCCTAACTAGTCGTCGTCGAGTCTCCATGTGAAACGTCGATCACCATACATGTTGTCGATCAAGAACCCTGAAATGAGTTTGGGGGTAGTATCATGAGTACAGAGGTACTCAGCATCCAACTGTAGTGGTCATCTGACCCAGCAAGGACTTCATCACTCGTCATTCTAGGACAACTAGTAGTTTACGGTAAGGAAGGGGTAAGTGGTGAGGTTGCTGCCGCACTAGCATTTATGAAGTGGCTAACGATCTAGAGAGTAAGATAAGGAGCCAAGCATTCGATGAGGAATCGCCTCCAACAAGTCTTGCTATCAACTACTTACGCAATCATAACACCTATCCTATCCTTGTCCTCCTCTTCGTATCCCGACGAAGAAGAAGAAGTCAAGGCACACACACACGTTGATCAAGTTAAATTAATATTATCTCAGTTGTGGTTGTCTATGAACAAGGAGTAGGTCTCAAGTCGTGCATAACCGTGGACACGGCTTCTCGAAAAGATTTAACCCTGCAGGGGTGTACCAACTGCCCATTATGAGGCTCCGCACGCACGCCCATCTCTCTCAGTTGCTACCCATTATAGGCAAGCATTTTATGATTTAGTTCCAAGAGATCCGAAACGACAGGTCCCTCTAACTAACAACGAACAAATCCGGGTGGCCCCCGGTGAGTCGACATCCATCTCAGGAGCCGGCCGCGCTCTCGATCATGTCTCAACCATCTGTCGCAGGTTTGGATAGCTGGTTAATCACACATGGGAAACCGGGTCCTCAGCCGGACAAAGTGGGCCAGCAAGGGAACTATGTCCTCACTGGTCCAGGTTGGTTTGTAAACAACTGGCGGCCGACCAGCACACACACGGTTTCAAATGGTAAATCAGCTTGGGCCACCACAAGAAATGTTTGAAGCTAGGTAGGTAAGAAAAGGGGACCCCATAAAATCCCACACGCGGTTAGGCACGCTCAGTCTTAAAACCAATACCCGGAACTCGGGTCCTAGGTGACTCGAATGGAACAAAGCGTCGGGGTGGGATAGCCTAGACCTTCCATCCTTCGTCGAATATAGTCAACATTATAATAATCAATATCATCAACAACAATATAATAATGTGATATCCCAACCCAAAGAGTAACAGAGTAACATCGTAGCATCTTAAGAATGCATACTAAGCAGGGGCTGAGCAACGAGCAATAGTAACATAGCAATACAAGGTTTGCTGGGAGGGGACATGGTTGTATCGGTTTGAAAAAGGTTGTACACATGTGGTAGGATCAAACATCGAACCTAACCTATACTAGCATGTTCCGTTCAACTAGTCGAATAGATCCTCGATCTTGGGGAGCGGATACTTTTTGTTGATGGTCACTTCATTCAGCCTTCGGTATTCCACACACATGCGTATGGTACTGTCCCTCTTATCTACAAAAAGAACTGGCGAACCCTAGGGTGAAGCACTGGGTAGAATCAGTCCCTTCTGGAGCATATCGTTCAGCTATTTCTTACACTCAACCAGCTCTTCGGCATTCATCCTGTAGGGTCTCTAGGCTATTGGAGTTGTGCCAGGCGCTAACTCAATGATGAACTCGATATCCCGATCAGGAGGCATACCGGGTAACTCCTCCGGAAAGACATCCATGAATTCACAAACTATGTGCACTTGCTCAAGTGATGGTGGAGAGACGCTCTTGTGACAAAAGGCTTGGTGTTCTGGTGGCTTGGCGACATACTCCACTTCAACTCCTTCATCACTAGTTAAGTTGACCAACTTCTTGGTGCAATCTATCTTCCTCTGATACTTCGACATCCAATTAATACCGAGTATCACATCTATCCCTTCAGTTCCCAACACAATTAGATCGGCTGGAAACACTACACCATGGATTTCCACTGGAATCTTAGGGCAAGACAATGATGCCCTGGTTTTGGATCCAGGAATTTGCACTATCATGGGCTTCCTCATCTTCCTGGGTTCCATCTTACTTTTTCGCACAAAGGGTTTCGTCACAAACGAATGGGATGCACCAGAATCAAACAAAACTCTTGCAGGAACCGAGTTAACAAGAAATGTTCCAAGAACAACATCCGGAGCTTCTATGGCTTCCTCAACATTCACATGGTTCAGACGACCATTGGTGGCTAATGACCCTCAACTGTAGGGGATCGAGATAGTCTTCGTTGGCAAGATAACCCAATTCAATGATTCAACAGAAGGGGAACCAAAGAATATTAATAAGCTTTAACAGTTGAGTTGTAAATTCAACCGCACCTGAAATATACTTCCTTGCAACAAAATATTAATAGCAATGGTGATATGATACTGGTAGTGGCGCAGCGAAAGAAAAACAACAAAAGCAAACTACTAGTAACCAGCAGGATTAAAACACTGTAGGCCAGGGAGATTGATGGTTGGGCGCTTCTTGGATGAGAGTGAACATGTAATAGATTTTAACACGGGGCAAGGCACACAGAAAAGCAAGGATCATCAAGGAAAATATCAAACATTAGGCATGGATCCTGTAGGTAGTTGTGTGTGCTTGCAATAAGAACTTGCACAAACATCTTTTGTCCTACCATCCCGCGACGAACGGGGACAAAAGGAACATATGGAGATTAAGGTGCTCCTGTCAAAAAGCACCGGAACAAAGCATTAAACTCAATGGATACATGAAATCCTCAAATTATAGTCCATCCCCTTTGGTGTCCCAAGCTGTCACCTTTGGGATCGCCAGTTCCGGACCATAATACGTGCATACAACTCATAGATAGGATCAAGGACATAGATATACTGATGAAAACACAAGTGGTTCAGATATGAAAATATGGCACTCGAGCCCAAAGTGACAAGCATTAAGAGGAACAAGTTGTAGCAAAGATGATAAACACCAAAGTAGATGATAGGAAACATTGTTGGAGATATTCCCTAGAGGCAATCATGTTATGATGTTATTTCCTTATGTATTCATCAGTTATTTGTATTGTCCTTAGAACATCATCACGTGAACCTATAGGGTCGCGCACTTAAGGGGAAAGTAGCCCATTCGGATGTGCTCCGAATGGATTATGGATGGAGGGTCCGGATTGCCTCAAGGGTTGAGGCCATTCCACGGGCGCCTATATAAAAGCTAGGGCGAACCCCGAAGCGGTAGAGGACAGACCACAACCCTAGCCGCCACTCCACCTCCAGGCCGAGCCGCCGGACCTAGCGGTCCGCCGCCCGGCGCTCCTCCTTGTACGTGCGCATCCCTTGGAGGCGCTGCACCTGCAGTGCTTGGACGAACTGTTCGCGAGATCGGATCGCGGGACTCCGTTCGTGGGATCGGTACGAGGGATCGGTTCGAGGGATTCGAGGAGCAGCCGCCGACGCGCATCGCCAACTCTCCTTCCGCTGCCGTGACTGCGCGTCTAGTGGTAAACCCTAATCACGTAGTTCATCTCCAGTAGCAGTGATCTTTGTTATGCGCGGTAGAAAATTTTGATTTAGCGCTAGCGTAGCGTACCGTGTGCCCCAACAGTGGTATCAGAGCCTCTGCTATTTGGTGGTGAATTCGTGATGGATTTGCATATAGAGATGTGTAGATCAGATCGGTTTTGCATGTATGTTTGAGGTTCTTGATTTCATGATATGTCCCGAGGCGCGAGCTACTTAGGTCGTTCCACAACTTATCCCTAGAGGTCGGTTATCCGCCATTGGGATCGAAAGTGTGGCGTAAACCCTATTGTGGCATGCGGATATCACTAGGTGATTGATCCGGGACACGGATCAGGACACGGCGTAGATATGATCTCCGCTATCCAGAAATCTGTGGGCAGCTTCGGTTCAGAGGCCATATCTTGGTCATATGAACTCCGATTGAGCTCCGTGACCTACCAAACGATGCAGAATGAAAAGATTTGCAAAACAACGACTAGTTAATTAGGCGATTTTTCGCAGACCTAATTTGACTAGTGCTAATAGAGGTTTAGACGGCGGTAGAACGTCTAACTTGGTTTTGCAGGGTATGAATGTCATTTGGTATAGCCCATTGTGTATGTTATTATTCATGGCATGCGTGTCACGGTTTTGACAACCGATTAGAGCCATATGGTTGTTTCATTATTGTATTAATGACCTGCGTGTCAACTTGTGGAGCCATGTAATGTAATTTACTTTCACAGCTATTTTTTGTAATAGCGTAGTAACTTATGTAACACTTGGCGGTTGACACCATGGCGTGGCGATGGAGATCACCATGAGGACAACCGTACATGGAGATGGAGATCGCCATGGGAGGTTCGCGCACGTGGAGACGGAGATCACCATGCGCTATGATAAAGGGGCTATACCATATCACTTGTATAAACTGCCTGTGAAAGTTTATCCCTTTATGCATCCTTCTTTGACATGGTAGATGTTTTAAGTAGGATGATCCCTCAAAGAATGTCAAGTAAAATTTGCCTCCCCAATTGCTGCACATAACATGTCATGTATGTTTAGTAGGCTTATAAAATTAGGGTGCTGCTAGATCTCCTTGGCGTGATGGGTTTGTGTTGGACACTTACACGCATAGCACTTGGTTAACTTGTCGAGGCTATCAAAACAGTTTTGGGCTTCGGGGCATAGGTGTTGGTGTGTATGTGATGCGCATCAACAAACAGGAGTCGTATGGTTGATGTGATTAGCAAGGAGTTGCTTACCGGTAGGTCGAGTTGGCTAGCAGTGATGCAAAAGCTCACTACTCAATTCGCCCCATCGGATCCTGAATCACTTAGTGTCAACTAGAGGGATGTTGAACTTAGTGGGAGTAATTTTATTAAAGCGTTTAATATGAATTGCTCTTCATGAATACATGTCTTAGTATTTTGCATTTTATGTTGTAGATCAATGGCACCACCTGCTCCAGTTACCAATTTTGCGTTGAAATCCATCCTTGAGAAAGATAAACTGAATGGAACAAACTTTACCACCTGGTATAGAAATCTAAGAATTGTTCTCAAGCATGATAAAAAGGAAAATGTTCTAGAGGAACCGCTTCCAGAGGAACCGGCTGATAATGCTACCGCTGCTGCTAAGAATGCCTATCAAAAACTCAAGGATGGGTCTACTGAGATCAGCTGCCTCATGCTGGCTTCTATGGAGCCCGAGCTGCAATAGCAGTTCGAAGACATTAGGGCTTTCGATATGATCGAGAGTCTTAAGGGCATGTTTCAGGTTTAGGCTAGGACCGAAAGGTTCAACGTCTGGCGATCCCTGATGGATAGGAAGATGAAAGAGGGTGATCCACTAAGCCCGCATGTCATCAAAATGATGGGATACATGCAAGCTTTGGATCGTCTTGGGCATCCGTTGACTCCTGAGTCAGCTACAGATACAATTTTGGGTTCTCTTACGCCAAGCTATAACTCATTCATTACGAACTTTCATATGCATGGCATGGAAAAGAAGCCCACTGAATTGCATGGTATGCTTAAGATAGCAAAGCAGGACATTAAGAAGGGCACACATCAAGTGTTGATGGTGTAGAACACGGCCAAGTTCAAGAAGTCATGGACCAAGAAGAAGGCTAACGCAAAGGGAAAGGACAAGGATGTGATCCCGACTCCACCCCGGCGCCTAATCCTGGACCTGACGCGGAGACCATTTGCTTCTATTGCAAGGAGAATGGTCACTGGAAGAGGAACTGCAACAAGTGGCTCGCCAGCAAGGGCAAGAGCAGTGGGAGAACGTCTTCTATAGGTACACTTGTTGTGTATGTTATATACATTTATCTTGCGGATATTTCTAATAGTTCTTGGGTATATGATACCGGATCGGTTGTTCACATTTGCAACTCGATGCAGGGACTAAAAAGAAGTAGAGATGTCGCAAGAGGAGAAGTTGACATTCGCTTCGGGAATAAAGCAAGAGTTGCTGCATTAGCCGTCGGCACCATGCAACTTAATTTACCTTCTGGATTTGTAATGGAGCTTGATAATTGTTATTATGTTCCATCGTTAAGTCGAAACATTATTTCTGCCTCATGTTTGACGAGACAAGGTTATGAATTCATTATTAAGGACAATGGTTGTTCTATATATTTGAATAGGATGTTTTATGGCTTGGCGCCCGTTGTGAACGGGTTATTCATTTTGAATCTTGAAGGTGAATCTGTATATAATATAAATGCCAAGAGGCTTAGACCTAACGACCTGAATACAACTTACTTTTGGCACTGTCGGCTTGGTCATATTAGTGAAAAGCGCATGAAGAAGCTCCATGATGATGGGCTTTTAAATTCGTTTGATTTTGAATCATTCGAGACATGCGAATCGTGCCTACTCGGCAAGATGACCAAGACAGCTTTTGCACAGAGTTGCGAGAGGGCATCCGACTTGTTGGAACTCATACATACTGATGTGTGTGGACCAATGAGCACGACTGCTAGAGGTGGTTACCAGTACTTCGTGACTTTCACCGACGACTTGAGAAGATATGGATATATCTACTTGATGAGGCACAAGTCGGAAACCTTTGAAAAGTTCAAGGAGTTTCAGAATGAAGTAGAGAATCAACTCGGCAAGAAGGTCAAACTTCTACGATCAGATCGTGGAGGTGAATATCTGAGTCAAGAGTTTGATGATCATCTCAAGAGTCGTGGAATAGTTCCACAACTCACTCCTCCTGGAACGCCTCAAAGAAATGGTGTATCGGAACGTAGGAAAGGCACCTTGTTGGACATGGTTCGATCGATGATGAGTCAGTCCGATCTACCGTTGTCATTTTGGGGTCATGCTCTAGAAATTGCAGCTTTCACACTAAACAGAGTACCATCTAAATCCGTAGATAAGACACCATATGAGATATGGACTGGGAAGCATCACAGTTTGTCTTCTCTAAATATTTGGGGTTGTGAAGCTTTTGTCAAGTGACTTCAGTCGGACAAGCTCGCACCCAAATCGGATAAGTGCATATTCGTGGGATATCCAAGGGAAACCTTAGGGTATTACTTCTACAACCGACAAGAGGGAAAAGTGTTTGTCGCTCGACATGGTACCTTCCTTGAGAAAGAGTTTCTCAATAGGAAGGCTAGTGGGAGGACGGTGCAACTCGAAGAGGTTCGAGATAAACCACTCGGGGAATACACGGGAAGTGATGCCATTATGGCAGAGCCAGTCAGTGAACCCTTGGTTGAAGTAGCACCCGCACCACGAAGGTCAGAAATGTTGCGTAATGCAAGCAATGTATTGTTGTTGGACAACGATGAGCCTTTGACATATGCGGAAGCGATGGTGGATCCAGATTCCGAGTTATGGCTTGAGGCCATGAGATCCAAGTTAAAGTCCATGGATGACAATCAAGTTTGGAACTTTGTTTATCTGCCAAATGGTGCAAGAACCATTGAGTGCAAATGGATCTTTAAGAAGAAGACTGATATGGATGGAAATGTTCAAATCCATAAAGCTCGACTTGTCGCGAAGGGGTTTCGACAAGTTCAAGGAATTGACTACAACGATACCTTCTCGCCTGTAGCGATGCTTAAATCTGTTCGGATTATTCTAGCTATAGATGCCTATTTCGATTATGAGATATGGCAGATGGATGTCAAAACAGCTTTCCTTAATGGAAATCTAGAAGAGGACGTGTATATGATACAGCCCGAGGGTTTTGTCGATCCAGAGAATGCTAGTAAGGTATGCAAACTTCAGAAATCCATTTATGGATTGAAGCAAGCATCTCGGAGTTGGAATATTCGTTTTAAAGAGGTTGTCAAATCGTTTGGCTTCATCGAGAACGAAAAGGAACCTTGTGTGTTCAAGAAGTTTAGTGGGAGCTCAATCGTATTTCTAATCTTATATGTGGATGACATATTACTGATTGGGAATGACATTCCAATGCTTGAAGCTGTCAAGGACTCATTGAAAAATAGTTTTGACATGAAGGACTTGGGAGAAGCAGCTTACATTTTGGGAATCAAGATCTATAGAGATAGATCAAGGAGGCTTATTGGATTAAGCCAGTGTACGTATATTGACAAGGTGTTGAAAAGGTTCAACATGCATGAGGCTACGAAAGGGTTCTTGCCTGTGTCACATGGCATTCATCTAAGCAAGACTCAGGGTCCATCGACTCCTTATGAGCAAAGACGCATGGATAAGATTATGTATGCTTCGGCCATCGGGCCTATCATGTATGCTATGGTATGTACCCGTCCAAATGTTTCCTATGCTCTAAATGCTACGAGCAGATACCAGGCTAATCCATGCGAGATGAAGGGAATATGCCCGAGAGGCAATAATAAAGTGTTTATTATATTATTCCTTGTTTATGATAAACGTTTATTTCTCATGCTAGAATTGTATTAACCGGAAACGTTGATACATGTGTGTTTAATAAACAAACAATGGTTCCTAGTAAAGCCTCTCTTTTAACTAGCTCGTCGATTAACAGATGATCAAGGTTTCCTGATCATGAACATTGGATGTTGTTAATAACGGGATCATATCATTAGGAGAATGATGTGATGAATATATACCCAAACTAAGTATAACAATACGATCAAGTCATTTAGTTTATATTGTTATATCTTGCATTCGAAGTAATCTTGTTCCTTAGACCATGAGATCATGTCAATCACTAATACCGAAAGAATACTTTAATGACATCAAACGTCACACCGTAACAGGGTGACTATAAAGGTGGTGTTAGGTATTCGGAAAGTATTAGTTGAGGCTCATGGATCAAGAATGGGATTTGTCCATCCAAAATGACGGAGAGATATACTCTGGGCCCTCTCGGTGATATCACATTGACACCGCTTGCAAGCACGTGACTAGGTCACAAGAATGTCATATCACAGAATGAGTAAAAGAGTACTTGTCAGAAACGAGATCGAACAAGGTATGGTTGATACCGATGATCGGATCTCGGAAAAGTAAAATATCGCGAGACAAAGGTAATTAGTTACGACGTTGATGGTTCACACGATCACAAGATTCATTGTTGAATATATAGGAGTCATCACGGATCTCCAGATCCCACTTTTGATTATTGATCGGAGAGGTGTCTCAATCATGTCTGTATTATTCGCGAACCGTAGGGTGACACACTTAAGGTTTGATGATGCATTTTGAGAGGATAAGAAATATTGAAGAATGTTTTGGACAGCACCGAAATTGTTTCGGGTAAAATTGAAATAGTTCAAGGGGTTTTTTTTCGGATGGTTGTTAATAGAATTAACAAATGATTCGAGGTGCAATGTGCAAATGTTTGTTAATAGGATTAACAAATATTAAATAAAGAAATAGAAATGTTTTATTTATTTATTAAAGAAAACCTTTGAATTTTCCAAGTGGACAATTAAGGGAGCATGGGTGGGTGTGAGTGTGGCTTCCACTCACATCAAGAGGGGCAGAGGTGGAGGCACCATGAGTTGGTCGCCCCCCTCTTGGGCTGCCCACTCCTCCCCTATAAAAGGAGGGTGAGGGCTTCCCCTCCCAAGAGACTTGCCTCACCTCCCTTCCTCTCCACCCGCTGCTCCATACCATGGTCTTGCGCTTGGCGAAGCCCTGACCGTGGGATTCTTCACCGCATCACGTTGTTGTGCTGCTGGATTTCTGGGGATCCTCTACTTCCGCTGCCCCGCTGGATCGAGGGAACGGAGGTCGTCATCAAGCTGTACGTGTGGCCGAGCACGGAGACGCTCAGCGTACATCATCGCGATCTTGAGATCGGCAAGTGAACCACTACATCATCCACGAGATTTTATCTCGTAACGTTTTAAGTCTTCGAGGGTGAGTTCTTCGATGACATCCTACTCGTTGCTTACATCTCCTAGATTAGATCTTGGCTTGTTGGTTGTTTATGCGTAGGAATTTTTTTTGTTTTCCTTGCTACGAACCCTTCAGTGGTATCAGAGCCTCGTCTATGCGTAGATGGTTTGTACGAGTAGAACACATATGGATGTGGGCGTTGATGATCATGGTTTTGCCTCCTTTTGTATTTTGGATCCTAGTGGCATAGTGGGATGAACCGTCCTGGACTAACCTTACATGTCCGCGTACATGAGACTTGTTCCACGACTGACATGCAACTTGTATTGCATAAGTGGCTGGCAGGTGTCTGTCTCTCTCACTATAGTTAGGACCTAATCTACAACGGGTTGTTAAAAATATGTTTTATCAACGTTGTGGTTTATGTTCATAGGTATGAACGGTTCTATCTTCGTAAGCCCAAGCCACGTAAAATATGCAAAAATAAATTAGAGACGTCTAACTTGTTTTTGCAGGGCATGTGATGTGATATGGTCAATGTTACAAATTTGATGTATGAGATGATCCATTTTGTAAGTTATTGACATACCGGCAGGAGCCATATGGTTGTCTTATTATTTATGGCCTGCGTGCTGTATATCATATCCATGTGATATGTTGTAATTTGATGGACAATCAAGATGGAGGTGCCATGGACCTTGGTGCCACGCCGGTGGGATGATGAAGATCATACCATGATGCACAAGATGGAGATCAAGTTCAAGAAGGACCATATCATATCACATTATCCATGCATGTGATGTTAATCCTTTTATGCATCTTATTTTGCTTAGACCGCGACGGTAGCATTATAAGATGATCCCTCTCAATTAATATCAAGATAATAATGTGTTCTTCCTTAGTATGCACCGTTAAGAAAGTTCGTCGTTTCGAGACACCACGTGATGATCGGGTGTGATAGACTCTACGTTCGCATACAACGGGTGTTTTCAAGCCTAGCATGTACAGACATGGCCTTGAAACACACGCAATACAATGGTTCTACTTGGCGAGCCTAGCATGTACAGACATGGCCTCGGAACACGAACCGAAAGGTAAAGCATAAGTCATATGGATGATATGATGAACATGTCGATGTTCACCTTTGCAGCTACATCATCTCATGTGATGATCGGTTTTGGTGTAGTGAATTTGGTTTGTGTAATCACCAAAACGACTAAGAGGGATGTTGTTTTTGAGTGGGAGTTCATGGGATAATTTTTTGAATTAACTTGAACTTAATTTATCATAAACTTAGTTTAAATAGTCTTTGCAAATATGTTGTAGATCATGGCTGCACCTACCTTCAATTTCAGTATGTTCATGGAGAAAGAAAAGCTAGCGAACAATGGTAGCAACTTTACCAACTGGGCACTTAACCTGAGGATTCTCCTCACCGCTTGCAAGAAGCTCTATGTGCTTGATGCACCGCTAGGTGACCAGCCCGTTGATGATGCTTCTGATGAAGATAAAAATGTTTATCTGACTCAAAAAGAAGACCACAATATAGTTCATTGCGGCATCCTTTATGGATTAGAACCAGAGCTGCGAAAACGTTTCAAGAACAGCACTGCTTATGCTACAATGGGAGAATTGAAAATGATTTTCGATACCCATGCTGCAGTTGAGAGTTATGATGCTTCAGAAAAGTTCTTTAGCTGCATGATGGAAGAGAACAGCTCCGTCAGTGAGCACGTACTCAAAATGTCTGCGTACGCTGATAAGCTCATAGCCTTGGGAATAACGATTCCCAATGAGCTAGCGATACATCGTGTTCTTCAATATCTGCCACCTAGTTACAAGAACTTTGTGATGAACTATAATATGCAAGGCATGAATAAGTCTCTTCCTGAGCTTCTCTCGATGCTTAAAACTGCTGAAGTGGAGATCAAGAAAGAGCATCAAGTGTTGATGATCAATAAGACCACTAGTTTCAAGAAAGGCAAGAAAGGCAAGCCAAAGGGCAACTTCAAGAAGGTTGGCAAGTCTGTTTCTACACCTGAGAAGAAAACCAAGAATGGTCCTAAGCCTGAGACTGAGTGCTTCTATTGCAAGGGCACTGGCCACTGGAAGCGAACTGCCCCAAATATCTGGCAGATAAGAAGGCCGGCAAAGTGAACAAAGGTATATGTGATATACATGTTATTGATGTGTACCTTACTAGTACTCACAGTAGCGCCTAGGTATTTGATACTGGTTCGGTTGCTCACATATGTAACTCGAAACAGGAACTGCAGAATAAGCGACCACTAGCAAAGGATGAGGTGACGATGCGCGTCGGAAATGGATCAAGAGTTGATGTGATCGCCGTCGGCACGCTACCTCTTCGTTTACCATCTGGATTAGTTATAAACCTGAATAAATGTTATCTGGTGCCTGCGTTGAGCATGAACATCATTTCTGGATCTTGCTTAATGCAGAGTGGTTATTCCTTTAAGTCCGAGAACAATGGTTGTTCGATTTATATGAATAATATATTTTATGGTCACGCACTTGAGAAGAATGGTTTATTTCTTTTGAATCTTGATAGTATTGATACACATATTCATAGTGTGAATGCCAAAAGAATCAAGTTAAATGATGATATTGCTACTTACATGTGGCATTGCCGCTTAGGTCATATTGGTGTTAAACGCATGAAGAAGCTCCATTCTGATGGACTCTTAGAATCACTTGATTATGAATCATTTGAAACGTGTGAACCATGCCTTATGGGCAAGATGACTAGAACCCCGTTTTCAGGTTCTATGGAACGGGCGACAGACTTACTGGAAATCATACATACTGATGTGTGTGGACCAATGAGTGTATCGGCGCGCGGTGTATATCGTTATTTTGTCACTTTCACAGATGATTTGAGTAGATATGGATATATTTACTTAATGAAACACAAATCTGAGACGTTTGAAAAGTTCAAAGAATTTCAGTGTGAAGTTGAAAATCATCGTAACAGAAAGATTAAATTTCTACGATCTGATCGTGGAGATGAATATTTAAGTTACGAGTTTGGCATGCATATGAAACAATGTGGAATAGTTTCACAACTCACACCTGCCGGAACACCACAACGTAATGGTGTTTCCGAACGTCATAATCGTACTTTATTGGATATGGTTCGATCTATGATGTCTCTTACAGATTTGCCACTGTCATTTTGGGGTTATACACTAGAGACCGCTGCATTCACTTTAAATAGGGCACCATCTAAATCCGTTGAAACTACACCGTATGAATTATGGTTTGGAAACAAACCTAAGCTTTCATTTCTAAAAGTTTGGGGCTGCGATGTTTATGTGAAGAAGCTTCAACCTGATAAACTCGAACCCAAAGCGGAAAAATGCATCTTCATAGGATACCCTAAGGAAACAATAGGGTACACCTTCTATCACAGATCCGAAGGCAAGATTTTCGTTGCCAAGAATGGATCCTTTTTAGAGAAGGAGTTTCTCTCGAAAGGTGTGAATAGTAGGAAGGTAGAACTCGATGAGGTTATTGAACCTTCTCTTCTTGGAATGGCGAGTAGCGCAGCACCGGAAGTTGTTCCAGTGCCAACTCCGTCAGTTGAAGAGGGAACTAACGATCAAGATCATGAAACTCCAGAAGAGGAAACTACCGTGCTTCGCAGGTCAACTAGGGAACGTACAGCTCCTGAACTGTATGGGAATCCCGTCTTAAACTTCATGGTAGATGGAAGTGATGACCCTGCGACGTATTATGAAGCAATGATGAGCCCATATTCCAACAAATGGCTTGAAGCCATGAAATCCGAAATGGGATCAATGTACGAAAACCAAGTTTGGACTTTGGTGGACTTACCCGATGACCGTAAGGCCGTTGAGAACAAATGGATTTTTAAAAAGAAAACTGATGCTGATGGTAATGTGACCGTCTATAAAGCTCGACTTGTCGCAAAAGGTTTTCGACAAATTCAAAGAGTTGACTACAATGAGACCTTCTCACCAGTAGCGATGCTAAAGTCAGTTAGGATTATGTTAGCAATTGCTGCATTTTTCGATTATGAAATCTGGCAGATGGATGTCAAAACGGCATTCCTGAATGGTGACATTGAGGAAGAGTTGTATATGATGCAACCCAAAGGTTTTGTTGATCCTAAGGATGCTGACAAGGTATGCAAGCTTCAATGTTCCATTTATGGACTGAAGCAAGCATCCCAGAGTTGGAACCTCCGTTTTGATAAGGTGATCAAAGAGTTTGGATTTGATCAAACGTACGGAGAAGCTTGTATCTACAAGAAAGTGAGTGGGAGCTCTGTAGCATTTCTAGTACTGTATGTGGATGACATATTGTTGATTGGAAATGATATAGAATTGTTAAAAGGTGTAAAAGGTTATTTGAACAGTAGCTTTTTGATGAAAGACCTCGGTGAAGCAGCTTATATATTAGGCATCAAAATCTACAGGGATAGATCAAGACGATTAATTGGACTTTCGCAAAGTACATACATTGACAAGATTTTGAAGAAGTTCAGAATGGATAAAAGTAAGAAGGGGTTCTTACCAATGTTGCAAGGCAAGACGTTGAGTAAGACTCAATGTCCAGTTACAGCAGAAGATAGAGAGGAAATGAATAAGATTCCCTATGCTTCAGCCATAGGTTCTGTCATGTATGATATGCTATGTACAAGACCAGATGTGGGACATGCTGTTAGTTTGACTAGTAGGTACCAATCCGATCCAGGTTTGGAACACTGGGCGGCGGTCAAGAATATCCTGAAGTACTTGAGAAGAACTAAGGATATGTTTCTCGTGTATGGCGGTGAAGAAGAGCTCGTCGCAAGAGGTTACGTCGATGCTAGCTTCGTCACTGATCCGGATGACTCTAAGTCACAATCCGGATACGTATTTATTATGAATGGAGGAGCAGTAAGCTGGAGGAGTTCCAAGCAATCTGTGGTAGAGGGATCATCAACAGAAGCGGAACATGTTGCTGCCTCAAAGGAAACAAATGAAGCAGTTTGGATGAAGGAATTCATATCCGAACTAGGTGTGGTTCCGAGTGCTTTGGATCCAATGGTTATCTATTGTGACAACAATGGTGCCATTGCCAATGCTAAGGAACCAAGGTCTCACAAGAATTCCAAGCATATCACGCGTCGTTTTCACTCCATCCGTGAGTATGTCAAGGATGGGGATGTGAAGATTTGCAAAGTACACACAGATCTGAATGTGGCAGATCCGTTGACTAAAACTCTCCCAAAGGCAAAACATGATAAACACCAGAACTCCATGGGTGTTAGATTCATTACTATGTAATATAGATTATTGCCCCTAGTGCAAGTGGGAGACTGAAGGGAATATGCCCGAGAGGCAATAATAAAGTGTTTATTATATTATTCCTTGTTTATGATAAACGTTTATTTCTCAAGCTAGAATTGTATTAACCGGAAACGTTGATACATGTGTGTTTAATAAACAAACAATGGTTCCTAGTAAAGCCTCTCTTTTAACTAGCTCGTCGATTAACAGATGATCAAGGTTTCCTGATCATGAACATTGGATGTTGTTAACAACGGGATCATATCATTAGGAGAATGATGTGATGAATATATACCCAAACTAAGTATAACAATACGATCAAGTCATTTAGTTTATATTTTTATATCTTGCATTCGAAGTAATATTGTTCCTTAGACTATGAGATCATGTCAATCACTAATACCGAATGAATACTTTAATGACATCAAACGTCACACCGTAACAGGGTGACTATAAAGGTGGTGTTAGGTATTCGGAAAGTATTAGTTGAGGCTCATGGATCAAGAATGGGATTTGTCCATCCAAAATGACGGAGAGATATACTCTGGGCCCTCTCGGTGATATCGCATTGACACCGCTTGCAAGCACGTGACTAGGTCACAAGAATGTCATATCACAGAACGAGTAAAAGAGTACTTGTCGGAAACGAGATCGAACAAGGTATGGTTGATACCAATGATCGGATCTCGTACAAGTAAAATATCGCGAGACAAAGGTAATTAGTTACGACGTTGATGGTTCACACGATCACAAGATTCATCATTGAATATATAGGAGTCATCACGGATCTCCAGATCCCGCTGTTGATTATTGATCGGAGAGGTGTCTCAATCATGTATGTATTATTTGCGAACCGTAGGGTGACACACTTAAGGTTTGAGGATGCATTTTGAGAGGATAAGGAATATTGAAGAATGTTTTGGACAACACCTAAATTGTTTCGGGTAAAATTGAAATAGTTCAAGGGGTTTTTTGTCGGATGGTTGTTAATAGAATTAACAAATGATTCGAGGTGCAACGTGCAAATGTTTGTTAATAGGATTAACAAATATTAAATAAAGAAATAGAAATGTTTTATTTATTTATTAAAGAAAACCTTTGGATTTTCCAAGTGGACAATTAAGGGAGCATGGGTGGGTGTGAGTGTGGCTTCCACTCACATCAAGAGGGGAAGAGGTGGAGGCACCATGAGTTGTCCGCCCCCCCTCTTGGGCTGCCCACTCCTCCCCTATAAAAGGAGGGTGAGGGCTTCCCCTCCCAAGAGACTTGCCTCACCTCCCTCTCCACCCGCTGCTCCATACCATGGTCTTCCGCTTGGAGAAGCCCTGACCGTGGGATTCTTCACCGCATCACGTTGTTGTGCTGCTAGATTTCTGGGGATCCTCTACTTCCGCTGCCCCGCTGGATCGAGGGAACGGAGGTCGTCATCAAGCTGTACGTGTGACCGAGCACGGAGACGCTCAGCGTACATCATTGCGATCTTGAGATCGGCAAGTGAACCACTACATCATCCACGAGATTTGATCTCGTAACGTTTTAAGTCTTCGAGGGTGAGTTCTTCTATGACATCCTACTCGTTTCTTACATCTCCTAGATTAGATCTTGGCTTGTTGGTTGTTTATGCGTAGGAATTTTTTTTGTTTTCCTTGCTACGAACCCTTCACGAGAGCCACTGGACAGCAGTTAAGAGCATCCTAAAGTACCTGAAAAGGACTAAGGATATGTTCCTAGTTGATGGAGGTGAGGATGAGCTCGTTTTAAAGGGTTACACCGATGCTAGTTTCCAAACCGACAAGGATGACTTTCGTTCGCAATCTGGTTATGTGCGGAGGTGCAGTGAGCTGGAATAGTTCCAAGGAAGAGACGGTAGCTGATTCTGCAAGAGAGGTCGAGTACCTTGCAGCTTCTGAAGCTTCAAAGGAAGGTGTTTGGATAACGGATTTCATTACCCTACTTGGTGTGGTTCCAGACTCGGCAAACCCGTTGGACCTCTATTGTGATAATAGTGGTGCCATCGCCCAGGCCAGGGAGCCAAGGCATCGCCAGAAATCCAAGCACATAGAAAGGCGTTATCATCTCATACGACAATTCGTAGATGATGGTAATATAAATGTATGCAAAGTACACACGGATGCAAACGTTGCTGATCCTTTGACAAAGCCTATCCCGATGCCGAAGCATGAGGCGCACGTAAGAGCCATGGTCCTTAGATGCGTAACTGATTGACTCTAGTGCAAGTGGGAGACTATTGGAGATATGCCCTAGAGGCAATCATGTTATGATGTTATCTCCTTATGTATTCATGAGTTATTTGTATTGTCCTTGAACATCATAACTGATATGTATCAATAAGTATGTGACTTGTTTGTGAGACTATATATTCTATGATGATTGTTCTAATGGTCCCTAGTTGATAAGGTTATGCGGACACATATCCTTGACTAGTATATGATTCGATTGATGACTATGTTTCACAAGTCATGAGCATGGAGATGCTACCGATAGTTTGAACCTAGTGATGGGATCACTGAGTTGGATAGAGACCCACTTTGAGACCCAGCGAGATATTGTCATCTGTTAGTCTCAATACAATGTATATGCCATGTCCTAGACGTGAGGTCCTCGCATGTTCTCGGGATGAGGAATGACTCACTTAGGGACTATCAAACGCTACACCGTAACTGGGTAGTTATAAAGGTAGCTTACGGGGGAGTCATGATACATGCCGCGAGACATGGTTGATCAAGATGGGATTTGCCCCTCCACTTTGGAGAGATATTCTCTGGGCCCTCTCGAGTGATAAGATTCAGAAAGCATGGCCATGCGACATGGGTTAAGTGTTAACCCGGTTCAGGAATCTGTATCGCGGTTTCGAGAAGAGAGGTCAAGCTATCACAAGGGTGACAAGTACTCGCCTTGAGCTTGACAACATATATCGTGAGGCAAAAGGAATGTTGCATATGACACTTTGTAATGGTTCGTCTTATGACTTTATGCATATATGGGACTCGGCACGTTCTGCTAGGAACCACTACCGACTATCAAACCGGATGTGATTCGGGACGTGTCCATGTGTACGTGAACCTATAGGGTCGCGCGCTTAAGGGGAAAGGAGCCCATTCGGATGTGATCCGAATGGATTATGGATGGAGGGTCCGGATTGCCTCAAGGGTTGAGGCCATTCCACGGGCGCCTATATAAAGGCTAGGGCGAACCCCAAAGGGGTAGAGGATAGACCACAACCCTAGCCGCCACTCCACCTCAAGGCCGAGCCGCCGGACCTAGCATTCCGCCGCTCGGTGCTCCTCCTTGTACGTGCACATCCCTTGGAGGCGCTGCACCTGCGGCGCTGGGACGACCTGTTCGCGGGATCGGATCGCGGGACTCCGTTCGTGGGATCGGTACGAGGCATCGGTTCGAGGGATTCGAGGAGCAGCCGCCGACGCGCATCGCCAACTCTCCTTCCGGTATCGTGACTGCGCGTCTAGCGGTAAACCCTAGTCACGTAGTTCATCTCCAGTAGCAGTGATCTTGGTTGTGCGCGGTAGAAAATTTTGATTTAGCGCTAGCGTAGCGTACCGTGTGCCCCAAAAAGCATGCCCCCAACAATCTGACGAACTATTACATGATCTAACTCATCCAATCCATACCATTCCCTTTGCCTACAGAAGTGAATTACTCACACATGTGAAGAGAAGTCAAGGAGGGAGGATGGAGTGGTGATGATGATGACGATGGCGATGATCTCCCCTCACCGGAGGAAAAAACAGCCTCCAAGTTAGCCCTCCCGGAGAAGAACAGAGGGTGGCGGCGGCTCTGTGGCGGAAACTGGGAAAATGACTTCTGTTCTGGGCTTTTCTCGTCACGGGAATAAATAGGGGCCTCGGTAGGGCACCAGAGGAGGTGGGAGACCCCCAGGTGGCCCCCCGGCGCGCCCAAGGGTGGGGCCGCGCCAGCAGGGCGCCTGGGGGTCTCCCACCTCCTCTGGTGCCCTACCGAGGCCCCTATTTATTCCCGTGACAAGAAAACCCCAGAACAGAATTCAGGGGTGGGGCCGCGCCAGCAGGGCGCCTGGGGCCCCTTGGCTCCCCTCTGGCCCCACTTTTGGATCATGGAAGCTTCGGGTGCGTGATTTTTGGTGAATTTTCCTGGAATTTGCTGAGGTACCTAAAAATCCATTTTCCTGCACACAATAAAACCATACAGGAAGCTCTCCTGAAAACAACGTCAGTCCGGGTTAGTTTAGTTCAAATAATGCAAGAATGACGGCAAAACAATAGATTTTTTTTGGAAAAGTAGATACGTTTGAGATGTATCAACTCCCCCAATCTTAGCATATTGCTTGTCGTCAAGAAATTCAGTTCAATGAACTGGGCGCGACAAAGAAAACTTTGACAAACTCGTTTGCTTCATAAGATGTATATAAGCATGTACTACGAAAAGAGTTTAGCAAGTATTGAAACAATGCTATGAGGACAATGCTCGAAGCAATCCTTATTTCAAGTTAGCAATCACAAACAACCAAAAGTAAATAATATGATGCCAAAAATCAAGACAAGGTCACAATGCACATAGCTTGAACATACTAGAGTGGTATCTCGCTAGCCTCCATGAGTGAAGCAAAACATAAATGCAGAAACTCCTCCGGAGTTTTAAAGGAGACTAGAACTAAGAATTTCAGAACAAGAAATATCACAATCATGTAGAAGACAATGTGGTACTTTGGGACAATGCATGTTACACTAAGAATGAAAATTATGCTCTCAATAGTTGGTGCTTTGAAGAAAGAAGGGGATACTCTCGAACCGTGGCTTTTTTATGGCAAGGCTGAAAACCCGTGGTCGGAAGCAAAGACTAAACATGTACCAGAGCTCTTGGCTTTGAAAACAGAGAAAATTTCTTTTGAGTAGTGAAACTTTCCAGTCAACGGTGAACGGTAAAGGTCTCTCAATATCTCCCATGCCAACCATATTAATGCTTTTTTCTTACACTTTTGTTCCCTTTTCCATACATCATTTGACGGTCTATGGAGCCTTTTATTTTGCCTCAAGTATGGAAGGAAGTTCTCATTCCATCTATCATTAGCAGCATTTGGTCCATTTCATTCCATCATCAAGTATGGGGGAGATGTAACTCTTTTTTTTAAATTGACTAGTTAAAACTTCCGTAAAAAAAAATTTGGCATGGTAGATACTGATTTTCCCTCGCCGCACCATGAGCTTGTACGGTTACAAAAGGGGAGCTTTTTAATAAGTTTCGAGATGGCACAAGAAAGTCTAAGTTAGGGATGGCCGGTAAATACCATATATAGGAAGGTATGGTGGACTCAAGTGGAATAACTGGTTTGAAAATGAGTTTTGATGCACAAGCAGAATTCCGCTTAGTGCGAGTGAAGGCTAGCAAAAGGCTGGGAAGCGACCAACTAGAGAGCAATATTTTCATAATCATGTAGAGTGACAAAGCAACATTGAATCGGGCATGAAAGTGATATAACTCTTCTGAAATAAAAAGATTATCAAGGCATTATAGACTTTTTAGTCATAAACATGTGTGAACATGTGCCAAATCAATCGAAGAATTCTCCGAAGGGAAATACCACTTCAATATGCCAAACCATGAACAATGCAATGCATGCAAATCATTTCATCTACACATTATGCACTCTAGATATTTGAGATCAGCCACAAAGAAAGCATGAACACCGGGAAAGCATTGTAAACATAGCACTATGTCGCTAAAAGCTGGTCTCTAGATCATAAGTACAGGCATATGTACAAAAGTAGAAAACAAGAAGACTTCATACCGGTTTTCCTTGTTGCTTCCCTTTCGTCGATCCTCGTCATTACTAGCTTGTCACTTGCACGATCGAACGTGGGAAATATAATCAAATGCCATCACAGACTCGAGCTGAACTCTGAAAACAAAGCAAACTAAAGAGAGAAAGGAAATCTTTTTGGGTTTTTCAAAGGTTTAACGAAAGCAAAAGAAAAGAGAAATCTTTTTGTTGTTTTTGCAAATTAAAAAAGCAAAGAAGAACAGGAAAAAACTTCGAAAAGATCAAAGAGAACAAAATAAAAACAGATAATACAATGGAGAAGGGAGAAGGGCACGTACTCCCCCAAGCTTAGGCTTTTGGCCCAAGTTGGTAACAGCTACTGCCCCAGGAGCCTCCTATTCCGGGGTGATGCGGGTGAGTCCAAGGGTCGTATGAGGCTTCCGGTGCGTACACCGAATTCCTCTGATCCTCCCACGAAGAGGGATCCACGCTCCAAGAAGAGGAAGACCCTTCACCCCACTGGGTCATGGTCTCTCCCTGGAAAGGTGGAAACTCACCGTGCTCCTCCTCGTCGGGCACAACCCCCTCCATGGGGTTATGAAAATGATACTGGACCATGAACTCATCAAACTGGAAAACATCAAAGGACCATCCGTTTCTGCAGGAAATATCAAACGCAAGATATAAACGATGTTACAAAACTCGGAAGTCATGGTAACAAACCTATGCCTCTTCATAGCAGCCAGATCAAAGCTTAAATAAGTAAAGTGCTTATCATCAGGGTGCGGGGTGACATTAAGAGACTCAAGGATAAGTGTGGCGTAAACGCCACCAAATAAATCTCCCTTGTTACCATTCATAGCAAGTAATCGAGCAATTAAGGCACCCACATTATAATCACTCCTCCCTGAGAGGGCGTATGCCAGGATAGCAATATCCGCCGCAGAACTGATGCTCGTGTTGTCACGAGCTAACACCCCTGTAGCAATAAAATACGCAAAATACATGAGGTGGGGGAATAAGATGGCGGAAATCTTCGAACGATGAATATCCCTAGTTTGCTGGCTACAGAGAGAGTTGAAGACGGTTTTCAGCTCAGAAGGGTGAGAGTTCACCTTTGCCGTCTGTCCAACATTCGACACACCTATTATATCACAAAATCTTGCCAAAAACATGGTCAAAAGATCATTGTAAATTTTAAACCCAATAATTCTAGCATCCTGATTATATCTGAAACTATTAATAAAACAGGAGGTGAGTCTTTCATACTGAGCAACAAGTCATGTTGCTAGCCGTGTCAAGCCTGCATTGGCGCAAAGGCCGTAGAATCCCTCCTTAATTCTTGCAGCTTCGAGGAAAGCATCGCACGGATACATCATTGCGCAGGTTGAACTCGTGTTTTCCAAAAACTCTAGGGGCACATGATCTTCATTGTAGCTCACCCTAGTAGCCGAGGGTGAAGCTGCAGCTCTAGTAACCCGATCGAAGCGCTCGGGCTTCTTCTTCCCAAGCCACCCCTTTGCTTTTCCTAGCAAACACATTTAAGGGAGTATTTGGCCAAAATCTCAGCTCAAATGATGGGTTGTAGAGACAGATCGAAAATCTGGATGGAGGGCAACAAGGACGCAAGTTCTAGGTGCATAACTCGTGTTTTGGGGAAGAAAGGGAGAGAGAGGAAGAAGACTCGCCTAGCTGGCTGCCTTGTGGGCCCCAGGCGCCCTGTGGGCGCGGTCAGGGGGCAGGCCGCACTAGCTGGCCGCATGGGCCACTGGTTGCTCTCCTGGTCAGCCCCAGGTGCCCCTGGGTCACTTTTGATGTGGAAAATTTGTTTTTTATTTTTCTGGAATTTTTCTGAAAACTTCACTGTTGAAAAAATTTCGGAGCTCAAAAAGCTACGAAACTTTCTGAAAACTTGAAGCAGTGGTTAGAAATGTGAAGCTTAAAAAACATCAAACTTTGGCACAACAAGGAGAAAAAAAGCTAAAGCAAATGAAAACATAACAAGCTCCACTTTTTACCTATATAAAACATGCTATCTATCAAGGTTAATCAAGTCTTACCAACGAACCGGCGATATATAGAAAGCAAAAAGTCTCACCTCTCATGAAGTGATCATTGCACCTTTACTTTAATGGACATTGTCCCCACCATAATGGTTTGTATTTGTGGTGCACATGTAGAGGACAATCCCATTCTCCAATCTTCACGGTCTCGATATTCTCTATAGAGTTAAGGACATGCCTTTTGTCGATCTTCTTCGGAAAATACACCGTGTGTTCTTTATCATCAACATTGAAAGTAAATTTCTTTATTGCAATAAATAATAGCACCTCGGGCATGTCAAGCACAACAAAATCAGTAAGGATTAAGCAATTAGCAACTTCAACAGGAACATCCTCACAAATACCAATCGGGACGGTCGTTGACTTGTTAGCCATCTGAAGAAAGATATCTGTAGGGATTAGTTTATCTAAACATAGCCTCTTATAAAGAGAAAAAGGCATGACACTCACTCCTGCTCCGAGATTACTTAAAGCAGTTTTGACATAATTATTCTTTATGGAGCAAGGAATGGTGGGTATACCTGGATCACCAAGCTTCTCGGGAATCTTTCCACTGAAAGAGTAGTTAGCAAGCATAGTAGATATTGCCTCATTGGGGAGTTTTCTTGTAATAGTAACAATATCTTTCATATATTTAGAATAAGGAAGTAACTTAATGGCATCAGTCAAAGGGATTTGAAGAAAAAGAGGCTTCATCCATTCACAAAATTCATTATATTGCTCTTCTTCTTTGGTTTTGAGAGACTTACCTGGAATGGGCATGGGTTTTTGTACCCACGATTCTCTTTCCTTCCTGTGTCTTCTTGCAATGAAGTCTTCTCTATTATATTTCTTGCATTTGTCGGGTGCTTCTTCTTCTCGCACCTCGGGAGGATACCTCTTCTCCTTATCCTTTTCGGTCTCAGCATCTTCTTTATTCTTAGCACCGGAGGTGAATATGCTGTTAGGATCAACAGTGGGCTCTCCACTTATAATAGGAACATTGGAGTTGTTAGCTTCCTTGTGTTTCTTCTTCTTCTTCTTTTTCTTCTTTGGAGAGCTAACAATCTCGTCTTCTACCTGCACTTGAGAATCTTGCTCGGTCCTCTTTGGATGCCCCTCGAGATAAAGAGGGTCCTGGGTGTTTGTACCACCCCTGGTCTTTATACCATAATCCTGTATATCCTATTTGGCATTATTAGAAAGCAAATCTTTTTGCACATTAGAAATTTTTTCAAGCTGAGTTTGAACCATATGAAAATGCATAATAAGACATTTAACATCATTAACTGTTCTACCTAGAACATCAAGTAAACTTTTGATAGCAGGGGAATTATCATGCAACTGATTTTGTATCCTCTCATTAAAATGGTCTTACTTAATAATAAAATTATCAAGCTCATCTAAACATTGATCAGGAGGCTTACCTTTAGGAATGTCACTTTCATTCAAATTCAAAAGAGAGTGTACCTCTACCAAGGGAGGGTGAGTAGTAGGCTCACACAACTTCTCAATAGGAGGTAGATTCTTCACGTCTTCGGCTTTAATTCCTTTCTCCTTTATAGACTTCTTTGCTTCTTGCATATCTTCGGGGCTGAGGACAAGCATGCCCCTGTTCTTTGGTGGTGGAGGTGGTTCAGGAACGGACCAATCTTCGTGGTTCTTGGCAATCTTTCCCATTAATTCTTCAGCATCGTCCGGTGTTCTTTCCCTGAAAACACAACCAGCACAACTATCCAGATAGGATCTAAATTCATCAGTCATACCAGCATAAAATATATCAAGTAATTCATTCATAGGGACTTCATGTCCCGGTCTAGCCTTAATTAAACCGCAATACCTCCCCAAAGCTTTAGGGAGGTTCTCATCCTGCTACTATTTAAAGTTGTAAATTCTTTACAAAGCAGCACGTTGCATATGAGCAGGAAAATATTTATCAACAAAAGATTGAGCTAAGTCCTGAGGAATTTTAATAGAACAATAGGGTAGTGTATCATACAATGCTTTAGCATCTCCCTTCAAAGAAAAAGGAAAAAGCTTAGCCACATAAAAGTTTCATATCCTCTCATCAGTAGTAAATAAGCCACCCAACTCGGTTAGTTTGGTCAGGTGTGCTATAGCATCATCATTTTCTCTAACATAAAAGAGGCCAGCTTCAACTCTAGATATAATTGAAAGATCAATAGAGAAATCATAATCAGAATCAGTGATGCATATAGGAGATGTAGCAAATTCAGGATCAAGAGTGATCTTGTTCTTCTTGCAGTGATTTTCAAGCAGCTTCTTAACAGCACCAGGGTCAGAGTTAGCACACTCTGTAAGTTCCCTGCAGAAATCATCATCAAGAATAATATAATCATCCTCAAGGAGTCTCTCCTTGAGTTTATCTAAGTCTTGGTAACCAAGGGCTTTGCAAGTAGGAAATTAGGAAGTAGGAGTCTCAGTCTCGGACTATGCTGCAACCTTAGCTATTTGAGTTTCAAGATAGTGACCAAGAAAATTAGTTTCATCAAGAGTAGTAGAAGCATCATCAAAAGTATCGGACATAGTAACAGACTCAGTAGAAGTAGCATGTTGTGGTGGTGGTGAAGCGAACTTATTTTTAACGGAAGGTGAATCAAGCGTAGCACTAGTTCTTAAAACGGTACCTTTTCTTGTAGTAGACGGTAAGATAAAGTGCCGCGGGCAGAATACTTCAAGTAGACATGTAAATAAAGCTACACTCCCCGGCAACAGCGCCAGAAAACAGTACTTGATGACCCTCAACTATAGGGGATCGAGATAGTCTTCGTGGGCAAGATAACCCAATTTATTGATTCGACACAAGGGGAGCCAAAGAATATTTATAAGCTTTAACAGTTGAGTTTTCAATTCAACCACACCTGAAATATACTTGCTTGCAACAAAATATTAATAGCAACGGTGATATGATAGTGGTAGTGGTGACAGCGAAAGAAAAACAGCAAAAGAAAACTACTAGTGACCAGATGGATTAAAACACTTTAGGCTTGGGAGATGGATGGTTGGGCGTTGCTTGGATGAGAGTGAACATGTAATAGATTTTAACACGGGGCAAGGCACACAGAAAATCAAGGATCATCTAGGAAAATATCAAACATTAGGCATGTATCCCGTAGGTAGTTGTGCGTGCTTGCAATAAGAACTTGGACAACATCTTTTGTCCTACCATCCCGCTAAGAACGGGGCCCAAAGGAACTTATGGAGATTAAGGTGCTCCTGTCAAAGAGCACCGGAACAAAGCATTAAACTCAATGGATACATGAAATCCTCAAATTATAGTCCATCCGCTTTGGTGTCCCAAGCTGTCACCTTTGGGATCGCCGGTTCCGGACCACAATAGGTGCATACAACTCATAGATAGGATCAAGAACATAAATATACTAATGAAAACACAAGTGGTTCAGATCTGAAATCATGGCACTCGGGTCCAAAGTGACAAACATTAGGAGCAACAGGTTGTAGAAAAGATGATAAACACCAAAGTATATGATAAGAAATATGACCCCAACAATTTAACGAACTATTACATGATCTAACTGATCCAATCCCTACCATCCCCTTTGCCTACAACAGGGAATTACTCACACATGTGAAGTGAAGTCATGGAGGTAGGATGGAATGGTGATGATGATGACGATGGCGATGATTTCCCCTCACCCGAGGCCAAACAGCCTGCAGATTAGCCCTCGCGGAAAATAACAGAGGGTGGCGGCGGCTCCGCGACGGGAACTGGGAAAACGACTTCTGTTCTGGGTTTTTCGCGTCACGGGAATAAATAGGGGCCTCGGTAGGGCACCAGAGGAGGTCGGAGACCCCCAGGCGGCCCCCCAGGGCGGCCAGGGGTGGGGTCGCGCCAGCAGGGCGCCTAGGGTACCCCTGTCTCCCCTCTGGCCCCACTTCTGGCTCGTGGAAGCTTTGGGTGCGTGGATTTTTTGTGAATTTTCCTGGAATTTTCTGAGGTACCTAAAAATCCATTTTCCTGCACATAATAAAACCATACAGGCAGCTTTGCTGAAAACATCATCAGTCCGGGTTAGTTTAGTTCAAATCATGCAAGAATGAGGGCGAAACAATAGAAAAAGTGTTTGGAAAAGTAGATACGTTTGAGACGTATTAGTGGCACTGGCAGATCTGCGTGGGGCATTTTTCTTGCTAGGGGCTCCTTGAACTGGTGCTGGTGCAGGTGCATAGGGATGTGGAGCGAGGTTTTTATTGTTGGGGCAGTTGGGGTGTGGCGCAGAGTAGAGGTTCCTCTGCGGTGGTGGTGCAAGTCTGGCTGGCTGGGTTGGGCGAAGTCTGGGGTTACTGGATCCTCCTTGCTGCATCATACAACGCTTGCGATTCTCAGTGACAATGCTTCTCTTGTCTTCCACCAAGATTGCGGAGTTGTCCAAAGCTTCCATGTCTATAAACTGCATGGCGACGAGCACACACTGCAGCTCATCATCAAGGCCATCGAGAAAGCGGTTCGTCCTCTTCTCTTCAGTGTCCACCTCCTCGAGGGCATACCTTGACAGCTCAGTGAACTTGTTGAGATAAGAGACCACCGTCGTTCCTCCTTGCTTGAGGTGGCAGAACTCATCTTTCTTCCTCTGCATCAAAGCAGAGGGAATGTACGCCTTTTCAAACTTCTCCTTGAACTGCCCCCAGTTAAGAACTTTCCCTTTGGACAAACGGGCACGTACTCCTTCCCACCAGCTCCTTGCAGTACCGGCGAGGTAGTGAGTGGCATAGTGAACCTTCTAATTGTCTCCAACTCCTGCCACTGCCAAGTCATTTTCGATGGTACTAAGCCAATCTGCAACATCGAGAAGCTCGTTTGACTGGGAGAACACGGGCGGATTTGTTTTTTGGAAGTCTCGGAGCTTGGATCTGGGCTCCTCATTCCCTCTCCTTGGGTTGGCGCTACTTGCGGAAGTTTTGACTATCTGCTGGAGGGCTGCGACATTAGCTTGGCGCTCTTCTCGGGCAGCTTGGAGTTCCTCCCGGACAACTTGGAGTTGTACGCGAGCAACTTGTCGCTCCTCCATTAACAAGCGCACAACTTGCGCCATGTTCGGGTCAGTTGTGGGTGGTGGTGCATCACCGGATCCGCGTGGGTGAGCTCGGGTGTGCCTCGGCATCGTGAAGTGGTGTCGCGTAAGATAAAAGTGCAGGGGTTAGTGTCATCCTAAGTGGGGGTAGGGTCACTCTAACTTAAGACTAAACATGGAAAATGAAACAAGCATAAGATCAAGCATTCAGATAGGGGACACTAAATAAAACTTCCACTAGTTCTCATCTGTTTCGGGACACCGTTCCCTCTTAATCTTCAGTCTCGATTGATTTAAAACATTTTGAAATGGGTAAGAGGTATAAGAGATTTTTTTAACAAAATATTACTAACTAACGTCCATGCTAACTAGGTTGCTACATTCTGAACAGAGGCTCTGATACAAAGTTCGTGGGCACCACGGATTATATACCCGAAGCGACCAGCTGTGCATACTGTCATGCTCGCATGATCAGTGTCGCACGACGCAAAACTCGACAATGGATACATCAGATCACATGTTCATTAAAGTACTAAAACAATAGTCTTACAACAATAGTCTGACACTGCCTCATCGGGCACAATTTCAGCGGAAACACCAAAACACTCCTCACATAGCAGCGGGACATAACCAACAGGAAAGTCCAGAGCGTAGCACATCCTAGCAAACGTAAACATCAGAATACTCCTCGTCCATTACCTTCTCCTCCAAGCCTGGTCGTTTGAATAACCATGGACAAAGTCGTGATTACTCGCAAACCATCTAAAGAAAAGAATATGGTGGAGTATATCATAGGGGTAACTAGCTACTCGTCGTAATTAAGTTGGAAAATTTTTAGTGTTGAGCAAATTTTATTCCCACAAGTAACATTTAGTTAATCATGTCCAACCATAACCCTTTCAAAATCAACATCAACATCATCATCATGAACCATAATCTCAGTACTAGAATTTCTCATATATTCCCCACGAAGTGTGGCCTCACTAGTTGTCCATGACCGTGGTCTCCGGCTACTCAAATAGTTTTCAATCTGCAGAGGTTGTACACTTTAACCACACGACACAATCCCATCTTATTGCCACCAGTGGCCGCTGGCGTAGCACTCACTTTGGTATACCGGCAGAGGGATTCTGACAAGATCATCCATTAGATCACACTTAGTGTGTCATGCCCACTAGGTTTCAACGAGAAGGAACCTTTGTTCACAGTCCGAGACCCCCTTTTGTGCCGAGGATACCCCCTCTCAAGGCGGCTATTTCCTCTGCGGTACGACTATGACAACAATAAGGGTGAACTAACAAAGTAACCAAGCTAGTGCCCATATAGCATGTGGTTGTACTGTAAGGCTAGGTTTTGGCGGCACTTATAGAGAGCCCTTCAAGACTTTGAATATGTTCAACGATGTTTCCAACGTTAACCACAATCTTGGCCATCACATCTTCTTGGATGTATGCCATCACATTAGGGTGGAGCAAGATTAACCAATTATTAAGTTGCACTTAATTAATTACCAAGGCTAATTGATGGTCTCGATAGAGCATCAAAATCATCGGGGTTCTACTTTCATTTTCCCAAATAGGTAGGTATAAAGGTATGTGGGGGTTGTCCTAATACAACTAATACGATCCCATCCCAAAATGATGTAATAATAGGTGATACAATAGAATAATACAAAGAAAGCAAAAAAATGTAGGACATGGGTTTGAGTTTTTAAGATGGCTTGCCTTTCTCGGCGGTGTCCGCTCATACGGCTCCTTTGGCAGCTTGGGAGGAGTCTTCACCTGCAACGTCAAGCGCCTCTTCTACGCATTGCGAAAAAAAATAAAAACACAATCACAACCACGGCAATCATACAAAACTTTCAAAAAATAGTCACTCATACCATAGCATCACAACACTATCAACACAAGGACAAGAAAAAGAGTGTAGCAATTTTTATAGAGATTATCTTAACATGGTGTTTATTAAGAAAGCAACATAACAATAAAGGTAGCAACAAAATTAATAATTAAGTCAAGTTATTCAAGTTGGTAAAGTCTTAACAAGATTCCTAAGTGGCATAGGATGAGGTCAAAATTATTATTAAGTGATAAAAATTTTAAACAATTCTCCTTAGGATTATTTTTAGTGACAAAAAAACTTAAACACTTTTAGTATTATTTTAATTCATGATTTATACCACAATTAGGTACTGATCAGAGACAATTTTAATAAAGTGCTATCCAATTAATATCACTAACAGAAAAACTATGGAAATTAATCTAGCAATCAAAATAATAATAAAAGACCAAAACTTTTAATTAAGAAAAACAAAATTCTAGACATGCAAACCAATAAAGCACAATTTTTCAAACATTAAACATTTGTTTCATATTTTTCGGACTTATATTTATTTTTCTAAAAGTATTTCTATCCTGTCGAATTTTTAAAAGGAAAAACAAAATTCGCAGTCGGCCCACGGCAATCCTGCGCCCACGGGCCTTTTCTTCCAGTGGGCCGAGCCCGTGCACTGCACTGCGGTTTCAGTTTTTTTCTTTTTTTTCTACTAATAAACCGAAGGGGTATGGGAGCTCCACAGTCGTTGGATGCGGTGCAGATCCGACGACTGGGAAGCCTTCTTCTTCCCAGGGCTAGGGCTCGGGCTGGCAATGGCCTTGGCGGACAGTAGGGTTAGGGGCGCTCACCGGGGCTGCTGTGGATACGGGCGAACTGCGGGGATGGCCTGCGGGGGTGCGGTACGATGGGGGAAACCTATTTTTTGGGCTTGGAGCAGTGAACGGCGACGCGACGGGGAGCTTCTCGAGTAGCGCGGATGTGGAGCTACGGCTCGGACTGGGCCACGTCGGGCTTCCTCTGTCTCGTCCGGCGTCGTGGCGGGGAGCCTCAGCCTCCTCCTGGCCGCAGCTACATGGACACCTCCTCCTCCTTCCTTCTTTCTCCTTCCTCTTCCTCCTCTTCTCTCGGCTTCCTTCATTTCCTCCTATCTCGGTTCCTTCTCTGCCTCTTCTCTTCGAGGTGGAGGTGGCTAGTGGCACTGGAGCAGTGGGGCTAAGGGGCAACGATCTGGGTGTGGAGTGCAGAGGTCGGAGTTTGGCCTCCTTATATAGGCGCGGTGAGAGGTGCTCCCAACAAGAACCAGTGAGGGCTCGAGCGGGGCGAGCGCGGGAAGTGGCTGGGTGAGAACGCGGGCTGGATCGGTCCTGCGTGGGATCGAACGGCGAAAGGCGGGGTACAGAAAGAACGCGATCCGTGGCCTCTCCATCTACAGGTCGGGAGGGGCGATGGGAGAGCGGGAGAGAGGGCGCAGGTGGGTATACTCGCAAGCTTATGTCGCCGGCCACGTTGCATGGGAGGATTGGGGTGCGGGAGCGGGCTAGGCCACGCCATTGATCCGCGGCGTCGGTTCCTAGCAGGTGTAAGTGCAATTTCGGAGCGGGCAAGGGCTTGAGGGGATGACATGTGGGGATGGGCTGTCAGCGGGCTGGAGAGAGAGGCGCGATATTAGGTTTAGACTAGATGGGCTTGGCCTATTAGGAGTAGGCTAGGTTTCTCTCTTTTTTTTACTACAGCTTTTATTACATTCTTGCAATATATTTCTGTCTTGATTTGAATTTGAAAAAAAAATCCAAACTTTAACAACATAAATACTTTATAACATTGTAGAATATTTATCCTAAATGTTTTAGAAATTTTAGGGTATTTGAGGTGGGTTAATAATATTATTGTTACTATATTAATAGAAAATAATCCTTTATCTTTTTTAAGTATTTTAACTAATTCTCTTCTTCTATGGGGGTATTTTTAATTATTTAAATCATGAATATCTATGTAATGAAATATTTATTTGCCAAAAGTTTATTGGTACTAAATATAATAGGTGACTAGATGTGGTTATGAATATTAGTTGTGTGAGTTTATTCTTCTTTCTAGGTTGATTCTTTAACATGGTAAGGCAACAACATGATGCAATACAATAGCAAGCATGGCATTCTACTAGCATAGGAAGCAAAACAAGATCCAAAACAAGCATATCAAGCATTGGTATGGCAATACTACTAATATCACATCACAATTAATCAAGGTTTTTGTTAACCCAATTTTTAGCATTCTAATAACAAGACAATAAAAGTTGGGATGTAACAGTACCCCCGAGGGAGCCCGCCAGGTGTAAGTTATCTCCTGTTAGCGGTGCATGCTTGTCTTTTAGTGCATTGAATGCACCGCCTTCTTTGTGGGGCGGTCGGAGCCAACTGGATGACTTTATCCTCCCGGAACTGGCCCTGAGCACTCTTCCGCAGTGTTCTCGGCAACTCCTTGCCGGAATCTTCCATGGCCGCACTTGGGCTGCCCGAGAGGCGTAGTCGGAACTAGGGAAACGTGGTACCCCCAGTATCCAGTTACCGACACATAGTAGGAAAAAATAGAGGATTAACATAACATTTACTAAAATAGCAAGGATTATCATAAATAACAGTAGAAAAATGATCCTTATAAGTTCCATTCATAGGGGCATCATGGCCACAAGTATAGCAAGCATCAATTTTATCAAAAAGGGATATTTCAGAATAATCCATAGGATCATAGCAATCAATATAGCTTTCATACTCCTTTGGTAAGCATGGAGGGCAATCATATAATGTAAGAATCAAAGAGTTACTCTCATTAGAAGGTAGGCATGGGTAGCTAATCTATTCTTCCTCCTTTTGTTCGTCACTCTCCTCCTCTTTTTCATCCAAGGGGCTTTCAGTTTCAGAAATTTCTTCTTCCATGGGCTCCTACAAGGCATTAGTCTCTTCCTTCGGAGGAGATATTCTCTCAAGATATTCAGTAATATAGTCATTATCATCCTTGTAATTATCATAACAATTTAAACATAGCAAGACTCTCAGATTTGTAAGGAGCATCGTCATTATTCTCTCGCAAAGAAGTAATTTCATAGGAACCTTTCCAAGCAATAAATTCTTCAATTTTTCCACATCGTAGAAATCATAGTCAATATTCTCTAGCAAACAAGTAATTTCATAAGCACCTTTCCAAGCAATAAATTCTTCAATTTGTTCCACATCTTAGAAATCATAGTCTCCCTTAACATAAGAAGTTATGGTTCCAATATTATTGCAACCACAGTGGAAAGGAAGGTATTAAAATAACACACATCAACAAGATTCATCACAACAATAAGATATGTCATATATAGAGCACAAGTTTTTAGCATATTTATCAACTTGATGTACAAGCTTCCATAATTCTATCCCTTTTTTAGACAAGCGGTGTTCCTTATAATATTTTTGTTGATCTTCCATGAATCCACCTTACCAATAAGATATAGTTACAAAGGAGTTAATCATTGATAGCAACAACAAAGAGAGCAAAGGGCAAGTGTACCATATGATACGTCCCAAACGTATCTATAATTTTTTCTTGTTCCATGCTTATTTGGGTGACATTGCTATGTGTTTTGCTACACTTTCCTACCTTTTTTACACATATTTGTACTAACATACTAACTCGATGCACCCAGTGCCACTTTCTATCTGCTGATGTCTGTGAATTGCGGGTTTATACCCATATTTACAGTGCTCGGAAAATTCTATAAAAATATATAAAAAATTAGCGTTCCAGAAGATTACGGAAGCCTGAAGGAGAGCCGGAGGGGGGCCACCCCCTCCCAAGCGGCCAAGGATGCGACTCCACCCTAGGCCGCACCAGGAGGCCACCTGGAGGGGTGGGACCCCCCTGGTGCCCTCCTTCGGCCTATATTTACTCCTCGACACAGAAGCCCTGAAAAAAGACTGTAACACCCTCAATGTCATGTAACAGTAACTAATGACAGTTACTGTTGCTAATCTTGCCTTGATTATCTTTGAATCAAAACAAATTCAAAATACCCTTTGGTTGACATTAAAAACAATGTGGTAAATAAAACCTTGACCAAAAATTGTGCAACCATTTTTGTTAAATGCCAAAAAATCAGTGGACCATGTTAGAACAACAATGGGATTTATTGCAATGATCAAATAAATTAAACAAGTAAAAACACTAGTAAAGGAGCCCCCTTTAATCAGTTATTAATTGCCAAAAATTGAAACGAATTTATCTTGTTCCCAAAAAAATTCTGGCACTTCTTTAAAATGCAACACTGATTGTGGAAGATGTTTCATATCTTACAAAAATGAAACAATTTCCAATTGAAATAGAACAGAAAAGAAAAAGGAAAAGAAAACAGAAAACAAATAGAAATAGAAAAGGCCTAATCCTATGCACTGGGCAATACCTCCCACTGGGCCAAGCCCAGCCCACTCCCTCCTCCCCCCTCCACTGCTCGCGCCCAGTGCGTGGAAGCCATCGCATGGTGCCACGTCCGGCGGCGTCGCCGTGTCGCCCATCGACGGCTAGCCGGCGATGATAAGGGCAACTCCATGGCCCCCGAACCCTAACCCTAGATCGAGCCACGCGTTTTCCATCCTCCCCTGTTCGTCCCGCTCTCCTCACCCGAACCGCCATGGCCGCGAGTTCGTGAGTACGCGCGGCCAACACGTGTCCTAGCCTGAGTCGTGCTGTCCAGGTGGTTGCTAGTCGTCGTCATCGTCTCCACACGCGAGGAATAGAGCCCCGACGCACCGCACGCCGCGAATTGTCTGCCCCCTTCCCGCCACGGCTGCGCGCCTCGCTGAGAATTTCCTTGGCCTCACACCCCCACGCGCCTCCCTGATCCCGGAAATGCCATCGATGTGAGCTCCTCGCCATTTAGCCCCATTTTTCGCTCGCTCTCGCGCTGTAGTTCATGATACGTCCAAAACGTATCGATAATTTCTGCTTGGTCCATGCATGTTTTGTGTGATATTGCTATGATCTAGATACACTTTCATACATTTTTGATCATATTTGGACTAACCTATTAACTCAGTGCACCCCAGTGTCAGTTCCTGTTTTCTGCTGTTTTTCTATTTCAGTTTTCCCCCATATAAAAAGTGCCAGAAAAATTCGGGAAAATTCAGATAAAAAATTAGCGTGACGGAAGCTTCGAGAAAAGCCTGGGAGGGGCCAGAGGGGAGCCAGGGGGGCCCAGGCGGCCACCCGGCACGGCCCCACCCTTGGCCGCGCCAGGGGGGCGCCTGGGGCCCCTGGTCCACCTCTGGCTGCCCCCTTCGCCTATTTATCCCCCGTCACGGGAAAACTCCAGAACAAGAACCCTATTCCGTGAACTCTCCTCTGTTCCGCAGCCGCCGCGCTTCCAAGATCGGGAGCACCAGAAGACCTCTTCCCGGCACCCTACCGGAGGGAGGATTGACCTCCGGGAGTGTCCTCTCCACCATGGATGCTCCCCGGATGTCTCGTGAGTAGTTTTCCTTGGACCATGGGTCCGTGATCAGTAGCTATGTGATGTTCTCCTCCCCTCTTTGATCTTCATTGTTTAGACCTCATGAGCTTCCCTACATGATCGAGGCACCTTTGTAATATTTCTGCTATTGCTATGTTGAGTTTGATCGGATCTGATGGATTATGAGATTATGTTCAGATTGTGATAGAGTAATATATTTGGTTTTTATCTCTTATATTTTTGTTCCTAAGTAATTCTTGCATGCTCTCCGTTGGTGTTTATTGCTATGGCCAAGTAGTAGGTAGTGACTCCAAGAGGGAGCGTTGTGCTAGATTGTGGGTTCATGCCTCCCTGATGACATGCTTGAGTGACAGAAACATGAGTCTAGGGGATGTGTTGTTGCCACAAGGGGGAAAACAACGGTGCTTGTAACCGCAGTTAGAAGGATTTTTTACTTTACTCAAAGTTCTTTTCAATGCAGTTGTCTGTTGCTTTGGGTTTACACTTTGGGTGGGGCTCGCAACTTAATACCAGCGAGATGTTCTGGATAGATATCTCAAGGTGGATGATTAGTAGTAGATGCAGATGGATTTCGGTCTACTTACTTTGGCGTACTTCCCGTGCTTTTGAACCTCTTCCTTTCTTTTGTAGCATAGTTAGCATTGCGGTGCGTTCTTAATCCTGTCAATTGCCTTTCTGTAATTTGTTTAACTCCCATAGCATTTTTATCGTCTTTTGGGAGAGAGACATCACTAGCGAACATCACGTATCCCAGTCCATATCCTCATTATTGTTTCCAAGATGTATTTACTTTTCTGCATTTACTTTCAAGTTGCTATCATTATCCCCTTGCGTTTTATCATTTGTGAACAACAAGACCGGAGAGATTGACAACCTCTCTGAACTTCGTTGGGAGAAAAGTTATCTGTGTCTGTGTGCAGGTCCGCGTCAGTTGCGCCGCTTACACCTACTTATCATCTCTGGAGTCCTACTAGAGACAAACCTTGGTATCTTTACTGAGGGAAACTTGCTGCTGTACCGCATCACGCCTTCCACTTGGGGCCTACCAACGAAGGGCGAGAAGCCGTCATCAGTTCACCGTCCCCGCCGTTGCGTGCTTGGGCTGCTGCCTTATAGGTCACCGACGTCACCTTTGCTCCTCCCTGTGGTCGTCTGTGTGCACCACTAGGTGCGGGAGAAGATAAGGGCATCACCCTAGTGCCCTTGGCGTTAAGCCGCCGGCCAGCCGTGGGCTGGTTCACTGGTTAGTGGGCCAGGCCCTAATTAGATTAGGGGGGTAATCCCCATTTAAATTAACCCCATGGCTAATTAATCTGATAAACCCCCCTAGGTGGCTGACATGTGGATCCCACAACTTATTAGCTAAATAAAAATAGAAATAAAACCTATTAGATAAATGAGTGTATGACAACTGGACCCCACTTGCTATTAATTAAATAAAATGGATTTTATTAAATATGTGGATGACATGATGGACCCACTGGTCAGGTTTGACCAGTCAAAGCTGACAGTTGGGCCCCACCTATAAGTTTGACCAGTCAAATACACTATTCTGGATAACGTTGGATTTTCTAATAAAAGTAATTCCAGAAAAACTAGAAAATGATTTAAACTGAGAAATTTAATATCTTTTAAACCGTATGTCATATGGAAAAACTTTATACATGAAAGTTGCTCAAAAAATACAAGAAATATGGATATACTACGGATCTACCCACCATCCCCCTCTAAGATATCGAACCCGAGACATTCCCCCTCCGGAGTGTATGTCTGATAATCACCTGGATCCGGTAAACCATCCTAGAGATCACCTATCTATCTATATTTATCTATTGCACTAGGCATTGCTGATGCTACATTACATTCCTATTCATTGCATAGCCTGTCATTGTCGCCCCTTGTTGTACCTTCCTTTATCCTATGTTGCATATTAAATATATTTATTATTAAGTAGTTAGCCATGCGCATTGTTAGTCAACTAGGATTAGATATTGGGTCGTGATAGCTCTAGGGAGTGAACGCGGATATAATTTGTTATAAGTACAGTAGGTACGATACAGTGCATATACCATTGAAGGTAAGAAGTCGGGTGACATTATAGCTGAGGGAGATTTTCTAGAGTGTGATGAAGATAGAGCTCTTGAGATTTTTCATAGTCTATCTAGTTATTTTGTTTATGATCGTAGTGTTGATATTGTCATAGATAGACTTGCCATTATTGAAAAAAGACTGGATGCTCTAGATTTGGGGAAAGTAGAGGAACTTAAATCCAACAAGAAAGAAATGTTGGAGATAGATGATGATTGGGATCCCTTTGTTAGGATTAGCATCTCTAACCAAAGCTTCCTTGCTTTTTGTGATATTGGATCCGCAGTTTCTACTATGCCAAAAATAGTTTATGATTCTTTGAAACTGGATATGAATATATTATCATCTTATCATGAACATTCTAATGGAGATATCTCAGAGGTTAAAGGAAAGGTAAAAGAAGTCCAAGTTGCATTCCTTCATAGGACTGCACCAATGGATTTCTTCATCATGGAGCCAAACCAAATTAACATTGTGCTCGGAAGAGACTTCCTCCGTGCTATGAAAGGCTTCATTGATATTGGTAATAGGCACATATGCTTACGCGGTATGGCGAAAGGTAAGTATATCTTCCCTAGTAAAAATAAGAAGGAACTTATTGAAAATCAATTTGAGGGTTTTTATTATTCTGATCTTGGGTACCCTTGATTCTTCTTTTTGCATCATGCCTAGCTAATGGCTTTAAAGAAGCGCTTTAGGGAGGCAGCCCGCAACGAATTTAGGTTTTTCTTTTTGCTTTTGTTGCGTCTTGATGATTGTTACTACTGTAGAAACATCATTGTATCTTTACTTTTCAGCTTTGTGCCAAGTTATAGCCTCTTACGGCAAGTGAAGTAAAAGTTGTGACATGTTGTCCAGAAAACTGATTCTGTCCTCGTGACCAGAAGAATTCCAGAAAAATCCCAGTTCATCTTTTTGAGCTGAATGTTTTACACAGTATACTCTATACAATTAAGAATCTTCCGTATGTTCTGAGTTTTTTGATTTGAGTTGCAGAAGTGCCCCTAAAAAATTCTTTACTATCTGCTGTTCTGTTTTTCACAGATTCTGCCACGTTTTGTCTCTCCTTAATTTTGCAAACCTTAAGCTTTCTTTTTCTTTGCAAAAACTTTTGGCACTCTTGAGAAACAGTAGCTCTTCAAGATATCTTTATATCCAGTGGGTAAAAAATTATTTATTAAGGGTACTAACCTCTCTAATCAGCTTATGATGAGTTATGTATGAAGGGAGTTTTCAAGTGTGCGTTGGAAGATGATGAAAGAAGATCCAGGAGTGTCAAGCGCTCAAGCTTGGGGATGCCCCCATGCATCCCCAATAAATATTCAAGGAGACTCAAGCGTCTAAGCTTGGGGATGCCCCCCGTGCATCCTCTTCTCCATCAACCATCATCAGTTCGTCCTTCGTCTCACAATATTTTTATCACTTCATGTGTTATGTGCTATGCTTGGAGCGTCTCGCTCTTAGGTTTTGTTTTTAGTTTTCTTTAGCTTTTCTTGCTGTTCATAACAAGTTGGATCCTGACTTACTTTGTGTGGGAGAGAAACACGCTCCACTTTCAAAATTTATTACACATCATAGGATTTTTCCTGCCTATCTTTTTGCTGTTGTGTGTTCGTTATCTTTTCATAGCTACTGCCTTGTTTAGTTTTAGTCTTAGTTTGTCTTTAGCAAGAGCTTTGGCTTTTGTTTAGTTTGTTTCTGCAAATCTTTTTAGTTTTCATGTTTATCTTGTTAAGAGAGTTGGTTGTTGCACTGAGTTGTGTTTTGTCTTGAAAGTAGGTAATTGAGGTTGCTATTTAATTTTAGTAGTAGCTTGCAATAGTTTTGAGGCATTGTTGTGAGTAATGTTTGGACTTTTGGTGTCAAGAGCTCTTGCCTATTAGTGACAGGTGTTGTATTTTGGGCAATCCATGTTTATTTTCAAAATCTACAAAACTAGTTGAGAACTCTAGCTACTAGATAGATCACTACTCTTCTAAGGAGTCGAATATTAGAGTACACTCACGTACCATGAGTCGAGGATGCGCAAGGATAACCAAACCCCCATACACTCCTCCTCGGGGTACTTGTCTCTTTGTGAACCTCCTCATTAGATTGAGAGTTACCGATAATAAGTGCATGAGTTCTTCGGACTAATGTAAGTATTGAGAGTTGACACTTCCACCTTCCCATATTTTGCTAGCCTTTCCCGTGCCGTGCATTGCCTTCTTCTCACTCCGAGAGTTGGTGTCCACCTTCGCCGGTACATCCAAACCCTTGGCATGATACGCTATGTCATCATAAGCCTCCCTTTATCTTTCCTAAAAACGGCCACCATACCTACCTATCAAGTCATTTCCATAGCCTTTCCGAGTTACATTGCCATGCAACTACCACCTCTTCATGACTTGATCTTCATGTCATACATGTTCCTACTACACTGGCAGCAACATACATTGCATACATCGTGATAGTTACATCTTCTTTATGATTTTGAGTACCTTGTAAAGTGTGAAAGATCTCCTTTACCTTCTTGTAAAATAGAGTGTTGCCCTTAAGTGAGGAAAAGATCCCAAAGTGGACACATTAAAAGATCCCAAAGAGGACAAATGAGAGTTAAATAGAAAGAGCCATTGAGGCCACAAAAAATATACAAAAAAATAGAAAAAAGAGAAAAAAGGAATAAAAAGAGAGAAAGGGGCAACACTACTATCCTTTTGAGAGATCCACATTAGTACTCCCTCTATATCTTTGTACTCAATAGAGATGATCTTTATACATATAGTTTGGAGAGCTTCTTAGCTCATATGTGCATCCATTGCATGACAATCCTATTCCTCACATCATATCTATCATCTGGCATCTCTTGCCTATGATTGTCCTCATTGATGTGAGCCTTTCTCATCCTTTTTGTCTTCCTCCTCCACCATATTTCTCTCTTTGCCATCCTAAGTGTCAACTCTCGTGCTTACGCTCATCCATTGCATGAGTGCTCAAAATATCGAAAAGGAGTGGATCAAATTGACTTGTACCTGGCTAGTGGTCTGTGGACGAGTCAAGATAAGATTCCAAAGAGGACCAAGTGTGAAACTTTAGTAGATTGAGTTCTCAACAAAAATACTTTTTTCTCGTATTCCCTATCCTCCTTTCTTGCACGCAAACACCATTTGGAGACATTCGAGTCACGGACAGCAAGAGCTCTTTCACCTTTTGTTCTTTTGTTACTTATTTCAATGCTAATATAGAATCTTGCCCGTTATGACTTGAATTGAATCACAGACCTTGATTGCTTTACTTTTCAAAGTTCTTTTATGTTTGCTAGCATGTCACCAGAGAAATTATGCTTCTTATCATTTACCTACTCGAGGACGAGCAGGAATTAAGCTTGGGGATGTAAATACGTCCAAAACGTATCGATAATTTCTGCTTGCTCCATGCATGTTTTGTGTGATATTTCTATGATCTAGATACACTTTCATAAATTTTTGATCATATTTGGACTAACCTATTAACTCAGTGCACCCCAGTGCCAGTTCCTGTTTTCAGCTGTTTTTCTATTTCAGTTTTCCCCCATATAAAAAGTGCCGGAAAAATTCGGGAAAATTCAGATAAAAAATCAGCGTGACGGAAGCTTCGAGAAAAGCCCGGGAGGGGCCAGAGGGGGGCCAGGGAGGCCCAGGCGGCCACCCAGCGCGGCCCCACCCCTGGTCGCGCCAGGTGGGCGCCTGGGGCCCCTGGTCCACCTCTGGCTGCCCCCCTTCGCCTATTTATCCCCCGTCACGGGAAAACTCCAGAACAAGAACCCTATTCCGCGAACTGGCCTCTGTTCCGCCGCCGCCGTGCTTCGAAGATCGGGAGCACCAGAAGACCTCTTCCCGGCAACCTGCCGGAGGGAGGATTGACCTCCGGGAGTCTCCTCTCCACCATGGATGCTCCCCGGATGTCTCGTGAGTAGTTTTCCTTGGACCATGGGTCCGTGATCAGTAGCTATGTGATGTTCTCCTCCCCTCTTTGATCTTCATTGTTTAGACCTCGTGAGCTGCCCTACATGATCGAGGCACCTTTGTAATATTTCTGCTATTGCTATGTTGAGTTTGATCGGATCTGATGGATTATGAGATTATTTTCAGATTGTGATAGAGTAATATATTTGGTTTTTATCTCTTATATTTTTGTTCCTAAGTAATTCTTGCATGCTCTCCGTTGTTGTTTATTGCCTTGGCCAAGTAGTAGGTAGTGACTCCAAGAGGGAGCGTTGTGCTAGATTGTGGGTTCATGCCTCCCTGATGACATGCTTGAGTGACAGAAACATGAGTCTAGGGGATGTGCTGTTTCCACAAGGGGGAAAACAACGGTGCTTGTAACAGCGGTTACAAGGATTGTTTACTTTACGCAAAGTTCTTCTTAATGCAATTGTCTATTGCTTTGGGTTTACACTTTGGGTGGGGCTCGCAACTTAATACCAGCGAGATGTTCTGGATAGATATCTCAAGGTGGAAGATTAGTAGTAGATGCAGATGGATTTCGGTCTACTTACTTTGGCGTACTGCCCGTGCTTTTGAACCTCTTCCTTTCTTTTGTAGCATAGTTAGCATTGCGGTGCGTTCTTAATCCTGTCAATTGCCTTTCTGTAATTTGTTTACCTCGCATAGCATTCTTATCGTATTTTGGGAGAGAGACATCACTAGAGAACATCACGTATCCTGGTCCATATCCTCATTATTGTTTCCAAGCTGTATTTACTTTTCTGCATTTACTTTCAAGTTGTTATCATTATCCCCTTGCGTTTTATCATTTGGGAACAACAAGACCGGAGAGATTGACAACCTCTCTGAATTTCGTTGGGAGCAAAGTTATCTGTGTCTGTGTGCAGGTCCGCGTCAGTTGCGCCGCTGACACCTACTTATCATCTCTGGAGTCCTACTGGAGACAAACCTTGGTATCTTTACTGAGGGAAACTTGCTGTTGTACCGCATCACGCCTTCCACTTGGGGCTTACCAACGAAGGGCGAGAAGCCGTCAACAGTTCACCGTCCCCGCCGTTGCGTGCTTGGGCTGCTACCTTATAGGTCACCGACGTCACCTTTGCTCCTCCCTGTGGTTGTGTGTGTGCACCACTGGGTGCGGGAGAATAAGGGCATCTCCCTAGTGCCAGGCCCTAATTAGATTAGGGGGGTAATCCCCATTTAAATTAACCCCATGGCTAATTAATCTGATAACCCCCCCTAGGTGGCTGACATGTGGATCCCACAACTTATTAGCTAAATAAAAATAGAAATAAAACCTGTTAGATAAATGAGTGTATGACAACTGGACCCCACTTGATATTAATTAAATAAAATGGATTTTATTAAATATGTGGATGACATGATGGACCCACTGGTCAGGTTTGACCAGTCAAAGTTGACAGTTGGGCCCCACCTATAAGTTTGACCAGTCAAATACATTATTCTGGATAACGTTGGATTTTCTAATAAAAGTAATTCCAGAAAAACTAGAAAATGATTTAAACTTAGAAGTTTAATATCTTTTAAACCGTATGTCATATGGAAAAACTTTATACATGAAAGTTGCTCAAAAAAACTAGAAGAAATATGGATATACTACGGATGTACCCACCATCCCCCTCTAAGATATCGAACCCGAGACATTCCCCCTCCGGAGTGTCTGTCTGATAATCACCTGGATCCGGTAAACCATCCCAGAGATCACCTATCTATCTATATTTATCTATTGCACTAGGCATTGCTGATGCTATGTTACATTCCTATTCATTGCATAGCCTGTCATTGTCGCCCTTTGTTGTACCTTCCTTTATCCTATGTTGCATATTAAATATATATATTATTAAGTAGTTAGCCATGCGCATTGTTAGTCAACTAGGATTAGATATTGGGTCGTGATAGCTTTGGGGAGTGAACGCGGATATAATTTATAATAAGTACAGTAGGTACGGTACAGTGCAGACACCTTTGAAGGTAAGAAGTCGGGTGACCCAACTTTGCCCGCGAGTGGTATTGTGACGGGATGAGAGGGAGGGTACGAATGATGTATAGGTGTGCTTGGACTTTGATTGTTGTCCGCGAGAGTTACCAAACCACAAAAGTCGAGCTCTTCCAAGAGCACAAGCGAGATAAGGTAAGGAATCAGTTCACCTTGTTGGTAACCGTGTGCTTTGACGGGACGACAGGGCAGACACCGATGTACTGGTGGACCTGACAATTGTTCCTTGTCCCTTGTGTTACTAGTCGGGAAACGATAACAGTTGTCTACGAGATAATAATAAAATGCTAAAATGGGTCAAGTGGATGACTTGAGTGGGTCGATGTGCCCTATACGCGCTACCTCCATGCGGGATAACGGGTGTGGGACCCTCGGCGGCGTACATTCTATCGAAAGTTCTGAAAGACGTCAAGTTCAGCATTGTGGCTGTGGCGGATCGTTCGACCCAGTTGGGGAGTGGTGCTCGTATCCACACTGCACGCAACGACCCGGAGTCCGAGGGGCGATGGCCCAAGACCCCCGAGCGCTTAGGACTTTAGACCGGCGGGAACCTCTCTGATTAGCCTAGGTAGGACTACGTCGTGTCGGATAGCCTTAGTGGGGCATTCCCTAACAAGGTGTGCGCCACCCTAGAGATCCGAGCGTGTAGGGTAACAGTAGTGCAACCCCTGCAAGGATGATAATCTATTCGAATAGCCGTGTCCATGTTAACAGGATGCTTTATGCTGAAGCCAGATCCTACTACTACATTACTAAATTGTTGGTTCCGTGTTTTCTTCCTCGTAGGGAAGTCGAGGAAGTGATCTCAGAGGCATTGATAATTATTACAACTTACTATTAAACAATGTTGCAGCAACTTCTGCTGCGTTGTTACTTTATGCTTTATGTATAACCATTGGCTATTCTGTTCTCATGCTGCAAGAACCGCGTGAAGATGCTAGTCTTCGATAGGCCTAGCATATTCCCCCTTTCCCTGGTATTTCTGCCTTGCAGTGTCACAACGGTTTTAATTATTCTTAAAAAGGAACACACATATCGGTTTTTGTCTCATACTTAATTAGGTTGAACACACACAAGAAACTACAGGGATGGCGTTAGTGAGCCAAGTAGGATGCACAAGATTCGTACTTGTGTATATCACAAGGCTCGCTAACTCATCCATGCTTTCATAATATTGTGTCACAACGGTTTTAATCATCGGCATTTAAAACAAAAGTAAAAAAGAGATGAACTCAAATAAAATGCAACAATAATATTTTATCATATAATATTACTAATATATCTCGAATAATCCTGTCAATGCAACAATAATATCACCAATACATCTACGAAATTCACTACTACATCTCGAAAAATCAAACTCGACGACGTCCCGTAGCCAAGCCACGGACGGTAAATACCCAAAGAAAAGGAACCGCCACAGGAACATAGCTCAGGTGAGAGCCGTGAAGAATATGCCAGGTGGAGAACCCGACGTCCAACACAACCAAGTAGCGACGGACGTGCTTGTCCTCCTCCCTGACCCGGAGACGTACCACCTCCTCGGGGGATGGCTCCCTCCGCACCGACTGTGGCCCACGTCACCGCCACCAAAGAAGCTTTGGGTCGACGACATGACCCGGAATCCTCACCACACGGCGCGCCCCGGAAACCACCTCCCAGTGCCAGCCCGAGGGAGCCCAGTCCCGGACATTGTGCATCCCATCAAGCAGGTGCTCTCTGCCACCGCGACGAGGATGCGGGCCAGGCATCGTCGCCGAGAACTTATTTAATATACAAAGTTTTATTAAAATGAACGAGCGAAAAATTTATACTAACTAACAAATTAACAAAATAAGACAAAAGTACTTTGAAATAATGCCTCATACTTAGATTGGACACATAAGCGATTCCCGGGAGAGTGTGACCGGAAACCCAAGCAGGATGCACAAGTTCCGTACTTGTACATATCACAAGGGTTTGCTTCACACTCTCCCCGATGTCACATAGTCTCACAATATATTTGAATCATCGGCATTCTAAAAAAGGAGAAATAGTGCCTCATATTTAGATTGGACACATAAGTGAATTAGAGGGGGGGTGTGGCAGGTACCCAAGTAGGAAGCACAAGTTCCGTACTTGTACATATCACAAGGGTAGCTGCACGCTCTCCCAAGATGTCACATAATTTCACAATATATTTAAATCATCGGGATTCTAAAAAAATAGCAAAAGTGATGATAAATAGTAATTTGATGCCGAAACACCATTTAACTCCCGTTTCGACAAATCTCGGGCACTCGATATATCCTACTTTTCTAGCACAAGTCATGCCGAAATCCACGGAAATTTCCGGCAAGACATTTGCTAAAAATTCGACATACAGAGCGCCTGAAATTTTCCGGAACGGAAATGAATCGACATTCCAGCAAAACATAGGTCACTCATATCTCTGAAAATTTTGATATGACATTTCCTAATATAAATTTGCTCAACAAAAATTCTAATTGTCTCAATATGCTAACAAAAATCCTAATTTCCTAACAAAAATCATAATTACCTCAATATGCTAACCAAAAATCCTAATTGCCTCATGTCATTGCTAATAGTAGGAAAATGATTCTAGCATATGTTAGTACATTCCTTCTGGTCAGAGTCATCGGACATGCACATAATTGCCTCAACAAAAATCCTATTTTTGCAATTCTAATTGAGGAAGGGGGAGGGGGAAACTCACCGCACAAGGGGTGGCCTACGGCGACGGCGCGACGGCGACGAGGGCCCGGGCGGGCGACGGCGAGGAGAGGGCGCGAGTGGGTGCAAGTGAAGTGGGATCAGTTAGATCCAGATGCAGTGCTATAGCACATTATCTGCAGCGCGGGATGCGTCAGGCGCGCTATACATGGGTAGATCTTCTACAACGCGGGACCATGTCCCGCGCTGCTGATATGTGGGCCCAAAATAACGGGCCGGTTGCTATCCACATTAGCAGCGCCGGGCAGGATAATTGCGCTGCAGATGTCCTGGACATCTGCAGCGCGGCCTTGCTGCCACGCGCTTTTACATTTTCCAGCCAATGCATCATAGGTGTCCCCACATACTTTCAGTGTGGTTTGCGGACAGTCGCGCTGCTAATTGCTAGGCAACTGCAGCTCGTTGTACTAGCCCGCGCTGCTATTATTTACCTGCAACGTTGTTCATTGGTCCCGCGTTGCTAATCGTCATTCTTGTATGATCATTATCCTAGTAGTGTCAACATTTTCTTAGAATGAGACATATTACAAAATAAAGAGTCACTCAAGGGAACAGCATCCAGGAAACAAGACTTCCCCATCTACTTAGCACCCTTAGACCTGCGGAGATTGGCTTCTACAACCAATTGCAATCGGCGGGCTAGCTCGGTGGCTCGCCTGTTCTGCTCGTTCGTATAGTTGGGCACGGTATTCACCATGTCATCCTCAATTGGCACACCGCTCCCTAAGAGAACAACAAAGGATGTCGCAAATCCACTCACCACGGTCTCACGGACGAAGCTCTCCAGGAGTCCACCACCCGCGCCAAATGCAGCAACCAACAGATCAAGACCTTTGGGTTGATTGTAACAACCCATGTGCAATAAATAGAAAACACCATGAGATTGTACATTGTCTGTTGACTTTGTAACTTGGCATGATGCTAAAGGTTGTAATTTCATGTGGTGATCTAAATTTACATTGGGATTGGAGCCCATCTGGTTTGGTTGAGTTTGCTTCCAAAGTGGTTCAAGAAGCGTGTTTGAAGAATTTTCATTGTTGCATGCATGCTCTCCCTGACCCCAAACTTGGCCTAGCCAATTCCTTTGCAATGACAAGGGTTTTTAAAACCTCAAATCATTTTTTCCATCATCCAAAATATGGGCTCTAGTTCGAAATGATTTTGAATTCAAAAATGAGCTCACAATTTTGTTGTTGCCAAAAATTCCCAAACCATTTTTGGAAATTGAGGAATAATGCAAGGTTAATTATACATATTTTTATGTATTTTTCCCACTTGTATTTAATCCAGGAAAACTCTGAATCCTTTCTGTTTTATTTAAATAGAAAATGGATCAGCAGCTCGTTTTTATTCCTTTTTCAATTCCTGCTGGAAGCCTAGCCCACCTAGCCTCCTCCCCGCAACCCACTTGGAGCCTTTCCAGCGAAGCGGTACGCGGAGTGGCTCGTTAGCCGTCCGATCAAGATCCAAGCACCCTCCTCCTTCGTCTTTCCAGCGTGGCCGAGGTCCCCCCGAGCTCCCCTCTCACAGCCGACGCCGGCGTCGACGTCGATGACGGCCAGCGTGGCTGGGGGCCTCCCCCCTTTATAAGCTGGCCCCAAGCGCGTTCTGGGAACCCTAGGAACCCCTTCCTCCTTCCAGGTTCCGCCGCCGCCGCCGGATTTGACCCCGAGGTCCTCCCCTGTTCCGCCATGGCCGCCGGCCAATTCCGTCAAATTACTCGCCGTCCTTCGCTTTCTTGGATCGTGCTTTTGAACTCACCCTTCCCTGCGTGTGCTTGACCCATTCCTGGTCGCAGGAACCAGAAGGAGGAACGGGTTCGTAGCGGTGCTGTGGACGCCGTCGGGAACCCGCACCACCTCGTCGTCGCCAGGGTCGTCTTCTTCCTCTCCGGGTTGCTCGAGTTCGACCACGACACCCCCAAGGTGATCCTCGTGGTGCCCTTCTACCTCCCGTAGAGCGTAGCCTAGTTCCCCGCGCGGTAGCTTGTCTGAATCCTCCGCGCGTCGTCGTCGCCGACGAGCCACCGTGGCCGCCTTGTCTATGGCGTGCCCGGGGTGCGCTCGAGCGTGCCTAGGCGTGCTCTGGCCACGCATATGGACTCAAAGGAGCTCCTTTGCGCAAGTTTTGGCCGTAGCCACGCCCGTGTCTGAACTCTTGCATGTTGGACAGTGGCGCCGCTGTGTGTTCCGATGAGCCTCACGTCGCCGTCGTGAAGCGTAGGGCCGAGCTCGAGGTGTGGCATTGTAGCAGGATGTGCCAGGAGGCCGTAGCAACTCGTGGTGTCGCTGGAGGAGCCCCGAAGCCGTGGCTAGCTTCGCCTGAACTTGCTGTCGCCGCCGCCTGTTTTTCTGTCAGTGGGTGCAGTGTTGCGCTGTCTTCTTCAGAGGAGCCTAGCGTCCTCCCTGCTGGGCTTCGACCAACTCCGAGGACACCTACGTGATCGCGGTGATGCCCTCTCCAAGTTGCGCTAGATAGAAGGGCCGGAGACGTCTCAACGGCGACGAGAGCCTCGTCGTAGTTCTCTGTCGCAGGTGCCTGTCGGGTGCGTTTTGAATTCAGTTAACCACTTGGGGTTAACTTAACCTGCAGCCAACACTTCTTTGCTCAGCAGTTCGATCGTAGCGCAGTGGTCAGGGGGTTAGTGGAGAAGGCCACGTCCTGGGTTCGAGTCCCAGCCGAGGCAAACCCCCCTTTTTATTTTCGTTTTCTGTTTTTTGCTTGGACGTGGGCCTTGCCCAGTGGGCCTGGAGAGAAGAGAAGTGGGCCTGGCGCCCGAGGGCAGCCCAGCAGGCCAGTGCCACTTTTATTTTCTTTTTCTTTTGTTTTTCTTTTTTTGCTTAATTCAAATTTGAATTTGATTCCAAATTCAAATCTGTTTTGAGCTTCAAATCTTTTGGGGCCATCCCATATATGGTTTTGGGGTAGCTTGAGCTACTGACCATCATGGTGAGTTCCTTTTTGCATTTTGCCCCTCTGAGTTTTGGAGTGTGGCAATTTTGCAAATAAACCCCTTTTTCATTTCTTTGATTTTATCAAGTTTTGCCCAAATTCAAAAATGGCCATGCCATATATGATTTTTGGGTAGTTTCAACCAAGGAGTTGCATGGTGATAATGGTGTAACCATTTGAGCCTTTTTCAAAAATGCATCCAGTGCAATTTTGCACTCAGCCCCCTGAAAATTCTTTTGAATTGCAACTGCGTTTGCAAATACAGAGGATACCATATCATATATGGTTTTGGGGTAGATTTTTGCAAGAATTGCAATGATGATGTCCTCATGATGTTTTGTGCAACTTTTGGACAGGGTGTGACCACTTTGTCCAGGGTTCATCTGTCTCTTCCTTTCTTTGCATCATTCCAATTTCAGTGCATGTTGGAAGTGATGTTCCTTTGATCCTTTCAAATTCTGTTTCATGTCATCTCCAGTTATTTTCCTCAAACCAGCTCCTAACACATTGACTTTTGCAATGTGGTTGGACTCCATCTTTTGTTGCACCTTCCTTGTGTCAAATTCACCGACACTACTCTGTCTCCGGAATCGATGTTTACTTTTCACGTTGTTTTGTTTCTGTTAAATGCTTTGTTGAACATGCCATGTTGACATGCTACTTACACCTAAATAAGGCTAAGACCAAAGCTACTATTACGTAAATAAATTGCATATGAAGTTGTTGACGTGTCGTCACCACCTTCATTTAAATCTGACTCGATAGGGTCACATCATGTCAATTAAACTTGATCATACCATCTTTGCCTGTGTATTTCCCTCATTGCTTACTTGTGTGCCTTTTCCTTGTCGGTACCTTACGTTAGCACCTGAGACCGCCGAGGAGACTTACGTGGAGATTTCCGACACCGAGCCTGAGGACCGTGATGCGTCTGCTTCGACGACCGATTACCCAGGCAAGGGGAAGATTCATACCATTACTTGATACCTTTCTGCCTAACTACCTAGCTGTAGCCTAGAACGTTTGTTTGATCCTATCCACTTTGAAGATGCCACTTTCAAAACCCAAACAGCCATGATCCCCACATCCCAGCAAACCTTGTATTGCTAAGTTACCGCAGCTCAGCCATTGCTTAGTATGAGTAGGAAAACTTGCTGCTTACCCTATGCTATGGTTTGGGATATCATGTTATTTTAAAGAAGTTGGTTGATATTTATTATTATTATGATGTTAACTTATACTTGACGAAAGATGGGAGATCAGGCTGTTCCCGCCAGGTGTTTTGTTCCATTTGAGTCACCTAGGTCCCGAGTTCCGGGTATTGTGTTTCTTGACGAGCGTGCCTAATCGTGTGTGGGATTGTATGGGGTCCCCTTGTCTTACCTACCTAGCTTCATACAATTCTAGTGGTGGCCCGAGCTGATTTACTATTTGCTTTGTGTGTGTGCTGGTGGTACCCAGTTGTTTACAAACCACCTTGGGCCAGGAGGACTTGTGCCTTCGCTAGCCCACTTTGTCCGGCTGAGGACCCGGTGTCCCATGTGTGATTAACCGGGTATCCAAACCTGCGACAGACGGTAGAGGCCGATTCGAGAGCACGACCGGCTTTTGAATTGGGTGTCGACTCACCGGGGGCCACCCGGAGTTGTGCGTTGTTAGTTAGAGGGACTCTGACGTTCCGGAGTTTCAGGCGTTTACCTAGCCAAGTGGAAACCGGGCATACATGCGAACAACATCCCTGCAGGGTTAAATCTTTTCGAAAAGCCGTGTCCGCGATTATGGACGACTTGAGACCTACTCCTTGTTCATAGAACAACATCAATTTAAACTTAAATTAAAACTTGCCTACCGTGTGAGTTCCTTGGTTGCTTTTCTTCGTCCAGGGGGACCGAGAGAAGATACAGGTTGTGTTATGTTTGACGTAAGTAGATGGATAGCAGACTTATGACGCGATGGCACGTGCACTTCTTGGATCTTACCTCTACTCTAATAGAACGTTAGCCACCATATATGCTAGTGCGGCTGCAACCTTACCTTTACTTGTCTTACCGTAGGAAGTCAGCTATCCTGTAATGATATAATCTCACCGCTGTTTTCTTTTTGTGCTTTTACTGTTTTTCCTGATCGGCCGCTATCTTTTTGTGGAGTACTACCTGGACCCGAGCTCTGGACGATACTTGGTGGAGGTGCCCCCGGAGGATGACGATGAGATCGACCTCGTTCAGTAGATCCTACAGTTGGGCTTCGACGATCCGTGGGTGGACTCTTTATGTGCAGCCCTCTCTAGGGAAATTTGGATTTTGACCGTACTCGGTCGTGTTTGTCTTCCGCTTGTTGCATGATATTCTGTTGGGTCCACGGACCTCTGAGATGTTGTAATAATTCCAGTGGCGGTGTATGCCCTGGACTCTACATATTTATGTCTTAGTTAAATTTCTTTGTTCTTATACTCGTTGTTGAGAATCCGGCAGCGACACGAGTGCGAGTGTCGTGAGTCGGTGGCTCTTTATGCGCTACTAACTTGAGCAGGACGCGAGAGCGACTAACTCGAGTTAGCACCGTATCGGGGGCTTACAACTTGGTATCAGAGCAGGACTGACTGTAGGACCCCTTACTGGCCGAAGTTGAGTCTAGAAACTATTTTGTAGTTACTATGGAAAATCGGAGAGTAGGAACTCTTTATTTTTCTTCTTACCCCACCCTCCCACCCCTTTTTCCGTGAGGAAGTGAAATGTTGTTTTTCTCTCTGCAAGTTATCCCCTTTCAAAAACAAATATAGGTTCTCGTTTACATGAGGCTCCGATTCCTCTATAATTTTTTGCTAGCGACGAGATGTGTTGGCATCTTTGAGACCACTGAGCCTCCACTTGGGGTTGACTGCTCTACCTCGCTTACGGCGTACCCCAGGTGAAACGTCCATACATGATTGGCGGGCATCCTATGGTAATATGGATGTGGTGTCTTTTCCCCTATGGACGATCGTGATGGCGGGCCGCTCAGGGCAGATGTCTCATTGTTCAGGTTTCCAACCGCTCGTATATATTGTTGTGTGCTCGCTAGCAGATTATTATCTTGGATTCGGATGATCTCGGTTTGGGGATTCCAGTAGCACCTAGCTTTTGACTTTCCGGGTTAACTTTGGTGGAATTTCAGCCTTCGGCTTTCTCATACCTCGTGAGGAAGTTTTGTTGATATTGCTTTATCTTCTGGTTACATCAATGTTTCGACCATGTTCTCATAAGTGTTCCTGTATACAGGATGCCAAGAGCGAACATGCTGCCGCCAGAGAACCCTCTCCTTGGGGAGGCTGTGACTGCAGTGGCTCAGGGCACAACTGTGATCTTACAGATGCTATAGAACCAGACTGCCCAGAGGAATGAGCGACCACAATACACCACACTGCAGCAGTTCCTCGCGATCAACCCCCCAGGTTCTCCGAGGCTCGAGACCCGCTGGAGGCAGATGACTGGATCGCAAAGATCAAGAAGGACTTCAATGCAAACACCGTCAGACCCGTCGACTACGTCACCTTCGCCTCCTTCCAGCTTCAGGGTGCAGCAGCCATCTGGTATGATACCTACAAGGCCAACAAGGGCGATGCTATCATCACGTGGGCAGATTTCGTCGCAGACTTCAGAGCAGCGCATATTCCGAGTGGCCTGATGGACAGGAAGCATGAGGAGTTCTTGGCTTTGATACAGGGTGACACGTCAGTTCAGGAGTACAACCTGGCCTTCGTCAGGCTCGCCAGGTACGCTCCAGAGGAGGTCAGCACAGAGGCTAAGAAGATTGTGAGATTCCGTGGAGGTCTCAGCACAGAGATCAAGTACGCGCTCACTCAATGCAGTCCCACGCTGTTCTCACAGTTCGTGGATCAGGCTATCCGCCAGGAGTCAGCTAGAGCAGAGTGGGATGTAGACAGGAAGCGCCAGAGAGAGCACAGTTCCGCAGTGATGATCCACAAGAAGGCAAAGACTTGGGTTGCAGAGGCACCACCACAGAGGCAGCAGTACCACCAGAGGGGGGCAGTTGTCCGCACTTTTGCCCGCCCTCCCGTCCCAGTCCAGCAGGGGCCTCGCTCTACACCACCACATGCGAGGCCACCCAAGCCGCAGCAGCAGCCCAGGCCGGGCGTGATTTGCTACAAGTGCAGAGAGCCAGGGCACACGTCTCCCAACTGCACTGACCCGCGCTTTGCTCGGCTCCCACCGCCTCCACCTCGCTCTACTCCGATCACCGCGATGGTGAAGGCACAGCCACGTGCAGTTCGGGTGAACAACGTGATGCTCACAGATGCTCAACATTCTTCAGAGATCGTTCTTGGTAGGTTGCTTGTGTGTTCAGTTCCCGCGACAGTTCTGTTCGATTCCGGAGCTTCCCATTCGTTCATATCCAATGCCTTTGCTATGTCACTTGACCTTCCGAGAGAGCAGTTGCCTAAACCGCTCTCAGTTTGTTCTCCGGGCTCTAGAGTGGAGTCTTCCAGGCTTGTTCCAGATGTGGAGATCCATATTCAGGGCATTGTTTTCACAGCATCCCTGATTGTCTTGCCTCGTTCCGACATTGATGTCATTTTGGGCATGGATTGGCTTGTGCAGCACAAGGCCAATATTGATTGTCCAACCAGATCAGTGAAGTTGACACATGATTCAGGCGCAGAGGTCTTGTACACTTGTGGCTCTATGACAGGACCAGCACAGTTGTACGCATTGAACGCAGGAGTTGCGCCATTGCTCGAAGAGGTCAGAGTTGTCTGTGAGTTCCCAGACGTCTTTCCAGAGGAGTTGCCAGGAATTCCCCTAGTTCGAGCTATTGAGTTCGTTATTGAGCTAGAGCCTGGTACCCAGCCGATTTCTCGGCATCCGTACAAGATGTGTTCGAAGGAGTTGATCGAGCTCAAGAAGCAGTTGACAGAGTTGGAGGCAGGCGGTTTTATCCGCGCGAGCACTTCCCCTTGGGGTGCACCAGCTTTGTTTGTCCAGAAGAAGGATGGGACTAGCCGCTTGGTCCAGGACTATCGTGGTATCAACAAGAAGACCATCAAGAACAAGTACCCTTTGCCACGCATCAATGATCTGTTTGAGCAGTTAAATGGGGCTAAGGTGTTTTCCAAGCTTGACTTGAGGATGGGGTATCACCAAATCCGTGTTCGTGAAGAGGATATTCCCAAGACCGCGTTCAGCACACGTTATGGGTTGTATGAGTTCACAGTCATGACTTTTGGCTTCCCAAATGCCCCTCCGACATTCATGAGAGCTATGAACTATTTGTTCCAAGAATGGCTTGATGTGTTTGTGATCCTCTACCTCGATGACATTCTTGTCTATTCCAAGTCAGAGGCTGAGCATGAGGAACATTTGCGCTTGGTGCTGCAGAAGTTAAGAGAGCACCCGTATTACGCCAAGTTCTCCAAGTGTGAGTTTTGGCTAGACAAGGTCAATTTTCTGGGCCATGTCATCTCCGCCGAGGGAATTGAGGTTGACCCAGAGCGAGTCCACACTATTCAAGAGTGGGCTCCACCGAAGAACGTGAAGCAGCTAAGGAGTTTTCTCGGCCTCGCCAGTTATTGCAGGAGGTTTGTGCAGAATTTCTCCAAAATAGCGAAGCCAATGACGGAATTGTTGTGCAAGGACAAGCGGTACACTTGGTCACCAGCTTTCTAGTCAGCCTTCGAGGAGTTGAAAGAGAAGCTGACCACAACTCCAATTCTCACGCCGCCAGATGAGTCACAGCCTTTTCAGGTGTTTTGTGATGCTTCCTTGCAAGGTCTGGGCGGAGTTTTGATGCAAGGCAGGAATATTGTGGCGTATACCTCACGGCAGTTGAAGACAAGTGAGAGGAATTATCCCACGCACGACTTGGAGCTTGCAGCAGTTGTGCACGCTTTGGTCACTTGGCGACACCTCTTCTTAGGGAGGAAGGTGGATGTGTTCACGGACCACAAGAGTCTGAAGTACTTGTTCACTCAGCCAAATCTGAACTTGAGGCAAAGAAGATGGCTTGAAACCATTACTGAGTACACAGTTGATATTTAGTACACGCCTGGGAAGGCGAATGTCATAGCTGATGCGCTGAGCCGCAAGGGCGATTGCAATAATATCCAGGTGCAGAAGATACACCCTGATTTGTGTGAGTCCTTTCGAAGGCTCAATCTCGAGCTAGTTCCAGCAGGCTACGTAGCCAACCTTGTGGTAGAGCCCACTATCCATGAGAAGATTCGTGAAGCTCAGTCTGGCAGCTCAATGATTCAGAAGATCAAACAGGGTATTGCCGCCTCAGTTCCAAAGTACGGTTGCTTTTCAGTGCATAATGACGGCACCGTGTTGTTCGAAGAGCGAGTTGTTGTTCCCAAGGAGGGAGATCTCAGAGAGGTCATCATGAAGGAAGCCCATGATTCCAAGCTGTCGATTCACCCTGGCATTACAAAGATGTATCAAGATCTCAAGCAAATCTTTTGGTGGACTCGTATGAAGCGGGATGTTGCCCGTTACGTGTCTTAGTGTGATGTGTGCAGGAGAGTGAAGGCACAGCACCAGAAGCCTGCAGGGTTGCTTCAGCCACTAGAGATCCCGGAGTGGAAATGGGATCATATAGAGATGGATTTCATCACAGGCTTCCCTTTGTCGCAGAAGAAGAACAATGCCATCTTTGTTGTCATTGACAATCTTTCCAAAGTTGCCCACTTCTTTCCAGTGAAGGACTCCATTTCAGCAGCTCAGTTGGCGGATTTGTACACCGCAAGAGTTGTATCTTTGCATGGCATTCCCAAGAAGATCAGTTCTGATAGAGGCAGCCTTTTCACCTCTAAGTTCTGGCAGGCCTTTCAAAAGGCGATTGGTACGACAGTGTTGTTCAGTACCGCTTATCACCCTCAGACAAGTGGGCAAGTCGAGCGCGTGAACCAAATCCTCGAGGACATGCTTTGGGCATGTGTCATCTCGTTTGGCATGAAGTGGGAAGAGTGCTTGCCGTATGCTAAGTTCTCTTACAACAACAGCTATCAGGCAAGTCTGCAGGCAGCGCCGTTTGAAGTCTTGTATGGCCGCAAGTGCAGGACACCATTGAACTGGTCCGAGACAGGTGAGAGGCAGCTGTTCGGTCCAGACGTGATCCAAGAGGCAGAGGACAGAGTGAAGATTGTCCGAGAGCACCTAAAGGCAGCACAGTCTAGGCAGAAGGCCTATTATGACAAAAGGCACCGTTGTGTAGCGTTTCAGGTTGGTGATTGGGCGTACCTGAGAGCGTCTCCATTGAGGGGAACTGACCGCTTTGGCATCAAAGGAAAGCTCGCTCCAAGATTTGTCGGACCTTTCCGCATCCTTGAGACTAGAGGACCTCTTGCCTTTCGGCTTGAGCTTCCAGAGAGTCTGTCCATGGTGCATGACGTGTTCCATGTGTCCCAGCTAAAGCAGTGCTTCAAGCAGCCAGAGCAGGCTGTTGACTTGGGCGAGATCCAGCTGAGTGCGGACCTTTCCTACTCAGAGAGTCCAGTCCGTGTTCTTGAGAAGTCCGAGCGCAAGACTCGCAACAAGACCGTCAAGTTCATGAAAGTTCAGTGGTCACATCATTCGGAGAAGGAAGCAACGTGGGAGCGTGAAGATCATCTTCGTTCTGAGTATCCTGAGTTGTTTCAGGCTTAGATCTCGGGACGAGATCCTGTGTTGGTGGGGGAGTGCTGTAACAGCCCATGTGCAATAAATAGAAAACACCATGAGATTGTACCTTGTCTGTTGACTTTGTAACTTGGCATGATGCTAAAGGTTGTAATTTCATGTGGTGATCTAAATTTACATTGGGATTGGAGCCCATCTGGTTTGGTTGAGTTTGCTTCCAAAGTGGTTCAAGAAGGGTGTTTGAAGATTTTTCATTGTTGGATGCATGCTCTCCCTGACCCCAAACTTGGCCTAGCCATTTCCTTTGCAATGACAAGGGTTTTAAAACCTCAAATCATTTTTGCCATCATCCAAAATAAGGTCTCTAGTTCAAAGTGATTTTGAATTCAAAAATGAGCTCACAATTTTGTTGTTGCCAAAAATGCCCAAACCATTTTTGGAAATTGAGGAATAATGCAAGGTTAATTATACATATTTTTATGTATTTTTCCCACTTGTATTTAATCCAGGAAAACTCTGAATCCTTTCTGTTTTATTTAAATAGAAAATGGATCAGGAACTCGTTTTTATTACTTTTTCAATTCCTGCTGGAAGCCCAGCCCACCTAGCCTCCTCCCCGCAGCCTAGTTGGAGCCTTTCCAGCGAAGCGGTTCGCGGAGTGGCTCGTTAGTCGTCCGATCAAGATCCAAGCGCCCTCCTCCTTCGTCTTTCCAGCGTGGCGGAGGTCCCCCCGAGCTCCCCTCTCACAACCGATGCCGGCGTCGATGTCGATGACGGCCAGCGTAGCTGGGGGCCTCCCCCCTTTATAAGCTGGCCCCGAGCGCGTTCTGGGAACCCTAGGAACCCCTTCCTCCCTCCAGGTTCCGCCGCCGCCGCCGGATTTGACCCCGAGGTCCTCCCCTGTTCCGCCATGGCCGCCGGCCAATTCCGTCAAATTCCTCGCCGTCCTTCGCTTTCTTGGATCGTGCTTTTGAACTCACCCTTCCCTGCGTGTGCTTGACCCATTCCTGGTCGCAGGAACCAGAAGGAGGCACGGGTTCGCAGCGGAGCCGTGGACGCCGTCGGGAACCCGCACCACCTCGTCGTCGCCAGGGTCATCTTCTTCCTCTCCGGGTTGCTCAAGTTCGACCACGACACCCCCAAGGTGATCCTCGTGGTGCCCTTCTCCCTCCCGTAGAGCGTAGCCTAGTTCCCCGCGCGGTAGCTTGTCTGAATCCTCCGCGCGTCGTCGTCGCCGATGAGCCACCGTGGCCGCCTTGTCTATGGCGTGCCCGAGGTGCGCTCGTGCGTGCCTAGGCGTGCTCTGGCCACGCATATGGACTCAAAGGAGCTCCTTTCGCAAGTTTTGGCCGTAGCCACGCCCGTGTCTGAACTCTCCATGTTGGACAGTGGCGCCGTCGTGTGTTCCGATGAGCCTCACGTCGACGTTGTGAAGCGTAGGGCCGAGCTCGAGGTGTGGCGTTGTAGCAGGATGTGCCAGGAGGCCGTAGCAACTCGTGGTGTCGCCGGAGGAGCCCCGGAGCCGTGGCTAGCTTCGCCTGAACTTGCTGTCGCCGCCGCCTGTTTTTCTGTCAGTGGGTGTAGTGTTTCGCCGTCGTCTTCAGAGGAGCCTAGTGTCCTCCCTGCTGGGCTTCGACCAACTCCGAGGACACCTACGTGATCGCGGTGATGCCCTCTCCCAGTTGCGCTAGATAGAAGGGCCGGAGACGTCTCAACGGCGACGAGAGCCTCGCCGGAGTTCTCTGTCGCAGGTGCCTGTCGGGTGCGTTTTGAATTCAGTTAACCACTTGGGGTTAACTTAACCTGCAGCCAACACTTCTTCGTTCAGCAGTTCGATCGTAGCGCAGTGGTCAGGGGGTCAATGGAGAAGGCCACGGCCTGGGTTCGAGTCCCAGCCGAGGCAAACCCCCCTTTTTCTTTTCGTTTTCTGTTTTTTTGCTTGGACGTGGGCCTTGCCCAGTGGGCCTGGAGAGAAGAGAAGTGGGCCTGGCGCCCGAGGGCAGCCCAGCAGGCCAGTGCCACTTTTATTTTCTTTTTCTTTTCTTTTTCTTTTTTTTCCTTAATTCAAATTTGAATTTGATTCCAAATTCAAATCTGTTTTGAGCTTCAAATCTTTTGGGGCCATCCCATATATGGTTTTGGGGTAGCTTGAGCTACTGACCATCATGGTGAGGTCCTTTTTGCATTTTGCCCCTCTGAGTTTTGGAGTGTGGCAATTTTGCAAATAAACCCCTTTTTCATTTCTTTGATTTTATCAAGTTTTGCCCAAATTCAAAAATGGCCATGCCATATATGATTTTTGGGTAGTTTCAACCAAGGAGTTGCATGGTGATAATGGTTTAACCATTTGAGCCTTTTTCAAAAATGCATCGAGTGCAATTCTGCACTCAGCCCCCTGAAAATTCTTTTGAATTGCAACTGTGTTTGCAAATACAGAGGATACCATATCATATATAGTTTTGGGGTAGATTTTTGCAAGGATTGCAATGATGATGTCCTCATGATGTTTTGTGCAACTTTTGGACAGGGTGTGACCACTTTGTCCAGGGTTCATCTGTCTCTTCCTTTCTTTGCATCATTCCAATTTCAGTGCATGTTGGAAGTGATGTTCCTTTGATCCTTTCAAATTCTGTTTCATGTCATCTCCAGTTATTTTCCTCAAACCAGCTCCTAACACATTTTCTTTTGCAATGTGGTTGGACTCCATCTTTTGTTGCACCTTCCTTGTGTCAAATTCACCGACACTACTCTGTCTCCGGAATCGATGTTATCTTTTCACGTTGTTTTGTTTCTGTTAAATGCTTTGTTGAACATGCCATGTTAACATGCTACTTACACCTAAATAAGGCTAAGACCAAAGCCACTATTACGTAAATAAATTGCATATGAAGTTGTTGACGTGTCGTCACCACCTTCATTTAAATCTGACTAGATAGGGTCACATCATATCAATTAAACTTGATCATACCAACTTTGCCTGTGCATTGCCCTCATTGCTTACTTGTGTGCCTTTTCCTTGTCGGTACCTTACGTTAGCACCTGAGACCGCCGAGGAGACTTACGTGGAGATTTCCGACACTGAACCCGAGGACCCTGCTGCGTCTGCTTCGACGACCGATTACCAAGGCAAGGGGAAGATTCATAACTTTACTTGATACCTTTCTGCATACCTGCCTAGCTGTAGCCTAGAACGTTTGTTTGATCTTATCCACTTTGAAGATGCCACTCTCAAAACCCAAACAGCCATGATCCCCACATCCCAGCAAACCTTGTATTGCTAAGTTACCGCTGCTCAGCCATTGCTTAGTATGAGTAGGAAAACTTGCTGCTTAACCTATGCTATGGTTTGGGATATCATGTTATTTTAAAGAAGTTGGTTGATATTTATTATTATTATGATGTTAACTTATACTTGACGAAAGATGGGAGACCAGGTTGTTCCCGCCAGGTGTTTTGTTCCATTTGAGTCACCTAGGTCCCGAGTTCCGGGTATTGTGTTTCTTGACGAGCGTGCCTAATCGTGTGTGGGATTCTATGGGGTTCCCTTGTCTTACCTACCTAGCTTCATACAATTCTAGTGGTGGCCCGAGTTGATATACTATTTGCTTTGTGTGTGTGCTAGTGGTACCCCAGTTGTTTACAAACCACCTTGGGCCAAGAGGACTTGTGCCTTGGCTGGCCCACTTTGTCCGGCTGAGGACCCGGTGTCCCATGTGTGATTAACCGGGTATCCAAACCTGCGACAGACGGTAGAGGCCGATTTGAGAGCACGGCCGGCTTTTGAATTGGGTGTTGACTCACCGGGGGCCACCCGGAGTTGTGCGTTGTTAGTTAGAGGGACTCTGACGTTCCGGAGTTTCAGGCGTTTACCTAGCCAAGTGGAAACCGGGCGTACATGCGAAGCCTATGATGGGCAGTTGGTACACCCCTGGAGGGTTAAATCTTTTCGAAAAGCCGTGTCCGCGGTTATGGACGACTTGAGACCTACTCCTTGTTCATAGAACAACATCAATTTAAACTTAAATTAAAACTTGCCTACCGTGTGAGTGCCTTGGTTGCTTTTCTTCGTCCAGGGGGACCGAGAGAAGATCCAGGTTGTGTTATGTTTGACGTAAGTAGATGGATAGCAGACTTATGACGCGATGTCACGTGTACTTCTTGGATCTTACCTCTACTCTAATGGAACGTTAGCCACCATATATGCTAGTGCGGCTGCAACCTTACCTTTACTTGTCTTACCGTAGGAAGTCAGCTATCATGTAATGATATAATCTCACCCCTGATTTCTTTTTGTGCTTTTACGGTTTTGCCTGATCGGCCGCTGCAGTGGAGTACTACCTCGACCCGAGCTCTGGACGGTACTTCGTGGAGGTGCCCCCGGAGGATGACGATGAGATCGACCTCGTTCTGTAGATCCTACAGTTGGGCTTCGACGATCCGTGGGTGGACTCTTTATGTGCAGCCCTCTCTAGGGCAATTTGGATTTTGACCGTACTCGGTCGTGTTTGTCTTCCGCTTGTTGCATGATATTCTGTTGGGTCCACGGACCTCTGAGATGTTGTAATAATTCCAGTGGCGGTGTATGCCCTGGACTCTACATATTTATGTCTTAGTTAAATTTCTTTGTTCTTATACTTGTTGTTGAGAATCCGGCAGCGACACGAGTGCGAGTGTCGTGAGTCGGTGGCTCTTTATGCGCTACTAACTTGAGCGGGACGCGAGAGCGACTAACTCGAGTAAGCACCGCATCGGGGGCTTTACACTGATCCTCTTCTTCTGGAAACACGTTCTTGTGCAGAAGCTTGAGGACAGTAGCAGCTCGATCAGTCATGGCCTTGACGGAGTCTGCAGCACTCGACACGGCATCAACAGCACCACGAAGAGTGTTCGTCTCCTCCGAGGCAACTGTTGCAACCTCAACATCTATGGAGTCTATATACCAGAGAGCTTCAATCAGAAATGAAGACAAAATCCAAAATCCAAGAAAAAAACAAAGAAGCAAATTACTTACCCGTCAGAGAACCCGCCGAAGCCGCTCAGCCTCACCAAGATGCACTTTGAGCTCTTTCTCTTTCGACTCCAAAGTACCCTGAAGCAAGGCAAGCTCCTTCTCCACTTTAGCAGCCCGCTTTGTGGCCTCATTCTTTCGGCCTACACCAAAAGCGTCATCAACCACTATCAAGAACGAACGACAAGAGTATAGAAGGCGGCAAAGAAACTTACGCCTCATGATAGTAAGTTTCCCCTGGACGGCATCATGGGCACCCCTAGATCGATCAGCGTCAGTCAGCACACGCTCACACATACGGAATAGAGGCTACAACAACAGAAAATTCAAAAATATGATTACAAGAAGGAAAACAGTCAAAGGCTGCGTGCAACCACTTGTCCCCCATCGGGAGCGCTGCCTCGCACCCAATGAAAACCTGCAAAGAAAGCTTCAAAGAGGAAAGATCATTACTTGTTGAGCCATCCGATCAAAGAACGCCGCCTTGTCCTCCATGGTGATGTCCTTATTCTCCAGGGTGTAACCTTCATCAACAACATGCTTCACTTCCAGAGAAGAATTGCCCTCTATCGCCGCTCCGGAACCACCTGACGGAGCGGCTGCAGGAGTCGCACCCACGCCTGAGACTGCTGGAGTCGACGAGGGACCCGAGTGCTAAACAGCAACACCGGAATCGGTCACACGAAGATCAGCAGTGGAAGCACTCGTCGACGAACCAGTCGGAACAGGCTGAGTCTTGAGGAACACTAGTTTTCAGCATGAGTACTAAAACAAAAACAAAGACAAAACCTAAAAAGGGACGAAGTACAAACCCAACAGGTGCAGCACCCGGACGAAGAAGCATCCCAATTTTCTTCTTTTTCTGAGAAACTGGAGGTGGACGGTGATACGTCCCAAACGTATCTATAATTTCTGCTTGCTCCATGCATGTTTTGTGTGACTTTGCCATGTTTTGCTTGAAATTTCATACACTTTTGAACCTATTTGGACTAACCTATTAACTCAGTGCACCCAGTTGCTAGTTTCTGTTTTCTGCTGTTTTTGTATTTCAGGTTTTCCGGCCACTAAAAGTGCTCCAAAAATTCCGGGAAAATTATATAAAAAATCAGCACAACAGAAGCTTCCGGAATCACCAAGAGAGGGAAGGGGGGCCACCACCAGGCAGCCAGGAGGGCAGGTGGCGCGGCCCCACCCTGGGCCGCACCAGGGACCCTCCTGACTGCCTCGTGGGTCCCCTCGATGGCCCCCTTCGCCTATATTTACCCCTCGGAGTGGAAACCCCTAATATCGATCTCTTTTTCGCGAACCCCCCTCTGTACCGCCGCCGCCGCCGTTTCAAGATTGGGGCTTCCTGGAGAAGCTGCCCTGGCACCCTGCCGGAAGGAGGAACCCCCTCCGGGAGACCATCCATAGCCATGGACGCCTCCCGGATGTACCGTGAGTAGTCCCCCTTGGACCATGGGTCCGTGACCAGTAGCTATGTGACGAATCTCGCCCCCTTTTGTGCTTCCACTTTCGAGTCCTCGTGAGCCGCTTCACATGATCGAGGCATCTATGTAATTTATGTTTTTTCTATGCTGAGTTTGTTGGGATCTGATGGATTATGAGATTATGTTCAGATTTTGATGAGTAATATATTTGGTTCTTCCCTTTTATATTTTGTTCTTGAGTAAATTCTTGCATGTTCTACGTTGCGGTATTTGCTTTGGCCAAGTATTTTATTTGCAACTCCAAGAGAGAGCGTTATGCTCGATTGTGGGTCCAGCCCCTTGATGTCTAGCTTGAGTGACAGAAACATGAGACTAGGGGATGTGCTGTTGCGACCAGGGATAAAACAACGGTGCTTGTACCTGCGGGTGCAAGGATTGTTTACTTTACGCAAAGTTCTTTTAATGCAGTTGTCTGTTGCTTTGAGTTTACACTTTGGGTGGGATTCGCAACTTAATACCAGCGAGATGTTCTGGATAGATATCTCAAGGTGGATGATTTGTAGTAGATGCAGATCGATTTCAGTCTACTTACCTTGGCGTACTGCCCATTTCTTTTGAGCCCTTCCTTTCTTTGCAGCATAGTTAGCATTGCGGTGCCTCCATAATCCTGTCAATAGCCCAACTGTGATTTGTTTACCTCGCTAGGACTTTTATCGTCTTTTGGGAGAGAGACATCACTAGTGAAAATCACGGGACCCCGGTCCATCTTCACATTATTGTTCACACCCTCAATTTACTTTCAGCTTTTACTTTCCTTTGCACCTTTTATCTCTTGTGTTGATCCTTTGTAAATGAAAAGGCCGGAGGAATTGACAACTCCTCTGTACTCATTGGGAGCAAAGTTATTTGTTGCTATGTGCAGGTCCACGACAACACCCTAGTCAGGAAGAAATTTCCGGCGACGTTGCCACCTACTTGTATCTCCTGAGTCCTCCTGGTTCGATAACCTTGGTATCTTCACCGAGGGAAACTTGCTGCTGCACTGCATCTCAAACCTTCCACTTGGGGTAACCAACGAGGGGAGAGAAGCCATCAAGAAAATTTCTGGCGCCGTTGTCGGGGACTCAAGGCTACAAGATAGGGGAGTTGCACGCTATCTTTTACCTTTGCTTTTTAGTCTTGTTAGTTTACCTTTCAGTTTTTACTTTTGTGTCCCTAATCAAAAATACCAAAAACACTTGTTACCTTGTCAGTAGTTACCACTATGGCTGGTCCTTTTGCCTTTGGTGAGGCAGAAGTGCTTACCTTTACTCAAAGAGGTGGTGAAAGTTTGAAAGATGCTTGGTATAGAATTAATGATTCTCAAAAAAGAGCCACCAAGAAGCAATCCACTACTATCCTTCTTAGAAATTTTTGTGTTGGGATTACTTCTTGGAATAGGTTTCTTTTAGACACTGCTATCAATGGGAACTTCATAGAGGCCCCAGTTTGGGAAGCCCTTAATGTTATTGAAAATCTTGTTGGAAGTATCCCCATTGTTAGTATTAAGGAGGACATTACTTTAGCTCACATTATGAGAAAACTTGAAAAAATAGAGCTAGAGGTGCCAAGTATCGATAGGGTGAATGAGTTGGATCGTAAGATTCAAGGGAATTTGAATAGGCTAGATAATTTCATGCAGAAAATTGTCAAAACTTTGGAGACTATCAAATCCCTTGATGAAAAGTCTTCTAGGATAGAAAAGATTGAGGAAGTTATTGAAACTTTAGGAACTACCTTTTCCTCAATCAAAACCAAAAAGGAGGAAACTCCAGCAAAGAAGGAACCTAAGTCCGTTTACGTACCCAAGGTTCCCTGAGCTAAAGCTAGCACACCCAGTGCCAAGAGAGTTGAAACGGTGAAAACTTTGGAGGAGACACCTATATTTAACTTTAATGAAACTCCAATTGATTTCCCTCCTTTTGATTTTATTCCAAGAAGCATTTTCATTCGTCCTTTATTTGAGAAACCCATTAAGACTAGTTGTACTATTGAAGAGCTTTTTGATGATCATGATGATGGATCAATAGATGCAACTTGATCTTCTGCTTTAAGCCTAGCTAATGGCTCTAAAGAAGCACTTTCGGGAGGCAGCCCGCAACGAAATTAGGTTTTTCTTTTTGCTTTTGTTCTGTTCTTAGTGGTCTTGATGATTTTTACTACTGTAGCAACATCATTGTATCTTTACTTTTCAAGCTTTCTGGCAAGTTTAGCCTCATACGGCAAGGGAAGTGAAAGTTGTGACATGCTGTCCAGAAAACAGATTATGTCCTCGTGACTAGAAAAATCAGCGAAAAATCCCAATTCATCTTTTTGAGCTGAAATTTTTGCACAGCGTGCTCTATACAATTACGAAACTTCCGTATGTTCTGGTTTTTTTTATTTGAGTTGCAGAAGTACCCCTAAAAAATTCGTTTTTTTCTGCTGTTCTGTTTTTCACAGATTCTGCCACGTTTTGCCTTTTCTTCGTTTTGCAAACCTTAAGCTTTCTTTTTCTTTGCAAAAACGTGTTGGCAATCTTGAGAAACAGTATATCTTCCTAGAAATCTTTATTTGCAGTAGAGGAAAATTATTTTATTAGGGTACCAACCTCTCTAATCAGCCTACAATGAGTTATGTATGAAGGGAGTTTTCAAGTGCGCGATGGAAGGTGATGAAAGAAGATTCAAGAGTGTCAAACGCTCAAGCTTGGGGATGCCCATGTGCACCCCCAATAAATATTCAAGAAGACTCTAGCGTCTAAGCTTGGGGATGCCCCCGGTGCATCCCCTTCTTCATCAACAATTATCAATTTGTCCCTCGTTGCACTATATTTTTATCACTTCATGCGTTATGTGCTATGCTTGGAGCGTCTCGCTCTTTACTTTTCTAGGTTTTGCTTTTTCTTTGTTTGCTGTAGTAACAAGTTAGATCCCAGCTTACTTACTCTTTTGTGTGGGAGAGATACACGCTCCGCTTGAACTAGAACTCATAGAATTTGCATGCTTATTCTTTTAGCTGTGAGCTGTTCTTTTTCTTTTCTTAGCTGTTGTTCTGTTTAGTTGTAGTGCTTTAGTTTTTCTAGAGCTTTTCTTTTGTCTTAGGTTGAACTTTCTATAGGTTGCATGTTTTATCTTGTTAGAGAGTTTGCCTGTTGCACTGAGTTCTGTGTCTTGACTGAAATTAGGTAGTTAAAGTTGTTGTTCTCTTTTTAGTAGTAACTTGCAATAGTTTTGAGGTATTGACTAGAGTAATGTTTGAACTTATGGTGTCAAGAGCTCTTGCCTATTAGTGATAGATGTCGTATTTTGGGCAATCCGTGTGTTTTTGAAAACCAAAAAACCCCTGTTGAGAACTCTAGCTACTAGATGGATCACTAACCTATGGAGGGTTCGAATATTAGAGTACACTCACGTACCATGAGTCTAGGATGCGCAAGGATAACCAAACCCCCATACACTCCTCCTCGGGGTACCTGTCTCTTTGTGAACCTCCTGATTAGATTGAGAGTTACCGATAAGTGCATGAGTTCTTCGGACTAATGTGAGTATTCGAAAGTTGACACTTCCACCCACCTATACTTTTTCTAGCCTCTTTGGTACCGTGCATTGCCCTTTCTCACCTCGAGAGTTGGCGCATACTTCGCCGGTGCATCCAAACCCTTGGCATAATACGCTCTATCATCATAAGCCTTCTTATATATTTCCTCAAAACAGCCACCATACCTACCTACAAGGCATTTCCATAGCCTTTCCGAGATACATTGCCATGCAACATCCACCTTCTCATTACTTGATCTTGATGTCATACATGCCACTTGCTTGATCGATGAGCCGCATGCTAGTTGGGCCTTGCCCTAATCATTGCTACATGACGCGCTAGTATCATTGCATATCCTGCTACCCTGGCAGAGGCATACATTTTAATCATGATAGTTACATTTTATTTATGTGAGTACCTTTGTAAAGTGTGAAAGATCTCCTATATTCTTGTAAAATATAGAGTATTGCCCCTAAAGTGAGGAAAAGATCCCAAAGAGGACAAAATCAAAAGATCCCAAAGAGGACAAATGAGAGTTAAATAGAAAGAGCCATTGAGGCCACCAAAAAATAAAATAAAATAAAAAGAGAAAAAGAGAAAAATAAAAAGAGAGAAGGGGCATAATACTATTCCTTTTGAGAGATCCACACTAGTACTTCATCTTCTATCCCTTGTACTCCATAGAGATCATCATCATGCATATAGCTATGTGGGGACCCTTCACACTATAGAACTTGGCTTGTATATTCCAATGATGAGCCTCCTCAAATGAGCTCTAGGTCTTCTTGAGCAAGCAAGTTAGATGCACCCCCACTAGTTCCCTTGGAGAGCTTTTAGCTCACATGTGCATCCGTTGTATGGAAATCCCTACTCCTCACATCATATCTATCATATGGCCTTCTCTCGCCTATGATTGTCCTCATTGATGTGAGCCTTTCACACCTTTTTGTCTTCCTCCTCCACCTTCTTTCTATTTCGCCTTTTAGGTGTCAACTTTCTTGCTCACGCTCATCCATTGCATGAGTGCTCAAAATATCGAAAGGGAGTGGATCAGTTTGACTTGTACCTGGCTAGTAATCTGGGGATGAGTCCAGATAAGAATCCGAAGGAGACCAAGTGTGAAACTTTAGTAGATAGTTGTTCTCAACAACCTTTTTTCTCTTTCTTCCCAGTCTCTTGCTTGCACGCAAACACCATTTGGAGAAATTCGAGTCACGGACAGCAAGACTTCTTGCACCCTTTGTTCTTTTGTTGCTCGTGTCAATGCTAATATAGACTCTTGCTTGTTAAGACTTGAATTGAATTGCATGCTTGGATTGCTTTACTTAAAATTCCTTATTTGGTTGTGTGGCATTTCACCACAGAAATTATGCTTGTTATCATTTACCTACTCGAGGACGAGCAGGAATTAAGCTTGGGGATGTTGATACGTCCCAACGTATCTATAATTTCTTCTTGCTCCATGCATGTTTTGTGTGACTTTGCCATGTTTTGCTTGAACTTTCATACACTTTTGAACCTCTCTGGACTAACCTATTAACTCAGTGCACCCAGTTGCCAGTTTCTGTTTTCTGTTGTTTTTGTATTTCAGGTTTTCCGGCCATTAAAAGTGCTCCAAAAATTCCGGGAAAAATATATAAAAAATCAGCGCAACAGAAGCTTCCGGAATCACCAAGAGAGGGAAGGGGGGCCACCACCAGGCAGCCAGGAGGGCAGGTGGCGCGGCCCCACCCTGGGTTGCGCCAGGGACCCTCCTGACTGCCTCGTGGGTCCCCTCGATGCCCCCTTCGCCTATATTTACCCCTCGGGGTGGAAACCCCTAATATCAATCTCTTTTTCGCGAACTCCCGTCTGTACCGCCGCCGCCGCCATTTCAAGATCGGGGCTGCCTGGAGAAGCTGCCCCGGCACCCTGCCGGAAGGAGGAACCCCCTCCGGGGGACCATCCATAGCCATGGACACCTCCCAGATGTACCGTGAGTAGTCCCCCTTGGACCATGGGTCCGTGACCAGTAGCTATGTGATGGATCTGTCCCCCTTTTGTGCTTCCACTTTCGAGTCCTCGTGAGCTGCTTCACATGATCGAGGCATCTATGTAATTTCTGCTGTTGCTATGCTGAGTTTGTTGGGATCTGATGGATTATGAGATTATGTTCAGATTGTGATGAGTAATATATTTGGTTCTTCTCTTTTATATTTTGTTCTTGAGTAAATGCTTGCATGTTCTACGTTGCGGTATTTGCTTTGGCCAAGTATTTTATTTGCAACTCCAAGAGAGAGCGTTATGCTCTATTGTGGGTTCAGCCCCTTGATGTCTAGCTTGAGTGACAGAAACATGAGACTAGGGGATGTGTTGTTGCCACCAGGGATAAAACAACGGTGCTTGTACCTGCGGGTGCAAGGATTGTTTACTTTACGCAAAGTTCTTTTAATGCAGTTGTCTGTTGCTTTGAGTTTACACTTTGGGTGGGATTCACAACTTAATACCAGCGAGATGTTCTAGATAGATATCTCAAGGTGGATGATTCGTAGTAGATGCAGATGGATTTCGGTCTACTTACCTTGGCGTACTGCCCATTGCTTTTGAGCCCTTCCTTTCTTTGCAGCATAGTTAGCATTGCGGTGCCTTCATAATCCTGTCAATTTCCCAACTGTGATTTGTATACCTCACTAGCACTTTTATCGTCTTTTGGGAGAGAGACATCACTAGTGAAAATCACGGGACCCCGGTTCAACTTCACATTATTGTTCACACCCTCAATTTACTTTCAGCTTTTACTTTCCTTTGCACCTTTTATCTCTTGCGTTGATCCTTTGTAAACGACAAGGCCGGAGGAATTGAAAACTCCTTTGTACTCATTGGGAGCAAAGTTATTTGTTGTTGTGTGCAGGTCCACGACAGCACCCTAGTCAGGAAGAAATTTCTGGCGACGTTGCCACCTACTTGTATCTCCTGAGTCCTACTGGTTCGATAACCTTGGTATCTTCACCGAGGGAAACTTGCTGTTGCACTGCATCTCAAACCTTCCACTTGGGGTAACCAACGAGGGGCGAGAAGCCATCAGACGGCATGCAATATCTGGCACTATCAACGAGGACACTCCACCACCACCCCCGGCTAGTTTCCCAGCATGAGTCGAGGACGACACTGCCTAAACCGCAGCGGTACATGGTCATCATCATCATCATCGTCTTTTAGAGGAGGCCACCCCCAGCAGCAGCACCCAAAGGCTGACTAGCACCATCACCCTTTGCAGGTGCAGGGTCCACCAACATCACATCGGGCTCCTCCCGCATTTCAGCATCCTCAGGCTGCGGCGGGTTTCTGAGAAGAGGAACATGGCAGTGCGGAAAAAAGTAAAATCAGCAAGCAACAGATTTCAGATAACTATAATGACCAAGGCAAGAATAAAATACCTTAGGCAATGGACGTCGACAGCATACGGAAAGATAGATCTCACAAGTCCCATACTCGTACACTTGGTAATTTGCTGGATCCGAAACAGGAGATCACTACCCGAAATATCTACAGGAGAGCATCTAGTCGGGTCCTCGAGTCCCGAGTACTGCCACATAAGGTGCACTCGATGCTGCAAAGGTTGGATGCGCCTTCTCATAAACACAGCAATGAGCTACCCACCGGAAATCTTTCCCTTCAGATCCGCACGTGCTCACACCAAGGTCTCCACCGCCACCACTTCGGCAGCAGACAAGACGTGTCCCCAAGATGACTTCTTAGTCACTCGCACAACCAAATCAAATGGCGCAAGACCGTACTGCTGGCTGGTAGTAGTCTGATACTTCAGATAGAACCAGCCTTTCCGCCACGTATGTATGTAATCCAACTTCTCCAGATCAAAATAGGCGTTCTTATCCTTAATGGAAATGTCGACGCCCCCAATGGCATATTCATAATTTGCCCTCTTCACATTGAAGAGGCGTTTCCATAGCCCCCAATGGGGATAGATTCCCAAGAATCACTCACATAGCGTGATGAAGCACACTATGTGTAGTATCCCGTTGGGCGTCAGATCATGCAACTGAAGTTGGTAGGCAAAGAGCAGCCCGCGGACGAATGGATGAACGGGAAGAGAAAATCCGCGAGGGAAAAAGCTCTAAAAGCATACCGGTTCATCACCACGAGGCGCAGGCACCTCCTCCTCCCTAGGGATCCGTGCAACACCTTCAGCGACGAGCCCATCCGCCACCAGTGCATCCAGATCAGCAACTTCAAAGGATGACCATGCTTCTATTCTTGTAGACTATGTTGGGTCTCCAAGCGGAGGGGCACCTCCTCCTCCCTAGGGATCCGTGCAACACCTTCAGCGACGAGCCCATCCGCCACCAGTGCATCCAAATCAGCAACTTCAAAGGATGACCATGCTTCTATTCTTGTAGACTATGTTGGGTCTCCAAGCGCAGAGGTTTGTAGGACAACAGCAATTTCCCTCAAGTGGATGACCTAAGGTTTATCGAACTCAGGGAAGTAGAGGTTGATGATGGTCTCTCTCAAGCAACCCTGCAATTAAGATACAAGAAGTCTCTTGTGTCCCCAACACACCTAATACAACTAGGAGTTGTATAGGTGCACTAGTTCGGCGAAGAGATGGTAAAATATGCGTGATAGGTGTGGCAAAGCAAGGTAATATAAATCTGTAATAAAAATTACAGCAAGAAAACAAGTAGTAAATGTGAGCACAAATGGTATTGCAATGGTGGAAACAAGGGATAGGCTTCATTCTTTCACTAGTGGCAACTCCCAACAACATTAACATAGTCTAATCACATGATATTTCCCATAAAACGTACAATGGAGACGTACTCGGAGGTCATTCCTCTGTGGTCAAGAGAGGACGAGAATTATGTAGGGCTACAGAAGCACAACTCAGAGTTCGTAGTTCTCAATCTATGGATTTCCCAATGTCACCGCGGCCATCCAAAGATATTACCACAATCACCACAACATATCTCAAGGATAGTCAAAGACAAGCTCCAAGAGACTCTCAATCTTCAATCAACACACAAAAGAGGAAATCACTCATGAAAATATTCTTCTAACCCATGTCCAATAGACCGCTGTCACCATGGTCTCGGGGATTATACTAGATAGGATCAAATGAGTACATCAATCCAATACATAGAAGAAGGGGAAACATCATGGGATCATCCTAGATTAACATAGTCTATGATCACAATGAAGATCACATCATGGGAGAGAGAAAAGACCGCATAGCTAATGGTAGAAACCTTAGCCCCGAGGAGGAACTACTCACACATGGACATGGCGAGAGAGAGAGTTGTTGATGGAGAGGTGCAGCTCGAAGGAGATGAAGGAGACGGCGGTGGCGGAGGCCACGTCGGCGGCCACGGCTACGCCCACGGGCATGCCGGTGGCCACGACCCTTGGGGTCAGCGGCCCTTGGCCCCCTTCTTATTCCTTGGAGATGATGCTGCTGTGGAGATTGATCTCCCCTCAAGAAGGCTGCCAAGGGGGAGAAAATTCTGTGCTGGCCTTTGACCTAGGTTACCTCTCTTTATAAAGACTCTCGGATTTTCTTCATCCAGATTACGTCTTCGGTATTTTGGGGCTTCAGGGAGCATACGACCTACGATTGGGCCGAATTTTATGTTTGGATCCACTGGAAAAAAAATTCTCTACAACTTTTTATTTTTAAGTTTTTCCGTTTGAGGACGTCTTAGAGCGTTTCGGAGGCAATCTTTAAATCATGTCTGGTGGGGACAGATTTCGAGAGAGTTAGAGTCCAACTCCTGCAAGTCTCCTTTTTGTGATTTTTCCTTTATCCAAGTAATTCTACTCACAAAGTAAAAAAACAAGAACTTGTGTACTCTTGCAACCATTAATAGGTTAGTTCCAAAATATGTTAGAAAAAGATATGAAAGTGTATTAAAAGCATAATAATATCACACAAACACATGCATGGAGCAAGCAGAAATTATAGATACGTTTGGGACGTATCAGCATCCCCAAGCTTAATTTCTGCTCATCCTCGAGTAGGTAAATGATAACAAGCATAATTTATGTGGTTACCTTCTACCAACCATATAAGAACTTTTAAGTAAGGCAAGCAAAGCATATAATTCAATTCAAGTCATAACAAGCAAGAGTCTATATTATCATTGAAACAAACAAAATAAGAACATAAAGGTGCAAGAGCTCTCGCTGTCCGTGACTCGAATGTCTTCAAATGGTGTTTGCGTGCAAGAAGTGGAAGATGGGAATACGAGAGAGAGAAAACATAATATTTTGGTTGAGAACTTAATCTACTCAAGTTTTACACTTAGTCTTCTTTGGATTCTTATCTTGACTCGTCCCAGACCACTAGCCAGGTACAAGTCAATTTGATCCACTCACTTTCGACATTTTGAGAACTCATGCAATGGATGAGTATAAGCAAGAAAGTTGACACTTAGGATGGTAAAGAGAGAGATGGTGGAGGAGGAAGACAAAAAAAGTGTGAAAGTCTCACATCAATTATGACAATCATAGGAGAGAGAAATCCAAATGATAGATATGATGTGAGCAGTAGGGATTGCCATGCAACGGATGCACATATGAGCTAAGGAAAGCTCTCCAACGGAACTAGTGGGGGTGCATCCAACTTTCTTGCTCAAGAAGACCTAGAGCTCATTTGAGTAGGCTCATCATTGAAATATACAAGCCAAGTTCTATAGTGTGAAGGTCCCCCATATAGCTATATGAATATATAATCATCTCTATGGAGTACAAAGTATAAGAGGGATTACGAGTGTGTATCTCTCAAAAGAAATAGTACACTACAGGAAACAAGTTCTTTGCCATCTATTTTTTCTTTGCTATCCGCTTTTCATCGGGGCGGAAGGTAAATAGATGCTTTGCCGACCGTGAAACGAAAAGTGGATGGTAAATTGTAGACTGTCAGTATTTAGTTGCTTTACCGACTGCTTTACTAAAGCGAGCGGCAAAGAGGAGAAAGACGGACGGTAAAGAATATACCAGGCGTACTAAGATGCTTTGCCTACTGTTTTCCGAAAGCGGATGGCAAAAAGAAAAAGAAGCGGATGGCAAAGAGAGGAAAATGTTAACCCTAACGGACTCACCCTCTCTCTCTCCCACAATCTCATCCCTCCTCTAAAAAAACATCTCACGCAGCCCTCAGATCTCCACCGCGCTGCCGGCCTCTCTCCACCCCGCCCCTCTCCACCGCGGGGGACCTCACGCCGCCCTCGATCTCCACCGCACCGACGGCCTCTTCCCCCCCCCCCCCCCACCTGTTGACCGCTTCCCCGTCCCTCTCCACCGTGCCGCCACTCTCTCCACCTACTGCAGAGAAGGAGCAGTTCCCGGCGGCGCTGCTGCTCGTGTGCCCCTCTCCACTACGGTACAGAAGTTCCAGGCCGCGCGCCCTCGAGACCACAGGAAGGAGGCAGGAGCACCTTCAACCAAAGCCTTCACTGCCTTCCTCGCGCCCGAAGCCGTCGCCCTCGTGCTCGTCTTCATCAAGCCGACGTCTTCACCGAGCCCGTGTTCGTATTCTCCGGCAGCCCCTCCGTGAGCCTCATCTCCCTCCTAGTTTTTGCCATCTTCATTCCCCAAAGTTTCTCCGATCGCGCCATGTGCATGTTGTTCCTGGTCTAAGACCGATTTGTTTGTGCGCAAATTAAACCAGATCAATCCAATATTGCTTGTTAAGTTGTAATGCGCATTTTGATACGTATTAGAAAGAAAAAACAATTCAGAGTGCAGAAAACATATCTTGTTAGAAAATAATTAGTAGAGCACAGTATCAGGTTAGATTTTCCATGCTGGTACATTTGTTTGTCGAGTATTCTTGAAATTATCAATCTTTTGGCTAATAGATAATGACATGCTAGGTGGATTGTGCAGCTATCGACATCATAGCAAAGCGTGGAAGGAGAAAGATAAAGGAAAGAGGATAGGGAGGGCGGCGGCACACATGAGAGGAGAGGAAGGGGAAGAGAGCGAGGCATGGTGGGAGTTGCACAAGTATACTTCCCCTTCTTTCCTCTGATTTGTGTTCTAATTTGAAGCCTCTGAAAGCAAATGTGGAAACTCTTAATATGCTATATAATCTATTTCTGTTCCATGCATAAAGAATATGCAGATTTGCCAAGAATGGTTTTATTAGTTTGTTTTTGTTAGTTATGCATATATTAATCCTGTCGGCAGGTGGAAGTAGTAGGGGTACTCTAAATTTTCAACTAAATGATGAGCTTATATTGACAAGAAATGCATATTTGCAGGCAGCTTATATTCACAAGAAGCATTATTATTTTGCTAATAATTGTTTAGTTAATTGAACATTTTGCTTAATTGAAACTTGTTCAGTTAAATGGCCTTATTATTTATATTTGGATGTCAAGGCTTTGGGATATAATTGAGTTTTGTGTTCTTGTAGGGTTAGAAACGACAATAAAGCTGATGCTACCGTATCCTGAAATGGAACCGTTGGAGCGGATCAACTACATTGGCAATGGTGAGTGCAAAGATGTAATTGCTATGCTTTTTTGTGCTTTAGTACTATTTAGTGCAACTGTTCTCTGCCTGCTAATATCTCTTTTAAGTAGTACGGTTTGTTGTGCATATTTGATCTTCTCTAATTCTTTGGTGTACTTTGTACTCATATTGTATAATAAAATATATATCAAGGATATCCCTTTTCTGTTCAGTTTTCTCGCCACTAGCCAATGTCAAAGATGGCCACCATTTAAATTTCTAATTTCTAGGGGTTGCAGTTCAAGTTCTTGTCTGTTTTCTTCGACACGGTGCTATATTCATATATTAATAAAAATTTACCCGATTCTCTGGTTACTTCAATTTTTGTGTGTTAAATGATGACTACTTCATATAGCAAAACTTGATAATTATATCTATGATATTTACAGGTATCTTTGTTACCTTATGAATGCGGCAACGCCGACAAGGGATAGGGCCATAGGGGCACGCCTTTATATCTTGGTGGTCTTAATTATCGAGTATGAATCACGAGATAAATGTCGACTGAAAAACCAGGAGAAAAAGGTTAGCCTCTTTTCTTCGCTAATATCTGATCTTTCCTCCTCCGCGTCCAGATTTTTTGCTGGTAGGTTATGCACTGTTTGAAGAATTGTTTGTTTGTCAGGAATTGATTCTTTGATCGGTCCAACTAGGTTTTAATACGGTAAAATATGAAAATGATATAAGTTGTTTCAGATTGATTGTTTCGTAGGCTTTTCTCTGGTGAGTTCTTTCCTATTTCCCTCTTTGATGATTTTGCATATATATATGTGTCTGGTCTGCTCTTCTTTGGAAGTTTTTCATGGCTTTAGTGATAGTGTGACTGGCTTATATTTTATAATTGTTGTTGTAAGGCCCGATATGCGGTACTGTTCCAGATCTAGGTGTTTCCACCCAGATCCGGGGACGAAGCACATATCGGTCCCACCGCGACATATGACAAAGCCATATGCCCCGGATTTCCAACATGATATCACAACATTACAGATACAAGGATACAACATCTCATACAATCGGCACACAACTTCCTTAATACAATACAACAGATGAAGATACATGTCTGGGTAAAGACTATAACCAAATGCCTAGTGGAAAAGAGAAAACATCGATCCCATAACCACACGGGTCCAGGCCCTCCGCCGGGATCCTCCTAACTAGTCGTCGTCGAGTCTCCACGTGAAACGTCGATCACCATACCTGTTGTAAATCAAGAACCCTGAAAAGAGTTTGGGGGTAGTATCATGAGTACAGAGGTACTCAGCATCCAACTGTAGTGGTCATCTGACCCAGCAAGGACTTCATCACTCGTCATTCTAGGACAACTAGTAGTTTACGATAAGGGTAAGTGGTGAGGTTGCTGCCGCACTAGCATTTATGAAGTGTCTAACGATCTAGAGAATAAGGTAAGAAGCCAAGCATTCGATGAGGAATCGCCTCCAACAAGTCTTGCTATCAACTACTTATGCAAACATAACACATATCCTATCCTTGTCCTCCTCTTCGCATCCCGACGAAGAAGAAGCAGTCAAGGCACACACACGTTGATCAAGTTATATTAAGATTATCTCAGTTGTTGTTGTCTATGAACAAGGAGTAGGTCTCAAGTCGTCCATAACCGTGGACACGGCTTCTCGAAAAGATTTAACCCTGCAGGGGTGTACCAACTGCCCATTACGAGGCTCCGCACGCACGCCCATCTCTCTCAGTTGCTACCCATCACAGGCAACCATTTTATGATTTAGTTCCAAGAGATCCGAAACGACATGTCCCTCTAACTAACAACGAACAAATCCGGGTGGCCCCCGATGAGTCGACATCGAGCTCAGGAGCCGGCCGCTCTCTCGATCTGGTCTCTACCATCTGTCTCGGGTTTGGATAGCTGGTTAATCACACATGGGAAACCGGGTCCTCGACCGAACAAGGTGGGCCAGCAAGGGAACTATGTCCTCACTGGTCCGGGTTGGTTTGAAAACTACTGGCAGCTGACCAGCACACACATGGTTTCAAATGGTAAATCAGCTTGGGCCACCACTAGAAATGTTTGAAGCTAGGTAGGTAATAAAAGGGGACCCCATAAAATCCCACACGCGATTAGGCACGCTCAGTCTTAAAACCAATACCCGGAACTCGGGTCCTAGGTGACTCGAATGGAACAAAGCGTCGGGGCGGGATAGCCTAGATCTTCCATCCTTCGTCGAATATAGTCAACATTATAATAATAATCATATCATCAACAACAATATAATAATGTGATATCCCAAACCAAGGAGTAAGAGGGTAACATCGTAGCATCCTAAGCATGCATACTAAGCAGGGGCTGAGCAACGAGCAATAGTAACATAGCAGTACAAGGTTTGCTGGGAAGGGACATGGTTGTATCGGTTTGAAAGAGGTTGTAAGCATGTGGAGGATCAAACATCGAACCTAACCTAGACTAGCATGCAAACCGCTGGTTGAAATAGAATGGATCACAAGTAATGTATAGTCCTTGCCTGTTGATAAGTCGGGTTCCGAAGGTGTAGTCGATCGCAAGCTCGCATCGTCTCCGAGAGGTACCCGCGGAAGCACACAAGACGATAAACACTGGAAAGAAATCCACGAGCAAGAATCTATTACTACGAGGCAAACACAAGATCAAGAATACAACACAAGGCATGGCAACGCGATACGGATCTATCGTCGAGAACGGTTACGAACAGTTTAAGTGGGGCATCGGTCGCACACGACGAATACCGCACGTCTACTGTGGTTCAAGTTGTTTAGCTACAGGTGATCAACCAACAGTTATTAACATGGCAACTCAATCAAGCATGGCATAGCACACAAACATGACAAGAGGTGAAGCATAAAGGAAACTAACCATGATAGTCAATTTAAGTGAGGCACAACCTAAACATGGCATAACACTAAGTGCCGCACAATGATTAAAACATTTGGTACTGTTCTGTCCTAAACCATATTTTAGGTTGGTTAACAACAGCAAACAATAGCACAAACACAAAGTACACGAAAAACTAATCAAGTTACATATAAAGAACACCCCAAACGGAGTTACGGTTAAAAAGATATAAGCAAAACAAGTTACGGGCAGAAGCTGTATAAACAGGGGTAAATCTATATGCAACAGTGCAGCAACATGACATAGCAATACATATAATGAAAGTAGACATGATGCTTAACAATATGCAATTGGAATCACTCAATTCCGATAAACGGTCGCGACACACTCGTCGACCGAAGTTGCAACAAAATATAAACAGCGGCACTTAACAGGAATTTGTAGCAGTTAACGGCCTGATGCCCTGTTCAGCACAAAATTACACAATCAAGATGACCTCAAACGCAAAAACTTTCTACATATGAATGCTAGAGCACGCAAAACTGAGCAACTTTCATTTTGGGCGCAAAGTCATACGGGCTACGGATCTCTTTTAAACTACATCGCGAAACTGATTACAGCAAGCAGTTAACACAGGACTTAGTCGTTTTCAGCGGGTTTTAATAACGGAAAAAAAAGGTTTTGGGCCTCACCCATGGGCTCGGCCCAACTACGGTGGCAGCTGGACTTCGGGCGCTGGTGGGCTTGGCCTGGATCTGGAAGGAGGCCGGTTTGGGGCTGGGGCCTGGCCTGGCTGGGAGGGCACCGGCCCAGGTGGCCGTGCTCCCGATCCCGACCGGAGCCAGCAGGCTGGCGCACTACTAGCGAAATAGCTATACATGGAAAGCCTATTAGTGGCGCATATGGAAAGCGATGCGCCACCACCTGTTATGGGTGGCGCACTGGAAAATAATGCGCCACCCATAAGACCTTATGGGTGGCGCATTATATTCCAGTGCGCCACCCCTAAGAGTGGGCCAGCCTGGATGATCTTATACGTGGCGCATCTAGCAGTATGCGCCACCCCTAAGGACCTTATAGGTGGCGCACATACAGAATGCGCCACCCCTAATAGCTTAGGGGTGGCGCATTCTGTATATGCGCCACCCATAAGGTCCTTAGGGGTGGCGCATTGTGGTAATGCGCCACCCATAAGAGCTTAGGGGTGGCGCATTGCACAGATGCGCCACCACTGACTTCCTATATGCGCCACTAAATGCCTAGAGCTTCCCTTATCTACTCCACCCCACCTACCACCTCTCATTCACTCCACACAATTCTCAAACTAGATCCACTCTTCTCACCCTAGATCTATTCGGTTTTCTCCTCCTCCCCACCTCATTTCTTCCATTTATCCATCGATACTTGGCATTACATCTATTTTGTTTCATATTGAAGTAAGTGGACCTCCTCCCAAACTCTTTTGTTCCATTTATGACCCATATACTTGTCTTTATTAGCTTGGGGTTTGTTGTATATGTGAAGCTTGGGTTTGATGTATATGTGAAGCTTGTGGTGGTTTGATGTATGTGTGAAGCTTATGGTGGTTTGATGTATATGTGTATCTTGAGTGGCAAATGTTTTGCCGAAATGTCGATTCATTTCCGTTTTGGCAAATTTCTAGCGCACTCTCCGCATGCTCCCATGCATTATTAGGGAAGGTCATGCCGAATTTTTCCGGCGACGACTGTGATATATAATTGTGTTGCTCTCTCCGTGCACGCAGGTGATCGACCATGGTCCGCGAGATGCTGAGCGATATCACCGTGGCTAGGTGGATGCAATGTGCGACAAACGACATGCTAAGGAATAATAGGTCGGATATAAGATGTCCGTGTCGGAGATGCAAACTGCAGTGCGTGACCGAGCCTGATTCCGGAATATTGCAAAGACACCTGTAGCGTAATGGTTTGATGGATGGCTACACACGATGGATAAGTGATGAAGCTGGTGAGGAGGAGGACGTCAATGGTGGGGCGCCAGTAAATGAGGAAGGGCAACCAGAAAACAGCGGCGGGCGAGATGACGAAGAGCATCCCGTACATGATCATGAAGAAGATGCTGAAGCGGATCATGTAGATCAAGATGCCGGACATGAAGATCAAGATGTCGGACATGATGATTCAAGCTGGGTGCGGGACCCTCATGTTCAAGAGCTGCTTGTCAAAGAGGCGTTGAACGCAAGAGGTGCAGCTAGAGAGAAAGCCAAGATGGCGCAACTCGAGAAAGACGCGATTACAAAGTTGTACGAAGGATGCAACGACGAGGATACCCGCTTGAATGTAACACTTGGGGCTATGGAGATGAAGGAAAAACACAAATGGACCGACGAAAGCTTCGATGATAACATGGCATTCTGGCACGATCGTCTTCCGAAGGGCAACACGTGCCCAACTAGTATCGCTGAGGCCAAGAAAGTCCTTTTCCCTCTCGATCTTCCGCACGTTAAATACCACGTCTGCATAAATGATTGCATGATCTATCGGGGCGAGGACGAAGATAAAACCACATGTTCGGTGTGCGGTGTTAGTCGATACAAGAGAGGGAAGAAAGTTCCTAGAAAAGTGGTATGGTACTTTCCGACCACTCCTCGTCTGCAGAGGTATTTCGTAGATCCTGAGGAAGCAAAGCTCATGACCTGGCACGCGGATAGAAAGAAGCTAAAAGAGGATGACCCGAACCCGGATCCGGAAAAGGAGGACATGCTGAGGCACCCTTCAGATGGTAGCCAATGGACTGCGTTGGACCTCGAATACCCAGATTTTGGGAAAGAACCAAGGAACCTCAGGATTGGTGTGAGCGCCGATGGAGTCAACCCGTTTGGCGGCAGAGAAGCACAAACAGTACCTGGCCCGTGTTTGTATGCATATACAACCTTCCCCCTGGAAGTTCATGAAGAAAAAGTACATAACAATGTGCATGCTAGTTCAAGGGCCGAAACAACCAGGTACGGACCTCAATCTATATCTGCAGCTGTTGAAAGAGGAGCTAGAAACGTTATGGAAAGACGGAGTCAATACGTGGGACGCCGCGGCAAAAGAATATTTCCCAATGAAAGCCGCGGTGATCACGACGGTACACGACTATCTCGGATACGGATATTTCTCAGGGCAGGTGGTCCAAGGATTCTGTGCATGCGTTAGGTGCATGGATAATACAACGTACCGCCAGCTACCAAAAGATCCTCGATCTTCAAAAACCGTGTTCCAGGGGTCTCGGAGGTGGCTTCCCAAGAAACACGCGTGGAGAAAACAGGGACATCTGTTCGATGGAAGCGAGGAGCTCCGAGCACCCCCAGCTCGAAGGAGCGGCAAAGAAATTGACAACTTGCTGAAAACTTTGAAAGAGTGCCCCGCGCCGGGAAAGAAAAAAAAGAAGACTCAGCCGTTGATGAGGGTATGGAAAGCGAGGTCTGTTTTCTGGGATTTGCAATACTGGAGTCTACTCCGCAGTCCTCATAGCCTTGATCTAATGCATATCACAAAGAACGTGTGCGAGAGCTTGTTTGGCACGCTGCTCAACATGCCGGAGAAGACCAAGGACGGGCCAAAAGCAAGGAATGACTTGAAATTTATGGGCATCAGGAGGGAACTTCACCCCCCTAGTGACGACGATGATGAGCCGGAGGAGGAAGAGGATACGGAAACGCAAAACTCTCGCAAACGAAAAAGGACGACCAAGAAGAAGACCGGTATTGATCACTGCCCCCGGCATGCTTCACTCTGTGCGAGGAGGAGATCAAGCGGTTTATCCACTGCCTCATAGGAGTAAAATTTCCGAACGGCTACGCGGGGAAGATAAGAAGATACCTAGACGAGGCGAAGCAGCGTTTCAGCAGGATGAAATCTCACGACTGTTTCGTGTTGATGACGCAGATTCTCCCGGTTGCGATGCGAGGGATAATGGACGAGCACGTCCGTAAAAAGTTGTTTGGCCCTTGCAACTTTTTTGACGTCATCTCCCGGAAGTCGATTTGCGCTACGCAACTCAAAAGGCTACAGGAGGAGATCGTGCTCATACTATGCGAGCTTGAGATCTATTTCCCGCCCGCGTTCTTCGACATTATGGTGCATCTGCTGATCCACGTCGTGGAGGATATCATCCAACTCGGGCCTGCGTTTCTGCGCAGCATGATGCCGTTCGAAAGGATGAATGGGCACATCAAAAAATACGTTCGTAACAGGTCCCGTCCAGATGCAAGCATAGCGAAGGGCTTTCTAACCGAAGAGTGCATCTATTTTTGCACGAATTATCTCAACACCGAGAACCCTGTTGGTCTGGCCGTCAACAATCACTTTGGCAGGACCGATGGGTGTGGTCACCACGAGGGAAGCCGCGCAATGCATGTCAACTTTGACGGTCGAGACATCGACTTTGAAAGAGCAAGCCTAGTCGCGCTACAGCACATCCAGCTGGTCGATCCTTGGATAGTAAAGCACAAGGATTTAATCAGGAAGAAGTACAGTGAACAGGGCCTGCAGATAACGGACCGAGATCCACGGCTAATCAAAGAGCACAACTCCGGTTTCATGACTTGGTTCAGGGACGAGCTTCGTGCTAATCCCCGGCGAAGGAACGCTTCCGAGGACGAAAAGATGATATTCACCTTGTCACAGGGTGCCGCACGCAACCTGATGACCTATCAAGCGTATGATATCAACGGCTACACATTTTACACGGAGGAAAAGGACAATAACTGCGATTACCAGAAACCTTATGGGTGGCGCATATCCGCTAGATGCGCCACGCATAAGACTTAACCGCTCCATCACCCCCTCCCCTTGCCCGTGCCCACACCCATTCCCCACCATCTCTCCCAGTGCACTCTCCTCGCCGTCGACCGGCACCGGAGCCGCCCCCCGTCGTTCGAGCCCCCCTCTCCGTCCACCGCCCTCGCCGCCACCGGAGCTGCCACCGGAGCCGCCCCCGCGCCCCCATCCACGGTCGCCCCCTCCACCAGACCCGACCCCGTGACCTAGGCGACACCGGAGTCGCCGCCTCGACGCCGGAGCCGCCATCGGAGCCACACCCTCGACGCCGGAGCCTCCACCAGAGCCGCCCCCTCAACGCCACCGGAGCCCCCGCCCAGAACCCTAGCCTCCCGCAGCACTCAGGTGATCCCCCCTCCCCTGTTCTACATCCAAGCACTGATGTTTTTGCCCAATCAATACATCCTTGCACAAGGCCTAAACATAAACTAAATACCATATATATGATTTTTAATCCATTTTGGTCCATCATTTGATGTTTCTGCAATTAAAATTAAAATTAAATTCATAAATCACAAGAAATGCATGGCCTAAATATAGGAAAAGAGAACTGAATTTTTTTTTGAACATGAAACATGTAATGGTGTGCGTTTAATGTTGATAAAGTTTTAAAGTCAACGAATGAATCAGCGGTCACTTCAAATGCAAACCTGATTCATTCCTTCTCGAAACCTAGTTTTTGCTGAATGATGGCCTAGTTTGTAAGAAAACTATGTGAAAACTTTTGAAAAACACTCTCAAAATTAATCACACCTCTAGATGTCATATCATGCCACCTTGTCAGGTTTTGTGCTTCTCTGGCTTATTTAAAAAAATTAGAATTGAATAACCACTAAGCTTCAAGTTAGTGCCCGAGTCCCGCCCACGTGGTGCTTGATAAAGGTGATGCTTCACCGAGTGTAATAGTTTTGCCGAGCAATTTTCTCTATGCACTCGGCAAAGATCTTGTTTTCCGTGTGCTCAATAAGATGCACACATGATATTCGTTGCGCGTTGCATCATTTCATACTACTGTTATTATTGTGTCATCGTTGGTGTTTGTGGTTCATTTGGGATTATTTTTGTTTTGCCTCATGATGAGAATAAGCCATGTGGTTTTCTGTAGTGACAGGGTATGAGTATGTATTTATATCTTGGCAACATGAGTAGGGTGATTTACCATCCATCCATCCATCATGCTGGAACTGAATGCAATGATCCTGGGAGATATCTGAACCTGAATGTCATAGGAACTGAACCTGAATGTCTTCAACTGAATGACTTAGTTATAAGATATTTCAACTGAATATGAAAAAACCCAAGCAAGTGCCAATTTGCAATGCATTGTTTATCATATGAAATTTACCTATATATATGATGTTTGAATATCTATTTTAGTGCATTGTTCTACACTATATATGTGATGGTTGTGCCTACATGTAGGCATTTTTTATGTGCAGGGACTCTCATTATCCCCTTTCTCCCGAAATGTTGATTAACTTCCGTTTCGGTTGAGAATGGGGCACTCTCATGTTAAGAAAAAGAGCAAAGGTCATGCCGAATTTTTCCGTGAATTCGTGCATGACCTTTGCTATTTTTCTTAACATGAGAGTATTTGCATTTATTTATTGTGCTAATTAATTAAGTAGTTGCATTTTTTAATATTGTACTAGTGCAAACATGTCGACCGGAGCCGACGCCAGTCCTTCTTCTCAGCCGGGTACAAAAAGGAAGCAATTTTGGGAATACTCCCAGGAGGAGGTCGAGGAGCAGAGAGAAGAGGAAGTACCTCCGGGCGAGGAGGAGTATGAGGAGGAGATAGAGTCGGAGTCCGACTCATCGGATGATGACTTGGAGGAGGAGGCTGGTACGACAGACGGCGAGAGGAACATCGGCGAGGATGATGGGACCGGTGGCTCCAACACAGATGGTACCCAGTCGAAGAAGAGGAATCGGAAATCGACCAAGGTCGGCGTCATCAGGCAAGAGTTTACTGTTGTGACCGCCGTCGGGATTCCTAAAGAGCCCGAACGTTTTTCGGACGGGTACGGCCGTCAAGTCGCGGCGATCCTCCGCAACACCGTGCCGATCACCACGATTAACCTCAGGAGTTGTGAGAATATTCATTATTGTCAGCTTCTTATCAACAAGCTACACAGACGATACAAGTTTCCGGAGCCGTACGATAACACCAAACTCAGAGGGAACAAAGTAAACACATGGGCCCTCAGGAAGATGAGCAAGGCCTTGTCCAGTTGGAAAACCCGGGTGAAGAGGGCAATTTTTGAAAAGAACAAAACCTGGGAGGAGCTCAAGGAGAAAGAGTCGTTGATCGACGAAGCTACCTACAACCTTTTCAAGGCTAGGTGTGAGTCCGAGCAAGCCAAGGCCGAGAGTGCAAAGGGCAAGGCCATGCGGTCGCAGGTCATAGGTAACCATCGTCTCGGAGCCGGTGGTTACAAAAGTTCCAAGCCTAAATGGGACAAGGAGGATGCCAAGTACGCCGCTGCGGGCATACCTAACCCCTTCCAACAATACAAAGATGATCCGCAGACCGAATTCTTTGTGAGAGCCCGGAGCTATAAGGACAAAGCAACCTCGAAAATAATTATCGATACTAAGATTCAGGATTTTACGACTGCCGTGGTAAGTAGTTTACCACGCGACCTTGTCGATTGAATTCTCGAGTGAAGTTCACAATTTCTTAACGTTTCACATTCTTTTTGCAGCAAGCGGAAATGAAAATCGCCTCATCGCAGGAGTCGTCGGTTAAGCCGGCCGGCCCGTGGGACAACGCCTTCAACAGGGCGTTGAACAAGGTCAAGAAGGTTGACGGCGTGACGGCGAAGCCATCGTCAGCCGGCCGTGTGGTCGGCTTTGGTGCGGACCTAAATTGGTCCGAATATTATGGAAAATCGGCGGAGCAGTCCGGTTCGAGGGGGCGCAAGGCGAGAAGGACCGAAGAAGATGCCGCTTATGTTCGTGGACTGGAGGAGAAGGTGAACATGCTTCCGCAGCTCGTCCAGGACGAAGTGGCGAAGACGATGAACGCTCTCCTTCCAGATATGATGCAGTCGCTCGCGAATTGGCAAGCGCGTGGTGGACAAGGGCCCATACCAGTCCCCAGCATGGTCGGCAGCAACTCGGGCCCCGCGGCGCCTGCAGTCCCGACTCCGGCCGTAGTGGTGGCTCCCGCACCGACTCCTGGCGTATTGGTGACTCCGGCCGCCAACACCGCGGCGGCGAAGCCGGACGTGATGGTAACTCCTCCGGCCACGATCGAGCAACTCGGGCATAACAATAATGCACCCGGCGGCAGCAAAATAGGGGGACCGACGCCACGGGAGGCAGCGCGCCCTCCGTCTCTTGCATGCCCGCCGTCATCGCGGGGTCTCTTCACTAGCCGACCTCGACGCCCTCAAGGTAACTATAAGCGTCTGCAACTCAAACGAGGACTTCATCTCCTTGCCTTTTTTAGTGGAATCTCTCTGATGCCGTACATGCATATATATATATATATATATATATATATATATATATATATCTTTCGCAGGAGGACACTCCATGCATTCTATTACAAGTCGTGGACAGCGAGCTGAAGGATGTTGCCAAAGGTAAAATCATTCAACCACAAAATCGAATCATGCACAATATGCCGATGGCACCGGAGATGCATAGGGTTCAAATCTCTCTCGTGATTTCGGGCTACGAGAGAGTTGAACCTCCCATTCAACCCCCCGGATACGATGAGGATGAGCCGACAGTCCTCAGTGACTGTTTCAACCAAATATGCCTATGGCCGAAGAGCCAAATGCGTTTAATGACGGGGGAAAGGGGCACCACACCTAGGACAACACCGCTAGTCATCGTGTCGGCGCCACATGATCCCATCGGAGCACAACAAGAAGACGATGATCTTGATGATGATATCAGCGCCGACCAGTTCATCAATACTTTGTATGATGCTGATGACTTATTCATGCCTCCTGCTGAAGGAGCCTGTCAGCATGAGGAGGAAGCTCGCGGTCCAGCTGATCCTGCGGCGAAGCCTTCTTGCTCCACGCGTCTCTTCGCTGCTTCTCAGGACATGTCTCCAGCAGCTTGCGCCTTCATCGAGCCTCAAGCAGATGCCACAAGATCTATTCTCAGCCCGTCCACACTCCATAAGGCGGCCACTAAGCAGATAAAGGCCGGTGACTGCTCAAAATCAGAAAAGAAGAAGGGACGGAAAAGAAAGAAGAGCATCACTTCTAGTAGCCAACCTTCGATGCCGATCCGGGCTCAGGACGGGCCACCAAGACCCAAGGATCTCTCGTTTGAAATCCATGTGGCTGGTAGGGCGATGCTACCTAAGGACATGCTGGACCTTGCAACTTCGGATATGCAGAGTGTGCATCTTCGTATTATGGCATTAGAGAAGATTCTTCTTCGAGAAGAGAATCCCTCGTACCCGGTTTTCATGGCCAAGGTGCCACTCAACATGGGCTTCATCAACACTATCCCCGCGGATATGATAATCCTACGGTTTTTGGAGATCTTCAATTTGTACCATCTCAAGCGGCTGGACCATAGCCTTATCCGTCTGTTCTCGCTCAGCCTTTCTATGAGTATCAGGAGAGTTAAGAGCCCGAGCGTCGCGATATTGGACCCCTTCTACATGCGTGAAAGCATCTTGATGGACGACGGGGACGCGGCTCTCGCGGCGGGGTACATCACAGACTTCATGCTACGCGACCAAGATTCATTTCTTATGACCTACTCTCCCAAGTAAGTCATTCGCTCGCCTCCGTAGCATATATGCTTTCTTAGCTTTCCATTGTCCTCTTCCAACATTCCTTTTGGATTGTTTTAATTATGCAGTGAGGATCAAGACTGCGTGCTCATCTGCTTTTCACCGCAACACTCGCATGCCGTGTATTTAGACTCGGGGAGTGTGAACAAAAAAGATTACAAGTATATCATGAGAGTTTTGGATGATGCTCTCGTCGGCTACATAAAAGCCGGAGGCAAGATCATGAAGCACAAGTTCAGGAAAAATCAGCCTGGCGTGAACGTGTTCAACCACGTAACGCAGTTCCCGTGCGTCAAGCAGCCGGCTGGTAGTGTGAGGGATGCGTACTACGCCCTTCATCACATGAGGGCGATTGTACAGGAACAACGCAACCTTACGCTGCCAAGTCATCTCAGAGCGTGGGCCGAAAGGAAGGCGGAAATCGCTGATGCAAATCTGAAGGAGGAGTTCTTTCACATCCAAGCGCTGATGGCGACTATCATCCGTCATGAAGTACAAATGAGGGGGTCGATCTTCCACTCCAACATTGCACCATCCAATGGGGAGATAGAAGTCCGCCTAAAGGCCCTGCGTGACACAAGGCCTTTCATGACGAAAGAAGGATGCCGCCCATTCCCCGAGCCGAGTCAAAACAATTAATTGAATGTACTCTTTGTGTAATTTGGATGTAATTTGGATGTACTCTTTGTGTACTAGATGGTAGTGTCAAATACTCTTGGTGCTCTTTGTGTATAAAGGTCACTGCATATGCATTTTTATGCATATGTGCATGCTTTTCACCGTTCATCGACTTGCTTTAAGTTGTTGATAAGAATAGATGCTAGATTGCTTTGTTCTCCTTTGGTATGATGGATGTGACCTCTAAAGCTTTGTTTTGTGCAGGTTGAAGAGCAAACAAGTAGTGATGACGAAAGTAGCTTTCGGTTTTCAATAATTGTTGGACTCATTGTAATTTTGTGATGGAATGTAATCTTGTGAATCTTGTTGGCCTCTAAACCTTTGTAATAAAAATTATATTGCAATTCTTTTGTATCAATAATTGTTGGCCTCATTGTTATATTTTATTTTGCATTTCTGTAATATAATAAAAATATCTGTAATGTTTTTATTCTTTTATGTAATTCTTTTTTTTTGTTTTCTGTAATTATTTAGTGGCGCATATTGTCAGGACTTAGTGGCGCACTGCGAATGCGCCACCCCTAAGGCCCTTAGGCGTGGCGCATACCAGAATGCGCCACCCCTAAGAGCTTAGAGGTGGCGCATTATGAGATGCGCCACGCCTAAGGGCTTTAGGGGTGGCGCATCCAGAATGCGCCACCTCTAAGCCCTTATTAGTGGCTTGTAGTTAGTGGCGCATCCCTAATGCGCCACTAAACTCAAAAACAGTGCGCCACTATAAGGCTATTCCCTAGTAGTGGCGGCGGCGACCAGGCAGCCGGTGGCTGGCCGTCCTCCGGCGGGGTGGCGACGAGGGAGGCGGCCCCGAGGCGCGCGACGAAGGGCGGCGGCCCGATCCCGTGGCGGCGGGCGGACCCGGCCAGGGGGGCGCCGGCGGCTGGCAGAGCCCGAGCTCGGCTCGGCAGCCATGGAGAAGCGGCGGCTTGCTCCCGTGCTGCCGACGGCTGCCTGCGAAGGGAGAGGTAGAGGCGAGGTGAGAGGACAGGGGGAGGAGAGGGAGAAGGAGGAGAGGCGCGGCGGCCCGGCTGGTGCTCCGGCGTCCTGCTCCCGGCGGCGACGCAGCCGTGGAGGGCTCGGGCATGGCGGCTTGGACAGAGAGAGAGAAGAGATGGGTGTGCATGGTGGCGGCCTCTGGGCCATCGGATCGCCCGATCTGACGGTCCAGAGCGCCTGGGGGGCAATTTCGGGATCTGGGGATCTGAGAGGCAAAACTGGGCAAAGTGGAGGGGGTGGCTGCAATTTTGTGGCTAGGGAAACCCTAGAAATGGGGGGGAGTGTGGTGGTCTTTATATAGCATAGGTGGCTGGCAGTTTGCAAAAACATCCCTGGTTTTTCGCTCGCGCGTGCGGTGTTCACGTTTCTGACCGCCGAGGGTCTGCAGTACCTCCGATTCGGGTAAAACTTCGAACTGCGCGATCAGCGCATCGAGCCGGAGGCGTTCACCTCGCGTTGGAACCGTTCCGATAACTCTTTCAGGCGCGCTATAAAAATATCCCATTTAATTATTAAACGGGGTTTTCGTTCCGTTGGCTGCGGCTGGTCTCGTGCGGATTTCGCGACGGTGATCGGGCGAAACCCGGTGTCGCAAAGGTCGAGTGTCAGGGTGGCAAGGGTCGGTCTCCGTTCGGTACGAGGTAAGAGGGGGAAAATAATCGCCGATCGATAAATCAGGGATGCAAACACCGCAAACAAATCAGACAATCAAACAATTCACACCGAAAACAAAAATTTTAATTTTTGTGAAAACTGGGCTGTTACAGTTGTCTACTTAGCGGAAAGTGTGTGTGTTGTGATATTTTTTAAAGCTAGGCATATGTCTGATCTGCTCTTCTTTCGAAGATCTTTTGTGTAATTGGTTGGATAACTACTTTCTCTTTTTTACCTTGCATGAAATTAGTTAGATGTAGATCTGTGCTCTGAATTTACTGATATCCAGCTTCTGTTTAGATCTGTTTGTTGCTGAGAGGTTGGGGTTCAGATCTTATGTTTTCAACTCTTCCCATGCAGCAGAGATTACACTTTTTTGTGTGGGTTGATTCTGCTGCTGGGTTGGTTTTATGTTGGATTGGCTATTAATTTCAAATTAAGAATCACTTTACTACTCTACTTTACTAGAGTCGACTACATTGTCAACTGGGTGCCCGCTCGCGACCTAATTTAGTTGGTCTGAAAGGATGACAACATTAAAATTTATCTTCTTGGTCTTTGCGAAGGATCAACACTTGGGGGTTCTATGTTTCTTCTAAATTCAGTAGTTGGACATTTCTATTTTGGAGATGCAGAATTTTACAGGTTCCTTAGATATGTTAAGTTGGGTGAACAATCTCTTGACTGAACCGAAATTTGTATTGTTGGTATTTGAAATATGAATACCATTGTTTAAGACATGTCGTCTTTTTGCAAATGGTAAAAATATAATCTTCTCAATCAGGCTGCGTAGAGGCGCTCATGCGAAAAATGATGAGGTTCACTAAAAATATATAAGTACAGACTAGAGAGGAACTGGAGCACATCATATCAAAGAGGTAATGACCAAGATGCTAAAGCATGGTTGTGAGTTGACTCTTTATACGTGTTTGTTGTTATGGTTGTTAGAACTGAGGTATATTTATAAGGTTTCTCTGATTTGGTTTGTGAGTTCTAGAATTTAATTTATGTTCACAACATTGCAACTAGCTAAGGAAAGGATAATGACTTTGCTGCTATCAGGTTTCTCTTTTGTAAATAAGTACATAGGGTTGCTCCCCGATGAATACTGAAATTTTGGCAGCTGCATGCAATTAGTTTAAGAATAACGCTGTCTGGAAATACAAATTATACATGATGCTCCAACGACCTATAAAACGGTACAGAGGGAATACAACATATGCATGCATCCTTTTGTTAGGTATACATGTATGGAAGTTGATTAGGGATACATACAGAATTACATAAATAATTGTTTAGTTTTTCAATTTGTCTAGCTTGCTTACGGACATGCCAAGGACTACTATCCCGTTCGAGCCATGCATGGCTGAACAAATTTAAACTTTTATTTTGAATGTACCAAACAAATTCAGACTTAGCCAATTTTTCTAGTTTTTCATATCTAACATGAATTTGATTTCATTTTGCAGACTTGCTTTTCGGATATGGACTTTTTTAGCTTCTTTGTGCCCAGACTATGAACTTGTATATGTTCACTTCCTAGAATTTGTTTGCTTCATTTTGATATGTGCACTTGTGATGCGATATGGACTTCTATGTGATATGTGATTATATGGATTTGCTAGTGTATGTGATATGTGGATATATATATAATGTGATGCTAGCAGATATATAAATGATGTGATATGTTATATATGTGCAGTTGTATCTGTTTAAAAATGCATGGATTTAAAAGAATATTTTTCTTAAAAAATACAAACCCTTTGCCGACCGCATGCGGTTGGCAAAGGCCTTTTTCGATTTAAGCAGTTGGCAAAGGAGACACGTGGCAGCAGCCTATGCAATCTGGGAGCGTTGATTGCACATATGGTCATTTTTCCAGTAGCAAGCGGTCGGGCCTGCCGTTAGACCTCTAACGGGGTCAAGTCGCTAGCGTTGCCGTCCAGATTCTTTGCCATTTGTTTGAGCTACGTGGCGGACGGTAAAGTCTTTGTCGTCCGTCGATTGAAAGCAGACGACAAAGAAGCTCTTTACCGGCGACAAGGCCTTTGCCGACCGGGATTGTGCCCTTTGCCGACCGCCATGGCAGTCGGCAAAGAACCTGTTTCCTGTAGTGGTAGTGTTGCCTCTTCTCTCTTTTTATTTATTTTTCTCTTTTTTCTATTTTTTGAATTTTTTTGGTGGCCTCAATGGATCTTTCTATTTAACTCTCATTTGTCTCTTTGAGATCTTTTAATTTGTCCTCTTTGGTATCTTTTCCTCACTCAAGGGCAACACTCTATTTTACAAGAAGCTATAGAAAACCAAGCACACACACGGTTTGAAATGGTAAATCAGCTTGGGCCACCTCTAGAAATGTTTGGATCTAGGTAGGTAAGAAGAGGGGACCCCATAGTATCCCACACGCGGTTAGGCACGCTCAGTCTTAGAATCAATACCCGGAACTCGGATCCTAGGTGACTCGAATGGAACAAAGCGTCGGGGCGGGATAGCCTAGACCTTCCATCCTTCGTCGAATATAGTCAACATTATAATAATCATATCATCCACAACAATATAATAATGTGATAGCCCAATCCAAGGAGTAATAAGGTAAATTTTTTATGGCGCCCAATAAAATAATCCATTTAATTATTAAATGGGGTTTTTCGTTCCGATGGCGATGGCTGGTCTTGTGCCGTTAGCGAAAAAGGTTTAGTCACGCATGCTGGTACGAGAAAGAGGGGGAGAATATTAACCGATTAATAAAACGGCAAAGAAAATACTTCAAACATTTCTAGCAATCAACAAAACAATGCAACAAACAAATTTTTTAATTTGGTTGAAAATCCCGAGCTGTTACAATACAACACCACCAACAAGGGATCTCGTCCCAAGATCCAGGACGATCTAGGGGAGCGGGGGGAAGAGAAAAGGGAGTCGACAATCTTCAACACCACCAACAAGAGACTCTACTCCATATCGATGACGAACTTCCGTCGAGATAAATTTCCGCAGAGAGAAGGAAACGTCGGAAAACGAAACCATCGGGAGATCAAGAGAAAGAACAATAGTCCAAAGCAACGATCAAGGGAAGCATTCTCACTCAAATCGTGAGGATATTGGGCAAGATGAATGAAGTCAACGGACGACCAAGATAGTTAACCATAGTTGGAAGAACTAAAGGTATTACAGGATTTCCCAAACCTGAGATCGGAATTGAGACAATAGGCTGCAAGCAAGGCATTGTAACTATTCCGAAACTCCACTTACTCGAGATCCTAGAGTTTGAAAGGGGATAAGTCGAGATTAAAACACTTATGTCACTTGTCCTGTCCAGAGCAAGGGTAAGGAGTAAAAATATTCCAACTCTCCGGTAACTAACTTAGTAACTACAAAATAGTCTTTTCCTAGACTCGACCTCGGCCAAAAAAGGGATCCTATGGGCGGTAAGGCTCTGATACCAAGTTGTATGGCCCCATATGCGGTACTGTTCCAGATCTAGATGTTTTCATCCAGATCCGGGGACGAAGCACATATCGGTCCCCCACCGCGACATATGACACTGCCATATGCCCCGGATTTCCAACATGATATCACAACATTACACCTACATGGATACAACATCTCATACAATCGGCATACAATTGCCTTAATACAATACATCAGCGGAAGATACTTGTCTGAGTACAGACTACAATCAAATGCCTAGTGGCAAAGGTAAATCACACCATTCCCGTAACCACACGGGTCTAGGCTCTCCGCCGGGATCCACCTAACTAGTCGTCGTCGAGTCTTCGCGAAGGCGTCCAGAAGAATGATTCGTCGAGCTCCACTGAAGTCCAAGATCGTCGCATAACGTGCGTAAAAGAGAAAAGAAGGGGCGAGCTATATCAACAAGTCTTGTAACTAACTTCTCACGGTAAGATGGGGGTAGTGGTTGAGGTTGCAGTCGCACTAGCAATATATGAAGTGGCTAACGATCTATTTAGAGTAAGATGAGAACCAAGAAGTCGATGAGGAATCGCCTCCAACAAGTCTGCTATAAGCTACTTACGCAATCATAACACCTATCCTATCCTTGTCCTCCCCTTCGCATCCCGTCGAAGAAGAAACAGTCAAGGCACACACACATTGATCAAGTTATAGTTATGATTCAGTTGATGTTATCTATGAACAAGAAGTAGGTTCCAAGTCATCCATAACCGTGGACACGCCTTCTCGAAAAGATTTAACCCTGCAGGGGTGTACCAACTTCCCATTACAGCTCCGCAAGCACGCCCATCTCTCTCAGTTGCTACCCATCATAGGCAACCATTTTATGATTTAGTTCCGAGAGATCCGAAATGACAGGTCCCAACAACGCACAAATCCGGGTGGCCCCCGCGGAGTCGACACCTAATCCAAGAGTCGGTCGCGCCCTCGGATCGGACTCTTCCGTATGGCTAAGGTCAAGGTTAGCCTCACCTGAACACAGGGGCTTCCCTAGCTCACCAGTGTGGACCAACGGAGGAACTATTTCTCCGCTGGCCCAAGTTGTTTTAAAACTGCTGGGGGGCCAACCAAGCACACACACGGTTTCAAATGGTAAATCAACTTGGGCCACCTCTAGAAATGTTTGGAGCTAGGTAGGTAAGAAGAGGGTACCCCATAGTATCCCACACGGGGTGAGGCACGCTCAGTCTTAGAACCAATACCCAGAACTCGGATCCTAGGTAACTCGAATGGAAGAAAGCGTTGGGGTGGGAAATCCTAGACCTTCCATCCTTCTTCGAATATAGTCAACATTATAATAATCATAAAAAGATAATCGTGTTACTAGGCCGAAACAGACGCTAATCGGGCCAACAGGGGAAGGCGCTAGATAATAAATCTCGCCTAGGGGAGCAACACTGCGGCTTAGGCAATGGGACGAGCCCAACGCTGTAGAGAAAAAAAGTGAAATGGTGAGCACACCTTGCGGGCCGAGGCCCAAACCGGCATGGGCGCGGGATAGCGGTCAGCACGCCTGGGCGAAGAGGAGTGCTAGGGGCTGGGAAAGGAGTTGCGCCGCGTGGGGGCGTAGGCCGGCCCACTAGCGCCGATCAACGAGCAGGTGGCTCGTCCCGATCTCGAGCAGGGCTGGCGGCGCCGGCGGCCACTGTCCGCCACGGAGGTGGTCCGTCGAGCGGTTGAGGCGGCGCTGGGGAGCCGAGGACGAGCGGATCTGGCACGGGGTATCCTTTTGGCGCCGGATCCGGGCCGGAGGTGGTCGGGGGCGAGGCACAGGGGAGGCGCGGCGAGGTTGAGGGCCCGACGGCCATGGCGGCCTCGCAGGAAACGAAAAAAGGTGAGGGGGAGAAAGAGAGAGGAACCGGGAGAGGAGGAGGGGAGGCGGCCCGGTGGCGGCGGCGCGATGGGCCTCGGTGGGCCCAGCGACGGTGGCTCAAAGCCCTGCGAGTCCCGAATGGCTAGAGGTGGGTGGAGATCTCCTTGCGGTGACGTGGCTCCTCTGAGGCCATTGATCTTGTGATCTAACGGTCTGTGATGGCTGGGAGCTAGGGTTTCGAAGGAGAGGCTGTGAAGGGAGGCAGATCTGGTATTTTAGAGGGGGTGGCTGCAAATTTTGTTTAGGGAAACCCTCGGAGGGCTATGGGAGAGTTGTGGTCTTTATATAGGCTGGCCTGGGTGGCAGGTTTACGCAAACACCCTCGGTTTTCTCCCTCGCGTCCGATACTCCACGTTTCTGACCGCCGAGAGTTCATACGACCTCCGATTCGGGAGAAATATCGAACCACGCGCTCCGCGCGGCGAGCCCGTCAGTCCTACCTCACTTCAGTACCGTTCCGAGAATATTTTGATGGCGCCCAATAGAATAATCCATTTAATTATTAAATGGGGTTTTTCGTTCCGATGGCGATGGTTGGTCTTGTGCCATTAGGGAAAAAGGTTTAGTCACGCATCTCGGTACGATAAAGAGGGGGAGAATATTAACCTATTAATAAAACGGCAAAGAAAATACTGCAAACATTTCTAGCAATCAACAAAACAATGCAACAAACAAATTTTTTAATTTGGGTGAAAATCCCGAGCTGTTACAATACAACACCACCAACAAGGGATCTCGTCCCAAGATCCAGGACAATCTAGGGGAGAGGGGGGAAGAGAAAAGAGAGTCAACAATCTTCAACACCACCAACAAGAGACTCTGCTCCATGTCGATGACGAACTTCCGTTGAGATAAATTTCCGCAGAGAGACGACAACGTTGGAAAACGAAACCATCGGGAGATCAAGAGAAAGAACAATAGTCCAAAGCAACAATCAAGGGAAGCATTCTCACTGAAATCGTGAGGATACTGGGCAAGAGGAATGAAGTCAACGGACGACCAAGATGGTTAACCACAGTCGGAAGAACTAAAGGTACTACAGGATTTCCCAAACCTGAGATCGGAATTGAGACAATACGCTGCAAGCAAGGCATTGTAACTATTCTGAAACTCCACTTACTCGAGATCCTAGAGTTTGAAAGGGGATAAGTTGAGATTAAAACACTTATGTCACTTGTCCTGTCCAGAGTAAGGGTAAGGAGTAAAAAGATTCCAACTCTCCGGTAACTTAGTAACTAAAAAATAGTCTTTGCCTAGAATGGCCTTCGGCCAGAAAAGGGATCCTACGGTCGGCAAGGCTCTGATACCAAGTTGTAAGGCCCCCTATGCGGTACTGTTCCAGATCTAGATGTTTTCATCCAGATGCGGGGAAGAAGAACTTATCGGTCCCCCACCGCGACATATGACACTGCCATATGCCCGGATTTCCAACATGATATCACAACATTACACCTACATGGATACAACATCTCATACAATCGGCATACAATTGCCTTAATACAATACATTAGCGGAAGATACATGTCTTAGTACAGACTACAATGAATTGCCTAGTGGCAAAGGTAAAACACACCATTCCCGTAACCACACGGGTCCACGATCTCCGCCGGGATCCACCTAACTAGTCTTCGTCGACTCTTCGTGAAGGCCTCCAGAAGAATGATTCGTTGAGCTCCCTGAAGTCCAAGATCGTCGCATAACGTGCGTAAAAGAGGAAAGAAGGGGTGAGCTATATCAACAAGTCTTGTAACTAACTTCTCACGGCAAGATGGGGGTAGTGGTTGAGGTTGAAGTCGAACTAGCAATATATGAAGTGGCTAACGATCTATTTAGAGTAAGATGAGAACCAAGCAGTCGATGAGGAATCGCCTCCAACAAGTCTACTATCAGCTACTTACGCAATCATAACACCCATCATATCCTTGTCCTCCCCTTCGCATCCCGACGAAGAAGAAACAGTGAAGGAACACACACATTGATCAAGTTATAGTTATGATTTAGTTGATGTTATCTATGAACAAGACGTAGGTTCCAAGTCGTCCATAACCGTGGACACGGCTTCTTAAAGAGATTTAACCCTGCAGGGGTGTACGAACTTCCCATTACAAGGCTCCGCAAGCACGTCCATCTCTCTCAGTTGCTACCCATCATAGGCAACCATTTTACGATTTAGTTCCTAGAGATCCGAAATGACAGGTCCCTCTAACTAACAACGCACAAATCCGGGTGGCCCCCGGGGAGTCGACACCCAATCCAAGAGTCGGTCTCGCTCTCGGATCGGACTCTTCCGTATGGCTAAGGTCGGGGTTAGCCTCACCTGAACTCAGGGACTTACCTAGCTCACCATTGTGGACCAACAGAGGAACTCTGTCTCCGCTGGCCCAAGTTGTTTTAAAACTGCATGGGGCCCAACCAAGCACACACACGGTTTCAAATGGTAAATCAGCTTGGTCCCCCTCTAGAAATGTTTGGAGCTAGGTAGGTAAGAAGAGGGTACCCCATAGTAACCCACACGCGGTTAGGCACGCTATGTCTTAGAACCAATACCCGTAACTCGGGTCCTAGGTAACTCGAATGGAACAAAACGTTGGGGTGGGAAATCCTAGACCTCCCATCCTTCATCGAATATAGTCAATATTATAATAATCATAAAAAGCTAATCGTGTTACTGGGCGGAAACAGAAGCTAATCGGGCCAACAGGGGAAGGCGCTAGATAATAAATCTCACCTAGGGGCTTAACACTGTGGCTTAGGCTAATGGGCCGAGCCCAACGCTGTAGAGAAAAAAAAAGGAAAATGGCGAGCTCACCTTGCGGGCCGAGGCCCAAACCGGCATGGGCGCGGGATAGAGGTCAGCACGCCCGGGAGAAGAGGAGTGCTACAGGCTGGGAAAGGAGTTGGGCCGCGTGGGGGCGCAGGACGGCTCACTGGCGCCGATCAACTAGCAGGTGGCTAGTCCCGATCCCGAGCAGGGATGGCGGCGTCGACGGCCACTGCCCGCCACAGCGGTGGTGCGTCGAGCGGTTGAGGTGGCGCTGGGAAGCCGAGGACGAGCGGATCTGGCACGGGGTAGACTTTTGGCGCCGGATCCGGGCCGGAGGTGGTCAAGGGCGAGGTCCAGGGGAGGCGCGGCGAGGTTGACGGCCCGACGGCCATTGCGGCCTCGCAGGAAACAAAAAAGGCGAGGGGGAGAAAGAGAGAGGAACCGGGAGAGGAGGAGGGGAGGCGACGCAGTGGACCTGCGGGGTGACCAACGGCGGGGGCGCGCGGCGAGCTCGCCGACGGGAGGAGGAGCGGCGGCTCGGGCTCCTCCACGGGGTGGCGGCGACGCGATGGGCCTCGGCGGGCCCCGCGACGGTGGCTCCAGGCCATGCGGGTCCCGGACTGGCTGGAGGTGGGTGGAGATCTCCTTGGGGTGACGTTGCGCCTCTGAGGCCATTGATCTTGTGATCCAACGGTCTGTGATGGCTGGGATCTAGGGTTTCTGTAACACCCCGGGTGTCACGCTACAGTAATCACAACAGTGATTCCACTGTTAATGATCATTACTGTTGATAATCAAATCATGATCACCTCTTTATCATTTCTCTGTGAGATTCTCACCATGATAAAATTTTCAGATTATAAATTTACTCCAAGACTTGTGGATGCCAGTCAATCAACGTGATCACAGGCAAGCCAAATCCACCTTGGTCATTTGAATAGTCACGATTCAATGGTGGTTATGAAACTAGTGATGTGGGGTTATCAAAATTGTCAAGGAATTTGAAATGGAAATGAAACTATGATTAAACCAAATGATGGAACCTATTTATAAAATGCCTAGCAATATTTAGGCCATGGCTATCATATAAATGGTTATTTTAATTTAAGTGATTTAGTAATGATAAAAGAAGTAAAACAATACTTGGGTAATATTAAATTACCATGGGATAATAACAACAAGTGAAAAATTAAGTTTATTTAAAAATTGTGGGGACAGTTTTATTAAATGGCAAATCATCAGTGGGTAATATTTAAGTTTGGTTTGGGAAATTATTAATTAGTTTTAATATTATAAAGAATTAAAACAGTAGCAAATATCCACATTTAATCTATTTCCAATTTGTATAAAAATCAAATGATACTATAAATTTCCCAAACTTTTTACAGCAACCTATTAAAGTGTAAATGTATTATTAGTTCAAGTTTCACATTTTTCTAAAATCAAGTGATGGCTAAATTAAATTGAAACAAAATGGCACAGAGAGAAAAGAAAAATAAAATTGTAAAACATCTAAACTACGCCTGGGGCGAGCCCAACCCCGCGCCCAACCCCAACCCCCTCCCCCCAGCCCAACCCGTCACCCTCCTCTCCTTCTTCCTCCCGCTACAGGAGAGGGAGGTCGATCCCGACCCAGCACAGACGCCCTCGTCCAGCCGGACCTGCCCCCCCCTCTTCGCTCGCTACAGGGCGGAGGAGATGGATAAGAACCCCCCCCCCCCTTCCCGCAAGCCCCCGGTGCCCTAGATCGAGGCCCCCTTTTTCCCCTCTCACTCTCCTGCCTCCCTCCCCGCAACCGCCATGGACGTCGTCGCCGCGCCGCCGTGCTCGCGTGCCCACCGGCCACCTCGCGCCTCTCTGGGTTGTCCTGGAGGACCACCGCACGCCCCATGCCGATTCCCCCTTAAGTCGTGGCCGGGACGCCCCCTCCCCGCCGCAATCGACGCCGACGTTCCCGCCACGGCCGCCAGCAACCTCCGCCGTGATTCCCTGCCTCCGGTCGCCCCGGCCTCGTACAAGCTCGTCGGGGCATCCCGGCAGTGAGCCGCCTCCATTCCCCCCCCTTTTTCCTGCTTGAATGGCCGCGTAGCTCCTCCCCTCCCTCCGTTGCTTTCTCTGCCCATGACCGCCTCCCATGGACGAGGCCACCGTCACCCTTGCCACACCCCCGTGCACGCCTTTGCGCTGCTGCTCGCCGTGCGAGGCTGCGACCAGCACCCCACCGCCGCCCGCTCGCCCGCCCCCTCGCCGGACGGTCTCACCGCGCCGCCGTGAGCCATCCTGGCCACGGGCAAGGCCGGTGTGCTCCGGCTGTGGCTACGTGCCACTGTCACCTAGGCCATCCCCTGTGAAAAAAAGGGGATATGGAAATGTTTAAGTTAGTAATAAGAATGATGGTTAATTAGTTAGTTAATTCGTTAAATTAAGGAAATTAGATTTATTATACTAAGCCAATGACAGTGGGGCCCCACTTGTCAGTGTTGACCAGTCAAATCCCTTATGGATAATGTTGTATTATATATTAAAAAGAAAATCCAAGATTGATTTAAAAATGATTAAAACTTTGAAATTCAATATTTTTTAATCCGTAACTCCGATGAAAATAATTTATACATCAAAATTGATCAGAAAAATATAACGAATACGAATACGTTATCCGTATGTCTATCACACCCCTCTAACACCACGAACATCGAACCGTCCCCCTCCGGACCGATTGTCCGATAAATTGTCTGGTACTGCTAAAGTACCCCGATGAATTTATTTCGAACACGAAAGTTGTTCGGAATACTTCAACTAACCCGGATACACCACCCACACGTGTGTCGGATGTCCACGACACCTCCGGCATGATCCCCCCCTCCGGACACCCTGTCCGATAATCACCCGGAGCTGGGATTTCATCCCTGGATGAATTCCCGCTCCGAGCAACGTGCATTAATACTGCGTTAGAACACCGTTAACATTGCATACGTCATGTTATTCATCTGTTTGCTATGATTGCTTTGTATTTACTGTCCCCCCCCCTTTATTCTCCGGTAGACCCTGCTGCTACCGCCGACTACACCGCTGCTGGGTACGACTACTTCGTCGACGACCGTACCCCTACCGTCGAGCTTCCAGGCAAGCAGATCCATTTTCCTTCCCCAGATATCGCCTATCTTTTCCGTACATTTCTTGCACAAGGCATGGTTACTGCTGCTGCTACGTTACAATCCTATTCAATTGCATAACATGTTTTTGTCGCCCCTTGATGTACCCTCCTTTGTCCTATGCTGCCTTATAAATATATATAATATTCAGCAGTAAACCCTGCACATTGTTAGCTAGGTTTAGAATAGCGGGTCGTGATCACTCTGGTGAGTGGACGTGGATTAAAAAAATATTATAACTGCAACAGGTACGGATCAAAGAAGACGCCCTAAGGAACCTACAACGGCGAGACTCTGCCGAGTCGCTTCAAGTTTGACTTACGAGTGGACGGACTCGTATTTCACTCTCGTCGGCTCAGTAGCGTAGCATCACTGGGATGATACGACGGTATTCCTCTTTAGTTCATTCCGCTGGTGTCTCGGCACCACCGGGGTGATACGAGAATATTCCTCTTCAGTTCATTCCGCTGATGTCTCTGTCGAACCTCTTCAATTGTACCATCGAGGGTGATTCCTCCTGGTTTCACTTGATGGTAGGCACTCGAATCAACTGGTGTCCTAACAGGTAAGGAGTCGGGTGACCCCACGGTGCCCCCGCAGGGCATCTTAGCGGAACGACAGGTCAGGTGTATTCCACCGGTGTGCGGCGGGCCTGGTACTGTTCGTGGCCGACAGTCATCCTGTTGTACGAAACTCGAGCTCTTCAAAGAGCAAACGCGAGACAAGGTAAGGAGACGGTTCACCTTGTTGGTAACCGCACGAGTTGGTGGGACGTCAGGGCAGGCACCGATGTTACTGGTGGTCCTGGCTGCTGTCGTTGTCCGCGACTCATTCAATAAGGGGCAACGATAACGGTTGTCTCGACAGAAAATTAATAAAATGCTTAACGGGTTCGGCGGATGACTTGAGTAGCCTTTTGTCTTGTACGCACTACCTATACGTGGGATTACGGTGTGGGTTCTCCGCGTTGTGGTCTCGTTCGAAAGCTCTGAAAGTCGTCCAGTTCAGCATTGTGGCGCGGTCGGATCCGCATCCATGATAGAGTTGCGTGGTATCCACCGTCCTCACAACGATCCGGAGAGCGAGGGGTGATAGGCCCATGACCCCCTTGCCCTTAGGGCTGTAGACCGGCGGGGACCTCTCTGATGAGCCGTAGGATGGGCCTCGGCGTGTCGGATAGCCTCGGTGGGGTGTTCCCTAACAAGGTGTACGCCACCCTGGAGATCCGAGCGTGTAGTATGACACCAGTGCACCCCTGCAGGGAAGATAATCTATTCGAATAGCCGTGTCCACGGTAACAAGATGCTTTATGCTGAAGCCAGACTCTATCACTACAAACTACTACTATTAAACTGTTGGTTCCGGGTTTTTGTCCTCGCGGGGTTGTCGAGGGAGGGAACTCGGAGGCATTATTAATTATGATTACAACTTATTATTATACAATACTACAGCAACTTCTGCTTCATTGTTTCTTTCATAACTGTTATATTAAACTGTTGTCTGATTCTTACCTCATGCTGCAAGACTCGTCGGAAGATGCTAGTCTTCGTTAGGCCTAGCTTCTTATCCTTGCTCTGACTTTCTATCTTGCAGTCCACTATATACAGCCTCCCTTTTCCGTTTGATACAAATGCATAAATGCTTAGTAGCGGACGTCAGACTCGCGGGTATGCTACATACTCACCTGCTTTATTTTCCCCTTTTATTGTTTTGCCTGATCGGCCGCTGTAGTCGACGTTGGAGCCCAGGAGCAGGAGATCCCCGATGCCAACCACCGCAACGTGAAGATCCCCGATGCCTTCTACCACGTCGAGTTCCCCTTTGACCAGGAGTAGTTTGGAGGTTCCCAGGCAGGAGGCCTTGCCTTTTCGATCGAGTGTTGATTTTGTGCTAGCCTTCTTAAGGCAACCTTGTATTCTTGTGTCTGTACTCAGATACTATTGCTTCCGCTGACTTGTGCTCTCGAGCTGTTGTATTCGAGCCCTCGTGGCCCCTGGCTTATATTATACAGCTTGTATTATTTTATTTGTAGAGTTGTGTTGTGATATCTCACCGTGAGTCCCTGATCTCGATCGTGTACCTTGCGTGTATGATTACTGTACACGGTCTGATTTTGGGGGCGTCACAAGTTGGTATCAGAGCCGTCTTCCTGTAGGACACCCCTTCCCACTCCTTGATCGAAGTCGAGTCTAGTCTTTGCAAAACTACTTTACTAACAGTGTCGTGTGCCTTATTGGCCCACGTCGCAAATTGGGTGGTATTAGGATCTTTTTCTCCGTACCTTTACTCTGGGACTCTGATCTCTCATCTTTTCGGGTTAAAGATTTTGCTAACTCTAACTCTAGGTTCTCGTGAATACTTTCCTCCCGGAGAGCCCCCCCTTCCAGATGATTGTTTGCTTCACCGGAAGATGCCGAAGTTACTCTCCAATAAATTCTCGGGACCCTATGTGCCCCTTGCCTTTTCCATACCCTACCATCGGAAAATTCCTATGGACTTTGTTCATACATACAATTCCAGTTGCTCTGGTTGCTACAAGATACCTTGAAACATTCTTCGAGGTTTCGAGAATCCTTTGTAGCCTACTGCCTTGGAGATTCTTCTCCCCTACCTGCTTGCATTATGGATAATTCCATATGTCTTGTATTCTTCGTTTACGTCCCTTGTCATTGACCTTTTGATCCTACCACTTCAATGTGTGCGATTGCACGCAATCGTCAGTTGATCCCTATGAAAACATTCTTCTGGCTCAGACGTCATTTCGGACATGAGTTGGATCTTGGTAAATCAGACCTTCGTTGATTTTCCCTGTAAGTCTGTTCAACTTATACATCCATGGTCAGAACGTCTGCTTCTGATATCCCCTATTGGAAATCATAATTCCTTTTAACTTAAGCTCTAAATTATTCAGATGCTTTTATCGTCCGATGCCCTTGCATGATGTCTCTTTCTGGTTGAGTAACGATACTCACACTAGATTCTATGTGGGCCCATAACCCACAGTTCCACAGGACCGAAACCTGACTCTTGTCATCGATCTTGTGATATTCCGTCCGATATCAGACTCAGTGCTTACGCCTGATGATCTGGGCCCTTTTTCGCATCATCCGTCAACGGCATCGAATGTGTGCCTATTCGCTTAAAACTTCTCTCGTTGTACTTCCCTGAGCTTAAACTCGGAAGGACTTTGTACCCCATAACCTTGAGCAACCCCATTTGATTGACCTTGTATCAATCTGACCCCCTTAAGCTTTACCTCTTAACCTGTTCGTAAGTACGATGAATACCCCGATGAAAGGATCACAACGCGTCGATCGTCGAGATGCACTGATGCAGAGCAATGAAGACGTGAACGAGAAGGATCAACTACTTCGAGAAGGGCAACAAGGACAAGAAGATTCGTTAGAATACGAAACCGAAACTCTACCCCTACCACTACCTTTTTAATTCTCGGGACGAGAATTCATTGTAGTGGTGGAGATTTGTAACACTCCAGGTGTCACGCTACAATTATCACTACAGTGATTCCACTGTTAATGATCATTACTGTTGATAATCAAATCATGATCACCTCTTGATCATTTCTCTGTGAGATTCTCACCCTGATAAAATTTTCAGATTATTAATTTACTCCAAGACTTGTGGATGCCATTCAATCAAGGTGATCACAGGCAAGCCAAATCCACCTTGGTCATTTGAATAGTCACAAGTCAATGGTGGTTATGAAACTAGTGATGTGGGGTTATCAAAATTGTCAAGGAAATTGAAATGGAAATGAAACTATGATTAAACCAAATGATGGAACCTATTTATAAAATGCCTAGCAATATTTAGGCCATGGCTATCATATTAATGGTTATTTTAATTTAAGTGATTTAGTAATGATAAAAGAAGTAAAACAATACTTGGGTAATATTAAATTACCATGGGATAATAATAACAAGTGAAAAATTAAGTTTATTTAAAAATTGTGGGGACAGTTTTATTAAATGGCAAATCATCAGTGGGTAATATTAATATTTGGTTTGGGAAATTATTAATTAGTTTTAATATTATAAAGAATTAAAACAGTAGCAAATATCCAAATTTAATCTATTTCCAATTTGTATAAAAATCAAATGATACTATAAATTGCCCAAACTTTTTACCGCAACCTATTAAAGTGTAAATGTATTATTAGTTCAAGTTTCACATTTTTCTAAAATCAAGTGATGGCTAAATTAAATTGAAACAAAATGGCACAGAGAGAAAAGAAAAACAAAATTGTAGAAAATCTAAACTACGCCTGGGGCGAATCCCGACCCCGCGCCCAACCCCAACCCCCTCCCCCCAGCCCAACCCGTCACCCTCCTCTCCTTCTTCCTCCCGCTAAAGGAGAGGGAGGTCGATCCCGACCCAGCACCGACGCCCTCGTCCAGCCGGACCTGCCCCCCCCCCTCCTCGGTCGCTACAGGGCGGAGGAGATGGATAAGAACCCCCCCCCTTCCCGCAAGCCCCCGGTGCCCTAGATCGAGGCCCCCTTTTTCCCCTCTCACTCTCCTACCCCCCTCCCCGGAACCGCCATGGACGTCGTCACCGCGCCGCCGTGCTCGCGTGCCCACCGGCCGCCTCGCGCCTCTCTGGGTTGTCATGGAGGACCACCGCATGCCCCCACGCCGATTCCCCCTTAAGTCGTGGCCGGGACACCCCCTCCCCGCCGTAATCGACGCCGACGTTCCCGCCACGGCCGCCGGCAACCTCCGCCGTGATTCCTTGCCTCCGGTCGCCCCGGCCTCGTACAAGCTCGTCGTCGGCATCCCCGCAGTGAGCCGCCTCCATTCCCCCCCCCCTTTTCCTGCTTGAATGGCCGCGTAGCTCCTCCCCTCCCGTCGTTGATTTCTCTGCCCACGACCGCCTCCCATGGACGAGGCCACCGTCGCCCTTGCCACACCCCGTGCGCGCCTTTGCGCTGCTGCTCGCCATGCGAGGCTGCGACCAGCACCCCACCGCCGCCCGCTCGCCCGCCCCCTCGCCAGACGGTCTCACCGCGCCGCCGTGAGCCATCCTGGCCACGGGCAAGGCCGGTGTCCTCCGGCTGTGGCTACATGCCACTGTCACCTAGGCCATCCCTTGTGAAAAAAAGGGGATATGGAAATGTTTAAGTTAGTAATAAGAATGATGGTTAATTAGTTAGTTAATTCGTTTTCACCTAGCAGTCAATGACAGTGGCCCCACCTCTAATTAAGTTAAGATAAAAATGCTAATAATAGTGAGGCAATGACAAGTGGGACCTACCCCCCTGGTTAAATTAAGGAAATTAGATTTATTATACTAAGCCAATGATAGTGGGGCCCCACTTGTCAGTGTTGACCAGTCAAATCCCTTATGGATAATATTGTATTAAATATTAAAAACAAAATCCAAGATTGATTTAAAAATGATTAAAACTTTGAAATTCAATATTTTTTAATCCGTAACTCCGATGAAAATAATTTATACATCAAAATTGATCAGAAAAATATAACGAATACGAATACGTTATCCGTATGTCTATCACACTCCTCTAACACCACGAACATCGAACCGTCCCCCTCCGGACCGACTGTCCGATAAATTGTCCGGTACTGCTAAAGTACCCCGATGAATTTATTTCGAACACGAAAGTTGTTCGGAATAGTTCAACTAACCCGGATACACCACCCACACGTGTGTCGGATGTCCACGACACCTCCAGCATGATCCCCCCCTCCGGACACCCTGTCCGATAATCACCCGGAGCTGGGATTTCATCCCTGGATGAATTCCCGCTCCGAGCAACGTGCATTAATACTGCGTTAGAACACCGTTAACATTGCATACGTCATGTTATTCATCTGTTTGCTATGATTGTTTTGTATTTACTGTCCCCCCCTTTATTCTCAGGTAGACCCTGCTGCTACCGCCGACTACACCGCTGCTGGGTACGACTACTTCGTCGACGACCGTACCCCTACCGTCGAGCTTCCAGGCAAGCAGAGCCATTTTCCTTCCCCAGATATCGCCTATCTTTTCCGTACATTTCTTGCACTAGGCATGGTTACTTCTGCTGCTACGTTACAATCCTATTCAATTGCATAGCATGTTTTTGTCGCCCCTTGATGTACCCTCCTTTGTCCTACGTTGCCTTATAAATATATATAATATTCAGCAGTAAACACTGCGCATTGTTAGCTAGGTTTAGAATAGCGGGCCGTGATCACTCTTGTGAGTGGACGTGGATTAAAAAAATATTATAACTGCAATAGGTACGGATCAAAGCAGACGCCCTAGGGAACCTACAACGGTGAGACTCTGCCGAGTCGCTTCAAGTTTGACTTACGAGTGGACGGACTCGTATTTCACTCTCGTCGGCTCAGTAGCGTAGCATTACTGGGATGATACGATGGTACTCCTCTTTAGTTCATTCCGCTGGTGTCTCGGCACCACCGGGGTGATACGAGAATATTCCTCTTCAGTTCATTCCGCTGATGTCTCTGTCGAACCTCTTCAAGTGTACCATCGAGGGTGATTCCTCCTGGTTTCACTAGATGGTAGGCACTCGAATCAACTGGTGTCCTAACAGGTAAGGAGTCGGGTGACCCCACGGTGCCCGCGCGGGGTATCTTAGCGGAACGACAGGTCAGGTGTATTCCACCGGTGTGCGGCGGGCCTGGTACTGTTCGTGGCCGACAGTTATCCTGTTGTACGAAAGTCGAGCTCTTCAAAGAGCAAACGCGAGACAAGGTAAGGAGACGGTTCACCTTGTTGGTAACCGCACGAGTTGGTGGGACGTCAGGGCAGGCACCGATGTTACTGGTGGTCCTGACTGCTTTCGTTGTCCGCGACTCATTCAATAAGGGGCAACGATAACGGTTGTCTCGACAGAAAATTAATAAAATTCTTAACGGGTTCGGCGGATGACTTGAGTAGCCTTTTGGCTTGTACGCACTACCTATACGTGGGATTACGGTGTGGGCTCTCCGCGTTGTGGTCTCGTTCGAAAGCTCTGAAAGACGTCCAGTTCAGCATTGTGGCGCGGTCGGATCCGCATCCATGATAGAGTTGCGTGGTATCCACCGTCCTCACAACGAACCGGAGAGCGAGGGGTGATAGGCCCATGCCCCCCTTGCCCTTAGTGCTGTAGACCGGCGGGGACCTCTCTGATGAGCCGTAGGATGGGCCTCGGCGTGTCGGATAGCCTCGGTGGGGTGTTCCCTAACAAGGTGTACGCCACCCTGGAGATCCGAGCGTGTAGTATGACACCAGTGCACCCCTGCAGGGAAGATAATCTATTCGAATAGCCGTGTCCACGGTAACAGGACGCTTTATGCTGAAGCCAGACTCTATCACTACAAACTACTACTATTAAACTGTTGGTTCCGGGTTTTCTTCCTCGTGGGGTTGTCGAGGGAGGGAACTCAGAGGCATTATTAGTTATGATTACAACTTATTATTATCCAATGATGTAGCAACTTCTGCTTCATTGTTACTTTCATTACTGTTATATTAAACTGTTGGCTGATTCTTACCTCATGCTGCAAGACTCGTCGGAAGATGCTAGTCTTCGTTAGGCCTAGCTTCTTATCCTTGCTCTGACTTTCTATCTTGCAGTCCACTATATACAGCCTCCCTTTTCCGTTTGATACAAATGCATAAATGCTTAGTAGCGGACGTAAGACTCGCGGGTATGCTAGATACTCACCTGCTTTATTTTCCCCCTTTTATTGTTTTGCCTGATCGGCCGCTGCAGTCGACGTTGGAGCCCAGGAGCAGGAGATCCCCGATGCCGACCACCGCAACGTGAAGATCCCCGATGCCTTCTACGACGTCGAGTTCCCCTTTGACCAGGAGTAGTTTGGAGGTTCCCAGGAAGGAGGCCTTGCCTTTTCGATCGAGTGTTGATTTTGTGCTAGCCTTCTTAAGGCAACCTTGTATTCTTGTGTTTGTACTCAGATACTGTAAGTGCATCAAGTGCCCTACCCTTGAGGTTTTGGAGTTTGATGACAAAACGGTTAAGGGACTGATGTTTTTGTGAGTACACACAGGAGAATAGTCCCTGATGAGGTGTTTAACCACCAATGTTGACCCCCCAAAATGTTGAGGAACATTGGAGAAATCGGTGCGTTTCCTGAAGAATGAAGTTGCGCGAAATCCTGAGGAATCAGGATCCTGAAGCGTTCGGTTGAAGCTGAAGCTGAGGACGATCCTGAGGACGTTCGCGCCGAAGACGAAGTTGAAGCGTAGTCTTCGCTAAGACTTTTTATACTTCTTGAGTCGTAGGAAATCACCACACTGTTGGAGGGGTTGAGGAAAATGAGTTTTGTATTTCTAAGGAAGTGCTCAATTAGAAATCCTGAAGAAGAACCCTGAGGAAATCTCCTGCAGTAGAAGTTCAGTCCTCGGGTGTCTGAGACGTTGTTCTTCAGGACACTGAGGTAACTAACTTCGGTTGAGGAGTCTGAAGATCGCCAGTGCGAGTCTTCTGAAAATCGTGAGGAGAGAGAATACTTTGACCGTGCCACGTGTTGCGTGGTGAGAGGCTAGAACCTGTCTAGCAACGGTCATTTCCGAGGGCATGAGAGTAATTGCATGCATGGGCATTTATGTCCTTTCACCTCGGGTTGCTCCGCGGCTATAAATAGCCACCCCCAGCCCCATTTGTGGGTTGGCTGCTCCAAGAGAAAAACTGACACTTGTCATTTGAGAGCATCCCACCTCTGAGGAAACTGAAGAACCTATGTGAGGAAAACCACCAGCCTGAGTAGTTGAGCATTTCTGAGGAAGTCGGTTCGAGGGATCCAAAGCTTTTTACTCTTGAAGACTGTGATCTTCCAGCCGATGTAGAAGTCTTCAGTCTGAGGAAGTCAAGATGCAATTGTGACTTCCCGGAGTGACTGAGTCTGTGAAGGTTTCGGGAGTCTACCTTGAAGACTCACCTGAGTTATTGGACGGAGTCTGAGGACTCTAGTTCAAGGAGAACAAGGTGAAGATTATGTCTTCTGAGTTGAATCTCAGCCTCTCCAACCAGGCGTAGAGTTGTCACAGCAACTTGAACTGGTCTACCAAACCAATGTCTTCAATCTCTGGTGCTATCTCTTCAACCTCTTAAGCTTCAGTATTTGCTATGTTGACTTCTTATGCTTCAGCTCTCCCTCTGCTCTTTTTCTTCATACTATGCATCTGAAGCACTTCTGCTTATCCGAATTGATTTATTTCTGTTGCGATATGATGAGCGGCCCTAATGATTACATTCTGTGAAGTTTTATTTTTTCATGATTTTGGTTACTTCTTCAGCCTCATGATTGCTTCAGTCCTGTAGTAAAATTAAAAATATCCCATTCACCCCCCTTCTGGTCGATATATTGCACTTTCAGATACTATTGCTTCCGCTGACTTGTGCTCTCGAGCTGTTGTATTCGAGCCCTCGTGGCCCCTGGCTTATATTATACAACTTCTATTATTTTATTTGTAGAGTTGTGTTGTGATATCTCACCGTGAGTCCCTGATCTAGATCGTGTACCTTCGTGTATGATTACTGTACACGGTCTGATTTTGGGGGCGTCACAGTTTCGAAGGAGAGGCTGTGAAGGGAGACAGATATGGTATTTTAGAGGGGGTGGCTGCAAATTTTGTTTAGGGAAACCCTAGGAGGGCTAGGGGAGAGTTGTGGTCTTTATATAGGCTGTCCTGGGTGGCAGGTTTACGCAAAAACCCTTGGTTTTCTCCCTCGCGTCCGATACTCCACGTTTTTCTGACCGCTGGGAGTTCAAACGACCTCGGATTCGGGAGAAATCTCGAACCACGCGCTCCGCGCGGCGAGCCTGTCAGTCCTACCTCACTTCAGTACCGTTCCGAGAAGATTTTGATGGCGCGCAATAAAATAATCCATTTAATTATTAAATGGGGTTTGTAGTTCCGATGGCGATGGCTGGTCTTGTGCCGTTAGGGAAAAAGGTTTAGTCACGCATGTCGGTACGATAAAGAGGGGGAGATATTAACCGAATAATAAAACGGCAAAGAAAATACTGCAAACATTTCTAGCAATCAACAAAACAATGCAACAAACAAATTTTTTAATTTGGGTGAAAATCCCGAGCTGTTACAATACAACACCACCAACAAGGGATCTCGTCCCGAGATCCAGGACGATCGGGGGGAGAGGGGGGAAGAGAAAAGAGAGTCGACAATCTTCAACACCACCAACAAGAGACTCTGCTCCATGTCGATGACGAACTTCCGTCGAGATAAATTTCCGCAGAGAGATGGCAACGTCGGAAAACGAAACCATCGGGAGATCAAGAGAAAGAACAATAGTCCAAAGCAATGATGAAGGGAAGATTTCTCACTCAAATCGTGAGGATACTGGGCAAGAGGAATGAATTCAACAGACGACCAAGATGGTTAACCATAGTCGGAAGAACTAAAGGTACTACATGATTTCCCAAACCTAAGATCGGAATCGAGACAATACGCTGCAAGCAAGGCATTCTAACTATTCCGAAACTCCACTTACTCGAGATCCTAGAGTTTGAAAGGGGATAAGTCGAGATTAAAACACTTATGTCACTTGTCCTGTCCAGAGAAAGGGTAAGGAGTAAAAAGATTCCAACTCTCCGGTAACTAACTTTGTAACTACAAAATAGTCTTTGCCTAGACTCGACTTCGGCCAGAAAAGGGATCCTACGGTCAAAAAGGCTCTAATACCAAGTTGTAAGGCCCCATATGCTTTACTGTTCCAGATCTAGATGTTTTCATCCAGATCTGGGGACGAAGCACATATCAGTCCCCCACCGCGACATATGACACTGCCATATGCCCCGGATTTCCAACATGATATCACAACATTACACCTACATGGATACAACATCTCATACAATCGGCATACAATTGCCTTAATATAATACATCAGCGGAAGATACATGTCTGAGTACAGCCTACAATCAAATTCCTAGTGGCAAAGGTAAAACACACCATTCCCGTAACCACACGGGTCTAGGCTCTCCGCCGGGATCCACCTAACTAGTCGTCGTCGAGTCTTTGCGAAGGCATCCAGAAGAATGATTCGTCGAGCTCCCCTGAAGTCCAAGATCGTCGCATAACGTGCATAAAGGAGAAAAGAAGGGGTGAGCTATATCAACAAGTCTTGTAACTAACTTCTCACGATAAGATGGGGGTAGTGGTTGAGGTTGCAGTCGCACTAGAAATATACGAAGTGGCTAACGATCTATTTAGAGTAAGATGAGAACCAAGCAGTCGATGAGGAATCGCCTCCAACAAGTCTTCTATCAGCTACTTACGCAATCATAACACCTATCCTATCCTTGTCCTCCCCTTCGCATCCCGACGAAGAAGAAACAGTCAAGGCACACACAAATTGATCAAGTTATAGTTGTGATTCAGTTGATGTTATCTATGAACAAGACGTAGGTTCCAAGTCGTCCATAACGTGGACACGACTTCTCGAAAATATTTAACCATGCAAAGGTGTACCAACTTCCCATTACAAGGCTCCGCAAGCACGCCCATCTCTTTCAGTTGCTACCCATCATATGCAACCATTTTATGATTTAGTTCCGAGAGATCCGAAATGACAGCACCCTCTAACTAACAACGCACAAATCCGGGTGGCCCCGGGGGAGTCGACACCCAATCCAAGAGTCGGTCGCGCCCTCGGATCGGACTCTTCCGTATGGATAAGGTCGGGGTTAGCCTCACCTGAACTCGGGGGTTTCCCTAGCTCACCAGTGTGGACCAACAGAGGAACTCTGTCTCCGCTGGCCCAAGTTGTTTTAAAACTGTTGGGGGCCCAACCAAGCACACACACGGTTTCAAATTGTAAATCAGCTTGGGCCACCTCTAGAAATGATTGGAGCTAGGTAGGTAAGAAGAGGGTACCCCATAGTATCCCACACGCGGCTAGGCACACTCAGTCTTAGAACCAATACCCGAAACTCGGATCCCAGGTAACTCGAATGGAACAAAGCGTTGGGGTGGGAAAGACTAGACCTTCCATCCATCATCGAATATAGTCAACATTATAATAATCATAAAATGCTAATCGTGTTACTGGGCCGTAACAGAAGCTAATCGGGTCAACAGGGGAGGGCGCTAGATAATAAATCTCACCTAGGGGCGCAACACTGCGGCTTAGGCTAATGGGCCGAGCCCAATGCTGCAGAGAAAAAAAAGGAAAATGGCGAGCTCACCTTGCGGGACGAGGCCCAAACCGGCATGGGCGCGGGATAGCGGTCAGCACGCCCGGGCGAAGAGGAGTGCTACTGGATAGGAAAGGAGTTGGGCCGCGTGGGGGCGCCGGCCGGCCCACATGCGTCGATCAACGACCAGGCGGCTCGTCCCGATCCCGAGCAGGGCTGGCGGCGCCGGCTGCCACTGCCCGCCACGGCGGTGGTCCGTCGAGCGGTTGAGGCGGCGCTGGGGAGCCGAGGACGAGCGGATCTGGCACGGGGTAGCCTTTTGGCGCCGGATCCAGGACAGAGGTGGTCAGGGGCGAGGTCCAGGGGAGGCGCGGCGAGGTTGAGGGCCCGACGGCCATGGCGGCCTCGCAGGAAACAAAAAAAGGTGAGGGGGAGAAAGAGAGAGGAACCGGTAGAGGAGGAGGGGAGGCGGCGCGATGGACCTGCGGGGTGACCGACGGCGGTGGCGCGCGGCGAGCTCGCCGATGGGAGGAGGAGCGGCAAATCAGGCTTCTCCACGGGGTGGTGGCGGCGCGATGGGCCTCGGCGGGCCCGGCGACGGTGGCTCCAAGCCCGGTGGGGCCCGGACTGGCTGGAGGTGGGTGGAGATCTCTTTGGGGTGATGTAGCGCCTCTGAGGCCATTGAACTTGTGATCCAGCGGTCTGTGATAACTGATGGCGCGAGGGTTGACGGGTGTAGTCTTCTCGCCCTTCGTTGGTGAGCCCCAAGTGGAAGGCGTGATGCAGCACAGCAGCAAATTTCCCTCGGTAAAGATACCAAGTTTTGTCTCCAGTAGGACTCCAGAGATGATAAGTAGGTGTCAGCGGCGCAACTGACGCGGAACTGCACACAGACACAGATAACTTTGTTCCCAACGAAGTTCAAAGAGGTTGTCAATCTCTCCGGTCTTGTTGTTTACAAAGGATAAAACGCAAGGGATAATTATAGCAACTTGAAAGTAAATGCAGGAAAGTAAATATAGCGTGGAAACAATGATAAGGATATGGACCGGGATACGTGATGTTCGCTAGTGATGTCTCTCTCCCAAAAGACGATAAATTTGCTATGCGAGGTAAACAAATTACAGAAAGGCAATTGACAGGATTATGAACGCACCGCAATGCTAACTATGCTACAAAAGAAAGGAAGAGGTTCAAAAGCACAGGCAGTACGCCAAGGTAAGTAGACCGAAATCCATCTGCATCTACTACTAATAATCCACCTTGAGATATCTATCCTGAACATCTCGCTGGTATTAAGTTGCGAGCCCCACCCAAAGTGTAAACCCAAAGCAACAGACAACTGCATTAAAAACAACTCTGCGTAAAGTAAACAATCCTTGTAACCGCGGTTACAAGCACCGTTGTTTTCCCCCTTGTGGCAACGGCACATCCCCTAGACTCATGTTTCTGTCACTCAAGCGTGTCATCGGGGGGCATGAACCCACAATCTAGCACAACGCTCCCTCTTGGAGTCACTACCTACTACTTGGCCAAAGCAATAAACAGCAACGGGGAACATGCAAGAATTACATAGGAACAAAAATATAAGAGATAAAAACCAAATATATTACTCTATCACAATCTGAACATAATCTCATAATCCATCAGATCCTATCAAACTCAACATAGCAATAGCAGAAATATTACAAAGGTGCCTCGATCATGTTGGGCAGCTCACGAGGTCTAAACAATGAAGATCAAAGAGGGGAGGAGAACATCACATAGCTACTGATCACGGACCCATGGTCCAAGGAAAACTACTCACGAGACATCCGGGGAGCATCCATGGTGGAGAGGAGACTCCCGGAGGTCAATCCTCCCTCCGGCAGGGTGCCGGGAAGAGGTCTTCTGGTGCTCCCGATCTTCGGAAGCGCGGCGGCGGCGGAACAGAGGCGAGTTCGCGGAATACGGTTCTCTTTCTGGGGTTTTCCCGTGACGGGGGATAAATAGGCGAAAGGGGGCAGCCAGAGGTGGGCCAGGGGCCCCAGGCACCCCCCTGGCGTGGCCAGGGGTAGGGCCGCGCCGGGTGGCCGCCTAGGCCCCCTGTCTCCCCTCTGGCCCCTCCCGGGCTCTTCTCGAAGCTTCCGTCACGCTGATTTTTTTATCTGAATTTTCCCGAATTTTTCTGGCACTTTTTATATGGGGGAAAACTGAAATAGAAAAACAGGAGAAAACATGAACTGGCCCTGGGGTGCACTGAGTTAATAGGTTAGTCCAAATATGATCAAAAGTTTATGAAAGTGTATCTAGATCATTGCAATATCACACAAAACATGCATGGAGCAAGCAGAAATTATAGATACGTTTTGGACGTATCAGCATCCCAAGCTTAATTCCTGCTCGTCCTCGAGTAGGTAAATGATAACAACATAATTTCTGTGGTGACATGCTAGCAACCATATAAGAACTTTGAAAAGTAAAGCAATCAAGGTTAGAGATTCAACTCAAGTCATAACAAGCAAGAGTCTATATTAGCATTGAAATAAGTAACAAAAGAACAAAAGGTACAAGAGCTCTCGCTGTCCGTGACTCGAATGTCTCCAAATGGTGTTTGCGTGCAAGAAGGGGGATAGGGAATACGAGAAAAAAGTATTTTTGTGTTGAGAACTCAATCTACTAAAGTTTCACACTTTGTCTTCTTTGGAATCTTATCTTGACTCGTCCCCAGACCACTAGCCGGGTACAAGTCAATTTGATCCACTCCTTTTCGATATTTCGAGCACTCATGCAATGGATGAGCGTAAGCACGAGAGTTGACACTTAGGATGGAAAAGAGAGAAATATGGTGGAGGAGGAAGACAAAAAGGATGAGAAAGGCTCACATCAATGAGGATAATCATAGGAAACAGATGCCAAATGATAGATATGATGTGAGGAGTAGGGATTGCCATGCAACGGATGCACATACGAGCTAGGAAGCTCTCCAATGGAACTAGTGGGGGTGCATCTAACTTGCTAGAAAATAAACACGGATTGCCCAAAATACGACACCTATCACTAATAGGCTAGAGCTCTTGACACCAAAAGTTCAAACATTACTCACACCAATACCTCAAAACTATTGCAAGTTACTACTAAAATTAAATAGCAACCTCAATTACCTACTTTCAAGACAAGACACAACTCAGTGCAACAACCAACTCTCTTAACAAGATAAACATGAAAACTAAAGAGAGTTCCAGCAACAAACTAAAACAAAAGCCAAGGCTCTTGCTAAATACAAACTAAAACTAAGACTAAACATGGCAATAGCTATGAAAAGATAAAGAACACACAACAGCAAGAAGATAGGCAGGAAAAATCCTATGATGTGTTCTAAATTTTGAAAGTGGAGCGTGTTTCTCTCCCAAACAAAGTAAGAAAGGATCTAAATTGTTATGAACAGCAAGCAAAGCTAAACAAAACTAAAAATAAAACCTAAGAGCGAGACGCTCCAAGCATAGCACATAACGCATGAAGTGATAAAAATATAGTGAGACGAAGGACGAACTGATGATTGTTGATGGAGAAGGGGATGCACGGGGGCATCCCCAAGCTTAGACGCTTGAGTCTCCTTGAATATTTATTGGGGATGCATGGGGGCATCTCCAAGCTTGAGCGCTTAACACTCCTGGATCTTCTTTCATCATCTTCCATCGCACACTTGAAAACTCCCTTCATACATAACTCATCACAAGCTGATTAGAGAGGTTAGTACCCTTAATAAATAATTTTTATCCATTGGATATAAAGATATATTCTTGAAGAGATACTGTTTCTCAAGAGTGCCAAAAAGTTTTTGCAAAGAAAAAGCAAGCTTAAGGTTTGCAAAAGTTAGGAGAGACAAAACGTGGCAGAATCTGTGAAAAACAGAACAGCAGATAGTAAAGAATTTTTTAGGGGTACTTCTGCAACTCAAATAAAAAAACTCAGAACATACGGAAGTTTCGTAATTGCATAGAGCATACTGTGTAAAAATTTCAGCTCAAAAAGATGAACTGGGATTTTTTCTGGAATTTTTCTGGTCACGAGGACAGAATCTGTTTTCTGGACAGCATGTCACAACTTTTACTTCCCTTGCCGTAAGAGGCTATAACTTGGCACAAAGCTGAAAAATAAAGATACAATGATGTTGATACAGATGTAACAATCATCAAGACACAACAAAAGCAAAAAGAAAACTCCTAAATTCGTTGCGGGCTGCCTCCCGGAAGCGCTTCTTTAAAGCCATTAGCTAGGCATAATGCAAAAGAAGAATCAAGTTTTATCAAGAGAAAGAGAATAACTAGCCCGAGTAACGGACTCAAAAGGTAACTTGATTTTCTTTCTAGGGAAGTGTTCCATCCCATTTTTAAATTGGAATTTTATATTCCCCTCTTTCATGTCAATAACCGCACCAACAGTGCGAAGAAAAGGACGTCCCAAAATAATTGGACATAAAGGTTCACACTCTATATCCATAACAATAAAATCACGGGAACATAGTTGTCATTGAAAATGATAAGAACATCGTCGATCTTCCCTAAAGGTTTCTTTACGGAAGAATCAACAAGACGAACACCGAAAGAACAAGACTCAAAAGGTTTCAATTCAAACATATCGAATATTCTTTTGGGCATAACGGAGGTACTAGCTCCAACATCACATAAAGCATAGCAAGAGAAGTTATTTAATTTAATTTTGATCATAGGATCCCAACCATCCTCTAGCTTCCTAGGTATGGAGGCTTCTACTCTAAGCTTATGCTCCCTAGCTTTGATGAGAGCATTTGTGATATGCTCCGTGAAGGCAAGATTAAGTGTGCTAGTGTGGGGGTCTCTAGACATTTTGTGTAGTAAACTGATAACTTCTGAGAGGGTACAACTATCAAAATCAATATCACTACTATCAAAGGTGGTATTAGTGTCATCTAGGCTCACTTGTTTGAAACCCTCTATGTTCATAGGAGTTTCTTTATCTATGGTTGAGGTATTAGCATCACCATTAATAGGTACAACGGGACTAGGAGTGCATTGGGTGCTAATAGTTTGAGTATCCTCAACAATTTGGATAGTGGCAACTGTGTGGTGTGTAGAAAGGCTCTTAATTCTATCCTCTTCCTCTTTTTCTCTAGCCCATCTTTCTTTAAGTTTAGCCATCATCCTAATGTTTTCATTGATTTGTAACTGGATAGCATTAATAGGAGTGGCCTTATTCTCCTCAAGGGGGGAGGTTCTAATTTTGAGCATCTCAATATCAAGGGCTAAGCTTTCTACCTTTAAAGAGAGATTATCTATTTTAGATCATTTCTCTTCTACATTTTTGTTGAAGGCCTTTTGGGTAGTGATAAAGTCTCTAAGCATGCTTTCTAATTCAGAAGAGGGGTTCTTGTTGCTAGGATAGGTGTTGTTGTTCCCATAGTTGGATGGAAACGGTCTAGGATTGCTAGCAAAATTTCCCCTATAAGCATTGTTGTTGAAGTTGTTTCTAGCAATAAAGTTCACATCTACTTGTTCTTGAGCAACCAAAGAATTTAAAGGAACATCATGAGGATCAATAGAGGGTTGCTTGGTAAGTAGAGACATAATTAAGTCAACTTTTTCATTGAGGGGGGTAATTTCCTCGACAGAATTTACCTTCCTACCTGTTGGAGCGTGTTCGGTGTGCCATTGGGAATAATTGGTCATCATTTCATCGAGAAGCTTCGTGGAAGCACCAATTGTAGTTGACATAAAGGTTCCTCCCGCGGCCGAATCAAACAGGTTCCGCGAGGTAAAGTTCAAGCCTGCATAAAAAGTCTGGATAACCATCCAGGTAGTCAAACCATGTGTAGGGCATTTCTTAACAAGAGATTTCATCCGTTCCCAAGCTTGGGCAACGTGTTCATTATCCAATTGCTTAAAATTCATAATATTACTCCTCAATTGGATAATCTTAGCAGGAGGGTAGTACTTCCCTATAAAAGCATCTTTGCACTTATCCCAAGAATCTATGCTATTTCTAGGCAAAGATTGAAACCAGATTTTAGCATCTCCCCTTAAAGAGAAGGGAAAGAACTTGAGCTTAACAACATCACCTTCTACTTCCTTATACTTTTGCATATCACATAATTCAACAAAATTATTCAAGTGTAAAGCAGCATCATCTCCAGCACCAGAGAATTGATCTCTCATAACAAGGTTTAGCAAAGAAGGTTTAATTTCATAAGAGGTAGCTGAAGTGGCAGGTGTGGCAATGGGAGTGCAGATAAAGTCTTGGTTGTTGTGACTAGTGAAGTCACACAACTTGGTGTTTTCAGTGGAACCCATAGTAGCAGCAAGTGTGGCAGATTTTTTTGTAGTTTTTTATAAAAGACACAAAGATAAAAACTGAAAGATAAACTAACAAGACTAAAAAACAAAGGTAAAGGGTAGTGTGCAACTCCCCTATCTTAGCACTTGGAGTCCCCGGCAACGGCGCCAGAAATTTGCTTGATGGCGTGAGGGTTGACGGGTGTAGTCTTCTCACCCTTCGTTGGTGAGCCCCAAGTGGAAGGCGTGATGCAGCACAGCAGCAAATTTCCCTCGGTAAAGATACCAAGGTTTGTCTCCAGTAGGACTCCAGAGATGATAAGTAGGTGTCAGCGCGCAACTGACGCGGACATGCACACAGACACAGATAACTTTGTTCCCAACGAAGTTCAGAGAGGTTGCCAATCTCTCCGGTCTTGTTGTTTACAAAGGATAAAACGCAAGGGATAATAATAGCAACTTGAAAGTAAATGCAGGAAAGTAAATATAGCGTGGAAACAATGATAAGGATATGGACCGGGATACGTGATGTTCGCTAGTGATGTCTCTCTCCCAAAAGACGATAAAATTGCTATGCGAGGTACACAAATTACAGAAAGGCAATTGACAGGATTATGAACGCACCGCAATGCTAACTATGCTACAAAAGAAAGGAAAAGGTTCAAAAGCACAGGCAGTACGCCAAGGTAAGTAGACCGAAATCCATCTGCATCTACTACTAATCATCCACCTTGAGATATCTATCCAGAACATCTCGCTGGTATTAAGTTGCGAGCCCCACCCAAAGTGTAAACCCAAAGCAACAGACAACTGCATTAAAAAGAACTCTGCGTAAAGTAAACAATCCGTGTAACCGCGGTTACAAGCACCGTTGTTTTCCCCCTTGTGGCAACAGCACATCCCCTAGACTCATGTTTCTGTCACTCAAGCGTGTCATCGAGGGGCATGAACCCACAATCTAGCACAACGCTCCCTCTTAGAGTCACTACCTACTACTTGGCCAAAGAAATAAACAGCAACGGGGAACATGCAAGAATTACTTAGGAACAAAAATATAAGAGATAAAAACCAAATATATTACTCTATCACAATCTGAACATAATCTCATAATCCATCAGATCCTATCAAACTCAACATAGCAATAGCAGAAATATTACAAAGGTGCCTCGATCATGTTGGGCAGCTCACGAGGTCTAAAGAATGAAGATCAAAGAGGGGAGGAGAACATCACATAGCTACTGATCACGGACCCATGGTCCAAGGAAAACTACTCACGAGACATCCGGGGAGCATCAATGGTGGAGAGGAGACTCCCGGAGGTCAATCCTCCCTCCGGCAGGGTGCCGGGAAGAGGTCTTCTGGTGCTCCCGATCTTCGGAAGCGCGGCGACGGCGGAACAGAGGCGAGTTCGCGGAATAGGTTTCTCTTTCTGGGGTTTTCCCGTGACGGGGGATAAATAGGCAAAAGGGGGCAGCCAGAGGTGGTCCAGGGGCCCCAGGCACCCCCCTGGCGCGGCCAGGGGTGGGGCCGCGCCGGGTGGCCGCCTAGGCCCCCCTGGCTCCCCTCTGGCCCCTCCCGGGCTCTTCTCGAAGCTTCCATCACGCTGATTTTTTATCTGAATTTTCCCGAATTTTTCTGGCACTATTTATATGGGGGAAAACTGAAATATAAAAACAGCAGAAAACAGGAACTGGCACTGGGGTGCATTGAGTTAATAAGTTAGTCCAAATATGATCAAAAGTGTATGAAAGTGTATCTAGATCATAGCAATATCACACAAAACATGCATGGAGCAAGCAGAAATTATAGATACGTTTTGGACGTATCAATGGTTGGGCTGATCGGTAAATGGGTCGTGGACGTGCTGTCACAAAGTTACGTACTCATTATGTACGCCTCAACCTTCATGAATTGTATACATCGGTTTCTTCGGTGATTTCGGTTTTTGATTACCGAAAACCGAACATAAACCAAACACCGAATAATAATGAAAGTTTTCACCGAACCGAAAACCCATACACCAAATAAGCAAGAAAATCGGTTAAATTGATTCGGCTCGGTTTAGTTTTTTGGTTTTCGGTGTGAAAGTGCCCACCCCTACACTCAGTCTTAGAACCAATACCCGGAACTCGGATCCTAGGTAACTCGAATGGAACAGAGCATTGGGGTGGGAAAGCCTAGACCTTCCATCCATCATCGAATATAGTCAACATTATAATAATCATAAAAAATATAATCGTGTTACTGGGCCAAAACAGAAGCTAATCAGGCCAACAGAGGAAGGCGCTAGATAATAAATCTCACCTAGGGGCGCAACATTGCGGCTTAGGCTAATGGGCCGAGCCCAACGCAGCTGATAAAAAAAAAGGAAAATGGCGAGCTCACCTTGCGGGCCGAGGCCCAAACCGGCATGGGCGCGGGATAGCGGTCAGTGCACCCGGGCGAAGAGGAGCGCGCCCGGGCTGGGAAAGGAGTTAGGCCGCGTGGGGGGCAGGCCGGCCCACTGGCGCCGATCAATGAGCAGGCGGCGCCGGTGGCCACAGCCCGCCACGGTGGTGGTCCGACGAGCGGTTGAGGCGGAGCTGGGGAGCCGAGGACGAGCGGATCTGGCACGGGGTAGCCTTTTGGCGCCGGATCCGGGCCGGAGGTGGTCGGGGGCGAGGTCCAGGGGAAGCGCGGCGAGGTTGAGGGCCCGAGGGCCATGGCGGCATCGCAGGAAACAAAGAAAAGGTGAGGGGGAGAGAGAGAGGAACCGGGAGAGGAGGAGGGGAGGCGGCGCGGTGGACCTTCCGGGCGGCCGACGGCGGGGGCGCCCGGCAAGCTCATCGACGGGAGGAGGAGCGGCGGCGCGATGGGCCTCGGCGGGCCCGACGACGGCGGCTCCAAGCCCTGCGGGGCCCGTACTGGCTGGAGGTGGGTGGAGATCTTCTTGGGGTGATGTGGCGCCTCTGAGGCCATTGATCTTGTGATCCAAGAGTCTGTGATGGCTGGGAGCTAGGTTTTCGAAGGAGAGGCTGTGAAGGGAGGAAGATCTGGTATTTTAGAGGGGGTGGTTGCAAATTTTGTTTACGGAAACTCTAGGAGGGCTAGGGGAGAGTTGTGGTCTTTATATAGGCTGGCCTGGGTGGTAGGTTTACGCAAACGCCCCCGATTTTCTCCCTCGCGTCCGATACTCCATGTTTCTGACCGCCGGGAGTTCTTACGACCTCCGATTCAGGCGAAATCTTGAACCACGCGCTCAGCGCGGCGAGCCCGTCAGTTCTACCTCACTTCGGTATCGTTCCGAGAATATTTTTATGGCGCCCAATAAAATAATCCATTTAATTATTAAATGGGGTTTTTCGTTCCGATGGCGATGGATGGTCTTGTGCCGGAAGTTGCGACGGTGCTCGGGTGAATCCGGTGTCACAAAGGTCGTGTGCCGTTTATGAAAAAGGTTTAGTCACGCATGCCGGTACGAGAAAGAGGGGGTGAATATTCACTGATTAATAAAACGGCAAAGCAAATACTGCAAACATTTCTAGCAATCAAAAAAACTATGCAACAAACTATTTTTTAATTTGGGTGAAAATCTCGGTCTGTTACAGTAATCAACATATAGAAGATGTAGCTATCATGATGTATGAAAATATATGCCTTTGCCACTGTAGCAGGAACATGTATGATATGAAGATCAAGTCATTAGAAGGTGGATGTTGCATGGCAATGTATCTCGAGAAGGCTATGGAAATTCCTTGATAGGTAGGTATGGTGGCTGTTTTGAGGAAAGATATATGGAGGTTTATGATGACAGAGCGTATCATGCCAAGGGTTTGGATGCACCGGCGAGGTGGATGCCAACTCTCGGAGTGAGAAGACGGCAATGTGTGGTACTGAAGAGGCTAGCAAATATGAGGAGGTGGAAGTGTCAACTTTCAATACTTACATTAGTCCGAAGAACTCATGCACTTATTATCGGTAACTCTCAATCTAATAAGGAGGTTCACAAAGAGACAAGTACCCCGAGGAGGAGGGTATGGGTGTTTTGTTATCCTTGTGCATCCTCGACTCATGGTACGTGAGTGTACTCTAATATCTGATCCCTCCAAAGATTAGTGATCCATCTAGTAGCTAGATTTCTCAACAAGTTTTTGTAGTTTTTGAAAATAAACACGGGTTGCCCAAAATCCGACACCTATCACTAATAGGCTAGAGCTCTTGACACCAGAAGTTCAACATTACTGACAACAATAACTCAAAACTATTGCAAGTTACTACTACAATTGAATAGCAACCTCAATTGCCGACTTAAAGTCAAGACACAACTCAGTGCAACAACCAACTCTCTTTACAAGATAAAAATGAAAACTAAAAAGAGTTCCAGAAACAAACTAAACTAAAGCTCTTGAAAAAGATAAATATGAAAACTAAGAGCTAAACATGACAGCAGCTAAGAAAATACAAAGAACACACAACAAAACAAAGATAAGCATGAAAATACTATGATGTGTTCTACTTTTGAATTAGAGCGTGTTTCTCTCCCACACAAAGTAAGTTGGGTTCTAACTTGTTATGAACAGCAAACAAAGCTAAATAAAATTAAAAGGAAAACTAAGGAGCGAGACGCTCCAAGCATAACACATAACGCATGAAGTGATACAAATATAGTGAGACCAAGAACGAACCGATGAATGTTGATGAAGAAGGGGATGCACGGGGGCATCCCCAAGCTTAGACTCTTGAGTCTCCTTGAATATTTCTTGGGTATGCATGGGGGTATCCCCAAGCTTGAGCGTTTGACACTCCCGGATCTTCTTTCATCATCTTCCCTCACACACTTGAAAACTCACTTTATACATAACTCATCATAAGCTGATTAGAAAGGTTAGTACCCTTAATAAAATAATTTTCCCATACTGGAAATAAAGATTTTCTTGAAGGCCTACTATTTCTCAATATTGCCAAAAATTATTGCAAAGAAAAATCTAGCGCAAGTCTTGCAAAAGTAAGGAAAGGAAAAACGTGGCAGAATCTGTGAAAAACAGAACATCAGGTAGTAAATAAAAAAAATTGGTACTTCTGCAACTGAAATCAAAAAACTCAGAGCAGACGCTCGAAAGCCAATTGTATGGATCACGCTATCCAAAAAATTAAGATCAAAAATATGATCTAGTGATTTATCGAGAATTTTTCCGTCCAATGATAGAATTTGTTTTCTGGACAGCATGTCACAACTCTTGAACTTTCTTGCAATCGGCGGCTAAACTTGGCACAAAGCTTGAAAATAAAGATACAATGATGTTGCTACAGTAGTAACAATCATCAAGACCACTAAAAACTGAAAGTGAAAACTCAAAGTAAAGATAACGAGGGTTGTCTCCCTAGAGCTCTTTCTTTATAGCCATAAAGATAGTCTTAAGATTTTAATGATGCTCTCATAGGAATAAGAGTTGAAGAACAAAAGAGAGCATCAAGAAGCAAATACAAACCACATTTAAGTCTAACATGCTTCCTATGCATAGGAATATTGCAATAGAATAATTCATGGAAGCACAAAGCAATAAGAATAGGAAGGCAAAACAAGTGCAACTTCAAAACCTTAAACATAAAGAGAGGGAACTTAATATTATTGAAAAATCTATGTTCCCCTCTCATAATAATTTTCAGTGGGATCATGAATAAACTCAACAATATAAGTATCACATAAAAAATTCTTATCATGCTCCACAAGCATAGAAAATTTATTACTCTCCACATAAGCAAAATCCTTCTCATTAGTAATAGTGGGAGCAAACTCAAGAAAATAGCTATCACATGAATCATTCTTATCATGACCCACTTGCAAAAAATTATTCTTTATAGCATAATTGTCATCACAATAATCATCATATATAGGAGGCAAATTAGCATCAAAATAAATTTCCTCATGAAACCTTGGGGGGCTAAAAAGATCATCTTCATAAAAAGATCATCTGCATATATACACACGGTTCTATTCTTGTAGACTATGTTGGGCCTCCAAGCGCAGAGGTTTGTAGGACGACAACAATTTCTCTCAAGTGGATGACCTAAGGTTTATCGAACTCACGGAAGTAGAAGTCGAAGATGGTCTCTCTCAAGCAACCCTGCAATTAAGATACAAGAAGTCTCTTGTGTCCCCAACACACCTAATACAACTAGGAGTTGTATAGGTGCACTAGTTCGGCGAAGAGATGATAAAATATGGGTGATAGGTGTGGCAAAGCAAGGTAATATAAATCTGTAATAAAAAGTGCAGCAAGCAAACATGTGACAAAAGTGAACACAAACGGTGTAACAATGGTGGAAACAAGGCCTAGGCTTCATACTTTCACTAGTGGAAACTCCCAACAACATTAACATAGTCTAATCACATGATATTTCCCATAAAACATACAATGGAGACGTACTCGGAGGTCATTCTTTTGCGGTCAAGAGAGGACGAGAATTATGTAGGGCAACAAAAGCACACCTCAGAGTTCGTAGTTCTCAATCTATGACTTTCCCAATGTCACCGCGGCCATCCAAAGGGAGTATCACAATCAGCACAACATATCTCAAGGATAGTCAAAGACAAGCTCCAAGAGACTGTCAATCTTCAATCAACACACAAAAGAGGAAATCACTCATGAAAATATTCTTCTAACCCATGTCCAATAGACCGATGTCACCATGGTCTCGGGGATTATACTGGATAAGATCAAGTGAATACATCAATCCAATACATAGAAGAAGGGGAAACATCATGGGATCATCCTAGATTAACATAGCATGTGATCACAATGAAGATCACATCATGGGAGAGAGAGAAGACCACATAGCTACTGGTAGAAACCTCAGCCCCGAGGAGGAACTACTCACACATGGACATGGTGAAAGAGAGATTTGTTGTTGGAGAGGTGCAGCCCGGAGGAGATGAAGGAGACGGCGGTGGCGGCGGCCACGGCGACGCCCACAATCACGGAGGTGGCCACGGCCCTTGGGGGCAGTGGCCCTTGGCCCCCTTCTTCTTCCTTGGAGATGTGCTGCTGTGGAGATTGATCTCCCCCTCAAGACGGATGCCTAGGGGGAGGAAATTTCATGGTGGCCTTTGACCTAGGTTTCCTCTCTTTATAAAGACTATCGGATTTCCGTCATCCAGATTACGTCTCCGGTATTTCGGGGCTCCAGGGAGCATCCAAACTCCGATTGGGCCGAATTTTATGTCTAGATCCATCGGAAAAACATTCTCTACAACTTTGTAGTGTTAAGTTTCTCCATGTGAGGACGTATTCTAACGTTTTGGAGGCGATCTTTAAAACCTGGCTGGTGGGGCCAATTTTCGGGAGAGTTAGAGTCCAACTCCTACAAGGCTCTTTTTTGTGTTTTTTCCTTTATCCAAGTAATTCCTACACATAAAGTACAAAAACAAGAACTTTTGCACTCTTGCAACCATTAATAGGTTAGTTACAAAATATGTTATAAAAAGATATGAAAGTGTATCAAAAGCATAGCAATATCACACAAAACATGCATAGAGCAAGCAGAAATTATAGATACGTTTGGGACGTATCAACTTGCTGAGCGCACGTTAGTGCGAAGGATTTTTGACCATTGACCACCCTTTGTTGGCGGACCAAGGAACCAGGTTCTTTTGACAAAATTGCCCTCCTTTCACTTTTTTACTACATAAATTTTTACTCCCATCGGGAGCGCCCTGTCACCGCTAAAGCAGAGCACGAGACAACACGGACTAAACTCTGAGGGTGTGAGTGGCTACTCTCCTTAGAAAGGAACAGTACATCTACATGGCTCGAGTTCTAACGCTCCCAGGCGACAATGTGCTCGAGTGTAAGGCCTGATATGCGGTACTGTTCCAGATCTAGATGTTTCCATCCAGATCCAGGGACGAAGCACATATCGGTCCCACCGCGACATATGACAATGCCATATGCCCCGGATTTCCAACATGATATCACAACATTACAGATACAAAGATACAACATCTCATACAATCGGCATACAACTGCCTTAAGACAATACATCAGCGGAAGATACATGTCTGAGTACATATTACAATCAAATGCCTAGCGGCAAAGAGAAAAACATCTATCCCCATAACCACACGGGTCCAGGCCCTCCGCCGGGATCCGCCTAACTAGTCGTCGTCGAGTCTCCACGTGAAACGTCGATCACCATACCTGTTGTCGATCAAGAACCCTGAAAAGAGTTTGGGGGTAGTATCATGAGTACATAAGTACTCAGCATCCAACTGTAGTGGTCATCTGACCCATCAAGGACTTCATCACTCGTCATTCTAGGACAACTAGTAGCTTACGGTAAGGATGGGGTAAGGGGTGAGGTTGCTGCCGCACTAGCATTTATGAGGTGACTAACGATCTAGAGAGTAAGATAAGAAGCCAAGCATTCGATGAGGAATCGCCTCCAACAAGTCCTGCTATCATCTACTTATGCAAACATAACACCTATCATGTCCTTGTCCTCCTCTTCGTGTCCCGGCGAAGAAGAAGAGGTCAAGTCACACACACATTGATCAAGTTATATTAAGGTTATCTCAGTTGTTGTTGTTGTCTATGAACAAGGAGTAGGTCTCAAGTCGTCCATAACCGTGGACACGGCTTCTCGAAAAGATTTAACCCTGCAGGGGTGTACCAACTGCCCATTACAAGGCTCCGCACGCACGCCCATCTCTCTCAGTTGCTACCCATGATAGGCAACCATTTTATGATTTTGTCCCAAGAGATCCGGAACGACAGGTCCCTCTAACTAACAACGCACAAATCCGGGTGGCCCCCGGTGAGTCGACATCCAACTCAAAAGCCGGCCGCGCTCTCAAGTCGGCCTCTACCGTCTGGACGAGGTCGGGGTAACTAATCCAACACGGTGGATAGCCCTCGAGCTTCCAGGTGTGGACCAACAAAGGAACTCTGTCTCCGCTGGCCCGAGTTGTTTGAAAATCTGCGAGGTCGACACTCGCACACACATGTTTTGCAAATGGTAAAACCAGCTTGGGCCACCACTAGAAATGTTTGAAGCTAGAGAGGTAAGAAGAGGGGACCCCATAGCATCCCACGCGCCGTTAGGCACGCTCAGTCTTAAAACCAATACCCGGAACTCAGATCCTAGGTGACTCGAATAGAACAAAGCGTCGGGGCTAGACAGCCTAGACCTTCCATCCTTTGTCGAATATAGTCAACATTATAATAATCATATCATCAACAACAATATAATAATGTGATAGCCCAAACGAAGGAGTAACAGGAGGTAACATCGTAGCATCCTAAGCATGCATACTAAGCAGGGGCTGAGCAACGAGCAATAGTAACATAGCAGTATAGGGTTTGCTGGGAGGGGACATGGCTGTATCGGTTTGAAAGAGGTTGTAAACATGTGGTAGGATCAAACATCGAACCTAACCTAGACTAGCATGCAAACCGCTGGTTGAAATAGAATGGATCATAAGTAATGTATAGTCATTTCCTGTTGATAAGTCAGGTTCCGAAGGTGTAGTTGATCGCAAGCTCGCATCGTCTCCGAAGGTACCCCGCGGAAGCACACAAGAGGGCAAACACTGGAAAGCAATCAACGAGCAAGCACTCTATTACTACGAGGCAAACACAAGAGAGCATCAACAAGAAGGCAACACGAGACATCGCACCTACCGTCGAGAGCGGTTACTAACAGGTTAAGTGGAGTACTCGTCACACACGACGATACCGCACATTTACAAGGGTTCAAGTTGTTTAGCTACACAAGATGGGAAAAGGTTGTTAACATGGCATATCACTCAAGCATGGCATAGCACACAAACACGACAAGAGGTGAAGCATAAATAAACTCCCTAAGCTAGTCAATTTAAGTGAGGCACAACCTAAACACGGCATGCCACTAAGTGCCCCACGACAATTTAAGCATTTGGTACTGTTCTGCCCTAAACCATATTTTAGGTTGGTTAACAACAGCAAACAATAGCATAAACATGAAGTACACGAAAAGCTAATCAAGTTACATATAAAGAACATTTTAATCGGAGCAACGGTTAAAAAGTTATTAAATAAACAGTTTACGGTGGAATGCGATGTAAATAGCAGCTAAACAACAAGTAGACAAGTTCAAACATGGCAAAAGAGCACATTTTATTAATCTACACAAAATTCTAAGCAAGTTTCATGTTAAACTCGTCTCGATCCGATTAACGATTGAAAAGATATAGCGCTCGCAAGAATCTATTATAATCTACCAAATTAAACTGCCCAGGAAAAAAACAACGGGCTGAAACTGCCTAAACGGGCCTCATAGGGGGTGAGCGCTGGGTAACTAAACCGCGCACACGAGCACAATATAACAGCAGCAAGCTAATGGGCCGAGCCCAACAAGTGCAGAGAAAAAAAAGGAGGGCTCACCTAGCGGGTCGTGGCCCATGAAGAGGAGGCGACGCAGGATAACGCGCGCTCGCCTACGGGCGGAGGATAGGCAGCAGGCCAGGGTGTGCCGCTGGGCCGGGGGATGTTGGGCTGGGGCGCTGGTGCAGGTGGGCCGCCTGGGCGAGGCCGACCCACGTCGGCGTCCACGTGCTGGCGAGAGCACGAGGGCTCGTTCCCGTCTGGAGCGACGCGGCGGCACACGATGCCGAAGACGAGGTCCGACGAGGGCATGAGAGGACGGGAGACGGCGGATCGGGCGCGACGAGCGTGGGGTCGCTGGATCCAGGCGGTGTCGTGGCAGGGCGACGGCGTGGGCGAGCTTGGGCTCCGGCCGAGGTGGCCATGGCGCGGCTGCGCAGTTTCCTGGCGGTCGGCTGCCTGCGGCAGAGAGCAGAGGAAGATGAGAGAGGAAGGAGGAGAGGCGCGGGGTAGGAAGGAGCTCATCGGAGCTGCGGCGGCTGCCGGCGTCGGCGCTCGCCAGCACGAGGCGGCGGGGTGCTGCGGGCGAAGGAAACGGACGGCTCGGGCTGGGAGGTGGCTCCACGGGTGGCTGGGGCGTGTCTTGGCCGTTGGATCGGCTGATCCGACGGTCCAGATCCGCTGGGGGGCAAAATATCTCAGATTTTAGGGTTTTGGATGAAAATGGGGATATTTTGGGACAGAGTGGAGGGGGTGGCTGCAATTTTTAGGCTAGGGAAACCCTAGAAAGGGGTGGAAGTGTGGTGGTCTTTATATAGCCCAGGTGGCTGGCAGTTTGCAAAAACATCCCCCATTTTTCTCTCGCGTGCGCGGTGTTTACGTTTCTGACCGCCGGGGGTCCGCAGGACCTCCGATTCGGGTAAAACTTCGAACTGCGCGATCAGCGCGTCAAACCGGTGGCGTTCACCTTGCGTTGCAACCGTTTCGAGAACACTTCTCGACGTGCTATAAAAATATCTCGTTTACTTATTAAATGGGGTTTTTCGTTCCATTGGCTGCGGCTGGTCTTGTGCGGTTTTCGCGACGGTGATCGGGTAAAACCCGGTGTCGCAAAGGTCGAGTGTTAGGGTGGCAAGGGTCGGTCTCCGTCCGGTACGAGATAAGAGGGGGGGAATAATCGCCGATCGATAAATCGGGGATGCAAACACCGCAAACAAATCAGACAATCAAACAATTCACATAGAAAGCAAAAAATTTAATTTTTGTGAAATCTGGGCTGTTACATCGAGTGACTACTCCCACTAACACACAAGACTCGAAAGACGAAACAGATAGACTCCCCGCTCGAGCACTCATATGCTCCGCGGTCGCTCACACTACTACCTCACTCGACAACTCTCTGAGTGGGTGCATCTTATGTTATTTCCTCGCCTAAGCACTCGAACACTCAGCAAGTGACCGCTAATAGTCCACTCGATTGTTTTCCGAGTGGGTACACTCTATATTGGCACACGCCCCTACAAACAATGCCTGGGCTGCGATACACTGCACCCTAGATGTCGCACAAGCTTGCGCGTAGGTAAGACCCCGCTGCACAGACGGCCGGGCCGGGATTTGCCACAGCGCGACTTCACTCCCGATGGTTCCATGCATGGTGCATGATGAAAATTTAACCACTACCGGACTCATTAGGGTCGTATTCAGCACTTAAACTGGTGGCATTGATCATGTAAGCCCTGCATCGGCCTGGACCTTGCTTGACACCATTCATATCCAAGTTCGTGTCGAGGGACGCGAGCTTGATTGGGCTACTGAGGTATTCACCGCTAGCGCAATTCACCAAGGCTCGACCAGTCGAATGCCTTGGTGTTGACACCAGTTTTTGGCACGGCCATAAAATTATACAAGATTGCCAAACTGGAGATTTCCGAGTCAATGCCAACCCCAAAGGAGGAGCTACCGAGTGGTTTTACCGAGTAGTTTTTCTGAGTTACATTCAGTACCGAGTTGCAGCTAATTCGAAGACAAAGATAAACCGAGATGCAGCAAAAACCGAGCTATCGCTTACTCGGAAACCAAGATGTACCGAGTTACTTGCTACTCGGAAGCCATAAGTGAACCAAGTTACTTGCTACTCGGAAACCAAGATGTACTGAGTTATTCGTTACTCGGAAGCCATAAGTGAACTGAGTTACTTGTTACTCGGAAGCCATAAGTGAACCGAGTTACTTGTTACTCGAAAGCCAAGATGAACCAAGTTACTCGTTACTCGGAAGCCATAAGTGTACCGAGTTACTTGTTACAAGGAAGCCAAGATGAACCGAGTTACTCGTTACTCGGCATCCATAGAGTACTGATTTACTCGTTACATGGAAGCAAGAGATTACCGAGTTACTCGTTACTCGAAGCCATAGTGTACCGAGTTACTCGTTACTCGGAGGAAAGGGACGTGACCGAGTTACCTCTAACTCGGAGACAAGGGCACACGCCGAGTTACTTCTAACTCGGAGACAAGCATCTGCCGAGTAATGGCCAACTCGGAAGCGTGTACCGAGTAGTTCTAACTCGGAAGCTCATACCGGGTTGTTCTACCTCTGAAGCAGAAAGCGCTGATCGCACCTGGACACGGAAAGCTCGGAAGGAATAAGATGTGTCCGAGTTGGACTAGGCGGTAACGATTTGGAAAGAATCCCGACTTCTTTTCTTGTAAGAGAAGCGTGGCCCGAGTCCTTTCCTTGCACGGGAATACCAACCCCCTCATATATACATGAGGTGATGGCCGATTTAAATCAACACAACAATCGAAACACAACCTACAAACCCTACCTTTGTATCTAATCTATCATGTTCCTTCTTCTCGTTCTTCGTCTATTCTTGTTCTTGCAGGAAGAAAAATCACGAAGCTCCAGGGCGTCCAGGACGACCTAGGGCAGCCAATCGTCGCCGAGATCTCTGACGGGGTTCCTCTCGAGGTCTTGGGGCATCTGGTGTCAAAAGAGCCAACCGGATTGTCTTGCATACCGTGCTTCCGGTCGGCCTCCCATGGTGCAAGCTGCGAAGTATCTCCCTCGGCGCCGCGGGTACACGTGACATGTTCGTGTAGGGCTCAATTCAGCGTCAACACATTTTTTGGCGACTCCTCTAGGAACAAAGTTTCGAGAAATCATCATCAACCATATCCAAGTCAGAGATCAACGCCGATAACATCATTAGGGCCAGTCTTGATGAATTATCGGAAGAACATCGCCAAGCATATGAAGCCCTCAAAAAGCAGTGCAAGGAGTAACGCATTGAGGCTTATGAAGTGCTCATGAAGCAGCACGAGGAGGAGGATTTGTAAGTTTTTCTTGCGAGTTTAGATAAAGATCGCCGAGGTAACCTCACTCTGGTTGGAGAAATCAAGCTCCCACCTCTCGATGGAAATCTAGATGAAATCACTGTGAGTAAAACTTTTTCTAAAGATCAACTTCTTGTGATTGATAGTTTGGTTAGCAAGGGCAATGATATGATTTATAATGCATTCTTAGCAAATAGCAGCGCACAAAAAAATATGCCCCCATCATTAGTGGTACTGTTGTTAACCCAGAAAAAATTAATCCAACCTTGCCTATTTCATCGGCACCTCCTATGCAACTGTATTATAATATGCCGATGAATTCTTATCCTAGCCAAACAAATCAACTTATGACTGCGTCTACCTACCCTAACCCTATTCCGAGTGCAACCAATTCGGTGTCAACGCCGAATTACTTTGCCACATCACATATAGGGGCAACCACATTTTGTCTACCGCCGAATTATAGTTTGGCAGCCATCGCACAAGTTGCGCCAATAGCTAGTACTCAAGTTGCTCCTATACCACAAGCATCAACACCTACCACAGATCCCATTTTAGCCAAGCTAAGGAGATATTTGCATAAGATGTTTCCAGATACTTTCGAAAGTGAGCCGAAAGTAAAGAGTAGTGTGTATCAAAATCCTTATCCTGCACACTTCGATGCAGTGTTGTACCCTCAAGGTTACAAGGTTCCTGAATTTGTTAAACTTAGTGGAGAGGGCACACAAATGACTCGGGAGCATGTTAGTTAATACTTAGCATAGTTGGGTGAGGCCGGTTCTATAGAAGAATTGAAAGTGCGTCTATTTTCCCTATCTCTAACCGGCGCCGCCTTTTCATGGTTTGCTGCTTTGCCACATGGATCTATTCTTTTGTGGTCACAATTAGAACAGAAATTTCATGATCACTTTTATAGTGGCGGAGCTTAAGTTGTCACATCTTACATCGGTTAGGCAAAAACATGATGAATCGGTCACCGATTATGTCAAAATATTTAGAGATGTAAAAACCCGATTGTATAGATTAGTGATAACTGAGAGAGATTTAGCAGACTTGGTTCTTAATGGTTTGAAAGCCCACATCAAAGAAAGGCTAGAAGGTTATGAATTCTATATATTAACCAAGTTTTGCAGGAAGCTTTGGCACAAAAGAGCTGACGAGGGGGTGTGCCCACGACTCATACGGATGAGGGTACCTGGGGTGCATCAAGCCAGAAGGCCCGCTGAGAGCCTTGATAGGCCCAGGACTGGTCCACTCGAGGCACCGACGTAGGACTCATCAATGACTATGGAAGCTATGACTTGGCGTCCAAGACAAAAACAAGATTAGGCAACTGTTTCTGTAAACCTAGATGGACTCCTTGCGACCCAGCCTAATATATAAAGGCTGGGAGAGGGGACGTCTAGGGCATCCAATCTCATAGCAACACCTCCGGTCCCGAGCGAACTCGCTTCGACCTCCACTGTAATCGCCTCCATCATAATAAAAAATAGAAGGAAGTAGCCGATCGAGGGCCCGAAACCTAGGTAAATCCCTGTCTCCTGTTATCCGACGAGTATCGCTAACCTAGGGTTCCTAACCATGGGATTTGCCGAGGTCAATTCTCGTTAATTGACGCCGACCGTGGGGAACTCACATGTTGGAACAACGATCTCGGCGGTCTCTTCATCAGCAATCGACAGCATGTCGACAACATCGGCACTCGACGCCTTTGCAGCTCGAGTAGAATCATATATGTTCGAGTCCCTCGGCTTCAACGCGCATCTTCCCATATCGCGGTCAGCTTTCGCTGATCTCCACGCGGGCGCAGAACTGACCTTTGGGAGGCACAAGATCCACATCTACCACTGGGGCACCCTTCGCCTCACAGATGACGCTCGAGCACTCGCAAAAACATCAGCACCCAAGGTGGCGTCAACCAAAGAAGCAAGTCCCGCCCACTCGACAATCCTGTGATTCCTTCGTGCAACCCACCTCAGCTTGATCCATCGCACCACCTGCGACTGCGCGAGTGCGGCACCAGCGTGGAAAAACAAGAAGGGAAAGAAGGCAAAGCTAGCGACTGGCGCGCCATTCCAAGTATTCATGGCAGACATCCGCGCACCATCTTCAGATGACAGGGACAGAGAAGATGACCCGGACAGTCGCAGAGAAGCACACACAAACAGCAGAAGCAGTGATCCTGACAACACAATACAGCTAACAGTCGTCCTTGGCGAACCAGGAACCATAGCAAGAAAATAATTCAGAAGACAGGAGAACAGCAACCATAAATATGACCCACCTGAAAGCAGCAGGCGCCAAGCCTCAGAAGCATCAAGACGGGCTCAACCCACTGAAAAAATCTTCCTATCCAAAGAAGCAATCACCCGAGTAAAAGATGCAGTAAAACGAGGAAAACTCCTCCCAGAGGACGCGACTCGCCACGAACTCAGAGCATACAACAAGATGGCGAGTGATGTCACTAAGAAAACAAGACGACTGCGGCTTGAATTGGAGAAACAAAGAAGAACCGAGAATGACTCGAGAACTGCCCGCAAAGCATCACCCGAGCACTCGAGCGATTTCTCCGATCACAGCTCTCCCTCTTGGCGCAAGTCCAGATTCAACAACCTAAAACGCACGGATAAGAAGAAAGACTCCCGCAAAATGGACGACGACTTCATACTCGAAGGCGAAGAACAAAAACAGCTCACACCAGCAGAAGCCCTTATCACCGCCCAAGAATATCTTCATCGCGCCCAATGCGGCGAAAAAGACAATGCAGATCGCAACACTGCGCGGGCACTCAAGGTGATGAGTGACGCTATCACCTCTTCGTCACTCAAAAAAGCAAGCACAAGACGAGCACCCCGCGAGCAGACACCAGACATGGACCCCAGTTCACCCGACGATGATGATGATAGCAACGACTACCATCGCAAGCCCCCCGACAAAAGCGGGGACTGAGACAGAGGTGACTGCGGCAACCGATGCAGCAACGATCAACGACGGGACGCACGGGATGACATCACGCAGAACAAAATCAACCGAGGAAGACGCAAGCGCGTAGCTCGCGAAGAACAGTCGTACGAGCAAGCATCTGACGAAGATCTTGAACCCTGCGGAGCATTATGCTTCGCGCGAGCCATACGCGAGACACGGATGCCCTATGGTTTCAAATTAAACTCCACGAAGCACAAGTACGACGGATTGGAAGAACCAGAAGCATGGCTCGACGACTACCTTACAACCGTCAAGTTCCAGCGGGGAACCAAAACCACATCAATGCAATACGTATAGCTCATGCTCAAGGGATCGGCGCGGCACTGGTTGAAGAACCTACAGCGAGGCTCCATCAGCTCTAGGAAACAGCTTCTCAGCGCCTTCATTGAGAAATTCAAGTCAACCTACAAGCGGCCAACGTCACTCGAAGAGCTGAGATCTTGTAGGCAAGGAACCAGAGAGTCCCTAAGGGCATACATCCAACGGTGGACCATACTCAAAACTCAGCTGAAGACATATCAGATGAAAGCGCGATCGACGCATTCATAAGAGGTTTACAGCGCATAGACTCCAAAGAACAACTCAGACAGCTTAAAGTCCGAACACTCCCGCAGTTACTGGAACACGCCAACAACTGGGCCGACGGAGAAGATTCCGTACGCAACTAATCAGACGCCCTGATGGCTCGCTCAGATCGTGACTACGACTACTACGCTGGAGACAGAGGTTTTGAAAAAAGAAGAAAACGGGCCAGACGCAACTTTTATGATGAAAGAGGATCCGACATGGTCGCGGACGGTTTCCTAGATGACAGAGACGGCAGACATCTCGACGACAACAAAACACAACGGAGGGACAACCCAGAAGACCCACCACACGCCCAAAAGAGAGACTGGAGATCAAGGAAGTCACGAGATGAAACTCGAGCACCTCGCTCGGTCAAGGAGCAGCTAGACGGGCCATGCAAAATACATGGGTTCAATAATGAGAGCGGAGAAGTCATATCGGGGAACACCCTAATAAATTGCAGGCGCTTCACCGAGCTCTCAGAAGAAAAGAGCCGGTCCACAACACCAACAACGAAACCACTAGCAAGTGTAGCAGTCGGTCCAATCGCTCACTATGCACCATCTGTACCCACCGCAGCAGCAAGGCAGCTAGCAGCCATCCAGGAGCGGCGCACGACACCTGACGAAGAATAAGAGTACCCAGAGGCGCACGATCGAATCTACATGATCCAAGAAGGGAGACCATCAAACAGGCATCAGAAGCAAGTCACCAGACAAGTTTTCCTCACAGTTTCCTCGCACCCAGCCATCCCAGAATACCTCCGCGGGTCCGAGAATGACATCACCTTTTCCCGAAAGGACCACCCGCCAGCCATCCCACGTCCTTGGCACGCCTCACTTGTGTTCGAAGCAAGAATCGGAAACTACGATATGTCGCGAGCCTTCATGGATGGTGGCAGCGGAATCAACATCATATTACCAACACTCTAGAAGAGATGTTCATCCAAAATTTAGCACGCAAAACTTTAGGCACGACCTTCCATGGAAACATGCCAAGAAAAGCAGTCTACCCTCTTGGAAAAATAAGCTTGGAAGTGGTCTTCGGCAGAGCAAACAACTTTAGGAAGGAGACACTAGACTTTAAAGTGGTCGACTGGAAATCACAGTATCATGCTATCCTCGGTCGGCCAGCCTACGCGCGCTTCATGGCAGTACCGCACTACTCGTATCTTAAGCCAAAAATTCCAGGTCCAAGGGGGGTCATCACAGCCAACGGTAGCTTCGTCAGAACCGATCGCTGCGATAGAGAATTCCACAAGATGTCAGAAACTTTTGGAGTGCACCACACTCGCGGAATCGCAGCACAAGAAGAAGCACTCCCATAAAATCCAAGGCACCATTAGAAGACTCGGCAAACCGCCGCCTCTCGCCAAGATCTCAAGTTATCTTAGCAGCAACTTTACATTTCTAGGTCTATTCCAGCCATCGATCCAAATAAAGGGTGGTTTTTTCACAGCCCCCCTCGTATAAGAACATCAGGGAAGATTCTGAAAATATTTTCCCAAAATATCTTACGCAAACGTCAAAATTGGCACTCAGGGGCTCGCTCGCAGCAGCCACCCTCTGAGGCGTTATTCGCTTACGCGACATCAAAATTGGCACTCGGGGGCTCGCTCACAGCAGCCACTCTCCGAGGCATTATTCGCTTGTGCGACATCAAAATTGGCACTCAGGGGCTCGCTCGCAGCAGCCACCTGTAAGGCCCGATATGCGGTACTGTTCCAGATCTAGGTCTTTCCACCCAGATCCGGGGACGAAGCACATATCGGTCCCACCGCGACATATGACAAAGCCATATGCCCCGGATTTCCAACATGATACCACAACATTACAGATACAAGGATACAACATCTCATACAATCGGCATACAACTGCCTTAATACAATACAACAGCGGAAGATACATGTCTGTATACAGACTACAATGAAAAGCCTACTGGCAAAGAGAAAACATCGATCCCATAATCACACGGGTCCAGGCCCTCCGCCGGGATCCGCCTAACTAGTCGTCGTCGAGTCTCCACGTGAAACGTCGATCACCATACCTGTTGTCGATCAAGAACCCTGAAAAGAGTTTGGGGGTAGTATCATGAGTACAGAAGTATTCAGCATCCAACTTTAGTGGTCATCTGACCCAGCAAGGACTTCATCACTCGTCATTCTAGGACAACTAGTACTTTACGGTAAGGAAGGGGTAAGTGGTGAGGTTGCTGCCGCACTAGCATTTATGAAGTGGCTAACGATATAGAGAGTAAGATAAGAAGCCAAGCATTCGATGAGGAATCGCCTCCAACAAGTCTTCTATCCACCTACTACGCAAACATAACACCTATCCTATCCTTGTCCTCCTCTTCACATCCCGACGAAGAAGAAGCAGTCAAGGAACACACGTTGATCAAGTTATATTAAGATTATCCCAGTTGTTGTTGTCTATGAACAAGGAGTAGGTCTCAAGTCGTCCATAACCGTGGACACGGCTTCTCGAAAAGATTTAACCCTGCAGGGGTGTACCAACGACCCATTACGAGGCTCCGCACGCACGTCCATCTCTCTCAGTTGCTACCCATCACAGCCAACCATTTTATGATTTAGTTCCAAGAGATCCGAAACGACAAGTCCCTCTAGCTAACAACGAACAAATCCGGGTGGCCCCCGGTGAGTCGACATCCATCTCAGGAGCCGGCCACTCTCTCGATCTGGTCTCTATCGTCTGTCGCAGGTTTGGATAGCCGGTTAATCACACATGGGAAACCGGGTCCTCAGCCGGACAAAGTGGGCCAGCAAGGGAACTAAGTCCTCGCTAGTCCAGGTTGGTTTGTAAACAACTGTCGTACGACCAGCACACACACGGTGTCAAATGGTAAATCAGCTTGGGCCACCACTAGAAATGCTTGAAGCTAGGTAGGTAAGAAAAGGGGACCCCATAAAATCCCACACGCGGTTAGGCACGCTCAGTCTTAAAACCAATAACCGGAACTCGGGTCCTAGGTGACTCGAATGGAACAAAGCGTCGGGGCGGGATAGCCTAGACCTTCCATCCTTCGTCCAATATAGTCAACATTATAATAATCATATCATCAACAACTATATAATAACGTGATATCCCAAACCAAGGAGTAACAGGGTAACATCGTAGCATCCTAAGCATGCATACTAAGCAGGGGCTGAGCAACGAGCAATAGTAACATAGCAGTACAAGGTTTGCTGGGAGGGGACATGGCTGTATCGGTTTGAAAGAGGTTGTAAACATGTGGTAGGATCAAACATCGAACCTAACCTAGACTAGCATGCAAACCGCTGGTTGAAATAGAATGGATCATAAGTAATGTATAGTCCTTGCCTGTTGATAAGTCGGATTCCGAAGGTGTAGTTGATCGCAAGCTCGCATCGTCTCCGAGAGGTACCCGCGGGAGCACACAAGAAGTAAACACTGGAAAGCAATCAACGGTGCACCACTATTACTACGGAGCAATACAAGATTAAAGAGACAATACAAGACACGGCAACGCGATAAGGATCTATCGTCGAGAACGGTTACTAACAGTTTAAGTGGGGTGTCGGTCACACACGACGAATACCGCACGTTTACGGTGGTTCAAGTTGCTTAGCTACAGGTGATCAACAAAGGTTGTTAACATGGCAAGGCACCCAAGCATGGCATATCACACAAACAAGACAAGAGGTGAAGCATAAAGAAAACTATCTATGCTAGTCAATTTAAGTGAGGCACAACCTAAACATGGCATAACACTAAGTGCCGCACGACAATTAAAGTATTTGGTACTGTTCTGTCCTAAACCATATTTTAGGTTGGTTAACAACAGCAAACAATAGCATAAACACAAAGAACACGAAAAACTAATCAAGTTACATATAAAGAACACCCCAAACGGAGTTACGGTTAAAAAGATACAAGCAAAACAAGTTACGCACACATGCTGTATAAACAGGGGTAAATCTATATGCAAAAGTGCAGCAACATGACATAGCAATACATGGGATGAAAGTAGACATGATTCTTAACAATATGCAATTGGAATCACTCAATTCCGATAAACGGTCGCGACACACTCGTCGACCGAAGTTGCAACAAAATAACAGCTTCAGCAACAGCAGCACATTAACATCCGGATCACCACTTTGGAGCAAGATTTAATATAGCTAAAGCACCCAAACATGACAAGTTAAAGCATGGAAATGAAGTACACATGATGCTTAACACATAGGAAAAAGAATCAATGCAATAGGCCTCATGGATGAGTCACAAACATCATGCAAAGTTGCATCAAAATATAAACAGCAACACTTAACAGGAAAAAGTAGCAGTTTAACGGCCTGATGCCCTGTTTAGCACACAATTACACAATCAAGATGAGCTCAAAGGCAAACACTTACAAAAGACGGATTAAAGTACACGCAATTCTAAGAAGTTTTCGTTTTGGGGGCACGTTCATCCGGGTTACGGTTTAATCGCAGATCTAATCGCAAAAACATAATAGAAGCAAAATTTTCCAGACTTAGCAGAAATAACAGGGTGCTGGAAAAAAACAGAGGAGAAATAAAAAAATAAAAAAAAGGGGCTCACCCAAACGGGCCAAGCCCATCTGGCCAGGGGACTTGAAAGCCTGCGGTTGGGCCGTGGCTGCTGGACGGGCCGTGGCCAGGCGCTGGGCCGGCCCACGTGGGCGCCGGCTGGGTCAACCGCCCGATCCAGATCGGATCGGGTCGGTCGGAGACAACGCAGCGGCAGCGGTGTCCCTTGTCGGCGAGCAGCCTCGTTGCGGACCGAGGCGGCAGGGGCAGGCCGGAGCGCGGTGCAGGCGGTCGCCGGACCTCGCTGGGGAGGCAGCGGCGCGCGGCTGAGGTCGTCGGGGGCCATGGCGCGCGGTGGTGCAAGCTCGGGCTTCCATGGCCATGCGGCGGCGCGGGCATCCTGCGAGGAGGGAGAGGAGGCAGGAGGTTAGGTGAGGGGGAGAGGGAGAGGCGCGGCCAGGAGAGGGAGAGAGGGAGGAGCGGCGGCCTACTGCTGGTCGGAGTCGGCCGGAGACGACGGCGGCGGCTCGGCCTCCATGGGCGGCGGGCGCATGCGGTTGGTGAGGAAGGAGAGAGAGAGAGGATGCTGGAGGCGATCTCGGCCGTCGGATCTCCGGATCTGACGGTCCAGAACTCATTGGGCAAAATTGAGCAAAATTGGGGTGGCTGCAAAATTGTGCTAGGGAAACCCTAGAAATGGTGTGGGAGTGTGGTGGTCTTTATATAGCCCCGGTGGCTGGCGGTTTGCAAAAACATCTCCGGTTTTTATCTCGCGCGCGCGGTGCTCGTGTTTCTGACCGCCAGGGGTCCGCAGTACCTCCGATTCGGGTAAAACTTTGAACTGCGCGATCAGCGCGTCGAGCCGGAGGCGTTCACCTTGCGCTGGAACCGTTCCGAAAACACTTTCCGGCGCGCTATAAAATTAACCCGTTTAATTATTAAATGGGGTTTTTCGTTCTGTTGGCTGCGGCTGGTCTCGTGCGGTTTTCGCGACGGTGATCGGGTGAAACCCGGTGTCGCAAGGTCGAGTGTCAGGGTGACAAGGGTCGGTCTCCGTCCGATACGAGATAAGAGGGGAAAAAATAATCGCCGCTCGATAAATCGGGGATGCAAACACCGAAACCAAATCAGGCAATCAAACAATTCACAGCGAAAACAAAAATTTTAATTTTTGTGAAAACTGGGCTGTTACACCACCCTGTGAGGCATTATTCGCTTACGCAAATTCAAAACTGGCACTCGGGGGCTCGCTCGCAGAAGCCACACTCCGAGGCGTTATTCACTTACTCGACATCAAAATTGGCTCTCGGGGGCTCGCTCGCAGCAGCCACCCTCTGAGACGTTAATCGCTTACGCGACATCAAAATTGGCACTCGGGGCTCGCTCACAGCAGCCACCCTCCGAGGCGTTATTCGCTTACGCGATATCAAAATTGACACTCGGGGGCTCACTCACAGAAGCCACCCTCCGAGGCGTTATTCGCTTACGCGAAATCAAAACTGTCATCAGGGGTTCGCTCGCAGTAGCCACCCTCCGAGGCGTTATTCTCTTATGCGACATCAAAATTGGCACTCGGGGGCTCGCTCGAAGCAGCCACCCTCCGAGGCGTTAATCGCTTACGCAACATCAAAATTGGCACTCGAGGGCTCGCTCGTAGCAACCACCCTCCGAGGTGATAATCGCCTACGCGACATCAAAACAGACACTCGGGGGCTCGCTCACAGCAACCACCCTCCAAGGCGTTATTCGCTTACGCGAAATCAAAACTAGCACTCGGGGGCTCGCTCGCCGCAGCCACCCTTCGAGGCGTTATTCGCCTACGCGACATCAAACGTGGCACTCGGGGGCTCGCCCGCAGCAGCCACCCTCCGGGGCGTTATTCTCTCACGCGACCTAAAACTTGACACTCATGGGTCCTTTCCACAGAAGCCGCCCCACAAAGCAAACAATCAAAGCACTCGGAGACTCACGCACAACGGCGAGTCAGACCAAAACTCCAAGCAACTCGCGGCAACCCAATCACATCATACGCTACTCCAGGAAGAATCCTACAAGGACTCCAGCTAACAAAGAAGAATTTGAAAGGATCAATCAACTCCATACTGCAGGCTCCGACTTCACTTTACAAAGAGCGCCTAGCACACGGTCGTTCTGCTCGCACACTTTCTTTACAACCAGATCCGCGGGTGCATCTGTCGCCGCGTAGTGCTCGTCCATCGGCTCATCTCGACCACCAGGAGGATCTCCAGCCGCCAGCATGATATCTACCCCAGACCAATGACTGTGAACAAAGGGAAAAGCACAACGAGCCCCCGCAAGAATCTGATGATTCACAACAAGGCGAAGCTCCAAAGGTTGAGAGAACACCCGACAAAGCCTCTCCAGAGTCGGCGGAACAGGATCCAAGGGGTAAAATTCGGAGAAGATACCTCCAAGCACCCTGAAGCAGTACTCAAGAGCTCGCGACACCCTATCAACCCGCTGCCGAAGAACCGCAAATACATGTGCGCGTGCCCTATCCATCCAAAAAGGATTGTTAGCCTGCACGGCCGGGTCGTCCAAGCGCGACAACTCCGACTGCACAGCATCCTCTTCTTCGAGAGATCGACCAGCCAGCACTTCGCAGGAAAAGTAAGCACACAACAAGGAACAAATGAGGCGCAAGAGAAAGCACTCGAACAACTGAGAAATCAAGACCGGAAGACTCACCCTTCAGCAGATCAGACAATTTTAACATCCAAGAAGCTACGCTATCCAAGACAGCCTCAGCACGTTCACGCTTTGAGCGATGAATCACAACAGATGCCTGGAGCCGGCTAATATCACGTTACGAGTTTTTAAGCCTCAAACATAAGGACTCGTAAGCCCCCTCCCGAGCATCCTCCTTCAACAAATTCCAACCCCGAGAGACGCCCGGAGAGGACTACCGCGCAAGAAAGAAGAGTAAAGAAAAGAGGAAAAGAACAGCAAACAAGGACAAGACAGTCTCACTAATAAAAGATTCAACATTCCATACTCCAAAGGTGACTTATGACAAAACTAGAGGAGTTTTTTCAAGCATAAGGACAAGCATAGTTTCCCATTCACCTACTCCGCACCCTGGGACTTACGGATATCGGCCTCTAGAACCAACTGCAGCTAACGAGCAAGCTGAGCGGCCCGACTGCTCTGTTCATCCGTATAATCGGGCAACCTATCCACCATGGCATCTTCAATGGGAACACCATGCCCCAAGAGAACAACAAAGGATGTCGCAAGTCTACTCACCACTATCTCGTGGACCAAGCCTTCCAGGTGCTCGCCGTCCTGACCAAAAGCTGTGACCTGCAGATCAAGACCCTTGGGCCGATCCTCCTCCTCCGGATACATGTGATCATGAAGAAGCTTCAGGAGGGTCGAAGCTCGACCACAGACATCCTTCACGGCACCAGCAGCACTTTCCATGGCATTAACAGCGCCTCAGAGGGTGCCCAAGTCTGCAAGAGCAGCCATCGCAATCTTAACGCTCACAGAGCTTGTATCACAGAAAAACAGCAATGATCACCAGTTCAAGGACTCCCACATAAAGAAGAAGCACCAGAGAAAATCTCCTACCTGTCAAGGAAGTCGCTAGGTCGCGCAGCCGACCACCCTCAATCGTCTCAAACTGCCGGATATGCTCCTCCACCTGCCGCAGTCACTCAAGCTCGCCACGCTGCACCTGCAGATCCTTCTCCTTTGATTCCAAAGCATCCCGGAGCAAGGAGAGTTCTTTTTCCGCAACATCAGCCCGCTTCTCAGCATCCTTCTTGCAACCAACAGCAAAAGGGATCACTCAAGCAACAAACCAACAACGGCACGACAATCAAAAAGGGGGAGGAAGCAACTCACGCCTCATGGTGGTTAGGTTCCCTTGGGCCGCATCATGAGCACGCCGGGCCCGATCAGCGTCGGTCAGCACGCGCTCGCACATACGAAATAGCGACTGGAAGGGAATGATATGCAGAGATCAAACAAAGGCAAACAAGCTTAAGACTGCGACCAACCACAAGTGATTACTCGCAGCCTCGGGGGCTACTCTAATCGGGATCGTTGTCGCGCCCCCAATGATAAGCAAAACTCAACGAAAGCAAAAAAGGAAATAAAGCTCTTAAGACTGCAACCAACCACAAGTGATTGATCGCAGCCTCGGGGGCTACTCCTATCGGGAGAGCTACCGCGCCCCCAATATAAGTTAGAAGGAAGAAGGACTCCATACCTTCTCAGCCATGCGATCAAAAAATCTGGCCTTCTCTTCGATGGGGAGACTTTTCTTCTCCAAAATGTATCCCTCAGGAAACACGGGTTTCGCATCCAGAGGTTAATCTCCTTCAGTAGCTGCCACATACCCCCCAGACGCAGCAGTCGCGGGAGTCGTACCCGCACCTGAAGCCGCAGGAGTCGCTGAAGGAGCCAAACGCCCTGCCACCATACCAGAGTTAGTCGACCGAAGATCCACAGCCGCAACACTCGTCGAAGAAGCAGCCAGAATGGGAAAGGTACTGCATTTACATATTATCAGAACAAGAAACCAAAACAGTGGCATAATCAACCTGAGAAAAAGAAGAAATACACACCCAACAGGCGTGGCACCCGGACGAAGCAGCACCCCAAGCCTTCGCTTTTTCGGAGCAACCGGAGGAGGGCAAGGCGCAGCGACTGGCGCGACTGGTGGCAACCAACGACCACCACCCTCGGCAGTCCGCTTAGCAGCAGTCGAGGAGCGACTACGCTTGATGCGCAGTGGCCTCAAATCTTCATCGTCATCAGCAGCTGATGGATGAACACCAAGACTCGCACCCGCAGACTCGCCAGCATCACCGTCACCCACGGGTGCGGGATCCACCATGAACACGTCAGGATCCTCCAGTATCTCTGCATCCTCAGGCTGTGGTGGATTGTTCAGCAGGGAAACATGGTCCTACAAGCAAAATCATCATCAACAAGCAAAAGATATCAAACAAACTTCATAATCCAATAAAGGCTCGAGTAAATACCTCAGGCAAAGGCATATCAGCAGCATATGGAAGTATGGAGCTCTCAAAACCAGTGCTCGTGCACTTAGTGACCTGTTGGATCCGAAATAGAAGGTCACTACTCGAGATGTCCTCGGGGGAGCACCTAGTCGGGTCGTCAAGTCCAGTGTACGGCCACATGGGGTGCACCCGGTGCTGAAGTGGCTGGATGCGCCTCCTCGGGATGTGGCGGATTTTTCGGCAGGGAAACATGGTCCTACAAAAAAAAGCATTATCAACAACCAAAAGATATCAAATAAACTTCGTAATCCAATAAAGGCTCGAGCAAATACCTCAGGCAAAGGCGTATCAGCAGCATATGGAAGTATGGAGCTCTCAAAACCAGTGCTCATGCACTTAGTGACATGTTGGATCCGAAATAGAAGGTCACTACCCGAGATGTCCTCGGGGGAGCACCTAGTCGAGTCGTCGAGTCCAGTGTACCGCCACATGGGATGCACCTGGTGCTGAAGTGTCTGGATGCGCCTCCTCATAAAAACAGCAATGAGCTGGGCCCCAGTTATCCCTTTCTTCAGAACAACAAATTTTTGCACTAAAGGCTCAACAACAGCTACTTCATCAGCAGTCAAAGCATGCCCCCAAGCTGACCGCTTGACCACTCACGCAACCGGGTTACAAGGAGCAAGACCAAATTGTTGGCCGTCAACATGCCTATCCTTCAAATAAAACCAGTTCCTCCGCCATGTATAGACAGATTCCATCTTTTCCAGATCGAAATAGGCATTTTTCTCCTTAATGAAAATGTCGATGCCTCCAAAGGCGTATTTAGAATTTGTCCTCTTCACATTGAAGAGGCTTTTCCGGAGCCCCCAATGGGGATAGATCCCCAAGAAACCCTCACAGAGCGTGATAAAGCACGCAATATGAAGTATCCCATTTTGACACAAGTCATGCAACTGAAGTTGGTACGCAAAGAGCAATCCAAGGATGAACGGATGAACGGGAAGAGAAAATCCACGAGGGAAAAAAACTCTGAGAGCATACCCGCTCGTCGTCGCGAAGTGCAGCCACCTCCTCATCCCAAGGAATCCGCGCGGCACCCTCCAAGACAAGACCATCCGCCACCAGCGCGTCCAGATCTGCAGCCTCAAAAGACGAGCGCTCCCACCTCCCGGTTGTAACACCCCGGTAATCATGCAACAATAATTCAACTGTGGTCACCTTGTTAAATGCCTTGTCAACATGATCACCCTCATTAAAAATTGCATTAGGAAATAATTCTACTCCAAGTCATTTTCAAAGGCAGGTCAAGATAAAACCTTTTTCAAATAATTAGAAAAAGTATTCTTAACATTTTGAAATATCCCAAGTCAATAGTAAATAGTGAAACCAATAGTGGTTGAATAATAATTTCACCTAGGAATTATTATCCAAGTGGAAAATAAACTTAAGCCAAAAATTGTGGAATCAATTTTATTTAAATGCCTAAAAGTTAGTATGTCCTATTAAAATAGCAATGGTATCTTGTCACAATATTTTAATAATATAAACGAATACAAACAGTAGCAAAAGAGCCCCCTTTAATCAATTCTTTATTAGATAAACATCAAAAAGAATTTTATTAATGCTCAAAGTTTTTGTAGCAGTGTATTATATTGCAACATAAATATGGGAGCTAGTTGCACCTTTTAAAATCAAATTCTAACTAATCAAAATAGAAACATGAAAGTAAATAATAAAAAGAAAAGAGAAATGGTAAAATCCTAACTATCGCCCAGGGCAAGGCCCACCCCGGGTCCACCCCACCCCCTCTCCTTCGTCCTCTTACTGCTCATTCCCACCCCGTGGACGCCATCCGCACCGGCCATGGCCGCAACCATCGCCGTGGCGGACATCCACGGAACCCCCGGCAAGGATAAGGGCTAGGTCGACCCCGAGCCCCCTCAAACCCTAGTGTGCCCAGTCTTTCTCCCTGCGCCGCCACCCTCCCTCCCTCTTCCTCTCTTCTCGCTCGCCCATGGGTGCCGCGTCGCCGTACCTCCGCGCCGTTGTGGCCAACGGCCACGCCAGGCCGCGCCGCCTTGTCTGGCTGCCTCGTCGGCCTCGTCCACATCTTCCACGAGCTGCGATTTGAGGCGAGACGCCTTGTTGGTGGCGAATCGAGTCGTTCCCCTCCTCCTCGGCCTCCGGCAACTGTCGGAGATTGCGTCGTTGTCGCCGCTCCCCCAGCCTCCTCGAGTGCATCCTCAAGCTACTGGTGAGATCCTACGCCTTTTTCATCAGTCCACGCTCGAAATGGTGCTCGTCGTGGCCATCCCCGTCGGAGTCGTGCTCCAGCCGTCGCGCAAGTCGTCGTTGTCGGTGTTCTAGGTCGCCCCCGCCCGCTTTTCTTGCATCACTGGATGCGGCGCATTGCGTAGGACCAGTAGGACCAAATGACTCAAAAAATGGTCGCTCGTAGCAAGTTCTCGATCACCGCTGCGCTTCAGCTCATTGCCGCCATGGGCTTCGGGCCCCGGCCGCCACCGCCCTCCATGGCAGGGCATACACGCACCCAGCGCACCCTATCGCGTGTCCCCTGTCTTGTGCGTGGCCACGCCTCGCTCTTTGCCACGTCTACTCCGCCCCTGCTCGCCGGAAGGGCCCTCGCCGTGCTCTGCCTCGCGGGCGGGCATAGCTATGCTTAGCTATGAGCTAACCCCCCCCCCTTTACCTCTGACGTGTGGGCCCAAGACCATTAGGTTTAAGTTAAAATAAAACTGCTAAGTTAAATAACCACTATGTAGTTTACATGTGGCCCCCACCTTCTTAACCATCTAACTAAATCAAATAGAAAACTGCTAGCTTAAATGATTGTATGACATGTGGGCCCATGTGCCTTTTTATAATAAATAAAATGATTAAATTATCACTCTGTATGACATGTGGGACCCCCTGGTCAGTTTGACCAGTCAAAGGCATCAGCCAATGACAGGGTGGCCCCACTTGTCAGTTGTCTGGTCAAAGTTACTATTCTGGATAATGCCAGATTAAAAGAAATTCCAAAAAATGATCTAAACTTTAAAATTTAATATCTTTTATTCTGGAAAAACTTTATACATGAAAATTGATCAGAAAAATACAACGAATACAAATACGCTACCCGTACAGCCACCACCCCCCTCTAACTTACTGAACACGGAACATTTCTCCTCTGGTTCATCTGTTTGTCAAAAGACAAGAGCCGATAAGACTTTCCGGATGAAAATGTTCTGAATATGAAAGTTGTTTAGAATGGATCAACGAGCACGGATACACTATCCATAAGTCTGTCAGATGTCTCAAACACTGCAGACATGGAACCTTCCCCCTCCAGATCATATGTCTGGTAATTAACCGGTATTGGTGAGTCATCCCCGGATAAATTACCGCTCCGCCTAAAATACTTTTCCATGTCTTGAATTTGTAATGCTATTGTTTCCATGTATTTATTGTTTCTCCCCTCTTATTCTCCGATAGACCCCGCGACTGCCGCCGATGACATCGTTGCCGAGAACGACTACTTCGTCGACGACCATACCCCTACCGTCGAGCATCCAGGCAAGAAGAGCCATTTTTCTTCCCCAGATATCACCTATATTTTCTGTACATTTCTTGCACTAGGTATTGCTACTGCTGCTGCTACGTTACAATCCTGGAGAAACTAACATGCGCAAAAGACTATTGTAAGACCGTGTACTATGTGCCCCTTGAGAGTTTATAGTTGAGGTCCCTTCTAAATAAGATATCAATCATGTTCAATAGGTAGTAATAAGAACGTGAATAGTTGTGGGTCTTGGAGAATGGGGATATGCAAATACATAAGAACGAATCATGATCAATTCACCCAATTATGTGTGCCTCTCATGGCCGCAGGCTTGTTTTTAAGATAGCAGAGTTTTGATTATGCTCCTATCCCTCAATGCACTTCATGATATTTCATGTTTAAATAATTCAGCTTAAGCTTTAAATCTGCATACCCAAGACCGTAACAAGAATTGCTTCACATGACAGAAGCTTTTCCAAAACATGCAGTTCTATCTTTCCAGAAGCACTTATCGCACATCTGCACAAATTACACACATTAGGAAGCTTCTAAATCTATAAATTACAATACTAGTAAAACAAATGGATCCCTGCCAACAGCCTTAATCCTTTGAGCTCATTTTTCATGAGATCAAATCAGATCTGGGGTATGAATAGGAGGAGAGAGACGGCTCACCATGTCCAGGTCTTGGAACCAAAGAGGAAGCAGCCACGACTCATCCCCAATGCTGGACCTGCACACACATCAACATGTACTTAATAAGTACCAAATTCAGTACCAAAATATGCAGTTAAAGCAGGTTCAGTAATTGAAGCAGAACAGAGAAGGGGAGGGGAGATAAGAGGGGAAGAGGAGGAACCTGTGAGGATATGAGGTCCAACGCGGCGTGGACGACGACGTGTCGGCGCACTTGACTCCACCGCAGCTCATCCCCCATTGTTGCTGCTACGGTCTGATCTGATGCTTGCGTCCCTGGAGGTCAAGGAAGAAGAAGAGGGGGCGCGACGCAAGTGGAAACAAAATCTAAATCAGGAGGAGAGGGAGTGGACGAAACCCTTGACGGCACCATGGACGTCTGGAAAATGGAGCAGAGAAGGTTGGGTGCGCCCCTCCTGGTCGAGGTGGAAGAAACCCTTGACAGTGGCGACTATGGTGGTTGGAAGAAAATTGGTTCTCTTCCTCCTCCTTTCCTCCTCGAACCCCTGCAGCTAAGAGCAAGGTAAGAGGTAGCCGGTCGGGGAGCGGTGGCCGACCGGGGAGAGGTGGGGAGTGGAGGCAGGGAGCGCGCGGATGGCAACCGTGGCCATGGAGAGGAGGTGATTTAGGGATTTGTAGGAGGGGAGGCGGTGGCGGAGGGGAGGGGAATGGGATTTGGAGGGGGTAATGCGGCGCGAGATGGGGGAGATAGCCCTTGGTTTCCCTTCAATTTTTCGTTTACGCGGGCATTTTGACCTCAAGCGCCAAATATATGTGCTCGCAGTTGACTGCCGGCATGTTACAGTTTCTCCCGGCAGACAGTCTGTCAACATAATCTTTCATCACCATTCGACACTTACCGGCAAGTAATTTGTTACTTTTACCGGCAGTTAAGCTTTAACGGCACCCAATTGCCATCTAAAGTCTATCTTTGCCGGCAGGGCTCTGCCCTTATGTTCTGCCCGTGGTGTAGTGACTGCACAGGTACGGTACAATGCAGACACCGCCTAAGGCCCCTACCATGGCTCTGCCGAGCCACGTCAAGTGGAGCTATCGAGGAGTAATCCTCATACTCCACTCGTTGTTGACTCTGTATAGCCGCCCTAGGGTCCTGAACAACGCTTGTCCTTAAAGATAAGAAGTCGGGTGACCCAATGGTGCCCGCGAGTGGTATTGCGATGGGACGGCAGGGAGGGTACGACCGGTGTACATGTGTGCTTGGCCCCTGATAGTTGTCCGCGAGAGTTACCAAAACCACGAAAGTCGAGCTCTTCCAAGAGCACACGCAAGATAATGTAAGGAAACGGTTCACCTTGTTGGTAACTGCATGCTCTGATGGGACGATAGGGCAGGCACCGATGTACTGGTGGTCCTGGCTGCTGACCATTGGCCGTTGTGTGAATTAGTCGGGCAACGATAACGGTTGTCCGCGAGATAATAAAATGACTAAGGGTTCGGGGGATGACTTGAGTAGCCTTTTGGATTATACGTGTTGCCTACACGTGGGATAATGAGTTATGGGCTCCCCTGCATCGTAGTCTCGTTCGAGAGCTCGTCAGTAGTACCGCGGGGTGATTGCCGGGAAGTGAGGTGTCTTCTTTGCTCGAGCTATGTTGTTTTTGCTACTGCTTCCCGGAAACCCACGCACCGTGCAGGAGTACGTCAGGGTTGGGGTCCAAACCCTGCATACTTAGGATTTAGACCGGCGGATGGCCTCTCTGTTGAGTTTGAAGGATGGGCTACTTTGTGTCGGATAGCCTCGATGGGGCATTCACTTACAAGGTTTACACCACCCTAGAGATCCGTGCGTTGTATTGTAACAGAAGTGGACCCCTGCAGGGAAGATTGATCTATTCGAATAGCCGTGTCCACGGTAACAGGACGCTTTATGCTGAAGCCATACTCTACTACTACAAACTACTACATTACTATACTGTTGGTTCCGGATTTTATTCCTTGCAGGGGAGTCGAGGAAGGGAACTCGGAGGCATTTATAATTTTTAATTATTACAACTTACTATTATACAATGTTGCAGCAACTTCTGCTGCATTGTTACTTTATGCTTTATATAAACTATTGGCTATTCTCTTCCCATGTTGCCAGAACCGTCGGAAGATGCTACTCTTCGATAGGCCTAGCTTCTCTTCCTTATTCTGGTTTTCTGCCTTTCAGTCCACTATATATAGCCTCCCCTTTCCATTTGATACAAATGCATAAATGCTTAGTAGCGGACGTGAGACTCGCGGGTATACTAGATACTCACCTTTGATTTATTTTCCCTCTTTGTTTTATATACCCGACCGGTTGCTGCCATCAGACGTTGGAGCCCAGGAGTAGGAGACCCCCGATGCCGACCACCGCAACGTGAAGATCCCTGATGCCTTATACGACATGGAGTTCCCCGACGACCAGGAGTAGTTAGGAGGTTCCCAGGAAGGAGGCCTCGCCTTTTCGATCGTTGTTGTTTTTGTGCTAGCCTTCTTAAGGCAGATCATGTGTACCTTGTTTATGTACTCAGATACTATTGCTTCCGCTAACTTTGTGCTCTCGAGCTGTTGTATTCGAGCCCTCGTCGCCCCTGGCTTATATTATACAGCTTGTATTATTTTATTTTGTAGATTTGGGTTGTGATATCTTATCGTGAGTCCCTGATCTCGATCGTGTACCTTGCGTGTATGATTACTGTACACGGCTTGATTTGGGGGGGTGTGAAAAGTTGGTATCAGAGCCGACTGCTTGTAGGACACCCCCTTCCAACTCCTGGGTCAAAGTCGAGTCTAGTCTTTGCAAAACTACTTTACTAATAGTGTCGTGTGGCTTATAGGCCCCCGTCGCAAACTGTGTGGTATTAGGATCTTTTACTCCGTACCTGTACTCTGGGACTCTGCTCGCTCTTCCTTTCGGGTTAAAGATTTTTCTACCTCTAACTCTAGGTTTTCGTGACTGCTTCCTCCCGGAGAGCCCTCATCACAGATGATGACCTGATTCACCAGAAGATGCCGAAGATACTCTCTGATGAATTACCGAGACCCTATGTGCCCATCGCCCTTGCAATCCCGTGCCACCGATAAGTGTGTATGGATAATTACCTATTTCTTCCGTTCATCTGTTTAGTCCCAGCTGCTCTTGTTGTTGCAAGGTACCTCAAAATACTCTCCGATGTTTTGAGAATCCTTTGTGTATGCTGCCTTGCAGGTTCTGTTCACAATGCGAATAATTCCTCATGCTTATCGAGGATCCGTTCATCCCCAGTTGTTCATGTGATTCTGAAATACTATCTGACTCCCGTGAATCAATCCGCAGCCTTTTTCTTTTGGAGAATCTTCTTACCTGCTTGCATTATGGTTAATTACATATGTCTGAGTATTCTTCATTGACACCCCTTGTCATTGTCGTATTGATCTTGTTGAATCATTATGTGTGCGGGAGCATGCAATCATCAGTTGATCCCTATGAATTCATTCTTTCAGCTCAGACGTCATTCCGGACCTAAGCTGGAACTCGGTAGACCACACCTTCGTTAATTGTCCATGTAAGTCCGTTCAACTATATACCCATGGTCAGAACATATGCTTCTGATCTCCCCTATTGGAAATCATAACTCCTTTGTACTTAAGCATCAAATTATTCCGATTCTTTTATCATCCGCTGCCTTTGCATTCTTCTAATTCTGGTTGAGTACTGATAATCATATCTCATTCTTGCAGCCCACCGGATCATTTGGTAGGTTATTTTCCGACTGATCTTGCATATTCTAAAACCCTTGAGTTCTTCCCTTGATACGAATTGGCATTGCCGAGTCATATCCTCTACTTTGACTTCGGTGCCCTACTTCCGAGGATATACCCCTTACTTCGGATGTTTGTTGAATAGATCCGTAAAAAATATCCCGATGGGTTATATCTATGTTTCAGCCATCTGTGTGAATCTAGAAACTTCTGCGGGTCACACTCTACTAGTGTTACGCCAGATATATTTCCAACACGACAACTTCATCGAAAGTAGATGGAAGGTTATGCATTGAAGAAGTGGGAGTCGACCCTGAACCTTTGTGTTCATGCCAATGGATACAATGTAGAACTTATCATGAAATCTTCTTGTAAAATGATTATCCCCTTGGCATAAATTTATATTACGTATATGATCTTCCGTCCTACCTTCGAGTATTACCCCTCTGGTATCTCGACAATATTGGGCCTTTGCACCACCTCTCATGAATTCTTGCTGGTGCGATACTTCTCATCGATTTTTCCATTCCACAAGTTTTGGGTTGTCGTCAGCCGAGAACACCGAATACCTTTTTCTTGGAATCGCCGCTATTCCTTTTCTTTCTTTGAAAACCCCTCGACACAATGTGTCGTGGTCATCATCGACATTTTGACTTCTCCCATGTGTTACTAGGATGCATCGTGAGAAATACCATCCTTGCCCCTCAGTGATTTGTGTTATCATCAACAACCTCCTTTGACTCACTGCCAATACAAACTTGGTCATGTATATCTAGCTCTGCTTTCCCTTGGGAATGATATACCCCTAATGCTTGTGTATAAACACAATCTCTTTTCCATTGGTTTGTTTAATCGGATAATCACATTTTCCCTTCCATTGGTCTGTTTTATCTGATGATCACATTTTCCTTTCCATTGGTCTGTTTAATCTTTCTTCTGAGGTATCTCGTCCGAGCAGTGATAATTCCATGCTTATGTAAACACTTCGGTGTACTACTTTGTCCATACAACCTGTTACGATTGTTGATGACTTTTCGGTGACCACTGATGGACAAGAACTTTGCCAATTGGTCCGCCTCGTCTTAATGAGCAGGAAAATGGTTATCTTCGTCCCTCGCCCTTGGCACTAATGTTGTTGCCGACATAGTTGACAAGTTGTTCTCTGACAAACCTTGCATTGTGATCGCATACTATGTCACCACCCATCCTACTCACAATCCGCACTATCCCAGAGTTCCACAGGATCGAAACCTGACTCTCTTGTACCCTTTTGTTCTCGAGGTTACCCCTCATACTTGACCTTGTATGCAATTCGCAATCACCTACCTTGTGATATTCAGTCGGAAATCAGACTCGGTGCTTATGCCTGATGTTCTGGCCCCCCTTTTTCATCATCCTTCATCGACGTTGAATGCGTGTCTATCCGCTTGAAACTTCTCATGCCTTCCTTTGTTCTCTCTTGAGGTAATTTTTGCGTGGCAGAACTCGAGAGATACCACGCACCTCACCCCCTTGGATAACCCCGGATGATTAACCTTGTACCGATCCAACCCCCTTGAGCTTCCCCTCCTACCCTATCCGTAGGTACGATGAAGCCCCGAAGACAGGATTACAATTCGTCGCGATGCATTGATGCAGGGAAATGAAGGCAACAACATTAAGGATCAACTCCTTCGATAAGGACAACAAGTCCCAGAAGAATCATTAGAATACGAAACTGAAACCTTACCTCTTACCCTACTTTTAATTCTCAGGACGATAATTCTTTGTAGTGGTGGAGATTTGTAACACCCCGGTAATCATGCAACAGTAATTCAACGGTGGTCACCTTGTTAAATGCCTTGTCATCATGATCACCCTCATTAAAAATTGCAAAGGAAATAATTCCACTTCAAGTCATTTTCAAAGGTGGGTCAAGATAAAACCTTTTCAAATAATTAGACAAATTATTCTTAACATCTTAAGATATCCCAAGTCAATAGTATAGAGTGAAACCAATAGTGGTTGAATAATAATTTCCCCGAGGAATTATTATTCAAGTGGAAAATAAACTTAAGCCAAAAATTGTGCAATCAATTGTATTTAAATGCCTAGAAGTTAGTATGTCATATTAAAATAGCAATGTTATCTTGTCACAATATTTTAATAATATAAACGAATACAAACAATAGCAAAAGAGCCCCCTTTAATCATTTCTTAATTAGATAAAAATCAAAAAGAATTTTATTAATGCTCAAACTTTTTTTAGCAGTGTATAATATTGCAACATAAATATGGGAGCTAGTTACACCTTTTAATATAATCAAATGCTAACTAATCAAAATAGAAACAGGAAAGTAAATAATAAAAAGAAAAGAGAAATGGTAAAAGCCTAACTATCGCCAGGGCAAGGCCCAGCCCACCCCCTCTCCTTCCTCCTATTACTGCTCATCCCCACCCCGTGGAGGCCATCCGCGCCGGCCATGGCCGCGACCATCGCCGTGGCGGCCATCCACCGCACCCTCGGTGAGGATAAGGGCTAGGTCGACCCCGATCCCCCTCAAACCCTAGCGCGCCCCACTCTTTCTCCCTGCGCCACCACCCTCCCTCCCTCTTCATCTATTCTCGCTTGCCCGTGGGCGCCGTGTCGCCGTACCGACGCGCCGCTGTGGCCAACGACCACGCCAGGCCACGCCGCCTTGTCTGGCCGCCTTGCCAGCCTCGTCCACATCTTCCACGAGCTGCGATTGGAGGCGAGACGCCTTGCTGATGGCGAATCGAGTCATTCCCCTCCTACCCGGCTTCCGGGAACTGTCGGCGATTACGTCGCTGTCGCCACTCCCCCAGCCTCCTCGAGTGCATCCTCAAGCTCCTGTTGAGATCCTACACCTTCTTCATCAGTCCACGCTCGAAATGGTGCTCGTTGTGACCATCCTCGTAAGAGTCGTGCTCCAGTCGTCGCGCAAGTCGTTGTCGTCGGTGTTCTAGGTCGCCCCAGCCTGCTTTTCTTGCATCACTTGATGTAGCGCGGCACGTAGTACCAGTAGGACCAAATGACTCGCAAAATGGTCGCTGGTAGCAAGTTCTCAGTCGCCGCCGCGCTTCAGCTCATTGCCGCCATGGGATTCGGGCACCGCCCACCGCCGCCCACCATGGCAGGGCATACACACACCCAGCGCACCCCGTCGCGTGCCCCCTGTCTTGCGCGTGGCCATGCCTCGCTCTCTACCACGGCTCCTCCACCCCTGCTCGCCGGAACGTCCCTCGCCTGCGGGCATAGCTGTTGTTAGCAATGAGCTAGCCCCCCCCCCACTCCTCTACCTCTGACGTGTGGGCCCAAGACCATTAGGTTTAAGTTAAAATAAAACTGCTAAGTTAAATAACCACTGTGTGGCTTACATGTGGCCCCCACCTTCTTCACCATCTAACTAAATCAAATAGAAAATTGTTAGATCAAATGACTGTATGACATGTGGGCCCATGTGCCTTTTATAATAAATAAAATGATTAAATTATCACTCTATATGACATGTGAGACCCCCTGGTTAGTTTGACTAGTCAAAGGCCACAGCCAATGACTGGGTGGCCCCACTTGTCAGTTGACTTGTCAAAGTTACTATTCTGGATAATGCCAATTTAAATGATTAAAAGAAATTCCAAAAAATGATTTAAACTTCCAAATTTAATATCTTTTAAACCGTAACTCCGATGGAAAATCTTTATACATGAAAATTGATCAAAAAATACAACAAATACAAATACGCTACCCATACAGCCACCACCCCCCCTCTAACATACTTAACACGGAACATTTCTCCTCCTGTTCATCTGTTTGTCAGATGACCGGAGCCGGTAAGACTTTCCAGATGAAAATATTCTGAGTATGAAATTTGTTTAGAATGGATCAACGAGCACGGATACACTATCCACATGTTTGTCAGCTTTCTCTAACACTGCAGACATGGAACCTTCCTCCTCCGGATCATCTGTCCGGTAATTAACCGGTACTGGTGAGTCATCCCCGGATAAATTACTGCTCCACCTAAAATACTTAACACTGCGTTAGAACGCCGCCAACAATGTGTTTGCCATGTCTTGAATTTGTAATTCTATTATTTCCGTGTATTTATTGTTTCTCTCCCCCCCCCCCTTATTCTCCGATAGACCCCGCGACTGCCGCCAATGACACCGTTGCCGAGAACGACTACTTCATCGACAACCGTACCCCTACCGTCGAGCTTCCAGACAAGCAGAACCATTTTTCTTCCCCAGATAGCACCTATCTTTTCCGTACATTTCTTGCACTAGGCATTGCTACTGCTGCTGCTACGTTACAATCTTATTCTATTGCATAGCCTGTTTTCTCCGCCCCTTGATGAACCTTCATTTATCCTATATATATATATATATATATATATATATATATATATATATATATATATATATATATATATATATATATATATATATATATATATAGTGAAGCTATTCATCACCCAGGTTACAGAATAATTTATTCTTCACCCGAGGTAATTTTATGAACCTTTCATAAAAAATTACGTTTGTAATACAAATAGTTACATTAATACGGATTCGCTTCATAAATTTTGACATAAAAAAACAAAAAAAATGGTCATAAAATCAAAAAAATTACATTTTATGTATATTTTACACCATCATTTTTTTACCTTTGTAATTTTACGTAATATAAAATATATTTTACGGCGATTATATTTTTTTACGTTCTCTTTTTACGTATGAAATAAGACAAAATTTACAAAATGTAAAATTACGGTGCATTGATGTGAAAACAAAGGGGGGTGAAGAATAACTATTCCTCACCTAGGGTGACGAATAGTCCATCCCTATACAGCATAATGACTAGCCGGTCGGTCTATTCTGCTAATATTAGCAGAATAACTATTCTACTAACACTTCCGAACTGCATCAAGAATCTATGTGCACTGCTTTCGTGTACAGTGCAGAACCGCATTTAGGAGAATGGAGAGTTGCATCGGCAGTGCAGCATTTTCGGTTAGATTGATCGATTTCGTTTGTTTACTTGTGTTCGCGCTGTTCTATTAAGTCCTTAAACACGCATTTCTGCGAAAACATGACTGGAATCGTTGGGTTGGCGGATAGGTCTCTGTTCTTTGGCCCGGGTAGGAGGTTCTCATCTCCCGTGCTGGGACGAAATTCGATGTTTCTCCGTCAATTTAGTCTGTTATTACGTCCGTGATCCTTTGTGCTACTCCGTGGTCGATTCAGTTGCGAATTTGAGATTTTTGGATCAGTGGTGGAATTTGTCTCCGTTATAGCAAGAGAACGGGAAGGACTCTCCCCCCCCCACCCCGCGCGCGCGCACATCCGGCGTCAAATTCTTACGTTTTTTGTGTTTTTCGTGTTGATTTCGCCAATTATGCGATGTCTGATACTAATATGTATGTACTTTATCAGATTAAGTTGTTGATTTGGAATAACTAATCTAATTGTTGCTCTTGTGTTCGAGCGGGCCCACGGGCGTGCTTGTAACTGAATTTGTTTTTTATTTTTGCCTCATACATATCGTTTCAGAACTGCATTATAAGCTTGTTTTTTTGTTTTGCGAATCGTGGATGGTGGACTAGGAAGAGGGCGTTGTTAGTTTAATTAGTTTATTCTTTTCAAGTGTCGTGAACTACATTAGTTTGCAATGTGAGTTGCATTTTTCATTCGTACCGCATTGCTTTATTTGTCATTTTTTTTGTTGGTCAGTGTATATATTTATGGCTGGGTCCATTGCCTCCCCTCATACCTTATCCACGACATCTATCTTCCTATCTTATCCTTTTTCGGTGAACTCCGACTCCCCTTGCCGCCCCTCCTCCTGGATCAGTGTTTGTCTTCTCCCCAACCAGATCCTACACGCTGCAATGTATTGCGCGTGCGGCTGCCTGGCAAGGATGGAGCCCATGCTGGAGACGTGCGTTTTTTCTGAAGGTTTGGTTCTGAACCAGAGGCAGCGGCACAACGCGCTCTGTTCCCTGCTGTATTCTCCAGCTATTGGATTTCGGGCTCCATTCGTCCATCAAATGACTGATGACGATGTCAATGATTCATGGCTATGTATTTTTCGGGATATCTTTTCCTTTGTTGTGTGTAGTTAACCCTGTCTGAATATTGTAGCAGTTTCAATTTCTGAAGAAACTTTTTTTTAGTACAAGTGAACTGCTTTCCCATATATTTTTATTATGAAGATTGTAGCAGTATTAGATTTTGAAGAAACATTTTCATTTAGTACAAGTGAAGTGCTTTCCCATAGAGTTTTATTATGAAGATTGTAACAGCAGCAGTAGTTGAAGCTTACATGTGTTATTCCTTATTCATATTTGTTCTTGTTTTGCATAAATTCCCTTCTAGTCTAGTCAGGGTAACAGAAAGTTGTGTTAATTTGGTCTTGGTAGCAAGAATGGGTATCATAATGTTGATGTAATATATTCTGTTGGCTCTGATGATTGTTTGGTTCTCAAAGATGGATGGAAGGAATCGGTGGAGGAATCTGGTCTTCAGGCTGGGGATGTTGTCAAGGCTATGTTTTATAGGCATGCAACATGTTTGGAAATCAAGTTAAATTTGCTTTAGATCAGTTCCGCTTGAGCAGCAGCAACATGAAACAATTTGTTGTAATAATTTGACATCTTGCGTGGCATCTCGTTTATTTTCTAGAGAAATCTGACTTGCATGGCGAACAATGTATTGTATTGTTGCTGAAAAGGCAGTGAAACATTATCTTAATATTTTGTGTTTGTCAAAAGGTTTTTGATTCATTACTGATGAAATGCAGTTTGTGAACTCGCATGTGTGTAGTTAACACTAACTTAATATTGTAGTAGTACCAGTTTGTGAAGAAAACATTACCACTGAGTATAAGTGAACTGCTTTCACAGAGAGTTATTTATGTGCATCCTAGTAGCAGCAGCAGTTGAAGCAATATACAGACTGGAAACACCCACTGAGCTTTCTTTTTTTCAGTAACCCATATATGGAACTGCAATGCTTAATAAAAGAGGAATGCATTAACCATTATAGTAGTAGCAGTTTGTGCAGAAAACTATCTGTGAACTGCTTTCACAGAGAGTTTTTTATGTGTATCATAGTAGCAGTAGTAGTTCAAGCAATATACAGACTGGAAACCACTGAGAACTGCAAATTGTTGATAGATACAAACCAAGGTTCTGTGCTCATAATAAGCAAAGTACATCATCAAGCAAACTAAAGCTAACATTGTGCCAAAGAAAATAACAATGGAAGCAAACTAATCGACATAAGCAGAAGGAAACAACTTGAGCACTCGCGACAAGAACCCTTGGTTATCAGCATTTGGCCTACATCATCAGTCCCACTCGTGCCAGGCGGAGGTGGAAGGTGATCCCCACATCTCCCCTTGCCCCAGGATGACCTCGGGAGTTTCCTGGTCTGCTCTTTTATTGCGCGGGTGAGGCCATTCTGCACTGTGGTGATGCGGTTCCATATCTTGAACGCAATGTAGGCGTCCTTTACACCATACTCAATGTGCCTCCTGCCGAGTGTCGAAGTCCACTCGCGGTGCTCTTGGTCTGTCCTCTTGCTCTTCATGTCTGCATAGTAGTCGTCGATGATGATGGCAGATACATCGCCAAGTAAGTCCAGTTTCTTCGTTGCTTCAGGCACCCTCCAGTTCGTCTGAATGTCGGTGAAGTTGTGGATGTCCAGGTTGCAGCGTGAAAGCTTCTTCTTGTCCTGGTCTATGGAGAAACCACCGAACTCGTACCTACGTGAACCACAAGTTATTCTTATGTGAACTACATACAGACAACAAATAGAACTGCATACAGATGACAAGGAGAGATCCATCGGCCTGCACATAGAAAGAATGGCTTACTTTGGGTTGCTGAGGATCTTGTCGAAGGCGATGCATCTCTTGCCCATTGTAGTGCAAACTTGGAAAAGCAGCATCACATGATCTTTGCCGACAGAGAGTTGAATCACGGCGGCGTCCCTCTTGTCATGGGTGTACTCGATGTCGATGCCGACGATCTTCTCGCGGCGGCCCTGGAGAACTTCCTTGTACTCGTCGACGTACATCTCCACGGTTTCCACGTCGTTGGTGGAGACCACCGTGAGCACGGTCTTCCCGTGCGCCTCGACATCATTGTAGACCTTGGTGAACGGCATGGATGGAAAGAGGAGAAATAGGAGGAGGAATCGTAGTTTTTGTGAATGAACGGGCATTGGAGTGCGGAATTTAAAGGGGAGCGGGCACAACATCTTCCCAGCGCACGATCTCCTTCTCCAACTGGCATGGAGATCGTGGTTTGCGTTCATGGGGATCGTGGGGATCGTGCGGATCGTGGCCTTCGTGCGTTTTTTGAACCAGCCTGATAGAGGATCAGGGCGCGTGGGGCTTCGCTTGTGTCGAGAGATTGTGGCCTCGTATTTTTCGAGCAGTTTCTAACAAAGCAATTGAAGAGAGCTTCGCAGGCGAACCGCATTGTAGTTTATAACCGAATTGCATTGTGTTTGTTCTCGTAGAGAATGAGCCGTTTTTTGATATATTTTTTTTCTCTGACTTGTGGGTCATGGCTGTAGAGTAGTTTATTTTTATAATACGCGTCGTTGACTCGTGGGCCCAAGTGTTGTAGTTACTAACCTCCCCAGTCTCCTCTGCTTCTCGTCGCCGCCTCGTCATTACCCCCCTCGCCCGTACGAAACCCCCTGGTCTCGTGGCGGAGAGGGACGACGCCCGCAGCCGCCGTCATCCGCCACCGTCGCCGTGCTGCTCGGCCGACCTTCACGGCATCTCACGGTGAGTCCCTCTCTTTCCTTTCCACTGGCTCCATCTCTTCCACTCTGCTCGTCTATTTTTGAATCCGGAAAATCGCCATCGGTGTTCACGATTGTGTTTCTAGGGTTATTTGGAGCAGCATCCTCTGCTTAAGTACTTTTTGTATGCTCGAATCGCAACATCATTTGCTTAACAAGGTTGTGGTCTGTTGGCTTTTGAAATTGTTAGCAATGTGCATCTAAGGTTTTCTCTCTGTCTGTTTTAGGTTGCTGCCTAGGGTTTGATTACTATCCCTTTTTGTTTGCAGATATAGCATGGCTTCTCCTACTAGAAGAAGTCCAAGGTTTGGACGAAAATGTAAGTGAACTGCTTCTCCTATCCATGTGATCGATCATGAAGCATTGTAGTTCATTTTGTAATTCTTCTTCAGGCTTATACTTTTTCTTGCTTTTTTAAATTTCATTTAGATAATACAGCTTCTTCATCACCAATAGATGCCTGACCAATAAGCATGGTGGCCCCACCTGGTAATTTTTAATATCTTCTTGCCCCATTTCGGCACATTGTTATTTGGAGAATTGCCCCACTTGTCAACTTCTTCCTCACCAAGAAGGCAAAAAATCTGATAGCACTTTTTTGTTATGGAGAACTGCATGTATTTATTTTTGTACATCAAAGTGCACTGCATTGTATCTTGTTTGTTAATTGCATTTCTTTTGAATGAAATAGTGCACTGCATCACATATTTCCTTACTAATATCCATTTTCAAACATGCTGCCAAAATTGATATGAACTGCCTCAAGTTAATTGTTTTCAAAAAAAATTGTCATGAAATGAACTGCATTAAGTTTTTAATTGTTTATTTTTATTTCTTACAATAGTGCACTGCATTTTTACATTTTATATGTTAATGAACTGCATTAAGTTATTTTGTGTCCATTTTTCTCTTCTCTTGTTTAAAAGTGCACTCCATTTGTACATTGCTTTAGTATTTTTTGTCTATCCAAATGTGTGGCCCAATTAATATGAGCTGCATTTAGTTCAGTTTTCCCTCTCACACACATGTTTTTCTTACCTACAATTTTATGTCCTGATGGGTCCAGTGGTGGGGGTGTTAACTATTTGATTACACGTTATTTCACAGCCGATGTTGTCGGGGGCTGGACATCTGGTTAGGGTAGCATGCTACCTGAAATGTGCTAAACCTAGTCGCAATATGTTGATGGCACAGAACCAGTTACACAGGATTGGATGGTCCCCGATCAGATCGCAGCTAATAATGAGAGGAAAAGGCAGAAAGCGATTGCGCTTGGTAACCGTTTCGAGAAGGAGCATAAGGCGAGGCAAGTAAAGTTTGTTGAGGGTAAGGAGATAGGAAGGAGGATTGAAGACTCAAAAAAGTCTGCTAAGTTTGCCCCTTCAAAGAATATTGTGAAGAGAAAACTTAACACTATTGTAGAGGAAGGTTTAAGTTCTCCACGGCGTAGCCCTCGTGTTGATTACTCAAAGAGGCCTAATTACGCTGAGGTTGATTTGGATCGGATTCAAAGAAAGCGGCCAAGTGTTGACGATTACTCTGGTGTTGACTTTGATCCTCCATCCAAGCGGGCACGGGAAAATGTAGGTGGAGAAAGGATGGACAATGATTCTGGTGGGGAAGATTCTGGTGGGGAGGATGTTAATGCTATGAAGGTATTCGCTGTTATCACTTTTGTTTGTTTTTGCTTAAGTTGTTTTGTGCATGAGTTGCTGATGTGAACTGCATTTTTATTCTTTTTTTGTGTGCATGAGTTGCTGATGTGAGTTGCATTTTTATTCTTTTTTGTAGATTGATAAGAGTAACAAAAGGAAGAGGTCTGAAGACGATGCTGCGGAGGAACGGCGGTTTAATAAGACTGTTCGGCTGTCTATCCCAAACGTATGCAAAGCTGTTGATAAGTTGCAAAAGCCGCACAGAATTTTGGTGCGGCAAGCAGGTTTTGGTATTGTTTTCGACTTGAAAGTGAAGAAGAATGTTTCTCGTGTGCTTATGTGCAAGCTAATGGGAAAGATCAACCCTGAGACGATGAGATTGGACTGTGGGTCAAATAAGGTTCTGGAAATCAATCATGAGGTTGTACATGACATTTTTTATTTCCATATGGGTTCTCGCACTGCTCCTAGGCCTGCTGACAGCGGCCATGATGATTCGATGGCTACTCTGAAGGACGAGCCTGGTTTTAACCGTTCTTGGAGCATAGACATGAAGGACCTGCTTATTCTACTTGGCACCCTGGTCGAGGAACCTGCGAAGGTTGATATGGCTTTGAAAGTTTTCTTTCTCATTGTTTTCCAGAGCTTGCTTTGCCCCAGTCTTGCACCTCGGTAGTCCAGGGTAGATGTTATGGTTGAAAACTTGCACTTTGCCTCTATGGCTGAGATGGAATTTTGCCAGCTTGTTGTTGATGAGCTCAAGGTAGCTGTGTGCAAGTGGAATTCTGAAGGGAGCAAGAAGAACTGTGCCGAGGGCTGCACCATTGTGCCACTGTTCATGTACCTGGATTGCTTGAATCTTCGCAATGTATAAGTTATGCATACACAGACTCCACGTGCTGCAATACTGTCCCATGAGCAGTTGAAGAAGCTTCACAACGCCGACATTATTGTCAAGGGAAAGATACACCTGGATACTTACAAGTTTGGGAAGTTGTTGGTCAGTTCATAGACATTTTTTTGTGTTTGTTATACTCCCCTTTTTCGGTGTGCTAAATGTGAACCCCTTATGTACTTACACGTGAACTGCTTCTTTTGTTGTTAACTTGTTCAGTGGAAGGCGCCACGGGACATTGTGTACATGCGGACTCCAGTTGCCGAACTGCACGCAAGGTTTTGTGAGCCTCTTGCTAGGGGTTCTCCAATTCGGCGGGTTCATGGTGATACTAGGGGTTCTCCACTTCGGCGTGTTCATGGTGCTGCTAGTGCGGCTGCTGGAGTTTTTTCTGGCGAGGGTTTCGGCGAGGCTCGTGATGACCGCAATATATTCGTTCGGGTCGATGAGCTTCTTGACAGGGTCATTAATTTAACTTTTGATTTCCCAACATCTAGTTCTAGGATGAGGAATATCGCTGGACTTTTTACAGCTGGCAAAGGCCCATCTGAAGCACAAATCGAGGCCGCTCATAACTTTGACTGTGCGCAGCTTCAATTCCTTAAGCTGTCAGTCACGAATATCAGGTCGTCATTCGTTCAGTTTAAGCATTCTCTGGAGGACAAGTGCGCTAGGTATGAGCAGGAAGCTGAGGCAATTGTGAAGGAAATGAACATGCGGGAACATGTTGTTAGGCCTTCTTTGTCTCACCGTGCAGCTGTTGATGTATGTTTTTATCTCATATGTGAACTGCTTTTTATCGCTTTTGTTTTTCTTGGTTTTTTATGTGTGTTTTTGTGGCATTGACCATTTGTTTTTGCATCCTTTTAATTTTTCAGTGCGGAGGAGAGTCTTCTAATGCTAACGCGCGCCGCGATGATGACCCCCACCACCACCATGGTTTTGATTCCGATATCCTGTTTGATAGGCCATAGTCCCCTGTTGTTGAGGCTGCCAGAGACAACCCTGTTGTCGAAGGTGTCATAGACAAGGTTTGATTTCTTTCTATTTTTCTATCGGACTTCACTGTTTTAATGTTTTTGTAGTGTGCAAAACAAAGAATCACATGTGCACCAACAGTGGCAGTGAACTGCAACTTCATATTTTTGTAGTGTCCAAAACAAAGAAGTACAACTGGATAATTAGTGGTAGTGAACTGCAGTTTATTGTTTTGTAGTTTCTACTAACAAAGAATTATACTTGTACCAGTATCCCGAATGAACTGCATTTTTTTCCTGGAAAGCATTTTTTATGTTTTTGTTTTCTTAGTGAACTGCATCACCAACAATGTGTAATGTGTTTTTTTACTCAACAGGACTGCGGATTAAATGATGAAATTCAAGGGGAGGGCACCACGGAGGTTGCTGATACTGTAGAAGGGAACGCTGGTCTGGTGAGCATAGTGAACTGCATTTATGTTTTTAGTTTTTTATTTTTCATGCGAGCTGCATGGTTTTGCTTTTCTTAGTGAACTGCATCACCACCAATGTGTAATGTGTTTTTTTTACTCATCAGGATTGCGGATTAAATGATGAAATTCAAGGGGAGCGCACCACGGAGGCTACTGATACTGTAGAAGGGGACGTTGGTCTGGTGAGCATAGAGGACTGCATTTATGTTTTATTTTTTTATTTTTCATGGGAGCCACATGGTTTTTTCTTTTCTTAATGAACTGCATCACCACCAATGTGTAATGTGTTTTTTTACTCATCAGGACCGCAGATTAAATGATGAAATTCAAGGGGAGCGCACCACGGAGGCTGATGATACTGTAGAAGGGAGAGAAGGAGGGGATCCTAATGTGGAGGTTGATAAGGCAGATGGCAGAGAAGGAGTTGAGGGTTCTGTCGAGGTTGAAAAGGCAGAGGAGAGAGAAGGAAGGGAGGATGTTGTGGATGCTGATAAGCCAGAAGAGAGAGAAGGAGCTCCTCGTGTTACAGTTGAAATGGAAGAAGGGAGAGAAGGAGCTAGAGTCGTGGATGATGCTGTGCGGACCGCCGTCGGAAGTGATGGTGTTGTTTGGCCATCTGTTTTTTTGTCTGGTGATGATGTGCCTAAGGACTTCCATGTCGCCCCTCGTGCAACCGAGCAATCTCAAGGCAATCTGGCTGACACGAATCTGGATGTCCCAGTTGAGACAACCAAAGCCCCAGCTGAGACAGTTTTGATTGGCTCTGAAGAGGAACAACCAAGTCTTGTGCAGGACATAAGCAATCAAGCTTCGCTTGACGATGATATCACCGGGTTGGAGCACTTGAATCTCAGCAAAGATGCATCTGGGGAGCGGCAGGATGTGGATTCTGAAACCGAAGGTAAGTGAACAGCATTATTTTTGTTCTATTTTCTGGTCGATTCAACCGTGTTGTTCTATTCTCTGATATCGGTCTCACTATGTTTTGTAGACGAGGAACTAGTTGTTGTCACTCCTTCGAGCATTGATCCAGCTCTTTTGAGGAGATACAACGAGATATATGACGCTGTTACGAGGGCTAGGAGGGATAAGAAGAAGTATGTTATTTTTTGTCTTATACCCGGTTATTATTGTGTTATTTTATTTTGGGACACACGTGTTATGACTTTTTGTTGTATTTTTTCTTCTTTTCTCAAGGGATTTAGTTGCATTCAAGGACGACTTTGTTTATATTACTATCGGTTAGGTTGGCGAGTCTTTTTGGTCCTACGGAATTCTGAGCACGCGCCTCACAAATATTGGGGTCTCTATGTTAGTTGAGAGGTTCAAAGGATCTCAAACGTTGATTGTCCCATACAACCTATGTGTCAGCATTTTCATTAATTTATCCTTCTCCCTCATATACATTTATTGTGCTATAAGTTTTTTTTTCAGCTGTTACATTAACTTTGTTGTTTTGTCTTTTTGGCAGAATTCCATCTGGAACGGCGGTGCCACAAATAGGGCTCTGAAAAAGATGTGTTCTTCAAGCGCGGAGGAACGTGTGGACAAGAAAAACTTTGTATTCCACTTGACTATTTTTCGTCATTTTTTGAAATAAGTTTTCTACTTTTTACCTTTTCTCATCTGGTTTGTTTTATTCATTTTAATACAAATTATGTTTGCAATGTTTGATCCTCCTCCTGCATCAATGAAGGATGCGATCGACCACTATTGCTTGGTTACTTTGAACCTGTCAGCAAAGTGTTTTGAGTTTCTAGACTCATACAATGGTCCCGACAGTCCTTCTGCAAGTACTGTCTTCAGGAGAATGGTTAAGAATATCGAAAAAGTTTGGAAAGATGGCAGCGCAAGCTGTGATGAGCCGTTGAACCCTCCCACCCTCGACGGCTTTGTGCTGGCTCATGTGAATGTTCCGCAGCAGGAAAACGGGTTTGTACTTGTTCTCCTTTCTATTTCCTCCTTTATATTCTTTTGCGTAGTGATCTGCATTGCTTTACTAAATTTTAGAAGCATCTTTTTCCTTTTAGTGAACTGCATTACTAATGTGTTATTAGTTGTTCTCCCTTGGATCTTGCATAGTGAGCTGCATTGCTTTACTAAATTTTTTGCGTAGTGAGCTGCATTGCTTTACTGAACTTTAGAAGCATCTTTTTCCTTTTAGTGAACTGCATTACTAATGTGTTATTAGTTGTTCTCCCTTGGATCTTGCATAGTGCGCTGCATTGCTTTACTAACACAAGAAGCACTTTCTTCTTTTTGAGTGAACTGCATTTATTAATGTGTTTTCTTTTGTAGTTGTTTTCACAGGCATGATTGTGGATTTTTCATGTTCCAATTCATGCAGAGCTGGGAGGTGAATCTGTTGCCAAGTTTGGGAATGAGCACATTGGCTACATCCGGAAGGCGATGCTATATAATTGGCTGGCCTCGACGTATTGTTGTCTGGACTTGACATCTCTTTTGATTTTTAAAGAAGGTTATTGCATTTTTTCAGTCGCACACCCTTTTTATTAAGTGAACTTCATTAATATAGAAAGGGGAGGCCCACTTCTTTTGTTAAGTTTTAGTATAACAAGGATATCTCATGTATGCCCATTCTCATAGTGCTTGTAAAAATCATTCTATATGAACTGCATTATGCAATAAGTGTTGTATTGTACCTCAAAGCGCACTTCATTTTTATATGTCTCAGTTGCTTTTTTCTTTCTATGTTTTCACTTTTGCATCTGTCTCTTTTTCGCTAAAATGATATTGTATGAACTGCACTTTTGCATATGTTTATTTGCTAAAATGATATTATATGAACTGCATTAAGTTATATGTTTTTATATGAAAAGTGCATTGCATTATACTTTTTACTCTTGGATTTTTTACTTTGGCCAAATTGATTTTTTTTCGTTTGAAAAGCGCACTACATTATACATTGTTTTTAGTATCGTTCATTATACCCTTTTTTGTTATTGAACTTCACAATTTTTTCAATTTTCTCATCATCACTCTTTTTGTGCAGACTTTGATGAAGGCGCACACCAAGGCGGAATTTCATTGTTTGAAACTCAGGTTCACACTCCAACCATCGGGAATTTTGTCCTTGATGATGAACCCCCTGTCAAGCGTGTAAAGGAACCTGTCGGTAAGAGGACGAGGAGTGCTGCTGAACCTTCGAAAAAATCACTTGAGAAATCTCCCGTGAAGACTGGGAAGAATCAAGTGACTAAGAGGTCCAGGAGGGCAGTTAGCCCTCCTATTGCTAAAGATACCTATGATGATTTTATGACGCCACCACCAGTTTGTAAGAAGACCAGGAGCACAGCTGTGGAACGCCCAAAGGACAATGAGGCATTAGTTTTATCCAATAAGAGGGTTGTGCAGAAGCCATCAAAGTTTAGAACCCCAGTACAGAAGTTGGAGCCTGCGAGATTCAGGTATCTTGCGGAAGCGAGGAAAGTATTGGAACTTGTCACGAGCCCTGTATTCAGGAAGAAACACAGCGAGTGAGTTCTCTTTTCTTTTGTGTAATGTTTGTGTGATTTTTATTTGTGTTCCTAATGCCCTTCCCCTTGCTTTTTTTCTGCAGATCCTCGTAGTTCGTGTAAAGAAATCCTATCGAAGTGTACTCTGTGAATGTGGACTACATGTTCTTAACTTTCACCAGAGCTAGTTACATGGACTCTGATTTGATGGATCATATCATCAATTAGTGGAATATTGACGAGCAAATGAATATGGTTTACTGATCCAGCGAACGCGTTCTTCTGTCCCCTTTATTTATCACGGTATTTCTTTTTTCTCCTTTTTTCTTTTTCTGGTGTAGGGGAACTGCATTACTAGTGTCTAATAAAAGAGAGCTTCTCCGAATAAGAAGCCCAGCAATGTAGTGAACTGCATACATTATTGTTTTGGAATTGATGGCCATTCTGTATTTTTCTTTTAACCCATAACTCTAGAGAAGTGTGATCTGTTTTTCATTTAGCCCCAGAGTGAACTGCATATATATTGTGTTGTTAATTGTTTCTTTTTCAGTTTTTTGTGTGGTGAGCTGCATTGCTTTTTCTAATTAATATTTTTTCTGAATTACCTACTTGTAGTATGTGCTTCAAATGAACGATCACGCGGATAGAGATGAAAATGGAAACGTTGTGTTGCCTTTTGTCCACAGCAAGTTTAATGTTGATAATGCAGCAAAGCAGTTCAAACTTCATGTTCGTGATGACGAGAACCTTCTTGATTGCAAATTAGTAAGTTCTCAGATTTGTTGGTTCAGTCTACTTTTCTTAATTTTTGTCCCATTTTTTATGGTAACCCTGTTTCCCCCTTAAAACTCAAAACACTTTTGATGAAAATCAATTTCAGATCCTGTTACCACGTTTTAAAGACGAGCATTACTCGCTATACACGATGAACAGGCACCGTGGGACCCTTGATATTCATGACACTAGGAGGTACAGCGGACTGTTTGATCAAACAACGAGGTGGCATAAGTCTGATTACCATAGTGACTGCACTGAAATGGTAAAATGTTCCCTTTTTCATCTTCTTATTTTTTCATCTGTGTACGTGTCGAACAGCAATTTTGTGATGTTTTATTTGTGTGTGCATTTTTCGCATTCACCAGATGATCAGGATGACTGCATTGTTGAAGAAGGTTTATGGAGAAAAGGAGTACAAGAGAAAGGAGTCGGTCGACTGGGTCGATGTTTCAGAGAAAGCTAGCTTTTTGGGCGCCCCTGAACAGGGCCCCAATGAGTGCGGCTTCTTTGTTCTGAAGATGGCTCAGTTTTACGACGGCAAAAGCTTTGTTGTGAAATTCGGGAAGCGTAATGTAAGTACCTTATTTTTGTATCTAATATAACTTTTCATCTTCTCTTCTTTCGTAGCAATACTTGTAGATGACGTTTGTTCTAACAAATTCTTTGTTCTGGGTTTTTTTTCGCTTCATAGCTGAAAGCCGATGTCGAGGACTGGAAGGCTGAGTTCTTGTTCCAGATTCTGTTCCACCCTGAGAACTTGGTCTAAGTGCGCGAGTTCCCGGAGGAGCTAAAAATATGTGCATTTCTCTTGGTCTTCCTCCAAAATCGGATCGCAGGAGCAGACTGAGGCATAGAATGATAGCAGAGCCTTTATGTGTGTCGTGTTTTGAGGTGTCTGGATCTGTAAAACTTTCCCACTACGACGTGTTATTTGTATATTCCGGTTTACTTAGTTTGTGTTTTCCTTTTTGTGGCAGAGAGAAATACCGTCATCTATGTACATAATGGAGCTTCTTATTTTCATCGAAACTTAAGTTACATTAATGAGAAATATTCTGTCTTCTATGTACATAATGGAGCATCTGGCCTGCTGTAATTATGACATGTTTTGAAGTGCACTGCAACGCTCATATGAGTTGCAGGCAAATTTTAAAAACATATGGATCTGCACTTCATTTAATTTTAATACATGAAGTGCAAAGAGGACTTCAACGTGTTCGTCCTTCATATTCATAATTTTGATTATAGTATTGGAATACAGAACTTCATATGTGTCTGCTAAGCGAGATCTCAAAAAAAATTGCACTAAGCGCACTACACTGCATACACGATCCGCACTGCACTGCATGGATGAAGTGCACTGCATGTATGCATGAAGCATTGTTTTATTTTCCATCTCAGCTTCTGCATATAGAAGAGAACTGCAATTTAACATCACACTCTCATCTCATTTTGTTCATACAGAAGAGAACTGCATCTTAGCACATCCCACTAACACATACTTATTATGTATTGCAACTTGATGTATTTATAACATGTTCTAAGCGCACTGCATTTTCTTTGCACTAAGTGCACTGCACTATATACATGATACGCACTGCACTGTATACATGATACGCACTGCACTGTATACATGAAGCATTGTTTTTACTCTATGTATACAGAAGAGAACTGTATCTTAGCACCACACTCTCATCTCATTCTGTTAATACAGAAGAGAACTGCATTTTTAACATCACACTCTTATCTCACTTCCTTTCATTTAGAAGAGGACTGCATTTCTCAAGCCTACCAGTAGTGCATTGAACACAAAGTATCTGTTTTTATGCTATATCATTTAAATTGGTTTTCAACATCACATCTTGAAGTCTATTTTTTGCAGTCCGCTGAACACAAGCTATATCTATTTTTTATGCCACATAAAAAGATGACGTTAATATATGTAAAAGGTTACAGTGTATTTGTGTTTAGCTATGTCATGTTCCTGCTGCTCCTTCTTAAAGTGTGCACTGCATTCGTTTCGATGGTTGCAGTTGCGTCTGTTTTCTTCTTGTTGTATGGGTTATTCCTTGTAACGTGCCCGTGTGACTGTGATGCTTTCCTACGTGTTGTTTTCTGCATGTCTCTCCCCTTCGATGTTGATGGTGCTTCTTCGCTGTCTTCATCTTCTTCTTCTGCTTCGTCATCTTCCTCTTCAGGTTTATCAGCATTGTCTTCTTCATCAGAATCTTCTTCATTCTCTTCTTCGTCACCATCTTCCTCATGAGCATCTTCTTCCTCATCTTCTTCATCTTTCGCTTCTTCTCTCTTGGGGCAAGTTCTTGCATTATGCTTCTCTCTCTTGTTGAAGATGTTGCATATTCTTCTCTTTGTCATATCATCTTGTTGGTTAGCTTGGTGATCTATGGCGGCATTTTCGGCCTGGATTTTTTTTAGCCTCTCCTCACACGTTCTTGAGTTGTGTCCCGCAATCTTATTGCATGATTTGCACATCCTCGCTCCCAGCGGTCTTCCTTCGCTGTCCAGTTCTGGCTCAGGCTTGTTCTTCTTTTCAGGACCTTTATCCTTTGCTGCAGCTTTTTTATTTATCGATTTGCTCTCTTTCTTTCTCCCCTTTGTGTTTGAAATAGGTGGGGGAAGAATTGTTTCATCCATAGTGTGAGTTGCACCATCAGCGGCACCTTCGCGCTCCTCTCCTTGTTCTTCACTCTGGGCATTCTTCATGTTCTCTCCTTCTTCTTCTTCTTCGTTCAGTACGTCGACTTCTTGTATGAGTGCTCTCATTCCAGCTAAAGATCTGTTGAATCCTCTATCCGATTTCACACCAGTGTTTGCCAGGTCCATGGCTGTTTCTGCAAGTAGTCTCCTACGGCAGAACATCGAACTTCCATCCGGAGAAGTTTGTTCATAGTCTCTCCGGTCAAAAGTTGCATTTTGCCGCGCGTTCCGTGTGTAACTCTTCAATATGTACTCTTCAGGTATCTTGTCCACCCGCAGCTGATCCAACATCCAGATTATGTGCACGCAGAACGGGCATGCAGCAAAGAAAAAATTGGTTGTTAGTGTCAGCAACCTTCAGATAAACATGCAACATACAATCGGGTTGTGAACTGCATTATAAATATGTCCTGGGTTTCTCTTCTAATGAACTTCACTAAGGTTTTTTTGTTTTCATCTCTACCTACCATAGCTAAGTGAACTTCATTATGTTTTTTGCGCGCTTTATTTTTGTTTCGTGTCTTACTGACCTGTGTGTGTCCATGATGCTAGCAAGAAAGATACTTCTCTCGCTTCTCGTTGGTTGCCCCAAGTGGAAGGTGAGATGCAGCGTAGCAGCAGAATTTCCCCTATGTGGAGGATAGGGTTTGTCTCCCATAGGACTCGCAGAGATACAAGAAGGTGGTAAAGTGAACAATGGCGCCGAGGTTGCTAACTTCGTCTGGACCTGCACACACAGCAAATAACTTCCCAACGAGTACAGAGGAGTTGTCAATTCCTCCGGCCTTGCCGTTTACAAAGGATCAACGCAAGAGAAAATAATAGTGGCAACGGAAAGTAAGAACTGAAATTAAATTGAAGGTGTAAACAATGGTGGAAATATGGACCGGGGTACCATGACGTTCACTAGTGATGTCTCTGTAACAGCCTAGTTTTCATAAAAAATTAAAAATTTGTTTTCGGTGTGAATTGTTTGATTGTCTGATTTGTTTGCGGTGCTTGCATCCCCGATTTATCGATCGGCGATTATTCCCCCCCCTCTTATCTCGTATCGGACAGAGACCGACCCTTGCCACCCTGACACTCGACCTTTGCCACACCGGGTTTCACCCGATCACCGTCGCGAAAACCGCACGAGACCAGCCGCAGCCAATGGAACGAAAAACCCCCGTTTAATAATTAAACAGGATATTTTTATAGCGCGCCGGAAAGTGTTTTCGGAACAGTTCCAGCGCGAGGTGAACGCCTCCGGCTCGACGTGCTGATCGAGCAGTTCGAAGTTTTACCCGAATCGGAGGTACTGCGGACCCCCGGCAGCGAGAAACGTGAGCACCGCGCGCGAGAGAGAAAAACCGGAGATGTTTTTGCAAACTGCCAGCCACCTGGGCTACAAATAGACCACCCCACCACTTAGGGTTTCCCTAGCCAGCCCTCAGATCCAGATTTGCCCCCAAAATAGCCATTTTCGCAACCCTAGCTCCCAGATCCGTTTTCGGCCGTCGGATTTCGCGATCGGACGGCTCTGGGGATGCCACGTCAGCGCCCAGCCTCCACCAACCACTCCTCTCCTCTCTCCTCCCGCAGCCTCCCATGGCTAGCCGCGCGCCCGCGGGCAACACGCTGCCGCCGGCGAGGCAGGCCGCCCCGGCCACCCCTTCCTTCCGCCTCCCATGCAGGTCGCCTCTTCTCCCTCTCCTCTCATCTCTCCTCTTCCCTCACCCCTCCCTCTCTTCTCTCCAGGACACCAGCTGCCGCGCCATGGCACCCGGAGCTCGCCGCCCGACGCCGAGTTCGCACGCCCCCTGGAGGTTTCCTCCTCCGCCGCCCCTCTGCACCCGGAACCGCCGCCGCCGGCCTCGCCTACCTAGCCTCCCCTGCGCCTGCTCCTCGCCCCTCGCCTCGCCGCTCGTCGGCAGCCTGGCCGCCGGGCACGGGCACGGGAGGAGCCGCCCCAACCGTCCAACCAGGGGACCGCGCTCGCCAGGTGGGCCACGCCTCGGCCCAGCGCGCCCCCGAGCCCAGGCGGCCCAGCAGCCACGGCGGCCCAGCCAGGTCGCAGCCCCCCTCCAGGCCAGATGGGCCATAGCCCATGGAGTGAGCGCCCCCCCCCCCCTTTTTTATTTATTTAGTTCTGTTTTTTTTCTGTTGGGCCCAAATAGCACTAGTTTCGGCCCGTATAGTTTTTTTGCTAGGTTTTATTTCTTTATTTAGGCAGTTTTAGTTGTTTATTTTGCGGTGTCCGTATCTTTTCACCGGTAGCTCCGATGGAGACGCTTTCTACATGAAAGTTGCTCCGTTTTGCGCGTAGATTATTAAAATGTTGCTTGTTGCCATGTTTGACCTTGTTTACCTGCTGTTTACCTGATAATTACACTGTCTGCCACTGTAAACTGTAACTGCAATAACTTTTTATCTGTTGCTCTGTTTAAAATGTTCTTTACATGTAACTTGACTAGAATTGCATGTAGATTGTGTTTATGCTTCTCTTGCTTGCTAATAAAAATAATAAATATTGTTTAGGGCAAAACAGTACCAAATTCCGTTTTATCGTGGGGTCCGCAATAGTTTGCCATGTCTAGGATTTCACCCCCACTTAAATTGACTAGCCCAGGTAGTTTATTTATGCTTCACCTCTTGCCATGCTTGAGTGATATGCCATGCTTCTGTGCTTGCCATGTTAAAAACCGTTGGTTGATCACCTGTAGCTAAGCAACTTGAACCACCGTAAACGTGCGGTATTCGTCGTGTGTGACGAGTACTCCACTTAAATTGTTAGTAACCGCTCTCGACGGTAGGTGCGATGTCTCGTGTTGCCTTTTTGTTGATGCTTGCTCGTGTTTGCTTCGTAGTAATAGATGGTTGCTCGTTGATTGCTTTCCAGTGTTTACCTCTTGTGTGCTTCCGCGGGTACCTCTCGGAGACGATGCGAGCTTGCGATCAACTACATCTTCGGAACCCGACTTGTCAACAGGCAAGGACTATACATTACTTATGATCCATTCTATTTCAACCAGCGGTTTGCATGCTAGTCTAGGTTAGGTTCGATGTTTGATCCTACCACATGTTTACAGCCTCTTTCAAACCGATACAGCCATGTCCCCTCCCAGCAAACCATGTACTGCTATGTTACTATTGCTCGTTTCTCAGCCCCTGCTTAGTATGCATGCTTAGGATGCTACGATGTTACCCCCTGTTACTCCTGGGTTTGGGATATCACATTATTATTATTGTTGTTGATGAGATGATTATTATAATGTTGACTATATTCGACGAAGGATGGAAGGTCTAGGCTATCCCGCCCCGACGCTTTGTTCCATTCGAGTCACCTAGGATCCGAGTTCCGGGTATTGGTTTTAAGACTGAGCGTGCCTAACCGCGTGTGGGATTTTATGGGGTCCCCTTTTCTTACCTACTTAGCTTCAAGCATTTCTAGTGGTGGCCCAAGCTGATTTACCATTTGAAACCGTGTGTGTGCTGGTCGTACGCCAGTTGTTTACAAACCAACTTGGACCAGTGAGGACTTAGTTCCCTTGCTGGCCCACTTTGTCCGGCTGAGGACCCGGTTTCCCATGTGTGATTAACCGGCTATCCAAACCCGAGACAGACGGTAGAGACCAGATCGAGAGAGCGCCGGCTCCTGAGATGGATGTCGACTCACCGGGGGCCACCCGGATTTGTTCGTTGTTAGCTAGAGGGACCTGTCGTTTCGGATCTCTTGGAACTAAATCATAAAATGGTTGCCTGTGATGGGTAGCAACTGAGAGTGATGGACGTGCGTGCGGAGCCTCGTAATGGGCAGTTGGTACACCCCTGCAGGGTTAAATCTTTTCGAGAAGCCGTGTCCACGGTTATGGACGACTTGAGACCTACTCCTTGTTCATAGACAACAACAATTGAGATAATCTTAATATAACTTGATCAACGTGTGTGTGTGCCTTGACTGCTTCTTCTTCGTCGGGATGCGAAGAGGAGGACAAGGATAGGATAGGTGTTATGTTTGCGTAAGTAGTTGATAGCAAGACTTGTTGGAGGCGATTCCTCATCGAATGTTTGGCTTCTTACCTTACTCTCTAGATCGTTAGCCACTTCATAAATGCTAGTGCGGCAGCAACCTCACCACTTACCCCTTCCTTACCATAAACTACTAGTTGTCCTAGAATGACGAGTGATGAAGTCCTTGCTGGGTCAGATGACCACTACAGTTGGATGCTGAGTACCTCTGTACTCATGATACTACCCCCAAACTCTTTTCAGGGTTCTGATCAATAACAGGTATGGTGATCGACGTTTCACGAGGAGACTCAACGACGACTAGTTAGGCGGATCCCGGCGGAGGGCCTGGACCCGTGTGGTTATGGGATCGATGTTTTTCTCTTTGCCAGTAGGCATTTCATTGTATTCTGTACTCAGACATGTATCTTCCGCTGTTGTATTGTATTTGAGGCAGTTGTATGCCGATTGTATGAGATGTTGTATCCTTGTATCTGTAATGTTGTGATATCATGTTGGAAATCCGGGGCATATGACTTCGTCATATGTCGCGGTGGGACCGATATGTGCTTCGTCCCCGGATCTGGATGGAAACATCTAGATCTGGAACAGTGCCACATATCGGGCCTTACAGTCTCTCTCCCAAAATACGATAAAATGCTAGCGAGGTAAACAAATCACAGCTGGGCAATTGACCGGATTATAAACGCACCGCAATGCTAACTATGCTACAAAAGAAAGGAAGAGGCTCAAAAGCAATGGGAAGTACGCCAAGGTAAGTAGACTGAAATCCATCTGCATCTACTATGAATCATCCACCTTGAGATATCTATCCAGAACATCTCGATGGTATTAAGTTGCGAATCCCACCCAAAGTGTAAACTCAAAGCAACAGACAACTGCATTAAAAGAACTATGCGTAAAGTAAACAATCCTTGCACCCGCAAGTACAAGCACCGTTGTTTTATCCCTGATGGCAACAGGACATCCCCTAGTCTCATGTTTCTGTCACTCAAGCTAGACATCAGGGGGCTGAACCCACAATCAAGCGTAACGCTCCCTCTTGGAGTTGCAACAAATCACTTGGCCAAAGCAAAATACGACAACGGAGAACATGCAAGAATTTACTAAAGAACACAAATATAAAAGAGAACCAAATATATTACTCATCACAATCTGAACATAATCTCATAATCCATCAGATCCCAGCAAACTCAGCATAGCAACACAGAAATTACAAAGGTGCCTCGATCATGTGAGGCAGCTCACGAGGTCTCGAAAGTGGAAGCCCAAAGAGGGGAGTAGAACATCACATAGCTACTGGTCATGGACCCATGGTCCAAGGGGGACTACTCACAAGACATCCGGGAGGCGTCCATGGTGATGGATAGTCTCCCGGAGGGGATTCCTCCTTCCGGCAGGGTGCCGGGGCAGCTTCTCCTGGCAGCCCCGATCTTGAAACGACGACGGCGGAACATAGAGGAGAACGGGAATAGCAGATCGATATTAGGGGTTTCCGTCACGGGGGATAAATATAGGCCAAATGGGGCACCGAGAGGGGCCACAGGGCAGACAGGAGGCCTCCTGGCACGACCTAGGGTGGGGCCGCGCCAGGGACCCTCCTGGGGGCCTGGTGGGTCCACCCCCTTCCAACTTTGGTTCTTCGGGAAGCTTCCGGGTCGCTGATTTTTTATATAATTTTTCTGGGATTTATTTGGCACTTTTAATGGTCGGAAAACCTGAAATACAAAAACAGCATAAAACAGGAACTGGCAGCTGGGTGCACTGAGTTAATAGGTTAGTCCAAATATGATAAAAAAGTGTATGAAATTTCAAGCAAAACATGGAAAAGTCACACAAATCATGCATGGAGCAAGCAGAAATTATAGATATGTTTGGGACGTATCAGTCCACATCTTGCATTCGCATTCGTAGATACCGTTCGTCACATCAGCAACAACCTGGAACTCATGTCTTGCCCAATCAAAATCATCAGACTGGTTGTAGTGGCGCACCAAATATTTCGTCGGGTTGCCAGGGCACTGCTCTGATCTGAATGCAGTGCTGACGTAGTGTGTTTGCTTGAAGTCAGCAATAACTTCTCTGGTGTAAATCTTGGAGAGTTCAATCTCGAAACCAAACTGAGTAGTAGTTTTTATTTCCGTCTGCGAAAGAAAGAAACCATTCAAGTAGCTTCTTTTTAAAGTAAAAAATCAAGGTTTGGCCTGCAGCAGCATCTGATCGGCTGTAATTTTAATATGTTCGAAGCGAACTGCACTGCTCATTTGAGTTGCAGCCAAGTTTTTAAAACATACGGATATGCACTACATCTCAGAGCAACAAACACTATGAATTCTGTTTTTTGTTTCTTTGGGGGGGTTGGGGGGACCCCCCCCCCCCATATTTGCTAAACAAAAATAGAATAGATAAATTTGGAGACCACATCCCACTAACACATACTCCCTCCGTAAAGTAATATAAGAGCGTTTAGATTACTAAAGTAGTGATCTAAATACTCTTATATTACTTTACGGAGGGAGTACTTTTTTACGTATCGCAACATGATGTAATTATAAAATGTTCTAAGTGCACTGCATTTGCGCATATGAGTTGCAGCCAAGTATTCAAAACATACGGATCTTGCCCTGCATTTTGCACTAAGCGCACTGCATTGTATACATGATACGCACCGCACTGTATGTGCGAAGCACACTGCACTGTATACATGAAGCATTGGTTTTTACTCTATGTATATAGAAGAGAACTACATCTTAGCATCACACTCTCATCTCATTTTGTATACAGAAGAGAACTGCATTTTAAAAACCAAGGGAAAGCAATAGTGATTGTGATTCGCTCATCCAGCTTAAAATGTTTTCTATGTTACATACCTCGTTAGCCATGTTCTCGGCGTGATCGATGCCCTTCCTTGTCTGGATGCACCTATCCACCTGCTCCGCAAAGATGTGTAGGTCGTGTCTTTCCCTTACAAAGTTCCTCTTCAAGATCCGGTTCATGCTTTCACTTCTCTGTGTCGACGTCATCCGTGCACAGAACACCTCCTTGTAGTAAGCTTATATCCATTCTTTCCGTTCTGTCCAGAGAGCCTTCATAATTTCATCACCTTGTAGGTTATACTTCTCCATGAGATCACACAAAGCGCGTTCAAACTCCGATGGCATTAGTGGGTGGTTGAGAACTGAGGTCAGATCATCTTTGAATGTATCATACGCTTTGTACAGCAAAGACAGGTGATCCTTGTATTTTGTTCAGTATATGCCAACGGCATAACCTGTGCAGCGTGCCTAGCAGTGTACTCTTTATCGCTGCATCCATGGAGGGGCATTGTTTTGCATGTTTTTTTAAACAAGCAGTTAGTTATTTTGAGAGAACTGCATTTCTTATTTGCTTTTTTGCTGATTTTTTGTTTGAATGTAAGAAATGGTCTTCCTTAGTTTACATGTTAGTATGCAGATTGGTCGTTTGTTGTTCATGCAACGCAAGAATGTCCGGATCACCCACTCGAAAGACAGTATCGTTTCATCTCTGACAAGAGCCACATCAAATATTGTACTTTGCAGGTGGTGGTTTACTCCAACGAACACGGCTAGAGTCATGTGAAACTTGTTTGTCTTGTACGTCGTGTTGAATGTGATACAATCTCCAAAATCTTCGTAGGACCCCTGGCAGGTTGCGTTCGCCCAGAAGATGTTTCGCACACGGTTATCGACATCTTTGTCGTAATCATAGAAGAACTCTGGGTTTATTTGTTGCATCTTTTCAAAGAAAGCCAGGAGTTTCTTCACATCGTCCTCTGTTTCCTCCTTTGCGAACTTGTACTTCCTACAGTTCAAAAGAAGAGTATATACATCAGCATTAAACAACACGCAGAAATGCACAAGTGAACTGCATCAAATAGACAAAGATATCAACTAGTTTAATGAACGTACTTGTTCACCCCGTCACGGCTAGTGCGCCCCATAATGTGCAGCCCTCCCGACATTCTTAACAGGGTTGACATCATCTGCGTGTGCGTCAGGTTATCGCTCTGCATGTCCTTCACTAGTTTATCAAGCAATGGATCATCCCTCTTATGCGAGTGCATGTGCAGAAGCATAGCTGGGCTCTCAATCATCTTGTGGTTGTGATTGAGCTCAACATGTGCTATCACAAATACATCCTTGATTTTTTTTCACTCTTATTCTCGCCTTGCAGCCGGTTATTTTTGTTGTTTTTTCTCGCTTTCTGTCATAATTTGCCACAGTCTCTTTGTTCTTGCCCTCCCTTGATCAAACTATGTAGGTGTTCATCTTGAATCCTCCCCCTTTGCGTGTCCCGAAGCATGCGTGCCTTGCATATGTGTTGTAGAAGTTGTGTCTTGCAGCGCAAGAGGTGAACTGCATACATTTCGCAGGCACAAGTGCTTGGAGCAAGTTCTCGTTCTACACTGCAACATGAAAATTTTTTCTTTTTGTTAATGAAGAATGCGCAAGATAAAAAAGAATTCATAAGTGAATTTCAACAGTAAGGCAAGGAAGCTTACATGCGTGTATTGCTTCTTCTCCACTAGTGTTTGCAGCTCACCGATGTTTATTGGGCATGGAGGAGTTACAACAGACATGTGTAGTCGAGGATCTCGAGGAGGCAGAAGTGTTGAGAACTTTACTTTTCTTGTTGCTTGCGTCTCTTTTTGATTCGGGTTTTGATTCCTTTGTTGCCTGGTAGGCGGCCTGGGTCGAATTCCACTTTCTCTGTATTGATGAATTGGTCGCTCCTGAACTTGCTGGGGTTCAAGATTGGTTTGTGGAGGTACAACATTGGTTTGTGGAGGCGCAATATTATCCGTTCTTATCTGCTGACCAAATGTTTCAAAATCGTGCGTGTACCTTGCTGCATAACTGTTATGAGTTGCTCTTCATCACCATCCTCATCGTTGTTTTGCTGCACATGCTCCCCCATGTAGACCAGACCATCTTCCTCCTCATCTTTCCCACTATCTTCTTCTCTGTTTTCATCTTTGTACTCTACATCTTCTTCCGGTGAGTACGCAGTCCTGTTTGTTGTGTTGAAAAAAAAAACTAGGTATTTCTGGTGTTATACACGCGGCCATCTCCCACTCTTCTCTCCCAACGCAGTTCAGGGGTTGTGTGTTGTGAATCACTCGTTGCATCTTCTGGCTTCTTTGCACATCCATGTCCTGCATAGGAGAATAGGCAGTGAACTTCACTTTAGTATTAATTAAATGTGTTACATTTTTTCTGTTAAATAGTGAATTGCACTGCATTTCCATTTTATATGTCATTCTATACGCAATCGTAGAAACTGCACTTCACAACAGACTATATGTCATTTTTCTGTTAAGAGTGAATTGCACTGTTTTTCCATATTATATGGCACTGGAAGTTATTTAACAGGCAGAAATAAGCAAACTAGTTGCTCGTAGTTCAGTCTTAAGACACAGTGCTCTACATATGTAAGCCAATGTGCACTGCATTGTTACAAACTAGTTCTTTACATGTACCCCCTACACATGTAAGCCATGGAGACAGACGTGAGTGCATTTGACGCAAGAAGGAATTGCATGGCTATAAATAGAGCACTACAATTTGAATTTCTCATCAATACTAGAAGCCAACTTACACTATATTAAACTGGGTGGTGGGGGTGTTTTTGGTAGTCGAACTGCTTACATTATCTTGATGCGCCACTCTCCTCTTGAGAGTAGTTCTGTTGTTTTGCACATGCAGTTTGGAATGTTGTCACCGTGCAGCCCACCTGCGCTGCAGGAACACATGAGCTTTTTCAACTTTCTCCATTGTCGTCGGCGAAGGCTGGATGGGCGATATGACCATTGCAGTTCGCTCCCACAAAGATTGTGAGTTTGCCGGAGAAGGCCTCCTTGCAGTTCTCTTTCCCCTGTCATGCAACTTCGACGCTGGATGCTCTGATTTGCTGAACCGTGGCAACTCTCCCATGCCAGAGGCTCCAATTCGCGGCGTTGCTTGAGGAGGCTGGGCTTGAGAAGGCGGTGTAGCAGTCATATCACGGTAGTAGGAGCGCAGAAGCGTGCCGGCGGCGCCGCCCATGTTGATTCTATGGAGGAGAGGAGCGGCGGCGATTCCGGCGGCGAATCCGGCGACGATTTGGGGGTGATTGGTTGAAGTAGAGGCGCGGCGGCGCTGATTAGGTGTTGCTTCCGAACTCTCGCCCGATTGGATCTCCATCACCTGTGCCGCCGTCCGCCGGCGCTCCGCACAAAAATGTGGGAGGGAAGGTGGGATCGGGAGGGGGGGCGTCGCCTGCGGTGTTGTCGCACTAGAAGCCGGGGTGGGGTGGGGTTGCTGTCCAGGGGGATGCTCCGTGCATGAAACCGGGTTAGGGGGTGTTAGTAGAATAAGGGGTTTGTTAGTAGAATAAGCTCTTAGAGGGTGTTAGTAAAATAGAATATATATACATATAGCCCGTCTATTCTGCTAATATTAGCAGAATAACTATTCTGCTAACACTTTCGCACTGCATCGGACGCTAACGAGAATTGCACTGCAGATTTACAAGTGCTGCAGCTCGGGTAAAACAGATCCGCATGCAGTATTTTCGCTCTAACTTTTTAACCATTGATCAGAATTGAGCATATGATACACTGTTGGATTCGTATGGAAAAGGAGCATATTTTTTGTTGATCGCTTCTTCCAATTCATCACGGATTTAGAGCAGTTTCGAAAATGGTGCGGCGGCCCACTTTCACAGCGGGAGTTTTTTTGCGATTTCTCTTAAATCGTTCCTCGGAACGATGTGTATGATACACCTTTGGAAATATACGATTAGGCGCTTCGTCCATATGCAGAACACTTTCTCTAATTCCTCATGTTTTTAGAGGAATTTAAAATTGAAAAAAACGCACAAACTCAGGTTTTTTCGGCGGATCTTGTAGAGGGTCAAACTCTTTAACCGTTTGTCGGACCGATGCGTATTATACACTGTTGGATTCGTATGGAGTAGTATCATCTCGGATATGTTGAACACTTTTCGAGATTCTTCACGGTTTTGAAGGAATTTCAAAAACGGTGTGCTGCCCTCTTGTGGACAGCGGGCGTTTTTGCGTAAAAACTTTTGATTCATTCGTCCGATCGATGCAATTGATACACCATTGGATAGGTATCGTCGAGGCGCTCCATTTTCATGTAGAACACTCTTTCTAACTCCTTACGGCTTAAGAGAAATGTTGAATTTACTAAAACGCGGAACTATGTTTCTTCGCATACCGAAAATCGACCAAGTGAACTGCATCTGTCGGGCGTCCGCACCACATCCGACAGGCAAGCGCACCGCATTAGCGGCGAACAGAAATGAACGTGTTTTCTGTGGATTTAGAATCGACGAAGTGAACATGTGATTGCATCTGACGTGCAACCGCACTGCATTATCGACAAACAGAAATAAACCTATTTTTACGAACCCGAAAATGACGAAGTGCACTGCATCCGCCGGGCGATCGAAGTGCATTGTCGAGCAGAGAGAACTGCACGAAATTTTCAAAACCGAAGTGAGATGCACGACTTTCTTTGTTTTTTTACAATTATATACATAACTACAGCGCTTTAAAAATCTCCGTTCATCTGCATCGCAAGCAAACCGTATATATTTTTGTTAGTAGAATAACACTAAACCACGTATTATTTTACAAATTAAACCACATTGCTTCATACAAATGAATTGCATTGCCTCATACAAATAAACCGCATTGCTTTATCTCAATTATAAATAATTCTTATAATTTTCTTCACAGACATTGAAGAACAGCAAAGTGAAAAAATGATTAGACTGCAACGGGAGAACTACATGGCTGCTTGGAGGCGGCTAGATATCTAAACTACACAACAAATAAACTGCAAACAAAAATTACAAAAGAATTTTGCAAACTAGTCGGCGGATCCCGTGCTTGTATTATACAAAACCGAACTGCACGGGGGAGGAGCTCCGGTCCGGCATGACCTGACCGCCCAGGCTACCAAAACCGCGCCATGTCGTCGCCTGTGTCCTCGCCATGGCGTGCACCACATGAGGATCCGAAGGAGAGGTGGGGGCGTTCCACACCACCTATGGAATTAGTTGCCGCCGCAGCAGTCTGGATCCTTGTCGGGGCGGGGCATGGAGGCCGCCATGGTTGGGGGAGATGGCGTCTGGATCCGCGCCGGACAGGTCGAGGAGGGCGCCATGGACGGGTAGATGGTTGCTGGATCCGCGGCCGCCGCGGCTCGCACGAAGATGGCGGCGGGTCCTCTCCATCTGCCATGGGATCGAGTGGATCTCGATCTAGAGACCCGGCAGGAGGCAGCGTTGTGAGGGACCCGGCGCCGGCGATGTATGAAGAGCCGGTCACGCCAGAGTTGCCGCCCTCCTAGGGGCGGTCGGATTTGCCGTCGGCGGGGTCCAGTGGAGGTGGGGACGATGCGGGATGAAGGTGGGGAGGGCGGACGGCGCGGGATGGAGGCGGGGAGTGGCGGCCGGCGCGAGATGAAGGCGAGGGCGGCCGCCGGTGCGGGTGGGGGTCGACGTGCACTGGACGATGGAGGTGGAGGTGTGGGGGAGATGAAGTGGGGATCGCGTGAGGTGGGGTTGGTGAAGGAGAGAGGAAGTGGTGGGGTTGGTGGGGCTGGTCTTTTTTCTGTGCCGTGCGGTGCGATTCGTTCGGGTCGGTTCAGTCAGGTGTTAGACAAATAACGATTTTGTTAGTAGAATAACACTCTTTAAGAGTGTTAGTAGAATAGACCCATCCATAAATATATATATATATATATATGTTGATATATATATATGTAGAAGAATATTATTCTGTTACAAAGTCAGAACTAATAGAAGCACGGGTTTGAACTGACGCATGCATTAGGTCGGTACTGTTTATAGCTCTAGTTCAAAAAACCAATCTACGAATATTTATTTATCGAAACGGGGCGTATAATATACCGTTGGAAAGCTATGGAAAGCGTCATTCCAGTTAATATGAACTTTCTTGCAAAATCATCGCGGTTTTTGAGCAGTTTTCAAAATACGTTTTTTTCAAATTCAAAAACGTGAATCGTATTTTTTACGCTGTTTTTTAACGGTATGTCGTAATTGAGAAAATGAGATGGAATTGGAAAGCTTGTGAAATTCCGCTACTTTTACTTATAGAAAGGTTTTTCTAATTTTATACGGTTCAAAAGTAATTTGAAAAACGGTAAAATTCTAGGAGGGTCGTATTTTGCCGGTCTTTTGCAAACCGTTTATCGGCGTTGGAAAGCTATGGAAAATGCGAAACTTTTTTGTATAGAAAGTTTTTTCAAATTCCTAAAGGTTTTAAAACAAATTTGAATACGGTCAAATCTGGTTTTGAATACGATTTTTTTTACAAGTTTGTCGGAATAGGCAAATAATATACCGTTGGAAAGATAGCGAAAAATGTGAAACCGTTCATGTTGAAAGTTTGCTCAAATTCGCAAAGGTTTAAGAGTAATTTGGAACGCGAGAAAACAAATCCTGCTGTGTTTCCATGAGAAAAACAGAGTACGCGAACTGTGTGATCTATGGGTTTGAACTGATGAGTTTGACAGTCTGAACTTTACTCTGTTTCTTCAGTACTGTTTTAGTCGTAAGTTTTTAATTGTTTGACAGTTTAAACTTCACCCGTGTTTGAACTGATTGTCCCCATCCACGTTAGGTCATAGTAGTACCAACCTCTCAACTATGTTTGAACTGATTGTCTCCATGCGCGTTAGCGCGAGGCGAAGCTAAGGGTCCCGTGGCGAGCATCGGCAAGGCCGGATAACGGCATAGACATTTTTTAACTGATTACCGACATTTTGAATTGATTACCCACATCCGCGTCAGCTCATAGTCGTACTGACGGCTCAATCGTGTTTGTATTGATTGTCTGTCCCATCTGCGTTAGATCATAGTTGTATTCATGATGCAACCGTGTTTGAACTGGTTGCCCCCATCGACGTTAGGTCATAGTTGTACTTATGGCACAACCGTGTTTGTATTGAGGTGCAATCATGTTTGAACCGATTGCCCCTATCTGTGTTCATGTAGAGGCGAGCCCGAGACTTGACTTGTGTGGGGGGGGGGTGTGAAAGAATAACTAGAATTGCACGGCGTGTTATAGTTGTACTGATGATGCAACTGTGCTTGAATTGATCTCCCTCATCCGCATTAGGTCATTACCGTATTGACAAGGCAACCGTGTTTATATTGACGGTGCAATCGTGTCCATACTGATTGCCCCCAACCACGTTCATGCGGAGGCGAACTTGACTTGTCGGGAGATCTACACAAAATAACCAGTTCTGCACCGCGTGTAATAGTCGTATTGAAGGTGTTGCTATGTTTGAACTAATTGCACCCATCCGTATTATGCCATAGCCGTACTGATGGTGCAACCGTGGTTGTATTGACAATGTGTCTGTGTTCGAACGGTATTATAGTTGTACTGACAGTGCATCCGTGTTTAAATTATTGCCACCATCCGCGCTAGGTCATAATCGTACTAACGTCAAAACTGTGTTTGAAATGATTACCCGCATACGCACTAGCGCGAGGCAAGTCAGAGCACTTAAACTCAAATAAGTAATTTGAGTTTAATATTGAACTTAAACTCACATATGATATTGAAATTTTTATTTTAAGCGTGTTTAAAACTTTTAACATTCATTTTTTGTTAACTCAAATAGGTGATGGGCATAATTCACAAACTGTGGCACATCACATTTGAGGAAACAAAATAGGAGTCTTTGAAGCACTAGGGGATAAACCATTGCGTAGGAGCTCATGTGTGCCTTCATCATGGAAACAATAGACTGAATATCCCAAGCCTCGAAGCTGAAGAAATGAATCGTACAAAATACTATTCAATTTTTTTATTTCTTCACACAACCAAAATTCTTAACTTTCCATACAAGACTCTTCGAACTTGCCATATGGCACTCTATTGTGTAATTTGGCAGTAGCAGCAAACAACCACTAGAAGTATACAATTGTTTTACAACACTCAAAAGAACTGATGCCACAACAACACTTGTACTGGGACACTAGTATGCAACAGGAACAACAACAACGGTCTTCTAGGTAAGTTGTGCTAGCCATTGCCCCCCAATGCAAAATGGTTATTTTTCATTTATCGCTGCTGCTGCTCCGCATGGTGTACGGATGTCAAAACAATCCAAAAATAAACTGTAACCTATAATTATCCTTATAAGAAGGAACTACACCTAGCACCCATTTCTTCATCTCAGCGACCAGAACAGAACTGTAGATACCTGCGGAGCAAGTTATAACATAATCAGTCACAAAAATTTGGTTTTTATCCAGGGAAAGCTGGCAGAGGTGTCACAAACATTTAGTTCTCAGCGACTCACTTGTATTTTGTAGGGATGCAATAATGGAGCCAAAGACAGTTCACTCTGTTAGGTTGATCAGAAAAGGAGATGTCATCCAAACGAATGAGCCACCCCACAACAGGAACATCAAAATTATCCTTATAAGTATATGTGCTAATAAACCCCAAAAATATCTCAATGAACTGACGTAAGATAGGAACTAGATCTTGCTACAGAAGTATATGTTCTAAGCAACCTGTAGTAGTCATTGCAGGTGTTCCTATAGCATACAAAAAGTCTCTTTCTTTTTTATTTGCTTTTGTAAATCTCTTATGCAAATAAATTTTTAAAGCATCACAGGAAGAAAGACATAACAATTTATTTTGTGCTTCTCACTTAGGCATTGCCAAACAGTTCATAGACACGCAATGTTTTTTACTAGAAACTGGTAGGAAATTACTCAGTTTTACTTCACTGCACACAAAAATCGTATCAGCAGCCTCATTTTGTTCTTGTAGGCATTTCAACAAATAGGTGCAGGGCAACAAAACCACATCAATGAAAACATGAATTTTATTCTTTTTAGCCTTTTCTACTCCCTGCTGCAATACATTTTCTGAAGTTCTCAAATTCAACTGTTTGCAAAACTAATGTAGGATCTATGGAATCAAAAAACGAACAGTAGCTGGCAGTCATACCGAACTGCAGCTTTTCACATCGTAGCCATGTGACAACCTGACACTATACCAAAATAAATTGTCCTGACATGTATTGATAGGCATTTTGACAAGAACCTATAAAACATCAAATTTTCGCACAAAGTAGCAATCAGATTGAGTGAGAAGCAGTGAAAATAAGTAGCAGTTTCACCTCAAGATCCTCTTGTTTTTGGTACATGCTACACTTCTCCTGTGGTTCAGATAGATAAAAATCGTCCGTTCAACAACTCCTATAATTCCACAATAGGCACACAGGTGAATCAAACGAAATGCTATACCATCTTGGTGAATCAAAGAGAAAAATGCAATCTACAAAAAAGCTCTAGTGAGTATGGAACATCCTAACAGAAGCTTGGGCTTATTTTAGAAACTTTTCAGCTAGAAACTAAATAATAAAATGTGAATTTTCTACAAGACAGGGTTGCTATTTTTATTTTGATCCATGTTTCATTATAGAACTGCAACTGGTTTGCAAGTTGTACTTTGGTATTTTTTTAACAAAATTCATAAATCTTCTACCAATATACCACACGTCCACACGCAGGCATACTATTACCTCCAACTCAGATTAGATAGTGATATGCCAGTGCCTTAAACAACTAGTAGTCTACAACCAACGCATCAGCTAGTATAATTACCTCTGCCTGTACGAGCACTAGCACAAACAGATGGCTGTGACTGATTACTCGACACTGCTCCAACATGAATTCACTTCTGCAAAAGATATATACTTTATTATGGTGATAAATAATATACTAAAACAGAATGTTTCCCTCTAGATAAATTGAAGGTTTAATATCAAAAGCTGATCAAACCCTCTCCTTCGGCCACAACGGGTCCAGCGGCAGGAACACATCCCCGCACCTGAGCATGGAGAGGACAACCATGACGTAGTCCACCGATGGCGGCGTACACCCCGACGAACCTAGTAAAGAAAATAATTTGCACAAACAACACATTTTCAATCCACTGTTTGTTTCTTCTTCTCTAATATACACTGAACTTTTGCAACAAATGTAAGAAATTATACAATGCTAGAGTTTTGCAAATTGAACCGCTATTTTTCGTGTACCGGATATTCACCTCCCTTGCAGTTCGACAGTTTGGATAAAAATACATGTTGTGCTACAGGGAGAACATGGCAATACAGATGAAATTGGACTTATGATCAGCAAGTAGATGAACTGAATAGGACACCTATTTCCAGTACATGCACATAACCACAAGCACCTGTTTGTGCTATAGGAAGATGGAAACACTGGAAAATTGAACCTACGTTCGGGAAGTAGATGCACTGAACAAGCATACAAAATATGAACTGGAAAAATTGAAGATCCAGAGTCTCACAATGAACTAGACCATGGCTGAGAGTACGAGGCAATTCGTCAGTCGTGTCTGAACCTCAGTTCGTCAGTACGAACCCTAGTTCAACTAATTTTCAACATCATGTATGAACCTCAGTTCGACAATAGGAGGCAATCGTCGTTGCTCCTCCATACAGCCATGGGATCCAGCTGTTGATCCCCTCCGGTGACAGTAACATCATGGTGTTGGCTAAGTACTGCATCATGTGTCGGCGGTGCACAGCCTGGGTGCTGCGGTGGCGCGAGCATGGCCAGTGGCTGCTAGTTTACTCCGTGAACCGGCCTGCATTTTATCCAGACATTTGTGCTTCCACCACTCTCTGAACGCCACTGTAAGCTAGCAGCAATGGACTTGCTCGTGTCCCACCTGAGTAAAAAAGCATACAAATCAGGTTACATGTTAACTTTAATGCAGAATTTGGAGAAACTAGGTATTCAAAGATTGCTTGCCTGGGACTGCCTGCAAGTCAAAGAAATGAAGCCTCTCATTCTTTGTATGCACGGATAAGTTACAACCCTAAAGAATTTCAGAACAAAAAAAATCATGAGTGGCACTTAGCACAATAAATTATTTTTCTCATTCATCTGAAAATTAAATAAACAGGCGCACTTATCATGCAGCAGAATCTGAACTTTATTTAAATGGGAAAATAAACTGAGCATGCTGGCCTAGTATTGACTATTCTTGGCAGAGTTATTATAGTTGAACCAAGACAATTTAACTAGTTGAACTGAGACAACCAAGCGATTGATTGCAAAAAAGAGTCTAAATTAATGTTCTTGTGGAGGAAGGAATAAGTAATATTGAATGTTCTTGGCACAGTCAATATAGTTGAACTGAGCTGATTTAATTAGTTGAACTGAGAAAATCAACTTATTGATTGCAAAAAAGAGGCTAAATCAATTTCTTGTGGAGGAAGGATTAATTATTATTCACTATTCTTGGCAGAGTTATTATAGTTGAACTAAGATTATTTAACTACTTGAACTGAGATAGTGGGCAGCAAAAGAACCACTTGCGGAAGAATACAACAAGAAAGCTCATCTAAAATATGGAATTGGCCAATGGAAGAAGTGTATGCAGATGAAGAAGATGCCAGTTGGACTCTCTGGCCATCAATGAATTTAGTAGAACTGTGAGCGTCTCACTTCTGGTCGAAAAAAGATCAGCAATTCCAGAAAAAAAAAAGGAAATCAGTAGCCTTCCAAAACTACACATGGAACCTCTATGTTTCAAAAATCAAATAGACGCAGTTGGTGGAAAGTAACAAATTCGCTCATCACTTAAAACAATGTTTGAATTCCATAGCAAATCCTTCTTAGACATTTAGGAAAACTCCTAATGGGAAATACCTTACTAACGAGTTGTAGTGAGTGGACAATTTATAGTGCAAACAGTAGCATCATGATGCAGATGATGAAACAAGAAACAACTACAACTAGTGTGGAATGAGAAACCAGTGTGGTCGAGTCCCACAAATCTCACTCCTATATTGTGGATGTAGAACTCTGCGATTTTTTGTCAGTTCAAAGTAGTGTAGCAGTACAAATATTCGTGGAACTAAAGATCTTGTAAGTACAAAGGAGCTGAAATTATGTAACTTTTTTGTCAATTCAAATGCAAATGGACCTTAACATTAGAGGAGTGTCTTCGTTGAACCCCGTGCCAAAGATTTGCAGCAGCCAGTCTCCATCAACAGCAGCTCACATGCATCCTGATCGCTGTCCTTGAACTTGACGTACACCATTATTAGAACTTCACGGTTCTCCACACTTGCATTGAGAATTTTCTTAGTTAATAAAAAAAACTTCTGAGCTCATTCTATGACACTGATTGAACTTGCACAATTCAGCAATGGCAGCAAGCAATAATTAGAAGAATGCAATTTTTACATCACTAAAAAATTTCACAACATCACATCAATTAGGACAGTGAGCAACAACATATACTGAAAACTCTTGAACTCTGATTTGCATCAATTATTTAGATGAGTTTATTTTCTGCTCACATAGAACTGCACATATACAGGCAAAGTTCCAAAATGCACACACACAAGTAGCTGAACAGTTGTGGATTTTTCACATAAAAACATACAGAAAATGGGAGAAGCAAACAGACTAATCTTGATGCATTCATTTTCTTCTAGTTCCATTCACGTTTGGTGTGCTTAAACGAAACATGTGTGGACTGACAGGATGAAGTTTTCACAAGTAAAATGTGAATGCTTGTCTTCAAATCCAACTCCATTATCTCCCGTTTTTCACACAAAACACATAAATTGACTATTCCATCCATACAGACTTCAATCAGGAAACCACGAAGCAAGCGCGGGAGTGGCATTTGGTCAAGCAGGTTGCAGGCGTAGGAGTGCTGCTTACCAGGGGCCCAGATTGATGGATCTTGGTGAGCAGTCTCCGTTGCTGCCCAGTGCCCAGGTTGGACTGCTGCAGGCACGCGGAGCCTGGTGGCGGGGAAGCCGATGCTGCCGCCCAGGTTGGCTTGCTGCAGGCACGCGGAGCCTGGTGGCCGGGAAGCCGCTGACGCGCGACGGACAACCACGGAGGCGTGAGGCGAACGGGAGCGAAGTCGGGATCCAGATGCCCCGGTTGTTGAGGATGCTGGGCGGTGGATCGAGGTACCAGCGACGGCGAGTGGAAAGAAGCGGCGAAGACAGGCCTGTGGTGTATGGATCTCGGCCTCGCTGCGGGTGTTAGTTCCGGCGGTCGGGTGATGGTGGATGTCCGTGCCCGCGGGACTGCTAGTGGATGCACGCGGCGGCGCGACAACGTTTTGTGCGGGAGTGGGTTGGCGGCGGCACGACGACCGGTCACGGCGCCGTGGACTCCCTCGCTCCGGCCGCCGCCGTCGCTTGCTCGCCCGCGGCGTTGCCTCCAGCGGCAGAAGGGGGGGTAGGAGGTGGAGGTGCGCGGCACGGGGGGAGCGGGTCCTTCGGTTAGAGCATCTCCACCCGTTCCTCCCCAAGCCTCTGCCGATTTTCGGCCCTATTTTAGCGCGGCTTTGGGGTCACTCGGGGCGGCGATAGCGGCTTGGGAGGTGGCTACCCAGCCGCGGCCCCAAGATACCCCCAAGTTCGGCAAAATTTCGGCCAATTTTAAGTAAATTTAGGCCAAATCAAGTAAATTAGATCAACTTCGACCGATTTCATTAAAGTTCGGGCATATTTTACATAAACGACGAAAATAAAATAAAAACTAGTCTAGGGCTGGAACAAAAAGGCGTAGAGGGCGTCCATGGACGCCTCCTCCAGCAGTGCCGTCGGCGGCGGCGCCGTCGTCGTCGCCGCCATCCTTTGGCTCCGGCTTGATGTCGGCTTGCGCGCCGCATGTCCCGCCGCCGAGCGGCCTCCTGCGCACCCGCAGCGGCACCTCCTCCTCCTCGTCGTCTGTGGCGTCCAGCACAATGAATGGCGGCGGTGGAGGCACCCACTTGCTGCGGCTACTGCTGCCCGCGACGCGTGACGCCTTCTTCTTCGTCGCCTCGGCCTTCGCCTCCTCGGCGCGCTTCTTCGCCTCGGTGAGGTCCCACGCCTCCCGCTGAAGGCGCATCTGCTCGACGAGGTAATCATTCCTCGCCCACGCCATTTGGGCGTCGAGCTCCTCGTCGTTGTCGGCGGTCGTCGGTGGAGGAGGAGGCGGGGCGACTTCCTTGCCCTTCTTCTTCCCGAGCATGGAGCCCACGAAGCCACGGCGCTTTGGCTGCGCCGACGGGGTGCCGATGGTGACGCCGCGGCTGAGCCGACCGGAAGGCGCCGGGGTGGGCTCCTTCTTCACCTCCAGCTTCACCGGGGTGAAGAACTGCGACGACGAGAATGCCGGCCCCGATGAATGGGAGCCGGTGGAGCGTGAAGGTCGCCCGCCGGAGGAGGAAGAAGAGCCGTCGTCGTCGCGCGGCAGCGTCGCCCACATCGGCGTGGCGCGGCTGTAGGAGCGTCGGGCGGGCCCGTAGCCCAGCGGTGGGTAATCGAGACGCGTCGTGTTGCCGTTCTCGATGTACCGCATCACGTACTCCAGTGTGCGGCCCTGCGCGCTCCACCACCGGAGTCGTCCGTCGCGGTTGTTGCGACCAACCACCGGCGACAGGCCGTTGGTGGAGGCGACGGCTTGGGCTCGCCGGGCGACGAAGTATGCCTCCCAGGCCGGCGTGTTGTTGGGCGCGTTGTCGGGGTCGGCGCGCTCTGCCGCCGTCATCGTAGCGCGGACGGCGTCCACCTCCCGGCGAAACGCGCTGGAGCCCACCAGAGGCACTGGAGGCACCGGCACCCCGCCGGCGGACAGCACCCACCCGTGGGGTGGCCTGGTGTCCGGCGGGCATGGGTAGCCGGTGATGAGGACATCTCTACTAATGTTACACCCACATCTTCACCAACTACACATACTGGACCAGTTACTAGAGCACGCGCACGTCAACTAAATTATCAGGTACTTTCGTTTCTTGCGAATCCTTCTAATGTTCAGGAACATATGATGCTGCCTAAATTAGATACTTTTGTTTTGCTTATGAATGAAGGACCTAGCATGGACAAGAAGGACGGTCATTGGAGCGGGATCAAGCATGGAGAAGAAGGTGCGCGCGCGGGAAAGAACAATGGAGCTTCCAGTGGGGATTTTCGCACTTTGAAGCCACCATAAGGCATGCATGAAGGCTTGGACGAAATACACGAGATGCCACTTCATTATTTTCGTCCAAGAGCAATTATAGGTGCTGCGTCACCTTAATATTGGGCTGGGCCCATGTAATTTCGAAATACCACATTATAGGCTATTTTTAGAGTCCGTATGTGTGGGGAAACCGAGTTAGGGTTGTTTTCGGACCCCACCTCCAAGGGGTCACGAAAATCCCCTCTGTTCCCCCATATATACAGCCCTTAGGGCGTCGTTTAGACTTGGGTTTTAATTAGATTTAAGTTAGCCATAGCCGCAACTTCGAGTTCTTCGTTTGTGTCGTCCGACCAGGCCAAGACCGCATTGGAACCCCAACTTCTGTTAATCTTTCATCTTATATTCGCAATATCCAGATTGCAATTCTTAGTTCTTGCTTGTTCTTCGATTGCTTGCAGGAATTGACCTTCGTGGTCAGGTTGATCGTGCATCCGCGGGATCAATAACCTCTCGGAGTTGGTTTAGCGATTGCTAAGGCGCAACGTCTTCGCACGTTCGTAGTCGGGTCGTGAAAGTCTACTCCACCAAAATCGATCTCCATCATCTCATCGAAACATCGGGACACCTTCGCCTCTATCAAGTGGTATCAGATTTCCAGGTTGTTCGGTGAGATTTACCAGTTTTTCGTAGTCTAGATTACTTCTGTTCTTCATACCTACAGTCCGCGAAAAAGCCAAAAAAAAATTAGGGTTAGATCATCACGTCCCAAAACAGTCCGAGCCTTTGTCCAGTTTTCTTTACAGTAGTTTGCATTGTTGAATTTGCGGTTGCATCGTTGTGTCGAGTTGCTGATCTTAGCGTCTAGTTCCCTTAGAGTTTCGAGTTCTAATCACAGTTTGTCACGCCGCCGCCGCACAGTACTACACCACCACGTTCCGCCAATCCGAGTCCAGATACACCACCACGTTCCGCCAAGCAGAGTCCATATACACCACCACGACCTACCAATCGGAGTTGAGTTCCATCACCTGTTCGGCTTGTGATCTCTCCGTAGCCAGATTAGTTTTGAGTTTGATTAGAGTCGGATTTCACCAATCTTTTGTCGTACGTAGAAGGAGGTGATTTCCAAAAAAAAAAAAAAAAAAAAAGAGTCTGGCACGCTTTCCAGAGCAGTTTTTAGGCCAAAAATTTCGGGGGTAAAAAAATTTCGTGCCCATACGTTCCCTAGGTCCAGAAACTCATTTTGAGACGTTCGCCACCATAGTGATTTTTTCGCACTTTTTCAGCCACCGCAGTCCCGCATCGCAAAAAAAAAAAGAGAGAAAAAAAATTCAGAGTGTGCTTCTCAGTTGACTACGTGCCGCGTCGTGCTTTCGTTGGTGTTTTAGGCTCGCGTCTCTAGTACGGTCTAGCCTAGGATCAGCACAGTACCGACGTTGAGTGTTTATTCAACTTTGCATCTCTGTTTTGATTACTGTTGAGCTTTTTGCTACCATATTTGTCAAGCCTACCTACAGCTTCACATATATTCTACTTCGTGCGGTTGACACCTCCTGGCCATCGCTCTACCACATCTCTGAGAGTTTTGACCCGTTGGTTGTACATCACCACCTGCTGCTAGGTAAGAATCGGTAAGAACGAAAGAAAAGCTTGACGGATTTGTGCTTTCCACCACCCCACATCCCATTAGTAGAAGTAGGATCATATTTCTGTGTGTTTTCTATTTCTGCTAACCATGCCAGGATCCCATGATGAAGTGGCGCAGGATGCACCCGATTGGGAGAATATGACAAACAAAGCGTTACATGATAAATTTGCACAAATGATGTCTGAACAGGTGAATGACATCGAGAACAGATTTACAGAGGCGATTGATGGTGTGGAGAAGATGATCGACACCAAGCTCGACGCCAAGTTTACTGAGTTGCTCGCACGCCTACCTGCACAGCCTGCGACCGCTCCAGCACAGCCACCGCCACCACGACGTGCACGACGTATTCTGTTTCCGGGCAGACAAGCTGCTGGTGCTCCTGCGGCTGCTGCAGTTGCTGCTACTGCTGCTGCTTCTGACGTCGGCCAGGACGACAACTACGAGGGTGATTACGAGGAGGAGGTGGAACAGGAAGCGGCCTATGAGCAGCCAGCTGGGCGTCCACGTCCCAACATTCGCCACGGTCGACACCAACCACCCCCTCAGGTACGCGATGATGAACATGTTCCTAAACTTAAATTGAATCTTAAGCCGTTTGAGGGTAGATATATTCCTGATGCTTATCTTACTTGGGAGTTAGAAACTGAACAACGCTTTACATGTTTACAATATCCTGAGAATAGACGTGTTACTGCTGCTGTTTGTGAATTCACGGGTTTTGCATCTATTTGGTGGTCTGAACATTGTAGATTGCATGCTAATAATATTCCAGCTACTTGGGCTGCTTTAAAAGATGCTATGCGTACTCGCTGGGTTCCTCCTTATTATCAACGTGAATTGCTACAAAAATTACAGCGTTTGAGACAAGGAAAAAATTCTGTAGAGGAATATTATCAAGAATTACAAACTGGATTGATTAGATGTGGCCTAGTAGAGGATAATGAAGCTATGTTTGCACGTTTTATAGGTGGCTTAAACAGGGAGATACAAACTATTCTAGAATACAAGGACTATGCTACTATTACTCGTTTGTTTCATCTTGCTTGTAAAGCTGAACGTGAAGTGCAGGATCGACAGGCCGCTACGAGACCTAACTTTTCTGCAGGACGAAATACATCATGGACATCGCGTGGACCTTCTACATCCACACGTCCTGCTGCACCACCATCTACTTCAACCGCTCATTCTTACAGGGAGCCACCAAAACAGCCAGCGCCACCATTCAAGGGTGCACAGAGTGGTCCAGCAGCGAGTTCTTCTTCATCCATGGCTTCCACAGGGCAAACACGAGATCGTGATATTAAATGGCGCAGGTGCCAAGGTGGAGGTCACTTCGCAAAAGACTGTCCCTCCAAGCGTGTGATGATTATTACGGCGGATGATGGGTATGAGTCAGCGAGCGACTATGATGAGGAGACTTTAGTTCTCATTGCTCACGAGGAACAGGGTGCCCCTGATGATGCTCATGATATAGAGTATATGGCTCCTGATGATGCAGATCAATATGCTAGTTTGGTTGCTCAACGTGTGTTAAGTGTGCAGGTATCGAAGGCCGAGCAAAACCAGAGGCATAATTTGTTCCACACAAAGGGAGTGGTGAAAGAACGTTCGGTTCGCATCATCATTGATGGAGGGAGTTGCAACAACTTGGCAAGCATGGAGTTGGTGGAGAAGCTATCTCTCACCACAAGGCCACACCCCCATCCGTACTATATTCAGTGGTTTAACAATAGTGGTAAGATTAAGGTAACGCGTTCTGTTCGTGTGCACTTTAGCATTGCTGCATATGTTGATTATGTTGATTGTGATGTGGTACCCATGCAAGCATGCTCTCTTTTACTTGGTAGACCATGGCAATTTGATAGGAATGTTGTACACCATGGTAGGACAAATCAGTTTACTCTGGTTCATCAGGATAAAACTATTGCTTTACTTCCTATGTCTTCTGAACAAATTGTGAAAGATGATCTTGCTAGAGCTAGTAAAGCTAAACAGGAGAAAAATAAGAGTGAAAATGAGATAGCAGCTAAAGAATTTGAGCAACAACATAAGACTACTAGCAAATCTTCTTCTGCTGTTTCTAATGAAATTAAATTGACTAGTCCAACTTTGCTTGCTACTAAGGTTGATATTTCGGATTTGGATGTTAGTCAATATGTGTGCTATGCTTTTGTGTGCAAAGAAGCTTTGTTTTCATTTGAGGAATTGCCTCCTTCTTTGCCTCCTGTTGTCACTGACCTTTTGCAGGAGTTTATTGACGTCTTTCCACAAGACGTACCACCGGGATTACCACCTATTCGAGGGATTGAGCATCAGATTGACTTAATTCCCGGTGCTTCGCTGCCCAACCGTGCGCCATACCGTACCAATCCGGAGGAGACGAAGGAGATTCAGCGTCAAGTACAAGAGCTACTCGACAAAGGTTACATACGTGAATCACTTAGTCCTTGTGCTGTTCCTGTTATATTAGTGCCTAAAAAGGATGGAACTTGGCGTATGTGTGTTGATTGTAGAGCCATTAATAATATTACTATTCGTTATCGTCATCCTATTCCTAGGTTAGATGATATGCTTGATGAATTAAGTGGCTCTACCATGTTTTCCAAAGTTGATTTGCGTAGTGGATACCATCAAATTCGCATGAAATTAGGAGATGAATGGAAAACGACATTTAAAACTAAGTTTGGATTATATGAGTGGTTAGTCATGCCTTTTGGGTTAACTAATGCACCTAGCACTTTCATGAGATTAATGAACGAGGTTTTACGTGCTTTCATTGGACGATGTGTGGTAGTCTATTTTGATGATATACTGATTTATAGCAAATCTTTGGAGGAACATTTGGATCATTTACGTGCTGTTTTTATTGCTCTACGTAATGCACGTTTATTTGGTAACCTTGGGAAGTGCACCTTTTGCACCGACCGAGTATCGTTTCTTGGCTATGTTGTTACTCCGCAGGGAATTGAAGTTGATAAAGCCAAGATCGAGGCGATTGAGAGTTGGTCGCAGCCCAAAACGGTCACACAAGTGAGGAGTTTTCTTGGCCTCGCTGGATTCTATAGGCGTTTTGTGAGAGATTTCAGCACCATTGCTGCACCTCTCAATGAGCTTACACGCAAGGATGTGCCTTTTACTTGGGGTACCGCACAGGAAGAAGCCTTCACGGTATTGAAAGATAAGTTAACACATGCTCCTTTGCTCCAACTTCCTGATTTTAATAAGACTTTTGAGCTTGAATGCGATGCTAGTGGTATTGGTTTGGGAGGTGTGTTATTACAAGATGCTAAACCTGTTGCATACTTTTCTGAAAAATTGAGTGGGCCTAGTCTGAACTATTCTACTTATGATAAGGAATTATATGCTCTTGTTCGGACATTAGAAACTTGGCAACATTATTTATGGCCCAAAGAATTTGTTATACATTCTGATCATGAATCTTTGAAACACATAAGAAGTCAAGCAAAACTTAATCGTAGACATGCTAAGTGGGTTGAATTTATTGAGACTTTCCCTTATGTCATTAAACACAAGAAGGGGAAAGATAATATTATTGCTGATGCTTTGTCTCGTCGTTATACTATGCTTTCACAACTTGACTTCAAGATATTCGGTTTAGAGACAATCAAAGATCAATATGTACATGATGCGGAATTTAAAGATGTTTTGCAGAATTGTAGAGAGGGTAGAACATGGAACAAGTTTGTGCTTAATGATGGGTTTGTGTTCCGTTCTAACAAGCTATGCATTCCAGCTAGCTCTATTCGTCTTTTGTTGTTGCAGGAGGCGCATGGAGGAGGATTAATGGGACATTTTGGAGTGAAGAAGACGGAGGACGTACTTGCTACACATTTCTTTTGGCCAAAGATGAGACGGGATGTTGAGCGTTTTGTTGCTCGCTGCACTACATGTCAAAAAGCTAAGTCACGACTCAATCCTCATGGTTTATACATGCCTTTACCTGTACCTAGTGTTCCGTGGGAGGACATATCCATGGACTTTGTTTTAGGCTTGCCTCGAACACAGAAGGGGAGGGATAGCATATTTGTTGTCGTGGATAGATTTTCTAAGATGGCACATTTTATACCATGTCATAAAAGCGATGATGCTGCTAATGTTGCTGATTTATTCTTTCGAGAGATTATTCGCTTACATGGTGTGCCCAATACTATTGTCTCGGATCGTGATACTAAGTTTCTTAGCCATTTTTGGAGATGCTTATGGGCTAAGTTGGGGACTAAACTACTTTTTAGTACTACATGTCATCCCCAAACTGATGGACAAACTGAAGTAGTCAATAGGACTTTGTCTACTATGCTTAGGGCTATTTTAAAGAGTAACTTGAAAATGTGGGAAGAATGTTTACCTCATATTGAATTTGCTTATAATCGTTCATTTCATTCTACCACTAAAATGTGCCCTTTTGAGATTGTTTATGGTTTTCTACCTCGTGCACCTATTGATTTGCTGCCTCTTCCATCTTCGGAGAAGGTTAATTTTGATGCTAAGCAACGTGCTGAATTGATATTAAAATGCATGAGTTAACTAAAGAAAACATTGAGAAAATGAATGCTAGATACAAGCTTGCTGGTGATAAGGGTAGAAAGCATGTTGTGTTTGAACCAGGAGATCTTGTTTGGTTACATCTACGTAAAGATAGGTTTCCTGATTTGCGCAAGTCTAAGTTAATGCCACGAGCTGATGGTCCCTTTAAGGTTTTACAGAAAATTAATGATAATGCATATAAACTTGAGCTACCTGCAGATTTTGGGGTTAGTCCCACATTTAACATTGCAGATTTGAAACCTTATTTGGGAGAAGATGATGAGTTTCCGTCGAGGACGACTTCAATTCAAGAAGGGGAGGATGATGAGGACATCTCTACTAATGTTACACCCACATCTTCACCAACTACACATACTGGACCAGTTACTAGAGCACGCGCACGTCAACTAAATTATCAGGTACTTTCGTTTCTTGCGAATCCTTCTAATGTTCAGGAACATATGATGCTGCCTAAATTAGATACTTTTGTTTTGCTTATGAATGAAGGACCTAGCATGGACAAGAAGGACGGTCATTGGAGCGGGATCAAGCATGGAGAAGAAGGTGCGCGCGCGGGAAAGAACAATGGAGCTTCTAGTGGGGATTTTCGCACTTTGAAGCCACCATAAGGCATGCATGAAGGCTTGGACGAAATACACGAGATGCCACTTCATTATTTTCGTCCAAGAGCAATTATAGGTGCTGCGTCACCTTAATATTGGGCTGGGCCCATGTAATTTCGAAATACCACATTATAGGCTGTTTTTAGAGTCCGTATGTGTGGGGAAACCGAGTTAGGGTTGTTTTCGGACCCCACCTCCAAGGGGTCACGAAAATCCCCTCTGTTCCCCCATATATACAGCCCTTAGGGCGTCGTTTAGACTTGGGTTTTAATTAGATTTAAGTTAGCCATAGCCGCAACTTCGAGTTCTTCGTTTGTGTCGTCCGACCAGGCCAAGACCGCATTGGAACCCCAACTTCTGTTAATGTTTCATCTTATATTCGCAATATCCAGATTGCAATTCTTAGTTCTTGCTTGTTCTTCGATTGCTTGCAGGAATTGACCTTCGTGGTCAGGTTGATCGTGCATCCGCGGGATCAATAACCTCTCGGAGTTGGTTTAGCGATTGCTAAGGCGCAACGTCTTCGCACGTTCGTAGTCGGGTCGTGAAAGTCTACTCCACCAAAATCGATCTCCATCATCTCATCGAAACATCGGGACACCTTTGCCTCTATCAGCCGGCCTGCGCGAGGAGAAGCGCCTCCATCTGCAACAGGTTGCGGCTCCTGAAGCCGTTGCGGGCGAGGTTGTCGTCGGCCATGGCGATCGAGAGGAGAGCTCGAGAAGATAAGGAGAGAAAGAGAGGAGGGCTCGAGAAGAGGATGCGCGGCTAGAGCGCCCCGGCGAGCCCCTTTTTATAGCGGGGGAAGAACGCGAACAGACAGCGGGACACGCGGCGGCGCGGTCGACGGACCGTTGGGTATCTCAACGCGCCGCATTGATGCTCTCTGCGTCGATTGGACTCGTCATCGGTGCCGCATTGATTCGCTGCGGCGGCGGCAGGTGCGGGGAAGCCGAGGCGAGAGGATGACGACGACGCGTGTTCACACGCCGACAGGTGGGTCGTGGCGCGAGACACGTGCGAAATCGCGCGCGCTTTCCTTTCATCCGGCGACCCCAAGCGACCCTCAGCGCGACGGGTTTGGCTTGGGATCGCCGGACTCAATTTCGGCCCAATCCGACGCTATTTTGGCTCTTGGGGACGCGGTTGGGCGATTTTCCTCCATCCAGCGCAAATAGCACCGTCTTGAGGGCCTCTTGGGGGCGCGGCTGGAGATGCTCTTAGTGATGGATCGCACCGGTTGGTTTGACACTGATCCGACCCTATAAGTCCTTGTTTGGCTCACAGGGCTTGAGGAGGTTTTCAAAGGATTATCCCTCTTGGGCTCAAAAGCCCCAAAAATCCGAAAGCCCATGTTTGGTGTACAGGGCTCGACTGGGCCAACTCTGTGGTATCCCGTGAATTCCTCCCCAATCCACGGGGATTCCAAGCATCGAGGAGGGTCTCGCGGCTTTCGTCCCCGTCGGTCGAGAGACACGCATCCAGCCTCCACGAGTATATAGCATAAAACTATCACTTTCGGGGCTAGGTCACAAAAAAACTACCGCTTTTGTTGATGTTCCAAAAAACTACCACTTTTTGGTGGGTTGTTTCAAAATACACTAGTCGCCCAGCGGTTAAGATTTAAGCGTAATTATGACAAGGCTGGCCCACCCGTCACAAATAGAGTCAACACATACTTTATATTTAAGTCCCTGCATAAAAATTGAAAGAGCGATTAGGTCCCTTCCGTTTGAAAAATATCAACCAAATTTTTTTTCCCGCCAAAAAATTTACTTTTTTGGTGCAAAATAAAAAAAATTGGAGGAAAAAATGGCTGATTTTTCCCATAGCAAAAATAATTTTTTCGCCCCAAAAATGTTAAATTTTCAACAAAAAAAATTTGGTCCAAATATTATTTTTCCCAAAAAACTTTCGGCCCAAAACCCCTTAAAAATATTGTTTGGCCGAAAATAAATCAGGAAAAAATATATTTTTGGGATAAGTTGGATATTTTTTGGACCGTAATTAAATTTTTCGGGCAAAAAGATTTTTTGGATAAAAAATTTATTTTTTCGGTAAAATATTTTCGTCCCACAAAATCCTAAAATTTTCCCAAAACTAATATTTTTATCCAAATATTTTCCCGTGTTGAAAATATTTTTCGACCAAAAATAGTTTTTTTTTCGCCAAAACAAATTACTTTTTGGGTGCAAAATAAAAAATTTGGAGGAGAAAAATGGATTTTCTGCTAGAAAATGATTTTACCCATAGGAAAAATATTTTTTTCGGCCCAAAAATGTTACTTTTTCAACAAATCTTTTTTGGTCCTAATATCATTTTTTTTAATAATTTCGGCCCAAAATTGTTTTTCTGCCCAAAAAAACCTTAAAAAATTGTTTGGACGAACATAAATCAAGCAAAAAAAATATTTGTGAAAAAAGAATATTTGAAAAAAAAATATTTTTTAGGAAAATATTTTCCACCAAAAAAAACGTTTTTTGCCTCCAAAAAAAGATTTTTTTGTAAAAATTATTTATCTTTTGCCGAAAAAAAAGTTGATCAAAAAATATATTTTTAAAGGGAGGGACCTAATCGCTTTTAAAAATTTTATGCAGGGACTTAAATGTAAAGTATGTGTTGACTCTATTTCTGACGGGTGGGCCAGCCTTGTCATAATTACGCTTAAAACTTAACCGCCACCACCTTCTTCTTCTCAACTCTTGCTGGAGCCCTTTGCTGCTGAACATGAATCTTCTTTGTACGACCCTACAAAGTGGTAATGCCCGGGCCACACAACTGACGAACACGTCCATCCTTGCCTTTGTGCACAGGCACGGCTACTCCAACAAAACATCGCAGAGGTGTGCGAACAAAACTGTGGTCATCGAACCTCGTCGCCATATGCACCGAGTCACGAACAACACCACTGTCATCAGTCTGAACACCTTTGTCAACACAAACTGAAGGTGTATAACATGCTGCAATTTCCTTCCTTTCATCACGAAGAGGTGCAACGTCAACCGGCTTGTCACCAACAAGTACAACTGGCTTTTCATCTACAGGCATGGCTGAAGTAGTTTCAGTACTGATGCTCCTAGCATCATGCTCCTCAGGCTGCAACTTAGCTAAACTTGGTTGTGGTTTAGCCTTGTGCAACTTCTCCTTGCGAACCACCAGCACCACATCGGACTTGATATGATCATCTCTCATAGGCTTCAAAGTCTGTTGTTTGCCATCATGCATAAAAGAATATGTATTTGCTCGGCCCGCATGTATAGCATTGTGATCATACTGCCATGGACGCCCAAGTAACAGTCCACACACCTCCAATGGCAACACATCGCACTCAACTGTTGGATATGTTCCCTAGAGGCAAATTAATAAAGATATTTGTCACATATCTGTTTGTTCATAATACGTTATATATTGTGCTAGAACTGTATTAAGCGGAAACATTAATACACGTGTGATATATAACAACCTGGTCCCTAGTTAAACTCATGCATACTAGCTCATTGGGCAATTGATGATCAATGTTTCCTGATCATGAGAACATAATAGTCTATTGACAATGAGGTCATATCATTGGGAGAATGATGTGATGGACACACACCCACCTTAAGCATTGCAGTGTGATCAAGTCACATAAGTTCAGCATTGCGATGACTTAATAACATAGTGACTGAATCCTTAGACCGTGATGATCATACATAATTGCTATCTATTAGGATGCTTTGAGTGCATTAACCGTTACACTGAAACATGGTAACTAAAAAGGTGTATCTTGGGTATTCCGAAGTAGATATGTTGAGGAGTATGAAATAGATCAGAGCGGGATTTGTCAATCCGAGTGACGGATAGGTACTCTGGGCCCACTCGGTGGTGTTGCATCAATAGCTTGCAAGCAAGTGACTAGGTCACAAGAGATGTAATATTCACAGACGAGTAAACATGTTATGTCGGAGACGAGGAAGAACTAGGTATTGGATACCGACGATCATACCTCGGACAAACATAGTATCGAAGCACAAAGGGATCAAGTCATATTGTTAACGGTTCAACAACGATGAAGTTTATTCAATGGAAGCGTAGGGGCACATCAAGGATTGTAACCAGATCCCACATGATGGTCATTGTTCAGAGAGTGTCTCGATCATGTCTACTGTTTCCCGGACCGTAGGGTGTCACACTTAAGGGCAATCGATGCATTAAGGATTGATTCGGGATCATCGGTGAAAAGAGAGAAAACACCAGAAATGTACCGGGAGGTGCCGAAAGCTTTTCCGGATATTTTGAAAGGTTCAAAATAATATATATTAATGTTTAAATATGTTTTATTATTTAATTGACAGAATTAAATATTAAAAATGATTTAAATAATTAATTAAAAAGGTGAAAAGGTATTTGGGCCTTAAAAAGCCCATGAGGGGAAGGGGGAGCCTCCCCCCTTGGGCTTGGCGCCAAGGGAGGGGCCCATCCCCCCTCCTAGCCGCACCACTCCCCCCCTTGGGGGTTTAGTCCCACATGGGGGAAGGGGAGGGGGTGGAGCCCCTCCTTGGCCTATATAAGGAGGGGTGGGTGCCTTTTTCAACACAACATTGAGTTTCTCTCTCTCTCTCTTTCTCCGACCTAGAGAGGACTCCCCTGGTTTGGAGTTTGCACCTGGTTGGGGGTTTCACCATCATCCGGACGCCGTCGCGCTGCCGGAATCGGGATCCGGATCAATCTTCTTTCCGCTGCTCTTCTGGTTCGGAGCCCGGTGGCTAGGTGGTTCCGGGGATGAGCCGCCTCGTCTTCGTCGCCGCATGAAGCATCCTACGTACACGGAACCCTCCTCGGACAGTGAGCACACTCCTAGCGAGGAGGATAGTCCCTATGCTCCTGAGTCTGAGGCTGACGAGGAGTTTGTTGTTGAAGAAGATGATCCCCCAGTGGTGACTCGCCCCTCCAAACTTGGGGTGCGTCGCCCGACTAAGGGCTCCTCATCGGCGTCTGGTGCTCGTGCTGGTGCTGATCCTGATGATGCGCCTCCTATCCCGATACATATTTCATCTGAGCCGGTGGTTGCTACTGGACGTATGATGGCAGACTACTCGAAGATCTCTTTAGATGCCTACCGCAAGCTTCGCCGTGTTAATCAGTTTGAGGCTCCTCAGGATTGTCTGGACAGCCGGTTCCGGACCAATGTGCAGGACGATATCTTCACGTCAGTTGCAGTTCGTCAGGACCTTGCAAACTCCCATGCCTGCATCCCCCTTGACTTCATCCGGGAAAATCCAGACAAATTTCCCGGTGTGATGGAGATTATTGAGTCTGTGGGGCTCGTCCAGTGTTCAGCTTTCGGCGTGACTGGAACTCTGCTGCGATCCTTCAGTTCTATGCCACCTGCTACTTTCACACCAATCACCGGGAGATCTCATGGATGACTGGGGAGCAGCAGTGCACAGCCACCTTTTCTCAGTTTCAGAGGGCTCTGCACATTCGCGCCTCTGGAGTCCGGATTCATGCCTCTACCAAGGAGAAGCCCAAGGGGATCAATGACTGTCTGTGTTTTATTAAGTCTGGGATTCGTGGTGATAACACCTACAGGAAGGCCAATGACATATCCATTTGGAAGCAGCCCTATAGGTTCCTCTACCAGTGCATCCTTCGGACTCTTTATCCCAAGTCTGGTGACAAGACTCATTGCAGCAGCTCGGCTATCACACTGATGTGCCATATCCATGACTCTCCTCAGAAGCGTCTTGATGTGGCCCACTATCTCTGGCACGAGATTCGGATGGCGAGTCTTCAGCAGCGTCGCCAATATCCGCATGCACCCTTCATCATGGCTCTCATTCAGTCCGTCGTATCCTCCCCATTGGAGATCACTCAGCCCCACGCTGTTTGGTCCATTCCGGAGCACATGTAATTTGATGCTCCTGAGGTTGGTATGACACGCCCTGTTCCGATACACACCACGGTTCGTGGCAACCTTGAGCGTCAGTCTGTGGAGCGGGCTCCTATGCGCCGTATGGCTCAGTTTTTGGGAAAGGCCCAAGCGGCTATGATGCGCGCTATTTCATTCAACTGCCACTCCAACCACACGGTGGTCTCGCGTCTTATCCAGTCCAAGAACTCCCTCAAGGCTCGTCTGCGTGCACATGGCGAGGCCAACGTCAGTGATGATGAGCGCCTTCCGGATGCTCCTCCCGCTGATCTTGGTTTCGATTTTCCTTCTGGACCAGAGTGGGAGGATTTCTTCCCTGGAGACCCTGGCGCTAGTGGCAGTGGGACTCACTAGTTTGTCAGCGCGTGTGCCCCTTTTTGGTCCTTGATGCCAAAGGGGGAGAGTCATATGTCATATGTGTTTCTTTTGGTGTCTAGGTGTTCGTGACTTGATTATGTCGTTATGTGGGATCTGGTGTGTGTAAGACCTTTATGTGTGATTGTCTTTTGTACAGTGTTAATGCATTGTGTACTTTGTGTTACGCTTGGTGTTACTCTTGCGTTTGGCTGGCTTGTGGCATTATTGGTCTATTATGTTTGGTGCAATCTAATATTTCATCTCCATAATTAATGATTGCGCCTTGATATCATGTATTGTGACTCGCTCCAAAATGTGTGCATCTTGTGTGAAAATAGAGAATCTTATATGCACACATTAAGGGGGAGCTCATTGTAAAACTTGCTCCCACCGAAAACACATTGTTGAACAATTTTGGGGAGCTATATGTATGTTGTCATCAACTACCAAAAAGGGGGAGATTGAAAGTGCTATCTTGCCCTTAATTATATTTTGATGTTGATGACAATTTACATATAGAGGACTAATCATGTGTGCCAAGTATATCTCAGGTTTTAGTCCTCGGTGCGGTGTGTTGGTGGATCAAGGACCATGTAGTCATGTCGATATGCTTAAGAAATGGATCCAATATCTATTAAAGTGTAAGCTTTTCGGTTTATCTTGAGTATAGGGATCCACGCACTATTAAGAGGGGATCAGTGGGTTTGTGTTTAAGATTTGCTCAAAGCTAATTAAAAACAAAAAACATCTCGACACAAAAGTGGAGCCCTAAAGTAAAAATATGATCACTGCTTTCGGGCGTCCGACGAGTTTCGGACGTCCGACATTTCAAAGTTTCGGACGTCCGACACTCATCGGACGTCCGACATCTGGTATTTTGGTTATAGTTGGAAAGGTCAGTAGACATGCAAAAATGTCGGGCTTCCGACGAACTTCGGACGTCCGATCCGTCGGACGTCCGAACTATGTCGGACTTCCGATGTGCTACTATTCTTTTTCTTTCGATGTTCGTTGCTGCACCCAGATATTACACTTCGGACGTCCGACCTGGCTCGGACGTCCGACATGTGAACTTTCGGACGTCCGATACCTGACGGACATCCGACACTTACACAACATTATTGTCCCAACGGCCATTTCGTCTCTTGGGCTATAAATACCCCCTCACTCCCACTTGTGAGGGTTGACCACTTCATTTAGAATCCCCCAATAACACAAGTGCTCCCTCTCACTCTCTCCTTCACCAAATCTCAGATCCCGGAGAGTTCCTTGAGAGTTCTTGACGGATCTTTCACACAGTGATAGATCCGCCCCTTCCCCATCTTCCAACCAAAGCAAATCGCGTTTTGAGCAAGTCTTGAGCATTTCCCATTGATCTTGTTACTCTTGGAGGTTGGAGACTCCTAGGCGGGTAGGAGTTCTTCGGAGAGGAATCGACCATTGTGATTACCCCCGTTGAGTTTGTGAGGGTTTGGTGACCACCTTTAAGGTCAACCGATAGTGGTTGGGAATCGCCTTCGTGGTGATATCTCAAGGGGAATAGAGTGAGGCTTCGTGGCGTAGGTGTGCCTTCGTGGTTTCACCCACTCTCTCCGAACGGTGAGTAGCTTCCCTCCAAGGAAGTGAACATCGGGATACATCGTTGTCTCCGCGTCATTCGGTTATCCCTACTCTTTTCCCTTACTACTTGTACTACCGTATTATTCGCCCCTCACTTACTTGTGTTTATTGTGCTTATTGTTTATCTTGTCTTAGCTAAATAGAACTTGCAATTATTAGGCACACCTTGTTTTCCGCACTATTTCTTAAAAAATGCTAAGTAGTGATAAAATTTGTAATAAGACCTATTCACCCCCCCCCCTCTAGGTCTATCTCGATCCTTTCACCTTCTAACCGAAGTTTCTAGCGCGTGAAGTGCTCTCTGTCGACAAATGCGGTGCGGTTGCCCGTCCGATACAGTTCACTTGGCCGATTCCGGATCCGCGAAAAACAAGTGCGTTCTGTTTGTCGATAATGCAGTGCTCTTGCCCGACGAATGAAGTTCACTTGGTCGATTTCGGGTCCGCAAAGAACGGAGTTCCGCATTTTTAGTAGAATCGACACAACTTTTAAATCGTAAGGAATTAGAAAGTGTGTTCTACATGAAAATGGAGCGCCTGAGCGATATCTACCCAACAGTGTATCAATTGCATCAATCGGACAAGCGAATCAAAAGAATTTATGAAAAAATGTCCGCTGCCCCAAATATGGACAACCACAACGTTTTTCAAATTAATTCAAAACCATGAGGAATTTGGAAAAGTTTTCAACATATGGATTGTTCTCCTACTCCGTACGAATCGAACGGTGTATCATACGCATCGTTCGGACAAGCGGTTAATAAGTTTGAATCTCTACAAGATCCGGCGGCGAAAAACAGAGTGTGCGTGTTTTTTTGCGTCTAGATTTCTCTCAAATCCGTAGCGAATTAGAAAAAGTGTTCTACATATGGATGGAGCGCCTGATCAATATATTTCCAACGGTATATCATTTGCATCATTCCGATAAATGGTTTAAGAGAAATCACGGAAAAACTGCCGCTGCGAAAGTGGGCCGCCGCACCGTTTTTTAAACTGCTGTTAATCCGTGAAGAATCGGGAGAACAGTTCAACATAAGAAAGATGCTCCTTTTCCATATGAATCCAACGGTGTATCATAGGCTCAATTCCGGCCAAGGGTTAAAAAGTTAGAGCGAAAACTTTAATGTGGTTCGTTTTTACCCGAGCTGCAGTGCTTTTAAATCAACAATGCGGTTCCTTATGCGACTAACACTTCTGAACTGCATCGTGTCGCTAAGGGAACCGCATTGCTGACTCACGGGCACTGCAGCTCGGGTAAAAACGAACCGCAAGCACCGTTTTCGCTTTAACTTTTTAACCGTTGGTCGGAATTGAGCGTATGACACACCGTTGGATTCGTATAGAAAAGGAGCATCTTTCGTATATTGAACACTTGTCCCAATTCCTCACGGATTATGATCAGTTTAAAAAACGGTGCAGTGACCCACTTTCGCAGCGGCTGTTTTTAAGCGATTTCTCTTAAACCGTTTATCGGATTGATGCAAATGATATGCCGTTGAAAAGATATCGATCATGCGCTCCATCCATATGCAGAACAATTTGTCTAATTCGCTACGGATTTGAGGGAAATCTAGCAGCAAAAAACGCACACACTTTGTTTTTCGCCGGCAGATCTTGTAGAGATTAGAACTTTTTAACCGCTTGTCCGATCGCTGCGTACGATACACCGTTGGATTCGTATGGAGTAGGAGAATAATCCATATGTTGAACACTTTTCCTAATTCTTCACAGTTTTGAAGTAATTTGAAAAACGGTGTGGCTGTCCAAATTTGAGCAGCGGTTGTTTTTTCGTAAATTCTTTTGAGTCGCTAATCGAATTGATGCAATTGATACACCGTTGGATAGATATCGTCGAGGCGCTTCATTTTCATGTAGAACACACTTTCTAATTCCTTACGGTTTAAATGTTGTATCGATTCTACTAAAAACGCGGAACTCCGTTCTTCGCGGATTCGAAATCGACGAAGTGAACTGCATTGGCCGGGAAACCGCACCGCATCCGACAGGCAAGCGGGCTGCATTATCGCCAAACAAAAATGCATGTGTTTTTTACGGATCCGAACTCGATGAAATGAACTGCATTGTCGGGCGACTATATTGCATTTATCAACAAAAAGAATTGCACTTTTTTTTTGCTTTTTACTAGAATCGTTGTGGTTCGCTTCGAGGGGAGTGAATGCGGGGCACAAAGAAAGTGAACTGCACAATTTTATTAATTGATTCATAACATATTTATACAAATAAACTATAAATGAATAGAACCCCGTGAATTTCATTATAAGGACGACCACACTGCTTTAGAGAGAAAACCGTATAGCATCAAACGAACCACATGATATTTTTGCAATGAATTATAAAGTGTGCGTAATGCATTTCTTTCAATTTTTTGCTAGTCTTTTCTTGGAATGAACGGTAAATTTAACTAACTGCACTGCACTTGATTCTCTCCAATATAAGGCACAAATAAAATAACTTCTGCACTTGATTCTCTCCAATATAAGGCACAAATAAAATAACTTTTATGGACAGGGTAAACCGCAAGTGAACCGCCAAGTAAATCACAAGCAGTGCATCGACAAACTGCACCTTTTCATAATTATGTTAATCTTTTTTTCCTTATACATTCAAGAATAAAGTGGACTTCTTTCTTAAATACACTGCAAGATGACGTAAAAAAATGTTTACTACACCGCGGCCGTCGTGGTAGCTTTTGGCTCACCGGCCTCTGCATTCTCCTCTTGACCACTACATGGAATGGAAGGGACATTTCACAAAAAAGAAAGGAATGGAAGGGACGACGATGTACAATTGCTTCCAACACAAGTAGTGCCCTTTAAATTCCAAACAAAAGGAACTCCAGGCAACTTTGTTCAGAACACATGGCGTTCTAGAAACAACAAGTACTGCAGTTCAGGCTAATTAATTTTGTTCAGAACACATGGCGTTGCAAATCTATTGCGCACCACTTGCCAAGTGTGGCTGCCGATCACAAGGCCTTCCAAGCCATCCATTACCGTCCATGCCACATGCTGTGGAGAAGTATGAGCTGCTCTGTCTTATGAAATGACAGCTGCAAAGCTGGATCAAATGCAAGAAAACATATTGTATTAAAAGATTAAAATGATCGCAGCCTTGCTTCAGAAACAGGTGATAGAAGTAGCTGCAGCCAAACCTGAACCTGAGTAGATGGTCGGTTAGGGCTGCAGGCACAGGTATGCCTGCCAGCTTGCTGGAATCTGCAGGACCCTGGCTGGCTTCGGATGAGCTGACGTTGACAAAATAAAAAACAGTGGTTTGGACGTTAACAAGCTATTCTTTGTTTGGAGACTAGTGAACTGCAGATATTGTCCTTGCTAGAGAGCAAGTTCTTGCTCGTTCCAAGAGAAGCTGGGTGCCTGTCTGGCCTCGTGACGCCGGCGAGTTCCTCGGTACCAATGACGGTTGCTTGCCGCGGCCGCGCTCAATGATGATGCACCATTTTTTAACTTTGTTTCCTACAAAAATAAGTAAAATGAACCTCTTCAGAAAAAACATCGCCGGACTGCATTCCTGCATTTTTTATTTGCACGAATCCGATGAGGATTAGCAGGACAGAAAAGAGGACGACGGCGACCTCTAGATCGGTCCAAAAATCCAGCAAGGATTCGACGGCTACCTGGAGGTGAGAGGAGGGGTTTGGATCTCGCCCGTTGATCCCGCCGGGACGGATCCGGCGCTCCTCCCCGCCGCTCGTCGGCAGCTTCGATGGCCGTGGATCCCGCGCGTTGAGCCTCGTCGTGGGCGTCCTGCGTGCTGAGTATGCCGCTCGCCCGCTCTATATGAGCGCCGCCGCGCGCAGGGCCCGGATCCGTCAGCGGGGACGGGTGCTCGGGGTTGTTGCGCCACAAATCTGTCGCGGGAAGGGCTGTCTCGGCCGGATCTGGGCGTTGGCGTGGTCTCGGGAGAGGTCGAAGGCGAGGCAGTCGTCCATGGCGGCAACCTCCCCGGTGCGGTTCCTGTGGATCAGAGGGAGGGAGGGAGATGAGAGGACGCTCACCAGTGGCCGATGGGCGCGGAGGCGGGACGGCGCGAGGGCCTGTTGCGGACTTGCGCCCGGCGGAGGAAGAAGGTGGGAGTGAGGGGTGCGGGCACGAATAGAACGTGGGAGGAGAGGAGTTGGGTCAGGCGGTTGAGGGAGTCGGGGGGACTCGGTGTTTTTTCTGCGGTCGTTCACATGTTAGCAGAATAAGGTGAGGTGAGGGTTGTTAGAATAAGGTCTTAAGGGTAAGGGGTGTTATCATAATAGATCCACCATATATATATATATGTATATATAGAGAGAGAGATAGATTATTCATCATCCTGGATGAGGAATAGTTATTCTTCATCCCCTCTGTTTTGACATTAATACACCATAATTTTACATTTCGTAAAGTTAATCTTATTTTATACATAAAAAGAGAACGTAAACAAACATAATCACCATAAAATATATTTTATGTTACGTAAAATTACAAATGTAAAAATAATGGGGTAAAATATACATAAAATATAGTTTTTTTATCTTATGAGCTATATTTTTGTTTTTTTATGTCAAAATTGATGTAGTGAATTCATATTAATGTAACTATTTGTATTACAAATGTAATTTTTTTATGAAAGGTTCGTAAAATTACCTCGGGTGAATAATAAATTATTTTGTACCTATATATAACGCGGGTTCAACTTATTATAACTGCACAGGTACGGTACAATGCAGACACCACCTAAGGCCCCTACCTCGGCTCTGCCGAGCCACATCAAGTGGAGATATCGAGGAGTAATGTTCGCACTCCACTCGTTGCTGACTCTGTATAGCCGCCCTAGGGTCCTAAACAACGGTTGTCCTTAAAGGTAAGAAGTCGGGTGACCCAACGGTGTCCGCGAGTGGTATTGCGACGGGACGACAGGGAGGGTACGACCGGTGTACAGGTGTGCTTGGCCCCTGATCAATGTTCGCGAGAGTTACCAAAACCATGAAAGTCGAGCTCTTACAACAGCACACGCGAGATAAGGTAAGGAGACGGTTCACCTTGTTGGTAACCGCGTTCTTTGACGGAACGACAGGGAAGGCACCAATGTACTGGTGGTCCTGGCTGTTGTTCGTTGTCCGTTGTGTGAATTAGTCGGGCAACGATAACGGTTGTCCGCCAGATAATAAAATGATTAATGGTTCGCTGGATGACTTGAGTAGCCTTTTGGCTTATACGCGCTGTCTACACATGGGATAATAAGTTATGGGCTCCCCTGCATCGTAGTCTCGTTTGAGAGCTCTTTAGACGACAACAGTACCGCGGGATGATTGCCGGGAAGTGAGGTGTCTTATTTGCTCGACCTGTGTTGTTTTTGCTACTTCTTTCCGGCCACCCACGCACCGTGCAGGAGTACGTCAGGGTTGGGGTCCAAAGCCCTGCGTAGTTAGGATTTAGACTGGCGGATGGCCTCTCTGTATTGTGATATGTTATCGTGAGTCCCTGATCTCGATTGTGTACCTTGCGTGTATGATTACTGTACACGGCTTGATTTTGGGGGCGTCACATCGGTCATCCTCGCTGATGACTCCTGCGCTGCACCCTTGGGACGCTTGGACATGGATTTCGCCGCACAGCAGCATAAAACGAGGAAGCAGAACGGCAAGGAGGAGACGAAGAAGAAGAAGCGGAGGAAGGCAAGGGCTGGGTAAAACCTAAATCTACCCAGCCCCCCGGTATTTAACAATCAGCCACGGGCCATTCACCCATCGTTGATCTCGGAGCCCCAACAACGTGGCACGATCCCACGATACTCGTGCAACATGGAAAACCCAACAGGCGCAGTAACCACACCGCCCACTCCGCGTGAAAATCGAGGACTATGATTATGTGACGTGAAACTTGTCGTGGGAAAGTCATGACAGATGTTCGAAGAGTCAGACTTATCGTGGGACCTTTGCTGCGAGGTGTATGCGAGGAGAGAGTCGACATGGACAAGAGACTCAGCGATTTACCCAGGTTTCAGCACCTCTTTGTCTCAAGGTAAAAGCCTACTCCTGCTTCTTATTATTATGCGTTCCGACTCTTAGAATAGAAGAGTTGTGGTTCGATTACAAGGGAGTCGGTTCGCAACCTTAGTCTCGAGGAGATCTAGGTTACGCGGAAAGTGTCTAGTCCTATCTTGGATTGAGATTGTTCTATCTCTGGATCCCGTGAACCTCGACTTATAAAGGCGTCGGGTCCTGGGATTCCGCGAGTCCGACTCCGACACGAGGTGGAGTCACATTCTAATTTACAAATACGCTACGAGCTATACAAGGTAAGTCGAATTCCTTCTACGGCTTCGATCTTCTTGCTTGGCGCAACCGACCGCGGCCGGGGCTTCTTTCATGGGCCTCCTTTATATGAGTCGTTCCATAGATCTAATGACGGGTTATGGGCTTGGTCCATCCCCCCGACATTAGCCCCCAAGATTGGTGTGATGCTTCAGTCTTCACAGTGATCTTCTTTATTCCATCGTGATTGCCGACTCTGCAATTGGTCAAACCGACTCTCTCACCTTTGAGATTTACAATGAGTCGGTGCCAATTCTCTTGTCTCTTCGCTTCACCTTCCAACCAGAGAATTTGTTTTGACTTTTTTAGTCAAAGATCCGTTATTGCATTTATGATTTCAATGCCCGAAACGCCTATTGAAGGCATTGATATCGTGGTGGGAATCGAGGAGTCTTTTCATAAATGTCACCCACCATGAGTAGTTTTACCCACGCCTTTATGGTAGTGATTGATCATCTCCTCATGACTGCTATAAATAGCCATAGGGTAATCTATCTTCTGAGCACTCGTATCTTCTTCTTCCTCTTCTCCCAAGCTTATCACCCCTGTTCCTTTGGTTGCCGATGCTCCTGGTTCCTGCGCAGGTTCTCGTGGTGGTCGAGGCCGTGTCCGCAATCGTGGCCGTGGACGGGGTCGTGGCCGTGGTAGAGGTAGAAGTGCACGCACTACTCAACCTTCGCCAGATCTTGAATCTCTTGCTTCTTCTCCCGAGAGGAGTGAGTTTTTGGTAAAGGTTCAGATGATCCGTCGTTGGGACAAGCTTCCTGAATCTTTTGACCAACTTGTGATGGATTCCAAGCCTCCGGGTCTGTGGCTTCGCTCTGAGGGATGTCCTCATAGACCCATCTGGGTAGCCACTAGTTTTTCTGGTCAGGACTCCATGTTCTTGGAGAAAGGTTGGAAAACTTTCCTTCGCTCCAGGAATATCTCAAGGGGAGATACCATTGTCTTTAGATATGATGGTGGTGACACTTTGTGGGCCAGGATCTTCGACTCAGATGGTGATCGAGCCGGCTGCTGTATGGAAAGTTCTAGCAGTAGTGATGAAGAATTATACAACAATTAAGAGGAGGTCCAAATCTCCTCATCTGATGATGAGGCCGACTCTGAGGAGGACCACTGAAGCTGTAGTTTCTATTTAGTACTCCCTCCGATCCATAATAAGTGTCGCACATTTTGTACTAAGCTAATACAAACTTTGTACTAGATGAGAGATACTTATTATGGATCGGAGGGAGTAGTATTTATCGACTTTGGTCTTGTGTTCTTTTGATGTAAGGCTTTCCTTTTGATGTAAGACTCAGCCACCGATGAATGAAAATTTTAATTTCCCATCAGATATTGTAAGTCGGTTTTACACCTGACTTTGAATGCTTTGCAAAATGCATGAGAGCCGATATTTTTCGATAGTATCTGTATCTGTAGCCCCCTGAGTCGATTCAGAATAACCTTGTGTCATTAATCGACTCATAGGATAGATCAACTTGTAGCCCCCATGAGTTGGTGTGGTCACGTTATGTGCCGTACCAGGTCTTATAAATTCTGAAGTAATACTCCCCAAGAGTTGGTACGATTATTATGATGTCGTGCCAAATCTTGAATAAGAAATTTTTGAAGTGTTACTCCCCAAGAGTCGGTGTATGCATCTGGGTGCTGTACGAGTCTTTGTTTGAGAAGAAACTTTGAAGTGTAGTCCCCATGAGTCGGTATATGCATCTGGGTGTTGTGCCGAGTCACATAGGTCTAACTTGTAAGAACAAATGTTATAAATAATTGAGGATGCAGGATGATGTTTGAATGCAAAATGCGAAATGCAGAGGCTAATAGAAGCCGATTCATACCTCATCTTCTCGCGTTGAGAGAGATTATTGGTTCATGAGTCGAAACTTCTCTGTAAGACGATACATATGACTAGTGTGCCCGGCCTTTGGAACTAAACTCGTTAGGCATTTTATGTAAGACCCCAAAGTTTAGGCCGACCGGGATTGCGTTAGTCATATGAGCTTGAGCTGTACAGGCCAAACGGCGTGGGTGGCCAAGACATGTATATCCCGGGATTTTTTTGGTTAAGAGTCGATGGGTGCCATGGAACTCTCCTACTTCCCCTGAATAAGTCATACACATGTGGAGTTTTACATATATATGCCGGCTTCTCAGATAAGAGCCGATGAATGTCATCGAACTCCCTGATTCTCCTGACTAAGCAATATTCGTGCTCAGAGTCGGTTGAGGGTTGATCAAGCCCTCAGGTCTCTGAGAAAAGGTGTAACAATATGTAATGTATGATGCAATATGCATGATGTAATGCAATATGAAAGTATAAGCATAAGTATGGCGAGAGCCGGTGCAACGAGAGTCGACTTTAGATTTGGCGAAAGCCTAGTGCGATGAAAATTGACTTTATGGATTGTGGCGAAATCCTAGTGCGATGTAAATTGACTTTTATTAAATTATGGCGATAGCCTGGTGCGATGAAGATCGACTTGTCTGTTAAATATGGCGATTGCCTAGTGCGATGAAAATTGACTTATATTTATTTATTATGTGGAGAAAGCCAGTGCGACGAGTGTCGATATATATCTATATATATATATATATATATATATATATGGAGAAAGCCGGTGCGACGAATGTCGACTTATATGGTTGTACAATAGTGTTCCTGTTCTACTCAAGTGTAATATGGACGGAGTTATGCGATATTCCACGGCCTGGGAGTCTCCTCCATGGATGTGCGTGACTTTGCCTTCTCGCGTATATCAACCAGGTAGTAGGATCCATTTTACAGGTTCTTGCTGACCACAAACGGTCCTTCCCATGGAGAGGATAACTTGTGCATCCCATCCTTTTTCTGTATGAGGCGGAGCACTAAGTCACCTTCCTGGAAAGTACGACTTCTGATACGACGGCTATGATATCGTTGCAGATCTTGTTGGTAGATAGTCGACTAAGCTTCTGCTAGTTGTCGTTTTTCATCAAGAACATCCAAGGCGTCCTGCCTTGCTTTCTCATTGTCGGCTTCCACATAAGCTGTGACCCGTGGTGAGTCGTGACGGATGTCACTTGGGAGAACGGCTTCCGCTCCATTGACCACGAAGAAGGGTGTGTAGCCTGTCGACCTGTTAGGAGTCGTCCTGATACTCCACAATACTAAGGGTAATTCTTTCTCCCAGCTACCCGGCGTCCTTTCCAAAGGGACAAAGAGTCGGGGTTTAATACCTCGGAGCAACTTTTGGTTGGTTCTCTCAGCTTGTCCATGGGTCTGTGGGTGCACCACTGATGCAAGGTCAAGCCGGATGTGTTTGTTCTGGAAGAATCGCTGCATAACCCCCTCTGATAGGTTAGATCCATTATCAGTGATGATGCTGCGGGGGTAGCCAAAACTGTATATTATATTTTCAAGAATCTTAGTGTTGTTGCCACATCACATTTGCTGACCGGCTCTGCCTCAACCCATTTGGTGAATTTGTCAACTGCCACCAGTAAGTGTGTATTCTTGTTGGCTAACTGAAAGCTCAAGAATGATCAGAGGGGGAGGGGGTGAATGATCACTTCTAAAAATTCTAAGGAACTTAGAAGGAATTCATGCAAACAACGAAGGACTAAAGATATCTCGAAGGAAATACAGTATCGAAAAATATACATAGCTCGAAGGGATTGGGAGCAAAGGTAAACATCGAAGGCAAACGGGCAACGAGTAAATACTTAAAGTAAACGCGAGAAGGAAAACGATCCTGACACGACGATGTTTGGTAAACCAGTTCACACTCTGCAAAGTGCTACGTCTGGTTTGAGGGACTGGTGATTGAACACCTGGAGCAAAACTCTCTCCGTCCTATTCTCCACTGCAACAAACTCCTTGAGCTTGTCCAGTTTTCACTCGTGGTAGATGATTCAGGACATCTCGGAGACCTTTACAAACTTCCTTCAGCAGCGACAATTTCTCTTCGACTTCTTGACAGGCGACGCCTAACCGTCTAGGAGACTTGCAGTTCTCCAAGATAAAAATATCGACTAATCTCGACCTAAGTCTCTGTGAATTGCTCAACTCATTCCAGACTTGGGTTTTGGTTTTCTCTTGATGAATCTCTATTGGGATGCTCACAGTACTTCTGTCTTAGAATCTTCAGTGGAGCAGCCAACCCGAAATGGCGAGTAGGTGTGGGGTATTTATAGGTGGCGATCCCGATGGGTAAAATGACTGAAGTGACCCGATGCAACCGCTTGACGCGTGTCCACAACGGTCGGATTCCAATCACTGCGCAACTTTACTTGAGGAACAAGTAAGTTGACTTACCGAGCGAATTCTCTCTCTCGAAGGCACGAAGTGCGATGACTTTGCCTTCGAGCTATTCACTCGACTTAGTAAGATTTCTCTCGGTAGGATTTCGTGGGTTTAGGTTGAGCAGAGCAAATTCACTTTGACTAAGATCTCAACTAGCAAACCCCTCTTGATAGTACGGTTTTTCTACGACTCAAGAAAATAGAGAGAAACTAGTAAAAAGACTAAGTCTTCGACCAGCTTCAGCTTTTTCCTCGTTGCGCTTTTACTCGAGAGTCTTCTTCTTCAACGACATTTTTAGGGGTCGTCTTCATTCAAAGGTTTCGGTAGTTGACTACAGCTTCGCTGCAGTGAGTTGTCCTTCGACCTTCTCCTTGCAAACTCCATTCTTTCGGAACCTAAGTATCTGTTTATACTCGAAAACAATATTAGTTACACTTCTGCTTTGTCCAACAATGTCCAAAACCTTCGGGGGAAAAATTTGCTCTTACAATCTCCCCCTTTTTGGATGATTGTTGACAAAACAGGCATCGATAAATAATTGAAAAAGTTTTGAGTTTTCGATGATAAACCATTGCTAAGATCGATGAAATACCCCCCTTGATGTATGCACAGAAGATAAGAATTTCCTGTGAAGTGCATATTTGACAAGTGGAGTGTCGAGGGAAAAACATCACAATCTTAGCGAGTGAAATTGCATTCCAGATAATATCCAATAAGAAATATGCAATCTCCTCGAATGACCTGTGAACTTATATGAAAGATAGCTTCCTGCAAAAGATTAGGTATCGCAAGCAGCAGATAGATATCTTACGATAAAATGACAGTTCACATACCTAGTTAGAGTTAGTTACAGCCAGATCGAATATGAATCAAAATTTTGTTGAAACTACTCGGAAACTTCAAAGTTCAAAAGTTCAATCGAACGAAAAGCAAAGCCCTTAACCCCGATGGCAAACTAATTTCTTTGATGCCACTACATCTCCCCCTTTTTGTCACAACGTACAAAAAGTCGAGAGAATAGGGTCGAAAGAAATCCCTACTCGCTTGGGTGGCGCTGGCGACGTCGAAAAGATTCGGCGAGCGAGGGAGCACGACGAATGGGGCGACCGCCTGGTGGAGTAATCATTGTTCTGAAGGAATGTTGATCTCGAGAAGATTCCAGTTGCGATTCCGGCGGGGTCCTGGGGCTTCGAGGAAGTGGAGAGTAAACTCTCGCTTGGCGTGGAGGCGCTTCATCTTTCTCGGAGTCGGAGGAAATGGGGTTCACTGTGATGTGATAGAAATCATCAACAATGAGCACGTCCCTGTTCTTTGGCAGCAGAGGAATATTAAAATCCGGGCGATCAACACGATCATCATTTGTCCAGTTCCTGTTCAGATGAGGAGGATATTCTTCGAAGCTGCAGAGCTGAAGTTGACCGAGGGAATTGAATTTGCGCAGCCCTTTCCAATAGCGGCGAAGACATTCACGCATCATCTTATTGTTGTTCATGGCAATGTTGCGCAAATGATTGATTTCATCCATCATCTTTTGCTTCTGAAGGAAATCTTGGTCAATATGATGTTGAAGCATTTGCTGGGACCGAAGAGAAACCTCCATGTGCCCCCCTCCTGGCCGCGCCATGCCCCTCCTGGATGCCTGGTGGCCCCCCTCGGTGCCCCCTCTCGCCTATAATACCTTCCTGGGGTGAAAACCCTAAAAGAAGAAGAGTTTCCGTGTTTCGCCGCCGCCACGGGGCGGAAACCTACATAGGAGAAAAGCCATCTCCGGCGGGTAGATTCCGCCGAGGAGATCACCTACCGGAAGGGGAGATCGTCGCCATCATCATCATCATCATCATCATCATCATCGTCACGGGCATCATCGAGATCATCATCAACATCATCCCCAACATCAGCACCATCTCCATCTCCATCCAATCTCATCTCACAATTGCAACTTGTGTTGTAATCCGTACTATCTATCCTCTCTACTCTGTTGGTGTTGATTACTACTTTGTGGTGAATGCTATTGAGTTTTGTTGGAGAAATATCATTGTGTCCAGATTGTTTGCCACCCATCTATCACCTCTGATCATGATCTCTTTTATGTCTTGTGAGTAGTTACTTTAGTTCTTGAGAACATGGGAGAAGTTTAGTTGTTAGTAGTCATATGTTGTTGAAGTATTATGTGTTGTTTGATACTTACGTTGTGTTGTTATTCCTCCAGTGGTGTTATGTGAGTCGAACACTTAACACTTCACCTTTCATGGGCCTAGAGGAATACATTGTGCACAAAGGATGCTTATGGTGGGTTGCCGGAGTGATAGAAACCTGAACCCCAGTTCACACACTTTTGCACAAGGGAGTTATGGATCCTTGATCGTAATGCTGTGGTTAGGCTCATGCCTTAATTACTACCTTGTATTTGCTGATGCTTGCAAGGTGTGTAATCATAAGAGTACACTTGTCTTAGTCTAGAAGGTGTGCTAGCACTGATCCACCCACCGACACTTATCAACACAATACATATTTTTGGCGGAGTATGGTGAAAGTAACTTGGCTATCTCTACCGTGTGTTCTCGAGAATGCTTTAGCTTTTATAAGTTTAGTTCCTAGGCTTATCCTTGTGAAAGGATTGGGCCACTTGCTACTCCTCAGTTACCCTGTTTACTTTGCTTGTCTTTTACTTTTCTGTTGCTTAAACCAAAACCCCCTAAATATTTACCTTTGAGTGTGTGCAACCCTTTCCTTATCCAGTGTCACTTATCAACACCTTCTGCTCCTCGTGGGAGCGACATCCTTATTTATCGAAAAGCTACAATTGATCCCCTAGACTTGTGGGTTATCAAGAATCGTTTATTGGCGCGGTTAACAGGGGAGGCAAACCCACTTAACCTATTAACTTCACCGCCATCAATCATGCAGCTTGTGTGGTAATCCTTCGAACCGAGGTAAATTGATGATGGACAGAAATTGATCGACAGTCATATGGAACACTTGGCCTTGAATCATGTAATCAAATTTCTACGTGTTGGAATTCTTAGGATCATCAGTGACATACAGCGTGGCATAAAACTGCTTGATAAGCTCGGGATTGTAGCCACAATCGAGAGCGAACATTTTATGAGCATGCAGACCATCAATTGTTTCGGCAACATTCTCGAAACAAGAAGTGGCGTACACTGAAGGCATATCGAGGTACTGATGTTGGAAAACTCTCGCCTTGTTGTAAAGCACACGAGTGTAGTAGATGGCTTGCTCCTGGGTCCAAAACCGAAGAGAATATGCATTTCTGGGCTTTTCGTAGGGATTGGTCCCGAAGAAAAATGGCTTGTGTTCCCGCCTCTTGAAGATAGGGCCTCCTCAAGGAACATTTGGGCGGAACAATGGCAGCATTTCTCTCGGATGAGAAGAATGAAGCAGCTCATCGACTGGAAAGACTTCAGCAGCATTATCTGGCATTTGAAATATTTGCTCAGCAGGGCGAGGAATTGAAGATGGGACATTGACAATATCCTGAGCTGGGATGGTTGCAGGAGCATTTTCCTCGGCCAGTTCTTCGACGGCAACTCCTTCGTCGGCAGGGGCATTTTGGGCGGCCTCCTCAGTCTCCATAGCCTCCATATCTTCATTTAGTTGGGCAGAAACATCGAACATTTCTTCGTCCGAAGAGTTTGATGAGGAGGAGAACTGTCACTTGAGCTAGCATCTGCAGAGCTATTTTCTTCGGTAGCATCTTGACGAGAAGAAACAATTGTGATATCAACTTCCGCCTCTTCTCCTTCATTCAGAGTCTGGGCAGAGGAATAATCCTTCTGCGCTAATGGGATAGGGGCAAGATGTTCTTGCTCGACCTGAGCAGGTTGCTCGGTCACAACTTGCGCTTGGGGCTCGATGGCTGGGGTTGTCGATGGAATGACATGAGGTGGTGATGGTGGGTTGGGTGGTGGCGACGAAGCTTTTGGTGGAGAGGGTTGACGAGGTGGTGGAGTTTGTTGTCGAGGGGGTGGAGTGGTTTGGCGAGTTGGTGAAGTTTTCTTTCGGGGAGGAGTGGGTTTCTTGGCGGGGAGTGGTGCAGTTTCCTGTCGTGCTGTTGCAGCAACGACCTCAGTAGACTTTTGCTTCTTGGCATTTTTCTCGATCTCTGGCGTCCCACGCGCAGAGGTTGGGGCAGCAGACTTTCTCTTTCAAGATTGTCTCTTGGACAGGGCTTCATTGTGCTCCTTGCACATAGCAGATACAATTTGTCGAACCTTTTCATTGACAGTAGTTATGTTTTCCTTCTGTGCCCTTCTAGATGCTTCAAAGGTTGCAATTTTGGACTTGAAAAACTGTCGGGACACAAGGTCCTCAGTTTCTTCTCGAAGCTGCTGTGTGTAAAACCTCTCTTGTTCTCTGTCCTTCTGATCCTGGGTAAGATATTCTTCCCAACGAATCATGTATCGAGAAATTCGCTCTTGTATCTCTGGTGGGACATCATCCTCGGCAGTGACTTTTCTCGGTGTGGTGGCCATACGCCAAAGCATGTTGGAAATCTGTGCAGCATCCCATGTAGCATTTTCAGCAGAATCTCCTTCGTTGGAGCTTTCTTCATCGGCACGAGGGTCGGGCACAACTGGTGCAGCAGGGGCAGGAGTAGGGGCAGCTCGAGGAACTAGAGCAGCCTGAGCCTTCTGCCTAGCCTCTTTGACTTTCTTCTCGGCCTCCTTGGTGGCCTTGGTAGCAGCAATGGGTTTTGTTACGGCACTAGGGGCCGCAACTTTATCCTTCGAGGCACTAGGGGCCTCAGCATTTTTCTTCGCAGCACTAGCGGCTGCATATTTTTTCCTTCGTGAATGTGGGAGTCACCACTTTCTCGGTGACACTAGGGGCCACGACCTTTTCTTTCGGAGCACTAGGGACAATGCCTTCTTCAATCTGGCTTCTATACTTCTCGCTAACCAGATGCAAGATGCCCAATTGTTGAGCAACTCTTGCCTTCTTATGCTCGGATTGACTGTGGAAATTGAACAACTTTGCCTTTTCCAAGTTCTGTGCTTCAAGAGCTTGCTGCTTGGCCAACCTTTCCTTTCGCTGGATCAATGTCTCGTCATCTTCAGCCACTTAGGCTTGCTTTCCCCTCGACCTGACCGAAGGTTTTTGTCTGCGAGTTTGTACTGGGGGAGCAGAGGAAATAGGTGGATCTGTGACCAAGTTGGTCATGTCAATTATTGCTCGAGGAGCCTTAGAAGCTGGCTCCTGGATCCTAACGCCTTTATTGCTCGACTTTTTCTTCAGAGAAATATCCTCGATGTCAGCCTCTGTGCCAGGGTCTTGATCATCGGAGTTGGCTTCTTCTTTAGAACTTGCCTCTGGTGTAGAGACAACGACTTCCTTTTTCTTTCGCTTGGAAGAGTTTTTGCCAGCCTTCGGTTTGGCGCTTGGGCCAACTTTCTTGGTATCCTTAGCAGTAGCAGCCTTCCTGGCTTTGGCTTCCTTTCGCTTTTCTGCTCGGGCTTCTCTAGCCTCAACCAACTCTTTAAAATCAGCATGTGTTTTGAGAGAGGATGGGTGAGCATCTTCTGGAGGAGGTGTTCGATTATCTTTCGTCCACTTGGGCCTTAATGACTTGACATCAGACCAAGGATTTTTTCAAAGCAAATAGTCTCTCCCAGCGAGGAATAAGTGACTTGTATTCATACGAACGAAGCGCTTGGAGCCTTCGAATCTCTTGCAATCTGTTTTCTCTTGTTCGATCATCTTCCTCAGAGCCTTCCGGCGTTCGCAATTTATTCTCGATGATCAATTCCTCTGATAAACCTTCAGAGTTTGTGGTGATTCTTGTACGACCTCCCACACGCTTGGGTGCTCTGACATTTCCTTCGTTCTCAGACATTTTCCTGCGAAATAGATAGGTACGAGGGAATATAGGAAAGTTGTGAACAAGTACCAACTGTTTTCGAGGAAAATCATTTTGAATGCAGCAAACATATCGAGGAATTTGACTTGAAGCAAGTTTTCATGAAAGTGCTAAGCTAGATTTTCATCGGGTGTAAATCTAATGAAGGACTTATATGAAAGAAGTGCACAAGTGTTAAATCTAACGATATGCTTCTGTGGGATATGCCTAAGTGAGAGAATCCGAGGGATTGCTTACCTAGATCGATGGGGAATCGACTGAAAACGCTAGAAACAGATTTCCCAAGTTTCAGCGATCCAAACAGATCAAACAGACCTAACAAAATGAGAGAAAATCAAGAACAAATCTAGGGCACGATGAACATATGAGATTGGAATCGCGTCCAGAGCCTCACATACCTAACTTGGTGATGTGCGGCGGATACGGCGGCGCGGATGAAGTTCCTCGTCGACAGGAAGGTCTCCGGCGACTTCCTTCCGGCAGCAAAGCGGCGAGGGAATCGAGGGCGACGAACGGCGCGGCGACGCGTGATACGTCCAAAATGCATCACTATTTTATATCGTAATTCATCCTTATTCATTGATATATTTCACATTACGATGTCGTTCTTATGTTGTTTAGGCTTATTATACACAGTTTGCAACTTTCCGGTGCCGAAGCAGCAGACGCAGGATTCAACGGTAAAAAGTGGACGCTGATTTGCTGAAGAAGAATACCTCCAAATTACCTGAAAATCGACGGGGTGTATTTTCCAGAAGATTCACGAAGACTCGCCGAAGAGGGGCCACAGGGGACCCAGGCGGACACCTGGCGCGACCCCACCCCTGGCCGCGCCGGGAGGGCGCCTGGAGCCCTGGGGCCACTCCAGGCTCCCCCCTCTGGCCTATATACTCCTCGTTACGCGAAAACCCTAAAAAGAGAAGCTTTCACGGAGTTCCGCCGCCGCTCCGTGGCGGAAACCTACAGAGAAGAAAAGGGCTCTCCGGCGGACAGATTCGCCGAGGAGATCACCTCCCGGAAGGGGAGATCATTGCCGTCGTCATCATCATCGTCACGGGCATCATCGAGATCATCATCAACATCATCCCCAACATCAGCGCCATCTTCACCACCATCCAATCTCACCTCACAAGTTCATCTTGTGTTGTAATCCGTACTATCTATCCTCTCTACTCTACCGGTGTTGATTACTACTTTGTGGTGAATGCTATTGAGTTTTGTTGGAGAAATACCATTATGTACAGATTGTTTATCATATATTTATCACCTCTGATCATGATATCTTTTATGTCTTGTGAGTAGTTACTTTAGTTCTTGAGGACATGGGAGAAGTCTAGTTGCTAGTAGTCATATGACGTTGAAGTAATTTGTGTTGTTTGATATTTAAGTTGTGTTGTTATTTTCCCAGTGGTGTTGTGTGAGTCGAACACTCAACACTTCGCCTTCTTAAGGACTTAGGGGAATGCATTGTGTATTAAGAATGCTTACGGTGGGTTGCCGGAGTGTCAGAAACCTGAACCCAAGTTTGCACACTTTTGCACAAGGGAGTAATGGATCCTTGATCTTATTGCTGTGGTTAGGCTTTGACTTAATTTCTATCTTGTATTTGCGGATGCTTGCAAGATGTTTAATCATAAGAGTGCACTTATCTTAGTTTAGAAGGTGTGCTAGCATAGATCCACCCACTCAACACTTATCAGCACAACACTTGTTATCGATACGGAGTATGGCGAAAGCACGTGACTACCTCTCCATGTGTCCTCAAGAACGCTTTAGTCTTTATAAGCTCAGTTGTCAGGATTATCCTTTGCACAAAAGGATTGGGCCACTTGCTGCTCCTCAGTGCTATTTACTTTTCTTGCTTTTATCTTATCGCTGCTTATATCGAAAACCCCTAAAAAGTTATATTTCAGTGTTTGCAGTTATTCCTTGTCCACCATCACCTATCAATACCTTTCGCTCCTTGTTGGGTTCGACACTCTTACTTATCGAAAACGCTACAATAGATCCCTTTATGTTGAGGGTTATCAAGCTATGTTTTCTGGCGCCGTTGCCGGGGAGCATAGCGCTATTGGTAAGTGAAGCTGGCAAGGAATTTTTATATCGTTGCTTTTATTTTGCTGTTCTTTGCCGTATGGACAACTTAGCTATTGGATCGTTGCTTATGGGGAAACGCCCCACATCTGTGGTGGTTGTACCTTCCCCTACTGAAATTGTGCCTTATAAAATACCAGCTGGTATTATCGATTGTGTCTTGGCTAATATTTATGCAGGAGATAGACACCCCAGTGAACACTTGCTATATTTATCACAACTATGTTCATTATTTAAGCTTGCAGGTGTATCAAAGGAGTTTGTCATGAAGAAATCGTTCTCCGTATCGCTTATAGATAAAGCTTCAGATTGGTATAAGCTTCTCGATAACTCTCATTTGCTTGATTGGCATGCGCTTATGTCTCTCTTTTATACCAAGTTTTATCCTCTTCATGTAATTCATCGAGACATGAATTATTTCTATAACTTTTGGTCTCGTGACGGATAAAGCATCGCTCAAGCTTGGGGGAGATTGAAATCTCTAATGCTCAAATGTCCTATTCATGAGCTCTCCAAGGAAACTATACTTACAAACTTTTATGCCAGACTTTCTCGTCAGGATAAGGAGATGTTGGATGCCTCCTCTAGTGGGGTATTTCAGACAAAAAGCGTTGAAGAAAAATGGGATCTCCTTGAAAGGATCCAGAAGAATACCGAAGATTGGGAAATAGTTAAAGGTATTGAACCCACTATAAATTATGAGCATGATTATATAGAGAGCTATGTGAAAACCGATTCCTTTAATGCCTTTTGCTCTAAGGTTGGTCTTGATTCCCATCTAATGATTGATTTTTGTAAGGATTTTGCCTCTCATATTGATTCTTCTAAGAAGAAGAAGAGTCAGCATCATGAACCCTTCAAAGAATCATCTATTGATATTCATGTTGCTGACCCTATTGTGCCTGCAGTTATATATGAAAAGCCCCCTTTTCCCGTAAGAATAAGGGAGCACTCTTTTGTGACATGCATAATGAATAAGAGTGAGAGAAGAATTGATGAGCCTGAGGACCCGATCAAGGTCGATGCTCGAGTTGTATTGGTTAAGGATCTTATTACTAATGATGCTTTAGATTCCAATATAAATTTTTGTGTTGTTTCCACTAACCTTGTCACAGCCAAGAATAATGGCCCAATTTCAGGTACACCAGTAGTATCTGTTAAAATAGGAGATCATAATTATTATGGGCTATGTGATTTGGGATCGAGTGCTAGTTCTATCCCGTATTCACTTTATCAAGAGATCATGGGTGAAATTTCACCTTGTGAACTTGAAGAAGTTGATGTTACTATTCATCTTGCAAACAGAGCAACTATCTCTCCTATCGGAATTGTGAGAGACGTTGAAGTCCTATGCGGAAAGGTAAAGTATCCTACCGACTTTCTAGTACTTGATTCAGTAAGGGACAATTTTTGTCCTAATATTTTCGATAGACCTTTTCTCAGAACCTGTGGAGCTATAATAGATTGCAAGAAAGGTAAAGTTTCTGTTGAATTCAATGGTGAGCCATATGAATTTAATTTTTCTAAGTTCTCTAAGCAGCCTCGTGGTACTGATTTGCCTAGTAATGATAAGATTATTGAAGATATTGCTTCCATTGCTATTACTCCTAATGATCCTTTGCAGCAATATATGGAGGACCGCGATAATAATTTGCATATGCAGGAGATGAATGAGCTGGATGAAATATTCTTAAGACAACCTGCTATCCTAAAGCACAACCTTCCAGTTGAGCCTTTGGGAATTTAGTCTCAACCAAAAGAAGATCCAGTGTTTGATCTTAAACCTCTTCCCGATACGCTCAAATATGCTTATTTAGATGAAAAGAAAGTATATCATGTTATTGTCAATTCTAACCTTTCAGTCTATGAAGAGGAGCGTCTATTGGAAGTACTTCGCAAACATCGAGGTGAAATTGGATATACCCTTGATGACCTTAAGGGGATTAGTCCGTCTATTTGTCAGCATACCATCAACCTTGAACCTGATGCTAAACCAGTTGTTGATCATCAACGACGGTTGAATCCGAAAATGATGGATGTTGTAAGGACTGAGATTCTCAAGCTTCTAGCCGCAGGTATTATCTACCCCATAGCTAATAGTAAGTGGGTAAGCCCGGTTCATTGTGTTCCAAAGAAAGGAGGAACAACTGTGGTTCCTAATGATAAGAATGAACTAATACATCAGAGAATTATTATTGGATATCGAATGTGTATTGATTAGAGGAAGCTGAACAAGGCAACCAGGAAGGACCACTACCCGTTGCCGTTCATCGACCAAATGCTTGAAAGGTTATCTAAAAATACTCACTTTTGTTATCTTGATGGTTATTCTGGCTTCTCTCAAATTCATGTTAACACTGCTGATCAAGATAAGACCACTTTTACTTGTCCCTATTGTACTTATGCTTACAGACATATGCCTTTTGGTTTATGTAATGCCCCTGCTACTTTTCAATGGTGTATGTCTGCTATCTTTCATGGTTTTTGTGAAGAAATTGTGGAGTTATTCATGGACGATTTCTCCGTCTATGGAACCTCTTTTGACCATTGTCTCCACAACCTTAATAAAGTTTTGCAGAGATGTGAGGAGACAAATCTGGTGCTTAACTGGGAGAAGTGCCACTTTATGGTCAACGAGGAAAATTTTCTTTGTCACAAGATTTCCGAGAGGGGAATTGAAGTGGATAGATCCAAGATCGAAGCAATTGAAAGGATTCCCTATCCAAGGGACATCAAAGGTATTCGTAGTTTTCTCGGTCATGCTGGTTTCTATAGAAGATTTATTAAAGACTTTTCTAAGACTTCAAGACCCCTCACTAATCTTCTCTAGAAGGACGTTCCTTTTATTTTTGATGAAGATTGTAAGGAAGCCTTCAAAGTCCTTAAGAAAGCTTTAATAACCGCTCCTATAGTACAACCACCTGATTGGAATTTACCTTTTGAAATTATGTGTGATGCTAGTGGTTTTGCTGTTGGAGCCGTCTTAGGGAAAAGGGTTGATAAGAAGTTGAATGTTATATATTATGCTAGCAAAACCCTTGATAGTGCTCAAAAGAATTATGCTACTACCGAGAAGGAATTCTTAGCAGTAGTGTTTGCTTGTGATAAGTTTAGGCAGTATATTGTTGATTCTAAGATTATTGTTCATACTGACCATGCTGCCATTAAGTATCTTATGGAGAAGAAGGATGACAAACCAAGGCTCATCCGATGGGTACTCCTTCTTCAAGAATTTTATTTGCAGACTGTCGATATGAAAGGAGCAGACAATCCGGTGGTGGATAATCTTTCAAGGATGGAAGATATACCGCATGATCCCATTCCAGTCAACGACAGTTTTCCAGACGAACAACTAGCTGTTGTTAAAGTACAATCTCTCTCCGATCCTTGGTTTTCAGATTATGCTAACTTTATCGTTGCAAAGTTTTTGCCTCCAGGTTTAACATTTCAGCAAAGGAAGAAGTTCTTTCATGATTTGAGGCATTACTTTTGGGATGACCCACATCTTTTCAAAGAAGGTCCAGACGGGATCGTGAGAAGATGCGTACCGGAACACAAACAGAAGGACATTCTCAAACAATGTCACGACAGTCCATATGGAGGACATCATGCTGGTGAGAGGACCGCACATAAGGTTCTTCAATCAGGTTTTTATTGGCCTACTCTATTTAAAGATGCTAGAAATTATGTTTTATCCTATGATAAGTGTCAGAGAGTTGGTAATATTAGTAGGAGGAATGAGATGCCTATGAATTACCCTCTAGTGATCGAGGCTTTTGATTGCTGTGGTTTTGATTTTATGGGTCCTTTTCCTTCCTCACACAAGTACACTCACATTTTAGTTGCTGTTGATTATGTAACCAAGTGGGTAGAGGCAATCCCCACTGAAAGTGCTGATCACAAGACATCTTTGAAAATGCTCAAAGATTTAATTTTTCCTAGGTTTGGAGTACTCAGGTACCTCATGACTGATGGGGGTTCACACTTTACACATGGAGCTTTTAGAAAAGCTTTAGCCACGTACGATCTCAATCATAGAATTGCTTCACCGTACCACCCCCAAACTAGTGGGCAAGTTGAGCTCACCAATAGAGAGATCAACTTGATCTTATAGAAGACAGTCAATAGAAATAGAAAGGATTGGTCAAACAAGTTAGGAGATGCTTTGTGGGCGTATAGAACTGCTTACAAAAACCCCATGGGCACATCTCCCTATAAGATGGTCTATGGCAAGGCTTGCCATTTGCCATTAGAATTAGAGCACAAAGCTGTTTGGGCTATTATAGAGCTTAATGCTGACCCGAAGTTAGCTGGTGAAAATCGTCTCATGAACTTGACTTCTCTAGATGAGTGGAGAAGTGAAGCTTACGAGAGCGCTAAAATGTTCAAAGAAAAGGTAAAGAAGTGACACGAGTAAATAGAGTCGGATCAGTTGTTCCTGGTTTGAAGCCCTTCTTCAGAAGAAAATTCTCCATTGTTTCATACCAAGCACGAGGTGTTTGCTTTAACCCATAAAGGGCCTTGTGCAACCTGTACACCTTGTCAGGATTCTTCGGGTCTTCAAAACCTGGTGGCTGCATAACATATACTTCTTCTTCGATTTCACCGTTAAGAAATGCACTTTTGACATCCATTTGATAGAGCAATATACTATTGTAATTGGCAAAAGCAAGCATGACACGAATGGAATCAAGTCAAGCAACAAGAGCATAAGTCTCACCGAAATCAATACCTTCGATTTGGGTGTAGCCTTGTGCAACTAGTCGAGCTTTATTCCTTACAACAATGCCATCTTCATCTTGCTTGTTGAGAAAAATCCACTTCGTACCAATGACATTATGCTTCTTGGGATCAGGTCTATCAACACGGGACAAGACTTTATTTCTCTTGAACCGGTTAAGTTCTTCGAGCATTGCAGTCATCCAGTCCGAGTCCTTCATGGCTTCATCGAATTTTGATGGTTCTAGCATGGATACAAACGAAAAGTTTCCATAGAAGTTAGCTAAACGAGTACGAGAGCGAGTGGTGGGACGACCTGGTAAACGAATCTCTTCGAGTATTGAGTCGACATCCACTCTTCTTCGAACACAAGGTAAATCTTCTTCAACAGCCTGAGGATCCGGTTGTTCTTCGGGATCAGCTTGACCTTCAGGGTCAGCTTGTCCTTCGGGATCATTTCCTTCGGGTTCAGCTTCTCCTTCGGGTTGAGAATTTTCTTTGTTTAAGCGTTCTTCTTTGACCTATACATCATTGGCTCCAGGATGTTGATCTCCAGCGCCCCGGGCTATGTGTGGGAACATTGGACCATCATCATCCTTGTTGGCTTGATGTGCATTTCCTTCGACAGGCCGAATATCTCCAATAGCCATGTACCTGATAACTTCATCCAGAGGTGGTTCATCTAGGTTAAGAGGTAATTGCTCTTTTTGAGAGCCGTTACTTTCATCAAATCGAACATTTACAGTTTCTACAACTTTGCCAAGATGAGAGTTGTAAACCCTTTAAGTGTGAGAATTTGAACCATAACCTAGGAGAAAACCTTCGTGTGCCTTTGGAGCAAACTTGGAGCTATGATTCATATCTCTCATATAACATGGAGCACCAAAAATCCTTAGATATGAAATATTCGACTTTTTACCAGTAATAAGCTCATGTGAAGTTTTCTTCAGAAATTTGTGCAGATAAACCTTGTTGATGATATGACATGCTGTGTTAATTGCTTCGGCCCAGAATCTGATAGGAGTCTTGTATTCAGCAAGCATTGTTCTGGCCATTTCAATAAGTGTTCGATTCTTTCTCTCGACCACACCATTCTGTTGCGGTGTATAAGCAGCCGAGAATTCATGATTAAAGCCATATTCATCAAGAAATTCTTCGATATGAGTGTTTTTGAATTATGTACCATTATCACTTCTGCTATGTTGAGAGATAATTCATATTCAGTCTGAGCTCTCTTTGCGAAAGTTTTGAAAATTTCAACAACCTTGCTATTGTCATCTAGAAAAAAAACCCAAGTATATCGAGAGAAATCATCAACAATAACCAGACCATACTTGTTACCTCCAAGGCTAGCATAATTTTGAGGACCGAATAAATCCATATGAAGCAATTCAAGAGGACGAGTAGTAGTCATGATAGTCTTTGCTGAGTGATGTTTCTTGGCAATCTTTCCTGCTTCACAGGCACTGCATAGGCGATCTTTATCGAATTTCACATTATCAATTCCAACGATATTCTTCTTCGAGATAAGAGTTTGAAGATTTTTCATTCCTGCATGACCAAGTCTTCGGTGCCATAACCAACCAGAAGTGGCTTTAGCCATTAAGCATGTGGACACTGCAGGTCCCGAAGAGAAATCAACAATATAAAGATCACCTTTGCGATATCCTTCGAACATGAAGGAATAATCATCCTGTGAAAAGACAATACAACGAGAAGCAGAAAACAATACAAGCATACCCATATCACAAAGTTTTGAGATAGACATAAGATTATATCCTAGTGATTGAACAAGCATAACCTTGTCAATATGCTTATCCTTCGATATAGCAACCTTACCCAAACCAAGTACTTTTCCTTTGTTATTGTCACCGAAGGTAATATATCTCTGTGAAGATTCGGTAAGTTTGTCTTCGGTGAACAAATCTTTGTCTCCGGTCATATGATTTGTACAACCACTATCCATGACCCATTCGGATCCACCGGAGACATAGCCCTGCAGAAGAATTATTTCTTCTTAACCACCCACAAACGAGCAGGTGACTTAGAAGGCATGGAAGTGCTAGACGAGGCAACGATATTATAGCGAACATGATTATATTGTCGATCGGGACCATCAAGCACACCATAAACATAATTCCTCGATGAGGGGTTAGAGTACTGGTAGGTAAATGAAGTTTTGGTATTATTTTCACGATGACGATAAACATTTCTATCGACTCGATATTATTCCTTCTGGGGAACATTTGAAGTAGGCACCAAAGGTTCATTTCTATCCTCGAGAGAATAGTGTGATTCGGTGGTACCGAGGATTTTCCCTGCATAGAATGGTTAGGGGGCAGTTTTTCTACGAGAGATTTGCGAACCCAAATTTGTCGCTTATAGAAACCATTCTTCGGAGGAGTACCAACGAACTCAGCCGACACCTTTCCTTCCTGATCTTTGACAAGCTTGTAGTCAGAATCAAGTGATTCATCAACAATGGCCTTATCAATTTTGTAGCTAAAACCTGAAAGGTTAGCAATATAAATGGGCTTTTCCTTCGCCAGAACCCAGAAAGTTTTAGGATACTGCTCGGGTTCCCAGTAGGTACCATCAGGGTTGAGTTTCCTTACGAAACCAACTCCTTCGTTTCGAGGATTCCTATGAAGTAGAGCCTTCCTTAGGATATCACATAGGTACTGGTGTCCCTGCACACTTTTGAACATGCTTGTTTCAAATAAATTTCTCAACCTGAGGAGTTCCTCGGTAATGGTTTCCTCGTTCGAGGGGTTAGCATCATCAATAACAATAGGTTGCTTTCCTTTCAATTTCTCAGAAATAGACTCAATTTTCCTTCGTTCCAAACAAGTCAAGCAAGGTGAAGTAGATTCATTTTTAGCTCCTGAGCTCTGTTGAGCAATGAGCGTGAGATTGACACTCTCCAAATCTTCATGAGCTTCTCTCAGTTTCTCGAGATCCATTTTCCTTTGAAGGAATTCATAGGTTAGCTTCTCGTAGGCCACTGAGAGAAGATCATACCGAGAGGAAAGTTCATCATACTTTTCCTTCAGAGCAGCATGCTCATTTGTCAAAGTTTGACCTTTCTCAATCTCATCGATCAACAAAGTCTCAGAGTTTTGAATAGTTTCACTTAATGAATCTAGTTCATCTTGGTGGATAGAAGCAATTTTGGCAAGTTTGGCATAGCTTATCCTAGAGTTACTTTCATAAGCAGATCCATCAGAAGTATCGTAGGAATTGTTAGAAGAGGATACCTTAGCCTTGGCCATAAAGCAGTAAGCTGGAGATTCATCTTCACTGCTTTGGTTGGTGAAGAATGAACTTGAAGTCTTGTTCGAAGCAAATGCTAGACCAGCAACACCATCAGATTCAGAACCAGAACCAGAACCAGATCTTGAGTTTGATTCAGCTTCGGAACCGGAGGCTTCATCTTCAGAGTTCATCTCTTTACCCAAATAGGCTTTGGCACGGTGAGAATTCTTGCGTCAAGAGGAATATGATTTCGAGGAAGAACTCTTCCGATGCTTGTGGTACTTCTTCTTCTTATCATCATCAGAACCATCTTTTTAGTCTTTTCTGGACTTTGAATCATATCTCTTCAACTCACAGTTTTTGCTTGATCTGTGTTACTTGCTCGAAGAGTTGCTGTGAGAATGCTTTGATCTATGTTCAATTTCCCAAAGAGGACAATCAGCAATGAAGTGACCTGGCTTCTTGCACTTGTAGCAACAGTTATCTTTCGCTGACGAGTTTCTGGATGATGATCGATGCTTTGATGAATTGCTCGGATGTCTGGAAGAGTAGTTTTTCTTCGGTGAAGAGGAATTCCTTCTCTGGAAGCGGTTGAATCTTTTCATTATCAGTTCCAGATCTTTTCCAATGTTCTCGGGGTCATCAGTGGCACCACCAGATTCAGAGCTGGCTTCAGGAGTGGAATGATGTGAAGCTCTGGCCTTAAGTGCATGAGATTTTCTTCGAGTTCCGTTGACATCTCGTTTTTATTCTTCTTCCATTTCGAAAGTGTTGAGTCTCTCGAGAATATTAGAGGCAACAAGATCCTTGAAGTCAGTCCTTTCTGTCGGGAACCGGGGTTAGCGTATGTAATTCCAGTCATGATACAATCACATGGAGAGCCGAGAACCGTACCCACTTGTCTAAGCAGACAAGGCCAAGCACAGAACGTTCTCGGTAAGCATCGAACGTGAGGGGCATCCCATTCAGGCCGGATGATCAACTGAGATGGGTCCTCAATGTCCGCTCACAAGTCTAAATGCTTATGGGTGGTGAATCCCATATTCATAGACAAGTCGCCTCAACCATGTTGTCGATTGGATCCTAACTCTTACATAGACTTACTCCAGCCCGATAACTTAGTCGGGGTCTAGGACGGGCTCGATCATACAACAAAGTGTGCACGTGACAGAGTCACGAGCAATCGCATCGCGATGCCCCAAGCTGCGCACATCTAAGGGCCACTTGGTGTATAAAAGACCGCCAGCCAGATCACAACTAAGGTCTCGAAAACCCATACTAAGACATGCATGTTATAAACATACACGCAGCACACATGCCCAGTATGAACAGCAGGTATCATCACATAACTCTACAAAGTACTCTTTATTGATATACACATAGAGCATACAAAGATCACATGTCTGTGATCATCATTACATCAAACAACGGAAGCAAATTAGGTCTGAGTACAGACAAGTTTAACAAATGGCTTAGAGAAGCCTTGTAAACAAACATACCCTTCCACGAGGGACCAGACTGCTGTCTGGGACTATGCTAACTTAGTCAACGTCGAGCTTCAGGTCGGTGACTCCATCGGGGTCCGAGTTCTCATCTAAAACAAAGAATAAGCAAACGTGAGTACAAAGTCGTACTCAGCAAGACTTACATCAGATCTATACTACTCATGCTCAAGTATCAAGGTAAAGGGAGGTGGGGTTTCATCATGCAGAAGTGCCAGCTTTGACTTGGCTAATCCTGAACTACGAGTACCAGACTTGAGGTAAGAAGCGTACATGAGTCCACTACATCTCCAACCAATACACCACTATGGTGCCTTCCTCGACTTCCCCACGAGAAAGCACGCCATAGCACTCACACTTATCTTGGTGTATTTTAGAAGTATCCAGTTCAAGTTGTCTAATAATCAGGTACAGGTTCCAAGTAGTCCTTAACCGCGGACGCGGCTATTCGAATAGTTTTGTTAACCTTGCAAGGGTGTAAGCTACACACACATGACAATCGGTTACCGCCAGGTCTCGCCACCGTTCAAGAGGTGATAGCGAGGATGTTCACCACGACACTTCGCTCACAACCTGTCTATTCCAGGAGTCGACTATCTGAGTTTGCCTCCGCTCGAGAGCCCGGCCGGATCAACGAAACGGACTCAAACAATGCAGGTGACCGAGACGCCACCTCTGGCAGATGGTTTTCCTGCCTCACAGGTGCACCCACATATCTATATGATGCAACCATTTCCTTTGTTCTTTTTCTATGCACATGTCAAATGGAAAGCCCGAACTAATGTGACTCCTGGACGTCGACACGGATCAAGGTACTAGGCCGAGAGGGGTCAGTGAGCCCAATGTGTGGTTGTACTCTTTGTCTTGGATTACCATACAAGAACTCGGTGCTTAAGGCGGTGTCCAACGAGACAACCCACTGTGTACTCCTACACAGCCTCTCATCGTCCACCTTGTATTAGGGTGGATTCACCAACACAGTTTCACTTTCATCAACACCATGTTCACCATCATCCCGACTCACATCAAAAGCAACCTCACTGTAACACTAAGCATGCAATAAGCTGTAACAGTTTCAGGGGCCACATGATATCAAACAACTCCTATGTCAACTAGGATTGTGGTTTGCTTACTACTTTGACAAGATGATAGGTCATGCAAAGGATATGGGTTCAACTACGCGGTAGAATCGATACAAGATGATCTCCTAAACATGCATAAGCGAGACTTAGAGGGAATTGGGATTTTATAGACATGATCAATGGGGTTTGCTTGCCTTGTTGACGAGGTTCGATATCGGGGTCTTCAACGAAGGGGTGGCCTCCGGTTTCGGTTGCACGTCTATCGAGCAAACAATCAAACAAGGTATAAATTTATTTGCAATGCTCAAACACATGATCAATATTGAAATGGTGATGTTCTTGGTCACAAAGTGGGTACAATTCCATTTAAAAGAAGTCAAATGCAAAGTCATTTGCAAATGTGCTTCAAATTTGAATTTGAAATAAAGCCATATGGATGTTTTTCACTGTTCACCCATTTTAAATTGGTCAAACATGAAAACAGAGTCCATATTCATAAACCTTGGATTTTTCTGATAATTTTAGACATATTATATGTCCAATTTGGAGTTCATATGAATTAGTTATGATTTTCCAAAGTTTATTCAATTTTCTGTAATTTCTGTAATTACTTTAATTCATTTCTATTTTCTGGAAAGTCTTTATTGCGTCATGCTGAGGTCAGGGTGACGTCACAGGGGGGGGACGGGTGGGGTCGGCTTGTCAGTGGAAGAGGGGTTTAAACCCGGTTTAGTTTAATTAAACAGGGTTATTAGGGGGGCCAGGGCCCACCAGTCAGTGACCCAAGGGTCACTAACAGGGGATTAGCCCCCTAAGCTAATCGGGCCGCCGGCGGTTAGCCGCCGGTGACTAACCCGTGCGGCGGCGCCCGTTGCGGACGGCGGTTCCGGGCACGTCTGGGCACGGGGAAGCTACCAGGGGGTAGCCCGTGCTCGCCCGCTTCGAGCTGTGCCACTGGGGTCTCAAGGGGAGGTCTGGGAGCGCGCCGGCGATGAAGAGCAGCGGCGGCGCAGCTCTGTCTTAGGCGAGATCAGTGGCTAGGGCACGGGGAGGAGAAGGGAGTAGGGCAAAACGACGAGCTGCTCACCCTGAGCGTGAAGAGGAACTCGGGGAAGCCGGAGGAGGCGAGACGGCGGCGTATTTCTCGCTGGAGCTTCACGGCGGCCGGAGAGGAACGGTGACGAAGGCGTTGGCTCCGGAGCTCCCAGGCTCGATTAACTGCACGGCTTGACGAAGACGATGCTGGCGGAGCTTCTGGACAGCTTGCGGCGGCGAGTGGGGCACGGTGGCCGCGAGATCTACGGCGGCGTGCTCCGGCTGGGCTTCGGGTCCGTGCGAAAACTCGACGAAAAGCGACGAGGAGGAAGCAGCGATGGGGGCAAAAGGTGTGGCGGCTCCTGGAGGGTGTGGTGGCGCGAGGAGAAGCCTTGGGGGGGGGGCTAGAAGGTGCTCGCCGTCGAGGTGGCGGTCGTCGGCCCCCGGCATGCTCGACAGCGAGCTGCTTGGGGTAGACGACAAGCTCGTCTGGTGGGCTGGGCCGAGGCCTAAGGTAAGTTGGGCCAGATGGCCAGGGGGTTCCTCTTTTCTATTTCTTTCTGTTTTTCCTTTTCTGTAAATATGTTTTGCCCTGAATAAAATAGCAAGGCATTTTATAAAATCATGAAAACTTTTATGTGGGCTTATAACATAAATAGCTAGCCACTCATAAGTTTTGGTGACTTTTAAAAATCAAACAATTTGAATTTAAATTCAAATTGGAGTTTAATTTAATTTCCAATTCACCTTTTGAATTTTTGAATATTCCATGGGCATGGGAAAATTCCCAAACCACTTTTGCAATGATCAGCAACAATTCTAGGAATTTTCCAAACATTCAAATGATTTTTGGATTTTTTTTATTTGGCCATTTATTTAAATTCTTAGGGCTTTTTGTTTTCCCCAGTTTTGATTTTTTTTGAAATTTCCCATGATGCAAAGGGACAAGCAAACCCTAGCACTTACCCTAGTTGGGGTTCTGACACTTTTCTTGAACATCAACACAATGTGATCGAAGGAATCATCAAGGGAATGGAGAAAAGTCCTGACAATGATCCGATTGGTAATGTCTTCGGCACCGAGAGAAATCAGTTCATTTGACAACGCAGTGAGTCTGCTATATATGGAGTTAACTTTCTCTCCCTCGTGCCTCTTGAAACGATAGAATTTGCTTCGAAGGGTGTCAATACGAGCATCTTTTTGAGTAGAGACACCTTCACCAATCTTCTCGAGATAATCCCAGACACCTTTGGCCGAAGAAATATTCTTGACTTCATGATATTTTTATGGAATCAGATGATTTGTGATGAATACCCAGACTTCAGAATCGAGGGCCATTTTCTTTGCCTCTTCAGGAGTGATAGCGCTTCTATCTTTGACATTTACACCATTCTTGACAACTTCCCAAGCGGCAGAGTTGATGGCCATGATGTTCCTCTTCATTTTGTCCTTCCAATAGGGGTAGTCCTTCCCATTGTAGATAGGAATCGGTTCCCCCGAGAGAACAGCTGCAAACGACATTCTTGACAACACTCCAGGTGGTTAGACCAAAATACGCAGAGCATAGGGAATGCCTAGCTCTAATACCAATTGAAAGCTCAAGAATGATCGGAGGGGGAGGGGGTGAATGATCACTTCTAAAAATTCTAAGGAACTTAGAAGGAATTCATGCAAACAACGAAGGACTAAAGATATCTCGAAGGAAATACAATATCGAAAGATATACATAGCTCGAAGGGATTGGGAGCGAAGGTAAACATCGAAGGCAAACAGACAACGAGTAAATACTTAAAGTAAATGAGAGAAGGAAAACGATCCTGACACGACGATGTTAGGTAAACCAGTTCACACTCTGTAAAGTGCCACGTCTGGTTGGAGGGACTGGTGATTGAACACCTGGAGCAAAACTCTCTCCGTCCTATTCTCCACTGCAACAAACTCCTCGAGCTTGTCCAATTTTACTCGTGGTAGATGATTCAGGACATCTCCGAGACCTTTACAAACTTCCTTCAGCAGCGACAATTTCTCTTCGATTGCTTGACAGGCGACGCCTAACCTTCTAGGAGACTTGCAGTTCTCCAAGATAAAAAGATCGGCTAATCTCGACCTAAGTCTCTATGAATTGCTCAACTCAGTTCAGACTTGGGTTTTGATTTTCTCTCGATGAATCTCTCTTGGGATGCTCACAATACTTTTGTCTTAGAATCTTCAGTGGAGTAGCCAACCCGAAATGGCGGGTAGGTGAGGGGTATTTATAGGTGGCGATCCCCATGGGTAAAATGACTGAAGTGATCCGATGCAACCGCTTGACGGGTGTTGACAACGGTCGGATTCCAATCACTGCGCAACTTTACTTGAGGAACAAGTAAGTTGACTTACCGAGCGAGTTCTCTCTCTCGAAGGCACGAAGTGCGATGACTTTTCCTTCGAGCTATTCACTCGACTCAGTAATATTTCTCTCGGTAGGATTTCGTGGGTTTAGGTTGAGCAGAGCAAATTCACTTCGACTAAGATCTCAACTAGCAAACCCCTCTTGATAGTACGCTTTTTCCTACGACTCAAGAAAATAGAGAGAAACTAGTAAAAAGACTAAGTCTTCGACCATCTTCATCTTTCTCCTCGTTGCGCTTTTACCCGAGAGTCTTCTTCTTCAACGACATTTTTAGGGGCCGTCTTCCTTCAAAGGTTTCGGTAGTTGACTACAGCTTCGCTGCAGTGAGTTGTCCTTCGACCTTCTCCTTGCAAACTCCATTCTTTCGGAACCTAAATGTCTGTTTATACTCGAAAACAATATTAGTTCCACTTCTGCTTTGTCCAACAATGTCCAAAACCTTCGGGGGCAAAACTTGCTCTTACACTAACCTTTTGAAAGGTCCCACCATATCAAGCCCCCACACTGCAAAAGGGCCAAGTGATAGGTATCATCCTGAGTTCTTGAGCCGGCACATGAGCTTGCTTTGCGTAGCGCTGACATCCATCACACTTCTTGACTATATCCTCTTCATCCGCATGTGCTGTGAGCCAGTAGAATCCATGTCTATAAGCTTTAGCCACCAGCGAACGAGAGTCGTCGTGATGCCCACAGTCTCCAGAGTGTATCTCATTGAGGATCTCTGTACCTTCTTCTGGTGACACACATCTTTGAAAAACATCTGCGGGGCTTCGCCGATGTAACTCACCGTTGATGAGTACAAAAGATTTGCTCCTTCTGACAATTTGTCTGGCCAGTACCACATCCGTAGGTAGGATTCCCCGGGTCTTGTAATCCAAATAAGGTACAACCCATGAGGGGGTGGCGTGTATTGAGGCCACCAAAGCTGGTTCTGGATCCGGCTCCGCTATATCTTGCTCCTTTGGTGTTTGCACGGACGGCTTTGTCAGGACGTCCAGGAACACATTTGGTGGAACCGACTTTCACTGAGAGCCGAGCCGGGATAAAGCGTATGCGGCTTCTTTTAGCTTGCGCTCCACATAGTCCACCTGGTACCCAACAAAGAAACCGGCTTGTCTTTCCACCTCTCGCCGATAAGCTGCCATAGTGGCATCTTTGGAGTTCCATTTTCCCGACACTTGTTGGGAAACAAGGTCGGAATCGCCGTAGTATTGGATCCGACTTATGTTCATCTCACGAGCCAGCCGTAGCCCATGAAGTAAGGCCTCATATTCTACTGCATTGTTGGTGCAAGTGAACTGCAGCTGCAAGACATAGAATTTTTTCTCTCATTTAGGAGAAGTGAGGACCACGCCGGCTCCTGACCCTTGAAGCTGCCGACTGCCATCGAAATGCATTGTAGAATATTTGGTAATCTGCTTCTCCGGAGGTGCTTGGATTTCTGTCCAATCATTGATGAAGTCGACTAAGGCTTGGGACTTGATGGTCGTGTGCGGTTCATACTTGATGTGATAAGCCCCCAACTCTATAGCCCACTTTGCAATCCTCCCCGTGGCTTCCCGGTTCTGGATCATATCTGCAAGTGGTGCTGAGCTGACTACAGTTATGGGGTGCTCCTGGAAGTAGTGCTTGAGTTTCCTACATGCCATGAATACACCAAGGACCAGTTTCTGCCAGTGAGGGTAATGTTTCTTCAATGAAGTCAAGACCTCACTAACATAATAGACCGGCCTCTGCAAAGGGTGCTCTTTATCGGCTTCCATATGCTCAACCACAACCACAACACTGACAGCTTGATTGTTGGATGAGATATAGAGCAGCATTGGCTCCTTTGGCTTAGGAGCCGCTAATATTGGAGCCTGGGACATCTGTTTCTTCAGTGACTCCAGAGCCTGATCAGCCTCATCATCCCAGATGAATTTCTCCGACTTTCGCAAGAGTCGGTAGAGGGGATCGCCTTTTCTCCAAGCCAGCTTATGAACCGACTCAGGGCAGCTACACATCCTGTCTCCAGGTAGATTTTTCCTATCGGCCGTGCTGACTTGCCTGAGACTATTCCATGGAAATCAGTGTTGGAGGATTGCAGTTGTTTATGAGTTAGTTCCATTCTGCGGAAGGTCTCGTAGTAAAGGATATCGATGCTGCTTCCTCCATCCATGAGTACTTTATTGAGCGTGTAACACCCAATTTGTGGAGAAACTACCAGGGCCAGAGAGCCCGGGTTTTCTACCACTGGTGCGTGATCATCCCTTGTCCAGATGATCGGTTGTTCAGACCAATTAAAACACCTGGGACAAGCCGGCTCTGTGACCACGACCATGGCAGCTCTCTGCTGTAACTTCCTGTCTCTCCGACAGCTGTTGTGTTAGGTAATATTGTACTAGTTGGTAATTAAGCAAAGTAGTATTGCACTACATATTAGCTAGTTGGTCTAGTTTGTGTCCTATACGGGTGTATAAGGTGGTAGTCCGAGTCTAACTAGATTAGTTAGTTTCCAAGTTAAGCTAGTCGTGTGTGAGTTAGCTTTGTTAGAGTCCTAGTCTGTTTAGGTGTCCGGTGAGGTTAGCCCATATTGTACGTGTATATATACATGTGCAAGGGTTGAGTTTTGTAACACCCTGTGGAAAATATAGAGAAAATAAAGAAGAGGGCACGATATGTGCCCTTGGCCATAAATATTTTGTGTGCGCGATTGTTCGTAGGAAATTTATGTGAGCGATACTGAGGGATTAAATTCCAACAATTGTCATCAGTGCAAGGTCGATCTGAAGCTGCGCTTGCCCTGGGGTAGCGCCTGACTAGCGCCCCGGGGTAGGAAATATAGTCGCCGAAGGTGCGGCGACAAGAAGAGAGGCAGGCCATGAAGTCGCTGAGTTGTGTAGTGGTGATGAGGATCAAGCGATCGTCGTTCGGCGGGGCGACATGGACGGAGTTGATAGGTTGTCGTCGGTAAGGCAGTGGAAGATGATCGTTGATGGGAGAAGTGGTGCCGAGGTGTAGTGCCGGAAAGCCGTCAAGATCGTTGACCGGGAGTTAGAGTCAAAGAGTTGTGCGAGTTTGCACAGTCGTTCGTCGTCACGTCTGTTAGTCGTCGTCATGTCCAAGTGCATGTCTCTGTGAGGATCCGTTGAAGATGAATTGTGTCACGGTCGAAGTGCTGTCCGGTGTGGTGTATTTGTCGGAACCCGGGGTTAGCGTATGCAAGTCCCGCTACGACATAGTCATATGGAGAGCCGAGAACCGTACCCACTTTTCTAAGCAGACAAGGCCAAGCGCAGAATGTTCTCGGAAATCATCGTACGTGAGGGGCACCCCATCCAGGCCGGATGATCAACTGAGATGGGTCCTCATCGTCCGCACACAAGTCTAAATGATATGGGTGATGAACTCCCATATTCACAGACAAGTCGCCTCAACCATACTATCGACTATCTCATAGATCTTACATAGACTTACTCCCGCCCGATCACTTAGTCGGGGTCTAGGGCGGGCTCGATCATACAACAAAGTGTGCACGAGACAGAGTCTCGAGCAATCGCATCATGATGCCCCCAGCTGCGCACATCTAAGGGCCACTTGGCATATAAAAGACCGCCAGCCAGATCACAACTAAGATCTCGAAAACCCATAAAAAGACATGCATGTTATAAACATACACGCAGCACACATGCCTTGTATGAACAACAGGTATCATTGCAATTCTCTACAAAGTATACATTTTATTGATAACTCTCACAGAGTGCACACAGAGATCACAAGTCTGTGATCCAACATTACAACAAACATGCGGAAGCAAAGTAGGTCTAAGTACTGACAAATTTAACAAATGGCTTAAGAAGCCTTATTTAAACACAAGCCCTCCATGAGGGAACCAGTCGTCTGACTGGGACTACACTAGCTTGGTCTTCAGTCGTCGAGATCGATGAAGAATCCACCTTCGGGGTCAGTGGGTTCATCTAAAACATAGAATAAGCAAACGTGAGTACAAAGTCGTACTCAGCAAGACTTACGTAGGACTATACTACTCATGCACATGCATCAAGGTAAAGGGAGGTGGGGTTCAATTGCAGAAGTGCCAGCTTTGACTTGGCTAGTCCTGAACTACGAGTACCAGACTTGAGGTAAGAAGCGTACACGAGTCCACTACATCTCCAATCAATTACACCACTATGGTACCTTCCTCGACTTCCCCACAAGAGAGCACGCCATAGCACTCACGCTTATCTTGGAAGGTTTTATAATTATCCGGTTCAAGTTATCTAATAATCAAGCTAAGCTTTCCAAGTAGTCCCTTACCGCGGACGCGGCTATTCGAATAGTTTATTAACCCTGCAGGGGTGTACTGCTACACACATGAAACCATCAGTTACCGCCGGGATCTCGTCACCCTTCAAGCGGGTGTCGGCGAGGATAATCTCCACAACTTTTACCTCACAGCCAACTCAGGTTCAATGAAGACGCCTATCTGGGATGGTTTCCACATTCGTAACCCGGCCGGTTTACCGAAGTGGTCCCAGAAGATGTGTGCGTGGTGCATAAGCCGGTCTCGGTTGAGCCGTTCTCTCACCTTGCATCCAGGCCACAAACCTACAAGAACTCCGAACTACTGCGACTCATTGAACTGAGCAGGGGTGAGTTAGTAGGTTGAGCGGGGATCTGTTTTCCCAACATGTGGTAGTACTCTTCAGCTTGGATCACCACACAAGAACTCGGGCTTAAGGCGGTGTTCAACGAGACAACCCACTCTGTACTCCTACACAGCCTCTCATCGTTCACCTTGTATTAGGGTAGATTCACCAACACATATCCACCATCATCATCATGATCACTACCATCCGGACTCACATAACAGTATCAACACTGTAACACTCTAAGCATGCAATAAGCAGTAACAATTGCAGGGGCCACATGATATCAACCAACTCCTACATTTGCTAGGATTGTGGTTTGCTTACTAATGTGACAAAAGATAGGTCATGCAAAGGGATGGGTTCATCTATGCGGTAGAAAAATTAGCATGGTAATCATCCTATACAATGCATAAGCGAGACATGAGAGGGAATTGGGATTTTATCGACATGATCAATGGGGGTTTGCTTGCCTTGCTGACGAGGTTCAGTCTCGGGATCTTCAACGAAGGGGGGGCTGCCTCCTGTTCCGGTTCCACCTCTACTCGACAAACAACGAGCAAGGGAGCACAATAAGTACAATGCACAATCACATGGTTGAAGGTTGAAACTTGATGTATATGCTTCTGATGTGTGAGGCAATTCCATTTAAATGGAGTATATTGCAAATGAAATTGCAAATTCAAACTCCAATTTGAATTCAATTTAGCCAAGTTACAAATGCTATTGTTTGATCAATGTAATTTCATCTTGACATGTGTATGATATGCCTCTGATGTTCAAGTGAATTGGGGTATGTTGCTAAGGTTCAGAATGCAAAAGCATTTGAATTTAATTTGATTAAATTCCAATTAAACCAAATAGAAAATAATCTATCCAAATATACAACTTTCAACTATGTTTGATATATTATAAGTTAAATTTGGAGTTAATATGAATTTTCTATGAATTTCCAAATGTTAGAGTATTTTCTGCCAATTTCTGGAATTGTTTTAATTAGAAAAGCATTTACTGCATCAGCATGAGGTCATGCTGACGTCAGGGGTGCACTGACCACTGGGACCCACATGTAAGTGACTCTGTTGTTTAAATACACTGATTAACTTTGATTTATACTTAATAGGGGATTAATTAGGGGCTGGGCCCACATGTCATGGTCACTGGAAGGTGGGGCCAGGGGGATTAAGGGCTGGGTTAAGCTCTAATGGAGGGGGGGGGGGTCGTCGCCGGCGTGTACTGTTCGCCGGAGCACGTCGGGATCGTGCTCGTGGCACGCGTTTGACGCGCTGCTGGCACTGTTCGCGAGCTGGGAGTGCGCCGTGTCGAACTGGAGTGGAGGGGAAGGCTGGGAGGCCCTGCAATGGTGACGACGACGTGCCCTAGCGGAGGCAAAGGCACGGGCTCGAGGCAAAGCTCGCCGTGGTGCTCCGCTTGAGCCAGCGATGCACGAATTCAACACACAGAAGCAAGGCGGAGACGATGAACATGAAGACGGCGACGTTAGCGTAGCAGAGGCTTGTCTCCATGGTTCCCGGCGGCGAGGAGCTTCGGCTCTCATGGAGGAACGGCACAGAGGAAGCAATCGAGGGTGTAGCCAGAGGGGTTTTGCTCACCAGGTGATGGTGAACGCGATGGAGTAGGCGACGAGCTCGGGGAGGTCACGGTGGCGCCGGAATTTGAGTTCGACACGGGGTGGGGAAGAAGACCCCTGTGCCCCTTTGGGCCGGCTAGGCCAGATGGGCTGGCTTCGCCTAGGCGTCAGGTAAGGTTTTCTCTATTTTCTTTTCTGTTTAATCTTTCCTTTCTGTTCTTCTTTTCTGTAATTTGTTTTGCTGTGCTAAATAAATTGCTAGGCATTTTATTAAATGCTAAAACTTTTTACATGGCCTCATAATATATTAGGCTAGCCACTTGTAAAGTTTGGCACTTTTTAAAATTCAAAACATTTGAATTTTAAATCAAATATGGGTTTTTGATTAATTCTAAGGTCCTGTTTGAATATTTGAAAAATCCATGAGCATGGGGTGGGTCCCACATCACTTGATATGTGATCACACTCATTTATAAGACTTTTCAAAAATCAAACATGAATTTTTGGAGAAGATTTATTTCTGGCCTTTTGAATTAATTCATCTGGGGGGGGGTTCCTTCTCCCATTTGAGTTTGAAATTGATTTCTTTTGAAATTTTTAACTTGATGCAAGGTGACTTGCTAATCCTAGCACATTACCTAACAGAGGGTTCTGACAACTCGCCCCCACTCAACAGAATCTCGTCCCGAGATTCAGAAGTCTGCGGGAGGAAGGAGGGGTGCTCGGCACAGAGACGGTTTTCTCTTTCCCACGTGGCTTCTCTCTCAGAGAGGTGTGACCATTGCACTTTCAGAAACTTAATATTCTGACGACGAGTGACACGCTCTGCTGAATCAAGAATACGAACGGGTTATTCTCGATAATAAAGGTCATCTTGGAGATCAAGCGTTTCATGGTCGACTTCGCGGATGGGGTCCTTGAAGCAACGCCTGAGTTGTGACACATGGAATACATCATGTACTCGGGAAAGGTGCGGGGGTAGTTCAAGTTGGTAGGAAACTTCTCCACGTTTAGTAAGAATGCAGAAAGGTCCGATGTAACATGGGGCCAACTTGCCTTTGATACCGAAACGTTGGGTTCCCTTCAGAGGAGTAACCCGAAGGTAAGCCTTCTCATCCATATTGTAGCTCTCTTGCCTATGATGACGATCATAGTAGCTTTTCTGACGATACTGGGCTGCTTTCAATTGATCACGAACAATGCGAACTTGCTCTTATGCTTCCTTGATCATATCCGGTCCAAATAATTGTCTTTCACCGGTTTCTGACCAGTTTAGGGGTGTTCGACATCGCCGTCCATATAGGAGTTCAAAAGGAGCCATGTTCAGACTAGATTGGAAACTATTGTTATAAGAAAATTCGGCGAATGGAAGAGACTTATCCCAATTCTTTCCGAATGAGATAACACAAGCTCTGAGCATGTCCTCGAGAATTTGGTTAACCCTTTCGACTTGACCGCTAGACTGAGGATGGAAAGTTGTACTAAAGGAGAGATGAGTTCCCATAGCATTCTGAAAGCTTCCCCAGAATCTAGAGGTGAAAAGGCTACCATGATCAGAATTGATTTCCAAAGGAACACCATGAAGAGACACAATTCTATAGACATACAAGTCCGCTAACTGGCTAGCAGTTATAGACTCGCGAACGGGCAGGAAGTGTGCAACTTTGGAAAGTCTATCTACCACAACGAAGATGGCATAACTTCCTTTCTGGGTTTTTGGAAAGCCAGTGATGAAATCTATAGTGACTTTGTCCCATTTCCACTCTGGAATAGGCAAAGGTTGAAGTGTACCAACAGGTCCTTGATGTTCGGCCTTAATGCAACGACAAACATCACATTCGGCAATGAACTGAGCAATTTGTCGCTTCATCCTAGTCCACCAAAATCTCTGGCGTAGGTCTCGGTAAATCTTTGTGCTACTAGGATGAATCGAGAGGGGTGTGTCATGGGCCTCCTTGAGAATTAGCCTCCTAAGATTGTGTTTTTGTGGTACAACCAATCGAGTGCTAAAGAAAACGACACCTTGATCATTTATGGAGAAACATTTAGCAACTCCGCTAGAAATGTTCTTCTGGATCTCTCGAATACCACTATCACGTTTCTGGGCGGCTATAATTTTATCCTCAAGGGTTGGTTTCGCTACCAAGGTAGAAAGATAACCATGAGGAACAATCTCAAGATTGAGTCTGCAAAATTCCTCATGAAGAAGTGGTTGATACTGTTGTAACATGAGGTTGTTACAATACGACTTACGACTTAGTGCATCAGCCATGACATTGGCTTTGCCTGGGGTGTAAGAAATTCCTACATCGTAATCTTTTATCAACTCAATCCAGCGTCTTTTCCTGAGATTAAGATCTGGCTGGGTGAATATGTATTTGAGGCTTTGGTGGTCGGAAAAGATCTGAGAACGATTACCAAGGAGGTAATGTCGCCAAGTTGTCAGGGCATGAACTACGGCAACGAGTTCAAGATCATGGGTAGGATAGTTCTCTTCATGTGGCCGCAACTGGCGTGAAGCATACGCTACCACATGTCTATCTTGCATAAGTATGCATCCTAACCCTTGCCGTGAGGCGTCACAAAAGATCTCGAAATCCTTTTTGGTGTCTGGAGGTGCAAGTACGGGTGCAAAAGTCAATCTCCTTTTTAGCTCTTGAAAGCTTTCCTCACACTTGGGAGTCCAGAGGAATTTCTTATCTTTCTTGAGGAGTTCCGTTAGAGGCTTTGAAACTTGAGAAAAGTTCTCGACAAAGCGGCGGCAATAGCTGGCTAGGCCAAGAAAACTTCTAACTTGCTTAACCGATTCAGGTGGAGTCCAGTCAAGGACGGCCTGAACTCTCTAGGGATTCACAGCAATGCCTCTTGCAGAAATCACGTGGCCTAAGTAGGTCACTTCTGGTAGCCAAAATTCACACTTGGAGAATTTAGCATACAGGCGATGCTCTCGAAGTTTCATCAATACCAGCCTTAGATGTTCGGCATGTTCTTCTTCGTTCTTCGAGTAGATGAGAATGTCATCAAGATAAACTACAACAAATTTATCTAGGTACTCCATGAAGATCGAATTCATCATGCGTGAGAAAGTGGCGGGGGCATTGGTTAAACCGAAGGACATGACGGTGTACTCGTAAAGACCATAACGAGTAGTAAAAGCTGTTTTGGGAATGTCCTCGTTTCGGATTTTGATTTGATGACAACCTAATCTCAAATCCATCTTGGAGAAGATAGAGGATCCAGCAAGTTGATCATAAAGATCATTGATCTTGGGCAGTGGGTACTTGTTCTTTATCGTCGCTAAATTTAGCGAGCGATAGTCTACGCACATCCTTTCTGTTCCATCTTTCTTCCTTACGAACAGAACGGGGCAACCCTGGCGATGAGCTAGGGAGGATGAAGCCTTTTGCCAACAAAGCTTCAAGTTGGATTTTAAGCTCAGCTAACTCACGTGGGTCCATTTTGTATGGGCGTCTGGAAATTGGTGCGGATCCTGGCATAAGATCCACTATGAACTCTACACATCTGTCGGGTGGTACAGTTTAAGGGGTTGGGTTACTGGATGATTTTCCTAGAGGATGACCATGGCCTACTAGGGGTTACAACAGATACGTCAGAGTAGCAAAGAACCCCAACACAATGGTTAGTGTGGTTCTTCTGGCTAGAAGACATCTAAAGTGGGAGGAATAGCTGCAAATGATTCAGTATAGATTTCTAGAACAAAACCTACATCAAACACTATGGAACTGTCGGGAATGCCACCTAGCAAATCTTATGGAAAGACATCCGAAATAGATAGAAGGAGTTTGCAAATGCATCAGATTATGAAGAAACCTGGAATGACTCGGACAGCATAACGGCTGTAATTGTAAGAAATGACAATTTCTTACAACATGAAAACATCACTCACATACGATGTAAGAAATCAGGAAGCATAACAACTATAGCAAACCGAACACAACTTTCCTACGGCTACAAGGAGGCAATCAACGAGATGTTCTAGTAATACATAGATGAGCCTAGTCCTATCTTCCCATAGAACAAGATGAGGGTGACTCAGAACTCAGAACGAAGGGGGTAAGGAGAAAAAAGAAGCCTTACATTGTTCCCTTATATACCCAGAGTAACTATATAACTATAACAAGCTAGACTCGACTTCGGCCAAGGCTGATAATCCTACAGTCAGTCCTGCTCTGATACCAAGTCTGTCGGGACCCGGGGTTAGCGTATGCAAGTCCCGCTACGACATAGTCATATGGATAGCCGAGAACCATACCCACTTGTCTAATTAGACAAGGCCAAGCTCAGAACGTTCTCGGAAAGCATCGTACGTGAGGGGCACCCCATCCTGGCCGGATGATAAACTGAGATGGGTCCTCATCGTCCGCACACAAGTCTTAATGATATGGGTGATGAACTCCCATATTCACAGACAAGTCGCCTCAACCATACTATCGAGTATCTCATAGATCTTACATAGACTTACTCCAGCCCGATCACTTAGTCGGGGTCTAGGGCGGGCTCGATCATACAACAAAGTGTGCACGAGACAGAGTCTCGAGCAATCGCATCGCGATGCCCCAAGCCGCGCACATCTAAGGGCCACTTGGCGTATAAAAGACCGCCAGCCAGATCACAACTAAGGTCTCGAAAACCCATACAAAGACATGCATCTTATAAACATACACGCAACACACATGTCTTGTATGAACAGCAGGTATCATTGCAATTCTCTACAAAGTATACATTTTATTGATAACTCTCACAGAGTACACACAGAGATCACAAGTCTGTGATCCAACATTACAACAAACAAGCGGAAGCAAAGTAGGTCTGAGTACATACAAGTTTAACAAATGGCTTAAGAAGCCTTATTTAAACACAAGCCCTCCACGAGGGAACCAGTCGTCTGACTGGGACTACACTAGCTTGGTCTTCAGTCGTCGAGCTCGATGAAGAATCCACCTTCGGGGTCAGTGGGTTCATCTAAAACATAGAATAAGCAAACGTGAGTACAAAGTCGTACTCAGCAAGACTTACGTAGGAACTATACTACTCATGCACATGCATCAAGGTAAAGGGAGGTGGGGTTCAATTGCAGAAGTGCCAGCATTGACTTGGCTAGTCCTGAACTACGAGTACCAGACTTGAGGTAAGAAGCGTACACGAGTCCACTACATCTCCAATCAATTACACCACTATGGTACCTTCCTCGACTTCCCCACGAGAAAGCACGCCATAACACTCACGCTTATCTTGGCAGGTTTTATAATTATCCGGTTCAAGTTGTCTAATAATCAAGCTAAGCTTTCCAAGTAGTCTCTTACCGCGGACGCGGCTATTCGAATAGTTTATTAACCCTGCAGGGGTGTACTGCTACACACATGAAACCATCAGTTACCGCCGGGATCTCGTCACCCTTCAAGCGGGTGTCGGCGAGGATAATCTCCACAACTTTTACCTCACAACCAACTCAGGTTCAATGAACACGCCTATCTGGGATGGTTTCCACATTCGTAACCCGGCCGGTTTACCGAAGTGATCCCAGAAGATGTGTGTGTGGTGCATAAGCCGGTCTCGGTTGAGCCGTTCTCTCACCTTGCATCCAGGCCACAAACCTACAAGAACTCCGAACTACTGCGACTCATTGAACTGAGCAGGGGTGAGTTAGTAGGTTGAGCGGGGATCTGTTTTCCCAACATGTGGTAGTACTCTTCAGCTTGGATCACCACACAAGAACTCGGGCTTAAGGCGGTGTTCAACGAGACAACCCACTCTGTACTCCTACACAGCCTCTCATCGTTCACCTTGTATTAGGGTAGATTCACCAACACATATCCACCATCATCATCATGATCACTACCATCCGGACTCACATAACAGTATCAACACTGTAACACTCTAAGCATGCAATAAGCAGTAACAATTGCAGGGGCCACATGATATCAACCAACTCCTACATTTGCTAGGATTGTGGTTTGCTTACTAATGTGACAAAAGATAGGTCATGCAAAGGGATGGGTTCATCTATGCGGTAGAAAAATTAGCATGGTAATCATCCTATACAATGCATAAGCGAGACATGAGAGGGAATTGGGATTTTATCGACATGATCAATGGGGGTTTGCTTGCCTTGCTGACGAGGTTCAGTCTCGGGATCTTCAACGAAGGGGGGGCTGCCTCCTGTTCCGGTTCCACCTCTACTCGACAAACAACGAGCAAGGGAGCACAATAAGTACAATGCACAATCACATGGTTGAAGGTTGAAACTTGATGTATATGCTTCTGATGTGTGAGGCAATTCCATTTAAATGGAGTATATTGCAAATGAAATTGCAAATTCAAACTCCAATTTGAATTCAATTTAGCCAAGTTACAAATGCTATTGTTTGATCAATGTAATTTCATCTTGACATGTGTATGATATGCCTCTGATGTTCAAGTGAATTGGGGTATGTTGCTAAGGTTCAGAATGCAAAAGCATTTGAATTTAATTTGATTAAATTCCAATTAAACCAAATAGAAAATAATCTATCCAAATATACAACTTTCAACTATGTTTGATATATTATAAGTTAAATTTGGAGTTAATATGAATTTTCTATGAATTTCCAAATGTTAGAGTATTTTCTGCCAATTTCTGGAATTGTTTTAATTAGAAAAGCATTTACTGCATCAGCATGAGGTCATGCTGACGTCAGGGGTGCACTGACCACTGGGACCCACATGTAAGTGACTCTGTTGTTTAAATACACTAATTAACTTTGATTTAAACTTAACAGGGGACTGTTCGTCGGAGCACGTCGGGATCGTGCTCTGGGCACGCGTTTGACGCGCTGCTGGCACCATTCGCGAGCTGGGAGTGCGCCGCGTCGAACTGGAGTGGAGGGGAAGGGTGGGAGGCCCTTCAATGGCGACGACGACGTGCCCTAGCGGCGGCAGAGGCACGGGCTCGAGGCAAAGCTCGCCGTGGTGCTCCGCTTGAGCCAGCGATGCACGAATTCGACGCACAGGAGCAAGGCGGAGACGATGGACATGAAGACGACGACGTTAGCGTAGCAGAGGCCCGTCTCCATGGTTCCCGATGGCGAGGAGCTTCGGCTCTCATGGCGGAACGGCACAGAGGAAGCAATCGAGGGCGTAGCTAGAGGGGTTTTGCTCACCAGGTGATGGTGAACGCGATGGAGTAGGCGACGAGCTCGGGGAGGTCACGGTGGCGCCGGAATTTGAGTTCGATCCGTGGTGGCCGGAGTGGAAGACGATGAAGCTCGCGTCGGCTACACAGCACCTCGGGGCGATTCCTTCCGCGGCTCTGCGTAGACGACGATGGCGAAGACGATGGACACAACGGTGCGACTCAGGGACGGCGGTGGCCACGCGGGCTTCAATCCATGGCGACAGCAACGCTCGGTGCGTCGTCGAACTCGGAGAGAGAGAGAGAGAGGGAGAGGCTCTGGAGGGGGGAATGGATGCGTGGCGCTCAGGTGCGTCTCCAGGTGCGACTAGGAGGCTCGGGAGGGGCAGGTGGCAACCGCAGGGACGTCGCCGTGCTCGGCTAGCTCGGTGGCATTCCACCGAGCAGCTTGGAGGCGCGGGGTGGGGAAGAAGACCCTTGTGCCCATTTGGGCCGGCTGGGCCAGATGGGCTGGCTTCGCCTAGGCGTCAGGTAAGGTTTTCTCTATTTTCTTTTCTATTTAATCTTTCCTTTCTGTTTTTCTTTTCTGTAATTTGTTTTGCTGTGCTAAATAAATAGCTAGTCATTTTATTAAATGCTAAAACTTTTTACATGGCCTCATAATATATTAGGCTAGCCACTTGTAAAGTTTGGCACTTTTTAAAATTCAAAACATTTGAATTTTAAATCAAATAGGGGTTTTTGATTAATTCCAAGGTCCTGTTTGAATATTTGAAAAATCCATGAGCATGGGGTGGGTCCCACATCACTTGATATGTGATCACACTCATTTATAAGAATTTTCAAAAATCAAACATGAATTTTTGGAGAAGATTGATTTCTGGCCTTTTGAATTAATTCATCTGGGGGGGGGGGTTCCTTCTCCCATTTGAGTTTGAAATTGATTTCAATTGATTTCTTTTGAAATTTTTAACATGATGCAAGGTGACTTGCTAATCCTAGCACATTACCTAACAGAGGGTTCTGACAGTACTATCAAGGGCGAAGACGTGAAGCGGTGATCAAGCTCAAGCGTGTAGTGGGACGAATACCAGTGAAGGTGAACCTCTTCAATTAGGACATGTCTCTACATGAGGTTATGGGTGGATGGTGTAGTCCACAAGTTAGCCGGCATGTATTGCGCTAGGTGTAGGCGGTGTAGTCTGCATGGCAGCGTGACTGGGAGTATGGATCATACGTTGAGATGGATCGTCAAGTCACATAATCTACAACAAACCAAGATCGAAGAAGCACAAAGAAGATGACAAGTCAAGATTAGGGGGTGATTGTTAGGTAATCTTGTACTAGTTGGTAATTAAGCAAAGTAGTATTGCACTACGTATTAGCTAGTTGGTCTAGTTTGTGTCCTATACGGGTGTATCAGGTGGTAGTCCGAGTCTAACTAGATTAGTTAGTTTCCAAGTTAAGCTAGCCGTGTGTGAGTTAGCTTTGTTAGAGTCCTAGTCTGTTTAGGTATCCGTGAGGTTAGCCCATATTGTACGTGTATATATACATGTGCAAGGGTTGAGTTTTGTAACACCGTGTGGAAAATACAGAGAAAATAAAGAAGAGGGCACGATATGTGCCCTTGGCCATAAATATTTTGTGTGCGAGATTGTTCGCAGGAAATTGATGTGAGCGATCCTGAGGGATTAAATTCCAACATGCTGGTGGTGAAGACATGGTAGGTTGAGTGGTCTTGGAGCTGTCTCTGGTTTTCTTGAAATCTAGCAAGCCCCGACCGGTTTTCTTGCCCTCCTCCCCTGGATCCTTAGTGTTGAGGTGCTGTGCCGGCTCCTTGATGTCCAAAATCTTGGTTATGGTTGTTCTGGCCGACTCCACCTGAACCAGGGGTCCCTGGCCTCCACGTCGTGCGAACTCTTTCATGAAGTCGCAATCTTCGTAGGTGTGATTGGCTAGACGACCGGGTTTACTATGAGTTGGGCAAGGCCTTTTTATAGCTTCTTCAAAACTGGTTGGCCCTGGAAGCCTCCTTCCGAATTGCGGTAGTGGTTGCTCCCCTGCTTCTGCCTTTGGAAGCCAACATCCGTGTTGGCTACCAAGTCGGAAGCATTCTGATCATGTCGACGCTTGGTCTGTTGATTCTGGCTCTAGGATCCTTTACCATTGTTATTTTTATTCTGGCCGGCTTTATCCTCTTCAGGGTCAGCGTTTTTGGTTTTGTCAGACTCGGCATACTTGATGACCGCATTCATGAGCTCTCCCATGTTACTGACCGTCCTCTTGAGTCGGCCGAGTTTATGTACCAATGGCTCAAATTTGCAGTTTCTTTCCAAGACAATCACTATTGCTTGTGCAGTGATGGTGTCTGAGGAATGAACTATGTCCGCAACTCGTCGTGCCCAGCTTAGGGCCGACTTACCTTCCTTCTGGGAGCAATGCTCCAAGTCGACGATTGTGGTGGCTCGCCGTCAGGTGCCTTGGAAATTCTTGATAAACTTCTCTTTGAGATTCGTCCAGGAGATGGTGGAGTTCTCTGGGAGGTTTTTGAACCATGTACAAGCCGGCCCTTCCAACGTCATTGTGAAGTGATAAGCACAGACTTCTTCGGTGGCTTGCAACATGTCCATGGCGAGATCGTAGCTTTCGATCCAAGCCGTCGGGTCCATGTCGGCTGTATAGTTAAGAATTTTACGCAGTCCATTGAAATATGGGGGCAAGCGTGTGTTTCTCAAATCCGACACCAAGCACTGGTTACCTAGGGATCTGCTGACGGACTCGGTATTTTGATCCTGCGAGGGAATTTGGACCGCCGACTCTACACGGTGGCTGGTGTTAGGAGCTGGTAAGTCCATACTTCTCAGCGCCCCCCTAGGGGTTCAGGGGTGGCTGAGATCCACGATGGCGATGGCTACTCGAGGCCGAAGGAGCCAGTGACTCTGCTTGCAGCCTCATACTTTGATATGGTGTCCCGTGTATGTATGGGACCCCCTCTCAGTATTGAGCTTGTTGTGTGATGGAGGTCTTGAGAAAATCGATGGATTCTCGAGCAGCACGATCTGCTGGAGTGTCCCCTTGGATTGACGCGTTGGTTAGGAAGCGAGTTGCCGCCATGACATTGTCCATGGAGTTATTGAAGTGATGAGAGGGTATATGGAAACGATCTGGGCGTGGCGGAGGAGCTGTCTGTTTGGGTGGCGTGTATCCTGGGGGAGTCGACTGATCGGGGCTATGGAATAGCGCTCGCCCTTGGTAGTCGGGGGGAGCCGACTCGTATATCCTTGCGGGCGCGTATGAGCGAGACTTAGTCGTTGGGCATCTATCAGCTTCGACTCCTCTCGGATGCGTTTGGCTTCACGAACGAGCCGGGCTTCTCTCTCCGCCATTTGATCTTTTTCGGAGTTGACCTCTCTCCGTAAGCTTGCTAACTGTGCCTTGAGTCCGTTGACCCTTGTCCTCCAGGCCTCCAGGTTTTCCGTCGTCACCGTCATGTCCAAGGCCTCATCGAGGGAGTTTAAGGCATCTGTGAGGGCTTTTGCTCCGGGGGGAAATTGTTCTGATGGTCGGGCAGCCGGTTCCCTACCTGAATTGGGAGCCACGTTGGCAGATGGCTCTCTGCCTTGATTTTGAACTGCCTGACTCCCTTGTCCTCCAATGTCGGCCATGAACACCGTGGCACAGTATGGAGGCTCAAAGCAAGGATAATCCGGGTTGTATTCAGGCACATCCGTGCCGAGTTTGTTTCTTCCCACGGATCAGATGGATCCCTCATCTAAGAAGCTCCCTTCACTAGGGTATGAGTCGGCGTGAGTTAGTTCCTCTGAGGCTTCGTGCATTGGGGACTCGACAGAGCGCTCTGGATCTGGAGACTCATCAATGAATCCGACGAAAGCGTGTTTGGAGCCGGCATGTCACCGACTTGAGATTTCGATGGGGACTTCAGGATCTGGCTCTGTCTCGGATCCGTCCATCATGCCGATGAAGATGTGGATAGACCCGATCGGGATCCGATATCCTGATTCGATGGAATCGGCTTCAGGGCCCCAAGTTGAGTTGTCGATGGAGAGCTTCCCGCGCCGACTTCTGGTGATCCTTCCAGCGACGAATCCCTCCATGCCTTGCAGAGCTCCCTCCAGAATCTCAACACCTGCATGCGCAGGCCCCACGGTGGGCGCCAACTGTCGTGGGAAAGTGACGAGGGGGTGACCCCACGACTCCTGCGTATGAGGATACCTGGTGCGTATAAAGATGGAAGGCCCGTTGGAAAGCCTCGACAGGCCCACGTATGGCCCAATCAAGCACCGACGTAGGAGTCCGCGACTGATATGGAAGGCACGAGTTGGCGCACAAGGCAAGACTAGAACTAGGAAACCATCTCTGTAATCTAGTACGGACTCCCCGAGACCTAGCCTCGTATATAAAGGCTTGGAGGGAGACGTCTTGATCATCCAATACACAATCTACTCTCCTGGTCTTGCGAGAACTCGCCTTAGCCTCCCTTGTAATCGCCTCCTCACACAATAATATTGAGAAGGAAGTGCTTCTCCTGTTAGCCGACGAGTATCGTCCAACCTGTTCCTTCTCTATGACTAACCCAGGGTCCCTGACCATGGGATTTGCCGAGGCTGATCCTCGTCAATTGGCGTCGTCTGTGGGAACACATCAGGTTGGAGTCGCGATCTCGGCGGCCTCGTCACCAGCATTCGTCAAGGCAGCGACTCCATCAGCACTCATCGACTCCACGGCTCGAGCAGACTCCGATCTATTCGGATCCCTCGGCTTCATTGCTCACCTTGCAACCTTTCGAACGGCCTTCGCCGACCTGGGAACTAGCATAAACCTGACCTTCGGAGCATGCCAGATCTACATCAACCACTGGGGAACCCTGTGCCTCATGGATAGCTCTCGAGCACCCGCAGCAATAGTCGCTACAGCAGCGATCGAAGCAACACCCGCCCGCATGGCGACTCTGCGAGTCAGCCACGACTCCCAACCCGACACAAGACGTCATGCCACTCGCGACTACTCGAGTGGATCAACACCGTGGAAGAACCGCAACCTGCGCGCAAGCAAGACGACATTCAGGACACCGTCCCAAGTGTTCATGGCAGACGTTCACGAGCCAACCGCAGATGACAAAGGCCAAGACGACGACCCGAGCGGTCGCTGAGACACTCGCTCAAACAGCAAAATCAGTGATCCCGACAACACCGACCAGGTCACCGTCACACTTGGAGAACCAGGAACCATACCAAGAAAAGTATACAAAGGAGTGGAGCACAGCAATCACATGAGCGACGAGCCAGAAAGCAGCAAGCGCCAGACCCCAGGCGTTGCGAAAGAGGACCATCACATAGAAAAAATCTACCTGTCCAATGAAGCAATAGCCAGAGTAAAAGACACGGTAAAACACGGCAAACTACTCCTGAAGAACGCAACACGAGATGAGCTGAGAGTATACAACAAGTTGGCGAGTGACGTCACCAAGAAAACAAGACAACAACGTCTGGAATTAGAAAAGCAAGGGAAAACAACCATCGACCCAAGGACCAACCACAGGCCATCTCTCAGAAGCGATTCCTCCGACTACGACTCCCCTGTCTGAGCTTGGTCCAGATTCAGCAATCTGAAACGCACGGAAAAGAAGAAGGTAGCCCGCAAACTAGATGACGACTTCAAGCCAGAAGAGGACGACGACGATGAAGAACAACTCCCGCCAGCTGAAGCCCTCATAACTGCCCAAGCATACCTAATTCGTGCTTAGAAGGGCAATAAGGGCAGTTTAGACCGCAACACGACGATGGCACTCAAAATAATGAAAGACACCATCACCGCCTCAGCCCCTAAAAAGGCAGGCGCAAGACGAGTCCCCCGCGAGCAGACTCCGGACAGAGACCCCAGTTCACCTGATGACGACGACAGCAACGACGACTGGCGCAAGCGCCCAAACAAAAACAAAAGCAAAACCACGACAGCGACGACAATAGACGCAACAACAATCGACGAGACGCACATGACGACATAACACTGAACAAGGTCAACCGTGGAAGACGAATACGGGCAGCCCACAAAGAATACTCGGACGAGCAAGCTTCCGACGAGGACATAAAACCATGCGGAGCACTGTGCTTCACACGATCCATACGAGAAACACGGATGCCGAAAGGCTTCAAACTAAACTCCACAACGCACAAGTACGACGGACTGGAGGAGCCAGAAGCATGGATCGACGACTACCTAACAGCTGTCAAATTCTAGCGAGGAACCAATATCAAAACAATGCAGTACGTACAACTCATGCTCGAGAGCTCGGCGCGGCACTGGCTGAAGAACCTGCCGCGCGGATCAATCAGTTCCTGGAAGCAGTTCCGTAGCGCCTTCATCGAGAACTTCAAGTCCACCTACAAACGACCAGCATCACTCGAGGAGCTGAGAGCTTGCAAGTAAGGATCCAGAGAGTCCCTGCGAGCATACATCCAACGATGGACCATACTGAAAAATTCAGCAGAGGACATATCAGACGAAAGCGCAATCGACACATTCAGGAGGGGCTTTCAACGCATCGACTTCAAGGAGCAACTCGGGCAGATGAAGGTCCAAACACTCGCACGACTACTAGAGCAAGCCAACAACTGGGCTGGCGGAGAAGACTCCGTGCGGAACGAATCAGAGATCCAGACAGCGCGCTCAGAACGGGACTACGACTACCACACCAGAAACAGAGGATTCGACAGAAGAAGAAAACGCCCGAGGCGCAACTTCTACGACGACAGAGGATCCGATATGGTCGCGGCCGGCTTCCCGGATGACAGAGAAGGCAGACATCGCGGCGACAGTAGAATGCAGCGTAGGAACAACCAGGAAGTAGCACCCCAAGTCCAGAAACGAGATTGGAGATCAAGGCAGCCGCGAGACGACGCCCGAGCATAACGCTCGGCCAAAGAACAGCTCGATGGAACGTGTACACTACCCGGGTTCAGAATCGAGCCCGGAGACCTCAGATCAGGACACACCCTCAGAAACTGTAGGCGCTTCATCGAGCTCTCAGAAGAAAAAAGCCGATCTACATCCACAGCAGCACAACCTCTCGCAAGCATAGCAGTCGGAACCATCGCCCACAATGCACCACCAGCCCCGGCAATGCCAGCAATGCAAGTAGCAGCAATCCAAGAGCGGAGCACGATGCCCGAAGAAGAAGAAAAATACCCGGAAGCACATAGCCAGATCTACATGATACAAGAAGGAAGACCATCAAACACGCAACAGAAGCAGGTCACCAAACAAGTTTTCCTCGCAGTCTCCTCACACCCTGCTGTCCCAGAATACTTACGCGGGTCCGAGACTGAAATTACCTTCTCCCGGGAAGATCACCCGCCAGCCATCCCGCGTCCAGGACACGCCGCACTAGTACTCGAAGCAAGAGTTGGAAGCTATGACATGTCACGAGTATTCATGGACAGTGGCAGTGGAATCAACATCATATTCACTAGAACCCTGGAAGAAATGCTCATCCAAAATTCGGCACTAAAAACCTTAGGAACAACCTTCCATAGAATTGTGCCAGGAAAAGCAGTCTACCCCCTCGGAAAAAGAAGTCTCGAGGTGGGTTTTGGCAGCACGAGTAACTTCCCCAAGGAAACATTGGACTTCGAAGTGGTCGACTGGAAATCACAGTACCACGCCATCCTAGGACGCCCAGCCTTCGCGCGCTTCATGGCAGTTCCACACTACGCCTACCTCAAGCTGAAAATGCCAGGTCCGCGCAGGGTAATCACAGTCAGCGGCAGCTTCATCAGATCCGACCGCTGCGACAAAGAGTTCCACAAGATATCAGAAACCTTTGGAGCACAACAAGTCAGCAGAACCACAACATGAGAAGAAGAGGCTCTCCCATAGAAGCAAAAGGAGCAACCAGAGGACCCGCAGGCTTCGCACATCAAGAACCCATGCCAGTCCACCACAACAACTTACAATTCTTAGGGCTACCAAGCCATCGATCCAAATAAAAGATCTGTCTTCAACAGCCCCCCTCTTGTAAGAAACAACGGGAAGACTATTGAAAATATTTCTCAATTTTTTTTGCTCATTGGCACTCGGGGGCTCGCCGCAGCATCCACCCCCCGAGGCGTTCTTCGCTTACGCGACTTAAAAATTGGCACTCGGGGGCTCGCAGCAGCAGCCACCCCCCGAGGCGTTCTTCTCTTACGCGACTTAAAAATTGGCACTCGGGGGCTCGCAACAGCAGTAACCCCCCGAGGCGTTCTTCGCTTACGAGACTTAAAAATTGGCACTCGGGGTCTCGCCGCAGCAGCCACCCCCGAGGCGTTCTTCGCTTACGCGACTGAAAAATTGGCACTCGGGGGCTCGCCGCAGCAGCCACCCCCCGAGGCGTCCTTCGCTTACGCGACTTAAAAATTGGCACTTGGGGGCTCGCAACAGCAGTCACCCCCCGAGGCGTTCCTCGCTTACGCGACTTAAAAATTGGCACTCGGGGGCTCGCAGCAGCAGTCACCCCCCGAGGCGTTCTTGGCTTACGCGACTTAAAAATTGGCGGGGGCTTACACCCAGCAGCCACTCCCGCCAAAGACTTAGCAACCAGCAAGTCCAAACAGTACCATACAGGACTCATTCACAACAGACAAGCAAAGTAAAACAAAAGGGAACAGCAGCACACGTTGTCCAGCAAAGGAAACCATCGCCAAGCAAAATCCTAATCTCTAGGCTCTGATTTTACTTTACACAGAGCACCCAATCGACGGTCGTTCTCTTCGACCACCCACTTTACAACCTGGCTTGTAGGCTTGTCCGCTAAGGCGTAATGGTCATCCATCGGCTGAGCTCGACCAACAGGAGGACCTTGAGCTTCTTGCATAATATCCACGCCTGGTCAATGACTATGGACAAAGGCAAAAGCATAGCGAACCCCTGCATAAATCTGGTGATTGACTACATGCCGAAGGTCCGCAGGTTGAGAGAACACCCGACAAAGCCTCTCAATAGAAGAAGGGACAAGATCCAAAGGATAAAACTCAGCAAAGATCCTGCCAAACACCCCGCAACAGTACTCAAGAGCCCGCGGTACCCTCTCAACCCGCATCCACAGAATGGCGAACACCCGAGCACGCGCCCTATCCATCCAGAAAGGATTGTTCGCCTACACAACCGGGTCATCCAGCCGCAACAATTCGGACTGTACAACTTCCTCTTCCTCGCGAGAACGCCCAGCAAGCACTTCGTGACGAAGAACAAAGGATCAGCCGCAAGCACAAGGAAAAGAACTCACACAGTCGAGCAGTCGAAGAGAGACAAACTCACCCTTCAGAAGCTTAGACAATTTATCACCCAAGCCGCCAAGCTTTCCAAGACAGCTTCAGCGCATTCCCGTTTCGAGCGATGGACTGCAACAACACCTTTCAGGCGAACGATCTTGCGCTCGGCCACTTCAGCCTCAAGCAAACAGACTCATAGGCACCCTCGCGAGCATCCTTCTTCAGCAAATTCCAAGCCCGAGAAACACCCAGGGTGGCCTACCGCAATGAGGAACAAGTCAAGCGAAACGAGACAAAACAAACAACACAAAAAGAGCAAAAACAGTTCCAATAATTAAAAGATCTACCATCCCACAGGAGGCATATTACAGCTCAAAGTCCCAGAAAAAAAAACCAGTTCACCCTACTCCTCGGCTAAAGAATTACGGTTATCAGCCTCCACAACCAGCTGCAGCTGGCGGGCCAGCCGGGTGGCGCGAGCGCTCTGCTCGTCTGTATAATCAGGCAGACTATCCACCATAGAATCCTCAATGGGTAGGCAATGCCCCAAAAGAACAACAATAGACGTGGCAAGCCCACTCACCACGTTCTCACGAACCAAGCCCTCCAGCTGATCACCGTCCGGACCGAAGGCAGCAACCAGAGAATCAAGACCCTCGGGCCTCTTCTCCTCATCCAGAAACATGTGCTCATGAAGAAGCTTCAGAAGAGTCAAAGCCCGAGCGCAAACGTCCCCCACAGCCACATCAGCACCCGAGACAGCATCCACAACACCACTGAGAGTGCCCGATCCCGCAGCAGCTACCTCCACTGCCCCAATACCCACAGAACCTGGAAGAAGGAAAAAACTCAATACCCAGAAATTTGAGAGACAAACAAACCCTAGTAAGCGGAAGACAGGAAACGTCCACGAACCAGCCAAAGAGCCCGCCAAGTCCCGCAGGCACTTGCACCCAACTTTCTCGACCTGGAGAAATTGCTCCTCCACCCGCCGCAACCGCTCGAGCTCGCCATGATGTGCCTGCAGGTCCCTTTCCTTGGATTCCAGAGCAGCCCGAAGCTCAGTGAGCTCCTTTTTTGCGGCCTCGGCCCGCTTGTCAGCACCTTTCTTACGACCTGCGGAACAGACACTAGTCAGAAAAACCAACTAGCAAAGGAAACAAAGACCAAGAATCAATGATCTCACGTCTCATAGCCGTCAAGCTCCCATGGACCGAGTCATGAGCACGTCGCCACCGATCAGTCTCAGTCAGCACACGCTCGCTCATCCAGAACTAAGGCTGAATTCAAGTAAATGCACCAGTCAAAGCCCAAGAAAGAAGAAAATTGTAAGGCCCGATATGAGGTACTGTTCCAGATCTAGATGTTTCCATCCAGATCCGGGGACGAAGCACATATCGGTCCCACTTCGACATATGCCATAGCCATATGCCCCGGATTTCCAACATGATATCACAACATTACAAATACAAGGATACAACATCTCATACAATCGGCATACAACTGCCTTAATACAATACAACAATGGAAGGTATATGTCTAGGTACAGACTACAAGCAAATGCCTAGTGGCAAAGAGAAAAACGTCGATCCCCATAACCACACGGGTCCAGGCCCTCCGCCGGGATCCGCCTAACTAGTCGTCGTCGAGTCTCCACGTGAAACGTCGATCACCATACCTGTTGTCGATCAAGAACCCTGAAAAGAGTTTGGGGGTAGTATCATGAGTACAGAGGTACTCAACATCCAACTGTAGTGGTCAACTGACCCAGCAAGGACTTCATCACGCGTCATTCTAGGACAACTAGTAGTTTACGGTAAGGAAGGGGTAAGTGGTGAGGTTGCTGCCGCACTAGCATTTATGAAGTGGCTAACGATCTAGAGAGTAAGGTAAGAAGCCAAGCATTCGATGAGGAATCGCCTGCAACAAGTCTTGCTATCAACTACTTACGCAAACATAACACCTATCCTATCCTTGTCCTCCTCTTCGCATCCAGACGAAGAAGAAGCAGTCAAGGCACACACACATGTTGATCAAGTTATATTAAGATTATCTCTGTTGTTGTTGTTGTCTATGAACAAGGAGTAGGTCTCAAGTCGTCCATAACCGTGGATACGGCTTCTCGAAAAGATTTAACCCTGCAGGGGTGTACCAACTTCCCATTACAAGGCTCCGCACGCACGCCCGTCTCTCTCAGTGGCTACCCATTATAGGCAACCATTTTATGATTTAGTTCCGAGAGATCCGAAACGACAGGTCCCTCTAACTAACAACGAACAAATCCTGGTGGCCCCCGGTGAGTCGACATCCAACTCAAAAGCCGACCGCGCTCTCGAATCGGTCTCTACCGTATAACCCGGGTTTGGATAACTGGTGAATTCTCATATGAGTCCGGGTCCTCAGCCGGCCAGGTTGGACCAATAGGGAAACCATGTCCCCACTGGACCGGGTTGTTTGAAAACTACTGGCGGCCGACCAGCACACACACGGTTTCAAATGGTAAATCAGCTTGGGCCACCACTAGAAATGTTTGAAGCTAGGTAGGTAAGAAAAGGGGACCCCATAAAATCCCACACGCGGTTAGGCACGCTCAGTCTTAAAACCAATACCCGGAACTCGGATCCTGGGTGACTCGAATGGAACAAAGCGTCGAGGCGGGATAGCCTATACCTTCCTTCCTTCGTCGAATATAGTCAACATTATAATAATCATAATGTGATATCCCAAACCAAGGAGTAACAGGGTAACATCGTAGCATCCTAAGCATGCATACTAAGCAGGGGCTGAGCAACGAGCAATAGTAACATAGCGGTACATGGTTTGCTGGGAGGGGACATGGCTGTATCGGTTTGAAAGAGGCTATAAGCATGTGGTAGGATCAAACATCGAACCTATCCTATACTAGCATGCAAACCGCTGGTTGAAATAGAATGGATCATAAGTAATGCATAGTCCTTGTCTGTTGATAAGTCGGGTTTCAAAGGTGTAGTTGATTGCAAGCTCGCAACGTCTCCGAGAGGTACCCATGGAAGCACACAAGAGGTGAACACTGGAAAGCAATCACCGAGCAAGCATCTATTACTACGAAGCAAACACGATCAAGCATCAACAAGAAGGCAACACGAGACAACGCACTACGGTATCGCATCTATCGTCGAAAGCGGTTACTAACAGGTTAAGTGGAGTACTCGTCACACACGAAGATATCGCACATTTGGAAAGGTTCAAGTTGTTTAGCTACTCAAGGTGAGCAAGGTTGTTAACATGGCATCTCACTCAAGCATGGCATAGCACACAAACATGGCAAGAGGTGAAGCATAAATAAATTATCTAATCTAGGTCACTTTAAGTGGGGGAAAAAAACCTATACATGGCAACTATTACGGACCCCATGATAAATATTGCATTTGGTACTGTTCTGCCCTAAACAATATTTTATTATTTTTATTAGCAAGAAAGAGCAGCATAAACACAATCTACATGCAATTCTAGTCAAGTTACATATAAGAAACATTTTAAACCGAGCAACGGTTAAAAAGTTATTAGATAAACTGTTACGGTGGAATGCGATGTAAATAGCAGGTAAACATCATGTAGACAAGTTCAAACATGGCAAAAGAGCACATTTTACAGATCTATGCGCAAAACGGAGCAACTTTCCTGTAGAAAGCGTCTCCATCCGAGCTACGGTGGAAAAGATATCGCCTACGACATACCGCACAAAAATAATAGCTAAAACACAAAAAGAAAATAGGAGATTACCCTATTTGGGCTCCCCACGAGTAGAATAGGCCCAACAGGCGCTACACACTATCCTACGCTCGCGGGCATTAAACAACTCTGGGCCGAGCCCATTCCGCGCAGGAAAAGGAAAAAAATAAAGAGAAAAATAGGAAGGTGAGCTCACCTCTGGGATGAGGCCCAGGTCGGCGTGAGCGCGAGACAACTACGGCTCGCCTGGGGCGGAGGATGGCCAAGGGCCGCACGAGGCAGCTGGGACGCCGGGGCGCGCCTGACCATCCCATGGCGGAGTCAACGGTGGCGGCCTTGCTGTGCTCGTCGCAGAGGACGGCGGCGCCGGCTTGGCTGGCTCCCGCCGGCCTGTGGGCGAGCGGATTCAAGCGCGGACGGAGGAGGCTAGGCCGCCGGTTCGTTGGATCTAGCCGGGCCGAGAGGAGGCCGGCGGTGGGGCTTCAGGAGGCGACCAAGACGAGGTTCCGGGCGGCGCGTCTTCGAAGATTCGGGATGGGACTCCCATGGCGCGGCGGACCTGGAGAGGAAGAGAGGGAGATGAGGTTGAGGGGAGAGGGAGGATAACGGCGTGGGGAGTCTCACCGAAGCGCGGCGGCTCCCCGGAGAAGAGCACGGCGGCACGACGGGGTGGGGATCGGGCGGCACGGAGGAGAGAGAGGAGATGGGGGTGGGAACTGGCTAGGGCGACGTGGCGCAATCCTGGCCGTCAGATCGGCTGATCTGACGGTCCAGAACCCATTGGGCTGGATCTCAGATCTGGGAGGGTAGGTTTGGACTAAAATGGGGTATTTTTGGGGCAAAGTGGAGGGGGATGGCTGCAATTTTTGGCTAGGGAAACCCTAGAAAGGGGTGGGAGTGTGGTGGTCTTTATATAGCCCAGTGGTTGGCAGTTTGCAAAAACATCCCCGGTTTTTCTCTCTCGCGCGCAGTGTTTACGTTTCTGACTGCCGGGGGTCCGCAGGACCTCCGATTCAGGTAAAACTTCGAACTGCGCGATTAGCGCGTCGAGCCGGCGGTGTTCACCTTGCGCTGGAACCGTTCTGAGAACACTTTCCAGCACGCTATGAAAATAACCCGCTTAATTATTAAACGGGGTTTTTCATTCCGTTGGATGCGGCTGGTCTCGTGCGGTTTTCGCGACGGTGATCGGGTGAACCCCGGTGTCGCAAAGGTAGAGTGTCAGGGTGGCAAGGGTGGGTCTCCGTCCGGTACGAGATAAGAGGGGAAAAAATAATCGCCGATCGATAAATCGGGGATGCAAACACCATAAACAAATCAGACAATCAAACAATTCTCACCCAAAACAAATTTTTTAATTTTTGTGAAAACTGGGCCGTTAAAAAAATCAAGCTCAAGACTAGAACCAATGACAAATGATTGCTTGCAGCCTTGGGGGCTATCCCACCCAATATGCAAAAGACCAAAAGAGAAAAAACCCAAGCCAAAAACTGCAATCAATCAAAAATGATCACTCGCAGCCTCGGGGGCTACTCCAACAAAAACGATAAGAAATCCCATACCTACTCGGCCATGCGATCAATGAACTTTGCTTTATCTTCAGCAGATAGATACCACATTTCCAAGAAGTGCTCCTCAGGAATCACTGGTTTAACATCTGGAGGAAAGTCCCCTCCAGGAGCCGCAACAGATCCCCCAGACAGAACAGTCGCCGGAGTCCCCTCCGCAACTACAGTCACAGGGGACGTCCCCGCACCTGAAGCCGCAGGAGTCGCAGAGTCAGCCGACAGATCAGGCGCCACGCCAGAGTCAGTCGATCGAACATTAGCAGCAGCAGCATCACTCGCAGAAGAAGCAGCTGGAACAGGAGGACACGGCGCGGCAGGCTGCATGACTGCTGGCAAATCATCGCTGTCACCCGCTTCGTCACGACCACTCGCACTCAAAGGGCGAGTACGTTTGACACGCAGAGGACTCGAATCCCCAGATTCATCTGCAACTTACGGTCGACCACCCGCGGACTCAACAGCATCAACACCCGAAGCACCCCCGTCACTCGCAGGCACAAGGCCCGCATCAGCCGCACCAGGTTCATCAAGAATTTCCGCATCTTTAGGCTGCGGCGGGTTGTTCAACAGGGGAGTATGATCCTGCAGATCAGAACAACATCAGTAATCAACATAAATTAGTCAAAATCAAAAATAGAAAATTCAAGACAAGTACCTGAGGAAGAGGCAAATCAGCAACATAAGGACGGACGAGGCTGTCCTCCCCAATACTCGTACACTTCATGACTTGCTGAACCCAAGTCAAAAGGTCACCATCAGAGAACTCCTCGGGCGAAACCTGGTCGAGTCATTGGGCCCAGTGTATTTCCACATGGGACGCACCCGATGCTGAAGCGGATGCACGCGTCTCCTGACAAACACGGAGATAAGCTGACCGCCAGTCAACTCATCCTTCAAAGCTGCGATCTTTTGCACCAATGGCTCCACAAAAGACACCTCACGAGCAGACAAAAGATGTGCCCATGAAGACCGCTTAACCGCCCGCGCAGTAGGGTCAAAAGGGGCAAGACCAAATTGCTGACCCTCAACACGCTGATCCTTCAGATAAAACCAACTCCTCCGCCATGTATAGACGGAGTCCAGCTTCTCCAGATCAAAGTAGGCAGCCTTCTCCTTAATGTAAATGCCCACGCCCCCAATGGAATATTCAGAGTTCGTCCTCTTCACATTGAAGAGACGTTTCCAGAGGCACCATGTAACAGCCCAGATTTCACAAAAATTAAAATTTTGTTTTCGGTGTGAATTGTTTGATTGTCTGAGTTGTTTGCAGTGTTTGCTTCACCGAAATAATAATCGGTGAATATTTCTCCCCCTTATTCTCGTATCGGATGCGTGACTTGCGACACCGGGATTTCACCCGAGCACCGTCGCCACCGGCACAAGTCCAGCCATCGCCACCGGAACGAAAACCTCGTTTATTTAATAAACGGATTATTTTATTGGGGCACCAAAAAATGTTGTCGGAATGTCACCGCAGTGAGGTACGATTGACGGGCTCGACGCAGTGAACGCGTGGTTCGAGATTTCGTCCGAATCGGAGTCCGTACGGAGTCTCGGCGGTCATGAACGCGATCACCGGACGCGAGAGAGAGGTACCGGGGGCGTTTGCGTAAACTAGCCAGCCAACCAGCCTATATAAAGACCACCAGTCTCCCACCACCCAATTAGGGTTTACCCTAATGGACATTTGCAGCCCCCCTGAAAAATTCCACAAAATCGCCGCCAAAAACCCCTCCACCGAAACCCTAGTCACAGCCCCCGATCTGGACCATCAGATCCAGATCTGAGGGCTCAGATCGCGCCTCAACCTTCCCCAACCGCAGCACAAGGCATACGGGCCGCGCCGGGCCCGCCCTGCCGCCGCCGGGCCCGCCCTGCCGCCGCCGGGCCCGCCTCAACCCATCTGGACGCGCCGCCCAAGCCGCCTCAACTGCCGCCGCCTTCAACTCCGGCCGGCCGCCGTGTGCGCCGCCGGCCACCTTCCCTCTCCTCCCGCGCCTCTCTCTTCCTCCTCTGCCTTCCCTCCTGACCGCCTTCCCCCGGTCCTCCTCTGTCGTAGGTCGCGACGCCGTCGTCGCCATTGCTCGGCCGAGCTCGGCTCGGATCGGAGCCGGCCGCCGCTGCCTTGTCGCCACCCCGGCGTCCTCCTCGCCACCGAACCCGAGCAGAGCGCCGCCCGGCGTGCCCGTTCCGCCTCGTCCCGGCCTCCTGCTGCCTCGCCACCGCTCGCCGGAGCACGGCGACTGCCGCCGCCGGTGGCCTGGTGCGGCACGGGAGCGGGAGGAGCCCTACCTCCCTCCAACCGCCTCCCTGGGCTGGGCCGGCTATCCAGCCAACGCCCCAGCGGCCCCAGTGGCCCAGATCCAGCAAGAGGCCAGTGGGCCTCGGCCCATGGGTGAGCCAGGCCGCCCCCTCCACTTTTTTTATTTTTCTCTGTTTTTTTATTTTTCCCAGCACCGTGTAATTTTTCTAAGTCCCAGGATTAATGCTGCCGATTCAATTTTGCGCCGTAGTTTGCGAGTAAACCGTAGCTCCGATGAACGTGCCCCCAAAATGAAAGTTGCTTAGAATTGCGTGTACTTTAATTCATATTTTGTGAGCATTTGCATTTGATTTCATCTTGATTGTGTAATTGCTGTTCAAACAGGGCTACCTGTCGTTAACTGCTGCTAAGTTGCTGTAACTGTTATTTTATTGCAACTTCGGGCGACGGTTGCTTCGCAACCGTACGTCGGAATTGAGTGATTCCTTTCGCGTTGCGTTAAGCATTGTTTCTACTTCAGTTTGATGCATTCACATGCCATAATTGCTTGCTGAATCATGATTGAATCTTGCTCCAAAGTAGCTATCCTGCTGTTAGTGTGCTGCTGTTTATATTTTGTTGCAACTTCGGTCGACGAGTGTGTCACGACCGTTTATCGGAATTGAGTGATTCCAATTGCATATTGTTAAGCATCATGTCTAATTTCATTATATGTATTGCATTGTCATGATATGTTTGCTGGTCATATAGTTGTTGAGCTCCAAAGTTGCTATGCTGCTGTTTTTGACAGCCACCTCTGTTTTTCTCGTCTGTAACGTCACGATGCCATATTGTTTGCTTAATATCTTTTGATCTATGATGCCTTTTTGCATGATTCTTTTGTCATGCCTTCCCTGTCATGTCTAATTTAGTTCCATGTCATTTGTGAGCATGTTTGCATTGATTATCCTGTTTATGCATTGCTCTAAAGTGTGATTCCTGATGTTGGCAGATTGTGCCCGTAACTTGTTTTGCTTGTATCTTTTTAACCGTAACTCAGTTTGGGGTGTTCTTTATATGTAACTTGACTAGTTTTTCGGGTACTTTGTGTTTATGCTATTTTTAGCTGCTGTTAACCAACCTAAAATATGGTTTAGGACAGAACAGTACCAAATCCTTTAATCATCGTGCGACACTTAGTGTATTCCATGTTTAGGTTGTGTCTCACTTAAATTGACTAGCATAGATAGTTTACTTTGTGCTTCACCTCTTGACATGTTTGTGTGATATGCCATGCTTGCTTGAGTTGCCATGTTAATAACCGTTGGTTGATCACCTGTAGCTAAGCAACTTGAACCACCGTAAACGTGCGGTATTCGTCGTGTGTGACCGATACCCCACTTAAATTGTTAGTAACTGTTCTCGACGATAGATCCGTATCGCGTTGCCGTGCCTTGTGTTGTCTCTTTGATCTTGTGTTGCCCCGTAGTAATAGAGTTCCTGCTCATTGATTGCTTTCTAGTGTTTACCGTCTTGTGTGCTTCCGCGGGTACCTCTCGGAGACGTTGCGAGTTTGCGATCGACTACATCTTCAGAACCCGACTTATCAACAGGCAAGGACTATACATTACTTATGATCCATTCTATTTCAACCAGCGGTTTGCATGCTAGTCTAGGTTAGGTTCGATGTTTGATCCTACCACATGTTTACAGCCTCTTTCAAACCGATACAGCCATGTCCCCTCCCAGCAAACCTTGTACTGCTACGTTACTATTGCTCGTTGCTCAGCCCCTGCTTAGTATGCATGCTTAGGATGCTACGATGTTACCCTGTTACTCCTTGGTTTGGGATATCACATTATTATTATTGTTATGGATGATATGATTATTATAAATGTTGACTGTATTCGACGAAGGATGGAAGGTCTAGGCTATCCCGCCTCGACGCTTTGTTCCATTCGTGTCACCTAGGACCCGAGTTCCGGGTATTGGTTTTAAGACTGAGCGTGCCTAACCGCGTGTGGGATTTTATGGGGTCCCCTCTTCTTACCTATCTAACTTCAAACATTTCTAGTGGTGGCCCAATCTGGTTTTACCTTTTGCAAAACGTGTGTGTGCGAGTGTCGACCTCGCAGATTTTCAAACAACTCGGGCCAGCGGAGACATAGTTCCTTTGTTGGTCCAGACCTGGAAGCTAGGGGGCTGCCCACATCTGTTTGGGTAGCTAACCCGACCTTGTCCAGACGGTAGAGGCCGATTCGAGAGCGCGACCGGCTTTTGAGTTGGATGTCGACTCACCGGGGGCCACCCGGATGTGTGCGTTGTTAGTTAGAGGGACCTGTCGTTCCGGATCTCTTGGGACTAAATCATAAAATGGCTGCCTTCGATGGGTAGAAACTGAGAGAGATGGGCGTGCGTGCGGAGCCTTGTAATGGGCAGTTGGTACACCCCTGCAGGGTTAAATCTTTTCGAGAAGCCGTGTCCACGGTTATGGACGACTTGAGACCTACTCCTTGTTCATAGACAACAACAACTGAGATAATCTTAATATAACTTGATCAACGTGTGTGTGTGCCTTTACTGCTTCTTCTTCGTCGGGATGCGAAGAGGAGGACAAGGATAGGATAGGTGTTATGATTGCGTAAGTATTTAATAGCGAGACTTGTTGGAGACGATTCCTCATCGAATGCTTGGCTTCTTATCTTACTCTCTAGATCGTTAGCCACTTCATAATGCTAGTGCGGCAGACACCTCACCACTTACCCCTTCCTTACCGTAAACTACTAGTTGTCCTAGAATGACGAGTGATGAAGTCCTTGCTGGGTCAGTTGACCACTACAGTTGGATGCTGAGTACCTCTGTACTCATGATACTACCCCCAAACTCTTTTCAGGGTTCTTGATCGACAACAGGTATGGTGATCGACGTTTCACGTGGAGACTCGACGACGACTAGTTAGGCGGATCCCGACGGAGGGCCTGGACCCGTGTGGTTGTGGGATCGATGATTTTCTCTTTGCCACTAGGCATTTGATAGTAGTCTGTACTCAGACATATATCTTCCGCTGTTGTAATGTATTAAGGCAGTTGTATGCCGATTGTATGAGATGTTGTATCCTTGTATCTGTAATGTTGTGATATCATGTTGGAAATCCGGGGCATATGGCTTTGTCATATGTCGCGGTGGGACCGATATGTGCTTCGTCCCCGGATCTGGGTGGAGACACCTAGATCTGGAACAGTACCGCATATCGGGCCTTACAACTTGGTATCAGAGCCTCACCGACCGTAGGATCCCTTTTCTGGCCGAAGTTGAGTCTAGACAAAAAGTATTTTGTAGCTACTAAGTTAGTTATCGGAGAGTAGGATTCTTTTTACTCCTTACCTTTGCTCTTGTCAGGACAAGTGTCGTAAGTGTTTTTAACTCTCGACTTATCCCCTTCAAACTCTAGGATATCGAGTGTGTGGAGTATCGAAATCGTTACCATGCTTTGCTTGGGAAGTATTGTCTCGATTCCGAGCCCAGGTGGGAATTCCTGTAGTACCTTTAGCTTCTCTGATTTTGGGTATCATCTAGGTCATTCATTGCCATCCATCCTTTTGCCGGTGTTTTCACGACTTGCGTCAAAAAGCACTATCTCTTTGACCAGGTTTTAGCTGTCGTTCTTCCTCTTGGCACTGACGGTTTCGTTTTTCCAACGACGTCATCTCTCTGTGGAAATTTATCTCAACCGAAGTTCGACGTCGACATGGAGCAGAGTCCCTTGTTGGTGGTGTTGAAGAATCATTGACTCTCTTTTCTCTCCCCCTTCCCTCTCCCCCGGATCGTCTTGGATCTCGGGACGAAATCCCTTGTTGGTGGTGTTGTATTGTAACAGCCCAGATTTCACAAAAATTAAAAATTTTGTTTTCGGTGTGAATTGTTTGATTGTCTGAGTTGTTTGCAGTGTTTGCTTCACCGAAATAATAATCGGTGAATATTTCTCCCCCTTATTCTCGTATCGGATGCATGACCGACCCCTTTCAACCACGACACATGACCTTGCGACACCAGGATTTCACCCGAGCACCGTCGCCACCGGCACAAGTCCAGCCATCGCCACCGGAACAAAAACCCCGTTTATTTAATAAACGGATTATTTTATTGGGGTGCCGAAAAATGTTGTCGGAATGTCACCGCAGTGAGGTACGATCGACGGGCTCGACGCGCTGAACGCGTGGTTCGAGATTTCGTCCGAATCGGAGTCCGTACGGAGTCTCGGCGGTCACGAACGCGATCACCGGACGCGAGAGAGAGGTACCGGGGGCGTTTGCGTAAACTAGCCAGCCAACCTGCCTATATAAAGACCACTAGCCTCCCACCACCCAATTAGGGTTTACCCTAATGGAAATTTGCAGCCCCCCCTGAAAAATTCCACAAAATTGCCCCCAAAACCCCCTCCACCGAAACCCTAGTCACAGCCCCCGATCTGGACCATCAGATCCAGATTGGGGGTCAAGTCATGCAGTTGCAATTGATAGGTAAAAAGCAACCCCCGGAGGAAAGGATGAACGGGAAGCGCAAAACCACAAGGGAAGAATCTCTGAAAGCATACCCGTTCATCTGGACAGGGTGCAGGAACCTCCTCATCCCCAGGAATCCCGGCGGCACCATTCACCACCATGCCATCCGCCGCCAAATCATCTAAATCTGCGGTTCCAAAAGCAGACCGCTCCCATCTACCGGTCATCCTCGCCGACTCCTGTGCTACACTGCGAGGAAGCTTGGACATGGATCTCACCAACAAATCGCGCAAAGAGATAAGGCAGGAGGCAAAGAATGAAAAAGGAAGAAGAAGGACAAGCAGGAGAAGGCAATGGCTGGGTGAAAACCTACACCCACCAGATTCCCCGGTATTTAACCAACAGCAGGGGCACGCAAATCATCACCGTTAATCTTGGAACACCAGCGGACGTGGCACGGTCTCGCGATAGCCGAGAAGCATGGAAAACTCAACTGGCGCATTAACCATACCACCCACTACGCGCGAAAAACGAGGGCCATCATCACATAGTGCGAAATTTTTGGCGGCAGGACGTCAAGTCACTTCCATTCACACGCCACGGCAACCCAACCTATCAGACGGTCTAGCAACGTCACATATCAGCACTGCGTATCAAGTACGCATCCTCGGTCAGCATCCCGCTCCTCACAAGTTTTTTATATTATTCCAAAAATCTCGTACTCCCATTGGGAGTACCTTTACTCGAGCTCGGGTGCTCCCTCACCCAGAAGGCAGACACGTTCTCGAGTGATTACTCGCACTAACAGAAACAACATACCTTCAGAGTTCAGGTGCTCCCTCACCCTGAAGACAGTAAAAGCATTCGAGTGACTACTCGCAAAGACTCAAACAAGTATTCGACAATATGATCTATTCGCGTACTCGATGACTTTACGAGTGGGTGCTTTCCTATTTTCCTTGCTTGAGCTCGCAAAAGGCTCCGCGAGTGACTACTAACAACTCACTTGATTGTTTATCCAAGTGGGTGCATCGCTAACCAGGCTCCGTGCCTCTACAAAAAACAATTACACCTGGGCTACGACACACTGTACCCAGATGCCACGCAAGCTTAGCGTGTAGGTAAAACCCCGCTGCGCAGAACGGCCGGGCCGGGACTTGACGCAGAGCGATTTCACTCCCGACCTTTTCCATGCGCTCGCATGATAGAGAGAGCCAAGTGGACACGCTCAGGCTATTTGCTTAGACTGGCAACAATTGATCCTATAAGACCTGCAGCGGCATGACTTTGCTAGACACCGGTCGTTCCAAGTTCATGTCGGGGGACGTGAGCTTGATTGGGCTACCGCGGTATTTTCCACTAGTGAAATTCACCAAGGCTCGACCAGTCGACTCCTTGGGCCCTTTTCATCTTAGCAATCCCTCGAAATAGGTATTGTCATGGCTCAAAACTGCCAGTGACCCGCGGCTGCGCCGCGCCTACAAACAATAAAGCACTGACGAATTCGAGTCCTTGAGCGACTCTTCGAGTCCCCCAGGCACTCGGGGGCTACTGACGAGGGGGTGACCCCACGACTCCTGCGTATGAGGATACCTGGTGCGTATAAAGATGGAAGGCCCTTTGGAAAGCCTCGGCAGGCCCACGACTGGCCCAATCAAGCACCGACGTAGGAGTCCGCGACTGATATGGAAGGAACAACTTGGCGCACAAGGAAAGACTAGAACTAGGAAACCATCTCTGTAATCTAGTACGGACTTCCCGAGACCTAGCCTAGTATATAAAGGCTGGGAGGGGAGACGTCTTGATCATCCAATACACAATCTACTCTCCTGGTCTTGCGAGAACTTGCCTTGGCCTCCCTTGTAATCACCTCCTCACGCAATAATATCGAGAAGGAAGTGCTTCTCCTGTTAGCCGACGAGTATCGTCCAACCTGTTCCTTCTCTATGACTAACCCAGGGTCCCTGACCATGAGATTTGCCGAGGCTGATCCTCGTCAGAAAGTCATGGCAGATGTCCGAAGATTCGGACTTATCGTGGAACCTTTGTTGCGAGGTGGATGCGAGGAGAGAGTCGACATGGACAAGAGATTCCACGATTTACCCAGGTTTCAGCCCCTCTTTGTCTCGACGTAAAAGCCTACTCCTTCTTATTATTATTATTATGGGTTTCGACTCTTCGAATAGAAGTCGGTGGTTCGATTACAAGAGAGTCGGTTCACAACCTTAGTCTCGAGGAGATCTAGGTTACGCCGAAAGTGTCTAGTCCTATCTTGGATTGAGATTGTTCTATCTCTGGATCCCGTGAACCTCGACTTATAAAGGCGTCGGGTCATAGGATTCCGTGAGTCCGACTCCGACACAAGGTGGAGTCCTATTCTACTTTACAAATACGCTACGAGCTATACAAGGTAAGTCGAATTCCTTCTACGGCTTCGATCTTCTTGCTTGGCGCAACTGACCGCGGCTGGGTCTTCTTTCGTGGGCCTTCTTTAGATGAGTCGTCCCATAGATCTAATGTCGGGATATGGACTTATTCCATCCCCCGACAAAACTACCGCGGAACGTCACATCACTTCACGCCTGACCCCAGTGTGAGATTGTTTCAGCTTGGCAGGCCTTCCTGCAACGCCCCATCTCAGCGGAAGGCGCTGAGCACACGTTATCGCCAATCGTAGAGGTTCCTCTCTGAAAACTTTTGACCATATTTCAAAATGTTACTCCCATCGGAAGAGCCCTGTCTTTGCTAAAACAGAGCACAAATCAAGCCTTAAAGACGCGAGTGGCTACTCCCCTCCAACAAGAACAAATATATCTACAGAGTTTGGGTGCTCCCACCAGAAGAAGATGAATTACTCGAGTGATTACTAGCACAAACAAGAACAAATACCCCTATAGAGTTCGGGTGCTCCCTCACCCAGAAAATGATGAAGTGCTCTAGTGGATACTGGCACCAATCAACAAGACCCTATTAACAATCAGAAGGACAATCTGCCCAGGCACTCGAGTGCACCACGGGTGCTTACACTACTAGACCATTCGACGACTATTCGAGTGGGTGTATTTCTTATCAACTCCTCGCCTGAGCTTGCTGATACGTCCAAAACGTATCTATAATTTCTGCTTGCTCCATGCCTCTTTTGTGTGATATTGCTATGATATTGATGAACTTCCATACACTTTTGATCATATTTGGACTAACCTATTAACTCAGTGCACCCCAGTGCCAGTTCCTGTTTTCTGCTGTTTTTCTATTTCAGGTTTCCCCCTTATTAAAAGTACCAGAAAAATTCCGGGAAAAATATAGGAAAAATCAGCGTACCGGAAGGTTCACGAAGAGCCCGGGAGGGACCAGAGGGGAGCCAGGTGGCCCAAGCGGCCAGAGGGCGCGGGCCTCGCCGCGCCAGGGGGCGCCTAGAGCCTCTGGCCCACCTCTGGCTGCCCCGTTTCGCCTATTTATTCCCCGTGACGAGAAACCCTCGGGGACGGAACCCTTTTTCGCGATCTCTCCTTTGTTCCGCCGCCGCCACCCTTCCAAGATCGGGAGCACCAGAAGACCTCTTCCCGGCACCCTGCCGGAGGGAGGAATCACCTCCGGGAGCTTCTCCACCACCATGGGTGCTTCCCGGATGAACCGTGAGTAGTCCACCTTGGACCATGGGTCCATGATCAGTAGCTATGTGATGTTCTCCTCCCCTCTTTGTTCTTCATGGATTAGACCCCGTGAGCTTCCCTACATGATCGAGGCACATATGTAATCTTTTTGCTGTTGCTATGCTGAGTTTGCTGGGATCCGATGGATTATGAGATTATGTTAATATTGTGATTAAGTTATATATTTGATTCTCTTCTTTTATATTTATCTTGCATGTTCTCCGTTGCTGTTTATTGCTTTGGCCAAGTAGTAGGTAGTGACTCCAAGAGGGAGAGTTATGCATGATTGTGGGTTCATGCCCCCCGATGACTAGCTTGAGTGAGAGAAACATGAGTTAGGGATGTGCTGTTGCCACAAGGGGGAAAACAACGGTGCTTGTACTTGCGGGTGCAAGGATTGTTTACTTTACGCAAAGTTCTTTAATGTAGTTGTCCGTTTCTTTGAGTTTACACTTTGGGTGGGATTCGCAACTTAATACCAGCGAGATGTTCTGGATAGATATCTCAAGGTGGATGATTAGTGGGTAGATGCAGATGGATTTTGTTCTACTTGTCTTGGCGTACCGCCCGTGCTTTTGAGCCTCTTCCTTTCTGTTTTGCATAATTAGTATTGGTTTGCGCACATAATCCTGTCAATTGCCTAGCTGTAATTTGTTTACCTCGCATGGCTATTTTATCGTCTTTTGGGAGAGAGACATCACTAGTGAACATCATGGGATCCCGGTCCATACTTCCACCACTGTTTACACTATCAATTTACTTTCAGTATTTACTTTTCCGCAACTATCACTATCATTATTATCCCGTGCGTTTTATCCTTTGTGAACAACAAGCCGGAGGAATTGACAACTCCTTTGTACTCGTTGGGAGCAAAGCTATCTGTTGTGTGTGCAGGTCCAGGTGAAGTTAGCAATCCTTAGATTGTCAACGGTGCCAATTGTTCACTTCACCACCTACTTGTATCTGTTCTGGACGATACTCAACCTTAGCATATTTGTTAAGGGAAATTTTCCGCTACGCTAGATCTCACCTTCCACTTGGGGTAACCAACGAGGGACGAGAAGCTATCTCGTGTATCACTTGCAAACGCTCCGCGAGTGACTACTATTAGTCCACTTGATTTGTTTATTCCAAGTGGGTGCATTTCTAATTAGGCTCGGCGCCTCTAAAAAATAATGCCTAGGTGGAGACACAGTGCACCCCAGATGACGCGCAAGCTCGCGCGTAGGTAAGACCCCGCTGCACAGTCGGCCAGGCCGGGACTTGCCACAACGCGACTTCACTCCGAATATTTTCCATGCGTGATGCATGAAGAATTGAGCCAATAACAGATGCATTAAGGCTATTTGCTAAGACCGGCGACATTGATCCTATAAGACCTACAACGACATGGAATTTTCTAGACACCGGTTGTATCCAAGTTCGTGTCGAGGGACACGGGCTTGATTGGTCTACTGAGGTATTTTCCACTAGCGCAATTCACCAAGGCTCGACCAGTCGACTACCTTGGGACCTTTCAGCCTAGCATCCCTCGAATAAACTACCTTTTATGGCTAACAACGGACAAATCGCAACAGCGCGACAAGCATAAAGACTGGCGATTATGGATTAGAGTCCCTGCGCGACTCTTCGAGTCCCCCAGGCACTCGGGGGTGTCCCCACGACTCCTACATATGAGGGTACCTGGTGTGCATCAAGACAGAAGGCCCGCCGAGAGCCTCGACAAGCCCACTCGATGCACCAACGTAGGAGTCCTTGCCGACTATGGAAGCTATGACTTGGCGTCCAAGACAAAATCTAGATTAGGCAACTGTCTCCGTAAACCTAGATGGACTCTTTGCGACCCATCATAGTATATAAAGGATGGGAGAGGGGACATCTAGTGCATCCAATCTCATAGCAACACCTCCGGTCCCGAGCAAACTCGCCTCGACCTCCACTGTAATCGCCTCCATCATAATACAAAAGAGCAGGAAGTAGGGGTTTCACCGATCGAGGGCCCTAAACCTGGGTAAATCCATGTCTCCTGTTAGCCGACGTGTATCGCCAACCTGCACATCTCCTCTACGATCTAACCCAGGGTTCCTAACCATGGGATTTGCCGAGGTCAATCCTCGTCAAGAGCCGAGTTAAAGAGTCTCATAAGTCATCAACCGATCGCCCTAGAATGCATATGGTTGATTACAATAGTGATAACTCGGACGATGAGGTTGATGTATATACTACTAAGTATTTTTGGTCCTCAAAGGCCAAACCTTACTCGTGCAATGCTCTTAAGCCGATTCGCAAGAATCGTGATGAGGAGATAAAATTTACTTTTGATATAGCCAAATGTCATAGGATATTTGATACTTTGTTGCAAGATAAGATGATTAGAATATCTCACACTTTTCCGCCGTTTGAAGAGCTGAAATGGCATGCTTATTGCAAATATCATAATTCTTTCTCACATGGTACTAATGATTGAAATGTTTTCCGGAGACATATAAAATAGGCCATTAATGAAGGACGATTGAGATTTTCTGAGATACAGGTTAACAAGCAACCCTTCCCGATGAACACCATGGAATGGAAGGAAAGAAGTTTTTAATTTGGCCTGACATAGCCGAGTTAGCTAACAAGAGTAATGTGGTTATTGGTGAGTCTAGAGAGAAAAGGGATGGCAATAGGAACTCGGGAAGACAAGTGGTGCTCGAGAAGCAACTCGGTGGGAGAGATTTAATGAAAATTACTATCAGAAATCCTGCACTCGGGGGGCAACCGCAAGGACATGAGCATACTCGAGCCAACTCGGAAATTAACATATCGCCAGAGCTAGCTGAGAATCAGGAAGTGATGACCCTCAACGTAAAGGGATCTGTTGCAGCGTTTTCGATAAGTAAGAGTATCGAACCCAACGAGGAGCAAAAGGTATTGATAGGTGATTTTGGACAAGGAATAGCTGCAAGCACTGAAAGATAACTTTTTAGGGGTTTTCGATAAAAGCGACAATAAGATAAAAGTAAGCAAAGTAAATAGCGTTGAGGAGCAGCAAGTGGCCCAATCCTTTTGAGCAAAGGATAAGCTTGGCAACTGAACTTATAAAGACTAAAGCGTTCTTGAGGACACATGGAGAGGTAGTCACGTGTTTTCGCCATACTCCGTATCGATAACAAGGCCAGAGGGGGGAGCCGGAAGTGGCCCCAGAGCTCCAGGCGCCCTCCCGGCGCGGCCAGGGGTGGGGCCGAGCTAGGTGGCCGCCTGGGGTCCCTGTGGCCCCTCTTCGACGAGTCTTCGTTAATCCTTCAGAAAATACCCTCCGTCGATTTTCAGGTAATTTGGAGGTATTCTTCTTCAGCAACTCAGCGTCCACTTTTTATCGCTGAATCCTGCGTCTGCTGCTTCGGCACCGGAAAGTTGCAAACTGTGTAAAATAAGACAAAACAACATAAGAACATCATTGTAATGTGAAATATATCAATGAATAAGGATGAATTATGATATAAAATAGTGATGCATTTTGGACGTATCAACTCCCCAAGCTTAGACCTCGCTTGTCCCCAAGCGAAAACTGAGCTCGGTAAACCTGTCCACAAGTTTAGAGAGTTAAGTGTCGATAAATAGAATACGGACAAGAAGCATCATGATTTCTTCACCAAACTCAAACATCCTCAACAACAATCTTCAACTCATAAGGCCCTTATGAAAGAGTAATAACAATTATAATCAAGAGTAGGGCTAAGGAAACTCATCAAATCATGGAAAACATGTCCTTTGGTCAAGAACAACGAATAGCTTTTACTTTTGCTCTTTCTTTTTATATTTTGATGAGACAATTTGGAACTTTTGAAAGAACAAGCTATTAGTCATGAAGTGAAAATGCTAACACAAAGGAAGATGTTTGCTTGGCAAATGCTTTTGCAAACAACTTACTTATCAACAGATAATGTCAACAATGATAAGTCATGGAAAAACTTTAATGCAACATTATATGGATGAATCCTTATCAACACCAAGTGTCTGTTCCCTTTGGGAAAGGAGGAAGTAGGGAAAACTGACTCAACATAAAAGTAAAGGAAAGGCCTTGTTAAAGGCAAGCAGGAAAAACTCAAGTGCTATCCTTAAATCAAACAGAATGAAAACAAGTTTTGAGAGGTGCATGATTTGTCAACGAATGCTAATAGAAAACTCAATTACTTCTCAGGTTGGACAAGTTTCGAGGAATGGCTCCCAAACGGGGATGATCACATCCCCGCAATCTCCTTTTTTTATCACTGCCAAAGTTTTCTGATTCTCATGAAGAAAGCGTGAAGGAGGGTTTGTTTGTTGTATTATCTTTTGTGAGCTGGGCACACTCATGCCAGTTCCTCCTCGTATTAGGGGTTTGCAGATTAGACATGCAATCCCGGGATAAAACTTGTCCAACTTAAGAAGATCATGAATTAACTACTACTTCCTCATGAGCTAAAACCGGGGCACGAAATAGAAGATTTTGAACATTTAAGGATAACACAAAAATTCTATACTTTAGGAGTGGTAGTGGAATACCACGAATAGGAATGTAATGTGGACTCATATGGAAGATACTGGTTTCAGGGTATGGATGCATAAGCAGAGTTCCGATTAGTACAGAAGTTTGGCTAGCAAAGGCTTTGAGAGAACAGACAATTGATGATGAATTGGATGCAAAGCAATATAAAGCATAAACATTAAAATAAGCATATCACATCAAGTTGTCTTCCTTGTCAACATAACACCACAAGCATAATAACAAAGAGGGTTTGGCTATGTCGCTACTTTGAGAAAAACATGCTTGTTGTTATGACCAACGTTATGTTTGCGAAGATTAAATAAAGTTTTCAAAGCCATACCTGATATAAGGTCAATACTCCCCATAAGAATCATCATAAGACCGATTGCGTGAAGAGAATACCAAGTGCAGCGAAGGGATCAATAGACTTCTCATTAATATTCCATCATAGGCGAATCCACACTCACGGATACATAATTCTCCAAAAAGGAGTGATAGACCTCAATGCAAACACCTATTTTATAAGATAGCTTCCCTAGACATGATACGACTCTACTTGACTCTAAAAGACAAAGATAAAGATAAAGATACCGGGCACTCCCCCAAGCTTGGAACAAGCTAAGGGGATGCCATTACCCAAGGAGATTTACTCCTCATTCTTCTGGTTCTTCAGATCTCTGATTATACGTTGAAGGGTTTGGTTTTCAGCTTCTAGCATTTCAACTTGCACTTTCAGTACACGGATATCTTCACAGAGTTGGTTGGTGATGCGGTAGGCCTCGGAGATGGTGGAAAGTGTGCGTTGATCTTCAAGTGAAGTGGAAGGTCCTGAAAGGTTAAGAGAGATATCATATTGAGGTTGGACAGATCCCACCACGATGGGATTGCTTGGACCTCCTTGTTGTTGGGCAGTGATAGTCTTGACTTCCTCTGTCACGGAGCGCGCCATCTCCGCTTGTCTTGCGGCAGTTTCTTCTCCTGTAGCCCAATCAACGTGCTTCCCTTGATTAAGATCCTTCTGGACTTGACGTAGACGCCATCCCAAGAAGTCCTCTCCGCTCGAGCCACAAGAAGACATCTCTACTACTCAACTTTTAGTCCTGGCAGAAACAACTCGAAAATAAAACACACGAAATCGCGAGATACGTTGCCGGAACAATCCGGGCAAATATATAGCAAAAATTTCTGCACAAAAAGGAAGGTAACGGGTCAAAGTGGAATCGGAGACGGGCTCCTGGGTGCCCAGGCGGCCTCCCGGCGCAGCCAGGGGTGGGGCCGTGCCAGGGGGGCGCCTGGGCCCCCTGGAGCTGGTCTCCGGCTCCACTTTGGCCTCAAATTTTCTATATTTTGCAAAAACTCGTAATATGTAACTTTTATGGTGGTTCGCGATGTTCCCTTACCGTAATACATACCTTTCCTTATTCTGTTTCTATTGGTGTCTGAAACAGGGCTGCAACATGTTCTTCATGAGTTTTTGTGTATACCAAATCCACATCAACATTGACAGGGTCTCCTGCTATGTAATGCTTATGTCTTTTCCCATTCACCACTTGAGGTTTGGTGCCTTCGAAATTGTTAATCTTGATAACACCCGAGCGGTAGACTTCCTCTATATGAAATGGCACTTCCCACCTGGAAAGTAGTTTACCTGGAGAAAACCTAAAACGGGATCTAAACAACAAAACTTTATCACCAACATTAAATTCACGTTTCAGGATCCTCCTATCATGCTACTTCTTTACCTTTTCCTTGAACATTTTAGCGCTCTCGTAAGCTTCACTTCTCCACTCATCTAGAGAAGTCAAGTTCATGAGACGCTTTTCACCAGCTAATTTCGGGTCAGTATTAAGCTCTCTAATAGCCCAGAAAGCTTTGTGCTCTAATTCTAATGGCAAATGGCAAGCCTTGCCATAGACCATTTTATAGGGAGACATGCCCATGGGGTTTTTGTAAGAAGTTCTATACGCCCACAAAGCATCTCCTAACTTATTCGACCAATCTTTTCTATTTCTATTGATTGTCTTCTATAAGATCAACTTGATCTCTCTATTGGTGAGCTCAACTTGCCCACTAGTTTGAGGGTGGTACGGTGAAGCAATTCTATGATTGACATAGTACTTGGCTAAAGCTTTTCTAAAAGCTCCATGCGTAAAGTGTGAACCCCCATCAGTCATGAGATACCTGGGTACCCCATACCTTGGAAAAATTACATCCTTGAGAATTTTCAAAGATGTCTTGTGATCAGCACTTTCAGTGGGGATTGCCTCTACCCACTTGGTTACATAATCAACAACAACTAAAATGTGAGTGTACTTGTGCGAGGAAGGAAAAGGACCCATAAAATCAAAACCCCAACAATCAAAAGGCTCAATCACTAGAATCCTTAACACTTATCACATTCCTTCTACTAATATTACCAACTCTCTAACACTTATCACAGGACAAAACAGAACTTCTAGCATCCTTAAAGAGAGTAGGCCAATAAAAACCCGATTGAAGAACCTTATGTGCGGTCCTCTCATGTCCTCCATATGGACTGTTGTGACATTGTTTGAGAATGTCCTTCTGCTCGTGTTCCGGTATGCATCTTCTCACGATCCCATCTGGACCTTCTTTGAAAAGATGTGGGTCATCCCAAAAGTAATGCCTCAAATCATGAAAGAACTTCTTCCTTTGCTGAAATGTTAGACCTGGAGGCAAGAACTTTGCAACGATAAAGTTAGCATAATCTACAAACCAAGGATCGGAGAGAGATTGTACTTTTACAACAGCTAGCTGTTCGTCCGGAAAACTTTCGTTGACTGGAATGGGATCATGCGGTATATCTTCCATCCTTGAAAGATTATCCGCAACCGGATTGTCTGCTCCTTTACTATCGACAATCTGCAAATCAAATTCTTGAAGAAGGAGTACCCATCGGATGAGCCTTGGTTTGACATCCTTCTTCCCCATAAGATACTTAATGGCAGCATGGTCAGTATGAATAATAATCTTAGAATCAACAATATACTGCCTAAACTTATCACAAGAAAACACTACTGCTAAGAATTCCTTCTCAGTAGTAGCATAATTCTTTTGAGCACTATCAAGGGTTTTGCTAGCATAATATATAACATTCAACTTCTTATCAACCCTCTGCCATAAAACAACTCCAACAGCAAAATCACTAGCATCACACATAATTTCAAAAGGTAAATTCCAATCAAGTGGTTGTACTATAGGAGCGGTTATTAAAGATTTCTTAAGAACTTCGAAGGCTTCCTTACAATCTTCATCATAAAAAAAAGGAACGTCCTTCTGGAGAAGATTAGTGAGGGGTCTCGAAGTCTTAGAAAATTCTTTAATAAATCTTCTATAGAAACCAACATGACCGAGAAAACTACGAATACCTTTGATGTCCCTTGGGTAGGGCATCCTTTCAATTGCTTCGATCTTTTCCCTGTCCACCTCAATTCCCCTCTCGGAAATCTTGTGGCCAAGAACAATTCCCTCATTGACCATAAAGTGGCACTTATCCCAGTTAAGCACCAAATTTGTCTCCTCACATCTCTGCAAAACTTTATTAAGGTTGTGGAGACAATGGTCAAAAGAAATTCCATAGATGGAGAAATAGTCCATGAATACCTCCACAATTTCTTCACAAAAACCATGAAAGATAGCAGACATACACCTTGGAAAAGTAGCAGGGGCATTATATAAACCAAAAGGCATACGCCTATAAGCATAAGTACCATAGGGACAAGTAAAAGTGGTCTTCTCTTGATCAGCAGTGTTAACATGAATTTGATAGAAGCCAGAATAACCATCAAGATAACAAAAGTGAGTATTTTTGGATAAGCTTTCAAGCATTTGGTCGATGAACGGCAACGGGTAGTGGTCCTTCCTGGTTGCCTTGTTCAGCTTCCTGTAATCAATACACATTCTATATCCAATAATAATTCTCTGAGGTATTAGTTCATTCTTATCATTAGGAACCACAGTTGTTCCTCCTTTCTTTGGAACACAATGAACCGGGATTACCCACTTAATATCAGCTACAGGGTAGATAATACCTGCGGCTAGAAGCTTAAGAATCTCAGTCCTTACAACATCCATCATCTTCGGATTCATCCGTCGTTCATGATCAACAACTGGTTTAGCATCAGGCTCAAGGTTGATGGTATGTTGACAAATAGATGGACTAATCCCCTTAAGTTCATCAAAGGTATATCCAATTGCACCTCGATGTTTGCGAAGTACTTCCAATAGTCGCTCTTTTTCATACCCTGAAAGGTTAGAATTGACAATAACATGATACACTTTCTTTTCATCTAAATAAGCATATTTGAGCGTATCGGGAAGAGGTTTAAGATCAAACACTGGATCTTCTTTTGGTTTCGATAAAATTCCCAAAGGCTCAACTGGAAGGTTGTGCGTTAGGATAGTAGGTTGTCTCAAGAATATGTCGTCCAACTCATTTCTCTCCTGCATATGAAAATCATTCTCGTGGTCCTCCCTATATTTCTGCAAAGGATCATTAGGAGGAATAGCAATGGAAGCAATATCTTCAATAATCTTATCATTACTGGGCAAATCAGTACCACGAGGCTGCTTAGAGAACTTAGAAAATTTAAATTCATAGGTCTCACCATTGAATTCAACATAAACTTTACCCTTCTTGCAATCTATTATAGCTCGACAAGTTCTGAGAAAAGGTCGACCGAAAATAATAGGACAAAAATTATTCCTTACTGAACCAATTACTAAAAGGTCGGTAGGATATTTTACCTTTTCGCATAAGACTTCAACGTCTCTCACAATTCCGATAGGAGAGATAGTTGCTCTGTTTGCAAGATGAATAGTAACATCAACTTCTTCAAGTTCACAAGGTGAAATCTCACTCATGATTTCTTGATAAAGTGAATACGGGATAGCACTAGTACTCGATCCCAAATCGCATAACCCATAATAATTTTGATCTCCTATTTTAACAGATACTATTGGGGTACCTGAAATTGGGCCTTTATTCTTGGTTGTGACAAGGTTAGTGGAAACAACACAAAAATTTATATTGGAATCTAAATCATCATTAGTAACAAGATCCTTAACCAACGCAACTCGAGGATCGACCTTGATCTGCTCCTCAGGCTCATCAATTCTTCTCTCACTCTTATTCATTATGCCTGTCACAAAAGAGTGCTCCCTTATTCTTACGGGAAAAGGGGCTTTTCATATATAGCTGCAGGCAAAATAGGGTCAGCAACATGAATATCAATAGGTAATTCTTTGAAGGGTTTATGATGCTGATCCTTCTTCTTCTTAGAAGAGTCAATATGAGAGGCAAAGTCCTTACAAAAATCAATCATCAGATGGGAATCAAGACCAATCTTAGAACAAAAGGTATTAAAATAATCAGTTTTCACATACCTCTCTATATAATCATGCTCATAATTTATAGTGGGTTCAATACCTTTCACTACTAGGAGAAAGGCTAGTAGTAGCGCCCACTTTTGGCTTATCAGTAGCGCCCTAGGGCGCGCTACTGCTAGCACGCTACAGCTAACATGTAGCAGTAGCGCGCGTACGCACCCGCTACTACTACACCAGTAGCGCCCCCACTTAGAGCCCGCTACTACTAATACCAGTAGCGCGTACAGGTAACAAGGCGCTACTGGTATTTATTTTTCATTTTCTATTTCTTTTTCCCATCGTATTTTTGCTGTATTTGTACAGGTATTATACAATATAGTCTCATACACATACACAGGTTTTCTACAGAGTACAAATCTCATCATATCATACACATACAATAATCTGATGACCATATATATATCATCATGATCTCTCATATCCAACACAAATGATGTCTCTCATCATGTCATCTCTAAAATAGCGATAGAAGTTGTCACAATATCTTAAATACATGCAAATACAAGCAAGTTTTATCATCCATCTAAACTATGATATATACTAGAAGAGTGGTCACTATGAGGAAGAGTGGAATTATGTAGTAGCTCATGAAGCGCCGCCACCGATCTTCCTCTCGCGCTAGCGTAAATCTCAAGTAACTAGCTTCCGCTTCCTCTCTGGTATTGAACCCTCTTTGGCTGCCGCCCGGGAATCGGTGCACTTGGGCCTGACACTCTGGCCACTCATCGTACACTCCTGGAACCTTCCCTATGTACACGGCATAGCACTTCTTCGCCATCGATGATCTATGTACCTATTAGAGATGCATATTCATTATAAGAATTCAACAATAGTACACAACATAATATACTTGAGCAACACGAAGACAAAAAGTTAGTGAATAGATGCAACATAAAGTAACATACATAATATAATATACACACGTTGTTCATGGTACCCCAACTAATTCACTAGCTAGCAAGCGTTACGCAAGTAGTTCAACATGACCGTTAAATTACATCACAAAGGTTTCATATCGCTTCCAAAAGTATAAATTCAACCGAGACATCATCATCGGCATAGTCAATACACTAGAACTTCCATCCATCCATATCTGGGAGGACGCACCCTAGCTTATTGAACGGCGTAATGTCCAAAAGCTGCATTCCTACGCGAGTTTTAACATCAGCTCGCGATATTGGGCCGTGGTAGAACATCCCCTTCTTGTCGACGACTTGTTTCATGATGATGGTTGCAATATCCTTCAGGATGCGAAAGAAGTCATCTCTTACTTTATAATCCGGTTCGGCTAAGTTTTTTGCCCATATCATGATATGATTGTCATCTTTGCTTGCCATGCGAAGACGTTGCTGATCCTTTCTGAACTCCATCATGAGATGGATGACATAGTATCCATCATTTGTACTTCCTTCCGGTTGATGGATACTGCAGAAGTTGGTTTTATGCGAGAAACACGGCGCGCCCTTCCTTCGTGACTTTTTCTCGATGTGGCCACCCCTCATGCCGAAGCCCTGAAGAGCGGAATCCAGAAGACTCATTACTTTGGTGTAGTCTTTCCTTTTGAAGTTCCTAGACGAGTCGAAATACACGGCATGGGAGACTCGCGGGAAAAGTACGATAAGGACGGCGTGCCCCTCGCTGCGCAAAATAAATGCACCTCAAATTTGCTAGCCTCCATATGAGCAAAGGAATGATTGAAATGTAAAGGCAATCGGGAAATGACTTACATTGGATGATAAGGCACGAGAACCATTTCCTTCTCCTTATTCATCAGCATGAAATTTTCGATGTACTCCCTAGCAGTTTTAAGTTCATAGTGATCGAGCGACAAGAAGGACTCATGCATGTAGTATGGATCTGCCACCGCGATTTGCGAGATTTCCTCTGTTTTGATGACAAAGCTCATATGGAGCGCAAAAAGGCGGACGATCGTAAAATCGAGACGCCTAGTGAGGAACATCTCAAAGATGTGATCAAACCGCAGGAAGAACACTTCCGCAGGCGCCATGTCGACGTAGCCCATGCCCGGAGGCACACGCACCGCATAAAGTGGATATCCTGGATCCTTCGATGCGAGAAGGCTTTTCTCTGTCGATAGTACATGGTCGTGCAGTCTCCTGAGATCCCCTGATATGCTCTCCTGCGGTTTCGGCGGGAGGATCGGCTCACCCGCGACATGGATCAACGCCGTACATTTCATCGGTACACGGTCTGCAAAACCGGTTGGCGGAACCGACTTGCTGCTAGAAGCATTGACAACCTTTTTGGCAGCTAAGTCTTTCCTATTCGGTCTCTTCCTCGGCTTCTTCTGGGGGAGAGGTTGTGATGAGCCTTTCATAGCGCCCTTGATCGCCAACCCAAGTGTTGACGGGCTGAGCAAGGGTTGTTCATGCTGGTTTGAGGCGGCATCTGGAGGCGTGTCCTGCAAGGGTTGCATGAAGAGAGACTTTTTGCACTCAGACCTAGGATGCTCCTGCTCCGACAGAATATCCATCTCCTCGTCGACATGCTCCTTATTGGCCGAGTCATATGGCTGACTCATCATTTCTACTTCCTGATTAATGAAGGCGGTGTTGAGGAATTGCATAGGGTCACCATCCTCGTCCATGTCATCATCCATTGCTTGCTGGAGCACGGGGGAGAAATCACGATCCACTCTTCTTGGACCGCCTTCCTCGCGTCGCTCGCCGCTCTCACCCAGCATAACAGGTGGCGCTAAGAATTGCGGAGGCGGGGTGGTGGTGTTCATACCTTCTTGGGGATGTGTTGTCGTTGGTGTGGTCATCACGGCGGCCGACTCGACACGAAGAAGACCCTTCGGCCATAGGATGAAATAGCCCTTGCAGTCTGCAAGCCGCTTAGGGGTCTCATCTTCCTCTCCCCCGAGTTGTACCGGAGGAGCCAAATCCTCGTGGCCCGGTTTGACACTCGCCACGGAAACCTTGAAAGTGGTATTGGGCATCTGCATGGTGTGGATCATCCGATCTGTGGGATTTATTATCGTTGCCTTTCCCACATCCACTGTCTGGCCATTGATCATGTATAGTAAGGTGCACGGGGTTCTCTCGGCCTGCGAAAACATGTCTACGGCGTCAGACATCCAAAAGGCAACGAAAAAGGGATATATTATTGATATGTTGGTGTGACGCGTAATTACCGTGAGGGCGTCGAGCTCAGCCAAAGGCGAAGGCCCGCCTAGCACGCCAGAGACAGAGGACGGGCTGCTATGAGCGGCTAATGGAGCATGTCCGGATGCGAGAGCAGGCCCCGCTGGTGCGATGTTCACCGAGTTGCTCCCGACGAAGCTAGTACGGGGAAAATCCGCTGCCGTTTTGTCTGGATTTTGCTTCGTCCACTCGATAACAGCCGGGATCAAGGATGAAACCGAAGCTGCGAACTCATCTCTACAGGCAGCTAAAGCTGCATTGACTGCCGAGTTGATCATCTCTTGTTTGGTCGCTTGTTCGGTCTCAGCTGCTTTTTTCTCAACCGCAAGCTTCACCTTCTTGTCGATGTTGACCTGACTAAACTTCCTTCTCTGCCTTTTGGCCTCAGGGTCCTCGTGGTAGTAGTGCTTCCACTGGGCACCGTCTCCGACGCCGTGCACACGTCCATGCTGCGGCCGAGTGTCCAAAGGGAGGCCCTTCATTATGTTCAAGGCCCGGTTGAGATGGGTGTCCTACTTGGGCCTCATCGTCGACTGAGACGATGAGTCGCTTTCGGCATCAAGCTTGTGTTGCTCTTTCTGCGAAAGAAACGTGGACCATTTACAAATGTTACTACAACGTGTATTCTGACTTGATGAGAAGCTAATATAAGGTGGAAAAAAAATATTACCAGTAATCTCATCAATTCCCTCGTGGGCGCGTCCGTGGACCAAACCTTTTTCTTCGAGTCCCACTTGTAGCGGGCCCTGATGAAGTCATACTCCTGGGGGTCGGTGAACTCCGCCAAGGGGTTTGGGATCCCCGCGGCTTCACGTTCCGCGTCCTCCTTTTCCCATATGGGCCTTTTGCCAATGTAACCACGGCTTCCGAGGCGGTGTTTCCCCGTGTTCCTTTTCTGAAGCCCCTTGAATTTCGCGGACCTAAGCTTGGCTTCGTCGGTAGCGCAAGTGTCCTTGAATTTTAAGAACTCAGCTTCCGTAAGTGATGGATTGTCCGCAAAAATCTTAGACAAAGGTTTGTTCTTCTCAATGAATCGTCTCACCCTCACTTTCCACGCGGACAATGCGTTGCTGAACTTGACCATGGCGGCGGCGTTTATGTCAGTCATGGCATCATCATCCCACGGAGTTTTGCTCTCATCCCGATCCGGGAACGTGAATCTGTTGTGCAGCTTCGTAAGGAGTAAATGTTCCATATTTGGTATACTCCTCAAGTCATAGTCGTTGATGCTCGCGGTTTCCCGTAGGATGCATCCGACTTGGTTTCCGTAGCACCTGCGAGCTTCCGCCGGCGCTATTGGCTCGAATTTTCTAGGATGCACCTCTGTCACTAGCAGTTTGTCGGTGCCGAGCTTGTTTGGTTTTCGTACCCTCTCCTTCTTCTTATTTGCTGGTTCATTAGCGGCTTCAGCGCCGCCGGTGTCGGTGGCGCCGGTGTCAGTGCCATCGGTGCCATCAGTAGTGCTGTCGGACTCGATTTCGGCGTCCGTCGCACTAGCGGCATTTGGACCTTTGTCTCGTAGCTGAGAAGACATATGGTCGAGGAAGGCGTGTTCATGCTGCTGGTAGTCAAAATCTTCATTTGCACCAGCTTCGTCGTTGGTCGACATGTTTCCTACGATATATTTAGTCTCCAAGTTTAATTCTCAAACTATAAAAAAAGGACTAAATACCGTCCTATCAAATACCGGGCACTCGATATGTCATACTTTGTAGCACAAGTCATGTCGAAATTCACGGTAAATTTCTGCATGACCTTTGCAAAAAAGTGGACATATCGGGAACCTGAAATTTCCCGGAACGGAAATAAATCAACATTCCGGCAAAACATAGGCCCCTCGGATCCCTGCATATGGAAAAAAGAAGAAAATTCGTACACAATATCTTAAGCATATACCCAGAGGGTGGAAGTGGCTAGTAGGATCAGCTGCAAAGCATTTCCAACAACAGCATGATGTGCTCGTTGCATTTCACTGGTCCAAAGTTTGACATGGAACACAAGGAAAATTCTCTACAACCAGACTGCAAAACTATTCAAAAATTTACACAACCAGAAATTATACCACCAACTTCGTTAAATAAGAACTTTCAACTAAATATAAATCCGAAAAGATAAATACAAAAGTAGTTCGTTAAACAGCAGCATAGTGAAACTATAGGCTTAAAATGGTAGCATATTACGTTCAAATTAAATAAATGGTAGCATATGAAAGCATAGGGTGATAAGAAACAGGGATCTTCAATGCAAATGCAACTCCTATATCAGTACTTAAACAAAACCACATTCCTGCGCTACTTGTCACCAAAAGATATTATACCACCGATGGAGGCTTACCACAATGCAGTAAAGATATGAAAATCACAATGATGCAGAGATCGGGGATTTAACATCCTTTTCGAGGAAAAATAAGATTGATTGATGATAGACTGAGAGTAAGTTTAACCTACATTAGCTTTAATGATTCCGATTTGGAGCTTTGGAACCTATATATTCATTATAGGTAATCTTTTTGCCTCCATGTGAGGTTTCTGGTTGCTATCTTTTATACTTAGCCACACATTTGTTCACGTTTCAGTCCCTCATTAAATTTGTAACAATGTGATTACACAGTGACTAAATAGTCATTTTAGTAACTCCTTGTATCAACTTCACTTTCAAGACATTCATCACTGAACACTGTACACTAAGTATGCATATGTGGTACCCAATATAGCATTAATCTGCCATGTTCATAACACCCATGACTCACGCCCTATTTGAAGCTAATTGGCTAATTAATATGAATTCAAGTCAAGTCTGTTGTGTTCTTCGATGGTATGCAGTGTCAAAAGAAAATTCATGGTCTTACAGTTTACCTATTGTGCTATGTTCCAATGGCTAGAGAGGGCATTGGGGTTATTAAACCACATTCCTGCATCATTACTGCGCCACTGTTGAAACTACCCTTGGAATCAAAGCAGAAGGAGGCTTACCGAGCAACCGATGGTGGCGGCGGCGGCTTGACGACGAGGGCGGCCGCGGAGGCGAGGCGACGAGGGCGGCGGAGGCGCGGCGACGAGGGCGGGGAGGCGAGGTCACGAGGGCGGCGGAGGCGAGGCGACGAGGGCCGGGAGGCGCGGCGACGACGACGGCGGCCGGGGAGGAGTCGAGAGGGAGAGATAGAGGGGAATGAAAAGAAGAGGCCTGCCCGACCTGTTTAAGTGGAACCTAGCAGTAGCGGGCCATGTCAGTGCGCGCTACTGCTAAGGTTTAGCAGTAGCGCGCGCTGACAGGGCCTGCTACTGCTAAGTTTAGCAGTAGCGCGCTCTGACCGGGCCCGCTACTGCTAAAACTTAGAGGTGACCCGCTTAAGTTTAGCAGTAGCGCGCGCTGACAGGGCCCGCTACAGCTAAGTTTAGCAGTAGCCCGCTCTGACAGGGCCCGCTACTGCTAAACCTTAGCAGTAGCGTGCGCTGACACGGCCCACTAGTGATATTTCTGGCATTTTTTCCCCTCTTCCATTTCCTTTTTAATTTTTTTTCGAACAACGACCGATACAATTTATATAATGTATATTTAACAGCGGAAATATATAATTTGACCGATCGATAATGCGGTTAAAGTGCAAATATACAAAATAGATACATATAAAGATTACAACACACATTTAGTTTCTCAGCGTCGAAGACGTTTCTTAGTGATTAGTTTCTTTCCTTTTTTGTTCGTTTCCGAATAATTTAGGCCCTCGTTGTGACTTTTCCTTTTCCATGGAGTACGATCTTTCATAGGTAATGTAGTATTCATTCTTCTTTTGACATATGCTTCATCGTTGTCGTCATCTTCCCTCATCGGGTTGCCGTACTGGTCTTAGTCTTCTATGTTGGCGACTCCATCCATTCCGACGATGTTTCTTTTTCCTCTCCTCACGACAACACGGCTGGGATTGCTCGGGTCGGTTATGTAGAAACATTGTGTCACGTGCTTAGCGTGTATCCATGGCTCATTTTTGGCTATGACGTTCACGGTAGCGCTCTTGGTGTCGGGTATAGACATAGTAGTGAAATACCGGTTTTCTCTTTCGACATTCTTAGCCCATCTGACACGGAACATCGTCGCATTGTGTAGTCCGGAGTAGTTAAGCTCCCAGATCTCTTCGACCCTTCTGTAATATCTTTCAGTTGAGCAGTTGTCGTCAGTCATGCATTCTATCGTCACCCTCGAGTTCTGGAAATCACTTTTCATATCTCTGGCCTCCGTATAGAACGTGTATCCGTTTATATCGTATGCCTGATAGGTGAGGAAGTTGACAGCAGGGCCATGTGCTAAGGCGTATATGAGCAATGCGTCTGTAGACCCCTCTTCCGGGGGATTGGCAAGAACATGCTCTTTGAACCTAGGCAAGAAAGTGGAGTTGTGCTCTCTAGTAACTTCGGCGTCCGTCTTGCGTAGGCCCTGGTCATGGTACTTCTTGGCGATGGTTTCTTTGTGCAGTGTCACGAATGGGTCTACCACGTCGAGATGTTGTAGCACTACTAAGTTTGCCCTGTCAAAGTCATTGCATCGATCCGAGTGGTCGACATGCAGTTCCCTCCGACCGTTGGTGTGACCTTCTCCTCCGAGCCTCCCATGGTGCTTGTTAACGGGCAAACCAACAACAGGGACGTCGTCATCTCCGTTGCTTAGATAATTCTCGCAGAACGAGATGCACTCTTGTGTCAGATAGCCCTGTACGATGCTTCCATCTGGTCGGGACATGTTACGAACGAATCCTTTGATGACCCCATTCATCCTCTCGAACGTTATCATGTTGTGCAGGTATGACGGGCCAAGGTCGATGATGTCGTCCACAATGTGGACACACAGATGCACCATGACGTCAAAGAACGCGGGCGGGAAGTACATCTCGAGCTCACATAGTATGAAAACAATCTCTTCCTGTAGCCTTGTGAGCTGCTTCGAACTGATCGACTTTCGAGAGATAACATCGAAAAAATTACAGAAACCAGTAAGCGTGTCACGGACGTGCTTGTCCATTATCCCTCTAAGGGCAACCGGTAGTATCTGCGTCATCATCACGTGACAGTCATGAGACTTCATCCGCTGAACCTTTTTTTCTGCATGTCTAGATATCTTCTTATCTTCCCACAGTAACCGGAACTAACTTTTATTCCGGTAAGACACTTGAAAAATTGATCGATCTCCTTCGTATTGAAGGTGAAGCAAGAAGGGGGGCAATATTTCTCTTCCTTCTTCTTTACTTTTTTGCCCCGCCTGCTGTCCCCCGCCTCTGTCTCCGTCTCTGTCTCGGCCGTTTTACGGGGCATGTGGAGATCTGCCCTCATTTCCAAATCTTCCAAGTCTCTTCTTGCCTTCGGCCCATCCTTGGTCTTCTCCGGCATGTTCATCAGTGTGCCAAGCAAACTCTCGAGAACATTCTTCGTGATATGCATTTGATCAAGACAATGAGGTGTATCGAGTTTGGGCCAGTACTCCAAGTCCCAGAAAACAGACCTTGTTTTCCATACCTTCAGCAGCGGCTCCAGTTTTTTCATCTTTCCAGGCGCGGGGCACTCTTTCCAGTTTTTCAGCAACTCATCAATTTCGGCGCCGCTCCTCTTACGTGGAGGTCCTCGATGCTCAGCCTCACCATTGAATAGATCTCCATGGTTTCTCCACGGGTCATTCTTCTCGAGCCATCTTCGATGCCCCATGTACACGATTTTCGCAGACCCGCCATCTTTCGTTAGCTGCTGAGACGTTGTATCATCCATGCACCTCGTGCATCCGCAATATCCATGGCACACCTGGCCTGATACATATCCGTAACCGAGATAATCGTGCACCGTCGTCAGCACTGCGGCTTTCATATAGAAATATTCTTTTTCGAAAGCGTCCCATGTCTTGACTGGTGATTTCCATAACATTTCTAGCTCCTCTTTCAATAGCTCGAGATATAGATTAATATTATTTCCCGGCTGTTTCGGCCCTTGAATCAGAATGCTCATGTGTATGTACTTTGTCTTCATGCACTTCCACGGGGGAATGTTGTACATCCATACAAACACGGGCCATGTGCTATGGTTGGCGTTCTGCTTGCCAAACGGATTCATGCCATCTGAACTCACGCCAAGCATGATGTTCCTTGGATCAAGATGAAATCCATATTCGTCGTTCAACGCTCTCCACTGGCTTCCATCCACAGGGTGTCTCATCTTCGGATCATCTCCATCATCGGGCACCTTCCTGACCGCGTGCCACCGCATGAGCTCAGCTTCCTTAGGATCTACGAAATAACGCTGCAGACGAGGAATGATCGGAAAGTACCATACAACTTTCTGAGGAGATTTCTTTCCAGCCTTCTTGTATCTATCAGCATTGCACACCGGACAACTGGTTTTTTCTGCGTTCTCGTTCCGATAAATGATGCAATCGTTGATGCATGCATGGTATCTAATGTGCGGCAGATCAAGAGGGCACACAATCTTCTTGGCCTCATCGATACTAGTAGGACAAAGGTTCCCCGGGGGAAGAACTGTCTTGTTTAGATACTTGAGATGATCATCGAGGCTTTTGTCGCTCCATTTGTTTTTAGCCTTCATCTTTAGAAGTTCGAGCGTGAAACTCAAGCGGGTCACCTCAGGAGCGCAACCATCATACAATGGAGTCTTCGAGTCTACCTCCAGTTGCTCCAACTTGGCCTCCTCTCTAGAACCAGCTCTGTCGCTAGTCGTCTTCTTGCGAAGCAGGTCTCGAACATGAGGGTCCCGCACGATTGAATTTAGTAGCGATGAAGGATCCGTCATGTCCGCATCTTCTCCGTCATGTTCGGTCTGATCTTCTCCGCCATTACCATGTGCGGCCTCTTCTCCGCCGTCATTTCCAGCGCCCTCTTCGTCTTCGGATCCATCAATCATCTCTTCATCCGCTGCCATGGGGTTATTGGTTGCACCGTCGATATCGTCATCATCATCTTCAGTTATCCATCGAGTATAGCCATCCATGAAACCATATCTAAGCAGGTGCGCCTTCAAACGTCCACCCTTAAAGGGGTCCAGCCAGACGCCTTCTTTGCATTTTCGACAAGGACATAAAATCTCCTTTTCATTTTTTTCAACCATGTCGTCCACTACGGATCGCAAGTATCTATCCACCATCCTTCCACAGACCTTCATGGTCGCCTACGAGTTATACAAACAAAAGATTATAACGACATGCATATGCATATCAAAGTCATACAAAAATTCGGCATGACCTTCCTAAAAATAGGACATATAGAGTTTGCCCGAAATTCGCCGAAACGGAAGTAAATCGACATGTCGGCAAAACATAGTCAAACTCTCATATCACACACCCATACACACACACACAAATATTTTCATTGATGCAAAGCACAATTTTTTACTCACATCTCATGCATCCACGTACCTAGCTAGCTAGTAATTAATTAAGAGAGAGAGAGAAAGTATATACCTTTTGTTAAAATATCACACTTGGGAGAAGCTTGCACTAGCTAGTGAGGGAAAGGAGTAAAAGGTGAGAAAGAGAGATAGCTAGATGCATTTATGCATGATATGTGGTGGTGGAGGAGGAGCAAATTAGAAGGAAAGAGAGAGATATTGCATTAATGAAGATGGTGTGTAGTGCATTAATGGAGATGGTGTAATGCATTAATGGAGATGGACAAGAGGTAGGAGAAGGAATGAGGAAGAAGCAAGTGTGGGAGAGAGAGGAGGGGGGAGGGGGATGGTTGGTGGAAAAGGTGGCTGCTGCGCATTACCAGTAGCGCCTGTACCGCTACGGCGCTACTGGTAACGATAGTAGTAGCGGGCTTTCCAGGGGGGCGCTGCTACTAAAACTTGTCATCTGGGTTTGGTGGGGACCACCTTTACCAGTAGCGGGTCCGCATATGAGGCGCTACTGATACACGCATTTCAATAGCGCGCGTCCATATAGCGTGCTACTGCTAATTAGCAGTAGCGCCTGTCTTTAAAGGGCACTACTGTTAAGCCTCTACCTATAAGCTTTTCCCTAGTAGTGTTTATCTATTTCCCAATCTTTGGTATTCTTCTGGATCCTTTCAAGGAGATCCCATCTTTCTTCAATGCTTTTCTTCTGAAATACCCCACTAGAGGAGGCATTCAACATCTCCTTATCCTGACGAGAAAGTCTAGCATAAAAATTTGTAAGTATAGTTTCTTGGGGAGTGATACACGAGATAGCTTCTCGTCCCTCGTTGGTTACCCCAAGCAGAAGGTGAGATGTAGCGTAGCGGTAAATTTCCCTTAGCAAATATGCTAAGGTTGAGTATCGTCCAGGAGGACTCCAACAGATACAAGTAGGTGGTGAAGTGAACAATTGGCGCCGTTGACAATCTAAGGATTGCTAACTTCACCTGGACCTGCACACACAACAGATAGCTTTGCTCCCAACGAGTACAGAGGAGTTGTCAATTCCTTCGGCCTTGTTGTTTACAAAGGATAAAACGCACGAGATAATAATGATAGTGATAGCTGCGGAAAATTAAATACTGAAAGTAAATTAATAGTGTAAACAGTGGTGGAAGTATGGATCGGGATCCCATGATGTTCACTAGTGATGTCTCTCTCCCTAAAGACGATAAAATATCCATGCGAGGTAAAAAAATTACAGCTGGGAAATTGACAGGATTATGTGTGCAAACCAATGCTAATTATGCAAAAATGAAAGGAAGAGGCTCAAAAGCACGGGCGGTACGCCAAGACAAGTAGACTGAAATCCATATGCATCTACCCACTAATCATCCACCTTGAGATATCTATCCAGAACATCTCGCTGGTATTAAGTTGCGAATCCCACACAAAGTGTAAACTCAAAGCAACGGACAACTACATTAAAGAAATTTGCGGGAAGTAAACAATCCTTGCACCCGCAAGTACAAGCACCGTTGTTTTCCCCCTCGTGGCAACAACACATCCCCTAGACTCATGTTTCTGTCACTCAAGCTAGTCATCGGGGGGCATGAACCCACAATTATGCATAACGCTCCCTCTTGGAGTCACTACCTACTACTTGGCCAAAGCAATAAACAACAACAGAGAACATGCAAGAGTTACTCAAGAACATAAATATAAAAGAAGATAATCAAATAGATAACTCAATCACAATCTGAACATAATCTCATAATCCATCGGATCACAACAAACTCAACATAGCAACAGCAGAAAGATTACATATGTGCCTCGATCATGTAGGGCAGCTCACGAGGTCTAATCCTTGAAGCAAAGAGGGGAGGAGAACATCACATAGCTACTGATCATGGACCCATGGTCCAAGGTGGACTACTCACGGTTCATCCGGGAAGCATCCATGGTGGTGGAGAAGCTCCCGGAGGTGATTCTTCGCTCCGGCAGGGTGTCGGGAAGAGGTTTTCTGGTACTCCCGATCTTGGAAGCGAGGCGGCGGAGGAACAGAGGAGAGATCGCGAAAAAGGGTTTCGTCCCCGAGGGTTTCTCGTCACGGGGAATAAATAGGCGAAAGGGGGCAGCCAGAGGTGGGCCAGGGGCTCCAGGCGCCCCCCTGGCGGCCAGGGGCCTGGCCGCTCCCTCTGGCCGCCTGGCCCCCTGGCTCCCCTCTGGTCCCTCTCGGGCTCTTCATGAAGCTTCCGGTACGCTGATTTTTCCTGTATTTTTCCCGGAATTTTTCTGGTACTTTTAATAAGGGGGAAACCTGAAATAGAAAAACAGCAGAAAACAGGAACTGGCACTGGGGTGCACTGAGTTAATAGGTTAGTCCAAATATGATCAAAAGTGTATGGAAGTTCATCAATATCATAGCAATATCACACAAAAGAGGCATGGAGCAAGCAGAAATTATAGCTACGTTTTCGACGTATCAACATCCCCAAGCTTAATTCCTTCTCGTCGTCGAGTAGGTAAATGATAACAAGCATAATTTCTGTGGTGACATGCTAACAACCATATAAGAACTTTGTAAGTAAAGAAATCAAAGCATGCAATTCAATTCAAGTCATAACAGGCAAGAGTCTATATCTAGCATTGAAACAAGCAACATAAGAACATAAAGGTGCAAGAGCTCTCGCTGTCCGTGACTCGAATGTCTCCAAATGGTGTTTGCGTGCAAGAAAGGAGATATGGATATATACGAGAAAAAGTATTTTTATTGTTGAGAACTCAATCTACTAAAGTTTCACACTTGGTCTTCTTTGGAATCTTATCTTGACTCATCCCCAGACCACTAGCCAGGTACAAGTCAAAATGATCCAGTCCTTTTCGATATTTTGAGCACTCATGCAATGGATGAGCGTAAGCAAGAAAGTTGACACTTAGGATGGCAAAGAGAGAATAAGGTGGAGGAGGGAGACAAAAAGGTGTGAAAGGCTCACATAAATGAGGACAATCATAGGCGAGAGAAGGCCAAATGATAGTTATGATGTGAGGAGTAGGGATTGCCATGCAACGGATGCACATATGAGCTAAGGTAAGCTCTCCAATGGAACTAGTGGGGGTGCATCCAACTTGCTTGCTCAAGAAGACCTAGAGCTCATTTGAGGAGGCTCATCATTGGAATATACAAGCCAAGTTCTATAGTGTGAAGGTCCCCACATAGTTATATGCATGAATGATAATCTCTATGGAGTACAAGATACAAGATGGAGTACGAGTGTGGATCTTCTCAAAAAAGATTAGTAGTGTGCCCCCTTCTCTCTTTTTATTTCTTCTTTTTTTTCCTTTTCTATTTTTCATTTTTTTGTATTTTTTGGTGGCCTCAATGGCTCTTTCTATTTAACTCTCATTTGTCCTCTTTGGGATCTTTTAATTTGTCCTCTTTGGGATATTTTCCTCACTTTAGGGGCAACACTCTATATATTACAAAAAGTATAGAATATCTTTCACACTTTACAAAGTACTCGAATCATAAAGAAAATGTAAATATCATGATGTATGCAAATGTATGCCTCTGCCAGTGTAGCAGGATATGCAATGATACTAGCGCGTCATGTAGCAATGATTAGGGCAAGGCCCAAATAGCATGCGGCTCATCGATCAAGCAAGTAGCATGTATGACATGAAGATCATGTCATGAAAAGGTGGATGTTGCATGGCAATGTATCTCGGAAAGGCTATGGAAATGCCTTGATAGGTAGGTATGGTGGCTGTTCTGAGGAAGGATATAAGGAGGCTTATGATGACATAGCGTATCGTGCCAAGGGTTTGGATGTACCGGCGAAGGTGGACGCTGACTCTCGGAGTGAGAAGAAAGCAATGCACGACACAAGGAAGGCTAGCAAAATATGGGAAGGTGGAAGTGTCAACTTTCGAATACTCACATTAGTCTGAAGAACTCATGCACTTATTATCGGTAACTCTTAATCTAATAAGGAGGTTCACAAAGAGACAAGTACCCCGAGGAGGAGTGTATGGGGGTTTGGTTATCCTTGCGCATCCTCGACTCATGGTACGTGAGTGTACTCTAATATTCGACCCCTTAGAAGAGTAGTGATCCAACTAGTAGCTAAAGTACTCAACTAATTTGTAGGTTTTTGAAAATAGACACGGATTTCCCAAAATACGGCATCTATCACTAATAGGCTAAAGCTCTTGACACCAAAAGTCCAAACATTACTCAAGACAACACCTCAAAATTTTTGCAAGTTACTACTACAAAAAGAATAGCAACCTCAATTACCTACTTCAAGTCAAGACACAAAACTCAGTGCAACAGGAAAACTCTCTAAACAAGATAAACATGAAAACTCAAGAGAGTTCCAGCAACAAACTAAACAAAATCTCTTTGAAAAGAGAAACAAGAAAGGTAAGAGCAATGCATGACAGCAGCTACAGAAAGATAAAGAACAAACACAGCAAAGATAAGCAAGAAAAGTCCTATGTTGTGTTCTAAATTTTGGAAGTGGAGCGTGTTTCTCTCCCACACAAAGAAAGCTGGGCTCTAACTTGTTATGAACAGCAAGAAAAGCTAAAGAAAACTAAAAACAAAACCTAAGAGCGAGACGCTCCAAGAATAGCACATAACGCATGAAGTGATAAAAATATAGTGAAACGTGAGACGAACTGATAATTGTCGATGGAGAAGGGGATGCACGGGGCATCCCCAAGCTTAGACGCTTGAGTCTCCTTGAATATTTCTTGGGGATGCATGGGGGCATCCCCAAGCTTGAACGCTTGACACTTCTTAATCTTCTTTCATCATCTTCCCTCGCACACTTGAAAACTCCCTTCATACATAACTCATCATAATCTGATTAGCGAGGTTAGTACCCATAATAAAATATATTTTTTGTCAGAACCCTCTGTTAGGTAATGTGCTAGGATCAAGTAACCTTGCATCATGTCAAATTTTCAAAGGAAATCAACTTCAAAATCCAAATGGGAGAAGGAACACCCCCAGATGAATTAATTCAAAAGGCCAGATAAAAATCTTCTCCAAAAAATTCATGTTAGATTTTTGAAAAGTCTTATAAATGAGTGTGATCACCTATCAAGTGATGTGGGACCCACCCCATGCTCATAGATTTTTCAAATATTCAAACAGTGCCTTGGAATTAAAGAAATACCCCTATTTGATTTAAAATTCAAATCATTTGAATTTTAAAAATGTTGAAAGTTTATGAGTGGCTAGTCTATATTATTATGAGGCCACATAAAAGTTTTCAGCATTTAATAAAATGTTTACCTATTTATTTTAGCTAAACAGAACAAATGTCAGAAGAGAAAACAGAAAGAAAAAGAAAACAGGAAAGTGGCCCGCTTACCTGGGCCACCCCAGCCCAACTCACCTCTCCCGCAGCCCAGCCCGCGAAACCCCCTTGTCGTCTTCCACCCCGCGCTGCCAAGCAGCTCGGTGGCGAGGCGCCGACGCCGTGGACGCCACCGCGACGCCTTCGAGCGTCCAGGCCCCCCCCCCGAGCTTATCTCTTCGTCCAGACGCATCCTGGAGCCGCCCTGCTTCATTCCCCCCCTCCAGGAACACCTCCCCTTCCTCTCTCGCCCGATTCATCGCCGCCCGAGGAACACGCCGGAGCGCCGTCGAGCACACGCGTGGCCATTGACGCCTAGAAGCCCCAAGATTGTGTCCAAGTGCTTCGTCGTCGTCATCTTCACCGACTTGCAGAAGGAATCGAGCCCGGAGCCCACGTAGACGCCGGATTCTTCCTCGAGTTCCCGCCGGCCGCCGTGAAGGACTTCGTCAATTCCGCCGCCGTTGAGCCACCCCATCAATCGCCACCACCTCTACTGAGTTCCTGGTGAGCTCGGGTTCGAAACCCCTCTCTTCTCCCCCTGGATTACTCACTCTAGACGGATCCGCCATGAGAGCCGAAGCTCCTCGCCGCCGGGATCCATGGCGAGGTCCACCCGTTAAGTAATCGAGCCCGCCTTGTTGTCCATCTTGTTCCCCGTGTTCTTCCTCGTCGAACCAGCCTAGCGTCGCCCCAAGTCGTGCCCTGGAACGATATCTCGATCATGGCCGTAGCTAGGTCGCCGCAAAAGTTGACGCCGGCGAGCGTACCGTGCACCCCAGCTCTTGGAATCGGTTCAGTTCGACGCGCACGGGAGAGGGCTTCAATCTGGTGGTCTTCGCGCTCCAAATGACGGCCGGAATAGTGATCCCGTGCAGCGCCGCCGTGACTCCAGTCGCCGGCGTTTAGCCTCCGGCGTGTCAGCTCTAACCCCCCTGTTAATCACCCAGTTAGTGACCCCTGGGTCACTGAGCAGTGGGCCCAGTGGCTTAATTAAGCCACTGGATTAATTTAAACCCACGGGTTAATTAACCCAGTCACTGACACCCTGGACCCACATGTCACCTGACGCAATAAATCATTTTATGAATTTCCAGAAAATCAAAATGAATTAAAGAAATTCCAGAAATTCCAGAAAATACCCCAAACATTGGAAATTCATAGAAAATTCATATTAACTCCAAATTGGACAAATAATATATGAAAAATGATCAGGAGAAAATTATCTTTCCAAATATACAACTTTAAACTCTGTTTGAGTTGAATTTAAAATGTGATCAGTAGCATTTGCTATTTGATTTAAATGGAATTAAATCAAATTCAAATCAAATATTTTTGCAACTTGAACCATGGCAACATGCTACATTTCAATCACACATCAGAGGCATATCATACACATTTGAAGATGATTCAAAATGATCAAACCATATCACATACAACTTGGTTAATGTTGAATTCAAATGTGGAGTTTGAATTTGCATTTCAAATGCAATATACTCCACTTAAATGGAATTGCCTCACACATCAAAACTTATACTTCAAGTTTCAACATTCATTCATGTGCTTGATCATTGCATTCATATTGATTGCTACTTCGTGCTTTGTTTGTCGAATAGAGGTGGAACCGGAGCAAGAGGTTGCAACCTTCGTTGAAGACCCCGACCCCGAACCTCGTCAGCAAGGCAAGCAAACCCCCATTGATCATGTCGATAAAATCCCACTTCCCTCTCATGTCTCGCTTATGCATTGTTTAGGATGATCACCATGCTTCGTTTCTACCGCATAGATGAACCCATTCCTTTGCATGACCTATCTTTTTGTCACAGTAGTAAGCAAACCACAATCCTAGCAAATGTAGGAGTTGTTTGATATCATGTGGCCCCTGCAATGTTACTGCTTATTGCATGCTTAGTATGATACCATGTTGTTACTGTGATGTGAGTCGGGATGGGAATGATCATGTTGATGATGGTAGAAAAGTGTTGGTGAATCGACCCTAATACAAGGTGAACGATGAGAGGCTGTGTAGGAGTACACGGTGGGTTGTCTCGTTGAACACCGCCCTAGTACGAGTTCTTGTGTGGTGATCCAAGATGAAGAGTACAACCACACATTGGGCTCACTGACCCCTCTCAACTTACTAACTCATCCCTTTCGATGTCCAGATGTCGCAATAGTTCGGAGTTCTGGTAGGTCTGTGGCCTGGATGCTAAGTGAGAGAACGGCTCATCCGAGACCGGCTTATGCACCACGCACACATCACTTGGGTCCACTTCGGTAAACCGGCCGGGTTCACGATAGTGGTAACCAACCCAAGTAGGCGGCTTTCTCGGACTAGATCGGCTATGAGGTAACAGTTGTGGTGAGCATCCTCGCTGACACCCCTTGAATGGTGTTGAGATCAAAGGCGGTAAATGATGGTCATGTGTGTGTAGAGGTACACCCTTGCAAGGTTAACAAAACTATTCGAATAGCCGCGTCCGCGGTTATGGACTGCTTGGAAAGCTTAGCTTGATTATTAGATAACTTGAACCGGATACTTCTAAAACACACCAAGATAAGTGTGAGTGCTATGGCGTGCTTCCTCGTGGGGAAGTCGAGGAAGGCACCATAGTGGTGTATTGGTTGGAGAAAGTAGTGGACTCGTGTACGCTTCTTACCTCAAAGTCTGGTATTCGTAGTTCAGGATTAGGCAAGTCAAAGCTGGCACTTCTGCAAATGAACCCCACCTCCCTTTACCTTGATACATATGCATGAGTAGTATAGCTCCTATGTAAGTCTTGCTAAGTACGACTTTGTACTCACGTTTGCGTAATCTATGTTTTAGATGATGCCACTGACCCCGAAGGTGGCTTCTTCATCGAGCTGGACGACTGAAGACCAACTAGTCTAGTCACAGTCAGACGACTGGTTCCCTCGTGGAGGGCTTTCTGTTTAAATAAGGCTTTTTAAGCCATTTGTTAAACTTGTCTGTACTCAGACATAATTTGCTTCCGTTTGTAATGTAATGTTGGATCACATGTATGTGATCTCTGTGTGCACTCTATAAGAGTTATGAATAAATATGTACACTTTGTAGAGAATTGCAATGGTACCTACTATTCATACAAGGCATGTATGCTGCGTGTATGTCTATAACATGCATGTCTTTGTATGGGTTTTCGAGACCTTAGTTGTGTTCTGGCTGGCGGTCTTTCATACACCAAGTGGCCCTTAGATGTGCGCAGCTTGGGGCATCGCGATGCGATTGCTCGAGACTCCGTCTCGTGCACACTTTGTGGTATGATCGAGCCCGCCCTAGACCCCGACTAAGTGATCGGGCTGGAGTAAGTCTATGTAAGAGTTTTGAGATAGTCGGTAGTATGGTTGAGGCGACTTGTCTTTGAATATGGGAGTTCACCACCCATATCATTTGACTTGTGTGCGGACGATGAGGACCCATCTCAGTTGATCATCCGGCCTAGATGGGATGCCCCTCACGTACGATGCTTTTCGAGAATGTTCAGTGCTTGGCCTTGTCTGCTTAGACAAGTGGGTGCCGTTCTCGGCTCTCCATATGACTATGTCTTAACTGTACTTGCATACGCTAACCCCGGGTCCCGACAGACTTGGTATCAGAGCAGGACTGACTGTAGGACTAGTAGCCTTGGCCGAAGTCGAGTCGAGCCTTCTATAGTTATATAGTTACTCTGGGTATATAAGGGAACAACGTAAGGCTTCTTTTTTCTCCTTACCCCCTTCGTTCTGAGTTCTGAGTCACCCTCATCTTATTCTACGGGAAGATAGGACTAGGCTCTCCTCTGTCTGATTAGAACATCTCGTTGTTTTCTTCCTCATAGCCGTAGGAAAGTTGTGATCGGTTTGTTAGAGTGGTTATGCTCCCTGTTTTATTACATCATATGTAAGTGCTGTTTCCATGTTGTAAGAAATTGTCTTTTTCTTGCAATTACAGCCGTTATGCTGTTCGAGTCATTCCAGGTTTATCTCATAATCTGATGCATTTTCAAACTCCTTTCTGTTTCAGATGGCAGATCTTCCCCCTCGGCAGATTGTTCGTTTGACCAGGTGCCTCGGTGTGCGTGGCCATCCCGCCACGTTGATCGAGATGATGTCCTATGTGGGATATCGGTGGTACCCTGAGTACACCGTTGAGGAGCAGTTTCAAGACTTCAACCAGACGCAGTTCCACTGCATTGTCAGGATCTACCCGCACCACGTTGGAGTCACTCAGCCTATCCACTTTGGACATGGCATTGGCGTTACCGAGAACATGGCTGTGCAGGATGCTGCATACTCATGTATGACACTGCTGAGAGAGGAGCACACTTTGCTGAGAGAGACTTCTTTCCGCTATATCCCTGCTGCACTTCCAGGAGAAGAGGGATATTACACCGGACTCTACTCAGATCACTCTGCAGAGGATCCAGCACTTCAGGTGACTGCTAGGTTTGCTAGTGACAGAGATCGTGATGCACGCGCTCTCCGTTTCGAGCTCCACGCCACCCGTGTTCGTCTGTATCGAGCACTGACACTTTTGGCACCCTTTGTGAGCATTGGATCAGTTGAGTTTGATGCGATCTACCCAGTGAGGACTCAGATGCCTTCTCGAGTTGCTTGGCCCAAGATTGGAGGCATTTTTCCACCACGTGGTCCTTTGCTTCCACCCTACGCTGGACCTAGGCCCCATCCTTGCCCAAATGGATATCAGGGTCCACAAGCCTCCGTGTTTTCCGATGGTCACCTCCAGCTACCGGGATACGCGGGTAACTTTTATGAGGACTACTATGGAGATGGAGATGAGTGAGACCGCCTGTGGTCTTACTTAGTGACGGTGTAGTAGTATCTTAGTATATTGTAAGCAAGGTGTCTAAGATTCCAGAGGCTTAGATAAATAATGTATAGGAAGTCAGAGTGCCTCTGAAGGATGTATCATCTTCATCACGTTTGTATTAGCTTGGTGCTTGTACTAAAATGATGTATGGGTTGTATGACAGCTTGTGAATATATGGCTTGTGTGCTTTATCACCATGTTGTCAAGATGATTACTTCCTTTGCTCTGTAATCCTTCCAGTACTTCAATACCTTGTTTAGACTCTTCCAATCAACTCTGTTTGACTTTGATTTTTCACCTTCAGGATGCCTCAAGGAACCCGTGGCCAGGTTGGTCGTAACCAAGGTCGTGGGAATGACCAGGAGGAAGGCAACCTTCCACCCCCACCCACGATGGAGCAGGTTCTGATGGGAAGTCGAGAGGAACCGCCGAGACTCTCACCATCTGTTGGAAGTCATTGCTCGCAACACCACTCAGCAGCACAATGAGTTGGTGTCCCTGAACGACTTCATCCGACTTCATCCCCCGGTTTTTAGTTACTCCACCGAGCCCCTTGACGCCGATGACTGGCTTCGCAGCATCAAGAGGAAGCTCCAAGCAGGCCGTGTTGCAACTGGTGACAAGGTCAACTATGCCACCTATCACCTCGAAGGTGCAGCTAGCTCTTGGTGGGAGAACTTTCTGAATATGCGCCCCGTTGGACCACCTGCATCTTGGGAGGAATTCTGCATGTCCTTCCGCGAGCACCACATTCCCAAAGGTCTCATGGACCGCAAACGTGAGGAGTTCTGCAACCTCACTCAAGGCAGAAGAACTGTTGATGAGTTTAGTCGTGAGTTCAACCGACTGGCTCGTTATGCTACCGAAGAAGTCTCCACCGACTCCAAGAAACAAGAGAGGTTCCGTCGTGGCCTCAACACGGGACTTCGTCGTGAGCTCAATCTTCATGACTTTGCCACATTCCAGGTCCTTGTCAACAAGGCCATCAAAGCAGAGGACATGAACACCCCCAACGATTTCCGCAAACACCCCAGAGATGATGGTTCATCCAGTTCTAGCTCCCAGAAGCGCAAGATCTGGATCCCAAACAGCATGTTCCGCCAGAACAACCCACCGAGGCCATCCTATGTGGCGCCTCGTCCACCCACCCAGTTCCACCCAGCTCCACCAAACAACCCAGCTCCACGAACTGTTTTCGGAGCCTATTACAAGTGTGGTCAGGCAGGCCACTATTCTCGTGAGTGTCCCCAGAACCAGCTTCAGCACCAGAATGCTCCACCCCGTGCCGGAGGCAACAACAACAACAGCAATGGTCGTGGCAAGCCACCCCAGAAGGTCTACACCGCCAAAACCGCTCCTCCCGCCAATCGTGGGCGTGTGAACCAGATCGCCGCCGAAGAGACTGACGACACCACTGACGTCATTCTTGGTACGCTCCCAGTCAATTATGTTCCTACTTCCGTTCTTTTCGACCCAGGAGCATCTCATTCATTCATGTCGGAAAGTTATGCACTTCGTCATGAGTTAACCTTTGTTGAATTGTCCACCCCAATGATTATTCAAACTCCAGGGTCAAGATGGCAAACTAATAGAGTAAGCCATGGTAATCAGATTGCAATTGAGGGTTTAGTATTCCTTGCTTCACTCATAGCCCTCAAGTCTTCAGACATTGATGTCATCCTTGGCATGGATTGGCTATCAAGACAGAATGCCTACCTGGATTGCAAAGGCAAATCCGTGAAACTCACCCACCCTTCAGGCAAAACAGTCAACTACACCTCACCCAGAACAAGAGCCCAAGTGCATTCCTTGAATGTACTTCCCCTTCCCGAACTTGAAGATATTCCGGTGGTTCGTGAATTCCCGGATGTCTTTCCTGAAGAGCTGCCGGGCATGCCACCCGACAGATGTGTAGAGTTTATAGTGGATCTTGCCCCAGGAACCACACCAATTTCTAGACGCCCATACAAAATGGCCCCACGTGAGTTAGCTGAGCTTAAAACCCAACTGGAATCTTTGTTGGAGAAAGGCTTCATCCGCCCTAGCTCATCGCCATGGGGTTGCCCCGTTCTGTTCGTAACGAAGAAAGATGGAACAGAAAGGATGTGCGTAGACTATCGCCCGCTAAATTTAGCGACGATAAAGAACAAGTACCCACTGCCCAGGATCAATGATCTTTATGATCAACTTGCAGGATCCTCTGTCTTCTCTAAGATGGATTTGAGATTAGGTTATCATCAAATCAAAATCCGAAACGAGGACATTCCCAAAACGGCTTTTACTACTCGTTATGGTCTTTACGAGTATACTGTCATGTCCTTTGGTTTAACCAATGCCCCTGCCACTTTCTCACGCATGATGAACTCGATCTTCATGGAGTATTTGGACCAGTTCGTCATGGTTTACCTCGATGACATTCTCATCTACTCGCAGAACGAAGAAGAACATGCCGAACACCTAAGGCTGGTATTGATGAAACTTAGAGAGCATCGCCTGTATGCTAAATTCTCCAAGTGTGAATTTTGGCTACCAGAAGTGACCTACTTAGGCCACGTGATTTCTGCAAAAGGCATTGCTGTGAATCCCGAGAGAGTTCAGGCCGTCCTTGACTGGACTCCACCTAAATCGGTTAAGCAAGTTAGGAGTTTTCTTGGCCTAGCCAACTATTGCCGTCGCTTCGTCGAGAACTTTTCTAAAGTTGCAAAGCCTCTTACTGAACTCCTCAAGAAAGATAAGAAATTCCTATGGACTCCCAAGTGCGAGGAAAGTTTTCAAGAGCTAAAAAGAAGATTGACTTCTGCACCCGTACTTGCACCTCCAGACACCAAAAAGGATTTCGAGATCTATTGTGATGCATCACGGCAAGGGTTAGGATGCATACTTCTGCAAGATCGACATGTGGTAGCTTATGCTTCACGCCAGTTGCGGCCACATGAAGAGAACTATCCTACCCATGACCTTGAACTCGCTGCCGTAGTTCATGCCCTACCAACTTGGCGACATTACCTCCTTGGTAACCGTTGCGAAATCTATTCCGACCACCAAAGCCTCAAATATATTTTCACCCAGCCAGATCTTAATCTCAGGCAAAGACGCTGGATTGAGTTGATAAAAGATTACGACGTAGTAATTTATTACACCCCAGGCAAAGCCAATGTCATGGCTGATGCACTAAGTCGTAAGTCGTATTGTAACAACCTCATGTTACAACAGTATCAACCACTTCTTCATGAGGACTTTCGCAAGCTCAATCTTGAGATTGTTCCTCATGGCTATCTTTCTATCTTGGTGGCGAAACCAACTCTTGAGGGTCAAATCATAGTTGCCCAAAGGCGTGCACGAGGTGTTCGCCGGATCAAGGAGAACATTGCTAGCGGAGTTGCTAAATGTTTCTCCACAGATAGCAAAGGAACGGTATTCTTTGAAAATCGTTTGGTAGTACCTAAGAATAAGGAACTAAGGCAACTCATCCTCAAGGAAGCCCATGACATACCCCTCTCAATTCATCCCGGTAGCACAAAAATGTACCGAGATCTACGCCAGAGATTTTGGTGGACTAGGATGAAGAGAGACATTGCTCAATTTGTGGCCGAATGTGATGTTTGTCGTCGCATTAAGGCAGAACATCAAAGACCTGCTGGCACACTTCAACCTTTGTCTATTCCCGAGTGGAAATGGGACAAAGTCGGTATGGACTTCATCACCGGCTTTCCAAAAACCCAGAAAGGAAACAATGCCATCTTCGTTGTCATAGATAGGCTTTCCAAAGTTGCTCACTTCCTTCCGGTTCGCGAGTCTATAACTGCTAGCCAGTTAGAAGACTTGTACATCTCTAGAATTGTATCCCTTCATGTTGTTCCTTTGGAAATCAATTCTGATCGTGGTAGCCTTTTTACCTCTAGATTTTGGGGAAGCTTTCAGAATGCTATGGGAACTCATCTCTCCTTTAGTACGGCTTTCCATCCTCAGTCTAGCGGTCAAGTCGAAAGGGTTAACCAAATTCTTGAAGACATGCTCAGAGCTTGTGTTATCTCATTCGGAAAGAATTGGGAAAAGTCTCTTCCATTTGCCGAATTTGCTTATAACAATAGTTTTCAAACTACTCTGAACATGGCTCCTTTTGAACTCCTTTATGGACGACGATGTCGAACACCTTTAAACTGGTCAGAAACCGGTGAAAGACAATTCTTTGGACCGGATATGATCAAGGAAGCAGAAGAGCAAGTTCGCATTGTTCGTGATCAATTGAAAGCAGCCCAGTCTCGTCAGAAAAGCTACTATGATCGTCATCATAGGAAAGAGAGCTACAATCTGGATGAGAAGGCTTACCTTCGGGTTACTCCTCTGAAGGGAACCCAACGTTTCGGTATCAAAGGCAAGTTGGCCCCATGTTACATCGGACCTTTCCGCATTATTGCTAAACGTGGAGAAGTTGCCTACCAACTTGAACTACCTCCGCACCTCTCCCGAGTACATGATGTATTCCATGTGTCCCAACTCAGGCGTTGCTTCAAAGACCCCATCCGCGAAGTCGACCATGAAACGCTTGATCTCCAAGATGACTTTTCTTATCGAGAATACCCCGTTCGTATTCTTGATTCCGCAGAGCGTGTCACTCGTCGTCAGAAGATTAGGTTTCTGAAAGTGCAATGGTCACACCACTCTGAAAGAGAAGCTACGTGGGAAAGAGAAGACCGTCTCAGTGCCGAGTACCCCTCCTTCCTCCCGCAGACTTCTGAATCTCGGGATGAGATTCTGTTGAGTGGGGGCGAGTTGTCAGAACCCTCTGTTAGGTAATGTGCTAGGATCAAGTAACCTTGCATCATGTCAAATTTTCAAAGGAAATCAACTTCAAAATCCAAATGGGAGAAGGAACACCCCCCAGATGAATTAATTCAAAAGGCCAGATAAAAATCTTCTCCAAAAAATTCATGTTAGATTTTTGAAAAGACTTATAAATGAGTGTGATCACCTATCAAGTGATGTGGGACCCACCCATGCTCATAGATTTTTCAAATATTCAAACAGTGCCTTGGCATTAAAGAAATACCCCTATTTGATTTAAAATTCAAATCATTTGAATTTTAAAAATGTTGAAAGTTTATGAGTGGCTAGTCTATATTATTATGAGGCCACATAAAAGTTTTCAGCATTTAATAAAATGTTTAGCTATTTATTTTAGCTAAACAGAACAAATGTCAGAAGAACAAACAGAAAGAAAAAGAAAACAGGAAAGTGGCCCGCTTACCTGGGCCACCCCGGCCCAACTCACCTCTCCCGCAGCCCAGCCCGCGAAACCCCCTTGTCGTCTTCCACCCCGCGCTGCCAAGCAGCTCGGTGGCGAGGCGCCGATGCCGTGGACGCCACCGCGACGCCTTCGAGCGTCCAGGCCCCCCCCCCGAGCTTATCTCTTCGTCCAGACGCATCCTAGAGCCGCCCTGCTTCATTCCCCCCCCCTCCAGGAACACCTCCCCTTCCTCTCTCGCCCGATTCATCGCCGCCCGAGGAACACGCCGGAGCGCCATCGAGCACACGCGTGGCCATTGACGCCTAGAAGCCCCAAGACTGTGTCCAAGCGCTTCGTCGTCGTCGTCTTCACCGACTTGCAGAAGGAATCGAGCCCGGAGCCCACGTAGACGCCGGATTCTTCCTCGAGTTCCCGCCGGCCGCCGTGAAGGACTTCGTCAATTCCGCCGCCGTTGAGCCACCCCAGCCCTCGCCACCACCTCTACTGAGTTCCTGGTGAGCTCGGGTTCGAAACCCCTCTCTTCTCCCCCTGGATTACTCACTCTAGCCGGATCCGCCATGAGAGCCGAAGCTCCTCGCCGCCGGGATCCATGGCGAGGTCCACCCGTTAAGTAATCGAGCCCGCCTTGTTGTCCATCTTGTTCCCCGTGTTCTTCCTCGTCGAACCAGCCTAGCGTCGCCCCAAGTCGTGCCCTGGAACGATATCTCGATCATGGCCGTAGCTAGGTCGCCGCAAAAGTTGACGCCGGCGAGCGTACCGTGCACCCCAGCTCTTGGAATCGGTTCAGTTCGACGCGCACGGGAGACGGCTTCAATCGGGTGGTCTTCGCGCTCCAAATGACGGCCGGAATAGTGATCCCGTGCAGCGCCGCCGCGACTCCAGTCGCCGGCGTTTAGCCGCCGGCGTGTCAGCTCTAACCCCCCTGTTAATCACCCAGTTAGTGACCCCTGGGTCACTGACCAGTGGGCCCAGTGGCTTAATTAAGCCACTGGATTAATTTAAACCAACGGGTTAATTAACCCAGTCACTGACACCCTGGACCCACATGTCAGCTGACGCAATAAATCATTTTATGAATTTCCAGAAAATCAAAATGAATTAAAGAAATTCCAGAAATTCCAAAAAATACCCCAAACTTTGGAAATTCATAGAAAATTCATATTAACTCCAAATGATCAGGAGTTCGAGGAACACCGCCCTAGTACGAGTTCTTGTGTGGTGATCCAAGATGAAGAGTACAACCACACATTGGGCTCACTGACCCCTCTCAACTTACTAACTCATCCCTTTCGATGTCCAGATGTCGCAATAGTTCGGAGTTCTGGTAGGTCTGTGGCCTGGATGCTAAGTGAGAGAACGACTCATCCGAGACCGGCTTATGCACCATGCACACATCACTTGGGTCCACTTCGGTAAACCGGCCGGGTTCACGATAGTGGTAACCAACCCAAGTAGGCGGCTTTCTCGGACTAGATCGGCTATGAGGTAACAGTTGTGGTGAGCATCCTCGCTGGCACCCCTTGAATGGTGTCGAGATCAAAGGCGGTAAATGATGGTCATGTGTGTGTAGCGGTACACCCTTGCAAGGTTAACAAAACTATTCGAATAGCCGCGTCCGCGGTTATGGACTGCTTGGAAAGCTTAGCTTGATTATTAGATAACTTGAACCGGATACTTCTAAAACACACCAAGATAAGTGTGAGTGCTATGGCGTGCTTCCTCGTGGGGAAGTCGAGGAAGGCACCATAGTGGTGTATTGGTTGGAGAAAGTAGTGGACTCGTGTACGCTTCTTACCTCAAAGTCTGGTATTTGTAGTTCAGGATTAGCCAAGTCAAAGCTGGCACTTCTGCAAATGAACCCCACCTCCCTTTACCTTGATACATATGCATGAGTAGTATAGCTCCTATGTAAGTCTTGCTGAGTACGACTTTGTACTCACGTTTGCTTAATCTATGTTTTAGATGATGCCACTGACCCCGAAGGTGGCTTCTTCATCGAGCTAGACGACTGAAGACCAACTAGTCTAGTCCCAGTCAGACGACTGATTCCCTCGTGGAGGGCTTTGTGTTTAAATAAGGCTTCTTAAGCCATTTGTTAAACTTGTCTGTACTCAGACATAATTTGCTTCCGTTTGTAATGTAATGTTGGATCACATGTATGTGATCTCTGTGTGCACTCTATAAGAGTTATGAATAAATATGTACACTTTGTAGAGAATTGCAATGATACCTACTGTTCATACAAGGCATGTATGCTGCGTGTATGTTTATAACATGCATGTCTTTGTATGGGTTTTCGAGACCTTAGTTGTGTTCTGGCTGGCGATCTTTCATACACCAAGTGGCCCTTAGATGTGCGCAGCTTGGGGCATCGCGATGCGATTGGTCGAGACTCCGTCTCGTGCACACTTTGTGGTATGATCGAGCCCGCCCTATACCCCAACTAAGTGATCGGGCTGGAGTAAGTCTATGTAAGAGTTTTGAGATAGTCGGTAGTATGGTTGAGGCGACTTGTCTTTGAATATGGGAGTTCACCACCCATATCATTTGACTTGTGTGCGGACGATGAGGACCCATCTCAGTTGATCATCCGGCCTGGATGGGATGCCCCTCACGTACGATGCTTTCCGAGAATGTTCAGTGCTTGGCCTTGTCTGCTTAGACAAGTGGGTGCGGTTCTCGGCTCTCCATATGACTATGTCTTAACTGTACTTGCATACGCTAACCCCGGGTCCCGACATTTTTCCCTACTGGAAATAAAAATAACCTTGAATAGCTACTGTTTCTCAAGAGTACCAAGAGGTTTTTGCAAAGAAAAAGCAAGCTTATGGTTTGCAAAACAAAGAAAAGGCAAAACAGGACAGAATCTGTGAAAAACAGACCAGCAGCTAGATACGAATTTTTTAGGGATACTTATGCAACTCAAATAAAAAAACTTAGAACATACGAAAGTTTCATAATTGTATATAGCACGCTGTGTAAAAAATTCATCTCAAAAAGATGAACTGGGATTTTTCGCTGATTTTTCTAGTCACGAGGACAGAATCTGTTTTCTGGACAGCATGTCACAACTTTCACTTCCCTTGTCGTATGAGGCTATAAAAGGCACAAAGCTTGAAAAGTAAAGATACAATGATATTTCTATAGTAGTAAAAATCATCAAGACCACTATAAACGGAAGAAAAACAAAAAGTAAATCCTAAATTCGTTGCGGGCTGCCTCCCGAAAGCGCTTCTTTAAAGCCATCACTACTGGAAAAACGTAATTTGCCGTCAGCTTCTGGCTTTGCCGTCAGCATTTTCACGGGGCTGACGGCATAGAAGATATGCCCTCAGCCAGGGCAATTGCTGACGTCTTAGAAGGAGCTGACGGCATAGAAGGTCTTTGCTGTCAGCTCGGTCAAAGCCGGCTGACGGCAGTGAGGAGCAAAGCTGACGGCATAGGTCCCCTGACGGCAAAGGGGCTCCCACCCCCCCCACGAACTGGCGAGACCTAACTGCCCCGTCTAAGCCGTCAGCCAGCTGACGGCAAAGGCTAACGGAGAGCTTTGCCGTCAGTTGGCTGACGGCTTAGCCGCGAATAGTTAACCCCCTCCCGTCGCCCTCTCTCTCTCTCACACGCACACACACAGACCGAGCCCCCCCAGCACACCCACGCTCGCCGCCGCTGCCGCCGCCCCCGTGGACCGCCGCCTCGCCAACACCGCCGCCCCGGCCGTGGATCCGGCGCCGCCAACACCGCCGAGCGGGACCGCCCTCGCCGCCGCGGATCCGCCTCGCCGACGCCCGCCCCCGCTGTCGTCGTCGCCGACCCGCCGTCTTCACCTCCGCCTGTGCCACCCCGAGGTCGCCTCCCACGCCATTGTCGCCGCCCCTGGTCAGGTCAGCCCCCCCCTCCTCTCTTCACCCCTCTCTGTAGCTAGGTAGCTAGAATTTTTTTAAATTTAGGTTTTATTCCACTTAGGTAGTATTCAACTTAGGTTTTATATTTAGTTAATATTGTACTTAGTAATTATGTTTAGATTTAGTTAGTATAGTTAGAAATTAGGTTCAAATTTATTTAGTATTGTACTTAATTAGTAATTAGGTTTTGATTATGTTAGTAATTATGAATGGAGGTGCCTCCATCGGTGCTTACGGGAAAAAATCGTTGGCCCTAGCATGTGCCCTAGCAAATTTGTTTTAGTATTTGGATAATAGCATTTTAGTAAGGTATTAGTTAGTAGGAGAAGTAGAGAAAGTTTTAGAAAAGAAAAAAAGAAGTATGACTAGAAGAAGCAGAAGAATGAGTTGGAGATGGATGGAGACAGGAGACTTAAAGGCGAGACATTGCGTTCGTCGGCTCATCACTCCCGACAGCACAAAAGTGCAGTATCCCTGCAACATAGAAAAGAAGTAGAAGAAAAAGAATAATTAAAAGAAAAGAAAGAAAATAATTTGTTTTCGAAGAATTTGTTGGATGTTAGTATTAGTTAGATTAATTATCGCGAGTGCGTATTTGTTTTGATTGATTGCATTTAAATGTGCAGTAGCTTCGCGAGGGTTTGGTTTTCGACGACCTCCACTGCATTCGAGAGTGAGCACATTTGTTAACTCTTCCTTCTCCACCTTTATATTGCTCTGTTCCGGCCTTCGTGCCGATGACACTATCTAGATAGGTAGTTTTAGTATTGAAATGCAAAGTCTTCGCGTAACCAATATGTGTCTCCCGTTCGAAAGGGTTACGGTTATAACTATGCATGCATTTGCATATTTATAACGGTGATTCTTTCGAATTGTCCAACGTTATCCATGGACAGCCCGGGTATGTGTAGATTGGGTCATTTTCCCATGCTTTGTTCCGGATCCGATGCAGAGTTTCAACAGCGCCTCCTTGTTATTCTCCGAGTACACATCCTCTCGGTTAGTTTCTGAGACGTGTATTAGGAGAACAGCGGGGAGGTGCTGCCGAAATTTTGCGTTGGATCGGGAGCAGAGCATGGGAAAATGACCCAATCTACACATACTCGGGTGGGATTAGGACCCATCTTTACCTAGTAGCTGGTAGGTGTGCATGCCGTGCATCCCAATGTTTTAACCATGATTAAAAAATGACCATAATTAATTTGACATACTTGATGAACTGATAATTTATATTGTTCATATGTGGATACTATATAGCTAGCTTGACAGAATGACTGATCGTGAATGGATATACTCCGGTCACCCTAGTCAGAAAGACATGACCGATGAATGGTTGAGCAAAACCTATGAATTCCTGCAAACGACATTTTCTAAAGGCCAGCCAAAAACATGGTGCCCCTGCACTAACTGCAAGAATTATTCGCGACAGACAAAGGATGTAATGGGTAAACACCTGCAGATGCATGGTTTTACTCCCGGCTATACCTTGTGGACATTTCATGGTGAGTCGGCCCAACGTAACAGAGACGAGGTTTTGCGTCGGCGCACCGACGACTATGGTACAGGGATTGAAGACATGGTCAATGATTTTGATGATGCTCGGAACAAGGACGAAGAGATGGAGGAATCCGCAAAGGCCTTCTATGCCATGTTGGAGTCTTCAAAACGTCCTCTTCACGAGCACACTAAGATTTCTCAGCTAGATGCCATCGCACAAGTAATGGCTCTGAAAGCCCAATTCAACATTGGAAGAGACCTGTTTGACTCAATGATGACCCTATTTGGGCGGTTTCTACCCGAAGGTCATATTATGCCTTCAAACCTATATGAGTCAGACAAAATCCTTAGTGCACTCAAGATGCCGTATGAGCAGATACATGCTTGTGAGAAAGGATGTGCCTTATTTAGGAAAGAGTATGCGGACGAAACATATTGTCCATTTTGCAAGTCCTCCAGATATGTTGAGGTAGAAAACGGTGAAGGTGAGAAGAAGCAGATCAAAATCCCTGTGAGTGTTCTACGGTATCTTCCGATCCTACCAAGACTTCAACGACTTTACATGCTCGAAGAAACAGCAAAACAGATGACATGGCACAAACATGGAATTAGGAAAGAATTAGATGAAAACGGAGATCCGATGTTGGTACACCCTTCGGATGGTGACGCACGGAAGGCATTTGATCGTAAACATACAGAAAAAGCTAAAGAGCCAAGGAATTGCCGAGTCGCCATCGGTCTCGATGGGTTCAATCCTTTTGGTATGACGGCTACCCAATATAGTTGCTGGCCTGTGTTTGTTATTCCGCTCAATCTTCCACCATCATCCATTATGCAAAGAAAGCACATATTTCTGACGTTGATAGTTCCAGGGCCAAACTATCCGGGGAAGAATATGAGTGTGTACATGCAACCGCTGATGGATGACTTGAAAGAAGCTTGGGTGAATGGGGTCAACACATACGACGCAGCTAAGAAAGAGAACTTTCAAATGTATGTTTGGTACCAATACTCGTTGCATGATCTTCCGGCATTTGCGCTTTTCGTTGCCTGGTGTGTGCATGGAAGGTTCCCATGCCCACAATGCAAAGCAACTCTTAAGTTTCATTGGTTGCCGGCGGGTGGAAAGTATTCCTGCTTTGACTTGCATAGACAGTTCTTGCCTTTGGACCATCCATTCAGAAAAGACAAGAAGAATTTCATGAAAGGTAAAGTTGTCAAACACTCGGCAACACCTGCGTTGACGGGCACACAAATTCATGAACAGTTAAAATCTATGGAGCCTGATCCAAACCGTCCAGGGTATTTCTTGGGTTATAATGAGGAACACGCCTGGACCCACAAGCCATGCATCTGGGATCTCCCCTACTTCGAAGACCTCTTACTACCACACAACATTGACATGATGCACACTGAAAAGAATATCGCCGAGGCCCTTCTTGGCACATTTTTCGGCACTGATAAGGGCAAAGATAATACAAAGGCTAGAGTTGACCAGGAGACTCTTTGTGATAGGCCATCACTAAACATGCGACAACCGAAAGGAAGAAAAAATTGGTCCAAGCCACCTGCCTGGTACAATCTCGAGAAGGGAGCAATAAGGGAAATCCTCTTGTGGGTGCAACAAAAGTTGTTGTTCCCTGATGGGTATGCTGCGAATCTAGCGAGGGGAGCGAGCATTGAAAACATGAAAATTTTTGGGCTCAAGAGTCATGATTGGCACATATGGCTTGAGCGGATAATGCCAGTGATGTTGCGCGGCTATATCCCAGAGTCTGAATGGCTAGTATTGGCAGAGTTAAGTTATTTCTTCCGTGTTCTTTGTGCTAAAGAGTTGTCGCGTGCCGTGATAGATGACATGGAAGAGTTGGCGCCTGAGTTGCTCTGCAAGTTAGAGAAGATTTTTCCACTGGGCTTCTTTAATCCGATGCAACACATGATTTTGCATCTCCCGACCGAGGCAAGATTGGGTGGCCCTGTGCAAAATCGTTGGTGCTATGCAACTGAAAGAATGCAGAAGACACTTAGAGAAAAATCTAAAAATAAACGTAGAATTGAAGCATCGATGGCCGAGGCTTTCATTACCGAGGAGGCGGCAAACTTCGTAACACCACACTATGATGCCACTTTGCACAGCTTGCATAATCCAAAGCCTCGGTACAATGTGGGCGACCCCAAACGACGTGAATCCAAACTCAGCCTCTTCAAAGGGAAGCTCGCTCCTTCTGGTGTGGGAAAATCAAAGTTGCTGGGCGTCGAGGAGTGGCGCACACTAACGATGTATATATTGAACAACTTAACAGAAGTTCGGCCGTACATCGAGTAAGTCCTCGATACATTGTTTTGCAACTTTTTAACAAGTTTTGTGTCTAACAACTGTTATTAATTGATACAGTCGATACGTCGAACAGTTCTCGAATGGTGTTGAAATCGAAAAAGAATCCATTCTCGAGTATGAACTTCTTGAAAAGACAGGAGGCGGCTATCCCGGTTTCATCTCTTGGTTCAAAAAAATAGCTAATTCAGATGAGCAAGTCAACGATGAATTGAGACAAATAGCAAATGGTTTTGACTTTAAGGTCCGGACATTTCAGAAGTACGACATCAACGGGTATCGCTTTCGTACTGCTAGCAAAGAGCTTTCAATGCCCGGTCGAAAAACAAGCAATTCCGGTGTCTCTGCTATAGGCGAGGGAGGTGTCGAGTATTATGGAAGACTTGAAGAAGTTTACGAACTTCATTATTATGGTGAAAATCCTCCAAATGTTGTTGTGTTCAAATGTCATTGGTTCGATCCTACTAAGACAAGACGGACTCATGAACATGTTGGGCTAGTCGAAATCCGACAAGACAGGAAGTTAAGCGGTGATGATGTCTTTATTGTGGCTCAACAGGCCACCCAAGTTTTCTATCTGCCATACAGTCGTCAAAGTGTTAAGAACCTGGAAGGTTGGTATGTCGTGTACGATGTGCTGCCCCATCTTAGACCACCTCCACCAAACGAAGAGGATTATGAACCTCAAATTGACCCAATAACATATGATGGAGAATTCTTCCAAGAATCACGTGGTGTGAGACGTCGTCTCCGGAACTGCTCTACGTCCACCCTGAACACGGAGGAACAAGAATCACGTGATGATGAGGAAGAAGTGGAAGTAGAAGAGGTTACCAATCCGGATGAGCTAACAATGCTTAATCGGTTACAAAAAGGCCTTCCACATGATGTCCCTGAACCCGATGACGATGTCATTCATGATGACACGTATGATACTGATGATGATTATGCTTCAGTTGACCTTGGAGAAGAGACAGATGATCCCGACTATTAGTACTTTGTATGCATCCAAACATTGTTGTTTAATTATTTAATTAATTTTTTAATTATTCATGTATTTATTATTGTTCATTTAATTATTGTCTTTGAATTTGTACTAAGTATTTAACTATGTATTGTTGCAGGTGGTGAGACATGGCAGGCGGGGATAAGTTGAGGATAGCACCTGGCCAGCTACGGAGACAGTTGTTGCAGAGCTTTGCCGAGGAGCCCCGTGGGAGAGGCGGAGGAAAGAAGAGAGGCAGAGGACGTGGTCACGGGAAAGGGAGGCTGCCTAATAGGAGCCAGTCGCCACCACCCTCAGCTACTTCAGTCTCAGCCACTTCACCCCTGCAGACAAGGGTGTCACCGGTGCGGGATCCTCCCGTCCAGGAGCGGACACCGATGCAGGATCCTCCCGTCCAGGAGCCGACACCCTCACACGAGGAGTGGGGGAGTTGGGGGGACGGTGAGGGGGCTGGGGCGGATGCGGAGGCTGAGGTTGAGGTGGAGGATGAGGGGGCTGAGGCGGAGGATGAGAGGGCTGAGGCGGAGGATGAGGGCCCGTCTGCCAGCAAGTCGGTCTACCAACGTGGTATGACACGAGTTCCAGACCGATTAGAGTTGCAGCACAGGGCGTTGATTTCGCCAGATGGCGAGAAGTAAGTTGATGTCTATTGTGTACCTTATATCATTATTTTCCACCAAGTAGCTAATGTCTTTGCCTTCTCATTATGCAGGGGGTGGAATTACCCGGAGAATACCCGGAATCCAAACTGCCTCCTTGGTGCTTTGCTTAGGGAGCACTTTCCCGGGCTAGTGCAGTTTCCCGGGGAGGGTATGGTTCCCGAGCCAGGACTCAAGTGGGAGCACTACCAAGCCGCGCTTCTCCCGGAAAACACTCACGTGAACGGTGTTATTTGTGCGAGCGTGGCCGACAAGGTGTTGGCTGATTTTTGGGTAACTATTATTTTACCCAATAATAAGTATACAATATCCAATGTTATATCTTGTTATTTCCTATTCATCTGTGCATATATATGGCATAATTGCAGAGTTACCATAGGGTCGAGGAGGGGGCGGAGGAGGCGGCCAAGAAGAATCTCGAGAAAGAGTGCAAGAGATTATTGAATAACACGAGGCATGAGATGCGTGTTCAGGCCGTTCGAGATTGGTACGCCAAGCAAAACGAGCCGAAGACGAAGGCTGAATGTCGAAAGCTTTTCCCTGACAAGACCCAGTACATGGAGGTACGTAGATTCCTTAGTTACATTCTTTATTAGTTATGTTAGGGCTAGTTACAATACTTAGTTTCATTCATAGGTGCCCCCGAGATGGTTGGCCGATAAGATGGATTGTTGGGAGATGATAGTGGACAAGTGGTGCACAGATGCTTGGTTGACCACCCACAATGTGGCCAAGGAGCGTCGTTCCCAATTGGTTGGTGTGCCACACCACCAAGGAAATGCCAACATTAAGCAATACGCCAAAAAATGGGTATGTGTGCCTTGTTTTCTTTCATCATTAATTCATTTGTGCATTATTTTTGTTGTAGTAACTCTTTGCCTTTTCTTGTAGGCCAAACACCATAACCAGCCCGAGCCTCAGGGATACGCCGCGTTTGGCATGGCCCATAAGGGCTCGTACAAGACGGCGACACCATATTCTGAGGGGGACGGGCCATCGGCGTACACAAGCCTGTCCGCCTACAACAAGATGACGTCTTATTCTCAGGTTGTCAAACAACTGCGCGGCCCTGACTTCGACCCGAGCCTGAATCCTATGGATGCGGAGGCGTTGATGATCTCTGGTGGCGGTAAGAGTCATGGCACGGTGGCCATGTGTGATGGCTTCGTCCCTATCACTGAGTCTCTATCTCAGATCAAGGCGAGGCAAACTAGCTCGGCTCCTGTAATACGGCAACGCGCGAGGCCAGTTGATCTTGCCATCGAGGTTAGTTTTCCTTCATTATTTCTTTAGTGCATTTGACCCTGGATGGATGATGATGAGAAGTGGTTGCAGGCCGCACTTGAGAAGGAGAGGGAGGCCACCAGACTCTTGTTGGAGGAGAGGGACCGGAATACACAGAGGCTGCTGGAGGAGGAGAGGGCACGCAATAATGCCCATGCGAAGGCTATGCACGACTTCGTTGCGGTAAGTCAGTTGTGTGAGAAGCAAGGCTATGTGTGAGAAGCAACAAGACTATTTCTTTGACTTCTCGAAAACTAATTTGCAGGCTATGTGTGAGAAGCAAGGTTTGCCACCCCCTCCGCCGATGCCTTCTCCGGTGGGAACGGTGAGTTCCCTTTCAATGACCAACCTTGCACGGACTTATATCGTTGTATGTTGCCATGCTAACCACATATTTCAACTCTTGCCTTGTTGCAGCATCATTCCAGAGTCGCATCCCACAATCCCTCTCCCGGTCAGAGCCCTACCAACCCGGCGACCAACCGAGATGGTGCTTCTCCTCCGTGACTTGGCATTTGTTAGTTATTCCTCTCCTTCTTATTCTTATTGCTTAGCTCAACTTAGACTATGCCATGCTTTAGTTAGCTTAGTAAATTCTAGTTAGGCAAAAAATTTCATAATTAGCTTAATTACATAAATTTTTTACATAATTAGCTTACTTACCTACAAAATGACATAGACTTTGCTTATTTGGTAAAAACATGACATAATTACTTGATAACACCAAAAATAGCATAATTAGTTGATATTAGAGCTCAAAAATGACATGCCTAGCTCAACTTAGACTATGCCATGCTGTAGTTAGCTTAGTAAATTCTAGTTAGGCAAAAATAGCATAATTAGTTGATATTAGAGCTCAAAAATGACATAATTACTTTAGAAATTTTCAAAAGAAACCATAAGAGAAGAACAGAAGAGAAGAACAAAGAAGAGATGAAGAAATAAGAGAAGAAGAAAGAGGAGAAAAAGATAGATTAAGAAGAAACAAATCTTCTTATTCTTCCTTTTTCTCTTCTTTCTTTTTCTCCATCTTTTTCTTCTTCTTCTTCTTCTTCTTCTTCTTCTTCTTCTTGTTCTTGTGTCCTTCTTCTTCTTCTTCTTCTTCTTGTTCTTCTTCTTCTTCTTGTTCTTGTCTTCTTCTTCTTCTTCTTCTTCTTCTTCTTGTTCTTCTTCTTCTTCTTCTTCTAATTACTTAGCGCTAAATTCTTTCTTCTTCTCATTATGCAGATTTTGATAAAGCAGCATGGCACATGGATGGATGCTCCAGGGACTCTAGCTAGTTGTAGTCTTAGATGCTTTGTAATGCACTTTGTAATGCACTTGTACTTGCGGATGCACTTGGGATTCTTTGCGATGCTTTGTGATGCCATCTTTGTTGTTTGCACTTTGTGTTATTTATATTGTGATGCTTTGTGATGTTGTTAGATGCTTTGCGATGCTTTGTGATGCACTTGTGGTGCTGTTTAGGGCCTGGCAGAATATTAATTGTGTTATCTATATTGTTGTTTGAAAATGCAGGGAATTAACAGAAATTAAATTAAAAAAAAACAGAGAGAGTCTTTGCCGTCAGCTTACTGACGGCAAAGCCTTTGCCGTCGGTGGGCTGACGGCAAAGCCTTTGCCGTCGGTGGGCTGACGGCAAAGAAGGACACGTGGCAGCTAACTGTTAAATCTGGCAACTCTGGGACGACCAAATGTCCCAGGTTGTTAGCTTTGCCGTCAGCTGGACAACGGCTGACGGCAAAGGGAAAGGACCCCACGTGGCACTGATCGCATCTCCCCTGGCAAGCATGGCCCACAAGCAGCAGCTTTGCCGTCAGCTGGACTCCAGCTGACGGCAAAGCCTGTCGTTAACCCCCTAACGGGACTGGGCTTAAGTCGTTGCCGTCAACGGTTTATGCCGTCAGCCTCGGCTCCCTAGCTGACGGAGGCACAGGCTTTGCCGTCGGTCGATTTCCAGCTGACGGCAAAGAACCTGTTTGCCGATAAATTCGTGGCCAGTCTCTTTGCCGTCAAAGCCTTTGCCGTCGGTTAAAGTGGCCTTTGCCGTCAGCTATGGCTGACGGCAAACCAGCAGATTCCAGTAGTGCATTAGCTAGGCTTAATGCAAATAGATCAAGTCTTTTCAAGAAAAATAACTAGCCCGTGTGACGGACTGAAAAGGCAACTTAATATTTTTCCTAGGGAAGTGTTCCATCCCTTTCTTGAGAGGGAATTGGAATTTTATAATCCCTTCTTTCATATCAATAACAGAACCTACGGTGCGAAGAAAAGGACGTCCCAAAATAATTGGACAAGAAGGTTCACATTCAATGTCCATAATAGTAAAATCAACGGGGACATAGTTGTCATTGACAATGATAAGAACATCATCTATCTTCCCCAAAGGTTTCTTTACGGAAGAATCGACGAGACAAACACCAAAAGAACAAGCATCAAAAGGTTTTAACTCAAATATATCATACATTCTTTTGGGCATAACAGAGGTACTAGCTCCAAGATCACATAAAGCAAAGCAAGAAAACTTATTCAACTTAATTTTAATCATAGGATCCCAACCATATTCTAGCTTTCTAGGTATGGAGGCTTCTAACCTAAGTTTATCCTCCCTAGCTTTGATGAGAGCATTAGTGATATGCTCCGTGAAGGCAAGATTAAGTGTGCTAGTGTGGGGGTCTCTAGACATCTTGGGAAGGAAACGAATAACTTCAGAAAGAGTGCAATTATCAAAATCAAGGTCACTACTATCAAGTAGAGTGGTAGTGATGTCCTTTAGTCTCACTTGTTTGGTGGATTCTATAGTCATAGGAATTTCTTCTTCTACGGTTGAGGTCATAGCATCACCATTAAAAGGTCCTATGGGACTAGGGGTGCCTTGGGTGCTAAGAGTTTGGATATCCTCAACCACTTGGATAGTAGAAACAGTATGGTGTGTAGGAAGGCTCTTAATTCTATCTTCTTCCTCCTTTTCTCTAGCCCATCTCTCTTTGAGTTTTGCCATCATCCTAATGTTTTCATTAATTTGCAATTGGATAACATTCATAGGAGTGACCTTCCTCTCCTCAAGGGGGGAAGTTCTAATTTTAAGAAATTCTACTTCATGAGCTAAATTGTCTACCTTCGACGAGAGGGTATCTAGTTTGTCTAGTTTCTCCTCTACATTCTTGTTGAAGGATTTTTGGGTAGTGATAAAGTCTTTAAACATACTCTCTAATTCAGAAGTGGAGTTTTTGGTGCTATGATAAGTGTTGTTGTTCCCATAGTTGTTGGAGAGGAACGGTTTAGGATTGCTACCAACGTTACTCCTATAAGCATTGTTGTTGAAGTTGTTTCTAGAGATAAAGTTCACATCTACTTGATCCTGAGCAATCAAAGAATTTAAAGGAACATTTTGAGGATCAATAGGAGATTGCTTGGTAAGTAAAGACATGATCAAGTCAACCTTTTCATTTAGGGAGGAGATCTCCTCGATAGAGTTTACCTTCCTACCTGTTGGAGCTCTTTAGGTGTGCCATTGGGAGGAATAGTTGGTCATCATCTCATCGAGAAGTTTTGTGGCAGCACCGAGTGTAGTTGAAATAAAGGTTCCTCCCGCGGCCTAATCTAACAAGTTCCGCGAGGTAAAGTTCAAGCCTGCATAAAAAGTTTGGATAACCATCCAAGTAGTCAAACCATGCGTAGGGAAATTCTTAACAAGTGATTTCATGCGTTCCCAAGCTTGGGCAACGTGTTCATTATCCAATTGTTTAAAATTCATAATAAAGCTCCTCAACTGGATAATCTTAGCAGGGGGGTAGTACTTCCCGATAAAAGCATCCTTGCAGTTATCCCAAGAGTCTATGCTATTCTTAGGCAAGGATTGAAACCGGATTTTAGCTTCATCCCTCAAAGAGAAAGGAAAAATCTTAAGCTTAACAATATCACCATCTACTTCTTTGTACTTTTGCATATCACAAATCTCAATAAAATTATTTAAATGCAAAGCAGCATCATCTCTAGCACCAGAGAATTGATCTTTCATAACAAGGTTCAGCAAAGCAGGTTTAATCTCATCAGAAGGTGCTGAAGTAGTAGGTATAGCAATAGGAGTGCAGATAAAGTCACTGTTGTTGTGACTAGTGAAGTCACACAACATGGTGTTCTCAGAGGAACCCATAGCAGCAGCAAGCAAGATAACTATTTTTTTGATTTTCGATAAAAGACACTAAAGCAAAAACTGAAAGGTAAACAAACAAGACTAAAAAGCAAAGATAAAAGATAGTGTGCAACTCCCCTATCTTGAAGAGTGGAGTCCCCGGCAACGACGCCAGAAATTTGCTTGATACACGAGATAGCTTCTCGTCCCTCGTTGGTTACCCCAAGTGGAAGGTGAGATGTAGCATAGCGGCAAATTTCCCTTAGAAAATATACTAAGGTTGAGTATCATCCAGGAGGACTCCAACAGATACAAGTAGGTGGTGAAGTGAACAATTGGCGCCGTTGACAATCTAAGTATTGCTAACTTCACCTGGACCTGCACACACAACAGATAGCTTTGATCCCAACGAGTAAAGAGGAGTTGTCAATTCCTTCGGCCTTGTTGTTTACAAAGGATAAAACACACGGGATAATAATGATAGTGATAGCTGCGGAAAAGTAAATACTGAAAGTAAATTGATAGTGTCAACAGTGGTCGAAGTATGGACCGGGATCCCATGATGTTCACTAGTGATGTTTCTCTCCCAAAAGACGATAAAAGAGCCATGCGAGGTAAACAAATTACAGCTGGGCAATTGACAGGATTATGTGCGCAAACCAATGCTAATTATGCAAAACAGAAAGGAAGAGGCTCAAAAGCACGGGCGGTACGTCAAGACAAGTAGACCGAAATCCATCTGCATCTACCCACTACTCATCCACCTTGAGATATCTATCTAGAACATCTCGCTGGTATTAAGTTGCGAATCCCACCCAAAGTGTAAACTCAAAGCAACGGACAACTGCATTAAAGAACTTTGCGTAAAGTAAACAATCCTTGCACCCGCAAGTACAAGCACCGTTGTTTTCCCCCTTGTGGCAACAACACATCCCCTAGACTCATGTTTCTGTCACTCAAGCTAGTCATCGGGGGGCATGGACCCACAATTATGCATAACACTCCCTCTTGGAGTCACTACCTACTACTTGGCCAAAGCAATAAAAAGCAACGGAGAACATGCAAGAGTTACTCAAGAACATAAATATAAAAGAAGAGAATCAAATATATTACTCAATCACAATCTGAACATAATCTCATAATCCATCGAATCCCAGCAAACTCAACATAGCAACAGAAGAAAGATTACATATGTGCCTCGATCATATAGGGCAGCTCACGAGGTCTAATCCATGAAGAACAAAGAGGGAGGAGAACATCACATAGCTACTGACCATGGACCCATGGTCCAAGGTGGACTACTCACGGTTCATCCGGGAAGCATCCATGGTGGTGGAGAAGCTCCCGGAGGTGATTCCTCCCTCCGACAGGGTGCCAGGAAGAGGTCTTCTGGTGCTCCCGATCTTGGAAGCGCGGCGGCGGCGGAACAGAGGAGAGATCCCGAAAAAGGGTTTCGTCCCCGAGGGTTTCTCGTCACGGGGAAAAAATAGGCAAAAGGGGCAGCCAGAGGTGGGCCAGGGGCTCCAGGCGCCCCCCTGGCGCGGCCAGGGGCCTGGCCGCGCCCTCTGGCCGCCTGGCCCCCTGGCTCCTCTCTGGTCCCTCTCGGGCTCTTCGCGAAGCTTCCGGTACGCTGATTTTTCCTATATTTTTCCCGAAATTTTTCTGGTACTTTTAATAAGGGGGAAACCTGAAATAGAAAAACAGCAGAAAACAGGAACTGGCACTGGGGTGCACTGAGTTAATAGGTTAGTCCAAATATGATCAAAAGTGTATGGAAGTTCATCAATATCATAGCAATATCACACAAAAGAGGCATGGAGCAAGCAGAAATTATAGATACGTTTTTGGACGTATCAGGGAGCTCATGAATAGGACATTTGAGCATTAGAGATTTCAATCTCCCCCAAGCTTGAGCGATGCTTTCTCCGTCACGAGACCTAAAGTTATAGATATAGTTCTTGTCTCGATGAATTTCATGAAGAGGATAAACTTGGTATAAAAGAGAGACATAAGCTCTTGCCAATCAAGCAAATGAGAGTTATCGAGAAGCTTATACCAATCTGAAGCTTTATCTATAAGCGATACGGAGAACAATTTCTTCATGACAAACTCCATGGATACACCTGCAAGCTTAAATAGTGAACATAGTTGTGATAAATATAGAAAGTGTTCACTGGGATGTCTGTCTCCTGCATAACGATTAGCCAAAACACAATCGATAATACCAGCTGGTATTTTATAAGGCACAATTTCAGTAGGGGGAGGAACAACCATCACAGATGTGGGGTGTTTCCCCGTAAGCAACGATCCAATAGCTAGGTTGTCCATACGGACAAAGAGCAGCAACAGCAAAATAAAAACAACAATAAAAAAAATTCCTTACCAGCTTCACTTACTAATAGCACTATGCTCCCCCGCAACGGCGCCAGAAAACGTTACTTGATGACCCTCAACGTAAAGGGATCTGTTGCAGCGTTTTCAATAAGTAAGAGTGTCGAACCCAATGAGGAGCGAAAGGTATTGATAGGTGATTTTGGACAAGGAATAGCTGCAAGCATTGAAAGATAACTTTTTAGGGGTTTTCGATATAAGCGGCAATAAGATAAAAGTAAGAAAATTAAATAGCGCTGAGGAGCAGCAAGTGGCCCAATCCTTTTGAGCAAAGGATAAGCCTGACAACTCAACTTATAAAGACTAAAGCGTTCTTGAGGAGATATGGAGAGGTATTCACGTGTTTTCGCCATACTCCGTATCGATAACAAGTGTTGTGCTGATAAGTGTTGAGTGGGTGGATCTATGCTAGCACACCTTCTAGACTAAGATAAGTGCACTCTTATGATTAAACATCTTGCAAGCATCTGCAAATACAAGATAGAAATTAAGGCAAAGCCTAATCACAATAATAAGATCAAGGATCCATTATTCCCTTGTGCAAAAGTGTGCAAACGGGGGTTCAGGTTTCTGTCACTCCGGCAACCCACCATAAGCATTCTTTATACACAATGTATCCCCCTAGGTCCTTAATAAGGCGAAGTGTTGAGTATTCGACTCACACAACACCACTAGGAAAATATCAACACAACTTAAATATCAAACAACACAAATTACTTCAACCTCATATGACTACTAACAACTAGACTTCTCCCATGTCCTCAAGAACTAAAGTAACTACTCACAAGACATAAAAGAGATCATGATCAGATGTGATAAATATATGATAAACAATCTGGACATAATGATATTTCTCCAACAAAACTCAATAGCATTCACCACAAAGTAGTAATCAACACCGATATAGTAGAGAGGATATATAGTACGGATTACAACACAAGATAAACTTGTGAGGTGAGATTGAATGGTGGTGGAGATGGTACTGATGTTCGGGATGATGTTGATGATGATCTCGATGATGTCCGCGACGATGGTGATGAGTATGGCGATGGTCTCCTCGGCGGAATCTGCCCGCCGGAGAGCCCTTTTCTTCTCTGTAGGTTTTCGCCACGGAGCAGCGGCGGAACTCCGTGAAAGCTTCTCTTTTTAGAGTTTTCGCGTAACAAGGAGTATATAGGCCAGAGGGGGGAGCCGGGAGTGGCCCCAGGGATCTAGGCCCCCTCCCGGCGCGGCTAGGGGTGGGGCCGCACCAGGTGGCCGCCTGGGGTCCCTTTGGCCCCCTCTGGCCCCTCTTCGACGAGTCTTCGTTAATCCTTCGGAAAATACCCTCCGTCAATTTTCAGGTAATTTGGAGGTATTCTTCTTCAGCAACTCAACGTCCACTTTTTACCACTGAATCCTGCGTCTGCTGCTTCGGCACCGGAAAGTTGCAAACTGTGTAAAATAAGCCAAAACAACATAAGAACATCATCGTAATGTGAAATATATCAATGAATGAGGATGAATTACGATATAAAATAGTGATGCATTTTGGACATATCAGGAAGCTGCCGAGTTACAGAAGACAGCTCGGAATACCGAGTTACAAAGGCTTACCGAGTTGCAGCAGTGTGCGCAGAATCTACAAGATACCGAGTTGCAACAGTATGCGCAGCAATGAAGGGCCGAGTCATTTGTTACTCGTACAAGGTGCAGTCACGAGTTATGTGTCACTCGGTTGGGCAGCCCTGAGTCGTGAGTTACTCGGCCAAGTGTAACAACCCTTAAATTCCACCCTAATTAAAAAATTTGTTTGTTGCCTTATCTTGTTGCTTGCTAGAATTGTTTGCAGTATTTGTGTGGGCACCCCGGACTATATGTCCGAAGCGACCGGTTGTGTATACAATCATGCTCCCATGATCAGTTCGCATGACACACAACTCGACATGGATATCATAGTCTCAATGTTCATACAATACCGAATACAAGTCATACAACAATAAAGTCTTACATGGCCTTATCGGGCTCAAATAGCAGCGGAAAAGCAAAAGCATCAAAGGGAGGGGCGACACAATCCACAGGGTAGATCAGAGCATAACACGTCCTAGTAGTCGCCGGTAGCATCGTCGTCATATACCTGCTCCTCCAAGCCTGGCCGATGGAATAACCAGGGACAAAGCCGTGAGTACATACAAAGTACTCGCAAACCACCTAAAGAAAGAAACAAAGTTTTGCATACGAAAATAATAGGATGGCTATATGGTGGAGTTTTTCATAGGGATTTTCTATCTACTCAAGATCATTATTAAGTTGGCAAAATTTTAACACTTGGCATATTTTATTTCCCACAATCTATTTGGATAAGTCAAGTCCAACCTTTTCCCAACAATAACAGCATCATCGTCGCGATCCATAAACTCGGTACCGGCTTTCTCATCTATTCCCCACAAAGTGTGGCCTCACTAGCTGTCCATGACCGTGGACTCCGGCTACTCGAATAGATTTACACTCTGCAGAGGTTGTACACTTTACCCACCACATTCGATACATTCGCCGTGTGTCCCCATGGATCGTCATACTTCAGTATGCGGGTCTCGGATAATCGACCCTAGTTTTCCCCTTGTCTGCCCTAGTACAGGTGAATCCACCCCTTGCGTACTGCATGGACTTTCCGTGTGACAGGTCATGCTCCTCTTGGACCCAAGCCTGCACCGTAGTCGAAGAGCACCAAGGTTCCTTCCAACACTAATCCTAGAGAATTTCACCCATCGACTTCGAGGGCTATCGGATTCGTGGAATCACGCATCCATGTGTAGTTATAGGACCCCCGTACTAAGACAAACAAGCTTCCAACTAGCCCTGTCCCATACCAGAGTATAGTGGTTGTACTGTAATGCTAGATTTTGGCGGCACAAATAGAGAGTCCCTCCAGACTTTGTCCATGTCCGACGATGTTCCACAATCCCGGCTATACCACCTTCTTAGGTGAATGCCGTACCAAATAGGATGAAGTATGACTTTCCAAATTGTTTTGTAATGCTAAATACTAGAGCTGAGTGATGGTCTCGACAGAATGCCGGGAACATCGGGGTTCTAATTAGTTTTTCCCAAATAGGTAGGCTATGGGGTGGTGTGGAGTTTTTCTAATATAACTAATACAATCCCAAACCATATGAATATAATACTAGCATGATACAGTAAAAATGATACAAAGAAAGTAAAATTGGGTAAAGCGGAGTTTGAGTTTTGACGGTGGCTTGCCTTCCTCGGCGATGTACCCTGGATCGGCTTCTTCGGTGGCAAGGGAGGAGTCTTCACCTGCAACGTACGGCGTATCGTCTACACGTTGCGGAAGAAACAAATTCACCATTACAATCGGGAAAAACAAACAAGGCACACAACACTCAACTTCACTATCAAACAACCAGTAATTAAGAGAACCATTTGTACTAGCATTGAATTACTAAATCAACAATTCAGAGTTGAATACCACAACAAGGCATTGGAATAAATTTAATAGGATTACCACAACAAGAGTATATTAAAGCAATTCTTAACTTGAGTTATGTTAAGTTATTCACTAACAACTTATTAACTTGTTTTATTTCCATAACCATGTTCATAGCAATAACATACTGACCATATGCTAGTTTAATATTAAACTAACAACCAAATAGTACTAACATAAGTTAAAAAGGAAATAAACTAGAAATATTAATAATAATAATAAAGAGGGTCACAAATTTATTTAAGCCTAATAATATTCTACACATACAGAAAAATCAAGAATATTCACAGGAGTATATACAAATCAACATTTCATTTTTAGGGTTTACAGGGAATTCATTAAAACTATTCTTAGCTGCTAAAAAGCACAATTAACTAGTTTAAACTAAAGCAATTAATTTGGTACCGCATAAAAATTATTCTAAACATACAGAAAAATAAAACACAATTTTCTAAGCCACACAAAATTTATTTCATAATTTTCTGAGCTACGGTTATTTGTTTACAATTATTTAAGTGCTGCAGTTTATGAAAAAGAAAAAAAATGACAGTCGGCCCATGGCTATTTGGCGCACACGGGAACTGTTTCTTTTTTTTTAAACGAAGGGGTATGGGGCTCCCTGGGCCGTTAGATCTGGGAAGATCGGACGGCCAGGGGCCCTTCTTCTAGCTCGGGCGGACTGGGAGCTCGGAAGAGCTCCCATGGCGTACAGGGGGCGGCCTGGCCTCGCCGGCAGCCCTCCGGTGGCCGTCGGCCGGCGGCATGGGGCGACGGAGGTAGGGGGCCCCTAGGGGTTTCCATTTTGCGAAAAAGGGGGGGGGCGTGCAACTCTGGAAACGGCTGCGCCCACGACGGACAGGAGGGAGGTCGGCTGCTCACCGGGGGCGCTTGGAGCGGTGATGGGTAGCGGGGAAGGGCGGCGGGCGTGCGGAACGGGCAGGGGGCTCCGTTTTTGACAAAGACGGCGGCCGGGGGCGACGGGGTTGACCACGGGTCGGGGTAGACGGCGGCGTGCAGGAGCTTCTCCGGTGCTCCTCGCCGGCGACTCCTTGCCGGCATGGCTCCGGCGTGGGGCGGAGGTGGATAGGCTCGCCGGCCTCTCCCTCCTCTCCTTCTTCTTCTCCCTCCCCCTCCTTCCTTCCCTTCCTTCTTCTTCCCCTCGGTTTCTCTCTGTCTCGGGCGAGCGGGTGTGGTGAGGCGCTGGAGCGAGGTGGAGTGAGGAGCTGGGGAGGCTGGGGTGCTCCCCTTTTAAAGCGAGGCAAGGGAGGGGTGCGGGAGCGGGAGAGGCGAGCGGAGAGGGCGACCTCCTCGTCTACTGGCTGACGAGGGTGGTGGCGAGGGCTGCCGTCATCTGGCTTGCGTCAGCACAGGGGACTCCTGATGACGTAGGGGTGGGTTTTCATGCGGGCTGGAGAGAGAGAGGGATGGGTTGCGGCCCAGGTAGTGTAGGTTTCCTTTTTTTTGTACCAACAAAACCAGTTTTGCGAAAACTTCTCCTCAGTTTGGTTTAAATTTGAAATGAAATCTTAAATTGTAAACCTCCAAAATAATTTATAAAGGTCCAAGAGTAATATTCTAATTTATTTAGAATTTTTAAGATATTTTTAATTGGGTTAAAAAATATTATTACTATTATAGTAATAGTGATAAATTAATTAGCAGTTTCGAAATATTTTTATTAAATACTTTCTGCTATAGAGGTATTTTTCATTATTTGAATGGTGAATTTATGTGCAAGAAAAACTTCATTTGGTGAAAATATTATTGATGCTAATATGCTATGATGGTGATAAGTTGGTTGATCAATCTGGGTGGTATGTGCTAATTATTTTTATTGGTTGATTCTTTTTAGCAATGACCAGGGAAATAAGTATGGCATAGCAACAAAGCATAAAGCAAGCATGGCAGAGCAAATTTTATTTGCATCACATCACTACTTTAGAAAGTTTTTGTTACCCCTAATTTTTGCTACTCTAATCACAGGGTAATAAAAGTTGGGATGTGAAAATTTGCTTCGCTGATTTATTAATCGGTGATTATATTTCCCCCCTCCTTCTCGTACCGGCGTGCGTGACTAAACCTTTTTCCCAAACGGCACACGACATTTGCGACACCGGGTTCCACCCGAGCACTGTCACAACTTCCGGCACGAGACTAGCCATCGCCATCGGAACGAAAACCAAATTTAATAATTAAATGTATTATTTTATTGGGAACCGGAAAATGTTCTCGGAACGTTATCGTAGTGAGGTAGGACTGACAGGCTCGCCGTGTTGGACGCGTGGCTCGAGATTTCGTCCGAATCGGAGGTCGCATGGACTCCCGGCGGTCAGAAACATGGAGTATCGGACGCGTGAGAGAAAACCCGGGGCATTTGCGTAAACCCGCCAGCCAGGACAACCTATATAAAGACCACCACTCTTCCCTATCCCTTCTAGTGTTTCCCCATGTAAAATTTCATCCACCCCCCTAATCTCCCTCAGATCTGCCCCCAAATCCCTCTCCTACCCCTTAACCCTAATCCCAAGCAAATCTGGCTGTCAGATATGGAATATGCGGCTCAGATCCGTCCACGTCGCCCTGACCGTGCCTCATCCCACCTCCAGCCCTTCCCAGCGCCGCCGGGCCCCGCAGGGCCGCCGCCTGGGCCCGATCTGGGCCTCGAGGCTCTCCCCACCTCTGCCATTCGAGCGCCGCCGCGCCGCCCAACTCTGGCCAGCCGCCGCGCGCTGTAGTCCGCGGGTGAGATCCTCACAGTGCCTCCGTTGCTCCTCCCTCGCCTCACCTCCTCCCTCCTCCTCCTCCTCCTCCTCTGCCGCAGCCGATGACCGGCGCCGCTGCCGCGTCATTGACGAGAAGCCGGTACCGCTGAGCTCAGGGGTCGTCTGGCCGCCAGTCGGGACCCGGGGTTAGCGTATGTAATTCTGGTCACAATGCAATCACATGGAGAGCCGAGAGCCGTACCCACTTGTCTAAGCAGACAAGGCCAAGCACAGATCACTCTCGGTAAGCATCGAACCTGAGGGGAATCCCATCCAGGCCGGATGATCAACTGAGATGGGTCCTCATTGTCCGCTCACAAGTCTAAATGCTTATGGGTGGTGAATCCCATATTCATAGACAAGTCGCCTCAACCATGTTATCGATTGAATCATAACCCTTACATAGACTTACTCCAGCCCGATCACTTAGTCGGGGTCTAGGGCGGGCTCGATCATACAACAAAGTGTGCACGTGACAGAGTCACGAGCAATCGCATTGCGATGCCCCAAGCCGCGCACATCTAAGGGCCACTTGGTGTATAAAAGACCGTCAGCCAGATCACAACTAAGGTCACAAAAACCCATACTAAGACATGCATGTTGTAATCATACACGCATCACACATGTCTAGTCTAAACAGATGGTAATCACAACATGAACTCTACAAACTCAGTCTTTATAACTTCTGCTAAACAAAGCAGACATAGTAGTTGTATTACAAGCAGAGATCACATGGATGTGATCCAACATTACATCAAGCATCAACGGAAGAAAATTATGTCTTAGTAAAGACAAGGTTAACAAATGGCTTAAGAAGCCTGAAAGAAAATACAATGACCCTCCAAAGGGCACAGGCTGCTGTCTGGAACTATACGACCTGGTCCACGTCGAGCTCGAGGTAGAGGCCACCATCAGGGTCAGTGGTCTCGTCTCTAAAACATAGAATAAGCTTACGTGAGTACAAAGACGTACTTAGCAAGGCTTACATAGGAACTATACTACTCATGCACATGTATCAAGGCAAAGGGAGGTGGGGTTTCACTTGCAGAAGTGCCAGCTTTGACTTGGCTAGTCCTGTACTACGAATACCAGAATGAAGTAAGGAGCGTACACGAGTCCAAGTATCAAGTCTCCAATCAATACACCACTATGGATACTTCCTCGACTTCCCCACGAGGAAGTACACCATAGCACTCACACTTATCTTGGCAAGTTTTAAGAGTAACCGTTCAAGTTGTCTATGATCAAGTAAAGGTCTCCAAGTAGTCCATAACCGCGGACACGGCTATTCGAATAGTTCATTAACCCTTCAGGGGTGTACTTCTACACACACGCCTCATCAGTTACCGCCTGGGGATGGACCCTTCAAGTGAGTACTGGCGAGGATGCTGCCACGACACTTCACTCACGGCACCATCTCTAGTCCTAGGGAGTCGCCTATTTGAGTTGGGACCACGATCGGACCCGGCCAATTTTTCCGATGCGGACTCAAACGTTGTGTGACCGCCATCAAGCTCAACTCGATCATGATCACTTGATTCAACGTGCCCACAACCTACGCCAACCACTTACCTTGGTTCCACCTGCTTGAGATCGTTAAAGGGCAAAATACTTGCGACTCCTGGACAGGTCCGGGGTGAGGTACTATGCCGAGAGGGGTCAGTGAGCCCAATGTGTGGTCGTACTCTTAGTCTTGGATAACAACACAAGAACTCGGGCTTAAGGCAGTGTTCAACGAGACAACCCACTGTGTACTCCTACACAGCCTCTCATCGTTCACCTTTGTTTAGGGTAGATTCACCAACACGTTACCACCATCATTCACATGATCACTACCATCCCGACTCACAACAAAGTAGCCTCAGGTAACAACTCTAAGCAATTCAATAAGCTGTAATAGTTGCAGGGGCCACAAGATATCAACCAACTCCTACATCGGCTAGGATTGTGTTTTGCTTACTACTGTGAAAAAATGATAGGTCATGCAAAGGAATAGGTTCAACTAGCGGTAGAACGTATCATGGTGACATCCTAAACATGCATAAGCGAGAATGAGAAGGAACTGGGATTTTATCGACATGATCAAAGAGGGGGGGCTTGCCTTGCTGACGATCACGAGGTAACACTCTTCTGACGTGAGGTTGAACTCGTCTCCAAGATCAACTCTACCGAGAAGAAGCAATCACCGAAGCACTGGAAGTAAAGCACAATCAATGAACTACAATGCTCAAGCAATATGCAAAACATAGTATGACAATGTACTGAGGTGACCTATGTTTAAATTGCAACATGTTAATTGAAGTTGATTTGAAAAGTGAATTCAAAATCAAACTCCAAATGGTATTCAAATTAGGTCAACTTGCATTTGCTAATATTTGTTTATTGAAAATCAATTGTTCATGTGTTTGAAATGCTTCTGAAGTGTAAGTGATCACATTTGCATTGTATTGGTTGAATTTCAAATGAGCATTGCATTTTATTTGATTTAACCCCAATGATCCAAATAGAAAAATGCTACTGGTTCATCAAGATAACTTGTTCAAACATGGTTGAAAGTTTGATATTTGGATAGAGCATTTTATTCTGATCAATTTTCATATATTACACTTTGCATTTGGAGTTACGGTTTAATAGTTATTCAAATTCAAAGTTTTGAATATTTTCTGGAATTTCTGGATTAAATTAAATCATTTAAGATTTATTGCGTCATGGTGACGTCGTGCTGACGTGGGCAGTGGCCTGACCAGTGGGGCCCTCTGGTCAGTGACTGGGGTGGTTAATCCCGGTTTAATTAACCCCCTGGTTAATTAGAGGGGCCTTGGGCCCACCTGTCATAGGGTCAGAGGGTTGTTAGGCTAGGGGATTAGGCCCTAATCGTCCAGGGCATCGACGGCTTGCCGCCGGTGGCCTCTGCACACGGCGGCGCCTCGCCGGAATGCCGCTACAGGGCACGGGGATGGAGGGGAAGAGTACTGGAGCGCGTCTCGTGCCCGTGCGCATCTCCTAGAGCACAAGGGGGTCAAAGGGGAGGCGTCGGGCCACGGCCACGACCAAGGATGCGGCGGCCGGAGCTACTCGTCATGGAAAAAGGCGGCAGAAAGAGCGGGGAGAGCCAAGGAAGGGGGGAATCGAGGCGAGGTGCTCACCAGATTGCGATGAGGGCGTCGACAGAGCCGGAGGAGAAGCGTATGGAGCTCAATTCGTCAATGGAGTGCACGGTGGCCGCGGCGGCTCGACGAAGCTGGCATCGCGTCCTTTGCTCCTCTGCTCCAATTGATCGCGGGGGTCGACGTATCTGTCCACAGTGCGCTCAATGGACACGGTGGTCGCGCTTATCGTCGCCGGTGGCCACGTCCTTTCGTCGTCGGCGCTCCGCGGGCCTCTTCTAGGGTTGCGAGTTCATGCGAGGGAGACGAGGAAGAGGACCAGAGGTGGGGAAAGGGGAGCTGGGGTTTCCAGGCGTCGCTAGATCGAAGATGAGGACGAGGAGGCCCGTGCGCCGGCGAGAAGGAGGAGGTGGCGTCCATGCCGCGGCTCACGGCTCCTCTGTCTCTCCTTTCGGCGAGGAGGAAGACGACAGAGCGCTGGAGTGGGCTGGGCCTGATGGGCCTTCGCCCGTGGGCGCAAGGTAAGGTTTCCTCTGTTCTTTTCTTTTTACTGTTTCTTTTATTTGTTTTGCCCTTTAAATAAAATACTAGGGCATTTAATTAAAACCCCCAATTATTTTTATAAAACCTAGATGACTCTATAGAAGTCAACCCCAAGTTTTGGGAATTTTTGAAATTCAAATTATTTGAATTCCAATTCAAATAGACAATTGATTTAATTTCCAAGCCACTTTTTGGATTTTTGAAAAATCTATGAGCATGGGATTAATCCCAAATCACTTTTAAAATGATCACACTCATTTTTAGGATTTTTCAACACATCCAAAAGAATTTTGGAAAAAGATTTATTTCTGGCCTTTTTATTTAAAATGCTTTGGGGCTTTTCTTTTCCCCATTTCTTTTTCTTTTGCAAAAATTTTTCATGATGCAAAAATGCAAGCTTAGCAAAGCACAAACCTAATTTAGGGTTCTGAAAACTCGCCCCCACTCAAAAGAATCTCGTCCCGAGATTCAGAAGTCGTCGGGAAGAGGGTGGGGTACTCAGCTCATAGACGATCCTCTCGTTCCCAGGTGGATTCTTTCTCTGCATGATGTGACCACCGCACTTTGAGGAATCTGATCTTCTAACGTCTGGTGTTGCGCTCGACTTCATCAAGAATACGAACAGGGTACCCTCGATATGAAAGGTTATCTTGGAGATCAAGAGTTTCGTGGTCTACTTCGCGGATGGGGTCCTTGAAGCAACGCCTGAGTTGAGAGACGTGGAAGACATCATGAACCTGGGAGAGGTGAGGGGGTAGTTCCAATTGGTAGGCAACTTCTCCACTTTTAGCGAGGATGCGAAAGGAATCGATGTAACGTGGGGCCAACTTGCCTTTGATACCGAAGCGATGGGTACCCTTCAGAGGAGTAACCCGAAGGTAAGCCTTCTCATCCAGATTGAAGCTTTCTTCCCTATGATGACGATCATAATATCTTTTCTGACGAGACTGGGCTGTCTTCAATTTCTCACGAACAATGCGAACCTGCTCTTCTGGATCCTGGATCAAATCCGGTCCAAAGAATTGTCTTTCACCGGTTTCTGACCAGTTTAGGGGTGTTCGACATTTCCGTCCATAGAGAAACTCAAAAGGAGCCATGCCCAAACTAGATTGGAAGCTATTGTTATACGCAAATTCGGCAAAAGGAAGAGAATTGTCCCATTTCTTTCCGAAAGAGATAACACAAGCTCTGAGCATGTCTTCGAAAATTTGATTGACCCTTTCTACTTGACCACTGGACTGCGGGTGATAAGCGGTGCTAAAGGAGAGGTGGGTTCCCATAGCATTCTGGAAACTTTCCCAAAATCGAGAAGTGAAAAGACTACCACGGTCTGAATTGATTTCCAAAGGAACACCGTGAAGTGATACGATTCGGGAGACATACAAGTCCGCTAACTGGCTAGCAGTTATAGACTCACGAACGGGAAGGAAGTGAGCAACTTTATAAAGTCGATCAATGACAATGAAGATGGCATCATTTCCTTTCTGGGTTTTTTGAAAGCCAGTGATGAAGTTCATTGTGACTTTATACCATTTCCACTCGGGAATTGGCAAAGGTTGAAGAGTACCAGAAGGTCTTTGATGTTCTGCCTTAACGCGACGACAAACATTACATTCAGCAATGAACTTTGCAATTTCTCTCTTAATTCTAGTCCACCAAAATCTCTGGCGTAGATCTCGATACATTTTTGTACCACCGGGATGAATCGACAGGGGTGTGTCATGGGCTTCTTTGAGGACAAGTTGCCTTAGTTCCCTATTCTTAGGTACTACCAAACGATTTCCAAAGAATACCGTTCCTTTACTATCTGTGGAGAAACATTTAGCAACTCCGCTAGCAATATTCTCCTTGATCCGGCGAACACCTCGTGCACGCCTTTGGGCAACTATGATTTGATCCTCAAGGGTTGGTTTCGCCACCAAGTTGAAAAGAGATCCATGAGGAACAATCTCGAGATTGAGCTTCCGAAATTCCTCATGAAGAAGTGGTTGATACTGTTGTAACATGAGGTTGTTACAATACGACTTACGACTTAGTGCATCAGCCATGACATTGGCTTTGCCTGGGGTGTAAGAAATTCCTAAGTCATAATCTTTTATCAACTCAATCCAGCGTCTTTGCCTGAGATTAAGATCTGGCTGGGTGAATATGTATTTGAGGCTTTGGTGGTCGGAATAGATCTCACAACGATTACCAAGGAGGTAATGTCGCCAAGTTGTTAGGGCATGAACTACGACAGCGAGTTCAAGATCATGGGTAGGATAGTTCTCTTCATGTGGACGCAACTGGCGTGAAGCATAAGCTACCACATGTCTATCTTGCATAAGTACGCATCGTAACCCTTACCGTGTAGCATCACAATAGATCTCGAAATCCTTTTTGGTGTTTGGAGGCGCAAGTACGGGTGCAGAAGTAAATCTTCTTTTTAGCTCTTGAAAGCTTTCCTCGCACTTGGGAGTCCATAGGAATTTGTTATCTTTCTTGAGGAGTTCAGTTAGAGGCTTTGCAACTTTAGAAAAGTTCTCGACGAAGCGGCGACAATAGCTTGCTAAGCCAAGAAAACTTCTAACTTGCTTAACCGATTCAGGTGGAGTCCACTCAAGGACGGCCTGAACTCTCTCGGGATTCACAGCAATGCCTTTTGCAGAAATCACGTGGCCTAAGTAGGTCACTTCTGGTAGCCAGAATTCACACTTTGAGAATTTGGCATATAGGCGATGCTCTCTAAGTTTCATCAATACCAGCCTAAGATGTTCTGCGTGCTCTTCTTCGTTCTTCGAGTAGATGAGAATGTCATCAAGATAAACTAAAACAAATTTATCTAGGTACTCCATGAAGATCGAATTAATCAAGCGCGAGAATGTGGCGGGGGCATTGGTTAAACCGAAGGACATAACGGTGTACTCATAAAGACCATAACGAGTAGTGAAAGCCGTTTTTGGAATGTCCTCGTTTCGGATCTTGATTTGATGATAGCCTAATCTCAAATCCATTTTGGAGAAGACAGAGGATCCAGCAAGTTGATCATAAAGATCATTGATCCTGGGAAGTGGGTACTTGTTCTTTATCGTCGCTAGATTTAGCGGGCGATACTCTACGCACATCCTTTCTTTTCCATCTTTCTTTGTTACGAACAGAACAGGGCAACCCCATGGAATACTAAACCCTCAATGGCGACTTCATTTTCATGACTCACCATGGTGGTGTGCCATCTAGATCCAGGGGCTTGCACAACTAAGGGTGTGGATAACATCCAGAAAGAGATGTCATGTGACAGTGAAAAATCCTGGGATATGAATGAATGAGATGCTCCTGGGTCAAAAAGAACCGAAGCTGGGGCGGAATTGACAGGAAGGGTTCTGAGTACAACATCGGTTGACTTGTGGGAATCTATAATGGATACGTGATTCACATAACCATATTCATAAGCACGAGGCTTGACATTGGAAAGTTTGGGTTGTGGCTTACCACGACGAAAGGCTTGCTTTGGATTAGGTGTGGTGGCTACATGATTTTGGCGACATTCTCGAAAATTGTGGCCTGATTGTCCACATTGGAAACAAACACCACGTGGAATGAAAGGAACATGAGCACTTGATTGTCCAACAAAATTCCGACGAAGATTGGGTTGAGGTGGACGATATATGGTGGTTGATGGTCTGGAAGCACTTACAGCATGACTAACGTCACTGAAGGGAATCCAAACACAGCGTTTCCGAGAAACTGGGCCAGAAGATTGTGCAAACTCTCGATCACGCTTACGAGACTCTTCATACAACTCATTTACATACTCGGCCTTGAAGGATTTGTCGACCAAGTCTCTAAAGTTGACGAACTCGTGAAGATTCAGGTCATGACGAAGGACGGGGCTAAGTCCCTTGCGGAACCTTGCTTGTTTCTTGGCATCGGTGGATACTTCTTCTTGGGCATAACGTGCTAGATGAGTGAACTCAGTCCGATACTCATGAACAGTCATCTTTCCTTGGGTCAGATTGCAAAATTCTTCTCTCTTGCGCTCCATCAACTAATCCGGAATATGATATCCTTGGAAATCATCACAGAACTCTTGCCAAGTCACCACGTGACCAACGGGCTGCATTGCTACAAAATTCTCCCACCACTGAAGAGCAGCACCTTCCAGAAAGTATGCCGCGAATAGCACACTATCACCGGGAGCAACATGGGCCGTCTCAAGCGTACGCTCGAGGGAACGAAGCCAATCATCGGCATCAAGGGGCTCGGAAGAACATCGGAATACTGGCGGGTTGAGGAGAATGAAGTCCTGGATGGTAACAACACTATGATGCTGATGAGAAGTGTTCTGCTCAATACGCTCGAGAAGACGTGTCTGATCACGACGATTCTGTTCAGCCTCCATCATGATTTCCTCCGCAGAAGGCGATGGTGGAGGATCTTCATCATCTCTATTACCAAGACTGAAACCACCACAACGATTTCCACCTGACATTCTGTGTGATAAGAATCAACAATCAGAATAGGATTTAGGACACAATTCTATGCTAAGATAACAAGACTATAATGAAAGAGCATCTAAGTCACAAACGGACAGCATAACGGCTGCACCGGGATGGAAATTGAGACAACCTACAGAATAACGGACATCACTTCCACAGGAATACTATGGAATGATGACTCAGAAAGACCACAACACTCCTACAGCTACAAAGAAGCAATCAGCGAGATGTTCTAGTCAGACAGAGATGAGCCTAGTCCTATCTTCCTGTAGATAAAGATGAGGGTGACTCAGAACTCAGATCGAAGGGGGTAAGGAGAAAAAAAAGAATTCTTACGTTGTTACCTTATACCCAAAGTAACTATATAACTATAGAATGCTAGACTCGACTTCGGACAAGGTTAGATAATCCTACAGGATGTCCTACTCTGATACCAAGTCTGTCGGTACCCGGGGTTAGCGTATGTAATTCCGGTCACAATGCAATCACATGGAGAGCCGAGAGCCGTACCCACTTGTCTAAGCAGACAAGGCCAAGCACAGATCACTCTCGGTAAGCATCGAACATGAGGGGCATCCCATCCAGGCCGGATGATCAACTGAGATGGGTCCTCATCGTCCGCTCACAAGTCTAAATGCTTATGGGTGGTGAATCCCATATTCATAGACAAGTCGCCTCAACCATGTTATCGATTTAATCATAACCCTTACATAGACTTACACCAGCCCGATCACTTAGTCAGGGTCTAGGGCGTCCTCGATTATACAACAAAGTGTGCACGTGACAGAGTCACGAGCAATCGCATCGCGATGCCCCAAGCTGCGCACATCTAAGGGCCACTTGGTGTATAAAAGACCGCCAGCCAGATCACAACTAAGGTCACGAAAACCCATACTAAGACATGCATGTTATAATCATACATGCATCACACATGTCTAGTATAAACAGATGGTAATCACAACATGAACTCTACAAACTCAGTCTTTATAACTTCTGCTAAACAGAGCAGACATAGTAGTTGTATTACAAGCAGAGATCACATGAATGTGATCCAACATTACATCAAGCATCAACGGAATCAAATTATGTCTTAGTAAAGACAAGGTTAACAAATGGCTTAAGAAGCCTGAAAGAAAATACAACGACCCTCCAAAGGGCACAGGCTACTGTCTGGAACTATACGACCTGGTCCACGTCGAGCTCGAGGTAGAGGCCACCATCAGGGTCAGTGGTCTCGTCTCTAAAACATAGAATAAGCAAACGTGAGTACAAAGACGTACTCAGCAAGACTTACATAGGAACTATACTACTCATGCACATGTATCAAGGCAAAGGGAGGTGGGGTTTCACTTGCAGAAGTGCCAGCTTTGACTTGGCTAGTCCTGTACTACGAATACCAGAATGAAGTAAGGAGCATACACGAGTCAAAGTATCAAGTCTCCAATCAATACACCACTATGGATACTTCCTCGACTTCCCCACGAGGAAGTACACCATAGCACTCACACTTATCTAGGCAAGTTTTAAGAGTAACCGTTCAAGTTGTCTATGATCAAGTAAAGGTCTCCAATTAGTCCATAACCGCGGACACGGCTATTCGAATAGTTCATTAACCCTGCAGGGGTGTACTGCTACACACACACCTCATCAGTTACCGCCTGGGGATGGACCCTTCAAGTGAGTACTGGCGAGGATGCTGCCACGACACTTCACTCACGGCACCATCTCTAGTCCTAGGGAGTCTCCTATTTGAGTTGGGACCACGATCGGAATTCGGCCGATTTTTCCGATGCGGACTCAAACGTTGTGTGACCGCCATCAAGCTCAACTCCGCCGTCCCGCAACTCTCGCCGGCGCCCCCTCCACGGCCACCAACTGGATCCACCGTGCCTCGCGGCCCCGCACCTGTCGCCGCCTCGCTAGGGGCTCCTCGCCCCGCCGCCACCACCGTCAATCGTCTGGCCTTGTCGTGACCCCGATCCGATCGGAATCGGGCGCAGCCGCTGCTATTGGGCCGGCCTCGCCCAGCGACCCGCTCACCACCGCCTCGGCCTCGGCCCACCTCCTCGCCAGCCGACTCGGCCAAGCTGCCCCTCCAGCCCAGCACCGAAGCTGTCCTCTCCAGCTGCCGCCTTGGGCCGAGCCCATCTAGGTGAGGCCCCTTTTAAAAAAATCCCATTTGGATTTTTCTGCTAAGTCCTTTATATTTTTTACTGCTAATGCCTGTTTTGCGCGTAAGTTTGCGAATGAATCGTAGGTCAGATGACTTTGCGCCTAAAATGAAAAGTGTGCTCCTTGACGTGCTCTAACTTTTTTCCTTTAGTGAGTTTAATCATTTGAGGCCATCTAGTTGTTGCAAATCCGCGTTGAAGTGTGCACCAGATTGTTTACTGCTGCTGGTTGTTATTTTCTTGCAAGTTTGATTGATGATTGTGTCACATCCATGAGGCCTATGCTATTGATTATTTGTTGTATGTGTTAAGCATCATGTGTAATTTAATAAGATGCATCCCTTTGCCATGTTTACCTGTTGTAGATATTTTGTTTCTTGCTCCAAAGTGGTGACCCTGATAACATGTGTTGTTGTTTGTATAAAGTTTCTACTTTGAAGCCTTATAGTTAATGTTCTATGCTTCATATGTGTAAGGCCCGATATGCGGTACTGTTCCAGATCTAGGTGTTTCCACCCAGACCCGGGGACGAAGCACATATCGGTCCCACCGCGACATATGACATAGCCATATGCCCCGGATTTCCAACATGATATCACAACATTACAGATACAGGATACAACATCTCATACAATCGGCATACAACTGCCTCAAATATAATACAACAGCGGAAGATACATGTCTGAGTACAGACTACAAGCAAATGCCTATTGGCAATGAGAAAAACATAGATCCCATAACCACACAGGTCCAGGCCCTCCGCCGGGATCCTCCTAACTAGTCGTCGTCGAGTCTCCACGTGAAACGTCGATCACCATACCTGTTGTCGATCAGAACCCTGAAAAGAGTTTGGGGGTAATATCATGAGTACAGAGGTACTCAGCATCCAACTGTAGTGGTCATCTGACCCAGCAAGGACTTCATCATTCGTCATTCTAGGACAACTAGTAGTTTACGGTAAGGAAGGGGTAAGTGGTGAGGTTGCTGCCGCACTAGCATTTATGAAGTGGCTAACGATCTAGAGAGTAAGATAAGAAGCCAAGCATTCGATGAGGAATCGCCTCCAACAAGTCTTTCTATCAACTACTTACGCAAACATAACACCTATCCTATCCTTGTCCTCCTCTTCGCATCCCGACGAAGAAGAAGCAATCAAGGCACACGCACACGTTGATCAAGTTGTATTAAGATTATCTCAGTTGTTGTTGTCTATGAACAAGGAGTAGGTCTCAAGTCGTCCATAACCGTGGACACGGCTTCTCTAAAAGATTTAACCCTGCAGGGGTGTACCAACTGCCCATTACAAGGCTCCGCACGCACGCCCATCTCTCTCAGTTGCTACCCATCACAGGCAACCATTTTATGATTTAGTTCCAAGAGATCCGGAACGACAAGTCCCTCTAACTAACAACGCACAAATCCGGGTGGCCCCCGGTGAGTCGACATCCAACTCAAAAGCCGACCGCGCTCTCGAATCGGCCTCTACCGTCTGGATGAGGTCGGGTTGGCTACCCAAACAGATGTGGGCAACCCCCTAGCTCCCTGAGGTGGACCAACAAAGAAACCATGTCTCCGCTGGCCCAAGTTGTTTTAAAAGATATCCGCTAGGAGCGACCCGACAAGATATATATGCATGTTTTCAAATGGTAAATCAGCTTGGGCCACCACTAGAAATGTTTGAAGCTAGATAGGTAAGAAAAGGGGACCCCATAAAATCCCACACACGGTTAGGCACGCTCAGTCTTAAAACCAATACCCGGAACTCAGATCCTAGGTGACTCGAATGGAACAAAGCGTCGGGGCGGGATAGTCTAGACCTTCCATCCTTCGTCGAATATAGTCAACATTATAATAATCATATCATCAACAATAATATAGTAATCAGGTGATATCCCAACCCAAAGTGTAACAGGGTAACATCGTAGCATCCTAAGCATGCATACTAAGCAGGGGCTGAGCAACGAGCAATAGTAACATAGCAGTACAAGGTTTGCTGGGAGGGGACATGGCTGTATCGGTTTGAAAAAGGCTGTAAACATGTGGTAGGATCAAACATCGAACCTATCCTAGACTAGCATGCAAACCGCTGGTTGAAATAGAATGGATAATAAGTAATGTATAGTCCTTGACTGTTGATAAGTCGGGTTCCGAAGGTGTAGTTGACCGCAAGCTCGCATCGTCTCCGAGAGTATCCGCGGGAGCACACAAGAAGTAAACACTGGAAGCCAATCAACGGTGCACCACTATTACTACGGAGCAACACAAGATCAAAGAAACAACACAAGGCACGACAACGCGATACGGATCTATCGTCGAGAACGGTTACTAACGGTTTAAGTGGAGTACTCGTCACACACGACGAATACCGCACGTTTACGGTGGTTCAAGTTGCTTAGCTACAGGTGATCAACAAAGGTTGTTAACATGGCAACTCAAGCAAGCATGGCATAGCACACAAACATTAGAAGAGGTGAAGCAAAAGAAACTATCTAATCTAGTCAATTTAAGTGGGGTGAAATCCTAGACATGCAAACTATTGCGGACCCCACGATAAATATTGCATTTGGTACTGTTTTGCCCTAAACAATATTTTATTATTTTTATTAGCAAGCAAGAACAGCAAAAACACAATCTACTTGCAATTTTAGTCAAGTTACATATAAAGAACATTTTAATCCGAGCAACGGATAAAAAGTTATAGCAGTTACAGTTTACAGTGGCAGGCAGTGTAATTAACAGTCAAACAACAAGTAAACAAAGTCAAACATGGCAACAAGCAACAAATTATTAAACTAGACACAATTCTAAGCAAGTTTCATATTTTACGCGTCGCAATCGGAGCTACGGTTAAAAAGCTACGAGCACCGCAAAAATCCTAATACAACTGCCTAAATAAATAAATAAAACTAGCAGGGTAAAAAAAACCTACACGGGCCAAAAGCTACTGGCCCAACAGAAAAAAAAACAAACAGCAAGAAAATAAAAAAAAGAGGGTTGGGGGCGCCTCACCCCATGGGCTGGATCTGGCCTGGGCCGCCTGGGCGCGTCGGGCCCACGCTGGGGTGGACGGGAGGCCAGCCGGCTCGTTCCCGAGCTCGCTCCCGAGCGGGGACTCCAGCGGCGGCGGCTGTCTCCCGGTGGCGCGCCGGCCACCGGCGACGAGGGCAGCGGGGCGGCTGGAGGCGAGGAGCCGCCGCGGCAGGGATCCGGAGGGGCGCGGGGCTCCGGCGGCGGCATCACAGGGCGGCGGCGGCCGAGCTCGACGCCGGGCCAGCCATGGCTTCGGGCGGCGCGGCTGGTGGGGAGCTTCGAGCTCCAAAGGCCATGGCGGCGCGTCCTGGAAGAAGAGAAGGGAAGGGGTGAGAGGGAAGGAGAAGGGAGGAGAAAAAGAGAAGGGAGAGAGGGAGGGCGCGGCTGCTGCTGCCTCGCCGGGGTGGCGGCCGGCGGCGGGCTCGGGTGCTCCACGGGCATGGAGGTTGGAGCTTCACGGGAGAGAGAGAGGAGAGAGGGAAAGGTGGGTGGCTGGGAGCGATCTCGGCCGTCAGATCGGGCGATCTGACGGTCCAGATCTGCTGGGCTGTGACTACTGCGAAAATTGGGGTAAAACAGGGGTGTGGCTGCAATTTTGGCTCAGGGAAACCCTAAAAATGGGTGGGAGTGTGGTGGTCTTTATATAGCCCCGGTGGCTGGCAGTTTGCAAAAACATCTCCGGTTTTTACCTCGCGCGCACGGTGCTCACGTTTCTGACCGCCGGGGGTCCGCAGTACCTCCGATTCGGGTAAAACTTCGAACTGCGCGATCAGTGCGTCGAGCCGGAGGCGTTCACCTCGCGCTGGAACCGTTCCAAAAACACTTTCCGGCGCGCTATAAAAAATATCCCGTTTAATTATTAAACGGGGTTTTTCGTTCCGTTGGCTGCGGCTGGTCTCGTGCGGTTTTCGCGACGGTGATCGGGTGAAACCCGGTGTCGCAAAGGTCGAGTATCAGGGTGGTAAAGGTCGGTCTCCGTACGATACGAGATAAGAGGGGGGAAAATAATCGCTGATCGATAAATCGGGGATGCAAACACCGCAAACAAATCAGGCAATCAAACAATTCACACCGAAAACAAATTTTTTAATTTTTGTGAAAACTGGGCTGTTACAATATGCAGTAGCTTCAATGTAATTATTTTCTCCTTGTTATGTGTAATTTGATGCCATGCTTGATTTTACATGATATGGTTGCCGTTCATATAGTTATCAAGCTCCTAAAGTGCAACCCTGCTGTTTGCTGTCACATGCCATGTTTTTCACTAAGTCCCTAGACCAGTAGTATATTCTTGCATTTTGCACGAGCTACAATTATTTGTTCCTGATGCTCATATACATGAAACTTTGTTGCCATGCCTTCCTTGCCAAGTCTACTATAAATACATGTCCTTTTGGGGCATGTTTGCATTCAGTAGATTATTGTTTCATTGCTCTAAAGTGTGCTACCTGATGTTAACAGCTTGTGCCCATAACTTGTGATGCTTGTATCTTATTAACCGTAACTCCGTTTGGAGTGTCCTTCACATGTAACTTGACTATAATTTCATGTACTTTGTGTTTATGCTATTGTTTGCTGTTGTTAACCAACCTAAAATATGGTTTAGGGTAGAACAGTACCAAATGCTTTAATCATCCTGGGGCATTTAGTGGAATGCCATGTTTAGGTTGTGCCTCACTTAAATTGACTAGCATATATAGTTTACTTTATGCTTCACTTCTTGCCATGATTGTGTGATATGCCATGCTTGAGTGAGAAACCATGTTAAAACCCTTTGCTCATGTTGTGTAGATAAACAACTTGAACCGATTCTAAATGTGAGGTATCGTCGCGTGTCACGAATACTCCTCTTAACCTGTTAGTAACCGCTCTCGACGATAGATGCGATACCGTGCGTTGTCTCGTGTTGCCTTCTTGATGTTGTTTGCTGGTGATTTCTTCGTAGTAATAGATGCTTGCTCGTCGATTGCCTTTTACAGTGTTTACCTCTTGTGTGCTTCCGCGGGTACCTCTCGGACACGATGCAAGTTTGCGATCGACTACACCTTCGGTTTCGTCTTCTCAACAGGTAAGGGGGAGCATATCTCATGCTTATAACTTTCAGCTTACTTGCCTAGGTATAGGATAGAACGATTGCTTGATCCTACCACTTCATATTCATGCCTCTCAAATAAACCCAAACAGCCATGTCCTACACATCCTAGCAAACCATGTTCGTCTATGTTTTTATTGCTCGCTGCTCAGCCACTTCTTAGTATGCATGCTAGGATGCTATCAACTCTTATCCTTTTACTCCTTGGATTGGGATATCACACTATTATATTGTTGTGGTTGATATGATTATTATAATGTTGACTATACTCGACGAAGGATGGAAGGTCTAGGCTATCCCGCCTCGACGTTTTGTTCCATTCGAGTCACCTAGGATTCGAGTTCCGGGTATTGCTTTTAAGACTGAGCGAGCCTAACCGCGTGTGGGATGCTATGGGGTCCCCTTTTCGTAGCTACCTAGCTTCAAACATTTCTAGTGGTGGCCCAAGCTGATTTACCATTTGAAAACCGTGTGTGTGATTGGTGAGCTCCCAGCAGATTTCAAAAACCTCGGGCCAACGGAGACATAGTTCCTTTGTTGGTCCAGACCTGGTAGCTAGGGGGCTACCCACAGTGATGGGTTACTTACCCCGACCTCGTCCAGACGAAAGAGTCCGATCTGAGAGCGCGACCGACTTTTGGATTGGGTGTCGACTCCCCGGGGGCCACCCGGATTTGTTCGTTGTTAGTTAGAGGGATTACGACGTCCGAATCTCTTGAAACAACTCTTCAATGAGTGTCTTTAACGGGCCCAACTGAGAGAGCCGGCGTACATGCAGAGCTTATAATGGGCAGTTGGTACACCCCTGCAGGGTTAAATCTTTTCGATAAACCGTGTCCATGATTATGGAAGACTTGAGACCTACTCCTTGTTCATAGACAACAACAACTGAGATAATCTTAATAAACTGGATCAACGTGTGTGTGCCTTGTAAGGCCCGATATGCGGTACTGTTCCAAATCTAGATGTTTCCATCCAGATCCGGGGACGAAGAACATATCGGTCCCACCGCGACATATGACGGAGTCATATGCCCCGGATTTCCAACATGATATCACAACTTTACAGATACAAGGATACAACATCTCATACAATCGGCATACAACTACCTTAATATAATACATCAGCGGAAGATACATGTCTGGGTACGGACTACAATCAAATGCCTAGTGGCGAAAGAAAAACATCGATTCCCATAACCACACGGGTCCAGGCCCTCCACCGGGATCCGCCTAACTAGTCGTCGTCGAGTCTCCACGTGAAACGTCGATCACCGTACCTGTTGTCGATCAAGAACCCTGAAAAGAGTTTGGGGGTAGTATCATGAATACAGAGGTACTCAGCATCCAACTGTAGTGGTCATCTGACCCAGCAAGGAATTCATCACTCGTCATTCTACGACAACTAGTAGTTTACGGTAAGGATGGGGTAAGTGGTGAGGTTGCTTCCGCACTAGCATTTATGAAGTGGCTAACGATCTAGAGAGTAAGATAAGAAGCCAAGCATTCGATGAGGAATCGCCTCCAACAAGTCTGCTATCCACCTACTTCGCAAACATAACACCTATCCTATCCTTGTCCTCCTCTTCGCATCCCGACGAAGCAGAAGCAGTCAAGGCACACACACGTTGATCAAGTTATATTAAGATTATCTTAGTTGTTGTTGTCTATGAACAAGGAGTAGGTCCCAAGTCGTCCATAACGGTGGACACGGCTTCTCGAAAAGATTTAACCCTGCAGGGGTGTACCAACTGCCCATTACGAGGCTCCGCACGCACGTCCATCTCTCTCAGTTTCTACCCATCACAGGCAGCCATTTTATAATTTAGTCCCGAGAGATCCGAAACGACAGGTCCCTCTAACTAACAACGAACAAATCCGGGTGGCCCTCGGGGAGTCGACACCCAATCCAAAAGCCGGCCACGCTCTCGGATCGGACTCTTCCGTATGGCTAAGGTCGGGGTTAGCCTCACCTATATAATAGGGGACTTCCCTAGCTCACCAGTGTGGACCAACAAAGGAACTATGTCTCTGCTGGCCCGAGTTGTTTTAAAACCACTGGCTGCGGACTAGTTATGCATGCGGTTTCAAATGGTAAATCAGCTTGGGCCACCTCTAGAAATGTTTGAAGCTAGGTAGGTAAGAAAAGGGGACCCCATAAAATCCCACACGCGGTTAGGCACGCTCAGTCTTAAAACCAATACCCGGAACTCGGGTCCTAGGTGACTCGAATGGAACAAAGCGTCGGGGCGGGATAGCCTAGACCTTCCATCCTTCGTCGAATATAGTCAACATTATAATAATCATATCATCAATAACAATAATAATAATAATGTGATATCCCAAACCTAGGAGTAACAGGTAACATCGTAGCATCCTAAGCATGCATACTAAGCAGGGGATGAGCAACGAGCAATAGTAACATAGCAGTACATGGTTTGCTGGGAGGGGACATGGCTGTGTCGGTTTGAAAGAGACTGTAAACATGTGGTAGGATCAAACATCGAACCTAACTAGACTAGCATGTAAACCGCTGGTTGAAATAGAATGGATCATAAGTAATGTACAGTCCTTGCCTGTTGATAAGTCGGGTTCCGAAGGTGTAGTTGATCGCAAGCTCGCATCGTCTCCGAGAGGTACCCGCGGAAGCACACAAGGCGGTAAACACTGGAAAGAAGACAACGATCAAGCATCTATTACTACGAGGCAAACACGATCAAGCATCAACAAGAAGGTAACACGAGACATCGCACCCACCGCTGAGAGCGGTTAGTAACAATTTAAGTGGAGTACTCGTCACACACGACGATACCGCACATTTAGAATCGGTTCAAGTTGTTTAGCTACAAGTGATCAACCAACGGTTATTAACATGGCAAGGCACCCAAGCATGGCATAGCACACAAACATGGCAAAAGGTTAAGCACAAAGTAAACTACCTATACTAGTCAAGTTAAGCGAGGCAACACCCTAAACATGGCATAGCACTAAGTGCCTCACGATGATTAAAGGATTTGGTACTGTTCTGCCCTAAACCATATTTTAGGTTCGTTAACATCAGCAAACAATTGCATAAACACAAAGTACACGAAAAACTAATCAAGTTACATATAAAGCACACTCCAAACGGAGTTACGGTTAAAAAGATATTAGCAAGACAAGCCATGCACACTTGCTGTATAAACATGGGTAGATCTATATGCAAAAGTGCCGCAACATGACATGGCAATATATGGGCATGAAGTAGACATGATGCTTAACAATATGCAATTGGAATCACTCAATTCTGATAAACGGTCGCGACACACTCGTCGACCGAAGTTGCAAAAAAATATAAACAGCAGCACACTAACAGCAGGGTAGCTACTTTGGAGCAAGATACAATCATGATGCAGCAAGCAATTATGGCATATGAATGCATGGAACTGAAGTATAAACAATGCTTAACAGGATGCAAAACGAATCAATCAATTCCGACATACGGTTGCGACGCAACCGTCGCCCGAAGTTGCAATAAAATAACAGTTCAGCAACAACAGCACAACTAACGATCTGGTACCCACTTCGACGCAGAAAAAAATTAACTAGACGGCCTCAAACGAAAAAACTTTCTACATACGAACGCTAGAGCACGCAAAACTAAGCAATTCATCTTTTGGGCGCAACACGATCCGAGCTACGGTTCTCTCGCTATTGTCACCGCGAAATCGAATCAGCAGCAGAAATTTACCAGACTTAGAAAAAAAATCATAGGGGCTAAACAACAGAGAAAAAAAATAAAAAAAAGGCCTCACCCCCACTTGGGCCGAGCCCAACAAGCAGAGGAGGCGCTGGCTTGGGCTCTGCCGAACTGGGCCTCGCCGGCGCGCCGGCCCACGTGGCGGAGGCGGCCCGGCCAGGCGGTTAGAGGCGGGCAGCACGGGACGCTCGTCCCTGGTCTCCCCCGAGCGGCGGCGCCGCCGTCTTGGCCGCTCCGGCGAGGAGGCGAGGGGGCGTGGGAATGGAGGAGGCGGGAACGGGACGGGGCGACGCAGATCCGGTGGCCGCCGGTCGGATGCGTGGCAAGGGCTGGCCGCTGGGGAGCAGTGAGGTGAGGCGGCGGCGGAGTCCAAGCTCGGGCTCGCCGGCCTCTATCCATGGCGCGGCGGCGCTCCTGCACACAGAGAGGCGAGGGAGTTGAGGGAGAGGAGGATGGCAGGGAGGAGAAGGAAGGGCGCGGCGCGATTGGAGAAGAGGAGACCGGCGGCGAGCTCACCGGATTGAAGTGCGCGGCCGCGGTTGCTCGGGAGGAGAGGAGCTCCACGGGTGGCGGCGCCCGGATGGGCCGCGGCGGGCCCGCGACGGAGCCCTCTAGGCCCTGCGGGGCCCTAACCGGGTGGAGGCTGGGTGGTGGAGATCTGGGGGACGAGGTGGCGCAATCTGAGCCCTCCAGGGCTAGATCCAACGGCTGGAAAATTTTCTGGGGCTAGGGTTTCAGATTCGGGGGATGTTGGACGAAATTGGGGTGTTTTTGGAGGGGGTGGCTGCAACTTTACATGGGGTAAACCCTAGAAGGCCTAGGGGAAGTTGGTGGTCTATATATAGGGCAGGGTTGGCTGGTCAGTTTACGCAAATGCCCCCGGTACCCCTCTCGTGCGTCCGGTGATCGCGTTCGTGACCGTCGACACTCCGTCCGGACTCCGATTCCGACGAAATCTCAAACCATGCGCACAACACGTCGAGCCCGTCGATCGTACCTCACCGCGGTGATATTCCGACAACATTTTTCGGCGCCCCATAAAATAATCCGTTTATTAAATAAACGGGGTTTGCGTTCCGGTGGCGATGGCTGGACTTGTGCCGGTTGCGACGGTGCTCGGGTGAAACCCGGTGTAGCACAGGTCGAGTGTCAGAGTGGCAATGGTCGGTCTCCGTCCGATACGAGATAAAAGGGGGAAAAATAATCGCCGATCGATAAATCGGGGACGCAAACACCGCAAACAAATCAGACAATCAAACAATTCACACCGAAAACAAAATTTTTAATTTTTGTGAAAACTGGGCTGTTACAATACAACACCACCAACAAGGGATCTCGTCCCGAGATCCAGGACGATCCGGGGGAGAGGGGAGAGAGAAAAGAGAGTCGACGATCTTCAACACCACCAACAAGGGAGTCTGCTCCATGTCGACGTCGAAGCTCCGTCGAGATACTTTCCGCAGAGAGATGGTTACGTCGGAAAATGAAACCACCAATTGTTCTAGAGGAAGAACGACAGCGAGATCCGGATCAAAGGATAGTATTCCCACTCAAAATCGTGAAGACACCAGGCAAAAGGACTGAAGTCAACAGACGACCAAGATATCTATCCAAAGTCGAAAGAACTAAAGGAACTACCGGATTTCCCAACCTGAGATCAAAATCGAGACAATACGCTGCAAGCAAGGCATTGTAACGATTTCGATACTCCACTCACTCGAGATCCTAAAGTTTGAAAGGGGATAAGTCGAGAATTAAACACTTACGTCACTTGTCCTGACCAGAGCAAAGGTAAGGAGTAAAAAGATCCTACTCTCCGACAACTAACTTAGTAACTACAAAATAGTTTTGTCTAGACTCGACTTCGGCCAGAGAAGGGATCCTACGGTCGGTAAGGCTCTGATACCAAGTTGTAAGGCCCGATATGCGGTACTGTTCCAGATCTAGATGTTTCCATCCTGATCCGGGGACGAAGCACATATCGGTCCCACCGCGACATATGACGGAGTCATATGCCCCGGATTTCCAACATGATATCACAACTTTACAGATACAAGGATACAACATCTCATACAATCGGCATACAACTTCCTTAATATAATACATCAACGGAAGATACATGTCTGGGTACAGACTACAATCAAATTCCTAGTGGCAAAAGAAAAACATCGGTTCCCATAACCACACGGGTCCAGGCCCTCCACCGGGATCCGCCTAACTAGTCGTTGTCGAGTCTCCACATGAAACGTCGATCATCGTACCTGTTGTCGATCAAGAACCCTGAAAAGAGTTTGGGGGTAATATCATGAGTACAGAGGTACTCAGCATCCAACTGTAGTGGTCATCTCACCCAACAAGGACTTCATGGATCGTCATTCTAGGACAACTAGTAGTTTACGGTGAGGATGGGGTAAGTGGTGAGGTTGCTGCCGCACTAGCATTTATGAAGTGGCTAACGATCTAGAGAGTAAGATAAGAAGCCAAGCATTCGATGAGGAATCGCCTCCAACAAGTCCGCTATCCACCTACTTCGCAAACATAACACCTATCCTATCCTTGTCCTGCTCTTCGCATCCCGACGAAGAAGAAGTAGTCAAGGGACACACACGTTGATCAAGTTATATTAAGATTATCTCAGTTGTTGTTGTCTATGAACAAGGAGTAGGTCCCAAGTCGTCCATAACCGTGGACACGGCTTCTCGAAAAGATTTAACCCTGCAGGGGTGTACCAACTGCCCATTACGAGGCTCCGCACGCACGTCCATCTCTCTCAGTTTCTACCCATCACAGGAAGCCATTTTATGATTTAGTCCCGAGAGATCCGAAACGACAGGTCCCTCTAACTAACAACGAACAAATCCGGGTGGCCCCCGGGGAGTCGACACCCAATCCAAAAGCCGGCCACGCTCTCGGATCGGACTCTTCCGTATGGCTAAGGTCGGGGTTAGCCTCACCTATATAACAGGGGACTTCCCTAGCTCACCAGTGTGGACCAACAAAGGAACTATGTCTCTGCTGGCCCGAGTTGTTTTAAAACCACTGGCTGCAGACCAGTTATGCATGCGGTTTCAAATGGTAAATCAGCTTGGGCCACCTCTAGAAATGTTTGAAGCTAGGTAGGTAAGAAAAGGGGACCCCATAAAATCCCACACGCGGTTAGGCACGCTCAGTCTTAAAACCAATACCCGGAACTCGGGTCCTAGGTGACTCGAATGGAACAAAGCGTCGGGGCGGGATAGCCTAGACCTTCCATCCTTCGTCGAATATAGTCAACATTATAATAATCATATCATCAATAACAATAATAATAATAATGTGATATCCCAAACCAAGGAGTAACAGGTAACATCGTAGCATCCTAAGCATGCATACTAAGCAGGGGCTGAGCAACGAGCAATAGTAACATAGCAGTACATGGTTTGCTGGGAGGGGACATGGCTGTGTCGGTTTGAAAGAGGCTGTAAACATGTGGTAGGATCAAACATCGAACCTAACCTAGACTAGCATGAAAACCGCTGGTTGAAATAGAATGGATCATAAGTAATGTATAGTCCTTGCCTGTTGATAAGTCGGGTTCCGAAGGTGTAGTTGATCGCAAGCTCGCATCGTCTCCGAGAGGTACCCGCGGAAGCACACAAGGCGGTAAACACTGGAAAGCAATCAACGATCAAGCATCTATTACTACGAGGCAAACACGAGCAAGCATCAACAAGAAGGTAACACGAGACATCGCACCTACCGTCGAGAGTGGTTAGTAACAATTTAAGTGGAGTACTCGTCACACACGACGATACCGCACATTTAGAATCAGTTCAAGTTGTTTAGCTACAAGTGATCAACCAACGGTTATTAACATGGCAAGGCACCCAAGCATGGCATAGCACACAAACATGGAAAAAGGTTAAGCACAAAGTAAACTACCTATACTAGTCAAGTTAAGCGAGGCAACACCCTAAACATGGCATAACACTAAGTGCCTCACGATGATTAAAGGATTTGGTACTGTTCTTCCCTAAACCATATTTTCGGTTGGTTAACAGCAGCAAACAATAGCATAAACACAAAGTACATGAAAAACTAATCAAGTTACATATAAAGCACACTCCAAACGGAGTTACGGTTAAAAAGATATAAGCAAGACAAGCTATGCACACATGCTGTATAAACAGGAGTAAATCTATATATAAAAGTGCAGCAACATGACATGGCAATAAAGGGGCATGAAGTAGACATGATGCTTAACAATATGCAATTGGAATCACTCAATTCTGATAAACGGTCGCGACACACTCGTCGACCGAAGTTGCAACAAAATATAAACAGCAGCACACTAACAGCAGGGTAGCTACTTTGGAGCAAGATACAATCATGATGCAGCAAGAAATTATGGCATGTGAATGCATGGATCTGAAGTATAAACAATGCTTAACATGATGCAAAAGGAATCAATCAATTCCGACGTACGGTTGCGACGCAACCGTCGCCCGAAGTTGCAATAAAATAACAGTTCAGCAACAACAGCACAACTAACAATCTGGTACCCACTTCGGCGCAGAAATAAATTATCTAGGCGGCCTCAAACTAAAAAACTTTCTACATACGAACGCTAGAGCACGCAAAACTAAGAAATTCATCTTTTGGGCGCAACACGATCCGAGCTACGGTTCTCTCGCTATTGTCACCGCGAAATCGAATCAGCAGCAGAAATTTACCAGACGTAGAAAAAAAATCATAGGGGCTAAACAACAGAGAAAAAAAATAAAAAAAGGCCTCACCCCCACTTGGGCCGAGCCCAACAGGCAGAGGAGGCGCTGGCTTGGGCTCTGCCGAACTGGGCCTCGCCGGCGCGCCGGACCACGTGGCGGAGGCGGCCCAGCCAGGCGGTTGGAGGCGGGCAGCACGGGACGCTCGTCCCTGGTCTCTCCCGAGCGGAGGTGCCGCCGTCTTGGCCGCTCCGGCGAGGAGGCGAGGGGGCGCGGGCATGGAGGAGGCGGGAACGGGACGGGGCGACGCGGATCCGGTGGCCGCCGGTCGGATCCGTGGCAAGGGCTGGCCATCGGGGAGCAGTGAGGTGAGGCGGAGGCGGACTCCAAGCTCGGGCTCGCCGGCCTCGATCCATGGCGCAGCGGCGCTCCTGCACAAAGAGAGGCGAGGGAGTTGAGGGAGAGGAGGATGGAAGGGAGGAGAAGGAAGGGGGTGGCGCGATTGGAGAAGAGGAGACCGGCGGCGATTTCACCGGATTGAAGTGCGCGGCGGCGGTTGCTCGGGAGGAGAGGAGCTCCACGGGTGGCGGCGCCCGGATGGGCCGCGGCGGGCCCACGACGGCGCCCTCCAGGCCCTGCGGGGCCCTAACCGGGTGGAGGCTGGGTGGTGGAGATCTGGGGGACGAGGTGGCGCGATCTGAGCCCTCTAGGGCTAGATCCAACGGCTGGAAAATTTTCTGGGGCTAGGGTTTCAGATTCAGGGATGTTGGACGAAATTGGGGTGTTTTTGGAGGGTGTGGCTGCAATTTTACATGGGGTAAACCCTAGAAGGCCTAGGGGAGTGTGGTGGTCTATATATAGGGCAGGGTTGGCTGGTCAGTTTACGCAAATGCCCCCGGTACCCCTCTCGTGCGTCCGGTGATCGCGGTCGTGACCGCCGAGACTCCGTACGGACTCCGATTCCGACGAAATCTCAAACCACGCGCACAGCGCGTCGAGCCCGTCGATCGTACCTCACCGCGGTGAAATTCCGACAACATTTTTCGGCGCCCCATAAAATAATTTGTTTATTAAATAAACGGGGTTTGCGTTCCGGTGGCGATGGCAGGACTTGTGCCGGTTGCGACGGTGCTCGGGTGAAACCCGGTGTCGCACAGGTCGAGTGTCAGAGTGGCAATGGTCGGTCTCCATCCGATACGAGATAAAAGGGGAAAAAATAATCGCCGATCGATAAATCGGGGACGCAAACACCGCAAACAAATCAGACAATCAAACAATTCACACCGAAAACAAAAATTTTAATTTTTGTGAAAACTAGGCTGTTACATGCCTTGACTGCTTCTCCTTCGTCGGGATGCGAAGGGGAGGACAAGGATAGGATAGGTGTTATGTTTGCATAAGTAGCTGATAGCAAGATTTGTTGGAGGTGATTCCTCATCGAATGCTTGCTTCTCATCTTACTCTAAATAGATCGTTAGCCACTCATATATTGCTAGTGCGGCTGCAACCTCACCACTACCCCCATATTACCGTGAGAAGTTAGTTACAAGACTTATTGATATAGCTCACCCCTTCTTTTCTCTTTTACGCACGTTATGCAATCGATGTTGGACTTCAGTGGAGCTCGACGACCCTTCTTCTAGACGCCTTCGCGGAGACTCGACGACGACTAGTTAGGCGGATCCCGGCGGAGAGCCTGGACCCGTGTGGTTACGGGAATGGTGTGTTTTTTCCTTTGCCACTAGGCATTTTATTGTAGTTTGTACTCAGACATGTATCTTCCACCGATGTATTGTATTTAAGGCAACTGTATTCCGATTGTATGTGATCTTGTATCCTTGTAGATGTAATGTTGTGATATCATGTTGGAAATCCGGAGCATATGGAATTGTCATATGTCGCGGTGGGACTGATATGTGCTTCATCCCTGGATCTGGATGGAAACATCTAGATCTGGCACAGTACCGCATATCGGGCCTTACAACTTGGTATCAGAGCCTTACCGACCGTAGGATCCCTTCTCTGGCCGAAGTCGAGTCTAGAATTTTTTTTTGTAGTTACTAAGTTAGTTATCGGAGAGTAGGATTCTTTTTACTCCTTACCCTTGCTATGGTCAGGACAAGTGTCGTAAGTGCTTTTATTCTCGCCTTATCCCCTTCAAACGCTAGGATCTCGAGAGTGTGGAGTTTCGTAACCATTACAATGCTATGCTTGCAGTCTATTGTCTCGATTCCGATCTCAGGTTGGGAAATCCTGTAGTACCTTTAGTCTATCCGACTCTGGTTTACATCTTGGTCACCCGTTGACTTCAGTCCTCTTGCCTAGTATCCCCACGATTTGAGTGAGAGTACTTCCCTTGGTCGTCGTTTTGAATTGTCGGTCTTCCTCTTGATCCCCTGATGGCTTTGTACTTCGACGTCGCCATCTCCCTGCGGAAAGTTTCTCGACGGAAGTTCGTCGTGGACATGGAGCAGAGTCCCTTGTTGGTGGTGTTGAAGATTGTCGACTCTCTTTTCCCTCCCCCCTCTCCCCCGGATCGTCCAAGATCTCGAGACGAGATCCCTTGTTGGTGGTGTTGTATTGTAACAGCCCGGAAATTCCACCCTAATTAAAAATTTTGTTTGTTAACTTATCTTGTTGCTTGCTAGAATTGTTTGCAGTATTTATTTCATCGATTTATTAATCGGTGATTACATTTCCCCCTCCTTCTCGTACCGGCATGTTTGAGTAAACCTTTTTCCCAAACGGCACACGACCTTTGCGACACCGGGTTCCACACGAGCACCGTCGCAACTTCCGGCACGAGACCACCCATCGCCATCGGAACGAAAACTCCATTTAATAATTAAATGGATTATTATATTGGGCACCGAAAAATGTTCTCGGAACATTATCGAAGTCAGGTAGGTAGGACTAACGGGCTCGCCGCGCTGAGCATGTGGCTCGAGATTTCGTCCGAATCGGAGTTCGGATGGACTCCCGGCGGTCAGAAACGTGGAGTATCGAACGCGAGAGAGAAAACCCGAGGGCATTTGTGTAAACCCGCCAGCCAGGCCAGCCTATATAAAGACCACCACTCTTCCCTAGCCCTTCTAGGGTTTCCCCATGTAAAATTGCAGCCATCCCCTAATCTCCCTCAGATCTGCCCCCAAATCCCTCTCCTACCCCGAAACCCTAATCCCAAGCAAATCTGGCCGTCAGATCTGGTAATATGCGGCTCAGATCCGTCTTCGTCGCCCCCATCGTGCCTCCTCCCACCTCCATCACTTCCCAACGCCGCCAGGCCCTGCAGGGCCGCCGCCCGGGCCCGATCTGGGCCTGGAGGCCCTCCACACCGCCGTTGTTCGAGCGTCGCCGCGCCGACCAACTCTGGTCGGCCGCCACGCGCTGCAGCCTGCGGGTGAGCTCCACACTGTGCCGCCCTTCCTCCTCCCTCGCCTCACCTCCTCCCTCCTCCTCCTCTGCCGCAGCCGAAGACCGGTGCTGCCGCCGCACCATTGACGAGAAGCCGTCGCCGCTGAGCTCGAGGATCGTCCGGCCGTCGTCCCGCAACTCTCGCCGGTGCCCCCTCAACGGCCACCGGCCGGATCCACCGTGCCTCGCGGCCCCGCGCCCCTGGCCGTCTGGACAGGGGCTCCTCGCGCCGCTGCCATCACCGGCCGCCGACCGGCCTCGCCGTGACCTTGATCCGATCGGAATCGGGCGCAGCCGCGACTGTTGGGCCCGCCTCGCCCAGCAGCCCCCTCACCACCGCCTCGGCCTCGGCCCACCTCCTCGCCAGCAGACGCGACCCAGCCGCCCCTCCAGCCCAGCACTGAAGCTGGCCTCTCTAGCCGCCGCCTTGGGCCGAGCCCATCTGGGTGAGGCCCCTTTTAAAAAAATCCCTGTTGGATTTTTCTGCTAAGTCCTTTATATTTTTTACTGCCGATGCATGTTTTTCTCGTAAGTTTGCGAATGAATTGTAGGTCAGATGACTTTTCTCCCAAAATGAAAAGTGTGCTCCTTGATGTGCTCTAACTTTTTTTGCTTTAGTGAGTTTAATCATTTGAGGCCATCTAGTTGTTGCAAATCTGTGTTGAAGTGTGCACCAGATTGTTTATTGCTGCTGGCTGTTATTTTCTTGCAAGTTTGATTGATGATTGTGTCACATCCATGAGGCCTATGCTATTGATTCTTTCTTGTATGTGTTAAGAATCAAGTGTACTTCAATTAGATGCATCCCTTTGCCATGTTTACCTGTTGTAGCTATTTTTTTTCTTGCTCCAAAGTGGTGACCTTGATAATATGTGCTGCTGTTTGTATAGAGTTGCTACTTTGAAGCCTTATAGTTAATGATCTATGCTTCATATGCAGTAGCTCCAATGTAATTATTTTCTCCTTGTTATGTGTAATTTGATGCCATGCTTTTATTTTCCATGATATGGATTCTTTTCATATGTTTGCTGTCACCTGCCCTATTTTTCACTAAGTCCCTAGACTAGTAGTATATTCTTGAATTTTGCATGAGCTAAAACTATTTGTTCCTGATGCTTATATACATGAAACTTTGTTGACATGCCTTCCTTGCCATGTCTACTATAAATACATGTCCTTTTAGGTCATGTTTGCATTCTGTAGATTATTGTTTCATTGCTCTAAAGTGTGCTACCTGATGTTAACAACTTGTGCCCATAACTTGTGATGCTTGTATCTTTTTAACCGTAACTCCGTTTGGAGTGTTCTTCACATGTAACTTGACTAGAATTTCATGTACTTTATGTTTATACTTTTGTTTTCTGTTGTTAACCAACCTAAAATATGGTTTAGGGCAGAACAGTACCAAATGCTTTAATCATCGTGGGGCACTTAGTGGAATGCCATGTTCAGGTTGTGCCTCACTTAAATTGACTAGCATAGATAGTTTACTTTATGCTTCACCTCTTGCCATGATTGTGTGATATTCCATGCTTGAGTGAGATGCCATGTTAACACTCTTTGATCAAGTTGTGTAGCTAAACAACTTGAACCGATTCTAAATGTGCGGTATCGTCGCGTGTGACGAATACTCCTCTTAACCTATTAGTAACCGCTCTCGACGATAGATGCGATACCGTGCATTGTCTCGTGTTGCCTGCTTGATGTTGTTTCCTGGTGATTGCTTCGTAGTAATAAATGCTTGCTCGTCGATTGCCTTTTCCGGTTGGTTACCTCTTGTGTGCTTCCGTGGTTACCTCTCGGAGACGATGCGAGTTTGCGATCGACTACACCTTTGGTTTCGTCTTCTCAACGGGTAAGGGGGAGCATATATCATGCTTATAACTTTCAGCTCACTTGCGCCTAGGTTTAGGATATAACGATTGCTTATCCTAGCACTTCATATTCATGCCTCTCAAATAAACCCAAACAGCCATGTCCTCCACATCCCCGCAAACCTTGTTCGGCTATGTTACTATTGCTCGCTGCTCAGCCACTTCTTAGTATGCATGCTAGGATGTATCAACTTTTATCCTCTTACTCCTTGGATTGGGCTATCACACTATTATATTGTTGTGGATGATATGATTATTATAATCTTGACTATACTCGACGAAGGATGGAAGGTCTAGGCTATCCCGCCCTGACGCTTTGTTCCATTCGAGTCACCTAGGATCCGAGTTCCGGGTATTGGTTTTAAGACTGAGCGTGCCTAACCACGTGTGGGATTCTATGGGGTCCCCTTTTCTTACCTACCTAGCTTCAAACATTTCTAGTGGTGGCCTAAGCCAATTTACCATTTGAAAACCGTGTGTGTGACTGGTGAGCTCCGAGCAAATTTCAAACAACTCGGGCCAGCGGAGACAGAGTTCCTTTGTTGGTCCACACCTGGAAGCTAGGGGGCAGCCCACCGTGATGGGTTAGTTACCCCGACCTCGTCCATACGGAAGAGTCCGATCCGAGAGCGCTACTGGCTTTTGGATTAGGTGTCGACTCCCCGGGGGCCACCCGGATTTGTTTGTTGTTAGTTAGAGGGATTATGACGTCCGGGTCTCTCGGAACAACTCTTCAATGAGTCTCTTTAAAGGGCCCAACTGAGAGAGCCGGCGTACATGCGGAGCTTATAATGGGCAGTTGGTACACCCATGTAGGGTTAAATCTTTTCGAGAAGACGTGTCCACGGTTATGGACGACTTGAGACCTACTCCTTGTTCATAGACAACAACAACTAAGATAATCTTAATAAACTTGATAAATGTGTGTGTGTCTTGACTGCTTCTTCTTCGTCGGGATGCGAAGGGGAGGAAAAGGATAGGATAGGTGTTATATTTGCGTAAGTAGCTGATAGCAAGACTTGTTGGAGGCGATTCCTCATCGAATGCTCGGTTCTCATCTTACTCTAAATAGATCCTTAGACACTCATATATTGCTAGTGCGGCTGCAACCTCACCACTACCCCCCATCTTACCGTGAGAATTTAGTTACAAGACTTGTTGATATAGCTCACCCCTTCTTTTCTCTTTTACGCACGTTATGCAATCGATGTTGGACTTCAGTGGAGTTCGACGACCCTTCTTCTGGACGCCTTCGCGGAGACTCGACAACGACTAGTTAGGCGGATCCCGGCGGAGAGCCTGGACCCGTGTGGTTACAGGAATGGTGTGTTTTACCTTTGCCACTAGGCATTTGATTGTAGTCTGTACTCACACATGTATCTTCCGCTGATGTATTGTATTTAAGGCAATTGTATGCCGATTGTATGAGATGTTGTATCCTTGTAGCTGTAATGTCGTGATATCATGTTGGAAATCCGAGGCATATGGCCTTGTCATATGTCGCGGTGGGACCGATATGTGCTTCGTCCCCGGATCTGGATGGAAACATCTAGATCTGGAACAGTACCGCATATCGGGCCTTACACCAAGATCCTCTGAGACACTCGGGGGGGCAATTTAAAAACAATGCTTGCACCAAATTCATCAAGCCCAAGAGTGCAGATGTCGGCAAGTGGAAAAGAAATGTAGCCAAGGTGCCACACAAGAAAAGTAAGCCAACTTTTGATATGTTGTTGTCCAAGTATGCCAACCAAGCAGCCGTTTTTAGCTCTAATCGGCCATCCAATTCAAAGCGCCCAAGGTTACCTCCCAAGCAGGAGTATCAGCGTAATGCAATAGCATACTGAGCAGGGGCACTAGTACCATGGATGGCGCCACCTCCCTATGTGCCCTACTACCCGGGCGGATCAAACAAGAGATGGGGGCAGCACCCGATGGCACCGTATGCTTTTTATCCATAGTTGGCAGCAGCTAGGATGTATGTTCATGATAGGTCTTACCCTACACGAGGCTGTTTGAACAATGGCGTCAACTGGCCAGAACAAGGTTATTCATAGAAGGGTGACAAGCAAGTATGGAGTGTCAAGAAAACAAGTGCTCAAGAGCCGAGTAAAGACAACTCAGTCAAACCGAGTAAGGATAGCTCTGTTGTTCCGAGTAACAAGGAGGTTCCGAGTAGTATTACTATTCCGAGTGACGCAGCCCTTGTTCCGAGTGGGATTGTCGCTCCGGTCGCAGATGTGATTGCTCTTCCGCAGGGTCCCATGGCCAACGATCATGAAGCTAGTACGAGCGAGAACAAGCCAAGTGATTCTAAATATACCCAACCTACCTGGTGGCCTCACGGTTTGACCAAGACACAGAAAAGGAGATTGCAACACTTAAGAAACCATGAGAAGGCATAGAAGCAAAGGGACCAATTATTTAAGAAAATTTGGCCTATGGCACCCGCCACAAAGGTATGGAGGCCCAAAAAAAGGAAGGCGCATGTGCCTTTACTACAGTGATATCCACACCACCAGGAAAGGAAGATGCAATTTCCATTGTATCGTCCACATCACTCATCGCTTCCCCTTCACTCGGAGATATATCGGAGCCAGTGGACATGAATGAGGAGGAAGACAAGATGGAAGATAATGAACATACGCCGATTCGGCGAGGTATGGATATGAATATGGTTTATTACTTACCCGCCGAATTTTGTGCTTTAGATGAACAAGGTGATGTGGCTCAGCTAGATTTTGGCCCTAAGAATGCTATATTTGAGAAACCAAAAGAGCCGGTGAAACATTTGAAGCCGTAATACGTTAAAGGTCATATTATTGGATCACTGGTTACAAATATGCTAGTTGATGGTGGTGTTGTGGTAACTCTTATGCCATATTCAGTTTTCAAGAGGCTTGGATTACATGATGATACATTAATGAAGACCAACATGGTGCTTAAAGGATTCGAGGGTGAAGAAAAGACAGAGGCCAAAGGCGTAATGTGCATGGAACTCACTGTGGGAAGCAAAACTTTTTCCACCACGTTCTTCCTCGCCAAGGTGCAAGGAAATTATAATGTCATATTGGGTCGAGATTGGGTCCATGCTAATCAAGTTTGCCGTCTACCATGCATGAATTCTTGATACAATGGGTGGATGATGAAGTGGAAGTTATTAATGCAGACAACTCGGCTTGTGTTGCTTTGGCCAATGCGTCGATAGATTGGAATCATCCCGATGTTACTTGTTTAACAGGATGTGACCTCTCGGAGTTTGATTTCCTTAGTGGTACAAGGAACGGATTAATACCCATCTCTCTGAAACCGATTGGTGGTAATCGGCTTCAGGGTACATACTCATCATCCTAAGCACGGACATGGCCGATAAATAATTATCGCCCTAAGAATACACATGGCCGATATACAGTTATCGCCCTTAGAAAACACATGGAAGATGGAGTGTTGAAATCATCCTTAGAACAAACGTGGGCAAGTTATTTTTTGGCACACAAGCTTTGCCGAAAAATAGGGGGGCATGTGTTGACACCAGTTTTTTGCACGGCCATAAACTTATACAAGGTTGCCAAAATGGAGATTTTTGAGTCAATGCCAACCCCAAAGGAGGAGCTACCGAGTGGTTTTTGTCGGGGGGGAGGGACTAAAGTCTAGACTCAACATTAGTTCTATGGGCCGACTCACCTACCGAAGGCCCACAAAGAAGATCCTGCCCAAGGTCGGTTGCGCTAAGGAAAGAAGATTGAATCCGTAGAAGGAATTCGACTTGCCTTGTATAGCACTTAACATATTTGTAAAATAGGATAGAAATCCGCCTCGTGTTGGAGTCGGACTCGTGGAAATCTGGGACCTGGCGCCTTTATAAGCTGAGGTCCATGGATTCCAGGGACACGAACAATCTTAGCCTAAGATAGGACTAGACACTTCTCGGCGAGGACCTAGATCTCATCGAGACTAAGTTTTCGATCGACTCTCTTGTAATCAGACAAACCGACTCTTCTTTCGAGAGTCGGAACTCATAATAAGAGGAATCAGGAGTAGATTTTACCTCAAGACAAAGAGGGCTCGAAACCTGGGTAAATCGCCGAGTCTCTTATCAATGTCGACTCTCTCCACGAAATCACCTCGCAGCAAAGGTCCCATGTTAAGTCCGACTCTTCGGACATCTGCCGTGACTTTCCATTGACAGTTGGCGCCCACTGTGGGGCCTGCGTTCGCATGTGTAAGGATTATGGAGGGAGCTCTACAAGGCATGGAAGGATTCGTTGCTGGACGGATCACCAGAAGCCGGCGCGGGAAGCTCTGCATCGACGACTCCACTTGGGGCCCTGAAGCCGATTCCATCGAATCAGGATATCGGGTCCTGATCGGGTCCATCCACATCTTCATCGGCTAGACAGACGGATCTGAGCTAGAGCCAGATCCTGAAGTACCTTTCGAAACTACGAGTCGGAGACATGCCGTCAGGATATCAAATACCGACTCACGTCCTAGTGAGGAAAACTTCTCAGACGAGGGGTCTATCCGATCTGTGGGAAACTACAGACTCGGTACCGGCGCGCCAGCCTACAACCCAGTTTATCCATACAACGAACCTCCATACTATGCTACGGTGTTCATGGCCGACACTGGAGGATCAGGAGCCCAGCCGGCTCTCAACCAAGGAGTCGAATCAGCAGCTGCTGCGGCCCCTAGTGAAAATAGAGATCCGACAGCTCACCCATCGGTACAAGTTCCTACTAGTGCCCGACCCTCACTGACACCCTAACTTCTCTCGATGAGGCCCTAGCGGTACTGATGACGCTCGAAAACCAAGAATCTTGGAAGACAAGGGTCAACGAGTTCAAGAATCGGGTAGAAAACCTGCAGGCATAGGTCAACGTCGAGAAGGAACAAATGGTGAAAAAGGAAGCCCGACTCTTTCAGAAAGCCACACGTCTCCGGGAAGAGTCGGACCTGATAGACGCTCAGCGGTTTAGCCTCGCCTACACACGCCCACAGAGACACGTGAGACGTTTCCCCCTTGATTACCAAGGGCGAACACTATTCAATAGTCCCGACCAATCGACTCCCCCGGGATTCACGCCTCCCAGGCTACCGGCTCCTCCGCCACGTCAAGATCGTTTCCACACACCCCTCACCACTTCAGTAACCTGGTAGCCAATGTCATGGCAGCGACTCAGTACCTTGCCAACGCACCGATCCAAGGAGATACCCCAGCAGATCGCGCCGCCCGAGCAGCAGTCGACTTCCTCAAGACGGTGATCACACAACAAGGTCAGTACCCAGAAGGAGTCTCATACTTACATGGAACCCCGTATAGAAGCGTAAGCCGACAAGCAGAATCACCGTCTCCAGCAGCCTCTGGCAGCCAATGATACATCCAAAACGTACCTATAATTTCTGCTTGCTCCATGCCTCTTTTGTGTGATATTGCTATGATATTGATGAACTTCCATACACTTTTGATCATATTTGGACTACCCTATTAACTCAGTGCACCCCAGTGCCAGTTCCTGTTTTCTGCTGTTTTTCTATTTCAGGTTTCCCCCATATAAAAAGTGCTCCAAAAATTCAGGAAAAATACAATAAAAAATCAACGTGCAGGAAGCTTCGGGAATCACCGAGGGGGGGGGAGAGGGGACCCACCAGGGCCCCAGGCGCCCTCCCGGCGCGCCCCAGGGTGGGGCCGCGCCAGGGGGACGCCTGGACCCCTGGTGGCCCCCTTGGCTTCCCCCCTTCTCCTATTTATTCCCCGTGACGCAAAAACCCCGAGACGGGAACCCTTTTTCGCGATCTCTCCTCTGTTTCGCTGCCGCCGCGCTTCCAGGATCGGGAGCACCAGAAGACCTCTTCCCAGTACCCTGCCGGAGGGAGGAACCACCTCCGGGAGCTTCTCCACCACCATGGATGCTTCCCGGATGAACCGTGAGTAGTCCACCTTGGACCATGGGTCTATGATCAGTAGCTATGTGATGTTCTCCTCCCCTCTTTGTTCTTCATGGATTAGACCTCGTGAGCTGCCCTACATGATCGAGGCACTTATGTAATATTTCTGCTGTTGCTATGCTGAGTTTGCGGGGATCCGATGGATTATGAGATTATGTTCATATTGTGTTTGAGTAATATATTTGATTCTCCTCTTTTATATTTATGTTCTTGAGTAATTCTTGCATGTTGTCCGTTGCTGTTTATTGCTTTGGCCAAGTAGTAGGTAGTGACTCCAAGAGGGAGCGTTATGCATGATTGTGGGTTCATGCCCCCAGATGAGTAGCTTGAGTGACAGAAACATGAGTCTAGGGGATGTGTTGTTGCCACAAGGGGGGAAACAACAGTGCTTGTACTTGCGGGTGCAAGGATTGTTTACTTTAATCAAAGTTCTTTAATGCAGTTGTCTGTTGCTTTGAGTTTACACTTTGGGTGGGATTCACAACTTGATACCAGCGAGATGTTCTGGATAGATATCTCAAGGTGGATGATTAGTAGGTAGATGCAGATGGATTTCGGTCTACTTGTCTTGGCGTACCGCCCATGCTTTTGAGCCTCTTACTTTATAGCATAATTAGCATTGGTTTGCGCACATAATCCTGTCAATTGCCTAGCTGTAATTTGTTTACCTCGCATGGCTCTTTTATCATCTTTTGGGAGAGCGACATCACTAGTGAACATCATAGGACCCCGGTCCATATTTCCAACGCTGTCTACACTATCAATTTACTCTCAGTATTTAATTTTCCGTAGCTATCACTATCATTATTATCCCGTGCATTTTATCCTTTGTAAACAACAAGGCTGGAGGGATTGACAACCCCTTTGTACTCGTTGGGAGCAAAGTTAAATGTTGTGTGTGCAGGTCCACGCCAACCGCCAATCTCTAGCGCCGTTGTCACCTACCTGTCGTTGTCGGAGTCCTACTGGAGACAAACCTTGGTATCTTCACCGAGGGAAATTGTCGTTGTCTACATCTCAACCTTCCACTTTGGGTAAACAACGAGGGGGCGTTAATTCGTACCATCAAAAGGAATTTCTAGCGCCGTTGCCGGGGATTCCGCTTTTCAAGATAGGGGAGTTGCACACTATCTTTTATCTTTGCTTTTTAGTCTTATTAGTTTACCTTTCATTTTTTGCTTTAGTGTATTTTATCAAAAATCAAAAAAATAGTTATCTTGCTTGCTGCTAATATGGGTTCCTCTGAGAACACCAAGTTGTGTGACTTCACTAGTCACAACAATAGTGACTTTATCTACACTCCTATTGCTACACCTGCTACTTCAGCACCTTCTTATGAGATTAAACCTGCTTTGCTGAACCTTGTAATGAATGATCAATTCTCCGATGCTAGAGATGCTGCTGCTTTGCATTTAAATAATTTTATTGAGCTTTGTGATATGCAAAAGTACAAAGAAGTAGATGGTGATATTGTGAAGCTTAAGCTTTTTCCTTTCTCTTTGAGAGATGAAGCTAAAATCTGGTTTCAATCCTTGCCTAACAATAGCATAGACTCTTGGGACAAGTGCAAGGATGCTTTTATTGGGAAGTACTACCCCCTGCTAAGATTATCCAATTGAGGAGTTTTCTGAATTTTAAACAATTGGATAATGAACACGTTGCCCAAGCTTGGGAACGCATGAAATCTCTTGTTAAGAATTTCCCTACGCATGGTTTCACTACTTGGATGGTTATCCAAACTTTTTATGCAGGCTTGAACTTTACCTCGCGGAACCTGCTGGATTCGGCCGCAGGAGGAACCTTTATGTCAACTACACTTCGTGCTGCCACAAAACTTCTCGATGAGATGATGACCAACTATTCCCAAATGGCACACCGAAAGAGCTCCAACAGGTAGGAAGGTAAACTCTGTCGAGGAGATCTCCTCCCTAAATGAAAAAGTTGACTTGATTATGTCTCTACTTACCAAGGAATCTCCTATTGATCCGCATGATGTTCCTTTAAATTCTTTGATTGCTCAGGATCAAGTATATGTGAACTTTATCTCTAGAAACAACTTCAATAACAATGCTTATAGGAGTAATTTTGGTAGCAATCCTAGACCGTTCCCCTCCAACAACTATGGGAAAAACAACACTTATCCTAACACCAAAAACTCCACTTTTGAATTAGAGAGTATGCTTAAAGACTTTATCACTACCCAAAAAGCCTTCAACAAGAGTGTAGAGGAAAAACTAGACAAATTAGATAACCTCTCGTCGAAGGTAGACAATTTAGCCCATGAAGTAGAATTGCTAAAAATTAGAACTTCTCCCCTTGAGGAGAGGAAGGTCACTCATATGAATGCTATCCAAATGGAAATTAATGAAAACATTAGGATGATCGCTAAACTTAAAGAGAGATGGGCTAGAGAAAAGGAGGAAGAAGATAGAATTAAGAGCCTTCCTACACACCATACTGTTGCTACTATCCAAGTGGTTGAGGAGATCCAAACTCTTAGTACCCAATGCACCCCTATTCCCATAGGACCTATTAATGGTGATGCTATGACCTCAACCGTAGAAGAATAAATTCCTATGACTATAGAAGCTACCAAACAAGTGAGCCTAAAGGACACCACTACCACTTTACTTGATAGTAGTGACCTTGATTTTGATAATTGCACCCTTTCTGAAGTTATTCGTTTCCTTCACAAGAGCTCTAGAGACCCCCACACTAGCACACTTAATCTTGCCTTCACAGAGCATATCACTAATTCTCTCATCAAAGCTAGGGAGGAGAAGCTTACGGTAGAAGCCTCCATACCTAGAAAGCTAGAAGATGGTTGGTATCCTATGATTAAAATTAAGTTGAATAACTTTTCTTGCTATGCTTTATGTGATGTTGGAGCTAGTACCTCTGTTATGCCCAAAAGAATGTATGCCATATTTGAATTGAAACCTTTTGATCCTTGTTCTTTTGGTGTTCGTCTTGTCGACTCTTCCGTAAAGAAACCTTTGGGGAAGATAGATGATGTTCATATCATTGTCAATGACAATTATGTTCCCGTTGATTTTACTATTATGGACATTGAATGTGTACCTTCTTGTCCAATTATTTTGGGACGTCCTTTCTTCGCACCGTGGGTGCTGTTATTGATATCAAAGAAGGGATTATAAAATTCCAATTCCCTCTCAAGAAAGGGATGGAACACTTCCCTTGGAAAAAGATTAAGTTGCCTTTTGAGTCCGTCACACGGGCTAGTTATTTTCTTGAAAAGACTTGATCTATTTGCATTAAGCCTAGCTAATGGCTTTAAAGAAGCGCTTTCGGGAGGCAGCCCACAACGAATTTAGGATTTCCTTTTTGTTTTTCTTATGTTTTTAGTGGTCTTGATGATTATTACTACTGTATAAACATCATTGTATCTTTACTTTTCAAGCTTTGTGCCATTTATAGCCTCATATGACAAGGGAAGTGAAAGTTGTGACATGCTGTCCAGAAAACAGATTCTGTCCTCGTGACTAGAAAAATCAGAGAAAAATCCCAGTTCATCTTTTTGAGCTGAATTTTTTACACAGCGTGCTCTATACAATTACGACACTTCCGTATGTGCTGATTTTTTATTTGAGTTGCAGAAGTATCCCTAAAAAATATTTTCTACCTGCTGGTCTGTTTTTCACAGATTCTGTCTTGTTTTGCCTTTCCTACGTTTTGCAAACCTTAAGCTTTCTTTTTCTTTGCAAAAACCTTTTGCCAATCTTGAGAAACAGTCACTACTGGAAAAACACTGTTTGTCGTCAGTTTCTGGCTTTGCCGTCAGCTTTTTCACGGGGCTGACGGCATAGGATCTATGCCCTCAGCCAGGACAAAAACTGACGGCATAGACCTGGCTGACGGCAGAGAAATCCTTTGCCGTCAGCCCCTTCTAAGCCGTCGGCTGGCTGACGGCATAGAACCCAAAGGCTGACGGCACAGGCGGGCTGACGGCATAGGCTGCTTCTCGGCCCCCCCAGCAGCTCTGCTTAACAGAACCCGTCTTTGCCGTCAGCTGGCCGACGGCAAAGACTAACGGTCGTCTTTGCCGTTAGCCGGCTGACGGCAAAGCCGGGGGTTATCCCCACCCCGTGGCCACGCCCAGCCCCATATCTTGTCTCCACTCAAACCCGCGCCGCCGCCGCCGACCCGCCCCGTGCCGCCGCCGACGACCCGCCACCGCGCCCGAGCCGCCGACGTCAAGCCCCTGCCCCCGCGCCCGACCGCCGCCGTCAAAGCCTCCCCCGCGCGCGCCCGAGCCGCCGCCGTCGAGGCCCCGAGGCCGAACCGCCGAGGCCCCCCCGCCCTGGTGCTCCTCCTCCTCGCCGCCGCGTCCAAGCCGCCGTCTCCCCGCCGCCGGTGAGTAATCTCCCATGTTTTCCTTTTTTAGTTGATTTTAGACAATTAGTAGTTAATTTGTTAGTAATTAGTTAGTAGTTAATTTGTTATTAAATTTATTAAGAATATATGAATTAGTTAGTAGTTAGTATTTAGACAATAGGAATTATTAGTTAATTTGTAGTTAATTTGTTATTAGACAATAGGAATTATTAGTTAATTTAGACAATAGGAATTATTAGTATTTAGATTTAGTTAGCAATTAGTAGTTTATTTTTTATTAAATTTATTAAGAATATATGAATTAGGTAGTAGTTAGTATTTAGACAATAGGAATTATTAGTTAGTATTTAGACAATAAGACCCTAGTACTTAGTTAGTAGAAGTAGGAAGAGAAAGAGAGGAGAAAGAGATTGAGAGAAAAAAATAGAAGAATGAGGAGAAGGATATGAAGAGAAAAAGAAGAAAAGCAAAAGGAAGAAGAAGGGGAATCAGATTAAGAGAATAAGAAGAAAAGGAAAAAGAGGAAGAATGAAGAGATGGAGAGAAGAATAATAATTGAAGAATGAGGAGAAGGAGATGAAAAGAAAAAGAAGAAAAGGAAAAGGAAGAAGAAGGAGATTAAGAGAATAAGAAGAAAAGGAAAAAGTGGAAGAAGGAGAGAATAATGAAGAAAAGAAGAAAATAAGAAGAAGAATAGAAATAGAAGAAGAGAAGAGTAAAGAAAAAGAACTATTAGCTTTATAGTAGTGATATTAATTAGCTTTATACTTTTAATATTGTAGTTGTCAATTAGATGTTGGTATTAGTTAGATTAGTTATCGCGAGTGCGTATTTGTTTTGATTGATTGCATTTAAATGTCCAGTAGCTTCGTGAGGGTTTGGTTTTCGACGACCTCCACTGCATTCGAGAGTGAGCACATTTGTTAACTCTTCCTTCTCCACCTTTATATTGCTCTGTTCCGGCCTTCGTGCCGATGACACTATCTAGATAGGTAGTTTTAGTATTGAAATGCAAAGTCTTCGCGTAACCAATATGCGTCTCCCGTTCGAAAGGGTTACGGTTATAACTATGCATGCATTTGCATATTTATAACGGTGATTCTTTCGAATTGTCCAACGTTATCCATGGACAGCCCGGGTATGTGTAGATTGGGTCATTTTCCTATGCTTTGTTCCGGATCCGATGCAGAGTTTCGACAGCGCCTCCTTGTTGTTCTCCGAGTACACATCCTCTCGGTTAGTTTCCGAGACGTGTATTAGGAGAACAGCGGGGAGGTGCTGCCGAAATTTTGCGTTGGATCGGGAGTAGAGAATGGGAAAATGACCCAATCTACACATACTCGGGTGGGATTAGGACCCATCTTTACCTAGTAGCTGGTAGGTGTGCATGCCGTGCATCCCAATGTTTTAACCATGATTAAAAAATGACCATAATTAATTTGACATACTTGATGAACTGATAATTTATATTGTTCATATGTGGATACTATATAGCTAGCTTGACAGAATGACTGATCGTGAATGGATGTACTCCGGTCACCCTAGTCAGAAAGACATGACCGATGAATGGTTGAGCAAAACCTATGAATTCCTGCAAACGGCATTTTCTAAAGGCCAGCCAAAAACATGGTGCCCCTGCACTAAGTGCAAGAATTATTCGCGACAGACAAAGGATGTAATGGGTAAACACTTGCAGATGCGTGGTTTTACTCCCGGCTATACCTTGTGGACATTTCATGGTGAGTCGGCCCAACGTAATAGAGACGAAGTTTTGCGTCGGCGCACCGACGATTATGGTACAGGGATTGAAGACATGGTCAATGATTTTGATGATGCTCGGAACAAGGACGAAGAGATGGAGGAATCCGCAAAGGCCTTCTATGCCATGTTGGAGTCTTCAAAACGTCCTCTTCACGAGCACACTAAGATTTCTCAGCTAGATGCCATCGCACAAGTAATTGCTCTGAAAGCCCAATTCAACATTGGAAGAGACCTGTTTGACTCAATGATGACCCTATTTGGGCGGTTTCTACCCGAAGGTCATATTATGCCTTCAAACCTATATGAGTCAGACAAAATCCTTAGTGCACTCAAGATGCCGTATGAGCAGATACATGCTTGTGAGAAAGGATGTGCCTTATTTAGGAAAGAGTATGCGGACGAAACATATTGTCCATTTTGCAAGTCCTCCAGATATGTTGAGGTAGAAAACGGTGAAGGTGAGAAGAAGCAGAGCAAAATCCCTGTGAGTGTTCTACGGTATCTGCCGATCCTACCAAGACTTCAACGACTTTACATGCTCGAAGAAACAGCAAAACAGATGACATGGCACAAACATGGAATTAGGAAAGAATTAGATGAAAACGGAGATCCGATGTTGATACACCCTTCGGATGGTGACGCATGGAAGGCATTTGATGCTAAACATACGGAAAAAGCTAAAGAGCCAAGGAATTGCTGAGTCGCCATCGGTCTCGATGGGTTCAATCCTTTTGGTATGACGGCTACCCAATATAGTTGCTGGCCTGTGTTTGTTATTCCGCTCAATCTTCCACCATCGTCCATTATGCAAAGAAAGCACATATTTCTGACGTTGATAGTTCCAGGGCCAAACTATCCGGGGAAGAATATGAGTGTGTACATGCAACCGCTGATGGATGACTTGAAAGAAGCTTGGGTGAATGGGGTCAACACATACGACGCAGCTAAGAAAGAGAACTTTCAAATGTATGTTTGGTACCAATACTCGTTGCATGATCTGCCGGCATTTGCGCTTTTCGTTGCCTGGTGTGTGCATGGAAGGTTCCCATGCCCACAATGCAAAGCAGCTCTTAAGTTTCATTGGTTGCCGGCGGGTGGAAAGTATTCCTGCTTTGACTTGCATAGACAGTTCTTGCCTATGGACCATCCATTCAGAAAAGACAAGAAGAATTTCATGAAAGGTAAAGTTGTCAAACACTCGGCAACACCTGCGTTGACGGGCACACAAATTCATGAACAGTTAAAATCTATGGAGCCTGATCCAAACCGTCCAGGGAATTTCTTGGGTTATAATGAGGAACACGCCTGGACCCACAAGCCATGCATCTGGGATCTCCCCTACTTCGAAGACCTCTTACTACCACACAACATTGACATGATGCACACTGAAAAGAATATCGCCGAGGCCCTTCTTGGCACATTTTTCGGCACTGATAAGGGCAAAGATAATACAAAGGCTAGAGTTGACCAGGAGACTCTTTGTGATAGGCCATCACTAAACATGCGACAACCTAAAGGAAGAAAAAATTGGTCCAAGCCACCTGCCTGGTACAATCTCGAGAAGGGAGCAATAAGGGAAATCCTCTTGTGGGTGCAACAAAAGTTGTTGTTCCCTGATGGGTATGCTGCGAATGTAGCGAGGGGAGCGAGCATTGAAAAAATGAAAATTTTTGGGCTCAAGAGTCATGATTGGCACATATGGCTTGAGCGGATAATGCCAGTGATGTTGCGCGGCTATATCCCAGAGTCTGAATGGCTAGTATTGGCAGAGTTAAGTTATTTCTTCCGTGTTCTTTGTGCTAAAGAGTTGTCGCGTGCCGTGATAGATGACATGGAAGAGTTGGCGCCTGAGTTGCTCTGCAAGTTAGAGAAGATTTTTCCACCGGGCTTCTTTAATCCGATGCAACACATGATTTTGCATCTCCCGACCGAGGCAAGATTGGGTGGCCCTGTGCAAAATCGTTGGTGCTATGCAACTGAAAGAATGCAGAAGACACTTAGAGCAAAATGTAAAAATAAACGTAGAATTGAAGCATCGATGGCCGAGGCGTTCATTACCGAGGAGGCGGCAAACTTCGTAACAGCACACTATGATGCCACTTTGCACAGCTTGCATAATCCAAAGCCTCGGTACAATGTGGGCGACCCCAAACGACGTGAATCCAAACTCAGCCTCTTCAAAGGGAAGCTCGCTCCTTCTGGTGTGGGAAAATCAAAGTTGCTGGGCGTCGAGGAGTGGCGCACACTAACGATGTATATATTGAACAACTTAACAGAAGTTCGGCCGTACATCGAGTAAGTCCTCGATACATTGTTTCGCAACTTTTTAACAAGTTTTGTGTCTAACAACTGTTATTAATTGATACAGTCGATACGTCGAACAGTTCTCGAATGGTGTTGCAATCGAAAAAGAATCCATTCTCGAGTATGAACTTCTTGAAAAGACAGGAGGCGGCTATCCCGGTTTCATCTCTTGGTTCAAAAAAATAGCTAATTCAGATGAGCAAGTCGACGATGAAGTGAGACAAATAGCAAATGGTTTTGACTTTAAGGTCCGGACATTTCAGAAGTACGACATCAACGGGTATCGCTTTCGTACTGCTAGCAAAGAGCTTTCAATGCCCGGTCGAAAAACAACCAATTCTGGTGTCTCTGCTATAGGCGAGGGAGGTGTCGAGTATTATGGAAGACTTGAAGAAGTTTACGAACTTCATTATTATGGTGAAAATCCTCCAAATGTTGTTGTGTTCAAATGTCATTGGTTCGATCCTACTAAGACAAGACGGGCTCATGAACATGTTGGGCTAGTCGAAATCCGACAAGACAGGAAGTTAAGCGGTGATGATGTCTTTATTGTGGCTCAACAAGCCACCCAAGTTTTCTATCTGCCATACAGTCGTCAAAGTGTTAAGAACCTGGAAGGTTGGTATGTTGTGTACGATGTGCCGCCCCATCTTAGACCACCTCCACCAAACGAAGAGGATTATGAACCTCAAATTGACCCAATAACATATGATGGAGAATTCTTCCAAGAATCACGTGGTGTGAGACGTCGTCTCCGGAACTGCTCTACGTCCACCCTGAACACGGAGGAACAAGAATCACGTGATGATGAGGAAGAAGTGGAAGTAGAAGAGGTTACCAATCCGGATGAGCTAACAATGCTTGATCGGTTACAAAAAGGCCTTCCACATGATGTCCCTGAACCCGATGACGATGTCATTCATGACGACACGTATGATACTGATGATGATTATGCTTCAGTTGACCTTGGAGAAGAGACAGATGATCCCGACTATTAGTACTTTGTATGCATCCAAACATTGTTGTTTAATTATTTAATTAATTGTTTAATTATTCATGTATTTATTATTGTTCATTTAATTATTGTCTTTGAATTTGTACTAAGTATTTAACTATGTATTGTTGCAGGTGGTGAGACATGGCAGGCGGGGATAAGTTGAGGATAGCACCTGGCCAGCTACGGAGACAGTTGTTGCAGAGCTTTGCCGAGGAGCCCCGTGGGAGAGGCGGAGGAAAGAAGAGAGGCAGAGGACGTGGTCGCGGGAAAGGGAGGCTGCCTAATAGGAGCCAGTCGCCACCACCCTCAGCTACTTCAGTCTCAGCCACTTCACCCCTGCAGACAAGGGTGTCACCGGTGCGGGATCCTCCCGTCCAGGAGCGGACACCGATGCAGGATCCTCCCGTCCAGGAGCCCACACCCTCACACGAGGAGTGGGGGAGTTGGGGGCGGGACGGTGAGGGGGCTGGGGCGGATGCGGAGGCTGAGGTTGAGGTGGAGGATGAGGGGGCTGAGGCGGAGGATGAGAGGGCTGAGGCGGAGGATGAGGGCCCGTCTGCCAGCAAGTCGGTCTACCAACGTGGTATGACACGAGTTCCAGACCGATTAGAGTTGCAGCACAGGGCGCTGATTTCGCCAGATGGCGAGAAGTAAGTTGATGTCTATTGTGTACCTTATATCATTATTTTTCACCAAGTAGCTAATGTCTTTGCCTTCTCATTATGCAGGGGGTGGAATTACCCGGAGAATACCCGGAATCCAAACTGCCTCCTTGGTGCTTTGCTTAGGGAGCACTTTCCCGGGCTAGTGCAGTTGCCCGGGGAGGGTATGGTTCCCGAGCCAGGACTCAAGTGGGAGCACTACCAAGCCGCGCTGCTCCCGGAAAACACTCACGTGAACGGTGTTCTTTGCGCGAGCGTGGCCGACAAGGTGTTGGCTGATTTTTGGGTAACTATTATTTTACCCAATAATAAGTATACAATATCCAATGTTATATCTTGTTATTTCCTATTCATCTGTGCATATATATGGCATAATTGCAGAGTTACCATAGGGTCGAGGAGGGGACGGAGGAGGCGGCCAAGAAGAATCTCGAGAAAGAGTGCAAGAGATTATTGAATAACACGAGGCATGAGATGCGTGTTCAGGCCGTTCGAGATTGGTACGCCAAGCAAAACGAGCCGAAGACGAAGGCTGAATGTCGAAAGCTTTTCCCTGATAAGACCGAGTACATGGAGGTACGTAGATTCCTTAGTTACATTCTTTATTAGTTATGTTAGGGCTAGTTACAATACTTAGTTTCATTCATAGGTGCCCCCGAGATGGTTGGCGGATAAGATGGATTGCTGGGAGATGATAGTGGACAAGTGGTGCACAGAGGCTTGGTTGAACACCCACAATGTGGCCAAGGAGCGTCGTGCCCAATTGGTTGGTGTGCCACACCACCAAGGAAATGCCAACATCAAGCAATACGCCAAAAAATGGGTATGTGTGCCTTGTTTTCTTTCATCATTAATTCATTTGTGCATTATTTTTGTTGTACTAACTCTTTGCCTTTTCTTGTAGGCCAAACACCATAACCAGCCCGAGCCTCAGGGATACGCCGCGTTTGGCATGGCCCATAAGGGCTCGTACAAGACGGCGACACCATATTCTGAGGCGGACGGGTCATCGTCGTACACAAGCATGTCTGCCTACAACAAGATGACGTCTTATTCTCAGGTTGTCAAACAACTGCGCGGCCCTGACTTTGACCCGAGCCTGAATCCTATGGATGGGGAGGCGTTGATGATCTCTGGTGGCGGTAAGAGTCATGGCACGCTGGCCATGTGTGATGGCTTCGTCCCTATCACTGAGTCTCTCTCTCAGATCAAGGCGAGGCAAACTAGCTCGGCTCCTGTAATACGGCAGCGCGCGAGGCCAGTTGACCTTGCCATCGAGGTTAGTTTTCCTTCATTATTTCTTTAGTTCATTTGACCCTGGATGGATGGTGATGAGAAGTGGTTGCAGGCCGCACTTGAGGTAGAGAGGGAGGCCACCAGACTCTTGTTGGAGGAGAGGGACCGGTATACCCAGAGGCTGTTGGAGGAGGAGAGGGCACGCAATAATGCCCATGCGAAGGCTATGCACGACTTCGTTGCGGTAAGTCAGTTGTGTGAGAAGCAAGGCTATGTGTGATAAGCAACAAGACTATTTGTTTGACTTCTCGAAAACTAATTTGCAGGCTATGTGTGAGAAGCAAGGTTTGCCACCCCCTCCGCCGATGCCTTCTCCGGTGGGAACGGTGAGTTCCCTTTCAATGACCAACCTTGCACGGACTTATATCGTTGTATGTTGCCATGCTAACCACATATTTCAACTCTTGCCTTGTTGCAGCATCATTCCAGAGTCGCATCCCACAATCCCTCTCCCTGTCAGAGCCCTACCAACCCAGCGACCAACCGAGATGGTGCTTCTCCTCCGTGACTTGGCATTTGTTAGTTATTCCTCTCCTTCTTATTCTTATTGCTTAGCTCAACTTAGACTATGCCATGCTTTAGTTAGCTTAGTAAATTCTAGTTAGGCAAAAAATTGCATAATTAGCTTAATTACATAATTTTTTTACATAATTAGCTTACTTACCTACAAAATGACATAGACTTTTCTTATTTGGTAAAAACATGACATAATTACTTGATAACACCAAAAATAGCATAATTAGTTGATATTAGAGCTCAAAAATGACATGCCTAGCTCAACTTAGACTATGCCATGCTGTAGTTAGCTTAGTAAATTCTAGTTAGGCAAAAATAGCATAATTAGTTGATATTAGAGCTCAAAAATGACATAATTACTTTAGAAATTTTCAAAAGAAACCATAAGAGAAGAACAAAACAGAAGAGAAGAACAAAGAAGAGATGAAAAATAAGAGAAGAAGAAAGAGGAGAAAAAGATAGATTAAGAAGAACCAAATCTTCTTATTCTTCCTTTTTCTCTTCTTTCTTTTTCTCCATCTTTTTCTTCTTCTTCTTATTCTTCTTCTTCTTCTTCTTCTTCTTCTTGTTCTTGTGTCCTTCTTCTTCTTCTTCTTCTTCTTCTTGTTCTTGTCTTCTTCTTCTTCTTGTTCTTCTTCATCTTCTAATTACTTAGCGCTAAATTCTTTCTTCTTCTCATTATGCAGATTTTGATAAAGCAGCATGGCACATGGATGGATGCTCCAGGGACTCTAGGTAGTTGTAGTCTTAGATGCTTTGTAATGCACTTGGGATTCTTTGCGATACTTTGTGATGCCATCTTTGTTGTTTGCACTTTGTGTTATTTATATCGTGATATTTTGTGATGCTTTGCGATGCTTTGTGATGCACTTGTGGTGCTGTTTAGGGCCTGGCAGAATATTAATTGTGTTATATATATTGTTGTTTGAAAATGCTGGGAATTAACAGAAACTAAATTTTAAAAAAAACAGGGAAAGTCTTTGCCGTCAGCTTCCTGACGGCAAAGACTTTGCCGTCGGTGGGCTGACGGCAAAGGAGGACACGTGGCAGCTAACTGTTAAATCTGGCAACTCTGGGACGACCAAATGTCCCAGGTTGCCAGCTTTGCCGTCAGCTGGTCTCTGGCTGACGGCAAAGGCAAGGACCACACGTGGCACTGACCGCGACTCCCCTGACAAGCATGGCCCACAAGCAGTAGCTTTGCCGTCAGCTGGTCCCCAGCTGACGGCAAAGCCTGCCGTTAACCCCCCTGACGGGGCTGGGCTTAAATCGTTGCCGTCAATATTCTATGCCGTCAGCCTCCGCTCCCTAGCTGACGGCATAGGCTTTGCCGTCAGTCGATTTCCAGCTGACGGCAAAGAAGCTGTTTACCGATAAAATCGTGGCCAGCCTCTTTGCCGTCAGCAAGCTGACGGCAAAGCCTTTGCCGTCGGTTAAAGTGGCCTTTGCCATCAGCTATGGCTGACGGCAAACTAGCAGATTCCAGTAGTGAGTATCCCTTCAAGAATATCTTTATTTACAGTAGAGAAAAATTATTTTATTGTGGGTACTAACCTCGCTAATCAGATTATGATGAGTTATGTATGAAGGGAGTTTTCAAGTGTGCGATGGAAGATGATGAAAGAAGATTCAGGAGTGTCAAGCGCTCAAGCTTGGGGATGCCCCCATGCATCCCCAAGAAATTTTCAAGGAGACTCAAGCGTCTAAGCTTGGGGATTCCCCCGCGCATCCCCTTCTTCATCAACAATTATCAGTTCGTCTCTCGTTTCACTATATTTCTATCACTTCATGCGTTATGTGCTATGCTTGGAGCGTCTCCCTCTTAGGTTTTATTTTTAGTTTTGTTTAGCTTTTCTTGCTGTTCATAACAAGTTAGAACCCAGATTTCTTTGTGTGGGAGAGAAACATGCTCCACTTCCAAATCTAGAACACAACATAGGACTTTTCGTGCTTATCTTTGTTGTGTGTGTTCTTTATCTTTTTCATAGCTACTGTCATGTTTAGCTCTTAGTTTTCATGCTTATCTTTTTGAAGAGATTTTGTTTAGTTTGTTGCTGGAACTCTCTTGAGTTTTCATGTTTATCTTGTTTAGAGAGTTTGCATGTTGCACTGAGTTTTGTGTCTTGACTTGAAGTAGGTAATTGAGGAAGCTATTCTTTTGTAGTAGTAACTTGCAATAGTTTTCAGGTATTGTTTTGAGTAATGTTTGGACTTTTGGTGTCAAGAGCTTTAGCCTATTAGTGATAGATGTTGTATTTTGGGCAATCCGTGTTTATTTTCAAAACTTACAAAATTAGTTGATAACTTTAGCTACTAGATGGATCACTACTCTTCTGAGGGGTCGAATATTAGAGTACACTCACGTACCATGAGTGGAGGATGCGCAAGGATAACCAAACCCCCATACACTCCTCCTCGGGGTACTTGTCTCTTTGTGAAACCTCCTTATTAGACTGAGAGTTACCGATAATAAGTGCATGAGTTCTTCGGACTAATGTGAGTATTCGAAAGTTGACACTTCCACCTTCCCATATTTTTCTAGCCTCTCCTGTGTCGTGCATTGCTTTCTTCTCACTCCGAGAATTGGCGTCCACCTTCGCCGGTACATCCAAACCCTTGGCATGATACACTCTGTCATCATAAATCTCCTTATATCCTTCCTCAAAACAGCCACCATACCTACCTATCAAGGCATTTCCATAGCCTTTCCGAGATATATTGCCATGCAACATCCATCTTCTCATGACTTGATCTTCATGTCATACATGCTACTTGCTTGATCGATGAGCCGCATGCTAGTTGGGCCTTGCCCTGATCGTTGCTACATGACGCGCTAGTATCATTGCATATACTGCTACACTGGCAGAGGCATACATTTGCATACATCATGATAGTTACATCTTCTTTATGATTTGAGTACTTTTGTAAAGTGTGAAAGTTCTTCTATACTTTTTGTAATATATAGAGTGTTGCCCCTAAAGTGATGAAAAGATCCCAAAGTGGACAAATTAAAAGATCCCAAAGAGGACAAATGAGAGAAATAGAAAGAGCCATTGAGGCCACCAAAAAATACAAAAAAGAGAAAAAAGAAATAAAAAGAGAGAAGGGGGCACACTACTATTCCATTTGAGAGATCCACACTCGTACTCCCTCTTATATCTTGTACTCCATAGAGATTATCATTTATGCATATAGCTATGTGGGGACCTTCACACTATAGAACTTGGCTTGTATATTCCAATGATGAGCCTCCTCAAATGAGCTCTAGGTCTTCTTGAGCAAGCAAGTTGGATGCACCCCCACTAGTTCCATTGGAGAGCTTACCTTAGCTCATATGTGCATCCGTTGCATGGAAATCCCTACTCCTCACATCATATCTATCATTTGGCTTTCTCTCGTCTATGATTGTCCTCATTGATGTGAGCCCTTCACACATCTTTTGTCTTCCTCCTCCACCATATTCTCTCTTTGCCATCCTAAGTGTCAACTTTCTTGCTTACGCTCATCCATTGCATGAGTGCTCAAAATGTCGAAAAGGAGTGGATCATTTTGACTTGTACCTGGCTAGTGGTCTGGGGATGAGTCAAGATAAGATTCCAAAGAAGACCAAGTGTGAAACTTTAGTAGATTGAGTTCTCAACACAAAAATACTTTTTTCTCGTATATCCCTATCCCCTTTCTTGCACGCAAACACCATTTGGAGACATTCGAGTCACGGACAGCGAGAGCTGTTGCACCTTTATGTTCTTATGTTGCTTGTTTCAATGGTAAATATAGACTCTTTCCTGTTATGACTTGAATCGAATTACATGCCTTGATTGCTTTACTTAAAAGTTCCTATATGGTTGTTAGCATGTCACCACAAAAATTATGCTTTTATCATTTACCTACTCGAGGACGAGCAGGAATTATGCTTGGGGATGTTGATACGTCCAAAACGTATCTATAATTTCTGCTTGCTTCATGCCTCTTTTGTGTGATATTGCTATGATATTGATGAACTTCCATACACTTTTGATCATATTTGGACTAACCTATTAACTTAGTGCACCCCAGTGTCCGTTCCTGTTTTCTGCTTTTTTCTATTTCAGGGTTCCCCCATATAAAAAGTGCTCCAAAAATTCGGGGAAAATCCAATAAAAAATCAGCGTGCAGGAAGCTTAGGGAATCACCGAGGGGGGGGGCAGAGGGGGCCCACCAGGGCCCCAGGCGCCCTCTCGGCGCGCCCCAGGGTGGGGCCGCGCTAGGGGGCCGCCTGGTGGCCCCCCTGGCTGCCCCCTTCGCCTATATATTCCCCGTGACGCAAAAACCCCGAGACGGGAACCCTTTTTCGCGATCGCTCCTCTGTTCCGCCGCCGCCGCGCTTCCAAGATTGGGAGCACCAGAAGACCTCTTCCCGGCACCCTGCCGGAGGGAGGAACCACCTCTGGGAGCTTCTCCACCACCATGGATGCTTCCCGGATGAACCGTGATTAGTCCACCTTGGACCATGGGTCTATGATCAGTAGCTATATGATGTTCTCCTCCCCTCTTTGTTCTTCATGGATTAGACCTTGTGAGCTGCCCTACATGATCGAGGCACTTATGTAATATTTCTGCTGTTGCTATGCTGAGTTTGCTGGGATCCGATGGATTATGAGATTATGTTTAGATTGTGTTTGATTAATAGATTTGATTCTCCTCTTTTATATTTATGTTCTTGAGTAATTCTTGCATGTTCTCCGTTGCTGTTTATTGCTTTGGCCAAGTAGTAGGTAGTGACTCCAAGAGGGAGTGTTATGCATGATTGTGGGTTCATGCCCCCTAATGACTAGCTTGAGTGACAGAAATATGAGTCTAGGGGATGTGTTGTTGCCACAATGGGGAAAACAACGGTTCTTGTACTTGCGGGTGCAAGGATTGTTTAATTTACGCAAAGTTATTTAATGCAGTTGTTCGTTGCTTTCAGTTTACACTTTGGGTGGGATTCACAACTTAATACCAGCGAGATGTTCTGGATAGATATCTCAAGGTGGATGATTAGTAGGTAGATGTAGATGGATTTCGGTCTACTTGTCTTGGCGTACAGCCCATGCTTTTGAGCCTCTTACTTTATAGCATAATTAGCATTGGTTTGCGCACATAATCCTGTCAATTGCCTAGCTGTAATTTGTTTACCTCGCATGGCTCTTTTATCGTCTTTTGGGAGAGCGACATCACTAGTGAACATCATAGGACCCCGGTCCATATTTCCAACGCTGTCTACACTATCAATTTACTCTCAGTATTTACTTTTCCGTAGCTATCACTATCATTATTATCCCGTGCGTTTTATCCTTTGTAAACAACAAGGCCGGAGGGATTGACAACCCCTTTGTACTCGTTGGGAGAAAAGTTATCTGGTGTGTGTGCAGGTCCACGCCAACCGCCAATCTCTGGCGCCGTTGTCACCTACCTTTCGTTGTCGGAGTCCTACTGGAGACAAACCTTGGTATCTTCACGGAGGGAAATTGCCGTTGTCTACATCTCAACCTTCCACTTTGGGTAACCAACGAGGAGGCGTTAATTCGTACCATCAGCCAGCGCCACCAAAGAGTGCCCATGGCCCCTCCGGGTGGGTTGAGAATCGCGGATATACTGGCTCCCAACACGACTCGACGTATAGAGCCAACATCCCAACTTCCTACACAAGAACCAAATACCGAGTTTGTCAGTAGATCAGTGGGCAACCGGTGTCTAATACCGGCTCTGAGGAACACACGCCTACCCCCAGACTTCAAAGGACCGCGCAAAATTCCGAACTACACGGCGGACATGCACCCGGCAGCTTGGATCGAAACCTACGACCTTGCCATGGACATGCTACAAGCCGGCGAGGAAGTATGTGCCCGATACTTAACGATGATGCTGGAAGGGCCGACACGCACATGGTTCAAGAACCTCCCAGAAAATTCCATCACTTCTTAGACAGATCAAAGAGAGAAGTTCATCAAGAATTTCCAAGGGACCTACCGGCGAGCCACGATGATAGTCCATTCGGAGGACTGTGTTCAGAAAGAAGGAGAGTCGGCCTTGAACTGGGCACGACGAGTTGCAGACATAATCCATTCCTCGGATACCATCACTGCACAGACAGCAGTAATAGTTCTGGAAAGAAACTACAAGTTTGAGCCTCTAGTGCACAAACTCGGCCGACTCAAGAGGATGGTCAGCAACATAGGAGAGCTCATGAATGCAGTCATCAAGTATGCCAAGTCGAATAAAACCAAGGAGGCCGATCTGGAAGAAGATAAGGCCACACAGGGAAAAAAGAACAATGGCAAGGGGGCTGAGAACCAGAATCAACAGAGCAAAAGACGACTCGATCAGAATACTTCCGACTTGGTAGCCAACACAACTGTTGGCCCCCAAACACAGAAGCAGGGGGGAAACGACTACCGCGGCAAGCAGGAAAGAAATTTCCAACCCCCAACAACCTTTGAAGAAGTTGTGAAAAGACCTTGCCCGTTCCACAGTAAACCCGACCGTCCGGCCGTCCCCACTTGGGAACAATGTAACTTTATGAAGGAATACAAAAGGCAAGGAGGCCAGGGCCCTCCTAGGTCAGGTGGTGGAACTGGCCAAAACAATAATAACCAAAACAACTTTGGTCAGCAGGGAGCCGGCGCAGCACCACAATATCAAGTATCTAAGGGGGTGGACAACAAAACCAATCAGAGCGTGTTGGATACCAATCAAACCCAAAGAAGCTCCAAGACCACTCGGCTTATCATGTCTTTACCACTAGCAGCTGCCGAAGAGACAGGAAGCTATAGCAGAGAGCCGCTATGTCTGTGGCCGCAGAGCTGGCTTACCCCAGATGGCTTAATTGGTCGGTGCAGCCGATCAGTTGGACAAGGGACGACCACCCCGCTGTGGTAGAAAACCCGGGTTCTTTGGATTTAGTGGTTTCTCCACAAATTGGATGCTACACATTGGACAAGGTACTCATGAATGGAGGAAGCATCGTCAACATCCTTTACTACGAAACCTTTCGCAGGATGGGACTGACACACAAACAGTTGCAAACCTCCAACACTGTCTTCCATGGAATAGTCCTAGGGAAGTCGGCATGTCCGATAGGCAAGATCTACCTAGAAACATCTTTCGCAACTCCGGAAAACTTTCGCTCCGAAATCATACCTTGTGAGGTGGTGAAACTCGAGAGTCCATATCACGCCATCTTAGGCAGACCGACTTATGCCAGGTTCATGGCTCGGCCATGCTACGTCTACCTAAAACTTAAAATGTCGGGTCCTTACGGTCCTATCACAGTGGATGGGAGCCGGTCCAGAGCCACAGAGTGCGACGAGCAGCATGTCAGATTCTCGTAGTCGGCCTGTGCTAAAGAGGATCTATCAGAATTCCACGAAAAGGTAGACCCAGCAGAAACCACCATCCTAAAGAAACCGACTCCTGTCAACAACCCCAAGTTCCAGCCGGCTCAGGACACCAAGAAAGTCGACTTTGTCTCAGGTGACACTTCCAAGAAGTTCATCATTGGGATAGAGCTATCTGAAAAATAGAAAAGCGCGCTCATCGAGTTCCTCCGTGAGAATCGGGACATCTTTGCATGGAAACCCTCTGACATGCCAGGTGTCCTAAGGGAACTCGCTGAGCACCACCTTAATATTGATCCAAAACTTAAGCCGGTTAAACAATTCCTTCATCGCTTCAATGATGAAAGAAGGAACGCCATTTGTCACAACCCCAACTTAGGTATGTGCTAGTGTTACGTGGTCACTTTGCATCATGTAAAAATTTCAAAAGGAAATGGAATTGGGGAAAGCACAAAGCCCTAAAGAATTTAATTCAAATGGCCAGATAAAAAGTTTCTCCAAAAATCACTATGATATTTTTGAAAAGTCCTAGAAATAAGTGAGATCACATATAAAGTGGAGTAGATCCCACTCAAGGCTCACTGATTTTTTTAAATATATTATAAGTGCCTTGGAATTAAATTAAAAACCCTATTTGATTTGAAATTCAAATTATTTGAATTTCAAAAATATCAAAAACTTGTGAGTGGCTAGCTACATGTTGTGTAAGGCCACATAAAAGTTTCTGGTATTTCATAAAATTCTCTGCTATTTTAATTGGGGTAAAACAAATAAAAGAAAATAGAAAACAAAAACAGACAACAGAGAAAAGAATAAAAGAAAACCCCAGCCAACCCCACAGGCCACTAGCCCAACTTAACTCCCTCCCGGCCCAAGCCCACCTGGGGCTTGTCATCTACCCCAAGCAGCTCGCTGTCGAGCATGCCGGGGGCAACGACCTCCACCGCGACGCCGGTGAGCTTCTAGGCCACCCCCTGCCTTCTACTCTCGCCACGACACAGCATAGGACGCTCTGCACCTTTCTCCTCCCCTTTGGTTTCCTCTAGCTTCCTCCTCCTCGCGAATCTCGCCGTGGCAGAGAGCTCGAACTCGACGCGCCGCCGCACAAACGTGGCCAACGGCCACCTCCCGGCGAGCCACTGTGTCCAGGGAACCCGCCGCTGCCATCTTCGTCGAACCCCGACACCAATTCGAGCCCGGGAGCAGCACAGGCGACGCCAGCTTCACCTCGACGTCGCCGGCCACCGAGAAACTCCGGCAAGAAATACGTCATCTTCCGAGGTCCTCCGTCCTCGCCGTCACCTCCACAACAATTTGGGTGAGCTCGCGTTTCTTTTTCCCTAATCCCCGCTCCATCCCGCGCCCGATATCGCCATCGCCGTCTTCCAGTGCTCCGGGCGCCGCGAATGTCGATGCTGTCGTGGCCTCCGGCCTTTTGAGCCCCCCAACTTGCACCACTGCAGGCGGAAGGTCACGGGCTGTAGTTTGGCGCAAAGCTCGTGCCCTCCTGTGCCCTAAAATCCAACTCCGGTGAGCCCTCCGCCGTAGTTTTGGTCGCCGCCGGCGACGTGCCGACATGGCACGTCGTTAAACCTAAACACCCCCCCTAATCCCACTGACAGGTGCCCCCCTGGTCCCCTAACCCCCTCTCTATTATTTTAAACAGAGGGGTTAAACCACTGAGGCAGACACCCTAGCCCCACTGGTCACCCCTCTGCTGATGTCATGCTGAGGCAAGGTTGACGCAGTAATTCAATTTAAGTTTGAAAGAAAATCAGAGAAAATCCAGAAAAGACAGAAAATCATTTAAACTTTGAAAAATCATAGAAAATTCATATTAACTCCAATTTGGACAAATAATATATGAAAAATTATCAGAAAAATGCAAGGATTAAGAATATGCAAAAAAATCATGTTTGACCATTTTAAAATGGGGCAACAGGAGCAAATGTGCATTTGGATTAATTTGAATTTGAATTTGGTGTTTGAATTTGCAAATACTTTGCAATAGACTTCAATTAAATGCAATTTGCCACAAACCAGTACCATATACATCATGTCACAACTTATCATGTGCTTGAGCATTTTACTTTCGATGTTGCCCCCCTTTGTTCATGATTGTTCCGGTAACAGAGTTTCCGAGACGGAGGTCACCCCCGAAGCAGAAGATCGATAACCCGTATATCGTCAACAAGGCAAGCAAACCCCATTGATCATGTCTATAAAATCCCACTTCTCTCTCAGTCTCGCTTATGCATTGATTAGGATGATCACCTTGTTATCGATTCTACCGCATAGTTGAACCCATATCCGATGCATGACCTATCATCTTGTCACAGTAGTAAGAAAACCACAATCCTAGCTGACAAAGGAGTGGATTGATATCATGTGGCCCCTGCAACTGTTACAGCTCATTGCATGATTAGAGCTTACAATGAGGATACTTTTGATGTGAGTCGGGATGGTAGTGATCATGGTGTTGTTGAAGGTGAAACTGTGTTGGTGAATCCACCCTAATACAAGGTGAACGATGAGAGGCTGTGTAGGAGTACACAGTGGTTTGTCTCGTTGAACACCGCCTTAAGCCCGAGTTCTTGTATGGTAATCCAAGACAAAGAGTACAACCACACATTGGGCTCACTGACCCCTCTCGGCCTAGTACCTCAATACGCGTTGACGTCCAGGAGTCACATTAGTTCGGGCTTTCCATTTGGCATATGCATAGAAAAAGAATGAATGAAAGATTGCATCATATAGATATGTGGGTGGACCTGTGAGGCAGTGAAGCCACCTGCCAAAGGTGGCGTCTCGGTCACTTGCATTGTTTGAGTCTGTTTCGTTGATCCGGTCGGGCTATCGAGCGGAGGCAACTCAGATAGTCGACTCCTGGAATTGACCGGTTTTGAGCGAAGTGTCGTGGTGAACATCCTCGCTGTCACCCCTTGAATGGTGAGGAGTACTTGGCAGTAACTGATGGTCATGTGTGTGTAGTTTACACCCTTGCAAGGTTAACAAAACTATTCGAATAGCCGCGTCCGCGGTCATGGACTACTTGGAACCTGTACATGATTATTAGACAACTTGAATGGATACTCTAAAACTCGCAAGATAAGCGTGAGTGCTATGGCGTGCTTCCTCGTGGGGAAGCCGAGGAAGTATCCATAGTGGTGTATTGGTTGGAGACTTGGTAGTGGACTCGTGTACGCTTCTTACCTCAAGTCTGGTACTCGTAGTACAGGACTAGCCAAGTCAAAGCTGGCACTTCTGCATGTTGAAACCCCACCTCCCTTTACCTTGAAATTTGAGCACTAGTAGTATAGTTCTGATGTAAGTCTTGCTGAGTACGACTTTGTACTCACGTTTGCTTATTCTATATTTTAGATGAGAAACTAGACCCCAATGGAGACACCTTCCTGAAGCTCGACGTTGACTAAGCTAGTATAGTTCCATACAACAGCTTGGTCCCTCGTGGAAGGGCTATGTATGTTGAACAAAACTTCTCTAAGCCATTTGTTAATCTTGTCTGTACTCAGACCTAATTTGCTTCCGTTGTATGATGTAATGTTGATCACAGACATGTGATCTCTTTGTGCTCTATGTGTTAGTAAATAAAGATATACTTTGAAGAGTTCATTTAATGAGTACCTGCTGTTTACACTAGACATGTATGCTGCGTGTATGTTTATAACGTGCTTGTCTTAATGTGGGGTTCGATAGCTTAGTTGTGTTTTTGTCGGTGGTCTTTTATACACCAAGTGCCCTTAGATGTGCGCAGCTTGGGGCATCGTGATGCGATTGCTCGTGACTCTGTCACGTGGCACACTTTGTTGTATGATTGAGCCCGCCCGAGACCTCGTCTAAGTGATCGAGCTGGAGTCTGTTTATGTAAGTGTTATAATTCAATCCATAATATGGTTGAGGCGACTTGTCTATGAGTATGGGATTTCACCATCCATAATCATTTAGACTTGTGAGCGGGAGATGATGACCCATCTAAGTTGACCATTCGGCCTGGATGGGATGCCCCTCACGTACATTGCTTTCCGAGAGTGTTCTGTGCTTGGCCTTGTCTGCTTAGACAAGTGGGTACGACTCTCGTCTCTCCATATGATTGAGTTGTGACTGGAATTACATACGCAAACACCGGGTCCCGACAGACTTGGTATCAGAGCAGGACTGTCTGTAGTATTATCACACCCTTAGTCGAAGTCGAGTCTAGCATTCTATAGTTATACAGTTACTTGGGTATAAGGGAACAACGTAAGGCTTATTTTTCTCCTTACCCTCATCGATCTGAGTTCTGAGTCACCCTCTGATGGTACGATTTAACGCCCCCTCGTTGGTTATCCAAAGTGGAAGGTGAGATGTAGCGTAGCGGCAATTTCCCTTAGCGAAGATGCTAAGGTTTAGGATCGACCAGTAGGACTTCAACAGATACAAGAAGGTGGTGAAGTGAACAATGGAACCATTCACAAACGAGGTTGCTTACTTTACCTGGACCTGCACACACAGCAAATAACTTTGCTCCCAAAGAGTACAGAGGATTTGTCAATTCCTCCGGCCTTGTTGTTTACAAAGGATCAAACGCACGAGATAATAATGATAGTGATAGCAACGGAAAAGTAAATAAAGCAGTAAATTGATAGTGGGTGTAAACAATATTGAAAATATGGACCAGGGTCCTATGATGTTCACTAGTAATGTCTCTCTCCCAAAGGACGATAAAATAGCCATGCGAGGTAAACAAATTACAGCTGGGCAATCTACAGGATTATGTGCGCAAACCAATGCTAACTATGCTATAAAGAAAGGAAGAGGCTCAAAAGAATGGGCGGTACGCCAAGACAAGTAGACCAAAATCCATCTGCATCTACCTACTAATCATCCACCTTGAGATATCTATCCAGAACATCTCGCCGGTATTAAGTTGCGAATCCCACCCAAAGTGTAAACTCAAAGCAATGGACAACTGCATTAAACAACTTTGCGTAAAGTAAACAATCCTTGCACCCGCAAGTACAAGCACTGTTGTTTTCCCCCTTGTGGCAACAGCACATCCCCTAGACTCATGTTTCTGTCACTCAAGCTAGTCATCAGGGGGCATGAACCCACAATCATGCATAACACTCCCTCTTGGAGTCACTACCTACTACTTGGCCAAAGCAATAAACAGCAACGGAGAACATGCAAGAATTACTCTAGAACATAAATATAAACGAGGAGAATCAAATATATTACTCAAACACAATCTGAACATAGTCTCATAATCAACTGGATCCCAGCGAACTCAGCATAGCAACAGCAGAAAGATTACATATGTGCCTCGATCATGTAGGGCAGCTCACGAGGACTAATCCATGAAGAACAAAGAGGGGAGGAGAACATCACATAGCTAGTGATCATAGACCCATGGTCCAAGGTGGACTACTCACGGTTCATCCGGGAAGCATCCATGGTGGTGGAGAAGCTCCCGGAGGTGATTCCTCCCTCCGGCAGGGTGACGGGAAGAGGTCTTCTGGTGCTCCGGATCTCTGAAGCGCAGCCGCGGCGGAACAGAGGAGAGATCGCGAAAAAGGGTTCCCGTCACGGGGGTTTCACGTCACGAGGGATATATAGGCGGAGGGGGGCAGCCAGGGGGCCCACCAGGGGTCCAGCCGGCCCCACCCTAGGGCGCGTCGGGAGGGCGCCTGGGGCCCTGGTGGGTCCCCTCTGCCCCCCCCCCCCCCCCTCGGTGATTCCCGAAGCTTCTTCTGCGCTGATTTTTTATTGTATTTTTCCCGAATTTTTGGAGCACTTTTAATATGGGGGAAACCTGGAATAGAAAACATCAGAAAACAGGAACAGGCACTGGGGTGCACTGAGTTAATAGGTTAGTCCAAATATGATCAAAAGTATATGAAAGTTCATCAATGTCATAGCAATATCACACAAAAGAGGTATGGAGCAAGGAGAAATTATAGATACGTTTTGGATGTATCAACATCCCCAAGCTTAATTCATGTTCGTCCTCGAGTAGGTAAATAATAAAGCATAATTTCTGTGGTGACATGCTAACAACCATATAAGAACTTTTAAGCAAAGCAATCGAGGCATGTAATTCAACTCAAGTCATAACATGCAAGAGTCTATATTTAGCATTGAAAAAAGCAACATAAGAACATAAAGGTGCAAGAGCTCTCGATGTCCCTCGAATGTCTCCAAATGGTGTTTGCGTGAAAGAAAGGGGATAGGGATATAAGAGAAAAAGTATTGTTGTGTTGAGAACTGAGTCTACTAAAAATTTTCACACTTGGTCTTCTTTGGAATCTTATCTTGACTCATCCCCAGACCACTAGCCAGGTACAAGTCAAAATGATCCACTCCTTTTCGACATTTTGAGCACTCATGCAATGGATGAGCGTAAGCAAGAAAGTTGACACTTAGGATGGCAAGGAGAGAATATGGTGGAGGAGGAAGACAAAAAGGTGTGAAAGTCTCACATCAATGAGGACAATCATAGGCGAGAGAAAGCCAAATGATAGATATGATGTGAGGAGTAGGGATTGCCATGCAACGGATGCACATATGAGCTAAGGTAAGCTCTCCAATGGAACTAGTGGGGGTGCATCCAACTTGCTTTCTCAAGAAGACCTAGAGCTCATTTGAGGAGGCTCATCATTGGAATATACAAGCCAAGTTCTATAGTGTGAAGGTCCCCACATAGCTATATGCATAAATGATAATCTCTATGGAGTACAAGATATAAGAGGGAGTAAGAGTGTGGATCTCTCAAATTGAATAGTAGTGTGCCCCCTTCTCTCTTTTTATTTCTTTTTTCTCTTTTTTCTCTTTTTTGTATTTTTTGGTGGCCTCAATGGCTCTCTCTATTTCTCTCATTTGTCCTCTTTGGGATCTTTTAATTTTTCCACTTTGGGATCTTTTCATCACTTTAGGGGCAACACTCTATATATTACAAAAAGTATAGAAGATCTTTCACACTTTACAAAAGTACTCAAATCATAAAGAAGATGTAACTATCATGATGTATGCAAATGTATGCCTCTGCCAGTGTAGCAGTATATGCAATGATACTAGCGCGTCATGTAGCAATGATTAGGGCAAGTCCCAACTAGCATGCGGCTCATCGATCAAGCAAGTAGCATGTATGACATGAAGATCAAGTCATGAGAAGATGGATGTTGCATGGCAATATATCTCGGAAAGGCTATGGAAATGCCTTGATAGGTAGGTATGGTGGCTGTTTTGAGGAAGGATGTAAGGAGGTTTATGATGACAGAGTGTATCATGCCAAGGGTTTGGATGTACCGGCGAAGGTGGACGCCAACTCTCGGAGTGAGAAGAAAGCAATGCACGACACAGGAGAGGCTAGAAAAATATGGGAAGGTGGAAGTGTCAACTTTCGAATACTCACATTAGTCTGAAGAACTCATGCACTTATTATCGGTAACTCTCAGTCTAATAAGGAGGTTTCACAAAGAGACAAGTACACCGAGGAGGAGTGTATGGGGGTTTGGTTATACTTGTGCATCCTCGACTCATGGTACGTGAGTGTACTCTAATATTCGACCCCTCAGAAGAGTAGTGATCCATCTAGTAGCTAAAGTTATCAACTAATTTTGTAAGTTTTGAAAATAAACACGGATTGCCCAAAATACAACATCTATCACTAATAGGCTAAAGCTCTTGACACCAAAAGTCCAAACATTACTCAAAACAATACCTCAAAACTATTGCAAGTTACTACTACAAAAGAATATCTTCCTCAATTACCTACTTCAAGTCAAGACACAAAACTCAGTGCAACAGGCAAACTCTCTAAACAAGATAAACATGAAAACTCAAGAGAGTTCCAACAAAAAACTAAACAAAAGCTCTTAAAAAGATAAGCATGAAAACTAAGAGCTAAACATGACAGTATCTAGGAAAAAGATAAAGAACACACACAACAAAGATAAGCATGAAAAATCCTATGTTGTGTTCTAGATTTTCAAAGTGGTGCGTGTTTTTCTCCCACACAAAGAAAGCTGGGTTCTAACTTGTTATGAACAGCAAGCAAAGCTAAAGAAAACTAAAAATAAAACCTAAGAGCGAGACGCTCCAAGCATAGCACATAACGCATGAAGTGATAAAAATATAGTGAGACGAGAGACGAACTGATAATTGTTGATGAAGATGGGGATGCACGGGGGCATCCCCAAGCTTAGACGCTTGAGTCTCCTTGAATATTTCTTGGGGATGTATGGGGGCATCCCCAAGGTTGCGCGCTTGACACTCCTGAATCTTCTTTCATCATCTTCCCTCGCACACTTGGAAACTCCCTTCATACATAACTCATCATAATCTGACTAGCGAGGTTAGTACTCATAATAAAATAATTTTTTCTCTACTGGAAACAAGGATATTCTTGAAGATCTACTGTTTCTCAAGATTTCCAAAAAGTTTTTGCATAGAAAATGCAAGCTTAAGGTTTGAAAAATGAAGAAGAGACAAAACAGGACAGAATCTGTGAAAAAACAGACCAACAGGTAGTAAAGATTTTTTTAGGGATACTTCTGCAACTCAAATCAAAAAACTCAGAACATACGAAAGTTCCGTAATTGTATAGAGCATGCTGTGTAAAAAGTTCAGCTAAAAACATGAACTGTTATTTTTCTGTGATTTTTCTAGTCACGAGGACAGAATCTGTTTTCTGGACAACATGTCACAACTTTCACTTCCCTTGTCATATGAGGCTATAAATGGCACAAAGCTTGAAAAGTAAAGATAAAATGATGTTTCTACATTAGTAACAATCATCAAGACCACTAAAAACAGAAGAAAAACAAAAAGTAAATCCTAAATTCGTTGCGGGCTGCCTTTCGAAAGCGCTTCTTTAAAGCCATTAGTTAGGCTTAATGCAAATAGATCAAGTTGTATCCATTGAACCATCATCAAGATCATCAAAAAGCTCTTCAATAGTACAACTACTCTGAAGAGGTCTTTCAGATAAATGCCTAATAAAGATACTTCTAGGAATAAAAGCAAAAGGCGGAAGATCAATTGGATTCTCATTTATCTTATTAAAGAGAGGTATCTCTTCCAAAGTCTTCACAGTTTCCACCCCTTTGGAAATAGATAGATTATTTTTGAAACGAGGGGCCTTTGTAACGTAAACTAACCTAGGTTCCTTCTTTTCTGGAGTTTCCACCTTTTTGGTTTTGATTGAGGAAAAAGTAGTTCCTAGAGTGTCAATGATTTCCTCAATCTTATCAATCCTAGAAGGGTCCAAGTCATGGGATTTGATGGTCTCCAAGGTTTTGAAAAAATTATGCATGGAGCTATCGAGTCTATTCAAATTCCCTTGAATCTTACAATCCAACTCACTTATCTTATTAATGCTTGGCATCTCTAGCTCTATCTTTTCAAGTTTTTTCATAATGTGAGCTAGGGTAATGTCCTCTTGAATGCTAGCAACAGGGAGATTTCCATCAAGATTTTCCATAACACTAAGAGCTTCCCAAACTAGGACTTCTAGGAAATTCCCATTGATAGCAGTATCTAGAATAAACCTATTCCAAGAATTAATTCCAACATAAAAGTTTCTAAGCAGGATAGTAGTGGATTTCTTCTTGGTGGCTCTTTTTTGAGAGTCATTAATTCTATACCAGGCATCTTTCAGACTTTCACCACCTCTTTGTTTAAAGGTGAGCACTTCTTCTTCACCAAAGGCAAAAGGGCCAGACATAATGACAACTACTAGCAAGGTAACTATTTTTTTGATTTTTGATAAAGAGAACTAAAGCAAAAACTAAAAGGTATACTAACAAGACAAAAAAGCAAAGATAAAAGATAGTGTGCAACTCCCCTATCTTGAAGAGTGGAGTCCCCGGCAACGGCGCCAAAAATTGCTTTTGATGGTACGATTTAACGCCCCCTCGTTGGTTACCCAAACTGGAAGGTGAGATGTAGCGTAGCGGCAATTTACCTTAGCGAAGATGCTAAGGTTTAGGATCGACCAGTAGGACTCGAGAAGATACAAGAAGGTGGTGAAGTGAACAATGGCGCCGTTCACAACCGAGTTGCTTACTTTACCAGGACCAACACACACAACAAATAACTTTGCTCCCAACGAGGACAGAGGAGTTGTCAATTCCTCCGGCCTTTTTGTTTACAAAGGATCAAACGCACGGGATAATAATGATAGTGATAGCAACGGAAAACTAAATAAAGCAGTAAATTGATAGTGGGTGTAAACAGTATTGAAAATATGGACCGGGGTCCTATGATTTTCACTAGTGACTTCTCTCTCCAAAAAGACGATAAAATAGCCATGCGAGGTAAACAAATTACAGCAGGGCAATTGACAGGATTATGTGTGCAAACCAATGCTAACTATGCCATAAAGAAAGGAAGAGGCTCAAAAGCATGGGCGGTACGCCAAGACAAGTAGACCGAAATCCATCTGCATCTACCTACTAATCATCCACCTTGAGATATCTATCCAGAACATCTCGCTGGTATTAAGTTGCGAATCCCATCCAAAGTGTAAACTCAAAGCAACGGACAACTGCGGTAAAGAACTTTGCGTAAAGCAAACAATCCTTGCACCCACAAGTACAAGCACCGGTGTTTTCCCCCTTGTGGCAACATCACATCCCCTAGACTCATGTTTCTGTCACTCAAGCTAGTTATCAGGGGGCATGAACCCACAATCATGCATAACGCTCCCTCTTGGAGTCACTACCTACTACTTGGCCAAAGCAATAAATAGCAATGGAGAATATGCAAGAATTACTCTAGAACATAAATATAAAAGAGGATAATCAAATATATTACTCAAACACAATCTGAACATAGTCTCATAATCCATCGGATCCTAGCAAACTCAGCATAGCAACAGCAGAAAGATTACATATGTGCCTCGATCATGTAGGGCAGCTCACGAGGACTAATCCATGAAAAACAAAGAGGGGAGGAGAATGTCACATAGCTACTGATCATAGACCCATGGTCCAATGTGGACTACTCACGGTTCATCCGGGAAGCATCCATGGTGGTGGAGAAGCTCCCGGAGGTGATTCCTCCCTCTGGCAGGGTGCCGGGAAGAGGTCTTCTGGTGCTCCCGGTCTTGGAAGCGCAGCCGCGGCGGAACAGAGGAGAGATCGCGAAAAAGGGTTCCCGTCACGGGGGTTTCACGTCACGATGGATATATAGGAGCAGGGGGGCCACCAGGGGTCCAGGCGGCCTCCTGGCACGGCCCCACCCTAGGGCGCGCCGGGAGGGCGCCTGGGGCCCTGGTGGGTCCCCTCTGCCCCCCCCCCCCCCTCAGTGATTCCCGAAGCTTCTTCTGCGCTGATTTTTTATTGTATTTCTCCCGAATTTTTGGAGCACTTTTAATGTGGGGGAAACATGAAATAGAAAAACAGCAGAAAACATGAATTGGCACTAGGGTGCACTGAGTTAATAGGTTAGTCTAAATATGATCAAAAGTGTATGGAAGTTCATCAATATCATAGCAATATCACACAAAAGAGGCATGGAGCAAGCAGAAATTATAGATACCTTTTGGACGTATCACCCTCATCTTTTCTACGGGAAGATAGGACTAGGCTCATCTATGTCTTACTAGAACATCTCGTTGATTGCTTCCTTGTAGCCATAGGAAAGTTGTGTTCGGTTGTCTAGAGTTGTGGTGCTTCCTGTTTTGAACTTCTTATGTAAGTGATGTTGAAATGTTGTGAGGATTTCCATTTCTCTTGCAATTACAGTCGTTATGTTGTCCGAGTCATTCCAGGTTTCTTCATCATCTGATGCATTTGCAAAATCCTTCTCTCCATTTCGTTGTCCTTTTAGAAGAACTTCTAGGTGTCATACCCGACAGTTGTTGTAGGTTTTCTTCTAGAAACCTATATTGATGCATTTGCAGTTCTTCCTCCCACTTTAGATGTGTCCTAGCCAGAATAACCACACTAACCATCGTGTTGGGGTACTTTGCTAGTCTGAAATATCGGTTCTAGCCCCTAGTAAGCCGTGGTCATCCTTTAGAAAACAATCCAGATATCCAATTCCTTAAATCTAGCCACCCGACAGATGTGTAGAATTCATAGTTGATCTTATGCCAGGCACAGCCCCAATTTCCAGACGCCTATACAAAATGTCCCCACGTGAGTTAGCTGAGCTTAAAATCCAACTCGAAGCTTTATTGTCAAAAGGCTTCATCCGCCCTAGCTCATCGCCATGGGGTTGCCCTGTTCTGTTTGTAACGAAGAAAGATGGAACAGAAAGGATGTGCGTAGATTATCGCCTACTAAATTTAGCGACGATAAAGAACAAGTACCCACTTCCCAGGATCAATGATCCTTATGATCAACTTGCTGGATCCTCTTCTTCTCAAAGATGGATTTGAGATTAGGCTATCATCAAATCAAAATCCGAAACGAGGACATTCCCAAGACGGCTTTCACTAATCGGTATGGTCTTTATGAGTACACCGTCATATCCTTCGGATTAACCAATGCCCCCGCCACATTCTCGCGCTTAATGAATTCAATCTTCATGGAGTACCTGGATAAATTCGTTGTAGTTTATCTTGATGACATTCTCATCTACTCGAAGAACGAAGAAGAGCACGCAGAACATCTTAGGATGGTATTGATGAAACTTCGAGAGCATCGCCTTTATGCCAAGTTCTCTAAGTGCGAATTTTGGCTACCAGAAGTGACATATTTAGGACACGTGATTTCTGCCAAAGGCATTGATGTCAATCCCTAGAGAGTTCATGCCGTCCTTGACTGGACTCCACCTGAATCGGTTAAGCAAGTTAGGAGTTTTCTTGGCTTAGCAAGCTATTGTCGCTGCTTCGTTGAGAACTTCTCCAAAGTTGCAAAGCCTCTAACTGAACTCCTCAAGAAAGATAAGAAATTCGAATGGACCCACAAGTGCGAGGAAAGCTTTCGAGAGATAAAAAGAAGATTGACTTCTGCACCCGTACTTGCGCCTCCAGACACCAAAAAGGATTTCGAGATCTATTGTGACGCCTCACGGCAAGGGTTAGGATGCATACTTATGCAAGAGCGACATGTGGTAGCGTACGCTTAACGCCAATTGCGACCAGATGAAGAGAATTACCCTACCCATGATCTTGAACTCGCTGCCGTAGTTCATGCCTTGAAGACCTGACGACATTACCTCCTTGGTAATCGTTGTGAGATCTACTCCGACCACCAAAGACTCAAATACATATTCACCCAGCCAGATCTTAATCTCAGGAAAATACGCTGGATAGAGTTAATAAAAGATTATGACTTAGGAATTTCTTTCACCCCAGGCAAATCCAATGTCATGGTTGATGCACTAAGTCGTAAGTCGTATTGTAACAAACTCATGTTACAACATTATCAACCACTTCTTCATGAGGAATTTCTAAAGCTCAATCTCGAGATTGTTCCTCGTGGATCTCTTTTCAACTTGGTGGCGAAACCAACCCTTGAGGATCAAATCATAGTTGCCCAAAGGCGTGCACGAGGTGTTCTCCGGATCAAGGGGAACATTGCTAGCGGAGTAGCTAAATGTTTCTCCACAGATAACAAAGGAACGGTATTCTTTGAAAATCGTTTGGTAGTACCTAAGAATAGGGATCTAAGGCAACTCATCCTTAAAGAATCCCATGACACTCCCCTCTCGATTCATCCCGGTAGCACAAAAATGTACCGAGATCTACGCCAGAGATTTTGGTGGACTAGGATGAAAAGAGACATTGCTCAATTTGTTGCCGAATGTGATGTTTGTCGTCGCATTAAGGTAGAACATCAAAGACCTGCTGGTACTCTTCAACCATTGTCTATTCCCGAGTGGAAATGGGACAAAGTCAGTATGGACTTCATCACCGGCTTTCCAAAAACCCAGAAAGGAAATGATGCCATCTTCGTGGTCATTGATCAACTTTCCAAAGTTTCTCACTTCCTTCCTGTTCGCGAGTCCATAACTGCGAGCCAGTTAGAGGACTTGTATGTCTCTAGTGTCTCTTCATGGTGTTCCTTTGGAAATCAATTCCGATCGTGGTAGCCTTTTCACCTCCAGATTTTGGGGAAGCTTCCAAAATGCTATGGGAACTCATCTCTCCTTTAGTACAGCTTTCCATCCTTAGTCTAGCGGTCAAGTTGAAAGGGTTAACCAAATTCTCGAAGACATGCTCAGAGCTTGTGTTATCTCTTTCGGAAAGAATTGGGAGAAATCTCTTCCATTTGCCGAATTTTCTTATAACAATAGTTTCCAATCTATTCTGAACATAGCTCCTTTTGAATTCCTCTATGGACGAAGATGTCGAACACCCCTAAACTGGTCAGAAACCGGTGAAAGACAATTCTTTGGACCGGATATGATCCAGTAAGCAGAAGAGCAAGTTCGCATTGTTCGTGATCGTTTGAGAACCGCCCAATCTCGTCAGAAAAGCTACTATTATCGTCATCATAGGGAAGAGAGCTACAATTTTGATGAGAAGGCTTACCTTCGGGTTACTCCTCTGAAGGGAACCCAACGATTCGATATCAAAGGAAAGTGGCCCCATGTTACATTGGACCTTTCCGCATTCTCGCTAAACGTGGAGAAGTTGCCGACCAACTTGAACTACCCCCGCACATTTTCCCGAGTACATGATGTATTCCATGTGTCACAACTCAGGCGTTGCTTCAAGTACCCCATCCGCGAAGTCGACCATGAGACGCTTGATCTCAAAGATGACCTTTCATATAGAGAGTACCCCGTTCGTATTCTTGATTCTGCAGAGCGTGTCGCTCGCCGTCAGAAGATTAAGTTTCTGAAAGTACAATGGTCAAACCACTCTGAGAAAGAAGCCACATGGGAAAGAGAAGACCGCCTCCGTGCCGAGTACCCCACCTTCCTCCTGACGACTTCTGAATCTCGGAATGAGATTCTTTTGAGTGGGGGCAAGTTGTCACAACCCCAACTTAGGTATGTGCTAGGGTTAGGTGGTCACTTTGCATCATGTAAAAATTTCAAAAGGGAATGGAATTGGGGAAAGCACAAAGCCCTAAAGAATTTAATTCAAATGGACAGATAAAAAGTTGCTCCAATAATCACTATGATATTTTTGAAAAGTCCTAGAAATAAGTGAGATCACATATAAAGTGGAGTGGATCCCACTCAAGGCTCACTGATTTTTTAAATATATTATAAGTGCCTTGGAATTAAATTAAAACCCCTATTTGATTCGAAATTCAAATTATTTGAATTTCAAAAATATCAAAAACTTGTGAGTGGCTAGCTACATGTTGTGTAAGGCCACATAAAAGTTTCTAGTATTTCATAAAATGCTCTTCTATTTTAATTGGGGTAAAACAAATAAAATAAAATAGAAAACAGAAACACAAAACAGAGAAAAGAATAAAACAAAACCCCAGCCCATCCCACAGGCCACTGGCCCAACTTAACTTCCTCCCAGCCCAAGCCCACCTGGGGCTTGTCATCTACCCCAAGAAGCTCGTTGTCGAGCATGCCGGGGGCGACGACCGCCACCGCGACGCCGGTGAGCTTCTAGGCCACCCCCTGCCTTCTACTCTTGCCACGACACATCCAAGGACGCCCCGCACCTTTCTCCTCCCCTTTGGTTTCCTCTAGCTTCCTCCTCCTCGTGAATCTCGCTGTAGCAGAGAGCTCGAACTCGCTGCGCCGCCGCAAAAACGTGGCCAACGGCCACCTCCCGGCGAGCCACTGTGTCCAAGGAACCCGCCGCTGGAATCTTCGTCGAACCCCGCCACCAATTCGAGCCCGGGAGCAGCACAGGCGACGCCAGCTTCACCTCGACGTCGTCGTCCACCGAGAAACTCCGGCGAGAAATACTTCATCTTCCAAGGTCCTCCGTCCTCACCGTCACCTCCACAACAATTTGGGTGACCTCGCGGTTCTTTTTCCCCAATCCCCACTCCATCCCGCGCCCGATATGGCCAACGCTGTCTTCCATTGCTCCGGGCGCTGCGAATGTCGACGATGTCGTGGCCTACGGCTTTTTGAGCCACCCCAACTTGCACCACTCCAGGCGGAAGGTCACGGGCTGCAGTTTGGCGCAAAGCCCATGCCCTCCCGTGCCCTAAAACCCAACTCCGGTGAGCTCTCCGCCGTAGTTTTGGTCGCCGCCGGCGACGTGCCGACGTGGCACGCAGTTAAACCTAAACATCCCCTAATTACCCCTAAACCCACTGAAAGATGGGCCCCCTAGCCCCCTAACCCCCTCTCTGTTATTTTAAACAGAGGGGTTAAACCACTGAGGCTGACACCCTGGCCCCACTGGTCATCCCTCTGCTGATGTCATGCTGAGGCAAGGCTGACGCAGTAATTCAATTTTAGTTTAAACGAAAATTAGAGAAAATCCAGAAAAGGGAGAAAATCATTTAAACTTTGAAAAATCATAGAAAATTAATATTAACTCCAAATTGGACAAATAATATATGAAAAATTATCAGAAAAATGCAAGGATTAAGAATATGCAATTTTTTTCATGTTTGACCCTTTTAAAATGGGGCAAAAGTAGAAAATGTGCATATGGCTTAATTTGAATTTGAATTTGGAGTTTTAATTTGCAAATCCTTTGCAATAGACTTCAATTAAATGGAATTTTCCACAAACCAGTACCATATACATCATGTCACAACTTATCATGTGCTTGAGCATTTTACTTTCGATGGTGCCCCCCTTTGTTGATAATTGTTTCGGTAACAGAGTTTCCGAGACGGAAGTCACCCCCGAAGCAGAAGATCGATAACCTGTATATCGTCAGCAAGGTAAGCAAACCCCATTGATCATGTCTATAAAATCCCACTTCGCTCTCAGTCTCGCTTATGCATTTATTAGGATAATCACCTTGTTATCGATTCTACCGCATAGTTGAACCCATATCCGATGCATGACCTATCATCTTGTCACAGTAGTAAGCAAACCACAATCCTAGCTAACATAGGAGTGGATTGATATCATGTGGCCCCTGCAACTGTTACTGCTTATTGCGTGCTTAGAGCTTACAATGAGGACACTTTTGATGTGATTCTGGATGGTAGTGATCAAGGTGTTGTTGAAGGTGAAACTGTGTTGGTGAATCCACCCTAATACAAGGTGAACGATGAGAGGCTGTGTAGGAGTACACAATGGTTTTTCTCGTTGAACACCGCCTTAAGCCCGAGTTCTTGTATGGTAATCCAAGACAAAGAGTACAACCACATATTGGGCTCACTGACCCCTCTCGGCCTAGTACCTCAATCCGCGTTGACGTCCAGGAGTCACATTAGTTCGGCCTTTCCATTTGGCATATGCATAGAAAAAGAATGAATGAAAGATTGCATCATATAGATATGTGCGTGGACCTGTGAGGCAGTGAAACCACCTGCCAAAGGTGGCGTCTCGGTCACTTGCATTGTTTGAGTCTGTTTCCTTGATCCGGTCGGGCTCTCGAGCGGAGGCAACTCAGATAGTCAACTCCTGGAATTGACCGGTTGTGAGCGTAGTGTCGTGGTGAACATCCTCACCGTCACCCCTTGAATGGTGAGGAGTACTTCGCGGTAACTGATGGTCATGTGTGTGTAGTTTACACCCTTGCATGGTTAACAAAACTATTCGAATAGCCGCGTCCGCGGTCATGGACTACTTGGAACCTTTACCTGATTATTAGAAAACATGAATGGATACTCTAAAACTCGCAAGATAAGCGTGAGTTCTATGGCGTGCTTCCTCATGGGGAAGTCAAGGAAGTATCCATAGTGGTGTATTGGTTGGAGACTTGGTAGTGGACTCGTGTACGCTTCTTACCTCAAGTCTGGTACTCATAGTACAGGACTAGCCAAGTCAAAGCGGGCACTTCTGCATGTTGAAACCCCACCTCCCTTTACCTTGAAACTTGAGCATGAGTAGTATAGTTCTAATGTAAGTCTTGCTGAGTACGACTTTGTACTCACGTTTGCTTATTCTATGTTTTAGATGAGAAACTAGACCCCGATGGAGAGACCTTACTGAAGCTCGACGTTGACTAAAGTAGTATAGTTCCAGACAACAGTTTGGTCCCTCGTGGAAGGGCTATGTATGTTGAACAAGGCTTCTCTAAGCCATTTGTTAATCTTGTCTGTACTCAGACCTAATTTTCTTCCGTTGTATGATGTAATGTTGATCACAGAAATGTGATCTCTTTGTGCTCTATGTGTAAGTCAATAAAGATATACTTTGTAGCATGTGATGAGTACCTGCTGTTTACACTAGACATGTATGTTGCGTGTATGTTTATAACGTGCATGTCTTAGTGTGGTGTTCGATAGCTTAGTTGTGTTCTTGTCGGCGGTCTTTTATACACCAAGTGGCCCTTAGATATGCGCAGCTTGGGGCATGGCGATGCGATTGCTCGTGACTCTGTCACGTGGCACACTTTGTTGTATGATTGAGCCCGCCCGAGACCCCGACTAAGCGATCGGGCTAGAGTCTTTTTATGTAAGTATTATAATTCAATCGATAATATGGTTGAGGCGACTTGTCTATGAGTATGGGATTTCACCAACCATAATCATTTAGACTTGTGAGCGGGCGATGAGGACCAGTCTCAGTTGATCATCCGTCCAGGATGGGATGCCCCTCACGTACGATGCTTTCCGAGAGTGTTTTGTGCTTGGCCTTGTTTGCTTAGACAAGTGGGTACAACTCTCGGCTCTCCATATGATTGAGTTGTGACTGGAATTACATACGCAAACCCCAGGTCCCGACACCACTGGAGAAGAGATAGCCTGGCTCCTCGCCGCCGGGTTCATCATGGAAGTTTTCTATTCGGAGTGGCTTGCAAAACCGGTCCTCGTTTTGAAAAAGAACGGGACATGTCGTATGTGCATTGACTACACTGACTTAAACAAAGCCTGCCCAAAGGATCCCTTCGCACTACCTCGGATCGATCAAATTATTGACTCTACCGCAGGATGTGAGCTCATGTGTTTTCTCGACGCCTACTCTGGTTATCATCAGATCAAAATGGCTCTAGAAGACCAAGAAAAAGCAGCTTTCATCACTCCCTTTCGGATATACTGCTATACTTCTATGCCTTTCGGCTTGAAGAATGCAGGGTCCACATATCAGCGAACGGAACAGAATTGCCTCATGGAGCAAATTGGGCGCAATGTGCATGCCTATGTGGGTGATATAGTCAGCAAGTCTCAAGTTGTCGACTCACTCATCACTGACCTCCAAGAGACCTTCAAGAATCTGCGCAAGTACCAAATGAAGCTAAACCCGTCCAAGTGCACTTTAGGGGTCCCTGCAGGAAAACTTCTCGGGTATATAGTGTCAGAAAGAGGCATTGAAGCAAACCCGGAGAAAATCAATGTCATCATGGCTCTCCAGAAGCCGGCTTCTGTCAAAGGAGTCCAACGACTCACAGGGTGTGTAGCTGCTCTAAGCTGGTTTATCAGTCGGCTTGCGGAAAAAAGCGATTCCCTTATATCGGCTCTTGCGAAAGTCGGAAAAAATTTTCTGGGATGATGAAGCCGATCAAGCCCTGGAAGCACTAAAGAAACAATTGTCCTAGGCCCCGATCCTGGCGGCTCCTAAGCCAAAAGAGCCGATGCTGCTCTATATCTCATCCAACAACTGAGCAGTCAGTGTCGTAGTTGTGGTTGAGCATATGGAAGCCGGTAAGGAACACCCTTTGCAGAGACCAGTGTACTACGTTAGTGAGGTCTTGACTTCATCGAAGCAACCCTACCCTCACTGGAAAAAGCTAGTTCTTGGCATGTTCATGGCAAGCCGGAAGCTTAAGAACTACTTCCTAGAGCACCCCATAACTGTAGTTAGCTCAGCACCGCTTGCAGATATCGTCCAAACCGGGAGGCTACGGGAAGGATTGCAAAATGGGCTATAGAGTTGGGGGCTTATCACATCAAGTATGAACCACGCACGACCATAAAGTCCCAAGCTCTAGTCGATTTCATCAATGATTGAACAGAAATCCAAGCACCCCAGAGAAGCCGATCACCAAGTACTGGATGATGCACTTCGATGGAAGTCGGCAGCTGCAAGGGTCAGGAGCCGGCGTTGTCCTCACTTCCCACAAGGGAGAAAAATTATGTTATGCCTTACAGCTATAGTTCACTTGCACCAACAATGCGGCAGAATACGAGGCTCTACTCCACGGACTGCGGTTGGCCCTTGAGATGAATATAAGCCGGATTCGTTGCTATGGAGATTCCGACCTTATTTCTCAACAAGTATCGGGAAGATGGAACTCCAATGATGCTACCATGGCTGCCTATCGGCGTGAAGTGGAAAAACAAGCCGGATTCTTCGTTGGGTACCAAGTGGATCACGTGGAACGCAAACTCAACGAAGTTGTGGATGCCTTGTCTCGTCTCGGCTCTCAACGAAGCCGGTTCCACCAAATGTATTCCTTGATGTCCTAACAAAGTCATCTGTACAAATACCAACAGAACAAGACATAGCGGAGCCAGACCTAGAACCGGCTCTGGTAGCTGCAATACATGCTACCCCCTCAGGGGTTGTGCCATATCTGGACTACAAGACCCGGGGAGTCCTGCCAGCTGATGAGATAGAAGCCAGACAAATCGTCAGGAGAAGCAAGTATTTTGTAATTCTCAACGGTGAGTTGCATCGGCGAAGCCCTGCAGACGTCTTCCAGAGATGCGTATCACCAGAGGAAGGTTTAGAAATCCTCAATGAAATACACTCTGGAGACTGCGGGCACCATGCCGGTTCTCGATCGTTGGTGGCTAAAGCCTATAGACACGGATTCTACTGGCCAACGGCTCACGCAGACGCAGAGGACATAGTCAAGAAGTGTGATGGATTCCAACGTTATGCAAAGCAAGTACACGTGCCGGCTCAAGAACTCCGGATGATCCCAATCACTTGGCCCTTTGCGGTATGGGGGCTTGATATGGTGGGACCTTTCAAAAGGTCACCTAAAAAGAATACACATTTGATGGTGGCAGTCAATAAATTCACCAAGTGGGTTGAGGCAGAGACGGTTAGTAAGTGCGATGCAGAGACGGCACTAAAGTTCTCGAAAAAGATAATATACAGATTCGGCTACCCCCACATCATCATCACTCATAACGGCTCTAACATATCAGAGAGGGTTATGCGGCGATTCTGTCAAAGAGAGCACATCCGACTCGACCTCGCGTCAGTGGCTCACCCACAGACCAACGGACAAGCCGAGAGAGCCAACCAAGAGTTGCTTCGAGGCATCAAACCCCGACTCTTCGTTCCTTTGGAGAGGACGCCGGGTTGCTGGGAGGAAGAACTACCCTCAGTATTGTGGAGCATTAGGACGACTCCTAACAGGTCAACAGGCTATACGCCCTTCTTCCTGGTCTATGGAGCCAAAGTCGTTCTCCCAAGTGACATCCTTCATGACTCGCCACCAGTCACCGCTTATGTGGAAGCCGATAATGAGAAAGCCAGGAAGGATGCCTTAGACGTCCTCGACGAGAATCGAGAACTAGATGCAGCTCAGTCGGGTATTTACCAACAAGATTTGCGGCGATACCACAGCCGTCGCATCAAAAGCCGGACTTTCCAGGAAGGATACTTGGTGCTCCGAATTATCCAGAAAAAGGATGGAATGCACAAGTTATCCTCTCCATGGGAAGGACCGTTTGTGGTCAGCAAAAACCTATACAATGGATCCTACTACTTGGTTGATATACGCGAGAAGGCAAAATCACGCACCTCGATGGAGGAAACTCCAAGGCCATGGAACATCGCACAACTCCGTCCATATTACACCTAAGTAGAGTATGAAATTATTGTTATAAGTCGACATTCGTCGCACCGGCTCTCGCCATATATGTATAAAAATATTCATTTCTCGCAATCGGCACCACCACATAATAAAGTCGATCTTCATCGCAACTGACTCTTAGTCAAAATAGTTAAAGTCGATCTTAATATCGCATTTTCGGCTATCGCCATAATTATAAAGTCGACGTTGATCACAAAAACAGGCTACAAACGCCATAAAGTCAACTTTGATCGCAAAACCAGGCTACAAACGCCATAAAGTCGACTTCGTCGCACCGGCTCTCGCCACGATTATGCATAAAATAATTTTTTCATTCCATTTTTATACATATTGCATCACATTACTTACATCGCATTACATATTGCATAATGCATTACAAAAAAATTCTCAGAGACCTGGGGGCTTGATCAACCCTCTACCGGCTCTGGGCATGTATATTGCTTTCTCAAGGTGAAAGAGGGGGAGCCTGATGACAATCATCGACTCCGACCGAAAAAGGAGGCATATACATGTAAAAACTTGTGTTTGTTTACCTAAAGATAAAGGGGCGGTTCGATGGCTCCCATCAACCCTTACGTCCCGACAATATCTTGGCATACACATGACTTGGCCACGCCACCCAGCCTGTATAGCATAGAGCTTCCTTGACTAACGTGAAACCGGTTAGTCTGAACTTCGAGGTTTACATAAACCATTTATCGAACTTAGTCCTACATGCCGGGCATGGTAGTTACGAGAAAGCCGGTGATGGTGTGGAAGTGGTAATGGCTTCTCGCCCTTCGTTGGTTACCCCAATTGGAAGGTGAGATGTAGGATAGCAGCAAATTTCCCCTATGTAGAGGATAGGGTTTGTCTCCCGTAGGACTCCGGCAATGATAAGTAGGTGTCAGCGGCGCACCTGACGCGGACCTGCACATTATACAATTAACTTTGCTCCCAACGAAGTTCGGAGATGTTTTCAATCTCTTCGGTCTTGTTGTTTAAAAAGGGTCAAACACACAAGGGTTAATGATAATGATAGCAACTGAAAGTAAGTACTGAAAAGGAAATAGCTTGTAAACAATGATGAAAATATGGACCGGGGTCCCGTGATGTTCACTAGTGATGTATCTCTCCCAAAAAATGATAAAACTGCTATGCGAGGTAAACAAATTACAGATGGGCAATTGACAGGATTATAAACGCACCGCAATGCTAACTATGTTACAAAAGAAAGGAAGAGGCTCATAAGCATGGGCAGTACGCCAAAATAAGTAGACCGAAATCCATCTACATCTACTACTAATCATACACCTTGATATATATATATATATCCAGAACATCTCGCTGGTATTAAGTTGCGAGTCCCACCCAAAGTGTAAACCCAAAGCGACAGACAACTGCATTAAAAGAACTTTGCGTAAACTAAACAATCCTTGCAACCGCGGTTACAAGCACCGTTGTTTTCCCCCTTGTGGCCACAGCACATCCCCTAGATTCATGTTTCTGTCACTCAAGTGTGTCATCAGGGGGCATGTACCAACAATCGAGCATAACGTTCCCTCTTGGAGTTACTATCCACCACTTGGCCAAACCAATAAACAACAACGGAGAACATGCAAGAATTACTTAGGAACAAAAATATAAGAGATCGAAACCAAATATATTACTCTATCACGATCTGAACATAATCTCATAATCAGTCTGATCCCATCAAACTCAACATAGCAACAGCAGAAGAATTACATATGTGCCCCGATCATGTAGGGCATCTCACGAGGTCTAAACCATGAAGAACAAAGCGGGGAGGAGGACATCACATAGCTACTGATCACGGACCCATGGTCCAAGGTAGACTACTCACGGCACATCCGGGAAGCGTCCATGGTGGAGGAGAAGCTCCTGGAGGTCGATCCTCCCTCCGGCAGGGTGACGGGAAGGGTCCTGACGGTGCTCCCGATCTTGGAAGCGCGGCGGAGGAGGAACATAGGCGAGATTGCAAAATAGGGTTCTTTCTTCGGAGTTTCCCCGTCACGGAGAATAAATAGGCGAAGGGGGCAGCCAGGGGGGCCACCAGGGGTCCAGGCGCCCCCCTGGCGCGGCCAGGCCCCTGACCGCGCCAGGTGGCCGCCTGGGCCCCTGGTGGTGGCCCTCTGGCTCCACTTGGGTGCTTCTGGAAGACTCGGTTACGCTGATTTTTTATCTGATTTTTCCTGAATTTTTGGAGCACTTTTAATATGGGGGAAACCTGGAATAGAAAAACAGCAGAAAACAGGAACTAGCACTAGGGTGCACTGAGTTAGTAGGTTAGTCCAAATATGATCAAAAGTATATGAAAGTGTATCTAGATCATAGCAATATCACACAAAACATGCATGGAACAGCAGAAATTATCGATACGTTTGAGACATATTAACATCCCCAAGCTTAATTCTTGCTCGTCCTCGAGTAGGTAAATGATAACAGGCATAATTTCTGTGGTGACCTGCTAGCAACCATATAAGAACTTTGAAAAGTAAAGAAATCAAGTTATATAATTCAATTCAAGTCATAACATGCAAGAGTCTATATTAGCATTGAAACAAGCAACGAAAGAACATTAGGTGAAAGAGCTCTCACTGTCCGTGAGTCGAATGTCTCCAGATGGTGTTTGCGTGCAAGAAGGGGGATAGGAAATACGAGAAGAAAAAGTATTTTTCTTGAGAACTCAATCTACTAAAGTTTCACACTTGGTCTTCTTTGGAATCTTATCTTGACTCGTCCCCAGACCACTAGCCAGGTACAAGTCAATTTGATCCACTCTTTTTCAATATTTTGAGCACTCATGCAATGGATGAGCGTAAGCACGAGAGTTGACACTTAGGATGGCAAAGAGAGAATATGGTGGAGGAGGAAGACAAAAAGGATGAGAAAGGCTCACATCAATGAGTACAATCATAGGCGAAAAGGCTAAATGATAGATATGATGTGAGGAGTAGGGATTGCCATGCAACGGATGCACATATGAGCTGAAAAGCTCTCTCCAATGGAACTAGTGGGGGTGCATCTAACTTGCTCGCTCATGAAGACCTAGAGCTCTTTTGAGGAGGCTCATCCTTGGAATATGCAATCCAAGTTCTAGTGTGAAGGTCCCCACATAGCTATATGCATGATCATCTCTATGGAGTACAAGGATAAGAGGGAGTACTACTGTGGATCTTTCTAAAGTATAGTAGTGTTTCCCCTTTCTCTCTTTTTTTCTTTTTCTCTTTTCTCTATTTTTTTGTATTTTTTTGGTGGCCTCAATGGCTCTTTCTATTTAACTCTCATTTGTCCTCTTTGGGATATTTTATTTTGTCAACTTTGGAACTTTTCCTCACTTAAGGGCAACACTCTAATTTACAAGAGGGTATAGAAGATCTTTCACACTTTACAAGGTACTCAAATCATAAAGAAGATGTAGCTATCATGATGTATGCAATGTATGCCGCTGCCAGTATAGTAGGAACATGTATGACATGAAGATCAAGTCATGAAGAGGTAGAAGTTGCATGGAAATATATCTCGGGAAGGCTATGGAAATGCCTTGATAGGTAGGTATGGTGGTCGTTTTGAGGAAAGATATAAGGAGGTTTATGATGACATAGCGTATCATGCCAAGGGTTTGGATGTACCGGCGAAGGTGGACGCCAACTCTCGGAGTGAGAAGGGGGCAACGCACGGCACAGGAGAGGCTAGCAAATATGAGGAGGTGGAAGTGTCAACTTTCAATACTTACATTAGTCCGAAGAACTCATGCACTTATTATCGATAACTCTCAATATAATGAGGAGGTTCACAAAGAGACAACTACCCCGAGGAGGAGTGTATGGGGGTTTGGTTATCCTTGCGCATCCTCGACTCATGGTACGTGAGTGTACTCTAATATTCGACCCCTCAGAAGAGTAGTGATCCATCTAGTATCTAGAGTTCTCAACTAGTTTTGTAGGTTTTTGAAAATAACAAACAGATTGCCCAAAATACAACACCTATCACTAATAGGCCAGAGCTCTTGACACCAAAAGTTCAAACATTACTCACATCAATACCTCAAAACTATTGCAAGCTACTACTGAAATTAAATTGCAACCTAAATAACCTACTTCTCAAAAACAAGACATAACTCAGTGCAACAACAACCTCTCTTAACAAGATAAACATGAAAACTAAAGAGAGTTCCAGCGACAAACTAAACAAAAGCCAAGGCTCTTGCTAAGGACAAACTAAAACTAAAACTAAACAGGGCAGTAGCTACGAAAAGATAGAGAACACACAACAGCAAAAAGATAAGCATGAAGAATCCTATGATGTGTTCTAGATTTTGAAAGTGGAGCATGTTTATCTCCCACACAAAATAAGACGGGATCTAACTTGTTATGAATAGAAAGAAAATCTAAATAAGACTAAAAATAAAACCTAAGAGCGAGACGCTCCAAGCATAGCACATAACGCATGAAGTGATAAAAATATAGTGAGACGAAGACGAGCTGATGATTGTTGATGGAGAAGGGGATGTTCGGGGGCATCCCCAAGCTTAGACGCTTGAGTCTCCTTGAGTATTTGTTGGGGATGCATGGGGGCATCCCCAAGCTTGAGCACTTGACACTCCCGAATCTTCTTTTATCATCTTCCATCGCACACTTGAAAACTCCCTTCATACACAACTCATCATAAGCTGATTAGAGAGGTTAGTACCCTTAATAAATAATTTTTACCCACTTGATATAAATATATTCTTGAAGAGATACTGTTTCTCAAGATTGCCAAGAGGTTTTTGCAAATAAAAAGCAAGCTTAAGGTTTGAAAAAGTTAGGAGAGACAAAACGTGGCAGAATCTGTGAAAAACAGAACAGCGGGTAGTAAAGAATTTTTTAGGGGCACTTCTGCAACTCGAATCAAAAAACTCAGAACATACGAAAGTTCCGTGATTGTATAGAGCACTCTGTGTAAACAATTCAGCTCAAAAAGATGAACTGGTGATTTATTATGATTTTTCCCGACACGAGGACAGAATCTTTTTTCTGGACAGCATGTCAAAACTTTCACTTCCCTTGTCATATGAGGCTATACTTGGCACAAAGCTTGAAAAATAAAGATACAATGATGTTTCTACAGTAGTAAAAATCATCAAGACCACTAAAAACAGAAGTAAGAACCTCTTGGGTTGCCTCCCAACAAGCGCTTTATTTTAGCCTTTAAGCTAGGCATAAAGATTATAGAAGATGCTCTCACAAGAATAAGAATTTTGAAGCAAAAGAGAGCATCAAGAAGAAAATATGAAACACATTTAATCCTAACCCACTTCCTATGCATAGGAATCTTGTAAGAAAATAAATCAAAGAAGCACAAAGTGACATGCATAGGAAGGTGGAAAAAGAACAATTTCATAACTTTCAACATGAAGAGAGGTGTTTTAGTAATATGGAAGTTTCTACAACCAAACTTCCCTCTCTCGAAATAATTTTCAGTAGTATCATGAACAACATCAAGAATCTAACTATCACATAAATCATGTTGTTCATGACCTACAAGCACACGTGTATTGTTTTCAACACGGTTTTTAGGAACATAAGATAAATGCAACCCATCACATTGAGCTTTGATAAGAGCACAATTCTCCGGAATATGAGTTGGAGATTTCAAAAGGATAATAGGACAATCAAGTGTGGATGCAATAGAAAAAATTTCATGCTTAACATGAGGAACTATAGAGAGTTCATCTTTGTCAGCATCATCCATATTGGCATCATGGCCATCAACAAAGCAAGTATCAAGATCTTCAGAAAGGGATATTTCAAGTGAGTCCTCGGAATCATGGGATTCCTCATCATAGCAACCATTGGCCTCTTCTAGGGCAGCAAACGTTTTATTTTAAAATCCTCAATATAAGAATTGGAAGTATAATTCTCGAAGCAATAAGCAAGAACTGCAAAGTTTTCGTACTAGTGAATAGTATTGTGATACCTTTCAATCAAAGAAGCAATCTCATAAGAACCTTTAAAAGCAACACACTCTTCAATCTTTTCAACATCAGAGTAATCATAAACACCTTTAGCATAAGAAGATAAGATCTCATTTTCATTGAACTCATTTAACTTATAAAGATTGCTAGCCCATGAAGCTCCACGGTGAGCCTCAGGGGGAAACCTACGCTGGCCAATGGATCCGGTTGGCTGAGCGCATGAGCCGTTCAATTCTGCTGTGCTGGTCATATATATATTCCCCCTTCCCAGCCATGAAACCTAGCCGAGCGCCGCCGATGCCGGACGGCGAGCTGCGCCGCCACACCGGCCAGCCGCCGCCGCTGCCCCAGGTCCCCGCTCCTCCTCCCTCTCTCCCTGCTCTCCTCTTCCTCCCTCACCTCTCTCTCCCTCTCGTACAATAGCAGGCCTGCACCGTGGAGCCGCCATGGCCGGCGAGCTCTAGCCCGAGCCGCCATGGTTGAGCTCGCCCTGGAGCACCTCGCCGGCGACCTCGCCCCGGCCCGGATCCGCGCTGCCCCCGCCTCCTCGGGTTGCGCCGTCGTGCCAGCCAGCCAGATCTCGACATTCTATTCTTCTTCTACTCTCTCTCTCTCTCTCTCTGACATGACTCATCTCCGGGGTAGGGCACAGGAGGAGTATGAGGCGACCGGAGAGAGGTGGCCGGTGGCATGGGAGAGGAGGAGGCCGCCGTGAGAAGGAGAGAGATGATGAGTGGGGTGCAGCTTGGTCATGTCTGAAACTTAATCTTGGAGCCTGGGAGTTCTATGACTTGGTTGAGTAGACTAGAGCTCAGAGTTCCATACGTAATCTGAGTAAGAAAATTCAGATGTGTTTTGTTGTATGTACGTTCGTTGATCTTTTAACTATTTTAATTTAATTTTGGCATCATTTGATGGTTGAATCAACTGTAAGATGCAGTAAGAATGAAGTGCACTTATGTTCATTGAACTTGCAATGGGTCCCATCTATATCCATTTACATTCAAAATGCATGTGTAGTTCCCTTAAACACCTTAAGTGGGTCACTAGGAAGTCCTACTGTGCCACACTTTCATGTTTCTGTATTTTTGTTCATTGGTTACACTATTGTTTAGATGACTGAGTTCTCCACATACCAGCGATAATATAATAGTACACCAGCAACCTCTGTTTTTCTTTTCTATTGGGAAAATTTCTTTTTTCCACTTCGTTCTGTTGGTGACATGCAGGACCACACCATGCTGTCTGGCACAGCCAGTAGAAATATAAGTTAATGGTGTTGAATGCCAGATTTGTTGCAATACACCTAACCCCTTCCAATTTCCATGTGTGCAAGCTGCATCAATGTTCCGCCTGCCGTATATAATTGCACCAATGGAGGTTGAAGCTCAGTTTGCACACATGGAAATTAACAACCTTGTTGATGGAGTTGTTACTCATGATTCAGATGTCTTCCTGTTTGGGGCAAGGAATGTTTATAAAAATATATTTGATGAAGGAAGTATGTGGAAACATACCTTATGAAGGTCCAATGGTCTATCCTCTTTCTATTTCCCCTTCAATTCTCGTCTTTTCTATCTACAGCCATAAGGGAACTTAGCTTATCTGAGCTGTTTCATGATTTTCAGTTCTTATTGTATTTCTTTTTCAGGACATCGAGTCAGAGCTTGGACTAACAAGGGAACAGTTAATACGTATGGCTCTGCTTCTGGCGAGCGACTACACTGAAGGAATTAGGTAATAGCTGGCAAGGATATCCACATTTTATTAAATCATGAAAAACATCATGACAGTATATTACTTACTGGGGTTTTTCATGCGAACATTTTGCGAGCTATTGCATTTTTAACAAAGTATATAAAAACTAAATTTTCTCATTGAGTTGGTGCACTTTTCGTTCGTAGTAAAGATCAGATCAAATTTGTTGTTCCTGAAATCGGATGCAAGTTCTATTTTGTAGGGAAGGGTTATCATTATTTTGTTTTGTATTATTAGTTCAATTTTGAAATATTTTCTAATGAATACACAAATTACAAGGCTTTGCTTGAGAGGTTGCTATTTTGAATTGAAACGTACGTAAAATTAAACTTACTTACGACATGTTCGGATTCTCTCCATGGTAGGAGCGGAGTGAAGCGCGCAGAGCTACAAATTACCAACTCTGAAAAAATAACTATGCTGCTCTGCTCCGTGTTGGCTCCTCTGCGGAGTTGATCCGTTCGGTGCCAATTCACTAGTTCCTGGAGCGAAGTTTCAGGAGAAGATCCTTAGTACCTTATGATGAATTAGAAAGCATGTAGCAATCATTTTACTGAATTGCCTCCTTCAATTCTTTATATAACACTCGTCGTCTTCAATTCTGTGATGCAACATTCTTTTTCATCTCTTGTCTTTGTTTATTTGCACATAATTATATAGTTTCCTGACAAATCCTTTGTCATCTCTTGTCTTTGTTTTAAGGTGACTTAGTCCAAGCTGTTGTGCCCTTCATGGGTGAATCTGTAACTAATCGAACCCTTGCCAATTTCTTAGAGAGTATGCACCTGTGTATCTCTGTGATTCAACTCGAAACGTTTATGCTCCTGACATGTTATTTGCTGCAGAACCTGGTGATAGAGTTGAAGCTGATGAGGCGATAGCTCAGATTGAAACTGATAAGGTGATGATTTGGCTCATTCATTACTGTTGTAATATCTGTTTTTAGTTTGTTCTATTGTTCTTGATGATAGAACGATCCTTAAAATGGAAGTGCTCCATTCTATTTTCAGGTTACAGTAGATGTTTCCAGTCCAGATGGTGGGGTAATTGAAAAGGTGACTACTGTCCCCACATTTTAGTCTCCTTTGGACAGGAAACATAGAATGCTGGTGGTGCTGATCACCCATGGTAAAGCAGGGGGTTAATAAAATCTCAATTGACAGAGAAGGCCACGGGTTTTCTGGTGGTGTTTTGGAGGAGTGGCATTGACGGGAATATTTCAGTGTCATCACTTTATTTGGATCTATCTATGTTACTAATAGTCTGCACTTTTGGAAGCTGTTAAAACCCTGTACAGTTTAGTCTGGTTTGGTTTTGGATTAATGCATCACTTTTACCTTGTGAACTGTGAAGTTCGTTCCATACATGTTAAGCAAGTTTACCCATGATGCTTTTGCTTTGTGTTGCATGCGAAATATTTCTGATTATAGTACAGTTTCAGCTATTTTCGAGAAATCATGGGGACATAGTCCCCTGTGTATTAATTTTTTATGAGTGTTGTCCATAGAATGTATATTCTTGCTTTTGGTTTGTGTGTCTATGAGCTGGTAATTCCCTCTCTACAGGAATAAATGGTATTTACATGTATCTTCTCACCCAATATTTAGCACCACTCGGTATTTAACTTTTGGAGTTCTGAGATGTCAGGTTTTAATAACATCGAGGGCACATCTTGGCTAGAAATGCTATTGGTTCAGTGGTGGTCATGTAAGATGCCAGCTTAGCATAAGCTGACCCTTGTTCTTTCTCTTTGAATTTGGTTTGCTTGTTCTGAATTTTGTAGGCATGTGGTGAGTTGTATTGATCTTGGTCTTGTTCTGTTTGTGTCATTACTAATGTTGCTCTTAGAGAATAATGTCTGATATAGCTTGCTCCTATATGTGTAATTAACAATTTTGCTTGGGGAGAGTAATAAGGATTTAGCTAGCTCATGTACGTGTCACTAAAAAAGTTCTCTAAATAATCTGCAGGGAATTGGTTTAGTGCCAACTGTGGAACCAGAGATTATACCCGATGGTGACCATGGGATCAAGAGAACTATTTAGGTGGCGAAGAAGTGCGTTATGAGCATAGTTTAATATTGCGGGAGAAAATTGAGCGATCATGGCGCTATCACCTTTGGAAATGCTCCCGCGATTTGGTTTCTTCAGTAAATAGCGGGAGATCGTGGCGCTATCGCCGGAGATTGCACCATTCCTTCCTTGTTAATCGCGGCCAAAATCTCTGTCGCGAATTTCGTTCCCGTGATTTATCACTATGGTTATGAGCCTCTGAGGTACTCTTCGACCTAGCTGAGAATGATGTTCTTTTTGTGGGTATCCTGGCGGATCATAAGAATATTTTCCTTGCTTTCTTTTTTATTTATGCAGGTTGAAGATTCTGAAGTTATTGAGTTTCTACTTCAAATTGAAATGATTCCTTTCTAAGATGGTCAGTGAACTTCCCAAAATAATATGGACTCAACTCCTGTTAATTTAATTTTTCTACGATGCTTTCGAAAGCCGATGATGACCATATGTATATGTGTGAGTACTCGGAGTTTTGTTTCATATTGTCATTGCGAAGATTCAGATAGTGTGGGCCTGACCATTGTTGTGGCCATCAACACAGAGCTAAAGAGCGAGATTTCTTATGAGTAAAATAAATCAATAAGGTGCCTTTCTTTGATGCCTAAGTTATATGTACGACTTATGTATGTTTCAGCTGAGGATATATTGCTATATCCATCTATGAATAACTATTTTACATGAAGATATATTTGTATAAGATTGCTTAAGGACCTCTAATTTGTTGATTACCAATAACAGTTCTAGCTGCTCATATCATTTCCATCCATGTAGAAAATAACAGGTACTTTCTTTGACATCTAATCTATATGGATTGGTTCTGTTTCTATCACAAGAAATTCACAATTATATATTTTGTAAATTTGTTTTGACCATATTTTTTGGCTGACGCTTGTGGTAAAAACCATCTATCAAATCGAATGAGCATAATTTGGTGCATCCTATGGTGTATATACTTGTTGTTAATCTAACAATTACAGTTCACCTTGCAATATCTTCCTTGTGTTTCTACCCTTTCAAAATTTATGGATTAAGATTGCCTTATGGCCTGACTATGCATGGTAACAAATAGTGGGAATAGAGGTTTAACCTCTTTGCTGTTTTCCTACTTGTCTTCTTATGAAAATGAAGCATCAGAGTTAATGAAAATAAGGAAGCATCAAGCCCCACCGTGCTGCAATTTTCACCACATAGTAGTTCATGGTGTTTGCCTTTGATTAATCTACTAAAGGTTTTTTACTTGATTTTCTGTGCAGCCGTGATTAGTCAGGATATCGAGCCTCCACAACAAAAGTAATAATCTGATTTCTATGTAATTAGAACAACTCAGGTGTGTTCTTGCTTAAATTTACCAGTCTGAATTCCTAAGTAATTATAACAACTCAAGTGTATCCATATAGTTAGATATCGCATTAGATTTTCTTCTTATTACTTGGATTTTCTGGCATGCAAAGTAGGTTATCTTTGATTTGCTGTTGCACTAGGCGTGAACAGAATGGACTACTTGGTAACGTTTGCTGCTGTAAAGAATGTAAAATATCGGAGTGTCTCCCTTTTCTGAAGATTCCAGAAAACCCATTGTAAAAAAAATCCGAGTAACTTTTTTTTACATGCTCACGTGATATGCTTCAAATTACCTCATGGTTTCAGATCAACTACTTGGAAATATGAATGAAATGGATCTGCCTTTTGAACTCATTTGGAAATGCTAATGCTGCATTTCTTCTACTCTCCTTTTCAGTTGTATTTCTCTTTTATGCCAGCGGCGCAATGGGTGGGATCTAGCTCAACGTCCTCAACAACTTTGCCGTTGCTGACATCTACAAAGAGGATCTTAGAGAGACATTGAAGAACCCTGCTACCTTCTATCCTTCCCATGGAAGAGCTACTGATTTATATAGTTTGTTGTGTTTACTTTTAGACTCATGATATTGGATTTGTATTTGTCGCATGCTTTCCTATCTTGATCGGGTCTTTTTATATATAGAGAGAGAGGTTCGGTACATGCAATACTTAAGTGTATGTCTTTTTAACTTTCAACTAACATAGATAATTGTATGAATAAAATTTAGGCCTGCATTTTGAAAACTTTCACGAATTTCAATTATTAAAATAGTTCACATTATTACCAAATTGTCAAGCATTTATTTTCAAACAACTTTGGGTTTGAAATAGGACCTCGTGCCATTTGGGTTTCTAAAAATGCAAGTTATTTCTACGAAAACATGGTTTCAAATGGGACTCTGCGCCATTTGGCGCAACGGGTCATCTAGTATTGAAAAGGGAGGTGTTTATGATCTATATTAGAACATCAAGTAAAATCATAATTGTAGCACAAAAGTTTAGCATGGAAATAAGAAACATGTATTTGATCCCATAAGTGTTTCCCTTTCTGAGATAGGCGGTGTCGCGTATAATGAGCATGCTCATCCAATGTTTTTCCCTCAACCAAGTCGGTTGGGTTTTTAGCGCGAGCACAAATTGATCGAAAATGATCCAAGTGAAACATGTGAAACAAGTCCATCCTGCCATATTTGGGTGGATCAGCACCCATGGTGAGGATAGCATCACTAGGCAAAGCAAGACAAAGGCAAAATGTAGCAACTATTTTTGTGGTTTTTCATATAAGACACAAAATCAAAAGCGAAAAATGGAAAGGTAAACTAACAAGACTAAAAAGTAAAGGTAAAAGGTAGTGGGAAACTCCCCTATCTTATCACTCGGAGTCCCCGGCAACGGTGCCAGAAATTTGCTTGATGGCGTGGAAGTGGTAATGGCTTCTCGCCCTTCGTTGGTTACCCCAAGTGGAAGGTGAGATGTAGGATTGCAGAAAATTTCCCCTATGTAGAGGATAGGGTTTGTCTCCCGTAGGACTCCAACAATGATAAGTAGGTGTCAGCGGCGCACCTGACGCGGACCTTCACACTATACAATTAACTTTGCTCCCAACGAAGTTCAAAGAGGTTGTCAATCTCTCCGGTCTTGTTGTTTACAAAGGGTCAAACACACAAGGGATAATGATAATGATAGCAACTGAAAGTAAATACTGAAAAGGAAATAGCTTGTAAACAATGATGAAAATATGGACCGGGGTCCCGAGATGTTCACTAGTGATGTCTCGCTCCCAAAAGACGATAAAACTGATATGCGAGGTAAACAAATTACAGATGGGCAATTGACAAGATTATAAACGCACTGCAATGCTAACTATGTTACAAAAGAAAGGAAGAGGCTCATAAGCATGGGCAGTACGCCAAAATAAGCAGACCGAAATCCATATACATCTACTACTAATCATCCACCTTGAGATATCTATCCAGAACATCTCGCTGGTATTGAGTTGCGAGTCCCACCCAAAGTGTAAACCCAAAGCAACAGACAACTGCATTAAAAGAACTTTGCGTAAAGTAAACAATCCTTGCAACCGCGGTTACAAGCACCATTGTTTTCCCCCTTGTGGCCACAACACATCCCCTAGAATCATGTTTCTGTCAGTCAAGTGTGTCATCAGGGGGCATGTACCCACAATCGAGTATAACGTTCCTTCTTGGAGTTACTACCCACCACTTGCCAAAGCAATAAACATAAACGGAGAACATGCAATAATTACTTAGGAACAAAAATATAAGAGATCAAAACCAAATATATTACTCTATCATGATCTGAACATAATCTCATAATCCATCGGATCCCATCAAACTCAATATAGCAACAGCAGAAGAATTACATATGTGCCTCAATCATGTAGGGCAGCTCACGAGGTCTAAACCATGAAGAACAAAGAGGGAGGAGAACATCACAAAGCTACTGATCAAGGACCCATGGTCCAAGGTAGACTACTCACGACACATCCGGGAAGCGTCCATGGTGGAGGAGAAGCTCTCAGAGGTCGATCCTCCCTCCGGTAGGGTGCCGGGAAGGTTCCTGACGGTGCTCCCGATCTTGGAAGCGCGGCGGCGGCAGAACAGAGGCGAGATTGCAAAATAGGGTTCTGTCTTCAGAGTTTCCCCGTCACGGAGAATAAATAGGCGAAGGGGGGCGGCCAGAGGGGCCACCAGGGGTCCAGGCGCCCCCCCTGGCGCGACCAGGCCCCTGGCCGCGCCAGGTGGCCGCCTGGGCCCCTGGTGGTGGCCTCTGGCCCCACTTGGGTGGTTCTGGAAGACTCTGTTACGCTGATTTTTTTATCCAGTTTTCTTGGGTTGCCTCCCAACAAGCGCTTTCTTTTACGCCTTTAAGCTGGGCATAAAGATTTTAAAAGATGCTCTCACAAAAAGTAATAATTTTGAAGTAAAAGAGAGCATCAAGAAGCAAAGATGAAACACATTTAAGCCTAACCCACTTCCTATTCATAGGCATCTTGTAAGAAAATAAATCAAAGAAGCACAAAGTGACATGCATAGGAAGGTGTAACAAGAACAACTTCAAAACTTTCATCATAAAGAGAGGTGTTTTTGTAACATGAAAGTTTAGATAACCAAGCTTTCCTCTCTCAAAGTAATTTTCAGTAGCATCATGAACAACATCAAGAATATAACTATCATATAAATCATGTTGTTCATGACCTACAAGTACACGTGTATTGTTTTCAACACAGTTTTTAGGAACATATGATAGATGCAACCTATCACATTGAGCCTCAATAAGAGCACAATTCTCCGGAATATGAGTTGGATATTTCAAAAGGATAATGGGACAATCAATTGTGGGTGCAATAAACAATTTCATGCTTAACGTAGGGAACTATAGCAAGTTCATCTTTGTAAGCATCATCCATAGTGGCATCTTGACCAAAAGTATAGAAGGCATCAACTTCATCAAAAAGGGATATTTCAAAAGAATCCATAGGATCATAACATTCATATAAGGTAAGAGTCAAAGAGTTACTCTCATTAGAAGGTAGACATGGATGGCTCCATTCTTCCTCCTCTTGTTCGTCACTCTCCTCCTCTTTTTCATCCAAGGAGCTTTCAGGTTCAGTAATTTCTTCTTCCATAGAGTCCTGCAAAACATTAGTCTCTTCCTTTGGAGGAGAGATTCTCTCAAGATGATCCGTAATATAATAATTTGCATCATAATTTTCCAAAGAATATTTAAGTATAGTAAGACTCTCAAATTTGTAAGGGGCATCATCAATACTTTTAAGAAGAGAAGTAATTTCATAGGCACACTTATAAGCAACAAATTCTTCTATTTCCTCTGCATCATAAAAATCATAGTTTATCTTAGCATAAGAAGCTAAGGTTTCATCATCGTTGTACTCACATTGGAAAGCAAGGTGTCTATGCCTCATAAAGCAACAAGATTCGTCCCTGCAGAAAGATATATTATATATTGAGCGCAAGTTTCTAGCATACTGATACAATTGATGTATTTGTTTCCATAAGTGTATCCCCATTTGAGACAAGCAGTGTTCCTTGTACCTCTTTTGTTGATCCTCAGTGAATCCTCCATGCCAATAAGATCTAGTTTCAAAGAAATTAGACATTTGATTGGCAAGTAAGGAACTAGACATACTATATTTATTTATTTATTGATTTTTTATAAAGTAAACAAAGATAAAAACTAAAAGGTAAACAAACAAGACTAAAAAGTAAAGGTAAATGATAGTGGGCAACTCCCCTATCTTATCACTCGGAGTCCCCGGCAACGGCGCCAGAAATTTGCTTGATGGCGTGGAAGTGGTAATGGCTTCTCGGCCTTCGTTGGTTACCCCAAATGGAAGGTGAGATGTAGGATAACAGCAAAATTCCCCTATGTAGAGGATAGGTTTTGTCTCCCGTAGGAATCCGGCAATGATAAGTAGGTGTCAGTGGTGCACCTGACGCGGACCTACACACGAGAAGGTCGAAGGACAACTCACTGCAGCGAAGCTGCAGTCATCTACCGAAACCTTTGGAGGAAGACGACCCCTAAAAATGTCGTCGAAGAAAAGGTCTCTCTCGAGTAAAAGCGCAACGAGGAGATAGCTGAAGCTGGTCGAATACTTAGTCTTTTTACTAGTTTCTCTTTACTTTCTTGAGTCATAGGAAAAATCGTACTATCAAGAGGGGTTTGCTAGTTGAGATCTTAGTCGAAGTGAATTTGCTCTGCTCAACCTAAACCCACGAAAGCCTACCGAGAGAACTCTTACTCAGTCGAGTGATCAGCTCGAAGACAAAGTCATCGCACTTCGTGCCTTTTCGAGATAGAACTCGCTCGGTAAGTCAGCTTACTTGTTCCTCAAGTAAAGTTGCGCAATGATTGGAATCCGACCGTTGTGGAAACGCATCAAGCGGTCGCATCGGGTCACTTCAGTCATTTTACCTATCGGGATCGCCAACTATTCGCACCTACCTGCCATTTCGGGTTGGCTGCTCCACTGAAGATTCTAAGACAGAAGTACTGTGAGCATCCCAAGTGAGATTCATCGAGAGAAAACCAAAACCCAAGTATGAACTGAGTTGAGAAATTCATAGAGACTTAGGTCGAGATTTTTCGACCTTTTTATCTTGGAGAACTGCAAGTCTCCTAGACGGTTAGGCGTCTCCTGTCAAGCAGTCAAAGAGAAATTGTCGCTGCTGAAGGAAGTTTGTAAAGGTCTCGGAGATGTCCTGAATCATCTACCACGAGTGAAAACTGGACAAGCTCGAGGAGTTTGTTGCAGTGGAGAATAGGACGGAGAGAGTTTTGCTCCAGGTGTTCAATCACCAGTCCCTCCAACCAGATGTAGAACTTTGCAGAGTGTGAACTAGTTATCAAACATCGTGGTGTCAGGCTCGTTTTCCTTCTCACATTGACATTATGTATTTAGTCGTTGCATGTTTACCTTCGCTCCCAATCCTTTCGAGCTATGTATATCTTTCGATACTGTTTTTCCTTCGAGATGTCTTTAGTACTTCGCAGTTTGCATGAATTCCTTCTAAGTTCCTTAGAATTTTTAGAAGTGATCATTCACCCCCTCCCCCTATGATCATTCTTGAGCTTGCAATTGGTATCAGAGCTAGGCACTCCCTACGCTCTGCGTATTTTGGTCTAACCACCTGGAGTGTTGTCAAGAATGTCGTTTGCAGCTGTTCGTCCAGGGGAACCGATTCCTATTTACAATGGGAAGGAATATCCCTATTGGAAGGACAAAATGAAGAGGAACATCATGGCCATCAACTCTGCCGCTTGGGAAGTTGTCAAGAATGGTGTAATTGTCAAAGAAAAAAATTCTATCACTCTTGAAGAGGCAAAGAAGATGGACCTCGATGCTGAAGTCTGGGTATTCATTACAAATCATCTGATTCCAGAGAAATATCATGAAGTCAAGAATATTTCTTCGGCCAAAGGTGTCTGTGACTATCTCGAGAAGATTGGTGAAGGTGTCTCTACTCAGAAAGATGCTCGCATCGACACCCTTTGAAGCAAATTCAATCGTTTCAAGAGGCGCGAGGGAGAAAAAGTTAACTCCATATACAGCAGACTCACTGCGTTGTCAAATGAACTGATTTCCCTCGGTGTCGAAGACATTACCAATCGGATTATTGTCAGAACTTTGCTCCGCTCCCTTGATGATTCCTTCGATCACATTGTGCTGATGATTAAGGAAAGAACTGATTTCAAGGATCTTGTTGCCGTTGATATTTTTGAGAGACTCAACACCTTCGAGATGGAAGAAGATGAAAAACGAGATGTTAATGGGATTCGAAGAAAATCTCACGCACTCAAGGCCAAGGCTTCACATCACTCCTCTCCTGAAGCCAGTTCTGAAGCTAGTTGTGCCTCAGATGACCCCGAGAATATTGGAAAAGATCTGGCACTGATAATGAAAAGATTCAACCGCTTTCAGAGAAGGAACTCCTCTTCACCGAAGAAAAACTACTCTTCAAGACATTTGAGCAATTCATCACAGCATCGATCATCATCCAAAAACTCTTCAGCGAAAGATAATTGTTGCTACAAGTGCAACAAGCCAGGTCATTTCATTGTTGATTGTCCTCTCTGGGAAATTGAACATAGATCAAAGCATTCTCACTGCAACTCTTCGAGCAAGTCACACAGATCGAGCAAAAACATGAGTCGAAGAGATATGATTCAAAGTCCAGAAAGGATAAAAAAGATGGTTCTGATGATGACAAGAAGAAGAAGTACCACAAGCATCGAGAGAGTTCTTCCTCGAAATCACATTCCTCTCGACGCAAGAATTCTCACCGTGCCAAAGTCTATTTGGGTAAAGAGATGAACTCTGAAGATGAAGCATCCGGTTCCGAAGCTGAGTCAAACTCAAGATCTGGTTCTGAATCTGACGGAGTTGCTAGTCTAGCATTTGCTTCGAACAAGACTTCAATTTCATTCTTCACCAACCAAAGCAGTGAAGATGAATCTCCAGCTTACTGCTTCATGTCCAAGGCTAAGGTATCCTCTTCTAAGAATTCCTACGATACTTCTAATGGATCTGCTTATGAAAGTAACTCTAGGATAAGCTATGCCAAACTTGCCAAAATTGCTTATATCCAACAAGATGAACTAGATTCACTAAGTGAAACTATTCAAAAATCTGAGACTTTGTTGATCGATGAGATTGAGAAAGGTCAAACTTTGACAAATGAGCATGCTGCTCTGAAGGAAAAGTATGATGAACTTTCCTCTCGGCATGATCGTCTCTCAGTGGACTACGAGAAGCTAACCTATGAATTCCTTCAAAGGAAAATGGCTCTCGAGAAACTGAGAGAAGCTCATGAAGAGTTGGAGAGTGTCAATCTCACGCTCATTGCTCAACAGAGCTTAGGAGCTAAAAATTAATCTGCTTCACCTTTCTTAACCTGTTTGGAATGAAGTAAAATTGAGTCTATTTCTGATAAATCGAAAGGAAAACAACCTATTGTTATTAATGATGCTAACCCCTCGAACGAGGAAACCATTACCGAGGAACTCCTCAGGTTGAGAAATCTATTTGAAACAGGCATGTTCAAAAGTGTGCAGGGACACCAGTACCTATGTGATATCCTAAGGAAGGCTCTACTTCATAGGAATCCTCGAAATGAAGGAGTTTGTTTCGTAAGGAAACTCAACCCTGATGGCACCTACTGGGAACCCGAGCAGTATCCTAAAACTGTCTGGGTTCTGGCGAAGGAAAAGCCCATTGATATTGCTAACCTTTCAGGTTTCAGTTGCAAAATTGATAAGGCTATTGTTGATGAATCACTTGATTCTGACTACAAGCTTGTCAAAGATCAGGAAGGAAAGGTGTCGGCTGAATTCGTTGGTACTCCTCTGAAGAATGGTTTCTATAAGCGACAGATTTGGGTTCGCAAATCTCTCATAGAAAAACTGCCCCCTAACCATTTCATGCAGGGAAAATCCTCAGTACCACTGAATCACTACTATTCTCTCGAGGATAGAAATGAACCCTTGGTGCCTGCTTCAAATGTTCCCAAGAAGGAATACTATCGAGTTGATAGAAATGTTTATCGTCATCGTGACAATAATACCAAAACTGCCATTACCTACCAGTACTCTAACCCCTCGTCGAGGAATTATATTTATGGTGTGCTTGATGGTCCCGATCGACAATATAATCTTGTTCGCTATAATATCGCTGCCTCATCTAGCACTTCCATGCCTTCTAAGTCACCTTCTCATTTTGTATGGTTAAGAAGAACTAATTCTTCTGCAGGGCTATGTCTCCGGTGGATCCGAATGGGTCATGGATAGTGGCTGTATGTAACGCCCTCAGATTTTGTAACAGTAATCACTGTTGTTGGAACAGTAATCCTTTTCCTACAGTCAAATCACTGTTGCTATGTTCACTTTGATCACCTTTTTCATTCTTCCTTTCAATGATAATGTTGGGTGATATTTCAAAAGCAATGTGATCTTGGACCTTGTTCATCGTGGATCAAAACAAAGTCCAACCCAACTCTTTTGAAATCAATCAAACCTTGAAATGCTTTTGGTTAAAAATTAAAAACCATGCTGCAGATTAAAATTTTCCCAAAAATTATGAAACTACTTTTAATGATTCACAAATATTCAGTGGTCCATGTTGGTATAGTTGTGGTGATTTATCGAACTACCAAATAATTCAAATAACTAAAACCGTAGCTTGAATTGCCCGTTTTAGTCATTTAATAATTAAAAGAAATATCAAATGAATTTATTTAGTTGCACAAACTTTTGTGGCACTGTTATGCAGTGCCTTATTAATTTAGAGACACTTTAAACATTTTTCAATAATGTCTAAGCTGTTAAAACAATTGCAAAAAGAAATTAAAATTATAATAATAATAAAAAGAAAAAAAACCTAATCTATTCTACACCGGTGGGTGTAGCCCACCCTTCCTCCCCCTGGGCCGGCCCCAACCAGCCCACCCCTACGCTAGAAGAGAGCCCGACCCCCACGGGGTCAACCCCCCCCCCCCCCCCCCCACGACCGAACCGCCTCCCCCGATCTGGATCGGCCAGAGCCCCGATCCCGACCCCCTGTGCACCCCCGTCTCCCTCCAGGAACGTCGCCGGCCCGGCCTCAATGGCGAGCCCTGGCTGCCTTGCCCCCCCCCCCACCGCGGAACCCCCAGCGCCGCCCTCTTCCTCCCCGGAATCGCCTCACACAGGTCCTCGACGCCGCGGAGCAAGCCCCCGCCCCGAGCTCTGCTCCGGCCATCCCCTTCGCCCCCGAGCTCGGTCTCCCCGGCCTCCTCCGCCCCCTCCGGCTGCCGCGACCCCTCCCCGGCAACCCCCTGTGAGCCCGCTCGCTCCGCCTCTGCCCTCCCCTCCTCGTCGTGCCCTGCTCGCCGTGCGCCGCTGCGGCCAGCCCCGGCTGAGCACGGTGCTCACCACCGCGTGGCCGCGCTCGCGTGCTTGCCACGGCCGCGCCCCGCGCGTGACCTCACCGCGGCCCTGGCCGGCGTGGTGCCCCGTCTCTCCCCTCCCACCACAGCACCCTCGCCGGAGCGGCCCCTCGCCGTCGTGCCCTTGCCGCCGACGAGCTCGGGTTAGGTAACGGGCTAAACACCCCCCCTGCAGATTAAAAAAAACTATTAGTACTATGTGAGTATGACCAGTGGGCCACCTTGTTTAATTAACTAGATAACTTAAATTAAAATAACCTTTGGGTTAATATAACTGTTAATTAAACAATGTCTCAATGACACCTGGGCCCCACTGTTAGTTAGTAATTAAAATGAATTTATTAAAACTGAGAGGCTGACATGTGGGTCCCATATGTCAGCTTTGACCAGTCAAACTGTGCTGTGGATAATGTTGAATAAACAATTAAAGAAATTCAGAAAATGATTTAAAATGTTTAAAACTTATAAAATCAATATCTTTTAATCCGTAACTCGGATCAAGAAACTTTATACATGAAAGTTGATCAGAAAAATATAACGGTTGAGAATACGCTACCCGTATACCCACCACCCCCCTCTAACCCAACGAACATCGACATCCCCCCCTCCGGGCCGTTTGTCCGATAATTGTCCGATACCGTAAAACTCTCCGGATGAATTTATTCTGAACACGAAAGTTGTTCAGAATAGTTCAACTAGTCCGGATACATCACCCATACGTTTGTCGGATGTCCGCGACACCTCCGGCATGATCTTTCCCCCTTCGGACACCCTGACCGGTAATCACCCGGAACTGGCAGTTCATCCCCGGATGAATTTCCGTTCCGAGCAATGTGTATCGTACCATGTTAGAGCATCGTTAACATTTCATATGTCATGTCTTGTATTTGTATTGCTATCATTGCTGTGTATTTATTGTTTCTCCCCCCTCTTTTATTGTCCGGTAGTCTCGACGTCCGCTGCTGATGCCCCTGTGATCGACTACTTCGTCGACGACCGTACCTCTACCGTCGAGCTTACAGGCAAGCAGAGCCATTTCCTTCCCCATATATCACCTATCTTTCCGTACTTTCTTGCACTAGGCATTGCTGCTGCTGCTACGTTACAATCCTATTCAATTGCATAGCCTGTCATTGTCACCCTAGATGTATCTTTCTTTATCCTATGCTGCCTTATAATTATATTATATTCAGCAGTGAACCCTGCACATTGTTAGTCAACAGGATTAGATAGCGGGTCATGTTCACTCTGGGAGTGAATGCGGATACGATACATTACAACTGCTACAGGTACGGTTCAGAGCAGACACCGCTTCAGGCCCCTACCCCGGCTCTGCCGAGCCACATCGAGTGTGAGCTATCGAGGAGTAATCCTTGTACTCCACTCGTTGCTGACTCTGTATAGCCGTCCTAGGGTACTGAACCACGGTTGTCCTTACAGGTAAGGAGTCGGGTGACCCAACGGTGCCCGCGCAGGTTATCTTAGCGGAACAACAGGTCAGGTGTATTCCACCGGTGTGCGGCGGGCCTGGTACTGTTCGAGGCCGAAGGATTACCTGTTGTACGAAAGTCGAGCTCTACCAAGAGCACACGCGAGACAAGGTAAGGAGACGGTTCACCTTGTTGGTAACCGCACGAGTTGGTGGGACGACAGGGAAGGCACCGACGTTACTGGTGGTCCTGACTGCTGTCGTTGTCCGCGACTCATTCAGTAAGGGGCAACGATAACGGTTGTCTCGACAGAAAATTAATAAAATGCTTAACGGGTTCGGCGGATGACTTGAGTAGCCTTTTGGCTTGTACGCACTACCTCCACGTGGGGTTTCGGTGTGGGCCCTCCGCGTTGTGGTCTCGTTCGAAAGCTCTGAAAGACGTCCAGTTTCAGCATTGTGGTTGGGTCGGATCGTGCTGCGGCACTGGATCCACTTGGCGCACAACGACCCGGAGTGCGAGAGGTGATGGCCCATGAAGCTCTTGCGCTTAGGACTGTAGACCGGAGGGGACCTCTCTGATGAGCCGTAGGATGGGCCTCGGCGTGTCGGATAGCCTCGGTGGGGTGTTCCCTAACAAGGTGTACGCCACCCTGGAGATCCGAGCGTGTAGGTTAACAGTAGTGCACCCCTGCAGGGAGTTTAATCTATTCGAATAGCCGTGTCCACGGTAACAGGACGCTTTATGCTGAAGCCAGATCCTATCACTACAAACTACTACTATTAAACTGTTGGTTCCGGGTTTTCTTCCTCGCGGGGATGTCGAGGAAGGGAACTCGGAGGCAGTATTATTATTAATTATTACAACTTACTATTATACAATGCTGCAGCAACTTCTGTTGCATTGTTATTACATTCATGCTATTGAATTGTTGGCTGATTCTTACCTCATGCTGCAAGACTCGTCGGAAGATGCTAGTCTTCGATAGGCCTAGCTTCTTACCCTTATTCTGATTTCTACCTTGCAGTCCACTATATACAGCCTTCCTTTTCCATTTGATACATGTATAAATGCTTAGTAGCGGACGTAAGACTCGCGGGTATGCTAGATACTCACCCTTGCTTTATTTCCCCTTTTTCGCTTTGCCTGATCGGCCGCTGCAGTCGACGTTGGAGCCCAGGAGCAGGAGATTCCAGGAGGAGCCTACTACGACGACGAGTTCCCGTTGACTAGGAGTAATTCGGTGCATCCCAGGCAGGAGGCCTCGCCTTTTCGATCTGTATTCTCTGATGTTATTTGTGCTAGCCTTCTTAAGGCAAAACTTGACTAACTATGTCTGTACTCAGATATTATGTTTGTATGACTTATGTATTCGGGTCCGTGTGACCCCACTTCATTGTAATATATTTGGTTTATCCTTTTGTGTTTAGTGTTATGCTGTGATATTCTCACCGTGGCACCTTGATCTCCATCATGTACCCTGCGTGTATGATTACTGTACATGATCGTAAATCGAGGGCGTCACAAGTTGGTATTAGAGCCGACTGCCTGTAGGAAGCCACCCAACCACTACCTGGTCGAAGTTGAGTCTAGACTTTGAAAAACTATTTTGCTAACTTAATATTTGGCTTACGGGCCCACATCGATGTCACTACGTGTGATATCTATGGTATTAGGATACTTTTCTTCGTACCTATGCTCTGGGAATCTTCTCTCTTATCCTTGCTGGTAAGTTTTACAAACTCTGACACTAGGATCACGTTCTTTTGATTCCACCCGGCGTTCTGGTGCTACCTCATTGATTGAGTCGTGTTGCAGGAGTTCTACCCCAGGTCCCGGACCGCGGATCCCATTCTCATTCTGGGCAGGCCGCGCGTCCTCTGGCATTAACTCCTGTGGCCAACAGTTTTCTTGCGGCGTGATTGACATAGTGGAATCTATGTCGCGTCGTGTAATCCTTACCGCGGTCTGCGCGCCGCCTACTGAGTCCTTTTTCCTTAATTTCTACGACGTTACGCTGTCCGATTTTGACCGACTGTGTGCAAAGATCTGTATGTCTATATGACTACTATTGTGTATCTACTGCACTTCTCGTTCACTACTCATACTACATCATGTATGACTTCTTATCCTTGCAAATGCTTTGTCTGAACTAACCCCTGCTGTTCAGGCAGGATGGCTGACGATCCCCCACCTCCACCTTATATGGCCGCAGTACTGCAACAGTTTGATCTGAACCGTCAGTTTATGGCCGGAGTAATGACCCAGCTTTCAACCCAGAATTCTCCAATAACACTGCAAGAGTTCGTGCGCCTCAGTCCGTCCACTTTTCGCAGCTCCGCAAATCCTATGGACGCTGATGATTGGCTCTGTGATATTGCTTTTCAGATGGAGTCAGCTGCTGTTGTCCCTGCCAGTTACCTCACCTTTGCGACATATCATCTGAGGGGTCCAGCTGCTCAGTGGTGGGAAAGCCACCGGCTTGCATTGCCAGATGGAACTGTAACCACTTGGCAAGAATTCCAGTTAGCCTTCCGTGCATGGCACCTTCCTCAAGGTCTGATGGACCAGAAGAAGGAGGATTTCCGCCAACTCCGTCAGGGCCAGACAACTGTTGATGAATATCATAGGAAATTCCTTGAGTTGTCTCGCTATGCTGAGAGAGACGTCGCCACCGACGCTCGCAAACAGGAGAGATTCCGAGAAGGACTGCATCCTGAAATAGAACTCGCACTTGTCCTTCATGATTGTGCGGACTTTGCGACCCTCGTCAGCAAGGCTTTCCAAGTCGAAACTGCTCTGACTAAGCACCATGAGTCGCTCAAACGTGCTCGAGATGCTAGCCCATCTTCGAGTCGGCCTGCTCAGAAACTTAGAGTCTGGCTCCCGCACAGTGTTTTTCACCAGCCCGCTCCAACACCAAGACCGTCTTATGTTGCTCCTCGCCTGCCTCCACCGCCGAGACAGCTAACGATTCCGACTGGACATCCCAATATTATGGCTCCTCCCCCTAATGATGGCTTGTGCCGCCAGTGTGGACAGCCAGGTCACCGTGCACCATGCCCTCCTGTTGACCGTAGGAGGAACTGTCGAAACCGTCGTACCAGAAAAGGTAATACCAAGCCGCCTCTTGTTGAACGTGGCTATGCCAATCATGTTGATGTTGAGAAGGCTAGGTTGGATCCGACTATTGTGATGGGAACCCTCCTTGTTAATTCAGTACCAGCTTCTGTTCTGTTTGATTCAGAAGCCTCACATTCCTTCATATCTGTTGCGTTTGCCCGTAAGCAGGACTTGTCGTTCGAAAACCTGTACCCTCCGCTGGTGGTTTATTCTCCTGGTTCCAGTTGGGATACCTCGATGATAGCCCACAACAATCGTATTGAAATTGGAGGATTGGTATTTGCTGCTTCACTCATGGCCCTCAAGGTTTCTACCATTGACGTTATTCTTGGTATGGATTGGTTGAAAGCGCATGATGCTCACATCCGCTGTGGTACTAAAACAGTTCAGCTAACTCACCCTTCTGGCAAGACAATTCTGTACTCGGCCCGAACAGTTCAACATGCCGAGAACCAGATATATGCTCTGAATGCCCTGAACGCTGCACCTCTCGAAGGGATCGAAAACATTCCAGTCGTTCGCGATTTTCTGGACGTCTTCCCAGAAGAACTGCCGGGAATACCCCCGATCGGAGATGTCGAATTTCGTCATCGACTTGAAGCCTGGCACCGTCCCTATTGCTAAGCGCCCTTATAAGATGCCGCCTCACCACCTCCTTGAACTGAAGAAGGAGATCGACATGGCCCTTCACAAAGGCTTCATCCGTCCAAGTTCCTCTGCTTGGGGAGCACCTTCACTCTTTGTCAAGAAGAGCGATGGCACGAACCGTTTGGTCCAAGATTATCGACCTATCAACCAGGCAACAATACAGAACAAGTATCCACTCCCTCGAATCAACGATCTATATGATCAACTTGCTGGATCTACGGTGTTCTCGAAACTCGACTTGAGGTTGGGTTACCATCAGATCCGGGTCCGTGAAGAGGACATTCCGAAGACCGCTTTCATTACTCGCTATGGTTCATACGAGTACACCGTCATGTCCTTTGGCCTGACCAATGCCCCAGCCACTTTCTCTCGGTTGATGAACTATATATTCATGGAATACCTCGACAAGTTCGTCGTGGTTTATCTGGATGATATCTTGGTATACTCCAAGAATGAAGAAGAACATGTTGAACACCTTCGTCTTGTACTAGAAAAGCTTCGAGAACACAAACTCTATGCTAAGTATTCTAAGTGTGAATTCTGGCTTCCCGAAGTGACTTACCTTGGTCATGTGATTTCCAAGGATGGCGTTGCCGTCAACCCAGAACGTATTCAGGCTATTCTTGACTGGACTCCTCCCAGGACTGTAAAGCAAGTCAGAAGTTTCCTCGGCCTCGCTAGCTATTGTCGCCGTTTCGTCGAGAACTTCTCCAAGATTGCCAAGCCTCTGACTAATCTGCTTCACAAAGGCGTTAAGTTTGAGTGGACAGACAAATGCCAGGAAAGTTTTCAAGCTCTCAAGGACAAGTTTACTTCTCCCCCAGTGCTTGCTCCCCCTGATACCAAGAAGGACTTCGTGATATACTGCGATGCGTCTCGTCAAGGATTAGGCTGTGTCCTAATGCAAGAGCGCAAAGTGATTTCTTATGGCTCTCGTCAGTTGCGTTCTCACGAAGAGAAGTATCCAACACATGATCTCGAATTGGCAGCAGTAATCTATGCATTAAAGCTGTGGAGACACTACCTCGTCGGTAATCGTTGCGCGATCTACACCGATCACCAAAGCCTGAAGTACTTGTTTACTCAGCCCGACCTGAATCTCCGCCAACAAAGATGGCTCGAGACAATAGCCGATTTCAACATGGATATTCATTATACCCCTGGCAAAGCTAATGTGATGGCTGATGCCCTGAGTCGCAAAGCCTACTGTAGTGAACTTGAAGTTCAAATACAACAACCACCTCTGTATGAAGAGCTTCGCAAGCTGAACATCGAGATTGTTCCGTAGGGATATGTGAATTCCCTGGTTGTCAAACCAGACCTCGTTGACCGCATCAAGACAATACAACATTATGACTCTGACATTTGGAAGATAAAGCGTCGTGTCACTAGAGGAGAGCCCTCATTCTTCACTATTGATGCAAATGATGATAATGCAGTGTACTTCAAGGGTCGTTTAGTGGTTCCGGTAGCCAAGGCCAACCTGAACTACGCCCCTGATGTCATGAAAGAAGCTCATGATACCCCTTTGTCGATTCACCCTAGTAGTACCAAGACATTCGTCAGCGTTACTGGTGGTCTAACATGAAGCAAGACATCGCTCGATATGTTGATGAGTGTGACGTTTGCCGTCGCGTCAAGGCAGAACATCAAAGACCTGCCGGAACTCTGCAACCACTGTCTATTCCTGAATGGAAATGGGACAAGATTGAAATGGACTTCGTCACCGGTTTTCCGCGATCACAGAAGGGTCATGAGGCCATCTTTGTCGTCATCGACCGATTCTCCAAGGTTGCCCACTTTCTGCCAGTCAAGGAGACGATCTCTGCTAGTCAGTTAGCAGACTTGTATGTTTCCAGAATTGTGTCCCTCCATGGTATTCCGTTGGAGATCAGTTCTGACCGTGGCAGCATTTTCACCTCAAGATTCTGGGATAGTTTCCAAGAAGCTATGGGCACTCACCTAAACTTCAGCACCGCTTATCACCCCCGGTCGCAAGGCCAAGTTGAACGCATCAATCAAGTGCTTGAAGACATGCTTCGAGCTTTTGTCATCTCCTTCGGTAAGAAATGGGAGGAATCCCTTCCATTTGCTGAATTCTCGTGCAACAATAGCTACCAAGCTAGTCTGAAGATGGCACCCTTTGAAGTTCTCTATGGACGTAAGTGTCGAACCCCTCTGAATTGGTCAGAAACTGGGGAACGAACTCTCATTGGTCCGGAAATTATTCAGCGTGCTGAAGATCTGGTTCGCGTTATTCGTGAACACTTGAAAGCTGCTCAGTCCCGCCAGAAGAGCAACTATGACCGCAAGCATAAGGAAATGTTCTATCAACCTGGCGAATACGCGTACCTCCGTGTCACTCCGATGAGGGGCACTCACCGCTTCGGGATCAAAGGAAAGTTAGCTCCTCGCTACATTGGCCCCTTCTGTATCCTTTCCAGGAGTGGACCCGTGGCATACCGATTGGAATTGCCGCCGAACCTCTCCCAAGTCCACGATGTCTTTCACGTGTCGCAACTCCGACGCTGCTTCAAGGACCCTATCCGTGAAGTGGAAAATGATATGATTGAGTTGCAACAGGACTTGACTTATCAAGAACATCCAAGCCACATTCTTGATCAGTCTGAGCGTCGAACCCGCAACAAGACAGTCAAGTTCCTCAAGGTTCAGTGGTCGAATCATTCTGAAGAGGAGGCCACCTGGGAACGCGAAGATCGTCTTCGTGAAGAATACCCCGATCTTTTTCCCGCTACCACTTAAATTCTCGGGACGAGAATTCTTGTAATGGGGGAGATTTGTAACGCCATCAGATATTGTAACAGTAATCACTGTTGTTGGAACAGTAATCCTTTTGCTACAGTCAAATCACTGTTGCTAATTTCACTTTGATCACCTTTTGAATTCTTCCTTTCAATGATCATGTTGGGTGATATTTCAAAAGCAATGTGATCTTGGACCTTGTTCATCGTGGATCAAAACAAAGTCCAACCCAACTCTTTTGAAATCAATCAAAGCTTGAAATGCTTTTGGTTAAAAATTAAAAACCATGCTACAGATTAAACTTTGCCCAAAAATTATGAAACTACTTTTAATAATTCACAAATATTCAGTGGTCCATGTTGGTATAGTTGTGGTGATTTATCGAACTACCAAATAATTCAAATAACTAAAACCGTAGCTTGAATTTCCCGTTTTAGTCATTTAAGAATTAAAAGAAATATCAAATGAATTTATTTAGTTGCAAAAACTTTTGTGGCACTATTATGCAGTGCATTATTAATTTAGAGACACTTTAAACATTTTTCAATAATGTCTAAGCTGTTAAAACAATTGCAAAAAGAAATTAAAATGATAATAATAATAAAAAGAAAAAAAAAACCTAATCTATTCTACACCGGTGGGAGTAGCCCACCCTTCCACCCCCTGGGCCGGCCCCAGCCAGCCCACCCCTACGCTAGAAGAGAGCTCGACCCCCACGGGGTAAACCCCCCCCCCCACGACCGAACCCCCTCCCCCGATCTGGATCGGCCAGAGCCCCGATCCCGACCCCCTCTGCGCCCCCGTCTCCCTCCAGGAACGTCGCCGGCCCGGCCTCAACGGAGAGCCCTGGCTGCCTTGCCCCCGCCCACCGCGGAACCCCCAAAGCCACCCTCTTCCTCCCCGGAATCGCCTCACACAGGTCCTCGACGCCGCGGAGCAAGCCCCCGCCCCGAGCTCTTCTCCGTCCATCCCCTTCGCCCTCGAGCTCGGTCTCCCCGGCCTCCTCCGCCCCCTCCGGCTGCCGTGACCCCTCCCCGGCAACCCCCTGTGAGCCCGCTCGCTCCGCCCCTGCCCTCCCCTCCTCGTCGTGCCCTGCTCGCCGTGCGCCGCTGCAGCCAGCCCCGGCTGAGCACGGTGCTCACCACCGCGTGGCCGCGCTCGCGTGCTTGCCACGGCCGCGCCCCGCGCGTGACCTCGCCGCGGCCCTGGCCGGCGTGGTGCCCCGTCTCTCCCTTCCCACCACAGCCCCCTCGCCGTCGTGCCCTTGCCGCCGACGAGCTCGGGTTAGGCAACGGGCTAAACACCCCCCTGCAGATTAAAAAAAATTGTTAGTACTATGTGAGTATGACCAGTGGGCCACCTTGTTTAATTAACTAGATAACTTAAATTAAAATAACCTTTGGGTTAATATAACTGTTAATTAAACAATGTCGCAATGACACCTGGGCCCCACTGTTAGTTAGTAATTAAAATGAATTTATTAAAACTGAGAGGCTGACATGTGGCTCCCATATGTCAGCTTTGACCAGTCAAACTGTGCTGTGGATAATGTTGAATAAACAATTAAAGAAATTCAGAAAATGATTTAAAATGTTTAAAACTTATAAAATCAATATCTTTTAATCCGTAACTCGGATCGAGAAACTTTATACATGAAAGTTGATCAGATAAATATAACGGATAAGAATACGCTACCCGTATACCCACCACCCCCCTCTAACACAAAGAACATCGACATCCCCTCCTCCGGGCAGTCTGTCCGATAATTGCCCGATACCGTAAAACTCTCCGGATGAATTTATTCTGAAGACGAAAGTTGTTCAGAATAGTTCAACTAGTCCGGATACATCACCCATACGTTTGTCGGATGTCCACGACACCTCCGACATGATCTTTCCCCCTCCGGACACCCTGACCGGTAATCACCCGGAACTGGCAGTTCATCCCCGGATGAATTTTCGTTCCGAGCAATGTGTATCGTACCACGTTAGAGCATCGTTAACATTTCATATGTCATGTCTTGTATTTGTATTGCTATCATTGTTGTGTATTTATTGTTTCTCCGACCTCTTTTATTGTCCGGTAGTCTCGACGTCCGCTGCTGATGCCCCTGTGATCGACTACTTCGTCGACGACCGTACCTCTACCGTCGAGCTTACAGGCAAGCAGAGCCATTTCCTTCCCCATATATCGCCTATCTTTCCGTACTTTCTTGCACTAGGCATTGCTGCTGCTGCTACGTTACAATCCTATTCAATTGCATAGCCTGTCATTGTCACCCTTGATGTACCTTCCTTTATCCTATGCTTCCTTATAATTATATTATATTCAGCAGTGAACCCTGTACATTGTTAGTCAATAGGATTAGATAGCGGGTCGTGTTCACTCTGGGAGTGAATGCGGATACGATACATTACAACTGCTACAGGTACGGTTCAGAGCAGACACCGCTTCAGGCCCCTACCCCGGCTCTGCCGAGCCACATCGAGTGTGAGCTATCGAGGAGTAATCCTTGTACTCCACTCGTTGCTGACTCTGTATAGCCTTCCTAGGGTACTGAACCACGTTTGTCCTTATAGGTAAGGAGTCGGGTGACCCAACGGTGCCCGCGCAGGTTATCTTAGCGGAACGACAGGTCAGGTGTATTCCACCGGTGTGCGGCGGGCCTGGTACTGTTCGAGGCCGAAGGATTACCTGTTGTACGAAAGTCGAGCTCTACCAAGAGCACACGCGAGACAAGGTAAGGAGACGGTTCACCTTGTTGGTAACCGCACGAGTTGGTGGGACGACAGGGCAGGCACCGACGTTACTGGTGGTCCTGACTGCTGTCGTTGTCCGCGACTCATTCAGTAAGGGGCAACGATAACGGTTGTCTCGACAGAAAATTAATAAAATGCTTAACGGGTTCGGCGGATGACTTGAGTAGCCTTTTGGCTTGTACGCACTACCTCCACGTGGGGTTTTGGTGTGGGCCCTCCGCGTTGTGGTCTCATTCGAAAGCTCTGAAAGACGTCCAGTTTCAGCATTGTGGTTGGGGCGGATCGTGCTGCGGCACTGGATCCACTTGGCGCACAACGACCCGGAGTGCGAGAGGTGATGGCCCATGAAACTCTTGCGCTTAGGACTGTAGACCGGCGGGGACCTCTCTGATGACCCGTAGGATGGGCCTCGGCGTGTTGGATAGCCTCAGTGGGGTGTTCCCTAACAAGGTGTACGCCACCCTGGAGATCTGAGCGTGTAGGGTAACAGTAGTGCACCGCTGCAGGGAGTTTAATCTATTCGAATAGCTGTGTCCACGGTAACAGGACGCTTTATCCTGAAGCCAGATCCTATCACTACAAACTACTACTATTAAACTGTTGGTTTCGGGTTTTCTTCCTCGCGGGGATGTCGAGGAAGGGAACTCGGAGGCAGTATTATTATTAATTATTACAACTTACTATTATACAATGCTGCAGCAACTTCTGCTGCATTGTTATTACATTCATGCTATTGAATTGTTGGCTGATTCTTACCTCATGCTGCAAGACTCGTCGGAAGATGCTAGTCTTCGATAGGCCAAGCTTCTTACCCTTATTCTGATTTCTACCTTCCAGTCCACTATATACAGCCTCCCTTTTCCATTTGATAAATGCATAAATGCTTAGTAGCGGACGTAAGACTCGCGGGTATGCTAGATACTCACCCTTGCTTTATTTCCCCTTTTTCGCTTTGCCTGATCGGCCGCTGCAGTCGACGTTGGAGCCCAGGAGCAGGAGATTCCAGGAGGAGCCTACTACGACGACGAGTTCCCGTTGACTAGGAGTAATTCGGTGCATCCCAGGCAGGAGGCCTCGCCTTTTCAATCTGTATTCTCTGATGTTATTTGTGCTAGCCTTCTTAAGGTAAAACTTGACTAACTATGTCTGTACTCAGATATTATGTTTGTATGACTTATGTATTCGGGTCCGTGTGACCCCACTTCATTGTAATATATTTGGTTTATCCTTTTGTGTTTAGTGTTGTGCTGTGATATTCTCACCGTGGCACCTTGATCTCCATCATGTACCCTGCGTGTATGATTACTGTACATGATCGTAAATCGAGGGCGTCACACTGTACAAATCATATGACCGGAGACAAAGATTTGTTCACCGAAGACAAACTTACTAAATCCTCTCAGAGATATATTACCTTCGGTGAAAATAACAAAGGAAAAGTACTCGGTTTGGGTAAAGTTGCTATATCAAAGGATAAGCATATTGACAAGGATATGATTGTTCAATCACTAGGATATAATCTTATGTCTATCTCAAAACTTTGTGATATGGGTATGCTTGTACTGTTTTCTGCTTCTCATTGTGTTGTCTTCTCACAGGATGATTATTCCTTCGTATTCGAAGGATATCGCAAAGGTGATCTTTATATTGTTGATTTCTCTTCGGGACCTGCAGTGTCTAGATTCTTAATGGCTAAAGCCACTTCTGGTTGGCTATGGCACCGATGAATAGGTCATGCAGGAATGAAAAATCTTCAAACTGTTATCTCGAAGAAGAATATTGTTGGAATTGATAATGTGAAATTGGATAAAGATCGTCTATGCAGTGCCTGTGAAGCAGGAAAGATTGCCAAGAAACATCATTCAGCAAACACTATAATGACTACTACTCGTCCTCTTGAATTGCTTCATATGGATTTATTCGGTCCTCAAAATTATGCTAGCCTTGGAGGTAACAAGTATGGTCTTGTTATTTTTGATGATTTCTCTCGATATACTTGGGTTTTCTTTCTAGATGACAAGAGCAAGGTTGTTGAAATTTTCAAAACTTTCGCAAAGAGAGCTCAGACTGAATATGAATTATCTCTCAAGCATATCAGAAGTGATAATGGTACAGAATTCAAAAACACTCATATCGAAGTATTTATTGATGAATATGGCTTTACTCATGAATTCTCGGCTTCTTATACACCGCAACAGAATGGTGTGGTCGAGAGAAATAATCGAACACTTATTGAAATGGCCAGAACAATGCTTGTTGAATACAAGACTCCTATCAGGTTCTGGGCCGAAGCAATTAATATTGCATGTCATATCATCAACAAGGTTTATCTGCACAAATTTCTGAAGAAAACTTCACATGAGCTTATCACTGGTAAAAAGCTGAATGTTTCATATCTCAGGGTTTTTTGTGCTCCATGTTATATCAGAGATATGAATCACAGCTCTAAGTTTGCCCCAAAGGCACACGAAGGTTTTCTCCTAGTTTATGGTTCAAATTCTCACACATACAGAGTTTACAACTCTCATCTTGGCAAAGTTGTAGAAACTGTAATTGTTCGATTTGATGAAACTAACGGCTCTCAAAAGGAGAAATTACCTCTTAACCTGGATGAACCACCTTTGGATGAAGTTATCAGGTACATGGCTATTGGAGATATTCGGCCTGTTGAAGGAAATGCACATCAAGCCAACAAGAATGATGATGGTCCAATGTTCCCACACATAGCCCGGGGAGCTGGACATCAACATCCTGAAGCTAATGATGTACAGGTCGAAGGAGAACGCATAAACGAAGAAAATTCTCAACCCGAAGGAGAAGCTGAACCCGAAGGAAATGATCCCGAAGGACAAGCTGATCCTGAAGGACAAGCTGATCCCGAAGAACAACCGGATCCTCAAGCTGTCGAAGAAGCTTTACCTCGTGTTCGAAGAAGAGTGGATGTTGACTCAATACTCGAAGAGATTCGTTTACCAGGTCGTCCCACCACTCGATCTCGTACTCGTTTGGATAACTTCTGTGGAAACTTTTCGTTTGTATCCATGCTAGAACCATCAAAATTCGATGAAGCCATGAAGGACTCAGACTGGATGACTGCAATGCTCAAAGAACTTAATCAGTTCGAGAGAAATAAAGTCTGGTCCCTTGTTGATAGACCTGATCCCAGGAAGCATAATATCACTGGTACGAAGTGGATTTTTTGCAACAAGCAAGATGAAGATGGCATTGTTGTAAGGAATAAAGCTCGACTAGTTGCACAAGGCTACACCCAAATCGAAGGTATTGATTTCGGTGAGACTTATGCTCCAGTTGCTCGACTGGAATCCATTCGTGTCATTCTTGCTTTTGCCAATTACAATGGTATATTACTCTATCAAATGGATGTCAAAAGTGCATTTCTTAACGGTGAAATCGAAGAAGAAGTATATGTTATGCAGCCACCAGGTTTTGAAGACCCGAAGAATCCTGATAAGGTGTACAGGTTGCACAAGGCCCTATATGGGTTAAAGCAAGCACCTCGTGCTTGGTACGAAACTCTGAAGGATTTTCTTCTGAAGAAGGGCTTCAAACCAGGAACCACTGATCCGACTCTATTTACTCGTGCATACAAAAATGATCTTTTTGTGTGTCAAATTTATGTCGATGATATTATATTTGGCTGTACTAACCCTGATATCAGCGAAGAATTTTCTCGTATGATGTCGAAGAAATATGAAATGTCTATGATGGGTGAATTGAAGTTCTTTCTCGGGCTTCAAATCCGTCAACAGAAGAATGGGACTTTCATCTCTCAAGAGAAGTATCTCAGAGATTGCCTAAAGAAGTTTGATCTTGTCAGTTGCAAAACTATCAAGACTCCAATGCCTATGAATGTTCACCTAGATGCAGATGAGAAGGGAAAACCTTTCGATTAGAAGAAATATCACTCGATGGTAGGTTCGCTTCTTTACCTTTGTGCAACTATACCTGACATTATGCTATCAGTTTGTATGTGTGCTCGTTTTCAGGCAAACCCGAAAGAATCACATCATATTGTTGTCAAGCGAATTCTTCGATATCTGGCTCGTACACCAACTTTGGGACTATGGTATCCTAAGCGTGCCCAGTTAGATCTCATTGGATATTCTGATTCTGACTGGGATGGTGATTGAGTCGACAGGAAATCTACCTCGGGCACATGTCATTTTCTCGGTAGATCTCTTGTTTGTTGGGTTTCGAAGAAACAGAATTGTGTATCTATTTATACGGCTGAAGCCGAGTATATTGCTGCCGGTTCATGCTGCACTCAAATTCTGTGGCTCAAGCAAACGCTGAAATATTATGGCATTCTTGTGAAGAAAATTCCATTGTTATGTGATAACGAGAGTGCTATCAAAATTGCCCATAATCCGGTGCAACACTCTCGAACGAATCATATTGATATTCGTCATCATTTTCTTCGAGATCACGTTCAGTGAGAAGATATTGTTATCAGCCATGTTCGCACTGAAGATCAACTGGCTGATATCTTTACGAAGACCCTGGATGAGAAAAGGTTTTGTGCACTAAGGTGTGAGTTGAACATATTGGACTCACGCAATGTGCAGTAAGACTATAACTATCGGTAGTATGTATTATATGTTTTCTTTCGTTGTTGTTTACTTACGTTAGTTTTCTATAGTGTTTCTTTTTCGTTTGTTTTTGTTCGTTTGGTGTTGTCCTATACACTTATCACTCTGAGTTTTCTTATCACTGTTTTTTTTCTCGGATTGATTAAGTATCGGACCCTGTTTTCCCTCTATTCTATCCCTACCCCATCTTTGCTTTTCTCTCGTGAACATGTATATTTGTACTCGGTTAAGATTCCCTTCGAATGTCATTGATTCCAAAGGAAAATCTATCGAACTTTTATCTACTTTTATACTCGATGTTCGATGAGTTTGGTCTCAGACGTGGAGCAACTTTCTTTCGGTTCGTTGGGATTTTCCCGCGATTACCGCCACAAAATCCGTCTGTTGAATGCGGAGAGACGCGGAATCTGCGCCGTTGGATCGGATTTGACAGTTATGTCAGACCCCCCCTTTATAAATACTGATCCACCCCACCGGCACAGACCACGCAATTCCCTCGACTTCATCTCTCCGCACCCGAAGCTCTCTCTCGCGCGCCGTCGTGCCGATCGTCGACGTCGACTCTCTCGCCGCTTTGCTGCCGAAAGAAAGTCGCCGGAGACCTTCCCGTCGACGAGGAACTTCATCCGCGTCGCCGTAGCCGCCGCACATCACCAAGTTAGGGTATGTGAGGCTATGTACGCGATTCCAATCTCAATAGTTCATCGTGCTCCGGTTTTGTTCTTGATTTTCCGTTATTTGTTTTAGGTCTGTTTGATCCGTTCGGATCATTGAACTTTGGGAAATCAGTTTGTAGGATTCTCTGTCGATTTCCAATCTTATCTAGGTAAGAAATCTCTCGGATTCTCTCACCTAGGCATATCCCTCAGAAGCGTATCGACAGATTTACACTTGTGCACTTCTTTCTTTCAAGTTCTTCGTTAGATTTACACTCGATGAAAATCTAGCCTAGCACTTCCATGAAAAACTTGCTTCAAGACAAATTCCTCGATATGTTTACTGCGTTCAAAAGGCTTTTCCTCGAAAACAGCTGGTACTTGTTCACAACTTTCCTATATTCCCTCGTATCTATCTGTTTCGCAGGAAAATGTCTGGGAACGAAGGAAATGTCGGAGCACCCAAGCATGTGGGAGGTCGTACAAGAATCACTAATAACTCTGAAGGTTTGTCAGAGGATTTGATCATTGAGAAAAACTTGAGAACACCTGAAGGATCAGAAGATGAACGACCGAGAGAAAATAGACTGCAAGAAATTCGAAGGCTTCAAGCGCTTCGTTGGTATGAATACAAGTCAATTATTCCTCGCTGGGAGAGACTGTTTGCTTTGAAAAATCCTTGGTCCGATTAAGGACCAAGTGGACGAAAGATAATCAACCACCTCCTCCAGATGATGATCACCCTTCCTCTCTCGAAACATCTGCTGATTTTAAAGAGTTGGTTGAGGCTCGGGAAGCACGAGCGCAAAAGCGTAAGGAATCCAAAGCAAGAAAGGAGGATGTTGCTGCTGAGGGTGCCGAGGAAGTTGGCCCAAGTGCTAAACCGAAGGCTGGCAAGAAATCTGCCAAGCGAAAGAAAAAGGAAGTCACTGTTTATCCACCAGAGGCGTCTTCTGAAGAAGAAGCAAATTCAGAAGATCAAGACCCTGGCACAGAGGCTGACATCGAGGATATTGCTCTGAAGAAAAGGTCGAGCAATAAAGGCATCAGGATCTAGGAGCCAGCTGCTAAGGCTCCTCGAGCAACTATTGACATGACCAACTTGGTCATAGATCCGCCTATTTCCTCTGCTCCCCCAGTTCAATATCGCAGACAAAAACCTTCGCTCAGGTCGAAGGGAAAGCAAGCCCAAGTGGCTGAAGACGATGAGACGCTAATCCAGCGAAAGGAAAGGTTGGCCAAGAAGCAAGCTCTTGAAGCACAGGACTTGGAAAAGGCAAAGCTGTTCAACTTTCATAGTCAGCCCGAGCACAAGAAGGCAAGAGTTGCTCAACAATTGGGCATTTTACATCTGGTCAGTGAAAAGTATCGACGACAGATTGAAGAAGACATTATTCCTAGTGCTCCGAAGGAAAAGGCCGTGGCCCCAAGCGCCACCGAGAAAGTGGTGACTCCCAAAGTCACGAAGGAAAAGGATGCAGCCACTAGCGCTGTGAAGAAAAATGCTGAGGCCCCTAGTGCCTCGAAGGATAAAGCTGCGGCCCCTAGTGCCGTAAAAAAAACCGTTGTTGCTACCAAGGCCACCAAGGAGGCCGAGAAGAAAGCCAAAGAGGCTAGGCAAAAGGCTCAGCCTGCTCCAGTCCCCCGAACTGCTCCGGCTCCTGCTCCTGCCCCTGTTGCACCAGTTGTATCCGGCCCTCGTGCCGATGAAGAAAGCTCCAACAAAGGAGAATCAACTTCAAATGCTCTTTGGGATGCTGCTCAAATTTGTCATATCCTCTGGAAGATAGCCACCACTCCCCGTAAAGTCACTCATGAGGATGATGTTCCTCCTGAAATCCAAGAGCGAGTTGCTCGATACATGATTCGTTGGGAAGAACATCTTACCCAGGATCGAAAGGACAGAGAACAAGAGAGGTTTTACACCCAGCAGCTTCGAGAAGAAACTGAGGACCTTGCGTCCCGACAGTTTTTCAAGACCAAGATTGCAAACCCTTGAAGATTCCAGAAGGACACAGAAGGAAAACATAACTGATGTTAATGACAAGGTTCGACAAGTTGTATCTGCTATGTGCAAGGAGCACAATGAAGCCCTGTCCAAGATACAATCTCGAAAGAGAAAGTCTTCTGCCCCAACCTCTGCGCGTGGGACGCCAGAGATCGAGAAAAATGCCAAGAAGCAAAAGTCTACCGAGGTCGTTGCTGCAACATCACGACAGGAAACTGCACCACCCCCCACCAAGAAACCCACTCCTCCACGTAAGAAAACTCCACCACCGCGCCAAACCACTCCACCCCCTCGCCTAGCCACTCCTCCACCTCGACAACAAACACCACCACCTCGTCAACCATCACCACCAAAAGCTTCGTCGCCACCACCCAACCCTCCATCACCACCTCATGTCATTCCATCGACCACCCCAGCCATCGAGACCCAAGCTCAAGCTAAGACCGAGCAACCTGCTCAGGTCGAGAAAGAACCTCAGGCCGCCATTCCATCTGCTCAGAAGGATTATTCCTCTGCCCAGACTCTGCATGAAGGAGAAGATGCAGAAGTTGATATAACAACTGTTTCCTCCCGTCGAGATGCTGCCGAAGGACAAAGTTCTGGTGATACCAGCTCGAGTGCAAGTTCTTCCTCCTCCTCATCAAACTCTTCGGACGAAGAAATGTTGGATGTTTTTGCCCAGCTGAACGAAGATATGGAGGCCACGGAGACTGAGGAGGCCGCCCAAAATGCCCCTGTCGACGAAGGAGTTGCCGTCGAAGAACAGGCCGAGGAAAATGCTCCTGCAGCCATCCCAGCCCAGGATATTGTCTATGTTCCATCTTCAATTCCTCGTCCTGCTGAGTAAATATATCAAATTCCAGATAATGCTGCTGAAGTCTTTCCAGTCGATGAGTTGCTTCATTCTGCTCATCCGAGAGAAATGTTGCCCCTGTTCCTCCCTGATGTTCCTCGAGGAGGCCCTATCTTCAAAAGGCGTGAACACAAGCCGTTTTTCTTTGGGACCAATCCCTACGAGAAGCCCAGAAATGCATACTCTCTTCAGTTTTGGACCCAAGAGCAAGCCATCTACTACACCCGTGTGTTGTACAACAAGGCGAGAGTTTTCCAACATCAGTATCTTGATATGCCTTCGGTGTACGCAACTTCATGTTTCGAGAATGTTGCCGAAACTATTGATGGTATGCATGCTCATAAAATGTTTGCTCTTGATTGTGGCTACAATCCCGAGCTCATTAAGCAATTTTATGCCACGATGTATGTCACTGGTGATCCTGAGAATTCGAAGACGTGGAAATTTTATTACATGATTCTAGGCCAAGTACTTCACATGACCGTTGATCAATTTCTGGCCATCATCAATTTACCTCGGTTCGAAGGATTACCACACAATATTCATGACTTACCTGCTCCAACTCCTGCTGAATTTTCCTCGTTGATGAACCCAGATGTCGTAGGAGATCACTACCCTGCTGAGCCCAAGCCTAGGCATTTGGTTTTTGAAGCAAAGGCATGGTTCTATATTCTTTCGAAGACCTTGATGCCAATGCTCGATGTGCACGATGATTTTCCAATTCCTCATGATGTGCAACTTTCTCTATTGAAGTTAGTCCACGGTCACCCTTCGATTTTAAAGACTACTTCATTCACATGTTGGTGTCTTGTGCTGATGATCACAATTCCCACAAGCCATATGCACCTTGGCTGATGGCGATCTGCAATTACTCTCGGGACGTGCCATTCCCCGTATCAATATTCCCGAAGATTTTCACTCCACCGATTAGGGAAGTATTGCAGATTATCACTCGGCCCAACGATCAGTTTGCAGAGCATACTGGCATCCGCGCCCAAATGATTGAGCGTAATATTCGCTCAAAATTTATCAAGCCAGTGCAGCACATGGAGGTTTCTCTTCGGTCCCAGCAAATGCTTCAACATCACATTGACCAAGATTTCCTTCAGAAGAAAAAGATGATGGATGAGATCAACCATTTGCCAAATATTGCCATGAACAATAATCAGATGTTGTGTGAATGTCTTCGCGGTGATTGCAAAGGACTGCAGAAATTCAATTCCCTCGGTCAACTTCAACGATGCGGTTTCGAAGAATATCCTCCCCATCTCAACAGGAACTAGACCAATGATGATCGAGTAGATCGCCCAGATTTCAATATTCCTCTGCTGCCGAAGAACAGGGACGTGCTCAGTGTTGATGATTACTATCACATCACCGTGAACACCATTTCTTCCAACTCCGAGAAAGAAGAAGCTCCTCCACGCCAAGCGAGAGTTTACTCTCCACTTCCTCGAAGCCCCAGGACCCCACCGGAATCGCAGGTGGAATCTTCTGGAGATCAACACTCCTTCCGCACGAAGATTACTCCACCAGGCGGTTGCCCCATTCGTTGCGCTCCAACGCTCGCCGAATCTTCTCGACGTCGCCAGCGCCGCCCAAGCGAGTAGGGATTTCTTTCGACCCTATTCTCTCAACTTTTTGTACGTTGTGACAAAAAGGGGGAGATGTAGTGGCATCAAAGAAATAAGTTTGCCAACGGGGTTAAGGGCTTTTCTTCTCGTTCGTTGAACTTTTGAACTTTGAAGTTTCTGAGTAGTTCCAAGAAACTTTCAATTCATATTCGATTTGGTTGTAACTAACTCTAAGTAGGTCTGTGAACTGCTAATTTTCATCGTAAGATATCTATCTGCTGCTTGCGATACTTAACCTTTTGCAGGAAGCTATCTTTCGTATAAGTTCACAGGTCATTCGAGGAGATAGCATATTTCTTATTGGATATTATCTGGAATGCAATATTCACGCGCTAAGATTATTGATGTTTTTCCCTCGACTCTACTTGGCAAATATGCGCTTTACAGGAAACTCTTATCTTCCGTGCATACATCAAGGGGGAGTATTTCATCCATCTTAGCACCGGTTTTTCATCGAAAACTCAAAACTTTCAAATTATTTATCGATACCTGTTTTGTCAACAATCGTCCAAAAAGGGGGAGATTGTAAGAGCAAGTTTTGCCCCCGAAGGTTTTGGACATTGTTCGACAAAGCAGAAGAGGAACTAATATTGTTTTCGAGTATAAACACATACTTAGGGTCCGAAAGAATGGAGTTTGCAAGGAGAAGGTTGAAGGACAACTCACTACAGAAAAGCTGCAGTCATCTACAGAAACCTTTGGTGGAAGACGACCCCTAAAAATGTCGTCGAAGAAGAGGTCTCTCGAGTAAAAGCGCAACGAGGAGATAGCTGAAGCTGGTCGAAGACTTAGTCTTTTTACTATTTTCTCTTTACTTTCTTGAGTCGTAGGAAAAACCAGACTATCAAGAGGGGTTTGCTAGTTGAGATCTTAGTCGAAGTGAATTTTCTCTGCTCAACCTAAACCCACGAAAGCCTACCGAGAGAAAGCTTACTGAGTCGAGTGAATAGCTCGAAGACAAAGTCATCGCACTTCGTGCCTTCGAGAGAGAACTCGCTCGGTAACTCAGCTTACTTGTTCCTCAAGTAAAGTTGCGCAGTGCTTGGAATCCGACCATTGCGTACACGCGTCAAGCGGTCGCATCGGGTCACTTCAGTCATTTTACCTATTGGGATCGCCAACTATAAATACCCCGCACCTACCCTCCATTTTGGGTTGGCTGCTCCACTGAAGATTCTAAGACAGAAGTACTGTGAGAATCCCAAGTGAGATTCATTGAGAGAAAACCAAAACCCAAGTCTGAACTGAGTTGAGAAATTCATAGAGACTTAGGTCGAGATTGGCCGATCTTTTTATCTTGTAGAACTGCAAGTCTCCTAGACAGTTAGGCGTCGCCTATCAAGCAGTCGAAGAGAAATTGTCGCTGCTGAAGGAAGTTTGTAAAGGTCTCGGAGATGTCCTGAATCATCTACCACGAGTGAAAACTGGACAAGCTCGAGGAGTTTGTTGCAGTGGAGAATAGGACGGAGAGAGTTTTTCTCCAGGTGTTCAATCACCAGTCCCTCCGACCAGACGTGGCACTTTGCAGAGTGTGAACTGGTTTACCAAACATCGTCGTGGCAGGCTCGTTTTCCCTCTCGCATTTACATTATGTATTTACTCGTTGCCTGTTTGCCTTCGATCTTTACCTTCGCTCCCAATCCTTTCGAGCTATGTATATCTTTCGATACTATTTTTTCCTTCGAGATGTCTTTAGTCCTTCTCTGTTTGCATGAATTCCTTCTAAGTTCCTTACAATTTTTAGAATTGATCATTCACACCCTCCCCCTCTGATCATTCTTGAGCTTTCAATGTACCCACAATCGAGCATAACGTTCCCTTTTGGAGTTACTATCCACCACTTGGCCAAACCAATAAACAAAAACGGAGAAAATGCAAGAATTACTTAGGAACAAAAATATAAGAGATCGAGACCAAATATATTACTCTATCACGATCTGAACATAATCTCATAATCCATCGGATCCCATCAAACTCAACATAGCAACAGCAGAAGAATTACATATGTGCCTCGATCATGTAGGGCAGCTCACGAGGTCTAAACCATGAAGAACAAAGAGGGGAGGAGAACATCACTTAGCTACTGATCACGGACCCATGGTCCAAGGTAGTCTACTCACGGCACATCGGGGAAGCGTCCATGGTGGAGGAGAAGCTCCTGGAGGTCGATCCTCCCTCCGGAAGGGTGCTTGGAAGGGTCCTGACGGTGCTCCCGACCTTGGAAGCGCGGCGGCAGCGGAACAGAGGCGAAATTGGAAAATAGGGTTCTGTCTTTGGAGTTTCCCCTTCACGAGAAATAAATAGGCGAAGGGGGCAACCAGGGGGCCACCAGGGGTCCAGGCGCCCCCTGGCGCGGCCAGGCCCCTGGCCGCGCTAGGTAGTCGCCTGGGCCCCTGGTGGTGGCCCTCTGGCCCTACTTGCGTGCTTCCGGAAGACTCCGTACGCTGATTTTTCATCCGATTTTCCCGAATTTTTAGAGCACTTTTAATATGGGGGAAACCTGGAATAGAAAAACAGCAGAAAACAGAAACTGGCACTACGGTGCACTGAGTTAGTAGGTTAGTCCAAATATGATCAAAAGTATATGAAAGTGTATCTAGATCATAACAGTATCACACAAAACATGCATGGAGCGAGCAGAAATTATCGATACGTTTGAGACGTATCATCGTCTGAGTCAAAAACCTTTGCCCATAGGGTATCTTCACCATCATACTTGAAGATGATTGTGTATCCTCTCTGAATGTTCCTGGAATGAAGGAAAGTCTTCCAACCTCTCCGCAAGAACATGGAGTCCTCACCAGAGAAGTTAGTGGCCACCCAGATGGGCCCATGAGGCACCCCTGAGAACGAAGCCACAAACCTGGAGGCTTCGAATCCATTACAAGTTGCGCAAAAGAATCAGGAAGATGAACCCGAAGGCGGATAGTTTGAACCCTTATCAAAAAGTCATTCCTCTCAGGAGAAGAAGGGGGACATTCAGAAGGAGAGGTCGCGCGATCACTTGTTCCCCTACCTCGACCACGGCCACGGCCTCGCCCACGTCCACGACCACGGTCGCGACCTCGACCACGAGCACCTGCGTTGGAGAGGGTTCGTCGGATGCCGAAGAGGCATGAGCTTCTAGCTTGGGTGCGATGGGGATAAGCAGGTAGAAGGAGAAGAGTAAGAAGAAAGATGCGGGTGCTTGGAAGATAAAAGCTACCCGATGGCTATTTATAGTAGATCCGAGGAGGAGATCAATCAATACCAACTACCCATGGTAAATAAAATTTATGGAAAGACTCCTCGATTCCCACTACAACATCAATGTCTACTGGGCGGCGTTCCGGGCAGTGTGATCATAAATACCATAAAGGATCTTTGACAGAGAAAGTCAAAAGAAATTTTAGTTGGAAGATGAAACAAAGAAATAAGAAAGATTGGTATCGGCTCCTCGCAAACCTCAAAAAGAATGTGAGTCGATACAATCGTAAAAGCCGACTTGACAGATTAAATTTCTCAAAAACTAGTAAGGGAGCCGGCAACCATGATGGCAACAAAGAGATTGACGTGAAGACTGAAGCATCACACCAATCCTGGGGGCTAATTTCGGGGGGATGGACTAAAGCCCAGACTCGGCATTAGGTCTATGGGCCGACTCACCTACCGAAGGCCCACAAAGAAGACCCGACCCAAGGTTGGTTGCGCTAAGGAAAGAAGATTGAATCTGTAGAAGGAATTCGACTTGCCTTGTATAGCACTTAACATATTTGTAAAATAGAATAGAACTCCACCTCGTGTTGGAGTCGGACACGCGGAATCCTGGCACCCGACGCGTTTATAAGATGAGGTCCATGGAGTCCAGGGACATAAACAATCTTAGCCTAAGATAGGACTAGACACTTGTCGGCGAGGACCTAGATCTCATCGAGACTAATTTTCCGATCGAATCTCTTGTAATCATCCAAACCGACTCTTCTTTCGAGAATCGGAACTCATAATAAGAGGTAGTGATACGTCCCAAACGTATCTATAATTTATGCTTGCTCCATGCAAGTTTTGTGTGACTTTCCCATGATTTGCTTGAACTTTCATACACTTTTGAGCATATTTGGACTAATCTATTAACACAGTGCACCCATCTGCCAGTTGTTGTTTTCTGCTGTTTTTGTATTTCAGGTTTTCCGGCCATTAAAAGTGCTCCAAAAAATCCGGAAAAATCAGATTAAAAATCAGCGACCCGGAAGCTTCCGGAATCACACGGGTAGCGGAGGGGGGCCACCACCAGGAGACCAGGAGGATCCCTGGCGCGGCCCCACCCTAGGACACGCCAGGAGGCCTCCTGGCTGGCTGGTGGGTCCCCTCGACATCCCCCTCCGCCTATATTTAGCCCTCGGGGTGGAAACCCCTAATGTCGATCTATTTTCCGCGAACTCGCCTCTGTACCTCCGCCGCCGCCGTTTCAAGATCGGGGCAGCCTGAAGAAGCTGCCCTAACACCCTGCCGGGAGGAGGAACCCCCTTCGGGAGACCATCCATAGCCATGGACGCCTCCCGGATGTGCCGTGAGTAGTCCCCCTTGGACCATGGGTCCGTGACCAGTAGCTATGTGATGTACCTCTCCCCTCTTTGTGCTTCCACTTTCGAGACCTCGTGAGCTGCCTCACATGATCGAGGCACTTTTTTAATTCCTGTTGTTGCTATGCTGAGTTTGCTAGGATCTGATGGATTATGAGACTATGTTCAGATTGTGATGAGTAATATATTTAGTTCTTCTCTTTTATATTTTGTTCTTGAGTAAATTCTTGCATGTTCTCCGTTGTGGTATTTTGCTTTGGCCAAGTAGTTTGCTTGCAACTCCAAGAGGGAGCGTTATGCTTGATTGTGGGTTCAGCCCCTTGATGTCTAGCTTGAGTGACAGAAACATGAGACTAGGGGATGTGTTGTTGCCACCAGGGATAAAACAACGGTGCTTGTACCTGCGGGTGCAAGGATTGTTTACTTTACGCAAAGTTCTTTTAATGCAGTTGTCTGTTGCTTTGAGTTTACACTTTGGGTGGGATTCGCAACTTAATACCAGCAAGATGTTCTGGATAGATATCTCAAGGTGGATGATTCGTAGTAGATGCAGTTGGATTTTGGTCTACTTACCTTGGCGTACTGGCCATTGCTTTTGAGCCCTTCCTTTCTTTGCAGCATAGTTAGCATTGCGGTGCCTTCATAATTCTGTCAATTGCCCAGCTGTGATTTGTTTACCTCGCTAGCACTTTTATCGTCTTTTGGGAGAGATACATCACTAGTGAAAATCACGGGACCCCAGTCCATCTTCACATCATTCTGTACACCCTTAGTTTACTTTCAGTGTTTACTTTCAGTTGCCACTATTGTTATCTCTTGCGTTGATCCTTTGTAAACAGCAAGGCCGGAGGAATTGACAACTCCTCTGTACTCGCTGGGAGCAAAGTTATTTGTTTCTGTGTGCAGGTCCTGTCAACTCCCTAGTCAGAAGCTAGCTCCATTGGCACCTTCTTGTATTTATGTGAGTCCTACTGGAGACAAACCTTGGTATCTTCACCGAGGGAAATTTGCTGCTACGCTACATCTCACCTTCCACTTGGGTTAACCAACGAGGAGTGGGAGAACTATCCTCACGGTATCAAGATAATTTCTGGCGCCGTTGCCGGGGACTCCAGTCTACAAGATAGGGGAGTTGCACACTATCTTTTATCTTTTCTTTTTAGTCTTGTCAGTTTACCTTTCAGTTTTTACTTTTGTGTCCCTTATCAAAAATACCAAAAATACCTGCTGCTACTATGGGTTCCAATGAAAACACCAAGTTCTGTGACTTCACTAGTCACAACAACAGTGACTTTATCTGCACTCCTATTGCTCCACCTACCACTTCAGCACCTTCTTATGAAATTAAACCTGCTCTGCTTAATATTGTTATGAAAGATCAATTCTCAGGTGCTGGAGAGGACGCTGCCTTGCACTTAAACAATTTTATCGAGCTATGTGATATGCAAAAGTACAAGGAAGTGGATGGAGACATCATCAAGCTGAAGCTTTTTCCTTTCTCTCTGAGAGGAAGAGCCAAGGAGTGTCTGCAATCCTTACCCAAGAATAATATCCGTTCTTGGAGCAAATGCAAAGATGCTTTTATAGGGAAGTATTATCCCCCTGCTAAAATTATTCAATTGAGGAGTAACATTATGAATTTCAGGCAATTGGATAATGAACACGTTGCCCAGGCATGGGAACGTATGAAGACGCTTGTCAAGAACTGCCCCACACATGGACTGACTACCTGGATGGTTATCCAGACTTTTTATGCGGGCTTGAACTTTACCTCGCGGAACCTGTTAGATTCGGCCGCGGGAGGAACTTTTATGTCAACCACACTTGGTGCTGCCACAAAGCTACTTGATGACATGATGTTGAACTACTCTCAGTGGCACACCGAAAGATCTCCAACTGGTAAGAAGGTAAATTATGTCGAGGAGATCTCTTCTCTAAATGAAAAGGTTTACCTTACCATGTCTCTACTTACCAAGCAAGCTCCTATTGATCCTCAGGATGTTACTTTAAATTCTTTGGTTGCTCAAGAGCAAGTAGATGTGAATTTTGTCTCTAGAAACAACTTCAACAATAATGCTTATAGGAGTAATTTTGGTAGCAACAATCCTAGGCCTTTCCCATCCAACAACTATGGGAACAACAACACTTATCCTAGCACCAAAAACTCCACCTTTGAACTAGAGACCTTGCTCAAAGACTTTATCACTACCCAAAAAGCCTTCAACAAGTGTGTGGAATAGAAATTAGATAAATTAGATATCATCTCTTCGAAGGTAGACAACATAGCCCATGATGTGGAGATGCTGAAGATTAGAACTTCTCCCCCTGAGGAGAGGAAGACCACTCCTATGAATGCCATCCAAGTCCAAATTAATGAAAACATTAGGATGTTGGGAAAACTTAAAGAGAGATGGGCTAGAGAAAAGGAGGAAGAAGAGATAATTAAGAGCCTTCCTACTTACCACACAGTATCCACTATCCAAGTAGTTGAGGATGTCCAAACTGTTAGCACCCATCACACCCCTAGTCCCACTGGACCTACCAATGGTGATGCTACCACCTCAACCATAAATGAAGAAACCTCTATGAACATAGAGACTTTCGAACAAGTGAGCCTAAATGATATCACTACCTCCTTGATAGATAGTAGTGACCTAGACTTTGACAACTGCACTTTACCTGAAGTTATTGGTTTCCTACACAAGATGTCTAGAGACCCCCACACTAGCACACTTAATCTTGCCTTCACTGAGCATATCACCAATGCTCTAATCAAGGTTAGGGAGGAGAAGCTTAGACTAGAAGCCTCCATACCTAGGAAGCTAGAAAATGGTTGGGATCCTATGATAAAAATCAAATTGAATAACTTCTCTTGTTATGCTCTTTGTGATGTTGGAGCAAGTACCTCTATTATGCCCAAAAGAATGTATGATATGCTTGAATTGAAACCTTTTGATCCCTGTTCTTTTGGTGTTCGTCTTGTTGATTCTTCCATAAAGAAACCTTTGGGGAAGATCGGCGATGTTCTTATCATTGTCAATGACAATTATGTTCCCGTTGATTTCACTATTATGGTCATTGAGTGTGAGCCCTCTTGTCCAATTATTTTGGGACGTCCTTTTCTTCGCACAGTTGGTGTTTTTATTGACATGAAAGAGGGGAATATCAAATTCCAATTCCCTCTCAAGAAAGGTATGGAACATTTCCCTAGGAAAAATATTAAGTTACCTTTTGAGTCCGTCACACGGGCTAGTTATTCTCTTGAAAAGACTTGATCTTCTGCTTTAAGCCTAGCTAATGGCTCTAAAGAAGCGCTTTCGGGAGGTAGCCCGCAACGAATTTAGGTTTTTCTTTTTTCTTTAATTCTGTTCTTAGTGGTCTTGATGATTGTTACTACTGTAGCAACATCATTGTATCTTTACTTTTCAAGCTTTGTGCCTTTTATAGCCTCATACGACAAGGGAAGTGAATGTTGTGACATGCTGTCCAGAAAACAAATTCTGTCCTCGTGACTAGAAAAATCATAGAAAAATCCCAGTTCATCTTTTTGAGCTGAATTTTTTACACAGAGTGCTCTATACAATTACTAAAATTGCGTACATTCTGAGTTTTTTTATTTGAGTTGCAGAAGTACCCTAAAAAATTCGTTTTTACCTGCTGGTCTGTTTTTCACAGATTCTTTCCTGTTTTGCCTTTTCTTCGTTTTGCAAACCTTAAGCTTGCTTTTTCTTTGCAAAAACCTTTTGGAAATCTTGAGAAACAGTAGCCCTTCAAGGTTATCTTTATTTCCAGTAGAGGAAAAATTATTTTAGTAGGGTACTAACCTCGCTAATCAGTCTACAATGAGTTATGTATGAAGGGAGTTTTCAAGTGCGCGATGGAAGATGATGAAAGAAGATCTTGGAGTGTCAAACGCTCAAGCTTGGGGATGCCCATGTGCACCCCCAATAAATATTCAAGGAGACTCAAGCGTCTAAGCTTGGGGATGCCCCCGTGCATCCCCTTCTTCATCAACAATTATCAGTTCGTCCCTCGTTGCACTATATTTTTATCACTTCATGCGTTATGTTCTATGCTTGGAGCGTCTCGCTCTTTACTTTTCTTAGGTTTGTTTTTGCTTTGTTTTCTGTTCATAACAAGTTAGACCCCAGCTTACTCTTTTTTGTGGGAGAGATACACGCTCCGCTTGAACTAGAACTCCTCATAGGATTTGCATGCTTATTCTTTTAGCTGTGAGTTGTTCTTTTTCTTTTCTTAGTTGCTGCTCTGTTTAGTTGTAGTGCTTTAGTTTTTCTAGAGCTTTTATTTTATTTTAGGTTGAACTTTCTATAGGTTGCATGTTTTATCTTGTTAGAGAGTTTGCCTGTTGCACTGAGTTTTGTGTCTTGACTAGAAGTAGGTAGTTAAAGTTGATGTTCTCTTTGTAGTAGTAACTTGCAATAGTTTTGAGGTATTGACTAGAGTAATGTTTGAACTTTTGGTGTCAAGAGCTCGAGCCTATTAGTGATAGATGTCGTATTTTGGGCAATCCGTGTGTTTTTCGAAAACCAAAAACCCCTGTTGAGAACTCTAGCTACTAGATGGATCACTAACCTCTGGAGGGTTCGAATATTAGAGTACACTCACGTACCATGAGTCGAGGATGCGCAAGGATAAACAAACCCCCATACACTCCTCCTCGGGGTGCTTGTCTCTTTGTGAACCTCCTGATTAGATTGAGAGTTACCGATAATAAGTGCATGAGTTCTTCAGACTAATGTGAGTATTCGAAAGTTGACACTTCCACCCACCTATACTTTTTCTAGCCTCTTCGGTACCGTGCATTTCCCTTTCTCACCTTGAGAGTTGGCGCATACTTCGTCGGTGCATCCAAACCCTTGGCACGATACGCTCTGTCATCATAAGCCTCCTTATATCTTTCCTCAAAACAGCCACCATACCTACCTACAAGGCATTTCCATAGCCTTTCTGAGATACATTGCCATGCAACATCCACCTTCTCATGACTTGATCCTCATGTCATACATACTACTTGCTTGATCGATGAGCCGCATGCTAGTTGGGCCTTGCCCTAATCATTGCTACATGACGCGCTAGTATCATTGCATATCCTGCTATCCTGGCAGAGGCATACATTTGCATCATGATAGTTATATCTTCTTTATGTGAGTACCGTTGTAAAGTGTGAATGATCTCCTATATTCTTGTAAAATATAGAGTGTTTCCCATAAAGTGAGGAAAAGAACCCAAAGAGGACAAAATCAAAAGATCCCAAAGAGGAAAAATGAGAGTTAAATAGAAAGATCCATTGAGGCCACCAAAAAATACAAAAAAATAGAAAAAAGAGAAAAAGATAAATAAAAAGAGAGAAGGGGGCACACTATTATTCCTTTTGAGAGATCCACACTAGTACTTCATCCTCTATCCCTTGTACTCCATAGAGATCATCATCATGCATATAGCTATGTGGGGACCTTCACACTATAGAACTTGGCTAGTATATTCCAATGATGAGCCTCCTCAAACGAGCTCTAGGTCTTCTTGAGCAAGCAAGTTAGATGCACCCCCACTAGTTTCCTTGGAGAGCTTTTAGCTCACATGTGCATCCGTTGCATGGCAATCCCTACTCCTCACATCATATCTATCATATTGCCTTCTCTCGCCTATGATTGTCCTCATTGATGTGAGCCTTTCACACCTTTTGGTCTTCCTCCTCCACCTTATTTCTGTTTCACCCTTTAGGTGTCAACTTTATTGCTTACTCTCATCCATTGCATGAGTGCTCAAAATATCGAAAGGGAGTGGATCGGTTTGACTTGTACCTGGCTAGTGGTCTGGGGACGAGTCAAGATAAGAATCCAAAGGAGAACAAGTGTGAAACTTTAGTAGATATTTGTTCTCAACAACCTTTTTTCTCTCTTTTTCCCAGTCCCCTGCTTGCACACAAACACCATCTGGAGACATTCGAGTCACGGACAGCGAGAGCTCTTGCACCTTTTGTTCTTTTGTTTCTTCTGTCAATGCTAATATAGACTCTTGCTTGTTAAGAGTTGTATTGAATTGCATGCTTTAATTGCTTTACTTAAAAGTCCTTATATGGTTGTGTGGCATGTCATCACAGAAATTATGCTTGTTATCATTTACCTACTCGAGGAGGAGCAGGAATTAAGCTTGGGGATGTTGATACGTCCCAAACGTATCTATAATTTCTGCTTGCTCCATGCATGTTTTGTGTGACTTTGCCATGATTTGCTTGATCTTTCATACACTTTTGAGCATATTTGGACTAATCTATTAACCCAGTGCACCCAGCTGCCAGTTGCTGTTTTCTGCTGTTTTTCTATTTCAGGTTTTTCGGCCATTAAAAGTGCTCCAAAAAATCCAGAAAAATCAAATAAAAAATCAGCGACCCGGAAGCTTCCGGAATCACCAAGGTAGCGGATGGGGGCCACCACCAGGAGACCAGGAGGGTCCTTGGCGCAGCCCCACCCTAGGCCGCGCTAGGAGGCCTCCTGGCTGCCTGGTGGGTCCCCTCGACACCCCCCCCTACGCCTATATTTAGCCCTCGGGGTGGAAACCCCTAATATTGATCTATTTTCCGCGAACTCGCCTCTGTACCGCCGCCGCCGCCGTTTCAAGATCGGGGCTGCCTGGAGAAGCTACATGTAAGGCCCAATATGCGGTACTGTTCCAGATCTAGATGTTTCCATCTAGATCTGGGGACGAAGCACATATCGGTCCCACCGTGACATATGACAAAGCCATATGCCCCGGATTTCCAACATGATGTCACAACATTACAGATACAAGGATACAACATCTCATACAATCGGCATACAACTGCCTTAAATACAATACATCAGTGAAAGGTATATGTCTGAGTACAGACTACAATCAAATGCCTACTGTCAAAGAGAAAAACATCGATCCCCATAACCACACGGGTCCAGGCCCTCCGCCGGGATCCGCCTAACTAGTCGTCGTCGAGTCTCCACGTGAAACGTTGATCACCATACCTGTTGTCGATCAAGAACCCTGAAAAGAGTTTGGGGGTAGCATCATGAGTACAGAAGTACTCAGCATCCAACTGTAGTGGTCAACTGACCCAACAAGGACTTCATCACTCGTCATTCTAGGACAACTAGTAGTTTACGGTAAGGAAGGGGTAAGTGGTGAGGTTGCTGCCGCACTAGCATTTATGTAGTGGCTAACGATCTATAGAGTAAGATAAGAAGCCAAGCATTCGATGAGGTATCGCCTCCAAAAGGTCTTGCTATCAACTACTTACGCAAACATAACACCTATCCTATCCTTGTCCTCCTCTTCGCATCCCGACGAAGAAAAGGCAGCCAAGGCACACACACGTTGATCAAGTTATATTAAGATTATCTCAGTTGTTGTTGTCTATGAACAAGGAGTAGGTCTCAAGTCGTCCATAACTGTGGACACGGCTTCTCGAAAAGATTTAACCCTGCAGGGGTGTACCAACTTCCCATTACAAGGCTTCGCACGCATGCCCATCTCTCTCAGTTGCTACCCATTATAGGCAACCATTTTATGATTTAGTTCCGGGAGATCCGAAACGGCAGGTACCTCTAACTAACAACGGACAAATCCGGGTGGCCCTCAGTGAGTCGACACCAAACTTAAAAGCCGGCCACGCTCTCCAATTGGTCTCTACCGTCTGTCGCAGGTTTGGATAGCCGGTTAATCACACATGGGAAACCAGGTCCTCAGCTGAACAAGGTGGGCCAGCAAGGGAACTATGTCCTCACTGGTCCGGGTTGGTTTGAAAACTACTGGCGGCCGACCAGCACACACACGGTTTCAAATGGTAAATCAGCTTGGGCCACGACTATAAATGTTTGAAGCTAGGTAGGTAAGAAGAGGGGACCCCATAAAATCCCACACGCGGTTAGGCACGCTCAGTCTTAAAACCAATACCCGGAACTCGGGTCCTAGGTGACTCGAATGGAACAAAGCGTCGGGGCGGGATAGCCTAGACCTTCCATCCTTCGTCGAATATAGTCAACATTATAATAATCATATCATCCAAAACAATATAATAATGTGATATCCCAAACCAAGGAGTAACAGGGGGTAACATCGTAGCATCCTAAGCATGCATACTAAGCAGGGGCTGAGCAACGAGCAATAGTAACATAGCAGTACATGGTTTGCTGGGAGGGGACATGGCTGTATCGGTTTGAAAGAGGTTGTAAACATGTGGTAGGATCAAACATCGAACCTATCCTAGACTAGCATGCAAACCGTTTGTTGAAATAGAATGTATCATAAGTAATGTATAGTCCTTGCCTGTTGATAAGTCGGGTTCCGAAGGTGTAGTTGATCGCAAGCTCGCATCGTCTCCGAGAGGTACCCGCGGAAGCACACAAGACGGTAAATACTGGAAAGCAATCAACGAGCAAGCATCTATTACTACGAGGCAAACACGAGCAAACATCAACAAGAAGGCAACACGAGACATCGCACCTACCGTCGAGAGCGGTTACTAACAGGTTAAGTGGAGTACTCGTCACACACGATGATACCGCACATTCAGAAAGGTTCAAGTTGTTTAGCTACAGGTTATCAACAAAGGTTGTTAACATGGCATCTCACTCAAGCATGGCATAGCACACAAACATTACAAGAGGTGAAGCATAAGTAAACTATATAATCTAGTAACTTTAAGTGGGGGGTAAAATCTATACATGGCAAACTATTGCGGACCCCCACGATAAAAATGGAATTTGGTATTGTTTTCCCTAAACATAATTTTATTATTTTTATTAACAAGCAAGAGCAACATAAACACAATCTACACAAAATTCTAGTCAAGTTACATATAAAGAACATTTTAATCGGAGCAGCGGTTAAAAAGTTATGGCAATTACAGTTTACAGTGGCATGGGTTGTAATTAGCAGAAAATTAGCATGTAGACAAGTTCAAACATGTCAAACAACAACATTTTAATAATCTACGCGAAAACGGAGCAACTTTCATGTAGAAAGCGTCCCCATCCGACTAACGGTTAAAAAGATACGGGCCTCGGCAAAACGCAACACAATCTGCCATTTTTATTAAAAAGAAAAGGCTAATAGGTGCTCTTGGGCCAAATCTGCTACCATTGGGCCCAAACAGAGGCGGCGCTAGATAATAAAAAAACGCCACATGCGCTACACAGCAATGGGCCAAGCCCAACAAGAAAAGAAAAAAAATAAAAAAAGGGAGGCGCTCACCTAGTGGGCCAAGCCCAGGTGCAGGGGTGGGCGCGGCATACTTGTTGCTCGCCCTGGGCGAGGAATAGCGCCAGGCGGGGGCGCGCAGCTGGGTCAAGGAGGTGGGCCGCTTGGGTCCAGGCCGGCCCACGACGGCGGCTGGATCGAGGCTGGCCTCGTCCCCGTCCCGCTCGGGCCTGGCCATGGCGGTGGTTGGCGGCGCCGGTGTCGCTCGTCGGCGAGAAGGGCGAGGGGCGCGGTGGCACAGGGGCGTTGAGCGGCGGATCTCGCCGGATCTTGGCCGACTGCGCGCTGCAGGGCGTCGGGGCGAGCTCGTGGAGGGCGGCAGCCGAGCTCGGCTCGAGCATCCATGGCGGCCCGGTTCCGTGGTGACCTGCGGCAGGGGAAGAGAGGGAGGAGGTGAGGGAGGTGCGGGAGGAGGAAAGGGCGCGGGGGAAGGAGAAGGGTGGCCGGCGGCGGGCGGCTCCCTGGACGGAGTGGAGGCGGCGGCGCGGACGAGGCGGCTTGGATGGTGGAGCACGGGCTGCAGCACGGGGCGATCCCAAGCGTTCTCGACCGTTGGATCTGCCGATCCAACGGTCCAGATCCAAGGGGGCTGCAATTTTGTGGCTAGGGAAACCCTAGAAAGAGGTGGGGGAGTGGTGGTGTTTATATAGCCCAGGTGGCTGGCAGTTTGCAAAAACATCCCCGGTTTTTCTCTCGCGCGCGCGGTGTTTACGTTTCTCGCCGCCGGGGGTCTGCAGGACCTCCGATTCGGCTAAAACTTCGAACTACGCGATCAGCGCGTCGAGCCGGCGGCGTTCACCTCGCGCTGCAACCGTTCCGAGAACACTTTCCGGCGCGCTATAAAAATAACCCATTTAATTATTAAACAGGGTTTTCGTTCTGTTGGCTGCGGCTGGTCTCGTTCGTTTTTCGCGATGGTGATCGGGCGAAACCCGGTGTCGCAAAGGTCGAGTGTTAGAGTGGCAATGGTCGGTCTCCGTCCGGTACGAGATAAGATGGGAAAAATAATCGCCGATCGATAAATCGGGGATGCAAACACCGCAAACAAATCAGACAATCAAACAATTCACACCGAAAACAAAATTTTAAATTTTTGTGAAATCTGGGTTGTTACAATACAACACCACCAACAAGGGATCTCGTCCCGAGATCCAGGATGATCCGGGGGAGAGGAGAGGAGAGAAAAGAGAGTCGACAATCTTCAACACCACCAACAAGGGACTCTGCTCCATGTCGACGTCGAACTTCCGTCGAGAAACTTTCCGCAGGGAGATGGCGACGTCGAAGAACAAAGCCATCAGGGGATCAAGAGGAAGCTGCATGTAAGGCCCGATATGCGGTACTATTCCAGATCTAGATGTTTCCATCTAGATCTGGGAACGAAGCACATATCGGTCCCACCGCGACATATGACAAAGCCATATGCCCCGGCTTTCCAACATGATGTCACAACATTACAGATACAAGGATACAACATCTCATACAATCGGCATACAACTGCCTTAAATACAATACATCAGCGGAAGGTATATGTCTGAGTATAGACTACAATCAAATGCCTACTGGCAAAGAGAAAAATATCGATCCCCATAACCACACGGGTCCAGGCCCTCCGCCGGGATCCGCCTAACTAGTCGTCGTCGAGTCTCCACATGAAACGTCGATCACCATACCTGTTGTCGATCAAGAAACCTGAAAAGAGTTTGGGGGTAGTATCATGAGTACAGAAGTACTCAGCATCCAACTGTAGTGGTCAACTTACCCAGCAAGGACTTCATCACTCCTCATTCTAGGACAACTAGTAGTTTACGTTAAGCAAGGGGTAAGTGGTGAGGTTGTTGCCGCACTAGCATTTATGAAGTGGCTAACGATCTAGAGAGTAAGATAATAAGCCAAGCATTCGATGAGGAATCGCCTCCAACAAGTCTTGCTATCAACTACTTACGCAAACATAACATCTATCCTATCCTTGTCCTCCTCTTCGCATCCCGACGAAGAAAAGGCAGTCAAGGCACACACACGTTGATCAAGCTATATTAAGATTATCTCAGTTGTTGTTGTCTATGAACAAGGAGTAGGTCTCAAGTCGCCATAACCGTGGACACGGCTTCTCGAAAAGATTTAAGCCTGCAGGGGTGTACCAACTGCCCATTACAAGGCTCCGCACGCACGCCCATCTCTCTCAGTTGCTACCCATTATAGGCAACCATTTTATGATTTAGTTCTGAGAGATCCGAAACGACAGGTCCCTCTAACTAACAGCGAACAAATCCGGGTGGCCCCCGGTGAGTCGACACCCAACTCAAAAGCCGGCCGCGCTCTCGAATCGGTCTCTACCGTCTGTCGCAGGTTTGGATAGCCGGTTAATCACACATGGGAAACCGGGTCCTCAGTTGAACAAGGTGGGCCAGCAAGGGAACTATGTCCTCACTGGTCCGGGTTGGTTTGAAAACTACTGGCGGCCGACCAACACACACACGGTTTCAAATGGTAAATCAGCTTGGGCAACCACTAGAAATGTTTGAAGCTAGGTAGGTAAGAAGAGGGGACCCCATAAAATCCCACACGCGGTTAGGCACGCTCAGTCTTAAAACCAATACCCGGAACTCGGGTCCTAGGTGACTCAAATGGAACAAAGCGTCGGGGCGGGATAGCCTAGACCTTCCATCCTTCGTCGAATATAGTCAACATTATAATAATCATATCATCCAAAACAATATAATAATGTGATATCCCAAACCAAGGAGTAACAAGGGGTAACATCATAGCATCCTAAGCATGCATACTAAGTAGGGGCTGAGCAATGAGCAATAGTAACATAGCAGTACATGGTTTGCTGGGAGGAGACATGGCTGTATCGGTTTGAAAGAAGCTGTAAACATGTGGTAGGATCAAACATCGAACCTATCCTAGACTAGCATGCAAACCGCTGGTTGAAATAGAATGGATCATAAGTAATGTATAGTCCTTGCCTGTTGATAAGTCGGGTTCCGAAGGTGTAGTTGATCGCAAGCTCGCATCATCTCCGAGAGGTACCCGCGGAAGCACACAAGACGGTAAACAATGGAAAGCAATCAACGAGCAAGCATCTATTACTACGAGGCAAACACGAGCAAGCATCAACAAGAAGGCAACACGAGACATCGCACCTACCGTCGAGAGCGCTTACTAACAGGTTAAGTGGAGTACTCATCACACACGACGATACCGCACATTTAGAAAGGTTCAACTTGTTTAGCTACAGGTTATCAACAAAGGTTGTTAACATGGCATCTCACTCAAGCATGGCATAGCACACAAACATTACAAGAGGTGAAGCAAAAATAAACTAGCTAATCTAGTCACTTTAAGTGGGGCGTAAATCTATACATGGCAAACTATTGAGGACCCCCACGATAAAAATGGAATTTGGTACTGTTTTCCCTAAACATAATTTTATTATTTTTATTAACAAGCAAGATCAACATAAACACAATCTACACAAAATTCTAGTCAAGTTACATATAAAGAACATTTTAATCGGAGCAGCGGTTAAAAAGTTATGGCAATTACAGTTTACAGTGGCATGGGTTGTAATTAGCAGAAAAACAGCATGTAGACAAGTTCAAACATGTCAAACAACAACATTTTAATAATCTACGCGAAAACGGAGCAACTTTCATGTAGAAAGCGTCCCCATCCGACTAACGGTTAAAAAGATACGGGCCTCGGCAAAACGCAACACAATCTGCCATTTTTATTAAAAAGAAAAGGCTAATAGGTGCTCTTGGGCCAAATCTGCTACCATTGGGCCCAAACAGAGGCGGCGCTAGATAATAAAAAAACGCCACATGCGCTACACAGCAATGGGCCAAGCCCAATAGGAAAAAAAAGAAAAAAAAGGGAGGCGCTCACCTAGTGGGCCAAGCCCAGGTGCAGGGGTGGGCGCGGCATACTTGTTGCTCGCCCTAGGCGAGGAATAGCGCAAGGCGGGGGCGCGCAGATGGGCCAGGGAGGTGGGCCGCTTGGGTCCAGGCCGGCCAACGGCGGCGGCTGGATCGGGGCTGGCCTCGTCCCCGTCCCGCTCGGGACTGGCCATGGCGGTGGTTGGCGGCGCCGGTGTCGCTCGCCGGCGAGAAGGGCGAGGGGCGCGGTGGCACATGGGCGCTGAGCGGTGGATCCCGCCGGATCTTGGCTGGCTACGCGCTGCAGGGCGCCGGGGCGAGCTCGTGGAGGGCGGCAGCCGAGCTCGGCTCGAGCATCACTGGCGGCCCGGTTCCGTGGTGACCTGCGGCAAGGGAAGAAAGGGAGGAGGTGAGGGAGGTGCAGGAGGAGGAAAGGGCGCGGGGGAAGGAGAAGGGTAGCCGGCGGGGGGTGGCTCCCTGGCCGGAGTGGAGGCGGCGGCGCGGACGAGGCGGCTCGGACGGTGGAGCACGGGCTGCAGCACGGGGGGATCCCAAGCGTTCTCGACCGTTGGATCGGCAGATCCAAGGGGGCTGCAATTTTGTGGCTAGGGAAACCCTAGAAATAGGTGGGGGAGTGGGGGATTGGTGGTGTTTATATAGCCTAGGTGGCTGGCAGTTTGCAAAAACATCCCCGATTTTTCTCTCGCGCGCGCGGTGTTTACGTTTCTGACCGCCGGGGGTCCGCAGGACATCCGATTCGGCTAAAACTTCGAACTGCGCGATCAGCGCGTCGAGCCGGCGGCGTTCACCTCGCGCTGGAACCTTTCCGAGAACACTTTCCGGCGCGCTATAAAAATAACCCGTTTAATTATTAAACGGGGTTTTCGTTCTGTTAGCTGCGGCTGGTCTCGTGCGGTTTTCGCGACAGTGATCGGGCGAAACCCGGTGTCGCAAACGTTGATTGTCAGAGTGGCAATGGTCGGTCTGTGTCCGGTACGAGATGAGAGGGGAAAAATAATCGCCGATCGATAAATTGGGGATGCAAACACAGCAAACAAATCAGACAATCAAACAATTCACACCGAAAACAAAATTTTATTTTTTGTGAAATCTGGGTTGTTACACTGCCCCGGCACCCTGCCGGGAGGAGGAACCCCCTCCGGGAGATCATCCATAGCCATGGACGCCTCCTGGATGTGTCGTGACTAGTCCCACTTGGACCATGGGTCCGTTACCAGTAGATATGTGATGTACCTCTCCCCTCTTTGTGCTTCCACTTTCGAGACCTCGTGAGCTGCCTCACATGATCGAGGCACTTTTGTAATTTCTGTTGTTGCTATGCTGAGTTTTCTGGGATCTGATGGATTATGAGACTATGTTGAGATTGTGATGAGTAATATATTTAGTTCTTCTCTTTTATATTTTGTTCTTGAGTAAATTCTTGCATGTTCTCCGTTGCAGTATTTTGCTTTGGCCAAGTAGTTTTCTTGCAACTCCAAGAGGGAGCGTTATGCTTGATTGTGGGTTCAGCGCCTTGATGTCTAGCCTGAGTGACAGAAACATGAGACTAGGGGATGTGTTGTTGTCACCAGGGATAAAACAACGGTGCTTGTACCCGCGGGTGCAAGGATTGTTTACTTTACGCAAAGTTCTTTTAATGCAGTTGTCTGTTGCTTTGAGTTTACACTTTGGGTGGGATTCGCAACTTAATACCAGCGAGATGTTCTGGATAGATATCTCAAGGTGGATGATTCGTAGTAGATGCAGTTGGATTTCGGTCTACTTACCTTGGCGTACTGCCCATTGCTTTTGAGCCCTTCCTTTCTTTGCAGCATAGTTAGCATTGCCGTGCCTTCATAATTCTGTCAATTGCCCAGCTGTGATTTGTTTACCTCGCTAGCATTTTTATCGTCTTTTGGGAGAGAGACATCACTAGTGAAAATCACGGGACCCCGGTCCATCTTCACATCATTGTTTACACCCTTAGTTTACTTTCATTCTTTACTGTCAGTTGCCACTATTATTATCTCTTGCGTTGACCCTTTGTAAACAGCAAGGCCGGAGGAATTGACAACTCCTCTGTACTCGTTGGGAGCAAAGTTATTTGTTTCTCTGTGCAGGTCCTGTCAACTCCCTAGTCAGAAGCTAGCGCCGTTGGCACCTTCTTGTATTTCTGCGAGTCCTACTGGAGACAAACCTTGGTATCTTCACCGAGGGAAATTTGCCGCTATGCTACATCTCACCTTCCACTTGGGGTAACCAACGAGGAGTGAGAGAACTATCCTCACCGTATCAGGAAGCAGGAGTAGGCTTTTACCTTGAGACAAAGAGGGGACGAAACCTGGGTAAATCACTGAGTCTCTTGTCAATGTCGACTCTCTCCACGAAATCGCGTCGCAGCAAAGGTCCCATGTTAAGTCCAACTCTTCGGACATCTGCCGTGACTTTCCCATGACAGTTTTACCGAGTAGTTTTACCGAGTGCTTTTTCTGAGTTACATTCAGTATCGAGTTGCAGCTAATTCAAATACAAAGATAAACCGAGATGCAGCAAAAACCGAGCTATCGCTTACTCAGAAACCAAGATGTACCGAGTTACTTGCTACTCGGAAGCCATAAGTGAACCAAGTTACTTGCTACTTGGAAACCAAGATGTACCTAGTTACTCGTTACTCAGAAGCCATAAGTGAAACGAGTTACTCGTTACTCGGAAGCCATAAGTGAACCAAGTTACTTATTACTCAGAAGCAAAACATGAACTGAGTTACTCGTTACTCGGAAGCCATATGTGTACCAAGTTACTTGTTACTCGAAAGCCAAGATGAACCAAGTTACTCGTTACTCGGAAACCATAGTGTACCGAGTTACTCATTTCTCGAAATCAAGAGATGACCGAGTTACTCGTTACTCGGAAGCCATAGTGTATTGAGTTACTCGTTACTCGGATTACCGAGTTACTCATTACTCGGAGTAAAGGGACGTGACCGAGTTACCTCTAACTCGGAGACAAGGTCAAACGCCGAGTTACTTCTAACTCAGAGACAAGCATCTGTCGAGTAATGGCCAACTCGGAAGCATGTAACAAATAGTTCTAACTCGGAAGCTCGTACTTGGTTGTTCTAACTCTGAAGAGGAAAGCGTTGATTGCACCTGGACACGGACAGCTCAGAAGGAATAAGATGTGTCCGAGTTGGACTAGGCGGTAACGATTTGGAAAGAATCCTGACTTGTTTTCTTGTACGGGAAGCGTGGCCCGAGTCCTTGCCTTGCACGGGAAGACCAAGCCCCTCATATATACATGAGGTGACGGCCGATTGAAATGAACACAACAATCAAAACACAACCTACAAACCCTACCTTTACATCTAATCTACCGTGTTCCTTCTTCTCGTTCTTCGTCTACTCTTGTTCCTCCAGGAAAACGAATCATGAAGCTCCAGGGGCGTCCAGTACGACCTAGGGCGGTCAATCGTCGCCGAGTTCTCTGGCGTGGTCCCTCCCGAGGGCTTGGGGCGTCTGGTGTCAAAAGAGATTGTCTTGCGTATCCTGCTTCCGGTCGGCCTCCCACCGTGCGAGCTGCGGAGTATCTCCCTCGGTGCCGTGGGTACACGTGATGTGTTTGTGTAGGGCGCAATTCAGCGTCAACACTTGGGCCCTTTCATCTTATCATCCCTCGAAAAGTTATCTCTCAAGAACAGCAGATGACGACTCGCAACAACGCGACACGCACTATTATGGCTCATTACAGGATTGAGTCCCTGCACGACTCTCTGAGTCCCCCAGGCACTTGAGAGCTACTGACGAGGGGTTGTCCCCACGACTCCTACAGGTGAGGGTATCTGGTGCGTGATTGGACTGAAGGACCGCTAGAAGACTCGATCGGCCCACGACTGGCCCACTCGAAGCACTGATGGCTACACCGACGTAGCAGTACTCAGTGTTATGGAAACTAAGACTTGGCATCCAAGACTAAAAGCTAGATTAGGCAACTGCCTCTGTAAACCTAGATGGACTCCTTGCAACCCAGCCGAGTATATATAAAGGATGGGAGAAGGGACGTCTAGGGCATCCAATCTCATAGCAACACCTCCGATCTCGAGCGATCTCGCCTTGACCGCCACTATAATCGCCTCCATCATAATACAAAAGAGCGGGAAGTAGAGGTTTCACCGATCGAGGGGCATGAACCTGGGTAAATCCCTGTCTCCTATTAGCTGACGAGCATCGCCAACCTGCACCTCTCTCTACGATCTAAACCCAGGGTACCTTACCATGGGATTTGCCGAGACCGATCCTCGTCATAGGCGCAAAGAAACAAAGACAAAAGCCAGCAAAAAAAAATTTGGATTTTTCATAAAAGACAAGAAAACAAAAGTAAATACTAAAAGGTAAACTAACAAGACTAAAAAGCAAAGATAAAAGGTAGTGTGCAACTTTCCTACCTTGAAGACTGGAATCACCGGAAGCGGCGCAAGAAATTTAGTTTGATGGGTGTAGATAACACCTCCTCATTGGTTACCCCAAGTGGAAGGATAGTAGAAAATTTACCTCGATAAATATACCAAGGTTTATGTATCCAGTAGGATTCCAAGCTCGACAAAAAGGTGGCAAGAAAACAATGGCGCCGTTTACAACCTTGAGGTTGCTCACTTGACCTGGACCTGCACACATACGCAAATAACTTTGCTCCCAATGAGTTCAGAGAGGTTGTCAATATCTCCGGCCTTGCTGTTTACAAAGGATCAAACACAAAGGGGAATAATAGTGGATGCAACTGAAAGGAAATAAAATCAGTAAATAGGAACGGTGTAAACTATGATGGAAATATGGACCGGGGTCCCATGAATTTCACTAGTGATGCCTCTCTCCCAAAAGACGATAAATAACTATGTTGGGTGAACAAATTACTGCTAGGCAATTGACAGAATTATAAATGCACCGAGTGCTAATTATGCTACTAGAAAGTAAAGAGGCTCAATCGTATGGGCATTACACAAAAATAAGTAGACCGTTTATCCATCAACATCTACTTAATAATCATCCACCTACAGATATTTATCCAGAACATCTCGCTGGTATTAAGTTGCGAACCCCAACCAAATTGTAGGCTCAAAGCAACGGGCGATTGCCTTAACACTCTATGCGTAATGTAAGCAATCCTTGCAACCGCAATTACAAATATCGTTGTTTTCTCCCAGGTGGCAACAACACATCTCCCAGTCTCATCTTTCTGTCACTCAAACTAGACATTAGGGGGCATGAACCCACAATCAAGCATAACGCTCCCTCTTGGAGTTTCAATGTACTACTTGGCCAAAGCAACAAACGCAATGGTGAACATGCAAAAATACTCAAGAAAATAAATATAAAGGTAAAGCTTACTCATCAAAAACTGAACATAATCTCATAATCCATCGAAACCCAGCAACCACAGCATAGCAAAATATAACTAATACAAAGGTGTCTTGATCATGATACGCAGCTCACAAGGGCTAACCATTGAAGCACAAGATTGTAGAGAAGACATCACATAGCTACTGGTCATGGACCCATAGTCCAAGGGGACTAAGTACTCACGGCACATCTCGGAGGCGATCATGGTGATGGAGAGGCCTCGAGGGTTTGCGTCTCGAGGGGGGGGTAAATATAGGCCAAAGGGGGCCTGAGGGGTGGCCACCCCCTGGCCGCGCCAGGCAGGCACCTGGACAGGGGGTGGCCCCCCTCGAGGCCTCCTTCGATCTTCTAGAGTCTTTTGTTGTGGATAATTTTTTGGTAATTATTCTGGAATTTTCCGAGCACTTTTATTTTTGACTTTTTCTGCAATATACAGACAATAACAAACTGAAACTGGCACTGGGCACTCAATTAGTAGGTTAGTCCAAAATATGTTGTAAATGATATGAAAGTGCATCAAAACATATAGGAATATCACCAAAATAAGCATGGAGCAAGTAGAAATTATAGATACGTTTCGGACATATCACCTCATCGCCCCAAGTGGCTCATTCCCCGGCGACTACGAGGTGTATCAGGCGTGGAGAAGGTGGACCCGGTTGCTTTTTCATTATCTTTGCAGGGTCTTTCTTGCAAAAGTCAAGGGACTTGGTTGTATTTTAGTGTTTTCCTAGGGGTGTTTTGTAAGCTATGTTGTACTTTGGTCTTATTATATACTCCCTCCATTCCTAATTATAAGGTGCATAGTTTCTTAAAAAAGTCAAACTTATTCAACTTTGACCAAATTTGTAGATAAATATATTTATATTAATTATACAAAAAGGGTATCATCAAACTCATCTTGAAATGTATTTTTATATTATATTTCTTAAATATCATAGATGTTGATATTTTTAACTATACATTTGGTCGAAGTTATAAAAGTTTAACTTTTTTAAAAAAACTATACACCTTACATAAAGGAACGGAGGGAGTAATATATTGTGTTTTTAATGTTCCAAAAAAAAGTGCATGCACCGTGCATGACTGATGCATGGGATGGATTCGATGGAAGCCATGCATGCATTGTTGATCTAGTGTTCATCCATCTGATTTGAGTGCACATTTATTATTATCTCTAATCTCTCTTTTATTTCTGAGTACAATCAAATCAGAATATGAGTGTGGCATCATATTTTTACCAGTTAAATTGTCCGTACAAAGGAACAACGGTACCTGGCCATTTCGATGTCGCACACGCGCTCTAGTCATAGGTCCATGTGATATAACGGATGTATGAGTGGTTATATCCATAGGGGTCATGTTCATATCAACAGATCACATGGTCCTCCAATTTGCTGAAGCAGCAGTGACGCTTTGGTGGGGCGGGTCTGGTGTCCCCAGGGTGTATTTTTACAGACCTGAGCGGCGAGGCGATGAATGTGGATTGGGAATTTAAGGGAGCATGGGAGGCTGGTGTTTACCTGAGTAGATGAGGGGGAAGCGTTGGTGGGAATTTTGTGAAGAGACGTCAAGAGCGTTCGAAATTTAAAGGCAGTGGCGGAGGAAGAAAGGGTGGAATATATTTCTGGGAGAGCGGCTGGTAAAAAATTGAGCCAAAACAGACCAGGCACACACTATCTTTGTATTACGTTTACAAGAATTTTAGTTAGTGTTACTACACATTTCCCATGGATTTAGAAATCAGATAATAGTGATCCAACGAAAGAGAAAATCGTATGGATTACCGGATTCAACTTGATGCTACCATGGAAGAAAAATCAACATGACTAATTACTAGAGTGACAACTAGGTGTTGTCATGGAAGTAAAATCAAGACGACCAATTTTTTTGGAAAAAAGATTGATTAGAAGTGACAACTTGGCGTTACCATAGGATGACATATCAACATGCCATTTTGCTTCAAAATTTACTAGAATCAACACTTGATGAAATCATAGCAACGATTTTACTAGGATGTATTATAGTGAATCAGTACTACGGGACGGATATATTGCATGCATCTGGTAATGATTTTAATCATCTTACTATGTCTGACAAAAAAAATACTAAAAGTCATCACGTGACTAGCTAGTACGGAACTCAGCCGAGAATAGCACAGGCACCTAGTAATTAATTTAATCCTATTATTTTTTATTAAGGCCGGTCACAATGTGTGTATCGTATACTAGTATCATGTATTCTCTCCATAAAGAAATATAAGTGTTTAAATTACTAAAGTAGGTATCTAAATACTTTTATATTTCTTTACGGAAGGAGTATATGATATTAATCTATGATACTATCTTTATAATGCATAGCATGATACTAATCTATAGTACTAGAGTGTCTCTATAATGCATAATATTACATGTTAGTATCATAGATAATCTTATTTATTACCATGCAAAACACATATTAACATAGCATTTATTATGATACAGTATCATAATTGATATTTAACTTTCTTTTTTCATTTATTTCTATGTCACAAATTGCTTAATTGACATACATGATACACTTATTGTGACCAGCCTAAGGCTTTTAATAGGAGATGAAAGAAGATTAGTTTTTTTTTACACGAAAGGGCCTCGAAGGCCTTGGATGCTGCATTAATTCGGCGTCAGGTGTACAATTACAAAGGGGGACTTCAAAGAACGAGAAATTACAACATAGTCCCTGTTTTTTGCAGTAAGCACCCTACAAACGATCGCAAAAATGCGATCGGGTCCAACATCGCCGACGAACGATGAACTCCAGCCGCGTGCACCTGCATCTTCACCGGGGACGAGACCACTTGGGGAAGAAGAGGCGTAGACCACCGCGCCGAGGTCGGAACAGATCCTCCAGCAAAGGAGGAAGAACAAGCTCGAAATCAGGTCGAGCGCAGCAGGGCCAACCCTATGGCCATGGATAGCAGCGGCTCCATCTTGCCGTTGCTGAAGAACTGCTGCAGGCTGCAGTAAATCCAAAGGCACCGAGACACTCCAAACGGATGCGAAAATAGCAGCTTCAATCTTCTCTCCCTCACCACCATGGCCAGTGAAGAGCAGATCAAAAGCCACAAAAAATCCGCACCAAGAACAAACAAAAGCGAGCTTATTTAGGAAGGGGATAACAGATCCATGGAGAGTAACCTTTCTCCACCATGAAGAATCAGCTACAAACCACAGAAGAGCTCGCCGAAATCCGCTCGCCGGATCCGGAAAGAAGGTTCCCCACGGCATAAAGCCAAACATACACAACACAAATCTGCCGGAATCTTTCCCTCCCCATCGTCGGACAGCCGCGCCGCTGGAGAGAGGTCGGGATCGACCCGGATCTAACTTATGGACTCTCAAGTGGAAGACTGAGGAGCAGAGGGGTGGAGGCGGAGAGCTGAGAGAGGGTCACCGGATTTGGGGGTGGGGGCGGCGGAGGGAGGTGGGAGAGGAGAGGAGGAGTGACGAGGGGGTGACCCCACGAATCCTACGGATGAGCCTACCTGGTGTCCATGAAGGCAGAAGGCCCATGAAGATACGGCCTCGGCCCGCTAGTTGGCACCGACGTAGGAGTCCTCGACTCACAAGGAAGGTGCGAAGATCTGCCGTACGGAGCAAGCTAGGGTTAGGAAAGTTTACCTGTACACGTAGATGAACTCCCTGAGACCTAGCCCGGTATATAAGGGCTAGGAGGGGCGACGCCAAAGACATCCAATCTCACCTGTAACCCTAGCCTTGAGCGCTCCAGCTTTGGCCTCCATTGTAATCGCATCTCCCCAGTCAATAATATCGAGCAGGAGCGAGCCTTCCTGTTTGCCGACGAGCTATCGTCCTACCTGTGCCTCTCATGACTAACCCAGGGTCCCTGACCATGGGATTTGCCGGGGTTGATCCCCGTCAGTTGGCGCCGACCGTGGGGACTACGCAGGTTGGGATCACGATCTCGGCGGTCCCATCTTCAGCAAGCTACAACTCAAGGGCAATACCCAGACTTAGCCCACTCGAAGGATTCAAGATCACGGCGGACATCTCCGCCGCCCCATCAAGACCACTCGAGCTACAGTCATTCCAGGACCGATACTACGGTGACAGCCAAGCACAGCGCCAACGCCGTAGGAGTCGACGACCCAGAAGAACGGCGAGGGGCCTCTACGAAGGGATCCCACTCGACGAACTGCGACGCGCAGCGGAAGACTCGCAAATCTTCCGACAACCCACCACCGCCCGGGCACCCGCCGCACATCAAGACAATGACTACGAGATCGAATCCAGCGATCAGCAGAATCACCGCCAAGGCAGAAGGAATCGACGACCCAAAAGGCGCGCATGGGATAACTACGGTAGGGCCCCAATGAACGAGCCACATCACGCAGTCGCGCAACTGACGACCACTCGACGACATACCGCCGCACGAGCATCTGCCGTCAACCAAGACAGCGACTCTGAGACACCTGTTGGCGAGTACTACGACCCAGATCGAAGGCCGGATGAATTCGCCAACCTCATCAGGAACCAAGACATGAGTCGAGGAATCGAAATCGATCCTCGCTTCCACGTGCACCCGGAGGATCATGAGCAGATCTTCAGAATCTCAAGAAGGAAGAGGCATGCCGGATCCAGCAAACTCACGGCCAGAGAGCAGCTAGCAGGACCCTACACGATCCACAGCTTCGAGGATGACTGGGGACGCGTCAGGTCAGGGCACACTTTGAGAGACTGCCGCTTGTTCAACGAGCTAGCCGACGACCTCAAGAAGGAGAAGCAGAAAGACGACAAACGCAACCAACGACCCGAGCAATCGCCGACCTCAAACCCGTAAGGACGTCACAGCCCGTCGCAAGCACAGGTGCTCATGATCCAAGAAGGAAGAGCACCGCAAGCACAACGCGACGCCCAAACCCTGCAGGCCAGAGCAGCCGAGAGCATAAACATAGTCGAAGTCTACCAATTGCATGACACGGAGACCAGCATCACGTTCTCACAGGACGACCATCCACTCGCATTACCAAGACCGGGGCATGCACCCCTAGTGCTCGATGCACAAATTGGAGGATACGACATGGATCGGTTCTTCATGGACGGAGGCAGCAGCATGAACATCATCTTCGCCAGCACCCTGCAAAAGATGCTGATCCCACGATCAGTGTGGAGAAAATCAAGCACCGAGTTGCACGGGGTAGTCCCTGGAGAAGCAGCTACATCCCTCGGAGTCGTCGAACTCGAAGTCGTCTTTGGCAACCGGCGTAACTTCGCAAAGCACGTCCTCGAGTTCGAGGTACTCGACTGGCAATCGCAGTATCACGCCATACTGGGACGACCAGCATTCGCGCAATTCATGGCGGTCCCACACTACGCCTACCTCAAGCTCAATATGCCAGGATCATCAGGAGTCCTCACGATCAACGGAAGCTTTGTCAAATCAGATCAATGTGATCGTGACTTCCACAGAATCTCCGACACATTCGGAGCCAAACAAGAACTCAAAGAAATAGCCATGGTGACGGACAAGAGTACCTTCCCATTGGTGAGCCGAAGCGAATCCAGGGAGTACGGACGCGACTTCAGCATCGACAGCGACACAGTCACTCATCAAGTGCACCCGACGGACCCGGACAAAACAGTCCGTGTGTACGCCCACCTACCAGAGGAGCAGGCTGCGGCTCTCGTCGCTTTCCTTCGAGACGAATGGGAAATATTCGCCTGGTGCCCAGCCGACATGCCTGGGATACCACGCGAATTCGTGGAACACGCCCTTCGTATCAAGCCAAACACGAGGCCAGTGAAGCAAGCGTTGAGACGATTCTTGGAGCCCAAGCGCAGAGCAATTGGAGAGGAAGTCAACCGGTTACTCGACGCTCAGTTCATCCAAGAAACGAAGAAAGCCACCTGGATAGACAACCCAGTGCTGGTGCCCAAGAAAGACATGACCGTACTGCGCATGTGTGTCGACTACGGACCAGTCAACAAACATTGCCCGAAGGACCACTTCCCCCTGCCTAGAATCGATCATATAATCGACTCAACAGCAGGGTGCGATCTACTCTCCTTTCTTGACGCTTACTCAGGGTACAACCAGATCAGAATGAGGGAAGAAGACGAAGAACACACATCGTTCATCACCCCCTACGGAGTATTCTGCTACAAGACCATGCCCTGCGGGCTCAAAAACGCAGGCGCCACTTACCAACGAATGATGCAGGCCTGCCTGAAGGAGCAAATCGGAAGAAACGTTCGAGTCTACGTAGACGACATCGTCATCAAGACCTATAAAGCAGCCACACTACTCGACGACCTGCGCGAAACCTTCGCGGCACTCAACAAATACAGAATCAAACTCAACCCAAAGAAGTGCGCATTCGGCGTACCGGCAGGAAAGTTGCTCGGCTATATGGTCTCTGCCCGCGGGATCGAAGCAAACCCCGAGATAGTCCAAGCCATCACCCGCATGCAAGAACCAACCGACGTCAAAGGAGTACAGCAGCTCACTGGAAAACTTGCAGCCCTAAGCCGCTTCATCATCAGGCTGGGAGAACGCACGCTGCCTTTCTACCAGTTGCTCAGGAAAGGAGAGAAATTTGAGTGGACGGAGGAAGCCCGCCAAGCATTCGTGGACCTGAAAAAGACACTCTCGACCCCACCAATCCTGGCGGTACCCAAGGAGCGAGAGAAGCTATACCTCTACGTGGCAGCACGCAGCAATGTAGTAAGCACAGCGCTCGTCGTCGAACGCGCAGAAGAAGGCAAGGTGCAGAGCATCCAGAGACCAATCTACTACCTCAGCATGCTCCTGACCAAATCCCAGCAGCGGTACCCGCACTATCAGAAGCTACTACTGGCCATCATCATGACCTCAAAGGTGTCCCAATACTTCGACAAGCACCCTATCACAATCGTGAGCAGCGCACCACTCGCCGACATACTCAATAACCCTGGAGCAACCGGGCGAGTCGCCGAGTGGAACATCGAGCTCAGCCCACGGGACCTGCAGTTCAAGCACCCAACAGCCATCAAAGCCCAAGTACTCCCAGATTTCCTGGTTGAGCGGACGGAGGTTCAAACACCAGGCCCCCCAGACCTATCAAGCTCATGGTCAATGTTCTTCGATGGGTCCAAGAGACAACAAGGAGCTGGGGCAAGAGTTGTACTCATCTCCCCCAAAGGAACAAAGCTGAAATACGTCCTCCAGATCAACTTCAATCACGCCTCCAACAACGAAGCATAATACGAGGCACTCCTCCATGGCATGCGCATGGCCAAAACATGCGGAGCCACTCGCCTCATAATTTACGGGGACTCCAACCTCGTCGTCCAGCAGACGATGAGAAACTGCAACGCAATAGCCGAAAACATGGCGGCATACCAAAAGCTCTACAACGAACTCGAAGGAAATTTCGACGGTTGCGAGCTCAACTACATCACCAGGGACAACAACACAGAAGCCGGCGAGCTCGCGAACATCGGTTCGACCAGGGCGCCCGTACCACCCGGCATTTTTCTCGAAAGCATCAACCGGAGGTCCATCAAGGTGCAGGCAGCAACATCTGAAGCAGTCGTGGACGGCGAAGACGCAACAGAAATAGCGCAGGTGGCAGCAGCAACCCTATCAGAAGGCACAGACACCAGCACATCCGACAGCACAGCCCCGACAGAGTTCGAAGGACCCGTCTGGACAAAACCGTTCCTCCGATTCCTAATCGAAGGCACGCTACCACAAGACGTGGCCGAAGCACGACGCATCAGCCGACGATCCAAGGCATTCACGGTGATAAACAGACAACTATATAAGCGCAGAAACACCCAGATACTCCAAAGGTGCATTGACGAAGAGGACGGCAAAGCCCTCTTGCTCGAAATCCACGAAGGCACCTGCGGACACCACGCGAGCAGTCGAGTGCTCGTGTCCAAAGCATTCCGAGCTGGGTTCTACTGGCCCACGGCCATGAAAAACGCAGAGGAAATCGTGCGACGTTGCGTCGCTTGTCAAAAATTCGCCAACAGGCCACACGCTCCCGCATCAGAGCTCAAGACCATACCACTATCCTGGCAGTTCGCCACCTGGGGACTCGACATGGTGGGCTCACTAAAGAAATCATCAAAGGGCGGAAGGACACACTTGCTCGTCGCAGTCGACAAGTTCACAAAGTGGATCGAAGCAGTGCCCATCACCAGCTCTACAGCCCTCACGGCTGTCAACTTCATCAAGTCGATCATCTTCAGATTCGGAGTGCCACATAACATCATTACAGACAACGGCACGAACTTCACGGCCGCAGAATTTCAGAACTTCTGTGAAGAACTAGGCATCAAAATAAATTACGCATCAGTCGCGCACCCACAGTCCAACGGCTAGGTGGAAAAAGCAAACGGCCTTGTCTGTGGGGGAATAAAGAAACGGCTCCTCGCACCACTCGAGCAAGCCGCCGGCAACTGGGTAGAAGACCTCCCCGCGGTCCTGTGGAGCCTACGTCCGGCGGCGGAGGGAAGTGGGAGAGGAGAGGAGGAGGCTCCAAGGCTGAGGAGTGAGAGCACTTCAAAGAAGATTAGTTAGTCCTGGACGAACGAAACGTTTACCGCTGGCGCCCAAGGCGGTGGCGCCCAGGCCGGAGGACCACGGGCGGAAGGGACCTAGGCTGCCGCCGGGAGAACTCATGTCGCTCCCGTCGCTCCTCATGCGGCAACAAACTAATCTTCTTGGCCTTCCTGACCGAGTTGTGGGCTAAAGTTTCCCGCTGCGGCACACCGGTGGTAGTGGCCGGAGACTTTAACCTGATCCGGTCCTCGGAGGAGAAGAGCTCGGAGCGCGTGGACGTCCCGTGGATGAGGGCGTTTAACGAATGCATCGCTGACCTCACCCTTAGGGAGATTTTCCGCTGCGGTGGTCGGTACACCTGGTCGAATAACCAACAAAACCCGATCCGGAGTGTCCTGGATAGGGTCCTGGTCTCCATTGATTGGGAGATGGAATTTACCCTCTGCTCCCTGCGCCTGGTCACCCGCGTTGGGTCCAACCACTCCCCCCTTCTGCTGAGTACGGGGGAAGGCGGCCCCACGTCGTCTCGTCGTTTCCACTTTAAGGATTCTTGGCTACTCCAACCAGGATTCTCTGATGCGGTCAAGGACCGATGGATGACGGCTATCCTAGCCCCCATTCGCCTCTTCTCCGCGGTGGATCGATGGCATCACTGCCCTAAGGATGTGCGCCAATTCATGCGAGGATGGGGCGATAATCTAGGAGCTGAACTCCGGGCCCGCAAGAAGGCCCTTTTGGACCAGATCAATGACCTTGACCTCCAGGCTGATACCGGGGGTCTATCCCTGGATGGGTGTCTCCGTAGGTACTCCCTGGATGCTTCCCTGATGGCCATCTTCGAAGGGGGAGGAGTTGTTTTGGCGTCGTAGGGGCAACCAAAACTGGCTTCTGCGGGGTGACTCGAACACCAAATACTTCCATGCCATCGCCAATGGGCGTAGGCGGAAGCACTCCATCCCCTGCCTTTGGTATGGTGCTGTCCTACTTGAGGACACCACCTTAATCTCGGCCCACATTTATGTTGGGAATGTGCCCTAGAGGCAAATAAAATATGTTTTATCAAGCATATTCCATTAGTTCATAATACGTTTGATACTATGCTATAACTGTATTAAGCGGAAACATTAATACAGGTGTGGTATACAAACAACCAGGTCCCTAGTCAACCCTAGTATACTAGTCCATTGGGCGATTGATGATCAAGGTTTCCTGATCATGAGACAATGGCGTCTGTTGACAATGGAGTCGTATCATTGGATAATGATATGATGGACATACACCCACCAGAAGTGTTGCGATGTGATCAAGTCACATAGTTCGACATTGCGATAACTATAACGTAGTGACCAGATCCTTTGACCGTAATGATCATACGTAATTGTCATCTATGAGGAGACTTTGATTTGTATCCCACAGCCTGACTGAAATATGCTGGCCATAACGGTGCACTTTGGGTATTCTGAAATAGATGGTTGATGAGTATGCAAATAGATCAAAGCGGGATTTGTCCATCCGTGTGACGGATAGGTACTCTGGGCCCACTCGGTGATATTGCATCATAAAGTTTGCAAACGTGTGACTAGGTCACGGAGTTGTAATATCACGGGAACGAGTAAACTTGTTTGTTGAGAAAGAGGACGAACTAGGTATATTGGATACCGATGATCAAACCTCGGACAAGCAAAGTACCATAGGACAAAGGGAACAGGCACACGGTTAACGGATCCAACAGCGATTGAAGTTCATTCGATGGAAGCACAGGGGCTATCAAGGATTGTAACCAGGTCCAATTGATTAGTCATTGATCAATGAGAATTGTCTCGATCATGTCTGCTGTTTCCCGGACCGTAGGGTGTTACACTTAAGGGTACTCGACGCAGTAAGGATTGATTCGGGATCACCGGAGAAATTGGAGAGAACACCGGAATTGTTCCGGTAATGACCGGAATTGTTCCGATCAAGGCCGGAAGTTGTTCCGGGTATTTTGAAAGGATCAAAATATATTTAATAATGTTTAATATATGTTTTATTATTTAATTATCTGAATTAAATATTAAAATGTATTTAAATATAATTAAAATGAATTAAAAGGCATATGGGCCTCATAGGGCCCATTAGGGGGAGAGGGAGTCCTCCCCCATGGGCCATGGCGCCATAGAGGGGCCCACCCCCTTTATTCATGGCGCACCCCCCTCCCCTTGGGATTAGTCCCACCCCGGAAGTGGAGGGGGGGTGGCACCCCTTCTTGGCCTATATAAGGAGGGGTAGAGGTGCCCTTTTATTCATCATATTTTTGAGATAAATTATCATCTCTCTCCCTCCTTTCTCCTTCCTCAAGTGGACTCCCCTTGTTTGGAGTCTACACTTGGTTGGGGATTTCTCCACTATACGCACGCCGTCGTGCTGCTGGAATCGGGATCCGAATCAATCTTCTTACCGCTGCTCTACTGGTTCGGAGCCCGGAGGGACGTCGGGTATACTGTATGTGTATAATCTCACGAGGCACTACACTTGTGGTGCTACTTCATCGTCGTGGTCGTATCGCGAGGTCTTCATCAGCAACGTTCCGACGGGGACGTAATCCCGTCATCGGTCCACAAGGATCGGGTGGCTACAGGAGTCATCGTGGATCTGCGCGGCATCGGGGATTGCCGGTACGACTACACCAACCACGTTCATGCGGGAACGTTTCCCGCTTAACGGACTACATACTGGTATGTGATCTATTTATGTCCGTTACTTGCATCGCCATAGCATAGGTCTTGGGTATGGGTCTCGTAGGTTATGAAAAATTTGTGTTTTCTGCCCCGAACCCCAACAGTGGTATCAGAGCAAGGCTATGCGTAGATGTATTGTACGGATAGAACACATCTAGTATGTGGGCATAAATTCTCCAATTGTTACCCTCTCACGTGTACTCATTTAGTGTTGCGGCAATGTTTGATGAAGCGCCCCCCGACCGACCTTACGCGTTTACGCGAGACTGGTTCCACACTTGACATATGGCTTGTACCATATAAAGTGGCTGGAGGGTGTCTGTCTCTCTACATTAGCGATGCAAAGATGTTTGCAACGGAGGGCCCCGACAGGGGTGTAATAGAGACAATTGCGGGATTGGTGTTGTGGCTTGTTTTCGCATGATAGAAAGCGGTTCTTTTCTCAAAACCCCTAGCAGGCACGTAAAACTTGCAAAAGATAAAGTAGAAAGGCGTTTTCAACTTTAATTTGCATGTCGGGGGGAATCATAGCATGTATGATTTATACTGTTGCATCCTGTTTTGCTAATATGTTAAATATACGACGGTAGCATAATAGGATGATCCCTCACTAATCCAACAAAGTGTCCTTCCTTAGTGAAGCACCATCTGTAAAGTTCTTCATTATGGAGGCATCACGTGTCACACGGGTGTCAAACATTTTTACGTTCACAAGAGATGGGTGGAGCAAGCCTAGCATGTCCAGAAACATGGCCTTGCATACGCGGCATATACTCACTAAGGTTATTGTGGCGAGCCTGGCATGTGCAGACATGGCCTCGGGACACAAGAGACTGAAAGGTCGAGCATGAGTCACATGGATGATGTGATTGGCATGATGGCCTACCTTGAACAACATACTGATGGTCGTGTCACACGGGGGAGGTATGTTCTTCAAGGATCGTGTAATCACTTAGAACAAACTATGAGGGATGTTTGTTTGAGTGGGAGTTCCAGAATTGTTTTTGAAACATGAACTCCATATTATGAACTTAATATTCATGTCTTAGCAAATATCATTGTAGATAACGTCATACCAATGTTTAGAACTATGGCTCTTTTAGTATGATAGAACTTAAGGTAAATGGGTCTTACTTCATTGATGTGTACCAACACCATTAGAGACATACTCATTAGTAATGACTTGCTAAACATAATACGAAGAACTTCTAGGAGATACACTTGACAACTCCGTAATCAAGGAAGATGATGATGAGTATCGCACTCACCGTCACTTATGAATGACTGTCCAATACACCACAATTCATTCTATGGAATCTGAATTGTGAATGCATGTTAACCAACACGTATGACGTGCTAGGTGAACTTGAAAGCACTTGGTCACAAATCAGAGTAATGGAATATGAGTATATGGACGGGGTTTCTTTCAACTATGGTGGAAGGAACAACCTGCTGAGAAAGTCACTTGGAAAATGTATAAGATACATGGAACACCTTGTGTATAACTTGGACTACTGAAAATGACTGGTTACTTTGCGATAACTGGGGAGTTGCTTCCGCTTCCTCCTAGTTACAAAGACCATGTCTGGACTATGTCATGAAGGAGAATCGTTCACCTGTCATGAGGTCATGGTTAAAGTCAAGAACTTTAAGAGTAGAACCAATGCAGGAATGATCATTGACGGAGAAGGTATATTTGATATACGAGTTATAAATGTCTTTCCCACGAAACACTAATTGCGGTTGATTAAGTATTTGATGCTTGAACTTACTGCTTCAGAGTGCCTTGGAAAGGATGAGGTGACAATGTGTGCTGACAGCAATCAAGATAGTTGATGGTCGACAACACTCTCCCTCTACATCTATCAATTGATTAATATATGAATAAATTTTATGATCGTTTGAATGAGGACTTTATTAGTGTGTCTTGCATCTCGCGAAGACAATTATTCATATTAGTGAGAAACAAGTCAGTTGTTCTCCTTTTATGAATGATATCTCTTATGGTCACATTACGATTATGAATGAGTTATTCTTATATTGATGATAGTTGTTTGATCATTTATAAGAAATATTGTAATGCCAAGAAATATCCAGCCTTAATAATGACACTACAGTTTAAGTCATGAATGGTATGATGATGTCTTAAGATACTTGATCTCTTGACACATACGAACCATGCCTTTTAGGTGAGATGACTAAAACCTCGCATTCTGGTAAACAGAATGTGTACTGATTGTTGAATATCATACATTGTGATGTATCGTATGTCAGTATGTGGTGAATTTCATTATTTCGTGAACTTCGTATGTGGACTTAGATGAATATTTGTATTCACTAATGAAACATTAGTCTGAAATAATTTGATATGATCAAAAGGGATTTCAGAGTAAAGATGGATATTAAATTAACAAGAAAGACAAGTCTTTACGATTTGATCAAAGTGACAAATGTTTTGAGTTAGTCTTGGGCATAAAGACTTGTGTGAAAGTTGTTCCACAAATTGCAATGTCTTGAGACACTTCAATATGATTGACGTGCCTGAAAATTGTGATCATATTCTATCGAAAAGTGTATGGTCTAAGTTATCCCTTACCAAGTTACGTTATTATTGTTTAGAGTTATTAATTTAATATGCAAACACTCACTTCAGCATAGGGAACCATCTGAGTTCGTGGAAACCAACACTATATATGTCATGGTGTGTTGTGGTTTCTAGGAAGCTTGATTTATGTAAGATAAATTATCTTTGTAGTGTATCCTTAGACAACTATGGATGCATCTTCCACAACTAGAACCAAAAGGAGCAAAACTTGTATTGCTATGTTTGGTGTTTGTCAAAGATTGTTCTTGATAAATGTGGTAATGGAAGAAAAGTGAAAGTTCAACCAAGGTAATTGACCTTGCCTCCAAATGTCAGAGTAGTGCAACGGAATATGTTCTGGAAGCAAAGCTCTACAATAAAAGGAGAAACTAATGATAATGATCATGATCTTCTGATGGGAGCTTTTACTGAGAAAGGTAGGATTCAAGAATATATATTTGCCCCTGGTGCAAAATGATATTCATGATTCACTTGTCATGTTAATGGAACAAGACATTCCTACGAACTACAAAGAAGCGATGGTGGACCTAAGTACGAGATATGACTACGAGTCATGAAATCCTATGTTGAGTTACATTTAAGATTGCTTGAATCTTATCAAGTAAGGAGGTTACTTGATATTCACAATAACTTCAGAGTTATGAGGAATAAATGTGAACATCAAAGGGACGTCAAGATTGGTTTGTCACAAAGATTGTTTCTGACAAATTCAATCGGTTGACTACAATGTGTAGCAATGCTTGAGTCAAAGGGATATTCACTATGATTGATCTAGGATTGTTACCAATACCATGACTTCCTCAAATCCTGTATTTGAAGAAGTGTTGTAATTGGTACAACAAGAAGGTTTTGGAAAAACATATGGATACTAGTGTCTCGTAAACTGAATTCTCATTTTGATGGATGATCAAAGGATTTTGGACTTAACCAAAATATCGAGGAAACATGCATTTGCATGAAACTGAGTGGGAGCTGAATAGTTTCCTGAAACTTAATATGTAGACGACATATTTTGAGTGGGAGCTATGGGAGTATTATCCTAGACTTATATGTAAATGACATATTTGAGTAGGAGCCATGTGGTTAGTATCCTGAACTTAATATGCGTCTGACATATCTAAGTGGGAGCCATGTGGATGTTATACTTGTCTTATATGTGGCCGACATATTTGAGTGGGAGCAATATGAGTGTTATCCTAAGACTTAATATGTGCATGACATATTTGAGTGGGAGAATGATAACATTCTCATATATGGATAACATATTATGAATGGTGTAGTTGGTGTTAATGATTATTTGAATCTTTCATAAATGAAGATGAATAAGTATTAAGCATTGAAGATCTATTAAGATAGATATGTGTTTAATAACATTGAGTTGTAATAATTTCCTGGATAAGATTCTGAAGGAGTTCAGAATGGGACAAGTCAAGAAGTGGTCCTTACTTGTATATCCAAGAGAAGTGTTAAGTTAATCTCAGTACAAGAACAATGGTTAATGGTTAATGAAAGAAATGGATGTGTTGGATCCTCTATGCCTTTGTCATAGGTTCTTTCATATAAAATCAGAGTTATGTACTCGACGTAATGTGACCCAAGTTCTTAGTAGTAAGAACATGTTGTGATATGATTTATGAGTAAATCATTGAACAAAGAGTTAAGTTTATCCTTCAGTGCCTGAAGAGAACTGAGGATACATCTCAAATTTGTAAAGGATAGTGGACTTGACCATAAATGTTATGCTGGTTCAAGTTTTGACACTAACCTAGAAAATTGAGATATCATACTAATGAATGCCTAAGTTGAAAGAAACATGGTTAGACATCAAAGTTGCATACAATGCACTAAGGATTGAATCTACATTGATGTGCCTTCTTTAGAAGTAGCAGGCGTTATATTATGGCTTAAGAAGTTCGACTTCTGATTGAGTGAGTTTCAAGTGTGCATGACTATGGGAAAGTCCGCGTGACCCACCGAATGTCATTGCTATGACACAGCAAACGAAGTCTCACTTCACCGCCAAATATATATACCTCATCATTATAGTGGATAATGAAGGAATGTCAAATTAGGTGACATTATGATTTGAAAAAGGACATACGGTTCTGAATGGTACCCAGACCGTTGATACAACCTCTTCCACGGGAAAGCATGATCAATAAGGAGTTATGATCCAGAGAATATGCAACTAGATTATTTGTACTCTAGTGCAAGTGGGAGACTGTTGGGAATGTGCCCTAGAGGCAAATAAAATATTTTTTATCGAGCATATTCCATTAGTTCATAATACGTTTGATACTATGTTATAACTGTATTCAGCGGAAACATTAATACATGTGTGGTATACAAACAACCAGGTCCCTAGTCAATCCTAGTATACTAGTCCATTGGGCGATTGATGATCAAGGATTCCTGATCATGAGACAATGGTGTCTGTTGAAAATGGAGTCGTATCATTGGATAATGATATGATGGACATACACCCACCAGAAGTGTTGCGATGTGATCAAGTCACATAGTTCGACATTGCGATAACTATAACGTAGTGACCAGATCCTTTGACTGTAATGATCATACGTAATTGTCATCTATGAGGAGACTTTGATTTGTATCCCACCGCCTGACTGAAATATACTGGCCATAACGGTGCACTTTGGGTATTCCGAAATAGATGGTTGATGAGTATGCAAATAGATCAAAGAGGGATTTGTCCATCCGTGTGACGGATAGGTACTCTGGGCCCACTCGGTGATATTGCATCATAAAGTTTGCAAACGTGTGACTAGATCACGGAGTTGTAATATCACGGGAACGAGTAAACTTGTTTGTTGAGAACGAGGACGAACTAGGTATATTGGATACTGATGATCAAACCTCGGACAAGCAAAGTACCATAGGACAAAGGGAACAGGCACACGGTTAACGGATCCAACAGCGATTGAAGTTCATTCGATGGAAGCGCAGGGGCTATCAAGGATTGTAACCAGGTCCAATTGATTAGTCATTGATCAATGAGAATTGTCTCGATCATGTCTGTTGTTTCCCGGACCGTAGGGTGTTACACTTAAGGGTACTCGACGCAGTAAGGATTGATTCGGGATCACCGGAGAAATTGGAGAGAACACCGGAATTGTTCCGGTAATGACCGGAATTGTTCCGATCAAGGCCGGAAGTTGTTCCGGGTATTTTGAAAGGTTCAAAATATATTTAATAATGTTTAATATATGTTTTATTATTTAATTATCTGAATTAAATATTAAAATGTATTTAAATATAATTAAAATGAATTAAAAGGCATATGGGCCTCATAGGGCCCATTAGGGGGAGAGGGAGTCCTCCCCCATGGGCCATGGCGCCATAGAGGGGCCCACCCCCTTTATTCATGGCGCACCCCCTCCCCTTGGGATTAGTCCCACCCCGGAAGTGGAGGGGGGTGGCACCCCTCCTTGGCCCATATAAGGAGGGGTAGAGGTGCCCTTTTATTCATCATATTTTTGAGATAAATTCTCATCTCTCTCCCTCCTTTCTCCTTCCTCGAGGGGACTCCCCTTGTTTGGAGTCTACACTTGGTTGGCGATTTCTCCACTATACGCACGCCGTCGTGCTGCTGGAATCGGGATCCGAATCCATCTTCTTTCCGCTGCTCTACTGGTTCGGAGCCCGGAGGGACGTCGGGTATACTGTATGTGTATAATCCCACAAGGCACTACACTTGTGGTGCTACTTCATCGTCGTGGTCGTATCGCGAGGTCTTCATCAGCAACGTTCCGACGGGGACGTAATCCCGTCATCGGTCCACAAGGATCGGGTGGCTACAGGAGTCATCGTGGATCTGCGCGGCATCGGGGATTGCCGGTACGACTACACCAACCACGTTCATGCGGGAACGTTTCCCGCTTAACGGACTACATACTGGTATGTGATCTATTTCTGTCCGTTACTTGCATCGCCATTGCATAGGTCTTTGGTATGGGTCTCGTAGTTTATGAAAATTTTGTGTTTTCTGCCCCGAACCCCAACAATTTACTCCTTCTATAAGGAGTTGTTCACCACGGAACCCCGATCGGGGGTGTCCCTGGCTACGCACTTCTGGCCCGAGCCTGAAATGGTCTCGGCGGAGGAAAACACAGATCTCACTGCCCCCTTTTCTGTGGAGGAGGTGGCTAGGGCCTTGTCTGATATGAAAGCCTCCTCCGCCCCGGGTCCCGACGGCCTTCCTGTCTCTTTTTTCTGTCGCTTTTGGCCCCAGCTGCAATCCGTCATTATGCCCATGTTCCACGAATTCTATATCGGGACCTTGGATATGACTAGATTGAACTATGGGATTATTACTCTGATCCCTAAGGTAGTGGGGGCTACGGATATTCGACAGTTCCGCCCTATCACGATCCCTAATGTGATCGAGCGGCTCTTTGCGAAGGTTTGTGCCAACCGGCTGGCACCGGTTGCTACCCGCATCGCCCAGCCCTTCCAGTTCGCCTTCATGAAGGGTCGCTACATCCACGATGGGATCCTGGCCATCCATGAGATCGTTCATGAGGTCAAGTCCAAACACCAGCGGGGTGTCTTCCTCAAGCTGGATTTTCAGAAGGCCTACGACCGGCTGGATTGGGCCTTCCTCCGTCTTGCCCTTGATCGTAGGGGCTTCGACGACCGGTGGTCCTGCTGGATTATGCAGCTGGTCCGCTCTGGATCCACCGCCATCAATATTAATGATGCTATTGGCCCCTACTTTAGGTCCTCCCGCGGGGTTAGACAAGGGGACCCTATCTCCCCCCTTCTGTTTAATATGGCGGTTGACACCCTCACGGCCATCCTAGACAAAGCTAGGTTGGCCGGCCACATCAAAGGTGTGGTGGGGCACCTCATCTCTGGGGGAGGGATCACCCACCTTCAGTACGCCGATGATACGATGATCATGATGGAGGGGTCAGATCTCGATATCATCAACCTCAAATTCCTCCTCCTGTGCTTTGAGGCTATGTCAGGATTGAAGATCAATTTATACAAAAGCGAGGTGATGGTCCTTGGCTAATCCGATGAGGAAGGACGGCGGATAGCGGACAACCTCAACTGTAGACTGGGCTCCTTCCCTGCTATTTATTTGGGTATGCCGATCTCTGGGTCCTGCCTCCAGAACCGTGCCTTCGACCCGGTAATGAATCGGGTCGCAACTAGAGTCGAGCCTTGGGTGGGGCGATGCACATCAAAGGGAAGCAAAACCGTCCTCATTGATGCTTGCCTATTGAGCCTCCCCATGTACCTTATGGGCCTTTTCCTTCTGCCGGAAGGCGTCCATAGTGCCTTTGATCGGGACTTAGCCCGCTTCTTTTGGCAAGGCGCCAACGGAAGACCCAAATACCACATGGTAAAGTGGTCTGACATTTGTTTGCCTAAGCCGCTGGGGGGCCTTGGGATCATCACCTCCCGGCGCATGAACGTGGCTCTGATGCTTAGATGGGTTTCGTGCATCCTTCGCGGGACGGCGGCCTTTGGCTCCAACTCATCAGAGCTAAATATCTTCGGGGTAGACCCCTCCTGGCCTGCCAGTCCCAAGCCGGATCCCAGTTCTGGCGGGCCATTCAGACCATTAAACCTCAAATCCTCCTGGGCCTGTCCATCTCAATTGGTGATGGCTCGGGTACCCTCTTCAGGCTTGACACCTGGATCGGGGACCACCCTCTTCGCCTCTCATTCCCTGGCCTCTTCGCGATATGCTCCGAGCCCGAGCTACTGGTCGCTGAGGCTGGGGCTAATGGCACCTGGGAGGTCGCCTTCCGGCGAATTTTTGGCCCTGAGGAGACTCATGCCTAGCTCTCCCTTCGATCCCTGCTCCCCGTCACCCGCCCCAGGCGCCCGGACCGTGCTTCATCGTCCCTAGCGCCGTCCGGATCTTTTTCCGTGGCGTCTTCTTATAGGGCCCTCTGCCAGGCCCCGTCCCTCCTTTGGATAGACCACCTTTGGAAGGCTCCTATCCGGTTGAAAACCAAAATCTTCACCTGGCAGCTTCTTCGGGACCGCCTTCCGTCTAGGACCGAGGTCATCAAACGCCACGGCCCTGGTACCGGTACCTGCCCTCTTTGGGAAGTCCCGGAAACGGGGCATCACATTATGTTTTCCTGCACGGCTGCTAGATTTCTCTGGCGCTACATCCGTGAAGCCCTGGGACCCGACTTGGAGGCCCTAGACTTCGCCGAGTTTGTACAGGCTAAGGCGACGCAGCCTAATAGCTCTCGACGGCTTTTCTGGCTTATTTTCGCGGCCCTGACTTGGACACTTTGGACGATTAGGAATAACATGGTTATTGAGCGCATCTTCCTTCGGCGGGCCTCTGATATGCTCGTTAAATTCCTGGCATTTTTGCAGCACTGGCACCCGCTCTCGAGGCATAGGGATAGAGATCGTCTCCTACGCATGACGGAGGCCCTAACTACTGAGGCTAGGAGATTGGCCTCCCCATCCTCTGCGGCCTGAGATTTCTGGCGATCGGACCCTGATGTCGTCCACTCTTCGTTATTTTTCGTCTTTCTCTTTCTTTTTCATTTGGGCATTATGTGTTGTTGCCCCAGCTGGCCTTATGCCAATGCGGTTTTGACTCCTAGAATCGCTGAGGCCAATTCCAATTCCACTAGATCACCTGGGATTCAAAATTATGTTCTTGCTAGACTCTCTGCAGGCTCTGCTAATCCGCCATTGTTCGTTAATGGGACTCTTAATTCCCCTCCTATTACATCGCCAAATAATGTCCCATTAAATGGCGCGGGAAACGCTCGCGTTCAAATTTCCCAGAGAAGCCCCCCTACTGTCTGGCCGAGTCGGCGGCCTTTTTGCACTCGTTGCTTAGATGAAGACCGCTAGAGGCCCAAATGTACCAACCGCATTCGCTCCCGAGGCTGCCGCCGGAATGGACATGTTATAGTTGATTGCCATTTTAAGGCGAATAATTAGGAGCACATTTCCACGGGACAATGTAAGGTATCAAATCAATCCCATTATTAGTAATGAGGCAACTACCACTACGGCCATGACCCCTGCCCCACATGTCAGTGACACGCCTTGCACGGTCACATCCTTGGACAAAGACATCATTACCGCCCCCGTCTCTTCGGTTCCTGTTGTAGCTTCCATCCAGAAAACCCCCACCCCTGCTCCAGCTCCTCTTCTCCCAGCCATGGAGAACTTCCCCTTCGACCCATCGCCGTTCATCCCCGTGGGTTGACAGACGATTGATGTGCAAGGCAGGCCGTCCAGGATGAGGATCATCCATGGCGCCATGGATGCACTGGATGAAGACCTCGCCATCATCACCTTGTTCCCATGTCTGCTGGTGAGGTTGATTTCCTCAATGTCAGAGATATTCTTGTTGAGTTCTTTCATGCTCGCCATATAGGTTATACTAGCATATCCAGATGTCCATTCGGCCAAGCATATGTGATATTCACCAGCATCTCTGAGAGAGATTTATGCATTAACCACAGCCCACATATCCTAGATGATGTTAACCTGGTTTTTCAGAAGCATAATGAGGGTTTGAACTGGAGGAATTAGAACCTGAATAGAGAGGTTTGGCTACTCTTGATAGGATTTCATGCTGACTTGAGAAACTATCATGAATTGCATAGCACCATCTCTCCTTTTGGCAAGCTCCTTGCTTGGGATCGTGTCAAGACAACTGATGATGCAGTTATGGTTAAAGTCAAAGTGGATGTTCTTAGAGATATCCCAGCAAGCATTTTTGTCTCAGGAGGCACCCAGCTCATCAGTCAGTCTTGGACATGCCCAATTGTTATTTTTTAGGATAAATCACTAGGAGGACCACCTGCTGAAGAAGAACCTATACCAGATGATGGTAATCCCCACCCACTGCCAGTTGAGGAATTTCACCACCCCAACCAAGAGAATGTACTAGCTGGTCCACTGGCATTTCATCTGGAGCTACCCCACCAGCAGGATGCACTGGAGCATATGAACAATCAGGTGGCCAACAATGAGGGATGGGAACCTTGGGACTTGCCACCTTAGCACAATGTGGTTGCACATGAAGATCATGTTGAGCAGATTAACATTGATATCTTGCCCAACAATGCACCTCAGGCCCCTCTTATTTAGGATAGTGAGACAATCACTGACCAAATGGTTGCAGACTTAGCTGGATCCAATGACACCATACAAGGGGAAATCAACCTGATGGACATTAACTCTGTGATTGGTCCCTCGGCCATGGCTGCACCCCCTTCCAGTGGGCTGCATACACTGGATCTTAACCTACCAGTCCTGGAAATTATGTCTGACACATCACAGCCTGACACCAGCTTGCAACTTAACACAACCAATAGGAACATGGAGGACATGCTGCTGATTGCTCCGACAGATGTTGCAGTTATACAAGATGATGATGCACTTGCCATAAACCTCATTGCAGCAAACAACAGGGACATTGATGCTCTGAACATCATGTTGCAGCAACCCTCTGGAGATGTATTCCTGCAGAATATTGATACACATGATCCTAGCAGTAATGCCAACACCATTTTCAATCCTGTCAACATGAACCAGCAGCAACTAGAGCCTTTGGAGACCAACATACACAATGAGACAGTGCAATAGAACATCAACCAGCCATCTGATCATGCTAAAACTACTGTTATGCCACACACTGATCACAATTTTCAGAATTTGCCATCCACCTCACTCATTAGCAATGAAGGTGATTCTTTTGGTGCCCCTCCTGGTTTTTCCATACCTCTTTTCCCTCATTGTCTTGCTATTGCATATGGTTCCTCTTCTGATACAACAATGGACTCTCATCTACACCAACACATGCCATCCTAGGAAGGCCTGGAACTTTGGAACACCAACTTCGATGCTCCCACCAATAATTCCACCATTGCTCAGGTACCCCATGACTGGTTCAATTTCATTGTCCTGGCACTCCTTTCACCAGATAATTTTACATGGTGTAACACTCTTCTTGCATCCTCATTATGGAAAGAAATTGTTGATGATTGTGACCTCTCCAAAATCACAACTTTCCATATCCCTGTCTCTTGTCCCTCCACTCATAACTTTCTCTGCGCCAACTTACCTGAGCAGGATGAGGATGATAACAATGGAACTGATGCTATCATGAGTACCCCCAACTCAGGCACAGAATGAGGAAGATCCCACCCAGTAGTTGGCATACCAGTACCAGCGCAAGAAGAAAAACAAATCCCTTGTGGTGGAATCAGAGGTAAGGAGAAGTTGTAGAATTCAGAAGCAGAATTTGGGTTTCAAAAGGAAAACATGTAGTAGCAGAAATTGCCTTCCCTGCAATGCTAAACTACCTAAGATTGCCCCCAAGATTATTAAGAATATATCTGTCACTTTCTGCAAGGTGGATCCCAAAAAGTGTAATGAGGAAGATATGCAGAAGCCTAATAAGAAGAAGGACATCAAGGAGAATGGGGGAAAGACAGGGACCAAGAATGGAGGAAAGAAGATATAAAGGCACCAAGGATTCAGATGGACAAGATAGACAGTCTTTTGCTTTATATCATGTTAGTTATCATGGATGTAATAAGTTGGAACCAGTTGAATTTCTTTACGATGGCTTGTAAGAGACCTACTATCTGCTACTTCTGTTTTACCAGAATCAACCTTTATGGCTTTGTATGGACTGTGATGATTGATTCCCATAGGAGATATTTAGTTCTTACTGAATGTCCACATGATAGTAACAAAGTACACCACCTCAGCAATGCAAGTGAATTGGAATATTCTTAATTGTAACATTAGAGGGATCAATGATAGCAGTAAATGGATGGCTCTACAGAACAAGATGCAGGATACTGATTGTGATATAGTCTGCATTCAGGAAACAAAAAGAGAAGTATTTGATCATAGATATATACAGAATTTATGTCATAGAAAATTATCCAAATATGATTACATCCCCTCAGTAGGAGCATTTTGTGGAATCATCACCATCTAGAAGGATTGTCTGTTTTCTGCAGAAACTCTTTTCAAAAATGATTTCTCTCTGTCCATCAGATTCACATCTAAGCAGACAAGGGATCACTGCATACTCACTAATATTTATGTTCCTTGATCTGGTGATAAAAGATCTGAATTCTTGGCATGGTTCGAGAACATTGATATGCCTACTGAGACAAAATGGATTATCATGTGAGACTTCAATTACATCAGATACCCAAATAACAGAAATAGAGAAGGATGGAACTTCAATGACATGATGGAATTCAATAAATCAATCCATACATTAGGCTTGCTAGAAATCCCACTGAAATGCAGGAAGTTCACATGGAGCAACATGCAAGATGCCCCTTTGCTACAAAAACTTGATTGGATTTTCACATCAGAGGCATGGACTGACACATATCCTAGAACATGGGCCATCCCATTGGCTAGGCCCATATCATACCACACCCCTTGCCTTATTCATATCGGCACTAATATACCAAAGCCTGCTATCTTCAGATTTCAAAATTTCTAGCTTGAAATTGAAGGCTTCAAGGAACTTGTACAACACAATTGGCAACAACCTAGGAGAAGCAAAAACAGTGTGCACAGAATCACTGCCAAACTCAAGAGACTCAGAAAAGGGATTAAAATTTGGGCTAGATCAATTGTACACATGAAAGATGCTATTAAGGCCACCAATGAACTATTGCTTGCTTGGATAGCATAGAAGGATTCAGAGATCTATATGATGCTGAATGGAATGGGAGAAACATTCTCAAAAAACATTTGATACATCTACTCAAACTTCAGAATATATATTGGAAGCAAAGGAATACCATTAGATGGGTCAAATCAAGAGAAGGAAACTCAAAAAAATTCAAAGCCAAGGCAACTATCAAATATAGACACAGTTACATTGCTAACATTTCTCACTCACGCAATGTCATCCATCATAATTATCAGGACAAAGCTAATGTTTTATGGCATGCTTTTAAAGAAAGACTGAGTTTGACTGTGCCCATACAAGACCCATTGAGATTAGAACAACTTATGCATCATAATGTGGACCTGTCTTTCCTGGACCTTCCATTCACCAAGGAGGAGATTGATAGTACTATAAAAGCCCTACTATCTGACAAGGCTCCTGGTCTAGATGGATTTAACAATAATTTCATCAAAGCTTGCTAGCATATAATTGCCCCTGATTTTTATGTTATGCTTGATGACTTCTATCATGGCAGAATCAATTTAAGCGGCATCAACCTTTCACATATTGCACTTATTCCAAAGAAAGATGATCCCACGCATGCAAATGATTACAGGACTATCTCACTACTGAACAGTTCCGTCAAGATTATCACCAAACTCTTGGCCAACAGATTACAGAGGATCATTCTCCAGATTGTGCATGGTAACCAGTATGGATTCTTACATAATAGATCTATTCAAGATTGCTTGGCATGGGCTTATGAATTCATCCACCAATGTAATCAGTCTGATGAGGAACTCATTCTTATCAAACTGGATTTTGAAAAGGCTTTTGATAATTTGGAGCACCAGGCCATTAGAAACATTCTCACAGCCAAAGGCTTTGGACCAAGATGGAGAATGTGGATAGATATGATTCTGAATTCTGGGAGTTCTGCTGTCCTATTAATTGGGATCCCTGGAAGACATTTTCAATGTAAAAGAGGAGTAAGGCAAGGAGATCCGTTATCCCCCCTGTTATTTGTACTTGCTGTTGACCTGCTTCAAACCATCCTCAATGAAGCAATGCAGAATCAACACATTAGACACCCTTTGCCTCAACATATCAATGGAGGTTTCCGTGTGATTCAATATGCTGATGATACCCTCCTAATCATGCATGCCAACATGACACAGGTCAAGCGTCTTAAAGATCTATTGGCATACTACAACCTCTACACTGGCCTCAAGATCAACTTTCAGAAATCTACCATTGTATCCATCAATACTGATGTACACACTACACATATCCTTGCTACTGAATTGGGATGTGGTACTGCTGAATTTCCTCTCACATATTTAGGACTGCCCTTATGCTTGAATAAACCTAAGAAGGAGGACTTCATCCCTATTGTCTAGAGAATTGACAGAAGACTTACAGGTTGTTGCACCTTGCTCTCATCAGGTGAAAAATTGACCATGATTAAAGTTGTGTTCTCTAGCTTGCCCACTTTCTTCGTGTGCACTCTATCCATCCCAGCTGGTATTATGGAACAAATCAACAGATGTATTAAACATTGTTTTTGGAGAAAATATGACATGGAAGGCAAGGGTATTGCACTTATTGCATGGAACAAGGTCACTAAACCCAAAGACAATGGAGGATTAGGGGTACTTGATTTATCCATCCATAACAAATGCCTGCTAATGAACCACCTGCACAAATTCCTTAATCATCAGGATCTTCCATGGGTGCAACTCATTTGGCAATCATAGCCAAGGGTTTAATCCATCCAGAAATATAGGCTCTTATTGGTGGAAGAATATTGTGAAACTTAACACTCGATATAGAACCGAGAGTCATTGTAAGGTGGGCAAAGGAAACTCTATTGTCATGTGGCATGATGACTGGGGGCATGGCATATTGAAAGACACTCATCCTCAGCTCTACTCATATGTATCTCATCAGTTCGAGACAACAACACTTTGCTAGGCACCAGGAGATCATTGCAAAATTTGATACACCAATTTCTGTCCAAGCCTATGATCAATTGGAAAGACTGCAGGAATGGATCAATCATAATCCATTTACAGAAGAAAATGATTCGTGGGGTACAAGAACAGATGCCACATGTTTCTCATCCATGGAATTATACAAGAAAACATTTGCCTCCCAATAAAAGGATCCCATTTTTAAGTACTTATGGAAAAGTGGAGTCATATTGAGATACACAATCTTCTTCTGGCTCCTCATTCATGACAGAGTTAACACCAAGAATCTTTTGAATAGGAAAACTTTCCACATTCCATCATACAGTTGTGTCCCATGTTCATTAGATACTGAAGAAACATCACTACACCTCATTTGGGACTGCACATTTGCACTTGTATGCTGGGATTCTATCACGAGAGATTAAGAGGAATCTCTATACATGATGAAGTAATGAACAATATGGAGGCTTTCCCAAAAGAAGTGGCGATGAAGATCACCATCATGGGAGCATGGCAAATTTGGATGCAAAGAAATGATTTTATCTTCCATCAACACAGGCCATCCATCACCAACCGGAGAAGAAGACTAAAGAAGGACCTCATTCTGCTGTTATATAGAATAAAAGAGAATTATAGAGCCATCTTGCAAGATTGGATTGTTGATTTTCTGAACTAACGCAATGTATTTAAACTTTACGAGAACTGGTGTTGGTTGATGTTTTTGGGAGGCTACATTATTATTATTCAATATATATACTGTAGAACACTTTGTTCTACAGTTTTGCCTTCCAAAAAAAAACAAGAACCTACAGCATTTATTGTAGAGCGTGTGGTTACAAGACGACCAAAGCGGATCCGTATATAGAAATGCTAATGTACAGGCATTGTAGAGGAATAAGCAGTCTTATGGTGAAGCTATACAGGTTTCACTGGTCCCTGTCACGATCACGGTAAATTGGCTGTGGCGTCCACTTGAAGTGCAGGTTCAGCTTTCCAGATTTAGCACCTTGCAGCACATATGTATCTTGGAACTCACCTTCAAGTATCGCTCTGGTAAGTGTCAAGATGCATCTCCCTATGTAATCCTGCAATTTCAACAGAGGAGTTAGTCTGAGGAAACAAAACCACAGATCTTATCACCTGGTTTGAGTTTATAGGTCGCAAAATTAGCTCAAAACAATATATGGTTTTTTAGTGCAGTACTTGGGCCAAAACTTCACACATTATATTACTATTACTACTGGAGGGGGAAGTTTTGAGTTAGTTACGACAAGATTAGCTACAACAATATATGCATGCTTCAAACCTATTGGGACCATCTATGTGAGTAACACCAAGCCCAAATCCCATGGTAATGTGCTTGGATATATGCAACAACCTCATTGCTGTCTTTCTCTTCGTATACTTCTATCCCATCCCCCTTAATCATACGCCATTCTCTAACAAGAACTCAAGGGTGAGCTTTCCAGGGCGTACGGAAATGGAAGTACATCTTGTACCCTCTATAATCCATTAGACCAGCTTGAAAGATGAGAGATGGATCTTTAACAAGGAGATATCACACAGAAAGACAGATTAGATACATTGTTGCCCCTCCCCTCAAATGAGTTACGAGTCACCCTCTAACTAATTGTTTCTCTGTGCTCTATTCCGTGGTCGCTGGTATAACCGATCATGAGCATCTAATAGCCATCATATGGCATTGAGGATGGGTAGCTACCCACCCGTTGTAGCACAGGGTTCTCATTTTTGCAAATGCACATGCTATACCATGTTTTGCGACAACAAAAAAATTCAAATTTTTTCTGGAATGTATGAAGTGCATTTCTAAAAGGGGTGCAGCTACACTCCATGTATTGATGGTTGACACACAAAAATCCTGATCCACTCTGGGTAACAATTCCCCGCATCCGGAGAGAACACATTGCAAGGTAACAATTCCACGCATCCGGAGAGAATACATTGCAAAACACACGAACATTTATATGAATAAATTTAGGCGATGCTGGTGTACAACCCCACCACCTGGCTCAAGTCAAATTGGGGTGGCTTTCTTAATAAATGTTTAAAAAGAAACACACTTCCATCGTTTTATCCTCGCATCTTCCCAAAAAAATCAGGACTTTTTATCCAATGAACAGAACGAAAGACTCACCGTACAATTGGCGTTATGACAGCACATTTATATGCCCCATCAAAAATTAAATGCATATATTAGTATATTACACAGACAAAACCTATCTGATAATCATGGAAAGACAGTAGTAACACGAGTAGGACAATCTCAAAGCCAAACAGAAACAAAATAAGGAGAACAGAAATAGTGTACACGAGCCACAGAAGATAAAATAAAAACACACCTTTCCAAATGTATCATGGTCCCATACTTCCACCATGAGCAAATCATGCAGGGCATCTTCTACTACAAAATCAAATGTCTGATTCCATATTGGATTTAACGTCTCAGTCACAACCTGCAAATACATTGAATCATATGTATAAAAATTAAAAAATAATATAAACAGCACTGCAGATGGAGAAAGGCAGTACCCTTGTCTTCTTTTTGGTCTCCCCCTTCTTCAGGTACAGGACGACAAATGGGTCAGCCTTCCCCATCACATCCATTGCTGGTATGTCCTCTGCAGATATAACAGTTACTGAAAGGACTCCTCTCATAATAACATTTTTCCTCTGGTTGACATCAAATCCATTGGATTCCGTCTTGAGGACCTTTTCCAAAGAAGTTAACTGGATCTGACTAGCAAAAGGATTGGGAACCCCTTCTTGTTTACCAAAAGGGTAGTACAGGAGCTCTAGGTGGACCTGAAGAGTGAACAAATCTTTAGCCTTTCTACAAGAAACATAAAAGCATCACTTATTCAACACCCAACAGAGATATTTTCATCATCATATAGTTACAGAAAATAAAAAGCAAATGATCCACTCTTTATGACCACAGTTAAGGGGATTATTTCCCAGTATATGATACTCCTCCGATTCATAATAAGTACAAAATGAGTGACACTTATTATGGATCGGAGGGAGTACTTTGTTATAAATATTGATTGGCTAAGAGAAGTGTTGAATGAGTGGCCTTTGGACCATGTACTGCTGGCGAGGCCCAGGCGCATATAAGAGAGGTGCTCGACCTAGAGGAGGACATGCTCGACCCTGTTTGGATGGCAGCGCCGTCAGTGCAATCGCACTCGACTGACTGGTATGACTCTTGATGTGGGGCAACCCTTTGACATCACCATGGACACCACTCCATCTCCCAAACCACCAAGTGGACAGTTGACATGGACTCTCGTTGCCGTGTATGGAGCTGCCCAGGATGAATTTAAATCTGACTTTCTTCGGGAGTTGGTGAATCTAGCTAAAGACAACCCACACCCTATTTTAATAGGTGGGGATTTTAATCTGCTAAGATACCAACACGAAAAGAGTCGGGGCAGGTTTGATAATCATTGGGCTTTCCTCTTCAATGCTGTAATTGATAGCCTTGATTTGCGAGAGGTATCCATGACCGGAAGACAATTCACATGGGCGAATAGTCTCCCGGAACCGACATACGAAAAGCTAGATCGTGTACTAATGGATACTGAATGGGAAACCAAATTCCCAATGGTGACCGTTAGAGCGCTAGCACGTATAGAGGCTCTTTCAGACCATGCACCCATTCTTCTCACCACCGGTATGCCAAGACCACAAAGCAAACGCAAGTTCAAATTTGAACTAGGATGGTTGCATCGTGATGGCTTCCATGACATGGTGAAGGAGGTATGGGAGCAGCCTGTGGCCGGGAGCTCCCTGATCCATAGATGGAATAACAAGATACGTGCCACGCGTAAATTCCTAGGGGGTTGGGCTAAACATACCGTTGGACTCCTCAAAAAAGAAAAACTTTGATTATGGTCTATCATTGACGAGCTTGAAGCTTTCGCTGAGAATCGACCCCTAACGGCGCAAGAGATTGAGACAAAAAGTCACGCGAATGCGCAATTGGCGAGGATTCTTAGAGAGGAGGAAATAAAATGGTATCAACACTCCAAATCTACTTTCCTGTTGAAGGGGGATTCGATCACGAGTTACTTCCAGGGTATCGCCAATGGCAGACACCGGAAGAAACCTATTCAGGATGAAGGTAGGATTGAGGGCCACGAACAACTTAAATTCTACATTACCAATTACTATAAAACTCTGTTTGGGGCTCCAGAAGAAGGAAACTTCTTGATGGATGAGTCCCGAACAAAGGATATTCCCCAGGTTTCCGATGAGGAAAATAACCATCTTACTGCCCCATATACCGAGGAGGAAGTAAAGAAGGCGGTTTTCCAAATGGAACATAACAAGGCACCGGGGCCGGATGGCTTCCCAGCAGAGTTCTATCAGAGCTTCTGGGAGGTAATCAAAGCGGATCTTCTAGACTTGTTCGGCTATCTTCATGCTGGACAACTAGAATTGTTTCGTTTAAACTTTGGCGAAATTATCTTACTGCCTAAAATTAATGAGGCTGAAAGGATTCAACAATATAGACCTATCTGCCTACTTAATGTTAGCTTTAAAAATTTCACCAAGGTGGCAACGATTCGCTTGAACTCCGTGGCCGACCATGTAGTTCGTCCAACGCAGACAGCTTTCATGCAAGGGAGAAACATCCTTGATGGTGTTGTCATCCTGCATGAAACAGTGCACGAACTTCATCGAAAAAATATGAATGGGGTTATCCTTAAGATTGATTTTGCAAAAGCCTATGACAAAGTCAAGTGGTCTTTTCTCCAGCAAACTCTCAGAATGAAAGGATTTTCTGCAGAGTGGCGGGCTATGATCCATAATTTCGTGTCAGGAGGAAGTGTGGCCATTAAAGTCAATGACGACATAGGCAACTACTTCCCAACGAAGAAAGGATTGTGACAAGGTGACCCTCTATCGCCCATGCTATTTAATATAGTGGCGGATATGTTGGCTATCATGATCGAGCGCGCTAAGGCTGACGGTCAAATTGAGGGAGTAGTGAACCACCTAGTAGATGGTGGACTATCTATCCTTCAATATGCTGATGATACGATTCTTTTTATGGAACACGACCTAGAAAAAGCTAGAAATCTGAAACTCATACTATCAGCTTTCGAGCAACTTTCGGGTCTGAAAATAAATTTCCATAAAAGTGAATTGTATTGTTTTGGCGAGGCCGAACTCGACGCACACTTGTACGCAGAACTTTTTGGTTGTGGACAAGGACAATTTCCTATTAACTATTTGGGTATACCGATTCATTATCGGAGACTCACAAATGCTGAATGGAAACATGTCGAGGAGAGACTACAAAAGAGGCTTAGTACCTGGAAAGGAAAACTCCTATCCCTTGGTGGAAGATTGGTCCTCATAAACTCAGTACTCGGTAATATGGTACTATACATGATTTCATTCTTCCAACTTCCAAAAGGAGTCTTACATAGATTGGACTACCTCCGATCTAGATTCTTTTGGCAAGGGGATAACAAGAAAAAGAAATATAGACTGGCAAAATGGAGTGTGGTGTGCAGACCCAAGGATCAAGGAGGTTTAGGAATCCATGACCTTGAGGTTAAAAATGCAGCTCTCTTAGGCAAATGGTTGTTTAGGCTAATGTCTGAGGAAGGTGTATGGCAAACCCTCCTGAGGAGGAAATATGTGGGATCAAAGGCAGTATCCCAAACATTGTGGAAGCCTGGAGACTCACATTTTTGGGCCGGTTTGATAGCCACAAAAAAACATTTCTTCCGTTTTGGCTCCTTCTCTATCAAGGATGGTTCGGAGATTAGGTTCTGGGAGGATAAGTGGTTAGGTAACACCACTCTCCGAGAACAATATCCTGCTCTATACAATATTGTCCGTCATAAGGGTCAGACCATTGCGACAGTCATGGAAACCTTTCCACCCGATATGACATTCAGAAGAGATTTAATCGGCCCTCGACTTGAAGCGTGGAATTCGTTGGTACAACGCTTATCCACAATTCATTTATCGCCTGGGCCCGATATATTTCGTTGGAGTCTACAAAAGAATGGAAAATTCACAGTAGACTCTATGTATAGAGCCTTGCTTCAACCGATTGTGCCAGTTGACAATAATAAGATGATCTGGCGTTTGAAGATACCACTAGGAACAAAGATTTTTGCGTGGTATCTTCGAAAGGGAGTGATTCTTACTAAAGATAATCTCATCAAGAGGAATTGGCATGGTAGTTCACAATGCGTCTTCTGTCACCATGACGAGACTATTAAGCATTTGTTCTTCCAATGTAAATTTGCTCGTTCTATATGGTCGGTCATCCAAGTAGCTTCTGGCTTGTATTCCCCATGTAGTGTTGCTAATATATTCGGCAACTGGCTACATGGAATCGAACACAGGTTTAGGAATCTTCTTAGGGTGGGAGCGCTTGCCGTTATTTGGTCGCTTTGGCTATGTAGAAATGATATTATTTTTAATGCTAAGATAAATTCCTTTTTGCAGGTTATTTATCGGAGTACCAGTATGCTCCGTTTATGGTCCTCTCTACAACGTGTGGAGTATCGCGACCTGTTTACGGAGGCATGTACACGATTGGAGGATACGGCGAGGGATATTTTTTCCCAACGTGGGTGGCAGCATAACCTGCGGATTGGCCCTCCTCCATCTGCGACGATCAACAACTCTACGTAGTATTTTTTTCGCTGTTTTTTTAATTTTTCTCTTGTGTTTGGATTTGGGTGGCTGTGTGCATCTTAGTTATGCAGAGGCCGGGTGTAATACTTATTCACTAATAAAGCGCCCTTTATCGAAAAAAGTGGACAGTTGACAAAAGCTCAAGCACGTGCAATTGAAGGAAAGGTAAAGTCGCTCCTTTAAGAACTTTCCATCCTTTATCCAAAAAAAGAACTTTCCATTGATTCATACGAGACATGGGTTCAACCTCACGCGGAGACGCTATGCATCATTAGATACCAAGAGGAGCAAGAAGGCGACCATGGACAAGCTAAAGGACAAGGCAAAGTGACCGCAGAAGAGGAGGAACCAAATGCGAAGGCCAACGGAGGACAGGAGAGGAAAGGAGGAGCAAAAGGGGCGGTCTCAGCCTTGGCCGCGCTATCCGGTCCCCATGGACCGGACTGTCCGGGCCTTACCGAGAGGAGAGGAGCAGCCAGCAGCCAGGATTTTGTTGGTTTTGCTCCATCGATGTGGTGTTCTACCTGTGGATCAACTCCCCATTTGTGTTGCTTTAGCCTCCTCCGACAAAATCCCCCAAAATTTTTCTTTTCTTCCACCAATTTCACCAAAAAAATTCTCATTTCTCTTGTATTTCAGGATTTTCTTTGCGAATTTCACTCAAGCATCATCGGGAGTGTCCACCACGCGCCATCTCCATCAACAATAAAGGCCAACACGCTCGCTACCGACATCATCCATCCATCCTTTTGCCACCTACACCGGAAGCAAGGCCGGTTCATCCGTTCTTCACGAGGTTAAGGTGATGTGAGGTATAATATTCATCAAAACCATCCTCTCCTTGCCATTAAACCTGTGAGCCTATCGACCCTTTGCGATTACCCCCGGATCTATCGATCCTATCTATTTTAGAATTGCCGGGCCTCGCAACTTGTGCATCATAGACTCAATCATATCATCATATGTGCTCTAGTTACTCCGTGCATTTATCATATAGTAGTATCGCAAATTCAGTCACGCTTCAAGCCAAGTGGTGAAGGAAGACATATCGTTAAAAAAATAGGAAAAAGAAAAAGAAAAACCTCAAGCTTATAAGCAAGAGTGTGCAAGAGAGATACCAGCACCAAATACACGGATAGGGTTTGGATTTCATTACACTTACTCTTAGGTTGGTGCACTTGTGCGAATCAAGCCCCAAGAGCAATCGAGCTAGCGACTCTCCGTGTACTTGTGCAACACGAGCATTAGACTTAGCTAGGCAAACGTGTCTTGTTCATTTCTTTGGTTGCACAAGTCCCATTATCTTTGCGAGTATCCATATTGTTATCTCTCTATCTATTGGTCAACTTGTATTGCATTGCTTCATTTGGATCTTACCCATCTTGATCAACATCTTGATCCACTTGTTGCTTATCTTGTGCTACTAACCCCAACCGAGCTCCACATAAGCTATTGTGTGTAGGTGTGAGTTGGAACAAGATTCATACTCAAGGACATTCTTTTCACGTCGCCGAGCGCTCACCGCTTGATTCATATTCGACTTCGAGAAAAGGTACAATTGATATTGTTCTTCCTATTCCTCTCACATTTGCTTTGGTTAATGTGATGGCTAGGGACAACACTTCATCACCTCTGGTCTTTAATGACATGGGAACCCTCAAAGGTTTTGTCACCAAGGCCCAACATTTCGCTCTCCAACAAGCTATGCATGATGCCACTTCCATGTTGAGCGAACACATCGAGAACCTTGTTGTGGATATGCGCAAAGGAGAAGAGCGCACGAGAGCAGACATGGAAACTAAGTGGGAGGCCCTCAACAACAAAATGGCCAACATTGCGGAGTTGCTCTCTCATCGCAAGCCATCTTCCTCATCATCATCATCATCAAGAAGGCACTCAAGCAACCACACAGCTGTGTCTCCATCCGGCGCAAGTTATGCGAGCAAGGTTTGTGCCCCAACACTATACAAGAGATCTCTTCCAAAGGCTTCAAGTCCTCAAGCAAGGCACCAACACGGTGGAAGAATACTACAAGGGGATGGAATTAGCAATGATTAGAGCCAATGTGAAGGAGTCCACGGAGCAAACAATGGCTCGCTTCTTCAATGGGCTCAACTACCAAGTGAAGAAAATTGCTAACTTCCAACCATATGCAAGTGTGCAAGAATTGGTCCACCAAGCTACAAAGGCGGGAAAGGTAAGTTCAAGAAGATGTCAAGTACTCCAAGTATGTCGCCTACAATACAAGAAGTGCAAACACCAATCCTCAAGCCTCTTCAAGTACAAGATGAATATACTCGGGCACCATCCACTAGTGGAACTTCAAGCTAAAGGCCACCGGCAACTTCATCAAGATGTCCTTCCTCTGCTCCAAACACCTTCAAGCCGTGTGAGACATCAACCTCTTTGCCTCCACGAGACTCATGCAACAAGACAAGTCCAATTCAATGCTTCACATGCCAAGGGTGAGGCCATAAGACGTTCGAGTGTCCCACAAGACGGACTATGATAATCAATGAAGATGGCGAATATGACTCAATGAGTGAAGAGGAATTGGAAGCTTAAAGTGTGGCTAGAAATATGCAAACCAATGAAGAAGAAGATGCCCAAGTCTATTGTGACAATCATGCAAGTTCATCACTTGCGGTCTCTTAGGGGTTGTTTGGATACGCAGTTTTTACTAAACCAGTTTCCTTTAAACACGTTTAAGAGGATAACCATGTTTGGTTAGCCTAATAAATCTCAGGATAAGAAATGCTCGGTTTTCGTAAAACTGGAAAAATGAGTTTATGGAAAAACGAGTATTCATCGTTTTTGTAAAAACCCATTTAGCATATACGCTAGGAGATTAACTTGAATGCGCCGGACTAATGCATCATACTCGTCATCATCATGTACGCAGTAGCTGTGTAGGTGTAGGCGATCAAGGATACACCTGCCGACGACGAGGCCGACCGCCGGCGAGAAGGTCAACAACGAGTTCAGGAGATAAATCTCAAGGAACGAACGCTACATGAGTACAGCACAACGAGATGCGTTCCCTGAGCCAAACCATGTAGCATGCTCATCGCCGGAGTTTGGCCGGGCGACCGGCCGGCCACCGCCACCGCCGATTCATTGATTCTTCCATCAAATTACTTAACCGACTTTGGAATTCGGCGATGAGTGCGTCTATGTGGCCCAAGGAGACTACTTGTCGGTCATCAACGGATTCACGTGCACCGTCCTCTCCTCTTCGGCCTTCTCCAGTCCGTGTTGCGGGCGTCTGCATCGTGATCTACTTCCTGCGCATCTTCTTCATGTTCCACCTTAGCCTTATCTGGACCTTGCTACATCCGAGAGACCGAAACGACTTGTGATGTTCCTTTTGCTCGTCAGTGGCGGCTCCGCCATAAGACTCCTGCATCTACGGAACTGTACGTCCCGCTAGCCTCCACGCGCAGAGTCGTCGAGGACGGATGGATGGGAGGTGAGCAGCGGCATAGAGGGAGGTAGGGAGGAGAGGGGGAACGTCCAAACGTGTTTTTCTAAAAACTGGTTATTCATAAAATTTAAGTAAAAGTGATTTTGCTAATAATCAGCTTATAAACATGTTTTCTATATACTCGTGGTTATCCAAACAATCACTTAAGGTGTTGACTATCCAACAAGAAGAATGAGAACCAAAGATTTCATATCTTACACACCAAAGCAGGTATACAAGAAAGATCCATTAAGGTGATCATCGATGGAGGAAATTGCCACAACTTGGCTAGCGAAGAGCTTTGTGCTAAACTACACCTCACCAAGAAGCACACCCGGTCTTACAAAGTGCAATGGTTAAGTGACTCAGGATCTATCAAAGTGGAACACACAGTTGAAGTCTCATTAAAGATTGGCACTTATGACGACACTTTGGAGTGTGATGTAGTTCATATGAACGTTTGTCACTTGCTATTAGGACGTCCTTGGCAATATGACCATGGTGTGATACATAATGGGCGAACCAACCACTATAGCTTCAATTGGAAGGGAAGGATTTGGTTTTTCGCCCCATGACTCTAAGCCAAGTGATCGTCGACAAGATTCAAGCCTCACACCATCATGGGAACACAAGTGAAGAAAAGAGCCACCATAAAGTGAGTGAGAGCCCCCGTGATGAGTGTCAATAAGGACATCATTTTCTTAGCCACAAAACGAGAGATGAGAGAAGTGGGCAAGAACCCAGCACACATTCTTCACTTTGTACTTTTGTACAAAGATGATGTTATTTTGCCAGACGACTCACAACCTCTACCTAGTGCCATTGCTATTCTTTTGCAGGAATTTGAGGATGTTTTTCCCTCCGAGCTACCTTCCGGACTACCTCCACTACGCAGAATTGAGCATCGAATTGATCTCATTCCCGATGCACCACTCCCCAACCGGGCTCCCTACCGTGTCAACCCCAAGGAGAAAAGGAAATCCAACGCCAAGTAGGCGACCTTCTCAAGAAAGGGTATGTTCGCAAAAGCCTTAGCCCTAGTGCGGTATCGATTATCATTGTGCCAAAGAAAGACGGATCGCGGTTCGCTATAGGCACCCCATTCCACGTTTAGATGACTAGGACAATACCCGTGCGTTGCAACGGAAGAAAATTTTAATCTTATGATAAAATACCTATGATGTACGTAAAACTAACTTTATCAATTTTAAAAATGCGCAAACGCATTTAAAATAATACAAAATTTTAATACGTGTGAACATTTTTCGTGGATTTTTTTGTGGGTACACTTTTTTGTGAGTTAGCTACATGTAGGATATTTGAATGAATGACCCAAAAATTAAAATCACGTTAACATTTTTTTCTGATATTTGAAGCAATTTTTTTAATAAAAATAAAGATTACTTAAAACAATGAAAGCAAATTTTAATCTTATCATAAAATACCTATGATGTACGTAAAATTAACTTTATATGTTTTAAAAAGGCGCAAACGCATTTAAAATAATACAAAATATTAAAACATGTGTAAACTTTTCGTGAGTTTTTTTTTTGCGGATACACTTTTCCGTGAGTTAGATACATCTAGGGTTTTGGAATGAATGACACAAAAAATTAAAATCGCGTGAACTTTTTTTTAGATGATATGCTTGACGAACTTAGTGTTGCCAGCATATTCACTAAAGTTGAATTGAAAGTGGCTATCACCAAATTTGTATGCAAATTGGGGATGAATGGAAAACCGCCTTCAAGACCAAATTTGGTCTCTATGAATGGTTGATTATGCCATTTGGGTTCTCCAATGCTCCTAGTACTTTCATGCGCTTAGGCCAACTCCAACTAGCCGACCCAAACGGACACGGCTTTTGTCCGCTTTTTGTCCATTTGGGTCGGCTGTAGGAGTGGCGCCCTGCCGACCATTTGTTGTCTGCCTAACCGTTACGGCCAAATTTGCATATACCAAATAGAAGACATAATTTGTACATCACAATAATAAATAGTGTTACAACCAAATAAAAATCTCATGGTTTATTACAACCAAATGACTGTAGGATAGCCCATCAAGATTGGAGCACACCAAAAGCACACTCCACATCCGTCATTGTGCTTGGGCAAACCGAGCCCTCTTCTCTCCCACCGGATTGGAGATTGTCTTAGGATAGCTGATAGGACATTGCAGCCTATTAAGGGTATTGAAATAGTTCAATGTAACCCTACTATTTAGTTATCTTCAGTCCTACATGTGCCAGCTTTCCCAATCAATCTGGTGTCTGTAAGTGCTCTAATCGAGCTGGTGGATCATAGGGTAGGAATGTGCTTGATTCAAGATAGGCCGCCTGGAAGGAGGACTGGGACTGGAATAACGTGTAGGGGACTCTAGTACATTGACCCTGAGGGGCTTGGTCAGATGGGCACCTCAATGTTTGCAGGATTTATGGAAGAAAGAAAGTCCTCAGTGATGAAACATCAGTGCTGAATGGGCATGTATCCTTTGACAAAATGTATGTTTCCTTATGTAATGAATCAAATAGATAAGAACAAGCTGAAATGTGATGTGTGTTGAGATGTCAAGTTCTTGAGTTACTTTTGGAAGATCTCGTGCGCCAAGCTAGGAATCAAGTTGCTATTCTCATCGACGTACCACCCTCAAAGAACAGTCAAACGGAGGTAGTCAATAACACCTTGTCCGCGCTCCTATGAGTACTCATCAAGAAGAACATCCAAGAGTGGAAATATTGTCTACCCGTCGCCGAGTTCACGGCGGTTCGCCTACAATCGCACTTGACATTTGACTACACTCAAGTTGCCGCTTGAAGTCGTATATGGCTTCAGCCTGCTTTCACCTTTGGATATCCTCTCCCATTAGAGCATCTCCAGCAGTGGCGCTAAAATAGCGCAGCGCTAAAATAACTGATTTTTTGCCGCGCGCGCGCTGTATCCTCCTCCAGCAAAGGCTGTATAGTTCCGCGCGCTGGAAACAAATACCGCGGCGCTGCATTCTGCGCAATCCGGCGCGGGAGTTTTGGGGCTTCTTCTCGCGCGCGCGCTTTCGCTGGAGACGCGCAACCGCCGTGAAATTTCCCTCCCGCGCCGACAGCTCTCCCGCGCCTCTTTTCCCCTTCCGCGCTCCTTCCGCCGCCGCCACCAAACAAATCGTAGGCGCCGCGCTCTGCTTCACCGGCGGCCGCCCCCGCTCAGCGCCCGTCGACGCCGCGCGCACCTACCCTGTCGACGCCGCGCCCACGCCCCCCTTGGCCGCCGCGCCCGCCGCGCTCGGTCGATTCGTTGAAGTCGTGCCGCCGCCGCGCCGCGCTCGGTCGATTCGTTGAAGGCGTGCCTCCGCGGCGCAGCGCTCACCCTCGCCGGCGCCGATGTCTTCTTCGAGCCGGGAGCGAACTTGGCGCACACGAGGTGTTCGTCAAAATCCCCAAAAGGTTTGCTCCACCGCGCCCGCGCCCATTTCTTGTTAGGTAGAAGATGTTTTAATTATTTTTGTATATATGTAGATTAGTTCATCCTCATCCTATGATGATTCCGATGATGAGTTTGGTATGGAGGAAGATGAGGCTATTGCCATGGTATTGGCTTGGCGAGCCAACAAGAAGCCCAAGATAGGTGGCTCAGTTTTTGGTAGGCAGAAACTATGGAGGGAACGGATCAAAGGCCACAAGAAGTTGATGCGGATGTATTTCAATGACGATGCAACATTTCCCGAGAGCTACTTTCGTCGCCGTTTTCGGATGAGCACCGGTTTGTTCAAGCGCATCGCGGAGGAGGTGGCCAGATATGATAGATATTTTGTGCAGAGGAGGAATGCCGCTGGAGAGCTCGGGCATAGCACCTAGCAGAAGGTGACCGCCGCTCTGAGGATGTTGGCATATGGTATACCAGCGGATCTGATTGATGACCACTTGGCCATGGGTGAGAGCACCGCTATCAAGTGTGTCAAGAGATTTGTTGTGGCCATTGTGCAAGTCTATGGCGCCACATATTTGAGAGCCCCCAATGCCGAGGACACGGCTAGGCTCTTGGAGGAGAACGCGGCTCGGGGATTTCCCGGAATGCTTGGCTCCATAGATTGCATGCATTGGAGTTGGAAGAATTGTCCGGCGGCATGGCATGGACAGTTCAAAGGGCAGAAAAAGGATTCCACTATCATCCTTGAAGCGGTGGCCGACTACGAGACTTGGATTTGGCATGCTTTTTTTGGTATGCCCGGGTCTTGCAATGATATCAATGTTCTTCAGAGGTCTCCGCTTATGACAAGGATTGCATTGCGTGAAGGTCCATTAGTGGAGTTTGAAGCAAATGGCCACAAATACAACTACGGGTACTACCTTGCCGACGGCATCTACCCAAGGTGGCAAACATTTGTGAAGCCGATTAGGAAGCCCAAAGGTAAGAAACAATGTAGTTTTCATAATGCACAAGCGGCGGCTAGGAAAGATGTAGAGAGAGCATTTGGGATTTTGCAAGCCCAATTTGCCATTGTTAGGGGCCTGCTAGATTTTGGGACCAAGAATTTGCCATTGTTAGGGGGCCTGCTAGATTTTGGGACCAAGAGTGTCTATGGTATATTATGAATGCTTGTGTCATCATGCATAACATGATTATAGAGGATGACCGTGGAAAAGATATAGTTCAAACCCACCACTATGATTTGATGGGTGTGCCCGTGCAACCTCGACGAGCAGAACATAGGATGGCACGGCTCATGGCCTCTTATCATGCAATCCGGGACAATGAAACACATGATGAGCTTCAACAAGATCTCATCGAGGAGTGGTGGAACTGGTTTGGAAGCCGCTAGTGTCATATTTACGTTTGTTGTATTATTGTGAAACTATTTGTTGCATTTGTTGGTGAACGGTTTTATTGTATTATTGTAAAACTATTTATTGGTGTGTTGTAAAACTATCTATGTTATTGTTGATGTAAAACTTTGCGTAATAAAAAAATTAGATATTTTTTGTTCAATTTTTGGTGTTTGTTTGATCTAGTTGGATGTATGCATATGTTGGATTGTTGTTTGCGCTGGTCGAGCGCGCGCTAGTATGCAGCGCCTGGTGAAGTGTTGCTTGCGCGTTGCATTGTCCAGCGCCGTTTTGGAGCTTCCGGCGAAGGGCTCCGCGCGCTGCATGCGGATACGGCGCGCTGGTTCGGCGTTTTACAACGCGCAGATATAGCGCTACTGCTGGAGATGCTCTTACCACTATAAGAGCGCAAAAACATGGATGCGAGCTCCTGCGCCGAGTTCATGAAAAAAATACACAAGATACAAGGGTAACCAACGAGCAACAAGTCCAATGGCAGGCCGCCAAGATCAACGCCAACAAGAAGCCAATGATTTTCCAACCCAAAGACCTTGTATGGCTACATCGTCGCAAGGACCGATTTCCAGAAGAGCGCGAGTCCAAACTACTTCCAAGTGTTGATGGTCCCTTCAAAGTTCTCCAAAGAATCAACGATAATGATTAAAAGATCGACATCCCATTGGACAAGTATACGGTGAGCGACACGTTCAACGTCACCAAGAACCCACCATCAAGCCCTCAAGCTCCTAATGGACCGATGACAAGAGCTCGCGCACGTGTAATTCAAACCGAGCTAAATTCTCTCCTACTTGAGCTCCATATGCAATTGGATGAGACTTGACTACTACCTCAAAGTGGGATCCTATGTGCGATTAGGTACAATGAAGACTACCACGAACAAGCGGGAGAGGAACGCAAGTGCATGTAAAGGAGCAAGGAGGCGAGAAACACGAAGACCCAAGGACAGAGGCGGGAGAAGAGTCTCTCGAGACCCCAGGACCCTCGTCTAGGGCCAACCCCGGTGACCTCGGAACACCGAGGCCTACATCTCCGGTGACCCCAGGCCCCCAGTCGTGCCTACGTGAAGATGTATTTTTTTCATGGATTACCAAAGTACTCACGTGTGTATAAGTGTAATGATTTACTTGTAATCATAAATGAAGTAATAAACATTTACAGCCCAAGTATATTCTAAATAACATGCCATGTAAAGCATGTGCTCATTACTAGTAGTCAAGTTGCCAAAAGTAGACGTGAGGATCTCTATTAATAGGCTTTATGAAGTCTTCACAGCACAGCTCTACTCATAGCTAGAAGACTAGAAAAAATCGTGCCCAGGTTAGGAAAACAAATACAACAACATATGACTTAAGGACCAGGTTATCTAGAATGGAGTAGAAATATGTGCAGGAATTCAAAATTGCAGTTGACTTCTGATTTTTCTTTACTTTTCTTTACTGTCCCTCACTAGCTAATTGGGCAGCAAGAGGAAGAAAGTAACTTCCTGGCAGAAAATTTGAATCGAACCAAGGGCATAAGAGAAAGGAGAGATAGCACATTATGCTGACAGTGCCACGCTGTCTTCAGTTCAGGCAGTGGCGTCGTCCAGACAAGAAGGAACAAATTTACCAGGCAGCAAGGCCTGCTTTGAAAATAAGGCGGAGCAGGTGAGACAGTGGATAAGGATGACCGACCCAGTGTTCCCAGTGTAGGCCATGATATGACCAGAGGCCATTGTCCTCGTCCAGCTAACTGGTGGGGAAGGGCAAACAGTGGTTGCTTGCAGTAACATTCAGAACATGGTACAAACATGGGTTGACTTGACTTAGTTATATCAACACCTCGCTTAAATTGCTTTCTTATTTTTTATCAAAAAAAATGTACAGCAAAAGTGGCAGGATATGTTGCTGAGAATTGTACACTGAGAATCGCAGTACTAATCAGACACACATTCATAATGGTAATTAGAAAATGACAGGAAACCATGCAGAGCCAATGTTATTGTTTCACCACATATTATAACCCCATATATGGAGTAGGAAAGTTATGCTGAGAAGTGTAACAGCTGACCTGACCACGAGGTTTCTTATCACGCTGAATTTCCAGGTCCTTCACAAGGTCCAACCAAACATCCTTAACCTTTCCAGGCGGAAGATCCGCTAAGTCTACTCGAGCGCAACCAATAATCTCTGACGGCTGGAGCCCTTCATCGTCGTAAATTTTCACCGTCAGGTGCTGGGTAGATGAGTCCTCCACCAGAAATTCATAGTGTTCATTCCAGATGGGGTTCAAATCATTGTTCTGCGGCACAATATATGTAAAGATATATTTTCTTTGATTTGACCAGATGAGCGCGAGTCACTTACTATTGTTTTGCTTTTCTTTGTTTTTGCACTCAGCGGGCGTATGTATAGCACAGCAAAAGGGTCAGACTTTCCAACGAGGTCCTTGTTCTTCAAGTCCCTAGCTTCCACAAGTTTTACCTCTAATAATCCAACAGGTTTCAGCTCCAGATCACTGAAAATAGCAGTCCTATTATCACTACTATGGAGACAGGCATGTAAGTTATACTCCCAAATTATCAAAGCAAATAATTACCTATAATCTCCTGGCACAATGGGGACAATTATGCGATTAGGCCATGTCAGTGTGTCCTCGATGGTATCACGTATTGTTCCCTGAATTGTTTCCTGACTGAGATGTGCGAAACAGTGTGTATACTGAAATGTTAGTTGATAGTATATGGTTACCAAACCTCAATTGCATCGGAAATTCCAGGAATTGCTGTCATTTCGCCACCAACAACTTTGAGGGTAAAATCCACCTTGCTCTACAGTCAAATCAATGGCATCATGCAACCTGATTTTTTTAATCAAAATCACAAGATTGGAAAGAACAGATATACCTTCTCTCTCAAAGAAACGCAAACAGCTCCAAAGCATGGGAGTTCAGCTACCAGGGGCTTAAAGAGTAGCCGTAGTGTGCCTGTGAATCCAATATTTTTCACCTAGAGATGAAAGAACTTAGAACGACAATTAGTACTTGATATAGTTATACCATGGTGCAAGAACTAATAAGAAGCCAAGTTTAATGTGTAGCGTTACACAAAGTAAAGCATCAACGATGAAACTTGTAAACTGAGACAGTGTTCTTTCTTTTCCCTTCCAAAAACTGAACCAATAGTAGTATGCACTGCACTTCTAATTTAAGGAAACTGATACTTCAAATTGCAATCAACAGAACTAAGTACAATTGGTACTTGTTTTTTTCTTGACAAACAATGAAGGTACTCCATAGTAAGATAAGACCATGTTTGATACTGCATGGTACCATACAAAAATTCTGTGGTAATTGACATTGCAACATTTGCAAGTTACCTGTACAGGAAGTGAAATTCCCAGTGTTGTTTGTATGTCAAGTACTATGTTGGGATTACCATCCCACTGCATCTCAAGCTCCATAGTGATACCATCACTGTCCCTATCCAGGATTTGAACTCCTGAAAAGTTTTGCTAGAATGATCAACAAATGCCAAGGCTGTTTATTTGTAAGAGAGCTTCAACCATTATAACATAACTAGAAGTGTATGCACGCTTTGCTGCGCCGCTTGCCTCCGAGCGCCTCTTTGGTTGCTACTGTTTTTAAGTGAAGCGATCGTCCTAAGGTTACTTCAATGTTCCTTGTATTTGTAAAACACGGGCTAGACACACTCTTTCCTCCTACCATCTCTGCCCATGCTTGATTCTTGCTCGTCTGTTTCATCATTTCTTGCTCAAGATTTGATTAGTTATTTGTTCTTTCGAGAAAATATCAGTCCCCTTCCATCATGACCGAACCAAGTTATCAATGCAAAAAATAATTGGTTTTTCATTTGTGGAGTAACTGACCAGTCATCACTTATACGAAGGAACCGGATTTCTTTATTACTTGAAGAACCAACTTATCGGTCAAGTGGACCGAACGGCCAATCTTACGAAATCTCATGCACTAACAAAAACAAAATCCAATGGAGTTACCACAGGGACCCACCAAGGAGCTGACCAAGTCAAAAAATATGGGGCAAAATCTCAAATTGTACACCTCAATTGATTGTGAGCGCCTCAACCCCTAGGGAGCTTAGTGAATTAAAGGATTTTGATAAAAGGCAGCAAATCATCATAAACCTAAACTAAAGCATGAGATGTCTTCTTATTTGATTATATGAAATGATTCATATGCAGGATACATCAGGGTTTTTTTTTAAACAAAGAAAAATGTATCCTGGACGTACGATGCAATAGCAAAACAGGGTATTCTGGCATGGTCGTGCGTAAAAGCTGGGCACAGAGTTTTGGTTCATGGTGCATGATCTATTGCTAAAACAGCGGAGCAGATAAAGATTATGATGTCTTACCACGCTTGTTTGGAGAAACAAAGCCATGCAACAGTGCCAATACTTATGTACAATGACAAGAGTGAACATGTTAAAATTGTTTACAGAGATACACAAATTATCAATCGGATCATCTCATCTTCCCAATTAAATGCCTGATCATAACTGGTGACACAATCAACTCTAACTCAATCCTCTCCTTGTTTAACAAGATAGTCCGCCACTCTACTTATTCCTCCCTCCTCCAACATTAGTCCAGCAGCAATTCTCATAAAGGCACCCCCAGTGTGATACGGCAAGGGGGGGAGGTTGCATACCCTATTCGGGACTCACCAGCGGCGCAAACCCATCTCCACAATACTTCATGCGATTGTTTTCTTTTGATATTATCTCTGTAGATGGATTGAGAGGAACATAATTTGAATTAATCGAAGGCGGCCATGGATCAAGCATGGGCAAAACGCGTCAGACATCACGCATGGATCCATGCCGACCATGGCGGGTGGTCCTGGACTACGGGAGGCGCATGAACAACAGAAAAGAAGATCTGCCATATGTTGACTACAGGCAACCTCCTTATCAGAGATGTCGTCCTTATGACACAGTTGAGTTTTCTAACTGTCGTCATAGATCGTATTGGTCATAAATGCAAGCATTAGTTAAATCACATGCGAGTAAGTCATCATTTACCCAGCAATTGGAAGTTCTACAGAACCTGTCATATCAGTTCAAAGAATAAGTGCCTATTGAATGTTTCTGGTCATCTCAGCATGTTTCTACATCAGCCACAGCTACTACAACATAATTACCAAACAACTGCACCTCAACTCCAACCTTTCAGCCGCAGCTAGCAGCTACAGCTGCTTCTTCCAGACGTTAGCCGTTACAGCTGCAGCTATGAAAGTTGCAGCCCACACAAACACACCCTAAGTATCCACCCCCTTCCTCCATTTTAGGGCAGACAAGAATACACTAAAAAACTGAGAGATTTTCTCACCTACCCCCCTTCATGGGATCACCCTCCCTGATGGAGAAGAACCTGCTAAGGTTACAAGGCCTCCCTTAACGAGAAGAATCCCTCCGGATTACAAGACCTACTTCATTGGGGAAGAACCTATCTTAGTTACTTTTATCATAGTTATTTTTGGATCTTGAGGTGTAAGACTTTCGGTGGATGAATCGAGTATCTTCGTGTTGGATCTTGTTCCTTTCCTCTCTTTGTGTCTTTCGATTTGAGTTCCTCCTTAGATCCACCTCCAAATCGTAAAGACTGGGCAAACCCTGGGGACTTGGTCCTAGATCGGGATTGGTCTTATATCAACACGTAGGAGAATTAATTATGTCTTTAAGAGAAAAATTCTAGTATACATGTGCTCGTCTGAATCTTCAGAATCTTGAGAAAGAACCTATATCGAATAACAGGTGGGTCCTAGATGTAAGGAATTTGAAGATCAAGATATGTCAACTTTGGGAAAATTAGATCTTTTGCCCCACTTTACTTTCCCAACCCGAGAATGACAAGAGGGCCCGGGTCCACCCGCCATTGAGACAATGCCGGGGCAAATCATCAAACCCCATGTAAAGTGGGGCAAATGATCTAATCCCTCGGCAACTTTGTGTTTGCGCTTTGCCTCGGCCGCCTCTATATCGATATGGAGCACACTCCATAACCATTATGGATGTTTTCAATATGGCGCTGGCAGAATTGCTCTAATGCATGGGGATAAATAAGGTCATGGACTTTACTCCTTAATTCTTGTGTGCAGAACTAAAGGCTTATCTGTGCAAACTACACCTTAACATACCAGTATATATTGTCTGATAAAGAAAGACCATTTATCCATCAATAAACAATCAAGATTTTATAAAGAAGTCCTACCTGTAAACTGAGGAGCAACAGTACCAAGTGTCAACTTTGAGAAATGGATGGAGGCCAAAATGAATGACTTGTACTGCTCGAATACAGGCTCCACAGAAGTTTTTATCAGTTCCGATGCAGCCTACAATAACCACACTTACCGTCCTAAGTAACTTCCAATATCCAGAATAAATTTATTCAAGACGCAGTAGGAAAACTCCGTATCTGGTATCAGAACTATATATAGATACTTAAGTGAAGCTAGAATAGCACCTCATTGACAAATGGCCAGATTTTTACCAATTCTTGATTCAGCCATTTAAGCTGTAGAAGTTACATAAAATAAGGTATCAGTACAACATTTGATAACGCCAAGGTCATTCAATCATTCAATCTATAAAAAATAGAAAACTAAGGTATCAGCACAACATTAGGCAACACCAAGGTCAAAGCATAATAGAAATTGGTAAAAAGGCTTAACTTCTGCTTTTGGGTGAAAGATACCCACGATGGATAGGACTCAGGTTGAATAAGTGTCTTCAGATCTTGAACAGTCAATTTTGAGAAAGAAAAAACTGTAGCAGCCTGCAGAAAGGTAAAATTATAATGAGAATTGATCAGTCCACAAACAAGTGTTGCTGTAGGAAGATATTATTCTGAACAAATAACAGTTGCTAGGGTTTTTTTCACAGCTCACCAAGATTTAATTAAGTGGGAGTAGTGAAACTAAGAGTTGCACAAGGTAATCAGTAAACTAAAGCATTGATTACTTCAAAAAAGGAAATCTTTCCCACAAAAAAAATATCTGTTTTCACTTTTTGGAATGCTCACCTCAGTGTAAGGACGTATTCAACATGCACAATTCAATCATAGTAGTAAGCACCTTCGTGCATATAGGTAAATTATTTGGGACACCTAGATGCTTGGGCACCTTGATTAGCATAAGGTATGTTTGTTTTATTTCCTAATTGTACATTAATTCTAGGTATTGGTACATACCTTACTTAAAACGGTAATTAATTCCAGGTATTAATACATACCATACTTAAAAAGGTATTAATGCATACCTCTTTTATCAATGAAATAGAGGTATGATCCAACGGTATGTAGGCAAGGTGCCTGGACACCTAGGTGTCCCAAATGGGCGTATATATATATATATATATTCATTTCCATCAATGGAACAGATTATGCTGTTGACAATCCCTGAGCCAAAACTAATTCACATGCATATTGCCTAATTGCTGCAATTGAACTATTCATTTATTACCAGACCCAGTGTCTCAATGAGGATACATTTGTCATCAAAGCAATTGCATTCGCATGCCCACGACCATAAGGTGCAGCATTAAAATGAATTAAACTGCTCTATTTTGGTTCACTGGTACTCTCAAGACCCAAACAGAAATTGTTTTTCAGGTAACAAAGATGCAGATTCCTACACAAACCCCTCACACCACCATACACACATGCATGTCCTGCGAAGCACACATTAGATCTAGAGCAGAGGTAGCTCGGAAAATTTTACAATCTACTTATACCTCGAAACAACATGACAGGTTTACCCTGAAAGTGCACGCATGTGGAGGTGCAACACAACAAAGCTGGGTGGGCAGGCTACACCATGGCTAGACTTACGAATGAGCCTTGGCTCAGTTCGCCCAAACATGTATCTATGTTATTTATCTCTCACACATAAATTTTGATTGGTTGTGCGCAAGTGAGGTCCCATGAATTACTAGAGTCTAGGACAAGTAGCGGTCTTTCATATCTTTATTAATTCATTGTCCTCCACATCAGCTCCAATTCCATGTGGCGTGTTTTGGATACAGCTAAGACCTCCCACAATGGGTGTATCATAGTTACTCAGTTAGTATCATGCATGTCAACTAAGCAATTTTGGTGAGGGGGCATATAATGAAATGAAGAAAGAGAGGGTTGAGTATTATATCATGATATCGTATCACAATAAATGTTATGCTACTAATGTATGACACTATGAATTATGGAAGTAGTATCATATGTGTATGATACTACCTATTGCGGGAGCTCTAATGCTGGAACAGCGTGACAGCCGTAATACCCGAACTTGAAACAACAAGCGTGAGGTTGCCCAGCAATTATGGCCCCATATAAATGATCACCCATGCCTCCACAATCCGCATCACTCAACATTAATAACAATTGATTTCCAAACCACGCCACACTACGGCAAAATCAACAGCGTTCTAACCTAACAGTTCCTAATTTCCAGCACCTACACAGGAAGATGCGCAGACCGCATAACCCACAAACTGACAGACTAACCCAGCGATCAACCGAATCGCATCGGATCACTGTAATGTGCGACAGGATGAGAATCTGGAAACGGGGAGGGAGGGGGGTGGGGGGCTGGGGGGGTCGAACGTACCAGCTCGCGACGCTGCTCGGCGCGGGAATTCTCGAGCCGCGCGAACGCCATGACGACGGCGACGCCGAGCACTAGGCCCAGCAAGGCACCGAACAAGAACGCCATGGCTCGCCACCCTCCACGGCCTCGCGAGGTCGAGCTGCGGGTGTCGTGGGTGGATTTGCTTGATGCGGAGGAGTGGTGCTCTTCTTTTCGCCTTGGCAAAAGGAATTGTACGTTTCTTTCGGAAAATTATATTGTTTCTGATGTGCTTTGCGTAGGATGTCGGTTAGTTGGAGTGGATGTTCCATCAATCTAGGAATCGATACAGCATGGAGACGTTTTCATCAATAACAATAGTGTTTTCGCTAAATATTAAAATTCATAGAATCAAAACCAGTCTTTCACAGGTGTTTATAGGATATAAGATGTATGTTCGTACATTCATAGGAATAAGTATATGTACATGCTTATGAGCGTATGCATTTGTACTGTTTCTACAATAAGGATAAAAAAATTAAAAAAAAATGTTCAAAACAAACCCGTATTGAAAAGCTAAATTGAACCTTTAACTTTGAATCACTAAAATCAGCATTCTCAACTCAAACCTTGAAATCATTCGCAAACGGGGATTGTCGACGTGGTAAGTCGCAGCCGAGATTGCTTTGTTTTTTTTTCTTAGACAGAGGAAGATGGTATGTTCGGTGCATAGAAGGTGGCCCGACGAACCGTGATAGCTCATACACTGTAGCAATCGGGCAAACGTCTCTTGTATTCTTCTCTACTCCCGCGACGGTAATGGTGATAGGCGGGTAATCGACTACAGCGGTGATGATCAGGTCGGCGAGCGATATACTAAGGTATGCCTCGACGTCCTTCTCCTATGAGCACTGCTGTATGACCTTTCTTTGCAGCATTAGGGTTAGATGTTTTGGATGAAAAGTTTCATCTGTTCGGTGATGGAAAATTTGGGGTTTTGTTTAGGTTAGGATGTGATATTTGTGTTTATATGTTCGTATTAACATAGGATAGTGATATTTATGTGTTTTTTTAATTAATTATGTTTTTAAATTAATTATGTACCCGACAGATATACTCAATGTTAGATTTCATTTGGGAAGCAGTTTTATGCGCAACAGTTTAGAGCTCGAGGAGCGACGGCGAGTCGCTGACGAGTCAAGCGACAGGCGCTCTCAGAAGAATCCTCTGGTTTCAAATCTTCTTACCAACGCAGATCAAGATTCAATAATATGAAGCAAAAAGACAAGGACACGGTCACTCACAACCTAAACGGCACGTTTCAACTCGAAGAAGACGACTGCAAGGATGAAGAGCAACTCATCCCAGCCGAAGCACTGGTCGCCGCAAAGACATACCTCCATTGCGCACAGACTAGGGAGAAAGAGGAGGCACACCGCAACACAACGAGAGCACTCAAGCTCATGAGCGAAGCACCCGTCGTGTCCGCACCCAAGAAGGCACCCGCAAGGCGGAGGACCTGAGAACCATCACCAGGGGGAGATCCAAACTCACCCGGCGACGACGACGATGGCAACGACGACTATCGCCGAAACTGCGACCACCCCGACCGCAACACAAATCGCGGTCGAGACAAACGCGACAAAGACAGAAGACGCGACGATCGACGCGATGCCCGCGATGCCATCACCCAAAACAAAACTAACCGAGGACATTGCATGCGTGTGGATCGAGGCGAGTACTCAGATGTGGAGGAATCAAACAGAGACTCCGGACCTTGCGGAGCACTTTGTTTCACGCGAGCAATACGCAAAACTCGAATGCCCGAAGGATTCAATTTAAACTGAACAACACACAAGTACGATGGACTTGAAGAACCAGAAGGCTGGCTCGACGACTACCTAACGGCGGTAAAATTCCAGGGAGGCACCAACACCACAGCTATGTAGTACGTATAGCTCATGCTCACAGGATCAACAAAGGCACTGGCTGAAGATCCTACAACGCGGATCCATCGGCTCATGGAGGCAATTCCGCTCATCCTTCATAGAAAACTTCAAGTCAACATACAAGCGGCCAGCTTTACTCAGAGAACCGAGAGCTTGCAAGCAAGGATCCCGGGAGTTGCTACGCTACTACATGCAAAGATGGACCATACTAAAAAATCCGCAGAGGACTAGCGAGGTAAACAAATCACAGTTGGGCAATTGACAGGATTATGAAGGCACCGCAATGCTAACTATGCTGCAAAGAAAGGAAGGGCTCAAAAGCAATGGGCAGTACGCCAAGGTAAGTAGACCGAAATCCATCTGCATCTACTACGAATCATCCACCTTGAGATATCTATCCAGAACATCTCGTTGGTATTAAGTTGCGAATCCCACCCAAAGTGTAAATCCAAAGCAACAGACAACTGCATTAAAAGAACTTTGCGTAAAGTAAACCATCCTTGCATCCACGGATACAAGCACCGTTGTTTTATCCCTGGTGGCAACAACACATCCCCTAGTCTCATGTTTCTGTCACTCAAGCTAGACATCAAGGGGCTGAACCCACAATCAAGCATAACGCTCCCTCTTGGAGTTGCAACAAATCACTTGGCCAAAGTAAAATACGGCAACGGAGAACATGCAAGAATTTACTCAAGAACAAAATATAAAAGAGAAGAACCAAATATATTACTCATCACAGTCTGAACATAGTCTCATAATCCATCAGATCTCAACAAACTCAGCATAGCAACGGCAGAAAATTACAAAGGTGCCTCGATCATGTGAGGCAGCTCACGAGGTCTCGAAAGTGGAGGCACAAAGAGGGGAGAGATAGATCACATAGCTACTGGTCACGGACCCATGGTCCAAGGGGAACTACTCACGGTACATACGGGAGGCGTCCATGGCTATGGATGGTCTCTCGGAGGGGGTAGCTTCTCCCGGCAGGGTGCCGGAACAGCTTCTCCAGGCAACCCCGATCTAGAAACGGCGATGGCAGCGGTACAGAGGCGAGATCGCGAAAAAGGGGATTCGTCTTAGGGGTTTCCGTCACGGGGGTAAATATAGGCGAAGGGGGCACCAAGAGGGGCCACAGGGCAGCCAGGAGGCCCCCTGGCGCGGCCTAGGGTGGGGCCGCGCCAGGGACCCTTCTGGAGTCTCTGTGGTGGCCCCCTTCCCTCCTTTGGTGTTTCCGGAAGCTTCCGTGTCGCTGATTTTTATCTGATTTTTTCGGATTTTTTGGAGCACTTTTAATGGCCGGAAAACCTGAAATACAAAAACAGCAAAAAACAGCAACTGGCAGCTGTGTGCACTGGGTTAATAGATTAGTCCAAATATGCTCAAAAGTGTATGAAAGTTCAAGCAAAACTTGGCAAAGTCACACAAAACATGCATGGAGCAATCAGAAATTATAGATACGTTTTGGGACGTATCACCCCCTAGGGGTGAAAGCCTCCACATTCAATTGACCTTATCAATTTTGCAATTGACTGCCAATTTTGACTGGGTCCAATCGATCGGTGCTGACATGTGGGCATATACGTAAGCGTTGGATTGGATGCTTGGTGCGGTTCGCTTGAGCCCACACCCAGCTAAACATGGCATCCCCCGTTGATTCCCTTCGTACGATTCAACTGAGGGGTGGGATTGATTTTGTGCCTAGCTGGCTGCATGTGCGAGGGCTGAGGCGGAGGCAGCGGCGACTTGCAGTTGCGTCACCTCGCCCTGTCCTGTTGATTTCCTCGGCCAGCAATCCTAACTTTTCTCTGGCTGGGCCGTCAAGCCTGTGATCCCGCGATCTGAGATTTGATTCATGTCTGGGCATTCAACATCTGTAAGAGCATCTCCAGTCGCGCTAAGAGGCCCCCAAGCCGGCGCTATTTGCGCCGAACGGACGAATTCTGTCCAGTCGCGTCTTCAAGGGCCCAAATAGCGCTAGATTGGGTCGAATTTGAGTCCGGCGATCCCAAGCTGACCCGGCGCGCTGTGGTTCTCTTGCGGGCGCCAGACGAAACAAAACGACACAAACGCTGCGCGCGACGCGTCGGCGGCCCCACTTGTCGGCGTCTTTCCCACGCGGCGTCCTCATCCTCTCGCCTCGGCTTTCCCACGCCTGGCGTCGCCGCAGCCGCCGCAGGAGAATCAATGCGGCGTCGAAGTCCAGTCCAATCGACGCAGGAGAATCAATGCGGCCGCGGTGAGTAGGCCAATCGACCGCCGACAGCGTCGACACGTGTCCCGCGCGGTGACGCCGCGCGTCCACACCCTCCGCTATAAAAAGGCGAGCTCGCCGTAGAACGCAGGAAACTCGCCTCCTCTTCTCGCCGCGCTCCGCTCCTCTGTGACGCCCCCAAAATCAAACCGTGTACAGTAATCATACACACAGGGTACACGACTGAGATTAGGGTTCCACGGTGATAATATCACAGCACAACACTAAACACAAAAGGATAAACAAATATATTACAATAGAGGGGGTCACGCGGACCCGAATATATAAGTCATACAAGACATAATATCTGAGTACAGACATACTTAGTCAAGTTTTTCCTTAAGAAGGCTAGCACAAATCACATCAGAGATACAGAACGAAAAGGCGAGGCCTCCTGCCTGGGATCCACCGAGCTACTCCTGGTCAACGGGGAACTCGACGTCATAGTAGGCGCCTCCGGGGTACTCCTGCTCCTGGGCTCCAACGTCGGCTGCAACGGCCGATCAGGCAAAACAGTAAAGGAAATAAAGCAGGTGAGTATCTAGCATACCCGCGAGTCTTACGTCCGCTACTAAGCATTATGCATTGTATCAACGGAAAGAAGAGGCTGTATATAGTGGACTGAAAGACAGAAATCCAGAGCAAGGGTAAGAAGCTAGGCCTAACGAAGACTAGCATCTTCCGACGATGTCTTGCAGCATGAGGTAAGAATCAGCCAACAGTTTATATAAAGCATAAAGTAACAATGCAGCAGAAGTTGCTGCAACATTGTATAATAATAAGTTGTAATAATTAACAATGCCTCCGAGTTCACCTCCTCGACATCCCCGCGAGGAAGAGGACCCGGAACCATACAGTTTAATAATAATAGTTTGTAGTGGTAAGATCCAGCTTCAGCATAAAGCGTCCTGTTACCGTGGACACGGCTATTCGAATAGACTAATCTTCCCTACAGGGGTGCACTTGTGTTACGCTACACGCACGGATCTCCAGGGTGGCGGGAACCTTGTTAGGGAACGCTCCACCGAGGCTATCCGACACTTCATAGCCCATCTTTCAAACTCAACAGAGAGGTCATCCGCCGGACTATATCCTATGTACGCGGGGCTTTGGACCCTAACCCCGACGTACTCCTGCACGGTGCGAGGCTCGCCGGTGAAGTTAAATCAAAGCAAATACAAATCACACTGCCGCGGCAAATAAGACAACACCACTTCTGATGAGGACATCTCTACTAATGTTACACCCACATCTTCACCAACTACACATACTGGACCAGTTACTAGAGCACGCGCACGTCAACTAAATTATCAGGTACTTTCGTTTCTTGCGAATCCTTCTAATGTTCAGGAACATATGATGCTGCCTAAATTAGATACTTTTGTTTGTCTTATGAATGAAGGACCTAGCATGGATAAGAAGGATGGTCATTGGAGCGGGATCAAGCATGGAGAAGGAGGTGTGCGCGCGGGAAAGGACAATGGAGCTTCCAGTGGTGATTTTCGCACTTTGAGGCCACCATAAGGCGTGCATGAAGACCTGGACGAGAGACACAAGACGCCACATTAATATTTTCGTCCAAGGGTTATTATAGGTGCTGCGTCACCTTATTATTGGGCCAGGCCCATGTAATTTCGAAATACACTTAATAGGCTATTTTTTAGAGTTCGTAAGTGTGGGGAAACCGAGTTAGGGTTGTTTTCGGACCCCTCCTCCAAGGGGCCACGAAATTCCCCTCTATTCCCCCATATATACAGCCCTTAGGGCGTCGTTTAGACTTGGGTTTTAATTAGATTTAAGTTAGCCATAGCCGCAACTTCGAGCTCTTCGTTTGTGTCATCCGACCAGGCCAAGACCTCATTGGAACCCCAACTTTCGTAATCATTCATCTTATATTCGCAATATCCAGATTGCAATTCTTAGTTCTTGCTTGTTCTTCGATTGCTTGCAGGAATTAGACCTTCGTGGTCAGGTTGATCGTGCATCCGCGGGATCAATAACCTCTCGGAGTTGGTTTAGCGATCGCTAAGGCGCAACGTCTTCGCACGTTCGTAGTCGGATCGTGAAAGTCGTCTCCACCATAATCGATCTCCACCATCTCATCGAAACATCGGGACACCTTCGCCTCTATCAAGTGGTATCAGATTTCCAGGTTGCTCGGTGAGATTTACCAGTTTTCGTAGTCTAGATTGGTTCTGTTCTTCATACCTACAGTCCACGAAAAAGCCAAAAAAAAAATTAGGGTTAGATCATCACGTCCCAAAACAGTCCGAGCCTTTGCCCAGTTTTCTTTACAGTAGTTTGCTTTGTTGAATTTACGGTTGCATCGTTGTGTCGAGTTGCTGATCTTAGCGTCTAGTTCCCTTAGAGTTTCGAGTTCTGATCACAGTTTGTCACACCGCCGCCGCACAGTAGTACACCGCCACGTTTCCGCCAATCCGAGTCCAGATACACCACCACGTTCCGCCAAGTCGAGTCCATATACAGCACCACGACCTACCAATCCGAGTTGAGTTCCATCACCTGTTCGGTTTGTGATCTCTCCGTAGCCAGATTAGTTTTGGTTTGATTAGAGTCGGATTTCACCAATCTTTTGTCGTACGTAGAAGGAGGTGATTTCCAAAAAAAAAAAAAGAGTCTGGCACGCTTTTCAGAGCAGTTTTTAGGCCAAAAATTTCGGGGGTAAAAATTTTTCGTGCCCATACGTTCCTTAGGTCCAGAAACTCATTTTGAGACGTTCGCCACCATAGTGATTTTTTCGCACTTTTTCAGCCACCGCAGTCCCGCATCGCAAAAAAAAAAGAAAAAAAAAGAGAATTTTTTTTTCAGAGTGTGCTTCTCAGTTGATTACGTGCCGCGCCGTGCTTTCGTTGGTGTTTTAGGCTCGCGTCTCTAGTACGGTCTAGCCTAGGATCAGCATAGTACCGACGTTGAGTGTTTATTCAACTTTGCATCTCTGTTTTGATTACTGTTGAGCTTTTTGCTACCATATTTGTCAAGCCTACCTACAGCTCCACATATATTCTACTTCGTGCGGTTGACACCTCCTGGCCATCGCTCTACCACATCTCTGAGAGTTTTGACCCGTTGGTTGTACATCACCACCTGCTGCTAGGTAAGAATTGGTAAGAACGAAAGAAAAGCTTGACGGATTTGTGCTTTCCACCACCCCACATCCCATTAGTAGAAGTAGGATCATATTTCTGTGTGTTTTCTATTTCTGCTAACCATGCCAGGATCCCATGATGAAGTGGCGCGGGATGCACCCGATTGGGAGAATATGACAAACAAAGCGTTACATGATAAATTTGCACAAATGATGTCTGAACAGGTGAATGACATCGAGAACAGATTTACAGAGGCGATTGATGGTGTGGAGAAGATGATCGACACCAAGCTCGACGCCAAGTTTACTGAGTTGCTCGCACGCCTACCTGCACAGCCTGCGGCCGCTCCAGCACAGCCACCGCCACCACGACGTGCACGACGTATTCTGTTTCCGGGCAGACAAGCTGCTGGTGCTCCTGCGGCAGCTGCAGTTGCTGCTACTGATGCTGCTTCTGACGTCGGCCAGGACGACAACTACGAGGGTGATTACGAGGAGGAGGTGGAACAGGAAGCGGCCTATGAGCAGCCAACTGGGCGTCCACGTCCCAACATTCGCCACGGTCGACACCAACCACCCCCTCAGGTACGCGATGATGAACATGTGCCTAAACTTAAATTGAATCTTAAGCCGTTTGAGGGTAGATATATTCCTGATGCTTATCTTACTTGGGAGTTAGAAACTGAACAACGCTTTACATGTTTACAATATCCTGAGAATAGACGTGTTACTGCTGCTGTTTGTGAATTCACGGTTTTGCATCTATTTGGTGGTCTGAACATTATAGATTGCATGCTAATAATATTCCAGCTACTTGGGCTGCTTTAAAAGATGCTATGCGTACTCGCTGGGTTCCTCCTTATTATCAACGTGAATTGCTACAAAAATTACAGCGTTTGAGACAAGGAAAAAATTCTGTAGAGGAATATTATCAAGAATTACAAACTGGATTGATTAGATGTGGCCTAGTAGAGGATAATGAAGCTATGTTTGCACGTTTTATAGGTGGCTTAAACAGGAAGATACAAACTATTCTAGAATACAAGGACTATGCTACTATTACTCGTTTGTTTCATCTTGCTTGTAAAGCTGAACGTGAAGTGCAGGATCGACAGGCCGCTACGAGACCTAACTTTTCTGCAGGACGAAATACATCATGGACATCGCGTGGACCTTCTACATCCACACGTCCTGCTGCACCACCATCTACTTCAACCGCTCATTCTTACAGGGAGCCACCAAAACAGTCAGCGCCACCATTCAAGGGTGCACAGAGTGGTCCAGCAGCGAGTTCTTCTTCATCCATGGCTTCCACAGGGCAAACACGAGATCGTGATATTAAATGTCGCAGGTGCCAAGGTGGAGGTCACTTCGCCAAAGACTGTCCCTCCAAGCGTGTGATGATTATTACGGCGGATGGTGGGTATGAGTCAGCGAGCGACTATGATGAGGAGACTTTAGTTCTCATTGCTCACGAGGAACAGGGTGCCCATGATGATGCTCATGATATAGAGTATATGGCTCCTGATGATGCAGATCAATATGCTAGTTTGGTTGCTCAACGTGTGTTAAGTGTGCAGGTATCGAAGGCCGAGCAAAACCAGAGGCATAATTTGTTCCACACAAAGGGAGTGGTGAAAGAACGTTCGGTTCGCATCATCATTGACGGAGGGAGTTGCAACAACTTGGCGAGCATGGAGTTGGTGGAGAAGCTATCTCTCACCACAAGACCACACCCCCATCCGTACTATATTCAGTGGTTTAACAATAGTGGTAAGATTAAGGTAACGCGTTCTGTTCGTGTGCACTTTAGCATTGCTGCATATGCTGATTATGTTGATTGTGATGTGGTACCCATGCAAGCATGCTCTCTTTTACTTGGTAGACCATGGCAATTTGATAGGAATGTTGTACACCATGGTAGGACAAATCAGTTTACTCTGGTTCATCAGGATAAAACTATTGCTTTACTTCCTATGTCTCCTGAACAAATTGTGAAAGATGATCTTGCTAGAGCTAGTAAAGCTAAACAGGAGAAAAATAAGAGTGAGAATGAGATAGCAGCTAAAGAATTTGAGCAACAACATAAGACTAATAGCAAATCTTCTTCTGCTGTTTCTAATGAAATTAAATTGACTAGTCCAACTTTGCTTGCTACTAAGGTTGATATTTCGGATTTGGATGTTAGTCAATATGTGTGCTATGCTTTTGTGTGCAAAGAAGCTTTGTTTTCATTTGAGGAATTGCCTCCTTCTTTGCCTCCTGTTGTCACTGACCTTTTGCAGGAGTTTATTGACGTCTTTCCACAAGACGTACCACCGGGATTACCACCTATTCGAGGGATTGAGCATCAGATTGACTTAATTCCCGGTGCTTCGCTGCCCAACCGTGCGCCATACCGTACCAATCCGGAGGAGACGAAGGAGATTCAGCGTCAAGTACAAGAGCTACTCGACAAAGGTTACATACGTGAATCCCTTAGTCCTTGTGCTGTTCCTGTTATATTAGTGCCTAAAAAGGATGGAACTTGGCGTATGTGTGTTGATTGTAGAGCCATTAATAATATTACTATTCGTTATCGTCATCCTATTCCTAGGTTAGATGATATGCTTGATGAATTAAGTGGCTCTACCATGTTTTCCAAAGTTGATTTGCGTAGTGGATACCATCAAATTCGCATGAAATTAGGGGATGAATGGAAAACGGCATTTAAAACTAAGTTTGGATTATATGAGTGGTTAGTCATGCCTTTTGGGTTAACTAATGCACCTAACACTTTCATGAGATTAATGAACGAGGTTTTACGTGCTTTCATTGGATGATTTGTGGTAGTCTATTTTGATGATATACTGATTTATAGCAAATCTTTGGAGGAACATTTGGATCATTTACGTGCTGTTTTTATTGCTCTACGTAATGCACGTTTGTTTGGTAACCTTGGGAAGTGCACCTTTTGCACCGACCAAGTATCGTTTCTTGGCTATGTTGTTACTCCGCAGGGAATTGAAGTTGATAAAGCCAAGATCGAGGCGATTGAGAGTTGGCCGCAGCCCAAAGCGGTCACACAAGTGAGAAGTTTTCTTGGCCTCGCTGGATTCTATAGGCGTTTTGTGAGAGATTTCAGCACCATTGCTGCACCTCTCAATGAGCTTACACGCAAGGATGTGCCTTTTACTTGGGGTACCGCACAGGAAGAAGCCTTCACGGTATTGAAAGATAAGTTAACACATGCTCCTTTGCTCCAACTTCCTGATTTTAATAAGACTTTTGAGCTTGAATGCGATGCTAGTGGGATTGGTTTGGGAGGTGTGTTAATACAAGATGCTAAACCTGTTGCATACTTTTCTGAAAAATTGAGTGGGCCTAGTCTGAACTATTCTACTTATGATAAGGAATTATATGCTCTTGTTCGGACATTAGAAACTTGGCAACATTATTTATGGCCCAAAGAATTTGTTATACATTCTGATCATGAATCTTTGAAACACATAAGAAGCCAAGCCAAACTTAATCGTAGACATGCTAAGTGGGTTGAATTTATTGAGACTTTCCCTTATGTCATTAAACACAAGAAGGGGAAAGATAATATTATTGCTGATGCTTTGTCTCGTCGTTATACTATGCTTTCACAACTTGACTTCAAGATATTCGGTTTAGAGACACTCAAAGATCAATATGTACATGATGCGGAATTTAAAGATGTATTGCAGAATTGTAGAGAGGGTAGAACATGGAACAAGTTTGTGCTTAATGATGGTTTTGTGTTCCGTTCTAACAAGCTATGCATTCCAGCTAGCTCTATTCGTCTTTTGTTGTTGCAGGAGGCGCATGGAGGAGGATTAATGGGACACTTTGGCGTGAAGAAGACGGAGGACGTACTTGCTACACATTTCTTTTGGCCAAAGATGAGACGGGATGTTGAGCGTTTTGTTGCTCGCTGCACTACATGTCAAAAAGCTAAGTCACGACTCAATCCTCATGGTTTATACATGCCTTTACCTGTACCTAGTGTTCCGTGGGAGGACATATCCATGGACTTTGTTTTAGGCTTGCCTCGAACAAAGAAGGGGAGGGATAGCATATTTGTTGTCGTGGATAGATTTTCTAAGATGGCACATTTTATACCATGTCATAAAAGCGATGATGCTGCTAATGTTGCTGATTTATTCTTTCGTGAGATTATTCGCTTACATGGTGTGCCCAATACTATTGTCTCGGATCGTGATACTAAGTTTCTTAGCCATTTTTGGAGATGCTTATGGGCTAAGTTGGGGACTAAACTACTTTTTAGTACTACTTGTCATCCCCAAACTGATGGACAAACTGAAGTAGTCAATAGGACTTTGTCTACTATTCTTAGGGCTGTTTTAAAGAGTAACTTGACAATGTGGGAAGAATGTTTACCTCATATTGAATTTGCTTATAATCGTTCATTTCATTCTACCACTAAAATGTGCCCTTTTGAGATTGTTTATGGTTTTCTACCTCGTGCACCTATTGATTTGCTGCCTCTTCCATCTTCGGAGAAGGTTAATTTTGATGCTAAGCAACGTGCTGAATTGATATTAAAAATGCATGAGTTAACTAAAGAAAACATTGAGAAAATGAATGCTAGATACAAGCTTGCTGGTGATAAGGGTAGAAAGCATGTTGTGTTTGAACCAGGAGATCTTGTTTGGTTACATCTACGTAAAGATAGGTTTCCTGATTTGCGCAAGTCTAAGTTAATGCCACGAGCTGATGGTCCCTTTAAGGTTTTACAGAAAATTAATGATAATGCATATAAACTTGAGCTACCTGCAGATTTTGGGGTTAGTCCCACATTTAACATTGCAGATTTGAAACCTTATTTGGGCGAAGATGATGAGCTTCCGTCGAGGACGACTTCAATTCAAGAAGGGGAGGATGATGAGGACATCTCTACTAATGTTACACCCACATCTTCACCAACTACACATACTGGACCAGTTACTAGAGCACGCGCACGTCAACTAAATTATCAGGTACTTTCGTTTCTTGCGAATCCTTCTAATGTTCAGGAACATATGATGCTGCCTAAATTAGATACTTTTGTTTGTCTTATGAATGAAGGACCTAGCATGGATAAGAAGGATGGTCATTGGAGCGGGATCAAGCATGGAGAAGGAGGTGTGCGCGCAGGAAAGGACAATGGAGCTTCCAGTGGTGATTTTCGCACTTTGAGGCCACCATAAGGCGTGCATGAAGACCTGGACGAGAGACACAAGACGCCACATTAATATTTTCGTCCAAGGGTTATTATAGGTGATGCGTCACCTTATTATTGGGCCAGGCCCATGTAATTTCGAAATACACTTAATAGGCTATTTTTTAGAGTTCGTATGTGTGGGGAAACCGAGTTAGGGTTGTTTTCGGACCCCTCCTCCAAGGGGCCACGAAATTCCCCTCTGTTCCCCCATATATACAGCCCTTAGGGCGTCGTTTAGACTTGGGTTTTAATTAGATTTAAGTTAGCCATAGCCGCAACTTCGAGCTCTTCGTTTGTGTCATCCGACCAGGCCAAGACCTCATTGGAACCCCAACTTTCGTAATCATTCATCTTATATTCGCAATATCCAGATTGCAATTCTTAGTTCTTGCTTGTTCTTCGATTGCTTGCAGGAATTAGACCTTCGTGGTCAGGTTGATCGTGCATCCGCGGGATCAATAACCTCTCGGAGTTGGTTTAGCGATCGCTAAGGCGCAACGTCTTCGCACGTTCGTAGTCGGATCGTGAAAGTCGTCTCCACCATAATCGATCTCCACCATCTCATCGAAACATCGGGACACCTTCGCCTCTATCAACTTCCCGGCGCAGGCCGCGGTACTGCTGACGTCTGAAGAGTCCTTGGACGACACTACGAAGCAGAGGAGCCCATAAACTCGTAATTCCCACGGGTAGGTAGTGCGTACATGGCATATAGCCAACTCAAGACATTCACTGAACCATTTAGCATTTTAATTAACCTGCGTGACAACCGTTATCGTTGCCTCGACTTAACTGACTCGCGGACAACGACAGCAGCCAGAACCACCAGTACATCGATGCCTGCCCTGGCGTCCCACCAAGTCACTGCGGTTACCAACAAGGTGAACTGTCTCCTTACCTTGTCTCGCGTGTGCTCCGGGAGGAGCTCGACTTTCGGGGGTTGGTAACTCTCGCGGCCAACGATCAGGGGCCAAGCACACCGGTACACTGGTCGTACCCTCCCTGTCGTCCCGTCGCAATACCTCTCGCGAGCACCGTTGGGTCACCCGACCTCTTACCTGAAGGACAACCGTTTACAGGACCCTATGGCGGCAAGACAAAGTCAGCCTCGAGTGGAGTACAAGGATTACTCCTTGATAGCTCACACTGGAGGTGACTAGGCATAACCCAGATAGGGGCCTTAGACGGTGTCTGCATTGTACCGTACCTGTGCAGTTATAATATTTGTATCCGCATTCACTCCCCTGAGTGATCACGACCCTCTATCTAATCCTAGCTACAAAGCGCAGGGCTCACTGCTGAATAATGCATAATAATAATAGGCAGCATAGGATAAAGGAAGGCATATCAAGGGGCGACAAAATTCAGGCTATGCAGTTGAATAGGATTATAATCGTAGCAGCAACAGTAACAATGCCTAGTGCAAGAAAAGTACGAAAAGATAGACGATATCTGGGGAAGAGAATGGCTCTGCTTGCCTGCAAGCTCGACGGTAGTAGTAGGGTCGTCGACGACGTAGTCGTACTCAGCAGCGGTGTAGTCGACGGCAGCAGCGGGGTCTACCGAAGGTTAAGGGGGGGAAGAAAAACAGTAAATACACAGCAAGCATATACAAACAGATGCATGACGTGATAGATGAAATGTTAACGGTGTTCTAACGCAGTGCAATGCACATTGCTCGGAACGGAAATTCATCTGGGGATGAACTACCGGCTCCGGGTGATTACCGGACAGGGTGTCCGGAGGGGGAAGGATCAAGCCGGAGGTGTCGTGGTTACCGGAACAACATAAGGGGGGTGTATCCGTGCTATTTGATCTATTCCGAGAAACATTCGTGTTCGGAATAAATCCATCCGGGCACTCTAACAGTACCGGACAATTTATCGGACAGACGGTCCGGAGGGGGAATGTTCGATGTTCGTTGTGTTAGAGGGGTGTGTTAGACATACGGATAGCGTATTTGTATTCGTTATATTTTTCTGATCAACTTTCATGTATAAGGTTTTTGAATCCGAGTTACGGTTTAAAAGTTATTGAATTTCAAAGTTTAAATCAATTTAAATGATTTTCTGGATTTCTTTTATTATTTATTCAACATTATCCAAAACATTATCCACAACATTATCCAGAACAGTGCTGATATGTGGGACCCACATGTCAGCCTCTGTTATTTATAAATCCTTTAATTAAATTAGAAAATGCCTCTGGACCCACATGTCAGTGACTGAATTTTATTAAACCTATTTTAATAAACAAAATGACAGGTGGGGCCGAGGTGTCATTGACTCCAGTGTTAACAAAGCATGTTTAATTAACTAAATGACCAGGGGACCCGCATGTCAGTGACTCCTAGTGATCTGATTAACCCCTAATTAAGCTGGCTGACACGGGGGCCCGCCTGTCATCCTCACCGGAGGGCTCACCGGAGCCCGCCGCCGGCGAGGTCGACGGTGGCGACGATACAGGGCACGGGGGAGGGCGCGGTTAGTCCCAATCGAATGGGGAGACAACGGGGAGGCGTCTGGAAGCAGTGGCTTGGCCGGGGGGGTCACCGGAGTGACGACGGCGACAAGGTCAGGCGGCGGCCGGAGCACGGGTTTGGCGACGACGACGTTCTAGGGGTTATTAGTGAGCATGCCCTACGGGGATCAGTTCCTGGGAGCCCGGGGAGTAAGACGACGCGCGTGGCGTGCCAAATGGGAGGGCTAGGCGACGGCGGCGAGTTCGTCGGCGGCGAGGCGCTTCTGCCCTAATGGCAGATCGGCCCATGGGGCACGGGAGGGGGAACGGGGCGTTGCCGGTGGTAGGGGTGCTCACCAGGAACGCGTTGAGGCTGGCAGCGAGCTCGACGGAGGTGCGAGGTGGCCGGAATCGACGTCGAGGTCGCGGCGGCCGGAGCGGGGAACGAAGACGAGGGCGAGGCGAGGGAGGGCTCCCGGCTCGATTCCTCCGGCAGCTTGGGGTAGTCGACGACGGCGAGTCTAGTGGGCAAGGTGCAGTGGGCTAGTTCGTCGAGTGGCCGCGGGTGGCCACGACAGTGAACGGCGGCGGCTCGGGAAGATTTTCCCCGAGGCGTGGGAGGCGAGGAGGAGGGGAAGGGGAGGGGGAGGATGTCCAGGAGATGTCCGGTGGCGTGCTTATCGCGTCGGCGCCGAGGGGGAGCAGGTGGAGGCGGGGTCGGGCTGGCAGCGGCGTGGCCACGACGGGTTGCCGTACGGGGCAGGTGGGGGTGGTTGGAGGAAGAAGACAAGGGGGAGGTGGGCTGGGCTGAGGTGGGCCTCGCCTGGGGCGAGGCTTAGGGGTTTTCCCTATTTTCTTATTTCCATTCTGGTCTACACTTTTGGTAATTATTTTCCAAGCTTAGGCAATTTTGTAAAATGTGTTAGGTGTCCCAATATTAGTATAACATTATATAGCAGTGCTACAAAAGTTTTTGCAGCAAAAGAAATTCATTAGATATTTATTTTAAATATTAAATGTCCAAAGTAAGGGTTTTAACCTACTGTTTGAATTGTTTGGAATTTTCTGCAACTCCAAAAATTACCAAAGTTGGTCCAACATGATTATAATGTTTTTAGGCAATTTACAAAAATAGTTCCATGATTTTTGGAACAACTTTATTTGAGCACTTTTGTTTTATTTTCCATTTAAAGTAGTTTCAACTAGGATTTGGTTTCTTGATGAGCAAGATGCATTGTGCTTTGGGTTTTGATTACCAACCAGCATGGTTTGAAAAGAACAGAAGCCAAGTTTGATTAAGGACAGTGGATAACAGTGATTAACAAACAGTGATGGTCAACTGTGATGATGATTACTGTTACAGAAAACTGAGGGTGTTACATCCTCCCTGCCACCATGGACAACTTCCGCACCCTCGCCGTCATGGAGGCGGTCCTCCTTGCTCAGGCGGGCTACCCCTGCCCGCCGGACACGCGCCCGCCGCACGGGTGGGTGCTCAGCGCTGGCGGAGCGTCGGTGCCGCCGGTGCCTCGTGAGGGCGCCCCCTTCGACACGGAGGTCCAGGCCGTCCGTGCCTCCATGATGGAGGCCGAGCGCGCCGACCCGACGAACGCACCGGGCAACGTCGCCCGCTGGACGACGCACTTTGAGGAGCGCCGCGCCCAGGCGATCGCCTCCACCAACGGCCTGCATTCGGTGGCGGGCCGGCAGAACTGACACGGACGGCTGCGATGGTGGAGCGCGGAGGGACGCACCCGCCCGCAGTCCTCGACTACATCGAGGACGAAAACAAGTCGCGGCTCCAATACCCTCCACTGGGGCAGGGAGCGACGTGAAGCGCGAGCCCAAGGACGACGGCGACGGCGCCGGCCCCGCTGGCGAGGGCCGCCGGAGAGCTCAACTACGACGATCTCTAAAATTTCTTTAGTTTTCAGTAACTTTTTTATTTGCTATTTATGTAAATTAGACCAAATATTATGAATTCGGCTACATTTCGTTCAATTTCGCCTTGTTTTTAACCAAAGTTAGCCGAACGTGAGGGGCCGCTATGGGGCCGCGGCTGGATGGCCTGTCGGCCCCAAGCCACTTTCGCCTCCGAGGCGCCCCAAGCGGCGCTAAAATAGCGTTGAGAAACGGTTTGGGGGGCCGAACGGCTGGAGATGCTCTAACCTCCCCATCTTGGGGCGGTGAAGATTCCCATCAAGATCCCAATCCCGGAGGCACCGAACACTTTGGCCAACCCCGCGTCTTCGACCACGGCGGCAGCGGGAAGAAAAATCTTGGGGCGGTGAAGATTCCCATCAAGATCCCAATCCCGGAGGCACCGAACACTCTGGCCAACCCCGCGTCCTCGACCACGGCGGCAGCGGGAAGAAAAGACCCCACCCCAGTCCGCGTCCTCAATCATGACGGCGAAGAAGACCCCTTCCAAGTCTTCCTCCCGCACACAATTCTTGCTGGCCTTTGGGAACTTCAACCCCAACAACCTCGGCACCCCTCTCTGATGGCGTCAAAGACGTTGGAAGTATGTTTATTTAGGTTCCAATTTTTTATGTACAAGAAATGTCATAAATGATTTTTTTTGCTGATTAGAAAAGTGATATGAATTTTCTCTATATATTGGTTCAAATAAGCGCAAGCCTGCAGCACGAGGCACTGCGGTTGCTTGTGGATGGATTTGGAACCACATGTGCTTCCAGGTTTGTTCTTTGCTTTCTCTCCTTTCCCCATCTCTGCCTAAATTCATATCACATCTACTGACTAAAGTTCTGACTCGGACCATCTCTCGACGCTTCACTTACTTTGTAATCTAACGTCCCTTTGTTTGACTAGCATGCAAAATGCGCGGCGGCACGCCGCGCCCGCTATTGAGTCCTGCATTTGTGTTTTTTTTTAAAGATAAGAAAAAAGTTGACAGTGGATTTGAGGGCAATCTGGTTGTATAGAAAATACACTCTAAAGCATGTGCATTTCTAACTATGCATATAAATCAAACCGACAAATAAAACAAATACAATCGAAAGAAACATTTGTGCATCTGTGACAGATTGTGATCCAATCTGGCCACAACGATTGATGTAGCATGGGCATTAGCTCATTGATGCATACAACATATATAATATTTGTAAAATTCACATATACACTCTCTATATCCAACACTCTCCACATCATACTCATATGCAACTACAGATTACATAGTAGCATATGCACCTAATATTTCTAGTATAACAATACATAAGTGCAAACCATCTCAAATATTTGTGTTATTGATTGATTCGTCAAATACTGCTAGAAGTTATCTGTACAAAGTGAAGATATAAGGTAGTATTAGTTAGATAAACCAAGATCATAAAATTGAGTTAAGATGTAATCTGAAAAGAAATCTAGATCCAAACTCACAGCAAGTGCTTAGAAAGCATTTCTGGGAATGGCTACATCTAACAACGAACTTGGTTGTGAGATACACACACGTCATCATTGATAATCTATTTTTAAGGGTTTTCAGCCACTTAAGAATTAATTCCTCATTCATATTTTAATGACCCGGCCAATTAGAGGAAAGGAGAACATATATCACATCAGTATTCTATACGATATATCAGAAGTTGATGATCTGTAAATGTCCGTAGATGTCATGATCTCTAATGCTTATGTTAAGGCGAAAAGACATCAAACATCAAGCACAAACTTAGAAATATTAACTTAACCATACGGAATCTTCTAATTAAATAGAAGCATGGATCATCTGGCACAATGGAGCATTGTTACTTACTTTTTCAAGAATGCCAAACCCTGGCAACAAAATACACACATTTGCATAGTGGTGGATGAGGATACTACGATGATGAGAATATGGGATGTTCTTCGCCGATAGCTCATAAAATAAGAGCAAAATAATCTAAAATGTAACATAATTTTATTGCATAAAACAAAATCCCATAGTAAGAACGAATAAATGGGTATATAAGCCGTATTTCAAGGGAGACAACCATGTCCTCATACAAAATTAGTGGCAAAAATGTATTTGTAATACAAAATGGTAATAACCATATACTAACACGGATAAACAACATCCAAAATGAGATAGAGAGGAAGTGCAAAGACTAACGGAGATGCATTATTAGGTTACCAAAATTTGTGTACTGCCAAAGATAATCAATAATATTGGCGATAAACTAAAAGCTTCAATTAGTCTAAACTGAAGCACCAAAATAGCAGTACTGAATAGCATACCCATATGTGTAGGCGAGTACCACGGGTTAGCAAGAGGAAACCAGATTATCCAAAACAAGGAAGCTTTTATACATTCATCTACATTCCTAGACATGAAACTAAGATGCTTTTGATACAGACGCTTCATCCTTAGAAAAGATTCCAAGTTCCAGAGATACATAGAGATGTAGCTAGTGGTATTCTAAATTACCCCTTTGGCATGTCTACATCTATCAAATATTCAGAGTGAAGTTTAGATTGCCTTGTACCGCCACAAATATTTTATTTTAGAGTCAATAATGAATTCATATTGCTAATGTAACAACTACAGAAGCTATATTAGAACCATGTAGCGATCAATCATACCTGACTATCACTATTAATTAGAAATAACACACAATATGCTATCCAATTTTACCTTTCCTTACAAATCAAGATCATAGATCCCACTATGACAATCGCCTCAGCTTGATATTCCATTAACAACTGATATCCAAAATGCAACTATTTGTAAACTAACATGAAAAAAACCATGGGATTTAAGGTCCAGTACCATCTTAAGTAACATGGAGAATAAATCAAGAAACCTTTTGTATTTTAAAGAAAAACATGAAGCAAAACTCAAAACATAGATTAATAATTGATTTTAAAGAAAAGGTGAGTTGTGATTGCATACTTGATGCTAAAACACTGAAATTTAGACAGAAAAAACTGAAGTTTATGTACTATTAATCTTATGCGTAAGAGGGCAAATGTGGACATAAATCAATAACATAAGTGATGTGCTATATAAAATGTATCGAGAACAGGAGAACATGAATGTGAAATGTACAGCAAGATCAGTGGCATCTCAAATTAAAGTAACTGGCAGAGGTTCAGAATATGTACACCATTTGCATACGCCATTTTTTCTCTTCCAGCAATATTTGCAACTGATGTACCACCAGTTATCATGGATTGTAATTTAAACTGGCAGCTGGGTGTCTTCCTAGTGCTGCATAGTTGCAATAATAATTAGTAGGCAGATCTAATAATAAGTCGTTGCCAAGAAATACAAAATTAAATGTAGACATCCTTGAGAAAAAGAGATCAAATGCGGCAGAAGCTGTACCCGAGATGTTCAAAGAAAACTGCAAGCAGGGCATGCTTGCTGCTTGGCCATGGGTGTTGACCTCGTCGTCCACGTCCTTCACGACTCTCATGGAGGCGGCCGCGACCCGATTTCCTGACCCGCATTGCCTGCAACCATCTCGTGAAGCCGAGCGCCGCACCCGTTAAAAAAAGAGAAGAACCGTACCTACGGGGCCACGGCAAACTCTCGTTGGCAAGGTGGAAGATAGACAGAAAGAAGCCTCCAGCAGTGAGGTGGAGGAGAGGCCGGAAGAGGACTCCGGCGGCGAAGTGGAGGAGGACCACATCCATGATTTGGGGAGATATCATGGCCGCTGACGCGAGCTCGCCAACCACTGCTAGCTGCAGGTCGGGATCCTCAACCAAGGGATCACCGGCTCCCATGGCGAGGGCCGCTGTGCTAAGTGAAAGGAGAGATCGGGGGCACGGGGTGGCTGGGTGCGTCGGAGTTTGGGAAACGAATGGAGAGAAAGATGGAAGATTGTTTCTAGATAGAGGAGTCACAGCGGTGGGGATTAGGACCGGCCGATTGAAACTCAGAACGACGCCACGCAAAGTCGGAAGAATACGTGTACATATCAATGATGGGGTATACGTGTCATGCAATGAATCAGAGAATCGCTTAAACAGCAAACGCACAGAGAACGCTATAGCTTAGTAGCTTTAATTTATTATAGATATATAAGCTAAGTGACGCTACTGTAGTGATCTAAGTGTGAAATGATATAATAGTTTTTCTTGAAGAATAATAAGGATTTTTATCCAGTGGTAATATATAGGTTTACAATCGGCTTATACAAGATTAAGAAGAAGAAAAGTAGGATGATGTAACCAACAAACGGTGCTACGTTACTTCCTAGCATAATTAGTCAAAGAATGTGAAACCATATTTGTGATCTAGCAATCTCCATCGGAATAAACTCCCTAGATACCATCATATTCATCTTAAGTATTCATCATAGAAAAGAAATCAATAATCTATTGAGTGTAATGTACTGATAGCTTGACTTTACCACTCATGTTTGGTTTATCCGAGTTTATTATCCAAACATGAGGTCTATGCCATGGAAAAAATCATGCTGCATTATTTCTGGTTAAAAAAGTACCCATGTGCTCTATTTACCTATCATGGTATATATTTAATGTTTGCTAAATGGGGTCTACGAATGAAAACACATATCTTCTTGTGTGATAGTAATTGTTTGCGGGGCAAGGAAATGTATGAGTTGTGTATATTTAGACATGTAAATCTTTGCAAAACATCTTAACACAACAAATATGGACAGTTCATGTCAACCGGCGTGGCAAAGCGCGCATGTCGCTTCTAGTTTGTTATGACACCACAAGATGTATCTTGTGCTCATTGCCAATTCTCTTCTTTGAAGCACCATTGCCACTTTGGGTGACTAAGATAGCCGCCGAAAATGACCATAGTGAAAGAATTTTATCTCTTTCCGCATAATAGGTGGAGTGAATGCTTATGAATTAAGCACCACTCCCCCTATGTCCATGCCTACATCCAAACTAGATATTATGTTGAGATAGGGAGTGTGGGCAAACTTCTCAAACCACATTACTCGAATCAACGATATTTAGCTCATGCCTTAACTCTCGAAATCTTGCTTCATCCAAGGGCTTGGTGAAAATATCCGCAAGTTGATCTTCGGTGCCCACATATGAAAGAGCAATGTCACCCCACTTCACATGATCTCGGATAAAATGATGACGAATCTCAATATGCTTCGTATTGCTATGTTGAACGGGGTTGTAGGCAATCTTGATAGCACTTTCATTGTCACATAAAAGAGGCACTTCGTCACAAGTGACACCGTAATCCTTTAAAGTTTGTCTCATCCATAATAATTGTGCACAACAACTTGTAGTGGAAATATACTCGGCTTCGGTAGTTGAGAGAGAGACACAATTTTCTTCTTGGAAGACTAACTTACCAAAGACATACCAAGGAGTTGGCATCCTCCGGAAGTAGACTGCCACTCCACTTTGTCTCCCGCCCAATCCGAATACGTGTATCCAACGAGGTTGAAGCTTGAGCCCTTGGGATACCATAAGCCAAAGTTTGGGGTATGAACCAAATATCAAAAGATTCTTTTGACAACCACTACGTGACTCTCCTTTAGTGCGGATTGAAATCTTGCACACATGCCCACACTCAACATAATATCCGGCCTAGATGCACAAAGATATAACAAAGAACCAATCATAGAATGATACTCCCTTTGGTCTACCTCTTTGCCGTTCGGGTCGAATTCAAGTTGACACTTGAGGGGCATGAGGGTCTTGCCCCCTTGAGATCATCATACTTGAGCCTCTTGAGCATGTCTTGAGTGTACTTTGCTTGGTTGATGAAGGTTCCTCTTGGCAATTGCTTCACTTCAAAACCGAGGAAGAACTCCAACTCTCCCATCATAGACATCTCAAACTTGTCGGTCATTAGCTTAGCAAACTCTTCATTGAAAGATTTGTTAACCGAACCAAATATAATATCATCAACATATAGTTGGCATATGAACAATTCTCCACCAACCCTATTAGTAAAAAGAGTGGGATCGATTTTCTCAATTTCAAACCCAAAATCGACTAAGAACTCGGTAAGGTGCTCATACCACGCTCGTGGTGCTTGCTTAAGGCCATAGAGCGCCTTATCGAGTTTATAGACATGATTGGGGAACTTGGGGCCCTCAAACCCGGGGGGTTGCTTAACATATACCAACTCATTAATGGGACCATTAAGAAAAGCACTTTTCATATCCATTTGATATAGCTTGAAGTTATGATGAGAAGCATAAGCAAGAGCAATACAAATGGATTCTAGGCGAGCCACGGGGGAAAAAGTTTCACTAGTCAATACCTTTGACTTGGGAAAAACCTTGTGCCACCAACCTTGCCTTGTTTCGCACAACAATACCATGTGCATCTTGCTTGTTCTTGAAAATCCACTTGGTCCCAATGAAATTATGATCACCTTTGGGTCTCTTCACTAATGACCACACCTTGTTGCGCTTGAAGTTATTGAGTTCATTATGCATGGCTTCAAGCCAATCCGGGTCTTCAAGTGCCTCAAATACCTTTTGGGGTTCCACACAAGAAACAAACGCATTATGGGCAAAAAAAATTCTTAATTGATTATGTAACACCCTCACTTTCATGTAACAGTAATCACTTTTGCTAATGCCAAATACTGTTGCTAATCATGCCTTAATCATCTTTGCATTTTATCATTTCAAAATCCCCTTTGGTTGCTATTAAAAACAAAGTGATGAATAAAACTTTGCCCAAAAATTGTGCAACCAATTTTGTTAAATGCCTAAAAATCAGTGGACCATGTTAAACCAACCTTGGGTATTTATTGCAATAAATAAATATTAGAAACAATTGAAACCAGTTGCAAAACAATTCCATTTACTAGTTGCATATTCAAAAGGATTATCAAATGAATTTATAAAAACCCCAAAAAATTTGTGGCACTCTAGTAATGTGCAATACTAATTATGGAACAGGTTACATATTTTACAAAAATACAAAAGTAAATAAAACAAATAGAAGCAGAAAGGAAAATAGAAAAGAAAATAAAAATAATGCAAAAGTACTACCCCTCGCCCTAGGCAAGGCCCAACACCTGGCCCAACTTCCGCCTCCCTTTTCTTCAACCTCCTGTTCATGGTGGTGTCGTGGCGGGCATCCCCCGGCTATGGCCACGTCAAGTCGCCGTAGAGGACATCTGACGGCCGCCGACGAGTATAAGAGCCCCTACCCCTCACCGTGGACGAAACCCTAGCCGTGCCCCTCCTTTTACCCTCCCCTGCGCGCCGCATCGCTCCGCCCGCAGCTCGGTCGATCTCGTCGCCGCACGTGCACGTGGCCAACGGCCACACCTCGTCGAGCCAAACTGTCCAGGGCACCCGCAACGTCACCCTCTTCCTCCCTGTCGAAGTTCTCGAGCCCAGGTGCCTTGCAGACGACGCCTCCGTCACGGGAAGCTCCGGCCGCGTGGGATTTCGGTGAGAAATTCCGTCGCTGGTGAAGCTCCTCCGCCCCTACGGACTTCGCCATCACGCTCCTGGTGAGCAGTCGCGCTGATTCCCCCGTTTATCGCCTCCATTCCGCTGTTGTGGCCGTCGTGCTTTACTCCGGCCACCACTAACGGCCATGGACGAGCGCGCCGCCGCTAGCTCCTCCGGCGCCTCGCCCCCGTGCGTTCCCCAGACGAGCCCTGGCTCGCCGCGCGGCCTCTCCCTCGCCGTGTTGGTCTCCGCTCGCCGCCGTGCCCCTGTTCCGGCCTCCTCGCCGCTTCTGTCGCCGGCGTGGGCACGCCGTGGGCTAGCTGGGGGCTAATCCCCCATTAGGGCCACTACCCCCCCCCCCCCCCCCCCCGTTTTAACTTAATCAGAGAACCCCTCCCCCCCGAGTGGATGACAGGTGGGCCCAGGCTCTTAATGTAATTCCTGGCTAAACAAAATGGCTAATTAAAGCACTGTCTCAATGACAGCTAGGCCCCACTGGGTTAATAGATTAATAAAAATGGATTTGTTAAACTGTGTCAATGACATGTGGGACCCCACTGTCATTTGATTATTAAAATTGAATTGTTAAAATGTGAGGCTGACCAGTGGGACCGGGACCCACTGGTCAGGTTTGACCATTCAACAGACACTGTTGTGGATAATGTTGTATTTAATAATAAAAGAAATTCAGAAAATTGTTGTAAATTGATTTAAACTTTGAAAATCAATACTCCCTCCGTTCCTTGATATAAGGTGTATAGTTTTTGGCACGAAGATTAAAGAACACACATTGAGGAAAATTTACACTAGGTTTGGATGGGATTACACATAGCTAATTGACATGAGAAGATAGAGGGGTTTGCAAGAGATAAAGAAACATGATAAATTATTTTAAAAAAAATCCCACACGAGTGGTACAACGCAATACACCTTATATTTTGAACTTTTATTAAAAAAACTATACACCTTATATCTAGGAACGGAGGGAGTATCTTTTAATCCGTAGCTCAGATGGGAAAACTTTATACATGAAAATTGCTCAGAAAAATACAACGAATAAGAATACGCTACCCGTATACCCACCGCACCCCTCTAACATACCGCACACGAGACATTCCCCCTCCGGTTGCACTGTCCAGTAATCGCCCGGAGCAGGTAAAATTGCCGGTTAAATTCCCGTTTCGTCTGCAACGTGTAGCACCGCTTTAGTTCACCCCTAACACTGCGTTTTCCATGTCTTGTATTTGTATTGCTATTATTGCCGTGTATTTATTGTTTCTTCCCCCTCTCTTATTGTTCGGTAGTTCCGACGACCTCTGCCGATGCCCCTATGATCGACTACGTCGTCGACGACCGTACCTCTACCGTCGAGCTTCCAGGCAAGAAGAACCATTCTCCATCCCCAGATACCGCCTATCTTTTCCGTACATTTCTTGCACTAGGCATTGCTGCTGCTGCTATGTTGCTTACCTATTCAATTGCATAGCCTGTCATTGTCGCCCTTGATGTACCTTCATTATCCTATGCTGCCTATTAAATATACATATTATATTCAACAGTGAACCTTGCGCATTGCTAGTCAACTAGGATTAGATAGCGGGCCGTGATCACTCTAGGGAGTGACACGGATACAATTTATTATAACTGTAATAGGTACGGTACAAAGCAGACACCGCCAAAGGCCCCTACCACCGCTTTGCCGAGCCACGTCAATTGTGAGCTATCGAGGAGTAATCCTTGTACTCCACCCTTTTATGACTGTGTAGAGTCGCCCTAGGGTCCTGAACAACGGTTGTATTTAAAGGTAAGAGTCGGGCGACCCAACGGTGCCCGCGAGAGGTATTGCGACGGAACGACAGGGAGGGTACGACCGACGTACTGGCGGCCTTGGACCGTGATCATTGTCCGTAAGAGTTATCAAACCACGAAAGTCGAGATCCTCCAGGAGCACACGCGAGACAAGGTAAGGAGTTGGTTCACCTTGTTGGTAACCGCAGAGCTTTGATGGGACGACAGGGCAGGTACGGACGCACTGGTGGTCCTGGCTGCTGTTCGTTGTCCGTTGTGTGGATTAGTCAGGCAACCATAACGGTTGCCTGCGAGCTAATAATAAAATGCTTAAATGGTTCAGGTAGCTGACTTGAGAGGCCGCAAAGGATTGTACGCACTACCTTCACGTGGGATTACTGTAACAACCCATCAGTGAAAGTAATAAACATGTTGTTATTTTACTTTCTCCAATGGCTTTGAAACTTGTTATGTTGCAAGATGATGGAATTCCATGTGGTGATCTTGATTTTCATCTATGTTTGGGCTCATTTCATTTTGTTTTCAAATGGTCCAAGATGCTTAGGTATTGGGTGATTTTCCCCATTTGCATGTGAACTCCCCTTAGCCTCAAAGTTGGCATAGCCCAATCCTTCCCCTTTCCAAGCTTTTCAAAAACCTTGCACCCATTTTAGCTTCCCCAAAAATGTGGGTTCTTATTCAAAGTGAATTTGAATTCAAAATGGGCTCCACATTTTTTTTGCTCAAGAATTGGCCAAAACAATTTTAGAAAATAGGAAATATTGCAAGGATTCCAAAACATATTTTTATGTGTTTTTCCTCCTTGTTTTCTTCTCCGGAAAAGTATTTAAGACATCCAGTATTTATTTTATTGGAAATGCGGTTTTCTATTTTTTCTGGAGAGAAGAGTTGAAACCAGGCCCACTCGGGTGGCCTCCTAGCCTATCCCATGGCCTGGCCCGCCCAACCGGTACAGACGCACGTGTAGCCGTCGGATGCGATCGACAACCACGACTTAATGGCGTCCTGACGACGACTTGCTCTGTTCCGGCACCGTCCACGCCGGAATAGAGATAGGGTTGCCGGAGCCATCCCGTTTCGCCGTCTCCGGCCGTCCCATCGACGTCTGCGCCCCCCTATAAGAGGCCCCGAGCGCCTAGGGTTCCTTCCCCCTCGCAATGCCTTCTCCCTTCGCCGCCAGGGCCGCATCGCCCCTTCCTTGTTCCTCGCCGGTGAGCACCCAATTCGTCGCCGCTGTCCCATCTCGTTAGACATGCGCTCTCGCTCACCTTTTCCCTGCTCCTCACCTCCCTTCCCTGACGTGCAGCTCGAGCCGACGCCCGCGAATCATCCCCGAGACGTCGACGCCTTCCGCGGGATCCTTCTTCCCCGATGATGGCCACGTCTTCCTCCGCCTTCCCGTGACCCCGAGCTCGTCTGCAGCATCCCCAAGGTGAGCCTCGAGGTCCCTCCCTTCCTCCCATAGCGCGTAGTGTAGGAGCCCGAGGCACGCCGTAGTTTTCACCCATCGGATGTCGTCGCCGACGAGCCACCGTGTCCGCCATGTCCATGGCGTGCCCGGGGCGCGCTCGTGCGTGCATCTTGCGCGCTCTGGACACGTGAATGGCAGCAAGGGGTCGCCTTTGTGCTCCAATTTCTCGCCGCCTCACCGTCTGTCAGAGTACATAAGTAGCAGTTTTGCCGCCGTGAGTTTTGTCCGGCGAGAAAGGAGCCACCTTGGCGTCCTCACGGCCAGGTCCGGACAGCCACGACAACGTGGTACTTCCCTCTCCCATTTGCAAGTGGCCGTCGAACCGTAGCCGGACAGTGTTCGCCGGAATGGTCACCGAAACAGAGAACCTGGCCGTGCTCTGAACTTTGTGCAGGTGTTGCCGCCATACTGTTCCCGTGGGGCTTCCGTGCTCGTTGGAGCGCCTCCGTGGCCGTGCCATGCCCCAGCAGGGAGCTGGTGGTGCGAGGAGTGGTTAGGAGGTCGCCGCTGGGTCGCCGACGTACCAGGTGCGAGGCCAGCGTCGCCGCAAAACGTCGCGGTCGACGGGATTCGGAGGCAGCTGCGGTTCAGTCGCAGTGGAGGTATAAGATACCTTGCCTGAGCCCCCTTTCATTTCAAAAATCGTCTCGCGGCGCAGTGGCAAAGGGGGCAGTGGAGATGCAGCGCGGCTCGGGTTCGAGTCCCAGCCGACGCGCCCCAATTTTTGCTAATTGGGTGAGGCTGACAACCGGGACCCGCAGGTCAGTGGGCCAAGCCCTTAGTGGACTGGGGCAGCCACTGTTATTCATTGGGCTGGGCCCTTGGCGCTGGCCAGAGAGAGAGAGAGGAGTGGGCCAAAATGGTCGAGACCAGCCCAGTGTTGCTATCTCCCTCCTTTTTCTTTTTCTTTTCTTTTTCTTTTTTCAAATTTGATTTGAATTCAAATTCAAATCTGAATTTCAAGGTTTGAGCTCCCCTAACCCAAATACATACTGCAATATATGTTTTTGGGGTAGTAGAATTCAGTGAACCTCATGGTGAAGTTAATTCTGCATTTTGAGCATCATTAAAATGAGGTGGTGATCATTTGTCACATAAACCCTCCAGCTTTCTTGAGTTTCATCTTTTTCATGCAACAAGATCAAGTCCTGATGCATGCCTCCTCTATCACTTGTTGTTATTGATTTTGGAATGCCAGTCTCAACCATATTGTGATATGACATGACTGGAATGCCTTCCCTCTTTTGAAACCTCCTGGTGTCAACTTTTGTCGACACCTTCCGTCTCCAGAATCGATAGTTTACTTTAACGTTGTCATGCATCCTTGATCATCATGTTTATGCCATGTCATGTAATCCATGTCACTTGCACCTAATCTTAAGGTCATGACCAAGGCCATTAAATTAATAATTGCATATGGAGCATCGTTGATGTGTCGTCACGATCTTCATTAAAACCTAACTAGCTAGGGTCACACCACGCTTTAAACTTGAATATGCAATCATGCTTGTGCATCTTTGATCATGATGCTTATTTGTGGTGTTTCCCTTTGCTGGTACCGTACGTTAGAGCCTGAGCTTGCTGAGGAGACTTACGTGGAGCTGTACGACACCGAGCCCGAGGACCCTGCTACGCCTGCTCCGTCGACTACCTACCCTGGCAAGGGGGTTTATTTATCATTCCTTATAGCTTTTAGCTCGCTTGCCTAGCTGCACTTAGAACGGTTGTTTGATCCTACCACCATATAATTGTGCCTTTCAAATAAACCCAAACAACCATGATCCCCACCTCCTAGCAAACCTTGTTTGTCCATGTACCTCGCTTGCATAACCATTGCTTAGTATGTGTAGGCCCTTACCTACTGCTTATACCCACTTACTGCTTGGTGGATTATCATGCTATTATCATAAATTGGTTGGTGTTTATTAATATGATGTTAACTTATATTTGACGAAGGATGGGAGACCAGGCTGTTCCCGCCAGGCGTTTTGTTCCATTTGAGTCACCTAGGTCTCGAGTTCCGGGTATTGTGTTTCTTGATGAGCGTGCCTAATCGTGTGTGGGATTCTATGGGGTCCCCTTGTCTTACCTATCTAGCTCCAAACAGTTTAGTGGTGGCCCAAGATGATTTTACCATTTGAACCCGTGTGTGTGTGTGTGTGTGTCTGGTTAGCGCTCCAGCAGTTTTGAACTAAAATCGGACCAGTGAGGATATGGTTCCTTACTGGCCCATCCTATTCGGCTGAGGACCCGACCTCATGTGAGAATTTACCGCTAATCCAAACCTGCGACAAATGATAGAGACCGATTCGAGAGAGCGGCCAGCTTTTGAGTTGGATGTCGACTCACCGGGGGCCACCCGGAATTGTGCGTTGTTTGTTAGAGGGACTCTGACGTCCCGGAGTTTCAGGCGTCTTCCCACGCCAAGTGGAAACCGAGCGTACATGCGACGCCTATGATGGGCAGTTGGTATACCCCTGCAGGGTTAAATCTTTTTGAAAAGCCGTGTACGCAGTTATGGACGACTTGAGACCTACTCCTTGTTCATAGAATAACATCAACTTAATCATGCTTTAAAATTGCCAACATGTGAGTTGCCTTGATTGCTCTTCTTCGTCCGGTGCGACAAAGAGGGGACAAGGTTGTGTTATGTTTGACGTAAGTAGGTGAATAGAGCCTTATTGATGCGATCATCAACGGATTCTTGGATCTTTCCTTACTCTAATATAGATCGTTAGCCACTCATACATGCTAGTGCGGCTGCAACCTCAACCACTATCCTTTCCTTACCGTGAGAAGTTAGTTATACTCTATTGCTATATTCTCACCCCTTGCATCTTTCTTTCACGTTATGTACAAACGATTGGACCTTCAGACTACTACTCCGACACGAGCACCGGCAAGTACTTAGTGGAGGTTCCGCCGGAGGAGGACGACGACGACTTCGTTCGGTAGACCTACAGTTGGGTTTCGACGATCCGCGGATAGACGTCATCTTTATGTGTAGCCCTCTCTAGGGCAATTTGTGTCTTGTCCGTACTCGGACGTGTGTGTCTTTTGAGATGGTGATGTGATGTACTGTTGGACCATGAGGTCTCAGAATGATGTAATAATACCATTGGCAACTGTATGCCTTGGATCTATATATTTATGTCTTAGCTTATATTCATGCACTTATTACCTGTTGTCGAGAATCCGGTAGCGAAACGAGTGCGAGTTTCGTGCGCCGGTGGCTAGTTATGCGCTCCCATCTCAAGTCGGATGCGAAAGCGTCTAACTCGAGATGGTACCGCATCGCGGGCCTTACAATTACGGTGTGGGCCCTCCGCGTTGTGGTCTCGTTCGAAAGCTCTGAAAGACGTCCAGTTCAGCATTGTGGCAGGGACGGATCGCGCTGCGGCGTTGGAATTCACCCTCCTCACACCGAACCGGAGAGCGAGGGGCGACGGCCCAAGACCCCCTTGCGCTTAGGACTTTAGACCAGTGAGGACCTCGCTGATGATCCGTAGGATGGGCCTCGGCGTGTCGGATAGCCTCGGTGGGGCATTCCCTAACAAGGTGTACGCCACCCTAGAGATCCGAGCATCCATGCTGAACAGTAGTGCACCCCTGCAGGGAAGATGATCTATTCGAATAGCCGCGTCCACAGTAACATGGAGCTTTATGCTGAAGCCAGAGCCTACTAATACAAACTATTAGTATTAAACTGTTGGTTCCGGTTTCTCTTCCTCACAGGGAAGTCGAGGAAGGGATCTCAGAGGCATTGATAATTGTTAATAATTACAACTGACTATTATACAATGCTGCTGCAACTTCTGCTGCATTGTTACTTTATGCTTTATATGAATTGTTGGCTATTCTCTTCTTGTGCTTCAAGAATCGTCGGAAGATGCTAGTCTTCGATAGGCCTAGCTACTCATTCTTATTCTGACTTTCTACGATTCAGTCCACTATATATAGCCTCCCCCTTTGGTTAGTAGCGGACGTAAGACTCACGCTTATGCTAGATACTCACCCTTGCTTTATTTCCCCCTTTGTTATATATACCCAGATTTCTGCAATCAGACGTCGGAGCCCAGGAGCAGGAGTACCCCGGAGGCGCCTACTACGACGTCGAGTTCCCCGTTGACCAGGAGTAGTTTGGAGGTTCCCAGGCAGGAGGCCTTGCCTTTTCGATCCGTATCTCTGATATTATTTGTGCTAGCCTTCTTAAGGAAAAACTTTACTAACTATGTCTGTACTCAGATATTATGTTTGTATAACTTATGTATTCCGGTCCGTGCGACCCCGCTTTTTGGATTATGTTGGTTTATCCTTTTTTGTTTAGTGTTGTGCTGTGATATTCTCACCGTGGCACCTTGATCTCGATCATGTACCCTGCGTGTATGATTATAAATCGAGGCCGTCACAAGTTGGTAGCAGAGCCGACTGCCTGTAGGAAGCCACCCACCCACTACTTGGTCAAAGTTGAGTCTAGTCTTTGAAAAACTATTTTGCTAACTTAATGTTTGGCTTACTGTAACAACCCAGTTTTCACAAAAATTAAAATTTTTGTTTTCGGTGTGAATTTTTTGATTGTATGAGTTGTTTGCGGTGTTTGCATCCCCGATTTATCGATCAGCGATTATTCCCCCCCCTCTTATCTCGTATCGGACAGAGACTGACCCTTGCCACCCTGACACTCGACCTTTGCGACACCGGGTTTCACCCGAGCACCGTCGCAACCGACACATGACCAACCATCGCAACCGGAACGCAAACCCCGTTTATTTAATAAACGAATTATTTTATGGGGCACCGAAAAATGTTGTCAGAATATCACCGCAGTGAGGTACGATCGACGGGCTCGACGTGCTGAGCGCGTGGTTCGAGATTTCATCGGAATCAGAGTCCGTACGGAGTCTCGGCGGTCACGAATGGGATCACCGGGGGCATTTGCGTAAACTGACCAGCCAACCCTGCCCTATATATAGACCACCACACTACCCTAGGCCTTCTAGGGTGTAAGGCCCGATATGCGGTACTGTTCCAGATCTAGATGTTTCCATCCAGATCCGGGGACGAAGCACATATCGGTCCCACCGCGAGATATGACGAAGTCATATGCCCCGGATTTCCAACATGATATCACAACATTACAGATACAAGGATACAACATCTCATACAATCGGCATACAACTGCCTTAATACATTACATCAACGAAAGATACATGTCTGAGTACAAACTACAATCAAATGCCTAATGGCAAAGAGAAAATCATCGATCCCCATAACCACACAGGTCCAGGCCCTCCGCCAGCATCTGCCTAACTAGTCGTCGTCGAGTCTCCACGTGAAACGTCGATCACCATACCTGTTGTCGATCAGAACCCTGAAAAGAGTTTGGGGGTAGTATCATGAGTACAGAGGTACTCAACATCCAACTGTAGTGGTCATCTGACCCAGCAAGGACTTCATCACTCGTCATTCTAGGACAACTAGTAGTTTACGGTAAGGAAGGGGTAAGTGGTGAGGTTGCTGCCGCACTAGCATTTATGAAGTGGCTAACGATCTAGAGAGTAAGATAAGAAGCCAAGCATTCGATGAGGAATCGCCTCCAACAAGTCTTGCTATCAACTACTTACGCAAACATAACACCTATCCTATCTTTGTCCTCCTCTTCGCATCCCGACGAAGAAGAAGCAATCAAGGCACACACACACGTTGATCAAGTTATATTAATATTATCTCAGTTGTTGTTGTCTATGAACAAGGAGTAGGTCTCAAGTCGTCCATAACCGTGGACACGGCTTCTCGAAAAGATTTAACCCTGCAGGGGTGTACCAACTGCCCATTACAAGGCTCCGCACGCACGCCCATCTCTCTCAATTGCTACCCATGATAGGCAACCATTTTATGATTTAGTCCCAAGAGATACGGAACGACAGGTCCCTCTAACTAACAACGCACAAATCCGGGTGGCCCCCGGTGAGTCGACATCCAACTCAAAAGCCGGTCGCGCTTTCGAATCGTCCTCTACCGTCTGGATGAGGTCGGGTTAGCTACCCAAACAGATGTGGGCAGCCCCCTAGCTCCCTGAGGTGGACCAACAAAGAAACCATGCCTCCGCTGGCCCAAGTTGTTTTAAATAATATCTGCCAGGAGCTACCCGACAGACACACACACGGTTTTCAAATGGTAAATCATCTTGGGCCACCAGTAGAAATGTTTGAATCTAGATAGGTAAGAAAAGGGGACCCCATAAAATCCCACACACGGTTAGGCACGCTCAGTCTTAAAACCAATACCCGGAACTCGGATCCTAGGTGACTCGAATGGAACAAAGCGTCGAGGCGGGATAGCCTAGACCTTCCATCCTTCGTCGAATATAGTCAACATTTATAATAATCATATCATCAACAACAATATAATAATGTGATATCCCAAACCAAGGAGTAACAGGTTAACATCGTAACATCCTAAGCATGCATACTAAGCAGGGGCTGAGCAACGAGCAATAGTAACATAGCAGTACAAGGTTTGCTGGGAAGGGACATGGCTCTATCGGTTTGAAAGAGGCTGTAAACATGTGGTAGGATCAAACATCGAACCTAACCTAGACTAGCATGCAAGCTGCTGGTTTAAATAGAATGGATCATAAGTAATGTATAGTCCTTGCCTGTTTATATGTCGGGTTCCGAAGGTGTAGCCGATCGCAAGCTCGCATCGTCTCCGAAGGTACCCGCGGAAGCACACAAGACGATAAACACTGGAAAGCAATCAATGAGAAAACATCTATTAGTACGAGGCAACACAATATCAAGAAGACAGCACACGACACGGCAACACGATACGGATCTATCGTCGAGAACGGTTACTAACAGTTTAAGTGGGGTATCGGTCACACACGACGAATACCGCACGTTTATGGTGGTTCAAGTTGCTTAGCTACAGGTGATCAACCAACAGTTATTAACATGGCAACTCAAGCAAGCATGGCATATCACATAAACATGGCAAGAGGTGAAGCACAAAGTAAACTATCTATGCTAGTCAATTTAAGCGAGGCACAACCTAAACATGGCATACACTAAGTGCCGCACGATGATTAAAACATGTGGTACTGTTCTCCCTAAACCATATTTTTAGGTTGGTTAACAATATCAAACAATAGCATAAACACAAAGTACACAAAAAACTAATCAAGTTACACATAAAGAACACTCCAAACGGAGTTACGGTTAAAAAGATATAAGCAAGACAAGCTATGCACACATGCTGTATAAACAGGGGTAAATCTATATGCAAAAGTGCAGCAACATGACATAGCAATACATGGGATGAAAGTAGACATTATGCTTAACAATATGCAATTGAAATCACTCAATTCCGATAAACGGTCGCGACACACTCGTCGACCGAAGTTGAAACAAAATAACAGTTTCAGCAACAGTAGCACATTAACATCAGGATCACCACTTTGGAGCAAGATTTAATATAGCTAGAGCACCCAAACATGGCAAGTTAAAGCATGGAAATTAAGTACACATGATGCTTAAAACATAGGAAAAAGAATCAATGCAATAGGCCTCATGGATTTGTCACAATCATCATGCAAAGTTGCAATAAAATATTAACAGCAGCACTTAACAGGAAATAATAGCAATTAACGGCCTGATGCCCTGTTCAGCACACAATTGCACAATCAAGACGACCTCAAATCAAAATGCTCACAAAATATGAATTAAAGTACATGCAATTCTAAGCAACTTTCATTTTGGGGGCACGTTCATCGGAGCTACGGATCAACGGGAAATTACGTCGCAAATAGGCATACAGCAGCAAAAGTTCCCAGACTTAGAAAATAACAGACAGGAAAGGAAAAAAAAACAAAAAAAGAAAAAGGCCTCACCCTGGGCTTTTGGCCCATGAGGCCGGCGGATCTGGCGTTGGGCTCTGGCCTCGGCTGGGCCGGACCTGGAGCGCTGGGCCACGCCTGGCTGGACCGTGTGGAGGCGGCCCATAGGAGGTGGCTTGGAGCGGGGCTCCTCCCGATCCATCGGTGTGGCCGCGCCGGCGCCGGTTGCCGGCGGCTAGGCAAGGCGGCGCATGGGGCTCGAGGAGGCCAGGGAGGTTCGGGATCGGGCGCGGAGCCGCTGGATCCAGTGGCTGAGGTGGCCGCCGGGGCCTTGGCGGCGCGACGCGGAGCTCGGGCCGCCGGCGTCCATGGCGGCCGCGGCTGCTTGCTCCGGTGGTCTGCGAAGGAGGAGGGGAACGACGGTGAGGGGGAGGAGAGGAGAAGGCGAGCGCAGGAGGAGAGAGGAGGGTACAGCGGCGCGGCAGCTCGCCGTGGTGGCGCTGTTCGCCGGCGACGTTGGTCGTGGAGGAGCTTCACTGTGGGGGACCGGCGTGATCCAAATCGGGCCCGGAGCGGCCCGCAGCGGAGGATCTCGGGCCCGCTGAGCCCGGGGCGGCTGGGGGTTGGCTGTGGGGCAACGTGGTTCGATCTGGAGCGCCTGCCTCCAGATCTGACGGCCGAAAACGCCTGGAGGCTAGGGTTTCGTGGGGAGAGGGGGGCTGTGGAGCAGATCTGGACAAAGTGAGGGGGGTGGCTGCAATTTTTCATTAGGGTAAACCCTAATTGGCTGGTTTGGGAGGTGGGGGTCATTATATAGGCAGGTTGGCTGGCCAGTTGACGCTAACGCCCTCGTTACCCCTCTCGCGTGTCTGGTGATCGCGTTCGTGACCGCCGAGACTCCGTACGGACTCCGATTCGGGCGAAACTTCGACCTACGAGCTCAGCGCGTCGAGCCCGTCGATCGTACCTCACTGCGGTGACATTCTGACAACATTTTTCGGTGCCCCAATAAAATAATCCATTTATTAAATAAACGGGGTTTTTGTTCCGGTGGCGATGGCTGGTCTCGCGCGGGTTTTGCGACGGTGATCGGGCGTAACCCGGTGTCGCAAAGGTCGAGTGTCGAGGTGGTAAGGGTCGGTCTCCATCCGGTACGAGATAAGAGGGGGGAAAATAATCGCCGATCGATAAATCGGGGATGCAAACACCGCAAACAAATCAGACAATCAAACAATTCACACCGAAAACAAAATTTTTAATTTTTGCAAAAACTGGGATGTTACAATACAACACCACCAACAAGGGATCTCGTCCCGAGATCCAGGACGATCCGGGGGAGAGGGGGAAGAGAAAAGAGAGTCGATGATCTTCAACACCACTAACAAGGGACTCTGCTCCATGTCGACGTCGAACTTCTGTCAAGATAAATATCCGCAGAGAGTCGGCAACGTCGGAAAACGAAACCATCAGTGTCAAGAGGAAGAACGACAACTAAAACCTGGTCAAAGGGATAGTGCTTTTCGACGCAAGTCGTGAAAACACCGGGCAAAAGGAGGGAGGGCAAAGGACGACCCAGATGATATCCGAAACCGGAGAAGCTGAAGGTACTACAGGAATTCCCACCTGAGCTCGGAATCGAGACAATACGCTGCAAGCAAGGCATTGTAACTATTCTGAAACTCGACACACTCGAGATCCCAGAGTTTGAAGGGGGATAAGTCGAGAGTAAAACACTTACGACACTTGTCCTGACCAGAGCAAGGGTAAGGAGTAAAAAGATTCCTACTCTCCGATAACTAACTTAGTAACTACAAAATAGTTTTGTCTAGACTCGACTTCGGCCAGAGAAGGGATCCTACGGTCGGTAAGGCTCTGATACCAAGTTGTAAGGCCCGATATGCGGTACTGTTCCAGATCTAGATGTTTCCATCCAGATCTGGGGACGAAGCACATATCGGTCCCACCGCGACATATGACGAAGTCATATGCCCCGGATTTCCAACATGATATCACAACATTAGAGATACAAGGATACAACATCTCATACAATCGGCATACAACTGCCTTAATACATTACATCAACGGAAGATACATGTCTGAGTACAGATTACAATCAAATGCTTAATGGCAAAGAGAAAAGCATCGATCCCCATAACCACACGGGTCCAGGCCCTCCGCCGGCATCCGCCTAACTAGTCGTCGTCGAGTCTCCACGTGAAACGTCGATCACCATACCTGTTGTCGATCAGAACCCTGAAAAGAGTTTGGGGGTAGTATCATGAGTACAAAGGTACTCAACATCCAACTGTAGTGGTCATCTGACCCAGCAAGGACTTCATCACTCGTCATTCTAGGACAACTAATAGTTTACGGTAAGGAAGGGGTAAGTGGTGAGGTTGCTGCCGCACTAGCATTTATGAAGTGGCTAACGATGTATAGAGTAAGATAAGAAGCCAAGCATTCGATGAGGAATCGCCTCCAACAAGTCTTGCTATCAACTACTTACGCAAACATAACACCTATCCTATCCTTGTCCTCCTCTTCGCATCCCGACGAAGAAGAAGCAATCAAGGCACACACACACACTTTGATCAAGTTATATTAAGATTATCTCAGTTGTTGTTGTCTATGAACAAGGAGTAGGTCTCAAGTCGTCCATAACCGTGGACACGGCTTCTCGAAAAGATTTAACCCTGCAGGGGTGTACCAACTGCCCATTACAAGGCTCCGCATGCACGCCCATCTCTCTCAGTTGCTACGCATGATAGGCAACCATTTTATGATTTAGTCCCAAGAGATCCGGAACGACAGGTCCCTCTAACTAACAACGCACAAATCCGGGTGGCCCCCGGTGAGTCGACATCCAACTCAAAAGCTGGCCGCGCTCTCGAATCGGCCTCTACCGTCTGGATGTGGTCGGGTTAGCTACCCAAACAGATGTGGGCATCCCCCTAGCTCCCTGAGGTGGACCAACAAAGAAACCATGTCTCCGCTGGCCCAAGTTGTTTTAAATAATATCTCCCAGGAGCTACCCGACAGACACACACACGGTTTTCAAATGGTAAATCAGCTTGGGCCACCACTAGAAATGTTTGAAGCTAGATAGGTAACAAAAGGGGACCCCATAAAATCCCACACGCGGTTAGGCACGCTTAGTCTTAAAACCAATACCCGGAACTCGGATCCTAGGTGACTCGAATGGAACAAAGCGTCGAGGCGGGATAGCCTAGACCTTCCATCCTTCGTCGAATATAGTCAACATTTATAATAATCATATCATCAACAACAATATAATAATGTGATATCCCAAACCAAGGAGTAACAGGTGAACATCGTAGCATCCTAAGCATGCATACTAAGCAGGGGCTGAGCAACGAGCAATAGTAACATAGCAGTACAAGGTTTGTTGGGAAGGGACATGGCTGTATCGGTTTGAAAGAGGCTGTAAACATGTGGTAGGATCAAACATCGAACCTAACCTAGACTAGCATGAAAACCGCTGATTTAAATAGAATGGATCATAAGTAATGTATAGTCCTTGCCTGTTGATATGTCGGGTTCCGAAGGTGTAGCCGATCGCAAGCTCGCATCGTCTCCGAAGGTACCCGCGGAAGCACACAAGACGATAAACACTGGAAAGCAATCAACGAGCAAACATCTATTACTACGAGGCAACACAAGATCAAGAAGACAGCACACGACACGGCAACACGATACGGATCTATCGTCGAGAACGGTTACTAACAGTTTAAGTGGGGTATCGGTCACACACGACGAATACCGCACGTTTATGGTGGTTCAAGTTGCTTACCTACAGGTGATCAACCAACAGTTATTAACATGGCAACTCAAGCAAGCATGGCATATCACATAAACATGGCAAGAGGTGAAGCACAAAGTAAACTATCTATGCTAGTCAATTTAAGCGAGGCACAACCTAAACATGGCATACACTAAGTGCCGCACGATGATTAAAACATGTGGTACTGTTCTCCCTAAACCATATTTTTAGGTTGGTTAACAATATCAAACAATAGCATAAACACAAAGTACACAAAAAACTAATCAAGTTACACATAAAGAACACTCCAAACGGAGTTACGGTTAAAAAGATATAAGCAAGACAAGCTATGCACACATGCTGTATAAACAGGGGTAAATCTATATGCAAAAGTGCAGCAACATGACATAGCAATACATGGGATGAAAGTAGACATTATGCTTAACAATATGCAATTGAAATCACTCAATTCCGATAAACGGTCGCGACACACTCGTCGACCGAAGTTGAAACAAAATAACAGTTTCAGCAACAGTAGCACATTAACATCAGGATCACCACTTTGGAGCAAGATTTTATATAGCTAGAGCACCCAAACATGGCAAGTTAAAGCATGGAAATTAAGTACACATGATGCTTAAAACATAGGAAAAATAATCAATGCAATAGGCCTCATGGATTTGTCACAATCATCATGCAAAGTTGCAATAAAATATTAACAGCAGCACTTAACAGGAAATAATAGCAATTAACGGCCTGATGCCCTGTTCAGCACACAATTGCACAATCAAGACGACCTCAAATCAAAATGCTCACAAAATATGAATCAAAGTACATGCAATTCTAAGCAACTTTCATTTTGGGGGCACGTTCATCGGAGCTACGGATCAACGGGAAATTACATCGCAAACAGGCATACAACAGCAAAAGTTCCCAGACTTAGAAAAATAACAGACAGGAAAGGAAAAAAAACAACAAAAAAAAAGAAAAAGGCCTCACCCTGGGCTTTTGGCCCATGAGGCCGGCGGATCTGGCGTTGGGCTCTGGCCTCGGCTGGGCCGGACCTGGAGCGCTAGGCCACGCCTGGCTGGACCGTGTGGAGGCGGCCCACAGGAGGTGGCTTGGAGCGGGGCTCCTGCCGATCCGGTCGGTGTGGCCACGCCGGCGCCGGTTGCCGGCGGCGAGGCAAGGCGGCGCATGGGGCTCGAGGAGGCCAGGGAGGTTCGGGATCGGGCGCGGAGCCGCCGGATCCAGTGGCTGAGGTGGCCGGCGGGGCCTTGGCGGCGCGACCCGGAGCTCGGGCCGCCGACGTCCATGGCGGCCACGGCTGCTTGCTCCGGTGGTCTGCGAAGGAGGGGAACGGCGGTGAGGGGGAGGAGAGGAGAAGGCGTGCGCAGGAGGAGAGAGGAGGGTACGGCGGCTCGCCGTGGTGGCGCTGCTCGCCGGCGACGTTGGTCGTGGAGGAGCTTCACCGTGGGGGCACCGGCGTGATCCAAATGGGCCCGGAGCGGCCCGCAACGGCGGATCTCGGGCCCGCTGAGCCCGGGGCGGATGGAGGTTGGCTGTGGGGCAACGTGGTTTGATCTGGAGCGCCTGCCTCCAGATCTGACGGCCGAAAACGCCTGGAGGCTAGGGTTTCGTGGGGAGAGGGGGGCTGTGGAGCAGATCTGGACAAAGTGAGGGGGGTGGCTGCAATTTTTCATTAGGGTAAACCCTAATTGGCTGGTTTGGGAGGTGGGGGTCATTATATAGGCAGGTTGGCTGGCCAGTTGACGCAAACGCCCTCGGTACCCCTCTCGCGTGTCTGGTGATCGCGTTCGTGACCGCCGAGACTCCGTACGGACTCCGATTCGGGCGAAACTTCGACCTACGCGCTCAGCGCGCCGAGCCCGTCGATCGTACCTCACTGCGGTGACATTATGACAACATTTTTCGGCGCCCCAATAAAATAATCCGTGTATTAAATAAACGGGGTTTTCGTTCCGGTGGCGATGGCTGGTCTCGCATGGGTTTTGCGACGGTGATCGGGCGTAACCCGGTGTCGCAAAGGTCGAGTGTCGAGGTGGCAAGGGTCGGTCTCCGTCCGGTACGAGATAAGAGGGGGAAAAATAATCGCCGATCGATAAATCAGGGATGCAAACAGCGCAAACAAATCAGACAATCAAACAATTCACACCGAAAACAAAATTTTTAATTTTTGCAAAAACTGGGCTGTTACATAGGGTTTACCCCATGTAAAGTTGCAGCCACCCCCCTGAAAAATTGCCAGATCTGCCCAATACCCCCTCCACAATCCAAAAAACCTGATCCCCAATCGATTTTGGCCGTCAGATCATCAGATCTGGGGCTCAAATCAAGTCCCCAGCCTCCCACCGCCGTTCGGGCCCCGCAGGGCCCCTGGAGCCGCCGCCGGTCCGCCGTGGGCTGGATCTGGGCTGCTAGGCCCGCGCCTCCGCCTCCACGCCGAGGTGCCCCGCCGCCGGCACGGCAGCGCCCTCCGGCGAGCAGCACGCCGCCCCGACCCCCTCTCCTCCCGCGCTCCCCTCTCCTCCCTCTCCTCCGTTCCCTCACCCTCTCCTCGCCTCCTCCGCAGGGATGCCGCTGGTGGAGAGCCGGAGCTCGTCGCGCCATGGCAGGGAGCCTCGAGCTCGCGCCACCACCCCATGGGACCGCCGCACCACCTCAACCGTGGCCGTATCCGGCGAGGACTCGTCCAGATCCGCCGCGCCCATCCCCGTTCCGCGTCGGAGCCCGCCCAGCTCGCCGGCGTCGAGCCTGGCGCTGCCGCTGCCACGGGAACAGACCCAGCCGTGGCCTCCTCTCCGTTGGACGCCAAGTGGGCCGGCCCACCCCAGAGCCAGGCCAGCCTCGTCCCGAGGCCTGCCAGGCCGCCAGCCCCAGCGCCAGGCCGCCTCCACTGTTGGGCTCGGCCCAGTTGGGGTGAGATCCTAGGCCGCTTTTTTTCTTCTTTTGTTTATTTTTTCTTATTTTTGCTAAGTCTGGAAATAAAACTGCTGCTGATTCATTTTTGCGTTGTCGTTTGCGAGTAAACCGTAGCTCAGATCATGTTGCGCCCAAAAGATGAATTGCTCAGTTTTGCGTGCTCTAGCGTTTGTATGTAGAAAGTTTTTCCGTTTGAGGCCGTCTAGATAATTTAATTCTGCGTCGAAGTGGGTACCAGACCGTTAACTGTGCTGTTGTTGCTGAACTGTTATTTTATTGCAACTTCGGGCGACGATTGCTTCGCAACCGTTCGTCGGAATTGATTGATTCCTTTTGCGTTGAGTTAAGCATTGTTCCTACTTCAGTTTCATGCATTCACATGCCATAATTGCTTGCTGCATCATGATTGTATCTTGCTCCAAAGTAGCTACCCTGCTGTTAGTGTGTTGCTGTTTATATTTTTGTTGCAACTTCGGTCGACGAGTGTGTCGCGACCATTTATCGGAATTGAATGATTCTTGTTGCATATTGTTAAGCATCATGTCTATTTCCGTTATAGGTATTGCTATGTCATGTTGCTGCACTTTTGCATATAGTTATACCCCTGTTTATACAGCATGTGTGCATAGCTTGTCTTGCTTATATCTTTTTAACCGTAACTCCGTTTGGAGTGTGCTTTATATGTAACTTGATTAGTTTTTCGTGTACTTTGTGTTTATGCTATTGGTTGCTGTTGTTAACCAACCTAAAATATGGTTTAGGACAAAACAGTACCAAATGTTTTAATCATCGTGCGGCACTTAGTGTTATGCCATGTTTAGGTTGTGCCTCACTTAAATTGACTAGCATAGATAATTTACTTTGTGCTTCACCTCTTGTCATGTTTGTGTGACATGCCATGCTTGGGTGCCTTGCCATGTTAATAACCGTTGGTTGATCACCTGTAGCTAAGCAACTTGAACCACCGTAAATGTGCGGTATCGTCGTGTGTGACGAGTACTCCACTTAAATTGTTAGTAACCGCTCTCGACGGTAGGTGCGATGTCTCGTGTTGCCTTCTTGTTGATGATTGCTCGTGTTTGCTTCACAGTAATAGATGCTGCTCGTTGATTGCTTTCCAGTGTTTATCGTCTTGTGTGCTTCTGCGGGTACCTTCGGAGACGTTGCGAGCGTGCGATCAACTACATCTTCGGAACCCAACTTATCAACAGGCAAGGACTATACATTACTTATGATCCATTCTATTTCAACCAGCGGTTTGCATGCTAGTCTAGGATAGGTTCGATGTTTGATCCTACCACATGTTTACAGCCTCTTTCAAACCGATACAGCCATGTCCCCTCCCAGCAAACCTTGTACTGCTATGTTACTATTGCTCGTTGCTCAGCCCCTACTTAGTATGCATGCTTAGGATGCTACGATGTTACCCTGTTACTCCTTGGTTTGGGATATCACATTATTATTATTGTTATTGATGATATGATTATTATAATGTTGACTATATTCGACGAAGGATGGAAGGTCTAGGCTATCCCGCCCCGACACTTTGTTCCATTCGAGTCACCTAGGACCCGAGTTCCGGGTATTGGTTTTAAGACTGGGCGTGCCTAATCACGTGTGGAATTTTATGGGGTCCCCTTTTCTTACCTACCTAGCTTCAAACATTTCTAGAGGTGGCCCAAGCTGATTTACCATTTGAAACCGCATGCATAACTGGTCTGCAGCCAGTGGTTTTAAAACAACTCGGGCCAGCAGAGACATAGTTCCTTTGTTGGTCCACACTGGTGAGCTAGGGAAGTCCCCTGTTATACAGGTGAGGCTAACCCCGACCTTAGCCATACGGGAGAGTCCGATTCGAGAGCGTGGCCGGCTTTTGGATTGGGTGTCAACTCCCCGGGGGCCACCCGGATTTGTTCGTTGTTAGTTAGAGGGACCTGTCGTTTCGGATCTCTTGGAACTAAATCATAAAATGGTTGCCTGTGATGGGTAGCAACTGAGAGAGATGGACGTGCATGCGGAGCCTTATAATGGGCAGTTGGTACACCCCTGCAGGGTTAAATCTTTTCGAGAAGACGTGTCCACGTTTATGGACGACTTGAGACCTACTCCTTGTTCATAGACAACAACAACTGAGATAATCTTAATATAATTTGATCAATGTGTGTGTGCCTTGACTGCTTCTTCTTCGTCGGGATGCGAAGAGGAGGACAAGGATAGGATAGGTGTTATGTTTGCGTAGTAGTTGATAGCAAGACTTGTTGGAGGCGATTCCTCATCGAATGCTTGGCTTCTTATCTTACTCTCTAGATTATTAGCCACTTCATAAATGCTAGTGCGGAAGGAACCTCACCACTTACCCCATCCTTACCGTAAACTACTAGTTGTCCTAGAATGACGAGTGATGAAGTCCTTGCTGGGTCAGATGACCACTACAGTTGGATGCTGAGTACTTCTGTACTCATGATACTACCCCCAAACTCTTTTCAGGGTTTTTGATCGACAACATGTACGGTGATCGACGTTTCACGTGGAGACTCGACGGCGACTAGTTAGGCGGATCCCGGCGGAGAGCCTGGACCCGTGTGGTTATGGGGATCGATGATTTTCTTTTTGCCACTAGGCATTTGCTTGTAGTCTGTACTCAGACATGTATCTTCCGCTGATGTATTGTATTAAGGCAGTTGTATGCGGGTTGTATGAGATGTTGTATCCTTGTATCTGTAATGTTGTGATATCATGTTGGAAATCCGGGGCATACGACTTCGTTATGTCGCGGTGGGACCGATATGTGCTTCGTCCCCGGATCTGGATGGAAACATCTAGATCTGGAACAGTACCGCATATCGGGCCTTACACTTATGGGCCCACATAGATATCACCCCATCGTGATGTCTATGGTATTAGGATCATTTTTCTCCGTACCTATGATCTGGGACTCTGCTCTCTTATCCTTGCTGGTAAGTTTTACTAATTCTGACATTAGGATCATGTTCTCATTGATTCCACGCGGCGTTCTGCTTCTTAACCCTCTATTGAGTCGGGTTGCAGGAGTTATGACCCAGGTCCCGGACCGCGGATCCCCTTTCTCATTCGGGGCAGGCCGCACGTTCTCTGGCACAAATTCCTGTGGCCAACAGTTTTCTTGCGGGGTGATTAGCATAGCCTTAGCTATGTCGCGTCGTGTATTCCTTACCGCGGTCTGCGCGCCTCCTACTATGTCCTTTTTCCTTAATTTCTACGACGTTACGCTGCCCGATTTTGACCGACTATGTGCAACGATCTGTATGTCTTTATGACTACTATTGTGTATCTACTGCACTTCTCGTTCATTGCTCGTACTGCATCATGTATGACTTCTTATCCTTGCAAATGCTTTGACTGAACTAACCCCTGCTATTCAGGTAGGATGGCTGACGATCCCCCACCTCCACCGTATTTTGCCGCCTTGATGCAACAGTTTGAACTGAACCGTGAGCAGTTTGATCCGAACTGTCAATTCATGGCCGGAGTAATGGCCCGGCTTCCAAACCAGAATGCCCCAATCACACTAAAGAAGTTCGTGAGCCTCAACCCGTCCACCTTCCGCGACTTCGCCAATCCTATGGATGCTGATGATTGGCTCCGTGATATCGCCTTTCAGATGGAGTCAGTTGCTGTTTCCCCTGGAAGTTATGTCACCTATGCGACAGATCATCTGAGGGGTCCAGTTGCTCAATGGTGGGATAGCCACAGGCTTGCGCTGCTAGATGGAACTGTAACCACTTGGCAAGAATTTCAGTCAGCCTTTCGTGCATGGCATAACCCTCGAGGTCTGATAGACCAGAAGAAGGAGGAGTTCCGCAAACTCCATCAGGGACAGACAACTGTTGATGAATATCATAGGAAATTCCTTGAGTTGTCCCGCTATGCTGAGAAAAACGTCGCCACCAACGCTCGCAAGCAGGAGAAATTTCGAGAAGGACTGCGACCTGATATAGAGCTCACACTTGCCATCGTTGATTGTGCAGACTTTGCGACGCTCGTCAGCAAGGTTTTCCAGGATGAAACTGCCCTGACTAAACACCATGAGTCGCTCAAGCATGCTCGATATGCTGGTCCATCTTCGGGTTGGCCTGTTCAGAAAACTAGAGTCTGGCTCCCAGACAATGTTTTTTACCGGCCTGCTCCAACGCCAAGGCTGTCTTATGCTACACCTCGTCTGCCTCCTCCTCCGAGACAGCTAACGGTACCGACCAAAAAGTCCAATAATATGGCTCCTGCCCAGAACGATGGCTTATGCCGCCAGTGTGGACAACCAGGTCACTTCGCACCTTGTCCTCCTATTGGCAGAAAAAGAAGCCGTCGAAGGCGTCATTCCAGAAACCCCAACACCAAACCGTCTACTATGAGTTGTGCTCAGGTCACCCATGTCAAGATGGAAGAATCTCACGAGTCCTCAAAAATGGTGATGGGCACCTTACTCGTCAACTCATTGCCAGCTTCTGTTCTTTTTGATTCTGGGGCATCACATTCTTTTATGTCCCAATCATTTGCTCAGTTGCATGGAATATCTATGAAACCCTTGGCCACTCCTTTACCGGTAAATGCAGTTGGATCTCAGAGCCGTGCCACCATGATAAGCCCCGATACCACCATTGCAATTGTGGGTCTGTTGTTCCCTGCTCCTCTTATTGTCCTCAAGTCGTCCAACATTGATGTCATCCTCGGTATGGATCTATTGGCGGCACATGATGCCCATATCCACTGTGCCACTAAGACAGTTCAACTCACGCACCCTTTTCGCAAGAAGATTCTGTACTCGGCCCGAACAACGCAGCATGCCGAAAGCCAGATATATGCTCTGAATGCATTGAATGCCTCACCTCTTTTGAAGGGACCGAGAACGTTCTAGTCGTTCGCGATATTATAGACGTCTTTCTAGAAGAACTGCCGGGAATACCCCCGATCAGAGAAGTCGAATTCTTCATTGATTTGAAGCCGGGGATCGTCCCTATTGCTAAGCGCCCTTATAAGATGCCGCCTCACCACCTCCTTGAACTGAAGAAGGAGATCGACATGGCACTCCACAAAGGCTTCATCCGTCCAAGTTCCTCTGCTTGGGGAGCACCTTCGCTCTTTGTAAAGAAGAGCGATGGAACGAACCGTTTGGTCCAAGATTACCGATCTATCAACCATGCAACAATATAGAACAAGTATCCACTTCCTCGGATCAATGATCTTTATGATCAACTAGCTGGATCTACGGTGTTCTCAAAACTCGACTTGAGGTTGGTTACCATCAGATCCGGGTCCGCGAAGAGAACATCCCGAAGACCACTTTCATTACTCGCTATGGTTCATACGAGTACACCGTCATGTATTTTGGCCTGACCAATGCCTCGGCCACTTTCTCTCGATTGATGAACTATATATTCATGGAATATCTCGACAAGTTCGTTGTGGTTTATCTGGATGATATGTTAGTATACTCCAAGAATGAAGAGGAACATGCTGAACACCTTCGTCTTATACTAGAAAAGCTTTGAGAACACAAACTCTATGCTAAGTATTCTAAGTGTGAGTTCTGGCTTCCCGAAGTAACCTACCTTGGTCATGTGATTTCCAAGGAGGGCGTTGCCGTCAACCCAGAAAGTATTCAGGCTATTCTTGTCTGGACTCCTCCCAGGACCGTCAAGCAAGTCAGAAGTTTCCTCGGCCTCGCCAGCTATTGCCGCCGTTTTGTCGAGAACTTCTCCAAGATTTCCAAGCCTCTGACTAATCTGCTTCACAAAGGCGTTAAGTTTGAGTGGACTGATAAATGTCAAGAAAGTTTCAAGCTCTCACGGACAAGATCACTTCTCCCCCAGTGCTTGCTCCCCCTGATACTCAGAAGGACTTCGTGATACACTGCGACACGTCTCGTCAAGGATTAGGCTGTGTCCTAATGCAAGAGTGCTGCGTGATTGATTATGGCTCTCGTCAATTGCGTTCTCACGAAGATAAGTATCCAACACATGATCTCGAATTGGCAGCAGTAATTTATGCATTGAAGCTGTGGAGACATTACCTCGTTGGTAATCATTGCGAGATCTACACCGACCACCAAAGCCTGGAGTACCTGTTTACTTAGCCCGACCTGAATCTCCGCCATCAAAGATGGCTCGAGACAATAGCCGATTTCAACATGAATATTCATGACACCCCTGGAAAAGCTAATGTGATGGCTGATGCCTTAAGTCGCAAAGCCTACTGTAGCGAACTTGAAGTTCAAATACAACAACCACCTCTGTACGAAGAGCTTCGCAAGCTAAACATCGAGATTGTTCCGCAGGGATATGTGAATTCCCTGGCTCTTAAATCAGAACTCGTCTACAACATCAAGACGATACAACATTATGACTCTGATATTGCGAATATTAAGCGCCATATCGCCAGCAGAAAGCCCTCATTCTTCACTATTGACGCAAATAATGATGGTACGTTGTACTTCAAAGGTCGTTTAATGGTTCCGGTAGCCAAGGCCAACCTGAACTATGCCCCTGATGTCATGAAAGAAGCTCATGATTGTCGGGACCCGGGGTTAGCGTATGCAAGTCCCGTTACAACACAATCATATGGAGAGCCGAGAGCCGTACCCACTTTTCTAAGAAGACAAGGTCAAGCACAGAACGCTCTCGGAAAGCATTGAACGTGAGGAGCATCCCATCCAGGCCGGATGATCAAATGAGATGGGTCCTCATCGTCCGCACACAAGTATAAATGATATGGGTGGTGAACTCCCATATTCCTAGACAAGTCGCCTCAACCATACTCTCGATTGTATTATAACACTTACATAGACTTACTCCAGCCCGATCACTTAGTCGGGGTCTAGGGCGGGCTCGATCATACATCAAAGTGTGCACGTGACGAAGTCACAAGCAATCGCATCACAATGCCCCAAGCTGCGCACATCTAAGGGCCACTTGGTGTATAAAAGACCGCCAGCCAGATCACAACTAAGGTCTCAAAAACCCATACCAAGACATGCATGTTATAATCATACACGCAGCACACATGTCTAGTATGAACAACAGGTATCATTGCAATTCTCTACAAAGTTTACAAATTTATTAATAACTCTTACCGAGTGCACACAAAGATCACGAGACCGTGATCCAACATTACATCAAACATGCGGAAGCAAAGTAGGTCTGAGTACAGACAAGTTTAACAAATGGCTTAGAGAAGCCTTATTTATAAACAAGCCCTTCCACGAGGGACCAGTCGTCTGACTGGGATTACACTAGCTTGATCAATCGTCGAGCTCCAGGAAGAATCCACCTTCGGGGTCAATGGGTTCATCTAAAACATAGAATAAGAAAACGTGAGTACAAAGTCGTACTCAACAAGACTTACGTAGGAACTATACTAATCATGCACATGTATCAAGGCAAAGGGAGGTGGGGTTCATAAGCAGAAGTGCCAGCTTTGACTTGGCTAGTCCTGAACTACGAGTACCAGACTTGAGGTAAGAAGCGTACACGAGTACACTACATGTCTCCAACCCATTACACCACTATGTTGCCTTCCTCGACTTCCCACGAGAAAGCACGCCATAGCACTCACGCTTATTTTGGCAAGTTTTATAAGTATCCGGTTCAAGTTGTCTAATAATCAGGCACAACTTTCCAAGTAGTCCATTACAGCGGACGCGGCTATTCGAATAGTTTATAACCTTGCAGGGGTGTACTGCTACACACATGAAACTATCAGTTACCGCCGGAATCTCGTCACCCTTCAAGCGGGTGTCGGCGAGGATAATTTCCACAACTTTTACCTCACAGCCAACTCAGGTTTAATGAAGACACCTATCTGGGATGGTTTCCACATTCGTAACCCGGCCGGTTTACCGAAGTGGTCCCAGAAGATGTGTGCGTGGTGCATAAGCCGGTCTCGGTAGATCCGTTCTCTCAGTTTGCAGCTAGGCCACAAACCTACCAGAACTCCGAACTACTGCGACTCATTGAACTGAGGAGGGGTGAGTTAGTAGATTGAGCGGGGGTCCATGTGCCCAACATGTGGTAGTACTCTTCGTCTTGGATCACCACACAAGAACTCAGGCTTAGGGTGGTGTTCAACGAGACAACCCACTGTGTACTCCTACACAACCTCTCATCGTTCACCTTGTATTAGGGTAGATTCACCAACACATTTCCACCATCAACAACATGATTGCTACCATCCCGACTCACATAACAGTATCAACATTGTATCACTCTAAGCATGCAATAAGCAGTAACAGTTGCAGGGGCCACATGATATCAATCAACTCCTACATCTGCTAGGATTGTGGTTTGCTTACTACTGTGATAAATGATAGGTCATGCAAAGGAATGGGTTCATCTATGCGGTAGAAACATAGCATGGTAATCATCCTAAACAATGCATAAGCGAGACTGAGAGGGAAGTGGGATTTTATCGACATGATCAATGGGGCTTTGCTTTCCTTGCTGACGAGGGTCGTACACGGTATCTTCAACGGAGGGGGTGATCTCGGGTTCCGGCTCCACCTCTATTCGACAAACAACACAAACATCGAAAAAATAATAAGACAATGCTCAAACACATGAGTTGAAGGTTGAAACTTGATGTATGTGTCACTGATGTGTGAGTTATTCCAATTAAAAGGAGTGTATTGCATTTGAAATGCAAAATCAAACTCCAATTAGAATTTAAAAAGGGTTCATATGCAATGTTGCCACTGTTCACCCAATTTGATTTGGTCAAACATGAAAACATATTGCATATACAGAATCCTTGCATTTTTCTGATAATTTTACATATATTATATGTTTAATTTGGAGTTAAAATGAATTAGTTATGAATTTCTAAAGTTTAATCTATTTTCTGGATTTTTCTGGATTTTATTTTAATGGGAAAAGAGTTTATTGCATCATGCTGGTGTCATGCTGACTCAACGGGGGGGGGGGGGTGCTGACATGTGGGCCAAGGCTATCAGTGACTGGGTTAATTAACCCGGTTAGTTTAAACTAACCAGGGGGATTAACAGGGGCTGGGCCCACTGGTCAGTGACACTGCAGGTGGGGCCAAGGTGGTTAACCTCGCCGGACACGTCAGCTCGCCGGCGACATGTCTCCGGCGACCACTGAGACGGCGGTGTCCTCTGTGACGACGTTCCCGTGGTCCTCTTGAAGCACCAAGACCACCAGGAGGGAGCTCTCGTCGTCTCGCATCGATCTGGACCAAGAACAAGGGCGGGGATGCTCTGTAGGCTCATCGGCGTCAAGCTTTGCGGCGGAGGAGCCACGGCTGCGATGTGGATTCTTCTACGAGGCGCTAAAAGGAGCGGGGCTGGGCTGATTTGAAGCAACAGTGCACGGCGACCGTGGCGGCGAGGTGCTTCGGCTCCTATGGCGGATTGGGCTAGAGATTGAATGGGGAGGCGCCAAGTTGTGGGAAAAGGGCTGCTGCTCACCAGGAACTCGATGGAGCAGACGTCAGAGGCGGGGATGAAGCGTGGCCGGAGTATTGGACGGCGACGAGCTGCGGATCCGGCGAGAGCTCGAGGGCAATTGCGGCGGCTCGAGTCCAAATCACGACGCCATATTCTGCGGGGAGATGAAGTCGACGACGACGAACCCAGGAGACACTGTGACTTGGCCTCTAGCTCACGGTGGCTACGTCTTCGATCGACGATGAACTGCGGTGGCGCCCGGGTGTCGGTGGGAACGGGCAGCAAAGAGAGTGGGAGTTATCCAGGAGGGGGGAATGGACGCACGTCGTCTCCAGCGTCGACGTGGTGCGGTTAGAAGGCTCGGGGGTGGGCCAGGCAGGCTAGCAGCTGCCCGCCGGCGTCGGCATGCCGGACACGCAGCTGTGTGCTCGTGCCCGGGGGTAGACGACAAGGCTGGGTGGGCTGGGCCGGCTAGGGAATAAGTTGGGCCAGAAGCAGGTGAGTTTCCTTTTCTATTTTTCTTTCTGTTTTCTTTTCTGACATTTGTTTGTCTTAGCTAATTAAATAGCTAGACATTTTTATAAAATGCTGAAACTTTTTATATGGCCTCACAATATAATAGGCTAGCCACTTGTAAAGTTTGAACATTTTTAGAATTCAAACAATTCGAACTTTAATTCAAATAGGGTTATTTATTTAAATCCAAGCTCCTGTTTGAATATTTGAAAAATCCATGAGCATGGGGTTGGTCCCACATCACTTGATATGTGATCACACTCATTTATGAGACTTTTCAAAAATGCAAAAGGAATTTTTGGAGCAACTTTTATTCTGGCCATTTGAATTAAATTCATCTGGTGGTTTTCTTCTCCCATTTCAATTTCATTTGAAAATTTTAACATGAATGCATGTTGATGCTAAACCCTAGCACATACCTAACAGAGGGTTCAGACAACTCGCCCCCACTCAAAAGAATCTCGTCCCGAGATTCAGAAGTCTGCGGGAGGAAGGAGGGGTACTCGGCATTGAGACGGTCTTCTCTTTCCCACGTGGCTTCTTTCTCAGAGTGGTGTGACCATTGAACTTTCAGAAACTTAATCTTCTAACGACGAGTGACACGCTCTTCGGAATCAATAATACGAACGGGGTACTCTCGATAAGAAAGGTCATCTTGGAGATCAAGCGTTTCATGGTCGACTTCGCGGATGGGGTCCTTGAAGCAACGCCTGAGTTGTGACACATGGAATACATCATGTACTCGGGAAAGGTGCGGGGGTAGTTCAAGTTGGTAGGCAACTTCTCCACGTTTAGCAAGAATGCGGAAAGGTCCAATGTAACGTGGGGCCAACTTGCCTTTGATACCGAAGCGTTGGGTTCCCTTCAGAGGAGTAACCCGAAGGTAAGCCTTCTCGTCCAGATTGTAGCTTTCTTGCCTATGATGACGATCATAGTAGCTATTCTGATGAGACTAGGCTGCTTTCAATTGATCACGAACAATGCGAACTTGCTCTTCTGCTTCCATGATCATATCCGGTCCGAAGAATTGTCTTTCATCGGTTTCTGACCAGTTAAAGGGTGTTCGACATCTTCGTCCATAAAGGAGTTCAAAAGGAGCCATGTTCAGACTAGATTGGAAACTATTGTTGTAAGCAAATTCGGCGAATGGAAGAGACTTCTCCCAATTCTTTCCGAATGAGATAACACAAGCCCTGAGCATGTCTTCGAGAATTTGGTTAACCCTTTCAACTTGACCACTAGACTGAGGATGGAAAGCTGTACTAAAGGAGAGATGAGTTCCCATAGCATTCTGAAAACTTCCCAGAATCTAGAGTTGAAAAGGCTACCACGATCAGAATTGATTTCCAAAGGAACACCATGAAGAGACACAATTCTAGAGACATACAAGTCCGCTAACTAGCTAGTAGTTATAGACTCGCGAACGGGAAGGAAGTGAGCAACTTTGGAAAGTCTATCCACAACAACGAAGATGGCATCATTTCCTGTCTAGGTTTTTGGAAAGCTAGTGATGAAATCCATACGGACTTTGTCCCATTTCCACTCGGGAATAGGCAAAGGTTGAAGAGTGCCAGCAGGTCTTTGGTGTTCGGCCTTAATGCGACGACAAACATCACATTCGGCGACATACTGAGCAATTTTTTGTTTCATCCTAGTCCACCAAAATCTCTGGCGTAGGTCTCGGTACATATTTGTGCTACTAGGATGAATCGAAAGGGGAGTATCATGAGCCTCCTTAAGAATTAGCCTCCTAAGATTGTGTTTTCGTGGTACCACCAATCGAGTGCCAAATAAAACGATACCTTGATCATTTATGGAGAAACATTTAGCAACTCCGCTAGCAATGTTCTTCTTGATCTCTCGAATACCACTATCACGTTTCTGGGCGGCTATGATTTTATCCTCAAGGGTTGGTTTCGCCACCAAGGTAGAAAGATAGCCATGAGGAACAATCTCAAGATTGAGCTTGCGAAATTCCTCATGAAGAAGTGGTCGACACTTTTGTAACATGAGGTTGTTACAATACGACTTACGACTTAGTGCATCAGCCATGACATTAGCTTTGCCTGGGGTGTAAGAAATTCCTAAGTCAGAATCTTTTATCAACTCTATCCAGCGTCTTTTCCTGAGGTTAAGATCTGGCTGGGTGAATATGTATTTGAGGCTTTGGTGGTCAGAGTAGATCTCACAAAGATTACCTAGGAGGTAATGTTGCCAAGTTGTCAGGGCATGAACTACGGCAGCGAGTTCAAGATCATGGGTAGGATAGTTCTCTTCATGTGGACGCAACTGGCGTGAAGCATAAGCTACCACATGTCTATCTTGCATAAGTATGCATCCTAACCCTTGCCGTGAGGCGTCACAAAAGATCTCGAAATCCTTTTTGGTGTCTGGATACGCAAGTACGGGTGCAGAAGTCAATCTTCTTTTTAGCTCTTGAAAGCTTTCCTCGCACTTGGGAGTCCATTCGAATTTCTTCTCTTTCTTGAGGAGTTCAGTTAGAGGCTTTGCAACTTTAGAAAAGTTCTCAACGAACCGGCGGTAATATCTTGCTAAGCCAAGAAAGCTCCTAACTTGCTTAACGATTCAGGTGGAGTCCAGTCAAGGACGGCCTGAACTCTCTCGGGATTCACAGCAATGCCTTTTGCAGAAATCACGTGGCCTAAGTAGGTCACTTCTGGTAGCCAAAATTCACACTTGGAGAACTTGGCATAAAGGCGATACTCTCGAAGTTTCATCAATACCAGCCTAAGATGTTCGGCATGTTCTTCTTCGTTCTTCGAGTAGATGAGAATGTCATCAAGATAAACTAAAACAAATTTATCCAAGTTGTAAGGCCCGATATGCGGTACTGTTCCAGATCTAGATGTTTCCATCCAGATCCGGGGACGAAGCACATATCGGTTCCACCGCGATATATGACGAAGTCATATGCCCCGGATTTCCAACATGATATCACAACATTACAGATACAAGGATACAACATCTCATACAATCGGCATACAACTGCCTCAAATACAATACAATAGTGGAAGATACATGTCTGGGTACAGACTACAAGCAAATGCCTAGTGGCAAAGAGAAAAACATCGATCCCCATAACCACACGGGTCCAGGCCCTCCGCCGGGATCCGCCTAACTAGTTGTCGTCGAGTCTCCACGTGAAACGTCGATCACCATACCTGTTGTCGATCAAGAACTCTGAAAAGAGTTTGGGGGTAGTATCATGAGTACAAAAGTACTCAGCATCCAACTGTAGTGGTCAACTCACCCAGCAAGGACTTCATCACTCGTCATTCTAGGACAACTAGTAGTTTACGGTAAGGATGGGATAAGTGGTGAGGTTGCTACCGCACTAGCATTTATGAAGTGGCTAACGATCTAGAGAGTAAGATAAGAAGCCAAGCATTCGATGAGGAATCGCCTCCAACAAGTCTTGCTATCAACTACTTACGCAAACATAACACCTATCCTATCCTTGTCCTCCTCTTCGCATCCCGACGAAGAAGAAGCAGTCAAGGCACACACACGTTGATCAAGTTATATTAAGATTATCTCAGTTGTTGTTGTCTATGAACAAGGAGTAGGTCTCAAGTCGTCCATAACCGTGGACACGGCTTCTCGAAAATATTTAACCCTGCAGGGGTGTACCAACTGCCCATTACAAGGCTCCGCACGCACGCCCATCTCTCTCAGTTGCTACCCATCACAGGAAACCATTTTATGATTTAGTTCCAAGAGATCCGAAACGACAGGTCCCTCTAGCTAACAACGAACAAATTCGGGTGGCCCCCGGTGAGTCGGCACCCAACTCAAAAGCCGGTCGCGCTCTCGAATCGGTCTCTACCGTCTGTCTCGGGTTTGGATAGCCAGTTGATCACACATGGGAAACCGGGTCCTCAGCCGAACAAGGTGGGCCAGAAAGGGAACTATGTCCTCACTGGTCCGGGTTGGTTGGAAAACTACTGGCGGCCGACCAGCACACACACAATTTCAAATGGTAAATCAGCTTGGGCCACCACTAGAAATGTTTGAAGCTAGGTAGGTAAGAAAAGGGGACCCCATAAAATCCCACATGCGGTTAGGCACACTCAGTCTTAAAACCAATACCCGGAACTCGGGTCCTAGGTGACTCGAATGGAACAAAGCGTCGGGGCGGGATAGCCTAGACCTTCCATCCTTCGTCGAATATAGTCAACATTATAATAATCATATCATCAACAACAATATAATAATGTGATAGCCCAAACAAAGGAGTAACAGGGTAACATCGTAGCATCCTAAGCATGCATACTAAGCAGGGGCTGAGCAATGAGCAATAGTAACATAGCAGTACAAGGTTTGCTGGGAGGGGACATGGCTGTATCGGTTTGAAAGAGGTTGTAAACAGGTGGTAGGATCAAACATCGAACCTATCCTAGACTAGCATGCAAACCGCTGGTTGAAATAGAATGGATCATAAGTAATGCATAGTCCTTGCCTGTTGATAAGTCGGGTTCCGAAGGTGTAGTTGATCGTAAGTTCGCATCGTCTCCGAGAGGTACCCGCAGAAGCACACAAGAGGTAAACACTGGAAAGCAATCAAGGAGCAAGCATCTATTACTACGAGGCAAACACGAGCAAGCATCAACAAGAAGGCAACACGAGACATCGCACCAACCGTCGAGAGCGGTTACTAACAGGTTAAGTGGAGTACTCGTCACACACGACGATACCGCACATTTGGAAAGGTTCAAGTTGTTTAGCTACAGGTGATCAACAAAGGTTGTTAACATGGCAAATCAAGAAAGCATGGCATAGCACTCAAACATGGCAAGAGGTGAAGCATAAGGTAAACTATCTATGCTAGTCAATTTAAGTGAGGCACAACCTAAACACGGCATACCAGTACGTACCCCACGACAATTAAAAGATTTGGTAATGTTTTGCCCTAAACCATATTTTAGGTTGGTTAACAGCAGAAAACAAAAGCATAAACACAAAGTACATGAAAAACTAATCAAGTTACATATAAAGAACACTCCAAACGGAGTTACGGTTAAAAAGATACAAGCAAAACAAGTTTGGAACACAATCTGCCAACATCAGGAAGCACACTTTAGAGCAATGCATAAATAGGGTAATGAATGCAAACATGCTCACAAATGATATGCAACTAAAGTAGACATGGCAGGAAAGGCATGGCAAAAATTATCATGCAAATAGACATCATGAACAACTAGTTATAGCCCATGCAAAATGCAATAAAACATTACTGGTCAAGGACTTAGTGAAAATCAGGAAAACATGGCAGAAACTGTTATTTTTTATGCTGTATAAACAGGGGTAAGACTATATGCAAAAGTGCAGCAACATGACATAGCAATATATGGGCATGAACTAGACATGATGATGATCAGGTACAAACAAGAATCATGGTCATAGGCATCATAGATCAAAAGATATTAAGCATGCAACATGGCATCGGGACGTTACAGACTTAACAAAAACTGAGGTGGCTGTCAACAACAGCAGCATAGCAACTTTGGAGCTAAAAATAACTATGACAAACAAGCATATCATGACAATGCAATACATATAATGGAAGTAGACATGATTCTTAACAGTATGCAAAAAGAATCAATGCAATAGGCCTCATGGATGTGTCACAATCATCATGCAAACTTGCAATAAAATAATAACAGCAGCACACTAACAGGAAATAATAGCAATTAACATCCTGATGCCCACTTCAACAGTGATTAACAACATCAACATGACCTCAAATCAAAATGCTCACAAAAGATGGATTGAAGTACACACAATTCTAAGCAATTGTCCTTTTGGGCGCAACGTCATCCGGGCTACAGATCTACCGTATAATACGTTGCAAAACAGCATCAACAACATATAACATGACTTTGCAGAAAAAATAAAAATGACTGGGAAAAAAATAAAAATGGGCCTCATCCCTGGTGGGCTCGGCCCAATCGGCCTGGAGCCTGGCGAGGCCTGCTCGAGCGCGCGTGGCTGGTGGGCCGCTGGGGCTGCGCCGGCCCAGCTGGCACCAGCGGCTGGATCGGGCACCGGCTGGTGCCCGAGCGGGCACGGGGGTGCCGGCGGCTGGAGCTCGGCTCGCCGGCCGGCCATCGGTGGCGCGGCGAGGTCGCAGGGACGGAGGCGGTGGAGCGGATCCGGTGCAGGGGCTCCGACGGCGGCCGGTTGGTGGCGCTCGCGAGGCCGAGGACCTCGAGCCGGACGTCCATGGCGCTCGGTTCCTGTTGAGAGAGAGATGTGAGGTGAGACGAGAGGAGGGAAGAGATGGAAGAGGAGGGGAGCCGGCCGGGAGGAGAGAGGAGAGGTGGGAGTTGGGGGTGACATGGCGCCTCTTGGCCGTCGGATCGTGAGATCTGACGGTCCAGATGGCTTGGGGCTGAAATTTGCAGATCTGGCTAGGGTTTGGTGCGAAAATGGGGCTAAATTGCGAAAATTGGGGCTATAGTGAGGGGGTGGCTGCAATTTTTAGGCTAGGGAAACCCTAGAAAGGTGTGGGAGTGTGGTGGTCTTTATATAGCCCAGGTGGCTGGCAGTTTGCAAAAACATTCCCGGTTTTTCTCTCTCGCGCGCGGTGTTTACGTTTCTGACCGCCGGGGGTCCGCAGGACCTCCGATTCGGGTAAAACTTCGAACTGCACGATCAACGCGTCGAGCCAGTGGCGTTCACCTAGCGCTGGAGAAGACAGAGGATCCAGCAAGTTGATCATAAGGATCATTGATCCTGGGAAGTGGGTACTTGTTCTTTATCGTCGCTAGATTTAGCGGGCGATAGTCTACGCACATCCTTTCTGTTCCATCTTTCTTCGTTACGAACAGAACGGGGCAACCCCATGGCGATGAGCTAGGGCGGATGAAGCCTTTTGCCAACAAAGCTTCAAGTTGGATTTTAAGCTCAGCTAACTCACGTGGGGCCATTTTGTATGGGCGTATGGAAATTGGTGCGGTTCCAGGCATAAGATCCACTATGAACTCTACACATCTGTCGGGTGGCATGCCCGGCAACTCTTCAGGAAAGACATCCGGGAAGTCACGAACCACAGGAATATCTTCAAGGTCGGGAAGGGGAAGCACATTCAAAGAATGTATATGGGTTCTCGATCTTGGTGAGGAATAATCTATTGTCTGGCCTGAAGGATGGGTGAGTCTAACTGACTTGGCTTTACAATCAAGAAAAGCATTTTGTCTTGATAACCAATCAATACCAAGGATGACATCAATGTATGAAGACTTGAGGGCTATGAGTGAAGAAAGGAATACTAAACCCTCAATTGCAATTTGATTACCATGGCTTACTCTATTAGTTTTCCATCTTGACCCCGGAGTTTGAATTACCATAGGGGTGTACAATCCAACAAAGGACAACTCATGACGAAGTGCATAACTATCCTACATGAATGAATGAGATGCTCCTTGATCGAAAAGAACGGAAGTAGGAACATAATTGACTGGGAGCGTACCAAGAATGACGTCAGAAGTGTCGTCAGTCTCTTCAGCTGAGATCTGGTTCACACGTCGACGAGTGGCGGGAGGAGCGGGTTTGGTGGTGAAGACCTTCGGGGGTGGCTTGCCACGACCATTGTTGTTACCTCCGACACGGGGTGGAGCATTCTGATTCTGGAGCTGGTTCTAGGGACACTCGCGGGAGTAGTGACCTGCCTGACCACACTTGTAGAAGGCTCCAAGGACAGTGCGAGGAGCTGGGTTGTTAGGTGGAGCTGGGTGGAACGAAGCTGGTGGACGAGGCGCCACATAGGATGGCCTCGGTGGGTTGTTCTGGCGGAACATGCTGTTGGGGATCTAGATCTTGCGCTTCTGAGAGCCTGAGCTGGATGAACCATCGTCTCTAGGATGCTTGCGGAAATCATTGGGGGTGTTCATGTCCTCCGCCTTGATGGCCTTGTTGACAAGGACCTGGAAGGTGGCGAAGTCTTGTAGGTTGAGCTCGCGACGGAGTCCGGAATTGAGTCCACGGTGAAACCTCTCTTGCTTCTTGGCGTCTGTGGAGACCTCTTCAGTTGCATAACGAGCCAGTCGGTTGAACTCATGACTAAACTCGTCAACAGTCCTCCTGCCTTGGGTGAGGTTGCAGAACTCCTCACGCTTGCGGTCCATAAGACCCTTTGGAATGTGGTGCTCACGGAATGAAGTGCAGAACTCATCCCAAGTTGTGGGCGGTCCAGCGTGACGCATGTTAAGGAAATTCTCCCACCAAGAGCTAGCTGCACCCTCGAGGTTGTAGGTGGCATAGCTGACCCTGTCACCATCTGCAACATGGACTTCCTGGAGCTTCCTCACGATGCTGTGAAGCCAGTCATCTGCATCAAGGGGCTCGGTGGAGTAGCTGAAAACCGGGGGATGAAGCCGGATGAAGTCATTCAAAAACACCAACTCGTTGTGCTGCTGAGTGGTGTTGCGGGAAATTACCTCCAGCAACTGGTGAGAGTCTCGGCGGTTCCTCTCAACCTCCATCAGAACCCGAGCCATCGTGGGTGGCGGTGGAAGATTGCCTTCCTCCGGTTCATTCCCACGTCCACGGGCACAACCAAGCTGGCCACGGGTTCCTTGAGACATCCTGAAGGTTAAAACCAAAGTCAAACAGAGTTGATTGGAAGAGTCTAAACAAGGTATTGAAGGTACTGGAAGAATCAGGGAGCAAAGGAAGTAATCATCTTGACAACATGGTGATAAAAGCATACAAGCCATATATTCACAAGCTGTCATACAAACCATACATCGTTTTAGTACAAGCTCCAAGATAATACAAACGTGATGAAGATGATACATCCTTTAGAGGCACTCTGGCTTCCTATACATTATTTATCTAAGCCTCTGGAACTTAGAACACCTTGTGTACAACATACTAAAGATACTACTACATCCTCACTAGAGAAAGACCACATGCGGTCTCACTCATCTCCATCTCCATAGTAATCCTCGTAGAAGTTACCCATGTAACCCGGTAGCTGAAGGTGACCATCGGAAAACACGGAGGCCTGTGGACCCTGATATCCATTTGGGCAAGGATGGGGCCTAGGTCCAGCGTAGGGTGGAAGCAGAGGACCACGGGGTGGAAAAATACCTCCAATCTCGGGCCAAGCAACTCGAGAAGGCATCTGTGTCCTGACTGGGTAGATAGCATCATACTCCACTGATCCAACACTCACAAAAGGAGTCAGGAGTGTAAGTGCTCGATACAGACGGACACGGGTGGCGTGAAGCTCAAAACGAAGGGCACATGCATCACGATCTCTATCACAAGCGTGACGATCAGTGTGAAGCAAAGGATCCTCCAGGGAGTGATCTGAGTACAATCCGGTGTAATATCCCTCTTCTCCTGGAAGTGCAGTACGGATATAGAGGAATGGTAACCCACCAAGCATTGCGTGCTCCTCTCTCAGCAGGGTAATACATGAGTATGCAGCATCCTGCACAGCCATGTTCTCAGTCACACCAATGCCATGTCCAAAGAGGATAGGCTGAGTTCCTCTAGTGTGGTGCGGGTAGATCCTGACAGTGCAGTGGAACTGAGTCTGGTTGAAGTCAAGGAACTGCTCCTCAACAGTGTACTCAGGATACCATCGATAGCCAATGAAGGACATCATCTCGGTGAGCATGGCTGGATGCCCATGCACATCATGGCACCTAGTCAAACGAACAATCTGCCGAGGGGGAAGATCTGCCATCTGAAACAGAAAGAAGGAGTTTGCAAATGCATCAGATTATGAAGAAACTTGGAATGACTCGGACAACATAACGACTGTGATTGCAAGAAATGTCTTTTTTTGCAATGTAGAAACAACACTTACATACGATGTAAGAAATCAGGAAGCACAACAACTCTAGCAAACCGAACACAACTCTCCTACGGCTACAAGGAAGCAATAAACGAGATGTTCTAGTAAGACATAGATGAGCCTAGTCCTATCTTCCCGTAGAACAAGATGAGGGTGACTCAGAACTCAGAACGATGAAGGTAAGGAGAAAAAAGAAGCCTTGCGTTGTTCCCTTATGTACCCAGAGTAACTATATAACTATAGATTGCTACACTCAACTTCGACCAAGGGTGATAATCCTACAGTCAGTCCTGCTCTGATACCAAGTCTGTTGGGACCCGGGGTTAGTGTATGCAAGTCCCGTTACAATACAATCATATGGAGAGCCGAGAGCCGTACCCACTTGTCTAAGCAGACAAGGCCAAGCACAGAACGCTATCGGAAAGCATCGAACGTGAGGAGCATGCCATCCAGGCCGGATGATCAACTGAGATGGGTCCTCATCGTCCGAACACAAGTCTAAATGATATGGGTGGTGAACTCCCATATTCCTAGACAAGTCGCCTCAACCATACTCTCGATTGTATTATAACACTTACATAGACTTACTCCAGCCCGATCACTTAGTCCGGGTCTAGGGCGGGCTCGATCATACATCAAAGTGTGCATGTGACGGAGTCACGAGCAATCGCATCGCGATGCCCCAAGCTGCGCACATCTAAGGGCCACTTGGTGTTAAAAAGACCGCCAGCAAAATCACAACTAAGGTCTCGAAAACCCATACCAAGACATGCATGTTATAATCATACACGCAGCACACATGTCTAGTATGAACAGCAGGTATCATTGCAATTCTCTACAAAGTTTATAACTTTATTAATAACTCTTACAGAGTGCACACAGAGATCACGAGACCGTGATCAAACATTACATCAAACATGCGGAAGCAAAGTAGGTCTGAGTACAGACAAGTTTAACAAATGGCTTAGAGAAGCCTTTTTTTATAAACAAGCCCTTCCACGAGGGACCAGTCGTCTGACTGGGACTACACTAGCTTGATCAGTCGTCGAGCTCCAGGAAGAATACACCTTCGGGGTCAGTGGGTTCTTCTAAAACATAGAATAATCAAACGTGAGTACAAAGTCGTACTCAGCAAGACTTAGGTAGGAACTATACTACTCATGCACATGTATCAAGGCAAAGGGAGGTGGGGTTCATAAGAAGAAGTGCCAGCTTTGACTTGGCTAGTCCTGAGCTACGAGTACTAGACTTGAGGTAAGAAGCGTACACGAGTCCACTACATGTCTCCAACCCATTACACCACTATGTTGCCTTCCTCGACTTCCCACGAGAAAGCACACCATATCACTCACGCTTATCTTGGCAAGTTTTATAGGTATCCAGTTCAAGTTTTCTAATAATCAGGCACAACTTTCCAAGTAGTCCCTTACCACAGACGCGTCTATTCGAATAGTTTATTAACCCTGCAGGGTTGTATTGATACACACATGAAACTATCATTTACCGCCGGAATCTCGTCACCCTTCAAGCGGGTGTCGGCGAGGATAATTTCGACAACTTTTACCTCACAACCAACTCAGGTTCAATGAAGACGCCTATCTGGGATGGTTTCCACATTCGTAACCCGGCCGGTTTACCAATGTGGTCCCAAAAGATGTGTGCGTGGTGCATAAGACGGTGTCGGTTGAGCCGTTCTCTCATTTTGCAGCCAGGCCACAAACCTACCAGAAGTTCGAACTACTACGAGTCATTGAACTGAGGAGGGGTGAGTTAGTAGATTGAGCGGGGGTCCATGTGCCCAACATGTGGTAGTACTCTTCGTCTTGGATCACCACACAAGAACTCGGGATTAGGGCGGTGTTCAACGAGACAACCCACTGTGTACTCCTACACAACCTCTCATCGTTCACCTTGTATTAGGGTAGATTCACCAACACATTTCCACCATCATCAACATGATTGCTACCATCCCGACTCACATAACAGTATCAACATTGTATCACTCTAAGCATGCAATAAGCAGTAACAGTTGCAGGGGCCACATGATATGAATCAACTCCTACATCTGCTAGGATTGTGGTTTGCTTACTACTGTGACAAATGATAGGTCATGCAAAGGAATGGGTTCATCTATGCGGTAGAAACGTAGCATGGTAATCATCCTAAACAATGCATAAGCGAGACTGAAAGGAAGTGGGATTTTATCGACATGATCAATGGGGCTTAGCTTGCCTTGCTGACGAGGGTCGTACACGGTATCTTAAAGGGAGGGGGTGATCTCGGGTTCCGGCTCCACCTCTATTCGACAAACAACACAAACATCGAAACAATAATAAGACAATGCTCAAACACATGAGTTGAAGGTTGAAACTTGATGCATGTGTCACTGATGTGTGAGTTATTCCAATTAAAAGGAGTGTATTGCATTTGAAATGCAAAATCAAACTCCAATTAGAATTTAAAAAGGGTTCATATGCAATGTTGCCACTGTTCACCCAATTTGATTTGGTCAAACATGAAAACAGATTGCATATTCAGAATTCATGCATTTTTCTGATAATTTTACATATATTATATGTTTAATTTGGAGTTAAAATGAATTAGTTATGAATTTCCATAGTTTAATCTATTTTCTGGATTTTCTGGATTTTATTTTAATTGGAAAAGAGTTTATCGCATCATGCTGGTATAGGGCTGATGCAAGGGGGGGGGGGCTGACATGTGGGCCAAGGCTGTCCGTCACTGGGTTAATTGACCCGGTTAGTTTAAACTAACTAGGCGGATTAACAGGGGCTGGGCCCACTGGTCAGTGACACTGCAGGTGGGGCCAAGGTGGTTAACCTCGCCTGACATGTCAGCTCGCCGACGACGTGTCTCCGGCGACCACCCGAGACGGAGGTGTCCTCTGTGACGGCGTTCCCGTGGTCCTCTTGAAGCGCCAAGACCACCAGGAGGGAGCTCTCGTCGTCGCGCATCGATCTGGACCAAGAACAAGGGCGTGGGTGCTCTGTAGGCTCACCGGCGTCAAGCTTTGCGGCGGCGGAGCCACGGTTGCGAGGTGGATTCTGCTACGAGGCGCTAAAAGGAGCGGGGCTAGGCTGGTTTGAACCAGCAGTGCACGACGCATGCGATAGACAAGGCCGCGAGGTCGTTTGCGTAGCGGGGGCTCGCCGACGACGATCGTGGCGGTGAGGTGCTTCGGCTCCTATGGAGGATCGGGCTAGAGATCGAATGGGGAGGCGCCAAGTTGGGGGAAAAGGGCTGCTGCTCACCAGGAACTCAATGGAGAAGACGTCAGAGGCGGGGATGAAGCGTGCCCGGAGTATTGGACGACGACGAGCTGCGGATCCGGCGAGAGCTCGAGGGCGATTGCGGCGGCTCGAGTCCAAATCACGGCGCCAAATTCTGCGGGGAGATGAAGTCGACGACGACGAACCCAGAAGACATGGTGGCTTGGCCTCTAGCTCACGGTGTCTACGTCTTCGATCGACGATGAACTGCGGTGGCGCTCGGGTGTCGGTGGGAACGGGCAACAAAGAGATCGGGAGCTATCCAGGAGGGGGGGAATAGACGCACGGCGTCTCCAGCGTCGACGTGGTGCAGTTAGAAGGCTCGGGGGAGGGTCAGGCAGGCTAGCAGTTGCCCGCCGGCGTCGGCATGCCGGGCACGCAACTGTGTGCTAGTGCCCGGGGGTAGACGACAAGGCTGGGTGGGCTAGGCCGGCTGGGGAATAAGTTGGGCCAGGAGCATGTGAGTTTCGTTTTCTATTTTTCTTTCTGTTTTCTTTTCTGACCTTTGTTTGTCTTAGCTAATTAAATAGCTAGATATTTTTATAAAAAGCTGAAACTTTTTATATGGCCTCACAATATAATAGGCTAGCCACTTGTAAAGCTTGAACATTTTTAAAATTCAAACAATTTGAACTTTAATTCAAATAGGGTTATTTATTTAAATCCAAGCTCCTGTTGGAATATTTGAAAAATCCATGAGCATGGGGTTGGTCCCACATCACTTGATATGTGATCACACTCATTTATGAGACTTTTGAAAAATGCAAAATGAATTTTTGGAGCAACTTTTATTCTGGCCATTTGAATTAAATTCATCTGGGGGTTTTCTTCTCCCATTTCAATTTCATTTGAAATTTTTAACATGAATGCATGTTGATGCTAAACCCTAGCACATACCTAACAGAGGGTTCTGACAATGATACACCCTTGTCGATTCACCCTGGTAGTACCAAGATGTACCAGGACATTCGTAAGCGGTACTGGTGGTCTAACATGAAACAAGACATTGCTCGTTATGTTGATGAATGTGAAGTTTTCCGTCGCGTCAAAGACGAACATCAAAGACCTGCCAAAACTCTGCAACCACTCTCTATTCCTGAATGGAAATGGGACAATATTGAAATGGACTTTGTCACTGGTTTTCCCAGATCATAGAAGGGTCATGATGCTATATTTGTTGTCAGTGACCGGTTCTCCAAGGTTGCACACTTTCTGCCAGTCAAGGAGACGATCTCTGCTAGTCAGTTAGCAGACTTGTATGTTTCCAAAATTGTGTCCCTGCATGGTATTCCGTTGGAGATCAGTTCAGACCGTGGCAGCATTTTCACCTCAAGATTTTGGGATAGTTTCCAAGAAGCTATGGGCACTCATCTAAACTTCAACACTGCTTATCACCCCCAGTCGCAAGGACAAGTTGAACGCGTCAACCAAGTGCTTGAAGACATGCTTCACGCTTGTGTCATCTCATTTGGTAAGAAATGGGAGGAATCTCTTCCATTTGCTAAATTCTCGTACAACAATAGCTATCACGCTAGACTGAAGATGGCACCCTTTGAAGTTCTGTATGGACGTAAGTGTCGAACCCCTTTTAATTGGTCAGAAACTGGGGAACGAACCCTCATTGGTCCGGAAAATTTCCAACATGCTGAAGATCAGGTTCGCATTATCCGTGAACATTTGGAGGCAGCTCAGTCCCGCCAGAAGAGCAGCTATAACTGCAAGCACAAGGAAATGGTCTATAAACCCGGCGAACAAGCTTACCTCCGTGTCATTCCCATGAGGGTCACTCATCGTTTCGAGATGAAAGGAAAGTTAACTCCTTGCTACATTGGCCCGTTCCGTATCCTCTCCAGAAGTGGACCGGTGGCATGCCGGTTGGAGTTGCCATCAAACCTCTCCCAAGTCCATGATGTCTTTCACGTATCGCAACTCCGTCGCTGCTTCAAGGATCCTATCCGAGCAGTGGATCATGGAATGCTTGAACTGCAGAAAGACTTGTCTTATCAAGAACATCTAAGCCGCATTCTTGATCAGTCTGAACGTCGGACCCACAACAAAGCAATCAAGTTCCTCAAAGTCCAGTGGTCGAATCATTCTGAAGAGGAGGCCACATGGGAACGCGAAGATCGTCTTCGTGATGAATACCCCGATCTTTTCCCCTCTACCGCTTAAAATTCTCGGGATGAGAATTCTTGTAGTGGGGGAGATTTGTAACACCCTCACTGTCATGTAACAGTAATCACTTTTGCTAATGACAATTACTGTTGCTAATCATGCCTTGATCATCTTTGCATTTGATCATTTCAAAATCCCCTTTGGTTGCTTTAAAAACAAAGTGATGAATAAAACTTTGTCCAAAAATTGTGCAACCAATTTTGCTAAATGCCTAAAAATCAGGGGACCATGTTAAACCAACCTTGGGTATTTATTGCAATAAATAAATATTACAAATAATCCAAACCAGTAGCAAAACAACCCCATTTACTAGTTGCATATTCAAAAGGATTATCAAATGAATTTATAAAAACCCCAAACTTTTTGTGGCACTCTAGTAATGCGCAACAGTAATTATGGAACAGGTTACATACTTTACAAAAATACAAAAGTAACTAAAACAAATAGAAACAGAAAGGAAAACAGAAAAGAAAAAAAAGAATGCAAAAGTACTACCCCTCGCCTTAGGCAAGGCCCAACACCTGGCCCAGCTTCCACCTCCCTTGTCTTCAACCTCCTGTTCATGGTGGTGCCATGGCGGTCATCCCTCGGCCGTGGCCACGCTCACCGTGGCGGACATATGACGGACGCCGACGAGTATAAGAGCCGCTGCCCCTCGCCGTGGAAGAAACCCTAGCCGCACCCCTCCTTTTCCCCTCCCATGCGCACCGCCTCTCTCCGCACGTAGCTCGGTCGAGCTCGTCGTCGCACGCGCACATGGCCAACTGACACCCCTCACCGAGCCAAACTATCCATGGGATCCGCAACGTCGCCCTCTTCCTCCCTGTCGAAGATCTCGAGCCCAGGTGCCTTGCAGACAAAGCCTGCATCACGGAAGCTCTGACCGCGTGGGATTCCGGCAAGAAATTCCGTCGCTGGTGAAGCTCCTCCGCCCCTACCGTCTTCGCCATCGCGCTCCTGGTGAGTACCCGCACTGATTCCCCCGTTTAACGCCTCTGTTCCGCCGCTGTGGCCTTTGTGCTTTGCTCCGGCCACCACTGACGGCCATGGACGAGCGCGCCGCCGCCGCTAGATCCTCCTACGCCTCGCCCCCGTGCGTGCCCCAGACGCGCCTTGGCTCGCTACACGGCCTCGCCCTCGCCGTGTTGGTCGCTGCTCGCCACCGTGCCTCTGCTCCGGCCTCCTCACCGCGCCTCTATCGCCGGCGTGGGCACGTCGTTGGCTAGCCGGAGGCTAAGCCCCCATTAGGGCCACTAACCCCCCCTGTGTTAACTTAACCAGAGAACCCCCCCCCCCAATGGATGACAGGTGGGCCCAGGCTCTTAATCTAATTCCTGGCTAAACAAAATGGCTAATTAAAGCACTATCTCAATGACAACTAGGCCCCACTGGGTTAATAGAATAATCAAAATGGATTTTTAAACTGTGTCAATGACATGTGGGACCCCGCTGTCATTTGATTATTAAAATTCAATTTTTAAAATGCGAGGCTGACCAGTGGGACCCACTGGTCAGGTTTGACCTGTCAACATACACTGTTGTGGATAATGTTGTATTTAATAATAAAAGGAATTCAGAAAATTGTCTTAAATTGATTTAAACATTGAAAATCAATATCTTTTAATCCGTAGCTCAAATGGAAAAACTTTATACATGTAAATTGCTAAAAAAATACAACAAAAAGAGTACGCTACCCGTATACCCACCGCACCCCTCTAACATACCGCACACGATACATTTCCCCTCCGGTTGCACTGTCCGGTAATCGTCCGGAGCCAGTAAAATTGCCGGTTAAATTCCCGTTTCGTCTGCAACGTGTAGCACCGCTTTAGTTCACCCCTAACACTGCGTTTGCCATGTCTTGTATTTGTATTGCTATTATTGCGGTGTATTTATTATTTATTCCCCCTCTCTTATTGTCCGGTAGTCCCAATGACCGCTGCCGATGCCCCTGTGATTGAGTACGTCGTCGACGACCGAACCTCTAACGTCGAGCTTCCAGGCAAGCGGAGCCATTATCCTTCCCCATATATCGCCTATCTTTTCCATACATTTTTTGCACTAGGCATTGCTGCTGCTACGTTGCTTACCTATTCAATTGCATAGCCTGTCATTGTCGCCCCTTAATGTACCTTCCTTATCCTATGCTTCCTATTAAATATACATATTATATTCACCAGTGAACCTTATGCATTGCTAGTCAACTAGGATTAGATAGCGGGCCGTGATCACTCTGGGGAGTGACACAGAAACAATTTGTTATAACTGTAACAGGTACGGTACAAAGCAGACACCGCCAAAGGCCCCTACTACGGCTCTGCCGAGCCATGTCAAGTGTGAGCTATCGAGGAGTAATCCTTGTACTCCACTCGTTGCTGACTCTGTACAGCCGCCCTAGGGTCCTGAACAACGGTTTTCCTTAAAGGTAAGAGTCGGGCGACCCAACGGTGCTGCGAGAGGTATTGCGACGGGACGACAGGGAGGGTACAACCGACATACTGGCGGCCTTGGACCCTGATCGTTGTCCGCGAGAGTTACTAAACCACGAAAGTCGAGCTCCTCCAGGAGCACACACGAGACAAGGTAAGGAGTCGGTTCATCTTGTTGGTAACTGCAGAGCTTTGACGGGACGAAAGGGCAGGCGCCGACGCACTGGTGGTCCTGGCTGCTGCTCTTTGTCCATTGTGTGCATTAGTCAGGCAACGATAATGGTTGCCTGCGAGCTAATAATAAAATGCTTAAATGGTTTAGGTGGATGACTTGAGAGGCCGCAAAGGCCTGTACACACTACCTTCACGTGGGATTACGGTGTGGGCCCTCTGCGTTGTGGTCTCGTTCGAAAGCTCTAAAAGACGTCCAGTTCAGCATTGTGGCAGGGACGGATCGCGCTGCGGCGTTGGAATTCACCCTCCTCACACCGACCCGGAGAGCGAGGGGCGACGGCCCAAGAACCCCTTGCGCTTAGGACTTTATACCGGCGGGGACCTCTCTGTTGAGCCTTAGGATGGGGCTCGACGTGTCGGATAGCCTCGGTGGGGCATTCCCTAACAAGGTGTACGCCACACGGGAGAACCGAGCGTGCAGGCTGAGCAGTAGTGCACCCCTGCCGGGAAGATGATCTATTCGAATAGCCGTTTCCACGGTAACATGACGCTTTATGCTGAAGCCAAAGCCTATTACTACAAACTATTAATATTAAACTGTTGGTTCCGATTTCTCTTCCTCGCAGGGAAGTCGAGGAAGGGATCTCAGAGGCATTGATAATTGTTAATAATTACAACTTACTATTATACAATGCTGCGGCAACTTCTACTGCATTGTTACTTTATGCTTTATATGAACTGTTGGATTTTCTCTTCTTGTGCTTCAAGAATCGTCGGAAGATGCTAGTCTTCGATAGGCCTAGCTTCTCATCCTTATTCTGACTTTCTACCATTCAGTCCACTATATATAGCCTCCCCTTTCCATTTGATACAAATGCATAAATGCTTAGTGGCGGACATAAGACTCGCGGGTATGCTAGATACTGACCCTTGATTTATTTCTCCCTTTGTTTTATATACCCGGATTGCTGCAATCAGACGTCGGAGCCCAGGAGCAGGAGTATCCCGGAGGCGCCTACTACGACGTCGAGTTCCCCGTTGACCAGGAGTAGTTTAGAGGTTCCCAAGCAGGAGGCTTTGCCTTTTCGATCCTTATCTCTGATGTTAATTGTGCTAGCCTTCTTCAGGCAAAACTTGACTAACTATGTCTGTACTCAGATATTATGTTTGTATAACTTATGTATTCTGGTCCGTGCGATCCCCTTTTTGTAATATGTTGGTTTATCCTTTTGTGTTTAGTGTTGTGCTGTGATATTCTCACCGTGTCACCTTGATCTTGATCATGTACCCTGCGATTATGATTAGTGTACATGATCTTAAATCGAAGGCGTCATAGATTACGAGTGTTTACCCCTGTCCTTAGGCTTCCAAGCACTTGATCCACCGAGTGATCTTGAGAGGCAAGCTTGGATGCAATCTTGGCCGCACGACGTGCTAAAGTTCTTCATGTGATTCTTGAGAATCCTCTTGAGGATTATCTTCGCGAGCTTGAGCACCATCAAGGTCTTCTCATTATCTTGAGCTTGCCCTTGAGAGAGAACTTGATCTTGGTCATCATTTGGTCCACCACCATCATCAATGACTTGATCTTGACCTTGATCTTGTTCGGTTGGGGGATGGTCTTCATTTTGTTCTAGGTTAGCTTGTTGATCTTGTGAAGATGAGGGCTCCACATGAGTAGAGCATTGTCCTTCTCCTTCCACCACAAGGGGTTCCTCAATGGGTAGGATATGACCCACACCCATTCTTCTTATAGCTTGAGGAGCAATTTCATCATCGAAAACTAAAAGATCACTTTGCTCCACTTGGGAGCCATTATGTTCATCAAATTCCACGTTACTAGATTCTTCAACAAGCTCGGAGGACTTGTTTTAGACTCTAAACGCATGAGAGTTTGAAGCATAACCAACAAATATTCCCTCATTTGTTTTCAACTCGAATTTAGACAAACGAGCACCCTTTTTGAGAATGATACACTTACACCCGAAGAACCGAAGATACTTGATGTTGGGCTTCTTCCCGGTGATAATTTCATAAGGAGTCTTGTTCAAGATCTTGCGGAGATAAAGCCGGTTTGTTGCATGACAAGCGGTGTTGATGGCCTCCGCCCAAAAGTTGTATGGACTTTTGAACTCCGCCATCATGGTTCTTGCCACATCAATGAGAGTGCGATTCTTCCTCTCCGCAACACCATTTTGTTGGGGGTATAAGCAGCGGAATATTGATGTTTGATCCCCTCATCTCCAAGAAATTAATCCAAGGTGTAGTTCTTGAACTCGATGCCGTTGTCACTTCTAATATCCAGTATCTTTGAATTCTGTTGACGTTGAGCTTCATTGGTGTAACAGCCCGGGATTTTTACCCAAATTAAATATTTTGTTTGTTGCTTTGATGTGATGATTGCCTGTATTGTTTGCAGTGTTTGCTTCGCTGAATTATTAATCGGTGGATATTTCCCCCCTATTTCTCGTATCGGATGCGAGACCGACCCATTTCCACCATGGCACACGACCTCGTTGCGGCATCGGGAAGGTCACCCGATCACCGTCGCGACTTCCGGCACAAGACCAACCATCACCATCGACATGAAAACCCCATTTATATTTAAATGGGTTATTTTATCGGGAGGTAATCGACGTCTCGGTTGGGCGCGAAACATTTTATACGATGTCGGTACCGTGTGACGATGCGGTGTTTCAAATTTTGTGCGATTCCGACTTTGTTGGGTTAGTAAGCGATCGGAGGTGCCAGGCATAGTAGCCGGTATATCTCCAGGGCGTATTTATAAAATGTCGCGCACGTTGTTAGTCGGCCTCCCAGTTTCCCTTCTTATCTTCGGAATCTGGCCCACCCAAAAACTAGACCCGAAACGGGCCATTTTGTGGCCCGAAGCACTCCTAAACACCCACCTGCTATTTATAGCATTGCTACCCCTACCTAAATTGGAAAAACCCTAGTCTTGTTCCTCTAATTCCGCGCCTGCCGATTCTCCGCCGCCACAAGGCTCACCACCTCTTCCAGCCGTCACCTGAGCCCCAGAATGATCTGAATCGTTAGATCCAGATCCGACAGACCGGAGGCTGCAACGTTGTGGCGCCTACCCGAGCCTGCCCGCGCTGCCTGGATCCCGATGCACCCGAGTCACCTCCTTCCCGAGCCACCCGCCGCCCGTCGCCGTCCTTGCTTCGGCGAGGTCTAGTGCTACACCGTCGCCCATAGGTCGGCGCCCTCTCCTCTTCTTCCTTCCCTCTCGTTCTTCTTCCCTGTAACTTCTCTCCCTCTCTTTGGATGCAGGCCGAGCCACCATGGCTTGGATCTCTCCGCGTCACCCCGGATCTTTGCCCGTTGAATCCTTGCCACCAGCCGCTCCCGTGCCGGATCCGACGACCAGCAGCCCGATCCGCCCGAGCCCGGCCACCCCACAACCTCCCCGCCTCTGCCTCGCGTGACAACCGACGCCTCCGTCCTCCCAAGGATCGGGAGAACCACGTACGAGGACGACGACGCCCGCTTGCTGCGTTGACACCGCCAGGTGGGCCCTCTCGCACCACGAGGCCCACCGGCATCCCAGCGACTGCCACATACCAACACCTCCGGCGGCCCAGTCTACCTCTCCTCTTGGCCTGCGCCTTTGCCCCGCTCGTGGGCGAAACCGCGCTAAGCTGCGCCCACCCCCTCCTGGGCTCGGCCCGACCTGGCGAGGAGCCCCTTTTTCCTTTTTAATTTCTTTCTTCTGCATGTTGGGCCGGCCTGTGAGTAATGCTCGCCTAGTGCGTCTGATAATAACCGACGCCACCTCTGTTTATCCCGTTTAGTTCAGATTCGGCCCAGTATCTTATTTATCTTTTTCTGGTTTATTAAAATGGTAGATTGTATTTTTTTGCGATGCCCGTATCTTTATAAAGGTAGATCAGATCGCGACGTGTTCTACATGTAAATTGCTTAGAATTTCGTGTAGATTAATAAAATGTGCTCATTTGCCATGTTTGCACTTTTATACATGTTGTTTTACTGTTATTTACGTCGCATGCCACTGTAAATGTAATCTTCCATAACTTTTTAACCGTTGCTCCGATTAAAATGTTATTTATGTGTAACTTGACAAGAATTTTATCTAGATTGTGTTTATGCTATTGTTTTCTGTTGTTAATAAATATAAAATATTGTTTAGGGGAAAACAGTACCAAACATTATAATTTTTGTGGGGTAAATAGTGATAAGCATCTTTAGGTATTTGCCCCACTTAAACTTACTAGCTTAGATACCTTACTTATGCTTCACCTTTTGTCATGATTATGTGATATGCCATGCTTGGGTGAGATGCCATGTTAACAACCTTTGCTCATGTTGTGTAGCTAAACAACTTGAACCATTCTAAATGTGCGGTATCGTCGTGTGTGACGAATACTCCACTTAACCTGTTAGTAACCGCTCTCGACGGTAGATGCGATGCCGTAGTGTGTTGTCTCGTGTTGCTTTTTTGTGGTTGTTTGATGGTGATTGCTTCGTAGTAATAGATGCTTGCTCGTCGATTGCCTTTTCCAGTGTTTCCTTCTTGTGTGCTTCCGCGGGTACCTCTCGGAGACGGTGCGACCTCGCGATCGCCTACACCTTCGGAACCCGACTTATCAACAAGCAAGGACTATACATTACTTATGACCCTTTCTATTATAACTAGTGGTTTGCATGCTAGTCTAGGTTAGGTTCGATGTTTGATCCTACCACATGTTTACAGCCTCTCTCAAACTGATACATCCATGTCCCCCTCCCAGCAAACCATGTACTGCTATGTTACTATTGCTCGTTGCTCAGCCCCTGCTTAGTATGCATGCTTAGGATGCTACGAATGTTACCCTGTTACTCTTTGGATTGGGCTATCACATTATTATATTGCTTTGGATGATATGATTATTATAATGTTGACTATATTCGGCGAAGGATGGAAGGTCTAGGCTATCCCGCCCCGATGCTTTGTTCCGTTCGAGTCACCTAGGATCTGAGTTCCGGGTATTGGTTTTAAGACTGAGCGTGCCTAACCGCGTGTGGTATTTTATGGGGTCCTATTTTCTTACCTACCTAGCTTGAAACATTTCTAGAGGTGGCCCAAGCTGATTTACCATTTGAAACCGTGCATATATGTCTGTCGGGTCGCTCCTAGCAGACATCCTTTAAAATAACTTGGGCCAGCGGAGACATGGTTTCTCTTGTTGGTCCACACCTGGAAGCTAGGGGGCTGCCCATATGTGAGGGGATCAGTTACCCCGACCTCGTCCAGCTGGAAGAGTCTGATCGGAGAGTGCGGACGGCTTTTGGATTGGGTGTCGAATCCCCAGGGGCCACCCGGATTTGTGCGTTGTTAGTTAGAGGGACCTGTCATTTCGGATCTCTCGGAACTAAATCATAAAATGGTTGCCTATGATGGGTAGCAACTGAGAGAGATGGGCGTGCGTGTGGAGCCTTGTAATGGGCAGTTGGTACACCCCTGCAGGGTTAAATATTTTCGAGAAGTCGTGTCCACGGTTATGGACGACTTGAGACCTACTCCTTGTTCATAGACAAGAACAACTGAGATAATCTTAATAACTTGATCAATGTGTGTGTGTGCCTTGACTACTTCTTCTTCGTCGGGATGCGAAGGGGAGGACAAGGATAGGATAGGTGTTATGTTTGCGTAAGTAGCTGATAGCAGACTTGTTGGAGGCGATTTCCTCATCGAATGCTTGGCTTCTTATCTTACTCTCTAGATCGTTAGCCACTTCATAAATGCTAGTGCGGCAACAACCTCATCACTTACCCCATCCTTACCGTGAACTACTAGTTATCCTCGAATGACGAGTGATGAAGTCCTTGCTGGGTTAGTTGACCACTACAGTTGGATGCTGAATATTTCTGTACTCATGATACTACCCCCAAACTCTTTTCAGGGTTCTTGATCGACAACAGGTATGGTGATCGACGTTTCACGTGGAGACTCGATGACGACTAGTTAGGCGGATCCCGGCGAAGGGCCTGGACCCTTGTGGTTATGGGTGCGATGTCTTTTTCTCTTTTCCGCTAGGCATTTGATTGTAGTCTGTACCCAGACATGTATCTTCCGCTGAGGTAATGTATTTAAGGCAGTTGTATGCCAACTGTATGAGATGTTGTATTCTTGTAGCTGTAAATGTAATATTGTGATATCATGTTGGAAATCCGGGGCATATGGCATTGTCATATGTTGCGGTGGGACTGATATGTAATTTGTCCCCGGATCTGGATGGAAACATCTAGATCTGGAACAGTACTGCATATCGGGCCTTACAACTTGGTATCAGAGCCAGGTTGACCGTAGGATCCCTTCTCTGGCCGAACTCGAGTCTAGACAAAAACTACTTTGTAGTTACTAAGTTAGTTATCGGAGAGTAGGAATCTTTTTCCTCCTTACCCTTGCTCTGGTCAGGACAAGTGTCGTAAGTATTTTATTCTCGTCTTATCCCCTTCAAACTCTAGGATTTCGAGTGTGTGGAGTATCGGAACCGTTACAATGCCTTGCTTACAGCGTGTTGTCTCGATGCCGATCTCAGGTTTTGGAATTCCTATAGTAACTTTAGCTTCTCCGACCTTGGATAAAATCTTGCTTGTCCAATGATTTCATTTCTCTTGCCAAGTATCCTCACGATTTGAGTGAGAATGTTTCTCTTGATCGTCGCTTGGACTACTGTTCTTCGCCTTGATCTATCGATGGTTTCGTTCTTCGACGTCGTTATCTCCCTGCGGGAAGTTTCTCGACGGAAGATCTTCGTTCGACATGGAGCAGAGCCCCTTGTTGGTGGTGTTGAAGATTGTCGACTCTCTTTTCTCTCCCCCTTCTCCCACGGATCGTCCAGGATCTCGGGACGAGATCCCTTGTTGGTGGTGTTGTATTGTAACAGCCAAGGATTTTCACCCAAATTAAAAAATCTGTTTGTTGCGTTGATTTGATGATTTCCTGTATTGTTTGCAGTGTTTGCTTCACCGAATTATTAATCGGTGGATATTTCCCCCTATTTCTCGTATCGGATGCGAGACCGGCCCTTTTCCACCATGTAACATGACCTCGTTGCGGCATCGGGAAGGTCACCCGATCACCGTCGCGACTTCCGGCACAAGACCAGCCATCACCATCGACGTGATAACCCCATTTATATTTAAATGGGTTATTTTATCGGGAGGTAATCGACGTCTCGGTGGGGCGCGAAACATTTTATACGATGTCGGTACCGTGTGGCGATGCGGTGTTTCAAATTTCGTGCGATTCCGACTTCGTCGGGTTAGTAAGCGATCGGAGGTGCCAGTCATAGTAGCCGGTATATCTCCAGGGCATATTTATAAAATGTCGCGTGCGCTGTTTGTCGGCCTCCCGGTTTCCCTTCTTATATTCGGAATCTGGCCCACCCAAAAACTAGACCCGAAACAGGCCATTTTGTGGCCCGAAGCACTCCCAAACACCCACTTGCTATTTATAGCAGTGCTACCCCTACCTAAATTGGAGAAACCCTAGTCCTGCTCCTCTAATTCCGCGCCTACCGATTCCCCGCCGCCACATGGCTCACCACCATCTTCCAGCTGCCACCTGAGCCCCAAAACGATCTGAATCGTTAGATCCAGATCCGACATACCGGAGGTTGCCATGTCGCGGCGCCTGCCCGAGCCTGCCCGCGCTGCCTGGATCCCGTTGCGCCCGAGTCACCTGCTGCCTGAGCCACCCGCCGCCCGTCACCGTCCTTGCTCCGGCGAGGTCCAGTGCTGCACCACCGCCCCGCAGGTCGGCACCCTCTCCTCTTCTTCCTTCCCTCTCGTTCTTCTTCCCTCTAACTACTCTCCCTCTCTCTGGATGCAAGCCGAGCCACCATGGCTTGGATCTCGCCGCGTCGCCCCGGAGCTTTTCCCGTTGAAGCCTCGCCACCGGCCGCTCTCGTGCCGGATCCGGCCGGATCCGATGACCAGCGGTCCGATCCGCCCAAGCCCGGCCACCCCACGACCCCCTGCCTCTGCCTTGCATGACAACTGCCACCGCGGTCCTCCCAAGGATCGGGAGAACCACGTACGAGGACGACGACGCCCTCCTGCTGCGTTGACACCGCCAGGTGGGCCCTCTGGCGCCACGAGGCCCACCGGCAGCCCATCGACTGCCACAGCCCAACACCTCCGGAGGCCCAGTCCGCCTGTCCTCTTGGCCCGCGCCTCTGCCCCGCTCGTGGGCGAAACCGCGCTAAGTTGCGCCCACCCCCTCTTGGGCTCGACCCGACCTGGTGAGGAGCCCCTTTTTTCCTATTTTTTCTTCTGCATGTTGGGCCGGCCCGTGAGTAATGCTCGCCTAGTGCGTCTGATAATAACTGACGGCACCTCTGTTTAACCCGTTTAGTTCAGATTCGGCCCAGTAGCTTATTTATCTTTTTCTGGTTTATTAAAATGGCAGATTGTATTTTTTTGCGATGCCCGTATCTTTTTAACGGTAGCTCGGATCGCGACGTGTTCTACATGTAAATTGCTTAGAATTTTGTGTATATTAATAAAATGTGCTCTTTTGATATGTTTTTACTTGTCTACATGCTGTTTTAATGTTATTTACGTCGCATGCCACTGTAAATGTAATCTGCCATAACTTTTTTACCGTTGCTCCGATTAAAATGTTATTTATGTGTAACTTTACTAGAATTTTATCTAGATTGTGTTTATGCTATTGTTTTCTGTTGTTAATAAATATAAAATATTTTTTAGGGAAAAACAGTACCAAACATTATAATTTTTGTGGGGTAAATAGTGATAAGCATGTTTAGGTGTTTGCCCCACTTAAACTTACTAGCTTAGATACCTTACTTATGCTTCACCTTTTGTCATGATTATGTGATATGCCATGCTTGGGTGAGATGCCATGTTAACAACATTTGCTCATGTTGTGTAGCTAAACAACTTGAACCATTCTAAATGTGCGGTATCGTCGTGTGTGACGAATACTCCACTTAACCTGTTAGTAACCGCTCTCGACGGTAGATGCGATGCCGTAGTGTGTTGTATCGTGTTGCTTTCTTGTGGTTGTTTGATGGTGATTGCTTCGTAGTAATAGATGCTTGCTCGTTGATTGCCTTTTGCAGTGTTTCCTTCTTGTGTGCTTCCGCGGGTACCTCTCGGAGACGGTGCGAGCTCGCGATCGCCTACACCTTTGGAACTCGACTTATCAACAGGCAAGGACTATACATTACTTATGAACCATTCTATCATAACCAGCGGTTTGCATGCTAGTCTAGGTTAGGTTCGATGTTTGATCCTACCATATGTTTACAGCCTCTCTCAAACCGATACAGCCATGTCCGCCTCCCAGCAAACCATGTACTGCTATGTTACTATTGCTCGTTGCTCAGCCCCTGCTTAGTATGCATGCTTAGGATGCTACGAATGTTACCCGGTTACTCCTTGGATTGGGCTATCACATTATTATATTGTTGTGGATGATATGATTATTATAATGTTCACTATATTCAACGAAGGATGGAAGGTCTAGGCTATCCTGCCCCGACGCTTTGTTCCGTTCGAGTCATCTAGGATCCGAGTTCCGGGTATTGGTTTTAAGACTGAGCGTGCCTAACCGCGTGTGGGATTTTATGGGGTCCCCTTTTCTTACCTACCTAGCTTCAAACATTTCTAGAGGTGGCCCAAGATGATTTACCATTTGAAACCATGCATATATGTCTGTCAGGTCGCTTCTAGAAGACATCCTTTAAAATAACTTGGGCCAGCGGAGACATAGTTTCTCTTGTTGGTCCACACCTGGAAGCTAGGGGGCTGCCCACATGTGAGGGGATCAGTTACCCCGATCTCGTCCAGCCGGAAGAGTCCGACCAGAGAGTGCGGATGGCTTTTGGATTGGGTGTCGACTTCCCGGGGGCCACCCGGATTTGTGCGTTGTTAGTTAGAGGGACCTGTCGTTTCGGATCTCTCAGAACTAAATCATAAAATGGTTGCCTATGATGGGTAGGAACAGCGAGAGATGGGCGTGCGTGCGGATCCTTGTAATGGTCAGTTGGTACACCCCTGCAGGGTTAAATCTTTTCGAGAAGTCGTGTCCATGGTTATGGACGACTGGAGACCTACTTCTTGTTCATAGACAACAACAACTGAGATAATCTTAATGACTTGATCAATGTGTGTGTGCCTTGACCGCTTCATCTTCGTTGGGATGCGAAGGGGAGCACAAGGATAGGATATGTGATGTTTGCGTAAGTAGCTGATAGCAGACTTGTTGGAGGCGATTTCCTCATCGAATACTTGGCTTCTTATCTTACTCTCTAGATTGTTCGCCACTTCATAAATGCTAGTGCGGCTGCAACCTCACCACTTACCCCATCCTTACCATGAACTACTAGTTATCCTAGAGTGACGAGTGATGAAGTCCTTGCTGGATCAGTTGAACACTACAGTTGGATGTTGAGTACTTCTGTACTCATGATACTACCCCCAAATTCTTTTCAGGGTTCTTGATCGACAACAGGTATGGTGATCGACGTTTCACGTGGAGACTCGACGACGACTAGTTAGGCGGATCCCGGCGGAGGGCCTGGACCTGTGTGGTTATGGGAGCGATGTCTTTTTCTCTTTGACGCTAGGAATTTGATTGTAGTCTGTACCCAGACATGTATCTTCTGCTGAGGTAATGTATTTAAGGCAGTTGTATGCCGATTGTATGAGATGTTGTATTCTTATAGCTGTAATATTGTGATATCATGTTGGAAATCCGGGGCGTATGGCATTGTCATATGTCGCGGTGGGACCGATATGTTCTTCGTCCCCGGATCTGGATGGAAACATCTAGATCTGGAACAATACCGCATATCGGGTCTTATAATTGACAAACTCGATGACGGTTTGTTGGGTCTCACTCTTCCTCTTGAAGAAATAAACCCATGTATATCTTGAATAGTCATCCACAATCACCAAGCAATATTTCTTTCCACCAAGACTATCATACGTGGGAGGCCCAAAGAGATCCATGTGAAGGAGCTCCAAAGGCCTCTTGGTGGTAATGATATTCTTGACGGGATGTTTCTTCTCATGTAGCTTTCCCTCAATGCAAGCCCTACAAGCATGATCTTTGGAAAAACTAACATTTGCTAGTCCAATGACATGATCACCCTTAATAAGTGTTTGCAAAGACCTCATATTGACGTGGGCTAGGCGGCGATGCCAAAGCCACCCCAAGTCAACTTTAGCCATTAGACATATGGCGGTTTTAGTGGGGACTCGTGAGAAATCCACCACATACATGCCGTCCTCCACATGTCCAACAAAGGCTACTTTAAGAGTTTTGCTCCACATCACGGTGACCATGTACACATCAAAGAAAGTACAAAGGCCCATCTTGGAAAGTTGACGAACGGAAAGTAAATTGAAAGAACAAGTCTCGGCTAGTAAATCATTCCCAATAGTTGTATCCGGAGAAATGATTACTTTGATGTGACCAATACCTTTGACGTTTTTGCATCACGAAATTGGACTAGAGTGTCACGAGATGATTGAAAGTCAATGTCCACCAACAAGTCCTTGCTTCCGGTCATATGACTCGTAACCCCGCTATCAAGTATCCATGAACCTCCACGGGAAGCCGCCACCTACATGAGATCAATGCTTGGGTTTAGGGACCCATTCATGAATGGGTCCTCTTGCGTTAGTAACTAGGGTCTTAGGAACCCAAATAGACCATGCAATGTATTCATCATAACAACCAACAAATTTGGCGTAAACATGCCCGTCATTAGTGCAACCAATAATATAAGAAGGGTTAGTAGGACCGACAAAGTCATTGGTAATGGCATTGCCCCTTTTGGCTACACCACCCTCGGTTTTGCCACTTTCTCCTTTGGCTTCTCCCCTTCCTTGACAAAAGTAATCTTATTGGAGGGAGGGGAGACATTGCCCTTCTTCTTCTTCTTCTTCTTCTTCTTGTTCTTCTTCTTTGATGAACTAGCACCAAAACCAATGACTTCCTTGCCAATGACCTCCTTTTGAGAAATCAAGAGATCATTAAGAGATTTCTCTCCTTGAATGCAAGAGACAAGTCCCTTCTCGAGTTGTGCCTTCAATCTAGAGTTTTCCTCAACAAGAGGAGCATGCTCACAACACAGGTTAGACGAACTAGGTGTCTCAAGCATAATGATATGAGGGAAAGTATTAATCTCTTTAGTGAGTTGAATGCTTACTTCCTCATGTGCCTTCTTGAGAGTCATGAGTTCATGCTTTAAGGATTTGTGATCCTTTTAGACTTCCTCATTATCCGCAAGAAGTCTTTCATGAGCCTCAACTAGTTCTTCATTTTTAGTTTTGAGGTCACAAGCAATAGTATTGGCATGTTTAAGGTCAAGTTTTAGCTTAGCAATATCAATGTCATATGTCTCCTCAAGAGACACCTTAAGCTCACGCTCTTCGTCAAGAGATTGAGATAGCTTCCCTTTCTCATCCGCATAGTCACGACTATGCACTTGCATTTTGGTGATGGTATCCTCAAGTTGCTCAATGTGAGCATGAGCTCCACCTAATTGTTCCAAGAGGGTCACAAAGTGCCTATTGGTCTCACCTTTGAGTTTTGACATGAAGAGCTCAAAATCATTTTCTTCCTTATCCTTGGTCTCCTCCTTGTCTTCCACACAATCCAACAAAGATGGGTTAGTGGAAATGAAAGGTTTAGAGGGAGGTTTTACCGAGGTAGTTTTGTCCATAAGGCACTTGTGAGCGATGTGAGGGTTCTCGTTGGGGGAGTCGAAGAGTGAAGTAGATGGAGGTGGGTTGGTGACGATCGCAACGGTGGCCGTAGACACAATTTCACCTCCTTCATCATCATCATCATGGGAGAGATATTCTTCGTGAGCCACAAATGCACGTTGCGGCTTCTTCTTCACGAAGGTCTTGTTTGATGGTGGCTTGGACTTGTCCTTTCGGATAAGCTTGCCACCATGGTCTTCTCTCTTCTCATACGGGCAATCCGCAACAAAGTGACTCACATTTCCACAATTGAAGCAAGTCCTAATCCTTGAGTTTGACTTGAAGTTATTTTTGTTGCCCCAAAATTGCCTTGATGCAAGAGCCATGTGCTCATTGAAAGCATACTTGGTATCTTCCGGGGCATCTTCTTCTTCATCCTCTTAAAAACACACTTGAACCTCCTTGGCCTTCAAAGCAAGAGATGGCATTTTGTTGACACCTTGGCGGGCCAACTTGATGTCGGCCGTGGAGTTCAAGATATCCATAGAAACAAACTCATCCAAGACTTGTTGAGTGGTCAAGGAATTGAAGTCCGGTCTTTGACGAATGACTTGTGTGATGGAGTTCCGAAATGGAAGAATGGTCGTGATAAAATTCCTCTTGATCCAACCATCATCGATGTCCATGCTCCCATGATCCGTCATGAGGTTTGCGAGAGCAACAAGCCTTTGGTAAAGATCCTGGGGAGTCTCTCCTTCGATCATGAAAAAGTCGTCGGCTTGATCTCGAATTTCGTCAAACTTGGAGCTTCGAATGCTTGAACTTCCCATCATTATTCTCTCAAGAAAATTCCATGTCTCCTTGGCGGTGGTAAGCTTCCGGCAAAGAGTCTTGTGCTGAAATTTTAACCCATTTTGGATCAGGAGCAAGGCATAATTGTTGAGGGAGTTGTTCCACCGTTCTCTTGGAGTCATGTTCTTGCGGTCATGGACATGGAATCCTTCTTCGGTGATAGTCCACAATTCTTCCGAAGAGACTCTCATGTGATTCTTCATACGGGAAGCCCAAAGCGGATACTCATCTTTTTCAAGAATGGGTGGTGGACCTACATGCGCGAAATGAGGTTCGGTATGGGGTAACTTAGTATAGTTAGGAGGGGGCACGGCGGAGTGTATACCCGCTCCATTCCCGATGAGAGTAATGGGAGGTATAGCACTACTACCATCATCAAGTGCGTGAGAGATGACATCTCTCTCCCAACCTTGGATTGTTGGGTATGATGTTGGTAGTGTCCGTTGGGGACAACCGGGACATAAGAGCCCGAAACATGTTCGACATATCATTCATTTGAGATTTCATGGAGGACATGCCTTCATTGTACTCAACAAGAGAGATAGACGAGCCATCCTTCACGAACGTGTTGGTAAAGTCCTTGGTGCCCCCTTGTGTTTCCACAACCGAAACTTCCGTTCCCTCCCCTAAGTTAAGATCATCCGATTTATCCCCTTGCGACATTCTCTTAAGGCAGTAAATCACTTAATAAGAGACAAGGCTCTGATACCAATTGAAAGGACCGGAATGTCGACTAGAGGGGTTGGAGTGAATAGGCGACTAACAAATTTTAAGATTTTCTTAACAAATTGAGGCTCAACAATAAATATAGGTTTTCTAGATGTGCAACTATGTGAGCAACCTATATGCCAACTAATGCAACACTATATGAGAAAGCAAGAAATAAGCAATGAAAATAACTTGCACAAATTAAAGGTAAAGGGGAACACGGGAGACAAGGATATGTTGCCGAATTTCCTTATCTTTCGAGAATTACGTCTCCGTTTGGAGAGGATGAGGAGAACAATGCTCACACAAAGCCAACAAGGGTCACCCTATTTCTCCTCACGCTCTTACCAATGCAAGATGCCGTGATACACTACGTGGCGGCCTTGAAGGTGGAAACCAAACCTTTACATACAAGGTTGGGGAAATCTCCACAACTTAATTGGAGGCTCCCAACGAAACCACGAAGCTTCACCACAATGGAATATGGCTTCGAGGTGAACTTTTCTGTCTAGGGCACCAATGCGCCCAAGAGTAACAAGATCCATAAGGGATTAATGGGGGGAATCAAATATCCTTTGGTGGAAGTGTAGATCGGGGCCTCCTCTTCCAAACCCTAGAGAATAAACAACTTTTGATGGCTAGGGAGGGAGATCGGGTAAGAATGGAGCTTGGGCGTCAATGGAGGAGAGAGTATTAAATGAGGTAAGTCTCAATGGGGAAGAAGACCCCCTTTTATAGGTGGGCATTAAAACAACCATTGGACCCCCACCAACCACTGTACTACCGCTCCAGGAGTGGTACTACCGCAACCGGAGTGGTACTAACGCCCCGCGGTAGTACTTCCGCTCAGTACCGTGCCCCACTACTGCAGTGTCCAGTGGGATTGTGATTGTGGATGCGGTACTAGGCCATGGTACTATCGTGGCGCGGTACTACCGCAACCGGAGCGGTACTACCGCCTCGCGGTAGTACTGCGGCTCAGTACCGTGCCCCACTACTGTAGAGTCCAGTGGGATTGCGGTAGTGGATGCGGTACTAGGCCACGGTACTACCGTGGCGCGGTACTACCGCAATGGGTGCGGTACTACCGCCCCGCGGTAGTACTGCGGCTCAGTACCTTGCCCCACTACCGCAGATTCCAGTGGGATTGCGGTAGTGGGTGTGGTACTAGGTCGCGGTACTACCGTGGCGCGGTACTACCGCTCCTAGAGCGGTACTACCACCCTGGCAGAGCCAGGAAGCCAATGCCACCATGTAAAACTCCTCCACGACGCGATGGAAAATATGTGGGTGCAGAGAGTGTGTAAGTGTGATGATTCCACCCACCATTCCAAAGCGGATCCCCTCTTAGGTTTCCTATGACTCAATTCACAAAAAAGAAATCGCAAGGAAAACTTCGTCTTCATGCTCCATCAACCGAGTGGAAAATAACCGTCTTGTGCCATGACTATAATTATCTGGAATGCTCATTGACACATGGTTAATCGGAAAATGTGTTGTCATCAATCACTAAAACCAACCAGGGGAAAATATGCCCTATCAATCTCCCCCTTTTTGGTGTATTGATGACAACACACGATATGCACAATATATTAATAGGGAATGAAAAGCAAGTCAAGTATCTAAAATATAGACAAGCTCCCCCTAGATGTGTGCATCAATTTAAATATAGGACGCCCCCGATACTGCAACGGTTGCACACATCTTTTCACAAAGATATCAATAAGTTGCAGACTGGTCATATTCTCCTTTAACTCCGTGACTAATTGAGTCACCGGTTCCACCACGTCCAATTCGGCCGGCGACAACTCATGCTCCCAATAAGACCGCCTCACCACCTGCGCTGCAGAATCAAAAGGTGCCAACCCGTACTATTGGCCAGGGGCAGTATGGTCTTTCACGTAAAACCACTTCTTCCGTCACCTTTGGACAGAATCCAGCTTCTCTAGATCATAGTATTTATCCTTATCCTTGATGGAGATAGAAATGCCCCCAACAACATACTCTATGCAGGTCCTCTTCACATTGAAGAGATACCTCCAGAGCCCCCAATGAGGATAAACCCCCAAGAAACATTCACATAGCATGATGAAGCACGCTATGTGCAGAAGTCCATTAGGAGTAAGATCATGGAGCTGCACCTGATAGGCAAACAACAACCCGCAAACAAATGGATGGATGGGAAGAGAAAAACCACGCTAGAAGAAGCTCTAAAAGCATACTCGTTCATCTTGATGGGGTGCAGGTATATCTTCCTCCCCCGAAATCTGGACGGTGTCCTCCACGATGAGTCCATCCCCCTTGAGAGCAACCAAATCCGAGGCACGGAAGTTTGAAGACTCCCATTGTCCGGTGGCCTTCCTCGCCACCGCCGCCTCTTTGTGTGCGGCCTTCGCGAGCCTTGCACCTTCTTCACGCTTGCACATGGTGTCCCGCGCGCGGGGAGAGAAAAATAATTAGGAGCGGAGCGCACGAGCAAGGATGGAGAAGCAAAGGACACAAGACCAAAGGAAGAAAACAGACAGACAGAAGTGCAGGAGCAAAGGGAAGCAAGAAGGAAAGGCCAGGGTAAAATCCCAATTTACCAAAGATACCCCTTATATAATCAGTAGTAGAATACCAATCTACCAACTGTTCACATTGGCAGCGAATCGATGGGGCACGATCTCCAGCCTTATACGCGACATGGAAATCGCAACCGACGGAGTAACCACACCAACCATTATGCACGAAAAACAAGGAACCATCATCACGCTTCGAGAAATTATCGCGGCATGCGCATCAAATGACCTCTGGCCACAAAATGCAACTATTCACAACTGTCACGGTATTTCGTGACATCCCATCCTTATGGAGGCGTCGCTCGCACGCTTTGCAGACCAGAGTCGCATTGACCAAGATTGGGGTCCACTTTCCATCTAGTTGGATCCTCCCATCTTTGTTACTAACCTTTTTTCTTTGATCTGATTTCATCAAATAAACTCCCATCGGGACCGCCTTGCTACTCCTATAGGATCAAAAGCGACATGAAGCACGTTACAAAGGCTCATTGCTCACTCGCCTCAGCGTATTCAATAACAAACACCTCATTAAGGCTTGAGTACTCATAGCAAGAATAAAGTTCATGGAGGTGCTTTGGAATGGAAAAGATGGGTTTGAAGTGAGATTGGTCACTAGGATAAGAAGAAAATACACAACCAGTCTTGATACACGAACATGTTCATGTGGTTATTTCCAATTGCCAGGTATTCCTTTCTCTCATGACATAACAACAATATTGTAAGACCCGATATGCGGTACTGTTTTAGATCTGGACGTTTCTTTTCAGACCTGAGGACGAAGCACATATCGAACCCACCGCGACATATGACGAAGCCATATGTCTCGGATTTCAACATGATATCACAACATTACAATACAAAGATACAACATCTCATACAATCGGCATACAACCGCCTTAAAACAATACATCAGCGGAAGATATATGTCTGAGTACAAACTACAATGAAATGCCTAGTGGCAAAGGTAAAACACACCGATCCCCGTAACCACATAGGTCCATGATGTCTGCCGGGATCCGCCTAACTAGTCATCGTCGAGTCTCCGCAAAGCGTCCGAAAGAAGTGTCCTTGATGGTACTGAAGTAGTGCTCCTCGTTGGCTACCCCAAGTGGAAGGTTGAGATGTAGCGTAGCGATAATTTCCCTTGGAAAAGATACCAAGGTTGAGATCGAACCAGTAGGACTCCAATGACGACAAGTAGGTGGTAAAGTGAACAATGGCGCAATTCCCAATGAGTAAAGAGAGGTTGTCAATATCTCTGGGCTTGCCGTTTACAAAGGATCAAACACAAGAGATAATGGTAGTGATAATGATAAATGCAAAGTAAATTAAATACGATAAATAAAGTGAGGGTGTAAACAGTGGTAGAAATATGGAACGGGGTCCCATGAAGTTCACTAGTGATGTCTCTCTCCCAAAAGACGATAAACAACTATGCAAGGTGAACAAATTACAGCTGGGCAATTGACAGGATTAAAAACGCACCGCAATGCTAACTATACTACAAAAGAAAGGAAGAGGCTCAAAAGCATGAGCAGTATCCCAAGACAAACAGACCGAAATCCATCTTCATCTACTCACTAATTATCCACCTTGAGATATCAATCCAGAACATCTCGCTGGTATTAAGTTGTGGGCCCCACCCAAAGTGTAAACCCAAAGCAATAGACAACTGTATTAAAAGAACTTTGGTAAAGTAAACAATCCTTGCACCCGCAAGTACAAGCACCGTTGTTTTCCCCCTGGTGGCAACAACACATCCCCTCGACTCATGTTTCTGTCACTCAAGCTAGTCATTGGGGGGCAGGAACCCACGATCATGCATAACGCTCCCTCTTGGAGTCACGACCTACTGCTTGGCCAAAGCAATAAAAAGCAACGGAGAACATGCAAGAATTACTCAACAACATAAATATAAAAGGAGAAGAATCAAATATATTACTCATCACAATCTGAACATCATCTCATAATCCATCAGATCCCAGAAAACTCAACATAGCAACAGCAGGGAAATTACATATGTGTCTTGATCATGTAGGGCAGCTCACAAGGTCTAAACATTGTAGAACAAAGATGGAGAGAAGACATCCCATAGCTACTGATCATGGACCCATGTGATACGTCCCAAACGTATTGATAATTTCTGCTTGCTCCATGCATGTTTTGTGTGATATTGCTATGATCTAGATACACTTTCATACACTTTTGATCATATATGGACTAACCTATTAACTCGGTGCACCCCAGTGCCAGTTTCTGTTTTCTGCTGTTTTTCTATTTCAGTTTCCCCCCGAATTAAAAGGCTCCAAAAATTCAGGAAAATTTAGATAAAAAATTAGCACAATAGAAGCTTCCGGAGTCCCGAAGTGGGGCCAGGGGGCCACCAACAGGTGCCCAGGCGGCCACCTGGCGCGGCCTAGGGCTTGGCCGCGCTAGGGGGAGCCTGGAACCCTGGTGGCCCCCCTGGCTGGCCCCTTCGCCTATTTATTCCCCGTGACGCGAAAACCCCGAAGACAGAACCCTTTTTCGCAATCTCGCCTCTGTTCCACCGCCGCCGCGCTTCCAAGATCGGGAGCGCGAGCAGACCTCTTCCCGGCACCCTGCCGGAGGGAGGATCGACCTCTGGGAGCTTCCCCTTCACATTCGACACTTACCGGATGTGTCGTGAGTAGTTTCCTTTGGACCATGGGTCCGTGATCAGTAGCTATCTGATGTTCTCCTCCCCTCTTTGTTCTTCATGGTTTAGACCTCATGAGCTTCCCTACATGATCGAGGCACAAATGTAATCTTTCTGCTGTTGCTATGCTGAGTTTGATGGGATCTGATGGATTATGAGATTATGTTCAGATTGTGATAGAGTAATATATTTGGTTCTTATCTTTTATAATTTTGTTCCTAAATAATTCTTGCATGTTCTCTGTTGCTGTTTATTGTTTTCGCCAAGTAGTAGGTAGTAACTCCAAGAGGGAACATTATGCTCGATTGTGGGTTCATGCCCCTTGATGACACGCTTGAGTGACAGAAACATGAGTCTAGGGGATGTGTTGTTGCCATAAGGTGGAAAACAACGGTGCTCGTAACCGCGGTTGCAAGGATTGTTTACTTTACGCAAAGTGCTTTTTAATGCAGTTGTCTGTTGCTTTGGGTTTACACTTTGGGTGGGGCTCGCAACTTAATACCAGCGAGATGTTTTGGATAGATATCTCAAGGTGGATGATTATTAGTAGATGAAGTTGGATTTCGGTCTACTTATTTTGGCGTACTGCTCATGCTTTTGAGCCTCTTCCTTTCTTTTGTAGCATAGTTAGCATTGCGGTGCGTTTATAATCCTGTCAATTTCCCGTCTATAATTTGTTTACCTCGCATAGCAGTTTTATCGTCTTTTGGGAGAGAGACACCACTAGTGAACATCACGAGACCCCGGTCCATATTCTCATCACTGTTTACACGCTTATTTGCTTTTCTTCTTTTACTTTTAGTTTCTATCATTATCATTATCCCTTGTGTTTGATCCTTTGTAAACAACAAGACCGGAGAGATTGACAACCTCTCTGAACTTCGTTGGGAGGAAAGTTATTTGTGTCTGTGTGCAGGACCACGTCAGTTGTGCCGCTGACACCTACTTATCATATCCCGAGTCCTACTGGAGACAAACCTCGGTATCTTCACCAAGGGAAACTTTCTGCTACGCTGCATCTCACCTTATACTTGGGGTAACCACCAAAGGGCGATATGCAATTATCATCTCTCGCGTATCAAGCAAAATCCTGGCGCCGTTGCCGGGGACTCCGAGTGCTAAGATAGGGGAGTTGCCCACTACCTTTTACCTTTGCTTTTCTGTCTTGTTAGTTTACCTTTTAGTTTTTATCTTTGTGTCTTATATCAAAAATCACAAAAAATTATTTATCTTTCTTTTAGTAGTCCTCCTTGTTTATATGAACATGTTAGGACTTGGTGCTTTGCGGGAATCGGAAGTTCTTGATTTCCGTCAAATGGATGGAGAAAATATGAAGAAGGCATGGGACAAAATTTCTGAAGCACATAAAAGAATTATGCCTTCGATACTTATAAAAACTGTGCTTAGAAATTTTTACCATGGTCTTTTTAAGTGGTGTAAACACTCTCTTGATATTATAGCTGAAGGAGACTTTTTAGAGTGTGATGAAGCTAGAGCTCTTGATATTTTGCATAGTCTATCTAGTCATTTTGTTTATGATCGTAGTATTGATACTGTTATAGATAGACTTGACGCTATTGAAAAGAGGATGGATGCTCTAGACTTAAGAAAAGTAGAGGAACTTAAGACCAACAAGAAATAAATGTTGGAGATAGATGATGATTGGGAGCCCTTTGTTAGGATTAGCATCTTAAACCAAGACTTCCTTCCTTTTTGTGATATTGGATCCATGCATGGTTTCTACTATGCCAAAATTAGTTTATGATTCTTTGAAACTAGATATGAATAAATTGTCATCCTATCATGAACATGCTAATGGAGATATTTCAGAGGTCAAAGGAAAGGTAAAAGAAGTTCAAGTTGCATTCCTTCATAGGATTGCACCGATGGATTTCTTCATCATGGAGCCAAACCAAAGTAACATCGTGCTTGGAAGGGACTTCCTCCGAGCTATGAAAGGCTTCATGGATATTGGTAATGGGCACATACGCTTACGCGGTAAGGCGAAAGGTAAGTAGCTCTTTCCAAGGAAGAATAAGAATGATCTTATTGAAAATCAATTTGAAGATTTTTATGACTCCGATGATCTTGGAGACCTTTGATTCTTCTTTTGCCTTATGCCTAACTTAAAGGTGTAAAAGATAGCGCTTGTTGGGAGGCAACCCAAGATGTTTTTTACTTCTGTTTTTAGTGGTCTTGATGATTGTTACTACTGTAGCAACATCATTTTATCTTTATTTTCAAGATTTGTGCCAAGTTATAGCCTCATATGACAAGGGAAGCAAAAGTTGTGACATGCTGTCCAGAAAACAGATTCTGTCTTCTTGACGAAAAAAATCAGAACAAATCACCAGTTCATCTTTTTGAGCTGAATTTTTTACAAAGCATGATCTATACAATTTTGAAACTTTCGTATGTTCTGAGTTTTTTTATTTGATTCGCAGAAGTACCCTGAAAAAATTCTCTACTACCTGTTGTTCTGTTTTTCACAGATTCTGCCACGTTTTGTCTCTCCTTACTTTTGCAAACATTAAGCTTGCTTTTTATTTGCAAAAACCTTTTGGCAATATTGAGAAACAGTAGCTCTTCAAGTATATCCTTGTATCCAGTGGGTAAAAATTATTTTATTAAGGGTACTAACCTCTCTAATCAGCTAATGATGAGTTATGTATGAAGGGAGTTTTCAAGTGTGCGATGGAAGATGATGAAAGAAGATCCAGGAGTGTCAAGCGCTCAAGCTTGGGGATGCCCCCATGCATCACCAACAAATATTCAAGGAGACTCAAGCGTCTAAGCTTGAGTATGCCCCCGTGCATCCCCTTCTCCATCAACAATCATCAGTTCGTCCTTCGTATCACTATATTTTTTATCACTTCGTGCGTTATGTGCTATGCTTGGAGTGTCTCTCTCTTAGGTTTTATTTTTAGTTTTCTTTAGCTTTGCTTGCTGTTCATAACAAGTTAGACCCCAGCTTACTTTGTGTGGGAGAGAAACACGCTCCACTCCAATCTAGAACACATCATAGGATTTTGCATGCCTATCTTTCTACTGTTTTGTGTTCTTTATCTTTTCGTAGCTACTTCCATGTTTAGTTTTAGTCTTAGTTAGTCTTTAGCAATAGCCTTGGCTTTTGTTTAGTTTGTTGCTGGAACTCTATTTAGTTTTCATGTTTATCTTGTTAAGAGAGTTGGTTGTTGCACTGAGTTGTGGCTTGTCTTGAAAGTAGGTAATTGAGGTTGCTATTTAATTTTATTAGTAACTTGCAAGAGTTTTGAGGTATTGATGTGAGTAATGTTTGAACTTTTGGTGTCAAGAGCTCTTACCTATTAGTGATAGGTGTCGTATTTTTGGAAATCCGTGTTTCTTTTCAAAACCTACAAAACTAGTTGAGAACTCTAGCTACTAGATGGATCACTAATCTTTGGAGGGATCGGATATTAGAGTACACACACGTACCATGAGTCGAGGATGCGCAAGGATAACCAAACCCCCATACACTCTCCTCGGGGTACTTATCTCTTTGTGAACCTTCTTAGTAGATTGAGAGTTACCGATAATGAGTGCATGAGTTCTTCGGACTAATGTAAGTATTGAAAGTTGACACTTCCACCTCCTCATATTTGCTAGCCTTTCCCGTGCCGTGCATTGCCTTCTTCTCACTCCAAGAGTTGGCGTCCACCTTCCCCGATACATCCAAACCCTTGGCATGATATGCTCTATCATCATAAACCTCCTTATATCTTTCCTCAAAACAACCACCATACCTACCTATCAAGGCATTTCCATAGCCTTTCCGAGATATATTGCCATGCAACTTCCACCTCTTCATGACTTGATCTTCATGTCATACATGTTCCTGCTACACTGGCAGAGGCATACATTGCATACATCATGATAGCTACATCTTATTTATGTTTTGAGTACCTTATAAAGTGTGAAATATCTTCTATACCCTCTTGTAAATTAGAGTGTTGCGCTTAAGTGAGGAAAAGATCCCAAAGTGGACAAAATAAAAGATCCCAAAGAGTACAAATGAGAGTTAAGTAGAAAGAGCCATTGAGGCCACCAAAAAAATACAAAAAAATAGAAAAAAGAGAAAAATAAAAATAAAAAGAGAGAAAGGGGCAACACTCCTATCCTTTTGAAAGATCCACACTAGTACTCCCTCTTATCCTTGTACTCCATAGAGATGATCATTCATGCATATAGCTATGTGGGGACCTTCACACTATAGAACTTGGCTTGCACATTCCAAGGATGAGCCTCCTCAAAAGAGCTCTAGGTCTTCATGAGCGAGAAAGTTAGATGCACCCCCACTAGTTCCATTGGAGATCTTTCTAGCTCATATGTGCATCTGTTGCATGGCAATCCCTACTCCTCACATCATATCTATCATTTGGCCTTCTCGCCTATGGTTGTCCTCATTTATGCGAGCCTTTCTCACCTTTTTGTCTTCCTGCTCCACCATATTTCTCTCTTTGCCCTCCTAAGTGTCAACTCACATGCTTACGCTCATCCATTGCATGAGTGCTCAAAATATCGAAAAGGAGTGGATAAAATTGACTTGTACCTGGCTAGTGGTCTCGGGACGAGTCAAGATTAGATTCAAAAGAAGACCAAGTGTGAAACTTTAGTAGATTGAGTTCTCAACTAAAATAAATAGTGTGTTTTTTTCTCTAAACACCATTTATTTTAGTTGAGAACTTAATCTACTAAAGTTTCACACTTGGTCTCCTTTGTAATCTTATCTTGACTCGTCCCCAGACCACTAGACAGGTACAAGTAAAACTGATCCACTTGGCGAACGAGTACAGAGAGGTTGTCAAATCTCTCCGGCCTTGCTGTTTACAAAGGATCAAACGCAAGAGATAATGGTAGTGATAATGATAAATGCAAAATAAAGTAAATACGATAAATGAAGTGAGGGTGTAAACAGTGGTGGAAATATGGACCAGGGTGCCATGAAGTTCACTAGTGATGCCTCTCTCCCAAAAGACGATAAACAACTATGCGAGGTGAACAAATTACAGCTGGGCAATTGACAGGATTTAAAACGCACATCAATGCTAACTATGCTACAAAAGAAAGGAAGAGGCTTAAAAGCATGGGCAGTACGCCAAGACAAGTAGACCAAAATCCATCTGCATATACTCACTAATCATCCACCTTGAGATATCAATCCAGAACATCTCGCTGGTATTAAGTTGTGAGCCCCACCCAAAGTGTAAACCCAAAGCAACAAACAACTGCATTAAAAGAACTTTGCGTAAAGTAAACAATCCTTGCACCTGCAAGTACAAGCATCATTGTTTTCCCCTGGTGGCAACATCACATCCCCTAGACTCATGTTTCTGTCACTCAAGCTAGTCATTGGGGGGCATGAACCCACCATCATGCATAACGCTCCCTCTTGGAGTCACGATTTACTGCTTGGATAAAGCAATAAAAAGCAACGGAGTACATGCAAGAATTACTCAAGAACATAAATATAAAAGGAGAAGAACCAAATATATTACTCATCACAATTTGAAAATAATCTCATAATCCATTAGATCCCAGCAAACTCAACATTGCAACAGAAGGAAAATTACATATGTGCCTTGATCATGTAGGGAAGCTCACAAGGTCTAAACATTGAAGAACAAAGATGGAGAGAAGACATCACATAGCTACTGATCATGGACCCATGGTCCAAGGTGGCTTACTCATGACTCATCCGGGAAGCGTCCATGGTGGTGGAGAAGCTCCCGAAGGTCAATCCTCCCTCCGGCAGGGTGCCGGGACAGGGTCTCATGGTAGCCCCGATCTTGGAAGCGTGGCGGTGGCGGAACAGAGAGGAGATCGTGAAAAAGGGTTATGTCCTCGAGGGTTTCGGAAGATGGGGTAAATATAGGCGAAGGGGGCAGCCAGAGGTGGACCATTAAGTCCAGGCGCCCCCGGCGCGGCCTAGGGTGGGTCCACGCCACCAGGCTGCCTGGGCGCCTGGTGGGGCCCACTGCCCCCTTCAGTCATTTGGAAGGTTCCGTCTCGCGGATTTTTTATATATTTTCCCCGGAAATGTTTTGGGCAATTTAAGTAATGGGAAAACCTGAAATACAAAATAGCAGAAAACAAAAACTGGCACTGTGGTGCACTGAGTTAATAGGTTAGTCCAAATATGATCAAAAGTGTATGAAAGTGCATCAAAAGTATAGCAATGTCACCCAAAAGATGCATGGAGCAAGCAGAAATTATAGGCACGGTTGGGATGTATCAGTCGTCAAGCGCATTTGTAGTCCAATATCGTTTGCACGGGGTACATAAAAGAGAAAAGAAGGAGGTGAGCTATATGAAAATCAGTATAACTCACTTCTCACGGTAAGAAGGGGCTAGTGGTTGAGGTTGCAGCCGCACTAGCAATATATGAAGTGGCTAACGATCTATTTTAGAGTAAGATGAGAAGCCAAGCATTCGGTGAGGAATCGCCTCTAACAAGTTTGCTATCCATCTACTTACACAGTCATAACACTTTCCTATCCTTGTCCTCCTCCTCGCATCCCGACGAAGAAGAAGCAGTCAAGGCACACACGTTGGTCATGTTTTAGTTATGATTCAGTTGATGTTATCTATGAACAAGGGGTAGGTCTCAAGTCATCCATAACCGTGGACACGGCTTCTAGAAAAGATTTAACCCAGCAGGGCTGTACCAACTGCCCATTATAAGATCCGCATGTACGCCGGCTCTCTCAGTCGGACCTGTTAAATACACTCATTGAAGAGTTGTTCCGAGAGATCCGGACGTCATAATCCCTCTTACTAACAACGAACAAATCTGGGTGGCCCCCGGGGAGTCGGCGACCAATCCAAAAGCCAACCACGCTCTCGGATCAAACTCTTCCGTATGGCCAAGGCCGAGGTAACTAATCTCCTTACATGTGGATAGCCCCCTAGCTCACCAGTGTGGACCAACAGAGGAACTCAGTCTCCGCTGGCCCGAGTTGTTTAAAATCTGCTGGGAGCTCACCAGTCACACACACGGTTTTCAAATGGTAAATCAGGTTGGGCCACCACTAGAAATTTTTGGAGCTAGGTAGGTAAGAAGAGAGGACCCCATAGAATCCCACACACAGTTAGGCATGCTCGCCAAGAGACACAATACCCGGAACTCGGGACCTAGGTGACTCGAATGGAACAAAGCATCGAGGCGAGATAGCCTGACCTTCCATCCTTCGTCGAATATAGTCAACATCATAATAATCATATCATCCACAAATATATAATAGTGAGATAGCCCAATCCAAGGAGTAACAGGGGAACAAGGTAGCAGTCTAAGCATGCATACTAAGCAGTGGTTAAGCAAGCAAGGTGGCCAAACAAAGGTTTGTTGGGATGTGGGGAACATGGCTTTTTGATTTTATTTCGCAGGCATGAATATGAGGTGGTAGGATCAAACAACCGTTCTAATCTATGCCTAGGCAAGTGAGCAGGAAGTTATAAGCATGATATATGCCCCCTTACCTATTGAGATGACGATTCCGACGATGCAGTCGATCGCAAACTCGCGATGTCTCCGAGAGTACCCGCGGGAGCACAGAAGAAAGAAACACTGGAAAAGCAATCGACGAAGATGCATCTATTACTATGACGCAAGCATAAGCAAGGAAAGAACAAGAAGGGAAGACGAGACAACGCACTATGGTATCGCATCTACCGTCGAGAGCGGTTACTAACAGGTTAAGCGAAGTATCTATCACACACGACGATACTGCACATTTAGCAATGGTTCAAGTTGTTTAGCTACATAACATGAGCAAAGGTTGTTAACATGGCATCTCACACAAGCATGGGTTAGCACACAATCATGGCAAGAGGTGGAACATAAGGTAAACTATCCATGGTAGTCAATTTTAAATGAGGCAGCACCATAAATATGGAAACTGCTAAGTACCCCATAACATTTATTGCATTTATTAATGTTATGCCCTAAACCATATTTTATATTTTTTAACAACAACAAAAAATATCACATTCACAATCTAAACGAAATTCTAGTAAAGTTGCATATAAAGAACACCACAAACGGAGTTACGGTTAAAAAGATACAAGCAACGCAAGTTATGATAAGAATCTGCCAACAACAGGTAGCACACTTGAGAGCAATGAAACAACATGCTATAGATTGCAAACATGCTAAAAATGATATGTGTTTACACTAGACATGACAAGAAATACTATGGCATATATGTTTCATGTTCAAAATCATCAAGATTAAATAATTACAAGCCAGGCAAAAGTGCTAGATTATGTTACTAGTTTAGGACTTAGTGATAATCAGGAAAACAGGGCAAAGGTTAATACAATGCTCTCTAAAAAACAGGTACTAATATCATACCAACTCCAAATTGACAATGCAATATATCAACAACAAGCCTACATGATGCACATGAATCCATACATTACACTTGTGATTAAAAGACCCATGGATGAATACATAACAAGCATGCAAGACAGTTAAATTAGACTCCAGACTTAGCAGATTTTCAGAGTAGCTGGAAAAAACAACAAGTAGGAACTTTGTGCGTTCAAGATCTACATGAACAGGAAACATAACATGACATAGCAATGCATATCATGAAAGTAGACGTGACAAGGAGAAATCCATTCCATTGGGGTTAATTCATAGGACGTATGGATCAATAAATACAAGGCTAGCAAAATGCAACTATATGCAAACATGCAAGCAGATTAACATGATCACCATTTTGGAGCAACATATGAGAAACCTACAACATAGAATCATGACAAGTAAATGCATGGTGTTAAATTACACATGATGCTGAGCAATCCATGTGAAGGAAGTATATGCATATGATGCATGGATGCGAGGCAATATCACCCAAAGATTGCATATTATAGCAGTCTTTAGCAGAAACAGAAAGTAGAAATGTTCAACATGTATTTGCACCATCCAAATGAGCTCAAACACAAAAACATTATACACAAATATTGTAGAGCACATCAAGACGAGAAACTTTCATTTTGGGGTCGACCTCATCCGAGCTACATATCTATCGCAATACTCATTGAAAAACAACACAAAATACCACAAGAAATAACTTAGAAAAATATCAGAAGGGGGAGCTCGAGCTGGCTCACCAGTCGGCCAAGGCCCAAGTAGGTGGGGTGCGCAGAGGATAGCGGTGGCTGCGCCGAGGGCGGAGAGGGGCGTCGGGACACTGGCGCGCAGGCTGGGCCACTTGGCGCGCCGCCCTAGCGAGCGGTGCGGGAGGCCAGTCGTCGTTCTAGACTGGATCGTGGCGGTGGCGGTGGTTGTCGGCCTACGACGGGCGGCGCGGAGGTGCGGAGGTCGGGACACCGAGTGAGAGGGCGACAAAGGCGCGACGACGCTGGATCCGCTCCCGGCATGGTCCAGGGCGGCGCGAGGGAACCCTCCATGGTGTGGCGCGGCGAGCTCACCCCAGGCTCCGACCATGGCGTCGGCCGTCGGCGGCATTGCGAAGGAGAGAGGGAGCGGAGAAGGTGAGGGAGGAAGGTGGGAGAGGGTGAGGAGAAGGCCGGCGGGAGGAGGCGACCTGGCGGGGACGACGGCGAGCGGTGGCCGGCCGGTGGCGGTGCGACTCGCTGGATTCGGGCGACGTGAGGCGGAGCGGCCCAGATCCGCGCCTGGGCGGCGCTAGAGCGGGCTGGGGAGGGCCCTGCAGGGCCCGTCTGGGCGACGTGGCATAATCTGGGACCGTTGGATCTTAGATCTAACGGTCCGGATCTAAGGGGAGATAGGGTTTTGAGGTGGAGAGGTTAGAGAGGGCAGATATGATTTTTGGAGGGGGTGGCTGCAAATTTGTCTTAGGGAAACCCTAAATGGTTGGAGAGGAGGGGTGGTTTATTTATAGGCTGGGTTGTCCGGCAGATGACGAAAATACCCTCGATTTTCTCTCTCTCGTCAAGTGTCGCACGTTTCTGACCGCCGGGACTACGTACGACTTTGATTCGGGCGAAACTTCGAACCACGCGATCCACGCATCGAGCCGGTGACGTCTACCTCACTTTTAATCCGTTCCGGGAACATTTTCCGGCGCCCCATAAAATAATCCATTTATTAAATAAATGGGGTTTTCGTTCCGATGACGATGGCTGGTCTTGTGCTGGAGGTTGTGATGGTGATCGGGTAAAACCCGGTTTCGCAAAAGTTCATGTGACATGGTGGGATGGTTCGGTCACACATGCTAGTACAAGAAGGAGGGGGCAAATAATTCACCAATTAATAAATTGGGAAAACAAATACTGCAAACTATTCTAGCAATCAACAAAATAATATAGCAAGCAATTTTTTTAATTTGGGTGAAAATCCTAGGCTGTTACAAATATAAAAGTGTGGGAATGGATGGTTATAGTGATCCTTGATATAACATTGAAACATTCAACCAAAAATAATGAGCACTGCTTAGAACCTCTGGAAGGTGAGGAGATGTGGCATATTTTTGATAAACCTAGGCCACAAGCTCCTGATTATGTTGTTGTTAGAATGCTAGGCAAGCCCAAGAAAAATACTAGGAAAAGGGAAGAACATGAGAAACTAATTGGCAAGAAAATCATCAAACATGGTACTATTATTGTTTGTTCAATGTGTGGCACTGCACGACACAAAAAATCTGGTTGCAAAAATAATCCAGACACACTACGAGGAAATAGGCTAGTAGTGGCGTCCTTTTTTCCTGTTAGTAGCGCATTATGGGTGCGCCACTAAATACAAGCTACTACTAAGGATTTAGTATTGGCACATTTTAAATGCACCACCCCTAAGACCTTTAGGCGCGGCGCACTTCAAAATGTGCCACTATTAAGCTATCGGGCGTGGCCCACCGCAAAGTGCACCACTACTAAGCTATCACGCGTGGACCACCGCAAAGTGCGCCACTATTATGTGTGAAATGCGCCACTACTATGGGTGCCACATTTCCTCAAAATGCGCAACACCTAAGGGTCCTTAGTAGTGGCACATTTTGAGGTGCGCCGCTAGTTATAGTACAAATGCGCCACTACTAGTATTGTACTATATTTGGAAAACAAAAAAAAGATTTACAGAAAAACTTACAAAAAATGGAATCATAACTTTTTGATCACATCACAGAAATGGAAAAACAGAATATTACAATGTCTTTACAAGTATCCAATAGAAGGAAAATTACAAGGGAATAAAAGAAAATCCTAAAACTAATCTTCTAGTAATCTTTTCTTCACTTTATCTTGATATCGTTGATCATTTTTATTTGTTCCAGCAAACAAGTGAGTGTCAGATCATAGGTTCACAACACAACTTAAGGAAGAACTCAAGATCAGAGGTTCACTTATCTTCTAGTAATATTACCATGGCAATGACAACATTTGTCGTTAAAGCATATACAAGATACACAACACAACTTCAATAAGAACTCAAGTAAACTAGTAGCATAGCTGAAATGTTGCATAAGACGCTTACACAAAGATAGAATAGTGTTTGTGTCATAAGGATATAGTTATTTACAACACAATGTTATCAATAGTGCTCGTGACTAACAACTAAGCATGTGACGAGGATCGGCCTCAGAAAATCCCATGGTTAGGAACCCTGGGCTTGATCGTAGAAGGAGGAGTGCAAGGTTGGCGATATCGTGGGCTATCAGGAGACATGGATTACCCAGGTTCAGGGCCCTCGATCGGTAAAACCCCTACTTCCTGCTTGATGTATTATATGGTGGATGCGATTACAGTGGAGGCTCCGGCGAGATTTTATCAAGCCAGAGATGTTGCGGGGGATATATGATGCCCTAGGCGTCCAGTCTCTCAGCCTTTATATACTAGGCTTGGTCTCGAGGAGTCCATCCAGGTTTACACAGAGAGTTTCCTATTCTATCTAGTCTTGGTCGCCAAGTCTTGGACTCCATGTCGGCGCAGTCGGTGGTGCTTCAGGTGGGCCGATCTTGGGCCTCCCGAAGCATTATGTAGGACGCCAGCTATGACGCGCACTAGGTACCCTCACAGTAAGGAGTCATGGGGGTATCCCCTCGTCAGTAGCCCCCGAGTGCTTGGGGGACTCGAAGGGTCGCACAGGGACTCCAATCTGTATTAGTTGCTATAGTGTGTGTCGTATTTATGAATTGCGTGATCTTCGCACGATGTGTTTTGTAAGCTCTGGGAGGGATGCTAAGCTAATGGGCCCGAGCACCCGACTGATCGAGTCCCAGCGAATTGCACTAGCGGAAAATACCACAGTAGTCCAATCAACCTTGAGTCCCCCAACACGAACTTGGCGAGACTGGTGTCAAGTAAGGTCCAGGCCGTTGAGGGCTTAGAGGATCAATACCTCCAGTTAACTGCTAAATTGACCCAACGCGTCCGTCAGAATTTTCCTATCATACACTTGGGTATGGAAACAAATGGGAGTGATCGCACTGTGGCAAGTCCCAGCCTATCCGACAATTCAGTGTGGTCTTACCTACACGTGAGTCCACATGGCTTCTAGGGTGCAGTATTATCGCAACCCAAGTCTGAAGTAAGGGCGAGTGCCATGTAGAATGCATCCACTCAGTAAACAATCGAGTGAACTCTTAGTATGAATTAGCGCCTTGGAAAGATTTGAGTGGTCACTCGACGAGTCGGTCGACTATTAGGGTTTACTTATTTGTGTTATTCTGTGAGTAAGTACTCAAGCGTTTGTTTCAGAGGCGAGTAAGCACTCAGGCCTTAATGAGATGTCCGGGTTGCTCGATGTGCTTGGGCAATTGGACACTCAAGCCTTCATAAGGTGTTGTTGGGTTGCCTTGGAACCTCCTGGAGGAGCAGTATGCTCCCGATGGGAGTTTATTTGATGTAATAAAATCAAAGAGAGACCCTGCTAATGAAAAGAGGATATAGGGACTCAATTGGTTGGAAAGTGGTCCCCAATATTGGTCAATGCGACCCTGTTCTGCAACTTCAAGCCATGAAAGCGACGCCTCCGCAAGGGTGGGATGTAACAAGGGCAGAGACAGTTGTGGATAGGTGTGTGCTACGGCAGAAGCTGATTGGACGTGTAATGTTGCAGTAATTTCGTGGGGTTGAAGATGGTTCCTTGTTTTTCGTGCATAATGGGCGGCATGGTTACTGCGCCGGTTGAGTTTTCCACGCTTCCTAGAAGGTAGGAGATCGCACCCCGACAATTCTGTGTCAATGTGAACGGTGGATGGATGGGCTTGCACTATTGCGTATAGAAGGGAGGTTATTGGTAAATTGGGATTTTACCCCGCCCTTGCTTTCTCGCTTTCCTTTGTCTTCTCTTCTCTTGCGTTCTCTTGCCTCTGCATCCCTATTCATGCGCTTTTCCACTTTCTTCACTTCTACTCGTGTGCAAGACACCATGTCCAAGAAAAAGGCGGTGATTACCAAAAGGGTCGTCGGTCAGTACGAGTCATCAATCTTCAAGGCTTCTAATTTGGCTGCTCTCAGGGCATATAGGCTCATTGTGGAGGATGCCGTCCGGATTCCCGAGGAGGAAGAGGTGCATGTGCCCCATCAGGATGAGCGGGTATGTTTGCGAAGCTTCGTTCATCGCGGCTTTTCGCTTCTCGTTCATCCGTTCATTTGTGGATTGTTGTTCATCTATTAGGTGCAGCTTCATGACCTTACCCCTAATGGGGTGCTTCACATGAGTGTTTCATTACACTACGTGAATGTTTCCTGGGGATATATCCTCATTGGGGGCTCTAAAGGCATCTCTTCAATGTGAAGAGATCCAATGCTGAATATGCCACTAGGGTATTACCATCTCCATTAAGGCGAAGAATGCCTATTTCGATTTGTAGAAGTTAGGTTCGGTCCAGGGGTGGCAGAAGAAGTGGTTATATGTGAAGGATCAAGTTGCTCTCGTCCAAACGTATGACTTAGCTCCGTTTGACCCTGCTACACAAGCATTTATGCAGTCTACATGGGAGCATGAGCCGTCGAAGGCCGATCTGAAGGTGGTGGAGCCGATATCCCAATCGGTCGCCAATTTGATGGATCGAATGACTGGCCTGCAACTCATCGTTGTTTTTGTGAAGCGGTGTGTGCAGCCGCTGCAATGTCGAGCGCAGCCCATGTGGCAACACACTGGAGTTGGGGACCCGACGAGGTATCTGCAGGAAAACTTTTCGAGTCGCAAGCTCATCTCCCGAGTGCAACGGATCACTAGTGTTCGCGTGCCACCCTGGAGAGTCCTATGATTCCTTATTCTACCAAGCATTTGCCTCCGTAGGTATAAACCTTTATATAAGAAAGCTTGTTTTCCCAGTTTTTTCTTTTTGGTCTGACTTTGAATGGTTGTTTCCTTGCCATTTGCAGGATCATCTTCATCTGCTTGACAATCCACCACAGCCTGAGGCCGTTGATATGCAAGAGTTCAAGGACGAAGCGCCGATCTCAGCAGCACCTATGGTGGAAGAAGGTGCTGATCAAATCTTGGGTGGTGAGGCTACCGGCCATATTGTTGAGGGTGATGATGGGGATGAGGTTCTACTGAGCGACCGGCTGCCCAAAAGGTGTCGTTTCCTGGTGTTGCAGAGAAAAGTTCGGAGGCCCCTCGTCCTTCTCGGGATGGACAGAAGAGGCTGAAGATAGGCTTCGCTCTACGGCCGATGGTTGCTGGTGTCCGGTTAGTGCTTGTGACTTTGCTGCGTTTCTGTTTTGTTTGTACTCCTTGTTTTGGCTTGTGCCTTATTTCAGAGATCGGTCTGCTGTGACTGCCTCCTCTGGTCTGCGTTCTTTGACATTTGTTCCTTAGGAGACCGCTTCGAGACCTGATCCTGAGCATATGTTGTCCCTTTTTTCGAATCCTCTGGAGCCGAGTATGGGCGCTGTTCCTGCGGGCGACCATTTTGAAGATTTTGGGTGCGTGACTGCTGAAGTTGAGCCCTCTTCAAGGGTTCCTGCTATGTCTTCCGTTCCATCTGCTTCGGCGCAGTGTACTCTGGATAAAGAGGGGCTTTCGATGGAGGATAAAACATCCTTCTTTGACCGCATGACTCAGCATGTAAATTTCTGATCTATATCATGTTTCTGTAGTTCTCGTTCTGTAAATTATTTGGTGCGCGATAGCGCTCCCAATGGGAGTACCCCCGAGGCTGCGTGCAACCACTTGTGGTTGGGCGTAGCCTTTTAATCCATTTATCAATTGATTTGCCTTGGATCTTCTGCTTTTGTAGTCCGCTCTTTAAAGTATGCGAGCGCATTATGAATGAGGTTGATCGGTACCGAGCTGGTCATGACGAGGCTCAGGCTAAGCTGAGTCAAATGGCTGGTAAGTGCTTCTTCGCTTCTGTATGTATTTCTCATATTGTTGGCGTGCTTACGGGATCAAATTTATTTTGCAGCTCGTAATAAGACCGCGAAAAAGCATGTTGCAGAATTGGAGAAGGAGGTGGTGCTTCTTCCCAGTGACTTGGATTCGAAGGAGCAAGACCTCGACTCGCAACATGGCGAGGTTGAGCGTCTTCATCGAGTGGGGGAGAAACTGGGGCAATTGGAGCAGGCCGAAGCTTCTGAGGCTAGGCATCTTCGCACTCTTTCGAGTGCTCTTATAGGTAATTTGTCCTTCCTTTCTTGTGTTTTCCTGACGAGTTGAGGTATATGAGGTGTTGACGAGTGTTTTTGTTGCAGGTGCTATCGGTGTTGAGGCTTCTATGTTCCTTCAAAGGGGGTCTAACGCTCTTCGCGGTGCAGTGAATGACGTGGAGGGTGTTGTAGATTCTGTGAAAGTTGCGGTTGGCGAGGCCTCGATCGTGTTCTTGGAGGTTGAGGTGCCGCAGGGCCTTGGTTCCCTGGTGGGTGCCTTCGACAAGGATGACAGCTTTTTGGAGTCCATCGCTTGGGGTAATGTGGTGAGTGGTCTTGAGACTGCCTTCATGGTTCTAATGGGCCATGGCGTGTCCATTGATTATGATGCCATGGTTTCAACTGTTCCTGAGTGCACTGAAGAGCAAGGGCTTCGGGCTTCAGATTTGGCGCGGCGCCTACGAAAAATTGTGGAGGAGCATGCTCGCGCTCGGGAGGACGCTGAGTAGTTATTTAATTTTCTTTGTATCTGTAGCTACTGCAATTGATAGGGTGATTTTTGTGAATCCAATGAATTTTTACTTTCGAGCCCCTGAGTGTTATGCTTGAGTGTTTGATGTGTGCCTCTTCTTGCCTTAGGCTTCGACTATTACTGTGCACTCATGGGGTTCCTTGAGGGAGGATGCAAGGGAGGACGCTTATGAGTCCCTCCACGTTCGTCTTAAATATGTCGAGCATGCGCTTATCTGAGTGAAAGGAGTGGTTGCGGTGGAGCGCTCAAAATGTGAGCGATCAGAGGGTGTTATAGAAACCCGTGGTGATTGTATGCCCAAACTTGTTGGGGGTGATGAAAGGTAAGTCCTTGAGTTCTTCCTTCTATCTCATTGTAATGTGCTTGGACTGATGCTTCTGCTTTGCTGTAGTTGTATCTAGTAATGGGCGTCGTGAAGCTGAAGTTGTGCAGGCGGAGATGTCTCGTCTTGATGATCCATCCGTTGAAGTAAAAAAAATCCTTTCTGGGCGCATGGATACAAGCCTCATGTTTTTTCCCTCTTGTGCGAGCGAGCCGGCCAGGTCCCCAAGGTTGTTGATTTCTGCGAGCGCGTCCTTCGCGTGGTCTATGGCAAGCTATTTCCTTTGAATGAAGTGTTGAAGAATCTTGAAGATATCTTTTTGCGATTTACCCATCCGAAAGGTGTTCGAGAAATGGTGAGGAATCCGATGCATGCGGGAGCCTCATGTGTAGGGAATCCCTACTAATGTTACACCCACATCCTCACCAACTACACATATTGGACCAGTTACTAGAGCACACACACGTCAACTAAATTATCAGGTACTTTCATTTCTTGCGAATCCTTTTAATGTTTATGAACATATGATGCTGCCTAAATTAGATACTTTTATTTTGCTTATGAATGAAGGACCTAGCATGGACACGAAGGATGGTCATTGGAGCGGGATCAAGCATGGAGAAGAAGGTGAACGCGCGGGAAAGGACAATGGAGCTTCCAGTGGAGATTTTCGCACTTTGAAACCACCATAAGGCGTGCATGAAGGCTTGGAAAAAATACACGAGATGCCACTTCATTATTTTCGTCCAAGGGCAATTATAGGTGCTGCGTCACCTTAATATTGGGCGGGGCCCATGTAATTTCGAAATAATACCTTATAGGCTGTTTTTAGAGTCCGTATGTGTGGTGAAACCGAGTTAGGGTTGTTTTCGGTCCCCTCCTCCAAGGGGTCACGAAAATCCCCTCTGTTCCCCCATATATATATATATCCCTTAGGGCGTTGTTTAGACATGGGTTTTAATTAGATTTAAGTTAGCCATAGCAGCAACTTCGAGTTCTTCGTTTGTGTCATCCGACCAGACCAAGACCGCATTGGAACCCCAACTTTCGTCAATCATTCATCTTATATTCGCAATATCTGGATTGCAATTCTTAGTTCTTGCTTGTTCTTTCGATTTCTTGCAGGAATTAGACCTTCGTGGTCAGGTTGATCGTGCATTCGCGGGATCAATAACCTCTCGGAGTTGGTTTAGCGATCGCTAAGGCGCAACGTCTTCGCACGTTCGTAGTCGGGTCGTGAAAGTCGTCTCCACCAAAAATCGATCTCCACTATCTCGTCGAAATATCGGGACACCTTCGCTTCTATCATGTGGTATCAGATTTCCAGGTTGCTCGGTGAGATTTACCAATTTTTCGTAGTCTAGATTACTTCTGTTTTTCATACCTATAGTCCACGAAAAAGCCAAAAAAATTAGGGTTAGATCATCACGTCCGAAGACGGTCTGAGCCTTTTGTCCAGTTTTCTTTACAGTAGTTTGCTTTGTTGAATTTGCGGTTGCATCGTTGTGTCGAGTTGCTGATCTTAGCGTCTAGTTCCCTTAGAGTTTTGAGTTCTGATCACAGTTTGTCACGCCGCCGCCGCACAGTTCCATCCGTCCACTGCCACCAATCCGAGTTCAGATACACCACCACGTTCCGCCAAGCCGAGTCCATATACACCACCACGACCTACCAATCTGAGTTGAGTTCCATCACCCGTTCGGTTTGTGATCTCTCCGTAGCCAAATTAGTTTTGAGTTGATTAGAGTCGGATTTCACCAATCTTTGTCGTACATAGAAGGGGGGTGATTTCCAAAAAAAAAGAGTCTGGCACGCTTTCCGGAGCAGATTTTAGGCCAGAAATTTCAAGGGTGAAAAATTTTCGTGCCCATACCTTCCTTAGGCCTAGAAACGCATTTTGAGACGTTCGCTACCATAGTGATTTCTGTCGCACTTTTTCAGCCATCGCAGTCCCGAATCGGCACCAAAAAATAGAGAGAGAGAGAGAGAAAATTCAAAGTGTCCTTCTTAGTTGTTTCCGTGCCACGCCGTGATTTCGTTGGTGTTTTAGGCTCGCGTCTATAGTACGGTCTAGCCTAGGATCAGCACAGTACCGATGTTGAGTGTTTATTCAACTTTGCATCTCTTTCTTGATTACTGTTGATCTTTTTGCTACCATATTTTTCAAGCCTACCTACAGCTCCACATATATTCTACTTCGTGCGGTTGACACCTCCTGGCTATCGCTCTACCACATCTTTGAGAGTTTTGACCCGTTGGTTGTACATCACCACCTGCTGCTAGGTAAAAATCGGTAAGAACAAAGAAAAGCTTGACGGATTTGTGTTTCCGCCACACCACATCCCATTCGTAGAACTAGGATCATATTTCTCTGTGTTTTCTATTTATGCTACCCATGCCAAGATGACATGATGAAGTGGCGCATGACGGGACCGATTGGGAGAACATGAAAAACAAGGAGCTACATGATAAATTTGCACAAATGATGTCTGAACAGGTGAATGACATCGAGAACAGATTTACAGAGGCGATTGATGGAGTGGAGAAGATGATCGACACCAAGCTCGACGCCAAGTTTACTGAGTTGATTGCACATCTACCTCAACAGCCTGCTTCCGCTGCAGCACAGCCACCGCACCCACGACGTGCACGACGTATTCTGTTTCCGGCCGGACACGCTGCTGGATTGGTGCTCCGCCTGTTGCTGTTGCAGTTGCTGCTACTGCTGCTGCTTCTGACGTCGGCCAGTATGACGACTACGAGGGTGATTACGAGGATGAGGTGGAACAGGAAGCGCCCTATGCACAACAAGCTGGACGTCCACGTCCCAACATTCGACAAGGTCGACACCCGCCACACCATCAGGTACGTGATGATGAACATGTGCCTAAACTGAAACTGAATCTTAAACCTTTTGAGGGTAGATATATTCCTGATGCTGATCTTACTTGGGAGTTAGAAACTGAACAACGCTTTACATGTTTACAATATCCTGATATTAGACGTGTTACTGCTGCTGTTTGTGAATTCACGGGGTTTGCATCTATTTGGTGGTCTGAACATTGTAGATTGCATGCTAATAGTATTCCAACTACTTGGGCTGCTTTAAAAGATGCTATGCGTACTCGCTGGGTTCCTCCTTATTATCAACGTGAATTGCTACAAAAATTACAGCGTTTGAGACAGGAAAAAATTCTGTAGAGGAATATTATCAGGAATTACAAACTGGATTGATTAGATGTGGCCTAGTAGAGGATAATGAAGCTATGCTTGCACGTTTTATGGGTGGCTTAAACAAGGAGATACAAACTATTCTAGAATACAAGGACTATGCTACTATCACTCGTTTGTTTCATCTTGATTGTAAAGCTGAACATGAAGTGCAGGATCGACAGGCCACTACGAGAACTAACTTTTCTGCAGGACGAACTACATCATGGACATCGTGTGGACCTTCTACATCCACACGTCCTGCTGCGCCACCATCTACTTCAGCCGCCCATTCTTACAGGGAGCCACCAAAACAGCCAGCGCCACCATTCAAGGGTGCACAGAGTGGTCCAGCGGCTAGTTCTTTTTCATCCATGGCTCCCACAGGGCAAACACGAGATCGTGATATTAAATGCCGCAGGTGCCTAGGTGGAGGTCACTTCACAAAAGACTGTCCCTCCAAGCGTGTGATGACCATTACGGCGGATGGTGGGTATGAGTCAGCGAGTGACTATGATGAGGAGACTTTAGTTCTCATTGCTAATGAGGAACAGGGTGCCCATGATGATGCTAATGATATAGAGTATATGTCTCCTGATGATGCGGATAAATATGCTAGTCTGGTTGCTCAACGTGTGTTAAGTGTCCAGGTAACGAAGGCCGAGCAAAACCAGAGGCATAATTTGTTCCACACAAAGGGAGTGGTGAAAGAATGTTCGGTTCGCATCATTATTGATGGAGGGAGTTGCAACAACTTGGCTAGCATGGAGTTTGTGGAGAAGCTATCTCTCACCACAAGACCACACCCTCATCCGTACTATATTCAGTGGTTTAACAATAGTGGTAAGATTAAGGTAACGCGTTCTGTTCGTGTGCACTTTAGCATTGTTGCATATGCTGATTATGTTGATTGTGGTGTGGTACCCATGCAAGCATGCTCTCTTTTACTTGGTAGACCATGGCAATTTGATAGGAATGTTGTACACCATGGTAGGACAAATCAGTTTACTCTGGTTCATCAGGATAAAAATATTGCTTTACTTCCTATCACTACTAGGAGAAAGGCTAGTAGTAGCGCCCCTTTTAGGCTAGTAGTAGCGCCCCCCACCCACTACTGCTAGCACGCTACAGCTAACTTGTAGCAGTAGCGCGCGTACGCACCCGCTACTACTACACAAGGTTATCAGTAGCGCCCCCCTTAGAGCCCGCTACTACTAATACCAGTAGCGCATACATCCAACAAGCGCTACTGGTATTTATTTTTCATTTTCTGTTTCTTTTTCCCATCGTATTTTTTCTGTATTTTTACAGGTATTATACAATATAGTCTCATACACATACATAGGTTTTCTACAGATTACAAATCTCATCATATCATACACATACAATAATCTGATGACCATATATATATCATCATGATCTCTCATATCCAACACAAATGATGTCTCTCATCATGTCATCTCTAAAATAGCGATAGAAGTTGTCACAATATCTTAAATACATGCAACTACAAGCAAGTTTCATCATCCATCTAAACTATGATATATACTAGAAGAGCGGTCACTATGAGGAAGAGTGGAATTATGTAGTAGCTCATGAAGCGCCGCCTCCGATCTTCCTCTCGCGCTAGCGTAAATCTCAAGTAACTAGCTTCCGCTTCCTCTCTGGTATTGAACCCTCTTTGGCTGCCGCCCGGGAACCGGTGCACTTGGGCCTGACACTCTGGCCACTCATCGTACACTCCTAGAACCTTCCCTATGTACACGGCATAGCACTTCTTCGCCATCGATGATCTATGTACCTATTAGAGATGCATATTCATTATAGGAATTCAACAATAGTACACAACATAATATACTTGAGCAACACGAAGACAAAAAGTTAGTGAATAGATGCAACATAAAGTAACATACATAATATAATATACACACGTTGTTCATGGTACCCCAACTAATTCACTAGCTAGCAAGCGTTACGCAAGTAGTTCAACATGACCGTTAAATTACATCACAAAGGTTTCATATCGCTTCCAAAAGTATAGATTCAACCGAGACATCATCATCGGCATAGTCAATACACTAGAACTTCCATCCATCCATATCTGGGAGGACGCACCCTAGCTTATTGAACGGCGTAATGTCCAAAAGTTGCATTCCTACGCGAGTTTTAACATCAGCTCACGATATTGGCCCATGGTATAACATCCCCTTCTTGTCGACGACTTCTTTCATGATGATGGTTGCAATATCCTTCAGGATGCGAAAGAAGTCATCTCTTACTTTATAATCCGGTTCGGCTAAGTTTTTTGCCCATATCATGATATGATTGTCATCTTTGCTTGCCATGCGAAGACGTTGCTGATCCTTTCTGAAATCCATCATGAGATGGATGACATAGTATCCATCATTTGTACTTCCTTCCAGTTAATGGATACTGCAGAAGTTGGTTTTATGCGAGAAACACGGCGCGCGCTTCCTTCGTGACTTTTTATCGATGTGGCCACCCCTCATGCCGAAGCCCTGGAGAGCGGAATCCAGAGGACTCATTACTTTGGTGTAGTCCTTCCTTTTGAAGTTCCTAGACGAGTCGAAATACACGGCATGGGAGACTCGCGGGAAAAGAACGATAAGGACGGCGTGCCCCTCGCTGCGCAAAATAAATGCACCTCAAATTAGCTAGCCTCCATATGAGCAAAGGAATGATTGAAATGTAAAGGCAATCGGGCAATGACTTACATTGGATGATAAGGCACGAGAACCATTTCCTTCTCCTTATTCATCAGCATGAAATTTTCGATGTACTCCCTAGCAGTTTTAAGTTCATAATCACCGAGCGACAAGAAGGACTCATGCGTGTAGTATGGATCTGCCACCGCGATTTGCGAGATTTCCTCTCTTTTGATGACAAAGCTCATATGGAGCGCAAAAAGGCGGACGATCGTAAAATTGAGCCGCCTAGTGAGGAACATCTCAAATATGTGATCAAACCGCAGGAAGAACACTTCCGCAGGCGCCGTCTCGACGTAGCCCATGCCCGGAGGCATACGCACCGCATAAAGTGGATATCCTGGATCCTTCGACGCGAGAAGGCTTTTCTCTGTCGACAGTACATGGTCGTGCAGTCTCCTGAGATCCCCTGATATGCTCTCCAGCGGTTTCGGCGGGAGGATCGGCTCGCCCGCGACATGGATCAACACCGTACCTTTCATCGGTACACGGTCTGCAAAACCGGTTGGCGGAACCGACTTGCTGCTAGAAGCATTGACAACCTTTTTGGCAGCTAAGTCTTTCCTATTCGGTCTCTTCCTCGGCTTCTTCTGGGGGGGGGGAGATTGTGATGAGCCTTTCATAGCGCCCTTAATCGCCAACCCAAGTGTTGACGGTCTGAGCAAGGGTTGTTCATGATGGTTTGAGGCGGCATCTGGAGGCGTGTCCTGCAAGGGTTGCACGAAGAGAGAATTTCTGGACTCAGACCTAGGATGCTCCTGCTCCGACAGAATATCCATCTCCTCGTCCACATGCTCCTTATTGGCCGAGTCATATGGCTGACTCATCATTTCTACTTCCTGATTAATGAAGGTGGTGTTGAGGAATTGCATAGGGTCACCATCCTCGTCCATGACATCATCCATTGCTTGCTGGAGCACGGGGGCGAAATCACGATCCACTCTGCTTGGACCGCCTTCCTCGCGTCGCTCGCCGCTCTCACCCAGCATAACAGGCGGCGCTAATAATTGCGGAGGCGGGGTGGTGGTGTTCATACCTTCTTGAGGATGTGTTGTCGTTGGTGTGTTCATCACGGCGGCCGACTCGACACGAAGAAGACCCTTCGGCCATAGGATGAAATAGCCCTTGCAGTCTGCAAGCCGCTTAGGGGTCTCGTCTTCCTCTCCCCCGAGTTGTACCGGAGGAGCCAAATCCTCGTGGCCCGGTTTGACACTCGCCACGGAAACCTTGAAAGTGGTATTGGGCATCTGCATGGTGTGGATCATCCGATCCGTGGGATTTATTATCGTTGCCTTTCCCATATCCACCGTCTAGCCATTGATCCTATATAGTAAGGTGCATGGGGTTCTTCGAGTCCCACTTGTAGCGGGCCCTGATGAAGTTATACTCCTGCGGGTCGGTGAACTCCGCCAAGGGGTCTGGGATCCCCGCGGCTTCACGTTCCGCGTCCTCCTTGTCCCATATGGGCCTTTTGCCAATGTAACCACGGCTTCCGAGGCGGTGTTTCCCCATGTTCCTTTTCTGAAGCCCCTTGAATTTCGCGGACCTAAGCTTGGCTTCATCGGTAGCGCAAGTGTCCTTGAATTTTAATAACTCAGCTTCCGTAAGTGATGGATTCTCCGCAAAAATCTTGGACAAAGGTTTGTTCTTCTCAATCAATCGTTTCACCCTCACTTTCCACGCGGACAATGCGTTGCTGAACTTGACCATGGCGGTGGCGTTTATGTCAGTCATGGGATCATCATCCCACGGAGTTTTTCTCTCATCCCGATCCGGGAACTTGAATTTGTTGTGCAGCTTTGTAAGGAGTAAATGTTCCATATTTGGTATACTCCTCAAGTCATAGTCGTTGATGCTCCCGGTTTCCCGTACGATGCATCCGACTTGGTTGCCGTAGCACTTGCGAGCTTCCGCCGGCGCTATTGGCTCGAATTTGCCAGGATGCACCTCTGTCACTAGCAGTTTGTCAGTGCCGAGCTTGTTTGGTTTTCGTACCCTCTCCTTCTTCTTATTTGCTGGTTCATTAGCGGCTTCAGCGCCGCCGGTGTCAGTGGCGCCGGTGTCAGTGCCATCGGTGCCATCAGGAGTGCTGTCGGACTCGATTTCGGCGTCCGTCGCACTAGCGGCATTTGGACCTTTGTCTCGTAGCTGAGAAGACATATGGTCGAGGAAGGCGTGTTCATGCTGCTGGTAGTCAAAATCTTCATCTGCACCGGCTTCGTCGTTGGTCGACATGTTTCCTACGATATATTTAGTCTCCAAGTTTAATTCTCAAACTATAAAAAAAGGACTAAATACCGTCCTATCAAATACCGGGCACTCGATATGTCATACTTTGTAGCACAAGTCATGTCGAAATTCACGGTAAATTTCGGCATGACCTTTGCTAAAAAGTGGACATATCGGGAACCTGAAATTTTACGGAACGGAAATAAATCAACATTCCGGCAAAACATAGGCCCCTCGGATCCCTGCATATGGAAAAAGGAAGAAAATTCGTACACAATATCATTTCATTTGCATTTTCAACTCCAAAAGTTCATACAAACTCCAAGCTCATCAACATTAAAGGGTAAGAAAGTTCGTACAAACCCCGTCGCTAACTAATTAGCATTTAGCGTTGGCTGCTTCGCTATTGAACCGTCTCTCGGCTAGGCATGGGCAAAAAGTTTGCTTCCAAGCTCATCAACATTAAAGGGTAAGACAAGTTCCACTCCAATTGCTAAGGCACACACTAAGAAAATTAGCAGCACTAAGGCACACACTAACAAAATTAGCAGCACTAAGGCACATACTTCAACTCCAAAAGAGCAGCACTAAGGCACACACTAACAAAATTTGGATGAACAAATTGCTTGTCAAATGCTAAATTTCTAAATTGCTAACAGATCAACATTTTCAACTCCAATTTTTACTAGCTAAATTGCTTGTCAAATGCCACAAAACCTAGGGTTTACTAGGAGACCTAACCTGGCGGCGTCGGAGCTCTGCAAGAGAGGGCGGCGCGAATCAGGGACGGGCAGGCCGCACGGCGCCGGGGTTCCACGGGGAGGTGCAGCGTCAGAGGGAGATGAGGGGTGCCAGGCGGAGGAAGGCGGAGGGGGGCGAGCGTCGGGGGTCCTCTGGGCGGCGCCGGCGAGCGGAGGGGGGCGAGCGAGCGGGGAAACAAGAGGGAGATGTGTGGGGGGTGGAGGGTAGACAGGGGTGATCTGGTTAATTTAAGTGAAACATAGCAGTAGCGGGCCCTGTCAACGCGCGCTACTGCTAAGTTTAGCAGTAGCGGGCCCTGTCAGCGAGCGCTACTGCTAAACTTAGCGGTAGCGGGCCCTGTCAGCGTGCGCTACTGCTAAACTTAGCAGTAGCGGGCCCTGTCAGAGCGCGCTACTGATATTTATAGCATTTTTTCCCTCTTTTCATTTCCTTTTTAAATTTTTTCCCGAACAACGACCGATACAATTTATATAATGTATATTTAACAGCGGCAATATATAATTTGACCGATCGATAACGCGGTTAAAGTGCAAGTATACAAAATAGATACATATATATATTACAACACACATTTAGTTTCTCAGCGACGAGGACGTTTCTTAGTGATTAGCTTTTCTTTTTTGTTCGTTTCCGAATAATTTAGGCCCTCGTTGTGACTTTTCCTTTTCCATGGAGTATGATCTTTCATAGGTAATGTAGTCTTCATTATTCTTTTGACATATGCTTCATCGTCGTCGTTATCTTCCCTCATAGGGTTGCCGTACTGGTCATAGTCTTCTATGTTGGCGACTACATCCATTCCGACGATGTTTCTTTTGCCTCTCCTCACGACAACACGACTGGGATTTCTCGGGTCGGTTATGTAGAAACATTGTGTCACGTGCTTAGCGTGTATCCATGGCTCATTTTTGGCGATGACATTCACGGTAGCGCTCTTAGCGTCGGGTATAGACATAGTAGTGAAATACCGGTTTTCTCTTTCGACATTCTTAGCCCATCTGACACGGAACATCGTCGCATTGTGTAGTCCAGAGTAGTTAAGCTCCCAGATCTCTTTGACCCTTCCGTAATATCTTTCAGTTGAGCCGTTGTCGTCAGTCATGCATTCTATCGTCACCCCCGAGTTCTGGAAATCACTTTTCATATCTCTGGCCTCCGTATAGAACGTGTATCCGTTTATACCATATGCCTGATAGGTGAGAAAGTTGACAGCAGGGCCATGTGCTAAGGCGTATATGAGCAATGCGTCTGTAGACCCCTCTTCCGGGGGATTGGCAAGAACATGCTCTTTGAACCAAGGCAAGAAAGTGGAGTTGTGCTCTCTAGTAACTTCGGCGTCCGTCTTGCGTAGGCCCTGGTCATGGTACTTCTTGGCGATGGTTTCTTTGTGCAGTGTCACGAAAGGGTCTACCACGTCAAGATGTTGTAGCACTACTAAGTTTTCCCTGTCAAAGTCATTGCGTCGATCCGAGTGGTCGACATGCAGTTCCCTCCCACCGTTGGTGTGTCCTTCTCCTCCGAGCCTCCCATGGTGCTTATTAACGGGCAAACCAACAACAGGGACGACGTCGTCGTCTCCGTTGCTTAGATAATTCTCGCAGAAAGAGATGCACTCTTATGTCAGATAGCCCTGTACGATGCTTCCATCTGGTCGGGACATGTTACAAACGTTGCGTCGATCCGAGTGGTCGACATGCAGTTCCCTCCCACCGTTGGTGTGTCCTTCTCCTCCGAGCCTCCCATGGTGCTTATTAACGGGCAAACCAACAACAGGGACGACGTCGTCGTCTCCGTTGCTTAGATAATTCTCGCAGAAAGAGATGCACTCTTGTGTCAGATAGCCCTGTACGATGCTTCCATCTGGTCGGGACATGTTACGAACGAATCCTTTGATGACCCCATTCATCCTCTCGAACGACATCATGTTGTGCAGGTATGACGGGCCAAGGTCGATGATGTCGTCCACAATGTGGACACACAGATGCACCATGACGTCAAAGAACGCGGGAGGGAAGTACATCTCGAGCTCACATAGTATGACAACAATCTCTTCCTGTAGCCTTGTGAGCTGCTTCGAACTGATCGACTTTCGAGAGATAACATCGAAAAAATTACAGAAACCAGTAAGCGTGTCACGGACGTGCTTGTCCATTATCCCTCTAAGGGCAACCGGTAGTATCTGCGTCATCATCACGTGACAGTCATGAGACTTCATCCCGCTGAACCTTTTTTTCTGCATGTCTAGATATCTGCTTATCTTCCCACAGTAACCGGAACTAACTTTTATTCCGGTAAGACACTTGAAAAATTGATCGATCTCCTTCGTATTGAAGGTGAAGCAAGAAGGGGGGCAATATTTCTCTTCCTTCTTCTTTACTTTTTTGCCCCGCCTGCTGTCCCCCGCCTCTGTCTCCGTCTCTGTCTCGGCCGTTTTACGGGGCATGTGGAGATCTGCCCTTATTTCCAAATCTTCCAAGTCTCTTCTTGCCTTCGGCCCATCCTTGGTCTTCTCCGGCATGTTCATCAGTGTTCCAAGCAAACTCTCGAGAACATTCTTCATGATATGCATTTGATCAAGACAATGAGGTGTATCGAGTTTGGGCCAGTACTCCAAGTCCCAGAAAACAGACCTTGTTTTCCATACCTTCAGCAGCGGCTCCGGTTTTTTCATCTTTCCAGGCGCGGGGCACTCTTTCCAGTTTTTCAACAACTCATCAATTTCGGCGCCGCTCCTCTTACATGGAGATCCTCGATGCTCAGTCTCACCAATGAATAGATCTCCACGGTTTCTCCACGGGTCATTCTTCTCGAGCCATCTTCGATGCCCCATGTACATGATTTTCGCAGCCCCACCATCTTTCGTTAGCTGCTGAGACGTTGTATCATCCATGCACCTCATGCATCCGGAATATCCATGGCACACCTGGCCTGATACATATCCGTAACCGAGATAATCGTGCACCGTCGTCAGCACCGCGACTTTCATATAGAAATATTCTTTTTCGAAAGCGTCCCATGTCTTGACTGGTGATTTCCATAACATTTCTAGCTCCTCTTTCAATAGCTCAAGATATAGATTAATATTATTTCCCGGCTGTTTCGGCCCTTGAATCAGAATGCTCATGTGTATGTTCTTTGTCTTCATGCACTTCCACGGGGGAATGTTGTACATCCATACAAACACGGACCATGTGCTATGGTTGGTGTTCTTCTTGCCAAACGGATTCATGCCATCTGAACTCACGCCAAGCATGACGTTCCTTGGATCAGGATGAAATCCATATTCGGCGTTCAACGCTCTCCACTGGCTTCCATCCACAGGGTGTCTCATCTTCGGATCGTCTCCATCATCAGGAACCTTCCTGACTGCGTGCCACCGCATGAGCTCAGCTTCCTTAGGATCTACAAAATAACGCTGCAGACGAGGAATGATCGGAAAGTACCATACAACTTTCTGAGGAGATTTCTTTCCGTCCTTCTTGTATCTATCAGCATTGCACACCGGAGAACTGGTTTTTTCTGCGTTCTCGTTCCGATAAATGATGCAATCGTTGATGCATGCATGGTATCTAATGTGCGGCAGATCAAGAGGGCACACAATCTTCTTGGCCTCATCGACACTAGTAGGACAAAGGTTCCCCGGGGGAAGAACTGTCTTGTTTAGATACTTGAGATGATCATCGAGGCTTTTGTCGCTCCATTTGTTTTTAGCCTTCATCTTTAGAAGTTCGAGCGTGAAACTCAAGCGGGTCACCTCAGGAGCGCAACAATCATACAATGGAGTCTTCGAGTCTACCTCTAGTTGCTCCAACTTGGCCTCCTCTCTAGAACCAGCTTTGTCGCTAGTCGTCTTCTTGCGAAGCAGGTCTCGAACATGAGGGTCCCGCACGATTGAATTTAGTAGCAACGAAGGATCCGTCATGTCCGCATCTTCTCTGTCATGTTCGGCCTGATCTTCTCCGCCATTACCATGTGCGGCCTCTTCTCCGCCGTCATTTCAAGCGCCCTCTTCGTCTTCGGATCCATCAATCATCTCTTCATCCGCTGCCATGGGGTTATTGGTTGCACCGTCGATATCGTCATCATCATCTTCAGTTATCCATCGAGTATAGTCATCCATGAAACCATATCTAAGAAGGTGCGCCTTCAAGCGTCCACCCTTAAAGGGGTCTAGCCAGACTCCTTCTTTGCATTTTCGACACGGACATAAAATCTCCTTTTCATTTTTTTCAATCATGTCGTCCCCTGCGGATCGCAAGTATCTGTCCACCATCCTTCCACAGACCTTCATGGTCGCCTACGAGTTATACAAAAAAAAGATTATAACGACATGCATATGCATATCAAAGTCATACAAAAATTCGGCATGACCTTCCTAAAAATAGGACATATAGAGTTTGCCCGAAATTCGCCGAAACGGAAGTAAATCGACATTTCGGCAAAACATAGGCAAACTCTCATATCACACACCCATACACACACACACAAATATTTTCATTGATGCAAAGCACAATTTTTTACTCACATCTCATGCATCCACGTACCTAGCTAGCTAGCTTGTAATTAATTAAGAGAGAGAGAGAGAGTTTTATGCATGATATGTGGTGGTGGAGGAGGAGAAAATTAGAAGGAAAGAGAGAGATATTGCATTAATGAAGATGGTGTGTAGTGCATTAATTGAGATGGTGTAATGCATTAATGGAGATGGACAAGAGGTAGGAGAAGGAATGAGGAAGAAGAAAGTGAGGGAGAGAGAGAGGAGGGGGGAGGGGGATGGTTGGTGAAAAGGTGGCTGCTGCGCCTTACCAGCAACGCCTGTACCGCTACGGTGCTACTGCTATTTTGTTAGTAGTAGCGACCCTTTAGAGAACGCGCTGCTTCTATTTGCAGGCCTCTGGGTTAAGTTGGGTCCACTTTAGCAGCAGCGGGCGGAACGGAATGGCGCTACTGATAAGTAGATAGTAGTAGCGGGCTTTCCAGGGGGGCGCTGCTACTAGAACTTGTCAGCTGGGTTTGGTGGGGACCACCTTTACTAGTAGCAGGTCTACAGAGGCGGCGCTACTGATACAGGCATATCAATAGCGGGCGTCCATATAGCGCGCTACTGCTAAGTAGCAGTAGCGCCCGTCTTTAAAGGGCACTACTGTTAAGCCTCTACCTATAAGCTTGTTTTCCCAGTTATCTTTTTGGTCTGACTTTGAATGGTTGTTTCCTTGCCATTTGCAGGATCATCTTCATCTGCTTGACAATCCACCACAGCCTGAGGCCGTTGATATGCAAGAGTTCAAGGACGAAGTGCCGATCTCGGCAGCACCTATGGTGGAAGAAGGTGTTGTTCAAATCTTGGGTGGTGAGGCTACCGGCCATATTGTTGAGGGTGATGATGGGGATCAGGTTCTACTGAGCGACCGGCTGCCGAAAAGGTGTCATTTCCTGGTGTTGCAGAGAAAAGTTCAGGTGCCCCTGCTGCCCCTCGTCCTTCTCGGGATGGACAGAAGAGGCTGAAGATAGTCTTCGCTCTGCGGCCGATGGTTGCTGGTGTCCGGTTAGTGCTTGTGACTTTGCTGCGTTTTTGTTTTGTTTGTACTCCTTGTTTTGGCTTCTGCCTTATTTCAGAGATCGGTCTGCTGTGAGTGCCTCCTCTGGTCTGCGTTCTTCGACATTTGTTCCTTAGGAGACCGCTTCGAGACCTGATCCTGAGCATATGTTGACCCTTTTGTCGAATCCTCTGGAGCCGAGTATGGGCGCCGTTCCTGCGGGCGACCATTTTGAAGATTTTGGGTGCGTGACTGCTGAAGTTGAGCCCTCTTCAAGGACTCCTGCTATGTATTCTGCGCCATCTGCTTCGGCGCAGTGTACTCTGGATAAAGAGGGGCTTTCGATGGAGGATAAAACATCCTTCTTTGACCGCATGACTCAGCATGTAAATTTCCTGATCTATGTCATGTTTCTATAGTTCTCGTTCTGTAAATTATTTGGTGCGCGATAGCGCTCCCGATGGGAGTAGCCCCCGAGGCTGCGTGCAACCACTTGTGGTTGGGCGTAGCCTTTTAATCCATTTGTCAATTGATTTGCCTTGGATCTTATTCTTTTGTAGCCGCTCTTTAAAGTATGCGAGCGCATTCTGAATGAGGTTGATCGGTACCGAGCTGGTCATGACGAGGCTCAGGCTAAGCTGAGTCAAATGGCTGGTAAGTGCTTCTTCGCTTCTGTATGTATTTCTCATATTGTTGGCGTGCTTACGGGGTCGAATTTCTTTTGCAGCTCGTAAGAAGACCGCGAAAAAGCGGGTTGCAGAATTGGAGAAGGAGGTGGTGCTTCTTCGCAGTGACTTGGATTCGAAGGAGCGAGACCTTGACTCGCAACACGGCGAGGTTGAGCATCTTCATCGAGTGGGGGAGAAACTGGGGCAATTGGAGCAGGCCGAAGCTTCTGAGGCTAGGCGTCTTCGCACTCTTCCGAGTGCTCTTCTAGATAATTTGTCCTTCCTTTCTTGTGTTTGCCTGACGAGTTGAGGTATATGAGGTGTTGACGAGTGTTTTTGTTGTAGGTGCTATCAGTGTTGAGGCTTCTATGTTGCTTCAAAGGGGGTCTAACGCTCTTCGCGGTGCTGTGAATGTCGTGGAGGGTGTTGTAGATTCTGTGAAAGTTGCGGTTGGCGAGGCCTCGATCGTCCTCGAGCTTTTTCATGAAGTCGTGTTCTTGGAGGTTGAGGTTCCGCAGGTCCTTGGTTCCCTGGTGGGTGCCTTCGACAAGGATGAAAGCTTTTTGGAGTCCATCGCTCGGGGTAATGTGGTGAGTGGTCTTGAGACGGCCTTCATGGTTCTAATGGGCCATGGCGTGTCCATTTATTATGATGCCATGGTTTCAACTGTTCCTGAGTGCACTGAAGAGCAAGGGCTTCGGGATTCAGATTTGGCGCGGCGCCTACGAAAAATTGTGGAGGAGCATGCTCGCGCTCGGGAGGACGCTGAGTAGTTATTTAATTTTCTCTGTATCTGTAGCTACTGCAATTGATAGGGTGATTTTTTTAAGGAATCCCCTTGATTTTTGTGAATCCAATGAATTTTTGCTTTCGAGCCCCTGAGTGTTATGCTTGACTGTTTGATGTGTGCATCTTCTTGCCTTAGGCTTCGACTATTACTGTGCACTCATGGGGTTCCTTGAGGGAGGATGCAAGGGAGGACGCTTATGAGTCCCTCCACGTTCGTCTTAAATATGTCGAGCATGCGCTTATCTGAGTGAAAGGAGTGGTTGCGGTGGAGCGCTCAAAATGTGAGCGATCAGAGGGTGTTATAGAAACCCTGGGTGATTGTATGCCCAAACTTGTTGGGGTGATGAAAGGTAAGTCCTCGAGTGCTTCCTTCTATCTCATTGTAATGTGCTTGGACTGATGCTTCTGCTTTGCTGTAGTTGTATCTAGTAATGGGCGTCGTGAAGCTGAAGTTGTGCAGGCGGAGATGTCTCGTCTTGATGATCCATCCGTTCAAGTAAAAAAAATCCTTTCTGGGCGCATGGATACAAGCCTCATGTTTTTTTCCCTCTTGTGCGAGCGAGCCGGCCAAGTCCCCAAGGTTGTTGATTTCTGCGAGCGCGTCCTTCGCGTGGTCTATGGCAAGCTATTTCCTTTGAATGAAGCGTTGAAGAATCTTGAAGATATCTTTTTGCGATTTACCCATCCAAAAGGTGTTCGAGAAATGGTGAGGAATCTGATGCATGAGGGAGCCTCATGTGTAGGGCTTCCCAATGAGGACATCCCTACTAATGTTACACCCACATCCTCACCAATTACACATATTGGACCAGTTACTAGAGCACACGCACGTCAACTAAATTATCAGGTACTTTCGTTTCTTGTGAATCCTTCTAATGTTCATGAACATATGATGCTGCCTAAATTAGATACTTTTGTTTTGCTTATGAATGAAGGATCTAGCATGGACACGAAGGATGGTCATTGGAGCGGGATCAAGCATGGAGAAGAAGGTGCGCGCGCGGGAAAGGACAATGGAGCTTCCAGTGGGGATTTTCGCACTTTGAAGCCACCATAAGGCGTGCATGAAGGCTTGGACGAAATACACGAGATGCCACTTCATTATTTTCGTCCAAGGGAAATTATAGGTGCTGCATCACCTTAATATTGGGCTGGGCCCATGTAATTTCGAAATAATACCTTATAGGCTGTTTTTAGAGTCCGTATGTGTGCGGAAACCGAGTTAGGGTTGTTTTCGGACCCCTCCTCCAAGGGGTCACGAAAATCCCCTCTGTTACCCCATATATATATATATATATATATATATATATATATATATATATATATATATATCCCTTAGGGCGTTGTTTAGACTTGGGTTTTAATTAGATTTAAGTTAGCCATAGCAGCAACTTCGAGTTCTTCGTTTGTGTCATCCGACCAGGCCAAGACCGCATTGGAACCCCAACTTTCGTCAATCATTCATCTTATATTCGCAATATCTGGATTGCAATTCTTAGTTCTTGCTTGTTCTTTCGATTGCTTGCAGGAATTAGACCTTCGTGGTCAGGTTGATCGTGCATCCGCGGGATCAATAACCTCCCGGAGTTGGTTTAGCGATCGCTAAGGCGCAACGTCTTCGCACGTTCGTAGTCGGGTCGTGAAAGTCGTCTCCACCAAAAATCGATCTCCACCATCTCGTCGAAACATCGGGACACCTTCGCTTCTATCAAGTGGTATCAGATTTCCAGGTTGCTCGGTGAGATTTACCAGTTTTTCGTAGTCTAGATTACTTCTGTTTTTCATACCTACAATCCACGAAAAAGCCAAAAAAATTAGGGTTAGATCATCACGTCCGAAGACGGTCCGAGCCTTTTGTCCAGTTTTCTTTACAGTAGTTTGCTTTGTTGAATTTGCGGTTGCATCATTGTGTCGAGTTGCTGATCTTAGCGTCTAGTTCCCTTAGAGTTTCGAGTTCTGATCACAGTTTTTCACGCCGCCTCCGCACAGTTCCATCCGTCCGCTGCCACCAATCCGAGTTCAGATACACCACCACGTTCCGCCAAGCCGAGTCCATATACACCACCACGACCTACCAATCCGAGTTGAGTTCCATCACCCGTTCGGTTTGTGATCTCTCCGTAGCCAGATTAGTTTTGAGTTGATTAGAGTCGGATTTCACCAATCTTTGTCGTACGTAGAATGGGCTGATTTCCACAAAAAAGAGTCTGGCACGCTTTCCGGAGCAGATTTTAGGCCAGAAATTTCAAGGGTGAAAAAATTTCGTGCCCATACCTTCCTTAGGCCTAGAAACGCATTTTGAGACGTTCGCTAACATAGTGATTTCTGTCGCACTTTTTCAGCCATCGCAGTCCCGAATCGCCACCAAAAAAAAGAGAGAGAGAGAGAAAAAAAATCAGGGTGTCCTTCTTAGTTGTTTCCGTGCCATGCCGTGATTTCGTTGCTGTTTTAGGCTCGCGTCTCTAGTACGGTCTAGCCTAGGATCAGCACAGTACCGACGTTGAGTGTTTATTCAACTTTGCATCTCTGTCTTGATTACTGTTGATCTTTTTGCTACCATATTTGTCAAGCCTACCTAAAGCTCCACATATATTCTACTTCGTGCGGTTGACACCTCCTGGCCATCGCTCTACCACATCTTTGAGAGTTTTGACCCGTTGGTTGTACATCACCACCTGCTTCTAGGTGAGAATCGGTAAGAACAAAGAAAAGCTTGACGGATTTGTGTTTCCGCCACACCACATCCCATTCGTAGAACTAGGATCATATTTCTCTGTGTTTTGTGCCAGGATCACATGATGAAGTGGCGCATGACGGGCCCGATTGGGAGAACATGAAAAACAAGGAGCTACATGATAAATTTGCACAAATGATGTCTGAAAAGGTGAATGAAATCGAGAACAGATTTACAGAGGCGATTGATGGAGTGGAGAAGATGATCGACACCAAGCTCGACGCCAAGTTTACTGAGTTGATTGCACATCTAACTCAACAGCCTGCTGCCGCTGCAGCACAGCCACCGCACCCACGACGTGCACGACGTATTCTGTTTCCGGCCGGACACGCTGCTGGTGTTGGTGCTCCGCCTGCTGCTGTTGCAGTTGCTGCTACTGCTGCTGCTTCTGACATCGGCCAGTATGACGACTACGAGGGTGATTACGAGGATGAGGTGGAACAGGAAGCGCCCTATGCACAACAAGCTGGACGTCCACGTCCCAACATTCGACAAGGTCGACACCCGCCACACCATCAGGTACGTGATGATGAACATGTGCCTAAACTGAAAATGAATCTTAAACCTTTTGAGGGTAGATATATTCCTGATGCTTACCTTACTTGGGAGTTAGAAACTGAACAACGCTTTACATGTTCACAATATCCTGAGAATAGACGTGTTACTGCTGCTGTTTGTGAATTCACGGGGTTTGCATCTATTTGGTGGTCTGAACATTGTAGATTGCATGCTAATAATATTCCAACTACTTGGGCTGCTTTAAAAGATGCTATGCGTACTCGCTGGGTTCCTCCTTATTATCAACGTGAATTGCTACAAAAATTACAGCGTTTGAGACAGGGAAAAATTCTGTAGAGGAATATTATCAGGAATTACAAACTGGATTGATTAGATGTGGCCTAGTAGAGGATAATGAAGCTATGCTTGCACGTTTTATGGGTGGATTAAACAAGGAGATACAAACTATTCTAGAATACAAGGACTATGCTACTATCACTCATTTGTTTCATCTTGATTGTAAAGCTGAACTTGAAGTGCAGGATCGACAGGCCGCTACGAGAACTAACTTTTCTGCAAGACGAACTACATCATGGACATCGTGTGGACCTTCTACGTCCACACGTCCTTCTGCGCCACCATCTACTTCAGCCGCCCATTCTTACAGGGAGCCACCAAAACAGCCAGTGCCACCATTCAAGGGTGCACAGAGTGGTCCAGCGGTGAGTTCTTCTTCATCCATGGCTCCCACAGGGCAAACACGAGATCATGATATTAAAAACCGCAGGTGCCAAGGTGGAGGGCACTTCACAAAAGACTGTCCCTCCAAGCGTGTGATGACCATTACGGCGGATGGTGGGTATGAGTCAGCGAGTGACTATGATGAGGAGACTTTAGTTCTCATTGCTAATGAGGAACATGGTGCCCATGATGATGCCCATGATATAGAGTATATGGCTCCTGATGATGCGGATAAATATGCTAGTTTGGTTTCTCAACGTGTGTTAAGTGTGGAGGTAACGAAGGTCGAGCAAAACCAGAGGCATAATTTGTTCCACACAAAGGGAGTGGTGAAAGAACGTTCGGTTCACATCATTATTGATGGAGGGAGTTGCAACAACTTGGCTAGCATGGAGTTGGTGGAGAAGCTATCTCTCACCACAAGACCACACCCTCATCCGTACTATATTCAGTGGTTTAACAATAGTGGTAAGATTAAGGTAACGCGTTCTGTTCGTGTGCACTTTAGCATTGCTGCATATGATGGTTATGTTGATTGTGATGTGGTACCCATGCAAGCATGCTCTCTTTTACTTGGTAGACCATGGAAATTTGATAGGAATGTTGTACACCATGGTAGGACAAATCAGTTTACTCTGGTTCATCAGGATAAAAATATTGCTTTACTTCCTATGTCTCCTGAACAAATTGTGAAAGATGATCTTGCTAGAGCTAGTAAAGCTAAACAGGAGAAAAATAAGAGTGAAAATGAGATAGCAGCTAAATAATTTGAGCAACAACATAAGACTAATAGAAAATCTTCTTCTGCTGTTTCTAATGAAATTAAATTGACTAGTCCAACTTTGCTTGCTACTAAGGTTGGTATTTCGGATTTGGATGTTAGTCAATATGTGTGCTATGCTTTTGTGTGCAAAGAAGATTTGTTTTCATTTGAGGAATTGCCTCCTGTTGTCACTGACCTTTTGCAGGAGTTTATAGACATCTTTCCCCAAGACGTACCACCGGGATTACCACCTATTCGAGGGATTGAGCATCAGATTGAATTAATTCCCGGTGCTTCGCTGCCCAACCGTGCGCCATACTGTACCAATCCTGAGGAGACGAAGGAGATTCGGCTTTACGTGCAAGAGCTACTCGACAAAGGTTATATACGCGAATCCCTTAGTCCTTGTGTTGTTCCTGTTATATTAGTGCCAAAAAAGGATGGAACATGGCGTATATGTGTTGATTGTAGAGCCATTAATAATATTACTGTTCGTTATCGTCATCCTATTCCTAGGTTAGATGATATGCTTGATGAATTAAGTGGCTCTACCATGTTTTCCAAAGTTGATTTGCGTAGTGGATACCATCAAATTCGCATGAAATTAGGAGATGAATGGAAAACGGCATTTAAAACTAAGTTTGGATTATATGAGTGGTTAGTCATGCCTTTTGGGTTAACTAATGCACCTAGCACTTTCATGAGATTAATGAACGACGTTTTACGTGCTTTCATTGGACGATTTGTGGTAGTCTATTTTGATGATATACTGATTTATAGAAAATCTTTGGAGGAACATTTGGATCATTTACGTGCTGTTTTTATTGCTCTACGTAATGCACGTTTGTTTGGTAACCTTGGGAAGTGCACCTTTTGCACCGACCGAGTATCGTTTCTTGGCTATGTTGTTACTCCGTAGGGAATTGAAGTTGATAAACCAAGATCGAGGTGATTGAGAGTTGGCCGCAACCCAAAACGGTCACACAAGTGAGGAGTTTTCTTGGCCTCGCTGGATTCTATAGGCGTTTTGTGAGAGATTTTAGCGCCATTGATGCACCTCTCAATGAGCTTACACGCAGGGATGTGCCTTTTACTTGGGGTACCGCACAGGAAGAAGCCTTCACGGTATTGAAAGATAAGTTAACACATGCTCCTTTGCTCCAACTTCCTGATTTTAATAAGACTTTTGAGCTTGAATGCGATGCTAGTGGGAGTGGTTTGGGAGGTGTGTTATTACAAGATGCTAAACCTGTTGCGTACTTTTCTAAAAAATTGAGTGGGCCTAGTCTGAACTATTCTACTTATGATAAGAATTATATGCTCTTGTTCGGACATTAGAAACTTGGCAACATTATTTATGGCCCAAAGAATTTGTTATACATTCTGATCATGAATCTTTGAAACACATAAGAAGTCAAGCAAAACTTAATCGTATACATGCTAAGTGGGTTGAATTTATTGAGACTTTCCCTTATGTCATTAAATACAAGAAGGGGAAAGATAATATTATTGTTGATGCATTGTCTCGTCGTTATACTATGCTTTCACAACTTGATTTTAAGATATTCGGTTTAGAGACAATCAAAGATCAATATGTACATGATGCGGAATTTAAAGATGTATCGCAGAATTGTAGAGAAGGTAGAACATGGAACAAGTTGGTGCTTAATGATGGATTCGTGTTCCGTTCTAACAAGCTATGCATTCCAGCTAGCTCTATTCGTCTTTTGTTGTTGCAGGAGGCGCATGGAGGAGGATTAATGGGACACTTTGGCGTGAAGAAGACGGAGGATGTACTTGCTACACATTTCTTTTGGCCAAAGATGAGACGGGATGTTGAGCGTTTTGTGTAACAGCCCACATGTAATAACTATCAACACCATGTAATTTATTTCCTCTGTTGGACTTGTAACTTGGCATGGTGGAGGTGAATGTCATTTCATGTGGTGATTTTAATTGACATTGGGATTGGAGTCATGTTGAGTTGTTTTCCTTTGCATCCAAAGTGGCTCAAGAAGGATATTGTTGGAATTTTCCTTGTCACATGCTCACTCCACTTGACCCCAAATTTGGCCTACCCATTTCTATAGCTTTTGCAAGGGCTTTAAAACCCTCAAAGTATTTTTGCCATCATCAAAAACAGGAGCTCTAGTTCAAAGTGATTTTGAAATTCAAAATGATCTCACACTTTTGTTGTTGCCAAAAATGCCCAAACCATTTTTGGAAATTGAGGAATATTACAAGGATCATTTTGCATATTTTTATGCATTTTTATTCCTTGTAAATAATCTTGGAAAAACTCTTTTCCTTTCTGTTTAAATTTTAAATGGAAAGGAACCATCAGGGTCGTTTTTCTTTTGCTCACTGGAATTCCTGTTGCAGGCCCGACCCGTCTGGCCTTTCCCTACGACTTGGGCTGGGAGCCCGGCCGCGAAGGGGTAAGTGGCTCGTGCCCGAGCCGTGCGATCCCCATCCGACGGCTCTCTCCCTTCGTCTTTCCAGCGAGGACAGAGGTCCCCTCCCCCCTTCTCTCTCACGAGCGCGTCCGGCCATGGGAGGTGGAGCCCTCCGTCCAGGGAGAGCGAGAGCTCCCTATTTGAGGCAGCTGGAGACGCCCGGGGAACCTAGGGTTCCGCTCCCCCAGTTTTTCCCTCGGGACATCGCCGCCACACTCAGTTCCTTCCCCGTCTCGCTCCGCCACGGCCGCAGGTGAACGGAGTCGAATTCGCCGCCACCTCAGAGTCTTCCATCGATTCCTTGCTCCACGCCGTCGTGGTGACCTCTGTATGCGCGTTTTTCCCTTCAGGAGCGTGCCGGGAGGAGCAGGACGTCCCCGAGCCGTGGATCCCCGCCGCGGGCCGTCTTCTTCCTCGACGCCGACGACAGCGTCTTCTTCCTCTACGGCGAGGCCGGGACGCTCTAAGTGACCCACTAGGTGAGCCACAACGACGCCCCCTCCCGTAGTTCCTTGTTGTGCTCGAATCGCGTAGTGGTAGGTTTTTCCGTCGTTCGGCTCGTCGACGTCGAGCATCCCAGGGCCGCCGCGTCCAGTGCGTCGCCGGAGCGTGTTCGTGCGTGTTGAGAGCGCGTCCAGGGCGAGCCTCTGACCGTGGAAACAGGCATGCACAGCAGTAGTAGTCGAGCGCACGTCTGGTCTGAACCCAGTGCAGCAGGTGTTCGTCGGAGCCGCGAAGTTCAGTTGAACCTGGCGTCCTCTCCGGTGAGCTTCAGACCCTAGCTGGGGCACCCACGGGTACGTGGTGATGCCCTCTACCGTTTGCCATCGTTGCCGTGACCATAGGCGTCGTGTGCTCGTCGCCCGTGTCGCCTGAAGATGACTGCGCCGCCGTGCTTCAGAGGGGTTCAGAGGTGGCTCTCCGTCGTGATGTTCCCGGCCAGTTTCCGGCGAGAATGGAGTGGAGACTTGGCGCTAGGGTGCTCCCAGGCTTAGCAGGGGGTGCCTTCTCGCGGTTGAGGGTCACGGTGGAGCTGGAGGTGGCCGGAGTCCGAGGGGAGCTTCGCCGTAGTTCGCCGCCATGCGCCTGTCAGTGCAAGGCAGGGCCTTTGTCTTCAGTTTGCGCTGCAAGGGGGAGCAACACCTTAACCTGCCTACGCTGTTGTATCTGTTCAGAAATCGAACAGCAGCGCAGTGGCAAGGGGGTGTAGAGGGGAATGGCTCGGCCTGGGTTCGAATCCCAGCCGGCGCACCCCCTTTTTCTTTTCATTTTTTTGCCTCCAGCCAAGTAGTCCTGTGCGCCTGGGCCGTGGAGAGGAGAGTGGGCCGTTTGGCCGAAGCCAGCCCAGGCCGGCTGGGCTTCCCCCTTTTCTTTTTTTATTTATTTTATTTATTCTTTTTTTTCTGTTTTTATTTCCTTTAAGTTTGAATTCAAATTCAAACTAGAGTTTCACCTCCTGTTCAAATTGAGGCATGCCTTATATCTTTTTAGGGTAGTTTGAGCTACTGGTCAGCATAGTGGGGAGCATTTTTGCAGTTGAACCCCTATGATTTGGAAGCATGGTCAATCTTGCAAAATGCCCCCTGTAAATTCTTGATTTTGCAAAGTTTGTTCAAATATCAAAGTGGCCCATGCCATATATGAAATTGGGGTAGTTTTGCACAAGGAATTGCATGGTGATGATGATTTATTCATCTGAACCTTTTAAAAATTCATGTGGTGCAATTTTGCACTCAGACCCCTGAACTTCAGTTGAATTTGCAACTGCCCTTGCAAATTCAAATTGAGACATAACATATATGTTTTTGGGGTGCTTTTCTGCTAGGATTTCAATGGAGATGTCTTCATGATGTTCTGAGCAACTCATGAAATTTAGGTGTGATCACCTGGTTCAGAAGCTTTCAGATCTTTCTGCCTGCAGCATTTCAACTTCAGTGCATTTGAAATGTTGTTCATCTGGTCTTTTCAAGTCTGTTCCAAGTCATTTTCTTTCTTCAAGTCAGCCCCTATCATATTGTCATATGCATAGTGGCTGGCCTCAAACCTTGTTGCTCCTTCCTGTGTGTCGATTTCACCGACACTACTCCGTCTCCGGAATCATGGTTTTACTTTCATGTTATTTAAAATTCTTGTAATGCTTGTTGTTCATGTCATGCTATCATGCTACTTGCACCTAAATTAAGGCTTAGACCAAAGCCATTACAATTTAAGTAAATGCAAATGAAGTTGATGACTTGTCGTCACCACCTTCATTTAAAGTTGACTAGACAGGGTCACATCATGTAAATAAAACTTGAACATGCCATCCTTATTTGAGTTTGCATCTGTTGCTTACTTGTGTGTTTTCCTTGCCGGTATCTTACGTTAGCACCCGAGACTGACGAGGAGACTTACGTGGAGCTGTCCGACACCGAGCCCGAGGGTACCGTGAGTGCTGCTTCGACTACCTTACCAGGCAAGGGGGAGATCTGTGTCATTACTTTATAACTTTCTGCTCGTGCCTAGCTGTAGATCTAGAACGTTATTGCTTGATCCTATTTATCTTATATGCCATGTTTAAAAACCATACAGCCATGATCCCCACATCCCATCAAACCATTGTTCGGCTAAGTTACCGCTGCTCAGCCATTGCTTAGTATGGATAGAAAACTTGCTGCTTACCCTATATACTTATGGTTGGGATACCATGTTATAAAAGAAGTTGGTTGATATTTATTATTGTTAAATGGTGTTAATTATATTTGACGAAAGGTGGAAGGCTGGACTATTCCCGTCTGGTGCTTTGTTCCATTTGAGTCACCTAGGACCCGAGTTCCGGGTATTGTGTTTCTTGACGAGCGTGCCTAATCGTGTGTGGGGTTTTATGGGGCCCCCTTGTCTTACCTACCTAGCCTCGTACATTCTAGTGGTGGCCCGAGCTGATTTACATTTGCAATGTGTGTGTGTTGGTTGGATCCCCAGTTGTTTCCAAACCAACCAGGGCCAGGAGGACATAGTTTCTTGGCTGGCCCACTTTGTCCGGCTGAGGACCCGGTCTCATAAGAGAACTAACCGGTTATCCAAACCTGCGACAGACGGTAGAGACCGATTCGAGAGCGTGGCCAGCTTTTGAGTTGGGTGTCGACTCACCGGGGGCCACCCGGATTTGTGCGTTGTTAGTTAGAGGGACTCTGACGTTCCGGGGTTTCAGGCGCTTACCTAGCCATGTGGAAACCGGGCGTACATGCGACGTCTATAATGGACAGTTGGTACACCCCTGCAGGGTAAATCTTTTCGAAAAGCCGTGTCCGCGGTTATGGACTACTTGAGACCTACTCCTTGTTCATAGAATAACGTCAATTATAATCATGCTATAAAACTTGACAAACCGTGTGCGTGCCTTGGTTGTCTTTCTTCGTCCAGGGGGGGACCGAGAGAGAAACGAGGTTGTGTTATGTTTGCGTAAGTAGGTGGATAGCCGGCCTATGACACGTTGTCGACGTAACTTCTTGGATCTCGTCTTTATTCTGATAGAACGAGTAGCCACCATATATGCTAGTACGGCTGCAACCTGTCTACATCTTTACCTTACCTGTAGCGTTAGTTATTCCGTAATGACATGTTCTCACCCCCGTTTACATTTCTGTCTTTACCGCTTTGCCTGATCGGCCGCTGCAGTGGACTACTACCTCGACCCCAGCACCGGACGTTACTTCGTGGAGGTGCCACCGGAGGACGATGACGAGTATGAGTACCTCGACCAGTAGGATCCTTTAGTTGGGCTCAGACGTTCCCGTGGGTGGATTTATGTGTAGCCCTCTCTAGGGCAATTTGGATCTTGACCGTACTCGGTCCCTACTATGTTTCCTCTTGTTGTATTGATGTACTGATGAGATGTACTCATGGTGATGTTATGTTGTTAGACAGTGGCGTTGTATGCCCTGCTCTAATTATTTTCTATATGTTTTTTCTTCTTATAGAGTTATGCTTATATACTTGTTGTCGAGAATCCGGCAGCGACACGAGTGCGAGTGTCGTGCGCCGGTGGCGTTTGATGCGCTTCTAACTCCGACCGGACGCGAAAGCGACTAGTTAGAGTTAGTACCGCATCAGGGGCCTTACATTTTGTTGCTCGCTGCACTACATGTCAAAAAGCTAAGTCACGACTCAATCCTCATGGTTTATACATGCCTTTACCTGTACCTAGTGTTCCGTGGGAGGACATATCCATGGACTTTGTTTTAGGCTTGCCTCGAACAAAGAAGGGGAGGGATAGCATATTTGTTGTCGTGGATAGATTTTCTAAGATGGCACACTTTATACCATGTCATAAAAGTGATGATGCTGCTAATGTTGCTGATTTATTTTTTCGTGAGATTATTCGCTTACATGGTGTGCCCAATACTATTGTCTCGGATCGTGATACTAGGTTTCTTAGCCATTTTTGGAGATTCTTATGGGCTAAGTTGGGGACTAAACTACTTTTTAGTACTACATGTCATCCCCAAACTGATGGACAAAATGAAGTAGTCAATAGGACTTTGTCTACTATGCTTAGGGCCGTTTTTAAAGAGTAACTTGAAACTGTGGGAAGAATGTTTACCAAATATTGAATTTGCTTATAATCGTTCATTGCATTCTACCACTAAAATGTGCCCTTTTGAGATTGTTCATGGTTTTCCATCTTCGGAGAAGGTTAATTTTGATGCTAAGCAACGTGCTAAATTGATATTAAAAATGCATGAGTTAACTAAAGAAAACATTGAGCGAATGAATGCTAGATACAAGCTTGTTGGTGATAAGGGTAGAAAGCATGTTGTGTTTGAACCCGGAGATCTTGTTTGGTTACATCTACGTAAAGATAGGTTTCCTGATTTGCGCAAGTATAAGTTAATGCCACGAGCTGATGGTCCCTTTAAGGTTTTGCAGAAAATTAATGATAATGCATATAAACTTGAGCTACCTGCAGATTTTGGGGTTAGTCCTACATTTAATATTGCAGATTTGAAGCCTTATTTGGGAGAAGATGATGAGATTCCGTCGAGGACGACTTCAATTCAAGAAGGGGAGGATGATGAGGACATCCCTACTAATGTGACACCCACATCCTCACCAACTACACATATTGGACCAGTTACTAGAGCACGCGCACGTCAACTAAATTATCATGTACTTTCGTTTCTTGCGAATCCTTCTAATGTTCATGAACATATGATGCTGCCTAAATTAGATACTTTTGTTTTGCTTATGAATGAAGGACCTCGCATGGACACGAAGGATGGTCATTGGAGCGGGATCAAGCATGGAGAAGAAGGTGCGCGTGCGGGAAAGGACAATGGAGCTTCCAGTGGGGATTTTCGCACTTTGAAGCCACCATAAGGCGTGCATGAAGTCTTGGACGAAATACACGAGATGCCACTTCATTATTTTCGTCCAAGGGCAATTATAGGTGCTGCGTCACCTTAATATTGGGCTGGGCCCATGTAATTTCGAAATAATACCTTATAGGCTGTTTTTAGAGTCCGTATGTGTGGGGAAACCGAGTTAGGGTTGTTTTCGGACCACTCCTCAAAGGGGTCACGAAAATCCCCTCTGTTCCCTCATATATACATCCCTTAGGGCGTCGTTTAGACTTGGGTTTTAATTAGATTTAAGTTAGCCATAGCAGCAACTTCGAGTTCTTCGTTTGTGTCATCCAACCAGGCCAAGACCGTATTGGAACCCCAACTTTCGTCAATCATTCATCTTATATTCGCAATATCCAGATTGCAATTCTTAGTTATTGCTTGTTCTTTCGATTGCTTGCAGGAATTAGACCTTCGTGGTCAGGTTGATCGTGCATCCGCGGGATCAATAACCTCTCGGAGTTGGTTTATCGATCGCTAAGGCGCAACGTCTTCGCACGTTCGTAGTCGAATCGTCAAAGTCGTCTCCACCAAAATCGATCTCCACCATCTCATCGAAACATCGGACACCTTCGCCTCTATCATTGCCTCATGTGTAGAGTTTCCTTGATGTATGTCTTGTAGAATTTAGTTGGTATCTTTGTGAATATGTGGTGCTACTCCTGGCGCTTTGTCGAGTTCTGTTGCTTCAGTCTTTGTCATAGTTTTTGTCTTCCAGCTATTTCAAATGCGATCAAGCCCTCGAGCGCTTGGTTAAACTGTTGCTGAGCCGTGGGTGTGTGGAGGATGCCTCGGGGGTGAATTCGCTGCGTGAGCCTTCGAGTGCTGATTAAGGGATTACTAGTCATTAACCCGTGCTCTTGCACGGGCTAGAAATTTTTGAAAATATTAATATTGTTAAAGGAAGTTTATATAAGTATTATTTTATTTGAATCGTGTAGAAAGAAAAGTGCAAAATATTTACAAATATCATTTACTATTTATATTCATAGTGTATAACGGTTTGTATTTCCCTACTTCGTATTATGCTTAAAACATCGTGTATCATCTTAAATATTTATAAAAAAAAATTATTCAGCACTGCGCCAGACCAAATAGTGGTGACATCATTATATGTATTTAACTCATAACTTTTGTAATTATTAAATACATTGAAAATGTGTTTTCTATTTAACATCATTGTGCGTATATCATCTACTTTTGAAAGTTTTGCAACGTCGTTACTTTTTTATTTTGCTCTCTACTGATTACTACGGGCACAATTACTGCTTGTATCTATATGATATGTATGATTAAAATATTTCACAAAAACATAGCTGAGCTACCACCATTTTCGGAGGAGTTAGGTAAAGTCGGTAAGTCGGACATGGCGTAACTGCTCATGGGACTAGCTGGACCCGAAATCTTGTTCGTTAGTGCAACTATGGGGCTCCTTGAAAATAGGATCGATGAGACAAGTGGTTGAGAAGGATAATGCTTTTGGTGAGAGAAATACGTGATGAAACAGCTGTATAGGGAGTCGTTGTCGACGCTGTACTGGGTTCGTGCCGTTAGTTTTAAAATTGCATGTCATGTTGGCGACCCGTTCCGTGGCTCATAACGACACCATTAAGATGGGCCAGGGTCTTGATGGTCAGGTCCATGACCTCGAGCCCCCCGATGAGTACGCTAGTTAAGTTCTTGGCGAGCTCGAGCACGGCGAGGCAGGGAGCACTTTGAGGTGCTATGCCGCGAGCACGTTGTCGGAGAAGTTGAGCTCCCCGAGCCCCCACGCCTAGGTGGCATCCGGAAGCACGCTACTGTGGTTCTTGATGCTTGTCGGCGAGCGGGAGCACACGCAGCTCGGTTGCGTTGAGCAGCAACGCGGCGAGCAGGGCTGCGTTGAGGTCATTCCCAGAATGCTCAAGGTGGGCACAGGTGCTCAACGCGGGGCAGATAGATCTCCCCCTGCTAGAACCCGTCACCGCGCAGGGCCATCATGCTAGCCACGGTGATGATGATGGACACCAGGGGCTAGTGGGTGGATGCTGCTTCAGGCTGCAAGTGGGAGTGGAATTAGGTGGGACTACAAATCCCATCCCATTTAAATTGCTTAAGTGGGCAACCACTGGGTAGAACAAAAATTAATCGGGCTTACCACTTAGTCCCATTGGAAACCCACCTCACCCACCAGCCCTTTCAACACATCGTCCTTCTTCTCGATCTCTCCCTTCCAAGCGGCCGCTGCCCTTCTCGACGGCCTTCCAGCAAGACGTCCCTCTTCTCACCGGCCCTCTCTTTGACCGTCCGCCCCTCATCACCTATCAGGCACCGCTCTGGAAGACGGATGGCATTGCTGCTCCACTACTGGAAGACAGACGGCAATTGTGACACATGAAATACATCATGTACTCAGGAAAGGTGCGGGGGTAGTTCAAGTTGGTAGGCAACTTCTCCATGTTTAGCGAGAATGCGGAAGGGTCCGATGTAACGTGGGGCCAACTTGCCTTTGATACCGAAGCGTTGGGTTCCCTTCAGCGGAGTAACCCGAAGATAAGCCTTCTCATCAAGATTGTAGCTCTCTTGCCTATGATGACGATCATAGTAGCTTTTCTGACGAGACTGGGCTGCTTTCAATTGATCACGAACAATGTGAACTTGATCTTCTGCTTCCTTGATCATATCCGGTTCAAAGAATTGTCTTTCACCGGTTTCTGACCAGTTTAGGGGTGTTCGACATCGTCGTCTGTAGAGGAGTTCAAAAGGAGCCATGTTCAGACTAGATTGGAAACTATTGTTATAAGCAAACCCGGCAAATGGAAGAGACTTCTCCCAATTCTTTCCGAAAGATATAACACAAGCTCTGAGCATGTCTTCAAGAATTTGGTTAACCCTTTCAACTTGACCGCTAGACTGAGGATGGAAAGTTGTGCTAAAGGAAAGATGAGTTCCCATAGCATTCTGGAAGCTTCCCCAGAATCTAGAGGTGAAAAGGCTACCACGATCAGAATTGATTTCCAAAGGAACACCGTGAAGAGACACGATTCTAGAGACATACAAGTCCGCTAACTCGCTAGCAGTTATAGACTCGCGTACTGGAAGGAAGTGAGAAACTTTTGGAAGTCGGTCAATGACAAGGAAGATGGCATCATTTCCTTTCTGGGTTTTTGGAAAGCCGGTCATGAAGTCCCTACCGACTTTATCCCATTTCCACTCGGGAATAGGCAAAGGTTGAAGAGTACCAGCAGGTCTTTGGTGTTCGGACTTAATGCGACGACAAACATCACATTCGGCAACATATCGAGTAATGTCTCTCTTCATCCTAGTCCACCAAAATCTTTGGCGTAGATCTCGGTACATTTTTGTGCTACCGGGATGAATCGAGAGGGGTGTGTCATGGGCTTCTTTGAGGATGAATTGCCTTAGATCTCTATTCTTAGGTACTACCAAACGATTTTCAAATAATACTGTTCCTTTACTATCTGTGGAGAAACATTTAGCAACTCCGCTAGCAATGTTCTCCTTGATCCGGCGAAAACCTCGTGCACGCCTTTGGGCAACTATGATTTGATCCTCAAGAGTTGGTTTCGCCACCAAGTTGAAAAGAGATCCACGAGGAACAATCTCGAGGTTGAGCTTTCGAAATTCCTCATGAAGAAGTGGTTGATACTGTTGTAACATGAGGTTGTTACAATACGACTTACGACTTAGTGCATCAGCCATGACATTGGCCTTGCCTGGGGTGTAAGAAATTCCTAATTCAAAATCTTTTATCAACTCTATCCAGCTTCTTTGCCTGAGATTAAGATCTGGCTGAGTGAATATATATTTGAGGCTTTGGTGGTCGGAATAGATCTCACAACGACTACCAAGGAGGTAATGTCGCCATGTCTTCAGGGCATGAACTACGGCAGCGAGTTCAAGATCATGGGTAGGATAGTTCTCTTCATGTGGACGCAACTGGTGTGAAGCGTATGCTACCACATGTCTATCTTGCATAAGTATGCATCCTAACCCTTGCCGTGAAGCATCACTATAGATCTCGAAATCCCTTTTGGTGTCTGGAGGCGCAAGTACGGGTGCAGAAGTCAATCTTCTTTTCAGCTCTTGAAAGCTTTCCTCGCACTTGGGAGTCCATTCGAATTACTTATCTTTCTTGAGGAGTTCAGTCAGAGGCTTTGCAACTTTGGAGAAGTTCTCAACGAAGCGGCAAGAATAGCTTGCTAAGCCAAGAAAACTCCTAAATTGCTTAACTGATTCAGGTGGAGTCCAGTCAAGGACGGCCTGAACTCTCTCGGGACTCACAACAATGCCTTTTGCAGAAATCACATGGCCCAAGTAGGTCACTTCTGGTAGCCAAAATTCGCACTTAGAGAACTTGACATAAAGGCGATGCTCTCGAAGTTTCATCAATACCAGCCTAAGATGCTCGGGATGTTCTTCTTCGTTCTTCGAGTATATAAGGATGTCATCGAGGTAAACCACGACGAACTTTTCCAAATACTCCATGAAGATCGAGTTCATCATGCGCGAAAAAGTGGCGGGGGCATTGGTTAGACCGAAGGACATGACGGTAAACTCGTAAATACCATAACGAGTAGTGAAAGTCGTCTTGGGAATGTCCTCGTTTCTAATTTTGATTTGATGATAGCCTAATCTCAAATCCATCTTGGAGAAGACAGAGGATCCAGCAAGTTGATCATAAAGATCATTGATCCTGGGCAGTGGATACTTGTTCTTTATCGTCGCTAGATTAAGCGGGCGATAATCTACGCACATCCTTTCTGTTCCATCTTTCTTTGTTACGAAAAGAACGGGGCAACCCCATGGCGATGAGCTAGGGCGGATGAAGCCTTTTGCCAACAAAGCTTCAAGTTGGATTTTAAGCTCAGCTAACTCACGTGGGACCATTTTGTATGGGCGTCTCGAAACGGGGGCGGTGCCTGGGGCGAGATCTACAATGAATTCTAGACATCTGTCAGGAGGAATTCCTGGCAGTTCTTCAGGAAAGACATCCGGGAAGTCACGAACCACCGGAATATCTTCAAGGTCAGGAAGGGGAAGCACATTCAAAGTATGCATCTGGATTCTAGAACTGGGTGAGGTGTAGTCAATTGTCTGGCCTGAAGGATGGGTAAGTTTAACTGACTTGGCTTTACAATCAAGGAAAGCATTCTGTCTTGATAACCAATCCATTCCTAGGATGACATCAATGTCTGAAGACTTGAGGGCTATAAGAGAAGCAAGGAATACTAAACCCTCAATTGCAATTTGATTGCCATGGCTTACTCTATTAGTTTGCCACTTTGAACCAGGAGTTTGAATGATCATTGGATAAAACATTTCTTCAAAGGCGAACTCATGCCGAAGTGCATAACTCTCCGACATGAATGAATGAGAAGCTCCTGGATCGAAACGAACCGAGGCGGGAACATGATTGAATGGGAGCGTACCAAGGACAACGTCATAAGTATCAATAGCTTCCTCAACTAAGATTTGGTTCACACAACCACCAACAGTGGCAAAGGACTTTTCTTGCAAGGAGTTGGAGGTTGATTTCTATAAAGACTTAGCTTTGGAAGACTTGGGTGGGGTGGCATCATGTCTTGGACGAGGATCCACTTTCACCGACAATGAACATTTCCGTGCGATGTGGCCAGGCTGACCACACGTGTAGCAAACTCTGGTGTCAGGGGGTGGAGCAAGGATGGCAGGCTCACTACCATAGCTATTGGGATTCATGTTTGGTGCAGGAGGTTGAGGCACCATGTAGGATGGCCTTGAAATAAGGTGTGAAGGAATGGCACTAGTTGGAATCCATATCCGGCATTTTTGAGGGGCCGAACTAGAAGATGGAGCAAATTCACGAGCATGCTTGCGTGACTCTTCGAACACCTCATTGCCATACTCATCTCTGAAGGATCTATTAACTAAATCCTCAAAGTTGACAAACTCATGAAGATTGAGATCATGACGAATAACAGGGCTAAGTCCCTTGCGGAACCTTTCTTGCTTCCTGGCATCAGTGGGTATCTCCTCTTGGGCATAACGAGCAAGATGGTTGAACTCGGTCATATACTCGTGGATGGACCTATCTCCCTGAGTAAGATTGCAAAAGTCTTCCTTCTTTCTTTCCATCATCTCATCCATAATGTGGTACACTCGGAAGGCATCACGGAATTGCTGCCAAGTCACTACGTGACCATCAGGTTGCATTGCAACATAGTTCTCCCACCATTCACCAGCAGCACCTTCCAGGAAGTATACCGCAAACATCACACGATCATTGGGAGGAACATGCGCCATCTCAAGCTTACGCTCGATGGAAAGGAGCCAATCATCGGCTTCAAGGGGCTCAGAAGAACATTTAAATACCGGTGGCTTGAGGAGGATGAAATCTTGAATGCTGACAACCACATTGCGCTGACGAGCGGTATTCTGCTCGATGAGCTCCAGAAGGCGTGTTTGATCACGTCGATTATGTTCAGCTTCCATCATGATTTCCGCCGCAGAAGGCGGTGGAGTAGGATCATCATCACTTCGATTCTGACCACGGTCTCGATTGCGACGAACAACACTACGAGTTCCACCTGACATCCTGAATCAAAGATAAGAGGACATGATTTAAGAGGAAAAGATTGTAATGCAAAGGCAAGGATTCCTAGAAACACGAAATAAATCGGGCAACATAACGGCTACACCGGAATAGAAAGTGAAACAACCTGCAAGAGATTGGACAGAACTTCTTCAGGGAACTCAACAAAACGATGACTCTAGACGACCACAACAGTCCTACGGCTACAAAGAAGCATTCAACGAGATGTTCTAGTAAGACATAGATGAGCCTAGTCCTATCTTCCCGCAGAAAAGATGAGGGTGACTCAGAACTCAAATCGATGAGGGTAAGGAGAAAAATAAGCCTTACGTTGTTCCCTTTATACCCAAGTAACTATATAACTATAGAATGCTAGACTCGACTTCGACCAAGGGTTGAATAATCCTATAGACAGTCCTTCTCTGATACCAAGTCTGTCGGGACCCGGAATATGCGTATGTAATTCCAGCTACAACTCAATCATATGGAGAGCCGAGAGTCGTACCCACTTGTCTAAGCAGACAAGTCCAAGCACAGAACACTCTCGGAAAGCATAGAACGTGAGGGGCATCCCATCCAGGCCGGATGATCAACTGAGATAGGTCCTCATCGCCCGTTCACAAGTCTAAATGATTATGGGTGGTGAAATCCCATACTCATAGACAAGTCGCCTCAACCATATTATCGATTGAATTATAACACTTACATAAACAGCCTCCAGCCCGATCACTTAGTCGGGGTCTAGGGCGGGCTCGATCATACAACAAAGTGTGCACGTCACAGAGTCACGAGCAATCGCATCGCGATGCCCCAAGCTGCGCACATCTAAGGGCCACTTTGTGTATAAAAGACCGCCAGCCAGATCACAACTAAGGTCTCAAAAACCCATACTAAGACATGCATGTTATAATCATACACGCAGCACACATGTCCAGTATGAACAGCAGGTATCATCACATAACTCTACAAAGTACTTCTTTATTGCCTTACACATAGAGCATACAAAGATCACATGGCTGTGATCAACATTACATCATACAACGGAAGAAAATTAGGTCTGAGTACAGACAAGATTAACAAATGGCTTAGAGAAGCCTTGTTCAACATACATGCCCTTCCACGAGGGACCAGACTGCTGTCTGGGACTATACTAACTTAGTCAACGTCGAGCTTCAGGAAGGTGTCTCCATCGGGGTCTGGGTTTCCATCTAAAACATAGAATAAGCAAACGTGAGTAGAAAGTCGTACTCACCAAGACTTACATCAGAACTATACTACTCATGCTCAAGTATCAAGGTAAAGGGAGGTGGGGTTTCATCATGCAGAAGTGCCAGATTTGACTTGGCTAGTCCTGTACTACGAGTACCAGACTTGAGGTAAGAAGCGTACACGAGTCCACTACCAAGTCTCCAACCAATACACCACTATGGATACTTCCTCGACTTCCCCACGAGAATTCATGCCATAGCACTCACACTTACCTTGCGAGTTTTATAGTATCCATTCAAGTTGTCTAATAATCAAGCACAACTTTCCAAGTAGTCCATTACCGCAGACGCGGCTATTTGAATAGTTTGGTAACCCTGCAGGGGTGTACCGCTACACACACATGACCATCAGTTACCGCAAAGTACTCGTCACCATTCAAGGGGTGCCGGCGAGGATGTTCACCACGACACTTACCTCACGGCACCGTTCTAGTCCAAGGAGTCAACTGTCTGAGTCCAAACCCAACTTGAATTCCGGCCGAGTTTTCAGTCAGGACTCAAACCATGTAGGCACGACTGACAAGCCCACCTCGACGGATGGTTCTCCGCTTAACAAGCCGTGTTCTACAAGCCCTATCATGAATGCCACATTTCATTTCCTTTATATTTCTATGCATATGCCGAATGGAAAACCCGAACTAGGTGTGACTCCTGGACTTGGATCGGGGTGATTTAATAGGTCGAGAGGGGTCAGTGAGCCCAATGTTTGGTTGTGCTCTTTGTCTCGGATTACCATACAAGAACTCGGGCTTAAGGCGGTATTCAACGAGACAACCCACTGTGTACTCCTACACAGCCTCTCATCGTTCACCTTGTATTAGGGTAGATTCACCAACACAGTTTTCACCTTCATCAACACCATGTTCACTATCATCCCGACTCACATCAAAAGTAACCTCATTGTAAACTCTAAGCATGAAATAAGCAGTAACAGTTGCAGGGGCCACATGATATCAAACAACTCCTATGTCAGCTAGGATTGTGGTTTGCTTACTACTGTGACAAGATGATAGGTCATGCATCGGATATGGGTTCAACTATGCGGTAGAATCGATAACAAGGTGATCATCCTAATCAATGCATAAGCGAGACTGAGAGGGAAGTGGGATTTTATAGACATGATCAATGGGGTTTGCTTGCCTTGCTGACGAGGTTCGGTACGGTGTCTTCAACGAAGGGGGTGGCCTCCGGTTCCGGTTCCACTTCTATCGAGCAAACAAAGCAAACACCGGAACAACAACAACGTAAACATTACATTGCAATGCACAATCAAGATGCAAAATGTAGCATGGCATGGTATTGATGTGACCTAGGTTCAATTTGTCACATGTTCATTGAAGTTGATTCGAAAAGTTAATTCAAATTCAAACTCCAAATGTTGTTCAAATTTGCCAAATTGCATTTGCTATTGTTTGTTCTTTGTAAACCATCTTGACATGTGTATGATATGCCTCTGATGTACAAGTGTTTATGTTTGCATTGCAATGGTTCAAATTGGAATAGCATTTGAATTAAATTTGAATTAATTCCAATTAAGCCAAATAGAAAAAGCTACTGGTCCCAATTTAAGATCAACTCAAACATAGTTGAAAGTTGATTATTTGGATAGAGCATTTTCTGCTGATCATTTTTCATATATTATTTGTCCAATTTGGAGTTAATATGATTTTTCTAGGAATTTTAGAAGTTTAATACATTTTCTGTAATTTTTATGTATTTCTTTTAAATAGAAAATCCCTTTACTGCGTCATGCTGACCTCATCATGACGTGGGGGGTGTCTGACCTGTGGGGCCAGGGTGTCAGTGGTAGTGGGTTTAAACCCGGTTTAGTTTAAACTAAATAGGGTCATTAGGGGGGCTGGGCCCACTGTCAGTGAGGGTTAGTGAGTGGGTTAGGCCCTAATTAACTAGGCCACGCCGGCGGTTAGCCGCCGGTGGCATCCAGCGCGGCGGCGCACTCCCTGGACGACGGCTCGGGGGGCCATTTGCCAAACGGAGGGCACCGCTGTGCTCCTCGAGCTCGCGCGCTTCGCGCTGGGCACTGCAGCGTCCTCGGGAGACAACGGGGCGGCGCCGACGTGCAACGCGGCGGCGGCCAGAGCCACTGGACGGAGGAACTTAGCGGCCAGGGCACGGGGAGATGCGCTAGAGGGGCCAAAAGGAAGAGGAGCTCACCCCGGAGTCTATGGAGTCGACGGCGAGAGTTGGGAGGGCGCGACGGCGACGTATTTCCCGACGAGGTCCACGGCGGCCGGCGGCGAGTCGGTGATGATTGCGTCGTCCACGGGGCGTCCCGGCCCAATTCCAGTCGCGAGGAGATGAAGCCGAAGACTCTGAGCACGAAGGACAACTCGGGGGGGCTTGGGGTGGCTGCTGGCCACGGCAGCGCGCGGCGGCGCTCTCCGGTGTGCTCGGGCCGTGACAAAAACGTCAAGGGGGAGAGAGCTAGATGGAGCCAGAGAGGAGGGGAAGAACGCGGGGCGTGCTGCGCGTCTCCGTGGCGTCTAGAAGAGACCAGGGGGGCCTAGGGAGCGACGTGGCCCTCGCCGGCATCGGCATGCTCGCCACCGAGCAGCTTGTCGACGCAGCGGGAAGACGACAAGCCCCGAGGTGGGCTTGGGCCGGGGGGGAATAAGTTGGGCCCAGGGCCTGTAGGGTTGGGCTGGGATTTTCTTTTTCCTTTTTCTTCGTTTCTGTTTCTTTTTTTATTTTCTGTCTTCTGTTTTGCCCCAAATAAAAATAGCAAGGCATTTTATAAAATCTTCAAAACTTTTGTGTGGGCTTATAATATATATAGCTAGTCACTCACAAGTTTTGGAGATTTTTAAAATTCAAATAATTTGAACTTTAATTCAAATAGGGGTTTAAATTTAAAACCATACTCCTGTTTGAATATTTGAAAAATCCATGAGCATGGGGTTGGTCCCACATCACTTGATATGTGATCACACTCATTTATGAGACTTTTCAAAAATGCAAAAGAAATTTTTGGAGCAACTTTTATTCTGGCCATTTGAATTAAATTCATCAAGGGGTGTCCTCTCTCCCATTTCATTTTCTTTTTGAAATTTTTCCATGATGCAAAGTGAGACTTGAACCCTAGCACATACCTAAAAGAGGGTTGTGACACTCTCTCTCTCTCTCTTACAAACACACTCAGGCACCCTACATGTCACAAGTGCATGCAGATGCGCACAAACATATAAACCTATTTAACTCATCGGCGCCACCACCAGTCAAACGTAAAATCATTGAACTTCTGATAGATTGTTATTAAACTTTTGGAAGCCTTATTTGTCCTTCGAATAATTTCCTAAAAATTTCCCTGGTCAAATCTTGTTTTACTTGGATCACACCGTTCTAGAGGCCATCCTTATATGTTAAAACTTTAATATTAAAATTAGAAGTTTGTTTTATTTTTCAAATTTAACCTGTAAATTACTAGAAGCTCGCCCTAATCTACTCTAAAAGTTCCCATAAATTATTGGATGCCCACCTATAGGATTTTGAAAGTTGTTTGTACATTTTGGAAATTGATCCTTGATCCCAACTGATTCATCGGGAAAAGTAATAACAATGGTTTTCTTTGGTTACTAATAAATTACATTTTTTTACTGAATTAAGTGCTCTTTATTGTCGTGCTTTTATCCGTAAATTTTTTAAATATGAAACTTTATCTACATGCCTCACTGCTGAAATCAACGTATCTCTTATGCACCTGCATACTTTAGCAATTTTGATTTCTTTTAAATATATTAGGGTTTCTTATTACATGTAATTGCTACATAGATTTAAAACTTTTTTACAGTGGGCCTTTTAATATTTTATGAAAATACTGTTCATGTCACATACAGATTCGGGAGTATATATGTAAGTACCTGCATGATTTGTATAGTAGATGCATATATGCGTTTTGATTGTGTGCCTGGTCATTTTTGGATAAGAAAAAATAGTTCACATACCAAGATGCATGTACGCACAACATACTTACCTAGTTGTGTCACTTCTCTCAAAAAAAATACCTAGTTGTGTCACTCATGCATGGGTTACTCCATCGCTACGTTTCTAGAAAAAGAATTACTAATATGTTAGGTAAGCTTAAATTTTACGTTTCCTGATGTAACACGTATGGATTCTTAGGCCGATGCAATCTCCTTTGTAATCGTCACCTCCTCTAGCGAATCTCCGCTTCCTCACCGCCGCTGGCCACTACGGCCACGGCGGCCACCACATAATCTGCCGTGTGCCACTCCGGCCACGGCAACCACCGCGCCACTTCTGTGTCCTGGAACCACAATGGCGCTCTTCGATCTGGAATTCAAGGGGGGCAAGGAATTCAAGCATCTCATCAAGAAAGATTCCAACCTGCCTATCAACAACATGGCGGGCAACCCTCACCGTGCTTTTATCATGGTTGTCGCCTTCAAGCGATCCAAGCTTCGACTCAACGATGAGTCAGTAGGGATCATTCTTCAAGCTTGTTTCGGTGGCACTGCTATCAGGTTCAAAACCTCTCGCCTCGTGAACCTCTCTTTTAAGTTTTGCATTTCCTCTCGCCATGTTGGATTTGCGATACTCAAAGGAGGAAACATTGCAAATCATCTGTTCAATATGGAATTTTTCTCTGTGGCAATGGAGGTCCTAATTTTGTTAGGGAATATCAGAATTATTTTCATCAACAATCCAATGAATGGGCTGTGATCAACCGAGGCAACAACAACAAGATATCGTATGCTCAAGTTGTTCAAGCACCTCGGATCAGAACCGCAAATTCAAACATAGTCCAACGTGCTACACCTTTCACTGATCATGCTGTCACCCATAATGGGGCCATTAATCAGCCTACTAATGGTGCATTAACTTCACCTAACAATTTACCATTAGGGAGAGGATGATATTTAGCATGAAACGGTCAGGGGCACCCGTTAGGTGTTTTTTGTTTCCGTTGCCTCTCGACAGATCACCTGCAGATCAAATGCACTAATCGCATTAGATGCCAGGCCTGCCAATGTTTGGGCCACATTCAAAGAGATTGACATTTCAGAGGGGCATGGCCCAAATCCCTGCCAATTCTATACCAGAATTGGTGCCACCGACGCTGCCTGAAGAGGAAACAACCGCAGTGAATCTCGCTCCTGTCGCACCGGCCCAAGCTCCCAGTGACTTTTCCCTTCAGCTTTCTGAGGGTACAAAGGATCCCACTACAGCTGAGATAGAGCCACCTTCATTTACTCCCTCACCGTCCGCCCTACGGGTTATTCCACAAGCCTCTGCAACACCTGCTCTTGCGAGCTCGCCCATGGCCAACTTCACATTTGATCCAGCCCCTTTCCTCCCCCATGGATGCGAAGCCATTGAAGTTCAAGGACGCCCAGCAAGAGTGAGAGTCATCCATGGCTCTCACACCAGCAGCAATGATGATTTCGCCATCACTACAATCCTCCCCATGCCCCAAGGTGAAGTGGATTTTTACAATGTTAGAGGAGTTCTGAATGAATTTCTTATCTCGAATCGATTAGCTTTCAAATCTATCTCTAGATGTCCCTTTGGCCCAGCATATGTGAGATTTTTCAGTGTAGTGGACAGAGACCGGTGGATTCAGAGAGGACCCATTCTTTTCGATGATGTTCACTTGGTTTTTCAGAAGCGCAATGAGGGTATGAACTGGAGAAGCTATAATCTTGATAGATAAGTTTGGTTGCTTTTGGTAGGCTTCCCGGCAGATCTAAAGAGCATGCATGAACTATGAAATGAAGTTTCAAGCTTTGACAAATTACTAGTCTAGGATAGAGTCAAAACTACTGAGGCTGCAGTGGTAGTGAAGGTTAGGATTGATTTACTGAAAGATGCCCCTGCTAGCATAGTTGTTTCTGATGCAAACCAGACCATGAGTCATTCTTGGACCTGCCCAGTTGTCATTTTTCAGAACCAGACTCTAGGGGGGCCACTATACGAAGAAGATCCACTCCCAGAAGATGGAAATCCCCACCCCAGACCACAGGAGGAACACCATCATCCCAATCAGGACAACATTGTAGTAGGTCCTGCTGCTTTCCATCTGGTGCAGCACCAGATCCCAGTAGAGGCAGGGGAGAACCAACAACACAATATGGAGGTATTGCCACCTGATGATAACTGGGAGCAGTGGGAAGAGCATGGACAACAGCATCAGCCAGTCCAGCATGAAGAAGTTGATCTGGAAAATCAGGTTGGGGAATTTATCTAACTCCAAGACCTGTTTGAACCATTTTTACCAGAAGAGGTTGCTGTAACGCCCCGGGTGTCATGCTACAGTAATCACCTTGTGCTAATGCCAAGTCACCTTGATTACCTTGTGATGATCACCTTGATTAAAGCTTGTTCAAATTCAAACCAAATAAAAATTCCAGATACAAGTGGAAATAAAACTTAATCCAAAAATATTGCAACCACTTTTACTAAATGTCTAAAAATCAGTAGGTCACAATAAAATAGCAATGGTATTTTATTACATTGTTTCAATATTTCCAACAAAACAAACAGTGTCTAAAGAAGCCACTTTTAATCCTTTTTAAATAAAACAAAAACCCAGATGATTTTATTAAGCCACCAAACTTTTTGTGGCACTATAATATCATGTAACACTAATATTTGAATTGGTTTCAATTGTTAAAAAAATCAACAGCTAGCTAAAATAAAATAGAATTGTATGAAAATGAATAACAGAAAAGAAAAAGGAAACAGAAAACAAAAAATAGAAAACCTATCTACCGCCCACGGCAAACCCTCCCACTGGGCCGAGCCCACCTCCTCCCCAGCCCAACCCCACCTCACCCCCTACCTCCTGTTCACGGGGGGGAACCGTGGAGGCCATTCATGGCACCAGCCGTGCCGTGGCTGCCATACCCCGGTTCCCGGCGAGTAGATGGTCCTCCCCATGCCTGGAAAAACACTAGACGCCCTCACTCCTCTCCTCTACCCCCGTGGACGCGAAATATTTTTTCCCCTCCCTTGTTCGCTTCCCCCCCCCCACACACACACACACACGAGCCGCCATGGGCGCAGCTTCTTGAGTTCGCGCAGCCACTGGCCGAACCAGCCCAGGCCAGTGTGTCCTTGGAGTTCGCCGTCGTCGACTACATCGCCCTACGTGAAGAATTCGAGCCGGGGCCAACTCCATCGAGCGGATCGAGCCCTTCTTCCACCTCGGAACCTCCGGCATAATTTTGCGATTCCGGCTGGCCAAGACCCTCCCCGAGCTCACTTCCAGCCTCTACACGATCCCGGTGAGCGTCTGAGCCATCGCCTTCTACCCACGGCCACCGGATAAGCACCAGTAGAGTACTGTAAGCCGCCATGGCTGCGATAGCCATGCTCCCGGGCCCTTACGGCCGTGTCCGAGCGCGCCAATAGGTTCCTGCTGAGCCGTAAGTACGTTTTGGCGTTGTAGATCGCTCGAATTCTTTGCGTTTTGAAGACTACCATGGGAGCCTAACGCGGGTGGCCACCCAGCTCCTCCTAGCCTTCGATGCCGACCGCTACGGTGAGCTTTGAGGGCACCACCAGGTGCGCGGGAGCGCCAGCGTTCCAGCGTGCCCAACCTCGAGCCAAACCTAGGCCTGTGCCGGGCACATGGTTGTAAGGCCCGATATGCGGAACTGTTCCAGATCTAGATGTTTCCATCCAGATCCAGGAACAAAGCACATATCGGTCCCACCGCGACATATAACAATGACATATGCCCCGGATTTCCAACATGATATCACAACATTACAGCTACATGGATATAGCATTTCATAAAATCGGCATACAACTGCCTTAATACAATACATCAGCGGAAGATACGTGTCTGAGTACAGACTACATTCAAATGCCTAGTGGCAAAGGTAAATCACACCATTCCCGTAACCGCACGGGTCCAGGCTCTTCGCCGGGATCCGCATAACTAGTCGTCGTCGAGTCTCCACGAGGGCGTCCAGAAGAAGAGTCGAGGTAGTAATCAACTGCAGCGGCCGATCAGGAAAAACATAAAAGGGAAAAGAAAGCAAGGGGTGAGAATATATCAAAAGTCTTGTAACGAACTTCTCATGGGTAAGATGGTGGTAGTGGTGAGGTTGCAGACGCACTAGCAATATATGAGTGGCTAACGGTCTATTTAGAGTAAGACGAGAACCAAGCATTCGATGAGAAATCACCTCCAACAAGTCTTGCTATAACCTACTTACGCAAGCATAACACCTATCATATCCTTGTCCTCCTCTTCGCATCCTGACGAAGAAGAAGCAGTCAAGGCACACACACGTTGATCAAGTTTATTAGGATTATCTCAGTTGTTGTTGTCTATGAACAAGGAGTAGGTCTCAAGTCGTCCATAACCGTGGACACGGCTTCTCGAAAAGATTTAACCCTGCAGGGGTGTACCAACTGCCCATTACAAGGCTCCGCACGCACGCCCATCTCTCTCAGTTTCTACCCATCACAGTCAGCCATTTTATTATTTAGTCCCGAGAGATCCGAAACGACAGGTCCCTCTAGCTAACAACGAACAATTCCGTGTGGCTTCCGGTGAGTCGACATCCATCTCAGGATCCGGCCGCTCTCTCGATCTAGTCTCTACCGTATGACTCCAGGTTTGGATTGCCGGTTAATCTCACATGAGACCGGGTCCTCAGTCGGTCATGATGCGCCAGCAAGGAACCATGTCCTTACTGGTCCATGTTGGTTTAAAGGATATCTGCTAGGAGCGACCCGACAAACATATATGCATGGTTTCAAATGGTAAATCAGCTTGGGCCACCACTAGACATGTTTGAAGCTAGGTAGGAAAGAAAAGGGGCCCCATAAAATCCCACACGCGGTTAGGCACGCTCAGTCTTAAAACCAATACCCGGACTCGGATCCTAGGTGACTCGAATGGAACAAAGGGTCGGGACGGGATAGCCTAGACCTTCCATCCTTCGTCGAATATAGTCAACATTATAATAATCATATCATCAACAACAATATAATAATGTGATAGCCCAAAAACAAGGAGTAACAGGATAACAGTCGATAACATCCTAGCATGCATACTAAGCAGTGGCTGAGCAGCGAGCAATAGTAACATAGCCGAACAAGGTTTGCTGGGATGTGGAGGACATGGTTGTTCGGGTTTATTTGAGAGGCATGAATATAAAGTGGTAGGATCAAGCAATCGTTCTATCCTACACCTAGGCGCGAGTGAGCTGAAAGTTATAAGCATGATATACGCTCCCCCTTACCTGATGAGAAGACGAAACCAAAGGTGTAGTCGATCGCAAGCTCGCAACGTCTCCTAGAGTACCCCGCGGAAGCACACAAGAAGGAAACACTGGAAAAGCAATCGACGAGCAAGCATCTATTACTACGAGGCAATCACAAGAAAGAAACAACAAGAAGGCAACACGAGACAACAAACTACGGCATCGCATCTATCGTCGAGAGCGGTTACTAACAGCTTAAGTGGAGCACTCGTGACACACGACGATACCGCACATTTAGAATCGGTTCAAGTTGTTTAGCTACACAACATGAGCAGAGGTTATTAACATGGCATCTCACTGAATCATGGCATAGCACACAAACACGACAAGAGGTGAAGCATAAGGTAATCTATCTATGCTAGTCAATTTAAGTGAGGCACAACCTAAACATGGCATATCTCTAAGTACCCCACGACAATTTAAGCATTTGGTACTGTTCTGCCCTAAACCATATTTTAGGTTGGTTAACAACAGCAAACAATAGCATAAACACAAAGTACATGAAATTCTAATCAAGTTACATGTAAAGAACACTTCAAACGGAGTTATGGTTGAAAAGATACAAGCAATACAAGTTTGGAACACAATCTGCCAACATCCAGAAGCACACTTTAGAACAACAAATAAACAAGCAAAAGGTTGCAAACATGCACAAAAATGATATGCAACTAAAGTATACATGGCACGCATGGCATGGAAAAAGGATTCATGCAAATATGCATCATGGTTCACTAGTTATAAGCAACACAAAAAGCTATAAAACATTACTGGTCAAGGACTTAGTGAAAATCAGGAAAACAAGGCAGAAACTGTTATTTTCATGTTGTATAAATAGGGGTAAATCTATATGCAAAAGTGCAGCAACATGACATAGCAATATATGAGCATGAACTAGACATGATGGTGATCAGGTACAAACAAGAATCAAGGTCATAGGCATAACAGATCAAAAGACATTAAGCATGCAACATGGCATCGTAGAGTAACAGACTTAGTGAAAAACAGAGGTGGCTGTCAAAAACAGTGGCATAGCAACTTTGGAGCTAAACATAATTATGACCAGAAATATAAACATGACAATGCAATACATATAATGAAAGTAGACATGGCATAGATCAAAATGACATATTGCAATGCTCAATAGGATGCACGGTTAAAAGATATAGGGCAGCAAAGTAGCAACTTTATATAAACAGCAGGACAACATTTCAGACTTACAAAAATTACAGCAGGGTATGGAAAAAAATGGGCATGGGCCCTCACCCAGTGGGCTTGGCCCAACAGGCCAGAGGCGGCTAGGCCAGGGAGGCCGGCTGGGCCGCAGGTCTCGGGCTGGGCCTGGAGGCGCCTGTGGGCCGGGTGGCTGGACCGGCCCGTCTCAGTGGGGGTTGGCAGCTCGGTGCCGGTCGGCTCGCATGGCGGCGCAGGAACGCGGGCCATCGGAGCAAGGAGGGGTCGAGGGGGCGTTGTGAGGAAGGAGGTGGTGAGGCCGGCCAGATCCGCGCGGCGGTGGCGGCCGCAGGCAAGGTGGTGGAGCGAGGAGGCGAGGCCCTCCCGTGGCGGTGAGGCTTGGCCGTGGCCCTCCATGGAGCTAGCGAGCTCGCCGGCGGCCCTCGCGGGGGGGTGGGGCACGGCTTGGGCTCCCTCCCGGGTGGCGGCCGAGCTCGGGGCCGAGCTCCATGGCGGGGGCGCTCCGATGGTTCCTACAGGGAGCTAGAGGGGGTCGGGTGAGGAGTGAGGGGAGTAGAGGAGGCGTCGGTGCAGGGGCGGCTCACCGGCAGCTTGCCGGCATCAGGCAGCGCGGCGGCCGTCGGGAGGCGCGGTGGCTCGGCTGGATCTACGGGAGATAGAAGAGGTAGGTGGGAAGTTGGGGGTGTCGTGGCGGCCTCTGGGCCGTCGGATCGCGAGATCTGACGGTCCATATGGCTTGGGGGCTGAATTTTCAGATTTGGCTAGGATTTGGAGCGAAAATAGGGGTATTTTTGGGGCAATTGTGAGGGGGTGGCTGCAATTTTGGCTTAGGGGAAACCCTAGAAAGGGGTGGGAGAGTGGTGGTCTGTATATAGCCCAGGTGGCTGGCTTTTTGCAAAAACATCCCCGGTTTTTCTCTCGCGCGCGCGGTGTTTACGTTTCTGACCGCCGGGGGTCCGCAGGACCTCCGATTCGGGTAAAACTTCGAACTGCGCGCTCAGTGCGGCGAGCCCGGCAATCGTACCTCACTTCTATACCGTTCCGAGAATATTTTCTGGCGCACTATAAAAATAACCCGTTTAATTATTAAACAGGGTTTTTCGTTCCGCTGGCTGCGGCTGGTCTTGAGCGGTTTTCGAGACGGTGATCGGGTGAAACCCAGTGTCGCAAAGGTCGAGTATCAAGGTGGCAAGGGTCGGTCTCTGTCCGGTACGAGATAATATGGGGGGAAATAATCTCCGATCGGAAATCGGGGATGCAAGCACCGCAAACAAATCAGACAAATCAAACAATTCACACCGAAAACAAAAATTTTAATTTTTGTGAAATCTGGGTTGTTACAATACAACACCACCAACAAGGGATCTCATCCCGAGATCCTGGATGATCCAGGGGAGAGGGGGGAGATAAAAGAGAGTCGACAATCTTCAACACCACCAACAAGGGACTCTACTCCATGTCGACATCAAACTTCCGGCGAGATAAGTTTTCGCAGAGAGACGACAACGTTGGAAATACGAAATTGTCAGTGTCAAGAGGAGGAACGGCAACGATAACTGGATCAAAGGATAGTGTTTTCGACACAAGTCGTGAAAACACCAGAAAAATGATGGATGGCAATGGATGACCCAGATGATACCCAAAATTGGAGAAGCTAAAGGTACTACAGGAATTCCCAACTGAGCTCGAAATCGAGACAATACTTCCCAAGCAAAGCATTGTAACGATTTCGATACTCCACACCCTTGAGATCCTAAAGTTTGAAAGGGGATAAGGCGAGAATTAAAACACTTACGACACTTGTCCTGACCAGAGCAAGCGTAAGGAGTAAAAAGATTCCTACTCTCCGATAACTAACTTAGTAACTACAAAATAGTTTTGTCCAGACTCGACTTCGGCCAGAAAAGGGATCCTACGGTCGGTAAGGCTCTAATACCAAGTTGTAAGGCCTGATATGCGGTATTGTTCCAGATCTAGATGTTTCCATCCAGATCCAGGGACGAAGCACATATCGGTCCCACCGCGACATATGACAATGCCATATGCCCCGGATTTCCAACATGATATCACAACATTACAGCTACATGGATAGAACATCTCATACAATCGGCATACAAGTGCCTTAATACAATATATCAGCGGAAGATACGTGTCTGAGTACAGACTACATTCAAATGCCTAGTGGCAAAGGTAAAACACACCATTCCCGTAACCGCACGGGTCCAGGCTCTCCGCCGGGATCCGCCTAACTAGTCGTCGTCGAGTCTCCACGAAGGCGTCCAGAAGAAGAGTCGAGGTAGTAATCAACTGCAACGGCCGATCAGGCAAAACATAAAAGGGAAAAGAAAGCAAGGGGTGAGAATATATCAAAAGTCTTGTAACTAACTTCTCAAGGGTAAGATGGGGGTAGTGGTGAGGTTGCAGACGCACTAGCAATATATGAGTGGATAACGGTCTCTTTAGAGTAAGACGAGAACCAAGCATTCGATGAGGAATCACCTCCAACAAATCTTGTTATCAACTACTTACGCAAGCATAACACCTATCCAATCCTTGTCCTCCTCTTCGCATCCCGACGAAGAAGAAGCAGTCAAGGCACACACACGTTGATCAAGTTTATTAGGATTATATCACTTGTTGTTGTCTATGAACAAGGAGTAGGTCTCAAGTCATCCATAACCGTGGACACGGCTTCTCGAAAAGATTTAACCCTGCAGGGGTGTACCAACTGCCCATTACAAGGCTCCGCACGCACGCCCATCTCTCTCAGTTTCTACCCATCACAGGCGGCCATTTTATGATTTAGTTCCGAGAGATCTGAAACGACAGGTCCCTCTACCTAACAACGAACAATTCCGGGTGGCCCCCGGTGAGTCGACATTCATCTCAGAAATCGGCCGCTCTCTCGATCTGGTCTCTACCGTATGACTCCAGGTTTGGATTGTCGGTTAATCTCACATGAGACCGGGTCCTCATCCGATCATGATCTGCCAGCAAGCAACCATGTCCTTACTGGTCCAGGTTGGTTTAAAGTATATCTGCTAGGAGCGACCCGACAGACATATATGCATGGTTTCAAATGGTAAATCAGCTTGGGCCACCACTAGAAATGTTTGAAGCTAGGTACGAAAGAAAGGGGACCCCATAAAATCCCACAAGCGGTTAGGCACGTGATGACCCACAACCTAAAGGGATCTGTTGCAGCATTTTTGATAAGTAAGAGCGTCGAACCCAACGAGGAGCGAAATGTATTGATAGGTGATTTTGGACAAGGAATAGCTGCAAGCACTGAAAGATAACTTTTTAGGGGTTTTCAATATAAGCGACAATAAGATAAAAGTAAGCAAAGTACATAGCGCTGAGGAGCAGCAAGTGGCCCAATCCTTTTGAGCAAAGGATAAGCCTGGCAACTGAACTTATAAAGACTAAAGCGTTCTTGAGGACACATGGAGAGGTAGTCACGTGTTTTCGCCATACTCCGTATCGATAACAAGTGTTGTGCTGATAAGTGTTGAGTGGGTGGATCTATGCTAGCACACCTTCTAGACTAAGATAATTGCACTCTTATGATTAAACATCTTGCAAGCATCCGCAAATACAAGATAGAAATTAAGGCAAAGCCTAACCACAACAATAAGATCAAGGATCCATTATTCCCTTGTGCAAAAGTGTGCAAACTGGGGTTCAGGTTTCTGTCACTCCGGCAACCCACCATAAGCATTCTTTATACACAATGTATCCCCCTAGGTCCTTAATAAGGTGAAGTGTTGAGTGTTCGACTCACACAACACCACTAGGAAAATAACAACACGACTTAAATATCAAACAACACAAATTATTTCAACCTCATATGACTACTAACAACTAGACTTCTCCCATGTCCTCAAGAACTAAAGCAACTACTCACAAGACATAAAAGAGATCATGATCAGAGGTGATAAATATATGATAAACAATCTGGACATAATGATATTTCTCCAACACAACTCAATAGCATTCACCACAAAGTAGTAATCAACACCGATAGAGTAGAGAGGATAGATAGTACGGATTAAAACACAAGATAAACTTGTGAGGTGAGATTGGATGGTGGTGGAGATGGTGCTGATGTTGGGGATGATGTTGATGATAATCTCGATGATGCCCGTGACGATGGTGATGACGATGGCGATGATCTCCCCTTCCTGGAGGTGATCTCCTCGGTGGAATCTGCCCTCGGAGAACCCTTTTCTTCTCTGTAGGTTTCCGCCACGTAGCGGCGGCGGAACTCCGTGAAAGCTTCTCTTTTTAGGGTTTTCGCGTAACGAGGAGTATATAGGCCAGAGGGGGGAGCCGGGAGTGGCCACAGGGCTCCAGGGCGCGGCCAGGGGTGGGGCCGCGCCAGGTGGCCGCCTGGGGCCCCCGTGGCCCCCCTCTGGCTCCTCTTCGGCGTGTCTTCGTTAATCTTCTGGAAAATATCCTCCGTCGATTTTCAGGTAATTTGGAGGTATTCTTCTTCAGCAACTCAGCGTCCACTTTTTACCGCCGAATCCTACGTCTGCTGCTTCGGCACCGGAAAGTTACAAACTGTGTAAAATAAGCCAAAACAACATAAGAACATCAACGTAATGTGAAATATATCAATGAATAAGGATGAATTACGATATAAAATAGTGATGCATTTTGGACGTATCAACTCCCCCGAGCTTAGACCTCGCTTGTCCCCAAGAGGAAACTGAGCTCGGTAAACCCGTCCACAAGTTTAGAGAGTGAAGTGTCGATAAATAGAATACGGACAAGAAGCATCATGATTTCTTCACCAAACTCAAACATCCTCAACAGCAATCTTCAACTCATAAGGCCCTTATGAAAGAGTAATAACAATTATAAACAAGAGTAGGGCTAAGGAAACTCATCAAATCATGGCAAACATGTCCTTTGGTCAAGAACAACTAATAGCTTTTACTTTTGCTCTTTCTTTTTATATTTTGATGAGATAATTTGGAACTTTTGAAAGAACAAGCTATTAGTCATGAAGTGAAAAGGCTAACACAAAGGAAGATGTTTTCTTGGAAAATGCTTTTGCAAACAACTTACTTATCAACATATAATGTCAACAATGATAAGGCATGGCAAAACTTTAATGCAACATTATATGGATGAATCCTCATCAGCACCAAGTGTCTGTTCTCTTTGGGAAAGGAGGAAGTAGGGAAAACTGACTCAACATAAAAGTAAAGGAAAGGCCTTGTTAAAGGCAAGCAGGGAAAACTCCAGTGCTATACTGCTATCCTTAAATCAAACAGAATAAAAAACAAGTTTTGAGGGGTGCATGATTTGTCAACGAATGCTAATAGAAAACTCAATTACTTCTCAGATTGGAAAAGTTTCGAGGAACGGCTCCCAAACGGGGACGATCACATCCCCGCAATCTCCTTTGTTTATCACTGCCAAAGTTTTCTGATTTCTCATGAACAAAGCATGAAGGAGGGTTTGTTTTTTGTATTATCTTTTGTGAGTTGGGCGCACTCATGCCAGTTCCTCCTCGTATTAGGGGTTTGCAAATTAGTCATGCAATCCCGAGATAAAACTTGTCCAACTTAAGAAGATCATGAATTAACTACTACTTCCTCATGAGCTAAAACAGGGGCACAAAATAGAGGATTTTGAACATTTAAGGTAACACAAAAATTCTATACTTTAGGAGTGGTAGTGGAATACCACGAATAGGAAGGTATGGTGGACTCATATGGAAGATACTGGTTTCAGGGTATGGATGCACAAGCAGAATTCCTCTTAGTACAGAAGTTTGGCTAGCAAAGGTTTTGAGAGAACAGAAAATTGATGATAACTTGGATGCAAAGCAATATAAAGCATAAACATTAAAATAAGCATAGCACATCAAGTTGTCTTCCTTGTCAACATAACACTACAAGCATAATAACAAAGAGGGTTTGGCTATGTCGCTACTTTGAGAAAAACATGCTTGTTGTTATGACCAAAGCTATGTTTGCCAAGATTAAATAAAGTTTTCAACGCCATACCTGATATAAGGTCAATACTCCCCATAAGAATCATCATAAGGTCGATTGCGTGAAGAGAATACTGAGTGCAGCGAAGGGATCAATAGACTTCTCATTAATATTCCATCATAGACGACTCCACACTCACGGATACATAACTCTCCAAAAAGGAGTGATAGACCTCAATGCAAACACCTATTTTATAAGATAACTTCCCTAAACATGATATGACTCTACCTGACTCTAAAAGACAAAGATAAAGATAAAGATACCGGTCACTCCCCCAAGCTTGGAACAAGCTAAGGGGATGCCATTACCCAAGGAGATTTACTCCTCATTCTTCTGGTTCTTCAGATCTCTGATTATATGTCGAAGGGTTTGGTTTTCAGCTTCTAGGATTTCAACTTGCACTTTCAGTACACGGAAATCTTTACAAAGTTGGTTGGTGATGCGGTATTCCTCGGAGATGGTGGAAAGTGTGCGTTGATCTTCAAGTGAAGTGGAAGGTCCTCAAAGGTTAAGAGAGAGATCATATTGAGGTTGGACAGATCCCACCATGATGGGATTGCTTGGACCTCCTTGTTGTTGGGCAGTGATAGTCTTGACTTCCTCTCTCACGGAGCGCTCCATCTCCGCTTGTCTTGCGGCAGTTTCTTCTCCTGTAGCCCAATCAACGTGCTTCCCTTGATTAAGATCCTTCTAGACTTGACGTAGACGCCATACCAAGAAGTCCTCTCCGCTCGAGCCACAAGAAAACATCTCTACTACTCAACTTTTAGTCCTGGCAGAAACATCTCGAAAAGAAAACACACGAAATCGCGAGATACGTTGCCGGAACAATCCGGGCAAATATATAGCAAAAATTTCTGCACAGAAAGGAAGGTAGCGGGTCAAAGTGGAATCGGAGACGGGCTCCTGGGTGCCCAGGCGGCCTCCCTGCGCGGGAAGGGGTGGGGTCGCGCCAGGGGGCGCTTGGGCCCCCTGGAGCTGGTCTTCGGCTCCACTTTGGCCTCAAATTTTCTATATTTTGCAAAAACTCGTAATCTCAAACTTTTATGGCGGTTTCGCGATGTTTCCTTACCGTAATACATACATTTCCTTATTCTTCTTCTGTTGGTGTCTGAAACAGGGTTGTAACATGTTCTTCATGAGTTGTTGTGCATACCAAATCCACATCAACATTGACAGGGTCTCTTTCTATGTAATTCTTAAGTCTTTGCCCATTCACCACTTGAGGTTTGGTGCCTTCGAAATTGTTAATCTTGATTGCACCCGAGCGGTAGACTTCCTCAATATGAAATGGCTCTTCCCACCTGGAAAGTAGTTTACCTGGAGAAAACCTGAAACGGGATCTAAACAACAAAACTTTATCACCAACATTAAATTCACGTTTCAGAATCTCCTATCGTGTCACTTCTTTACCTTTTCCTTGAACATTTTAGCGCTCTCGTAAGCTTCACTTCTCCACTCATCTAGAGAAGTCAAGTTCATGAGACGCTTTTCACCAGCTAATTTCGGGTCAACATTAAGCTCTCTAATAGCCCAGAAAGCTTTGTGCTCTAATTCTAATGGCAAATGGCAAGCCTTGCCATAGACCATTTTATAGGGAGACATGCCCATGGGGTTTTTGTAAGCAGTTCTATACGCCCACAAAGCATCTCCTAACTTATTTGACCAATATTTTCTATTTCTATTGATTGTCTTCTGTAAGATCAACTTGATATCTCTATTGGTGAGCTCAACTTGCCCACTAGTTTGAGGGTGGTACGGTGAAGCAATTCTATGATTGACATCGTACTTGGCTAAAGCTTTTCTAAAAGCTCCATGCGTAAAGTGCGAACCCCCATCAGTCATGAGATACCTGGGTACCCCAAACCTTGTAAAAATTACATCCTTGAGCATTTTCAAAGATGTCTTGTGATCAGCACTTTCAGTAGGGATTGCCTCTACCCACTTAGTTACATAATCAACAGCAACTAAAATGTGAGTGTACTTGTGCGAGGAAGGAAAAGGACCCATAAAATCAAAACCCCAGCAATCAACAGGCTCAATCACTAGAGAGTAATTCATAGGCATCTCATTCCTTCTACTAATATTACCAACTCTCTGGCACTTATCACAGGACAAAACATAACTTCTAGCATCCTTAAAGAGAGTAGGCCAATAAAAACCGGATTGAAAAACCTTATGTGCGGTCCTCTCACCAGCATGATGTCCTCCATATGGACTGTCGTGACATTGTTTGAGAATGTCCTTCTGCTCGTGTTCCGGTATGCATCTTCTCACGATCCCATCTGGACCTTCTTTGAAAAGATGTGGGTCATCCCAAAAGTAATGCCTCAAATCATGAAAGAACTTCTTCCTTTGCTGAAATGTTAGACCTGGAGGCAAAAACTTTGCAACGATAAAGTTAGCATAATCTGCAAACCAAAGATCGGAGAGAGATTGTACTTTTACAATAGCTAGTTGTTCGTCCGGAAAATTGTCGTTGACTGGAATGGGATCATGCGGTATATCTTCCATCCTTGAAAGATTATCCGCAACCGAATTGTCTTCTCCTTTCCTATTGACAATCTGCAAATCAAATTCTTGAAGGAGTACCCATCGGATGAGCCTTCGTTTGGCATCCTTCTTCCCCATAAGATACTTAATGGCAGCATGGTCAGTATGAATAATAATCTTAGAATCAACAATATACTGCCTAAACTTATCCAAGCAAACACTACTGCTAAGAATTCCTTCTCAGTAGTAACATAATTCTTCTGAGAACTATCAAGGGTTTTACTAAAATAATATATAACATTCAACTTCTTATCAACCCTCTGCCCTAAAACGGCTCCAATAGAAAAATCACTAGCATCACACATAATTTCAAAGGTAAATTCCAATCAGGTGGTTGTACTATAGGAGCGGTTATTAAAGCTTTCTTAAGAACTTCGAAGGCTTACTTACAATCTTCATCAAAAACAAAAGGAATGTCCTTCTGGAGAAGATTAGTGAGGGGTCTCGAAGTATTAGAAAAGTCTTTAATAAATCTTCTATAGAAACCAGCATGACCGAGAAAACTACGAATACTTTGATGTCCCTTGGGTAGGGCATCCTTTCAATTGCTTCGATCTTGGCCCTGTCCACCTCAATTCCCCTCTCGTAAATCTTGTGGCCAAGAACAATTCCCTCGTTGACCATAAAGTGGCACTTCTCCCATTTAATCACCAAATTTGTCTCCTCACATCTCTGCAACACTTTATTAAGGTTGTGGAGACAATGGTCAAAAGAAGTTCCATAGACGGAGAAATCGTCCATGAATACCTCCACAATTTCTTACAAAAACCATGAAAGATAGCAGACATACACCTTTTAAAAGTAGCAGGGGCATTACATAAACCAAAAGGCATACGCCTATAAGCATAAGTACCATAGGGACAAGTAAAAGTGGTCTTCTCTTGATCAGCAGTGTTAACATGAATTTGAGAGAAGGCAGAATAACCATCAAGATAACAAAAGTGAGTATTTTTGGATAACCTTTCAAGCATTTGGTCGATGAACGGCAACGGGTAGTGTTCCTTCCTGGTTTCCTTGATCAGTTTCTTGTAATCAATACACATTCTATATCCAATAATAATTCTCTGAGGTATTAGTTCGTTCTTATCATTAGGAACCACAGTTGTTCCTCCTTTGTTTGGAACACAATGAACCGGGCATACCCACTTACTATCAGCAATAGGGTAGATAATACATGCGGCTAGAAGCTTGAGAATCTCAGTCCTTACAACATCCATCATCTTCGGATTCAACCGTCGTTGATGATCAACAACTGGTTTAGCATCAGGCTCAAAGTTGATGGTATGTTGACAAATAAATGGACTAATCCCCTTAAGGTCATCAAGGGTATAGCCAATTGCACCTCGATGTTTCCGAAGTACTTACAATAGTCGCTCTTCTTCATACCCTGAAATGTTAGAATTGACTATAACATGATATACTTTATTTTCATCTAAATAAGCATATTTTAGTGTATCGGGCAGAGGTTTAAGATCAAACACTAGATCTTCTTTTGGTTTCGATAAAATTCCCAAAGGCTCCACTGGAAGGTTGTGATTTAGGATAGCAGGTTGTCTCAAGAATATGTCGTCCAGCTCATTTCTCTCCTGCATATGCAAATCATTCTCGTGGTCCTCCATATATTACTGCAAAGGATCATTAGGAGGAATAGCAATGGAAGCAATATCTTCGATAATCTTATCATTACTAGGCAAATCAGTACCACGAGGCTGCTTAGAGAACTTAGAAAAGTTAAATTCATAGGGCTCACCATTTAATGCAACAGAAACTTTACCTTTCTTGCAATCTATTATAGCTCCACAAGTTCTGAGAAAAGGTCTACCGAAAATAATAGGACAAAAATTATCCCTTACTGAACCAAGTACTAAAAAGTCGATAGGATATTTTACCTTTCCGCATAAGACTTCAACGTCTCTCACAATTCCGATAGGAGAGATAGTTGCTCTGTTTGCAAGATGAATAGTAACATCAACTTCTTCAAGTTCACAAGGTGAAATCTCACTCATGATGTCTTGATAAAGTGAATACGGAATAGCACTAGCACTCGATCCCAAATCGCATAACCCATAATAATTGTGATCTCTTATTTTAACAGATACTACTGGGGTACGTGAAATTGGGCCTTTATTCTTGGTTGTGACAAGGTTAGTGGAAACAACACAAAAAAATTATATTGGAATCTAAAGCATCATTAGTAACAAGATCCTTAACCAGCGCAACTCGAGGATCGACCTTGATCTGGTCCTCGGGCTCATCAATTCTTCTCTCACTCTTATTCATTATGCATGTCACAAAAGATTGCTCCTTATTCTTACGGGAAAAGGGGGCTTTTCATATATAGCTGCAGGCAAAATAGGGTCAGCAACATGAATATCAATAGGTAATTTTTTGAAGGGTTTATGATGCCGATCCTTCTTCTTCTTAGAAGAGTCAATATGAGAGGCAAAGTCCTTACAAAAATCAATCATTAGATGGGAATCAAGATCAATCTTAGAACAAAAGGTATTAAAATAATCAGTTTTCACATAGCTCTCTATATAATCATGCTCGTAATTTATAGTGGGTTCAATACCTTTATCTATTTCCCAATCTTCGGTATTCTTCTGGATCCTTTCAAGGAGATCCCAGCTTTCTTCAACGCTTTTCGTCTGAAATACCCCACTAGAGGAGGCATCCAGCATCTCCTTATCCTGACAAGAAAGTCTAGCATAAAATTTTGTAAGTATAGTTTTCTTGGGGAGCTCATGAATAGGACATTTGAGCACTAGAGATTTCAATCTCCCCAAGCTTGAGAGATGCTTTCTCCGTCACGAGACCTAAAGTTATAGATATAGTTCCTGTCTCGATGAATTTCATGAAGAGGATAAAACTTGGTATAAAAGAGAGACATAAGCTCTTGCCAATCAAGCAAATGAGAGTTATCGAGAAGCTTATACCAATCTGAAGCTTTATCTATAAGCGATACGGAGAACAATTTCTTCATGACAAACTCCATTGATACACCTGCAAGCTTAAATAGTGAACATAGTTGTGATAAATATAGCAAGTATTCACTGAGATGTCTGTCTCCTGCATAACGATTAGCCAAAACGCAATCAATAATACCAGCTGGTATTTTATAAGGCACAATTTCAGTAGGGAAGGAACAACCACCACAGATGTGGGGTGTTTCCCCGTAAGCAACGAGCCAATAGCTAGGTTGTCCATACTGACAAAGAGCAGCAACAGCAAAATAAAAACAACAATATAAAAATTTCCTTACCAGCTTCACTTACCAATAGCGCTATGCTCCCCGGCAACGGCGCCAGAAAACGTTAGTTGATGACCCTCAACGTAAAGGGATCTGTTGCAGCGTTTTCGATAAGTAAGAGTGTCTAACCCAACGAGGAGCGAAAGGTATTGATAGGTGATTTTGGACAAAGAATAGCTGCAATCACTGAAAGATAACTTTTTAGGGTTTTCAATATAAGCGGCAATAAGATAAAAGTAAGAAAAGTAAATAGCGCTCAGGAGCAGCAAGTGGCCCAATCCTTTTGAGCAAAGGATAAGACTGGCAACTGAACTTATAAAGACTAAAGCGTTCTTGAGGACACATTGAGAGGTAGTCACGTGTTTTCGCCATACTCCGTATCGATAACAAGTGTTGTGCTGATAAGTGTTGAGTGGGTGGATCTATGCTAACACACCTTCTAGACTAAGATAAGTGCACTCTTATGATTAAACATCTTGCAAGCATCCGCAAATACAAGATAGAAATTAAGACAAAGCCTAACCACAGCAATAAGATCAAGGATCCATTATTCCCTTGTGCAAAAGTGTGCAAACTGGGGTTCAGGTTTCTGTCACTCCGGCAACCCACCATAAGCATTCTTTATACACAATGTATCACCCTAAGTCCTTAATAAGGTGAAGTGTTGAGTGTTCAACTCACACAACATCACTCGGAAAATAACAACACAACTTAAATATCAAACAACACAAATTATTTCAACCTCATATGACTACTAATAACTAGACTTCTCACATGTCCTCAAGAACTAAAGCAACTACTCACAAGACATAAAAAAGATCATGATCAGGGTGATAAATATATGATAAACAATCTGGACATAATAATATTTCTCAAACAAAACTCAATAGCATTCACCACAAAGTAGTAATCAACACTGATAGAGTAGAGAGGATAGATAGTACGGATTACAACACAAGATAAACTTGTGAGGTGAGATTGGATGGTGGTGGAGATGGTGCTGATGTTGGGGATGATGTTGATGATGATCTCGATGATGCCCATGACGATGGTGATGACGATGGCGATGATCTCCCCTTCCGGGAGGTGATCTTCTCGGCGGAATCTGCCCGCCGAAGAACCCTTTTCTTCTCTGTAGGTTTCCGCCACGGAGCGACGGCGGAACTCCGTGAAACTTTCTTTTTTTAGGGTTTTCGCGTAACGAGTGGTATATAGGCCAGAGGGGGAGCCGGGAGTAGCCCCAGGGCTCCCGGCGTCGTCCCGGCGTGGCCAGGGGTGGGGCCGCGCCAGGTGGCCGCCTGGGGCCCCCGTGGCCCCCCTCTGGCTCCTCTTCGGCGTGTCTTCGTTAATCTTCTGGAAAATATCCTCCATCGATTTTCAGATAATTTGGAGGTATTCTTCTTCAGCAATTCAGCATCCACTTTTTACCGCTGAATCCTGCGTTTGCTGCTTCGGCACTGGAAAGGTGCAAACTGTGTAAAATAAACCAAAACAACATAAGAACATCAACGTAATGTGAAATATATTAATGAATAAGGATGAATTACGATATAAAATAGTGATGCATTTTGGACGTATTAGCACGCTCATTCTTAAAAACAATACCCGGAACTCGAATCCTAGGTGACTCGAATGGAACAAAGCGTCGGGGCGGGATAGCCTAGACCTTCCATCCTTCGTCGAATATAGTCAACATTATAATAATCATATCATCAACAACAACATAATAGTGTGATAACCCAAAATCAAAAACAATATAATAGTGTGTTTGCGCGCTACTACTAGTTCTGATAGCAGTAGCGCCCCTCTTGTCCACGCGCTACTACTAAATAGCAGCATCGCCCTCTTTATTCGCGCGCTACTAGTATTAATTTTAAAAAACAAAAAATCTCATCGGTGTCTGCGCACTAGAAGTCGCGCCGGTGGCCGCGGGGCAGTGTGGGGACGACAACGGCTCTGCGGGGCGGCGAGGTTGCGCGCGATGGGGCGGTGAGGAGGAGGTCACCAGAGTAGAAGTACGTGAGGAGGAGGTCGCCGAAGTAGGAGCACCGTGAGGAGGAGGAGGTCGAGGAGGAGCACCATGAGGAGGTCGCCGGAGGAGCACCGAGGAGGAGGTCGCCGGAGGAGGAGCACCGTGAGGAGGAAGAGGAGGTCGCCGGCGAGGAGGAGATGGAGTGGAGGAGAGGAGGAGATGAAGTGAAGGAGATGAAGTGTGAGGAGGAGGAGGTCGAGGAGGAGCACCATGAGGAGGAGGTCGCCGGAGGAGGAGCACCGTGAGAAGGAAGAGGAGGTTGCCGGCGAGGAGGAGATGGAGTGGAGGACAGGAGGAGATGGACTGGAGGAGATGTAGTGTGAGGAGTGGAGGAGAAAATGCGTGGGGTTTTTGTTACCCCTGCCATGTCACTGATCCGCGAGAGGAGGGCTAGACCAATAGGAAACTGCCACATCAGACCTAGCAGTAGCGCCCCTCTTATACAGACGCTATTGTTAAGTAGTAGTAGTACTAGTAGTAGTAGTAGCGCCCCTTTTATACAGGCGCTACTGTGAAGTAGTAGTAGCGCCCCTATTGTCCACACGCTACTGGTAAGCCTCCACCTATTTTTTTTTCGAACATTTTATGTTAGGTTTTGGAGGATTCTAAAAATGTTCAACGGGGTTCCCCCCGTTGAATTTCGATATAACTTTTCGAGTAGATGATTTTTCATGTAAAAAACTTTTTCATCCGAGTTCGTATGCAAAAGTTATGCCCACTTTACAAATTCTAGAGAGATTTTGCAAAAAAAAGTCGAAATTCATATTTTTCAATTTCCCTAACAACTAGACCACATATCACATGGGAATCTCATTTTATTTTTTATTTTATTTGACATTTCCATCATTTTCTTTTATTTTTTCTAAAACTGAAAACGTGGTAAAGGGGGGTCTATTTGTGTGTGCGTGGCCATTGAAGACCACTTACTAGTAGCGCCCCCCTTGTACAGGCGCTACTAGTATGGCATGTCCCAGAGGGCACCGTGAAGACCACTTAGTAGCAGTGTGGGTTTATACCGCGCTACTACTATCAACTTAGCAGTAGCACCCCTTTTGTACAGGGTGCTACTGTTAAGTAGTAGTAGCACCCTTTTATGCAGACGCTACTGCTAAGTAGCGCCCCTCTTGTGCACGGCGCTACTGTTAATTAGCAGTAGCGCCCCTTTTTTGAGGGCGCTACTTTTAAGCCTATACCTATAAGTTTTTTTCTAGTAGTGCATATCTCTAAGTATTCCACGACAATTTAAGCATTTGATACTGTTCTGCCCTAAACCATATTTTAGGTTGGTTAACAACAGCAAACAATAACATAAACACAAAGTACATGAAATTCTAATCAAGTTACATGTAAAGAACAATCCAAATGGAGTTACAGTTAAAAAGATACAAGCAATACAAGTTTGGAACACAATCTGCCAACATTCGGAAGCACACTTTAGAGCAACAAATAAACAAGCAAAAGGTTGCAAACATGCACAAAAATGATATGCAACTAAAGTATACATGGCAGGCATGGCACGGCAAAAGAATTCATGCAAATATGCATCATGGTTCACTAATTATAAGCAACAAAAAAGCTATAAAATATTACTGGTCAAGGACTTAGTGAAAATCAAGAAAACAGGAAAGAAACTATTATTTTCATGCTGTATAAACAGGGGTAAAGATATATGCAAAAGTGCAGCAACATGACAAAGCAATATATGAGCATAAACTAGACATGATGATGATCAGATACAAACAAAAATCAAGGTCATAGGCATAATAGATCAAAAGATATTAAGCATGCAACATGGCATCAGAGAGTTACAGACTTAGTGAAAAACAGAGGTGGTTTTCAAAAACAGTGGCATAGCAACTTTGGAGCTAAACATAATTATGACCAGAAATATAAACATGACAATGTAATACATATAATGGAAGTAGACATGGCATAGATCAAAATGACATATTGCAATGCTCAATAGGATGCACGGTTAAAAGATATAGAACAACAAAGTAGCAACTTTATATAAACAGCAGCACGACATTTCAGACTTAGAAAAATTACAGCAGGCTATGGAAAAAAAGGGGCATGGGCCCTCACCCAGTGGGATTGGCCCAACAGGCCAGAGGCGGCTAGGCCAGGGAGGCCGGCTGGGCCGCAGGTCTCGGGCTGGGCCTGGAGGCGCCTATGGGCCAGGTGGCTGGACCGGCCCGTCTCAGCGGCGGTTGGCAGCTCGGTGCCGACCGGCTCACACGGCGGCCATCGGAGCAAGGTGGGGTCGAGGGGGGCACTGGGAGGCAAAAGGTGGTGAGGCCAGCCAGATTCGCGCGGCAGCGGCGGTCGCAGGCGAGGTGGCGGCGCGAGGAGGCGAGGCCCTCCCGTGGCGGCGCGGCTTGGCCGTGGCCGTCCATGGAGCTCGCGAGGAGGCGAGACCCTCCCATGGCGGCCCTGGCGGGGGGGGGGCCGCGGCTCGGGCTCCCTCCCTGGTGGCGGCCGAGCTCGGGGCCGAGCTCCATGGCGGGGGCGCTCCGGCGGTTCCTGTAGGGAGCTAGAGGGGGTCAGGTGAAGAGTGAGGGGAGGAGAGGAGGCGGCGGTGCAGGGGCGGCTTGCCGGCATCGGGCGGCGCAGCGGCCGTCGGGAGGCGCGACGGCTCGGCTGGATCCACGGGAGAGAGAAGAGGTAGGTGGGAAGTTGGAGGTGACGTGGCGGCCTCTAGGCTGTCGGATCGCGAGATCTGACGGTCCAGATGGCTTGGGGCTGAATTTTCAGATTTGGCTAGGATTTGGAGCGAAAATAGGGGTATTTTTTGGGCAATTGTGAGGGGGTGGCTGCAATTTTGGCTAAGGGGAAACCCTAGAAAGGGGTGGGAGAGTGATGGTCTTTATATAGCCTAGGTGGCTGGCCGTTTCCAAAAAACAACCCGGTTTTTCTCTCGCCCGCGCGGCGTTTATGTTTCTGACCGCCGGGGGTCCGCAGGACCTCCGATTCGAGTAAAACTTCAAACTGCGCGATCAGCGCGTCGAGCCGGCGACGTTCACCTCACGCTGGAACCGTTCCGAGAACACTTTCCTGCGCGCTATAAAAATAACTCATTTGATTATTAAACGGGGTTTCTCGTTCCGATGGTTGCGGGTGGTCTTAAGCGGTTTTTGCGACGGTGATCGGGTGAAACCCGGTGTCGCAAAGGTCGAGTGTCAGGATGGCAAGGGTCGGTCTCCGTCGGGTACGAGATAAGAGGGGGGTAATCGCCGATCGATAAATCGGGGATGCAAACACCGCAAACAAATCAAACAATTCGCACCGAAAACAAAAAATTTAACTTTTGTGAAATCTGGGCTGTTACAATGGTCGCCGCCGGCGCCACTGCCTCGCCGGCGAGGACGCACGAGGGCATTGGCTTGGTTAACTAGGCCTAAGCCCCCCCCCCCTCACTGACATGTGGGGCCGGCCCTATTTTAATTAGAGCTAATCACCTATTAGCATAACCCCCTCCTGAGTTTATTACATGTGGGCCTAAGGCCATTTGATTAATATAAAAACTGTTAAGCCTCTCTTAGACTGACAGATGGGTCCTAGGCCCTTAAGCTAATTAAGACTGATTAATTAGCACTTACACATGTGCTCCACCGATTATTTGTTTAATTTAAAATGCAATTATAAATTGAGTGTATGACATGTGGGCCACCCCACTATTTTATTTAATAAAAATGAATTAATAAAACCTTAGAGGTTGACATGTGGGACCCCCATGTCAGGTTTGACCAGTCAACCACTTGTGGATAAGGTTACGGTTTTTATTAATAAAAGAAAATCCAGAAAATCTTTTAAAATGATTTAAACTTCAGAAATTAATATATTTTAAATCGTAACTCCGATGAAAATATTTTATACATCAAAATTGATCAAAAAATATATAACAAATACGAATACGCTACCCGCATAACCACCGCACCCCTCTAACATACCGAACCCGAGACTTTTCGGATGGAAATGTTCTGAACATAAAAGTTGTTCGAAATGCATCAACGAGCGCGGATACACTATCCACATCTCTGTCAGATGTCTCTAACACTGCAGACAAGGAACCTTCCCCTCCGGATCATCTGTTCGATAATCCACCGATACTGATGAGTCAACCCCGATAAATTCCTGCTCCGAGCAAATCACCGAACACTACGTTAGAGCCATGTTGCTTTGTATTTGCTATGTCATCGTTTGTATTGCTATTATTGTTGTGTATTTACTGTTTCTTCCCCCTCTCTTATTGCCCGGTAGTCCCGACGACCGATGTCGATGCCCCTGTGATCGACTACGTCGTCGACGACCGTACCCCTCCCGCGAGCTTCCAGGCAAGCAGAGCAAGTCTCTTCCCCAGATATCGTCTATCTTTCCGTACATTTCATGCACTAGGCACTGTTACTGTTGTTGCTACGTTACAATTCTATTCAAATGCATAGTCTGTCATTGTCGTCCCTTGATGTACCTTCTTATTCTATGCTGCCTTATAATTACGCATTATTCAGCAGTGAGCCCTGTACATTGTTAGTTAGGTTTAGAATAGCGGGTCGTGAGCACTCTGGTGAGTGAACGCGGATTACCAAATATTGTCACTGTAACAGGTATGGATCAATGCAGACACCCTAGGGAACTTACAACGGCGAGACTGCCAAGTCGCTTCGAGTTTGACTTATGAGTGGAATGAACTCGTATTTCACCCTCGTCGGCTCAGTAGCGTAGCATCACCGATATGATACGAGGTTTACCTCTTTAGTTCATTCCGTTGATGTCTCTGTTGAACCTCTTCAAGTGTACCATCGAGGGTAGTTCCTTCTGGTTTCACTTGATGGTAGACACTCGAATCAACTGGTGTACTTAAAGATAAGAGTAGGGCGACCCAACGGTGCCCGCTAGCGGTATTGCGTCAGGAACGACAGGGAGGGTACGACCGACGTTACTGGCGTGCTTGGCCCCTGCTCGTATCTCGCGAGAGTTACCAAACCACACAAAGTCGAGATCTACCAAGGGCACACGCGAGGCAAGGTAAGGAGACGGTTTACCTTGTTGGTAACTGCATGCTTTGACGGGACGACAGGGCAGGCCGCGACGTTACTGGTGGACCTTGTCGTTGTTCGTTGTCCGTTGTGTTGTTAATCAGACAGCGATAACGGTTGTCTGCGAGATAATAATAAAATATTAAATGGTTCGGCGGATGACTTGAGAGGCCGCAAAGGCCTATACGCACTACATTCACGTGGAATAAGGAGTTATGGGTTGCGGCGTGTCGGATAGCTTTGGTGGAACGTTCTTTAACAAGGTGCCCGCCACCCTGGAGATCCGAGCGTTCAGGCTGAACAGTAGTGCACCCCTGCAAGGAGTTTAATCTATTCAAATAATCGTGTCCACAGTAACAGGACGCTTTATGCTGAAGCCAGAGCCTACTACTACAAACTACTACTATAAAATTGTTGATTCCGGTTTCTCTTCCTCGCATGGGAGTCGAAGAGGGATCTCAGAGGCATTTATAACTATTAATTATTACAACTTACTATTATACAATGTTGAAGCAACTTCTGCTGCATTGTTACTACATTCATAATATTGAACCGTTGACTGATTATCTTCTCATGTTGCAAGACTTGTCGGAAGATACTAGTCTTCGATAGGCCTAGCTTCTCTTCCTTATTTTGATTTCTACGTTGCATTCCACTATATATAGCCTCCCCTTCCTTTTGATACAAATGCATAAATGCTTAGTAGCGGACGGAAGACTCGCGGGTATGTTAGATACTCACCTTTGCTTTATTTTTCCCCTTTTTTGTTTTGTCTGATCGGCCACTGCAGTTGACGTTGGATCCTTGGAGTCCAGGAGCAGAAGATCACCAGTGCTTGCTTCATCGTGGAGTTCCCCCCTCGACCAGGAGTAGTTTGGAGGTTCCCAGGCAGGAGGCCTCGCCTTTTCGATCGTTGTTGTTTTTGTGCTAGCCTTTTTAAGGCAACCTTGTATCCTTGTGTCTGTACTCAGATACTATTGCTTCCGCTAACTTTGTCATTTTGAGCTGTTGTATTCGAGCCCTCGTGGCCCCTGGCTTGTATTAAACAACTTGTATTTTTTCTATTTGTAGAGTTGTGTTGTGATATCTCATCGTGAGTCCTTGATCTCGATCGAGTACCTTGCGTGTATGATTACTGTACACGACTTGATTTTGGGGCATCACAAGTTGGTATCAGAGCTGACTTCCTGTAGGGACACCCCCTTCCCACTCCTTGGTCAAAGTCGAGTCTAGTCCTTGCAAAACTACTTTTCTAACAGTGTCGTGTGGCTTATCGGCCCACGTCGCAAAACTGGGTGGTATTAGAATCTTTTTCTCCTCACCTTTACTCTGAGACTCTGCTCTCTCTTCATTTCGGGATAAAGATTTTGCTAACTCTGACATTAGGATCTCGTGACTGCTTCCTCCCGGAGACCCTTCATTCTAGAAGATCGCTTGCTTCACGAGAAGATCCCGAAGATACTTGCTGATAAATTCTCAAGACCCTATGTGCCCATTGCCTTAACAATTCCCAGCCACCGATAACTCTATATGTATAACCACATACACCCTTCGTTCATCCATTCAATCCCAGTTGCTCTTGTGTTCACAAGATGCATCGAAATACTTTCCATTGTTTCGGGAATCCTTTGAGGCTACTGCCTTGCAGCTTCTTTTCACCCTGCGGATAATTCCTTACATTTATCGAGGATCCTTTCATCCTAAGTGGTTCCTGTGATTTCCAAAATACTTTGAAATACTATCCGATCTCGTGCCAATCCTCGACAGTCTACTGCTTTGGAGATTCTTCTTACCTTGATTGCATTATGGTTAATTACATATGTCTGAGTATTTTCATTGACACACCTTGTCATTGTCCTCTTGATCTTGTTGAATCATCGTGTGCGCGAGTGCACGCAATCGTCAGATGATCCCTATGAATCCATTCTTCTGGCTCAGACGGCATTCCAGACATGAGTTGGTTCTCGGTAAATCAAACCTTAATCGATTAACCGTCAAGCTTCTATTCAACTTATCCATGTTTGATCAATGTATCTGAATCTGATACACCGATATGGAAGTCATAATTCCTTTGTACCCAAACATCGAATTATTCCGATACTTCTATCTCCAATGCTTTGGCAGTCTTTTTCTTATGGTTGAGTACTGATACTCGCACCAGACTCTCTGTACGCCGCCTGACCTTTTTGGTGCATTACCATCTGTCGTCCCCTTGTGTCCTAAATCATTGACGAGCTTCCCCTGATACGAAATGCCTTTGGCGAACGGTATCATCTGGTCCATGTCATCAACCTTCTGCTTTCAAACCGGTATCTCTTGTTCCTATTGTTTGTCATATAGATTCGTAAAATGTCCCTATTGGTTGTATCTATGCCTCAGCCATCTATGTGAACCCAGAAACTTCTGCGGGTCTTACTCTACTGGTGTTATGCCAGATTAAATTTTGAGCGCTGCAAATTCATCGACAGCGAGAAGTGAATGAAAGGCTATGCATTGATGAAGTGGGAGTCGACCCTGAACCTTGTGTTCATGCCCATAGATACGATGTAGAACTTATCATGAAAGCTTCTCGTAAAGATAATTAACCCCCTTGGTGTAAATCTTCTACACCTATGATCCACCATTCTACCTTCGAGTATTATCCCTGGTATCTCGAGGATATCATGCCTTTGCACTACATCTTATGAATCTTGATGAAACAATACATTTCCCTGTCGTAACCACCCCATGGGTTCTGGGTTGTCGTCAACCGAGAACCCCGCTTACCTTTTGCTCCACCACCCCTTTTGTTTTGTGATTTTGTTATTCGATTGCATTCTCTTGAAACCTTTCGACATAAAGTGTCGTGGTCATCATCAACATTTTTCCTTCTTCCAAGTGTTAATTGAAATCATGGTGAAAAATACCATCCTTGTCCCTCGATGATTTGTGTTATTATCGACAACATTCTTTGACTTCCTGCTAATACAAACTTGGTCATGTATATCTTGCTCTACTTTTCCTTGGGAAAAGATATACACCTGATATTGATGTATCGTCACATTTTCCTTTCCATTGGTCTGTTTCACCTTTCTGTAATGTATCTTATCTAAGCAGTGATAATTCTCTGGTTGTGTAAACACTTCAGTGTACTACTTTGATCGTACCCCCTGTTACTATTGTTGATGACTTTTCGGTGACCACCGATGGACAAGAACTTTGCCAATTGGTCCGCCTCGTCTTAACGAGCAGGAAAACGATTCTCTTTGTCCCGCGCCTTGGTACCGACGTTGTTGCCGACATAGCTAACAAGTTGTTCTCTAACTTACCTTGCAACTTGATCACATTGTTTGTCACCACCCTTCTTATTCAATGTGGACCCATAATCCACAGTATCGAAACCTGACTTGTACCTTTTTGTTCTCGAGGTTATTCCTCTTGCTTGACCTTGTATGCAACTCACGAGTCCTCTACCCTATGATATTCAGTTCGATATCAGACTCAGTGCTTATGCCTGATGCTCTGGACTCATCTTCATCATCCGTTATCATCGTCGAATGCTTGCATGTCCGCTTGAAAATTCTCATACCTTCTTTTGTTTCCTCACTGTGTTTCCTTAGTTTAAACTCGAGGGATACTCTGTACCTCATTCCCTCAGAATGCCCCGGTTGATTAACCTTGTGTCCATTCGACCCCCTAAGTGTCTCCTCCTAGCCTATCCGTAGGTACGATGAAGAATTTGAAGAAAGGATGACAACCCGTCGGGATGCACTGATGCAGAGAAATGAAGACGTCAACGTGAACAATTAACTTCTTCGAGAAGGACAACAAGCACAAGAAGACTCGTTCGAATACAAAACCGAAACCTTACCCTTACCTTACTTTTAATTCTCGGGACGAGAATTCTTTGTAGTGGTGAAGATTTGTAACGCCCCGGGTGTCATATTACAGTAATCACCTTGTGCTAATGCCAAGTCACTTTGATTACCTTGTGATGATCACCTTGATTAAAGCTTGTTCAAATTCAAATCAAATAAAAATTCCAGATACAAGTGGAAATAAAACTTAATCCAAAAATATTGCAACTACTTTATTAAATGTATAAAAATCAATAGGTCACAATAAATAGCAATGGTATTTTATTACATTGTTTCAATATTTCCAACAAAACAAACAGTGTCTAAAGAAGCCACTTTTAATTCTTTTTAAATAAAACAAAAAACCCAGATGATTTAATTAAGCCACCAAACTTTTTTGGCACTGTAATATCATGTAACACTAATATTTGAATTGGTTTCAATTGTTACGAAAATCAACAACTAGCTAAAATAAAATAGAATTGTATGCAAATGAATAACAGAAAAGAAAAAGGAAACAGAAAACAAAAAATAGAAAACCTATCTACCGTCCACGGCAAACCCTCCCACTGGGCCGAGCCCACCTCCTCCCAGCCCAACCCCACCTCACCCCCTACCTCTTGTTCACGGGGGGAAGCCGTGGCGGCCATCCATGGCACCGGCCGTGCCATGGCTGCCATCCCCCGGTTCCCAGCGAGTAGATGGTCCTCCCCGTGCCTGGAAAAACCCTAGACGCCCTCACTCCTCTCCTCTTCCCCCGTGGTCGCGAAAGATCTTTTCCCCTCCCCTGTTCGCTTCCCCCCCCCACACACACACACACACCCGAGCCGCCATGGGCGCAGCTTCTTGAGCTCGCGCAGCCACTGGCCAAACCAGCCCAGGCCAGTGTGTCCTTGGAGTTCGCCGTCGTCGACTACATTGCCCTACGTGAAGAATTCGAGCCGGGGCCAACTCCATCGAGCGGATCGAGCCCTTCTTCCACCTCGGACCCGCCGGCGTAATTTTGCGATTCCGGCTGGCCAAGACCCTCCCTGAGCTCACTGTCAGCCTCTACACGATCCCGGTGATCGTCTGAACCATCACCTTCTACCCACGACTGCCGGATAAGCATCAGTAGAGTTCCCCCTTTGCGTGCGCATTGTAAGCCGCCATGGCTGCGATAGCCATGCTCCCGGGCCCTTATGGTCGTGTCCGAGCGCGCCAATAGGTTCCTGCTGAGCCATAGGTATGTTCTGGCGCGGTAGATCGCTCGAATTCGTTGCGTTTTGAAGACTGCCATGGGAGCCGAACGCGGGTGGCCGCCCAGCTCGTCCTAGCCTTCGATGTTGACCGCTCCGGTGAGCTTTGAGGGCACCACCAAGTGTGCGGGAGCGCCAACGTTCCAGCTCGCCCAACAGTGAGTCAAACTGCGGCATGTGCCGGGCACATGGTCGCCGCCGGCGCCATTGCCTTGCCGGCAAGGACGCCCGAGGGCATTGGGTGGGTTAACTAGGCCTAAGCCCCCCCCCCTCACTGACATGTGGGGTCGACCCTATTTTAAGTAGAGCTAATCACCTATTAGCATAACCCCCTCCTGAGTCTATTACATGTGGGCCCAAGGCCATTTGATTAATATAAAAACTGTTAAGCCTCTGTTAGACTGACAGATGGGTCCTAGGCCCTTAAGCATATTAAAATTGATTAATTAGCACTGAGCCACTTACACATAGGCAATTATAAATTGAGTGTATGACATGTGGGCCACCCCATTGTTTTATTTAATAAAAATGAATAAATAAAAACCTAGAGGCTGACATGTGAGACCCCATGTCAGGTTTGACCAGTCAACCACTTGTGGATAAGGTTAATGTTTTTATTAATAAAATAAAATTCAAAAAATCTTTTAAAATAATTTAAAGTTCAGAAATTAATATCTTTTAAACCGTAACTCCGATGAAAATATTTTATACATCAAAATTGATCAAAAATAAATAGTAAATACGGATGCGCTACCCGCATACCCACCGCACCCCTCTAACATACCGAACCCAAGACTTTTCCCCTCCGGATCGTCTGTCCGATAATTACCCGATACCGATAAAACTTTTCGGATGGAAATGTTCTGAACATAAAAGTTATCCGGAATGCATCAACGAGGACGAATACACTATCCACGTCTCTGTCAAATGTCTACACTGCAGACATGGAACATTCCCCTCCGGATCATCTGTTCGGTAATCCACCGATACTAATGAGTCAACCCCGGATAAATTCATGCTCCGAGCAAATCACTGAACACTACCTTAGGGCCCCGTTGCTTTGTATTTGCTATGTCATCGTTTGTATTGCTATTGTTGTTGTGTATTTACTGTTTCTCCCCCTCTTTTATTGTCCGGTAGTCCCGACGATGGATGCCGATGCCCCTGTGATCGACTACGTTGTCGACGACCGTACCCCTCCCGTGAGCTTTCAGACAAGCAGAACCATTCTCTTCCCCAGATATCGCCTATCTTTCCGTACATTTTTGCACTAGGTATTATTAGTGCTGCTACGTTACAATCTTATTCAAATGCATAGTCTGTCATTGTCGCCCCTTGATTTACCTTCTTATACTATGCTGCCTTATAGTAATGCATTATTCAGTAATGAGCCCTGCGCATTGTTAGCTAGGTTTAGAATAGCAGGCCGTGAGCACTCTGGTGAGTGAACGCGGATTACCAAATATTTTCACTGTAACAGGTACGGATCAATGCAAACACCCTAGGCAACCTACAACGGCGAGACTCTACCAAGTCGCTTCGAGTTTGACTTAAGAATGGAATGAACTCGTATTTCACTCTCGTCGGCTCAGTAGCGTAGCATCACCGGGATGATACGAGGTTTACCTCTTTAGTTCATTCCGTTGATGTCTCTGTTGTACCTCTTCAAGTGTACCATCGAGGGTAGTTCCTTCTGGTTTCACTTGATGGTAGGCACTCGACCCAATGATGACCGCGAGCGGTATTGCGTCGGGAACGACTGGAAGGGTACGACCGACGTTACTAACGTGCTTGGCCGCTGCTCGTATCTCGCAAGATTTACCAAACCACGCAAAGTCAAGCTCTACCAAAGGCACACGCGAGACAAGGTAACGAGACGGTTCACTTTGTTGGTAACCACGTGCTTTGACGGGACGACAGGGTAGACCCCGACGTTACTGGTGGACCTTGTCGCTGTTCGTTGTCCGTTATGTTGCTAGTCAGACAGCGATAACGGTTGTCTGCGAGATAATAATAAAATATTAAATGGTTCGACGGATGACTTGAGAACGCAAAAGCATGTACGCACTACCTTCACGTGGGATAAAGAGTTATGAGCTGCGGCGTGTCTGATAGCTTTGGTGGAACGTTCTCTAACAAGGTGCCCGACACCCTGGAAATCTAAGCGTGCAGGCTGAACAGTAGTGTACCACTGCAGAGAGTTTAATCTATTCGAATAGCCGTGTCCACGGTAACAGAACGCATTATGCTGAAGCCAGAGCCTACTATTACAAACTACTACTATTAAACTGTTGGTTCCGGATTTTCTTCCTCGCAGGGGAGTCAAGAAGGGGATCTCGAAGACATTTATAATTATTAATTATTACAACTTACTATTATGCAATGCTGCAGCAACTTATGCTGCATTGTTACTAATTCATGATATTGAACTATTAGTTGATTTTCTTCTCATGCTGCAAAACTCGTCGAAAGATGCTAGTCTTCGATAGACTTAGCTTCTCTTTCTTATTCTGATTTCTACCTTGCAATCCACTTGTCCCATTGACGTTAGCTTAGGTGCAAGTGTGATTTCTACCTTGCAATCCACTTGTCCCATTGACGTTAGCTTAGGTGCAAGTGAGTGTGGGGCCTGTGACGACTCGTCAGTGAGTTAACTTTTTGTTTGGTCTTAGTTTGAATTGATGCACCCAAAAGTGTTAGGACTTACCCTTACTAGCGAATCACATGTACTTGTACTGATTTTCCCCATCCAAATTACGTGTTAGGTGTACTGACGGCATAGACGTCCTTGTACTCATCCTATGTAAAAATATGTCCTTGTACTGAACTATTACTGGAAAAACACAAAATCTCTCGCATTATGGATGGGTAACAAGCCACGTAAAATGTCAAGTCTACAGCTATGTTAGCATTTCTTTGGGGAAATTGGCAGAATTATGCAAGGGTTTTCCGTACAAATATCTACTGACAAACATTACTAATGATGATCGGGTTTCTAGTATTGCTTTTGCAGAGGCTGATGCAAGAAATGTGGCTAGAAGCTGTATATCTGTGTGCTGGGGGTAACTGAAGAAATCGAGACAATAAAAGAAAAGGACTATAAAAGATAATTCTTCTGTTTATTATTGGAAGCTGAACACATCTTCTAAAACTGGATTTTGTGTGTATATATTACTGTAATTTTTGACTTTGCACATATATGACAAAAAATGTTGATGCGATGTTGTGCTGGTCGTGAACATATTAGTAAAGCAATGTTGTGCTGGTCGGATAATTATGATATTAGCAGCAACTAGATGAAGAAATACCAGAAAATAAAACAAAACCACTTCGCAGCGAAGACACTTCAAACCCTAAGTTTCTACTGCCTCATTGATTGACTTCTGCAGTTGGGGAAACAAAATAGCACATGAATCAGGTTGGTGATGAAAAGAGAAGTTAACATCACATGAATCACAGTCCAAGCATGCATATCCCATCTAAAATTACTTAGTTCCATCAGTTGCCAGCCATCCACCAGTAGTAGAACTTGGTGTCCACCTGTAGTGGCACTTAGGAGTTCAATTTTTAATAGCTCAATTTTACAACTTTAGTCTTTGAAGTTGGCATCCACCAGTTTCTCAACCACCTAAAATGCAGAATACACACGAAAAATAGGGGAGAGCAGCTGTGCTCGAAGGTTGATGGAGTGTACCTAGGTGAAGCAGGAAGGAAGCACACATGCGGATATAGGCGGGCTGCCTTGGGCGTAGTGGTTGGTGGTCGTCTTCAGCCAAGGTTGAATTACTGAAATTCCCACAATATGAAATAGTTATCTCGATGGAATAGGTGGAAAAAGTACTAGACATCTACAGGATTTTCAAATATTTTCTCATATCCAGGTTCACAAAAAATGTTCTCATAACACGAAGATGGGAATCTCCAGCCGTCAACAAGGAACCTTTGGCTTGAATCTATTATGCATAACATCAGTGCCATAGATGGCCCTCTGTCGTAACCACAAGCACATGGTGTGATATACGAGGAACATGGAAACACAAAGGATATTGTACTTGCAATTGGGAAGTAGATGCACTGAAAAGCTCTTTTTCACCACAATATTCTTTAACCACATGAATGTTCAACATCTTCTCTGTTCCTCCATGAAAGCTCTTTTTCTTTATTAAATATGTCTACAAAGTGGGAGATGATACTTTGTTGACAACATGGGAGAATGATGAGTGTGCAGGTTTCATAAAGTTAATCATGGCAAGATCCTACTAGGAACAAAATGGATCTATGAAAAAAGTAAACTTAGCAATAAAATAAGTGAACTTAGATGTGGGTAGAAAATGAACTGAATTCAACACGAAATAAGAATTGATACGAGTTGATCACTTAAATAAGAAGTGAACCGTACTGCAATTCAGTGGTACATCAAACGGTGCCACTTGATTGACGTAATTTTGGTGACCACCTCACTTCACTAAAAATGTAAAGGACTCGTGTTTTTTGATAGTTTTATTTGTTCTGATCTTACCGGTTTCATGACTTTGAACTTACCTGAGAAGCAGTACTCACCAGGATCGAGCGACCAGAGATGGCTGTGTGCCTGAGTGGCGGACACCGGCGACCATTGAACTGAGAATTTGAATTACCTTGGTTGAGTTATTATAGTTGAACTGAGAGAGTCAACTGATTGATTGCAAAAAAAAGAGGCTAAATCAATTTCTTGTGGAAGAGTGACTAACTAATATTGGCTATTCTTGGTAGAGCCATTATAGTTGAACCGGCACAATTTAACTAGTTGAACTAAGACAGTCAAGTGGCTGATTGCAAAAAAGAGTCTAAATCAATTTTACTATGTAGGAAGTATTAAGTAAGATAGATTCTTCTTGGCACAGTCAATATAGTTGAACCGAGATGATTTAACCCGTTGAACCGAGACAGTCAAACATAAACAATATACTCAAAACACCTTAATTCAATGTAATTTGAGCTATAATCCATTCATATGGCATGACAGGACCATATATATAGCAGGCACAGTCATTTTGGAGTTTGTATTTAACAATGCAAAATTTGTCAGCTCAGGTCACCAAAATCTGTAGTATGAACTGAGACGATTGAACACTTTTGTACAAAAGCAATACTTGAAAATCGCACACAATCAACAAATTACTACAGATTTCTAAAAAAAAAGACTACTACAAATTTGCGAACATGAGGTCGTAAAGAGGTTGTACCGAAAGAAGCTTAGAAGTTGTACTGAAATAAGCTCTACATGAGGTCCTAGCAGCAACAACTCAAGATCCTATTCTATCTTCTTGTACATGATGCATCTTCAGTTCAACTCCAGGCTTCCAAGAGATGATGGACAGAGTTCAGGCAACACAAAGTTCAGTGAAAACATTTGTCTGTCAGAGCTGAATTTACACATGAACTGGATGTCAGCTGAGCTAGCACAAAGTTCAGTATTTGTATAGTTGTCGGTCCGGGTAGCACAAATTTCAGTGAAAACAATATTAAGTGTGTGCATCCTCTAAAATTTATAGGGACATGATCAACAGGGTAAGAGACGGTTTACTTACAGAATGTCTAGAACAAGACGCAAAAATTGGTTGAACTATTTAAATGTGTTGTTGCTATGCCTATTTTAACTCTAGATGGTTGAAAAGCTGCTGACATGATATCTATAGTAAAAATTGGTTGATAGCAGCTCGTAAAACAGATAGAAAAGTAGTTAGTTGATGCATCAGACCGCCGTCAAAACAAGCAGAGGGTTAGTTGATACGTGCAACTCTTATCCTCTTTCAAAAAGTCCTGATGAACTAGTGAAAGCATTGAACTGTTGTTGCTCGTGACTTTGTTTGAACTGAGAAAATTGCCCCATCTGGCTACTCCCAGCTGCATCCTTTTTTCAAATGAGCAAAGATATTTTTTCTTGCAAAATTGCTTCATGAGAAGGATCTGAAAAACAAAACTGCTCCAGTTATTTCTGTCGGACTTGCGGCTAATGGAGCTCGAACGGGGAGGGAGGGGGAAGGAGGAGGAGGTAGTGGAGGGAACCTCTGCCAGTTGGACGGCGGCGACAGGTGCGCCCGTCCGGAGGCAGCGAGGCGACCCCGACAGAAGGCGGCGACAGGCGGGACGACAATCACGGCGGAAGTCGGGGCGGCGGCCATGGCGGTAGTCGAGGGCGGCGGCCATGGCGGTAGTCAAGGGCGGCGGAAGTGGCGTGAGTCAGGGGCGGCAGCGGCCGCGGCGGGAGTCACCGGGGGGCTTCGGCCGCGGCAGGAGGCGGAGCTGAGGGCGGCGGCCGCGGTGGGAGGTGGGGGCGAATGCGGCAGCCGAGGGGGGAGGCGGGTCGAGTGCGGCGACCGTCGGAGGAGAGGATGAGGGCGGTGGCCGCTGGTAGGTTGCGGCGGCGGCGGGAGGACCACGGGGGAGATTGCGGCGGCGGGGGCGTCGAGCGGTTTGCTGCGACGGGGAGTAGGTCGCGAGGATGGGGAGAGGACCAGTTTTTTTGCTGGAGGATCTGCGTGACGGTGGGCTTCAGTGGGCTGCTCGGGTGGTTTTCTCAGCAGCGGATGAAACAAATCGGGTCCTCCTTATAGGATGAAACAAATCGGGTCCTCCTTATAGGTAACATAATATTCCCTCCGTTTCAAAATAATTGTCGTAGCCTTGGTACAAATTTGTACTAGAACTAATACAAAGTTGAGTCAGTTATTTTGGAACAGAGGGTAGTTCAGCTCTACCGCCATGCGAGCATGCGGAGAGTGCGCCAAAAATTTGGCGAAACGAAAATGAATCAACATTTCGGCAAAACATTGACAACTTATTTCACGTCATCAATACAACATAAGATTCACATATACATCAAACCACAAGCTGCACATATACATCAAACCCATATACATCAAACCATATACACAAGCTTCACATATACTTCAAACCACAAGCTTCACAAAAAAGGTTTAAGAAAACAAGTGATATATGGGTGAGAAATGGAAGAAATGAGGTGGGAGAAGCTTCCACTTACATATATATGAAACAAAGTAGATCCAATTACAAGTATTGATGGACAAATAGAAGAAATGAAATGGGAGGAGAGGAAACCGAGTAGATCTAGTTTGAGAAGACCGTGGAGTGAATGAGAGGTGGTAGGTGGGGTGGAGTAGATAAGAGCAGATCCAAGTTATTAGTGTCGCATTTTGCGTGAAAGTGGTGGCGCACTAGCAAAATGCGTGCAAAATGCACCACTATTAACTCCTTAGGGGTGGCGCACTTTGAAACTAGATGATACCCCGCGCGTTGTTGCGGGAATCGGTTATAATATATTTTGAATGATTGATTGCATGGAACATGAATAGTTAAATTAATAATATATAAACTAAAGTATAAAAATACATTTTATGTATTGTATTTTATTGTTGTGTAGTTAAAAATATTTATTAAATATAATTAATGTAATATAATGAAAAAAAATCCATGCATATTGAGTGAGTTGGCATGTGTCATTATATTGATGTATGCATAAGGTCAACTAATAACGAAGAACTTGTTCTCATGCATATTGTGGTGAGTTTTTGATGATGTGACATGTATGCATGTTAAAAATGATGTAATATAATAGAAAAAAAAACTATGCATGTTGAGGGATGTTGCATGTGTCCTTAAATGGATTTGTGCATGAGATCAACTAATAATGAAGAACTTGTTCTCATGCATATTGTGGTGGGCCTTTGATGAGGTGGCATGCTTGCATGTTGAGATAGATAAGATAGTGGGGATGATCTATTATTTACGACAAAAGGCTTTCACCCCCCTTTATATATAAAGGAAACGACCAAGGTACAAGGTACACGGCAGAACGATACAAGGTGGTGAGGTAGTCCTCTTACAAAGCTGATCCTAAGATATATGATGCGCACAGCGCAACCAACATGGAACACCGGAGGAGCTAGACACGACCCACTCAACACCCAAGCACATCTAGACTCCACGACAACGCCCTCAAGAGGGAGGGCGACGCAGAGCGACGCCACTGCCGAGTCCACCAGACAAAGGTCTTCACCCGGAGCCTTGGTACGAAGAGAGGAGCCACGACAACGTCTTCAAGAAGATCGCGACACCCACGGGTGTCGCCGCCGCCGGCGCCGACGCACAAAGCTTTCGCTCGGCACCTCGCTCGTACCACCGATGCCGTGAGGAGGAAAACGAAGAGGTCTAGTCTCCAGATCTGGATCAGGACAACACCCCTGGTCGGGGCGCATCCGGACAACCCACCGCTCCACCACCCGTTGCCCACGCAACCCGGGAGGGAACCACCACCGCCACGATGACGCCCGCCGGAGAGCAATCATGTGACCCACCATCCGGGGCCGCCTCCCCGGCATCCATGCCGCCAGATAGTGAACGTCACCCACATCACAGTGCACTCAACCCCGGCAGGAAGAGCGATGACACACCATCCGCTCTCCGCCCGGCATCAGACCCGATGCTGGGCAGGTGGCTCCATCATCGGAGGCACCCACACCCGTATCCCCAGCCAGTCCCTGTGAACTGGGGGGGACACACCATCGGGACTACCGACGGCCGCCTGTGAGCCAGCCAAATCCCATAGCCCTGCGAGCTCACACGGCGCCAAGCCCGGGGTGACCGGCACTGCTCTGTGAACAAACGCACCACTACCACGACCACCACCACCAAGCACCGTACCTGCGAGACGAGCACGACCACCGCCCGTAGGCACCTCCAGGGCCAAGCCCAAACTCACCTCCCCGAAGCGTGGCTCCGATCCGCCCCAGCCCGCGAACTGGCCCGGCCGAGCGCGAACCCTAGATCTGTCCCCTCCCTGGAGTGCGTTAGGTGGCGTCCGCCCAGCCCCGCGCGCCGTTGGGACAAATCCAGGAGAAGGCAAGCCGCCGCCACCACCCTGCGCCGCCCGCGATGCCACCAACCTGAGCCGCCGCAACTCCCGCCGAAGCACGCCGGAGCCACCTCAGCCCGCACCGTCCCACGGGTTAGACCGGCAAGGCCGCCGCTGCCAGAAGACAGCCACTACCCAGATTCGTTGCCGCACCGCCGGACATGCACCATCGCCACCACGCCTACACAGATCTGGGTTGAACCGCCCACCATGGCCGCCTGCCGCAACAAGGGCGACGACGCCGCCACAGCCAGCCCCGCCACCGTGGAGCCCAGCCGGAGCACCACGCTCCTGCCCGAGGCACCGGCCAGCACAGACGCCGGACACGCAGGAGGAGTACCTGCGCCCCCAGCGCCGAGCCAGCCGGGTCTGCACGAATGACGAGGAGAGGAAGGGGTCACCGCCGCCGGAGCAGCAGCCACCGCCGTCCCGCCGGCGAGCTCCACCAGATCTGGCCCGAGGCGCCATCACCGCACCGCCGCAGTCGCCGCTCCGCAGCCGCCCGTCTAGACGCCGTCGAGACGCCACCCGACGCCCATGACACCGCCAGAACGCGCGCCGCTGCGCCGCCGGACCCCGCGCACGCCGGCGCTCCGCCCCGACCAGGCCGCCCCCGCCGGCCGAGCTCGAGGGGAGGGGAGATGCCCCCGCCGCCAGCCACCACGGGGGGCTTTGCCCTGGCGGCTCGGGCCGGCGGCGGCGGCGGGGAGGAGGAGGAGGAGGGGCGCTAGAGGAGGGAGGAGGAGGCGCCGCCCGGGCCGCCCGCGGGAGGGGCGGCGCGGGGGCTAGGGGGAAGCAACGAGGTCCGCAGGTAAATTATTTGACCATTTAGTACCTTACTCGGGATGATCTATTATAGTATTATAGATGGGTATTATAGTATTATAGATGGGTCATTATTAACTACTTATGAGTGGCACACTTTCAAAATGCGCCACTATTAATTTATTATGGGTGGCGCACTTCCAGAATGCGCCACCCCTAAGTGGCTCCATACAAACAGCTAGTGACTATAAACGAAAAAAGGTCAGTACAAATAAAAATATATGCTTTATGTATGCAAAAATGTAAAGGCTCATATAGAAGTCGGTCGTGCGCATGACTTAGTCAGTTGGCTCCTTAAGAAAAGGTTGTTGATTGACTTACAGAAAAAGAATTGTTGGTCTTTTTTGCGTGTAGGTCGAAACTTCTCTGTAAGCAGGCATCGCATGACTTATTATTGGTGTTTCCTGTGGAAGAGTTAGTCTTAGCGAACATTTTATAGAGTCATCGGATGACTGAATCAACAACGGGTCACTAAGGTCATATGAATTCGATTTTGCATCAGCTATATAGGGCAAAATAATGCCATGGTAAGATAACTATATATATATATATGCCGAGTCCCTAGATAAAGAGCTAAAACCGAAAAATATCAAGCCCCGGGTTTCCTTAATAAAGTCATATATATGCCTGATACCAATGAAGAGTTGATCAAGCCCCCAGGTCTCTAGATATCAGACAATGAAATGCAAGAATGCAATGCATGATGAAAGAAAAAAATACTTTCAATAAAAAGGGAAAAAGGAAGGAGTCGGTATGTAATACCCGGCTTTTATACTATTACTGATGTCTTCAAACGGGTGTACAAGAATATTCCTGATCTACTCAAGTATATGGACGGGGCTGAGCAATATTCCACGGCCTGGGAGTCTCCTCCTCGGATGTGTGCGTGGCTGCCGGCTCTCGTATATCAACCAGGTAGTAGGATCCATTGTATAAATTATTGCTTACCACAAACGGTCCTTTCCAAGGTGAGGATAACTTGTGCATACCTTTCCTTTTTGGCATTAGGCGGAGCACTAAGTCCCCTTCCTGGAAAGTCAGACTTTTAATGTGGGGACTATGATAACATCGCAGGTCTTGCTGATAGATAGCTGACTTGGAAGCCGCTAAATCTCGTTCTTCATCGAGGATATCCAAAGAGTTCTATCTTGCTTCCTCATGTCGGCCTCAACATAAGAGATGACCCGGGGTGAATCGTGATGGATGTCACTTGGGAGAACGGCTTCAACTCCATAGACAAGGAAGAAAGGCGTATAACTAGTCGACCTGTTGGGTGTAGTGTTGATACTCCAACGAACAGAGGGTAGTTGTAACAGCCCAGATTTCACAAAAATTAAAAATTTTGTTTTCGGTGTGAATTGTTTGATTGTCTGATTTGTTTGCGGTGTTTGCATCCCTGATTTATCGATCGGCGATTATTTTTCCCCCTCTTGCCTCGTATCGGACGGAAACCGACCATTGCCACCCTGACACTTGACCTTTGCGACACCGGGTTTCACCCGATCACCGTCGAGAAAACCCGCACAAGACCAGCCACAGCCAACGGAATGAAAACCCCCGTTTAATAATTAAACGGGTTATTTTTATAGCGCACCGGAAAGTGTTCTTGGAACGGTTCCCGCACGGGGTGAACACCGCCGGCTCGACGCGCTGATCGCGCAGTTCGAAGTTTTACCCGAATCGGAGGTTCTGTGGACCCTCGGCGGTCAGAAACGTAAACACCGCGCGCGTGCAAGGAAAACCGGGGATGTTTTTGCAAACTGCCAGCCACCTGGGCTATATAAAGATCACCACTCTCCCACCCCTTTCTAAGGCTTCCCTAGCCAAAAATTGCATCCACCCCCCTGATTTCCCTCAGATCTGCCCACTAAAGCCCAAAATTTCCGAAACCCTAGCCTCTCAGCCCCTCACAGCTGTTGGATCTGAGATCTGGGGCTCAGATCTCGTCCACGTAGCCCCCAGCCGCTTCCACCCGAACCGGGCCCCGCCGGGCCCTCCTAGCCCGCAGTTGCGCCGCTCCGGGCCCGATCTGGGCTTGGAGGCCCCTCCACCGCGCCGCCGCCTCCAGCACCCCTGTGCCGCCCCCCTTCTCTCCTCCCTCGCCTCACCCCTCCTCCTCTCTGCCACATATCGCCGGGAGCTTCGCCGCCGGCCGCGCCATGGACAGAGAGTCGAGATCGAGCCGAGCTCGACGCCGGCCACCTCCTCCACTGCACCACCGCCGACCTCCTCCTGCCCCGGCCAGTCCGACTGGATCCCGCGCCGCCGCGCTCGCTCCTGGCCTCGCTGTTACGCCACCCCGCGCCCCTCGCCGGAGACGCCCGCTGGTCGCCGCCAGCCTGGTCGATCCTTCCGGGACGAGACCGCCCCGCTCGGTCCAGCCGTCGTCGTGGGCCGCGCCAGTGCCCCGGACCACCGAGCGCACCAGCGGCCCAGCCTGAGCCAGCCCAGTCGCAGGCTCCCCAGTCGCCGGCCAGATGGGCCTGGCCCATGGGTGAGCCTTTTTTTTCCTCAGATTGAACCCTGCAAAATTTGACTAAGTCTAGAAAATTGTTTGTTGTTGATGCTTTTTTGCGACGTAATTTGTGAGTAATCGATAGCTCGGATCACGTTGCTCCCAAAAGGAATATTGTTTAGTTTTGTGTGTACTTCAGTTCATCTTTTGTCAGCATTTTTATTTGAGGCCATGTTGATGTTGTTAATCACTGTTGAAGTGGGCACCAGACTGTTAACTGCTACTAATTTCTGAAAATGTGCTGCTCTTGTTATTTTATTGCAAGTTTGATTGATGATTGTGTCACATCCATGAGGCCTATGCTATGAATTCTTGTTGCATAATGTTAAGCATCATGTCTAGTTCAGTTCCATGTAATCACTTGCCATGTTTGACCACGGTATCTATATTAATTCTTGCTCCAAAGTGGTGCCCCTGATGACATGTGTTGTTGTTTATATAAAGTTTCTACTTTGCTGCCCTATATCTTTTTAACCGTGCATCCTATTGAGCATTGCAATATGTCATTTTGATCTATGCCATGTCGAATTCCATTATATGTATTGCATTGTCATGTTTACATTTCTGGTCATAGATATGTTTAGCTCCAAAGTTGCCATCCTGCTGTTGTTGACAGCCACCTCTGTTTTTCACTAAGTCTGTAACTTTCCGATGCCATGTTGCTTGCTTAATATCTTTTGATCTGTTATGCCTACTACCTTGATTCTTGTTTGTACCTGATCATCATCATGCCTACTCCATGCTCATATATTGCTATGTCATGTTGCTGCACTTTTGCATATAGTTTTTCTCCTGTTTATACAGCATGAAAATAACAGTTTCTGCCATGTTTTCCTGATTTTCACTAAGTCCTTGACCAGTAATGTTTTATAGATTCTTGTGTTGCTTATAACTAGTGAACCATGATGCCTATTTGCAAGATTACTTTTGCCATGCCTTGACTGTCATGTCTACTTAGTTGCATATCATTTTTATGCATGTTTGCAACCTTTTGCTTGTTTATTTGTTGCTCTAAAGTGTGCTTTCGGATGTTGGCAGATTGTGTTCCAAACTTGTATTGCTTGTATCTTTTTAACCGTAACTCTGTTTGGAGTGTTCTTTATACGTAACTTGATTAGAATTTCATGTAATTTGTCTTTATGCTATTGTTTTCTTCTGTTAACCAACCTAAACTATGGTTTAGGGCAGAACAGTACCAATTACTTAAATTGTCGTGGGGCACTTAGTGTTATGCCATGTTTAGGTTGTGCCTCACTTAAATTGACTAGCATAGATAGTTTCCTTTATGCTTCACCTATTTTCATGTTTCTGTGCTATGCCATGCTTGAGTTATATGCCATGTTAACAACCTTTGCTCATGTTGTGTAGCTAAATACCTTGAACCATTCTAAATGTGCGGTATCGTGGTGTGTGACGAGTACTCCACTTAACCTGTTAGTAACCGCTCTCGACAATAGATGTGATGCCATAGTGTGTTGTCTCGTGTTGTATTATTGTTGATGCTTGCTCTTGATTACTCCGTAGTAATAGATGTTTGCTCGTCGATTGCCTTTTCCAGTGTTTCCTTCTTGTGTGCTTCCACGGGTACCTCTCGGAGACGATGCGAGCTTGCGATCGACTACACCTTCGGTTTCGTCTTATCATCAGGTAAGGGGGAGCATATATCATGCTTATAACTTTCAGCTCACTCGCGCCTAGGTGTAGGATAGATCGATTGCTTGATCCTACCACTTCATATTCATGCCTCTCAAATAAACCCAAACAGTCATGTCCTCCACATCCCAGCAAACCTTGTTCGGCTATGTTACTATTGCTCGCTGCTCATCCACTGCTTAGTATGCATGCTAGGATGTTATCAATTGTTCTCTTGTTACTCCTTGGATTGGGCTATCACTTTATTATATTATTGTGGATGATATGATTATTATAATGTTGACTATATTCGACGAAGGATGGACGGTCTAGGCTATCCCGCCCCGACGCTTTGTTCCATTCGAGTCACCTAGGATCCGAGTTCCGGGTATTGGTTTTAAGACTGAGCGTGCCCACCGCGTGTGGGATTTTATGGAGTCCCCTTTTCTTACCTATCTAGCTTCAAACATTTCTAGTGGTGGCCCAAGCTGATTTACCATTTGAAAACCGTGTGTGTGTCTGTCGGGTCGCTCCTAGCAGATATTCTTAAAAATAACCCGGGCCAACGGAGAGATGGTTTCTCTGTTGGTCCACACTGATGAGCTAGGGGGCTGCCCACATCTGAGCGGATCAGTTACCTCGACCTTAGCCATACGGAAGAGTCCGATTCGAGAGCATGGCCGGCTTTTGGATTGGGTGTCGACTCTCCGGGGGCTACCCGGATTTGTTCGTTGTTAGCTAGAGGGACCTGTCGTTTTCGGTGTGATTTGTTTGTGGTGTTTGCATCCCCGATTTATCGATCGGTGATTATTTTTTCCCCTCTTGTCTCGTACCGGACGAAGACCGACCCTTGCCACCCTGACACTCGACCTTTGCGACACCGGGTTTCACCCGATCACCGTCGCGAAAACCCGCACAAGACCAGCCGCAGCCAACGAAACGAAAAACCCCGTTTAATAATTAAACGGGTCATTTTCTTAGCGCGCCGGAAAGTGTTCTCGAAACGGTTCCCGCCCGAGTTGAACGCCGCCGTGTCGACGCGCTGATCGCGCAGTTCGAAGTTTTACCCAAATCGGAGGTCCTGCGGACCCTCGGCGGTCAGAAACGTAAACACCGCGCGCGTGCAAGAAAAACCGGGGATGTTTTTGCAAACTGCCAGCCACCTGGGCTATATAAAGCCCACCACTCTCCCACCCATTTCTAGGGCTTCCCTAGCCAAAAATTGCAGCCACGCCCCTGATTTCCCTCAGATCTGCCCACCAAAGCCCCAAATTTCCGAAACCCTAGCCTCTCTGCCCCTCACAGCCGTTGGATCTGAGATCTGGGGCTCATATCTCGTCCACGTAGCCCCCAGCCGCCTCCAGCCGAACTGGGGCCCGCCGTGCCCTCCCAGCCCGCAGATGTGCCGCTCCGGGCCCAATCTGGGCCTGGAGGCCCCTCCACCGTGCCGCCGCCTCCGGCGAGCCGTCGGTCGGCCGGCCGCCGCGTGCCCCGCCGGTGAGCGCCTCCAGCACCCCCGCGCCGCCCCCCCTTCTCTCCTCCCTCGCCTCACCCCTCCTCTCCGCCACAGGTCTCCGGGAGCTTCGCCGCTGGCCGCGCCATGGCCAGAGCGCCGAGATCGAGCCGAGCTCGACGCCGACCACCTCCTCCTCCACTGCACCAACGTCGGCCTCCTCCCGCCCCGGCCAGTCCGGCTGGATCCCGCGCCGCCGCGCTCGCTCCTGGCCTCGCCGTCACGCCACCCCGCGCCCCTCGCCGGAGACACCCGCTGGCCGCCGCCAGCCTGCTCGATCCGGCCGGGACAAGACCGCCCCGCTCGGTTCAGGCGCCGTCGTGGGTCGCGCCAGCGCCCCGGCCCATCGAGCGCACCAGCGGCGCAGCCTGAGCCAGCCCAGCCGCAGGCCTCCCAGCCGCCGGCCAGATGGGCCTGGCCCATGGGTGAGCCTTTTTTTCCCTCAGATTGAACCCTGCAAAATTTGACTAAGTCTGGAAAATTGTTTGCTGTTGATGCTATTTTGCGACGTAATTTGCGAGTAATCGGTAGCTCGGATCACGTTGCGACCAAAAGGAAAATTGTTTACTTTTGTGTGTACTTCAGTTCATCTTTTGTGAGCGTTTTGATTTGAGGCTATCTTGATGTTGTTAATCACTGTTGAAGTGGGCACCAGACTTTTAACTGCTACTAATTTCTGGAAATGTGATGTTGTTATTTTATTGCAAGTTTGATTGATTATTGTGTCACATCCATGTGGCCTATGCTATTAATTCTTGTTGCATAATGTTAAGCATCATGTCTAGTTCAGTTCCATGCAATCACTTTCCATGTTTGACCACTGTAGCTATATTAATTCTTGCTCGAAAGTGGTGCCCCTGATGACATGTGTTGCTGTTTATATAAAGTTGCTACTTTGCTGCCCTATATCTTTTCAACCGTGCATCCTATTGAGAATTGCAATATGTCATTTTGATCTATGCCATGTCTACTTCCAGTATATGTATTGCATTGTTATGTTTACATTTCTAGTCATAGATATGTTTAGCTCCAAAGTTGCTATCCTGCTGTTGTTGACAGCCACCTCTGTTTTTCACTAAGTCTGTAACTTTCCGTTGCCATGTTGCTTGCTTAATATCTTTTGATCTGTTATGCCTATGACCTTGATTCTTGTTTGTACCTGATCATCATCATGCCTAATCCATGCTCATATATTGATATGTCATGTGCTGCACTTTTGCATATATTTTGCTCCTGTTTATACAGCATGAAAATAACAGTTTCTGCCATGTTTTCCTGATTTTCACTAAGTCCTTGACCAGTAATGTTTTATAGCTTCTTGTGTTGCTTATAACTAGTGAACCATGATTCCTAGTTGCATGTTTCCTTTTTCCATGCCTTGCCTGCCATGTCTACTTTAGTTGCATATAATTTTTATGCATGTTTGCAACCTTTTGCTTGTTTATTTGTTGCTCTAAAGTGTGCTTCCGGATGTTGACAGATTGTGTTTAAAACTTGTTTTTCTTGTATCTTTATAACCGTAACTCCGTTTGGAGTGTTCTTTATATGTAACTTGATTAGAATTGCATGTAATTTGTGTTTATGCTATTGTTTGTTGCTGTTAACCAACCTAAACTATGGTTTAGGGCATAACAGTACCAATTACTTAAATTGCCGTGGGGCACTTAGTGTTATGCCATGTTTAGGTTGTGCCTCACTTAAATTGACTAGCATAGATAGTTTCCTTTATGCTTCACCTCTTGTCATGTTTGTGTGATATGCCATGCTTGAGTCATATGCCATGTTAACAACCTTTGCTCATGTTGTGTAGCTAAACAACTTGACCCATTCTAAATGTGCGGTATCGTCGTGTGTGACGAGTACTCTACTTAACCTGTTAGTAACCGCTCTCGACGATAGATGCGATGTCGTAGTGCGTTGTCTCGTGTTGTCTTCTTATTGATGCTTGCTCTTGATTGCTCCATAGTAATAGATGTTTGCTCGTCGATTGCCTTTTCCAGTGTTTCCTTCTTGTGTGCTTTCGCGGGTACCTCTCGGAGAGGATGCGAGCTTGCGATCGACTACACCTTCGGTTTCGTCTTATCATCAGGTAAGGGGGAGCATATATCATGCTTATTACTTTCAGCTAACTCGCGCCTAGGTGTAGGATAGATCGATTGCTTGATCCTACCACTTCATATTCATGCCTCTCAAATAAACCGAAACAACCATGTCCTCCACATCCCAGCAAACCTTTTTCGGCTATGTTACTATTTCTCGCTGCTCATCCACTGCTTAGTATGCATGCTAGGATGTTATCAACTGTTCTCCTGTTACTCCTTGGATTGAGCTATCACATTATTACATTATTGTGCATGATATGATTATTATAATGTTGACTATATTCGATGAAGGATGGAAGGTCTAGGCTATCCTGCCCCGACGCTTTGTTCCATTCGAGTCACCTAGGATCCGAGTTCCGGGTATTGGTTTTAAGACTGAGCGTGCCTAACCGCATGTGGGATTTTATGGGGTCCCCTTTTCTTACCTATCTAGCTTCAAACATTTCTAGTGGTGGCCCAAGCTGATTTACCATTTGAAAACCGTGTGTGTGTGTGTGTCGGATCGCTCCTAGCAGATATTCTTAAAAATAACCCGGGCCAGCGGAGACATGGTTTCTCTGTTGGTCCACACTGGGAGCTAGGGGGCTGCCCACATGTGAGGGGATCAGTTAGCTCGACCTTAGCCAGACGGAAGAGTCCGATTCAAGAGCATGGCCGGCTTTTGGATTGGGTGTCGACTCCCCGGGTGCCACCCGGATTTGTTCTTTGTTAGCTAGAGGGACCTATCGTTTCGGATCTCTCGGGACTAAATCATAAAATGTCTGCCTGTGATGGGTAGAAACTGAGAGAGACGGGCGTGCGTGTGGAGCCTTGTAATGGGCAGTTGGTACACCCCTGCAGGGTTAAATCTTTTCGAGAAGCCGTGTCCACGGTTATGGACGGCTTGAGACCTACTCCTTGTTCATAGACAACAACAACTGAGATAATCTTAATATAACTTGATCAACGTGTGTGTGCCTTGACTGCTTCTTCTTCGTCAGGATGCGAAGAGGAGGACAAGGATATGTTAGGTCTTATGTTTGCGTAAGTAGTTGATAGCAAGACTTGTTGGAGGCGATTGATCATCGAATGCTTGGTTCTCATCTTACTCTAAAATAGACCGTTAGCCACTCATATATTGCTAGTGCGTCTGCAACCTCACCACTACCCCCATCTTACGCGTGAGAAGTTAGTTACAAGACTTTTGATATAGCTCACCTCCTTCTTTTCTCTTTTACGCACGTTACGCAACAATCTTGGACTTCAGAGGAGCTCGATGACCCTTCTTCTGGACGCCTTCACGAAGACTCGACGACGACTAGTTAGGTGGATCCCGGCGGATTGCTTGGACCCGTGTGGTTACGGGAATGGGGTGCTTTACCTTTGCCACTAGGCATTTGGATGTAGTCTCTACTCAGACATGTATCTTCCGCCGATGTAATGTATTAAGGAAGTTGTATGCCGATTGTATGAGATGTTGTATCCTTGTAGCTGTAATGTTGTGGTATCATGTTGGAAATCCGAGGCATATTATTTCGTCATATGTCGCGGTGGGACCGATATGTGCTTCGTCCCCAGATCTGAATGGAAACATCTAGATCTGGAACAGTACCGCATATCGGGCCTTACAGTAGTTCTTCACCCCAACAACCCGGCGTTCTTAGCAAAGGAACGTGGAGTCGGGGTTTGATGCCACGTAGTAATTCCTAGTTAGCTCTCTCGGCCTGTCCATTAGACTCTGGGTGAGCCACGGACGCAAGATCAAGCCGAATATGCTCCTTCTCATAGAAGTGTTGCATGAAACCTTCTGACAGGTTACTCCATTGTCAGTGATGATGTTGTGAGAGTAACCGAGTCCGAAGATGATCTTCTTCAAGAATTTGAGCGATGTTGCTGCGTCGCATTTGCTGACCGGCTTCGCTTTGACCCACTTAGTAAATTTATCCACTTCAACTAGAAGGTGAGTGTTCTCACATTTGGAACGTCTAAAAGTTCCCACCATATCAAGCCCCCAGACTGCAAAAGACCAAGTGATCGGAATCATCCTGAGTTCTTGAGCCGGCACATGGTCTTGTTTGGCGTAACGCTGGCAACCATCGCACTTCCTTACTATGTCCTCCGCATCTGCGTGAGCCATGGGCCAATAGAATCCATGACGGTAGGCTTTGGCCACAAGGGAACGAGAGCCGGCATGGTGACCATAGTCTCCAGAATGTATCTCGTTCAATATGGCTCGCCCTTCTTCTGGTGAGACACATCGCTGGAAAACTTGTGTGGGACTGAGCCGATGTAGCTCACCGTTGATTTACCCAAAGGACTTGCTACATCTGATGATCTGTCTCTCCGATACTTCAACTGTTGGGAGGATGCCCCTGGTCTTATAATCCAAAGGGTACGACCCATGAGGGAGTGGCATGTATTGCAGCTACCAAGGCCATCTCCAGGTCTGGCACTGCTATGTCTTGCTCCATAGGGGGCTGGACAGATTGGTGCAGCAAAACATCAAGGAAAACATTTAACGGAACTGGCTTTCATTTTGAACCGAGTCGGGGCAAAGCATCAACTGCCTCATTCTGTCTACGGTAAACGTGGTCCACTTGATAGACAGTAAATAATCTGTCTTGCCTCGAAACTTCTCGCCTGTAAGCTGCCATGATGGGGTCTTTGGAATCCTAGGTTCCTGACACTTGTTGAGGAAGAAGATCACAGTCGCTAAAACATTGGATCCTGCTTATGTTCATCTCCCGTTCCAACCGTAGGCCGTGGAGTAGAGCTTCGTATTCTGTTGCGTTATTGGTACAAGTAAACAATAATTGTAAAACGTAGTCGATTTTTTCCCCTTGGGTGAGGTGAGGACCACTCCGGCTCCTCACCCCTGGAGCTTCCAGGTCCCATCGAAGTGCATAGTCCAGTACTTGGTAGTCGGCTTGTCGGGGGGTCCTTGGAGTTCCGTCCAATCATTGATAAAGTCGACTAGCGCCTGGGACTTAATAGTCGTGTGTGGCTCATACTTAATATGGTAAGCTCCCAGTTCAATAGCCCACTTAGCAATTCTTCCAGTGGCCTCCCGATTCTGGATGATGTTGGAGAGCGGTGCCGAGCTGACCACTGTGATAGGGTTCTCTTGAAAATAATGTCTCACCTTCCGGCTTGCCATAAACACACCCAGGACCAACTTCTACCATTGAGGGTAGCGTTGTTTAGACGATGTCAAGACTTCACTGACGTAATAAACTGGCCTCTATAGGGGATGTTCCTTGCCCTCTTCCTTTCGCTCGACAACAACTGCAGCACTGACCGCCCGATTGTTAGCCAAAATATAGAGGAGCATAGGTTCCTTGGGCTTGGGAGCAACCAAGATGGGTTCTTGGGACAATTGTTTCTTTAATGACTCAAGCGCCTCATCAGCTTCTGCATCCCAAACAAATTTCTTCGTCTTTCTCAAGAGTCAGTATAGCGGGATGGCCTTTTCGCCGAGCCGTCTTATAAACCAACTTAGGCAAGCAACACACCCCATCAGTTGTTGAACCCCTTTGACAGAAACCGACTTCTGGAGTGTCATGATAGCATTGCTTTTTTCTGGATGCGCCTCCATACCTCTCTCAGATATGATGTATCCAGGGAGTTTTCCTGCGGGGACTCCAAAAGTACACTTGGCCGGGTTTAACTTCATCTGGTATATACGCAGATTTTTGAAAGTTTCCTGTAGATCGCTGATCAATGAGTCGTCCAACTGGGACATTATCACTATGTCATCCACATAAGCATGCACATTGCGCCCAATCTGTTCCTTGAGGAAATTCTGCATCATTCATTGATAATTAGCTCCTGCGTTCTTCAAACCAAAAGGCATATAAGTGTAGCAGAAAGCACCAAAGGGCGTGATGAAAGTTGTGTTCTCCTGATCCTCAAAGGTCATCTTAATTTGATGGTACCCAGAGTAGACATCAAGAAAATAGAGGAGCTCACACCCTGCAGTTGAATCTATGATCTGGTCCATGCGAGGTAGAGCGAATGGATCCTTTGGGCAAGTCTTATTTAGGTCAGTGTAGTCGATGCCCATACGCCAAGTCCCATTCTTTTTCAAAACGAGGATCGGGTTTGCCAACCATTTAGGATGGAAGACCTCCATGATAAACCCTGCAGCAAGGAGTTGGGCTATCTCTTCTCCGATAGCATCTCTTCTTTCATCGTCGAAATGGTGAAGGAATTGCTTTACCGACTTCAGATTGGGATCTATGTTAAGGTGGTGCTCAGCGAGTTCCCTCGGGATATCTGGCATGTCAGAAGGTTTCCATGCAAAGCTGTCTCGATTCTCACGGAGGAACTCGATGAGCGCACTTTCCTATTTATCAGACAGTCATGTCCCAATGGTGAACTGTTGTGAAGAGTTACCAGGGACGAAGTCAACTTTCTTAGTATCTTGAGCTGGCTAAAACTTTGTATTGGAGTCAAGAGTTAGCTTTTTCAAAATCGTGGGATCAACTGGGTCTACTTTCTCCTGATACGCCGACAAATCCTCTTTAGCGCAAGCCGACTCGGCATACTTGAAATGTTGTTCCTCACACTCAATTTCCACGGACTCGCTTCCCTCGACCGTGATCGGCCCGTTCAGACCTGACATTTTGAGCTTCAGATAGATGTAGCATGGGCGGGCCAGGAAACGAGCATAGGTCGGCCTTCCCAAAATGGCGTGGTATGGACTCTCGAGTTTGACCACTTAGAAAGGTATAATTTCAAAGCGAAAGTTCTCAGAGTTTCGAATGGTCGTCTCAAGATACACCTTGCCTAAGGGTCGTGCCGACTTGACTGGGACAATTCCAAGGAAAACAGTGTTGGAGGGCTGCAGCTATTTATGAGTGAGACCCATCCTCCGAAAGGTCTCATATTAAAGGATGTTGATGCTACTTCCTCCGTCCATGAGTACCTTGTCTAGTGTGTACCCTCCAATTTGTGGTGCCACTACGAGACCTAAAGCCCTCGGGTTATCTACCACCAAGGGGTGGCGGATCTTGTCCAGGTTATAGGTTGCTCAGACACATTAAGCCATCTGGGGCAAGCCAGTGTCGTAGCCACGGACAGGGCAGCTCGCTGCTAGAGTTTTTTGTCTCTCCAACAACTGCTGGTGGTGAAAACATGGTACGTGTCGTGGGAATTGAGTTGCTTCGGGTTTGCTAGGAATCCGACAATCTCTGCTTGCATCTGTTTCCCTCCTCCGGATCCTTGATGCTGAGGTCCTGTGCCGGCTCCTTGCTGGCTGGATTGCTGATTGCCATTTTTGTAGCCGGTTCCTCCTCCTGATCCGGGGGTGGTGTCCTCCATCATTGCCTCCTCGTCGTTTAAACACCTGGATGAAGAAACAATCATCCCAAGAGTGATTGGTTGGTCGACAGGATTTGCTATGGCTTGGGAATGGCCCTTTAATGGCTTGTTCGTAACTGTTTGGATGGAAGTTCTCCCCTTGCTTCAGATAGTTGCCGCCTGCTTCTGCCTTTGGAAGCCGACGTTCGTGTTGGCAACCAAGTCAGAAACATTCTGATCAAGTTGGCGTTTGTTCTGCTGATTTTGACTTCCACCGATTTGATGTCCTTTACCACCGTTCTTCTTCCCCTGACCGGCTTTGTCCTCATCGGAGTCGTCGTCCTTGGTCTTATCAGACTCGGCGTATTTAGTGACTGCATCGATGAGTTCTCCCATGTCCCTCGCCGTTCTTTTGATACGATCGAGTTTATGGATTAGAGGCTCAAATTTGCAGTTCTTCTCTAGAACCAGGACGGCGGTCTGGGCAGTGATGTTGTCCGAAGAGTGGATTATCTCAGCGACTCGCCGCGCCCAGTGATGGGCCGACTCCCCTTCTTTCCAAACACAGTGCTCCAGATCAACGATGGTTGTGGTGCGTCGGCATGTGCCTTGGAATTTTTTGATGAACTTCTCTTTCAAGTCTAACCAAGAGTGGATTGAGTTTTCAGGGAGGTTCTTGAGCCAGGAGCAAGCTGGTCCTTCCATCATCATTGTGAGGTATCTGGCGCACACCCCGTCACTGACTTGAAAATATCCATTCCTAGGTCATAGGTTTTGATCCATGCCATTGGGTCCATGTCTGCCTTGTAATTCGGGATCTTGCGGGTTCCTTTGAAATATGGTGGGAGATGGGTGTTCCGCAGAGACGGAATCAAACATTGGTTTCCGATTGAACGACTGACGAATCCCGTATCCTCGTCCTGAGGTGGTGATACATCCAAAATGCACCACTATTTAATATAGTAATTCTTTCCTATTCATTGATATATTTTATCTTATGATACTATTCTTATGTTGTTTTGGCTTGTTTCACACGGTTTGCAACTTTCCGATGCCGAAGCAGCAAAAGCAGGATTCAGCGGTAAAAAGTGGGCGCTGAGTTGCTGAAGCAGAAGACCTCCAAATTACCTGAAAATCGACGGAGGCCATTTTTCAGAAGAATGACGGGGACACGCAAACAGAGACCAGAGGGGTGGCCACCAGGAGCCCAGGCGTCCCCCTGGCGCGGCCCCACCCCTGGCCGCGCCGGGTGGCCGCCTGGACCCCTGGGGCCACCCCAGGCTCCCCCTCTGGCCTATTTATCCCTCATCGTCCGAAAACCCTAAAAAGAGAGGAGTTTCACGAGTTCCGCCGCTGCTCCGTGGCAGAAACCAACAGAGGAGAAAAGACATCTCCGGTGGGCAGATTCCGTCGGGGAGAACACCTCTTGGAAGGGGAGATCATCGCCATCGTCATCACCATCGTCAGGAGCATCATCGAGATCATCATCAACATCATCCCCAACGTCAGCACCATCTTCATCTTCATCCAATCTCACCTCACAAGTTCAACTTGTGTTGTAATCCGTACTATCTATCCTCTCTACTCTACCGGTGTTGATTACTGCCGTGTGATGAATGCTATTGAGTTTTGTTGGAGAAATATCATTGTGTCCAGATTGTTTATCATCTATTTATCCCCACTGATCATGATCTCTTTTATGTCTTATGAGTAGTTACTTTAGTTCTTGAGGACATGGGAGAAGTCTAGTTGTTAGTAGTCATATGATGTTGAAGTAATATGTGTTGTTTGATATTTAAGTTGTGTTGTTATTTTCCTAGTGGTGTTGTGTGAGTCGAACACTCAACACTTCGCCTTATTAAGGACCTAGGTGAATGCATTGTGTATAAAGAATGCTTATGGTGGGTTGCCGGAGTGACAGAAACCTGAACCCCAGTTCACACACTTTTGCACAAGGGAACAATGGATCATTGATCATATTGCTATGGTTAGGCTTTTTCCTTAATTACTATCTTGTATTTGCGGATGCTTGTAAGATGTTTAATCATAAGAGTGCACTTATCTTAGTCTAGAGGGTGTACTAGCATACATCCACCCACTCAACACTTATCAACTCAGTATATAGTACCGATGCGGAATATGGCGAAAGCACGTGACTATTCCTCCCATGTGTCCTCAAGAACGTCTTAGCCTTTATAAGTTCAGTTGCTAGGCCTATCCTTTGCTCAAAAGGTTTGGGCCACTTGTTACTCCTCAGTGCCTTTCACTTTGCTCGCTTTTACCTTTTTGTTGCCTATATCGAAAACCCCCTAAAAAGCTATCTTTCAGTTCCTGCAGCTATTTGCTTGCCAAAGTCACTTACCAATACCTTATGTTCCTCGTTGGGTTCGACACTCTTATTTATCGAAAACGCTACAAACGATCCCCTATAGTTGAGGGTCATCAAGTACATTTTTCTGGCGCCGTTGCCGGGGAGCGTAGCGCTATTAGTAAGTGAAGCTGGTATGGAAGTTCTTTATATTTCTGTTTTTATTTTTGCTGTTGTTAATTTTTGTCCCTATGGACACCTCTACTCTTGGTTTGCTGTTTATGGGGAAACGCCCCACAACTGTGGTGGTCACTCCCACCCATACTGAAATTGTGCCTTACAAAATACCATATGGTATTATCAATTATGTCATAGCTAATCGTTATGCAGGAGATAGACATCCAGGTGAACACTTGCTATATTTATCACAACTATGTTCATTATTTAAGCTTGCAGGTGTGTCAATGGAGTTCGTCATGAAGAAATTATTATCCATATCACTTATAGATAAAGCTTCAGATTGGTATAATCTCCTCGATAATTCACATCTACTTAGTTGGCAAGAGATTATGTCTCTCTTTTATACAAAGTTTTATCCTCTTCATGAAATTCATCGAGTTAGGAACTACATCTATAAATTTTGGTCTCGTGACAGAGAGAGCATCGCTCAAGCTTGGGGAGACTGAAGGCCCTAATGTTCAAATGTCCTATTCATGAACTTCCCACAGATATTATACTTACAAATTTTTATGCCAAGCTTTCTCGTTAGGTTAAGGAGATGTTGGATGCCTCCTCTAGCGGGGTATTCCAAACAAGAAGCGTTGAAGAAAAGTGGGATCTCATTGAGAGGATCCATAAGAACACCGAAGACTAGGAAATTGATAAAGGTATTTAACCCGCTATAAATTATGAGCATGATTACATTGAGAACTATGTGAAAACTGATTATTTTAATACCTTTTGTTCTAAGATTGGTCTTGATTCCCAACTTATGATTGATTTTTGTAAGAACTTTGCCTCTCACATTGAATCTTCTAAGGAGGAGAAGGATCAGTATCATAAACCCTTTAAAGAATTACCTGTTGATATAAATGTTGCTGACCCTATTCTTCCTGCAGTTTTTTATGAAAAGCCCCCTTTTCCTACAAGGATGAGAGAACACTCTTTTGTGACAGGCATAATAAATAAAATTGGGAGACGAACTGACGAACCTGAGGACCTGATCAAGGTCGATCCTCAAGTTTCGGTGGTTAAAGATTTAGTTACTAATGATGTTTCAGATTCCATTATAAATTTTTGTGCTGTTTCAACTAAAATTGTCACAGCCAAGAATAAGAGCCCAATTTCAGGTACACCAGTTGTATCTGTAAAAATAGGAGATCACAATTATTACGGGCTATGCGATTTGGGATCAAGTGCTAGTGCTATTCCTTATTCACTCTATCAGGAGATCATGGGTAAGATTTCACCTTGTGAACTTGAAGAAATTGATGTTACTATTTATCTAGCAAACAAAGAAACTATCTCTCCCATTGGAATTGTGAGAGATGTTGAAGTCCTATGCGGAAAGGTAAAGTATCCTACCAACTTTCTCGTACTTGGTTCAGTGCAAGATAGTTTTTGCCCTATTATCTTTGGTAGACCTTTCCTCAGCACTTTTGGTGCTATAATAGATTGCAAAAAGGTAAAGTTTCTGTTGAATTCAATGGTGAGCCATATGAATTTAACTTTTCTAAGTTCTCCAAGCAGCCTCGTGGTGATAATTTACCTAGTGATGATAAAATTATTGCTTCTATTGCTATTCCTCCTAATGATCCTTTGCAGCAATATTTGGAAGACCACAAGAATGATATGCATATGCAGGAGAGAAATGAGTTAGACAAAATATTTACAAGACAAGCTGTCATCCTGAAGCACAACCTTTTGGTTGAACATTTAGGGATCCTAGCACAACCAAAAGAAGACCTTGTGTTTGACCTCAAACCTCTTCCCGATACGCTCAAGTACGCTTATTTCGATGAAAATAAAATATATCCTGTTATTATCAATGCTAACCTTTCAGGATTTGAAGAAGAGCGATTATTGGAGACACTTCGCAAACACCGTGGTGCCCTAGGCTATACCCTTGATGACCTTAAGGGGATTAGTCCGTTGATTTGCCAACACAATATCAATATTGAGCCCGATGCTAAGCCAGTTGTTGACCATCAATGACGGTTGAACCCAAAGATGAAGGACGTGGTTAGGACTGAGATTCTCAAGCTTCTAGCCGCAGGTATCATCTATCCTATAGCTGATAGCAGGTGGGTAAGTCCAGTTCATTGTGTTCCTGAGAAAGGAGGTATGACTGTTGTTCCTAATGATAGTAATGAACTAATACCTCAAAGAGTTGTTATTGGATATAGAATTTGTATTGATTACAGGAAGTTGAACAAGGAAACCAGGAAGGACCATTACCTGCTTCCCTTTGATCAAATGCATGAGAGGTTGTCTAAAAACACCCACCTTTGCTATCTTGATGGGTACTCTGGCTTCTCTCAAATTCATGTTAACACTTCCGATCAAGAGAAGACCACTTTCACGTGTCCCTACGGTACTTATGCTTACAGTCGTATGCCTTTTGGTTTATGCAATGCACCTGCTACTTTTCAAAGGTTTATGTGAGGAGATTGTGGAAGTCTTCATGGACGATTTCTCCGTCTATGGAACTTCCTTTGACCACTGTCTCCACAATCTTAATAAAGTTTTGCAAAGATGTGAGGACACAAATTTAGTTTTAAACTGGGAGAAGTGTCATTTCATGGTTAACGAAGGGATCGTTCTTGGTCACAAGATTTATGAGAGGGGAATTGACGTGGACAAGGAGAAGATTGAAGCTATCAAAAGGATGCCTTATCCGAGGGACATTAAAGGTATTCGTAGTTTTCTCGGTCATGATGGTTTCTATAGAAGATTTATTAAAGACTTTTTAAGACCTCGAGACCCCTCACTAATCTTCTCCAGAAGGATGTTCCTTTTGTATTTGATGAAGATTGTAAGGAGGCTTTCGAAGTTCTTAAGAAAGCTTTAACAACCGATCCTATAGTACAACTACCTGATTGGAAATTGCCATTTGAAATTATGTGTGATGCTAGTGATTTTTCTATTGGAGCTACTTTAGGACAAAGGGTTGATAAGAAATTGAATGTTATACATTATGCTAGCAAAACCCTTGATAGTGCTCAAAAGAATTATGCTACTACTGAGAAGGAATTCTTGGCAGTAGTGTTTTCTTGTGATAAGTTTAGGCCTTATATTGTAGATTCAAAAGTTATTATTTATACTGACCATGCTTCTCTGAAGTACCTTATGGAGAAAAAGGATGCCAAACCAAGACTCATCAGGTGGGTACTCCTTCTTCAAGAATTTGATTTACAGATTGTTGATAGAAAAGGAGCAGACAATCCAATGGCGGACAATCTTTCGAGGATGGAGGATATACCGCATGACCCCATCCCAGTCAACGACAGTTTTCCAAACGAACAACTTGCCGTTGTAAAAGTACAATCTCTCTCCGATCCTTGGCTTGCAGATTATGCTAATTTTATCGTTGCAAAGTATTTGACTCCAAGTTTAACATTTCAGCAAAGGAAGAAGTTCTTCCATGATTTGAGGCACTACGTTTGGGATAACCCTCATATTTTCAAAGAAGGTCCAGACGGGATTGTGAGAAGATGCATACCGGAACATGAGTAGAAGGACATTCTCAAGCAATGTCACGACAGTCCCTATGGAGGACATCACGCTGGTGAGAGGACCGCACATAAGGTTCTCCAATCAGGTTTTTATTGGCCTACTCTCTTTAAAGATGCTAGAAATTATGTTTTATCTTGTGATAAGTGTCAGAGAGTTGGTAATATTAGTAGGAGGAATGATATGCCTATGAATTACTCTCTAGTGATTGAGCCTTTTGATTGCTGGGATTTTGATTTTATGGGTCCTTTTCGTCCCTCACACAAGTACGCTCACATTTTAGTGGTTGTTGATTATGTAACCAAGTGGGTTGAAGCAATCCCCACTGAGAGTGTTGATCACAAGACATCTTTGAAAATGCTCAAATATGTAATTTTCCCTAGGTTTGGTGTACCTAGGTACCTCATGAATGATGGAGGATCACACTTCATGCATGGAGCTTTTAGAAAAGCTTTAGCCAAGTACGATGTCAATCATAGAATTGCTTCACCGTACCACCCTCAAACTAGTGGGAAAGTTGAGCCCACCAATAGAGAGATCAAGTTGATCTTACAAAAGACAGTCAACAGTTCTAGAAAGGACTGGTCAAAGAAGTTAGTAGATGCTTTGTGGGTGTATAGAACTTCTTACAAAAACCCCATGGGCATGTCTCCCTATAAGATAGTCTATGGCAAGGCTTGACATTTGCCATTAGAGTTAGAACACAAATCTTTCTGGGCCGTTAGAGAGCTTAATGCTGACCCAAAGTTAGCTGGTGAAAAGCGTCTCATGAACTTGACTTATCTAGATGAGTGGAGAAGTGAAGCTTACGAGAGTGCTAAAATGTTTAAGGAAAAGGTAAAGAAGTGGCATGATAGAAGGATTTTGAAACGTGAATTTAATGTTGGTGATAAAGTTTTGTTGTTTAGATCTCGTTTCAGGTTTTCTCCAGGTAAACTACTTTCCAGATGGGAAGGGCCATTTCATATCGAAGAAGTATACCGCTCAGGTGCAATCAAGATTAACAATTTTGATGGCACTAAACCTCAAGTTGTGAATGGGCAAAGACTCAAGCATTGCATGGCGGGAGACCCCATCAATGTTGATGTAAATTTAATACACACAACAACTCACAAAGAATATGTTGCAGCCCGATTGCAGACACCAGTAGAAGAAAAATAAGAAAAGGTATGTATTACGGTAAGGAAACATCGCGAACCGCCATAAAAGTTCCGTTTTACGAGTTTTTTCAAAATATATATAATTCAGTGCCTAATTGGAGCCTGAGAGGAGCTCCAGGGGGCCCAGGCGTCCCCCTGGCGCAGCCTACCTCCTGGCCGCACCGGGTGTCTGCCTGGGCACCCCGGAGTCCTTCTCTGACTCCACTTTGGCTCGTTACCTTCCTATTGTTGCAGAAATTTTTGCTATATATTTGCCCGGATAGCCCCAACACCGTATCTCGCGATTTCGTGTGTTTTCTTCTCGAGCTGTTTCTGCCAGGAAATATTTTAGATAGACCTAGGTGCCATGGCTTCCCCAAGTTCCCCCAAGAATAAGTTTGTCGTCAACGTCATCAACCCTTAGCTCACTCAGGTGAAGAAGCATCCTCAAACCGTCCGGTTGGAGGATGGTGTTCTCCACCAAGAAGATCTAAAGGAATCTGTTAAGGAGGGGAGCATCGTGGCCAGGCTAGAAGAAGTGGAGCAAGAAGTCTTCGAGTACAAGAAGATGGTTGAGCGTAGTGTTGAAGCCAACTTCGACCTCACCAACGAGCTAAAGACGTTCTACAAAAAGGTGATGAGGCGGATGTGGTCAAGCATCACCTCAGGAGAAGAAAGAATTGATGAGCTCCAAGGGAAGATTTATGATCTGCACAACTCGAACTGTGAGTATGAACTAAAGTTTCTGCGCATGGGTTTAGGTGCTGGAAGCAGGATCTTGGAGAGTGAAGCCTCTCATGAGACCAGAGAACCTCTTCCGTGGAAGCGCTTTGTCCAGGACTACGTGAACAACTTCAACAACAGGCATGAGGAGTAAATCTCCTCGGGTAATGGCATCCCCTTAGCTTGTTCCAAGCTTGGGGGAGTGCCCGGTATCTTTATCTTTATCTTAGTATTTTAGAGTCAAGTAGAGTCGTATCATGTCTAGGGAAGTTATTATATGAAATAGGTGTTTGCATTGAGGTCTATCACTCCTTCTGTGGAGAGTATGTATCCGTGAGTTTGGAGTCGTCTATGATGGAATATTAATGAGAAGTCTATTGGTTCTTTTGCTGCACCCGGTATTATCTTCATGCAATCGACCTTATATGATGATTCATATGGGGAGTATTGACCTTATATCAGGTATAACTTTGAAAACTTCATTTAATTTTGGCAAACATGGCTTTGGTCATGACAACATGCATGTTTTCTCAAGTAGCGACATAGCCAAAACCTTTATGTTATTAGGCTTGAAGTGTTATGTTGATAAGGAAGACAACTTGATGTGTTATGCTTACCTTAATGTTTATGCTTTATATGTTTTGCATCTAAGTTAGCATCAATTGTCTGTTCTCTCAAAGCCTTTTCTAGCCAAACTCTTTGCCTAGCAGATTTCTGCTTGTGCATCCATACCCTGAAACCAATATCTTCCATATGAGTCCACCATACCTTCCTATTCGTGGTATTCCCCCACCACTCTTAATGTATAGAATTTATGTGTTATCCGAAATGTTCAAAATCTTCTGTTTTGTGCCTCTTGTTTAGCTCATGAGGAAGTAGTAGGTAATTCATGATCTTCTTAAGTTGGACAAGTTTTACCCCGGGATTGCATGTCTAATCTGCAAACCCATAATATGAGGAGGAACTGGCATGAGTGCGCCCAGCTCGAAAGATAATATAACAAACAAACCCTCCTTCACGCTCGGTCTATGAGAAATAAGAAACATTGATAGTGATAAACAAATGAGATTAAGGGGATGTGATCGGTCCCACTTGGGAGCCGTTCCTCGAAAATTGTCCATCTTGAGAAGTAATTGAGCTATCTATTAGCATACTTGACAAACTATGCACCTTCCAAAATTTATTTTCATTCTGTTTGATTTAAGGATAGCACATGAGTTTTCCCTTCTTGCCTATAACGAGGCCTTTCTTTTATTTTTTATGTTGAGTCAGTTTTTCCCACTTCCTTCCTTCCTTAACGAGAACAAACACTTGATGTTGATGAGGATTCATTCATATAATGCTGCATTAAGTTTTCCCATGTCACATCATTGTTGACCTTATCAATTAATAAGTAAGCTGTTTGCGAAAGCTTTTGCCAAGCAGACATCTTCCTTTGTGTTAGCATTTGCACTTCATGACTGATAACGTGTTCTTTCAAAATCCTCAAATTGTTTCATTATAAAGAGAAAAAGCAACAGTAAAAGTTATTAGTTGTCCCTTGACCAAGGATATGTTTGCCATAATTTGATGAGTTTCCTCAGCCCTACTTTTGATTATAATTGTTATTACTTTCTCATAAGGACCTTATGACTTGAGGTTGCTGTTGAGGATGCTTGCGTTTGGTGAAGGAATCATGATGCTTCTTGTCCGTATTCTATTTATCGACACTTCACTCTCTAAACTTGAGGACAGGTTTACCGAGATCAGTATTTGCTTCGGGACAAGCGAGGTCTAAGCTTGGGGGAGTTGATACGTCCAAAATGAATCACTATTTCATATAGTAATTCTTTCATATTCATTGATATATTTCATGTTATGATGCTATTCTTATGTTGTTTTGGGTTGTTTTACACAGTTTTCAACTTTCTGATGCCGAAGTAGCAGAAGGAGGATTCAACGGTAAAAAAGTGGGCGCTGAGTTGCTGAAGCAGAAGACCTCCAAATTACCTGAAAATCGACGGAGGCCATTTTTTTAGAAGAATGACGGGGACACGCGAAACGGAGACCAGAGGGGGGATGTAAGGCCCGATATGAGGTACTCTTCCAGATCTATATGTTTCCATCCAGATCCGGGGACGAAGCACATATCGGTCCCACCGCGACATATGGCAATGCCATATGCCCCGGATTTCCAACATGATATCACAACATTACACCTACAAGGATACAACATCTCATACAATCGGCATACAACTGCCTTAATTACATTACATCAGAGGAAGATACATGTCTGAGTACAGACTACAATCAAATGCGTAGTGGCAAAGGTAAAACACACCATTCCCATAACCACACGGGTCCAGGCTCTCCGCCGGGATGCACTAACGAGGATCAGCCTCGGCAAATCCCATGGTCAGGGACCCTGGGTTAGATCGTAGAGAAGGAACAGGTTGGCGATACTCGTCAGGTAACAGGAGAAGCACTTCCTGCTCGATTGTATTATGCGAGGGGGCGATTACAGTGGGAGTCTAGGCGAGTTCGCACAAGACTAGAGGTGTTGATTGTAGATTGGATGTCCTGAGACGTCCCCCTTCCCAGCCTTTATATACTAGGCTGGGTCTCGGGGAGTCCGTCTCAGGTTACAGGGACGATTGCCTAATTCTAGTCTTGCCTTAAATGCCAAGTCTTGACTTCCATATCGATCGCGGACTCCTACGTCGGTGCTCAGAGCGGACAAGTTGTGGGCCAGTCATGGGCCTGTTGAAGCTTCCAGCGGGCCTCTTGTCTTCATATGCATCAGGTATCCTCACACGCAGGAGTCGTGGGGTCACCCCCTCGTCAGTAGCCCCCGAGTGCCTGGGGGACTCAAAGAGTCGCGCAGGGACTCGGATCGTCTTTTGCTTTTATATGCGCAGCGCGGCTGCGGGTCGTTGGCAGCTTCAGCCATCACAAAGTTTATTTCGAGGGATGCTAAGCTGAAAGGGCCCAAGGTAGTCGACTGGTCGAGCCTTGGTGAATTGCGCTAGTGGAAAATACCTCAGTAGCCCAATCAAGCCCGTGTCCCTCGACACGAACTTGGGAACGACCGGTGTCTAGCAAAGTTCATGCCGCTGTAGGTCTTATAGGATCAATGCTGCCGGCCCCAGTAAATAGCCTTAACGCGTCCGTTATCGGCTCATCTCTCTATCATGCAAGCGCATGGAAAATGCCGGGAATGAAGTCGCGCTGTGTCAAGTCCCGGCCCGGCCGTCTGCGCAGCGGGGTCCTACCTACATGCTAAGCTTGCGTGGCATCTGGGTACAACAAGTCGCAGCCCAGGCATCATTTTTTATAGAGGCGCGGAGCCTAATTAGAGATGCACCCGCTTGTAATAAATGATCAAGCGAGCTATTAGTAGTCACTCGCGGTGCTTTTTGCGAACTCAAGCAAGGAAAATAAGAAAGCACCCACTCAGAAATTCGTCGAGTGCGCGAGTAGATTATATTGCTGAATACTAGTTGAGTCTTGCGAGTGGTGACTCGAATGCTTTGCTGCCTTCAAGGTGAGGCAGCACCCGAACTCTGAAGGTGCGTTGTCTCTGCTAATGCGAGTGGTCACTCGAGCACGTGTTTGCCTTTTGGGTGAGGGAGCACCCGAAACTCAGTAGATGTTGCGATTACTATGAGTGGTCACTGAGCACGTCTTTGTCTTCTGGGTGAGGGAGCACCCGAAACTCTGTAGATTTTGAGCCTTGTTTTCAGTGAAGGCAAGGCACTCCCGATGGGAGTAAAAAATTTGGATCAAAAATCGGAATGTTTTAGCACCGATAGACACGTGGCCTTTTTGCCGTTCTAATTTTTCCCAATTGCTTTTATCTTGATCTGTCCTTCTTGAGATGATGCGGGGATAAACATCGTGATACTGATTTTTTGTGACTGTTGATATGACGACGCATGGTCTTTGATCCGTCGCATCCCCTGACCATTCATAATGACATCTTGAATGCTGTGCTGCTGCTGCCTGTTGGATTTCCGAGGCGTGTATGGGAAACCTGCAAGATTTGACGTGTCCTTTAAATAGTGCTGACCGTGTGAAGGCATCTTGTCTTGGAATTTGTAACGTCCATCGTGTTTGGTCTTTGAATTAATGATGGCGCCGCCTGGGCTTTTTAGTGTTTTCCTGGTTTGCCCCTGGGTTGTGCTATAAATACCATTGCAGTTTGCCTAGGCTTTGGCATCCATTCTTCTCCTGTCTTTCCTTTCTTCTTATTCTTCCTATGGCTCCAAAGCGTGGTGCTGTTTTCGCTGGTCGAGGTCGTGGCCGGCGTGGTCGTGGTAGCCGTACGCCTCGCTCTTCGCGTGGTGGTCGTCGTGGGGCTGCGATGACGCCTTCTTCCTCTTGCGCGGAAGAAGGTGTCTGGCGCCACGACTTCCTTCTGCGTGTTCTTAGCCGCACCGCAACTCGGATCGCTCTTCCATTCTCATTTGCCTCCATGATTTCTGAGCTTAATTTGAGGGGTCTCTGGCTCCGGCTTCAAGGGTGTGCTCGATCTCCTGCTTGGGTGGAGCTTTCTATTGATAGCTCCTTTTTCATTTTCCTTGAATCTGGCTGGAGGTCGTTTTCGCGGTGGCTGAACTTGCGTGATGGGGTGTAACATCCCGGATTTCACAAAAATTAAAATTTTTGTTTTCGGTGTGAATTGTTTGATTGTCTGATTTGTTTGCGGTGTTTGCATCCCCGATTTATCGATCAACGATTATTCCCCCCTCTTATCTCGTACCGGACGGAGACCGACCCTTGCCACCCTGACACTCGACCTTTGCGACACCGGGTTTCACCCGATCACTGTCGCGAAAACCCGCACAAGATCAGCCGTAGCCAATGGAACGAAAAACCCCGTTTAATAAGTAAACGGGATATTTTTATAGTGCGCCGGAAAATATTCTCGGAATGGTACGATTGACGGGCTCGCCGCACTGAGCGCGTGGTTCAAGATTTCGCCCGAATCGGAGGTCGTATGCACTCCTGGCGGTCAGAAACGTGGGGTACCGGACGCGAGAGAGAAACCCGAGGGTGTTTGCGTAAACTTGCCAGCCAGACCCCCTATATAAAGACCTTCTAGGGTTTCCCCTACCACAAAATTGCAGCCACCCCCCTCCACTTTACCCAAATTTGCCTCCCAAAGCCCCCAGTTTCGAAACCCTAGCCAGCCCTCCATCTCAGCTCTTGGATCTCTAGATCAGTGTCTGCAGGCGCGCCACGTCACCTCCACCAGCCCCAGTTGCATCCGAGCCCCGCAGAGCCCTGGAGCCGCGCCGCCGGGCCCGCTAGGCCCATCCGAGTGCAGCCGTCCCCGCCATGTTGCGCAGCCCCGTGTACCACCGAACTCCGGCGAGCAGCCCGCCGGCTGCCGGTCGTCGCCACGCTAGGTCCTCCTCCGCTCCTCGCCGCACCTCCCTTCCCTCTCTCCTCCTCACCCCGCTCCCCTCCATCACGCGCAGGAGGCCGCAGACGTTGACGCCACCATAGACGGCCACGGCCCAACCTGCAGCCGACGCCGCCCCTCGCCTCGGACCGCGCCGCCACTGGATTCGCCGCCCCGACCTCGTGCCTGCGGCCCTCCTCCACCTCGCCGGCCCGCCGGACCGCACACCGGCAACGACGGCCGCCGCTGTGCTCGTTGCGCTCGATCCCGATCGTGATGAGTCGTACAAGCCGGTTGGGCTGCCCGCGTGGGCCACGCGCGCCCAAGGCCCATCTCAAGCGCGCCCCAGCCCCATCCCCGAGCGGTCCAGCTCGCCGTGGGCGGGACGCAACTATCCAACGCGCACCCCGCAGCCTGGGCTCGGTCCAGTAAGGTAGCGGCCCTTTTTTTTGTTTTGTTTATTTTTTTTCTATTGCGTTAGTGGGCTCGGCCTAGTAGTAGGCCTCGCCCCGTGCGCTAGATAATTATTCAGCGCCCCTGTTTCGGCCCGTGTGGCTTTTCTTTTCTGGACAGATTAAATATCATATTTTATTATATTTTTGCGTTGTCCGTATCTTTTAGCTCGTAGCTCGGATCGCGACGTGTTCTACATGAAAGTTTCTTAGAATTTTGTGTATATTAATGAAATGTGCTCTTTTGCTATGTTTGAGCTTGTCTACATGCTATTTTAATGCTAATTACAACCCTTGACACTGTAAATTTTAATTGCCATAATTTTTTAACCGTTGCTCCGATAAAAATGTTCTTCATATGTAACTTGACTAGAATTTCATGTACTTTGTGTTTATGCTATTTTTTGCTGTTGTTAACCAACCTAAAATATGGTTTAGTGTAGAACAGTACCAAATATTATAATTTTCGTGGGGTAAATTATGATAAGCATGTTTAGGTTGTGCCTCACTTAAATTGACTAGCATAGATAGTTTATTTTATGCTTCACCTCTTGAAATGTTCGTGTGCTATGCCATGCTAACAACCTTTGCTCGTGTTGTGTAGCTAAACAACTTGAACCATTCTGAATGTGCGGTATCGTCGTGTGTGACGAATACTCCACTTAACCTGCTAGTAACCACTCTCGACGATAGATGCGATACAGTAGTGTATTGTCTCGTGTTGCCTTCTTGTTGATGCTTGATCGTGATTGCTTCGTAGTAATAGATGCTTGCTCGTCGATTGCCTGTTCCAGTGTTTCCTTCTTGTGTGCTTCCGCGGGTACCTCTCGGAGACGATGCGAGCTTGCGATCGACTACACCTTCAGTTTCGTCTTCTCATCAGGTGAGGGGGAGCATATATCATGCTTATAACTTTCAGCTCACTCGCGCCTAGGTGTAGGATAGAACGATTGCTTGATCCTACCACTTCATATTCATGCCTCTCAAATAAACCCAAACAACCATGTCCTCCACATCCCAACAAACCTTGTTCGGCTATGTTACTTTGCTCGCTGCTCAGCCATAGCTTTGTATGCATGGTAGGATGTTATCAACTGTTATCCTGTTACTCCTTGGATTGGGCTATCACATTATTAGATTGTTGATGATGATATGATTATTATAATGTTGACTATCTTCGACGAAGGATGGAAGGTCTAGGCTATCCCACCCCGACGCTTTGTTCCATTCGAGTCACCTACGACCCAAGTTTCGGGTATTGAGTCTCTTGACGAGCATGCCTAACCGCGTGTGGGATTTTATGGGGTCCACTTTTCTTACCTACCTAGCTTCAAACATTTCTAGTGGTGGCCTAAGCTGAATTTACCATTTGAAAACCGTGTGTGTGTCTGTCGGGTCGCTCCAGCAGATATTCTTTAAAATAACTTGGGCCAGCTGAGACATGGTTACTCTTGTTGGTCCACCTCAGGGAGCTAGGGGGCTGCCCACATGGTTTGGGTAGCTAACCCGACCTCATCCAGACGGTAGAGGCCATTTTGAGAGCGCGGCCGGCTTTTGAGTTGGATGTCGACTCACCGGGGGCCACCCGGATTTGTTCGTTGTTAGCTAGAGGGACCTGTCATTTCGGATCTCTCGGGTCTAAATCATAAAATGGCTGCCTGTGATGGGTAGAAACTAAGAGAGATGGGCGTGAATGCGGAGCCTTGTAATGGGCAGTTGGTACACCCCTGCATGGTTAAATCTTTTCGAGAAGCCGTGTCCACGGTTATGGACGACTTGAGACCTACTCCTTGTTCATAGATAACAACAATTGAGATAATCTTAATAACTTGATCAACGTGTGTGTGCCTTGACTGCTTCTTCTTCGTCGGGATGCGAAGAGGAGGACAAGGATAGGATAGGTGTTATGTTTGCGTAAGTAGCTGATAGCAAGACTTGTTGGAGGCGATTCCTCATCGAATGCTTGGTTCTCATCTTACTCTAAAATAGACCGTTAGCCACTCATATATTGCTAGTGCGACTGCAGCCTCACCACTACCCCCATCTTACCCGTGAGAAGTTAGTTACAAGACTTTTGATATAGCTCACCTCTTTCTTTTCTATTTTACGCACGTTATGCAAACGATCTTGGACTTCAGAGGAGCTCGACGACCCTTCTTCTGGACGCCTTCGCGAAGACTCGACAACGACTAGTTAGGTGGATCCCGACGGAGAGCCTGGACCCGTGTGGTTACGGGAATGGTGTGTTTTACCTTTGCCACTAGGCATTTGAATGTAGTATGTACTCAAACATGTATCTTCCGCTGCTGTAATGTATTAAGGCAGTTGTATGTCGATTGTATGAGGTGTTGTATCCTTGTAGCTGTAATGTTGTGATATCATGTTGGAAATCCGGGGCATATGGCATCGTCATATGTCGCGGTGGGACCGATATGTGCTTCGTCCCCGGATCTGGATGGAAACATCTAGATCTGGAACAGTACCGCATATCGGGCCTTACAACTTGGTATCAGAGCTTTACCGACCGTAGGATCCTTTTTCTAGCCGAAGTCGAGTCTAGACAAAAACTATTTTGTAGTTACCTAGATAGTTATCGGAGAGTAGGATTCTTTTTACTCCTTACCCTTGCTCTGGTCAGGACAAGTGTCATAAGTGTTTTACTCTCGCCTTATCCCCTTTCAAACTTTAGGATCTCGAGTGTGTGGAGTTCGGAACCGTTACAAGGCCTTGCTTGCAGCGTATTGTCTCGATTCCGACCTCAGGTTTGGGAAATCCTGTAGTACCTTTAGTTCTCCGACTCCATTCCTTTTGCCTAGTATCCTCATGATTTGAGTGGGAATCCTTCACTTGATCGTCATTTCCAATTATCGTTCTTCCTCTTGATCTCCCGATGGTTTCGTTATCGACGTAGCCATCTCTCTGCGGAAAGTTTTCTCGACGGAGTTCATCGTTCGACATGGACCAGAGTCCCTTGTTGGTGGTGTTGAAGATCGTCGACTCTCTTCTTTCCCCCTTCCCCTCTCCCCCGGATCGTCCAGGATCTCGGAACGAGATCCCTTGTTGGTGGTGTTGTATTGTAATAACCCAGATTTCACAAAATTAAAAATTTTGTTTTCGGTGTGAATTGTTTGATTGTCTGATTTGTTTGCGATGTTTGCATCCTCGATTTATCGATCGGCGATTATTTCCCCCCCTCTTATCTCGTACCGGACGGAGACCGACCCTTTCCACCCTGACATTCGACCTTTGCGACACCGGGTTTCACCCGATCATCGTCGCAAAAACCCGCATAAGACCAACCGTAGCCAATGGAATGAAAAACCCCGTTCAATAAGTAACCGGGATATTTTTATAGCTCACCGGAAAATATTCTCGAAACGGTATCGAAGTGAGGTACGATTGACTGGCTCGCCGCGCTGAGCGCGTGGTTCGAGATTTCACCCGAATCGGAGGTCGTATGCACTCTCGGCGGTCAGAAATGTGGGGTACCGGACGCGAGAGAGAAACCCGAGGGTGTTTGCGTAAACTTGCCAACCAGAACCCCTATATAAAGACCACCACTCTTCCCCTATCCTTCTAGGGTTTCCCCTACCACAAAATTGCAGCCACCCCCTCCACTTTACACAAATTTGCCTCCCAAAGCCCCCATTTTTGAAACCCTAGCCAACCCTCCATCTCAGCCGTTGGATCTCTAGATCAGTGGCTGCAGGCACGCCACGTCACCTCCACCAGCCCCTAGTTGAATCTGGGCCCCGCAGGGCCCTGGTGCCGTGCCGCCGGGCCCGCCACGCCCATCCGGGCGCCGCCGTCCCCGCCACGTTGCGCCGCCCCGTGTAGCACCGAACTCCGGCGAGCAGCCCGCCGGCTGCCGGCCGTCGCCAAACCAGGTCCTCCTCCGCTCCTCGCCGCACCTCCCTTCCCTCTCTCCTCCTCACCCCGCTCCTCTCCATCACGCGCTGGAGGCCGCAGCCGTCGACGCCGCCATGGACGGCCACGGCCCAACTTGCAGCCAACGCCGCCCCTCGCCTCGGACGGCGCCGCCACTGGATTCGTCGCCCCGACCTCGTGCCTGCGGCCCTCCTCCGCCTCGCCGGCCCGCCGGACCGCACGCCGGCAACGACGGCCGCCGCCGCCAGCCATCCACCCGCCGCCGCGCTCGTTGCCCTCGATCCCGATCGGGATGAGTCGTACGAGCTGGTTGGGCTGCCCACGTGGGCCACGCACGCCCAAAGCCCATCTCAAGCGCGCCCCACCCCCATCCCCGAGAGGTCCATCTCGCCCTGGGCGGGACGCAGCTATCCAGCGCCCACCTCGCAGCCTAGGCTCGGCCCAATAAGGTAGCGGCCCTTTTTTTCTTTTGTTTATTTTTTTTCTGTTGCGTTAGTGGGCTCGGCCCAGTACTAGGCCTCGCCCCGTGCGCTAGATAATTATTCAGCGACCCTGTTTCGGCCCGTGTGGTTTATTTTTCTTTTCTGGACAGATTAAATAGCATATTTTATTGTATTTTTGCGTTGCCCGTGTCTTTTAGCTCGTAGCGCGGATCTCGACGTGTTCTACATGAAAGTTGCTTAGAATTTTGTGTAGATTAATAAAATGTGCTCTACATGCTGGTTTACTGCTAATTACAACCCTTGCCACTGTAAACTATAATTGCCATAACTTTTTAACCGTTGCTCCGATAAAAATGTTCTTTATATGTAACTTGACTAGAATTTCATGTACTTTGTGTTTATGATATTGTTTGCTGTTGTTTACCAACCGAAAATATGGTTTAGGGAAGAAAAGTACCAAATGTTATAATTTTCGTGGGGTAAATAGTGATAAGCATGTTTAGGTTGTGCCTCACTTAAATTGACTAGCATAGATAGTTTCTCTTATGCTTCACCTCTTAAAATGTTTGTGTGCTATGCCATGTTAACAACCTTTTCTCGTGTTGTGTGGCTAAACAACTTGAACCATTCTAAATGTGCGGTATCATCGTGTGTGACGAATACTCCACTTAACCTGCTAGTAACCACTCTCGACGATAGATGCGATACAATAGTGCGTTGTCTCGTGTTGCATTCTTGTTGATGCTTGCTCGTGATTGCTTCGTAGTAATAGATGCTTGCTCGTCGAGTGCCTTTTCCAATGTTTCCTTCTTGTGTGCTGATACGTCCCAAACGTATCTATAATTTCTGCTTGCTCCATGCATGTTTTGTGTGACTTTCCCATGACTTGCTTGAACTTTCATATACTTTTGAGAATATTTGGACTAATCTATTAACCCAGTGCACCCAGCTGCCAGTTGTTGTTTTCTGCTGTTTTTGTATTTCAGGTTTTCCGGCCATTAAAAGTGCTCCAAAAATTCTAGAAAAATCAGATAATAAATCAGCGACACGGAAGCTTCCGGAAACACCAAAGGAGGGAAGGGGGGCCACCACAGGGACTCCAGAAGGGTCCCTGGCGCGGCCCCACCCTAGGCCGCGCCAGGTAGCCTCCTGGCTGCCCTGTGGCCCCTCTCGGTGCCCCCCTTCGCCTATATTTACCCCCCGTGACGGAAACCCCTAAGATGAACTCCTCTTTCGCGATCTCACCTCTGTACCGCCGCCACCGCCGTTTCTAGATCAGGGCTTCCTGGAGAAGCTGCTCCGGCACCCTGCCGGGAGAAGCTACCCCCTCCGGGAGACCATCCATAGCCATGGACGCCTTCCGTATGTACCGTGCGTATTTTTCCTTGGACCATGGGTCCGTGACCAGTAGCTATGTGATCTATCTCTCCCCTCTTTGTGCCTCCACTTTCGAGACCTCGTTAGCTGCCTCACATGATCGAGGCACCTTTGTAATTTTCTGCCGTTGCTATGCTGAGTTCTTGGGATCTGATGGATTATGAGACTATGTTCAGATTGTTATGAGTAATATATTTGGTTCTTCTCTTTTGTATTTTGTTCTTGAGTAAATTCTTGCATGTTCTCCGTTCCGTATTTTACTTTGGCCAAGTGATTTGTTGCAACTCCAAGAGGGAGCGTTATGCTTGATTGTGGGTTCAGCCCCTTGATGTCTAGCTTGAGTGACAGAAACATGAGACTAGGGGATGTGTTGTTGCGACCAGGGATAAAACAACGGTGCTTGTATCCGCGGATGCAAGGATTGTTTACTTTATGCAAAGTTCTTTTAATGCAGTTGTCTGTTGCTTTGGATTTACACTTTGGGTGGGATTCACAACTTAATACCAGCGAGATGTTCTGGATAGATAACTCAAGGTGGATGATTCGTAGTAGATGCAGATGGATTTCGGTCTACTTACCTTGGCGTACTGCCCATTGCTTTTGAGCCCTTCCTTTCTTTGCAGCATAGTTAACATTGCGGTGCCTTCATAATCCTGTCAATTTGAAACGACCCAATTCACACCGAATTGGAGTCTCTGTGCTCAAGTGCCAGTCCCTGGATCGAACTCGCTGGCACACACAGTCTTATAGATGTATATCAATGTACAAGTGCATCATTAATACAACGTATGATCCAGAGTATATAAATAACAAGTTGCATAGCTCAAGGCTAGCTCATTCAATATAAATATAGCGGAAGCAAAAGCAAATAACGTAGAGTCCCATCAACAGCCACATGCGAACATGCTGAGTGTAGACTCGCAACCCCTAACGCACCTTACTGAACGTCTGAAAAACCTGCAACACCGAAGGTTACAGCCCGACAACGGGTCAGTACATCTGTTTTGTACGGCAAGTGACACGGAAAAGTTTATATAAAGGACCTACAACTACATGCAAGGTAAGTCAAAGGAAAGGCTTATGGTTTAGTTTTGCAGAAAGCCAATTTTCTCCTGAACTAAACTAGTCAAAATTTTAGATTGAACTTACTACTAAAGATTGAACTGGGCACACCAGTCTCAATCCACCACACCCTTTATTAATCTTGCCCACTCAATTTATTATGGTGATTCATCTGTCAAGATCCTCCAGTAACAGTAATGTCTAGTAGCTCAAAGATGTCCATAACCGGGGACACGGCTAATCATGATTAGTTTATACCCTGCAGAGGTTAGTACACTTTCCCCGCTGGACTCAACCCGAAGATTGAGACGAAGTCTTTCAGAAGAGGTCACCTACACCCAACGGCAAGCCGGTACCACCTACCATATCTACATCTGCTAGCATTGCACGGGAGAGGCTTCCTACATCATACTCAACTAAGCCAGAGCCCATATGGCCAGCGGCTGTACATGTAAGCTTCTAGTCACCAAGTAAGACTGATCTTTTTGAGCCTGGACGGCGCCCACCACGTCAGAGGGCTCACCATGACGTTTTCTCGTCCACCAAACAAACCATTGGGTGCATTTAACCCCGGCACTGTCCTCAACTGAGCCACAACTACCGGGATGCCACCCGCCCGTCCAGAAGTGATTTCTATTATTATAAAGTTGCTACACAGTTTATTAAATAGCTCACATGCACTCCATGAATTCGCACAACCCAAACCACGTCTACAAAGCATAGCAATAAAGCAACAACACGGCTAGGTTGATCTACGGTAGACAAGTCAAAACATGTGGTATCCTAACTGGTTTTGCAGCAACAGTAAAATAAACTACCTATCATGCAATAGAGTGATATTTCCTAACATAATGCATATAGAAAATATAGGTATGAGTATGGTCAAAGTATCACTTGCCTTATACATTCGATGAAGATCTTCGCTCTCACGTTCCAGTCAACTCTACTCGTCACACTCCGAGCAATCTATCATCAACGAAAGAACTCAATAAGCAATCACACCACAACGAGACAAACAAAAGATCAATAACACAAACACAAGGGTTTTAGCAACAAAAAAAAACCTTAAGGTGCAAAGATGTGGATGTGCTCGAAGGTGATCGGTGTTCGAGAGAGTCAACGGATAAGGAATTGTCGATACAAAAAGTATGATCGAGGCATTATGAAATCAAGGTGAAGATCATAGCAATATGAATGTTATGTGGATATTGCTGATAAGATGTCTCATATGATCCAATATGCAAAAAGAATCACGTGAAACGGAATACTACAACACAGGTCATAGCAATTGCAACATTGGAATGAATTTGAATTTGAACAGATCAATAAACTTGTGAATTTTTGTGTACACATGATATAAACAGAAAGTACATGGAACGAGTGATCCAACGCAAAAAGAAACGGCGCAAACGGGTGCACCGGTAAAAAGTTACGGCTCAAAGTTGGGTCAGCTTGGGATCCAAATTTAAAAACTTCAAACTTCTGTAACACTAGGTCTACTGGCTAGATAATTTCTACACGGTCGCAACGCAACTGGAATCGCCCAATTCCGAGTTATGGTTTAAAAGTAGTCGCGAAAACGGTTTCGGGTGAAAAACGGGGGTACCGGGGGGTTCTACTGTAAAAAGGACCGATACATAAATAAATTTTTTACAAAAAACGCGATCGGGTCCCTAGACGGTTTTGATCCAGATCTGAAAAAAAAATCCGAAACGTTTTTTTTTTCCAATTTTTTTTTCTCAGCTTCTTCTCCACGGACGCACGGGACAGCACAGGGCCATGGAACCAGGCCATGGCGCGGCTAGGCTTGGCCTCGGCTGCGGCTCCGGCCAGCAGCCGACAAAGGCGGCGGGCGGAGGGCCGGCGGGGCACGCGGGCGCGGCCAGGGGAGCGCGGCCTAGCGGCTCGCGGACGGCCACGGGCGCCACGGGCGCACGGCGCGGGTGCGCGGCCGGCCATGGAGGCGGGCGGCGGCCGGCCTGCGGCGGCGGCAGCAGGGCGCTCCGGGGTGGCGCGGTGGCTAGGCGGCGGGGTGCTCCGGCGGCACGGCTAAGCGCAACTCCGGCGACTCGCACAAAAAATTACCTCGAAGAAACGCGAAAAACGCACTCCGGCGATGCTCCGGCGAAAAATCCGGCGATGCTCCGGCGAGCTCCCGGCGATGTCGGCGGCGGCGGCGGGTCCCGCGGATTAGATTAGAGCTAACCCTAAACGCTAGCGAAAAATAAACTTAGCCCTAATCGAGGTATTTATAGCCAGCTCCTAATCCCCTTTTTTTTTGTAAATCCGAAACAAAAACAAATTCGGTCTGCTGGAAAAAAAACAGACCAGGCCCAATAGGCCCAAAACAATACTAGAAAAATCACGGAAATTTATTTTAAAATTCCGTCTTCACCAATATTTTTAAAATAATGAATTTTTGGCTTGACCAAAATAATAAAATAAAATAAAAACTTTGCAACTTATTTTTTAATATTTTTTAAATACTTTTCTGGCATTTTATAAATACCGAAAACTCCGAAAATTGATTTAAAAACTTTTCCAGAGCATAAATAAATTCCAAAAATAATTTTAGAAAATATTTATAACTCCAAAGTAAAATTAAAAAGTCTCCCATAAATCTTTTAAACTATTGTCCAACAAATTAAAAATGGGGATAAGTCCTTTTATATCCTCTCCAGCGAACTGCCATGTGTTGAAAAATGTTTAAAAATATTTTACAAGAATCCCAATAAAGATTTAAAACATTTTTCAAACTTCAATATGTTGAAGGAGTCATATTACCTTCTCTCATTTTATTTTGTTGGTTTTGTTTTTAAATAATAAATTCCAATAACACCAATGGTGAATATTAGGGAAAGTCATTTTATTCCCTCTCTTTTTAATATTCACTTCAACACCAAAAGTTTTAAATCCCAGAGAAAATCAAACACATCAAGCAAAAAATCATTATCTATTTAATTTTATTAACATTCCAAAATTCGGAGAATTTTGAGATGTTACACAATTGCCCAACTGTGATTTGTTTACCTCGCTAGCACTTTTATCGTCTTTTGGGAGAGAGACATCGCTAGTGAAAATCACGGGACCCGGGTCCATCTTCATATCACTGTTTACATCCTTAGTTTACTTTTCAGTTGCTATCACTATCATTATCTTTTGCGTTAATCCTTTGTAAACAGCAAGGCCGGAGGAATTGACAACTCCGCTGTACTCGTTGGGAGCAAAGTTATTTGTATCTGTGTGTAGGTCCAGGTGAAGTTAGCAACCCTCGGTTGTGAACGACGCCATTGTTCACTTTACCACCTTCTTGTATTTCTGCGAGTCCTATGGGAGACAAACCCTATCCTCTATATAGGGGAAATTTGCTGCTACGCTACATCTCACCTTCCACTTGGGGTAACCAACGAGGAGTGAGAGATCCTCACTGTATCAAGAAAATTTCTGGCACCGTTGCAGGGGAATCCAGTCTACAAGATAGGGGAGTTGCACACTATCTTTTATCTTTGCTTTTTAGTCTTGTTTGTTTACCTTTCAGTTTTTGCTTCAGTGTCCTTTATCAAAAAACCCAAAAATATAGTATGTCTAGTTCCTTACTTGACAATCAATGTCTGTCATCTTTGAAACTAGATCTTATTGGAATGGAGGATTCACCGAGGATCAACAAAAGTGGTACAAGGAACACCGCTTGTCTCAAAAGGGGATACACTTATGGAAACAAATACATCAGTTGTATGAGTATTCTAGAAACCTGTGATCAATATATAATATATCTTTCTGCAGGGATGAATCTCGTTGCTTTATGAGGCACAACCACCTTTCTTTCCAATGTGAGTAAATGATGATGAAACCTTAGATTCTTATGCTAAGAGAAACTATGATTTTTATGATGCAGAGGAAATAGAAGAATTTGTTGCTTATAAGGGTGCCTATGAAATTACTTCTCTTCTTAAAAATATTGATGATGCCCCTTAAAAATATGAGAGTCTTGCTATACTTAACTATTGTTTGGAAAATTATGATGCAAATGATTACATTACTGATCATCTTGAGAGAATCTCTCCCCCAAAGGAAGAGACTAATGATTTGCAGGACTCTATGAAAGAAGAAATTTATGAACCTAAAAGCTCCTTCGATGAAAAAGAGGAGGAGAGTGACGAACAAAAGGAGGAAGAATGGATCCATCCATGTCTACCTTCTAATGAGAGTAACTCTTTGAATCTTACCTTATATGAGTATTATGATCCTATGGATTCTTTTGAAATATCCCTTTTTGATGAAGTTGATGCCTTCTATGCTTATGGACGTGATGCCACTATGGATGATGCTTACGGAGATGAACTTTCTATAGTTCCTCATGTTAAGCATGAATTTTTTGCTATCGCACCCACACTTGAGTGTCCTATTATCCTTTTAAAATCTCCAACTCCGGAGAATTTTCCCCTTATCAAAGCTCAATGTGATGGGTTGCATTTATCTTATGATCCTAAAGACCGTGTTGAAAACTATACACGTGTGCTTGTAGGTCATGAACAACATGATTTATGTGATAGTTATATTCTTGATTTTGTTCATGATACTACTGAAAATTACTTTGAGAGGGGAAAGTTTGGTTGTAGAAATTTCCATGTTGCAAAAACACCTCTCTTCATGTTGAAAGTTTTGAAATTGTTCCTGTTCCCCCTTTCTATGCATGTCACTTTGTACTTCTTTGACTTATTTTCTTACAAGATGCCTATGCATAGGAAGTGGGTTAGGCTTAAATGTGTTTCATATTTGCTTCTTGATGCTCTTTTTTGCTTCAAAATCCTTATTCTTTTGAGAGCATCTTCTATAATCTTTATGCCTAGCTAATGGCTTTAAAGAAGCGCTTTCGGGAGGCAGCCCGCAACGAATTTAGGATTTTCTTTTTGTTTTCATTCTGTTTTTAGTGGTCTTGATGATTGTTACTACTGTAGCAACATCATTGTATCTTTACTTTTTCAAGCTTTGTGCCTTTTATAGCCTCATACGACAAGGGAAGTGAGAGTTGTGACATGCTTTCCAGAAAACAGATTCTGTCCTCGTGACTAGAAAAATCATGGAAAAATCCCAGTTCATCTTCTTGAGCTGAATTTTTTACAAAGCTTGCTTTATACAATTACGAAACTTGCTTATGTTCTGAGTTTTTTTTATTTGAGTTGCATAAGTACCCCTAAAAAATCCGTTTCTACCTGTTGTTCTGTTTTTCATAGATTCTACAACGTTTTGTCTCTCTTCACTTTTGCAAACCTTAAGCTTGCTTTTTATTTGCAAAAACTTTTTGGCAATCTTGGGAAACAGTATCGCTTCAAGATTATCTTTATTTCCAGTAATAACAAAATTATTTTATTAGGGTATAACCTCTCTAATCAGTCTACAATGAGTTATGTATGAAGGGAGTTTTCAAGTGTGCGATGGAAGATGATGAAAGAAGATCCTGGAGTGTCAAACGCTCAAGCTTGGGGATGCCCATGTGCACCCCCAATAAATATTAAAGGAGACTCAAGCGTCTAAGCTTGGGTATGCCCCCGTGCATCCCCTTCTTCATCAACAATTATCAGTTCGTCTCTCGTTGCACTATATTTTTATCACTTCATGCGTTATGTGCTATTCTTGGAGCGTCTCGCTCTTAGGTTTTGTTTATAGTTTTCTTTTGCTTTGTTTGCTGTAGTAACAAGTTAGATCCCAACTTACTTTCTTTTGTGTGGGAGAGTTACACACTCCGCTTGAACTAGAACTCCTCATAGGATTTGCTTGCTTATTATTTTAGCTGTGAGTTGTTTTTCTTTTCTTAGCTACTGCTCTGTTTAGTTGTAGTGCTTTAGTTTTTCTAGAGCTTTTCTTTTGTTTTAGGTTGAACTTTCTATAGGTTGAATGTTTTATCTTATTAGAGAGTTTTCCTGTTGCACTGAGTTTTGTGTGTTGACTAGAAGTAGGTAGTTGAAGTTGCTTTTATCTTTGTAGTAGTAACTTGCAATAGTTTTGAGGTATTGACTAGAGTAATGTTTGAACTTTTGGTGTCAAGAGCTCGAGCCTATTAGTGATAGATGTCGTATTTTGGGCAATCCGTGTGTTTTTCGAAAACCAAAAACCCCTGTTGAGAACTCTAGCTACTAGATGGATCACTAACCTCTGGAGGGTTCGAATATTAGAGTACACTCACATACCATGAGTCGAGGATGCGCAAGGATAACCAAACCCCCATACACTCCTCCTCGGGGTACTTGTCTCTTTGTGAACCTCCTGATTAGATTGAGAGTTACCGATAATAAGTGCATGAGTTCTTCGGACTAATGTGAGTATTCGAAAGTTGACACTTCCACCCACCTATACTTTTTCTAGCCTCTTCGGTACCGTGCATTGCCCTTTCTCACCTCGAGAGTTGGCGCATACTTCGCCGGTGCATCCAAACCCTTGGCACGATACGCTCTGTCATCATAAGCCTCCTTATATCTTTCCTCAAAACAGCCACCATACCTACCTACAAGGCATTTCCATAGCCTTTCCGAGATACATTGCCATGCAACATCCATCTTCTCATGACTTGATCCTCATGTCATACCTTTGCATCATGATAGTTATATCTTCTTTATGTGAGTACCTTTGTAAAGTGTGAAAGATCTCCTATATTCTTGTAAAATATAGAGTGTTGCCCCTAAGTGAGGAAAAGATCCCAAAGAGGACAAAATCAAAAGATCCCAAAGAGGACAAATGAGAGTTAAATAGAAAGAGCCATTGAGGCTACCAAAAAATAGAAAAAAATATAGAAATAAGAGAAAAAGAAAAATAAAAAGAGAGAAGGGGGCACACTACTATTCATTTTGAGAGATCCACACTAGTACTTCATCCTCTATCCCTTGTACTCCATAGAGATCATCATCATGCATATAGCTATGTGGGGACCTTCACACTATAGAACTTGGCTTGTATATTCCAATGATGAGCCTCTTCAAACGAGCTCTAGGTCTTCTTGAGCAAGCAAGTTAGATGCACCCCCACTAGTTCCCTTGGAGATCTTTTAGCTCATATGTGCATCCGTTGCACTACAATCCCTAATCCTCACATCATATCTATCATATGGCCTTCTCTCGCCTATGTTTGTCCTCATTGATGTGAGCCTTTCACACCTTTTTGTCTTCCTCCTCCACCTTCTTTCTGTTTTGCCTTTTAGGTGTCAACTTTCTTTCTCACGCTCATCCATTGCATGAGTGCTCAAAATATCGAAAGGGAGTGGATCAGTTTGACTTGTACCTAGCTAGTGGTCTGGGGACGAGTCAAGATAAGAATCCAAAGGAGACTAAGTGTGAAACATTAGTAGATAGTTGTTCTCAACAATTACCTTTTTTATCTCGTATTTCCCTATCCCCTGCTTGCACGCAAACACCATCTGGAGACATTCGAGTCACGGACATCGAGAGCTCTTGCATTTTTTGTTCTTTTGTTGCTTGTGTCAATGCTAATATAGACTCTTGCTTGTTAAGACTTGAATTGAATTGCATGCTTTGATTGCTTTACTTACAAAGTTCTTATATGGTTGTGTGGCATGTCACCACAGGAATTATGCTTGTTATCATTTACCTACTCGAGGACGAGCAGGAGTTAAGCTTGGGGATGTTGATACGTCCCAAACGTATCTATAATTTGTGCTTGCTCCATGCATGTTTTGTGTGACTTTGCCATGATTTGCTTGAACTTCCATACACTTTTGAGCATATTTGGACTAATCTATTAACCCAGTACACCCAGCTGCGAGTTGCTATTTTCTGCTGTTTTTGTATTTCAGGTTTTCCGGCCATTAAAAGTGCTCCAAAAATTCCGGAAAAATCAGAAAAAAAATCAGCGACACTGAAGCTTCCGGAAACACCAAAGGAGGGAAGGGGGCCACCACAGGGACTCCAGAAGGGTCCCTGGCGCGGCCCCGCCCTAGGGCGCGCCAGGGAGTCTCCTGGCTGCCCTGTGGCCCCTCTCGCTGCCCCCCTTCGCCTATATTTACCCCCCGTGACGGAAACCCCTAAGACAGACTCCTCTTTTGCTATCTCGCCTCTGTACCGCCGCCACCACCGTTTCTAGATCGGGGCTGCCTGGAGAAGCTGCTCCGGCACCCTGCCGGAAGAAGCTACCCCCTCAAGGAGACCATCCATATCCATGGACGCCTCCCGTATGTACAGTGAGTAGTTTCCCTTGGACCATGGGTCCGTGACCAGTAGCTATGTGATCTATCTATCCCCTCTTTGTGCCTCCACTTTCGAGACCTCGTGAGCTGCCTCACATGATCGAGGCACCTTTGTCATTTTATGCCGTTGCTATGCTGAGTTTGTTGGGATCTGATGGATTATGAGACTATGTTCAGATTGTGATGAGTAATATATTTGGTTCTTCTCTTTTATATTTTGTTCTTGAGTAAATTCTTGCATGTTCTCCGTTGCGGTATTTTACTTTGGCCAAGTGATTTGTTGCAACTCCAAGAGGGAGCGTTATTCTTGATTGTGGGTTCATCCCCTTGATGTCTAGCTTGAGTGACAGAAACATGAGACTAGGGGATGTGATGTTGCCACCAGGGATAAAACAACGGTGCTTGTATCCGCGGATGCAAGGATTGTTTACTTTACGCAAAGTTCTTTTAATGCAGTTGTCTGTTGCTTTGGATTTACACTTTGGGTGGGATTCGCAACTTAATACCAGCGAGATGTTCTGGATAGATATCTCAAGGTGGATGATTCGTAGTAGATGCAGATGGATTTCGGTCTACTTACCTTGGCGTACTGCCCATTCCTTTTGAGCCCTTCCTTTCTTTGCAGCATAGTTAGCACTGTCAATTGCCCAACTGTGATTTGTTTACCTCGCTAGCACTTTTATCGTCTTTTGGGAGAGAGACATCACTAGTGGAAATCACGGGACCCCGGTCCATCTTCATATCACTGTTTACATCCTTAGTTTACTTTTCAGTTGCTATCACTATCATTATCTGTTGAGTTAATCCTTTGTAAACAACAAGGCCGGAGGAATTGACAACTCCTCTGTACTCATTGGGAGCAAAGTTATTTGTATCTGTGTGCAGGTCCAGGTGAAGTTAGCAACCCTCGGTTGTGAACGGCGCCATTGTTCACTTTACCACCTTCTTGTATTTCTGCGAGTCCTACAGGAGACAAACCCTATCCTCTATATAGGGTAAATTTGCTGCTACGCTAGATCTCACCTTCCACTTGGGGTAACCAACGAGGAGTGAGAGATCCTCACCGTATCAAGTGCTTCCACGGGTACCTCTCGGAGACGATGCGAGCTTGCGATCGACTACACCTTCGGTTTCGTCTTCTCATCAGGTAAGGGGGATCATATATTATGCTTATAACTTTCAGCTCACTCGCGCCACAACTTTTGAACTTTCTTGCAATCGGAGGCTAAACTTGGCACAAACCTGAAAAGTAAAGATACAATGATGTTGCTACTGTAGTAACAAAAATCAAGACACAGAAAAATCAAAATAAACCTAATTCGTTGTGGGCTGCCTCCCAAAAGCGCTTTCTTTTATGCCTTTAAGCTAGGCATGATGCAAAAAGAGAAGATCAAGTTTTATCAAGATTAAGAGAATAGCTAGCCCGTGTAACGGACTCAAAAGGTAACTTAATCTTCTTTCTAGGGAAGTGTTCCATCCCTTTCTTGAGAGGGAATTGAAATTTTATATTCCCTTCTTTCATATCAATGACAGCACCGACAGTGCGAATAAAAGGGCGTCCCAAAATAATTGGACATGATGGTTCACATTCAATGTCCATAATAGTAAAATCAACGGGAACATAATTGTCATTGACAATGATAAGAACATCATCGATCTTCCCCAAACGTTTCTTTACGGAAGAGTCAACAAGACGAACACCAAAAGAACAAGGATCAAAAGGTTTCAATTAAAACATATCATACATTCTTTTGGGCATAACGGAGGTACTAGCTCCAACATCACATAAAGCATAGCAAGATAAGTTATTCAACTTAATTTTAATCATAGGATCCCAACTATCTTCTAGCTTTCTAGGTATGGAGGCTTCTACCCTAATCTTCTCCTCCCTAGCTTTAATGAGAGCGTTAGTGATATGCTCCGTGAAGGCAAGATTAAGTGCGCTAGTGTGGGGATCTCTAGACATCTTGTGAAGGAAACCAATAACTTCAGGAAGGGTGCAATTATCAAAATCAAGGTCACTACTATCAAGTAAAGTGGTGGTGGTGTCCTTTAGGCTCACTTGTTTGGTAGCTTCTATAGTCATAGGAGTTTCTTCTTCTACAGTTGAGGTCATAGCATCACCATTAATAGGTCCTATGGGACTAGGGGTGCATTGGGTGCTAAGAGTTTGGATATCCTCAACAACCTGGATAGTAGCAATGGTATGGTGTGTAGGAAGGCTCTTAATTCTATCTTCTTCCTCCTTTTCTCTAGCCCATTTCTCTTTAAGTTTAGCCATCATCCTAATGTTTTAATTAATTTGCACTTGAATAGCGTTCATAGGAGTGACCTTCCTCTCCTCAAGAGGAGAAGTTCTAATTTTAAGAAATTCTATTTCATGGGCTAAATTGTCTACATTCGATGAGAGATTATCTAATTTGTCTAGTTTTTCCTCTGCACTCTTGTTGGAGGCTTTTTGGGTAGTGATGAAGTCTTTAAGCATACTCTCTAGTTCAGAAGTGGAGTTCTTGGTGCTAGGATAAGTGTTGTTGTTCCCATAGTTGTTGGAGGGGAACGGTCTAGGATTGCTACCAAAATTACTCATATAAGCATTGTTATTGAAGTTGTTTCTAGAGATAAAGTTCACATCTAATTGATCTTGAGCAATCAAAGAATTTAAAGGAACATCATGAGGATCAATAGGAGATTGCTTGGTAAGGAAAGACATAATCAAGTCAACTTTTTCATTTAGGGAGGAGATCTCCTCGACAGAGTTTACCTTCCTACCTGTTGGAGCTCTTTCGGTGTGCCATTGGGAATAGTTGGTCATCATCTCATCGAGTAGTTTGTTGGTAGCACCAAGCATTGTTGACATAAAGGTTCCTCCTGCGGCCGAATCTAGCAAGTTCCGCGAGGTAAAGTTCAAGCCTGCATAAAAAGTTTGGATAACCATCCAAGTAGTCAAACCATGCGCAGGGAAATTCTTAACAAGAGATTTCATGCGTTCCCAAGCTTGGGCAACATGCTCATTATCCAATTGCTTAAAATTCATAATATTACTCCTCAATTGGATAATCTTAGCTGGGGGGTAGTACTTCCCAATAAAAGCATCCTTGCACTTATCCCAAGAATCTATGCTATTCCTAGGCAAGGATTGAAACCAGATTTTAGCTCCTCCTCTCAAGGAGAAAGCAAAAAGCTTAAGCTTAACGATATCACCATCTACTTCTTTGTACTTTTTCATATCACAGAGCTCAACAAAATTATTTAAGTGCAAAGCAGCATCATCTCCAGCACCGGAGAATTGATCTTTCATAACAAGGTTCAACAAAGCAGGTTTAATCTCATAAGAAGATGCTGAAGTGGCAGGTGGAGCAATAGGAGTGCAGATAAAGTCACTGTTGTTATGACTAGTGAAGTCACACAACTTGGTGTTCTCGGTGGAACCCATAGCAGCAGCAAGCAAGGTAACTATTTTTTTGATTTTTTGATAAGGGACACTAAAGCAAAAACTGAAAGGTAATCTAACAAGACTAAAAAGCAAAGATAAAAGATAGTGTGCAACTCCCCTATCTTGAAGAGTGGAGTCCCCGGCAACAGCGCCAGAAATTAGGCGGTTGACGAGACCACTCTTTTGCTGCGCTTCGGAGTCCCCGGCAACGGCGCCAGAAATTAGCTTCGATGGCTTCTCGCCCCTCGTTGGTTACCCAAAGTGGAAGGTTGAGATGTACACAGCAGCAAATTTTCCTAGGTGAAGATACCAAGGTTTGTCTCTGTAACAGCCCAGATTTCACAAACTTTTTTTTTCGGTGTGAATTGTTTGATTGTCTGATTTGTTTGCGGTGTTTGCATCCCTGAATTATCGATCGGCGATTATTTCCCCCAATCTTATCTCGTACCGGACGGAGACTGACCCCTGCCACTCTAACACTCGACCTTTGCGACACCGGCTTTCACCCGACCACTATCGCGAAAACCGCACGAGACCAGCCGCAGCCAACGGAACGAAAAACCCCGTTTAATAATTAAACGGGATATTTTTATAGCGCGCCGGAAAGTGTTATCGGAACGGTTCCAATGCAAGGTGAACGCCGCCGTCTCGACGCGCTGATCGAGCAGTTCGAAGTTTTACCCGAATCGGAGGTCCTGCGGACCCTCGGCGGTCAGAAATGTAAACACCGCGCGCGCGAGAGAAAAACCGGGGATGTTTTTGCAAACTGCCAGCCACCGGGGCTATATAAAGACCACCACTCCCACCCCTTTCTAGGGTTTCCCTAGCCACAAAAATTGCAGCCACCTCCTCCGCTTTGCTCAAATTTCTGCCCAATATCCCCTCTCCCCGAAACCCTAGCTCCCAGCCATCACAGACCGTTGGATCACCAGATCAATGGCTCACACACGGCCACGTCACCCCGGAGGGATCCAGCTAGCCAGGCCGCGTCGCCAGGAGACCCCGCCTCCTTCCAGATCTGCAGCACCCCGACCACGTGCCCATTCCTCCCCCTCCAGCCGCCCTCGCAAGCCGCCCTCGCCGGAGATGGCCGTCGTCAACGGCCGCCGCTGCCTGCAGCCGACGGGACGAGGCGAGCTCCTCCTGCCTCGTTCGCCCTCCCGCTGCAGCGAACCGACTCGGCTGGCCTTGCCTCCAGTGGCCCAGCACGCAGCGCCCAGCAGGCCCAATGCGCCCCCTCGGCCCGTAACACAGCCTCCTCCCATGAGCGAGGCGGTGCTATCCGCCGCCCACTGCCGCGTGGGCCGCAGCCCATGAGGTGAGCGCCTCTTTTTTTTATTCGATGCTGCTGTTGTTGGGCCTGGCCCCGCAGGCCGTTATCGCTATATGACGCCCGTGGGCGTGTTTTATTCTTTTTCGCTCGCCCCTGTTCAGCCCAGTACCAGTAGATTTCGGCCTAGTAGACTTTTTTTCTCTCTGGTTTATAAATAAAATTGGCAGATTGTATTTTTTTTGCGGTGCCCGTATCTTTTTAACCGTAGCTCGGATCGCGATGCGTAAAACATGAAACTTGCTTATCATTTTGTCTATTTTAATAAAATGCACTCCTTTGCCATGTTTGGCTTTGTTTACATGTTGTTTACCTGCTAATTACACTGCTTGCCACTGTAAATTGTTTATTTAATAACTTTTTAACCGTTGCTCTGATAAAAATGTTTCTTATATGTAACTTGACTAGAATTTCGTGTAGAGTGTGTTTATGCTACTCCTGCTTGCTAATAAAAATAATAAAATATGGTTTAGGCCAGAACAGTACCAAATGCAATAATTATCGTGGGGTCCGTAATAGTTTCCACGTATAGGTTTTACCCCCCACTTAGAGTGACTAGATTAGATAGTTTATTTATGCTTCACCTCTTGTCATGTTTGTGTGCTATGCCATGCTTGAGTGAGATGTCATGTTAACAACTTTTGCTCATATTGTGTAGCTAAACAACTTTAACCACCGTAAACGTGCGGTATCGTCGTGTGTGACGAGTACTCCACTTAACCTGTTACTAACCGCTCTCGACGGTAGGTGCGATTTCTCGTGTTGCCTTCTTGTTGATGCTTGCTCGTGTCTGCTTCGTAGTAATAGATGCTTGCTCGTTGATTGCTTTCGAGTGTTTACCCTCTTGTGTGCTTCTGCGGGTACCTCCCGGACACGATGCGAGCTTGCGATCAACTACACCTTCGGATCCCGACTTATCAACAGGCAAGGACTATACATTACTTATGATCCATTCTATTTCAACCAGCGGTTTGCATGCTAGTCTAGGATAGGTTCGATGTTTGATCCTACCACATGTTTACATCCTCTTTCAAACCGATACAGCCATGTCCCCTCCCAGCAAACCATGTACTGCTATGTTACTATTGCTCGTTGCTCAGCCCCTGCTTAGTATGCATGCTTAGGATGCTACGATGTTACCCTGTTACTCCTTGGCTTGGGATATCACATTATTATATTGTTGTTGATGATATGATTATTATAATGTTGACTATATTCGGCGAAGGATGGAAGGTATAGGCTATCCCGCCCCGACGCTTTGTTCCATTCGAGTCACCTAGGATCCGAGTTCAGGGTATTAGTTTTAATACTGAGCGTGCCTAACAGCGTGTGGGATTTTATGGGGTCCCTTTTCTTACCTACCTAGCTTCAAACATTTCTAGTGGTGGCCCAAGCTGATTTACCATTTGAAAACCGTGTGTTTGTCTGTTGGGTCGCTCCTAGCAGATATTCTTTAAAATAACTTGGGCCAGCGGAGACATGGTTTCTCTTGTTGGTCCACCCCAGGGAGCTAGGGGGCTGCCCACATCTGTTTTGGTAGCTAACCCGACCTCGTCCAGACGGTAGAGGCCGATTCGAGAGCTCGGACGACTTTTGAGTTGGATGTTGACTCACCGGGGGCCACCCGGATTTGTGCGTTGTTTGTTAGAGGGTCCTGTCGTTCCGGATCTCCTGGTACTAAATCCTAAAATGGTTGCCTATCATGGGTAGAAACTGAGAGAGATGGGCGTGCGTGCGGAGCCATGTAATGGGCAGTTGGTACACCCCTGCAGGGTTAAATCTTTTCGAGAAGCCGTGTCCACGGTTATGGACGACTTGAGACCTACTCCTTGTTCATAGACAACATCAACTGAGATAATCTTAATATAACTTGATCAACGTGTGTGTGCCTTGACTGCTTCTTCTTCGTCGGGATGCGAAGAGGAGGACAAGGATAGGATAGGTGTTATGATTGCGTAAGTAGCTGATAGCAGACTTGTTGGAGGTGATTCCTCATCGAATGCTTGGCTTCTTATCTTACTCTCTAGATCGTTAGCCACTTCATAAATGCTAGTGCGGCAGCAATCTCACCACTTACCCCATCCTTACCGTAAACTACTAGTTGTCCCAGAATGAAGAGAGATGAAGTCCTTGCTGGGTCAGATGACCACTACAGTTGGATGCTGAGTACTTATGTACTCATGATACTACCCCCAAACTCTTTTCAGGGTTCTTGATCGACAACAGGTACGGTGACCGACGTTTCACGTGGAGACTCGACAACGACTCGTTAGGCGGATCCCGGCGGAGGGCCTCGACCCGTGTGGTTATGGGGATCGATGATTTTCTTTTGCCACTAGGCATTTGATTGTAGTCTGTACTCAGACATATATCTTCCGCTGTTGTAATCTATTAAGGCAGTTGTATGCCGATTGTATGAGATGTTGTATCCTTGTATCTGTAATGGTGTGATATCATGTTGGAAATCCGGGGCATATGGCTATGTCATATGTCGCGGTGGGACCGATATGTGCTTCGTCCCCGGATCTGGATGGAAACATCTAGATCTGGAACAGTACCGCATATCGGGCTTTACAGTCTCCAGTAGGACTCCGACAACGACAGGAAGGTGACAACGGCACCAGCATTAGGCGGTTGACGTGGACCTGCACACACAACATATAACTTTTCTCCCAACGAGTACAGAGAGGTTGTCAATCCCTCCGGCCTTGTTGTTTACAAAGGATCAAACGCACGGGATAATAATGATAGCGATAGGAACAGAAAAGGAAATAAAGCAGAAAATAAATAGCAGGTGTAAACAATGATGGAAATATGGAACGGGGTCCCATGATGTTCACTAGTGATGTCTCTCTCCCAAAATACGATAAAATAGCCATGCGAGATAAACGAATTACAGCTGGGCAATTGACAGGATTATGTGCGCAAACCAATGCTTACTATGCTACAAAGAAAGGAGGAGGCTCAAAAGCTTGGGCGGTACGCCAAGAGAAGTAGACCGAAATCCATCTGCATCTACCTACTAATCATCCACCTTGAGATATATATCCAGAACATCTCGCTGGTATTAAGTTGCGAATCCCACCCAAAGTGTAAACTCAAAGCAATAGACAACTGCATTAAAGAAATTTGCGTAAAGTAAACAATCCTTGCACCCGCAAGTACAAGCACCATTGTTTTCTCCCTTGTGGCAACAACACATCCCCTAGACTCATGTTTCTGTCACTCAAGCTAGTCATCAGGGGGCATGAACCCACAATCATGCATAACGCTCCCTCTTGGAGTTACTACCTACTACTTGGCCAAAGCAATAAACAACAATAGAGAACATGAAGGAATTACTCAAGAACATAAATATAAAAGAGGAGAATCAAATATATCACTCAAACACAATCTGAACATAGTCTCATAATCCATCAGATCCCAACAAACACAGCATAGCAACAACAGAAAGATTACATATGTGCCTCGATCATGTAGGGCAGCTCACGAGGTCTAAACCATGAAGAACAAAGAGGGGAGGAGAACATCACATAGCTACTGATCATGGACCAATGGTCCAAGGTGGACTACTCATGGTTCATCCGGGAAGCATCCATGGTGGTGGAGAAGCTCCCGGAGGTGGTTCCTCCCTCCGGCAGGGTGCCGGGAAGAGGGCTCCTGGTGCTCCCGATCTTGGAAGCGCCGCGGTGGCGGAACAGAGAAGAGATCGCGAAAAAGGGTTCTGTCCTCGAGGGTTTCGGGACGAGAGAGATATATAGGCGAAAGGGGGCAGCCAGAGGTGGACCAGGGGCCCCAGGTGCCCCCTGGTGCGGCCTAGGGGGTGGCCTCGCCAGGTGGCCGCCTGGGCCACCCCTGTCTCCCCTCTGGCCCCACTTTGGCTCTTCCCGAAGCTTCCTGTACGCTGATTTTTCCTATATTTTTCCCAGAATTTTTCTGGCACTTTAAGTAATGGGAAAACCTGAAATACAAAAACAACAGAAAATAGGAACTGGCACTGGGGTGCACTGAGTTAATAGATTAGTCCAAATATGATCAAAAGTGTATGGAAGTGCATCAATATCATAGCAATATCACACAAAAGATGCATGGAGCAAGCAGAAATTATAAATATGTTTTAGACGTATCGAACTCTAGCTACTAGATGGATCACTAATCTTTGGAGGGATCGGATATTAGTGTAGACTCACATACCATGAGTCGAGGATGCGCAAGGATAACCAAACCCCCATATACTCCTCCTCGGGGTACTCATCTCTTTGTGAACCTCCTTATTAGATTGAGAGTTACCGATAATAAGTGCATGAGTTCTTCGGACTAATCTAAGTATTGAAAGTTGACACTTCCATCTCCTCAAATTTGCTAGCCTCTTCGGTACCGTGCATTGCCGTCTTCTCACTCCGAGAGTTGGCGTACACCTTCGCCGGTGCATCCAAACCCTTGGCATGATACGCTCTGTCATCATAAACGTCCCTATATCTTTCCTCAAAACAGCCACCATACCTACCTATCAAGGCATTTCCATAGCCTTTCCGAGATATATTGCCATGCAACATCCACCTTATCATGACTTGATCTTCATGTCATGCATGTTCCTGCTACACTGGCAGAGGCATACATTTGCATACATCTTGATAGCTACATCTTCTTATGTGGAGTACGTTGTAAAGAGTGAAGATCTCTATACTTCTTGTAAAATAGAGTGTTGCCCTTAAGTGAGGAAAAGATCCCAAAGAGGACAAATTAAAAGATCCCAAAGAGGAAAATTTTTAAAGATCCCAAAGAGGACAAGTGAGAGTTAAATAGAAAGAGCCATTGAGGCCACCAAAAAAATACAAAAAAATTGAAAAAAGAGAAAAATAAATAAAAGAGAGAAAGGGGCAACACTACTATTCCTTTGAAAGATCCATAGTCGTACTCCCTCTTATACCTTGTACTCCATAGAGATGATCATATATGCATATAGCTATGTGGGGACCCTTCACACTATAGAACTTGGCTTGCATATTGCAAGGATGAGCCTCCTCAAACGAGCTCTAGGTCTTCTTGAGCGAGCAAGTTGGATGCACCCCCACTAGTTACATTGAAGAGCTTTTCTTAGCTCATATGTGCATCCGTTGCATGGCAATCCCTACTCCTCACATCATATCTATAATTTGGCCTTCTCTCACCTATGATTTTCCTCATTGATGTGAGCCTTTCACACCCTTTATGTATTCCTCCTCCACCATATCTCTCTCTTTGCCATCCTAAGTGTCAACACTCGTGCTTACGTTCATCCATTCCATGAGTGCTCAAAATATCGAAAATGAGTGGATCAAATTGACTTGTACCTGGCTAGTGGTATGGGGACGAGTCAAGATAAGATTCCAAAGAAGACCAAGTGTGAAACTTTAGTAGATTGAGTTCTCAAAAATATTTTTTTCTCTCGTATTTCCATCCCCCTTCTTCCACGCAAACACCATCTGTACTAGTACTTCATCCTCTATCCCTTGTACTCCATAGAGATCATCATCATGCATATAGCTATGTGGGGACCTTCACACTATAGAACTTGGCTTGTATATTCCAATGATGAGCCTCTTCAAACGAGCTCTAGGTCTTCTTGAGCAAGCAAGTTAGATGCACCCCCACTAGTTCCCTTGGAGATCTTTTAGCTCATATGTGCATCCGTTGCATTACAATCCCTACTCCTCACATCATATCTATCATATGGCCTTCTCTCGCCTATGTTTGTCCTCATTGATGTGAGACTTTCACACCTTTTTGTCTTCCTCCTCCACCTTCTTTCTGTTTTTCCTTTTAGGTGTCAACTTTCTTTCTCACGCTCATCCATTGCATGAGTGCTCAAAATATCGAAAGGGAGTGGATCAGTTTGACTTGTACCTAGCTAGTGGTCTGGGGACGAGTCAAGATAAGAATCCAAAGGAGAGTAAGTGTGAAACATTAGTAGATAGTTGTTCTCAACAATTACCTTTTTTATCTCGTATTTCCCTATCCCCTGCTTGCACGCAAACACCATCTGGAGACATTCGAGTCACGGACAATGAGAGCTCTTGCACCTTTATGTTCTTATATTGCTTGTTTCAATGCCAAAAATAGACTCTTGCCTGTTATGACTTGAATTGAATTACATACCTTGATTGCTTTACTTTCAAAGTTCTTATAAGGTTGTTAGCATGTATCCACAGAAATTATGCTTGTTATCATTTACCTACTCGAGGATGAGCAAGAATTAAGCTTGGGGATGTTGATATGTCCCAAAGGTATCTATAATTTCTACTTGCTCCATGCATGTTTTGTGTGATATTGCTATGATCTAGATACACTTTCATACACTTTTGATCATATTTGGACTAACTTATTAACTCAGTGCACCCTAGTGCCAGTTCCTGTTTTCTGCTGTTTTTCTATTTCAGGTTTCCCCCATATTAAAAGTGCTCCAAAAATTTGGGAAAAATCAGATAAAAAATCAGCGCAGAGGAACCTTCCGGAATCACCTGGGTGGGGCCAGAGGGCCACCACCCGGGCTAGGCGCCTGGTAGCGCGCCCTAGGGGCTGGCCGCGCCAGGTGGCCGCCTAGGCACCTGGTGGCCCCCTGGCTCCCCCCTTTCGCCTATATATTCTCCGTGACGGGATTCTTCCGAAGACAGAACCCTTTTTTCGAGATCTTGCCTATGTTCCGCCGCCGCCGTGCTTCCAAGATCGGGAGCGCCAACAGACCTCTTCCCGGCACCCTGCCAGAGGGAGGATTGACCTCCGGGAGATTCCCCTCCACCATGGACGCTTCCCGGATGATCCGTGAGTAGTCTAACTTGGACCATGGGGCCATGATCAGTAGCTATGTGATGTTCTACTCCCCTCTTTGTTCTTCATGGATTAGACCTGGTGAGCTACCCTACATGATCAAGGCACATATGTAATTCTTTCTGTTGTTGCTATGCTCAGTTTGCTGGGGTCTGATGGATTATGAGACTATGTTCAATTTGTGATAGAGTCATATATTTGGTTCTTATCTTTTATATTTTTGTTCCTATGTAATTCTTGCATGTTCTCCATTGCTTTTTATTGCTTTGGACAAGTAGTAGGTAGTGACCCCAAGAGGGAACGTTATGCTCGATTGTGGGTTCATGCCCCCTGATGACACGCTTGAGTGACAGAAACATGAGTCGAGGGGATGTGTTGTTGCCACAAGGGGGAAGACAACGGTGCTTGTAATCGCGGTTGCAAGGATTGTTTACTTTACGCAAAGTTCTTTTAATGCAGTTGGCTGTTGCTTTTGGTTTACACTTTGGGTGGGGCTCGCAACTTAATACCAACGAGCTGTTCTGGATAGATATCTCAAGGTGGATAATTAGTTGCAGATGCAATTGGATTTTGGTCTACTTATTTTGGTGTACCACCTAGCTTTTGAGCATCTTCCTTTCTTTGTAGCATAGTTAGCATTGCGGTGTGTTTTTAATCCTGTCAATTCCCCAACTGTGATTTGTTTACCTCGCATAGCTCTTTTATCGTATTTTGGGAGAGAGAGACATCACTAGTGAACATCATGGGACCCCGGTCCATATTCTCATCATTGTTTCCACGCTCATTTATTTCCTGCTTTTACTTTTTAGTAGCTATCATTATCATTATCCTTTGTGTTTGATCCTTTGTAAACAACAAGACCGGAGAGATTGACAACCTCTCCGAACTTCGTTGGGAGCAAAGTTATTTGTTGTGTGTGTGCAGGTCCAGGCGAAGCAAGATATTCTTTTCAAACAGTGCATCACTTGCCGAACCACCTACTTGCCGCTTTCGGAGTCTTACGGGAGACATACCATATCCTCTACATAGGGGAAATTTGCTGCTATCCTACATCTCACCTTCCACTTGGGGTAACCAACGAAGGGCGAGAAGACATTATCATCTCTCGCGCATCAACCATCACGTAAAAAGGGGCCGCATATATGGAAAAAAGAAAAATCAATCTCACAGTTAGCTTAAAAGTAGTTGTCCAGTTAACTTAACATACATAAAACTATAAACATGCTATCTCCCAGACCACTTAAAAAATGCAAATTATGAAATAAGGTAACTAAAGAGAGTGCAGTTATCTTGTGTAAAAAATAAATGCAAATAATGAAGTTAGCTAAATAAAGAGAGTGTAGTTAGGTAATTTATGAAGGGAAAATTATATTACGGATTTTCTAGCTGCGGCACAACAGCACGATGCAGCCGGAAATGATCAATGTTTTACGACGATAACTTGTTCTTCTTTCGACTCGACGATCTCATTTTCCACAACGGTTTTATGTTCCTCACCATCATATTTATGATCTTAATACCGCTTCACTTACGGGGCCGTAATAAGAGTCAAGCAACTCGAATCGTTGATACTTTAGATTCAATGCAATAACGCAATAATGACCGCAACCATCCGTTTGAGTTGGAGGGTCAAACACGTCGAAAAGTACAATTTCTTTCTTGTCAAGTGGTATTTCGGCGTTGGCAGAAAAGAAGTTGATCATATGCCTGTTTTCAAATGACCCTTTCCAGATGGCTAGCTGTGCACATACCAAAAATATATAAAAACAAAAAAACTTAGAAAAACATAGGTTTTGATTAAAAAAGTGAAGAAAACGAAACTGAAGATGTATAAAAATCCTTACCAAGATGTGGAATGGAGCTACCATCTTGAATGAGCCCTTGTATTTAAAGTGAAGCGGGTGAATTCTTACAGCTACGACAGCGGTGTTTGAAAGCGCAATATATCGACCAGAGCGGGGGGGGGGGGGGGGGGTGAATGGGTGATTTTCAAATTTTCTTGAGGAATTTCAATTTCCTCAGGATTGAGGCAATTCAAAATTGAGGAAACTCACAAAATGATGAAGCATAGAAACATTACAGAATGTAAACATGAACACAGGGCATCATAATGCAACTGAAGTAAAATCTAGCAGAGGTGCAGAAGTGTATCAGATGCAAAGCATGAGGAAACAGAACAGAGGGAACTCAGAGAGGAAGGTATCAGGACAAGTCATCAGTGTAGAAACAAAAGAGTAAGGTTTGCGGAAATATCACCAGGGCATAGATGACGCTGATTTTGTAGTCTAGTTCAACTTGCTGTGACAACTCTACATCTGGTTGGAGAGGCTGAGATCAAACTCAGAAGACATATTCTTCACCTTATTCTCGTTGAACTAAAGTCCTCAGACTCCATCCAATCACTCAGGTAAGTCTTCAAGGTAGTCTCCCAAAACATTCACAGACTTCGTTCACTCAGGGAAGTCACAATTGCATCTTGACTTCGTCAGAACGATGACTCCTCACCAGCTGGAAGATCACACTCTTCAAGAGTAAAAAAGCTTCACATCACTCAAACCTACTTCCTTAGAAATTCTCAACTACTCAGGCTGGTGGATTTCCTCAATTAGGTTCTTCAGGTTCCTCAGAGGTGGGTTGCTCTCAGATGACAAGTGCCAATTTTTCTCTCGGAGCAGCCAAGCCTCCAATGGGGTTGGGGGCGGCTATTTATAGCCGGGGAGCAACCCCAGGTGAAAGGACATAAATGCCCATGCACGAAATTACCATCGTGCCCACCCTTCAGACCGTTGCTAGACAGGTTCTAGCCTCTTACCACGCGACACATGGCACAGTCCAGAATATTCTCTCGCTCTCTCTCTCTCTTCTTCAGGAAAACTGCACTGGAAGTTTCCTGACTCCTCAATCGAAGTTAGATTCCTAAGTTTCCTGAAGAACAAGGTCTCAGACACCCGAGGAACTGAACCTCTACTGAAGGAGATTTCTTTGGGTTTTCTTTGGGACTTCTATTTGAGCACTTCCTCAGAATCACGGAACTCATTTTCCTCAACCCCTCCAACAGTGCGGTGTTTTCCTATGACTCAAGAGAATAGAAAAATCCTAACGAAGACTACGCTTCAGTTTATGCTTCATCTTGAGTTGTCTTCAGGCTGGGGACGACTTCCTCAGGATCCGTGTTCCTCAGGATCCATGTTCCTCAGGATCCATTTTCCTCAGGATTTCGCGCCTCGACATTCTTTAGAAAAACATCCATTTCTTCAATGTTCCTCAACATTTTGAGGGGTCGATAATGGTGGTTAAACACTTCTTCAGGGACTATTCTCTTATGTACAATCACAAACACACCAGTTCCTTAACCGTTTTGTCATAAATACTCCAAAACCTCAAAGGGGCACTTGATGCACTTACAATCTCCCCCTTTTTGGTGATTTGATGACAATAAGGTTAAGCTTCAACGGGGATAAATATATTGATTTTGAGGAATGAAACTTGAAGAACAGATTTTTTTTCTAACTAGAGATAGAGATGCTCCCCCTGAGGATATGCATGTATTATGAGGAAGTTAGATTCTATAACAATTTTGAGGTATATGAGGAGCTCCCCCTATATCCAGGCATTTCTATAACAGTGCAGTATATAAAATGCAGAAGGAATAAACACAACACTGAGAAAAATGATTGTTGAGGAGTATCATGAGGTAACACAAAACATCAGACAATCACAAAAGCATCATTTTACAACTCGTTACAAAAATAGTCTGAAGAACGAGAGTTGTAACTGAGGAAACCCATATAAGGGCCCGCTTGAAGACTAACAGATTTTCTCCCCATTTTTCATTAAATGAACAAAAAGGCAAGAAACAGATACTAACGTCCCGATAGAAATGCTTCAAGGCTGAGGTGAGTCAGGCCTGAGGCAAGTAGTCGTTGTATGAGGACAAGAAGCAGTATCTTCAGCGTCCTATCTCCTGGCATGAAGAATACGAATCCATCGCCAGAGGAGGTGTGTTGCATCTGCGGAACTGAAGAGGAGACCGAATTTCAGAGAATTGAGGCTTATTGAGGCCGAGTTTCGCAAGGTCTTCATCAGAAAGTTGATCGCAACCAATATTGTACCAAGCATCAGATTGGTGACATCCTCAGCTATATGGCCCAAATGCATATGTATCAGAAAAAGGTTCATCAATATGCACATCACACATATCAATGACCTGATGCTCTCCTTACTGAAGTCATTATACCTGGATGAGGAGTTCCCTGTCGGTCATCACTCGAGCCTGAGTTGTGTCCTCAGTTGAGACATGTGCCCTAGAGGCAAATAAAATATGTTTTATTGAGCATATTCCATTAGTTCATAATACGTTTTATACTATGCTATAACTGTATTAAGAGGAAACCTTAATACAGGTGTGGTATACAAACAACCAGGTCCCTAGTAATCTCTAGTATACTAGTCCATTGGGCGATTGATGATCAAGGTTTCCTGATCATGAGACAAGTAAGTCTGTTAGCAATGGAGTCGTATCATTGGGATATGATATGGCCGACATTCCGTACATATCGGATGTCACACATATTAAATGGCGTTCGCATGAGGTTGGGTTCGGCAAGCCTGGCATATGCAGATATGGCCGTGCTGAACAACTACATTAATGTTGGATTGGCAGGCTTTACGTATGTAGATGCGGGCCTAGAAAATAGTAGATCAAAAGATCGAGCACGAGTCACATAGATGATGTGATTGGTATGATGGCCTACCTTAAACAACATACTTATGGCCATGACGATCGGGGGAGGTATGGTGTTCGAGGATTGTGTAATCACTTAGTAAATTGAGAGATGTTGTACTAAGTGGGAGTTTTAGAATTAATTAATAATTGAACTCCACATATTATGAACTTCATCTTCATGTCTTAGAAAATATCATTGTAGACATACCCAAAATGTTTATAACTATGGCTCTTTAGCGTTATGAAGAACTTAAGGTAGAGTGGTCTTACTTCATTAATGTGTACCAACACTGTTAGAGACATACTCATTAGTAATGACATGCTAAACGTAATACGAACTGCTAGGAGATACACCTGATAACTCCATAATCAAGGAAGTTGATGATGAGTATCGTACTCACCGTCACTTATGAATGACTATCCAATACACCATACTTCATTCTATGAATCTTTATTGTGAATGCATGTTAACCAACACGTATGACGTGCTAGGTGAACTTAAAAGCACCAAGTCACAAATCAGAGTAATGGAATATGAGTATATGGACGGGGGTTTCTTTCAACCATGGTGGAAGGAACAACCTGCTGAGAAAGTCACATGGAAAATGTATATGATACATGAACACCGTGTGTACAACTTGGACTACTTAATTGACTAGTTACTTTGCAATAGTTGGGGAGTTGCATCCGCTTCCTCCCAGCTACAAAGACCATGTCTAGACTATGTCATGAAGGAGAATTGTTCACCTGTCATGAAGTAGAACCAATGCAGGAATAGTCATTGACGGAGAAAGTATATTTGATATACAAGTTATAAATGTTTTTCCCACAAAACACTGATTGCGTTTGATTAAGTATTTGATGCTTGAACTCACTGCTTGAGAGTGTCTTGGAAGGGATGAGGCGACAATGTGTGCTGACGAAAATCAAGATAGTTGATGGTCGACAACACTATCCCTCTACATCTATCATTTGATTAATATATGAATAAATTTACGATCGTTTAAATGTGAACTATATTAGTGTGTCTTGCATCTTGCGAAGACAATTATTCATATTAGTGAGAAACAAGCCAGTTGTTCTCATTTTATGAATGATATCTTTTATGGTCACATTACGATTATGAATGAGTTATTCTTATATTGATGATAGTAGTTTGATCATTTATAAGAAATATTCTAATGCCAAGAAATTATCCAAACTTAATAATGACACTACAGTTTAAGTCATGAATGGTTTGATGAAGTATTGGGATACTTGACCTCTTGGCACATGCAAACCATGCCTCTTTAGGTGAGATGACTAAAACCTCGCGTTCTGGTAAAACAGAGTGTGTACTGATTGTTGTATATCATACATTGTGATGTATCGTATATCAGCAAGTAGTGAATTTCATTATTTCGTGAACTTCATATGCGGACTTAGATGAATATGTGTATTCACTAATGAAACATGAGTCTGAAATAATTTGATCTGATCAAAGGGTTTTCAGAGTAAAGATGGATATTAAATTAACAAGAAAGACAAGTCTCTATGATCTGATCAAAGTGACAGATGTTTTGAGTTAGCCTTGGGCATAAATACTTGTGAAAGTTGTTCCACAAATTACAATGCTTGGACACTTCAATATTGTTGATATGCCTGAACATCGTAATCATACTCTATTGAATAGTGTATGGTCTAAGTTATCTCTTACCGAGTTACGTTATTATTGTTTAGAGTTATTAATTTAATATGCAAGCACTCACTTTAGTATAGGGAACCATTTGGTTTCGTGGAAACCAACACTATATATGTCATGGTGTGTTGTGGTTTCTAGGAAGCCTGATTTATATGATAAATCATCTTTGTAGTGTATCCTTAGTCAACTATGGATGCATCTTCCATAACTAGAACCAAATGAGCAAAACTTGTATTGCAAAGTTTGGTGTTTATCAAGAATTGTTCTTGATAAATTTGGTAATGGAAGAAAAGTGAAAGTTCAACCAAGGTAATTGACATTGCCTCCAAATGTCATAGTAGCACAACGGAATTTGTTCCGGAAGCAAAACTCTACAATTAGAGGAGAAACTAATGATAATGATCATGATGTTTCGATGGAAGTTTTACTGAACAAAGTAGGATTCAAGAATACATATTTGCCCCTTGTGCAAAATGATATTCATGATTCACTTGTCAAGTTAATGGAACAAGACATACCTATGAACTACAAAGAAGCGATGGTGGACCTAAATACGAGATATGACTATGTGTCATGAAATCCTATATTGAGTTTCATTTAAGATTGCTTGAATCTTATCAAGTAAGGAGGTTACTTGATATTCCCATAACTTCATGGTTATAAGGAATGAGTGTGAACATCAAAGAAGACATCAAGATAATATTTGTCACAAAGAATGTCTCTGACAAATTCAATAGGTTGACTACAACATGTAGCAATGCTTGAGTCAATGGGATATTCACTACAATTGATCCAAAATTGTTATCAATACCGTGACTTACTAAAATCCTGCATTTGAAGAAGTGTTGTAATTGGTACAAAAAGAAGTTTTTGAAAACATATGGATTCTAGTGTCTCGTGACAGGAATTCTCGATTTGATTAATGATCAAAGGATTTTTGGACTTAGCCAAAATATCGAGGAAACATGCCTTTGCATGAAATTGAGTGGGAGCTGGATAGTTTCCTAAACTTAATATGTGGACGACATATTTTGAGTGGGAGCTATGGGGGTATTATCCTAGTCTTATATGTGTTTGACATATCTGAGTGGGAGCTATGTGGATGTTATCCTTACCTTATATGTAACTGACATATTTGAGTGGGAGCTATATGAGTGTTATCCTTAACTTAATATGTGCATGACATATTTGAGTGGGAGTGTGACAACATTCTCATATATGGAAAACATATTGTGAATGGTGTAGTTGGTATTAATGACTATTTGAATCTTTCATTAATGAAGATGAAAAATTATTAAGCATTGAAATCTATGAAGATAGATTAATGTGTTTGATAAACATTGAGTCGGAATACTTTCCTTGATAAGATTCTGAAGGAGTTCAGAATGGGACAAGTCAATAAGTAGTTCTTACTTGTATGTGTCCAAGAAAAGTATCGAGTTAATCTCAGTACAAGAACAATGGTTAAATGAAAGAAATGGATGTGCCACATCCTCTATGCCTTTGTCATTGGTTCTTTCATACAAAATCAGAGCTATGTACTCGACGTAATGTGACCCAAGTTCTTAGTAGTAAGAACATGTTGTAATATGATTTATGAGTAAATCATTGAACAAAGAGTTAAATTTATCCTTCAGTGTCTGGAGAGAACTGAGGATACATCTCTAATTTGTAAAGGATAGTAGACTTGACCATAAATGTTATGCTGGTTCAAGTTCTGACACTAACCTAGAAAATTGAGATATCATACTAATGAATGCCTAAGTTGAAAGAAACATGGTTAGACATCAAAGTTGCATACAATTCACTAAGGAATAAGTCTACATTGATGTGGCTACTTTAGAAGTGGCAGGAGTTATAATTTGGGTGGAGAAGTTCGACTTCTGACTAAGTGAGTTTTTTAGTGTGCATGACTAAGTGAAGGTCCGCGTGATCCAACGGACGTCATTTGTGAAACACAACAAACGCAGTCTCACTCTACCGCCAAATATATACCTCGTCATTATAATGGATAATGAAGGAATGTCAAACTAGGTGACATTAATGATTTGCAAAACGCATACGGATCTGAATGGTTCAGACCGTTGATACAACATTTTCCACAAGCAAGCATGATCTATAACCGTATACATGATATGGAGTTATGATCCACAGAAAAAATGCAGCTAGATTATTTGTACTCTAGTGCAAGTGGGAGACTGTTGGGAATGTGCCCTAGAGGCAAATAAAATATGTTTTATTGAGCATATTCCATTAGTTCATAATACATTTTATACTATGCTATAACTGTATTAAGCGGAAACCTTAATACAGGTGTGGTATACAAACAACCAGGTCCCTAGTAAACTCTAGTATACTAGTCCATTGGGCGATTGATGATCAAGGTTTCCTGATCATGAGACAAATAAGTCTGTTAGCAATGGAGTCGTATCATTGGGATAATGATATGATGGACATACACCCACCAGAAATGTTGCGATGTGATCATGTCACATAATTCGACATTGCGATAACTATAATGTAGTGACCAGATCCTTTGACCGTAATGATCATACATAATTGTCATCTATGAGGAGACTTTGATTTGTATCCCACCGCCTGACTGAAATATGTTGTCCATAACGATGCACTTTGGGTATTCCAAAATAGATGGTTGATGAGTATGCAAATAGATCAAAGCGGGATTTGTCCAGCCGAGTGACGGATAGGTACTCTAGGCCCACTCGCTGATATTGCATCATAAGGTTTGCGAAAACATGTGACTAGGTCACGGAGTTGTAATATCATGGGAACGAGTAAACTTGTTTGTTGAGAACGAGGATGGACAAGGTATATTGGATACCGATGATCAAACCTCGGACAAGCAAAGTACCGTAGGACAAAGGGAACATGCACACGGTTAAACGGATCCAACACCGATGAAGTTTCATTCGATGGAAGCACAGGGGCCATCTAGGATTTTAACCAGATCTGATCGATGGTCATTGATCAAGAAAGTGTCTCGATCATGTCTGCTGTTTCCCAGACCGTAGGGTGTCACACTTAAGGGTATTCAACTCATTAAGGATAGATTCGGGATCGCCGGAGAAATAATAGAGAACTCCAAAATCGTTTCGGAGGAGAGATGGAAAGGTTTCCGTGGTTTCGAATTATTCGGAAAATTATTTAGATATGTTTTGGTATTTAATTAAATGAAATAAATATTAAAATATAATTTAAATATTTAATGGAATGTTATTCTTATTTTTTTGGTTTTTCTTTAAGAGAAAGAAGAATAAAAAAAATGGAGCCATGGGTGCCATGGGCTTTGGCCCATATGGGTCACATGTGGCCACTTGGCCATATGGCCACCACGGCCGGCCGCATGCATGTGTGTGTGCATGCCCACGGCGGCTAGCACATGTGGTACTACTTTTAGTACCACATGGCTAGTTGACAGACATTCGCACCCATTTTCCCCCTATATATAGATATGGAGGGTGCCTCTTTTTCAACACAGAAAATTCCAAAAAAATACAGATAAATTCTGTTGATCTCTCTCTCCTTCTTTCTCCCTCCAATGAGCAGACATCCCTTGTATGGAGTCTGCACTAGGTTGGAGGCTTCTCCACTATACGCACGCCGTCGTGCTGCTCGGCATCCGAATCCATCTTCTTTCCGTTGCTCGCCTGGTTCGGAGCCCGGAGGGACGTCGGGTACACCGTATGTGTGTAATCCCGTGAGGCGCTACATTTGTGGCGCTACTTCATCGTCGTGGTCGTATCGCGGCGTCTTCACCGACAACGTTCCGACAGGGACGTAATCCCGTCATCGGTCTCAAGGACCGGGTGGATATCAGAATCATCGTGGAGCTGCGCGGCATCGGGGATTGCCGGTACGACTACACCAACCACGTTCACGCGGGAACGTTTCCCGCTTAACGGACTACATACTGGTATGTGACCTATTCTATCTGTTACTTGCATCGCCATAGCATACGTCTTGGGATTGGGTATCGTAGGTTATGAAATATTTGTGTTTTCTGCTCCGAACCCCAACAATGTGTGCCAGCTTGCTTAGTGGTACGAGACTGAGGTTGCCTGATGTTTCCACCGAGTAAATTTGTGGGTAGCACTTCCTCAAAGAACACATCTTTACCCTTTGCAGTTGAGGCAATAGTGTGCTGAAGGACTTCAATGGGAGGCAGATAAGTGCGATGATTCGAATGATCAGGCTGAAATTGATACCTGTCTTGGCACAGATCAGCTTCATGATCCATGGTGCATAAGGATTCGGGATATGAGGATTCTGAGCAGCGTCAACCATTGTACTGAAGAAGAAGTCGGAGATGTTGATAGGCGCAGACATGCAAAGGATGTAGAGTATATTATTCATGATGCCAACGACCTCCTTAGCAATGGATTCATACCCCTTGATCGGGCAAAAGGACTTGGCAAGAATTATGTACAATGTGCTCGTCAGGTACTAAAGCTCAGTTACGAGGAACTTTGTGCGAGGAGGAGCTTCAAGGGCTTGAGGCTTCATGAGCATGTTCATCAGTTTCACAACCCCAACTAGGGTAAGTGCTAGGGTTTGAGTGCCCTTTTGCATCATGTGAAATTTTAAAAAGAAATTCAAAAATGGGGAAAAGAAAAGCCCTGAGAATTTAAATAAATGGCCAGATAAAAATATTTTTCTAAAAATCATTTGAATGTTTGGAAAATTCCTAAAAATGATGGTGAACAATTCAAAAGTGGTTTGGGATCAATCCCATGCCCATGGAATATTCAAAAATTCAAAATGTGCCCTGGAAATTAAATTTGACCCCTATTTGAATTGAAATTCAAATGTTTTGATTTTCAAAAATTCTCAAATTCTACAAGTGACTTGCTACTGGTCACCTAGGATTTATAAAATTAATTGGGCATATTACTAAATTGCCTAGATATTTATTTCTAAGGAAAAACAAATTGGCAGAAAAATAAAAGGAAGAGAAATAGAAAAGGGGAACACCCCTGGCTATTCCAGCCCAACTCATCCCCCCTGGCCCACCTAGCCAAGCCCAGCCCACCCCATCCTGTCATCTTCCTCCCCTCGCCCCTAAGCTGCTCGGTGTCGAGCAGGGGACGCGCCGACGCCATCGTGACGCATCCAGGCCACCTCGGGCCTTCTAGCAGCGCCACGGAGACGCCCTAGCAGCCGTGTGTCCTTTCCCCCTCCTCTAGCCCGTTCTCCTCCTTTCCCATCGCCGTTTTCGCGCCAGCCCAAGGTCCACCGCAGAGCGCCGCCGTGATCCCGCGCGGCCAGAGACGCCCACCGGCCGGGAAAAGCTGTCCAGGAAGATCGCCGTAGACGGAAGCCTCTCCGTGCAGAAGATGGACGACCAATTTTGCCCCGAGCTACCGCAATCCTCGTCAACTTCTCGCCGGAGCTGCCGGACCCGGTCGTCGATTCCGTCGTCTCCAAGGCACCCCGACCTCGCCGTTGCCTCCATTGCGTTTCTGGTGAGTATGCGATTGAAATCCCCAACTTTCCCCCTCATTTTTCTCCCTCTAGACATGGCCACCATGGGAAGTGAGCACGGCCGCCGCCACGGCCATCGTGGAGGTCTCCTCCGTACTCCTCGAGCCTCCTCGTGTGCCCCTTTGGATGTGTGCGTGCGAGGACATCATTTTGCTGCCCTTTTTGAGCCATCCCGTGGCCGGGAAGCCACTCCGGCGAGGGCACTGCCGCGTCTGCTGACACCGGCGACGAGACGGCGACGTGCCCCGGTTAATTAAACCCAAATTAACCCCCTAACCCACCCCAGTGCCACAGACAGGTGGGGCCCTAGCCCCCTAATCCCTCTCTGTTTAAAATAAACAGAGAGATTAACTCCACTGAGGCTGACAAGGCTGGCCCACTGGTCAGAGCCCCCCCCCACGTCAGCATGACCTCATGCTGACGCAATAAAAAGAAAAGGAATTAAAAAGAATTAAAAGAAATCAGAATAATCCAGAAAATGCAGAAAATTAGCTAAACTTTGAAAAATCATAGAAAATTCATATTAACTCCAAATTGGACAAATAATATATGAAAAATGATCAAGAGAAAATTTTCTATCCAAATATGCAACTTTCAACCATGTTTGAGTTGAATTTAAAATGGGACCAGTAGCTTTTTCTATTTGGCTTAATTGGAATTATTTCAAATTTAATTCAAATGCTAATTCAACTTGAACCTTTGCAATGCAACCTTGATCACTTGTACATCAGGGGCACATTACACACATGATCACATGGTTTATAAAGAACAAATAATGGCATTTGCAACTTGGCTAAATTAACCAACAAATGGAGTTTGAATTTGCATTTCAAATGCAATACACTTCATTTAAATCAAATGTGCCATAAACAATACCTTCACATCATGTGACAACATAAACATGTGCTTGTGCATTCTATTACAATGTTGCCCCCCTCTTGTTGATGATTGTGCCGGTAACAGTGCCTCCGAGACGGTGATCACCCCGAAGGAGAAGAAGTTCGGTAAACCCCGTGTATCGTCAGCAAGGCAAGCAAACCCCTTTGATCATGTCTATAAAATCCTATTTCCCTCTCAGTCTCGCTTATGCATGTTTAGGAGATCACCGAGACACGTTCTTTCGCATAGTTGAACCCATTCCGATGCATAACCTATCATTTTGTCACCGTATTAATCAAACCACAATCCTAGCAGATATAGGAGTTGATTGATATCATGTGGCCCCTGCAACTGTTAAAGCTTATTGCATGCTTAGAGGTTACATTGAGGTTACAATGATTTGTGAGTCGGGATGATGGTGAAACTGGTGTTGATGAAAGTGAAACTGTGTTGGTGAATCCAACCTAAACAAAGGTGAACGATGAGAGGCTGTGTAGGAGTACACAGTGGGTTGTCTCGTTGAACACTGCCCTAGGCCCCGAGTTCCTGTTTTGTGATCCAAGACAAAGAGTATGACCACATGTAGGGTTTTATGGGGACTCCGTTTGGCCTCTTTACGTACCCGATCCGGTCCAGGAGTCACAATAGATTCGGGCTTTCCATTTGGCATATGCATAGAAAAAGTATGAAGAAAATGTTGCATCATATAGATATGTGGGTGGACCTGAGAGGCAGTGAAACCATCTGGCAGAGATGGCGTCTCGGTCCCTTACATTATCTGAGTCCGTTTCGTGGAACCGACCGGACTCTCGAGCGGTGCCAAACTCAGGTAGTCGACTACTGGATTAGAGAAGGTGATGTGAGGATAGTTCCTTGGTTTCATCCACGTCCGACACCCGCTTGAAGGGTGACAAGAACGAGGCGATAAGTGATGACACGCGTGTGAAGATGTACACCCCTGCAGGGTTAATGAACTATTTGAATAGCCGTGTCCGCGGTTATGGACTACTTGGAAACCTCTACTTGATCAACAGATAACTTGTTTGGATACTTATAATATCCGCAAGATAAGTGTGAGTGCTATGGCGTTCTTCCTCGTGGGGAAGTCGAGGAAGTAACCATAGTGGTGTATTGGTTGGAGACTTGGTAGTGGACTCGTGTACGCTTCTTACCTCAAGTCTGGTACTCGTAGTACAGGACTAGCAAAGTCAAAGCTGGCACTTCTGCACGTTGAACCCCACCTCCTTTACCTTGAAACTTGAGCATGAGTAGTGTAGTTCTGATGTAATTCTTGCTGAGTACGACTTTGTACTGACGTTTGCTTATTCTATGTTTTAGATGAGAAAATGGACCCCGATGGAGTCACCGACCTGAAGCTCGACGTTGACCTTGGTAGTATAGTTCCAGATAGCAGTCTGGTCCCTCGTGGAAGGGCATGTATGTTTACAAGGCTTCCCTAAGCCATTTGTTAAACTTGTCTGTACTCAGACCTAATTTGCTTCCGTTGTATGATGTAATATTGATCACATACATGTGATCTTTGTATACTCTATGTGTAAGTAAATAAAGAAGTACTTTGTAGAGTTATGTGATGATACCTGCTGTTCATACTAGGCATGTGTGCTGCGTGTATGTTTATAACATGCATGTCTTAGTATGGGTTTTCGAGACCTTAGTTGTGATCTAGCTGGCGGTCTTTTACACACCAAGTGGCCCTTAGATGCGCGCAGCTTGGGGCATCGCGATGCGATTGCTCGTGACTCTGTCACGTGCACACTTTGTTGTATGATCGAGCCCGCCCTAGACCCCGACTAAGTGATCGGGCTGGAGTAAGTCTATGTAAGAGTTAGGATTCAATTGATAATATGGTTGAGGCGACTTGTCTATGAGTATGGGATTCACCACCCATAAGCATTTAGACTTGTGAGCGGACGATGAGGACCCATCTCAGTTGATCATCCGTCCTGGATGGGATGCCCCTCATGTTCGATGCTTACCGAGAACGTTCTGTGCTTGGCCTTGTCTGCTTAGACAAGTGGGTACGGTTCTCGGCTCTCCATGTGATTGCATCGTGACTGGAATTACATACGCATATTCCGGGTCCCGACAATCAGATCATCACGCATAAGTGTGATGGAGCCATAAGTGCTTGGAACTGAAGCATCAGAGACAAGCATCTGAAGAATCTCCATGATCTCAGGCACTGAGGCAGTGTAATGCTGATGCTCACTCATCCATTCCAGAACCCAAGTGTTGATGTCCTTGGGATTGCCTAAGACATAAAGAGTGGCATAAAATTGAAGAACTAGTTCTTTGTTCCAGTGGATGCATTCTGAGCAGAATTGAAGCAACTTGGCATGGAACAAATCCTTAAGCGCATTGTTGAAGCATGGGATGTCCTCCATATTTGAATGAGGAATGTGCTTATGAGGAAAGAGCTTATTTTTCTTGTAGAGGACTGAAGCATAATAATTCTTTTGAGTGGCGGTCCAAAACCTTAGCAGCTTGCGGGGCGGAGCAGAGTGATAGGGATTTTGAATCTCGTCCCGGGAGTAACTCATGCTGGTGAAGAAGGCATCAACATTGAAGCTTAGTCGTGCATCAACAGCGAGGTTCTGATAATATGGCTTCTTTTGCTTCGGGCGGAGTGATCGTGCAGAACCTTGAGGCAGCTGAGGAGATTGTGGCACTTGAGGCACTGGGGCCGTTGGAGGTACTAAGGGAGAGGCCGCAGCTTCCGTTGGTGTTTCAGGGCCAGGTTTTGGTGAGGCAGCAGGAGCTTGAGGAGATGTGACTTGCTTGTCCTCCGAGATGTCCTTAGAAGCTTCAGGATCATCATTTGTGCTATGTTCACCTTCAGTTTCTGTGACAGGAGGGACACTCTCAGCGTTAGGTTCAGCATCAACAACAACTTCATCATTAGCTTCAGGAGGAGCAGAAGCTTCATGAACATAGTCCTCATAATCTTGAGCCGTATCAGACAGGACTTCAGTGTCATTAGGGGAGTGAGGCGCTAGCGTGAAAACAGTGTGAGTGGGGGAGTCTTGGTGTTCCAACTCATAGGCCTCATATATGATGCGTGGAGTCCCCATATCTCCAATATCAACATACTCATCCATGACAGGAGGAGGAGGTGACTAAGGAGTTGGAATGATTGGTGTGGCTGCAGACGAGGCAATAGCCTTGGAGGGTGGGGTGAAGACAACGATGCTGAGCTCAGGATTCACTTGTTAGCTTGAGGCAGCAGTGGGCGGCGAAGTGGCTTCATGTTCTTTGGAGGCAGGAGGATCAGATGAGATAGGAGTAGCATCAATTGGGTTCTCGGAACGAGCAACAAGTTTTGTTTCTTGGCGGCGGGAGGTGTTGAGGGAGAGTCCTCAGACATGCATTTGAGGAGTCTTAAGGAATCATCAGAACTGTCAACAGGTTTCTCTGAGGCAGCAGACGGAACTGAGTCAGGCTTGGGCTGAAGTTTGAGCATTTTGTCAACCTGTAGAGATAAGCGATCTTCGTCTTGCCAATGTAGGCACACTGTTCATCAAACTCCTCAGTGAGTTTTTGGACCTCGGCCTGATACGAATGAATTCTTCAGGAGTGACTAAGGTAACCAACTTCTTTTTGAATTCACGATGAACTTTCTTAAGTTGTCGTTGCACTCGCGTCTTGAGGTCATGATGATGAAGCTCATTTATGAGGAATTGCTGAAGATACAACTTGATATCTTTAGGTATATCAAGATCATCAAGAGGAGTGTCTGGCTTCACCATCCAGATATAGATAAACTACAGGATCTTCTTGGGATCGAGGAGGAGGGGCACCATAGAGCCTATGGCTTCAGCTTGGCGTGTTGCTGCAGCACACACATACTCAATCTTTTGGTCTTCAATGGCAACAAAACCGGCCAGATCCTCAAACTCATCTTCTTCATCAGAACTGAAGACAGCATGAAGCGAACCGCGCTGGCAGTTTTCTTTGGAGAAGGTCTCATCCCTCGATGAAGGGTTGTCTTTGTCTTCAGTGGAGGTTGAGGCATTGTGGATGATGCCTCAGGGGCACCGTCGGACTCATCAGTGCGAAGTCTGGAGATAGGAGCAGGGCCAGGCGTCCTTTGGCATGAGGAACTTGTAGCTTGAGGGACAGTTGAGGATCAAACTGTTGGTTTGATTCCAGGCGTACTTTTGCGATGCTTGGCAGGAGGTTGATGCTGTGCGGCTGGCTGAGGCGGAAGCTTAACTGAGGCAACCAAGTCACGGGCCAGATCCAGAGCAAGATGAGTAGTCAGTTTTAGGTATCGTTGATATGCATCAGGAAAGTCATCATGAGTCTTCAGACTTGCGGGATCAGGAATTACATCGGGTCCAGGTGGAGCACGAGATTTGATGCCAAAGGTCTTCAATGGAGAATTCATAGCAAACATTTTCTCATATTGAGGATTCAACCATTGATAGTTTTGCCACCGCTTGGCCCATTTCCTCGTGATTTTCTGAATTCTCTTTCTGCGCTCTCCTGGAGTTTTATGAGGTGGAGTCTTCAATAGCTCATACAGTTCTAGAGGAAAGTCACGAGCAGTCCCTGAGAGACGGCGACGAGGATCCATTGGCTTCAACTGAGGAGACCGAGGAATTTTGAGTTCAAGCTGAGTTGCAAATGAAGTGAGACTATGAGAACCATAGGATTCCTCAGACGACATGTACCTGTGACAGAATTAAGTTGCGAGGGAAATGGGGTACGGTCATATGCGTTCATGAGGAAAGTGTTGAGGAAATCAAATTAATTTATCATAGGTCTCAGTGAGGTTTCAATACTGTTGAGGAATAGGATCTTGAGGAAGTGGTAGTAGTACCGAGGCAATGAAAAGTTGACACAATGATCATACCAAAATTTAGGCAAGCGAACTGAGGCAATATGCGACGATCGTCTCTGGCGATGGAGGTGCGAGAGCTTGAGGAGCTCAAGAGCGGCGGCGCGAGAGGGAAGTAGGCGAGAGGGGAAAATGACTGCGGGGGATGGCTATTTATAGGAAGGGTAAAACTGAGCAGTCACAATTTTTGTGGATGAGATTGCCCCTGGCGGTTCGGCTCTCGAACTTATCAATTCACTCGATAAGCACGATCCGCGGTAATATCGTAACACTCGAGTGGATAAGTCTTCAACATATGCCTTACACTGAGGAATTTGAAGTGGATAAATGGTTGCCTCAGCATTATGAAACTGCGGAATATCAAGTGAACGCATACAATAGATAGACGGACTGGATAAGTGAGAATAGAGGAGACGGGTCTGATCAGATTCACCTAGTTGAAGAAACAAATCTTGAAGATAAAAAACTATAGGTAAATGATGTTGAGGACTAAAATTGAGTATCATGATGAAGACACAAATGAGGCAACTCAAGACAATCAATTCCTGAGGAATTTGGGCGGTGGCGCTACCCACCTTATAGGGAATGATACACTTGAGACCATACAATTGTCGTATGGATCATGAGTCAATTTCACGTTAATTTCTTGATACGTCCAAAATGTATCTATAATTTCTGCTTGCTCCATGCCTCTTTTGTGTGATATTGCTATGATACTGATACACTTTCATACACTTTTGATCATATTTGGACTAACCTATTAACTCAGTGCACCCCAGGGCCAGTTCCTGTTTTCTGCTGTTTTTCTATTTCAGGTTTCCCCCATATTAAAAGTTCTCCAAAAAAATCGGGAAAATCAGATAAAAAATCAGCGTTCCGGAAGCTTCCGGATTCACCGAAGAAGGGCCAGAGGGGACCCACTTGGTGCCTAGGTGGCCAGTGGGCGCGGCCTAGGGCTTGGCCGCGCCGGGAGGCCGCCTAGGCGACTGGTGGCCCCCCTGGTGCCCCCCTTTGGCTCCTATTTATTCTCCCATCGCGAAAACCCTGATTCCAGACCCCTTTTCTCCAGAAGCAATTCCGATCTCCGCCGCCATCGCCGACAAGCTTTGGGGGACCATAATTCCTGTGCCGGCACCCTGCCGGGACGGGGAAGTGCCACCGGATTCATCTCCATCGACGTTGCTTCCCCCCTCCATGATGCGGGAGTAGTTCCTCCTTGGGCCGAGGTTTCTACCAGTAGCTATGTGGTCTTCTCTCTCCCATGATGTGATCTTGATTGTGATCATTGGCTATGTTAATCTAGGGTGATCCCATGATGTTTCCCCTTCTTCTATGTATTGGATTTGATGTACTCACTTGATCCTATCTAGTATAATCCCCGAGACCATGGTGACAGCGGTCTATTGGACATGGGTTAGAAGAATATTTTCATGAGTGATTTCCTCTTTTGTGTGTGGATTGAAGATTGAGAGTCTCTTGGTGCTTGTCTTTGACTATCCTTTAGATGTGTTGTGGTGATTGTGGTACTCTCTTTGGATGGCCGCGGTGACATTGGGAAATCCATAGAAGGGAACTACGAACTCTGAGGTGTGCTTTTGTAGCCCTACACAATTCTCGTCCTCTCTTGACCACAAAGGAAGTACCTCCGAGTACGTTTCCATTGCATGTTTTATGGGAAATATCATGTGATTAGACTATGTTAATGTTGTTGGGAGTTTCCACTAGTGAAAGTATGAAGCCTAGGCCTTGTTTCCACCATTCCAATACCGTTTGTGCTCATGTTTACCACTTGTTTTCTTGCTTCACTTTTTATTACAGATTTATATTACCTTGCTTTTGTACACCTATCACCCATATTTTACCATCTCTTCGCCGAACTAGTGCACCTATACAACTCCAAGTTGTATTAGTTGTGTTGGGGACATAAGAGACTTCTTGTATCTTAATTGCAGGGTTGCTTGAGAGAGAGCATCTTCAACCTCTACTTCCCTAAGTTCGATAAACCTTAGGTCATCCACTTGAGGGAAATAGTTGCTGTCCTACAAACCTCTGCGCTTGCAGGCCCAACATAGTCTACCAGAATAGAAGTGTGCGTAGACATCAAGCTATTTATGGCGCCGTTGCCGGGGAGGTAAGGTTTGAAGGTATATTTTTAGATCTTGCAATTAATTCTTTTTGTTTCTTGTTTTTATTTTCACTAGTTAGGCTTTATGGAAAACAACAAAAAAATTATGAGAGAGCTTTATGAGCTCTATCTTGAGTTAGGACATGAAGTGTTTGAGGAGGAGATCAAAAAGCCTATGGAGCTTTATTATTTTCACAACACTCATGATAGTAGTAATGTTATTTGCATGTTTTCTTTGAATACTTTTGAAGCTAATGATATGCAAGGCTATAAGCTTGGGGATGCTACGTTTGATGAAGATGATCTTTTTAGCCCCCCAAGTTTTGTTGAGGAAATTTATTTTCATGATACTTTGCCTCCTATCTATGATGATTATTGTGATGACACTTATGCTATAAAGAATGAATGTTTTGAAGTGTATCATGATAAGAATGATTCATGTGATAGCTATTTTCTTGAGTTTGCTCCCACTATTACTAATGAGAAGGATTTTGCTTATGTGGAGAGTAACAAATTTTCTATGCTCGTGGATCATGATAAGAATTTTTATGTGATACTTATATTGTTGAGTTTATTCATGATCCCACTGAAAATTATTATGAGAGAGGAACATATGCTCATAGATATTTCAATAATATCAAGTTCCCTCTTTTTATGTTGAAGGTTTTGAAGTTGCACTTGTTTTTTCCTTCCTATGCTTATTACTTTGTGCTTCAATAAATTATTTCATTGAAATATTCCTATGCATAGGAAGCATGTTAGACTTAAATGTGTTTGGTATTTGCTTCTTGATGCTTTCTTTTGTTCTTCAACTCTTATTCCTACGAGAGCATCATTAAAATCTTAAGCCTATCTTTATGGCTATAAAGAAAGAGCTCTAGGGAGACAACCCTTGTTATCTTTACTTTCAGTTTGTTTTTACTTCTGTTTTTAGTGGTCTTGATGTTTGTTACTACTGTAGCAACATCATTGTACCTGTATCTTTCAGATTTGTGCCAAGTATAGCCTCATATGACAAGGGAAGTGAAAGTTGTGACATGCTGTCCAGAAAACAGATTTTGTCCTCGTGACGGGAAAAATCATAGAAAAATCCCAGTTCATCTTTTTGAGCTGAATTTTTTATACAGCGTGATCTATACAATCACAGAACTTTCGTATGTTCTGAGTTTTTTTTATTTTAGTTGCAGAAGTATCCCTAAAAAATTCTTTACTACCTGCTGGTCTGTTTTTCACAGATTCTGCCACGTTTTGTCTCTCCTAACTTTCGCAAACCTTAAGCTTGATTTTCTTTGCAAAAACCCTTTGGCAATCTTGAGAAACAGTAGCTCTTCAAGAATATCTTTATATCCAGTGGGGAAAATTATTTATTAAGGGTACTAACCTCTCTAATCAGCTTATGATGAGTTATGTATGAAGGGAGTTTTCAAGTGTGCGATGGAAGATGATGAAAGAAGATTCCGGAGTGTCAAGCGCTCAAGCTTGGGGATGCACCCATGCATCCCCAATAAATATTCAAGGAGACTCAAGCGTCTAAGCTTGGAGATGCCCCCGTGCATCCCCTTCTCCATCAACAATCATCAGTTCGTCCTTTGTCTCACTATATTTTTATCACTTCATGCGTTATGTGCTATGCTTGGAGCGTCTCACTCTTAGGTTTTATTTTTAGTTTTCTTTAGATTTGCTTGCTGTTCATAACAAGTTAGATCCTGTCTTACTTTGTGTGGGAGGGAAACACGCTCCACTTTCAAAATCTAGAACACATCATAGGATTCTTCATGCCTATCTTTTTGCTGTTATGTGTTTGTTATCTTTTCGTAGCTACTGTCATGTCTAGTTTTATTCTTAGTTTGTCTTAGCAAGAGCCTTGGCTTTTGTTTAGTTTGTCGCTGGAACTCTCTTTAGTTTTCATGTTTATCTTGTTAAGAGAGTTGGTTGTTGCACTGAGTTATGTCTTGTTTTTGAGAAGTAGGTGATTGAGGTTGCTATTTAATTTCAGTAGTAACTTGCAATAGTTTTGAGGCATTGATGTGAGTAATGTTTGAACTTTTGGTGTCAAGAGCTCTAGCCTATTAGTGATAGGTGTCGTATTTTGGGCAATCCGTATTTATTTTCAAAACCTACAAAACTAGTTGAGAACTCTAGCTACTAGATGGATAACTACTCTTCTGAGGGGTCGGATATTAGAGTACACTCACGTACCATGAGTCGAGGATGCGCAAGGATAACCAAACCCCCATACACTCCTCCTCGGGGTACCTGTCTCTTTGTGAACCTCCTTACTAGATTGAGAGTTACCGATAATAAGTGCATGAGTTCTTCGGACTAATGTAAGTATTGAAAGTTGACACTTCCACCTCCTCATATTTGCTAGCCTCTCTTGTGCCGTGCATTGCTTTCTTCTCACTCCGAGAGTTGGCGTCCACCTTCGCCGGTACATCCAAACCCTTGGCATGATACGCTCTGTCATCATAAACCTCCTTATATCTTTCCTCAAAATAGCCACCATACCTATCTATCAAGGCATTTACATAGCCTTTCCTAGATACATTGCCATGCAACATCCACCTTCTCATGACTTGATCTTCATGTCATACATGCTACTTGCTTGATCGATGAGCTGCATGCTAGTTGGGCCTTGCCCTAATCATTGCTACATGACGCGCTAGTATCAATGCATATCCTGCTATCCTGACAGAGTCATACATTTGCATCATGATTGTTACATCTTCTTTATGTGAGTACCCTTGTAAAGTGTGAAAGATCTCCTATATTCTTGTAAAATATAGAGTGTTGCCCCTAAAGTGAGGAAAAGATCCCAAAGAGGACAAAATCAAAAGATCCCAAAGAGGACAAATGAGAGAAATAGAAAGAGCCATCATGGCCACCAAAAAAATACAAAAAAATAGAAAAATGAGAAAAAAGAAATAAAAAGAGAGAAGGGGGCACACTACTATTCCTTTTGAGAGATCCACACTAGTACTTCATCCTCTATCCCTTGTACTCCACAGAGATCATCATACATGCATATAGCTACGTGGGGACCCTTCACACTATAGAACTTGGCTTGTATATTCCAATAATGAGCCTCCTCAAATGAGCTCTAGGTCTTCTTGAGCAAGCAAGTTGGATGCACCCCACTAGTTCCCTTGGAGAGCTTTTAGCTCACATGCGCATCCGTTGCATGGCAATCCCTACTCCTCACATCATATCTATCATTTGGCTCTCTCGCCTATGGTTGTCCTCATTGATGTGAGCCTTTCTCATCCTTTTTGTCTTCCTCCTCCACCATATTTCTCTCTTTGCCATCCTAAGTGTCAACTTTCGTGCTTACGCTCATCCATTGCATGAGTGCTCAAAATATCAAAAAGGAGTGGATCAAATTCACTTTTACCTAGCTAGTGGTCTGGGGACGAGTCAAGATAAGATTCCAAAGAAGACCAAGTGTGAAACTTTAGTAGATTGAATTCTCAACAAGTATACTTTTCTCTCGTACTCCCTATCCCCTTTCTTGCACACAAACACCATTTGGAGACATTCGAGTCACGGACAGCGAGAGCTCTTGCACCTTTATGTTCTTATGTTGCTTGTTTCAATACTAAATATAGACTCTTGCCTGTTATGACTTGAATTGAATTACATGCCTTGATTTCTTTACTTAAAAGTTCTTATATGATTGTTAGCATGTCACCATAGAAATTATGCTTTTATCATTTATCTACTAGAGGACGAGAAGGAATTAAGCTTGGGGATGTTGATACGTCCAAAACATATCTATAATTTCTGCTTGCTCCATGCCTCTTTTGTGTGATATTGCTATGATATTGACACACTTTCATACACTTTTGATCATATTTGGACTAACCTATTAACTCAGTGCACCCCAGTTCCAGTTCCTTTTTTCTGCTATTTTTCTATTTTAGGTTTCCCCCATATTAAAAGTGCTCCAAAAAAATCGGGAAAATCAGATAAAAAATCAGCGTTCCGGAAGCTTCCGGATTCACCGAAGAAGGGCCAGAGGGCCCCCACCTGGTGCCTAGGCGGCCCGTGGGCGCGTCCTAGGGCTTGGCCGCGCCGGGAGGCCTCCTAGGCGACTGGTGGCCCCCCTTGTGCCCCTCTTTGGCTCCTATTTATTCTCCCGTCGCAAAAAACCCTGATTCCAGACCTCTTTTCTCCAGAAGCAATTCCGATCTCCGCCGCCATCGCCGACAAGCTTCGGGGGACAAGAATTCCTGTGCCGGCACCCTGCCGGGACGGGGAAGTGCCCCCGGATTCATCTCCATCGATGTTGCTTCCTCCCTCCATGATGCGGGAGTAGTTCCTCCTCGGGCCGAGGTTTCTACCAGTAGCTATGTGATCTTCTCTCTCCCATGATGTGATCTTGATTGTGATCATTGGCTATGTTAATCTAGGGTGATCCCATGATGTTTCCCCTTCTTCTATGTATTGGATTTGATGTACTCACTTGATCCTATCTAGTATAATACCCGAGACCATGGTGACGGCGGTCTGTTGGACATGGGTTAGAAGAATATTTTCATGAGTGATTTCCTCTTTTGCGTGTGGATTGAAGATTGAGAGTCTCTTGGTGCTTGTCTTTGACTATCCTTTAGATATGTTGTGGTGATTGTGGTACTCTCTTTGGATGGCCGCGGTGACATTGGGAAATCCATAGAAGGGAACTACGAACTCTGAGGTGTGCTTTTGTAGCCCTACACAATTCTCGTCCTCTCTTGACCACAAAGGAATGACCTCCGAGTACGTCTCCATTGCATGTTTTATGGGAAATATCATGTGATTAGACTATGTTAATGTTGTTGGGAGTTTCCACTAGTGAAAGTATGAAGCCCAGGCCTTGTTTACACCATTGCAATACCGTTTGTGCTCATGTTTACCACTTGTTTGCTCGCTGCACTTTTTATTAAATATTTGTATTACCTTGCTTTGCTACACCTATCACCCATATTTTACCATCTATTCGCCGAACTATTGCACCTATACAACTCCTAGTTGTATTAGGTGTGTTGGGGACATAAGAGACTTCTAGTATCTTAATTGCAGGGTTTCTTGCGAGAGACCATCTTCAACCTCTACTTCCCTGAGTTCGATAAACCTTAGGTCATCCACTTGAGGGAAATTGTAGCTGTCCTACAAACCTCTGCGCTTGGAGGCCCAACATAGTCTACAGGAATAGAAGCGTGCGTAGACATCATTTCTTCACACTTAGCAAGGTAGTTCCTCATGATTTTAGGAGTACGACGCATCGTGTGTTGTACATCAGGATTCTTCAATAGTGTTTAAGGGTTAGGATGTGTGTCCAGATTTGAAGCTCACACCTCAGAGTTCTAAATCGCTTCTCATCCAAAGGCTTATTGAATATATCAGCAAGGTTGTCTTCAGTCTTCACGTGGCTGATGACGATGTCTTCCTTCAACACATGATCCCAAAGAAAGTGATACCGTATCTTGATGTGCTTCGTCCTCGAGTGATGTACTGGGTTCTGAGAGATCTTGATGGCACTCTCGTTGTCACATGGCAAAGGTACTTTCTTCAGGTTGATGTCGTAGTCCTTGAGAGTTTGCTTCATCTGGAGGAGTTGTGAGCAGCTTGCACCAGCGGTGATGTATTCAGCTTCAGCAGTGGAGAGTGAGAGACAATTCTTATTCTTCGATGACCAGCACACCAGTGAGCGTCCGAGGAAGTGACACGTTCCTGAGGTAGACTTCCTATCCATGCGATCTCCAGCAAATCTAAGTCTGTGTATCCAACAAGATCTAGTTGTGTGCCTTTTGGATATCACAAGCCTAGCGTAGGGGTGTGAGCCAAATATCGAAGAATTCGTTTCACCGCTTGGTGATGCGATTCCTTTGGTGCCTCTTGGAATCGGGCACACATGCAAACGCTCAACATTATATCAGGCCTAGATGCACATAAATATAGCAGAGAACCTATATCATGGAGCGGTATACCTTCTGATCATAGTCCTTGCCATTTTCATCAGGACTGAGTAGTCCATTTGAAGGCATCGGTGTCTTGATGCCTTTGTAGTCTTGCATCCCGAATTTCCTCAGGCACTCCTTGAGGTACTTATCTTGAGAGCTGAAGATGTCGTTGCGTTGCTGACGAATTTGAAGCCCTAAGAAGAACTTCAGTTCACCCATCATGGACATCTGACACTGTTCACTCATCAAGAAGGCAAATTCTTCACTGTATTTCTTGTTAGTGCATCCAAATATGATATCATCGACATAAATTTGACATATGAATAGTGCATCATCATAGTGTTTGGTGAAAAGAGTTGGATCGAGGGAACCAGATTTGAAGCCCTTGCTGATGAGGACGTCTCTTAGTGTATCATACCAAGACCGAGGGGCTTGCTTCAGTCCGTATAGAGCTTTCTTCAATCTTTAAACCATGTCAGGATTCTTCGAGTCTTCAAAACCTGGAGGTTGAGCAACATATACTTATTCCTCGATATTACCATTGAGGAATGCACTTTTCGCATCCATTTGATATAGCTTGATATTATGATGGTTATCAAAGGCAAGCATTATGCGAATAGACTCAAGTATAGCAACAGGAGCAAAGGTTTCACCGAAGTCGATACCCTCAACCTGAGTGTAACCTTGTGCTACCAGACGAGCTTTGTTTCTGATGACTTGGCCATCTTCATCGAGTTTGTTGCGGTAGATCCACTTTTTCCAGATGACATTGTGAACTCGAGGATCAGGCCTTTTGACCAATTCCCAGACATCATTCAGTTTGAACTGAAGAAGTTCGTCTTGCCTTGCCTGAATCCATTCCTCTTCTTGGAATGCCTGATGGCGTGGAAGTGATAATGGCTTCTCGCCCTTCGTTGGTTACCCCAAGTGGATGGTGAGATGTAGGATAGCAGCAAATTTCCCCTATGTAGAGGATAGGGCTTGTATCCCATAGGACTCCGAAAATGATAAGTAGGTGGTTCGGCAAGTGATGCGCCGTCTGAAAAGAATCACTTGCTTCTCCTGGACCTGCACAAGAACAAATAACTTTTCTCCCAACGAAGTTCAGAGAGGTTGTCAATCTCTCCGGTCTTATTGTTTACAAAGGATCAAACACAAGGGATAATGATAATGATAACAACTGAAAGTAAAAGATAGAAAATAAATGAGCGTATAAACAATGATGAGAATATGGACTGGGGTCCCGTGATGTTCACTAGTGATGTCTCTCTCCCAAAAGACGATAAAACTGCTATGCGAGGTAAACAAATTACAGACGGGCAATTGACAGGATTATAAACGCACCGCAATGCTAACTATGCTACAAAAGAAAGGAAGAGGCTCAAAAGCATGGGCAGTACGCCAAAATAAGTAGACCGAAATCCATCTGCATCTACTACTAATCATCCAGCTTGAGATATCTATCCAAAACGTCTCGCTGGTATTAAGTTGCGAGCCCCACCCAAAGTGTAAACCCAAAGCAACAGACAACTGCATTAAAAATAACTTTGCGTAATGTAAACAATCCTTGCAACCGCGGTTACAAGCACCGTTGTTTTCCCCCTTGTGGCCACAACACATCCCCTAGACTCATGTTTCTGTCACTCAAGAGTGTCATCAAGGGGCATGTACCCACAGTCGAGCATAACGTTCCCTCTTGGAGTTACTACCTACCACTTGGCCAAAGCAATAAACAGTAACGGAGAACATGCAAGAATTACTTCGGAATAAAAATACAAAAGATAAGAACCAATTATATTACTCTATCACAATCTGAACATAATCTCATAATCCATCAGATCCCATCAAACTCAGCATAGCAAAAGCAGAAAGATTACATAAGTGCCTCGATCATGTAAGGCAGCTCACGAGGTCTAAACCATGGAGAACAAAGAGGGGAGGAGAACGTCACATAGCTACTAATCACGGACCCATGGTCCAAATGAAAGTACTCACGGCGCATCCGGGAAGCGTCCATGGTGGAGGAGAAGCTTCTGGAGGTCGATCGTCCCTCCGGCAGGGTGCCGGGAAGGGTCCTTATGGGCTCCCTATCTTGGAAGCGCGGCGGCGGCGGGACAGAGGTGAGATCGCGAAAAAGGTTATGTCATCAGAGGTTTCCCGTGACGAAGATTAAATAGGCGAAGGTGGGCAGCCAGGGGGGCACCAGGAGTCCAGCCCCCCCGTGGCGCGGCCAGGCCCCTGGCCGCGCCAGGTGGCCTCCTGGGCACCTGGTGGTGGCCCCCTGGCCCTCCTTTGGGGCACTGGAAGCTTCCGGTATGTTGATTTTTTATCTGATTTTCCCTGATTTTTGAGCACTTTTTATATGGGGGAAAACTGAAATAGAAAAACAGCAGAAAACAGAAACTGGCACTGGGGTGCACTGAGTTAATATGTTAGTCCAAATATGCTCAAATGTGTATGAAAGTGTATCTAGATCATAGCAATATCACACAAAACATGCGTGGAGTGAGCAGAAATTATTGATACGTTTGGGACGTATCAACATCCCAAGCTTAATTCCTGCTCGTCCTCGAGTAGGTAAATGATAACAAGCATAATTTTTGTGGTGACATGCTAGCAACCATATAAGAACTTTGAAAAGTAAAGCAATCAAGGTATGTGATTCAATTCAAGTCATAACATGCAAGAGTCTATATTAGCATTGAAACAAGAAATGAAAGAACATTAGGTGCAAGAGCTCTTGCTGTCCATGACTCGAATGTCTTCAAATGGTGTTTGCGTGCAAGAAGGGGGATCGGGAATACGAGAAAAAAGTATTTTTGTTGAGAACTCAATCTACTAAAGTTTCACACTTGGTCTTCTTTGTAATCTTATCTTGACTCATCCCCAGACCACTAGCCAGGTACAAGTCAATTTGATCCACTCCTTTTCGATATTTTGAGCACTCATGCAATGGATGAGCGTAAGCACGAGAGTTGACACTTAGGATGGCAAAGAGAGAAATATGGTGGAGGAGGAAGACAAAAAGGGTGAGAAGGGCTCACATCAATGAGGACAATCATAGGCGAGAAGGCCAAATGATAGATATGATGTGAGGAGTAGGGATTTCCATGCAACGGATGCACATATGAGATGATGGAACTAGTGGGGGTGCATCTAATTTGCTCTCTCATGAAGACCTAGAGCTCTTTTGAGGAGGCTCATCCTTGGAATATATAAGCCAAGTTTTATAGTGTGAAGGTCCCCACATAGCTATATGCATGAATGATCATCTCTATGGAGTACAAGGATAAGAGGGAGTACTAGTGTGGATCTTTCAAAAGGATAGTAGTGTCGCCCCTTTCTGTCTTTTTATTTTTCTTTTTCTATTTTTTCTATTTTTTTGTATTTTTTTGGTGGCATCAATTGCTCTTTCTATTTAACTCTCATTTGTCCTCTTTGGGATCTTTTATTTTGTCCACTTTGGGATCTTTTATTTTGTCCACTTTGGGATCTTTTCCTCACTTAAGGGCAACACTCTAATTTACAAGAGGGTATAGAAGATCTATCACACTTTACAAGGTACTCAAATCATAAATAAGATGTAGCTATCATGATGTATGCAATGTATGCCGCTGCCAGTGTAGCAGGAACATGTATGACATGAAGATCAAGTCATGAAGAGGTGGATGTTGCATGGAAATATATCTCGGAAAGGCTATGGAAATGCCTTGATAGATAGGTATGGTGGCTGTTTTGAGGAAAGATATAAGGAGGTTTATGATGACAGAGCCTATCATGCCAAGGGTTTGGATGTACCGGCGAAGGTGGACGCCAACTCTCGGAGTGAGAAGAAGGCAATGTACGGCACATGAGAGGCTAGCAAATATGAGGAGGTGGAAGTGTCAACTTTCAATACTTACATTAGTCCGAAGAACTCATGCACTTATTATCGGTAACTCTCAATATAATAAGGAGGTTCACAAAGAGTCAAGTACCCCGAGGAGGAGTGTATGGGGGTTTGGTTATCCTTGCGCATCCTCGACTCATGGTACGTGAGTGTACTCTAATATTCGATCCCTCCGAAGATTAGCGATCCATCTAGTAGCTAGAGTTCTCAACTAGTTTTGTTGGTTTTTGAAAATAAACACGGATTGCCCAAAAGACAACACCTATCACTAATAGGCTAGAGCTCTTGACACCAAAAGTTCAAACATTACTCACATCAATACCTCAAAACTTTTGCAAGTTACTACTAAAATTAAATAGCAACCTCAATTACCTACTTTCAAGACAAGACACAACTCAGTGCAACTACCAACTCTCTTAACAAGATAAACATGAAAACTAAAGAGAGTTCCAGCAACAAACTAAACAAAATCCAAGGCTCTTGCTAAAGACAAACTAAGACTAAAACTAATTATGGCAGTAGCTATGAAAAGATAAAGAACACACAACAGCAAAAATATAAGCATGAAAAATCCTATGATGTGTTCTAGATTTTGAAGTGGAGCGTGTTTCTCTCCCACACAAAGTAATACGGGGTCTAACTTGTTATGAACAGCAAGCAAAGCTAAAGAAAACTAAAAATAAAACCTAAGAGCAGGACACTCCAAGCATAGCACATAACGCATGAAGTGATAAAAATATCGTGAGACGAAGGACGAACTGATGATTGTTGATGGAGAAGGGGATGCACGGGGGAATCCCCAAGCTTAGACGCTTGAGTCTCCTTGAATTTTTTATGGGGATGCATGGGGGCATCCCCAAGCTTGAGCGCTTGACACTCCCGAATCTTCTTTCATCATCTTCCATCGCACACTTGAAAACTCCCTTCATACATAACTCATCATAAGCTGATTAGAGAGGTTAGTACCCTTAATAAAATAATTTTTCCCCACTGATTATTAAGATATTCTTTAAGATCTACTGTTTCTTAAGATTTCCAACAGGTTTTTGCAAAGAAAATGCAAGCTTAAGGTTTGCAAAAGTAAGGAGAGACAAAACGTGGCAGAATCTGTGAAATACAGAACATCAGGTAGTAGAGAATTTTTTCGGGGCACTTCTGCAACTTAAATCCAAAAACTCAGAACATACGAAAGTTTCGCGATTGTATAGAGCACGCTGTGTATGAAATTCAGCTAAAAAATATGAACTAGTGATTTGATCCGTTTTTTCCTGTCACGAGGACATAATCTGTTTTCTGGACAACATGTCACAACTTTCGCTTCCCTTGTCATATGACGCTATAACTTGGCACAAAGCTTGAAAATAAAGATACAATGATGTTGCTACAGTAGTAACAATCATCAAGACCACTAAAAACAGAAGTAAAAACATCTTGGGTTGCCTTCCAACCAGCGCTTTCTTTTACGCCTTTAAGCTAGGCATAAGGCAAAAGAAGAATCAAGTTTTATCAAGAGAAAGAGAATAGCTAGCCCGTGTAACGGACTCAAAAGGTAACTTGATTTTCTTTCTAGGGAATTGTTCCATCCCATTTTTGAGAGGGAATTGAAATTTTATATTCCCCTCTTTCATGTCAATTATAGCACCAACGGTGCGGAGAAAAGGACGTCCCAAAATAATTGGACATAAAGGTTCACACTCTATATCCATAATAATAAAATCAAGAGGAACATAGTTGTCATTCACAATGATAAAAACATCGTCTATCTTCCCCAAAGGTTTCTTTACGGAAGAATCGACAAGAAGAACACCAAAAGAACAAGAATCAAAAGGTTTCAATTCAAACATACCATACATTCTTTTGGGCATGACGGAGGTACTAGCTCCAACGTCACATAAAGCATAGCAAGAGAAGTTATTTAATTTAATTTTGATCATAGGGTCCAAACCATCATCTATCTTCCTAGGTATGGAGGCTTCCATCCTAAGCTTCTCCTCCCTAGCTTTGATGAGAGCATTTGTGATATGCTCCGTGAAGGCAAGATTGAGTGTGCTAGTGTGGGGGTCTCTAGACATTTTGTGTAGTAAGCTAATAACTTCTAAGAGGGTGCAACTATCAAAATCAATATCACTACTATCAAAGGTGGTAGTAGTGTCATCTAGGCTCACTTGTTTGAAACCCTCTATGTTCATAGGAGTTTCTTCTACTACGTTTGAGGTATTAGCATCACCATTAATAGGTCCAATGGGACCTGGAGTGCATTGGGTGGTAATAGTTTTGGTATCCTCAACAATTTGGATAGTGGCAATTGTGGGTGTCGTGGTAATACTAAAGGCATACCCCTAGGAAAGGGAAACCAAGGGGTACCCTTAAGCCCTTGGTTTCCCAAACACACCCAGCAAAGTAAGGTCAGTAAAAAACACGGAGGAGCATTAACAATCTCCGAGTAACAAGTTACTCGGAGATCAGAAGCCGCTTCCGAGTACGCAGCTACTCGGAAGCCCAGCAAGATCCGAGTAGATCAACACTCGGAAGATATCGGCGAGTTTTCCCTTACTCGGAGCAAGGGAACGCAACGGACAGGAAGCATTCAATGCCGCGGGCGTTTTTCCTCCTTTATTAGTAGTAATGGGCAGACCGTTTCTGTATTTAAGTACGCATTTAATCTTGTAATTAAGACTCATTTAAGCCGAGGCATTAAGGAGGCAGGGGCGCACTCTATATAAGCCCCCTCCCTCCCCTCTGGCGTGGGCACGCGCAACATTTTCCTTTCTCAGTACTTCTGAAGAAAGAACACCCTAGTCAGCCTGGGACATGACTAAGGTTTTTATCTCTACGGAGAGGCCTAACCTGTATAATCCCCTTGCGTCAACCATCTCTACGTACAGATTCATTTAGCTCCTTTCATACCCCTATATATATTGTCAGGATTATATCCACGACAGTTGGCGCCCACCGTGGGGATGAGTTGATCAGCAATCGTAGAGATGGTGTTTCCTTCATCCTTTTCGTCGGTTCACGGCCCCGAGCTCATCGTCGGAGAGGTTTTCCATTTCGGATCGTTGGCTTTCATAGCTGATGATTCTGCCTGGTTGGTGGATTCTCCGCTCCAGGCACAATTGATGCCTTCCAGAGGCAGCGCCCACTTCCGAGCTGACGAGTCGGGGGCCCTGCGCCTCCAACTGTCGGCCCATCGCCAAGCACCCGCACCGCTATCTGTCCGCCACAAGAAGAAGCGCTCGGGCCGCCCGCGCGCTCATCATCGTGGAAAATCGATCAAGATTCGGCAGGTGGCAGTCATTGGCTCGGTGGAGTCAGCCCAGAAGGCCCTGGACGAACTGATCGCAAGAGAAGGCTCCACGACATCTCTTTTGCCTCTGTTCGACTCGGTCGAAGAAGAAGGCATGGCGGCATCTGACCCTGAGTCAGGTGCCGAACAAGAAGGCAGCAGTGACGCCCCAGTCGCGGTTGCAGAAGTGTGCATGCCCGAGACTCCGCCCTCTCAGCCATCGCCAGCTTGGGACAATCACGCCCGAGATGAAGCTAACAGCCCATCCAGGGCTGGCGCTCGGGATCCGACCCGGCGTGTATCCGCTTTTCGAAGGCTAGAGCTCGGAGAGACAAGTCGACAACCTCGCCCTCTTACTCGAGAGGAGCGGGAAGAAGCAGAAGCGGCCGAGCGGCTGCTAAACACTCCCATTGACACAAGTACTCCAGAAGGGCGAGGCCTGGAGGCAGCCAGATTAACTAATTTAGCTGAGCGAGCGCGCCTGGCCGAGCTAGAAAACACTTTGGAGCGTGAAGCTCGGGAGGTAGCTCGGCTCAGGCAAAGCAGAACAAGTCGGCAACTGCTTGGCCCAGGACGAGAGCCTTTCCGAGCTATGGGTACCCCAGTAGAAAATCTCATAGCGGCAACTCGGATTGCAAATTCTCTGCAGCCCAGTGGATCGGCGGCAGAAGAAATTCAGCACCTGGCGTTTTTGTTACAAACCGCAGTCGATCAAAACGCTGTTGTCAGTCAATCACAACAACGAATTCATTCCCAAGTTCCCCCTGCAAGGACGTCACTGTCAGTACACACGCCCTATGGAGAAGCGCGGAGGAACAAGAACAATTTGCCTCGACGCAGAGATGAACCCCGAGGAGATCACCGCCAAGAGCAGTATCAGCATGAAGATCTGAGGAGGACAGAAGCTCGTGGGACGGGTCGGCTCGCGCCACGGAGAGAGGAGTTCCTTAGGCACCGAGACGACCGTTATTTTGATGTCGAAGACGACGCCCGAAGCCATCTAGTACAGAGTTGAGTCGACCGCGCCAGATCACATCGCCAAGATCATGCTTGGCCCTCAATGACCACAGGGCCGGTTTGCTTCAGTGAAAGGATTCGGTCTACCCCTATTCCGCCCCACTTTAGGATAGCTCAAGGGGTGGATAAGTAACGAGGTGATGCTAAACCCCAGACATGATTGGATGATTACAGAATAGCCGTGCAAATCGGAGGGTGTGGGGATGAGATAGCCATGATGCACCTACCATTGATGCTAGAAGGCTCAGCTCGGGCATGGCTGAATCAGCTCCCCCCCAGTAGCATCTGGGTTTGGGAAGACCTCGAGAAAGTGTTCATCAAGAATTTTGAAGGGACCTACAAGAGGCCTGGAGGCCTAACCGAGCTCCAATTATGTGTCCAGAGCAACACTGAGTCTACTCGGGACTACATCCAGAGATGGATCACACTCCACAACTCGGTGGAAGGCATCTCCGAGTTCCAAGCCATTCACGCCTTCAAAGAAGAGGTCAAGTACAGGGAGTTAAGTATCAAGTTGGCAAGATCACCTCACATCACCTCACTCGGGAAGATGAGGGAGATAGCAAACAAGTATGCCAACGGGGAAGAGGAGATTCGCCAGAAGAACCAGCAGCATAGAGGTGGCGGCAACTCGGCACCGAACCCGAAGCAGAAAGCTGCAGGCAACAACAAGCGAAAGGCAGAAGACGCCCCAACGGACGTAGAGTTAATGGCTGTAGAAAACGCTTCGGGCCTTCATGTCAAGGGTCAGGCACGAAAGGAGTGGCAACCGCGGCAGAAAAAGTCGTCCAATGATGATGAAGTTCTGGATCAACCGTGTCCTCTCCACACCACCCGAGACGCCGAGGGAAAATTGGTTATTCCAAAGCATACAGCTCGGCAATGTCGCCTGATCAAGAGAGCGGCCCAGAATGCAAGGACATGTCCTCAGCAAGATAAGGAAACCGGGAAAAAAAAGCTCCCAGCCTAGATCTGGACAGCGAAGGCTTCCCAAGAGAAGACGGAGTGCTGGTCATCTTCGCAGGACGAGAGTCAAAGAGGGTAGAAAAGATAAGGTTTAGAGAAGTCAACTCGGCAGCTCCGGCAGTTCCGAGTTACATGAAGTGGGCCGACGTCCCAATCACTTTCGATCAGTCGGATCACCCTCCTCACATCCCTCACCCGGGAAGGCACGCTCTGATTGTGGATCCTTTGGTGGAAACAGGGAATGGGAACTTCAGGATCAGAAACATCTTGATGGATGGTGGCAGTGGAATTAACATCCTATATGCAAGCACTCTGAAGAGCATGAAGATTCCAATGTCCAAGCTCCGCAAAAGCTATCTGGAATTTCATGGGATAATCCCGGGGAAAAAGGCGTACTCACTCGGAATGATCTCCCTCAATGTGGTCTTTGGTACTCCAAGTAACTTCCGGAAAGAAAAGATCACCTTTGAAGTAGTGGACTTCCCGAGTGCATACCATGCCTTACTCGGAAGGCCAGCCTATGAAAAATTCATGGCCATCCCCTGTTACGTCTATCTGAAACTAAAGATGCCCGGCCCGCACGGCGTGATCACTGTCTCGGGAGACTACAAGCAAGCCGAAGAACTGCTGCAGAAGGGGTCCCTGATAGCTGATCAGCAAATGGCTGAGGTCGAGCTGGCCGAGTACAAAAAATCCGCTGACTCGTCCAAGTTACTACAGCCAAAGAAGACATCTTCATTCGAGTCAGTCGGAGAGACCAAGAGGGTACAGATACATCCCATAGATAAAGAAAAATACACCAACATTGCAACCGATCTGGATCCCCAATAGGAACTCGAGCTCGTCAACTTCCTCCGTGAGAATTGGGACATCTTCGCATGGAAGCCTGCCGATATGCCTAGAGTCCCAAGGGAGTTGGCCGAGCACAAGTTACACGTGGATCCAAAAGCAAGACCGGTGAAAGAGTCCCTCCGACGGTTTCCTCCGAGAAAAGGAAGGCCATCGGACAGGAGATAGCTAGACTATTAGAAGCCGGATTCATTAGGGAAATCTTCCACTCCGAGTGGTTAGCAAATCCTGTAATGGTTCCGAAGAAAGATAAATCTTGGAGAACTTGTGTTGATTCCGTCATATCAATAAAGTTTGTCCAAAAGACCATTTCCCTCTTCCTCGCATTGACCAGATTGTGGACTTCACATCAGGTTGCGAGAGATTATGTTTCCTCGATGCATACTCGGGTTACCATCAAATACGACTATACGAACGAGATGAGCTTAAAACAACATTCATAACCCCATTCGGATGTTTTTGCTATATCACGATGCCATTCGGACTAAGAAATGCAGGCGCCACGTACCAACGCATGATGCAGAATTGCCTGATCTAGCAAATCGGCAGAAATGTGGAGGTCTATGTGGATGACATCGTGATCAAGTCGGTAAAAGGAAGTAGTTTTCTAGCCGACTTAGCCGAAACTTTTCAGAGTCTCCGAGCCTACAGCATCAGGCTCAATCCTGAAAAATGCGTTTTTGGTGTGCCAGCGGGGAAGCTACTCGGATTCATGGTCTCCGAGCGAGGGATAGAAGCCAACCCGGAAAAAATCGCGGCAATTCAAAACATGAAGCCTCCCAAGCAGCTCCGAGACGTCCAAAAATTGACAGGTTGTCTCGCAGCACTCAGTCGGTTCATCTCCAGATTGGGAGAGAAAGCCCTACCTCTCTACCAACTAATGAAAAAATCACCAAATTTCGTCTGGACGGAGGAAGCTCAAATGGCGTTTGAAGAACTCAAAAAGCAATTGTCAACTCGGCCAGTCCTGGCAGCACCTCAAGAAAAAGAGCCGCTCTTGTTATATATTGCAGCCACAAGCCGAGTTGTCAGCGTAGCTATAGTGGTGGAAAGGGAAGAAGAAGGAAAGTCACAAAAGGTACAAAGACCGGTGTACAACTCCCAATCGCTCAACTCGGTCAACCCCTTTCTTCCTCGTGTACGGTTCAGAAGCAGTTCTTCCGAGTGACCTCAAGCACAATGCCCCCCGTGTAAGCCAGTACACAGAAGCCGAAGCCGAAGAAGCACGAAAAGATGGCGTTGATCTCTTGGAAGAAGAACGAAACCTAGCCCTCACCCGCTCGGCGTTCTATCAGCAAGACCTTCGCCGATACCACGACCGACATGTCCGAGCTCGCTCCTTCCAAGAGGGCGACATGGTACTTCGCACTAAGCAAACTTCGGACCACAAACTAGCTCCCCCATGGGAAGGCCCATATGTCATCTCTAGAGTACTGCACAATGGGGCCTACCACCTGTACGATGTAACTAATAAGATAGAAGATCCCCATGCATGGAACGCCCAGTTACTGCGTCGTTTCTATGCATGAGCACGCTTGTAAGATCTGAATAAATATTATTTCGTACACATAGTGTGTCCTGCTCAATCTGTTTTTCATAACTCCCAATCAGGTTTTTCATCCGAGCTGTGCGCATCTCGGACAAGAACTTAGAAAACTTATTATAAGTGCTCACCAACGCCCAATAGGCTTGGGGAAGCACAACATCATCTGCATTGAGGATCTTGTCTACAAGATCATCAATAGAAAAAATTTCTAAGTACTTTCAAGTCTCAGGAGACTTGGGGGCTGCTTAAAGTTATAAAAGCATGTTTTCTTCCAAGCTGTGCGCAGCACGGACGAAAACTCCCAATCAGGTTTTCCATCCGAGCTGCGCGCAGCTCGGACGAGAACTTAGAAAACTTATTATAAGTGCTCACCAACGCCCAATAGGCTTGGGGAAGCACAACATCATCTGCATTGAAGATCTTGTCTACAAGAAGAAAGGTAAACTAACAAGACAAAAAAGTAAAGGTAAAGGGTAGTGGCCAACTCCCCTATCTTATCACTCGGAGTCACCGGCAACGGCGCCAGAAATTTTCTTGATGGCGTGGAAGTGATAATGGCTTCTCTCCCTTCGTTGGTTACCCCAAGTGGAAGGTGAGATGTAGGATAGCAAAAATTTTCCCCTATGTAGAGGATAGGGTTTGTCTCCCGTAGGACTCCGGCAATGATAAGTAGGTGGTTCGGCAAGTGACGCGCCGTCTGAAAAGAATCACTTGCTTCTCCTGGACCTGCACACGACAAAAATAACTTTGCTCCCAACGAAGTTCAGAGTGATTGTCAATCTCTCCGGTCTTATTATTTACAAAGGATCAAACACAAGGGATAATGATAATGATAACAACTGAAAGTAAAAGCTAGAAAATAAATGAGCGTGTAAACAATGATGATAATATGGATCGGGGTCCCGTGATGTTCACTAGTGATGTCTCTCTCCCAAAAGAAGATAAAACTGCTATGCGAGGTAAACAAATTACAGACGGGCAATTGACATGATTATAAACGCACTGCAATGCTAACTATGCTACAAAAGAAAGGAAGAGGCTCAAAAGCATGGGCAGTACGCCAAAATAAGTAGACAGAAATCCATCTGCATCTACTACTAATCATCCACCTTGAGATATCTATCTAGAACATCTCGCTGGTATTAAGTTACGAGCCCCACCCAGAGTGTAAACCCAAAGCAACAAACAACTGTATTAAAAAGAACTTTGCGTAAAGTAAACAATCCTTGCAACCATTGTGACAAGCACCGTTGTTTCCCCCTTGTGGCCATAGCAGATCCCCTAGACTCATGTTTCTATCACTCAAGCGTGTCATCTAGGGGCATGTACACACAATCGAGCATGACGTTCCCTCTTGGAGTTACTACCTACCACTTGGCCAAAGCAATAAACAGTAACGGAGAACATGCAAGAATTAATTTGGAACAAATCAGATCCCATCAAACTCAGCATAGCAAAAGCAGAAAGATTACATAAGTGCTTCAATCATGTAGGGCAGCTCACGAGGTCTAAACCATGAAGAACAAAGAGGGGAGGATAACATCACATATCCACTGATCACGGACCCATGGTCCAATGGGAACTACTCACGGCACATCCGGGAAGCGTCCATGGTGGAGGAGAAGCTCTCGAAGGTCTATCCTCCCTCCGGCAGGGTGCCGGGAAGGGTCCTGACGGTGCTCCCGATCTTGAAAGCGCGGTGGCAGCGGAATAGAGGCGAGATCGCGAAAAAGGGTTCTGTCCTTGGAGTCTTCCCGTGACGGAGATTAAATAGGTGAAGGGGAAAGCCCGGGGGCCACCAGGATTCCAGGCGCCCCCTAGCGCGGTCGGGCCCCTGGCCATGCCAGGTAGCCGCCTGGGCACCTGGTGGTGGCCCCCTGGCCCTCCTTCGGGGCTCTGGAAGCTTCTGGTACGCTGATTTTTTATCTGATTTTTCCGGATTTTTGGAGCACTTTTTATATGGGGGAAAACTGAAATAGAAAAACAACAGAAAAAAGAAACTGGCACTGGGGTGCACTGAGTTAATAGGTTAGTCTAAATATGATCAAAAGTGTATGAAAGTGTATCTTGATCATAGAAATATCACACAAAACATGCAAGGAGAAAGCAGAAATTATCGATACGTTTGGGGCGTATCAATGCCTCGGCAACTTTGGTGGGCTCTGAAATGGACACAAACGAAAAATGCCCACAAAAGTTAGCTATTCGATTTTCTCTGGCATGAGGGAGAGGACCTGGTATGTTGACGTCAGCGAGGATTTGATCGATCTGAACTTCATTCGCCACCCGAGGAAGACGAGGTCGAAATCTTGAGGTGAATCATCATCACTTTCATCAGACTCATTTGCATCAGCTTCAGGTGCATCAGGAGTGTTAGGAGCATCAGGGTCACGATCGTCATCAGGATCGGTTACTTTAGGATTTGGATGTTCTTCAGGAGCAGGAGGTATGTGTGTTTCTTCAGGATGGTCCACGGGCATGATATCACCGACACCCATCTTCTTAATCAGTTCATCAGGTGATGCTTGATCTAGCACAGGTGGCAGGTGATCTCTTTGCGAGCCGTCAGATTCATCGAACCACACATCTACAGTTTCAACCAGTTTGTGATGATTGAGGTTGAAGACTTTGTAGGTGTGCGAATCGGTACCATAACCGAGCTTGAAAACCTCACATGCGTTTGGTGCAAACTGAGATTGATGATGAGGATCACGAAGCCAACATGGTGCACCAAATACTTTGAAGTAACTTAAATTGGGTTTCTTACTGACCATCAGCTCATATAAGGTTTTCTTGAAGAACTTATGAAGATACACCCGTTTGACAATGTGGCAAGCAGTGTTGATTGCTTCAGGCCACCATTTGAGTGGAGTGTTGTACTCAGCAAGCATCGCTCGATCCATCTCGATGAGGGTTCTTTTCTTTCTCTCAACAACACCATTTTGTTGAGGAGTGTAAGGTGCCGAGAACTCATGAGTGATGCCCATCCCATCGAGGAATTCCTCCACTCTGATGTTCTTGAACTCTATGTCGTTGTCTCTTCGAATGTGCTTGATCTTTAGGTTGTAGTTCTTCATGACTCGCTGGGCGAAGCGCTTGAAGATAGTTGGGGTTTCTGACTTATAGAGAAGAAAATGCACCCAAGTGTATCGTGAGAAGTCATCAACAATAACAAGACCATACATACTACCTCCAAAGCATGAGTACTTTGGAGGACCAAATAAGTCCATATGAATCAGTTCCAGAGGTCTTGTCGTCGTTATGATGGTCTTGGAAGGATGCTTGGCCTTGGTGATCTTTCCATCTTCACAGGCTCCACAGAGCCGGTCCTTGGTGAATCTGATTTCCTCAATCCCGAGGACATGTTTCTTCAGGACCAGTTTTTGGAGATTCCTCATCCAGCATGCCCGAGTCTTCTATGACATAGCCAGCACTCTGTGGCTCGAGCCATGAGGAAAGTGGCGACCTAAGGACCTTCAGAAAAATATACAATATACAGGTCACCTTTCCTAACTCCTCGAAAGACGATGGAGTAATCGCTAACCATTTGAACAACACAACCATATTTTCCGAAGATAACGATGAGGTCAAGATCACATAGCATGGACATAGACATCAGGTTGTATCTGAGGGATTCAACCAGCATGACTTTGTCAATGTGTTGGTCTCGAGAGATAGCAACTCTGCCGAGACCCAATAGCTTACTTTTACCTTTATCGGCGAAAGTGATGGTTTTCTTCGATGAGGGACTCAGAGATGATTCCATGAGAAGGCTTCTATCACCACTCATGTGATTAGTGCATCCACTATCCATTACCCATTCGGTCTTCCCAGATGTCTTTTCCTACAGAAGAATTAGTATCTCATACAACAACTTATGAGCCAGTATCAGTTTGAAGAATTAAAGATTCCACAGAATTAGAGAGTTTTAACGTTCTTCAACCGGCTCAATCAGTATCGTCCTGGGCATTAGATCTGCAAAAAGTTATGATTACCTCAGGACGTGTACCTGCAAAGATAATCAGTTCTTCTTCACCACCCACATTCGAATGGGTGGCTTTGAAGCATATGAGGAACGACAAATGAATAGGCAATCTTATGCGGATCTTCCCTGTGAACAAAGTGATTAGCTGAGACATAGTTATAATCATTGCCCTTTGAAGTATCGTCCTCAGATGATACCCTCAACTCATTTGCATCTGCATTCATAGGAAGGTTAGTGATGAGTTCTTTTCGAACCCAAATCTTCTTCACTAGAGCACCGTTCCTGCAGTTAGTCCCGATGTATCTGGTGAATACTTCACCATTTACATATTTAAAAAGTTTATAGTTTGAGTCAAATAACTCAACCATCACATCTAAGGAAGCATTGTCATATCCAGATAAAGTATAGGGATCAGGAGGCGGCATTTTTTCCAGAACCCAAGTAGTCTTTGGGTATTGTTCTGGTTTCTAGTAAGAGCCATCATCATTGAGGTTTCAGGTGAAACCGACACCTTCTTTCCTCGGATTCCTGTTGAGAATCTGTTTCTTGAGGACGTCACAGAGAATCTGATGCCCTTTTAAACTTTTGAGCATTCCGGTTTCCAGGATACTCTTCTACCTAGCATTTTCTTCAGCAATGTCTATGGTATCCTCAGATGAGGGGTTAGATACCACAGAGGCAGTTGATATAACAGATTCTGAAGATATTGAAGAACTAGGTAATGAAGTGATACGATCATGCTCAATGCACTTTAAGCAAAGAGGAACAAACCCTTCCCGAGGCATGATGATCTGTCTGGAGCGAAGTGAGTCATTTTGTTTCCTCAGATCATCATGAGACATCCTCACCCGTTCAAGTTCTTGCTTTCTCATGAGGAACTCATGAGCTAGCTTCTCATGATCGGTGAGGAGTGTCTCATGGCGACTGATCAAATCATCAAACTTTGACTGAAGAATTTTAGATTCATCAGTCAATTTATGAGATTTTTTTATTTCCTCAACCAACAGATCTTCACTTATATTTAGTGAGTTTTGAATTTTATCAAGTGCACGGTGTTGCTTTGATGCAAGTTTAGCATAGTTTTCATCAGGTTCTTCATCAGTAGCATAATCGCAGGAAGAGTGTGAAGAAACCTTGGAGTTCTTAGCCATGAAGCAGAAGGCGGGGGTGGTATCTTCAACCCCATCATCAACTTGGTGAGTGGTTGATTCCTCAGTGCTGAAGATTGACTTGCTGACTAAAGCTGTGGCAAGAGCCAGACCAGCCACGCCTTCCGATTCTTCATATTCTACTTCCTCAGCTTCAGGATCAGAATAAGATTCTTCAAAATCCAATTCCTTGCCGAGATATGCGCGGGCCTTGCAGAAGCTGATGTTCTTGTATCCAGCAGACTTTGAGGATCGTGAGGATTTCTTCTTCGTCCTTTCATCAGAACTGTCATCTTTTCCCTTTTTCTTCTTCTCCAGCTTCGCTTCCTTTTCCCAGAGAGGACATTCAGCGATCTAATGACCAGGTTTCTTGCATTTGTGACATACTATTTTTCTTGAGTCGACTGAGTCAGCATCTCTACTTCTTCTTGAGGAAGACCTTGAACTCCCGAAATGATTCTTCTTCATGAACTTTTGGAACTTTCTCGTGAGGAGAGCTAATTCTCGAATGAGAGTTTCAGGATCATCAGAGTCAGCCTCAGATTATTCTTCATCAGAGGACACATTTTGTGCCTTGGCTTTTAGCGCGCGGACTTTTCGAGTGGATCCATACATGTCTCGTTTCTCAGACATCTTCAGTTCATGAGCATTGAGGCGCTCGAGGATATCAGCAGGATCGAGGGTCTTGAAATCAGTCCGCTCTTGAATCATCAGTGATAGTATCTCAAATGATTCATCCAGAGATCTCAGTAGTTTCTTCGCGACTTCATGATTAGAGATATCAGTGGCACCCAATTTTTGAAGCTCATTTGGTATATCAGTGAGCCTATCAAAGGTTTGCTGCACATGTTCATTGTCGAGCCTTTTGAACCTGTTGAAGAGACTGCGAAGAGTATCAACTCGAGTGTCTCGTTGTGTGGAAACTCCCTCATTGACTTTTGATAGTCTCGTCCATATCTTCTTTCCAGTGTCCAGACCGTTGATACGATTGATTTGAGCTTTGCTGAGGTGGCCACCAATGATGCTTCGAGCTTTCGCGTCAAGTTGCCAGTTTCTCTTGACAACATCAGGAGGAGTCATCAAGGTAGCTTCAGTAATGCCTTGATCAACAATATCCCAAAGATCTTTGTCAATATCTTCAAGATGCATCCTCATCTTGTTCTTCCAGTATACCATCGAAGTTGGGGCAGTTCGAAGCAACGTTCATTGTACCTGAGGTCGGCATAACTAAAACTGCAGGTGGTTAAACCGAATCACACAGAACAAGTGAGTACCTTGCTTTGATACCAATTGAAAGCGCAGTATATCGACCAGAGGGGGGTGAATGGGAGATTTTCAAATTTTCTTGAGGAATTTCGATTTCCTCAGGATTGAGGCCATTCGAAATTGAGGAAACTCACAAAATGATGAAGCACAAAAACATTACAGAATGTAAACACGAACACATGGCATCATAATGCAACTGAAATAAGATCTAGAAGAGGTGCAGAAGTGTACAGATGCAAAGCATGAGGAAACAGAACAGAGGGAACTCAGAGAGGAAGGTATCAGGACAAGTCATCAATGCAGAAACAGAAGAGTAAGGTTTGAGAAAATGGCACCAGGGCACAGATGATGCTGATTTGGTAGACCAGTTCAAGTTGCTGTGACAACTCTACATCTGGTTGGAGAGGCTGAGATCAAACTCATAATACATAGTCTTCACCTTATTCTCCTTGAACTAAAGTCCTTAGACTCCGTCCAATCACTCAGGTGAGTCTTCAAGGTAGACTCCCGACACCTTCACAGACTTCGTTCACTCAGGGAAGTCACAATTGCATCTTGACTTCCTCAGAACAATGACTCCTACACCAGCTGGAAGATCACAGTCTTCAAGAGTAAAAAGCTTCGGATCACTCAAACCGACTTCCTCAGAAATGCTCAACTACTCAGGCTGGTGGATTTCCTCACTTAGGTTCTTCAGGTTCCTCAGAGGTGGGTTGCTCTCAGATGACAAGTGTCAGTTTTTCTCTCGGAGCAGCCAACCCTCCAATGGGGTTGTGGGCGGCTATTTAAAGCCGGGGAGCAACCCTATGTGAAAGGACATAAATGCCCATGCACAAAATTACCATCGTGCCCACCCTTCGGACCGTTGCTAGAAATGTTCTAGCCTCTTACCAGGTGACACGGGGCACGGTCCAGAATATTCTCTCTCTTTCTTCTTCAGGAAAACTCACTCGCAGTTTCCTGACTCCTCAAAAAAAGTTAGATTCCTCAGTGTCCTAAAGAACAAGGTCTCAAACACCCGAGGAACTTAACCTCTACTGCAGGAGATTTCTCAGGGTTTTCTTCGGGATTTCTATTTGAGCACTTCCTCAGAATCACGGAACTCATTTTCCTCAACCCCTCCAACAGTGCGGTGTTTTCCTTTGACTCAAGAGAATAGAAAAAGGCTAACGAAGACTACGCTTCATTTTATGCTTCATCTTGAGTTGTATTCAGGCTGGCGCCGACTTCCGCAGGATCCATGTTCCTCCGGATTTCGCGCCTTGACATTCTTCAGAAAAATATCTGTTTCTTCAATGTTCCTCAACATTTTGAGGGGTCGATAATGGTGGTTAAACACTACTTCAGGGACTGTTCTCGTGTGTACACTCACAAACACATCAGTCCCTTAACCGTTTTGTCATCAATAAACCAAAACCTCCAGGGGGCAAGTATTCATCATACCGACAACTCTAAAAGACTCAACGAATTTCCCGATGGTTACTTTAAAAAATCATTCTCAAAAAGGACGACATATTTGTTACAAAAAAATAAAAAATAAATAAGATAAAGCCACTATTGTTAGCATAATTTCTTGATTAGTGTGCATTAAAAAACAGTTTACGCAAAAGCGCGTCCAAACCGTTGGCGATCCGCCTTGGCCGTCGTATGGGCGATCTTGTGCATCCAAATCAATCTCTTTCATTCAGGGCAGAAGCATTCACGACAATTTCATGCTCGTGAGACAGATGGCCAGGAATTTGCACTAGAGGAAGGCGAAGGCGGTTCTGGTGAAGTTGGACATATCGCGTGCGTTCAAAACCCTCTCTTGGCCCTTCCTGTTAGAAGTGATGCAAGCCAAAGGTTCCTCGGAGACTTGGTGTGGCTGGATCACCTCATTGCTCACCTCGGCAAGCTCACATGTGATCGTCAATGGGTGCCCAGGCAGGAAGTCCGCGCATGCCAGGGGCTTGCACCAAGGTAACCCTCCGTCGCCCCTTCTTTTCGTGATGGAAATGGATGTGCTTACTGCGCTGATTATCAAGGCGCAGCGAGAGGATGTTCTAAGAAAGAAGGTTGGATGTACCCCCATCTAGCGGATCTCGGCGTATGTGGACGATGTGGTGTTGTTCATAAAAATGACTGCTACTGATTTGAGGTTCCTTGCGGAGGCCCTTCGGATGTTTGGCGAGGCCTCGAGTCTGCGCATAAATTTCCAAAAGTCCTCTGCTATTATAATTCGGGCGGGAGAGGGATACGTAGAAAATGCACCACTAATTTATATCGTAATTCACCCTTATTCATTGATATATTTCACATTATGATACTATTCTTATGTTGTTTTGGCTTGTTTTACACAATTTGCAACTTTCCGGTGCCGAAACAGCAGACACAGGATTCAACGGAGAAAAAGTAGACATTGAGTTACTGAGACAGAAAATCTCCAAATGTGCTGAAAATCGACGGAGGATATTTTCCAGAAGAATAACGAAGCTTCGCCGAAAAGGGTCCAGAGGGGGGCCACCAGGTTTCCGAGCGCCCCCTTGGCGCGACCCCCACAAGGGGCGCGCCGGGAGGCCGCCTGGACCCCTGGGGCCACTCCCGGCTCCCCCCTCTGGCCTATACATCCGTCATCACCTGAAAACCCTAAAAATGGAGGATTTTCGCGAGTTCCGCCGCCACTCCATGGCGGAAACCTATAAAGAAGAAAAGACATCTCCGACGGGCAGATTCCGCTGAGGATAACACCTCCCGAAAGGGGAGGTCATCGCCATCGTCATCACCATCGTCACGGGCATCATCGAGATCATCATCAACATCATTCCCAACATCAGCACCATCTCCATCTGCATCCTACCTCATCTCACAAGTGCAACTTGTGTTGTAATCCGTACCATCTACCCTCTTTACTCTACCGGTGTTGATTACTCTTTTGTGGTGAATGCTATTGAGTTTCGTTGGAGAAATATTGTTATGTCCAGATTGTTTATCATCTATTTATCACCACTGATCATGATCTCTTTTATGTCTTGTGAGTAATTACTTTAGTTCTTGAGGTCATGGGAGAAGTCTAGTTGTCAGTAGTCATATGATGTTGAAGTAATATGTGTTGTTTGATATTTAAGTTGTGTTGCTATTTTCCTAGTGGTGTTGTGTGAGTCGAACACATAACACTTCGCCTTGTTAAGGACCTAGGGGAATGCATTGTGTATAAAGGATGCTTATGGTGGGTTGCCGGAGTGACAGAAACCTGAACCCCAGTTTGCACACTTTTGCACAAGGGAATAATGGATCCTTGATCTTATTGTTGTGGATAGGCTTTTGCATTAATTTCTACCTTGTATTTGCGGATTCTTGCAAGGTGTTTAATCATAAGAGTGCACTTATCTTAGTCTAGAAGGTGTACTAGCATAGAGCAACCCACTCAACACTTATCAACACAAAACATAGTACCGATACGGAATATGGCAAAAGCACATGACTACCTCTCCCGTGTGTCCTCAAGAACGCTTTAGCCTTTATAAGTTCAGTTGCCAGTTTTATCCTTTGCTCAAAAGTATTGGGCCACTTGTTGCTCCTTAGTACCTTTTAATTCGCTTGTTTTTACCTTCTCGTTGCTTATACCAAAAACCCCTAAAAAGTTATCTTTCAGTGTTTGCAGTTATTCCTTGACCAAAGTCACTTATCAATACCTTCTGCTCCTCATTGGGTTCGACACTCTTTCTTATCGAAAATGCTACAATAGATCCCATACAGTTGAGGGTCATCAAGAACTCTGGCGCCGTAGCCGGGGAGCGTAGCGCTATTAGTAAGTGAAGCTGGTAAGGAAAGCTTTATATTTTGTGTGTTGTTTTTATTTTGCTATTGCTACCTTTTGTCCTTATGGACACCTCTACCCTTGGTTCATTGCTTTTGGGGAAATTCCCCACTACTGTGGTGGTTGTTCCCACCCCTACTGAAATTGTGCCTTATAAAATACCAACTGGTATTATCGATTATGTCTTGGCTAATCGTTATGCAGGAGACACACATCTAGGTGAACACTTGCTATATTTATCACAACTATGTTCATTATTTAAGCTTGCAGGTGTGTCAATGGATTTTTTCATGCGGAAATTATTCTCCGTATCACTTATAGATACAGCTTCAGATTGGTATAAGCTCCTCGATAACTCACATTTGCTAAATTGGCAAGAGCTTATGTCTCTCTTTTATACGAAGTTTTATCCTCTTCATGAAATTCATCGAGACAGGAACTACATCTATAACTTTTGGTCTCGTGACGGAGAAATCATTGCTCAAGCTTGGGGGATATTGAAGTCCCTAATGCTCAAATGTCCTATTCATGAGCTCCCCAAAGATATTATAGTTACAAATTTTTATGTCAGGCTTTCTCATCAGGATAAGGAGATGTTGGATGCCTCCTCTAGTGGGGTATTTCAAACAAGAAGCGTTGAAGAGAGATGGGATATCATTGAAAGGATTCAAAAAAACATTGAAGACTGGGAAATTGATAAAGGTATTGAACCCATTATAAATTATGAGCATGATTCTATTGAGAGTTATGTGAAAACTGATTACTTTAATACCTTTTTTCTCTAGGATTGTTCTTGATTCCCAGCTAATGATTGAGTTTTGTAAGAACTTTGCCTCTCATATTGACTCTTCTAAGGAGGAGAAGGATCAGTACCATAAACCCTTCAAAGAATTACCTGTTGCTATTAATGTTACTGACCCTATTTTTCCCGCGGTTATATATGAAAAAAATTCCCTTTTCCCGCAAGGATAAGGGAGCACACTTTTGTGACAGGCATAATAAATAAAAGTGAGAGAAGAACCGACGAGCCTGAGGACCAGATCAAGGTCAATCCTCAAATTGCGGCGGTTAAAGATCTAGTTACTAATGAGGTTCTAGATTCCAATATAATTTTTTGTGCAGTTTCTACTAACATTGTTACAGCCAACAATAAAGGCCCAATTTCAGGTACACCAGTTGTATCTGTTAAGATAGGAGATCATAATTATTATGGGCGATGTGATTTGGGATCGTGTGCTAGCGCCATTCCTTATTCACTCTATTAGGAGATCATGGGTGAGATTTCACCCTGTTAACTTGAAGAGGTGGATGCCACTATTTATCTAGCAAACAGAGAAACTATATCTCCCATTGGAATCGTGAGAGATGTGAAGTCCTATGTGAAAAGGTAAAGTATCCTACACACTTTCTAGTACTTGGTTCAGTGCAAGATAGTTTTTTCCCTATCATCTTTGGCAGGACTTTCCTCAGCACTTGTGGAGCTATAATAGATTACAGGAAAAGTTAAGTTTCTGTTGAATTCAATGGTGAGCCATATGAATTTAACTTTTCTAAGTTCTCTAAGCAGCCTCTTGGTACTGATTTGTCTAGTAATGATAAAACTATTGAAGATATTTCTTCTATTGCTATTACTTCTAACGATCCTTTGCAACAATATATGGAAGGCCACGAGAATTATATGCATATGCAGGAAAGAAATGAGCTAGATGAAATATTCTTAAGGCAATCTACTATCCTGAAGCACAACCTTCTATTTGAACCTTTAGGAATCCTTTGACAACCAAAAGAAGACCCGGTGTTTGATCTCAAACCACTTCCCGACACACTCAAGTACGCTTATTTAGATGAAAATAAAATTTATCCTATTATTATCAATGCTAACCTTTCAGGATTTGAAGAAGAGTGATTATTGGAGATAGTTCGTAGACACCGTGGTGCCCTTGGCTATACCATTGATGACCTTAAGGGAATTAGTCCATCAATTTGCCAACATACTATCAATATCGAGCCCGATGCTAAACCAGTTGTTGATCATCAACGACGGTTGAACCCAAATATGAAGGACGTGGTTTGGACTGAAATTCTCAAGCTTCTAGCCACATGTATCATCTATCCTATAACTGATAGTAAGTGGGTAAGTCCAGTTCATTGTGTTCCTAAGAAAGGAGGTTTGAATGTTGTTCCTAATGATAAAAATGAACTAATACCTCAAAGAGTTGTTATTGGATATAGAATGTGTATTGATTACAGGAAGTTAAACAAGGCAACCAGGAAGGACCATCACCCGCTACCCTTCATTGATCAAATGCTAGAGAGGTTGTCCAAAAACACTCACTTTTGCTATCTCGACGGGTACTCTGGCTTCTCTCAAATTCATGTCAATATTGGCGATCAAGAGAAGACCACTTTCATATGCCCTTATGGTACTTATGATTATAGGTGTATGCCTTTTGGTTTATGCAATGCACTTGCTACTTTTGAGAGATGTATGTCTGCTATTTTTCATGGTTTCTGTGAGGAGATTGTGGAAGTCTTCATGGACGACTTCTCCGTCCATGGCACTTCCTTTAACCACTATCTCCACAATCTTAATAAAGTTTTACAGAGGTGCAAGGAGACAAATTTAGTGCTAAATTGGGAAAAGTTCCACTTCATTGTTAACGAAGAGATCGTTCTTGGTCACAAGATTTCCGAGAGGGGACCTGAAGTGGACAGGGCGATGATTGAAGCTATTGAAAGGATGTCCTATCCAAGGGACATCAAAGGTATTCGTAGTTTTCTCGGTCATCCTGGTTTCTATAGAATATTTATTAAATAATTTTCTAAAACTTCGAGACCCCTCACTAATCTTCTCCAGAAGGATGTTCCTTTTGTATTTGATGAAGATTGTAAGGAAGCCTTCGAAGTTCTTAAGAAAGCTTTAATAACCGCTCCTATAGTACAACCACCTGATTGGAAATTTCCCTTTGAAATTATGTGTGATGCTAGTGATTTTGCTGTTGGAGCTGTTTTAGGACAAAGGGTTGATAATAAGTTGAATGTTGTACATTATGCTAGCAAAACCCTTGATAGTGCTCAAAAGAATTATGCTACTACTGAGAAGGAATTCTTAGAAGTAGTGTTTTCTTGTGATAAGTTTAGGCGGTATATTGTTGATTCTAAAGTTATTATTCATACTGACCATGCTTCCCTTAAGTATATTTTGGAGAATAAGGATGCCAAAGCAACGCTCATCAGGTGGGTACTCCATCTTCAAGAATTTGATTTGCAAATTGTTGATGGGAAAGGAGCAGACAATCCGGTGGTGGATAATCTTTCAAGGATGGAAGATATAGCGCATGATCCCATTATAGTCAGCGACAACTTTCCAGACGAACAACTAGATGTTGCAAAAGTACAATCTCTCTCCGATCCTTGGTTTGCAGATTATGCTAATTTTATCGTTGCAAAGTTTTTGCCTCCAGGTCTAACATTTCAGAAAAGAAAGAAGTTCTTCCATGATTTGAGACATTACTTTTGGGATTACCCTCACATTTTTAAAGAAGGTCCGGATGGGATCGTGAGAAGATGCTGATACGTCCAAAACGTATCTATAATTTCTGCTTGCTCCATGCATGTTTTGTGTGATATTGCTATGATCTAGATACACTTTCATACACTTTTGATCATATTTGGACTAACCTATTAACTCAGTGCACCCCAGTGCCATTTCCTGTTTTCTGCTGTTTTTCTATTTCAGTTTCCCCCATATAAAAAGTGCTAGAAAAATTCGGGGAAAAATACAGAAAAAATCAGCATACAGGAAGCTTCGAGAAGAGCCTGGGAGGGGCCAGAGGGGAGCCAGGGGGGCCCAGGCAGCCACCCGGCGAGGCCTCACCCCTGGCCGCGCCAGGGGGGCGCCTGGGGCCCCTGGTCCACCTCTGGCTGCCCCCTTCGCCTATTTATTCTCCGTCATGGGAAAACCCCGAAAGAAGAACCCTATTTCGCAAACTTGCCTCTGTTCCGCCGCCGCCGCGCTTCCGAAGATCGGGAGCACCAGAAGACCTCTTCCCGGCACCCTGCCGGAGGGAGGATTGACCTCCGGGAGTCTCCTCTCCACCATGGATGCTCCCCGGATGTCTCGTGAGTATTTTTCCTTGGACCATGGGTCCGTGATCAGTAGCTATGTGATGTTCTCCTCCCCTCTTTGATCTTCATTGTTTAGACCTCGTGAGCTGCCCTACATGATCGAGGCACCTTTGTAATATTTCTGCTGTTGCTATGCTGAGTTTGGAGGGATCTGATGGATTATGAGATTATGTTCAGATTGTGATAGAGTAATATATTTGGTTTTTATCTCTTATATTTTTGTTCCTAAGTAATTCTTGCATGTTCTCCGTTGCTGTTTATTGCTTTGGCCAAGTAGTAGGTAGTGACTCCAAGAGGGAACGTTGTGCTAGATTGTGGGTTCATGCCCCCCGATGACACGCCTGAGTGACAGAAACATGAGTCTAGGGGATGTGTTGTTTCCACAAGGGGGAAAACAACGGTGCTTGTAACCGCGGTTACAAGGATTGTTTCCTTTACGCAGAGTTCTTTTTAATGCAGTTGTCTGTTGCTTTGGGTTTACACTTTGGGTGGGGCTCGCAACTTAATACCAGCGAGATGTTCTGGATAGATATCTCAAGGTGGATGATTAGTAGTAGATGCAGATGGATTTAGGTCTACTTATCTTGGCGTACTGCCCGTTCTTTTGAGCATCTTCCTTTCTTTTGTATCATAGTTAGCATTGCGGTGCGTTCATAATCCTGTCAATTGCCCTTCTGTAATTTGTTTACCTTGCATAGCAGTTTTATCGTCTTTTGGGAGAGAGACATCACTAGTGAACATCACGTATCCCGGTCCATATCCTCATTACTGTTTCCAAGCTATATTTACTTTACTGCTTTTACTTGCTATCATTATCCCTTGCGTTTTATCCTTTGTAAACAACAAGACCGGAGAGATTGACAACCCCTCTGATCTTCGTTGGGAACAAAGTTATCTGTGTCTGTGTGCAGGTCTGCGTCAGTTGCGCCGCTGACACCTACTTATCGTCTCTGGAGTCCTACTGGAGACAAACCTTGGTATCTTCACCGAGGGAAAACTGTTGCTGCACTACATCTCAAACCCTCCACTTGGGGTAACCAACGAAGGGTGAGAAGCCATCAAGCAGATGCATACCGAAACACGAGCAGAAGGACATTCTCAGACAATGTCACGATAGTCCCTATGGAGGACATCATGCGGGTGAGTGGACCGCACATAAGGTTCTCCAATCAGGTTTTTATTGGCCTACTCTCTTTAAGGATGCTAGAAATTATGTCTTATCTTGTGATAAGTGTCAGAGAGTTGGTTATATTAGTAGGATAAATGAGATGCCTATGAATTACTCTCTAGTGATTGAGCCTTTTGATTGCTGGGGTTTTGATTTTATGGGTCCTTTTCCTCCCTCACGCAAGTACACTCACATTTTAGTAGCTGTTGATTATGTAACCAAGTGGGTTGAAGTAATCCATACTGAGAGTGTTGATCACAAGACATCTTTGAAAATGCTCAAGGATGTAATTTTTCCTAGGTTTGGTGTACTAAGGTACCTCATGACTGATGGAGGATCACACTTCACACATGAAGCTTCTAGAAAAGCTTTAGCCAAGTACGATGTCAATCATAGAATTGCTTCACCGTACCATCCTCAAACTAGTGGGCAAGTTGAGATCACCAATAGAGAGATCAAGTTAATCTTGCAAAAGACAGTTAATAGTTGTAGAAAGGACTGGTCAAAGAAGTTAGGAGATGCTTTGTGGGCGTATAGAACTGCTTAAAAAACCCCATGGGCATGTCTCCCTATAAGATGGTCTATGGCAAGGCTTTCTATTTGCCATTAGAGTTAGAACACAAAGCTTTCTGGGATGTTAGAGAGCTTAATGCTGATCCAAAATTAGCTGGTGAAAAGCGCCTCATGAACTTGACTTCTCTGGATGAGTGGAGAAGTGAAGCTTACGAGAGTGCTAAAATGTTCAAGGAGAAGGTAAAGAAGTGGCATGATAGAAGGATTCTGAAACGTGAGTTTAATGTCGATGATAAATTTTTGTTGTTTAGATCTCGTTTCAGGTTTTCTCCAGGTAAATTACTTTCTAGATGGGAAGGGCCATTTCATATCGAACAAGTATACCGCTCCGTTGCAATCAAAATTAACAATGTTGACGGCACCAAACCTCAAATTGTTAATGGGCAAAGACTCAAGCATTACATGACAGGAGAATGTGTTAATGTTGATGTGAATTTGATACACACAACAACTCATTGAGAATATATTTCAGCCCTGTTTCAGACACCATCAAAAGCAGAATAAGAAAAGGTATGTATTACAGTAAGGAAACATCATGAACATCCATAAAAGTTCCGTATTACAGGTTTTTGCAAAATTAGGAAAATTCGAAGCCTAAGTGGAGCCGGAGAGGAGCTCCAGGGTGTCTAGGCACCCCCTGGCACGGCCTACCTCCTGGCCGCGCCGGGAGGCTTCCTGGGCACCCCGGAGCCCCTCTTCGACCACACTTTTACTTGTTACTTTCCATCTATTGCAGAAATATTTGTTATATATTTTCCTGGATCGTACCGGCACCGTAACTCACAATTTCATGTGTTTCCTTTTCGAGTTGTTTCTACCAGGAGATCTTTCAGCTAGACCTAGGTGCCATGGCTTCCCCAAGTTCCCCCAAGGACAGTTCTTCATCAAACCGTTCGGATGGAGGATGGCGTCGTCCACCAAGAAGATCTGAAGGGACCCGTCAAGGAGGGGAGCATCGAGGCTAGGCTAGAAGAAGTGGATCAAGAAGTCTTCAAGTACAAGAAGATGGTCGAGCGTGGTGTTGAAGCTAACTTTGAAATCATCAATGATCTGAAGACTTACTTCAAGAAGGAGAGGAAAGAGATGTGGTCAAGCATCACCGCATCGGAAGAAAGAGTGATTGAGCTCCAAGGGCAAATTTATGATCTCTAGAACCAGAACGGTGAGTATGAACTAAAGTTTCTTCGCATGGGTTTGGGTATTGAGTGCAGGATCCCGGAGACTGACATCTCATATGAGACCGGAGAACCCCTTCCATGGAAGCGCTTCGCCAAGGACTACGTTATCAATAGGAACAGGAATGAGGAGTGAAATCTCCTTGTGTAATGGCATCCCCTTAGCTTGTTCCAAGCTTGGGGGAGTGCTCGGTATCTTTATCTTTATCTTTGTCTTTTAGAATCAAGTAGAGTCGTATCATGTCTAGGGAAGTTATCTTATGAAAGAGGTGTTTGCATCGAGGTCTATCACTCCTTTGTGGAGAGTCTTGTATCCGTGAGTGTGGATTCATCTATGATGAAATATTAATGACAAATCTATTGGTTCCCTCACTGCACTCGGTATTCTCTTCACGCAATCGACCTTATATGATGACTCTTCTTGGGACTATTGACTTTATATCAGGTATGACTTTGAAAACTTTATTTAAATCTTGGCAAACATAGCTTTGGTCATAACAAGAAGCATGATTTTCTCAAAGTAGCGACATAGCCAAAACCTTTATGTTATTATGCTTGAAGTATTGTGTTGACAAGGAAGGCAACTTGATGTGTTATGGTTACCTTAATGTTTATGCTTTATATGCTTTTCATCTAAGTCATCATGAACTGTATGTTCTCTCAAAGCCTTTGCTATCCAAACTCTGTACTAAGCATATTTCTGCATGTGCATCGATACCCTGAAACCAATATCTTCCATATGAGTCCACCATACCTTCCTATTCATGGTATTTACCTACAACTCCTGGAAAGTATAGAATTCATGTGGTATCCTTAAATGTTCAAAAGCTTCTGTTTTGTGCCTCTGGTTTAGCTCATGAGGAAGTAGTAGGTAATTCATGATCTTCTTAAGTTGGACAAGTTTTACCCCGTGATTGCATGTCTAATCTCCAAACCCTTAATACGAGGAGGAACTAGCATGAGTGCGCCCAGCTCGTAAGATAATATAACAAACAAACCCTCCTTCACGCATGGTCTATGAGAAATCAGAAACTTTGGCAGTGATAAACAAAGGAGATTAAGGGGATGTGATCGTCCCCACTTGGGAGCCGTTCCTCGAAACTTGTCCTGCTTGAGAAGTAATTGAGCTATCTATTAGCACTCATTGACAAACTATGCACCTCCCAAAACTTGTTTTTATTCTATTTGATTTAAGGATGGCACATGAGTTTTCCGTACTTCCCTTTAACAAGGGCATGTCTTTTACTTTTATGTGGAGTTAGTTCTTCCTACTTCCTTCTTTTCTTAAAGAGAACAGACACTTGATGTTGACGAGGATTCATTCATATAATGCTGCATTAAGTTTTGTCATGCCACATCCTTGTTGACATTATCATTTGATAAGAAAGTTGTTTGCGAAAGCTTACGCCAAGAAAAAATCTTCCTTTGTGTTGACATTTGCACTTCCTGCCTAATAAAATGTTCTTTCAAAATCTTCAAATTGTTCCATTATAAAGTGAAAGAGCAAAAGAAAAAGTTATTAGTTGTCCTTTGACCAAGGATATGTTTGCCATGATTTGATGAGTTTCCTTAGCCCTACTTTTTATTATAATTGTCACTACTTTTTCATAAGGTCCTTATAAGTTGAGGTTGCTGTTGAGGATACTTGAGTTTGGTGAAGAAATCATGATGCTTCTTGTCCGTATTCTATTTATCGACACTCCACTCTCTAAACTTGTGGACAGGTTTACCGAGCTCAGCATTCGCTTGGGGACAAGCGATGTCTCAGCTTGGGGGAGTTGATACATCCAAAATGCATCACTATTTTATATCGTAATTCACCGTATTCATTGATATATTTCACATTATGATACTATTCTTATGTTGTTTTGGCTTGTTTTACATAGTTTGCAACTTTCGGGTGCCAAAACAGCAGACGCAAGATTTAGCAGAGGAAAGTGGACATTGAGTTGCTGAAACAAAACATCTCCAAATGCGCTGAAAATTGAAGGAGGATATTTTCCAGAGGAATAACGAAGCTTCACCGAAAAGGGGCTAGAGGGGGGACACCAGGTGTCCAGGCGCCCCCTGGCTGGGCCCACACTAGGGGAGCGCCAGGAGGCCGCCTGGACCCCTGGGGCCACTCCCGGATTCCCCCTCTGGACTATATATCCCTCATCACCTGAAAACCCTAAAAAGGGAGGAGTTTCGCGAGTTCCACCGCCGCTCTATGGAGGAAACCTATAAAGAAGAAAAGACATCTCCGGCGGGCAGATTTCATCGAGGAGAACACCTCCCGAAATGGGAGGTCATCGCCATCGTCATCACCATCGTCACGGGCATCATCGAGATCATCATCAACATCATTCCCAACATTAGCACCATCTCCATTTGCATCCTACCTCATCTCACAAGTGCAACTTCTGTTTTAATCTATACCATCTACCCTCTCTACTCTACCGGTGTTTATTACTCTTTTGTGGTGAATGCTATTGAGTTTTATTGGAGAAATATTGTTATGTACAGATTGTTTATCATATATTTATCACCATTGGTCATGATATCTTTTATGTCTTATGAGTTGTTACTTTAGTTCTTGAGGACAAGGGAGAAGTCTAGTTGTTAGTATAGTCGTATGATGTTGAAGTAATATGTGTTGTTTGATATTTAAGTTGTGTTGTTTTTTTCCTAGAGGTGTTGTGTGAGTCGAACACACAACACTTTGCCTTTCTAAGGACCTAGGAAAATGCATTGTGTATAAAGGATGCTTATGGTGGGTTGCCGGAGTGAAAGAAACATGAACCCGAGTTTGCACACTTTTGCACAAGGGAATAATGGATCCTTGATCTTATTGTTGTGGTTAGGCTTTTGCCTTAATTTCTACCTTGTATTTGTGGATGCTTGCAAGGTGTTTAATAATAAGAGTGCACTTATCTTAGTCTAGAAGGTGTACTAGCATAGATCCACCCACTCAACACTTATCAACACAAAACATAGTACCGATACGGAATATGGCGAAAGCACATGACTACGTCTTCCATGTGTCCTCAAGAACACTTTAGCCTCTATAAGTTCAGTTGCCAGGATTATACTTTGCTCAAAAGGATTGGGCCACTTGTTGCTGCTCAGTACCTTTTACTTCGCTTGTTTTTACCTTCTCGTTGCTTATACCAAAAACCCCTAAAAAGTTATCTTTCAGTGTTTGCAGTTATTCCTTGACCAAAGTCACTTATCAATACCTTCTGCTCCTCGTTGGGTTCGACACTCTTACTTATCAAACACGCTACAGGCGACACTGACAAGATTGATGCTACTCTGCCATGAAAGTTGGATACATTCCCTTGCAAGTACCTCGGCCTCCAATTGTCGATCAAGAAGCTCACCCATTCGGAATGGCAGCCGATGATTGACCATGCGCTGCACTTTGTAACAGGATGGTCGAGGTGCTTGATTACGCGGCCGGGAAGGCTGGTGCTCATTAACAGTGTTGTCATGACAAGGCCTCTCCATCACTTCATTGTCGCGGGCTCGCCTAAATGGGCGTTGGACTGCATTGACAGGGTATAACACCCTCAGTGTCAAGCTACAACCTTTTGCTAATGTCAAATCACAGTGGTTAACCATGTATTGATCATCATTGAATCAAATCTTCTAATCCATTTGGTTGGAATTAATAAAAAACTAAAGTGGAAATAAAAATTTAGCTAAATTGTGCAACCTATTTTAGTAAATGGCTAAAAGTCAGTAGGTCAATATACTATGGCAATGGGTATTTAATATCATATTTAAATATTATAAAAAAAATCAAACAGTAGCTAAAACATTCCATAATAATCATTTCTTGTTTATATAAAATTCAAAAGAATTTATATAAGACTCAAACTTTTTGTAGCAACCTTTAAACTGTGATAGAAATATTGGGGCAAATCTCATATTTTACACAAATCAAATGGAGGCCAAACAAAACATAAAAATAAAAGCATAAGGGAATATAAAACAGAAAATAATAAGGGGAAAATGCCCACTCGCCTGCTGCTGTAAGTGCACAATGCTCTGGCCTAGCCCACCTAGCCGAGCCCACTAGGGTCATCCCCTTCCCCTGGTCATCAAGCCTTGCTTGGCGAGATCGCCGCGGTGCTAGACGTCCAGAAGAGGGGTCGTCGAGCTCCTCTGAAATCCAAGAACGTTGTATAACGTGCGTAAAAGAGAAAAGAAGGGGTGAGCTATATCAACAAGTCTTGTAACTAACTTCTCACGGTAAGATGGGGGTAGTGGTTAAGGTTGCAGCCGCACTAGCAATATATGAGTGGCTAACGATATATTTAGAGTAAGATGAGAACCAAGCATTCGATAAGGAATCGCCTCCAAAAAGTCTTGCTATCAGCTACTTACGCAAGCATAACACCTATCATATCCTTGTCCTCCCCTTCATCACCCGATGAAGAAGAAGTAGTCAAGGCACACACACATTGTTCAAGTTATTAAGATTATCTCAGTTATTGTTGTCTATGAACAAGGAGTAGGTCTCAAGTCATCCATAACCGTGGACACGACTTCTCGAAAAGATTTAACCCTGCAGGGGTGTACCAACTACCAGTACAAGGCTCCGCACGCACGCCCATCTCTCTCAGTTGCTACCCATCACAGGCAACCATTTTATGATTTAGTTTCAAGATATCTGAAACGACAGGTCCCTCTAGCTAACAACGAACAAATCCGGGTGGCACCCGGGGAGTCGACACCCAATCCAAGAGTCGTCCGCACTCTTGGATCGGACTCTTCCGTATGCCTCGATTTTTTTTGCCGGTAAATTCTCACATGAGTCCGGGTCCTCAGCCGGACAGGTTGGACCAACAAGGAAACTATGTCCCCACTGGCCCAGGTTGTTTTAAAGAATATCTGCTAGGAGCTACCTGATAGACATATATGCATGGTTTTCAAATGGTAAATCAGCTTGGGCCACCACTAGAAATGTTTGAAGATAGGTAGGTAAGAAAAGGGGACCCCATAAAATCCCACACACGGTTAGGCACGCTCGTCAAGAGACACAATACCAGGAACTCGGGACCTAGGTGACTCGAATGGAACAAAGCGTCAGGGCGGGATAGCCTAGACCTTCCATCCTTCGTCGAATATAGTCAACATTATAATAATCATATCATCCACAACAATATAATAATGTGATATCCCAAACCAAGGAGTAACACGATAACAGTTGATAGCATCCTAGCATGCATTCTAAGCAGTGGCTGAGCAACGAGCAAAAGTAACATAGCCGAACAAGGTTTTCTGGGATGTGGGGGTGACATGGCTGTTTGGGTTTATTTGAGAGGCATGAATATAAAGTGGTAGGATCGAACAATCGTTCTATGCTACACCTAGGCACAAGTGAGATGAAAGTTATAAGTATGATATATGATCCCTCTTACCTGATGAGAAGACGAAGCCGAAGGTGTAGCCGATCGCAAGCTCGCAATGTCTCTGAGAGTAACCGCGGGAGCACACAAGAAGGAAACACTGGAAATGAAATTGACGAGCAAGCATCTATTACTACGAAGCAATCACGAGCAAGCAACATCAAAAGGCAACACGAGGCCACACACTACGATACGGATCTATCGTCGAGAGCGATTACTAACCGTTTAAGTGAAGTATTCGTCACACACGACGATACCGCACATTTAGAATGGTTCAAGTTGTTTAGCTACACAAGATGAGCAAAGGTTGTTAACATGGCATCTCACACAAGCATGGCAAGAGGTGAAGCATAAGAAATCTACCTATACTAGTCAAGTTAAGCGGGTAAAATTCCTACACATGGCATATCGCTATTACCCCACGATAATTATAATATTTGGTACTGTTTTACCCTAATACTATTTTATTATTTGTATTAGCAAGGAAGAGCAGCATATTCACAATCTACATGCAATTCTAGTCAAGTTACATGTAAAGAACATTTTAATCGGAGTTACGGTTAAAAACTTATAACAGATTATATTTTACAGTGGTATGGCATGTAAATAACAGAAAAGCATAAGGTAAACAAGGTCAAACATGGCAAAGAGCAACATTTTATTATTCTACACGAGAAACTAAGCAATTTTCATGTAGGACGTGTCGTGATCCGAGCTACGGTTTAAAAGATATAGCCATCGCAAATAAAAAACACAATCTGCAATTTAATCTGCCTAGGAAAAAAATAAAAGGTGCAATGGCCCAAAACAGCTCTAAACGGGCCTAACAGGGGGCGGCGCAGTACTATCTAAACAGCACACCGGACGTCACATAACCAGAACGTCCTACTGGGGCAGGCCCAACAATACAAGGAAAAAAAGGGGAATAGATGCTCACCGAGCGGGCCTTGGCCTAACTGGAGGTGGGCGGAGGATAGCGGCGCGTCGCACGCGGCAAAGGATAGGCGCGGGCCACAGGGCGAACTGGGCCGGTGGAGGCTGGGGCGTGCTGGGCCTTGGCGCGCGGGTCGGCCTATGTGGCTGCAGCGGTTGGCGGCGCTGCTGGATCGGGGGGCTGCGCACGATCCCGCCGGCGGCTGGCGGCGCTCTGGCGCATGGTGTGGTGCTCCGACGAGGGAGGAGGCACGGAAGGAGGAGGGCGCAGATCCAGAGTTGGCGGGAGCGCACTCGAGCTGGCGGCGAGGCGACGGGGCTCCCGTGGCGCAACGGCGGCTGTCGGCGAGAGGAGTTCGGGCGGCGCCTCTCATGGCCATGGCAGCGGTGCGGCCTGGCGCACTCCGGCGTGGGATCCTGTAGGAGAGGGGGAAGGGGTGAGGGCGGAGAGGAATGCCGAGAGGAGAGGAGAGGCCGGTGGCGATCACTGGGTGGCACGGTGGCGGCGCTTCTCGCCGGCGTGGGCTCCCAATCCTGGATCGGGCCTGACGGAGGCGGCGGCGCGGCCCTGCGGGCCCCGGATTCGGTGGTGGCTGGCTGGGAGGCTTAGAGGGTGATGTGGCAGCCCGAGAGCTACTGATTTGCAGATCCAAGGGCTGGGATTGCCCTGGATCTAGGGTTTCGGGGAAGAGGAGGGTTGTGGAGCAGATCTGAGGGAGATTAGGGGGGTGGCTGAAATTTTCCAGGGAGGGAAACCTAATGCTATGGGGCAAGGTCAGGGGTCATTATATAGGATAGGAGATCTGGCACATGAAGAAAATACCCCCCTCAGTTGGTATCCCGCGTCCTACGCTACACGTTTATGACCGCACAGGCTCCATCCGACCTCCGATTCCGACGAAACCTCGAACCACGCGCTCCACACAGCGATCTGATCACTTCTACCTCACTTCGATTCCGTTCTGAGAACATTTTTACGGCACCCAATAAAATAATCCATTTAATTATTAAATGGGTTTTTTCGTTCCGATGGCGATGGCTGGACTTGTGCCGGAAGTCGCGACGGTGCTCGGGTGAAACCCGTTGTCGCAAAGGTCATGTGCCGTTGGGAAAAGGTTCGGTCTCGCATATGATACGAGAAATAGGGGGTATTCACCGATTAATAATTCGGCGAAGCAAACACTGCAAACAATACAGGCAATCATCACAGCAACGCAACAAACAATTTTTTTAATTTGGTTGAAAATCCCGGGCTGTTACCGTGCAGATGATGAAACAAGAAACCGCTACAACCAATGTGGAATGAAAAAACATACAACACGATTGGTTTCTTTCAAAGAAAAAATGTCTCTTTCCATTGATAATGATGCGGTGACTGGCAAGTGGACTGGTGGCATGTACTTGCAACAAAGTTGTATTTCGACAGTACTTAACAACAAGACACGAATAGGGAGGAACTACACTTCAAAAGGCTGCTTCATTAGTCAACTTTAAGATGTTGTCCATGTATACCCAGTTGCATATAAACAACTAAATAAGCCTAACTACCACTTTGTATATGGTTATGCATATATGAATACTTCATATGCTCCCCACAACATTTTAGAAACAATTCCAAGGGTGTAGCTGTGAAGGATATTAAGTACTGAATGAACTAGAATAGGATTCGTGGGTCTCACCTCAAAACTTATGGAGGGAGGAAGCAAGAAGCAAAGACTCACACGCGGGCTGAGGGAAGCTGGCCGAGCTCTAATGAGGGGATGGCCTGCATCTGGAGGATCTACTGGAGCAAGAACAGAGGAGCCTGATGTTGTCGGGCGACAAGAGCTTGGTGGCTGAGGATAACAACCACATTCATTAACATTATTAGAAGCTCAGAAAAAAGCAAAAAATAGATTATCTATTAAATTTGCTAGTCGAACATCATCATATGGTCGTGTCCATAAATCTCACTCCTATCTGTTGGAAGTACAACTCTGCGATTTTCCTTCAGTTCAAAGTGTAGCAGTACAAATATTCGTGGAACTAAGGATCTTGTACGTACAGAGGAACTAAAATTATGTAACTTTTTTGTCAATTGAAATGACACTTTGACTCAGGCCTCCATCAGCAATTGGTCACACTTAGCCGGATCACTTTCCTTGAACTTGTTGTAAACAATTATTAGAAATTCATGGTTCTCCACACTTCCACTGAGAATTTTCTTAGTTAATCAAAAAATCAAACTTTTGAACTCACTCTATGACACTGATTGAACTTGCACAAATCAGCCAATCAAAAAAGAAAACTTCTGAACACACTCTATGACACTGATTGAACTTGCACAATTCAGCAATGGCAGCAAGAAGCAACTAGAAGTATACAATTTTTTACATCACTAAGAAATTTCACAACATCACATCAATTAGGACAATGAGCAACAACACATACTTAAAACTCTAAAACTCTAATTTGCACCAATTTTTGTAGATGAGTTTATTTTTTGCTCACATAGAACTACACATACATCGCATACTCCAGCGCCATCTATTCGTACTGGACAAACGGCCGCATATGAGACCTAAAAACAAAACCAAACTGAAGCAGTTATACTTAGTGCTCAAGGAGCTCGGGGGAAGTGCGGAGTGCAGTAGGTGGAGGTGGAGGGGAGCGTCGTAGGTTCAGCGCCAGCAACCGGCAAAGAGGTGGTCATGACAGAAGGCTGGACGGCGGCCGTGATGGAATGTGGGGTGAAGACCACGACGGGAGGCGGGACGTCTCGGTAGAGGAAGTAGGGGCACCGGCACGCAGAGGAAGTCGGGTGGAGCCTGGTGGTGGGGAGACGAGCACGGAACGTCTGGAGCCCGTCAATGGAGAGGCGAGCACGAAGCAATCGGATCCCGGCGGCGGGGAGGTGAGCACGAAGCGGCCGAAGCCCGGCGTCGGGGAGAAGACAACGGAGGAGACGGCGCTGGGCGGCGGGGAGGTTCGCAAGTGGGTGGGGGTCGAAGGTTGTAGTGATTGAACGGGGGCGTAGGGTGGGTTTCGTTTTTTTAGAACGGGTGGGCTTCGTTTTTATCCGGCGCGTGTGGTGGGTTGCTCTCACGTAAATCATCATATATATATATATATATATATATACAGCCAGTCTATTCTGACATCGTTGTCAGAATAACTATTCTAACAACATTCCGAACTGCAACAGAAAGCTATGCGCATTGCTTCTGTATACGGTTACGAACCGCATTCGAGGTAATGGAGAACTGCATCAACGGTGTAGCGTTTCTGACTAGTTTTGATTGTTTTGTTAATTGATCTTGCGCCCATGATGATCCGCGATGATGTATTGTGTGCTAAAACACGAAATTTCGCGAAAAAATCACCGGAATCGATGTAGGTAGCGGAACCGTCTCGGTTCTTCGTCCCGAGCAGTGCCTTGCCATCGTTTTCGCGGGGATCACGCTCAATTACGTCGCAAATTCATTATGTTTGTAAGATCGCGAAGATGTTTGTGTTAATCTGCGACGAATTGAGTTGCTAATTCGTTCAATTTGTTGGTTAATTCGGCGAATTTTTGCACCTGGGCGAAGAACTCAGCTTCTCGGTCGCGCGATGCGTTCGACTTTGATGCGCGATTGCTTGTTGTGATGCACTGCGTTTCTAATATTGGCGTTTTTGTTGCGCGAATTGCGGAGAGCAACTAGGCATATGGAGTTGTTAGTTATCAAATTTGTTTTTGACTGGGCACGCTCAACCAGCTGCAATTATTTGCCATATGAGCTGCATTTGATCACTGTCCAGCACTGCATCTGACTATATCTCCGAACTGCATTAGTTTTTGATTTTGCATCTTTTTTACTTGGCGTCAGTTGTGTATATATACGGCTGGGTCCATTGCCACCCGTCATATCTTATCTCGGCGGCCTGCAGATAGTCCCCTCCCCTCCCCACACCCCACCCTCGTGTTCCCATCAGATCCGTGTTCTTCCCCCCAACCATATCCTTTTCCCCTAGCAAAATGGATTGCTCGTGCGGATGCTTGGCAAGGATGGAGCCCATGCTGGAGACCTGCGTGTTCTCTGAAGGTTTGGTTCTGAATCACAAGCAGCGGCACAACGCTCTCTGTTCCCTTATGTACTCTCCATTCATTGGATTCAGAGCTCCATTCGTCCACAAAATGACCCACGTTGATGTCAATGATTCATGCGTATGTATGATTCAGCGCTCGTTTTTTGTGTCCATCAAACATTTTTGTTTTTCAGCTGCACTAGTGAACTGCTTTCGCATAGATTCATCGTGTTTTCCACATATTTTTGTCTTTTCTGTTTGTGTGCAGTTCAGCCCCATCTGATTAATGTATTAATGTAGTAGTGTTAGTTTCTGAAGAAACATATTTTTCGCAGCACCAGTAATGAACTGCTTTCATATAGATCTTTATATTATGAAGATTTTAGCAGAATTTAGTTTCTGAAGAAGCATTTTTAATTATTTTTTTGTTAGTTTAAGTGAACTGCTTTCATATACAGGGTTTTATATTCTTGAAGAAACATTTTTCTGAGCAGCACTGGTGAACTGCTTTCATATATATCTTTCAGCAAAATTAGTTTGTGAAGAAGCATTTTTTCATATTTTTGTGTAATTTAAGTGAACTGCTTTTTATATAGAGTTTTATTATGAAGATTGTAAACAACAACATCTATTGAATATTTCCTGTGTTATACTTTATTTATAATTTTTTGTTGTTGCTTTGCAGAAATTTCCTTCTGGTCTAATCAGAGTTTCAGAAAGTTGTGTTAACATGGTCTTTGTTAGCAAGAATGGTATCATAATGTTGACTTCATGTACTTTGTTGGCTCTGATGATTGTTTGGTTCTCAAAGATGGCTGGAAGGAATTGGTGGAGGAATCTGGTCTTCAGGTTGGGGATGTTGTCATGGCTATGTTTTATAGGCATGCAATTTGTTTGGAAATCAAGTTCAATTTTCTTTAGATCAGTTCTGTTGTATTTTTAACAGCTGCATGAAACATTTCGTTGTAATAATGTGCCATACTGTGTGGCATCTAGTTATCATGTAAGTTTGAACGGCGAGCAATCTTTTTGTGCCCTTTTTTTGTTTTGGAAAAGGCAGTGAAACATTATATTAATATTGTCCACTTTCTGCTGAGAATGGCATGCGTTTTCTGCTTGATATGTTACCTTCTTTTTCGACAAGATTTATAAGCGAACTTCTTTCAGAGAGAGTTTTTTGTGTATAAGATAGTAGACTAGAGTAGGAGTGAACAAGAGTAGAAGTGAACATCAGTTGAGGAGATATACAGAATGAAAGCACCCACATAGCTTCATTTTTCCAAGCAGACCACACACGGAACTACAGTTCTAATAAAAGAGGACTGCATCAACCTTTGTAGGTGAACCACTTCGATAACACATTCAGAACTGCAAATTGTTCATATATACAAACCAAGGGGTTTCTGTGCTCATAACAAGCAAAGTACATCATCAAGCAAACCTAAACAACACAAGCAAATATTGTTCCAAAGCAAACTACAACGAAAGAAAACTTTTCTTGACCTATGGAGAAGGAAATAACTCGAGCACTTGTGACATGAACCCCTTTGGTTTTACCAGCATATGGACTGCATCATCAGTTCCTCTCGTCCCAGCCGGAGTTGGAAGGTGATCCTGCGCTCCCCTTGCCCCAGCTCCCCTTGCCCCAGGATCCCCTCGGGCGCTTCCTGGTCCGCTCCTTTATAGCGCGGGTGAGGCCATTCTGCACTATTGTGATGCGGTTCCATATCTTGAACGCAGTGTAGGAGTCCTTCGCAGCATACTCAATGTGCTTCTTGGTGAGAATGTCATTCCACTGGTTGTCCTCTTCATTTGTCATTTTGGTCTTCATGTCTGCGTAGTAGTCGTCGATGATGGCGGCTGACACATCGCCAAGTGAGTCCAGCTCCTTTGTTCCTTCAGGCACCCTCCAGTTCTCCTGAATGTCAGTGAAGTTGGATACGTACAGGTTGCTCCGCGAAAGCTTTGCTTTGTCCTGGTCTATGCAGAAACCAGCGAGCTCGTACCTACGTGGACCACAAGTTATTCATTAGAGAACTGCATACAGACGGCAAACAGAACTGCATACAGATGTCAAGGAGATATCCACATGCCTGCAACTATGTATTACACCAGTATAAAAGAAGTGCTTACTTTGAGTTGGCGAGGAACTTGTCGAAGGCGACACATCTCTCGCCCATAGTAGCGCATACCTGGAAAAGCAGCACCGCGTGATCCTTGCCTATTGAGAGTTGAATCAGGGCGGCGTCCCTCTTGTCAGGTGTGTACTCGACGTCGATGCCGACGATCTTCTCGCGGAGGCCCTGCAGAGCTTCCTTGTGGTCGTTGATGTACATCTCCACGGTGCTCACGTCGTTGGTGTAGACCACCGTGAGCACTGTCTTGCCGTGCGCCTGGACATATTTGAAGATCTTGGTGAACGGCATGGATGGAAAGAGGAGGAACAGTGGGGTGGAAGCGTAGTAGTTTGTGAACAATCAAGCGTGGGAGCCCGGAATTTAAAGGGGAGCGGCAGCAACATCTGCCCAACCCACGTTCTTCTTCTCCAACCGGCACGGGGAGTGGGGGCGATCGTGGTTGCGCCCGTTGGGATCGTGGCCTTGGTGCTTTCTTGAACCGTGCGGATAGAGGAGCAGGGTGCGCGGCGTTTCGATTGCGTCTCGAGATCGTGGCCCCATATTTTTCGGGGGCGGCTCTTAACGAAGCAACTGAAGAGATTGCAGGCGGACCACACCACTTTTCATAACCGAATTGCATCATCAAAATAGATCGAGCCGTTGTTGGTTTCTGTATATGACTTGTGGGCCGATAAGGTAGAATTTTTTATTTATGTTTAACACGCGTCGCTGACTCATGGGACCGGAGGGAGTCATTAACCCCCTGCCTCCTCTGCTTCTCTCCGTCCCCTCCTCATTCTCCCCCTCGCCCCCCACAGGGAAAAAACCCCGCTCGTTCTCGCGGCGGAGAGGGACGCCGCCGTTCGCCACCGTCTGCTGCGCCGTTGCCCTGCTGTTCCGCCGCTCGTCACAGCGTCTCACGGTTAGTCCCTACCGTCTAGTGGCTCCATAGCTATTCTCTCCTCTCCGTTGATTTCGTCGCCGGAAATCGTCATCGGCGTCCCTGATTTTTTTCTACGCTTAGTTTTTGGAGCGACCAGCTTCTTTTGCTTTTTTAACTATCGTTTTCCAGGCTCGAATCGCAACATGCGTTTGCTTTTAAGAGAAGGTTGTGGTATTAGCGGTCTTGAAATCCTAGCAATGTCCACCTAGAGTTTTTTTATCTGTATGTGCTCAGGTTTGCTTTTCTAGGGTTTGATTATTATCTGTTGTTGTTTGCAGATTTAGCATGGCTTCTCCTACTAGAAGAAGTCCAAGGTTTGGAGGAAAATGTATGTGAACTGCTTTCCCATATCATTTGTTCTTTTTTTGTCACTATGCTTCAGGCTGATTCTTTTATCCTTTTGTTTTTTTGGTAGATAATACAGGTTCTTCATCACCCATTGATGTCTCACCAATCAGCGCGGCCGCCCCATCTGGTAATTTACAATGTCTCCTTGCCCCTGTCGCCATAAGGTTGTTAGGAAAATCGCAACTCGTGTCAACTTTTTTCTCACCAGGAAGAACTGATAAAATCTTATAGCACCTTCCTTTTTTATGGGAGAACTGCATGTATTTTTATTTCTCTCGTATATCAAAGTGTTCTGCATTTTATATTTTGTTTGTTAATAGCTCGTTTTTCGGTATTCAATAGTGCATTGCATTATATATTTTACTTACAAACCTACATGTTTAGACAAGTTTGTGAAATTGATATGAACTGTAGCTAGTTAATTGTTTTAATTTTCTTGTCTTGGAATGAACTGCATTAAGTTTTTTCTTTTTTTATATGCTAATGAACCGCATCAAGTTATTGTGTCTCCATAAATCTCTTTATTTTTTTTGGTAAAAGTGCACTGCATTTATGTACATTGCCTTTTTTGCCATATATGTGTGGCCCAATTTATATGAGTTGTATTTAGTTTAGTTTTTCCTCTCACACACATACTTTCTTCTACCTACAGTTTTATGTCCTGGTGGGTCTGGTGGTGGGGGTGTTAACTATTTGATTAGCCGTTATTTCACAGCCGATGTTGTCGGGGATGGGACATCTGGTCTACCTGAAATTAGCGAAACTCAGTCGCAATCTGTTGATGGAACTGAACCAGTTACTCAGGATTGGATGGTGCCCGATCAGATTGCAGCCGACAAAGAGAGGAAAAGGCAGAAAGTGATTGCGCTTGCTAATCGTTTCGAGAAGGAGCACAAGGCGAAGCAGGATCAAAAGGTGAAGCGAGTAATGTTTGATGAGGGCAAGGAGATAGGAAGGAGGATTGCAGACTCAAATAAGTCTGCTAAGTTTTCCCCTTCAAAGAATAATGTGAAGAGAAAACTCAACACTGTTGCAGAGGAAGGCTTAATCTCTCCACAGCGCAGTCCCCGGGTTGATTACTCAAAGAGGCCCTGTAAGTGCATCAAGTGCCCTCCCCTTGAGGTTTTGGAGTTTGATGACAAAAAAATTAAGGGACTGATGTGTTTGTGAGTATACACAGGAGAACAGTCCCTGATGAGGTGTTTAACCACCAATGTCGACCCCCCAAAATGTTGAGGAACATAGGAAAAATCGGTGCGTGTCCTGAAGAATGAAGTTGCGCGAAATCCTGAGGAATCAGGATCCTGAAGCGTTCGGTTGAAGCTGAAGCTGAGGACGATCCTGAGGACGTTCGCGCTGAAAACGAAGTTGAAGCGTAGTCTTCGCTAAGACTTTTTATATTTCTTGAGTCGTAGGAAATCACCGCATTGTTGGAGAGGTTGAAGAAAACAAGTTCCGAAGTTCTGAGGAAGTGCTCAATTAGGAATCCTGAAGAAAAACCCTGAGGAAATCTCCTACAGTAGAAGTTCAGTTCCTCGGGTGTCTGAGACGTTGTTCTTCAGGACACTGAGGAATCTGTCTTCGGTTGAGGAGTCTGGAAACTACGAGTGCAGTTCTCCTGAAGAGAGAGAAATCTCCTGCAGTAGAAGTTCAGTCCTCATGTGTCTGAGACGTTGTTCTTCAGGACACTGAGGTAACTAACTTCGGTTGACCAGTCTGGAGAGAGAATACTTTGACCGTGCCACGTGTTGCGTGGTGAGAGGCTAGAACTTGTCTAGCAACGGTCATTTTCGAGGGCATGAGATTAATTGCATGCATGGGCATTTATGTCCTTTCGCCTCGGGTTGCTCTGCGGCTATAAATAGCCACCCCCAGCCCCATTTGTGGGTTGGCTGCTCCGAGAGAAAAACTAACACTTGTCATTTGAGAGCAACCCACCTCTGAGGAAACTGAATAACCTATGTGAGGAAAACCACCAGCCTGAGTAGTTGAGCATTTCTGAGGAAGTCGGTTCGAGTGATCCGAAGATTTTTACTCTTGAAGACTGTGATCTTCCAGCCGGTGTAAAAGTCTTCAGTCTGAGGAAGTCAAGATTGACTTCCCGGAGTGACTGAGTCTGTGAAGGTTTCGGGAGTCTACCTTGAAGACTCACCTGAGTTATTGGACGGAGTCTGAGGACTCTAGTTCAAGGAGAACAAGGTGAAGACTATGTCTTCTGAGTTGAATCTCAGCCTCTCCAACCAGACGTAGAGTTGTCACAGCAACTTGAACTGGTCTACCAAATCAATGTCTTCAATCTCTGGTGCTATCTCTTCAACCTCTTAAGCTTCAGTATTTGCTATGTTGAGTTATTATGCCTCAGCTCTCCCTATGCTCTTTGTCTTCATACTATGCATCTGAAGCACTTCTGCTTATCTGAATTGATTTATTTCTGTTGCATTATGATGAGGTGCCCTAATGATTACATTCTGTGAAGTTTTATTTCTTCATGATTTTGGTTACTTCTTCAGCCTCATGATTGCTTCAGTCCTGAAGAAAATCAAAATCTGGTAGTAAAGTTGAAAATCTCCCATTCACCCCCCCTCTGGTCGATATATTGCACTTTCAGGCCCAATTACGCCAATGTTCAAATAAAGCGGCCAAGTGCTGACGATTACTCTGGTGTTGATTTTGATGGCCCATCCAAGCGTGCACGTGGAAAGGCAGCTGCAGAAATGCTTGACAACGACTCTGGTGAGGAGGATTCTAACGGGGGGATATTGATGCTACGAAGGTATCTTGCTATTTGTCACTCTTATTGCTGATGTTTTTATTGCTGCTTTTAAGTTGTCTCCTTTTCACACGAGCCACTGATGTGAACTGCATTATCTTTTGAGTTGTTTCAGCGCGAGTCTTATGAGTCGTCCTATATGCGCGGAGAGCACTGCATTGTATAAATTAAACCTAGCAGTTTTACACAAGGTTTTAATGTAGTATATATGCAACGCACCGCATTTTTGTATATGAGTTTGTTTAAGGGGAGGTTGGGGGGGACCCCCCCATATTTGGTTTAACAAAAATAGAATTTTAAACGTGAAGACGAGATTCCATTAACACACACTTAGATGCGCTCATTTTTTTCATTTTATTTTTGTTGATCTAAGTGCACTGCACTATTCTTTTACATGTTGTGAACCGCATTGTAGAAATGGAGGCAAATTTTTACTATATCTAGATCATTGATTTTTTTATAACTGCATTACATACTTTTTTTCCATATCAGCTTATGTATGAAGAAGAGAACTGCATTTTAATACCACATTCTCTTATCATCTTGTTTTATATAGAAGAGAACTGCATTTTTTAACAACTCACTGCTAACTCATTTTCTTTTTGTTACATAAGAGAACTGCATTCTCAAGATAACATTCAGATGCTAATGTGAACAACATCTTTATTTCTTTTATTGTAGATTGCCAAGAGTACCAAAAGGAAGAAGTCCGAAGACGATGCTACGGGGGAATGGCGTTTCAACAAGACTGTTCGGCTGTCTATTCCAAATGTATGTAAAGACGTTGATTTGCTGAAGGAGACGCACATAATTTTGGTTCAGCTAGCAGGTTTCGGCATTGTCGTCAATCTGAAAGTGAAGAAGAACGTGTCTCGTGTGCTTATGTGCAAGTTCATGGGAAAGATCAACACCGAGACGATGAAACTGGACTGTGGGCCAAACAAGGTTCTGGAAATAAATCGTGAGGCTGTTCATCACATTTTCGAGTTCCCTATGGGTACTCGCACCGCTCCCAGGCCTGCCGAAAGCGGCCATGATGATTCTCTGGCTACTCTGAAGGACGAGCTTGGTTTTAACCGCTCTCGTAGCATAGATGTGAAAGACCTGCTTACACAACTCGGAAAATTGGTTAACGATCCTGCGAAGGTTGATATGGCTGTGAAGGTTTTCTTTCTCATTGTTTTTCTGAGTTTGCTTTGCCCCAGCCCTGCAACTCAGTTGTCCAGGGTAGTTTCCATGGTTGAAAACCTGAACTTTGATTCCATGGCTCAGATGGACTTTTGCCAGCTAGTTGTTGATGAGCTGCAGGCTGCAGTGTACAAGTGGAATTCTGAAGGGAGCAAGCAGAACTGTGTTGAGGGCTGCACCATCATGCCCCTGTTCATGTACCTCGATAGCTTGAATCTTCGCAATGTATCTGTTATGCATACATGCACGCCACGTGCTGCAATTCTGTCCCATCAGGAGTTGAAGAAGATTCAAAACGCTGACATGATTGTAAGGGGAAAGATTCATCTCGATACCTACAAGTTTGGCAAGTTGCCTGTATGTTCACAATTTTCAGTTTCTTTATGTTTTGTCATTATCTCCTTTTTTGTTTTTTGACATGCTAAATGTGAACCTCTTACTTTCTTACATGTGCACTGCTTTCTTTTTTGTGTTATTTTTGTTCAGTGGAAGGCGATAAGGGACATTGTGTACAAGCGGTCTGCAACCGCTGAACTGCATCCCTGCTTTTGTGAGCCTCTTGCTAGGGGTTCTCCCATCCGGCGGGTTGATGGTGTTGCTTGGGTTTCTCCACTTAGGCGGGTTCATGGCGCTGCTAGGGGGTCTGCTGGAGGTTCTCACGGCGAGGCTCATGATGACCGCAATATTTTAGTCCAGGTTGACGAGCTTCTTGACAGGGTTATCAATTTAACTTCTGATCTCCCAACATCTGGCGCTAGGATGAGGAATATTGTTGGACTGTTTACTCCTAGAAAAAAACCTTTCAAAGCAGAAATCGATGCCGCTCACAACTTTGATTGTGGGCAGCTTCAATTCCTTAATTTGTCAGTTTCGAATGTCAGGTCGGCATTTGTTCAGTTCAAGCATTCCCAGGATGTCAAGTGCACTAGGTACGAACAGGAAGCTGAGGCACTTGTGAAGGAAATGGACAGGCGGGGAAATGTTGTTAGGGCTTCCTTGTCTGATCGTGCTGCTGCTGATGTATGCTTCTTTATGTCATATGTGAACTGCTTTTGTATCAATATTTCCTTTGTTTTTAATATTCTTTTATGTCATATGCGCCATTGACATTTGTTTTTTTCATGCTTTTTTATTATTGCAGTGCGGAGGAGAGTCTTCTAACGCAAACGCGCGGCCCGCGGACGACCAACATGCTTTTGATTCAGATATCGCGTCTGATAGGCAGCAACCCCACGTTGTTGATGCTGCTAGAGACAATCCTGTCGACGAAGGCGTCATATACAATTTGTGAATTTTTTTGTACCTTTTCTACTGTACATTTTCATTTTGTTTTAATGTTTCTGTAGTGTCCAAATCAAAGATTCATATGTGGACTAGCAGCGGCAGTGAACTGCAGTTTATTCTTTTACGTAGTGTCTAAAAACAAAGAAGTACAACTTCACAAGCAGTGGTAGTGAAATGCAGTTTATTGTTATGCAGTTTAAAAAAACAAATAATTATACATGCACCAGCAGCGTCAGCGAACTGCATTTTCCTGAAAAAATATGTAACAGAGAAGGAGTAGCATTTTTTCAGCTGTGAACTACAAATAATATGTTTATAGAACTGCATTTTGTTTTTTTAGGATCGCGAAACAATTGTTGAAACTCATGGGAAGGAAGCAGACGGTGGCGCTGACAAGGTTGATGAGGCTTACGTGTCCAGAGAGATGGAAGGAGACGTTGGTCTGGTGAGCACAGAGAACTGCATTCATGTTATTATTATTTTTATATTTGACACGTGTTGCATTTTGTTTTTTTCTCTTTTTTCGCTTAGTGAACTGCATCAGCATCATTTGTTTAATTTTTTGTTTTAATTCGCCAGGACCGTGCGTTAAATGATGAAATCCAAGGGGAGCGCACTACAGAGGCTGACAATGTAGAAGCGAGAGAAGGAGGGGATGCCAATGTGGAGGTTGACAAGGCAGATTTCAGAGAAGCAGGCGAGGGCTCTGCCGAGGCTGAAAAGGCAGAAGAAAGAGAAGGAAGGGAGGATTATGTTGTTGCTGATAATGCCGAAAGGGATGAAGGAAGAGATGATGTAGCGGATGCTGACAAGGCTGGATAGAGAGAAGGATATCCTTGCGCTACAGCCGAAACTGCAGAAGAGAGTGAAGAAGCTACAACTGTAGATGTTGCTTCGGGCACAGCTGCCGGCATTGATCGTATTGCTTCGCCATCTGTTTTGTTGTCTTGCGATAATATTCCTGAGATTTTTCATGTTGCCCCTCGCGCCACCGAGAAGCCTCAAGGCAATCTGGCTGGGACCAATCTGGATGTTCCTGTTGAGACAAGCAAAGCCGCAGCTGAGACGGTTTTGATCGGCTCTGAAGAGGAACAGCCAAGTAGTGTGCAGAACATGAGCATTCTGGACGATGAGAACACTGGCCTGGATAACTTGACTCTCAGCGAAGATGTCTCCGTGGAGGTGCAAGATGTGGACTCCGAAACCGAAGGTAAGTGAACTGCATTATTTTTTGTTCTAGTTTGGCTAAACCGACGGTTTTTATGCTTTATCATATGACATCGGGGTTTTTCTATGTTTTTTAGATGAGGAATTACCTGTTGTCACTTCGTCCAGTATTGCTCCAGCTCTTCTAAGGAGATACAACGAGTTATTTGACGTTGTTACGAGGGCTAGGAGGGATAAGAAGAAAAAGTATGATCTTTCTCTTCGTCCTTATATCTGGTTGCTTCTTTTTGTAAGGTACATGCAGCTTATTACCTTTTTGCTGCGATTTTTCTTATATTCCTGAAGGGATTTAGTTGCATTCAAGGACGAGTTTGGTGATATTACTGTTGGTCATGTTGGCGAGTCATTTTGGTCATACGGAACGCTGAGCACTCGTCTTGCAAATATTGGTGTATCTATGTTAGCTGAGAGGTTCAAAGGATCACAAACTATGATTGTCCCGTATAACCTATGTGTAAGCGTTTTCATTAATTATATCACACGCCTCACCTCGCCTATGTTTATTGTGCTTATTTTAAGAGGCCACATTAACTTTCTTGGTTTTGTATTTTTGACAGAATTCAATTTGGAACTGCGGTTCCACAAACAGGGCTTTGAAAAAGATGTTTTCTTCAAGCGCAGAGGAACGTGTGGACAAGAAAATTTTGGTATTGCATCATTTTGCTATTTCCAGTCATTTTTAGATGTAGTTTCTTTTTTCCTTGTTCTCATCCGGTTTGTTCTATTCACTTTTTTAATCTGATTATGTTCGCAACATTTGATCCTCCTCCTGCATCAATGAAGGATGTGATTGGCCACTACTGCTTGGTTACTTTGAACCTGTCTGCAAAGCGATTTGAGTTTCTTGACTCAATAAACGGCCCTGAAAGTGAACCTGGAAGCACTGTATTTAGGAAAATGGTTAAGAACATCAAAAAAGTCTGGAAAGACGGCAGCGCAAGCTGTGATGAGTCGTTGAACCCTCCCACGCTCGACGGCTTTGTGTTGAGTCATGTCAACGTTCCACAGCAGGGAAACGGGTTCGCACTTGTTCTTCTATCTTTTTTCTTATTTGTATATTTTTGTGTGTATAGCATTCTGCATTGCTTTACTGAACCCAGAAGCATTTCTCCCATTTGAGCGAACTGCATTAACAATGTGTCATTAGTTGTTCCTCCTTGCTTTTATGGGTTTCTTTTTTATATAGTGAGATTCATTGCTTTACTATATTAGTATCACTTTTTCCTTTTGAGAGAACTGCATTACAACCAGTGTGTTATAAGTTGTTTCTATGTTCATTTGTTTCTTTTGTATATTGAGATGAACTGCTTTACTAAATTAGTACCACATTTCCCCCTACTTTCTTTAGAACTGCATCAGCAGCATTGCGTTGTTAGATGTTATCTGTTTTTTGGCTTTTCGGATAGCGAACTGCATTGGTTTTACTAGTATCAGAAGCAATTCGTTCTTGAGTGAACTGCATTTATTAATGTGTTTCTTTTTTTTCTACAGGCATGATTGTGGATTTTTCATGTTCCAATTCATGCAGAGTTGGGATGGTGAAGTTGTCGCTAAGTTTGGTAGAGAGCACATTGGCTACATCCGCAAGGCAATGCTCTACACTTGGCTGACATCTTTGTATTGTTGTCTGGACTTGACATCCCTTTTAATTTTTAAAGAAGGTTATTACTTCTTTTTTTTCGTCCGCACAACGTTTTTTATATTAAGAGAACTTCATTTAGCACAGAAACGGGGGGAAGGCCCACTTGTTTTGTTAATTATTTTAGTATAGTAAGGACTGCATGCGCATTATCATAATCATTTATATATGGAATGCATGCACATAACAGCTTGTATCGTTTTGTACATGAAAGTGCACTGCATTAAGTTTCATGTTTTTTCTTCATAGGAAAAGTGCACTGCATTACACAATGCCTGTTAGTATGTTGCATTATGCCCTTTTTGTTATTGAAATTCACGATTCTTTTTTATTTTTTTATTTTTCATTTTTTTCTTGCAGGCTTTGATGAAGGCGCGTACCAAGGTGGAATTTCATTGTTTGAAACTCAGGTCCACACTCCAACCATTAAGAATTATGTTATTGAAGAACCCCCTGTCAAGCAAGGAACCTGTGTGTAAGAGGACGAGGAGCGCACAATCTCCTGTGAAGCCTGTAAAGAATGCACCCAGTAAGAGGTCCAGGAGGGCAGTCAGCCCTCCGAATGCCGAAAGTACCGATGAGGACTCTATGACTCCGCCACCAGTTCGCAAGAGGACGAGGAGTGCAGCTGTGGAACGTCCAAATGAAAGTGAGGCAGTTATTCTATCCAACAAGAGGGCTGTGCAGAAGCCATCAAAATATAGAACGCCGGTACAGAAGTTGCAGCCTGCGAAGTTCAGCTATCACGTGGAAGCAAGGAAACTATTGGAACTTGTGTCGAGCCCTGCGTTCAGGAAGAAACACAGCCAGTTAGTTCCTTTTTCTATAGTTTTCTTCTTTGCTTATAGATGTAGCTATCTCGTTTTTTGTGTGCCTTTATTTGCGTTCCTAACCCTATCCCCACTCGCTGTGTTGTTTTTGTTGAGAAGGTCCGCGTTGTTCATGTACAGGAATCCTATCAAAGTATACACTGTGTCTGTTGACTACATGTTCTTTTCTACAAAGGCAGCTTCATGGACTCGGAGTTGATGGACCATATCATTAGTCACTTGAAGATTGACCAGCGAATGAATGTGGTTTACCGATCTGGTGAACGCGTTCTTCTTTCCCCTTTATTTATCATGGTATTTCTCCTTCCTCCTTTTTTTATTTTTCTGCTGTAGGTGAACTTCATTGCCAGCGTATAATACAAAGATGTTGCTCTTTTGGTGTGAACTGCATTGCCACTGTATAATAAAATATAGCTTGTTTAAATAATTTTATTCAAAGCTCAGGAATGTGTTCGAAGTGCATACAGTTTTGTTGTTTTCGAAAATCGATGAATGTAATTATGTAGGTGGAACTGCATACATAACTTTTTTTACAGAGAAGTGTGTTTTGTTTTCATTTAGACCCAGACCGAACTGCATTAATATGATACAAAGATGTTTTCGTGCTACAGGGGTGAACTGCATTTTTCTAGTATATAATAAAAGGTAGAATTATAGTGAAGTGCATACATTTTTTGCCGTTTCTCGGAACTTATTAATGAACTGCATACGTAACTCTTTTTTTCACTTATCCCAGATCGAACTGGATTAATATTTTTTTGTGTTCTTAATTGTTTCCTTTTTTAGTTTTTTTGCCTGGTGAACTGCATTTGTTTTTCTTACATTAGAAGATCCTTTTTTATTTCCTAGACGAACTGCATTAATGCATTTTTATGAATTAAGTATGTGCTTCAAATGAATGATCACGCGAAGAGAGATGAACACGGAAACGTCGTGTTGCCCTTTGTGCACACCAAGTTCAATGTTGAAGATGTAGCAAGGCAGTTCAAAGCATATGTTCGCGATGATGAGAACCTTCTTAATTGTAAATTAGTAAGTTCTCAGATTTTCTGGTTTTCAGCTCGTTGTTCTTATGTTTTTGCATCATTTTATTTTCTAGTAATCATGTCCCCCACTCAAACTGAGAAACACCTTTGTTGAAAACCAATTCAGATCCTGTTACCACAGATGAAAGACCAGCACACTCTTTATACACGACGAACAGGCACCGTGAGGCCATCGATATCCATGACACTAGGAGATACGGCGGACCGTTTGATCCAACGTCGAGGTGGCATAAGTCTGACTACCACAGCGACTGCACTGAAATGGTAAAATGTTCGCTTTATTCATCTTTGTATATTTTTTTCACATGTATACGAGCCGAACGACAGTTTTCGTGACGTGTACTTGTTGCATGCATTGTCTATGTCGTATTTCAACAGATGATCAGGATGACCGCTTTAATGAAGAAGGTTTACGGAGAAAAGGAATACAAGAAGAAGGAGTCGGTAGACTGGGTCGAAGTTTCAAAGAAAGCTAGCTTTTTGGGCACCCCTGCACAGGGCCCCAATGAGTGCGGCTTTTTTGTTCTGAAGATGGCTCAGTTGTATGACGGCAGAAGCTTTGTTGTGAAGTTTGGAAAGCGCAATGTAAGCATCTTTTTATTCTCGCATCTAATGTAATCCTTCATATTTTCCTCTTCCTGTCTGCAGCAGTATCACCTTTTTTGCAGATGATGTTTTTGTCATAATCAAGTTGTTGTTTCGTTTTATCTTGTTGCTCTTTGATCGCAGGAAGCTGATATCGCGGATTGGAAGGCTGAGTTCCTGTTCCAGATTCTGTTCCACCCTGATAACATGGTCCTACCGAGCGAGTTTCCTGAGGAGCTAAAAAATATGTGCAAGTCTCTTGGTCTCCCTGCAAAACCTGACTCGCAGGAGCAGGATGAGGCATAGAACAACAACAGACCCGTTTGATGTGTTTTAGAAACTCCATTATAAATAGTTTTGTCGCTCCTTTTTTATGTATGGGATCTGTTAAACATATTCACTAGGATGTGTTCCTTTTTTGTACATCTATGTAATATAACGGAGAAAGAAACTCTGTTTGACTATGTATATAATGGAGTTTCATCTAATTATTATCTTGTCAGCGGAAACTATCCTTACTGATGAGGACATCTCTACTAATGTTACACCCACATCTTCACCAACTACACATACTGGACCAGTTACTAGAGCACGTGCACGTCAACTAAATTATCAGGTACTTTCGTTTCTTGCGAATCCTTCTAATGTTCATGAACATATGATGCTGCCTAAATTAGATACTTTTGTTTTGCTTATGAATGAAGGACCTAGCATGGACAAGAAGGACGGTCATTGGAGCGGGATCAAGCATGGAGAAGAAGGTGCGCGCGCGGGAAATAACAATGGAGCTTCCAGTGGGGATTTTCGCACTTTGAAGCCACCATAAGGCATGCATGAAGGCTTGGACGAAATACACGCGATGCCACTTCATTATTTTCGTCCAAGAGCAATTATAGGTGCTGCGTCACCTTAATATTGGGCTGGGCCCATGTAATTTCGAAATACCACATTAGAGGCTGTTTTTAGAGTCCGTATGTGTGGGGAAACCGAGTTAGGGTTGTTTTCGGGCCCCACCTCCAAGGGGTCACGAAAATCCCCTCTGTTCCCCCATATATACAGCCCTTAGGGCGTCGTTTAGACTTGGGTTTTAATTAGATTTAAGTTAGCCATAGCCGCAACTTCGAGTTCTTCGTTTGTGTCGTCCGACCAGGCCAAGACCGCATTGGAACCCCAACTTCTGTTAATCTTTCATCTTATATTCGCAATATCCAGATTGCAATTCTTAGTTCTTGCTTGTTCTTCGATTGCTTGCAGGAATTGACCTTCGTGGTCAGGTTGATCGTGCATCCGCGGGATCAATAACCTCTCGGAGTTGGTTTAGCGATTGCTAAGGCGCAACATCTTCGCGCGTTCGTAGTCGTGTCGTGAAAGTCTACTCGACCAAAATCGATCTCCATCATCTCATCGAAACATCGGGACACCTTCGCCTCTATCACTTACATGAGTGTAAACATACGTATCCGCACTACATATTATTACGGGAGGGTGTGTTTTGCTGGTGGGTTGGGGGTTGGGGGGGGGACCCCGCCCATACTTGGTTAACAGAATTGGAATATAAAAATGTGGAGACCATATCAATGTCACACACACTTATTATGTATGGATATCGATATAATATATAACATTTTTTGCAAAGTGCACTGCATTGCGCAAAAGAGGGCCTTCAACAGGTTATAGTGTTGATAATCAAAAAGTTTTGGAAAATAGTATTTTCTTGGAACACAGAACTGCATGTGTGCGCTAATCAAGAGCTCCATTTTTAAAAAAATTGCAATAAGCGAACTGCACAGATTACATGCTGCACACTGCATTGTTTGCGGTAAGCGCACTGCAATGTACACATGAAGAAGCCCAATCTCTACTACATGTAGAGTATCGTTTATTTTCATAAACACATTATTTACCACTTTTTTCTCCATATGAGCTTCTGCAAACAGTAGAGAACTGTATTTTTTTAACATCACACTGCCATCCCAGCTTCTGCACACATAAGAGAACTGCATTTTTATAACATCTATTATTGTTCTGAAGAAGAATAGAACTGCATGTTTAAAATGATATTCCTATCTCACCTGCATTTTATTTTCTAGAGAGAACTGAATTTTCCTCAATCGCACCAGCAGAGCATTGAATACAAAGTATATCTGTTTTTGTGCTATATATATTAAATTGGACTTCAACATTATATGTCGAAGTCTATTTTTTTGTTGTCCACTAAATTCAAGCTATCTCTATTATATGCTACATAAATGGATGAAGTTGATATACGTAAAAAGTCTACAATGTATGTGTTCTGAGCTATGTCCTGTTCCTGTGGCTTCTTCTCAAAGCGTGCACTGCAATTGGTTCAATGTTTGTCGCTCCATTTGTTTTCTTCTTGTTGAATGTGTTATTCCTTGTAATGCGCCAGTGCGGCTGCGATGCTTGCCTATGCTCTGTTTTCTTAATGCCCTTCCCCTTCGATGTTGATGTTGGTCCTTCGATGTCTTCATCTTCTTCTTCTGCTTTGTCCTTTCCCTCTTCCTCATCATCTTCTTCTTCATCATCTTCTTCCTCATCATTATCTTCTTCCTCATCTTCTTGATCTTTTGATTCTTCTCTCTTTGGGCAAGTTCTTGCATTATGCTTCTCTCTCTTTTTGCAGATGCTGCACAGTATTCTCTTTGTCAAATCTTCTTGTTGGTCAGCTTGGTCATATGTGGTGGCATTTTTGGCCTTGATTTTTTCTAGCCTCTGCTTGCATGTCCTCGAGTTGTGCCCCGCAATCTTTTTGCATGATTTGCACATCCTCACTCCCAGTGGCCTCCCTTCGCTGTCCAGCTCTGGCTCAGGCTTGTTCTTCTTTTCAGAACCTATATCCTTTTCTGCAGCTTTCTTATTTGCTGACTTTCTCTCCTTCTTTCTCCCTTTTGTGTTTGATACAGGTGGGGGAAGAATTGTTTCATCAACAGTAAGAGCTGCACCATCAGTGTCATGTTTGTGCTCATCTTCCTTTTCTTCACTCCGTGCATTCTTGTTGTTCTCCGCCTCTTCTTCGTTCAGCACATCAACTTCTTCTATGAGTGTCTCATCCCATATAACGCTCTGTTGAACTCGCTATCCAACTTCACACCCCTGTTTGATAGGTCCATGGCTGTTTCTACAAGTAGCCTCCTACGGCAGAACATTGAACTTCCATCTGGAGAAGTTTCCTTGTAGTCTCTGCGGTCAAAAGTTGCATTTTGCCGCGCGTTTCGTGTGTACCTCTTTAATATGTACTCCTCAGGTATCTTGTCCACCCGCAGCTGATCTAACATGCAAACGATGTGTACGCAGAACAGGCCTGTAGCAAATATTCATTTTTTTTGTCAGTGTGAGCAAACTTCAAATAAATATGTAATAGAGAATTTAGGGTTAGTGAAGTGCATAAAAAATATGTACTTTTTTGTTTTTTATTCTAGTGAACTTCACTAAGTTTTTTTTTCATATCTTGCCACCAGAACTATGTGAAGTTCATTATGCTTTTTTGTGCCTATTTCTCGTCTCACTGACCTATGTGTGTCCACAGTTTGCATTCGCATTCGTAGATACCGTTCGTCACATCAGCGACAACCTGAAACTCATGTCTCGCCCAGTCAAAATCATCAGACTGGTTGTAGTGGCGCACCAAATACTTTGTTGGGTTGTCATGGGACTGCTCTGATCTGAATGCAGTGTTGCGGTAGTGCGTTTGCTTGAAGTCAGCAAGGACTTCCCTTGTGTAAATCCTGGATAGTTGAACCTCGAAACCAAACTGAGTAGTAGTTTTAATTTCCGCCTGCGAAACAAAGAAGCCAGTCAGTTAGCTGTTTTTGGTTAACAAAAAACATATTTGATTTTATATACAGAAGAGAACTGCATTTTAACGTCACACTTTTCATCTCATTTTTTGTTCATACGGAAATAGAACTGCATTTTTTAAGTTCAAAGAAAAATCAGTAGTGAGTCTGGACCGCGTATACGAGCTTAATGAGATTTTTTTGTACCATACCTCGTTAGCCATGGTCTCTGCATGCTCGTTGACCTTCCTCGTCTGGATGCATCTGTCCACCTGCGACGCAAATATGTGTAGGTCGTGTCTTTCCCTGACAAAGTTTGTCTTCAAGATTCGGTTCATGCTTTCAGTTCTCTATGTCGACGTCATCCGTGCACAGAACACCTCCTTGTAGTAAGCTGATAATTTCATCATTCTGCAGGTTATACTTCTCCATGAGGTCACGCCAAGTGCGTTCAAACTCCGATGGCATCAATGGATGGTTGAGAACTGATGTCAGCTCATCTTTGAATGTCTCGTATGCTTTGTACACCAAGGACAGATGATCCTTGTATTTCTTCAGTATATGCCAACGGCATAACTTGTGCAGCGTGCCTATTAGTGTACTCTTTATCGCTGCATCCATGGAGGGGCATTGATCTACATGTTTTTTTGAAAACAAGGAGTCGGTTATTTTGAGAGAACTGCTTTTTTTTTTGCTTTTTCTCTGTTTTCTTTTTTGTTTTTTGGATGTAAGAAATGGAGTACAAAAAAGCTATCATTGAACTGCATTTTTTAGTTTACCTGTCAGTATGCAGATTGACAGCTTGTTGTTCATGCAACGCAAGAACGTCCGGAACACCCACTCGAAAGATGGTATTGTTTCGTCTCTGACGAGAGCCACCGCAAATATTGTACTTTGTAGGTGGTGGTTTACTCCAACGAATACGCCCAGAGGCATGTAAAACTTGTTGGTCTTGTATGTCGTGTCGAACGTGACACAATCTCCAAAATCTTCATAGGAACCCCGACAGCTTGCGTTCGCCCAGAAGATGTTTTGCACACGGTTATCGGCATCTTTGTTGTAATCATAGAAGAACTCCGGATTTATTTCCTGCATCTTCTCAAAGAAAGCTAGCAGTTTCTTCACATCGTCCTCAGTTTCCTCCTTTTCGAACTGGTACTTCGTGCAGTTTGAAAGCAGGGCATACCTCAGCATTAAACAACACACAGAAATGCACAAGCGAACTGCATCAAGTAGAGGAGATATCAGCTAGTTTAATGTATGTACTTGTTCACCCAGTCACGGCTAGTGCGCCCCATATATTGTAGCCCTCCTGACATTCTCGACAGGGTCGACATCATCTGTGTGTGTGTCAGGTTGTCGATCTGCATGTCCTTTACTAGTTTATCAAGCAATGGATCATCCCTCTTATGGGAGTGCAAGTGCTGAAGCATACATGGGCTTTCAATCATTTTTTGGTTGTGATTGAGGTCAACATGTGCTATCACAAAGACATCCTTGATCTTTTCCACTCTTATTTTCTCCTTGCAGCCAGTTCTTTTCGTTGTTTTATCTCGCTTTCTGTCATAATCTGACACAATCTCTTGGTGGTTGCCCTCTCTTGAGAAAACTATGTAGTTGTTTGTCATGTGCGTCCCCCTTTTTCGTGTGCCGAATCCTGCATGCCTCGCATATGTGTTGTAGAACTCGTGTGCTGCCGCGAAAGAGGTGAACTGCATATCTTTCGCAGCCACAAGTTCTTGCAGCAAGTTCTTGTTCTGCACCGCAACACGAAAATGATTTTATTTTTGTTAACGAAGAATGCGCAGGCTGAAAAAGATTTCATAAGCGAACTGCATCAGTAAAGGAAGCTTACATGTGTGTACTGCTTATTCTCCATTGGTGTTTGCATCTCACCAATGCTTATTGGGCATGGAGGAGTTACAACAGACATGTGTAATCGAGGATCTCGGGGAGGCAGAAGTGATGAGAACTGTACTTTTCTTGTTGCCTGTTTCTTTTTCTGATCCGGGTGTTGATCTATTTGATGTGTGGCAGGCGGCATTGGCGGAATGCCACTGTTTCTGTGTCGACGAACCTGTTGCTCCCGAACCGTCTCGCGTTCAACATTGGTTTCCGGAGGCGCAACATTGTTTTGTGGAGTCTCAATATCATCCACTCTTATCTGCTGACCAAATGTTGCAATAACGTTTGTGTACCTTGGCTGCATAACTGCTATGAGTTGCTCTTCATCGTCGTCATCATCGTCGTCTCGCTGCGCATGCTCCCCCATGGATATCAGATCATCTTCCTCCTCATCTTGGCGGCTATGTTCTATTCCGTCTTCATCTTCGTCCTCTAAATATTCCTCCGCTGAGTATGCAGTCCTGTTTGTCGTGTTGAAAAAACCTCTAGGTATCTCTGGTGTTATCCATGCGGCCATCTCCCACTCTTCTCTCTCAACGTAGTTCAGGGGATGATTGTCGTGAATCACTCGCTGCATCTTCTGGCGTCTCTGCACAGCTTTATCCTGCATAGGAGAATAGGCAGCGAACTGCACTTTAGTATCTAATCCAAAGTGGTACTTTTTTTATCTGTATAATAGTGAACTACACTGTATTATTTTCGATACTATATGTTATTTCTATACGCAACAAGCAAAAATTGCACTGCACTGCATTGTTACTTTGTAGTTCAGTTACTGTGAAACTATATATATTTTTGGATGCAATGTACTCCCATGCAGTTCAGTTCAAAGACACAGTGCTCAACATATATAAACAATGTGCACTGCATTATTTTCACAAACTACTACATAATGTAAGCCATGGGGAGAGACATAAACGCATTTTTTGACGCAAGAACGCACTGCATTGCAAAAAAACAGAGCACTGCATTATGAATTCACGTAGTAAGACTTCTTAAATTAGTTGGATGCGCCACCTTCCTATTGAAAGCAGCTCTGATGTTTTGTAGTTGCAGTTCGGCTTGTTGTTGGCGTGCAGCCCACCTGCGTTGCAGGAACCCATGGGCCTTCTCAACCTGCGCCATCGTCGCTGGAGGAGCTTGTATGGGCGATATGACCATTGCAGTTCGCTCCCACGACGACTGCGAGTTCGCCGAAGAAGGCCTCCTTGCAGTTCGCTTCCCTCGACCATGCATCACCGCGGCTGGATGCCCCGATTTGCTGAACGGCGGTGGGTCTCGCAGGCTAGGAGATCGGAACTGAAGCAGTGGTGGAGCTGCAGGCGGTGGCGGCGCTGAATCGTGGAAGGATCCGCCGGGTCCGCCGAATCCGCGCCGCATAGTGGCTCTCTGCGTCGTTCGCCGCCGGCCTTGGGCGCTCCGCGCCAGGAAGCGGGAGGGGTGGGGGTCGCCGCCGGCCGCTGGCGCTTCTGCGCCAGGAGGCGGGGAGGGGTGGGGGTCGCCATCGGCTCGGGGCGCTGCCGCGCCAGGAGGCTAGGAGGGGTGGGGGTCGCCGCCGGCTCGGGGCGCTGCCGCTCTAGGAGGCTGGGAGGGTGGGGGTCGCCGTCGGCTAGGGCGCTGCCGCGCCAGAAGGTTGGTTAGGGGGGTGTTGTTATAATAAGGCTTTTGTTGTTAGAATAAGTTCTTAAGGGGTGGGTCTATTCTAACAACACCCTTAAGAGTCTTATTCTAACAACAAACCCTTATTCTAACAACACCCCCCCTAACCAGGTTTCTTGCGCGGAGCGCCCTCGGTGCACAGCCGGCCACACGACCCGCTCCGGAAATAAAAAAACAAGTTAACCCGACCATCCCCACCCCGTCCCCACCCAGCCACCTCCTCCCCACGATCTCTTCCCATACTCTCTCCCTCACCTCATCTCACCCCCGCCGCCTCCCACCCTGCTCCACCTCGGCCGCGCCCCCTACCACGCCGCCACCTCCCCCTCGCGCCGCAAATAGCGCACCTCCTCCGGCCAGGCTACCACCCCCTCCCCCATCTCCCCGTGACGAGGCGACCACCCCTGCCCCACCTGCATCGGCTCAGGCCACTACCCAGGCCCCCATCTGCAGCGGTACATGCCACCACCCCCGGCCCCATCTCTCCCTGCCCTCGCCGCCGCCGGAAGAGGTGCCTACTCAACCGGATCCCGCTCGCATCCCCACCTCCCCGGTTCTGCTCCCTTCGGCGCGAGCCGCCCGCCCCAGCCCCAAGGTCCACTGCCGGCGGCCGACCTCGCAGCAAGGCATGAGCGGTTTCAAGGGGTTGCGGCGCCGCACTACAGGCTAGCGGAAACTCGTCCGGATGGAGGACGAAGCGGCCGCGGTGAGCTCGTTGCAAGCGGCGAGTCTGCTGGTTTCCTTGGATCTCGGTCAATCAGATCCAACAGGTGGGTGCTTCGAAAATTCTTCCCTTTTTTTCGTTCATCTTCAAATCCGTAAAGTCCAACCAACTTCAAATGTGAACCTAGATCCTGCATTTTTCGCTGAGAAGCAGCGAGAATTATTTCATGATTGGTTTGGAGGCAGAAACTGAGAACCAAGATGGGAAAATTTTATTTATGCAGAGACAAGCACGAGTGTCCAAAGAGGTGATTCAATCTTCTGTCGATGACGACCATACTGCTCCACGCCGGATGTTGTCCGGTCGACATCGTGCTTCAATGCATTCAAGCCATGCGTGCAGTTCCATTTGCGGAGTAAAGTTCCCCTGATGCTGTTGCGGGGGTCAACAGGACCCCAATTGTTTTAATTTTTTTAGGTGTCTTTCATAAATTAACAGGGATTTACATTCCCCTCGTGATGTTGGGTTCGATATGCAGTGCACCGCCGACCGACTTGCATTTAACAAAGAAAATTCTGGTGAATTTCAAAAATACATGTTGTGGTTTATTAATGTTGATCATGTGGTTCAGATACTTATGTGGTCAATTGTAAAAAAAATATGGTTATTCGCTCTGTAATAAACTGATGCAGTGCTTTTAATACGTAACAAAAAATGCTTGCAGTCCTCTTTGGTAAAATTGCGACATGGTTTACTATCGAATGAAGTTCACTTGATGTTGTTCACTCGTAATTTGTTATAAAAATATATGAAGTTGTGAAAAGATATAAAAAGATATGCAGTTCACTTTGGTATATATTGCGATTCATTTCTCCCGAAGTGAACTGCGGATGTTTCTCATTAAAAGACTAAAAAATGTGTGCAGTTCTCTCTATTCACCTTTGCATTGCGATAGCCCAACAGATGCAGTTCGCTTCATCGAGTTTGGATCCTCGAAAAACACGTTCATTTCTATTTGCCGATAATGCAGTGCGCCTGCACCGTGGGATGCGGTGCGGTTGCCCGGCGAATGCAGTACACTTGATCGATTTCGGGTCCACGAAGAACACGTGTGCTCTGTTTGGCGATAATGCAGTGCGCTTGACTGTCGGATGCAAACCAATGCTGTGCACTCGCCGATTTTTTGTTCCGCGAAAAAAGTGAGTCCGCATTTTAGTAAAATCGACGCTACTTTTAAACCGTAAGGAGTTAGAGAGAAAGTTATACATGAAAATCAAGCGCCTTGACGATACCTATCCAACCGTGTATCAATTGCATCGATCGGACGAACGAATCAAACAAATTTAGGCAAAAACTCCCGCTGTCCAAAAGAGGGCAGCAACACCGTGTTTCAAATTACTTCAAAACCGTGGGGAATATGGAAAATTGTTCAACATATGGATTAGTCTACTACTCCAGACGAATACAACGGTATATCATACGCATCGATCGGACAAGCAGTTAAAAAGTTCTACTCTCTACAAGATCCGAAAATGAAAAATAGAGTTGCTGCGTTTTTTTCAATTTGAAATTTCTCGCAAATCCGTAGCGAATTAGACAAAGTGTTCTACATATGGATGGAGCGCCTGATTGATATCTTTTCAACGGTATATCATTTGCATCATTTCGACAAACGGTTTAAGAGAAATCGCGAAAATACCCCCGTTGCAAAAGTGGGTCGCCGCACCATTTTCGAAACTGCTCTTAATCCGTGAAGAATCGGGGAAGTGTTCAAAATACGGAGGATGCTCCTTTTCCATACAAATCAAACGGTGTATCATACGCTCAATTATGACCAACGGTTAAAAAGTTATCGCGAAAACGGTGCGTGCGGTTCTGTTTTACCCGAACTGCAGTGCTCCGAATTCAGCAGTGCGGTTCTCTTTTGCGATACGATGCAGTTCGGAATGTTGTATTCTGACATCAATGTCAGAATAGACCGGCTGTATATATATAAAACAAATTTGGGACACCTAGGTGCCTAGGCACCTTGTCTACAAACCATTGGATCATGTCTTGATTTCATTCATAAAACAAATATGCATTAATACGTTTTTAAGTAAGGTATGTATTAATACCTAGAATTAATGTGCCTTTTTAAGTAAGGTATGTATTAATACTGTCGGGGCCCGGGGTTAGCGTATGCAAGTCCCGCTACGACATAGTCATATGGAGAGCCGAGACTCGTGCCCACTTGTCTAAGCAGACAAGGCCAAGCACAGAACGTTCTCGGAAAGCATCGTACGTGAGGGGCATCCCATCCAGGCGGCGGATGATCAACTGAGATGGGTCCTCATCGTCCGCACACAAGTCTAATGATATGGGTGATGAACTTTCATATTCACAGACAAGTTGCCTCAACCATACTATCGACTATCTCATAACTCTTACATAGACTTACTCCAGCCCGATCACTTAGTCGGGGTCTAGGGCGGGCTCGATCATACCACAAAGTGTGCACGAGACAGAGCCTCGAACAATCGCATCGTGATGCCCCAAGCTGCGCGGATCTAAGGGCCACTCGGTGTATAAAAGACCGCCAGCCAGATCACAACTAAGGTCTCAAAAACCCATACAAAGACATGCATGTTATAAACATACACGCAGCACACATGCCTTGTATGAACAGCAGGTATCATTGCAATTCTCTACAAAGTATACATTTTATTGATAACTCTCACAGAGTGCACACAGAGATCACAAGCATGTGATCCAACATTACAACAGACAAGCGGAAGCAAAGTAGGTCTGAGTACAGACAAGTTTAACAAATGGCTTAAGAAGCCTTATTTAAACACAAGCCCTCCACGAGGGAACCAGTCGTCTGACTGGGACTATACTAGCTTGGTCTTCAGTCGTCGAGCTCGATGAAGAAGCCACCTTCGGGGTCAGTGGGTTCATCTAAAACATAGAATAAGCAAACATGAGTACAAAGTTGTACTCTGCAAGACTTACATAGGAGCTATACTAATCATGCACATGTATCGAGGTAAAGGGAGGTGGGGTTCAATTGCAGAAGTGTCAGCTTTGACTTGGCTAGTCCTGAACTACGAGTACCAAACTTGAGGTAAGAAGCGTACACGAGTCCACTACTTTCTCCAACCAATTACACCACTATAGTGCCTTAGCACTCACACTTATCTTGGTGTGTTTTAGAAGTATCCAGTTCAAGTTGTCTAATAATCAAGCTAAGCTTTCCAAGCAGTCCTTAACCGCGGACGCGGCTATTCGAATAGTTTTGTTAACCCTGCAGGGGTGTACCGCTACACACACATGATCATCAGTTACCGCCTTTGATCTCGACACCATTCAGGGGGTGTCAGCGAGGATGCTCACCACAACTGTTAACTCATAGCTTATCTAGTCCAAGAAAACCGCCTACCTGGGTTGGCTACCACTATCGTGAACCCGGCCGGTTTACCGAAGTGGACCCAGGTGATGTGTGCGTGGTGCATAAGCCGGTCACGGTTGAGCCGTTCTCTCACTTAGCAGCCAGGCCACAAGCCTACCAGAACTCCGAACTACTGCGACATCTGGACATCGAAAGGGATGAGTTAATAGGTTGAGAGGGGTCAGTGAGCCCAATGTGTGGTTGTACTCTTCATCTTGGATCACCACACAAGAACTCGGACTTAGGGCGGTGTTCAACGAGACAACCCACTGTGTACTCCTACACCGCCTCTCATCGTTCACCTTGTATTAGGGTAGATTCACCAACACCTTTCCACCATCATCATCATGATCACTACCATCCCGACTCACATAACAATAACATCATTGTATCACTCTAAGCATGCAATAAGCAGTAACATTTGCAGGGGCCACATGATATCAATCAACTCCTACATTTGCTAGGATTGTGGTTTGCTTACTACCGTGACAAATGATAGGTCATGCAAAGGAATGGGTTCATCTATGCGGTAGAAACATAGCATGGTAATCATCCTATACAATGCATAAGCGAGACATGAGATGGAATTGAGATTTTATCGACATGATCAAAGGGGGTTTGCGTGCCTTGCTGACGAGGTTCGGGTTCAGGGTCTTCAACGAAGGGGGCAGCCTCCTGTTCCGGTTCCACCTCTATTCGACAAACAACAAGCAAGGTAGCAAAGTAAATACAATGCACAATCACATGGTTGAAGGTTGAAACTTGATGTATATGCTTTGATGTGTGAAGCAATTCCACTTAAATGGGGTATTTGCAATTGAATTTGCAAATTTAAACTCCACATATGATTTCCAATTTAGCCAAGTTGCATATGACATGGTTTGATCAAGTTAAACCATTTTGAAAGGTGTATGATATGCCTCTGAAGTTCAAGTATAATGTGGTATGTTGCTATGGTTCAAATTGCAAAAGCATTTGAAATGAATTTGATTTAATTCCATTTAAACCAACTAGCAAATGCTACTGGTCACATTTTAAATTCAACTCAAACATGGTTGAAAGTTGGGTGCACGGGACGGGGAAGAAGACCCTGCTGCCCCTGGTGGGCCGGCTGAGCTGGAAGAGGTGGGCTTCGCCTAGGCGCGAGGTAAGTTTTCTGTTTCTTTTTCTTAGTTTTTCTTTTCTGACATTTGTTTTGGCTAGCTAAAAAAATAGCAATCCATTTTATTAAATGCTAAAACTTTTTATGTGGCATCACAATATACTAGGCTAGCCACTTGTAAAGTTTGAACATTTTTAAAATTCAAATTATTTGAAATTTAAATCAAATAGGGGTTTTTGATTAATTCCAAGGCATTGTTTGAATATTTGAAAAATCCATGAGCATGGGGTGGGTCCCACATCACTTGATATGTGATCACACTCATTTATAAGACTTTTCAAAAATCAAACATGAATTTTTGGAGAAGATTTATTTCTGGACTTTTGAATTAATTCAACTTGGGGGGGTTCCTTCTCCCATTTTGCTTTTGAATTTGATTTCAATGACTTCTTTTGAAATTTTTAACATGATGCAAGAAGACTTTGATCCTAGCACATTACCTAACAGAGGGTTCTGATAACTCGCCCCCACTCAAAAGAATCTCGTCCTGAGATTCAGAAGTTTGCGGGAGGAAGGTGGTGTACTCGGCACTGAGACGGTCTTCTCTTTGCCACGTGGCTTCTCTCTCAGAGTGGTGTGACCATTGCACTTTCAGAAACTTAATCTTCTGACGACGAGTGACACGCTCTGCGGAATCAAGAATACGAACGGGGTATTCTCGATAAGAAAGGTCATCTTGGAGATCAAGCGTTTCATCGTCGACTTCGCGGATGGGGTCCTTGAAGCAACGCCTGAGTTGTGACACATGGAATACATCATGTACTCGGGAAAGGTGCGGGGGTAGTTCAAGTTGGTAGGAAACTTCTCCATGTTTAGCAAGAATGCGGAAAGGTCCGATGTAACGTGGGACCAACTTGCCTTTGATACCGAAACGTTGGGTTCCCTTCAGAGGAGTAACCCGAAGGTAAGCCTTCTCATCCAGATTGTAGCTCTCTTGCCTATGATGACGATCATAGTAGCTTTTCTGACGAGACTGGGCTGCTTTCAATTAATCACGAACAATGCGAACTTGCTCTTCTGCTTCCTTGATAATTGTCTTTCACCGGTTTCTGACGAGTTTAGTGGTGTTCGACATCGTCGTCCATATAGGAGTTCAAAAGGAGCCATGTTCAGACTAGATTGAAAACTATTGTTATAAGAAAATTCGGCGAATGGCAAAGACTTCTCCCAATTCTTTTCGAATGAGATAACACAAGCTCTGAGCATGTCTTCAAGAATTTGGTTAACCCTTTCGACTTGACCGCTAGACTGAGGATGGAAAGCTATACTAAAGGAGAGATGAGTTCCCATAGCATTCTGAAAGCTTCCCCAGAATCTAGAGGTGAAAAGGCTACCACGATCAGAATTGATTTCCAAAGGAACACCGTGAAGGGACACAATTCTGGAGACGTACAAGTCCTCTAACTGGCTAGCAGTTATAGACTCGCGAACTAGAAGGAAGTGAGAAACTTTGGAAATCCTATCTATGACAACGAAGATGGCATCGTTTCCTTTCTGGGTTTTTGGAAAGCCGGTGATGAAGTCCATACCGACTTTGTCCCATTTCCACTCTGGAATAGGCAAAGGTTGAAGTGTACCAGCAGGTCTTTGGTGTTCTGCCTTAATGCGACGACAAACATCACATTCGGCAACAAATCGAGCAATGTCTCTCTTCATCCTAGTCCACCAAAATCTCTGGCGTAGATCTCGGTACATTTTTGTGCTACCGGGATGAATCGAGAGGGGTGTGTCATGGGCTTCCTTGAGGATGAGTTGCCTTAGTTCCCTATTCTTAGGTACTACCAAACGATTTCCAAAGAATACCGTTCCTTTACTATCTGTGGAGAAACATTTAGCAACTCCGCTAGCAATGTTCTCCTTGATCCGGCGAATACCTCGTGCACGCCTTTGGGCAACTATGATTTGACCCTCAAGAGTTGGTTTCGCCACGAAGGTAGAAAGATAGCCATGAGGAACAATCTCAAGATTGAGTTTGCAAAATTCCTCATGAAGAAGTGGTTGATACTGTTGTAACATGAGGTTGTTACAATACGACTTACGACTTAGTGCATCAGCCATGACATTGGCTTTGCCTGGGGTGTAAGAGATTCCTACGTCGTAATCTTTTATCAACTCAATCCAGCGTCTTTGCCTGAGATTTAGATCTGGCTGGGTGAAAATTTATTTGAGGCTTTGGTGGTCAGAATAGACCTCGCAACGGTTACCAAGGAGGTAATGTCGCCAAGTTGTTAGGGCATGAACTACGGCAGCGATTTCAAGGTCGTGGGTAGGATAGTTCTCTTCATGTGGCCGCAACTGGCGTGAAGCATAAGCTACCACATGTCGATCTTGCAGAAGTATGCATCCTAACCCTTGCCGTGATGCGTCACAATAGATCTCGGAATCCTTTTTAGTGTCTAGAGGTGCAAGTACGGGTGCAGAAGTCAACCTCCTTTTTAGCTCTTGAAAGCTTTCCTCGCACTTGGGAGTCCATAAGAATTTCTTATCTTTGTTGAGGAGTTCAGTTAGAGGCTTTGCAACTTTAGAAAAGTTCTCGACGAAGCGGCGGCAATAGCTGGCTAGGCCAAGAAAACTCCTAACTTGCTTAACCGATTCAGGTTGAGTCCAGTCAAGGACGAACTGAACTCTCTCGGGATTCACAGCAATGCCTTTTGCAGAAATCACGTGGCCTAAGTAGGTCACTTCTGGTAGCCAAAATTCACACTTGGAGAATTTAGCATACAGGCGATGCTCTCTAAGTTTCATGAATAGCAACCTTAGATGTTCGGGATGTTCTTCTTCGTTCTTCGAGTAGATGAGGATGTCATCGAGATAAACTACAAAAAATTTATCTAGGTACTCCATGAAGATCAAATTCATCATGCGCGAGAAAGTGGCGGGGGCATTGGTTAAACCAAAGGACATGACGGTGTACTCGTAAAGACCATAACGAGTAGTAAAAGCCGTTTTGGGAATGTCCTCGTTTCGGATTTTGATTTGATAATAACCCAATCTCAAATCCATCTTGGAGAAGACAGAGGATCCTGCAAGTTGATCATAAAGATCATTGATCCTGGGCAATGGGTACTTGTTCTTTATCGTCGCTAGATTTAGCGGGCGATAGTCTACGCACATCCTTTCTGTTCCATCTATCTTCGTTACGAACAGAACGGGGAAACCCCATGGCGATGAGCTAGGGCGGATGAAGCCTTTTTCCAACAAAGCTTCCAGTTGGGCTTTAAGCTCAGCTAACTCACGTGGGGCCATTTTGTATGGACGTCTAGAAATTGGCGCGGTTCCTAGCATAAGATCCACTATAAACTCTACACATCTGTCGGGTGGCATACCTGGCAGCTCTTCAGGAAAGACATCCGGGAAGTCACGAACCACCGGAACATCTTCAAGGTCGGGAAGGGGAAGTACATTCAAAGAATGCACTTGGGTTCTTGTTCTGGGTGAGGTGTAGTTGACTGTCTTGCCTGAAGGGTGGGTGAGTTTCACTGATTTGCCTTTGCAATCAAGGTAGGCATTCTGTCTTGATAGCCAATCCATGCCAAGGATTACATCAATGTCTGAAGACTTGAGGGCTATGAGTGAAGCAAGGAATACTAATCCCTCAATTGCAATTTGATTACCATGGCTTACTCTATTAGTTTGCCATCTTGACCCTGGAGTTTGAATAATCATTGGGTTAGACAATTCAACAAAAGATAACTCATGACGAAGTGCATAACTTTCCGACATGAATGAATGAGATGCTCCTGCGTCGAAAAGAACGGAAGTAGGAACATAATTGACTGGGAGCGTACCAAGAATGATGTCAGTGGTGTCGTCAGTCTCTTCGGCGGCAATCTGATTCACACGTCCACGAGTGGCGGGAGGAGCGGGTTTGGTGGTGTAGACCTTCTGGGGTGGCTTGCCACGACCGTTGTTGTTGCCTCCGACACGGGGTGGAGCATTCTGATGTTGGAGCTGGTTCTGGGGACACTCGCGGGAGTAGTGGCCTGCCTGACCACACTTGTAACAGGCTCCAAAGACAGTGCGTGGAGCTGGGTTGTTCGGTGGAGTGGGGTGGAACTGAGTTGGTGGACGAGGCGCCACATAGGATGGCCTTGGTGGGTTGTTCTGGCGAAACATACTGTTGGGGATCCAGATCTTGCGCTTCTAAGAGCCGGAACTGGATGAACCATCGTCTCTAGGGTGTTTGCGGAAGTCGTTGGGGTGTTCATGTCCTCTGCCTTGATGGCCTTGTTGACAAGGACCTGGAAGGTGGCAAAGTCTTGCAAGTTGAGCTCACGACGGAGTCCGGAATTGAGTCCACGACGGAACCTCTCTTGCTTCTTGGAGTCGGTGGAGACTTCTTCAGTAGCATAACGAGCCAGTCGGTTGAACTCACGACTAAACTCGTCAACAGTCCTTCTGCCTTGAGTGAGGTTGCAGAACTCCTCACGCTTGCGGTCCATAAGACCCTTTGGAATTTGGTGCTCGCGGAAGGAAGTGCAGAACTCATCCCAAGATGTGGGCGGTCCAACGGGACGCATGTTCAGGAAATTCTCCCACCAAGAGCTAGTTGCACCCTCGAGTTGATAGGTGGCATAGTTGACCTTGTCGTCATCTGCAACATGTCCTGCCTGGAGCTTCCTCTCGATGCTGCGAAGCCAGTCATCGGCGTCAAGGGGCTCGGTGGAGTAGCTGAAAACCGGGGGATGAAGCCGGATGAAGTCGTTCAAGGACACCAACTCGTTGCGCTGCTGAGTGGTGTTGAGGGAAATGACCTCCAAAAAATGGTGAGAGTCTCGGCGGTTCCTCTCAACCTCCATCAGAACCTGAGCCATCGTGTGTGGGGGTGGAAGGTTGCCTTCCTCCTGTTCATTCCCACGACCCTGAGCACGACCAAGCTGGCCACGGGTTCCTTGAGACATCCTGAAGGTGAAAAACCAAAGTCAAACAGAGTTGATTGGAAGAGTCTAAACAAGGTATTGAAGTACTGGAAGGATTACAGAGCAAAGGAAGTAATCATCTTGACAACATGGTGATAAAAGCATACAAGCCATATATTCACAAGATGTCATACAAACCATACATCATTTTAGTACAAGCACCAAGCTAATACAAACGTGATGAAGATGATACATCCTTCAGAGGCACTCTGACTTCCTATACATTATTTATCTAAGCCTCTGGAACTTAGAACACCTTGCGTACAATATACTAAGATACTACTACATCCTCACTAAGTAAGACCACAGGCGGTCTCACTCATCTCCATCTCCATAGTAGTCCTCGTAAAAGTTACCCGCGTAACCCGGTAGTTGAAGGTGACCATCGGAAAACATGGAGGCCTGTGGACCCTGATATCCATTTGGGCAAGGATGGGGCCTAGGTCCAGCGTAGGGTGGAGGTAGAGGACCACGGGGTGGAAAAATGCCTCCAATCTCGGGCCAAGCAACTCGAGAAGGCATCTTTGTCCTGACTGGGTAGATAGCATCATACTCGACTGATCCAACACTCACGAAGGGTGCCAAGAGTGTCAGTGCTCAATACATAAGAACACGGGTGGCGTGAAGCTCAGAATGAAGGGCACGTGCATCACGATCTCGATCACAAGCAAACCTAGCAGTCATCTGAAGTACTGGATCCTCTGCAGAGTGATCTGAGTAGAGTCCGGTGTAATATCCCTCTTCTCCTGGAAGTGCAGCAGGGATATAACGGAACGAGGTCTCTCTCAGTATAGTGTGCTCCTCTCTGAGCAGTGTAATACATGAGTATGCAGCATCCTGCACAGCCATGTTCTCAGTCATGCCAATGCCATGTCCAAAGTGGATAGGCTGAGTGACTCCATTGTGGTGCGAGTAGATCCTGACGATGCAGTGGAACTGGGTCTGGTTGAAGTCAAGGAACTGCTCCTCAACTGTGTACTCAGGGTACCATCGGTATCCAATGTAGGACATCATCTCGATCAGCATGGAGGGATGGCCACGCACTCCGAGACACCTAGTCAAACGAACAATCTGCCGAGGGGGAAGATCTTCCATCTGAAACAGAAAGAAGGAGTTTGCAAATGCATCAGATTATGAAGAAACTTGGAATGACTCGGGCAGCATAACGGCTGTAATTGTAAGAAATGTCTTTTCTTGCAATGTAGAAACAGCACTTACATACGATGTAAGAAATCAGGAAGCACAACAACTCTAACAAACCGATCACAACTTTCCTACGGCTACAAGGAAGCAAGCAACGAGATGTTCTAATCAGACAAAGGTGAGCCTAGTCCTATCTTCCCGTAGAACAAGATGAGGGTGACTCAGAACTCCGAACGAAGAGGGTAAGGAGAAAAAAAGAAGCCTTACGTTGTTCCCTTATATATCCAGAGTAACTATATAACTATAGCAAGCTAGACTCGACTTCGGCCAAGGCTGCTAGTCCTACAGTCAGTCCTGCTCTGATACCAAGTCTGTCGGGACCCGGGGTTAGCGTATGCAAGTATCGCTACGACATAGTCATATGGAGAGCCGAGAACCGTACCCACTTGTCTAAGCAGACAAGGCCAAGCACATAACGTTCTCGGAAAGCATCGTACGTGAGGGGCATCCCATCCAGGCCGGATGATCAACTGAGATGGGTCCTCATCGTCCGCACACAAGTCTAATGATATCGGTGATGAACTCCCATATTCACAGACAAGTTGCCTCAACCATACTATCGACTATCTCATAACTCTTACATAGACTTACTCCAGCCCGATCACTTAGTTGGGGTCTAGGGCGGGCTCGATCATACCACAAAGTGTGCATGAGACATAGTCTCGAACAATCGCATCGTGATGCCCCAAGCTGCGCACATATAAGGGCCACTTGGTGTATAAAATACTGCCAGCCAGATCACAACTAAGGTCTCGAAAACCCATACAAAGACATGCATGTTATAAACATACACGCAGCACACATGCCTTGTATGAACAGCAGGTATCATTGCAATTCTCTACAAAGTATACATTTTATTGATAACTCTCACAGAGTGCACACAGAGTTCACAAGCATGTGATCCAACATTACAACAGACAAGCGGAAGAAAAGTAGGTCTGAGTAAACACAAGTTTAACAAATGGCTTAAGAAGCCTTATTTAAACACAAGCCCTCCACGAGGGAACCATTCGTCTGACTGGGACTATACTAGCTTGGTCTTCAGTTGTCGAGCTCGATGAAGAAGCCACCTTCGGGGTCAGTGGGTTCATCTAAAACATAGAATAAGCAAACGTGAGTACAAAATCGTACTCTTCAAGACTTACATAGGAGCTATACTACTCATGCACATGTATCAAGGTAAAGGGAGGTGGGGTTCAATTGCAGAAGTGCACGCTTTGACTTGGCTAGTCCTGAACTACGAGTACCAAACTTGAGGTAAGAAGCGTACACGAGTCCACTACTTTCTCCAACCAATTACACCACTATGGTGCCTTAGCACTCACACTTATCTTGGTGTGTTTTAGAAGTATCCAGTTCAAGTTGTCTAATAATCAAGCTAAGCTTTCCAAGCAGTCCTTAACCGCGGACGCGGCTATTCGAATAGTTTTGTTAACCCTGCAGGGGTGTACCTCTACACACACATGATCATCAGTTACCGCCTTTGATCTCGACACCATTCAAGGGGTGTCAGCGAGGATGCTCACCACAACTGTTACCTCATAGCCTATCTAGTCCAAGAAAGACGCCTACCTGGGTTGGCTACCACTATCGTGAACCCGGCCGGTTTACCGAAGTGGACCCAGGTGATGTGTGCGTGGTGCATAAGCCGGTCTCGGTTGAGCCGTTCTCTTACTTAGCAGCCAGGCCACAAGCCTACCAGAACTCCGAACTACTGCGACATCTGGACATCGAAAGGGATGAGTTAATAGGTTGAGAGGGGTCAGTGAGCCCAATGTGTGGTTGTACTCTTCATCTTGGATCACCACACAAGAACTCGTACTTAGGGCGGTGTTCAACGAGACAACCCACTGTGTACTCCTACACAGCCTCTCATCGTTCACCTTGTATTAGGGTAGATTCACCAACACCTTTCCATCATCATCATCATGATCACTACCATCCCGACTCACATAACAATAACATCATTGTATCACTCTAAGCATGCAATAAGCAGTAACAATTGCAGGGGCCACATGATATCAATCAACTCCTACATTTGCTAGGATTGTGGTTTGCTAACTACTGTGACAAATGATAGGTCATGCAAAGGAATGGGTTCATCTATGCGGTAGAAACGTAGCATGGTAATCATCCTATACAATGCATAAGAGAGACATGAGAGGGAATTGGGATTTTATCGACATGATCAAAGGGGGTTTGCTTGCCTTGCTAACGAGGTTCGGGTTCAGGGTCTTCAACGAAGAGGGCAGCCTCCTGTTCCGGTTCCACCTCTATTTGACAATCAACAAGCAAGGTAGCAAAGTAAATACAATGCACAATCACATGGTTGAAGGTTGAAACTTGATGTATATGCTTTGATGTGTGAAGCAATTCCACTTAAATGGGGTATTTGCAATTGAATTTGCAAATTTAAACTCCACATATGATTTCCAATTTAGCCAAGTTGCATATGACATGGTTTGATCAAGTTAAACCATTTTGAAAGGTGTATGATATGCCTCTGAAGTTCAAGTATAATGTGGTATGTTGCTATGGTTCAAATTGCAAAAGCATTTGAAATGATTTTGATTTAATTCCATTTAAACCAACTAGCAAATGCTACTGGTCACATTTTAAATTCAACTCAAACATGGTTGAAAGTTGGATAGATTACTTTCTCCTGATCATTTTTCATATATTATTTGTTAAATTTGGAGTTAATATGAATTTCCTATGAATTTTCAAAGTTTAAGCCTTTTTCTGGAATTTCTCTGATTTCTTTTTAAACTGGAAAACGACTTATTGCGTCACTGTTGCGTCATGCTGACATGGGGGGGTGTCTGACGTGTGCGGTCAGCATGTCAGTGGCTGGGTTAATTAACCCAGTTAGTTTTAACTAACCAGGGGTTAATTAGAGGTTAGGGCCCACCTATCATTGGGGTTAGGGGTGTGGTTAGTGGGATGATTAGCCCCAAGTTAATCCAGCCACCGGAGGCTAACCGGGGGCGACCACAGGGGACGGCGGCGCCTCGCCGGGATGGGCTCCCGGCCACGGCTTGGCACGGGGAGGCCACGGGGACGTATCTCGTGCTCGTCCGCGTCTAGTGGTGCACACGTGAGGGCAAGGGGGTGGCCGGAGCCTCGCCGGCGTTGAAGTACGGCGGCGACCGTGGCTCGGTGTAGACGCAGACGTCGACTCCGTGCACCAAAGTGACCGGGTAGCAGCGCGTTGCGACGCTGGGGTGGAGGGGAACACGTCGCGCGCCCTGGCTAAGACGGAGGAGCAAAGGGGCGACCTCGAGCTCACCCATGGCGGGGCCGGGCTCGGCTCCCATGGCGGATCCAGCTAGAGGGGTTGCGGGGCTCTGAGAGCTTGGGGGAAATGCTCACCAGATCACAGGGAGCACGACGAGGTAGTCGTTGGAGTCGGGAGGTCACAGCGGCGGGGAATTTAACGGACACCTTCACGGCGGCCGGCGGCGAGATCTTGAAGGGGACGTCGTTGGTGGAGCTTCCCGGCTCGATTCCTTCTGCAGCTCGGAGTAGTAGACGACGAGGAGCTTGAAGGACACGACGACGTAGCTTGATAGGCTCACTGGCCACACGTGGACACGACGACGAACGGCGGCGCTCTCGGGTGGAGGAAGAAATCGGCGAGGGAGGAGGTAGGTGTCGCGCTGGAGTGGAGGAATGGAGGAGGCGTGCTCCAGAGCGTCTCCAGGCGAAGGAAGAAGGCACGGGGAGGCCTGGAAGGTCCTCGGCGTCGACGTGGCGTCCACGGCTGGCTCGGTGGCTTTCCACCGAACAGCTTGGGTGCACGGGACGGGGAAGAAGACCCTGCTGCCCCTGGTGGGCCGGCTGGGCAGGAAGAGGTGGGCTTCGCCTAGGCGCCAGGTAAGTTTTCTGTTTCTTTTTCTTAGTTTTTCTTTTCTGACATTTGTTTTGGCTAGCTAAAAAAATAGCAAACCATTTTATTAAATGCTGAAACTTTTTATGTGGCATCACAATATACTAGGCTAGCCACTTGTAAAGTTTGAACATTTTTAAAATTCAAATTATTTGAACTTTAAATCAAACAGGGGTTTTTGATTAATTCCAAGGCACTGTTTGAATATTTGAAAAATCCATGAGCATGGGGTGGGTCCCACATCACTTGATATGTGATCACACTCATTTATAAGACTTTTCAAAAATCAAACATGAATTTTTGGAGAAGATTTATTTCTGGCCTTTTGAATTAATTCAACTGGGGGGGTTCCTTCTCCCATTTTGCTTTTGAATTTGATTTCAATGACTTCTTTTGAAATTTTTAACATGATGCAAGAAGACTTTGATCCTAGCACATTACCTAACAGAGGGTTCTGACAAATACCTAGTCTTACATGCACATAATTGCATAATTAGGAAAGAAAACAAACATACCTTATACTAATCAAGGTGTCCAAGCAAAGTGTTGGCAGAATAACGAATTTGTTGTTAGAATAAGACTCTTAGGGGTGTTGTTAGAATAGACCCACCCTATATATATATATATATATATAGTGAAGAATAAGTAATTCTTCACCCTGGTGTATTGAATGGAGAAAAATCTCTCAATCGTTCTAGGTTTTTGAATCATTCACCCTGGTGTATTGAAATGTAGCGACTTTTTCGTGTATTAACATTTTTCCAATCGTTCATGGTTTTTGAACAATATTCAAAATACCAAGATTTTTGTTGTTCCAAGGAAACATAGTATTGTACTTCTGTGGAATATGAGTTTCGTACTGCCCGGCAATAAATAAGTTTTTGTACTACTCAAAATGATCAAATTGTACTGCCCATAATGTTTTCCAAAGAACTCAAATCCCTCGACATGTACCTTCTACTGTTGTGTATATGGGTTTCGTACTGCTCGATAATAATAATAATAATAATAATAATAATAATAATAATAATAATAATAATAATAATTGTACTGCTCAAAATAAATAAATTGTACTGCTTGGAATTTTTTTCAAAGAACACAACTTTGCCTTGTACTTCTTTGGAATACGAGTTTCGTACTGCCCGGCAATAAAAAAATTATTGCTCAAAATGAATAAATTGCACTGCTCATAAATTATTTTTACATAACTCAGCTCCCCTCGACATGTATCTTGAACTTGTGTTGAATATCGTTTTTGTCTTATGCGAAAATATATTTTGTACTGCTAAAAATAAATAAATTATACTGCTGAAAATGAATCGACGGTAATGCCGAGGGTGATTTATTGGTACTGCCCGATACTACAAAGGTATGTCGTGCTTCTATTTTAAATTTGTAGTTTATATTGCTTTATACATATATTTTGCACTACTCTCAATATTATTAATTTTATTTCTTACTGTGAGATTATCGTACTACTTAAAATAGGTTTTGCCCTGCTCGAAATCTATCAACGGTACCGCCCGAAATAAATCAATGATACTGCCCAAATTTAGTAGTAGTACCCGGCAATAAAAAGGTTTCGTAGTGATCTTATGTTTGTTTGATTTTTTTAGTCAGATCTTAATTCCGACTTCGTGTGTTGTGAAAATGCAAACGAGGCATTGATTGTTTCTATCGGAAGTGTATATTCTCATCTTCCTACCTATACGTATTGTACATCTAATAAGCTAATCTTCAGATAACACATTGATTTTCACATAACACACTTGTTGAATCGATATTTCACTGGCCAGGCATGACGCTGAATGCAGCCACACGTCATCTAACCTACTCACTAGATTTGCAATAAAAAGAGAAGGACCAGCGAGTGTGCATTTTCGTGGCAGCACCGTGATGGAAATTTTGTTGCAGCACCGTGGATTTACAACAGCAAGAGAAGGCGTGTTGGTGCTCAGAGGGTCGCCAAGCACAGGAGGAACATGCGGCGCGGGGAGGAGGAAGCCAGGGCGGGCGCGGGCCCGTGGAGGAGGCCATGGAGGGGGACGACATGGGGAGGATCAGGCCGAGGCGGGTTGTGACGCCCCTGATTTATGATCATGTATAGTGATCATACACGCAAGGTACACGATTGAGATCAGGGACTCACGTAAGATATCACAACACAACTCTACAAATAAAAATAATACAAACTGTATAATACAATCCAGGGGCCAAGAGGGCTCGAATACAATATCTCGAGATCACAAAGTTAGCGGAAGTAATAGTATCTGAGTACAGACACGAATAACATGGTTGCCTTAAGAAGGCTAGCACAAATAATCAACCACTCGATTGAAAAGGCGAGGCCTCCTGCCTGGGAACCTCTGAACTACTCCTGGTCGACTGGGAACTCGACGTCGTAGTAGGCGCCTCCGGGGTACTCCCGCTCCTGGGCTCCAACAATTGATTGCAGTAACCGGGTATATAAAACAAATGAGGGAATAAATCAAGGTGAGTATCTAGCATACTCAGCGAGACTTATACCCAGGCTACTAAGCATTTATGCATTGGTATCAAAATGGTAGAAGAGGCTGTATAGTGGACTATAAGAAAGAAATAGCAGGGTAAGGGGGAATACACTAGCCCTATCGAACACTAGCATCTTCACATGATTCTTCCAGCATGAGAGGAGAATAGCCAACAGTTATACTAAATTGAATGTAATAACAGTGCAGCATAAGTTGATGCAGCATTGAATAATAGTAAGTTGTAATAATTACCAATGCTCCCGATATTCCTTCCTTGACTTCCCCGCGAGGAAGACATCCGGGAACAATAGTTTACTTGTAATAGTTTGTATTAGTAGGATCGGGCTTCAGCATAAAGTGTCATGTTACCGTGGACACGACTATTCGAATGGATTTCATCCCTGCAGTGGCTGCACTACTATTACCCTAAACGCTCAGATCTCCAGGGTGGCGTACACCTTGTTAGGGAATGACCCACCGATGCTATCCGACACGACGTAGTCCTACCTAGGCTCAGCAGAGAGGCCATCCGCCTGTCTAAATCCTAAGTACGCATGGACTTTGGACCCTTGCCCTTTGTATACCTCCACTGTGCCTGGCTAGCCGGTGAAGCACAAGCAAATATCATAGCTTGAGAAAAAAGGACACATCACTTCCCGGCGCAGGCCGCGGTACTGCTGACGTATGAAGAGCTTTCGATAGAATATACGCCGCGGAGGGCCCACACCGAAATCCCACGTGGAGGTAGCGCGTATAGGGCACGTCGACCCACTCAAGTCATCCACCTGACCCATTTAACACTACTAGAAAATAGCTTATTAGTGGCGCACAAGTTTTGGACATTAATGGTTCACATTCGATGCGCCATTCCTACCGCGCCATTACTAACACTTAGTAATGGCGCACATTTGGTGCGCCATTACTATCCCAGACAGTAATGGTGCACCAGGAGTGCGCCATTACTAAGGCCAGAGGTGCGCCATTGAGATCCAGGACAGTACTGGCGCACACTAATAAGGCCAGAGGTGCACCATTACTATGAATATTAGTTTTTTTTTCTTTTCTGTATTTGCAGAGGTTACAAAATACATCACAGATATAAAAATTATCATCAACATGACTGACGGGGATCAACCCCGGCAAATCCCATGGTCAGGGACCCTGGGTTAGTCATGAGAGGCACAGGTTGGACGATAGCTCGTCGGCAAACAAGAGGACACATTCCAACTCGATATTATTAATGAGGGAGATGCGATTACCGTGGATGCCAAGGCTGGAGCGCTCAAGGCTAGGGTTACAGATGATATTGGATGCCTTTTGGCGTCGCCCCTCCTAGCCCTTATATACTGGGCTAGGTCTCTGGGCGTTCATCTACATTTACAGGTAAGCTTTCCTAACCCTAGCTTGCTCCGTACGACAGGTCTTCGCACCTTCCTTGTGAGTCGCAGACTCCTGTGTCAGTGCCAACTAGCGGGCCAAGGCGGGTCCAGGCGGGTCTTCATGGGCCTTCTATCTTCAGGGACACCGGGTAGGCTTATCTGTAGGAGTCGTGGGGTCACCCCCTCGTCAGTAGCCCCCGAGTGCCTGGGGGACTCGAAGAGTCGCGTAGGGACTCGAGTATATCCATTTGTCGGTCGTTTGTATGCGCGGTACAACTGCGGGTCGCTGGCAGTCTGGTGGCCATGACAAAACCTGTTTCGAGGGATGCTAAGCTGAAAGGGCCCAAGGATTCGACTGGTCGAGCCTTGGTGAATTGCGCTAGTGGCAAACACCGCAGTAGCCCAATCAAACCCACGTCCCTCGACGTGAGCTTGGAACACTGGTGTCGAGCAAAAGTCATGCCGCTTCAGGTCTTACGGTGTTCATTTGCCGTCAGTAATGTGTGTAGCCTAAGGCGCGTCCGCCCAGCTTTTTCTATCATGCGCGGCGCATGGAAAAGGTTGGGAGTGAAATCGCTCTTCGGCAAGTCCCAGCCCGGCCGAACTTCGCAGCGGGGTCTTACCTACACACTAATCTTGCGTGGCATCTGGGAACAGTGTGTCGTGTTCCAGGAATGTGTGTTTTTGAGGCGCGGAGCCTAATAGTATTGCACCCGCTTGGAACAAAACATCAAGCGAGCTGTTCACTTATTCACCCGCGGAGCTTGTTTCGAGTGCTCCGGCGAGGGGTTCTTCGCGAGTGGTCACTCGAATGCCGTTTCGGCTCTTGAGGTGAGGGAGCACCTGAGACTCTTAGCGCCGTATGATCTTGGCGATAGCATGTTTGTCTTGTGTCGGGTTGAGGGAGCACCCGAGACTCGAGAGTGCGAGTGGTCACTCGAGCACATTGCTCACTTTTAGGCGGCTGCTCACCTGAGGCTCGGTTTTGAGTGGGTACGCTCCCGATGGGAGTTTAAATATATTTGAAAAATGTGTTTAAGAAATCATTCTTGATGTCTGTTGGTATTCTTCGCCGCTTGTCAGGATAACGATGCCTCTATTTGATGGTTGTCAGGGATGCTCCGCCAGTGAGCCGTCACGTCTTCATGACCGGTCATAATGATGACCGCTGTGGCGTGTGGAAGGCGTTGGTTGAGTTTCCGATACGTGTGTTGGAAACGCGCGTGAATTGACGCGTCTCACGCACAGTGCGTCCCGTGGGAGAGCATCTTGGTCTTGGAATCTGAGATGTCTACGACGTTTGGTCTTTGAATTAATTGCTGATGTCGTCTTGGCTTCTCTGTTCTGCGAGATTTTTTTTCTATAAATGAGCCTTTCTCTTCCACAGTGTTTCGCCTCTATCCACCTTGCTTCTTTGCCTCTTCCTTCTTCTCTTCTTCCTCTCATGGTTCCCAGGCGAGGTGTTGGCCGTGGCCGTGTTCGTCGTGGCCGTGGTGGCCGTACACCACGCTCATGCCGTGGTGGTCGCCATGGTACGGCGCCAGTGCCTTCCTTCTCTCCCTTGGAGGAGGGGTTCTGGCGCTATGATTTTCTTTTACGCGTTCGTGGCCAGATCACCAATCGCGTTCTTCTTCCCTCTGCTTTTTCCGCCATTGTGTCTGAACGTGGCTTAGATGGCTTGCTTCTGCATCTTCAAGGGAGCTGTCGATCTCCTTCTTATGTTGACTTGGAGGTTGATAGCTCCCGCTTGGTTTTTCTTGGCTCTTGTTGGAGTTTGTTTTCTCGACGGTTGAATTTGCGAGATGGTGATATGCTCATCTGTCGTTTTGACGGCGAAAGCACTGTCACTGTCCGCGCGTTCCACCCGAGCGGCAACAGCATGGATCCGCACTTGCAGGAGTCGAGCAGCGACAGCTCCACAAGGTCGAGGAGTCCTACGCCTACATCTTCTACAGCTCCGTCTTCTGGCGATTCCTCAGGTGGTGATGCCGTCTCCATCAGCTCCGAAGAGGACATCGACGTCAAGCCGTCGATCAAGCGGGCGCGCCAAGCGACCTTGTAGAACTGGAGGCGGCCTCATCTTCGCTGGCAACTCGGAGAAGAAGCTGTGCAGCCGGAGAAGAAGGCGTGCAGCTGCAGCTGGAGAAGAAGCTGGTGGAGCAGGAGAAGAAGCTGGTGGAGCATCGACAAATAAGTCGATCTTCACCCTTTTGTTATGTCATTGATATCCTCTGCTAGCTCCCTTTTTTCCTTTGTCTGTGGTGATGCCCTTGTATCAGAGTCGATTACCCCTCATGGGCACACATGTAGAAGTCTTAATTCCTTGGGTAATTCCCTCTTGTAACAGGAGCTTCCTTCTATCCAAATGTAGTTGAGTCCTTGTATACCTTTATGGTTGAGTTCAAGCTGTGGTTGAGATTTTGCAATAAACTGTGTTTTCGACTCCTGCGACGCACTGTCTTTGACTCCTTCTAAAGGCGCGGAATGTCTTCGATTCCATCTGATAGCGTTAGATGTCTTCGACTTCATCTGATGGCGTGAAATGTCTTCGACTCCTCCCGCGATGTACTGACTTTAACTTTCTAGTGTGTTCTATCGGGTGCGCGGCAGCGCTCCCGATGGGAGTAGCCCCCGAGGCTACGTTTGAGTTGTAGAGTCAAACGTAGGCTTAAAACTTCGCATATTTCCTCGCGGTTCAACTCTGGAGTAGTCCCCGAGTTTTGGTTGTTTGTCGTCCGGGTGAAGACTTGAAGATTGCTAGCTTGGTGTTTTTGAATAGGACCGTAGCGTGTCTCGGGGAATGCTTATGCCTAAGCCCCCGAGTTTTTAAGGTGAGCTCGCGTAGGTGGCGATAGCGTCTCTCAGGGGGATTTTGCTCTTAAGCCCCCGAGTGCTTTGGTTAAGATCGCTTCAGTGGCGATAGCGTCTCTCGGGGGGATTTTGTGCTTAAGCCCCCAAGTGCTTTGGTTAAGATCGCGTAGGCGATAGCGTCTCTCGGGGGGATTTTATTCTTAAGCCCCCGAGTGCTTTGGTTAAGATCGCGTAGGCGATAGCGTCTCTCGGGGGGATTTTATTCTTAAGCCCCCGAGTGCTTTGGGTAAGATCGCGTAGGCGATAGCGTCTCTCGGGGGGATTTTATTCTTAAGCCCCCGAGTGCTTTGGTTAAGATCGCGTAGGCGATAGCGTCTCTCGGGGGGATTTTATTCTTAAGCCCCCGAGTGCTTTGGTTAAGATCGCGTAGGCGATAGCGTCTCTCGGGGGGATTTTATTCTTAAGCCCCCGAGTGCTTTGGTTAGGGTCGCGTAGGCGATAGCGTCTCTCGGGGGGATTTTATGCTTAAGGCCCCGAGTGCTTTGGTTAAGATCGCGTAGGCGATAGCATCTCTCGGGGGGATTTTATTCTTAAGCCCCCGAGTGCTTTGTGATGGCAGTATTTGGGCAACATTTATTTTATTGCGGTCGAGCGGCTACATGAGTTGCCGGTCATGTCTGACCGATGGGGACTATGGTTAGAACAGTCGCAAGTTTGCTACGTTCCATGGGTTACCCACGTCCTCGTCTGTCTTCGGGTTCTTCAGCCTGTAGGCGCCACCTGCGATGACTTCTGAGATTATAAATGGTCCTTCCATTGGGGGGCAAGTTTATGGACCTTCTCTTGTATCAGCCGTAGGAGTAGGTCACCTTTGTTGAAGGTTCTAGTGCGCAAGCGACTGCTTTGGTAGGTGCGTAGCTTGTCCTGGTATCCCTCTGATTTTGCCAGGGATGTATCTCTTGCTTCGTCAGCTGTATCTTTGTCATCTTTTAATGCTTCTTCTCCTTCGTACCCGGTGACCCAAGGTGCTCCGAACTTGAGGTCATGTGGTAGTACTACCTTTGCCCCGTACACCATGAAGAAGGGTGTGTACTGGGTCGCGGTGTTTGGTGTAGTTCGTAGGCTCCATAGTACCGCGGGGAGTTCTTCTACCCAATTGTCGGCGGCTTGCTCGAGTGGTGCGAGGAGCCGCTTCTATATTCCCCCGCATACAAGGCCGTTTGCTTTTTTCACTTGGCCGTTGGACTGCGGGTGCGTGACTGATGCATAATTGATTTTGATGCCCAGTTCTTCGCAAAAGTTCTGGAATTCTGCGGCTGTGAAGTTTGTGCCGTTGTCCGTGATGATATTGTGTGGCACTCCGAACCTGAAGATGATCGATTTGATGAAGTTGACAGACGTGAGGGCTGTGGAGCTGGTGATGGGCACTGCGTCGATCCATTTGGTGAACTTGTCGACTGCGACGAGCAGGTGTGTCCTTCCACCCTTTGATGATTTCTTGAGTGGTCCCACCATGTCGAGCCCCCAGGTGGAGAACGGCCAGGATAGTGGTATGATCTTGAGCTCTGAGGCGGGAGCGTGTGGCCTGTTGGCGAATTTCTGGAAGGCGACACAACGTCGCACAATTGCCTCTACGTTTTTCATGGTTGTGGGCCAATAGAACCCGGCTCGGAATGCTTTGGACACGAGTACTCGACTGCTCGCATGGTGCCCGCAGGTGCCTTCGTGGATTTCGAGAAGTAGGGCTTTGCCGTCCTCTTCGTCGATGCACCTTTGGAGTATCTGGGTCATGCTGCACTTGTATAGCTGTTTGTTGATCACCGTGAACGCCTTGGATCGTCGGCTGATGCGCCGTGCTTCGGCCACGTCCTGCGGTAGCGTACCTTCGATTAGGAATCGTAGGAACGGTTTTTCCCAGACAGGTCCTTCGAGCTCTGTCGGAGCTGTGCTGTCGGGTGTGCTGGTGCTTATGCCTTATGATGGGCTATCTGCTGCCACCTGCGCGTCCTCGCCGTCCACGACTGCTTCAGGTGCTGCTGCCTGTACCTTGATGGATCTCTGGCTGATGCTTTCGAGAAAAACGCCGGGTGGTATTGGTCCTCCGGTCGAACCAATGTTCGCGAGTTCGTCAGCTTCTGTGTTGTTGGCCCTGGTGATGTAGTTTAGCTCGCAGCCGTCGAAACTTCCTTCGAGTGCGTTGTAGAGCTTCTGGTAGGCCGCCATGTTGTCGGCTATTGCGTTGCAGTTTCTCATCGTCTGCTGGACGACGAGATTGGAGTCCCCGTAGATTATGAGGCGAGTGGCTCCGCACGTTTTGGCCATGCACATGCCATGGAGGAGTGCCTCGTATTCTTCTTTGTTGTTGGAGGCGTGACTGAAGTTGATCTGGAGGACATATTTTAGCTTTGTTCCTTTGAGGGAGATGAGCACAACTCCTGCCCCGACTCCTTGTTGTCTCTTGGACCCATCGAAGAACATTGACCATGAACTTGATATGTCTGGGGGGCCTGGTGTCTGAACCTCCGTCCACTCGACCAGGAAATCTGGGAGTGCTTGGGCTTTGATGGCTGTTGGGTGCTTGAACTGCAGGCCCCGCGGGCTGAGCTCAATGTTCTACTCGGCGACTCGTCCAGTCGCTCCAGGATTGTGGAGTATGTCAGCGAGTGGTGCTCTGCTCACGATTGTGATAGGGTGCTCGTCGAAGTAGTGGGACACCTTTCTTGAGGTCATGATGACGGCCAGTAGTAGCTTCTGATAATGAGGGTACCGCTGCTGGGATTTGGTCAGGAGCATGCTGAGGTAGTAGATTGGTCTCTGGATGCTCTAGACCTTGCCTTCTTCTGTGCGTTCGACAACGAGCGATGTGCTTACTACACTGTTGCGTGCTGCCACGTAGAGGTATAGCTTCTCTCGTTCCTTGGGTACCGCCAGGATTGGTGGGGTCGAGAGTGTCTTTTTCAGGTCCGCGAATGCTTGGCGGGCTTCCTCCGTCCACTCGAATTTCTCTCCTTTCCTGAGAAGCTGATAGAAAGGCAGTGTGCATTCTCCCAGCCTGCTGATGAAGCGGCTTAGGGCTGCGAGTTTTCAAGTGAGCTGTTGTACTCCTTTGACGTCGGTTGGTTCTTGCATTCGGGCGATGGCTTGGACTTTCTCAGGGTTTGCCTCGATTCCTCGGGCAAAGACCATATAGCTGATCAGCTTCCCCGCCGGTATGCCGAATGTGCACTTCTTTGGGTTGAGTTTGATTCTGTATTTGTTGAGCGCTGGGAAGGTTTCACGCAGGTCGTCGAGTAGTGTGGCTGCTTTGTAGGTCTTGATGACAATGTCATCCACATAGACTTGCACATTTCTTCCGATTTTCTCTTTTAGGCAGGCCTGCATCATTCGCTGGTATGTGGCGCCTGCGTTCTTAAGTCCGAAGGGCATGGTCCTGTAGCAGAATACGCCATAGGGGGTGATGAACGGTGTGTGCTCTTTGTCTTCTTCCTTCATCCTGATCTGGTTGTATCCTGAGTAGGCATCAAGAAAGGAAAGTAGATCGCACCCTGCTGTCGAGTCGATTATCTGATCGATTCTAGGCAGGGGAAAGTGGTCCTTCGGGCAATGCTTGTTGACTGGTCCGTATTCGACACACATGCGTAGCACGTGCGTGTCTTTCTTGGGCACCAGCACTGGGTTGGCTATCTAGGTGGCTTTCTTCGTTTCTAAGATGAACTGGGCGTCGAGTAACCGGTTGACTTCCTCTCCGATTGCTCTGCGCTTGGGCTCCGAGAATCGTCTCAGAGCTTACTTCACCGTCTTCGTGTTTTGCTTGATGCATAGGGCGTGCTCCGCGTATTCGCGTGGTATTCCAGGCATGTCGGCTGGGCACCAGGCGAATATTTCCCACTCATCTCGAAGGAAAGCGACGAGAGCCGTAGCCTGCTCCTCTGGTAGGTGGGCGTACACGCGGACTGTTTTTTCCGGGTCCGTCGGGTGCACTTGGTGAGTGATTGTGTCGCTGTCGATGTTGAAGTCGCGTTCGTACTCCTTAGATTCGCTTCGGCTCACCAATGGGAAGGTACTCTTGTCCGTCACCATGGCTATTTCTCTGAGTTCTTGTTCGGCTCCGAATGTGTCGGAGATTTTGTGAAAGTCACGGTCCCATTGATCTGATTTGATGAAGCTTCCGTTGATCGTGAGGACTCCCGTTGATCCTGGCATCTTGAGCTTGAGGTAGGCGTAGTGTGGAACCTCCATGAACTGCGCGAATGTTGGTCGTCCCAATATGGCGTGATACTGCGATTGCCAGTCGAGTACTTCGAACTCGAGGACGTGCTTTGCGAAGTTGCGTCGGTTGCCGAAGACAACTTCAAGTTCGACGACTCCGAGGGATGTGGCTGCTTCTCCTGGGACTATCCCGTGTAACACGGTGCTCGATTTCTTCCATACTGATCGTGGGATCAGCATCTTTTGCAGGGTGCTGGCGAAGATGATATTCATGCTGCTGCCTCCATCCATGAAAACCCTATCCATGTCGTATCCTCCGATTTGTGCATCGAGCACTAGGGGCGCGTGCCCCGTTCTTGGGACTGCGGGTGTATGGTCGTCCTGTGAGAACGTGATGCTGGTCTCCGCGTCATGTAGCTGGTAGACTTCGACTATGTTTATGCTCTCGGCTGCTCTAGCTTGCAGGGTGTAGGCATCGCGTTGTGCTTGTGGCGCCCTTCCCTCTTGGATCATGAGCACCTGTCCTTGCAGCGAGCTATCACGTCCTTCAGGGCTTGAGGGCGGGAATTGTTCGGGTCGCCGGTTGCACTTGTCTTCTTTCTTCTTCTCTTTCTTGAGGTCGTCGGCTAGCTCGTTGAACAGGCGGCAGCATCTCAAAGTGTGACCTGACCTGACGCGTCCCCAGTCATCCTCGAAGCTGTGGATCATGCAGGGTCCTGCTAGCTGCTCTCTAGCCGCGAGTTTGCTAGATCCGGCGTGCCTTTTCCTTCTTGAGATTATGAAGATTTTCTCGTGATCCTCCGGGTGTTCGTGGAAGCGAGGGTCGGTTTCGATTCCTCGACTCATGTCTTGGTTCTTGATGAGGTTGGCGAATTCATCTGGCCTTCGATTTGGGTCATAGTACTCGTCCACCGGCGTCTCGGAGTCGCTGTCCTGGCTGGCGGCAGGTGCTCGTGCGACGACGTGTCGTCGAGTGGTCGTCGGTTGCACGGCTGCGTGACGTGGCTCGTTCAGTGGGGCCTCGCTGTAGATCTTCCTTGCGCGCCTTTTGGGTCGTCGATTCCTTTCTCCTTGGCGATGGTTCTGCTGATCGCTGGTTTCGATCTCGCAGTCATCGTCTTGATGTGCGGCGGGTGCCCGGGCGGCGGTGGGTTGTCGAAAGATTTGCGAGTCCTCCGCTGTGCGTCGCGGTTCGTCGAGTGGAATTCCTTCGTAGAGGCCTCTCGCCGTTCTTTTGGGTCGTCGACTCCTTCGCTGCTGACGCTGCGCTTGGCCATTACCGTAGTATCGGTCCTGGCACAGCTGTAGCCCAAGCGATCTTGGGGCGGCAGAGATGTTCACCGTGATCTTGAATCCTTTGAGTGGGCTAGATCTGGTCCTTTCCCTTGAGTTGTGGCTTGCTGAAGACGGGACCGCCGAGATCGTGATCCCAACCTGTGTGGTTCCCACAGACGGCGCCAATTGACGGGGATCAACCCCGGCAAATCCCATGGTCAGGGAACCTGGGTTAGTCATGAGAGGCATAGGTTGGACGATAGCTCGTCGGCAAACAGGAGGACACGTTCCTGCTCGATATTATTGATGAGGGAGATGCGATTACAGTGGATGCCAAGGCTGGAGCGCTCAAGGCTAGGGTTAAAGATGATATTGGATGCCTTTTGGCATCGCCCCTCCTAGCCCTTATATACTGGTCTAGGTCTCGGGGCGTTCATCTACGTTTACAGGTAAGCTTTCCTAACCCTAGCTTGCTCCGTACGACAGGTCTTCGCACCTTCCTTGTGAGTCGCAGACTCCTGTGTCGGTGCCAACTAGCGTGCCAAGGCGGGTCTTCATGGGCCTTCTATCTTCAGGGACACTGGGTAGGCTTATCTGTAGGAGTCGTGGGGTCACCACCTCGTCAATGAAAGCAATAAAATACGCCCATATGTAACAGCCACATCAGAATTCTTAACTAACACCATTATTAACAAGAGAGCAAATCACAAAGTATAGCATGAGAGTACAAAAATTCTTAACCAACATGTCATAAATTACACTTAAGATGCCTCATTCCTCGTCAGAAGATGAAATGACGATGAGTTTGTTCTCTCTTGCGGCCTGAGTTGTTTCCCATACTATAGCTTGGCGTGTCAGGTCTGCTGGAGGGATGTAGACGTCGTTGTCGTCGCCCGGGGGTGTTATGCCAGGGTAGTTGCGCGCCCAAACGGCATTGAACTCCGCCTCCTCTGCTGCGTCTCATCCTCTATCTCACGCCTATTTCGAAACAGCTCTGAAGCAGTGGGGTGAATATCAGAGCTTGTCGTCGAAAAGCGAGATGCATAGGAGGACGCCGTCGACGCAGAGAGGCGCGGGCCCGTGGAGGAGCCCGATGAGGATGGCGCCGGCGCTGGCGCGAGAGCGAGCGCAGGCGGACAGGGGGTGGCGGCACCACGTGCTATACGGCCGCCGGTGCTAATGTGGCATGTTTGGCGGGAGCGAACCATGTCAGTCGTGCTGCAAAATATGTAGTTAGTAATAAGCAATGCACACATTATAATATAACTCAAGCATCAATATGGAAGAATTAGTTCAGAAATAATTATGGAAAGAGAACTATTGCCTAAATCATTTCAAGCAACATCACTAATCAAGCAAAACTTCTACTCGTGATTCTGTAATGAAAACTAGGGCAGCGCAAATTAATGCGATAGTACTCTACTATAACTACATTGATTCAATTAATTTGGTTCTCGGGAGTTTGCAGCTCACCGGAGACCAATCTTATCACAAATCCCACACATAATGCTAAAAAAGAACACCCTGAGTTTTATTTTTCCCTTGAGTCAAATGACATCACAAGATTCTGAACTCAAAATAAACTATAATCTTTAGACAGTTCAGATTGTGCATTTCAGTTAAGTACCACAAGTTTATTTTGCACTTAGATACGACCTGATAAATAACAACAATCCTAATCCACAGCCGACATCAAAACTACAACTACTGCACTTACTTATTGTGATAATAATAGAAATGTATGATGTGGAAACAAAAGCATCTCTTCAAAAGGACAAATTGGACCTTTAGCTTAACAGAAGCAATTCTGCCGGAAGTTCAATTTTGCCCAACAGGAAAACTACACAATTGTCTTTAACAAAAAGTTGGTTATCAGGTATGAAAAAATTGAATCCAAAGATATTTTTATGGAATTTAGTCATTAGGAATGCTCCTTGTATATTGTGTAATGGTTAACTATATGACATCCGCCCTTTCTAGAATACACTCCATTTTTCATTTGGTAACTTCAATATTGGTCTCTTATTATTCGTTTATCAGTTGCACTAATAGTAAAGCACATTTTGCAGATGGCAAAAAAAATTAGGTACTTCTGAATGTCGGTGGACCAGATAGGGTTTCAAGACTGCAAATGGATGAGTCTGTTGCCGAAGTTCGTGGATATAGCAAGTCGATAATCAAATATGTGCCAACATCATTGGTATGAACTCTTACCTCTGCTGATGTGAATGTTTTGAGAGATAGTCATAGTTCATAATGCAATATAGAACAATTACGAATTTTATAGTTGTGGTAAATTTGACAATTGTGCTAGCTTCTTTGCTCTACCTTAATAGGTTTCCAGCCTGGCTGCCTGAAATGAAATCATTTCAAGCATTAGTAGTCATATGACCCTTTATCAGTGGTAATGGCATACTGGAAGGGCCTCATATAGTTCAACCTAGGCATACTGGAAGGGCCTCATATAGTTCTACCTAGCCAAATTACAGAACAGAAATTCGGAATGCTACCTTACACAAGAACCTCGTAGATTTGAACCTAAGAAATAATTAAGCAGTAAACGCAGGAGGGAGAGAGAGATGGAGGGAGAGGGAGGCTCACCGTGGCGTCGTCGGAGACGGGCAGGGAAGTCGGGGGCAACGAGTTCGAGGAGGTCGGCGGCGCACGAGTTACAGCAGAGAGGAGGCGAGGCGTGGTGAGAGAGAGAGAGAGAGGCTCACCGTGTCGTCGCCGGAGACGGGCAGGGTGGACGGGGGGGGGGGGGACGAGATCGAGGAGGTCGGCGGCGCACGAGTACACTACAGAGAGGCAGCGGGGCGTGGTGAGAGAGACAGAGAGAGAGGCACACCGGAGGGGCAGGGGCGGGGGGCACGAGCTCGTGATAACCCACAACTGCAGGGGATCGAGATAGTCCTCGTGGGTAAGAATAACCCAATTTATAGATTCGACTCAAGGGGAGCCAAAAAATACCCACAAGCTTTGACAGTGGAGTTGTCACAACCCTAGTTTTGGTATGTGCTTTTTATTTCTAGAAATAATGCATCATGTTTAAATTACTTTATTTAATAATTGAGGATTTGGAAAAGCCTCAAAAAGAATTTAAATAAATGGCCAGAGAAAAATATATTTCCAAAAAAATCTTCTGAACTTTTGAAAAATCTTTATAAATGGGCATGATCACATTTCATGTGTTGTGGGTCCCATGTCATGCTCATGGATTTCTGAAAAAGTCCAAAAGTGCCTTTGGAAATTAAATATTATTCATATTTGAATTGAAATTCAAATGTTTTGAATTTCAAAAATTCTCAAACAGTGGGTGTGGCTACTGATATGTCACCTAAGCCCAAATAAAATGCTTGGGGATTTTATAAAAATTCTCTGGGTATTTGTTTTAGAGAAAAACAAACAAAACAGAAACAATAAAAGAAAAAAGGAAAGAAACTCACGTGCTTACCCTTCTGGCCCACCTGGCCCATCTGCAACTGAAGACTGGCCCAGCCCACCAGGGGCAGATCCGTCTTCTTCCTGGCGCCAGGAGGACAGAGGCGTGGCAAGCATGCCGGCACCCTTGCCACCTCCTGCTTGCCACGGGACATCCCCGTCCTCATCTCGTCGCCAGGATAAGGCCCTGGACGCCTCCTCCATTCCCTCCTGTTTTTTCCAGGCCGCTCCCCTCCTTCCTCCCCTTTTTCTGCGCGTACCCGAAGCTCGCCGGCGGTAGCCGTTGCGCACAGACGTGGCCACTTGCCTTCCCTTGCCACACCAAGTTGTCCAGGAGGTGCGCGCCGTCGAGAAGCACCGCCCCGCTGAAGATCGAGACCCCTGCCGCCTTGTATACGACGCCAGCTTCGCCGAAGCGCTCCGGCCGCCATGGCCTTCCTCCTGCAAATTCGTCACCGCAACCTCTGCTCAGCCTCCGTCGCCAGCACCACTGTGCTCGGGGTGAGGTTCTCTTCAAAACACCCCGCTCCATGCTCTGTTTTGTGCCCCGTCGCAAATTTCCCGTCGAGGCAGAACTCCGGCCGCCGTGGAGCTCCTCACCGCCGTGGCCTCCGGCCTCCTCCAGCTGGCGCGTGGGCTCCACTGGATGCGCGCGTGCAAGGGTTGCATCCTTGTGCCCTTGGCGCAGCCATCCGTGGCCGGAGCCGCCTTCCGCAGCAGGCGCCTCCGCGTCCAGAGACGTCGGCGTCAAGCCGCCGGCCACCCATGCCTAACCTCCCTGCTAATTCCCCCCTCTCTCTATGACAGTGCCCCCCACCCCGATAATTAAACCGGTTTAGTTAAATTAACCCCCTGTTAGTTTAATTTAAACCGGGGAATTACCGTGAGCCACTGACATGTGGGACCCCCATGTCAATTGGACCAGCCAACCCCCCCTGATGTTATGCCAACACAAGCATGATGCAGTAAATCAATTTTCCAGATTTTAAAATATTCCAGAAATTCCTGAAAATGTTTAAATCTTTGAAATTGAATAACATTTAAACCATAAATCCAAATCAAACAAATAATATATGAAAAAATATCAGAAAAATGCAAGGAATCCAAATATGCAACTTTCAAGCATGAAAAATTAGTTTACAATGAACAAACAGTAGCAAATGCAATATGGAAAATTTTGAATATTCATTTGTAGTTTGAATTTGGAATTCTTTTCCAAATATACTTCAATTAACATGTTGTAACATGAACATAGGTCACATCAGCACCATGCCATGCTATTTTAAGCATCTTGTTTATGCATTGCAATGTATGATTTATACTTTGTTGTCTCGGTGTTTGCCTCTTCTCAATAGATTCATCGCCGGACGTAATTTCCGACTGCTCTGAAGACTGGCACCTCATGATTGTCAACAAGGCAAGCAAACCCCATTGAGCATGTCTATATAAACCCATTTCCCTCTTGTTCTCTTCTGCATGATAAGGTGATTCACATGTTACCCTTCTACCGCTAGTTGAACCCATCCTTTGCATGACCTATCATTGCTGCCACAGTATTAAGAAAACCTCAACCTAGCAGATACAAGATTGTTTGTGTTCATCATGTGGCCCTTCATCCGTGTAATGCTTATGCTATGCTTAGAGTGTTTTCAATGAAGTTGATCCATCTGGGTGATGTATCGGGATGGTAGTGAACATTGCAACATGATGGTAATGTGTTGGTGAAGTCACCCTAACAAAGGTGAACAATGAGAGGCTGTGTAGGAGTACACAGTGGTTTGTATCATTTACACTTCCCTAGGCCCTGAGTTCTCGTGTTGTGATCCAAGACAAGAGTACTTCCACATGCAGGGCTATGGGACCCCGTTTGGCCTACTAACTCACCCCGACTATGGTCCAAGATTCGCATGGGTTATTGCTTCTTCGATTTGATTTTGTGCCGGAGTGGGAGGAGATGCACGGTTACTTTCTAGAAAGTTTTAGGCAAGCGCAGTTCCATACATCGAGGTGGGCTTGTCGGACCGTCCATACATCGTCTAGTTCCTGAACGGAAACCCCGGCCGGATTCCCGATTGGGGTACATACTCAGATTGGTGGTTCCCTGGACTAGAGTTGGAGCCGTGAGGTAAGTGCCTTGGTGTTTATCCTCGTCCGACATCCGCTTGAAGGATGACGAGTCACGAGCGGTAAGTGATGACACGTGTGTGAAACGTACACCCCTGCAGGGTAATGATCTATTCGAATAGCCGTGTCCGCGGTTATGGACTACTTGGAGACCTTTACTTGATTATTAGACAACCTAAACGGATACTCTAAAACTGCCAAGATAAGTGTGAGTGCTATGGGTTCCTTCCTCGTGGGGAAGTCGAGGAGGAATCCATGGTGGTGTATTGATGTGGTGATAAAGATTAGATGGACTTGAGTGCGCTTCTCATCTCAACTCTATGTAGCCGTAGTACAGGATAGCCAAGTCAAAGCTTTCTGCATTACAACTCCACTTTCCTTTACCTTGATACCTGAGCATAAGTAGTATAGTTCTGATGTAAGTCTTGCTGAGTACGTCTTTGTACTCACATTTGCTTATTTTATGTTCTAGAGAGGAGACCATTGACCCTGATGGTGGCCTCTACCTCGAGCTCGACGCCGACTAAGTCGTATAGTTCCAGACAGCAGCCTGGTTCCTTTGGAGGTTCGTTGTATTTTCTTTCAGGCTTCTTAAGTCATTTGTTAACCTTGTCTTTACTAAGAAATAATTTGCTTCCGTTGTTGCTTGATGTAATGTTGGATCCCAGTTATGTGATCTCTACTTGTAACACTACTATATCTTCTTTGTTTATCAGATGCAATAAAACTATGAGTTTGTAGAGTTCATTTTGTGTTACCTGCTATTATACACTTGGCATGCATGTTGCGTGTATATTTATATCGTGCATGTCATGTGTGGGGTTCGATAGCTTAGTTGTGCTCTCGCCGGCGGTCTATCTTACACCAAGTGGCCCTGAGATGTGTGCAGCTTGGGGCATCGCGATGCGATTGCTCGTGACTCCGTCACGTGGCACACTTTGTTGTACGATCGAGCCCGCCCGGGACCCCGACTAAGTTATCGGGCTGGAGTCTTTTTATGTAAGTGTTATGATTCAATCGATAATATGATTGAGGCGACTTGTCTATGAGTATGGGATTTCACCACCCATAATCATTTAGACTTGTGAGCGAACAATGAGGACCCATCTCAGTTGATCATCCGGGCCTGGATGGGATGCCCCTCATGTTCGAGCTTTCCGAGAGTGTCTTGTACTTGGCCTTGTCTGCTTAGACAAGTGGGTATGGCTCTCGGCTCTCCATATGATTGAGTTGTGACTGGAATTACATATGAAAATTCCGGGTCCCGACAGACTTGGTATCAGAGCAGGACTGTCTGTAGGATTATCAAGCCTTGGCCGATGTCGAGTCTAGCATTCTATAGTTATATAGTTACTTGGGTATATAAGGGAACAACGTAAGACTTCCTTTTCTCCTTACCCTCATCGATCTGAGTTCTGAGTCACCCTCATCTTTTCTACGGGAAGATAAAACTAGGTTCTTCTTTGTCTCTACTAGGACATCTCGTTGATTGCTTCTCTGTAGCCGTAGAAGTGTTGTTGTCCCCAAGGGGCATCATTCTATCAAGTTTCATGAGAAAGTTATGTCCAAATTCTTGTAGGATGTCTCATTTTTCATCTCGGTAAAGCCGTTATGCTGTCCGATTCATTCTAGGAAATCTTGTTGAGGAGCATTAGATTTCTAGAATCCCGTGTTGATGCATTTGCAAATCTTTCCTCCCACTCAGATGTCTTTTAGCCAGAGTAACCATGCTAACCATTATGTCAGGGTACTTTGTTACTCGACATATCTGTTGTAGTACCTAGGGAGCCATGATCATCCACAAGAAAACCACCCAGTAAGCCAGCTTCGTATGTATACATTTTTACCTGTGTGATGAACCTAGCCACCATTCTCAAACGTGTTCCCAAATGTCATTCATTAGTAGCCACTCCTCCATGAGGATATTGTATGACTTATTCTAGAAGTTGTTCCTTATGGATCCTTTGTGTCCCGAAGTCCGACCTTTACCTGATGACCATATCGATGCTACTTGAGGCATGATTGTGGTATCCAGAACATCAAGGAGAACATTAGAAGCGGAGTGCTAAATGTCTCTTGGTCGATCCTCCAGACAAGTTATGTTGGCAAGCATCTTGCTATAAGATCTGAGAAGGTGTTATCTTCCTTTGTATCTGCATTCCCCACATATATTCATCATGGTTGTATGAAGTGTTACCAAGATCTCCAGCACAGATTTGGTTAAGACATATGAATGTGGAATTCTCAAGTTATAGAAAGCATGCTCAGCCACTAGGTTATATCCTTCGGTATGAAATGGGAATGTGCCTCTCATTTGACGAATTGTCTCTAAACCATAGTTTCCATCCAAATTTGAGTGTGCCATTCTTTCGAATTCCTTCAACGATCGTTTTTGTATGCCTGAGTCTGCTGAAAGAAACTTCTATGATCACTGTATCAAAAGTTATTCTTTTTTCCTGACTTAGGGAATATTTCTACAAGTCACCTCTCCTTAAGGTGCCTTGTTCGGCATCAAGGGCAACCTAAATCCTCGCTACTTTGAAAACTTGTTCACCATCTACTTAAGCGTGGAACTGTTGCCTACCAAATTGAAACTCCCCTACCTCCTTCCATCATTTTGATGTGTGTTTTGTGTCTCACCTCAAGAGATGTTTTCATATCTCATTCCACGAGTTGGTCATGAGGTTCTCGATCTTCTTGAAGATGCATCCCTGGAGATTTTCCCTCTTATCTTACGTCTTGAATCTCGGGACGAGATTCTTTTGAGTGGGGACGAGTTGTCACAACCCTAGTTTTGGTATGTGCTTTTTATTTCTAGAAATAAGGCATCATTTTTAAATTCTTTTATTTAATAATTGAGGATTTGGAAAATCCTCAAAATGAATTTAAATAAATGGCCAGAGAAAAATATTTTTCAAAAAAAATCTTCTGAAATTTTGAAAAATCTCTATAAATGGGCATGATCACATTTCATGTGTTGTGGGTCCCATGTCATTCTCATGGATTTCTGAAAAAGTCATAAAGTGCCTTTGGAAATTAAATATTATTCATATTTGAATTGAAATTCAAATGTTTTGAATTTCAAAAATTCTCAAACAGTGGATGTGACTACTTATATGTCACCTAAGCCCAAATAAAATGCTTGGGGATTTTATAAAAATGCTCTAGGTATTTGTTTTAGAGCAAAACAAACAAAATAGAAACAATAAAATAAAAAAGTAAAGCAACTCACCTGCTTACCCTTCTGGCCCACCTGGCCCATCTGCAACTGAAGACTGGCCCTGCCCACCAGGGGTAGAGCCGTCTTCTTCCTGGCGCCAGGAGGACAGAGGCATGGCGAGCATGCCGGCACCCTTCCCACCTCCTGCTTGCCATGGGACCTCCCCGTCCTCATCTCGTCGCCAGGATAAGGCCCTGGACGCCTCCTCCATTCCCTCATTTTTTTCCCAGGCCAATCCCCTCCTTCCTCGCCTTTTTCTGCGCGTACCCGAAGCTCGCCGGCGGTCGCCGTTGCGCACAGACGTGGCCAGTGGCCTTCCCTTGCCACACCAAGTTGTCCAGGAGGTGCGCGCAGTCGAGAAGCACCGCCCCGCTGAAGATCGAGATCCCGGCCGCCTTGTAGACGATTCCAGCTTCGCCGAAGCGCTCCAACCGTCGTGGCCTTCCTCCTACAAATTCGTTGCCGCAGCCTCTCCTCAGCCTCCGTCGCCAGCACCACTGTGCTCGGGGTGAGGTTCTCTTCAAAAACCCCCACTCCATGCTCTGTTTCGTGCCCCGTCGAAAATTTCCCGTCGAGGCAGAACTCCAGCCGCCGTGGAGCTCCTCACCGTCGTGGCCTCCGGCCTCCTCCGGCTGGCACAGGGGCTCCACTGGATGCGCGCGTGCAAGGGCTGCATCCTGGTGCCCTTGGCGCAGCCATCCGTGGCCGGAGCCGCCTTCCGCAGCGGGCGCCGCTACGTCCAGAGACGCCGGCGTCAAGCCGCCGGCCACCCATGCCTAACCTCTCGTCTAATTCCCCCCTCTTTCTATGACAGTGGCCCCCACCCCGCTAATTACACCGGTTTAGTTAAATTAACCCCCTGTTAGTTTAATTTAAACCGGGGAATTACCGTGAGCCACTGACATGTGGGACCCCCATGTCAGTTGGACCAGTCAACCCCCCCTGATTTCATGCCGACACAAGCATGATGCAGTAAATCAATTTTCCAGATTTTAAAATATTCCAGAAATTCCTGAAAATGTTTAAATCTTTGAAATTGAATAACATTTAAACCATAAATCCAAATCAAACAAATAATATATGAAAAATTATCAGAAAAATGCAAGGAATCCAAATATGCAACTTTCAAGCATGAAAAATTAGTTTACAATGAACAAACAGTAGCAAATGCAATATGGAAAATTTTGAATATTCATTTGGAGTTTGAATTTGGAATTCTTTTCCAAATATATTTCAATTAACATGTTGCAACATGAACATAGGTCACATCAGCACCATGCCATGCTATTTTAAGCATCTTGTTTGTGCATTGCAATGTATGATTTATACTTTGTTGTCTCGGTGTTTGCCTCTTCTCAATAGATTCATCGCCGGACGTAATTTCCGACTGCTCTGAAGACTGGCACCTCGTGATCGTCAACAAGGCAAGCAAACCCCATTGAGCATGTCTATATAAACCCATTTCCCTCTTGTTCTCTTATGCATGATTAGGTGATTCACATGTTACCGTTCTACCGCTAGTTGAACCCATCCTTTGCATGACCTATCATTGCTGCCACAGTATTAAGCAAACCTCAACCTAGCAGATACAAGATTGTTTGTGTTCATCATGTGGCCCTTCATCCGTGTTATGCTTATGCTATGCTTAGAGTGTTTTCAATGAAGTTGATCCATCTGGGTGATGTATCGGGATGGTAGTGAACATTGCAACGTGATGGTAATGTGTTGGTGAAGTCACCCTAACAAAGGTGAACAATGAGAGGCTGTGTAGGAGTACACAGTGGTTTGTCTCATTTACACTGCCCTAGGCCCCGAGTTCTCGTGTTGTGATCCAAGACAAGAGTACTTCCACATGCAGGTCTATGGGACCCCGTTTGGCCTACTAACTCACCCCGACTATGGTCCAGGATTCGCATGGGTTATTGCTTCTTCGATTTGATTTTGTGCCGGAGTGGGAGGAGATGCACGGTTACTTTGTAGCACGGTTTTAGGCAAGCGGAGTTCCATCCGTCGAGGTGGGCTTGTCGGACCGTCCATACATCGTCTGGGTCCTGAACGGAAACCCCGGCCGGATTCCCGATTGGAGTACATACTCAGATTGGCGATTTCCTGGACTAGAGTTGGAGCTGTGAGGTAAGTGTCTTGGTGTTTATCCTCGTCCGACATCCGCTTGAAGGATGACGAGTCACGGACGGTAAGTGATGACACGTGTGTGAAGCGTACACCCCTGCAGGGTAATGATCTATTCGAATGGCCGTGTTCGCGGTTATGTACTACTTGGAGACCTTTACTTGATTATTAGACAACCTGAACGGATACTCTAAAACTGCCAAGATAAGTGTGAGTGCTATGGGTTGCTTCCTCGTGGGGAAGTCGAGGAGGAATCCATGGTGGTGTATTGATGTGGTGATAAAGATTAGATTGACTCGAGTGCGCTTCTCATCTCAACTCTATGTAGCCGTAGTACAGGATAGCCTAGTCAAAGCTTTCTGCATTACAACTCCACTTGCCTTTACCTTGATACCTGAGCATAAGTAGTATAGTTCTGATGGAAGTATTGCTGAGTACATCTTTGTACTCACGTTTGCATATTTTATGTTTTAGAGAGGAGAACACTGACCCTGATGGTGGCCTCTACCTCGAGATCGACGCCGACTAAGTCGTATAGTTCCAGACAGCAACCTGGTTCCTTTGGAGGGTCGTTGTATTTTCTTTCAGGCTTCTTAAGCCATTTGTTAACCTTGTCTTTACTAAGACATAATTTGCTTCCGTTGTTGCTTGATGTAATGTTGGATCCCAGTTATGTGATCTCTGCTTGTAACACTACCATATCTGCTCTGTTTAGCAGATGCAATGAAACTATGAGTTTGTAGAGTTCATGTTGTGTTACCTGCTATTATACACTTGGTTGTGTGTATATTTATATCGTGCATGTCATGTGTGGGGTTCGATAGCTTATTTGTGCTCTCGCCGGCGGTCTTTCTTACACCAAGTGGCCCTGAGATGTGTGCAGCTTGGGGCATCGTTATGCGATTGCTCGTGACTCCGTCACGTGGCACACTTCGTTGTACGATCGAGCCCGCCCGAGACCCCGACTAAGTGATCGAGTTGGAGTCTGTTTATGTAAGTGTTATGATTCAATCGGTAATATGATTGAGGCAACTTGTCTATGAGTATGGGATTTCACCACCCATAATCATTTAGACTTGTGAGCGAACAATGAGGACCCATCTCAGTTGATCATCCGGGCCTGGATGGGATGCCCATCATGTTCGAGCTTTCCGAGAGTGTCTTGTACTTGGCCTTGTCTGCTTAGACAAGTGGGTATGGCTCTCGGCTCTCCATATGATTGAGTTGTGACTGGAATTACATATGCAAATTCCGGGTCCCGACAGGAGTTGTCAATTCAACCGCACCTGAGATACACTTACTTGCAACAATATATTAATAGTAACTGCGATATGGAAGTGATGGTGACAACGGAAATAGTGGCGGTAAAACAGCAAAAGTAAAACAGCAAAAGCAAACAACTAGTAAGCAGCAGAATTAAGAACACTGTAGGCTAGGGAGATGGATGGTTGGGTGCTGCATGGATGAGATACATCATGTATTTAACTTGGGGCAAGGCACACAGAAAAGCAATGATCATCTAGGCATATATCAAACATTAGGCATGTACCCCACAGGTAGTTGTACGTGCTTGCAATAAGAACTTGCACAACATCTTTTGTCCTACCATCCCGCTACGAACGGGGCCAAAAGGAACTTATGGATATTAAGGTGCTCCTATCAAAGAGCACCGGAACAAAGCATTAACAATCAATGGATACAAGGAATCCTAAAACTATAGTCCATCCCCTTTGGTGTCCCAAGTTGTCTCCTTTGGGATCGCTGGTTCTTGACTATAACAGGTGCATACAACTCGTAGATAGGATCAATAACACAAATATATTCATGCAAACACATAGGGTTCAGATCTGGAAACATGACACTCGGGCCCAAAGTGACAAGCATTAAGAGCAACAAGTTTAAGCAAAGATGATAAACACCAATCTAGATGATAGGCAACATGCCCCCAACAATCTGATAAACTATGACATGATCTAGCTCATCCAATCCCTACCATCACCTTTGCCTACAGTAGGGAATAACTCACACATGGAAGGAGAAGTCATGGAGAGAGGATGGAGTGGTGATGATGATGACGATGGCGATGATCTCCCCTCACCGAAGGCCAAAACAGCCACCGCCCTCCCGGAGAAGAACAGCGGGTGGCGGCGGCTCCGCGACGAGAATTGGGAAAACGACTTCTCTTCTGGGGTTTTCTCGCCACGGGAATAAATAGGGGGGCAAAGTAGGGCACCAGAGGGGGGGAGGACCCTCCCAGGCGGCCTCCTGGCGCGGCCAGGGGTGGGGCCGCGCCAGCAGGGCGCCTGGGGCCCCCTGGCTGCCCTCTGGCCCCACTTCTGGTATATTGGTCCTTCGGGTGCGTGGATTTTCTGTGATTTTTCCTGGAATTTTCTAAGACACCTAAAAATCCATTTTCCTGCCCACAATAAAACCATACAGACAGCTCTGCTGAAAACATCGTTAGCCCGGGTTAGTTTCGTCCAAATCATGCAAGAATGAGGGCAAAACAATAGCAAAAGTGTTTGGAAAAGTAGATACATTTGAGACGTATCAATTCCCCCAAGCTTAGCATATTGCTTGTCCTCAAGCAATTCAGTTCAACGAACTGAATGCTACAAAGAAAACTGTGACAAACTCTTTTGCTTCATTAGATGTATATAAGCATGTTCTATGAAAAGAGTCTAGAAGGTATTGAAACAATGCTATAAGGACAATGCACGAAGCAATCCTTATTTCATGCGAACAATCACAAACAACTAAAAGTAAATAATATGCTACTGAAAATCAAGACAAGATTACAATGCACATAGCTTGAACATATTATAGTGGTATCTTGCTAGCCTCCATGAGTGAAGCAAAACATAAATGCAGAAACTCCTCCAGAGTTTTAAAGGAGACTAGAACTAAGAACTTCAGAATAAGTAATACCACAATCATGCAGAAGACAATCTAGTACTTTGGGACAATGCACATTACACTCAGAATGACAATTATGCTCTCATAGTTGGTGCTTTGAAGAAAGAAGGTGGAGACTCTCGAACCGTGGATTTTGATGGCAAGGTTGAAAACCCGTGGCTGGAAGCAAAGGCTAAACATGTACCAGAGCTCTTGGTTTTGAAAACAGAGATAAAATGTTTTTGGGAGGTGCATGATTTGTCAATGAATGCTAGTAGAAAACCCAATCACTTCTTATGCTAGACGTGTTTCGAGGAACGACTCCCAAGATGGGGACGATCACATCCCCTTAATCTCCTGTAACAGCCCAGATTTCACAAAAAAAAATAAAAAATTTGTTTTCGGTGTGAATTGTTTGATTGCCTGATTTGTTTGCGGTGTTTGCATCCCCGATTTATCGATCGGTGATTATTTTTCCCCCTCTTATCTCGTACCGGACGGAGACCGACCCTTGCCACGCTGACACTCGACCTTTGCGACACCGGGTTTCACCCGATCACCGTCGCGAGACCGCACGAGACCAGCCGCAGCCAACGAAAGGAAAAACCCTGTTTAATAATTAAATGGGATATTTTTATAGCGCGCCAGAAAGTGTTCTCGGAACGGTTCCAACGCGAGGTGAACGCCTTCGGCTCGACGCGCTGATCGCGCAATTCGAAGTTTTACCCGAATCGGAGGTCCTGCGGACCCCCGGCGGTCAGAAACGTGAGCACCGCGCGCGAGAGAGAAAAACCGGGGATGTTTTTGCAAACTCCCAGCCACCTGGGCTATATAAAGACGACCATACTCCCACCTCTTTCTAGGGTTTCCCTAGCCTAAAAATTGCAGCCACCCCCCTGTTTTTTCCTCAAATCTACTCCAAATCAGTCCCAATCCCGAAACCCTAGATCTGGGGCGTTTCCAGCCTTTGGATCCACATCTGGACGGTCCAGATTACGTCTCCCACCTCCACCAGCCGCAACCCAGGGATCCGGGCCCCGCAGGGCCCAGCCGCCCCCTCAGCCACCGCCGCCCGAGCCGCCGGCTGGCTGCCGTGCGCAGCCGCGCCGCCGCCGCACCAGCGAGCGCGCCCAGCCGGTTCCCTCCTCCCGCGCCTCCTTCTTCCTCTCCTCCCTGCTCCCTCTCTCACCTCGCCCCTCCTCCCTTGCAGCAAGACGAAGAGCGCCATGGACGTCGTCCTCCCGCGCGAGGAGCTCGCCCCGCCGCCGCATTGGAGCACGCCGGCAGCCGAGCCCGGCCACGCTCGCCTCCTCCTCCTAGCCACGGGATCCGGCGACCCCGCCCCGATCCGCCGCCTCAGATCGTCCTAGCCGGAGCCAGCGACCGCGCCGCGCCACTCCTCGCCGGAGCCGGCCGCCGTGGGGCTGGATCGGCCGATCCAATCGGCCTCCAACCGCCATGGGCCGAGGCCATCAGCGGCCCACCTCCAGGCCGAGCCGGCCCAGGCCTCCCAGCCCAGCGCGCCAGCCTCTGCCTCCATGGGCCGAGCCTATCAGGGGTGAGGCCCTCTTTTTCTCCCTTTTATGTTTTTCCTTTTTATTTATTTTTCTGCTAAGTCTGGAGATTATTGCTGCTGTGATCTGTTTTGCGGCGTAATTTGCGGTAAATCTGTAGCTCGGATCGCGTTGCGCCCAAAAAGGAAATTGCTTAGAATTGTGTGTACTTCAATCCATCTTTTGTGAGCATTTTGATTTGAGGCCATCTTTATGTTGTTAATTTGTGTTGAAGTGGTCATCAGGCCGTTAAACTGCTACTAATTGATGTTATGTGTTGTTGTTGTTATTTTATTGCAAGTTTGCATGATGATTGTGACACATCCATGAGGCCTATTGCATTGATTCTTTTTCGTATGTGTTAAGCATCATGTGTACTTCATTTCCATGCTTTAACTTGTCATGTTTGGGTGCTTTAGCTATATTAAATATTGCTCCAAAGTGGTGACCCTGATGTTAATGTGCTGCTGTTGCTGAAACTGTTAATTTGTTGCAACTTCGGGTGACGGTTGCGTCGCAACCGTTTATCGGAATTGAGTGATTCCAATTGCATATTGTTAAGCATCATGTCTACTTCCATTATATGTATTGCATTACCATGATATGCTTTCTGGTCATATATATTTTTAGCTCCAAAGTTGCTATGGCACTTTTTTTGACGGCCACCTTTGTTTCTCTCTAAGTCTGTAATGTTCCGATGCCATGTTGCATGCTTAATATCTTTTGATCTATGATGCCTATTTGCATGATTATTTTTGCCATGCCCTCCCTGCCATGTCTACTTTAGTTCCATATCATTTGTGAGCATGTTTGCATTGATTATCTTGTTTATGCATTGCTCTGAAGTGTGCTTCGTGATTTTGGCAGATTGTGCCCGTAACTTGTTTTGCTTGTATCTTTTTAACCGTAACTCCGTTTGGGGTGTTCTTTATATGTAACTTGATAAGTTTTTCGTGTAATTTGTGTTTATGCTATTGTTTGCTGCTGTTAACCAACCTAAAATATGGTTTAGGTCAGAACAGTACCAAATCTTTTAATTGTCGTGGAGCACTTAGTGGAATGCCATGTTTAGGATTGTGCCTCACTTAAATTGTCTAGCATAGATAGTTTCTTTTATGCTTCACCTCTTATCATGTTTGTGTGCTATGCCATGGTTGCTTGAGTTGCCATGTTAATAACCGTTGGTTGATCACCTGTAGCTAAGCAACTTGAACCACCGTAAATGTGCGGTATCGTCGTGTGTGACGAGTACTCCACTTAACCTGTTAGTAACCGCTCTCAACGGTAGGTGCGATGTCTCGTGTTGCCTTCTTGTTGATGCTTGCTCGTGTTTGCCTCGTAGTAATAGATGCTTGCTCGTTGATTGCTTTCCAGTGTTTATCGTCTTGTGTGCTTCCGCGGGTACCTTCGGAGACGATGCGAGCGTGCGATCGACTACACCTTCGGAACCCGACTTATCAACAGGCAAGGACTATACATTACTTATGATCCATTCTATTTCAACCAGCGGTTTGCATGCTAGTCTAGGTTAGGTTCGATGTTTGATCCTACCACATGTTTATAACCTCTTTCAAACCGATACAGCCATGTCCTTTCCCAGCAAACCTTGTACTTCTATGTTACTATTGCTCGTTGCTCAGCCCCTGCTTAGGATGCTACGAGGTTACCCTGTTACTCCTTGGTTTGGGCTATCACATTATTATATTGTTGTTGATGATATGATTATTATAAATGTTGACTATATTCGACGAAGGATGGAAGGTCTAGGCTATCCCGCCCCGACGCTTTGTTCCATTCGAGTCACCTAGGATCCGAGTTCCCGGGTATTGGTTTTAAGACTGAGCGTGCCTAACCGCGTGTGCGATTTTATGGGGTCCCCTTTTCTTACCTACCTAGCTTCAAACATTTCTAGTGGTGGCCCAAGCTGATTTACCATTTGAAACCGTGTGTGTGCTGGTCAGCTGCCAGTAGTTTTTAAACCAACCCGGACCAGTGAGGACATAGTTCCCTTGTTGGCCCACCTTGCTCAGCTTAGGACCCGGTTTCCCATGTGTGATTAACCGGCTATCCAAATCTGCGATAGACGGTAGAGACCAGATCGAGAGCGCGGCTGGCTCCTGAGCTGGATGTCGACTCACTCGGATCTCTTGGAACTAAATCATAAAATGGTTGCCTGTGATGGGTAGCAACTGAGAGAGATGGGCGTGCGTGCGGAGCCTCGTAATGGGCAGTTGGTACACCCCTGCGGGGTTAAATCTTTTCGAGAAGCCGTGTCCGCGGTTATGGACGACTTGAGACCTACTCCTTGTTCATAGACAACAACAACTGAGATAATCTTAATATAACTTGATCAATGTGTGTGTGCCTTGACTGCTTCTTCTTCGTCGGGATGCGAAGAGGAGGACAAGGATAGGATAGGTGTTATGTTTTGCGTAAGTAGTTGATAGCAAGACTTGTTGGAGGCGATTCCTCATCGAATGCTTGGTTCTTATCTTACTCTCTAGATCGTTAGCCACTTCATAAATGCTAGTGCGGCAGCAACCTCACCACTTACCCCTTCCTTACCGTAAACTACTAGTTGTCCTAGAATGACGAGTGATGAAGTCCTTGCTGGGTCAGATGACCACTACAGTTGGATGCTGAGTACTTATGTACTCATGATACTACCCCCAAACTATTTTCAGGGTTCTTGATCGACAACAGGTATGGTGATCGACGTTTCAAGTGGAGACTCGACGACGACTAGTTAGGCGGATCCCGGCGGAGGGCCTGGACCCGTGTGGTTATGGGATCGATGTTTTTCTCTTTGCCACTCAGACATATATCTTCCGATGTTGTATTGTATTTGAGGCAGTTGTATGCCGATTGTATGAGATGTTGTATCCTTGTATCTGTAATGTTGTGATATCATGTTGGAAATCCGGGGCATATGGCTATGTCATATGTCGCGGTGGGACCGATATGTGCTTCGTCCCCGGATCTGGATGGAAACATCTAGATCTGGAACAGTACCGCATATCGGGCCTTACATCTCCTTTGTTTATCACTACCAAAGTTTTCTGATTTCTCATAAACAAAGCGTGAAGGAGGGTTTGTTGGTTGTGATTATCTTTTGTGAGCTGGGCGCACTCATGCTAGTCCCTCCTCGTATTAGGGGTTTGTAGATTAGACATGCAATCCCGGGATAAAACATGTCTAACATAAGAAAATCATGAATTACCTACTACTTCCTCATGAGCTAAAGCAGAGGCAAACATAGGAGTGTATTTGAATAATTTCGAGATGGTACAAGAATGTCTTCGTTAGGATGGCCGGTAAATACCACAAAGGAAGGTATGGTGGACTCATGTGGAATAACGGGTTTCAAGGATTTTGGATGCACAAGCAGAATTCCGCTTAGTGCGAGCGAAGGCTAGCAAAAGACTGGGAAGTGACCAACTAGAGAGCAATAACGGTCATAATCATGCAGAGCGACAAAGCAACATTGAATTGGGCATGAAAGTGATATAACTATTCCAAAATTCAAAGATCATCAAGGCATAGTAGACTTTTTAGTCTTAAACATGTGTAAGCATGTGCCAAGTCAATCCAAGAATTCCCCAAAGGGAAATACCACTTCAGTATACCAAACCATGAACAATTGAATGCATGTAAATCATTTCAACAACACATTATGTACGCTAGCTATTTGAGATTAGCCACAAACAAAGCATGAACCACTGGGAAAGCATTGTAAACATAGCACTATGTCGCTACAAGCTGGTCTCTAAGTCATAAGTACAAGCATATGTACAAAATTAGAAACAAAAAGAGTTCATACCGGTTTTCCTTGTTGCATCCCTTTCGTCTATCTTCGTCATTACTGCCTTGTCACTTGCACGATCGAACGTAGGAAAATATAATCAAGTGCAAATGCCATCACGGACTCGAGCTGAACTCTGCAACAAAGAAAACTAAAGAGAGAAAATAAATCTTTTTGGATTTTTCAAAGGTTAGACGAAAGAAAGAAAAAAGAGAAAATCTTTTTGTTGTTTTTACAAAGAAAGAATCATAGAAGAACAGGCAAAAACTTTGAAAAGATCAAAACGAACAATCATAAAACGGATAATACAATGGAAAAAAGGGAGAAGGACACGTACTCCCCCAAGCTTAGGCTTTTGGCCTAAGTTGGTATCTGCTACTGTGGTCCCCAGGAGCCTCCAGCTCCAGGGTAGTACTGGTGTGCCCATGGGTCGTACGGGGCTTCAGGTGCATAGACCGAAGTCCTGGGATCCTCCCACGAAGAAGGCTCTGTGCTCCAAGTGGAAGAAGACCCTTCACCCCATTGGGTAACGGGCTCCTCCTCCTCATCATGCACAACCCCCTCCATGGGGTTATGGAACTGCTGCTGGGCTACGAACTCATCGAACTGGATGACGTTGAAGGACCATCCGTTCCTGCGAGTAGAATCAAACCAAAAAGGAGCAGGTAGACGGATCTCGCGAATATCGATTACTCCAAACCTCAGAATATAAATAAGGTTACCAAACTCATAAGTCCTGGTAACAAACTCATGCCTCTTCATAGCAGCAAGGTCAAGGCTTATAAAAGGAAAAGGCTCATCATCAGGATGTGGGGCGCACTCAAGAGACTCAAGAATAGGTGTGGCGTAAATGCCACCAAAGAGATCTCCCTTGTTTCCATTAAGGGCGAGTCGGCGAGCAATCAAGGCACCCACATTATACGTAGTTTCCTCTGAGAGGGAATTTGCTAGGATAGCAATATCCGGCGCAGAACTGTTGCTCGTGTTGTCACGAGCTAATACCCCTCTAGCAATATAATATGTGAAATACCTGAGATGTGGAAACAAGATGCTGGAAATTTTTGAACGTCGGATATCCCTTGTATCCTGGCTGCAAAGAGAGTTGAAGAGCGTTCTCAGATCGGTGGGCTGAGTGTTCATCTTTGCCGTCCGTCCAACGTTCGGCACACCTATTATTTCACAAAATCTTTCCAAAGACATGGTCAAAATATCATTGTAAATTTTAAACTCAATAAAGCCAGCATCATGGTTATATCTAAAACTGTTAATAAAACAAGAGGTGAGTTTACGGTATTGAGTAACACGGCATGTTGCAAGCCGTGTCAAACCTGCATTAGCACAAAGGTTATCAAACTCCTCCTTAATACCTGTCGCTTCAAGAAAATCGTTGCACGGAAACATCATTGCCCGTGCTGGACTTGTATCTTCCAGGAACTCCAGGGGCACAACATCTTCATTGTAGCTCACCCTAGCAGCTGAGGATGAAGCTGCAACTCTAGTTACTCTATCATTATGCTCGGGCTTCTTCTTCCCAAGCCATCCTTTTTCTTTTCCTAAGGAACTCATTTCTGAAATTTTTGACAATTCACAAAAACAAGGAGTTAAGAAAAATGAGTTGGGGCAAACTAATCTATTCACTTCTCTAAGTCATAAACTTGCATCGAAACTTGGAAAATAAATTTCTACACATGCTTGCAAGCTCATATGAACAACACCAAGAGCTACTAAATACTCACTAATGAAGCCACCAATCAAATATCTAATTGGAGGGGTGGAGGAGTCACATACCAGGGAGTATTTGCTCAAAATCTGAGCTCGAATGATTGGTTGTAGAGAGAGATCGAAAATTGCCTCCAAGAACAGCAAGAACGCTAGGGGAAGTGCAGAACTCGTGTTTTTTGAGAGAAAGAGAGAGAGGAAGAAGACTCACCTGGAGATGGGGCCTGTGGGCCCTAGGCATCCTATGGGCGCGGCCAGGGGGCAGGCCACGCCAGCTGGCCGCCTGGGCCACTGGTGGCCCCCCTGGTCAGCCCCAGGTGCCTCTGGGTCACTCCCGGCATGGAAATTTTTATTTTTATTTTTCTGGAATTTTTCTGACAACTTCACTGTTGAAAAAAATTCGAGGTTCAAAAGCTGCAAAACTTTCTGAAAACTTGAAATAGTGGTTAGCTACGTGAAGCTTCAAAAATATAAAACTTTGGACCAGCAAGAAAGATAAAGCTAAAAGAAATGCAAACATAACAACCTCTACTTTTTACTTATATAAAACTCATTTAATAGCAAGGTTGATCAAATCCTACTAATAAACAAGCAATACATAGAGCAAAAAGTTTCACTTACTATGAAGCATTCATGGTACCTTCACTTTAATGGATATTTTCCCCACCATAATGGTTTTATATTTGTGGTGCACATGTAGAGGACAATCCCAATCACCAATCTTCACGGTCTCGATATTCTCTATAGATTTGAGGCCATGCCTTTTGTCATTCTTCTTCGAAAAATACACCATGTGTTCTTTATCATTCACATTAAAACTAACCTTTTCTTTATTACAATCAATAATAGCACCTGTGGTGTTAAGAAAAGGTCTACCAAGAATAATAGACATGCTCCCATCCTCTTGCATGTCAAGCACAATAAAATCAGTAAGGATCAAACGATTAGCAGCCTCAACGGGAACATCCTCACAAATACCAATGGGAACGGTAGTTGACTTGTCATCCATCTGAAGAGAGATATCTGTAGGGATTAGTTTCTCTAAACAAAGCCTCTTGTAAAGAGAGAAAGGCGTAACACTCACTCCTGCTCCAAGATCACATAAAGCAGTCTTGACATAATTATTCGTTATGGAGCAAGGAATGGTGGGTATACCCGGATCACCAAGCTTCTCAGGAATCTTGCCACTAAAAGAGTAGTTAGAAAGCATAGTAGATATTGATTCATTAGGAATTTTTCTTTTATTAGTAACAATATCTTTCATGTATCTCGAATAGGGAGGTAACTTAATAGCATCAGTCAAAGGGATTTGAAGAAAAAGAGGTTTCATCCACTCACAAAACTTATTGTAGTGCTCTTCTTCTTTAGTTTTGAGAGACTTACCTGGAAAGGGCATGGGTTTCCATACCCATGGTTCTCTTTCCTTCCCATGTCTTCTTGCGATGAAGTCTTCTCTACTGTATTTCTTGCGTTTGTCGGGTGCTTCTTCTTCTCGAACTTCGGGTGGATCATTCTTTTCACCATCCTTTTCAGGCTCAGCACCGTCTTCAGTCTCAGCATCGGAGGTAGATATACTATTTGGATCAATAACAAGCTCTTCACTTGCAATTGGATCATTGGAATTGTCAGCTTCTTTGTGCTTCTTCTTCTTCTTCTTCGGAGAACTAATAATTTCTTCTTCCTACATTTGAGAATCTTGCTCGATCCTTTTCGGATGCCCCTCTGGATAGAGAGGATCTTGAGTGCTAGTTCCACCTCTGGTTTTAATCCCGAAGGCCTGTATATCCTGTTTGGCATTGTTAGCAAGCAAATCTTTTTGCACATTAGAAATTTTTTCAAGCTGAGTTTGAACCATATGAAAATGCTTCACAAGACATTTAACATCATTAAATTTTCTACCTAGAACATCAAGCAAACTTTTGATAGCAAGGGAATTATCATGCAACTGGCTTTGTATCCTCTCATTAAAGTGACTTTGCTTCATAATAAAATTATCAAGCTCATCTAAATATTGATCAGGAGGCTTACCATGAGGGATGTCACATGCATTAAAATCTAAAAGAGAGTGTACCTCTACCATAGGAGGGTGAGTGGTAGGCTCACACAACTTCTCAATAGGGGGTAGATTCTTCACGTCTTCAGTTTTAATACCCTTCTCTTTAATAGACTTCTTTGCTTCTTGCATATCTTCGGGGCTTAGGACGAGGCATGCCCCTCTTTTTTGGTGGTGGAGGTGGTTCAGGGACGGACCAATCTTCGTGGTTCTTGGCAACCTTGCCCATTAATTCTTCTGCATCGTCCGGTGTTCTTTTCCTGAAAACACAACCAGCACAACTGTCCAAATAGGATTTGGATTCATCAGTTAGACCAGCATAGAATATATTAATTAATTCATTCTTAGGGACTCCATGTCCCGGTCTAACCTGGATCAGACTGCAATACCTCCCCCAAGCTTTAGGGAGGTGCTCATCCTGCAACTGTTTAAAGATATAAATTCTTTGTAAAGAAGCATGTTGCATATGAGCAGGAAAGTACTTATCAACAAAAGAGTGAGCTAAGTCTTGAGGACTCTTAATGGAACCACATGGTAGTGCATCATACCATGCTTTAGCACCTTCCTTCAAAGAGAAAGGAAGAAGCTTAGTCACATAAAAGTTTCGTATCTTTTCATCCGTAGTAAACAGGCCACCCAACTCAGTGAGTTTGGTCACGTGTGCAAAAGCATCCTCATTTTCTCTTCCATAAAAGGGGTCAGCTTCAACCATAGATATAAGTGAAAGAGCAACAGAGAAATTATAATCAGGATCATTGATGCATATAGCAGATGTAGCAAATTCAGGATCAGGAACGGTCTTGTTCCTCAGGGAGTGTTTTTCGAGAAGCTTCTTAATAGCACCGGGGCCAGAGTCGAAAAACTCTGTTAGCTCCCTGCATAAATCATCATCAAGCATAATATAATCATCCTCAAGGAGTCTCTCCTTGAGTTTACTCAAATCGGGATAATCGTAAGTTCCACCAATAGGGTAGCGAGTAACAGGAATTTCAATTCCAGATTTTTTTGCAGCGACAGCGATCTGTTTCTCAAGAGCGTAACCAAGTGAACCAATATCATCACGAGTAGTAGAAGCATCATCAAAAGTATCGGACATAGTAACGGATTCAGTAGAAGCATTATGTGGTGGAGGTGAAGCAAACTTACTCATAACTGAAGGTGAATCAAGTGTAGCACTAGTGTTCAAAACAGTACCTTTTCTTGTATGGGATAGTAAGATCGGGACCTTGGGGTCTTCTTTCTTACCCATAGCGGATAAATTGCAGCAGGTAAAATACTTCAGGTAGACTTGTGAATAAATCTATGCTCCCCGGCAACGGCGCCAGAAAACAGCCTTGATAACCCACAACTGCAGGGGATCGAGATAGTCTTCCTGGGTAAGAATAACCCAATTTATAGATTCGACTCAATGGGAGCCAAAGAATACCCACAAGCTTTGACAGTGGAGTTGTCAATTAAACCGCACCTGAGATACACTTACTTGCAACAAGATATTAATAGTAACTGCGGTATGGAAGTGATGGTGGCAACGGAAATAGTGGCAGTAAAACAGCGAAAGTAAAACAGCAAAAGCAAAAAACTAGTAACCAGCAGAATTAAAAACATTGCAGGCTAGGGAGATGGATGGTTGGGTGCTGCATGGATGAGATACATCATGTATTTAACTTGGGGCAAGGCACACATAAAAGCAATGATCATCTAGGCATATATCAAACATTAGGCATGTACCCCACAGGTAGTTGTACGTGCTTGCAATAAGAACTTGCACAACATCTTTTGTCCTACCATCCCGCTACGAACGGGGCCAAAATGAACCTATGGAGATTAAGGTGCTCCTGTCAAAGAGCACCGGAACAAAACATTAACAATCAATGGATAGAAGGAATCCTCAAACTATAGTCCATCCCCTTTGGTCTCCCAAGCTGTCACCTTTGGGATCACCGGTTCCTGACTATAACAGGTGCATACAACTCGGAGATAGGATCAAGAACACAAATATATTCATGCAAACACATAGGGTTCAGATCTGAAAACATGGCACTCGGGCCCAAAGTGACAAGCATTAAGAGCAACAAGTTGAATCAAAGATGATAAACACTAATCTAGATGATAGGCAACATGCCCCCAACAATCTGATAAACTATTACATGATCTAGCTCATCCAATCCCTACCATCCCCTTTGCCTACAGTAGGGAATTACTCACACATGGAAGGAGAAGTCATGGAGGTAGGATGGAGTGGTGATGATGATGACAATGGCGATGATCTCCCCTCACCGGAGGCCAAATCAGCCTCCAGATTAGCCCTCCCGAGGAAGAACAGAGGGTGGAGGCGGCTCCGCGACGGACACTGGAGAAGTGACTTCTGTTTTGGGGTTTTCGCGTCATGGGAATAAATATGAGTCGAGGTAGGGCACCAGAGGAGGTGGGAGACCCCCAGGCGGCCCCCCGACGCGGCCAGGGGTGGGGTCACACCAGTAGGGCGCCTCGGGCCCCCCTGGCTGCCCTCTGGCCCCACTTCTGTCTCCTGGATCCTTCGGGTGCGTGGATTTTCTGTGTTTGTTCCTGGAATTTTCTAAGACACCAAAAATCCATTTTCTGCACATAAGAAAACCATACAGACAGCTCTGTTGAAAACATCATCAGTCCGGGTTAGTTTAGTTCAAATCATGCAAGAATGAGGGAAAACAATAGCAAAAGTGTTTGGAAAAGTAGATACGTTTGAGACGTATCAACTCCCCAAGCTTAGCATATTGCTTGTACTCAAGCAATTCAGTTCAACGAACTGGACGCGACAAAGAAAACTTTGACAAACTATTTTGCTTCATAAGATGTATATAAGCATGTACTACGAAAAAGAGTTTAGCAAGTATTGAAACAATGTTATGAGGACAATGCACGAAGCAGTCCTTCTTTCAAGTGATCAATCACAAACAACCAAAAGTAAATAATATGTTGCCGAAAATCAAGACAAGATCACAATGCACATAGCTTGAACATACTAGAGTGTTATCTCGCTAGCCTCCATGAGTGAAGCAAAACATAAATGCAGAAACTCCTCCGGAGTTTTTTAAAGGAGACTAGAACTAAGAATTTCAGAACAAGCAATACCACAATCTTGCAGAAGAAAATGTGGTACTTTGGGATAATGCATGTTACACTAAGAATGAAAACTATGCTCTCAATAGTTGGTGCTTTGAAGAAAGAGGTTGAGACTCTCGGACCGTGGCTTTTTTATGGCAAGGTTGAAAACCCGTGATTGGAAGCAAAGACTAAACATGTGCCAGAGCTCTTGGTTTTGAAAACAGAGATAAAATTCTTTTGAGAAGTGCAACTTTCCAGTCAACGGTGAACGGTAAAGGTCTCTCAATATCTCCCATGCCGACCATATTAATGCTTTTTGCTTATACTTTTGTTCCCTTATCCATGCATCATTTGACGGTCTATGGTGCCTTTTATTTTGCCTAAAGTATGGAAGGAAGTTTTCTCGTTCCATCTATCATTAGCAGCATTTGGTCCATTTCATTCCATCATCAAGTATGGGGGAGGTGTAACTCTTTTTTTTTATTGACCAGTTAAAACTTCCGTCAAAATATTTTTGGCATGGTAGATTTTGAATAAATTTCGAGATGGCACAAAAAATTCTAAGTTAGGGATGGCCGGTAAATACCATAAATAAAAAGGTATGGTGGAATCAAGTGGAATAACTGGTTTGAAAAGGAGTTTGGATACACAAGCAGAATTCATCTTACTGCGAGTGAAGGCTAGCAAAAGACTGGGAAGCGAACAACTAGAGAGCAATAATTTTCATAATCATGTAGAGCGACAAATCAACATTGAACCGGGCATGAAAGTGATATAACTATTCTGAAACAAAAAGATCATCAAGGCATGATAGACCTTTTAGTCATAAACATGTGTGAACATGTGCCAAGTCAATCCAAGAATTCTCCAAAGGGAAATACCACTTCAATATGCCAACCCATGAACAATGCAATGCATGTAAATCATTTCAACAACACATTATGCACTCTAGCTATTTGAAATCAGCCACAAAGAAAGCATGAACCCTGGGAAATCATTGTAAACATAGCACTATGTCGCTACAAGACGGTCTCTAGATCATAAGTACAGGCATATGTACAAAAGTAGAAACAAGAAGGGTTCATACCGGTTTTCCTTGTTGCTTCCCTTTCGTCGATCTTCGTCATTACTGCCTTTTCATTTGCACGATCGAACATGGGAAATATAATCAAATGCAATCTCGGACTCGAGCTGAACTCTGAAAACAAAGCAAACTAAAGAGAGAAAAGAAATATTTTTGGGTTTTTCAAAGGTTAAACGAAAGCAAAAGAAAAGATAAATCTTTTTGTTCTTTTTGCAAATTAAAAAAGGGAAAAGAAGAACGGGCAAAAACTTTGAACAGATTAAAGCGAACCAAATAAAAACGGATAATACAATGGAAAAAGGGAGAAGGGCACGTACTCCCCCAAGCTTAGGATTTTGGCCTAAGTTGGTAGCAGCTACTACCCCAGGAGCCTCCTGCTCCGGGGTGGTACGGGTAAGTCCATGATTCGTACGAGTCCTCCGGTGCGTACACCGAAGTCCTGGGATCCTCCCATGAGGAAGGCTCCACGCTCCAAGCAGAGGAAGACCCCTCACTAAACTGGGTGACGGTCTCCCCCTGGAAAGGTGGGAACTCACCATGCTCCTCCTCGTCGGGCACAACTCCCGCCGTGGGGTTACGCAACTAATATTGGGCCATGAACTCATAGAACTGGATATCATTGAAGGACCATCCTTTCCTGCGGGTATAATCAAACTAAAGTGGTGCAGGTAGACGGATCTCTCGAATAATAGTCTTTTCAAACCTCAAAATATAAATAAGGTTACCAAACTCGGAAGTCATGGTAACAAACTTATGCCTCTTCATAGCAACAAGATCAAGACCTAAGTAAGAAAAAGGAACATCATCAGGATGTGGGGTGCCATTAAGAGACTCAAGGATAAGCGTGGCGTAAACGCCACCAAATAAATCTCCCTTGTTGCCATTCATAGAAAGGCGTCGAGCAATTAAGGCACCCACATTATAATCACTCCTACCAGAGAGGGCGTTCGCACAGATCGCAAAATCTGGTGCGGAACCGTTGCTCGTGTTTTTTTATAAAAGAACTGTAAGGGAACCCCCCCACAGTTTAATAGGTGCAACAAACCCCAAATTGCAAGTACCGTGCCTTGAACTTGGGTGGGTGGGAAGGCATCAGCCCCTTCCCACCACTAGGTTATGGCTTAGTCTGCAACCGTTGCTCGTGTTGTCACGAGCCAACACCCCTCTAGCAATAAAATACGCAAAATACCTGAGGTGGGGGAATAAGATGCTGGAAATCTTTGTACGCCGGATATCCCTCGTCTCCTGGCTACAATGAGAGTCGAGGAGAGTCCTCAACTCGGAGGGATTACTGTTCATATTCGTCGTCTGACCAATGTTTCGCACACCTATTATATCACAAAATCTTGCCAAAGACATGGTCATATGCTCAATGTAAATTTTAAACTCAATAACCCCAGCAGCATGATTATATCCGAAACTATTAATAAAACATGAGGTGAGTTTTTTATACTTTACCACACCGCATAATGCTAGCTGTGTAAAACCTGCATTGGCACAAAGGCCATAGAATTCCTCCTTGATTCCTGCAGCTTCGAGAAAATCATCGCACGGATACATCATTGTGCGTGCGGGACTCGTGTTTTCCAACAACTCTAGGGGCACATGATCTTCATTATAGCTCACCCTAGCAGCCGAGGGTGAATCTGCAGCTCTAGTAACTCGATCAGAGCGCTCGGGCTTCTTCTTCCCAAGCCACCCCTTTGCTTTTCCTAGCAAACTCATTTCTGAAAAAAATTTGACAATTCACAAAAACAAGGATTTAAGCAAAGTGAGTTGAGGCAAACTACTCTACTCACTTACCTAAGGCATACACTTGTATCAAAACTTGTAAAATAAATTTCTACACATGCATGCAAGCTCATATAAACAACACCAAGAACTACTAAATACTCACAAATCTAATTGGAGGGGTGGAGGAGTTACATACCAGGGAGTATTTGCCCAAAATCTCAGCTCAAATGATGCGTTGTTGGGAGAGAACGAAATTCTGGACGGAGAGTAGCAAGAACGCAAGTTCCAGGTGCAGAACTCGTGTTTTAGGGAAGACAGGGAGAGAGAGGAAGAAGACTCACCTGGAGATGGGGCATGTGGGCACCAGGCACCCTATGGGCGCGGCCAGGGGTCAGGCCGCGCCAGCTGGTCGCCTGGGCCACTGGTGCCCCCCTGGTCAGCCCCAGGTGCCCCTGGGTCACTCTCGATGTGGAATTTTTTTTTTTTTAGAATTTTTCTGAAAACTTCACTGTTGAAAAAAATTCGGAGTTAAGTTGCGCAACTTTCTGAAAACTTGAAGCAGTGGTTAGAAATGTGAAGCTTCAAAAACATAAAAAACTTGGTACAACAAAGAGAATAAAAGCTAAAGCAAATAAAAACATAAAAAGCTCCACATTTTACCTATATAAAACATGCTAGCTAGCAAGGTTGATCAAGTCTTACCAACAAACCGGCGATATATAGAGCAAAAAGTCTCACCCCTTATGAAGTGATCATTGCACCTTTACTTTAATGGACATTGTCCCCACCATAATGGTTTTGTATTTGTGGTGCACATGTAGAGGACAATCCCATTCTCCAATCTTCAAGGTCTCGATATTCTTTATAGAGTTAAGGCCATGCCTTTTGTCGATCTTCTTCGGAAAATACACCGTGTGTTCTTTATCATCAATTTTGAAGGTAACCTTCCCTTTATTGCAATCAATAATAGCACCTGCGGTTTTAATAAAATGTCTACCAGGAATAATGGACATTCTCCCATCCTCGGGCGTGTCAAGCACAACAAAATCTGTAAGGATTAAGCAATTAGGAACTTCAACAAGAACATCCTCACAAATACCTATCGGGATGGCTGTTGACTTGTCATCCATCCGAAGAGAGATATCTTTAGGTATTAGCTTTTCTAAACATTGTCTCTTATAAAGAGAAAAAGGTATAACACTCACTCCTGCTCCAAGGTCACATAAGGCAGTTTTGACATAATTATTCTTTATGGAGCAAGGAATGGTGGGTATACCTGGATCACCAAGCTTCTCAGGAATCTTGCAACCGAAAGAGTACTTAGCAAGCATAGTAGATATTGCATCGTTAGGGACTTTTCTTTTATTAGTAACAATATCTTTCATATATTTTGAATAAGGAGGTAACTTAATAGCATCAGTGACGAGGGGGTGACCCCACGACTCCGGCATATGAGGATACTCGGTGTGTATGAAGATGGAAGGCCCGTTGGAAAGCCTCGACAGGCCCATGACTGGCCCAATCAAGCACCGACGTAGGAGTCCGCGACTGATATGGAAGGCACGACTTGGCGCACAAGGCAAGACTAGAACTAGGAAACTATCTTTGTAATCTAGTACGGACTCCCCGAGACCTAGCCTAGTATATAAAGGCTGGGAGGGGAGACATCTTGATCATCCAATACACAATCTACGCTCCTGGTCTTGCGAGAACTCGCCTTGGCCTCCCTTGTAATTGCCTCACCATGCAATAATATCGAGCAGGAAGTGCTTCTCCTGTTAGCCGACGAGTATCGTCCAACCTGTTCCTTCTCTATGACTAACCCAGGGTCCCTGACCATGGGATTTGCCGAGGCTGATCGTCGTCAATTGGCGCCTTCTGTGGGAACTGCACAGGTTGGAATCACGATCTCGGCGGTCCCGCCTTCAGCAAATCAGGACTCGAGGACTAGAGCCAAATCTAGCCTGCTCGAGGAGTTCAAGTTCACCACAAGCATCTCCATCGCCCCATCAAGATCACTTAGCCTGCAGCCGAATCAAGTCCAGCACCTCGACGACCGACGGATCTATCGCCGACAGAAAAGAACCCAACGGCCCAGAAGACAGGCGCGAGGACTCGACACGGGATCCCCACTCGAAGAGTCACGGCGCGTGACAGAAGACTCGCCAACCACTCGACGACCCGCCGCCACCCAGACTCCCGCCGTGCGACAAGACAGCGCCTCCGAAACCCAGGCAGACGAGTACTACGACCCAGACCGAATACCATATGAATTCGCCAACTTCATCCGGAACCAGTTGCTCAGTGATGGGATAGAACTCGACCCAAGATTCCACAACCGAACAGAAGATCACTCACAGATTTTCCAAGTCTCAAGGAGAAGAAGGTGCGCTGGCTCAAGTAAGCTCACAGCCAAAGAGAAACTAGAAGGACCTTGCGCGATCCACTGTTTCGAAGACAGTTGGGGACACCTCAAAGCAAGCCACACCATAGGAGATTGTCGCCTATTCACCGAACTCTCCAACAGCCTCAAGGAGGAAAAGCAACGTGAAGCCAAGCGCACTCAAAGAAGCGCGCAGCCACCAGCACCAAGTGCAGAAAGACAATACCCTACGTCCCATGGGAAAATATACATGATCCAGGAAGGAAGACCCTCAAAAACAAAGCGGGACGCTTACACCCTGCAGGCCCGAGCAGCCGAGGGCCTAAAGATAGCAGGAATCTACCAACTGTGTGGCGCCGAGACCAGCATCACCTTCTCTCAGAGCGACCACCCGCCCACAGTCCCAAGGCCGGGGAACGCACCCCTGGTCCTCGAAGCCCATATCGGAGGTTACGACATGGACAGAGTCTTCATGGATGTAGGCAGCAGCCTAAACATAATCTCCGCCAACACCCTACACAAGATGCTAATCCCACGATCAGTTTGGAAGAAGTCGGGCACCACAATATATGGCGTCGTTCCAGGTGAAGCAGCCGCCTCCATCGGAACAATCGAGCTTGATGGCATCTTCGGCAGCAAGTGCAACTTCGCAAAACAAGTGCTCGAGTTCGAAGTGCTCGACTGGCAGTCGCAATACCACACCATAATCGGGCGACAAGCGTTTGCACAATTCATGGCGGTTCCGCACTATGCATATCTCAAGCTCAAGATGCCAGGACCCGCAGGAGTCATCACAGTCAAGGGAAGCTTCACCAAATTGGACCAGTGCGATCGCGGCTTCCACAAAGTCTCCGACACGTTTGGAGCCCAACAAAAACTCAAAGAAATAGCCATGGTGACGGATAAAAGCATCTTCCCACTGGCGAGCCGAAGAGAGTCAAAAGAATTCAGCCGCGATTTCAGCATCGACGGCGACACAATGACCCACCAAGTTCACCCAACAGACCCAGAGAAGACGGTCCGCGTATACGCCCACCTCCCAGAAGAACAAGCAATCGCCCTCATAACCTTCCTTCGCGAAGAATGGAAAATTTTTGCCTGGTGCCCAGCCGACATGCCCGGAATACCGCGAGAATTCGCAGAACACGCACTCCATATCAAGCCAAACACCAAGCCAGTAAAGCAGGCGCTGCGACGATTCTTAGAGCCCAAGCGCAGAGCAATCGGAGAAGAAATCAACCGACTACTCGACGCACAGTTCATCCGAGAGACGAAGAAAGCAACCTGGATTACAAATCCAGTCCTAGTCCCTAAAAAAGACACTGAGGTACTGAGGATACGTGTCGACTACGGGCCTGTCAACAAGCACTGCCCGAAAGACCACTTCCCCCTGACGAGAATCGATCAGATAATCGAATCCATAGAAGGATGTGACCTCCTATCCTTCCTCGATGCATACTCAGGATACAATCAGATTAGGATGAATGAAGAAGACGAAGAGCACAGCTCGTTCATCACCCCCTACGGCGTGTTCTGTTACCAAACAATGCCCTTTGGCCTAAAAACGTCGGAGCCACGTACCAAAAAATGATGCAAGCATGCTTGAGAGACAAAATTGGCAGAAACTTCTAGGTCTACATAGACGACATTGTCATCAAAACCTACAGCGCAAACACGATACTCGACGACCTCCGAGAAACATTTGCGGCCCTCAACAAGTACAGAATCAAGCTCAACCCAAAAAAGTGTGTGTTCGGCGTCCCAGCCGGAAAACTACTCGGGTACATGGTCTCCACCCGAGGAATCAAAGCAAACCCCGAAAAGGTCCAAGCAATCGCCAAGATGCAAAGGCCAACCAATATCAAAGGTGTGCAACAGCTCACAGGAAGACTTGTAGCACTAAGCCGTTTCATCAGCAGGCTAGGAGAAAGGACCTTACAGTTCTACCAACTTCTCAGAAAAGGAGAAAAATTCGAGTGGACCGAGGAAGCCCACAATGCATTCGCAGATCTAAAGAAAACCCTCTCGACTCCACCAATCTTGGCGGTGCCCAAAGAACGGGAGAAACTGTACCTCTACATAGCAGCACGCAGCAGTGTAGTCAGCACGGCGCTCGTCGTCGAGCGCGCAGAAGAAGGCAAAATCCAGAGCATACAAAGACCAATCTACTACCTTAGCACACTGCTCACAAAGCCACAGCAACGGTACCCGCACTACCAGAAGCTCCTGCTCGCCGTCATCATGACCTCCAGGAAAGTATCGCATTACTTCGACGAACACCCCATCACAATCGTGAGTAGTGCACCACTCGCGGACATCCTCAACAACTCCGTAGCGACCGGTCGAGTCGTTGAGTGGAACATCGAGCTCAGCCCGCAAGATCTGTAGTTCAAACACCCAACAGCAATCAAAGCCCAAGTACTCCCAGACTTCTTGGTCGAGTGGACAGAGGTCCAAACACCAGGCTCCCCAGATCTGTCCAACTCATGGACGATGTTCTTCCACGAATCCAAAAGACAGCAAGGAGCCGGAGCAGGCGTCGTACTAGTCTCCCCCAAGGAACAAATCTCAAATACGTACTCCAGATCAACTTCAGCAATGCCTCAAACAACAAAGCAGATACGAGGCACTACTCCACGGCATGCGCATGCAAAAACTTCCGGCGCCACTCGCCTCTCGATCTACGGTGACTCCAACCTCGTCGTTCAGCAGGCGATGAGAGACTGTAACGCAGTCGCAAACAACATGACGGCCTACCAGAAGCTCTACAACACACTAGAGGGAGGATTCGACGGCTGCGAACTCAATTACGTCCCCAGAGCAAATAACACGGAAGCCGACGAACTTGCGAACATCAGATCGACTCGAGGACCAATACCACCAGGTGTTTTCCTCGAGAGCATCAACTAGAGATCAATCAAAGTAAAGCCAGCGGCGCCCGAGGCAGTCGTAGAGGCAGATGACGCAAATGAACCAGCACAGGTGGTAGCAACAAGCACGGCCGACAACCCAAGAAGCCAAACAACCGAAGTCGCGGAGCCAGCCGCACTCGAAGACCCGGCCTGGACAAAACCATTCCTTCGATTCCTAATCGAAGGCGCCTTACCACAGGACGTTGCAGAAGCTCGACGCATTAGTCAACGATCCAAAGCATTCACATTAATCAACAGACAGCTATACAAGCGCAGCATCTCTCAGGTCCTCCAAAAGTGTATCGATGAAGAAGACGGAAAATCCCTACTACTCGAGATTCACGAAGGCACCTGTTGGCATCACGCGAGCAGTCGCACACTCGTGGCCAAGGCCTTTCGAGCAGGTTTTTACTGACCGACAGCCATGAGAAACGCGGAAGATATCGTGCGACATTGCATCGACTGCCAGAAGTTCGCTAGCAGGCCACACGCCCCAGCATCAGATCTCAAAACTATACCACTGTCCTGGCCTTTTGCCACATGGGGACTCGACATGGTGGGTCCACTCATGAAATCCTCAAAAGGAGGACGAACACACCTACTAGTCGCAGTTGACAAGTTCACCAAATGGATCGAAGTAGTACCAATCACTAGCTCAACAGCCCTCACAACAGTCAACTTCATCAAGTCAATCATCTTCAGATTCGGCGTACCACACAATATTATCACAAACAACGGTACAAACTTCACAGCAGCAGAGTTCCAAAACTTTTGCCAGGAGCTGGGCATCAAAATCAACTACGCATCGGTCGCGCACCCACAATCCAACGGCCAGGTGGAGAAAGCAAACGGCCTAGTATGTGAAGGAATAAAGAAACGACCCCTTGCACCACTGGAACAAGCCGCAGGCAACTGGGTAGAAGAACTTCCCGCGGTACTATGGAGCCTGCGTACCAGCCCAAACATCTCGACCCAGTACACACCTTTCTTCTTGGTATACGGGGCAGAAGCGGTACTGCGGCACGACTTAAAATTTGGAGCCCCCCGCATCTCAGGGTACGAAGAGGAAGAAGCAGAAGAAGCACTACAGAATGATAAAGATACAGCAGACGAAGCACAAGACACAACGATAACAAGATCTGAAGGATACCAGGACAAGCTGCGCCATATCAAAGCAACCGCCTGCGTACAAGAACCTTCAGCAAAGGAGAACTCGTCTTGCGAGTGATACAAGAAAAAGTACATAAACTCGCTCCACAATGGGAAGGGCCATTCATAATCTCGGAAGTCATCGGAGGTGGCGCATACAAGTTGAAGAACCCGAAGACTAATGAAGACGTGGGAAACCCATGGAACGTAGCGAACCTACGCTTGTTCTACCCATAGCCCTCCAAACACTACAGCGGCATCGGCAGCAGCACTGATCAGCAACCCATGTAATACCCGAATAAATAAAATAATGTGGCCCAAGCATTATCACTTAAAATCACTCGGGGGCTCAAGAAGAAACTCCCCCTGAGAGACGCTATCCTCGCTCATGCGACTTCACTTAAAATCACTCGGCGGCTCGAGCATAAACTCCCCCCGAGAGACGCTATCCTCGCTCATGCGACTTCACTTACAAGCACTCGGGGGCTCGAGCATAAACTCCCCCCGAGAGACGCTATCCTCGCTCATGCGACTTTACTTAAAAGCACTCGGGGGCTCGAGCATAAACTCCCCCCGAGAGACGCTATCCTTACTTAAAAGCACTCGGGGGCTCGAGCATAAACTCCCCCCGAGAGACGCTATCCTCGCTCATGCAACTTTATTTAAAAGCACTCGGGGGCTCGAGCATAAATTCCCCCCGAGAGACTATATCCTCGCTCATGCAACTTTACTTAAAAGCACTCGGGGGATCGAGCATAAACTCCCCTCGAGAGACGCTATCCTTACTCATGCAACATAAAAAGCACTCGGGGTCTCGAGCATAACCCCCCCCCCCCCCGCCGAGAGACGCTATCCTCGCTAAAACGCGACCTCCTCTGCAGGTACCGGGAAACCAGAACACAAGACCTCCGTCACGCACCAAGAGTTTTCCACAAAGAGAATCACATCGAAAAACGCAAAGTTTCTTAGTCTTCACCTGATCACAAGCGATCACCTAAAGACTCGGGGGCTACTCCCATCGGGAGCGCGCGCGCACCCGACCAAAAAAAACTTGGAATAACTTAAAAACAATCACGAGAAGGGACAGCCCAGGTAGACAAAAACTCACAGCCTACGCCTGATTCTACAAATCAAACGTAGCCTCGGGAGCGGTGCCGCGCACCCTGAGGACAATTGATCATTACAAGGCAGTCGAAGACAGTTTTTCATCACAAGGTAGTTGAAGATAGTTTTCCATTACAAGGCAGTCGAAGAAATTTCTCCATTACAAGGAAGTCGAAGACATTTTTCCATCACAAGGCAGTCGAAGATAGTTTTCCATTACAAGGGAGTCGAAGACAGTTCTCCATTACAAGGAAGTCGAAGACAGTTTTCCATTACAAGGGAGTCGAGGACAATTTCCATTACAAAGAAGCCGAAGTCAGCCTACATTACCAAGGAGCCGAACACAGTTTTTTCGTTACAAAGGAGTCAAAGGATAGTTACCACTACAAAAGGACTCGAGCAACTACCAGACGGGGTACAATTATCCCAAGGAATTATGACTTCTATATGTATGCTCATGCTGAGATAATTGGCACTTTCGTACCACAACTTGACGAGCATCATCACAGACAAAGTAGAAACTCAGTCTGCGAAGAAGAAGGTCGCCGTCCTCAAGTTCTACAAGGTGCCTCGCTTATTGACGCAGCCTCTTGACGACCGGCTTGACGTCCATCTCATCTCTAGAGCTAGAAGAGCAAGCACCATCAGCCGAGGAATCGGCCAAATATGAAGTCACGGGAGAAGCAGGTGAACCACCATTCGACCCATCGGAATTGTCACTGCTTGTTTCCTCCCAGTATGGATCCAGACGATTGCCACCGGCATCAAATGCACGAACAGTGAGAGTATCTTCGCCATCAAAACGACAACAAAGGCTATCTCCGTCACGCAGATTCAACCAACGAGAAAACGCCCTCCAGCCAGATCCAAGAAAAATCAGGGATGAATTGTCAACCTCCAATCCCACCCAAGAAGAAGGTTGAGCGCTTCCTTGAAGATGGAGCCAGAGACCCCTCAAATTAATCTCCGAAGCAATGGAGGCAAACAAGAACGGAAGAGGAATCCGGGCAGCGGTCCGGCTAAGAACACGAAAAAGGAAATCATAGCGCCAAAAACCCTCTTCCATGGAAGAAGAAGAAGAAGAAGGTGCTGACACAGCACCACGACGTCCACCGCGTGAAGAACGAGGCGTGCGGCCACCACGACCGCGGCGGCCACGACCTCGCCTAGTCACACCATCACCGCGCTTGGGCGCCATATGAAAGAGAAGAAAAAGAGAAAGGCGCGAAAAATGGATGCCAAGGACAGGCAAACCATAGGAGGTATTTATAACACAATCCAAGGGAAAACCAGGAAAACACGAAGAAGCCCAGGCGGTGCCATCATTAAATCAAAGACCAAACACGTCGAGCGTTACGAATTCCAAGACAAGATGCCTTCACACGGTCAGAACTATTTAAAGGACATGTCAAATCTCGCATGTTTCCATAAAAGCCTTGGAAATCCAACAGGCACCAGGCAGCACAGCGTCCAAGCCGTCATTATGTCTGGCCAGAAGACACGACGGATTGAAGACCAAGCGTCATCATAGGTCATCAAATAGCATGACAAACGTCTATAAAGTGACATATCAAGAAGGACGGATCAAGATAAAGGCAATTGGATAAAACAAAAGACTGCAAAGGCTACCTATCACTTGGTGCAAAAAAATTCTGATTCTAAAAATCTTTTACTCCCCTCGGGAGTACCTTTATTCGAGTTTGGGTGCTCCCTCACCTGGAAGGAAAATGTGCTCGAGTGATCACTCGCACTAGAAGAAATAAACGTACTTACAGAGTTCGGGTGCTCCCTCACCCTGAAGACAGCAAAGCATTCGAGTGACTACCCGCAAAAACTTAAACGAATATTCGACAATATGATCTACTCGCGCACTCGACGACTTTCCGAGTGGGCGCTTTCTTATTTTCCTCGTCCGAGTTCGCAAAAAGCTCCGCGAGCGACTACTAATAGCTCACTTGATTGTTTATCCCAAGTGGGTGCATCGCTAATTAGGCTACGTGCCTCTACAAAAAACAATTATACCTCGGCCACGACACACTGTGCTCAAATGCCACGCAAGCTTAGCGTGTAGGTAACACCCCGCTGCGCAGAACGGCCGGGCCGGGACTTGCCGCAGAGCGATTTCACTCCCGACCTTTTCCATGTGCTCGCATGATAGAGAGAGCCGAGCGGACGCGCTCAGGCTATTTGCTTAGACTGGCAGCAATTGATCCTATAAGACCTGTAGCGGCATGACTTTGCTAGACACCGGTCGTTCCAAGTTCATGTCGTGGGATATGAGCTTGGTTGGGCTACTGCGGTATTTTCCACTAGTGCAATTCACCAAGGCTCGACCAGTCGACTCCTTGGGCCCTTTTCAGCTTAGCGATCCCTCGAAACAGGTATTCTCATGGCTCAAAACTGCCAGCGACCCGTGGCTATGCTGTTCTTACAAATAATAAAATGTTGATAAATTCGACTGATCGAAAAGGCGAGGCCTCCTGCCTGGGAACATCCAAACTACTCCTGGTCAACGGGGAACTCGACGCCGTAGAAGGCATCTAGAATCTTCACGTTGCGGTGGTCGGCATCGGGGATCTCCTGCTCCTGTACTCCAAGGCTCCAACGTCGACTGCAGCGGCCAATCAGGAAAAAAAAGGGGAAATAAAGAAAGGCTGAGTATCTAGCATACCCGCGAGTCTTACGTCCGCTACTAAGCATTTATGCATTTGTATCAAATGGAAAGGGGAGTATGTATACAGTGGACTGCAAGGTAGAAATCAGAATAAGGGTAAGAAGCTAGGCCTATTGAAGACTAGCATCTTCCGACGAGTCTTGCAGCACAAGAAGAGAACAGACAACAGTTTATATAAAGCATAAAGTAACAATGCAGTAGAAGTTGTTGCAGCATTGTATAATATTAAGTTGTAATGATTAATAATAATAAATGCCTCCGAGTTCCCCTCCTCGACTTCCCGGTGAGGAAGAAAACCCGGAACCATAAAGTTTAATATTAGTAGTTTGTAGTGGTAAGGTCCAGCTTCAGCATAAAGCGTCCTGTTACCGTGGACACGGCTATTCGAATAGATTAAACTCCCTGCAGGGGTGCACTACTGTTCAGCATGCACGCTCGGATCTCCAGGGTGGCATACACCTTGTTAGGGAATGCCCCACCGAGGCTATCCGACACATCGCAACCCATCCTAGGCTCAGCAGAGAGGCCATCCGTCGAACTATATCCTATGCGCTCAGGGGTATAGTGTAACAGCCCAGATTTCACAAAAATTAAAATTTTGTTTTCGGTGTGAATTGTTTGATTACCTGCTTTGTTTGAGGTGTTTGCATCCCCGATCTATCGATCGGCGATTATTTTCCCCCTCTTATCTTGTACCGGACGGAGACCGACCCTTGCCACCCTGACACTCGACCTTTGCAACACCGGGTTTCACCCGATCACCATCGCGAAAACCGCACGAGACCAGCCGCAGCCAACGGAACGAAAAACCCCATTTAATAAGTAAACGGGTTATTTTTATAGCGCGCCGGAAAGTGTTTTCGGAACGGTTCCAGCGCAAGTTGAACGCCGCCGGCTCGACGCGCTGATCGCCCGCAGTTCGAAGTTTTACCCGAATTGGAGGTACTGCGGACCCCCGGCAGTCAGAAACGTGAGCACCGCGCGCGCGAGAGAAAAACCGGGGATGTTAATGCAAACTGCCAGCCACCTGGGCTATATTAAGATCACCACTCCCCCACCCCTTTCTAGGGTTTCCCTAGCCACCAAATTTGCAGGCACCCCCTGCTTTTGCCCCAAATCTGCCCAATTGACCCTCAATTTCCGAAACCCTATCTCCTGACCGCTCTCGGCCGTCGATCTAAGAGATGGACGGCTCCCGGATGCTCCACGTCGCCCCACGGAGCCCTCCTCCCACCTCCAGCCGTCTGGGCCGCCGCCAGCCGCTAGGGCCCCCATCTGGGCCTGGAAGACCGTCGCGCCTCCCGAGCTACCCCGTCGTCGCAGCCTCCGACGAGCCGCCGCCGTCGTCCACGCGCCGCTCCGGTGAGAGCCCTGGCCGCGCCGTCCCTCTCCTCTCGCCTCACCTCCCTCTCTCCTCTGCCGCAGGGCCTCCGCCGCCACGGGAGCGCAGCCCCGGCCGCCAGAACCGCCATGGCCTCCGCCCATTCTCGGAGCTCGCCGTCGCCTGACCTCGGGTCTCCCCCTCGACGCGCCGCCTTGGATCAGTCATCGGCCACCAGATCCGGTCACCGTCGCCTCCCTCCTTCCACGCTGCTTCCCCGCCCCCTCGCCGTCTCATCGCGCGGCCGGCCGGCGAGCCACCAGCGGCGCCGTCAGCCACCCGCTCGGGGTCGGGAGGTCCCGATCCGGTCGGCCTCTCCAACCGCCGCACGTGGGCCGGCCTCCCAGCGCTGCAGCCCAGCAGGCGCGGCCCGCCAGTCTTTCCAGCCCCCTACGAGTTGGGCCAGGCCCATGGGTGAGGCACCCTTTTTTTCTTTCTTCTTTTTTTTCTATTTTCTGTTGGGCCCAGTAGCTTTCGGCCCGTTGCCTAGGTTTTTTTTCCTGGGCAGTTTAAATTGGCAGATTGTACTAGATTTTTCCGAGGCCCGTATCTTTTTGCTCGTAGCTCGTATTGCGACGGTTCCAACGTCAAACTTGCTTAGTTTTTCGTGTAGATTAATAATTTGTGCTCTTTTGCCATGTTTGACTTTCTTTACATGATGTTTACCTGCTAATTACATGCCATGTCATTGTAAACTGTTATTGCAATAACTTTTTAACCGTTACTCTGATAAAAATGTTCTTTATATGTAACTTGACTAGAATTGCATGTAGATTGTGTTTATGCTGCTCTTGTTTGCTAATAACAAATATAAAATATTCCGTAGGTCAAAACAGTACCGAATTCCATTTTTATCATGGGGTCCGCAATAGTTTGCCATGTCTAGGATTTCACCCCACTTAAATTGACTAGCTTAGGTAGTTTATTTATGCTTCACCTCTTGCCATGTTTGTGTGATATGCCATGCTTGAGTGAGATGCCATGTTAATAACCTTTGCTCACCTTGTGTAGCTAAATAACTTGAACCTTTCTAAATGTGCGGTATCGTCGTGTGTGACGAGTACTCCACTTAACCTGTTAGTAACCGCTCTCGACGGTAGGTGCGATGTCTCATGTTGCCTTCTTGTTAATGCTTGCTCGTGTTTGCTTGGTAGTGATAGATGCTTGATCGTTGATTGCTTTCCAGTGTTTACCCTCTTGTGTGCTTCCGCGGGTACCTCTCGGAGACGATGCGAGCTTGCGATCAACTACACCTTCGGAACCCGACTTATCAACAGGCAAGGACTATACATTACTTATGATCCATTCTATTTCAACCAGTGGTTTGCATGCTAGTATAGGTTAGGTTCGATGTTTGATCCTACCACATGTTTACAGCCTCTTTCAAACCGATACAGCCATGTCCCTTCCCAGCAAACCTTGTACTGCTTTGTTACTATTGCTCGTTGCTCAGCCCCTGCTTAGTATGCATGCTTAGGATGCTACGATGTTACCCAGTTACTCCTTGGTTTGGGTTGTCACATTATTATATTGTTGCTGATGATATGATTATTATTATAATGTTGACTATATTCGACGAAGGATGGAAGGTCTAGGCTATCCCGCCCCGACGCTTTGTTCCATTCGAGTCACCTAGGATCCGAGTTCCGGGTATTGGTTTTAAGATTGAGCGTGCCTATCCGCGTGTTGGATTTTATGGGGTCCCCTTTTCTTACCTACCTAGCTTCAAACATTTCTAGTGGTGGCCCAAGTTGATTTACCATTTGAAACCGTGTGTGTGCTGGTCGACCGCCAGTAGTTTTCTAACCACCCCGGACCAGTGAGGACATAGTTCCCTTGCTGGCCCACCTTGTCCGGCTGAGGACCCGGTTTCCCATGTGTGATTAACCGGCTATCCAAACCTGCGACAGACGGTAGAGACCAGATCGAGAGAGCGGCCGGCTCCTGAGCTGGATGTCGACTCACCGGGGGCCACCCGGATTTGTTCGTTGTTAGCTAGAGGGACCTGTCGTTTCGGATCTCTTGGAACTAAATCATAAAATGGTTGCCTGTGATGGGTAGCAACTGAGAGTGAGGGGCGTGCGTGCGGAGCCTTGTAATGGGCAGTTGGTACACCCCTGCAGGGTTAAATCTTTTCAAGAAGCCGTGTCCACGGTTATGGACGACTTGAGACCTACTCCTTGTTCATAGACAACAACAACTGAGATAATCTTAATATAACCTTATCAATGTGTGTTTGTGCCTTGAATGCTTCTTCTTCGTCGGGATGCGAAGAGGAGGACAAGGATAGGATAGGTGTTATGTTTGCGTAAGTAGTTGATAGCAAGACTTGTTGGAGGCGATTCCTCATCGAAAGCTTGGCTTTTATCTTACTCTCTAGATCGTTAGCCACTTCATATTGCTAGTGCGGCAGCAACCTCACCACTTACCCCTTCCTTGCCTTAAACTATTAGTTGTCCTAGAATGACGAGTGATGAAGTCCTTGCTGGGTCAGTTGACCACTACAGTTGGATGTTGAGTACTTCTGTACTCATGATACTACCCCCAAACTCTTTTCAGGGTTCTTGATCGCCAACAGGTATGGTGATCGACGTTTCACGTGGAGACTCGATGACGACTAGTTAGGCGGATCCCGGCGGAGGGCCTGGACCCGTGTGGTTATGGGATCGATGTTTTTCTATTTGCCACTAGGCATTTGCTTGTAGTCTGTACTCAGACATGTATCTTCCGTTGTTGTATTGTATTAAGGCAGTTGTATGTCGATTGTATGAGATGTTGTATCCTTGTATCTGTAATGTTGTGATATCATGTTGGAAATCCGGGGCATATGGCTTTGTCATATGTCGCGGTGGAACCGATATGTGCTTTTTCCCCGGATCTGGGTGGAAACACCTAATCTGGAACAGTACCGCATATCGGGCCTTACAACTTGGTATCAGAGCCTTACCGACCGTAGGATCCCCTCTCTGGCCGAAGTCGAGTCTAGACAAAACTATTTTGTAGTTACTAAGTTAGTTATCGGAGAGTGGGATCTTTTTACTCCTTACCCTTGCTCCGGTCAGGAAAAGTGTCGTAAGTATTTTACTCTCGCCTTACCCCCTTCAAACTCTTAGGATCTCGCTGAGTGTGGAGTTTCGGAACCGTTACAATGCCTTGCGTGCAACGTATTGTCTCGATTCCGAGCTCAGGTGGGAATTCCTGTAGTACCTTTAGCTTCTCCGGTTTCGGATATCATCTGGGTCGTCCTTTGCCCTCCCTCCTTTTTCCCGGTGTTTTCATGACTGGCGTCGAAAAGCGCTATCCCTTTGACCAGGTTTTAGTAGCCGTTCTTCCTCTTGACACCTGATGGTTTCGATCTTCGACGTCGCCATCTCCCTGCGGAAAGTTTCTCGACGGAAGTTCAACGTCGACATGGAGCAGAGTCCCTTGTTGGTGGTGTTGAAGATCGTCGACTATCTTTTCTCTCCCCCCTCTCCCCTGGATCGCCTAGGATCTCGAGATGAGATCCCTTGTTGGTGGTGTTGTATTGTAAAAGCCCGGATTTCACAAAAATTAAAAATTTTGTTTTCAGTGTGAATTGTTTGATTGCCTGCTTTGTTTGCGGTGTTTGCACCCCCGATCTATCGATCGGCGATTATTTTCCCCCCTCTTATCTCGTTCCGGACGGAGACCGACCCTTGCCACCCTGACACTCGACCTTTGCGACACCGGGTTTCACCGCATCACCGTTTTGAAAACTGCACGACACCAGCCGCGGCCAACGGAACGAAAAACCCCATTTAATAAGTAAACGGGTTATTTTTATAGCGCGCCGGAAACTGTTTTCGGAACGGTTTCAGCGCGATGTGAACGCCGCCGGCTCGACGCGCTGATCGCGCAGTTCGAAGTTTTACCCGAATCGAAGGAACGGCGGACCCCCGGCGGTCAGAAACGTGAGCACCGCGCGCGCGAGAGAAAAATCAGGGATGTTTTTGCAAACTGCCAGCCACCTGGGCTATATAAAGACCACCAGTCCCCCACCCCTTTCTAGGGTTTCCCTAGCCACAAAATTTGCAACCACCCCCTTGTTTTTGCCCCAAATCTTCCCAATTGACCCTCAGTTTCCGAAACCCTGGCTCCTGACGCTCTCGGCCGTCGATCTGCGAGATGGACGGCTCCCGGATGCTACACGTCGCCCCACTGAGCCCTCCTCCCACCTCCAGTCGTCTGGGCCCGCCGCCAGCCGCCAGGGCCCTGATCTGGGCCTGGAAGCCCGCCGCGTCTCCCGAGCTACCCCGTCGTCGCCGCCTCCGGCGAGCCGCCGCCATCGTCCACGCGCCGCTCCGGTGAGAGCCCTGGCCGCGCCGCCCCTCTCCTCTCGCCTCACCTCCATCTCTTCTGCCGCAGGGCCTCCGCCGCCACGGGAGCGCAGCCCCGCCCGCCAGAACCGCCATGGCCTCCTCCCATGCTCGGAGCTCGCCGCCTCCCGACCTCGGGTCTCCCCCTCGACGCGCCGCCTTGGATCAGTCACCGGCCACCAGATTCGGTGACCGTCGTCGCCCTCCTACCACGCTGCTTCCCCGCCCCCTCGCCGTCTCGTCGCGCGGCGGCCGACGAGCCACCAGCGCCGCCGTCAGCCACCCGCTCGGGGTCGGGAGGTCCCGATCCGGTCGGCCTCTCCAACCGCCGCACGTGGTCCGGCCTCCAAGAGCTGCGGCCCAGCAGGCGCGGCCCGCCAGCCTCTCCAGCCCCCTGCGAGTTGGGCTAGGCCCATTGGGTGAGGCGTCCTTTTTTTCTTCTTTTTTTTCTATTTTCTGTTGGGCCCAGTAGCTTTCGGCCCGTTGCCCTGTTTTTTTCCCTAGGCAGTTTAAATTGGCAGATTGTAATAGATTTTTCCGAGGCCCATATCTTTTTGCTCGTAGCTCGTATTGCGACGGTTCCAACGTCAAACTTGCTTAGTTTTTCGTGTAGATTAATAATTTGTTCTCTTTTCCATGTTTGACTTTATTTACATGTTGTTTACCTGCTAATTACATGCCATGCCATTGTAAACTGTTATTGCAATAACTTTTTAACCGTTACTCTGATAAAAATGTTCTTTATATGTAACTTGACTAGAATTGCATGTAGATTGTGTTTATGCTGCTCTTGTTTGCTAATAATAAATATATAATATGCCTTAGGTCAAAACAGTACCGAATTCCATTTTTATCTTGGGGTCCGCAATAGTTTGCCATGTCTAGGATTTCACCCCACTTAAATTGACTAGCTTAGGTAGTTTATTTATGCTTCACCTCTTGCCATGTTTGTGTGATATGCCATGCTTGAGTGAGATGCCATGTTAATAGCTTTGCTCACCTTGTGTAGCTAAATAACTTGAACCTTTCTAAATGTGCGGTATCGTCGTGTGTGACGAGTACTCCACTTAACCTGTTAGTAACCGCTCTCGACGGTAAGTGCGATGTCTCATGTTGCCTTCTTGTTGATGCTTGCTCGTGTTTGCTTGGTAGTGATAGATGCTTGATCGTTGATGGCTTTCTAGTGTTTACCCTCTTGTGTACTTCCGCGGGTACCTCTCGGAGACGATGCGAGCTTGCGATCAACTACACCTTCGGAACCCGACTTATCAACAGGCAAGGACTATGCATTACTTATGATCCATTCTATTTCAACCAGCGGTTTGCATGCTAGTATAGGTTAGGTTCGATGTTTGATCCTACCACATTTTTACAGCCTCTTTCAAACCGATACAGCCATGTCCCTTCCCAGCAAACCTTGTACTGCTATGTTACTATTGCTCATTGCTCAGCCCCTGCTTAGTCTGCATGCTTAGGATGCTACGATGTTACCCTGTTACTCCTTGGTTTGGGTTATCACATTATTATATTGTTGCTGATTATATGATTATTATTATAATGTTGACTATATTCGATGAAGGATGAAAGGTCTAGGCTATCCCGCCCCGACGCTTTGTTCCATTCGAGTCACCTAGGATCCGAGTTCCGGGTATTTGTTTTAAGACTGAGCGTGCCTAACCGCCTGTGGGATTTTATGGGGTCCCCTTTTCTTACCTACCTAGCTTCAAACATTTCTAGTGGTGGCCCAAGCTGATTTACCATTTGAAACCGTGTGTGTGCTGGTCGGCCGCCAGTAGTTTTCAAACCACCCCGGACCAGTGAGGACATAGTTCCTTTGTAGCCCACCTTGTCCGACTGAGAACCCGGTTTCCCATGTGTGATTAACCGGCTATCCAAACCTGCGACAGACGGTAGAGACCAGATCGAGAGAGCGGCCGGCTCCTGAGCTGGATGTCGACTCACCGGGGGCTACCCGGATTTGTTCGTTGTTAGCTAGAGGGACCTGTCGTTTCGGATCTCTTGGAACTAAATCATAAAATGGTTGCCTGTGATGGGTAGCAACTGAGAGTGATGGGCGGGCGTGCGGAGCTTTGTAATGGGCAGTTGGTACACCCCTGCAGGGTTAAATCTTTTTGAGAAGCGTGTCCACGGTTATGGACGACTTGAAACCTACTCCTTGTTCATAGACAACAACAACTGAGATAATCTTAATATAACTTGATCAACGTGTGTGTGTGCCTTGACTGCTTCTTCTTCGTCGGGATGCGAAGAGGAGGACAAGGATAGGATAGGTGTTATGTTTGCGTAAGTAGTTGATAGCAAGACTTGTTGGAGGCGATTCCTCATCGAATGCTTGGCTTCTTATCTTACTCTCTAGATCGTTAGCCACTTCATATTGCTAGTGCGGCAGCAACCTCACCACTTACCCCTTCCCTACCGTAAACTACTAGTTGTCCTAGAATGACGAGTGATGAAGTCCTTGCTGGGTCAGTTGACCACTACAGTTGGATGCTGAGTACTTCTGTACTCATGATACTACCCCCAAACTCTTTTCAGGGTTCTTGATCAACAACAGGTATGGTGATCGACGTTTCACGTGGAGACTCGACGACGACTAGTTAGACGGATCCCGACGGAGGGCCTGACCCGTGTGCTTATGGGATCGATGTTTTTCTCTTTGCCACTAGGCATTTGCTTGTAGTCTGTACTCAGACATGTATCTTATGTTGTTGTATTGTATTAAGGCAGTTGTATGCCGATTGTATGAGATGTTGTATCCGTGTATCTGTAATGTTGTGATATCATGTTGGAAATCCGGGGCATATGGCTTTGTCATATGTCGCGGTGGGCCCGATATGTGCTTCGTCCCCGGATCTGGGTGGAAACACCTAGATCTGGAACAGTACCGCATATCGGGCCTTACATATATATCCCTCGCCCTTCCACGGTCCTGCACGGTACGAGACTGGCCGATGAAGCAAAAGCAAATCCAAATACACCTGCTGCAGCAAAGAAGACAACACCGCTTCCCGACAATCAGCCCGTGGTACTGTTGACGTCTGAAGAGCTTTCAAACAAACTACGACGCGAAGGGCCCTCACCGTAATCCCACGTGTAGGTAGTGCGTACAGACCAACGGGTCTCTCAAGTCATCCGCCGAACCATTTAGCATTTTAATATTATCTTGCAGACAACCGTTATCGCTGTCGTACTAACAACACAACAGACAACGAACAGCGGCAAGGACCACCAGTAACGTCGGGGCCTGCCCTGTCGTCCCGTCAAAGCACGCGGTTACCAACAAGGTGAACCGTCTCCTTACCTTCTCTCGCGTGTGCTCTTGGTAGAGCTCGACTTTTCGTGGTTTGGTAACTCTCGCGAGATACGAGCAGGGGCCAAGCACGCCAGTAACGCCGGTCGTATGATGTTGAAGTAATATGTGTTGATTTCTATTTAAGTTGTGGTGTTATTCTTCTAGTGGTGTTATGTGAACGTCGACTACATAACACTTTGACTTTTTAAGAACCTAGGGGAATACATTGTGTATAAAGAATGCTTATGGTGGGTTGCTGGAGTGACAGAAACCTGAACCCCAGTTCACACACTTTTGCACGAGGGAGTGTTGGATCCTAAAGTCTATTGCTATGGTTAGGCTTTGCCTTAATTTCTCTCTTGTATTTGTGGATGCTTACAAGAGGTTTAATCATAAGAGTGTACTTGTCTTAGCATAGGTCCATCCACACAACACTTATCAACACAAAACATAATACTAGACGGAATATGGCAAAAGCACTTGACTACCTATCCCGTGTGTCCTCAGGAACGCTTTAGTCTTTATAAGTTTAACCCTTCGGCCTATCCTTTGTTCAAACGGATTGGGTCACTTGCTGCACCATATAATACAACCTCGTAAATTGTTGGCTATTCTCTTCTAATGCTGCAAGATCGCTTGAAGGTGTTAGTCTTCCTTAGGCCTAGCTTCTCCCCCTTTTCTAGCTTTCTGCAGTTCAGTCCACTATATAGCCTCCCCTTTCCATTTGATACAATGTATAAATGCTTGGAATGCCTGGACATAAGACTCGTGAGTATGCTAGATACTCACCCCCTTTTGCTTTTCTATCTTTATTTCCTATACACGGTTGCTGCAATCAGACGTTGAAGCCCAGGAGCAAGAGTACCCCAGAGGTGCCTACTACGACGTGGAGATCCCCTCGGGCCAGGAGTAGTTTGGAGAATCCCAGGCAGGAGGCCTCGCCTTTTCGATCTCTATTGTGTTTGGGCTAGCCTTCTTAAGGCAAAAAAATGAGTAACTATGTCTTTACCCAGATATTATGGTTTGTATGACTTATGTATTCGGGTCCTCGTGACCTCTGGCTTGTAATATAAAGCTTTATCATATTTGTGTCTAGAGTTGTGTTGTGATATTCTTACAGTCTCCCTAATCTCGATCGTGTACCTTGCGTGTATGATTAGTACATAATCTTATATCGGAGGCGTTACACAGAGGCTATCATGCGTTATTTTTGGTGGGCATAGAAGATCTACACGGTGGGAATGTCTGGTCGCCTGGTGCAAAGTTTTCAGGCCGAAGGAGCTAGGTGGGCTCGGTGTTTTGGATCTTGGGAAGCAGAGGATTGCTCTTCGCCTGCGCTGGGAGTGGCTCCGACGTCCTGACTCCTCGAGGCCTTGGCATGGGCTCAAGCCGGCCAAGAATACGCCGATGACTGCGGCCTTCCAGAGTTTGGTGCATTGGCGTTTCAGAGCGGTGATAAGATTTTATTCTGGGTGGACAAATGGGTTCAAGGAGCGCGAGTGGCCGAGATCGTGCCGCACCTGATCTTGCGCGTCCCCACTCGGTTTCGGAGTCGCAGGACGGCTGTGGAGGGTCTCACGGGGCACAACTAGACTAATGATCTCCCTGAAAACCTCTCTGCGGATGAGTTAGCAGATCTGGTCAGACTTTGAGAGGCGCTAGATGGGTTTCAGGTCATCCCGGATTTAGCAGACCATGTGGTGTGGCATTGGCATAGTTCCGGCGTTTACACTGCCTCATTGGCGTACAAGATGCTCCATGCTAGTGCGATCAAGTCCGAGGAGGCGAAGGGCATCTGGCACTGTTGGCGGCTTTGTCGTGTTGGCTATTCATGTGGCTGGCCACGCATTACCGGCTATGGACCTCCGATATAAGATACATGCATGGACTCAAAGATTCTCCCTCACCATGTGTCTTCTGTGACCAGGGACTCGACACAGTGGACCACATCTTGGTGCAGTGCGTCTACGCCCGGATGGTTTGGTTTGGATGCTTTTTCCAGACTGGGATTCCCTTGCACTTGGTGCCGACGACCACGGACAGGCTAGGTGACTGGTGGCATGCTCTCCGGAAGCAAGCACCAAAGAGCGATCACCAAGGCTTGGACTCACTGATTCTTCTCACCTGCTGGAGCTTGTGGAAACAACGGAATGGCCGGGTTTTTGAGAATAATGCGAGGAGGAACTGGTCTACCAGATCAAGCAGGAGGCTGCACTCTAGAAGATCGCTGGAGCTAGGAGGCTACTCTTTTTTAGCGAGAGATAGTGTAGGGTAGGAGTGGGAGTGGTGTGTGGGCTGTGTGGTAGTTGTGGCGCCGCATAGCAAGTTCTAACCTTCTTGTAACTATCTTTATTCTTCTATAAAGTTGTGCTACGCATTTTGCGTACTCTCGAAAAAGGATGGGTGACATCCGTCGCTCGTTAGTTGGATGCCTCCCCTGGAGGGCCGTGACCTCGGATCGCTGCCTGCGCTACCGGCCAAGAGCGCAAGGCTCCGCCGTCGTGATGCATACTATTGTGCTCCTCACGCTCGATGGAGTCGTCATGCCCCGCGTTGGATGATGGTCGTGGCTACGGGCATAGCCTCATACGTCGCCTCAGCGAACCGTGACGCAGGGATCCGTGGAAGAAACACCGGATATATTCTCCTGGGCCTTACTACCTCGGGTATGTTCTCGGTCGAATCGAGCTTTGTGTAGGAGAGGGATGTATGTCATGTAGAAAGCATCGATCCCGTTGAAGATTGAAATCTTCCTTTGACGGTTCCTTGGTGGTCGCATGTCGTTTGGGACATAAGTAGTTAAATGATATGGCCCTAAGGACGGTGAAAGGATCGATATGGTCAACTAGAGGGGGTGAATAGGTGACTAACAAATTTAACTTAAATTACCAACTTTAAGGTTAAGCAGATAAATAAGATTCTCTAGATGTGCTCTAGATGAATAACCATATGTGGCAAGCAAGCTAAACTCAAATGCTAGACAACAAATACAATATAAAGCCAACAAGCAAATGAAGCTAGAACAAGTAAAGGGCGGAAAGGATAAACCACAAGTGACACGGAGACGCGGAGATTTGGTTGACCGAAGTTCACACTCTTTTGAGTGTGAGTGCTAATCTCCGTTGGAGTGGTGTTCAATCCTTGAGAGGGCTACCAACAACGTAGCTCATTGTATTCTCCGTTCTCGAGTCACCCGCAACGGATGACCTTCGAATCACTAGGGGTTGGTCTTCAAGGCGACCGACACACCTTTACAAACTTCCCGGAGCACACCACAAGAAAGGAAGCTTCCGGGCGGACACCTAGCAGGGAACACAAATCGGTTTGGTGGAAGTGTAGATCGGGCCTTGCTCTCTCAAATCCTAAAAGATCAACAAGTTTGGGTGGAGGACTTAAGAGGAATGAGCAAAATGAAGGTCTAGCAATGGAGCTCAAGCAAGGGGGAAGAAGTTAGGGTTGGAGGTGGAAGAAGGGGTGCTTTTATAGTGCAAGGGAGTAGGTGGGAGATCCAGCCGTTGGAGCCCCGTGTGCACAGGCTAAGTGAGCCCCGTGCGCACGGGCTACTCAGAGAGAATCCCCATACCCCGTGCGCACGGGGGTCAGAGTCCCCGTGTGCACGGGGGTCAGAGACCCCGTGCGCACGGGCTACTCAGAATGTTCCTGAGTACCTCGTGCGCATGGGGGTCAAAGACCCCGTGCACACGGGGTGATCAAGAACTTTTTTGATCACACCACTGTGAAGCCCTCCTTCGCACATATAAAGTACACACCTTCCGGGGAGTTTTGTGGGAGGCTTGGTGACATGAAAAATGTGTTCCCACACATGCTCTATCCTCGTTGACCCCTTTTAATAGTGTGGTGTTCCTATGACTCAAATCAGACCGAAAATAATCCTTCGAGTCACGGGAAAATTACGCCTTTTATCTTTTTGTAGCGGAGCCAATCATCCTCCAAAATTAGTAAACCTCCACGAGACAGATGGCCTGAGATAAATCTTTAACACCCGTCATTAGTCCCACTAACCACATTGTCATAATACCAAAACACCATTTAGGAGTAAATGCACTTTCAATCTCCCTCTTTTTGGTGAATTGATGACAATATGGTTAGAGCATGGCAATAAGATATACAAATTAAAGGTGCCATGAAAAACTATTTAGCATAGAAGGCTCCCCCTTGATGTATGCATATAAAAGTGTTTGCGTTTGAATGCAATACACATACAACAATAGGTCTCCCCCTATGTAAATAGCCAAGTGCAATGATATGAGAGATGCATTTGAACTAAGATAATCATTGCACATGAACTTCATGTGGTCCTTTTAGAAAATAACAATGACTGGCATAGATCACATGAAGAGAATGAGGATGTGAGCTAAACAATTGGGTAAGACTATCAATGGTAATGGCATGATATAAAAAACATGCAAGAAGGCATATGGAATATCATGACATAGATCAAAGATAGCATAACATAGTCTCACACATAATAGAGTAAAGTGGCTCACATCCACACAAGTACTGGAAAGGGAAATACTGAAAGTACCAAAAGTCAATAAAAACACAACCGAACAAGGTCTCACTATGTCTTGCAACCTAACCAACACACGATCCCTAAATAGAACTCTTCTCCCCCTCTGGCATCAAGACACCAAAAATAGAAAAGGCGATGCTAACAGCACTAGACGACCGATGGGTGGCTCGAAGCATCATCGTCATCGAAGCACCAGTTGGCCATGGGGAAGGAGTACTCTTTCATCTGACTGTCTCGGTCCTCAGGGCCGGGAGGTGCGGGAGTGCCTGACTGCTGGGCCTGGAGTGCCTGGCTAGCACGTTGCTCTGCCTTGTAGCGGTTGTTGTCCTTGATTTGCCTCTTCTAAATGGACTGACACATCTTGAACATGTTGCTAATGGTCTTGAACAGAGTCTTCTTCTCGCGGTGCGTGAAGGCAGCGGGAGCATCATCACCAGCAAGAGCATCATCACCAGCAGAAGGAGCCCTCGAGCGATGGATCCTAGCAGAAGAGGAGCATCCCGGAGTGTAGGTAGCACGGTCCACCGCCCTCAGATTGCGCCCCACCTTGGGCGCAACATACGGAGCAGGAGCAGGCGGCTTACAGTTCAGATCTCTCTTAAACACAGTGACTGGGTACGGAGTAACAGAAATGAACCTCATAGGGCACACAGACTCAATCAATGCGAGAATAAAAGGAGCATGGATCAAGGACTTCCGCAGACGAACACACTCACGGATCTCAAAGAACATAGTATCCAGAACATCCACCTTCCTATGCTCCTTCACCATCACAAAGACATCAAGCATAGAGGAACGCAGGTGATGGGAGTCACCCTCCTTCGGCGTAAGAGTGTACGGAAGGATGTGACACAGTGTATCATAGGTGGGCATCAACTCCTTGATGGAACCAGTGACAAACGGCTTCTCTAGCTTGTATGCAAATGCAATTTCATCCTTGTCCCTCCCAGTCTCAGAAATCCTGTCATAATCTGGATGAGGCTCAGCAAAGAATTGGTACTGAGGAATAATCTCGGAAAACTTGGCAAAGGGAGCAGAACACACAGTCGTGCCAGACATCCACCGCATAGTACGAGTATCATCATTATAAAAATAAAATGTGGCCAAGAACTGCATGACGAGGTCCTCATTGTACTTGTGCGTGAACTGACAGAAAGGTATGATCCCCAGCCGACCAAGAGCATCGTACACCCCGGGATAGATATGAGCATTGTCCCGCAGGTGCTCCACATTTATCTTCTTGTGAGGAGAAAACTTATTTGCCTTGGTCATCATCAACTCATGGAAAATACGGTGTCGGTACCAGTTGAGGAATCTCGGGTCCATGCCGAGCTCAGTGGCAGCCACATAAGGATCCTGCTGACAAAAATCCCAATACTCGGGCTGAGTCCACTCACTGACCGGAATGTTGGCCACATTCCGACCACCTGGAATCGGATGCTCACCGGGACTCGAACTCTCCTCATCGTCTTCATCATCTTCATCCACAAACCCATACACAGGAGAGGCCTCACGCTCAGGCTGATACGCACCCTCAGAATCAGACTCCTCATAACTGGTGTTGTCCTCAACAATGGGGGCCTTTGCTGAAGCACGGCGGATAGGACGGCCACCTGCATCGGAACCCTCTCCCAGACCCTCGGACGGCTGCTGACGATGAGAGACCGTGTCATCATCGGCCTTGGCACGCTTGCGATGAGTGAACACCGTACGGTTGGGGGAGTCTACAGACGACAGATAAGATATGTGAAAATGCTCAGAGAAAGTGATAATCAGAAGGTGAAACTCACCAAATCTGGGATGGTTCTGCCTGGAAGTCCCATGCAAACGGGGTCTGTACCGTAGGCACGGGGGGCCGTGCGCACGGTACAGGTCCCGTGGGCACGGGGTCCTCCCAGCCGTCGCTCAAACCTCGCGAGGAGGGGAGGGACGGGCTGGGGAGGTCATTCCACACGCAGAATCAACCCAGATCTAGGACTACACGGATAAGCCAATCTAAAACACCATGGATCCGAAGAGAAAAACTTGCATCCTAAGGAGGAATCACAGAAAAACGGGGAGCAAGGGGAGATCCTCACCGGAGGAGGCCATGGGGGTCGGCGGCAAGGAAGGGCGGTGCTGGGCCGGAGGGGCCGGCCGGGAGCACCCGAGGCGATGGCGGCGGCGGCTGGGAGGACCACGGGCGTGAGGGGGGAATGAGGAGAATGAGAACTGCCTCCCCCACACACGTGCTTGTATACCCAGCCGAAACCGCATAAGCCCGTGCGCACGAGGGTCATGGCCCGTGTGCATGGGGGCCCCGTGCGCACGGTACACCCCGTGGGCATGGGGTACTCAGAGATAACTACAACAAATTTCAGGGAGGGAGGAAGCTGGATGTTAAATCCTTACCTCTCCCCTAGGTGAAAACCGCACAATTTCCTTTGAGTAACATCGCACAAGAATCCCTAGTCTACGGAAGGTGTATATGGAGACCATTTGCACGGATCGAAATAAGAATGTCTTATGAGATAAGAGTGGAATAGGATAGGGCAACTATGGTTAAAAGAGAAACTATTCCTATCTGGGGAAAACAAGGGTCTAAAACGACCCAAAAAACAAACAACGAAATTAAGCGGAAAAAGGCGGCGACCCGAAGGTCACCATGTTTGAGTGTATGTGGTCCGGTACCGCAAAGATTTTAACCTTGGGCCCTTCTTCACTACTCGTCTTTGAAGCACAAGTACCATCTTTAAATGGCAAATGTGAAAGATTTTGATCATTTTATGCACAAGTAGGGTTATGTCGGAATCATTGAGAGATTTCTACTCCCCCTACTTATGTGCCTACATCTAAGGAAGATATAGTAAAGCTAGTGTGTGTATGCAAGAACATCAACCCATGTTACTAAGATCCACGATATTTAGTTCATGCCTTCACTCACGGAACCTTGCTTCGTCATGTGGCTTCGTGAAAATATCCGCAAGTTGCTTCTCGGTGCCCACATGAAAGAGTTCAATGTCTTCTCGTGCCACATGATCCCGAAGAAAATGATGACGAATATCAATATGCTTGGTTCGGCTATGTTGCACGGGATTATCCGCAATCTTGATTGCACTTTCATTGTCACACAATAGAGGCACTTTGTCACATTTGACACCATAATCCATCAATCATCCATAATAATTGGGCACAACAACTTCCCGCGGTAATATACTCGGCTTCGGCGGTAGATAGAGAAACACAATTTTGCTTCTTGGAGCACCAACTCACTAAGGACCTCCCCAAGAATTGACATGAGACGGATGTGGACTTACGATCCGCCTTGTCACCGGCCCAATCTGAATCCGAATATCCAACCAACTTGAAAGAAGATCATTTGGGCTACCAAAGTCCTAAGTTTGGGGTATAAACCAAAGATCGAAGGATCCGTTTCACGGCCATATGATGGCTTTCTTTGGGGCGGATTGAAATCTTGCACACATACACACACTTAACATAATATCCGGCCTAGATGCACAAAGGTAAAGGAAAGAACCGATCATATAACGGTATACCTTTTGATCCACATCTTTACCATTGGGATCGAGATCAAGTTGTCCATTTGTTGGCATTGCAGTCTTCATAGGCTTGGCATCATCAAACCCGAACCGTTTGAGCATGTCTTGAATATACTTTGCTTGGTTAATAAAAGTCTCTCCCCTGAATTGCTTGACTTGAAATCCGAGGAAAAACTTTAACTCACCCATCATAGACATGGCAAACTCCTTGGTCATAAGATTTTGAAACTCAACATTGCAAGCATGGTTAGTAGACCCAAAGATAATACCATCAACATATATTTGGCATACAAACAAATCTCCGTTTACTCTCTTCGTAAAGAGAGTGGAATCTATTCACCCGATCTCAAACCCCTTCTCGATTAAAAACATCGTAAGGTGGTCATACCAAGCACGAGGTGCTTCCTATGGACCATACAAAGCCTTATGAAGTTGATAAACGTGATTGGGGTGTTCGGGGTCTTCGAAACTGAGAGGTCATTTGACATACACTAACTCACTCAAACGACCATTTAGAAATGCACTCTTAACATCCATTTGATATAATTTAAAATCATGATGGGAGGCATAAGCAAGTAAGATCCGAATGGACTCAAGACGGGCAACGGGGGCAAAGGTTTCACCAAAATCCAAACCTTCAATTTGGGTGAAACCTTGTGCCACTAACCTTGCCTTGTTACGTGTAACTTGTCCATGCTCATCTTGCTTGTTCTTGAAAACCCATTTGGTCCCAATGACATTATGATTTTCCTTGGGTCTTTCAACAAGTGTACACACTTTATTGCGAGTAAAATTGTTGAGTTCTTCATGCATAGATTCTACCCAATCTCGGTCATCAAGAGCTTCATCTACCTTGAGGGGCTCAATACAAGAGACAAACGAGTGATGTTCACAAAAGTTTTCCAAAAGTTTACGAGTAGTTACCCATTTTGTGATGCTTCCAAGGATGTTGTCGGTGGAGTGTTGAAGCATTTGAATTCTCAATGGATCTTTTTGTCTCTTCTTTTCAAGTTCTTATTCACTTGGTAGAATGATAGGCTTAGTTGGGGGAGAAACTCGAACTTGTTTTTGCTTAGTTGGGTGATACGTCCAAAACGTATCTATAATTTCTGCTTGCTCCATGCTTCTTTTGTGTGATATTGATGAACTTCCATACACTTTTGATCATATTTGGACTAACCTATTAACCCAGTGCACCCCAGTGCCAGTTCCTGTTTTCTGCTGTTTTTGTATTTCAGGTTTTCCCATTATTTAAAGTGTCAGAAAAATTCCGGGAAAAATATAGGAAAAATCAGCGTACAGGAAGCTTCGGGAAGAGCCCAAGTGGGGCCAGAGGGGAGCCAGGGGTGGCCCAGGCGGCCACCTGGCGCGGCCACCCCCTAGGTCGCGCCAGGGGGCGCCTGGGGCCCCTGGTCCACCTCTGGCTGCACCCCTTCACCTATATATACCTCTCGTCCCGAAACCCTCGAGGACAGAACCCTTTTTTGCGATCTCTGCTCTGTTCCACCGCCGCCGCCCTTCCAAGATCGGGAGCACCACGAGCCCTCTTCCCGGCACCCTGTCGGAGGGAGGAACCACCTCCGGGAGCTTCTCCACCACCATGGATGCTTCCCGGATGAACCGTGAGTAGTCCACCTTGGACCATGGGTCTATGATCAGTAGCTATGTGATGTTCTCCTCCCCTCTTTGTTCTTCATGGTTTAGACCTCGTGAGCTGCCCTACATGATCGAGGCACATATGTAATCTTTCTGCTGTTGCTATGCTGAGTTTGCTGGGATCTGATGGATTATGAGACTATGTTCAGATTGTGTTTGAGTAATATATTTGATTCTCCTCTTTTATATTTATGTTCTTGAGTAATTCTTGCATGTTCTTCGTTGCTGTTTATTGCTTTGGCCAAGTAGTAGGTAGTGACTCCAAGAGGGAGCGTTATGCATGATTGTGGGTTCATGCCCCCTGATGACTAGCTTGAGTGACTGAAACATGAGTCTAGGGGATGTGTTGTTGCCACATGGGAGAAAATAACGGTGCTTGTACTTGCGGGTGCAAGGATTGTTTACTTTACGCAAAGTTCTTTAATGTAGTTGTCTGTTGCTTTGAGTTTACACTTTGGGTGGGATTCGCAACTTAATACCAGCGAGATGTTCTGGATAGATATCTCAGGGTGGATGATTAGTAGGTAGATGCAGATGGATTTCGGTCTACTTGTCTTGGCGTACCGCCCATGCTTTTGAGCCTCTTCCTTTCTCTATAGCATAGTTAGCATTGGTTTGCGCACATAATCCTGTCAATTGCCCAGTTGTAATTTGTTTACCTCGCATGCATATTTTATCGTCTTTTGGGAGAGAGACATCACTAGTGAACATCATGGGACCCCGGTCCATATTTCTAACACTGTTTACACTCGCTATTTATTTTCTGCTTTATTTCCTTTTCCATTGCTATCACTATCATTATTATCCCGTGTGTTTGATCCTTTGTAAACAACAAGGCCGGAGGGATTGACAACCTCTCTGAACTCGTTGGGAGCCAAGTTATCTGTTGCGTGTGCAGGTCCACGTCAACCGCCTAATTGCTGGCGCCGTTGTCACCTTCCTGTCGTTGTCGGATTCCTACTGGAGACAAACCTTGGTATCTTCACCGAGGGAAATTTGTTGTTGTCTACATCTCAACCTTCCACTTTGGGTAACCAACGAGGGGCAAGAAGCCATCAAAGCTAATTTCTGGTGCCGTTGCCGGGGACTCCACTCTTCAAGATAGGGGAGTTGCACACTATATTTTATCTTTTCTTTTTAGTCTTGTTAGTTTACCTTTCAGTTTTTGCTTTTGCTTTTGTGTCTTCATGAAAAACAAAAAAATAGTTGCTACCTTTTGTCTTTGCCTTTCTCTGCCTTCTAATGCTATCTTTACCATGGGTGTGGAACCACCCAAACATGGTAGGATGAACATGTTTCACTTGGATCGTCTTCGATCAATTTGTGCTCGCGCTAAAAACCCAACCGACTTGGTTGAGGGAAAATCATTGGTTGAGCATGCTCATTATACGCGACACCGCTTATCTCAGAAAGGGAAACACTTATGGGACCAAATACAAACTTCTTATTGCTATTATGAGTCCTTGTGCCACATTTATGATTTTACTTGGTCTTCTAATATAGATCGTAAACACCTTCCTTTCCAATGTCAGTTTAATGACAATGAGATTCTATCTTCTTATGCTAAAGGTGTTTATGATTACTTTGATGTTGAAAAGATTGAAGAGTTCGTTGCTTTTAAGGGTGCTTATGAGATTGCTTCTTTAATTGAAAAGTATTACGATACTATTCACAAGTCTGAAAACTTTGCAGTTCTTGCTTATTGCTTTGAGAATTATATTTGCAATGATTGTATTGAAGGTTTTAAAAACAAAATGTTTGCCGCCCAAGAAGAGGCTAATGATTTCTATGATGAGGAATCCTATGATTCCGAGGACTCACTTGATACATCCCTTTCTGAAGATCTTGATACTTGCTTTGTTGATGGCCATGATGGCAATATGGATGATGCTTACAAAGATGAACTTGTTATAGTTCCTTATGTTAAGCATGAATTTTTTTTCTATTGCACCCACACTTGATTGTCCTATTATCCTTTTGAAATCTCCAACTCAAATTCCTGAGAATTGTGCTCTTATTAAGGCCCAATGTGATGGGTTGCATCTATCTTGTGATCCTCAAAACCGTGTTGAAAACAATACACGTGTGCTTGTAGATCATGAACAATATGCTATATGTGATAGTTATATTCTTTATGTTGTTCATGATGCTACTGAAAATTATTTTGAGAGAGGAAAGTTTGGTTGTAGAAACTTTCATGTTACAAAAACACCTCTCTTTATGATGAAAGTTTTTAAGTTGTTCTTCTTGCACCTTCCTATGCTTGTTACTTTGTGCTTTCATGATTTATTTCTTTACAAGGTTCCAATGCATAGGAAGTGGGTTAGGCTTAAATGTGTTTTATATTTGCTTCTTGATGTTCTCTTTTGCTCCAAATTCTTATTCTTATGTGAGCATCTTCTTTAATCTTCATGCCTAGCTTAAAGGCGTAAAAGAAAGCGCTTGTTCGGAGGCAACCCAAGATGTTTTTTCTTCTGTTTTTAGTGGTCTTTATGATTTTTAATACTGTAGCAACATCATTGTATCTTTACTTTTCAAGCTTTGTGCCATTTATAGCCTCATATGACAAGGGAAGTGAAATTTGTGACATGCTGTCCAGAAAACAGATTCTGTCCTCGTGACGGGAAAAATCATAGAAAAATCCCGGTTCATCTTTTTGAGCTGAAATTTTTACACATAGTGATCTATACAATCACGGAACTTTCGTATGTTCTGAGTTTTTTGATTTGAGTTGCAGAAGTATCCCTAAAAAATTCTTTATTAACTTCTGTTCTGTTTTTCACAGATTCTTCCACGTTTTGTCCCTCCTAACTTTTGCAAACCTTAAGCTTGCTTTTTATTTGCAAATACTTTTTGGAGATCTTGAGAAACAGTATATATTCAATAATACCTTTATTTCCAGTAGAGAAAAAATTATTTTATTATGGGTACTAACCTCGCTAATCAGATTATGATGAGTTATGTATGAAGGGAGTTTTCAAGTGTGCGAGGGAAGATGATAACAGAAGATTCATGAGTGTCAAACGCTCAAGCTTGGGGATGCCCCCGTGCATCCCCAATAAATGTTAAAGGAGACTCAAGCGTCTAAGCTTGGGGATGCCCCCATGCATCCCCTTCTCCATCAAAAATTACCAGTTCGTCTTTCGTTCCTCTATATTTTTACCACTTCATGCGTTATGTGCTATGCTTGGAGCGTCTTGCTCTTTATTTCCTTTTTAGTTTTCTTAAGGTTTTCTTGCTGTTCATAACAAGTTAGAACCCAACTTTCTTTGTGTGGGAGAGAAACACGCTCCACTTCACCCTAGAACACAACATAGGATTTTCATGCTTATTTTTGCTTTGTGTGTTCTTTATCTTTTTCGTAGCTGCTGTCATGTTTAGCTCTTAGTTTTCATGCTTATATTTTTTAGATCTTTTGTTTAGTTTGTTTCTAGAGATCTCTTGATTTTTATGTTTATCTTCTTTAGAGAGTTTGCCTGTTGCACTGAGTTTTGTGTCTTGACTTGAAGTAGGTAATTGAGGTTGCTATTCAATTGTGGTAGTAATTTGCAATAGTTTTGAGGTATTGCCATGAGTAATGTTTGAACTTTTGGTGTAAGGAGTTTTAGCCTATTAGTGATAGATGTCGTATTTTGGGCAATCCATGTTTATTTTCGAAAAACCTACAAAATTAGTTGAGAACTTTAGCTACTAGATGGATCACTAATCTTTGGAGGGATCGAAATTATAGTACACTCACGTACCATGAGTCGAGGATGCGCAAGGATAACCAAACCCCCATACACTCCTCCTCGAGGTACTTGTATCTTTGTGAACCTCCTAATTAGATTGAGAGTTACCGATAAGAAGTGCATGAGTTCTTCGGACTAATGTGAGTATTCGAAAGTTGACACTTCCACCTCACATATTTTGCTAGCCTTTCCTGTGTCGTGCATTGCCTCCTTCTCACTCCGAGAGTTGGCGTCCACCTTCGCCGGTACATCCAAATCCTTCGCACGATACGCTCTGTCATCATAAACCTCATTATATCCTTCCTCAAAACAGCCACCATACCTACCTATCAAGGCATTTCCATAGCCTTTCCGAGATACATTGACATGCAACATCCACCTTCTCATGACTTGATCTTCATGTCATACATGCTTTTGCTTGATCGATGAGCCGCATGCTAGTTGGGCCTTGCCCTAATCATTGCTACATGACGCGCTAGTATCATTGCATATCCTGCTACACTGGCAAAGGCATACATTTGCATACATCATGATAGTTTCATTTTCTTTATGTTGAGTACTTTTGTAAAGTGTGAAATATCTTCTATACTTCTTGTAATATATAGAGTGTTGCCCCTAAAGTGAGGAAACGATCCCAAAGAGGACAAAATCAAAAGATCCCAAAGAGGAAAAAATCAAAAGATCCCAAAGAGGACAAATGAGAGAAATAGAAAGAGCCATTGAGGCCACCAAAAAAATAGAAAAAAGAGAAAAAAGAGAAAAACAAATAAAAAGAGAGAAGGGGGCACACTACTATTCCTTTTGAGAGATCCACACTCGTACTCCATCTTATATCTTTTACTCCATAGAGATTATCATTCATGCATATAGCTATGTGGGGACCTTCACACTATAGAACTTGGCTTGTATATTCCAACGATGAGCCTCCTCAAATGAGCTCTAGGTCTTCTTGAGCGAGCAAGTTGGATGCACCCCCACTAGTTCCATTGGAGAGCTTACCTTAGCTCAGATGTGCATCCGTTGCATGGCAATCACTACTCCTCACATCATATCTATCATTTGGCTTTCTCTCGCCTATGATTGTCCTCATTGATGTGAGCCTTTCTCACCTTTTTGTCTTCCTCCCCCATCATTTTTCTCTCTTTTCCATCCTAAGTGTCAACTTTCTTGCTTACGCTCATCCATTGCATGAGTGCTCAAAATATCGAAAGGGAGTGGATCATTTTGACTTGTACCTGGCTAGTGGTATGGGGATGAGTCAAGATAAGTTTCCAAAGAAGACCAAGTGTGAAACTTTAGTAGACTAAGTTCTCAACAATAAAAACTATGTTTTACTCTGTTGTATATCCCTATCCCCTTTCTTGCACACAAACACCATTTTGAGACATTCGATTCACGGACAGCGAGAGCTCTTGCACCTTTATGTTCTTATGTTGCTTGTTTCAATGCTAATATAGACTATTTGCCTGTTATGACTTGAATTGAATTACATGCCTTGATTGCTTTACTTAAAAGTTCTAATATGGTTGGTAGCATGTCACCACAGAAATTATGTTTGTTATCATTTACCTACTCGAGGACGAGCAGGAATTAAGCTTGGGGATGTTGATACGTCCAAAACGTATCTATAATTTCTGCTTTCTCCATGCTTCTAACATCCCAAAAAAAATAAATTTTGGAATGTTAATAAATTAATTATAATGATGATTGTTGCTTGATACATTTGATTTTCACTGGGATCTAAAACTTTCGAAGTTTATTGAATATTAAAATGAGAGGGAATAAAATGACTTTCCCTAATATTCACCGTTGGTGTTTTCGAATTTATTATTTAAAACAAATCCAACAAATTAAAATGAGAGAAGGTAATATGACTCCTTCATTATAAAAGAAAGTTGGAAATGTTTTAAGGTGATTTTATTTTAATTTAATTGGAGCTATTTAAATAATTTTCCATTCAAAATAATAATAACAGGAGAGAAGATAAAATGACTTCTTCAGAAAAATTGAGTGGGAACTATTTAGATAATTATTTGAGATTTTTGTGAATTTATAAAATATTTAATAATTAAATAAAGTCATTGAAAAATGTCATTACTTTTATGTACTATTTTGGAAAATATATTCATTGCATAATTTTCTTTGGATTATTTGAAGAATTTAGGATTTTATTTCATATTTTTCTGATGAGTATTTATTTGTGTAAAATTGTTTGAAGTTTCGGTTTTAAAGAAAAAGAAAAACCGTACCCAGTCAGCCCAATGGTTTATTTCCGCCCACTAGCGCAATTGGAGCCCGAGTCGGTTTAATTTTTTTTCTCTTTCTTTTATCTGCCTATATAAATAGAATTCCAGAAAACTTCTTTTTCTTTTGCTCTTTAAAAAAAAACCTAGCGGAGGGTCCCGCAACGCCAACGCCGGGACCGCCGCCGCGTCGCCGCCCTGTCCTCGCCGGACCGCTGCGCCCCCGCCGCCGGAGCCGCCACCCCGGCCGACCACCGCCACCCCAGCGCCGTCGCCGCAGCCGCCACGGAACCGCCGTCGTCGGGCCGCATCGCCGCCGCCGGCCAACACCGCGCCGCCTCCTGGCCGCGCTGCCACGAGCCCATGGCCGGAGTCGCCGGCCGCCTCCGCCCCGAGCCCGCGGCCCAACGGCCGAGCTCGCCGGAGCGCGCCGCCACCTCGCCTCGCTGGGCCGCGCCGCCCACTCCCCACGCCCCGCCGCCGCGCGCGCCTCCCCGCACCTCGCCGGAGCCGCCGGGAGTTCGCCGTATTTCGCCCTCGAAAGTCAACTCCGGCCAGATTCGCCGCCAGGGACCCGATTGCTTTTTCGGAAAAATCTTTATTCGCGAACAAGTCCTTTTGGCAGAAAACACCCTGACCTTGCAGCTGCAGTATCTCCTAAACTGTGTGTCGGAATCAGGTGAAACTTTTTCCTACACGCTCGTGTTGTTCTGTACTTTAGCATGGAATCAACTTTTCACACTTTGCACACTTTTGAATTTGCATATATTTCAAATTCAAATTCAAATTCCGGAGGTCGTATCTTTTCAACCGTTGATCCAAATCGAGTGATTCTTTTTGCGTTGGATCACTCATGTCATGTACTTTCCGTCTATATATTATGTATGCAAAAATTCAAATGTCTCTTGATCTGTTTAAATTCAAATTCAATTAAAATTTGAACCCGCTCTGACCTGTGTTGTAGTATTCCGTTGCACGTGATTCTTTTTGCATATCGGATCATTTGAGACATGTTATCGGTAAGATTCACACACTTTTCATGTGGGCATAATATTCACCTTGAAATCATGATGTCCATGATCAGAATTCTTTACCGATATTTCTTTACCCGTTGACTCTCTCGAGTTCCCCTTCGACCTACCACCTTCGAGCACATCGCCACCTTTACCGTATCGAGCCTAGTTGTTTTATTGTTAAACCTTATTGTGTTTGATTTGTTGATCTTGTGGTTTCTTCTGGCGTGATTGCTTATGTCAAATTTTTCCTTTGCGATAGATTGCTCAGAGTGTGACGAGTAGAGTTGTCTGGAACGTGAGAGCGAAGAACTTCATCGAATGTACAAGGCAAGTCATACTTTGACCATTTCACAACCTATATTTTTTTACTTATGCATGTAGCAAATATCACCCTATGCATGTTTAGGAAGTTTCATATTATTATTGCTGCAAACCTGGTAGGATAGCCATATGAACTGATCATGTATTCTTTGTCGCCCTAGCTCGTGGTTATTATTTATATGCTATGCTCGTAGACGGGGATTGGTTGAGATTACATTGAGTTATGTGAGGATTTATTAACTTGATTAGCAAACATTAAATAGAATTCACCTCTGTACGGGCGGGATGCATCCTGGAGGCTGCGCCTTCTTAAAGGGCAGGTCCAGGGTTAAATGCTCCCAATGGTTGTGAATGGTTTGGAGGGAAGGAATCATGGGGTCGTGCACCTTATCTAAGGCAATGCGCCCATGAGAGTGCACCCTAAGAGGGCGTCGTCCAGGCACAAAAAGATCGGACAGACTTAGTGACTAGTAGCTTCCATGTACAACCACTGGCTATATGGGCTCTGGCTTAGTTGAGTACGTTGTGGGGAGCCTGGCCCTGGTAGCTAGCTGATGTAGATATGATAGGTGTACCGGCTACCAAAGGGTGGAGGTGACCTCTTCTGAAAGACTTTGTCTCAATCTTTGGGTTGAGTCCATTGGGGAAAGTGTACAAACCTCTGCAGTGCGTACAAACTGATCATGATTAGTCGTGTCCCCGGTTATGGACAACTTTGAGCAACTAGGCATTACTGTTGTTGGATGGTCTTGACAGATATAACACTTTAATAAAACTTGAGTGGGCAAGATTTAATAAAGGGTGTGGATTGGAACTGGTGTGCCCAGTTCAATCTTAAGTAGTAAGATAAACTAAAATTTTGACTAGGTAGATTGGGAAAAATCAGCTTTCTGCAAAATAAAACCATAGGCCTTTCCTTTGACTTACCTTGCATGTAGATGTAGGTCTGCTATATACTTTTTCGTGTGTCTTGCCGTACAAATCAGATGTACTGACCCGTTGTCGGGCTGTAACCTTCGGTGTTGCAGGATTGTATACGACGAGTAAGTGATGCGTTGTAGGGTTACGATGTCTATACTCAACTGTCCCGGTGGATTTGATGGACGCCACGAAGTTCTTTATTGGTTTCCGCTGTATTTTATTTGTAAGCTAGCCTTGAGCTATGCATGTATGCTTTAATGTAATACTGGATTTTCGATGTAATATATATGACATGTGGTTTATTCTTGATATTACATCACGTACTGTGTGTGCTAGCTATTGATCCAGGGACTAGCACGGAATGCACAGAGACTTGGATTCTTAGTGAATCGGGTCGTTACAGATGGTATCAGAGCCCGTGTGGAGTGTAGGTCGTGACCCTAGAAAATGGATAGGAAAAGCCATAGGAACAAAAATATGTTATCACTCTTTGATTACTTACTCTCTCCACTAGTATCTCTCATATATTATTCATCTTCTAAACTTCTTATCTTGTTTTAATGTAAATACCCCTCCGAGTGGGTTATGCCCCTGAAGATAAGACTTTTGAGAAGTACATAATTAACCTCATGGATCAATTGAAGTTACCACTACCAGAACTAGAAGAAGTATCCTACGTGGTTTAATGAGTGTTCATACTACGAGAGGATCTTCAAGATCAGGTTAGCTGAGAAGGATCAAGTTTTGATTCAGACCACCACTTTTAGGTGAAGTTAGATAAACGATTTGCGCGTAGTATGATGAGATCGTATGTCTTACACATATGACCTTACTCTAGTGTTTTTGTGTAGTGTGATTTTCGTGACTTTATTGATTGATGTTATTTGATGTTGTTTGCATGTAGGTGTGTTGCATTATTCTTGTCTGTTCGTAATTGTTTGGTGCTATCTTTAGTTTGTTTTCTTGTTTGTATCCTAGTTTCCCATACCCTTGTCGTTTGGGCTCAATAGATGGAGTATGAAGTAGGACTCACCTTTTCTGGGGCGATGCCTAGACTGGAGGTGGAGCAATGGATTCATAATATGGAGGAGCACATGGAGAATAAGAAGGTTGGAAGGATGACATGATCCACTATGTTGTCAAGTACTTTGTAGAGGAGGCTGCTACTGTTGGGGATCAGTGCAGAAAACAAAAAATTTCCTACCTACGAGTCCCGAACCCAAGATCTATGCTATGCTGATGTATGTAACGGAAGGAATCGGTGTTCATACCTTTGAAGACCGAAAGAGGGAAACGTTCCTCGAATGTGGTTGGCGTAGACTCTGATCCTACGACCTCCCTATCGTGTTGAAGAACCTCCGACGATGAAGTAGCACCACACATGTAGTGCCTCGCGGGATTACACACGTACGGTGCAACCGACGTCCCTCCGGGCTCCGAACCAGAACAGCAGCGGAAAGAAGATTGATCTGGATCCCGATTCCGACAGCCCGACGGCGTCTGGATGATGGTGAAACCCCCAACCAGGTGCAAACTCCGACCCAGGGGAGTCCGCTCTAGGTCGGATAAAGAGAGAGGAAGAGAGAGAGAGAGAGAGAGAGAGAGAGAGAGAGAGAAACTCAATGTTGTGTTGAAAAAGGCACCACCCCCCCCACCCCTCCTTATATAGGACAAGGAGGGGCTCCACCCCCTCCACTTCCCCCATGTGGGACGAAACCCCGAAGGGGGGGACTGGTGCGGCTAGGAGGGGGGATGGGGCCCTCCCTTGGTGCCAAGCCCAAGGGGGGAGGCTCCCCCTTCCCCTCATGGGCCTTTTAAGGCCCAAATACCTTTTCACCTTTTTAATTAATTATTTAAATCATTTTTAATATTTAATTATGTCAATTAAATAATAAAACATATTTAAACATTAATATATATTATTTTGAACCTTTAAAAATATCCGAAACAGCTTCCGGCACCTCCCAGTACATTTCCGGTGTTTTCTCTCTTTTCACCGATGATCCCGAATCAATCCTTAATGCATCGATTGCCCTTAAGTGTGACACCCTACGGTCCGGGAAACAGTAGACATGCTCGAGACACTCTGTAACCAATGACCATCATGTGGGATCTGGTTACAATCCTTGATGTTCCCCTACGCTTCAATCGAATAAACTTCATCGCTGTTGAATCGTTAACAATATGACTTGATCCCTTTGTGCTTCGGTACTATGTTTGTCCGAGGTATGATCGTCGGTATCCAATACCTAGTTCTTCCTCGTCTCCTACATAACATGTTTACTCGTCTGTGAATATTACATCTCTTGTGACCTAGTCACTTGCTTGCAAGCTATTGATGCAACACCACCGAGTGGGCCCAGAGTACCTATCCGTCACTCGGATTGACAAATCCCGCTTTGATCTATTTCATACTCCTCAACATATCTACTTCGGAATACCCAAGATACACCTTTTCAGTTACCATGTTTCGGTGTAACGGTTAATGCACTCAAAGCATCCTAATAGATAGCAATTATGTATGATCATCACGGTCTAAGGATTCAGTCACTATGTTATTAAGTCATCGCAATGCTGAACTTATGTGACTTGATCACACTGCAATGCTTAACGTGGGTGTGTGTCCATCACATCATTCTCCTAATGATATGACCTCATTGTCAATAGACTATTATGTTCTCATGATCAGGAAACCTTGATCATCAATTGCCCAATGAGCTAGTATGCCTGAGTTTAACTAGGGACCAGGTTGTTATATATCACACGTGTATTAATGTTTCCGCTTAATACAGTTCTAGCACAATATATAACGTATTATGAACAAACAGATATGTGACAAATATCTTTATTAATTTGCCTCTAGGGCACATATCCAACAGTCTCCCACTTGCACTAGAGTACAAATTACACTAGTTTACATCAGGTATGTATCTAACACCAATAGTCTCTCGGTGTTGTTCAAACTTGGCTTGTGGAAGAGGTTTAGTCATTGGGTCTGAAGGATTCAGATCCGTCTGTATTTTGCAAATCCTAGTATGACCATCCTTGACGTAGTCCCGCGTCACATGGAAACGCCGAAGAATATGCTTGGCTGTAGAGTGAGTCCTCGGCTCCCTTGCGTTAGCAATGGCACCCGTATTGTCGCAATATATGCTAACAGGGTCAGTGCAACTAGGGAATACGCCAAGCTCGATGACGAACTTCTTCAGCCAATGCGCTTCGTTTGACGCTTCGCAAGCGGCAATATACTCCGACTCCATCGTAGATTGGGCGACGACTGACTACTTGCCGCTCCTCCAGCTAATCGCACCACCATTCAACATAAACACGTATACCGTCTGGGATTTTGAGTCATCGGGATCAGTACCAAGACTGGGATCGACGTAACCTGTTACGGCGAGCTCTTCTTCACATCCTCCATACACAAGAACCAGATCCTTAGTTCTTCGTAAGTACTTAAGGACGTTCTTCACTGCAATCCAATGATCCATTCCAGGATTACTTTGGAAATGATTAGTCAGACTAACCGCCAGGGCCACATCTGGTCGAGTACACAGCATAGCATACATGATAGAACCTATGGCTGAGGCATAGGGCTTTGAGGACATTTCCTCCCTTTCTTTTGCTGTTGCTGGGCATTGAGTCACACTCAATTTTCTTCCTTTCATAACGGGCAAGATGCCTCTCTTGGCGTGATCCATATTGAACCTCTTCAATATATTCTCAAGGTAAGTTCTCTGACTCAGTGCCAATAGGCGTCTTGATCTATCTCTATAGATTTTAATGCCTAATATGTATGCAGCTTCACCTAGGTCCTTCATGGAAAATTGTCCATTCAAATATTCCTTTACCCCCTCTAGAAATTTCACATCATTCCCTATCAATAATATGTCATCCACATATAGTACTAGTAATGCCACAGAGCTCCCACTCGCTTTATTATAAACACAGAATACTTCTTCATTTTGGACAAATCCAAAAGCTTTGATCACCTCATCAAAACGAAGATTCCAGCTCCGAGATGCTTGCTTCAACCCATAAATGGACCGTTGAAGTTTTCATACCTTACCAGTGTCCTTAGGATCAATAAAACCTTCCGGTTGTACCATATACAAGTCTTCCTCAATGTTGCCATTTAGGAACGCGGTTTTCACATCCATCTGCCATATTTCATAATCGTAATAGGCAGCAATTGCTAGCAATATCCGGATAGACTTTAGCATCGCTACGGGAGAGAAAGTCTCTTCGTAGTCAACTCCTTGAATTTGTCGGAAACCTTTTGCGACAAGTCGAGCTTTATAGACAGATACGTTTCCATCTGCATCAGTCTTTTTCTTGAATATCCACTTATTCTCGACGGCCTTTCGGTCCTCGGGAATATCCACCAAAGTCCATACTTTGTTGGCATACATGGAGTCTATCTCGGATTTCATGGCTTCCAGCCATTTCTCGGACTCGGGTCCCTCCATTGCTTCTTTGTAGTTCGCATGTTCGTCAGGTTCATTTAACATGACTGCATTGACAAGTTGCCCATAAAACTGAGTTTTTACTCGGGCTCTTGATGACCTGCGGGGTACAATAGGATCCTCTTCATCTTGAACATGATCATTATGTATGTCACGATCGTTATGAATATCATGATGCCCGTTCTCTTCAGCTCCCACTACGGAAGATGGTTTCGGAACAACTTCCATTGCCATTTCTTCCACTTGGAGTGATTGGTCAATCATCTCGTTGAGGTCTATTTTCCTCCCATTCAATTCTTTCGAAAGAAACTCTTTCTCAAGAAAGCATCCAGTCTTGGCGACAAACGTTTTTCCCTCAGACTGGTTGTAGAAGGTGTATCCAACGGTTTCCCTTGGATATCCCACAAAGATGCACTTATCCGCTTTTGATTCGAGTTTGTCAGGCTGAAGTTTCCTAACATAAGCCTCACAACCCCAAATCTTCAAGTGAGACAACTTTGGTTTCTTGCCATGCCATTCCTCAAATGGTGTTGTCTTTACGGATTTGGACGGTGCACTATTAAGAATGTAAGCGGCAGTTTCTAATGCATACCCCCAGAATGACACAGGTAAGTCGGTATGAGACATAATCAATCGTACGCTATCCAATAGAGTTCGATTACGTCGCTCAGAAACACCGTTACGCTGAGGTGTTCCTGCCGGCGTAAGTTGTGGTACGATGCCACAAGTATTAAGATGATCGCCAAACTCGTGACTTAAATACTCGCCTCCTCGATCGGATCGAAGGTGCTTGATTTTCTTCCCGAGTTGATTCTCGACCTCACTCTGAAATTCCTTGAACCTTTCAAAGGTTTTAGACTTATGTTTCATTAAGTAGATATACCCATATCTGCTTAAGTTATCTTTGAAGGTCACGAAGTAACGAAGACCATTGCGTGTGGGGACGTTCATAGGTCCACATACATCTGAATGTATGATCCCTAACAAGTCTTCTGCACGCTCCATTGTTCCATTGAATGGAGTCTTTGTCATCTTGCCCATAAGGCATGGTTCACATGTGTCAAATGACTCCAGAAGTCCAACATCATGAAGCTTCTTCATGCGCTTTTCACCAATATGACCAAGTCGACAATGCCACATCGTCATGTATTCTTCGCCACTAGGTTTTAATCTTTTGGCCTCTATGTTATCAATATGAAGTATATCACAATCGAGATTAAGAATGAATAAGCCATTTTTTTCCGGTGCGTGAACATAAAACACATCATCCTTATAAATCGCACAACCAATTGTATCTGACTTAAAAGAATAGTGGTCTCGCTTCAAGCAAGAACCACTAACGATGTTCACACTCAATGCGGGTACATAGTAGCACTTATTCAAAATCAAAACTAATCCCGAAGGGAGACTAAGATGCTTCGTGCCGACCGCCACCACTTCAATCCGGCAGCCGTTTCCCACGCGCATCGTCACTTCATCTTTCATCAAGCGTCGCCTATTCCGTAGCCCCTGAGAGGAGTTAGAAATATGAGCAACAGATCCTGTATGAAATATCCAGAATTTGTTCCCAGCACTTGTTAAGAAAAGATCAATAACGTGTATATCAAATATACCTTTGTCTCTTCTGACAATCTTGCTAGCCTTCTTATCCTCTAGGTACTTGGGGAAGTTGCGTTTCCAGTGACCATCACCCTTGCAGTAGAAGCACTCAACGCATGGCTTGGGTCCAGGTTTGGGTGCCTTACGAGGAGTGACAACTGGACTGTCACCCTTCTTCGGGCTTCCCTTCTTTCCCTTCTCCTTCTTGCCAGACTTCTTGAATTCAACGGTCTTGTTGACCATGAATACAGCATGCTCCTTCTTGATCTCAACCTCAGCAGTTTTCAGCATGGCGAACAACTCAGAAGGGGTCTTAGTCATCACCTGCATGTTGTAGTTCAACACAAAGCCTTTGTAGCTAGGGGCAGCGACTGCAGCACCCTATCAACAGCAAGTTCATCTGGAATCTGACATTCCAGAGCATTCAAGCGTTGAACGTAGCCAGACATCTTGACCACATGCTCACTAACACTGCTATGCTCATACATATTTGCTGAGAAGAAAGCTTCAGAAGCCTCATAACATTCAGCCCTGGCTTGGGGTGCAAAGATGGCCTTGAGGTCGACGATTATCTCATATGCACCCATCCTCTCAAAGCGTTTCTGCAGCTCAGCCTCCATGGAGTAAAGCATTCCACTCTGGACAAGGTTGTAATCATCCGTCTTGGAGAGGTAGTCATTCTTCTCATCCTGACTAGCGTCTGCTGGTGGTTCGTCACCTAACGCGGCCTCTAGTACGTATACCATCTAGAGCGGAACGAGGAGAATCCTCAGAGTGCAGAACCAGTTGGTGAAGTTTGACCCATCGGTTTTCAGTTTGTCTTTGTCTAGGAATGACCCTAAGTTGAATGAGGGCTGAGGTGCATCCATCTACAATGGTTATTTGCAAAACACATATTTAGACTTTGTTCATAATTGGAGTTCAATTTTAATTAATTCTAAAACTCCCACTTAGTTAAACATCTCTCCAAATTTACTAAGTGATTAACATAATCCTAGTTTGAATGATCGTCCTCGAATATCACACGGCCGACGACACATCTCCCTAGGTAGGCCATCATGCCAATCATATCCGTTATATGACTCATGCTTAACCTTTCGGTCATCCGTATCCCAAGCTCATATCTACATATGTCAAGCCTGCCAGTCGAACCTTAGTGTATGGTTGTTCAGCAAGGCCATATTTGCATATACTAGGCTTGCCAAACCCAACCTCATGCGATCGCTAATGTATGTATGACACCCGATCGTCACGGCCTGCCTATCATAAAGAGATCCTTCCAGGCGGTGCCCACTAAGGGAGAATACAATCATGGTATTGAGAGAGATTATCCTATCATGCTACCGTCGCATATCTAGCATATTAGCAAGACAGGAAGTAAAACTGTAAATCATACAAGCTATGATCCATCCTTACATGCAAATTAAAGTTAAAACGCCTTCTACTTTATCTTTTGCAAGTTTTACGTGGCTGCTAAGGGGTTTCGAGAGAGAACCGCTTTCTATCCTGCGAAAACAAGCCACAACACCAATCCTGCAATCGTCTCTATTACACCCCTGTTGGGGCCCTCCGTTGCAAACGGCTTCGCGTCGCTAATGTTAGAGAGACAGACACCCCCCAGCCACTTATATGGTACAAGCCATATGTCAAGCGTGGAACCAGTCTCGCGTAAACGCGTAAGGTCGGTCGGGGCCGCTTCATCAGGACATTGTCGCAACGCTAAACGAGTATACGTGGGAGGGTAACAATTGGAGAATTGATGCCCAAATCCTACATGTGTTCAACCCGTGCAATACATCTACGCATAGCCTTGCTCATGATATCACTGTTGGGGATCGGCGCAGAAAACAAAAAAAATTCCTACCTACGAGTCCTGAACCCAAGATCTATGTTATGCTGATGTATGTAACAGAAGGAATCGGTGTTCATACCTTTGAAGACCGAAAGAGGGAAACGTTCCTCGAATGTGGTTGGCGTAGACTCTGATCCTACGACCTCCCTGTCGTGTTGAAGAACCTCCGACGATGAAGTAGCACCACACGTGTAGTGCCTCTCGGGATTACACACGTACGGTGCAACCGACGTCCCTCCGGGCTCCGAACCAGAAGAGCAGCGGAAAGAAGATTGATTCGGATCCCGATTCCGGCAGCGCGACGGCGTCTGGATGATGGTGAAACCCCCAACCAGGTGCAAACTCCAAACCAGGGGAGTCCGCTCTAGGTCGGAGAAAGAGAGAGAGAGAAACTCAATGTTGTGTTGAAAAAGGCACCCCCACCCCTCCTTATATAGGCCAAGGAGGGGCTCCACCCCCTCCCCTTCCCCCATGTGGGACTAAGCCCCCATGGAGGGTGAGTGGTGCGGCTAGGAGGGGGATGGGCCCCTCCATTGGCGCCAAGCCCAAGGGGGGAGGCTCCCCCTTCCCCTCATGGGCCTTTTAAGGCCCAAATACCTTTTCACCTTTTTAATTAATTATTTAAATCATTTTTTATATTTATTCTGTCAAATAAATAATAAAACATATTTAAACATTAATATATATTATTTTGAACCTTTCAAAATATCCGGAACAGCTTCCGGCACCTCCCGGTACATTTCCGGTGTTTTCTCTCTTTTCACCGATGATCCCGAATCAATCCTTAATGCATCGATTGCCCTTAAGTGTGACACCCTACGGTCCAGGAAACAGTATACATGATCGAGACACTCTCTGACAAATGACCATCATGTGGGATCTGGTTACAATCCTTGATGTTCCCCTACGCTTCCATCGAATAAACTTCATCGTTGTTGAACCGTTAACAATATGACGTGATCCCTTTGTGCTTCGGTACTATGTTTGTCCGAGGTATGATCTTCGGTATCCAATACCTAGTTCTTCCTCGTCTCCGACATAACATGTTTACTCTTCTGTGACTATTACATCTTTTGTGACCTAGTCACTTGCTTGCAAGCTATTGATGCAACACCAGCAAGTGGGCCCAGAGTACCTATATGTCAGTCGGATTGACAAATCCCGCTCTGATCTATTTCATACTCCTCAACATATCTACTTCGGAATACCCAAGATACACCTTTTCAGTTACCATATTTCATTGTAACGGTTAATACACTCAAAGCATCCTAATAGATAGCAATTATGTATGATCATCACGGTCTAAGGATTCAGTCACTATGTTATTAAGTCATCGCAATGCTGAACTTATGTGACTTGATCACACTGCAATGCTTAAGGTGGGTGTGTGTCCATCACATCATTCTCCTAATGATATGACCTCATTGTCAATAGACTATGATGTTCTCATGATCAGGAAACCTTGATCATCAATTGCCCAATGAGCTAGTATGCCTGAGTTTAACTAGGGACCAGGTTGTTATATATCACACGTGTATTAAAGTTTCCGCTTAATACAGTTCTAGCATAATATATAACGTATTATGAAAAAACAGATATGTGACAAATATCTTTATTAATTTGCCTCTAGGGCACATATCCAACAGATACTTGGTGGACAATGCACCAGGCGATTAACGAATCAAGAAAGAAGATTACTTGGAAGGAGTTTACAAAGATTTTGTTGGGATCCCGCCTCGTCACCCCGATGCAAAGGGCAGTAAACTTTAAAAGGCCCCGGGTGAAGAACACCAAGATGGAGTGAGGAAACTCACTCGGGTGAAGAATGTCCCACTGCTCAAGTCACATGTTTTGTGTGTGAAGGAAATAATCATTACCCCGTTCAGTGTCAATTTTTCATCATGTCACAACAAGTAATTCAACAACAAAAGGAAGGAATGAAGCAGATTATCTAGGAATTCAGGGAAGCACCCATGAAGAAGAAAAAGAAGGACCTTAGCCAAATTGAGTGCTACCGGTGCAGGAACAAGGGACACTACGCCAACATGTGTCCAGGATTGAAGAGAAAGAAGATGTGAACGTGGAAGCAAATATGTCGACATTTTGAAGCTTATGTTTTGCAACTGAAGGATAGACATTCGTAGGTGTACACTAAGTGTACCATGTTACATTTTCATGTTAGTTGGAGATGTGGATCGATGCATGTTTTGATGTTGTTTAACTGGATGTGTTATGTCATGATTTGTTTTGTTAAGTTTTGTCTTGTGCCCTTTGACCCTGATATGTCTTTGATTGATGTTGTGTGTTGTGCCTTGCGTTTCTTCTACGTGAGTAGAATAAGTTTACGTTTCATTAGACCCCTCATCTATCTAGTATGCTTCAAGACTGAAGGAGACACAACAACAAGAAGAATGAGTTGACAAGTGACTCAACGATACGAAGATTTCTTCGACAATGCAAAACTGAAGCTACCGTCATTGAAGACTTGAAGACCTGGAAGATTACAAGTTTCTACCGTCAGATCGTTTTGTGGGCTGTCATTTCTTAGTTCTACCGACAGCTACACATCAAAACTTATATTTTCAAAACTGGTGTGATGTTTGTATGGGTATCTATCTCTCTCTCTCTACCTCGCTATCTACATTCTATTCCCCCTCATCCCTAAACTGAAGAAGCTACTACAATGGCTGCTGATGTCAAGGCTGGAATAAAGATGAATGCAACCAATGATGATCTCAAAGTGAACCCCGTGAGCCAGGATCTTACAACAAGCAAGCACAATCTTGCTGAAGGAAGAAACCCGAAGGATGTTGTAGTTCACCAGCACACGTTTTATAGTAGTCTGCGTAAACTTGAGAGATGTGAAGAAATGATAGATGTTTTGTTTGGCTTGCAGAACCATGGATTTATCTGAACCCAGTTCAAGATCAAGAGGAAATTTGTAGTGCTTGTGAGGATGACCGAGTGTTAGATTGCGAGATTCGCTAAACCATATACAAGGGAATGATTTGGGTGCGGAATGGATTGGCCCCCATGACGACTACCCTTATTATTCGCTCTTGCTATGCGGGATGGTAAATCTTGAGTGACTTACCTATATCTGAGAGACGACGATGTAAAACCCGAACCATAGAATGGTACGAGGTTTGACCCCTATATAAGATTATCGTTAATAATAGTAAGTTATACAGGGAGTATAGACCAAGACCATTTCCTGCAGGTATCCTATAAAAGTATTCTTGATGACCACCATGAGAAAATCGATAGTTGCTTAGTATTTCCGCCTGACTTGTCAGCCATGAAGGTTCGATATTTGGAAGACCACTCTTCTGCTAAGGATTGAAGACCTCAAGGGAGTTGGTGAAATATCTATGAATAATGTGACCGGTGGAACAAGACTCATGAAGACCACGTCGCATTCCTTTTAAGGGTGGTAGCACCCTAGCTCATCGGAGGATCGATGGAATGTCATGAAGGCCCAAACCCTAACCTTTTCTTTCTAGCCTTTTCGAATCTCGAGGACGAGATTCCTTTTAAGGGTGGTAGTCTGTAACATCCCAAAATTTTCTAAATTTTGGAATGTTAATAAATTAATTATAATGATGATTTTTGCTTGATACGTTTGATTTTCACTGGGATCTAAAACTTTCGGAGTTTATTTAATATTAAAATAAGAGGGATTAAAATGACTTTCCCTAATATCCACCGTTGGTGTTTTCGAATTTATTATTTAAAACAAATCCAACAAATTAAAATGAGAGAAGGTAATATGACTCCTTCATTATAAAAGAAAGTTGGAAATGTTTTAAGGTGATTTTATTTTAATTTAATTGGAGTTATTTAAATAATTTTCCATTCAAAATAATAATAACATGAGATAAGATAAAATGACTTCTTTAGAAAAATTTAGAGGGAACTATTTAGATAATTATTTGAGAAATTTGTGAATTTCTAAAATATTTTATAATTAAATAAAGTCATTGAAAAATGTCATTATTTTTATTTACTATTTTGGAAAATATATTCATTGCATAATTTTCTTTGGATTATTTTTGAAGAATTTAGGATTTTATTTCATATTTTTTCTCATGAGTATTTATTTGTGTAGTTTCGGTTTTAAAGAAAAAGAAAAACCGTACCCAGCCGGCCCAATAGTTTATTTCCGCCCACTAGCGCAATTGGAGCCCGAGTCGGTTTAATTTTTTTATCTTTCTTTTATCTGCCTATATAAATAGATTTCCAGAAAACTTCTTTTTCTTTTGCTCTTTAAAAAAACCCACTAGCGTCAACCCGTCGCGCCGCCGCCCTGTCCTCGCCGGACCGCTGCGCCCCCGCCGCCGGAGCCGCCACCCCGGTGTCGTCGCCGCCGCCGCCACGGAACCGCCGTCGCCGGGCCGCATCGCCGCCGCCGGCCAACACCGCGCTGCAGCCGGCCGCCTCCCGCGCCGCCCCAGGCCGCGCCACCACGCGCCCATCGCCGGAGTCGCCGGCCGCCTCCGCCCCGAGCCCGCGGCCCGACGGCCGAGCTCGACGGAGGGCGCCGCCACCTCGCCTCGTCGGGCCGCGCCGCCCACGCCCCGCCGCCTCGCGCGCCTCCCTGCACCTCGCCGGAGCCGAGCCGCCTCGCCGGAGCCGCCGGGAGTTCGCCGGATTTCGCCCTCGAAAGTCAACTCCGGCCAGATCCGCCGCCAGGGACCCGATTGCTTTTTCGGAAAAATCTTTATTCGCGAACAAGTCCTTTTGGCAGAAAACACCCTGACCTCGCAGCTGCAGTATCTCCTAAACCGTGTGTCGGAATCAGGTGAAACTTTTTCCTACGCGCTCGTGTTGTTCTGTACTTTCGCATGGAATCAACTTTTCACACTCTGCACACTTTTGAATTTGAATTTATTTCAAATTCAAATTCAAATTCCGGAGGTCGTATCTTTTCAACCGTTGATCCAAATCGAGTGATTCTTTTTGGGTTGGATCACTCGTGTCATGTACTTTCTGTCTATATCTTATGTATACAAAAATTCAAATGTTTCTTGATCTGTTTAAAGTCAAGTTCGATTAAAATTTGAACCCGCTATGACCTGTGTTATAGTATTCCGTTTCACGTGATTCTTTTTGTATATCGGATCATTCGAGACATGTTATCGGTAAGATTCACACAATTTTCATGTGGGCATGATATTCACCTTGAAATCATGATGTCCATGATCACAATTCTTTACCGATAATTCTTTACCCGTTGACTCTCTCGAGTTCACCTTCGACCTGCCACCTTCGAGCACATCGCCACCTTTACCGTATCGAGCCTAGTTGTTTTATTGTTAAACCTTATTGTGTTTGATTTGTTGATCTTGTGGTTTCTTCTGGCGTGATTGCTTATGTCGAATTTTTCCTTTACGATAGATTGCTCGGAGTGTGACGAGTAGAGTTGTCTGGAACGTGAGAGCGAAGAACTTCATCGAATGTACAAGGCAAGTCATACTTTGACCATTTCACAACCTATAATTTTTTACTTATGCATGTAGCAAATATCACCCTATGCATGTTTAGGAAGTTTCATATTATTATTGCTGCAAACCGGGTAGGATAGCCATATGATCTGATCATGTATTCTTTGTTGCCCTAGCTCGTGGTTGTTATTTATATGCTATGCTTGTAGACGGGGATTGGTCGAGATTACATTGAGTTATGTGAGGATTTATTAACTTGATTAGCAAACATTAAATAGAATTCACCTCTGGACGGGTGGGATGCATCCTGGAGGTTGCGCCTTCTTAAAGGGCAGGTTCAGGGTTAAATGCTCCCAATGGTTGTGAATAGTTTGGAGGGAAGGCATCATGGGGTCGTGCACCTTATCTAAGGCAATGCCCCCATGAGAGTGCACCCTAAGTGGGCGTCGTCCAGGCTCAAAAAGATCGGACAGACTTAGTGACTAGTAGCTTCCATGTACAACCACTGGCTATATGGGCTCTGGCTTAGTTGAGTACGTTGTGGGGAGCCTGGCCCTGGTAGCTAGCTGATGTAGATATGATAGGTGTACCGGCTACCAAAGGGTGGAGGTGACCTCTTCTGAAAGACTTTGTCTCAATCTTCGGGTTGAGTCCAGTGGGGAAAGTGTACAAACCTCTGCAGAGCGTACAAACTGATCATGATTAGCCGTGTCCCCGGTTATGGACAACTTTGAGCAACTAGGCATTACTTTTGTTGGATGTTCTTGACAGATGAAACACTTTAATAAAACTTGAGTGGGAAAGATTTAATAAAGGGTGTGGATTGGAACTGGTGTGCCCAGTTCAATCTTAAGTAGTAAGATAAACTAAAATTTTGACTAGGTAGATTGGGAAAAATCAGCTTTCTGCAAAATAAAACCATAAGCCTTTCCTTTGACTTACCTTGCATGTAGATGTAGGTATGCAATATACTTTTTCGTGTGTCTTGTCGTACAAATCAGATTTACTGACCCGTTGTCGGGTTGTAACCTTCGGTGTTGCAGGATTGTATACGACGAGTAAGGGATGCGTTGTAGGGTTACGATGTCTATACTCAACTGTCCCGGTGGAGTTGATGGACGCCACGAAGTTCTTTATTGGTTTCCGCTGTATTTTATTTGTAAGCTAGCCTTGAGCTATGCAGGTATGCTTTAATGTAATACTAGATTTTCGATGTAATATATATGACATGTGGTTTATTCTTGATATTACATCATGTACTGTGTGTGCTAGCTATTGATCCAGAGACTAGCACAGAATGCACAGAGACTTGGATTCTTAGTGAATCGGGTCGTTACAATGCTTCTTTTGTGTGATATTGCTATGATATTGATGAACTGCCATACACTTTTGATCATATTTGGACTAACCTATTAACCAAGTGCACCCCAGTGCCAGTTCCTGTTTTCTGTTGTTTTATTATTTCAGGTTTTCCCATTATTGAAAGTGCGAGAAAAATTCCGGGAAAAATATAGCAAAAATCAGCGTACAGGAAGCTTCGGGAAGAGCCCCAGTGGGGCCAGAGGGGAGCCAGGGGTGGCCCAGGCGGCCACCTGGCGCGGCCACCCCCTAGGCCGTGCCAGGGGGGCGCCTGGGGCCCCTGGTCCACCTCTGGCTGCCCCCCTTCGCCTATATATCCCTCTCGTCCCGAAACCCTCAAGGACAGAACCCTTTTTCGCGATCTCTCGTCTCTTCCTCCGCCCCCGCGCTTCCAAGATAGGGAGCACCAAGAGCCCTCTTCCCGGCATCCTGCCGGAGGGAGGAACCACCTCCGGGAGCTTCTCCACCACCATGGATGTTTCCCGGATGAACCGTGAGTAGTCCACCTTGGACCATGGGTCTATGATCAGTAGATATGTGATGTTTTCCTCCCCTCTTTGTTCTTCAGGGTTTAGACCTCGTGAGCTGCCCTACATGATCGAGGCACATATGTAATCTTTCTTCTGTTGCCATGCTGAGTTTGCTGGGATCTGATGGATTATGAGACTATGTTCAAATTTTGTTTGAGTAATATATTTGATTCTCCTCTTTTATATTTATGTTCTTGAGTAATTCTTGTGTGTTCTCCATTGTTGTTTATTGCTTTGGCCAAGTAGTAGGTAGTGACTCCAAGAGGGAGCGTATGCATGATTGTGGGTTCATGCCCCCTGATGACTAGCTTGAGTGACAGAAACATGAGTCTAGGGGATGTGTTGTTTCCACAAGGGAGAAAACAACAGTGCTTGTACTTGCGGGTGCAAGGATTGTTTACTTCACGCAAAGTTCTTTAATGTAGTTGTCTGTTGCTTTGAGTTTACACTTTGGGTGGGATTCGCAACTTAATACTAGTGAGATGTTCTGGATAGATATCTCAAGGTGGATTATTAGTAGGTAGATGCAGATGGATTTCGGTCTACTTGTCTTGGCGTACCGCCCATGCTTTTGAGCCTCTTCCTTTCATTATAGCATAGCATAGTTAGCATTGGTTTGCGCACATAATCCTGTCAATTGCCCAGCTGTAATTTGTTTACCTCGCATGGCTATTTTATCGTCTTTTGGGAGAGAGGCATCACTAGTGAACATCATGGGACCCCGGTCCATATTTCCAACACTGTTTACACTCGCTATTTATTTTCTTGTTTATTTCCTTTTCTGTTGCTATCACTATCATTATTATCCCATGTGTTTGATCCGTTGTAAACAACAAGGCCGGAGGGATTGACAACCTCTCTGAACTCGTTGGGAGCAAAGTTATCTGTTGTGTGTGCAGGTCTACGTCAACCGCCTAATTGCTGGCGCCGTTGTCACCTTCCTGTCGTTGTCGGAGTCCTACTGGAGGCAAACCTTGGTATCTTCACCGAGGGAAATTTGTTTTTGTCTACATCTCAACCTTCCACTTTGGGTAACCAACGAGGGGCGAGAAGCCATCATTGGGGGAGAGACAATTTCTTGCACTTGATCTTGACCACTTTCTTGAGATTGATCTTGGGCCTCAATGATAGGCTCATCACCATTAGGTTGAGCTTGCCCTTGATCTTGCTCGGGAGCTTGAGGTACATCATCTTGTTCTTGGATAGGTGCTTGCGCTCCTGAAGCATCTTGCACTTGTGGTGGAGATGATGAATTCCCTTGAGGGGATTCCTCAAGAGGGGCTCTTACTCCTTCTTTGATTACTTGGACTTGGGGTGTTTCTTGTGGAAGAATGTGGCCTATCCCCATGGTCCTTATAACTTGAGAAGGAGCCTCATCATCTACAACAATTGGAACAATTTGCTTTTCTTGGGAGCCGTTATCCTCTTCAAACTCCACATTCAAACTTGGTATTTATTGAGAACTCGATACGAATGAGAGTTTGATGCATATCCAATAAATATTCCCTCATATGTTTTAGCCTCAAATTTAGCTAACCGGATTTTCTTGTTGAGAATGAAACACTTACAACCGAATACTCGGAAGTACTGACATTCGGCTTCTTCCCGTTTAAGAGTTCATAAGGTGTCTTGTTCTTGAGCTTGCGGAGATATAGCCTATTAGAGGCATGACACGCGGTGTTGATGGCTTCGTCCCAAAGCTTGTATGGAGACTTGTACTCATCAAGCATTGTCCTTGTCATCTCAATAAGAATCCTATTCTTCCTCTCCGCAACACCATTTTGTTCAGGAGTATAGGCCGCGGAATATTGATATTTGATCCCCTCATCACTCAAGAACGCATCCATAGTGTAATTCTTGAACTCGGTACCATTGTCACTTCAAATAGCCATAATCTCACGTTGATGTTGACGTTGAGCTTCTTTGGCAAATGATATAAAGGTCTCTTGAGTCTCATCTTTGGTCTTGATAAAGAAAACCCATGTATATATAGTCGTCGACAATGACAAGGCAATACCTCCTCCCACCCAAACAATCATATGATGGAGGCCCAAAAAGATACAAATGAAGGAGCTCAAGAGGCCTCGTAGATGTGATGATAGTCTTCACCTTGTGTTGCTTCTCATGTTGCTTTCCCGCAATGCAAGCACTACAAACACGATCTTTGGCAAAAGAAACATCGCTTAGTCCAACAACGCGATCCCCCTTTATAAGGGATTGTAAATTTCTCATACCGACATGGGCTAGCCTACGGTGCCATAGCCACCCACGTCGGCCTTGGCCATTAGGCATGTTTTTAGGTGATTGCTCTCTTTCGAGAAATCAACCACATAAAGGTTGCCTTCAACATGCCCAACAAAGACCACTTTGAGAGTATCCCTTTTAAAGACGGTCACATGAAATTCACTAAAAAGCGAGTCATAACCGTCGTGTGCCAATTGGATAGTGGAAAGTAGATTGTAGTGAAGGGATTGGACAAGCATGACATTTTTGAGTGAAGAATCACTCGTGATGACAAACTTTCCCAATCCCAATACCTTGCCCTTCATATTGTCGCCAAAGGAGATGTCCGAGGATGACTTGAGCGAGTCAACGAAATCCACGAGCATATCCTTGCCTCCGGTCATATGATTGGTGCAACCACTATCAATCACCCATTGAGTGCCACCGGAGGCATAGTCCTGCGAGAATCAAGCTTTGTTTTTAGGTCCCCATTTCTCAATGGGTCCTAGAGAGTTAGCAACAATGGTCTTAGGAACCTAAATAGTCCATGCATAATCATCATAATTAGTGCCGACAAATTTAGCAAAAGTATAGCCATCATTCCCCAAAAGGACATAAGATGGGTTGTTCATGCCGTCATAATTTGAAGAGGGAACCATCTCTTTTGTGATGGCTTCCTCTTCGACCTTCTCCTTTCCCTTTTCCTTCTCCTTGTGCCCTTCTTGCACAAATGTGATTTGTTGTTGAGGAGTAGTAGCTTGGTGCTTCTTCTTCTTGTTATTTTTCTTCTTGTGCTTGTTCTTCTTCTTCTTTTGAGAGGGATCATAACCGATACCCTCCTTGGCTACACATTCCTTTTGATTACTCAAAAGTTCATTCAAGTTCTTTTCACCTTGAATACAAGACACAAGACCTTTCTCAAGTTGATCTTTCAACTTCTTGTTCTCAACAAGTAGAGATGCATAATCAATGGAGTTATAAGCACATGCATCATTGGGAGAGAAAGTAGCAAGAGGCTTAAGAGTTGAAGCTTTAAGTTGATTGTAAGCCTCGGTGAGATTTATAAGCTCCCCTTTTATGAGCTTGTGGCTCTTTTCAAGGAGTTTATACTCCTCACCGAGTTCACCATGAACAAATTTAAGCTTAGCAATTTTATCCAAGAGATCATGCTTAATTTCAAGAGAGAGCTCTAGTGCATCATTGACTTTAACAAAGTCTATCTCATGTGAAGTGACGGTTTTCTCAAGTGAGGCCCTCATGTTTTCGACTTCATGGAGATTTTGCTCAAGGAGGTCATTTCTCTCCTTTTCCTCTATTAGGAGGGTTTCCACATTATCGATGTATCCATCACGTTCGGTGAGTGACTTCATCATGTTGAGAAAACGAGCAAGGGATTCTCCTTTAAGTGTCTTCATGAAGGCTAATGAGGCTTCCTCACTATAATCGACACCATCATCTTCACACTCATCCTCCAACTCTTCTTGCGAAAAGTTGGGAGCGGGAGATGATGGCGTAGGGATAGAATACTTTGATATTACTTCCTTATCCATGAGGCATCGGTGGGAGTTGGGCTTGTTCTCGTTGGGGGAATCAAAGAGGCTTGATGAGGTGGAGGACTTAGAGTGCATGGCAATCACGGCCATGCCTTTGTTCTCATCATCACCATCTTCATCATCCCCGGATAAGTACTCTTCATGAACAAGGGCCTTGTCTCCACGCCTCTTGGCAAACTTGTTGAAGCTCTTCTTCTTGAATACAAGCTTCTCAGATTTGTCTTCTCTTCTCTCATATGGACAATCCGCAACAAAGTGTTTTGGACTATGACAATTGTAGCACTTTCTTCTTCCAAAGGTTTTTCCATTGAAGTTTCTTCCTTTGGTATCCATGGTGCCCGTATACTTCTTGACCAAAAGGGCATGAGGCAACATCTTCATCTTCGCAGTATTCTTCCACTTCTTCCACCTCCACAATCTTGGAGGGGGAATCCATCTTCTTGGCCTTCAAAGCAAGGTTGTTGGTGCTATTTATCCCTTGAACTAGATCATGGGTTTTATTGGACTTAGCTTTCAACAACAAGTTGGTGGTGAAGGATGACACAATTTGATTTGGAGTCAATTGATCAAAATCCATGCGTTGATGAATCATTATGACCATGGTGTCATCTGTTAGAATCATGGCACACATGAACTTGTCCTTGATGAAGTTTTCATCCGCCCATGTGCATCCATAGTTCCTCAAATCCAACACGATGGACTTGAGTCTCCGGAATACTTGATCCGCAGTCTCACCATCCTTCCTTACGAACATGTTAACCTCAGTCTTGAGAAGCGCCAGACGAGATCTTTGCACACTAACGTCTCCTTCAAAGATTTCTCGGAGAGTATCCCAAATTTCTTTGGTCGTCTTCAATAAAGCAATGGAGTCTTGGTATTCATCGGGTACGGCCCGCCGAAGCATATCACAGGCAGTATCATTGAGTTGCTCATCAACTTCTTCTCTCGGAGATAGACTTGATGCGTCTTTAGGATGATGACCTCTCAGAATGATCCACCACAATTGGGTGGATGCGCTCCGAATGTGTGACTCCATGGCTACTTTTCATTTACCAAACGTGTCAGGATTCAAACGGGGGGTCCCCAATATGATTAATATGCGACATAGGAATATGAGGATGAGCATATGAAGGAGCAGCAGCATTGTAAGACGGTGCAGAGTTGAGTGGGGGTAGTTTAGGTGTTTCATTTACTCCATCAACATCCAAAGTGGTGTTTGGAAAAAATGTTGATGAGGTAGAGGGAGTTTGCGAAAATGAAGCAAATTTCTTGTCAACTTCTTTTCCTACCAACTCTTTGATCGAAGTTTCCATGGAGCTTTTGAAGGACGCCATGAATTTAGCAAATTCGGTCAAGGTGAGCGAGTTGGAGGTGCTAGAGCTAGATCCTCCACTCTCTTGGATAGGGATGGTATTTTGTGGCATTGGTGGGGTGGATGGGTTAGCAACGGGTGCACCAAGTGCACCAAGTGCTTCTCCATCCATGGGAAGGTTTTCACCTTGATTCCCTAAGCCATCCATATCCTCTTAGGTTGTAAAGCCCTTAATAAGATCCCTAGCTCTGATACCAATTGAAAGGATCGATATGGTCAACTAGAGGGGGGTGAATAGGTGACTAACAAATTTAACTTAAATTACCAACTTTTAGGGTTAAGCGGATAAATAAGATTCTCTAGATGTTCTCTACATGAATAACCCTATGTGGCAAGCAAGCTAAACTCAAATGCTAGGCAACAAATACAATAGCAAGCCAACAAGCATATGAAGCTAGAACAAGTAAAGGGAGGAAAGGATAAACCACAAGTGACACGGAGACGCGGAGATTTGGTTGACCGGATTTCACACTCTTTTGAGGGAGTGCTAATCTCCGTTGGAGCGATGTTCAATCCTTGAGAGCGCTACCAATAACGTAGCTCACCGTATTCTCCGTTCTCGAGTCACCCCCAACGGATGAGCCTCGAATCACTAGGGGTTGGTCTTGAAGGCGACCACCACACCTTTACAAACTTCCCGGAGCACACCACAAGCAAGGAAGCTTTCGGGCGGACACCTAGCCGCCTAGGAGCCAAAGCTCCAAGAGTAACAAAGTCAACGGTGAAGAAATCTTGCGGGGAACACAAATCGGTTTGGTGGAAGTGTAGATCGGGCCTTGCTCTCTCAAATCCTAAAAGATCAACAAGTTTGGGTGGAGGACTTGAGAGGAATGAGAAAAATGAAGGTCTAGCGATGTAGCTCAAGCAAGGGGGAAGAAGTTAGGGTTGGAGGTGGAAGAAGGGGTGATTTTATAGTGCAAGGGGGTAGGTGGGAGATCCAGACGTTGGAGCCCCGTGCGCACGGGCTACTCACTGGGGTGCGGGGTACCCCGTGCGCACGGGCTACTCAGAATGTTCCTGAGTACCCCGTGCGCACAGGGGTCAAAGACCCCGTGCACACGGGGTGATCAGGAACTTTTCTGATCACACCACTGTGAAGCCCTCCTTCGCACATATAGAGTACACACCTTCCGGGAGTTTTGTGGGAGGCTTGGTGACGTGAAAAATGTGTTCCCACACATGCCCTATCCTCGTTGACCCCTCTTAATAGTGTGTTGTTCCTACGACTCAAATCAAACCAAAAATAATCCTTCGAGTCACGGGAAAACTATGCCTTTTAGTTTTTTTGTAGCGGGGGCCAATCATCCTCCAAAATTAGTAACCCTCCACGAGACAAATGACCTGAGATAAATCTTTAGCACCCGTCATTAGTCCCACTAACCAGATTGTCATAATACCAAAACATCATTTAGGAGTAAATGCACTTTCAGATGGGTTTTGTTCTTTTTGTGAGGTCGCACCCACATTTTCTTCACTTGACTTGCAGTTCATTAAGCTTTGTCTACAAGGCATTGGGGCCTTGATGATAGGCCCAAGTCCTAGCCGATTTCCTATAAACTCAGGCCACACAAACACGCTCCGGATGACTAGAACAAGATGGTGATATAACATATTTTTGTACGATAAGTGTCGGACTCACTGTTCAAATGCTTTTCTGTAGCATTGGTTTCCACTTTCGAAGCGAAGAAAGCATGATCAAGCGCATGGTGAATGCCTTGGAAAACTTCAATGGCGGCCACATCTCTTAGTTATTAGTCGTTTGCTTCATTCTTAGGTCATTTGTGTTGTGGGCCAGCAGATATTTCTTTTTTTTAACAATAACCAGCAGATACTTCTTTATTATGGCCAAACTTGGAATTAGGATACGCTAGGCGCCGGTCGACCGGCCTAGTTACGGCCAGTCGTCAGGCAGCTGTCAGATCTGTGCTACTCAATGGACTAGATTACTGCGTACCCCTTCATGTGTATATGGTTCCAATATTTGCGAAGCGGTTGCAACATTTGCAGTACGGTTGTAATTTTTCGGGTATATGGATGCAACAAAAATTTATTGTGTGCATTTTTTTCAAGTTTTTTCACTATTACAGCAAAAAATCTAACAAAATTGTTGCATACCATATTTAACATCAATTTGTGGCAGCAAATTTGACCGATGATAGCTTTTTTTTATAACGGTTGCAACAAAATTCGGGACCCATCATCATCGATTACACTTCATCTTTTTTATTGTAGCAAAAATCATTAGTAGCATTTTTATGTCACGCACTAAAATGGATATGCTTAACATTAAAATACATTTAAATACATCCGATTAGCAAAAAGTAACATAGATCAACAAAATACTGTTGAGTGTTGCAACAAAATTTGGAATCCATCATCATCGATTACACTTCATCATTTTTATTGTAGCAAAAATCATTAGTAGCATTTTTATGTCATGTGTTGAACACTAAAATACGTCAAAATACACCCGATTAGCGAAAAGTAACATAGATCATTAGTACCAATTTGTTATAATAATATATATAGCAACATTTTAATACTACAGTTGCAACATTTACAATGTGCTATACGCAGAAAAAGCTAGCACAGTGGGTTTGGCCCGACCAGCCGAAGCTTGGGCCGATCGGCCGGCCACCAACATTAGCCATAACTATTGTATGAAGAAGCGGCTCGAAAGCCTGTTTCTTGATAACGCGTCACCAACATAGTCGTATCGCATGCTCTCTATGGGATCTACCAGACTACCGCTCGCCAAGGCCATCTGGAGATGCAAAGCTCCTTTCAAGTGCAAGCTCTTCATCTGGCTCGCCTTACAGTACAGGGTCTGGACGGGGGATCGTAGGTTTCGGCATGGGCTACAAGAGGTGACTTCGGTTTGTTTCGTCTGTGACCAGGAGGAGGATCAGGTGGATCACATTCTGCTCCAGTGTGTGTATGCTCGGGAGCTTTGGTTGTCGCTCCTGGAGGTGGTCGGGTTAGACAGGGACTTGGTTCCCACCCCAAGCTACATCCTGTTGACACACGAACACGTCACGTGTACCCTCGACGCCAGGGGTGATACACTGCAACTCACGTCGAAGGAGACCCGACCGGAAGCGTGGTACGCAAGCAATTCGGCGGGCGCTTTTGTAGACCCGAAACCCCACACTCCCGGGAGGGACCCCGTCAGGGAGCACGGCGGCTATGGGCTGCGCTAGGTCGACCTGATCGCCCCTAGGACCTCGTGGATCGTTGCCCTGCAAGAACAAGAACGAACGAAGAACGAGAAAGAAAGATACAAGGGGAGAAGGGTAAAATTAGGGTAAAGGATGTAGATGTGTTTGTTCGATTGTGTGTTGTTTCAATCGGCCGTCACCTCATCTATATATGAGGAGGCTAGACTTTTCGTACAAGAAAAGGACTTCAAATCCCGTCCAAATCTTTCCAAACTTAACCGAACTCGGATTACAAGTGGGCCCGGGACAGCAGTTCGGTTTTCGGTAATTTTGGGGATGTAAACGACCTCGGATGTAAAAACTCAAAACATCAAAGTTGTAGCCCTCGAAATTTCCAAGAACTTTCATGTTGAACGTTTTTTGATTCGGAGCCATCTTGAAAGGTTTTTGAGCTGATTTCAAACTCGGGTCGGAGAAAAACGCGAATCTGGAAAGTCTTCCTGAATCCCGTCGCCAAAATCGAACGTCCGTCGCCATTCGGACGTCCGTCCTGACGGACGTCCGATTCCCGTCGGATTTCCGGTCCAAAAATCGGAGCCCTACTGACCTTTCCCGTCAAAAAATGTCGGACTTCCGATATCCGTCGGACGTCCGAACTTTCCTCGTAGGCTCTCTGACTTGCTTTACAGCAGCACACGGTTTCGGCCGTAACTTATTCATACGAACTCGGATTTGGACGTTTCAAATATCAAAATCGACCGGTTCGACGAGCCGAAGCCTCCCCATGTAGAACATTTTTCCATTTGATGATGTATTGAAGTCCTAATTGTCAGAATAGTACTTCGAATATCATGGTCTTATTGCTTCAAACATAGTTTCGGCCTCCAAGATAGAATCGGATGACGATGGCTCGAACTACAAAAATGTTCATATCGATGACACCAAACTTTTTCATGAAGAGGACTTCTCCATTTGAGGTCATATTATATAGGTTTATTGTGGTGCCAAAAACCGGTGTCAACACATGCCCCCCTGTTTTTCGGCAAAACTTGCGTGCCGAAAAATAACTTGCCCATGTTTGTTCTAAGGACGATGTCAACACTCCATCGGCCACACATACTCTTAGGGCGATAAACGTATATCGGCCATGTTTTGTTCTTAGGGCGATAATCACATATCGGCCATTTATTAGCACGATTAATCATGTATCATCCATTGCTTGTTTGAACCTTTTTATGCAGACTTGGGTGAAACCTTCTGAATTAAGAATATTGCCATAAGAAATCCATCAATAATCCCATACCAGGATATATCTCAAAGATAACCACTGAACCATATTGTCCACCCTTTTGCGAGAATCTTGTAAACAATAAATATTGAACTTTCTCCAATCCTTGCTTTCGCCTGCATATAAAAATCTTCAACAATGGCCGAAACGGTGAACTCCGGTTCGGTCTCCCCTATATTGGCAAACTCAACATCGGCTCTTGAGCAATATGCAATACACCATAATTAACATGATAGCCGGATGACTGTTGTGCCAATTTATTTGCCTTTTAATATCATGTCTAAATATATGAGCAATACTAAAGCAATTCAAGATATAAATTATATTTAGACACTTATCAACATAAATATGAAGTGATTCGTCAATACACATGGAATCCATATATATTTGATGCACAACTAATAAGGAATCACCAACAACCTCAATATGAGTAGCACCTATAGCAAGCAAAATCTCTAAGCCGAATAATAACATCATATTCAGCTTTGAATGTTTGTGCAAAAACATTTAAATGGCATGAGGCTTTAAAACAGCACCACGAGGAGATATATAAACAATACCAAAACCTTGGACATTGCTACAAACTAAGCCATCAAAATATAATCTCCATGGCACTAATGAGACAAGGTTCAAAACAATGTTATGCTCAATAATAAAAACAATAATGATTTGGCTTCTCGTAGATGCAAATTAGCTATATCATACCTAGCCAAATCATAATACCAATAACCAATTCTGCAACTTATGAATTGGTCCATACAACATATTTTTAACGAATGTACACCTTGTCTCAATCTCCAACAAAACTAAGGACAATGTTTAGAAAACCACATCGGCCATGTTTAGATGTATTCTTAGGACAATAAAACAAATATCGACCATTAATATAAACGACATGTAGAATTCATCCACCAAAGCATATATAGCCGAAACAAGCAAATGAAATAACAAATTAAATATTTCGGCCCCTTAAATCAGCAACAAGAATGTAACTAATCAAATGTATAGTGACTTGGTAACCCCCTATCATGATGTAAGAAATTGTATTGCATCCATGGATCAAAATAAGTCCATGGAGGGTAACCAATCATACCTGAGGATGAATTCCATGATAAAGGCATCAATGACATGTTTGAAGAATATGAATTATGTGCTAATCGAAGATTCCGGTTGGATGATGGAAACTTTCGTCTTAATATTTTATGAGATGAATTCCTCTTCTTCACTTTGGTCGTATTTTCTAAAATAGAAACTTGCACACCATTTTTGGTTTGACTGTTCTTCTTGGGAATCCATTCCATATTCTTCTTTTCAAGTTCTCGCGCACTAAGCTTTTGCAATTTCTTCTTCTGCCAATACGATAAATCGAGTGGACGTCTCGATTGTGATTCTTTTTCAAGCAATGGCAATTCCTTTTTGACCGTGTGCACTCTCAGCTTCTTCTGTTCAGATTTGGCATCTTGATTCTGAACATTTGCTTGCTCCATGTCTTTGCCTTTAGTAGCCAATGTCAATGCTTTAATTGGCTCTTTATTATTTGAAATTAAATCTGAAGTGGCACACTTACGACAATCCTTTTTGACACGATAAACTTGCTTGACCACCTCCTTCTTCTCCCTTGAGCTTCGGACCGATTCCTTTTGATTGAAACAGTCTTTGTTATGAAATTGTTCATCAAATTTGGACCTTCTTGGAGCTGCATAATCTTGATGAGATGGTTCAAAATAAGATGGATAATGTGCCCTAGAATTGTACACGTCCCGTGATGGATATTGATTCATATAAGCATAGGGATGTATCCATGACGATGATATTGGCGGCCCATAATAAGGATATGAGTATGATGTATTGAAATTATCACTTTGCCAATACCGGTTGTCAGATTTGCGCCTAGGGGGTGATCTTGATGCTTTTGAATTACTTGGCCGATGAGCAATTTTTTCCTCATTTATCTTCTGATATTTTTCCAATAGTTGCGCGAAAGTGATCTTTGATTTCTCACCCTTGTGCTTATCTCGGCCTTTGCTCTCTTTGGTTTTCCTTGCATCGATCTTTGGATTTGCTTGCTGCCCCCCAGTGCTTGGCGTCTTCATTGTAACTTTAAAAGAATTCTCACCTTCAAGAATATCATCATTGTGCTCAGGAATAATTTATGTCCTTGAAAGATTGATCCCATCACCTGTAGCTTTTACCTTCTTGTCCTTAAATGAATTGGCTTTAAGCAACCAATGCAAAAACTTTTTGCCATCAGGACCAATAGGAATAGCATGATGATCCCTTGGTATTTTAACAAGTTTCAATCGTCCACTATCAATGGCCGATTTAACTATTTGACGAAACATATTGCAATCCTCAAAATTATGCTTGAACGAATCATGTAACTTACAATACATTCGTCCTTGGATTGATGGCTTAACATGGTGATCAAGAATTCTAATATAACCATTTTTCAGCAACAAATCAAAAATCAGATCACACATGTTTAAATCGAAGGTAAACATTTTGTTCTTTAACCGATCTTGGTGTGAGAACGGCTTTGGAAGTAAGCAAACGAATTGTTCAGATTTCGCATCACTCCATTCGGCTATGCATTTTGTTTTGCACTCTATCTCCGATGACTTTGAATAAGAAATTATACTATCATCGATTTTCTCGAACGATTCAAATCTTGGCTTTATTTTTCTGAAATCAAAACTGTTATAGCATATATGTCTCACTTGAGACCAAATGTAAGCCGAGTAGGAAACTAGCAAAGCTATCCATGTATACATAAACTTTAATTGAAACAATGGGAAAAGCTTTTGTTGTAATAATAAGTCACTACCGGTCTCTCTAAATGGCGCAATGTGTTGACCGATATGCTTTGTTATAATTGTATTTCTAACAAGTAAATTATCCTTCTTCATTGGTCTCTCAAGATTTGTTATAAGAATTTTTCTAATAGTTGCATTAACAATAAAATTATGACCAAATCTGAAAATAGATAAATTACTTGCTAGACATACCTTTTCATACGCGTTGAGAGAGCATGATGGTTGCGTGAGTTGAATAATAGCTTGCTCCAGTTTTGGATGACTCTCCAACGTCTTGTCCTCATCTTTATCTTTGTTCCATGCTTCATCACTCGATTGATCATAAAGTGAACTTTGCTCAACTGCACGCTTGTGTTCTTGATGTTCATGATTAACCCAACTTTGTTCGTCCATATCACTTTGTTCTTGGTGCTCATCAATTTCTGTGGCATGGAACTTAGCTTCAGAAAAATCAAGCACGGTTGTCATGTGCTGGCCATGCCCTTTCTCAATGGTGCTTGCCTCTTTGGATTTGATGGATTCGGAACACACACTAGTTGATTCGGCTTTTCCAGCCGAAGAACTTTCAATCTTCGAATCATCACTCTTTTCATCAATTGGCAAGGCTTCTTGTCTTTGAGCCAATTCTTTTTCTATTTGCTCCAAACGGCGAGCAGCTGATTTAGCTTTAAGCTTCTTCTCAAGCTCGGCCCACTCCGTGTAAGATTTCCCTCCAATACTTTCAGACTCTTTCGGCATTAGAACTTGAGTGTTGCCGAAAGTTTGCAATTGTATAGGGGGTATATAGTATGCTGGAGCAATAGGAGAAGACATATGCATTGGTGTGGAACTATATTTTTCCTGGCATAACCTATCAATTGGCAATAATTCATCTTCTTGCAAAACTCTAGCTTTTATTGCATTATAGTCAGGAGACAAGCCACTAAGATATAATTCCATACAAATATCACTAATCCTGTCATTTTGGGCTTTCTTCCTTTCTAACGCAGCTACCTCAGCAACAACTTTAGATGAAGGTATGTATGCTCCTATAGATTGGTCACTTATTTGGCTATAACCATGAAGGTGTGGAGCCGAATTATGAGTATCAACAGTTGCATATGGCACTGACAGATTATTAGCATGAGTTGTAGCATAAGACGGTTGATGGTAATTGGCCGAATAACTAGTGCTAGCATGGCCAATTCCCCTATCCATCGGCATATTTGGATTAACATATTGCAAGTTAGGTGCCGATGAATAAAAAGGTGAAACATTTTGTTGCATGTTATTAAAAGTTCCTACATGGGGTGTTTCAACTCTATCAACCGAGCTCATCATGTTGTTCATCGGCATATGGATTTCTGGGGTTGCCGATGCATGAGAATTGGAATACATATGGTGCATGTTACTAGTATCATAAGAATTCGAAGCATGTAAATTACTTTCAATCGGCCTTTGCACATAATTAGATGTATAATTAACCAAACTAGGGTTAGCCGATATAGTATATTCATTGAACGATCTAGTAGCACCATATGAGTTATTTCCATCTACATGAGGGGACCGAGTATTCATATTACCTTCGTAGATAACAAATCCTTGATGACGATCTTTTCGTAGCAAGAACAGGCAGGATACCGTTCAAAGCTTGATCCCCAGCGGAGTCGCCAAAAAGTGTGTTGACACACGAACACGTCACGTGTACCCTCGACGCCGGGGGTGATACACTGCAACTCACGTCGAAGGAGACCCGACCGGAAGCGCGGTACGCAAGCAATCCGGCGGGCGCTTTTGTAGACCCGAAACCCCACACTCCCGAGAGGGACCCCGTCAGGGAGCACGGCGGCTATGGGCTGCCCTAGGTCGACCTGATCGCCCCTAGGACCTCGTGGATCGTTGCCCTGCAAGAACAAGAACGAACGAAGAACGAGAAAGAAAGATACAAGGGGAGAAGGATAAAATTAGGGTAAAGGATGTAGATGTGTTTGTTCGATTGTGTGTTGTTTCAATCGGCCGTCACCTCATCTATATATGAGGAGGCTGGACTTTTCGTACAAGAAAAGGACTTCAAATCCCGTCCAAATCTTTCCAAACTTAACCGAACTCGGATTACAAGTGGGCCCGGGACAGCAGTTCGGTTTTCGGTAATTTTGGGGATGTAAACGACCTCGGATGTAAAAACTCAAAACATCAAAGTTGTAGCCCTCGAAATTTCCAAGAACTTCCATGTTGAACGTTTTTTGAGTCGGAGCCATATTGAAAGGTTTTTGAGCTGATTTCAAACTCAGGTCGGAGAAAAACGCGAATCTGGAAAGTCTTCCCGAATCCCGTCGCCAAAATCGGACGTCCGTCGCCATTCGGACGTCCGTCCTGTTGGACGTCCGATTCCCGTCGGATTTCCGGTCCAAAAATCGGAGCCTTACTGACCTCTCCCGTCAAAAATTGTCGGACTTCCCATATCCGTCGGACGTCCGAACTTTCCTCGTAGGCTCTCTGACTTGCTTTACAGCAGCATACGGTTTCGGCCGTAATTTATTCATACGAACTCGGATTTGGACGTTTCAAATATCAAAATCGACCGGTTCGACGAGCCGAAGCCGCCCCATGTAGAACATTTTTCCATTTCATGATGTCTTGAAGTCCTAATTGGTAGAATAGTACTTCGAATGTCATGGTCTTATTGCTTCAAACATAGTTTCGGCCTTCAAGATGGAATCGGATGACGATGGCTCGAACTACAAAAATGTTCATATTGATGACACCAAACTTTTTCATGAAGAGGACTTCTCCATTTGAGGTCATCTTATATAGGTTTATTGTGGTGCCAAAAACCGGTGTCAACACAGCCTGATGAACTGGTGGTTGAACGCGAGAAGAAGATGCACACGGGCACGCAGGCGTGAGTTTGACTCGATGGTTGTCCTGGTGTTTTGGGAGCTATAGTTGCAACGCAATGGGCGTGTGTTTGGCCGGCTTCATGGTGGGCTCGATAGTGGCGAGGGTTTTAGATATTGGCAAGGTTTTGGATTTGTTCAAGAGTACTAGAGCTGCTTTAATAGAGTAGTGGAATCCATGGGAGTTGAAGGGGTTTCCTGGGTGCGTTGTGTGGCGCTTCTTCTCTTGTATATTGGTTTTCCCTCTTCTATAAAGCTAAGGGCTTCTTCTCTTGTATATTGGTGTTCCCTCTTCTCTATAAAGCTAAGGTACCCAATTGCTAATTGCGTACTCTTAAAAAAAAGCGTCACTCCCTGCCGCTCTTGGCACTCATCACGTTCTGTGATAGCGTCACTCTTATTTTTTAATTGATAGCACCATTCTTAGAAGAACTTGGAGAGCTCGTCTCTCAGTTTATTTCTTTTAGCATCCAACATGTAACAGATCAGCTAACCACACAAAGGGAATACTTGTAGACTGATTGAGTTGACCTGCTGACATGATCTGTTATTGCAGAACTGCCCTACAACCACTCATAGATACAAAACAAAAAGCAAAAAGATGGAGAATGATGAAAATGGCAAGAAAGAAAGGTCAAGGCGATGTCCAAGTCAGTCCATCGTCAAATAAGGGCAATGAAGTGCTTCTGCAGAGAACAAATATTCCACGAGTTAGAATGAGAGAGGATACATGCACGAGGTTCACAGAAATGACAGTTGATGTGCAATTAGGTGCTCGCATAGGTATGCAACATACACTTCGTGAGAACAAATTCATAGGGTGATACATGCACGAGGTTCACAGAAATGACAGTTGATGTGCAATTAGGTGCTCGCATAGGTATGCAACATACACTTCGTGAGAACAAATTCATAGGGTGATACATGCACGAGGTTCACAGAAATGACAGTTGATGTGCAATTAGGTGCTCGCATAGGTATGCAACATACACTTCGTGAGAACAAATTCATAGGGGATAGCCATTATGCAAGTTCTACAATTGCCAACAAATACCCAAAGCCTACAATTTCAAAATCCTTTCACCCTAAACAAGGCTTGTTGATGGAGGCATGTGAGAATCACTATCTGTCAAAGGTAGTGTCCCCTTCATGCTAAACCAAACTTGCGCTCTCCACTCAACTTATTGCTCCAAAACCAACCCCCTTGCATTTAGCAGCTGAACTTTTCGGTTGGATTTTCCAGCACATACAGCTATTCAGAGTGAGCAGGTCTTATGTGCATCATAACTTTTGTATGCAAGAACCACACAAATTTCAGTTCATCGTCATGTCAGTTGGTAATCACATACCAGGTATATTCATAATCATAATACCAGGGACTTGTGTGCAAGTACCAGAACATAGTCCAATAAGCGATGCATTGAAACCAGGACATAATTTAGCTAGAGTAAAATATCACCTGTACAAGAGGCAGAAGTGAGGACTCAACCATGAAGGACCTTCAATGGATCTAACTGCCCACTACAGTAGCTGGAAGGAACAGCTGAGAGTCCAAGCCTTCCTTTCCACTCTTCACCAGGCTTGAGGGTAATTGGCTTCTCAACAGCTGCAGGCTCCACACAAAGCATGTGCTTGTATTCTGAATCCCCAAAATCTTGCATAGCTTTTGCCTTCTTATCCCAAGGGTTCCAAACGACTAGAGAACAACAGGTAATGATGAAGATAAAAGTAGTTTGCAGCAATAAACTTCATTAAATTCAACATAAGAAGATTTTCCAGTAAATCAAGCTTACCAGCATCTGGAAGTCCTTCCTTTGTCACGACGAATGTTCTTTTCTTCTCATGATCAATAATTGCAACTTTCGAGGGAGCAGCAAGATATACCTTATCAACCTTTATGACAAATATAGTTACAGGTAGGAAGCACGAGATATCAGGTTTTTAACATTGAAAGTTAAATAAAATTTAGTAGTACACCTACTTCTGATTCAAATACAATGGCATCTCCTTGCTCTGTGAAACGTTCCTTTCCCTTCATATTGTCCAGGTAGTCCATTGTTTCCAGCCCTTCAACACGTACTTCACTACAGGGTTTATAAGGTGAAGTGAGAATACTTGCAGTTGCAGTCTCAAATCTTATAACCCATGAGAAACAAAATGAAAAGAAAACAGAATTCAGCACTTCAGGTAATTGGAGTAACTTGACTAGGAAAGCTCATACATCTTACTACCTCAGTTCAAAATTATAAGATGTTCTAACTTTTTTTTTGAATCAGATATATAGATGTGTTTTAGTGTGTATGTTCACTCATTTCAGTCCGTATGTAGTCCATATTGAAACATCTAAAACTCTTATATTTGTGAACGCAGTCGTCCATATTAGGGAGTATTTTTTAGTTGACACATCATCTTTTTTGCCTATGTGGCATGTATGTTAGATATTTCAACATAGGTAACTATGTGATGGTAACATATTATGTTAGCTAAGATATGAATCTTAGCACGTTTCTCTATACAGTGTAATTAATGCTCTCATCCGATGTGGCTTCTTTTCCTGTGTTTCTCTCCTTCCCTTCTCTCTACAACTAGGCCACAATATTGAGACGGACATGTGATCCCTAAACCATTTGAATGCAACATCACTTAGAAACAACACCTGAGTGACAATGCATTGGGATGGTTGTCTCAAAATTTATCACCTAGGATGACGAGTTAAGAGCCAATGCATTGGGAGCGCTCATCCAGCGGAGGGGGATCGAGGAAAGAGAGAACATTCATGTCGAGCGGACTTTTAAACACGGATCTGACTAGCAGGCTCGATAAATCCGAACAGAGGGAGTAGTACTATTGTAGTAGTGAATTTTAATCCTACTCAAGGTCCCACCCCCTATCCTACATGGAGTGCCACACAAGCGGTCAACGCAAGTCAAGGCAGTCAACAATAGTCCAAGCCACCCCCCGTGGATCCGAATAGGCTACCCCAATCAACGAAAGTCCAAGCAAGGCTTCATGGTCAATAAGTCAAAGGAAGAAGAACCCATAAAAGAATAAGTCAAAGGAAGAAGAACCTATAAAAGAGTAAGTCAAAGGAAGAAGAACCCATATAAGAATAAGTCAAAGGAAGAAGAACCCATAAAAGAATAAGTCAAAGGAGAGGATAAGAGAGCAAAGAAGCCTTCTCCTATTATAGGGATTCTCAACTAAATGGGTCACACCCAACCTCCTAGCCTAAAAAGGAGCACATGGGCCAAAAGATGGAATTCTCTCCTCTTTAGGGTTCCAATGGACTCCACCCTAAGCTGCCGCCGCTGCTGCCACCATCATCCGCTGTCGATGTTCCTGCTCCTCTCCTTCAAAATTGCCTCGCTTGCTATTCAATGCCTTCCTCCTCTCGGCTGCTAGCGGCGGCATCGTCTTAGTCTCCAGCGTGGTCTTGGTGCCCACTGCCCTACAACTCTACCGTCCTCTGCGCTGCAGCGACACCTTGCCAAACCTTCGTCACCCCGTCATCTTCATCCGCCCAACTGTCGCAGGTGCACGAAAGTGCAGGACACCGAAATGTGGAGATCATGAGGGGGCGCGCGGAACAGCAGGGGATCGATCGCCAACGAACAAGAACACCGAAGTTTACTCAGGTTCGGGCCGCACGGTGGCGTAACACCCTACTCCTGCTTGTCTGGACTGGTCAGATGGTGGATTACAACACGCAAGGCTCTCCTGGAAAGGGTGGCTTGAGCTCACGCGCGTATGAAGAACCAAGAGGATCTAACCCTTTTTCCCGTAGCCTGGGCCTCCCTTTTATAGCGCAAGGGGGTCTCCAAAGTAGCCACCGTTCTAGATGCACAGCTGTAGAAACAGCACTGTTACGTTGGACACGTGGTGTCTTCAGGATGTTTTCCGGAAAGGACGCACGTCCCATCGCCACCGCCATAGCGCATGCAGCACCTGATCTGGACACGTCCCATTCTAGTGCAACCGCTGTAGGCGTCGAGCTGTCGGGCAGCACACTCGGCATTAAATGCACGCTGGATTCTTCTACACGGTGATGGGGGGGCAGCCTGGACCCCAGTGGCAGAGACAGCGGTGAGAACAGTAGCGGTCATAGCTGTCGCTGGCCTGAGACTTCCCGGGAACACGAAGCCTCTTCCAGTAACCAGCCACGGTGAAGCTTTTCGGTAACTCGATACCTTTCTTGGGTAGTTTGAACAATTTGGTTTGCAATGTAGTTAACATGAGTTCCACCTCTTAGGGTTGTTGAAGTAGGTCCTTTTCTCTTTATAACTGATAACACCAGTGAACCAGTGATAGTATATGCCACAGCAGCTGCCTTTGAAAGAGACTCATAAATTTCCGAGAGAAGTACCCGGAGAGCGCTTCGCGGAAGGTGAGGTAGCGGGGTAATCTTTTGCCGCGATGCTGACACCAACCTCATCAGCCTCAGCCCCGTAAGTGATCTCCATCACTCACTTCACTCCTCCCCTTTGTCTTCTTGATGCAACCCAGAAATAGCCACTAGGTATTGCTAAAGGCTTACTGAAGAAACTGTTCTTTTTCTTGTTCCGGTTACTACATAAGCATGATCATGTGTTTCTACTAACAATTCAGTTTGATGGTGCTAATTGATTACAGATGGGGAAACGATCCCTGCCGGTCGAGCGGCTATGATTTAGGCCGGTCGCACCGCTCACTCGTGGCGACAAACTGTTTCCGGGTGGGTCGACGCACCGGCGAAGCTTCTCGTCAACACACTTTTTCTCTCTTATCCATCTAATTCCTCGCACCCGTTCCCCCTTTTTTCTCCGATCGCCATCTTCACGCACCTGCAAGCTCCCTGCTCCAGTCACTACTGAGTCTGGCGAGACCAGATCCGGACTCAGCATTGTGCCCTCATCCTTCTCCTCCCGCTGGCTGCTTCCACGCCGCGACAAGTGTGCAAGAGCGAAAGCGACGCCCGGCTCTTCCGCCTTCGATTTCCCCTTCGTTGAGCTTCTCCGCCTCCCGCCCCCTGCAGAGGGGATGAGCTCCTCCCCGATCGGTGCGTTGTCGCCGCCTCCCACCGAGCTGCCTGCTGGCTGCGGCGAGGCAAAAGCTGGGACCGGCGACCGATGGCACTGCCACCCAGGGTGATTGCTGCCGCAGCGTGCTGCGTCCGGCGGGGCTAGAGGAATGCTACAACGACGGCTTGGAAACGATGATTCACGGTGTTGTGACTGGGCGAACACCGTCAAAGACGGTTCGACGGTGGGTAATTTTGCTCGAACGAGCGCCATTTTTTGCTACCACCGTCTTTTTATTTTGCTGGAACCACACACAGAATTTGCTACCACTGTCTTTGATTGTTGCTGGAGTTCATTTTTCCTACAATCATCTTATGTTTTGCAGAGATTGTTTAATTTGCTGGAACCAGCGGGGTTTTTTTGTTGGAACTGGCAAAAAAAATGTTGAAACTGGCTAGATTTTTGTCGGAAGTTTTTGCCGCCGTGATTTTTGCTGGAAGAACCATTAAGTTTTGCTGGAACCATTAAATCTTTTTGCTTCAACCGAGTATGGGAGGTTGTGTCTTTAGATTTTTGTTAGAACGTCTATTCGTTCAAAAATTAGATTATATACTTCCAACTTGTTTTACTTTTTATTTATTTATTTATGAACGAATAGGTGTTGCACTAATAGTGTATTTACTTGCAGATTAATAGTCGAACAAATGACGTGATTCTGCCTCTGCCTCGCCAGACATCCACCATCATCTACCTCCGCTTCGTCGGACAGATGTCGTCCTCTTCCTCAACCTAACTACTTCCTCGCCATCTCCCCCCTACCTCGCCGTCAACAACATCAGCAGCTTCAGCCCCATAACCGTAAGGGATCTCCATCCCTCAATTCTTCTCTTCTTCCCTGTGATTTCTTGGATGATTTGGTAGCATCTTAACGGTGTCTTGTTAGTGCACTAGACCATAGTGCAGAACTGCAGATCCTAGTTCTTTTTTGTTTGCGTGGTAAGGATTAGATACTACTACTAGGCAGACCACCATAAACCACTACATGATAAGTTAGTACAGACTGCTACTACTAGTAGTAGTGGTGTAGGGCAACACAGTATCCTACAAGGGTTCTGTAATCTCAGCAGTCTAACTCATTTTCTTGAATAATGATCAAGACCTTTCACCCCCAAAAGCGAACAGAAGCAGACGCAATGGCCCTCGCGGCGTGAAGTCACAATGAGCGCTCATGCATTGCAGGAAGGCATCAAGATCGCTCCATAAGCCGTTGCGACGAAGAAGGAAGCAAGCTTTAAATAGACGTAAAGAAGGCATAGCATAATTTATATAGATGTAGTTTGTTGCAACTAACTTTAAATAGGATGACATTTTTCATTATCATATGTAGGGAGCACATCCCAAAAGAACATCGTTGGGGCGTAACCCTCTTAGCGACGCGCCACATCGGAACCCGGGTGTGGTGACAAATGAGCAAGGGCCGGGCCGTCACCCCCCTGGTGGCGCGTCGTATCTTGATCTGGATACGGTGACAAGTGAGCAAGGATCGGGTTGTCGCATCCTTAGTGGCGCGCTACATCGTCGCCCGGGTGTAGTGAAAAATAAGCAAGGGTCTTCGCATTTGACTCGACGAGGACCTTAGTGAAGCTAGGGGGCGCGCGTATGAGGACCTCTACCGGCGTTTAAACACGAAGCAAGGTGAAAGGGACATCTATAAGATGGCCAAGATCCGAGAGAGAAAGACGAGTGATGTCGATCGGGTGAGATGCATCAAGGACGAAGCAGATCAACTTCTGGTGAAGGACGAAGAGATCAGGCATAGATGGAGGCAATACTTCGACAAGTTGTTCAATGAGGAGAATGGGAGCTCTACCATTGAGCTGGATGACTCCTTTGATGAGATGAACAGACGTTTTGTGCGGCGAATCCAGGAGGCCGAGGTCAAGGAGGCTTTAAAAAAGATGAAAGGAGGCAAGGCGATGGGCCCTGACTGTATCCCCATCGAGGTGTGGAGAGTCCTTGGAGACAAAGCGATAGTATGGCTAACCAAGCTTTTCAACCTCATTTTTCGGTCAAACAAGATGCCTGGAGAATGGAGGAGTATATTAGTACCAATCTTCAAGAACAAAGGGGATGTTCAGAGTTGTACTAATTACCGCGGGATTAAGCTAATGAGCCATACAATGAAGCTATGGGAGAGAGTCATTGAGCACCGTGTAAGAGAAATGACACGCGTGACCAAAAATCAATTTGGTTTCATGCCTGGGAGGTCAACCATGGAAGCCATTTTCTTGGTATGACAACTTATGGAGAGATACAAGGAGCAAAAGAAGGACATGTATATGGTGTTCATTGACTTGGAGAAGGCCTACGATAAGATACCGCGGAATGTCATGTGGTGGGCGTTGGAAAAACACAAAGTCCCGACAAAGAACATTACCCTCATCAAGGATATGTACGACAATGTTGTGACAAGTGTGCGAACAAGCGATGGCGACACTGATGACTTCCCAATCAAAATAGGACTGCACAAGGTGTCAGCTTTGAGCCCTTATCTTTTCACATTGGTGATGGATGAGGTCACACGGGATATACAAGGGGACATCCCATGGTGTATGCTCTTTGCAGACGATGTGGTGCTAGTCGACGATAGTCGGGCGGGGGTTAATAGGAAGCTGGAGCTGTGGAGACAGACTTTGGAATCGAAAGGTTTTAGGCTTAGTAGAACTAAAACTGAGTACATGAGGTGCGGTTTTAGTACTACTAACCATGGGGAAGAGGAGGAAGTTAGCCTTGAGGGGCAAGTGGTACCTCAGAAGGACATCTTTCGATATTTGGGGTCAATGCTGCAGAAGGATGGTGATGATGAAGACGTTAGCCATCGAATCAAAGTTGGATGGCTAAAGTGGCGCCAAGCTTCTGGTGTTCTCTGTGATAAGAGAGTGCCACAAAAGCAAGGCAAGTTTTATAGAACGGTGATTCGATCTGCGATGTTGTATGGTGTTGAATGTTGGCCAACTAAAAAGCGACATGTCCAACAACTAGGTGTGGCAGAGATGCGCATGTTGAGATGGGCATGTGGCCACACAAGGAAGGATCGGATCCGAATGATGTTATACGGGAGAGAGTTGGGGTGGCACCAATTGAAAAGAAGCTTGTCCAACATTGTCTGAGATGGTTTGGGCATATCCAGCGTAGGCTTTCTGAAGCGCATGTGCATATCGGGCGGTTAAGGCATGCTGATAATGTCAAGAGAGGTCGGGGGAGGCCAAACTTGACTTGGGAGGAGTCTGTGAAGAGAGACCTGAAGGACTGGGCTGTCAACAAAGATTTAGATCTGGACATGGGTGCGTGGAAGTTAGCTATCCACGTGCCGGAACCGTGATTTGGTTACGATATCTTTTGGGTTTCAGCTCTAGCCTACCCCAACTTGTTTGGGACTGACAGGCTTTGTTATTGTTGTTGTTGTATATGTAGGGAGCACATGCAATGTAGCAACATGACACAATGCCGCAGCAATGTACATTGTACCATATCATTCCATGTAGTGGCATTAGCAACATGACAATGTCAGGCAGAATCAAGTTATATCCCTATTGGCTAAGGTTAACACAAAAAATATACATACATACAACATAGATGTAACCTACCGGGTGAATTTATATGCATACATGAACATGACTATAAAAATAGTGCACGACTGTACAAAGGCAAATTCTGAATTTCAAACAAGATGTCAACAACTGTAGCAGTCAATTGCAGAGGTCAAAATTTTGTTTAAAAAAAATAGGTTGACAACAAAGTTAAAAACATAAGCAACCATACCTTATGTCAGAAACAGAGAAGTATGTATGATATGCAAATGTATAAGAAAAAGGTCTTCCATCAGTGTTGGTATTCCTGATTCGAGAAGTGAGACTCAAATCTCCACCAGCACCAAGAGCAATTCTCATGCGAAACTCAAAACTGTTAATGTTGAATTACCCAAGAGCGGTGTCAGAAATGTATGTATACATGATCACAAGCATAAAAGAGATAAATGTGTTGATTCATGGATCAAGCATCTAACACAAACCTGTGTGGCCACATCTTTAAATCATCTTCAGTAGGCTTCAGAATAAGATCAACAAAAGCTTTAATTGCAGGATTTAACGGTAAAGGTGGTGGATTATCATCAATAGCCCAAAGCCGATTCCTTGCAAATCCATGTTGCTCAAGATTTCCATGAGTTCCAAACTGCATCAACATTGTAGTTCTCAGTGGTAAGCAGAAAATAATTTTAACATGACTGGTCATTATGGGTGAAGGATGCATACTTGGGGAAAGCAAATGGGTATCCCACCACGAAACACCTTTGGAGGCTTGAAATTGGCCTGCAAAGGAAAAGTCTACTTTTAAAAATTGAGGCATTAACCTGGCTTGGATGTATGTCATACCATAAGCACTGTAGCGCAATATATATCACAATTAGCAACAATAACAAACAAATTGGGGTAGGCTAGAGCTGAAACCCAAAAGATATCGAAACCAATTGATGGTTCTGGCACGTGGATAGCTAACTTCCACGCACCCCTGTCCAGAGCTAGGTCTTTGGTGATAACCCAATCCTTCAGATTTCTCTTCACGGACTCCTCCCAAGTCAAGTTTGGTCTCCCCCGACCTTTGTTGACATTATCAGCACGCCTTAACCACCCGTTATGCACAAGCGCTTCAGGAGACCTACGCTTGATATGCTCAAACCATCTCAGACGATGTTGGACAAGCTTCTCTTCAATTGGTGCCACCCCAACTCTCTCACGTATATCATTATGTCGAACCAGATCCTTCCTTGTGTGGCCACATGCCCATCTCTGCCACACCTAGTTGTTGGACATGTCGCCTTTTAGTTGGCCAACATTCAGCACCATACAACATTGCAGGTCGAATCGCCATTCTATAGAACTTGCCTTTTAGTTTTTGTGGCACTCTCTTATCACAGAGAACGCCAGAAGCTTGGCGCCACTTCAATCATCCAACTTTGATTCGATGATTCACATCTTCATCAATATTACCATCCTCCTGCAGCATTACCCCAAATATCGAAAGGTGTCCTTCTGAGGTACCACCTACCCATCAAGGCTAACTTTCTCCTCTTCCTCATGCCTAGTAGTATTGAAACCGCATCTCATGTACTCAGTTTTAGTTCTACTAAGCCTAAAACCTTTCAATTCCAAAGTCTATCTCCACAGCTCTAACTTTCTATTAACCCTCACCCGACTATCTTCGACTAGCACCACATCATCTGCAAAGAGCATACACCATGGGATATCACCTTGTATATCTCATGTGACCTCATCCATCACCAAAGCGAAAAGATAAGGGTTCAAACCTGATCCCTGGTGCAGTCCAAATTTAATTGGGAAGTCATCAGTGTCGTCATCGCTTGTTCGCACACTTGTCACCACACTGTCGTACATGTCCTTGATGAGGGTAATTTACTTTGTTGGGACTTTGTGTTTCTCCAACGCCCACCACATGACATTCCGTGCTATCTTATCATACGCCTTCTCCAAGTCAATGAACACCATATGTAGGTCCTTCTTTTGCTCCCTATATCTCTCCATAAGTTGTCGTACCAAGAAAATGGCTTCCATGGTCGACCTCCCACGCATGAAACCAAACAGATTTTTGGTCACACGTGTTATTCTTCTTACGCGGTGCTCAATGACTCTCTCCCATAGCTTCATTGTATGGCTCATCAGGTTAATCCCACAATAATTAGTACATCTCTGAATATCCCCTTTATTTTTGAAGATTGGTATACTCCATCTCCATTCCTGAGGCATCTTGTTTGACCGAAAAATGAGGTTGAGAAGCTTGGTTAGCCATACTATCGCTGTGTCTCCAAGGCCACCACACCTCGATGGGGATACAGTCAGGACCCATCGCCTTGCCTCCTTTCATCCTTTTTAAAGCATCCCTGACCTCGGCCTCCTGGATTCGCCGCACAAAACATATGTTGATATCATCAAAGGAGTCGTCCAGCTCAATGGTAGAGCTCCCATTCTCCTCATTAAACAGCTTATCGAAGTACTCTCACCATCTATGCTTGATCTCCTAAGCCTTCACCAAAAGTTGATCTGCTTCGTCCTTGATGCATCTCACCTCGTTGACATCCCTCGTCTTCCTCTCTTGAATCTTGGCCATCTTATAGATGTCCCTTTCACCTTACTTCGTGTTTAAACACTGGTAGAGGTCCTCATACGCCCGCCCCCTAGCTTCACTCACAGCTCGCTTTGCTGCCTTCTTCGCCACCTTGTACTACTCTATGTTGTCTGCACTCCTATCCAGGTATAGGCATCTAAAGCAGACTTTCTTCTCTTTAATATCATGATTAGCAAAGCACAAAAAAATACAATTGTCTGGTTGAAACCCAATGGTAAAATAAGAAGCAATCATGAAAAAAGTAAGATTGCAGAGATGAGGCAGATCTATTTTGCAAGAATAATTCAGAGGATCAAGGATGACCTCCAAACACACAGAGCATGCTTTTATCAAAAACATGCACTCATACAATAATTGACCCATGATATCATACATGGCCAAACAGAGGATTATCTACCTTGCTGCTGACAAAAAGCAACTCCTCGCCATGATCGTTCTTCCATGACGTTACTTGACCGCCAAAAAGACGGATCTGTGAATACAGAATACTTGAGTGATACTCATCATTACATCAAGCAGTTTCACAATATAACAAACTGAAAGTTCAGAGCATGGAAGACAACATGATGTTAATTCCAAAAACAAATGGGGTGGGGACGAACAAATGAAGATGAAGGGACAGTACTAGATGCTCTCCTGGTTACCATGATACAAACAAAATCGATCACCATTTTGGTATAATCTTGTTCTGAAAATTAGTTAAAAGTAAAACGGACAAAAATGGGAGCTTGTTTCAGAGAGGGATTGATCAACCATTAACAAGCAATCTTAATACTTTTTTCTGCAAGGTCTTGCATGGAGAACAGGGTCACAGCTACAAGGGCTATATAATATACAATGGGGCACAAATCCAACCTCACATCACTCATGTAGAAAAAAAAATGCAATCATTTTATACATGTTGGATTATAACACTGCTGCACAGTTGTCACTTCTGCAAGTTTGCAAACAGGGAATTGTATCTTAGCAAATCCTAATGTACAACCTTTGCACACCCTGGAGAGTTGATTGCAACATCTCGAAATTGCAAAAGCACACTATTATCATCAGTCTTCATAAGCATCTCCCTATGTTAATCTACACTTCCTAGAACAAACTAACAAATTAAACTGTGACCACATTTCAACCCGCTTGATTCCAAGTTGGCAACACGCCAATCATGCAATGTGCCACTAACAATTCAACCGAAACGGGGATATAATCAAACGACATCGCGTGACTGAACAGCACAAGCCTCACGAACATCACACAATAGGCACGCGGATCAGCCGAATTCGGAATTCCCATCGGATCTGCACAAATGGCACAAAATCCGGACGAATCGCGCGACAATGTCCAAGCCAAACCTAACATGCGTAGCGCCACACCGGGGGGGGGGGGGGGGGGGGGGGGGATGGCCAAGGGTTCGAATTAGGTACCTCCACGGAGCAGCTGCGCCCGCCACGTAGCACGACCTTGTCGACGACGCCGGAGGCCCTAACGTACTCCACGAACGGCGATGAAAGCTGCTGCGGCGACTGGGGTGTGGCTGCGGCCATCGCGTTACACGCCCAAGCGACGGCGTCGAGGAACACCAACCCTAAGCCTGCGCGCGCTCACCCGCAGACAGACCAGTTTCGGGGGTTTATTTGGAAGGGTTAATTGTATATATGCCACTTCAATTCGTGTGAAATTGAAAAAAGCCACTCAAGAAGGCGATCTCCCCCGCCCCACTCCGCTCCTCCTCCTCCCCGCCTTTGCCCACCGCCGTGCTGGCCTCGCCGCGGCGGCCCCTTGCTGGACCCGGGGTGCTCTGTTCGGCTTCGGTGGTACCCCTCCTAGTTTCATCTTCCCCCTCTCCCTCTCCCTCCACTCCCTTCCTTCCCCATCCCGATTGTGTGGTCTGGTCATCGTCTGTTGCTAATAATTGGGCTTGCTCTATTGGTCGAAACAAGTTATGGTCGATGTCCATTGAGGATGATGAGGAGGAGACCTCGGGGGTTGTCGTGGCCTTGGGGGGCTCAGTCGCGCCCGTGGGTGCCTCGTCGGTGTCCGCATCTGGCCGGAAGTTTGCTACGGTTGGTCGGGGTCGTCTCCTTGGTTTGCTCTCTCTGGTGGTGGAGCCTGGGTGTGATTTAGTCCGGCCACGTAGGTTTCGGGCACCGCCACCGCCATCGCCTCTCCCCAGTGTCCTTGGGTCGCCTCCGGGCTCGCCTGCATCCTTGCCTTTCGTCATGGATCTGCCGTTCGAGGAGGGGTTCATCCATGCGAGGGTGGCGGAAACCCTAGACGCTGGTGGGTTGGGCTCTGGTGGGCCGATTTTTTCTGGGTCGCAAGATATGGTCCTAGTTGTCTCTCCTTCCCCTGTTCCTTCTCTCGACTCGGGTCACTTCCCCCCTTTGGTGGGTCGTGGCCCTGCTGTCAATCTCCCTTCCCCTGGGATGGGCCATACTTCTCGCTACCCGCCACCTGTGCTCAAGAATTACGGCGGTGGTCTGCTGTGACGCCCCCAAAATCAATCCGTGTACAGTAATCATACACGCAGGGTACACGGCTGAGATTAGGGTGCCACGGTGAGAATATCACAACACAACACTAAACACAAAAGGATAAACAAATATATTACAATACCAGGGATCACGAGGATCCGAATACATAAGTCATACAAGCCATAATATTTGAGTACAGACATAGTTAGTCAAGTTTTGCCTTAAGAAGGCTAGCACAAATCACATCAGAGATACAGATCGAAAAGGCGAGGCCTCCTGCCTGGGATCCACCGAACTACTCCTGGTCAACGGGGAACTCGACGTCGTAGTAGTCGCCTCCGGGGTACTCCTGCTCCTGGGCTCCAACGTCGGCTGCAGCGGCCGATCAGGCAAAGCGAAAAGGGGGAAATAAAGCAAAGGTGAGTATCTGGCATACCCGCGAGTCTTACGTCCGCTACTAAGCATTATGCATTGTATCAACGGAAAGAAGAGGCTGTATATAGTGGACTGCAAGATAGAAATCAGAATAAGGGTAAGAAGCTAGGCCTATCGAAGACTAGCATCTTCCGTCGATGTCTTGCAGCATGAGGTAAGAATCAGCCAACAGTTTATATAAAGCATAAAGTAACAATGCAGCAGAAGTTGCTGCAGCATTGTATAATAATAAGTTGTATTAATTACAATGCCTCCGAGTTCCCTCCTCGACTCCCCTGCGAGGAAGCAAACCCGGAACCATACAGTTTAATAGTAATAGTTTGTAGTGGTAAGATCCAGCTTCAGCATAAAGCGTCATGTTACCGTGGACACGGCTATTCGAATAGATCAATCTTCCCTGCAGGGGTGCACTTGTGTTACACTACACGCACAGATCTCCAGGGTGTCGGGAACCTTGTTAGGGAACGCTCCACCGAGGCTATCCGACACTCCGTAGCCTATCTTTCTAACTCAACAGAGAGGTCATCCGCCGGACTATATCGAATGTACGCGGGGCTTTGGACCCTAACCCCGACGTACTCCTGCACGGTGCGAGGCTGGCCGGTGAAGTTAAAGCAAATCCAAATAAGACACCACCGCGCGAGCAAATAAGACAACACCACTTCCCGGCGCAGGCCGCGGTACTGCTGACGTCTGAAGAGTCCTCGGACGACACTACGAAGCAGAGGAGCCCATAACTCGTAATTCCCACGGGTAGGTAGTGCGTACATGGCATATAGCCAACTCAAGACATTCACTGAACCATTAGTCATTTTATTAACTTGCGGGGCAACCGTTTTATCGTTGCCTCGACTTAACTGACCCGCGGACAACGACAGCAGCCAGGACCACCAGTACATCGGTGCCTGCCCCGTCGTCCCACCAAGTCACTGCGGTTACCAACAAGGTGAATCGTCTCCTTACCTTGTCTCGCGTGTGCTCCTAGAGGAGCTCGACTTTCGTGGTTTGGTAACTCTCGCGGCCAACGATCAGGGGCCAAGCACACCGGTACACTGGTCGTACCCTCCATGTCGTCCCGTCGCAATACCACTCGCGGGCACCGTTGGGTCACTCGACTTCTTACCTTTAAGGACACCGGTTTGTTCGAGTGCCTACCATTAAGTGAAACCAGGAGGTATCACCCTCGATGGCACACTTAAAGAGGTTTGACAGAGACATCAGCGGAATGAACTAAAGAGGTAAACCTAATATCATCCTGGTGATGCTACGCTACTGAGTCGACGAGAGTGAAATACGAGTCCATTCCACTCGTAAGCCAAACTCGAAGCGACTCGGCAGAGTCTCGCCGTTGTAGGTTCCCTAGGGCATCTGCATTGATCCGTACCTGTTGCAGTTGTAATACATCGTTCCCGCGACCACTCCGAGAGTGATCACGGCCCGCTATTCTAAACCTAACTAACAATGCGCAGGGTTTACTGCTGAATAATGCATAAGTAATAATAGGCAGCATAGGATTAAATGAAGGTACATCAATGGGCGACAAAAACAGGCTATGAAATTGAATAGGATTGTAATCGTAGCAGCAACAGTAACAATGCCTAGTGCAAGAAATGTATGGAAAGATAGGCGATATCTGGGGAAGAGAATGGCTCTGCTTGCCTGGAAGCTCGACGGTAGGGGTAGGGTCATCGACGAAGTAGTCGTACTCAGCAGCGGTGTAGCCGGCGGCATCAGCGGGGTCTACCGGAGATTAAGGGGAGAAGAAACAGTAAATACAAAGCAAGCATATACAAACAGATGCATGACATGACAGAGGCAAAGCTAACGGTGTTCTAACGCAGTGCAATGCACGTTGCTCGGAGCGGGAATTCATCCGGGGATGAACTGCCAGCTCCGGGTGATTACCGGACAGGGTGTCCGGAGGGGGGAGATATCATGCCGGAGGTGTCGTGGACATCCGACACATGTGTCGGTGGTGTACTCGGGTTAGTTGATATATTCCGAACAACTTTCGTGTTCGAAATAAATTCATCCGGGTACTTTAGCAGTACCGGACAATTTATCGGACTGTCGGTCTAGAGGGGGACGGTTCGATGTTCGTTGTGTTAGAGGGGTGTGATAGACATACGGATAGCGTATTCGTATTCGTTATATTTTTTGATCAATTTTTATGTATAAAGTTTTTAAATCTGAGTTACGGTTTAAAAATTATTGAATTTCAAAGTTTAAATAAATTTAAATGATTTTCTGAATTTCTTTTTATTATTATATCAACATTATCCAAAACAGTGCCTGACATGTGGGACCCACACGTCAGCCTCTGTTTATTTATAAAACATTTTAATAAATCAGAAAAGCCTCTGGGCCCACTGGTCATAGACTCAACATTTTATAAAACCAATTTATTAAATAAAAACTCGCCGGCGACTGGCCCCACATGGCAGCCACCCAGGGGGCTCGCCGGCGACTGGCCGGCGGCGAGGTTGACCGCGCCGTCAACACAGGCCACGGGAGGGGGCGCGGCTTGCTCCATTCGACGCAGCAGACTACGGGGAGGACTTTGGTGGCGGTGCGGTGGCTGGGGGTCGAGGGAATCGTCGACGGCGACGAGGGAGGCGGCGACCGAGAAAACGCGATGACGGAGCCGACGAACTAGCACGGGAACTCGGGCACAAGGTGGCGCATTCGGCCATTGGGAGGTGCGGGAGCAATATGACGCGGGCGGCGCGCCAAACGTGCGATCTAGGCCACGACTACGAGCTCGCCGGCGACGACAAGCTCCTGCCCTAATGACAGGTCAGCCTACGGGGCACGGGAGGGGCCATGTGGGTTTGGGGAAGAAGCAGTAGCTCACCGCGAGTGTAGTGGTAGTGCTGGCGTGCTCGATGGCGACCCGACGGCGGCGGAATTGGACGGCGACGAGCGGCGGCGCGATTTGGGGGAAGCCGAGCGTGCGCATGCGGTGATGCTCCCCGGCCCGATTCCTTGCGGTGGACGACGAAGACAACGGAGGCAGACAGCTTGGACAAGGCGGCGCCAGCGGTGGAGGCCGTTGGCCACGCTCGTGCACGACGGCGGTGACGGTTGCGTCGGGCGGATTTCTCCCCGACGAGAGCTTGACGAGGGAGGGGAAAGAGGAGGGGGTGGGGTGTCCAGGAGGTGCGGGGCTGTGGCCTTATCGCTGCTGCGCCGGGAGGGGGGCAGGTGAGGCGGGGCCGGCCTGGCAGTGGCGTGGCCGCGCTCGACCGCCGTACGGGGCAGGTGGGAGCAGGTGGGAGGAAGAAGACAAGGGGAGGGGGTGGGCTGGGCTAAGGTGGGCCTGTGCCCCGTGCGTAGCTTAGGTGTTTTACTTCTTTTTTTCTTTTATGTTTTTCTCCTTTTATGTTAGCATTTATTTTATTTCCATTTCCATTTTTGTAAAATGTGTAACCTGTTCTATTAATATTGTTACACCATACTGAAGTGCTACAAAAAGTTTGGGAGTTTTACAAACTCATTTGATACTTTATATTATTACAAAAATGAGTAATTGGGATGGTATGGCTACTGTTCTGAATTGTTTGCAATTATTATTAATGCAATAAATACCCAATGTTGTTTGAACATAGTCCACTGATTTTTAGTGATTTAAGAAAAGTGGTTTCACTATTTTTGGACAAAGTTTTATTTGTCACATACTTTTAATAATCACCAAAAGTGGTTTTAAACTTTGATTTGATTCAAATTTGATCATGGCATGATTTAGCAACAGTAATTGTCATTAGCAAAAGGATTACTGTTACAGACAACTGAGGGTGTTACAAATCTCCCCCACTACAAGAATTCTCGTCCCGAGAATTTAAGTGGTAGCAAGGAAAATATCGGGGTATTCATCGCGAAGGCGATCTTCGCGTTCCCAGGTGGCTTCATCTTCAGAATGATTCGACCACTGAACCTTGAGAAACTTGACGGTCTTGTTGCGGGTTCGACGTTCAGACTGATCGAGAATGCGGCTCGGATGTTCTCGATAAGTCAAGTCTTGCTGCAGCTCAATCATATCATGTTCCACTTCGCGGATAGGATCCTTGGAGCAGCGACGGAGTTGAGACACGTGGAAGACATCGTGGACTTGGGAGAGGTTCGGCGGCAATTCCAATCGGTATGCCACGGGTCCACTCCTGGAAAGGATACGGAACGGGCCAATGTAGCAAGGAGCCAACTTGCCCTTGATACCAAAGCGATGAGTGCCCCTCATGGGAGTGACACAAAGGTAAGCGTATTCACCAGGTTGATACTCCATTTCCCGATGTTTGTGGTCATAGTTGCTCTTCTGACGAGACTGGGCAGCCTTGAGATTTTCTTGCACAATGCGAACCTGATCTTCAGCTTGTTGGACAAGATCCGGTCCGAAGTAGGGTCGTTCCCCAGTTCCTGACCAATTCAGGGGGGTTCGACATTTACGTCCGTATAGAACTTCGAAGGGGGCCATCTTCAAGCTAGCCTGATAGCTATTGTTGTACGAGAATTCCGCGTACGGGAGAGATTCCTCCCATTTCATGCCGAATGAAAGGACACAAGCACGAAGCATGTCTTCCAGCACTTGATTGACTCGTTCAACTTGGCCTTGCGACTGGGGGTGATAAGCGGTGCTGAGAGACAGACGAGTCCCGAAGGCTTCCATGAAACTATTCCAGTATCGTGAGGTGAAAAGGCTGCCACGGTCTGAACTGATCTCCAGCGGAATACCGTGGAGTGACACAATCCGGGAGATATACAAGTGTGCTAACTGACTAGCAGTGATCGTCTCCTTGACCGGCAGGAAGTGAGCAATCTTGGAGAATCGGTCGATGACGACGAAGATGGCATCGTTACCTTTATGTGACTTAGGAAAACCGGTGACGAAGTCCATTTCGACTTTGTCCCACTTCCAATCAGGAGGAGGGAGTGGTTGCAACCAGCCAGCAGGTTTTTGATGTCCGGCCTTGACGCGACTGCAAACGTCACAGTGAGAAACATAGCGGGCGATGTCTTGCTTCATGTAAGGCCACCAGTACCGTTGACGAAGGTCTTTATACATCTTGGTACTGCCAGGGTGGATTGACAAGGGAGAATTAGGGGCTTCTTCCATGATATCCGGACCACAATTAATGATGGCCGGGCTCACAGGAACTACTAAGCGGCCCTTGAAGTACACAATATCACCATCATTGGCATCAATGGTAAAAGATGAGGGCTTTCCTTCTGCGATGTCTTGCTTGATCTTCACAATGTCAGCGTCAAGAGGTTGCCTACTCTTGATGAGGGCGTCGAGTTTTGACTCGAGAACCAGGTTGTTAACGTAACCTTGAGGAACAATCTCGAGGTTCAGCTTGCGAAGCTCTTCATACAGAAGTGGTTGTTGTACCTGAACTTCAATTTTAGAACAGTAAGCTTTGCGGCTCAAGGCATCGGCCATCACGTTAGCCTTGCCAGGGGTATACGAAATATCCATGTTGAAGTCGGCTATTGTCTCGAGCCATGGTTGTTGACGAAGATTCAGTTCTGGGTGAGTAAACAGGTACTTCAGACTTTGGTGGTCGGTGTAGACCTCGCAACGATTACCGACGAGGTAATGTCGCCACAGCTTCAATGCATAAATTACTGCTGCCAATTCGAGATCATGTGTTGGATATTTGTCTTCGTGAGCACGCAACTGACGAGAGCCATAAGCAATCACTTTGCGCTCTTGCATTAGGACACAGCCTAATCTTTGACGAGACGCGTCGCAATATATCACGAAGTCCTTCTGAGTATCGGGGGGAGCGAGCACCGGGGGAGAAGTTAGCTTGTCCTTGAGCGCTTGGAAACTTTCTTGACATTTATCTGTCCACTCAAACTTGACGCCTTTGTGAAGCAGATTAGTCAGAGGCCTGGCAATCTTGGAAAAATTCTCGACGAAACGGCGGCAATAGCTAGCGAGCCCGAGGAAACTGCGGACTTGCTTGACGGTCTTGGGAGGAGTCCAGTCAAGAATAGCCTGGATACGTTCTGGGGTGACGGAAATGCCATCCTTGGAAATCACATGTCCAAGGTAGGTTACTTCGGGAAGCCAAAACTCACACTTAGAATACTTAGCGTAGAGTTTGTGTTCTCGAAGCTTCTCTAGTATAAGACGAAGATGTTCAGCATGTTCTTCTTCATTCTTGGAATATATCAATATATCATCCAGATAAACCACGACGAACTTGTCGAGGTACTCCATGAAAATATAATTCATCAATCTGGAGAAGGTGGCTGGAGCATTGGTTAAGCCAAAGGACATGACGGTGTACTTGTATGAACCATAGCGAGTAATGAAGGCAGTCTTCGGAATGTCCTCATCACGGACTCGGATTTGGTGATAACCCAACCTCAAGTCGAGTTTAGAAAACACCTTGGATCCGGCAAGTTGATCATACAGATCGTTGATCCGGGGAAGTGGGTATTTGTTCTGGATGGTGGCTTGGTTAATGGGCCGATAATCTTGGACCAATCGGTTTGTCCCATCGCTCTTCTTGACAAAAAGAGAAGGTGCTCCCCAAGCTGAGGAACTGGGGCGAATGAATCCTTTCTGAAGTGCCTTGTCGATTTCCTCCTTAAGTTCAAGGAGTTCATGTGGCGGCATCTTGTAAGGACGCTTGGCAATAGGGGTGGTGCCGGGCTTCAAGTCGATGACAAATTCGACTTCTCTGATCGGGGGTATTCCCGGCAGTTCTTCTGGGAAGACGTCGGGAAAATCGCGAACGACTGGAACGTTCTCGATGCCTTCGAGGGGGGCGGCATTCAAAGCATTCGTCATAAATATCTGTGTTTCAGCATTACGGGTAACTCGGGTGGTGTGGTTAACAATCTCGCCGGAGGGGTGAAAAAGTTGGACAGACTTGGTGCCACAATAAAGTGCGGCATCGTGAAATTTCAACCAATCCATTCCCAGAATGAGGTCTATGGTGGAAGACGTCAGGATGATGGGGGAAGCAAGGAATTCAATTCCTTCAATTTCAACAATGGTTCCGGGCACTATCTTGGTGGTTCGGCATTGGCCTATCGGGGTGTGAACAACCATCGGTGGGTTCATCTTTTCCAACGCGAAGTTATGCGACAATGCAAATGCTTTCGACACGAATGAATGCGATGCTCCTGTATCAAATAAAACAGTAGCAGGTACGAAATTAACGAGAAGGGTACCCATCACGGTAGCGGGTTGTTGCTGAGCTTCTTCAACATTGATGTTGTTAGCATGTCCACGAGCATAAGCAGCAGACCCAGTATTATAGTTGGGGGTCCTGTTGTTGCCACGACCATTTCCGCGTCCAACGGGGTGAACTACCAGTTGCTTCTGTTTCTGGGGGCACTCCCTGGAAAAATGCCCAGGTTGGCGGCACGTGAAGCATAATCCATCCTGAGGACGAAGGGGGGTAGCATTGGGTGGTGCAGGCAGAGCTCTTGGCATCTGCGGTGGCGGAGGCAGACGGGGTGCAGCATAAGACGACCTTGGAGCAGGGACAAGTGAATGGGTCACACTGGTAGGGAGCCAGATACGACGCTTCTGCGTTGCGCCCGAAGATGAGCCAACGTCACGATAACGCTTCAGAGAGTTCTTGTGCTCCATCTGGGCAATCTCGACGGTGATAGCCTTGTTCACCATGGTGGCGAAGTTGGCGAAATCATGAACGGCAAGAGCGAGTCTGAGGTCTGGGTTGAGGCCACGACGAAACTTCTGCTGCCTGCGATCATCAGTGGTGATCTCTTCTTCCGCATAGCGAGAGAGGTTGAGGAACTCGCGCTGATAGGCTTCAACAGTCATATCGCCCTGAGTGAGGTTGCGGAATTCTTCCGCCTTACGATCCACGATCCCCTGAGGAATGTAGCTGGCGCGAAAAGCAGACTGAAATTCATCCCAGGTGATGACTTCTCCAACTGGCAGGGAACGCTTGTGGGTGCTCCACCACTGAGCAGCGGCGCCTTTCAGGTGATAAGACGCAAAGTTCACATAGTCGGCTGGATCGACATTAGCAGACTCCAGCTCGTGAGTGATGTCGCGAAGCCAGTCATCAGCATCCAACGGCTGGACAGTGTTGCGGAACATAGTGGGGTTGAGGCGGGTGAAGTCGTGCAGAGTCACGGTGGCATGCTGATGGTGGTGCCCATTCTGATTCGGCTGGGGGAACTGAGCCATGACATTCTGCATGAACTAACGATTCATCTCGAACTGCTGCATCATCGCGGCCATGTAATCCGGCGGAGGAGGTGGGTCGTTGGCACCACGATCACGACCACGACGACCAGCCATCCTGCTATAATTTAACAGGGGTATTTCAGCGATGAAAATTTAACGAGATACCGGAATCAAGCTTGAAGTAAAGCGACAACGAAGATGAGGCGCGGATATATAGGAGTAGCCATATAATACATACACATTTACACACGGAGTCAATCAAAAATCGGGCAGCGTAACATCGTAGAAATTAAGGAAAAATGACTCACTAGGCGGCGCGCAGACCGCGGTAAGGATTACACGACGCGACATAAATTCCACTATGTCAATCACGCCGCAAGAAAACTGTTGGCCATAGGAGTTAATGCCAGAGGACGCGCGGCCTGCCCAGAATGAGAATGGGATCCGCGGTCCGGGACCTGGGGTAGAACTCCTGTGACACGACTCAATCAATGGGGAAGCACCAAACCGCCGGGTGGAATCAAGAGAACGTGATCCTAATTTCAGAGTTTGTAAAACTTACCAGCAAGGATAAGAGAGCAGAGTCCCAGAGCATAGGTAAGGAGAAAAGGATCCTAATACCATAGATATCACACGTAGTGACATCGATGTGGGCCCGTAAGCCAAATATTAAGTTAGCAAAATAGTTTTTCAAAGTCTAGACTCAACTTCGACCAAGTAGTGGTGGGGTGGCTTCCTACAGGCAGTCGGCTCTGATACCAACTTGTGACGCCCCCAAAATCAATCCGTGTACAATAATCATACACGCAGGGTACACGACTGAGATTAGGGTGCCACGATGAGAATATCACAACACAACACTAAACACAAAAGTATAAACAAATATATTACAATACCAGGGATCACGAGGATCCGAATACATAAGTCATACAAGCCATAATATCTGAGTACAGACATAGTTAGTCAAGTTTTGCCTTAAGAAGGCTAGCACAAATCACATCAGAGATACAGATCGAAAAGGCGAGGCCTCCTGCCTGGGATCCACCAAACTACTCCTGGTCAACGGGGAACTCGACGTCGTAGTAGTCGCCTCCGGGGTACTCTTGCTCCTGGGATCCAACGTCGGCTGCAGCGGCCGATCAGGCAAAGCGAAAAGGGGGAAATAAAGCAAAGGTGAGTATCTGGCATACCCGCGAGTCTTACGTCCGCTACTAAGCATTATGCATTGTATCAACGGAAAGAAGAGGCTGTATATAGTGGACTGCAAGATAGAAATCAGAATAAGGGTAAGAAGCTGGGCCTATCGAAGACTAGCATCTTCCGTCGATGTCTTGCAGCATGAGGTAAGAATCAGCCAACAGTTTATATAAAGCATAAAGTAACAATGCAGCAGAAGTTGCTGCAGCATTGTATAATAATAAGTTGTATTAATTACAATGCCTCCGAGTTCCCTCCTCGACTCCCCCGCGAGGAAGCAAACCCAGAACCATATAGTTTAATAGTAATAGTTTGTAGTGGTAAGATCCAGCTTCAGCATAAAGCGTCCTGTTACCGTGGACACGGCTATTCAAATAGATCAATCTTCCCTGCAGGGGTGCACTTGTGTTACCCTACACGCACGGATCTCCAGGGTGGCGGGAACCTTGTTAGGGAATGCTCCACCGAGGCTATCCGACACTCCGTAGCCCATCTTTCAAACTCAATAGAGAGGTCATCCGCCGGACTATATCCTATGTACGCGGGGCTTTGGACCCTAACCCCGACGTACTCCTGCACGGTGCGAGGCTGGCCGGTGAAGTTAAAGCAAATCCAAATAAGACACCACCGCGCGAGCAAATAAGACAACACCACTTCCCGGCGCAGGGCGCGGTACTGCTGACGTCTGAAGAGTCCTCAGACGACAATACGAAGCAGAGGAGCCCATAACTCGTAATTCCCACGGGTAGGTAGTGCGTACATGGCATATAGCCAACTCAAGACATTCACTGAACCATTAGTCATTTTATTAACTTGCGGGGCAACCGTTATCGTTGCCTCGACTTAACTGACCCGCGGACAATGACAGCAGCCAGGACCACCAGTACATCGGTGCCTGCCTCGTCGTCCCACCAAGTCACTGCGGTTACCAACAAGGTGAACCGTCTCCTTACGTTGTCTCGCGTGTGCTCCTGGAGGAGCTCGACTTTCGTGGTTTGGTAACTCTCGCGGCCAGCGATCAGGGGGCAAGCACACCGGTACACTGGTCGTACCCTCCCTGTCGTCCCGTCGCAATACCACTCGCTGGCACCGTTGGGTCACCCGACTTCTTACCTTTAAGGACACTGGTTGGTTCGAGTGCCTACCATTAAGTGAAACCAGGAGGTATCACCCTCGATGGCACACTTAAAGAGGTTTGACAGAGACATCAGCGGAATGAACTAAAGAGGTAAACCTCATATCATCCTGGTGATGCTACGCTACTGAGCCGACGAGAGTGAAATACGAGTCCATTCCACTCGTAAGCCAAACTCGAAGCGACTCGGCAGAGTCTCGCCGTTGTAGGTTCCCTAGTGCGTCTGCATTGATCTGTACCTGTTGCAGTTGTAATACATCGTTCCCGCGACCACTCCCAGAGTGATCACGTCCCGCTATTCTAAACCTAACTAACAACGCGCAGGATTTACTGCTGAATAATGCATAAATAATAATAGGCAGCATTGGATTAAAGAAGGTACATGAATGGGCGACAAAAACAGGCTATGCAATTGAATAGGATTGTAATCGTAGCAGCAGCAGTAACAATGCCTAGTGCAAGAAATGTACGGAAAGATAGGCGATATCTGGGGAAGAGAATGGCTCTGCTTGCCTGGAAGCTCGACGGTAAGGGTAGGGTCGTCGACGAAGTAGTAGTACTCAGCAGCGGTGTAGTCAGCGGAAGCAGCGGGGTCTACCGGAGATTAAGGGGGGAAGAAACAGTAAATACAAAGCAAGCATATACAAACAGATGCATTACATGACAGAGGCAAAGCTAACGTGTTCTAACGCAGTGCAATGCACGTTGCTCGGAGCGGGAATTCATCCGGGGATGAACTGCCAGCTCCGGGTGATTACCGGACAGGGTGTCCGGAGGGGGGAGATATCATGCCAGAGGTGTCGTGGACATCCGACACATGTGTGGGTGGTGTACCCGGGTTAGTTGATATATTCCGAACAACTTTCGTGTTCGAAATAAATTCATCCGGGTACTTTAGCAGTACCGGACAATTTATCGGACTGTCGGTCCGGAGGGGGACGGTTCGATGTTCGTTGTGTTAGAGGGGTGTGATAGACATACGGATAGCGTATTCGTATTCGTTATATTTTTCTGATCAATTTTTATGTATAAAGATTTTAAATCTGAGTTACGGTTTAAAAGTTATTGAATTTCAAAGTTTAAATCAATTTAAATGATTTTCTGTATTTCTTTTTATTATTATATCAACATTATCTAAAACATTATCCAAAACAGTGCCTGACATGTGGGACCCACACGTCAGCCTCTGTTTATTTATAAAACATTTCGATAAATCAGAAAAGCCTCTGGGCCCACTGGTCATAGACTCAACATTTTATAAAACCAATTTATTAAATAAAAACTCAGTGGGGCCCAGTGGTCAGTGACACATAAGCTAAATAACTAGTTTAAATTAATTTAAATGTGAAGGGACCCACATGTAAGTGGCCCAAGGGGGATTAGCTTAACGCTAATCACACCTCTGACGAGGGCCCCCCGCATGGCAGCCACCCAGGGGGCTCGCCGGCGACTGGCCGGCGGCGAGGTTGACCGCGCCGTCAACACAGGCCACGGGAGGGGGCGCGACTTGCTCCATTCGACGCAACAGACTACGGGGAGGACTTTGGTGGCGGTGCGGTGGCTGGGGGTCGACGGAATCGTCGACGGCGACGAGGTAGGCGGCGACCGAGAAAACGCGATGACGGAGCCGACGAACTAGCGCGGGAACTCGGGCACAAGGTGGCGCATTCGGCCATTGGGAGGTGCGGGATCAATATGACGCGGGCGGCGTGCCAAACGTGCGATCTAGGCCACGACTACGAGCTCGCCGGCGACGACAAGCTCCTGCCCTAATGACAGGTCAGCCTACGGGGCACGGGAGGGGTCATGGGGGTTTGGGGAAGAAGCAGTAGCTCACCGCGAGTGTAGTGGTAGTGCTGGCGTGCTCGATGGCGACCCAACGACGGCGGAATTGGACGGCGACGAGCGACAGCGCGATTTGGGGGAAGCCGAGCGTGCGCATGCGGTGAAGCTCCCCGGCCCGATTCCTTGCGGTGGACGACGAAGACGACGGAGGCAGACGGCTTGGACAAGGCGGCGCCAGCGGTGGAGGCCGTTGGCCACGCTCGTGCACGACGGCGGCGATGGTTGCGTCGGGCGGATTTCTCCCCGACGAGAGCTTGACGAGGGAGGGGAAAGAGGAGGGGGTGGGGTGTCCAGGAGGTGCGGGGCTGTGGCCTTATCGCTGCTGCGCCGGGAGGGGGGGCAGGTGAGGCGGGGCCGGCCTGGCAGCGGCGTGGCCGCGCTCGGCCGCCGTACGGGGCAGGTGGGAGCAGGTGGGAGGAAGAAGACAAGGGGAGGGGGTGGGCTGGGCTGAGGTGGGCCTGTGCCCCGTGCGTAGCTTAGGTGTTTTACTTCTTTTTTTCCTTTTATGTTTTTCTCCTTTTCTGTTAGCATTTATTTTATTTCCATTTCCATTTTTGTAAAATGTGTAACCTGTTCTATTAATATTGTTACACCATACTGAAGTGCTACAAAAAGTTTGGGAGTTTTACAAACTCATTTGATACTTTATATTATTACAAAAATGAGTAATTGGGCTGGTATGGCTACTGTTCTGAATTGTTTGCAATTATTATTAATGCAATAAATACCCAATGTTGTTTGAACATAGTCCACTGATTTTTAGTGATTTAAGAAAAGTGGTTTCACTATTTTTGGACAAAGTTTTATTTGTCACATACTTTTAATAATCACCAAAAGGGGTTTTAAACTTTGATTTGATTCAAATTTGATCATGGCATAATTTAGCAACAGTAATTTTCATTAGCAAAAGGATTACTGTTACAGACAACTGAGGGTGTTACATCTGCCGGGGTGTGGTTTCTTCAGCATGGAGGGTGGTGGGGTTGTGGTGGTGGTCACCCCCGTGGTGCAAATTGTTGTTGTTATCTCGGTGTTGGCGGGGGAGGTCTCCCTGGAAGTGGTTGCCGAAGAGCTTCGGGAATGGGGGGGGGGGGCGGACAATTGGGATTGGCAGCTTGAGCAATTATCTGACTCGGAGTTCAGTGTGGTTTTCCCTTCTAAGGAAAGTTTGTGGATGTTGTTCAAGAGTGCCTCTTTCGCGCTCCCTATCTATCAGTTGGTGATTTCGGTGAAGGAAGTGGTTGATGTGGACCGCTCGTTTGGGTCTTTGGTTCAAAAGTGGATCTTGCTTGATGATGCCCCTCCTGAGATGAGGTTGGTCCCGGGTACCCTTGCATTCTCTGATCTGGTGGGCAAGCCTATTGAAGTGGATGAAGACTCGTTGGTTCATCGTGGCCCTATTCGAGTGTCTATGTGGGTGCGAAACTCGTCCTTGGTGCATGGTTTCATTGAGCTCGTTCCAGTGATCAAGGCGTACCGGGTGAAAGTCAGGGTGGAAGGGGGCCCTCGGGCTAAGAGTTCTTCTCCTCCGCCTCCTCCTCCCCCACCTCCCCCTCCTTCCAACGGTGATGATCCAGATGACAGTGAGGCCAACGGACCTAGCAGCCCTCCTTTTTCCGCCCAGGAGTGGGATGCCCTTGGCTCCCAAATTCAAAAGCTCTATCCCAACAGGGCACCGGTGCGGGATGCTGGGCAGAAGAGGAAGGACGCTATGGATGCTATTCTTGAGAATGATCCCCCTCCCACTGTGGCTTTTGAGGCTGCGACGTCCTTTCATGGGTCTTCCCCGGTTTCGACTGTCTGTTCCTACCTCCCTATGCACCCGCTGTCACATCTCAATCGGATTTTCAAAATCCTGATCTGGTTTTCGTGCCGCCCTCCCGTAAGCGTGTCACGGTGCACAAGACCTCTGACAAGGCTAAGCGGGCTAAGGAGACCTTGTCCAAGATTTCCCATGCTGATATCTGTCGCAATCTATATGTGGACCTAGGAGCCGCGGTCGCTGGTGGCGATGCTTCTCCGTAGTCTCTGTAGCGCTCCATCAAGATGCCACTTTCCACGACTCGCAAGAGTAGGCGTGGGGTGCACTCTGGGATCCCTGTGGCGGAGCGTGCGGAGCGTAAGGCGGCTAACAAGGACGTCTTCCTGATTAGTACATTTACCCCCGCTCTCCTGTAACACCCCCAGTGTCATGCTACAGTAATCCTTTTGTTAGTGTCAAGTCCCAATGTTTAGCAAGTCATTAATCAACCCTGATCATGCCCTATTCAAATTCAAACATAATTGAATTTCCAAAATCACCGTGGAACATAAAGTTGATCCAAAAATTATGCAACCAATTTCATTAAATACCTAATAACCAGTAGTTCATAATAAAATAGAAACGGGGATTTATGAAAGTGTTTTAATAATATAAAAATAAAATTAGTAGCTAAAAAACACCCTTTAGTACTTTAATTAAATAAATAAAGTATAGATGATTTATCTTTGTACCAAACTTTTTGTGGCACTACAGTAAAGTGTAACACTAATATTAGAATTAGTCTCATATTTAATAAAGATCAAATGATGGCTAAAAAAAATTATAACATAAAAGAATAGCTAAGCAGAAAAACAAAAAAGGAAAACCTTAACCCTCGCACAGGACAACCACACGTCGGCCCTGCCCAACTCCACCCCTCCCCTTTCTCCTTTACACTGTGCCCGCCTCGGTCGCCATGTCCGTTGTCGCCCCGACGCCGTCGCCACCCCACCCGCTCGCCGCCGAGCCGCAACAGTGCTCGCCTCGCGTGGACGATAAGGATGCCAACGCGCTCCCCTGTGCGAGCCCAGATATTTTCTTCCCCCTCTCGCGCCAGTGTTGGCTCGTCCTCATCCCGCCTGTGGTTGTCGTCGTCGCCGTCGTGCACGCGCGCGGACACCGTCCACCACAGCCCCAGCCGCCATGTCCAATCGACGTGCAATCATTGTCTTTGTCTTCACGTGGAAGGAGCCGAGCTGGGAGTCACTACATCGAGCGTATCGACGCCTTCCTCTATCGCGACCGCCGGCGATCGACGAGCAATTCTGGCCACGCCAGAACCTCCCCGAGCTCACTGCCACCCATTGTTGCGCTCTTAGTGAGCTCCCCGTCCGTCGCCAACTCCTCCCATCGCCCGTTAGGCCCGTAGACACTTTCCCCTTTTTATCGTGCTCCGGCCGCCGCCGTGGATGGCCATAGCCGTGCTCACCGTGCCGCTCTGGCCACGCTTTGTGCACCAGATTGCTCACCGTGGACTGTATGATCGTTTTCACCTAAACCCGTGTTCCAAATCGCCTCGTATTGCAAATTTCCATTGAACCCGTACACCCGTGGCCGCCCAACTACTTGTCGCCGACGACCTCGTGCTCCCCGGCCCTTGTAACCTTTACCAGTCGACGTGCGCGGCTTCGCCCGTTCGAACGAGCCCACCCACGCCCCTCCCGTGACCTGTGCTACTCGCACGACCTGCCTCGCCGGAATTCTATCGCCGGCGAGCCCCCTGTGCCGCCTGTCAGGGGCTTAATTAAGCACTAATATGCTACTAACAGCGGGCCCCACCCCCTTAACAAATCCGCTGTTATGTTTAAATGGAGATATAAAATAGAGTCTATGGTAGGTGGGGCTAGCCCCTTAATTAACTCTCTAGATTAATTAAAACTGGAGTTTATGACATCTGGTCCCCACTGCTTTTATATTAAGTTAAAATGCTTTATTAAATATTTATGGCTGACACATGGGTTCCACTGGTCAGGTTTGACCAGTCAAAAACCTCTGTGTATGACAAGTGGGTCCCCCTTGTCAGTGGCACTATTTTAGATAAACTTGTGGATAATGTTGATTTGTTAATGTTGAGTATATTTGTTATATTAGGAAATACGATATAGAGTAGAATTCTATTCTACCTTGACTGTATTCCAAGTAGATCATTATACTCCTATATATACGCCTTCAAGGCTCAAGCAATAAACAACGATTTCACCAATCCCTCTCTAATCCTTCTACATGGTATTGATACGCGAGAGAGGATAATTTCTTCTCGCCCTTCGTGGGTTACCCCAAGTGGAAGGTGAGATGCAGCGTAGCGGCAAGTTTCCCTTGGTGAGGAAACCAAGGTTGAGTATTGACCAGTAGGACTCCGAAGATGATAAGTAGGTGGTGAAGCGAACAATGGCGTCGTTCACAACCGAGTTTGCTTACTTCACCTGGACCTGCACATAGACACAAATAACTTTGCTCCCAACGAAGTTCAGAGAGGTTGTCAATCTCCCCGTTCTTGTTGTTTACAAAGGATCAAACACAAGGGATAATGATAATGATAGCAACTGAAAGTAAAAGCTAAAAAGTAAATGAGCGTGTAAACAATGATGAGAATATGGACCGGGGTCCCGTGCTGTTCACTGGTGATGTCTCTCTCCAAAAAGACGATAAAACTGCTATGCAAGGTAAACAAATTACTGATGGGCAATTGACAAGATTATAAACGCACCACAATGCTAACTATGCTACAAAAGAAAGGAAGAGGCTCAAAAGCATGGGCAGTACGCCAAAATAAGTAGACCGAAATCCAACTGCATCTACTACTAATCATCCACCTTGAGATATCTATCCAGAACATCTCGCTGGTATTAAGTTCCGAGCCCCACCCAAAGTGTAAACCCAAAGCAACAGACAACTGCATTAAAAAGCACTTTGCGTAAAGTAAACAATCCTTGCAACCGCGGTTGCAAGCACCGTTGTTTTCCCCCTTGTGGCAACAGCACATGCCCTAGACTCATGTTTTTGTCACTCAAGCGTGTCATGAGGGGGCATGAACCCCCAATCGAGCATAGTGTTCTCTCTTGGAGTTACTACCTACTACTTGGCCAAAGCAATAAACAACAACGGAGAACATGCAAGAATTACTTAGGAACAAAAATATAAAAGATAATAACCAAATATATTACTCTATCACAATCTGAACATAATCTCATAATCCATCAGATCCCATCAAATTCAGCATAGCAACAGCAGAAAGATTACATATGTGCCTCGATCATGTAGGCCAGCTCACGAGGTCTAAACCATGAAGAACAAAGAGGGGAGGAGAACATCACATAGCTACTGATCACAGACTCATGGTCCAAAGAAAATTACTCACCGCACATCCGGGAAGCATCCATGATGGAGGGGAAGCTCCCAGAGGTCGATCCTCCCTCCGACAGGGTGCTGGGAAGAGGTCTGCTGGTGCTCCCGATCTTGGAAGCGCGGTATTGTTCCAGACCTAGATGTTTCCATTCAGATCCTGGGACGAAGCACATATCGGTCCCACCGCGACATATGACGAAGCCATATGCCCCGGATTTCCAACATGATATCACAACATTACATCTACATGGATACATCATCTCATACAATTGACATACCACTCCCTTAAATACATTACATCAGCGGAAGATACAAGTCTGAGTACATACTACAATCAGGTGCCTCGTGGCAAAGGTAAAACACACCATCCCCGTAACCACACGGGTCCAGGCTCTCCACCGGGATCCACCTAACTAGTCGTCGTCGAGTCTCCGCGAAGGCGTTCAAAAGAAGAGTCGAGGTAGTAATCAACTGCAGCGGCCGATGAGGCAAAACATAAAAGGGAAAAGGAAAGCAAGGGGTGAGAATATATCAACAGTCTTGTAACTAACTTCTCACGGGTAAGACGGGGGTAGTGGTGAGGTTGCAGACACACTAGCAATATATGAGTGGCTAACGGTATAAATTAGAGTAAGATGAGAACCAAGCATTCGATGAAGAATCGCCTCCAACAAGTCTGCTATCCACCTACTTACGCAAGCATAACACCTATCCAATCCTTATCCTCCTCTTTGCATCCCGACGAAGAAGAAGCAGTCAAGGCACACACACGTTGATCAAGTTTATTAAGATTATCTCAGTTGTTGTTGTCTATGAACAAGGAGTAGGTCTCAAGTCGTCCATAACCGTGGACACGGCTTCTCGAAAAGATTTAACCCTGCAGGGGTGTACCAACTGCCCATTACAAGGCTCCGCACGCACGCCCATCTCTCTCAGTTGCTACCCATCACAGGCAACCATTTTATGATTTAGTTCCAAGAGATCCGAAACGACAGGTCCCTCTAACTAACAACGCACAAATCCGGGTGGCCCTCGGTGAGTCGACATCCAACTCAAAAGCCGGTCGCGCTCTCGAACCGGTCTCTACCGTCTGGACGAGGTCGGGATAAGCTACCATCGCCCGGGCAGGCTCCCTAGCTTGCAGATTTGGACCAACAGGAAATACCATCCCACTGGCCCGGTTTGTTTTAAATCCACTGGCTGCAGACCAGTTACGCACACGGTTTCTCAAATGGTGAAATCAGCATGGGCCACCACTAGAAATGTTTGCAGCTAGGTAGGTAAGACAAGGGGACCCCATAGTATCCCACACGCGGTTAGGCACGCTCGCCAAGAGACACAATACCCGAAACTCGGGACCTAGGCGACTCGAATGGAACAAAGCGTCGAGGCGGGATAGCCTAGACCTTCCATCCTTCGCCGAGTATAGTCAACATTATAATAATCATATCATCCACAACAATATAATAATGTGATATCCCAATCCAAGGAGTAACATGAGGTAACAGTTGATAACATCCTAGCATGCATACTAAGCAGTGGCTGAGCAACGAGCAATAGTAACATAGAGTTTGCTGGGATGTGGAGGACATGGCTGTTTGGGTTTAGTTGAGAGGCATGAGTATGAAGTGGTAGGATCAAGCAATCGTTCTATCCTACACCTAGGCGCGAGTGAGCTGAAAGTTATAAGCATGATATATGCTCCCCCTTACCTGATGAGAAGACGAAACCGAAGGTGTAGTCGATCGCAAGCTCTCATCGTCTCCGAGAGTAACCGCGGGAGCACACAAGAAGGAAACACTGGAAAAGCCAATCGACGAACATACATCTATTACTACGAAGCAATCACGAGAAAGCAACAACAAGAAGGCAACACGAGGCAACGCAATACAATACGGAGCTACCATCGAGAGCGGTTACTAACAGGTTAAGTGGGGTATCCGTCACACACGACGGTACTGCACATTTATCATTGGTTCAAGTTGTTTAGCTACACAACATGAGCAAAGGTTGTTAACATGGCATCTCACTCAAGCATGGCAAGAGGTGAAGCACAAAATAAACTATCTATGCTAGTCAGTTTAAGTGGGGGGTAAAACCTATACATGGCATCAATTACGGACCCCGCGATATTTATTGCATTTGGTACTGTTCTTCCCTAAACATATTTTATTATTTTTATTAGCAAGCAAGAGCGGCATAAAGATGATCTACACGCAATTCTAGTCGAGTTACATGTAAGAAACATTTTAGTCGGAGCAACGGTTGAAAAGTTATTAAAGAAACACTTCACGGTGGCAAGGGTTGTAATTAGCAGTCAAACAACATGTAAACAAAGTCAAACATGGCAACAAACAACATTTTATTAATCTACACAAAATACTAAGCAACTTTCATGTTTAACGCGTCGCGATCCGAGCTACCGCTACAAAGATACGGGCATCGCGAAATTACAACACAATCTGCCATATTAATAAACAGAAAAAAAGAACTAACGTCTCCTGGGCCGAATAGAAGCTACTGGGCGCTAAACAGAGATGGGCCAAGCCCACTACCGCAACAGAAAAAAAAGGAAAAGGGGGGCTGCTTACCACTGGGCCGAGGCCCAGCTCGCGGGGGCGGAGAATAGGAGGCGCTCGCCCGGTGCGGAGGGAGGCCGCTAGGCTGCGAGGGCGCGCTGGGCCTTGGTTCACGGATAGGCCATCGACGCCACGTCAGCCAGCCGAGTGCAGCGAGCGCTGGTCGTCGTGCTCGTCCTCGACAGGAGCTAGGCGGCGACGGGGGGACTCCGGTGAGGTCCGAGGTGGCCTGGGGCCACGGGACCAGGGCGTGGCAGAGGGGATCCACTGGATCCGGTCGCCGGCGGGGTTCCAGGGGCGGCGCGGCGTGGTTTCCAGCGGCGGCGCGACGAGCTCGGGGAGGCCTTCCATGGCGCTGGCTGTGGTGGCCTGGACAGAGAGAGAGGAGGTCAGGACCGAGGAAGAAGAGAGGGAAAGGAGAGGAGAAGGGCGCGCGCGAGGCGCTCACCGGCGCGTGGGGGTCGCGGCGTGGTGGCTCACCGGCCAGGGCACGGGCGGCGGCGCGGCCGGGAGAGTGCTCGAGAGGAGCTCCCACAGGAGGAGCCGGGCGTGGGACTTCGATCTGATACGTGGCGCCACGGGATCCCTCTGATCCGGATCCGACGACCCAGATCGGCTGATCTGGATCTGAGGGGGGTATTGGCTGGCTATGGAAAACAAGGGAGGCTAGGGGCTAGTGTTTCCAAAATAGGCTGTGTAGCCCTGCTATTTATAGCATGGGGCGGTTAGGAGGGGATTTGGGGCTCCAAAAGGGTCCGTTTCGGGTCCGGTTTTTTCGGGTGGGCTATAATCCGAAGATAAGCGGGGAATCCGGGGGTCCAGCTAAAGGCACGCGCGGCATTTTGTAAATACGCCCCTCGGACTTATACCGGCTACTATGCCTGGCACATCCGAACGTTCACCTACCCGACGAAGTCGGAATCACGCAAAATTCAAAAGACCGCCTTGCTGCACTAGACTGACATCGTCTACATCATTTAAAACCAAAAGAGAACGTCGAGCACCCCCGATAAAATAACCATTTAAATATAAATGGGGGTTTTCGCACCGAGGATGAAGGCTGGTCGTGTGCCGAAAGCTGCGACGGCGATCGGGTGACTTTCCCGGTGCCGCAACGAGGTCGTGTGCCGTGTGGACAGGGTGCGGTCACGCATGCCGATACGAGAAGGAGGGGGGAATATTCACCAGTTAATAAATGTGAAGCAACTACTGCAAACAATACAGGCAAGCGACAAAACAACGCAAAAAGCAATTTTTTTAATTAGGGTGGAATTTCCGAGCTGTTACAATACAACACCACCAACAAGGGATCTCGTCCTGAGATCCTGGACGATCCGGGGGAGAGGGGAGAGAGAAAAGAGAGTCGACAATCTTCAACACCACCAACAAGGGACTCTGCTTCATCTCGATGTCGAGCTTCCGTCGAGATAAATTTCCGTAGAGAGATGGTAACGTCGGAAAACGAAACCATCAGGCGATCAAGAGGAAGAACAATAGTCCAAGGCGATGATCAAGGGAAGTATTCTCACTCAAATAGCGAGGATACTAGGCAAGAGGAATGGGATCAACGGACGACCAAGATGTTTAACCAGAACTCGAAGAACTAAAGGTACTACAGGATTTCCCAAACCTGAGATCGGAATCGAGACAATACGCTGCAAGCAAGGCATTGTAACGATTCCGATACTCCACACACTCGCGATCCTAGAGTTTGAAGGGGATGAGGCGAGAATTAAAACACTAACGACACTTGTCTTGACCAGAGCAAGGGTAAGGAGTAAAAATATTCCTACTCTCCGATAACAAACTTAGTAGCTACAAAATAGTTTTTGTTCTAGACTCGACTTCAGCCAGAGAGGGGATCCTAAGGTCGGTAAGACTGTCCAAGTTGTAAGGCCTGATATGCGGTATTGTTCCAGATCTAGATGTTTCCATTCAGATCCGGGGACGAAGCACATATCGGTCCCACCGCGACATATGACGAAGCCATATGCCCCGAATTTCCAACATGATCTCACAACATTACATCTACATGGATACAACATCTAATACAATCGGAATACCACTGCCTTAAATACATCACATCAGCGGAAGATACAAGTCTGAGTACAGACTACAATCAGGTGCCTCGTGGCAAAGGTAAAACACACCATCCCCGTAACCACACGGGTCCAGGCTCTCCGCCGGGATCCACCTAATTAGTCGTCGTCGAGTCTCCGCGAAGGCGTCCAAAAGAAGAGTCGAGGTAGTAATCAACTGCAGCGATCGATGAGGCAAAACATAAAAGGGAAAAGGAAAGCAAGGGGTGAGAATATATCAAAAGTCTTGTACCTAACTTCTCACGGGTAAGATGGGGGTAGTGGTGAGGTTGCAGACGCACTAGCAATATATGAGTGGCTAACGGTTTTATTTAGAGTAAGATGAGAACCAAACATTCGATGAGGAATCGCCTCCAACAAGTCTGCTATCCACCTACTTACGCAAGCATAACACCTATCCAATCCTTGTCCTCCTCTTCGCATCCCGGCGAAGAAGAAGAAGTCAAGGCACACACACGTTGATCAAGTTTATTAAGATTATCTCAGTTGTTGTTGTCTATGAACAAGGAGTAGGTCTCAAGTCGTCCATAACCGTGGACACGGCTTATCGAAAAGATTTAACCCTGCAGGGGTGTACCAACTGCCCATTACAAGGCTCCGCACGCACGCCCATCTCTCTCAGTTGCTACCCATCACAGGCAACCATTTTATGATTTAGTTCCAAGAGATCCAAAACGACAGGCCCCTCTAACTAACAACGCACAAATCCGGGTGGCCCCCGGTGAGTTGACATCCAACTCAAAAGCCGGCCGCTCTCTCGAATCGGTCTCTACCGTCTGGATGAGGACGGGATAGGCTACCCTCTCCCGGGTAGGCTCCCTAGCTTCCAGATTTGGACCTACAGGAAATACCATCCCACTGGTACGGTTTGTTTTAAATCCACTGGCTGCAGACCAGTTACGCACACGGTTTCTCGAATGGTGAAATCAGCTTGGGCCACCACTAGAAATGTTTGCAGCTAGGTAGGTAAGACAAGGGGACCCCATAGTATCCCACACGCGGTTAGGCACGCTCGCCAAGAGACACAATACCCGGAACTCGAGACCTAGGTGACTCGAATGGAACAAAGCGTCGAGGCAGGATAGCCTAGACCTTCCATCCTTCGTCGAGTATAGTCAAAATTACAATAATCATATCATCCACAACAATATAATAATGTGATATCCCAATCCAAGGAGTAACAAGAGGTAACAGTTGATAACATCCTAGCATGCATACTAAGCAGTGGCTGCGCAACGAGCAATAGTGACATAGCCGAACAAGGTTTGCTGGGATGTGGAGGACATGGCTGTTTGGGTTTAGTTGAGAGGCATGAGTATGAAGTGGTAGGATCAAGCAATCGTTATATCCTACACCTAGGCGCGAGTGAGTGATACGTCCGAAACGTATCTATAATTTCTGATTGCTCCATGCATGTTTTGTGTGACTTTGCCATGATTTGCTTGAACTTTCATACTCTTTTGAGCATATTTGGACTAATCTATTAACCTAGTGCACCTAGCTGCCAGTTGTTGTTTTCTGCTGTTTTTGTATTTCAGGTTTTCCAGCCATTAAAAGTGCTCCAAAAAATCCGGAAAAATCAGAAAAAAAAATCAGCGACCCGGAACCTTCCGGAATCACCAAGGCAGCGGAGGGGGGCCACCACAGGGACTCCAGAAGGGTCCCTGGCGCGGCCGCACCCTAGGCCGCGCTAGGGGGCCTCCTGGCTGCCCTGTGGGTCCCCTCGACACCCCCCTCCGCCTATATTTATCCCTCGGGGTGGAAACCCCTAATATCGATCTCTTTTCCGCGAACTCGCCTGTGTACCGCCGCCGCCGCCGTTTCTAGATCGGGGTTGCGTGGAGAAGCTGCCCCGGCACCCTGCCGGGAGGAGGAACCCCCTCCGGGAGACCATCCATAGCCATGGACGCCTCCCGGATGTACCGTGACTAGTCCCCCTTGGACCATGGGTCCGTGACCAGTAGCTATGTGATGTACCTCTCCCCTCTTTATGCTTCCACTTTCGAGACCTCGTGAGCTGCCTCACATGATCGAGGCACTTTTGTAATTTCTGTTGTTGCTATTCTGAGTTTGCTGGGATCTGATGGATTATGAGACTATGTTCAGATTGTGATGAGTAATATATTTGGTTCTTCTCTTTTATATTTTGTTCTTGAGTAAATTCTTGCATGGTCTCCATTGCAGTATTTTACTTTGGCCATGTAGTTTGTTGCAACTCCAAGAGGGAGCGTTATGCTTGATTGTGGGTTCAGTCCCTTGATGTCTAGCTTGAGTGACAGAAACATGAGACTAGGGGATGTGATGTTGCCACCAGGGATAAAACAACGGTGCTTGTACCCGCGGGTGCAAGGATTGTTTACTTTACGCAAAGTTCTTTTAATGCAGTTGTCTGTTGCTTTGAGTTTACACTTTGGGTGGGATTCACAACTTAATACCAGCGAGATGTTCTGGATAGATATCTCAAGGTGGATGATTCGTAGTAGACGCAGTTAGATTTCGGTCTACTTACCTTGGCGTACTGCCCATTGCTTTTGAGCCCTTCCTTTCTTTGCAGCATAGTTAGCATTGCGGTGCCTTCATAATTCTGTCAATTGCCCAACTGTGATTTGTTTACCTCGCTAGCACTTTTATCGTCTTTTGGGAGAGAGACATCACTAGTGAAAATCACGGGACCCTGGTCCATCTTCACATCACTGTTTACACCCTTAGTTTACTTTCAGTCTTTACTTTCAGTTGCCACTATTATTATCTCTTGCGTTGATCCTTTGTAAACAGCAAGGCCGGAGGAAATGACAACTCCTCTATACTCGTTGGGAGCAAAGTTATTTGTATCTGTGTGCAGGTCCAGGTGAAGCTAGCAACCTCGGCGCCATTGTTCACTTTACCACCTTCTTGTATCCTTCGGAGTCCTATGGGAGACAAACCTTGGTATCTTTGCCAAGGGAAAACTTGCCGCTGCACTATATCTCACTCTGCACTTGGGGTAACCAACGAGGCTTGAAGAGTATTAACGAGACTTCAAGATATTCGGTTTAGAGACAATCAAAGATCAATATGTACATGATGCGGAATTTAAAGATGTATTGCAGAATTGTAGAGAGGGTATAACATGGAACAAGTTTGTGCTTAATGATGGATTTGTGTTCCGTTCTAACAAGCTATGCATTCCAGCAAGCTCTATTCGTCTTTTGTTGTTGTAGGAGGCGCATGGAGGAGGATTAATGGGACACTTTGGCGTGAAGAAGACGGAGGACGTACTTGCTACACATTTCTTTTGGCCAAAGATGAGACAGGATGTTGAGCGTTTTGTTGCTCGCTGCACTACATGTCAAAAAGCTAAGTCACGACTCAATCCTCATGGTTTATACATGCCTTTACCTGTACCTAGTGTTCCGTGGGAGGACATATCCATGGACTTTGTTTTAGGCTTGCCTCGAACAAAGAAGGGGAGGGATAGCATACTTGTTGTCGTGGATAGATTTTCTAAGATGGCACATTTTATACCATGTCATAAAAGCGATGATGCTGCTAATGTTGTTGATTTATTCTTTCGTGAGATTATTCGTTTACATGGTGTGCCCAATACTATTGTCTCGGATCGTGATACTAAGTTTCTTAGCCATTTTTGGAGATGCTTATGGGATAAGTTGGGGACTAAACTAATTTTTAGTACTACATGTCATCCCCAAACTGATGGACAAACTGAAGTGGTCAATAGGACATTGTCTACTATGCTTAGGGCTGTTTTAAAGAGTAACTTGAAAATGTGGGAAGAATGTTTACCTCATATTGAATTTGCTTATAATCGTTCATTTCATTCTACCACTAAAATGTGCCCTTTTGAGATTGTTTATGGTTTTCTACCTCGTGCACCTATTGATTTGCTGGCTCTTCCATCTTCGGAGAAGGTTAATTTTGATGCTAAGCAACGTGCTGAATTGATATTAAAAATGCATGAGTTAACTAAAGAAAACATTGAGAAAATGAATGCTAGATACAAGCTTGCTGGTGATAAGGGTAGAAAGCATGTTGTGTTTGAACCAGGAGATCTTGTTTGGTTACATCTACGTAAAGATAGGTTTCCTGATTTGCGCAAGTCTAAGTTAATGCCACGAGCTGATGGTCCCTTTAAAGTTTTACAGAAAATTAATGATAATGCATATAAACTTGAGCTACCTGCAGATTTTGGGGTTAGTCCCACATTTAACATTGCAGATTTGAAACCTTATTTGGGAGAAGATGATGAGCTTCCGTCGAGGACGACTTCAATTCAAGAAGGGGAGGATGATGAGGACATCTCTACTAATGTTACACCCACATCTTCACCAACTACACATACTGTACCAGTTACTAGAGCACACGCACATCAACTAAATTATCAGGTACTTTCGTTTCTTGCGAATCCTTCTAATGTTCAGGAACATATGATGCTGCCTAAATTAGATACTTTTGTTTGTCTTATGAATGAAGGACCTAGCATGGATAAGAAGGATGGTCATTGGAGCGGGATCAAGCATGGAGAAGGAGGTGCGCGCGCGGGAAAGGACAATGGAGCTTCCAGTGGCGATTTTCGCACTTTGAGGCCACCATAAGGCGTGCATGAAGACTTGGACGAGAGACACAAGATGCCACATTAATATTTTCGTCCAAGGGTTATTATAGGTGCTGCGTCACCTTATTATTGGGCCAGGCCCATGTAATTTCGAAATACACTTAATAGGCTATTTTTTAGAGTCCGTATGTGTGGGGAAACCGAGTTAGGGTTGTTTTCGGACCCCTCCTCCAAGGGGCCACGAAATTCCCCTCTGTTCCCCCATATATACAGCCCTTAGGGCGTCGTTTAGACTTGGGTTTTAATTAGATTTAAGTTAGCCATAGCCGCAACTTCGAGCTCTTCGTTTGTGTCATCCGACCAGGCCAAGACCGCATTGGAACCCTAACTTTCTTAATCATTCATCTTATATTCGCAATATCTAGATTGCAATTCTTAGTTCTTGCTTGTTCTTCGATTGCTTGCAGGAATTAGACCTTCGTGGTCAGGTTGATCGTGCATCCGCGGGATCAATAACCTCTCGGAGTTGGTTTAGCGATCGCTAAGGCGCAACGTCTTCGCACGTTCGTAGTCGGATCGTGAAAGTCGTCTCTACCATAATCGATCTCCACCATCTCATCGAAACATCGGGACACCTTCGCCTCTATCATATGTGGGGACCTTCACACTATAGAACTTGGCTTGTATATTCCAATGATGAGCCTCCTCATATGAGCTCTAGGTCTTCTTGAGCAAGCAAGTTAGATACACCCCCACTAGTTTCCTTGGAGAGCTTTTAGCTCACATGTGCATCCGTTGCATGACAATCCCTACTCCTCACATCATATCTATCATATGGCCTTCGCTCGCCTATGATTGTCCTCATTGATGTGAGCCTTTCACACCTTTTTTTGCCTTCCTCCTCCACCTTCTTTCTGTTTCGCCTTTTAGGTGTCAACTTTCTTGCTCACGCTCATCCATTGCATGAGTGCTCAAAATATCGAAAGGGACTGGATTAGTTTGACTTGTACCTGGCTAGTGGTCTGGGGACGAGTCAAGATAAGAATCCAAAGGAGACCAAGTGTGAAACTTTAGTAGATAGTTGTTCTCAACAACCTTTTTTCTCTATTTTTCCCAGTCCCCTGCTTGCACGCAAACACCATCTGGAGACATTCGAGTCTCGGACAGCGAGAGCTCTTCCACCTTTTGTTCTTTTGTTGCCGGTGTCAATGCTAATATAGACTCTTGCTTGTTAACACTTGAATTGAATTGCATGCTTTGATTGCTTTACTTAAAAGTCCTTATATGGTTGTGTGGCATGTCACCACAAAAATTATGCTTGTTATCATTTACCTACTCGAGGACGAGCATGAATTAAGCTTGGGGATGTTGATACGTCCCAAACGTATCTATAATTTCTGCTTGCTCCATGCATGTTTTGTGTGACTTTGCCATGATTTTCTTGAACTTTCATACACTTTTGAGCATATTTGGACTAATCTATTAACCCAGTGCACCCAGCTGCCAGTTCCTGTTTTCTGCTGTTTTTGTATTTCAGGTTTTCCGACCATTAAAAGTGCTCCAAAAAATCCGGAAAAATCTGATAAAAAATCAGCAACCCGGAAGCTTCCGGAATCACCAAGGCAGCGGAGGGGGGCCACCACAGGGAATCCAGAAGGGTCCCTGGCGCGACCCCACCCTAAGCCGCGCCAGGGGGCCTCCTGGCTGCCCTGTGGGTCCCCTCGACACCCCCTCCGCCTATATTTAGCCCACGGGGTGGAAACCCCTAATATCGATCTCTTTTACGCGAACTCGCCTCTGTACCGCCGCCGCCACCGTTTCTAGATCGGGGCTACCTGGAGAAGCTGCCCCGGCACCCTGCCGGGAGGAGGAACCCCCTCCGGGAGACCATCCATAGCCATGGACGCCTCTCGGATGTACCGTGACTAGTCCCCCTTGGACCATGGGTCCGTGACCAGTAGCTATGTGATGTACCTCTCCCCTCTTTATGCTTCCACTTTTGAGACCTCGTGAGCTGCCTCACATGATCGAGGCACTTTTGTAATTTCTGCTGTTGCTATGCTGAGTTTGCTGGGATCTGATGGATTATGAGACTATGTTCAGATTGTGAAGAGTAATATATTTGGTTCTTCTCTTTTATATTTTGTTCTTGAGTAAATTCTTGCATGTTCTCCATTGCAGTATTTTACTTTGGCCAAGTAGTTTGTTGCAACTCCAAGAGGCAGCGTTATGCTTGATTGTGGGTTCAGCCCCTTGATGTCTAGCTTGAGTGACAGAAATATGAGACTAGGGGATGTGCAGTTGCCACCAGGGATAAAACAACGGTGCGTGTACCCGCGGGTGCAAGGATTGTTTACTTTACGCAAAATTCTTTTAATGCAGTTGTCTGTTGCTTTGAGTTTACACTTTGGGTGGGATTCGCAACTTAATACCAGCGAGATGTTCTGGATAGATATCTCAAGGTGGATGATTCGTAGTAGATGCAGTTGGATTTCGGTCTACTTACCGTGGCGTACTGCCCATTGCTTTGGAGCCCTTCCTTTCTTTGCAACATAGTTAGCATTGCGGTGCCTTCATAATTCTGTCAATTGCCCAGCTGTGATTTGTTTACCTCGCTAGCACTTTTATCGTCTTTTGGGAGAGAGACATCACTAGTGAAAATCACGGGACCCCGGTCCATCTTCACATCACTGTTTACACCCTTAGTTTACTTTCAGTCATTACTTTCAGTTGCCACTATTATTATCTCTTGCGTTGATCCTTTGTAAACAGCAAGGCCGGAGGAATTGACAACACCTCTGTACTCGTTGGGAGCAAAGTTATTTGTGTCTGTGTGCAGGTCCAGGTGAAGCTAGCAACCTCGGCGCCATTGTTCACTTTACCACCTTCTTGTATCCTTCGGAGTCCTATGGGAGACAAACCTTGGTATCTTTGCCAAGGGAAAACTTGCCGCTGCACTATATCTCACTCTGCACTTGGGGTAACCAACGAGGCTTGAAGAGTATTAACACTCTCTTGCCATCAGTGAGCTGAAAGTTATAAGCATGATATATGCTCCCCCTTACCTGATGAGAAGACGAAACCGAAGATGTAGTCGATCGCAAGCTCGCATCGTCTCCGAGAGTAACCGCGGGAGCACACAAGAAGGAAACACTGGAAAAGGCAATCGACGAACAGACATCTATTACTAGGAAGCAATCACGGGCAAGCAAAAACAAGAAGGCAACACGAGGCTGTTGGGAAACGTAGTAGAAAACAAAAATTTCGTGCCTACGAGTTAAGAACCCAAGATCATCCATGATAGATTGCATACAAGGTTTAGGATAATGCTCACCAAAAATTGCAGCGGAAGAAGAGTTGGTGATGCGGGTTGAAGAAGATCTCACGATCCGTCCCACGATCTCTCCCAGGAACGGATCTCCTCGTCGATTCCCTCGAACAGTTCTCCGAGGAAGAAGAATATGATCCTCGAAGTAAGATCAAAGCTATGATCTCTCCACAGGTATCCACACGTCCGGAACAGCAATCCGGTAGCGTTCCGCCGTCCAGAGAAGAACGCCTCCGAGAAAACTAGAGAGAGAAAACCCTAGCGAGTTCCGATCTAGATTAGAATCTAAACCGGGGTTTAAAAGTGGAGCAACTAGCAACTAGGGCAAGGGGGGGGGGGCGCAGGGGCTTGTGTCTCCTCCCCCCCTTGGCTCACCTTATATAGGTGGCCAAGGGGCTTGGTGCGCCGGCCTAGGGGGGTGGGGAGTCCAACTTGGACTCCAAACCTCCTAGGACTTTCCCACTAGGACTCCTTCCATAATAGGATTGGGGAATCCTACTCCAAGTAGGATTCCCCTTATTTGTGGCGCCCCCACATCCTGGACGGCCAGGGCAGCCTAGGTGGCTTGCTCCCCAAGATAGGGGGTGGGTCTAGTGGGTGGTACTGCTCGGAACTTTCCGGAACCTTCCGTGACCTTCTAGAAGCTTCCAGGACCTTCCGGGACCTACCGGGACCGTTTCGGGACATTCCGGACACTTCTGGAACACTTCCAGGACCTTCTGGGACCTCTAACGAATGTTCCGGAGCCATCTAAATAGGTCTCGGAACAAACCGGGCTAAGGTTAATATGTCCGGTGAACACAACATATTGTTTAAGCTGTCCACCGATCACCAAAACTATTCCGGTTGATCGTAAACTTTCCCATTACCAATTTCATATGAACTAAAGTTATCTGAAACAATTCCAAAGTATCTTAGCCATATTCTTTGCTCTTTACTTGCTTCCACTAAACCTTCAATCATCCTAGTATTCTAACAGATTACTGCACTTTAAGTGTGTGACCCAATAGGTTCGGTATTATGTGGACATGACTCGGAACGCTTTCCAGACTTACAGTCATTCGTCAATAATCAACAGCGGAGCCATGGACACCCATGTTGACTCCCACACATACACGAAAAGACTTCGATTGAACCTTTATGTTTATCGTATACTATTCCCTTTGCTTCGCGATATATGACAAAGTTAGAGGAGAGAAGTTTGGCACCCATGTGAAACAACTTCTTGATCACAAGCCATCAGTTATCCTCATTGCTCGTTTGTCTTCATTCCTCGTTACATATACCGGTATCCCCGTGATTGAATCACAAAGTGTCTGGCCAGACGAGAATGTATACCGTTGTACCGAGTGGGCCCTGAGTCTATATCTCTTCATCGTGAAGGAGCAAATCCCAATCTCGAACTTTCACCATTGCTAGACACACCGTCCAATGTACCGAGAACTTATTTTACTACTTCCCATTTACGGGAAGATTCATCTAAGAACCAAAGCACATCTGAAGCAACTTGACATTCTCATGGTCTAAGTAACTATGTATATAATAACATTTTATGATATGACTCATAACGTTGTTTTCGATGAGTTCTCTAAGTATATCAATTAACACTGGGGTCGGTTCAACATCATTGTTCGGCTAACATTATGCTCTCATTGCTATTGACATCCTTGTTGCAAGAACAATGTCCATGATTAATAAAACATAATCATCAATAAGCACATGGGCTGGTCTTAGAGGCAAAACCAGGAACTCTTGTTGTTTACATTTCCACACATGCATATGAGTTTTCTTCTGAATCTCATAGTCAGGATCATTGCAATTATATCACAGAAATATAAGCATTAATTATGAACATGAATATATAAATAATAACACACTTTATTATTGCCTCTAGGGCATATATCAAACAGTCTCCCACTTGCACTAGATACAATAATACTAGTTACATAAGTTCTCTCACACCAATGGATGTTCGGTGTTGCTCATGCTTTGCTCGTGGAAGAGGCTTCGTCATCGGATCTGACACATTCAGGTCCTAGTGAATCTTGCATAATTTCACATATCCTTTGTCAACGAACTCTCGGATTTTGTGATAACGGCGTTCAATGTGTTTGGATTTCTGGTGGGACCTTGGTTCTCTAGCTTGCGCCACGACTCCACTATTGTCACAGTAGATCTCCATGGGGTCTTTAGCACTAGGAACCACACCGAGCTCAGTGATGAATTTCTTAATCCAATATCCCACCTTCGTAGCTTCGGAAGCTGCGATGTACTCCGCCTCCGTTGTAGAATCCGCGACCGTATTCTGCTTAGAACTTTTCCAGCTCACGGCACCCCCGTTGAGTGTGAAAACATATCCTGATTGAGATTTGAAGTCATTCAGATCTGTCATGAAGCTTGAATCAGTGTAACCCCTTACAACAAGTTCTTCATCACCTCCGAATACCAAGAACATATTCTTAGTTCTGTTTATACACTTCAAAATATTTTTGACTGCTACCCAGTGTGCATTACCTGGGTTGCTCTGGTATTTGCTACATATACTCAGAGCATAGGAAACATCTGGTCTTGTACATATCATGGCATACATAACAGATCCAATTGCCGAAGCATATGGAACTGTGCTCATCTCTACCTGCTCCTCAGTGTTCTTAGGACACTGACTCTTGCAGAGTACCACACCATGTGACATTGGGAGGAATCCCTTTTTAGATTTCTCCATTCTGAACCTATTCAGAACCTTGTCTATGTACGTGCTCTGGCTCAGCCCTATTAGGTGCCGGGATCTATCTCTATAGATCTTAATGCCCAATATATAAGCGGCTTCACCTAAGTCTTTCATCGAAAAACTACTTTTCAATGACTCCTTTATAGTGTTAAGAAATTCTGTATCATTTCCAATCAACAATATGTCGTCTACATACAGTATTAGAAAAGATATTGCGCTCCCACTTACTTTCTTGTAAACACAAGCTTCTTCGCCATTTTGGATGAAGCCAAAGCCTTTGACCACTTCATCAAAACGAAGATTCCAGCTCCGTGATGCTTGCTGTAGTCCATAGATGGATCTTTTAAGCTTGCACACCTTTCCAGCATCCTTTGGTGCAACAAAACCCTCAGGTTGTATCATGTATACATTCTCCTCGAGGTTCCCATTTAGGAAGGCTGTTTTGACGTCCATCCTCCATATCTCATAGTCGAAATATGCAGCAATTGCTAGTAAAATCCGCACAGACTTAAGCATTGCTACTGGCGAGAAAGTCTCGTCGTAGTCAACTCCTTGCACTTGTCGGAACCCTTTCGCAACAAGTCTAGCTTTATGAATAGTAACATTACCATCCGCGTCTGTCTTTCTTTTGAAAATCCTTTTACATTCAATTGGTTTCACACCCTCTGGAGGGATCACCAAGTCCCATACTTGGTTTTCGTACATGGATTCCATTTCGGATTTCATGGCTTGTAGCCATTCAGTGGAGTTGGGGCTCATCATCGCTTCTTTGTAGTTCACAGGCTCATCATCTTCCAATATGAATACTTCGTTAGCATACCACTCGGGTAGCTGACGTACTCTGCCTGATCTCCTTGGTTCAGTCACTAGCTTCTCAGAAGTTTCTGCATCACTTGCAGGAGCTTCCGGTTCCTTCATCGGAATGACTGCTGGAATAACTACCATCGTTTCATTCCTTGGTTCCGAAGGTTCACTAACCTCATCAAGCTATACTGTCCTGCCACTCACCTCTTTGCTAAGAAACTCTTTCTCAAGAAAAGTTCCTCCTTTAGCAATAAAGACTTTGCCATCGGAGGGGTGGTAAAAGGAATAGCCTACGGTGTCTTTGGCATAACCTACAAAGTAGCACTTGTCTGCTTTAGGGTCGAGTTTGTTCGGTTGTAAACATTTTACATAAACATCACAACCCCAAATTTTCAGGAACGAAATGTTGGGTTTGTTCCCATTCCACAACTCGTATGGTGTCGTTTCCACAGACTTTGACGGCGCCCTATTTAAAGTAAAAGCGGCAGTCTCTAACGCATAACCCCAAAAAGAAAGTGCCAGATCTGTTAATGACATCATGGACCTCACCATGTCTAACAAAGTTCGGTTACGCCTCTCAGACACTCCATTTCTCTGTGGAGTTCCAGGTGGCGTCAGCTATGAAATGATTCCACGTTCCATGAGGTGTTCTCTAAACTCATGACTAAGATATTCACCACCACGATCAGATCGTAGAAATTTGATTTTCTTGTCACAATGATTCTCAACTTCGTTCTGAAATTCTTTGCACTTTTCAAAAGTTTCGGATTTTTGCTTCATTAAGTAAATATAACCATATCTACTCAAATCGTCAGTAAAAGTTACGAAGTAAAGATATCCACCGCGCGCCGGACACTCATCGGTCCACACACATCACTATGTATTATTTCCAATAAGTCTGTCGCCCGTTCAACATGACCTGTGAACGGCGTCCGGGCCAGTTTTCCCATCAGACAAGCCTCACACTTATCAAATGATTCGAAATCAAAAGATTGCAAAATCCCATCTTTATGAAGTTTCTGCATGCGTTTCTTTCCGATGTGACCCAGACGGCAGTGCCACATGTAAGTGGTATTTTCATCCTTCTTAAGTCGTTTAGAGCTTATATTTAAGATGTCGTTTCTACATTCAAGATCTAAATAAAACAGCCCATTCTTAATAGGTGCAAAACCATAGAACATATTCTTCAAGTAAATAGAGCAACCATTGTTCTCAGACTTAAAGTTATAACCGTCGCGGATTAAACATGATCCGGACATAATGTTCTTACAAATAGCAGGAGCGAAATAACAATTATCTAATTCTATGTAGAGTGTAGACGCCCACGGCCTTAGCAGAGATCGTAGCTCCATTTCCGACACGCATCGTCACTTCATTCCTTTCCAGCTTCCTTATTCTCCTTAGTCCCTGTAATGAATTATAGATATGAGCAACAACTCCAGTATCAAATACCCATGACTTAGAGTGAGGGCCGGAAAGAAAAACATCTATGACATATATAACTTTTATACCTTCGCTGGTAAAACCAGGATTCTTTCTATCTGCCAGATACTTCTTGCAGTTCCTCTTCCAGTGAACTTTAGCTTTGCAGTAGAAGCACTCAATATCTTTGTTAGGGCCAGTGCCAGAGGGTTTCTTGGTCTTGGCGCCAGGCTTGCCGGCTCCCTTGCCCTTGGACTTGCCCTTCTTCTTGAAACTGGTGGTCTTGCTAACCGCCAATGTATAGTTAGGGTGAGCCTGCATGGTAGTCTCCGCATTTTTCAGCATTGCTAGCAGTTCATTAACTGACTTATCCATCCCGTTCATGCGATAGTTCTGAACAAAGCCTTTGAAACTTGGCGGGAGTGACATGAGGACAATATCTGTACCCGGTGATTCCGGGACCGGAAATCCCAGCTCAGTCAACCTTTGCCCAAGGTGCATGATCTTTATCACGTGATCACTGACAGGTGTTCCTTCCTTCATCTTGCAATTCCACATGGCATGAGTTACCTCATACCTTTCAGTTCTAGCGTGTTTGTCATACAGAGCGTCTAACTCCTTAACAATTAAGTGGGGATCGGTGTTTTCAAACCTCCCTTGTAAGTCTGATTCCATACACGCAGTCATAAGACACTGAACTGCGGTACTATCATCAAGCTTAGTCTGATGCACATTCTGCTCAGCAACCGTGGCTTCAGGCCCCAGTGCTGCTGGTAGAGGTGTCGTTAGGACATAGTCCTTCTTAGCACTCCTGAGTACAATTCTCAGGACACGAACCCAGTCCGCATAGTTGCTTCCATCAGCTTTCAATTTTTCTTTCTCAATCAACAGACCTAAGTTAAACTGGGGATTGACACGGGCCATTTCAATCTACAACATAAACACAAGTTTCACTTTAGACAATGTTCATAATTAAGTTGCACTAATTAATCATATTATTAATTTAATAAGTGCTCCCACTCAGACCAACATCTCTCGTAGTTGATTCTAAGTGATTCAAGATCCAAGTTAAGTCGTCCGCCATTGATGTGACATCACTGATGACTTAGACTGAATTGGTAGGCCAACTTGCCAATCACGCAAGGGTGACTCTTGTTCATCTTTCGATGGGCGTGTTCCGGTAGCAAACTTTTATCCAAACCGTCAAGACAACCAAGTGCAAATGCAGTGTGTTCTTAACACACCCGCATTTTATGCGTCACACCGTGTGCACCCATGTGACATGACCTGCTCCAGTGTGAAACATAGTATAGACGGTGCTACAGTTGGGAGAACACTATCTACTTGATATTATTTTGCGAGAGATCACCCTAATAAAACACGACTACCGCGCATCAAACAAGGGTGCATCAAAGGGATTAAAATCACGGGCAATTCATAAAATATGTGACATCGTATAGCCCTTTGTGTCGTGAAGTCTTCGTTGCCTTCATGACTCCGTGGTTGAAGTCTCCACCCACCACCTTTTGTCCTTGGTGCCGGGACCTCCTCACGGCTTCGGCATGTGTGTTGTGGTCCTCCTTCACATCATTGATCATCACCTCGTCTCTATATATAGCCTTGCCTCAAGCTACTAAACAGTTCTGGCACACAGGCCATAATTAAGTGACAATCATATGACTCCAGTCATCATGCCGTACCACGGCTCGCAGGCCGCGAAAAAAATATTACATCATATAGCATCTCATACAAACACATTGCAAATCTTGAAGACTATACCACATCACATGCATTCTCTGCAAAAACGAGTTAGATCGCTATCTACACGGGTTGTTGCAAATTTTATCGTGGTTGTTAAGCAGGTTTACATGGCAAACGAGAAAACCTAGACAAAACAAAACACGATACTTCTTTTGTTGCTAGTTTAACATACGGGGTGCGTGTAGCAACTAATGCCACAAGCCAAACTTCGTTAAATGCGTGACCCCCGTGTGGATTTGAGTTCATAAAATCCACAAGCCCGTTCATGTAAAATTTTCTATAGCAAGACTAGGATGAGATCCAAGGAATTTGATGTAGTCCATGATCAAGGCAACCAACATACTAAGAGCAGCATAGAGGGATCATGGTAAAACTCAAACCTTGTAGCAAAATCACATCATGCCGTCGAGCAAAGAAAATATCATATGATAGGGAAGCAAACAAGAAAATCAATGCCTCATATCAACATATGATCTACCTAAACATGCATCTAATCAAGGATCGCTCATGATACCACTGTTGGGAAACGTAGTAGAAAACAAAAATTTCGTGCCTACGAGTTAAGAACCCAAGATCATCCATGATAGATTGCATACAAGGTTTAGGATAATGCTCACCAACAATTGCAGCGGAAGAAGAGTTGGTGATGCGGGTTGAAGAAGATCTCACGATCCGTCCCACGATCTCTCCCACGAACGGATCTCCTCGTCGATTCCCTCGAACAGTTCTCCGAGGAAGAAGAAGAGGATCCTCGAAGTAAGTTCAAAGCTATGATCTCTCCACCGGTATCCACACGTCCGGCACAGCAATCCGGCAGCGCTCCGCCGTCCAGAGAAGAACGCCTCCGAGAAAACTAGAGAGAGAAAACACTAGCGAGTTCCGATCTAGATTAGAATCTAAACCGGGTCTAAAAGTGGAGCAACTAGCAACTAGGGCAAGGGGGGGCGCAGGGGCTTGTGTCTCCTCCCCCCCCCTTGGCTCACCTTATATAGGTGGCAAAGGGGCTTGGTGCGCCGGCCTAGGGGGGTGGGGAGTCCACCTTGGACTCCAAACCTCCTAGGACTTTCCCACTAGGACTCCTTCCATAATAGGATTGGGGAATCCTACTCCAAGTAGGATTCCCCTTATTTGTGGCGACCCCACCTCCTGGCCGGCCAGGGCAGACTAGGTGGCTTTCCCCCCAAGCTAGGGGGTGGGGCTAGTGGGTGGTACTGCCCGGAACCTTCCGGAACCTTCCGTGACCTTCTAGAAGCTTCGAGGACCTTCCGGGACCTACCGGGACCGTTTCGGGACATTCCGGACACTTCTGGAACACTTCCAGGACCTTTCGGGACCTCTAACGAATGTTTCGGAGCCATCTAAATAGGTCTCGGAACAATCCGGGCTAAGGTTAATATGTCCGGTGAACACAACATATTGTTTAAGCTGTCCACCGATCACCAAAACTATTCCGGTTGATCGTAAACTTTCCCATTACCAATTTCATATGAACTAAAGTTATCTGAAACAATTCCAAAGTATCTTAGCCATATTCTTTGATCTTTACTTGCTTCCACTAAACCTTCAATCATCCTAGTATTCTAACAGATTACTGCACTTTAAGTGTGTGACCCAATAGGTTCGGTATTATGTGGACATGACTCGGAACGCTTTCCAGACTTACAGTCATTCGTCAATAATCAACAGCGGAGCCATGGACACCCATGTTGACTCCCACACATACACGAAAAGACTTCGAGTGAACCTTTATGTTTATCGTATACTATTCCCTTTGCTTCGCGATATATGACAAAGTTAGAGGAGAGAAGTTTGGCACCCATGTGAAACAACTTCTTGATCACAAGCCATCAGTTATCCTCATTGCTCGTTTGTCTTCATTCCTCGTTACGTATACCGGTATCCCCGTGATTGAATTACAAAGTGTCTGGCCAGATGAGAATGGATACCGTTATACCGAGTGGGCCCTGAGTCTATATCTCTTCATCGTGAAGGAGCACTCCCAATCTCGAACTATCACCGTTAATAGACACACTGTCCAATGTACCCAGAACTTATTTTTACTACTTCCCATTTACGGGAAGATTCATCTAAGAATCATAGCACATCTTCTTGTGTGAAGCAACTTGACATTCTCATGGTCTAAGGAACTATGTATATAATAACATTTTATGATATGACTTATAACGTTGTTTTCGATGAGTTATCTAAGTATATCAATTAACACTGGGGTCGGTTCAAAATCATTGTTCGGCTAACAATATGCCCTCATTGCGATTGACATCCTTGTTGCAAGAACAATGTCCATGATTAAGAAAACATAATCATCAATAAGCACATGGGCTGGTCTTAGAGGCAAAACCAGGAACTCTTGTTGTTTACATTTCCACACATGCATATGCGTTTTCTTCTGAATCTCATAGTCAGGATCATTGCAATTATAGCACAGAAATATAAAAATTAATTATGAACATGAATATATAAATAATAACACACTTTATTATTGCCTCTAGGGCATATATCCAACAGAGGCAACGTTTCAGGGGCGGCGCGGCGTGGTTTCCAGCGGCGGCGCGGCGAGCTCGGGGAGGCCGTCCATGGCACTGGCAGTGGTGGCCTGGACAGAGAGAGAGGAGGCCAGGACCGAGGAAGAAGAGAGGGAAAGGAGAGGAGGAGGGCGCGCGCGAGGCGCTCACCAGTGCGTGAGGGTCGCGACGTGGTGGCTCACCGGCCAGGGCACGGGCAGCGGCGCGGTCGGGAGAGCGCTCGGGAGGAGCTCCCACAGGAGGAGCCGGGCGTGGGACTTCGATATGATGAAGTGGCACCACGGGATCCCTCCGATCCGGATCCGACGGCCCAGATTGGCTGATCTGGATCTGAGGGGGGTATTGGCTGGATGTGGAAAACAAGGGAGGCTAGGGGCTAGGGTTTCCAAAATAGGAGGGGATTTGGGGCTCCAAAAGGGTCTGTTTCGGGTCCTTTTTTCCGGGTGGGCTATAACCGAAGATAAGTGGGGAATCCGGGGGTCGAGCTAAAGGCACGCGCGACATTTTATAAATATGCCCCTCAGACTTATACCGGCTACTATGCCTGGCACATCCGAACGTTCACCTACCCGACGAAGTCGGAATCATGCGAAATTCAAAAGACCGCCTTGCAACAAACAAATTTTTTTAATTAGGGTGGAATTTCCGGGCTGTTACAATACAACACCACCAACAAGGGATCTCGTCCCGAGATCCTGGACGATCCGGGGGAGAGGGAAGAGAGAAAAGAGAGTCGACAATCTTCAACACCACCAACAAGGGACTCTGCTTCATGTCGATGTCGAGCTTCCGTCGAGATAAATTTCCGCAGAGAGACGGTAACGTCGAAAAACGAAACCATCAGGCGTTCAAGAGGAAGCACAATAGTCCAAGGCGATGATCAAGGGAAGCATTCTCACTCAAATAGCGAGGATACTAGGCAAGAGGAATGGGCTCAACGGACGACCAAGATGTTTAACCATAACTCGAAGAACTAAAGGTACTACAGGATTTCCCAAACCTGAGATCGGAATCGAGACAATACGCTGCAAACAAGGCATTGTAACGATTCCGATACTCCACACACTCGCGATCCTAGAGTTTGAAGGGGATAAGGCGATAATTAAAACACTAACGACACTTTTCCTGACCAGAGCAAGGGTAAGGAGTAAAAAGATTCCTACTCTCCGATAACTAACTTAGTAGCTACAAAATAGTTTTTGTTCTAGACTCAACTTCGGCTAGGGAGGGGATCCTAAGGTCGGTAAGGCTCTGATACCAAGTTGTAAGGCCCTATATACAGTACTGTTCCAGATCTAGATGTTTCCATTTAGATCCGGGGATGAAGCACATATTGGTCCCATCGAGACATATGACGAAGCCATATGCCCCGGATTTCCAACATGATATCACAACATTACCTCAACATGGATGCAACATCTCATACAATCGGCATACCATTGCCTTAAATACATTACATCAGCGGAAGATACAAGTCTGAGTACATACTACAATCAGGTGCCTCGTGGCAAAGGTAAAACACACCATCCCCGTAACCACACGGGTCCAGGCTCTCCGCCGGGATCCACCTAACTAGTCGTCGTCGGGTCTCCGCGAAGGTGTCCAAAAGAAGAGTCGAGGTAGTAATCAACTGCAGCGGCCGATGAGGCAAAACATAAAAGGGAAAAGGAAAGCAACGGGTGAGAATATATCAAAAGTCTTGTAACTAACTTCTCACGGGTAAGATGGGGGTAGTGGTGAGGTTGCAGACGCACTAGTTATATATGAGTGGCTAACGGTCTAATTTAGAGTAAGATGAGAACCAAGCATTCGATGAGGAATCGCCTCCAACAAGTCTGCTATCCACCTACTTACGCAAGCATAACACCTATCCAATCCTTGTCCTCCTCTTCGCATCCCGACGAAGAAGAAGAAGTCAAGGCACACACACGTTGATCAAGTTTATTAAGATTATCTTAGTTGTTGTTGTCTATGAACAAGGAGTAGGTCTCAAGTCGTCCATAACCGTGGACACGGCTTCTCGAAAAGATTTAACCCTGCAGGGGTGTACCAACTGCCCGTTACAAGGCTCCGCACGCACGCCCATCTCTCTCAGTTGCTACCCATCACAGGCAACCATTTTATTATTTAGTTCCAAGAGATCCGAAACGACAGGTCCCTCTAACTAACAACCCACAAATCCGGGTGGCCCCCGGTGAGTCGACATCCAAGTCAAAAGCCGGCCGCGCTCTCAAATCGGTCTCTACCGTCTGGACGAGGTCAGGATAACCTACCCTCGCCCGGGCAGGCTCCCTAGCTTCCAGATTTGGACCAACAGGAAATACCATCCCACTGGCCCGGTTTGTTTTAAATCCACTAGCTGCAGACCAGTTACGCACACGGTTTCTCAAATGGTGAAATCAGCTTGGGCCACCACTAGAAATGTTTGCAGCTAGGTAGGTAAGACAAGGGGACCCCATAGTATCCCACACGCGGTTAGGCACACTCGCCAAGAGACACAATGCCCGGAACTCGGGACCTAGGTGACTCAAATGGAACAAAGCATCGAGGCGGGATAGCCTAGACCTTCCATCCTTCGTCGAGTATAGTCAACATTATAATAATCATATCATCCACAACAATATAATAATGTGATATCCCAATCCAAGGAGTAACAGGAGGTAACAGTTGATAACATCCTAGCATGCATACTAAGCAGTGGCTGAGCAGTGAGCAATAGTAACATAGCCGAACAAGGTTTGGTGGGATGTGGAGGACATGGCTGTTTGGGTTAGTTGAGAGGCATGAGTATGAAGTGGTAGGATCAAGCAATCGTTCTATCCTACACCTAGGCGCGAGTGAGCTGAAAGTTATAAGCATGATATATGCTCCCCCTTACCTGATGAGAAGACGAAACCGAAGGTGTAGTCGATCGCAAGCTCGCATCGTCTCCGAGAGTAACCGCGGGAGCACACAAGAAGGAAACACTGGAAAAGGCAATCGACGAACAAACATCTATTACTACGAAGCAATCACGAGCAAGCAACAACAAGAAGGCAACACACTATGATATAGATCTACCGTCGAGAGCGGTTACTAACAGGTTAAAAAGGGTATCCGTGATGCGGACACCCCAAGTACTCTTGTCGTTCCACCATTACTAGCAATTAAAGTATCTTCCAAGAAAGAGGTTGGCTATGAAAACAAGATGCAAAAGTATGTGATTCCCGCTCTACGTCATCAGAATATAACTTGTGCTTCAGAACAGAGAGGAATCTTAGGTGTGATGCCTGTTCCATCTGCTACTCAAGGGAGATGACCAACTACATCATATACTCTACATACTGGATGTAACAACGTTATCGCAAATAATCCTTTCGTTGGTTCAGTTGCTGATCAGATCGTGACTCTGGAAGAAGTAAAGCCCATGTTCAGAACACCTTGCCAATATTTCTACGTAGGCCAAATCAGAATGAAAGTTTGACCTTCACGTACCATCAACTTGATTTCAGTTTGGCCTAGAAACCATACATGCATGTATATGTACGTGTGTACTGCAGTCAATCATCATACACACGTATTATGGGAAGTAATAGATATTCTTGGCATAGAGAAGGAAACGTGTGTGTCCTTTTTTACTTATGTTTAGTTTTGTAAGATTTTATATTATCCTTTTTTTATTTGCTGCGTACAATTTGTAACAGGTGAGGAGTCCTCATCGTTTACTAGTTCAGGTTATGTTTTTTTTCTAGAGTTACGCATCACCTATATAAGCTAGGGGTGTCGCGTTGTGTAAGGGAAGGTTTTAGTTTATGAAGAAAGATACTCAGAATTTGCATCTGATGGATGCGCCAATTCTGTGCTCCTGCGATCCTTATTTTGGTTCGTGATTGCATGTGTTCCGGCGGCTTGATTGCCAGGGCACAAGTTTCATTCGGTTCTTGATCTTCAAGGATTGATCCAATCTCTTATTCTTTTCCATCTAATATTCTTCATCTGCTAATTACTTTGCTGCCGCCGCTGATCAACCATTAGGCCAATCCATCCATCTAGTCCAGCTACTAGTCTTCTTTACACCAGGGTAACACATAAGAATTGACTCAAGTTTATTTGAGCCATATCAGCTGGTATCAGAGAGCGCCAGGTTTATCACCGCGCGCGATGTCAACTACAAGCAAGCGTGACGATGGTGAGCAGGAGGATGATGTGCCGCCGGAATATGGTCCTGATCTGGACCCAGGGGTACGTGCAATGTTCAAGGCCACATATTAGTACTTCGACAACCGGATGAAGTCCCTCGACGAGACGGTGAATAACGGTTTTCAGGACATGCAGGCAGCCCTCCGTCGCCTAGGGGAGAGGGATCCTGGTGTGGCTGCTCCAGCAAGGCCAGAACAGGCCCTGCAGCGCCGGCCACCCCTGCCGGTCCGTGACGCAGATGTTGTGAACGACAACTTTGATGCGGAGTCCGAGGATGGTTCTGATGCTGACGGCGGCTTGCCTCGCCGATGGCCGACCACGATATGATGTTCATCCCCATGCTGCTAGACCAAGGCGGCGCCGCGACGAGGGCGAGGATGATGGTATTGGTAGAATAAAAATTACTATACCGTCGTTCACAGGCAAGGCTGGTCCCGAGGAGTATCTTGAGTGGGAGATGCGTGTGGAGCAAAATTTTGATAACCATCGTTACTCCGAGGAGCGAAAGATTCGGTTTGCTTCCCTTGAATTTTCAGGTTACGCATTAATTTGGTGGGATCAACTTAACCGTAATGACGCGCGGCCAGAATCTTGGCGTGAGATGAAGCGTACAATGCGTGCTCGCTTTGTGCCAGCTTATTTTCAGAAGGAGAAACACACAAAGCTTCGACGTCTGGTCCAAGGAGCCATGCCGGTGGATGAGTACTACCAAAGGATGCAAGTTTTGATGATCCGAACGAATGTGCATGAATCTGATGATGCAACCATGACACGATTCTTCGAAGGACTAAATGAAGATATACGCGATCTTGTTGATTTGATGCAGTATAATGATATGCATGAGCTTCTTCATCAAGCGCAGCGAGCCGAACAGTGGGTCCTGGCAAAGCAAGTTTCCAAAGGCCGCACCAGTTTCAGCATGGGACGACGCTCCTTTTCGAATGATGATGATAATATCAAATCGGTTTCATCCTATAGGCCAGCTGTCACCGATCACAAGCAAATGAGCAAAGAACCTATTACCGCGAGCAAAGTGGCTTCGAGGGCTGAATCTAGTGCGCAGACTGCTACACGTACTAGTGAGATTGTGTGTTACACATGCGGAGGTAGAGGGCACAAACGCATAGATTGTCCGAACAAGAAGAGAGTGCTCCTTGCTCATGATGGATATGGTACTGAAGACAAAACTGATTCAGAGTCTGAGGAGTCCAAGCAAGAGGATAGTGAATCCAATGTTATCAAGTGTTATCCAAGGGAAAATGATATGCCATGTATCATGGTCCAGCGAGCTAAAGAGGATCAAATTATAAACACGGGACAACGGTGGAAAATTTTCCAATCACTTTGAAAGATCAAAAATAAGTGTTGCAAGTTGATTATCGATGGAGGGAGCTACACCAATGTTATAAGCAAGAATGCAGTGGATGCATTAGGATTGAAAACATGGCGACATCCGCAACCCCATTGCATTGAGTGGCTGTACAATTCCGGCCGTCTCAAGGTGACGCACAGGGTACGCGTAAAGTTCAATATTGGCACGTATTATGACGAGGTGCTTTGTGATGTTGTGACAATGGATGTGTGTCAATTGTTATTGGGTCGTCCATGGCAGTACGATCGCAATGCTATACATGAGGGGAGGACCAACACTTACGTGTTTCGAGATGTTGGCATCAAACGTGTGCTCAAGCCTATGGGTAACAATGCTATTAAGATTGATCCCAGATTTTCTGTACACAAGGATAATTTGAAGAGTTCTTCGAAACTGCGGACGGTTCCGCTTAAAGGGGGAGGGGATGATGCGGACACCCCAAGTACTCTTGTCGTTCCACCATTACTAGCAATTAAAGTATATTCCAAGAAAGAGGTTGGCTATGAAAACAAGATGCAAAAGTATGTGATTCCTGCTCTACGTCATCAGAATATAACTTGTGCTTCAGAACAGAGAGGAATCTTAGGTGTGATGCCTGTTCCATCTGCTACTCAAGGGAGATGGTCAGCTACATCATATACTCTACATACTGAATGTAACAACGTTATCACAAATAATCCTTTCATTGGTTCAGTTGCTGATCAGATCGTGCCTCAGGAAGAAGTAAAGCCCATGTTCAGAACACCGTGCCAATATTTCTACGTAGGCCAAATCAGAATGAAAGTTTGACCTTCACGTACCATCAACTTGATTTCAGTTTGGCCTAGAAACCATACATGCATGTATATGTACGTGCGTACTGGAGTCAATCATCATACACACGTATTATGGGAAGTAATAGATATTCTTGGCGTAGAGAAGGAAACGTGTGCGTCCTTTTTTTTACTTATATTTAGTTTTGTAAGATTTTATATTATCCTTTTTTTATTTGTTGCGTACAATTTGTAACAGGTGAGGAGTCCTCATCGTTTACTAGTTCAGGTTATGTTTTTTTTTCTAGAGTTACACATCACCTATATAAGCCAGGGGTGCCGCGTTGTGTAAAGGAAGGTTTTAGTTTATGAATAAAGATACTCAGAAATTGCATCTGATGGATGCACCAATTTTGTGCTCCTGCGATCCTTATTTTGGTTCGTGATTGCATGTGTTCCAGCGGCTTGATTACCAGGGCACAAGTTTCGTTCGGTTCTTGATCTTCAAGGATTGACCCAATCTCTTCTTCTTTTCCATCTACTATTCTTCATCTGCTAATTACTTTGCTGCCGCCGCTGATCAACCATTAGGCCAATCCATCTATCTAGTCCAGCTACTAGTCTTCTTTACACCAGGGTAACACATAAGAATTGACTCAAGTTTATTTGAGCCATATCAATCCGTCACACACGACGGTACTGCACATTTATCATTAGTTCAAGTTGTTTAGCTACACAACATGAGCAAAGATTGTTAACATGGCATCTCACTCAAGCATGGCATATCACTCAAGCATGACAAGAGGTGAAGCAAATAATAAACTATCTATGCTAGTCAGTTTAAGTGGGGGGTAAAACCTATACATGACATCTATTACGGACCCCACGATATTTATTGCATTTGATACTGTTCCGCCCTAAACATATTTTATTATTTTTATTAGCAAGCAAGAGCGACATAAACATGATCTACACGCAATTCTAGTCAAGTTATATGTAAGAAACATTTTAATCGAAGCAACGGTTGAAAAGTTATTAAAGAAACAGTTTACGATGGCAAGGGTTGTAATTAGCAGTCAAATAGCGTGTAAACAAAGTCAAACATGGCAACAAGATTTTTTTTATTAATCTACACAAAATACTAAGAAACTTTCATGTTTAACGCGTCGCGATCCGAGCTACCGTTAAAAAGATATGGACATCACGAAATTACAACACAATTTGCCATATTAATAAACAGAAAAAAAGAACTAACGTCTCCTGGGCCGAATAGCAGCTACTCGGCGCTAAACAGAGATGGGCCAAGCCCACTACCGCAACAGAAATAAAAAATAAAAAAAAGGAAAAGGGGGGTTGCTTACCACTGGGCCGAGGCCCAACTCGCGGGGGCGGAGAATAGGAGGCGCTCGCCCGGTGCGGAGAGAGGCCGCTAGGCTGCGAGGGTGCACTGGGCCTTGGTTCACAGACGGGCCATCGGCGCCACGTCGGCCTAGCCGAGTGCAGCGAGCGCTGGTCACTGTGCTCGTCCTCGACAGGAGCCAGGCGGCGACGGGGGGACTCCGCTGAGGTCCGAGTTGGCCTGGGGCCACGGGATCAGGGCGCGGCGGAGGGGATCCACTGGATCCGGTCGCTGGCGGGGTTCCAGGGGCGGTGATACGTCCAAATTGCATCACTATTTTATATCGTAATTCATCCTTATTCATTGATATATTTCACATTACGATGATGTTCTTATGTTGTTTTGTCTTATTTTACACAGTTTGCAACTTTTCGGTGCCGAAGCAGCAGACGCAGGATTCAACGGTAAAAAGTGGACGTTGAGTTGCTGAAGAAGAATATCTCCAAATTACCTGAAAATCGACGGGGGGTATTTTCCAGGAGATTCACGCAGACTCGCCAAAGTGGGGCCAGAGGGGCCCCAGGCGGCCACCTGGCGCGACCCCACCCCTGGCCGCGCCGGGAGGGCGCCTGGAGCCCTGGGGCCACTCCCGGCTCCACCCTCTGGCCTATATACTCCTCGTTACGCAAAAACCCTAAAAAGGGAAGCTTTCACGGAGTTCCGCCGCCGCTCCGTGGCGGAAACCTACAGAGAAGAAAAGGGCTCTCCGGCGGGCAGATTCCGCCGAGGAGATCACCTCCTAGAAGGGGAGATCATCGCCATCGTCATCACTATCGTCACGGGCATCAGTGAGATCATCATCAACATCATCCCCAACATCAGCACCATCTCCACCACCATCCAATCTCACCTCGAAAGTTCATCTTGTGTTGTAATCCGTACTATCTATCCTCTCTACTCTACCGGTGTTGATTACTACTTTGTGGTGAATGATATTGAGTTTTGTTGGAGAAATACCATTATGTCCAGATTGTTTATTATATATTTATCACCTCTGATCATGATCTCTTTTATGTCTTGTGAGTAGTTACTTTAGTTCTTGAGGACATGGGAGAAGTCTAGTTGTTAGTAGTCATATGATGTTGAAGTAATTTGTGTTGTTTGATATTTAAGTTGTGTTGTTATTTTCCTAGCGGTGTTGTGTGAGTCGAACACTCAACACTTCGCCTTCTTAAGGACCTAGGGGAATACATTGTGTATTGAGAATACTTACGGTGGGTTGCCGGAGTGACAGAAACCTGAACCCCAGTTTTCACGCTTTTGCACAAGGGAATAATGGATCCTTGATCTTATTGCTGTGGTTAGGCTTTGCCTTAATTTCTATCTTGTATTTGCGGATGCTTGCAAGATGTTTAATCATAAGAGTGCACTTATCTTAGTCTAGAAGGTGTACTAGCATAGATCCACCCACTCAACACTTATCAACACAACACTTGTTATCGATACGGAGTATGGCGAAAGCATGTGACTACCTCTCCATGTGTCCTCAAGAACGCTTTAGTCTTTATAAGTTCAGTTGCCAGGCTATCCTTTGCTCAAAAGTATTGGGCCACTTGATACTCCTCAGTACTATTTACTTTGCTTGCTTTTATCTTATTGTTGCTTATATCGAAAACCCCTAAAAAAGTTATCTTTCAGTGCTTGCAGTTATTCCTTGTCCAAAATCACCTATCAATACCTTTCGCTCCTCGTTGGGTTCGACACTCTTACTTATCGAAAATGCTACAATAGATCCCTTTACGTTGAGGGTCATCAAGCTACGTTTTCTGGCGCCGTTGCCGGGGAGCAAGCTACGTTTTATGGCGCCGTTGCCGGGGATCATAGCGCTATTGGTAAGTGAAGCTGGTAAGGAAATTTTTGTATTGTTGTTTTAATTTTGCTGTTGTTGTTCTTTGTCCGTATGGACAACCTAGCTATTGGATCATTGCTTATGGGGAAGCGCCCCACATCTGTGGTGGTTGTTCCTCCCCATACTGAAATTGTGCCTTATAAAATACCAGCTGGTATTATCGATTGTGTTTTGGCTAATCGTTATGCAGGAGACAGACATCCCAGTGAACACTTGCTATATTTATCACAACTTTGTTCACTATTTAAGCTTGCAGGTGTATCAATGGAGTTTGTCATGAAGAAATTGTTCTCCGTATTGCTTACAGAAAAAGCTTCAGATTGGTATAAGCTTCTCGATAACTCTCATTTGTTTGAATGGCCAGAGCTTATGTCCCTCTTTTATACCAAGTTTTATCCTCTTCATGAAATTCATCGAGACAGGAATTATATCTATTACTTTTGGTCTCGTGACGGGGAAATCATCGCTCAAGCTTGGGGGAGATTGAAATCTCTAATGCTCAAATGTCCTATTCATGAGCTCGCCAAGAAAACTATACTTCAAATTTTTTATGCTAGACTTTCTCGTCAGGATAAGGAGATGTTGGATGCCTCCTCTAGTGGGGTATTTCATACAAAAAGCGTTGAAGAAAGATGGGATCTCCTTGAAAGGATCCAGAAGAATACCGAAGATTGGGAAATAGATAAAGGTATTGAACCCTCTATAAATTATGAGCATGATTATATAGAGAGCTATGTGAAAACGGATTACTTTAATGCCTTTTGCTCTAAGATTGGTCTTGATTCCCATCTAATGATTGATTTTTGTAAGGACTTTGCCTCTCATATCGACTCTTCTAAGAAGAAGAAGAGTCAGCATCATAAACCCTTCAAGGAATTACCTATTGATATTCATGTTGCTGACCCTATTGTGCCTGCAGTTATATATGAAAAGCCCCCTTTTCCCGTAAGAATAAGGGAACACTCTTTTGTGACAGGCATAATGAACAAGAGTGAGAGAAGAATAGATGAACCTGAGGACCAGATCAAGGTCGATCCTCGAGTTGCATTGGTTAAAGATCTTATTACTAATGATGCTTTAGATTCCATTATAAATTTTTGTGTTGTTTCTACTAACCTTGTCACAACCAAGAATAAGGGCCCAATTTCAAGTACACCAGTAGTATCTGTTAAAATTGGAGATCACAATTATTATGGGCTATGCGATTTGGGATCGAGTGCTAGTGCTATCCCGTATTCACTTTATCAAGAGATCATAGGTGAGATTTCACCTTGTGAACTTGAAGAAGTTGATGTTACTATTCATCTTGCAAACAGATCAACTATCTCTCCTATCGGAATTGTGAGAGACGTTGAAGTCTTATGCGGAAAGGTAAAATATCCTACCGACTTTCTAGTACTTGGTTCAGTAAGGGATAATTTTTTTCCTATTATTTTTGGTAGACCTTTTCTCAGAACCTGTGGAGCTATAATAGATTGCAAGAAAGGTAAAGTTTCTGTTGAATTCAATGGTGAGCCATATGAATTTAACTTTTCTAAGTTCTCTAAGCAGCCTCGTGGTACTGATTTGCCTAGTAATGATAAGATTATTGAAGATATTGCTTCCGTTGCTATCCCTCCTAATGACCCTTTGCAGCAATATATGGAAGACCACGAGAATGATTTGCATATGCAGGAGAGGAATGAGCTGGACAAAATATTCTTAAGACAACCTGTTATCCTAAAGCACAACCTTCCAGTTGAGCCTTTGGGAATTTTGTCACAACCAAAAGAAGATCCAGTGTTTGATCTTAAACCTCTTCCCGATTCGCTCAAATATGCTTATTTGGATGTAAAGAAAGTATATCCTGTTATTATCAATCCTAACCTTTCAGGGTATGAAGAAGATCATCTATTGGAAGTACTTCACAAACATCGAGGTGCAATTGGCTATACCCTTGATGATCTTAAGGGGATTAGTCCGTCTATTTGTGAACATACCATCAACCTTGAACCTGATGCTAAACCAGTTGTTGATCATCAACGACGGTTGAATCCGAAAATGATGGATGTTGTAAGAACTGAGATTCTCAAGCTTCTAGCCGCAGGTATTATCTACCCTATAGCTGATAGTAAGTGGGTAAGCCCGGTCCATTGTGTTCCAAAGAAAGGAGGAACAGCTGTGGTTCCTAATGATAAGAATGAACTAATACCTCAGAGAATTATTATTGGATATAGAATGTGTATTGATTACAGGAAGCTGAACAAGGCAACCAGGAAGGACCACTACCCGTTGCCGTTCATCGACCAAATGCTTGAAAGGTTATCCAAAAATACTCATTTTTGTTATCTTGATGGTTATTCTGGCTTCTCTCAAATTCATGTTAACACCGCTGATCAAGAGAAGACCACTTTTACTTGTCCCTATGGTACTTATGCTTACAGACGTATGCCTTTTGGTTTATGTAATGCCCCTGCTACTTTTCAAAGGTGCATGTATGCTATCTTTCATGGTTTTTGCGAAGAAATTGTGGAGGTATTCATGGACGATTTCTCCGTCTATGGAACCTCTTTTGACCATTGTCTCCACAACCTTAATAAAGTTTTGCAGAGATGTGAGGAGACAAATCTGGTGCTTAACTGGGAGAAGTGCCACTTTATGGTCAACGAGGGAATTGTTCTTGGCCACAAGATTTCCGAGAGAGGAATTGAGGTGGACAGGGCCAAGATCGAAACAATTGAAAGGATGCCCTATCCAAGGGACATCAAAGGTATTCGTAGTTTTCTCGGTCATGCTGGTTTCTATAGAAGATTTATTAAAGACTTTTCTAAGACTTCGAGACCCCTCACTAATCTTCTCTAGAAGGACGTTCCTTTTGTTTTTGATGAAGATTGTAAGGAAGCCTTTGAAGTTCTTAAGAAAGCTTTAATAACTGCTCCTATAGTACAACCATCTGATTGGAATTTACCTTTTGAAATTATGTGTGATGCTAGTGATTTTGCCGTTGGAGCTGTTTTAGGACAAAGGGTTGATAAGAAGTTGAATGTTATATCTTATGCTATCAAAACCCTTGATAGTGCGCAAAAGAATTATGCTACTACTGAGAAGGAATTCTTAGCAGTGGTGTTTGCTTGTGATAAGTTTAGGCAATATATTGTTGATTCTAAGATTATTGTTCATACTGACCATGCTGCCATTAAGTATCTTATGGAGAAAAAGGATGCCAAACCAAGGCTCATCCGATGGGTACTCCTTCTTCAAGAATTTGATTTGCAGATTGTCGATAGGAAAGGAGCAGGAAATCCGGTGGCGGATAATATTTCAAGGATGGAAGATATACGGCATGATCCCATTCCAGTCAACGACAGTTTTCCAGACGAACAACTAGCTGTTGTTAAAGTACAATCTCTCTCTGATCCTTGGTTTGCAGATTATGCTAACTTTATCGTTGCAAAGTTTTTTCTTCTAGGTTTAACATTTCAGCAAAGGAAGAAGTTCTTCCATGATTTGAGGCATTACTTTTGGGATGACCCACATCTTTTCAAAGAAGGTCCAGATGGGATCGTGAGAATATGCGTACCGGAACACAAGCAGAAGGACATTCTCAAACAATGTCACGACAGTCCGTATGGAGGACATCATGCTGGTGAGAGGACCACACATAAGGTTCTTCAATCAGGTTTTTATTGGCCTACTCTCTTTAAAGATGCTAGAAATTATGTTTTATCTTGTGATAAGTGTTAGAGAGTTGGTAATATTAGTAGAAGGAATGAGATGCCTATGAATTACCCTCTAGTGATTGAGCCTTTTGGTTGATGGGGTTTTGATTTTATGGGTCCTTTTCCTTCCTCACACAAGTACACTCACATTTTAGTTGCTGTTGATTATGTTACCCAGTGGGTAGAAGCAATCCCCACTGAAAGCGCTGATCACAAGACATCTTTGAAAATGCTCAAGGATGTAATTTTTTCTAGGTTTGGAGTACCCAGGTACCTCATGACTGATGGGGGTTCACACTTTACACATGGAGCTTTTAGAAAGGCTTTAGCCAAGTACGATGTCAATCATAGAATTGCTTCACCATACCACCCTCAAACTAGTGGGCAAGTTGAGCTCACCAATAGAGAGATCAAGTTGACCTTACAGAAGACAGTCAATATAAATAGAAAGGATTAGTCAAATAAGTTAGGAGATGCTTTGTGGGCGTATAGAATTGCTTACAAAAACCCCATGGGCATGTCTCCCTATAAGATGGTCTATGGAAAGGCTTGCCATTTGCCATTAGAATTAGAACACAAAGCTTTCTGGGCTATTAGGGAGCTTAATGCTGACCCGAAATTAGCTGGTGAAAAGCGTCTCATGAACTTGACTTCTCTAGATGAGTGGAGAAGTGAAGCTTACGAGAGCGCTAAAATGTTCAAGGAAAAGGTAAAGAAGTGGCATGATAGGAGGATTCTGAAACGTGAATTTAATGTTGGTGATAAAGTTTTGTTGTTTAGATCCCGTTTCAGGTTTTCTCTAGGTAAACTACTTTCCAGGTGGGAAGGGCCATTTCATATTGAGGAAGTCTACCGCTCAGGTGCAATCAAGATTAACAATTTCGAAGGCACCAAACCTCAAGTGGTGAATGGGAAAAGACTTAAGCATTACATAGCAGGAGATCCTGTCAATGTTGATGTGGATTTGGTATACACAAAATCTCATGAAGAACATGTTGCAGCCCTGTTCCAGACACCAGCAGAAGCATAATAAGGAAAGGTATATATTACCGTAAGGAACCATCGCGAAACTGCCATATAAGTTCCAGATTACGAGTTTTTGCAAAATATAGAAAATTTGAGGCCTAAGTGGAGCCGGAGACCAGCTCCAGGGGTCCCAGGCGCCCCCCACCCCTGGCCGCGCCGGGAGGCCGCCTGGGCACCCCGGAGCCCGTCTCCGACTCCGCTTTGACCTGTTACCTTCCTTTCTGTGCAGAAATTTTTGCTATATATTTTCCCGGGTCGTTCCGGCAACGTATCTCACGATTTCGTGTGTTTTCTTTTTGAGTTGTTTCTGCCAGGACTAAAAGCTGAGTAGTAGAGATGTCTTCTTGTGGCTCGAGCGGAGAGGACTTCTTGGGATGGCGTCTACGTCAAGTCCAGAAGGATCTTAATCAAGGGAAGCATGTTGATTGGGCTACCGAAGAAGAAACTGCCGCAAGACAAGCGGAGATGAGCGCTCCGTGAGGGAGGAAGTCAAGACTATCGCCGCACAACAACAAGGAGCCCCGAGCAATCCTATCATGGTGGGATCTGTCCAACCTCATTATGATATTTCTCTTAACCTTTCAGGGCCCTGCACTTCACCTGAAGATCAACGTATGCTTTCCACCATCTCCGAGGCCTACCGCATCACCAACCAACTCTGTGAAGATTTCTGTGTGCTACAAGTACAGGTGAAAGTCTTGGAGTCAGAGAACCGAACCCTTCACCGTGTCATCAGGGATCTGAAGAAACAACCACAACAGGATGAGGAGTAAATCTCCTTGGGTAATGGCATCCCCTTAGCTTGTTCTAAGCTTGGGGGAGTGCCCGGTATTTTTATCTTTATCTATGTCTTTTAGAGTCAAGTAGAGTCGTATCATGTCTAGGGAACTTATCTTATAAAATAGGTGTTTGCATTGAGGTCTATCACTCCTTTTTGGAGAGTTATGTATCCGTGAGTGTGGAGTCATCTATGATGGAATATTAATGAGAAGTCTATTGATCCCTTCGCTGCATTCGGTATTCTCTTCACGCAATCGACCTCATGATGATTCTTATGGGAGTATTGACCTTATATCAGGTATGGCTTTGAAAACTTTATTTAATCTTGGCAAACATAGCTTTGGTCATGACAACAAGCATGTTATTTTTCTCAAAGTAGCGACATAGCCAAAACCCTCTTTGTTATTATGCTTGTAGTGTTATGTTGACAAGGAAGACAACTTGATGTGCTTTGCTTGTTTTAATATTTATGCTTTATATTGCTTTGCATCCAAGTCATCATCAATTGTCTGTTCTCTCAAAGCCTTTGCTAGCCAAATCTCTGTACTAAGCGGAATTCTTCTTGTGCATCCATACCCTGAAACCAGTATCTTCCATATGAGTCCACCATACCTTCCTATTCGTGGTATTCCACTACCACTCCTAAAGCATAGAATTTTTGTGTTATCCTTAGATGTTCAAAATCTTCCATTTTGTGCCCCTGTTTTAGCTCATGAGGAAGTAGTAGTTAATTCATGACCTTCTTAAGTTGGACAAGTTTTACCCTGGGATTGCATGTCTAATCTGCAAACCCCTAATACGAGGAGGAACTGGCATGAGTGCGCCCAGCTCACAAAAGATAATACAACAAACAAACCCTCCTTCACGCTTTGTTCATGAGAAATCAGAAAACTTTGGCAGTGATAAACAAAGGAGATTGCGGGGATGTGATCATCCCCGTTTGGGAGCCGTTCCTCGAAACTTGTCCAATCTGAGAAGCAATTGAGTTACCTATTAGCATTCATTGACAAATCATGCACCTCTCAAAACTTGTTTTCATTCTGTTTGATTTAAGGATAACACTTGAGTTTTCCCTGCTTGCCTTTAACAAGGCTTTTCCTTTACTTTTATGTTGAGTCAGTTTGCCCTACTTCCTCCTTTCCCAGAGAGAACAGACACTTGATGCTGATGAGGATTCATCCATATAATGCAGCATTAAAGTTTTGCCATGCCATATCATTGTTGACATTATCTCTTGATAAGTAAGTTGTTTGCAATAGCATTTGCCAAGCAAACATCTTCCTTTGTGTTAGCATTTGCACTTCATGACTAATAGATTGTTCTTTCAAAAAAGTTCCAAATTATCTCTTCAAAATATAAATAGAAAGAGAAAAGGTAAAAGCTATTAGTTGTTCTTGACCAAAGGACATGTTTGCCATGATTTGATGAGTTTCCTTAGCCCTAATTTTGATCATACTTGTTATTACTCTTTCATAAGGGCTTTATGAGTTGGAGATTGTTTTTTAGGATGTTTGAGTTTGGTGAAAAGATCATGATGCTTCTTGTCCGTATTTTATTTATCGACACTTCACTCTCTAAACTTGTGGACAGGTTTACCGAGCTCAGTTTTCGCTTGGGGACAAGCGAGGTCTAAGCTTGGGGGAGTTGATACGTCCAAATTGCATCACTATTTTATATCGTAATTCATCCTTATTCATTGATATATTTCACATTACGATGATGTTCTTATGTTGTTTTGGCTTATTTTACACAGTTTGCAACTTTCCGGTGCCGAAGCAGCAGACGCAGGATTCAGCGGTAAAAAGTGAACGCTGAGTTGCTGAAGAAGAATACCTCCAAATTACCTGAAAATCGACGGGGGGTATTTTCCAGGAGATTCCCGAAGACTCGCCGAACAGGGGCAGAGGGGGGCCACAGGAGCCCCAGGAGACCACCTGGCGCGGCCCCACCCCTGGCCGCGCCGGGAGGGCGCCTGGAGCCCTGGGGCCACTCCCGGCTCCCCCCTCTGGCCTATATACTCCTCGTTACGCAAAAACCCTAAAAAGCGAAGCTTTCGCGGAGTTCCGCCGCCGCTCCGTTTGCAGAAACCTACAGAGAAGAAAAGGGCTCTCCGGCGGGCAGATTCCGCCGAGGAGATCACCTCCCAGAAGGGGAGATCATCGCCATCGTCATCACCATCGTCACGGGCATCATCGAGATCATCATCAACATCATCCCCAACATCAGCACCATCTCCACCACCATCCAATCTCACCTCACAATTTCATCTTGTGTTGTAATCCGTACTATCTATCCTCTCTACTCTACCGGTGTTGATTACTACTTTGTGGTGAATGCTATTGAGTTTTGTTGGAGAAATACCATTATGTCTAGATTGTTTATCATATATTTATCACCTCTGATCATGATCTCTTTTATGTCTTGTGAGTAGTTACTTTAGTTCTTGATGACATGGGAGAAGTCTAGTTGTTAGTAGTCATATGATGTTGAAGTAATTTGTGTTGTTTGATATTTAAGTTGTGTTGTTATTTTCCTAGTGGTGTTGTGTGAGTCGAACACTCAACGCTTCGCCTTCTTAAGGACCTAGGGGAATACATTGTGTATTGAGAATGCTTACGGTGGGTTGCCGTAGTGACAAAAACCTGAACCCCAGTTTGCACGCTTTTGCACAAGGGAATAATGGATCCTTGATCTTATTGCTGTGGTTAGGCTTTTCCTTAATTTCTATCTTGTATTTGCGGATGCTTGCAAGATGTTTAATCATAAGAGTGCACTTATCTTAGTCTAGAAGGTGTACTAGCATAGATACACCCACTCAACACTTATCAGCACAACACTTGTTATCGATACGGAGTATGGTGAAAGCACGTGACTACCTCTCCATGTCTCCTCAAGAACGCTTTAGTCTTTATAAGTTCAGTTGCCAGGCTATCCTTTGCTCAAAAGTATTGGGCCACTTTCTACTCCTCAGTACTAATTACTTTGCTTGCTTTTATCTTATTCTTGCTTATATCGAAAACCCCTAAAAAAGTTATCTTTCAGTGCTTGCAGTTATTACTTGTCCAAAGTCACCTAGCAATACCTTTCGCTCCTCATTGGGTTCGACACTCTTACTTATCGAAAACGCTACAATAGATCCCTTTACGTTGAGGGTCATCAGGCGGCGCGACGTGGTTTGCAGCGGCGGCGCGATGAGCTCGGGGAGGCTGTCCATGGCGCTGGCTGTGGTGGCCTGGAGAGAGAGAGAGGAGGTCAGGATCGAGGAAGAAGAGAGGGAAAGGAGAGGAGGAGGGCGCACGCGAGGCGCTCACCGGCGCGCGAGGGTCGCGGCGTGGTGGCTCGCCGGCCAGGGCACGGGCGGCGGCGCGGTCGGGAGAGCGCTCGGGAGGAGCTCCCACAGGAGGAGCCCGGCGTGGGACTTCGATCTGATGACGTGGCTCCACGGGATCCCTCCGATCCGGATCCGACGTTTCAGATCGACTGATCTGGATCCGAGGGGGGATTGGCTGGCTGTGGAAAACAAGGGAGGCTAGGGGCTAGGGTTTCCAAAATAGGATGTGTAGCACTGCTATTTATAGCATGGGGCGGTTAGGAGGGGATTTGGGGCTCCAAAAGGGTCCGTTTAGGGTCCGGTTTTTTCGGGTGGGCTAGAATCCGAAGATAAGCAGGGAATCCGGGGGTCCAGCTAAAGGCACGCGCGGCATTTTGTAAATACGCCCCTCGGACTTATACCGGCTACTATGCCTGGCACATCCGAACGTTCACCTACCCGACGAAGTCGGAATCACGCGAAATTCAAAAGACCGCCTTGCTGCACTAGACTGACGTCGTCTACATCGTTTAAAACCAAAAGAGAACGTCGAGCACCCCCGATAAAATAACCCATTTAAATATAAATGGGGGTTTTCGCACCGAGGGTGAAGGCTGATCTTGTGCCGAAAGTTGCGACGGTGATCGAGTGACTTTCCCGGTGCCGCAACGAGGCCGTGTGCCGTGTGGACGGGGTCCGGTCACGCAAGCCCGATACGAGAAGGAGGGGGGAATATTCACCAATTAATAAATTGGTGAAGCAACCACCGCAAACAATACAAGCAAGCTACAAAACAACGCAACAAACAATTTTTTTTAATTAGGGTGGAATTTCCGGGCTATTACAGTATGCCGCTGCCAGTGTAGCAGGAACATGTATGACATGAAGATCAAGTCATGAAGAGGTGGATGTTGCATGGCAATATATCTCGGAAAGGCTATGGAAATGCCTTGATAGGTAGGTATGGTGGCTGTTTTGAGAAAAGATATAAGGAGGTTTATGATGACAGAGCATATCATGCCAAGGGTTTGGATGTACCGGCGAAGGTGGACGCCAACTCTCGGAGTGAGAAGAAGGCAATGTACGGTACAGGAGAGGCTAGCAAATATGAGGAGGTGGAAGTGTCAACTTTCAATACTTACATTAGTCCGAAGAACTCATGCACTTATTATCGGTAACTCTCAATCTAATAAGGAGGTTCACAAAGAGACAAGTACCCCGAGGAGGAGTGTATGGGGGTTTGGTTATCCTTGCGCATCCTCGACTCATGGTACGTGAGTGTACTCTAATATTCGATCCCTCCAAAGATTAGCGATCCATCTAGTAGCTAGAGTTCTCAACTAGTTTTGCAGGTTTTTGTAAATAAACACGGATTTCCCAAAATACGACACCTATCACTAATAGGCTAGAGCTCTTGACACCAAAAGTTCAAACATTACTCACATCAATACCTCAAAACTATTGCAAGTTACTACTAAAATTAAATAGCAACCTCAATTACCTACTTTCAAGACAAGACACAACTCAGTGCAACAACCAACTCTCTTAACAATATAAACATGAAAACTAAAGAGTGTTCCAACAACAAACTAAACAAAAGCCAAGGCTCTTGCTAAAGACAAACTAAGACTAAAACTAAACATGGCCATAGCTACGAAAAGATAAAGAACACACAACAACAAAAAGATAAGCATGAAAAATCCTATGATGTGTTCTAGATTTTGGAAGTGGAGCGTGTTTCTCTCCCACACAAAGTAAGATGGGGTCTAACTTGTTATGAACATCAAGAAAAGCTAAAGAAAACTAAAAATAAAACCTAAGAGCGGGACGCTCCAAGCATAGCACATAACGCATGAAGTGATAAAAATATAGCGAGATGAAGGACGAACCGATGATTGTTGATGGAGAAGGGGATGCACGGGGGCATCCCCAAGCTTAGACGCTTGAGTCTCGTTGAATATTTATTGGGGATGCATGGGGGCATCCCCAAGCTTGAGCGCTTGACACTCCCGGATCTTCCTTCATCATCTTCCATCGCACACTTGAAAACTCCCTTCATACATAACTCATCATAAGCTGATTAGAGAGGTTAGTACCCTTAATAAAATAATTTTCCCCACTGGATATAAAGATACTCTTGAATAGCTACTGTTTATCAAGATTCCAAAAAGGTTTTTGCAAAGAAAAAGCAAGCTTAAGGTTTTCAAAAGTAAGGAGAGACAAAACGTGGCAGAATCTGTGAAAAACAAAACAACAGGTAGTTGAGAAATTTTTCGGGGTTCTTCTTCAACTCAAATAAAAAAACTCAGAACATACGAAAGTTTAACATATGTATAGAGCACGCCGTGTAAAAAGGCAGCTAAAAAAGATGAACTGGTGATTTGATCCCATTTTTTCCGTCAAGAAGACATAATCTGTTTTCTGGACAACATGTCACAACTTTTGCTTCCCTTGTCATAAGAGGCTATAACTTGGCACAAAGCTTGAAAATAAAGATACAATGATGTTTCTACAGTAGTAACAATCTTCAAGACCACTAAAAACAGAAGTAAAAACATCTTGGGTTGCCTCCCAACAAGCTCTTTCTTTTACGCCTTTAAGCTAGGCATAAGGCAAAAGAAGAATCAAGTTTTATCAAGAGAAAAAGAATAGCTAGCCCATGTAACGGACTCAAAAGGTAACTTGACTTTCTTTCTACGGAAGTGTTCCATCCCCTTTTTGAGAGGGAATTGAAATTTTATATTGCCCTCTTTCATGTCAATGATAGCACCAACGGTGCAAAGAAAAGGACGTCCCAAAATAATTGGACATAAAGGTTCACACTCTATATCCATAATAATAAAATCAACGGGAACAAAGTTGTCATTGACATTTGACAATGATAAGCACATCGTCTTTACGGAAGAATCGACAAGTCGAACACCAAAAGAACAAGAATCAAAAGGTTTCAATTCAAACATATCATACATTCTTTTGGGCATGACGGAGGTACTAGCTCCAACGTCACATAAAGCATAGCAAGAGAAGTTATTTAATTTAATTTTGATCATAAGGTCCCAACCATCATCTAGGTTCCTAGGTATGGAGGCTTCTATCCTAAGATTCTCCTCCCTAGCTTTGATGAGAGCATTTGTGATATGCTCCGTGAAGGCAAGATTAAGTGTGCTAGTGTGGGGGTCTCTAGAAATTTTGTGTAGTAAGCTAATAACTTCTGAGAGGGTGCAACTATCAAAATCAATATCACTACTATCAAAGGTGGTAGTAGTGTTATTTAGGCTCACTTGTTTGAAACCCTCTATGTTCATAGGAGTTTCTTCTTCTACGGTTGAGGTATTAGCATCACCGTTAATAGGTCCAATGGGACCAGGAGTGCATTGGGTGCTAATAGTTTCGGTATCCTCAACAATTTGGATAGTGGCAGCTGTGTGGTGCGTAGGAAGGCTCTTAATTCTATCCTCTTACTCTTTTTCTCTAGCCCATCTTTCTCTAAGTTTAGCCATCATCCTAATATTTTCATTAATTTGTAATTGGATAACATTAATAGGGGTGGCCTTCCTCTCCTCAAGGGGAGAGGTTCTAATTTTTACCATCTCAACATCAAGGGCTAAGCTGTCTACCTTCAAACAAATATTATCTAATTTAGCTAACTTTTCTTCTACATTCTCGTTGAAGGCTTTTTGGGTAGTGATAAAGTCTCTAAGCATGCTTTCTATTTCAGAAGTGGGGTTCTTGTTGCTAGGGTAGGTGTTGTTGTTCCCATAGTTGGATGGAAACGGTCTAGGATTACTAGAAAAATTGGCCCTATAAGCAATATTGTTGAAGTTGTTTCTAGCAATGAAGTTCATATCTACTTGTTCTTGAGCAACCAAAGAATTTAAAGGAACATCATGAGGATCAATAGAGGATTGCTTGGTAAGTAGAGACATAATTAAGTCAAAATTTTCATTTAGGGAGGTAATCTCCTCGACAGAGTTTACCTTCGTACCCGTTGGAGCGCGTTCGGTGTGCCATTGGGAATAGTTGGTCATCATCTCATCGAGAAGATTTGTGGCAGCACCAAGTGTAGTTGACATAAAGGTTCCTCCCGCGGCCGAATCTAACAGGTTCCGCGAGGTAAAGTTCAAGCCTGCATAAAAAGTATGGATAACCATCCATGTAGTCAAACCATGTGTAGGGCATTTCTTAACAAGAGATTTCATACGTTCCCAAGCTTGGGCAAAATGTTCATTATCCAATTGCTTAAAATTCATAATGTTACTCCTCAATTGGATAATTTTAGCAGGTGGGTAATACTTCCCAATAAAAGCATCTTTGCACTTATCCCAAGAATCTATGCTATTCCTAGGCAAAGATTGAAACCGGATTTTAGCTCCTTCCCTCAAAGAGAAAGGAAAAAGCTTGATATTAACAACATCACCTTCTACTTCTTTATAATTTTGCATATCACATAACTCAAAAAAATTATTTAAGTGTAAAGCAGCATCATCTCCAACACCAGAGAACTGATCTCTCATAACAAGGTTTAGCAAAGCAGGTTTAATTTCATAAGAGGTAGTTGAAGTGGCAGGTGTGGCAATGGAAGTGAAGATAAAGTCTTTGTTGTTGTAACTAGTGAAGTCACACAACTTGGTGTTTTCAGTGGAACCCATAGTAGGAACAAGTGTGGCAGATTTTTTTGTAAATTGTTATAAAAGACACAAAGATAAAAACTGAAAGGTAAACTAACAAGACTAAAAAGTAAAGGTAAAAGTTAGTGGGAAACTCCCCTATCTTATCACTCGGATTCCCCGGCAACGGCGCCAGAAATTTGCTTGATATGCGAGAGAGGATAATTGCTTCTCGCCCTTCGTTGGTTACTCCAAGTGGAAGGTGAGATGCAGCGTAGTGGCAAGTTTCCCTTGGTGAGGACACCAAGGTTGAGTATCGACCAGTAGGACTCCGAAGATGATAAGTAGGTGGTGAAGCGAACAATGGCGCCATTCACAACCGAAGTTGCTTACTTCATCTGGACCTGCACACAGACACAAATAACTTGGCTCCCAACGAAGTTCAGAGAGGTTGTCAATCTCTCCGGTCTTGTTGTTTACAAAGGATCAAACACAAGGGACACATTTAGAAAGGTTCAAGTTGTTTAGCTACACAAGGTGATCAAAGGTTATTAACATGGCATCTCACTCAATCATGACATAGCACACAAACATGGCAAGAGGTGAAGCATAAGATAAACTATCTATGCTAGTGAATTTAAGTGAGGCACAACCTAAACACGACATCCCACTAAGTGCTCCATGATAATTTAAGTGTTTGGTATTGTTCTGACATAAACCATATTTTAGGTTGCTTAACAACAGCAAATAATAGAATAAGCACAACGTACATGAAATTCTAATCAAGTTACATATAAAGAACATTCCAAACGGAGTTACGGTTAAAAAGATATAAGCAAAACAAGTTATGCACACAATCTGCCAACATCAGGAAGCACACTTTAGAGCAATGCATAAACAAAATAATGAATGCAAACAGGCTCACAAATGAAATGCAACTAAAGTATACATGGCAGGGAGGGCATGGAAAAAGTAATCATGCAAATAGGCGTCATGAACAACTAATTTTAGCCCAAGCAAAATGCAATAAGACATTACTGGTCTAGGAGTTAGTGAAAATAAGGAAAACAAGGCATAAACTGTTATTTTCATGCTGTATAAACAGGGGTATAACTATATGCAAAAGTACAACAACATAACATATCAATATATGAGCATAAAGTAGACATGATGGTGATCAGGTACAAACAAGAATCAAGGTCATATGCATCACAGATCAAAAGATATTAAGCATGAAACATGGCATCGTAAAGTTACAGACTTAGTGAAAAACTGAGGTGGCTGTCAACAATCAGCAGGATAGAAATTTGGAGCTAAACATATCTATGACCAGAAATGTAAACATGACAATGCAATACATATAATGGAGGTACACATGGCATAGATCAAAATGATATATTGCAATGCTCAATAGGATGCATGATTAAAAAGATATAGGGCAGCAAAGTAGCAACTTTATATAAACAGCAGCACACTAACAGCAGGGTCACCACTTTGAAGCTAGAATTAATATAGCTACAGCAGGCAAATATCACAAGTGATTGCATATGATTGAAGTAGACATGATGCTTAAAACACACAAAAAAGAGTCAACATCATAGGCCTCATCGACGTGTCACAATCATCATGCAAACTTACAATAAATAACAGCAGCAGCAGCACACTAACAGAAAATAACAACAGTTAACAGCCTGATGCCCACTTCAACAGTGATTAACAACATCAAGATGGCCTCAAATCAAAATGCTCAAAAAAGATGGATTGAAGTGGACACAATTCTAAACAATTTTCCTTTTGGGAGCAACGTCATCCGACCTACGGTTCACCCGTAAACTTCATAGCAAAACGGAAACAGCACACAATTTTCTCAGACTTCGCAGAATTCAGAGACAAGAAAAAAAAACAGACGAAATAAAAATAATAAAAAAGGGGCGCTGGGCTGGCTCACCATGGGCCGGCCCAAGAGGCAGGAGGAGGCCGTCTGCTGCTGGCGCTGGGCCGCTCGTGCTAGGCCGCCTGGGTCGCGGGTGGGGCGCCGGCCCACCTGGCGGTTCGTCCAGATCCAGTCGGCTCGCGGCGGCAGCCTCCTGACCGGCGGCGAACTACGACACAGGAGCGGGGCGGCGCAGGGCAGGCCGAGGAGACGGAACGGGTGCGACGGCGCCGGTCTTTGGCGGGCCTTGCCGAAGGGGAGGTGTCGCCGACGAGCTCTGAGGCCGTGGTTCCATGGCGGCTCGGCTCGGACCTCCACGGGCGGCCATGGCGGGTGAAAGGTGGTCTGCGGAAGAAAGAGGAGGGGTGAGGAGGGAAAGGAGGCGCGGGAGGAGAGGGAAAGGAGGAGGCGCGGCGCGGCCCGTGGTGCGCTCGCCTGAGCGAGGTGGCGGCAGTGTCCTCCGCGGGTGGCCGGCTCATATCCGGGAATGGGTGGGCCCTGGCGGCGGGATCCCGGCCCTGTGGGCCCCGGGCGTGGCTGGATCCGTCTGGAGGTGGGAGATGACTCCTTCGGGGCGACATGGCGCGTCCAGAGCCGTCGATCTTCGGATCGGACGGCTCTGAGGCCTCTGGATCTTGGGTTTCGGGATTTGGGTGTTTCTTGGCGAAAATTGGGGCAGATCTAGGGGGGTGGCTGCAATTTTTATGCTAGGGAAACCCTAGAAAGGGGTGGGAGAGTGGTGGTCTTTATATAGCCCAGGTGGATGGCAGTTTGGAAAAACATCCCCGGTTTTCTCGCACGCGTGCGTTGTTTACGTTTCTGACCACCGGGGGTCCGCAGGACCTCCGATTCGGGTAAAACTTCAAACTGCGGGATCAACGCGTCGAGCCAGCGGCGTTCACCTCGCGTTGGAACCGTTCTGAGAACACTTTCCGGCGCGCTATAAAAATATCCCGTTGAGTTATCAAACGGGGTTTTTGTTCCGTTGGCTGCGACTGGTCTCGTGCGGTTTTCACAACGGTGATCAGGTGAAACCCGGTGTCGCAAAGGCCGAGTGTCAGGGTGGCAAGGTTCGGTCTCCGTCCGGTACGAGATAAGAGGGGGGGGGGTGGAATAATCGTCGATCGATAAATCGAGGATGCAAACACCGCAAACAAATCAGACAATCAAACAATTCACGCATAAAACAAAATTTTTAATTTTTTTGAAATATGGGCTGTTATAGAGTTGCTGCTATTCGGCTTCATCGAAGGCGCGAACTCGAGGAGATCTGTATCTGAGTTCTCTGGGGAGCACCACCTCCGCTCTGTAAACGAGAGCGAAGGGCGTCTCATTTGTGGCTCGATTGGGTGTGATCCTGATTAATCATAGAACAGCTGGGAGTTCATCCACCCACCGCTTTCCACACTTTTCAAGCCGCTAGAAGGTACGGGTCGAGAGATATCAGAGTACTTCTGAATTGGCTCTCTCTGCCTGGCCGTTGCTCCTCGGATGAGCCACTGAAGCGAAACACACTGCGGTGCCCATTTGCTCGTAGTACTCGAGGAAGGCCTGACTTGTGAACTGGGTGCCGTTGTCCGTGATAATGCAGTTAGGAACTTCAAAACGACACACCAGGCTTCTGATAAACTTGATGACGGATCGCGTCGTGGTCTTGCGGACTTCCTCCACTTCTGGCCACTTGGTGAATTTTTCGATGGCGACGTAGAGGAACTCATAACCTCCTGTAACACGGGGGAATGGACCCAAGATGAACAATCCCTATACTGCAAAGGGCCATGACAGAGGGATGGTTTGGAGAGCTTGTACCTCCATCGCGCTCGAAGCAGCGAAAAAGACAATGCAGAGTGCAACACGGCGCAAGCGCTCAAGGTAATGAGCGACGCTATCGCCGCTTCAACACTGAAAAATTCGAACACAAGATGAACACCCCGCGAACAGACACCAGACATGGACCCCAGCTCACTCGACGACGACGACGACGACAGCAACGATGACCTGCGCAGGCGCCACGACAAACACAGAGATCGAGATAGGGAAAACCGCAGCAACCGACGTAACGGCAATTGGCGACGGGACGCGTGGGATGATATCACACAAAACAAAATCAATCGAGGAAGACACAGACGCGCAGCTCACGAAGAGTAATCGGATGAGCATCTTACGAAGATCTCGAACCTTGCGGAGCCAGATTTTTCGCTTGAGACATACGTGAGACGCCCATGCCCAGAGGTTTCAAGCTAAACTCCATGACCCACAAGTACGATGGATTACAAGAACCAGAAGCATGCCTCGATGACTACTTCACCGCCGTCAAGTTCCAGCGAGGAACAAGACCACAACAATGCAGTACGTGCAGCTCATGCTTGAAGGCTCGTCACGGCACTGGCTAAAAAACCTACAGTGGGGCTCCATCAGCTCGTGGAAACAGTTTCGCGGCGCCTTCATCGAGAATTTCAAGTCAACCAATAAGCGGTCAGCCTCACTCAAGGAACTGAGAGCTTGCAGACAAGGAACCAGAGAATCCTTAAGGGCATACATCCAATGATGGACCATACTCAAAAACTCAGCTGAGGACATATCTGATGAAAGTGCAATCAATGCGTTTAGAAGAGGCCTATAACGCGTAAACTTCAAAGAGCAACTCGGGAAGCTCAAAGTCCGAACACTCGCGCAGTTACTAGAACATGCCTACAACTGGGCCGACGGAGGGGACTCCGAGCACAACGAGTCGAATGCCCCGACGACTCGCACAAATCGCGACTATGAATACTACGACGGTGATAGAGGTTTCAACCGAAGAAGGAAAAGGCCCAGAAGAAACTTCTACGACGACAGAGGACCCGACATGGTCGCGGCCGGCTTCCCAGGCGATAGAGACGGCAGACATCACGAGGACAACAGAACACAACGAAGAGACAACCCGAAAGTTCCAGCACACGCCCAAAAGCGGGACTGGAGGCCCAGACAGCCACGAGATGACGCACGGACATCCCTCTTGGCCAAAGATCAACTAGACGGACCATGCACAATACATGGTTTCAGAGGGGAGCGCGGAGAAATACGATCAAGCCACACCCTCAGGAACTGCAGGCGCTTCACCGAGCTCTCAGAAGAAAAGAGTCGGTCCACAGCTCCAACAACGCAACCCTTGTCAAGCGTGGCAGTCAGGCCTATCGCCCACAATGCACCACCCCCACACGCAGCGCCAGCAAGACAGGTAGCAACCATCCAGGAGCGGCGCTCATCGCCCGATTAAAAAGAAGAATACCGAGAGGCACACGGTCACATCTACATGATCCAAGAAGGAAGGTCGTACAACAGGAAGCAGAAACAAGTCACCAGACAAGTTTTCCTCGCAATCTCCTCCCACCCGGTTGTACCAGAATACCTCCGTGTGTCCGAGACCGACATCACCTTCTCCAGGGAAGACCACCGCCAACAATCCCTCGCCCAGGGCACGCCGCACTAGTGCTCAAAGAAAAAATCGAAAACTATGACATGTCACGAGTCTTTATGGATGGCGGTAGCGGAATCAACATCATATTCACCAAGAACCTGGAAAAGATGTTCATCCAAAACTCAGCACTCAAAACTTCAGGCATGACCTTCCACGGAATTATGCCAGGCAAAGCAGTGTACCCCCTTGGAAAGGTAAGCCTGGATGTAGTCTTCGGCAACGCAAGCACCTTCCGAAAGGAAACGCTAGACATCAAAGTAGTCGACTGGAAATCACAGTACCATGCCATCCTCGGTTGGTCGGCCTTCGCGCGCTTCATGGCGGTGCCGCACTACGCGTACCTCGAGCTAAAAATGTCAGGCCCAAGAGGAGTCATCACAGTCAACAATAGCTTCGTCAGATCTGATCGCTGCGACAGAGAATTCCACAAGATATCAGAAACCTTTGGAGAACAACACACCCGAGGTGTCGACGAGAAGGAAGAAGCACTCCTGGAAAAGACAAGGCACCAGTCGAGGACTTGAAGAACCGACACCTCACGACGAGACCTCAAGCTATCCCAACAACAGCTTTACATTCCTAGGGCTATCCAGCCATCGATCCAAATAACGGGTCGTTTCGTCACAGCCCACTCATGTAAGAACGCAAGGGAAAGATTCTAAATATTCTCCCAAAAGTATCTTAGACAAAACATCATATTTTGCACTCAGGGGCTCGCTCGTAGAAGCCACCCTCCGAGGCGTTATTCGCTCACGCGACTTCATATTTGGCACTCGGGGGCTCGCTCGTAGCAGCCACCCTCCGAGGCGTTATTCACTCACGCGACTTCATATTTGGCACTCGGGGGCTCGCTCGCAGTAGCTACCCTCCGAGGCGTTATTCTCTCACGCGACTTCATATTTGGCACTCGGGGGCTCGCTCGCAGCAGCCACCCTCCTATTCCAGTGCCTAAGGGCTATTCGATATCGCCATCCTATTCCACGTTTAGAGGATATGCTTGATGAACTGAGTGGTGCTTATATTTTCTCTAAAATTGATTTGCGTAGTGGATACCATCAAATTAGGATGAAAGAAGGGGATGAATGGAAAACTGCTTTCAAAACTAAGTTCGGTTTATATGAGTGGTTAGTTATTCCTTTTGGTCTTACTAATGCTCCTAGTACTTTCATGCGCTTAATGAACCATGTTTTGAGAGAGTTTATTGGACGTTTTGTGGTTATGTATTTTGATGATATACTTATTTACAGCCGCACTGAATTTGAACATGGTGATCATATTAGACAAGTTTTGCAAGTGTTGCGTGATGCTAAATTATATGCTAATCTTGAGAAGTGCACTTTTGCAAAAGATAAGGTCATATTTCTGCGATATGTTGTATCTAAGCATGGTGTAGAAGTAGATTCTTCTAAAATTGAAGCAATTCAAAATTGGCCTACTCCCATGAATGTTAGTCAAGTACGAAGTTTTCACGGTCTTGCTGGTTTTTATAGACGTTTTGTGAAAGACTTTAGTACTATTGCTGCACCATTGAATGAGTTGACAAATAAAAGGTGTGCCTTTTCTTTGGGGCGTTGACCAATACCTTGCATTTGATGAACTGAAACGTTTGCTTACTTCTGCACCATTACTTGCATTACTAGATTTTTATAAACAATTTGAGGTTGAATGTGATGCTAGTGGTATCGACATTGGTAGTGTTTTGATGCAATAAGGTAGACCTATAGCTTATTTTAGTGAGAAGCTTTCTGATGCTAGACTAAATTATCCTGTTTATGATAAAGAATTATATCAACTTATTAGAGTTCTTGAAGTTTGGCAACATTACTTGTGGCCAAAAGAATTTATCATACATTCCGATCATGAAGCTTTGAAATATCTGAAAGCTCAATCTAATTTGCATAGACGCCTCGCTAAGTGGGTTGAGTTTATTGAGTCTTTTGCCTACATCATCAAATATAAGAAAGGGAAATATAATGTTGTTGCTGATGCTCTATCTAGGAAGAATATGTTATTGACACATCTTGATGTTAAGATTCTTGGCTTAGAGAGTTTGTGTGATTTATATGCAACTGATCATGATTTTGCTGAACCATATCGTTTGTGTTTTCTTAGAAATGCATGGGACAAGTTCCACATTCATGATAGCTTTTTGTTTCGAGCTAACAAACTTTGTGTTCCAGAATCGCGTGTGCGTTTGCTATTGTTGCAGGAATCACATGCAGGAGGATTGATGGGTCACTTTGGGCGTGAGAAGACACTACTCATGCTTGCTGATAATTTTTATTGGCCCAGGATGAGGCGTGATGTGGACAGGTTTGTTCGACGCTGCATTGTATGCAACACATCCAAGTCCAAGCTGAAGCCTCACAGTTTGTATACTCCACTATCGGCTCCTACCATACCTTGGGAAGATATTAGTATGGATTTTGTGTTAGGATTGCCACGCACTACAAATGGTCATGATAGCATATTTGTGGTAGTGGATAGATTTTCCAAGATGGCACATTTTATTGCATGCCACAAAAGTGACGATGTGTCGCATGTTGCTAATATGTTTTTCAGGGAGATTGTACGCTTGCATTGAGTGCCCAAGACAATTGTTTCTGACAGGGATGTGATGTTTGTGAGCTAATTCTGGAAGACACTTTGGGGCAAGTTGGGCACCAAGTTGATGTTCAGCACTACATGTCATCCCCAAACTGATGGTCAAACGGAGGTGATCAATAGAACATTCTCACAATTGCTGCGAGCTATGATTAAGAAAAATCTGCGCGAATGGGAGGAGTGTTAGCCACATGTTGAATTTTCTTATAACAGGGCAGTACACACTACTACTCACCTTTGTCCTTTTGAGGTAGTGTATGGTTTCAAGCCTATTACACCTCTTGATTTGCTGCCTCTTCCATTCCAGGAACGAGTTAATATGGAGGCATCCAAACGAGCAGATTATGTGAAGCGGATTCATGAGACGACACGAGAGGCTATTGAGAAGCAAGGCAAGAACGTTGCTGCTGCAAGGAACCAGTCCCGAAAGAAAGTCCTCTTTCCGCCTGGCGATATGGTTTGGGTGCATTTGCGCAAGGATAGATTTCCAGGGTTGAGTGATTCCAAGTTGAAGCCACGTGGAGCTGGTCCTTACAAGGTGTTAGCCAAGATTAATGGCAATGCCTACCCGATTGATATTCCCATTGCTGAGTTTGGTGGCGCTAGCAACAGTTTCAACGTTGTTGGTTTATCACCATACATGGGGGATGACCTTGGAGCGTCGAGGTCGACGCCTTTTGAAGGGGGGAGGGGGAGATGATGAGGACATCCCTACTGACAAGAAATCCCCAACTCTTCATGAAGAACAAGCTAATGAAATCAGAATTGGACATATTACAAGGGCCCGTGCAAAGCTAATAGAACAACAGGTGAACTTGCTCTTAATAGAATCTGATGTTGTGCTTAATGAAAATTATATACTGCCTAAGTCCTTTTATGTATGCATGATCAGATACAATGGACAAGACGAGGACCAGGAAGGAGAAGACGAGGCTCAAGGAGAAGAAGCCATGGAACAATGGCAAGCCGCACCGGAAGAGGAGCCGCGAGAAGACGAAGCAAAGAAGCTTCAAGCTACAGGGAGCGTTACTACCGACCTAGCGAGCGGTACCACCGCCCGTACTACTGCCCGTAGTACCGCTGGTTACAGAAGGTTTACGGTAGTCAGTACGGTAGTAGGTATGGTACTACCGCTCTCACTACGGTACTACCGTCCTGCCTGCGCGCAGAAACAGGGTTGCGGACCTTGTATCCCTGTTTAGACCCCCTAGCTTTTAAATACAGAACCCCCTGCGAGTTTTAGGGTTAGACCACATTTTAGATAAACCCTAGTTCAGAGATTTGCTTCTAAGCATTCATCTTGAATCATCAACTTCAATTCGTATCGATCTGAAGTTTGGCTACTGCAAGTTCTGTGTGATCTGTTGTTCCACTGGGAATTAGTAGATTGCAAATTACCGTCTCGTGGTCGACGGCTATTTTGCGCAAGTGTGTGAAATTGTGAATATTTAAAGGGTAGAGAGTTGTCGCATTGGCAACAGGGATCTAGCAAGGAGAGTTCATCGGCTACATACAAGTTATCTCATATCGCCCTCATATTCACCCTACGCTTAATGAGATGATCGGGCCACCCCATATCAAGGACATCCTGTGGTTGAAGGTCTTCCATCCATGGGGAACCTGCGCGAAGTGATGTGCGGAAGTTGTCATCGACGGCCCCGGCGAGCAAGGTGGTGCGGGAGTCGTCCACGACTTCCTGGGTGCTGAGTCCGCTGCCGAACACTTAGGAGGCAGGACGCCACCGGAAAGGTCAAGACGAGGACTGCAACTCCAATCCGGCGGTTCACCCGTGTAGGGCGTTCCCATTTTGGTCTTGCACTTTTGTACTTAGCAGTAGATGGAACATGGTACTGGTGTAACCACTCCGTCCGGTTAGCGCAAGATGTAAGTATCGATTCGGAAAACCTAAGGAGTGCTTTGGTTCTGGAAAAGCCCCTACAGGGTAGTAGTAATGAAAGTAGTAACTTGGAGAACTTTTCTCTGTCGTATCTGTTGAACACCTCATGTGTTGTCGGCGTCTCGGAGAAAATGTTTGACAAGCGGATTCCGGTAGATATAACTTGACCTTTTGCATGGCTTATCAGGGGAGCACTACGGGCGTCCTCCTTTGCATGCGGTAGGCGCAGTTGGTGAGAAAACGTATGGCGATGTGGGCAGCGGGTTCTCACTTCCATCGGTTATCTCGCCGAGAGAGTGGACCCGAGAATAAAGAGATTCAAGGGAGCACAATCCCATTGAGTTTCTTTGATGAAGCCTTAGCACGAGGTCCGAGTTGTGCGATTCGTCCCGGCGCGTCTTTCCGGGAGACTGGTACATCCGCCCACACGGGTGCTTGATGGGAACTTCAGCCCGGTCTCTCTGGGATGGCTGGATCCCGAGAGGTAAGGACCATCCAGTAGAATCTTATCCTGGGCAGGTACGGGTCCCCCATAGGCTACTCGGAATGGAGCTTACCGAACGGACCGATAGTGCTAGCTCAAACTGTCTGCACGGAGTGAGTCCAGTCGTTCGAGTGTGATTTATCTCGCGGAGAACTAGCGTCGATGGACGTCGCGGTCTCTTGTGACTCTTTTGCCAAGGTAAAGCGAGGGTGAGGCCTCGTGCACTCTTCGCCTTGGGTAGCAGGTGCTTTCCGGGAATTACCATCCGGGAAGAGAAAACCATCAGGCTCAGTCGTCCGAGAATAACGAGATGGCCAACCCTTGGTGATCAAGAGACCGTCAAGCGAAGGCATCCAGTAACCTTTTGGGAACAAACATCCGGCACGAGAAACCCATCTGGGATGCTATTCCTGAGAACCTTGGGGGCGAGGTTTCTCGGAACGCTCACTCGGAAGCGCTGAGAAGCCCTCGAGCGTGAAAACGATGCGTCCAACGCGAGGGGTGAGGTGGGCCGTCACCCGTACCAGTACCCATTTCGATGGCACTTGCTGGGATGCGGTAAAAGCATGAAGAAGCTTCGAAACCTGCATAGGGGAACAAACGTTACGGCCGACGTCGTCGCCTTCCCTCCTTCTAGCGCCAGATGTCGGGATCCTCCCGGAGAGGTCCATCCTTCCGGGGAGCCCGGGGCCCGTAAACGCGTACACCAAGCCGTGTTCACCATGGAGTGGAACGGGGCCGCTCCGCAACCACCCTCCATCAACACCGTGGTTGTCGCTGCAGACACCACCCCATCACCATACTACAAGATACACAAAACAAACAAGCATGACCTGTCCGAGTGCTGCTCCGTCATTAAGCTCCAAGAAGACATGGCGGCCTTCTATTCCAAGAAGGACGCCTAAAGGAAGGCTCAATGGGGCAGAGGTTCCCAATGCGAGGGCCGAGGAAGCTACCAGAACAAGGGCAAGCCAAGGACGCCGCATCACAGCGATGACGTTTCCGGAGAGGAGGAATCCGTAGGCGACGACTTTCAGGCTGCTTTGGATTTTGTCGGTGACATCCACGGAGGGGCGTCCGCGCTCGCCTCGAACTGTCAATACCACAAAGCCGTGAGACAAGTTCTCGCAGCCCAGTCCCAACCAGAGGGCCCTAGGTTCTCCCGTTGGGCCAACGTCCCTCTAGTGGTGGACGTCAGCGACCACCCTACTACACTCCCGGACGACAACGACGGTCTTCCGCCTACGCTCCTCTTCCCGACGATCAACAACATCAAGGTCAGCAAGATGATGTACGCCACCGGATCCAGCATCAACCTGCTGTCCTCCCGCGCCTTCGAGAAGATGCAGATTCCAAGAAGCCACCTCCTCCCGTCTGCCTCTTTCTGCGGCGTCACCGGGATGGAGGTTCAACCTCTTGGGAAGATTTCATTTCCCATCACCCTCGGGGACCCCACCAACTTCCGGACAGAGATGCTCGTCTTTGATGTCACAGACTTGCCCCTCTTGTACAATGGACTGCTCGGGATGCCGTTTATTAGGAGGTTTGCTTCCGTAAATCACGGGTTGTACAATATCGTCAACATTCTGGGCCCCCGAGGTGTCATCACGCTAGCTGGAGACGCACGAGAAGTCGTGCGCTGCATCCAAGGCGATGCGAAGAAGGCAACTGCTACAAGGACATCCGGGAAGGCACCGCTTCCGAGTGACATGCATGTTCTTGGGGACAACACCCCGCTTTCCGGAAGCCCTAGCAGCAAAGAGAGAAGACCTTTTCCCCAGGTTCCCGTCGCCCCAAAGGGCAACAAGCATCACGGAGGACGTCCGCGCCCAGCCGTGGATCCCGTCCGACATGTGACCAAGATACTGAAGCCCGACCAGCTCGCCCCCGACGGCTGTGTCGAAAAAGGTCCCTATTTTGTAGGATGGGAGTTGCACCGTGTCCATCAGCGCTGACCTCTCCCCCAAATAGGAAAGCGCGCTCATCACCTTCCTTTGCGAACACGCCAGCCTCTTCGCATGGGAACCCTCCGATCTTCTCGGAATTCCTAGGGAGGTGATCAAGCAAAAGCTAGCAGTCAAGGCAGGCGCCAAGCCTGTGAGGCAGAAGGTCCGTCGTCAAGACCCAGACCGTCAAGAATTCATAGCAGAAGAGATCCAGAAGTTGCCCAAGGCCGGGTTCATCCAGGAGATTCGACACCCCACTTCGCTAGCCAACCCTGTTGTCGTCTCCAAGGAGAACGGGAACAAGAGATTGTTCATCGGCTATGGCGACGTCAATGACGCCTTCCTGAAAGATCATTTCCCTCTCCCTCGCATCGATCAAATCGTGGACGCAACAGAGGAGTGTGCTCGGCTATCTTTCCTGGATGCATACACCGGATACCACCAGATCAAGATGGCAATCAAAGACAAAGAAAAGACCGCATTCATCACCCCCTGCGGCACATATTGCTACATATGTATGCCCTTCGGGTTGAAGAATGCGGGTTCCGCCTTCCATAGAGCCATCCACATCGGCCTCGAGCCGCAATTACACCGCAATGTCGAGGCCTACATGGACGACATCGTGATCAAGACCAGCGAAGAAGACACTCTTATCGAAGACTTTCCTGAGACATTCCGCAATCTTAACAAGATGCAACTAAAGCTTAATCCGAAAAAATGAGTCTTCGGTGTGCCTTCTGGCAAGCTCTTCGGGGTTTTGGTGTCCCACCGTGGCATCGAAATCAACCCCGACAAGATCAAGGCGATCAAGAAAATGCAGGCGCCGAAACGCATCAAGGATGTCCAGAGACTGAATGGGTGCATTACGACGCTTGGGAGATTCATTTCCCGGTGGGCCGAAAGAGCACTCCCGCTCTTTAAACTATTGAAGAAATCAGGTCCCCTCGAATGGACCCTAAAGCTAGAAGCCAGTCTACTTCATTAGCACTGTCCTCCGGGACACGAGACGTCGGTACCCTCAGATCAAGAAGATACTTTTCGGGGTGCTCATAGCTTCCCCGAAGCATAGGCACTATTTTCAAGCGCATCCAATGCGAGTGGTAACCATTTCCCCGCTCGAGCGCATCCTGAGAAACCGAGAAGCTACGGTCCGGATCGTGGAATGGGCGCTGGAGCTGTCTGGCTTCGACCTCACGTTTGTCAACTGCAACACCATCAAGAGCAAGGTGCTGGCTGATTTCGTTATTGAATGGACTCCGACTCCGGAAGATGACGAAGACCTCCGGGAAGCATCTTCGCTTACCGGCACTGAAGACAACAATGAGTGGACCCTGTACTTTGACGGATCCTTCTCCAACACACACCGATTTAGCCCCCGGGGATTTTTTGGGTTGCACTCATAAACATGGATCCGGAGATCACAACTTACAAACGTGGCGCTACCGGGAAACCGGTCATCCGGAAACTTTATAACCTCACGGATAGAACTTATGGAGATGGTACTTCCGGAGGTGCTCGATGTTCCACGAGTTTCTCACGAGGACTCCATCCTCGGTCTTCAGGCGGACGGATCCGGGCCGGGTGACTTGGACTACCCGATAAGGGCCTTCCCACTTTGGCGATAGCTTGTTTAGACCCCTCCCGGACTGTAGCCAACGGAGGACAAAGTCGCCTGATATAGGACAAGCCTAGGTGTTGGCCCAATCTTCACAATTTGGAGGGGGAGATCCACAACAATAACAAGACACAAGGGGGAATCACAAGCCCAATCAACACAAGAGAGAAAAGGGAACAAGATCCAAACACATCGAATACTCAAATCCACGCACAAGTGCCATACATCTCAAGATCCATACATCCACAAGTGGTAGTCTTGGTAGTTTCCTCTCCTTCTACTACTAGAAGAGGGGCTTCTTCTTCTACTACTAGGAAGAGGAAGGTAGATTGAGAGAGGATCTCAAGGAGATCAATTTCCCCAAGGGGAAAAGGAGCAAAGCTCTCTCAATGGTTTAGATTTGTTCTTAGCTAACCCTGAAATGGAGGTAGGGGAAGAGTACTTGTAGTCTAGGTGTAAAACGAAGGGGTACATGGCCTACACAGCCCAGATCTGCGTCCAGAGTGGTTGTACCGATCGGCACGACCGGTAGTACCGGTAATTCAGATTTACCGGAACAACCGGGGTGGTACCGGACCGGTACCGGCCCTTATCAGAAGTATTTCACTTTGATGGGAGGTAGTACCACTCTGCACGGGCGGTAGTACCGCTCGGCCGATAGAATCACTTTCTCTGACGGTAGTTCTTGTCGCGCTCCAGCCAGCCACCCGTCTCCACGGGCTCCAGGTGCCGGTAGGTGAACCCACGTGCCGGTAGTACCGCCGGACAGGTAGTACCGTCCTCTAGGCCGGTAGTACCGGTCCCTGGAGATGTGATCTTCCTTGCTTCATGTTCCCGTGGCTCCCCTTCCGTTGTGGCTTCTCCTTGACCATCTCCTTGGTACCTAATGATGCATAGCATATCCGCATGAGGTAGCACCCAAGCTTCGCATGTATTAAGGTGTATTTCGGAGAGGAACGAGTTAACATTTGTTCCAAAGGCGTGTGCTTTTGCTCTCGTCAATGGCCCACGCGAAAGAGGTCTATCCATGGTGATGTCGGTTGGATGCTCCGCATCATCGCCTTCCTCAAGTTCTCGGGAGCAGACGTGGCGGTTGTGATAGCGGCGTAGTCCTTGCTGGTACCTTGCGGCGCGTGTAGCAGCCCGAGTACAGTCTTCCTCGGCAATGACGACATTTCCTTGTCGGATTTGATGCTGTTCTGCTTCATCGAAGGCCAGAACTTGAGGAGATCCGTATATGAGTTCCGTGGGGAGCACCGCCTCCGCTCCGTAAACGAGAGCAAATGCGTCTCATTTGTGGCTCGATTGGGTGTGGTATTCATTGACCATAGAACAGCTGGGAGTTCATCCACCCACCGCTTTCCACACTTTTCGAGTCGCTGGAAGGTACGGGTCCCGAGACCTTGGAGTACTTCCAAATTGGCTCTCTCTGCCTGGTCGTTGCTCCTCGGATGAGCCACTAAAGCGAAACACACTGCGGTGCCCACTTGCTCGCAATACTCGAGGAAGGCCTGACTTGTGAAATGGGTGCCGTTGTCCATGATGATCCGGTTAGGAACTCCGAAATGACACACCAGGCTTCTGATAAACTTGATGGTCGATTGCACCGTGGTATTGCGGACTGGCTCCACTTCAGGTCACTTAGTGAATTTGTTGATGGCGACGTAGAGGAAGTCATAACCTCTGGTAGCACGGGGAATGGGCCCAAGATGTCCAATCCCCGGACCGCAAAGGGCCATGATAGAGGGATGGTTTGGAGAGTTTGTGCTGGTTGATGAAAAGCCTTGGCGAAGAACTGGTAGGCGTCGCAGGTGTTAACAAGCTCCAAGGCGTCGTTCAAGGCGGTAGGCCAATAGAACCCTTGTCAGAAAGCTTTGCCGACCAGAGCCCGGGAACCAATGTGGGCGCCGCATGTTCCTTCAGGGATGTCTCGGAGCAGCTTCTTGCCTTCGTATGTGGGGGTGCACAATAGCTTCAAACTGTTGGGACACCTGCGGTAAAGGGTGTCATCGAGTAGGATGAACATCGATGATTGACGAGTGACCCGCTCGGCATCCTTCCGGTTTCTTGGTAGCTCTCCGTTCTTTAGGTAGTCCTTGATGTCACTGCCCTAGTCTAGGGGTGCTGGGTCGACAATGAGGACTTGATGCTTGCCGGGGATGAAGGAGGGAAGTTCTCCAAGAAACTGCCCCTTGGTCTTGATCATTTGCTTCTTGGTCTTCAGCCTCGTGGGGTCGCCTGAGGGTTTGACTAAACGCTCAACGAACACCCCAAGCGGTACTTTTTCCTTCCGGACAACGATTTTGGACAACTGTCCGCGACGCTGTTCTTGGACCTTGGGATATGCTCCATCCCCAGGCCGTGGAAGTATTTCTCGAGCTTGCGGACTTCGTCAACGCACGCCTGCATCTGGGGGCATCCGTAATCGTCCTTGACTTGGTTTACCACCAGCTGAGAGTCGCCTCTGACTATGAGTCTTTTTATTCCAAGACCCATGGCGCCTGTCAAACCGGCGAGGAGCCCTTCGTACTCTGTTGTGTTGTTGGTGGAGGCCTCTCCCGCGTACAACATTTGTACAACATACTTCAAGACTTCTCCGTTTGGGGAAACCAGGACAGCCCTGGTTGCGGCTCCTTCAAAGAGAAGGATCCGTCAAAGTACATGGTCCACTCATTGTTGTCTTCAGTGCCGAGAAGCGAAGATGCTTTCACGGAGGTCTTCGTCATCTTCTGGAGTCGGAGTGCATTCCCTCGTAACAAAACTGGAGGAAATCCCCGCGGTCCAGCTTGCGGCCACGGACGAAGACCTTCCACACGTGTGACAAGAAGAGAGCACCGGTGGTCGCCTGGTGGGTCTCCACCTTGACCGCTCCGTAAGGGCACCCGTCCACCTGCACCCGAAAGTGCAGGGGCTCGGCCTCCCTCACCGCTTCGCGGAACACCTTTGGAAGACGAAGCCACCTGCAAGTGGCCGATGTCAACTCGACGCTGAAATCAAAGTTGATACGCTCGCCGTGGGAGTTGCGGATGACGGCCGGCGGCAGCACCCCCACACCACGACCTCCTATGCCGCGCCTGCCGCGGCCATGGTACGTCCTTCCTCGAGTACTCCGCCCCCGTGTGGCGGGAAGAAGGACCCCCATTGAAGACCCAATGGCCGGCGCCGCCCGTCCTCCTCGGCTCCCCCTCCCCCGGCCACGTCGGCCATGAACTCCGTCACCGCGGGAAGCTCGAGGGTTGTCGTCATCAAAAGCCTCGGGAGCGCGGCGCTTTGGGGCCATGTTGTGCACGTAAGCTGCCGATTGGAAGAAAGAAGCTACTCTGAGTCGCCCAATCCACCCGTTGATGAAAGAGGAGATATGTATCCATTACTAGGAGATAACGCAGTAACTCCCCCAACTACTCCACCTCGGGCTCAGGATTGTGCCAACCCTCGTCCTGTGCGGCCGTCATCATGAGTCTGCCCCGCACACTCCTCTCGACACGTGTCAGTTTCCGCCGCCAGGAGGGCCCGGAACCCAACACGCTCGCACTACCAGACCCGCGTTCCGAACAGTGCAACTTCCTGGATCATCAGACCTGGCGTTGCTCTCGTACAAGTCATCTACGCCATAGCCAGGCCGGGGGCTACTGTCGGGGAGAAGGAGTTTGCTCCACCATCCCGGAACGCTGCACCAACTCGCCAAGGAAAGCACCCCGCGGTGCGTTCAAGACGCTGCCGGAAAGGAGCTCCGTGCAGCAGGATACCGGCGATGCAGCACCGCTTCCTCCGTTAAGAGATGCGGAGGGGACAAGCCGTTTCCACCACATGCAAAACATTCCATGAAGTAGTCAATGCGTCGCCCAATGGTCTGGTGGACAGAGATGACAAGGTCGCCTTCCTCAACTTCTCACGAGCGGACGTGGTGACAATGATAGCGGCATAGTCCTTGCTGGTACCGCGCAACGCGTGTAGCAGCCCGAGTACGTACTTCCACGGCAACGACGACATCTACTTGTCGGACTTTCAGCTGTTCGGCTTCTTCGAAGGCACCAACTCGAGGAGATCCTTATCTGAGTTCTGTGGGGATCACCGCCTCCGCTCTGTAAACGAGAGCGATGGGCGTCTCATGTGTGGCTCGATTGAGTGTGGTCCTGATTGACCATACAACAACTAGGAGTTCATCCACCCACCGCTTTCCACACTTTTCTTTCCACTGGAAGGTATGTGACCGGAGACCTCGGAGTACTTCCAAATTGGCTCTCTCTACCTGGCTGTTGCTCCTCGGATGAGCCACTGAAGCCAAACACACTGCGGTGGCCATTTGCTCGCAGTACTCGAGGAAGGCCTGATTTGTGAAATGGGTGTCGTTGTCCGTGATGATCCGGTTAGGCCTCACAGTAGCTTCACACCATTTGGACGCCTGCGGTAAAGGGTCTCATTGAGTAGGAGGTACATTGATGATTGAAGAGCGACCCGCTCGGCGTCCTGCCGGTTGCTTGGTAGCTCTACGTTCTTCAGGTAGTCGCCGTTCATGCTGAAGCACTTCAGCGTCAAGACGTCCTCGCCATCGTAACGGAAAAGGAGGAAGTCCCCGCGGTCCAGCTTGCGGCCACGCACGAAGACCATTCACCCGTGCGACAAGAAGAGATCGCCGGTGGTCGCCTGGTGGGTCTCTACCTTCACCGCAACGCCTCCGGATTCCTCCTCTTTGGAAATCTTGGGCCCATTCCCCCGTGCTACCGGAGGTTATGAGTTCCTCTACGTCGCCATCGATAAATTCACCAAGTGGACAGAATTGGAGCCAGTCCGCAAGACCACGGTGCAATCCGCCATCAAGTTTATCATCACGGGGAAATCCTCCTGTCGTTTCAGAGTTCCTAACCGGATCATCACGGTTCACAAATCAGGCCTTCCTCGAGTACTGCGAGAAAATGGGCACCGCAGTGTGTTTTGCTTTAGTGGCTCATCCGAGGAGCAACGGCCAGGCAGAGAGAGCCAATTCGGAAGTACTGCGAGGTCTCCGGACCCTACCTTCCCACCGCTCGAAAAGTGTGGAAAGCGGTGGGTGGATGAACTCCCAGCTTTTCTATGGTCAATCAGGTCCACACCCAATCGAGCCACAAATGAGACGCCCTTCGCTCTCATTTACGGAGCGGAGGCGGTGCTCCCCACAGAACTCAGATACGGATCTCCTCATGTTTGAGCCTTTAATGAAGCCGAACAGTAGCAACTCCGACAAGGAGATGTCATCATTTCCGAGGAATTACGCACTAGGGCTGCTACACGCAACGGGCGGTACCGTCAAGGACTATGCCGCTATCACAGCCGCCAGGTCCACTCCCAAGAACTTTAGAAGGCGACCTTGTCCTCCGTCAGCTACAGTGCAGGAGGGGTCTAAACAAGATGTCTCCAAAGTGGGAAGGCCCTTATCGGGGAGGGGGTTCCGGTTTCGATGTGAACACTATGCACTCCCCTCGGCATGGGCGTCAACAAGAACATCCCCAAGATGAGCAATGATGCGGCCCCGCCATCCACCAGACCGCTCCTCGATGGGCTGGATCTCCTGGTACAGCTTCTGTGGCATCATCCCTGCACCGTGGGTGGATGAACTCCCAGCTGTTCTATGGTCAATGAGGACCACACCCAATCGAGCCACAAATGATACACGCTTCGCTCTCGTTTACGGGGCGGAGGCGGTGCTCCCCGCAGAACTGAGATACGGATCTCCTCGAGTTCGCGCCTTCGATGAAGAGCCAAACAACAGCAACTCCGACAAGGAGATGTTGTCGTTCCCAAGGAAGTACGTACTCGGGCTTCTACACGCGCCGGACGATACCAGCAAGGACTAGGCCGCTATCACAGCCTCCACGTCTGCTCCTGAGAACTTGAGGAAGGCGATCTTCTCCTCCGTCGGCTACAATACTGGAGGGGTCTAAACAAGCAGTCTCCCAAGTGGGAAGGCCCTTATCGAAGGGGTATTCCGTTTACGAAGGGAACACTACGCACTCCCCCCGGCATGGGCGTCAACAAGACCATCCCCGAGATGAGCGCTGCCGTGACCCCGCGATCCGTCAGACTACTCCTCGATGGGCCGGATCTCCTGATACAGCTTTTGTGCCATCATCCGGGCACCGCGGATCCCCGGATCAGCGTACTCGCCTAGAGGATCGCCGCCAAGAAGACGCTCGAACCACCATCGTTAGGCAGAAGGAAACTCACCGGTGTTCTGACGCCCGGGTTCCTCCCATCGATGTTGTCTGGGAGGGAATCCTTTCCGTTGAAAGCGACTACATCACCGTGTGCGTAGCCTTCACCCGAGATCTCCCCAGCGTCCAGTGGCCCCAGAAGTTCCAGATAGATGGCCCACTTTCGTATGACAAAAACAAAGACCCCGGCGAGTTCATCTGTATGTACAACACTGCTGTGGAGATCGCGGGGGGAGACGACAAAGCGAAGGCCAACTACTTCCCCATGGAGCTCAAGGACAATGTTCGCCGGTGGATGATGCATCTCCCGGCCAACTCCATCAGCTCGTGGGCGGAACTCTGCGAAAAGTTTGTCGGCGCATTTACCGGAGGGGTCCAACATCCGAAAACCGTCAGTGACTTACGACGAGTAGTGAAGATGGACAGCAAATCTCTCCGGAAGTTCGTCCAAAGATTCACCCAGATCCAGCATTGCATCGCCGACGTGCATGAGGCCGCAATCATCGCCACCTTTCATGCCAACGTCAAGAACCCGCGCATGCTGGAGATGATGAGTACCCGGTCCATCAAGACTATCACCGCCCTGTTCGAGCTGGCTTACAAGGTCGCCCGCATTGAAGAAGCGGTTCTGCCTGTTAATCGAGATGCCGGAAGACGCTGTACGGCTCAAGCTCCTTCCGAAAGGAACCATCCTTCCGGGGAGCCCGGGGCCCGTAAACCCGTACACCAAGCCATGTTCACCCCGAAGGGGTACGGGGCCACTCCGCAACTACCCTCCATCGACACCGTGGTTGCCACCGCAGACACCACCCCATCGCCATACTGCAAGATACACAAGACCAAAAAGCACGACCTGTCCGAGTGCCGCTCTGTCATCAAGCTCCAAGAAGACATGGCGGCCTTCTATTGCAAGAAGGACGCCGAAAGTAAGGCTCAGCGGGGCTGAGGTTCCCAACGTGGGGGCCGAGGCGGCTACCAGAACAAGGGCAAGCCAAGGACGCCGCATCACGGCGACGACGTTTCCGGAGAGGAGGAATCCGGAGGTGACGCGAAGAAGGTGGAGACCCCCCAGGCGACCACCGGTGATCTCTTCTTGTCGCACGGGTAGAAGGTCTTCGTCCGTGGCCGCAAGCTGGACCGCGAGGACTTCCTCATGTTCCGTTACGAGGGCGAGGACGTCTTGACGCTAAAGTGCTTCAGCATGAACGGCGACTACCTGAAGAACGGAGAGCTACCAAGCAGCCGGAAGGACACCGAGAGGGTCGCTCGTCAATCTTTGATGTACCCCCTACTCGATGAGACCATTTACCGCAGGCGTCCCAACGGTGTGAAGCTAATGTGCATCCCCACAGACGAAGGCAAGAAGCTTCTCCCATTCGGACCACGAAGGAACATGCGGCGCCCACATTGGTTCCCGGGCTCTGGTCGGCAAAGCTTTCGGGCAAGGGTTCTAGTGGCCTACCTCATCGAACGACGCCATGGAGCTTGTCAACACCTGCGACCACTGCCAATTCCACGCCAAGTGACGAGGGGGTGACCCCACGACTCTTGCCGATGAGGGCACCTGGTGCGTATCAGGACAGAAGGCTCGATGGAAACCTCGATCGGCCCACGACTGTCCCACTCTAGGCACCACCATAGGAGTCCTCGATGATTATGGAACCCACGACTTGGCATCCAAGAAGGAAGATAGATTAGGAAACCGTCTCTGTAAAGCTAGACGGACTCCTTGCGACCCAGCCTAGTATATAAAGGCTGGGAGAGGGGATGTCTAGGGCATCGAATATTCAAGTAACACCTCCGAACCCAAGCGAACTCGCCTAGACCTCCATTGTAATCGCCTCCATCGCAATATAATCAAGCAGGAAGTGCTTTCTCCTATTAGCCGACTAGTATCGCCAACCTGTACATCTCCCCTACTATCTAACCCAGGGTTCCTAACCATGAGATTTGCCGAGGTCAATCCTCGTCAATTGGCGCCGTCTGTGGGGAAGACGCACGTTGGATCAACAATCTCGGCGGTCCCTTCACCAACAATCAATGACTCGACGACCGCCCTAGCATCCAGCATCTCCACGACTCGAGCATAATCAAATTTGTTCGAGTCCCACGGCTACATCGCGCACCTCCCCATCTAGCGATCATCTTTCGTTGACTTCCGCGCAGACGCAGATCTGACCTTCGGGATGCTCAAGATACACGTCAACCACTGGGGCACCCCTCGCCTCACAAACGATGCTCGGGCACTCATAACAGCCACATCGCACAAGACAACGTCAGATAAAAAAGCAACCCCGGCCCACCCGACGACTCCGTGAGTCCTTCGGGCCACCCACCTCAGCCCTGTCCACGGTATTGCTCGCGACTGCGTGAGCATGGCACTCGCATGGAAAAAGCAGATAGGCAAAAGGGCTAAGTTGGTGACCCGGATGCCGTTCCAGGTATTCATGGCGGACACCCACGAGCCGACTTCAGATGACAAGGACGAAGAAGACGCCCCGAAAAGTCACAGGGAAGCATGCTCAAACAACAGAAACAGCGATCCCAGCAAAGCTGGCCAGAACACAGCCACCCTCGGCGAACCGGGAACCATACCAAGAAAAGAATTCAGAAGGCAGGATGATCCACCTGAAAGCAGGAGGCGCCAGGACTCAGAAGCCGCAAGACAGGATGAGCCCACTGAAACAATTTACCTATCGAAAGAAGAAATCGCTAGAGTAAAAGATGCGGTAAGACGCGGTAAACTCCCCCCATAAAGTGCAACTCGCGACGAGCTTAGAGATTACAAAAACTAGCAAGCGATGTCACTAAGAAAATAAGACGGTTACGCCTCAAGATGGAAAATCAAAGAAGAACGGGGAGCTACTTGAGAACCACTCGTAAAGCATCACCCGAGCAGTCGAGTGGCCTTTCCGATCATAGCTCTCCCTCTCGACACAAATCCAGATTCAGCAACCTGTGGCACACGGACAAGAAAAAAGTCGCCCGCAAATTGGACGACGACTTCAGGCTAGAAGACGATGACGAGCAAGAAAAGCAGCACACACGAGCTGAAGCCCTAATTACAGCTCAAGCATACCTCCATCGCGCTCGAAACAGCGAAAAAGACAATGCACACGCCATCGCCGCTTCAGCACTCAAAAAGTCGAACACAAGACGAATACCCCGCGAGCAGACACCAGACATGGACCCCAGCTCGCCCGACGACGATGACGACAGCAACGACGACCGGCGCAGGCGCCACGACAAAAATAGAGACCGAGATAGGGACGACCGCAGCAATCGACGCAACATCGATCGGTGATGGGATGTGCGGGACGATATCACACAAAACAAAATCAACCGAGGAAAACACAGATGCGTAGCTCGCGAAGAGTACTCGGACGAGCATGCATCTGACGAAGATCTCGAACCTTGCGGAGCCCTATGTTTCGCTCGAGACATAGGCGAGACGCCCATGCCCAGAGGTTTCAAGCTAAACTCCACGACCCACAAGTACGATGGATTAGAAGAACCAGAAGCATGGATCGATGACTATCTCACCGCTTTCAAGTTCCAGCGAGGAACCAAGAACACAACAATGTAGTACGTGCAGCTCATGCGTGAAGGCTCGGCATGACACTGGCTAAAAAACCTATAGCGGGGCTCCATCAGCTCATGGAAACAGTTTCGCGGCGCCTTCATCGAGAATTTCAAGTCAACCAATAAGCGGTCAGCCTCACCTGAGGTACTGAGAGCTTGCAGACAAGGAACCAGAGAATTCGTAAGGGCATACATCCAATGATGGACCATACTCAAAAACTCAGCCGAGGACATATTAGATGAAAGCGCAATCGACGCGTTTAAAAGAGGCCTACAACGCGTAAACTTCAAAGAGCAACTCGGGCAGCTCATAGTACGAACACTCGCGCAGTTACTAGAACATGCCAACTACTGGGCCGATGGAGAGGACTCCGTGCGCAACGAATCGGACGCCCTGACGACTCGCATAGATCGCGACTATGAATACTACGACGGAGATAGAGGTTTCGACCGAAGAAGGAAAAGGCCCAGACGCAACTTCTACGATGACAGAGGACCCGACATGGTCACGGACGGCTTCCCAGGAGATAGAGACGGCAGACATCAAGACGACAACAGAACGCAGTGAAGAGACAACCCGAAAGATCCAGCACACGGCCAAAAGTGGGACTGGAGGCCCAGACAGCCACGAGATGACGCACGGACATCCAGCTCGGCCAAAGATCATCTAGACGGACCATGCACAATACATGGTTTCACAATACGATCAAGCCACACCCTCAGGATTTGCAGGCGCTTCACCGAGCTCTGAGAAGAAAAGAGTCGGTCCACAGCTCCAACAACGCAACCCCTGGCAAGCGTGGCAGTCAGGCCAATCGCCCAATATGCACCACCCCCACCCGCAGCGCCAGGAAGACAGGTAGCAGCCATCCAGGAGCGGTGCTCATCGCACGATGAAAAATAAGAATACCCAGAGTCACACGGTCACATCTACATGATCCAAGAAGGAAGGTCATCCAACAGGCAGCAGAAAAAAGTCACTAGACAAGTTTTCCTTGCAGTCTCCTCCCACCCGGCTGTACCAGAATACCTCCGCGGGTCCGAGACCGACATCACCTTCTCCAGAGAAGACCACCCGCCAGCCATCCCTCCCCAAGGGCACGGCGCACTAGTGCTCAAAGCAAGAATCGGAAACTACGACATGTCACGAGTCTTTATGGATGGCGGCAGCGAAATCAACATCATATTCACCAAGACCCTGGAAGAGATGTTCATCCAAAACTCAGCACTCAAAATTTCAGGCATGACCTTCCACGGAATTGTGCCAGGCAAAGAAGTGTACCCCCTTGGAAAGATAATCCTGGATGTAGTCTTCGGCAACGCAAGCAACTTCCGAAAGGAAACGCTAGACTTGGAAGTAGTCGACTGGAAATCGCAGTACCATTCCATCCTCGGTCGGCCGGCCTTCCCGCGATTCTTGGCGGTGCCGCACTACGCGTACCTCAAGCTAAAAATGCCAGGCCCAAGAGGAGTCATCATAGTCAACAGCAGATTCGTCAGATCTGATCGTTGCGACAGAGAATTCCACAAGATATCAGAAACCTTTGGAGCACAACACACCCGAGGAGTCGACGAGAAGTAAGAAGCACTCCTATAAAAGACAAGACACTAGTCGAGGACTTGAAGAACCGGCACCTCACGACGAGACCTCAAGCTATCTCAGCAGCAGCTTTACATTCCTAGGGCTATCCAGCCATCGATCCAAATAAAGGGCCGTTTCATCACAGCCCACTCATGTAAGAACGCAAGGGAAATATTCTAAATATTCTCCCAAAAGTATCTTACACAAAACATCATATTTTTCACTCGGGGGCTTGCTCGCAGAAGCCACCCTCCGAGGTGCTATTCGCTCACGCGACTTCATATTTGGCACTCGGGGGCTAGCCCGCAAAAGCCTCCCTCCAAGGCGTTATTCGATCACGCGACTTCATATTTGGCACTAGGGGGCTCGCTCGCAGCAGCCACCCTCCGAGGCGATATTCGCTCACGCGACTTCATATTTGGCACTCGGGGGCTCACTCGCAGCAGCCACCCTCCGAGGCGTTATTCGCTCACGCGACTTCATATTTGGCACTCGGGGGCTCGCTCGCAGCAGCCACCCTTCGAGGCGTTATTCGCTCACGCGACTTCATATTTGGCACTCGGGGGCTCGCTCACAGCAGTCACCCTCCGAGACGTTATTCGCTCACACGACTTCATATTGGCACTCGAGGGCTCGCTCGCAGTAGCCACCCTCCGAGGCGTTATTCGCTCCCGCGACTTCATATTTGGCACTCGGGGGCTCACTCGCAGCAGCCACCCTCCGAGGCGTTATTCGCTCACGCGATTTCATATTTGGCACTCGGGGACTCTCTCGTAGCAGCCACCCTCCAAGGTGTTATTCGCTTACACGACCTCATACTTGGCACTCGAGGGCTCGCTCGTAGCAGCCACCCCCAAGGAAAGTGCTACCATGCAATTCCACAACGGAAGACTACAACTTACAACCTCAAAAACATACATTGAGCAAGGAAGAATTTACAAGAGCCCCGAAAATCTAGTCCCCAGGCACCGATTTCACCTTACAAAGGGAACCAAGAAGGCTTTTATTCTCCTCGCGCACCTTCTTCATAACCAAGCTCGCAGGCTCATTTGCCACCGCACAATGCTCATCCATCGGCTCATCACGACCACGAGGAGGACCTCGAGCCGCCAACATGATATCTAACCCAGGCCAATGACTATGAACAAAAGCGAAAGCACACCGATCTCCCGCATGAATTTGATGATTCACAACCCTACGAAGATCCGCAGGTAGAGAGAACACCCGACACAACTTCTTAATACTAGATGGGACATGATCTAAGGGATAAAACTCCGAGAAGATGCCACCAAGTACTTTGCAGCAGTACTCAAGAGCTCGTGGCACCCGACCAACCCGCAGTCGCAACACGGCAGAGAGCCGTGCTTGGGCCCTGTCCCTCGAAAAGGGATTTTCAGCTTGAACGGTCGGGTCATCCAAACGCGATAACTCCAATTGAACATCCTCCTCCTCCTCGCGGGATCGACCAGTCAGCACTTTACAAGAAAACCAGAATCAGCAAGAAGCATAAGAAAGTAGCACTCGCGCAATTAAGTAGCACCAATAGAAAGACTCACCCTTCAGCTGATCAGACAACTTCCCCATCCAAGCAGAGAGCCATCCAAGACAGCCTCAGCTCGCTCACATTTTGAGCGATGGACCGCAACAACACCTTTGAGGCGACTAATATCGCGCTCCGCGTCCTTAAGCCTCAGACAGACAGACAGACTCGTAAGACCTCTTGCGACCGTCTTCCTTCAACAATTTCCAAGCCCGAGAAACGCCTGGGATGGCCTACCGCAAAAGGATAAAAGAAGTCAAGCCAAAGGAAAAGTCAGTACTATAAAAGAAGACAAGACAATCTATTAATCAGTTCAAAATTCAGCATTCCTGGCTACAAAAGCAACTCATTACAAGGAAAACTTTCTCCCAGCATACAGATAAATAAAGTCTCCTACTCCGCGCCTTGAGGCTTGCGGACATCAGCCTCCACAACAAGTTGCAGTTGACGAGCAAGACGAGTGGCTCGCGCACTTTGCTTAATCGTATAACCAGGCAGGAAATCCACCATTGCATCCTCAATGGGAACCCCATGCCCGAGAAGAACAACGAAGGACGTAGCAAGCCCACTCACCACTGTCTCGCGTACCAAACCCTCCAGCTTATCTCTGTTTGGCCCGTACGCAGCAACCGGAAGGTCAAGGCCCTTGGGACGGTTCTCCTCATCTGGATACATGTGTTCATGAAGAAGCTTTCGAAGAGTCGACGCACGACTGCAGACGTCCTTCACGGCACCAGTGGCACTCGACACGGCATCCACAGCACCACGAAGAACGCCCGAGTCCTCAGAAGCAGCTGAGGCTACCTCAACACTTACGGCGCCTACACCACACGGATACAACAATGATCAAACAACCACAACCAAAGGTGAAGCATTAGAGAAGTCAACTCACCTGCCAAAGCACTCGCCAGGTCGCGTAGCCGATTGCCCTCAACCATCTCCAATTGTTGGAATTCCTCCTCCACTCGCCGCAGCCATTCGAGCTCATCACGTTGCGCCTGCAAATCCCTCTCCTTCGACTCCAAAATGCCTCGAAGTGAGGCAAGCTTCTTCTCCGTGGCAGCAGCCCGCTTTTCAGCATCGTTCTTACGACCTACGGTCAAAGGATCACTCAAGCAGCAAGCAAGAAAGGACAACAAAATCAAAAAGGAAGGAAAACAACTCATGACGCATGGTGGTCAGGCTATTCTGGGCCGCATCATGAGCACCCTGGGCACGATCAGCATCAGTCAGCACTTGCTTACACATACGGAACAGTGGCTGAAAAAGAAAGGAGCGCAGAAATCAGAACCAAGCAAAGGACAATCAAGTTTCAGACTGCGACCAACCACAAGAGATTGCTCGCAGCCTCGGGGGCTACTCCCATCGGGAGCGCTGCCGCGCCCCCAATCACAAGCAGAAGCGCACCAAAACAGAAAATCATGCTTAAGACTGCAACCAACCAAAAGTGGTTACTCGCAGCCTCGGCGGATACTCCCATCGGGAGCGCTGACGTGCCCCCAATGCAAGTCAGAGGAAAAGAAGATTACACACCTCCTCAGCCATGCGATCAAAGAATTTCGCCTTCTCTCCAATGGGGAGGTCCTTCTTCTCCAAGAAGTAACCCTCGGGAAACACGGGTTTCATCTCCGGAGGTGATTCTCCCTCAGTAGCAGCCACAGACCAGACAGATGGAGTAGTCGCAGGTTTTGTACCCGCACCAGTAGCCGCAGGAGTCGCGGAAGGTGTCGATCGATCAGCCGCGGTGCCAGAGTCAGTCGACTGAAGGTCAACAGCAGCAGTACCCGTGGAAGACATGGCCCGAACAGGAGCAGTACTGCAACACGCTCATCATCAGAATCGGAAGCAAAAATAGCGGTGTAAAAGCCAAGAAGAAGTACGTACCAACAGGTGCGGCGCCCACGCGAAGCAACACCCCCAGCTTGCGCTTTTTCGATGCAGTTGGAGGAGGGCAGGGCGCAACAACTAGCGCAACTGGCGGCGGTCCATCACCATCGCCCTCCCCAGCCCGTCCACTAGTAGTCGAGGAGCGGTTGCGTTTTAAGCGAAGTGGCTCTGAATCTTCATCATCTTCAGGAGCCGCTAGATGACCACCAACACTCGCACCCGCGGACTCGCCAGTACCAGCATGCGAGGCACCACCCACAAGTGCGGGATCCACCACAACCACATCAGGCTCGTCCAATATCTCGGCATCCTCAGGTTGAGGCGGGTTGTTCAGCAAGGGAACATGGTTCTACAAGAAAAAACATTATCAGTAAACACAAGATAGCAAATACATGATCAGACCTGACAAAGACTCGAGCACATACCTCAGTAAATGGGAAATCTTCAGCATATGTAAGCACGGAACTCTCAACACCAGTACTTGTGCACTTAGTGACTTGCTGGATCCGAAACAGAAGATCGCTACCCGAGATATCATCAGGAGAGCACCTAGTCGGGTCCTCGAGCCCAGTGTACCTCCACATAGGATGCACCCGATGCTGAAGCGGCTGGATGCGCCTCCTCATAAACACGGCAATCATCTGGGCACCAGTTATCCTCTTCTCCAGTTCAGCGAGTTTTGCATTAGAGGCTCAACAACATCCACCTATTCAGCAGACAAAGCATGCCACCAAGACATACGCTTGACCACCCGCGCAACCGGGTCAAAAGGGGGAAGACCAAATTGTTGGCCGTCAGCACGCCTATCCTTCAAGTAAAACCAGCTCTTCCGCTAGGTATACACGGAATCCAGTTTCTCCAAATCGAAATAGGCACTCTTCTCCTTAATGGAGATGCCGACGCCCCCAATGGCATACTCAGAGTTCGTCCTCTTCACATTGAAGAGGCGCTTCCAAAGCCCCCAATGGGGATAGATCCCCAGGAAACTCACACGGAGCGTGATAAAACACGCAAGATGAAGTATGTCGTTCGGACACAAATCATGCAATTGAAGCTGATACACAAAAAGTAGTTCCTGGACAAATGGATAACGGGGGGACAAAACCCGCGAGGAAAAAAGTTGTGGAAGCATACCCGCTCATCTTCGTGCGGCGCAGGAACTTCTTCATCCCCAGGAATCCACGTGGCACCCTCCAAGACATGGCCATCTGCCACCAGAGCATCCAGATCTGTAGCCTCAAAGGATGAGCGCTCCCACCTCCCAGTCATCCTTGTTGCTTCCTGCGATGCACTCCGAGAACGTTTGGACATAGATCCCGCCGCACAGCCTCACGGAGCAACGAAGCGGAAGGCAAGAAGAAACAGAGGAAGAAGAAACAGGAGAAAGGGAGAGCTGGGTAAAAACCTAAATCCACCCAGCCCTCCGGTATTTATCCCATGGCCTGGGGCCATCCACCCACCGACGATATCGGAACCCAGCCAACGTGGCACGATCTCAAGATAACCATGCTACATGGAAAACCCAACCGGCGCAGTAACCATACCGCCCACTCCGCGTGAATAACGAGGACCATCATCACGCGGAGCGATATTACCGCGGAGCATCACATCTACGCGTGGCTGCCCAACTTGTCAGACAGCCCTGCAACGTCACATCCCAAGCAAAGCGTACCGAGTACGCTTCATTAGCGACTCGTCAAAGGTTAACTTCTACAAAAAAATTGACCACATTTCAAATTTTTTTTTACTCCCATCGAGAGCACACTGTCCCTGCAAAAATAGAGCAAAGACCAAATTTCGAGGACGCGAGTGGCTACTCCCCTCCATCAAGAGAAAATTCATCTATATAGTTCGGGTGCTCCCTCACCCAGCAGCCTACAACGCACACGAGTGATCACTCGCACCAGAAAAACCTTTGCATAGAGTTCGGGTGTTCCCTCACCCAGAAGACGATGAAGTGCTTGAGTGATCACTCGCACTAAAAGGCAAGACATGGTCGAAACACCCAAGAGAACAATCTGCCCGAGCACTTGAGTGTCGTACGGGTGCATACGTGATCAGCTCACTCGATGACCATCCGAGTGGGTGCAGCCCTTCTTAACCCCTCGCTTGAGTTCATAAATGCACCGCGAGTGACCACTATTCGTCCACTTGATTTGTTTTCCAAGTGGGTGCACATCTAATTAGGCTCCGCGTCTCTATGAAAAATGATGTCTGGGCGGCGACATGCTACACCCCAGATGTCGCGCAAGCTTAGCACGTAGGTAAGACCCCGCTGCGTAGTCGGCCGGGCCGGGACTTGCCACAGCTGCGACTTCACACCCAATGTTTTCCATGCGCGGGGCATGAAGAAATTGAGCCAATGACGGACGTGTCAAGGCTATTGTCTGAAACTGGCGGCACTGATCCTATAAGACCTGCAGCGGCAAGATCTTGCTATGCACCGGTTGTTTCCAAGTTTGTGTCAAGGGACACGGCTTGATTAGGGCCATTGAGGTGTTTTCTACCAATTCCCCAAGGCTCGACCAGTCGACTACCTTGGGCCTCTTTAGCTTATCATCCCACGAATAAACTATATCTTGTGGCTAACAAGTTGGGCAGGCGATTATAGATTCGAGTCCCTACGCGACTCTTCGAGTCCCCCAAGCACTCAGGGGCTACAGACGAGGGGGTGAACCGACGACTCTTACAGATGACGGTACCTGGTGCGTATCAAGACAGAAGGCCCGCTGGAAGCCTCGATCGGCCCACGACTGGCCCACTCGAGGCACCGCCATAGAGTTCCTCGACGATTATGGAACCCATGACTTGTCGTCCAAGAAGGAAGATAGATTAGGAAACCCTCTCTGTAAACCTACTCCTTGCGACCCATCGTAGTATATAAAGGCTGGGAGAGGGGACGTCTAGGGCATCGAATATTCAAGCAACACCTCCGGTCCCTAGAGAACTCACCTCGACCTCCACTGTAATCACCTCCATCGCAATATAATCGAGAAGCAAGTGCTTTCTCCTGTGAGCCGACGAGTATCGCCAACCTGCACATCTCCTCTATGATCTAACCCAGGGTTCCTAACCATGGGATTTTCTGAGGTCAATCCTCGTCACCAAGGTTGTTCATCAACCAGCACAAGCTCTCCAAACCATCCCTCTGTCATGGCCCTTTGCGGTCTGGGGATTGGACATCTTGGGCCCATTCCCCCGTGCTACCGGAGGTTATGAGTTCGTCTACGTCGCCATCGACAAATTTACCAAGTGGCCAGAAGTGGAGCCAGTCCGCAAGACCGCGGCGCAATCCGCCATCAAGTATATCAGAAGCCTGGTGTGTCATTTCGGAATTCCTAACCAGATCATCACAGAGAATGGCACCCAGTTCACAAGTCCGGCCTTCCTCGAGTACTGCGATCAAATGGGCACTGCAGTGTGTTTCGCTTCAGTGGCTCATCCGAGGAGCAACGACTAGGCAGAGAGAGCCAATTCGGAAGTACTTCGAGGTCTCCGGACCCGTACCTTCAAGCGTCTCGAAAAGTGTGGAAAGCGGTGGGTGGATGAACTCCCAGTTGTTCTATGGTCAATCAGGACCACACCGAATGGAACCACAAATGAGACGCCCTTCGCTCTCGTTTACGGAGGGGAGGCGGTGCTCCCAACAGAACTCTGATACGGATCTCCTCGAGTTCGCGCTTCCCATGAAGCCGAACAGCAGCAAATCCAACAAGGAGATGTCGTCGTTGCTAAGGAAGTACGTACTCGGGCTGCTACACGCGTTGCACGGTACCAGTAAGGACTACGCCGCTATCACAGCCGCCACGTCTTCTCCCGAGAACTTGAGGAAGGCGACCTTGTCCTACGTCGGCTACTGTCCAGGAGGGGTGTAAACATGCTGTCTCAAAAGTGAGAAGGCCCTTATCGGGGACGGGGTTCCGATTATGAAAGGAACATTGTGCACTCCCCCCGGCATGGGCATCAACAAGACCATCCCCGAGATGAGCGCTGTCGCGACCTCGCCGTCTGCCAGACCGCTCCTCGATGGGCCAGATCTCCTGGTGCAGCTTTTGTGGCATCATCCAGGCACCGTGGATCGTCGGATCAGCGTACTCTTCTGGAGGATCGCCGCCACGAAAACGCTCGAACCACCATCGTTAGGCAGAAAGAAACTCGGCGGTATTCTGACGCCCGGGTTCCTCCCATCGATGTTGTCCGGGATGGGATCCTTTCCAGTGAAAGTGACTACAGCACCGTGTGTGGAGCCTTCACCCAAGATCCCCGAAGCGTCAAGTGGCCCAAGAAGTTCCAGATAGATTGCCCACTTATGTATGACGGAAAGACAGGCCCCGGAGAGTTCATGTGTACTGCTGTGGAGATCGTGGGGGAGACGACAAAGCGAAGGCCAACTACTTCCCCATGAAGCTCAAGGACAATGTTCGCCGGTGGATGATGCATCTCCCGGTCAACTCCATCAGCTCGTGGACGGAACTTTGCGAAAAGTTTGTCGGCGCATTTACCGGAGGGGTCCAACCTCCGAAAATCGTTAGTGACTTACGCCGAGTAGTGCAGAAGGATGGCGAACCTCTCCGAAAGTTCTTCCAAAGATTCACCCAGATGCAGCATTGAATCCCCGACGCGTATGAGGCCGCAATCATCGCCACCTTTCTTTCCAACGTCAAGAACCCGTGCATGTTGGAGAAGATGAGTACCCGGTGCATTAAGACGATCAATGCCTTGTTTCAGCTGGCCGACAAGGTCGCCCGCATCAATGAGGTGATCCTGCCTGTTAATCGAGATGTCGGAAGACGACCTGCGGCTCAAGCTCCTTCCGAAAAGAACCACCCTTCCGGGGAGCCCGGGGCCCGTAAACGCGTACACCAAGCCATGTTCACCACGAAGGGGAACGGGGCCGCTCTGCAACCACCCTCCATCGACACTGTGGTTGTCATCGCGGACACCACCCCATCGCCATACTGCAAGATACACAAGACCAACAAAGATGACATGTCCAAGTGCCGCTCTATCATCAAGCTCCAAGAAGACATGGCGGCCTTCTATGCCAAGAAGGGCGCTGAAAGGAAGGCTTAGCGGGGCGGAGGTTCCCAACGCGGGGACTGAGGCGGCTACCGGAACAAGGGCAAGCCAAGGACGCCGCATCACGACGATGACGTTTCCGGAGAGGAGGAATTCGGAGGCGACGGGGTGAAGGTGGAGACCCACCAAGCGACCACCGGTGATCTCTTCTTGTCGCACGGGTGGAAGGTCTTCGTCTGTGGACGCAAGCTGGACCGCGGGGACTTCCTCCTGTTCCATTACGAGGGCGAGGACGTATTGACGATGAAGTGCTCAGCATGAACGACGACTACCTGAAGAACGGAGAGCTACCAATCAACCGGAAAGACGTCGTGCGGGCTCGTCAATATCGATGTACCTCCTACTCGATCAGACCCTTTACCACAGGCGTCCCAACGGTGAAGCTACTGGGCATCCCCACAGACGAAGGCAAGAAGTTGCTCCCGTTCGGACCACGAAGGAACATGCGCCACCCACATTGGTTCCCGGGATCGGTCGGCAAAGCTTTCCGGCAAGGGTTCTATTGGCCTACGGCCTTGAACGACGCCACGGAGCTTGTCAACACCTACGACACCTGCCAATTCCACGCCAAGGTTGTTCATCAACCAGCACGAGCTCTCCAAACCATCACTCTATCGTGGCCCTTTTCGGTCTGGGGATTGGACATCTTGGGCCCATTCCCCCGTGCTACCGGAGGTTATGAGTTCCTCTATGTCGCCATCGACAAATTCACCAAGTGGCCACGAGTGGAGCCAGTCCGCAAGACCAAGGCGCAATCCGCCATCAAGTTTATCAGAAGCCTGGTGTGTCATTTCGGAGTTCCTAACCGGATCATCACAAACAACGGCACCCATTTCATAAGTCAGGCCTTCCTCGAGTACTGCGAGCATATGGGCACCGCAGTGTGTTTTGCTTCAGTGACTCATCCGAGGAGAAACGGCAAGGCAGAGAGAGCTAATTCAGAAGTACTCCAAGGTCTCCGGACCCGTACCTTCCGGCGGCTCGAAAAGTGTGGAAAGCGGTGGGTGGATGAACTCCCAGCTGTTCTATGGTCAATCAGGACCACACCCAATCGAGCGACAAATGAGACGCCCTTCGCTCTCATTTACGGAGCGAAGGCGGTATTCCCCACAGAACTCTGATACGGATCTCCTCGAGATCGCGCCTTCGATGAAGCCGAACAGCAACAACTCCAACAAGAAGATGTCGTCGTTGCCGAGGAAGTACGAACTCGGGCTGCTACACGCGCCACGCGGTACCAGCAAGGACTACGCCGCTATCACAACCGCCATGTCCGCTCCCAAGAACTTGAGGAAGGCGACCTTGTCGGGGAGGGGGTTCCGATTATCGGGGAGGGGTGTAAACATGCTATCTCTGAAGTGAGAAGGCCCTTATCGGGGAGGGGGTTACGATTACGAAAGGAACATTGTGCACTCCCTCCCGGCATGGGCGTCAACAATACCATCCCCGAGATGAGCGATGCCGCGAGCCCGCCGTCCGCCAGACCGCTCCTCGATGGGCCGGATCTCCTGGTGCAGCTTCTGTGGCATCATTCGGGCACCATGGATCCCTGGATCAGCGTACTAGCCTGGAGGATCACCGCCACGAAGACGTCGAACCACAATCGTTAGGCAGAAGGAAACTCGCCGGTGTTACGACGCCAGGGTTCCTCCCATCGATGTTGTTCGGGACAGGATCCTGGCCGGTGAAAGCGACTACAACATTGTGTGCATAGCCTTCACCCAGGATCTCTGAATCATCCAGTGGCCCAAGAATTTCCAGATAGATGGCCCACTTCCATATGACGGAAAGAAAGACCCCGGCGATTTCATCCGTATGTACTACACCGTTGTGGAGATCGCGGGGGGAGACGATAAAGCGAAGGCCAACTACTTCCCCATGAAGCTCAAGGACAATGTTCGCCGGTGGATGATGCATCTCCCAGCCAACTCCATTAGCTAGTGGGCGGAACTCTGCGAAAAGTTTGTCGGCGCGTTTACCGAAGGGGTCCAACCTCCGAAAACTGTCAGTGACTTACTCCGAGTAGTGAAGAAGGACGGCGAACCTCTCCGGAAGTTCGTCCAAAGATTCACCCAGATGCAGCATTGCATCCCCGACGCGCATGAGACCGCAATCATCGCCGCCTTTCATGCCAACGTCAATAACCCGCTCATGCTAGAGTAGATGAGTACCTGGTTCATCAAGACTATCACCGCCCTGTTCGAGCTGGCCGACAAGGTTGCCCGCGTCGAAGAGGCGGTCCTGCCTGTTAATCGACATGCCGAAATATGCCCTACGACTCAAGCTCCTTACGGAAGGAACCATCCTTCCTGGGAGCCTGTGGCCCGTAAACGCGTACACCAAGTCGTGTTCACCATGGAGGGGAACGGGGCCGCTCCGCAACCACCCTCCATCGACACCGTAGTTTCCGGCGTCCATGTAGGCCTCAGCATTGCGGTGTAATTGCAGCCCGAGGCCGATGTGGATGGCTTTTTGGAAGGTGGAACCCGCATTCTTCAACCCGAAGGGCATACATATGTAGCAATATGTGTCGCACGGGGTGATGAACACGATCTTTTCTTCGTCTTTGACTGCCATCTTGATCTAGTGGTATCCAGCGTATGCATCCAGGAAAGACAGCCGAGCACACTCCGTTGTTTCTTCCACGATTTGATCGATGCGAGGGAGAGGGAAAGAATCTTTCCGACAGGCGTCGTTGAAGTCGCCATAGTCGATGCACAATTTCTTGTTCCCGTTCGCCTTGGGCACGACAACAGGGTTGGCTAGCCAAGTGGGGTGCCGAATCTCCCGGATGAACCCGGCCTTGAGCAACTTCTGGATCTCTTCTGCTATGAATTCTTGACGGCCTAGGGCTTGATGACGGACCTTCTGCTTCATAGGCTTGGCACCTGCCTTGACTGCTAGCTTGTGCTCGATCACCTCCTTAGGAACTCCGGGAAGATCGGAGGGTTCCGATGCGAAGACGCTGGCGTGTTCGCGGAGGAAGGCGGCGAGCGCGCTTTCCTATTTGGGGGAGAGGTCAGCGCCGATGGACACGGTGCAACTCCCATCCTCCAAAATAGGGACCTTCTTCGACACAGCCGTCAGGGTGAGCTGGTCGGGCTTCAGTTTCTTGGTCACGTGTCGAACGGGATCCACGGATGGGCGTGGACGTCCTCCGGGATGCTTGTTGCCCGTTGGGGCGGCGGGAACCTGATAGAGGCGAAGGTGTCCCGATGTTTCGATAAGATGGTGGAGATCGATTATGGTGAAGACGACTTTCACGACCCGACTACGAACGTGCGAAGACGTTGCGCCTTAGCGATCGCTAAACCAACTCCGAGAGGTTATTGATCCCGCGGATGCATGATCAACCTGACCACGAAGGTCTAATTCCTGCAAGTAATCGAAAGAACAAGAAAGAACTAAGAATTGCAATCTGGATATTAGGAATATAAGATGAATGATTGACGAAAGTTGGGTTTCCAATGCGGTCTTGGCCTGGTCGGATGATACAAACGAAGAACTCAAAGTTGATGCTATGGCTAACTTAAATCTAATCAAAACCCAAGTCAAAACGACGCCCTAAGGGTTGTATATATGGGGGAACGGAGGGGATTTTCGTTACCCCTTGGAGGAGGGGTCCAAAAACAACCCTAACTCGGTTTCCCCACACATACGGACTCTAAAAACAGCCTATAATGTAGTATTTCGAAATTACATGGGATCAGCCCAATATTAAGGGGACGCAACACCTATAATTGCCCTTGGACGAAAATAATGAAGTGGCATCTCGTGTATTTCGTCCAAGCCTTCATGCACGCCTTATGGTGGCTTCAAAGTGCGAAAATCACCACTGGCAGCTCCATTATCCTTTCCTGCATGCGCACCTTCTTCTTCATGCTTGATCCCGCTCCAATGACCATCCTTCTTGTCCATGCTAGGTCCTTCATTCATAAGCAAAACAAAAGTATCTAATTTAGGCAGCATCATATGTTCATGAACATTAGAAGGGTTCACAAGAAACGAAAGTACCTGATAATTTCGTTGACGTGCGCATGCTCTAGTAACTGGTCCAATATGTGTAGTTGGTGAGGATGTGGGTGTAACATTAGTAGGGATGTCCTCATTATCCTCCCCTTCTTGAATTGAAGTCGTCCTCAGCGGAAGCTCATGATCTTCTCCCAAATAAGGCTTCAAATCTGCAATATTAAATGCGGGACTAACCCCAAAATTTGCAGGTAGCTCGAGTTTATATGCATTATCATTAATTTTCTGCAAAACCTTAAAGGGACCATCAGCTCATGGCATTAACTTACACTTGAGCAACTTAGGAAACCTATCTTTACGTAGATGTAACCAAACAAGATCTCCTGGTTCAAACACAACATGCTTTCTACCCTTATCACCAGCAAGCTTGTATCTAACATTCATTCTCTCAATGTTTTCTTTAGTTAACTCATGCATTTTTAATATCAATTCAGCACGTTGCTTAGCATCAAAATTAACCTTCTTCGAAGATGGAAGAGGCAGCAAATCAATAGGTGCACGAGGTAGAAAACCATAAACAATCTCAAAAGGGCACATTTTAGTGGTAGAATGCAATGAACGATTATAAGCAAATTCAATATGAGGTAATCATTCTTCCCACATTTTCAAGTTACTCTTTAAAACATACCTAAGCATAGTAGACAAAGTCCTATTGACTACTTCAGTTTGTCCATCAGTTTGGGGATGACAAGCAGTATTAAAAAGTAGTTTAGTCCCCAACTTAGCCCATAAACATCTCCAAAAGTGGCTAAGAAATTTAGTATCACGATCTGAGACAATAGTATTTGGCACACCATGCAAGCGTATAATATCATGAAAAAATAAATCAGCAACATTAACGGCATCATCACTTTTATGACATGGTATAAAGTGTGCCATCTTAGAAAATCTATCCACGACAACAAATATGATATCCCTCCCCTTCTTTGTTCGAGGCAAGCCTAAAACAAAGTCCATGGATATCTCCTCCCACGAAACACTAGGTACAGGTAAAGGCATGTATAAACCATGAGGATTGAGTCGTGACTTAGCTTTTTGACATATAGTGCAGCGAGTGATGTGCGAGAGAGATGATAATGGCTTCTCGCCCTTCGTTGGTTACCCCAAGTGGAAGGTGAGATGTAGGATAGCAGCAAATTTCCCCTATGTAGAGGATAGGGTTTGTCTCCCGTAGGACTCCGGCAATGATAAGTAGGTGTCAACGGCGCAACTGACATGGACCTGGACACAACACAAATAACTTTTCTCCCAATGAAGTTTAGAGAGCTTGTCAATCTCTAGTCTTGTTGTTTACACATGATCAAACACAAGGGATAATGATATGGTGATAGCAACTGGAAAGTAAAAACCGTAAAGTAAAGAGCGTGTAAACGGTAATGAGAATATGGACCGGGGTCCCGTGATGTTCACTAGTGATGTCTCTCTCCCAAAAGACGATAAAACTTCTATGCGAGGTAAACAAATTATAGCTGGGCAATTGACAGGATTATAAACGCACCGCAATGCTAACTATGCTACAAAGAAAGGAAGAGGCTCAAAAGCATGGGTTGTACGCCAAAATAAGTAGACCGAAATCCAACTGCATCTACTACTAATCATCCACCTTGATATATCTATCCAGAACATCTCGCTGGTATTAAGTTGCGAGCCCCACCCAAAGTGTAAACCCAAAGCAACACACCACTGCACTAAAAAGCACTTTGCGTAAAGTAAACAATCCTTGCAACCGCGGTTACAAGCACCGTTGTTTTCCCCCTTGTGGCAACATCACATCCCCTAGACTTCATGTTTCTGTTACTCAAGCATGTCATCGGGGGGCATGAACCCACAATCGATCATAACGTTCCCTCTTGGAGTCACTACCTACTACTTGGCCAAAGCAATAAACAGCAATGGAGAACATGCAAGAATTACTTAGGAAAAAAAATGTAAAAGATAAGAACCAAATATATTACTCTATCACAATCTAAACATAATCTCATAATCCATCAGATCCCAGCAAACTCAGCATAGCAACAGCAGAAAATTACATATGTGCCTCGATCATGTAGGGCAGCTCACGAGGTCTAAACCATGAAGAATAAAGAGTGGAGGAGAACATCACATAGCTACTGATCACGGACCCATGGTCCAAGGGAAACTACTCACGGCACATCCGGGAAGCGTCCATGGTGGAGGGGAAGCTCCCGGAGGTCAATCCTCCCTCCGGCAGGGTGCCGGGAAGAAGTCTACTGGCGCTCCCGATCTTGGAAGCGCGGCGGCGGAGGAACAGAGGCGCGATCATGAAAAAGGGTTCTGTCTTCGGGGGTTTCGCGTCACGGAGAATAAATAGGCGAAGGGGGCAGCAAGGGGGGCCACCAGGGGTACAGGCAACCCCCCGGCGCGGCCAGACCCTAGGCCGCGCCAGGTGGCCGCCAGGGTCCCTGGTGATGGCCCTCTGGCCCCACTTTGGTGATTCCGGAAGCTTCCGTTGCGCTGATTTTTTATCTGATTTTTCCCGAATTTTTGGAGCATTTTTAATATGGGGGAAACCTGGAATAGAAAAAAGGAACTGGCACTGTGGTGCACTTAGTTAATAAGTTAGTCCAAATATGATCAAAAGTGTATCTAGATCATAGCAATATCACACAAAACATGCATGGAGAAAGCAGAAATTATAGATACGTTTGGGACGTATCAACATCCCCAAGCTTAATTCCTGCTCGTCCTCGAGTAGGTAAATGATAACAAGCATAATTTATGTGGTGACATGCTAGAAACCATATAAGAACTTTGAAAAGTAAAGCAATCAAGTTATGTGATTCAATTCAAGTCCTAACATGCAAGAGTCTATATTAGCATTGAAACAAGCAACGAAAGAACATTAGGTGCAAGAGGTCTGGTTGTCCGTGACTCGAATGTCTCCAAATGGTGTTTGCGTGAAAGAAAGGAGATAGGGAATACGAGAAAAAAGGTATTTTTGTTGAGAACTCAATCTACTAAAGTTTCACACTTGGTCTTCTTTGGAATCTTATCTTGACTCGTCCCTAGACCACTAGCCTAGTACAAGTCAATTTGATCCACTCCTTTCCGATATTTTGAGCACTCATGCAACGGCTGAGCGTAAGCACGAGAGTTGACACTTAGGATGGAAAAGAGAGAGATATGGTGGAGGAGGAAGACAAAAAGGGTGAGAAGGGCTCACATCAATGAGGACAATCATAGGCGAGAAGGCCAAATGATAGATATGATGTGAGGAGTAGGAATTGCCATGCAACGGATGCACATATGAGCTAAGAAAAGCTCTCCAATGGAACTAGTGCGGTGCATCTAACTTTCTCGCTCATGAAGACCTACAACTCGTTTGAGGAAGCTCATCCTTGGAATATGCAAGCCAAGTTCTTATAGTGTGAAGGTCCCCACATAGCTATATGCATAAATGATCATCTCTATGGAGTACAAGGATAAGAGGGAGTACTAGTGTGGATCTTTCAAAAGGATAGTAGTGTTGCCCCTTTCTCTCTTTTTATTTTATTTTTCTCTTTTTTCTATTTTTCTATTTTTTTGGTGGACTCAATGGCTCTTTCTATTTAAATCTCATTTGTCCTCTTTGGGATCTTTTATTTTGTCCACTTTAGGATCTTTTCCTCACTTAAGGGCAACACTCTAATTTACAAGAACGTATAGAAGATCTTTCACACTTTACAAGATACTCTAAACAAAAAGAAGATGTAGCTATCATGATGTATGCAATGTATGCCTCTGCCAGTGTAGCATGAACATGTATGACTTGAAGATCAAGTCATGAAGAGGTGGATGTTGCATGGCAATTGTCAGGACCCGGGGTTAGCGTATCAAGACTCGCTACAAAACAATCATACGGAAAGCCGAGAACTGTACCCACTTGTCTAAGCAGACAAGGCCAAGCACAGAACATTCTCGGAAAGCATCGAACGTGAGGGGCATCCCATCCAGGCCGGATGATCAACTGAGATGGATCCTCATCGTACGCACACAAGTCTAAATGATATGGGTGGTGAACTCCCATACTCATAGACAAGTCGCCTCAACCATACTATCGATTGTATCATAACCCTTACATAGACTTACTCCAGCCCGATCACTTAGTCGGGGTCTAGGGCGGGCTCGATCATACATCAAAGTGTGCACGTGACGGAGTCACGGGCAATCGCATCACGATGCCCCAAGCTGCGCACATCTAAGGGCCACTTGGTGTATAAAAGACCGCCAGCCAGATCACAACTAAGGTCTCAAAAACCCATACTAAGACATGCATGTTATAATCATACACGCAGCACACATGTCTAGTATGAACAACAGGTATCATTGCAATTCTCTACAAAGTGTACAACTTTATTGATAACTCTTACAGAGTGCACACAGAGATCACGAGACCGTGATCCAACATTTCATCAAGCATGCGGAAGCAAATTAGGTCTGAGTACAGACAAGTTTAACAAATGGCTTAGAGAAGCCTTATCTATAAACTAGCCCTTCCACGAGGGACCAGTCGTCTGACTGGGACTACACTAGCTTGATCAGTCGTCGAGCTCCAGGAAGAATCCACCTTCGGGGTCAGTGGGTTCATCTAAAACATAGAATAAGCAAACGTGAGTAAATGTCGTACTCAGCAAGACTTACGTAGGAACTATATTACTCATGCACATGTATCAAGGCAAAGGGAGGTGGGGTTCATAAGGAGAAGTGCCAGCTTTGACTTGGCTAGTCCTGAACTACGAGTACCAGACTTGAGGTAAGAAGCGTACACGATTCCACTACATGTCTCCAACCAAGTACACCACTATGGTGCCTTCCTCGACTTCCCCACGAGAAAGCACGCAATAGCACTCACGCTTATCTTGGCAAGTTTTATAAGTATCCAGTTCAAGTTGTCTAATAATCAAGCTAAGCTTTCCAAGCAGTCCTTAACCACGGACGCGGCTATTCGAATAGTTTTGTTAACCCTGCAGGGGTGTACTAATACACACACGTGTCATCACTTACCGCCTTTTGCGTGTCACCGTTCAAGAGGTGACAGCGAGGATGCCACCACAACACTTCACCCACAGCTCAGTTCTAGTCTAGAGAATCGCCTATCTGAGGGGAATCCATATGGAAGTCCGGCCGAGGTTCCAGTACAGCCTCAAACGATGTGTGCAGGGTCCCAAGCCGGTCTTGAAAAGTCGTTCATCCACTTCGCAGACCGTGCCACAGCCCTACCAGAACTCCGAACTACTGCGACTTCTGGGGTTCGAACGGGGTGAGGTACTAGGATGAGAGGGGTCAGTGAGCCCAATGTGTGGTTGCACTCTTCTTCTTGGATCACCACACAAGAACTCGGACTTAAGGCGGTGTTCAACGAGACAACCCACTGTGTACTCCTACACAGCCTCTCATCATTCACCTTGTATTAGGGTAGATTCACCAACACATTTCCACCATCATTGTAAGGCCCGATATGCGGTACTGTTCTAGATCTAGATGTTTCCATCCAGATCCGGGGACGAAGCACATATCGGTCCCACCGAGACACATGACGAAGTCATATGCCCCGGATTTCCAACATGATATCACAACATTACAGATACAGGTACAACATCTCATACAATCGGCATACAACTGCCTTAATACAATACAACAGCGGAGGATACATGTCTGGGTACAGACTACAAGCAAATGCCTAGTGGCAAAGATAAAATCATCGATCCCCATAACCACACGGGTCTAGGCCCTCCGCCGGGATCCTCCTAACTAGTCTTCGTCGAGTCTCCACGCGAAACGTCGATCACCATACCTGTTGTCGATCAAGAACCCTGAAATGAGTTTGGTGGGGGGGTAGTATCATGAGTACAGAGGTACTCGGCATCCAACTGTAGTGGTTATCTGACCTAGCAAGGACTTCATCACTCGTCATTCTAGGACAACTAGTAGTTTACGGTAAGGATATGGTAAGTGGTGAGGTTGCTGCCGCACTAGCATTTATGAAGTGGCTAACGATCTAGAGAGTAAGATAAGAAACCAAGCATTCGATGAGGAATCGCCTCCAACAAGTCTTGCTATCAACTACTTACGCAATCATAACACCTATTCTATCCTTGTCCTCCTCTTCGCATCCCGACAAAGAAGAAGCAGTCAAGGCACACACACGTTGATCAACTTATAATAAGATTATCTCAGTTGTTGTTGTCTATGACCAAGGAGTAGGTCTCAAGTCGTCCATAACCGTGGACACGGCTTCTCGAAAAGATTTAACCCTGCAGGGGTGTACCAACTGCCCATTACAAGGCTCTGCACGCACGCCCATCTCTCTCAGTTGCTACCCATGATAGGCAACCATTTTATGATTTAGTCCCAAGAGATCTGGAACGACAGGTCCCTCTAGCTAACAACGAACAAATCCGGGTGGCCCCCGGTGAGTCGACATCCAACTCAAAAGCCGGCCACGCTCTCGAATCGGCCTCTACCGTCTGGACGAGGTCGGGTTAGTTGCCCATGTTGGGAATGTGCCCTAGAGGCAAATAAAATATGTTTTATCGAGCATATTCCATTAGTTCATAATACGTTTGATACTATGCTAGAACTGTATTAAGCGGAAACATTAATACAGGTGTGGTATACAAACAACCAGGTCCCTAGTTAACCCTAGTATACTAGTCCATTGGGCGATTGATGATCAAGGTTTCCTGATCATGAGACAATGGCGTCTATTGACAATGGAGTCGTATCATTGGATAATGATATGATGGACATACACCCACCAGAAGTGTTGCGATGTGATCAAGTCACATAGTTCGACATTGCGATAACTATAACGTAGTGACCAGATCCTTTGACCGTAATGATCATACGTAATTGTCATCTATGAGGAGACTTTGATTTGTATCCCACCGCCTGACTGAAATATGCTGGCCATAACGGTGCACTTTGGGTATTCCGAAATAGATGGTTTATGAGTATGCAAATAGATCAAAGCGGGATTTGTCCATCCGTGTGACGGATAGGTACTCTGGGCCCACTCGGTGATGTTACATCATAAAGTTTGCAAACGTGTGACTAGGTCACGGAGTTGTAATATCACGGGAACGAGTAAACTTGTTTGTTGAGAACGAGGACGAACTAGGTATAGTGGATACCGATGATCAAACCTCGGACAAGCAAAGTACCACGGGACAAAGGGAACAGGCACACGGTTAACGGATCCAACAGCGATTGAAGTTCATTCGATGGAAGCGCAGGGGCTATCAAGGATTGTAACCAGGTCCAATTGATTAGTCATTGATCAATGAGAGTTGTCTCGATCATGTCTGCTGTTTCCCGGACCGTAGGGTGTTACACTTAAGGGTACTCGACACAGTAAGGATTGATTCGGGATCACCGGAGAAATTGGAGAGAACACCGGAATTGTTCCGGTGATGACTGGAATTGTTCCGATGAAGGCCGGAAGCTGTTCTGGGTATTTTGAAAGGTTCAAAATATATTTAATAATATTTAATATATGTTTTATTATTTAATTATCTGAATTAAATATTAAAATGTATTTAAATATAATTAAAAATGAATTAAAAGGCATATGGGCCTCATAGGGCCCATTAGGGGGAGAGGGAGTCCTCCCCCATGGGCCATGGCGCCATGAGGGGGCCCACCCCCCTTATTGGTGCGCCCCCCCTCCCCTTGGGATTAGTCCCACATGGGAAGTTGAGGGGAGGTTGCCCCCCTCCTTGGCCTATATAAGGAGGGGTAGGGGTGTCCTTTTAATCATGATTTTTTTGAGAAAAGTTTCTCATCTCTCTCCCTCCTTTCTCCTTCTTTTGAGCGGACTCCCCTTGTTTGGAGGCTGCTCTGGGTTGGGGATTTCTCCACTATACGCACGCCGTCGTGCTGCTGGAATCGGGATCCGAATCCATCTTCTTTCCGCTGCTCTACTGGTTCGGAGCCCGGAGGGACGTCGGGTATACTGTATGTGTATAATCCCGCGAGGCACTACACTTGTGGTGCTACTTCATCGTCGTGGTCGTATCGCGAGGTCTTCATCAGCAACGTTCCGACGGGGACGTAATCCCGTCATCGGTCTGCGAGGATCGGGTGGCTACAGGAGTCATCGTGGATCTGCGCGGCATCGGGGATTGCCGGTACGACTACACCAACCACGTTCATGCGGGAACGTTTCCCGCTTAACGGACTACATACTGGTATGTGATCTATTTCTGTCCGTTACTTACATCAGCATAGCATAGGTCTTGGGATTGGGTATCGTAGGTCAAGGAAAAATTTGTGTTTTCTGCCCCGAACCCCAACAGTGGTATCATGAGCAAGGCTATGCGTAGATGTATTGTACGGATAGAACACATCTAGTATGTGGGCATAAATTCTCAATTGTTACCCTGTCACGTGTACTCATTTAGCATTGCGGCAATGTTTGATGAAGCGGCCCCCGACCGACCTTACGCGTTTTCGCGAGACTGGTTCCACGCTTGACATATGGCTTGTACCATATAAAGTGGCTGGGGGGTGTCTGTCTCTCTGCATTAGCGATGCGAAGATGTTTGCAACGGAGGGCCCCGACAGGGGTGTAATAGAGACAATTGCGGGATTGGTGTTGTGGCATGTTTTCGCAGGATAGAAAGCGGTTCTTTTCTCGAAACCCCTAGCAGCCACGTAAAACTTGCAAAAGATAAAGTAGAAAGGCGTTTTCAACTTTAATTTGCATGTCGGGGGGAATCATAGCATGTATGATTTATACTATTGCATCCTGTTTTGCTAATATGTTAGATATACGACGGTAGCATAATAGGATGATCCCTCACTAAAACCAACATAGTGTCCTTACCCTAGTGAGCACCACCTGGAAAGTTCTACATTATGGAGGCACCACGTGTCACACGTGTGTCAAACATTTTTTCGTTCACATGAGGTGGGTGTAGCAAGCCTGGCATATGTATATGATATGGCCTTGCATGACACAGCAACAAATCACATAGGGTGTGGTGGCGAGCCTGGCATATGTATATGATATGGCCTCGGGACACAAGAGACCGAAAGGTCGAGCATGAGTCACATGGATGATGTGATTGGCATGATGGCCTACCTTGAACAACATACTGATGGCCGTGATGATCGGGGGAGGTATGGTGTTCAAGGATCGTGTAATCACTTAGAATAAACTATGAGGGATGTTTATCTGAGTGGGAGTTCCAGAATTGTTTTTGAAACATGAACTCCATATTATGAACTTAATCTTCATGTCTTTGCAAATATCATTGTAGATAATGTCATACCAATGTTTAGAACTATGGCTTTTTTTTAGTATGATAGAACTTAAGGTAAATGGGTCTTACTTCATTGATGTATACCAACACCATTAGAGACATACTCGTTAGTAATGACTTGTTAAACATAATACGAAGAACTGCTAGGAGATACACCTGATAACTCTGTATTCAAGGAAGATGATGATGAGTATCGTACTCACCGTCACTTATGAATGACTGTCCAATACACCATACTTCATTCTATGAGTCTGAATTGTGAATGCATGTTAACCAACACGTATGACGTGCTAGGAGAACTTGAAAGCACTTGGTCACAAATCAGAGAAATGGAATATGAGTATATGGACGGGGTTTCTTTCAACTATGGTGGAAGGAACAACCTGCTGAGAAAGTCACTTGGAAAATGTATAAGATACATGGAACACCTTGTGTATAACTTGGACTACTGAATGAATAGTTACTTTGCGATAACTGGGGAGTTACATCCACTTCCTCCCAGTTACAAAGACCATGTCTGGACTATGTCATGAAGGAGAATCGTTCACCTGTCATGAGGTCATGGTTAAAGTTAAGAACTTTAAGAGTAGAACCAATGCAGGAATGGTCATTGACGGAGAAGGTATATTTGATATACGAGTTATAAATGTCTTTCCCACGAAACACTAATTGTGGTTGATTAAGTATTCGATGCTTGAACTTACTGCTTGAGAGTGGCTTGGAAGGGATGAGGTGACAATGTGTGCTGACGGCAATCAAGATAGTTGATGGTCGACAACACTCTCCCTCTACATCTATCAATTGATTAATATATGAATAAATTTTATGATCGTTTGAATGAGGACTTTTATTAGTGTGTCTTGCATCTCGCGAAGACAATTATTCATATTAGTGAGAAACAAGTCAGTTGTTCTCCTTTTATGAATGATATCTATTATGGTCACATTACGATTATGAATGAGTTATTCTTATATTGATGATAGTTGTTTGATCATTTATAAGAAATATTGTAATGCCAAGAAATATCCAGGCTTAATAATGACACTACAGTTTAAGTCATGAATGGTATGATGATGTCTTAAGATACTTGATCTCTTGACACATACAAACCATGCCTTTGAGGTGAGATGACTAAATCGCATTCTGGTAAAACAGATTGTGTTACTGATTGTTGAATATCATACATTGTGATGTATTGTATATCAGCATGTAGTGAATTTCATTATTTTGTGAACTTCATATGTGGACTTAGATGAATATATGTATTCACTAATGAAACATGAGTCTGAAATAGTTTGATATGATCAAAAGGGATTTCAGAGTAAAGATGGATATTAAATTAACAAGAAAGACAAGTCTCTACGATTTGATCAAAGTGACAAATGTTTTGAGTTAGTCTTGGGCATAAAGACTTGTGTGAAAGTTGTTCCACAAATTGCAATGTCTTGAGACACTTCAATATGATTGACGTGCCTGAACATTGTTATCATATTCTATGAAAAGTGTATGGTCTAAGTTATCTCTTACCAAGTTACGTTATTATTGTTTAGAGTTATTAATTTAATATGCAAACAATCACTTCAGCATAGGGAACCATCTGAGTTCGTGGAAACCAACACTATATATGTCATGGTGTATTGTGGTTTCTAGGAAGCTTGATTTATGTAAGATAAATTATCTTTGTAGTGTATCCTTAGACAACTATGGATGCATCTTCCACAACTAGAACCAAAAGGAGCAAAACTTGTATTGCTATGTTTGGTGTTTGTCAAGAATTGTTCTTGATAAATGTGGTAATGGAAGAAAAGTGAAAGTTCAACCAAGGTAATTGACCTTGCCTCCAAATGTCAGAGTAGTGCAACGGAATATGTTCTGGAAGCAAAGCTCTACAATAAGAGGAGAAACTAATGATAATGATCATGATTTTTCTGATGGGAGCTTTTACTGAGAAAGGTAGGATTCAAGAATATATATTTGCCCTTGATGCAAAATGATATTCATGATTCACTTGTCATGTTAATGGAACAAGACATTCCTACGAACTACAAAGAAGCGATGGTGGACCTAAGTACGAGATATGACTATGAGTCATAAAATCCTATGTTGAGTTACATTTAAGATTGCTTGAATCTTATCAAGTAAGGAGGTTACTTGATATTCACAATAACTTCAGAGTTATGAGGAATAAATGTGAACATCAAAGGGACGTCAAGATTGGTTTGTCACAAAGACTGTTTCTGACAAATTCAATGGGTTGACTACAATGTGTAGCAATGCTTGAGTCAAAGGGATATTCACTACGATTGATCCAGGATTGTTATCAATACCGTGACTTCCTCAAATCCTGTATTTGAAGAAGTGTTGTAATTGGTACAACCAGAAGGTTTTGGAAAAACACATGGATACTAGTGTCTCGTAAACTGAATTCTTGATTTGATGAATGATCAAAGGATTTTGGACTTAGCCAAAATATCGAGGAAACATGCATTTGCATGAAACTGAGTGGGAGCTGAATAGTTTCCTGAAACTTGATATATGTAGACGACATATTTTGAGTGGGAGCTATGGGAGTATTATCCTAGCCTTATATGTAAATGACATATTTGAGTAGGAGCCATGTGGTTAGTATCCTGAACTTAATATGTGTCTGACATATCTAAGTGGGAGCCATGTGGATGTTATCCTTGTCTTATATGTGGCTGACATATTTGAGTGGGAGAAATATGAGTGTTATCCTATAACTTAATATGTGCATGACATATTTGAGTGGGAGCATGATAACATTCTCATATATGGATAACATATTATGAATGGTGCAGTTGGTGTTAATGATTATTTGAATCTTTCATAAATGAAGATGAATAAAGTATTAAGCATTGAAGATCTATTAAGATAGATATGTGTTTAATAACATTGAGTCGTAATACTTTCCTGGATAAGATTCTGAAGGAGTTCAGAATGGGACAAGTCAAGAAGTGGTCCTTACTTGTATATCCAAGAGAAGTGTTGAGTTAATCTCAGTACAAGAACAATGGTTAATGGTTAATGAAAGAAATGGATGTGTTGGATCCTCTATGCCTTTGTCATAGGTTCTTTCATATAAAACCAGAGTTATGTACTCGACGTAATGTGACCCAAGTTCTTAGTACTAAGAACATGTTGTGATATGATTTATGAGTAAATCATTGAACAAAGAGTTAAGTTTATCCTTCAGTGTCTGGAGAGAACTGAGGATACATCTCAAATTTGTAAAGGATAGTGGACTTGACCATAAATGTTATGCTGGTTCAAGTTTTGACACTAACCTAGAAAAAATTGAGATATCATACTAATGAATGCCTAAGTTGAAAGAAACATGGTTAGACATCAAAGTTGCATACAATGCACTAAGGATTGAATCTACATTGATGTGGCTGCTTTAGAAGTAGCAGGAGTTATATTATGGCTTAAGAAGTTCGACTTCTGATTGAGTGAGTTTCAAGTGTGCATGACTATGGGAGAGTCCGCTGACCAACCATATGTCATTGCTATGACACAGCAAACGAAGTCTCATTTCATCGCCAAATATATATACCTCATCATTATAGTGGATAATGAAGGAATGTCAAATTAGGTGACATTATGATTTGCAAAAGGACATACGGTTCTGAATGGTACCCAGACCGTTGATACAACCTCTTCCACGGGCAAGCATGATCAATAAGGAGTTATGATCCAAAGAAAATGCAACTAGTTTATTTGTACTCTAGTGCAAGTGGGAGACTGTCGGGAATGTGCCCTAGAGGCAAATAAAATATGTTTTATCGAGCATATTCCATTAGTTCATAATACGTTTGATACTATGCTAGAACTGTATTAAGCGGAAACATTAATACAGGTGTGGTATACAAACAACCAGGTCCCTAGTTAACCCTAGTATACTAGTCCATTGGGCGATTGATGATCAAGGTTTCCTGATCATGAGACAATGGCGTCTGTTGACAATGGAGTCGTATCATTGGATAATGATATGATGGACATACACCCACCAGAAGTGTTGCGATGTGATCAAGTCACATAGTTCGACATTGCGATAACTATAACGTAGTGACCAGATCCTTTGACCGTAATGATCATACGTAATTGTCATCTATGAGGAGACTTTGATTTGTATCCCACCGCCTGACTGAAATATGCTGGCCATAACGGTGCACTTTGGGTATTCTGAAATAGATGGTTGATGAGTACGCAAATAGATCAAAGAGGGATTTGTCCATCCGTGTGACGGATAGGTACTCTGGGCCCACTCGGTGATGTTACATCATAAAGTTTGCAAACGTGTGACTAGGTCATGGAGTTGTAATATCACGGGAACGAGTAAACTTGTTTGTTGAGAACGAGGACGAACTAGGTATAGTGGATATCGATGATCAAACCTCGGACAAGCAAAGTACCACGGGACAAAGGGAACAGGCACACGGTTAACGGATCCAACAGCGATTGAAGTTCATTCGATGGAAGCGCAGGGGCTATCAAGGATTGTAACCAGGTCCAATTGATTAGTCATTGATCAATGAGAGTTGTCTCGATCATGTCTGCTGTTTCCCGGACCGTAGGGTGTTACACTTAAGGGTACTCGACACAGTAAGGATTGATTCGGGATCACCGGAGAAATTGGAGAGAACACCGGAATTGTTCCGGTGATGACCGGAATTGTTCCGATGAAGGCCGGAAGCTGTTCTGGGTATTTTGAAAGGTTCAAAATATATTTAATAATATTTAATATATGTTTTATTATTTAATTATCTGAATTAAATATTAAAATGTATTTAAATATAATTAATAATGAATTAAAAGGCATATGGGCCTCATAGGGCCCATTAGGGGGAGAGGGAGTCCTCCCCCATGGGCCATGGCGCCATGAGGGGGCCCACCCCCCTTATTGGTGCGCCCCCCCTCCCCTTGGGATTAGTCCCACATGGGAAGTTGAGGGGAGGTTGCCCCCCTCCTTGGCCTATATAAGGAGGGGTAGGGGTGTCCTTTTAATCATGATTTTTTTGAGAAAAGTTTCTCATCTCTCTCCCTCCTTTCTCCTTCTTTTGAGCGGACTCCCCTTGTTTGGAGGCTGCTCTGGGTTGGGGATTTCTCCACTATACGCACGCCGTCGTGCTGCTGGAATCGGGATCCGAATCCATCTTCTTTCCGCTGCTCTACTGGTTCGGAGCCCGGAGGGACGTCGGGTATACTGTATGTGTATAATCCCGCGAGGCACTACACTTGTGGTGCTACTTCATCGTCGTGGTCGTATCGCGAGGTCTTCATCAGCAACGTTCCGACGGGGACGTAATCCTGTCATCGGTCTGCGAGGATCGGGTGGCTACAGGAGTCATCGTGGATCTGCGCGGCATCGGGGATTGCCGGTACGACTACACCAACCACGTTCATGCGGGAACGTTTCCCGCTTAACGGACTACATACTGGTATGTGATCTATTTCTGTCCGTTACTTACATCAGCATAGCATAGGTCTTGGGATTGGGTATCGTAGGCCAAGGAAAAATTTGTGTTTTCTGCCCCGAACCCCAACAGCCCAAACAGATGTGGACAACCCCCTAACTCCCTGGGGTGGACCAACAAGAGAAACCATGTCTCCGCTGGCCCAAGTTGTTTGAAATCTGCCGGCCGCGGACCAGTCACACACACGTTTCAAAAGGTAAATCAGCTTGGGCCACCACTAGAAATGTTTGAAGCTAGGTAGGTAAGAAGAGGGTACCCCATAAAATCCCACACGCGGTTAGGCACGCTCAGTCTAAAAACCAATACCCGGAACTTGGATCCTAGGTGACTCGAATGGAACAAAGCGTCAAGGCGGGATAGCCTAGACCTTCCATCCTTCATCGAATATAGTCAACATTTATAATAATCATATCATCCATAACAATATAATAATGTGATATCCCAAACCAAGGAGTAACAGGGTAACATCGTAGCATCCTAAGCATGCATACTAAGCAGGGGCTGAGCAACGAGCAATAGTAACATAGCAGTACAAGGATTGCTGGGAGGGGACATGGCTGTATCGGTTTGAAAGAGGTTGTAAACATGTGGTAGGATGAAACATCGAACCTAACCTAGACTAGCATGCAAACCGCTGGTTGAAATAGAATGGATCATAAGTAATGTATAGTCCTTGCCTGTTGATAAGTCGGGTTCCGAAGGTGTAGTTGATCGCAAGCTCGCATCGTCTCCGAGAGGTACCCGCGGAAGCACACAAGAAGATAAACACTGGAAAGCAATCAACGATCAAACATCTATTACTACGAAGCAAACAAGAGAAAGCATCAACAAGAAGGCAACACGAGACATCGCACCTACCGTCGAGAGCGGTTACTAACAGGTTAAGTGGAGTACTCGTCACACAGGACGATACAACACATTTAGAAAGGTTCAAGTTGTTTAGCTACACAAGGTGAGCAACAAAGGTTGTTAACATGGCAAAGCACAGAAGCATGGCATAGCACACAAACATGTCAAGAGGTGAAGCATAAGATAAACTATCTATGCTAGTCAATTTAAGTGAGGCACAACCTAAACATGGCATATCACTAAGTGTCCCACGACCATTAAAACATTTGGTACTGTTCTGTCCTAAACCATATTTTAGGTTGTTTAACAACAGCAAAAAATAGCATAAACACAAAGTACACGAAAAACTAATCAAGTTACATATAAAGAACACTCCAGACGGAGTTACGGTTAAAAAGATACATGCAAAACAAGTTTGGAACACAATCTGCCAACATTGGGAAGCACACTTTAGAGCATTGCATAAACATGATAATGAATGCAAACATGCTCACAAATGATATGAAATTAAAGTAGACATGACAAGGAAGGCATGGAAAAAGGAATCATGCAAATAGGCATCATAGATCAAAAGATATTAAGCACGCAACATGGCATCGAAACGTTACAGACTTAGAGAAAAACAGAGGTGGCTGTCAAAAACAGCGTGATAGCAACTTTGGAGCTAAAAACCTATATGACCAGCAAGAATATCATGACGATGCAATACATATAATGGAAGTAGACATGATGCTTAACAATATGCAATTGGAATCACTCAATTCCGATAAACGGTTACGACGCAACCGTCACCCGAAGTTGCAACAAATTAACAGTTTTCAGCACAGCAGCACATTAACATTAGGGTCACCACTTTGGAGCAAGATTTAATATAGCTAAAGCACCCAAACGTGACAAGTTAAAGCATGGAAATGAATTACACATGATGCTTAACACATATGACAAAGAATCAATGCAATAGGCCTCATGGATTTTACACAAGCATCACCCAAAGTTTGAACAAAATAACAGCAGCAGTAGTTAACAGCAGATTTAGCAACTTAACGATCTGGTGCCCTGTTCAACACAAAAATACATATTCAAGATGACCTCAAAATAAATAACTTCCTAAATATGAACTCTAGATCACACAAAGCACAACCAAACAAAAAAAGAATCACTTCATTCCGACCTACGAGTCAACGGGAAATTACGTTGCAAAACAGTACCAGCAGCAGTTTTTTCCAGACTTGGCAAAATTTTACAGGGTGCTAGAAAAAAATAACAGAGGTAAAAATAAAAAAAGGGGGGCGGCCTGACTCACCCTAGTGGCCTGGCCCACTTGGCTGGAGCCGGATCTGGGCCGCGGAGGGGGAGGCCGCTGCTGGGCCTCGCTGCCGGATTAGGCCCGCCTGGCCTAGCGCGGTTGACTGGGCAGCGGCTCGCTCCTCCCGAGTGCACCGAGTGGCGGCGGCTGCCCCTCCGGTGAGGGGCGGCGCGAGGACGGTGAAGGGAGGGTCCGGCGAGGCGGGAGGAGCACGACGGTCGTCCGGGTCGCCGGATCCAGGCGGCGTCGGCGAGCTCCCCGGGCGGCGTGAGGCGTGAGCTCGGGCCCTTCCGGCCATGGCGCGGGTCCTGCAGGGAGGCAGAGGAGAGTGAGGGTGAGAGATGAGAGGGAGGAGAGGGAAAGAGAGAGGAGAAGGAAGGGAGCGGGCGGGGCGCCGTGGTCGCCGGGGCGGCGGCCGGTCGCCGGAGGAAGACGGCGGCGGCGCGGTGTGCTTCTCCACGGGCAGGAGAGAGGAGAGAGGTGGAGAGGAAAGCCAGGGTGGATCTGGGCCGTCGAATCGCAAGATCTGACGGTCCAGATCGCAGGGGAGAAAAAAATTCGGGATTTTGGGATCAATTGGGCAGATCTGAGCAAACTCAGGGGGGTGGCTGCAATTTTGTGGCTAGGTAAACCCTAGAAAGATGTGGAAGGGTGGTGTTCTTTATATAGCCCAGGTGGCTGACAGTTTGTAAAAACATCCTCGGTTTTTCTCTCTCGCGCGCGCGGTGTTTACGTTTCTGACCGCCGGGGTTCCGCAGGACCTCCGATTCGGGTAAAACTTCGAACTGCGCGATCAGCGTGTTGAGCCGGCGGCGTTCACCTCGCGCGGGAACCGTTCCGAGAACACTTTCTGGCGCGCTATAAAAATATCCCCTTCAGTTATTAAACGGAGTTTTTCGTTCCGATGGTTGCGGCTGGTCTCGTGCAGTTTTCGCGACGGTGATCGGGCGAAACCCGGTGTCGCAACGGTCGAGTGTCAAGGTGGCAAGGGTCGGTCTCCGTCCGTTATGAGATAAGAGGGGGAAAATAATCACCGATCGATAAATCGGGGATGCAAACACCGCAAACAAATCAGACAATCAAACAATTAACACTGAAAACAAAATTTTTAATTTTTGTGAAATCTTGGCTGTTACAATCATCAACATGATCACTACCATCCCGACTCACAAAAGAGTAACCTCATTATAACTCTAAGCATGCAATAAGCAGTAACAGTTGCAGGGGCCACATGATATCAATCAACTCTTACATTTGCTAGGATTGTGGTTTTCTTACTACTGTGACAAAATGATAGGTCATGCAGAGGAATGGGTTCAACTATGCGGTAGAAACGCATCATGGTAATCATCCTAAACAATGCATAAGAGAGACTGAGAGGGAATTGGGATTTTATCGACATTATCAATGGGGGTTTGCTTGCCTTGCTGACGAGGTTCAAACACAATGTCTTCAACGAAGGGGGTGGCCTCCGGTTCCGGCTCCACTTCTATTCGACAAACAACAATCAATGGAGCAAGATAAGTACAATGCACAAACACATGATTTTAAGGTTGAAACTTTATGTATGTGCCACTGATGTGTGAGTTATTCCATTTAAAAGGAGTATATTGCAATTGAATTGCAAATTCAAACTCCATTTGATTTATCAATGAAATTCAAATGCATTTGAAACTATGAACAAATATTTGAAAAGTTTGAGCATGAATTGATGTTGTAAAGGTGAGGTAAAGTCTCTGATGTGTGGATGAAACCATTTAAAAGAAGTGTGCTGCAAAGTCATTTGCAAAATCACACCAAATTTGAATTTGAAAAGGATCCATATGCACATATGCCACTGTTCACCCATTTTGAGATGGTCAAACATGAAAACAAAGTCCATATTCAGAATCCTTGCATTTTTCTGATATTTTCTCATATATCATTTGTCCAATTCGGAGTTAAAATGAATTAGTTAGGAATTTCCAAAGTTTAAGCCTCTTTCTGGATTTTCTGGATATAAATAAATCAATTATTCGATTTACTGCGTAGGCATGACGTCGGGCTGACGTGTGGGGGGGCTGACAAGTGGGTCCAGCTTGTCAATGGGGGTTAGTTTAATTAGTTTCTGTTTAAACTAATTGGGGTTAGTTAGCTATCTTGGGCCCACTGGTCAGTGGCCCAGGGGGTAGATTAGGAGGGGTTTAGGATTAGGGTTAGGGCGCTAATGGCGGGCTCGCTGGCGGCAATACTGTAGACGGCCGGAGCACGTCGGGAGCATGCTCTGAACAAGCATTTGGTGCGCCGAGGGCATCTTTCGCGAGCTGGGAGAGCACCGCATCGATTTGGCGAAGAAGGAGGGGCTGGGGAGCAATGGAACGTCGACGGCGACGATCTTGGCGGAGGCAGAGGCTCGGTTGAGAACGGGATCCTGCTAGGGGGCTCTTCTTGGAGTGGGGCTAGGCGGGATCGAACCAGATGAGCTCGGCGAAGACGGTGGACATGGCCACGTGGAGGCGCGCTTAGCAGAGGACCGCCGACGACGAGCACGGCGGCGCTGCTCTTCTGCGCTCATGGTGAAACGAGCTAGATGAAGAAAGGGTGGTCGTGTGTAACAGCCCATGTGCAATAAATAGAAATCATCATGAGATTGTACCTTGTCTGTTGACTTTGTAACTTGGCATGATGCTAAAGATTATAATTTCATGTGATGATTTAATTTTCCAACAAGATTTGAGTTCATTTGATTTGATTTTGAATTCAAACAAAGTGGTTCAAGAAGGGTGTTTGAGGATTTTTCTTTGTTGCATGCATGATCTCCTTGACCCCAAACTTGGCATAGCCAATTCCTTTCCCTTCCCAAGCTTTTTAAAAGCCTTCCCCCATTTTTGCAAACTATTAAAATGTGGGCCACAGTTCATGTGGTTTGATTTTTCAAAAATGCCCCCACATTTTAGTTGCTCAAAAACATCTTGGAGATCATGCATGCAAAACATATTTTCTTATGTTTTTCCTTCTCTTGGTTTGCTCAAGAAAAATCTTGGAGATTTCAGTTTTTGTTAAATGGAAAAATCCAACTTCCTTTTTTTCTGGAGGCAGAGGACCTGCGAGGCCCAGCCCAGTAGGCCTCGCCCCACTTTCCCCGCAGCCCACCTGGCCCGCGCTAGCGAAGGGGTACGCAGAGTGTTTCTGCGCCGTTGGATCTTGATCAGGCGGCTGGGGGTCGTCGCCTTTCCAGCGTGGAGAGGTCCCCGCTGGCCTCCCCTCTCACACCGGCGACGCCATCGACGTCGACGCCATCGACGTCGACGCCTGCCGACGTGGCCGGGAGAGGGGGCCTATATAGCCAGAGGCTCCGGGAAACCCTAGCCTGCCCCATTCCCCTCTCCAGTTCGTCCCGCCGCTGCCTCCTACGAGCTCCTCGAACTCCCTTGTTCCGCCTCCAGCTATGACTCCGGTGAGCAATTCCACCGCCGCCTCGCCGTGCCGGTGAGCGTACGCTCGCGCCCGCCATACAGGAGCTCACCCGCATCTTTTGCCCCACGCAGATGACGACGTGAAGGCCCCTGCTTCCCGCCCGGCGTCGTCCTCCGCCTCTGCGTCGTCCTCTTCTCCGACGTCGGCAACGGTGTCGTCTCCCTCCGCCTCGGCTCCTTCCTCGTCTCCGACAACCCCGTGGTGAGGAGTCGCTCCCCTTCCTCCTCCCCATGTCGTGTCGGGCCGCGTAGTCTTTCTAGGTGGTTTCGTCTCCGCTGTAGGACGTCGCCGCCGCGCACCCCGTGAGTGTCGTGCTCGTAGCACTTCTCGGGCGTGTCCGTGCGAGCAGTAGGCGAGCCCAGAGCACGCGCCCGGCCACAAAGGGGCCTCCTTGGTCGCCTACGTAGCCGTGCGACATCTCTGCATGGATTCAGCGCAATTCAGCCGTGCGCCGCCGCGTTTTTCCTTCGAGCGCTAGTCCGTCTCCGTGCAGGTCCAGTGTGGCCAGCGGCCACCGTCGTGATCTCGGTTGTTCAGTGAGCTAGTTGCAAAACACCGTCATCGCTTAGGTGTACCGCACACGATGCCAGCGTCGCCGCAATCCTGTCGACGTCGTGTGCATCCTCTGTCAGATGCAGAACAGTGGGGCGCCGCCGACTTCGGATGAGGGTAGCGTCACCACCACAGCATCCCGGCTCGAGCCCGTCCGCCTGCATGGACCTGGATGTCCCAGCTACGTAGTTCGGCGCCCAGCCGCGTCGCCGGCGACGTGTGCTCGAAGCCACGGTCGCCTGAATTTCGTCAGGCGTGGCTGTCTGTTTTTCGTCAGGTTCAGACAGAGGCCGGGGTCAGTTTATGTTGCCTTGGAGCTGTTCCTTGTCGAGCAACATGCAGTGGTGTGTAGTGGTCAGGAGCGAAGTGGTAGAAGAGGCGCATCGAGGGTTCGAACCCCGGCAGCGCAAAAATGCCCCCCTTTTTTCTCTTTTCTCCAAGAGGCTTAATAGTGGGTCCCTCGCGTCAGCGAGACGTTGCCCGTAAGGTCAGTGGGCTGAGCCCATTGCTTGCTCTGGAGCTGGGCTGGAATTGCCCGAGACCAGCCCACATGGCTGAGTCCTTTCTTTTTCTTTTCTGTTTTTCCTTTTTTTATTTTCTGTTTGAATTCCCAAACTTGATTTGAATTCGAATTCAAATCTGAATTTGGGCCTTGAACACTTTACCCCAAACATGTAATCCAATATATGAATTTGGGGTAGAAATGCCAACTAATCACTGTGGTGATGATCATTCTGCAGTTTGCCCCCTCAAATTTTGGAGTATTGGCAATTTTTCAAAGAAGCCCCTCACTTCTTTTGTATTTGCAAAGTGTTTTGCAAAATTCAAAGTGTGACATGCCATATATGGTTTTGGGGTAGAAAAATGTGAGGGTTAAAATGGTGATGTCCATTTGATGTTTTGTGAAACTCAATGAACATGGTGTGATCACTAAGCCATTTCAAAAGCTTGCCTTCCTTTCTTTGCATTCCTTTCAACTTCAGTGCATGTTGAATCTTGGTCATCTGTTCCATTCCAAGTTTCGTTTCATGTCATCTTCAACTCTTTGCACCATCAAACCAGCCCCTAGCATATTGTCATATGCAATGTGGTTGGGTTCCTTTCTTTTGTTGCACCTTCCGATGTCAAGTTCACCGACATCTCTCCGTCTCCGGAATCGATGTTTTACGTCTACGTTGTAATTCCTTTGTAAATTGTTGTTATTGTTGTTGTTGTCATGCCATGTTACTTACACCAAAATTAAGGCTAAGACCGAAGCCATTCAACGTAAATAAATTGCATATGAAGTTGTTGACGTGTCGTCACCACCTTCATTTAAATCTGACTAGATAGGGTCACATCATGTCTATTAAACTTGATCATACCATCTTTGCCCGCGCATTGCACCCATTGCTTACTTGTGAGCCTTTTCCTTGCCGGTACTTTACGTTAGCACCTGAGACTGCCGAGGAGACTTACGTGGAGGTTTCCGACACCGAGCCCGAGGACCCTGCTACGTCTGCTTCGACGACCGATTACCCAGGCAAGGGGAAGATTTATACCATTACTTGATACCTTTCTGCCTACCTTCTTAGCTGTAGTCTAGAACGTTTGTTTGATCCTATCCACTTTGCTTATGCCACATTCAAAAACCAAACAGCCATGACCCCCACATCCCAGCAAAACTTTGTATTGCTAAGTTACCGCTGCTCAGCCATTGCTTAGTATGAGTAGGAAAACTTGCTGCTTACCCTATGCTATGGTTGGGATATCATGTTAGTAAAGAAGTTGGTTGATATTTATTATTATTATGATGTTAATTTATACTCGACGAAAGATGGGAGACCAGGCTGTTCCCGCCAGGTGTTTTGTTCCATTTGAGTCACCTAGGTCCCGAGTTCCGGGTATTGTGTTTCTTGAGGAGCGTGCCTAATAGTGTGTGGGATTCTATGGGGTTCCCTTGTCTTACCTACCTAGCTTCATACAATTCTAGTGGTGGCCCGAGCTGATTTACATTTGCAACGTGTGAGTGCTGGTGGTACCCCAGCTGTTTACAAACAAATCCGGACCAGTGGGGACATGGTTCCTTTATTGGTCCAAGACTGACCGGCGAGGGCCCGGTCCTCACGTGAGGCTTAACCAGTAACCCAAACCCTGTTGATACGGAAGAGGCCGATCCGAGAGCGTGGCCAGCTTTTGGATTGGATGTCGACTCCCCGGGGGCCACCCGAAATTGTGTGTTGTTAGATAGAGGGACTCTGACGTACCGGAGTTTCAGGCGTTTACCTAGCCAAGTGGAAACCGGGTGTACATGTGAAGCCTATGATGGGCAGTTGGTACACCCCTGCAGGGTTAAATCTTTTCGAAAAGCCATGTCCGCGGTTATGGACGACTTGAGACCTACTCCTTGTTCATAGAATAACATCAATTTGAATCATAATTAAAACTTGCCTACCGTGTGAGTGCCTTGGTTGGTTTTCTTCGTCCAGGGGGACCGAGAGAAGATCCAGGTTGTGTTATGTTCGACGTAAGTAGGTGAATAGCAGACTTATGACGCGATGTCACATGCATTCTTGGATCTTACCCCTATTCTAGTAGAACGATAGCCACCATATATGCTAGTGCGGCTGCAACCTTTACTTTTACCTTGTCTTACCGTAGGAAGTTATTTATCCTGTAATGATATAATCTCACCCCTGGTTTCCTTTTCTTCTTTTACTGTTTTGCCTGATAGGCCGCTGCAGTTGACTACTACCTCGACCCGAGCACCAGACGATACTTTGTGGAGGTGCCCCCGGAGGACGACGATGAGGATGACTTCGTTCAGTAGATCCTATAGTTGGGCTCCGACGATCCGTGGGTGGACTATTTATGTGCAGCCCTCTCTAGGGTCATTTGGATTTTGACCGTACTCGGTCGTGATTGTCTTCCGCTAGTTGCATGATGTACTGTTGGGTCCATGGACCTCTGAGATGATGTAATAAATTCCAGCGGTGATGTATGCCCTGGACTCTATATATTTATGTCTTAGTATAAAGTTCATTGTTCTTATATCCGTTGTCGAGAATCCGGTAGCGACACGAGTGCGAGTGTCGTGAGTCGGTGGCCTTTTATGCACTACTAAATTGAGCGGGACGCGAAAGCGACTAACTCGAGTTAGCACCTCATCGGGGGCCTTACACCGTGGCTTGAGGGGAAAGATGCAGGGTCTCACCACGGATGCGACGGGGTGACTAGCGAGCTCGGAGAAGCTTTGGTGGAGGCGAATCGAAGAGCTCGAGCAACGGCGGCCGAAAATGATCTGAGGAAGCACGCGTCGGCTCTGGTCCAAATTGGGGCGCGTCCTTCTTCTAGACGACGAAGCCGTTGATGGCGAGCACGAGGGACATCCTGGGAGAGGCTCGAGATCACGGTGACCACGATCTCCAGCGTCGGCGATCTGCAGTGGCGCTCTGTTGTCAGTGGGGAAGAACAACAGAGGGAGAGAGAGCGAGGGGAAAGAGGGGGAAGTGAGAGAGAGCAAAGCGGTCGACTCCGTGGCGCGGTTTGGAGGGCTGGGGAGGCCTGGAAGCCCCTGGGCGTCGAGGTGGCGCCGGTGCGCGCTCTGGCCGCCACCGAGCTGCTTCTGCGCGCGGGGAGGAAGACGACAAGCCGGGTTGGTGGGCTGGGCCAGCTGGGGGTTAAGTTGGGCCGAATGCGAGGTAAGCCTTTTTCCTTTTTCTGTTTCTTTTTCTTTTCTGTATTTTGTTTTGTCTTAGCTCAATAATTAGCTAGACATTTTTATAAATGCTCAAATCTTTTATATGGCATTACATGACCAGTAGCTAGTCATATCCAGAGTTTGAACATTTTTAATTCAAAATATTTGAATTCAAATCCAAATAGGGGTATTTATTTAATTCCATGTTCCTGTTTGAATATTTGAAAAATCTTTGAGCATGGGTTTGAATCCAAATCACTTTATAAGTGGTCACACTCATTTATGAGACTTTTCAAAAATGCAAAAGGAATTTTTGGAGCAACTTTGTATCTGGCCATTTGAATTAAATTCATATAGGGGGTTTTCTTCTCCCATTTTAATTTCTTTTTAAAAAAGTTAACATGATGCAAAGTTACTTGCTAACCCTAGCACATACCTAACAGAGGGTTCTGACAACTCGCCCCCACTCAAAAGAATCTTGTCCCGAGATTCAGAAGTCTGCGGGAGGAAGGAGGGGTACTCGGCACTGAGACGGTCTTCTCTTTCCCACGTGGCTTCTTTCTCAGAGTGGTGTGACCATTGCACTTTCAGAAACTTAGTCTTCTGACGACGAGTGACACGCTTTGCGGAATCAAGAATACGAACGGGGTACTCTCCATAAGAAAGGTCATGTTGGAGATCAAGCGTTTCATGGTCGACTTCGCGGATGGGGTCCTTGAAGCAACGCCTGAGTTGTGACACATGGAACACATCATGTACTCGGGAAAGGTGCGGGGGTAGTTCAAGTTGGTAGGCAACTTATCCACGTTTAGCAAGAATGCGGAAAGGTCCAATGTAACATGGGGCCAACTTGCCTTTGATACCGAATCGATGGGTTCCCTTCAAAGGAGTAACCCGAAGGTAAGCCTTCTCGTCCAGACTGTAACTTTCTTGCCTATGATGACGATCATAGTAGATTTTCTGACGATACTGGGCTGCTTTCAATTGATCACGAACAATGCGAACTTGCTCTTCTGCTTCCTTGATCATATCCGGTCCAAAGAATTGTCTTTCACCGGTTTCTGACCAGTTTAAGGGTGTTCGACATCTTCGTCCATAGAGGAGTTCAAAAGGAGCCATGTTCAGACTAGATTGGAAACTATTGTTATAAGCAAATTCGGCAAATGGAAGAGAATCTCCCAATTCTGTCCGAAAGAGATAACACAAGCTCTGAGCATGTCTTCAAGAATTTGGTTAACCCTTTCGACTTGACAGCTAGACTGAGGATGGAAAGCTGTACTAAAGGAGAGATGAGTTCCCATAGCATTCTGAAAGCTTCCCCAAAATCTAGAGGTGAAAAGGATACCACGATCAGAATTGATTTCCAAAGGAACACCATGAAGAGACACAATTCTAGAGACATACAAGTCCTCTAACTGGCTCGCAGTTATAGACTCGCGAACGGGAAGGAAGTGTGCAACTTTGGAAAGTCTATCCACCACAACGAAGATGGCATCATTTCCTTTCTGGGTTTTTGGAAAGCCAGTGATGAAGTCCATACTGACTTTGTCCCATTTCCACTTTGGAATAGGTAAAGGTTGAAGTGTACCAGCAGGTCTTTAGTGTTCTGCCTTAATGCGACGACAAACATCACATTCGGCAACAAATCGGGCAATGTCTCTCTTCATCCTAGTCCACTAAAATCTCTGGCGTAGATCTCGGTACATTTTCGTGCTACCGGGATGAATCGAGAGGGGTGTGTCATCGACTTCTTTAAGGATGAGTTGCCTTAGTTCCCTATTCTTAGGTACTACCAAACGATTTCCAAAGAATACCGTTCCTTTACTATCTGTGGAGAAACATTTAGCAACTCCGCTAGCAATGTTCTCCTTGATCCGGCGAACACCTCGTGCACGCCTTTGGGCAACTATGATTTGATCCTCAAGTGTTGGTTTCGCCACCAAGTTGAAAAGAGATCAACGAGGAACAATCTCGAGATTGAGCTTTCAAAATTCCTCATGAAGAAGTGGTTGACACTGTTGTAACATGAGGTTATTACAATACGACTTACGACTTAGTGCATCAGCCATGACATTGGCCTTGCCTGGGGTGTAAGAAATTCCTAAGTCATAATCTTTTATCAACTCTATCCAGCGTCTTTGCCTGAGATTAAGATCTGGCTAGGTGAAAATATATTTGAGGCTTTGGTGGTCGGAATAGATCTCACAACGATTACCAAGGAGGTAGTGTCGCCAAGTTGTCAGGGCATGAACTACGGCAGCGAGTTCAAGATCATGGGTAGGATGGTTCTCTTCATGTGGACGCAGCTGGCGTGAAGCATAAGCTATCACATGTCTATCTTGCATAAGTATGCATCTTAACCCTTGCCGTGAGGCGTCACAAAAGATCTCGAAATCCTTTTTGGTGTCTGGAGGCGCAAGTACGGGTGTAGAAGTCAATCTTCTTTTTAGCTCTTGAAAGCTTTCCTCGCACTTGGGAGTCCATAGGAATTTCTTATCTTTCTTGAGGAGTTCAGTTAGAGGCTTTGCAACTTTAGAAAAGTTCTCGACGAAGCGGGGCAATAGCTTGCTAAGCCAAGAAAACTCCTAACTTGCTTAACCGATTCAGGTGGAGTCCAGTCAAGGACGGCCTGAACTCTCTCGGGATTCACAGCAATGCCTTTTGCAGAAATCACGTGGCCTAAGTAGGTCACTTCTGGTAGCCAAAATTCACACTTGGAGAATTTAGCATACAGGCGATGCTCTCGAAGTTTCATCAATACCAACCTAAGATGTTCGGCATGTTCTTCTTCGTTCTTCGAGTAGATGAGAATGTCATCAAGATAAACTACAACAAATTTATCCAAGTACTCCATGAAGATCAAATTCATCATGCGCGAGAAAGTGGCGCGGGCATTGGTTAAACCAAAGGACATGACGGTGTACTCGTAAAGACCATAACAGTAGTGAAAGCCGTTTTTGGAATGTCCTCGTTTCGGATTTTGATTTGATGATAACCTAATCTCAAATCCATCTTGGAGAAGACAGAGGATCCAGCAAGTTGATCATAAAGATCATTGATCCTGGGCAGTAGGTACTTGTTCTTTATCGTCGCTAGATTTAGCGGGCGATAGTCTACGCACATCCTTTCTGTTCCATCTTTCTTCGTTACGAACAGAACGGGGCAACCCCATGGAGATGAGCTAGGGCGGATGAAGCCTTTTGCCAACAAAGCTTCAAGTTGGATTTTAAGCTCAGCTAACTCACGTGGGGCCATTTTGTATGGGCGTCTGGAAATTGGTGCGGTTCCTGGCATAAGATCCACTATGAACTCTACACATCTGTCGGGTGGCATGCCCGGCAGCTCTTCAGGAAAGAAATCCGGGAAGTCACGAACCACCGGAATATCTTCAAGGTCGGGAAGGGGAAGCACATTCAAAGAATGCATCTGGGTTCTTGTTCTTGGTGAGGAGTAATCTATTGTCTGGCCTGAAGGATGTGTAAGTCTAACTGACTTGGCTTTACAATCAAGAAAAGCATTTTGTCTTGATAACCAATCCATACCAAGGATGACATCAATGTCTGAAGACTTGAGGGCTATGAGTGAAGCAAGGAATACTAAACCCTCAATTGCAATTTGATTGCCATGGCTTACTCTATTAGTTTTCCACTTGGAACCACGAGTTTGAATAATCATTGGAGTGAACATTTCATCAAAGGATATCTCATGCCGAAATGCATAACTCTCCGACATGAATGAGTGAGATGCTCCTGGATCGAAAAGGACAGAAGTGGGAACATAATTGGCTGGGAGCGTACCAAGAATGACGTCAGAAGTACCATCAGTCTCCTCAGCTGAGATTCGGTTCACACGTCCAAGATTTGCAGAAGAAGATGGCTGGGTGGTGGAGACCTTCGGGGGTGGCTTGGCACGAACATTGGGGTTCCCTTTGGCATGGGGTGGAGCATTCTGATTGATGGGGCACTCACGAGAGTAGTGACCAGGCTGGCCACACCTGAAGCAGGCTCCAAAGATAGTGCGGGGAGTTGGGTTGTTAGGTGGAGCTGGATGGAACGGAGCTGGTGGACGAGGCGCCACAAAGGATGGCCTCGGTGGGTTGTTCTGGCGGAACATCCTATAGGGGATCCAGATCTTGCGCTTCTGAGGGCCTGAACTGGATGAACCATCGTCTCTAGGGTGCTTGCGGGAATCCTCGGGAGTGATCATAACCTCTGCCTTGATGGCCTTGTTGACAAGGATCTGGAATGTGGCGAAGTCATGAAGATTGAGCTCACGACGAAGTCCAGAATTGAGTCCCTTGCGGAACCTCTCTTGCTTCTTGGAGTCGGTGGAGACCTCCTCGGGAGCATAGCGGGCAAGACGATTGAACTCCCGACTAAAATCATCAACGGACCTTCTTCCTTGGTTGAGATTGCAGAACTCCTCTCTCTTGCGGTCCATGAGTCCCTTAGGAATGTGATGCTCGCGAAAAGCGTCACAGAACTCATTCCACGAAGTCAACTGTCCAGCTGGACGCATGTTCAGAAAGTTCTCCCACCAAGAGCTAGCTCCACCCTCGAGGTGGTAGGTAGCATAGTTGACTCTGTCACCATCTGCAACATGTCCAGAATGGAGCTTTCTCTCGATGTTGCGAAGCCAGTCATGAGCGTCAAGGGGCTTAGTGGAATAGCTGAAAACTGGGGGATGAAGCTGGATGAAGTCATTCAACGACACAAGCTCATTCCGCTGCTGGTCAGTGTTCTGAGCAATGACCCCCAACAACTCATGAGAGTCCCTTCGGTTTCTTTCAACCTCCATGAGAACTTGAGCTATTGTGGGTGACGGTGGAAGATTGCCTTCCTCCGCATCATCCCCACGAGCTTGGGCACGACCAAGGTGGCCACGGGTTCCTTGACACATCCTGAAGGATAAGATCAAAGTCAAACATAGTTCAATGATTTTGCAAATGCATCAGATTACGAAGATAACTGGAATGACTTAGACAGCATAACGGCTGTAATTGCAAGAGAAAACAATTTTCTTACAACATAGAAACAACACTTACATACGATGTAAGAAACCAGGAAGCACAACAACTGTAGCAAACCGAACACAACTTTCCTACGGCTACAAGGAAGCAATCAACGAGATGTTCTAGTAAGACATAGATGAGCCTAGTCCTATATTCCCGTAGAATAAGATGAGGGTGACTTAGAACTCAGAACGATGAAGGTAAGGAGAAAAAAGAAGCCTTATGTTGTTCCCTTATATACCCAGAGTAACTATATAACTATAGAAAGCTAGACTCGACTTCGTCCAAGGCTGATAATCCTACAGTCAGTCCTGCTCTGATGCTAAGTCTGTCGGGACCCGGGGTTAGCGTATGCAAGACTCGCTACAACACAATCATATGGAGAGCCGAGAACCGTACCCACTTGTATAAGCAGACAAGGCCAAGCACAGAACGTTCTCGGAAAGAATCAAACATGAGGGGCATCCCATCCAGGCCGGATGATCAACTGAGATGGATCCTCATCGTACGCACACAAGTCTAAATGATATGGGTGGTGAACTCCCATACTCATAGACAAGTCGCCTCAACCATACTATCGATTGTATCATAACCCTTACATAGACTTACTCCAGCCCGATCACTTAGTCGGGGTCTAGGGCGGGCTCGATCATACATCAAAGTGTGCACGTGACGGAGTCATGAGCAATCGCATCACGATGCCCCAAGCTGCGCACATCTAAGGGCCACTTGGATTATAAAAGACCGCCATCCAGATCAAAACTAAGGTCTCGAAAACCCATACTAAGACATGCATGTTATAATCATACACGCAGTACACATGTCTAGTATGAACAGCAGGTATCATTGCAATTCTCTACAAAGTTACAACTTTATTGATAACTCTTACAGAGTGCACACAGAGATCACGAGACCGTGATCCAACATTTCATCAAGCATGCGGAAGCAAAGTAGGTCTGAGTACAGACAAGTTTAACAAATGGCTTAGAGAATCCTTATCTATAAACAAGCCCTTCCACAAGAGACCAGTCGTCTGACAGGGACTACACTAGCTTGATGAGTCGTCGAGCTCCAGGAAGAATCGACCTTCGGGGTCAGTGGGTTCATCTAAAACATAGAATAAGCAAACATGAGTACAAATTCGTACTTAGCAAGACTTACGTAGGAACTATACTACTCATGCACATGTACCAAGGTAAAGGGAGGTGGGGTTCATAAGCAGAAGTGTCAGCTTTGACTTGGCTAGTCCTGAACTACGAGTACCAGACTTGAGGTAAGAAGCGTACACAAGTCCACTACATGTCTCCAACCAAGTACACCACTATGGTGCCTTCCTCGACTTCCCCAAGAGAAAGCACGCCATAGCACTCACGCTTATCTTGGCAAGTTTTATAAGTATCCAGTTCAAGTTGTCTAATAATCAAGCTAAGCTTTCCAAGCAGTCCTTAACCACGGACGCGGCTATTTGAATAGTTTTGTTAACCCTGCAGGGGTGTACTACTACACACACATGTCATCACTTACCGCATTTTGCGTGTCACCGTTCAAGAGGTGACAGCGAGGATGCCACCACAACACTTCACCCACAGCTCCGTTCTAGTCCAGAGAGTCGCATATCTGAGGGGAATCCGTATGGAAGTCCGGCCGAGGTTCCAGTACAGCCTCAAACGATGTGTGCAGGGTCCCAAGCCGGTCTTGAAAAGTCGTTCATCCACTTCGCAGACCGTGCCACAGCCCTACCAGAACTCCGAACTACTACGACTTCTGGGGTTCGAACGGGGTGAGGTACTAGGATGAGAGGGGTCAATGAGCCCAATGTGTGATTGCACTCTTCTTCTTGGATCACCACACAAGAACTCGGACTTAAGGCGGTGTTCAACGAGACAACCCACTGTGTACTCCTATACAGCCTCTCATCGTTCACCTTGTATTAGGGTAGATTCACCAACACATTTCCACCATCATCAACATGATCACTACCATCCCGACTCACAAAAGAGTAACCTCATTGTAACTCTAAGCATGCAATAAGCAGTAACAATTGCAGAGGCCACATGATATCAATCAACTCCTACATTTACTAGGATTGTGGTTTGCTTACTACTGTGACAAAATGATAGGTCATGCAAAGGTATGGGTTCAACTATGAGGTAGAAACGCATCATGGTAATCATCCTAAACAATGCATAAGCGAGACTGAGAGGGAATTGGGATTTTATCGACATGATCAATTGGGGTTTGCTTGCCTTGCTGACGAGGTTCAAACATAGTGTCTTCAACGAAGGGGGTGGCCTCCGGTTCCGGCTCCACTTCTATTAGACAAACAACAATCAATGGAGCAAGATAAGTACAATGCACAAACACAAGAGTTGAAGGTTGAAACTTGATGTATGTGCCACTGATGTGTGAGTTATTCCATTTAAAAGGAGTATATTGGAATTGAATTGCAAATTCAAACTCCATTTGATTTATCAATGAAATTCAAATGCATTTGAAACTATGAATAAACATTTGAAAAGTTTGAGCATGAAGTGAAGTTGTAAAGGTGAGGTAAAGTCTCTGATGTGTGGATGAAACCATTTAAAAGAAGTGTGTTGCAAAGTCATTTGCAAAATCACTCCAAATTTGAATTTGAAAAGGATCCATATGCACATATGCCATTTTTCACCCATTTTAAAATGGTCAAACATGAAAACAAAGTCCATATTCAGAATCCTTGCATTTTTCTGATAATTTTTCATATATTATTTGTCCAATTCGTAGTTAAAATGAATTAGTTATGAATTTCCAAAGTTTAAGCCTTTTTCTGGATTTTCTGGATATAAATAAATCAATTATTCGATTTACTAAGTAGGCATGACTTCAGGCTGACGTGTGGGGGGGCAGACAAGTGGGTCCAGCTTGTCAGTGGGGGTTAGTTTAATTAGTTTCTGTTTAAACTAATTGGGGTTAGTTAGCTATCCTGGGGCCACTGGTCAGTGGCCCAGGGGGTAGATTAGGAGGGGTTTAGGATTAGGGTTAGGGAGCTAATGGCGAGCTCGCCGGCGATAGTACTGTAGACGGCCGAAGCACGTCGGGAGCACGCTCTGGACAAGCATTTGGTGCACCGAGGGCATCTTTCGCGAGCTGGGAGAGCACCGCGTCGATTTGGCGAAGAAGGAGGGGCTGGGGAGCACTGGAGCGTCGATGTCGACGATCTTGGCGGCGGCAGAGGCTCGGTTGAGAACGGGATCCTTCTAGGGGGCTCTTCTTGAGCGGGGCTGGGCGGGATCGAACCAGAAGAGCTCGGCGAAGACGGTGGACATGGCCACGTGGAGGCGTGCTTAGCAGAGGCCCGACGACGACGAGCACGGCGGCGTTGCTCTTCTGCGCTCATGGTGAAACGAGCTAGAGGAAGAAAGGGTGGCCGTGGCTTGAGGGGAAAGATGCAGGGTCTCACCGCGGATGCGACGGGGTGGCTAGCGGGCTCGGAGAAGCTTCGGTGGCGGCGAATCGCAGAGCTCGAGCTCCGGCGACCGACGATGATCTGAGGAAGCACGCGTCGGCTCTGGTCCAAATTGGGGCGCGTCCTTCTTCTAGACGACGAAGCCGTTGATGGCGAGCACGAGGGACATCCTGGGAGAGGCTCTAGATCACGGTGGCCACGATCTCCAGCGTCGGCGATCTGCGGTGGCGCTCTGTTGTCATTGGGAAGAATAGCAGAGGGCGCGAGAGCGAGGGGGAAGTGAGAGAGAGCAAAGCGGTCGTCTCCGTGGCGCGGTTTGGAGGGCTGGGGAGGCCTGGAAGCCCCTGGGCGTCGAGGTGGCGCCGGTGCGCGCTCTGGCCGCCACCGAGCTGCTTTTGGGCGCGGGGAGGAAGATGACAAGCCGGGCTGGTGGGCTGGGCCAGCTGGGGGTTAAGTTGGGCCGACTGCGAGGTAAGCCTTATTCCTTTTTCTGTTTCTTTTTCTTTTCTGTATTTTCTTTTGTCTTAGCTAAATAATTAGCTAGACAATTTTATAAATGCTCAAATCTTTTATATGGCATTACATGACCAGTAGCTAGTCATATCAAGAGTTTGAACATTTTTTTAATTCAAAATATTTGAATTCAAATCCAAATAGGGGTATTTATTTAATTCCATGCTCCTGTTTGAATATTTGAAAAATCTTTGAGCATGGGTTTGAATCCAAATCACTTTATAAGTGGTCACACTCATTTATGAGACTTTTCAAAAATGCAAAAGGAATTTTTGGAGCAACTTTTTATCTGGGCATTTGAATAAAATTCATATAGGGGGTTTTCTTCTCCCATTTCAATTTCTTTTTGAAATTTTTAACATGATGCAAAGTTACTTGCTAACCCTAGCACATACCCAACAGAGGGTTCTGACAGCAATATATCTCGGAAAGGCTATGGAAATGCCTTGATAGGTACGTATGGTGGTTGTTTTGACGAAAGATATAAGGAGGTTTATGATGACAGAGCGTATCATGCCAAGGGTTTGGATGCACCGGCGAAGGTGGATGCCAACTCTCGGAGTGAGAAGAAGGCAATGCACGGTACGGAAGAGGCTAGCAAATATGAGGAGGTGGAAGTGTCAACTTTCAATATTTACATTAGTCCGAAGAACTCATGCACTTATTATTGGTAACTCTCAATCTAATAAGGAGGTTCACAAAGAGACAAGTACCCCGAGGAGGAGTGTATGGGGGTTTGGTTATCCTTGCGCATCCTCGACTCATGGTACGTGAGTGTACTCTAATATCCGATCCCTCCAAAGATTAGTGATCCATCTAGTAGCTAGAGTTCTCAACTAGTTTTTGTAGGTTTTGAAAATAAACACGGATTGCCCAAAATACGACACCTATCACTAATAGGCTAGAGCTCTTGACACCAATAGTTCAAACATCACTCACATCAATACCTCAAAACTATTGCAAGTTACTACTAAAATTAAATAGCAACCTTAATTACCTACTTTCAAGACAAGACACAACTCGGCTCAACAACCAACTCTCTTAACAAGATAAACATGAAAACAAAAGAGAGTTCCAGCAACAAACTAAACAAAAGCCAAGGCTCTTGCTAAAGACAAACTAAAACTAAAACTAAACATAGCAGTAGCTACGAAAAGATAAAGAACACACAACAGTAAAAAGATAGGCATGAAAAATCCTAGGATGTGTTCTAGATTGGAGTGGAGCGTGTTTCTCTCCCATACAAAGTAAGCTGGGGTCTAACTTGTTATGAACAACAAGCAAAGCTAAAGAAAACTAAAAATAAAACCTAAGAGCGAGACGCTCCAAGCATAGCACATAACGCATGAAGTGATAAAAATATAGTGAGACGAAGGACGAACTAATGATTGTTGATGGAGAAGGGTGTGCACGGGGGCATCCCCAAGCTTAGACGCTCGAGTCTCCTTGAATATTTATTGGGGATGCATGGGGGCATCCCCAAGCTTCAGCGCTTGACACTCCCGTATCTTCTTTCATCATCTTCCCTCGCACACTTGAAAACTCCCTTCATACATAACTCATCATAAGCTGATTAGAGAGGTTAGTACCCTTAATAAAATAATTTTTCCCCACTCGATATAAAGATATTATTGAAGAGCTACTGTTTATCAAGATTTCCAAAAGTCTTTTGCGAAGAAAAAGCAAACTTAAGGTTCACAAAAGTAAGGAAAGGTAAAACGTGGAAGAATCTCTGAAAAACAGAACAACAGGTAGTAGAGAAAAAAATTCGGGGCACTTCTGCAACTCAATTCAAAAAACTCAGAACATATGAAAGTTTAAAAATTGTATAGAGCATGTTGTGTAAAAAATTAAGCTCAAAAAGATGAACTGGTGATTTGTTTCGATTTTTTCTGTCAAGCAGACAAAATCTTTTTTCTGGACAGCATGTCACAACTTTTGCTTCCCGTATCATAAGAGGCTATAACTTGACACAAAGCTTGAAAATAAAGATACAATGATGTTGCTACAGTAGTAACAATCATCAAGACCACTAAAAACATAAGTAAAAACATCTTGGGCTGAGGAGATGTCGTTGTTGTCGAGGAAGTACGTACTCGGGCTGCTACAGGCGTCGTACTGTACCAGCAAGGACTACGCCGCTATCACATCCGCCACGTCCGTTCCCGAGAACTTGAGGAAGGAGACCTTGTGCTCCATCGACTACAGTCTAGGAGGGGTGTAAACATGCTGTCTACAAAGTGAGAAGGCCCTTATCAGGGAGGGGGTTTCGATTACGAAAGGAACATTGTGCACTCCCCCCGGCATGGGCGTCAACAAGACCATCCCCGAGATGAGCGTTGTCGTGACCCCGCCGTCCGCCAGACTACTCCTCGATGGGACGGATCTCCTGGTGCAGCTTATGTGGCATCATCCGGGCACCATGGATCCCCGGGTCATCATACTCTCCTGGAGGATCGCCGCCACGAAGACGTCGAACCACCATCGTTAGGCAGAAGGAAACTCGTCGGCGTTCCGACGCCCGGGTTCCTCCCATCGATGTTGTCCGGGAGGGGATCCTTGCCGGTGAAAGCGACTACAACATCATGTGCGTAGCCTTCACCCAAGATCTCTGAAGCATCCAGTGGCCCATGAAGTTCCAGATAGATGGCCCACTTCCGTATGACGGAAAGGCAGACCCCGACGAGTTCATCTGTATGTACTACACTGCTGTGGAAATCGCGGGGGGGGGGGAGGAGAGACGAAAAAGCGAAGGTCGACTACTTCCCCATGAAGCTCAAGGACAATGTTCGCCGGTGGATGATGCATCTCCCGGCCAACCCCATCAGCTCGTGGGCGGAACTCTGCGAAAAGTTTGTCGACGCGTTTACCGGAGGGGTCCAACCTCCAAAAACCGTAAGTGACTTACGCCGAGTAGTGCAGAAGGACGGCAAACATCTCCGGAAGTTCGTCCAAAGATTCACCCAGATGCAGCATTGCATCCCCGATGCGCATTAGGCCGCAATCATCGCCACCTTTCATGCCAACATCAAGAAGCCGCAGATGCTGGAGTAGATGAGTACCCGACTAATCAAGACTATCAACGCCCTACTCGAGCTGCCGACAAGGTCTCCCGCGTCGAAGAGGCGGTCCTGCCTGTTAATCGACATGCTGAAAGGTGCCCTATGACTCCAGCTCCTTCCGAGGAACCATCCTTCCTGGGAGCCCGGGCCCGGTAAACACGTACAGCAAGTTGTGTTCACGACTGAGGGGAACGGGGACGCTCCGCAACCACCCTCCATCGACATCGTGGTCGCCGGCGTCCATGTAGGCCTCAGCATTGCGGCCCGAGGCCGATGTGGATGGCTATATGGAAGGTGGAACTCGCATTCTTCAACCAGAAGGGCATACATATGTAGCGATAAGAGACATCCACGAAGGGCATATAGAAGCTACTCCGAGACATCCACGAAGGAACATGCGGCTCCCACGTTAGTTCTCGGGCTCTGGTCAGCAAAGATTTCTGGCAAGGGTTCTATTGGCCTACCACCTTGAACGACGCCATGGAGCTTGTCAACTCCTGCGACGCCTGCCAATTCCACGCCAAGGTTGCTCATCAACCAACACAAGCTCTCCAAACCATCCCTCTATCATGGCCCTTTGGGGTATGGGGATTGGAAATCTTGGCCCCATTCCCCCGTGCTACCGGAGGTTATGAGTTCCTCTACGTCGCGATCGACAACTTCACTAAGTGGCCAGAAGTGGAGCCAGTCCGCAAGACCACGGCGCAATCCGCCATCAAGTTTATCAGAAGCCTGGTGTGTCATTTTGGAGTTCTAACCAGATCATCACGGACAACGGCACCCAATTCACAAGTCAGGCTTTCCTCGAGTACTGCGAGCAAATAGGCACCGTAGTGTGTTTCGCTTCAGTGGCTCATCCGAGGAGCAACGGCCAGGTAGAGAGAGCCAATTTGGAAGTACTCCGAGGTCTCCAATCTCGTACCTTCCAGTGGCAAGAAAAGTGTGGAAAGCGGTGGGTGGATGAACTCCTAGTTGTTGTATGGTCAATCAGGACCACACTCAATCGAGCCACACATCAGACGCCCTTCGCTCTCGTTTACAGAACAGAGGCAGTGCTCCCCGCAGAACTCAGATACGGATCTCCTCGAGTTCGTGCCTTCAAAGAAGTCGAATAGCTGCAACTCCGACAAGGAGATGTCGTCGTTGCCGAGGAAGTACGTACTCAGGCTGCTACACGCGCCGCGTGGTACCATCAAGGACTATGCCGCTATCACTACCGCCACGTCCACTCCCGAGAACTTGAGGAAGGCGACCTTGTCCTCTCTGTCTGTCAGACCAAGGGGCGGCACATTGACTACTTCTTGGAATGTTTTGCATGTGGTGGAACCGGCATGTCCCCTCTGCATTTCTTAACGGAGGAAGCGGTGTTGTCGTCATCGGTATCCTGCTACACGGAGATCCTTTCTGGCAGCGTCTTGAACGCACCGCGGGGTGCTTTCCTTGGCGAGTTGGTGCAGCCGTCCGGGATGGTGGAGAAAACTCCTAGTCCCCGACAGTAGCCCCCGGGCCTGGCTATGGCGTAGATGACTAGTACGAGAGCAACGCCAGGTCTGAAGATCCGGGAAGTTGCACCGTCCAGAACGCGGGTCTGGTAGTGCGAGCGCGTTGGGTTCCGGGCCCTCCTGGAGACGGAAACCGACACGTGTCAAGAGGAGTGTGCGGGGTAGACTCATGATGATGGCCGCACAGGCCGAGGGTTGACACGATCCTGGGCCCGAGGTGGAGTAATTGGGGAAGTTACTGTGTTTCCTCCTAGTAACGTGTACTTATCCCCTCTTCCATCCTAGGGTGGATCGGGCGACTCACAGTAGCTTCTTTCTTCCAATCGGCAGCTTACATGCACACCATGGCCCCAAAGCGCCGCGCTCTTGAGACGTTTGATGACAACAACCCCCGAGCTTCCCGCGATGACGGAGTTCCTAGCCGCCGTGGCCGGGGGAGGAGGGGCCGAGGAGGACGGGCGGCGCCCGCCATTGGGTCTTCAATGGGGGTCCTTCTTCCCGCCACACGGGGGCGGAGGAGTCGAGGAAGGATGTGTCGTGGTCGCGGCGGGCGCGGCATAGGAGGTCGCGGTGTTGGGGCGCTGCCACCGACCGTCATCCGCAACTCCCACGGCGAGCGTATCAGCTTCGAGTTGACATCGGCCACTTGCAGGTGGCTTCCTCTTCCGAAGGTGTTCCGCGAAGCGGTGAGGGAGGCCGAGCCCATGCACTTTCGGGTGCAGGTGGACGGGTGCCCTCACGGAGCGGTCAAGGTGGAGACCCACCAAGCGACCACCAGTGATCTCTTCTTGTCACACGTGTGGAAGGTCTTCGTCTGTGGCCGCAAGATGGACCGCGGGGACTTCCTCCTGTTTTGTTACAAGGGAATGGACTCCGACTCTAGAAGATGATGAAGACCTCCAGGAAGCATCTTCGCTTCCCGGCACTAAAGACAACAATGAGTGGAACCTGTACTTTGACGGATCCTTCTCTTTGAAGGGAGCCGGAGCCGGCGCTCTCCTGGTTTCCCCAAACGAAGAAGTCTTGAAGTATGTTGTACAAATGTTGTATGAGGAAGAGGCATCCACCAACAACACAACAGAGTACGAAGGGATGCTCGCCGGTTTGACAGCCGCCATGGGTCTTGGAATAAAAAGACTGGTAGTCAGAGGCGACTCTCAGCTGGTGGTAAACCAAATCAAGGACGATTATGGATGCCCCCAGATGCAGGCGTACGTCGACGAAGTCCGCAATCTCGAGAAGTACTTCCACGGCCTAGGGATGGAGCATATCCCAAGGTCCAAGAACAGCGTCGCGGACGAGCTGTCCAAAATCGTTGTCCGGAAGGAAAAAGTACCGCCTAGGGTGTTCATTGAGCGTTTACTCAAACCCTCAGTCGACCCCACGAGGCCGAAGACCAAGAAGTAAAGGATCAAGACCAAGGGGCAGTTTCCCGGAGAACTGCCCTCCTTCATCCCCGGCAAGCACCAAGTCATCATTGTCGACCCAACACCCCTAGACTAGGGCAGTGACATCATGGAATACCTGAAGAACGGAGAGCTACCAAGAAACCGGAAGGATGCCGAGCGGGTCACTCGTCAATCATCTATTTACCTCCTACTCTATGAGACCCTTTACCTCTGGCGTCCCAACGATTTGAAGCTACTGTGCATACCCACAGACAAAGGCAAGAAGCTGCTCTGAGACATCCACAAAGGAACATGCGGCGCCCACATTGGTTCCCGGGCTCTGGTCGGCAAAGCTCTCCGACTAGTGTTCTATTGGCCTACCGCCTTGAACGACGGCTTGGAGCTTGTCAACACCTGCGACGCCTACCAATTCTACGCCAAGGCTTTTCATCAACCATCACAAACTCTCCAAACCATCCCTCTATCATGGCCCTTTGCGGTCTGGGGATTGGATATCTTGGGCACATTCCCCCTGGTACCGGAGGTTATGACTTCCTCTACGTCGCCATCAACAAATTTACCAAGTGGCCAGATGTGGAGCCAGTCTGCAAGACCATGGTGCAATCCGCCATCAAGTTTATCAGAAGCCTGGTGTGTCGTTTCGGAGTTCCTAACTGGATCATCATGGACAACGACACCCAGTTCACAAGTCAGGGCTTTCTCGAGTACTGCAAGCAAGTGGGCACCGCAGTGTGTTTCGCTTCAGTGGCTCATCCGAGGAGCAACGAACAGGTAGAGAGAGCCAATTTGGAAGTACTCCGAGGTCTCCGCACCCGTACCTTCCAGCGACTCGAAAAGTGTGGAAAGCGGTAGGTGGATGAACTCCCAGTTGTTCTATGGTCAATCAAGACCACACCCAATGGAGCCACAAATCAGACGCCCTTTGCTCTCGTTTACGGAGCGGAGGCGGTGCTCCCCACAGAACTCATATACGGATCTCCTCAAGTTCGCGCCTTCGATGAAGCAGAACAACTGCAACTCCGACAAGGAGAAGTCTTGAAGTATATTGTGCAAATGTAGTACGAGGGAGAGGCCACCACCAACAACACAACAGAGTACGAAGGGTTGCTCGTCGGTTTGACTGCCTCCATGGGTCTCAGAATAAAAAGACTCATAGTCAGAGGCAACTCTCAGCTGGTGGTAAACCAAGTCAAGGACGATTACGGATGCCCCCAGATGCAGGCGTACGTCAACGAAGTCCGCAAGCTCGAGAAGTACTTCCACGGCCTGGGGATGGAGCATACCCCAAGGTCCAAGAACAGCGTCGCGGACGAGTTGTCCAAAATCATTGTCCGGAAGGAAAAAGTACCGCCTAGGGTGTTCGTTGAGCGTTTACTCAAACCCTCAGTCGAGCCCACGAGGCCGAACACCAAGAAGCAAAGGATCAAGACCAAGGGGCAGTTTCCCAGAGAACTGCTCTCCTTCATCCCCGGCAAGCACCAAGTCCTCATTGTCGACCCAACACCCCTAGACTAGGGCAGTGACATCATGGACTACCTGAGGAACGAAGAGCTACCAAGAAACTGGAAGGACGCCGAGCGGGTCACTTGTCAATCATCGATGTACGTCCTACTCGATGAGACCCTTTACCGCAAGCGTCCCAACGGTTTGAAGCTACTGTGCATCCCTACAGACGAAGGCAAGAAGCTGCTCCGAGACATCCACGAAGGAAGATGCGGCGCCCACATTGGTTCCCGGGCTCTGGTCGGCAAAGTTTTCTGACAAGGGTTCTATTAGCCTACCGCCTTGAACGACGGCTTGGAGCTTGTCAACACCTGCGACACCTACCAATTCTACACCAAGGCTTTTCATCAACCAGTACAAACTCTCCAAACCATCCCTTTATCATGGCCCTTTGCGGTCTGGGGATTGGACATCGTGGGCCCATTCCCCAGTGCTACCGGAAGTTATGAGTTCCTCTATGTCGCCATCAACGAATTCACCAAGTGGCCAGAAGTGGAGCCAGTCCGCAAGACCACGGCGCAATCCTCCATCAAGTTTATCAGAAGCCTGGTGTGTTGTTTCGGAGTTCTAACCGGATCATCACAGACAACGACACCCAGTTCACAAGTCAGGCCTTCCTCGAGTACTGCGAGAAAATGGGCACCGCAGTGTGTTTCACTTTCGTGGATCATCCGAGGAGCACAACGGCCAGGTAGAGATAGCCAATTTGGAAGTACTCCGAGGTCTCCGGTCCCGTACCTTCCAGTGGCAAGAAAAGTGTGGAAAGCGGTGTGTGGATGAAATCCTAGTTGTTGTATGGTCAATCAGGACCACACTCAATCGAGCCACACATGAGACGCCCTTCGCTCTCGTCTACGGAGCGGAGGCGGTGCTTCCCACAGAACTCAGATACGGATCTCCTCGACTTCGTGCCTTCGAAGAAGCCGAACAGCTGAAACTCCAACAAGGATATGTCTTCGTTGCCGAGGAAGTACGTACTCGGGCCGCTACACGCACCGCGCGGTACAAGCAAGGACTATGCCGCTATCATTGCCGCCACGTCCTCTCCCGAGAACTTGAGGAAGGTGACCTTGTCCTCTCTGTCTGTCAGACCAGGGGCGGAGCATTGACTACTTCTCTGAATTTTTTGCATGTGGTGGAACCAGCATGTCCCCTCCGCATCTCTTAACTGAGGAAGCGGTGTTGTTTTCGCTGGTATCCTGCTGGTTTGTCTCCCGTAGGACTCCGAAAGCTACAAGTAGGTGGTAAAGTGAAAAATGGCGCCGAGGTTGATTACTTCACATGGACCTGCACACAAATACAAATAACTTTGCTCCCAATGAAGTTCAGAGAGGTTGTCAATCTCTCCGGACTTGTTGTTTACAAAGGATCAACACAACAGATAATGATAGTGATAACTGCAACTGGAAAGTAAGAGCAAGAAGTCAATTGATGGTGTAAACAATGGTGGAAATATGGACCGGGGTCCCATGATGTTCACTAGTGATGTCTCTCTCCCAAAAGACGATAAAACTTCTATGCGAGGTAAACAAATCATAGCTGGGCAATTGACAGGATTACGGGCGCAAACCAATGCTAACTATGCTACAAAAGAAAGGAAGAGGCTCAAAAGCATGGGCAGTACGCCAAAATAAGTAGACTGAAATCCATCTGCATCTACTACTAGTCATCCACCTTGAGATATCTATCCAGACAATCTCGCTGGTATTAAGTTGCGAGCCCCACCCAAAGTGTAAACCCAAAGCAACAGACAACTGCATTAAAAGAACTTTGCGTAAAGTAAACAATCCTTGCAACTGCGGTTACAAGCACCGTTGTTTCCCCCTTGTGGCAACAGCACATCCCCTAGACTCATGTTTCTGTCACTCAAGCTAGTCATCAGGGGGCATGAACCCACAATCAAGCATAACGCTCCCTCTTGGAGTCACTACCTACTACTTGTCCAAAGCAATAAACAACAACGGAGAAGATGCAAGAATTACTCAAGAACAAAAATATAAAAAAGAAGAACCAAATATATTACTCAACACAATCTGAAAATAGTCTCATAATCCATCAGATCCCAGCAAACTCAGCATAGCAACATAAGAAAGAATTACATAAGTGCCTTGATCATATAGGGCAGCTCACAAGGTCTAATCCATGAAGAACAAAGAGGGGAGGAGAACATCACATAGCTACTGATCATGGACACATGGTCCAAGGTGGACTGCTCACAGATCATCCGGGAAGCGTCCATGGTGGTGGAGAAGCTCTCGGAGGTCAACCCTCCCTCCGGCAGGGTGTCGGGAAGAGGTCTTCTGGTGCTCCCGATCTTGGAAGCGCGGCGGCGGCGGAACAGAGGCGAAATCGCGAAATAGGGTTCTGTCTTGGGAGGTTTTGGGGCGAAGGAAATATATAGGCGAAGGGGGGAAGTCGGGGGGCCACCAGGGAGTGCAGGCGCCCCCCTTTCGCGGCCTACGGTAGGTTCGCGCCCCCTAGCCACCTAGGCATAGGGTGCCCCCCGGGTCTCCTTCGGGGCTCTAGAAGCTTCCGTTGGGCTGATTTTTTATGATTTTCCGGAATTTTTCTGGCATTTTACGTAATTGGCAAACCTGAAATAAAAATATAGCAGAAAACAGGAAATGGCACTGGGGTGCACTGAGTTAATAGGTTAGTCCAAATATGATCAAAAGTGTGTGAAAGTGTATCTAAAACATAGCAATATCACACAAAACATACATGGAGCAAGCAAAAATTATAGATTCGTTTGGGACATATCATTTTGACTTCGCAACTTTAGTTGTAGCTCGAAACTTAATAACAACAAGATGTTCTCGATAGATATCTCAGGGTAGATGATTAGTAAGTAGATGATGATGAATAAACGATCTACTTGTCTTGGTGTAATGCCCATACGATTGAGCCTTTTACTTTATGTAAAATAATTTGCATTGCGGTGCTTTTATAATTCTGTCAATTGTCAAGCTGTAATTTGCTCACCCACCATAACTGCTTACTGTCTTTTGGGAGAGAGACACTACTAGTGAGCGCCATGGTACCCTGGTCCATGTCCTCAGCATAAGTTGACACCACCACTATTTACTGCTTTACATTTCCTTCCGTTGCATTACTATTTCCCCTTTGCGTCTAACCTTTGTAAACAGAAAGGCCAGAGAGATTGACAACCTCTCTATACTCATTGGCAGCAAAGATACTTGTGTCTTGTGTGCAGGTCCAAGCAAGCAATTTCCCGTCAAATTCCGCATCAAGTAATTTCTAGCGTCGTTGGTTTCCACCTACTTGTTGTCTTCGGAATCCTACTGGATACAAACCTTACGCTCTCACAATTGAGGGAAATTACCGCTATCTGCATCATAACCTTCCACTTGAGGTAACCAATGAAGAATGTAACACCCTCGGTGTCTGTAATAGTAATCACTTTGACTAATGATAATCACTGTTGCAGATTATGCCTTGCTCATCTTGAAATCAAAACAAATTCAAAAATCTTGTGATTGAAATTATAAAAACCAAGTTGAAATAAAACTTGGTCCAAAAATTTTGAAACCACTTTTATAAAAATCCTAATATTCAGTAGATCATATTAAAACTATAATGGGGTTTTTATTATGAAATTAAACAATTTAAACAAATCCTAGCAGTAGCAAAACAACTATATTTGATGCCTTTTAAAACTAGAAATAATTAAATTGAATATATTTGGGATCGAAACTTTTTGTGGCACTTGTACAAAGTGCAACACTAATTTATAAAACATTAACACATTTTATAAAAATGCTTAAGTAATTAAAACAAGACATAAAAGGAAATGGAACAAACAGAAAAAGAAAACAAAAATAGAAAAGGGGCTAAACCCCGCCCTGGGCGAAGCCCACCCCCGGGCCCAGCCCATCCTCTCCCTCCTTCCCCAATTGTTCCCCTGGTCTTCGCTGTAGTAATGGCGACCGAGCCGTCGGACGCCGCCGGACCACCTCGCCGCCCCTGCGTCGCTACAGTCGTTGTGTAAGGATAAGACCGCCCCCGTGGACGCCCTGGACGCAAAGATATTTCCCCGCACCAGATGCCCCCTCCCCTGTTCGTTCTTCACCTCGCCCGAGCCGCCGTGGGCGCTCTCGTCGCCCTCGACGTGGCCGGAGGCCTCGTCGGGCCGCGCCGGTCTGTCCGGGAGACCCGCCGTGCCCCTCCACCCGGACCCCTCCCTCTGGTTCGAGCCGAGGCGCCCCGCCCGCCGCGAATCGAGCTCGCGACTTCGCCACGGCTGCCGGTTGCTGGCATCCAATTCGTCGTCGCCGCCACACCTTCGGCCTCCCGGAGCCCTCCTCGACACTCCATGTGAGCTCCTCGCTCGATCCCTCCCATTTCCCCATCAAATGTGTCGCCGTAGCACCCTCTCGTCGACGCGCGCTTCGGCCACCGTGGAAGCTCGCCGTGGCCGCTATTCTCCATGCTCCGGACACGCCTAGCCCACCTGCCCGCTACACGCCTGTTTGCGCGCGCCCGCACACTGCGCCGTGTCATCGCCCCCAAGCTCCTGCCCGTTGCGCTTCTGTTATCGAGCTCCGGCCGCCGCCACGGTGACCGTCACCGCCGCACTAGAGCTCCCCATCGACGATGAAGTGCCCCAGCGCATGCGCAAGTGCAAGGGGTGCCCACTAGTCCCCTTCGCCGCCCCGTTGGTCGCCGGAACCCATCTCCGGTGGGTCGCCGCCGTGCTCGGCTCACCGTCGGCGCGGGCTGGCTCAAGCCGTGGCCTAACCCCCCCCCCCCCCCTTGTGTGACGCGTGGGCCCGAGGCCATTAGGTTTAAGTTAAAAATAAAATTTCTAAATTAGATAACCACTGTGTGGCTTAAATGTGGCCCCCACCTTCTTAACCATCTAAATAAATCAAATAAAAAAATGTTAGATTAAATAAGTGTATGACAAGTGGGCCATGCCCCTGGTTCAATTAAGTAAATTAAATTTATTGTACTAAGCCTATGACATGTGGGTCCACCTACAATTTAATTAAATTAAACTATTTTATTTAACTGTGAGGCTGACCAATGGGACCCACTGGTCAGGTTTGACCTGGTTGTGACGCCCCCAAAATCAAGCCGTGTACAGTAATCATACACGCAAGGTACACGATCGAGATCAGGGACTCACGGTGGGATATCACAACACAACTCTACAAATAAAATAATACAAGCTGTTTAATACAAGCCAGGGGCCACGAGGGCTCGAATACAACAGCTCGAGAACACAAAGTTAGCGGAAGCAATAGTATCTGAGTACAGACAAAATAATACAAGGTTGCCTTAAGAAGGCTAGCACAAAATCAACACTCGATCGAAAAGGCAAGGCCTCCTGCCTGGGAACCTCCAAACTACTCCTGGTCAAAGGGGAACTCGACGTCGTAGAAAGCATCGGGGATCTTCACGTTGCGGTGGTCGGCATCGGGGATCTCCTGCTCCTGGAATCCAAGGGTCCAACGTCGACTGCAGCGGCCGATCAGGCAAAACAAAAAGGGGGGAAATAAAGCAGGTGAGTATCTAGCATACCCGCGAGTCTTACGTCCGCTACTAAGCATTATGCATTGTATCAACGGAAAGAAGAGGTTGTATATAGTGGACTGCAAGATAGAAATCAGAATAAGGGTAAGAAGCTAGGCCTAACGAAGACTAACATCTTCCGACGATGTCTTGCAGCATGAGGTAAGAATCAGCCAACAGTTAATATAACAGTAATGAAAGTAACAATGCATCAGAAGTTGCTGCAGCATTGTATAATCATAAGTTGTAATAATTAACAATGCCTCCGAGATCCCCTCCTCGACATCCCCGCGAGGAAGAGAACTCGGAACCATACAGTTTAATAATAATAGTTTGTAGTGGTAAGATCCAGCTTCAGCATAAAGCGTCCTGTTACCATGGACACGGCTATTCGAATAGATTAATCTTCCCTGCAGGGGTGCACTTGTGTTACGCTACACGCACGGATCTCCAGGGTGGCGGGAACCTTGTTAGTGAACGCTCCATCGAGGCTATCCGACACTTCATAGCCCATCTTTCAAACTCAACAGAGAGGCCATCCGCCGGTCTAAATCCTAAGTACGCCGGGCCTTGGACCCCAACCCGAACGTACTCCTGCACGGTGCGTGACTGGCCGGTGAAATTAAAGCAAATCCAAATAAGACACCACCGCGCGAGAAAATAAGACAACACCACTTCCCGGCAATCAGCCCGTAGTACTGCTGACGTCTGAAGAGTCCTCGGACGACACTACGAAGCAGAGGAGCCCATAACTCGTAATTCCCCCGAGTAGGTAGTGCGTACATGGCATATAGCCAACTCAAGACATCCACTGAACCATTTAGCATTTTAATTAACCTGCGTGACAACCGTTATCGTTGCCTCGACTTAACTGACCCGCGGACAACGACAGAAGCCAGGACCACCAGTACATCGGTGCCTGCCCTGTCGTCCCACCAAGTCTCTGCGGTTACCAACAAGGTGAAGTGTCTCCTTACCTTGTCTCGCGTGCGCTCCTGAAGGAGCTCGACTTTCGTGGTTTGGTAACTCTCGCGGCCAACGATTAGGTGCCAAGCACACCGGTACACTGGTCGTACCCTCCCTGTCGTCCTGTCGCAATACCTCTCGCGGGCACCGTTGGGTCGCCCGACTTCTTACCTTTAAGGACACCAGTTGGTTCGAGTCCCTACCGTTAAGTGAAACCAGGAGGAATCACCCTCGATGGCACACTTAAAGAGGTTTGACAAAGACATCAGCGGAATGAACTAAAGAGGTAAACCTCGTATCATCCCGGTGATGCTACGCTACTGAGCCGACGAGAGTGAAATACGAGTCCATTCCACTCGTAAGTCAAACTCGAAGCGACTCGGCAGAGTCTCGCCGTTGTAGGTTCCCTAGGGTGTCTGCCTTGATCCGTACCTGATGCAGTTGTAATATATCAATCCCGCGATCACTCCCAAAGTGAACACGACCCTCTATTCTAAACCTAGCTAACAATGCGCAGGGTTTACTGCTGAATAATGCATAAGTAATAATAGGAAGCATAGGATTAAAGGAAGGTACATCAAGGGGCGACAAAAGAAGGCTATGCAATTGAATAGGATTGTAATCGTAGCAGCAGCAGTAACAATGCCTAGTGCAAGAAAGTACGGAAAGGTAGGCGATATCTGGGGAAGAGAATGGCTCTGCTTGCCTGGAAGCTCGACTGTAGGGGTAGGGTCGTCGACGAAGTAGTCGTACTCAGCAGCGGTGTAGTCGACGGCAGAAGCGTGGTCTACCGGAGATTAAGGGGGGGGGGAGAAACAGTAAATACACAGCAAGCATATACAAACAGATGCATGACATGACAGAGGAAATGCTAACGGTGTTCTACGCAGTGCAATGCACGTTGCTCGGAGCGGAAATGCATCTGGGGATGAACTACCGGCTCCGGGTGATTACCGGACAGGGTGTCCGGAGGGGGAGTTATCATGCCGAAGGTGTCATGGACATCCGACACACGTGTGGGTGGTGTATCCGGGTTAGTTGATCTATTCCGAACAACATTCGTGTTCAGAATAAATTCATCCGGAGGGTTTATCGGTATCGGGCAATTATCGGACTGACGGTGCCGGAGGGGGACGGTTCGATGTTCGGCATGTAAGAGGGGTGTGGTGGGGGTATGGGTATCGTATCCGAACTCGGTGATCCGTTCTGAGCAACTTTCGTATACAAAAGTTTTACATCCGGGCAACGTATATCGGTACCGGGAATTATCGAGAAACGACCCGAAGGGGGGGAATGTCGATGTTTGGTACGTTAGAGGGGGGTGGTAGACATACAGATAGCGTATTCGTATTCGTTATATTTTCTTGATCAATTTTCATGTATAAAGTTTTTCGATCTGATATACGGATTAAAAGATATTAATATTTGAAGTTTAAATCATTTTCTAACAATTTCTGGATTTTTTATTATTATTTAAATTTCAACATTATCCAAAACATTATCCACAACAGTGCTGACAGGGTGGACCCACATGTCATACACAGAGGCATTTAACTCATTTTATTTAAATCAAAAATATCAGAGGACCCACATGTCATAGTCATAGCATTTTAATTAAATCTAAAAGCAGTGGGGTCCAGTTGTAAGTCACACAAGGGGGTTTATTTTAACTTATTGTTTAAACTAACAAGGGGCCCCACTGGTCATACTCATAGGGGGTATTATACTAATTAGCCAGGGGGTTTCTCTATTTAATTAACATGGGGGGGTTAGGATAACAGGGGATTAACCCCGCTGGTCAATCCAGCCAGTGCCGGCGGCGAGCACAGGGGCACGCCGACGACCGCTTGCCCAACTCCGGCGACCAATGCTACACGGAGAGGGCGAATCGAGAGCTGGCATAGTCGCACATCTAGTGGTGGTCTCAGGGCGGCTGGAGGCGCACTGGAGCGGTGCCAATGGCGAGCAGTGGTGGTGGGAAGCCATAAGACGACGGCGAGGTCGCCCCGGCGAACCCGCGCGAGGGAGGGTGGCAGGCAACGAGCGCACGAGGAGTGGCCGCGCGCGGCTTGGGTGTCCAGATCAGGCGGGGTGCAGGGCAGTGGCGCGGCGAGTGCTCGCGCGGAACCATGGCGGTGGCCGGAACGTGCGCACACGGGGAGGGCGCTTCAGCGCACGGGAAAAAGAGGGACTAGGGGGAATGGAGAGGAGCTCACAGGGAGGCGGCAGGGGAGCTCGAGGAGGCAAGTCGAAGAAGCAGCCAACCGGAATTGCAGTCGGCGCGGCGACGACCGCGGGAAGGTGGTGCCCCAATTCGCGCGACAGGGAGCCCGGCGGCTTGATTCGCCGTGCATCAAGACGAAGCCGACGACGAGGGTGTGGCAGGACATGACGTCTGGGGCGGGGAGACGTGGTGGCCGCGCGAGCTCGCGGCCATGGAGGCTCGGGCATGGCGAGGAAAAGAGGCAGAGGAGGGGGAAAACGACCTAGGCCCGATCTAGGGTTCCACGGGGGTCAAGGGGGGGGAACCTTATCTCCATGGGGAGCAGGTGGAGGAGGGGAGGGAGCAGGTAAGGGGGCCGGCCAGGCAGTGGCCATGGCGCCCTGCTTGCCGTGCGTGGTGGGGGAGGGGGGTAGGTGGAGGGGAGAAGAAGGAGAGAGAGAGGGGTTGGGCCCGGGGTGGGTGGGCTTTGCCCGTGGCGTAGAATAGGTCTCTTTTTATTTTGTTTTATTTATTCTTTTCTATTTACATTTTATTTAAGTGCCATGTGAATTTTGTTACCTGTGAAAACATATTTATTATTTGTGGTAAACATTATAGAGAGGCCACAAAAAGTTTGGCTCAAGTATAAAATCATTAGAATTTTTGTTTTATTTAAATGGGATTAAAAGCCACTGATTTGACACTGTTTTGGTTTGATTTAAACTAGTAAAACATTTTATAAACTCCTATTTTATTTTTAGTAAGACCTACTGATTATTAGGCTTTTAATAAAAATGATTGCATAATTTTTAGTTCAATTATTATATCCACTTGTTTATTTTAATTACCATGACAATTTAATAATCCCCAAGCAATAGTTTTTATTCCATAATATTACTAAAACACTTTAGTAGAATATCCATTGCTATTTTTAACATGACCCAAGATTATTTGCTATTAAATAATGAAAGTTCTTGCAACACCTAGGGTTTTCTTCAATCTTCCACATTGCTTTAATATTAATATTCAAGGGGCAATTTAGTAACTCAACACTCACTGTTTCATATCCATCATTGACTTGTGATTATTCAAATGACTAAGGGTGACTTGGTTTAACCATGATCATGTTGATTGACTGGCATCCACAATTCTTGGAGCAAAATTTTATAATTTACCCAATTAATTTTTTTATCCGGGTTGGAAATTGACAGAGCTATGATCAAAGGTGATCATGGCTTGATCATCAACAGTAATGATCAACTAACAGTGGAATCACTGTAGTGATTACTGTTACTCATTCTGAGGGTGTTACACTGGTCAACCCCTCTGTGGATAATGTTAGTATTTATTAATAAAAGAAAATCCAGAAATTGATTTAAATAATTTAAAACTTTGAAAATCAATATCTTTTAAACCGTAAGTCAGATTCAAAAACTTTATACATGAAACTTGATCAGAAAAATATAACGAATACAAATACGCTACCCATACCCCAACTACACCCATCTATCATACCGAACATGGAACCTTTCCCCTCTGATTGCACTGTCCGGTAATCACCCGGAGCCGGTAAAATTGTCGGTTAAAATTCCCGTTTCGTCTGCAACGTGTAAAACTGCGTTAGTGCACCTCTAGCTTAACGTTTGCCTTGTCTTGTATTTGTATTGCTATTATTGCCGTGTATTTATTGTTTCTTCCCCCTCTCTTATTGTTCGGTAGTCTCGACGTCCGCTGCTGATGCCCCCGTGATCGACTACGTCGACGACGACAGTACCTCTACCGTCGAGCTTCCAGGCAAGCAGAGCCATTCTCTTCCCCAGATATCGCCTATCTTTCCGTACATTTCTTGCACTAGGCATTGCTGTTGCTTCTACGTTACAATCATATTCAATTGCATAGCCTGTCATTGTCACCCCTTGATGTACCTTCCTTTATCCTATGCTGCCTATTATATATATATTATATTCAGCAGTTATCCCTGCGCCTTGTTAGTCAATAGGATTAGATAGCGGGATGTGTTCACTCTGGGAGTGAATGCGGATACGATACATTACAAATGATACAGGTACGGTTCAGAGCAGACACCGCTTCAGGCCCCTACCCCGGCTCTGCCGAGCCACCTCAAGTGTGAGCTATCGAGGAGTAATCCTTGTACTCCAGTCGTTGTTGACTCTGTATAGCCGTCCAAGGGTACTAAACCACGGTTGTCCTTACAGGTAAGGAGTCGAGTGACCCCACAGTGCCCGCGCAGGGTATCTTAGCGGAACGACAGGTCAGGTGTATTCCACCGGTGTGCGACGGGCCTGGTATTGTTCGTGGCCGACAGATATCCTGTTGTACGAAAGTCGAGCTCTTCGGAGAACACGCGAGACAAGGTAAGGATACAGTTCACCTTGTCGGTAACCACACGAGTTGGTGGGACGACGGGGCAGGCACTGGTGGTCCTGACTGTTGTCGTTGTCCGCGACTCGCCCAAATAGGGGCAACGATAACGATTGTCCCGATAGAAAATAATAAAATGTCTAACTGTTCAGGTGGATGACTTGAGAGGCCGCAAAGGCCTGTACGCACTACCTTCACGTGGGATAACGGTGTGGGCCCTTCGCGTTGTGGTCTCGTTCAAAAGCTCTGAAAGACATCCATTTCAGCATTGTGGCACGGTCGAATCCGCATCCCAGAGGAGTTGCGTGGAATTCACCCTGTACACAACGACCCGGAGGGCGAGGGGCGACGGTCCAAGACCCCCTTGCGCTTAGGACTTTAGACGAGCGGGGACCTCTCTGATGAGTCGTACGATGGGCCTCGGCGTGTCGGATAGCCTCGGTGGGGTGTTCCCTAACAAGGTGTACGCCAACCTGGAGATCCGAGCGTGCAGGATGAACAGTAGTGCACCCCTGCAGGGAGTTTAATCTATTCGAATAGCCGTGTCCACGGTAACAGGACGCTTTAGGCTGAAGCCAGAGCCTACTACTACAAAATACTACTATTAAACTGTTGGTTCCGGTTTCTCTTCCTCGCAGGGAAGTCGAGGAGGGGATCCTGGAGGCATATATAATTGTTAATAATTAAAACTTACTATTATACAATGTTGCAGCAACTTCTGTTGCATTGTTATTACATTCATGCTATTGAACTGTTGGCTATTCGCTTCTTGTGCTTCAAGACTCGTTGGAAGATGCTAGTCTTCGATAGGCCTAGCTTCTTACCCTTATTCTGTTTTCTATCTTGCAGTCCAATATATATAGCCTCCCCTTTCCATTTGTTACAATGCATAATTGCTTAGTAGCGGACGTAAGACTCGCGGGTATGCTAGATACTCACCCTTGCTTTATTTCCCCCTTTTTTTGCCTGATCGGCCGCTGCAGTCGACGTTGGAGCCCAGGAGCTAGAGTACCCCGGAGGCGACTACTACAACGTTGAGTTCCACGTCGACCAGGAGTAGTTCGGTGGATCCCAGGCAGGAGGCCTCGCCTTTTCGATCTGTACCTCTGATGTTATTTGTGCTAGCCTTCTTAAGGCAAAACTTGACTAACTATGTCTGTACTCAGATATTATGATTGTTTAACTTATGTATTCGGATCCTCGTGATCCCTGGTTTGTAATATCAGTTTTATCTAATTTGTGTGTAGTGTTGTGTTGTGTTGTGTTGTGTTGTGTTGTGTTGTGTTGTGTTGTGATATTATCATCGTGGCACCCTGATTTCGGTCGTGTATCTTGCGTGTATGATTACTGTACACGGCTTGATTTTGGGGGCGTCACAAGGAACCAATGAGGCGGTGTTATCTGCACCCATCAGACACTAGGTTAATAGGTTAGTACCAAATATGTTGTAAAAGGTATGAATGTGCATCAAAACATATAGCAAAGTCACCAAAACAAGCATGGAACAAGCAAAAATTTTAGATACGTTTGGGATGTAACAGACATCTTCCGTAACTTTCCCACACAGGTGTCTCGATGTTTCGATGCGAGACATCTATCGGTTTGGTGGAGTCAACTTTGAAGATCCGATTACAAACATGCAACGATGTCGCCCCTTAGCAACCGCTAAGCCAATCTCCTGGAAGGTTATTGACCATGCTAGAGCATGATCAGCCTGACCACGAAGGTCTAGTGCCTGCAAGAATCAAAGAACAAGCAATAACTATGATAAAGCAAACTGAATATTTCGAGTATATAGATGAATTATGGATAAAATTTGGGGTTCCGAAAGCCGTCTTGGTCTGGTCGTTGGGCACAAACAAAGTACACGAAGTTGCAATGGCTAACTTTTAACTACACAAAACATAAAGAAAACCCTAGGGGGTTGATGTACTTATATAGGAGGAAAGGGTGGAGGCCAAGGGGGGTGGAAGGACATGCCAAGGCATCCTAAAATAGAACCTAAGTCGTACAAGGAACTTGGGCCCATATGGAGGTGATGCAACACTTATTTAATTGGATTTTGACTTGAATTCTGCTGAAGTGGCACGCCGTTTTCGCTATTTCTCCTCGCTCAGAAAGAAATTGAAGGTGTATTCAATTGGGTTGGAAAGTTCATGAGAAAATCATCTGCAAAAATATTAACCCAATTTGGAGTTTTTATGTAGAAGTTATTGCTATTTGAAGTTAAGTATATCTGTGCAGTCCGAATCCGAATCCAGGACTTGGGGACTTGGTCTCCATCTTCTCTTGGTCCAAAAGTGACATGAAATAACTCCTTGTACATCACATAATTATGCACCTCTTCATTTCTTGATCAAATATAGAGGAATTACTGGTACTTTTGTTTGTATCCATGGTAGTGATGTCCTCATCAATGAGGGCAAGGAGGGAGTTGAGAAGTTTGCTTGTCAAAAGCAAGGATAGTTTTGAGAAATTTGCGCTTGATCCACAAATCAACCGTATCCTTGCTCCTATGATTCGTCATATCAATGGAACACAAAACATTTCTTCGGTAGAGATCCTCCGGTGACTCATCTTCATTCATGACGAATTCATCGGCTTGATCTTGCACCACATCAAACTTGGAGTGCTGGATGCTCTTACTCCTCATGATGGCGTTGTGGAGAAAATCCCAAGCATCTTTGGCGGTGGTGCAATCTCGGATGAGAGCTTCTTGTTCCGGATTCAATCCCATTTGAATGATGTGCAAGGAATTCGAGTTGAGTTATTGATCCATCACTTCTCTTGGAGATAAGTTGCGTGGATCATATGGGTTGAATCCCTCCTCACAATTCGCCACAATTCCTTCAAGGAACTCTTGATATCAAACTTGATGCGGAAAACCCCATTAGGATAATCAAGTTTATTAAGAATAGGAGGAGGACCTAAATGCATGATATGAGGCATGGTAAATGTCATGGGATCATATACCGACGGTTGAGCAAACGTGACATTGGCACCGAAACCATTTCCTTTAAGAGTGGAATTGGGAAGCGCCCTACCACCACCTTCATGGATTTGTGCGGTGTCATCTCGCACACCCGAAGATGGGGCTTCAGGTGTGGTGATGGTGGTAGTACTTTGAGGAAAGATGGAGAGTTCCGTAAGGATCTCTTTCAACACATTCATGGAGGACATGCCTTCACGATATTTCCTTCAAGAAAATGGATGGGTCATCATCTAATCCAAAGGGTTAAGTGGCGCCATTGGCACTAGGATCACCTACAACATCTGCGGATTTACCCGCATCATCGTTCGACATTCTCTTAAGGAGGTAAAACCCTTAATTAAGAGACGGGGCTCTGATACCAATTAAAAGGATCGGAATGTCGACTAGAGGGGGGGGGTAAATAGGTGACTAACAATTTTAACCTTTTCTTAACAATTTAGTCTTAACAATAAAGTAAGTTGTCTACATAAGAAACTAGGTAGACAACCTATATGACAGGCAATATAACATAATATGAGCAAGCGTACAAAAAAGTAAAGGGATAGAAAACCGCAAGTGGACAAAAGGATCTGTTGACCAAAGTTCCTTCTCTTACGAGAAGTACGTCTCCGTTTGAAGAGGCCTGGAGGCGAGAGGCTTACCAAGAAGTCAACTAGTACCACCTTATTCTCCTACACACCCTCACACAATGCAAGTTGTCGTGTATCACTAACGATGCCTTGAATGCGCACACCAAACCTTTACAATCAAGAATGGGCAACTCCACAACAAGTCGGAGACTCCCACCAACACCACAAAGCTTCACCACAATGGATTGTGGCTCCGAGGTGGCCTCAATCTCTCGGGGACTCCAAGTCCCAAGAATAACAAGATCCAATACAATATGGATGGGGAACACCGTTTCCTTTGGATTAATATGTAGATCTAGGTCTCTTCCCTCAACCCTTTGCAACTCAACAAGATTGGGTGGCTAGAAACGAAGATCGAGCTTGATGAAGCTTTGGTCATCAATGGAGGAGAGAAAGGCAAGAGGTGGGAGACAAGGAAGAAGAAGACTTCCTTTTATAGCCCCCTCTCTTTTCCAACCATAATGTGCACAAATTGTAACAACCCAGATTTCACAAAAATTAAAAAATTTGTTTTCGGTGTGAATTGTTTGATTGCTTGATTTGGTTGCGGTGTTTGCATCCCCGATTTATCGATCGACGATTATTTCCCCCCTCTTATCTCGTACCGGACGGAGACCGACCTTTGCGACACCGGGTTTTTACCCGATCACTGTCGCGAAAACCGCACGAGACCAGCCGCAGCCAACGGAACGAAAAACCTCGTTTAATAACTAAACGGGATATTTTCATAGCGCGCCGGAAAGTGTTCTCGGAATGGTTCCAGCGCGAGGTGAACGCCGCTGGCTCGACGCGTTGATTGCGCAGTTAGAAGTTTTACCCGAATCGGAGGTCCTGCGGACCCCCGGCGGTCAGAAACATAAACACCGCGCGCGCGAGAGAAAAACCGGGGATGTTTTTGCAAACTGCCAGCCACCTGTGCTATATAAAGACCACCACTGTAACAGCCCAAATTTTGCAAAAAAATAATTTTTTTGTTTTCGGTGTGAATTGTTAGATTGTCTGATTTGTTTGCGGTGTTTGCATCCCCGATTTATCGATCGGCGATTATTTCCCCCCTCTTATCTCGTATCGGACGGAGACAGACCCTTGCCACCCTGACACTCGACCTTTGCGACACCGGGTTTCGCTCGATCACCGTCGCGAAAACTGCACAAGACCAGCCGCAGCCAACGGAACGAAAAACCCCGTTTAATAATTAAACGGGATATTTTTATAGCGCGCCGGAAAGTTTTCTCGGAACGGTTCCAACGCGAGTTGAACGCCGCCGGCTAGGCGCGCTGATCGCGCAGTTCGAAGTTTTACCCGAATCGGAGGTCCTCCGGACCCCCGGCGGCCAGAAACGTAAACACCGCGCGCGAGAGAGAAAAACCGGGGATGTTTTTGCAAACTGCCAGCCACCTGGGCTATATAAAGACCACCACACTCCCACCCCTTTCTAGGGTTTCCCTAGCACAAATTGCAGCCACACCCCCAGATCTGGTCCAATTTTTTTGTCCAAAAGCCCCCATTTTTCGCAAACCCTAGCCCTCTCAGATCTGGACCGTCAGATCTCGCGATCCGACGGCCCAGATCGAGCCAGTCCCTCCACCTTCTCTCTCCCTCACTGTCTCTCTCCTCCGCAGCCGCCCGTGGAACCCCACGCGCCGCCGGGCCCGAGGCCACCGCCGGCGCGCCACCGACCAGCAGGCCGCCTCTCCTCTCCACGCCCCTCCTCCTTCTCCTTCCCTCTTTCCCCCTCATATCTCCTCTCTGATCTCTCTCTCTCGCAGCAAGGACCAGCCGCCATGGCCAGCGCGCCATGGGAGGACGCGGCCCTAGGCAGGAGCTCGCCGCCGCCCGACTCGGACTGCCCCAAGACCGGCCGCCACCAGAGCCCCCCGCCCGGATCCGCCTCCTCCCGCGCCCTGCCGCGCCAGCCTCCTCGCGTGGCTCCTCCGACGAGCTTGGTCGCCGCCGCCGGCGTCAGCGGCTGCACCGACGGGATCGGGAGCCCTGCTCCAAGTTGCGCCGTCCAGGTGGGCCGGCCTCTCCCCCAAGGCCCGGCGCCAGCGCGGCCCACCGAGCAAGTCGGCCTGCCAGGCGCCCCAGTCCAGCCGCCAGCCACCGCAATTGGGCCCAGGCCCATGAGGTGAGCGCCCCTTTTTTTATTTTATTTTTCTTTTTTCGCTGCTGCTACTGTTGGGCCCACTAGCTTTCGGCCCGTTTAGTTTTTTTTCTACTAGGTTTTTTTAATTAATTTTGGCACATTGTATTATATTTTTTTGCGGTGCCCGCATCTTTCTAACGGTAGCTCGGATCACGACGCGTTTAATATGAAACTTGCTTAGTTTTTTGTGTAGTTTAATAAAATGTGCTCTTTTTCCATGTTTGACTTTGCTTACATGTTGTTTACTGCTAATTACCATCGCATGCCACCGTAACGGTTTATCTAATAAATTTTTATCCGTTGCTCCGATAAAAATGTTTCTTATATGTAACTTCACTAGAATTGCATGTAGATTGTGTTTATGCTGCTCTTGCTTGCTAATAAAAAAATATACTTTAGGTCAAAACAATAACAAATTGTATTTTATCGTGGGGTCCGCAATAGTTTGCCATGTATAGGTTTTACCCCCCACTTAAAGTGACTAGATTAGCTAGTTTATTTATGGTTCACCTCTTACCATGTTTGTGTGCTATGCCATGCATGAGTGAGATGCCATGTTAACAACCTTTGTTGATCACCTGTAGCTAAACAACTTGAACCACCGTAAACGTGCGGTATCGTCGTGTGTGACGAGTACTCCACTGAACCTATTAGTAACCGCTCTCGACGGTAGGTGCGATGTCTCGTGTTGCCTTCTTGTTGATGCTTGCTCGTGTTTGCTCCGTAGTAATAGATGCTTGCTCGTAGATTCCTTTCCAGTGTTTATCGTCTTGTGTGCTTCCGCGGGTGCCTCTCGGAGTCGATGCGAGCTTGCGATCCACTACACCTTCGGAACCAGACTTATCAATAGGCAAGGACTATGCATTACTTATGATCCATTCTATTTCAATCAGCGGTTTGCATGCTAGTTTAGGATAGGTTCGATGTTTGATCCTACCACATGTTTTCAGCCTCTTTCAAACCGATACAGCCATGTCCCCTCCCAGCAAACCATGTACTACTATGTTACTATTGCTCGTTGCTCAGCCCCTTCTTAGTATGCATGCTTAGGATGCTACGATGTTACCCTGTTACTCCTTGGTTTGGGCTATCACATTATTATATTGTTGTTGATGATATGATTATTATAAATGTTGACTATATTAGACGAAGGATGGAAGGTCTAGGCTATCCCGCCCCGACGCTTTGTTCCATTCGAGTCACCTAGGTTCCGAGTTCCGGGTATTGGTTTTAAGACTGAGCGTGCCTAACCGCGTGTGGGATTTTATGGGGTCCCCTTTTCTTACCTACCTAGCTTCAAACATTTCCAGTGGTGGCCCAAGATGATTTACCATTTGAAACCGTGTGTGTGCTGGTCGGCCACCAGTAGTTTTCAAACCAACCTGGACCAGTGAGGACATAGTTCCCTTGCTGGCCCACCTTGTCCGGCTGAGGACCCGGTTTCCCATGTGTGATTAACCGGCTATCCAAACCTGCGACAGACGGTAGAGACCAGATCGAGAGAGCGGCCGCCTCCTGAGATGGATGTCGACTCACCGGGGGCCACCCGGATTTGTTCGTTGTTAGTTAGAGCGACCTGTCGTTTCGGATCTCTTGGAACTAAATCATAAAATGGTTGCCTGTGATGGGTAGCAACTGAGAGAGATGGACGTGCGTGCGGGGCCTCGTAATGGGCAGTTGGTACACCCCTGCAGGGTTAAATATTTTCGAGAAGCCGTGTCCACGGTTATGGACGACTTGAGACCTACTCCTTGTTCATAGACAACAACAACAACTGAGATAATCTTAATATAACTTGATCAACGTGTGTGTGCCTTGACTGCTTCTTCTTCGTCGGGATGCGAAGAGGAGGACAAGGATAGGATAGGTGTTATGTTTGCGTAAGTAGTTGATAGCAAGACTTGTTGGAGGCGATTCCTCATTGAATGCTTGACTTCTTACCTTACTCTCTAGATCGTTAGCCACTTCATAAATGCTAGTGCGGCAACAACCTCACCACTTGCCCCTTCCTTACCGTAAACTACTAGTTGTCCTAGAATGACGAGTGATGAAGTCCTTGCTGGGTCAGTCCACTACAGTTGGATGTTGAGTACTTCTGTACTCATGATACTACCCCCAAACTCTTTTCAGGGTTCTTGATCGACAACAGGTACGATGATCGACGTTTCACGTGGAGACTCGACGACAACTAGTTAGGCGGATCCCGGCGGAGGGCCTGGACCCGTGTGGTTATGGGGATCGATGTTTTTCTCTTTGCCAGTAGGCATTTGATTGTAGTCTGTACTCAGACAGGTATCTTCCGCTATTGTATTGTATTTGAGGCAGTTGTATGCCGATTGTATGAGATGTTGTATCCTTGTATTTGTAATGTTGTGATATCATGTTGGAAATCCGGGGCATATGGCTTTGTCATATGTCCCGGTGGGACCGATATGTGCTTCGTCCCCGGATCTGGGTGAAACACCTAGATCTGGAACACTACCGCATATCGGGCCTTACAACCACACTCCCACCCCTTTCTAGGGTTTCCCTAGCCACAAAATTGCAGCCACCCCCTCCACTTTGCCCCAAAAATTGCCCCATTTTCGCACCAAACCCTATCCCAGATCTGAAAAACTGCCCAATTCGTTCTGGACTGTCAGATCTGAAGATCTGACGGCCCTGGATGCGCCACGTCGCCCCACCAGCCTCCTTTCTCTCTCCTCAGCCCGCACGCCGCCTCCGCCCGTGGAGACCAGCACGCGCCGCCGCGCCTCCCTCCGGCCAGCCGCCGGCAAGGCTCCAGCCGCGCCGCCATGGTCCTCTCCTCCCGTGCCCCTTTCTCCTCCCTGCTTCTCTCACCCGCGCCTCCTCCCTCTCTCTGCAGGGGCGCAGCCGCCGCCGCGTGCCATGGCCGGCGTGGCCGAGTCCAAGCCGCTGCGCCGCCGGGATCCCGCACCCGGACGTCGCCGCCAAGCAGCCATGGAGCCGCGGGCCTCCTCCACTCTCGTCGTTGTGCAGGCCAACCACAAGTCGCGGCCGCAGGAGCGCCGCCCCTCACCGGCGACGGCCGCCGCCGCACTGGCCGCGATCCGGATCGGGATCAAGATCGGCCGCCCCCGTTGACCCCGCATGGGCCCCGCGGCCCAGTCCAGCCAAGGCGCCTCCAGGCCCAGTCCGCCTCCTAGCCCAGCCGCCTCATGGGCCTGGCCCAATGTGAGGCCTTTCTCTTTTTTTTGTTGTTTTATTTTTTTTCATGTCTGTTAATTTTGGCTAAGTCTGAGATATAGTGCTGCTGTTTCAGTTTTGTGAGTAAATTTGCGAATAAACCGTAGCTCGGATGACGTTGCGCCCAAAAGGAAAATTGCTTAGAATTGTGTGTACTTCAATCCATATTTTGTGAGCATTTTGATTTGAGGCCATCTTGATGGTGCAAATCTGTGTTGAAGTGGGAATCAGGCCGTTAAACTGCTACTAATTGTTGTTATGTGTTGTTGTTGTTATTTTATTGCAACTTTGGTTGATGATTGTGACAAATCCATGAGGACTATTGCATTGATTCTTTTTGCATACTGTTAAGAATCATGTCTACTTCCATTTCATGTATTGCATTGTCATGATATGCTTGCTGGTCATATACTTATTGAGCTCCAAAGTTGCTATGCCACTGTTTTTGACAGCCACCTTTGTTTTTCTCTAAGTCTGTAACGTTTTGATGCCATGTTGTTTGCTTAATATCTTTTGATCTGTGATGCCTATGACCTTGATTCTTGTTTGTACCTGATCCTCATCATGTCTACTTCATGCCCATGTATTGCTATGCCATGTTGCTGCACATCTACATATAGTTTTGCACCTGTTTATACAGCATAAAAATAACAGCTTCTGCCCTGTTTCTCTGATTTTTACTAAGTCCTAGACCAGTAATGTTTTATTGCATTTTGCATGAGCTATAATTAGTTGTTCATGATGCCTTTTTGCATGATTCTTTTGCCATGCCTTCTCTGCCATATCTACTTTAGTTGCATATTATTTGAGAGCATGTTTGCATTCATTACCCTGTTTATGCATTGCTCTAAAGTGTGCTTCCTGATGTTGGCAGATTGTGCCCGTAACTTGTTTTGCTTGTATCTTTTTAACCGTAACTCCGTTTGGGGTGTTCTTTACATGTAACTTGATTAGTTTTTCGTGTACTTTGTGTTTATGCTTTTATTTGTTGTTGTTAACCAACCTAAAATATGGTTTAGGGCAGAACAGTACCAAATCTTTAAATTGTCGTGGGGTACTTAGTGTTATGCCATGTTTAGGTTGTGCCTCACTTAAATTGACTAGCATAGATAGTTTATCTTATGCTTAAACTCTTGACATGTTTGTGTGCTATGCCATGCTTGCTTGAGTTTCCATGTTAACAACCTTTGTTGATCACCTGTAGCTAAACAACTTGAACCTTTCTAAATGTGCGGTATCGTCGTGTGTGATGAGTACTCCACTTAACCTGTTAGTAACCGCTCTCGACGGTAGGTGCGATGTCTTGTGTTGACTTCTTGTTGATGCTTACTCGTGTTTGCCTCAAAGTAATAGAGTGCTTGCTCGTTGATTGCTTTCCAGTGTTTATCGTCTTGTGTGCTTCCGCGGGTACCTCTCGGAGACGTTGCGAGCCTGCGATCGACTACACCTTCGGAACCCGACTTATCAACAGGCAAGGACTATACATTACTTATGATCCATTCTATTTCGACCAGCGGTTTGCATGCTAGTCTAGGATAGGTTCGATGTTTGATCCTACCACATGTTTACAGCCTCTTTCAAACCGATACAGCCATGTCCCCTCCCAGCAAACCTTGTACTGCTATGTTACTATTCCTCGTTGCTCAGCCCCTAGGGGGTATGCATGCTTAGGATGCTACGATGTTACCGTGTTACTCCTTGGTTTGGGCTATCACATTATTATATTGTTGTTGATGATATGATTATTATTAATGTTGACTATATTCGACAAAGGATGGAAGGTGTAGGCTATCCTGCCCCGACGCTTTGTTCCATTCGAGTCACCTAGGATCCGAGTTCCGGGTATTGGTTTTAAGACTGAGCGTGCCTAACCGTGTGTGGGATTTTATGGGGTCCTTTTTTCTTACCTACCTAGCTTCAAACATTTCTAGTGGTGGCCCAAGCTGATTTACCATTTGAAATCGTGTGTGTGCTGGTCGGCCGCCAGTAGTTTTCAAACCAACCCGGACCAGTAAGGACATGTGTAAGGCCCGATATGCGGTACTGTTCCAGATCTAGGTGTTTCCACCCAGATCCGGGGACGAAGCACATATCGGTCCCACCGCGACATATGACAAAGCCATATGCCCCGGATTTCCAATATGATATCACAACATTACAGATACAAGGATACAACATCTCATACAAACGGCATACAACTGCCTCAAATACAATACAACAACGGAAGATACACGTCTGAGTACAGACTACAAGCAAATGCCTAGTGGCAAAGAGAAAAACATCGATCCCATAACCACACGGGTCCAGGCCCTCCGCCGGGATCCGCCTAACTAGTCGTCGTCGAGTCTCCACGTGAAACGTCGATCACCATACCTGTTGTCGATCAAGAACCCTTAAAAGAGTTTGGGGGTAGTATCATGAGTACAGAAGTACTCAGCATCCAACTGTAGTGGTCCTTTGACCCAGCAAGGACTTCATCACTCGTCATTCTAGGACAACTAGTAGTTTATGGTAAGGAAGGGGTAAGTGGTGAGGTTGCTGCCGCACTAGCATTTATGAAGTGGCTAACGATCTAGAGAGTAAGATAAGAAGCCAAGCATTCGATGAGGAATCGCCTCCAACAAGTCTTGCTATCAACTACTGTCGCAAGCATAACACCTATCCTATCCTTGTCCTCCTCTTCGCATCCCGACGAAGAAGAAGCAATCAAGGCACACACACACGTTGATCAAGTTATATTAAGATTATCTCAGTTGTTGTTGTCTATGAACAAGGAGTAGGTCTCAAGTCGTCCATAACCGTGGACACGGCTTCTCGAAAAGATTTAACCCTGCAGGGGTGTACAAACTGCCCATTACAAGGCTCCACACGCACGTCCATCACTCTCAGTTGCTACCCATCACAGGCAACCATTTTATGATTTAGTTCCAAGAGATCCGAAACGATAGGTCCCTCTAACTAACAACGAACAAATCCGGGTGGCCCCCGGTGAGTCGACATCCATCTCAGGAGCCGGCCGCTCTCTCGATCTGGTCTCTACCGTCTATCTCGGGTTTGGATAGCCGGTTAATCACACATGGGAAACCGGGTCCTCAGCCGGACAAAGTGGGCCAGCAAAGGAAATAAGTCCTCACTGGTCCGGGTTGGTTTGTAAACAACTGGCAGCTGACCAGCACACACACGGTTTCAAATGGTAAATCAGCTTGGGCCACCACTAGAAATGCTTGAAGCTAGGTAGGTAAGAAAAGGGGACCCCATAAAATCCCACACACGGTTAGGCACGCTCAGTCTTAAAACCAATATCCGGAACTCGGGTCCTAGGTGACTCGAATGGAACAAAGCATCGGGGCGGGATAGCCTAGACCTTCCATCCTTCGTCGAATATAGTCAACATTTATAATAATCATATCATCAACAACAATATAATAAGGTGATATCCCAACCCAAAGAGTAATAGAGTAACATCGTAGCATCCTAAGCATGCATACTAAGCAGGGGCTGAGCAACGAGCAATAGTAACATAGCAGTACATGGTTTGCTGGGAGGGGACATGGCTGTATCGGTTTGAAAGAGGCTGTAAACATGTGGTAGGATCAAACATCGAACCTAACCTAGACTAGCATGAAAACCGCTGGTTGAAATAGAATGGATCATAAGTAATGTATAGTACTTGCCTGTTGATAAGTAAGGTTCCAAAGGTGTAGCCGATCGCAAGCTCGCATCGTCTCCGAGAGGTACCCGCGGAAGCACACAAGACGATAAACACTGGAAATCAATCAACGGTGCACCACTATTACTACGGAGCAATACAAGATCAAAGAGGCAACACAAGGCACGGCAACGCGATACGGATCTATCGTCGAGAACGGTTACTAACAGTTTAAGTGGGGTATCGGTCACACACGACGAATACCGCATGTTTACGGTGGTTCAAGTTGTTTAGCTACAGGTGATCAATCAACGGTTGTTAAGATGGCAACTCAAGCAAGCATGGCAAGCACACAAACATGTCAAGAGGTGAAGCACAAAGTAAACTATCTATGCTAGTCAATTTAAGTGGGGCACAACCTAAACATGGCATAACACTAAGTGCCGCACGATGATTAAAAGATTTGGTACTGTTTTGTCCTAAACCATATTTTAGGTTGGTTAACAACAGCAAACAATAGCATAAACACAAATTACATGAAAAACTAATCAAGTTACATATAAGGCACACTCCAAACGGAGTTACGGTTAAAAAGATATAAGCAAAACAAGTTTGGAACACAATCTGCCAACATCACAAAGCACACTTTAGAGCAATGCATAAACAGGTTAATGAATGCAAACATGCTCACAGATGATATGGAACTAAAGTAGACATGACAGGGAAGGCATATCAAAAAGAATCATGCAAATAGGCATCATAGATCAAAAGATATTAAGCAAACAACATGGCATCGCAAAGTAACACAATTAGTGAAAAACTGAGGTGGCTGTCAAAAACAGCAGCATAGCAACTTTGGAGCTAAATATCTATATGAACAACAAGCATATCATGGCAATGCAATACATGGGACGAAATTAGACATGATGCTTAACAATATGCAATTGGAATCACTCAATTCCGATAAACGGTTGCGAAGCAATCGTCACCCGAAGTTGCAACAAAATAACAGTTTTAGCAACAGCAGCACATTAACATCAGGATCACCACTTTGGAGCAAGATTTAATATAGCTAAAGCACCCAAACATGACAAGTTAAAGCATGGAATTTAAGTACACATGATGCTTAACACAATGGAAAAAAGAATCAATGCAATAGGCCTCATGGATTTGTTACAATCATCATGCAAAGTTGCAACAAAATAATAACAACAGCACATAACAGGAAAATTAGCAGTTTAACGGCCTGATGCCCTGTTCAGCACACAATTACACAATCAAGACGACCTCAAACGGAAAAACTTTGTTCATACAAAAGCTAGAGCACGCAAAACTGAGCAACTTTCGTTTTGGGGGCACGTTCATCGGAGCTACGGATCAACGGGAAATAACGTTGCAAAAACAGATCAGCAAACAGTTTTTAACAGACTTAGCAAAATAAATAAATAAATAAAGGAAAACAGAGAAAGAAAAAAAAAGTCTGTGGGCTGCTCACCCACGAGGCCTGGCTGGACTGGGGTCTTGGGCCCATGGAGGGAGGCGCTGGCTGGGCCTGGGGCGTGGTAGGCCGGCCCACCAGCCACGACGGCGGTTGGGGCTCGCCTCGCCCGTTCCCGAGCGGCGGCGGCTGCCGCTGGCTCGCCGGCCGGCGGCGCGCGACGAAGGGGCATAGGCGGCGAGGACGGGGAACAGCGGCCTGCGGGGTGGCGGATCCGGCGAGGCGGCTGCGGGGTCCGGCGGGGCTCCGGTCGCTGTTGGAGGAGGCGGCTGCTGCCTCGGCCCCTCGTGGTGGCGCGGGGAGCTCCAAGCTCCATGGCAGGGGCGGCTGCAGCAGAGAGAGATGGGGAGGCGCGGGTGAGAGAGGAGGGCAGGGGGAAGAAGAGGAAGGAGGGAGGAGAGGAGAGCTCGCCGGGGAGGCCGTGCGGCGGCGGCTGCGGCCGTGGAGGGCTCGGGCTGCCCGCGGGGTGGAGCGAGGTAGGTGGAGACACGGGTGACGTGGCGCTCATCTGGGCCATCAGATCTCAGATCTGATGGTCCAGATTCGAGGTAGGGCTAGGGTTTCGAAAACTGGGGTATTTTTGGGTCAGATCTGGACAAAGTGGAGGGGCTGGCTGCAATTTTTGTGGCTAGGGAAACCCTAGAAATGGGGGGGGAGTGTGGTGGTCTTTATATAGCCCCGGTGGCTGGCATTTTGCAAAAACATCCCCGTTTTTTCTCCCGCGTGCGCGGTGCTCACGTTTCTGACCGCCGGGGGTCTGCAGTACCTCCGATTCGGGTAAAACATCGAACTGCACGATCAGCGCGTCGAGCCGGAGGCGTTCACCTCGCGTTTGAACCGTTCCGTAAACACTTTCTGGCGCGCTATAAAAATATCCCGTTTAATTATTAAACGGGGTTTTCGTTCCGTTGGCTGCGGCTAGTCTCGTGCGGTTTTCGCGACGGTGATCGGGTGAAACCCGGTGTCGCAAAGGTCGAGTGTCGGGGTGGCAAGGGTCGGTCTCCGTCCGATACGAGATAAGAGGGGGAAAAATAATCGCCGATCGATAAATCGGGGATGCAAACACCGCAAACAAATCAGGCAATCAATCAATTCACACCGAAAACAAATTTTTTAATTTTTGTGAAAACTGGGCTGTTACAACATGGTTCCTTGCTAGCCCATTATGACCGGCTGAGGACCCGATTTCCCATGTGTGATTAACCTGCAATCCAAACCTGGAGTCATACGGTAGAGACCGATTCGAGAGCGCGGCCGACTTTTGAGTTGGATGTCGACTCACCGGGGCCACCCGGATTTGTTCGTTGTTAGTTAGAGGGACCTGTCGTTTCAGATCTCTCGGAACTAAATCATAAAATGGTTGCCTATAATGGGTAGCAACTGAGAGAGATGGGCATGCGTGCGGAGCGTTGTAATGGGCAGTTGGTACACCCCTGCAGGGTTAAATCTTTTCGAGAAGCCGTGTCCACGGTTATGGACGACTTGAGACCTACTCCTTGTTCATAGACAACAACAACTGAGATAACCTTAATATAACTTGATCAACGTGTGTGTGTGTGCCTTGACTGTTTCTTCTTCGTCGGGATGCGAAGAGGAGGACAAGGATAGGATAGGTGTTGTGCTTGCGTAAGTAGTTGATAGCAAGACTTGTTGGAGGCGATTCCTCATCGAATGCTTGGCTTCTTACCTTACTCTCTAGATCGTTAGCCACTTCATAAATGCTAGTGCGGCAGCAACCTCACCACTTACCCCATCCTTCACGTGGAGACTCGACGACGACTAGTTAGGCGGATCCCGGCGGAGGGCCTGGACCCGTGTGGTTATGGGGATCGATGTTTTTCTCTTTGCCACTAGGCATTTGCTTGTAGTCTGTACTCAGACGTGTATCTTCCGTTGTTGTATTGTATTTGAGGCAGTTGTATGCCGTTTGTATGAGATGTTGTATCCTTGTATCTGTAATGTTGTGATATCATGTTGGAAATCCGGGGCATATGACTTTGTCATATGTCGCGGTGGGACCGATATGTGCTTCGTCTCCGGATCTGGGTGGAAACACCTAGATCTGGAACGGTACCGCATATCGGGCCTTACAACTTGGTATCAGGCCTTACCGACCGTAGGACCCCTTTCTGGCTGAAGTCGAGTCTAGACAAAAACTATTTTGCAGTTACTCAGTTAGTTATCGGAGAGTAGGATTCTTTTTACTCCTTATCCTTGCTCTGGTTAGGACAAGTGGCGTAAGTATTTTATTCTCGACTTATACCCTTTCAAACTCTAGGATCTTGAGAGTGTAGAGTATCGAAATCGTTACAATGCCTTGCTTGCAGCGTATTGTCTCGATTCCGATCTCAGGTTGGTAAATCCTGTAGTACCTTCAGTTCTTCCGACTCTGGGTAAACATCTTGGTCGTCCGTTGACCCCATTCCTCTTGCCTAGTATCCTCGCTATTTGAGTGGGAATGCTTCTCTTGATCGTCGCTTGGTCTATTGTTCTTCCTCTTGATCTCTCGATGGTTTCGTTTTTTCGACGTTGTCGTCTCTCTGCGGAAATTTATCTCGACAGAAGTTCGACGTCGACATTGAGCAGAGTCCCTTGTTGGTGGTGTTGAAGATCGTCGACTCTCTTTTTCTCTCCCCCCTCTCCCCCGGATCGTCCAGGATCTCGGGACGAGATCCCTTGTTGGTGGTGTTGTATTGTAACAGCCCAGATTTCACAAAAATTAAATTTTTTGTTTTTGGTGTGAATTGTTTGATTGCCTGATTTGGTTGCGGTGTTTTCATCCCCGATTTATCGATCGGCGATTATTCCCCCCCTCCTATATCGTACTGGACGGAGACCGACCTTTGCCACCCTGACACTCGACCTTTGCGACATAGGGTTTTACCCGATCACCGTCGCGAAAACCGCACGAGACCAGCCGCAGCCAACGGAACGAAAAACCCCGTATAATAAGTAAACGGGATATTTTTATAGCACGCTGGAAAGTGTTCTCGGAATGGTTCCAGCGCGAGGTGAATGCCGCCGGCTCGACGCGCTGATCGCGCAGTTCGAAGTTTTACCCGAACCGGAGGTCCCGCGGACCCCCGGCAGTCAGAAACGTAAACACCGCGCGCGCGAGAGAAAAACTGGGGATGTTTTTGCAAACTGCCAGCCACCTGTGCTATATAAAGACCACCACACTCCCACCCCTTTCTAGGGTTTCCCTAGCCACAAAATTGCAGCCACTCCCTCCACTTTGCCCCAAAAATTGCCCCATTTTCGCACCAAACCCTAGCTCGGATCTGAAAAACTGCCCAATTCGTTCTGGACCGTCAGATCCGAAGATCCGACGGCCCTGGATGCGCCACGTTGCCCCACCAGCCTCCTCTCTCTCCTCAGCCCGCACGCCGCCTCCGCCCGTGGAGACCCGCACGCGCCGCCGCGCCTCCCTCTGACCAGCCGCCGGCAAGGCTCCAGCCGCGCCGCCATGGTCCTCTCCTCCCGTGCCCCTTTCTCCTCCCTCCTTCTCTCACCCGCGCCTCTTCCCTCTCTCTGCAGGGGCGCAGCCGCCGCCGCGTGCCATGGTCGGCGTGGCCGAGTCCAAGCCGCCGCGCCGCCGGGATCCCGCACCCGGACGTCGCCGCCAAGCAGCCGTGGAGTCGGTTGTATGAGATGCTCTATCCTTGTATCTGTAATGTTGTGATATCATGTTGGAAATCCGGGGCATATGGCTTTGTCATATGTTGTGGTGGGACCGATATGTGCTTCGTCCCCGGATCTGGGTGGAAACACCTAGATCTGGAACAGTATCGTAGATCAGGCCTTACACAAATGCACATAGACGGTACTACTGCCTGAGACCGGTGGTACAACCACCTAGAAAAAATGGAGAAACCGAGCACGCAACCCTAACCCTAATCCTAGTCTGAGGAAGCGGGGGGGGGGGGGGGGTCGGCGGTACAAACGCCCGGTAGTATCGGTTTGAATAATAAACCAGTACAACCGGGGTGGCACCACCCAACCAGCGGCCCGAGATCATAGGGGAGCGCAAGCTCGCCCCATGATTGACCTAGTTGTACTGCCCCTGATAGGAGCGATAATGCCGGACATCCGCTCGGTACTACTGTTCCCTGGCTAGCTGACCAGTACCAGCTAGGCAGAGCGGTACAACCGCTCGCCAGTAAAACCAGCCAGTCATTGGCAGTAAGCACTCCTCATCTTCCACACAACGAGGCGAAGACTGGAGCTATGAAGCGATGTGCTCGTGGATCCTCAAACACCCAGGTCTTCACGTGGGACCCTGTCGATAGTGCGGGAGTCCAACACCCAAAGGAGAAAAGCGCTGGATATGCCGTCTTCAAACTTTTCCAACTAGAGAGGTACCACAGGGTCTTGTGCCATGGAGATATACCGGTGTAGCTAAGTCACACGATAAAACCAGACATGTGTATTGACATCAACACCAAAACACTTAAGATGGAAAATGCCCTTTCACATGATTCCTTGACCTTTTAGGGTCATGGCAAGAGTGATTCTGAGGGATCATACATGAAATTTCATTCCTGGAGGGAATTGAAAAATTGACTGGTGTGCGGATGCCTTGTCGGTTGAAGCGTTGGCACTTAGATTAAGCTTATCCTTTGCGCAAACTCTAGGTTGTAACCGTTTCATTATTAACTCTGACAAGTTGTAGGTCATTGAGATTATGAAGGAATGGAGAACATTCTGCGAGAGAGGCAGCTGCAGTCTTTGATGATTGTTATCATATTGCTTGTGGTTTTACTATATTTAGACTAAAAAATTGTAATAGAAAAGCCAATAAAATGGTCCATGAGCTTGCTAGATTTTTTTAATTGCGTGATTGGATGGAGGAGCCTATGCATAAGATTGTGAAACTACTCTTAACAGATGCAACTGTTATTTCAAAGGTCGTTGCTCTGCACCGGCCGACGGGCCGAAATTTCGGCCGATCGGTTCCTTGCAGCAAAAATTGCACCACTGTTGTAGCAAAAAGAAAATTTTGGTTGCAACAAAAAATATTTTTTATGTTTGTGTGTTATTTTTTCTTATTTTTCCATCGTTACAACAAAAATTATGATATTATTGTTGCATACAATATTTACCATGAATTGATTGTAGCAAATTTAATCATTGATGGTAGCTTTCCTAATGACGGTTGTAATAAAAAATCATAACCCGTCGCCGCTAATCTTTTATCATTTTTGGTTGTAGCAAAAACTCTCAACGGTAGTAGCAAAAATAGACACCAGTGAAAGCAAAAAGTTAAACGATGCAACATTATGCGCAACAAAAAAATCCCAAGATATTCCTCAGATATTCCTTTGCAGCAAAATCGTCTCACTGGTTGCAACTTTTTTGATACATTGATGCAACAAAAATTTAGAACGGTTGCAACAAAATTCGGGACACATCATCACCGATCACACTTCACTTTCTTTGTTGTAGCAAAAATCATTAGTAGAATTTTTATATCATGCTATCAAATGGATGTGCTTAGCACTAGAATACATCTAGATACATCCGTTTAACGAAAAATAACATAAATCAATGTAAAAATATTTTAGTATAATAATAATACAGATAGTAGCATTTTAATACTCCTTCCGATCCATATTAATGAACTTAAGTTTGTCTAGATACACATGCATCTGGTCTAAATACTTAACTAGGTACATACAAATTTAGACAAAGTTAAGTTTATTAATATGAATCGGAGGTAATACTAGGATTGCAACATTTACCTTGTGTCATATGAAAAAAAAACGAAACAGTGGGCGGCTGGGCCCGACCGGCCTAAGCTTCTACCGTCGGCCGGCCACAATCCTTTTCCTATTTCAAAATGAATAAAGCTTCGTGGTTTTTGCCTTAAACTTTTCGATGGCGTATTTTAGGGCTGCCCGTTGGAGATGCTTTTTAGAAGATCACCCACCCATAGCTCTTCCAAGGCCGCAGCCACCAGTATCCGACCCCCGCTTCGCTCTCCGCGCCGCCGTGCACAGCCGGGCGCCAATGGAGCGCCTCTGCCTCGCGGTGTCCCACCGCCCGGCTCTCCCTCTCCCTACTTCCGACAACCACCTCCCGCGCCGTCATCTCCAGCTGCAGCGGCCCCCCAATTCTCTCTCCCTCTCCCTCTCCAGCACCATATCCCCTCACATCTTCCTCGCCCCTCGCCGCCACCTCCATCCTCTACTCTCCTCCGCGTTTGCCACCCAAGCTTCAAGCACGAAACCTGAGACCGCACCGGCGCCGCCCCTCGCCGCGGTCTCGGCTGGCGCGAAGCTGCTCCCCCTCATCGCCTCCATCGCGCTCGGCTTCGCAGTGCGATTCCTGGCGCCGCGCCCCGCCGAGGTGACTCCGCAGGCGTGGCAGCTCCTCTCCATCTTTCTCTCCACCATCGCAGGGCTCGTCCTCGGACCGCTCCCCGTCGGTGCGTGGGCTTTCCTCGGGCTTACTGCTACCGTGGCCACGCGTACGCTCCCCTTCACCGCGGCGTTCGAGGCGTTCACCAACGAGGTTATCTGGCTCATCGTCATCTCCTTCTTCTTCGCACGGGGGTTCGTCAAGACCGGCCTCGGCGACCGCGTAGCCACCTACTTCGTCAAGTGGTTGGGTGGAAGCACTCTGGGCCTATCCTACGGTCTCACCATCAGTGAGGCATGCATCGCGCCGGCCATGCCCAGCACCACGGCCAGGGCTGGAGGGGTCTTCCTTCCCATTGTAAAGTCGCTGTCGATATCGGCTGGCAGCAAGCCGAATGATCCATCAGCGAAGAAGCTGGGTGCCTACCTTGTGCAGTCTCAGCTGCAGGTAAACTACAATTTACTGATGCACATGCCAAAAGGCTGGGCTTTTTAATTACGAATTTAAGATATTACAGATGAATCATTGTAATCCTGGAGGCACATTTTGCCCAGATGCTCACCAATTTTTTCCCGAGATCGCTGAATCCATGTTCTGTTTCTGTTATCCTAGTAGAATTAGATAATTCCCTTGCTGCGGAAACTATTGGCTAGAATTTGTTTTTTTTTCTTGACACATTAAAAACAGTAAAAATACGAATAATGATTTTGCTTGGTCAGCAACGCTTCCTCCGTTCGGAAATACTTGTCGGAAAAATGAATAAAAATGAATTTATCTAGAACTAAAATACATCTAGGTACATCCATTCCTCCGACAAGTATTTCGGACGAAGGGAGTACTATAGAGCATCTCCAGCCGTGCCCCCAAGAGGCCCCCAAGCCGACGCTATTTGCTCCGGACGGACGAAATTCGCCCAGCCGCGCCCCCAAGGGCCCAAATAGCGCCGAATCGGGCCAAAATTGAGTCCGGCGATCCCAAGCGAACCCGGCGCGCTGGGGTCGCTTGGGGGCGCGGGACGAAACGAAAAGAGCCGGCTGGCCCATTGGCAGAGCAAACCGCCCCAAAAACGACCGCTTCTCCCCCACCACCCTTGTCGCCGCCGGTGCCGTGCCGCTGCTAGGTAGCCGTTGCGCCGCCTCCAAACACGCCGACGCTCCACCCCGCCCCCCTTTCCAAGCTTGCCTAGTACAGCGGCGGTTGCCCGGCGCGACGTAAACAGCCGAGACCACCGGCGGCTGGCCGCGACGACACCTCACCCTAGGTGTTCGGCGAATTGCCGCGCCGAGATGGACTCCGACGACGAGGCGCTCTTCGCCGCGCTGATGGAGGAGGAAGAGCCCGCCGCCGGCTCCGAGGACGACGAGCACCTGATGATGCTCGCCGCCTTGGCCGACCTGTTTGGCGCCAACACGGCGCCGCAGCAGGGCGGCTCCAAGATGGGCCGTCGGAAGGCAAAGGAGAGGCGCCGTTCGGAGGACTATTGCTTGCTCTACTCCGACTACTTTGCCGATGTTCCCCTACACGGTGAGAAGACATTCCGGCGCCGGTACCGCATGGGCCGAAAGCTCTTTCTTCGCATTGTCAATTCACTTCGAGAGTACGACAACTACTTCGTTTGCAAGAAAGATTGCACCGGCACAGTTGGATTCTCCACACTTCAGAAGTGCACAACGACAATGAGGATGCTTGCATACGGAGCTCCTGGTGATCAACAGGAAGACTATGCACGCATGGCCGAGTCCGCCGCCCTTGAGTGTATGTACAAGTTTTGCAGAGCAGTGGTGGGCTGCTTTGGAGGACAGTACTTGCGAGCACCCAATGCTGAAGACACTGCTCGGATCCTAGCAGAGAATGAAGCAAGAGGATTTCCTGGGATGCTTGGAAGAACTGTCCATTTTCTTGACAGGGGATGTACAAGGGCGCAAAAGGTCACTGCAGTGTGGTACTTGAGGCAGTTGGTACACATGATCTTTGGATTTGGCACTCCTACTTTGGCATGCCAGGAACACACAATGACATCAACGTCCTGCAGTGCTCAAATGTCTTTGCCAGGCTTGTCGAAGGTCATGCTCCTCCGGTGAACTTCGAGATCAATGGGCACCAGTACAACAAGGGATACTACCTAGCAGATGGCATCTATCCAAGATGGCCGGTATTTGTGAAGACTATCTCAAACCCTGTGTCAGGAGGAAGTACTCCACTTTGCCAAGTGCCATGAGTCTTGCAGGAAGGATGTCGAGCGGGCATTTGGGGTGCTCCAATCTCGATTTTCCGTTGTCCGGTACCCCGCTCAGACTTGGTCGAAAGATCAAATGTGGGAGGTGATGAATTGTTGTGTCATTTTGCACAACATGATCATTGAGAGCGAGAAAGAGGATCCAGTGTATGACTCTGAACCATATCTCAACCAGGGGCCTCTTGCAGTTGTTGATCACGACATACCACCAGATTGGACAACCTATCTCAACATGCGGCAGGAGATCCGAGACCCGCACGTGCATCGTCAACTGCAGGAAGATCTAGTGGATCATCTATGGATGCGCAAAGGCAATGCCTAGTTTGATTTGTATTTGTATTTATGCCGAACTATGTGTTTGTATTCCACGTTGTGCGCCGAACTGTGATGATATTTCATGTTTTCGTGTTGAATTTGCGCCGAATTGCGTTGAATTTGCGTTCAAAAGATCATTTTGCGCCGTTTTGGGTCGAATCTGGACCGCAACTGCGCCCACTTGGGGGCCGCCTTGGGGCCGCGGCTGGGCGGGCGGCCAACCCAAGCATGTTTCGCCGCCCGAGCGCCCCCCAAGCGGCGCTAAAATAGCGCCGAAAACCGGCTTGGGGGGCCGAACGGCTGGAGAAGCTCTTAGAATGATGCATTATTTATACCATTCAAAGTATGGACAACAGACGGACAATCAGAATATAGGATTATAAGGTAATTTACTTGTAGAACCAAATGGTTCATGGTTTGAATGTTTGAATAGATGCCACCATGTCAGCTTCTTCTGCAAGGGAGAACAATTCAAGCTACATCTAAAATATCATCATCTAGTTATAAACATAAGTATGAACTGTCTCAATCTTCATTAGAACTCCCACGTGCATTCACTTTGACCCATCCATCAGAAGGAGGTAAACAAATACCATTAGTCTATAGAATCATAAGGCTTCATCTTCAAAACATTCCTCTCAATCATTAGAGAAACAAAGCATGGTACGAAAAAATGTATCCACATTCTTACACTGAAAGGCAACGTCGTAGAAGACAACACCATAAGGATGAGTGTTAGTAGTAGGAGTATGCATATATTCTGAAGAAACACCGGATATTAACACATGCAAATCACCGAAAGGCTAATACAAAATCAAGACAAAAGTGACATGTAAACATCAAGATAGTTCTATTATTCAGAGAAGATTTATCTTGCATTAACACTAATTAATATAATAAGATTTGCTAAATGACAAAGAATATTATGGATGGCAACTTGGCAAGCCATCAAAGTAAACTTCTGCACTTTTGCAAAGAAATTTCATCCGACATTTTCAGCAAGTATATTTTCTGCAGAATGCACTGTAGATGTCAAGGAACACATCGACACACCAGTCCTTATTTTGACCAAGCCTGTGGTTCTTCCGTATGCTGATACAGCTAGCCGCAGTGTGCTACAGGCGTTTGTCTGATGGAGAGAACTCCAGGAGAGAACAACATACATGTATTAGGCATTGATTAGAAAGATAATTACATGTGTATGTGTGGGCATGACGCCCATCCGATCTAGCCGCTCCGTTCTCATGCATTTGCCAAAGAAGAAACGGACACATCGTACCTTTAATTAAGCAGACATAGGTCGATCTCGCCATGGACGTCAAACTGCAATCAATTTCTTTGGCAAAACAAAACTCTATTCGCTCCAAGTTTCTTCCCGCTGCCCTGCTATGTTGGGTATCTCCAAGATCTAGTTAGATCCAGCGAACAAACCTATTTAATTCAATTCCTCTCATGATAAACGGTCAAGAGCAGAGTGTGCCATCGTGTACGCTGCATAATGCAATACAGGTCGTGCCTCGGCCCCTACTCGAGATCTGCTAACCACACAATCGAGGAGAGGAAGAGGACGGCTCGATGACACTGGTGTGAGGAAAAGGGGAGTTGTTGAAGGTTAAAAAAGAGGATGAGGACGGGAGGGGACAGATGGAAGATGAAGGAAGGCAAATGGAAGAACAGGTATCGTGAAGAGGAAAGGACTTCGAAGGGGAGAAGACCGAGGTGTACGTGGGGTCGCTTGGGAAATAATGAACTTAATTAAAACGATGAATACTTTTTTTGCTGAGTTGGCAATTTTGCTTAGGTGGATAGGCTGCGTGTTAATATAAAATATTGCTTAGTGGGACATTGAAGTCACTTTGCATGTTGAGAGGATTGGGACCAACTTCTTAAAAATGTAAGATAAGTGATTAGCATTTTATCTCTACACTAGTATATTGCTTATGAGATGCTCAGAATGAGTTCTTCAATTACAGTTGTGTCACATGGGCTGTCCATATGCGGATAAGCCGGTAGGATGGATCTTAGTAATAAGCATTATACTCCTAAGATTATAATTTCTTATGTGAAATTCTGTCTTGCTATTAAATTAAGAGTTCTGTTTGCTTCTCGTTGCATTCAGAAGCATGGGTTCTGGGTCACTCTTATACTTGAAAACACCTGTACCCTAAAATTATTGGAAAATATGTGGCATTTGTATCAACTAGTAAATTCATTAAAAAAAGTAGGTTGTATTTGTAAAAAAATCATAATAACTCTCATGATCATGTAGAAAGTGAAAATTTCAGGAAAAATAACCAAAAGTGGTCTTTAATGTTTGATAGCCAGCCCATTCTCACTCCAAGCATTATTCTGACTAAAGCATTATTCTGACAATATTGGTCACATACTCACATTTGTGAAACCATGAAGCTTGCATGGCAGAATCCATCATATATATCACAAGTGTCCAAAAACTATATTTACTTGTGAGATGGTCCATTACTATGGAAACATATTGTCTAACCGGTTAAGCTACATAGACCTCTATCTGCTTTCACAGTACTTGTTTTCCAAGTTTTTACTAAAAAATGTCTTCCAAGCTGGTTGTCCTACTGGCTAGAGTAATTATACTCAGTCGGTTCATGTAGTGAAATCAACTAAACAATATCATAAGCCTAATCAGTTGATACATCATAATCCGGCTGCATCATAAGTCTGTTGATACCTGGCGAAAAACAACATTCAGGCAAACAGGTCCATGCAGTACACCCACCAAGTTAAGAAGAAAAATATGTTTCCAACTCACCTCTACTGCAAACTCAAATAAAAATTTCTCTGTTCTCTGTGATATACTCTTAAAATTTCTGATGTGCTGCTTCTAGCGTGATAGCATGTATAAATTATCTGTTCTGATATTGTATGTCTTCACTTCTTAACCATTTGGATTGAATTTGAAAACTTCCAATAACACTGTTGTGGTTGTTTCTGCTGCTTGACAGGCATCTGGGAACTCCAGTGCTCTCTTTCTGACCGCTGCTGCGCAGAATCTCTTGTGTTTGAAGTTAGCGGAGGAGGCTGGTGTCAAGATTGCAAGTCCGTGGATATCATGGTTCAAGGTTGCAAGTTTGCCTGCCATCATTTCGCTCTTAGCAACACCTTATTTGCTATACAAAATATTCCCTCCAGAAATAAAGGACACTCCTGATGCCCCTGGATTAGCTGCTGAAAAACTAAAGAAAATGGGCCCAATGACAAAAAATGAATGGGTCATGGTTGCTACAATGATTCTTGCAGTCTCACTCTGGATTTTTGGGTAAGATTTATGCCTTATTGACTAAATTATTTCTCTGCACCGAGTTGACTTCAGATTATGATCGGTTTACAAGAGATATAAACACACCGTTAGCCACAACTCATGCGAGACGAGTAGTGTAGTTACAAAATGTTTTAAAGTGGTTACAAGACTTTTAGTTTATGACTAAGCATGTCAGATACCCCTTCGCGCATGTAACCGCGACCGATGTGGCATGCTGATGAGGCTGTCTTTTTTAGTAACGCTGATAACATCTTTAGTCTTGTTTAATGCAAATTAAACCTCTCTCTTCCCCTTACGCCCCCGCAACAACACAGATTGCAAAACCGACTTATGACACGTCGCACTTAGAAAAAAGACTCCTCAACTCAAGTTGTCAATCATGGACATAATCTCTTTTGCTGCCGTGTCATAAGCGTTGACAATATCATGTCGGCGCTCTGATTCGACAATAGCTATCGGGGGTGTATGATGGATAGCTAAATTGGTTCGGATGTGCGTACAAGTGGCCGATCAAAATGGCTGCACACGCGAGACAACGTTCTACCCAGGTTTGCTCCCTCCATGAAGAGGTAACACACCCACTCCCGCTGCTGAAATGTGTTGCTTTGTGTGCTGACCGGAGATTGTAGAGATCTTGGCCAAGGTTCTTGGTACAAGGGGCATTGCGGTGGCGGCAGAGGTGGGAGATGAAGGGTTAGATGAGGAACACTAGATCTCACTAGTGGTGTGCAGAATGATCTGAGATCAATCTCTTGCCTTCCGAGAGGCCCCTAACTTGCCTTATATACGTGGTCAAGTTAGGGTTACATGGCTCGGATCGGTTTACAAGTTGATGCGTGCTACTGGGTTGTTGAAGCAACACAAGGTTGTGGAGGACCAACTCCACCTTGCTGCTACAATGTGTACAACACAAGTGTTGAAGGAACAACTTCAACGTGTTGTGCTAGATATCACTCTAGGGGCGGAGATGGGGCTGATATGACAGCAGGAGTTCAATCCAAAACTCCTAGAGCACAAGATCTAGTCCAAGATCTTAGATAAGAACACCAAGTTCTATTATAGGTAGTGGGGTTACATAGTCTGGGTACAAACTAGAGGTGAGGACCTCTATTTATAGGGCTTTGGAAAGTCTTCACATCTCCTTCTACTCATATCTGGAACACTCTAGAAAACAGTAGGTAGGGTATAGATTTTTTTTTACTACACTAGAGTGGAAGTATCTAGAAGTAGCCAAACAGTTTTGACATATGATTTTTTTTCTCATCTGTTGTTCCTCATCATTCTCCCCTGGTTGTTTGGAACTCACTCTCGAGTTATCTTCATAGAGCGCTTCTTCTGGATGGTAGAGAGTCAAGTCCGCGACGTTGAAAGTGTATACCCATGTCACTTGGAAGATCTATCACATAAGCATTATCATGTATCTTCCTCATAATAGAGAAGGGCCCATACCTTTGCTGCCTAAGCTTTCCTTTAATACCTAAAGGCTCTTTTCGGAGGTAGACCATCACTTTATCACCAACTTGGAATGATTTCGGCCTCCCTTTGCAATCAGCAAGTTGTTTATATTTCTGATTTTGTGCTTCCAAAACACCACGAATCTCTTCAAATAACTCAGTGTAGTTATCAACAAAGAATAATGCTGATTTTGAGTTTCCCCTTGATACATGTGTTGGAACTTTAGTGTAGACAATGAAAAAAGGACTCCTTCCTGTGGATCTATGCTTGGAATTATTGTAGGAGAACTCTGCAAGAGATAAAGCCAAATCCCATTGTCCCTTTCTTTCTCCACAAATGCAACGGATCAGATTACCCAAAAACTTGTTCACCACTTCCGTTTGGCCATCTAGTGCTAGAAAATTTCAATCTAGTGTTGAATTGTTTCCACAAGGTGAGCGAAAATGCAGCAAGAAACTTGCTATCACGATCGGAGACGATGGACCTTGGAACTCCATGTAGTCTGACCACTTCTCGGAAGAATAGATTTGCCACATGATGAGCATCTGTTGTCTTGCGGCATATAATGAAGTGAGCCATTTTAGAAAATCTGTCCACCACAACAAACACAACATCATTTCCGCATCTTGTTCTTGGCAAACCCAAGACAAAGTCCATAGAGAGATCCTCCCATGGAGCAACAGGAACAGACAAAGGCATGTATAACCCTGTGTTCTGGACTTGGCCTTTGTAGGTTTGACATATGGGGCACCGCTGAACAAACTTTTCAGCATCTCTCTTTAATTGTGGCCAAAAGTAACGAGCTTCCATGTTAGCGATAGTCTTGTCCCTTCCAACATGGCCACTAAGATCACCTGAATGGAGCTCTTTAACCACTTTGTCACGTAGATAACTTCCTGGGATGCACAAACGATCATTTTTAAGAGATAGCCATCTTGCACCAAATAGTAATCACCTAATGGTTGGCTTGGCCCCTGATGTGCTTTGCCCAAACATGGCAAAAGTCTTCGTCATCCTCATACAACTCCTTTATTTGATCCATGCCTGGAAGTTCAGCCTCAAAATAAGTCAAGAGGCATGCACAACGACTCAAAGCATCCGCCGCTCGGTTAGTTGTTCCAGATTTATGCACGATGAGATAGTTAAACCTCGCCAGGTATGTTGCCCATCTTGCAAGCATGCGATCAACATGCTTCTGATTCCTAAAATGCTTCAAGGATTATGGTCACCGTAAACAATGAACTCTTTAGGCAGCAAATAGACTTCCCAAGTTTTCAAAGCTCTGAAAACAACATACAATTCTTGCCGACAAGTACTCCATTTCTGCCTTGCTTCACTTAATTTCTCACTGAAGAAAGCAATGGGCTTCCTTTCTTGAGATAGAACAGCTCCGATGCCTACTCCACTTGCATCACACTCCAACTCGAAAGTTTTGTTGAAATCAGGTAACACCAAGACAAGAGCTTGTGAGAGTTTTTGCTTGATCTCATTGAAACTAGCTTCAGCCACTTCTGTCCATTGAAACTTTCCTTTCTTCAAACACTCGGTAATTGGTGCCATGATAGTGTTGAAATCCTTAACAAATCGCCTATAAAAAGTTGCAAGGCCATGAAAACTTCTTACCTCAGAAATGGTCCTCGGAGTTGGTCATTCTCGGATTGCTTCAACCTTAGAACCATCAACACGAATACCATCACATGTTATGACAAATCTTAGGAAAAGAAGTTGTGTTTGCAGGAAAACACATTTCTTCAAGTTGATGTAGAGCTCATTTTCCCTTGGTACTTCTAGCACCTTCCGAATGTGATCAAAGTGTTCATCCTCATCCTTACTATAGATCAAGATGTCATCGAAATAGACGACAACAAAGTGTGATAAGAAGGGTCGAAGGACTTGATTCATCAAGTGCATAAAGGTACTTGGTGCATTTGAGAGTCCAAATGGCATGACTAGCCATTCAAACAACCCTTCCTTTGTCTTAAAGGCAGTTTTCCATTCATCCCCGGGTCTGATACGAATTTGATGATATTCGCTTCTTAGATCTAGCTTCGTGAACACTCTGCTCCACTAAGCTGATCCAACATATCATCCAAACGGGAAATAGGGAATCTATACCTCACAGTGATTTTGTTAATGGCTCTATTATCCGTACACATGCGTCAAGATCCATCTTTCTTTGGTGTGATCAAAGCTGATACGGCGCATGGACTGATACTTTCTTGAATGTGCCCCTTTTGCAGCAATTTCTCCACCTTTTCCTTTAGTACATCATGCTCTTTTGGTCTCATCCGGTAGTGTGGAAGATTAGGAAGACTTGCTCCCAGAATTAAGTCAATTCTATGTTGAATTCCTCTCATCGGCGGTAGGCCTTGTAGCTCTCCAAGTATGTTCTGAAACTCTTCTAATAGGCCACGTACCTTTGCCAGAATTTCAATAGTCGGGTGCTCTTCTCCCTTTACAATAAGTACAGCACACAAATCTGCCTCTTTCAAGTCTTCCATAAATTCCTTAGTTAACATACTTTTCCCCTCGTCCTTTGAGATATTACCATCAATTTTGTTTGGTAGAATAATGATCTTTCTCTTGTTCCAAATGAACGAGTAAGAATTTTTCTTGCCCTTGTTTGAGATATCCACATCAAACTGCCAAGGCCTCCCAAGAAGAACATGGCTGGCGTCCATATCAACTACGTCACACAACATATTTGAGCGATAATGCTTGCCCAAAGAATTGGTGATCCTCATTTTCACTCCTTTCTTGATCCACCCAATAGTGTAGGGGTTTGGATGATCATGAGTTTCAAGCTGTAAATGGTTCACCAAATTTTTGGAGATAAGATTCTCGCAGTTGCAACTATCAATCACTGGATAGTTGTGTCAAATGGTTCACCTCATTGTCTTCTTCATCATGGATAGTTGTGTTAACAAATTTTCTTAGTGGGCAACCGCTGGATATGTGTCCATCTTCACCACACTTATAGCACTTTGGGCCTTCACTTACCTTACCCTTTCCTCTAGTTTGCTTTGGGATGGGTCGTTTTTCCTTTGGTGGAGCGGTCTTTTCTTCCACTCTATTAAGGTGACTCCTAGACGAGCCTTTGGTATGAGGATATGGAGCCTTACTTTCCTTTCTTGTCCTCACAAACCTTTCGGCCTTTAAGGCTAGAGCTTGTGCTTGATCAATGGACCAGATTTGTTGCATCATTAACCGATCTTGAATAGCATCATTGAGATGTTGATTCTCAGTTTCGGCAAGGTTGCACCTCACTTGTAGCCTTAGAAACCCCTCTGTGTAATCTGAAACAGTCCTATTTCCTTGAGCACAATTTTGGAATTGGATAAATAGGATATGTTCATAATCAGCGGGTAAAAACCTCGCTTTCAAAAGACTTTTCATTTCCCGCCAAGTTCTCACACGACGTTCTCCTCTCAGCATGCGTTCTTCTTGAACGCGATGCCACCATGCACCGGCTCCTCCTTTCAGCTTGTATGCGACCAAAGGAACTCTACGGTCTTCCATAACCTCCATGACCTCAAAGAAAGTCTCCACTTCATATAACCAATCAAGGCACCCTTCAATATAAGCATTTCCATTAAAAGTTGGGACCTCAGCTTTCACCTTCTATGTATCCCTTGCATATGTAGGGTTGGGTACTCTCCGATATGCATAAAGATCAGGTTCTTCAAGGGCATCATCATATTCTTCAGCTCTAGAAGTTTCAACATAAATTGGCCTTCTTGAAGTACACGAAATTGGTGGTAGTCTTCCTCCAAGATTGCCCCCCTTTCTTTGTGGTTGAACATCTTCTTTAGACGATATTTCTTCATTGGCAACAGGGGGAACACCCCTTCTTATCATCTCGACCAGCTGATCGAATCTCTTATTAATATCTTCACGCAGCTCTTTGATCTGTCGTTCTGCAACATCCATCCTCTTATCCAATTGCTCCATTGCTTCTTGCAGCTTGCTCTCAAAGAGAATGACGAGAACTGGTATGGATCAACCTGGCACTGGTAACACCTGAAGCAGCACAAGGTTGTGGAGGAGCAACTCCACCTTGCTGCTACAATGTGTACAACACAAGTGTTGAAGGAACAGCTTCAACGTGTTGTGCTAGATATCGCTCTAGAGGCGGAGATGGGGCTGATATGGCAGCAGGAGTTCAATCCAAAACTCATAGAGCACAAGATCTAGTCCAAGATCTTAGATAAGAGCACCAAGTTCTATTATAGGTAGTGGGGTTACATAGTGTGGGTACAAACTAGAGGTGAGGACCTCTATTTATGGGGCTTTGGAAAGCCTTCACATCTCCTTCTACTCATATCTACTCATAGCTGGAACACTCTAGAAAACAGTAGGTAGGGTATAGAAAAAAAAATAGTACACTAGAGTGGAAGTATCTAGAAGTAGCCAAACAGTTCTGACATATGATTTTTTTTCTCATCTATTGTTCCTCATCAGTTGTGCCAGACCCTTGTTTGTGCTTTGCCTCTCAAGATGGTGGGCCATTCCATCTAGAAGGTTGGCCTAAGTCGCTTTTCTGACTGATGTTAGGGTTGCTAGGTTGGCTTTTAGCCTTGCTGACTATACCCCGGGTGTCGTATCCTCATCACATCCCCTTCCACACCGTGAAGGAGGCCACCTCACTGGCCTGGTCCTCTTCTTCCACCTAGCCGCCGCTCTCCCGACTTCTGCAGGGCATCATTGCTGTGTTCATCACTTCCACACATGCCTCTCATCGACACCGCTTGTGCTCACATCCGGCAACAATCCGGCCACCTCCACTCTTGTGGATCCCATGGGCAATCTGGCGAGCATGCCTTTCTATCTCACGGACACGCCCGGTGTCACCATGAGCCGCTCCATGGCCCTGCCTAATGGCGAGCATGGCTAGTAGGTCCGTAAACGAGACGAGCTTGAGTGATTACACCTAAGGTCGACCTAAGCTTGATTTCCATCACGAGCCAAAATGTTAGCTTGACCTTGGCTCACGAGCTTAGGTATGAGCTCTAGCTCAACTAGCTGAAGGCTCAATAAGCATCCAGAGCTCTTTATTTTATTTAACAATTTCGTCCATCACATCTGTTCGACGACACAAATTATAGTATATTATCCAAGGGGACAACAACACAAGCCTCTATGTATAGCTGGAGCATTACCATACTTCGTATCAGCAACCAATGTGGTACGAATTGGATTGCTCCAGCGCACACACATTAATGATTGTGTTGATGGATGCTCGTCGATATTGGAGCTATGATGCAACTCCTAGATTGTTCGGCCAGGGGTTAAAAACACTCCGATCACTCCAAGCAACGCACGAGATGATTTACCTAGGTTTAGGCCACTGATGAGGTGTAATAGCCTACTCCTACTATGTGTTCATGTATTTTGTTCTGCTTACAAGTGGTGCTGAGTGCCTATCTTCCGTTTGTTGAACGGCCTCACCCCATCCTTATATAGCAAGACACGGCACCATCGCCGTCCTTTCCTTGCTTGGCCATGGTGAGTTGACTTCCACGACGCTTGAAAATGGGTCGTAGTGGGTAGAGGGTCCTCGTGCCATCACATCACCATGCCTTGGATGTACATGACATCAATTGACTTGGACAAGACGTGCCGTCCTTGCTTAAATTTTAAGTCTAGCACAATCGCTCCTCATGCATCCCATCTAGCACGTTGATGGGTGCGGATGGGACAAGGGGACAGGTCATGTCGCGACTGTCACCATTGTGCTCCCCCATGTTTGGTTGGTGGTACCAGCCTGCCGAGGCCTCTCCATCCTCCGTAGGGATCGCAATAGGGGCCGTGCTCGGGGTCTTGCTACCCACCACCCTTTGGCACCTCTCAGGCCACGCTGGCCATTGCCCGTTGTCGTGCCGTCAACATAACTCGTCTTGTCCAATCCGAGGGGGGTCCCATCCTTCGTATTGCTGTCAAAGCCCGCGACCTGTCCAGCTGGTGATGACCCCGAAGGGGCAAGGCAAGTGAACGGGCAAAACATCCCGATGACGAGATGTGTCAAATTCCTGGCACAAGGCTGCTCCGTTTCCCAGAAAGAAATGATGACGCGCCATCACGTCGCCTAATGGTACGATACAGGAGGCGATCATGTCCATTAACCACGAGATCGTCGCGAGCACTCTCCCGCTTACATAAGGAGTGATATGGACACCCAAGAGAAAAATGACCTGGTGTCCCATGCCTCAAAGCCATCAATTACCACGTCGTTGGTAACCTTCTTAGCCTTTCTCCACATAACAAATAAGGTTGTACTTTAAGGCATCCTCACTAAGACAATTGTGCAAATAGGTTTTTAAAATTCTCATAGCTGATAAGATCTCTCAACTATACACTGGCGACCGACAATACTAATGCTAGGTTCAAGAGTTGATAAACCAGGGGATAGTAAATATGTTTCCCTGTCGGCAAATGTCGGCAATATAAAGACGAAGGTGATGTAGGTCCCTCATTTCTCCATCATCAAAATCTTTTGGATAAAGTCTCGCTAGACTCATCAAATGATCTAAACTGAAATTGTGAAATAATTCTCTTGGTTTTAAAGCAGCCGAGCAGATAGGGCAATTCAGAAATGTTTTTGGTTGATGTTTTCCATTTTTTTAGAAATCTTTTCACCGACCTACTCCTATAAGTAATGAGTATTTGTCCGACGGTTAATTCCGATAATTAAAACTACATAAGAGAAAACTAGTACTCCCTCCAATCCAAATTAATTGACTATAGTTTAATACAAATTAATATGGATCGGAGGGTGTAACATAATCGCTAGGTATATAATTAGACTCGCATGACATTCTGTTTGTGCATCCAGCCTGCAGGTGCTCAAGAGTATTGCAGTCTTGTCTACATCTCCACTCAGAGCATGACAATTCTAGATAATCCAATACCAAATACAGTTCAATATGAGTAAATTGCATGGTTAGTACATGAAGTTGTCGTGAAAGTTCACTTTCATACATCAAGCTATAAGTCTTACGGTTCAATACATGAAGTTGCATAAGTGACTCACAATTGGTCAGATGATTTTTAGTGGGGTTATTTAGAAAAATTACATTATACGTTGGCAATTTGGTCCTGGTCGTGGTGCTTTGGACAAGGTGGAAGCAATACCTACTGCCAATAATAGGGACTTTGAAAGGCGACACCGAGGGCACATGTGGAACCAGGCGGTTTTCTTGGTTCAGGCGAGGTAATACACGGTCAGCGGCAACGAACAAAATAGTTGTTGCGGTGTGTCCTGAATGAAGACAAAGGCTGGAGAATGCTAGTTTTGCCGGTGTGGATCCTAGCTTGAAAGTGAGGGTGGAGAGAATGTTGTAGCCATGAGGAATTTATGGATGCCTCACTAGAGACCAAGAATTGAGCGAGGCGGCCTCTTGGGAGGATCAAGTTCCTCGAACTTTGCTCCAGGATCGGAATGGTTCAACTTTCCCACAAGACAGCGCACAAGACTTAGGGGGAGAATGATGGATAAGTCTTTGTACTCCAGTCTTTGTGGGGCTGCAGCACATGGTCCTTGTGTCCTTGTGGCTGTTAGGCTGTTAGGATTCTCTGCACAACACATGGTCCTTTGTGTCCTTGTGGCTGTTAGGATAGCATCTTAGACTAGCATCTTAGACTTTCAGCTAGCATCTTAGACTAGCATCTAGCATATGCTTGGCTGGCTAGCAACCCCTATAAATATGTAACCCCAACCCCTCAGGTTGGTATGGCATTGTGTGAGAAATAACCAGAAAATTGCCCCAACTCCAGTGTCATCCTCTTCCTAGCATGAGAGTAAGGTTCAAGAGACTAACAATATTATAACAACCGTGCGTGGGATGCGATGGCCACCAGGAGCGGCCGGGACATTGTCAGGAGGAGGTGAACTTGAAGACCTGCTTGAGGTTGTGGTGCTGGTGCATGTTCCTAGAAGCACATATAATGCTCGGGGATGTCGCACTGACCATGTCGCCCCCACCTTGTCCGAAGCACCTCGCCGCCAAGGTTCAAAGTATAAAATTTACAATCTTATTATTTTAATTAACCCCCTCAAAATCTTGCTGAATTGGCATTCAACCAACCGTGTGCCATTTATGCAACTTCATGTACTGAATTCTAAGATTTCTAACTTGATGAATGAAAGTGAACTTTCACAACAACTTCATGTACTAACCGTGCGATTAACAATTCAATTATCTAGCCCTATTCAGTAGCCCTAGACGCTTGTACCCTATGCTTAGAGAAGCAATCAAGAATTTGATTTTGGATGTACCAGATCATATCACATATGGGATTTGGGGGGTCTGTTGCAGGAGCATAGGTATTAATTTTGTTCTCCACTGATCCGATCTCCGCTGGCTTGGCAAGATTTGGTGTCGCTGGTGGCCTCGAACTGATGAAGCAGACAAACGAGGTGGAGGCGCACATGTCGAACAGACCGATCGATGTGCTGTGGTGGACTTGGCGATCTGCTCGTTCACGGCCAGTGACTCGTATCCTGAGAGTAGGGCTCCACTGGGGCGTCACACGCTAGTTGTGCTTCTTGCTAGGCCGCGTGCCCGCGATGGTTGTTAGGCCACGTACCAGTGTCCCTCACTTTTTTTTACGGTGACCCTCCCTATTGGGCTCTATGTGTGTAAGGTAAAATGATTTTTTTACCCGGTATCTCTATTTATATCTTGTCATCTGCAGTGCTGCTTGTAGTTCCACGAATCGTATATCTAGCTGCTTCTCTCCTTGCGTTACACCTTTTATTGAGAAAGCAGGCATACAATGTGTATGATCCACAGGAATCGTTACACTGAGCTTATAACGACGCTCCACCCGGGCCGGCACGCCCACACACACGGCCCCACACGGCCCACCCCGCACAACTCAATCCTAGCCCAAGACACTAGTCATTCCCGCCCTTAGCCGCCAGGGACGCCGTCATCGTCGCCACCCTGACAGGGCCCTCCCCTTGAGAACCAGCTGGTCCCCAGGCTGGTGCTGTCGGATAGCGAAGCTTGAGACTATGGTAGTCCTCCCAGGTTGCCGCCTCGGCCGGAATGGATGACTATTTCACCAGAACTTGCAAGTGAGCCGCATTCCCTTTCTTCACCAGACGCCGGTCCATAATTTCTTCAGGTATCGTACTAGGAATGGACAGATCCAATGGGCGAGGTAGAGTCTGAAACACCGGTGTGTGATCCGGCACATGGGTCTTCAACTGGGACAAATGAAACACCGGATGAACTAAACTGCCGTGGGGCAAATCCAATTTGTAGGCTGCTGCACCAATCTTCTCCACAATAGGGAAGGGCCCGAAAAATTTGAATGCCAGCTTTGGGCAGGGCCTGTTGATCACCGAAGACTGAACATATGGCTGTAGACATAGATACACTTGTTCCCCCACTGTAAACTCGCGAGGTGACCGTTTCTTGTCTGCATATTGCTTATATTTGAACTGAGCCCGGGACAGATGTTCTTTCAGTGAAATGGTATGAGCTGTGTGAGTATGCATCCAGTGCTGAACATCTGGGTTCAAAGACTTGGTTGCAGCCGGAAAATTACCCAAATTCAAGTCATGCCCATATAAAGCCTTGTAAGGAGAGCAACCCAGTGAAGAATGAAACGATGAGTTGTACCAGAATTCCGCCTGAGGTAACCAAGATGCCCACTTAGCTGGGGTGTCATGAACCGCACATCGCAGGTACATCTCAAGGCATTGGTTTACTCTTTCAGTTTGCCCATCCGTTTGAGGGTGGTATGCTGTGCTCATCTGCAACTCAGTTCCCCACATGCGAAAAAGCTCTTTCCAGAAAGCACTAGTGAATATCTTATCTCTGTCGGAAACTATAGTTAAGAGGAATTCCATGCAACCTCACAATTTGATTCAGAAACACTTTGGCCACAGCAGCTGCTGTGAAAGGATGTCTGAGAGGTAGAAAATGAGCCACCTTACTGAATCTGTCCACCACCACTAGGATTGTACTGTACCCTTCAGATTTTGGCAGCCCCTCCACAAAATCCATACTAATGGACTGCCATGGACCTTCTGGAATAGGTAGAGGCTGAAGCAAACCAGGTTTTTTACACAGCTCATGTTTAGCTTGTTGGCAAACAGGACATTGTTTCACAAAGTTCTCCACATCAGACTTTAAATTGGGCCAACTGAATAACTGCTTTACTCTGTGATAAGTAGCCAGCATACCTGAGTGACCTCCAATGGGAGAAGAGTGTAAAGCCTGAATTAACCTGGTTTGCAATCCAGAGTTTGCTCCAATCCAAATCCTGTCCATATGTTTTATCAGTCCATTTTGTAGACTGTACCCTGGAACAGCATCCTCTTGTACAACCATTTTTTGAAGAAGGTCTTGTGCTATCACATCCACTGTGTAAGAGTTTAACACCTCTTGCATCCAGATAGGCTGAGTAGATGAAATGGCTTGTGTAGCAAATAAATGAGCCACTCTGGACAGAGCATCAGCTACTGTATTCTCGATTCCCTTCTTATACTGAATGGAAAATTGTAAGCCGACCAATTTTGTCATGGCCTTCCTTTGCAGATCTGAAGTCAAGTTTTGATCTCCCAGATGACACAAACTCTGATGGTCTGTTTTGATGAGGAAATGACCTCTGCACAAATATTGTCTCCACTTATCAATAGCCATCATTATTGCTAGAAACTCTTTTTCATAAATGGATAACTGTTTATTCTTGATCCCCAAAGCTTTGCTATAGAATGCAACAGGGTGGCCCTGCTGAGTAAGTATGGCACCAATTCCTGTGTCACAAGCATCTGTCTCGATGCAGAATTGCTTAGTAAAGTCAGGCAAGGCCAGCACTGGAGTGGAGACCATAGCTTGCTTGAGGCCTTCAAACGCAGTTTGTGCAGATGCATTCCACTGATAAGCCTGTTTTTTAAGGAGCATGGTGAGAGGTTTAGCTAGGAGGCCATAATTCTTCACAAATTTTCTGTAATAACCTGTTAATCCAAGAAAACCTCTCAATTCAGTAATGTTGGATGGAACTGGCCGGTTCACCATAGCTGCAGTCTTTGCTGGGTCAGTGCTCACACCCTTGTCAGAAATAATATGCCCCAGGTACTCAATGGACTGCTGTGCAAAAGCACATTTGCTCTGTTTGACATATAGCTTGGCCGTTCGGAGAGCTTGCAGTACCAGCTGTAGATGGTGTAGATGGTCCTCCAGGTTCTTGCTATACACCAGAATATCATCCATAAAAACTAGCACATATTTCCTCAAACCTTCAGCCAAAACTGAATTCATAACGCACTGAAAAGTCCAAGGTGCATCGGCTAAACCAAATGGCATCACTCTGAACTGAAACAGTCCATGATGGGTTTTAAAAGCTGTTTTCACCTCATCATCCGGTACCATGCGAATTTGATTATAACCAGCCCTCAGGTCCAGTTTAGAAAACCACTGTGTCCCAGCCAGTTCATCTAATAGCTCATCCACCACTGGCATAGGAAATTTGTTCTTTATGGTCAGCGAATTCAATTTTCTATAGTCCACACAAAATCGCCATGCCCCATCTTTCTTCTTGACCAAAAGAACAGGAGAAGCAAAAGGGCTGATACTTGGTGTGACCAACCCAGATTTAATCATTTCAGCGACTTGTCTCTCAATTTCATCCTTTTGTAACGGAGAATAACGATAAGGTCTACAATTCACTGGTACTGCTCCCGGAATAAGATGAATAGCATGATCATAATCTCGGTGGGGTGGTAACTCCTTGGGCTCACGGAACACATCTTGAAACTGATCTAAAATTGCAATGGAACTGTTGTCTCCCCTTGACTAGTGACATGACACAACAAAGCTACTGCCCAAATATCATTTCCTCTTTGACATTTGTCCAGTTGTGCAGTGGTCATCTCCAAAAGCTGAGACTGAGAACTTGGGAGCACACCTTGTAATTTAACTTGTTTTCCCTTGTGATTAAACTGGACCCATTTCTCTAACCAGTGACACTGCATTACTCCTCGCTGTTCCAACCAATCCATGCCCAAGATTATATCATAACTACCCAGTTGCATGACCCGCATGGCAGAGGAGAAACTGTGTCCTTGAATCCACCAAGTCAAATTAGGGATGTACTGCGAGCACTAAACCTGCGAACCATTAGCTACCTTGACTGACAAAGGGGCCGCCAGTTGGACAGGGGATATCTGCAATCTGTCCAACAGAGCAGAATCAACAAATGTATGTGTACTGCCCGAATCCAATAATACCAACACCACCTGATTCCCAATCAAGGCACGCAGCTGAATAGTTTTCGGGTGAGGAGCGCCAGAAATTGCCTGAACTGATATCGTGGCACACTCGTCTTGAGAATCCGATAGCAGGGCATCGAGAACAGCATCAAAGATGATCTCATGAGGATCCACTGCCTCAGCCACTTTCAGTTGTGCTGCATTACCCCCTGGAACTGCACATACATGCCCTGGTACAAACTTTTCACCACAGCTGTAACACAAGCCGTTTGCACGCCGATAGTCCTTAAGTTGTTTTGCTTTCCACAACTCCCCTGGCGCCAATTCAGTACGCCTTTCAGCTTGTTAAAACCACCACGAGTGTATGTTGGTTTAGAGCCGCGGTTAGACGACAGCAAACCTTCCTGAACCTCAGCAAAGGATACCGCACACGCCACAGTGTCTGGCAACTGCATTTCCACCGCTGAGCGTAATTCCTCCTTGAGACCCATGAGGAATCGAGTAACCAGAAATGTATCACTGATGTGAGGTTCATACAGTCTGATACTATACACTAACTGGTAGAATTGTATCTTGTACTCCTCTACTGATCCTTTCTGTTTTAACAGCATCAACGATTTCATGAGGCCTCTATGGACGTTGACATCGAACTCTGCCAGAATCTCTGCTCGGAACTGCTCCCATGTCGGCCATGTGCCACTATGTTTGAACGCTTGAAACCAATGTGCTGCATTCCCCACCAAGTTCAGAGATGCCGATGTCACCTTGAAGTTTTCAGGTATGCTATAGAGATGAAAAAATGCCTCACACTGATCTAACCAGATTCGGACTCCAGATCCATCAAACTTCGGAAAATCCATTTTCGGTGCCCAACTGCGGCGTCCCGTTGTATCCTCTGACTGCAGCACTGTCCCCATTTGTCCTCCCTGCAAATTCAGACTCGGTCCTACTCGCTGCTGGTGACGAATTGTGTTCGGAGGAGCAGCACCCAACAATCCTCCAGTAACACCCGATGATGCTGAATTTGCCCCCAACTCACTGGTTCCCGGCCGATCTGGACCCGTGTTCTGCGCCTGTTCCAGCTGCACTCTACTCAGTGTCTCGCACGAGAGATTTACCTTGACCTGAACTTGATCCAAACGCCGCGTTTGATCTGCCAATTTCTCATCCAGCGCCTCCAACCTCTCGGTAATTCCTTCCACACCTGCGAACTTGCTCTGCTCCGCGCGCAATTCCGCGAATTCCTTCAACATCAGCGCCTGAAACGCCTCCATGCTATCGGTCAGATGACGCGTCTGCGCACTTGGTTTGAAGGGCGCCGTGGCTACAGGTAGACTGCACAACCCACCTCGGATCAGGATTTCTGCCGATCAAGCCCGGAGGCGATCGGCGACCGTCTCGTCGGATTTGCCGGGTACGCGCGTCACCGGAAGCGGCCGCGGATCGAACTGCTCTGAATACCAGACTGTCACGTCCTTGACTCCGGCGGGATCGGGGCTAGGGTTCGGTGCGGATGAGGCGAGATTCGAACCAGAGGAAGGGGAAGGGGATAAGCAGGGAGCAGGTGAGATCGAGAGGGAGAGAGATAAGAGCCAGCTGTAGCTTGTTCAATTAAGCGATGATCCACAGGAATCGTTACACTGAGCTTATAACGACGCTCCACCCGGGCCGGCACGCCCACACACACGGCCCCACACGGCCCACCCCGCACAACTCAATCCTAGCCCAAGACACTAGTCATTCCCGCCCTTAGCCGCCAGGGACGCCGTCATCCACCCTGACAACATTACATGATTACAAGTACTTTTATGACTGCCCCTGCTGACTTTGTAGTTGTGTCAAAATATCGAAACTAAGAGAGACCTAACAAGAATTAGACACTATTTAATTAAGATACTGGGGGTATAGCTCACCATTGCTGGTGCTAACAGGCTGTCCCTGGATGACGTCTCCAGTTGTAGCGAACTATCATCATTACGGTACAGAAATTTGTTCCCTCTAGAATTTCCTGCTCAAGTTTCCTTTGTCAGTCTGAAGTAAAATTCAACGGGGTTTAAAACAAATTCCATTGTCTTAAAAAAGGTACGTGTGATTCCATTTTCAACTGGAGAAGTCATCCATTTTTGTTGGTTGCACCTTACTGACATTTGTAGCCAAACTAATATTGGACTCCTTATCGTAGTAGTAAACTAAAACTGAGGTCCTGTATGTTTTACTTATGCCATAAAAAATCTTGACTTGTGGTCACTTTCCATATGGTGACAACAAGATTAGAAGTAGGAAACTAGACAGAAGTTCTTAAAAATGCTAAAAACTGCAACACTACTCTGCCTTTTTTTAGAAGTAGACAGAAAATGTGTAATAATTTGTTTATTGTTCAAAATATAGCTTCTTTGTAAACTGTTATACATTTTATTTTGCAGGGATACTATTGGTGTGTCGAGTGTTGTTGCTGCAATGATTGGGCTCTCAATTCTTCTTCTACTTGGGGTGATGAATTGGGATGATTGCTTGAATGAAAAGTCTGCATGGGACACCTTAGCTTGGTTTGCTATTCTAGTGGGAATGGCAGGGCAGCTGACTAACCTCGGGATTGTGTCATGGATGTCAAATTGTGTTGCAAAGGTTCTCCAGTCTTTCTCATTGAGTTGGCCTGCAGCATTTGGTGTTCTTCAGGCCTCGTATTTCTTTATTCACTATCTATTTGCAAGCCAAACTGCACATGTTGGAGCTTTGTACTCAGCATTTCTTGCCATGCACCTAGCAGCTGGTGTTCCTGCTATACTCTCAGCACTTGCTCTGACTTACAATTCAAATCTCTTTGGAGCACTAACGCATTATAGTAGTGGGCAGTCTGCAGTTTACTATGGAGGTAATTTTACTGTCTACCTACTTGATTCAAATTTGTGCACGTTCACCAGCACTTGTATGTTACATGCCTGTCTATTTATATTCTCAGCCACCAAAGTAGTCATCAGCTGATAGTGTCCAGTTTGGCGTTCTAATGCAAACACACATCTTGACAAAACCATTTTCTGATATTTTGGGTTGTTTGTACTGTCTTTTAAAAAAATAAACACGCAAGCGATGTTTCATTAAGTATGGGGAGTGTATGTATAAACCACCTTCAATCTGTTGCATAGAACAAACACCTCCTCCCATTCCAATGCCTCGTACAGATCTATTTAAAGAAGTCATTTCTTAACTATTTAACTGTTAGCGTTAGGTTTCTCATATCAGGGCTTTAACCAAATTCTTGTTACTTTGCACTGCAGCGGGGTATGTTGACCTTCCTGATGTATTCAAGCTGGGATTTACAGCAGCAGCGATTAATGCTTTGATTTGGGGAGTAGTTGGTACGTTTTGGTGGAAATTCTTGGGGCTTTATTGAGGGTTGCTGCGGTGTAAGTTGATCGAAATTGTTCTTTACTGCACCAGTAAACTATGGCCACCATTCTGGAGCGAGCTCATCTTTGTTCAGAGGTGCTTGTGAAGTGTATAATAAGAGAGCAATGTTCATCATTCAAAATTCTGAACATGCTACATCTGTAAAGGATCTACCCAGAAGGGTTCATATAGTTTTCAAGACTATTGTATCTCTATTTTGGGGTACTAAGTGCAATGTAGGGACGAGTTTAGATCTGGAAACTCTGCATTTTCTTACTTGATGTGAATATTGCATATGGAGTGCCTTGTTTTGTGGCAACAAATGGAGAGCTTTTGTTGGTGGCCGCATTTGGGAGCAGAGCGAGGAGATCCCTCAGAAGAGCTGCCCGGAGCCCCGTGGGTAGCTGTGGGTGCTGCTAATAGGTTGGGGAAAGAATTCCTTATTTAACACCGTTTTTAAATTTTGTTTCCTTATTTACTGCAATTTTTTTCTTCCCTATCTAACAATGAATCTAAATTTTATGCCTTATATAACACTTCCATTCATTTTAAGCCTACTTGAAAGTTGAAAAGACTATTTTGCCCCTCATGTGGTATGTGTGTGTGTGAAGAAGTAACACACACACAAGTAGTATCAGTGCGAGGGCAGTAGCGTACACACGCGTAGTGGTAATCGTAAATCATAATAAATGATATAATATTATGCAAGTATTTTTTTTATATAAGAATCTAAGCTTCTTTTAAAGAGTGTCGTTAGAGCATGGTTAATAGTATAGCCAGCTGCTAGCTATAAGAAGATGCCATGTCATCTATAGCTAATCTTATAGTCAATAAGTACAATAGAAAGGCTATAAAGAGTACTACTTTAGCAATATATGGCCCATATATCTATCTCACAAAGTGCTTAGGAGCACGTGTTGCAGCTGGCTACTAATTAGTTAGTCCGCTTCTCTTTTCTCTCCTCTTCTCTCTCTTCCAACTAAGAGGGTGTTTGGATCACTAGTGACTAGAGACTAGAGACTAGTAGTAGTCACTTTTAGTCAGTAAAACTCCAAACACCCCTGACTAATGGGTGACTAAAACTAGTTTAGTCTCTAGTCACCCCACCCCCAACTAAAAGTGACTAAAAGTCTCTTCTCTAATTAATTGGCGGGCCCATCCCATCGCACGCAGGCAGGGGGCAGCCGCTCCCCTTTCCACTCCGTCGCTTCCCTTTCCACCGCGTCGTCGCGCCGCGCCCGCAGCCCTCCGCAGCGCCGCGCCCGCAGCGCTCCGCCGCGCCGCGCCCGCAGCACTCCGCCGCGCCGCGCTCCCGCGTCCGTACCATGGACGGCGACAGCGAACTCCCCTTCGATTTCTTCTCGCAGACGGCGCTTTCCGGTGCTGCGGTTCACATCGACGAGGACGGGTGGGGGATGACGCCCCCTCGTCTCCGGGGATCCGCCGGCTGTGGCTTGGTGGCAGGGGGGCTCGAGCGCGGCTCGGTGGCAGGGGGCTCGGCCGCGGCTCGGTGGCCGGGGGGCTCGGCCGCGGCTCGGTGGCCCATCGGGTTGGAGAACATCGACCTCAACGGCGACTCCGCCGTCGCCGCCTCCTACCCCAACATGGGCATGTACACGCACCTTTTTCATCCGGGGAGTGCGGCCGGCCATGGTGTGCCCCTCCAGCGGACCAGATCAGACGGCGTGGCGCAACGGCAGGGTCGTCCACCTCGCCAAGGTCTCCCCCCGGTGAGGGCCCCAGATCGTCGTGGCAAGCAGGTCGTCGCGACGTCGGGACGAGGTGGTGCTGGTTCAAGTCGCTCAGGCAGCGGCAGGCAGCGGCAGGCAGCACCGATCATGGTAGAAGATGTTGAGGAAGAAGATGAACCAGCTGAAGAAGATGTTCAGGCAGAGGAAGACGACAGCATGCTGAACCAGCATATCCAGGTACAATATTTGTCCAATTGTTGTGTTTGCTTGAATGAATGTATGTTAAGTGGAAAGTAGAAAGTAGAAACTACAGCTTGTTAAGTGGTAGACTGGTAGTACAGCTAATTAGGAAAGCCAGAAGCAGACTGCAATCGAATTGGAAAATCTTAGAAAAGAACACAATTCTTGTTTCTACACAGTTTCTGTCCTTCAAGCTCAGAAGCAGAAAATGCATGAGGAGATGAATGACCAACTAATGAGATTTGCTGAGGAAAGTAGAAACTACAACTTGTTTTTGTATTCCTGTGAATGGTTCCTAGTATCAAGACTAACTTGTTCTGTCATATTTTAAAAAAATACTTGTTCATGCTACTTGTTCTGTCATATTTATCAAAAATAGTACAGTATTTGAAATAGTACTTGTTCTGTTTTCTCATACATTTTTTTAATAGAGGCCAAAAAGCAAGGCTAACTGGACAGACAAAAATACATTGACTTTATGTGAAATAGCTTGTGAGGAAATAGATGCTGGCAATTACGCTGGTAGAGTTTGGAGCCCTCAGGCGTACAATAATATGAGGGAGAAATATTGGGAAAGGGCAAAGCTGTGGCATCCAGGCAGGGAAATGAAGAACAAAATAACTAACTTGAAGGGCTTGTACAATGATTGGGTATGGTTGCAGCAGCAAACCAGCTGCGGCCGCGGCTTAGATGGCGAAGTGACGGCAACTGCAGATTGGTGGGAGAAAGAAATCAAGGTATTTTTGCTTATGTTCTTGCTCCCTCTCCTTCAAGTGTTCATTTTTGCTTATGTTCCAATGACAGAAGATATATATGCTGATTTCTTTCTATTATTTCTTTTCAGGACAGACCAAATCTCAAGAAATTTTGAAATGGTAACCCTGAGTATATGCCCCTGTTACATGAGATATTTCATGAGGTCGCTGTGGATGGTTCATCTGCTTATGTTCCTGGGACAGAAGATTGTTTGGAGTTAAATAATGATGATGACCTGGATGGCAATGAAGGCTTTGTGTCCAGCCCTATGAGTACCAGCACTCAAAAGAGAGGGAGCCGCTCAGAGTTAAGGAGTACAGCTAGTAGTCCTTCAAAGAGAAGCAAAACTTTAGACAACATGCCTCGTACTCAAGGCAAAACTCGGGGTCCATTTGTAAAATATATGAAGGACATTGAAACTAAGTTGGAGAAGGAAAGTGAGAAAACAGACTCTATTTTGCAGGCTCTTGTGAACCAAGGCAATGAAAAGGTTAGGAGAAGTGAGGAACGTGCTCAGTCAGTAAAAAACTGTCAGAACCTTGCCATTGAGTGTGGAGCATCAGAACAGTCAGTTGAGTACTTTGTTGCTTGTGATTTATTCAAGGAGAAACACAACAGAACTGTCTTCCAGAACATGAAGACCCCTGAAGCTAGGTTGATATGGTTGAAGAGATGGTGCAGGGCGAAGAACATGTATGCAGCAGATGGCGAGATATGAAGGCAGAATGATCTGTGCCAGCTAGTCTTGTGTCTTGAGTCATGTGTGTCCTCTTGTGTCTTGAGTCGTGGATGACATGATTTGTGGACTAATGTGGCCTTAATCATTATGTTTCTGGACAAATTATTATCTACCGATCTGTGTATTTGCATGTGTTGATGATATGTTCATTATGTCTGTAGACTTCATGATTTCTATTTGTTTGTGCTTTTCTTGCAGAATGAGGATGAATCTAGTGATGAGGACAGTACAGACCAAGATGATGAGTCTAGTGATGAGGACAAGACTGATGAAGATGATGACTCTAGTGATGAGGAAGAAGAATATACAAGGACCAATAGAGTGCTAGCACTACTTCAGTTGAGGCGGCAGAGGCTCAACAAACTAGGTATGGTCGCCCACATGTTTGGTATGTACTACATGGATCGTTTCATGGTTAAAGGGGAAAGGAGAATTTTAAAAGCTAAAGAGTCTGGATATGAATGGGTACTGAGAACTCTAGGAAACAGAACAGATTGCTACAAAATGTTTAGGATGTACCCACCGGTGTTTGATAAACTACATAATCTGCTAGTGGAGTCTTATGGACTGAAGTCAACTAAGAAAATGTCATCAGTTGAGAGTTTAGCTCTCTTTTTATATATAGTTGGATCTCCCCAATCTGTTAGACATGCTGAGAATCGGTTTATCAGGTCCATGGAGACAGTCAGTAGAAAGTTTAACAAAGTTTTGGAATGTATGGTTAAGCTTTCCATTGACATCATTAAGCCACGAGATCCTGAATTTAGAGTTGTCCATGAAAGGTTAAGAGGTGCTCAGTGGTACCCATGGTTCAATGATTGCATTGGAGCAATAGATGGGACTCATGTGCCAGTTGTGGTGCCACCAAACAAGGTTCCACAGTATTTAAGCAGACATGGTTACTGTAGTCAGAATGTTATGGCTGTGTGTGATTTCGACATGAGATTCACTTTTGTGCTTGCGGGGTGGCCTGGATCGGTCCATGATATGAGGCCATTCAAGGATGCTCTTAGCCGGTTTGATCACAAGTTTCCACATCCACCTTCAGGTACGAAACTTGATACTCAGTACAATAGTTTTATGCCTTACATTGACATTTGCTAAAATGCATTGTCATGAACAGGGAAATTTTATCTTGTTGACTCGGGCTACCCCAACAAACAGGGTTATCTTGCACCGTATAGGGGGCAAAAGTATCATTTTCAAGAGTTCCATCAAGGCACCATGCCGAGAGCTAAAAAGGAGCACTTCAATTATACTCATTCTAGACTACGCAATGTCATTGAGCGTTGTTTTGGAGTCTTGAAAAATAAGTGGAGGATTCTTTTCAAAGTACCAAGTTATCCTCTACGCAAGCAAACAAAAATTATTGTGGCATGCATGGCCTTGCACAATTTTATTCGTGAAAGTCATTTGGCGGACAAGGAATTCGATAGGTGTGACAATGATGAGAGTTATCAACCTCTCCTTGAGGAAACAAGGAGGAGGAGGCGTCGTAACACTAGGGGTGAAGAAATGGAGCTAGATTCAGTGGATATGAATCGAGTGAGAGATACGATTGCTGATGGTTTGTTCAACAGGCGTTGAGAAATTTGCGATGTTATTTATTTCGTTTCCAACATGTAACGTTATGGGACAATTTTAGTTTTCTTATGTGTGGACAGTTTTGATTTCCTTGTGTGGACAATTTTGATTTCTTATGTATGTACATTTTTCCTTGTGCTTTTCGTGAGGGATAGTCTGGTGCTTGTGTTGCTTGCGTGAGGAGAAAAAAAGGGTATTGAGAGCTGCTGTTGCATGGCGTGAGGGAGAAAAGGAACAAGACTGGTGCTTGTGTTGGATAGTCCGGTGCTTGTGTTTTGACAGTTTTGCATGGCGTGAGGGTATTGACAGTTTTGCTGCTTTCCTTCCTTGGGCGGGAGTATAGCGGTAGTTGCTGTTGCACAAGGGAGAGAAGAGAGATAAATGGAAGGGAGAGAGAAGAATTTAATACTGAGACATTTAATGCTGACTAGTAGTAGTCACCTTCCAAACAGGGCCTGACTAAAAACTTTTAGTCTGACTACTACTAGTCACATATACTATTTAATTCTTTATAGCCAGCTGGCTAGGCATTATTATATTTGCTCTTAGAGTTTTCTTTGAGGGTGAGTGTCGTTACTAGTTCTTTTCTGATGAATCATGAGAACCTGTAACATTTATATTTAAGAAATTTACATATACAAAATAAAGTATTTTATCTATCTAACTAGTAACTAGGCTACTAATTACTATTGTTTGTCAGGACTGTGTTACTTTCATATTGTGTGACTACTGTCAGGACGCAGCCATATAGGTCGTGCTACCACATGGTCACATTATCTGGACTGTTTGTTTGTCTCGAGATGATCTTTAAGTGGACGTGCAGGGGTGGTCTCGTACGGTCCAGGTGCGTGGTATTTTTCATGGACCGGTTGTGGGTTTAGACGGACCGTTTTGCGAAGCTTATGAAGGAAGGAAAGCGCGCATGGTTATTTAATATGATGACTAATCCTCAAAAATAAATGATGACTGTGCGGATCGTTTTGCCACGCTTACGAAGGAAGGAAAAGGTAGGTCTCCCCACCGTTTTCGTTCGTGTGGGCTAGACATAGATCCTGATTCAAAACTTGAGATCATCCTTTCTTGAGATGCACCTAACAAATTGTGGATTGACAACTGATGTAGCTTGCATTTGATGACAGAATTACAGAAACCAGATCGAATACCTAACTTAACCATGCTGAATCATAAGGTACATTCATGTCATCGTTGTCCACTCTTTCATAGGAAAAAGAAACCAAGCCGGACACAAAAACTCCTGAGCTAGGCTAGCTGATGGACTGCGCTGTATGGATGGTGCACCCTCATGGACTCTCCCCTCCAACTTGGGTTCAAAAGTTCAAATTCAGATGGTAGAGCTGCACAGCAACAGGCGAACACCATTTATGGCACAGCTGCCGGTAGAAACTCGTTTGAGTGGAATGACTAGAACATGGTTATGTTCACATAGATCATCTGCTTAAAAGAAATTCCATCAAAGACGTTACAAATCTCAGTGCACAGAGAAAAACTAATTACAATGGCGTCGCGTGACGACCCCATGTATTCTTCCGATGGCCTGGGACACCACATTTGCTGCATCTCGCTTCTTTCCTTGGCTGCTTCGTCAGATCTCCCCTTTCAGGGCATCTGGTTTGTTTTGTGCACTCGACCTCGGCAGATACTGCAGAAACGGCTCCTCTTGCTCAATCCCTCATAGGGCGCATTGTCGCTGGCGTTTGTTGGATTACATGCAGAAACACATAGATTTGTATTTTTTAAGAACCTCAAGAAATTTCGCTAACCCCTGAATGCTTAAAAAATGATTTGTACGTACCCGACCAACCACACACAATTTCCTTCATCGTCTTTCTCTTGTCTGGATTGAACCTTCTTTTTCCCTAGCGGACACCAAATCCATACTCCCAGGAATAGAGATTATAGAAATCATACGCGTTGGTGAGGGAGTCGAACATGGTGCCAAGCTCTGGCTTTACAGCCTCGCCTCCACTGCGCTCTGCAAATCCCGTGACATACTTTTCTTGCCGTTCTATCAGATTAGCTCCTACTCTAACCCTGTGATCAAGTATGAGCACCAAGAACAATGGTCAAGATCGGAACAACTTTTCATATGAAAAAAATGGGAGGCACTAATGGTAACAACTTTGGCACATCAGCGGTTTAAAATGAGATGCGGTTCAGAGCATATGAAAACAGGTGTTCATTTTAACGTGGGATCGAGGAGATAACGGAAACCTATTAAAATTGGGTAACCATCAAGAAAATGCCCCATCTGAACAATGAGATTTATATCCATGATTTGTTGATCGGAAACAGCATGATGAGTGCCTAGGACGTGTCGGTTAATATGAGGCTAAAATGTATTTCTCGTTTGTTCGTTCTGCAAGCTAACCGGGCTTACCCCATATCAGTCAGGGCCTTGATATTAGTACACCAAAATATCCGGCAAATGAACTTTTCCACAAAAATATGTATAGCTAAGGACATCCTATGACGAAATGCATAGTTCTACATAACTCCTTAACTTTAACCAAATCACCATGCATACAGAAGTCCTGAATTAGGGACTGATAAACCGGTTTGTTTGGCTGTATTACCGTAGTAATCATCTCATCGAATTTGTCAATAGCAGCCAGCCTACCCAATCTACAAAGTGCGGCAATTACAGTACAATAAGTGCATGCGTTCGGACTCATTCCATGTCCCAGCATTTCAGTACATATGAGCATAGCTTCATCCACCATTCCACGATTTGGCATATGCATCGACTAATATGTTGAAAATATGGCAGTCTGCTACAATACCATTGTCTTCCATATAATTAAAGAGGAATTCCTGCACAGACTGTGAATTGAGTTTGCGTATGTATGTGCAACCAGTTCAATGGTGAATCCATAAGTTACGCACAAAACAATGCAATTACTACGAACAGACACATATCATCATTTCTAGCTTAGTCAGCCCATTACATAATTGCAATTGGTATGAAAGATCCAGAACATGAAAATTACCTCCTGATCCACCCAGCTTCTCTAGGGCCAGGCTTGACCGTATATTCTCCAGACTCTGCACGGGAGTTATTACTGTTCAGCCAAACTGTATGTATGCCTTGCCCTCGAACATGTGCCGCCATGGAAAAGTCAGGAGAAAATTCTTCGCAGCGACTGCCAACCTCACTTTCCCGGTCGAGATCCATTCAAGCGGAAGGGACATGATCTTCGAAGATTGGCAAACTAATTTTTTTAAAACTAATTGATTAGATTAGACCGGCGAATGAACAACAGTTCCACAATCAACACAGGATAGATCTGACGTTATATGCAGCAAGACAGAGTGGTAAGATACTAAGATTTAACACAAGCTTGTAAGAAGGACGAGCACCTGCAAACGGCGTGTATCGGGAATCTAGCATCGCCGTCGTCCTCCATGGTGCTAGTCGCCGTAGCCATGTGTCGGCGACACTACTGAAGAACCCAAAGGAGAAGCGCGCCAAGAGGAGGTTCAACCAGTGGGCCGGCCCAAGAGGCCACCTCGCTTGCCGGCTCGGTTGGCTGGGCCGGATTGGGTCCGTTAGTATATATACAAGAGTGGTTATATTGAAAGGGGCTGGCGGTGTGGAAACGGCTAGTAGCTGGTAGGTGTGCGTGTGTAGTGAGGAGGAGGACGAACTCGTCTCCTACCTTCGGCTGTAATTCAAATTCATGATCCACTGAGACCCTAGTAAATTCGAGAGTTGACAATATGGCATCAGAGCCTCTGATCCTGGAAATTCCCACCCACCCCCACCGCACCCAGCTCGCTGATCGCCTTCGCGCTGCCGCCATGGCGCATATCTCGCCGGAGACGCGAGTGATTTACGAGCTCTTGCGCATGGATTTCGATACAGCGCTTGTCAAGACGACGGTCGAGCACATCGAGGTGTTGGTGGCTGCCTTCTCCAAGCTTGATTCCAAGCTGGATCTCCTCACCGGGCGCATCGAGGACATCAAGCTTGCCATCGGCATCGACATCGATGAGCTTCGCGGTGAGATCAACCCCGATCGTGGTGCTGCATCGTCACCAGAATCGCCAACATCTCAACCCTCCGCTACGAGCCAAGCCAAGCCAGTTGATCTGGAACATCGGGGAAAGGGAGCCGCTACGTCCACCCTCAAGCCCGCGGTATGCTTCCCGATCAACATCCTCACCGCCAAGGGCAGATGCAGGCACCAGTACACGCTGAAGGTGCGGGATTCGGCCCCCGAATGAAACTACCAAGGTTTGATGGTTCTAACCCAAAGCCGTGGCAATCCCGCTATGAGGATTACTTCAGGTATTGGCATACACCACCGCACCAGTGGATTTCGTTTGCATCAGGGTTGTTTGAAGGACCTGCATCTCGGTGGCTTGAATCGGTGCAGCGCCGTGTTCCGCAGGCTACATGGACTGAATTTTATGCGTTGTTGCAGTCCAGATTTGGACGCAATAAACACCAGCACCTCTTAAGGCAGATGTTCTATATTCGGCAGACAGGTTCAGTAGAGGATTATGTGGAGAGATTCTCTTAACTGTATGATCAGTTGTCTGCATATGAAGATGAGCCAAATATTGTCCATTATGTGACATGATTCATGGAAGGGTTGGTACCTGCTGTACGATTATTGGTGGGCATTCAACAACCACAGGATCTGGATTCTGCTTATGCTCTAGCTGTTTTGTATGAAGAATTGAGTGACAGTCCTATGACCAAGTTCAGTCCTACTGCTGTATCTTCTGTCAGTAAGCGGCCTTTTTTCCAGTGACCAAGGCTAATCAAGTTAGAATTGCTGATGAAAAGAGGATTCCTGAACCACACAAGGCAGCTGTTCCTGATGACAAGTGGTCATCACTACGGGCTTATCGCAGATCAAAAGGGTTATGTTTCACTTGTGGGGAAAGATGGGCTCGTGATCACAAGTGCAAGAAGGAGGTTCAGTTACATGTTGTGCAAGAAATGCTCGAGTACATGCAGAATATACCAGACGACAGTAGTGACACTGAAGAAGATGAAACTTCAGAAGCTAATGCTATATGCATCTCTGCAACTGCATTGGGAGAAGTCTATGCACCTACTGTCACTACTATGAAACTGAAGATATAGTTGCAAGGGCATCAGTTGAATTTCCTAGTAGATTCTGGTAGTACCCACACTTTCTTAGACCATGTGGTGGCTGCTCAGTTGAATGGGATAATTGATATTCCAGTTAAATTGGTTAAGGTAGCTAATGGTGGAGTGGTGCCTTGCAACCAACAGCTACAGCAAGGACAGTGGCTTTGTGGAGGACACACTTTTGTCAGTGATTTCAAGGTTTTTCCTCTTGGTTCTTATGATGGCATTTTGGGCCTGGATTGGTTAGCGACACATAGCCCCATGCAGGTTGATTGGGCAGCCCACTGGATGTCCTTCCCACCCAAGGGATCCTTAGTTACACTCTTGGGAGAGGATGCTATTCCCCAATTGTTTGCGTTGATTGAACTTTCATCCCTACTGGTTACTTATGAACAAGAGTAGCAGTCCATTCCACCTGAACTTCAGCAGATATTGCAACAATTTGCTCCTGTCTTTGCTGCTCCATCTGGATTGCCACCATGACGGAAATATGATCACACTATTCCCCTTATACCTGGTTCTCAACCTGTGTCTCTCAGGCCCTACCGAGTAGCACCTGCGCTTAAGGACAAAATTGAAAAGAAAGTGCAGGAACTACTGGATTCAGGTGTAATCAGACCAAGCAATAGCTCGTTTCCGTCTCCTCTCATACTGGTCCAGAAAAAGGATAAAACATGGCGGGCGGTTTTTGATTACAGACAGTTGAATGCTATTACTGCTAAGGGTAAATTTCCTATCCCAGTCATTGATGAATTGTTATATGAGTTGGCTGGGGCTTCTTTATTTTATAAGTTAGACTTGCGAGCTGGTTATCATCAGATTAGGCTAGCTCCTGGCGATGAACATAAAACAGCCTTTCAGACGCATAATGGTCTCTATGAATTCTTGGTGATGTCCTTTGGTCTCACGGGTGGCCCTGCAACGTTCCAGTTTGCTATGAATGATACTTTGTCCCTTGTTCTCAGAAAGTGTGCAGTTGTGTTTTTTGATGACATCTTTATTTACAGTGCCACTTTTGCCCAACATTTGGAGCATTTATCTCAGGTTCTCCAATTACTATTGCAGCATAAATGGCAAGTCAAACATTCTAAGTGTGCCTTTTCTCAACAACAGATTGGGTACTTGGGGCATATCATTGGTGGACAAGGGGTGGTTACTGATCCGGACAAAATTGCTTCCATTCAAGACTAGCCAGTTCCTCATTAAGCCAAGGAGGTGAGAGGATTCTTGGGGTTGGCAGGTTATTATAGGAAGTTCATCTGTTCCTATGGGTTGATCAGTCGACCACTTACTAGTTTGCTGAAAAAAGGGGCCATGTTCCGATGGACGGCTATCGAGCAGCAAGCTTTTACTCTGCTCAAGCAAGCTCTTGTATCAACTCCTGTTTTGGCCTTACCAGATTTTGCTAAAAAGTTTGTTATTGAGACTGATGCCTGTGATGTTGGAATCAGAGCAGTGCTTATGCAGGATGGTCATCCTCTTGCTTTTGTAAGCAGAGCATTGGGAACCAGAAATCAAACTCTGTCGGTATATGAAAAGGAATATTTGGCTATTTTGCTTGCTGTTGAGAACTGGCGGCAATACCTGCAACTTGCTCCTTTTTTCATCCGTACTGATCATCGTAGCTTGGCTATTTTAGATGACCAGCGCCTGCACACCAAGTGGCAGCAAAAGGCGCTCACTAAACTATTGGGTCTCCAATACTCCATCTCGTACAAGAAAGGCAGTGAGAATGCAGCTGCCGACGCCCTTTCTCGTCGTCCTTGCACTTCAACTGAACAACTGCTTTAACTGCACACTGTGTTGTCTGTACATCCTACTTGGCTTGAGGACATCTTGCTCAGTTACCAGGGAGACCCAGTCGCTCAAGATTTACTGCAACGCCTTGCGGTCCAACCCACTGTTTACTCCAGATTTTCCTTGAAAGGTGGTATATTAAGGAAGGATTCGTGTATATTGATTGGCAATTCTCCTTCTTTGCAACACCAGATCATTAATGCTTTTCATGATAGTCCTATTGGAGGCCATTCTGGGTTTCCTGTTACCTATCGAAGGATTCGGCAGCTTTTCCTTTGGAAGGGAATGCGCGGTGTTGTCAAGCAATTTGTGGCGCATTGCTTAATTTTCCAACAAGCTAAGCCAGAGAGTGTACTTTCCCCCGGCCTTCTCCAACCTTTGCCAGTACCTACATCTCCTTGGGATATGGTTACCATGGATTTCGTGGAAGGGCTCCCAACCTCTGGTCGTTTTAACTGTCTTCTGGTGATCATCGATAAGTTGTCTAAGTATGGTCATTTCATTCCCATGCATCACCCATTTACTTCTCAGGCTGTTGCCGATACATTTCGGGATTCAGTCTATCGGCTTCACGGTATGCCTCTCTCTATTGTTTCCGACCGTGATCGTATCTTCACTAGCTCCTTCTGGAAAGAATTGTTTCACAAGACTGGTGTGCAACTTCGCATGAGTTCTTCCTGGCATCCTCAATCCGATGGGCAAACCGAGCGTGTCAACCAGCAGGTCGAGTGTTTCTTGCGGTGTTTTGTCAGCGCTCATCCTTCTCACTAGGGCAAATGGATTGCTTTGCGTGAGTTCTGGTATAATACCAATTGGCACACTGCAACTGGCAAGACTCCTTTTGAACTCATCTATGGTCATCATCCTCGCTAGTTTGGGTTGTCCAGTGATTCAACGATTCAGTCCGATCACCTGCAACAATGGATGACTGATCGACAAGTTGTTCTTGCTTTTGTTCGTCAACATCTACTTCGCTCCCAACAACGAATGAAGAACCAAGCTGACAAGCATCGTTCTGAGCTCTCCTTTGAAGTGGGTGATATGGTTTTCCTGAAACTACAACCTTATTTGTAGTCGTCTATTTCTCCTCGTGCAAATCATAAGTTGTCTTTCAAGTTCTATGGGCCGTTCAAGGTTTTGGAGCGCATTGGTGTTGTTGCTTACAAACTGGCCCTCCCTCCAACCAGTAAAGTGCACTTGGTTTTTCATGTGTCGCTCTTGCGCAAAGTCCTGGCACCTGATTGTCCCGTGCTTCCTATTCTGCCCAGTTCCGATGCTGTTTTTCAGGTACCGGAGCAGGTGTTACAGCAGCGAGTGGTCCGCCGTGGTGTTTCTTCAGTGGTCCAAGTTTTGATCAAATGGAGTGGTCTTCCTGTCGAGATGGCCACCTAGGAGGACAAGGTCACCTTGCAGCAAGCTTTTCCGCGTGCACCGGCTTGGGGGCAAGCCGCTTCCAAGGGAGGAGGGAACGTCAGCGACACTACTGAAGAACCCGAAGGAGAAGCGCGCCAAGAGGAGGTTCAACTAGTGGGCCGGCCCAAGAGGCCACCTCGCTTGCCATCTCGGTTGGCTGGGCCGGGTTGGGTTCGGTAGTATATATACAAGAGTGGTTGTATCGAAAGGGGCTGGCGGTGTGGAAACGTCTAGTAGCCAGTAGGTGTGCGTGTGTGGTGACGAGGAGGACGAACTCGTCTCCTACCTTCGGCTGTAATTCAAATTCATTGTCCACTGAGACCCTAGTAAATTCGAGAGTTGACACCATGGCGTCTGGATTTGACCCAAGTCAGTCTCCCCACCTTCTCTGCCAATGAGCGCCGCCAGCACTGGGCATCTATCCACTTCCAATGTACACGTTCTGCTTGGTTTACCCAATCTCAGATTCTGGTCCATGTGATTATGTGGCAAGACCACCGGTCCAGTTTGGTCCACCGCCCCAACAGCCGTCACCCAACTGATACGGTGAGATCTCTCACTCCTCGTTGGTTACCCCAAGTGGAAGGTGAGATGTAGCGTAGCAGCAAATTTCCCTCGGTAAAGATACCAAGGTTATCGAACCAGTAGGACTCCAAGAGATACAAGAAGGTGTCACGGCGCTTGACGTGGACCTGCACACAGCAACAAATAACTTTGCTCCCAACGAGTACAGAGGAGTTGTCAATTCCTCCAGCCTTGCTGTTTACAAAGGATCAACACAAGAGATAATAATTATGACAACTGAAAGTAAACTAAGGAAGTAAACAGTAATGTGAAGATGGACCGGGGTCCCATGATTTTCACTAGTGATGTCTCTCTCCCAAAAGACGATAAAAGTGCTAGCGAGGTAAACAAGTCACAGCTGGGCAATTGACAGAATTATGAAGGCACCGCAATGCTAACTATGCTGTAAAGAAAGGAAGGGCTCAAAAGCAAGGGGCAGTACGTCAAGGTAAGTAGACCGAAATCCAACTGCATCTACTACGAATCATCCACCTTGAGATATCTATCCAGAACATCTCCCCGGTATTAAGTTGCGAATCCCACCCAAAGTGTAAACTCAAAGCAACAGACAACTGCATTAAAAGAACTTTGCGTAAAGTAAACAATCCTTGCACCCGCGGATACAAGCACCGTTGTTTTATCCCTGGTGGCAACAACACATCCCCTAGTCTCATTTTTAGGTCACTCAAGCTAGACGTCAAGGGGCTGAACCCACAATCAAGCATAACGCTCCCTCTTGGAGTTGCAACAAATCACTTGGCCAAAGTAAAATATGGCAATGGAGAACATGCAAGAATTAACTCAAGAACAAAATATAAAAGAGAAAAACCAAATATATTACTCATCACAATCTGAACATAGTCTCATAATCCATCAGATCCCAGCAAACTCAACATAGCAACAGCAGAAATTACAAAAGTGCCTCGATCATGTGAGGCAGCTCACGAGGTCTCGAAAGTGGAAGCACAAAGAGGGGAGAGGAGTACATCACATAGCTACTGGTCACGGACCCATGGTCCAAGGGAAACTACTCACAGTACATACGGGAGGTGTCCATGGCTATGGATGGTCTCCCGGAGGGGGTTCCTCCTCCTGGCAGGGTGCCGGGGCAGCTTCTCCAGGCAGCCCCGATCTAGAAATGGCGGCGGCGGCGGTACAGAGGCGAGTTCGCAGAAAAGAGATCGATCTTATGGGTTTCCACACCAAGGTCTAAATATAGGCGGAGGGGGGTGTCGAGGGGACCCACAGGGCAGCCAGGAGCCCCCCTGGCGTGGCCTAGGGTGGGGCCGCGCCAGGGACCCTTCTGGAGTCCCTGTGGTGGCCCCCCTCTGCTGCCTTGGTGATTTCGGAAGCTTCAGGGTCGCTGATTTTTTATCTGATTTTTCCGGATTATTTTGAGCACTTTTAATGGCCGGAAAACCTGAAATACAAAAACAGCAGAAAACAGCAACTGGCAGCTGGGTGCACTGGTTTAATAAATTAGTCCAAATATGCTCAAAAGTGTATGAAAGTTCAAGCAAATCATGGCAAAGTCACACAAAACATGCATGGAGCAAGCAGAAATTATAGATACGTTTGGGACGTATCAACATCCCCAAGATTAATTCCTGCTCGTCCTCGAGTAGGTAAATGATAACAAGCATAATTTCTGTAGTGACATGCCACACAACCATATAAGGACTTTTATGTAAAGCAATCAAAGCATGCAATTCAATTCAAATCTTAACAAGCAAGAGTCTATATTAGCATTGACACAAGCAACAAAAGAACAAAAGGTGCAAGAGCTCTCGCTGTCCGTGACTCGAATGTCTCCAGATGGTGTTTGCGTGCAAGCAGGGGACTGGGAAAAAGAGAGAAAAAAGGTTGTTGAGAACAACTATCTACTAAAGTTTCACACTTGGTCTCCTTTGGATTCTTATCTTGACTCATCCCCAGACCACTAGCCAGGTACAAGTCAAACTGATCCACTCCCTTTCGATATTTTGAGCACTCATGCAATGGATGAGCGTGAGCAAGAAAGTTGACACCTAAAAGGCGAAACAGAAAGAAGGTGGAGGAGGAAGACAACAAGGTGTGAAAGGCTCACATCAATGAGGACAATCATAGGCGAGAGAAGGCCATATGATAGATATGATGTGAGGAGTAGGGACTACCATGCAACGGATGCACATGTGAGCTAAAATCTCTCCAAGGAAACTAGTGGGGGTGCATCTAACTTGCTTGCTCAAGAAGACCTAGAGCTCGTTTGAGGAGGCTCATCATTGGAATATAAAGCCAAGTTCTATAGTGTGAAGGTCCCCACATAGCTATATGCATGATGATGATCTCTATGGAGTACAAGGGATAGAGGATGAAGTACTAGTGTGGATCTCTCAAAAGGAATAGTAGTGTGCCCCCTTCTCTCTTTTTATTTTTCTTTTTCTCTTTTTTCTATTTTTTTTGTATTTTTTTGGTGGCCTCAATGGCTCTTTCTATTTAACTCTCATTTGTCCTCTTTGGGATCTTTTGATTTTGTCCTCTTTGGGATCTTTTCCTCACTTTATGGGAAACACTCTATATTTTACAAGAATATAGGAGATCTTTCACACTTTACAAAAGTACTCACATAAAGAAGATATAACTATCATGATGCAAATGTATGCCTCTGCCAGGATAGCAGGATATGCAATGATACTAGCGCGTCATGTAGTAATGATTAGGGCAAGGCCCAACTAGCATGCGGCTCATCGATCAAGCAAGTAGCATGTATGACATGAAGATCAAGTCATGAGAAGGTGGATGTTGCATGGCAATGTATCTCGGAAGGCTATGGAAATGCCTTGTAGGTAGGTATGGTGGCTGTTTTGAGGAAAGATATAAGGAGGCTTATGATGACAGAGCGTATCGTGCCAAGGGTTTGGATGCACCAGCGAAGTATGCACCAACTCTCAAGGTGATAAAAGGGCAATGCACGGTACCGAAGAGGCTAGAAAAAGTATAGGTGGGTGGAAGTTTCAACTTTCGAATACTCACATTAGTCCGAAGAACTCATGCACTTATTATCGGTAACTCTCAATCTAATCAGGAGGTTCACAAAGAGACAAGTACCCCGAGGAGGAGTGTATGGGGGTTTGGTTATCCTTGCACATCCTCGACTCATGGTACGTGAGTGTACTCTAATATTCAAACCCTCCAGAGGTTAGTGATCCATCTAGTAGCTAGAGTTCTCAACAGGGATTTTTGTTTTTCAAAAAACACACGGATTGCCCAAAATACGACATCTATCACTAATAGGCTCGAGCTCTTGACACCAAAAGTTCAAACATTACTCTAGTCAATACCTCAAAACTATTGCAAGTTACTACTACAAAGAGAACATCAACTTCAACTACCTATTTCTAGTCAAGACACAAAACTCAGTGCAACAGGCAAACTCTCTAACAAGATAAAACATGCAAACTATAGAAAGTTCAACCTAAAACAAAAGAAAAGCTCTAGAAAAACTAAAGCACTACAACTAAACAAAGAAGCAGCTAAGAAAAGAAAAATAACAACTCACAGCTAAAAGAATAAGCATGAAAATCCTGTGAGGAGTTCTAGTTCAAGCGGAGCGTGTATCTCTCCCACACAAAAGAGTAAGCTGGGGTCTAACTTGTTATGAACAGCAAGCAAAGGTAAAGAAAGCTAAAAACAAAACCTAAGAGCGAGACGCTCCAAGAATAGCACATAACGCATGAAGTGATAAAAATATAGTGCAACGAGAGACGAACTGATAATTGTTGATGGAGAAGGGGATGCACGGGGGCATCCCCAAGCTTAGACGCTTGAGTCTCCTTGAATATTTCTTGGGGGTGCACATGGGCATCCCCAAGCTTGAGCGTTTGACACTCCAAGATCTTATTTCATCATCTTCCATCGCGCACTTGAAAACTCCCTTCATACATAACTCATCATAATCTGATTAGCGAGGTTAGTACCCATAATAAAATAATTTTTCCTCTACTGGAAATAAAGATAAACTTGAAGAGCTACTGTTTCTCAAGATTTCCAAAAGGTTTTTGCAAAGAAAAATCAAGCTTAAGGTTTGCAAAACGAAGAAAAGGCAAAACAGGACAGAATCTGTGTAAAACAGACCAGCAGGTAAAAACGAATTTTTTAGGGGTACTTCTGCAACTCAAATAAAAAAACTCAGAACATACAAAAGTTTCGTAATTGTATATAGCACGCTTTGTAAAAAATTCAGCTCAAACAGATGAACTGGGATATTTCCATGATTTTTCTAGTCACGAGGACAGAATCTGTTTTCTGGACAGCATGTCACAACTTTCACTTCCCTTGTCGTATGAGGCTATAAAAGGCACAAAGCTTGAAAAATAAAGATACAATGATGTTGCTATAGTAGTAACAGTCATCAAGACCACTAAGAACAGAAGAAAATCAAAAAGAAAAACCTAAATTCGTTGCGGGCTGCCTCCCGAAAGCGCTTCTTTAGAGCCATTAGCTAGGCTTAAAGCAGAAGATCAAGTCTTTTCAAGAGAATAACTAGCCCGTGTGACGGACTCAAAAGGTAACTTAATCTTTTTCCTAGGGAAATGTTCCATCCCTCAAATTTTATATGCCCCTCTTTCATGTCAATAACAACACCAACTGTGCGAAGAAAAGGACGTCCCAAAATAATTGGACAAGAAGGCTCACACTCAATGTCCATAATGGTAAATCAACGGGAACATAATTGTCATTGACAATGATAAGAACATCGTCGATCTTCCCCAAAGGTTTCTTTACGGAAGAATCAACTAGACGAACACCAAAAGAACAGGGATCAAAAGGTTTCAATTCAAGCATATCATACATTCTTTTGGGCATAACTGAGGTACTTGCTCCAACATCACAAAGAGCATAACAAGAGAAGTTATTCAATTTGATTTTTATCATAGGATCCCAACCATCTTCTAGCTTCCTAGGTATGGAGTCTTCTATTCTAAGCTTCTCCTCCCTAACTTTGATTAGAGCATTAGTGATATGCTCTGTGAAGGCAAGATTAAGTGTGCTAGTGTGGGGGTCTCTAGACATCTTGTGTAGGAAACCAATAACTTCAGGTAAAGTGCAGTTGTCAAAGTCTAGGTCACTACTATCTATCAAGGAGGTAGTGATATCATTTAAGCTCACTTGTTTGAAAGCCTCTATGTTCATAGAGGTTTCTTCATCTATGGTTGAGGTGGTAGCATCACCATTGATAGGTCCAGTGGGACTAGGGGTGTGATGGGTGCTAACTGTTTGGACATCCTCAACTACTTAGATAGTGGCTGTGGTAAGTAGGAAGGCTCTTAATTCTATCCTCTTCCTCTTTTTCTCTAGCCCATCTTTCTTTGAGTTTAGCCATCATCCTAATATTTTCATTGATTTGTAACTTGATAGCATTAATAGGAGTGACCTTACTCTCCTCAAGGGGAGAGGTTCTAATTTTTAACATCTCAATATCAAGGGCTAAGTTGTCTACCTTCAAACAAAGATTATCTAATTTAGCTAGTTTTTCTTCCACATTCTTGTTGAAGGATTTTTGGGTAGTGATAAAGTCTCTAAGCATACTCTCTAGTTCAGAGGTGGGGTTCTGGTTGCTAGGGTAGGTGTTGTTGTTCCCATAATTGGATGGAAACGGCCAAGGATTACTAGCAAAGTTGCCCCTATAAGCATTATTATTAAAGTTGTTTCTAGCAATGAAGTTCACATCTATTTGATCCTGAGAAATCAAAGAATTTCAAGGAACATTCTGAGGATCAATAGGAGATTGCTTGGTAAGTAGAGACATAATCAAGTCAACTTTTCCATTTAGGGAGGAGATCTCCTCGACAGAAGTTACCTTCTTACCAGTTGGAGATCTTTCGGTGTGCCACTAAGAGTAGTTCAGCATCATCTCATCAAGTAGCTTTGTGGCAGGACCAAGTGTGGTTGACATAAAAGTTCCTCCCGCGGACGAATCTAACAGGTTCCGCGAGGTAAAGTTCAAGCCTGCATAAAAAGTCTGGATAACCATCCAGGTAGTCAGTCCATGTGTGGGGCAGTTCTTGACAAGAGATTTCATGCGTTCCCAAGCTTGGGCAACGTGTTCATTATCCAATTGCCTGAAATTCATAATGTTACTCCTCAATTGGATAATCTTAGCAGCTGGGTAGTACTTCCCAATAAAAGCATCTTTGCACTTATCCCAAGAATCTATGCTATTCCTAGGCAAAGATTGAAACCAGATTTTAGCTCCGTACCTCAAAGACAAAGGAAAAAGCTTTAGCTTAACAACATCACCTTCTACTTCTTTATACTTTTGCATATCACATAATTCAACAAAACTATTCAAGTGTAAAGCAGCATCATCTCCAGCACCAGAGAATTGATCTCTCATAACAAGGTTTAGCAAAGCAGGTTTAATTTCATAAGAGGTAGCTGAAGTGGCAGGTGTGGCAATAGGAGTGCAGATAAAGTCACTGTTGTTGTGACTGGTGAAGTCACACAACTTGATGTTTTCATTGGAACCCATAGTAGCAGCAGGTATTTTTGGTATTTTTGATAAGGGACACAAAAGTAAAAACTGAAAGGTAAACTAACAAGACTAAAAAGAAAAGATAAAAGATAGTGTGCAACTCCCCTATCTTGTAGACTGGAGTCCTCGGCAACGGCGCCAGAAATTGGCTTGATACGGTGAGGATCTCTCACTCCTCGCTGGTTTCCCCAAGTGGAAGGTGAGATGTAGCGTAACAGCAAATTTCCCTCGGTAAAGATACCAAGGTTATCGAACTAGTAGGACTCCAAGAGATACAAGAAGGTGTCACGACGCTTGACGTGGACCTGCACACATCAACAAATAACTTTGCTCCCAACGAGTACAGAGGAGTTGTCAATTCCTCCGGCCTTGCTGTTTACAAAGGATCAACACAAGAGATCATAATAGTGGCAACTGAAAGTAAACTAAGGAAGTAAACAGTAATGTGAAGATGGACCGGGGTCCCGTGATTTTCACTAGTGATGTCTCTCTCCCAAAAGACGATAAAAGTGCTAGCGAGGTAAACAAATCACAGCTGGGCAATTGAAAGAATTATGAAGGCACCACAATGCTAACTATGCTGTAAAGAAAGGAAGGGCTCAAAAGCAATGGGCAGTACGCCAAGGTAGTAAGTAGACCGAAATCCAACTGCATCTACTACGAATCATCCACCTTGAGATATCTATCCAGAACATCTCGCCGGTATTAAGTTGCGAATGCCACCCAAAGTGTAAACTCAAAGCAACAGACAACTGCATTAAAAGAACTTTGCATAAAGTAAACAATCCTTGCACCTGCGGATACAAGCACCATTGTTTTATCCCTGGTGGCAATAGCACATCCCCTAGTCTCATGTTTCTTTCACTCAAGCTAGACATCAAGGGGCTGAACCCACAATCAAGCATAACGCTCCCTCTTGGAGTTGCAACAAATCACTTGGCCAAAGTAAAATACGGCAACGGAGAACATGCAAGAATTTACTCAAGAACAAAATATAAAAGAGAAGAACCAAATATATTACTCATCACAATCTGAACATAGTCTCATAATCCATCAGATCCCAGCAAACTCAGCATAGCAACAGCAGAAATTACAAAAGTGCCCCGATCATGTGCGGCAGCTCATGAGGTCTCGAAAGTGGAAGCACAAAGAGGGGAGAGAAGTACATCACATAGCTACTGGTCACGGACCCATGGTCCAAGGGAAACTACTCACGGTACATACGGGAGGCGTCCATGGCTATGGATGGTCTCCCGGAGGGGTTTCCTCCTCCCGGCAGAGTGCCGGGGCAGCTTCTCCAGGCAGCCCCGATCTAGAAACGGCGGCGGCGGCGGTACAGAGGCGAGTTCGCGGAAAAGAGATCGATCTTAGGGGTTTCCACCCCGAGGGCTAAATATAGGCGGAGGGGGGTGTCGAGGGGATCCACAGGGCAGCCAGGAGGCCCCCTGGCACGACCTAGGGTGGGGCCTCGCCAGGGACCCTTCTGGAGTCCCTGTGGTGGCCCCCCTCCGCTGCCTTGGTGATTTCGGAAGCTTCCGGGTCGCTGATTTTTTATCTGATTTTTCCGGATTTTTTTGAGCAATTTTAATGGCCGGAAAACTTGAAATAGAAAAGTAGCAGAAAACAACAACTGGCAGCTGGGTGCATTGGTTTAATAGATTAATCCAAATATGCTCAAAAGTGTATGAAAGTTCAAGCAAATCATGGCAAAGTCACACAAAACATGCATGGAGCAAGAAGAAATTATAGATACGTTTGGGACGTATCATCAACGCACGTGACCTCTTCAATTCCTCGCCGGTACAGTACTACGCGCATACACGTTTCACTATTTCCGGGCGATATACGGGATTTTCCTCAACCCGTGTCAGGTTCATTAATTGCGCTTGGTTGTAGCGATCTGCTACTCTCAACGACCCAGATAATATGACTATATGAAGGTATGACCCATATGTAATTTTCTCTACTGTCAGATACAAACTTATCAAAAATATGATAGGATAATAGCTTGGTAAGTCTTAGTATCACACACATATGATTATTGTTGACAGAAATATTTACCCCGATGCATGACATGTCTCTTGCTTGTTGACACGCACATACATACACAACACACACACACACACACACACACACACACACACACACACACACACACACACACACGTACACACACGTCACACACGTACACACACAACAGCAGTAGCACACACGTGCCCGCACACACAACAATACAAAATTGTGTGCACATAAATATACCATAAGAAGGGTAAAAGGTTCTTTTCATGTTTCATCTGGGCTTAAAATGGACAAAAATGTTATGAAAAGCATAAAATTTAGGATCGTTGTTATATAGGGAAGAAACCATTTGTCGATGTCAAATAGGACATAAAATTTAGACACGGTCTTAAATAAGGAGTTCTCTCTACGTTAGTCCCCGGGTAGCTCAACAAAGGTTTCTACTCTAGGGCACCCTCGATGCATTAGATCTATATCTTGTGCATTAAATATGAGAGAAGATATAACCTTTTCAGTACAGTTAATCTTATTGATGTATCTAAATGAGCTCTTATTTAATGTGTTTTGTGAAAGAAAAAGTATAAGTTGTCTTGATTTTAGTGCTAAGAATCATATTTAAATTAAGATATGATATATCTCTTTTTTCTCATCCCGAAGTTAATAGCCGAAGAAATTTATGTTTTCTTGTTGGAGCTTCTCGGCCCTTTGGTGAGGTTTACAAATTTTATCTTGGCCCTTCTGTAAGAGAGAGATAGGTCTCAACACACTGAATTAGCTCATCCGCTGGGGTATATGTACAACTTAAGGCAACCGCCAGGAGGCCATCGTGTGCCACTACCAGGGGTCGTGCCCCTCTATACAAACGCACGATCTCACGTGTACATACAGGGAACCGGCTACAACGCATATACACTCGACATATACAGTCTAACACCTCCTCGCAATCGTGATGTCCGCGAGAGCCACACAAAGACTGGACTGAAATTGCAGGAAGACATCGGTGCCCAAGCCTTTGGTCATCACATCGGTGAGTTGCTGGCGCGTGGGGACATGAAGGACATGAAATTCTCTGAGGGCGACACGCTCCTGGACAAAGGGAATGTCCAGCTCCACATGCTTGGTGCGCGATGGTAAACTAGGTTGGCAGAAAGGTATACTACCGAAATGTTGTCGCAGAAGACGATCGTCGCCGATCGCACTGGGAGGAGAAGCTCGTCGAGCAGCTGTCACAACCACACACATTCGGCCACAGCGTTAGCAACGCCACGGTACTCAGCCTCAACACTGGAGCGTGAGACCGTGGCCTGGCGCTTGGAGGACCAAGAGACGAGAGCGTTGCCGAGGTAGATGCAGTAGCCTGACGTGGAGCGGTGGGCGTCTCGACAGCCATCCCAGTCCGCGTCGGTGAAGGCTCAGAGATCCAGCATCGAGGAGGCGCGCAAGTGCATGCCGATAGAGGGAGTACCACGGATGTATTGGAGTATGCGCTTGATCAGGTTCGGATGACACCCCCGTGGATCATTCATGTGAAGACAGATCTTCTGCACGACATAGGAGAGCTCGGGCGCGTGATCGTCAGGTACTGGAGTACTCCGGCGAGGTTGCGGTAGACGGAGGGATCGCCGACGCGCAGGCCATCGGCCTGCGGGAGCTTGGCCTTGGTGTCGATGGGTGTCGGTGTAGGCATGCAGGAGTCCATGCCAGCGCGGTCGACCACATCCTCGGCGTACTGCTGTTGGCAGAGAAAGAAGCCAGCCGGAGTACGTGTGACGCGGACGCGGAGGAAGAAGTGCAGAGGCCCGAGATCCTTCATAGAGAACTCATTGGTGAGTTGCTAGACGACCCGACGAAGCAGTGTGGGTGTAGACACAGTGAGCACAATGTCGTGGACGTAGAGGAGTAGGAACGCTGCATCGGCGCCGCGAGCGAGCGTGAACAGAGACGAGTCGGAGTGCGTGGCAACGAACCCGATCGTGCTGATGAAGCCGACGAAGCACTGGAACCAGGCGTGCGACGCCTGTTTTAGGCCGTAGAGCGATTTGACAACCTACAGACATGGTGAGGCTTGGTGTCGTCGACGAAGCCGGCGGGCTGCTAATATGCCCCAAACGTATCAATATTTTTTGCGTGTTCTATGCTTGTTTTGGTGACTTTGCTATAGGTTTTGATGCACTTTCATATCTTTTTACAACATATTTGGGAATTAACCTACTAATGATTGCAAAAGTGCACAAGTTCTTGTTTTTGTACTTTATGTGTAGGAATTACTTGGATAAAAAAAAAATAAGCCTTGTTGGAGTTGGACTCTAACTCTCCTGAAATCTGTCCCCACCAGACAGGTTTTAGAGATCGCCTCAGAAATGCCAGAAGACAACCTCAAACGGAAAAACTTAAAACTACAAAGCTGTAGAGAAATTCGTCCCAATCCGAGTTTGCATGCGCCATGTAGCCCCGATCTATCGAAGACGTAATCTGGATGACGGGAATCCGAGTCTTTATAAAGAGAGGAAACCTAGGTCAAAGTGCACCACGGAAATTCCTCCCCCAAGGCAGCCGTCTTGAGAGGGAGATCAGATCAATCTCCACAGCAACACCATCTCCAAGGAAGAAGGGGGCCAAGGGTCGTGGCCGCCGCCGCTGCCGTCTCCTTCATCTCCTTCGAGCTGCACCTCTCCATCAACAACTCTCTCTTTCTCACCATGTTCATGTGTGAGTAGTTTATCCTCGGTGCTGAGGCGTGTACCTTGATCTATGTGGTTACCACTCTCTCCTATGATGTTATCTTGATTGTGATCATTAGCTATGTTAATCTAGTTGTCTCACATGATGTTTCCCCTTCTTCCATCTATTGGATTTGATGTACTCAGTTGACAATATCTAGTATAATCTCCGAGACCATGGTGACATTGGGTCTATTGGACATAGATTAGAAGAATATTTTCATGAGTTCTTTCTTCTATTGTGGATTGATTAAGGAGTTGATAGTCTATTGATGTTTGTGTCGAGTATAATTTTCATAGTGCTTCAGTGATAGGATGGGTGCTTTGTCATACTAGAAAGGGACTATTCTTGAGATATGTTATGGTGTTTGTTAGTACTATATTTGGATGCTCTCAGTGACAGTGTGAGTTATCCATAGATGTGGAATACAAACTCTAAGGTGTGCTCTTGTATCCCTCCACAATTCACATCCTCTTTTGATCCACGGAAAGAATGATCTCTGAATTACGTCTTCCTTGCATGTTTTTGGTGGAAATACCATGTGTTTCAATTGTGTTAATGTTGTTGGGAGTTTCCACTTAGTGAAAGTATGAAGCCTAAGACTTTTTTCTCACCATTGTTACACCGTTTGTGCTCACTTTATTACTTGTTTGCTTGCTGTAATTTTTATTACTGATTTATATTACCTTGCTTTTCCACACCTATCACCCATATTTTACCATCTCTTCGCCGAACTAGTGCACCTATACAATTACCATTGTATTAGGTGTGTTGGGGACACAAGAGACTTCTTGTATCTTAATTGCAGGGTTGCATGAGAGAGACCATCTTCAACCTCTACTTCCCTGAGTTCGATAAACCTTAGGTCATCCACTTGAGTGAAATTGCTGCTGTCCTACAACCTCCATGCTTGGATGCCCAACATAATCTACAAGAATAGAAGCGTGTGTAGACATCAAGCTATTTCTGGTGCCATTGCTAGGGAAGTAAGGTAACAGTATTACACACCCGCAACGAAACTATTTCTTGTGGGGAGTGAGTGCTTGAAGGTATATCTTTAGATATTGCAATTAAACCTTTTCGTTTCTTGTTTTTATTTTCAATAGTTAGGCTTATTGAAAACAACAACAAAATGAGAGAGCTTTATGAGCTCTACCTTGAGTTAGGACATGAAGTGTTTGAAGATAAAATTAAAAACCTATGGAACTTTATTTGCATACTCTTCATGATTGCAATGTTACTAGTATGTCTTCTTTGAATACCTTTGATGCTAATGATATGCAAAGCCATAAGCTTGGGTATGCTATGTTTTATGAAAATATTCTTTTTAGCCCCCCAAGTTTTGATGAGAAAATTTATTTTGATGATACTTTGCCTCCTATTTATGATGATTCAACAATTTTGGAAGAGGCTACAATTGATTTTTATAATGTAGCTATCTATGATGATTATTGTGATGAAACTTATGCTATAAAGAATACTTATTTTCAAGTGGATTATGATAAAAATGATTTATGTGATAGCCATTTTGTTGAGTTTGATCCCACTATTGTTTATGAGAAGGATTTTTCTTATGTGGAGAGTAATAAATTTTCTATGCTTGTGGATCATAATAAGAAAGTTTTATGTGATACTTATATTGTTCAGTTTATTCATGATCCCACTGAAACTTATTATGAGTGGGGAACATATGCTTATATATATTTCAATCATATCAAGTTCCTCTCTTTTGTTGAAGGTTTTGAAGTTGCACATGTTTCGCCTTCCCATGCTTATTTCTTTGTGCTTCAACAAATAATTTCATTGTAATATTCCTATGCATAGGAAGCATCTTAGACTTAAATGTGATTTTTATTTTCTTCTTGATGCTCTCTTTTGTGCTTCAACTCTTATTCTTATGAGAGCATCATTAAATTTTTAACTCTATCTTTATGGCTATAAAGAAAGAGCTCTTGGGAGGCACCCCATGTTATGTTTACTTTCAGTTTTCCCTTTTTTATTCTAGTGTGTCTTGATGCTTGTTACTACTATATCAACATCATTGTATCTTTATTTTCAAGCTTTGTGCCAAGTTTTAGCCTCTATTGATAAGTAAACCAAAAGTTGTCACATGTTGTCAAGAAAACAGATTCTGTCTGCTCCACGAGAAAATTCATATAAAATCACCAGATCATCTTTTTGATCTGAAGTTTTTTGACAGCATGCTAAATACAATTGGCTAACTACCTCCACCGATAAGTTTTTTGATTTGAGCTATATAAGTGCCTCCGAAAAATTAATTACTATCGATTGTTCTATTTTTCCCAGATTCCACCCTGTTTTGTGCGTCTTTAGTTTTGCAATATTTGCACATGTTTTTTATTTGCAAAAACCTTTTGGAAATCTTGGTAAACAGTAGCCACTATTGGAAATTAGTGTTTTCAACATAGGCTAAGCGGCATTAGTTTATTATTGGCACTAACCACTCTAATCAGTTTACGATGAGTTTCATATGAAGGGAGTTTTCAAGTGTGCGGACGAAGACGATGAAAGAAGAATCGGGTGTGCCAAGAGGTTAAGCTTTGGGATGCCCCCGGCACTCCCAAGAAATATTCAAGGCTACTCAAGCGCCTAAGCTTGAGGATGCTGATGGCTTCTTGCCCTTCGTTGGTTACCCCAAGTGGAAGGTTTGAGATGTAGTGCAGCAGCAGTTTTCCCTCGGTGAAGATACCAAGGTTTGTCTCCAGTAGGACTCCAGAGATGATAAGTAGGTGTCAGAGCGCAACTGACGTGGACCCGCACATAGACACAGATAACTTTGTTCCCAACGAAGTTTAGAGAGGTTGTCAATCTCTCCGGTCTTGTTGTTCACAAAGGATAAAACGCAAGGGATAATGATAGCAACTAAAAGCAGTAAAGTAAATATAGCTTGGAAATAATAATGAGGATATGGACCGGGATACGTGATGTTCACTAGTGATGTCTCTCTCCCAAAAGACGATAAAACTGCTATGCGAGGTAAACAAATTACAGAAGGGCAATTGCCAGGATTATGAACGCACTGCAATGCTAACTATGCTACAAAAGAAAGGAAGAGGCTCAAAAGCCCGGGCAGAACGCGAAAATAAGTAGACCGAAATCCATCTGCATCTACTACTAATCATCCACCTTTAGATATCTATCCAGAACATCTCGCTGGTATTAAGTTGCGAGCCCCACGCAAAGTGTAAACCCAAAGCAACAGACAACTGCAATAAAAAGAACTTTGCGTAAAGTAAACAATCCTTGTAACCGCGGTTACAAGCACCGTTGTTTTCCCCCTTGTGGCAACATCACATCCCCTAGACTCATGTTTCTGTCACTCAAGCGTGTCATCGGGGGGCATGAACCCACAATCTAGCACAACGTTCCCTCTTGGAGTCACTACCTACTACTTGGCCAAAGCAATAAACAACAACGGAGAACATGCAAGAATTACTTAGGAACAAAAATATAAGAGATAAAAACCAAATATATTACTCTATCACAATCTGAACATAATCTCATAATCCATCAGATCCCTCCAAACTCAGCATAGCAACAGCAGAAATATTACAAAGGTGCCTCGATCATGTAGGGCAGCTCACGAGGCCTAAACAATGAAGATCAAAGAGGGGAGGAGAACATCACATAGCTACTGATCACGGACCCATGGTCCAAGGAAAACTACTCATGAGACATCCGGGGAGCATCCATGGTGGAGAGGAGACTCCCGGAGGTCAATCCTCCCTCCGGCAGGGTGCCGGGAAGAGGTCTTCTGGTGCTTCCGATCTTCGGAAGCGCGGCGGCGGCGGAACAGAGGCGAGTTTGCGGAATAGGGTTCCTCTTCTGGAGTTTCCCCGTGACGGAGAATAAATAGGCGAAGGGGGGCAGCCAGAGGTGGACCAGGGGCCCTAGGCGCCCCCCTGGCGCAGCCAGGGGTAGGGCCGCGCCGGGTGGCCGCCTGGGCCCCCTGGCTCCCCTCTGGCGCCTCCCGGGCTCTTCTCGAAGCTTCCTGTACGCTGATTTTTCCTGTATTTTTCCCGAAATTTTTCTGGCACTTTTTATATGGGGGAAAACTGAAATAGAAACAGCAGAAAACAGGATCTGGCACTGGGGTGCACTGAGTTAATAGGTTAGTCCAAATATGATCAAAAGTGTATGAAAGTGTATCTAGATCATAGCAATATCACACAAAACATGCATGGAGCAAGCAGAAATTATAGATACGTTTTGGACGTATCAACATCCCCAAGCTTAATTCCTGCTCGTCCTCGAGTAGGTAAATGATAACAACATAATTTCTGTGGTGACATGCTAGCAACCATAAAAGAACTTTGAAAAGTAAAGCAATCAAGGTTAGAGATTCAATTCAAGCCATAACATGAAAGAGTCTATATTAACATTGAAACAAGTAACAAAAGAACAATAGGTGCAAGAGCTCTCGCTGTCCGTGACTCGAATGTCTCCAAATGGTGTTTGCGTGCAAGAAGGGGATAGGGAATACAAGAAAAAGTAATTTTTTGTGTTGAGAACTCAATCTACTAAATTTTCACACTTGGTCTTCTTTGGAATCTTATCTTGACTCATCCCTAGACCACTAGCCAGGTACAAGTCAATTTGATCCACTCCTTTTTTCAATATTTTGAGCACTCATGCAATGGATGAGCGTAAGCACGAGAGTTGACACTTAAGATGGCAAAGAGAGAAGTATGGTGGAGGAGGAAGAAAAAAAGGATGAGAAAGGCTCACATTAATGAGGACAATCATAGGGAAGGGATGCCAAATGATAGATATGATGTGAGGAGTAGGGATTGCCATGCAACGGATGCACATACGAGCTAAGAAGCTCTCCAAAGGAACTAGTGGGGGTGCATCTAACTTGCTCGCTCATGAAGACCTAGAGCTCGTTTGAGGAGGCTCATCCTTGGAATATGCAAGCCAAGTTCTATAGTGTGAAGGTCCCCACATAGCTATATGCATAATGATCATCTCTTTGGAGTACAAGGATATAAAGGGAGTACTAGTGTGGATCTCTCAAAAGGATAGTAGTGTTGCCCCTTTCTCTCTTTTTATTTATTTTTCTCTTTTTTCTATTTTTTTGTATTTTTTGTGGCCTCAATGGTTCTTTCTATTTAACTCTCATTTGTCCTCTTTGGGATCTTTTAATGTGTCCACTTTGGGATCATTTCCTCACTTAAGGGCAACACTCTATTTTACAAGAAGATAAAGGAGATCTTTCACAGTTTACAAGGTACTCAAAACATAAAGAAGATGTAACTATCATGAAGTATGCAATGTATGTCGCTGCCAGTGTAGCAAGAACATGTATGACATGAAGATCAAGTCATGAAGAGCTGGAAGTTGCATGGCAATATAACTCGGAAAGGCTATGGAAATGCCTTGATAGGTATGTATGGTGGCTGTTTTGAGGGAAGATATAAGGATGATTATGATGACAGAGCGTATCATGCCAAGGGTTTGGATGTACCGGCGAAGGTGGACACCAACTCTCGGAGTGAGAAGAAGGCAATGCACGGTACGGGAGAGGCTAGCAAAATATGGGAAGGTGGAAGTGTCAACTTTCAATACTTACATTAGTCCGAAGAACTCATGCAGTTATTATCGGTAACTCTCAATCTAATAAGGAGGTTCACAAAGAGACATGTACCCCGAGGAGGAGTGTATGGGGGTTTGGTTATCCTTGCGCATCCTCGACTCATGGTACGTGAGTGTTCTCTGATATTCGACTCCTCAGAAGAGTAGTGATCCATCTAGTAGCTAGAGTTCTCAACTAGTTTTGTAGGTTTTGAAAATACACACGGATTGCCCAAAATACGACACCTATCACTAATAGGCAAGAGCTCTTGACACCAAAAGTTCAAACATTACTCACATCAATACCTCAAAACTATTGCAAGTTACTACAAAAATTAAATAGCAACCTCAATTACCTACTTTCAAAACAAGACATAACTTAGTGCAACAACCAACTCTCTTTAACAAGATAAACATGAAAACTAAAAAGAGTTCTAGCAACAAACTAAATAAAAGCCAAGGCTCTTGCTAAAGACAAACTAAGACTAAAACTAAACATGGCAGTAGGTATGAAAAGATAAAGAACACACAACAGCAAAAAGATAAGCAGGAAAAATCCTATGATGTGTTCTAGATTTTGAAAGAGGAGCGTGTTTCTCTCCCACACAAAGTAAGAAGGGATCTAACTTGTTATGAATAGCAAGCAAAGCTAAAGAAAACTGAAAACAAAACCTAAGAGCGAGACGCTCCAAGCATAGCACATAACGCATGAAGTGATAAAAATATAGTGAGACGAAGGACGAATTGATGATTGTTGCTGGAGAAGGGGATGCACGGGGGCATCCCCAAGCTTAGACGCTTGAGTCTCCTTGAATATTTATTGGGGATGCATGGGGGAATCCCCAAGCTTGAGCGCTTGACACTCCTGGATCTTCTTTCATCATCTTCCATCACACACTTGAAAACTCCCTTCATACATAACTCATCATAAGCTGATTAGAGAGGTTAGTACCCTTAATAAATAATTTTTCTCCACTGGATATAAAGATATTCTTGAAGAGCTACTGTTTCTAAAGAGTGACAAAAAGTTTTTGCAAAGAAAAAGAAAGTTTAAGGTTTGCAAAAGTTAGGAGAGACAAAACGTGGCAGAATCTGTGAAAAACATAACAGTAGATAGTAAAGAATTTTTTAGGGGAACTTTTGCAACTCAAATCAAAAAAATCAGAAGATACGGAAGTTTCGTAATTGTATAGAGCATACTGTGTAAAAATTTCAGCTCAAAACGATGAACTGGGATTTTTCTGGATTTTTTCTGGTCACGAGGACAGAATCTGTTTTCTGGACAGCATGTCACAACTTTTACTTCCCTTGCCGTAAGAGGCTATAACTTGGCACAAAGCTGAAAAATAAAGATACAATGATGTTGCTACAGAAGTAAAAATCAGCAAAAAACAACAAAAAGCAAAAAGGAAAACCTAAATTCGTTGCGGGCTGCCTCCCGAAAGCGCTTCTTTAAAGCCATTAGCTAGGCTTAATGCAAAAGAAGAATCAAGTTTTATCAAGAGAAAGAGAATAACTAGCCCGTGTAACAGACTCAAAAGGTAACTTGATTTTCTTTCTAGGGAAGTGTTCCATCCCCTTTTTTAATGGGAATTGGAATTTTATATTCCCCTCTTTCATGTCAATAACCGCACCAACGGTGCGAAGAAAAGGACGTCCCAAAATAATTGGACACAAAGGTTCACACTCTATATCCATAACAATAAAATTAACGGGAACATAGTTGTCATTGACAATGATAAGAACATCGTCGATCTTCCCCAAAGGTTTCTTTATGGAAGAATCAACAAGACGAACACCAAAAGAACAAGGCTCAAAGGGCTTCAATTCAAACATATCAAATATTCTTTTGGGCATAACGGAGGTACTAGCTCCAACATCACATAAAGCATAGCAAGAGAAGTTATTTAATTTAATTTTGATCATAGGGTCCCAACCATCATCTAGCTTCCTAGGTATGGAGGCTTCTACTATAAGATTCTCCTCCCTAGCTTTGATGAGAGCATTTGTGATATGCTCCGTGAAGGCAAGATTAAGTGTGCTAGTGTGGGGGTCTCTAGACATTTTGTGTAGCAAACTGATAACTTCTGAGAGAGTGCAACTATCAAAATCAATATCACTACTATCAAAGGTGGTAGTAGTGTCATCTAGGCTCACTTGTTTGAAACCCTCTATGTTCATAGGAGTTTCTTTTTCTACGGTTGAGGTATTAGCATCACCATTAATAGGTCCAACGGGACTAGGAGTGCATTGGGTGCTAATAGTTTGGGTGTCCTCAACAATTTGGATAGTGGCAACTGTGTGGTGTGTAGGAAGGCTCTTAATTCTATCCTCTTCCTCTTTTTATCTAGCCCATCTTGCTTTAAGTTTAGCCATCATCCTAATATTTTCATTGATTTTTAACTGGATAGCATTAATAGGAGTGGCCTTATTATCCTCAAGGGGAGAGGTTCTAATTTTAAGCATCTCAATATCAAGGGCTAAGCTTTCTACCTTCAAAGAGAGATTATCTATTTTAGCTAATTTCTCCTCTACTTTTGTTGAAGGCTTTTTGGGTAGTGATAAAGTCTCTAAGCATGCTTTCTAATTCAGAGGAGGGGTTCTTGTTGCTAGGGTAGGTATTGTTGTTCCCATAGCTGGATGGAAACGGTCTAGGATTACTAGCAAAATTTCCCCTATAAGCATTGTTGTTGAAGTTGTTTCTAGCAATAAAGTTCACATCTACTTGTTCTTGGGCAACCAAATAATTTAAAGGAACATCATGAGGACCAATAGAGGGTTGCTTGGTAAGTAGAGACATAATTAAGTCAACTTTTTCATTGAGGGAGCTAATTTCCTCGACAGAATTTACCTTCCTACCTGTTGGAGCGCGGAAGCTTCGTGGCAGCACCAAGTGTAGTTGACATAAAGGTTCCTCCTGCGGCCGAATCTAACAGGTTCCGCGAGGTAAAGTTCAAGCCTGCATAAAAAGTCTGGATAACCATCCAGGTAGTCAAACCATGTGTAGGGCATTTCTTAACAAGAGATTTCATTCGTTCGCAAGCTTGGGCAACGTGTTCATTATCCAATTGCTTAAAATTCATAATATTACTCCTCAATTGGATAATCTTAGCAGGAGGGTAGTACTTCCCTATAAAAGCATCTTTGCACTTATCCCAAGAATCTATACTATTTCTAGGCAAAGATTGAAACCAGATTTTAGCATCTCCCCTTAAAGAGAAAGGAAAGAGCTTGAGCTTAACAACATCACCTTCTACTTCTTTATACTTTTGCATATCACATAATTCAACAAAATTATTCAAGTGTAAAGCAGCATCATCTCCAGCACCAGAGAATTGATCTCTCATAACAAGGTTTAGCAAAGCAGGTTTAATTTCATAAGAGGTAGCTGAAGTGGAAGGTGTGGAAATGGGGGTGCAGATAAAGTCTTGGTTGTTGTGACTAGTGAAGTCACACAACTTGGTGTTTTCAGTGGAACCCATAGTAGCAGCAAGTGTGGCAGATTTTTTTGTAAATTTTCATAAAAGACACAAAGATAAAAACTGAAAGATAAACTAACAAGACTAAAAAAACAAAGGTAAAGGGTAGTGTGCAACTCCCCTATCTTAGCACTCGGAGTCCCCGGCAAAAGTGCCAGAAAACTTGCTTGATGGCTTCTCGCCCTTCGTTGGTTACCCCAAGTGGAAGGTTTGAGATGTAGTGCAGCAACAGTTTTCCCTCGGTGAAGATACCAAGGTTTGTCTCCAGTAGGACTCCAGAGATGATAAGTAGGTGTCAGCGGCGGAACTGACGTGGACCTGCACACAGACACAGATAACTTTGTTCCCAACGAAGTTCAGAGAGGTTGTCAATCTCTCCGGTCTTGTTGTTCACAAAGGATAAAACGCAAGGGATAATGATAGCAAGTAAAAGCAGTAAAGTAAATATAGCTTGGAAATAATAATGAGGATATGGACCGGGATACGTGATGTTCACTAGTGATGTCTCTCTCCCAAAAGACGATAAACTGCTATGCGAGGTAAACAAATTACAGAAGGGCAATTGACAGGATTATGAACGCACCGCAATGCTAATTATGCTACAAAAGAAAGGAAGAGGCTCAAAAGCACGGGCAGAACACCAAAATAAGTTGACCGAAATCCATCTCCATCTACTACTAATCATCCACCTTGAGATATCTATCCAGAACATCTCGCTGGTATTAAGTTGCGAGCCCCACCCAAAGTGTAAACCCAAAGCAACAGACAACTGCAATAAAAAGAACTTTGCGTAAAGTAAACAATCCTTGTAACCGCGGTTACAAGCACCGTTGTTTTCCCCCTTGTGGCAACATCACATCCCCTAGACTCATGTTTCTGTCACTCAAGCGTGTCATCGGGGGGCATGAACCCACAATCTAGCACAACGTTCCCTCTTGGAGTCACTACCTACTACTTGGCCAAATCAATAAACAGCAACGGAGAACATGCAAGAATTACTTAGGAACAAAAATATAAGAGATAAAAACCAAATATATTACTCTATCACAATCTGAACATAATCTCATAATCCATCAGATCCCTCCAAACTCAGCATAGCAACAGCAGAAATATTACAAAGGTGCCTCGATCATGTAGGGTAGCTCACGAGGTCTAAACAATGAAGATCAAAGAGGGGAGGAGAACATGACATAGCTACTGATCACGGACCCATGGTCCAAGGAAAACTACTCACGAGACATCCGGGGAGCATCCATGGTGGAGAGGAGACTCCCGGAGGTCCATCCTCCCTCCGGCAGGGTTCCGGGAAGAGGTCTTCTGGTGCTCCCGATCTTCGGAAGTGTGGCGGCGGCGGAACAGAGGAGAGTTTGCGGAATAGGGTTCCTCTTCTGGAATTTCCCCGTGAAGGAGAATAAATAGGCGAAGGGGGCAGCCAGAGGTGGACCAGGGGCCCCAGGCGCCCCCTGGCGCGGCCAGGGGTGGGGCCGCGCCGGGTGGCCGCCTGGGCCCCCTGGCTCCCCTCTGGCCCCTCCCGGGCTCTTCTCGAAGCTTCCTGTATGCTGATTTTTCCTGTATTTTTCCCGGAATTTTTCTGGCACTTTTTATATGGGGGAAAACTGAAATAGAAAAACAGCAGAAAACAGGAACTGGCACTGGGGTGCACTGAGTTAATAGGTTAGTCCAAATATGATCAGAAGTGTATGAAAGTGTATCTAGATCATAGCAATATCACACAAAACATGCATGGAGCAAGCAGAAATTATAGATACGTTTTGGACGTATCAGATGCCCCCGTGCATCCCCTTCTTCATCGACAATTATCAGTTCGTCCTTCTCCACGCTATATTTTTATCGTTGCATATGTTATGTTCTTTGGTTGGAGCGTCTTGCTCTTTAATTTTTAGTTCTGCGTTGTTTAGTTTAGTTTGATGGTCATATCTTGTGAGAAAATAGAATCCTTGATTGGGAGAGACACACGCTCCACTTTTGCCTAGAATGCTCATAGTTTTTAGTTCTATCTTTTTGAGTGTTCAGTTTTATTTCTAGCTGCTGCCATGTTTAGCTCTTGTTTTCATGTTTATTTTCCTTCTAAGAGTTGAGAATTATAATTTTAGAACTCTCTAGAGTTTCATGTTTATCTTGCTTAGAGAGTTGTCCTTATTGCACTAGGTGTGTATCTTGCTTTGAGTAGGTAATCAAGGTTGCTAAGTTAAGTTTAGTAGTAACTTGCAATAGTTTTGAGGTGTTGTTTCAAGTAATGTTTGAACTTTCGTGTGTCAAGAGCTCACACCTATTAGTGATAGGTGTCGTATTTTGGTTCAACGTGCTTATTTTCAAAAACTAATAAGATTAGTTGAGAACTCTAACTACTAAAAAGATCAGTAATCTTTGCGGGATTATAGAATAGTACCCTCACGTTATCATGGGTCGAGGATGCACAAGGATAACCATGCCCACATACACTCCTCTTATGGTGCTTGTCTCTTTGTGAATCTCCTGAATAGATAGATAGTTACCGATAATAAGTGGATGAGTTCCTTTGAGTAATGCGAGTATTCAATTCTTGACACTTCCACCAGCCATATTTTGCTAGCCTCTTCGGTACCGTGCATGTCCCTTTCTCACTTCGAGAGTTGGTGCAAACTTTGCCAGTGCATCCAAATCCTTGGAATGATACTCTCTGTCATCATAAGCCTGATTATATTTTCCTCAAAACAACCACCATACCTGCCTATCGAGGCATTTCCATAGCCTTTCCGAGATAAATTGCCATGCAACATCCATCTTCTCATGACTTGATCTTTCATTGTCATACTTGCTTTTGCTTGATCGTAGAGCCGCATGATAGTTGGGATTTTCCCTTACATAATTGCTACATGACGCGCTAGTATCATTGCATATCCTGTTATACTGGCAGAGGCATACGTTTGCATACACCATGATATAGTTTCAGTTTTATTGTGAGTACCTTGTAAAAGTGCGTTGACCTTCTTCATCCTTGTAATATATGGACTATTGCCCTTAAAGTGAGGAAAAGATCCCAAAGAGGACACAAATAAAAGATTCCAAAAGGGGACACAAGAGAATTCTTGTATCTTAATTGCAGGGTTGCTTGAGAGAGACCATCTTCAACCTCTACTTCCCTGAGTTCTATAAACCTTAGGTCATCCACTTGAGGGAAATTGATGCTGTCCTACAAACCTCTGCACTTGGAGGCCCAACGTAGTCTACAAGAATAGAAGCGTGTGTAGACATCAGCTGCAAGAAGAAAACCTCCTCCACGAGCGTCCCATGAAGAATAGCGTTCTTGACGTCCAATTGGTGAATAGGCCACCGACGCGAGGCGGCGATGGTGAGCAAAATATGGATTGTGGCCATCTTGACCACCTGGGAATATGTATCGCCGTAGTCGACGGCGGCGCGTTGCCTGAACCCGGGGACCACCCACCGGGCCTTGTAGCGCTCGAGTTAGACATACGCACGAAACTTGTGCTTGAACACCCACTTGCCGGTGATGAGGTTGGCACCGGCAGGACGCGGCACCAACTCCTAGGTGCGGTTGCTGACGAGAGCGTTCAATTCCTCGCGCATGGCGGCGAGCCAATTCAGATCACAGACGGCTGAGCGAACAGAGTTCACCTGCGGGGAGATGCTCAAGGAAGGAGTGGCTGTCGGAGATGGGACTCCTGGGGTATCTTATGGGAAAGCAGCGCACGTTAGTTCGCATTATCAAAATACATTTCAGACTAACGATGCCTCTTCCGAGACGACAAGTCTTCTTCTGCTTGGCACATGCAGGTCCTTCCCTGGCTTGGCAGGACATTTATTGCAGAAGGAGACAACGCACACCAAGCAGCAGAACGATTGCGACACCTCGTGGGAGCATTGTAACAGCCCAGATTTCACAAAAAATAATTTTTTTGTTTTCGGTGTGAATTGTTTGATTGTCTGATTTGTTTGCAGTATTTGCATCCCCGATTTATCGATCGGCGATTATTTTCCCCCTCTTATCTCATACCGGACGGAGACCGACCCTTGCCACCCTGACACTCGACCTTTGCGACACCGGGTTTCACCCGACCACCGTCGCGAAAACCGCACGAGACCAGCCGCAGCCAACGGAACAAAAAACCCCGTTTAATAATTAAACGGGTTATTTTTATAGCGCACCGGAAAGTGTTCTCGGAACGGTTCCAGCACGAGGTGAACGCCACCGGCTCGACGCGCTGATCGCGCAGTTCGAAGTTTTACCCGAATCGGTGGTCCTGCGGACCCCCCGCGGTTAGAAACGTAAACACCGCGCGCGCGAGAGGGAAACTGGGGATGTTTTCGCAAACTGCCAGCCACATGGGCTATATAAAGACCACCACACTCCCACCCCTTTCTAGGGTTTACCTAGCCTAAAAATTCCATCCACACCCCTAGCTTTGCTCAAATTTTCGCCCAAAAGCCCCTCCACCTCGAAACCCTAGCTCGCCCTCGATCTCAGCCGTCAGATCTTAGATCTAACGGCCCAGATCTTCCCAACCGCAGCCAGCCAGCCTCCTCCCACGTCCGGGCCCCGCGGTCCCAACCACCGCCGCCGCGGGCCCGATCTGGGTGCCGCCAGCCCGCGCCGCCCGCTTCCGGCGCCGCCGCCTGCAGGGAAGCCGTCGCGCCTCACGCCGGCAGCTGGCACCGCCGCCGCCCGCCGGGTAAGCCACCGCGCCTCGCGCCGGCAGCTGGCACCGCCGCCGCCCGCCGGGTAAGCCGCCTCCGACCTCTCCCTCTCCCTCTCCCCTGCCTCACCTCCCTTATCCCTCCTCTGATCTACAGTTCGCCGCCGGCCGTCTCCCTCCATGGCCACGGCCCGGCCAACCCGAGCTCCGAGCGCCGCCACCCCATGGCCCCATGGCCGGAGCCGAGAGGAGCTCGGCCGCCGCCACCGGAAGCTCACCCCGCGTCCGGATCTGCCTCCCTGCGCCGGCTGGGCTCCCGCCGCCACCTCGCCGGCGTAGCACGCGCCGCCGCCGGCCGCCATCGGGAGGAGCCCGAGCTCACCTCCGTGCTCCACGCTGGACAGCCGTGTGGGCCGGCCCAGGCTCCCCGCGGCCCAGCTCTTCCAGTCCAGCGCCACCCCACCTCGGGCCGAAGCCCATGGTGAGGCCCGTCCCCTTTTTTTATTTTCTTTCTCTCTGTTTTTTGATTTTAGTAATTTCTTCTAAGTCCTTAATAATTTACTGCTGGTTCTGTTTTGTGCTTAGCTTTGCGATTAAACCGTAGCTCGGATCACGTTGCGCCCAAAAGGAAAATTGTTGTGCTTGATGTGCTCTAACTTTCATCTTTTATGAGCATTTTTATTTGAGGCCATCTTGATGTTGTTAATCACTGTTGAAGTGGGCACTAGACTGTTAACTGCTATTATTTTCTGTTAAGTGTTGCTGTTGTTATTTTATTGCAAGTTTGATTGATGATTGTGACACATCCATGAGGCCTATGCTATTAATTCTTGTTGCATACTGTTAAGCATCATGTCTACTTCAATGCTATGCATTCACATGGCATGTTTGCATGCTGTAGATATATTAATTCTTGCTCCAAAGTGGTGAACCTTATGTTATGTGCTGCTGTTTATATAAAGTTGCTACTTTGCTTCCCTATATCTTTTTAACCGTGGATCCTATTGAGCATTGCAATATGTCATTTTGATCTATGCCATGTCTACTTTCGTTATATGTATTGCATTGTTATGTTTGCATTTCTGGTCATAGATATGTTTAGCTCCAAAGTTTCTATCCTGCTATTTTTAACAGCCACCTCTGTTTTTCACTAAGTCTGTAACTTGCCAATGCCATGTTGCACGCTTAATATCTTTTGAACTGTTATGCCCATGACCTTGATTCTTGTTTGTACCTGATTATCATGATGCCTACTCCATGCCCACATATTGCTATGTCATTTTTCTGCACTTTTGAATATAGCTTTACCCCTGTTTATACAACATGAAAATAACAGTTTCTGCCCTGTTTTCCTGATTTTCACTAAGTCCTTGATTAGTAATGTTTTATAGCTTTTTGTGTTGCTTATAACTAGTGAACCATGATGCCTATTTGCATGATTCCTTTTCCCATGTCTACTTTAGTTGCATATCATTTTTGAGCATGTCTGCATTCATTATCCTGTTTATGCATTGCTCTAAAGTGTGCTTCCTGATGTTGGCAGATTGTGTTTCAAACTTGTTTTGCTTGTATCTTTTTAACCGTAACTCCGCTTGGAGTGTTCTTTATATGTAACTTGATTAGTTTTTCGTGTATTTTGTGTTTGTGCTATTGTTTGCTGCTGTTAACGAACCTAAAATATGGTTTAGGGAAGAACAGTACCAATTACTTAAATAATCGTGAGGCACTTAGTGATATGCCATGTTTAGGTTGTACCTCATTTAAATTGACTAGCATAGATAGTTTATCTTATGATTCACCTCTTATCATGTTTGTGTGCTATGCCATGCTTGAGTGAGATGCCATGTTAAAAACCTTTGCTCACCTTGTGTAGCTAAACAACTTGAACCGATGATAAATGTGCGGTATTGTCGTGTGTGACGAGTACTCCACTTAAATTGTTAGTAACCGCTCTCGAAGGTAGGTGCGATGTCTCGTGTTGCCTTATTGTTGATGCTTGCTCTTGTTTGCTTCGTAGTAATAAAGTTCTTGCTCGATGATTGCCTTCTCCAGTGTTTCCCTCTTGTGTGCTTCCGCGGGTACCTCTCGGAGACGTTGCGAGCTTGCGATCGACTTCACCTTCGGTTTCGTCTTCTCATCAGGTAAGGGGGAGCATATATCATGCTTATAACTTTCATCTCACTCGCGCCTAGGTGTAGGATAGAACGATTGCTTGATCCTACCACTTTATATTCATGCCTCTCAAATAAACCTAAATAGCCAAGTCCTCCACATCCCAGCAAACCTTGTTCGGCTATGTTACTATTGCTCGCTGCTCAGCCACTGCTTAGTATGAATGCTAGGATGTTATCAACTGTTATCCTGTTACTCCTTGGATTGGGCTATCACATTATTATATTATTGTGAATGATATGATTATTATAATGTTGACTATAGTCGACGAAGGATGGAAGGTCTAGGCTATCCCGCCCCGATGATTTGTTCCATTTGAGTCACCTAGGACCCGAGTTCCGAGTATTGGTTTTAAGACTGAGCGTGCCTAACCACGTGTGGGATTTTATGGGGTCCCCTTTTCTTACCTATCTAGCTTCAAACATTTCTAGAGGTGGCCCAAGCTGATTTACCATTTGCAAACCACACATATATATCTGTCGGGTCGCTCCTAGCAGATATCCTTTTAAAACAACCTGGGCCAGCGGAGACATAGTTTCCTTGTTGGTCCACCCTTGACCGGCGAGGGCCCGGCCCCATGTGAGGTGTCCCGGTAACCCAAACCATGTTGAGACGGAAGAGGCCGATCCGAGGGCGCGGCCGGCTTTTGGATTGGATGTCGACTCCACGGGGGCCACCCGATTCGTTCGTTGTTAGCTAGAGGGACCTGTCGTTTCAGATCTCTCGGAACTAAATCATAAAATGGTTTCCTATGATGGGTAGCAACTGAGAGAGATGGGCGTGCGTGCGGAGCCTTGTAATGGGCAGTTGGTACACCCCTGCAGGGTTAAATCTTTTTGAGAAGCCGTGTCCACGGTTATGGACGACTTGAGACCTACTCCTTGTTCATAGACAACGACAACTGAGATAATCTTAATAACTTGATCAACGTGTGTGTGCCTTGACTTCTTCTTCTTCGTCGGGATGCGAAGAGGGGGACAAGGATATGATAGGTGTTATGCTTGCGTAAGTAGTTGATAGCAAGACTTGTTGGAGGCGATTCCTCATCGAATGCTTGGTTCTCATCTGTAAGGCCCGATATGCGGTAATGTTCTAGATCTAGATGTTTCCATCCAGATCCAGGGACGAAGCACATATCGGTCCCACCGCGACATATGACAATGCCATATGCCCCGGATTTCCAACATGATATCACAACGTTACAGCTACATGGATCGGCAGGATCCGGGAGAGGGAGGCGCGGCAGGTCCTCTAGGCAGCGGATCCGAGCTCGGGGAAGGAGTCCATGGCGACGGCTCCACGGTGGTTGACCGGCGGCGCTGTGGACAGAGAGAGGGAGCATGGGTGAGGAGAGAACGGAGAGTAGGAGATGCGCGGGAGGAGGAGAGCCCCTGGTGAGCGGCGGTGGATCACCGGCGTCTGGCGTGGCGCGGCGCGGCGGGGTGGCTTGGGCGCGGCGGCACCAGATGGGCCTGGTGGCGGGCCTGGCGGCGTTGGATCCTTCCCTGCGGGGCCAAGATCGGATCTGGGAGGCTGGGGCTTGATCTGAGACGTTGGAGGCCAGATCCGACGACTCTAATTTGCTGGGATCTAGGGTTTCGCGAAATTGGGGTCTATTGGGAAGATCTGGGCAATTTGGAGAGGGGGTGGCTGCATATTTTTGGCTAGGGAAACCCTAGAAAGGGGTGGGAGAGTGGTGGTCCTTATATAGCCCAGGTGGCTGGCGGTTTGCAAAAACATCCCCGGTTTTTCTCTCTCGCGCGCGGTGCTTACGTTTTTGACCGCCAAGGGTCCGCATGACCTCCGATTCGGGTAAAACTTCGAACTGTGCGATCAGCGCGTCGAGCCGGTGGCGTTCACCTCACGCGGGAACCGTTTCAAGAACACTTTCCGGTACGCTATAAAAATATCCCGTTTAATCATTAAACGGAGTTTTTCGTTCCGTTGGCTTCGGCTGGTCTTGTGTCGGTTTTCGCGACGGTGATCGGGTGAAACCCTGTGTCGCAAAGGTCGAGTGTCAGGGTGGCAAGGGTCGGTCTCCATATGATACGAGATAAGAGGGGGAAAATAATCACCGATCGATAAATCGGGGATGCAAACACCGCAAAATTATCAGACAATCAAATAATTCACACCGAAAACAAAATTTTTAATTTTTGTGAAATCTGGACTGTTACAATACAACACCACCAACAAGGGATCTTGTCTCGAGATCCAGGACGATCCGGGGGAGACGGGGAGAGAAAAGAGAGTCGACAATCTTCAACACCACCAACGAGGGACTCTGCTCCATGTCGACGTCGAACTTCTATCGAGATAAATTGCCGCAGAGAGACGGCAACGTCGGAAAACGAAACCATCTGGAGATCAAGAGGAAGAACAACACTTCGAAGCGATGATCAAGGGAAGTACTCTCACTGTAATCGTGAGGATACTGGGCAAGAGGAATGGGGTCAACGGATGACCAAGATGTCAACCAGAGTCAGAGAACTAAAGGTACTACAAGATTTCCCAAACCTGAGGTCGGAATCGAAACAATACGCTGCAAGCAAGGCATTGTAATGGTTCTGAAACTTCACACACTCGAGATCCTAAAGTTTGAAGGGGGATAAGTCGAGAGTAAAACACTTATGACACTTGTCCTGACAAGAGGAAGGGTAAGGAGTAAAAAGATTCCTACTCTCCGATAACTAGCTTAGTAACTACAAAATAGTTTTTTTCTATACTCGACTTCGTCCAGAAAAGGGATCCTACGGTCGGTAAGGCTCTGATACCAAGTTGCAAGGCCCGATATGCAGTACTGTTCTAGATCTAGATGTTTCCATCCTGATCCAGGACCGAAGCACATATCGGTCCCACCGCGACATATGACAATGCCATATGCCCCAGATTTCCAACATGATATCACAATGTTACAGCTACATGGATACAACATCTCATACAAACGGCATACAACTGCCTTAAATACAATACAACAGCGGAAGATACATGTCTGAGTACAGACTACAATCAAATGCCTAGTGGCAAAGAGAAAATCATCGATCCCCATAACCACACGGGTCCAGGCCCTCCGCCGGGATCCGCCTAACTAGTCGTCGTCGAATCTCTACGTGAAACGTCGATCACCATACCTGTTGTCGATCAAGAACCCTGAAAAGAGTTTGGGGGTAGTATCATAAGTACAGAAGTACTCAGCATCCAACTGTAGTGGTGAACTGACCCAGCAAGGACTTCATCACTAATCATTCTAGGACAACTAGTAGTTTACGGTAAGGATGGGGTAAGTGGTGAGGTTGCTGCCGCACTAGCATTTATGAAGTGGCTAATGATCTAGAGAGTAAGATAAGAAGCCAAGCATTCGGTGAGGAATCGCCTCCAGCAAGTCTGCTATCCACCTACTTACGCAAGCATAACACCTATCCTATCCTTGTCCTCCTCTTCGCATCCCGACGAAGAAGAAGTAGTCAAGGCACACACACGTTGATAAAGTTATATTAAGATTATCTCAGTTGTTGTTGTCTATGAACAAGGAGTAGGTCTCAACTCGTCCATAACCGTGGAAACGGATTCTCGAAAAGATTTAACCCTGCAGGGGTGTACCAACTGCCCATTACAAGGCTCCGCACGCACGCCCATCACTCTCAGTTTCTACCCATCACAGCCAGCCATTTTATGATTTAGTCCCGATAGATCCAAAACGACAGGTCCCTCTAACTAACAACGAACAAATCCGGGTGGCCCCCGGTGAGTCGACACCCAGCTCAGGAGCTGACCGCGCTCTCGATCTGGTCTCTACCGTCTGTCGCAGGTTTGGATTGCCGGTAATTCTCACATGAGGTCGGGTCCTCAGCCGGACAGGTTGGACCAACAAGGAAACAAAGTCCCTGCTGGCCCTGGTTGGTTTAAATGATGTCTTCTAGGAGCGACCCGACAGACATATATGCATGGTTTGCAAATGGTAAACCAGCTTGGGCCACCACTAGAAATATTTGAAGCTAGGTAGGTAAGAAAAGGGGACCCCATAAAATCCCACACGCGGTTAGGCACGCTCAGTCTTAAAACCAATACCCGGAACTTAGATCCTAGGTGACTCGAATGGAACAAAGCGTCAGGGCGGGATAACCTAGACCTTCCATCCTTCGTCGAATATAGTCAACATTATAATAATCATATCATCAACAACAATATAATAATGTGATAGCCCAAACCAAGGAGTAACAGGGTAACATCGTAGCATCCTAAGCATGCATACTAAGCAGGGGCTGAGCAACGAGCAATAGTAACATAGCAGTACAAGGTTTGCTGGGAGGGGACATGGCCGTATCGGTTTGAAAGAGGCTATAAACATGTGGTAGGATCAAACTTCGAACCTATCCTAGACTAGCATGAAAACCGCTGGTTGAAATAGAATGGATAATAAGTAATGTATAGTCCTTGCCTGTTGATAAGTTGGATTCCGAAGGTGTAGTTGATCGCAAGCTCGCAACATCTCCGAGAGTAACCGCGGGGGGCACACAGGAAGGAAACACTGGAAAGCAATCGACGAGAAAGCATCTATTACTACAAAGCAATCACGAGAAAGCATCAACAATAAGGCAACACGAGACATCGCACCTACCGTCGAGAGCGGTTACTAACAGGTTAAGTGGAGTACTCGTCACACACGACAATACCGCACATTTAGAAAGGTTCAAGTTGTTTAGCTACACAAGGTGAGCAAAGGTTGTTAACATGGCATGTCACTCAAGCATGGCATATCACACAAACATTACAAGAGGTGAAGCATAAGATAAATGTAACAACCCATTTGCAATAATAAGAAATCAACATGATATTGTACCTTGTCTGATGACTTTGTCACTTGGCATGATGCTAGAGTTTGACATTTCATGTGGTGATTTAAATTTGCATTGGGATTGGAGCCCATTTGGTTTGTTTGAGTTTGCATCCAAAATGGTTCAAGAAGGGTGTTTGAAGATTTTTTCAATGTTGCATGCATGCTCTCCTTGAGCCCAAACTTGGCATAGCCAATTCCTTGCCCTTCCCAAGATTTTTAAAAACTTTGCAACATTTTTGCCAACTTCAAAAATGTGGGCCACAGTTCAATGTGATTTGAATTTCCAAAAATGGCCCCACATTTTAGTTTCTCAAAAAATGGTCAAACCAATTTTACAAATTGGAGAATATTTCACGGTTTCCAAAACATATTTTTATATGTTTTTCTCTTTTGTGGATTGGCCACAAAAACCCTTGGACTTTTTCTGTTTTTAACAAATGGAAATTGTTTTTTTTGCTGGAGGAAGAGGGCCTGCCAGGCCCAGCCCAGCAGGCCTCGCCCCACTGCTTCGCAGCCTGTCTGGCCCGTGCCACTGAAGCATTACGCAGGGGCAACAAGGACCGCTGGATCGAGATCGGGTGGCCCTGGGTCATCGTCTTTACAGTGTGTCCAGGGTCCCCTCCCTCTATCTCTCACAGTCGGCGGGAGGCGTCGACGTCGACGCGGCCGACGTTGCCTAAGGGCCTCCCCCCTTATAAGCTGAGGTCCCAGGCCCCTCCTGGAACCATAGGTTCCCCTTCCTCCCTCCAATTTCCGCCGCCGCCGCCTGGTTCGTCCTCAGGGACCTCCCCTGTTCCGCCGGTGAGGTTTCAAATTCGCCGCCGTCTTCCCTCGTTCGTGACCGTGCGACCTTCCGCGTCGTCTCCAGCATATCACCGCTCTGTTCCCGTCGTGCAGGGGGAGCGGAACTCCACGAATCGGACCTGCGACGTCGACCATTTGCCGCGGGACCTCGTCTTCCCCGTCGACGGCTGCGTCCTCTGCTTCTTCCTCGCCGAGCTCAGGGTCGCCTCCAGCAACCCCTAGTTGAGCCGCAACCGTCCTTTTCCCCTCAACTCTGCCGCGCCTAGCGTTTAGCCGTAGGACCGTAGTGCCGCCGTGCTTCGCAGCGCCGCCGCACAGCGCGTGCTCGCCATGCCGTGGGGCGTCGACGACGTCTTCCCGCTGTCACAATCCCAAGTTAGGTATGTGCTAGCATTAGCAAGTCACTTTGCATCATGTTAAAAATTTCAAAAGAAATCATTTGATATCAAATTCAAATGCAAAATGGGAGAAGGAACCCCCCCAGATGAATTAATTCAAAAGGCCAGAAATAAATCTTCCCCAAATATTCATGTTGGATTTTTGAAAAGTCTTATAAATGAGTGTGATCACATATCAAGTGATGTGGGACCAACCCCATGCTCATGGATTTTTCAAATATTCAAATAGGACCTTGGATTAATTCAAAAACCCCTATTTGATTTAATATTCAAATAATTTGAATTTTAAAAAGTGCCAAACTTTGCAAATGGCTAGTATATATTATTATAGGGCCATATAAAAAGTTTTAGCATTTTACAAAATGTTTTGCTATTTTATTTAGAAAAACCAAAACAAAGACAGAAAAGAAATTAGAAAAGAAAAACAGAAAGGAGAGAAAAGGCTTACCTGTCGCCTAGGCGAAGGCAGCCCAGCCAGCCCACCCGGCCCAAAGGGGCAAGGGGGTCTTCTTCCCCGACCGCGCGCCTCCAAGCTGCTCGGTGGAATGCCACCGAGCGAGCCGAGCACGTCGCCGCTCTCCCAGCCGCCACCTGCCCCTCTGGAGCCTTCTAACCGCGCCACGCCACGCCTGGACGAGCCGTGCGTCCATTCCCCCGCTCCAGGATAGCTCTCGCTCTCTCTCTCGCCAAGTTCGACGACGACCCGAGCGCCGCCGTCGCCATGGATTGAAGCCCGCGTGGCCACCGTCGTCCCCGAGCCGCGCCGTTGTGTCCATCGTCTTCGTCACCGTCGACTACGTCTCCGTGCAGAAGGAATCGATCTCGGACGTCCTGGAGCCGTTGAATCGAGTCGTCGTCTTCGTCTACGGCCGCCGTGCGCCATCGTCGATTGCGTCCTCGGCAAGCCACCTCCGCCCTCGCCACCAAATCTGTTGAGTTCCTGGTGAGCAATAGCTCAAAACCCCTCTAACTACGCCCTCGATTGCTTCCTCTGTGCCATTCCTCCATGAGAGCCGAAGCTCCTCGCCGCCGGGAACCATGGCGACGGGCGTCTGCTACGCAAACGTCGCCGTCTCCATGTCCTTCATCTCCGCCTTGCTCCTCTGCGACATTTTCGTGCATCGCTGGCTCAAGAAGAGCACCACGGCGAGCTTTGCCTCGAGCCCGTGCCTCTGCCACCGCTAGGGCACGACGCTGGCCCCATTCCAGTTCCCCCCAGCCACCCCCTCCACTCCAGAACGACGAGGGAAACTCCCAGCTCGCGAACGGAGCCAGCAGCACGTCAAACGCGTGCCCAGAGCACGATTCCGACGTGCTCCGGCGTGAACAGTGCACGCCGGCGACGACCCCCCTCCATTAGAGATTAACCCCCCTAAGCTAATCACCCTGGCCCCACCCCCAGTGTCACAGACATGTGGGCCAGCCCCCCTGTTAATCCCCTATGTTAGTTTAATTCGAAGTAAAATGTTAATTAAAACAAACATAGACTTACAGGTGGGACCCCCTGGTCAGGACCCCCCTGACGCCAGCATGACATCACAGTGATGTAGTAAATTCTTTTCTAATTAAAACAATTCCAGAAATTCCAGAAAATGAATTAAACTTTGGAAATTCAGAACTAATTCATTTTAACTCCAAATTTAACATATAATATATGAAAAATGACCAGGAGAAAATAATCTATCCAAATATACAACTTTCAACTATGTTTGAGTTGAATTTAAAATGGGACCAGTAGCATTTTCTATTTGGTTTAATTGGAATTTAATCAAATTAAATTCAAATGCTTTTGCAATTTGAACCTTAGCAACATACCCCAATTCACTTGAACATCAAAGGCATATAATACACATGTCAAGATGAATTACATTGATCAAACAATAGCATTTGCAACTTGGCTAAATTGAATTCAAATTGGAGTCTAAATTTGCAATTCATTTGCAATATACTCCATTTAAATGGAATTGCCTCACACATCTGAAGCATGCAAACCACGTTTCAACCTTCAACCATGTGCTTGTGCATTGTATTTAATTTTCTACCTTGTTTGTTGTTTGTCGAGTAGAAGTTGAACCGGAACAGGAGGCTGCCCCCTTCGTTGAAGACCCCGTGACTGAACCTCGTCAGCAAGGCAAGCAAACCCCCATTGATCATGTCGATAAAATCCCACTTCCCTCTCATGTCTCGCTTATGCATTGTATTGGATGATTACCGTGCTACGTTTCTACCGCATAGATGAACCCATTCCTTTGCATGACCTGTCTTTTGTCACAGTAGTAAGCAAACCACAATCCTAGCAAATGTAGGAGTTGGTTGATATCATGTGGCCCCTGCAATTGTTACTGCTTATTGCATTCTTAGAGTGATACAATGTTGTTACTGTTATGTGAGTCGGGATGGTAGTGATCATGTTGATGATGGTGGAAATGTGTTGGTGAATCTACCCTAATACAAGGTGAACGATGAGAGGCTGTGTAGGAGTACACAGTGGGTTGTCTCGTTGAACACCGCCCTATGTCTGAGTTCTTGTGTGGTGATCCAAGATGAAGAGTGCAACCACAAATTGGGCTCACTGACCCCTCTCAGCCTATTAACTCATCCCTTTCGATGTCCAGATGTCGCAGTAGTTCGGAGTTCTGGTAGGTTTGTGGCCTGGCTGCTAAGTGAGAGAACGGCTCAACCGAGACCGGCTTATGCACCACACACACATCATCTGGGTCCACTTCGGTAAACCGGACGGGTTCACGATAGTGGTAGCCAACCCAGGTAGGCGGCTTTCTTGGACTAGATCGGCTATGAGGTAATAGTTGTGGTGAGCATCCTCGCCGACACTTCTTGAACGGTGTCGAGTACAAAGGCGGTAACTGATGATCATGTGTGTTTAGCGGTACACCCCTGTAGGGTTAAAAAAACTATTCGAGTAGCCGCGTCCGCGGTTAAGGACTGCTTGGAAAGCTTAGCTTAATTATTAGACAACTTGAACTGGATACTTATAAAATTTACCAAGATAAGCGTGAGTGCTATGGCGTGCTTTCTCGTGGGGAAGTCGAGGAAGGCACCATAGTGGTGTAATTGGTTGGAGATGTAGTGGACTCGTGTACGTTTCTTACCTCAAGTCTGGTACTCGTAGTTCAGGACTAGACAAGTCAAAGCTGGCACTTCTGCAATTGAACCCCACCTCCTTTTGCCTTGATACATGTGCATGAGTAGTATAGCTCCTATGTAAGTCTTGCTGAGTACGACTTTGTACTCACGTTTGCTTATTCTATGTTTTAGATGAACCCACTGACCCCGAAGGTGGATTCTTCCTCGAGCTCGACGACTGAAGACCAAGCTAGTGTAGTCCCAGTCAGCAGACTGGTTCCCTCGTGGAGGGCTTTGTGTTTAAATAAGGTTTCTTAAGCCATTTGTTAAGTTTGTCTGTACTCAGACCTACTCTGCTTCCGTTGAATATTGTAATGTTGGATCACATGCTTGTGATCTCTGTGTGCACTCTGTGAGAGTTATCAATAAAATATATACTTTGTAGAGAATTGCAATGATACATGTTGTTCATACAAGGCATGTGTGCTGGGTGTATGTTGATAACATGCATGTCTTTGGATGGGTTTTCGAGAACTTAGTTGTGATCTGGCTGACGGTCTTTTATACACCAAGTGGCCCTTAGATGTGCGCAGCTTGGGGCATCGCGATGCGATTGCTCGTGACTCCGTCACGTGCACACTTTGATGTATGATCGAGCCCTCCCTAGACCTCGACTAAGTGATCGGGCTGGAGTAAGTCTATGTAAAGGTTATAATACAATCGATAGTATGGTTGAGGCGACTTGTGTATGAGTATGGGAGTTCACTACCCATATCATTTAGACTTGTGTGCGGACGATGAGGATCCATCTCAGTTGATCATCCGGTCTGGATGGGGGTGTCCCTCACGTTCGATGCCTTCCGAGAACGTTCTGTGCTTGGCCTTTTCTGCTTAGACAAGTGGGTACGGTTCTCGGCTCTCCATATGATTGTGTTGTAATGAGTCTTGCATACGCTAACCCTGGGTCCCGACAGACTTGGTATCAGAGCAGGACTGACTGTAGGATTATCAGCCTTGGCCGAAGTCGAGTCTAGCTTGCTATAGTTATATAGTTACTCTGGGTATATAAGGGAACAACGTAAGGCTTCTTTTTTCTCCTTACCCTCATCGTTCTGAGTTCTGAGTCACCCTCATCTTGTTCGACGGGAAGATAGGACTAGGCTCATCTATGTCTTACTAGAACATCTCGTTGTTTGCTTCCTTGTAGCCGTAGGAAAGCTGTGTTCGGTTTTCTAGCGTTGTTGTGCTTCCTGATTTCTTACATCGTATGTAAGTGTTGTTTTCATGTTGTAAGAAATTGTCTTTTCTTGCAATTACAGCCGTTATGATGCCCGAGTCATTCCAAGTTTCTTCATAATCTGATGCATTTGCAAACTCCTTCTTTTTGTTTCAGATGGCGGATCTTTCCCCTCGGCAGATTGTTCGTCTGACTAGGTGCCTCGGTGTGCGTGGGCATCCCGCCATGCTGATCGAGATGATGTCCTTCATTGGATACCGATGGTACCCTGAGTACACAGTTGAGGAGCAGTTCCTTGACTTCAACCAGACCCAGTTCCACTGCATTGTCAGGATCTACCCGCACCACACTGGAGTCACTCAGCCTATCCACTTTGGACATGGCATTGGCATGACTGAGAACATGGCTGTGCAGGATGCTGCATACTCATGTATTACCCTGCTGAGAGAGGAGCACGCTATGCTTAGAGGCACATCTTTCCGCTATATCCCTGCTGCACTTCCAGGAGAAGAGGGGTATTACAACGGACTGTACACAGATCACACTTTGGAGGATCCTTTGCTTCAGATCACTGCTCGGCACGCTTGTGATAGAGATCGTGATGCACACGCCCTTCGTTTTGAGCTTCACGCCACTCGTTTCCGTCTGTATCGAGCACTTACACTTCTGGCTCCATTTGTGAGTGTTGGATCAGTGGAGTATGATGCTATCTACCCAGTCAGGACACAGATGCCTTCTCGAGTTGCTTGGCCCGAGATTGGAGGCATTTTTCCACCCCGTGGTCCTCTGCTTCCACCCTACGCTGGACCTAGGCCCCATCCTTGCCCAAATGGATATCAGGGTCCACAGGCCTCCGTGTTTTCCGATGGTCACCTTCAGCTACCGGGTTACGCGGGTAACTTTTACGAGGACTACTATGGAGATGGAGATGAGTGAGACCGCCTGTGGTCTTACTTTAGTGAGGATGTAGTAGTGTCTTTAGTATATTGTACGCAAGGTGTTCTAAGTTCCAGAGGCTTAGATAAATAATGTATAGGAAGTCAGAGTGCCTCTGAAGGATGTATCATCTTCATCACGTTTGTATTAGCTTGGAGCTTGTACTAAAACGATGTATGGTTTGTATGACAACTTGTGAATATATGGCTTGTATGCTTTTATCACCATGTTGTCAAGATGATTACTTCCTTTGCTCTGTGATTCTTCCAGTACCTTCAATACCTTGTTTAGACTCTTCCAATCAAGCCTGTTTGACTTTGGTTTTCACCTTCAGGATGTCTCAAGGAACCCGTGGCCAGCTTGGTCGTGCCCATGGTCGTGTGAACGATCCGGAGGAAGGCAATCTTCCACCCGCACCCACGATGGCTCAGGTTCTGATGGAGGTTGAGAGGAACCGCCGAGACTCTCACCAGTTGCTGGAGGTCATTGCACGCAACACCCCTCAGCAGCGCAATGAATTGGTGTCGTTGAATGACTTCATCCGACTTCATCCCCCGGTTTTCAGCTACTCCACCGAGCCCCTTGACACCGATGACTGGCTTCGAATTATCGAGAGGAAGCTCCAGGCAGGCCATGTTGCAGATGGTGACAAGGTCAGCTATGCCACCTACCACCTCGAGGGTGCAGCTAGCTCTTGGTGGGAGAATTTCCTGAACATGCGTCCCGTTGGACCGCCCACAACTTGGGATGAGTTCTGCACTTCATTCCGTGAGCACCACATTCCAAAGGGTCTTATGGACCGCAAGCGTGAGGAGTTCTGCAACCTCACCCAAGGCAGGAGGTCTATTGACGAGTTTAGTCATGAGTTCATCCGACTTGCTCGTTATGCTACTGAAGAGGTCTGCACCGACGCCAAGAAGCAAGAGAGGTTTCACCGTGGACTCAATACCGGACTCCGTCGTGAGCTCAACCTACATGAATTTGCCACCTTACAGGTCCTTGTCAACAAGGCCATCAAGGCAGAGGACATGAACACCCCCAATGACTTCCGCAAACACCCTAGAGACGATGGTTCATCCAGCTCAGGCTCTCAGAAGCGCAAGATCTGGATCCCCAACAGCATGTTTCGCCAGAACAACCCACCGAGGCCATCCTATGTGGCGCCTCGTACACCAGCTTCGTTCCACCCAGCTCCACCGAACAACCTAGCTCCACGCATTGTCTTTGGAGCCTGCTACAAGTGTGGTCAGGCAGGCCACTACTCCCGCGAGTGTCCCCAGAATCAGCTCCAGAATCAGAATGCTCCACCCCGTGCCGGAGGTAACAACAATGGTTGTGGCAAGACACCCCCGAAGGTCTACACCACCAAACCCGCTCCTCCCGCCACTCGTGGACGTGTGAATCAAATTGCCGCCGAAGAGACTGACGACACCACTGACGTCATTCTTGGTACGCTCCCAGTCAATTATGTTCCTACTTCTGTTCTTTTCGACCCAGGAGCATCTCATTCATTCATGTCGGAAAGTTATGCACTTCGTCATGAGTTATGTTTTGTTGAATTGTCCACCCCAATGATTATTCAAACTCCAGGGTCAAGATGGCAAACTAATAGAGTAAGCCATGGTAATCAAATTGCAATTGAGGGTTTAGTATTCCTTGCTTCACTCATAGCCCTCAAATCTTCAGACATCGATGTAATCCTTGGCATGGATTGGCTGTCAAGGCAGAATGCCTACCTTGATTGCAAAGGAAAATAAGTGAAACTAACCCACCTTTCAGGCAAGACAGCAACTACACCTCACCCAGAACAAGAACCCAAGTGCATTCTTTGAATGTACTTCCCCTTCCCGACCTTGAAGATATTCCGGTGGTTCGTGACTTCCCGGATGTCTTTCCTGAAGAGCTGCCGGGAGTGCCACCCGACAGATGTGTAGAGTTCATAGTAGATCTTATGCCAGGAACCGCACCAATTTCCAGACGCCCATACAAAATGGCCCCACGTGAGTTAGCTGAGCTTAAAACCCAACTTCAAGCTTTGTTGGAAAAAGGCTTCATCCGCCCTAGCTCATCGCCATGGGGTTTCCCCGTTCTGTTCGTAACGAAGAAAGATGGAACAGAAAGGATGTGCGTAGACTATCGCCCGCTAAATCTAGAGACGATAAAGAACAATTACCCACTGCCCAAGATCAATGATCTTTATGATCAACTTGCTGGATCCTCTGTCTTCTCCAAGATGGATTTGAGATTAGGATATCATCAAATCAAAATCCAAAACGAGGACATTCCAAAAACGACTTTTACTACTCGTTATGGTCTTTACGAGTACACCGTCATGTCCTTTGGCTTAACCAATGCCCCCGCCACTTTCTCGCGCATGATGAATTCGATCTTCATGGAGTACTTAGATAAATTTGTTGTGGTTTATCTCGATGACATTCTCATCTACTCGACGAACGAAGAAGAACATGATGAACATCTAAGGCTGCTATTGATGAAACTTAGAGAGCATCGCCTGTATGCTAAATTATCCAAGTGTGAATTTTGGCTACCAGAAGTGACCTACTTAGGCCACATGATTTCTGCAAAAGGCATTGCTGTGAATCCCGAGAGAGTTCAGGCCGTCCTTGACTAGACTCCACCCGAATCGGTTAAGCAAGTTAGGAGTTTTCTTGGCCGAGCCAGCTATTGCCGTTGCTTCGTCGAGAAATTTTCTAAAGTTGCAAAGCCTCTAACTGAACTCCTCAAGAAAGATAAGAAATTCCAATGGACTCCCAAGTGTGAGGAAAGCTTTCAAGAGCTAAAAAGAAGATTGACTTCTGCACCCGTACTTGCGCCTCCAGACACCAAAAAGGATTTCGAGATCTTTTGTGACGCCTCACGGCAAGGGTAAGGATGCATACTTATGCAAGATAGACATGTCGTAGCTTATGCTTCACGCCAGTTGCGTCCACATGAAGAGAACTATCCTACCCATGATCTTGAACTCGCTGCCGTAGTTCATGCCCTGAAGACTTGGCGAGATTACCTCCTTGGTAATCGTTGTGAGATCTATTCCGACCACCAAAGCCTCAAATACATGTTCACCCAGCCAGATCTTAATCTCAGGCAAAGATGCTGGATTGAGTTGATAAAAGATTACGACATAGGAATTTCTTACACCCCAGGCAAAGCCAATGTCATGGCTGATGCACTAAGTCGTATTGTAACAACCTCATGTTGCAACAGTATCAACCACTTCTTCATGAGGAATTTTGCAAGCTCAATCTTGAGATTGTTCCTCATGGCTATCTTTCTACCTTGGTGGCGAAACCAACTCTTTAGGATCAAATCATAGTTGCCCAAAAGCGTGCACGAGGTGTTCGCCGGATCAAGGAGAACATTGCTAGCGGAGTTGCTAAATGTTTCTCCACAGATAGTAAGGGAACGGTATTCTTTGGAAATCGTTTGGTAGTACCTAAGAATAGGGAACTATGGCAACTCATCCTCAAGGAAGCCCATGACACACCCCCTCGATTCATCCCGGTAGTACAAAAATGTACCGAGATCTACGCCAGAGAGTTTGGTGGACTAGGATGAAGAGAGACATTGCTCGATTTGTTGCCGAATGTGATGTTTGTCGTCGCATTAAGGCAGAACACCAAAGACCCGCTGGTACACTTCAACCTTTGCCTATTCCAGAGTGGAAATGGGACAAAGTCGGTATGGACTTCATCACCGGCTTTCCAAAAACCCAGAAAGGAAATGATGCCATCTTCGTTGTCATAGATAGGCTTTCCAAAGTTGCTCATGTAAGAGCAAAGTTATGCCCCCATGAGTTTTGGATATTGTTGGACAAAACAGTAGAGGAACTAACAAGTTTTCTAGTGTAAAACAGATGGTTAGGTTCCTGAAGTTATAGGTCGGTGATAAAGCTTCAACGGAGATTTACATACTTACCGAAGCATATCCTCTGGATTGAAGCTCATCACGGATGTTGACCCCTAAAAAGATAAGGAATCCTGAAGCACGTCTCATCGAAGGAGATGACCAAGATGGCGCAAGACTTAGTAGTTTTTGCGTAGTTCTTTTTCACTTCTTTGAGTCGTAGGAAAAACCGTACTATCAAGAGGGGTTTAGTAAATGTACTCCGAAGGTTTTGGTGAAAAGACTCAGATCGAATCCAAACCTGTGAGAAGCCAGAGTTGAGAAATCTCATGTGCACTAGGCAATGCTTCACCAGCGAAGACTTCGTTCTTTCGGCTCCTGAAGCAGAACCAAGTCCGTGAGTCAGCTTTACTTGGACCGCAAGTAAAGTTGCGCTTTGATTGAAAAAATGACCGTTGCGGACAGGTGTGAAGCTGTCACATCGGGTCATTTAAGACATTTCGCACCTAATATAAGTTCACAGGTCATTGGATGATTGCATATTCTTCAAGACTAATATCCTATATATGCAATTGATTCACTAAGATATGTGTTAGGCTTCCCATCAAAGATATTCTCATCAAGCATTCACTTCGATTATATAAATCTTCGATGCTTGCATTCAGGGGGAGTCAAAAGCTTCATATCTTAGAGTTTGCTCTCAACTCAACTAAAAATTCCATATTTTTATCGATGCCTGTTTTGTCAACAATAGTCAAAAAATGGGGAGATTGTAAGAGAAAAGTTATGCCCCCATGAGTTTTGGATATTGTTGGACAAAACAGTAGAGGAACTAACAAGTTTTCTAGTGTAAAACAGATGGTTAGGTTCCTGAAGTTATAGGTCGGTGATAAAGCTTCAACGAAGATTTACATACTTACCGAAGCATATCCTCAGGATTGAAGCTCATCACGGATGTTGACCCCTAAAAAGATAAGGAATCCTGAAGCACGTCTCATCGAAGGAGATGACCAAGATGGCGCAAGACTTAGTAGTTTTTGCGTAGTTCTTTTTCACTTCTTTGAGTCATAGGAAAAACCGTACTATCATGAGGGTTTTAGTAAATGTACTCCGAAGGTTTTGGTGAAAAGACTCAGATCGAATCCAAACCTGTGAGAAGCTGATAGAGGCGAAGGTGTCCCGATGTTTCGATGAGAGGATGGAGATCGATTTTGGTGGAGTAGACTTTCACGACCCGACTACGAACGTGCGAAGACGTTGCGCCTTAGCAATCGCTAAACCAACTCCGAGAGGTTATTGATCCCGCGGATGCACGATCAACCTGACCACGAAGGTCAATTCCTACAAGCAATCGAAGAACAAGCAAGAACTAAGAATTGCAATCTGGATATTGCGAATATAAGATGAAAGATTAACAGAAGTTGGGGTTCCAATGCGGTCTTGGCCTGGTCGGATGACACAAACGAAGAGCTCGAAGTTGCGGCTATGGCTAACTTAAATCTAATTAAAACCCAAGTCTAAACGACACCCTAAGGGCTGTATATATGGGGGAACAGAGGGGAATTTCGTGGCCCCTTGGAGGTGGGGTCCGAAAACAACCCTAACTCGGTTTCCCCACACATACGGACTCTAAAAACAGCCTATAATGTGGTATTTCGAAATTACATGGGCCCAACCCAATATTAAGGTGACGCAGCACCTATAATTGCCCTTGGACGAAAATAATGAAGTGACATCTCGCGTATTTCGTCCAAGACTTCATGCGCGCCTTATGGTGGCTTCAAAGTGTGATAATCACCACTGGAAGCTCCACTGTACTTTCCCGCGCGCGCACCTTCTTCTCCCTGCTTGATCCCGCTCCAATGACCATCCTTCTTGTCCATGCTAGGTCCTTCATTCATAAGCAAAACAAAAGTATCTAATTTAGGCAGCATCATATGTTCATGAACAATAGAAGGATTCGCAAGAAACGAAAGTACCTGATAATTTAGTTGACGTGCACGTGCTCTAGTAACTGGTCCAGTATGTGTAGTTGGTGAGGATATGGGTGTAACATTAGTAGGGATGTCCTCATCATCCTCCCCTTCTTGAATTGAAGTCGTCCTCGACGGAAGCTCATCATCTTCTCCCAAATAAGGTTTCAAATCTGCAATGTTAAATGTGGGACTAACCCCAAAATCTGCAGGTAGCTCAAGTTTATATGCATTATCATTATTTTTCTGTAAAACCTTAAAGGGACCATCAGCTCGTGGCATTAACTTAGACTTGCGCAAATCAGGAAACCTATCTTTACGTAGATGTAACCAAACAAGATCTCCTGGTTCAAACACAACATGCTTTCGACCCCTATCACCAGCAAGCTTGTATCTAGCATGCATGCGCTCAATGTTTTCTTTAGTTAACTCATGCATTTTTAATATCAATTCAGCACGTTGCTTAGCATCAAAATTAACCTTCTCCGAAGATGGAAGAGGCAGCAAATCAATAGGTGCACGAGGTAGAAAACCATAAACAATCTCAAAAGGGCACATTTTAGTGGTAGAATGCAATGAACGATTATAAGCAAATTAAATATGAGGTAAACATTCTTCCCATAGTTTCAAGTTACTCTTTAAAACAGCCCTAAGCATAGTAGACAATGTCCTATTGACCACTTCAGTTTGTCCATTAGTTTGGGGATGACATGTAGTACTAAAAAGTAGTTTAGTCCCCAACTTAGCCCATAAACATCTCCAAAAATGGCTAAGAAACTTAGTATCACGATCCGAGACAATAGTATTGGGCACACCATGTAAGCGAATAATCTCACGAAAGAATAAATCAGCAACATTAGCAGCATCATCACTTTTATGACATGGTATAAAGTGTGCCATCTTAGAAAATCTAACCACGACAACAAATATGCTATCCCTCCCCTTCTTTGTTCGAGGCAAGCCTAAAACAAAGTCCATGGATATGTCCTCCCACGGAACACTAGGTACAGGTAAAGGCATGTATAAACCATGAGGATTGAGTCGTGACTTAGCTTTTTGACATGTAGTGCAGCGAGCAACAAAACGCTCAACATCCCGTCTCATCTTTGGCCAAAAGAAATGTGTAGCAAGTACGTCCTCCGTCTTCTTCACGCCAAAGTGTCCCATTAAACCTCCTCCATGCGCCTCCTGCAACAACAAAAGACGAATAGAGCTAGCTGGAATGCATAGCTTGTTAGAACGGAACACAAATCCATCATTAAGCACAAACTTCTTCCATGTTCTACCCTCTCTACAATTCTGCAATACATCTTTAAATTCCGCATCATGTACATATTGATCTTTGATTGTCTCTAAACCGAATATCTTGAAGTCAAGTTGTGAAAGCATAGTATAACGACGAGACAATGCATCAGCAATAATATTATCTTTCCCCTTCTTGTGTTTAATGACATAAGGGAAAGTCTCAATAAATTCAACCCACTTAGCATGTCTACGATTAAGTTTTGCTTGACTTCTTATGTGTTTCAAAGATTCATGATCAGAATGTATAACAAATTCTTTGGGCCATAAATAATGTTGCCAAGTTTCTAATGTACGAACAAGAGCATATAATTCCTTATGATAAGTAGAATAATTTAGACTAGGCCCACTCAATTTTTCAGAAAAGTATGCAACAGGTTTAGCATCTTGTAATAACACACCTCCCAAACCAATCCCACTAGCATCGCATTCCAGCTCAAAAGTCTTATTAAAATCAGGAAGTTGGAGCAAAGGAGCATGTGTTAACTTATCTTTCAATACCGTGAAGGCTTCTTCCTGTGCGGTACCCCAAGTAAAAGGCACATCCTTGCGTGTAAGCTCATTGAGAGGTGCAGCAATGGTGCTGAAATCTCTCACAAAACGCCTATAGAATCCAGCGAGGCCAAGAAAACTCCTCACTTGTGTGACCGTTTTGGGCTGCGGCCAACTCTCAATCGCCTCGATCTTGGATTTACCAACTTCAATACCCTGTGGAGTACCAACATAGCCAAGAAACGATACTCGGTCGGTGCAAAAGGTGCACTTCCCAAGGTTACCAAACAAACGTGCATTACGTAGAGCAATAAAAACAACACGTAAATGATCCAAATGTTCCTCCAAAGATTTGCTATAAATCAGTATATCATCAAAATAGACTACCACAAATCGTCCAATGAAAGCACGTAAAACCTCGTTCATTAATCGCATGAAAGTGCTAGGTGCATTAGTTAACCCAAAAGGCATGACTAACCACTCATATAATCCAAACTTAGTTTTAAATGCCGTTTTCCATTCATCTCCTAATTTCATGCGAATTTGATGGTATCCACTACACAAATCAACTTTGGAAAACATGGTAGAGCCACTTAATTCATCAAGCATATCATCTAACCTAGGAATAGGATGACGATAACAAATAGTAATATTATTAATGGCTCGACAATCAACACACATACGCCATGTTCCATCCTTTTTAGGCACTAATATAACAGGAACAACACAAGGACTAAGGGATTCACGTATGTAACCTTTGTCGAGTAGCTCTTGTACTTGACGCTGAATCTCCTTCGTCTCCTCCGGATTGGTACGGTATGGCGCACGGTTGGGCAACGAAGCACCGGGAATTAAGTCAATCTGATGCTCAATCCCTCGAATAGGTGGTAATCCCGGTGGTACGTCTTGTGGAAAGACGTCAATAAACTCCTGCAAAAGGTCAGTGACAACAGGAGGCAAAGAAGGAGGCAATTCCTCAAATGAAAACAAAGCTTCTTTGCACACAAAAGCATAGCACACATATTGACTAACATCCAAATCTGAAATATCAACCTTAGTAGCAAGCAAAGTTGGACTAGTCAATTTAATTTCATTAGAAACAGCAGAAGAAGATTTGCTATTAGTCTTATGTTGTTGCTCAAATTCTTTGGCTGCTATCTCATTTTCACTCTTATTTTTCTCCTGTTTAGCTTTACTAGCTCTAGCAAGATCATCTTTCACAATTTGTTCAGGAGACATAGGAAGTAAAGCAATATTTTTATCCTGATGAACCAGAGTAAACTGATTTCTCCTACCATGGTGTACAATATTCCTATCAAATTGCCATGGTCTAACAAGTAAAAGAGAGCATGCTTGCATGGGTACCACATCACAATCAACATAATCAGCATATGCAGCAAAGCTAAAGTGCACACGAACAGAACGCGTTACCTTAATCTTACCACTATTGTTAAACCACTGAATATAGTACGGATGGGGGTGTGGTCTTGTGGTGAGAGATAGCTTCTCCACCAACTCCATGCTAGCCAAGTTGTTGCAACTCCCTCTGTCAATGATGATGCGAACCGAACGTTCTTTCACCACTCCCTTTGTGTGGAACAAACTATGCCTCTGGTTTTGCTCGGCCTTCGTTACCTGCACACTTAACACACGTTGAGCAACCAAACTAGCATATTTATCCGCATCATCAGGAGCCATATATTCTATATCATAAGCATCATCATGGGCACCCTGTTCCTCATGAGCAATGAGAACTAAAGTCTCCTCATCATAGTCACTCGCTGAATCATACCCACCATCCGCCGTAACAGTCATCACACGCTTGGAGGGACAGTCTTTGGCGAAGTGACCTCCACCTTGGCACCGGCGACATTTAATATCATGATCTCGTGTTTGCCCTGTGGAAGCCATAGATGAAGAAGAACTCGCCGCTGGACCACTCTGTGCACCCTTGAATGGTGGCGCTGGCTGTTTTGGTGGCTCCCTGTAAGAATGAGCGGCTGAAGTAGATGGTGGTGCAGCAGGACGTGTGGATGTAGAAGGTCCACGCGATGTCCATGATGTATTTCGTCCTGCAGAAAAGTTACGTCTCGTAGCGGCCTGTCGATCCTGCACTTCACGTTCAGCTTTACAAGCAAGATGAAACAAACGAGTAATAGTAGCAAAGTCCTTGTATTCTAGAATAGTTTGTATCTCCCTGTTTAAGCCACCCATAAAACGTGCAAGCATAGCTTCATTATCCTCTACTAGGCCACATCTACTCAATCCAGTTTGAAATTCTTGATAATATTCCTCTACAGAATTTTTTCCTTGTCTCAAACGCTGTAATTTTTGGAGCAATTCACGTTGATAATAAGGAGGAACCCAGCGAGTACGCATAGCATCTTTTAAAGCAGCCCAAGTAGTTGGAATATTATTAGCATGCAATCTACAATGTTCAGACCACCAAATAGATGCAAACCCCGTGAATTCACAAACAGCGGCAGTAACACGTCTATTCTCAGGATATTGTAAACATGTAAAGCGTTGTTCAGTTTCTAATTCCCAAGTAAGATAAGCATCCGGAATATATCTACCCTCAAACGGCTTAAGATTCAATTTAAGTTTAGGCACATGTTCATCATCGCGTACCTGAGGGGGTGGTTGGTGTCGACCGTGGCGAATGTTGGGACGTGGACGTCCAGCTGGCTGTTCATAGGCCGCTTCCTGTTCCACCTCCTCCTCGTAATCACCCTCGTAGTTGTCGTCCTGGCCGACGTCAGAAGCAGCAGCAGCAGGTACTGCAGCAGCAGGAGGAGCACCAATACCAGCAGCTTGTCCTCTTGGAAACAGAATCCGTCGTGCACGTGGTAGTGGCGGTGGCTGTGGATGTGGCTGTGCTGGAGCGGCAGCAGGCTGTGTAGGTAGGCGTGCGATCAACTCAGTAAACTTGGCGTCGAGCTTGGTGTCGAACATCTTTTCCACGCCATCAATCGCCTCTGTAAATCTGTTCTCGATGTCATTCACCTGTTCAGACCTCATTTGTGCACATTTATCATGTAGCTCCTTGTTTGTCATGTTCTCCCAATCGGGTGCATCCCGCTCCACTTCATCATGTGATCCTGGCATGGTTAGCAGAAAGAGAGAACACACAGAAATATGATCCTACTTCTACTAATGGGATGTGGGGTGGTGGAAAGCACAAATTCGTCAAGCTTTTCTTTCGTTCTTACCAATTCTTACCTAGCAGCAGGTGGTGACGTACAACCAACGGGTCAAAACTCTCAGAGATGTGGTAGAGCGATGGCCAGGAGGTGTCAAAACGCACGATGTAGAATATATGTGGAGCTGTAGGAAGGCTGACAAGTATGGAAGCAAAAGCTCAACAGTAATCAAAACAGAGATGCAAAGTTGAATAAACACTCAACGTCGGTACTGTGCTGATCCTAGGCTAGACCGTACTAGAGACGCGAGCCTAAAACACCAACGAAAGCACGGCGCGGCACGTAAACAACTGAGAAGCACACTCTGAATTTTTTTTTCTCTTTTTTTTTGCTTTTTTTTTTGCGATGCGGGACTGCGGTGGCTGAAAAAGTGCGAAAAAATCACTATGGTGGCGAACGTCTCAAAATGAGTTTCTGGACCTAAGGAACGTATGGGGACGAAATTTTTTTACCCCTGATTTTTTTTTTGCAAATCACCCCCTTCTACGTACGAAAAAAGATTGGTGAAATCCGACTCTAACAACTCAGACCGTGGTGATGTATATGGACTCGGAGTGGCAGAATGTGGTGGTGTATATGGACTCGGATTGGTGGAACGTGATGAAGTATATGGACTCGGATTGGCGGAACGTGGTGAAGTATATGGACTCGGATTGGCGGAACGTGGTGAAGTATATAGACTCGGATTGGCGGAACGTGGTTGTGTATACTACTGTACGGCGGCGGTGTGACAAACTGTGATCAGAACTCGAAACTCTAAGGGAACTAGACACTAAGATCAGCAACTTGACACAACGATGCAACCGCAAATTCAACAAAGAAAGTACTGAAAAGAAAACTGGACAAAGGCTCGGACTGTTTTGGGAACGTGATGATCTAACCCTAATTTTTGTTTGGCTTTTTCGTGGACTGTAGGTATGAAGAACAGAACCAATCTAGACTACGAAAAACTGGAAAATCTCACCGATCAACCTGGAAATCTGATACCACTTGATAGAGGCGAAGGTGTTCCGATGTTTCGATGAGAGGATGGAGATCGATTTTGGTGGAGTAGACTTTCACGACCCGACTACGAACGTGCGAAGACGTTGCGCCTTAGCAATCGCTAAACCAACTCCGAGAGGTTATTGATCCCGCGGATGCACGATTAACCTGACCACGAAGGTCAATTCCTGCAAGCAATCGAAGAACAAGCAAGAACTAAGAATTGCAATCTGGATATTTCGAATATAAGATGAAAGATTAACAGAAGTTGGGGTTCCAATGCGGTCTTGGCCTGGTCGGATGACACAAACGAAGAGCTCGAAGTTGCGGCTATGGCTAACTTAAATCTAATTAAAACCCAAGTCTAAACGACACCCTAAGGGCTGTATATATGGGGGAACAGAGGGGAATTTCGTGGCCCCTTGGAGGTTGGGTCCGAAAACAACCCTAACTCGGTTTCCCCACACATACGGACTCTAAAAACAGCCTATAATGTGGTATTTCGAAATTACATGGGCCCAGCCCAATATTAAGGTGACGCAGCACCTATAATTGCCCTTGGACGAAAATAATGAAGTCACATCTCGCGTATTTCGTCGAAGACTTCATGCGCGCCTTATGGTGGCTTCAAAGTGTGATAATCACCACTGGAAGCTCCACTGTACTTTCCCGCGCGCGCACCTTCTTCTCCCTGCTTGATCCCGCTCCAATGACCATCCTTCTTGTCCATGCTAGGTCCTTCATTCATAAGCAAAACAAAAGTATCTAATTTAGGCAGCATCATATGTTCATGAACAATAGAAGGATTCGCAAGAAACGAAAGTACCTGATAATTTAGTTGACGTGCACGTGCTCTAGTAACTGGTCCAGTATGTGTAGTTGGTGAGGATATGGGTGTAACATTAGTAGGGATGTCCTCATCAGAAGCCAGAGTTGAGAAATCTCATGTGCACTAGGTAATGCTTCACCAGCGAAGACTTCGTTCTTTCGGCTCCTGAAGCAGAACCAAGTCCGTGAGTCATCTTTACTTGGACCGCAAGTAAAGTTTCGCTTTGATTGAAAATATGACCGTTGCGGACAGGTGTCAAGCTGTTGCATCGGGTCATTTAAGACATTTCGCACCTAGGGATTGCCACCTATAAATACGCCACCCCCACCCTCATTGGCGAGTGGCTGCTCCAAGAATATTTTCTGACAGTGAAGAGAAAGAGCAACCCCACCGAAGCAAACCAAAAACCCATCCACCAAAGCATAAGTGCTATTGATCTGAGTTGATTCATTATGACTTAGGAAGAAGTTTGCTAACCTTTTTATCTTGGAGAACTGCAATTCTCCTAGACGGTTAGAGCGTTGTTCTTCAGAGAGCGAAGAGTTATTGTTGCCTCGAAGTCCTGTTTGTGAAAGGTTTCGGTGATTCCCTCAATAATCAACCACGAGTGAAGAACTGACCAAGCTCAAGGAGATTGGTGCAGTGGAGATACGTACGGAGAGAGGTTAGCTCCTGTGTTCAATCACAAGTCCCTCCAACCAGACGTAGCACTTTGCAGAGTGTGAACTGGTCGAACAAACATCGCCGAGTCAAGAGTTCATTTTACTTTCCGCATTTACATTCAGTTTATCAATTGCTTCAGTGATTTGTTTCAATGCAATTGATTCGATGCTTTTGATTCGCTATGTTATGCTTCAATCTAGTTCTGCTTCACTGTTTACCTGTCTGTTGAATTTCTACTGCTGCTAAGTTATGCTTCACTTCATAGTTTCATGCAAGAATTTGAAGTGATCATTCACCCCCTCCCGCTCTGAACACATACTTGGACTTACAGCTCACTTCCTGCCCGTTCGCGAGTCTATAACTTCTAGCCAGTTAGCGCACTTGTACGTCTCTAGAATTGTGTCCCTTGACGGTGTTCCTTTGGAAATCAATTCTGATCGTGGTAGCCTTTTCACCTCTAGATTTTGGGGAAGCTTTCAGAATGCTATGGGAACTCATCTCTCCTTTAGTACAGCTTTCCATCCTCAGTCTAGTGGTCAAGTCGAAAGGGTTAACCAAATTCTTGAAGACATGCTCAGAGCTTGTGTTATCTCTTTCGGAAAGAATTGGGAGAAGTCTCTTCCATTCGCCGAATTTGATTATAAAAATAGTTTCCAATCTTGTCTAAACATGGCTCCTTTTGAACTCTTATATAAATGATGATGTCGAACACCCCTAAACTGGTCAGAAACTGGTGAAAGACAATTCTTTGGACCGAATATGATCAAGGAAGCAGAAGAGCAAGGTCGCATTGTTCGTGATCAATTGAAAGCAGCCCAGTCTCGTCAGAAAAGCTACTATGATCGTCATCATAGGCAAGAGAGCTACAATCTGGATGAGAAGGCTTACCTTCGGGTTACTCCTCTGAAGGGAACCCAACGTTTCGGTATCAAAGGCAAGTTGGCCCCACGTTACATCGGACCTTTCCGCATTCTTGCTAAACGTGGAGAAGTTGCCTACCAACTTGAACTACCCCCGCACCTTTCCCTAGTACATGATGTATTCCATGTGTCACAACTCAGGCGTTGCTTCAAGGACCCCATCCGCGAAGTCGACCATGAAACGCTTGATCTCCAAGATGACCTTTCTTATCAAGAATACCCCGTTCGTATTCTTGATTCCGCAGAGCGTGTCACTCGTCGTCAGAAGATTAAGTTTCTGAAAGTGAAATGGTCACACCACTCTGAGAGAGAAGCCACGTGGGAAAGAGAAGACCGTCTCCGTGCCGAGTATCCCTCCTTCCTCCCGCGGACTTCTGAATCTCGGGACGAGATTCTTTTGAGTGGGGGCGAGTTGTCACAACCCCAAGTTAGGTATGTGCTAGGATTAGCAAGTCACTTTGCATCATGTTAAAAATTGCAAAAGAAATCATTTGAAATCAAATTCAAATGCAAAATGGGAGAAGGAACCCCCCAGATGAATTAATTCAAAAGACCAGAAATAAATCTTCTCCAAAAATTCATGTTGGATTTTTTAAAAGTCTTATAAATGAGTGTGATCACATATCAAGTGATGTGGGACCAACCCCATGCTCATGGATTTTTCAAATATTCAAATAGGACCTTGGATTAATTCAAAAACCCCTATTTGATTTAATATTCAAATAATTTGAATTTTAAAAAGTGCCAAACTTTGCAAATGGCTAGTATATATTATTATAGGGCCATATAAAAAGTTTTAGCATTTTACAAAATGTTTTGCTATTTTATTTAGAAAAACCAAAACAAAGACAGAAAAGAAATTAGAAAAGAAAAACAGAAAGGGGAGAAAAAGGCTTACCTGTCGCCTAGGCGAAGGAAGCCCAGCCAGCCCACCAGGCCCAAAGGGGCAAGGGGGTCTTCTTCCCCGACCCCGCGCCTCCAAGCTGCTCGGTGGAATGCCACCGAGCTAGCCGAGCACGTCGCCGCTCTCCCAGTCGCCACCTGCCCCTCTGGAGCCTTCTAACCGCGCCACGCCATGCCTGGACGAACCGTGCGTCCATTCCCCCCCTCCAGGATAGCTCTCGCTCTCTCTCTCGCCAAGTTCGACGACGACCCGAGCGCCGCCGTCGCCATGGATTGAAGCCCGCGTGGCCACTGTCGTCCCCGAGCCGCGCTGTTGTGTCCATCGTCTTCGTCACCGTCGACTACGTCTCCGTGCAGAAGGAATCGAGCTCGGACATCCTGGAGCCGCTGAATCGAGTCGTCGTCTTCGTCTACGGCCGCCGTGCGCCATCGTCGATTGCGTCCCCGGCAAGCCACCTCCGCCCTCGCCACCAACTCCGTTGAGTTCCTGGTGAGCCATAGCTCAAAGCCCCTCTAGCAGGCCCTCGATTGCTTCCTCTGTGTCGTTCCGCCATGAGAGCCGAAGCACCTCGCCGCCGGGAACCATGGCGACGGGCCTATGCTACGCAAACGTCGCTGTCTCCATGTCCTTCGTCTCCGCCTTGCTCCTCTGCGACGTTTTCGTGCATCGCTGGCTCAAGAAGAGCACCACGGCGAGCTTTGCCTCGAGCCCGTGCCTCTGCTGCCGCTAGGGCATGACGTCGGCGCCATTCCAGTGCCCCCCAGCCACCCCCTCCAATACAGAACGACGCGGGCAACTCCTAGCTCGCGAACGGAGCCTGCAGCGCGTCAAACGCGTGCCCAGAGCACGATTCCGACGTGCTCCGGCGTGAACAGTGCACGCCGGCGGCGACCCCCCTCCATTAGAGCTTAACCCCCCTAAGCTAATCACCCTGGCACCACCCCAGTGTCACAGACATGTGGGCCAGCCCCCCTGTTAATCCCCTTTGTTAGTTTAATTTGAATTAAAATTTTAATTAAAACAAACAGAGACTTACTGTGGGACCCCCTGGTCAGGACCCCCCTGACGCCAGCATGACATCACAGTGATGCAGTAAATGCTTTTCTAATTAAAACAATTCCAGAAATTCCAGAAATGAATTAAACTTTGGAAATTCATAACTAACTCATTTTAACTCCAAATTTAACATATAATATATGAAAAATGATCAGGAGAAAATAATCTATCCAAATATACAACTTTAAACTATGTTTGAGTTGAATTTAAAATGGGACCAGTAGCATTTTCTATTTTGTTTAATTGGAATTTAATCAAATTAAATTCAAATGATTTTGCAATTTGAACCTTAGCAACATACCCCAATTCACTTGAACATCAGAGGCATATCATACACATGTCAAGATGAATTACATTGGTCAAACAATAGCATTTGCAACTTGGCTAAATTGAATTCAAATTGGAGTTTGAATTTGCAATTCATTTGCAATATACTCTATTTAAATGGAATTGCCTCACACATCAGAAGCAAGAAAACCACGTTTAAACCTTCAACCATGTGCTTGTGCATTGTATTTACTTTGCTACCTTGTTTGTTGTTTGTCGAGTAGAAGTTGAACCGGAACAGGAGGCTGCCCCCTTCGCTGAAGACCCCGTGACTGAACCTCGTCAGCAAGGCAAGCAAGCCCCCATTGATCATGTCGATCAAATCCCACTTCCCTCTCATGTCTCGCTTATGCATTGTATAGGATGATTACCATGCTACGTTTCTACCGCATAGATGAACCCATTCCTTTGCATGACCTATCTTTTGTCATAGTAGTAAGCAAACCACAATCGTAGCAAATGTAGGAGTTGGTTGATATCATGTGGCCCCTGCAATTGTTACTGCTTATTGCATGCTTAGAGTGATACAATGTTGTTACTGTTATGTGAGTCAGGATGGTAGTGATCATGTTGATGATGGTGGAAATGTGTTGGTGAATCTACCCTAATACAAGGTGAACGATGAGAGGCTGTGTAGGAGTACACAGTGGGTTGTCTCGTTGAACACCGCCCTAAGTCCGTGTTCTTGTGTGGTTATCCAAGATGAAGAGTACAACCACACATTGGGCTCACTGACCCCTCTCAGCCTATTAACTCATCCCTTTCGATGTCCAAATGTCGCAGTAGTTCAGAGTTCTGGTAGGTTTGTGGCCTGGCTGCTAAGTGAGAGAACGGCTCAACCGAGACCGGCTTATGCACCACGCACACATCATCTGGGTCCACTTCGGTAAACCGGCCGGGTTCACGATAGTGGTAGCCAACCCAGGTAGGCGACTTTCTTGGACTAGATCGGCTATGAGGTAACAGTTGTGGTGAGCATCCTCGCCGACACTTCTTGAACGGTGTCGAGTACAAAGCCGGTAACTGAAGATCATGTGTGTGTAGCGGTACACCCCTGCAGGGTTAACAAAACTATTCGAATAGCCGCATCTGAGGTTAAGGACTGCTTGGAAAGCTTAGCTTGATTAGTAGACAACTTGCACTGGATACTTATAAAATTTACCAAGATAAGCGTGAGTGCTATGGCGTGCTTTCTCGTGGGGAAGTCGAGGAAGGCACCATAGTGGTGTAATTGGTTGGAGATGTAGTGGACTCGTGTACGCTTCTTACCTCAAGTCTGGTACTCGTAGTTCAGGACTAACCAAGTCGAAGCTGGCACTTCTACAATTGAACCCCACCTCCCGTTGCCTTGATACATGTGCATGAGTAGTATAGCTCCTACGTAAGTCTTGCTGAGTACGACTTTGTACTCACGTTTTCTTATTCTATGTTTTAGATGAACCCACTGACCCAGAAGGTGGATTCTTCCTCGAGCTCGACGACTGAAGACCAAGATAGTGTAGTCCCAGTCAGCAGACTGGTTCCCTCGTGGAGGGCTTTGTGTTTAAATAAGGCTTCTTAAGCCATTTGTTAAGTTTGTCAGTACTCAGACCTACTCTGCTTCCGTTGAATGTTGTAATGTTGGATCACATGCTTGTGATCTCTGTGTGCACTCTGTGAGAGTTATCAATAAAATGTGTACTTTGTAGAGAATTTCAATGATACCTGCTGTTCATACAAGGCATGTGTGCTGCGTGTATGTTGATAACATGCATGTCTTTGTATGGGTTTTCGAGACCTTAGTTGCGATCTGGCTGGCGGTCTTTTATACACCAAGTGACCCTTAGATGTACGCAGCTTGGGGCATCGCGATGCGATTGCTCGTGACTCTGTCACGTGCACACTTTGTTGTAACAAGTCTTGCATACGCTAACCCCGGGTCCCGACACCCGCGTGCTCCAAGGTCTCCCAGGGCGTGCGTATGGCACCCAAGGCTGCCCCTGTTTCCAGCGTTAGGTAGCGCGGCACCCGCGTCTGAAGACTGCGCGTGTCTGTCAGACAGGCCGCCGTGGGATTCAGACGAGCCTGCCATCCCCTCCGATGAGGTCTAGGTCAGGGCCAGAGCACCCGCGTGATCATGGTGCTACCCTCTCGACGTTGCAAGTGTTGCCGTGGCCGCAGGCGCCGTGTGCTCGACGCACGGGACGCCTGAAGTTCGTCGTGTCGCCGGGTTGGCCTGCATCTTCAGAGGAGTTCGTCACCGCTATGTTCCCGTGAAGAATCCGGTGAGGTGGCGAGGAGTTTGTGACAGTAGTGTGCGCCACTGTGTAGCCCGATGTCCCCTCTCGAGTTTCCCCATGGTGGCTCGTCGGAAGGTGGCCGGAGCACGACGGGGAGGTCACCGTGTTTTGGGGTGCAGGAATGGTTGTCAGTGTATTTCGGGTTCAGTTAACCTGAAACGCTAGCTTATCCTCTTTGCACCGCATTGTGTTTCAGATCTCGTCGAGTGGCGCAGTGGTTGGGTGTAGTGGAAGAAGGACTCGGCCTGGGTTCGAATCCCAACCGAGGCACCCCCTTTTTTCTGCCTTTTGCAATGGCATGGGTCTTTGCCTAGTGGGCCTGCAGGCCTATCCGAGTTGGAGAAGAAAAGATGGGCCTGGCGCCCGAATCCAGCCCAGTGCTGACGCCCAGTTTTTTTCCCTTTTCTTTTCTGTTTTTTTTTCAAAATTGATTTGAATTCAAATTCAAATCTGTTTTCGACTTTTGTTCTTTTCTGCCTCAAGCATATCATGCCATATATGTATTTGGGTTAGTTTGACCCACTGGACACAGTGGTGATGACCACTTTACAATTTGCCCCCTCAAATTTTGTGATGGTGGCAATTATGCAAATAGGCCCCTCTTTTCTTTTGTTTTTGCAACCACTTCCCAAAACTCAAATATGGCAACCCATATATGACTTTTGGGGTAGTTTTTCCCAGGGATCAACATGGTGACAGTGGTTTTGCCATTTGAATTTTTCCTGAAAAGCAAGTAGTGCAACTTTGCACTCAGGCACCTTATTCATTTGAATTTGCAACTGTGCTTTGCAAATTCAAATGGAGCCATGTCTTATATGGTTTTGGGTTAGAAAACTGCAGGGATTGCAATGGTGATGTCCATGTGATGTTCTGGGCAACTCATGTGGACATGTTGTGAAACACCTAGCCATATCAACCTGTTTCTTTGCCTTGCATTCTTTCAACTGCAGTGCATGTTGATTTCTGATCATCAGTTCAATTCCAAGTTCTTTTCATATCATCTTCCAATCTTTGCTTCATCAAACCAGCCCCTAGCATATTGTCATATGCAATGTGGTTGGGTTCCTTTCTTTTGATTGCACCTTTTCGATGTCAAGTTCTTCGACATCTCTCCGTCTCCGGAATCGATGTTTTACTTTCACGTTGTAATTATTTCTACTAATTGCATTGTTGATCGTGTCATGTTGCCATGTTACTTACATAAAAATTAAGGCTAAGGCCAAAGCCATAAAAATATAATAATTGCACATGAAGTTGTTGACGTGTCGTCACCACCTTCATTTAAATTGACTAGATAGGGTCACATCATGTCTATTAAACTTGATCATACCATCTTTGCCTGTGCATTGCAACCGTTGCTTACTTGTGTGCCTTTTCCTTGCCGGTACTTTACGTTAGCACCTGAGACTGCCGAGGAGACTTACGTGGAGGTTTCCGACACCGAGCCTGAGGACCCAACTACGTACGCTTCGACGACCGATTACCCAGGCAAGGGGAAGATTTATACCATTACTTGATACCTTTTGGCCTACCTGCCTAGTTGTAGTTTAGAACGTTTTTTTGATCCTATCCACCTTGTTCATGCCATAATCAAACCAAACAGCCATGATCCCCACATCCCAGCAAAACATTGTATTGCTAAGTTACCGCTGCTCAGCCATTGCTTAGTATGAGTAGGAAAACTTGCTGCTTACCCTATGCTATGGTTTGGGATATCATGTGATTTAAAGAAGTTGGTTGATATTTATTATTATTATGATGTTAATTATATATTGACGAATGATGGGAGAGCAGGCTGTTCACGCCAGGTGTTTTGTTCCATTTGAGTCACCTAGGTCCCGAGTTTCGGGTATTGTGTTTCTTGACGAGCGTGCCTAATCGTGTGTGGGATTCTATGGGGTCCCCTTGTCTTACCTACCTAGCTTCATACAATTCTAGTGGTGGCCCGAGCTGATTTACTATTTGGAAACGTGTGTGTGCTTGGTTGGTACCCCACCAGTTTTCGAAACAACCCGGACCAATGGAGACATAGTTCCTCTGGTTGGTCCACACTGGTGAGCTAGGGAAGTCCCCTGTTATATAGGTGAGACTAAACCCGACCTTAGACATACGGTAGAGGCCGATTCGAGAGCGCGACCGGCTTTTGAGTTGGATGTCGACTCACCGGGGGCCACCCGGAATTGTGCGTTGTTAGTTAGAGGGACTTAGACGTTCCGGAGTTTCAGGCGCTTACCTAGCCGAGTGGAAACCGGGCGTACATGAGAAGCCTATGATGGGCAGTTGGTACAACCCTGCAGGGTTAAATCTTTTTGAAAAGCCGTGTCCGCGGTTATGGACGACTTGAGACCTACTCCTTGTTCATAGAATAACATCAATTTGAATCATAATTAAAACTTGCCTACCGTGTGAGTGCCTTGGTTGCTTTTCTTCGTCCAGGGGGACCAAGAGAAAATCCAGGTTGTGTTATGTTTGACATAAGTAGGTGAATAGTGGACTGATGACACGATGTCACGTGTATTCATGGATCTTACCCCTACTCTAATAGAACGATAGCCACCATATATGCTAGTGCGGCTGCAACCTTTACCTTTATCTTGTCTTACCGTAGGGAGTTAGTTATCCTGTAATGATATAATCTCACCCCTGTTTTCCTTTTGTGCTTTTACTGTTTTGCCTGATCGGCCGCTGCAGTTGACTACTACCTCGACCCGAGCACTGGACGATACTTCGTGAAGGTGCCCCCGGAGGATGACGATGAGGATGACTTCGTTCAGTAGATCCTATAGTTGGGTTTCGACGATCCGTGGGTGGACTATTTATGTGCAGCCCTCTCTAGGGTCATTTGGATTTTGACCGTACTCGGTCGTGATTGTCTTCCTCTTGTCGCGTGATGTACTGTTGGGTCTATGGACCTCTGAGATGATGTAATAAATCCCAGCGGCGATGTATGCCCTGGACTCTATATATTTATGTCTTAGTATTAAGTTCATTGTTCTTATACCTGTTGTCGAGAATCCAGAAGCGACACGAGTGCGAGTGTCGTGAGCCGGTGGCCTTTTATGCGCTACTAACTTGATCGGGACGCGAAAGCGACTAACTCGAGTTAGCACCGCATCGGGGGCCTTACAACTTGGTATCAGAGCAGGACTGACTGTAGGACCCCTTACTAGCCGAAGTTGAGTCTAGAAACTATTTTGTAGTTATTAAGGAAAAATCGGAGAGTAGGAACTCTTTCCTTTTGTCAGAACCCTCTGTTAGGTAATGTGCTAGGATCAAAGTCACCTTGCATTCATCAAATAAAATCAAATGGAATTCAAATTCAAACTCAAATGGGAGAAGGAACACCCCCCAGATGAATTAATTCAAATGGCCAGAAATAAAGTTGCTCCAAAAATTCCTTTTGCAATTTTGAAAAGTCTTATAAATGAGTGTGATCACATATCAAGTGATGTGGGACCAACCCCATGCTCATGTATTTTTCAAATATTCAAATAGGACCTTGGAATTAATCAAACACCCCTATTTGAATTAAAGTTCAAATAATTTGAATTTTAAAAATGTTCAAACTTTACAAGTGGCTAGCCTAATATATTATGAGGCCATATAAAAAGTTTCAGCATTTAATAAAATGCCTATCTATTTAATTAGCAAAGCAAAACAAAATTACAGAAAAGAAAACAGAAAGAAAAAGGAAAAAGGAAACTCACCTGGCCATTTCGTCCCAAATCATCGCCCCCTGGCCCAAGCCCACATGGACCCTTTGTCGTCTTCCCCCAGCGCGGCAAGCACCCCGCTGGAGGGCATGCCGATGCCGGCGGCAGCTGCTAGCCTGCCTGGCGCCCCCCAAGCCTTATCTTCTCGCCTGGAGACGCCCAAGCCTATCCTGGATCCATTCCCCCCGTCCAGAGTTTCCTCCCCCTCCTCCCGTGGTCGATTTCGTCGCCGCCCGAAGCTTCACCGGAGAACCCCGCCGTAGAAGACGCGTCCACTGCGAGCTAGAGCTCCTGAAAGCTTGTCCAGAAGATTCCCCGCCTTCGACTCCGTCGCCATGCATCAGATCAAGAGCCCGGAGCCACCGTAGCCGCCTGAATCGCGATCGCGCCGTCACCGGACCCGCAAGACCTCACCGTCGATTCCGTCGCCGTCAAGCCACCTCAGCCCTCGCTACCTCCTCCGTCGAGTTGCTGGTGAGCTCACGGTCAAAACCCCTTTGCTTGCGCCCTCAATCCGTGCCTCCTTCGTGATCTGCCATGGGAGCCGTAGCTCAGCGCTGCCGCGGTGCTCGTCGGCGAGCCCCTGCTACGGAATCAAGCTCGAGCCCATGTCTATCATGATCCCCTTGCTCGGCTGTATCGATCTAGCCTATCCCCGCTACAAGTGGAGCCCTGCATCAAGTTTTGCCTTGCAGCCGTGGCTCCGCCGCCGCAAAGCTCGACGCCGGTGAGCCTACAGGGAACCCAGCCCCTGTTCTTGGTCCCATTCGACGCGCGGCACCAAGAGGTGCGTCTCAGTGGTTGCAGCGCTCGATTTGGGCCACGGGAACGCCGTCTCCGCAGACACCGCCGTCCCTGGACGTCGCCGGCTACTAGCCGCCGGCAGAGCTGACGTGTCCGGCAAGATTAACCACTAATCCCACTCCCAGTGAGGCTGACTAGGTTAGTTTAAATCAAATCAAAACGGTTTAATTAACACACAGTGACACTTGCAGGTGGGACCCCATGGTCAGTGGCCCCCTGACGCCAGCATGAGGTCATGCTGATGCAGTAAATGATTTTCTATTTAAAATATTCCAGAAATTCCATAAAATGAATTAAACTTTGGAAATTCATAACTAATTCATTTTAACTCCAAATTAAACATATAATATATGTTATCAGAAAAATGCAAGGATTCTGAATATGCACTTTTTTTTCATGTTTGACCATTTTAAAATGGGGGAACAGTGAGAACAATGCATATAAATTCCTTTTAAATTCAAATTGAAGTTTGAATTTGCAAAACCTTTGTAATACACTTCATTTAAATGGAAACCCTCACACATCAGAAGCATATACATCAAGTTTCAACCTTCAACCATGTGCTTGTGCATTGTATTTACTTTGCTTCCTTGTTTATTTTTTGTCGAGTAGAAGTTGAACCGGAATAGGAGGCTGCCCCCTTCGTTGAAGACCCCGATACTGAACCTCGTCAGCAATGCAAGAAAACCCCCTTTGATCAAGTCGATAAAATCCCACTTCCTTCTCAGTCTCGCTTATGCATTGTTTAGGATGATTACCATGCTACATTTCTACCGCATAGATGAACCCATTCCTTTGCATGACCTATCATTTGTCACAGTAGTAAGCAAACCACAATCCTAGCAAATATAGGAGTTGATTGATATCATGTGGCCCCTGCAATTGTTACTGCTTATTGCATGCTTATAGTGATACAATGTTGATACTGTTATGTGAGTCGGGATGGTAGCAATCATGTTGATGATGGTGGAAATGTGTTGGTGAATCTACCCTAATACAAGGTGAACGATGAGAGGCTGTGTAGGAGTACACAGTGGGTTGTCTCGTTGAACACCGCCCTAAGTCTGAGTTCTTGTGTGGTGATCCAAGATGAAGAGTACAACCACACATTGGGCTCACTGACCCCTCTCAACCTACTAACTCATCCCTTTCGATGTCAAGATGTCGCAGTAGTTCGGAGTTCTGGTAGGTTTGTGGCCTGGCTGCTAAGTGAGAGAATGGCTCAACTGAGACCGGCTTATGCACCATGCACACATCATATGGGTCCAATTCGGTAAACCGGCCGGGTTCACGATAGTGGTAGCCAACCCAGGTAGGCGGCTTTCTTGGACTAGATCGGCTATGAGGTAACAGTTGTGGTGAGCATCCTCGCCGACACTTCTTGAACGGTGTCGAGTACAAAGGCGGTAACTGATGATCATGTGTGTGTAGCGGTACACCCCTGCAGGGTTAACAAAACTATTCGAATAGCCGCGTCCGCGGTAAGGGACTGCTTGGAAAGCTTAGTTTGATTATTAGAAAACTTGAACTGGATACTTATAAAACTTGCCAAGATAAGCGTGAGTGCTATGGCGAGCTTTCTCGTGGGGAAGTCGAGGAAGGCACCATAGTGGTGTAATTGGTTCGAGATATGTAGTGGACTCGTGTACGCTTCTTACCTCATGTCTGGTACTCGTAGTTCAGGACTAGCTAAGTTAAAGCTGGCACTTCTGCTTATGAACCCACCTCCGTTTACCTCGATACATGTGCATGAGTAGTATAGCTCCTACGTAAGTCTTGCTGAGTACGACTTTGTACTCACGTTTTCTTATTCTATGTTTTGGATGTACCCACTGACCCCGAAGGTGGATTCTTCCTCGAGCTCGACGACCGAAGACCAAGCTAGTGTAGTCCCAGTCAGCAGACTGGTTCCCTCGTGGAGGGCTTGTGTTTAAATAAGGCTTCTTAAGCCATTTGTTAAACTTGTCTGTACCCAGACATAATTTGCTTCCACATGATTGTTGTAATGTTGAATCACGGTCTCGTGATCTCTGTGTGCACTCTGTGGGAGTTATCAATAAAATGTATACTTTGTAGAGAATTGCAATGATACCTGCTGTTCAAACAAGGCATGTGTGTTGCGTGTATGTTTATAATATGCATGTCTATGTATGGGTTTTCGAGACCTTATTTGTGATCTGGCTGACGGTATTTTATACATCAAGTGGCCCTTAGATGTGCGCAGCTTGGGGCATCGCGATGCGATTGCTCGAGATTCTGTCTTGTGCACACTTTGATGTATGATTGAGCCCGCCCTAGACCCCGACTAAGTGATCGGGCTGGAGTAAGTCTATGTAAGGGTTATAATACAATCGATAGTATGGCTGAGGCGACTTGTCTATGAATATGGGAGTTCACCACCCATATCATTTAGACTTGTGTGCGGGCGATGAGGACCCATCTCAGTTGATCATCCGTCCTGGATGGGATGCCCTTCACGTTCGATGCTTTCCGAGAATGTTCTGTGCTTGACCTTGTCTTCTTAGAAAAGTGGGTACGGTTCTCGGCTCTCCATATGATTGTGTTGTAGCGAGTCTTGCATACGCTAACCCCGGGTCCCGACAGACTTGGTATCAGAGCAGGACTGACTGTAGGATTATCAGCCTCTGCCGAAGTCGAGTCTAGCTTGCTATAGTTATATAGTTACTCTGGGTATATAAGGGAACAACGTAAGGCTTCTTTTTTCTCCTTACCTTCATTGTTCTGAGTTCTGAGTCACCCTCATCTTGTTCTACGGGAAGATAGGACTAGGCTCATCTATGTCTTACTCGAACATCTCGTTGTTTGCTTCCTTGTAGCCGTAGGAAAGTTCTGTTCGGTTTGCTAGAGTTGTTATGCTTCCTGATTTCTTACATCGTATGTAAGTGCTGTTTCTATGTTGTAAGAATTTTTTTCTCTCTTGCAATTACAGCCGTTATGCTGTCCGAGTCATTCCAGGTTTCCTCATAATCTGATCCATTTGCAAAATCCTTCGCTCTTTTCGGTTGTCCTTCCAGAAGATTTGTTAGGTCGCATTGCCGACAGCTCCATAGTGTTTGATGTAGGTTTTATTCTAGAAACCTATACTGAATCATTTGCAGCTCTTCCTCCCACTTTAGATGTCTTCTAGCAAGGAGAACCACACTAACCATCTTGCTGGGGTACTTTGCTACTCTGACATATCTATTGTAGCCCCTAGCAAAACATGGTTATCCTCAGGAAAACCATCCAGTAACCCAACCCCTTAAAACTAGCCACCCGACAAATGTGTAGAGTTCATAGTGGATCTTATGCCAGGCACAGCCCCAATTTCCAGACGCCCATACAAAATGGCCCCACGTGAGTTAGATAAGCTTAAAATCCAACTTGAAGCTTTGTCGGCAAAAGGCTTCATCTGCCCTAGCTCATCGCCATGGGGTTGCCCCGTTCTGTTCGTAACGAAGAAAGATGGAACAGAAAGGATGTGCGTAGACTATCGCCCGCTAAATCTAGCGACGATAAAGAACAAGTACCCACTCCCCAGGATCAATGATCTTTATGATCAACTTGCTCGATCCTCTGTCTTCTCCAAGATGGATTTGAGATTAGGATAACATCAAATATAAATATGAAACGAGGACATTACAAAAACGGCTTTCACTACTCGTTATGGTATTTACGAGTACACCGTCATGTCCTTCGGTTCAACCAATGCCCCCACCACTTTCTCACGCATGATTAATTCGATCTTCATGGAGTACCTAGATAAATTTGCTGTAGTTTATCTTGATGACATTCTCATCTACTCTAAGAACGAAGAAGAACATGCCGAACATCTAAGGCTGGTATTGATGAAACTTAGAGAGCATCGCCTGTATGCTAAATTCTCTATGTGTGAATTTTGGCTACCAGAAGTGACCTACTTAGGCCACGTGATTTCTGCAAAAGGCATTGCTGTGAATCCCGAGAGAGTTCAGACCGTCCTTGACTGGACTCCACCTGAATCGGTTAAGAAAGTTAGGAGTTTTCTTGGCCTAGCCAGCTATTGCCGTCGCTTCGTCGAGAACTTTTCTAAAGTTGCAAAGCCTCTAACTGGACTCCTCAAGAAAGATAAGAAATTCCAATGGACTCCCAAGTGCGAGGAAAGCTTTCAAGAGCTAAAAAGAAGATTGACTTCTGCACCCGTACTTGCGCCTCCAGACACCAAAAAGGATTTCGAGATCTTTTGTGACGCCTCACGGCAAGGGTTAGGATGCATACTTATGCAAGATAGACATGTGGTAGCTTATCCTTCACGCCAGTTGCGTTCACATGAAGAGAACTATCCTACCCATGATCTTGAACTCGCTGCCGTAGTTCATGCCCTGACAACTTGGCGACATTACCTCCTTGGTAATCGTTATGAGATCTATTCCGACCACCAAAGCCTCAAATATATTTTCACCCAGCCAGATCTTCATCTCAGGAAAAGACGCTGATTGAGTTGATAAAAGATTACGACATAGGAATTTCTTACACCCCAGGCAAAGCCAATGTCATAGCTGATGCACTAAGTCGTAAGTCGTATTGTAACAACCTCATGTTACAACAGTATCAACCACTTCTTCATGAGGAATTTCGCAAGCTCAATCTTGAGATTGTTCCTCGTGGCTATCTTTCTACCTTGGTGGCGAAACCAACTCTTGAGGATCAAATCATAGTTGCCCAAAGGCGTGCACGAGGTGTTCGCCGGATCAAGGAGAACATTGCTAGCGGAGTTGCTAAATGTTTCTCCACAGATAGTAAAGGAACGGTATTCTTTGGAAATCGTTTGGTAGTACCTAAGAATAGGGAACTAAGGCAACTCATCCTCAAAGCAGCCCATGATACACCCCTCTCGATTCATCCCGGTAGAACAAAAATGTACCGAGATCTACGCCAGAGATTTTGGTGGACTAGGATGAAGAGAGACATTGCTCGATTTGTTGCTGAATGTGATGTTTGTCGTCGCATTAAGGCAGAACACCAAAGACCTGCTGGTACACTTCAACCTTTGCCTATTCCCGAGTGGAAATGGGACAAAGTCGGTATGGACTTCATCACCGGCTTTCCAAAAATTCAGAAAGGAAATGATGCCATCTTCGTTGTCATAGATAGGCTTTCCAAAGTTGCTCACTTCCTTCCCGTTTGCGAGTCTATAACTGCGAGCCAGTTAGCGGATTTGTATGTCTCTAGAATTGTGTCTCTTCACGGAGTTCCTTTGGAAATCAATTCTGATCGTGGTAGCCTTTTCACCTCTAGATTTTGGGCAAGCTTCCAAAATGCTATGGGAACTCATCTCTCCTTTAGTACAACTTTCCATCCTCAGTCTAGCGGTCACGTCGAAAGGGTTAACCAAATTCTTGAAGACATGCTCAGAGCTTGTGTTATCTCATTCAGAAAGAATTGGGAGAAGTCTCTTCGCCGAATTTGCTTATAACAATAGTTTCCAATCTAGTCTGAACATGGCTCCTTTTGAACTCCTATATGGACGACGATGTCGAACACCTTTAAACTAGTCAGAAACCGGTGAAAGACAATTCTTTGGACCGGACATGATCATGGAAGCAGAAGAGCAAGTTCGCATTGCTCGTGATCAATTGAAAGCAGCCCAGTCTCGTCAGGAAAGCTACTATGATCGTCATCATAGGCAAGAGAGCTACAATTTGGATGAGAAGGCTTACCTTCGGGTTACTCCTCTGAAGGGAACCCAACGCTTCGGTATCAAAGGCAAGTTGGCCCCACGTTACATCGGACCTTTCCGCATTTTTACTAAACATGGAGAAGTTGCCTACCAACTTGAACTACCCCCGCACCTTTCCCAAGTACACGATGTATTCCATGTGTCACAACTCAGGCGTTGCTTCAAGGACCCCATCTGCGAAGTCGACCATGAAACGCTTGATCTCCAAGATGACCTTTCTTATCGAGAGTACCCCGTTCGTATTCTTGATTCAGCAGAGCGTGTCACTCGTCGTCAGAAGATTAAGTTTCTGAAAGTGCAATGGTCACACCACTCTGAGAGAGAATCCACGTGGGAAAGAGAAGACCGTCTCCGTGCCGAGTACCCCCTCCTTCCTCCCGCAGACTTCTGAATCTCGGGACGAGATTCTGTTGAGTGGGGGCGAGTTGTCAGAACCCTCTGTTAGGTAATGTGCTAGGATCAAAGTCACCTTGCATTCATCAAAGAAAATCAAATAGAATTCAAATTCAAACTCAAATGGGAGAAGGAACACCCCCCAGATGAATTAATTCAAATGGCCAGAAATAAAGTTGCTCCAAAAATTCCTTTTGCAATTTTGAAAAGTCTTATAAATGAGTGTGATCACATATCAAGTGATGTGGGACCAACCCCATGCTCATGGATTTTTCAAATATTCAAATAGGACCTTGGAATTAATCAAACACCCCTATTTGAATTAAAGTTCAAATAATTTGAATTTTAAAAATGTTTAAACTTTAAAAGTGGCTAGCCTAATATATTATGAGGCCATATAAAAAGTTTTAGCATTTAATAAAATTCCTAGCTATTTAATTAGCAAACAAAAAAAAATTACAGAAAAGAAAACAGAAAGAAAAAGGAAAAAGGAAACTCACCTGGCCATTTCGTCCCAACTCATCGCCCCCCTGGCCCAAGCCCACCTGGACCCCTTGTCGTCTTCCCCCAGCGCGGCAAGCACCTCGCTGGAGGGCATGCCGACACCGGCGGCAACTGCTAGCATGCCTGGCGCCCCCCAAGCCTTATCTTCTCGCCTGGAGACGCCCAAGCCTATCCTGGATCCATTCCCCTCATCCAGAGCTTCCTCCACCTCCTCCCGTGCTCGATTTCGTCGCCGCCCGAAGCTTCACCGGAGCACCCCGCCGTAAAAGACGCGGCCACTGCGAGCTAGAGCTCCTAAAAGCTTGTCCAGAAGCTTCCCCGCCTTCGACTCCGTCGCCATGCATCAGATCAAGAGCCCGGAGCCACCGTAGCCGCCTGAATCGCGATCGCACCGTCACCGGACCCGCAAGACCTCACCGTCGATTCCGTTGCCGTCAAGCCACCTTAGCCCTCGCTACCTCCTCCGTCGAGTTGCTGGTGAGCTCACGGTCAAAACCCCTTTGCTTGCTCCCTCAATCGGTGCCTCCTTCGTGATCTGCCATGGGAGCCGTAGCTCAGCGCCGCCGCGGTGCTCGTCGGCAAGCTCCCGCTACGCAATCAAGCTCGAGCCCATGTCTATCATGATCCCCTTGCTCGGCTGCGTCGATCTAGCCTATCCCTCTTCAAGTGGAGCCCTGCATCAAGTTTTTCCTCGCACCCGTGGCTCCGCCGCCGCAAAGCTCGATGCCGGTGAGCATACAGGGCACCCCAGCACCTGTTCTTGGTCCCATTCGACGCGCGGCACCAAGAGCTGTGTCTCAGTGGTTGCAGCGCTCGATTTGGGCCACGGGAACGCCGTCTCCGCGGACACCGCCGTCCCTGGACGTCGCCGGCGACTAGCCGCCGGCAGAGCTGACGTGTCCGGCGAGATTAACCACTAATCCCACTCCCAGTGAGGCTGACTTGTGGGCCCAGCCCCTGACTAATCACTAGGTTAGTTTAAATCAAATCAAAACGGTTTAATTAACACACAATGACACTTACAGGTGGGACCCCCTGGTCAGTGGCCCCCTGACGCCAGCATGAGGTCATGCTGATGCAGTAAATGATTTTCTATTTAAAATATTCCAGAAATTCCAAAAAAATGAATTAAACTTTGGAAATTCATAACTAATTCATTTTAACTCCAAATTAAACATATAATATATGTAAAATTATCAGAAAAATGCAAGGATTCTGAATTTGTAATTTTTTTTCATGTTTGCCAATTTTAAAATGGGGGAACAGTGAGAACAATGCATATGAATTCCTTTTAAATTCAAACTGAAGTTTGAATTTGCAAAACCTTTGCAATACACTTCATTTAAATGGAAACCCTCACACATCAGAAGCATATACATCAAGTTTCAACCTTCAACCATGTGCTTGCGCATTGTATTTACTTTGCTTCCTTGTTTGTTGTTTGTCAAGTAGAAGTGGAACCAGAACAGGAGGCTGCCCCCTTCGTTGAAGACCCCAATACCGAACCTCGTCAGCAAGGCAAGCAAACCCCCTTTGATCATGTCGATAAAATCCCACTTCCCTCTCAGTCTCGCTTATGCATTGTTGAGGATGATTACCATGCTACATTTCTACCGCATAGATGAACCCATTCCTTTGCATGACCTATCATTTGTCACAGTAGTAAGCAAACCACAATCCTAGCAAATGTAGGAGTTGATTGATATCATGTGGCCCCTGCAATTGTTACTTCTTATTGCATGCTTAGAGTGATACAATGTTGATACTGTTATGTGAGTCGGGATGGTAGCAATCATGTTGATGATGGTGGAAATGTGTTGGTGAATCTACCCTAATACAAGGTGAACGATGAGAGGCTGTGTAGGAGTACACAGTCGGTTGTCTCGTTGAACACCGCCCTAAGTCTGAGTTCTTGTGTGGTGATCCAAGATGAAGAGTACAACCACACATTGGGCTCACTGACCCCTCTCAACCTACTAACTCATCCCTTTTGATGTCAAGATGTCGCAGTAGTTCGGAGTTCTGGTAGGTTTGTGGCCTGGCTGCTAAGTGAGAGAATGGCTCAGCCGAGACCGGCTTATGCACCATGCACACATCATATGGGTCCACTTCGGTAAACCGGCCGGGTTCACGATAGTGGTAGCCAACCCAGGTAGGCGGCTTTCTTGGACTAGATAGGCTATGAGGTAACAGTTGTGGTGAGCATCCTCACCGACACTTCTTGAACGGTGTCGAGTACAAAGGGGGTAACTGATGATCATGTGTGTGTAGCGGTACACCCCTGCAGGGTTAATAAAACTATTCGAATAGCCGCGTCCGCGATAAGGGACTGCTTGGAAAGCTTAGCTTGATTATTAGACAACTTGAACTGGATACTTATAAAACTTGCCAAGATAAGCGTGAGTGCTATGGCGAGCTTTCTCGTGGGGAAGTCGAGGAAGGCACCATAGTGGTGTAATTGGTTGGAGATATGTAGTGGACTCGTGTACGCTTCTTACCTCATGTCTGGTACTCGTAGTTCAGGACTAGCTAAGTCAAAGCTGGCACTTCTTCTTATGAACCCCACCTCCCTTTACCTCGATACATGTGCATGAGTAGTATAGCTCCTACGTAAGTCTTGCTGAATATCACTTTGTACTCACGTTTGCTTATTCTATGTTTTAGATGAACCCACTGACCCCGTAGGTGGATTATTCCTCGAGCTCGACGATTGAAGACCAAGCTAGTGTAGTCCCAGTCAGCAGACTGGTTCCCCGTGGAGGTCTTGTGTTTAAATAAGGCTTCTTAAGCCATTTGTTAAACTTGTCTGTACCCAGACATAATTTTCTTCCGCATGCTTGTTGTAATGTTGGATCACGGTCTCGTGATCTCTATGTGCACTCTGTGAGAGTTATCAATAAAATGTATACTTTGTAGAGAATTGCAATGATACCTGCTGTTCATACAAGGCATGTGTGCTGCGTGTATGTTTATAACATGCATGTCTATGTATGGGTTTTAGAGACCTTAGTTGTGATCTGGCTGGTGGTCTTTTATACACCAAGTGGCCCTTAGATGTGCGCAGCTTGGGGCATCGCGATGCGATTGCTCGAGACTCTGTCTCGTGCACACTTTGATGTATGATCGAGCCCGCCCTAGACCCCGACTAAGTGATCGGGCTGGAGTAAGTCTATGTAAGGGTTATAATACAATCGATAGTATGGTTGAGGCGACTTGTCTATGAGTATGGGAGTTCACCACCCATATCATTTAGACTTGTGTGCGGACGATGTGGACCCATCTCAGTTGATCATCCGGCCTGGATGGGATGCCCCTCACGTTCGATGCTTTCCGAGAACGTTCAGTGCTTGGCCTTGTCTGCTTGATGGACAGGAAGCGAGAGGAGTTCTTGGCTCTGAGACAGGGTGACAGGTCAGTTCAGGAGTACAACCTAGCCTTCGTCAAGCTCGCCAGGTACGCTCCGGAGGAAGTCAGCACAGAGGCCAAGAGGATTTCCAGGTTCCGTGGGGGTCTCAGCACAGAGATCACGTACGCACTCACCCAGTGCAACCCCACGCTGTTCTCATAGTTCGTGGATCAGGCTATCCTCCAGGAGTCAGCCAGAGCAGCGTGGGATGCAGACAGGAAACGTTAGAGAGAGCACAGTTCCGCAGTGATGGTTCACAAGAAGGCAAAGACTTGGGTTATAGAGGCAGCAGTTCCAGCAGAGGGGGGCAGTTGTCCGCACTTTTGCACGCCCTCCCGTCCCAGTTTAGCAGGGGCCTTGCTCTACACCACCACACGCGAGGCCACACAGGCCGCAGCAGCAGCCCAGGCCAGGCGTCATCTGCTACAAGTGCAGAGAGCCGGGGCACACCTCTCCCAACTGCACTGATCCGCGCTTTGCTCGGCTCCCACCGCCTCCACATCACTCTACTCCGAGCACTGCGATGGTGAAGGCACAACCACGTGTAGTCCGAGTGAACAACGTGATGCTCTCAGATGCTCAGCAGTCTTCAGAGATCGTTCTTGGTAGGTTGCTTGTTAGTTCTGTTACTGCGACAGTTCTGTTCGATTCCGGAGCGTCTCATTCTTTCATTTCCAAGTCCTTCGCTCAGCAGTTTGATTTCCAAGCAGAGGTGATGCCTTCTCCGTTGGCCATCTCTACCCCGGGCTCTAAGTTCAGTTCAGCAGTGAAAGTTCCCGATGTGCAGATCTAGATTCAGGGTCTCCTTTTCTCCGCTTCCTTGATTTTGCTTCCACGTTCTGACATTGATGTCATTTTGGGCATGGATTGGCTTGTGCAACACAAGGCCAATATTGATTGTCCAACCAGATCAGTGAAGTTGACACATGATTCAGGTGCATAAGTGTTGTACACTTGTGGCTCTATGACAGGACCAGCACAGTTGTACGCCTTGAACGCAGGAGTTGCACCTTTGCTCGAAGAAGTCAAAGTTGTCTGTGAGTTCCCAGACGTCTTTCCGGAGGAGTTGCCAGGAATTCCCCCAGTTCGAGCTATTGAGTTCGTTATTGAGCTAGAGCCTGGTACCCAGCCGATTTCTCGGCACCCGTAAAAGATGTGTTCGAAGGAGTTGATTGAGCTCAAGAAGCAGTTCAAAGAGTTGGAGGCAGGCGGTTTTATCCGCGCGAGCACTTCCCCTTGGGGTGCACCAGCTTTGTTTGTCCAGAAGAAGGATGGGACTAGCCGCTTGGTCCAGGACTATCGCGGTATCAACAAGAAGACCATCAAGAACAAGTACCCTTTACCCCACATCAATGATCTGTTCGAACAGTTGAATGGGGCTAAGGTGTTTTCCAAGCTTGACTTGAGGATGGGGTATCATCAAATCCGTGTTCGTGAAGAGGATATTCCCAAGACTGCGTTCAGCACACGTTATGGGATGTATGAGTTCACAGTCATGACTTTCGGCTTCTCAAATGCCCCTCCAACATTCATGAGAGTTATGAACTATTTGTTCCAAGAGTGGCTGGATGTGTTTTTGATCCTCTATCTCGACGACATTCTTGTCTATTCCAAGTCAGAGGCCGAACATGAGGAACATCTACGCCTGGTGCTGCAGAAGTTGAGAGAGCACCGTTACTATGCCAAGTTCTCCAAGTGTGAGTTTTGGCTGGACAAAGTCAATTTTCCGGGCCATGTTATTTCCGCTGAAGGAATTGCGGTTGATCCAGAGCGAGTCCGCACTATTCAAGAGTGGGCTCCGCCGAAGAATGTGAAGCAGCTAAGGAGTTTTCTCGGCCTCGCCAGTTATTGTAGGAGGTTTGTGCAGAATTTCTCCAAAATAGCGAAGCCAATGACTGAATTGTTGTGCAAAGGGAAGCGGTACACTTGGTCACCAGCTTGCCAGTCAGCCTTCGAGGAGTTGAAAGAGAAGTTGACCATAGCTCCAATTCTCACGCCGCCAGATGAGTCACAACCTTTTCAGGTGTTTTGTGATGCCACTTTGCAAGGTTTAGGCGGAGTTTTGATGCAAGGCAGGAATATTGTGGCTTATACCTCACGGAAGTTGAAGACGAGTGAGAGGAATTATCCCACGCATGACTTGGAGCTTGTAGCAGTTGTGCACGCATTGATTACTTGGCGACACCTCCTCTTAGGGAGGAAGGTGGATGTGTTCACGGACCACAAGAGTCTGAAATACTTGTTCACTCAGCCAAATCAGAACTTGAGGCAAAGAAGATGGCTTGAAACCATTACTGAGTACACAGTTGATATTCAGTACACGCTTGGGAAGGCGAATGTTATAGCCGATGCGCTGAGCCGCAAGGGCGATTGCGATAATATCCTGGTGCAGAAGATCCACCCTGATTTGTGTGAGTCTTTTCGAAGGCTCAATCTCGAGCTAGTTCCAGCAGGCTACCTTGCCAACCTTGTGGTAGATCCCACTATCCATGAGAAGATTCGTGAAGCTCAATCTGGCAGCTCAATGATACAAAAGATCAAGCAAGGTATTGCCGCCTCAGTTCCAAAGTACGGTTGCTTTTCAGTGCATAGTGACGGCACCGTGTTGTTCGAAGAGCGAGTTGTTGTTTCCAAGGAGGGAGATCTCAGAGAGGTCATGATGAAGGAAGCCCATGATTCCAAGCTGTCTATTCACCCTGGCAGTACAAAGATGTATCAAGATCTCAAGCAAAGCTTTTGGTGGACTCGTATGAAGCGGGATGTTGCCCGTTACGTGTCTCAGTGTGATGTGTGCAGAAGAGTGAAGGCACAACACCAGAAGCCTGCAGGGTTGCTTCAGCCACTTGAGATTCCGGAGTGGAAATGGGATCACATAGAGAGGGATTTCATCACAGGCTTCCCCTTGTCGCAGAAGAAGAACAATTCCATCTTTGTTGTCATTGACAATCTTTCCAAAGTTGCCCACTTCTTTCAAGTGAAGGATTCCATTTCAGCAGCTCAGTTGGAGGATTTGTACACCGCAAGAGTTGTATCTTTGCATGGCATTCCCAAGAAGACCAGTTCCGATAGAGGCATCCTTTTCACCTTTAAGTTCTGGCAGGCCTTTCAAAAGGCGATTGGTACGACAGTGTTGTTCAGTACCGCATATCACCCTCCGACTAGTGGCCAAGTCGAGCGTGTGAACCAAATCCTCGAGGACATGCTTCGAGCATGTGTCATCTCCTTTGGCATGAAGTGGGAAGAATGCTTGCCGTATGCTGAGTTCTCTTACAACAACAACTATCAGGAAAGTCTGCAGGCAGCGCCGTTTGAAGTCTTGTATGGCCGCAAGTGCATGACACCTTTGAACTGGTCCGAGACAGGTGAGAGGCAGCTGTTCGGTCCAGATGTGATCCAAGAGGCAGAGGACAGAGTGAAGATTGTCCGAGAGCACCTAAAGGCAACACAGTCTAGGCAGAAGGCCTATTATGACAAAAGGCACCGTGGTGTAGCGTTTCAGGTTGGTGATTGGGCGTACCTGAGAGTGTCTCCGTTGAGGGGAACTCGCCGTTTTGGTATCAAAGGAAAGCTCGTTCCACGATTTGTCAGACCTTTCCGCATCCTTGAGACTAGAGGACCTCTTTCCTTTCGACTCGAGCTCCCAGAGAGTGTGTCCATAGTGCATGACGTGTTCCATGTGTCCCAGATAAAGCAGTGCTTCAAGCAGCCAGAGCAGGCTGTTGACTTGGGCGAGATACAGCTGAGTGCGGACCTTTCCTACTCAGAGCGTCCAGTCCGTGTTCTTGAGACGTCCGAGCGCAAGACTCGCAACAAGACTGTCAAGTTCATGAAAGTGCAGTGGGCACATCATTCGGAGAAGGAAGCAACGTGGGAGTATCCTGAGTTGTTTCAGGCTTAGATCTCGGGACGAGATCCTGTGTTGGTGGGGGAGTGTCGTAACAGCCCATTTGCAATAATAAGAAACCAACATGATATTGTACCTTGTCTGATGACTTTGTAACTTGGCATGATGCTAGAGTTTGACATTTCATGTGGTGATTTAAATTTTCATTGGGATTGGAGCCCATTTGGTTTGTTTGAGTTTGCATCCAAAATGGTTCAAGAAGGGTGTTTGAAGATTTTTTTTTCAATGTTGCATGCATGCTCTCCTTGACCCCAAACATGGCATAGCCAATTCCTTGCCCTTCCCAAGCTTTTTAAAAACCTTGCAACTTTTTTGCCAACTTAAAAAATGTGGGCCACAGTTCAATGTGATTTGAATTTCCAAAAATGGCCCTACATTTTAGTTCCTCAAAAAATGGTCAAACCAATTTTACAAATTGGAGAATATTTCAAGGTTTCCAAAACATATTTTTATATGTTTTTCTCTTTTGTGGATTGGCCACAAAAACTCTTGGACTTTTTCTGTTTTTAACAAATGAAAATTGTATTTTTTGCTGGAGCCAGAGGACCTGCCAAGCCCAGCCCAGCAGGCCTCGCCCCACTGCTTCGCAGCCCGTCTGGCCCGTGCCACCGAAGCGTTACGCAGAGGCAACAAGGACCGCTGGATCGAGATCGGGTGGCCCTGGGTCATCGTCTTTACAGCGTGTCCAGGGTCCCCTCCCTCTCTCTCTCACAGCCGGCAGGAGGCGTCGACGTCGACGCGACCGACGTGGCCAGAGGGCCTCCCCCCTTATAAGCTGAGGTCCCAGGCCCCTCCTGGAACCCTAGGTTCCCCTTCCTCGCTCCAATTTCCTCCGCCGCCGTCTGGTTCGTCCTCAGGGACCTCCCCTGTTCCGCCGGTGAGGTTTCAAATTCGCCGCCATCTTCCCTTGTTCGTGACCGTGCGACCTTCCGCGTCGTCTCCAGCATCTCACTGCTCCGTTCCCGTCGTGCAGGGGGAGCGTAACTCCACGAATCTGACCCGCGACGTCGACCACTTGCTGCGGGACCTCGTCTTCCCCGTCGACGGCTGCGTCCTCTGCTTCTTCCTCGCCGAGCTCAGGGTCGCCTCCAGCAACCCCTAGTTGAGCCGCAGCCGTCCTTTTCCCCTCAACTCTGCGGCGCCTAGAGTTTAGCCGTATGACCGTAGTGCCGCCGTGCTTCGCAGCGCCGCCGCATAGCGCGTGCTCGCCATGCCGCGGGCCGTCGATGACGTCTTCCCGCGTGCTCCAAGGTCTCCCAGGCCGTGCGTATGGCACCCAAGGTTGCCCCTTTTTCCAGCGTAGGTAGTGCGGCGCCCGTGTCTGAAGACTGCGCGTGTCTGTCAGACAGGCCGCCGTGGGATTCAGACGAGCCTGCCATCCCCTCCGGTGAGGTCTAGGTTAGTGCCAGGGCACCCGCGTGATCGTGGTGCTGCCCTCTCAACGTTGCAAGTGTTTCCGTGGCCGCAAGCGCCGTGTGCTCGACGCACGGGACGCCTGAAGTTGGCCGTGTCGCCGGGTTGGCCTGCATATTCAGAGGAGTTCATCGCCGCTCTGTTCCCGTGAAGAATCCGGCGAGGTGGCGAGGAGTTGGTGACAGTAGTGTGCGCCCCCGTGTAGCCCGATGTCCCCTCTCGAGTTTCCCCATGGTGGCCCGTCGGAAGGTGGCCGAAGCACGACGGGGAGGTCACCATGTTTTGGGGTGCAGGAATGGCTGTCAGTGTATTTCGGGTTCAGTTAACCTGCAACACTAGCTTATCCTCTCTGCACCGCGTTGTGTTTCAGATCTCGTCGAGTGGCGCAGTGGTTGGGGTGCAGTGGAAGAAGGACTCGGCCCGGGTTCAAATCCCAGCCGAGGGACCCCCCCCTTTTTTCTGCCTTTTTGCAATGGCATGGGCCTTTTCCCAGTGGGCCTGCAGGCTGGCCGAGTTGGAGAAGAAAAGATGGGCCTGGTGCCCGAATCCGGCCCAGTGCTGACGCCCAGTTTTTTCCCTTTTCTTTTTTGTTTTCTTTTTTTTTCAAAATTGATTTGAATTCAAATTCAAATCTGTTTTGGACTTTTGTTCTTTTCTGCCTCAAGCATATCATGCCATATATGTATTTGTGGTAGTTTTATCCACTGAACACAGTGGTGATGACCACTTTACAATTTGCCCCCTCAAATTTTGTGATGGTGGCAATTATGCAAATAGGCCCCTCTTTTCTTTTGTTTTTGCTACCACTTCCCAAAACTAAAATATGGCAACCCATATATGACTTTTGGGGTAGTTTTTCCGAAGGATCAACATGGTGACAGTGTTTTTGCCATTTTAATTTTTTCTGAAAAGCAAGTAGTGCAACTTTGCACTCAGGCACCTAAATTCATTTGAATTTGCAACTGTGATTTGCAAATTCAAATCGAGCCATGTCTTATATGGTTTTGGGTTAGAAAATTGCAGGGATTGCAATGGTGATGTCCATGTGATGTTCTGTGCAACTCATGTGGACATGGTGTGAAACACCTAGCCATATCAACCTGTTTCCTTGCCTTGCATTCTTTCAACTGCAGTGCATGTTGATTTCTGATCGCCTGTTCAATTCCAAGTTCTTTTCATATCATCTTCAAATCTTTGCTTCATCAAACCAGCCCCTAGAATATTGTCATATGCAATGTGGCTGGGTTCCTTTCTTTTGATTGCACCTTTCCGATGTCAAGTTCTTCGACGTATCTCCGTCTCCGGAATCGATATTTTACTTTCACGTTGTAATTATTTCTGCTAATTGCATTGTTGATCGTGTCATGTTGCCATGTTACTTACACCAAAATTAAGGCTAAGGCCAAAGCCATAAAAATATAATAATTGCACATGAAGTTGTTGACGTGTCGTCACCACCTTCATTTAAATTGACTAGATAGGGTCACATCATGTTATTAAACTTGATCATACCATCTTTGCCTGTGCATTGCATCCGTTGCTTACTTGTGTGCCTTTTCCTTGCTGGTACTTTACATTAGCACCTGAGACTGCCGAGGAGACTTACGTGGAGGTTTCCGACACCGAGCCCGAGGACCCTGCTACGTCTGCTTCGACGACCGATTACCCAGGCAAAGGGAAGATTTATACCATTACTTGATACCTTTCTGCCTACCTGCCTAGTTGTAGTTTAGAACGTTTGTTTGATCCTATCCACCTTGTTCATGCCATAATCAAACCAAATAGCCATGATCCCCACATCCCAACAAAACATTGTATTGCTAAGTTACCGTTGCTCAGCCATTGCTTAGTATGAGTAGGAAAACTTGCTACTTACCCTATGCTATGGTTTGGGATATCATGTGATTTAAAGAAGTTGGTTGATATTTATTATTATTATGATGTTAATTATATACTGACGGATGATGGGAGACTAGGTTATTCCCGCCAGGTGTTTTGTTCCATTTGAGTCACCTAGGTCCCGAGTTCCGAGTATTGTGTTTCTTGACGAGCGTGCCTAATCGTAGGTGGTATTCTACGGGGTCCCCTTGTCTTACCTACCTAGCTTCATACAATTCTAGTGGTGGCCCGAGCTGATTTACTATTTCCAAACGTGTGTGTGCTTGTTTGGTACCCCAGTAGTTTTCGAAACAACCCGGACCAACGGAGACATAGTTCCTCTGGTTGGTCCACACTGGTGAGCTAGGGAAGTCCCATGTTATATAGGTGAGACTAAACCCGACCTTAGCCATACGGTAGAGGCCGATTCGAGAGCACGGCCGGCTTTTGAGTTGGATGTCGACTCACTGGGGGCCACCCGGAATTGTGCGTTGTTAGTTAGAGGGACTCTGACGTTCCAGAATTTCAGGCGCTTACCTAGCCGAGTGGAAACCGGGCGTACATGCGAAGCCTGTGATGGGCAGTTGGTACACCCCTGCAGGGTTAAATCTTTTCGAAAAGCCATGTCCGCGGTTATGGACGACTTGAGACCTACTCCTTGTTCATAGAATAACATCAATTTGAATCATAATTAAAACTTGCCTACCGTGTGAGTGCCTTTGTTGCTTTTCTTCGTCCAGGGGGACCAAGAGAAAATCCAGGTTGTGTTATGTTTGACGTAAGTAGGTGAATAGTGGACTTATGACACGATGTCACGTGTATTCATGGATCTTACCCCTACTCTAATAGAACGATAGCCACCATATATGCTAGTGCGGCTGCAACCTTTACCTTTATCTTGTCTTACCGTAGGGAGTTAGTTATCCTGTAATGATATAATCTCACCCCTGTTTTCCTTTTGTGCTTTTACTGTTTTTCCTGATTGGCCGCTGCAGTTGACTACTACCTCGACCCGAGCACTGGACGATACTTCGTGAAGGTGCCCCCGGAGGATGACGATGAGGATGACTTCGTTCAGTAGATCCTATAGTTGGGTTCCGACGATCCGTGGGTGGACTATTTATGTGCAGCCCTCTCTAGGGTCATTTGGATTTTGACCGTACTCGGTCGTGATTGTCTTCCTCTTGTCGCGTGATGTACTGTTGGGTCTATGGACCTCTGAGATGATGTAATAAATCCCAGCGGCGATGTATGCCCTGGACTCTATATATTTATGTCTTAGTATTAAGTTCATTGTTCTTATACCTGTTGTCGAGAATCCGGCAACGACACGAGTGCGAGTGTCGTGAGCCGGTGGCCTTTTATGCGCTACTTACTTGATCGGGACGCGAAAGCGACTAACTCGAGTTAGAACCGCATCGGGGGCCTTACAATAAACTAACTATGCTAGTCAATTTAAATGAGGCACAACCTAAACATGGCATAGCACTAAGTGTCGCACGACAATTAAAGGATTTTGTACTGTGCTGCCCTACACCATATTTTAGGTTGGTTAACAACAGCAAAAAATAGCATAAACACAAAGTACACGAAAAACTAATCAAGTTACATGTAAAGAACACTCCAAACGAAGTTATGGTTAAAAAGATACAAGCAAAACAAGTTTGGAACACAATCTGCCAACATCAGGAGGCACACTTTAGAGCAATGCATAAACAGGATAATGAATGCAAACATGCTCACAAATGGTATGCAACTAAAGTAGACATGCCAGGGAAGGCATGGCAAAAATAATCATGCAGATAGGCATCATGAACAACTAATTATAGCCCAAGAAAAATGCAATAAAACATTACTGTTCTAGGACTTAGTGAAAATCAGGAAAACATGGCCGAAACTGTTATTTTCATGCTATATAAACAGGAGAAAAACTATATGCAAAAGTGCAGCAACATGACATAGAAAAATATGAGCATGGAGTAGACATGATGGTGATCAGGTACAAACAAGAATCAAGGTCATATGTATCATAGATCAAAAGATATTAAGCATGCAACATGGTATCGGAGAGTTATAGACTTAGAGAAAAACAGAGGTGGCTGTCAAAAACAGTGGCATAGCAACTTTGGAGCTAAACATAACTATTACCAGGAATGTAAACATGACAATGCAATACATATAATGGAAGTAGACATGATGCTTAACAGTATGCAACAAGAATCAATGCAATAGGCCTCATGGATGTGTCACAATCATCAATCAAACTTGCAATAAAATAACAGCAACAACACACTAGCAGAAAATAATAGCAGTTAACAGTCTGATGCCCACTTCAACATAGATTTGCACCATCAAGATGGCCTCAAATCAAAATGCTCACAAGAGTTGGATTGAAGTTCACAATTCTATTTTTTTTCCTTTTGGGCGCAACGTCATACGGGCTACGGATCACTCGCAAATTACGTTGCAAAACAGTACCAGCAGCATAAATAAAAGACTTAGCAGAAAAATGGAAAAAGAACTAAGGAAAAAAAAGTGGAGCGGCGACTCGGCCTGGCTCACCATTGGGCTGGCCCAACTGGCCAGAGGCGGCTAGGCTGGATGAGATGGGCCGCGGGGCGCCTGGAGGTGGGCCGTGGGGGCGGCGTCGGCCCACACGGCGGTTGGTGGCGGCGTCGGGTCGGGCTCCTCCTGATCCCGATCGGGGGAAGCCGCGATGGCGCTCCGGCCACCGGCGGCGAGGCAGGAGGCGCGCGGCGGGGTCCCAATGCCGTGGGAACGGCGGATCGGCGGCGGCGGCTGCCGGATCCGGGCGAGGGCGACGCGGCAGGTCCTCTGGGCAGAGGATCCGAGCTCGGGGAAGGAGGCCATGGCGGCGGCTCCACGGTGGTCGGCCGGCGGCGCTGTGGATAGAGAGAGGGAGCACGGGTGAGGAGGGAACGAAGAGGAAGAGAGGCGCGGGAGGAGGAGAGCCCCTGGCGAGCGGTGGCGGCTCGCCGACGTCTGGCGTGGCTTGGGCGCGGCGGCGCCAGATGGGCCTGGCGGCGGGCCTAGAGGCGATGGATCCGGCCCTGCAGGGCCCGGATCGGATCTGGGAGGCTGGGGCTTGATGTGAGCCGTTGGATGCAATATCCGACGGCTCTAATTTGCTGGGATCTAGGGTTTCTCAAAATTGGGTTTTATTGGGAAGATCAGGGCAATTTGGAGGGTGGTGGCTGCATATTTTTGTCTAGGGAAACCCGAGAAAGGGGTGTGAGAGTGGTGGTCCTTATATAGCCCAGGTGGCTGGCAGTTTGCAACAACATCCCCGGTTTTTATCTCGCGCGCGCGGTGCTTACGTTTCTGACCGCCGAGGGTCTGCACCTCCGATTCGGGTAAAACTTCGAACTGCACGATCAGCGCGTCGAGCCGGCGGCGTTCACCTCGCGCGGGAACCGTTTCTAGAACACTTTCCGGCGCGCTATAAAAATATCCCGTTTAATTATTAAACGGGGTTTTTCGTTCCGTTGGCTTCGGCTGGTCTTGTGCCGGTTTTCGCGATGGTGATCGGGTGAAACCCGGTGTCGCAAAGGTCGAGTGTCAGGGTGGCAAGGGTCGGTCTCCGTACGATACGAGATAAGAGGGGGAAAATAATCACCGATCGATAAATCGGGGATGCAAACACCGCAAACAAATCAGACAATCAAACAATTCACACAGAAAACAATTTTTTTATTTTTTGTGAAATTTGGGATGTTACATCATCTTACTCTAAATAGATCGTTAGCCACTCATATATTGCTAGTGCGTCTGCAACCTCACCACTGCTCCCATCTTACCCGTGAGAAGTTAGTTACAAGACTTTGATATATTCTCACCCCTTTCTTATCTTTCCCTTTTATGTTTTGCCTGATCGGCCGCTGCAGTTGATTACTACCTCGACTCTTCTTATGGACGCCTTCGTGGAGACTCGACGACGACTAGTTAGGCGGATCCCGGCGGAGAGCCTGGACCCGTGTGATTACGGAAATGGTGTGTTTTACCTTTGCCACTAGGCATATGATTGTAGTCTGTACTCAGACATGTATCTTCCGCTGATGTAATGTATTTAAGGCAGTTGTATGCCGATTGCATGAGATGTTGTATCCATGTAGCTGAAATGTTGTGGTATCATGTTGGAAATCCGGGGCATATGGCATTTGCATATGTCATGGTGGGACCGATATGTGCTTCGTCCCCGGATCTGGATGGAAACATCTAGATCTGGAACAGTACCGCATATCGGGCCTTACAAGCATCTCACCAATGCGGCACGTCGAAGCTGCGCTGTCGCAACCACCACGTCCCAAGCTTCCGAGAAGGCGTCCCCATGGACCACATCGCTCACGTGCATGCGTGTCCTTTTTGTAAATTTGCGTAAACACCCATGGCACTCTGTGGCTGTTCCTTGCACCTATAAAAGGAAGAAGTCGCCCTGGCAAGAGGGGGGGACCCTCCCGGGAAAACAGTGTACTCCGCACCACTACTCGGAAAGAAGATCAGACAAGAAGGAGTAGGGCTTTTAGTCTCCGAACGGTCCGAACCTGCGTAAACCTTGTGTTTGCCCGCTGTGTACCTATCAAGCTTCGAGTGCCGTTCCGACGCCACGACAACCGCCGTCTACATCAAACTATCGGGAACCTGACGTGTTCCCCTTCCCGAACGGCCCCCGGGTCATGCCCTGCCGGAAGCAGCCCTTCTGGAAGGCTTATTCGGGTCAGCGTCACCTCTATTCTCCCCCACCCTCTGGTGCCGGACAAGGGTGGGTTTGATATCTTCAACATCTAGCGTCAGGAGGAGGGCCCGAGAAGCTACCCCCGACATCTGGCACTAGAAGGAGGGCCGACGGTAACGTTGGCCATTATCGTCCCTCTTCATCAATCACGCCCTCGAAGGACGAGTCGCCATGAGGGTCACTACCCTCGACATTAGCGCGGCGACGCCGCACTACGAGTAGTCCCCCTGTCCCCTCAATGGACGCCCGTCTCACAGAATAACCACTGGGCATCAGCCGCTGAGTGTAACTTGGCTACGGCGAAAAAGGTTGGGATCTTGCTACAGGTCCCCTCGTGACTTGCCCCTCCCAAGAGTTTACCGGCTCTACCCCAGTTGGAGTGTGAAGAACCTCGTGTGGCTCCCTATTATGAATCCCTCCTACCTCCCCATCGTGCTCACTTGTGGTGTTCCTCGGGTTAATTTCCTCCGGGAATTGAATTACTTGCGGACGCAATCGATTGAGAAGATTGTGTCGCCCGAGCAACATCACACTCTTGTGTGGCAGCTGCACCGAGCGCAGCCTCCCATGGGTGATTGAGGTCCTACCGCCTCCTCAAACATGAGGGCAGCTTGAGCCTGGCTACCCATGTCCTCTCCCGGCAACTTCCTTGGAAGGAAACCACACAGGGAACCATGGGATGATCCGTCTTCGTGTGGATTATGCTCTGGGTCCGCCCCACAGCCTAGTGCAAGGTTCCTACAAAAGCTCTCACTCCGTGCGAAATGCGTAGATGTATTGCTACCGGTAAAGTCCCACTCGGCGCGTCCGTCACGCGGACCCGATTTCCTGTGTCCCCGGTTTTCGGAAACTTCGGTTCCCCAAGAAGTCGTTTCCGGGACCGGGATAAAGTTCCCGGGAAACCTTCCTCCTCCGCGGAGTCTGGGTACCGGATGTTGTTATCGGCCCGTCAAAGACACGAGCCATATTGTACCGCGCTTTCGAGAGGCATCGATGCCCGTTGTGTGGTCATACCCCGGACGGCCTGCCCAATAACCATCTCGTAAGCCAAATGTGCCCAAAACCCTTTCAAGGATTGACATCATTCACGCGAAGAAGACCCGGCATGCATTCAAGAAACTGGTGCTGCGAGATATCTTGCGGCTCACGCCGCAGGAGGCAAGGTACCAAGTGCATTATTACAAACCCACATTGTTCATCTCGGAAAAGGTAAAACGAGGTAATATACAAGTACATGGGATAATCTCTTCCTAGCCATCATGGTGCTAATATGTTGGATATATGCTCTAGAGGCAAATAATATATGATTATTCCAATATATCTAAGGAAGTTCATAACCAGTTTCATACCATGCTAGAACTGTATCAGTGAAACAATGAAACATGTGTGGTATAAAAAACCCCAAAGTTCCTAGTTAGCCTCTATATCAATAACTAGTTCATGGTCAACATGATGGTCGTGGTTTCGCGATCATTAAGTCTCTTGACTATGAGGTCACCTCACTGGATGAGTGACGTGATGAACATTACCCAAAGTAAGCATTACAACATGATCAATCTTATGAAGGTTCAGTGTTGTAATTACAGAATGTAGTAGACCGTTCCTTTGACCGTGAGTATGTGCATAATTGCTATCTACTCGGATGCTTTGAATTACATCCCACCACCTGACTGAAATATGCGGGTCATAACGGTTGTATCTTGGGTATTCCGTGGAGATATGTTGAGGAGTATTGTTACAAGAGCGGGATTTGTCAATCCATGTGATGGATAGATACTTAGGGCCCACTCGGTGAGATTCCATCCATAAAGCTGTGCAGCGTGTGACTAGGTCACGGGGATGAATATCACGGGAACGAGTGAATAAGGATTTGTCATAACGAGGTTGAACCAGACATAGGATGGCATTGATCGAATCTCGGACCAATCCAGTATCGCTGACAAAGGGAATGCTATACGACGTAAGGTCCAATCGGTATTGATATCCAGAATGCACAAGGGTCATTATGGGCATACAGGTCCCGCTGATGATCATTGACCGTAGCCTCATCTCGGTCATGACTGGAGTGTTCTCGGACCGTAGGGTAACACACTTAAGGGCTCGATGAAATCGGAGACCTTTTCGGAACTATCGGAGTTACTGGAGAATAAAGGAAGCAGCATCGGAAAAGTTCCATGTTGACCCGAAGGAGTTTCGGAGTGAGCCGAAAGAATATGTTTTAGTTATTAATTAATTGAATTAATAATTAAAAACATTTTATTTATAATTTAAAGTGCTATGGGCCTTATTTATGAAAGAGGCCCATTAGGGGAAATAAAGGGCAAAAGAAAAAAAGAGAGAGAGAGGGAGGCGCACCCCCCCTAGCAAGGGACTTTAGTCCCACCTTGCTATGGGAGAGGGGCTGACTCCCTCCCCTCTGCCTATATATAGATGGGCAGGGTGCACATATTTAATACACAGAAATTCGTGAGAAAATAAATATTACTCCGAATTGAGATCGGTTTTCTCTGGTCTTCTCCCCTTCCTCGTTTCTTCCACGGTGGGCTCCCTAGTGTGAGCCTGTAGTGGAATTGAGGCATCTCTGCTAGAATCGGAGGCCGTCGTGCTGCCGAAGCTCCGTCCGGATGTCTGCTTCCGCCACCTTCGCTGGATCAGAGATCGGAGGTCGTCATCCAGTCTCGTACGTGTGCGAGTACTACGAGGTGCTACACGTGTGGCACTACACCCATCCGGGTGCTCAACACATCCAGGGGGCTGTGAAACTTGTTCGACTACACCAGCCACTTTTGCGGGAACGTTTCCCGCGCAATGAACTACACCCCGAGGTATGTTATTCCGCACTCCTTTCCGTTACGGTAATACGGCTAGCTAGATCTTGGGTTATGGGAAACGCTAGTTAGGAAATTTTTTTGTTTTCCGCTGCGCACCCCAACATAATCTTCTCAGCATGCTTGCGGCACTTCTCCTCCACGCGCTTATGCTCCACTGGGTCTGGAACGCTCGTGTACATGGTGTTCAAGTCCAGGGTCAGATTGTGGAACTTCAACCTCGCGAACGCCCACCTATAGATCTCTGAGCACACGTCTTTCACGATCTGGGCCGCTCGTTCCGTACGTCCTGCCTGGTACTTGTCCATCATGTCTGCTGCACTCATGAAGAAAGCCATGAACCTTCAACCCGGAGGTCCTGCGGATCCTTCGGTAGGCCAACATGAGGGATCTGCATCTTGTTCAACACTGTGGCGAAGTTGGCCGCCACGCTTCAGATAGACTTCAACCCCTCGCTGTTCGCCGCCCCTGTGTCGAGCGTACTCGTCCTTTAGATTGGCGAAGGCCTTGTTTGATGTGTCTAGGGTTTAGGGTTTAGGGTCTAGCACGCGGGGACTCGCGGAAACCCTGGGACTCGACGCCTTCCTAAGTCGAGGTCCACGGGATCCAGAGGAAACTCAATATCAATTCAAGTCAGGACTAGACACTTACAACATAACCTATACCTGCTAGAGACCTAGGTGGTGATTCGACTCTATTGTAATCGATACATCGGCTCTTCTAATCAAGGAGTCGATACCCGCAATAAAAAGAAGCAGGAGTAGGTCTTTACATCGAGACAAACAGGGTCCTAAACCTGGGTAAATCACCGAGTCTCTTGTCCATGCCGACTCTCTCCTCGTATCCACCTCGCAGCAAAGGCCTCATGTCAAAGTTCGACTCTTCGAACATCTGCCGTGACTTTCCCACGATAGTTGGCGCCCACCGTGGGTCCTGCACGTGCAGGTGTTGAGGTTCTAGAGGGATCTCTGCAAGGCATGGAAGGATTCGTCACCGGACGAATCACTAGAAGCCAGCACGGTAAGCTCTACATCGACGACTCAACTTGGGGCCCTGAAGCCGATTCCTTTGAATCTAGATATCGTCCCCCAATCGGGTCTATTCACATCTTCATCGCTAGGATGGATGGATCTGAGCCAGAGCGGGATCCTGAACTCCCACGGAAACCTTGAGTCGGCGTCACGCCGGCTCCAAACATACTTTCGTCGGGTTCATTGATGGATCTCTAGAGCCAAAGCGCTCTGTCGAGTCCCCAATGCATGATGCTTCATAAGAAGCAACTGATGATGACTCATACCCTAGTCAAGTAAGCTTCTCTGATGATGGGTCCATCCGATCTGTTGGGAGCAGAAAAACTCGGCATGGGTGCGGCATAATATAAACCGGACTACCCTCACTTTGAGCCTCCATACCGCGTCACGGTATTCATGGCTAACACCGAAGGGCAGGGGAGTCAGGCGGCTTAGAACGCAACCAAAAATCAGGGTGCAGAGCCGGCCGCCAACGCAGTCACTAATCCAGAGAGGGAGCTGGAGGCCCGCTCATCAGGACAAGTTCTCACAGGAACAGAAGCCCTCACCGATACCTTGAACTCTCTCGACGAAGCTTTGGCAACGCCAATGACAACGGAGAATTAGGAGGCCTGGAGGACTAGGGTAGATGGACTCAAACCACGGGTGATGAGCATACAAAGGGAAACCAACACCGAAAGAGAGGAAATGGTGGAATGAGAAACCTGGTTTGCCGAGGAAGCCAGGCGCCTACAACAGGAGTCGGAGCTGATAGAGGCTCAGAGACTCAGCCTCACGCATGTACGCCCTTAAGGACTTGCAAGTTGGATCCCCCTGACTACCGAGGACGAGTGCTCTTCCAGATCTCTCACCAGCCGACTTCGCGAGGATAGACGTCGCGCAGGCAGCTGACTCCTCCGCCACAACCAGATCGGTTCCATACACCTCCTCATCACTACAATAACCCATTGCAAACGTGATGGCTGCAACCCGGTTCCTCACCAACGCACCAATTCATGGAGACACTCCAGGGGACCACGCCGCTCGAGAAGCTATGCACTTACTTAAAACTGCGATCACACAACAAGCCCAACACTCACAAGAACTCCCATACTTACATGGGACCCCATACCAAAGTATGAGTCGGCAGGCAGACTCACCGGGTCCCGCAGCCTCGAGCCGTCGTCACCAGCGTGGAGCACCACCCCTAGACCGTCAAGGGACGGCGAGAATCCTAGACCTACCGGCTAACCCCAACCCGGAGCGCCGTGTGGAGTCGGTGACCCAATTTCCCCATAAGATCAAAACATCGATTTTGTCAGCAGATCCATGGGTAACCAGTGTCTGGTGTCGGCTTTGCGGAATACATGCTTGCCACCAGATTTCAAGGGACCACGTAAAATCCCAAACTATACAGCTGACATGGACCAGGCGATTTGGATCGAAAGCTATGATCTCGCCATGGATATGCTGCAAGCCAGCGAAGGAGTTTGTGCCCGCTACCTCACGATGATGCTGGAAGGGCCGACTCGTACATGTTTCAAGAACCTCCCGGAAAATTCCATCACTTCCTGGACGGATCTTAAAGAAAAGTTCATCAAGAATTTCCAAGGAACTTGCCGGCGAGCCACCACAGTTGTCGACTTGGAGCACTATGTCCAGAAGGAAGGAGATTCGGCCCTGAGTTGGGCACTACTAGTCGCAGAAATAGTCCACTCCTCGGAAACTATTACTACCCGAACATCTATGATCATCTTGGAAAGAAACTGCAAGTTTGAGCCCTTAGTACATAAACTTGGCCGACTCAAGAGAACGATCAATAACATGGGAGAACTCATGAACGTAGTTATCAAGTATGCCAAGTCTGACAAAACCAAGGATGTTGACTCAGAAGAGGATAAAACCTCCCAAAATAAAAAGAATGGCGGCAAAGGATCCCACAGTCAGAATCAACAGGCCAAACGTCGACTCGATCAGACCACTTCTGACTTGGTAGCCAACACAAATGTCGGCTTCCAAAGGAAGAAGCAGGGGGGCAACAACTACCGCAAGTCGGAAGGAAATTTCCGCCCAAACAGCTTTGAAGAAGACATAAAAAGGCCTTGCCCAACACATAGTAAACCCGTCCGTCCATCCAACCACACCTAGGAAGATTGCAACTTCATGAAAGAGTTTGTATGGCGTGGAAGCCAGGGACCACCCGGGTCAGGTGGAGGAGCCGGCCAGAGCAATGGCAACCAAAATTTCGGTCACCAGAGAGCCGGCGCAGTACCTCAGCGCCAAGGACCCGGAGGAGGAGGGCAGCAAAATCAGTCAGGGCTTGCAGGATTTCAAGAAATCCGAAACAACTTCAAGACCACTCAGCATAACATGTCTTCACCACCAGTAGCTGTCGGAGATACAGGAAGCTGCAGCGGAGAGCCGCCTTGGCCGTGGCCACAGAACCAGCTTGTCCCAGGTGGCTCAATTGGTCAGAGCAGCCGGTCACCTGGACAAGGGACGATCACCCCCCGGTGGTAGAGAATCCGAGCACTCTGGCTCTGGTAGTCTCCCCGTAGATTGGAGGATATACACTTGACAAAGTACTCATGGATGAAGGAAGTAGCATCAACATCCTTTACTATGAGACCTTCCGCAGGATGGGATTGACTCAAAAACAACTGTAGACCTCCAACACTGTTTTCCATGGAATAGTCCCAGGCAAGACAGCACGCCCCATAGGCAAGATTTACCTGGAGACGGCCTTTGGAAACGCTGAATTTTTTCGCTCTGAGATCATACCCTTTGAAGTGGTAAAACTCGAGAGCCCATATCATGCCATCTTGGGCAGATCGACTTACGCTAGGTTCATGGCTCGACCGTGTTATGTTTACCTGAAGCTCAATATTGCGGGTCCTCATGGCCCAATTACGGTTGATGGAGCCGGTCCAGGGATACGGATTGTTATGAGCAACATGTGAAATTTGCCGAGTCGGCATCTGCCAAAGAGGATTTATCATCATACCAGGAAAAGTTAGACCCGACAGACTCCACCATCCTAAAGAAACCGACTCCCGACAACAACACCAAGTTTCATTCGGCTCAGGTTACCAACAAAGTCGATTTTGTCCTTGGTGACGCTTGTCAGCAATTCATCATCGGGACAGAGTTATCTGATAAATAGGAAAGAGCGCTCATCGAGTTCCTCCGTTACAATTGGGTCATTTTTGCATGGAAACCTTCTGACATGCCAGGTGTCCGAGGGAACTCGCTGAGCACCACCTAAATATAGATCCGAAACTGAATCCGGTCAAGCAATTCCTTCGCCGTTTCAACGACGAAAGGAGAAACACCATTGGGGTAGAAGTAGCTTGGCTCCTTGCCGCCGGGTTCATCATGGAAGTTTTTTATCCGGAGTGGCTCGCGAACCCGGTCCTCGTTTTGAAAAATAACAGGACCTTGCATATGTGTATTGACTACACCGACTTAAACAAGTCTTGCCCAAAGGATCTCTTTGCGCTACCTCGTATTGACAAAATCATACACTCGACAGCGGGATGTCAGCTCCTGTGTTTTCTTGATGCCTACTATGGTTTTCATCAACTCTTATCTGAGAACTTGGCATATATATGTAAAACTCCACATTTATATGGCTAATTCAGGGGAATCGGGGAGCTCGATGAAACTCATCGACTCTTATCTGAGAACTCGACATATATATGAATTAGCCCACCACGGCTTAATTTTTTGGCCTCTATAGCTCATGCTCATACGACCAACGCTAACCTGACTTAGTCTAAACCTTGGGGGCTTACAGAAATGTCCAGCAAGTTTGGTCCTAAGCACCGGGAACGCTAGTCATATGTTGCCGGCTTACAGAGAGGTCTTGACTCCTGGATAACCCAATAATCTCTCTCAACGCGAGAAGATGAGACATGTTCAAAATCCAGAGTCGGCTTCTATATGAGCCTTCGAAATTATATTTTTTTCATACAAACATCATAGCATACTTCATTTTTTCAATCATGCATAATGTTTTTTTTCTTTTTCAGATAAAATGAGAGTTATACCTATGTGACTCGGCATAGCACCCAGATGCATATACCGACTCCTGAGGACTACATCTCAAAACTTCTCTCAAGATTCGGCACGACGCAATGAAGTTCGTACCAACTCTTGGGGAGTATCACTTCAAAAAAATTATGATTTGGTTCGACACACAAGGTGACCATACCAAACCATGGGGACTACAGTCGATCTATAATATGAGTCGACAACGATACAAGACCGTTCAAATTGACTCAGGGGGCTACAGATACCATCAAACACATTGACTCTCATGCACGAATATATGTTATCCAAAGTCAGGTATAAAACCGACCTACAAAGTTGATGGGAAATTAAAATTCTCATACATCAAATGCTGAGTCTTACATCTGAAGATAACAAGACAAAAGTTGACAAATACTACTAGATAAAACAATAGCTTCAGTGGTCGTCCTCAGAGTCGGCTTCATCATCAGAAGATGAGACTCGGGCCTCCTCCGCATTGTTGTAGAAATCTTCATCACTACTGCTGGAACTCTCCATACAGTAGCCGGCTCGATCACCATCCGAGTCGAAAATCCTGGCCCACAGGGTCTCATCACCATCATATCTAAAGATGATAGTGTCTCCCTTTTGAATATTCCTGGAACGAAGAAAGGTTTTCCAACCCTTCTCCAAGAACCTAGAATCCTAGCTGGAGAAGCTAGTGGCTACCTAGATGGGTCCATGAGGGCACCCCTCGGAGCGGAGCCACAGTCCTGGAGGCTTGGAAGCCACCATGATCTTGGCAAACGATTCAGGAAGAATAACCCAACGATGGATTGTTAAGTAGCACGAGCACCGCTTCCTCTACCCCTGCAACGACCTCTCCCACGGCCTCGCCCATGTCCTCGACCACCGCGGGAACCAGCACTAGATCCATGGTCACTGGCGGCTAAAGGAACACAGGAGTTGAGCTTGGGAGCCATGGAGAAAGTTGCAGAGGGAGGAGAGGAAGAAGAAGATGTGCACACTCAGAAGATTGGATTACCAGATGACTATTTATATAGTCACAAGGAGATGATCAATCAAATCCATAAAACAGGGGTAGATTACCCATGGCAGGTGACATTTATGAGGACTCTTCGATTCTCACCGCGACATAAATGCCCTCAATAGTGGCGTTTCAGGCAGAGAAACCATAAATGCAGTAACGGATCTTTGACTAAAAGTCAAAATGAAATTATCAAAAGATAGAACGTGAAGCGAAGCTAGAAAGATTCGGCTCTGACTCCTAATAAATATTAAGCATCAAAGTCGGTTTGACCAATTGAAATGTCGGTGACCACAATGGAATCAAAGAAGATTACTGTGAAGACTGAAGCATCACACCAATCTTGGGGGCTAATGTCGTGGGGATGGACCAAGCCCATAACCCGTCATTAGATTTATGGTCCGACTCACATAAGGAAAGGCCCGCAAAAGAAAACCTATCCACAAGCCGGATGCGCCAAGTTTCAAAATCGAGGCCGTAGAAGGAATTCGACTTACCTTGTGTAGCACGTATCATATTTGTAAACTAGGATAGGACTCCACTTCGTGTAGGAGTCGTACTCGCGGAATCCCTGGACCCCGCGCCTTTATAAGTCGAGGTCCATGGGATCCAGAGGCAAATCAATCTCAATCCAAGTCAGGACTAGACACTTACAATATAACCTAGATCTCCTAGAGACCTAGGTGGTGATTTGACTATATTGTAATCGATACATCGACTCTTCTAATCGTGGAGTCGATACCCGCAATAATAAGAAGCAGGAGTAGGTCTTTACCTCGAGACAAAGAGGGGACGAACCTGGGTAAATCGCCGAGTCTCTTGTCCATGTCGACTCTCACCTCGTATCCACCTTGTAGCAAAGGTCCCATGTCAAGTTCGACTCTTCGAACATCTGCCGCGACTTTCCCACGACACTAACCCCAATCCCTTGACAACCGACGTCGCCACTTCTGGAAGCTTCTCCGGCCTCCGGGAAGTGTCGTCCATCGGCCTTCGTGGGGCCGACCGCTTGTGCGTCCTCAAAGTGGAGGCCTCCGGAGGTGTTACCTCGATGCTGTCAGGTTCCTTGTTCTCCGGCCCCTCTATAGGGCTCGCTGCTCGCCCAGCCTCGTCCGCACGGGACGGCGATACGTAGGGATTATAGACTGGCGTAGGCGGATCCTCCTCCTCCTCTTCCTCGTCCCAGTCGTCCTCCTCGTACTCTCCATCAGTGGTTCCCGGGAATTCTAAGGACCCCTCGTCCGAAGACGACTCCGATCCCGTCCCCTCTGACGAGTCCTCATCCGAACTCTCCTCGTCCGGGATCTCTTTGACGACTTCCTCCGCGACTGCCATCTTGCTACGGGTGGTTTTCTGCTTTCATCGACCCCTCTGAGAAGGCGAGGCCCCATGTAAGGCCCGACATGCGGTACTTCTCTAGATCTAGATGGTTCCATCCAGATCCGGGGACGAAGCACATATCGGTCCCACCGCGACATATGACAATCTCAAATGCCCCGGATTTCCTACATGATATGACAACATTACAGCTACAAGGATACATCATCTCATACAATCTCCATACAACTTCCTTAATACAATACATCAACGGAAGATACATGTCTGAGTACAGACTACAATCAAATGCCTAGTGGCAAAGGTAAAACACACCGTTCCCACGTCCACACGGGTGCAGGCTCTCCGCCGGGATCCGCCTAACTAGTCGTCGTCGAGTCCCCACGAAGGCGTCTAGAAGAAGGATCGTCGAGCTCCACTAAAGTCCAAGATCGTTTGCATAACATGCGTAAAAGAGAGAAGAAAGGGGTGAGCGATATCGACAATCTTGTAACTAACTTCTCACGGTAAGATGGGGGTAGTGGTTGAGGTTGCAGCCGCACTAGCAATATATGAGGTGGCTAACGATCTATTTAGAGTAAGACGAGCACCAAAACAGTCGATGAGGAATCGCCTCCAACAAGTCTTTCTATCCGCTACTTACGCAAACATAACACCTATCCTATCCTAAACCTACCCTACGCATCCCGACGAAGAAGAAGCAGTGAAGGCACTCACACATTGATCAAGTTATTAAGATTATCTCAGTTGTTGTTGTCTATGAAAAAGGAATAGGTCTGAAGTCGTCCATAACCGTGGACACGGCTTCTCTAAAAGATTTAACCCTACAGGGGTGTACAAACTGCCCATTATAAGCTCTGCATGTACCCCGACTCTCTTAGTTAGGCTCGTTAAGGACACTCATTGAAGAGTTTTCCCGAGAGATCCAGACATCATAGTCCCTCCAACTAACAACGAACAAATCCGGGTGGCCCTCGGTAGAGTCGACACCCAACTCAAGAGTCGGCCATCTCATGAATTGGCATCTTCCGTCTCACGTCAGGTTGGAATGACATCTACAAAGCAGGTAGGCATCCCGCGCTCTGCAAAGTTTTGGACCAACAGGATATACCATCCCACTGGCCCGCGTGAACCTATTCTGAGAACCTGCAGGACCCTTCCCATCTCTCCTAAGGTTCAAATGAAAAACCAGCTTGGGCCACCATTAGAAATGTTTGGAGCTAGGTAGGTAAGAAAAGGGGACCCCATATAATCCCACACACGATTAGGCACGCTCGTCAAGATATACAATACTCGGAACTCGGGTCCTAGGTGACTCGAATGGAACAAAGCATCAAGGTGGGATAGCCTAGACCTTCCATCCTTCGTCGAAAATAGTCAACATTATAATAATCATATATTCCACAACAATATAATAATGTGATAGCCCAATCCAAGGAGTAACAGGATAACAGTTGATAGCATCCTAGCATGCATACTAAACACTGGTTAAGGAAGCAAGGTACATGGCCAAACAAAGGTTTGATGGGATGTGGGGGACATGGCTATTTGGGTTTCATTTGGGAGGCATAAATGTGAGGTGGTAGGATCAAGCAATCGTTCTATCCTATACCTAGGCACAAGTGAGTTAAAAGTTATAAGCATGATATATGCTCCCCCTGACCTAATGAGAAGACGAAGACGAAGGTGTAGTCGAACACAAACTCGCATCGTCTCCGAGAGTACCCGCGGAAGCACACAAGAAGGAAACACTGGAAAGACAATCGACGAGCAAGCATCTATTACTATGGAGCAATCACCATCAAGCAACAACAAGAAGGCATCACGAGACAATGCACTACGATACACATCTATCGTCGAGAGCGGTTACTAACAGTTTAAGTGAAGTATCGGTCACACACGACGATACCACACATTTATAATGGTTCAAGTTGTTTAGCTACACAACATGAGCAGACGTTGTTAACATGGCATCTCACTCATGCATGGCATATCACACAATCATGGATAGAGGTGAAGCATAAAGTAAACTATCTATGCTAGTCAATTTAAGTGAGACAAAAATCCTAAACATGGCATTTCACTAAGTACCCCACGACAATTAAAGAATTTATTACAGTTTTTCCCTAAACCGTATTTTATATTGGTTAACAACAGCAAACAATAGAACAATCACAATCTACATGAAATTCTAGTCAAGTTCCATATAAAGAACATTTTAGTAGAAGCAACGGTTAAAAAGTTACGCCCTATTACATTTACGGTGGCATGCGACGTAATTAGCAGATAAACAACATGTAGACTAGTTCAAACATGGCAAAGAGCAACATTTTATTAATCTACACGAAAAACTAAGCAATTTTCATGTATAATGCGTTGCGATCCAAGCTACTATTAAAACGATATTGTAATCGCCAAATCGCATAAATATAATACAATCTGCCATTAAATAACAAGGAAAAATAAATAAATATTCGTCTACTGGGCTGAATTTGCAGGAAAACCGGCTAAACAATGAGTGCAACCTACTATACTACGCACATAGGCGAGATCTATTCACGAGCCGTCCCAACAGGACTAGCAGCAAGGAAAAAAAAGGGGGCGGCAGGCAGCTCACCATGGGCTCGGCCCAAGTCATGGGAGGGCGGAGGTTAGCTACATAGTTCCTGGGGCGAGATGGGCGCAATAGGACAGGGAAGTCGCATGCGGAGCTGGGCCGTGGACGAGGCGGTGGGCCTCGCGGGGTAGTCGGCCCACGTGGGCGCAACAACGGCTAGGATGAGCCGTCATGGCTCGCTCGTCCTGGACAGAACCGAGCGGCAGCGGCTGGCAGCGCCGGCAGAGCTCTAGCGCGGTGGGGTCCATGGCGGCGGCGGATCACGGGAAAGGGTGCGAACGACGCTAGATCTGCGGGGGGAGACCGGTTCCCGGCGGTGCATGGCGATGAAGTGGCCGCGGCGAGCTTCAAAGGACATGGCGGCCGGTCCTAGACAAAACAGAGAGAAGAGAAGGAGATGAACCGGGGAAGAAGGAGAAAGGAGGGCGCGCGATGTGGGGGAGGAGAAGGGAGGCGAGGCGAGGAGGGAGCTCATCGCGGCGGCGCGCGGCTCGCCGATGGCGGCCTGTGACGGGTAGCGCGACGGCTCGATCGTGGACCTCCATGGGAAGGGCCATGACGACGACAAGCGGGCCTACGGGGCCCGAACGGCTGGAGGGAGCTGGAAGGGGCAACGTGGCAGTCTGAGTGCCCCTCATCTGCAGATCGAATGGCTGTGGTTGCTTCAGATCTAGGGTTTTGGGATTGGGAGGACTTTGGGGCAGATCTGAAAGGGTTTCAGGGGGTGGCTGCAAATTGTAGGGGAAACCCTAATGAAATGGGGGGAGAGAGTGGGGTCGATTTATAGGCTGGTTGGCTGGCAGGTTTACGCAAACACACTCGTTTCTCTCTCGCGTGCCCGATTGTCCACGTTTCTGACTGCTGGGAGTCCATACGACCTCCGATTCAGGCAAAATATCGAACCACGCGCTTAGCGCGGCGAGCCGGTCATTTCTACCTCAGTTCGGTACCGTTCCGAGATCATTTTTTTCGCGCCCAAATAATCCATTTATTAAATGAACGGGGTTTTCGTTCCGATGGTGATGGCTGGTCTCGTGCCGGAAGTTGCGACGGTGTCGCAAAAGGTTCTGTGCCATGGTGGGAAGGTGTAACAACCCAGTTTTCAAAAAAATTAAAATTTTTGTTTTCGGTGTGAATTGTTTGACTGTCTGATTTGTTTGCGGTGTTTGCATCCCCGATTTATCGATCGACGATTATTTTTTCCCCTCTTATCTCGTACAGGACGGAGACCGACCCTTGCCACCCTGACCCTCGACCTTTGCGACACCGGGTTTCACCCGATCACCGTCGCGAAAACCGCATGAGACCAGCCGCAGCCAACGGAACGAAAAACCCCGTTTAATAATTAGACGGGATATTTTATAGCGCGCCAGAAAGTGTTTTCAGAACGGTTCCCGCGCGAGGTGAACGCCGCCGTCTCGACGCGTTGATCGCGAAGTTCAAAGTTTTACCCGAATCGGAGGTCCTGCGGACCCTCGGCGGTCAGAAACGTGAGCACCGCTCGCGCGAGATAAAAACCGGGGATGTTTTTGCAAACTGCCAGCCACCTGGGCTATATAAAGACCACCACACTCCCCTAGGCCTTCTAGGGTTTCCCCCATGTAAAATTTGCAGCCACCCTCCTCACAATAGCCTCATTTTTTGCAATTAACCCATTTTTCCAAAAAAATCTAGCTCCATGCGATCTGGACCGTTGGATCGCCCAATCCAATGGCCCAGGGAGCTCTCCAGCCTCCAACCTCCTCCCGCGCTCCCGTGGACGCAGCCACCGCCCGTGGAGGCCGAAGCCGCCACCACCTCGCTCCGGCTGGCGAGCCGCCGCCGGTCCCCACCGCGCGCCGCCGCGCCCCTCTCCTCGTTCCCCTGCGGCCTTCCTCTTCTCCTCCCTCTCACCTCGTCCCTCTCCTCCTTCGCAGGTGCTCCACCGCCGTCGAACAGGGGAGCCGCCGCAGCGCCATGGCCGGCCCGAGCCGCAGCCGCCATGGCCTCGAGCTCGCCCGAGCACGGCCCGCGACACCACCGCATCCAGCCTCGCCGCCAACCCCCTTCGGCCTCCTCTAGAACCTCTGCGCCGCCTGGGCTCAGACCGTTTTTATTTTTTTTGTATTGTATTGTTTTTTTTATTTTTTGTTATTTTTTTCTAAGTCCTTTTATTTTGCTGTTGTGATCTGTTTTGCAACGTAATTAGCGCTAAATCTGTAGCTCGGATCGCGATGCGCCCAAAATGAAAATTGCTTAGAGTTGTGTGTACTTCAATTCATCTTTTGTGAGAATTTTGATTTGAGGCCATCTTGATGGTGCAAATCTGTGTTTAAGTGGGCATCAGGCCGTTAAACTGCTACTAATTGCTGTTATGTGCTGTTGTTGTTATTTTGTTGCAACTTTCCTTGATGATTGTGACAAATCCATGAGGCCTATTGCATCGATTCTTTTTCCTATGTGTTAAGCATCATGTGTACTTCATTTCCATGCTTTAACTTGTCATGTTTGGGTGCTTTAGCTATATTAAATCTTGCTCCAAAGTAGCTACCCTGTTGTTAATGTGCGGATGTTGCTGAAACTGTTAATTTGTTGCAACTTCGGTCGACGAGTGTGTCGCGACCGTTTATCAGAATTGAGTTATTCCAATTGCATATTGTTAAGCATCATGTCTAATTCCATTATATGTATTGCATTGTCATGATATGCTTGCTGGTCATATAGTTATTGAGCTCCAAAGTTGCTATCCCGCTGTTTTTGACAGCCACCTCTGTTTTTCTCTAAGTCTGCAACGTTCCGATGCCATGTTGTTTGCTTAATATCTTTTGATCTATGATGCCTATTTGCATGATTATTTTTGCCATGCCTTCCCTGTCATGTCTACTTTAGTTCCATATCATTTGTGAGCATGTTTGCATTGATTATCCTGTTTATGCATTGCTCTAAAGTGTGCTTCCTGATGTAGGCAGATTGTGCCCGTAACTTGTTTTGCTTGTATCTTTTTAACCGTAACTCCGTTTGGGGTGTTCTTTATATGTAATTTGATTAGTTTTTCATGTAATTTGTGTTTATGCTATTGTTTGCTGTTGTTAACCAACCTAAAATATGATTTAGGATAGAACAGTACCAAATCTTTTAATCATCGTGCGGCACTTAGTGTTATGCCATGTTTAGGTTGTGCCTCACTTAGATTGACTAGCATAGATAGTTTACTTTGTGCTTCACCCCTTGTCATGTTTGTGTGCTATGCCATGCTTGCTTGAGTTGCCATGTTAATAACCGTTGGTTGATCACCTGTAGCTAAGCAACTTGAACCACCGTAAATGTGCGGTATTCGTCGTGTGTGACCGATACCCCACTTAAACTGTTAGTAACCGTTCTCGACGATAGATCCGTATCGCGTTGCCGTGTCGTGTGATGTCTTCTTGATCTTGTGTTGCCTCGTAGTAATAGAGTGCTTGCTCGTTGATTGCTTTCCAGTGTTTATCGTCTTGTGTGCTTCCGCGGGTACCTTCGGAGACGATGCGAGCTTGCGATCCACTACACCTTCGGAACCCGACTTATCAACAGGCAAGGACTATGAATTACTTATGATCCATTCTATTTCAACTAGCGGTTTGCATGCTAGTCTAGGCTAGGTTCGATGTTTGATCCTACCACATGTTTACAACCTCTTTCAAACCGATACAGCCATGTCCCCTCCCAGCAAACCATGTACTGCTATGTTACTATTGCTCGTTGCTCAGCCCCTGCTTAGTATGCATGCTTAGGATGCTACGATGTTACCCTGTTACTCCTTGGTTTTGGGATATCACATTATTATATTGTTGTTGAGGATATGATTATTATAATGTTGACTACATTCGACGAAGGATGAAAGGTCTAGGCTATCCCGCCCCGACGCTTTGTTCCATTCGAGTCACCTAGGATCCGAGTTCCGGGGATTGGTTTTAGCACTGAGCGTGCCTAACCGCGTGTGGGATTTTATGGGGTCCTCTTTTCTTACCTACCTAGCTTCAAACATTTCTAGTCGTGGCCCAAGCTGATTTACCATTTGAAACCGTGTGTGTCCTGATCAGTTGCCAGTAGTTTTTAAACCAACCCGGACCAGTGAGGACATAGTTCCCTTGCTGGCCCATCATGACCAGCTGAGGACCCGGTTTCCCATGTGTGATTAACCGGCAATCCAAACCTGGAGTCATACGGTACAGACCAGATCGAGAGCGCGGCCGACTCCTGAGTTGGATGTCGACTCACCGGGGGCCACCCGGATTTGTTCGTTGTTAGCTAGAGGGACCTGTCGTTTCGGATCTCTTGGAACTAAATCATAAAATGGTTGCCTGTGATGGGTAGCAACTGAGAGAGATGGGCGTGCGTGCGGAGCCTTGTAATGGGCAGTTGGTACACCCCTGCAGGGTTAAATCTTTTCGAGAAGCCGTGTCCACGGTTATGGACGACTTGAGACCTACTCCTTGTTCATAGACAACGACAACTGAGATAATCTTAATATAACTTGATCAATGTGTGTGTGTGCCTTGACTGCTTCTTCTTTGTCGGGATGCGAAGAGGAGGACAAGGATAGGATAGGTGTTATGTTTGCGTAAGTAGCTGATAGCAAGACTTGTTGGAGGCGATTCCTCATCGAATGCTTGGCTTCTTATCTTACTCTCTAGATCGTTAGCCACTTCATAAATGCTAGTGCGGCAGCAACCTCACCACTTACCCCTTCCTTACCGTAAACTACTAGTTGTCCTAGAATGACGAGTGATGAAGTCCTTGCTGGGTCAGATGACCACTACAGTTGGATGCTGAGTACTTCTGTACTCATGATACTACCCCCAAACTCTTTTCAGGGTTCTTGATCGACAACAGGTATGGTGATCGACATTTCACGTGGAGACTCGACGACGACTAGTTAGGCGGATCCTGGCGGAGGGCCTGGACCCGTGCGGTTATGGGATCGATGTTTTTCTCTTTTCCACTAGGCATTTGATTGTAGTCTGTACTCAGACATGTATCTTCCGCTGTTGTATTGTATTTGAGGATGTTGTATGCTGATTGTATGAGATGTTGTATCCTTGTATCTGTAACGTTGTGATATCATGTTGGAAATCCGGGGCATATGACTTCGTCATATGTCGCGGTGGGACCGATATGTGCTTCCTCCTCGGATCTGGATGGAAACATCTAAATCTGGAACAGTACCGCATATCGGGCCTTACAGATGGGTCGGTCACGCATGCCGATACGATAAGGAGGGGGAAATATAATCTCCAATTAATAAATCTTGGAAGCAAGGACTGCAAACAATTCTAACAAGCAACAAAATAAAGCAACAAACAATTTTTTTAATTAGGGTGGAATCTCCGGGCTGTTACAATTTAACACCACCAACAAGGGATCTCGTCCCGAGATCCTGGACGATCAGGGAGAGAGGAGGTGAGAGAAAAGAGAGACGGCGTTCTTCAACACCACCAACAAGGGACACTGCTCCATGTCGTACTATGACCTTCCGTCGAGAAACTTTCCGCAGTGAGATCAAGAGGAAGAATGATAGTTTAACGTGACGATCAAGGGAAGCATTCTCACTCAACTCGTGAGGATACTAGGAAAGAGGAATGAAGTCAATAGACGACCAATATGTTATCCGGAGTCGGAGAAGCTAAAGGTACTACATGAATTTTCAAACCTGAGATCGGAATCGAGACAATACGCTGCAAGCAAGGCATTGTAACTATTCCGAAACTCCACACTTTCGAAATCCTAAAGTTTGAAAGGGATAAGGCGAGAGTAAAACACTTACTTCACTTGTCCTGACCAGAGCAGAGGTAAGGAGTAAAACGATTCCTACTCTCAAATAACTAACTTAGTAACTACAAAATAGTTTTTTTCTAGACTCTACTTCGGCCAGAAAAAGGATCCTACGGTCGGTAAGGCTCTAATACCAAGATGTAAGGCCCGACATGCGGTACTGTTCCAGATCTAGATGTTTTCATCCAGATCCGGGGACGAAGCACATATCGGTCACACCGCGACATATGACAATGCCATATGCCCCGGATTTCCAACATGATATCACAACATTACAGCTACAAGGATACAACATATCATACAATCGGCATACAACTTCCTTAATACAATACATCAGCGGAAGATACATGTCTGAGTACAAACTACAATCAAATGCGTAGTGGCAAAGGTAAAACACACCGTTTCCACGTCCACACGGGTCCAGGCTCTCCGCCGAGATCCTCCTTACTAGTCGTCGTCGAGTCCCCACGAAGGCGTCCAGAAGAAGGATCGTCGAGCTCCACTGAAGTCCAAGATCGTTTGCATAACGTGCGTAAAAGAGAGAAGAAAGGGGTGAGGTATATCAACAAGTCTTGTAACTAACTTCTCACGGTAAGATGGGGCTAGTGGTTGAGGTTGCGGCCGCACTAGCAATATATGAGGTGGCTAACGATCTATTTAGAGTAAGATGAGAACAAAGCAGTCGATGAGGAATTGCCTCCAACAGGTCTTGCAATCTGCTACTTACGCAAACATAACACCTATTCTATCCTTGTCCTTCCCTTCACATCCCGACGAAGAAGAAGCAGTCAAGGCACTCACACGTTGATCAAGTTATTAAGATTATCTCAGTTGTTTTTGTCTATGAACAAGGAGTAGGTCTCAAGTCGTCCATAACCGTGGACACGGCTTCTCGAAAAGATTTAACACTGCAGGGGTGTACCAACTTCCCATTATAAGCTCCGCATGTACGCCGCCACTCTTAGTTAGGCCTGTTAAAAACACTCATTGAATAGTTGTCCCGAGAGATCCGGACATCATAGTCCCTCTAACTAACAAAGAAAAAAATCCGGGTGGCCCTCTGTAGAGTCGACACCCAACTCAAGAGTCGGCCATCTCTCGAATTGGCCTCTTCCATCTCACGTCAGGTTGGAATTGGCATCCCGCACACTGCAAAGTTTTGAACCAACAGGATATACCATCCCACTGGCTCGCGTGAACCTATTCTGAGGGCCCGCCCGCCTCTCCTACGGTGCAAATGAAAAACCAGCTTGGGCCACCACTATAAATATTTTGGGCTAGGTAGGTCAGAAGAGGGGATTGTTGGGGGAATATCCCACGGCTAAACTCGGCTTGAAGACAAAGCCGGTCGGATGACAAGAGCCGGCTCGCGGAGATGAAAACCAGACGAAGGAATCAAGATGGAGTCCACCTAACTTGGAAGATACGAGAAGCTACAAGGCTTAGAGTAGGACCCGGATTGATATCCGACTTGTAACAGAATAAGAAACTAGTTTGTATCTACTAGGACTCTACATGTAAACCACCCCTTCCACCTATATAAGGAGGGGTAGGGCGACCCAAACGGGACAACTCAAGCAGACTCAATAGACCACAATAGGCTCTAGATTAGAGAATAGTCCCGGGTCATCTAAACCCGGGACAATTAGACACGACTATAGGAGAGCCGGCGACACGCGGCGACTCTCCGTGAGCAAAGGAATAAAACCTAGCCACAAGGAGCATGTAGGGTTTTTACCGGACGATGTTTCCCGGGGCCCGAAGCTGTATAAATCACATCTATGTGTGTGTGTGATTTTCTTCCTCGTACACCCGTAGCAAAGGCCCCATAATCAAGTCCGACTCTTCGTACATCTGCCGTGACTTTCCACGACAGTTGGCGTCCATCATGGGGCCTACGGACAAGGGTATTGTTATCTTGGAGAAGGTCCTCACAGGGATCGAAAGGCTCGTGATCGGCCGGACAGCCGGCATGAACAAATCTACATTGACAATGGACGATCCATCGACAAGACCTCTACATCAACATTGATCCACATAAAGATCCCAATCAAAGCTTAGTGTGCGATTGAACGAAGACCTGCGGCCGGTGCATGCGCAATCGTGAAGTTTTCGAGATTGAACCCTCATCGAAACCCAGCTGCCAACCGGACTGGGATCCGGTGACATGCATATGGCATGTGACGCGGTACCATGCGGCCTCCCATCCGCCATTCAACCAACATCGGACGCACAAAAGCAACCCAAGAAAAAATAGCATTCATTAAAGGTAGCTCATCCATCATATATTTAATCAAAGGGGTTCCTAAATCTCGGTTAATTAAAACTTGACCAAATCTCAGCCGATGCTATTTCTTGAGATCATATGTAAAAATTTGTGTAAAAAATAAATTTTGTTCTTTCATATGTTGTATCACTTAATTAAGACTTCGTTGAATATTAGTCGACCGAGATTTAAACACACCCATCAATCAAAGTGTAATGGTAATTCCAACACACCGATGCATAGAGACACACGTTTTGTTCGATTTATACCCGTTTGTGTCGGTGCGTGCACCATTGTCCGTAGTCTGTCTCGACAAAAGTTATTGGCGATGTCCGCGAGCTCGCAGGCGACGTCATCGCGCTCTTCGACTATGTCCGTACGCTCGCCGGCAACCTCTGTGAGCTCTTCGACGATGTCGCGCGCTCGCCGGCGACGTCCGTGAGCTCTCCGACGACGTCACGCGCTTGCCGGCTACGTCTCCGCGCTCTTCGACGATGTCCGTACGCTCGCCGGCGACGTCCGTGAGCTCTCCGGCAACGTCGCGCGCTCGCCGGCTACGTCGCCGCGCTCTTCGACGATGTCCGTACGCTCGCCGACGACGTCCGTGAGCTCGCCGGCTACGTCGCTGCGCTCTTCGACGATGTCTGTACGCTCGCCGACGACGTCCGTGAGTCTCCGGCGACGTCCGCGAGCTCACCGGAGTATTGTTCAAGGACTAAAAAACTGATGCTTGTAATGTTAAATTTGGAGCGTTGGGCATTTTGTAGTGTTCAAACTAGCATGTATGAACATCTGAAAGTAATTTTGATTTAAACTATTGTTGTGCGTCCGATATTGGCTAAACGGCAGATTGGAGGCCGCATGGTACCGCGTGACATGCCATACGCATGTCACCGGATCCCAATCCCTGCCAACCGGTCGTACATGCAACCCGAAGCTGAAGAAAAATAATAATCTCCGATCCAATCATGGTTGCTCCCGTCCTTACGCGGGTCACGTTGGTTCCCCATGCAAGCCTGCTAAGCTAAAGTACCAGTCACGTGCGCAAGCTTCCGGGGCGAGGCCTTGCGGCCGTTTTTTCTACCCAACGCGGCCGCCTCGGCGTCGACTCCGTTTGTCCGGCCTCCGTCGACCGGCCTCGCGCGCAGCCAGATGATCTGCAGCCCGCCAAGTGCCAAGACCCGATTGCGTACAAGTCATCTAAAGTTTTAAACTGAAGTGGATGGATTCTTTCAAAGGCAAAGTACGTACATGCATGAAAAACAAGTCTGATGGATGGATCCTATCCTAGCTCGTCACCAGCTCCAACCCGATGCCGCTGGCCTCCCGCGCGGCTCTACATCAAGTCATCGGATCGACTACATCTGTAAAATCGCCGGATCAACTGCATCTTGAAATCACAGGATCGATCCGTCAGTTTAAAAAACGCTGGACCATGTCGCCTGTGACCAAGAAAACAAGGCCAGCTAGTACCTCACATGAAGACCCATACTATGTATTCTATGGTTCATCAACTCCAAGCACAAACTGCCACTCGATCCAATCTACAAGAAGCCAATGGTCGCTCCGTGTGTGAACAGCCGAAAAAGAGAAAATCGCCGATCCGATATGGCGTGAGGCCGTCCTGCTCGAGAACCTCGCACTCGACCCCGCTGCCTTCATCGACTCCGCCACACCGACTCGACAAGGAAGACTCGGGGGCGGCACGTCGCATCCGCTGCGTCGAGTCTGCCCGTCGCGTCCCACCTCGCCAAACAATTTCATCGCGTCGAGTCCGCCCACCGCGTCGACTCCGCCACGTTGCTCTGCCATGACGACCTCGTCCTCCACGTCGAGTCCGTCCGACTACCGGTCGTGCGACTTCGCCGCGTTGATACTCGGGGGCTCACGGACACGGGGCTCGTGGACTCGGGGGTTGAACGTCACAGTCGCCATCACATCAACTCCAATCAAAATCACATAGATGGATCCTCTTCGAGTAACTACAACATCAGTCAGTACACATGAAAGCCATCATATATGTTGGATTGGGTTAGATTGCGACACCGCTCAAGTCGCGAACTACTCCAATACATTGTCACGCTCAACATCTACAACCATGCCGGCTTCATCGTGGGAAAATTCCAGCACCACCAAAAAATTCCGACTCCATCGTTGGAAAATTTCGGCAGCCAACGCAATCGGCCTCACCCACTCAGTTTCTCGGTATGCAAATTGAAGAACAACGCCGCGCTTAAAGTTCGCATCTACGCCAGGCTTACAACACCGCATCTCGTTGGAGAATTTCCGATGATTACGTTTGCATCGACTTACGGCGCCATGCCCGACGTTCACATTTTAGCGTCGCGTTTGACTATCACGCTCGGCGACTTGATGGTTGATCGATTTGCTAAGGGGCTAGTTTTAGCCATTGGGAACATAAGAACATCTTCAAATGATCCATCCAGCATCCTGCTTAGACAAGCAAGTGTTGTATATGGACAGAAGACAACTCGGATAAATTACGAGCACACTGGCTCCATGCAGGAACCATCCAAACGCCATCTCCAATTGCTACCGGCTATAGCGGCAGCTGGCCTCGCAGCGCAACTTTTTCCGCCCAGGTTCGCGCAGTCCCCTACCGCTTACTTGCAAGTCGAATACACTCCAGCGCACGGTCGGCCCCACCTTCACCTTCAGCACTGCGCCGCATGATCGCCGGCTCCATCATCGATCCTCTGCGTATGCTGGCTCTACATCTCCTATAGGGTCCATCGGAGATTGAGATATATTATGTTTCACGAACGAATCATAATTGACCATCACAAGTTTGGTCCGTTGATTGCGACGGTAAAACCCCGGCTCAGATTCCGGTTCGTTGGAAAAATTAATTCCGGCTCTTTCATATTGATAGCCAGATTATCAGTAAAATCCCGGCTCAGATTCCGGTTAATTGAAAATCCCGGCTCCTTTCATGAGTTCCGGCTTATTGGAAAATCTCGGCTCAACAATGAGATTCCAGTTCATCCAAAATTACGGCTCCTTGATGAGTTCCAACTAATTTAAAAATTCGGATCCTCAAGCGATTCCCGGTCCTCAAAAAAATTCCGGCTCCGCGATGAGTTCCGGTTCGTCGGAAATTCTGGTCCTTTATGGATCCAGGATCATTGCAAATTACCGGCTTCACAAGAAACCTCGGTAAGACTCGGCACTTCTGTAACCCAGAATTTGTCACCTTATGCATTGCATCATTATGCATTGCACCTTTTCATATCATGATGCATTATATCTTATGCATCCATAAAGTCGATCTTCATCGCAACTGGCTCTCAGTCAAAACAATTAAAGTCGATCTTAAATCGCATTTCGGCCATCACCATAATCAAAAGTCGACCTTGATCGCAAACAGGCTAAACGCCATAAAGTCGACCTTGATCGCAAACAGGCTAAAACACCATAAAGACGACTTCGTCGCACCGGCTCTTGCCACAACTATGCATAAAATAAATTTTTCATACTCTTCCATACATATTGCATCACATTACATTACATCGCATTACATATTGCATCATATTACATTGCATATTGCATTACAAAAAATTCTCAGAGACCTGTGGGCTTGATCAACCCTCTACTGGCTCTGAGCATGTATATTGCTTTCTCAAGGTGAAAGAGGGGGAGCCTGATTGTACTCATCGACTTCTACCGGAAAAGCCAGCATATATATATGTAAAAATTTGTGTTTGTTTAACTAAAGATAAAGGGGGGGGGGTTCGATGGATCCCATCAACCCTTACGTCCCGACAATATCTTGGCATACACATGACTTGGCCACGCCACCCGGCATGTACAGTATAGAGCTTCCTTAACTAACGCGAAACCGGTTGGTCTGAACTTCGAGGTTTAAATAACCATCTATCGAATTTAGTCCTACGAGCCGGGCACGCTAGTTACTGGAAAGCCGGCTCTACAGAGATGATTCGACTTTTTTAACCAATAATCTCTCTCAATGTGAGAAGATGAGGTAAAAGCCGAGTTCTACTAGCCTGCATTACATTCAGCATCCAAACATCATTGCATCTTCTGCATTCTTAAGTCGACTTCTGTCGCAACGGCTGTCGCCATATATTAAAGTCGGTTTCTGTCGCAACGGCTATCGCCATATATTAAAATCGATCTTCGATCACAACCGGCTTTTGCCATACATACAAGTCGATATCCATTGCAAACGGCTCTCGTTGCACTGGCACTCTCCATATAAAATATATAAGTCGACTTTCGTCGCACCGGCTCTCGCCACATTCAGATTCTCATACCGACTTAGAGTTGGCACACATAATTACGGGTTGCTGAAGGAAACATATTCCAGCACTCGAAGGGTCATTCTATTTGGAATCTGGGAACACAACCCATCATATCATATCTACCGAATTCAGCAAATTCGCATTCATCGGTTTTTATCAGCAAGCAAACATTTGCCGGCTTCAACAAAAAATTCTGTATTTGGCATATAATACTTGCCGACTTCAAGCAAGAAATTGTAAGTCCCAGGTTGCTGCAGGAAAGACAACCCAACACTTGGGGGCTACACTACTTGGAAGTAAATTTCACAAAGTAAAAATCTCAGGTTGCTGCAGGCAAGACAATCCGGCACTTGGGGGCTACACCAGCATGACTATTTTATATACGAAACTCCAAGTCACCATGAGATGATAAACTTAGAACTTGGGGGCTACAGGTGATATGGACATAAAATTGCCCATAATTTTTTTTCCCGAGTCCTTTTGACAAGACACGGAAGAGAAAAAAGCAACATTGAACACAAACGTGGAAGAGCTCAAAATTGAATCATTTCGGGTTCATTGACATGAGTCAGTGGAGCAAGCCGGCTTAATGGTTTGTCCTCCAGACCTGCTCTTTATCCTAAATATTCATTATACTTGAAGTTTACCATGGACGCGCACCTAGCATTCTCTTCTAAGACAATATCATTGCCAAGGAAAAGCAGAGGAAAAATGAAGCCCACGCCAAGATTGCGTCCAAGCTAAACTTGGGGGCGAATGTAGGGGGAATATCCCACGGCTAAACCCGACTTGAAGACAAAGCTGGTCGGATGACAAGAGCCGGCTCACGGAGATGAAAGCCGGACGAAGGAATCAAGATGGAGTCCACCTACCGTGGAAGATACGAGAAGCTACAAGGCTTAGAGTAGGACCCAGATTGATATCCGACTTGTAATAGAATTAGAGACTAGTTTGTATCCTACTAGGAATCTACATGTAAGCCTCCCCTTTCCACACATATAAGGAGGGGTAGGGCGCCCCAAACATGACAACTCAAGCAGACTCAATAGACCACAATAGGCTCTAGATTAGAAACTAGTCCCGTGTCATCTAAACCCGGGACAATTAGACACAACTATAGGAAAGCCGGCGACACGCAGGAGACTCTCCATGGGCAAAGGAATAAAACCTAGCCACAAACATCATGTAGGGTTTTTACCGGACGATGTTTCCCGGGGCCCGAAGCTGTATAAATCGCGTCTCTGTGTGTGTGTGATTTTCTTCCTCATACACTCGTAGAAAAGGACCCATAATCAAGTCCGACTCTTCGGACATCTGCCGTGACTTTCCCACGACAGGGACCCCATAGAATCCCACACGCGGTTAAGAACGCTCGTCAAGAGACACAATACCCGGAACTCGGGTCCTAGGTGACTGGAATGGAACAAAGCATCGCGGCGGGATAGCCTAGACCTTCAATCCTTCGTCAAACATGGTCAACATTATAATAATCATATATTCCACAAAAATATAATAATGTGATAGCCCAATCCAAGGAGTAACAGGATAACAGTTGATAGCATCCTAGCATGCAAGGTACATGGCCAAGCAAAGGTTTGCTGGGATGTGGGGGACATGGCTATTTGGGTTTAATTTGGGATGCATAAATGTGAGGTGGTAGGATCAAGCAATCGTTCTATCCTATACCTAGGCACAAGTGAGCTGCAAGTTATAAGCATGATATATTCTCCCCCTTACCTGATGAGAAGACGAAGCCGAAGGTGTAGTCGAACGCAAACTCGCCTCGTCTCCAAGAGTATCCGTGGAAGCACACAAGAAGGAAACACTGGAAAGACAATCGACGAGCAAGCATCTATTACTACGGAGCAATCACCAGCAAGCAACAACAAGAAGGCAACACGAGACAACGCACTCCGATACCACATCTATCGTCGAGAGCGGTTACTAACAGGTTAAGTGAAGTATCGGTCACACACGACGATACCGCACATTTAGAATGGTTCAAGTTGTTTAGCTAATATCATATTTCGCATAGCAATATCCATAAAATAATTTAGCAATCATTCAACACACTGAACATGCTATCCTAATTAAGTGCAAAGATTAAAATATCCGTGGTCCATAGTCCATTCCAGTTAAATATTTGGATCCTGCAATAAAAAAATGAAGAAATTATTTAGCTCAAGTTAAACAAGAAATCATGGACTGATGCCAATAGAAAAAAGAAGCTATTGTAATCAGAGACAACATAACTCAGAACATAGTACACAAGAGTGGAACTGTAGCAAGAACTAATGATCTTGTGTATATGAAACAGAGATGCACCACATGCAACAATCCTGCTTTTTTGGTGGAATCAACAAGCCTACTTGAAAAGCCTAATCCAACTTAAAAGGGAAACAAATGATCGCCATAGCCCTGGCCCATCATGCATCATGATACAATCACATGATTTGGCAGCAGCATGCCGCTCACAATAACACCTTCGCCAGTGGCGGAGCCAGGATTTGAGCTAGCCCCGGGCCAAAAATCAAAGACTTATAAATAACCTAAAAAACAATTCATGCTAGATTTTTTCCCCAAGTCAATTGCACCATTATTATAGATCTTAATAATCTAATGAAACAGAGAAAGCATACATACTAGTACAGGAATAAAAAAGTAGAAACGGTTTGTCGAATTTGAGCCTCGCCAACACATCAACATGCAATTGGTTCTATCAATTAAAAGCATACAAAAAGGAAAAAAACAGAGGATGACATCTTAGAAAAATAGGCAACTTGTTGGTGATGCTAGCTGTTAAAAGCAAGAGTACCCAGGACTGGGATCGCTGCGGCTGTGCTAGCCCATGCATGCCTATCGGGAGTTCTGGACCAGGGATGATAGTGCGATGTGATGTGATGGAAACAGAGTGGTGGCGAGCATGTCACAACATATTTTTTTGGGCTTAGTTGGTCTAACAGAGCTAAGAGAGACCGACTGAGTTAGGCTTATACTGAGCTGGGTAGCAAACTTACTACTGAGGACAACCATAACAGGATCATACATGCAACGAAGGATACTTCCCCACGCCCCACGCCATGGCCCTGGTTGCCCTTGAGAACACCTTTCCCCTTCTTCTTACGTCCATCAGTTTCTACAACCCAAATCATCCAAGAAATATTGCATTACTCGGTATTCGATTATAAGAAACTAGGACAAAAATATAGAACCAAATTCTTACCATTCTGTAGTCGTTCATGGTTGCGGAGAGCATGGGATGGCCCCTTATCCAGCGCACACATGTCATTAGCACACACTGGAGTGTCAGATTGTTCTTCAGTTCCTGTATATGTTTAAAACAGTTGTGAAGATTAAGAAATCCGGGATTTTCTGCATTATAGCAAATGGTAGACATCTTAAAAGGTCATAATTTTTTTACCAGATCTGTGTTGTCCATGTTCTTTGTGGTATGCCGCTATACTTTCCGTCCTTGTTACGAGGACAAATCCTTTCTTTACTGAACACCAGAAAAATTAATGGACCTAGAATTATCAATGTGCACCATTCAGAACAGTGATTAAGAAATAAGTAAGTTGTGTACCTTGCAGAAAGAAGTAATGTGAATCATCTACTTCCTCTGAAGCTTGCACTCGGTGACGTTGTAATGTCATCGGTCTCCCATCAGCAGTGCGTTGCGTTGAATTCATTGTTGTGCCCTTGAGTAGGTAATATCAGAATTATTGTTAATTTCAGAGGAAACGCAATATTTAAAGCAGGCATAAATTATTACCTGTCCAAGATAAACTTTGCCCAATCACTAACTGAGATATATGAGAAGATGCACATGCATATCCGCACATATCAAGAATAAGGTCGATGGAATAATTACAACATGCAAGTACTGCTCTAGATACTGAAGTTGGGTAGCGTGTGTGGGCTGCTCTTCTTTTGAGTGGGCTATCTGGCCTAGCCACCAAAATGTCCATCACCAAAGCATAATCTTGACTACAATATAATAACCAAGCAACAACATGGATCATGCAAATTGCTAAAACTAAAAAGGAGTAAGCAATGCATTCAAATATTCATGTGAACATATGTGAATTTAGAGTCACTTTAAATTTAATAAAAGAGTGAAATTATTCGTTTCATGAATTACGAAGTGATATCATCTTCCCAAAGTAGGCTTGAGACAACAAACAACAATTACATGTCCAGAATAAATCATTTACAATTTCAACCAGATCAATAATACTGAAGCAATTACTTAGCAGGTATAAATGAACAGGTATCTTACTTAGCATAGCCAATCCTTTTTCAGATAGTATCATAGTACATGCTAGTAGTCTGAAGCAAAAGTAACTAAATTCACTTAACTTAAGTGGTAGAAAAAATGGTGCATATCGCCCCTAACAAAACTATAGATTTAGTTATCATAAATATAGAAGGAAAAAGAGAAAATAGATCTATAAATTAAGTCATGATCTGATTTTATGCATGAGGATTGAATCGCCTGATATGAGTTGTTTTCAAGGAAATCATAGCAATAATAACCAAAAGCAATCACAAGCACTGTTGCGTCTCAGGTTCAGGGGACAATTTTGCACATTCAGCTGCACCAAGCTGCGCTACGTATGTCTACTTATAGCAGAACAACATCTTGGCGGGGAAGGCCATGGAGATGAGCAGGGCTGGATGCGCGACCTGCAGGGCCACCACTGAGGCTCCTCGAACTGAAAGTCGACGGACCAGCGCCGGATCAAGGTCTCTGGACGCGGAGGCGCACAAGGCGGGTCGGCCCCCATAGGTCGAGCCGCTCTCGACCCAACAGACGCCGGACGCCGGCCGCGCGCGGATGCAGCCGCCCTCGACACGACAGTTGGCTCAGACGTCGTCCACGTGCGGATCCAGCCGCCCTCGACTCGGGGTTGCCAGGGACGCCGGCGATGCGCGGATCCAGCGGCGCCTCGGCCCGGTGGTTGGCTGGAACGCCAGGGACGCGAAGATCCACGCGATTCATGTGCGGGAGGATGGCGACGGGAGGAGGTGGTGCGGTGGCGCGGGGGAAGAAGGTAGTGCGGCGGCGGGCTGGAGGTAACCATCGGGGGTTGGGAGGGCTCGATGGTACCCTGTGATTAGGTTTAGAGCGGTAATCGCGATTAGTTATAATGGTTGTTTAGCGGGAAAGTTAAAATAAATGGCGCAAGACACATGTAATTATTTGGTGGGAAATTATAAAAAATTGGAGGGTCGCTATGAGTTTAGCGGGAGAGTTTTGGCTAGGTGAAAAACTATTACTCCCTCCAATGTACAAACTTTGTACTAGATGAGCGACACTTATTATGGATCGGAGGGAGTACTTTTTAAGAAAAATGCTTAGAATAATGAAATAAATTGCAAAATTAATATTTTGAAGCAATACGAAATATATATGCTGCTGAAATAATATAACTAATTTTTTTGCTAAACGTTATCTTAGAGGGTGAACCGGGGCCCTCCCCTCTAACTTTATCGCGCCAGTCATACCTAGTCTTCATCCTCCCCTTGACCATCCTCTTAAGTTGCTGAGAAGGGAGATGATGAAGAACACTATGGAAAACACAAACACATGTAGACATAAAACGACGAAGGATACTCATAGATTTGAAATTGGCTAAGGAACAATATCCATGTGCTAAGGAATAATTCCACATCTTTTGTTTTCATTAAATCCGACCAATTAATATGCGTTCACAAATTACAAAAACTAACAAGGAAAGGCGTCAATAAAGATAATGTGAGATGAAGCATGATGCATGACCAATCAAAAAGAAGAAATTAAGATGGAAAATTAGCTGAAGGAAAAAAATGCAAGCATAACCAATCAAAAAGAAGAAGTTAAACATCACAGTTCGCTAGACGTATTAGTAAATCTTGATGTGAAAATGAGCCTGAGAAAAAGAGTGACCGCTCTATCAAAATTACTTTAAACAAAATTATATTTTCTTAATAAGCCTACTTTTTAAAAAAAATAAAAAAACATTAATTATTATTATTATTATTATTAATAATATTAGGTATAGATTTAAGCATGCGCTCTAGCCGATCTAAGCATGTTATCTCCTTTCAAATTTCACCTCATTGGCATAGACATCGTTGCATACCAGAGTACCTTCTCCTTTACCTGCTCAATCTATCTAACTTGCATGCGCACGCCATTGATGGCTTCTCGCCCCTCGTTGGTTACCCCAAGTGGAAGGTTTGAGATGCAGTGCAGCAGCAAGTTCCCCTCGGTGAAGATACCAAGGTTGTCGAACCAGTAGGACTCAGGAGATACAAGTAGGTGGTAAAGTGAACAAGGCGCGGTTTACGATATTGCTAACTTCACCTGGACCTGCACACAGATACAAATAACTTTGCTCCCAACGAGTACAGAGGAGTTGTCAATTCCTCCAGCCTTGCTGTTTACAAAGGATTAACGCAAGAGATAATAATAGTGGCAACTGAAAGTAAAGACTGAAAGTAAATTGAGGGTGTAAACAATGATGTGAAGATGGTCCGGGGTCCCGTGATTTTCACTAGTGATGTCTCTCTCCAAAAGACGATAAAAGTGCTAGCGAGGTAAACAAATCACAGTTGGGCAATTGACAGGATTATGAAGGCACCGCAATGCTAACTATGCTGCAAAGAAAGGAATGGCTCAAAAGAAATGGGAAGTACGCCAAGGTAAGTAGACCGAAATCCATCTGTATCTACTACGAATCATCCACCTTGAGAGATTTATCCAGAACATCTCGTTGCCACATTTGGTATGCATTTAACTGACTCAAATAATATAATCAGTATATGCTACTTATATATATCATGAGAGAATCTGCAGGCTATATCTCCCTTGACCCCGAAAAAAGCTTCGCTCCACTTGAAATATTCAAATTTATTTGAATTTAAATGTCTGACTGAGGTAAAATAGCGTATGCATGTGTTTCTTTACAAGATATAGGTCTTCTCCTAGCGGTATAGTGTGTTGTGATGTTCGTGCGTCTGCGGGGCGCAAGATCGAATCCTTGTTTTTGCAATCTGCTTTTCTTTTACTATTTTCAAAAAAAAACCTACCTGCATGCAGCAAGGGGTATCAAACCAGGCGCGCTGACCAGTAGAACACATAGCACCTCATGCTTAGGAAGCACTTGAATTTAATATATTTAGTAGTTAAAAAATTGAATTTTAAATTCGTTTGAATTTTTCAGGCGAAAAAGTTCGAAAACACCGAGCTGAAAACCTGGTTTTTCGGTCCCTACCGAGAAAAAACGAAATCGAAAAAAAATCTTGATGTCCAGTTGACCTTTTGGCATACTTGAGTGCATGTGGAAACTTGTATCCGTCCATTATTAATTGCAATACTACGAGTTAATGATTTTTTTTGCCTATGTGGCCGTCCGTGCTAGTGAGGTAAGAAACAACCCATGTATTATGTCGTCCCTGGACCAGGGCAAGAAGGGCGACCACCCAGGCCCAGGCGAACTAGGGGCTCAGACCTGGTGTGGTTTATGTACTACGTGTACTAAACATCCCACTAGATAAAACAGTCTAAAGGGTTCAAGTTTAGATGTACTAAGAAGAAACAAAAAAGGCCAATAGTACACCTTGTAAACCAAATCGTGAGGCAAAGAAATTCACGCTTCCAGAATCCAGACTTCTCGCCTTCGGTACTACTGCAGCCCCATGCTAGCTGCAGATACGAGTTGTGTGATTCCTATGATGGCTCGTACTAAATTTCCTAAGCTCCTATCTTCTATGATTGGCGTAACAAATTTGTTTTCCCTTGTGAGCGTCTAGACAGCTTACATGTTATGAGCTACCATTTCTGGGATGGCTTGTTTATTAGATAAACCCCCAAGGTTTATCTTGATCTACCAATTAAAATACGACGATGAACTATTTCTCGTATTAATTCCAACCTGCGGTTTCTCTGAAGGGACAAAAAAATGCTCATCTCATGATCCTCTTGTAGCTAATGCACCATGGGAAATGCTCGAAGATGTGTAATTCGTTGCAATATATTGTTCTTTATTGCAACAGTAATAGGTTGTTGTAATATGCTCCACATATTTCCACATATACGTAACTTGTTGCAGTAAATAATAGTTATTGCAACACGGTGAAATTGAGGCAAAAGTATGTGCTATTATAACCAATACGTATTTTCTTGCAATAGGTGGCCAATTTTTTGCAACAATATCTGTGCCTACCGCAACGTGACGTAGTTGTTGCAATATATGTATGAATATTACCACGGATGTCTATTTTGTTGCGACACCTAGTTTGTATTGCAACGAAATGGCTAAGCCAACGCAACGAAATTTGGTTGTCGCAATATCATGGCCATATTGCAACGCCCGTGCGTATTGTTGAAATACACGACCTATATTGCAACAAAGTGCGAACTAATCGCGACAAAACTAAATCATTGCAATATGCGAAGCCTACTACTACAAACTGGTAATTGGTGGCAATATTGCATTTTATTGCAACAAAATGTGGTTGTAGCAATAAATATTGTTGCAATAGACCAAATTTCCTGTAGTGAACTTGGTGTCCACTTTTCATCGCTGAATTCTGGTTCTGCTGCTTCGGCACCGGAAAGTTATAAACTGTGTAAAAAAGCCAAAACAACATAAGAACAATACTTTAAAGTGGAATATATCGATGAATAGGATGAAATTACATTATAAAATAGTGATGCATTTTGGACGTATCACTCCATTCTTTCGGAACCTAAGTGTCTGTTTATACTCGAAAACAATGTTAGTTCCACTATTTATTTTTCCAACAATCTCCAAAACCTTCGGGTGCAAAACTTGCTCTTACAATCTCCCCCTTTTTTGACGATTGTTGACATAAGAGGCATTGATAAATAATTGAAAATGTTTGAGTATACGATGATAAACCAGTGCTAAGATCGATGATATACTCCCCCTTGATGTATGCACGCAAGATGTAAATTTCTAGTGAAGTGCATATTTGACAAGAATTTAGTCGAGGGAAAAACATCATAATCTTAGAGACAAAGATTGCATTCCAAATAATATCCGAAAGAAAAATATAAAATCTCCTCGATTAACTTGTGAACTTATATGATAGATAACTTCCTGAAAAAGATTAAGTATCGCAAGCATAGCAGATAGACATCTTATGATAAACGGTAGCAGTTCACTAGACCTATTTAGAGTTAGTTACAACCAGATCGAATGAATATCGAATGTTTGTTGAAACCACTCGGAAACTCAAAGTTTAAAGTTCAACGACCAAAAATCAAAGCCCTTAACTACTTTGGTGGTGAAACCAACCCTTGAGGATAAAATCATAGCCGCCCAGAAACGTGACAGTGGTATTCGAGAGATCAAGAAGAACATTGCTAGCGGAGTTGCTAAATGTTTCTCCATAAATGATCAAGGTGTCGTTTTCTTTGGCACTCGATTGGTTGTACCACGAAAACACAATCTCAGGAGGCTAATTCTTAAGGAGGCTCATGATACTCCCCTTTCGATTCATCCTGGTAGCACAAAGATGTACCGAGACCTACGCCAAAGATTTTGGTGGACTAGGATGAAGCGACAAATTGCTCAGTTCATTGCTGAATGTGATGTTTGTCGTTGCATTAAGGCATAACATCAAAGACCTACTGGTACTCTTCAACCATTGCCTATTCCCGAGTGGAAATGGGACAAAGTCAGTATGGATTTCATCATTGGCTTTCAAAAAACCTAGAAAAGAAATGATGCCATCTTCGTTGTCGTTGATAGAATTTCCAAAAATGCTCACTTCCTTCCCGTTCGCGAGTCCATAACTGCTAGCCAGTTAGCGGACTTGTATTTCTCTAGAATTGTGTCTCTTCATCGTGTTCCTTTGGAAATCAATTCTGATCGTGGTAGCCTTTTCACCTCTAGATTTTGGGGAAGCTTTCAGAATGCTATGGGAACTCATCTCTCCTTTAGTACAGCATTCCATACTCAGTCTAGCGGTCAAGTTGAAAGGGTTAACCAAATTCTCGAAGACATGCTCAGAGCTTGTGTTATCTGGGAAAGAATTGGGAGAAGTCTCTGCCATTCACCGAATTTGCTTATAACAATTGTTTCCAATCTAGTCTGAACATGGCTACTTTTGAACTCCTCTATGGACGAAGATATCAAACACCCCTAAACTAGTCAGAAACCGGTGAAAGACAATTCTTTGGACCGGATATGATCATGGAAGCAGAAGAGCAAGTTCGCATAGTTCGTGATCAATTGAAAGCAGCCTAGTCTCGTCAAAAAATCTACTATGATCGTCATCATAGGCAAGAAAGCTACAATCTGGATGAGAAGGCTTACCTTCGGGTTACTCCTCTAAAGGGAACCCAACGATTCGGTATCAACGGCAAGTTGGCCCCATGTTACATCGGACCTTTCCGCATTCTTGCTCAACGTGGAGAAGTTTCCTACCAACTTGAACTACCTCCGCACATTTCCCGAGTACATGATGTATTCCATGTCTCAAAACTCAGGCGTTGCTTCAAGGACCCCATCCGCGAAGTCGACCATGAAACGCTTGATCTCCAAGATGACCTTTATTCTCGGGAATACCCCGTTCGTATTCTTGATTCAGCAGAGCGTGTCACTCGCCGTCAGAAGATCAAGTTTCTGAAAGTGCAATGGTCACACCACTCCGAGAAAGAAGCCACATGGGAAAGAGAAGACCATCTCAGTGCAGAGTACCCCACCTTCCTCCCGACGACACCTGAATCTCGGGACGAGATTCTTTTGAGTGGGGGCGAGTTGTCAGAACCCTCTATTAGGTATGTGCTAGGATCAAGTCTCACATTGAATTCATGTTAAAAATTTCAAAATAAATTGAAATGGGAGAGAGAACACCCCCCAGATGAATTTAATTCATTTGGCCAGAAATAAAGTTGCTCCAAAAATTCCTTTTGGACTTTCGAAAACTCACATAAATGAGTGTGATCACATAAGTGATGTGGTAGCATTCCCATGATCATGGAATTTTCAAAAATTCAAAACAGAAGCTTGGAATTAATTTAAACCCCTTTTTGAGTTAAAGTTCAAATTATTTGAATTTTAAAAATTTCTAAACTTTATAAGTGGCTAGCTAATTATATTGTGAGGCCATATAAAAATTTAGATCATTTTAGAAAATGGCTAGCTATTTTAGCAGAGCCAAAACAAAAATACAGAAAAAGAAATAAGAAAGAAAAGGACAGAGGCTTACCTGGCGCCTAGGGCGAAGCCCACCTACCTCCTGGGCCAACCCAGCCCAGCCGCCACTGCTGTTGTCGTCTTCCCCAGGCAGCCAGGCACGGTGCTGCTTGCCCGGTATGATGAGTTCAACGCCGTGGGAGCTCCCCTGCCTTGCCCCTGCCTCCTTCTCGCAGCCCCCGACGCCTGGAGAAGCGCCACTCACTTTTCCCCCTCTCTCTGGCCTCCCTCTCTCTTCCCCAGCGAGAAATCGCGCGTACCCGTATCCATAGCGGAGCACGCCGCCGTAGAACTCGTGGCCACCGTGCCCCTTTCGACGCCGCAAGTTGTCCAGGAGGTTCCCCGGCGTCGACACCATCGAATTGCGCTTCCAATTTGGACCTGGAGCCAATGGCGACGACGTTCCCATCATCGAGCTGCCGCCGGACACAGGAACTCCGGCGAGTAATCTCTCTGCGCCAGGTCCTCCCCAGCTCCACGCCGTGGCTCTCGTCGAATTCCGGTGATATTTGCGCCTCAATTCCCCCTATCCGTTGTCCTCCCTGAGCTCTGCACACCGTGCCCCTCCTAGCCAGTCTTCCGACCGCCGCACTTGTCGTCGTAGCCGTGGCCTGGGGCCTCCCCTTGACATCCTGCTCGCTCCAGTGGATGCGCCAGCCCGCGGGCTACGCGCCCATGCCTCCATATCCCTCCCCCGTGGCCGAAAACATGATCCCGACGAATCTCTGGCGTGTACAATAACTCCGGCGATGCCATTAGCCCTAACCCCGAGCTTAACCCCTACACCTAGTGCAATAATCCCCCCTGGGCCACTGAGAGTGGGCCCAGGCTAGCCTAATTAACCCAACTCAATTTAAACAGAAGCTAATTAAGCCCCCTCTAATTGATAGCCCTGGCCCACCAGTCAGCCCCCCTGACGTCAAAGTGATATCAGGCTTACGCAAGAAATTGTTAAATGATTAAAAATAATCCAGAAAAGGCAGAAAAAGCTATAAACTTTAGAAAATCATAACTAAATCATTTTAACTCCAAATTGGAGAAATAATATGTCGAAAATTATCAAAAAATGCAAGGATTGTGAATATGGACTTTGTTTTTATGTTTGACCAATATAAATTGGGTGAAAAGTAACATTTTTCCATATGACTTTAATTTTAATTCAAATTTGGAGTGAATTCGCAAATGACTTTGCATTCCACTTCTTTTAAATGGAATTGTCCACACAATGCAACCATGCACCTCACATTACAATCTTATTCATGTGATTGTGCATTGTACATTATGTTGATCCTATGATTTTCATGTTGCTAATAGAAGTGGAGCCGGACACTACTAGAGAAATGGCTTATGGTGGCGCCCTTGTTTAGCCTTTAGTGGCCCATGATGGATGCGCCACTAGGACAAGCCACTAATAAGGGCTTAGGGGTGGCGCATTCTGGATGCGCCACCCCTAAGACCCTTATGGGTGGCGCATTTCAAAATGCGCCACCCCTAAGACCTTATGGGTGGCGCATTCCAGAATGCGCCACCCATAAGGTTCCTTAGGGGCGGCGCATTTCAGATGCGCCACTAACTGTACAGGAGATGCGCCACCAAATATTTATTACAGAAAACAAAAAATCAATTTACAGAAAAAGAAAACAAAATATATAAATAATTACATAAATGGAATCACAGAAATTATTACATAAATAGAAGCATTGCAGAACTAAAGAAAGCATTACATGTTTTCGAGTATTGTTTACAAGTATAGAATACAAGTTATTACAAATGAAATAAAAGAAAACCCTAAAACTAATCTTCGAGTATTGTTTTCTTCACTCCATCTTGATAATCTTGATCATTTTGATCGATCTGTTGCAGCAAACAAGTCAGTGTGAATGACAATGGCATCAATGACCACATTTATCGTTTAAGCATACAGGAAGATACATACACACAACACAACTTTAATAAGAATTGTTCAGCTAAACTAGTAGCATAGCCAAAATGATGCATGATACATTTATACAAAGATGGAAAAGTGTTTGTGCAATAGAGATAAAGTTATTTAGAACACAAATCATCAATATTGTTCAGAACTAACAATGCTAAGCATTAAACAATGTAGCATGAAATTCACATCGATCGTCATCACTTGTGACCTAGCTCAGGGAATGGGCGGCATCCTTCTTTCGTCATGAAAGGCCTTGTGTCACGCAAAGCCTTTAGGCGAGCTTCTATCTCCCCATTGGATGGTGCAATGTTGCTGTGGAAGATCGACCCCTTCGTCTGTACTTCATGACGGATGATAGTCGCCATCTACCCTTGAATGTGAAAGAACTTTGCCTAAGATTTGCATCGGAGATTGCCGCCTTCTTTTCGGCCCTCACACTGCCAGTCGGCTGCTTGACGCACGGGAACTGCGTCACGTGGTTGAACATGCTCACGCCGGCCTGAATGTTCCTGTACTTGTGCTTCACAATCTTGCCTCCGGCTTCTTTGTAGCCGCGAGAGCATCATCCAAAACTCTCATGATATACTTGTAATCTTTCTTCTTCACACTCCTCGAGTCTAAATACACGGCATGCGAGTGTTGCGGTGAAAAGCAGATGAGCACGCAGTCTTGATCCTCACTGCATAATTAAAACAATCCAAAAGGAATGTTGGAAGAGGACAATGGTAGAAAGCTAAAAAAGCATATATGCTACGGCGGCGAGCGAATGACTTACTTGGGAGAGTAGATCATGAGAAATGAATCCTTGTCAGCGTTTTGTAGCATGAATTCTCTGATGTACCCCGCCGCAAGAGTCGCGTCACCATCGTCCCTCAAGATGCTTTCACGCATGTAGAAGGGGTCCAATATCGCAACGCCCGGGGTCTTATCTCTCCTGATACTCATAGAAAGTCTGAGAGAGAACATACGGATAAGGCTATGGTCCAGCCGCTTGAGATGAAAAAAATTGAAGATCTCTGGGAACCGCAGGATTATCATATCCGCGGGGACATTGTTGATGAAACCCATGTTGAGTGGCATCTTGGCCATGAAAACTGGGTATGAGGGATTCTTCTCTCGAAGAAGCATCTTCTCTAATGCCATAACACTATGATGCACACTCTGCATATCCGAAGTTGCAAGGTCGAGCATGTCATTAGGTAGCATCGCTCTACCCGCCACATGGAATTCAAAAGAGAGATCCTTGGGTCTCGGTGGCCCGTCCTGAGCCCTGATCGGCATCGGAGGTTGGCTGCTTGAAGCGCCCTTCTTTCTTTTTTGTCCCTTCTTCCTTTCTGATTTCGAGCAGTCTGCACCGGCCTTTATCTGCTCAGTGGCCGCCTTATGGAGTGTGGACGGGCTGAGAATAGATCTCATTGTGGCATCTGCCTGAGGCTCGGTGAAGGCGCAAGCTGCTGGAGACATCTCCTAAGAAGCAGCGAAGAGACGCGTAGAGCAAGAAGGCTTCACCGCAGGATCATCTGGACCACGAGCTTCCTGGTCATGCTGATAGGCTCCTTCAGCAGGAGGCATGAATAAGTCATTAGCATCATACAAAGTATTGATGAACTGGTCGGCGCTGATATCATCATCAAGATCGTCGTCTTCTTGTTGTGCGCCGATGGGATCATGTGGTGCCCCCTTCCCCCATCATCAAACGCATTTGGGTCTTCGGCCAAAGGCATATTTGGCCGAAACAATCGTTGAGGACTGTCGGCTCGTCCTCATCGTATCCGGGGGGTTGAATGGGAGGTTCCACTATCTCGTAGCCCGAAATCACGAGAGAGATTTTAACCCTATGCATCTCCGGTGCCATCGGCCTATTGTGCATCACTCTATTTTGGGGTTGAAGGATTTTACCTTTGGCAACATCCTTCAACTCGCCGTCCACGACTTGTAGTAGAATGCATGGAGTGTCCTCCTATGAAAGAGACATATGCATTTAGGGATCAGAGAGATGCCAGTAATAAAAGGCAAGGAGATGAAGTCCTCGTTTGAGTTGCAGACTCTTATAGTTACCTTGAGTCCGTCGATGTCGGCCAATGAAGAGACCCCGCCGATGACGGCGGGCATGCAAGAGACGGAGGGTGCGCTGCCTCCCGTGGCATCGGTCGCCCAATGTGAAACACTAAGAAGCTGAACTTGAGGAACTAGAATTCAATCGACAAGGAAGTCACGTGGTGAACTACTTACCACGGCAGCCGTAAACTCCTGAACCTTAGGATCGAGAACTATGTTCGAGGTTTCTTTGTCCTTATGGCTCCGGGCCCTCACAAATAATTCAGTCTGTGGATCAACTTTGTATTTCTCAAAGGGGTTAGGTAGGCCCGGAGTGGCATACTCGGCATCCTCCTTGTCCCATTTAGGCTTGGAATGTCTGTAACCACCGGCTCCGAGACGGTGGTTACCTATGACTTGCGCCCGCATCTCCTTGCCATTTGCACTCGCGGCCTTGGCGTCCTCAGACTCACACCTAGCCTTGAAAAGGTCATAGGTAGCTTCATCGATCATCGGCTCTTTCTCCTTGAGCTCCTCCCAGGATTTGCCGTGCTCCATAATTGCCTCCTTCACCCGGGTTTTCCAACTGGACAAGGCTTTGCTCATCCTCCTGAGGGCCCATTTGTTTGCCTTGTTCCCTTTGAGGTTTTTTTTGTCGTACGGGTCCGGGAACTTGTATCTTCTGTGCAACTTGTCGAGAAGGAGCTAACAATAATGAGTGTTTTCACGACTCCTTAGATTTATTGTGGTGATCGGGACGGTGTTCCGGAGGATCGCCGCGACTTGACGGTCGTACCCTTCCGAGAAACGTTGGGGCTCGGTAGGAATCCCAACGGAGGTCACAACGGTAAACTCTTGCCTGATGGTGCCAACCTTGGTTGGTTTCCGATTCCGCTTCCTCGACTGGCTACCATCTGTGTTTGAGCTACCGGCATGATCATCCTCGTCGGCGGTGTTCCTCTCCCCTTCCTCCATGTCATCATCCTCCGATGAGTCAGACTCCGACTCTATCTCCTCCTCATACTCCTCCTCGCCCGGAGGTACTTCCTCTTCTCTCTGCTCCTCAACCTCTTCCTGTGAGTATTCCCAAAATTTCTTCCTTTTTTTCCCGGCTAAGAAGAAGGACTGGCGTCGGCTCCGGCCGACATGTTTGCACTAGTACAATATTAAGAAATGCAACTACTTAATTAATTAGCACAATAAATAAATGCAACTACTCTCATGTTAAGAAAAATAGCAAAGGTCATGCACGAATTCACGAAAAAATTCGGCATGACCTTTGCTATTTTTCTTAACATGAGAGTGCCCCACTCTCAACTGAAATGGAAGTTAATCAACATTTCAGGAGAAAGGGGATGATGATTTGTACCTTCACAAAAAAATGCCTTGCATGTAGGCACAACTAACAAGCAATGAACTTCATAAGAAATGGCAGCAAGCAATGAACTTGATAATTAAGCAATGAAATTTATAAGCATTAATGGAAACAAGCAACCAACAAGTTAAGCAATGAACTCGATAAGCAATGGCAGCAAGCAACAAAAATATTTAATAAGCATGAACTTCACATGGTCATGGTCAGTAGCACACACACATCACACACACACACACAGGAACATAGCCTACATTGCTACCACTATTTCTACCTCTATTGCTACCACTATTGTTTCAACTACTACCTCTATTGCTACCACCACAAACCTAGTACAGAGTACTACTAGAACATAGCCTACATTTTATTTTTATTTTTAATATAATTAATGTTCAGTTTCTTTAGTTAAAATGAAGTAAATCTTTAGACTTTAGACTAACTATGGCATATATATTCACTTTAAGCACTAATTGTACAATTTCTACAGTGGATAGCACAAAGATCGAGCAAAAGAATATAATCTAGGAACTGCTACACTGAACACTTTAGACATGAAAGGCCTCTAACAATTGCCAGCACAAAATGCATGAGCCCATAGCTGGAGGGATGCTTAATCTTGGAGGAAATCTAGATAGATTGAGGACCAAGACTCTCAAATTCCCCAAAGGGATTGCACATATGGCAATTCTCAAATCCCCTCTCTGTTTTCTAGGGTAATTTCATAGCAGGAGGAAGACTGACCTCGATCGGCAGTGGCGGCGAGGACAGTGAGGGCTCTGGCTCCTCCGGTGGCGGCGCAGCAGGTAGTGGCCGGCGGGGAGACTACGGTCGCGAGGGACTCCTTCGGTGGCTACTCGCGGCGGTGACTGTGGTGGTCGCCTAGGTCGACCGCGCGGTGGAGGTGTGAGGGATCCGGTGGGGGCGACTGCCGGCGTCCGGTGCGGCTCCGGTGGCAGCAAGAGCTCGGCTGGCGGCGAGGCAAGGGCTCCTACTCCGGATGGTGAGGGCTCGGCTGGCGGCGAGGGCTCTGTTGGTGGCGAGGATAGAGAGAGAGATCGAGATGAGAGGATGGGCGGGAACGTGCGGGTGGGGGCCTGGATGGAGAGGTGAAGGCTTAGGGGTGGCGCATTATGTAGAAATGCGCCACCAAGTAGATCCTTATGTGTGGCGCATTTCTGCGGAATGCGCCACGCATAAGGTTGTACTTGGTGGCACATTTCTATAGAATGTGCCACCCCTAAGCCTTGACCATTTCATATTTTTAATTAAAGTATAACCATTCCATTATTTATTTAAATTTTAAACAGTTATTTATTTTTTAAATTAAAGTGAAACCATTTAAAAAAATTAATTATGGAGTTAGGCATGGTTTCTCGATTATTTAGGTTCGGTCATAGATATGCCTCTTTATCAAGAAAGAAAAAATTACCAATAGCAATTCGTGAGCTGGCGCGTTCAATTCATGCCTAAATGAGAATGATCGCTAGCATTGATAGATCAAACATCCCAGAACACACACAAATGCCGATTCACTGCTAACCAGATGATGAGAATGCCTAAATTATGATCGAACTATAAGAATGTGATCATCAATTACAAAGTGCAGATTAAGTCCATCACCAACAAAGTGATCATGAATTACAAAATATTTTTCTTAAATTTGGAGCTAGCATTTCCTCACAATCTTCTTCTGGCCCTTCTTTGTCGTGGTTGAATAATTTAGGACCGGGACGCCTTCACTTTTCCTCTTGAACGGGAGATCTTTCTTCGGTAGGGTTGTGGTGTATGTATCCTGAGCGGCTTAGTCATCTTCCTTCTTTGGGTCGCCGTACTTGTCAAAGTCTTGCTCGTTGTCGACTCCATCCATTCCGATTATGTTTCTTTTGCCTCTCCTCACTACAACACGGCTCGGCTTTGATGGGTCGGTAATGAAGAAGCATTGGTCCACTTGGCTAGCCAGTACCCATGGCTCATTTTTCGCGGTGACGTTTGCGCCCGCAGAATTGGATTTGGCTTCGGGTATAACCATGGTGGTCAAGTACTGGTCTTCTTTTACGACCCTCTTGGCCCATCTCACACGGAACATCGACACCTTCTCTCCACAGTAGTCGAGCTCCGATATGTCCTCGATCCTTCCGTAGAATCTTTCCTTGACGTTATCGGTGTAGAATATCCCCGTTACCCCTGAGTTCTTGTAATCGCAGTTATTGTCCTTTTCCTCCGTGTAGAATGTGTAGCCATTGATATCATACGCTTGATAGGTCATTAGGTTGCGTGCGGCACCCTGTGACAAGGTGAATATCATCTTTTCGTCCTCGGAAGCGTTCCTTCGCGAGGGATTAGCACGAAGCTCGTCCCTGAACCAAGTCATGAAACCGAAGTTGTGCTCTTTGATTAGCCGTGGATCTCGATCCGTTATCTGCAGGCCCTGGTCATTGTACTTCTTCCTGATTACATCCTTGTGCTTTATTATCCAAGGATCGACCAGCTGGATGTGTTGTAGGGCGACTAGGATTGCTCTTTCAAAGTCGATGCCTCGACCCTCGAAGTTGACATGCATTGCGCGGCTTCCCTCCTGGTGACCACACCCATCGATCCTGCCAAAGTGCTTGTTGACGGGCAGACCAACAAGGTTCTCGGTGTTGAGATAATTCGTGCAAAAAGAGATGCACTCTTCGGTTAAAAAGCCCTTTGTTATGCTTCCATCTGGATGGGACCTGTTACGAACGTATTTTTTTATGTGTCCATTCATCCTTTCGAACGGCATCATGCTGCGCAGAAACGCATGCCCGAGTTGGACGATATCCTCCACGACATGGATCAGCAGATGCACCATAATGTCGAAGAACGCGGGCGGGAAATAGATCTCAAGCTCACATAGTATGAGCATGATCTCCTCCTGTAGCCTTTTGAGTTGTGTAGCGCAAATCGACTTCTCAGAGATGACGTCAAAAAAGTTGCAAAGGCCAAACAACGTTTTACGGACGTGCTCGTCCATTATCCCTTGGATCGCAACCGGGAGAATCTGCGTCATCACCACGGCACAGTCGTGAGATTTTATCTGCTTATCTTCCCCGCGTAGCCGTTCGGAAATTTTACTCCTATGAGGCAATGGATAAATCGCTTGATCTCCTCCTCGCACAGAGTGAAGCATGACGGGGGGCAGTGATCAATACCGGTCTTCTTCTTGGTCGCCCTTTTTCTTTTGCGAGAGTTTTGCATTTCCGTATCCTCTTCCTCCTCCGGCTCATCATCGTCGTCACTAGGGGGTGAAGTTCCCTCCTGATGCCCATAAATTTCTAGTCATTCCTTGCTTTTGGCCCGTCCTTGGTCTTCTCCGGCATGTTGAGCAGTGTGCCAAACAAGCTCTCGCACAAGTTCTTTGTGATATGCATGAGATCAAGGCGATGAGGACTGCGGAGGAGACTCCAGTATTCCAAATCCAAGAAAAGAGACCTCTCTTTCCATACCCTCATCAACGGCTGAGTCTTCTTTTTTTTCTTTCCCGGCGCGGGGCACTCTTTCCAAGTTTTCAGCAAGTTGTCGATTTCTTTGCCGCTCCTTCGAGCTGGGGGTGCTCGGAGCTCCTCGGTTCCATCGAACAGATGTCCCTGTTTTCTCCACACGTGTTTCTTCAGAAGCCACCTCTGAGACCCCTGGAACACAGTTTTTGAAGATCCAGGATCTTTTGGTAGCTGGCGGTACATTGTATTATCCATGCACCTAACGCATGCACAGAATCCTTGGACCACCTGCCCTGAGAAATATCTGTATCCGAGATAGTTGTGCACCGTCGTGATCACCGCGGCTTTCATTGGGAAATATTCTTTTGCCGCGGCGTCCCACGTATTGACTCCGTCTTTCTATAACGTTTCTATCTCCTCTTTCAATAGCTGCAGATAGAGATTGAGGTCCGTACCTGGTTGTTTCGACCCTTGAACTAGCATACACATTGTTATGTACTTTTTCTTCATGCACTTCCAGGGGGGAAGGTTTTATATGCATAAAAACACGGGCCAGGTACTATGTGTGTTGCTCTGGCCGCCAAACGGATTGACTCCATCGGCGCTCACACCAATCCTGAGGTTCCTTGGTTCTTTCCCAAAATCTGGGTATTCGAGGTCCAACGCAGTCCATTGGCTACCATCTGAAGGGTGCCTCAACATTTCCTCCTTTTTCAGATCCAGGGGAAAGGGTCATCCTCTTTTAGCTTCTTTCTATCTGCGTGCCAGGTCATGAGCTTTGCTTCCTCGGGATCTACGAAATACCTCTGCAGACGAGGAGTGATCGGAAAGTACCATACCACTTTTCTAGGAACATTCTTCCCTCTCTTGTATCGACTAACACCGCACACCAAAAATGTGGTTTTATCTTCGTCCTCACCCCGATAGATCATGCAATCATTTATGCAGACGTGGTATTTAACGTGCGGAAGATCAAGAGGGCAAAGGACTTTCTTGGCCTCAGCGATACTAGTTGGGCACGTGTTTCCCTTCGAAAGACGATCGTGCCAGAATGCCATGTTATCATCGAAGCTTTTGTCTGTCCATTTTTGTTTTGCCTTCATCTCCATAGCCCCAAGTGTTACATTCAAACGGGTATCCCCGTCGTTGCATCCTTCGTACAACTTCGTAATCGCATCTTTCTCGAGTTGCGCCATCTTGGCCTTCTCTCTAGCCGCACCTCTTGCGTTCACCGCCTCTTTGACAAGCAGCTCTTGAACATGAGGGTCCCACACCCAGCTTGAATCGTCATGTCCGGCATCTCGATCTTCATGATCTGCTTCGGTATTTTTTTCATGATCATGTATGGGATGCTCTTCGTCTTCTCGCCCGCCGTTGTTGTCTGGTTTCCCTTCCTCATTTGCTACCGCATTGACGTCCTACTCCTCACCAGCTTCATCACTTATCCACCGTGTGTAGCCATCCATCAAACCATTAAGCCTCAGGTGCCTTTCCAATATTCCGGAATCAGGCTCTCTCACGCACTGCAGTTTTCATCTCCGACACGGGCATCTTATATCTGTCCTATTATTCCGTAGCATGTCGTTTGTCGCACATTGCATCCACCTAGTCACGGTGATATCGCTCAGCATCTCGTTGACCATGATTGCCTGCGTGCACAGAGAGCAACACAATTATATATCATGGTCGTCGCCGGAAAATTTGGCATGAACTTCCCTAATAATGCATGGGAGCATGCGGAAAGTGCGCTAGAAATTTGTCGAAACGGAAATGAATCAACATTTCAGCAAAACATTGGCAACTCAAGATTCACATATATATCAAACCACCATAAGCTTCACATATACACTTCACATATACATCAAACCACCATAAGCTTCACATATACATCAAACCACCTCAAGCTTTCACATATACATCAAACCACCACAAGCTTCACATATATACTTCACATATACATCAAACTCAAAATTCACATATACATGAAACCCCAAGCAAATAAAGGGAATTATGGGTGATAAATGGAAGAAAAGAGTTGGGGAGGAGGACCACTTACTTTAATATGAAACAAAGTAGATTTCAAGCCAAGTATGGATGGATAAATGGAAGAAATGAGGTGGGGAGGAGCACAAAACCGAATAGAGCTAGGTGAGAAGAGTAGATCTAGTTTGAGAAGTGTGTGGAGTGAATGAGAGGTGGTAGGTGGGGTGGAGTAGATAAGGGTAGCTCCACACTTAGGGGTGGCGCATATTGGATGTCAGTGGTGGCGCATATTGGAAATGCGCCACCCCTAAGAGCTTAGGGGTGGTGCATTTCCAGTATGCGCCACCCATAAGCTCTTAGGGGTGGCGCATTTCCAATATGCGCCACCCATAAGCTCTTAGGGTTGGCGCATCAGCAATATGCGCCACCTATAATGTTCTTAGGGGTGGCGCATTTTTCCAAATGCGCCACATATAAGAGGATCCAGGGCTGGCCACCCTTATGGGTGGCGCATTTTACAATATGCACCACCTCTAAGATCTTAGAGGTGGCGCATTTTTAACCAGTGCGCCACCCATTACATCCTAGTGGCGCATTACATTGAAGATGCACCAACAATAAGATTTCCATGTATAGGCTTTTCTCTAGTAGTGAGAACCCGAGATCACCCACTCCGTTGAAGATACCGTGTACAACCCTCGTCAGCAAGGCAAGCAAACCCCCATTGATCATGTCGATAAAATCCCACTTTCCTATCAGTCTCGCTTATGCATTGTTTAGGATGATTACCAGGATAACGTTTCTACCGCATAGATGAACCCATTCCTTTGCATGACCTATCATTTATCATAGTAGTAAGCAAACCACAATCCTAGCAGATGTAGGATTTGTTTGATATCATGTGGCCCCTGCGACTGTTACTTCTTATTGCATGCTGAGAGTTACAATGTTGATACTGTTATGTGAGTCGGGATGGTAGTGATCATGTTGATGATGGTGGAAATGTGTTGGTGAATCTACCCTAATACAAGGTGAACGATGAGAGGCTATGTAGGAGTACACAGTGGGTTGTCTCGTTGAACACCGCCTTAAGCCCGAGTTCTTGTGTGGTGATCCAAGACGAAGAGTACTACCACATGTTGGGCACATGGACCCCCGCTCAACCTACTAACTCACCCCTTCTCTGTTCAATGAGTCGCAGTAGTTCGGAGTTCTGGTAGGTCTGTGGCACGGTCTGCGAAGTGGAAGAACGGCTATTCAGACCGGCTTGGGACCCTGCACACAGATTTTGGGACCACATCGGTAAACCGGTCGGGTTCACGATGTGGAATCCAGCCCAGATAGGCGTCTCCTTTGAACTTGAGTGGGCTGTGAGGTAAAAGTTGTGGAGATTATCCTCGCCGACACCCTCTTGAATGGTGTCGAGGCCAAGGCGGTAACTGGTAGTTTCATGTGTGTAGCAGTACACCCCTGCAGGGTGATGGCTTCTCGCCCCTCGTTGGTTACCCCAAGTGGAAGGTTTGAGATGCAGTGCAGCAGCAAGTTTCCCTCAGTGAAGATACCAAGGTTATGGAACCAGTAGGACTCAGGAGATACAAGTAGGTGGAAACGTCGCCAGAAATTGCTTCCTGACTAGGGTGTTGTCGTGGACCTGCACACAGCAACAAATAACTTTGCTCCCAACGAGTACAGAGGAGTTGTCAATTCCTCCGGCCTTGTCATTTATAAAGGATCAACACAAGAGATAAAAGGTGCAAAGGAAAGTAAAAGCTGAAAGTAAATTGAGGGTGTGAACAATAATGTGAAGATGGACCGGGGTCCCATGATTTTCACTAGTGATGTCTCTCTCCTAAAAGACGATAAAAGTGCTAGCGAGGTAAACAAATCACAGTTGGGCAATTGACAGGATTATGAAGGCACCGCAATGTGCAAAGAAAGGAAGGGCTCAAAAGCAATGGGCAGTACGCCAAGGTAAGTAGACCGAAATCCATCTGCATCTACTACGAATCATCCACCTTGAGATATCTACCCAGAACATCTCGCTGGTATTAAGTTGCGAATCCCACCCAAAATGTAAACTCAAAGCAACAGACAACTGCATTAAAATAACTTTGCGTAAAGTAAACAATCCTTGCACCCGCAGGTACAAGCACCGTTGTTTTATCCCTGGTGGCAACAGCACATCCCCTAGTCTCATGTTTCTGTCACTCAAGATAGACATCAAGGGGCTGAACCCACAATCGAGCATAACACTCTCTCTTGGAGTGGCAAATAAAATACTTGGCCAAAGCAAATACTGCAACGGAGAACATGCAAGAATTTACTCAAGAACTAAATATAAAAGAGAAGAACCAAATATATTACTCATCACACTCTGAACATAATCTCATAATCCATCAGATCCAAACAAACTCAGCATAGCAACAACAGAAATTACATAGATGCCTCGATCATGTGAAGCAGCTCACGAGGACTCGAAAGTGGAAGCACAAAAGGGGGAGAGATTCATCACATAGCTACTGGTCACAGACCCATGGTCCAAGGGGGACTACTCACGGTACATCCGGGAGGCGTCCATGGCTACGGATGGTCTCCCGGAGGGGGTTCCTCCTTCCGGCAGGGTGCCGGGGCAGCTTCTCCAGGCAGCCCCGATCTTGAAACGGCGGCGGCGGCGGTATAGAGGGGAGTTCGCGAAAAAGAGATCGATATTAGGGGTTTCCACCCGAGGGGTAAATATAGGCGAAGGGGGGCATCGAGGGGACCTACGAGGCAGTCAGGAGGGTCCCTGGCGCGGCCTAGGGTGGGGCCGCGCCACCTGCCCTCCTGGCTTCCTGGTGGTGGCCCCCCTTCCCTCTCTTGGTGATTCCGGAAGCTTCTGTTGCGCTGATTTTTTATATATATTTTCCCGGAATTGTTGGAGCACTTTTAATGGCCGGAAAACCTGAAATACAAAAACAGCAGAAAACAGAAACTGGCAACTGGGTGCACTGAGTTAATAGGTTCAAAAGTGTATGAAAGTTCAAGCAAAACATGGCAAAGTCACACAAAACATGCATGGAGCAAGCATAAATTATAGATACGTTTGGGACGTATCAACATCCCCAAGCTTAATTCCTGCTCGTCCTCGAGTAGGTAAATGATAACAAGCATAATTTCTGTGGTGATATGCCACACAACCAAATAAGGACTTTTAAGTAAAGCAATCAAAGCATGCAATTCAATTCAAGTCTTAACAAGCAAGAGTCTATATTAGCATTGACACAAGCAACAAAAGAACAAAGGGTGCAAGAGCTCTTGCTGTCCGTGACTCGAATGTCTCCAAATGGTGTTTGCGTGCAAGCAAGGGACTGGGAAGAAAGAGAAAACAGGTTGTTGAGAACAACTATCTACTAAAGTTTCACACTTGGTCTCCTTTGGATTCTTATCTGGACTCGTCCCCAGACCACTAGCCAGGTACAAGTCAAACTGATCCACTCCCTTTCGATATTTTGAGCACTCATGCAATGGATGAGCGTGAGCAAGAAAGTTGACACCTAAAAGGAAAAACAGAAAGAAGGTGGAGAAGGAAGACTAAAAGGTGTGAAAGGCTCACATCAATGAGGACAATCATAGGCGAGAGAAGGCCATATGATAGATATGATGTGAGGAGTAGGGATTGCCATACAACGGATGCACATGTGTGAGCTAAAAGCTCTCCAAGGGAACTAGTGGGGGTGCATCTAAATTTCTTTCTCAAGAAGACCTAGAGCTCGTTTGAGGAGGCTCATCATTGGAATATACAAGCCAAGTTCTATAGTGTGAAGGGTCCCCACATAGCTATATGCATGATGATGATCTCTATGGAGTACAAGGGATAGAAGATGAAGTACTAGTGTGGATCTCTCAAAAGGAATAGTAGTATGCCCCCTTCTCTCTTTTTATTTTTCTCTTTTTTTTTAATTTTTTTGGTGGCCTCAATGGCTCTTTCTATATAACTCTCATTTGTCCTCTTTGGGATCTTTTGATTTTTTCCTCTTTGGGATCTTTTCCTCACTTTAGGGGCAATACTCTATACTTTACAAGAATATAGGAGACCTTTCACACTTTACAAAGGTACTCATATAAAGAAAATGTAACTATCATGATGCAAATGTATGCCTCTGCCAGGGTAGCAGGATATGCAATGATACTAAAGGTCATGTAGCAATTATTAGAGCAAGGCCCAACTAGCATGCGGCTCATCGATCAAGCAAGTGGCATGTATGACATGAAGATCAAGTCATGAGAAGGTGGATGCTGCATGGCAATGTATCTTAGAAAGGCTATGGAAATTCCTTGTAGGTAGGTATGGCGGCTGTTTTGAGGAAAGATATAAGGAGGCTTATGATGACAGAGCTTATCATGCCAAGGGTTTGGATGCACCGACGAAGTATGCGCCAACTCTTGAGGTGAGAAAGAGCAATGCATGGTACCGAAGAGGCTAGAAAAAGTATAGGTGGGTGGAAGTGTCAACTTTCGAATACTCACATTAGTCCGAAGAACTCATGCACTTATTATCGGTAACTCTCAATCTAATCAGGAGGTTCACAAAGAGACAGGTACCCCGAGGAGGAGTGTATGGGGGTTTGGTTATCCTTGCGCATCCTCGACTCATGGTATGTGAGTGTACTCTAATATTCGTACCCTCCAGAGGTTAGTGATCCATCTAGTAGCTAGAGTTCTCAACAGGGGTTTTTTGATTTTCGAAAAACACACGGATTTCCCAAAATACGACATCTATCACTAATAGGCAAGAGCTCTTGACACCATAAGTTCAAACATTACTCTAGTCAATACCTCAAAACTATTGCAAGTTACTACTACAAAGAGAACAACAACTTTAACTACCTACTTTCAGTCAAGACACAGAACTCAGTGCAACAGGAAAACTCTCTAACAAGATAAAACATGCAACCTATAGAAAGTTCAACCTAAGACAAAAGAAAAGCGCTAGAAAAACTAAAGCACTACAACTAAACAGAACAACAGCTAAGAAAAGAAAAAGAACAGCTCACAGCTAAAAGAATAAGCATGCAAATCCTATGAGGAGTTCTAGTTCAAGCGGAGCGTGTATCTCTCCCACACAAAAGAGTAAGTAAGCTGGGATCTAACTTGTTACTACAGCAACCAAAGCAAAAGAAAACCCTAGAAAAGTAAAGAGCGTGATGCTCCAAGCATAGCACATAACGCATGAAGTGATAAAAATATAGTGCAACGAGGGACGAATTGATAATTGTTGATGAAGAAGGGGATGCAGCGGGGGCATCCCCAAGCTTAGACGCTTCAGTCTTCTTGAATATTTATTGGGGGTGCACATGGGCATCCCCAAGCTTGAGCGTTTGACACTCCTGAATCTTCTATCATCACCTTCCATCGCGCACTTGAAAACTCCCTTCATACATAACTCATTGTAGGCTGATTAGAGAGGTTAGTACCCTAATAAAATAATTTTCCTCTACTGAAAATAAAGATAACCTTGAATAGCTACTGTTTCTCAAGATTTCCAACAAGTTTTTGCAAAGAAAAAGCAAGCTTAAGGTTTGCAAAACGAAGAAAAGTCAAAACGTGGCAGAATCTGTGAAAAACAGAACAGCAGATAAAAACGAATTTTTTAGGGGTACTTCTGCAACTCAAATCAAAAAACTCAGAACATATGGAAGTTTCGTAATTGTATAGAGCATGATGTGTAAATAATTCAGCTCAAAAAGATGAACTGGGATTTTTCTCTGATTTTTCTAGTCACAAGGACAGAATCTGTTTTCTGGAGAGCATGTCACAACTTTTACTTCCCTTGCAGTATGAGGCTAAACTTGGCGCAAAGCTTGAAAAGTAAAGATACAATGATGTTTATACAGTAGTAACAATCATCAAGACCACTAAGAACAGAACAAAAGAAAAAATAGAAACCTAAATTCATTGCAGGCTGCCTCCCGAAAGCGCTTCTTTAGAGCCATTAGCTAGGCTTAAAGCAGAAGATCAAGTCTTTTAAAGAGAATAACTAGCCCGTGTGACGGACTCAAAAGGTAACTTAATCTTTTTCCTAGGGAAATGTTCCATCCCTTTCTTGAGAGGGAATTGGAACTTGATAGTTCCCTCTTTCAAATCAATGATAGCACCAACTGTGCGAAGAAAACGACGTCCCAAAATAATTGGACAAGAGGGCTCACACTCAATGTCCATAATAGTGAAATCAACGGGAACATAATTGTCATTGAAAATGATAAGAACATCGTCGATCTTCCCCAAAGGTTTCTTTACGGAAGAATCAACAAGATGAACACCAAAAGAACAAGGATCAAAAGGTTTCAATTCAAGTATATCATACATTTTTTGGGGCATAACAGAGGTACTTGCTCCAACATCACAAAGAACATAACAAGAGAAGTTATTCAATTTAATTTTTATCATAGGATCCCAACCATCTTCTAGCTTCCTAGGTATGGAGGCTGCTAGTCTAAGCTTCTCCTCCCTAACTTTAATTAGAGCATTGGTGATATGCTCTGTGAAGGCAAGATTGAGTGTGCTAGTGTGGGGGTCTCTAGACATCTTGTGTAGGAAACCAATAACTTCTGGTAAAGTGTAGTTGTCAAAGTATAAGTCACTTCTATCTATCAAGGAAGTAGTGATATCATTTAAGCTCACTTTTTTGAAAGCCTCTATGTTCATAGAGGTTTCCTCTTCTAAGGTTGATGTGGTAGCATCACCATTGATAGGTCCAGTGGGACTAGGGGTGTGATGGGTGCTAACAGTTTGGACATCATCAACTACTTGGATAGTGGCTACTGTGTGGTAGGTAGGACGGCTCTTAATTCTCTCTTCTTCCTCCTTTTCTCTAGCCCATCTCTCTTTTAGTTTTCCCAACATCCTAATGTTTTCATTAATTTGGACTTGGATAGCATTCATAGGAGTGGTCTTCCTCTCCTCGAGGGGAGAGGTTCTAATCTTCAGCATCTCTACATCATGGGCTATGTTGTCTACCTTCGAAAAGAGGATATCTAATTTATCTAATTTCTCTTCCACACTCTTGTTGAAGGCTTTCTGGGTAGTGATAAAGTCTTTGAGCAAGGTCTCTAGTTCTGAAGTGGAGTTTCTGGTGGTAGGATAAGTGTTGTTCCCATAGTCGTTGGATGGGAAAGGCCTAGGATTGTTGCTACCAAAGTTACTCCTATAAGCATTATTGTTGAAGTTGTTTCTAGAGACAAAATTAGCATCTACTTGCTCCCGAGCAACCAAAGAATTTAAAGGAACATCTTGAGGATCAATAGAAGGTTGCTTGGTAAGTAGAGACATGATAAGGTCAACCTTTTCATTTAAAGAGGAGATCTCCTCGACAGAGTTTACCTTCTTACCGGTTGGAGATCTCTCGGTGTGCCATTGCGAGTAGTTCAGCATCATCTCATCAAGTAGCTTTGTGGCAGCACCAAGCGTGGTTGACATAAAAGTTCCTCCCGCAGCCGAATCTAACAGGTTCCGCGAGGTGAAGTTCAAGCCTGCATAAAAAGTCTGGATAACCATCCGGGTAGTCAGTCCATGTGTGGGGCAGTTCATGACAAGCATCTTCATACGTTCCCAAGCCTGGGCAACGTGTTCATTATCCAATTGCCTGAAATTCATAATGTTACTCTGCAATTGAATAACTTTAGCAGGGGGATAGTACTTCCCTATAACAGCATCTTTGCATTTACTCCAAGAATCGATACTGTTCTTGGGCAAAGATTGTAGCCACTCCTTGGCTCTTCCTCTCAAAGAGAAAGGAAAAAGCTTCAGCTTGACGATGTCTCCATCCACTTCCTTGTACTTCTGCATGTCGCAGAGCTCGATAAAGTTGTTTAGGTGCAAGGAAGCATCTTCTCCTGCTCCTGAGAATTGATCTTTCATAACAAGGTTAAGCAGAGCAGGTTTAATCTCATAAGAAGGTGCTGAAATGGCAGGTCGAGCAATAGGAGTGCAGATAAAGTCAATGTTGTTGTGACTAGTGAAGTCACACAACTTAATGTTTTCATTGGAACCCATAGTAGCAGCAGGTATTTTTGGTATTTTTGATTAGGGACACAAAAGTAAAAACTGAAAGGTAAACTAACAAGACTAAAAAGAAAAGGTAAAAGATAGCGTGCAACTCCATCTTGTAGACTTGAGTCTCCGGCAACGGCGCCAGAAATTTGCTTGATGGCTTCTCGCCCCTCGTTGGTTACCCCAAGTGGAAGGTTTGAGATGCAGTGCAGCAGCAAGTTTCCCTCGGTGAAGATACCAAGGTTATCGAACCAGTAGGACTCAGGAGATACAAGTAGGTGGCAACGTCGCCAGAAATTGCTTCCTGACTAGGGCGTTGTCGTGGACCTGCACACAACAACAAATAGCTTTGCTCCCAACGAGTACAGAGGAGTTGTCAATTCCTCCGGCCTTGTCGTTTACAAAGGATCAACGAAAGAGATAAAAGGTGCAAAGAAAAGTAAAACCTGAAAGTAAATTGAGGGTGTGAACAATAATGTGAAGATGGACCGAGGTCCCGTGATTTTCACTAGTGATGTCTCTCTCCCAAAAGACGATAAAAGTGCTAGCGAGGTAAACAAATCACACTTGGGCAATTGACGGGATATGAAGGCACCGCAATGCTAACTATGCTGCAAAGAAAGGAAGGGCTCAAAAGCAATGGGCAGTACGCCAAGGTAAGTAGACCGAAATCCATCTGCATCTACTACGAATCATCCACCTTGAGATATCTATCCAGAACATCTCGCTGGTATTAAGTTGCGAATCCCACAAAGTGTAAACTCAAAGCAACAGACAAGTGCATTAAAAGAACTTTGCGTAAAGTAAACAATCCTTGCACCGGCAGGTACAAGCACCGTTGTTTTATCCCTGGTGGCAACATCACATCCCCTAGTCTCATGTTTCTGTCACTCAAGCTAGATAACAAGGGGCTGAACCCACGATCGAGCATAACGCTCTCTCTTGGAGTTGCAAATAAAATACTTGGCCAAAGCAAATACCGCAACGGAGAACATGCAAGAATTTACTCAAGAACAAAATATAAAAGAGAAGAACCAAATATATTACTCATCACAATCTGAACATAATCTCATAATCCATCAGATCCCAACAAAATCAGCATAGCAACAGCAGAAATTACATAGATGCCTCGATCATGTGAAGCAGCTCACGAGGACTCGAAAGTGGAAGCACAAAAGTGGGAGAGATTCATCACATAGCTACTGGTCACGGATCCATGGTTCAAGGGGGACTACTCACGGTACATCCGGGAGGCGTCCATGGCTATGGATGGTCTCCCGGAGGGGGTTCCTCCTTCCGGCAGGGTGCCTGGGCAGTTTCTCCAGGCAGCCCCGATCTTGAAACGGAGGCGGCGGCGGTACAGAGGGGAGTTCGCGAAAAAGAGATCGATATTAAGGGTTTCCATCCCGAGGGTTAAATATAGGCGAAGGGGGCATCGAGGGGACCCACGAGGCAGTCAGGAGGGTCCCTGGCGCGGCCCAGGGTGGGGCCGCGTCACCTGCCCTCCTGGCTGCCTGGTGGTGGCCCCCCTTCCTTCTCTTGGTGATTCCGGAAGCTTCTATTGCGCTGATTTTTTATATATTTTCCCGGAATTTTTGGAGCACTTTTAATGGCCGGAAAACCTGAAATACAAAAACAACTGAAAACAGAAACTGGCAATTGGGTGCACTGAGTTAATAGGTTAGTCCAAATAGGTTCAAAAGTGTATGAAAGTTCAAGCAAAACATGGCAAAGTCACACAAAACATGCATGGAGCAAGCAGAAATTATAGATACGTTTGGGACGTATCATAGGGTTAATAATCTAACATGAATTTTTGGAGAAGATTTTTATCTGGCCTTTTGAATTAATTTCTCAGGGCTTTTCTTTTCCCCATTTTTGAATTTCTTGTTGAATTTTTCACATGATGCAAAGGGACTTGCTAATCCTAGAACATACCTAACTTGGGGTTGTGACAACTCGCCCCCACTCAAAATAATCTCGTCCCGAGATTCAGAAGTCTGCGGGAGGAAGGAGGGGTACTCGGCACGGAGACGGTCTTCTCTTTCCCACGTAGCTTCTCTCTCAGAGTGGTGTGACCATTACACTTTCAGAAACCTAATCTTTTGACGACGAGTGACACGCTCTACTGAATCAAGAACACGAACAGGGTATTCTCGATAAGAAAGGTCATCTTGTAGATCAAGCGTTTCATGGTCGACTTCGCGGATGGGGTCCTTGAAGCAACGCCTGAGTTGTGACACATGGAATACATCATGTACTCGGAAAAGGTGCGGGGTAGTTCAAGTTGGTAGGCAACTTCTCCACGTTTAGCAAGAATGCGGAAAGGTCCGATGTAACGTGGGGCCAACTTGCCTTTGATACCGAAACGTTGGGTTCCCTTCAGAGGAGTAACCCGAAGGTAAGCCTTCTCATCCAGATTGTAGCTCTCTTGCCTATGATGACGATCATAGTAGCTTTTCTGACGAGACTGGGCTGCTTTCAATTGATCACGAACAATGCGAACTTGCTCTTCCGCTTCCTTGATCATGTCCGGTCCAAAGAATTGTCTTTCACCGGTTTCTGACCAGTTTAGTGGTGTTCGACATCGTCGTCCATATAGGAGTTCAAAAAGAGCCATGTTCAGACTAGATTGAAAACTATTGTTATAAGCAAATTCGGCAAATGGAAGAGACTTCTCCCAATTCTTTCCGAATGAGATAACCCAAGGTCTGAGCATGTCTTCAAGAATTTGTTTAACCCTTTCGACTTGACCGCTAGAATGAGGATGGAAAGCTGTACTAAAGGAGAGATGAGTTCCCATAGCATTCTGAAAGCTTCCCCAAAATCTAGAGGTGAAAAGGCTACCGCGATCAGAATTGATTTCCAAAGGAACACCGTGAAGGGATACAATTCTAGAGACGTACAAGTCCGCTAACTGGCTAGCAGTTATAGACTCGCGAACTGGAAGGAAGTGAGCAACTTTGGAAAGCCTATCTATGACAACGAAGATGGCATTGTTTCCTTTCTGGTTTCTTGGAAAGCCGGTGATGAAGTCCATACCGACTTTGTCCCATTTCCACTCGGGAATAGGCAAAGGTTGAAGTGTACCAGCAGGTCTTTGGTGTTCTGCCTTAATGCGACGACAAACATCACATTCGGCAACAAATCGAGCAATGTCTCTCTTCATCCTAGTCCACCAAAATCTCTGGCGTAGATCTCGGTACATTTTTGTGCTACCGGGATGAATCGAGAGGGGTGTGTCATGGGCTTCTTAGAGGATGAGTTGCCTTAGATCCCTATTCTTAGGTACTACCGAACGATTTTCAAAGAATACCGTTCCTTTACTATCTGTGGACAAACATTTAGAAACTCCGCTAGCAATGTTCTCCTTGATCCGGCGAACACCTCGTGCACGCCTTTGGGCAACTATGATTTGATCCTCAAGGGTTGGTTTCGCCACCAAGCTGAAAAGAGATCCACGAGGAACAATCTCGAGGTTGAGCTTTCGAAATTCCTCATGAAGAAGTGGTTGATACTGTTGTAACATGAGGTTGTTACAATACTACTTACGACTTAGTGCATCAGCCATCACATTGCCTTTGCCTGCGGTGTAAGAAATTCCTAAGTCATAATCTTTTATCAACTCAATCCATCGTCTTTGCCTGAGATTTAGATCTGGCTGGGTGAAAATTTATTTGAGGCTTTGGTGGTCAGAATAGACCTCACAACGGTTACCAAGGAGGTAATGTCGCCAAGTTGTTAGGGCATGAACTACGGCAGCGAGTTCAAGGTCGTGGGTAGGATAGTTCTCTTCATGTGGCCGCAACTGGCGTGAAGCATAAGCTACCACATGTCGATCTTGCAGAAGTATGCATCCTAACCCTTGCCGTGATGCGTCACAATAGATCTCGGAATCCTTTTTAGTGTCTGGAGGTGCAAGTACGGGTGCAGAAGTCAACCTCCTTTTTAGCTCTTGAAAGCTTTCCTCGCACTTGGGAGTCCATAAGAATTTCTTATCTTTGTTGAGGATTTCAGTTAGAGGCTTTGCAACTTTAGAAAAGTTCTCGACGAAGCGGCGGCAATAGCTGGCTAGGCCAAGAAAACTCCTAACTTGCTTAACCGATTCAGGTGGAGTCAAGTCAAGGACGGCCTGAACTCTCTCGGGATTCACAGCAATGCCTTTTGCAGAAATCACGTGGCCTAAGTAGGTCACTTCTGGTAGCCAAAATTCACACTTGGAGAATTTAGCATACAGGCGATGCTCTCTAAGTTTCATCAATACCAGCCTTAGGTGTTCGGCATGTTCTTCTTTGTTCTTCGAGTAGATGAGAATGTCATCGAGATAAACCACAACAAATGTATCTAAGTACTCCATGAAGATCGAATTCATCATGCGTGAGAAAGTGGCGGGGGCATTGGTTAAACCAAAGGACATGACGGTGTACTCATAAAGACCATAACGAGTAGTGAAAGCCGTCTTGGGAATGTCCTCGTTTCGGATTTTGATTTGATGATAACCTATTCTCAAATACATCTTGGAGAAGACAGAGGATCCTTCAAGTTGATCATAAAGATCATTGATCCTGGGCAAGGGTACTTGTTCTTTATCGTCGCTAAATTTAGCGGGCGATAGTCTACGCACATCCTTTCTGTTCCATCTTTCTTCGTTACGAACAGAACAGGGCAACCCCATGGCGATGAGCTAGGGCGGATGAAGCCTTTTTCCAACAAAGCTCCCAGTTGGGTTTTAAGCTCAGCTAACTCACGTGGGGCCATTTTGTATGGGCGTCTAGAAATTGGTGCGGTTCCTGGTACAAGATCCACTATAAACTCTACACATCTGTCGGGTGGCATGGTTTAAGGAGTTTGGTTACTGGATGGTTTTCCTGATGATGACCATGGTTTACTAGGGGCTACAACAGATATGTCAGAGTAACAAAGTACCCCAACACGATGGTTAGTGGGGTTCTTCTGGCTAGAAGACATCTAAAGTGGGAGCAAGAGCTGCAATTGAATCACTATAGGTTTCTAGAACAAAACCTACAATAAACTCTATGGAACTGTCGGGCATGCCACCTAGAAAACTTCTGGAAGGACACCCGAAAAAGATAGAAGGATTTTGAAAATGCATCAGATTATGTAGAAACCTGGGATGACTCGGACAGCATAACGGCTGTAATTGTAAGAAATGTCTTTTCTTGCAATGTAGAAACAACACTTACATAATACGATGTAAGAAATCAGCATTAAAACAATGCTAGGAAACCGGACACAACTTTCCTACGGCTACAAGGAAGCAAACAACGAGATGTTCTAATCAGACAGAGGTGAGCCTAGTCCTATCTTCCCGTAGAATAAGATGAGGGTGACTCAGAACTCAGAACGATGAGGGTAAGGAGAAAAAGAAGCCTTACGTTGTTCCCTTATATACCCAGAGTAACTATATAACTATAGAAGGCTAGACTCGACTTCGGCCAAGGCTGATAATCCTACAGTCAGTCCTGCTCTGATACCAAGTCTATCGGGACCCGGGGTTAGCGTATGCAAGCCTCGCTACAACACAATCATATGGAGAGCCGAGAACCGTACCCATTTGTCTAAGCAGACATGGCCAAGCACAGAACGTTCTCGGAAAGCATCGAACATGAGGGGCATCCCATTCAGGCCGGATGATCCACTGAGATGGGTCCTCATCGTCCGCACACAAGTCTAAATGATATGGGTGGTGAACTCCCATACTCATAGACAAGTCGCCTCAACCATACTATCGATTGTATTATAACCCTTACATAGACTTACTCCAGCCCGATCACTTAGTCGGGGTCTAGGGCGGGCTCGATCATACATCAAAGTGTGCACGAGACGGAGTCTCGAGCAATCGCATCGCGATGCCCCAAGCTGCGCACATCTAAGGGCCACTTGGTGTATAAAAGACCGCCAGCCAGATCACAACTAAGGTCTCGAAAACCCATACTAAGACATGCATGTTATAAACATACACGCAGCACACATGTCTAGTATGAACAACAGGTATCATTGCAATTCTCTACAATGTATACATCTTTATTAATAACTCTGACAGAATGCACACAGAGATCACAAGCATGTGATCCAACATTACAACAGACAAGCGGAAGCAAAGTAGGTCTGAGTACAGACAAGTTTAACAAATGGCTTAGAGAAGCCTTATCTAAAAACAAGCCCTCCACGAGGGAACCAGTCGTCTGACTGGGACTACACTAGCTTGGTCTTGGTCTGAGTCTTCATTCTTCGAGATTCAGGTAGAAGCCACCATCGGGGTCGGTGGGTTCATCTAAAACATAGATTAAGAAAACGTGAGTACAAAATCGTACTCAGCAAGACTTACATAGGAACTATACTACTCATGCACATGTATCAAGGTAAAGGGAGGTGGGGTTTCACTTGCAGAAGTGCCAGCTTTGACTTGGCTAGTCCTGAACTACGAGTACCAGACTTGTGGTAAGAAGCGTACACGAGTCCACTACATCTCTTCAACCAATTACACCACTATGGTGCCTTCCTCGACTTCCCCACGAGAAAGCACGCCATAGCACTCACACTTATCTTGGTGTATTTTAGAAGTATCCAGTTCAAGTTGTCTAATAATCAAGCTAAGCTTTCCAAGCAGTCCTTAACTGCGGACGCGGATATTCGAATAGTTTTATTAACCCTGCAGGGGTGTACCGCTACACACACATGATCATCGGTTACCGCCTTTGTACTCGACACCGTTCAAGAAGTGTCGGCGAGGATGCTCACCACAACTGTTACCTCATAGCCGATCTAGTCCAAGAAAGCCGCCTACCTGGGTTGGCTACCACTATCGTGAACCCGACCGGTTTACCGAAGTGGACCCAAGTGACGTGTGCGTGGTGCATAAGCCGGTCTCGGATGAGCCGTTCTCTCACTTGGCTACCAGGCCACAATACCTACAGAAATCCGAACTACTGCGACATCTGGACATCGAAGGGGATGAGTTAGTAAGCTGAGAGGGGTCAGTGAGCCCAATGTGTGGTTGTACTCTTCATCTTGGATCACCACACAAGAACTCGGACTTAGGGCGGTGTTCAACGAGACAACCCACCGTGTACTCCTACACAGCCTCTCATCGTTCACCTTGTATTAGGGTAGATTCACCAACACCTTTCTACCATCATCATCATGATCACTACCATCCCGACTCACATAGCAGTATCAACATGGTATCATTCTAAGAATGCAATAAGCAGTAACAATTGTAGGGGCCACAAGATATCAATCAACTCCTACATTTGCTAGGATTGTGGTTTGCTTACTACTGTGACAAATGATAGGTCATGCAAAGGAATGGGTTCATCTATGCGGTAGAAACGTAGCATGGTAATCATCCTATACAATGCATAAGCGAGACATGAGAGGGAAGTGGGATTTTATCGACATGATCAATGGGGGTTTGCTTGCCTTGCTGACGGGGTTCAGTCACGGGGTCTTCAATGAAGGGGGTGATCTCAGGTTCCGGCTCCACTTCTATCAGCAACATGACAATCATAGGATCAACATAATGTACAATGCACAATCACATGAATAAGATTGTAATGGTGATGTTCATGGTTCTGATGTGTTGAGCATTCCATTTAAAAGCAGTATATTGCATTTGAAATGCAAATTCAAACTCCATTTGATTTATCGATGAATTTCAAATGCATTTGAATGCATGAAAGTTCATTTGAAAAGGTTGATCACGAAGTGATGTGGTATAGTTGAGATAATGTTTCTGATGTGGGGGTGAAACCATTCAAATTAAGTGTGTTGCAAAGTCAATTGCAAAATCACTCCAAATTTGAATTTGAAAAGGATCCATATGAATGTTTGCTACTGTTCACCCATTTTAAAATGGGCAAACATGAAAAAAATTGCATATTCATAATCCTTGTATTTTTCTGATAATTTTAGACATATTATTTGTCCAATTTGGAGTTAGGATTAAACAGTTATTGAATTTAAAAGTTTAATCTATTTTCTGGAATTTTCGGAATTAATTAAAACGATTTAATTCCTTTACTGCGTCAGCCTGGCGCAGTGCTGACGTCAGGGGGCAGCTGACGAGTGGGGCCCTTCTGTCAGTGGGGGGGGGGGGGGTTTAAACCCGGTTAGTTAAACTAACCAGGGGTTAGTTAGTGGCCTTGGGCCCACTTGTCAGTGTCACTAAGGGTGTAATTAGAGGGGTGGTTAGCTCCTAACGACGCCCACGTCATCAAGCAACCGGCGGCTAGACGGCGGTGACATCCCGACGCGGCGGCGACACACTGGACGGCGACTCCGGCGACCAAATGGTACGCCGCGACCACCAAACGAACCCCCGTGCTTGCGCGCTTCACCCAGGGCACAACAGCGTCACCGGGGAGGTCTGGAGTGACGCCGACGACGAACTCCCACGGCGGCCGTGGCATGGAGATGAAGCAGACGTCGCCGTAGTGCTTCTCCGCGGTCGTGTGCTGGTGCAACGCATTGCTGGGAACCTCAGGAACGCGACGGACAGGCTAGGCTGGTCAGCAGAGCACGGTAGCGAGCAAATCGTCGACCATGGCGGCGAGCGCGCTCGGCTCCCATGGCGGATCGAGCTAGAGGTCAAACGGGGAGGCGACAAGTTGGGGGAAACGGGATGTTGCTCACCCTGGAGCTACTGGAGTGGACGGTGAGGTTGTAGGGGTGTTGATGGTGACGAATTCCGACGAAGACTCCGCGACGGCCGGCGGGACGAGGTTGGAGCTGGCGTCGTCTCCGGGTCCGTTGAGCTCCAATTGATGGAGGGGATCGACGAAGACGTCGTCGTGGGCCCGTCTGGACACAGTGGCTCGCCGTGTAGGGCTCTGTGGCCACGCGTTTGCTCGTTGGCGGCGACGTCGTGCGCTCGGTCGCGATGGGATCTCGACGAGGAGGAGGCTAGAGGAAGCGGCGAGAGGGGGAAGTGAGGGAGGAGGTCGAGGGCATCGCCCTGGCGCGATAAGGACGACGGGGAGGGTGCCAGGCAGCCTAGCAACTGCCGCCGGCGTCGGCATGCGCTCCAGCGAGCTGCTTGCCGCGCCGGGGAAGAAGACAAACGAGGCAGCGGGCTGGGCCGGCTTGGTGGGCTCGGGGGGGATTAGTTGGGCTAGAAGCCAGGTGAGTTTCCCTTTTTTTCTTTTCTTCTGTTTTTCTTTTCTGCAATTTTGTTTAGCTTAGCAAATAAATAGCTAGGCATTTTATTAAATGCTGAAACTTTTTATGTGGCATCACAATATACAAGGTTAGCCACTTGTAAAGTTTGAACATTTTTAAAATTCAAATAATTTGAATATTAACTCAAATAGGGGTTTTTGATTAATTCCAAGGCACTGTTTGAATATTTGAAAAATCCATGAGTATGGGGTGGGTCCCACATCACTTGATATGTGATCACACTCATTTATAAGACTTTTCAAAAATCTAACATGAATTTTTGGAGAAGATTTTTATCTGGCCTTTTGAATTAATTTCTCAGGGCTTTTCTTTTCCCCATTTTTGAATTTCTTGTTGAATTTTTCACATGATGCAAAGGGACTTGCTAATCCTAGCACATACCTAACTTTGGGTTGTGACAGCGCCAAAAAATGTTGTCGGAATGTCACCGCAGTGAGGTACGATCGACGGGCTCGACGTGCTGAGCGCGTGGTTCGAGATTTCGCCGGAATCGGAGTCCGTACGGAGTGTCGGCGGTCACGAACGCAATCGCCGAACGCGCGAGAGGGGTACCGGGGGCATTTGCGTAAACGGACCAGCCAAATATGCCCTATATATGACCCCCACCTCCCAAACCAGCCCATTAGGGTTCCCCCTTGCACATTTTGCCGCCACACCCCCAATTTCTGGTCCAAATTTCGTCCAGATCCCTCTCCCCATCGAAACCCTAGCCAACCTCCAAATTTCAGCCATCAGATCTGAGATCTGTGGCTCAGATCACAGCCACGTAGCCCCAGCAGCCGCCCAGACGAACCGGGCCCCACTGGGCCGAGCCTCCGCCGCCGCGAGCCCGTTGAAGTCCGGAGCTGGCGCCGCCCGAGCTCCTCTCTCCCCAAGCCCTCTCCATCCCGTGGGCACCGCCTCGCGTCGTGCGGCTCCGGCCGCCCGCCAGCGACCAGCAGCTAGGTCAGGCCGGCCCTCCCCTCTCCCCACGCCCTTCCCTTTCTCTCCTCACCCAGCTCCCCTTCGCGCAGGTCCCGCGCCACCGCGGTCGCAGCTCGAGCCGCCGCCGGCTGTCATTAGAGGCGCCATGGGAGGCCTCCAGGAGCTTGACACGCCGCCCCGTGGACCTCGACGGGCCGCCCTATCCCGCCGGCGACCGGATCCGGTGCCTCTTCCGCCGCGCGTGGAGCCGACCACCCCATCCCCTCCGTCGCGCCGCCTCCTCTAACCGGACGGCGAGCCGCCGCCGGGAACCTCCTGCTCGGGAGCGAGCCGTCCCGGTCGGATCGAGCGCCTCCAGCCACCGGTGGCTCAGGTGGGCCGGCCCAGAACCACCAGCCCGAGCGCCCCCAGCCCAGGCCGGCCTCCAGGCCAGATGGGCCACGGCCCAGGAGGTGTTTACCCTCTTGTGTGCTTCCGCGGGTACCTCTCGGAGATGATGCGAGCTTGCGATCAACTACACCTTCGGAACCCGACCTATCAACAGGCAAGGACTATACATTACTTATGATCCATTCTATTTCAACCAGCGGTTTGCATGCTAGTCTAGGATAGGTTCGATGTTTGATCCTACCACATGTTTACAGCCTCTTTCAAACCGATACAGCCATGTCCCTTCCCAGCAAACCTTGTACTGCTATGTTACTATTGCTCGTTGCTCAGCCCCTGCTTAGTATGCATGCTTAGGATGCTACGATGTTACCCTATTACTCCTTGCTTTGGGATATCACATTATTATATTGTTGTTGATGATATGATTATTATAAATGTTGACTATATTCGACGAAGGATGGAAGGTCTAGGCTATCCCGCCCTGATGCTTTGTTCCATTCGAGTCACCTAGGATCCGAGTTCCGGGTATTGGTTTTAGGACTGAGCGTGCCTAACCGCGTGTGGGATTTTATGGGGTCCCCTTTTCTTACCTACCTAGCTTCAAACATTTCTAGTGGTGGCCCAAGCTGATTTACCATTTGAAAACGTGTGTGTGCTTGGTTGGGCCCCCAGCTGTTTTAAAACAACTTGGGCCAGTGGAGACTTTGTTTCTCTGTTGGTCCACCCGATCAGCTAGGACCCGGTTTCCCATGTGTGATTACCGGCAATCCGACCTGCGTCATACGGACGAGTCCGATCCGAGAGCGTGGCCGGCTTTTGGATTGGGTGTCGACTCCCCGGGGGCCACCCGGATTTGTTCGTTGTTAGCTAGAGGGACCTGTCGTTCCGGATCTCTTGGAACTAAATCATAAAATGGTTGACTATGATGGGTAGCAACTGAGAGAGATGGGCGTGCGTGCGGAGCCTTGTAATGGGCAGTTGGTACATCCCTGCATGGTTAAACCTTTTCGAGAAGCCGTGTCCACGGTTATGGACGACTTGAGACCTACTCCTTGTTCATAGACAACAACAACTGAGATAATCTTAAATAACTTGATCAACGTGTGTGTGTGCCTTGACTGCTTCTTCTTCGTCGGGATGCGAAGAGGAGGACACGGATAGGATAGGTGTTATGATTGCGTAGTAGGTGGACAGCAGACTTGTTGGAGGCGATTCCTCATCGAATGCTTGGCTTCTTATCTTACTCTCTAGATCGTTAGCCACTTCATAAATGCTAGTGCGGCAGCAACCTCACCACTTACCCCTTCCTTACCATAAACTACTAGTTGTCCTAGAATGACGAGTGATGAAGTCCTTGCTGGGTCAGATGACCACTACAGTTGGATGCTGAGTACCTCTGTACTCATGATACTACCCCCAAACTCTTTTCAGGGTTCTTGATCGACGACAAGTATGGTGATCGACGTTTCACGTGGAGACTCGATGACGACTAGTTAGGTGGATCCCGGCGGAGGGCCTGGACCCGTGTGTTTATGGGGATCGATGTTTTTCTCTTTGCCAGTAGGCTTTTGATTGTAGTCTGTACTCAGACATGTACCTTCCGCTGTTGTATTGTATTTGAGACAGTTGTATGCCGATTGTATGAGATGTTGTATCCTGTATCTGCAAAGTTGTGATATCATGTTGGAAATCCGGGGCATATGACTCCGTCATATGTTGCGGTGTGACCGATATGTGCTTCGTCCCCGGATCTGGATGGAAACATCTAGATCTGGAACAGTACCGCATATCGGGCCTTACAACTTGGTATCAGAGCCTTACCGACCGTAGGATCCCTTCTCTGGCCGAAGTCGAGTCTAGATAAAAACTATTTTGTAGTTACTAAGTTAGTTATCGGAGAGTAGGAATCTTTTTACTCCTTACCTTTGCTCTGGTCAGGACAAGTGACGTAAGTGTTTTATTCTAGTCTTATCCCTTCAAAACTCTAGGATCTCGAGTGTGTGGAGTATCGGAACCGTTACAATACCTTGCTTGCAGCGTATTGTCTCGATTCCGATCTCAGTTTTGGGAAATCCTGTAGTACCTTTAGTCTATCCGACTTTGGTTTACTTCTGGGTCGTCCTTTGCCCTCCCTCCTTTTGCCGGTGTTTTCACGACTTGCGTCGAAAAGCACTATACCTTTGACCAGGTTTCTTTGTTGTTCCTCCTCTTGACACTGACGGTTTCATTTTTTCGACGTTGTCGTCTCCCTGCGGAAATTTATCTCGACGGAAGTTCGACGACGACATGGAGCAGAGTCCCTTGTTGGTGGTGTTGAAGATCGTCGACTCTCTTTTCTCCCCCCTCTCCCCCGGATCGTCCTGGAGCTCGAGACGAGATCCCTTGTTGGTGGTGTTGTATTGTAACAGCCCAGTTTTCACAAAAATTAAAAAATTTTGTTTTCGGTGTGAATTGCTTGATTGTCTGATTTGTTTGCGGTGTTTGCATCCCCGATTTATCGATCGGCGATTATTTTTCCCCTCTTATCTCGTACCGAACGAAGACCGACCCCTTCCCACCACGGCACACGACCTTGCGACACCGGGATATCACCCGAGCACCGTCGCCACCGGCACAAGTCCAGCCATCGCCACCGGATCGAAAACCCCGTTTATTTAATAAACGGATTATTTGATGGGGCGCCGAAAAATGTTGTCGGAATGTCACCGCAGTGAGGTACGATCGACGGGCTCGACGCGCTGAGCGCGGGGTTCGAGATTTCGTCGGAATCGGAGTCCGTACGGAGTCTCGGCGGTCACGAACGCGATCGCCGGACGCGCGAGAGGGGTACCGGGGGCATTTGCGTAAACAGACCAGCCAAACCTGCCCTATATATGACCCCCACCTCCCAAACCAGCCAATTAGGGTTCCCCCTTGCACATTTTGCAGCCACACCCCCAATTTTTGGTCCAATTTTCGTCCAGATCCCTCTCCCCACCGAAACCCTAGCCAACCTCCAAATTTCAGCCATCAGATCTGAGATCTGTGGCTCAGATCACAGCCACGTAACCCCAGCAGCCTCCAAGATGAACCGGGCCCCACTGGGCCGAGCCTCCGCCGCCGCGGGCCCGCTGAAGCCCGGACCTGGCGCCGCCCGAGTTCCTCTCTCCCCGAGCCCTCTCCATCCCGTGGGCGCCGCCTCGCGTCGTGCGGCTCCAGTCGCCCGCCAGCGACCAGCAGCCAGGCCAGGCCGGCCCTCCCCTCTCCCCGCGCCCTTCCCTTTCTCTCCTCACCCAGCTCCCCTTCGTGCAGGTCCCGCGCCACCGCGGTCACAGCTCGAGCCGCCGCCGGCTGTCATTGGAGGCGCCATGGGAGGCCTCCAGGAGCTTGACGCGCCGCCCCGTGAACCTCGATGGGCCGCCCTATCCCGCCGACGACCGGATCCGGTGCCTCCTCCGCCGCGCGTGGAGCCGACCGCCCCATCCCCTCCGTCGCGCCGCCTCCTCTAACCGGCCGGCGAGCCGCCGCCGGGAACCTCCTGCTCGGGAGCGAGCCGTCCCGATCGGATCGAGCGCCTCCAGCCACCGGTGGCCCAGGTGGGCCGGCCCAGCACCACTAGCCCGAGCGCCCCCAGCCCAGGCCGGCCTCCAGGCCAGATGGGCCACGGCCCAGCAGGTGTTTACCGTCTTGTGTGCTTCCGCGGGTACCTCTCGGAGACGATGCGAGCTTGCGATCAACTACACCTTCGGAACCCGACCTATCAACAGGCAAGGACTATACATTACTTATGATCCATTCTATTTCAACCAGCGGTTTGCATGCCAATCTAGGATAGGTTCGATGTTTGATCCTACCACATGTTTACAGCCTCTTTCAAACCGCTACAGCCATGTCCCTTCCCAGCAAACCTTGTACTGCTATGTTACTATTGCTCGTTGCTCAGCCCCTGCTTAGTATGCATGCTTAGGATGCTACGATGCTACCTGTTACTCCTTGGTTTGGGATATCACATTATTATATTGTTGTTGATGATATGATTATTATAAATGTTGACTATATTCGACGAAGGATGGAAGGTCTAGGCTATCCCGCCCCGACGCTTTGTTCCATTCGATTCACCTAGGATCCGAGTTCCGGGTATTGGTTTTAAGACTAAGCGTGCCTAACTGCGTGTGGGATTTTATGGGGTCCCCTTTTCTTACCTACCTACCTTCAAACATTTCTAGTGGTGGCCCAAGCTGATTTACCATTTGAAAACGTGTGTGTGCTTGGTTGGGCCCCCAGCTGTTCTAAAACAACTTGGGCCAGTGGAGACTTTGTTTCTCTGTTGGTCCACCCGATCAGCTAGGACCCAGTTTCCCATGTGTGATTACCGGCAATCCGACCTGCGTCATACGGAAGAGTCCGATCCGAGAGCGTGGCCGGCTTTTGGATTGGGTGTCGAATCCCCGGGGGCCACCCGGATTTGTTCGTTGTTAGCTAGAGGGACCTGTCGTTCCGGATCTCTTGGAACTAAATCATAAAATGGTTGCCTGTGATGGGTAGCAACTGAGAGAGATGGGCGTGCGTGCGGATCCTTGTAATGGGCAGTTGGTACACCCCTGCAGGGTTAAATCTTTTCGAGAAGCCGTGTCCACAGTTATGGACGACTGGAGACCTACTCCTTGTTCATAGACAACAACAACTGAGATAATCTTAAATAACTTGATCAACGTGTGTGTGTGCCTTGACTGCTTCTTCTTCGTCGGGATGCGAAGAGGAGGACACAGATAGGATAGGTGTTATGATTGCGTAGTAGGTGGACAACAGACTTGTTGGAGGCGATTCCTCATCGAATGCTTGGCTTCTTATCTTACTCTCTAGATCGTTAGCCACTTCATAAATGCTAGTGCGGCAGAAACCTCACCACTTACCCCTTCCTTACCATAAACTACTAGTTGTCCTAGAATGACGAGTGATGAAGTCGTTGCTGGGTCAGATGACCACTACAGTTGGATGCTGAGTACCTCTGTACTCATGATACTACCCCCAAACTCTTTTCAGGGTTCTTGATCGACGACAAGTATGGTGATCGACGTTTCACGTGGAGACTCGATGACGACTAGTTAGGTGGATCCCGGCGGAGGGCCTGGACCCGTGTGTTTATGGGGATCGATGTTTTTCTCTTTGCCAGTAGGCTTTTGATTGTAGTCTGTACTCAGACATGTACCTTCCGCTGTTGTATTGTATTTGAGATAGTTGTATGCCGATTGTATGAGATGTTGTATCCTGTATCTGTAAAGTTGTGATATCATGTTGGAAATCCAGGGCATATGACTCCGTCATATGTCGCGGTGGGACTGATATGTTCTTCGTCCCCGGATCTGGATGGAAACATCTAGATCTGGTACAGTACCGCATATCGGGCCTTACACTTTGGTTGGTGAAGAATGAACTGGATGTCTTGTTCGAAGAAAATGCTAGACCAGCAACACCATCAGACTCAGAACCAGAACCAGATATTGAGTTTGATTCAGCTTCGGAACCAGAGGCTTCATCTTCAGAGTTCATTTCTTTACCCAGATAGGCCTTGGCACGGTGAGAATTCTTGCGTTGAGAGGAATGTGATTTTGAGGAAGAATTCTCTCGATGTTTGTGATACTTCTTCTTTTTGTCATCATTAGAATCATCTTTCTTGTCTTTTCTGGACTTTGAATCATATCTCTTCGACTCATAGTTTTTGCTCGATCTGTGTGACTTGCTCGAAGAGTTGATGTGAGAATGCTTGGATCTATTTTCAATTTCACATAAAGGACAATCAGCAATGAAGTGACCTGGCTTTTTGCACTTGTAGCAGTAGTTATCTTTCGCTGAAGAGTTTCTGGATAATGATCGATGTTGAGATGAATTTCTTGAATGTCTGGACGAGTAGTTTTTCTTCGGTGAAGAGGAGTTCCTTCTCTGGAAGCGGTTGAATCTTTTCATTATCAGTGCCAAATCCTTTCCAATATTCTCGGGGTCATCTTAGGCACCTCCAGATTCAGAACGAGCTTCAGGACAGGAATGATGTGAAGCTTTGGCCTTGAGTGCATGAGATTTTCTTCCTGTTCCATTGACATCGCATTTTTCTTCTTCTTCCATCTCAAATGTGTTGAGTCTCTCGAGAATATCAGCGGAAACAAGTTCTTTGAAATCCGTCCTTTCCTTGATCATCAGCACAATGTGATCGAAGGAATCATCTAGAGAACGAAGCAGAGTTCTGCCATCTATGCGACTGGTGATATCTTCAGCACCGAGGGAAATCATCTCATTTGATAGAGAAGTGAGTCTGCTATATATGGAGTTAACTTTTTCTCCCTCGTGCTTCTTGAAACGATAGAATTTGCTTCGAAGAGTATCAACGCGAGCATCTTTCTGAGTAGAGACACCTTCACCAATCTTCTCGAGATAGTCCTAGACACCTTTGGCCGTAGGAATGTTCTTGACCTCATGATATTTTTCTGGAGTCAGATGGTTTGTGATGAACACCCAGACTTCAGAATCGAGAGACATTCTCTTTGCCTCATCAGGGGTTATGGAACTTTTTTCTTTGACAGTAACTCCATTCTTGACAACTTCCGAAGCGACAGAGTTGATGGCCATGATGTTCCTCTTCATTTGTCCTTCCAATAAGGATATTCCTTCCCATTGTATATAGGAATTGGTTCGCCCGAGCGAACAGCTGCAAATGACATTCTTGCCAACACTCCAGGTGGTTAGACCAAAATACGCAGAGCGTACGGAGTGCCTAGTTCCGATACCAATTGAATGCTCAAGAATGATCAGAGCGGGAGGGGGTGAATGATCACTTCTAAAAATTCGAAGGAACTTAGAAGGAATTCATGCAAAATGCGAATGACTAAAGGCATCTCGAAGGAATTGTGGTATTGAAAGACATGCATGGGTCGAAATGACTGGGGGAGAGAGAAATCATCGATGGCAAACAGGCAACGAGTAAATAATAAAAGTAAATACAAGAAGGAAAACGATCCTGACACGACGATGTTTGGTAAACTAGTTCACACGCTGCAAAGTGCTACATCTGGTTGGAGGGACTAGTGGTTGAACACCTGGAGAAAAACTCTCTCCGTCCTATTCTCCACTGCAACAAAATCCTCGAGATTGTCCAGTTTTCACTCGAGGTAGATGATTCAGGACATCTCCGAAACCTTTACAGACTTCCTTCATCAGTGACAATTTCTCTTCGACTGCTTGACAGGCGACACCTAACCGTCTAGGAGACTTGCAGTTCTCCAAGATAAAAAGATCGGCTAATTTCGACCTAAGTCTTTGAGAATTGCTCAACTCAGTTCAGACTTGGGTTTTGGTTTTCTCTCGAGTTCTCTCTTGGGATGCTCACAACACTTCTGTCTCAGAATATTCAGTGGAGCAGCCAACCCGAAATGGCGGGTAGGTGCGGGGTATTTATAGGTGGAGATCCCTATGCGTGAAATTACTTAAGTGACCTTATACAACCGCTTGACGCGTGTCCACAACGGTCGGATTTCAATCGTTGCGCAACTTTACTTGCGGAGCAAGTAAGCTGACTTACCGAACGAGTTCTCTCTCGAAGACACGAAGTGCGATGACTTTTCCTTCGAGCTATTTACTCGACTCAGTAAGATTTCTCTTGGTAGGCTTTTCGTAGGTTTAAGCTGAGCAGAGAAAATTCACTTCGACTAAGATCTCAACTAGCAAACCCCTCTTGATAGTACGGTTTTTCCTACGACTCAAAAAGTAAAAAGAAAATAGTAAAAAGACTATGTTTTCGTCCAGCTTGAGCTTTCTCCTTGTTGCGCTTTTACTCGAGAGAATCTTCTTTCTCAACGACATTTTTGGGGGTTGTCTTCCTTCAAAGGTTTCGGTAATGATCTGCAGCTACGCTTCAGAGAGTTGTCCTTCGACCTTCTACTCGCAAACTCCATTCTTTCGGAACCTAAGTATCTGTTTATACTCGAAAACAATATTAGTTCCACTACTGCTTTGTCCAATAATCTCCAAAACCTTCGGGGGCAAAACTTTCTCTTACACTAAGGTTCAAGGTTCATCATCTGGGTGATCAGAATTATCGGTTCTCTATGGCTTCTAAAAAAGTTGGGATTTTATCTACTAGCTTATGGATCGCATTTGGCCTGATTCTGTCTATCATTTCAACCTTTTCAAGAAGCATGGCTTTGTTTCAGCCCCTGGTAGTTCTGGCTGGTCTGCTGATTGTGAAATGGATGCGATTTTGATTCGCTCAACGATCTCTGTTCATTCTAATCTGAAGTTTCTGCAGCGAGGTGTAGAACAAAATAATTCCTCCCACAAAGAATTAGCTAAATTTGGATTTCGTACAAATGCTTAGATTAATCTTCATAGCCTTTTCGATCAATCTTCTAACGATGATCATGTGATCCTGAATTCGGCCATGGCTGTATCACCTCCTTTGGTAGGAATGGCACCTTCCAAACCGTTGGAGACAAACTCTATCATTTTTGGTAGCATTGTCAATCTTTCCTTACTAGCTATGCCTTTTTCTCGAGAGTACGCCAACAACGTATCTTATTTTTATAGAACGGAGAATAAGATTTACAAGAGGCTTACAATGGATGCGAACATTTAAGTAGAGGCCCACCACTCCAACTCAGCCAAAAACTAGCTAGACTACTCTCTCACAAATCTTTGTAGGCCACCCACACCAATACATGCGTCAATCCAAACCCGAATCTCAGCCCTAATCAGGCATGCCAGCTGGTTCGGTGTCGCGAACTCCTCCCTCCTATCGAACACTCGCGTGTTTCTTTGCTTCCATAGTTCCCATGCAACTGCAATGACCATGGAATCGAACCCACGTTTCTACGCTTTCTAAAAGGAAGCCCTAGACATCAAACACTAATCAATAAAGGTATCCTCCATCACCGACCGCCTCACAATATCATGCACACGGTCCAAGAAAATGTTCCAGACCTCGCGGGCATACACACAGGGGATCAGTATGTGCTCCACATTATCTTCCTCCTGAAGGAAAGTAAAGCACGGTGTCTCCTGGTCTTGGAGCCCATGCTTAGCCCGACGATCCGACGTCCAGAGGCGATGTTGTGCCGCAAGCCAGGCAAATATCTTGCACTTGAGCAGCGCCGAACTATGCCAAATGGGTGTGGCGTGTCGAGCTCTGATCATACCCTGGAAAAGTGAGAGGTAGGTGGAACTGGCCGTGTAGGATCCAGAAGGCTCACCTGGCCACTGAAATTGGTCCGTTCTGTTGCCATCAATGCTCAAAGTTGCGATATACTGACCAAGGTGAATTAACTAGATGTGCGCCGTGTAGGACAGCTCACCAACGATGTCATTCATCCACCCGTAGTTCATCAGGGCCTCCCTCACCCTTCTACTGTTCTTCAATCTCATCCCAACCAAACCTACGATGGCGAGGGGTGATATGATCCAATGATCCCTCCTAAAAAAACTTTGCTCCCATCCCCAACGGTGATCTTAACTGAGCTATCAAAAACCGCACGGGCCTCCGCATCGTTAGTCATTGGAATACCCTGCCAAGGCCTCGCATCATCCGTTCTTCTTAACCACTCCCAAATAACCTGGGTGCAAGTGCTTGAGCACGAAGATCCTTCACCCCAGCCCGCCAAAGATAGTAGGCCTACATATAGATCTCCAGGCCACCATACACTGACCCCCATGAGACTTTTCCTTCCTAGCCCAGAAAAAACACACTTCCAAGCATCAATATCCTCGTAAACCCCTTTGGGGCCATCGAAAATTATCAGGTGGTGGACGGGCCTCGCCGAGATGAATAATTCAGTGCCATCAAGACTAATTTCTTGCGCCGGTGCCGGGGACCCCTTCTACAAGATATGGGAGTTGCACAATATCTTTTACCTTTTTTTTAGTCTTGTTAGTTTACTTTCTAGTCTTTGCTTTAGAGTCTTATACCAAAAACCACAAAAAAAATAGTTACTTTTCTCTTGCTTGGTACTATGGGTTCCACTGGAAACACCAAGTTGTGTGGCTTCACTAGTCACAACAATAATAAGTTTATTAGCACTCCTATTGATTCACCTGCCACTTCAGCACCTTCACATGAAATCAAACCCGCTTTGGTAAATCTTGTTATGAAAGAACAATTCTCCACTGCTGGAGATGATGCTGCTTGGCATTAAAATAATTTTGTTGAACTTTATGATATGCAAAAGTACAAAGAAGTAAATGGTGACATTGTTACACTTAATCTTTTTCCCTTCTCTTTGAGAGAAGAGCTAATGAGTGGCTCCAATCCTAGTCTAGGAATAGCATAGATTCTTGTGATAAGTGCAAGGATGCTTTTATTGGGAAGTACTACCCACCTGCTAAAATTATCCAGTCAAGAAGTAATATTATAAAATTTAGACAACTTGATAATGAAACGTTGCCCAAGATTGGGAATGTATGAAATCTCTTGTTAATAATTTCCCAACACATGGTTTGACTACTTGGAATCCAAACTTTCTATGCAGGATCGAAGTTTACCTCGCGGAATCTGTTGGACTTGGCCGCGGGAGGAACCTTGGCACTGCCACGAAGCTATTGGACAAGATAATGACAAATTATTCTCAATTCAAAATCGAAAGATCTCCTACTGGTAGGAAGGTAAACTCTATTGAGGAGATCTCCTCATTAAATGAAAAGGTCCCAAAACTGTGCAGCATCTCATGCACAAACCACATGTCCTATCCAGATGGCCTCACAAAGATGGTTGTGCCTTTTTTTGAGCAAGATGTTTATTGTTAAGAATTATGTGACCTTCCTTCTGTGAGTCTCGAGCGAATTATGGATTAGGGAAAGACAGGTTATTCTGACTATGATATATCTCACATTATTGGTATCCCTAAGATCCCTGCGAATTTGGATATCCTTGATTTAATTGGACACTACCATATATGCCATGGCTCTGATCATCTTTAGGTAATTGTCAAGCGTCTCGACGTTCCAACTGTGGGAACTGGGACCGTACGTGCTCTTGTGTTAGGCTAATCAACTGTACGATGGACCAACCATGCACTGTCTACCTCAATGGATCCCATGTTAATATCCTATGCCTAACACGTTGGGTTTGTTCTAAATGTAATCTAGTGGGTCATGTGGCTAAAGGTTGTGGCGTACGGAAGGATGATCATTTTGCATGGAAACTCAAAGATTCGTGAACTTGCCAAGCCGGTAAAGGTAAGTATTTCTAAACAATTCTCCTTGCCCACCTCAGGTTTCCACTAATACAGACCAGCCCTTCCATCTAGTTACTCATCTCTTTAATTGCGCCCAATAGTGCTTACCTCAAGCATAGCAGTGTTTATCAATTCATCTCATATGATCCCCAAAATGAGTGGTCTGAATATTCAAAGATTTCTGATGCAGCAGACAACCTTGTAAATGCTACACCAGATGCTCGTCTTCATCTTATTCGTGCGGGTGGTGATAATTAGGTTAGTGTTGTGTTATATCACCTTGACTTTCAGGAATGGGTCTGGCATATGCATACTCAGAAATTTGTCCAATGTTTAACGAGACCATTTGCAGTTCAGTATAATCTTCAACTGTCAGAGACCATTTCCCCGGATAATCCATGGACTAACTTGCTTGTTGTTGCCCGTGCTTTATCTCTGTTGTACATGGAAAGTAGTGTTGGGATTCTGATACGTCCCAAACGTATCTATCATTTCTGCTTGTTTCATGCTTATTTAGGTGACATTCTTATGTGTTTTGCTACTAACTCAGTGCACCAAGTGCCAGTTTCTGTCTGCTGGCATCTGTGAATTGCAGGTTTATACCCATATTTACAGTGATCGGAAAATTCCACAAAAAATATATAAAAAATCAGCATTCCAGAAGACTCTGGAAACCCAAAACAGAGTAGGAGGGGGCCATCCCTACAACAGCCCGGGATTTTCACCCAAATTAAAAAATTTGTTTGTTGCTTTATTTTTTTGCTTGTTAGAATTGTTTATAGTATTTGCTTCGCCAATTCATTAATTGGTGATTATATTTCCCCTCCTCGTACCGGCATGCGTGACCAAACCTTTCCACCATGGCACACGACCCTTTTGCGAAACCGGGTTCCACCCGAGCACCGTCCCAACTTCCGGCACAATACCCGCCATCGCCATCGAAACGAAACCCCCGTTTATTTAATAAACGGATTATTTTATTGGGCGCTGGAAAATGTTCACAGAACGATATCAAAGTGAGGTAGAAGTGACGGGCTCGCCGCGCTGAGCGGGTGGCTCGAGGTTTCGTCCGAATCGGAGGTCGTATGAACTCCCGGCGGTCAGAAACGTAAATATCGGACGCGAGAGAGAGAGAGAAACCGGGGACGTTTGTGTAAAATTGCCAGCCAGCCTATAAATAGACCCCACTCTCTCCCACCCATTCGAGGGTTCCCCCTAGTCCTCATTTGCAGCAACCCCCCTCAAAATTTCCAGGTCTGCCGAATTTTACCACCACCAGCCGAAACCATAGATCCCACCTGTTTCTGGCCGTTAGATCTCTAGGTCAAGGTCCAGGACGCCTTCACGTCGCCTCACCGGAGCAGCCAGACCAAACCAGGCCCCCCAGGGCTCCACCGCCGCCAGGGCCCGCCCGAGCTCTCCCACGGAAGAGCCCCCGCCACCTCGTCTTGGCCATCTCCGACCGGCGAGCAGCCGCCACCCCGCATGCCACTTTGGTGAGATCCCAACGCCGCGCCTACTCTCCTCCCTCTGTTTCTCCTCTTATCTCACCCCCTTCCTCCTCTCTGCACCCGGGAGCCCGCCGCTGCCATGGGAGCCCGCGGCTAGGAGCTCGCCGCGACCAGAGACCTTGCCCCGCACACCTCCGGTGACCGTCATCGCTGGATCCGGCCCCCCTTGACCCCGCACTTCTCCGGTCCTCCCATCAACCACCTTGGCCGCCGTCCTCGCCGTCGTCGAAGGCACGGCCGCCAGCCGCCATCATGACGAGATCCCGATCGGGATCGAGTCGGCCTCCAGGTGGGCCGGCCTGCAGCCGCTTGGCCCACCAAGGGCGAGCCAGGTTCATCCAAGACCATCGGCCCAACGCCTCCAGCCGCCACCTCCTCGCCCTGGGCGAGCCGGCCAATCCTTCGCCCACCGCTGCCTCCTGGGCTTGGCACAGCTAGGTGAGCAGCACCGTTTTCCCTTTATCCGTTATTTTTTGGCCTCGGCCCAGGTGATTCACTCGCCTGAGGGAGAAGCTTAGAGGTGGTCTGCGCCTGGATGGGCAAGATCTGCCCGAGGGGAGCCCAATGGGGTGAACCCCTCCGTTTATTTTCTGTTTTCCCCTTTTATTTTTGTGCGATATGTCGTATGCGATATCTTCTAGCTCGTTTATCGGATGGCGATGATCATAACATGTAAATGCTTAGTTCTCTGCATAGAATAATAAAATGTGCTCCTTTGCCATGTTTGCACTTGTCTACATGTTGTTTACCTGCTATTTACATCGCATGCCACCGTAAATGTAATAGGCTATAACTTTTTGACCGGTGCTCTGATTAAAATGTTCCTTAAATGTAACTTGACTAGAATTTCATGTACTTTGTGTTTAAGCCATTGTTTTCTGTTGTTAAAAAATATAAAATATGATTTAGGGCAGAACATTAGTAAAACTATAATTTGTCGTGAGGTACTTAGTGTTATGCCATGTTTAGGATGTTGTCTCACTTAAATTGACTAGCATAGATAGTTTACTTTGTGCTTCACCTCTTGCCATGATTGTGTGATATTCCATGCTTGAAGTACATGCCACGTTAACAACCTTTGCTCATATTGTGTAGCTAAACAACTTGAACTATGATAAACATGTGGTATCATCGTCTGTGACCGATATTTCACTTAACCTACTAGTAACCGCTCCCGGCGGTAGATGCAATATAGAAGTGCGTTGCCTTGTGTTGCCTTTTTTTGTTGCTTGCTCGTGATTGATTCGAAGTAATAGATGCTTGCTCGTCGATTGCCTTTCCAGTGTTTACTTCTTGTGTGCTCCCGCGGTTACTCTCGGAGATGATGCACGCTTCCAATCAACTACAACTTCGGCTTCGTCTTCTCATCACGTAAGGGGGAGCATATATCATGCTTATAAATTTCAGCTCACTTGTGCCTAGGTATAGGATAAAATGATTGCTTGATCGTACCACCTCATATTTATGCATCTCAAATAAACCCAAACAGCCATGTCCCCCACATCCTAGCAAACCATTGTTTGGCCATGTACCTTGCTTTCTTAACCACAGCTTAGTATGCATGCTTAGGATGCTACAACTGTTATCCTGTTACACATTGGATTGGGCTATCACATTATTATATAATTCTGGATGATATGACTATAATAATGTTGACTATATTCGACAAAGCATGGAAGGTCAGGCTATCCCGCCTTGGCGTTTTGTTCCATTCGAGTCACCTAGGATCCGAGTTCTGGGTATTGGTTCTAAGACTGAGCGTGCCTAATCGTGTGTGGGATTCTATGAGAGAGAATTCGTTATTTAACACAACCTTAAATTTTTATTCCTTATTTGACATCAAATTTTCTTTTCTTCCTTATCTAACATCAAGTTTAAATTTTGTTCCGTTTGTAACATTTCCGTCCATTTTGGTCACTAACGGTGTTAAATGCGACTTGAAAAGACCCTTTTACCCCTAGTGCAAGTTGTGATAATATTCACATGGTATAAGAAAAGTACCCTTGTTCCAATGTAACCATGTGAATATTTCTACACAAGGATGAAACAATTTTAATTTGGAACATGAACAAATTCCATATCTTTAATTTAAATTATAAATTCAATTAAAAATTGGGCAGAACCTCCTCTGTAATTTGATGCCATATCCCCTGCACACAGTTGAAATATACACAATTCAATAGATAATGATCAAAGTTGCCACAAATATGAGAGATAATCAGCCAAGTCAATATCCAGTACACATATATGAACCAAGTACACAAGCACTACACATGTAGGAGCTCAAGTACACATCAAGTACACATATTGGAGCTCAAGTCCACATAGAAACAACACAAAATGACTTCCATCACTTCCAGAATCACATCCAAAGTTGTCTAGGTCCACATATACACATTAGTAACACAAAAGTGGTCTAGGTCCACATATACATCACATTAGTAGCACAAAAGTTGTCATAGTCCAGATATGCATCACAAGCTAAGCCTCCATTTGCTCCTTGTGCTCATTGATGGGCTGGCTGGCTTAGTTTTCTTGCTTCTAGTTCCCATGGCAGGGCTGTCAAATGACACAAAATTGATTGGGTTGCTTTCTTTGCTTCTAACACCTATGGTCTGCACCTTTTTAGATCCACTTCTTGGTTTGCACCTGTCAATGTATGACAGCAATAACATTAGAGCAAAAAAAACAATGCCTGTGCAGAGTATGTGAGGTCAGAACTGGGAGTGTCACCTTTTGCCCATTTTTCCATTTTTCTTATTTGTAGTCTCCAAACATTGGTTATGCTTCCCATTTTCTTTGTTGTACTTGTAGTTTCCAAGCTTTGGCTATTGATTAAATGAATATATAGACAAATTGAACTCAGTTTTAGTTTGGCACAAATCAAACTCGGTATTCATTTGGCACAAGCGTAGGTGAGAATTGCTCACCTTGGTGGAAAACACATAGTGGTTGCCGGTGCTTCATCCTCTCTTGGCACAATGGATGACTCGATGGATTTGGTAGTCTTTCTCCTCTTATTTGGTGGTTCTCTACACGAGGAATAAGATAGTAGTTAACATGTATAATTGATTACAAAACTGTAATGCAAGAAAGTAATTAACATGCAACAAGAAAGTATAAAGCATTGTTCATTATATTACCTCACATCCATCATAGTAGCAATGTCATCTGGATTGCCCTTCTTGCACTTGTGCCAGTGATGCCCATATTCCTTACAAATAGGGCATAAGTGCTGCCCACTTTTCCTTTTTTTATCACCACAACCTTTGTGCCTATCTGTTTTGCGCCTACCAGCAGTGGCTTTCAATAGCGGTGGATACATGAAGAATCCATGGCTAGATTTTGGTTCAGATGGATCACGGTATGCAATTATCATATGCAACACCTTCCTCCTTGAGTGTTTTTCAAACATAAGCATCAGTTCTTTGTCATATTTAACTTCTGGGCAGGTTTTTAAAACTTCATCATAGTATTGCACATGGGCAACCTCTAAATAACCTGGTGGGTACTGGTCTACGATCGATTCAACCAAATCCTTATAATTTATCAAGTCACAGTCAATGATCTTCTCAAAACAAAAACATCGGATATCCTTTCTAGCCTTTTTTGAATTGCCAAACAAATTGATTTTGAGCAAATAACTTGAATTGGGCTCCATCCTGTGGATTAACTTTGCATCAGATCTAGGCTTGAGTATTACTAAACATCACTGGAATTTGTAGAAAGAAAATCAGTCTCAAATCAGATAGCATTATCCATCTGGACATGCCCATTTAGCCGAGGTCGATCCAGCCGTGCCCTGGCCCGACATCGCCGCAGCCCCCTAGACCGAGGTGGATCCATCCATGCCCTGGCCGGAAGTCACCGTCGCCCCCTGGACCAAGGTCGCCGCCGCCCACTGGCGCGAAGTCGCCACCGCCCCCTGGCTGAAAGTCGCCGCCGCCCCCTAGAACGAGGTCGCCGCAGCCCCCTGAGCCCAGGTCGCCGCAACCCCCTGAGCCCAGGTCGCCGCATCCCCCTGACTAGAGGTGGCCGCAGCCCGCTGGCCCGAGGTCGCCGCTGCCCGCTAGCGAGAGGTCTCCGCTGCCTGCTGGCCCGAGGTCGCCGCGCCGTCGCCGTCGCCATATCCATCCATGGAGGCAGCCGCGCCGTCGCCGTCGCCATCTGCAGGGTCGCCTCTGTCCATCACGTTCGCTGCCGCCGCTCCTGGGTAGGGTTCGGGATAATGGGGATAGGGCGCTTGGGTGGAGTGGCCGGTTCCTTTTTTATTTTTTTTGTTTGTACAATTTTCATTATTGACAGGGGTATTTTTTTCCAACTTAAGAAAATTGACATGTTTTTAACAGTGAAAACTAACAGAACTGGCGGAAGTGTTAGAAAGGGAACAAAAATTTAAACTTGGTGTTATATTAGGAAGAAAAACGAAATCAGTGTTAAATAAGGAAGAAAAATTTAAAATGGTGTTATATAAGGGATGTTCTCATTCTATGGGGTCCCCTTGTCTTACCTACCTAGCTTTAAACAGTTCTAATGGTGGCCCAAGCTGATTTACCGTTTGCAAACCATGCATATGTCAGTCGGGTCGCTCCTAGCAGACTTTTTCTTTAAAACATATCGAGCTAGTGGAGACATGTTTTCCCTGTTGGTCCAACTTGTCCGGCTGAGGACCCGACCTCATGTGAGAATTTACTGGCAATCCAAACCTGAGACGGACGATAGAGACCGACTCGAGAGCGCCGCCGGATTTTGAGTTGGATGTCGACTCACCGTGGGCCACCCGGAATTTTGTGTTGTTAGTTAGAGGGACTCTGACGTTCTAGAGTTTCAGGCCTCTTCACACAGCCAAACGGGAACCGGCCGTACATGCGACGCCTATAATGGACAGTTGGTACAGCCCTGTAGGGTCAAATTTTTCGAGAAGCCGTGTCCACGGTTATGGACGATTTGGGACCTACGTCTTGTTCATAGATAACATCAACTGAATCATAATTAAAACTTGATCAACAGGTGTGTGACTCTACTGCTTCTTCTTCGCCGGGATACGAAGTGGAGGACAAGGTTAGGATAGGTGTTATGTTTGCGTAAGTAGCTGATAGAAGACTTGTTGTAGGCGATTCCTCATCGAATCCTTGCCTCCTCTTATTCTAAATAGAATGTTAGCCACTCATATATTGCCAGTGCGGTTGCAACCTCACCACTACACCCATCTTACCGTGAGAAGTTAGTTATCTAACTTGTTGATATACCGCACCCCTTCTTCTCTCTTTTACGCATGTTATGAAAACGATCTTGGACTTTAGAGGACCTCGGCGATCCTTCATCTGGATGTCTTCGTGGAGACTTGGCGACGACTAGTTAGGTGGATCCCGGCGGAGAGCCTGGACCCGTGTGGACGTGGGTATGGTGTGTTTTACTTTTTCCACTAGGAATTTGATTGTACTCTGTACTCAGACATATGTCTTCCGCTGATGTATTGTATTAAGGCAGTTGTATTCCAATTGTATGAGATGTTGTATCCTTGTAGCTATAATGTTGCCTCCATTGCAAGGCTTTGCACGCACGCCCATCTCTCTCAGTTGCTACCCATCATAGGCAACCATTTTATGATTTAGTTCCGAGAGATCCGAAACGACAGGTTCCTCTAGCTAACAACAGACAAATCCGGGTGGCCCCCGGGGAATCGACACCCAATCCAAAATTTGGTCGCGCTCTCGGATCGGCCTCTTCCGTCTCAACGGGTTTTGGGTTAGCGGGACACCTCACATGGGGCCAGGTCCTCGCCGGCCAAGGCTGGACCAACAAGGAAACCATGTCCCCGCTGGCCCAAGTTGTTTTAAAGGATATCTGCGAGGAGCCACCCGACAGACATATATGCATGGTTTGCAAATGGTAAATAATCTTGGGCCACCACTAGCAGTGTTTGAAGCTAGGTAGGTAAGAAAAGGGGACCCCATAAAATCCCACACGCAGTTAGGAACGCTCGTCAGGAGACACAATACCTGGAACTCGGGACCTAGGTGACTCGAATGGAATAAAGCATCGGGGCGTGATTACCTAGACCTTCCATCTTTCGTCGAATATAGTCAACACTACAATAATCATATCATCCACAACAATATAATAATGTGATAGCCCAATCCAAGGTGTAACAGGAGAACAGTTGTAGCATCCTAAGCATGCATACTATGCAGTGGTTAAGAAAGCAAGGTACATGGCCAAACAATGGTTTGCTAGGATGTGGGGACATGGCTGTTTGGGTTTATTTGAGAGGCATAAATATGAATGGTAGGATCAAGGAATCATTCTATCCTATACCTAGGCACAAGTGAGCTGAAAGTTATATAAGCATGATATATGCTCCCCCTTACATGATGAGAAGACGAAGCCGAAGGTGCAGTTGATCGCAAGCTCGCATCGTCTTCGAGAGTAACCACGTGAGCACACAAGAAGGAAACACTAGAAAGGCAATCAACGAGCAAGCATCTATTACTACGAAGAAATCATGAGAAAGCAACAAGATCGAGAAGGCAACGCGAGACAACACACTATGATACGAATCTACCGTCGAGAGCGATTACTAACAGGTTAAGTGAAGTATATGTCACACACGACGATACTGCACATTTAGCAATGGTTCAAGTTATTTAGCTACACAACATGAGCAAGGTTGTTAACATGGCATCACACACAAGCATGACATATCACACAATCATGGAAAGAAGTGAAGCACAAAGTAAACTATCTAAGCTAGTCAATTTAAGTGAGGCAACACCCTAAACATGGTATAACACTAAGTGCCACACGACGATTAAGGCATTTGGTACTGTTCTTCCCTAAATCATATTTTAGGTTTGTTAACAACAACAAACAATAGCACAATCACAATCTACACAAAATTCTAGTCAGGTTACATATAAATGACATTTTAATCAGAGCAATAGTTAAAAAGTTACGACCTATTACATTTACGGTGGCAAGCTGTCTAAATAGCAGTGAAACAGCATATACACAAGTTCAAACATGGCAAAGAGCAACATTTTATAAATCTATGCACAAAACGGAGCAACTTTCATGTAAAGAGCGTCTCGATCCGAGCTACCGTTGCAAAGATATAAGCATCTCAAAAATATAACATTATTCTGCCAATTTTATTAAAAGAAAAAGAGCCACTAGTGCCATGGGCTGAAAGCTACTGGTTGTGGGCTAAACAGGGGCGGGCGCAGCCTACTATCCTACGCTCACAGGAGAGGTAAAGTATTAGGCGAAGCCCAGCTCGCAAGGAAGAAAATGAGGCGGCTGAGCAGCTCACCTTGGTTGGCTTAGGCCCAACTTGGCAGTGGCGACGAATAGCGGCCTCCCGCCCGGGGCGGAAGGGAGTCGTGGGATGGCGAGGGAGGCTGGGCCGCGGCTGTTGGCGCAATGTCGGCCCACGTGGGTGTGCTGGCCCATACACGACCGCGAGCATGCAGCTCGCCTCGTCCCGATGGGGACCTCGACGAGTGGCGGCAGACGGTCTTGCCGGCGAATTCTCTGTCATGGAGCGGCGTCGGGAGGAAGGCCTAGGGGCATGGGGTGCACATCCACCGGCAGGCTCGCCGGTGAGCCATCCGGGGTGGCGCGACGAAGCAGATCCGGCGACAAGCTCGCGACACGCCGGCCATGGCGCAGCGGCGGCTAGCGCGGGCTTCGATGGGGTCGGTGACTGCCTTGCGGGGAGGAGGAGGGAGGAAGGTGAGGAGAGGGGAGAAGAGGCGACAGCTGGCCTGCTGGTGGTCTCCAACGATGCGGATGCCGAAGCGTGGCGGCGCAGCGGTTTGGGAGGAGCTCGGGCGGCTGCGGCGTGAGATGGGCCTCCCGGGCCCGCGGCGGCGGACCTAGGCCATGCGGGCCCTGTATCGGCTAGAGGTGGGAGGAGGCTGGTTAGGGGGCGACGGGGAGCCGTCCTGGCCCTTGATTTGCAGATCTAATGGCCAAGAATAGAGGGGATCAAGGGTTTCGGCTGGATTAGGGGAAACCCTAATCTTTCTTAGGATTCGCTGCTAAAAATGGCACGGGAGAGCTTCTATTTATAGACAGGGGGTAGGTGTGATGGGAGACGACGAAAATACCTCTCAGTTGAACCCCGTTTTCTGCGTTGCACATTTATGACCCACATGCTTTGTTTGACCTCTGACTCGGACGAAACCTCGAACCACACGCTCAGCGCGTCGAGCCGATCGATTCCACCTCTCTTCGATAACGTTCGTAGAACATTTTTCCGGCGCCCCATAAATAATCTGTTTATTAAATAAACGGGGTTTTTTTGTTCCGATGGCGATGGCTGGTCTTGTGCCGGCTGCGGTGCTCGGATGAGACCCGGTGTCGCAAGGGCGTGTGCCATGGTGGAAGGGCTCAGGCTGTTACATGATGTCAGGATATCATGTTGGAATTTGCGAGCAACAAAATAAAGCAACAAAGAAATTTTTTAATTAGCGTGGAATTTCCTGGCTGTTACATGATGTCATGGTGGAAATCCAGGGCATATGGCATTGTCATATGTCGCGGTGGGACCGATATGTGCTTCGTCCCCGGATCTAGATGGAAACATCTTGATCTGGAACAATACCGCATATCGGGTCTTACAATCACCCTCCCAAGCGACCAGGGGCGTGGCCCCACCCTAGGCCACGCTAGGAGGCCGCCTGGAGGGTGGGACACACCATGGTGCCCTCCTTCGGCCTATACTTACTCCTCCATGCAGAAACCCTAAAAAAAGACCCCGCATTTCAAAATTTGCCACATTTCCGGCGCCTCCGCGATCCTGGGATTGGGATCGCCAGCAGACCTCGTCCCGGCACCCTGCCGGAGGTAGGATTGATCTCCGGGATCTTCTCCACCATCATGAGCGCTTCTCGGATCTTCCGTGAGTAGTCCATCTTGGAGTATGGGTCCATGACCAGTAGCTATGTGATGTCTTGTCTCCAATCTTGTGCTTCAATTCTTAGCCCTTTTGAGCTTTCCTGCATGATCAAGGCATCTATGTAATCTTTCTGCTGTTGCTATGCTATGTTTGCTGTGATCCGATGGATTATGAAATTATGTTCAGATTGTGATGAGTTATATATTTGGTTCTCCTTTTATATATTTGTTCTTGAGTAATTCTTTCATGTTCTCCGTTGCTTTTTATTAATTTGTCCAAGTAGTAGATAGTAACTTCAAGAGGGAGCGTTATGCTTGATTGTGGGTTCATGCCCCCTAATGTCTAGCTTGGGTGATAGAAACATGAAACTAGGGAATGTGTTGTTTCCACCAGGGAAAAAAACAATGGTGTTTGTAACTATGGTTGCAAGGATTGTTTTCCTTACGCATAGTTTGTTAATGTAGTTGCATGTTTCTTGGAGTTTACACTTTGGGTGGAACTCGCGACTTAATACCGGCGAGATGGTCTGGATAGATATCTCAAGGTGGACGATTAGTGAGTAGATGCCGATGAATAAATAGTCTACTTGTCTTGGCGTACTGCCCATATGATTGATCCTCTAACTTTCTTGTAGCATAATTAGCATTGCGATGCCTTTATAATTCTGTCAATTGTCCAGTTGTAATTTATTCACCGAACATTGTTGTTTTATCTTCCTCTGAGAGAGAGACATCACTAGTGAACATCATGGGACCCCGATCCATATTTCCACCATTGTTTACACCTCCACTCATTTACTGCTTTTATTTCCTTTTCGTTGCAAACACCACTACTATTTCCCGCTTTAGAGTTTCAATCTACTACTTGGCCAAAGCAACAAATGTAAAGGGAACATGCAAGAACACTCAAGAACTAAAATATAAAGGTAAACAAAATTTATTACACATCACTAACTAAACAAAATCTCATAATCCATTGGATCCCGAGAAACACGACATAGCAAAACAGTAACTAATACATAGGTGCCTTGATCATGATAGGAAGCTCACAAGGGCTAAACATTGAATGAAAAGATTGGAGAGAAGACATCACATATATGGGGACTACTCACGTCACATCCCGGAGGCGATCATGGTGATGGGGAGGCCTCCGGAGGTCAATCCTCCCTCCGGTAGGGTGCCGGGATAGCTTCTCCTAGTGATCCCGTGATCAGAATCGTGGCGGTGGCAGAACAATGGACGAAATCGCGTAACGGGGTTGCTCTTGAGGGCTTTCGGAGCAAGAGGTTAATATAGGATGAAGGGGAGCCTGGGGGTTGCCCCCTAACCTAGGCAGCCAGGTGTCGCGACCACCCCCTAGGTCGCGCCAAGAGGTCTCCTGGCTAGGGGGTGGCCCCCCACAAGCCCCCTTCAGGGCCCCCTTCGGACATCTAGACTTTTCTGTCTTGCATATTTTTTATATGATTTTTCTGGAATTTTCCGAGCAGCTTTATTTTTTGACATTTTCCTGCAATGCACGAAAAATAGCACACATAAACTAGCACTAGGCACTGAGTTAATAGGTTAGTCCAAATATGTTGTAAAACATATGAAAGCGCATAAAAACATATAGCAATATCACCAAAATAAGCATGGAACAAGCAAAAAGTATAGATACATTTGGGTCGTTTGGAGGGTTCTATTGATGCCAGTGGTCAACCTCGGGGTCTGTGATGGAGGCCTAATCTTAATCGTGGGCGTGGGTTTCACTATCTTGAAACTCGTGCCCTCTTCTCCCATGTTTGCGGGGATGTAGATCCTTAAATTGCCTTGTTGGTCGTGATGAAGGCGAGCGACCAGAAATTTATGGATTTGATGGGGCGGCTCGGTAGGCTACCATATATCCATACCGCATCATCGTCTATGAAGTTGAAGTCTCTGAATGTGAACTCCTGGCCCGACATGAAGATGTCGGGCGTTGGGGAATATCTAATATGTATTAGGTCTGCATCCGTCAAGTCACGCGCATGGTGCGCCAACTGATGATGCAGAAAAACGATAGATATCCTAGTAGATTAGCTCAAGTGGCAAAAAGTACAAAATAGGAGCATGCAAGGGATTTACCCACGATTGGGCCCTCACGGCGTAGGTAAAACCCTATGCCTGCTAGATTTTATTATGGGTGTATATGTTTGGTCTCATAGCAGAAAACAATATTTTTCTAACTAGCGTCACCCTTAAACCAAGATCTATCTATATGTATTAATGTAACAGAGAGACTTGCGGAAACATACCTCGGGGTGTAGTCCGTTACACGGGAAACGTTCACGCAAACATGGTTGATGAAGCCGAATTACCTTCACAACCCCCTGGCTGTGTTCCCACCCTGTCAGGTGAAAGTTCCGCAGGTTAAGCACCTTGTATACTCGCACACTTACGAACCTCGATGACGACCTCCGTCCTCCGATCCAGCGAAGATTGCAGAAGTAGACCTCTCGGAACCGGAGTTTCTGCAGCACTACCGCGTATGTATGGTGGAGAATGCCTCAATCCCAGTATAAGATCCAAACAAGGGGAACCCGATGAGGGAGAGATGAGAGGGAGAAGAAGACCGGAGAAAACCGATCTCAATTCAGGATTATATTTATTTCTCCACGAATTTCTGTTGTATTTAATAAGTGCATCCTCCTCATCTATATATGAGGGGGGGGGGTGGGGGAAGGGAGTCCACGCCTCTCCCTTAGTAATGTGGGACTAATCCCTTGCTAGTGAGAGGTGGCCGACTAAGGGGGGAGGGCGCACACCTCATGGGCCCAAGGTCAATGGCGCTCCTCTATTCCCCTTTTTTCCTTTTTCCCCCTAATGGGCTTCTTTCACAAAGTAGGCCCATTGCACTTCTTAATTATAAATAAATTTTTATTAATTATGTATTAATTTAATTAATAAATAATACATATTATTTCTTCTCCCGGTGCTCTATAACTCCTTCCGGATCACTCCAAACATCCTTCAGACCAACAAGGAACTTTTTCGGTTTGTTCTTCTCTCTTCTCTGGTAACTCTGATAGTTCCGAGACAGTCTCCGATATTCATCGATCTCTTAATTGTGTTACCATATGTTCCGAGAACACTCCAGTCATAATCGATATGAGGCTACGGTTAATGATCATCAGCGGGACCTGGATTCGCATAATGACCCTTGTGCATTCCGGTAGTAAACCTATTGAACCGTACACATTGTATTCCATTCCCTTTGTCCTTTGATACTAGATTAGTCCAAGATTCGATCATCATCATCAATGCTTAGTTCAATATTGTTATTGACAAATCTTCTGTACTCGTTCCATGATATTCTATTCCCGTGACCTAGTCACACGCTGCGCAGCTCACCGAGTGGGCCCTGAGTATCTTTCCATCATGTGAATTGACAAATCCCGCACTTGATCTAACACTCCTCAACATATCCCATTGGATTACCCAAGATGCGCCTTTATGGTCAAACTTTTTGGTGTGACTGTTAATGCACTCAAAGCATCCTTCGGAGATAGAAATTATATGTGATCTCACGTTCTAAGGAATAGGCTACCAGGTTCTTTAATTACAACACTGAACTTTTATAACTTGATCATGTTGCAGTGCGTATGTTGGGAACTGTTCATCACGTCATTCATCTAATGAGGTGACCTCACCCTCAATTGACTTGATTGTCCATGATCGTCAAACCACAAGCATAAGTTGATGATGAACTAGTTATCATGGGTGGTTCACTAGGAACTCTGGTTATTTCTATACCACACCTGTACCATTGTTTCACTAATACAGTTCTAGCACAATATGAAACTGGTTATGAACTTACTTAGATATATGATAATAATCATTTATTATGTACCTCTATATCATATATCCAACAGTCTTCCACTTGCACTAGAGTAAAAATAATCGAGCTGCATATGTCTACGATAATAATCATCATATCACATCAGTGTTCATTGATCATGTTGTTTATGGAAGAGGTTGCACAAATGATCTGTATCCATTCAGATTCGTATGTTCCTTTTGCAAATGGTATTAGTCAACTTGATTTGACATATTAGTCATTATACTATAATGTTTGGATTATGAGTTTTGCGGGAGAGTGAGACTTTTATTTTATAGTATTCTCTTATGGCAATTTGTTTAGTCCCAAGGACTTTCACAATCATATATACCGAAATATACACTCAACAAGAAATCTAAACTTCTTACGCTAAACTTTATCCATTTTATACTTCTTTAAGTAGATTTATATCTTTGTAGAGTCTTGACTCGTGAAATTCTATCTCATATTTCTTTTAATTCTTTGGAGACATCTCTAATTATACATAGACCCATAATAAGGCTTGCAATCGTAATACAGTATTAAATTCAAGTATATTATCCTTTCTATTATTCATAGTATTGTCCTCAATTTCTCTCCAGATACTGAATGCATCGACTTGGTTCAGGTTCTGTGTTTTACCAACCAAACACATCGAAACATGTTATTCTTTCCAAGAAATTTTAGGTCATCCCCTTGTTGGGTTCACAACTTTGTTTTCATGGTAGAACCATAATCTATTGGTCCACATATAAGGACGTAGTGCATCCCTAGTCTTCCATTAAAACATCATTTGTGATATTAAGGTTCCATCCTTTATATAATTCCAAGCCATAAGAACCTCTTTCTTTTGTAGGAGATTATTTGAACTCTTTCGATGTTCATCAGAAGTGTATTAATCTATCATCATAGATTTCAAAGTGTAATGCATTTTTATTTTGTTTATGGAAGATTCTCGTAATCTTTTATTAGCCTCAAATTTGAAATTCGAAGTAGCTGCAATTTCAGGATATGGCCCTATCATAGTGTTTTTGAATGAAATATTATATTGATCAAGCATTGCTACGCTTTTGTAGTCAATCATTATTGAGTCTATCATAACATCTATTATGTGCCAAATCATGCCTTTTATGTGTTACATTATTCTCAATAACTTCCTGGTTATTGGGAATGTGACATAACTTCTTTATTTCATAGGATAAGAGCCATCCTATATGCAACTCAATATGATTTCATGTCTCCTCGTGTTCCTTTTAGTAAGGCAACCATCAACTCTTTTTAATTTACAAGCAATGCCCCCTTTTGTTTCATTTAAGAAAACTCATGATTAGTGTTATATACAGAAAGTATTCATGACAATTTTCTTATTTCAACAAAGGATTCAACTCATATACCATGATCATCATCAATATCATATTTTCTCTTTTTCTCTGAGTTTTTACAACGAAACCTCTTTCCATTGCGCTTCTCTGATATCTGGAGGAAGGGTCAACCACCCTGGTTCAAGTTTCCACCTTCTCCCATGTGTTTATCTGTTGATAACTTACTTCTTGTTTGCCAATTCAAGAAACACAAGTTTTCCTATCCGGGAAAATGTGTTCTTTTAATTGCTTGTAATCTTAATACAAAGAAAGTTATATCTAATAAAATTTTACTTTCTAACGCCATCATCGTATGGAGTTATCTGCTTCACTAGATTCGGGATGGTTCCTTATTTATGAAGTTGGTGTTTCAACTTGATAAATTATAATAACTTTGTCCGTTAATAATATTAGCGCTAGGGGAATGTGCTTAGACCGTACTACATTTTTGTATGACTACGAATGGTTTAGGTGCATGAGCACTTTTAAACTTCCATCGTAATTTGTGGTATCTCTTTCACAAGCCGTCCATTTATCTCAACTGTAAGACTTGTCACTTTGATCATAGCATAGTGATTTTTATTCTTATATCCTACTTCACACTGTGATTCTGGAATCTCGGATTTATGATTCTAATTGAATTCCTTGTTCAATTTAATCAGATGAAGTCTTTTAATGTTAATTCATGCGCTTGATTAATACATATCGTTTATGTGTAATAATTAGCACATGTTGTACTTTGCTAGAACTTCCCCATTAGTCATCTTGTTTAATAATGAATACATGAGTTAATAGATCGGTTATCTTAAGAATTCATCAATTATGAATTTACCTCATGCATTTAATATAATTATGACTTTTCTGACTTCATTGTTATTCATAATAACTCAATCATTAAACATTGGATACCACTTCAAAAAAATTAGTATTTTATAAATGCTTCTACCATATCATAATTCAATTACAATCATAGTATTAGCGCACTTTATTCATTAAGCTAGAAATACTCACTTATTTGAAAACGTGAATAACGTTGTCTCATGAGATGCAAGACATAGTATTAAGTGTTCATACTCAATCGATTAAAAAGATTTATCTAATACTCTAAGTATAATCATATGATATATTTCTTGGTGAAACTTCTTGTCCATCAACATTCTTGGTTGCCATCAATCCTTGATTGCACCTCTTCCCGTCCATGCAATGTCAGACCCTATTTTCAAAAAACAGAACAAGTATCAGATACTTATCAAACTACAAGTGTTGTTTAAGGGAACATACATCTATAAAAAGTATATCAAATATATCTTCTCCATCAACAATTTCTCCTTCAATTGGTGCAACTTTTTCATCCATAAGATTGATCATGAAATTTTGGAGATACGTATTATCTCCTCTTCCGACATAGCCATGGACATAATCTCGACAACTCGGTAGATTCATTTGTTCTCCAATAGTCAAAGTCTTCCACAAGGCTTAGACACATCCCATGCATCTTGTCTAAGTGGGTTCTCAAGCAGGTGTGCTCTTCCATCTTTGTAGAAAGAAATTGTTTTTCCAACTCAAATCTGGCCACTCTGATCTGATAATTAAACATTAACTTTAGCGTGTCTATGATGTCATATGTGCTAGTTTCCCTAAACTGATTACTCAACTCATGTGACATGGCGTGTCCCATGACATTCTTCACCACGAAGTACTTCTGTCTACGAACATAGTAATCAAGTATTTCTTGTTCATCTTCATTGTTGTCCGGAGGATGTCTCACATGAACAAGATGTCTGCTCTCTTGAGCGAAGTCCTAAGGCGTATATACCAATCAGCGAAATTTAACCAATCTACTTTTAGTTTCTCACCATACATGAAAGATAACAATTTACGATGTTCATTCATATTCATTGTCTACAAAAATATTTGCAAGGGAAAACAATTAACACTAGTTCATAACAATTAGTTTATGATAATCATATTATAAATGAGATCACACCAAAATAATCATCCCTACATGATCCTAATTCACTATCTGTCCTCTAATATCACACAACCAACGTATTAGTTTCAAAGGTAGACAACTAGTTTGTGCGATCACAACCTACATGTTACGCTGATGACCAGAAGTGTAGGAATCGCAACAGTCTTCGCGGGTAAGATAACCCAATTTATTGATTCGACACAAGGGAGCCAAAAAATATTTATAAGCTTTCATAGTCGAGTTGTCAATTCAACCGCATGTCACAACCCCAAGTTAGGGATGTGCTAGGGTTAGCTTAGGCCTTTGCATCATGCAAAAATTTCAAAAGAAATCCAATTGGGGAAAAAGAAAAGCCCTAGTTGAATTTAATTAAATGGACAAATAAAATTATATTTCAAAAATCCTTTTGAATATTTTTAAAACCTCTGAAAATCTGCATGATCATGTTCCATGTGTTGTGGGACCCAAGTCATGCCCATGGAATTTTACAAAATTCCAAACAGGAACTTGGAAATTAAATTAACCCCTATTTGATTTGAAATTCAAATTATTTGAATTTTAAAAATCTCCAAAACTTGTGAGTGGATAGCTATATATATTCTAAGCCCACATAAAAGTTTTGAAGATTTTACAAATTGCCTTGCTATTTTATTTGGGGAAAAACAAATGGCAGAAAATAGAAAACATAAACAAATACAAAAGAAATTAGAAAGAAGGAAAACAGCCCACCCTAGCAGGCCCCCTGGCCCAACTAGCTCCCCACGGCCCAGGCCCACCCCCAGCAACTTTTCGTCTTGCCCGGCATCGCCAAGCACCTCGGTGGCGAGCTCGCCGCCGCACACGCCACAGAGGCACCTCCAGGGCACCTAGGGCCTCATCTGCACTCCATGGGGACGCCCAGAGAGGCCCCTGTCATCTCCCTCTCTCACCGTTCACCCTTCCCCTCTCTCTCGTCGGATTCGCCCCGCACCAGAGAGCTCGCGTCGCCGCCGTGAGTGCACACCCGCGGCCAACGACGACAGGAAGCCACCCGGTCGTGTTCTTTCATACCTACATCGTCTTCCACATCGCCGCGCAGAAGATCGGGCGCCAATTCCACATCGAGCCGCCGCTTTCTTCCTCGACAGCTCGCCGGAACCGTCGGACGCCCCCGTCGATTGCCTTATCTCCAAGCAGCCCCCGGCCTCCTCGACTGCTCCTTGGAGCTTCTGGTGAGCCCCCAGTGCTTTTCCCCCTAGCCGCGCGCGAAATGGAGCCCCGAACCGCCTGGCCGCCGCGGACCTTATCCGACCGCCGCCAAGGAGGGTCGCCGCCGACGACCTGGCTCCTCCCGTTGACGCTCAACTCACCAGGGAGATGCGCGCGTGCGTGTGGATCCTCCTGGTGGTCACAGCGCCCCGTTTGGTGGCCGGGAGCCCATTTCGGTGAGTCGCCGCCGTGTCTGGTGACGCCGGCGTTGACCCGCCGGCAGCCGTGATGTGGCCCGATTAGCTTAAGAGCTAATCAACCCTTAATCACCCTCCCCTAATTAGCACCTAACCCCACTGACAGGTGGGCCCTGCCCCCTTAAACACTCTTTTTAATTTAATTCACCACGGGTTTAACCCTCCTGAGGCTGACAAGGGGACCCAACTGGTCAGAGGCCTCCCCACGTCAGCATGAGGTCATGCTGGCGCAATAAAGCCCCTGTCCAGATTAAATATAATTCAGAAAAGTCCAGAAAATGAATAAACTTTTATATTCAATAACTTTTTAATCCAAACTCCAATTTAAACAAATAATATATGAAAAATAATCAGAAGCAAGGATTGTGAATATGCAATTTGTTTTTATGTTTGACCATTTTAAAATGGGTGAAAAGAAGCAAATGTGTATATGGCATAATTTGAATTCAAATTTGAAGTTTGAATTTTCAAATCCTTTGCAATACACTTCAATTAAGATGAATTTGTCACAAACTAGTACCTTTACATCATGGAACAACTATATCATGTGCTTGTGCATTTACTTCCGAAGTTGCCCCCCTCTTTGTTGATGATTGTTCCGGTAACAGACTTTCTGAGACGGTGATCACCCCCGGAGAAGAAGAACGTTAGACCCGTGTATCGTCAGCAAGGCAAGCAGACCCCATTGATCATGTCTATAAAATCCTACTTCCCTCTCAGTCTCTCTTATGCATGTTTAGGAGATCACCGAGACACGTTCTTTCGCATATTTGAACCCATTCCGATGCATGACCTATCATTTTGTCACCGTATTAAGCAAACCACAATCCAAGCAGATGTAGGAGTTGAATGATGAGCATGTGGCCCCTGCAATAGTTACTGCTTATTGCTGGTTAGTGATACAATGAGGTTACATTGTTTGTAAGTCGGGATGGATATTCATAATGGTGCTGATGATAACGTGTTGGTAAATCCACCCTAAACAAAGGTGAACGATGAGAGGCTGTGTAGGAGTACACAGTGGGTTGTCTCGTTGAACACTGCCCTAGGCCCCGAGTTCCTGTTTTGTGATCCAAGACAAAGAGTATGACCACATGTAGGGTTTATGGGAGCCCCGTTTGGCCTCTCTACGTACCCAATTCAGTCCAGGAGTCACACTAGATTCGGGCTTTCCATTTGGCATATCCACAGATATGTGGGTGGACCTATGAGGCAGCGAAACCATCTGTCAAAGGTGGCGTCTCGGTCCCTTGCATTATCTGAGTTCGTTTCGTTGAACCGGCCGGACTCTCGAGCGGTGGCAAACTCAGGTAGTCGACTCCTGGATTAGAGGTGATGTGAGGGTAGTGCCTTGGTTTCATCCATGTCGGACACCCGCTTGAAGGGTGAAAAGAACGAGGCGATAAGTGATGACATGCGTGTGAAGATGTACACCCCTGCAGGGTAATGAACTATTCGAATAGCCGTGTCCGCGGTTATGGACTACTTGGAGACCTCTACTTGATCATTAGACAACTTGAATGGATACTTATAAAACTCGCAAGATAAGCGTGAGTGCTATGGCGTGCTTCCTCATGGGGAAGTCGAGGAAGTATCCATAGTGGTGTATTGGTTGGAGACTTGGTAGTGGACTCGTGTACGCTTCTTACCTCAAGTCTGGTACTCGTAGTTCAGGACTACCCAAGTCAAAGCTAGCACTTCTGCATGTTGAAACACCACCTCCCTTTACCTTGAAACTTGAGCATGAGTAGTATAGTTCTGATGTAAGTCTTGCTGAGTACGACTTTGTACTCACGTTTGCTTATTCTATGTTTTAGATGAGAACCCAGACCCCGATGGAGTTACCTTCCTGAAGCTCGACGTTGACTAAACTAGTATAGTTCCAGACAGCAGTCTGGTCCCTCGTGGAAGGGCATGTTTGTTGAACAAGGCTTCTCTAAGCCATTTGTTAAACTTTTCTGTACTCAGACCTAATTTGCTTCCGTTGTATGATGTAATGTTGATCACAGACATGTGATCTTTGTATGCTCTATGTGTAAGTCAATAAAGAAGTACTTTGTAGAGTTATGTGATGATACTTGATGTTCATACTAGACATGTGTGCTGGGTGTGTGATTATAACATGCATGTCTTAGTTTGGGTTTTCGATAGCTTAGTTGTGTTCTTGCCGGCGGTCTTTTATACACCAAGTGGCCCTTAGATGTGCGCAGCTTGGGGCATCGCGATGCGATTGCTCGTGACTCTGTCACGTGGCACACTTTGATGTATGATTGAGCCCGCCCGAGATCCTGACTAAGTGATCCGGCTGGAGTCTGTTTATGTATGTGCTATGATTCAATCGATAATATGGTTGATGCGACTTCTCTATGAGTATGGGATTTCACCACCCATAAGCATTTATACTTGTGAGCGGATGATGTGGACCCATCTCAGATGATCATCCGTGCCTGGATGGGATGTCCCTCACGTTCGATGCTTTCCGAGAGTGTTCTGTTCTTGTCCTTGTCTACTTAGAGAAGTGGGGACGACTCTCGGCTCTCCATACGATTGATTTGTGACTGGAATTACATACGCATATTCCGGGTCCCGACAGATTTGGTATCAGAGAAGGACCGTCTGTAGGATTATCAAGCATTGGTCGAAGTCGAGTCTAGCATTCTATAGTTATATAGTTACTCTGGGTATAAGGGAACAACGTAAGGCTTCTTTTTCTCCTTACCCTCATCGATCTTAGTTCTGAGTCACCCTCATCTTGTTATACGGGAAGAGAGGACTAGGCTCAACTATGTCTTACTAGAACATCTCGTTGTTTGCTTCCTTGTAGCCGTAGGAAAGTTGTGTTCGGTTTTCGAGAGTCGTTGTGCTTCCTATTGTGAGACTTCCTATGTAATTGATGTTGTTATGTTGTGAGAATTTTCATTTCTCTTGCAATTACAACCGTTATGCTGTGCGAGTCATTTCTGGTTTCTTCATAATCTGATGCATTTGCAAAATCCTTCCCTCCATTCGTTTGTCTTTCCATAAGAATTATTAGGTGTCATGACCGACAGTTCTCTAGAGTTTGTTGTAGGTTTTGTTCTAGAAACCTATAGTGCTTCATTTGCAGCTCTTCCTCCTAGTTTAGATGTCTTCTAGCAAGAAGAACCACAATAACCATCGTGTTGGGGTACTTTTCTACTCTGACATATCTGTTGTAGCCCCTAGTAAACCTTGGTCATCCTCTAGGAAGCTATCCAGAGATCCAACCCCTTAAACTATGCCACCCGACAGATGTGTAGAATTCATAGTGGATCTTATACCAGGCACAACCCCAATTTCCAGACGCCCATATAGAATGGCCCCACATGAGTTAGCTGAGCTAAAACCCAACTTGATGCTTCGTTGGCAAAAGGCTTCATCCTCCCTAGCTCATCTCCATGGGGTTGCCCTGTTCTGTTCGTAACGAAGAAAGATGGAACAGAAAGGATGTGCGTAGATTATCGCCCGCTTAATCAAGCGAGGATAAAGAACAAGTACCCACTGCCCAGGATCAATGATCTTTATGATCAACTTGCTGGATCCTCTGTCTCCTCCAAGATGGATTTGAGATTAGGATATCATCAAATCAAAATCCGAAACGAGGACATTCCCAAGAAAGCTTTCACTACTCGATATGGTCTTTACGAGTACACCGTCATGTCCTTAGGTTTAACCAATGCCCCCGCCACATTCTCGCGCTTAATGAATTCGATCTTCATGGAGTACCTAGATAAATTTGTTGTGGTTTATCTTGATGACATTCTCATCTACTCGAAGAACGAAGAAGAGCATGCAGAACATCTTAGGTTGGTATTGATGAAACTTCGAGAGCATCGCCTTTATGAAAAGTTCTCCAAGTGTGAATTTTGGCTACCAGAAGCGACCTACTTAGGCCACGTGATTTCTGCAAAAGGAATTACTGTCAATCCCGAGAGAGTTCAGGCCGTCCTTGACTGGACTCCACCTGAATCGGATAAGCATGTTAGGAGTTTTCTTGGCTTAGCAAGCTATTGTCGCCGCTTCGTTGAGAACTTCTCCAAAGTATCAAAGCCTCTAACTGAACTTCTCAAGAAAGATAAGAAATTCGAATGAAATCCCAGGTGCGAGGAAAGCTTTCAAGAGCTAAAAAGAAGATTGACTTCTGCTCCCGTACTTGCGCCTCCAGACACCAAAAGGGATTTCGATATCTACTGTGATGCTTCACGACAAGGGTTAGGATGCATACTTATGCAAGATCGACATGTGGTAGCATATGCTTCACGCCAGTTGCTTCCACATGAAGAGAACTATCCTACCCATGATCTTGAACTCGCTGCCGTAGTTCATGCCCTGAAAACTTGGCGACATTACCTCCTTGGTAATTGTTGTGAGATCTATTCTGACCACCAAAGCCTTAAATATATATTCACCCAGTCAGATCTTAATCTCAGGCAAAGACGCTGGATTGAGTTGATAAAAGATTATGACTTAGGAATTTCTTTCACCCCAGACAAAGCCAATGTCATCGCTGATGCACTAAGTCGTAAGTCGTATTGTAGCAACCTCATGTTACAACAGTATCAACCACTTCTTCATGAGGAATTTTGCAAGCTCAATCTTGAGATAGTTCCTCATGGATTTCTTTCTACCGTGGTGGAGAAACCAACCCTAGAGGATCAAATTATAGCCGCCCAGAATCAAGATAGTGGTATTCAAGAGATCAAGGAGAACATTGTTAGCGGAGTTGTTAAATGCTTCTCTGCAAATGATCAAGGAACGATATTCTTTGAAAATCGTTTAGTAGTTCCTGAGAATCAAGACATAAGGAAGTTGATCCTTAAGGAAGCTCATGACACTCCCTCTCAATTCATCCCGGTAGCACAAAAATGTACCGAGATCTACGCAAGAGATTTTGGTGGACTAGGATCAAGAGAGACATTGCTCAATTTTTTGCCGAATGTGATGTGTCTCGTCGCATTAAGGCAGAACACCAAAGATCTTCTGGTACTCTTCAACCATTGCCTATTCCCGAGTGGAAATGGGACAAAGTCAGTATGGATTTCATCACTGGCTTTCCAGAAACTCAGAAAGGAAATGATGTCATCTTCGTTGTTGTGGATAGACTTTCCAAAGTTTCTCACTTCCTTCCAGTTCGCGAGTCTATAACTGCTAGTCAGTTAGCGGACTTGTATGTCTCTAGAATTGTGTCTCTTCATGGTGTTCCTTTGGAAATCAATTCTGATCGTGGTAGCCTTTTCACCTCTAGATTCTGGGAATGTTTTCAAAATGCTATGGGAACTCATCTCTCCTTTAGTACAACTTTCCACCCTCAATCTAGGGGTCAAGTGGAAAGGGTTAACCAAGTCCTGGAAGACATGCTCAGAGCTTGTGTTATATCTTTCAGAAAGTATTGGGAGAAATCTCTTCCATTCGCCGAATTTTCTTATAACTACAGTTTTCAATCTAGTCTGAACATGGCTCCTTTTGAACTTCTCTATGGACGACGATGTCGAACACCCCTAAACTGGTCAGAAACCGGTGAAAGACAATTCTTTGGACCGGATATGATCAAGGAAGCAGAAGAGCAAGTTCGCATTGTTTGTGATCGATTGAAAGCCGCCCAGTCTCGTCAGAAAACCTACTATGATCGTCATCATAGGAAAGAGAGCTACAATCTGGATGAAGAGAGCTACAATATGGATGAGAAGGCTTACCTTCGGGTTACTCCTCTGAAGGGAACCCAACTGTAAGGCCCGCTATGCGGTACTGTTCCAGATCTAGATGTTTCCATCCAGATCCGGGTACGAAGCACATATCGGTCCCACCGCGACATATGACAATGCCATATGCCCCGGATTTCCAACATGATATCACAACATTACAGATACAAGGATACAACATCGCATACAATGGGCATACAACTGCCTTAAAACAATACATCAGCGGAAGATACATGTCTGAGTACAGACTACAATCAAATGCGATGTAGAGAGTAAGATAAGAAGCCAAGCAATCAATGAGGAATCGCCTCCAACAAGTCTTCTGTCCACCTACTACGCAAACATAACACCTATCCTATCCTTGTCCTCCTCTTCGCATCCCGACGAAGAAGAGCAGTCAAGGCACACACACATTGATCAAATTATATTAAGATTATCTCAGTTGTTGTTGTCTATGAACAAGGAGTAGGTCTGAAGTCGTCCATAACCGTGGACACGGCTTCTCGAAAAGATTTAACCCTGCAGGGGTGTACCAACTTCCCATTACAAGGCTCCGCACGCACGCCCATCTCTCTCAGTTGCTAGCCATCATAGGCAACCATTTTATGATTTAGTTCCAAGAGATCCGAAACGACAGGTCCCTCTAACAAACAACGAACAAATTCGGGTGGCCCCCGGAGAGTCGACACCCAATCCGAAAGCTGGACACGCTCTCGGATCGGACTATTCCGTCTCAACAGGTTTTGGGTTACCGAGACGCCTCACGTGAGGCCTCGGGCCCTCGCCGGTCAAAGGTGGACCAACAGGGAAACCATGTCTCTGTTGGTCCGGGTTGTTTAAAAACTGCGAGGGGATCCACCAAGCACACACACGGGGTTTCAAATGGTAAATCAGCCCGGGCCACCACTAGAAATGTTTGAAGCTAGATAGGTAAGAAAAGGGGACCCCATAAAATCCCACACGCGGTTAGGCACGCTCAGTCTTAAAACCAATACCCGAAACTCGGATCCTAGGTGACTCGAATGGAACAAAGCGTCGGGGCAGGATAGCCTTGACCTTCCATCCTTCGTCGAATATAGTCAACATTATAATAATCATAACATCAACAACAATATAATAATGTGATATCCCAAACCAAGGAGTAACAGGGTAACATCGTAGCATCCTAAGCATGCATACTAAGCAAGGGATGAGCAACAAGCAATAGTAACATAGCAGTACATGGTTTGCTGGGAGGGGACATGGCTGCATCGGTTTGAAAGAGGCTGTAAACATGTGGTAGGATCAAACATCGAACCTAACATAGAATAGCATGCAAACCGCTGGTTGAAATAGAATGGATCATAAGTAATGCATAGTCCTTGCCTGTTGATAAGTCGGATTCCGAAGGTGTAGTTGATCGCAAGCTCGCATCGTCTCCGAGAGGTACCCGCGGAAGCACACAAGACGATAAACACTGGAAAGCAATCAACGAGGAAGCATCTATTACTACGAGTCAAACACGAGCAAGAATCAACAAGAATGCAACACGAGACATCGCACCTACCGTCGAGAGCGGGTACTAACATGTTAAGTGGAGTACTCGTCACACACGACGATACCGCACATTTACGGTGGTTCAAGTTGTTTAGCTACAGGTGATCAACAAAGGTTGTTAACATGGCATAGTACAGAAGCATGGCATAGCACACAAAGGTTGTTAACATGGTTAACAACAGCAAACAATAGCATAAACACAAGTACACGAAAAACTAATCAAGTTACATATAAAGAACACTCCAAACGGAGTTACGGTTAAAAAGATATTAAAGAAACAAATTACAGTGGCATGGCATGTAATTAGCAGGAAAACAGCATCTAAACAATTGCAAACAGGGCAAAAGAGCACATTTTATTAATCTACGCAAAATTCTAAGCAAGTTTCATATTTAAAGCGTCGTGATCCGAGCTACCGTTAAAAAGATATAGCTACCGGCACATCCCAACAATTAACAGATAATTAAAAAGCCCAGAAATATAAAAAAAACATGCACTGGGCAGAATTTGACACTACCGGGCCAAGCCCACCCGGCGCAGCAGAAAAAAACAAAAAAAAACAAATTAAAAAAAAAGGAGCAGGTTCACCCGAACGGGCCGTGGCCCAGTCGGTCGGCGGTTGGTGGCTGGGCCGCTGGACGCGAGGAGGCCGGCTGGGCTTGGCCCACCTGGCCACAGCGGCGGTTGGACGCCGGCTCGTGCCTGCAGCGGCGGCAGCTGGCCTCCTGGCCGGCGGCAAGCTCCGGTAAGGGAGGAGGCACGGCGGGCGACTGGGATCGGATCTGGTGAAGGGGAGGGCGCCAGTGTCTAGGGCGGCGCGGGCTCGTGCTCAGGGCGGCGAGGAGCTTCGAAGCAGAGGCCATGGGGCCGTCGGCGGCCTGCAGCGGGGAGGAGAGGGAGCAGGTCAGGGAGACTAGGAAGAAGAGAAGAGGAGGAGAGGGAAGGAGAGGCCACGGGGAGGAGGGGGGCGCGGCGGCGGCTAGCCGGTGACTTGCCGCGGCGGCTCGGCTCACCGGCCAGAGCGGAGGCGCGGGCGCGTGGGCTCCAGGGTGGAGGCGGCTCGGGAGCTCTCGGGCGTGGGGGCTTCCAACTGGTGACGTGGCAGCTCGGGAGCCCTCCGATCTGCGATCCGACGGCTCTGGGCTGCCCAGGGGCTAGGCTTTCGGGATTGGAGGGGTTTTTGGGCGAAAATTAGAGCAAATCTGGGGGTGTGGCTGCACTATTTGGCTAGGGAAACCCTAGAAAGAGGTGGGAGTTGGGTGGTCTTAATATAGCCCAGGTGGCTGGCAGTTTCAAAAACATCCCCGGGTTTTATCTCGCGCGCGCGGTGTTTACGTTTCTGTCCGCCGGGGGTCCGCAGGACCTCCGATTCGGGTAAAACTTCGAAATGCGCGATCATCGCGTCGAGCCAGAGGCGTTCACCTCGCGCTGGAACCGTTCCGAGAACACTTTCCGGCGCGCTATAGAAATAACCCGTTTAATTATTAAACGGGGTTTTCGTTCCGTTGGCTTCGGCTGGTCTGGTGCGGGTTTTCACGACGTTGATCGGGTGAAACCCGATGTCGCAAAGGTCGAGTGTCGAGGTGGCAAGGGTCGGTCTCAGTCCGGTACAAGATAAGAGGGGGTAAAATAATCGCCGATCGATAAATCGGGGATGCAAACACCGCAAACAAATCAGACAATCAAACAATTCACGTCGAAAACAATTTTTTTTAATTTTTGCAAAATCTGGGATGTTACACCAACACTTCGGTATCAAAGGCAAGTTGGCCCCACGTTACATCGGACCTTTCCGCATTCTTACTAGACGTGGAGAAGTTTCCTACCAACTTGAACTACCCCCGCACCTTTCCCGAGTACATGATGTATTCCATGTGTCACAACTCAGGCGTTGCTTCAAGGACCCCATCCGCGAAGTCGACCATGAGACGCTTGATCTCCAAGATGACCTTTCTTATCGAGAGTACCCCATTCATATTCTTGATTCCGCAGAGCCAGTCACCCCTCGACAGAAGATCAAGTTTTTGAAAGTGCAATGGTCACATCACTTCGAGAAAGAAGCTACATGGGAAAGAGAAGACCGCCTCTGTGCCGAGTACCCCACCTTCCTCCCGACGAATTCTGAATCTCGGGACGATATTATTTTGAGTGGGGGAGAGTTGTCACATCCCCAAGTTAGGGATGTGCTAGGGTAAGCTTAGGCCTTTGCATCATGCAAAAATTTCAAAAGAAATCCAATTGGGGAAAAAGAAAAGCCCTAGTTGAATTAAATTAAATGGCCAGATAAAATTTTATTCCAAAAATCCTTTTGAATATTTGTAAAACCTCTGAAAATGTGCATGATCATGTTCCATGTGTTTTGGGACTCAAGTCATGCCGATGAAATTTTACAAAATTCCAAACTGGATCTTGGAAATTAAATTAACCCCTATTTGATTTGAAATTCAAATTATTTGAATTTTAAAAATCTCCAAAACTTGTGAGTGGCTAGCTATATATATTCTAAGCCCACATAAAAGTTTTGAAGATTTTACAAATTGCCTTGCTATTTTATTTGGGGCAAAACAAATGGCAGAAAATAGAAAACATAAACAAATACAAAAGAAATTAGAAAGAAGGAAAACAGCCCACCCTACCAGCCCCCTTGGCCCAACTAGCTCCCCATGGCCCAGGCCCACCCCCAGCAACTTGTCGTCTTGCCCGGCGTCAGCAAGCACCTCGGTGGCGAGCTCGCCACCGCAAACGCCACCGAGGCTCCTCCAGGCCACCTAGGGCCTCATCTGCACGCCACAGGGACGCCCAGAGAGGCCCCTGTCATCTCCCTCTCTCACCGTTCGCCCTTGCCCTCTCTCTCGCCGGATTCGCCCCGCACCAGAGAGCTCGCGTCGCCGCCGTGAGTGCACACCCGCGGACAACGACGACAGGAAGCCACCCGGCCGTGTCCTTTCTCCCCTACGTCGTCTTCCATATCGCCGCGCGGAAGATCGGGCGCCAATTCCACCTCGATCCGCCGCTTTCGTCCTCGACAGCTCGCCGGAACCGTCACACGCCCCTGTCGATTGACTCGTCTCCAAGCAGCCCCCGGCCTCCTCGATTGCTCCTTTGAACTTCTGGTGAGCCCCCGGTGCTTTTCCCCCTAGCTGCGCGCGAAATGGAGCCGTGAACCGGCTGGCCTCCGTGGACCTTCTCCGACCGCCGCCATGGGGGTCGCCGCCGACAACGTGGCTCCTCCAGTTGACGCTCGACTCACCAGGGAGATGCGCGCGTGCGTGCGGATCCTCCTGGTGGTCACAGCGCCCCGCTTGATGGCCGGGAGCCCATTCCGACGAGTCGCCGCCGCGTCTGGTGACGCCGGCATTGAACCGCCAGCAGCCGTGATGTGGCCCAATTAGCTTAAGGGCTAATCAGCCCTTAATCACCCTCCCCTAATTACCCCTTAACCACACTGACAGGTGGGCCCTGCCCCCTTAAACACTCTTTTTAATTTAATTAACCACGGATTTAACCCCCCTGAGGCTGACAAGGGGACCTCACTAGTCAGAGGCCTCCCCACGTCAGCATGAGGTCATGCTGACGCAATAAAGCCCCTGTCAAGATTAAATATAATTCAGAAAAATGCAGATAAATGAATAAACTTTGAAATTCAATAACTTTTGAATCCTAACTCCAAATTAAACAAATAATATATGAAAAATTATCAGAAAAATGCAAGGATTGTGAATATGAAATTTGTTTTTATGTTTGACCATTTTAAAATGGGTGAACAGAAGCAAATGTGTATATGGCATAATTTGAATTCAAATTTGAAGTTTGAATTTGCAAATCCTTTGCAATACACTTCAATTAAGATGAATTTCTCACAAACCAGTACCTTTACATCATGGAACAACTATATCATGTGCTTGTGCATTTACTTCCGAAGTTTCCCCCCCCCTTTGTTGATGATTCTTCCGGTAACAAACATTCTGAGACGGTGATCACCCCCGGAGAAGAAGAATGTTAGACCCGTGTATCGTCAGCAAGGCAAGCAGACCCCATTGATCATGTCTATAAATTCCTACTTCGCTCTTAGTCTCGCTTATGCATGTTTAGGAGATCACCGAGACACGTTCTTTCGCATATTTGAACCCATTCCGATGCATGACCTATCATTTTGTCACCGTATTAAGCAAACCACAATCCAAGCAGATATAGGAGTTGAATGATGAGCATGTGGCCGCTGCAACAGTTATTGCTTATTGCTGGTTAGTGATACAATGAGGTTACATTGTTTGTGAGTCGGGATGGATATTCATAATGGTGTTGATGATAACGTGTTGTTAAATCCAACCTAAACAAAGGTGAACGATGAGAGGCTGTGTAGGAGTACACAGTGGGTTGTCTCGTTGAACACTGCCCTAGGCCCCGAGTTCCTGTTTTGTGATCCAAGACAAAGAGTATGACCACATGTAGGGTTTATGGGAGCCCCGTTTGGCCTCTTTACGTACCCGATTCAGTCCAGGAGTCACACTAGATTCGGGCTTTCCATTTGGCATATGCATAGATATGTGGGTGGACCTGTGAGGCATCGAAACCATCTGTCAAAGGTGGCGTCTCGGTCCCTTGCATTGTCTGAGTTCGTTTCGTTGAACCGGCCGGACTCTCGAGCGGTGGCAAACTCAGGTAGTCGACTCCTGGATTAGAGAAGGTGATGTGAGGGTAGTGCCTTAGTTTCATCCATGCCCGACACCCGCTTGAAGGATGACAAGAACGAGGCGATAAGTGATGACATGCGTGTGAAGATGTACACCCCTACAGGGTAATGAACTATTCGAATAGCCGTGTCCGCGGTTATGGACTACTTGGAGACCTCTACTTGATCATTAGACAACTTGAATGGGTACTTATAAAACTCGCAAGATAAGCGTGAGTGCTATGGCGTGCTTCCTCGTGGGGAAGTCGAGGAACTATCCATAGTGGTGTATTGGTTGGGGACTTGGTAGTGGACTCGTGTACGCTTCTTACCTCAAGTCTGGTACTCGTAGTTCAGGACTAGCTAAGTCAAAGCTGGCACTTCTGCATGTTGAAACCCCACATCCCTTTACATTGAAACTTGAGCATGAGTAGTATAGTTCTGATGTAAGTGTTGATGAGTACGACTTTGTACTCACGTTTGCTTATTCTATGTTTTAGATGAGAACCCAGACCCCGATGGAGTCACCTTCCTGAAGCTCGACGTTGACTAAGCTAGTATAGTTCCAGACAGGAGTCTGGTCCCTCGTGGAAGGGCATGTTTGTTGAAAAAGGCTTCTCTAAGCCATTTGTTAAACTTGTCTGTACTCAGACCTAATTTTCTTCCGTTGTATGATGTAATGTTGATCACAGACATGTGATCTTTGTATGCTCTATGTGTAAGTCAATAAAGAAGTACTTTGTAGAGTTATGTGATGATACCTGCTGTTCATACTAGACATGTGTGTTGCGTGTACGATTATAACATGCATGTCTTAGTATGGGTTTTCGATAGCTTAGTTGTGTTCTTGCCGGCGGTCTTTTCTACACCAAGTGGCCCTTAGATGTGCGCAGCTTGGGGCATCGCGATGCGATTGCTCGTGACTCTGTCACGTGGCACACTTTGATGTATGATGGATCCCGCCCGAGACCCCGACTAAGTGATCGGGCTAGAGTCTGTTTATGTAAGTTCTATGATTCAATCGATAATATGGTTGCGGCGACTTGTCTATGAGTATGGGATTTCACCACCCATAAGCATTTAGACTTGTGAGCGGATGATGAGGACCCATCTCAGATAATCATCCGGGCCTGGATGGGATGTCCCTCACATTCGATGCTTTCCGAGAGTGTTCTGTGCTTGGCCTTGTCTACTTAGACAAGTGGGTACGACTCTCGGCTCTCCATATGATTGAGTTGTGATCGGAATTACATACGCATATTCCGGGTCCCGACACCGCACCTGAAAGATACTTGCTTGACAACGAGGTATTACTATCAACGGTATTATGGAAGTGATGGTGGCAACGGAAATAGTGGTGGCAAAGCAACGAAAGTAAAAAAACAAGAGTAAAGCAACTTGTAACCAGTAGGATTAAAACACTATAGGCTAGGGGAATGGATGGTTGGGCACTACAAGGATGTCAGATAACTTGTAATTAACTCTGGGCAAGGCGCACAGAAAGTTAATAATCATCTAGGCGAATATCAAACATTAGGCATGTATCCCAAGTTAGTTGTGTGTGCTTGCAATAAGAACTTTGCACAACATCTTTTGTCCTATCATCCCACTACCAACGGGGCCAAAAGAACTTATGGAGATTAAGGTGCTCCTGTCAAAGAGCTCCGGAACAAAGCATTAACAATCAACGGATACATGGAATCCTCAAATTATAGTCCATCCCCCTTGATGTTCCAAGTTGTCACCATTGGGATCGCCGGTTTCGGACTATAATAGGTGCATACAAGTCATAGATAGGATCAAGAACGCAAATATATTCATGAAAACATAAATAGTTCAGATCTTAAATCATGGAAATTGGGCCCAAAGTGACAAGCATGAAAAGCAACAAGTAGTAGCAATGATGATAAACACCATAGTAGATGATAGGCAACATGCCCCCAACAATCTGACGAACTATTACATGATCTAACTCGTCCAATACCTACCATCCCCTTCGCCTACAGTAGGGAATTACTCCCACATGAATGGCAGAGTCATGGAAGGGTGATGGAATGGGGATTGTGATGACGATGGCGACGATTTCCCCCTCATCAGAGGCTAAAACAACCTCTAGATTAGCTCTCCCAGAGAAGAACAGAGGTTGCGGCGGCTCCGCGACGATAATTGGGATATCGACTTCTGTTCTGGGGTTTTCTCGCCACGGGTAAAAATAGGAGTCTAAGTAGGTCATCAGGGGAGGTGGCCCCCACTCAGGCGGCCTCCTGGTGTGACCAGGGGCTTGGTCGCGCCACATGGCCGCCTGGGCTAGGGTGGACCCCTCTGGCCCCCTTCTGGCTCCTAGGCCCTCCGGTTGCGTGTATTTTCTGTGATTTTTCGTGGAACTTTCTAAGATGTCTATAATTCCTTTTTCCTGCACATGAGAAAACCATACAGGCAGCGCTGCTGAAAACAGCGTCAGTCTGGGTTAGTTTCGTTCAAATCATGCAAGAATGAGGTCAAAACAATAGAAAAAGTGTTTGGAAAAGTCGATACATTTGAGACGTATCAACTCCCCCAAGCTTAGCATATTTCTTGTCCTCAAGCAATTAAGTTCAACGAACTAAACGCGACCAATAAAACATTGACAAAATATTTTGCTTCATGAGATGTATATAAGCATGTACTACGAACAAGTCTAGCAAGTGTTGGAACAATGCTACAAAGACAATGCACAGATAAATCGTTCATTCTTTTGAAAATCTCTAAAACAGTTAAGAGTAAATAATATGCAACTGAAAATCATGACAAGATCAGAGTGCACATAACTTGAAAACAGAAAAGTGGCATCTCTCTTTCCCCCATGAGTGAAGCAAAACATAAATGCAGAAGCACCTTCGTAGTTTAGAAGGAGAGTAGAAATAAATATTTCAGAATGAGTAATATCCCAATCATGCAGAAGACAATGTGGTACTTTAGGACAATGGAAATTACACTCAGAATGACAATTATGCTCTCAATAGTTGGTTCTTTGAAGGAGAGGTGGAGACTATCGAACCGTGGCTTTTGATGGCAAAGTAGAAAACCCGTGGCTGGAAGCAAAGACTAAACAAGTACCAAAGCTCGTGGTTTTGAAAATAGAGAAAAATGCTTTTGAGGAGTTTAGCTTTCCAGTCAAAGGTAATGATAAAGGTTTTTAATATCTTCCATACCAACCATATTAATGGTGGTTCCCATGCTTTTTGTGGTATGCCTACACTTGTGTTCCCTATCCATCAATCATAGACGGTCTATGTCCAGCAAAGATTGCGTGGTGTCCTTCATCCTACCTCAAGTATGGAAGGGAAGATTATAAATTTCCTTCCACCCATCATTAGCAGTTTTTGCCCAACATAGTTCCATTTCATTCCGTCATCAAGTATGGAGGGGAAAGTGCAAGTTTTTATAAATTGTGAAACACGTGAGAACTGGGCACTCTCCAGATCGGCCTCTGCCTCATAAATTTGCTAGTGTAAACTTTGTCAAGGAGTAAAACATTTTTAGCATGGGAGATATTGATTGCCCCTAACGCTCCATGAGCTTGTATGGATACAAAAAGAGAAGTGCATTTGAATAGTTTTGAGGTGGCACAAGGAAGTCTTCCTTAGAATGGCCGGTAAATACCATACATAGGAAGGTATAATAGAGTCATGTGGCGTAACTGGTTTCAAGGATCTTGGATGCACAAGCAGTCAGTTCGCTTAGTCCAGGTGAAGGCTAACAAAAGACGGGGAAGCGACCAACTAGAGAGCAATAACGGTCATAATCAGGCAGAGCGACAAAGTAACATTGAATCGGGTATGAAAGTGATATGACTACTCTGAAATAAAAAGATCATCAAGGCTTGGAAGACTTCTAGTCATAAACATGTGTAAGCTTGTGCCAAGTCAATCCAAAAAAAATTCCGAAGGCAAATACCACTTTAATATACCAAACCATGAAAAATGCAATGCATGCAAAATCATTTCAAGAACACATTATGCACTCCACCTATTTGAGGCATATATATAGGAGTACAATGATCTACTTGGAGTACAAGTCAACGTAGAATAGAGTCCTACCCTATCTATGTTTCCTAATAGTCCATATATTCAAAAGAGACAAGTCACAAAGAAAGCATGAACTACTGGGAAAATATTGTAAACATATCACTATGTTGCTACAAGATGTTCTCTAGAACATAAGTACATGCATATGTACAAAAGTAGTAACAAACAAAGTTCATACCGGCTTCCCTTGTTGCATCCCTTCCGTCGATCCTCATCATTATTGCCTAGTCACTTGCATGATCAAACGTCGAAAGATATAATCAAGTGCAATTGCAACCATGGACGTGAGCTAAATTCTACAAACAAAGCAAACTAAAGAGACAAAGGAAATCTTTTTGGGTTTTCAAAGGTTAATCGAAAGCAAAAGAAAGGAGAAAGATTTTTGTTTTTTTTGCAAGTTAAGAAATATCAAAGAAAAACAAGAAAAAAATATAAAAAGATCAATGGGAACTCCATGGATGATACAATGAAAGGGGAGAAGGGTACGTACTCCCCCAGCCTTAGGCTTTTGGCCTAAGTTAGGCTCGGCTACTGTGGGCCTAAGGAGCTTCCTCCGGCTCCGGAATAGCACCAAGGATCATACTGGTCAGCTAGTACGGAGAACGACATCCTGCCGTCCTCAAACGTGTAAGGTCCCGGGCTCCAAGAACAATATCCCTCGCCCCATCAGGAAATAGATTCCTCTTGGGGAGGAGGAAACTGTTCTGGATCGTCTTCCTCGGGAGCATCCGCCTCCATGGGGTTATGGAACTGCTACTGAACCAAAAACTCGTCCAGCTGAGTCCAAGTGAAGGACCATCTATTCCTGCTCGTAAGATCAAAAAAAAGAGGTGCAGGTATACGGATATCACGAGTAATGGTTTGTCCGAAGCTCATCACATAAACAAGGTTATCATGATCAAAAGTCCTAGTAACAAATTCATGCATCTTCCATGGCATTAAGATAAAAACATGGAATTTGAAAAGGGTGATCATCGACATGTATAGCTTGGTGAAGATGCTCAACAATCATTGTGGCATAAATGCCACCATAGTAAGGACCCTTTTCACCATTGGTGACGAGGCGACGAGCAATCAAAGCACCGATGTTATACGTGTCACTCCCCTCGAGGGCGGCTACAAAGATAGCTATATCTCGAGCTGAAATGTTGCTCGTGTTACCACGAGCTAGCACGTCTCGAGCAATATAATACGTGAAATACCTGATATGGGGAAAAAGATGCTAGAAATCTTCCCCCGATGAATATCTCTCAGGTTCTCACTTGAGAGAGAGTTGAAGAGGGCCTTCAGCTTGGAGTGTTGTGTCTTTATCTTGCCCGTCTTCCCAGCATTTCACACGCCTAAAACTAAAACTCGACAAAATTCTGCCAAGGACATGGTCAAAACCTCATCATAAATTCTAAATTCAATAATAGAAGTTGTTTCATTGAATATAAACTAGTTGACAAAATAATAGGTTAGAATGGGATACTGCATTGGTACTTGTTATAATAGGACAAAATTCTGCCAAGGACATGGGTTTTTCGTTCCGATGGCGAGGGTTGGTCTTGTGCTGGTTGTCTCGGCGATGCTCGGGTGAAAACCGGTGTCGCAACGGTTGTGTGCCGTTGGGAAAAAGGTTTGGTCCCACATCCGATACGATAAAGAGGGGGGAAATATTCACCGATTAATAAATCAGCGAAGCAAATACTGCAAACAATTCTAGCAAGCAATAAAATAAAGCAACAAACAAAATTTTGAATTTGGGTGAAAATCCCGGGTTGTTACGTTGTTCCCACAATAATGGTTTTGTATTTGTGGTGCACATGCAAAGGACAATCCCATTCTCCAATATTTATGGTCTCAATATTTTCATTAGAATTAAGGCCATGCCTTTTATCAATCTTCTTCGAAAAATATACCGTGTGTTCTTTGTTATCAACATTGAAAGTAACATTTCCTTTATTGCTATCAATAATAGAACCTGCGGTGTTAATAAAAGGTCTACCAAGCATAATAGACATGCTTTCATCCTCGGGCATATCAACCAAAACAAAATCAATACGGATCAAGCAATTATCAACTTCAACAGGAACATCCTCACAAATACCAATACAAACGACTATTGACTTGTCAACCATTTGAAGAGACATATCTATAGGGATTAATTTATCTAAACAAAGTCTCTTGTAAAGAGAAAAAGGCATGCACCTCACTCCTGCACCAAGATCACATAAAGCAGTTCTAACATGGAGAAATGAAGGGTGGGCATACCTGGATCGCCAAGCTTCTCAAGAATCTTGGTACTTAAAGAGTAGTTAGAAAGTATAGTAGATATTGCCTCATTATGAACTTTTCTTTTATTAGTAACAATATCTTTCATATACCTCGATTACGGAGGCAATTTAATAGCATCAGTTCAAGGAATTTGAAGAAAAATAGGTTTCATCCATTCACAAAATTTATTATAATGCTCTTCTTCTTTAGTTTTGAGAGACTTACCTGGGAAGGGAATTGGTTTTTGTATCCATGGTTCTTTCTCCTTCCCATGTTTTCATGCAATGAAGTCTTCTCTAGTATATCTCTTACATTTATCGGGTGCTTCTGCTTCTTATACATCAGGATGATCATTCTTCTCATTATATTTATATGGTTCAACACCTTCTTCATACTCAGCATCGGAAGTAGATATACTATTAGGGTCAAAAATAGGTTCTTCATCAATTATGGGATTATTTGAATTGTCGCCTTCCTTGTGTTTCTTCTTCTTCTTCTTAGGGGAGATGACAACATCTTCTTCTTGCAATTCAGAATCTTGCTCGATTCTCTTAGGATGCCCTTCTGGATAGAGAGGGTCTTCAGTGTGTGTCCCACCTCGGGTCTTAATCTCGTAAGCCTGCATGTCATCTTTTTTGGCATTGTTAGCAGGTAAATCATTTTGCACATTAGAAATTTGTTCAAGCAGAGTTTGAACCATATGAAAAAACTTAACGATACCTTGAACATCATTAACAGTTCTACTTAAAACATCAAGGAAACTTTTTATAGCAAGGGAATTATCAAGCAACTGACTTTGAATCCTCTCATTAAAATGATTTTTCTTGACAATAAAATTATCAAGCTCATCCAAACATTGATCAGGAGGCTTTCCATGAGGGATGTCACGTGCATTCAAGTCTAAAAGAGAGTGTACCTCTACGATAGGTGGGTGAGTAGTAGGTGATGGCGCGAGGGTTGACGGGTGTAGTCTTCTCGCCCTTCGTTGGTGAGCCCCAAGTGGAAGGCGTGATGCTGCACAGCAGCAAATTTCCCTCGGTAAAGATACCAAGGTTTGTCTCCAGTAGGACTCCGGAGATGATAAGTAGGTGTCAGCGGCGCAACTGACGCGGACCTGCACACAGACACAGATAACTTTGTTCCCAACGAAGTTCAGAGAGGTTGTCTATCTCTCCGGTCTTGTTGTTTACAAAGGATAAAACGCAAGGGATAATAATAGCAACTTGAAAGTAAATGCAGAAAAGTAAATATAGCGTGGAAACAATGATAAGGATATGGACCGGGATACGTGATGTTCGCTAGTGATGTCTCTCTCCCAAAAGACGATAAAATTGCTATGCGAGGTAAACAAATTACAGAAAGGCAATTGACAGGATTATGAACGCACCGCAATGCTAACTATGCTACAAAAGAAAGGAAGAGGTTCAAAAGCACAGGCAGTACGCCAAGGTAAGTAGACCGAAATCTATCTGCATCTACTACTAATCATCCACCTTGAGATATCTATCCAGAACATCTCGCTGGTATTAAGTTGCGAGCCCCACCCAAAGTGTAAACCCAAAGCAACAGACAACTACATTAAAAAGAACTCTGCGTAAAGTAAACAATCCTTGTAACCGCGGTTACAAGCACCGTTGTTTTTCTCCTTGTGGCAACATCACATCCCCTAGACTCATGTTTCTTTCACTCAAGCGTGTCATCGGGGGGCATGAACCCACAATCTAGCACAACGCTCCCTCTTGGAGTCACTACCTACTACTTGGCCAAAGCAATAAACAGCAACGGGGAACATGCAAGAATTACATAGGAACAAAAATATAAGAGATAAAAACCAAATATATTACTCTATCACAATCTGAACATAATCTCATAATCCATCAGATCCTATCAAACTCAACATAGCAATAGCAGAAATATTACAAAGGTGCCTCGATTATGTTGGGAAGCTCACGAGGTCTAAACAATGAAGACCAAAGAGGGGAGGAGAACATCACATAGCTACTGATCACGGACCCATGGTCCAAGGAAAACTACTCACAAGACATCCGGGGAGCATCCATGGTGGAGAGGAGACTCTCGGAGGTCAATCCTCCCTCCGGCAGGGTGCCGGGAAGAGGTCTTCTGGTGCTCCCGATCTTCGGAAGCGCGGCGGCGGCGGAGCAGAGGCGAGTTCGCGGAATAGGGTTCTCTTTTGGGGTTTTCCCGTGACGGGGGATAAATAGGCGAAAGGGGGCAGCCAGAGGTGGGCCAGGGGCCCTAGGAGCCCCCCTGGCGTGGCCAGGGGTGGGGCCGCGCCGGGTGGCCACCTGGGTCCCCCCTGGCTCCCCTTTGGCCCCCCCGGGCTCTTCTCGAAGCTTCCGTCACGCTGATTTTTTATCTGGATTTTCCCGAATTTTTCTGGCACTTTTTATATGGGGGAAAACTGAAATAGAAAAACAGCAGAAAACAGGAACTGGCATTGGGGTGCACTGAGTTAATAGGTTAGTCCAAATATGATCAAAAGTGTATGAAAGTATATCTAGATCATAGCAATATCACACAAAACATGCATGGAGCAAGAAGAAATTATAGATACGTTTTGGACGTATCAGTAGGCTCACAATTTTTTTCAATAGGAGGTAGATTCTTCACATCTTCAGCTTTAATACCTTTCTCTTTAATAGTTTTCTTGGCTTGTTGCATATCTTCGGGGTTCAAGGCGATCATTCCCCTCTTCTTTGGTGGTGGAGTTGGTTCAGGGACGGACCAATCATCATGGTTTTTGGCTATCTTGCCCATTAGTTCCTCAATATCGTCTGGTGTTCTCGCCCTGAAATCACAACCAGCACAACTATCCAGATAGGATCTAGATTCATCGGTTAGACCAGCATAAAATATATCAAGTAATTCGTTCATAGGGACTCCATGTCCCAGTCTAGCCTTGAGCAGGGTGCAATATCTCCCACAAGCTTTAGGGAGGTTCTCATCCTTCAATTTTTTAAAGTTATAAATTCTTTGAAAAGCAGCATGTTGCATATGAGCAGGAAAATATTTAGCAACAAAAGATTGAGTTAAATATTGAGAACTTTTAATAGAACCACTGGTGGTGCATCATACCATGCTTTAGCACCTCCTTCAAAGAAAAAAAAAGTAACTTACTAACATAATAATTTATCTTCTTGTCCTCATTGGTAAATAAGCCACCCAACTAAGTGAGTTTAGTAAGGTGTGCAATAGCGTCGTCATTTTCTCTGCCATAAAAGGGGTCATCTTGAAATGTAGATATAAGTGAAAGATCAACAGAGAAATGAAAATCAGCATCTTCAATGCAAATAGGGGACGTAGCAAATTCAGTATCAGCAGTAAACTTCTTCTTCATAGATTGATTTTTAAACAGCTCCTTCACAGCATCGGGGCCTGCAGAATCGTTACATTATGCAAGTTCCCTAAATAATTCATGATCAAGATCAATATAATCATCATCAATAATTTTATCGCTTAGACCTGTGGCACCCCGGCTCAGAGTACCGACACACCCCGTGCTCCAGCCCAGAGATCATGTGTTCTGCAACACGGTACTGCCTGATATAGAACTGAAGAACTTTCTATTGCCAATGAAATGGGTACAAGGGTCTATTACAATGCTAGCGAAGCGAGGTAGAGAACAAGCTTGCTCCTAAAGCTAGCGGCGTAACAACTACAAGGAGCTGAATAAATCTTAGCAGCGGAACAACGACGATGGTGATAGACTCCACTCCAAAGGGACACTTCTGGGACACTTCCTAGCTCGCATACACCGGGAACTTCGTCCTACGCAATCACATCATTGCCTGCAAATCTGGCATGACACGGCAGGTCAGTACATTGAATGTACTTGCAAGCTCACAAAAACCAAAGCATCAAGGCAAAACAATAACATAGCAAGCAAGTTAGAGTATATTAGTGATTAAAGCATGCGGGAACAACAATATACTAGTACTTTAAAGTAGGTAACCATCATGCAACTCATCTGGGATCACCTTACTCGTGAACACCTGCAACAGCTCATACCGGGATTACTTCGGATCCATACCCATCTTGTGACTACCGCGTAGTCATCTCCCGGGGCTACCGCGTAGCCTGGCTACCGTGTAGCCATCTCATCAACATCTCATGACTAACGCGTAGTCATCTCATGTGGATACCGCGTAGCCTTCTCATCAACATCACGTAAGCTTCGCAAGCTTACCTTCACTTGAACTGGTCCATAGGTGCAACACAACCTCTCATCCATATCACTATTGATCGACCGGTGTGACTTAGTACGAACTTGTCCATAACCGAGGACGCGACTATTCGAATAGATTTCCAACACTCTGCAAAGGTTGCGCACTTTACCCACACTATGGAGTTCTTCCTTCATTCAGTACCTTGGAGCTCCCACGGAAATGTACTAGGACTTCTCCAACGAGACTGTTCTACTGCGTGCCTCCCTTACCGTATCACCCGATATACTCCGCGAGTCATGTCGTGAGTAGACCCGTGTCCTCCAGACAACGGCCACCATCGTGGCAAATAACATTGTCCCAAACGGGAACTGGATCCATATAACCAAATTGGCTCTCAAGACAATTGCCGTTTACCGGACCAGGGTAATCACGCACGCATAGCCTTCCCTCCTTGGTGATACGAATAAAAAGTGCACCGATAGACCGAGCCAAGGCCTTCCCATACATGCGAGTGTGGCTACACTGATAAGTTCGGTTCAGTGGCACCTGATCAACTTGGCATAAAGCATGCTTCGAAAAGCATAGTCATCAAAGTATTAGGTGCTATATGAAAATCTTAGTCCAAGTCAAAGCAATATCCATAAAATAATCCAAGCTACGATCATGGTTATATCATAATCCAAAGCATATTCAATTACTAACTTAGTCATGTCAGGATGAGCAAGATATATCTAACTATAATCATGTGCATCATAGCTAGATCATAATCCTAACTAGGGGTCATAATGCATACAAGCATATTCATGGCAATAACATCATCAGAATAATTCAAGCATATCAGGAGAAATCATCATAATATTCGAAGGTTAAAGCAAGTTTTAAACCACGTTAAGGTTTTACAAAGATTCAAAGGGAGTCATGGCTTGCCTTTCACCAAGCGAGTGTGATTATACTCCTGGTCTTCAACACAAAGAAAACCCTGAAAAAGGATTTTAAAAGGCAACATAAAAAGTCACATAAAGGTTTTATTTTAACCAGCAAAAATCAACAGAGCAACATGGCATAAAAACTATGCCACGTTAAAGAGGGGCTCAAGAGCAAACTAATGCAAAAAGAATCAACCCAATTGGAATTGTGGTTTGAGTTATAATGGAGGTCAAAGTTTGGTCAAATAATCAATTTAAAATGATTTTATCTGGATTTTCCAGGGGTTACGTCAAAAGCGAAAAAGGGCTTTACGCTTCCACTGGAAAAACGGTTCGGGCTGGGGGAGTCTATTACAGGTGGGGCAACCTTGTCGTATAAGCAGAGAGGGAGGGGTTGCAGAGCACAGCGAGGCTCACCGGCGCCGATACTCCAGCGAGGAGGGCTCGGAGGGGTGCGGCGAGGGCGGGGATGGATCGGGCGGTCAAGGGTGATCTCTCCCGTACTCGTTTCTCCTCGGTTTGTGTTACGCCCCGGCCACAACCACCGGTTCCCGCCGTACGCCTGGCGGGATCTAGACTGTCCCCACAGACCAACACTAGTCTTTCCTGCGCACTTTGTCCTCACTCGTGCGCACCTGGGAGCTACTTCCCAGTCGGTCACCCATCCTCAAATTTCTCCAAGCCAAGCACTCTTAACTTTGGAGTTCTTTGAAGATGTGCTTCCGGAAAAGAAGGTGCACCTTGTTGATATGAGTAGTCTATCATTCCTATTAAGCCAGGATGTCACATACACCCCCACTCAAAGGAATCGATGTCCTCATCGGCCCACAGGAACGTTCCCCCTTGGCACACGTCTGTGTGTCCAGTGCCGACACATGTCCCACATGTTCGCGCAACTGACCCACACACGCCCGTGTAACCGCGAGGGTCGGCTCTGATACCATTTGTTACGCCCCGGCCACAGCCACCGGTTCCCGGCGTACGCCTGGCGGGATCTAGACTGTCCCCACAGACCAACACTAGTCTTTCCTGCGCACTTTGTCCTCACTCGTGCGCACCTGGGAGCTACATCCCAGTCGGTCACCCATCCTCAAATTGCTCCAAGCCAAGCACGCTTAACTTTGGAGTTCTTTGAAGATGTGCTTCCGGAAAAGAAGGTGCACCTTGTTGATATGAGTATTCTCTCATTCCTATTAAGCCAGGATGTCACAGTTTGTGGCCGGACGGCTACGTTATCATCTTCCCGGCGGCGGCTGGTCCACGAGCTCCGACGAGCTCGACGATTCCGTCAGCAATCCAGTCGGGGCGTGGTCGGGGAAGCACCAGGGAGACAGGGGAAGACAATGGGGGTGGTGGTGCAACCGGGGGGTCACTCGACTGAGCGGGAGGCGGTGATGGCCGAGCAGCGGCGCTGAGACCGGAGAGGAGGAAGAAGGGCGTCGAGGCTTTGATTAATTGGCCTGGGGGTCAATTAGGAGGGGGAGGAGGTCGATTGTGAGTCTACGTGAGGCTGGGGCACGACTTTTATAGATGGGAGGCGATGCCTGAGCTCGCGTGCCGCCGCGCAGATGCATCCAGGGCGAGGCGGTGAGCTGCCAGGGTCTGGGGGCTTCGCGGGTGACAAGAGAGAGCGGAGTAGTGGCTGGGGAAGGAGGGGCACATGGATTAGTGGAGGAGAGTAATGGCACTAGGGCCGCACCGGCGATTTGTGTCGTCGGGTCCTGCATGGCAGCGGGCGATTTCGGCGAGGGAAAGGACGGGGAAGGGACGCGTGGACCTGGGAAAGCCATGCGGCGCGGGAGGACAATAAGAAGTGGACGCGGGCACGCTGCAGGACGAGGCCGACGCGTCCAGTGGCCCGGGGCACCCATAGAGCGCGGCAGTGGCACGTCATGGGCGTGGCCACCGTGTGCACCAATGCACTGGAGGGTATTTCTCGTGGCCATTTATGTCCATGGTGTAGTCCTTTCTGTACTGATCACCCCTTTGCCACTGAATTGAAAAGAGGAGTTATGGTGTGACAACAAAACCCCTGACAAGTTTGATACAGAAAACTTGAGCAGCAAGATTTGGCAAAATGATGAAGAGTGGGAGAGGGCTTTGATGTCACATGGCTTTAGGGTTGGAAGGACTACAGTTATTTGGAGTTGCGGCTCATTTGGCCAAGAATTCAATGCACCTCCTTTCTAACCGCCCAAAGGGTCCAGAATTCTATTGGTGAAGCTGGCCTCAATATGGCTTACTGGATTTGGCTGAAATTTTGTGGAGAGGGGTCCTTTGGGGGTGTACACAAGTGTGTAAAATTTCAGAGCCAATGGGTGCTCCTATCTTGCACTTGCTTCACAATGTACCCTGCTGGCCAGAAAGTTTGGGAATTTATTGAGAGGGTTTGGCTAAGCAAATGGAGCTGAAATTTGGCATAGGCTAATGATATGATCATGGAAGCTTGCAAAAAAAGTTTCAGAAGACATGGATAAAGATAAATAACACTTCCTTCAAAAAGTGCTATTCCGCCCCACGGACAAATGAATTTCTCTGGAGGAAAAATGCACTTGGGACATGCAATGTTTTTGGATATTCTGGCAAAATATGATATCAAGGGCATGTGAGAATTATTTGGGGATTTATGGAGCAATATAAATAGGGGTTGCTTCACAATCCTCAAATGGAATGAATATTCCTTTTAATGAAAAATGAATATATGGCATGAAGAAAAATGTGGCTTGGATGGGATGGATCAAGGGAAGATCTTTGGAAAGGTTTGGAGAATCAACGTCCACTTAAAAAAAGATAGAAAATATGCTCAAGTTTCAAGTCCAAAGAGTTGCTTCAAATCAAACCAACTTAGCAAATCTTGAAATAAATCAGAAAAGTTTTTGGAAAGAAAAAGGTTGCAAAATCCAGGGTGTCACAAGACCACTCAAGTCAGGGTAACCAGAGGATCTTCCAATAGGATAACGTGTAATAGGAGTTTCAATTCTAGATTATTTTGCAGCCTTAGAAATCTAAGACTCAACAAAATAGCCAAGTGAACCAGTTTCATCAAAGGTAGTAGAAGCATCATCAAAAGTATTAGACATAGTAACAGAATCAGTAGAAGCAGCATGTGGTGGTGGTGAAGCAAACTTACTCATAAAAGAAGGTGAATCAAGTGTAGCACTAGTGCTAAGAACAATACCTTTTCATGTAGTAGATGGTAAAATCGGAACCTTGGGGTCTCCTTTCTTACCCATAGCGGATAAATCGCAGCAAACAAAATAACTCCAAGTAGACTTGTAAAGAAAGCTATGTTGCCTGGCAACGACGCAATAAAATAATAGTGATCACCCACAAGTGTAGGGGATCGCAACAGTCTTCGCGAGTAAGATAACCCAATTTATTGATTTGACAGAAGGGGCATCAAAGAATATTTATAAGCTTCAATAGTTGAGTTGTCAATTCAACTTCACCTGAAAGATAGTTGCTTGGCAACAAGGTACTCGTAGCAACAGTGATATGGAAGTGATGGTGGCAACGGAAATAGTGGTGGCAAAGCAACAAAACTAAAACAACAAAAGTAAAGCAACTTGTAACCAGCAGGATTAAAACACTGTAGGCTAGGGGAATGGATGGTTGGGCGCTGCATGGATGAGAAATAACATGTAATTAACTTGGGGCAAGGCACACGGAAAGGTAATGATCATCTAGGCAAATAAGAACTTTGCACAACATCTTTTGTCCCACCATCCCGCTAACAACGAGGCCAAAAGGAACTTATGGAGATTAAGGTGCTCCTGTCAAAGAGCACAGGAACAAAGCATTAACAATCAATGGATAGATGGAATCCTCAAATTATAGTCCATCCTATTTGGTGTCCCAAGTTGTCACCATTCGGATCGGCGGTTCCAGACTATAATTGGTGCATACACCTCTTAGATAGGATCAAGAACACAAATATATTCATGAAAACATAAACAGTTAAGATCTGAAATCATGGCACTCGGGCCTAAAGTGAAAAGCATGAAGAGAAATAAGTAGTAGCAAAGATTATAAAGACCGTAGTAGATGATAGGCACATTCCCCCAACAATCTGACGAACTATTACATGATCTAACTCATCCAATCCCTACAATCCACTTCGCATACAGCAGGGAATTACTCACACATGAAAGGGGGAGTCATGGAAGGGTGATGGAGTGGCTATGGTGATGACGATGGCGATGGTTTTCCCCTCACCGGAGGCGAAAACAACCTCCAAATTAGCTCTCTCGGAGAAGAACAGAGGTGTCGGCGGCGCCTCGACGAGAATTGGGATATCGACTTCCGTTCTAGGGTTTTCTCGCCACTGGTAAAAATAGGAGTCCATGTAGGGCACCAGGGGAGGTGGGCCCCTCTCAGGCGGCCTCCTGGCGCGGCTAGGGGCTTGGGAACGCCACCTGGCCGCCTGGGTGGATATTCTGTGATTTTTCCTTTAATTTTCTGAGATGTCTAAAATTCCATTTTCCTGCACATGAGAAAACCATTGAGGCAGCTCTCCTAAAAACAGCGCCAAATAGCAGAAGTGTTTGGAAAAGTCGATACGTTTGAGACATATCAGACGCATGCTCGATCTTTCGATCTCTAGTATTCCAAGGCCATATCTGCATATGCTAGGCTCGTCAAATTGACCTTAGTGCTATTGATGTTTAGAAAGGCCATATATGCATATGCCAGGCTTGCCAAACCCATCCTCATGCGAACACTTACGTATGTGTGACACCCGATCGTCACGACATGCCTATCATAAAGAGATCCTTCCAGGTGTTGCACACTGTGACGCCCCCAAAATCAACCCGTGTACAGTAATCATACACGCAGGGTACACGACTGAGATTAGGGTGTCACAGTGAGAATATCACAGCACAACACTAAACACAAAAGGATAAACCAATATGTTACAATACCAGGGATCTCGAGGATCCGAATACATAAGTCATACAAGCCGTAATATTTGAGTACAAACATAGTTAGTCAAGTTTTGCCTTAAGAAGGCTAGCACAAATGACATCAGAGACACAGATCGAAAAGGCGAGGCCTCCTGCCTGGGATCCACTGAACTACTCCTGGTCGACGGGGAACTCGACGTCGTAGTAGTTGCCACCGGGGTACTCCTGCTCCTGAGCTCCAACATCGACTGCAGCGGCCGATCAGGCAAAACGAAAAAATGAAAATAAAGCAAAGGTGAGTATCTAGCATACACGCGAGTCTTACATCCGCTACTGAGCAATTATGCATTGTATCAAATCGAAGGGGAGGCTATATATAGTGGAATGCAAGATAGAAATCAGAATAAGGGTAAGAAGCTAGGCCTATCAAAGACTAGCATCTTCCAACGAGTCTTGCAGCATGAGGAGAGAATAGCCCACATTTTATATAAAGCATAAAGTAACAATGCAGCAAAAGTTGCTGCAGCATTGTATAATAATAAGTTGTAATAATTAGCAATGCCTCCGAGTTCACCTCCTCGACATCCCAGCGAGGAAGAAAACCCGGAACCATATAATTTAATAATAATAGTTTGTAGTGGTAAGATCCAGCTTCAGCATAAAGCGTCCTGTTACCATGGACACGGCTATTCGAATAGATCAATCTTCCCTGCAGGGGTGCACTTCTGTTACACTACAACGCACGGATCTCTAGGGTGGCGTACACCTTGTTAGGGAATGCCCCACCGAGGCTATCCAACACTCCACAGCCCATCTTTCAAACTCAACAGAGAGGCCATCCGCCGGTCGGGATCATAAGTACGCAGGGCCTTGGACCCCAACCCTGACGTACTCTTGCACGGTGCGTGGGTGGCCGGGAAGCCGTAACAAAAACAACACAACTCGAGCAAAGAAGACAGCGTACTTCCCGGCAATCAGCCCGCGGTACTGCTGACGTCTGAAGAGTCCTCAGACGAGACCATGAAGCAGAGGAGCCCATAACACTTTATTCCACGTGTAGGCAGCGCGTACGAGCCAAAAGGCTACTAAAGTCATCCAAATAACCATTTAGTATTTTATTGATTTGCGGGACAACAGTTATCGTTGCCTCGACTTAACTGACCTGCGGACAACGACAGCAGTCAGAACCACCAGTACATCGGTGCCTACCCTGTCGTCCCACCAAGTCTCTGCGGTTACCAACAAGGTGAACCGTCTCCTTACCTTGTCTCGCGTGTGCTCTTGGTAGAGCTCGATTTTCGTGGTTTGGTAACTCTCGCGGCCAACGATCAGGGGCCAAGCACACCGATACACTGGTCGTACCCTCCCTGTCGTCCCGTCGCAATACCACTCGCGGGCACCGTTGGGTCGCCCGACTTCTTACCTGAAAGACAACCGTTGCTCAAGTACCTAGAGCGGCTATACAGAGTCAGCAACGAGTGGAGTACATGGATTACTCCTTAATAGCTCACACTTGATGGTGGCTCGGTAGAGCCGAGCTAGGGGGCCTGAGGCGGTATCTGCATTGTACCGTACCTTTGCAGTTGTAATAAGTTTTATCCGCGTCACTCCCCTGAGTGATCACGACCCGCTATCTAATCCTAACTAACAATGCGCAGGGCTCACTGCTGAATATAATATATATTTATATAGGCAACATAGGGTAAAGGAAGGGTACATCAAGGGGCGTCAAAAACAGGCTATGCAATTGGATAGGATTGTAACGTAGCAGCAGCAGTAACAATGCATAGTGCAAGAAAGTACGGAAAGGTAGGCGATATCTAGGGAAGATAATGGCTCTGCTTGCCTGGAAGCTCGACGGTAGGGGTGGGGTCGTCGACAAAGTAGTCGTACTCAGCAGCGGTGTAGTCGACGACAGCAGCGGGGTCTACCGGAGATTATGGGGGGAGAAACAGTAAATACAAAGCAAGAATATACAAACAGATGCATGATATGACAGAGGCAATGCTAACGGTGTTCTAACGCAGTGCAATGCACCTTGCCCGGAGTGGGAATTCATTCGGGGATTAACTGCCAGCTCCGGGTGATTATCGGACAAGGTGTCCGGAGGGGGAAGGTACCATGCCGGAGGTGTCGTGGACATCCGACAAATAAGTGAAACGTGTATCCGTGTTACTTGATCCATTCTGAACAACTTTCGTGTTCAGAATAAATTCATTCGTTAGGTTTTTATCGGCACCGGGAAATTATCGATAGACGGCCCGGAGGGGGAATGTCGATGCTCGGTAAGTTATAGGGGAGTGGTAGACATATGGATAGCGTATTCGTATTCGTTATATTTTTCTGATCAATTCTGATGTATAAAGTTTTTGAATCCGAATTACGGTTTAAAAGATATTGATTTTCAAAGTTTAAATCATTTAAAAAGAATTACTGAATTTCTTTTTATTATTATAACAACATTATGCAAAACAGTTCCTTACATGTGGGACCCACATGTCAGCCTATGTTTATTTATAAAAAAATTTAATGAAAATAAAACAGGCACTGGGCCCACCTGTCAGCCACTGGAATTTCTATTAAATTCTTTTTAAAAAATCAATCTGACAAAGGGGCCCAGTGGTCAGTGACTATTAGACCTAACAGTTAATTAACAAAGGGGTTAAGTGGCATGGGCCCACCTGTCATAGAGCTAGTTGGTTTTAATTTTTGTGTTAAACCTAACAGTTAATTAGCCAGGGGGGCCCAGCTGTCAGCGGCTATTACCCACTAACAGTGGAACTGACCGGTGGGGGCCACCTGCCAGGGACTCACCGGAGTCCACCGGCGACTGGACGCCGGCGAACTCAATGGAGGCAAGGCTACGGGCCATGAGGGAGGGCGTGCTTGCGCTTAAACAACGCAGCGGAGTGCGGGGAGTGGTTTGGTGGTGGTGGTGGCGCCGGAGGTGGCCGGAAAACTCGCCGGTGACGAGGGAAACGGCCGCCTGCGCTCGGGCCTCGTCGGAAGCGCGTCTACGGAGGGGGCTCTCGAGCGTGCGCTACAGGGAGGTGTTCCTGGGAGGAAGGCGAACACGAGGACGTGCACGGCGCGCCAAACGCGTACGCCAGGCCACGGGGGCGCGTTCATCGGCGGCGAGGAGCTACGGCTCCAATGGCGCGGGAGGTTACGGTGAACGGGAGGCCACGGGAAGACTAGGAGGGGTAGAGGAGCTCACGTCGGAGGTGTAGGGGACGGCAGCAAGCTTGGGGGAGGCGCGACGAGCTCGGAATCGATGACGAGATCGCGGCGGCCGGAGCGGGGAACGAAGACGAGGGCGAGGCGAGGGAGGGCTCCCAGCTCGATTCCTCGCTGGGCTCGATGAAGACGATGACGGTGCAGAGGCTGGACACAGTGGCGGAGGGGGCAGTGGCTGTTGGTCGCGTGTGGCCGCGACGGTGAACGGCGGCGGCTCGGGAGGAAATTTCTCCGACGAGAGCGAGGTGAGGGGGAGGGGGAATGACTGCGGCCGCGTCTACTGGGTAGGGGGTGTTCTTATCCACTACGCGAGCATAGGGGAGGTGGGGGCGGCCGGCAGGAGCTCCAACCACGGCGATCCCGCCACGGCGTCGAGGCAGTTGACGATGGCGACGGGGGCAGGTGAGGAAGGGGAGATGGGCCGGGTGTGGGCCTCGCCTAGGGCGAGGGATATCCCTTTTTCTTTTTGTTTTTTTCCTTTGCTGTTTGTATTTAATTTATTTTTCTACCTATGTAATTTTGTTCAACATGAAAATTGTTTGTATAATTGTATTACACCATGTAAGCATACCACAAAAAGTTTGGGGCTTTTCAAAAATGTTTTTCTATTTGTTTTTGTGTTGTAACTATTAATTGGTGTTGTTTTGATAGTTGTTTGAATTGTTTGATTTTTCCACTGGCGTAATAAAATACCATAACCACATGGGCATAGCCCACTGATTATTTGTGATTTAAGAAAAGTGGTTGCATAATTTTTGGACAAGTTTCATTTGCAACATTATTTTTAATATAAAAAAAGGCATTTTGGATTTGATTTGATTCAAATTTTATCATGGCATGATTTAGCAACATTAATTGTCATTAGCAAAAGGATTACTGTTACAGACTCCAGGGGTGTTACAAATCTCCCCCACTACAAGAATTCTCGTCCCGAGAATCTAAGTGGTAGAGGGGAAAAGGTCGGGTTATTCTTCACGAAGACGATCTTCGCGTTCCCAAGTGGCTTCATCTTCAGAATGATTCGACCACTGTACCTTGAGGAACTTGACGGTCCTGTTGCGGGTCTTGCGTTCAGACTGATCGAGAATGTGGCTCGGATGTTCTTGATAAGTCAAGTCCTGTTGCAGCTCGATCATATCGTGTTTCACTTCGCGGATAGGGTCCTTGAAGCAGCGACGGAGTTGCGACACGTGGAAGACATCGTGGACTTGGGAGAGGTTCGGCGGAAATTCCAATCGTTATGCCACGGGTCCACTCCTGGAAAGGATACGGAACGGGCCAATATAGTGAGGAGCTAGCTTGCCTTTGATTCCGAAACGATGAGTGCCTCGCATGGGAGTGACACGGAGGTACGCGTATCCGTCAGGCTGATAGACAATTTCCTTGTGCTTGCGGTCATAGTTGCTCTTCTGACGAGATTGAGCGGCCTTCAGATGTTCACGAATAACGCGAGCTTGATCTTCAGCATGTTGGACAATGTCCAGACCAACGAGTGCTCGTTCCCCAGTTTCTGACCAATTCAGAGGGGTTCGACACTTACGTCCATAAAGAACTTCAAAGGGGGCCATCTTCAGACTAGCTTGATAGCTATTGTTATACGAGAATTCAGCAAATGGGAGAGATTCCTCCCATTTCTTACGGAATGAGATGACCCAAGCTCGAAGCATATCTTCAAGCACTTGATTTACTCATTCGACTTGTCCTTGCGACTGGGGGTGATAAGCGGTGCTGAAATTCAAGTGAGTGCCTATAGCTTCTTGGAAACTATCCCAACATCTTGAGGTGAAAATGCTGCCACGTTCTGAACTGTTCTCCAACGGAATGCCATGGAGGGACACAATTCTGGAAACATACAAGTCTGCTAACTGACTAGAAGAGATCGTCTCCTTGACTGACAGAAAGCGAGCAACCTTGGAGAAGCGGTCGATGACAACAAAGATAGCATCGTGGCCTTTCTGCGACCTGGGAAAAACAGTGACGAAGTCCATCTCGATCTTGTTCCACTTCCATTCAGGAATAGAAAGTGGTTGCAGAGTTCAAGCAGGTCTTTGATGTTCTGCTTTCACGCGACGGCAAACATCACACTCGTCAACATATCGAGCGATGTCTTGCTTCATGTTAGACCACCAGTACCGTTAACGAAGGTCTTGGTACATCTTGGTACTACCAGGGTGAATCGACAAAGGAGTATCATGAGCTTCTATTCATGATGCGCGGGGTCAAGTTTAGATTGGGCTTACTCCTAGGGACCACTAAACGATTCTCGAAATACAACGTACCATCATCAGCAACAGTGAAGCATGATGGCTTTCCTCTAGCGATATACTTCTTGATCTTCTCGACATCAGATTCACAGGTTTGTATCCATTTGATGGTGTTGTCGAGGTCCGGCTCAACAACAAGGTTATTCACATATCCCTGAGGAAAAATCTCAAGGTTTAGCTTGCGTAGCTCTTCATACAGAAGTGGCTGCTGTACCTGAACTCAAGTTCACTACAGTAGGCTTTGCGGCTCAAGGCATCGGCCATCACATTAGCTTTGCCAGGGGTGTAATGAATATCCATGTTGAAATCGGCTATTGTCTCGAGCCATCTTTGTTGGCGGAGATTCAGATCTGGCTGAGTAAACAAGTATTTCAGGCTTTGGTGGTCGGTGTAGATCTCACAACGATTACCGATAAGGTAATGTCGCCACATCTTCAATGCATAAATCACCGCTGCCAATTAGAGATCATGTGTTGGATAGTTTTCTTCATGAGCACGCAACTGGCGAGAGACATAAGCAATCACTTTGCGCTCTTGCATTAGGACAAAGCCTAATCCTTGACGAGATGCGTCGCAATATATCACGAAGTTAAGGGAATATGCCCGAGAGGCAATAATAAAGTGTTTATTATATTATTCCTTGTTTATGATAAACGTTTATTTCTCATGCTAGAATTGTATTAACCGGAAACGTTGATACATGTGTGTTTAATAAACAAACAATGGTTCCTAGTAAAGCTTCTCTTTTAACTAGCTCGTCGATTAACAGATGATCAAGGTTTCCTGATCATGAACATTGGATGTTGTTAATAACGGGATCATATCATTAGGAGAATGATGTGATGAATATATACCCAAACTAAGTATAACAATACGATCAAGTCATTTAGTTTATATTGTTATATCTTGCATTCGAAGTAATCTTGTTCCTTAGACCATGAGATCATGCCAATCACTAATACCGAAAGAATACTTTAATGACATCAAACGTCACACCATAACAGGGTGACTATAAAGGTGGTGTTAGGTATTCGGAAAGTATTAGTTGAGGCTCATGGATCAAGAATGGGATTTGTCCATCCAAAATGACGGAGAGATATACTCTGGGCCCTCTCGGTGATATCACATTGACACCGCTTGCAAGCACGTGACTAGGTCACAAGAATGTCATATCACAGAACGAGTAAAAGAGTACTTGTCGGAAACGAGATCGAACAAGGTATGGTTGATACCGATGATCGGATCTCGGACAAGTAAAATATCGCGAGACAAAGGGAATTAGTTACGACGTTGATGGTTCACATGATCACAAGATTCATCGTTGAATATATAGGAGTCATCACGGATCTCCAGATCCCGCTGTTGATTATTGATCGGAGAGGTGTCTCAATCATGTCTGTATTATTCGCGAACCGTAGGGTGACACACTTAAGGTTTGATGATGCATTTTGAGAGGATAAGGAATATTGAAGAATGTTTTGGACAGCACCGAAATTGTTTCGGGTAAAATTGAAATAGTTCAAGGGGTTTTTGTCGGATGGTTGTTAATAGAATTAACAAATGATTCGAGGTGCAATGTGCAAATGTTTGTTAATAGGATTAACAAATATTAAATAAAGAAATAGAAATGTTTTATTTATTTATTAAAGAAAACCTTTGGATTTTCCAAGTGGACAATTAAGGGAGCATGGGTGGGTGTGAGTGTGGCTTCCACTCACATCAAGAGGGGAAGAGGTGGAGGCACCATGAGTTGGCCGCACCCCCCTCTTGGGCTGCCCACTCCTCCCCTATAAAAGGAGGGTGAGGGCTTCCCCTCCAAAATACTTGCCTCACCTCCCTTCCTCTCCACTCGCTGCTCCATACCATGGTCTTCCGCTTGGCGAAGCCCTGACCGTGGGATTCTTCACCGCATCACGTTGTTGTGCTGCTGGATTTCCGGGGATCCTCTACTTCCGCTGCCCCGCTGGATCGAGGGAACGGAGGTCGTCATCAAGCTGTACGTGTGACCGAGCACGGAGACGCTCAGCGTACATCATCGCGATCTTGAGATCGGCAAGTGCACCACTACATCATCCACGAGATTTGATCTCGTAACGTTTTAAGTCTTCGAGGGTGAGTTCTTCTATGACATCCTACTCGTTGCTTACATCTCCTAGATTAGATCTTGGCTTGTTGGTTGTTTATGCGTAGGAATTTTTTTTTGTTTTCCTTGCTACAAAGCCTTCAGTGGTATCAGAGCCTCGTCTATGCGTAGATGGTTTGTATGAGTAGAACACATATGGATGTGGGCGTTGATGATCATGGTTTTGCCTCCTTTTGTATTTTGGATCCTAGCGGCATAGTGGGATGAAGCGGCCCGGACTAACCTTACATGTCCGCGTACATGAGACTTGTTCCACGACTGACATGCAACTTGTATTGCATAAGTGGTTGGCGGGTGTCTGTCTCTCTCACTATAGTTAGGACCTAATCTACAACGGGTTGTTAAAAATATGTTTTATCAACGTTGTGCTTTATGTTCGTAGGTATGAACGCTTCTATCTTCGTAAGCCCAAGCCACGTAAAATATGCAAAAATAAATTAGAGACGTCTAACTTGTTTTTGCAGGGCATGTGATGTGATATGGTCAATGTTACAAATTTGATGTATGAGATGATCCATTTTGTAAGTTATTGACATACCGACAGGAGCCATATGGTTGTCTTATTATTTATGGCCTGCGTGCTGTATATCATATCCATGTGATATGTTTAATTTGATGGACAATCAAGATGGAGGTGCCATGGACCTTGGTGCCACGCCGGTGGGATGATGAAGATCATACCATGATGCACAAGATGGAGATCAAGTGCAAGAAGGACCATATCATATCACATTATCTATGCATGTGATGTTAATCCTTTTATGCATCTTATTTTTCTTAGACCGCGACGGTAGCATTATAAGATGATCCCTCTCAATTAATATCAAGATAATAATGTGTTCTTCCTTAGTATGCACCGTTAAGAAAGTTCGTCGTTTCGAGACACCACGTGATGATCGGGTGTGATAGACTCTACGTTCGCATACAACGGGTGTTTTCAAGCCTAGCATGTACAGACATGGCCTTGAAACACACGCAATACAATGGTTCTACTTGGCGAGCCTAGCATGTACATACATGGCCTCGGAACACGGACCGAAAGGTAAAGCATAAGTCATATGGATGATATGCTGAACATGTCGATGTTCGCCTTTGCAGCTACATCATCTCACGTGATGATCGGTTTTGGTGTAGTGAATTTGGTTTGTGTAATCACCAAAACGACTAAGAGGGATGTTGTTTTTGAGTGGGAGTTCATGGGATAATTTTTTGAATTAACTTGAACTTAATTTATCATAAACTTAGTCTAAATAGTCTTTGCAAATATGTTGTAGATCATGGCTGCACCTACCTTCAATTTCAATATGTTCATGGAGAAAGAAAAGCTAGCGAACAATGGTAGCAACTTTACCAACTGGGCACTTAACCTGAGGATTCTCCTCACCGCTTGCAAGAAGCTCTATGTGCTTGATGCACCGCTAGGTGACCAGCCCGCTGATGATGCTTCTGATGAAGATAAAAATGTTTATCTGACTCAAAAACAAGACCACAATATAGTTCATTGCGGCATCCTTTATGGATTAGAACCAGAGCTGCGAAAACGTTTCGAGAACAGCACTGCTTATGCTACAATGGGAGAATTGAAAATGATTTTCGATACCCATGCTGCAGTTGAGAGTTATGATGCTTCAGAAAAGTTCTTTAGCTGCATGATGGAAGAGAACAGCTCCGTCAGTGAGCACGTACTCAAAATGTCTGCGTACGCTGATAAGCTCATAGCCTTGGGAATAACGATTCCCAATGAGCTAGGGATACATCGTGTTCTTCAATCTCTGCCACCTAGTTAGAAGAACTTTGTGATAAACTATAATATGCAAGGCATGAAGAAGTCTCTTCCTGAGCTTCTCTCGATGCTTAAAACTGCTGAAGTGGAGATCAAGAAAGAGCATCAAGTGTTGATGATCAATAAGACCACTAGTTTCAAGAAAGGCAAGAAAGGCAAGCCAAAGGGCAACTTCAAGAAGGTTGGCAAGTCTGTTTCTACACCTCAGAAGAAAACCAAGAATGGTCCTAATCCTGAGACTGAGTGCTTCTATTGCAAGGGAACTGGCCACATGAAGCGAAACTGCCCCAAATATCTGGCAGATAAGAAGGCCGGCAAAGTGAACAAAGGTATATGTGATATACATGTTATTGATGTGTACCTTACTAGTACTCGCAGTAGCGCCTGGGTATTTGATACTAGTTCGATTGCTCACATATGTAACTCGAAACAGGAACTGCAGAATAAGCGACCACTAGCAAAGGATGAGGTGACGATGCGCGTCGGCAATAGATCAAGAGTTGATGTGATCGCCGTCGGCACGCTACCTCTTCGTTTACCGTCTGGATTAGTTATAAACCTGAATAAATGTTATCTGGTGCCTGCGTTGAGCATGAACATCATTTCTGGATCTTGCTTAATGCAGAGTGGTTATTCCTTTAAGTCCCAGAACAATGGTTGTTTGATTTATATGAATAATATCTTTTATGGTCACGCACCTGCGAAGAATGGTTTATTTCTTTTGAATCTTGATAGTATTGATACACATATTCATAGTGTGAATGCCAAAAGAATCAAGTTAAATGATGATATTGCTACTTACATGTGGCATTGCCGCTTAGGTCATATTGGTATTAAACGCATGAAGAAGCTCCATTCTGATGGACTCTTAGAATCACTTGATTATGAATCATTTGAAACGTGTGAACCATGCCTTATGGGCAAGATGACTAGAACCCCGTTTTCAGGTTCTATGGAACGGGCGACAGACTTACTTGAAATCATACATACTGATGTGTGTGGACCAATGAGTGTATCAACGCGCGGTGGATATCGTTATTTTGTCACTTTCACAGATGATTTGAGTAGATATGGATATATTTACTTAATGAAACACAAATCTGAGACGTTTGAAAAGTTCAAAGAATTTCAGTGTGAAGTTGAAAATCATTGTAACAGAAAGATTAAATTTCTACGATCTGATCGTGGAGGTGAATATTTAAGTTACGATTTTGGCATGCATATGAAACAATGTGGAAAAGTTTCACAACTCACACCTGCCGGAACACCACAGCGTAATGGTGTTTCCGAACGTCGTAATCGTACTTTATTGGATATGGTTCGATCTATGATGTCTCTTACAGATTTGCCACTGTCATTTTGGGGTTATGCACTAGAGACCGCTGCATTCACTTTAAATAGGGCACCATCTAAATCCGTTGAAACGACACCGTATGAATTATGGTTTGGAAACAAACCTAAGCTGTCATTTCTAAAAGTTTGGGTTTGCGATGTTTATGTGAAGAAGCTTCAACCTGATAAACTCGAACCCAAAGCGGAAAAATGCATCTTCATAGGATACCCTAAGGAAACAATAGGGTACACCTTGTATCACAGATCCGAAGGCAAGATTTTCGTTGCCAAGAATGGATCCTTTTTAGAGAAGGAGTTTCTCTCGAAAGGTGTGAATAGTAGGAAGGTAGAACTCGATGAGGTTATTGAACCTTCTCTTCTTGGAATGGCGAGTAGCGCAGCACCGGAAGTTGTTCCAGTGCCGACTCCGTCAGTTGAAGAGAGAACTAATGATCAAGATCATGAAACTCCAGAAGAGGAAACTATCATGCTTCGCAGGTCAACTAGGGAACGTACAACTCCTGAACTGTATGGGAATCCCGTCTTAAACTTCATGGTAGATGGAAGTGATGACCCTGCGACGTATGATGAAGCAATGATGAGCCCAGATTCCAACAAATGGCTTGAATCCATGAAATCCAAAATGGGATCCACGTACGAAAACAAAGTTTGGACTTTGGTGGACTTACCCGATGACCATAAGGCCGTTGAGAACAAATGGATTTTTAAAAAGAAAACTGATGGTGATGGTAATGTGACCGTCTATAAAGCTCGACTTGTCGCAAAAGGTTTTCGACAAATTCAAGGAGTTGACTACGATGAAACCTTCTCACCAGTAGCGATGCTAAAGTCAGTTAGGATTATGTTAGCAATTGCTGCATTTTTCGATTATGAAATCTGGCAGATGGATGTCAAAACGGCATTCCTGAATGGTGACATTGAGGAAGAGTTGTATATGATGCAACCCAAAGGTTTTGTTGATCCTAAGGATGCTGACAAGGTATGCAAGCTTCAACGTTCCATTTATGGACTGAAGCAAGCATCCCGGAGTTGGAACCTCCGTTTTGATAAGGTGATCAAAGAGTTTGGATTTGATCAAACGTACGGAGAATCTTGTATCTACAAGAAAGTGAGTGGGAGCTCTGTAGCATTTCTAGTACTGTATGTGGATGACATATTGTTGATTGGAAATGATATAGAATTGTTAAAAGGTGTAAAAGGTTATTTGAACAGTAATTTTTTGATGAAAGACCTCGGTGAAGCAGCTTATATATTAGGCATCAAAATCTACAGGGATAGATCAAGACGCTTAATTGGACTTTCGCAAAGTACATAAATTGACAAGATTTTGAAGAAGTTCAGAATGGATAAAAGTAAGAAGGGGTTCTTACCAATGTTGCAAGGCAACACGTTGAGTAAGACTCAATATCCAGTTACAGCAGAAGATAGAGAGGAAATGAATAAGATTCCCTATGGTTCAGCCATAGGTTCTATCATGTATGTTATGCTATGTACAAGACCAGATGTGGCACATGCTGTTAGTTTGACTAGCAGGTACCAATCCGATCCAGGTTTGGAACACTGGGCGGCGGTCAAGAATATCCTGAAGTACTTGAGAAAAACTAAGGATATGTTTCTCGTGTATGGCGGTGAAGAAGAGCTCGTCGCAAGAGGTTACGTCGATGCTAGCTTCGTCACTGATCCAGATGACTCTAAGTCACAATCCGGATACGTATTTATTATGAATGGAGGAGCAGTAAGATGGAGGAGTTCCAAGAAATCTGTGGTAGTGGGATCATCAACAGAAGCGGAATATGTTGCTGCCTCAGAGGCAACACATGAAGCAGTTTGGATGAAGGAGTTCATATCCGAACTAGGTGTGGTTCCGAGTGCTTTGGATCCAATGGTTATCTATTGTGACAACAATGGTGCCATTGCCAATGCTAAGGAACCAAGGTCTCACAAGAATTCCAAGCATATCAAGCGCCATTTTCACTCCATCCGTGAGTATGTCAAGGATGGGGATGTGAAGATTTGCAAAGTACACACAGATCTGAATGTGGCAGATCCGTTGACTAAAACTCTCCCAAAGGCAAAACATGATAAACACGAGAACTCCATGGGTGTTAGATTCATTACTATGTAATATAGATTATTGCCCCTAGTGCAAGTGGGAGACTGAAGGGAATATGCCCGAGAGGCAATAATAAAGTGTTTATTATATTATTCCTTGTTTATGATAAACGTTTATTTCTCATGCTAGAATTGTATTAACCGGAAACGTTGATACATGTGTGTTTAATAAACAAACAATGGTTCCTAGTAAAGCCTCTCTTTTAACTAGCTCGTCGATTAACAGATGATCAAGGTTTCCTGATCATGAACATTGGATGTTGTTAATAACGGGATCATATCATTAGGAGAATGATGTGATGAATATATACCCAAACTAAGTATAACAATACGATCAAGGCATTTAGTTTATATTGTTATATCTTGCATTCGAAGTAATCTTGTTCCTTAGACCATGAGATCATGTCAATCACTAATAACGAAAGAATACTTTAATGACATCAAATGTCACACCATAACAGGGTGACTATAAAGGTGGTGTTAGGTATTCGGAAAGTATTAGTTGAGGCTCATGGATCAAGAATGGGATTTGTCCATCCAAAATGACGGAGAGATATACTCTGGGCCCTCTCGGTGATATCACATTGACACCGCTTGCAAGAACGTGACTAGGTCACAAGAATGTCATATCACAGAATGAGTAAAAGAGTACTTGTCGGAAACGAGATCGAACAAGGTATGGTTGATACCGATGATCGGATCTCGGACAAGTAAAATATCGCGAGACAATGGGAATTAGTTACGACGTTGATGGTTCACACGATCACCAGATTCATCGTTGAATATATAGGAGTCATCACAGATCTCCAGATCCCGCTGTTGATTATTGATCGGAGAGGTGTCTCAATCATGTCTGTATTATTCGCGAACCGTAGGGTGACACACTTAAGGTTTGATGATGCATTTTGAGAGGATAAGGAATATTGAAGAATGTTTTGGACAGCACCGAAATTGTTTCGGGTAAAATTGAAATAGTTCAAGGGGTTTTTGTCGGATGGTTGTTAATAGAATTAACAAATGATTCGAGGTGCAATGTGCAAATGTTTGTTAATAGGATTTACAAATATTAAATAAAGAAATAGAAATGTTTTATTTATTTATTAAAGAAAACCTTTGGATTTTCCAAGTGGACAATTAAGGGAGCATGGGTGGGTGTGAGTGTGGCTTCCACTCACATCAAGAGGGGAAGAGGTGGAGGCACCATGAGTTGGCCGCACCCCCCTCTTGGGCTGCCCACTCCTCCCCTATAAAAGGAGGGTGAGGGCTTCCCCTCCCAAATACTTGCCTCACCTCCCTTCCTCTCCACTCGCTGCTCCATACCATGGTCTTCCGCTTGGCGAAGCCTTGACCGTGGGATTCTTCACCGCATCACGTTGTTGTGCTGCTGGATTTCCGGGGATCCTCTACTTCTGCTGCCCCGCTGGATCGAGGGAACGGAGGTCGTCATCAAGCTGTACGTGTGACCGAGCACGGAGACGCTCAGCGTACATCATTGCGATCTTAAGATCGGCAAGTGAACCACTACATCATCCACGAGATTTGATCTCGTAACGTTTTAAGTCTTCGAGGGTGAGTTCTTCTATGACATCCTACTCGTTGCTTACATCTCCTAGATTAGATCTTGGCTTGTTGGTTGTTTATGCTTAGGATTTTTTTTGTTTTCCTTGCTACGAACCCTTCACGAAGTCCTTCCGGGTATCAGGGGGAGCAAGCACTGGGGGAGAAGTGAGCTTGTCCTTGAGAGCTTGGAAACTTTCCTGACATTTATCAGTCCACTCAAACATGACACCTTTGTGGAGCAGATTGGTCAGAGGCTTGGCAATCTTGGAGAAGTTCTCGACAAAACGGCGGCAATAACTAGCGAGTCCGAGGAAACTTCTGACTTGCTTGACAGTCTGGGGGGGAGTCCAATCCAGGATAGCCTGAATACGTTCTGGTTTGACGGCGATGCCATCCTTGGAAATCACGTGACCAAGGTAGGTTACTTCGCGAAGCCAGAACTCACACTTAGAATACTTAGCATAGAGTTTGTGTTCTCGAAGTTTTTCCAGTATAAGACGAAGATGTTCAGCATGCTCTTCTTCATTCTTGGAGTATATTAAGATATCATCCAGATATTCCATGAATATATAGTTCATCAACCGGGAGAAAGTGGCTGGGGCATTGGTTAGGACAAAGGACATGACAGTGTACTCGTATGAACCATAGCGAGTTATGAAGGCGGTCTTCGGAATGTCCTCTTCACGGACCCGGATCTGATGGTAACCCAACCTCAAGTCGAGTTTCGAGAACACCGTAGATCCAGCGAGTTGATCATACAGATCGTTAATCCGAGGAAGCGGATACTTGTTCTGAATTGTTGCCTGGTTGATAGGTCGGTAATCTTGGACTAAACGGTTCGTGCCATCACTCTTCTTGACAAAGAACGAAGGTGCTCCCCAAGAAGAGGAACTGGGGCGAATAAATCCTTTCAGAAGTGCCTTGTCGATTTCCTCCTTAAGTTCAAGGAGTTCATGTGGCAACATTTTGTAAGGACGCTTGGCAATAGGAACAGTGCCTGGCTTCAAGTCGATGACGAATTCCACCTCTCTGGTCGGGGGTATTCTCGTCAGTTCCTCTGGGAAGACGTCGGAAAAATCATGAATGACCGGAACGTTCTCAATCCCTTCCAGAGGTGAGACATTCAAGGAATTCATCATAAAGATATGTGTTTCAGCATCACGGGTAATTTGGGTGGTGTGGTTAACAATCTCGCCGGAGGGGTGAAAAAGTTGGACAGAACTGGTGCCAGAATACAGTGCAGCATCGTGAACTTTCAACTAATCCATTCCCAGAATGAGGTCTAAGGTGGAGGTTTTCAGGATGATGGGGGGCACAAGGAATATAATCCCTTCGACGTCAATGGTGACATCGTGTACCATCATGGAGGTTTGGCAACGGCCTCCAAGGGTGCGAACAATCATCGGTGGGTTCATCTTCTCAAACGTAATGTTACGCGCTAATGCAAATGCTTCCGACATGAATGAATGTGATGCTCCTGAATCAAATAAAACAGTAGCAGGTGCGGAATTAATGAGAAGGGTACCCATCACGGTAGAGAGTTGTTCCTGAGCTTCTTCAACATTAATGTTGTAAGCATGTCCACGAGCATGAGCAGCAGACCCAGTGTTATAGTTGGGGGTCCTGTTGTTGCCACGACCATTTCCGCGGCCAGTAGGGTAAACTACCAGTTGCTTCTTTTTCTGGGGGCCCTCTCTAGAAAAATGACCAGGCTTGCGGCACGTGAAGCATAATCCATCCTGAGGACGAAGGGGTGTAGCATTGGTTGGTGGAGGCAGAGCTCTTGGCATCTGCGGTGGCGGAGGCAGACGGGGTGCCGCATAAGACGGCCTTGGAGCAGGGGAAGGTGAATGGGTCACACTATGAGGGAGCCAGATGCGACGCTTCTGTGTTACGCCCGAAGATGAGCCAACATCACGATAGCGTTTCAGTGAGTTTTTGTGCTCCATCTGGGCAGTCTCGACGGTGATAGCCTTGTTCACCATGGTGGCGAAGTTGGCAAAATCATGAACGGCAAGAGCGAGCCTGAGGTCTGGATTGAGGCCACGACGGAACTTCTGCTGCCTGCGAGCATCAGTGGTGATCTCTTCTTCCGCATAGCGAGAGAGGTTGAGGAACTCGCGCTGATAGGCTTCAACAGTCATTTTTCCCTGAGTGAGGTTGCGGAATTCTTCCCCCTTATGATCCATGATCCCCTGAGGAATGTAGCGGGCGCGGAAGGCGGACTGAAATTCATCCCAAGTGATGACTTCTCCAACTGGAAGTGAACGCTTGTGGGTGCTCCACCACTGAGCAGCGGCGCCTTTCAGATGATAAGTCGCAAAGTTCACATAGTCAGCTGGATCGACATTAGCAGACTCCAGCTCGTGAGTGATGTCGCGAAGCCAGTTATCAGCATCCAACGGCTGAACAATGTTACGGAACATAGTGGGGTTGAGGCGGGTGAAGTCGTGCAGAGTCACGGTGGCGTGCTGATGGTGGTGCCCATTCTGATTCGGCTGGGGGAACTGAGCCATGACATTCTCCATGAACTGACGGTTCAGCTCAAACTGTTGCATCATCCCGGCCATGTAATTTGGCGGCGGAGGTGGGTCGTTGGCAGCACGACCACGTCCACGACCACGACCAGCCATCCTGCTAGAATTTAACAGGGGTATTTCAGCGATGGAAATTTTAACGAGATACCGGAATCAAGCCTGAAGTAAAGCGACAACAAGAGGAGGCGAGTATATATAGGAGTAGTCATATAAGACATACACATTCACACACGGAGTCAACCGAAAATCGGGCAGTGTAACATCGTAGAAATTAAGGAAAAAGGACACACTAGGCGGCGCGCAGACCGCGGTAAGGATTACGCGACGCGACATAGATTCCACTATGTCAATCACGCCGCAAGAAAACTGTTGGCCACAGGAGTTAATGCCAGAGAAAGTGCGGCCTGCCCAGAATGAGAATGGGATCCGCGGTCCGGGACCTGGGGTAGAACTCCTGCGACACGACTCAATCAATGGGGAAGCACCAGAACGCCGGGTGGAATCAAGAGAACGTGATCCTAATGTCAGAGTTAGTAAAACTTACCAGCAAGGATAAGAGAGAAGAGTCGCAGAGCATAGGTAAGGAGAAAAGGATCCTAATACCATAGATATCACACGTAGTGACATCAATGTGGGCCCGTAAGCAAAACATTAAGTTAGCAAAATAGTTTTTCAAAGTCTAGACTCAACTTAGACCAAGTAGTGGTGGGGTGGCTTCCTACACGCAGTCGGCTCTGATACCAACTTGTGACGCCCCCAAAATTAATCCGTGTACAGTAATCATACACGCAGGATACACGGCTGAGATTAGGGTGTCACGGTGAGAATATCACAGCACAACACTAAACACAAAAGGATAAACCAATATGTTACAATACCAGGGATCTCGAGGATCCGAATACATAAGTCATACAAGCCATAATATCTGAGTACAGACATAGTTAGTCAAGTTTTGCCTTAAGAAGGCTAGCACAAATGACATCAGAGATAAAGATCGAAAAGGCGAGGCCTCCTGCCTGGGATCCACCGAACTACTCCTGGTCGACGGGGAACTGGACGTCGTAGTAGTCGCCACCGGGGTACTCCTGCTCCTGGGATCCAACGTCGACTGCAGCGGCCGATCAGGCAAACCGAAAAAGGGAAATAAAGCAAAGGTGAGTATCTAGCATACCCGCGAGTCTTACGTCCGGTACTAAGCCATTATGCATTGTATCAAATGGAAGGGGAGGCTATATATAGTGGACTGCAAGATAGAAATCAGAATAAGGGTATGAAGCTAGGCCTATCGAAGACTAGCATCTTCCAACGAGTCTTGCAGCATGAGGAGAGAATAGCCAACATTTTATATAAAGCATAAAGTAACAATGCAGCAGAAGTTGCTGCAACATTGTATAATAATAAGTTGTAATAATTAGCAATGCCTCGGAGTTTACCTCCTCGACATCCTACCGAGGAAGAAAACCCGGAACCATACATTTTAATAATAATAGTTTTTAGTGGTAAGATCCAGCTTCAGCATAAAGCGTCATGTTACCGTGGACACGGCTATTCGAATAGATCAATCTTCCCTGCAGCGGTGCACTTCCGTAACACTACAACGCACGGATCTCCAGGGTGGCGTACACCTTGTTAGGGAATGCCCCACCGAGGCTATCCGACACTCCACAACCCATCTTTCAAACTCAACAAAGAGGCCATCCTCCGGTCTAAATCCTAAGTACGCAGGGCCTTGGAACCCAACCCTGACGTACTCCTGCACGGTACGTGGGTGGCCGGGAAGCCGTAACAAAAACAACACAGCTCGAGCAAAGAAGACAGCGCACTTCCCGGCCATCAGCCCGCAGTACTGCTGACGTCTGAAGAGTCCTCGGACGAGACCATGAAGTAGAGGAGCCCATAACTCATTATCCCACGTGTAGGCAGCGCGTACGAGCCAAAAGGCTACTCAAGTCATCCGCCGAACCATTTAGTATTTTATTAATTTGCGAGACAACCGTTATCGTTGCCTCGACTTAACTGACCCGGGGACAACGACAGCAGTCAGGACCACCAGTACATCAGTGCCTACCCTGTCGTCCCACCAAGTCTCTGCGGTTACCAACAAGGTGAACTGTCTCCTTACCTTGTCTCTCGTGTGCTCTAGGTAGAGCTCGACTTTCGTGGTTTGGTAACTCTCGCAGCCAATGATCAGGGGCCAAGCACACCGGTACACTGGTCGTACCCTCCCTGTCGTCCCGTCGCAATACCACTCGCGGGCACCGTTGGGTCGCCCGACTTCTTACCTGAAGGACAACCGTTTCTCAAGTACCTAGAGCGGCTATACAGAGTCAGCAACGAGTGGAGTACAAGGATTACTCCTTGATAGCTCACACTTGATGGTGGCTCGGTAGAGCCGAGCTAGGTGGCCTGAGGCGGTGCCTGCATTGTACCGTACATGTGAAGTTGTAATAAGTTGTATCCGCATCACTCCCCTGAGTGATCACAGACCGCTATCTAATCCTAACTAACAATGTGCAGGGCTCACTACTGAATATAATATATATTTATATAGGCAGCATAGGATAAAGGAAGGTACATCAAGGGGCGACAAAAACAGGCTATGCAATTGAATAGGATTGTAACGAAGCAGCAGCAGTAACAATGCCTAGTGCAAGAAAGTACGGAAAGGTAGGCGATATCTGGGGAAGAGAATGGATCTGCTTGCCTGGAAGCTCGACGGTAGGGGTGGGGTCGTCGACGAAGTAGTCGTACTCAGCAACGGTGTAGTCGACGACAGCAGCGGGGTCTACCGGAGATTAAGGGGGGAGAAACAGTAAATACAAAGCAATCATATACAAACAGATGCATGACATGACAGAGGCAATGCTAACGGTGTTCTAACGCAGTGCAATGCACGTTTCCTGGAGCGGGAATTCATCCGGGGATGAACTTCCAGCTCCTGATGATTATCAGACAAGGTGTCCGGAGGGGGAAACTACCATGCCGGAGGTGTCGTGGACATCCGACAAATAAGTGAAACGTGTATCCGTGTTAGTTGATCCATTCTAAACAACTTCCGTGTTCAGAATAAATTCATCCGGTAGGTTTTTATCGGCACCGGGATATTATCGACAGACGGCCCGGAGGGGGAATGTCGATGCTCGGTAAGTTAGAGGGGGGTGGTAGACATATGGATAGCGTATTCGTATTCGTTATATTTTCCTGATCAATTCTGATGTATAAAGTTTTTGAATCTGAATTACGGTTTAAAAGATATTGATTTTCAAAGTTTAAATCATTTAAAAAGAATTACTGAATTTCTTTTTGTTATTATAACAACATTATCCAAAACAGTGTCTGACATGTGGGACCCACATGTTAGCCTCTGATTATTTATAAAACATTTTAATAGAAATGAAACAGGCACTAGGCCCACCTGTCAGCCACTGGAATTTCTATTAAATTATTTTTAAAAAATCAATCTGACAAAGGGGCCCAGTGGTCAGTGACTATTAGACCTAACAGTTAATTAACAGAGGGGTTAAGTGGCATGGGCCTGTTAGCCCCAAACTACAAAGTAGCTAGCACTCAACTCCACTCCTCTCGCAATGTGTTGGCACACACACGAACGCAGGACACACACACACGAATGGAGCAGAGAGAGAGAGAGAGCCCACGGAGACACTAGGTAGAACCACTAAGCTAACTTGCTTGTGCTCGAATGAAATTCTTTCACTACATTGGATGGAATGTTACAACCGGGGGCAGCTCCTTATATAGGAGTATTGAACCGACCTAAACTAGAAAATATCAACTGATGCATGTACCTGCACACATCTAGCTGTCTCTAGACCTAGAGACTACTACACAGCTGTTGTTGGTACAACGTACTAGACCAAAGACTAGTACTACACAAGTAAGTCACGGCTGCTTCTTTTTCTTAGCTACTAAGCTACAACAACTGCAGTCATTTTTCATTTTCACTGCTGCCGACATGCATCTACCTAGCTAATAACTTTCAATGCTACATGCAAGCATCGAAGACAGGGGTGAACCCCACAATCTCCCCCTCAACCTTGTCGGAGATGCTTGATGTTGATGATACCCACTTTTTCCCGCACCTTCTGGAACCGGACGCGGCCAAGAGCCTTTGTGAGAATGTCAGCCTTCTGCTCACCAAGTCTTGATGAACTCCACGATCACCGTACCCTTCTCGACACAGTCTCGTATGAAGTGGTAGCGAAGATCAATGTGCTTGCTGCGGTCATGAAGCACTGGGTTCTTGTAGAGGGAAATTGCCGACTTGTTGTCGACGAAGATGAGCGCAGGAGCGGTGTCTTGGTTCAGCATCTCGCCGAGGAGGCGAGCCATCCATATCCCCTGACATGCCGCTGTAGCTGCCGCAATGTACTCCATCTCGCATGAGGAAGTTGTGACAACCTTCTGCCTCACCGATTGCCAGCTGATGGGACTGCTCCCGAGGAAGAACAACACACCAGAGGTGCTCTTCCTGGAGTCCACATCACCAGCGTGGTCGGAGTCTCTATAGCCCACCAAGTTCTCGCCGTCTCCACGGCGATATACACAACCGTGGGTGATCGTGCCTGCGATGTATCGAAGTAGGTGCTTGACCGCCGCAAGATGATCGCTGGCAGGAGCCTCCATGAACCTGCTCAGGAACCCGACGGCAAACGAGATGTCCGGCCGGGTGTGGACGAGATACCTTAGGCTGCCGATGATGCTCCGGTAGAAAGTAGCATCCACCGGCTTCTCCTTGCTCTCCTTGCTGAGCTTGCACTGTGCTTCCATCGGGTAGTGCAAGACTTGACAATCTGCCATGCCTGCTCGCTCTAGCATCTTAGCTGCGTAAGCCGCCTGAGTGATCGTTGTGCGACCCCTCTCCTGGTTCACCTCCAACCCGAGGTAGTACCGGAGCAGCCCGAGATCGCTCATGCTGAAGAGGCGCTTCATCTCTTCCTTGAAGTACAGCAGCTCGGTGCGCTCGGCACCAGTAATGACGAGGTCGTCGACGTAGATGCCGATGATGAGCAGCGCATCACCGGTTCCACGCGCGTACACGCCGTGCACGGAGGCGCTACGGGTGAAGTCGAGTGAGGCTAAGCTCGCGTCCAGCTTTGCGTTCCATGCCCTTGGTGCTTGACGTAGACCGTACAGGGCCTTGTGTAGCTTGTACACGCCCTGCTCACGTCCTTTGGCGATGAAGCCAGGTGGCTGGGAGACGTAGACCTCCTCCTCGAGGTCGCCGTTGAGGAACGCCGACTTGAAGTCCATGTGATGGACCTCCCAGCCTCGATGTGCCACCAAGGCAAGGATCAGTTGCACGGACTCGAGCCTTGCCACGGGTGCGAAGACTTCCTCGAAGTCCACCCATGCGCGTTGCACATACCCTTTTGCAACGAGTCGGGATTTGTGCTTGACGATGGCACCGTGCTCGTCCTTCTTTACCTTGAACACCCACTTTAGCCCAATAGCACGATGTCCTGCAGGCAAAGTGGTGAGTGTCCAGGTAGCATTGTCGTCGATCGATGATAGTTCGTCTAGCATCGCGCGGTGCCAACAGTCCTCGCGCTCTGCTTTGGCGAACGTGGTCGGCTCTTCGCCGGCCATCAGATGCAACACCTCATCATCATCATCATCGTCGAGAGTCTTCGCCAATGGTGGCGTCTCGGCAAGAAGGTCGTCGATGCGTCGGTACCGGTGTGGGATGCCAGCACTGTCGTCGGCGTCAAACATGTCTGACCGCGCAGTCGGTGGAGTCGCAAACTGAACCGGCACGACCTCGCTAGAGGTCTGTGAAGTTGCTGAGCGCGGGGTTGCAGCACCCTCTGTGCTCGGAACCACTGGGCTTGGAGCCGGAGTGCTTGGGGTTGCCGTGCCTGGGGTCGTTGAGCTTGAGGCCGCCGTTGTGCTCGGGATTGCTTGATGACCAACCCTTGTGCACACCGTGTACTCCACGGTGAATGAGCTGCTCGCTGGCGCCTCTCCTGGCGCCTCCCAACTCCATCGTGCCTCCTCGTCGAAGATGACGTCACGGGATATGTGCACGCGCTTTGAGACGGGGTCGTACATTTTGTACGCCTTGGAGCCCGTCTCGTAGACGAAGAACACCATCGGGGTGCTCCTGTCATCAAGTTTCTTCAACTGTGGGCGCGTCGCCTTGACATGTCCGATACAACCGAAGATGCGGAGAAAACGCACGTCGGGCTTCCTCCCGTACCATGCCTCATACGGTGTCATGCCATCGACACTTCGTGTGAAGGAGCGGTTGAGGATGAAGACTGCGGTGAGCACTGTCTCCCCCCAAAACATGCTCGGCACCTGCTTGGCCTTGAGCATGCTGCGTGCCATCCCGAGCAACGTCTGGTTCCTCCGCTCGACGACGCCATTCTGTTGCGGCGAGTAAGGGGCGGTGAGGTGACACTGCACCCCTTGCTCGGCGCAGTGCTCGTAGAAGGTGGCCGAAGTGAACTCGCCACCCCGATCAGTGCGGAGTACGCACCACTTGTGTCCGCACTCTAGCTCCGTCGCGGCCTGGAACTTGACGATGGCTCGCTCCGCCTCATCCTTTGAGGCGAGGAGCACCGTCCACATGAAACGGCTGCGGTGGTCGACGAGTAGTAGAATGTACCTTCGTCCGCCCGGCGTTGCTGGCGAGATTGGACCACATAGATCGCCATGGACCAACTCCAGGGGCTTCTCTGCCCTGAACTTTGCCTTTTGTGGGAATGGCAGTCGGCGCTGCTTCCCAGCAAGGCAAGCTTCGCAGAGCTCGTCTGCGTGCTCGATGTGTGGAAGACACGCGTCATCCTTCGCATGCCTGTTGAAGTGAAGATGCCCAAGCCGAGCATGCCAACGCCATGCGTCGGAGACATGACCCACGGCAAGGCACAACGGCCGAACAGGGAAAAACGAAAGCTTATATAGACGATTTGGTGCTCGTGTTACCTTGATGAGAAGCCGGTTGAGCTGATCGCGCACTGTGAGAACTCCTCGTCGGATGGCGATGTCGTACCAGTTCTCATCAAGCTGGCCGATGCTGATGACGCTGCTCTTGACTGTCGGGATGAAAAAGACGTCCGTGAACGCCCTGTGGTCTCCCTCGTCATCGGCAAAGACAACGGTTCCCCGGCCGTGGATGTCTACCACCGAGCCGTCCGCAAATCGCACCTTGCCGGAGACCGAGCGATCCAGCTCGGCGAACGCATCGACCGATCCAGTCATATGGTTCGTCGCTCCCGTGTCGAGGAACCTTATCTCGCCACGCTTGTCGTTGTCGTGCGTGGGCGACATCATAGCTTTCTCCTCGTTGAGGAAGACTGATGAGGACATCCCTACTAATGTTACACCCATACCCTCACCAACTACACATACTGGACCAGTTACTAGAGCACGTGCACGTCAACTAAATTATCAGGTACTTTCGTTTCTTGCGAATCCTTCTATTGTTCATGAACATATGATGCTGCCTAAATTAGATACTTTTATTTTGGTTATGAATGAAGGACCTAGCATGGACAAGAAGGATGGTCATTGGAGCGGGATCAAGAATGGAGAAGAAGGTGCGCGCGGGGGAAAGTACAGTGGAGCTTCCAGTGGGGATTTTCGCACGTTGAAGCCACCATAAGGCATGCATGAAGGCTTGGACGGAATACACGAGATGCCACTTCATTATTTTCGTCCAAGAGCAATTATAGGTGCTGTGCCACCTTAATATTGGGCTGGGCCCATGTAATTTCGAAATACCACATTATAGGCAGTTTTTAGAGTCCGTATGTGTGGGGAAACCGAGTTAGGGTTGTTTTCGGACCCCACCTCCAAGGGGTCACGAAAATCCCCTCTGTTCCCCCATATATACAGCCCTTAGGGCGTCGTTTAGACTTGGGTTTTAATTAGACATAAGTTAGCCATAGCCGCAACTTCGAGCTCTTCGTTTGTGTCATCCGACCAGGCCAAGACCTTATTGGAACCCCAACTTTCGTAATCATTCATCTTATATTCGCAATATCCAGATTGCAATTCTTAGTTCTTGCTTGTTCTTCGATTGCTTGCATGAATTAGACCTTCGTGGTCAGGTTGATCGTGCATCCGCGGGATCAATAACCTCTCGGAGTTGGTTTAGCGATCGCTAAGGCGCAACGTTTTCGCACGTTCGTAGTCGGATCGTCAGAGTCATCTCCACCAAATCGATAGTTATCTCTCATCGAAACATCGGGACACCTTCGCCTCTATCAAGTGGTATCAGATTTCCAGGTTGCTCGGTGAGATTTACCAGTTTTCGTAGTCTAGATTGGTTCTGTTTTTCATACCTACAGTCCTCGAAAAAAAAAAATTCAGAGTGTGCTTCACAGTTGTTACGTGCCGCGCCGTGCTTTCGTTGGTGTTTTAGGCTCGCGTCTCTAGTACGGTCTAGCCTAGGATCAGCACAGTACCGACGTTGAGTGTTTATTCAGCTTTGCATCTCTGTTTTGATTACTGTTGAGTTTTTCCTACCATACTTGTCAGCCTTCCTACAGCTCCACATATATTCTACATCGTGCGTTTTGACACCGCCTGGCCATCGCTCTACCACATCTCTGAGAGTTTTGACCCGTTGGTTGTACATCACCACCTGCTGCTAGGTAAGAATCGGTAAGAACGTAAGAAAAGCTTGACGGAGTTGTGCTTTCCACCACCCCACATCCATCCCATTAGTAGCAGTAGGATCATATTCCGGTGTGTTGTCTATTTCTGCTAACCATGCCAGGATCACATGATGAAGTGGCGCGAGATGCACCCGATTGGGAGAACATGACAAACAAGGAGCTACATGATAAATTTGCACGTATGATGTCTCAACAGGTGCAGGACATCGAGACCAGATTTACAGAGGCGATTGATGGCGTGGAGAAGATGATCGACACCAAGCTCGACGCCAAGTTTACTGAGTTGATCGCACGCCTACCTTCAGCACAGCCACAGCCACCGCCACTACCACGTGCACGACGTATTCTGTTTCCGCGTGGACACGCTGCTGGTATTGGTGCTCCTCCTGCTGCTGCAGTTGCTGCTACTGCTGCTGCTGCTGCTTCTGACGTCGGCCTGGACGACAACTACGAGGGTGATTACGAGGAGGAGGTGGAACAGGAAGCGGCCTATGAGCAGCCAGCTGGACGTCCACGTCCCAACATTCGCCACGGTCGACACCAACCACCCCCTCAGGTACGCGATGATGAACATGTGCCTAAACTTAAATTGAATCTTAAGCCGTTTGAGGGTAGATATATTCCTGATGCTTATCTTACTTGGGAGTTAGAAACTGAACAACGTTTTACATGTTTACAATATCCTGAGAATAGACGTGTTACGGCTGCTGTTTGTGAATTCACGGGCTTTGCATCTATTTGGTGGTCTGAACATTGTAGATTGCATGCTAATAATATTCCAACTACTTGGGCTGCTTTAAAAGATGCTATGCGTACTCGCTGGGTTCCCCCTTATTATCAACGTGAATTGTTACAAAAATTACAGCGTTTGAGACAAGGAAAAAATTCTGTAGAGGAATATTATCAAGAATTACAAACTGGATTGATTAGATGTGGCCTAGTAGAGGATAATGAAGCTATGCTTGCACGTTTTATGGGTGGCTTAAACAGGGAGATACAAACTATTCTAGAATACAAGGACTTTGCTACTATCACTCGTTTGTTTCATCTTGCTTGTAAAGCTGAACGTGAAGTGCAGGATCGACAGGCCGCTACGAGACCTAACTTTTCTGCAGGACGAAATACATCATGGACATCGCGTGGAGCTTCTACATCCACACGTCCTGCTGCTCCACCATCTACTTCAGCCGCTCATTCTTACAGGGAGCCACCAAAACAGCCAGCGCCACCATTCAAGGGTGCACAGAGTGGTCCAGCAGCGAGTTCTTCTTCATCCATGGCGTCCACAGGGCAAGCACGAGATCGTGATATTAAATGTCGCAGGTGCCAAGGTGGAGGTCACTTCGCAAAAGACTGTCCCTCCAAGCGTGTGATGACTATTACGGCGGATGGTGGGTATGAGTCAGCGAGTGACTATGATGAGGAGACTCTAGTTCTCATTGCTCATGAGGAACAGGGTGCCCATGATGATGCTCATGATATAGAGTATATGACTCCTGATGATGCAGATAAATATGCTAGTTTGGTTGCTCAACGTGTATTAAGTGTGCAGGTAACGAAGGCCGAGCAAAACCAGAGGCATAATTTGTTCCACACAAAGGGAGTGGTGAAAGAACGTTCGGTTCGCATCATCATTGACGGAGGGAGTTGCAACAACTTGGCTAGCATGGAGTTGGTGGAGAAGCTATCTCTCACCACAAGACCACACCCCCATCCGTACTATATTCAGTGGTTTAACAATAGTGGTAAGATTAAGGTAACGCGTTCTGTTCGTGTGCACTTTAGCATTGCTGCATATGCTGATTATGTTGATTGTGATGTGGTACCCATGCAAGCATGCTCTCTTTTACTTGGTAGACCATGGCAATTTGATAGGAATGTTGTACACCATGGTAGGACAAATCAGTTTACTCTAGTTCATCAGGATAAAAATATTGCTTTACTTCCTATGTCTCCTGAACAAATTGTGAAAGATGATCTTGCTAGAGCTAGTAAAGCTAAACAGGAGAAAAATAAGAGTGAAAATGAGATAGCAGCTAAAGAATTTGAGCAACAACATAAGACTAATAGCAAATCTTCTTCTGTTGTTTCTAATGAAATTAAATTGACTAGTCCAACTTTGCTTGCTACTAAGGTTGATATTTCGGATTTGGATGTTAGTCAATATGTGTGCTATGCTTTTGTGTGCAAAGAAGCCTTGTTTTCATTTGAGGAATTGCCTCCTTCTTTGCCTCCTGTTGTCACTGACCTTTTGCAGGAGTTTATTGACGTCTTTCCACAAGACGTACCACCGGGATTACCACCTATTCGAGGGATTGAGCATCAGATTGACTTAATTCCCGGTGCTTCGCTGCCCAACCGTGCGCCATACCGTACCAATCCGGAGGAGACGAAGGAGATTCAGCGTCAAGTACAAGAGCTACTCGACAAAGGTTATATACGTGAATCCCTTAGTCCTTGTGCTGTTCCTGTTATATTAGTGCCTAAAAAGGATGGAACATGGCGTATGTGTGTTGATTGTCGAGCCATTAATAATATTACTATTCGTTATCGTCATCCTATTCCTAGGCTAGATGATATGCTTGATGAATTAAGTGGCTCTACCATGTTTTCCAAAGTTGATTTGCGTAGTGGATACCATCAAATTCGCATGAAATTAGGAGATGAATGGAAAACGGCTTTTAAAACTAAGTTTGGATTATATGAGTGGTTAGTCATGCCTTTTGGGTTAACTAATGCACCTAGCACTTTCATGAGATTAATGAATGAGGTTTTACGTGCTTTCATTGGACGATTTGTGGTAGTCTATTTTGATGATATACTGATTTATAGCAAATCTTTGGAGGAACATTTGGATCATTTACGTGCTGTTTTTATTGCTCTACGTAATGCACGTTTATTTGGTAACCTTGGGAAGTGCACCTTTTGCACCGACCGAGTATCGTTTCTTGGCTATGTTGTTACTCCACAGTGTATTGAAGTTGATAAAGCCAAGATCGAGGCGATTGAGAGTTGGCCGCAGCCCAAAACGGTCACACAAGTGAGGAGTTTTCTTGGCCTCGCTGGATTCTATAGGCGTTTTGTGAGAGATTTCAGCACCATTGCTGCCCCTCTCAATGAGCTTACACGCAAGGATGTGCCTTTTACTTGGGGTACCGCACAGGAAGAAGCTTTCACGGTATTGAAAGATAAGTTAACACATGCTCCTTTGCTCCAACTTCCTGATTTTAATAAGACTTTTGAGCTTGAATGCGATGCTAGTGGGATTGGTTTGGGAGGTGTGTTATTACAAGATGCTAAACCTGTTGCATACTTTTCTGAAAAATTGAGTGGGCCTAGTCTGAACTATTCTACTTATGATAAGGAATTATATGCTCTTGTTCGGACATTAGAAACTTGGCAACATTATTTATGGCCCAAAGAATTTGTTATACATTCTGATCATGAATCTTTGAAACACATAAGAAGTCAAGCAAAACTTAATCGTAGACATGCTAAGTGGGTTGAATTTATTGAGACTTTTCCTTATGTCATTAAACACAAGAAGGGGAAAGATAATATTATTGCTGATGCTTTGTCTCGTCGTTATACTATGCTTTCACAACTTGACTTCAAGATATTCGGTTTAGAGACAATCAAAGAACAATATGCAAATGATGCGGAATTTAAAGATGTATTGCACAATTGTAGAGAGGGTAGAACATGGAACAAGTTTGTGCTTAATGATGGATTTGTGTTCCGTTCTAACAAGCTATGCATTCCAGCTAGCTCTATTCGTCTTTTGTTGTTGCAGGAGGCGCATGGAGGAGGATTAATGGGACATTTTGGCGTGAAAAAGACGGAGGACGTACTTGCTACACATTTCTTTTGGCCAAAGATGAGACGGGATGTTGAGCGTTTTGTTGCTCGCTGCACTACATGTCAAAAAGCTAAGTCACGACTCAATCCTCATGGTTTATACATGCCTTTACCTGTACCTAGTGTTCCGTGGGAGGACATATCCATGGACTTTGTTTTAGGCTTGCCTCGAACAAAGAAGGGGAGGGATAGCATATTTGTTGTCGTGGATAGATTTTCTAAGATGGCACATTTTATACCATGTCATAAAAGCGATGATGCTGCTAATGTTGCTGATTTATTCTTTGGAGAGATTATTCGTTTACATGGTGTGCCCAATACTATTGTCTCGGATCGTGATACTAAGTTTCTTAGCCATTTTTGGAGATGCTTATGGGCTAAGTTGGGGACTAAACTACTTTTTAGTACTACATGTCATCCCCAAACTGATGGACAAACTGAAGTGGTCAATAGGACTTTGTCTACTATGCTTAGGGCTGTTTTAAAAAGTAACTTGAAACTGTGGGAAGAATGTTTACCTCATATTGAATTTGCTTATAATCGTTCAGTGCATTCTACCACTAAAATGTGCCCTTTTGAGATTGTTTATGGTTTTTTACCTCGTGCACCTATTGATTTGCTGCCTCTTCCATCTTCGGAGAAGGTGAATTTTGATGCTAAGCAACGTGCTGAATTGATATTAAAAATGCATGAGTTAACTAAAGAAAACATTGAGCGCATGAATGCTAGATACAAGCTTGCTGGTGATAGGGGTCGAAAGCATGTTGTTTTTGAACCAGGAGATCTTGTTTGGTTACATCTACGAAAAGATAGGTTTCCTGATTTGCGCAAGTCTAAGTTAATGCCACGAGCTGATGGTCCCTTTAAGGTTTTACAGAAAATTAATGATAATGCATATAAACTTGAGCTACCTGCAGATTTTGGGGTTAGTCCCACATTTAACATTGCAGATTTGAAACCTTATTTGGGAGAAGATGATGAGCTTCCGTCGAGGACGACTTCAATTCAAGAAGGGGAGGATGATGAGGACATCCCTACTAATGTTACACCCATACCCTCACCAACTACACATACTGGACCAGTTACTAGAGCACGTGCACGTCAACTAAATTATCAGGTACTTTCGTTTCTTGCGAATCCTTCTATTGTTCATGAACATATGATGCTGCCTAAATTAGATACTTTTGTTTTGGTTATGAATGAAGGACCTAGCATGGACAAGAAGGATGGTCATTGGAGCGGGATCAAGAATGGAGAAGAAGGTGCGCGCGGGGGAAAGTACAGTGGAGCTTCCAGTGGGGATTTTCGCACGTTGAAGCCACCATAAGGCATGCATGAAGGCTTGGACGGAATACACGAGATGCCACTTCATTATTTTCGTCCAAGAGCAATTATAGGTGCTGCGCCACCTTAATATTGGGCTGGGCCCATGTAATTTCGAAATACCACATTATAGGCAGTTTTTAGAGTCCGTATGTGTGGGGAAACCGAGTTAGGGTTGTTTTCGGACCCCACCTCCAAGGGGTCACGAAAATCCCCTCTGTTCCCCCATATATACAGCCCTTAGGGCGTCGTTTAGACTTGGGTTTTAATTAGACATAAGTTAGCCATAGCCGCAACTTCGAGCTCTTCGTTTGTGTCATCCGACCAGGCCAAGACCTCATTGGAACCCCAACTTTCGTAATCATTCATCTTATATTCGCAATATCCAGATTGCAATTCTTAGTTCTTGCTTGTTCTTCGATTGCTTGCAAGAATTAGACCTTCGTGGTCAGGTTGATCGTGCATCCGCGGGATCAATAACCTCTCGGAGTTGGTTTAGCGATCGCTAAGGCGCAACGTTTTCGCACGTTCGTAGTCGGATCGTCAGAGTCATCTCCACCAAATCGATAGTTATCTCTCATCGAAACATCGGGACACCTTCGCCTCTATCAAAGACGTGGCCGCCCGAACACTCCGTGGATGAGCCGTGGTGGATTAATCGTGTTGTGCCCTCCTGCACGCACTGGACCGACCCGGAGCATTTTGTGGCCGGGTTGTAGCCGACCAGAGAGCTCCGCACCTCCAGTACGGACTCAATGGTCGCCACCATCACGGTCGGGACGTGGCCCACCAAATGCGGTATTCCCTCTTGGACGGTCTCGTCGAGTGCCGTCGTTTCTCGGGCGTGGCTTCCCCACGCCCGCGCCTTCATCGCCTCCCAGTCGATAGGCCTAGAGAACGATGTTGTCGAGGAATTTCCTACCACCGTAGGGATGGATTCCGTGGACGAGCTTCGTGCCTCCTGCATGGACTCGACCGTTGCCATCATCATTGCTGGCCCACCGTCTACGTCAGCTCGACGAGGTTCGCAACTGCTGCAGCCTCGTCGCGTTGCTTCTTGCGGCAATCGTGGGCCCAGTGTCCCTTGATGCCACAATACCGGCACTTGTCTCGGTCGTTGTTGTTGCAGGGACCGCGCGCTGGACCGCCTTGTTGGTTGGGCTGCCCAGGCTTCCGCCCGCGGTTACCGCCACCGCGCTGGGCGCGGCCTCCGCGACCAAGGTTACGGCCACCGCCGCTGCTCGAGGCTCCGTCGCCGCGCGGTTGCCTCTTCCTGGCCTCCCACTCCTCCTGAGTGAGAAGCAGGCGTCCGCTGCTGGAGCTGTCGCGGTTGTTGTCGAGGCGGTCCTCGGCCACCCGCAACCTGCCTGTGAGCTCCTCGATGGAAAGTGTGCATACATCTAGCAGAGTTTTGATAGACATCGCTACCTGTGCAAAGCGGGAGGGGACGACGCGCAGGAACTTCTGGACGATCCTCTCGTCGTTGACGGTGTCGCCGAGCAAGCGCAGCGGCGTCGCGAGGCCATCGATCCTCATGGCGAAGTCGTCGACACGCTCGCCATCCTTGAAGGTGATGTTCTCGAAGTCCGCCCGCAGGTTCTGTGCGTTCACCTCGCGCACACGGTCGCTGCCGAGGCGCTGGGTCCTGATGGACGCCCATGCCTCCTTGGCACTCGCCTTCGCCACAAGCATGCCGTGGATCTCCGGAGGGGTAGAGTTGATCAGCGCCGCCACCGCTTGCCTGTCCTCCCTCCTTGAGACGGCATCATCCTCCATTGGATACAACAGGTTTGCCGCCTGTAGCTTGCACTCCATGATCAACGCCCACTCGCTGTAGTTCGAGTGGGCGAGCATCAGGAAGGAAATATTTGTGCCGACACCGCCTCCAACGGTTTCGCGCACAACTTCCCTTACCATGATGTCACCACGGTTGTCGCGCCGTACCGGGCTGCGGCCTCGACTTAATGAGCGACGGCGATCCTCCAGTGGAGGTGGTGACTTCGAGCCGCCCGTCGCGGTCCACAGCTGCGTCTCCGGCAGCGTCTTGGATCCGCCCGAAACGGAACGCCCCTTTTCATCACCTTTCATGGCTGGTGAAACCTAGCTCTGGTGCCAATTGTTAGCCCCAAACTACAAAGTAGCTAGCACTCAACTCCACTCCTCTCGCAATGTGTTGGCGCACACACGAACGTAGGACACACACACACGAATAGAGCAGAGAGAGAGAGAGAGCCCACAGAGACACTAGGTAGAACCACTAAGCTAACTTGCTTGTGCTCGAATGAAATTCTTTCACTACATTGGATGGAATTTTACAACCGGGGGCAGCTCCTTATATAGGAGTATTGAACCGACCTAAACTAGAAAATATCAACTGATGCATGTACCTGCACACATCTAGCTGTCTCTAGACCTAGAGACTACTACACAGCTGTTGCTGGTACAACGTACTAGACCAAAGACTAGTACTACACAAGTAAGTCACGTCTGCTTCTTTTACTTAGCTACTAAGCTACAACAGCTGCAGTCATTTTTCATTTTCATTGCTGCCGACATGCATATAGCTATCTAATAACTATCAATGCTACATGCAAGCATCGAAGACAGGGATGAACCCCACAGGGCCCACCTGTCATAGAGCTAGTGGGTTTTAATTTTTGTGTTAAACCTAACAGTTAATTAGCCCGGGGGGCCTAGCTGTCAGTGGCTATTAGCCACTAACTGTGGAACTGACCGGTGGGGGCCAACTGTCAGGGACTCACAGGAGTCCACCGGCGACTGGACGCCAGAGAACTCAACGGCAGCAAGGCTACGAGCCATGAGGGAGGGCGTGCTTGGGCTTAAACGACGCAGCGGAGTGCGGGGAGTGGTTTGGTGGTGGTGGTGGCGCCGGAGGTGGCCGGAAAACTCGCCGGCGACGAGGGAGACGTCCGCCTGCGCTCGGGCCTCATCGGAAACGCGTCTACGGATGGGGCTCTCGAGCGTGCGCTACGGGGTGGTGTTCCTGGGAGCAAGGCGAACACAAGGACGTGCACGGCGCGCCAAACGCGTACGCCAGGCCACGGGGGCGCGTTCATCGGCGGCGAGGAGCTATGGCTCCAATGGCGCGGGAGGTTACAGTGAACGGGAGGCCACGGGAAGACTAGGAGGGGTAGAGGAGCTCACGGCGGAGGCGTAGGGGAGGGAAGCAAGCTTGGGGGAGGCGCGACGAGGCCGGAATCGACGATGAGATCGCGGCGTCCGGAGCGGGGAACGAAGAAGAGGGCGAGGTGAGGGAGGTCTCCCGGCTCGATTCCTCGCTGGGCTCGATGAAGACGACGACGGTGCAGAGGCTGGACACGGTGGCGGAGGGGGCAGTGGCCGTTGGCCGCGTGTGGCCACGATGGTGAACGACGGCGGCTCGGGCGGAAATTGCTCCGACGAAAGCGAGGTGAGGGGAGGGGGGAATGAATGCGGCCGCGTCTACGGGGTAGGGGGTGTTCTTATCCACTACGCGAGCACAGGGGAGGTGGGTGCGGCCGGCAGGAGCTCCAACCACGGCGAGCCCGCCACGGCGTCGGGGAAGTTGACGATGGAGACGGGGGCAGGTGAGGATGGGAAGATGGGCCGGGTGTGGGCCTCGCCTAGGGCGAGGGATAGCCCTTTTTCTTTTGGTTTTTTTCCTTTGCTTTTTGTATTTAATTTATTTTTCTACCTATATAATTTTGTTCAACATGAAAATGGTTTGTATAATTGTATTACACCATGTAAGCATACCACAAAAAGTTTTGGGCTTTTCAAAAATGTTTTGCTATTTGTTTTTGTGTTGCAACTATTAATTGGTGCTATTTTGCTAGTTGTTTGAACTGTTTGATTTTTCCAGTGGCATAATAAAATACCATAACCACATGGGCATAGCCCACTGATTATTTGTGATTTAAGAAAAGTGGTTGCATAATTTTTGGACAAGTTACATTTGCAACATTATTTTTAATATCAACAAAAGGCAATTTGGATTTGATTTGATTCAAATTTGATCATGGCATGATTTATCAACAGTAATTGTCATTAGCAAAAGGATTACTGTTACAGACTCCAGGGGTGTTACACACACTTAGGTTGAATACTAATGTTTTGTATTATGAAGGGATCATCTTATTTTATACTACCGTCGTGTATCCTATACTAGCAAGTATTAAGATGTATGATCATGGTGGCACTAAGTCAACAGTGTCTCCATTTGAGTTTGTTTCATCATGATTATCGTTTACTACTTTTTAGTAACACATAGCAAGGCTATCACTACATCTAGATCAAACAAAGCAATAGCCCCTTTGCAATATAAAGTTAGACGCCTCTATTTTGTATATTGCATGTTTGATGTGAGTGCTAGGGATTTCATAGATGAACCGTTTCTAGTCTACAAATAATCAACCAAAAATCTGATTAACGATTGTCTCTATTACACCCCGTACGGGGCCCTCCGTTGCAAATGCCATATCAGCTAAAGTAAGAGATACAGACACCCCAGAGCCACTTTATATGGTACAAGACGTATGTCAAGCGTCGAACTAGTCTCATGTAAGCATACGCGTAAGGTCGGTCGGGGGCCGCTTTATCAAATAATACCGTGATATGAACAAGTGCACGTGAGAGGGTAACAATCATAAAATCAACGCCCACATCCCTGATGTGTTCTAACCAAACAATACTGAGCATAGACCTAGCTCATGATACCACTGTTGGGTCTCGCAGCAGAAAACAATAATTTTTTTAACTAGAGTCGCCCTTAACCCAAGATCTATCTATCTGTATTAATGTATCAGAGAGACTTGCAGAAACATACCTCGGGGTGTAGTCCGTTGCGTGGGAAACATTCCCACCAATGTGGTTGATGAAGCCAAATAACCTTCACAACCTCCTGGCTGTGTTAGCATCCTCACGGGTGAAAGTGCCGCACGTGAAGCACCTCATAGTACTCGCACACTTACGTAACTCGACGAAGACCTCAGTTCTCCGATCCAGCGAAGGTTGCGGAAGTACACCTCTCGGAACAGGGGTTTCGGCAGCACGAAGTCCTCTGTATGGTGGAGAATGCCTCAATCCCAATACAAGCTCGAAATAAGGGGAACCCGACGAGGGAGAGACGAGAGGGAGAAGAAGATCGGAGAAAACCGATTTCAATTCAAGATTATATTTATTTCTCCATAAATTTTTGTTATATTAAATAAGGGCGTCCTCTTCATCTATATATGAGGGGGGAAGGGAGTTAACCCCTATCCCTTAGCAATGTGGGACTACTCCCTTGCTAGGGTGAAGTGGCCGGCCAAGAGGGGGGTGTAACAGCCTGGGAATTTCACCCTCAATAAAAATCTTGTTTTTTTGCATTATTTTGTTGATTGCTAGAATTGTTTGCAGTATTTTCTTCGCCGATTTATTAATCGGTGATTATATTCCCCCCTCCTTCTCGTACCGGCATGCGTGACCGAACCTTTTTCCCAAATGGCGCATGACCTGTTGCGGCACCGGGTTTCACCCGAGCACCATCGCAACTTCCGGCACCGGACCAGGCATCGCCGTCGGAACGAAAACCCCGTTTATTTAATAAATGGATTATTTTATTAGGCGTCGAAAAATATTCTCGAAACGGTATCGAAGTGAGGTAGGACTGACGGGCTCGCCGCGCTGAGTGCGTGGTTCGAAGTTTTACCCGAATGGAAGGTCGTATGGACTCCCGGTGGACAGAAACGTAAAAACCGGACTAGCCTATAAATAGACCACGACTCTCCCCTAGCCCTTCTAGGGTTTCCCCCTTATAAAAATTGCAGCCACCGCCTCCAAATTCAGATCCATCACAAAACTAGCGCCAGATCTGGCCTCAAAAGTTGAAACCCTAGCCCCTTTAGCTCCCAGCCGTGAGATCTGAGGATCTGAGGGCCAGGAGCGCGCCACGTGTCCCTCCGGCCTCCCACCGCCGCAGGCAGGGCGCCCGGGCCCCGCAGGGCCGCCGCCAGGCCCACCAAGCCCATTCGAGCGCCGCCGCACCCGAGGTCGCCGGCGAGCCGCCCGCCAGCCGGAGCCGCCGCCCTGCAGGTATCCACCTCCTCCTCCCGCGAACCTCTATCCCTTCTCACCCCGCCTCCCTTCTCCTCCACGCAGGGCGCCACCACCTCACGCACCGCCGCCGGTCGCCTCGAGATTTCGTCCGAAGCGGAGGTCGTATGCACTACCGGCGGTCAGAAACGTGGAGTATCGGACGCGAGAGAGAAAACCCGAGGGTGTTTCCGTAAACTTGCCAGCCAGGCCACCTATATAAGGACCACCACTCTCCCACCCCCTTTTAGGGTTTCCCTCTGGTAAATTGCTGCCCCCCTCCACTTTGCCAAGATCTGCCATATAGCCCCTCCAAATTGAAATCCCACCCCCAGATCTGAAAACCCTAGCCAGATCTGTTCCCAACCACCAGATCTGATGATCTGAGGGCCAGGAACGAGCCACGTCACCCCCGAAGGTCTCCTCCAACCTCCTGCGCTGGGCCCTCACCGCCCCCGTTGGGCCCGATCTGGGCCTGGGAAGCCCGCGCTGCCCCGATCTCCTCCCATGGCCGTCGCCTTCCGCGCCCCGCCGCGGGCCAACTCCGGCGAGCCGCCGCGCCGCCCCGGCCTCCTCCTCCTCTCCCCGCGCCCTCCCCTTGTTCCTCTTCTCCTCCCTCACCTCTCCTCTCTCCCTCTCACAGGTACATCCGCCATGGCGATGGCGCCCAGGACAGAAGCTCCATGGAGCTCGAGCTCGCCATAGGAGCTCGCCCCAAGCCGCCAGCGACCTCCCATCCCCGGATGCGGTTGCCCTCCTCCAGATCCGGCCGTTCCCGACCTCCCCGGCCCCTTCCTGGCCTCCTTGCTGCTCGCCGGCGCAGCCACGGCCACCCACCATCCCGCCATGGATGTGCCCAGACCGAGCTTGGCCACCCTCTGTAATTTTCCAAGTCCCTGAAAGTTTGCTACAAGTGTCTCTCTTGCAAAGCGTTTCCCCGTTAGCTCGTAGATCGGATTGGCATGATTCTTTTTTTGGATTGTTATGCCCTCTGTGCTCTAGATGGTAGTATAATTATTTATCATTTTTGGAGTGATTGGCATGTATAAATCCTGTGTTGAAGTGGGCATCAGAATGTTTACTACTGCTAAGTTGCTGAAACTGTTATTTTGTGTCAACTTCGGGTGACGGTTGCGTCGCAACCGTTCATCGGAATTGAGTGATTCTTGTTGCATATTGTTAAGAATCATGTCTACTTCAGTTATATACTTTCACTTTTCATACTGTCCTACTGCATGTTGATTGTATCTTCACCCAAAGTAGCTACCCTGTTGTTAGTGCGTTGCTGTTAACGTAAGATGCATACTTTGTTGTCCTATATCTTTTTAACCGTGCATCCTATTGAGCATTTGAATATGTCATTTTGATCTATGCCATGGCTACTTACATTATATGTATTGCATTATCATGTTTAGATCCCTGGTCATAGTTATGTTCAGCTCCAAAGTTGATATCCCGCTGTTTTTGACAGCCACCTATGCTTTTCACTAAGTCTGTAACTTTCCAATGCCATGTTGCACGTTTAATATCTTTTGATCTGTGATGCATATGACCTTGATCCTTGTTTGTACCTGATCACCATCATGTATACTTCATGCCCATGTATTGCTATGTCATGTTTCTGCACATTTGCATATAGTTTTGTTCATGTTTATACATCATGAAAACAACGGTTTCTGCCCTGTTTTCCTGATTTTCACTAAGTCCTTGACCAGTAATGTTTTATAGCTTTTTGTGTTGATTCCTTTTGACATGCCTTGACTTCCATGTATACTTTAGTTGTATATCATTTTTATGCATGTTTGTAACCTTTTGCTTGTTTATTTGTTTCTCTAAAGTGTGCTACCTGATGTTGGCAGATTGTGCCCGTAACTTGTATTGCTTGTATCTTTTTAACCTTAACTCCGTTTGGAGTGTTCTTTATATGTAACTTGATTATAATTTCATGTACTTTGTGTTTATGCTATCGTTTGTTGTTGTTAACCAACCTAAAATATGGTTTAGGGCAGAACAGTACCCAAATACTTTAATTGTCGTGGGGCACTTAGTGTATGTCATGTTTAGGATTGTGCCTCATTTAAATTGACTAGCATAGATAGTTTACTTTATGCTTCACCTCTTGCCATGTTTGTGTGCTATGCCATACCGGAGTGAGATGTCATGTTAACAACCTTTCCTCATGTTGTGTAGCTAAACAACTTGAACCCTTCTAAATGTGCGGTATCATCGTGTGTGACGAGTACTCCACTTAACCTGTTAGTAACCGCTATCGACGATAGATCCGATACCGTGCATTGTCTCGTGTTCCCTTCTTGATGTTATTTGCTGGTGATTGATTCATAGTAATAGATGCTTGATCGTTGATTGACTTTTCCAGTGTTTCCTTCTTGTGTGCTTCCGCCGGTACCTCTCGGAGACGATCCGAGCTTGCGATCGACTACACCTTCGGTTTCGTCTTCTCATCAGGTAAGGGGGATCATATATCATGCTTACAACTTTCAGATCACTCGCGCCTAGGTGTAGGCTAGAACGATTGCTTGATCCTACCAGTTCATATTCATGCCTCTCAAATAAACCCAAACATCCATGTCCTCCACATCCCAGCAAACCTTGTTCGGCTATGTTACTATTGCTCGCTGCTCAGCCACTTCTTAGTATGCATGCTAGGATGTTATCAACTGTTTATCCTTTTACTCCTTGGATTGGGCTATCACATTATTATATTGTTGTGGATGATATGATTATTATAGTGTTGACTATATTCGACGAAGGATGGAAGGTTTAGGCTATCCCGCCCCGACGCTTTGTTCCATTCGAGTCACCTAGGACCCGAGTTTCGGGTATTGTGTCTCTTGACGAGCGTGCCTAACCGCGTGTGGGATTTTATGGGGTCCCCTTTTCTCACCTACCTAGCTTCAAACATTTCTAGTGTGTGCTTGGTGGATCCCCTCGCGGTTTTTAACCAACCCGGGCCAGCGGAGACATGGTTTCTTTGTTGGTCCACACCGGTGAGCTAGGGAAGTACCCTGCTGTTCAGGTGAGGCTAATCCCGACCTTGGCCATACGAAAGAGTCCGATCCGAGAGCGCGAACGGCTTTTGGATTGGGTGTCGACTCCCCGGGGGCCACACGGATTTGTCCGTTGTTAGTTAGATGGACCTGTCGTTCCGGATCTCTCGGGACTAAATCATAAAATGGCTACCTGTGATGGGTAAAAACTGAGAGAGATGGACGTGCGTGCGGAGCCTTGTAATGGGCAGTTGGCACACCCCTGCAGGGTTAAATATTTTCGAGAAGCCGTGTCCACGGTTATGGACGACTTGAAACCTACTCCTTGTTCATAGACAACAACAACTGAGATAATCTTAATAACTTGATCAATGTGTGTGTGTGCCTGGACTGCTTGTTCTTTGTCCGGATGCGAAGAGGAGGACAAGGATATGATAGGTGTTATGCTTGCGTAAGTAGTTGATAGCAAGACTTGTTGGAGGCGATTCCTCATCGAATGCTTGGTTCTCATCTTACTCTAAAATAGACCGTTAGCCACTCATATATTGCTAGTGCGTCTGCAACCTCACCACTACCCCCATCTTACCCGTGAGAAGTTAGTTACAAGACTTTTGATATAGCTCACCTCTTTCTTTCCTCTTTTACGCACGTTATGGAAATGATCTTGGACTTCAATGGAGCTCGACGACACTTCTTCTGGACGCCTTCGTGGAGACTCGGCGACGACTAGTTAGGTGGATCCCGGCGGAGAGCCTGGACCCGTGTGGTTACGGGAATGGTGTGTTTTACCTTTGCCACTAGGCATTGATTGTAATCTGTACTCAGACATGTATCTTCCGCTAATGTAATGTATTTAAGGTAGTTGTATGCCAATTGTATGAAATGTTGTATCCTTGTAGCTGTAATGTTGTGATATCATGTTGAAAATCCGGGGCATATGACATTGGCATATGTCGCGGTTGGACCGATATGTGCTTCGTCCCCGGATCTGAATGGAAACATCTAGATCTGGAACAGTACCGCATATCGGGCCTTACAACTTGGTATCAGAGCCTTACCGACCGTAGTATCCCTTCTCTGGCCGAAGTCGAGTCAAAGCAAAAACTATTTTATATTTACTAAGTTAGTTATCGGAGAGTAGGATTATTTTTACTCCTTACCCTTGCTCTGGTCAGGACAAGTGTCGTAAGTGTTTTAAATTCTCGTCCTATTCCCTTCAGACCATAGGATCTCGAGTGTGTGGAGTATCGGAACCGTTACAATGCCTTGCTTGCAGCGTATTGTCTCGATTCCGGTCTCAGGTTGGGAAATCCTGTAGTACCTTTAGTTCTTCGAATTCGGGTTAAACATCTTGGTCGTCCGTTGACCCCACTCCTCTTGCCTAGTATCCTCGCTATTTGAGTGAGACTGCTTCTCTTGATCGTCGCTTGGTATATTGTTCTTCCTCTTGATCTCCCGATTGTTTCGTTTCTGACGTTGCCGTCGCGACGGAAGTTCGACGTCGACATGGAGCGGAGTCCCTTGTTGGTGGTGTTGAAGATCGTAGACTCTCTTTTCTCTCCCCCCTCTCCCCCGGATCGTCCAGGATCTCGGGACGAGATCCCTTATTGGTTGTGTTGTATTGTAATAGCCCGGGATTATCACCGAAATTAAAAAATTTGTTTGTTGCATTATTTTGTTGATTGCTAGAATTGTTTGCAGTATTTACTTTGTTGATTTATTATTTGGTGAATATTTCCCCCTCTTTCTCGGGACCAAACCTTTTTGCCAAACGGCACACGTCCTCTGCGACACCGGGTTCACCCGAGCACCCGGGTATCTATAATTTCTCCGTGTTCCATGCTCTTTTAGGTGACATTTCTATGTGTTTTCCTACACTTTAATATCTTTTTACACATATTTGGACTAACATAGTAACTCAATGCACCCAGTGCCAGTTTCTGTCTGATGCTATCTATATGTTGCAGGTTTTTACCCATATTTACAGAGCTCCAAAAATTCTAGAAAAATAGGATAAAAAATCAGTGCAGAAGAAGCTTACGGGTCACCGAAGGAGATCCAGAGGGGGGCCACCCCACTCCCAGGCGGCCAAGTGGCATGGGCCCCCTCCTGGCCACGCCACCAGGGCGCTTGGGAGGTGGGGCCACCTCCTGGTGCCCCCCTTCGGCCTATTTTTACCCCTCGCCCTGAAAACCGTCAGAGAGTCCCCCGCACCGCGAGTTTCCTCTCTGTTCCTCCACCGCCGCGCTTCCAAGATCAGGAGTACCAGAAGAGCTCTTCCCGGCACCATTTCGGAGGGAGGACTGACCTCTGGGAGCTTCGCCACCACCATGGACGCTTCCCGAATGTGTCGTGAGTAGTCCCCCTTGGACCATGGGTCCATGACCAGTAGCTATCTGATGTGTTCTTTCCAATCTTGTGCTTCAATTCTTATCCCTTGTGAGCTGCCCTACGTGATCAAGGCGTCTATGTAATTTTCCTACTATTGCTATGCTGTGTTTGCTGGGATCCGATGGATTATGAGATTATGTTCAGATTGTGATGAGTTATCCATTTGGTTTACCTTTTATATTTTTTTTCTTTATATTTCTTTTTATTGCTTTGGCGAAGTAGTAGATAGTGACTCCAAGAGGGAGCGTTTATGCATGATTCTGTGTTCATACCCCCCGATGTCTAGCTTGAGTGACAGATACATGAGACTAGGGGATGTGTTGTTGCCACCAGGGAGGAAACAACGGTGTTTGTAGCCGCGGTTGCAAGGATTGTTTTCCTTGCGCAAAGTTTGTTAAGGCAGTTGTCTATTTCTTTGAGTTTACACTTTGGGTGGGGCTCGCAACTTAATACCAGCGAGATGTTCTGGTAGATATCTTAAGGTGGATGATTAGTGAGTAGATGCAGATGGATTTCGGCCTACTTGTCTTGGCGTACTGCCCAGGTGATGGCACTAAAGTAGTGCTCCTCGTTGGCTACCCCAAGTCGAAGGTTGAGATGTAACTAATAGAAAATTTCCCTCGGTGAAGATACCAAGGTTTGTCTCCACTAGGACTCCGACGACGACAAGTAGGTGACAACGGCACTAGAAATTACTTGCTAGCACGAGAGTTGACGTGGACCTGCACAGAGATACAAATAACTTTGCTCCCAACGACTACAGAGGGGTTGTTAATCCCTCCGAGCTTGTCGTTTAGAAAGGGTCAAACGCAAGAGATAATGATAGTGATAACTGCAACTAGAAAGTAAAACAGGAAGTAAATTGAGGGTGTAAACAATGGTGGAAATATGGACCGGGGCCCCATGAAGTTCACTAGTGATGTCTCTCTCCAAAAGACGATAAAAAACTATGTGAGGTGAAAAAATTACAGCTGGGAAATTGACATGATTAAAAGTGCACTGCAATGCTAACTATGCTACAAAAGAAAGGAAGAGGCTCAAAAGCATAGGCAGTACGCCAAGACAAGCAGACCGAAATCCATCTGCATCTACTCACTAATCATCCACCTTGAGATATCTATCGAGAACATCTCGCTGGTATTAAGTTGCGAGCACCACCCAAAGAGTAAACCCAAAGAAACAGACAATTGCATTAAAAGAACTTTGCGTAAAGTAAACAATCCTTGCACCCTCAAGTACAAGCATCGTTGTTTTCCCCCTTGTGGCAACAACACATCCCAAAGACTCATGTTTTTGTCACTCAAGCTAGTCATTGGGGGACATGAACCCACAATCATGCATAACGCTCCCTCTTGGAGTTACTACCTACTACTTGGCCAAAGCAATAAACAGCAACAGAGAACATGCAAGAGTTACTCAAGAACATAAATATAAAAGGAGAAGAACCAAATATATTACTCATCACATTCTAAACATAATCTCATAATCCAACAGATCCCAGCAAACTCAACATGGCAACAACAGGAAAATTACATATGTGACTTGATCATGTAAGCAGCACACAACGTCATGGACCCATGCTCCAAGGTGGACTACTCACGGCTCATCCGGGAAGCATCCATGGTGGTCGAGAAGCTCCCGCAGGTCAATCCTCCCTCCGGTAGGGTGCCGGGACAGGGTCTCCTGGCAGCCCCGATCTTGGAAGCGCGGCGGCGGTGAAACAGAGGTGAAATCGCGTAAAAGGGTTTTGTCCTCGGGGGTTTCAGAACGAGAGGTAAATATAGGCGAAGGTGGGCACCCATGGGTGGACCAGGGGGGACAGGAGCCCCCCTGGAACGGCCTAGGGTGGGGTCGCGCCCCTTGGCCGCCTAGGCACCAGGTGGGTCCCCCCCAACCTCCCTTCGGGCATCTCGAAGCTTCCGTGTCGCTGATTTTTTATATTTTTTCCCCGAATTATTCTGGCACTTTAAGTAATCGGAAAACCTCAAATAAAAAAACAACACAAAAGAGAAATTGGCACTATGGTGCACTAAGTTAATAGGTTAGTACAAATATGATCAAAAGTGTAGAAATTATCTATCGAGAACATCTCGCTGACCCAAAACATGCATGGAGCAAGCAGAAATTATAGATACGTTTCGGACGTATCAACATCCCCAAGCTTAATTCCTGCTCGTCCTCGAGTAGGTAAATGATAACAAGCATAATTTTTGTGGTGACATGCTACCAACCGTATAAGAAATTTTAAGTAAGGTAAGAAAGGCATGTAATTCAATTCAAGTCATAACAAACAAGAGCTCTCGCTGTCCGTTACTCGAATATCTCCAAATGGTGTTTGCGTGCAAGAAGTGGGAGATGGGATTACAAGAGAGAGAAAACATACTATTTATTTTAGTTGAGAACTCAATCTACTAAAGTTTCACACTTGGTCTTATTTAGAATCTTATCTTGACTCGTCCCCAGACCACTAGCCAGGTACAATTCAAACTGATCCACTCCCTTTCGACTTTTTGAGCACTCATGCAATTGATGAGCGTAAGCAAGAATGTTGACACTTAGGATGGCAAAGAGAGAAATGATGGAGGAAGAAGACAAAAAGGTGTGAAAGGCTCACATCAATGAGGACAATCATAGGCGAGAGAAAGCAACATGATAGATATGATGTGAGGAGTAGGGATTGCCATTCAATGGATGCACATATGATCTATGGGAAGCTCTCCAATGGAACTAGTGCGGTATGGGAAGCTCTCCAATGGAACTAGTGGGGGTGCATCCAACTTGCTTGCTGAACAAGACCTAGAGCTCATTTGAGGAGGCTCATCATTGGAATATACAAGCCAAGTTCTATAGTGTAAAGGTCCCCACTGTTGGGATACGGGGCAGAAAACACAAATTTTTCATACCTACGGTACCCGAACCCAAGATCTATGCTATGCGATGTAAAGTAACGGAGGGAATCGGTGTTCATACCTTTAAAGACCGGAAGAGGGAAACGTTCTTGCGAACGTCGCTGGCATAGACTCGGAACTACGACCTCCCTGTGGTGTAGTAGACCACCGGCGAGGATGACTCCCGGTTGACCTCCAGCGATGAAGTAGCACCACAAGTGTAGTGCCTCGAAGAGATTATACACGGACGGTACAATCGATGTTCTTCCCGGGCTCCGAACCAGGCGAGCAGCGGAAGAAAGACGGATTCGGATCCCGAATCCAGAGAGCGACGGCCTTCCTTATGGTGGAGAACTCCGGTCCAGGTGCAGACTCCAAACAAGGGGAGTCCACTTCCAGGAAGGAGAAGCAGAGAGAGAGGAATAATTGTGCGTTGGAAAAAGGGGGGGTGTACCCCTCCTTATATAGGCCAAGGGGGGGGTGCCATCCTCCTCCCCTCCCTCATGTGGGACTAAACTCCCAAGGGGGGGAGTGCGCCGGCCTAGGGGGGGATGGGACCCACCCTTCGCGCCAACCCCAAGGGGGGAAACCCCCTCCTCCCCTAATGGGCCCCATAGGCCCATATAGCCTTTTTCCATTTTTTTTTATTTTAATATGTTTACTCTTATCATTGACCAATGACTAGTCAGTTGGACCTGGTTACAATCCTTGACAGCCCCTGAGCTTCCATCGAATGAACTTCAATCGCTTTTGGAAACCCTTAACGATACGACGTAATCCCTTTGTGCTGCGGTACTTTGTTTTTCCGAGGTTCGATCGTCCGTATCCCACATACAGTGTTCACATCTCGTTCACAACAAACAAGTTTACTCGTCCGTGCCTATTGCATCTCCCGTGACCTAGTCACCTGGTTGCAAGCTATATATGCAATATCACCGAGTGGGCCCAGAGTACCTCTCCTGTTACAAGGACTAAGAAATCCCGCTCTGATCTATTAACATACTCATCAACCATCTATTTCGGAATACCCAAAGTGCACCGTTATAGCCAGCATATTTCAGTCAGGTGGTGGGATACAAATCAAAGTCTCCTCATAGATGACAATTACGTATGATCATTACGGTCTAAGGACTAAGCCATACGTTACAAAGTCATCGCAACGCTGAACTATGTGACTCGATCACATTGCAATACTTTAGGTGGGTGTATGTCCATCACATCATTCCCCTAATGACATGACCTCATTGTCAATGGACTTAAGTGTCGCCATGATCAGGAAAGCTTGATCAATCAATTGCCCAATGAGATAGTTTACCCGAGTTAAACTACGGACCTATGTTTTATACTACACCTGTATTAGTATTTCCAAGTAATACAGTTATAGCATAGTATAAAACGTATTATGAACAAAGCGGATATGTGACAGATATCTTTATTAATTTGTCTCTAGGGCACATATCCAACAGTCTCCCACTTGCACTAGAGTACAAATTACACTAGTTTACATCAGGTATGTATCTAACACCAATAGTCTCTCGGTGTTCTTCAAACTTTCCCTGTGGAAGAGGTTTAGCCATCGGGTCTGCTGCGTTCAGATCCGTATTTATTTTGTGAATCCTAGTGTGTACATCCCGGATGTAGTCTAGTGTCACATGGAACTTTCGGAGAATGTGCTTGGCTCTAGAGTGAGTTCTTGGCTCCTTCGCGTTAGCAAAGGCACCCTTGTTGTCGCAGAAGATTCCCACGGGGTCAGTGCAGCTGGGAAAGATGCCAAGCTCGATCACGAACTTCTTCAGCCACAGTGAATCGTTTGACGCTTCGCAAGCGGCAATATACTCCGATTCCATTGTAGATTGGGCGACGACTGACTGTTTTTCGCTCCTCCAGCTAATTGCGCCACCGTTCAACATGAAAACATATCCCGTCTGGGATTTCGAATCATCTAGGTCTGAGCCGAGGCTTGCATCAATGTAACCCTTTACGGTGAGCTCCTCATCAACTCCTCCATAAATGAGAAAGAGATCCTTTGTTCTTCTCAAGTACTTTAGGATGTTCTTTACTGCGGTCCAGTGAGCCATTCCCGGATTACTCTGGTAGCGATTAGTCATACTAATATCCAATGGTAAATCCGGTCGGGTACATAACATAGCATACATGAGAGAACCTATGGCTGAGGCATAGGGTTTTGAGGACATTTCCTCCTTCTCTTTTGCTGTGGTCGGGCACTGAGTCACGCTTATCTTGACACCTTTTATAACTGGCAAGAGGCCTCTCTTGGAGTTATCCATACAGAACATTTTCAATATCTTGTCAATATAAGTGCTCTGAGTCAAAGCCAATAGTCGATTAGGTCTATCTCTATAGATCTTAATCTCCAATATGTACGCAGCTTCACCAAGGTCCTTCATGGAAAAATTTCCATTCAGATATTCCTTCACTTCTCCTAAGAATTTCTTATCGTTCCCTATTAGCAATATGCCATCTACATATAACACAAGGAATGCTACAGAGCTCCCACTCAGTTTCTTATAGACGCAGAGGTCTTCGACGTTTTGGAAAAATCCAAAAGCTTTAATGACCTCATCAAATCGAAGATTCCAGCTCCGAGATGCTTGCTTCAACCCATAGATGGACCGTTGAAGCTTGCACACCTTACCAACATTCCTTAGATCGATAGACCCCTCTGGTTGCATCATATACAACTCTTCCTCAATGTTCCCATTTAGGAATGCAGTTTTCACATCCATCTGCCATATCTCGTAATCATGATATGCAGCTATTGCTAGTAGGATCCTAATAGACTTTATCATCGCTACGGGCGAAAACGTCTCCTCGTAGTCAACTCCTTGAATTTGTCGGAACCCCTTCGCGACAAGTCGAGCTTTGTAGACAGATACGTTTCCGTCTACGTCCGTCTTTTTCTTGAAAATCCATTTGTTCTCGACGGCCCTGCGTTCCTCGGTAATATCCACAAAAGTCCAAACTTTGTTGGTGTAAATGGAGTCTATTTCGGATTTCATGGCTTCAAGCCATTTCTCGGAATCGGGTCCCTCCATTGATTCTTTGTAACTCGTAGGTTCATCTGACTCATCAGCCGAGATTGCATTCACAAGATGTCCGTAAAACTCAGTAGCTTGACGGACTCTTGATGACCTACGGGGCATAATAGGTTCCTCTTCATTCTCATCATGATCATCATGTATGTCATGATCGTTATGAATGTCGTTCTGGCCATTCTCTTTAGCTCCCACTTTGGAAGAAGATTCCAGAACAACTTCTGTGGCTATTTCTTCCAATTGGAGTGATTGGTCAATCACTTCATCGAGGTCTATTTTCCTCCCACTCAACTCTTTCGAGAAAAACTCTTTCTCAAGAAAGTGTCCAGTATTGGCAACAAACGTTTTTCTCTCAGACTGATTGTAGAAGGTGTATCCACAAGTTTCCGTGGGATAGCCCACAAAGATGCACTTATCCGCCTTGGATTCAAGTTTGTCAGGCTGTAGTTTCCTCACATAAGCTTCACAACCCCAAATATTCAGGTGAGACAACTTAGGTTTCGTGCCATGCCATTCTTCAAATGGTGTTGTCTTTACGGATTTGGATGGTGCCCTATTAAGAACGTAAGCGGCAGTTTCTAATGCATACCCCCAGAATGACACAGGGAAATCGGTATGAGACATCATTGATCGTACGCTATCCAATAGGGTTCGATTACGTCGTTCAGCCACACCGTTTCTCTGAGGTGTGCCTGCCGGCGTAAGCTGTGGTACTATGCCACAAGACTTCAGATGATTGCCAAACTCGTGAATTAAATACTCTCCACCTCGATCCGATCGAAGGTACTTGATTTTCTTTCTGAGTTGATTCTCGACCTCATTCAGAAATTCCTTGAACCCTTCAAAGATTTCAGACTTATGCTTCCTCAAGTAAATATACCCATATCTACTCAAGTCATAAGTAAAGGTCACGAATTAACGAAGAACATTGCATGTGGGGACATTCATGGGTCCACATACATCTGTATGTATGATCCCCAATAAGTCGTTTGCATGCTCCATTATCCCATTGAATGGAGTCGTTGTCATTTTGCCCATGAGGCATGGTTCACATGTATCAAGGGATCCAAAATCCAATGAATCAAGAAGTCCATCCTTATGGAGCCTCTCCATGCGCTTTATACCAATATGACCAAGTCGGCAATGCCACATCATCATGTGCTCTTTATCACTACTCTTTAATCTTTTGGCCTCTATATTGTTAATGTGACACACGTCACCATCGAGATCAAGTACGAATAAACCACGTTGCTCCGGCGCGTGAACATAAAACACTTCATCCATATAAATCAAACAACCAATTTTATCAGACTTAAAAGAATAGTAGTCTTGCTTCAAGCAAGAGCCACTAACGATGTTCACACTCAATGCGGGTACATAGTAGAATTTATTTAGAACCAAAACTAATCCCGAAGGGAGACTAAGATGCTTCGTGCCGACCGCCAACCCATCAATTTGACAGCCATTCCCCATGCGCATCGTCACTTCATCTTTCAGCAAGCGTCTCTTATTCCTTAGTCCCTGAACGGAATTAGAAATATGAGCGACAGATCCTGTATCAAGTATCCAGGATGTGTTCCCGACGCTTGTCAAGAAAAGATCAACAATATGTATATCAAATATACGTTCGTCTCTCTTGGCGACCTTTCCAGCCTTCTTGTCCTTTAGGTACTTGGGGCAGTTGCGTTTCAAGTGACCTTCACCCTTGCAGTAGAAGCAATCAACTCCGGTTTTGGGCTTAGGTGCCTTGGGAGGAACGACAACTGACTTTCCATCCCTTTTGGGGCCACCTCTCTTAGCCTTCTCCCGCCTCCTTGACTTCTTAAACTCAGTGGTCTTGTTGACCATGAAGACAGCGTGCTCCTTCTTGATCTCAACCTCAGCACTCTTCAGCATGGCGAACAACTCAGAAGGGGTTTTGGTCATCCCCTGCATGTTGTAGTTCATCACAAAGCCTTTGTAGCTAGGGGGAAGCGACTGCAACACCCTATCAACAACAATTTCATCTGGAATCTAACATTCCAAAGCATTCAAGCGTTGAACGTAGCCAGACATCTTGACCACGTGCTCACTCACGCTGCCGTGCTCGTCCATCTTTGCTGAGAAGAAGGGTTCAGAAGCCTCATACTGTTCAGCCCTGGCATGAGGTGCAAAGACTGCCTTGAGGTCGGTGATAATCTCATATGCACCCATCCTCTCAAAGCATTTCTGCACCTTAGCCTCCATGGAGTAGAGCATGCCACTCTGGACAAGGTTGTAATCATCAGTCTTCGAGAGATAGACATACTTCTCATCATGACTAGCATCATCTGCTGGTGCGTCACCTAACGCGCCCTCTAGTACGTATGCCATTTTGAGGGGAACAAGGAGAATCCTCAGGGTGCGGAACCAGTTGGTGAAGTTTGACCCATCAGTTTTCAGTTTGGCTTTCTCTAGGAGGGATCCTAAGTTGAATGAGGGGTGTGGTGTTGCCATCTACAAAGTTGATTCACAAGGATACATATTTAGACTTTTGTTCATAATGTGGAGTTTTCAATTTAATCTTCAAAATTGTAGAAAGCTCCCACTTAGATAAACACCTCTCAATTTAACTAAGTGATTACACAATCCCAGACCCCATACCTCCCCCGATCATCACGGTCATCAGTATGTGACCCAGGTAGGCCTCTAAGCCAATCACATCAGGTATGTGACTCGTGCTCGATCTTTCGATCTACTGTGTTCCAGGCCCGCATCTACATGCGTCAAGCCTGCCAATCGAACCTTGATGTTAGCTGTTCAACAAGGCCATATATGCATATGCCAGGCTTGCCAAACCCAACCTCATGCGAACGCCGTTTAATATGTGTGACACCCGGTATGTACGGAATGTCGGCCATATGGTAGAACCTTCTAGGCAGTGCCCACCAAGGGAGAACACAATGTTGGTATTGTGAGACATGGTCCTATTTGTCCTACCGTCGTCATATCTAGCATACTAGCATGAACAGGAAGTAAAACTGTAAATCATACAAACTATGATCCCCCTTCATGCAAAGCAAAGTCAAACGCCTTTCTACTTTAGCTAGTGCATGTTTTACGTGGCTGCTAGGGGTTTCGAGAGAGAGAACCGTTTCTATCCTACGAAAAACATGCCACAACACCGTCTCCCATCCGTCTCTATTACACCCCTGTCGGGGTCCTCCGTTGCAAACATCTTCGCATCACTAATGCAGAGAGACAGACAACCCCCCAGCCACTTTATATGGTACAAGCCATATGTCAAACGATGAACCAGTCTCGCGTAAATGCGTAAGGTCGGTCGAGGGGCCCTTCATCAAACATTGATGCAATGCTAAATGAGTACACGTGGGAGGGTAACGAATGAAGATTTAATGCCCACATCCTAGATCTGTTCTACCCGTACAATACATCTACCCATAACTAGCTCACGATACCACTGTTCGGATATGGGGCAGAAAACACAAATTTTTTCATATCTACGGTACCCGAACCCAGGATCTATGCTATGGCGATGTAAAGTAACGGAGGTAATCGGTGTTCATACCTTTGAAGACCGAAAGAGGGAAACGTTCTTGCAAACGTGGCTAGCGTAGACTCGGAACTACGACCTCCCTGTCGTGTAGTAGACCACCGGCGAGGATGACTCCCGGTTGTCCTCAAGCGATGAAGTAGCACCAGAGGTGTAGTGCCTCGAAGAGATTATACATGTACAGTACAATCGATGTTCCTCCCGGGCCCCGAACCAGGCGAGCAGCGGAAGAAAGACGGATTCGGATCCCGACTCAAGCAGAGCGACGACCTTCCTGATGGTGGAGAACTCCAGTCCAGGTGCAGACTCCAAACAAGGGGAGTCCACTTCCAAGAAGGAGAAGGAGAGAGAGAGGAATAATTGTGTGTTGGAAAAAGGGGGGTGTACCCCTCCTTATATAGGCCAAGGGGGGTGCCATCCTCCTCCCCTCCCCCATGTGGTACTAAACTCCCAAGGGGGGACTGCGCCGGCCTAGGGGGGGATGGGCCCCACCCTTGGCGCCAAACCCAAGGGGGGAAACCCCCTCCTCCCCTAATGGGCCTCATAGGCCCATATAGCTTTTTCCATTTTTTTAATTATTTTAATATGTTTAAATATTATATTCAGATAATTAAATAATAAAACATTATTAAAACAAATTAAACTTTATTTTGAACCATTCAAAATGTCCGGAACAACTTCCGTCCTCCTCCGGAACTATTCCGGTGATTTCTCCTATTTCACCAATTGATCCCGAAACTGTCCTATGCATCTATTGCCCTTAAGTGTAACACCCTAACGGTCCCGGAAACAGAAGACATGGTCGAGACTCTTCTCATTGACCAATGACTAGTCAGTTGGACCTGTTTACAATCCTTGACAGCCTCTGCGCTTCCATCGAGTGAACTTCAATCGCTTTTGGAAACCATTAACGATACGACATAATCCCTTTGTGTTGCGGTACTTTGTTTGTCCGAGGTTCGATCGTCGGTATCCCACATACCGTGTTCGCATCTCGTTCACAACAAACAAGTTTAATCGTCCGTACATATTGCATCTCCCGTGACCTAGTCACCTGCTTGCAAGCTATTGATGCAATATCACCGAGTGGGCCCAGAGTACCTGTCCTGTTACAAGGACTGAAAAATCCCGCTCTGATCTATTAACATACTCATCAACCATCTATTCCGGAATACCCAAAGTGTAACATTATAGCCAGCATATTTCAGTCAGGCAGTGGGATACAAATCAAAGTCTCCTCATAGATGACAATTACGTATGATCATTACGGTCTAAGGACTAAGCCATACGTTACAAAGTCATCGCAACGCTGAACTATGTGACCCGTTCACATTGAAATACTTTAGGTGGGTGTATGTCCATCACATCATTCCCCTAATGACATGACCTCATTGTCAATGGACTTAAGTGTCGTCATGATCAGGAAAGCTTGATCAATCAATTGCCCAATGAGATAGTTTACCCGAGTTAAACTACGGACCTATGTTTTATACTACACCTGTATTAGTATTTCCAAGTAATACAGTTATAGCACAGTATAAAACGTATTATGAAAAAAAAACGGATATGTGACAAATATCTTTATTAATTTGTCTCTTGGGCACATATCCAACACCCACATAGCTATATGCATGTATGATGATCTCTATGGAGTACAGGATATAAGAGGGACTACGAGTGTGGATCTCTCAAAAGGAATAGTAGTGTGCCCGCTTCACTGTTTTTATTTCTTTTTTCTCTTTTTCTATTTTTTGTATTTTTTCGTGGCCTCAATGGCTCTTTCTACTTATCTGTCATTTGTCCTCTTTGGGATATTTTAATTTGTTCTCTTTCAGATCTTTTCCTCACTTTAGGGGCAACGCTCTATATATTACAAGAAGTATAGAAGATCTTTCACATTTTACAAAAGTACTCAGCATAAAGAAGATTAAGCTATCATGATGTAGGCAAATGTATGCCTCGATACTAGCGTGTCATAAAGAAATGATTAGGGCAAGTCCCAACTAGCATGCGGCTCATCGATCAAGCAAAAGCATGTATGACATGAAATCAAGTCATGATAAGGTGGATGTTGCATGGCAATGTATCTCGGAAAAGGCTATGGAAATTCCTTGATAGGTAGGTATGGTGGTTGTTTTGAGGAAGGATATAAGGAGGTTTATGATGACAGAGCATATCATGCCAAGGGTTTGGATGCACCAACGAAGTATACTCCAACTCTCGAGATGAGAAAAGGGCAAAGCACGATACTGAAGAGGCTAGAAAAATATGGGTGGTGGAAGTGTCAACTTTCGAATACTTATATTAGTCCGAAGAACTGATGCACTTATTATCGATAACTCTCAATCTAATCAGAAGGTTCACAAAGAGAAAAGTACCCCGAGGAGAAGTGTATGGGGCTTTTGTTATCCTTGCACATCCTCGATTCATGGTACGTGAGTGTACTCTAATATCCAATCCCTCCAAAGATTAGTGATCCAGTTAGTAGCTAGATTTCACAACTAGTTTTTTTTTGTTTTTCGAAAATAAAAATGGATTTCCCAAAATACGACATCTATCACTAATAAGCTAAAGCTCTTGACACCAAAAGTTCAAACATTACTCAAAACAATACCTCAAAACTATTGTGAGTTACTACTACAATTGCATAGCAACCTCAATTACCTACTTCAAATCAAGAAACACAACTCAGTGCAATAGACAAACTCTCTAAACAAGATAAACATGAAGACTCAAGAGAGTTCCAACAACAAACTAACCAAAAGCTCTTAAAAAGAGAAGCATTCAAACTAAGAGCTAAGCATGACAGCAGCTACGAAAAGATAAAGAACACACACAAAAAGAAAGATAAGCATGAAAATCCTACGATGTGTTTTAGGTTGAAGTGGAGCGTGTTTCTCTCCCACACAAAGAAAGTTGGGTTCTAACTTGCTATGAACAGAAAACAAAGCTAAATAAAACTAAAAAGTGAAGAGCAAGACGCTCCAAGCATAAGACATAACGCATCAAGTCATAAAAATATAGTGGAACGAAGGACGACCTGATAATTATTGAATGAGAAGGGGATCCATGGGGGAATCTCCATGCTTAGATGCTTTAGTCTCCTTGGATATTTCTTGGGGGTGCATGGGGGCATCCCCAAGCTTGAGCGTTTGACACTCCCGGATCTTCTTCATCATCTTCATTCGCACACTTGAGAACTCCCTTCATACATAACTCATCATAAGTTGATTAGAGAGGTTAGTACCCATAATAAAATAATTTTCCTCTACTGAGAATTAAGATATTCTTGAAGAGCTACTGTTTCTCAAGATTCCCCAAAAGTTTTTTCAAAGAAAAAACTAGCCCAAGATTTTCAAAACTGGGAAACCGCAAAACAGGTCAGAATCTACAAAAAACAGACCAGTGGGTAGTAAATAATTTTTTTGGGGTACTTCTGCAAATCAAATCAAACAACTCAGAACAGATGCAAGAAAGCTAATTGTATATAGCACGCGGTGAAAATAGTTCAGATCAAAAATATGATCTGGTGAAGAGTTTCCCGCGAGCAGGGCTTCGCCAAGCGATGCACGTGAGGGAGGAGGAGGTGTGGAAGGACTTGGGGATTCTTGGTGAGCCTTTCCCCTCTCTTATATAGGCAAGGAGGTTGTAGCCACTTCAATTCCCAAGTGAAAACCCCTCTCTCATTTAAAAGATGATAACACCATTCTTTTAAGAGTGGTAACCCTCCCATTGAAGGACTTCCCGTTTATTCGCATAAATAACCAAGGAGGATTGGTCACATGGACTAGTGGACCAATCTTGGTCGTCCAAAACAGATGGGGCCCATAGTAGGACCCTCCGGAACCTTCTAGAACATTCCGACACTGCCGAAAAAATCCTGAACGTTTCTGGAACCCTGAAATCAACTTTCCATATATAAATCTTTACCTTCGGACTCTTCCGGAGCTCCTCGTGATGTCTAGGATCTCATCCGGTACTCGGAACAATATTCGAACACCATTAATAAAATTATCCCCAAGCTATTCTTGCGTTACCGAACGTTAAGTGTGTGACCCTACGGGTTCGAGAATGTGCAGACATGATCGAGACATCTCTCTAATCAATAACCATTAGAAGGACGAGGATATCCATAATGACTCCCACACATTATAAGAATATCTTTATCGATTGAACCACTATGTCGTGGACTACTATAATCCATACACAATTCCCTTTGTCACACGATATTTTACTTACCCGAGATTCGATCGTCGGTATCTCTATACCTAGTTCAATCTCGTTACCGGTAAGTACTCTTTACTTGTTTTGTAATACAACATTCTCTGTGACTAACTCATTAGTTACGTGCTTCCAAGCGTTACCGAATGTCCATTACCGAGTGGGCCCAGAGTATATCTCACTGTCACACGGAGGGACAAATCCCAGTCGTGATTCATGTAATTCAACAAGTACTTTCAGAGATACCCGTAAGACATCTTTATGATCACCCTACCACGATGTGATGGTTGATGTCCCCAAATTATTCTTCCGGTACCCGGGAATAACATAAAATCATGGTCTAAGAAACATGATACTTGACAATAAAAGGCATGACAATATAAACTTAATGAAACGATCAATATTGTTGTGCTTAGTTGGGTCTGTCCATCACGTCATCCTTCTAATGACATGATCCCATTAATTAATAAACAACCCATGTGCATGGTTAGGAAACCATAACCATCATTAATTAACGAGCTAGTATACTAGAGGTTTACTAGGAACACGATGTTGTTTATGAAACCACACATGCATTATGTTTCCTATTAATACAATTACAACATGGAAAATAACCATATATCATGAACACGGAAATATGATAATAACAACTTTATTATTGCCTCTAGGTCATATTTCCAATTGTCTCCCACTTGCACTAGAGTCAATAATCTAGTTTACATTGGCAGAAATCTAACACCCATGGCATTCTGGTCTTTATCATTTTTGTGTGGAAGAACTTTAGTAAATGGATCTACGATATTCTGATCCGTATGTACTTTGCTAATGGTAACATCTCCTTCATTGACATGCTCACGAATTTGATGAAATTGGCGTTTAATATACTTGGAGATCTTGTGACATCTTAGTTCCTTGGCTAGAGCAATGGCACCAGTGTTGTCACAAAAGATTTCCATGGGATCCAGTGCACTTGGAACAACGCCGAGTTAAGTGAAAAATTCCTTAAGCCATATCCCTTCTGTCGCTTCTTCAGAAGCGGCCATATACTCCGTCTCTAATGTAGATCTCGCAATGACGCACTTCTTGGAACTCCTCCAGCTAACCGCAGCTCCGTTCAAGATAAAGACATACCCTGTTTGAGATTTGGAGTCATCTAGATCAGTATTGAAGCTAGCATCGACGTACCCTTTTACGAAGAGCTCTTCATCACCACCATAGACAAGAAACATGTCCTTAGTCCTCTTTACGTACTTAAGGATATTTTAACTGCTGTCTAGTGAGCCTCTCCAGGATCACTCTGGTACATGCTCATCAAACTAAGATCATGGGACACATCTGGTCTAGTACACAACATGGCATACATAACAGAACCTATGGCTGAGGCATAGGATATTTTATTCATTCTTTCCCTTTCTGTTGCCGTAGTTGGACACTGAGTCCTACGCAATGGATTACCTTGTAACATGGGCAAAGAACCTTTCTTTGCATCCTGCATATTGAATTTCTTCACTATCTTTTCAAGCTATGTACTTTGACTAAGTGACATTAAGCGTCTTGATCTATCTCTATAGATCTTAATGCCTAATATGTATGCAGCTTCACCAAGATCTTTCATTGAAAAACTGTTATTCAAATAATCTTTCACACTCTTAAGCAGCTCCACATCATTTCCAATTAGTAATATGTCATCTACATATAAAATCAGAAATGCAACCGAGCTCCCACTCACTTTCTTGTAAACACAAGCTTCTTTATAATTTTGGACAAATCCAAAACCTTTGATAACCTCATCAAATCGAAGATTCCAACTCCGGGATGCTTGCTTTAGTCCATAGATGGAACACTGAAGCTTGCACACTTTACCAGCATCCTTAGGATTGACAAAACCTTGGGGTTGTACCATGTACAACTCTTCTTCAATATTTCCATTGAGAAATGCAGTTTTGACATCCATCTGCCAAATTTCATAATCGAAATAAGCAGCAATTGTTAGTAGAACCCTAACAGACTTAAGCATCGCTACGGGTGAGAAGTTCTCATCGTAGTCAACTCCTTGAATTTGTCGAAAACCTTTTGCGACAAGTCGAGCTTTATGTATAGTAACATTAGCGTCAGCGTCTGTTTTCTTCTTGAAAATACATTTACATTCAACAGCCTTGCAGCTATCAGGAAGGTCAACCAAAGTCCACACTTGGTTTTGTTTCATGGATTCCATTTCAGAGTTCATGGCGTCTTGCCATTTTCTAGAGTCTAGGCTCATAATCGCTTCCTCATAGTTCGTAGGTTCGTCAATGTCTAACAATAAAACATTCATGACAGGATTACCGTACCACTCAGGAGTAGTACATAACCTAGTCGACCTACGAATGGGAACTTCGACTGAAGCTTCATGATCATTATCATCAGCTTCTTCCTCTCTAGCTGGTGAAGGCGGCACCAAAAGATCCAAATCTTCTTGCGCTGCGCTACTCTCCAATTCGGGAGAAGGTTCAATAATCTCGTCTAGTTCTATTTTCCTCCCACTCACTCCTTTCAAAAGAAACTCCTTCTCAAGAAAGGATCCGTTCTTAGCAACAAAGACTTTTCCTTCGGATCTGTGATGGAAGGTATAACAAATAGTTTCCTTAGGGTATCCTATGAAGACGCATTTTTTCCGCTTTGGGTTCGAGCTTATCAGGTTGTAACCGTTTGACATAAGCCTCGCACCCCCAAATTTTAAGAAATGATAATTTAGGCTTCTTTCCAAACCAAAACTCATATGGTGTCGTCTCAACGGATTTAGATGGTGCCCTATTTAAAGTGAATGCAGTTGTCTCTAATGCATAGACCCAAAATGACATTGGTAGATCGGATAGAGACATCATAGAGCACACCATATCTAATAAAGTACGATTACGACGCTCAGACACACCATTACGTTGTGGTGTTCCAGGTGGCGTGAGTTGGGAAACAATTCCAGAGTTTTTGAAGTGAATGCCAAACTCGTAACTCAGATATTCCCCTCCGCCATCAGATCGTAGAAAATTGATCTTCTTGTTACGATGATTTTCTACTTCACTCTGAAATTCTTTGAACTTTTCAAATGTTTCAGACTTGTGTTTCATCAAGTAAATATACCCATATCTACTTAAATCATCGGTGGAAGTTAGGAAGTAACGATATCCACCACGTGTCTAAATGCTCATTGGTCCACACACATTAGTATGTATGATTTCCAACAAGTCACTCGCCCGTTCCATCATACCAGAAAACGAGGTCTTAGTCATCTTACCCATGAGGCCTAGTTCACATGTGTCAAATGATTCAAAGTCATGTGACTGGAAAAGTCCATCAGAATGGAGTTTCGTCATGCGTTTTACACCAATATGACCTAAACGGCAGTGCCACAAGTATGTGGAATTATCATTATTCATTTTGCATCTTTTAGCATCAATATCATGGATGTGTGAAGTACTACTATCGAGATCCAACAAGAATAAACCATTTACGTCGGGTTGATGACTATAAAATATATTACTAATAAAAATAGAACAGCCTTTATTATGTGATTTAAGTGAGTAACCGTCTCGCAATAAACAAGATCCAGATATAATGTTCATGCTTAACGCAGGCACCAAATAAAAATTATTAAGGTTTAAAACTAATCCTGAAGGTAGATGAAGAGGTAACATCCCGACGGCGATGACATCGACCTTCGATCCATTCCCGACACGCATCGTCACCTCATCCCTCGCCAGTCTCCGTTTATTCTGTAGGTCCTGTTTCAAATTGCAAATATGAGCAACCGAACCAGTATCAAATACCCAGTCACTACTACGAGAACTAGTAAGGTACACATCAATAACATGTATATCAAATATACCTTTGACATTGCCAGCCTTCTTATCCTCCAAGTACTTGGGGCAGTTGCGCTTCCAATGGCCTTCTCCCTTGCAGTAAAAACACACAGTGTCCGGCTTAGTACCAGCCCTTGGGCTTCACAGGCGCGACAACAGGCTTGCCGCCCCGAGCGGCAGCTGACTTTCCACTCTTCTTGAAGTGTCCCTTTTTGGCTTTAGCATTCTGAAAACTTGTGGTCTTATTGACCATCAAAACTTGATGTTCTTTCTTCATGTCCACTTCCGCAGATTTCAGCGTCCCGAAAAGCTCATTGAGAGTCTTATTCATGCCTTGCATGTTATAGTTCAGCACAAAGCCTTTGTAGCTTGGAGGGAGCGACTGCAGCACCCTGTCAATGATTAACTCATCTGGGATCACACATCCCAGCTGGATTAGGTGTTGGATATAGCCTCCCATGGTTGCAACATGTTCACTGACAGAGCTGTGCTCCTCCATCTTACATTTATAGAACTTATCAGAGATCTCATATCTATCAGCGCGGGTCTGGGTCTGAAACATGGTTTTCAGCTCTTCAACCATCTCATAGGCGACATGATGTTCAAAACGTTTCTGGAGATCAGTATCCAGAGATGTAAGTATGGTGCAAGAAACTATAATATGGTCATCTTTGCGTGTCTCAAAGACGTTATGTTCTGCTTCTGGAGCATCGTCTACAGGTGGGTCACCTAGCGCAGCATCAAGCACATATTGCTTCTTACACCCAGTGAGGATAATCCTCAGGTTGCGGTGCCAGTCAGTGAAGTTTGAACCAGATGATTTTAGTTTTTCTTTCTCAAGGAATGCGCTGAAGTTGAACTGAGCTATGCGGGCCATGATCTACAACATTTTAGCAAATGAAATTTTAGACTATGTTCATAATAATGAGTTCAGTTTAATCAAATTACTAAGGAACTCCCACTTAAATCAACATCCCTCATAGTTGTCTAGTGGTACACGATCCAAATCCACTACACCAAGTCCGATCTTTACGAGAAAAGATGTAGTTTCAATGGTGAACATCAAAATGTTGATCATATCATTCATATGATTCGTGTTTAACCTTTCAGTTCATTGCGTTTCGAGGCCATGTCTGTACATGCTAGGCTCGTCAAGTTAACCAAAGTATTTTTGAATGTGTAAAACTGGCTTACACCCGTCGTATGTGAACGTAGAGTTTACCACATCCGATCATCACGAGATGCTTCAAAATGACGAACTTTCGCGACAGTGCATACTAAGGGAGAACACGTTTATCTTGATATTTAGTGTGAGGATCATCTTATAATGCTACCGTCGTGCACACGCAAAATAAGATGCATAAAGGATAAACATCACATTCATAAACATGTGACATCGTATAGCCCTTTTATTGCGCCTTGATCTCCATCTTGAACGCACCGGCATGATCTTCATTATGGCACCATGTTGGTCTCCACCTTTTGGCATCTTGGTTGTCTACACCACGTTGCATCTACAACTATTGCTAACTCATAGAGATAAATTAATGCAATTAAATGGTGTTTGAAGTTGACACACAGGTCATACAATAAATAATTAAGACAACCATATTGCTCCTGCCGGTTGCCTTACTCATCGACATGCTGATAACCCTCAACTGTAGGGGGTCGAGATAGTCTTCGCGGGCAAGATAACCCAATTTATTGATTCGACACTTGGGGACACAAAGAATACATACATGCTTTGACAATTGAGTTGTCAATTCAACCGCACCTGAAATAAACAATTGCTTGCACAAAGGTATTAGTAGCAAATGTGATACGGTGGTAGTAGTGGTGGTGATAATAGTGGTGATGGTGGTGGTGAAACAACAAAAGTAAAACAGCAAAAGTAAACAACTAGTAACCAGCAGAAAGAAAACACTGTAGGCTAGGGAGATGGATGGTTGGGCGCTGCTTGGATGAGAACAAACATGTAATAGATTCTAACATGGGCAAGGCTCGCAGAAAAGAAAGGATCATCTAGGAAAATATCAAACATCAGGCGTGTAACCCAGGGTAGTTGTACATGCTTGCAATAAGAACTTTGCACAACATCTTTTGTCCTACCCTCCCGCTACAAACGGGGCCAAAAGGAACTTAGGGAGATTAAGGTACTCCTGTCAAAGAGCACCGAAACAAAGCATTAACACTTCATGGATACACGGAATCCTCAGCTTATAGTCCATCCCCTTTGGTGTCCCAAGCTGTAACCATTGGGATCGCCGGTTCCGGACTATAATAGGTGCATACAACTCATAGATAGGATAAAAAACACCACAAACTCAAGAAACAAAAGGGTGATCATATCTGAAATCATGTCACTCGGGCCCAAAGTGACAAGCATTAAGAGCAACAAGTTGTAACAGAGATGATAAACACCAAGTAGATGATATGCAACATGCCCCCAACAATCTGATTGAACTATTACATGATCTAACTCATCCAATCCCTACCATCCCCTTTGTCTACAGCAGGGAATTACTCACACATGAGAGAGGAAGTCATGGAGGGGTGATGGAGAGGCGATGATGATGACGATGGCGATGATTTCCCCTCACCGGAGGCCAAAGCAGCCTCCAGATTAGCTCTCCCGGAGAAGAATAGAGGGTTGCGGCGGCTCCGCCACGTAGATTGGAAAAGCGACTTCTGTTCTGGGGTTTCTGCGTCGGGAGAATAAATAGGGCCAAAGTAGGGCACCAGGGGGTGTGGGACCCAGCTAGGAGGGCAGGTGGCGCGGCCAGGGGCTGGGCCGCGCCAGGCACCCTCCTGGCTGCCTTGTGGCCCCCCTTTGGACTTGCGGAAGCTTCCGGAACGCTGAGTTTTTATATATTTTTTTGGGATTTTTCTAGCGTACCTAAATATCCAGAAACCTGCACAAAAGAAAACAACACTGGTAGCTCTGCTGAAAACAGCGTCAGTCCGGGTTAGTTTCGTTCAAATCATGCAAGAATGAAGCCAAAACAATAGCAAAAGTGTTTGGAAAAGTAGATACGTTTGAGACGTATCAACTCCCCCAAGCTTAGCTATTGCTTGTCCTCAAGAAATTCAGTTCAACGAACTGGACGCGACAAAGAAAACTTTGACAAACTCTTTTGCTTCATTAGATGTATATAAGCATGCACTACGAAAGAGTTTAGCAAGTTTTGACACCATGCTACAAGGACAATGCACGAAGCAATCCTTCTTTCATGTAATCAGTCACAAACAAACAAAAAGTAAATAATATGCTGCTGAGAATCAATTTAAGGTCACAATGCACATAGCATGAACATATCAGAGTGGTATCTCACTAGCCTCCATGAGTTAAGAAAAACATAAATGCAGAAACTCCTCCGGAGTTTTAAAGGAGACTAGAACTCATAACTCAAAGTAAGAAACATCACAAGCATGCAGAAGACAATGTGATACTTTGGGACAATGCATGTTACACTAAGAATGACAATTATGCTCTCATAGTTGGTGCTTTGGAGAAAGGAAGGTGGAGACTCTCGAACCGTGGCTTTTGATGGCAAGGTTGAAAACCCGTGAAAGGAAGCAAAGACTAAACATGTGCCAGAGCTCTTGGTTTTGAAAACAGAAATAAAACTCTTTTGAGAAGTGCAACTTTCTAGTGAACGGTGAACGGTAAAGGTCTCTCAATATATCCCATGCCAACTATATTAATGCCTTTTGCTTACACATGTCCCCTTATCCATAAATCCTTGATGGTCTACGGAACCTTTTATTTTGCCTCAAGGACGGAAGGAGGATGTCGTTCCATCTATCATAAGCAGCATTTGATCCATTTCATTCCATCATCAAGTATGGGGGAGGTGTAACTCTCATTTTTTATATTGACAAAGATACTGATTTTCCGTCAAAATATTTTTGGCATGAAAGATACTGATTTTCCCTCACCGCACCATGATCTTGTACGGTTACAAAGGGGAAGCTTTTGAATAAATTTCGAGATGGCACAAGAAAGTCTAAGTTAGGAGTGGCCGGTAAATACCACATATAGGTAGGTATGGTGGACTGAAATGGAACAACTGGGTTTTGAAAGGTGATTGTGGAAGCACAAGCAGAATTCCTCTTGGTGCTGGAGGAAGGCTAGCAAAAGACGGGGAAGCGATCAACTAGAGAGCATAACAGTCATACTCATGCAGAGCGACAAAGCAACATTGAATCGGGCATGAAAGTGATATAGCTCACTCTGAAGTAAAAAAGATCATCAAGGCAGAACAGACTTTTTAGTCTTAACATGCGTGAACATGTGCCAAGTCAATCCAAGAATTCCCCGGAGGGAAATACCACTTCAATATGCCACACCATGAACAATGCAATGCATGTCAATCATTTCAAGCAACACATTATAAACTCTACCTATTTGAGACTAACCACAAAGAAAGCATGAACCACTGGGAAAGCATTGTAAACATAGCACTATGTCGCTACAAGCTGGTCTCTAATCATAAGTACATGCATATGTACAAAAGTAGAAACAAAAAGAGTTCATACCGACTTTCCTTGTTGCATACCTTCCGTCGATCTTCGTCACTACTTCCTTGTCACTTGCACGATCGAACGTAGGAAATTATAATCATCACGGACTCGAGCTAAACTCTGAAACAAAGCAAACTAAAGAGCAAAGGAAACATATATTTTTGGGTTTTTTAAAGGTTTAACGAAAGAAAAAGAAAGGAGAAATCTTTTTGGGTTTTTGCAAACTGAAAGAACAAAGAAGAACATGAAAAAACTTGCAAAAAGATAAAAGCGAACCAACGGTAGATACAATGGAAAGGGGAGGAGAGCACGTACTCCCCCAAGCTTAGGCTTTTGGGCTAAGTTGGGCTCTTCTACTGCGGTCACGAGGTGCCTCCTGCTCCGGGATAATGGTAAGCCCAAGGGTTGTATGAGCCCTCTGGTGCGTACACTGAAGTCCTCGGATCCTCCCACGTGGAAGAGGAAGGCCCCGCCCCCCATCCAGAGGAAGACCCTTCACCCCAAGGGGTGACCGTCTCCTCCTGAACGGGCGGATACACGACACGCTCCTCCTCGTCTGGCTCGACCCCCTCCGTGGGGTCGTGAAACTGGTATCTCCCCGTGATCTCATCAAACACGGCCACTGAAAAACGAAATCCGTTCCTGCGAGAAAAATCAAACACAAGTGGTGCAGGTAGACGGACAGTGTGTGCCACACCGTCTTTATACCGCAAAATATAATCAAGTGTATAGCGGTCAGAGGTCTTAGTAACAAAGAAATTCCTCTTCATGGAAGCCAAGTCAAGGCTAACAAAAGGAAAGGCTGTATCATCTGGGCGCGGTTCTCCTTGGAGAAACTGCAAAAGAAGTGTGGCATAGACGCCACCAAAGAGGTCCCCCTAGTTACTATTAGTAGCAAGGCGTTTCGCAATAAGCGAACCCACATGATACTCGTGCTTCCCTGAGAGGGCATTCGCCATGATAGCAGTATCAGGCGTAGAAGTGCTGCTCATGTTGTCTCGAGCCAACACTCCTCTAGCAATATAATAGGCGAAATACCTGAGGTGAGGGAACATAATGTTGGAAATCTTCTGACGGTTGGATGCCCTCACTTCAGTGTTATAGAACGAGTCGAGGAGGGTGTTGAGTGCAACACTTTGGACATTTTTCATCTTCTTCTTCTCGACCAAGCCTGGCAAACCTAAAGCTTCACAAAATGTACTCATAGGAATGGTCAGCAATCTTTCATAAAGTCGAAACACCACAGTATCATTGTCAGAATAAAACCTGAAACTGTTAACAAAAATAGCGGTGAGTGTCTCGTACTGTGGTACACGGCTCGTAACAAGCCGTGTCAAACCTGCATTGGCACACAGAGCATAGAACTCTTCTTGTATGCCAGCATCCTCCATGAAATCTTTGCATGGAAATGCCATGGCTCTCGCGGGTGACGCGTCCAACATCTCTATGGGTACGATATCTTCATTGTAGCTCACCCTCGTGGTCGAAGGTGAAGCTGCGGAACGCGTAACACGGCTAGAGCTCTCGGGTTTATTCTTCCCAAGCCACTTTCCTAGCCTCTCCATTTCTGAAATTTTTAACAATTCACAGAAACAAATATTTAACCAAAACTAGTTTGGGAAAAACATTCTACTTACTTTACCAAGGCTCAAACTAGCAACAAAACTTGAAAAATAAATTTCCACACAAACATTTAAGCTCAATTAAACAGCACCAAGAACCACTAAATACTCACTAATGAAGCCACCAACTAGAAAACTAATTGGAGGGGTGAGGGAGTCACATACCAGAGAGTATTTGTTCCAAATTTCAGCTCAAACGAGTGGCTGTAGAGGGAGATCGATGTTCCGTGCTCAAGAACAGCAAGAAAACGAAACCAGAGCAAGAACACGAGTTTTTGGGTTGAAAGAGAGAGAGAGTGGAAGAAGAGATGCCAGCCGGGGGTGCCTGTGGGCCCCAGGAGGGTGGGTGACGCGGCTAGGAGTTGGGCCGCGCCACCTGGCCTCCTGGGCCATGGGTGGACCCCCCTGTTCAGCCTCAGGTGCCTCCTGATGGCTTTTTACCTAGAAATTTTGATTTTGGTTTTTCTGAAATTTTCTGGGCAACTTCACTGTAGATAATTTTTCAAAGTTCAAAAAGTTGCAAAAACTTTCGTGAACTTGAGACAAAAGTTAGAACAAGTGAAGCTTTAAACACAAAAAACTTGGGTACAACAAGGTGACTAAAAGCTAAAGGAAATGAAAACATAAAAAGCTCAACTTTTTACCTATATAAAACATGCTAGTTAGCAAGGTTGATCAAGTCTTACCAACAAAACTGTGGTATATACCGCAGAAAATCTCGCCTCTTATGAAGTGATCATTGCACTCTCACTTTAATGGACATTGTCCCCACCATAATTGTCTTGTATTTATGGTATACATGTAGTGGACAATCCCATTCTCCAATCTTCACGGTCTCGATATTCTGAATGGAGTTATGGCCATGCCTTTTGTCGATCTTCTTCGGAAAATACACTGTGTGTTCTTTGTCATTCACGTTGAAGGTAACCTTCCCTTTATTGCAATCAATAATAGCACCTGCGGTGTTAAGAAAAGGTCTACCAAGGATAATGGACATGCTCCCATCCTCGGGAATGTCAAGCACAACAAAATCAGTAAGTATTAAGAAATTGGCAACTTCAAGAGGAACATCATCACAAATACCGATCGGGACGGCCGTGGACTTGTCGGCCATCTGGAGAGATATATCTGTAGGAATTAGTTTCTCTAAACAAAGTCTTTTTTAGAGATAAAAGGGCATAACACTCACTCCTGCACCAAGATCACATAAAGCAGTTCTAACATGATTATTTTTTATGGATCAAGGAATGGTGGGTATACCTGGGTCACCGAGCTTCTCAGGAATCTCTCCACTGAAAGAGTAGTTAGCAAGCATAGTAGATATTGCCTCATTAGGGACTTTTCTTTTATTAGTAACAATATCTTTCATATATTTAGAGTAAGGAGGTAACTTAATAGCATCAGTCAAAGGGATTTGAAGAAAAAGAGGTTTCATCCACTCACAAAACTTGTTGTAGTGCTCTTCTTCTTTGGTTTTGATGGACTTGCTTGGGAAAGGCATGGGTTTCTGTACCCATGGTTCTCGTTCCTTCCCATGTCTCCTTGCAAGAAAGTCTTCTCTAGTATACTTCTTGCGCTTATCGGGTGCTTCTTCTTCACGAACCTCGGGTGGATCATTCTTTTCAGCATCTTTTTCAGGTTCAGCACCGTCTTCAGTCTCAGCATCGGAGGTAGATATGCTGTTTGGATCAACAACTTGTTCTTCTTCTTCTTCTATTGGATCATTTGAATTGTCAGCTTCCTTGTGTTTCTTTTTCTTCTTCTTATTCTTTGGAGAGCTAACAATTTCTTCTTCCTGCACTTGAGAATCTTGCTCGATCCTCTTCGGATGCCCTTCTGGGTAGAGAGGGTCCTGGGTGTGTGTTCCACCCCGGGTCTTTATACCATAAGCATGTAAATTGTCATGTTTGGCATTATTAGCAAGCAAATATTTTTGCACATTAGAAATTTGTTCAAGCGGAGTTTGAACCATATTAAAATGCTTCACAAGACATTTAACATCATTAACTGTTCTTCCTAGAACGCCAAGCAGACTTTTGATAGCAAGGATATTATCATGCAACTGACCTTGTATCTTCTCATTGAAGTGACTCTGCTTCATAATAAAATTATCAAGCTCATCTAAACATTGGTCAGGAGGTTTACCTTTAGGGATGTCACTTTCATTGAAATCTAAAAGAGAGTGTACCTCTACCATAGGTGGGTGAGTGATAGGCTCACACAACATCTCAATTGGGGGTAGATTCTTCACGTCTTTAGCTTTAATTCCTTTCTCTTTTATAGACTTCTTTGCTTCTTGCATATCTTCAGGGCTTAGGACAAGCATGCCCCTCTTCTTTGGTGGTGGAGGTGGTTCAGGCACGGACCAATCTTCATGGTTTTTGGAAATCTTGCCCATCAATTCTTCCGCATCGTCCGGTGTTCTTTGCTTGAAAACACAACCAGCACAACTTTCTAGATAGGATTTAGACCCATCGGTTAGACCAGCATAAAATATATCAAGTAATTCATTCTTAGGGATCTCATGTCCTGGTCTAGCCTTCAGCAAACTGCAAAATATCCCCCAAGATTTAGGGAGATGCTCATCCTGCAACTGTTTAAAGTTATAAATTCTTTGCAAAGCAGCATGTTGCATATGAGCAGGAAAATACTTATCAACGAAAGATATAGCCAAAACTTGAGGACTTTGAATGGAACCACATGGTAGTGCATCATACCATGCTCTAGCATCTCCTTTCAAGGAAAAAGGAAGAAGCTTGGTCAGATAAAAGTTCTGGATCCTTTCATCAGTAGTAAACAAGCCACCCAACTCAGTGAGTTTGGTCAGGTGCTCGATAGCATCATCTTTTTCTCTTCCATAAAAGGGATCAGCTTCAACTGTGGATATAAGTGAAAGATCAACAAAGAAATCATAATCAGGATCAGTGATGCATATAGGAGACGTAGCAAAACTAGGATCAGGAGTAAACTTGTTCTTCAGGGAGTGCTTTGCTAGCAACTTCTTTATAGTAGCAGGTTCGGAATCAGCACATTCATTAAGCCCCCAGCAAAAATCATCATCAAGTGTAATATAATCATCCTCAAGGAGTTTCTCCTTAAGGCCAGCAAAGTTATGAATTTTTCCAATAGGTGTTTGGGTAACAGGATTTTCAACACCCGAGAATCGGGCAGCAGCACCAATCTGTTCTTCAATAAAAGAACCAAGTGAACCTGTAGTCTCAAAGGTAATAGAAGCATCATCAAAAGTATCTGACATATTGCGAGACTCAGCAGAAGTAGCATGTAAATGAGGTGAATCAAACTGACTCATAACTGAAGGTGAATCAAGTTTAGCACTAGTGCTAAGAGCAGTACCTCGTCTCGTACGGGATGGTAAGATCGGAACCTTGGGGTCTCCTTTCTTACCCATAGTGAATAGCGTGCAGCAGGTAGGATACTTCAAGTAGACCTGTAAATAAAGCTAGGGTCCCCAGCAACGGCGCCAGAAAACAGTACTTGATAACCCTCAACTGTAGGGGATCGAGATAGTCTTTGCGGGCAAGATAACCCAATTTATTGATTCGACACTTAGGGACACAAAGAATACGTACAGGCTTTGACAATTGAGTTGTCAATTCCACCGCACATGAAATAAACACTTGCTTGCACAAAGGTATTAGTAGCAACTGTGATACGGTGGTAGTAGTGGTGGTGATAATAGTGGTGATGGTGGTGGTGAAACAGCAAAAGTAAAACAACAAAAGTAAACAACTAGTAACCAGCAGGAAAGAAAAAACTGTAGGCTAGGGAGATGGATGGTTGGGCGTTGCTTGGATGAGAACAAACATGTAATAGATTCTAACACGGGCAAGGCTCATAGAAAAGAAATGATCAGGCGTGTAACCCAGGGTAGTTGTACGTGCTTGCAATAAGAACTTTTCACAACATCTTTTGTCCTACCCTCCCGCTACAGACGGGTCCAAAAGGAACTTAGGGAGATTAAGGTACTCCTGTCAAAGAGCACCGGAACAAAGCATTAACACTTCATGGATACACGGAATCCTCAAATTATAGTCCATCCCCTTTGGTGTCCCAAGCTGTCACCATTGGGATCGCCGGTTCCGGACTATAATAGGTGCATACAACTCATAGATAGGATCAAAAACACCACAAACTCAAGAAACAAAAGGGTGATCAGATCTGAAATCATGGCACTCGGGCCCAAAGTGACAAGCATTAAGAGCAACAAGTTGTAACAGAGATGATAAACACCAAGTAGATGATAGGCAACATGCCCCAACAATCTGATTGAACTATTACATGATCTAACTCATCCAATCCCTACCATCCCTTTTCCTACAGAAGGGAATTACTCACACATGAGAGAGGAAGTCATGGAGGGGTGATGGAGAGGCGATGATGATGACGATGGCGATGATTTCCCCTCACCGGAGGCCAAAGCAGCCTCCAGATTAGCTCTCCCGGAGAAGAACAGAGGGTTGCGGCGGCTCCGCGACGTAGATTGGAAAAGCGACTTATGTTCTGGGGTTTCTGCGTCGGGAGAATAAATAGGGCCAAAGTAGGGCACCAGGGGGTGTGGGACCCAGCCAGGAGGGCAGGTGGCGCGGCCAGGGGCTGGGCCGCGCCAGGCACCCTCCTGGCTGCCCTGTGGCCCCCCTTTGGACTTGCGGAAGCTTCCGAAAGGCTGATTTTTTATATATTTTTTGGGATATTTCCAGCGTACCTAAATATCCAGAAACCTGCACAAAAGAAAACAGCACTGGTAGCTCTGCTGAAAACAACGTCAGTTCGGGTTAGTTTCGTTCAAATCATGCAAGAATGAAGCCAAAACAATAGCAAAAGTGTTTGGAAAAGTAGATACGTTTGAGACGTATCACATGCAAGTCGTGAAACATTAAAAAACATGATCATCTCATACATCAAAAATATATCATATGAACAGTTTGGGCTATACCACAACACAAGAACCCCTGCAAAAACCAGTTAGACGACTCTCCCTTATTATTTGCAATTTTAAGTGGCTTCTAGGGTTTTGCATAAGAACCGTTCTTACCTACACAAAAAAAACCACAACGTTGATATAACAAATTGCTTCTTAATCTCATAACACTACTACAAAATTGCTTATAGCCACCAACACATTAGTGATGGACAAAAATATGCACGTCACTGGTAATAGTTAGAAGTGACAGGCAATATTATGCCCGTCATTGATAAATCTCGGCAGGTGGCTATAGAACATACTAGTGACGGTTAAATATTATAGCCCGTCATTAGTAATTACCAGTGACGGTCCAAAAAATTTCCCGTCGTTGGTTTTATTTTTACCAGTGATGGGCTGGTTTATATAACCGTCGCTGGTTATAAACTAATCTATTGTCTTTTTTTTTCAACGGAATCGAACACTGGCAGAGCTCTTCAATGTTGGGCACTTGGGCCATGGGCCAGCCACCAAATAACGCTAGCACTTGACCACGACGATCAGGAGACAGGTACTAGTACACGAGCCGACGAGCGAGGTGCCCCATGCCCCCACCCAGTTATGCCCCACCCCAGCCAGTCCTAATTTCTAAACCTAAGATGACGGCGGCGGCTGGCCTGGAGGATGGCGCACGCGAAACGGCGGACGACGCGGGTCTCGTGCAAGCCGGCGGCTGGGGCCTTGGGCAACGGCGCTGGGGGGCACTGAGCGGCGATCTTCTCTCCTTCACAGCCGGAAACACGTTTCTCGGCTTCATAGACAGCGAACGCGGACCGGCGGACGACCGGGGCCTCGCGCAAGCCGTCGGCTGGGGACTTGGGCGACGGCGCTGGGAGCAAGTGCTGGTTGGGGTAGAACTCTCTTCTCGACGATTTCACCATGGAGGTACCCGCTCCCTCACTTTCTGTGTTCCTCACCTCCAATTGTTCTCAACTCGTGGCCTTTGTGCAACTACTATGTCCAATTAGGGTTTAGCAATTCTCGTAGTCGATTGGCTCAATTGGCACATTTTTAGGGTCAAGTGCCTTGTTCTACATGGTAGTGCATGATCTGCTTCACGATAGCATTGTATCAATTCAGATTGAATTTTGGTTGGGTGTTTGACTGCGTAGGAGGAGGTGTGCATCTCCAATTCTAATGGTCTCTGTTCTAAATTCCCATTACCAAGGGTTCAGTTAATTACCAGATTTGCTGTGAGTGATTGTTATCTGAGAGGTAATGATGTGCTTTATTTTGCAAGCGTTCATAGGACCAAAGTCAGAGTTTTACTGCAGTTTTTGGGGTCAGGGAGAAAACAAAGAAGGTAAGGGATTATTAGTTCCCATTGCTAACACACGTTTCTGAACCCAAACCATGTTTTGTTTTGTTTCTTAGGCCGCTATGCTTCTGGACTGTTTTTCTATTTGATGGCTAGTACCTCTCAGCAGCAGCCACATCTCTCGAGTTGGCAACAAGATCTAGCAGATTGCTTGATCACTCATGGTGGGATTCATGCTTATTCTAGAAAGAACTTCAGTAAGCTGAAGAAATAGAAAATAGAAATGGTACAGAACCACCAAGCATGACATTGACCTGATATGGTCTAGATTGTATCCAAGTAAAAATGATCGCTGGTCAAAGTGTGTACGACGAAGCTATAATTTTATAGCTCCTGATGAATGTTTTGTTCGTGTGCTATCCTGAGTGTCGTTCCGTGGTTATTAGTTGTGTTTCTCTACAGGTTTGAGTATTATCTCAGTTTTTTATTCTGTCTTCGCTTGTATGGATCTCCTACGTACACGTATGGTTTGTAAAGAGCTGGTATACTCAACTAACTGTCTTTTCTTTTTGTAAAGCAGGGTGTGAGCATTTTTTTTTCTAACGAAGTTAATTAGATTCTGCCGTATGTGCATGTGTTTGTGTTCTTGCATTTAACACTGTGCCTGCTTCTTCTTAGGAATACACTTTTGTGTTTGCACCATGGTGAGCAGTCATCGATTCACAACACCCCGAGCAATCGTACAATATCTCGGTTGGTCATTGGCGTCAGGATACGTTGACTTTTGGCTTTCTTGTTGATATGATCTATGACTCCTCCCACCACGACGGTCGACAACATGGTCTTCACTACCGGAGCTCTTCAGTATCGCTCCCTCTCAATTAAATTTACGAGTATGTCTCCATTTATTCTCCTAATATGGCTAGATTTAGTGAAATTAATTTAGTTATTGGAACTCATGTCCCAATAGGCATAGGCACGGCACTGAGGTTTCAGTTTTGATCTCCTGCCTAATTTATTCATTTTGGTAGTTGTCCTTCAAGCTTAATACTCAGAATGTAATATCTTTTTTGCCCGGTTGATATGTGTTCGAGTAGAATCCTTCTGTGTTTGTTCTAAGACCGTGTCATTCTTATTTTATTTGTACTTTTCATGTAGATGCCATGGCTAATGGAAGTGTTCAGTATGGTAATATACCCGGTATGAAGCAACAGACTCCCAACGCTGCAAAACTGACATACATCCCCAAATTTTGGTAAGCGCTTCTTTTAGATTGTTGTTTAAAAGTCAAACTATCTAGATATAATCAAGAACTTTTCAGTAATTCATAAAGACTATTTAGACCAATGGTGGAGTTAATGATATACTATTTAGACCAATGGTGGAGTTAATGATATTTTCGTAGGCTTATTGTAGGTTTCAACATGTGTAAAGATATGCCACGGTTATGTGCTGAGTCCCTATATCCATCTAGTCATTCGATAAGTTATCAACTTTTATTGTTTAATGAATTAGCATATGTTGATCTATGTACTCACTTGCTGTAAGCCTCTAACATTCCTGTCGTCAAAAGAAAAAAATCTACTTTTTTGTTTCCTAATCCCCATACCGTGCCATCTATTCTTGATGCTATGTATGTGTGTAAAATATTTTCCGTAAATGAAGGTCAACCCCTTTGTTGATGTTGTTAAAACCATGGCCTGGTTCAGTCACCAGGTTTCTTATTTTTGTCAGTATTCATACCCAACCCAACTATAGAAGCAACACTTTTAGAGGCCCTCTTTCCTAAGGTGGAAAAATTGGTTGCTTGGATTGTTCAATATTAGATGCTCATTCTGTTTGCCATGTATAATTTTATCTGTTGTTTGCGGATGATTTTTTGCTCTGTGATGTGTCATTCAATGGATGGTCACGGCCTACGACAAGGTGGCGCTTATCTACAACAATGAAGAGGCGGTGACCAACTTCAAGCCCAAGCCGGCGGCGTGCGACGGTGACCTCAACCTTCAACATGACATCCCTGATTGACAACAAAATCATTTTGGTTACAGACTTGTCATGAAGAACACAAATTTTATATTCAAATTCTAGTTTAGTCAACATTATGATTGCTTGAACTGTTCTAAAGTGGGCAGCTCCAGTTTATACCATGGACGAATATGTTTAGTGTCGTGGGGATATTGTACACTAATATGTATATGTGAATTTTATGAAGTTGATGTTTCAGAAGTGTTGGGATTTGAGGTGTTGGTTGCCTTGAAATGACAACAATTTGTTTTGATATTGTGTTATCGATGTTAATTCCACTTTGTACTATTATGAGTGTTTGTGATCATGTTTTAAAAATATATTGTATTTGTAAAAAAAAAATTATTTCAAAAAGGTATACTAATGACGGACAAATTACCAAACTAGCAAATTATCCGTCAGCGCTAATGTTGTCGAAGCACCATCGTAAAAACTAACCAGTGACGGCCGAAAATAAATGCCCGTCGCTGGTGAACAGATACTAGTGACGGGTGCCTGCCCGTCACTGGTAGCCTAGTACCAGTGACGAGTTACCAGTGAAGGGCGCCTTGCCCGTCACTAGTGAGCCTTTTTGGTCCGTCATTGGTAGGCTATTTTGCAGTAGTGTAAGAGACCTCCTTTGTAAATGTGGTTAATACTATGGTAAGAGCGACTGACACCCGCAGGCTGCATGTGCAACACAAGTTGCACGTCAAGTGCGGAACCGGTCTCAATCTGAAGATTGTAAAGTTGGTCCGGGCCGCTGCATCAAACCATACCGCAAAACCAAAAATACACATGGAGGGGTAGCAACAAGAATATCAACGCCCACAACTCATCATGTTCTAACCGTACAAAGCATCTACGCATAGAACTAGCTCTGATACAAATGTAGGAGATTGCGCAATAGAAAACAAAAATTTCTCTCACATGTGGAAGCAACATCCAAGATCCAATCTAGAAGATGCTAGTAACGGGGAGAGTAGATCATCGTACCCTCGAAGAACACGCGCGTTGAACGTTTATTTCAACGCAGCTTGGTGAAGTTGTTGGTGAAGTTCGATCCGATCAGCACTACAATCGAGCAGTACCTCCGGAGGCTTGCACACGTACAGCTCGATGACGTCTCCTTCTTCTTGATCGCAAGAGGGAGAAATAGATGGGATCGATTCTAGGAGCACAATGGCGTGGTGGTGGATATGGTGAAGAGTTTCCGGCAGGCAGGGCTTCGCCAAGCGATGCATGTGAGGGAGGAGGAGGTGTGAAAGGACTTGCAGATTCTTGGTGAGGCTTTCCCCTCTCTTATATAGGCAAGGAGGTTGTAGCCACTTCAATTCCCAAGTGAAAACCCCTCTCTCATTTAAAAGATGGTAAAACCTTTCTTTTAAGAGTGGTAACCCTCCCATTGAAGGGCTTCCCATTTATTGGCATAAATAACCAAGGAGGTCTGGTCACATGGACTAGTGGACCACCCTTGGTCGTCCAAAACAGGTGGGGCCCATAGTGGGACCCTCCGGAACCTTCTAGAACATTCTGACACTTCCAAAAAAATCCTAAACTTTTCCGGAACCCTGAAATCAACTTGCCATATATAAATCTTTACCTCCAGACTCTTACGGAGCTCCTCTTGATGTCTAGGATCTCATCCGAGACTCCGAACAATATTCGAACACCATTAATAAAATTATCCCAGAGCTATTCTAGCGTTACCAAACATTATGTGTGTGACCCTACGGGTTCGAGAATGTGCAGACATGATCGAGACATCTCTCTGATCAATAACCATTAGAGGGACCAGGATATCCATAATGACTCCCACACATTCAACGAAGATCTTTATCGATTGAAACACTGTGTCGTTGACTACTATTATCTGTACACAATGTCCTTTGTCACACGATATTTTACTTACCCGAGATTTGATCGTCGGTATCGCTATACCTAGTTCAATCTCATTACCGGTAAGTACTATTTACTCGTTCTGTAATACAACATTCTCTATGACTAGCTCATTAGTGACGTGCTTGCAAGCGTTATCGAATCTGCATTACCGAGTGGGCCAGAGTATATCTCACCCTCACACGGAGGGACAAATCCCTGTCTTGATTCATGTAATTCAACAAGTACTTTCAGAGATACCCGTAAGACATCTTTATGATCACCCTATCACAATGTGATGGTTGATGTCCCCAAAGTATTCTTCCGGTACCCGAGAATAACATAATCTCATGGTCTAAGAAACATGATACTTCACAACAAAAGGCATGACAATATAAACTTAATGAAACGATAATTATTTTTGTGCTTAGTTGGGTCTGTCCATCACGTCATTCTTCTAATGACATGATCCCATTAATTAATAAACAACTCATGTTCATGGTTAGGAAACAATAACCATCATTAATTAACGAGCTAGTATAGCAGAGGCTGACGAGGGACGCGATGTTGTTTATGCAACCACACATGCATTATGTTTCCGGTTAATACAATTACAGCATGGAAAATAAACATATATCATGAACACGGAAATATGATAATAACCACTTTATTATTTCCTCTAGGGCATATTTGCAGCAGTAAACAAATAAATCAAAGAGGCACATAGTGACATGCATCGGAAGGTGGAAAAAGAACAACTTCAAAACTTTCAACATAAAGAGAGGAGTATTAGTAATATGGAAGTTTCTACAACCAAACTTCCCTCTCTCAAAATAATTTTCAGTAGTATCAGGAACAACATCAAGAATGTAACTATCACATAAATCATGTTGTTCATGACCTACGAGCACACGTTTATAGTTTTCAACACGGTCTTTAGGATCATAAGATAAATGCAACCCATCACATTGAGCCTTGATAAGAGAAAAAATCTCCGGAATATGAGTTGGAGATTTCAATAGGATAATAGGGAAATTAAGTGTGGGTGCAATAGTGATACGTCCAAAATTCAGCACTATTTTATATAGTAATTCTTTCTTATTCATTGATATATTTCATGACATGATGCTACTCTTATGTTGTTTTGGCTTATTTTACACAGTTTGCATCTTTCCGATGCCGAAGCAGCAGACGCAGGATTCAGCGGTAAAAAGTGGACGCTGAGTTGCTGAAGAAGATGACCTCCAAATTACCTGAAAATCGACGGAGGCTATTTTGCAGAAGGACGACGAAGACACGGAAAAGAGGGGCCATAAAGTGCCCTGGCAGCCACCTAGCGCGGCTCCCACCCTAGCCGCGCGGGGAGGGCGCCTGGACCCCTGGGGCCACTCCCGACTCCCCCCTTTGGCCTATATATCACTCGTTATCCAAAAACCCTAAAAGAGGAGAGTTTTTTCGAGTTCCGCCGCCGCTTCGTGGTGGAAACCAACAAAGGAGAAAAGACATTTCTGGCGGGCAGATTCTGCCAGGGAGAACACCTCCCGGAAGGGGAGATCGTCACCATTGTTATCACCATCGTCACGGGAATCATCGAGATTATCATCAACATCATCCCCAACATCAGCACCATCTTCACCTTCATCCAATCTCACCTCACAAGTTCAACTTGTGTTGTAATCCGTACTATCTATCCTCTCTACTCTACCGGTGTTGATTAGTACCGTGTGATGAATGCTAATAAGTTTTGTTGGAGAAATATCATTGTGTCCAGATTGTTTATCATCTATTTATCCCCTCTGATCATGATCTCTTTTATGTCATGTGAGTAGTTACTTTAGTTCTTGAGGACATGGGAGAAGTCTAGTTGTTAGTAGTCATATGATGTTGAAGTAATATGTGTTGTTTGATATTTCAGTTGTGTTGTTAATATGTGTTGAAGAATCACACTCAACACTTCGCCTTATTAAGGACCTAGGGGAATGCGCCAGAGTGACAGAAACCTAAACCCCAGTTCACACGCTTTTGCACAAGGGAACAATGGATCATCGATCGTATTGCTATGGTTAGGCTTTCGCCTTAATTACTATCTTGTATTTGCGGATGCTTGCAAGGTGTTTAATCATAAGAGTGCACTTATCTTAGTCTAGAGGGTGTACTAGAACAGATCCACCCACTCAACACTTATCAACTCAGCACATAGTACTGATACGGAATATGGCAAAAGCACGTGACTATTTCTCCCATGTGTCCTCATGAACGCTTTATCCTTTACAAGTTCAGTTGCTAGGCCTCTCCTTTTCTCAAAAGGATTGGTCCACTTGTTACTCCTCAGTGCCTTTTACTTTGCTCGCTTTTACCTTTTTGTTGGTTATATCGAAAACCCCTAAAAAGTTATCTTTCAGTTCCTGCAGCTATTTCTTTACCAAAGTCACTTACCAATACCTTTTGCTCCTCGTTGGGATCGACACTCTTATTTATCTACAAACGATCCCCTACAGTTTAGGGTCATCAAGTACTGTTTTCTGACTCCGTTGCCAGGGAGCGTATCGCTATTCGTAAATGAAGCTGGTAAGGAAGTTTTTTATATTTCTGTTTTGTTTTTCTGTTTCTTCTCTTTGTCCTATGGGCACCTCTACTCTTGGATCATTGTTTATGGGGAAACGCCCCACAACTGTGGTGGTTACTCCTACTCCTACTGAAATTTTGCCTTACAAAATACCGTCTGGTATTATCAGTATGTCTTAGCTAATCGTTATGCATGAGATAGACATCCAGGTGAACACTTGCTATATTTATCACAACTATGTTCATTATTTAAGCTTGCAGGTGTGTCACTGGAATTCGTCATGAAGAAATTATTCTGCATATCACTTATGGACAAAGATTCAGATTGGTATAAGCTCCTCGATAACTCACATCTACTTAATTTGGAAGAGCTTATGTCTCTCTTTTTTACAAAGTTTTACCCTCTTCATGAAATTCATCGAGATAGGTATTACATCTATAAGTGTTGGTCTCGTGACGAAGAGAGCATCGCTCAAGCTTGGGGGAGACTGAAATCCCTAATGTTGAAATGTTCTATCCATGAACTCCCCAAAGATATTATAATTAAAAAATTTTTTGCCACGATTTCTCGCCAGGATAAGGAGATGTTGGATGCCTCCTCTAGCGGGGTATTCCAAACAAGAAGCGTTGAAGAAAAATGGGATCTCATTGAGAGGATCCAGAAGAACACTGAAGACTGGGAAATCGACAAAGGTATTGAACCCGCTATAAATTATGAGCATGATTACATTGAGAGCTATGTGAAAACTTATTATTTTAATACCTTTTGTTCTAAGATTGGTCTTGATTCCCTGCTTATGATTGATTTTTGTAAGAACGTTGCCTCTCACATTGACTCTTCTAAGGAGGAGAAGGATCAGTATCGTAAACCCTTTAATAAGTTACCTGTTGACATTCATGTTGCTGACCCTATTCTGCCTGCAGTCTTTTATGATAAAATCCCTTTCCCTACAAGGATAAGGGAGCACTCTTTTGTGACAGGAATAATAAATAAAAGTGGGAGAAGAACTGACGAACCTGAGGACCTGATCAAGGTTGATCCTCAAGTTGCGATGGTTAAAGATTTAGTTACTAAGGATGTTTCAGATTCCAAGATAAATTTTTGTGTTGTTTCAACTAACAATGTCACAGCCAAGAATAGGAGCCCAATTTCAGGTACACCAGTTGTATCTGTCAAAATAGGAGATGACAACTATTACGAGCTTTGCGATCTGGGGTCCAGTGCTAGCGCTATTCCTTATTCACTCTATCAGGAGATCATGGGTGAGATTTCACCCTGTGAACTTGAAGAGATCGATGCTACTATTTATCTAGCAAACAAAGAAACTATCTCTCCCATTGGAATTGTGAGAGATGTTGAAGTCCTATGTGGAAAGGTAAAGTATCCTATCGACTTTCTCATACTTGGTTCAGTGCAAGATAGTTTTTCCCTATTATCTTTGGTAGACCTTTCCTCAGCACTTGTGGTGCTATTATAGATTGCAAAAAAGGTAAAGTTTCTGTTGAATTCAATGGTGAGACATATGAATTTAACTTTTCTAAATTTTCCATGCAACCCCGTGGTACTGATTTACCTAGTGATGATAAAATTATTGAAAATATTGCTTCTATTGCTATTCCTCCTAATGATCCTTTGCAGCAATATATCGAAGACCACGAGAATGATATGAATATGCAGGAAAGAAATGAGTTAGACGAAATATTTGCAAGACAAGCTGCTATCCTGAAACACAACCTTCCAGTTGAGCCTTTGGGGATTCTAGCACAACCAAAAGAAGACCCGGTGTTTGACCTCAAACCACGTCCCGATACGTTCAAGTACGCTTATTTAGATGAAAAGAAAATATATCTTGTTATTACCAATGATAACCTTTCAGGATTTGAAGAAGAGCAGTTATTGGAGACACTTCGCAGACACCGTGGTGCCTTGGGATATACCCTTGATGACCTTAAGGGGATTAGTCCATCGATTTTTCAACACACTATCAATATCGAGCCCGATGCTAAGCCAGTTGTTGGTCATCAACGACGGCTGAACCCAAGGATGAAGTACGTGGTTAGAACGGAGATTCTCAAGCTTCTAGCCGCAGGTATCATCTATCCTATAGCTGATAGTAGGTTGGTAATTCCAGTGCATTGTGTTCCTATGAAAGGAGGTATGACTGTTGTTCCTAATGATAAAAATGAACTAATACCTAAAAGAGTTGTTATTGGATATAGAATGTGTATTGATTACAAGAAGATGAACTAGGAAACTAGGAAGGACCACTACCCACTTCCATTTATTAATTAGATGCTAGAGAGGTTGTTTAAAAACACCCACTTCTTCTATCTTGATGGGTACTCTGGCTTCTCTCAAATTCATGTCAACACTGCCGATCAAGAGAAGACCACTTTCACGTGCCTCTATGGTACTTATGCTTAAAGGCGTATGCCTTTTGGTTTATGCAATGCACCTGCTACTTTTGAGAGATCTATGTCTGCTATTTTTCATGGTTTCTACGATGAGATTGTGGAAGTCTTTGTGGACAATTTCTCTGTCTATGGAACTTCCTTTGACCATTGTCTCCACAATCTTAAAGTTTTGCAAAGATGCGAGGATACAAACTTAGTTCTAAACTGGGAAAAATGCCACTTCATGGTTAACGAAGGGATCGTTCTTGGTCACAAGATTTCCGAGAGGGGGATTGAAGTGGACAAGGAAAAGATTGAAGCTATTGAAAGGTTGCCCTATCCAAGGGAGATTAAAGTTATTCATAGTTTTCTCGATCATGCTGGTTTCTATAGAAGATTTATCAAAGACTTTCCTAAGACCTCGAGAACCCTCACTAATCTTCTCCAGAAGGATGTTCCTTTTGTATTTGATGAAGATTGTAAGGAGGCTTTCGAAGTTCTTAAGAAAGCTTTGATAACCGCTCCTATAGTAAAACCACCTGACTGGAGCTGTTTTAGGAAATTGTGTGTGATGCTAGTGATTATGTTGTTGGAGCTATTTTAGGAAAAAGGGTTGATAAGAAATTGAATATTATACATTATGCTAGAAAAACCCTTGATAGTTCTCAAAATAATTATGCTACTACTGAGAAAGAATTCTTAGCAGTAGTATTTTCTTGTGATAAATTTAGGTCTTATATTGTTGATTCAAAAGTTAGTGTTCATACTGACCATGCTGATGTTAAGTACCTTGGAAAATTTGATGTTTTTCCCCACCTTATTTTTCCATTTGATGATTTTCCACTCCCCTGAGAATGACAAGTGGGGCCGCGGTCCACCCATCATTGAGACAATCTGTGGAAAATCATCAAATGGCAAAGTAAAGTGGGGCAAATCATCAAATCCCCGAAGTACCTTATTCTACTCTCTTTAAAGATGCTAGAAATTATGTTTTATCTTGTGATAAGTGTAGATTTGGTAATATTAGTAGGAGGAATGAGATGCCTATGAATTACTCTCTAGTGATTGAGCCTTTTGATTTCTGGGGTTTTGATTTTATGGGTCCTTTTCCTCCTTCACGCAACAACACTCACATTTTAGTAGCTGTTGATTATGTGACCAAGTGGGTTGAAGCAATCCCCATTGAGAGTGCTGATCACAAAACATCTTTGAAAATGCTCAAATATGTAATTTTCCCTAGGTTTGGTGTACCTAGTTATCTTATGACTCATGGAGGATCACACTTCACACATGGAGGTTTTAGAAAAGCTTTAGCCAAGTACGATGTCAACCATAGAAATGCTTCACCGTACCATCCTCAAACTAGTGGGAAGTTGAGCTCACCAATAGAGAGATCAAGTTGATCTTGCAAAAGACAGTTAACACTTCTAGCACTACTAGGAAAGGGCCTTATAGTGGCGTCCTTTTTTTTCCTTTAGTGGCGTATTTTAAATGCGCCACTAAGGACAAGCCACAAATAAGGCCTTATGGGTGGCGCATTCTGAAAATGCACCACCCATAAGAGTCTTAGGGGTGGCGCATTCTGAAAATGCGCCACTATTTTTTTTTTAATTTTGAATCTGGATCTGGAAAACAATTTTTTTATATTTTTTATTTTATTTTTGTCTTAGTCTCAGGTTAATATGCTTAATGCTCGGTCACTATGCTTAATCTCAGGTCAAACTTCCCCCACGGTCACCCATCCTAGCACTACTCCATCCCCAGCACGCTTAACTTCTCGGTTCTATTCAACTCCCACTCCAACTCACCTAGCAGGCACTTGTGGATATATCTATCATATAAATCCTATTGAACCATGTTGATGTCTAGGACCTTATTGATGTTCATGCGTGTGCTAAAATTTTAAATTTTTTTTGAAACTTTCCCGATGGGACCATTAACATATTTTGAACTTTTTAAAAAAAATTGAAAATAAATTTTTTTAATTTTTTTTAATGTTACTAGCTAAAATTTTCAACTTTTTTTTTAAACTTCCCGATCGGTCATCTTGCCTATTTTAAATTTTAAAAAAATAAAAAACATTATTTAAAAAAAAATCATTTTTTTCTATTACTAGTGGCGCATTTCATACAAAATGCGCCACTACTCAGTTCAATTTTTTTTTCAATTTTTTCTCTTTTTTTTGGCCTCCAGATCTTCAATCGCCCGTAACTTTTTTCTGTTAGGTTTTTGAGGATTCAAAAAATGTTCAACGAGTTACACCCCGTTGAATTTGGATATAATTTTCGAGTAGATGATTTTTCATATAAAAAACTTTTTCATCGGAGGTCGTATGCAAAAGTTAAGCCCATTTTACAAAATTCTCTAGAAATTTTGCAAAAAAAGTCGAAATTCATATTTGTAAATTTTCCTAACAACTAGACCACATATCATATGGGAAACTTATTTTCTTTTATTTTTTGACATTTTTATCATTTTCTTTGATTTTTTTTCAAATTGAAAAGGCGTTCCAGGGGGGGGGGTATTTGGGAATTTTCCCGCACAGTTTTTTCTTAGTAGTGGCGCATATGCAAGATGCGCCACCCCTAACAGCTTATGGGTGGCGCATTCTGAATGCGCCACTATTAATTCCTTAGGGGTGGCGCAATTCCAAAATGCGCCACCTATAAGGTTCTTAGGGGTGGCGCATTTCTCCAAATGCGCCACGTATAAGGGGATCCAGGGTTGGCCCAATATTAGGGGTGGCGCATTCTGGAAAATGCGCCACCTATAAGACCTTATGGGTGGCGCATTTTTTACCAGTGCGCCACCCCTTACAACATAGTGGCGCATTACATATAAAATGCGCCACTAATATGGTTTCCATGTATAGCTATTTCTCTAGTAGTGTAGGAAGGACTGGTCAAAGAAGTTAGGATTGCTTTGTGGGCGTACAAAACTGATTACAAAAACCCCATGGGCATGTCCCCGTATAAGATGGTCTATGGCAAGGCTTGCTATTTGGCATTAGAATTAGAACATAAAGCTTTCTGGAATGTTAGAGAGCTTAATGCTGACCCAAAGTTAGCCGGTGAAAAGAGCCACATGAACTTGACTTCTCTAGATGAGTAGACAAGTAAAGCTTACGAGAGTAATAAAATGTTCAAGGAAAAGATAAAGAAGTGGCATGATAGAAGGATTCTGAAACGTGAATTTAATGTTGGTGATAAAGTTTTATTGTTTATATCCTGTTTCAGGTTTTCTCCGGGTAAGTTACTTTCCAGATGGGAAGGAGCATTTCATATTGAAGAAGTATACCGCTCTGAAGCTTCAAAAAAAAGTATACCGCTCTGGTGCAATCAAGATTAATAATTTTGATGGCACCAAACCTCAAGTTGTGAATGGGAAAAGACTCAAGCATTACATGGCGGGAGATCCCGTGAACGTTGATGTAAATATAATACACAGAACAACTGATGAAGAATATGTTGCAGCCCCATTTCAGACACCATCATAAGCAGAATAAGAAAAGGTAAGTATTACGGTAAGGAAACATCGCGAACCGCCATAAAAGTTCCAGATAACGACTTTTTACTAAATATAGAAAATTCAGAGGCTAATTGGAGTCGGAGAGGAGCTCCAAGGGGCCAGGCGCCCCCTGGGGCGGCCTACCTCCTGGCCGCGCCAAGTAGCCGCCTGGGCACCCCGGAGCCCATCTCCGACTCCACTTTGGCTCGTTATCTTCCTATTGTTGCAGAAATTTTTGCTATATATTTTCCCGGATAGTCCCGGCACCGTACCTCGCGATTTCGTGTGTTTTCTTCTCGAGCTGTTTCTGCCAGGAGTTCTAATAGCTAGACCTAGGTGCCATGGCTTCCCCAAGTTCCCCCAACGACAAGTTTGTCGTCAACGTCATCAACCCTTACCTCGCTCAGGTGAAGAACCATCCTCGAACCGTCCAGTTGGAGGATGGTGTCCTTCACCAAGAAGATCTAAAGGAACCTGTGCCAAGGAGGGGAGCATCGAGGCCAGGCTAGAAGAGATGGAGCAAGAAGTCTTCAAGTACAAGAAGATGGTTGAGCGGAGTATTGAAGCCAACTTTGACATCTTAAACGAGCTGAAGACGTTCTACAAGAAGGAGATGAGGGGGATGTGGTCAAGTATCACCTCGGCAGAAGAAAGAATTGATGATTTCCAAGGGAAGATATATGATCTACACAACCAGAACTGTGAGTATGAACTAAAATTCATGCGCATGGGTTTAGGTGCTGGAAGCAGGATCTTGGAGACTGAAGCCTCTCATGGGACGGGAGAACCTCTACCATGGAAGCACTTTGTCCATGACTACATCAACAACAACAAAAACAGGAATGAGGAGTAAATCTCCTCGGGTAATGGCAACCCCTCAGTTTGTTCCAAGCTTGGGGGAGTGCCCGCTATCTTTATCTTTATCTTAGTCTTTTAGAGTCAAGTAGAGTCGTATCATGTCTAGGGAAGTTATTATATGAAATAGGTGTTTGCATTGATGTCTATCACTCCTTCTGCGGAGAGTTTGTATCCGTGAGTGCGGAGTCGTCTATGATGGAATATTAATGAGAAGTCTATTGGTTCCTTCGCTGCACTCGGTATTCTCTTCATGCAATCGACCTTATATGATGATTCTTATGGGGAGTATTGACCTTATATCAGGTATGGCTTTGAGAACCTTATTTAATTTTGGCAGCTTTGGTCATGACAACATGCATGTTTTCTCAAGTAGCGACATAGCCAAAACCTTTATGTTATTATGCTTGAAGTGTTATGTTGACAAGGAAGACAACTTGATGTGTTATGCTTACTTTAATGTTTATGCTTTATATGTTTTGCATATAAATTAGCATCAATTGTCTGTTCTCTCAAAGCCTTTGCTAGCCAAACTCTTTTCCTAGCAGATTTCTGCTTGTGCATCCTTATCCTGGAACCAATATCCTCCATATGAGTCGACCATACCTTCCTATTCGTGGTATTTCCCTACCACACCTAAAAGTATAGAATTTATGTGTTATCCTTAAATGTTCAAAATCTTCTGTTTTGTGCCTCTTGATTAGCTCATGAGGAAGTAGTAGGTAATTCATGATCTTCTTAAGTTGGACAAGTTTTACCCCGAGATTGCATGTCTAATCTGCAAACCCATAATACAAGGAGGAACTGGCATGAGATAATATAACAAACAAACCCTCCTTTACGCTTGGTCTATGAGAAATCAGAAACTTTGGCAGTGATAAACAAAGGAGATTAAGGGGATGTGATCGTACCCACTTGGGAGCCATTCCTTGAAACTTGTCCATCTTGAGAAGTAATTGAGCTATCTATTAGCATTCGTTGACAAACTATGCACCTCCCAAAATTTATTTTCATTCTGTTTGATGTAAGGATAGCACATGAGTTCTCCCTGCTTGCCTTTAACAAGGCCTTTCCTTTATTTTTGTGTTGAGTCAAGTGTCCCACTTCCTTCTTTTCCCAAAGAGAACAGACACTTGATGCCGATGAGGATTCATCCATATAATGCTGCATTAAGTTTTGCCATGCCACACCATTGTTGACATTATCTTTTGATAAGTAAGTTGTTTGCAAAAGCTTATGCCATGCAAGCATCTTCCTTTGTGTTAGCATTTTCACTTCATGACTAATAACATGTTCTTTCAAAGTCTTCGAATTGTTTCATTAAAAAGTGAAAGAGCAAAAGTAAAAGTTATTAGTTGTCCTTTGACCAAGGATATGTTTGCCATAATATGATGACTTTTCTCAGCCCTACTTTTGATTATAATTGTTATTATTTTCTCATAAGGACCTTACGAGTTGAGGTTTCTGTTGAGGATGCTTGAGTTTGATGAATAAACCTTGATGCTTCTTGTCCGTATTCTATTATCGACACTTCACTCTCTAAACTTGTGGACAGGTTTACCGAGCTCAGTATTCGCTTGGGGACAAGCGAGGTCTAAGCTTGGGGGAGTTGATACGTCCAAAATGCATAACTATTTTATATAGTAATTCTTCCTTATTCATTGATATATTTCATGATATGATGCTACTCTTATGTTGTTTTGTCTTATTTTACACAGTTTGCAACTTTCCGATGCCGAAGCAGCAGACTAGAATTTTGTGTAGATCATGTTTATGCTGCTCTTTCTTGCTAACAAAAATAATAAAATATTGCTTAGGGCAGAACAGTACCAAACATATTTATTTTGTGAGGTAAATAGCGATATGCCATGTGTAGGAATTTTACCCGCTTAACTTGACTAGTATAGGTAGATTATTTATGCTTCACCTCTTTCCATGTTTGTGTGACATGCCATGCTTGAGTGAGATGCCATGTTAATAACCTTTACTCATGTTGGTAGCTAAACAACTTGAACCTTTCTAAACATGTGGTATGGTCGTGTGTGACGAGTACTCCACTTAACCTGTTAGTAACCGCTCTCGATGGTAGGTGCGATGTCTCGTGGTGCCTTCTTGTTGATGCTTGCTCGTGAATGATTCGTAGTAATAGATGATTGCTCGTCGATTGCCTTTTCTAGTGTTTACCTGTTGTGTGCTTTCACGAGTACCTCTCAGAGACGATGCGAGCTTGAGATCAACTACACCTTCAGTTTCGTCTTCTCATCAGGTAAGGGGGAGCATATATCATGCTTATAACTTTCATCTCACTCGCGCCTAGGTGTAGGATAGAACGATTCCTTGATCCTACCACTTTATTTTCCTGCCTCTCAAATAAACCCAAACAGCCATGTCCTCCACATCCCAGAAAACCTTGTTCGGCTATGTTACTATTGCTCGCTGCTCAGCCACTGCTTAGTATGCATGCTAGGATGATATCAACTGTTATCCTGTTACTACTTGGATTGGGCTATCACATTATTATATTGTTATGGATGATATGATCATTATAATTTTGACTATATTCGATGAAGGATGGAAGGTCTAGGCTATCCCTCCCCGACGATTTGTTCCATTCGAGTCACCTAGGATCCGAGTTCCGGGTATTGGTTCTAAGACTGAGCGTGCCTAACCGCGTGTGGGACACTATGGGGTCCCCTCTTCTTACCTATCTAGCTTCAAACATTTCTGGTGGTGGCCCAAGCTAATTTACCATTTGAAAACGTGTGTGTGCGATTGTTGACCTCGCAGATTTCCAAACAACTCGGGCCAGCGGAGACAGAGTTCCTTTGTTGGTTCAAACCTGGAAGCTCGAGGGCTGCCCACAGTGATGGGTTAGTTACCCCGACCTCGTCCAGACGGAAGAGTCCGATCCGAGAGCGCGGCCGGCTTTTGGATTGGGTGTCGACTCCCCGGGGACCACCCGGATTTGTGCGTTGTTAGTTAGAGGGACCTGCCGTTTCAGATCTCTCGGGACTAAATCATTAAATGACTTCCAAGGATGGGTAGAAAATGAGAGAGATGGGCATGCGTGCGAAGCCTTGTAATGGGCAGTTGGTACACCCATGTAGGTTTAAATCTTTTCGAGAAGTTGTGTCCACGGTTATGGACGATGAAAGCTCAAGAATGATCGGAGGGGTAGGGGGTGAATGATCACTTCTAAAATTTTTAAGGAACTTAGAAGGAATTCGTGTAAACTGCGAAGGACTAAAGGCATCTCGAAGGAAATACAGTATCGAAAGACATGCATGACTCGAAAGGATTGGGAGGGAAGGAAAACATCTAAGATAAACAGGCAACGAGTAAATACATAATGTAAATGCGAGAAATTAAACGAGCCTGACACGACAATATTTGGTAAACCAGTTCACACTCTGCAAAGTGCTACGTCTGGCTGGAGGGCTGGTGATTGAACACCTGGAGCAAAACTCTCTCCGTCCTATTATCCACTGCAACAAACTCCTCGATCTTGTCCAGTTTTCACTCGTGGTAGATGATTCAGGACATCTCCGAGACCCATACAAACTTCCTTCAGCAGCGACAATTTCTCTTCGGCTGCTTGATAGGCGACGCCTAACCGTCTAGGAGACTTGCAGTTCTCCAAGATAAAAAGATCGGCAAATCTCGACCTAAGTCTCTATGAATTGCTCAATTCAGTTCAAACTTGGATTTCGTTTTCTCTCGATGAATCTTTCTTGGGATGCTCACAGTACTTCTGTCTTAGAATCTTCAGTGGAGCGGCCAACCCGAAATGGCGGGTAGGTGCGGGGTATTTATAGTTGGCGATCCCGATGGGTAAAATGACTGAAGTGACCAGATGCGACCGCTTGATGCGTGTCCACAACGGTCGGATTCCAATCACTGCGCAACTTTACTTGAGGAACAAGTAAGCTGACTTACCGAACGAATTCTCTCTCGAAGGCACGAAGTGCAAAGACTTTGCCTTCGAGCTATTCACTCGACTCAGTAAGATTTCTCTTGGTAGGCTTTCGTGGGTTTAGGCTGAGCAGAGCAAATTCACTTCGACTAAGATCTGAACTAGAAATCCCCTCTTGATAGTATGGTTTTTCCTACGAATCAAGAAAATAGAGAGAAACTAGTAAAAAGACTAAGTCTTCGACCAGTTTTAGCTTTCTCCTCGTTGCGCTTTTACTCAAGAGTTCAACGACATTTTTAGGGGTCGTCTTCCTTCAAAGGTTTCGGTAGTTGACTATAGCTTCGCTGCAGTGAGTTGTCCTTCGACCTTCTCCTTGCAAACTCCATTCTTTCGGAACCTAAGTATCTGTTTATACTCGAAAACAATATTTGTTCCACTTCTGCTTTGTCCAACAATCTCCAAAACCTTCGGGGGCAAAACTTGTTCTTACAATCTCCCCCTTTTTGGACGATTGTTGACAAAACAGGCATCGATAAATAATTTGAATTTTTTTTGAGTTTTCGATGATAAACCATCGCTAAGATCGATGAAATACTCCCCCTTGATGTATGCACGGAAGATAAGAATTTCCTGTGAAGTGCATATTTGACAAGTAGAGTGTCGAGGGAAAACCATCATAATCTTAGCGAGTGAAATTGCATTCCAGATAATATCCAATAATACATATGCAATCTCCTCGATTCACCTGTGAACTTATATGAAAGATACCATCCTGCAAAAGGTTAAGTATCGCAAGCAGCAGATAGATATCTTACGATAAAAAAATAGCAGTTCACAGACCTACTTAGAGTTAGTTACAACCAGATCGAATATGAATCGAAAGTTTGTTGAAATTACTCAGAAACTTCAAAGTTCAAAAGTTCAACGGACAAAAAGGAAAGCCCTTAACCCCGTTGGCAAACTAATTTCTTCGATGCCACTACATCTCCCCCTTTTTGTCACAACGTACAAAAATTCGAGAGAATAGGGTCGAAAGAAATCCGTACTCGCTTGGGCGGGGCTGGTGAGGTCGAGAAGATTCGGCGAGCGTTGGAGCACGACGAATGGGCCGACCGCCTGGTGGAGTAATCTTCGTTCTAAATGAATGTTGATCTCTAGAAGATTCCAGTTGCGATTCCGGCGGAGTCCTGGGGCTTCGAGGAAGTGGAGAGTAAACTCTCGCTTGGCGTGGAGGCGCTTCATCTTTGTCGGAGTCGGAGGACATGCTATTCACCATGATGTGATAGTAATCATCAACACTGAGCACGTCCCTAATCTTCGGCAGCAAAGGAATATTGAAATCTGGTCGATCGACACGATCATCATTAGTCCAGTTCCTGTTAAGATGGGAGGATATTCTTCGAAGCCGCAGCGCTGAAGTTGACCGAGGGAATTGAACTTGCGCAGTCCTTTCCAATCGCGGCGAAGGAATTCACGCAGCATTTGATTATTGTTCATGGCAATGTTGCGCAAATGGTTGATCTCATCCATCATCTTCTGCTTCTGAAGGAAATCTTGGTCAATATGATGTTGAAGCATTTGCTGGGACCGAAGAGAAACCTCCATGTGGTGCACTGGCTTGATAAATTTCGAGCGAATATTGCACTCAGTCATTTGGGCGCGGATGCCAGTGTGTTCTGCAAACTGATCGTTGGGTCGAGTAACAATCTGCAATACTTCCCTTACTGGTGGAGTGAAAATCTTGGGGAATATTGATACGGGGAAGGGCACGTCCCGAGAGTAAGTGCAGATAGCCATCAGCCAAGGTGGATATGGCTTGTGGGGATTGTGATCATTAGCACAAGACACCAATATGAGAATGAAGTAGTCTTCAAAATCGAAGGGATGGTCGTGGACTAACTTCAAGAGAGCAAGTTTCACATCGTGAGGAATTGAAAAATCATCGTGCACATCGAGCATTGGCATCAAGGTCTTCGAAAGAATATAGAACCTTGCCTTTGCTTCAAAGACTAGATGCCTTGGCTTTGGCTCAGCAGGGTAGTGATCTCCTACGACATCTGGATTCATCAATGAAGAAAATTCAGCAGGAGTTGGAGCAGGCAAATCATGCAGCTTGTGTGGTAATCCTTCGAAATGAGGCAAATTGATGATGGCCAGAAATTGATTGACAGTCATATGGAATACTTGGCCTTGAATCATATAATCAATTTTCCACGTCTTCGAAATCTCAGGATCACCAGTGACATAAAGTGTGGCATAAAATTGCTTGATAAGCTCGGGATTGTAGCCACAATCGAGAGCAAACATTTTATGAGCATGCAGACCATCAATTGTTTCGGCAAAATTCTCGAAACATGAAGTGGCGTACACCGAAGGCATATCGAGGTACTGATGCTGCAAAACTCTCACCTTGTTGTACAGCACACGAGTGTAATAGATGGCTTGCTCTTGGGGCCAAAACCGAAGAGAATATGCATTTCTGGGCTTCTCGTAGGGATTGGTCCCGAAGAAAAATGGCTTGTGTTCCCGCCTCTTAAATATAGGGCCTCCTCGAGGAACATCAGGGCGGAACAATGGCAGCATTTCTCTCGGATGAGTAGAATGAAGCAGCTCATCGACTAGAAAGACTTCAACAACATTATCTGGCATTTGAAATATTGGCTCAGCAGGTCGAGGAATTGAAGATGGAACATTGAGAATATCCTGAGCTGGGATGGCTGCAGGAGCATTTTCCTCGGCCTGTTCTTCGATGGCAACTCCTTCGTCGGCAGTGGCATTTTGGGCGGCCTCCTCAGTCTCCATAGCCTCAATATCTTCATTCAGTTGGGCAAAAACATCCAACATTTCTTCGTCCGAAGAGTTTGATAAGGAGGAGGAAGAACTGTCACTCGAACTGGTATCGCTAGAACTTTGTCCTTCGGCAGCATCTTGGATGGAGGAAATAGTTGTTATATCAACATCGGCTTCTTCTCCTTCGTTCAGAGTCTGGGCAGAGAAATAGTCCTTCTGCGCATATGGAATGGGGGCTTGACGTTCTTGCTCGACCTGAGCATGTTGCTCGGTCTCAATTTGAGCTTGGGGCTCGCTGGCTGGGGTGGTCGATGGAATGACATGAGGTGGTGATGGTGGGTTGGGTAGTGTAGACAAAGCTTTTGGTGGAAAGGGTTGACGAGGTGGTGGAGTTTGTTGTCGAGGTGGACGAGTGGCTTGGCGACGGGGTGGAGTGGTTTGGCGAGCTGGTGGAGTTTTCTTACGGGGAGGAGTGGGTTTCTTGGCGGGGAGTGGTGCAGTTTCCTGTCGTGCTGTTGCAGCAGCGACCTCAGAAGATTTTTGCTTCTTGGCATTTTTCTCTATCTCTGGCGTCCCACGCACAGAGGTTGGGGCAGCAGACTTTCTCTTTCGAGATTGTCTCTTGGACAGGGCTTCATTGTGCTCCTTGCACATAGCAGATACAATTTGTCGAACCTTTTCATTGACTGTAGCTATGTTTTCTTTTTATGCCCTTCTGAATTCTTCAAGGGTTGCAATCTTGGTCTTGAAAAACTGTCGGGACACAAGGTCCTCAGTTTCTTCTCGAAGCTGCTGGGTGTAAAACCTCTCTTGTTCTCTCTCCTTCCGATCCTTGGTAAGATATTCTTCCCAACAAATCATGTATCGAGAAATTCGCTCTTGTATCTCTGGTGGGACATCATCCTCGGCAGTGATTTTGCTCGGTGTGGTGGCCATACGCCAAAGTATGTTGGAAATCTGTGCTGCATCCCATGTAGCATTTTCAGCAGAATCTCCCTCGTTGGAGCTTTGTTCATCGGCACGAGGGCCAGTTACAACTGGAGCAGCAGGGGCAGGAGCAGGGGCAACTCGAGGAACTGGAGCAGCATGAGCCTTCTGCCTAGCCTCTTTGGCTTTCTTCTCGGCCTCCTTGGTGGCCTTGGCAGTAGCAATGTGTTTTGTTACAGCACTAGGGGCCGCAGCTTTATCCTTCGAGGCACTAGGGGCCTCAGCATTTTTATTCGCAGCACCAGCGATTGCATCCTTTTCCTTCGTGACTTTGGGAGTAACTACTTTCTCAGTGGCACTTGGGGCCACGACCTTTTCCTTCGGAGCACTGGGGACATTGCCTCCTTCAATCTGGCGTCTATATTTCTCGCTAACCAGATGCAAGATGCCCAACTGTTGAGCAACTCTTGCCTTCTTATGCTCGGGTTGACTGTGGAAATTGAACAGCTTTGCCTTTTCCAAGTCCTGTGCTTCAAGAGCTTGCTGCTTGGCCAGCCTTTCCTGTCGCTGGATCAGGGTCTCATCATCTTCAGCCACTTGGGGGAGCAGAGGAAATAGGCACTGGGGGAGCAGAGGAAATAGGCGGATCTATGACCAAATTGGTCATGTCAATTGTTGCTCGAGGAGCCTTAGCAGCTGGCTCCTGGATCCTAACGCCTTTATTGCTCGACTTTTTCTTTCTCTTGGCAGATTTCTTGCCAGCCTTCGGTTTGGCGCTTGGACCAACTTCCTCGGTATCCTTAGCAGCAGCAGCCTTCCTGGCTTTGGCTTCCTTTCGCTTTTCTGCTCGGGTAGCTCGAGCCTCAACCACCTCTTTAAAATCAGCAGTTGTTTTGAGAGAGGATGGGTGAGCATCTTCTGGAGGAGGTGGTCGATTATCTTTCATCCACTTGGGCCTTAATGACTTGACATCAGACCAGGGATTTTTCAAAGCAAACAGCCTCTCCCAACGAGGAATAAGTGACTTGTATTCATACCAACGAAGCGCTTGAAGCCTTTGAATCTTTGCAATATGTTTTCTCTTGTTCGATCATCTTCCTCAGAGCCATCCGGCGTTCTCAGTTTCTTCTCGATGATCAATTCCTCTTATAAACCTTCAGAGTTGTTGGTGATTCTTGAACGACCTCCCACACGCTTGGGTGCTCTGAAATTTCCTTTGTTTTCAGACATTTTCCTAGATCAGATGGGGAATCGACTGAAAACGCTAGAAACAAATTTCCCAAGAATCAACAATCCAAACGGATCAAACAGACCGTAACTCGGTGATGTACAACGGCTACGGCGGCGCAGATGAAGATCCTCATTGACGGGAAGGTCTCCGGTGACTTCCTTCCGGCAGCAAAGCGGCGAGGGAATTGTCGGCGACGAACAGCACGTCGGCGCGCGAGAGAGAGCTTCGGGAGCGCAGAGATGAAGTCGAGGAAATTGCGTGTTCTGTGTTGGTGTGGTGGATCGGTATTTATAGGGGAGGGGTCTGACATAACTGTCAAATCCGCTACAACGGCGCAGATTCCGCGTCTCTCCGCATTCAACGGACGGATTTTGTGGAAAAAATCGCGGGAAAATCCAAACAAACCGAAATAAAGTTGCTCCACGTCCGAGACCAAACGCATCGAACATCGAGTATAAAAGTAGATAAAAGTTCAATAGATTTTCCTTCGGAATCAATGAAATTCGAAGGGAATCTTAATCGAGTACAAATATACATGTTCACGAGAGAAAAGCAAAGATGGGGTAGGGATAGAATAGAGGGATAACAGGGTCCGATACTTAATCAATCCGAGGGAAAAACAGTGATAAGAAAACTCGGAGTGATAAGTGTATAGGACAACATCAAACGAACAAAAACAAACGAAAAAGAAACACGATAGAAAACTAACGTAAGTAAACATCATAGAAAGAAAACATATAATACATAGTACCAATAGTATGATCTTACTACACATTGCGTGAGTCCAGTATGTTCAACTCACACCTTAGTGCACAAAACCTTTTCTCATCCAGGGGCTTCGTAAAGTTATCAGCCAATTGATCTTCGGTGCGAACATGACTGACAACAATATCTTTTCACTGAACGTGATCTCGAAGAAAATGATGACGAATATCAATATGCTTCGTTCGAGAGTGTTGCACAGGATTATGGGCAATCTTGATAGCACTCTCGTTATCACATAACAATGGAATTTTCTTCACAAGAATACCATAGTCTTTCAGCGTTTGGTTGAGCCACAGAATTTGAGTGCAGCATGAACCGGCATCAATATACTCGGCTTCAGCCGTAGAAATAGATAAACAATTTTGCTTCTTTGAAGCCCAACAGACAAGAGATCTACCGAGAAAATGACATGTGCCTGAGGTAGATTTCCTATCGACTCGATCACCAGCCCAGTCAGAATCAGAATATCCAACGAGATCAAACTGGGCACCCTTGGGATACCATAGTCCCAAAGTTGGTGTATGAGACAGATATCGAAGAATTCGCTTGAAAGCAATATGATGTGATTCTTTCGGGGTTGCCTGAAAACGAGCACACATACAAACTGATAGCATAATGTCAGGTCTAGATGCACAAAGGTAACGAAGCGAACCGATCATCGAGCGATATTCTTCTGATTGAAAGGTTTGCCCTTCTCATCAGCATCTAGGTGTACATTCGTAGGCATTGGAGTCTTGATAGTTTTGCAACTGACAAGATCAAACTTCTTCAGGAAATCTCTGAGATACTTCTTTTGAGAGATGAAAGTCCCATTCTTCTGTTGACGGATTTGAAGTCCGAGAAAGACCTTCAATTCACCCATCATAGACATTTCATATTTCTTCGACATCATACGAGCAAATTCTTCGCTGATATCAGGATTAGTACTGCCAAATATAATATCATCGACATAAATTTGACACACAAAAAGATCAGTTTTGTATGCACGAGTAAATAGAGTCGGATCAGTTGTTCCTGGTTTGAAGCCCTTCCTCAGGAGAAAATCCTTCAGTGTTTCATACTAAGCACGAGGTGCTTGCTTTAACCCATATAGGGCCTTGTACAACCTGTACACCTTATCTGGATTCTTCAGGTCTTCAAAACCTGGTGGCTACATAACATATACTTCTTCTTCGATTTCACCCTTAAGAAATGCACTTTTGACATCCATTTGATATAGCAATATACCATTGTAATTGGCAAAAGCAAGCATGACACGAATGGATTCAAGTCGAGCAACTGGAGCATAAGTCTCACCGAAATCAATACCTTCGATTTTGGTGTAGCCTTGTGCAACTAGTCGAGCTTTATTCCTTACAACAATGCCATCTTCATCTTGCTTGTTGCGAAAAATCCACTTCGTACCAATGATATTATGCTTCTTCGATCAGGTCTATCGACGAGGGACCATACTTTATTTCTCTCGAACTGGTTAAGTTCTTCGAGCATTGCAGTCATCTAGTCTGAGTCCTTCATGGCTTCATCGAATTTCGATGGTTCTAGCATGGATACAAACAAAATATTTCCACAGAAGTTAGCTAAACGAGTACGAGAACGAGTGGTGGGACGACCTGGTAAACGAATCTCATCGAGTATTGAGTCGACGTCCACTCTTGTTCAAACACGAGGTAAAGCTTATTCAACAGCTTGCGGATCCGGTTGTTCTTCGAGATCAGCTTGACCTTCAGGATCAGCTTGTCCTTCGGGATCATTTCCTTCGGGTTCAGCTTGACCTTCGGGTTGAACATTTTCTTCGTTTATGCGTTCTCCTTCGAACTGTACATCATTAGCTTCAGGATGTTGATCTCCAGCGCCCCGGGCTATGTGTGGGAACATTGGACCATCATCATCCTTGTTGGCTTGATGTGCATTTCCTTTGACAGGCCGAATATCTCCAATAGCCATGTACCAGATAACTTCATCCAAAGGTGGTTCATCCAGGTTAAGAGGTAATTGCTCCTTTTGAGAGTCGTTAGTTTCATCAAATCGAACATTTACAGTTTCTACAACTTTGCCTAGATGAGAGTTGTAAACTCTGTAAGTGTGAGAATTTGAACCATAACCTAGGTCAAAACCTTCGTGTGCCTTTGGGGCAAACTTGGAGCTGTGATTCATATCTCTGATATAACATGGAGCACCAAAAACCCTGAGATATGAAACATTCGGCTTTTTACCAGTGATAAGCTCATGTGAAGTTTTCTTCAGAAATTTGTGCAGATAAACCTTGTTGATGATATGACTTGCAGTATTAATTGCTTCGGCCCAGAACCTGATAGGATTCTTGTATTCAGCAAGCATTGTTCTCGCCATTTCAATAAGTGTTCGATTCTTTCTCTCGACCACACCATTCTGTTGCGGTGTATAAGCAGCCGAGAATTCATGAGTAAAGCCATATTCATCATGAAATTCTTAAATATGAGTGTTTTTGAATTCTGTACCATTATCACTTCTGATATGCTTGAGAGATAATTCATATTCAGTCTGAGCTCTCTTTGCAAAAATTTTGAAAATTTCAACAACCTTGCTCATGTCATCTAGGAAGAAAACCCAAGTATATCGAGAGAAATCATCAACAATAACCAGATCATACTTGTTACCTCCAAGGCTAGCATAATTTTGAGGACCGAATAAATCCATATGAAGCAATTCAAGAGGACGAGTAGTAGTCATGATAGTCTTAGCTGAGTTATGTTTCTTGTCAATCTTTCCTACTTCACAGGCACTACATAGACGATCTTTATCGAATTTCACATTATCAATTCCAACGATATTCTTCTTCGAGATAAGAGTTTGAAGATTTTCCATTCCTGCATGACCAAGTCTTCGGTGCCATAACCAACTAGAAGTGGCTTTAGCCGTTAAGCATGTGGTCGCTGCAGGTCCTGAGGAGAAATCAACAATATAAAGATCACCTTTGCGATATCCTTCGAACACGAAGGAATAATCATCCTGTGAAAAGACAACACAACGAGAAGCGGAAAACAGTACAAGCATACCCATATCACAAAGTTTTGAGATAGACATAAGATTATATCCCCGTGATTGAACAAGCATAACTTTGTCAATATGCGTATCCTTCGATATAGCAACCTTACCCAAACCAAGTACTTTTCCTTTGTTATTGTCACCGAAGGTAATATATCTCTGAGAAGATTCAGTGAGTTTGTCATCGGTGAAAAAATCTTTGTCTCCAGTCATATGATTTGTACAACCACTATCCATGACCCATTCGGATCCACCGGAGATATAGCCCTGCAGAATAATTAGTTCTTCTTAACCACCCACAAATGAGCAGGTGACTTAGAAGGCATGGAACTGCTAGATGAAGCAGCGATATTATAGCGAAGATGATTATATTGACGAGGGGTTAGAGTACTGGTAGGTAAAAGCAGTTTTGGTGTTATTGTCGCGATGAAGATAAACATTTCTATTAACCCGATAGTATTCCTTCTGGGGAACATTTGAAGCAGGACCCAAGGGTTCATTTCTATCCTCGAGAGAATAGTAGTGATTCGGTGGTACCGAGGATTTTCCCTGCATAGAATGGTTAGGGGGTAGTTTTTCTACGAGAAATTTGCGAACCCAAATCTGTCGCTTATAGAAACCATTCTTCGAAGGAGTACCAACGAATTCTGCTGACACCTTTCCTTCCTGATCTTTGGCAAGCTTGTAGTCAGAATCAAGTGATTTATCAACAATAGCCTTATCAGTTTTGCAGTTGAAACCTGAAAGGTTAGCTATATCAATGGGCTTATCCTTCGCCAGAACCCATATAGTTTTAGGATACTGCTCGGGTTCCCAGTAGGTGCCATCAGGGTTGAGTTTCCTTACGAAACCAACTCCTTCGTCTCGAGGATTCCTATGAAGTAGAGCCTTCCTTAGGATATCACATAGGTACTGGTGTCCCTGCACACTTTTGAACATGCCTGTTTCAAATAAATTTCTCAACCTGAGGAGCTCCTCGATAACGGTTTCCTCGTTCGAGGGGTTAGCATCATCAATAACAATAGGTTGCTTTCCTTTCGATTTCTCAGAAATAGACTCAATTTTACTTTGTTCCAAACAAGTCAAGCAAGGTGAAGTACATTCATTTTAAGCTCCTGGGCTCTGTTGAGCAATGAGCGTGAGATTGACACTCTCCAACTCTTCATGAGCCTCTCTCAGTTTCTCGAGATCCATTTTCCTTTGAAGAATTCATAGGTTAGCTTCTCGTAGTCCACTGAGAGAAGATAATTCCGAGAGGAAAGTTCATCATACTTTTGCTTCAGAGCAGCATGCTCATTTGTCAAAGTTTGACCTTTCTCAATCTCATCGATCAACAAAGTTTCAGATTTTTGAATAGTTTCACTTAGAGAATCTAGTTCATCTTGTTGGATAGAAGCAATTTTGGCAAGTTTGGCATAGCTTATCCTAGAGTTACTTTCATAAGAAGATCCATCAGAGGTATCGTAGGAATTCTTAGAAGAGGATACCTTAGCCTTGGCCATGAAGCAGTAAGCTGGAGATTCATCTTCATTTCTTTGGTTGGTGAAGACTGAACTTGAAGTCTTTTTCGAAGAAAATGCTAGACCAGCAACACCATCAGATTCAGAACCAGAACCAGAACCAGATCTTGAGTTTAATTCAGCTTCGGAACCGGAGGCTTCATCTTCAGAGTTCATCTATTTACCCAAATAGGCTTTGGCACGGTGAAAATTCTTGCGTCGAGAGGAATGTGACTTCGAGGAAGAACTCTTTTGATGCTTGTGGTACTTCTTCTTCTTGTCATCATCAGAACCATCTTTCTTGTCTTTTCCGGACTTTGAATCATATATCTTCGACTCATAGTTTTTGCTCGATCTGTGTGACTTGCTCGAAGATTTGCTGTGAGAGTGCTTTGATCTATGTTCAATTTCCCAGAGAGGACAATCAGCAATGAAGTGACCTGGCTTCTTGCACTTGTAGCAACAATTATCTTTCACTGAAGAGTTTCTGGATGATGATCGATGCTGTGATGAATTACTCGAATGTCTGGAAGAGTAGTTTTTCTTCGGTGAAGAGGAATTCCTTCTCTGGAAGCGGTTGAATCTTTTCATCATCAGTGCCAGATCCTTTCCAATGTTCTCGGGGTCATCAGTGGCACCTCCAGATTCAGAACTGGCTTCAGGAGTGGAATGATGCGACGCTATGGCCTTAAGTGCATGAGATTTTCTTCGAGTTCCGTTGACATCTCGTTTTTCCCCTTCTTCCATCTCGAAAGTGTTGAGTCTCTCGAGAATATCAGCGGCAACAAGATCCTTGAAATCAGTTCTTTCCTTGATCATCAACACAATGTGATCGAAGGAATCATCAAGCGAACGGAGCAAAGTTCTGACCACGATCCGATTGGTAATGTCTTCGGCAACGAGGGAAATCAGTTCATTTGACAACGCAGTGAGTCTGCTGTATATGGAGTTAACTTTCTCTCCCTCGTGCCTCTTGAATCGATAGAATTTGCTTCGAAGGGTGTCAATACGAGCATCTTTCTGAGTAGAGACACCTTCACCAATCTTCTCGAGATAGTCCTAGACACCTTTGGCCGAAGAAATATTCTTGACTTCGTGATATTTTTCTGGAATCAGATGATTTGTGATGAATACCCAGACTTCAGAATCGAGCGCCATCTTCTTTGCCTCTTCAGAAGTGATAGAACTTTTGTCTTTGACATTTACACCATTCTTGACAACTTCCCAAGCGGCAGAGTTGATGGCCATGATGTTCCTCTTCATTTTGTCCTTCCAATAAGGATAGTCCTTCCCATTGTAAATAGGAATCGGTTCCCCCGACCGAACAGCTGCAAACGATATTCTTGAAAACACTCCAGGTGGTTAGACCAAAATACGCAGAGTGTAGGGAGTGCCTAGCTCTGATAACAATTGAAAGCTCAAGAATGATCAGAGGGGGAGGGTTGAATGATCACTTCTAAAAATTCTAAGGAACTTAGAAGGAATTCGTGCAAACTGCAAAGGACTAAAGGCATCTCGAAGGAAATACAGTATCGAAAGAAATGCATGACTCGAAAGGATTGGGAGCGAAGGAAAACATCTAAGATAAACAGGCAACGAGTAAATACATAATTTAAATGCGAGAAGTAAAATGAGCCTGACACGACGATATTTGGTAAACCAGTTCACACTCTGCAAAGTGCTACGTCTGGTTGGAGGGACTGGTGATTGAACACCTGGAGCAAAACTCTCTCCGTCCTATTATCCACTGCAACAAAGTCCTCGAGCTTGTCAAGTTTTCACTCGTGGTAGATGATTCAGGACATCTCTGAGACCTTTACAAACTTCCTTCAGCAGCGACAATTTCTCTTCGACTGCTTGACAGGCGACGCCTAACCGTATAGGAGACTTGCAGTTCTCCAAGATAAAAAGATCGGCTAATCTCGACCTAAGTCTCTGTGAATTTCTCAACTCAGTTCAGACTCTGATTTGGTTTTCTCTCGATGGATCTCTCTTGGGATGCTCACAATACTTCTGTCTTAGAATCTTCAGTGGAGCAGCCAACCCGACATGGCGGGTAGGTGCGGGGTATTTATAGTTGGCGATCCCGATGGGTAAAATGGCTGAAGTGACCTGATGCGACCGCTTGACGCGTGTGCACAACGGTCGGATTCCAATCACTACGCAACTTTACTTGAGGAACAAGTAAGCTGACTTACCGAACGAGTTCTCTCTCGAAGGCACGAAGTGCGATGACTTTTCCTTCGAGCTATTCACTCGACTCAGTAAGATTTCTCTCGGTAGGCTTTCGTGGGTTTAGGTTGATCGGAGCAAATTCACTTTGACTAAGATCTCAACTAGCAAACCCCTCTTGATAGTACGGTTTTTCCTACGACTCAAGAAAATAGAGAGAAACTAGTAAAAAGACTAAGTCTTCGACCAGTTTCAGCTTTCTCCTCGTTGCGCTTTTACTCGAGAGTTCAACGACATTTTTAGGGGTCGTCTTCCTTCAAAGGTTTCGGTAGTTGACTGCAGATTCGCTGCAGTGAGTTGTCCTTCGACCTTCTCCTTGCAAACTCCATTCTTTCGGAACCTAAGTATCTGTTTATAATCGAAAACAATATTAGTTCCACTTCTGCTTTGTCCAACAACCTCCAAAACCTTCGGGGGCAAAACTTGCTCTTACAGACGACTTGAGACCTACTCCTTGTTCATAGACAACAACAACTGAGATAATCTTAACAACTTGATCAACGTGTGTGTGCCTTGACTACTTCTTCTTCGTCGGGATGCGAAGAGGAGGACAAGGACAGGATAGGTGTTATGTTTGCGTAAGTAGTTGATAGCAAGATTTGTTGGAGGCTATTCCTCATCGAATTCTTGGATCTCATCTTACTCCAAAATAGACCGTTAGCCACTCATATATTGCTAGTGCGTCTGCAACCTCACCACTACCCCCATCTTACCCGTGAGAAGTTAGGTACAAGACTTGGATATAGCTCACCTCTTCTTTTCTCTTTTACTCACGTTATGCAACGATCTTGGACTTCAGAGGAGCTCAACGACCCTTCTTCTGGACTCCTTCGCGGAGACTCGACGAGGACTAGTTAGGCGGATCTCGGCGGAGGGCCTGGACCCGTGTGGTTATGGGGATCGATGATTTTCTCTTTGCCGCTAGGCATTTGATTGTAGTATGTACCCAGACATGTATCTTCCGCTGATGTATTGTATTAAGCCAGTTGTATGCCGGTTGTATGAGATGTTGTATCCTTGTATCAGTAATGTTGTGATATCATGTTGGAAATCCGGGGCGTATGACTTCATCATATGTCGCGGTGGGACCGATATGTGCTTCGTCCCCGGATCTGGATGGAAACATCTAGATCTGGAACAGTACTGCATATCGGGCCTTACAACTTGGTATTAGAGCCTTACCGACCGTAGGATCCCTTCTTTGGCCGAAGTCGAGTCTAGACAAAAACTATTTTTTTTGGTTACTAAATTAGTTATCGGACAGTAGGAATCTTTTTACTCCTTATCCTTGCTCTGGTCAGGAAAAGTGTCGTAAGTGTTTTAATCTCGACTTATCCCCTTTCAAATTTAGGATCTCGAGTGTGTCGAGTTTCGGAACCGGTACAATGTCTTGCTTGCAGCGTATTGTCTAGATTCCGATCTCAGGTTTGGGAAATCCTATAGTACACTTAGTTCTTCCGACTATGGGTAAACATCTTGGTCGTCTGTTGACTTCAGTCCTCTTGCCCAGTATCTTCACAATTCCAGTGAGAATGCTTCCCTTGATCGTTGCTTTGAATTCTCGTTCTTCCTCTTGACACTGACGGTTTCGTTTTTTCGACGATGTCGTCTCTCTGCGGAAAGAATCTCGACGGAGTTTGACGTTCGACATGGAGAAGAGTCCCTTGTTGGTGGTGTTGAAGATTGTCGACTCTCTTTTCTCTCCCCTCCTCTCCCCCGGGTCGTCCTGGTTCTCGGGACGAGATCCCCTGTTGGTGGTGTTGTATTGTAACAGCCCAGATTTCACAAAAATAATTTTTTTGTTTTCGTTGTGAATTGGTTGATTGCCTGCTTTGTTTGCGGTGCTTGCATCCCTGATTTATCGATTGGCGATTATTTTACCCCTCTTATCTCGTACCGGACGGAGACCGACGCTTGCCATCCTGACACTCAACATTTGCGACACCGGGTTTCACCCGATCACCATCGCGAAAACCGGCACAAGACCAGCCGTAGCCAACGGAAAAAAAAACCCGTTTAATAAGTAAACGGGATATTTTTATAGCGCGCCGGAAAGTGTTCTCGGAACGGTTCCCGCGTGAGGTGAACGCCGCCGGCTCGACGAGCTGATCGCGTAGTTTGCAGTTTTACCCGAATCGGAGGTCCTACGGACCCCCGGTGGTCAGAAACGTAAACACCCTGCGCGCGAGAGGAAAACTGGGGATGCATTTGTAAACTGCCAGCCACCTGGGCTATATAAAGACCACCACTCTCCCACCCCTTTCTAGTGTTTCCCCTAGCAAAAATTGCAGCCATCCCCCTGAAATTGTCTCAGATCTACTCCCAAACCCCTACAACTCCCGAAACCCTAGCTCCAGCTGCTCCCGACCGTCAGATCGGGCGATCGGAGGGATGCGGTTGCGCCACGACGAGCCGAAGGGGTCTTCTCCCACCTCCACCCGATCCAACCGTCGCGGCCCGCCGCCGGGCTGGATCTAGGCCCCGTGGGTCCGCCTCAGCCGCCGCCCGAGCTCCTTCCCCGCCGTCCGTGTCGGAGTTGCTCTGGCCAGCCGTCGCAGCCGCGCAACCACAGACCGCTGGTGAGCCTGCGCGCGCCTCCTTCCCTCCCTTTCCCTCCCCTAACCTCCCTCCTTCTCTGCTGCAGCCTAAGACCGGAGCCGCCGCCGCCCTCCATGGCAAGGACGTCGAGTAGAAGCTCGATGTCGCCGCACAACGCCCGGATCCGGCGTGGAGCCGCACCCTCGACAAGATCCGATGAGTCCCTCCGCCAATGCGCCCGGTCCGCAATCCCTGCCTGCCTGCGCCGCCGCGCCGTGCTTGCCGGAGGCCGCCGCCGAGTTCGATCCAGGCGGGATCGGGGCACAGCCTCCAGCCGCCCGCTCGCTCATGGGCCGAGCCAGCAACCAGCCCAGCTGACCCGACGCCCTCAGCCCGCAGCCCTCTCTGGCCCAGGACGAGATCCCTTATCCATCGCCCACACTGCACCTGGGCCTGGCCCACCCGGTAAGCGCCCCTTCGCCTTTTTTTTCTCTCTGTGCGTGTTGGGCTTGGCCCACTACTGGTTACGTTTATGTTGCGCGTGTAGGCGATGAATAGACTATTTAGCGCCCCTTGGTTTGGCCCAGCAGTAGCTAGACTCGGCCCAGGAGACGTATAGTTTTCTCTTTTGTTTATTAATTAAATGGCAGATTGTATAGTTTTATTGCGATGCCCGTATCTTTTTAACGGTAGCTCGGATCGCGATGCGTTAAACATGGAGTTTCTTAGAATTTCGTGTAGAATAACAAAATGTGCTCCTTTTCCATGTTTGAGCTTGTTAACATGCTGTTTACTGCTATTTACATCGCATGCCACTGTAAACTGTAATTGCCATAACTTTTCAATCGTTGCTCCGATAAAAATGTTTCTTATATGAAACTTGACTAGAATTTTGTGTAGATCATGTTTATGCTGCTCTTGCTTTCTAATAATAATAATAAAATATATTTTTAGGGAAAAACAGTACCAAACATATTTATTTTGCGGGGTAAATAGCGATATGCCATGTGTAGGAATTTTACCCGCTTAACTTGACTAGTATTTTTTTAAAGCAACTTGACTAGTATAGCTAGATTATTTAGGCTTCACCTCTTTCCATGTTTGTGTGACATGCCATGCTTGAGTGAGATGCCATGTTAATAACCATTGCTCATGTTGGTAGCTAAACAACTTGAACCTTTCTAAACGTGCGGTATCCTCGTGTGTGACGAGTACTCCACTTAACCTGTTAGTAACCGCTCTCGACGGTAGGTGCGATGTCTCGTGTTGCATTCTTGTTGATGCTTGCTCGTGAATGCTTCGTAGTAATAGATGCTTGCTCGTCGATTTCCTTTTCTAGTGTTTACCTGTTGTGTGCTGTCGCGAGTACCTCTCGGAGACGATGCGAGCTTGAGATCGACTACACCTTCGGTTTCTTCTTCTCATCAGGTAAGGGGGGGCATATATCATGCTTATAACTTTCAGCTCACTCGCGCCTAGGTGTAGGATAGAACGATTGGTCGATCCTACCACTTTATTTTCATGCCTCTCAAATAAACCCAAACAGCCATGTCATCCACATCCCAACAAATCTTGTTCAGCTATGTTACTATTGCTCGCTGCTCAGCCACTGTTTAGTATGCATGCTAGGATGCTATCAACTGTTATCCTGCTACTCCTTGGTTTGGGCTATCACATTATTATATTGTTGTGGATGATATGATTATTATAATGTTGACTATATTCGACGAAGGATGGAAGGTCTAGGCTATCCCGCCCCGACGCTTTGTTCCGTTCGAGTCACCTAGGATCCGAGTTCCGGGTATTGGTTCTAAGACTAAGCATGCCTAACCGCGTGTGGGATACTATGGGGTCCCCTCTTCTTACCTATCTAGCTTCAAAAAAATTCTAGTGGTGGCCCAAGCTGATTTACCATTTGAAAACGTGTGTGTGCGAGTGTCGACCTCGCAGATTTCCTAAGAACTCGGGCCAGCGGAGACAGAGTTCTTTTGTAGGTCCAAACCTGGAAGCTCGAGGGCTGCCCACGGTGATGGGTTCGTTACCCCGACCTCGTCCAGACGGAAGAGTCCGATCCGAGAGCGCGGTCGGCTTTTGGATTGGGTGTCGACTCCCCGGGGGCCATCCGGATTTGTGCGTTGTTAGTTAGAGGGACTTGTCATTTCGGATCTCTTAGGACTAAATCATAAAACGGCTTCCTGTGATGGGTAGAAACTCAGAGAGATGGGCGTGCGTGTGGAGCCTTGTAATGGGCAGTTGGTACACCCCTGCAGGGTTAAATCTTTTCGAGAAGTCGTCTCCACGGTTATGGACGACTTGAGACCTACTACTTTTTCCTAGACAACAACAACTGAGATAATCTTAAAAACATGATCAACGTGTGTGTTCCTTGACTGCTTCTTCTTCGTCGGGATGCGAAGAGGAGGACAAGGATAGGATAGGTGTTATGTTTGCGTAAGTAGTTGATAGCAAGACTTGTTGGAGGCGATTCCTCATCGAATGCTTGGTTCTGATCTTACTCCAAAATAGACCGTTAGCCACTCATATATTTCTAGTGCATCTGCAACCTCACGAGTACCCCCATCTTACCCGTGAGAAGTTAGTTACAAGACTTTGATATAGCACACCTCTTCTTTTCTCTTTTATGCACATTATGCAACGATCTTGGACTTCAGAGGAGCTCGACGACCCTTATTCTGGACGCCTTCGCGGAGACTCGACGACGACTAGTTAGGCGGATCCTGGCGGAGGGCCTGTACCCGTGTGGTTATGGGGATTGATAATTTTCTCTTTGCCGCTAAGCATTTGATTGTAGTCTATACCTAGACATGTATCTTCAGCTGATGTATTGTATTAAGGAAGTTGTATGCCGGTTGTATGAGATGTTGTATCCTTGTGTCTATAATGTTGTGATATCATGTTGGAAATCTGGGGCGTATGACTTCATCATATGTCGCGGTGGGACCGATATGTGCTTCGTCCCTGGATCTAGATGGAAACATCTAGATCCTCAACAGTACCGCATATCGGGCCTTACATGCATCCCCTTCTCCATCAACAATCATCAGTTTATCCTTCTCCATGCTATATTTTTATCTCTCCACGTGTTATGTGCTAAACTTGGAGCGTATCGCACTTTACTTTTTAATTTGTTTTAGTTTTGCTTGCTTTTCATAACAAGTTGGATCCTAGCCTTCATTTTTAGGGAGAGAAACAGGCTCCACTTTACCCTAGAACACAACATAGGCTTGTATGCTTATCTTTCTTTTTGTGTGTGTTCTTTATCTTTGCATTGGTGCTGTCATATTTAGCTCTTAGTTCTCATGCTTATCTTTTTAAGATCCTTTATTTAGGTTGATTTAGGAACTCTCTTGAGTTATCATGCTTATGTTGTTTAGAGAGTTGGATTGTTGCACTGAGTTGTGTGTCTTGTATGAGTAGGTAATTAAGGTTGCTATTACATGTGTAGTAGCTTGCAATAGTTTTGAGATATTACATGAGTAGGTAATTAAGAGATCCGAAACGACAGGTCCCTCTAACTAACAACACACAAATCCGGGTGGCCCCCGGTGAGTCGACATCCAGCTCGAGAGCCGGCCGCGCTCTCGACCTGGTCTCTACCATCTGTCGCAGGTTTGGATTGCCGGTAAATTCTCACATGAGGTCGGGTCCTCAGCTGGATAGGTTCGACCAATAAGGAAACCATGTTCCCCCTGGCCTATGTTGTTTTAAAGAATATCTGCCAGGAGTGACCCAACAGACACACACACGGTTTCAAATGGTAAATCATCTTGGGCCACCACTAGAAATGTTTGAAGCTAGTTAGGTAAGAAAAGGGGACCCCATAAAATACCACACGCGGTTAGGCACGCTCAGTCTTAGAACCAATACCCAGAACTCGGATCCTAGGTGACTCGAATGGAACAAAGCGCCAGGGCGGGATAGCCTAGACCTTCCATCCTTTGTCAAATATAGTCAACATTATAATAATCATATCATCCAAAACAATATAATAATGTGATAGCCCAATCCAAGGATTAACAGGAGGTAATAGTTGATAACATCCTAGCATGCATACTAAGCAGTGGCTGAGCAGCGAGCAATAATAACATAGACGAACAAGGTTTCAATAGTAGGAAATAGCCTACTGCTGGCGTACAGAATTTACCTACCACTGGCGGGCAGGCATACGCCAGAGATGTGACGCCAATGGTAACAGGTACCGCTGGCGTACAAATTGTACGCCAGCGCTACCTTCTGTTACCGCTGGCGTACAAACATGCTGCCCGCCAGAGATGTCCTCCAGTCCCTCTGGCGTCCCCACTTGCCCGCCAGTGGTCAATCTAATGTACGCCAGCAGTATTATTTCTGGATTAGGCACTGTCCACCAGCAGATACTTTTATGTACGCCGGCAATATGTTTTCTGGAATTACTTTTCTGCTGAAACTTGTTATTCCAGCAACACAAATACTCAAATATTTTCACAGTTTACTGATAGAGGCGAAGGTGTCCCGATGTTTCGATGAGATGGAGGAGATCGATTATGGTGGAGACGACTTTCACGATCCGACTACGAACGTGCGAAGACGTTGCGCCTTAGCGATCGCTAAACCAACTCCGAGAGGTTATTGATCCCGCGGATGCACGATCAACCTGACCACGAAGGTCTAATTCCTGCAAGCAATCGAAGAACAAGCAAGAACTAAGAATTGCAATCTGGATATTGCGAATATAAGATGAATGATTACGAAAGTTGGGGTTCCAATGAGGTCTTGGCCTGGTCGGATGACACAAACGAAGAGCTCGAAGTTGCGGCTATGGCTAACTTAAATCTAATTAAAACCCAAGTCTAAACGACGCCCTAAGGGCTGTATATATGGGGGAACAGAGGGGATTTTCGTGACCCCTTGGAGGTGGGGTCCGAAAACAACCCTAACTCGGTTTCCCCACACATACGGACTCTAAAAACAGCCTATAAGGTGGTATTTCGAAATTACATGGGCCCAGCCCAATATTAAGGTGACGCAGCACGTATAATTGCCCTTGGACGAAAATAATGAAGTGGCATCTCGCGTATTTCGTCCAAGACTTCATGCGCGCCTTATGGTGGCTTCAAAGTGCGATAATCACCACTGGAAGCTCCCCTGTCCTTTCCCGCGCGCGCACCTTCTTCTCCATGCTTGATCCCGCTCCAATGACCATCCTTCTTGTCCATGCTAGGTCCTTCATTCATAAGCAAAACAAAAGTATCTAATTTAGGCAGCATCATATGTTCATGAACAATAGAAGGATTCGCAAGAAACGAAAGTACCTGATAATTTAGTTGACGTGCACGAGCTCTAGTAACTGGTCCAATATGTGTAGTTGGTGAGGATATGGGTGTAACATTAGTAGGGATGTCCTCATCATCCTCCCCTTCTTGAATTGAAGTCGTCCTCGACGGAAGCTCATCATCTTCTCCCAAATAAGGCTTCAAATCTGGAATATTAAATGTGGGACTAACCCCAAAGGCTGCAGGTAGCTCAAGTTTATATGCATTATCATTAATTTTCTGCAAAACTTTAAAGGGACCATCAGCCCGTGGCATTAACTTAGACTTGCGCAAATCAGGAAACCTATCTTTACGTAGATGTAACCAAACAAGATCTCCGGGTTCAAACACAACATGCTTTCGACCCCTATCACCAGCAAGCTTGTATCTAGCATTCATGCGCTCAATGTTTTCTTTAGTTAACTCATGCATTTTTAATATCAATTCAGTACATTGCTTAGCATCAAAATTAACCTTCTCCGAAGATGGAAGAGGCAGCAAATCAATAGGTGCACGAGGTAGAAAACCATAAACAATCTCAAAAGGGCACATTTTAGTGGGAGAATGCAATGAACGATTATAAGCAAATTCAATATGAGGTAAACATTCTTCCCACAGTTTCAAGTTACTCTTTAAAACAGCCCTAAGCATAGTAGACAAAGTCCTATTGACCACTTCAGTTTGTCCATCAGTTTGGGGATGACATGTAGTACTAAAAAGTAGTTTAGTCCCCAACTTAGCCCATAAGCATCTCCAAAAATGGCTAAGAAACTTAGTATCACGATCCGAGACAATAGTATTGGGCACACCATGTAAGCGAATAATCTCACGAAAGAATAAATCAGCAACATTAGCAGCATCATCGCTTTTATGACATGGTATAAAATGTGCCATCTTAGAAAATCTATCCACGACAACAAATATGCTATCCCTCCCATTCTTTGTTCGAGGCAAGCCTAAAACAAAGTCCATGGATATGTCTTCCCACGGAACACTAGGTACAGGTAAAGGCATGTATAAACCATGAGGATTGAGTCGTGACTTAGCTTTTTGACATGTAGTGCAGCGAGCAACAAAACGCTCAACATCCCGTCTCATCTTTGGCCAAAAGAAATGTGTAGCAAGTACGTCCTCCGTCTTCTTCACGCCAAAGTGTCCCATTAATCCTCCTCCATGCGCCTCCTGCAACAACAAAAGACGAATAGAGCTAGCTGGAATGCATAGCTTGTTAGAACGGAACACAAATCCATCATTAAGCACAAACTTGTTCCAAGTTCTACCCTCTCTACAATTCTGCAATACATCTTTAAATTCCGCATCATTTACATATTGATCTTTGATTGTCTCTAAACCGAAAATCTTGAAGTCAAGTTGTGAAAGCATAGTATAACGACGAGACAAAGCATCAGCAATAATATTATCTTTCCCCTTCTTGTGTTTAATGACATAATGGAAAGTCTCAATAAATTCAACCCACTTAGCATGTCTACGATTAAGTTTTGCTTGACTTCTTATGTGTTTCAAAGATTCATGATCAGAATGTATAACAAATTCTTTGGGCCATAAATAATGTTGCCAAGTTTCTAATGTCCGAACAAGAGCATATAATTCCTTATCATAAGTAGAATAGTTCAGACTAGGCCCACTCAATTTTTCAGAAAAGTAAGCAACAGGTTTAGCATCTTGTAATAACACACCTCCCAAACCAATCCCACTAGCATCGCATTCAAGCTCAAAAGTCTTATTAAAATCAGGAAGTTGGAGCAAAGGAGCATGTGTTAACTTATCTTTCAATACCGTGAAGGCTTCTTCCTGTGCGGTACCCCAAGTAAAAGGCACATCCTTGCGTGTAAGCTCATTGAGAGGTGCAGCAATGGTGCTGAAATCTCTCACAAAACGCCTATAGAATCCAGCGAGGCCAAGAAAACTCCTCACTTGTGTGACCGTTTTGGGCTGCCGCCAACTCTCAATCGCCTCGATCTTGGCTTTATCAACTTCAATTCCCTGCGGAGTAACAACATAGCCAAGAAACGATACTCGGTCGGTGCAAAAGGTGCACTTCCCAAGGTTACCAAACAAACGTGCATTACGTAGAGCAATAAAAACAACACGTAAATGATCCAAATGTTCCTCCAAAGATTTGCTATAAATCAGTATATCATCAAAATAGACTACCACAAATCGGCCAATGAAAGCACGTAAAACCTCGTTCATTAATCTCATGAAAGTGCTAGGTGCATTAGTTAACCCAAAAGGCATGACTAACCACTCATATAATCCAAACTTAGTTTTAAATGCCGTTTTCCATTCATCTCCTAATTTCATGCGAATTTGATGGTATCCACTACGCAAATCAACTTTGGAAAACATGGTAGAGCCACTTAATTCATCAAGCATATCATCTAACCTAGGAATAGGATGACGATAACGAATAGTAATATTATTAATGGCTCGACAATCAACACACATACGCCATGTTCCATCCTTTTTAGGCACTAATATAACAGGAACAGCACAAGGACTAAGGGATTCACGTATGTAACCTTTGTCGAGTAGCTCTTGTACTTGTCGCTGAATCTCCTTTGTCTCCTCCGGATTGGTACGGTATGGCGCACGGTTGGGCAACGACGCACCGGGAATTAAGTCAATCTGATGCTCAATCCCTCGAATAGGTGGTAATCCCGATGGTACGTCTTGTGGAAAGACGTCAATAAACTCCTGCAAAAGGTCAGTGACAACAGGAGGCAAAGAAGGAGGCAATTCCTCAAATGAAAACAAAGCTTCTTTGCACACAAAAGCATAGCACACATATTGACTAACATCCAAATCTGAAATATCAACTTTAGTAGCAAGCAAAGTTGGACTAGTCAATTTAATTTCATTAGAAACAGCAGAAGAAGATGTGCTATTAGTCTTATGTTGTTGCTCAAATTCTTTGGCTGCTATCTCATTTTCACTCTTATTTTTCTCCTGTTTAGCTTTACTAGCTCTAGCAAGATCATCTTTCACAATTTGTTCAGGGGACATAGGAAGTAAAGCAATATTTTTATCCTGATGAACCAGAGTAAACTGATTTGTCCTACCATGGTGTACAACATTCCTATCAAATTGCCATGGTCTACCAAGTAAAAGAGAGCATGCTTGCATGGGTACCACATCACAATCAACATAATCAGCATATGCAGCAATGCTAAAGTGCACACGAACAGAACGTGTTACCTTAATCTTACCACTATTGTTAAACCACTGAATATAGTACGGATGGGGGTGTGGTCTTGTGGTGAGAGATAGCTTCTCCACCAACTCCATGCTAGCCAAGTTGTTGCAACTCCCTCCGTCAATGATGATGCGAACCGAACGTTCTTGCACCACTCCCTTTGTGTGGAACAAATTATGCCTCTGGTTTTGCTCAGCCTTCGTTACCTGCACACTTAACACACGTTGAGCAACCAAACTAGCATATTTATCTGCATCATCAGGAGCCATATACTCTATATCATGAGCATCATCATGGGCACCCTGTTCCTCATGAGCAATGAGAACTAAAGTCTCCTCATCATAGTCACTCGCTGACTCATACCCACCATCCGCCGTAATAATCATCACACGCTTGGAGGGACAGTCTTTTGCGAAGTGACCTCCACCTTGGCACCTGCCACATTTAATATCACGATCTCGTGTTTGCCCTGTGGAAGCCATGGATGAAGAAGAACTCGCCGCTGGACCACTCTGTGCACCCTTGAATGGTGGCGCTGACTGTTTTGGTGGCTCCCTGTAAGAATGAGCGGCTGAAGTAGATGGTGGTGCAGCAGGACGTGTGGATGTAGAAGGTCCACGCGATGTCCATGATGTATTTCGTCCTGCAGAAAAGTTAGGTCTCGTAGCGGCCTGTCGATCCTGCACTTCACGTTCAGCTTTACAAGCAAGATGAAACAAACGAGTAATAGTAGCAAAGTCCTTGTATTCTAGAATAGTTTGTATCTCCCTGTTTAAACCACCCATAAAACGTGCAAGCATAGCTTCATTATCCTCTACTAGGCCACATCTAATCAATCCAGTTTGTAATTCTTGATAATATTCCTCTACAGAATTTTTGCCTTGTCTCAAACGCTGTAATTTTTGTAGCAATTCACGTTGATAATAAGGAGGAACCCAGCGAGTACGCATAGCATCTTTTAAAGCAGCCCAAGTAGCTGGAATATTATTAGCATGCAATCTACAATGTTTAGACCACCAAATAGATGCAAAACCCGTGAATTCACAAACAGCAGCAGTAACACGTCTATTCTCAGGATATTGTAAACATGTAAAGCGTTGTTCAGTTTCTAACTCCCAAGTAAGATAAGCATCAGGAATATATCTACCCTCAAACGGCTTAAGATTCAATTTAAGTTTAGGCACATGTTCATCATCGCGTACCTGAGGGGGTGGTTGGTGTCGACCGTGGCGAATGTTGGGACGTGGACGTCCAGCTGGCTGTTCATAGGCCGCTTCCTGTTCCACCTCCTCCTCGTAATCACCCTCGTAGTTGTCGTCCTGGTCGACGTCAGAAGCAGCAGCAGCAGGTACTGCAGCAGCAGGAGGAGCACCAGCAGCTTGTCTGCCCGGAAACAGAATACGTCGTGCACGTCGTGGTGGCGGTGGCTGTGCTGGAGCGGCCGCAGGCTGTGCAGGGAGGCGTGCGAGCAACTGAGTGAACTTGGCGTCGAGCTTGGTGTCGATCATCTTCTCCACACCATCAATCGCCTCTGTAAATCTGTTCTCGATGTCATTCACCTGTTCAGACATCATTTGTGCAAATTTATCATGTAATGCTTTGTTTGTCATATTCTCCCAATCAGGTGCATCCCGCGCCACTTCATCATGGGATCCTGGCATGGTTAGCAGAAATAGAAAACACACAGAAGTATGATCCTACTTCTACTAATGGGATGTGGGGTGGTGGAAAGCACAAATCCGTCAAGCTTTTCTTTCGTTCTTACCGATTCTTACCTAGCAGCAGGTGGTGATGTACAACCAACGGGTCAAAACTCTCAGAGATGTGGTAGAGCGATGGCCAGGAGGTGTCAACCGCACGAAGTAGAATATATGTGGAGCTGTAGGTAGGCTTGACAAATCTGGTAGCAAAAAAGCTCAACAGTAATCAAAACAGAGATGCAAAGTTGAATAAACACGCAACGTCGGTACTGTGCTGATCCTAGGCTAGACCGTACTAGAGACGCGAGCCTAAAACACCAACGAAAGCACGGCGCGGCACGTAATCAACTGAGAAGCACACTCTGAATTTTTTTTTTCTCTCTTTCTTTTTTTTTTTTTTGCTTTTTTTTTTTGCGGGACTGCGGTGGCTGAAAAAGTGCGAAAAAATCACTATGGTGGCGAACGTCTCAAAATGAGTTTCTGGACCTAAGGAACGTATGGGCACGAAATTTTTTTACCCCCGAATTTTTTTGGCCTAAAAACTGCTCTGGAAAGCGTGCCAGACTCTTTTTTTTTTTTTTTTTTTTTTGGAAATCACCCCCTTCTACGTACGACAAAGATTGGTGAAATCCGACTCTAATCAACTCAAACTAATCTGGCTATGGAGAGATCACGAATCGTACTGATGGTGGAACTCAACTCGGACTCGTGGTACGTGGTGGTGTATATGGACTCTGCTTGGCGGAACGTGGTGGTCTATCTGGACTCGGATTGGCGGAACGTGGTAGGGTGACTACTGTGCGGCGACGACGTGGCAAACTGTGATCAGAACTCGAAACTCTAAGGGAACTAGACGCTAAGATCAGCAACTTGACACAACGATGCAACCGTAAATTCAACAAAGCAAGCTACTGTAAAGAAAACTGGATAAGGGCTCGGACTGTTTTGGAACGTGATGATCTAACCCTATTTTTTTTGTTGGCTCTTTCGTGGACTGTAGGTATGAAGAACAGAACCAATCTAGACTATGAAAACTGGTAAATCTCACCGAGCAACCTGGAAATCTGATACCACTTGATAGAGGCGAAGGTGTCCCGATGTTTCGATGAGATGGAGGAGATCGATTATGGTGGAGACGACTTTCACGATCCGACTACGAACGTGCGAAGACGTTGCGCCTTAGCGATCGCTAAACCAACTCCGAGAGGTTATTGATCCCGCGGATGCACGATCAACCTGACCACGAAGGTCTAATTCCTGCAAGCAATCGAAGAACAAGCAAGAACTAAGAATTGCAATCTGGATATTGCGAATATAAGATGAATGATTACGAAAGTTGGGGTTCCAATGAGGTCTTGGCCTGGTCGGATGACACAAACGAAGAGCTCGAAGTTGCGGCTATGGCTAACTTAAATCTAATTAAAACCCAAGTCTAAACGACGCCCTAAGGGCTGTATATATGGGGGAACAGAGGGGATTTTCGTGACCCCTTGGAGGTGGGGTCCGAAAACAACCCTAACTCGGTTTCCCCACACATACGGACTCTAAAAACAGCCTATAAGGTGGTATTTCGAAATTACATGGGCCCAGCCCAATATTAAGGTGACGCAGCACCTATAATTGCCCTTGGACAAAAATAATGAAGTGGCATCTCGCGTATTTCTTCCAAGACTTCATGCGCGCCTTATGGTGGCTTCAAAGTGCGATAATCACCACTGGAAGCTCCGCTGTCCTTTCCCGCGCGCGCACCTTCTTCTCCATGCTTGATCCCGCTCCAATGACCATCCTTCTTGTCCATGCTAGGTCCTTCATTCATAAGCAAAACAAAAGTATCTAATTTAGGCAGCATCATATGTTCATGAACAATAGAAGGATTCGCAAGAAACGAAAGTACCTGATAATTTAGTTGACGTGCACGAGCTCTAGTAACTGGTCCAATATGTGTAGTTGGTGAGGATATGGGTGTAACATTAGTAGGGATGTCCTCATCATTTACCAACACAATACAAATACAAAGAATTCATAAGTTCAAATACACAAGAATGATCAAATATTGTTACATCACATTACTAACCAAAATAGAGAAGTTGTAGTGGCATCACACATAGATCACAAACAGAAAAATAGACAAGTTGAGAATTACATAACTACATTGTATCACACACAAACTACATCTCGATGGAATTGGTAGTTTAGGTCGCAAGGTTTTTCGAAAGGATGTACCGTCATCTATACTACAATCGCATACAAGAGAATGGTAAAGACGATGAGAAATAAGGGGATCACGATGATATTGGACTTCATCCGGTGGTTCTTCCTCTTTTGCCCTTGCCGGTAGTTCAAGTACCGAGCTTCCGCCTCCGCTTTACTCTTGTAGCTCTTGTAGTTGTTGCCCTTGAACTTGTTGACTTTCTTGAAGAAATCTTCCCAGTGCTCATAGACTCCTGGAACGCTACCTTCGTACACCACATACCACTTCTTCATCTCTGCAATATCAAAGAGATATAAAAATATTAACCAAGCTAGTTAAAAAGGAAGATGTGTGTACATTCATGCATTATAAGAGAAGACTTAGTTCAATGTAAAAGGAGTTCACATGTCCGCAATATTTGATAGCAAATAGTTAAGTATGCACATGCTTCTTATAACCCTAAATATAGAATATATGCATCATGTAGTACTTACACAAGTTCAACATGAGATAAAGTTTACAACACATGTTCATTGATTGTTCGAAAAAAATGAGCTACATGCATAGAGAACACACCCTCTCACTTCTTGCTCAGCTTCGGCTTTGACTTCGGCTTCGGCTTCAGCGGAGGGAACGGGAGATAACCTTGCAATGAGTTGAATGGTCATTCATCACCATGTTGATGTAAGCGGGCTTCTATGTCAGCGTTAGGTAGTGGACGATGACTGTAGAAGAACACCCCATCGCTATATATGACATCCATGGAGATTGTTCGCGCAATCATTTGCTGGATTCGGCCGAACTCTTGTCTTACTTCGGCATCGGAGGACCCCGCCAAGGTTTCGCACCATTTTGCGAGAGACGACAGATATTGTAGTCGTTGTTCATCCTTTATGTACTCGCGCATATGATAGATGGCGTACCAGGCCTCCCTCGTACTGCCTGGAGCCTGCTTGATGCAGGCGAAGTCTGTTTTATGGATGAATGTGTACTTTCCTCGCCTTTGGTTTTTTTTATGATGCCCTCCCTATAAGAGTAGCCAGTGAGAGCATCATCCAGAACATCCTTGATTAGCTTGTATTCTTTGTACTTCTGATGACTCCCCGAGTCGAGATATATGGCAAGCGAGTCTTTCGGCTCGAGAGCGATGAGGGTGCCGTCTTGGTTGCTACACAAAATAGTTTGTAGTTCAAAGAGATAATCAGCCTCAGATTAGTTTAACGATAGCAAAAGCATGTTACGGCTGCAAGCGAGAATGACTTACTCAGGGAAGTAAGGCATGAGAAAGATGTTCTTGGAAGGATGATCCATGAAGAAATCTTCGATGTACTTCGTTGCCGCTATCTTACCCTTAGGGTTGTTCAAAAACTGTTCTTGCATGTAGAAGGGGTCCATTATAGCGATGTTCGGGGTATTCTCTTTGATGAGCTGGTGAGCCAAGCTTAGCGCAGCCAGGCGGACCATGGATGGGTGGAGCGCATTCATGTGGAACATGTCAAAGATGTCATTAAATCTCAAGAAGAACAAGTCCCCTGGGTATTTATCCACAAATCCCAAGCCCTCCGGTACCTTTCCTATGTAAAGAGGGTATGTTGGATTGTCATCTTTGGCAAGATTTGTCTCCACATAAAGAATAGCATTATGGAGGTTCCTCATATCCGAAGTGACAATTTCTAGCAATTTTTGCGGCAACATTGGTTTACCCAACTCATGGATCTCATGCCAGTTTATGATGGGTACCTTGTCCTGGACCCGGATTGGCTTCCTACACCCCTCCACCGGCTGGCTGCTGGAGTCAAAGGCACGTTTCTTCGCTCTTTTCCGCCCCGTCGTCTTCCTGCTAGCAGGATGCACAAATGAATCTTGGAGCGCCTCTTGGAGTGTGTCTTGGCTGAGACCAGCTGGATCACGAGGGCTGAAGGGGGCTGCTTCTAGCGCTCCTTGAGAAGAGAATAAACGCCTCGTCGAGCGGGGAGGACCCTGGCTGGGACCGGCGACTTTTGTATCATCAAGAGGACCCTGGCTGGCAGCAGGTAAGTCGTGGTCATCAACGAGGAAGTCTTCGACGCGAACATCATCGTCGTCGTGATGATCCGCAGGTTCAGCAAATGCCTCGTTTTGCTCTGGGGTGATGAAAGAAGGGTCTAGACGAATTAGATCTTTAGGCCATAGCATTGGCCAAGACAAGCATTGTTCAAGATTCAACTCGCTATCGGCTTCGGGGGGTTGAGTCGGAGGATCCAAATTTGCGCAACCCGGGAACACCCGGTCCAATGTAACCCTAAACATGGTATCGGACATAGGCGCTGTGTGGAACACACGGTTAAGTGGTGTCACGATACGTGCCTTTGCCTCGTCCTTCAACTCATTGTTGACTTGTAATAGCAATGTGCATCCCACCTCGTCGGCCTGCGAAAACATGTAAGGCGTTAGAGAGGGCAAGCAAGCGCCAATTAAACTAGTCGAGACTTTTGCGGCGCTTATTTACCGTCCGGGCGTTGAGCTCGTCTAATGACGAAGGACCGCGGACGACCGCCGGCGTGTAAGAGATGGAAGGGCTTCTACGAGGCGCGGTGCCGGCTGGCGATTCATCCCTCACACCTTGTGGTGTGTTGTCGGCCGCCGTCGTATTGATCTCCACAATAGGTGGCTCATTATTCGAGTTGCTGGCACCTAAGGTGATTGTGGGGAGAGGCCCTTGTCGGCCTCCTTCGATCCAATCCACGATCGACTTCATCATGGTAGGAAGGAGGTTGTTGACAGTCTGTGTCACTTGCGCATTGATTATATTGGGCATGTCAGCTTTCACGGTCTCCAATTCTTCCCTCACATTCTTGTCCCCGTTCCTCTTCCTCTCCTTTCATGCCTCCTTGGTCTCAGGGTAGTAAAATGAATGTTTATGATTGAGTCCGGCGCCGACCACATGGCCACGATGCGGTGGCGCTGACACCGGAAATTTCTTTACCTTGTTTAGCGCCCTTTCAAAAGAGGCGTCATACGGAAGCTGGGTTGAGGATCCTTGAGATTGAACTAATTCTTCTTCCTCCCGATTTTTTTCTCAAGCTCCCTGACCTTCTCGTTCGTGCATAGCTCCTTGGTTTTGGGATTTACCTTGTATCGGGCCCGCACAAATCGATTTCCGAGCGGGTTTTTAAACTTCGGGTAGGGGTCCCGCCCTTTCCTTTCCGCGTCCTCCTTATCCCAAACTGGCTGCTTTCCGGGGTAACCACGGCTTCCGAGATTTTGGGGAGCTACGTTCTTCTCGTGCATATCTTTCCCCCACTTCCCAAGCGCCTTTGTTGCAGGTAGGTCATAGTTGGCCTTGAAAACATTGATGTCCTCTTCCGAAATTGACGGCCAGTGGCTTTGGATCTTATCAAAATTGTAACCCGCATCAAGCTCCTGCCTCACATACCCTTTCCAACTGGACAAGGCTTTGCTGAACCTGCCTAGGGCGAATGTGTTCACCAGATTTTTCTTGATATCAATGTTGTCATAGGGTTCCGGGAACTTGTATCGCGTGTGCAGCCTCTAAATGAGGAGGGTGGCCACATGTTCCTTGCTTTTTGCCCTAATGTCCTCTTCATTGATGTTGACGAGTTCTCGAAGGATGCATCCAATGATGATGCCGTACCCTTTTGCAACATGAGTCGGCTGTGTAGGCAAACCGCTAGCGTGGTCCACCTCCGTAAATTCTTCCCGGATGGTGCGGAGCTTGTTTGGGCCCCTTTCTTTATGCTGCCGCTTGGCTTCGCTACCAGATGTCGCGTTGCCATCACCGGCACCACTAGTAGTGGTCGCGTTGCCATCCCCGGCACCACTAGTAGTGGTCTCGTTGCCATCCCCGGCACCACTAGTAGTGCTCTCGTTGCCTGCATCCCCGCCTTCATCATGTTGATCGTCAAGCTGTTGAGCCGCAAGCATTGAGAAATAAGGATGATCCTCTAAGGGATCGACAGGTACCCGAGAACAACCGGCTTCCTCGTTTGACATCTATTATCACCAGTTAAAAATACTACTAGTAAGTGGGATAGGTTAGTGCAAAATGAGTTATAAAAAAGTAGCATGTATGTATGCATCATGTTTACTGCCTCTAGGATATGAATGCAATTGCAACCTCTAATCAACAAAAAATCACAGAGGATATATCCATCAAGTTCAAAGTTCAGAAAGTAAGGATTCATAGCAACTTCTCAGGTGGAGCTCGATGTGCTACTACCTATACAGAACATGAAGTGTTGAATAAATTTCCATTTACCTATAGAACAATATATCACTAAGTTCCATTCATATCTTATATTAGGTCATTTAAACAGTAGAAAAATGAGTTAAAGTTCTCATTTTCAGTATTTTTAGCATGTCCTATTTTTAGCATAAGTCATGCCAAAATTCACGGAAATTTTTGGCATGACCTCTGCTGAAAATAGGACATATGGAGTACCCGAATTTGCCAAAACGGAAGTTAATCAACATTCCGGCAATCTCAAGGCCTCATGGGTACCTAAAAACTGGATATAACCCAACACCACTAACACATTCACACTGAATGATCTATAGCAGCACATGTATGAACCAAAAGCAGAGCTAGCTAGCAAACTCCTATGGAAAATGAAGCCATAGAGCAGCACCCAGTTATAAGCCAATGCACCACAAGCGGCAAGGAGCATCACAGGAGGAGATGAAGAGATCACCTCAAAGGTAGTAGCACAAGGGGGATGTGGTACGACGTCCTGGCTGTGGCGGCGGCTCCTCGGCTTGTTTTCTTATTCCTACAGGTAACCAGCAGTAAGCTCACAGGGCAAATAATCCACTTAGGTGCACAGACATAAACTCAGATAACCATCACAAAGACAACCAGAGCATTAAATGCAAGTAAAAAAAGGTATGAACTGCTGTCTGGAAGTGGTTTATCTATATTTCAACAAGGCACTTAAACTTGTACAAAAAAATAGGCTGAAGGAAAATATGTCATGGTATCATACCAAGAAGAGGACAGAGCTAACAACAAGTGTGCAGAGCAAGTGCAGGATAGTGTAGTGTATTTAGCATGGAGCCTAGGCAAAATCTGTCATGAATTCAGTTTTTTTCCACAAATTCTACTACCAGGGAAATGTAGTTGTGTTTTTGATCTAGGAAAATGCAGCTAGCTTTATTGGTTAACTAGGATGCCACTTGTTGTTGGATGCTATTGCCTGTTGCTACTACAGTATTACTGAAGAAGACAAGGATGCCACTTTATATAGGTCAAAAATAAAATCAGCAACAAGGATAAACTTTGGCACTTATAACTACCCAAAAATACCCCACACATTCTATATACATCATCTATTTCTACAACATGGAATGAATTTGATATAAAATGCATCAAACTGACATACACAGATACACAAACATATAGTTTTTAAATCCAATTTCAGTTAGAAAAACCCATGCATAGAGGATGGCTTGCATTGTCATAATTGAGATCAATTCAATTCAATCAACTTTATTTCAACCAAAACACTTTTTCTCAAGACTAAACAGTAGTGAATCAAAGAGGAGGAGGGAAGCAAATAGTACCCCATAGGAGAGGAGGGAAGAAGAGGAAGAAGTGCTCACCAAAGAGGAGGTCCCCGTGCGTGGTTCAGTTGAGAGGACGGCGGCGTTCCTCGGGTGCTCGTCGTAGCCCAAGCACGGTGGAAGCGCGAGATGGAGGGTCGCCGTGCTCTGCGCAGCGACCGGAGGAGGTGTGGGCGCGGGCGCGACGGCGTGGAATTGCACGAGAGGCGTCCACGGGGTCCACGGGGAGGCGGTGATGGGAGGCGGCGGCGGTGGCGATGGGAGGCAGCGCGGGCTGGAAGAGAAGAGAGATGGAGAGGAGTGGAGGAGAGATGTGCACGGGGTGGGTGGGCTGGCATAGTCAACAGGTACACAAGTACCGCTGGCGTAAAAACAAAGGCGTCCGCCAGTGGCGACTTATTTCTCTGGCGGCCGGTATGTAGGTGTCTGCCAGTAGTAGTTTTTTCTCTCAGGCGGTCGTAGTTAGTCGTCCGCCAGCAGTAGACTACCACTAGCGTACGACAGGGTTGGCCGCCAGAGCTCTTTTTTTGTATTTCCTTCTATTTTTTCTATTTTTGATACTTGATTTTCTCTCTAATTTATTAAAAGAGTTTTTTTCATATAAAAATTGTCAAAAAATGTATGACTTAATAAAATAATTGCAAGTGAAAAATGTATATTACAAAATAGAGGTACATATAATTGCAAGTAAACATATCAATGGAGAAGAGTCCATAATAACATGAACTACACATGGCAGGGTCCTCGATAAGAGTGTCATCGATAATATTAGTTCATCGATACAAGTTTGTAGTCTCATACAAAAGAGAAATCAATACATAGTTTTTTCGCACACATTGTGCGTCTTTCTCAGCGTTTGGTAATTTTCTTGCCTTTTTTTTGTCGCAGTTGCATAATTTAGCCCGACATCGTGACTACTTCTTTTGAACGGACGACCTGACCTAGGTAGTGTCGTTCTGCTCCTTCTTCTTGTGTATTTTGCCTTATCGTCGTCATCTTCATCATCTTCGATATTTGGGTCGCCGAACATGTCGAAGTCTTCTTCGTCAGCCATTCCTATGATGTTTCTTTTGCCTCTCCTCGCGACCACGCGGCTGGGCCTACAGGGGTCTGTTATGAAGAAGCATTGGGACACGTGCTTAGCCAATACCCATGGCTCATTTTGCGCAGTGATGTTCACGCTTGATGAAGTGCTGCCGGCTTCGGGTATAACCATGGTGGTGAAGTATTTATTTTCTTTCATGACGGTTGATCTCCTAGCCCATCTGACACGAAACATCGGCAGCTTCTCTCGAGAGTAGTCAAGCTCCCATATCTCCTCAATCCTTCCGTAGTATCGTAATTTTTCATTACCGATTGAGGATACCATCGTTACTCCTGAGTTTTGATAAGCAGAACTTTTATCCTTTTCTTCCGTGTAGAATGTGAACCCATTTATATCATATGCGTGAAACGTCGCAAGGTTGGGTGAGGGACCATGTGACAAAGCATATAAGATTATGCCTTCTGGACAATCTATTGGTGGATTAGCGATAAGGTGTTCTTTTAACCAACACAAGAAAGTGGAGTTGTGCTCTCTGCTTACTTCCCCATCTGTCCTTTCCCTACCCTGGTCAGTGTACTTCTTCCTAATGATGTTTTCGTGCTCTTTGCACCAGGGATCGACCATTTCAAGGTGTTGTAGAGCTACCAAGTTTTCCCTGTTAAAGTCAACGCGTCGTTTTTCAAAGTCTACATGCAATTACCTCCGGCCATTCTTGTGGCCTACTCCGTCGAGCCTGCCAAGGTGTCTGTTTCTAGGCAGGCCAACAGGGTCATCGACTTCGCCCAGGAGATTCGTGCAGAAAGAGATGCACTCTTCGGTAAGATAGCCCTGAACGATGCTTCCTTCCAGACGGGCCCTGTTACGAACGAATTCTTTGATGACTCCATTCATCCTTTCGAACGACATCATGTTGTGCAGGAACGCCGGTCCGAGGTGGATGATATCTTCCACGATATGGACCAACAGATGCACACAAATGTCAAAGAATGCGGGTGGAAAGTAAATCTCAAGTTCGGATAATATCACAACGATCTCTCCTGTAACCTTGAGAGTTGCTTCCGTGTAATCGACTTTCGAGAGATCACGTCGAAAAAGTTACAGAAATCGAAAAGGGTTTCACGTACGTGCTTGTCCATTATCCCTCGAATCGCAACCGGAAATATCTGCGTCATCATCACATGACAGTCATGAGACTTCATCCCGCTGATCCTTTGTTTCTGCTGGTCTAGATATCTGCTTATCAGCCCACAGTAACCAAAAGGGGTTTTGACTCCTAGAAGGCACTTGATTAATTTTTGAAGCTCGTTCTCACTTAGAGTGAAACAGGATGGGGGGCAGTGATAGTCATTTTCTTAACCTTTTTCCCTTGTGTCGGTTTGTCTCCTCATCCGATGAATCAATTCCCCCGTGAAGCTCTTCCCTGATACCTAGATGTATCAGGTCATTTCTTGCTTTCGGCCCATCTTTTGTTTTTTCCGGCATGTTGAGCAGAGTGGCAAACAAACTCTCAAACACATTCTTCGTGATATGCATTAGATCAATGCAATGAGGCGTATCGAGAACAGACCAGTACTTCAAGTCCCAAAACACGGACCTCGTCTTCCATACATCCAGGAGCGGTTTTGGTTCCTTTTGCTTCTTTCCTGGTTTAGGGCACTGATCTCAATCATTCATCAACTCATATATTTCTTCACCGTACCTCTTACATGGAGGTCCCCGGAGCTCATCTTCACCATTGAAAGGTCTCCATGCCTTCTCCACGGGTCATCCTTGTGTAACCACCTTCGATGCCCCGTGTAGACAATTTTTTAAGACTCGGGATCTTTCTTAAGTTGCATAAACGTTGGATCATCCATGCACCTCATACATCCCCAATGTCCGTGGCAAACCTGGCCTGTGACATATCCGTGGCCAAGATAGTCGTGCACCGTACAAAGCAAGGCGGCTGTCATAGGGAAATATTTTTCTGCGACGGCGTCCCATGTGTTCACCCCTTCCCATAACGTGTCTAGCTCATCTTTCAGTAGCTTTAGATGCAGATTGATGTCATTGCCAGGTTGTTTTGTCCCTTGAATTAGCATGCACATGTGTATGTACTTACTCTTCATGCATAACCAGGGGGGAGGTTGTATATCCATACGAACACGGGCCAAGTGCTATGTGTGCTGCTCTGGTTGCTGTATGGATTCACTCCATCGGTGCTCACACCCAACTTGAGGTTCCTCGAATCTGCCGCGAAACTTGCATCTACGCCGTCTAATGCTCTCCACTGGCTTGCGTCCGAAGGGTGTGTCAGAACTGCCTTTTCACACCGTTTTGGATCTTTCAATACTACATTTTTTTGTCCGCGTGCCACCGCATGAGCTTGGCTTCCTTGTAGTCCATGAAATACCAGTGGAAACGGGGAATGAGCAGAAAATACCACACAAATTTCTGAGGTTCTTTCTTCCCTTTCTTGTATCGAGCGGCATTGCACACCGGACATGTGATCATGTTTGCGTCCTCTTTCCGATAAATGTAGCAATCATTGATGCACACGTGGTATTTTTCATGCGGTAAATCAAAGGGGCACACGACTTTCTTGGCGTCATCACAACTTGTAGGACACGAGTTTCCCTCCGGAAGCTTACTCTGCCAGTATTGTAGGCTAGCGTCGACGCTTATGTCAGTCCATTTGTGTTTTGCCTTCATTTTGAGAACATCGAGCGCTAATTTCAAGCGAGAGTCTTCCGATCCGCAACCTGGATACAACGGAGTATTCGAGTCTACCTCTAGTTGTGCCAGCTTAGCTTGCTCTATACTAGAAGATCTGAAGTTAGTCTTCTTCTTTAGAAGCAGCTCTTTGAGATGAGGGTCCTGCACGACTAAAGCTAGCAGTGTTTTCATGTCATCATCTTCGGTCATGTTTTGTTCAGCATCTTCTAGATCTCCAACATCATGTGCGGGAGGATCATCAGGCGGCTCTTCGTCTTCTTGCCCGTGATCGTTATTATTGTCATGCTGATCATGATCCACCGCACCATCATGGACTTCATCATCATCATCATCTTCATCAAGCCACTGAGTGTGGCCATCCATGAAACCATGTATGAGCAGATGCTCCAGCAACTCTCCCGAAAAGGGGTTCAGCAAGCCCACTTTTTTGCATTTGCGACACGGACATCTTATCTCCCTCCGATTATTTTGTATCATGTCGTCTGTAGCGTATCTCAAATATTTGTTCATGACATGTTCACTCATATCGCCGGGCGCCATATCGATCGCCTGCACGTGATAGAACCACAAGACAAGTAAAACAGTCATTTTTCATTAAAAATTTCGGCATGACCTTCCTACAAATAGGACTAAGAGAGTGCCAAAATTTGCCGAAACAGAAATGAATCAACATTCCGGCAAAATATTGACATCGTTTCATGCACAATAAGAATAGCACATATATGCATCATCACATATCCGGCAAAATTTCATCATCTCATATATGCATGCATCATCATCATCAAGAATATATAGCACATATATATGCATCATCACATATCCGAAACAATACAAAAATAGCACATATATGTTGATCCCTCACCTTAAGAGAGACAATGTGGGAGAGAAGAGAGATTTAGATAGATCTAGCTAGACCTATAGAGATGATATATTTGGATCTCACCAAAATGAGATAAATTTGGTTCTTTTGTGGCCATTTCTTTTGGTAGAAAGGACATTAGAAGGGTAATGGAGCTAGATCTATCACATAAACTAGTTTTAATTGGTTAAAAGAGTGGTGGCGATGGGGGGAAGGGGAGGAACTTTGAGCTAGTGAGAAGAGCAATAATGGAGGTGCAATAATGGAGGGAATTGATGGCAGCCCGAGCACTAATAATTACAAATAATACCTCTGGCGTACAAGAGATCTGTCCGCCATAGGTAACAAATCTAGCGCTTGCGTACAAACCAACCGCCCGCTAGAAAAAACATCTGCAATTTAATATATTTCATGGGCAAACTTCCTCTGTCGTACGAGCTAAGCTGTGCGCCAGCGGCAACAGAAATAGCGCTAGAGGGCAGAGCTTCTGTACGCCAGTGAAAGTTGGATCTGATGCCTAGCCCGGGGCAAGTCGTGCCTCTGGCATGCACAAAACATTGTACGCCAGCGGTAACTTCTATTGCCCTAGCGTCCACTTAACTCTGTACGCCAGTGAAAGTAGCGCCGGTGTACAACTTTTGACGTCCGCTAGCAATGAGCTGGCGGCTATAGCCTATTTCCTACTAGTTGCTGGGATGTGGAGGACATGGCTTTTTGGGTTTATTTGAGAGGCATGAATATGAAGTGGTAGGATCAAGCAATCTTTCTATCCTAGACCTAGGCACGAGTGAGCTGAAATTTATAAGCATGATATATGCTCCCCCTTACCTGAAGAGAAGACGAAGTCGAAGGTGTAGTCGATCGCGAGCTCGCAACGTCTCCGAGAGGTACCCACGGAAGCACACAAGAAGGAAACACTGGAAAAGGCAATCGACGAGCAAACATCTATTCCTACAAAGCAATCACGAGCAATCATCAACTAGAAGGCAACACAAGACAATGCACGACATCGCATCTATCGTCGAGAGCGGTTACTAACAGGTTAAGTGGAGTACTCGTCACACACAACGATACCACACATTTAGAAAGGTTCAACTTCTTTAGCTACACAACATGAGAAAAGGTTGTTAACATGACATCTCACTCAAGCATGGCATAGCACTCAAACATGACAAGAGGTGAAGCATAAGATAAACTATCTATGCTAGTCAAATTAAGTGAGGCACAACCTAAACATGACATTCCACTAAGTGCCCCACGACAATTAAAGGATTTTGTACTGTTCTTCCCTAAACCATATTTTAGATTGGTTAACAACAGCAAACAATAGAATAAACACAAAGTACATGAAATTCTAATCAAGATACATATAAAGAACACTCCAAATGGAGTTACGGTTAAAAAGATACAAGCAAAACAAGTTATGCACACATGTTGTTAACATCAGGGAGCACACTTTAGAGAAACAATTAACCAAGCAAAAGGTTGTAAATATGCACAAAAATGATATGCAACTAAAGTATACTTGGCAGGTATGGAATGGAAAAAGGAATCATGCAAAAAGGCATCATGGTTTACTAGTTATAAAGAGTGCAAAAAGCTACAAAACATTACTGGTCAAGGACTTTCATGCTGTATTTTCATGCTGGGCAGAAACTGTTATTTTCATGTTGGGCAGAAAATCAGGAAAACAGGGCAGAAACTGTTATTTTCATGCTGCATAAACAGGAGCAAAACTATATGTAAATGTGCAGAAACATGAAATAGAAATACCTATAACGGAAGTAGACATGATGGTGCTCAGGTACAAACAAGAATCAAGGTCATAGGAATCACAGATCAAAATATATTAAGCATACAACATGGCATCAGAAAGTTACAGACTTAGTGAAAAAACAGAGGTGGCTGTCAAAAACAGTAGGATATCAACTTTGGAGCTGAACATAACTATGACCAGGAATGTAAACATGATGATGCAATACATAGAACGGAAGAAGACATGGCATAGATCAAAATGACATATTGCAATGCTCAATAAGATGCACGGTTAAAAAGATACAATGGAGCAAAGTTTCAATCTTACGTTAACAGCAGCACACTAACAGCATGGTAGGTACTTTGGGTGAAGATACAATCAACATGCAGCAGGCCAAATAACAAGTGGAAGCATATAACTGAAGTTGTCTGCAATTTTTGTAAGGGGAAGCCCTAGAAGGGCTAGGGGAGAGAGGTGGTCTTTATATAGGCTTCCCCCCTGGATGTCAGTTTTATGCAAACGCCCTCGGGTCTTCTCTCTCGCACCCGGTACTCCACGTTTCTGACCGCCGTGAGTGCATATGACCTCCGATTCAGAGGAAATCTCGAACTACGCGCTCAGCGCGTCGAGCCCGTCAGTCGTACCTTACTTCGATGACGTTACGAGAATCTTTTCCGGCGCCCAATAAAATAACCCATTTAATTATTAAATTGTGTTTTTCGTTCCGATGGCGATGGCTGGTCTTGTGTCGGAAGTTGCGACAGTGCTCGGGTGAAACCCCGATGTCGCAAAGTTCGTGTGCCGTTTGGGGAAAATGTTTGGTCCCGCATCCGATACGAGAAAGAGGGGGGGATATTCACCGATTAATAAATCAGCGAAGCAAATACTGCAAACAATTCTAGCAAGAAATAAAAATAAAGCAACAAACAATTTTTTTAATTTGGGTGAAAATCCCGGGCTGTTATAGGGAGGAACCTTTATGGCAACTACACTTGGTGCTTCGACAAAGCTTCTCGATGAGATGATGACCAATTATTCCCAATGGCACACCGAAGGCGCTCGAACAGGTAGAAAGGTAAACTTTGTTGAGAAGATTACCTCCCTAAATGAAAAAGTTGACTTAGTTATGTATCTACTTACCAAGAAACCCTCTATTGATCCTCATGATTTTCCGTTAAATTCTTTCATTGCTCAGGAACAAGTAGATCTGAACTTTATTGCTAGAAACAACTTCAACAAAAATGCTTATAGGGGCAATTTTGTTAGCAATCCTAGACCGCTTCCATCCAACTATGGGAACAACAACACTTATCCTGGAAACAACTCCTATAACCCAACTTACAAGGAAAGAGATCTACTTAGCTATGAGAAACTGGTAGAAATAGAAAAGTCTACTAAGAATTATATGCATACCCATATTGAACAAAACAAATCCTTCTCTATGCAATTAGGTGAGCACACTGCCATTCTGCAAAACATTAGTAAGAAACTTGAGAGCCTAAACAGTGAGATTTCTAATCTCCAAACGAGACTTACAACCAGTGAAACCTATGTTTCAAATAAGTCCCACACTCAATCCACTTTGATAAATCAAATGGCATCCAAACCGGAATTTATCCCTATTGAAGAGGATAGAATTAAGAGCCTTCCTACACACCACATAGTTGCCACTATCCAAATTGTTGAGGATACCGAAACTATTAGCACCAATGCACTCCTGGTCCCATTGGACCTATTAATGGTGATGCTAATATCTCGACCATAGAAGAAGAAACTCCTGTGAACATAGAGGGTTTCAAACAGGTGAACCTAGATGACACTAATACCGACTTTTATAGTAGTGATATTGATTTTGATAGTTGCACCATCTCAGAAGTTATTAGCCTGCTACACCAAATGTCTAGAGACCCCCACACTAGCACACTCAATCTTGCCTTCACGGAGCATATAAAAAATGCTCTCATCAAATATAGGGAAGAGAAGCTTAGGATAGAAGCCTCCATACCTAGGAAGCTAGATGGTGGTTGGGACCATATGATAAAAATTAACTTAAATAACTTCTCTTGCTATGCTTTATATGACATTGGAGCTAGTACTTCCATCATGCCCAAAAGAATATATGATATGTTTGAATTGAAACCTTTTGATTCTTGTTCTTTTGGTGTTCGTCTCGTCGATTCTTCCGTAAAGAAACCTTTGGGGAAGATCGACGATGTTCTTATCATTGTCAATGTGTCTGGACCCGGGGTTTGCGTATGTAATTCCTATCATATCTCAATCATATGGAGAGCCGAGAGCCGTACCCACTTGTCTAAGATGACAAGGCCAAGCACAAAACACTCTCAGAAAGCATCGAACGTGAGGGGCATCCCATCCAGGCCGGATGATCAACTGAGATGGGTCCTCATCGTCCACTCACAAGTATAAATGCTTATGGGTGGTGAAATCCCATAATCATAGACAAGTCGCCTCAACCATATTATCGATTGAATCATAACACTTACATAAACAGAATCCAGCCTGATCACCTAGTCGAGATCTCGGGAGGGCTCAATCATACAACAAAGTGTGCCATGTGGCAGAGTCACGAGCAATCGCATCGCGATGCCCCAAGCTACGCACATCTAAGGGCCACTTGGTGTATGAAAGACCGTCGGCAAGAACACAACTAAGATATCTAACCCCTTACTAGGACATGCATGTTATAATCATACACGCAACATACATATCCCGTGTAAACAGCAGGTAATCACAACATGAACTCTACAAACTCATAGTCTTTATAACTTCTGCTAAACAGAGCAGACATATTAGTTGTATTACAAGAAGAGATCACATGACTGTGATCCAACATTACATCAAACATCAATAGAAGCAAATTATGTCTTAGTAAAGACAAGGTTAACAAATGGCTTAAGAAGCCTGAGAGAAAATACAACGACCCTCCAAAGGGCACAGGCTGATGTCTGGAACTATATGACTTAGTCCACGTCGACCTCGAGGTAGAGGCCACCATCAGGGTTAGTGGTCTCGTCTCTAAAACATAAAATAAGAAAACGTGAATACAAAGACGTACTCAGCAAGACTTACATAGGAACTATACTACTCATGCTCAAGTATCAAGGAAAAGGGGGTTGGGTTTCAATGAAGAAGTGCCAGCTTTGACTTGGCTAGTCCTGTACTGCGATTACCAGAAAGAGGTAAGGAGCGTACACGAGTCCAAGTAACAAGTCTCCAACCAATACACCACTATGGATACTTCCTCGATGTAACATCCCAATTTTCTAAATTCGAATGTTAATAGATCATCATATGCATCTCATGCTGCTTCTGCATTTTTCTGGAGTTTTAAAATATTTTTAAACATTTTTCAACACATGGCAGTTCGGTGGAGAGGATATACAAGGACTAATCGCCATTTTTAATTTGTTGGAAAATAGTTTAAAATATTTTTGGGAGACTTTTTAAATTTACTTTGGAGTTATAAATATTTTCTAAAAATATTTTGGGAATTTATTTATGCTCCGGAAAAGTTTTTAAATCAATTTTCGGAGTTTTCGGTATTTTTAAAATGCCAGAAAAGAATTTTAAAATATTTAAAAATAAGTTGCAAAGTTTTTGTTTTTATTTAATATTTTGGTAAAGCCAAAAATTCAGTTTTATTACTTTAAAAATATTGGCGAAGACGGAATTTAAAAATAAATTTCCGTGATTTTTCTAATATTGTTTTGGGCCTAACGGACCGTTCTATTTTTTTTCTTTTTCGCAGACCGAATTAGAGTTTAATTCGGATTTAAAAAAAAGTTTCGCGGATCGGGTTATTTAAACCCGCGGACCCGCGGGGATTAGGGTTTCGCCCGAAACCCGACCAGCGGAAGCGTTGCCGCCCGCGAACCCGCCGCCGCGGCCGAAGCGCCGCCGCCGCCGTCCGCCGCCGCCGGTGAGCGCCCCACCCCGCCGCCCCTCGTCGCCGTGCCGCTCCGCGCCGGCCAGCCGTGCCGTCCAGCCGCCGGCCGGGCCGAGCCGGAGCTGCCGCCGCCTGCTAGATCCGGCGAGATCTGGGACCGGGGACCCGATCGCGTTTTTATAAGTTATTTCATTTACGGATAGGCCCCTGTTTGCAGATTAGACCTCGTTTTCGCGCGGTACCGTTTTCACGAGTACTTCTTAACCGTAACTCGGAATCGAGTGATTCTAGTTGCGTTGCGACCGTGGTGAAATTTAATAGCCAGTAGACCTAGTGCTACAGAAGTTTTAAGTTTGCAAATTTGAATCCCAAGATGATCCAAATTTGAACTTCCGGCAGCCGTAACTTTTTACCGGTGCACCCGTTTGCGCCGTTTCTTTTTGCGTTGGTTTTATTTTGACAAGTACTTTAAGTTTAGCTACTGTTAGGCAAGTGTTGCTACTGTTCTTTGAATGTTTATTACTGTTTGTGCATATTTGTATAGAATATATGTTGATTGGTGCTATGTTTGCTCGTATAGATTGTCCGGAGTGTGCCGCCTCGTATTGTGAGGATTGTGACCGCCAGGAATAGCAAGAAGGCAAGTGATGCTTTGACCATACTCATACCTATATTTTCTATATGCATTACGTTAAGAAATATCACCCTATTGCATGATAGGTAGTTTACTTACTATTGCTGCAAAACCAGTTAGGATAGCCACATGACTTGACTTGTTTTTTTGTAGATCAACCTAGCCTGTGTTGTTACTTTATTGCTATGCTTTGTAGACGTGGTTTGGGTTGTGAGAATTCATGGAGTGCATGTGAGCTATTTTAATAAACTGTGTAGAAACTTTATAATAAATAGAAATCACCTCTGGACGGGCATGGAATTCATCCTGGTGCTCATGCCTTGGATATGGAGGGACCAGGGCTAAATGCTTCCCGAATGGTTGTTTTGGTGGTGAAACGGGTGCGTCATGGCGAGTACCCTCTGACGCAGTTGGCGCCATCCAGGCTCAAAAAGATCAGACATGCAATATTACTAGTAGCTTCCGTGTACAGCCACTGGCTATATGGGCTCTGGCTTAGCACGAGTACGTTGTGGGGAACCTGGCCCTGGTAGCTAGCTGATGTAGATGTATGTTAGGTGTACCGGCTACCAAAGGGTGGAGGCAACCTCTTTAGAAAGTCTTTGTCTCAATCTTCGGGTTGAGTCCAGTGGGGAACGTGTACAACCCATGCAGAGCGTATAAACTGATCATGATTAGCCGTGTGCACGGTTACGGACGAACTTTGAGCAACTAGTCAGTACTGTTGTTGGATGACCTTGACAGATGAACACTTAATAATAATTTTGGTGGGAAAGAGTAGCATGGGTTGGTGTGTGTTTCAGGTAGAATTCAACTTAAAACTTTGACTAGTTTAGTTCAGGAGGAAATTGGCTTTCAGCAAAACAAAACCATAATCCTTTCCTTTGACTTACCTTGCATGTAGTTGTAGGTCCTTTATATAAACTTTTCCGTGTCACTTGCCGCACAAATCAGATGTACTGACCCGTTGTCGGGCTGTAACCTTCGGTGTTGCAGGTTTTTCAGACGACCAGTAAGGTGCGTTTAGGGGTTGCGAGTATACACTCAGCATGTTCTCTTGTGGCTGTTGATGGGACTCCATGTTACTTGCTTTTTCTTCCGCTATATTTATAATGAATAAGCTAGCCTTGAGCTATGCAACTTGTTATTTATTTTACTCTGGATCATACGTTGTAATAATGACGCACTTGTACTTTGATATACATCTATAATACTGTGTGTGCCAGCGAGTTCGATCCAGGGACTGGCACTTGAGCACAGAGACTTCAATTCTGTGTGAATTGGTTCGTTACACTCGACTTGCCCACGAGGAAGCACGCCATACCACTCACACTTATCTTGGCAATTTTATAGTAACCATTCAACTTGTCTATGATCAAGTAAAGGACTCCAAGTAGTCCATAACCGCGGACACGGCTATGCGAATAATTCATTAACCCTGGATCGGTGTAGTGCTACACACACGCACACATCAGTTACCGCCTGGGAGTGGACCCTTCAAGCGACTACCGGAGAGGATGTTGCCAAGACTTGGTCTGGGGTGAGGTACTAGGCCGAGATGGGTCAGTGAGTCCAATGTGTGGTCGTACTCTTAGTCTTGGATAACAACACAAGAACTCGGGCTTAAGGCGGTGTTCAACGAGACAACCCACTATGTACTTCTACACAACCTCTCATCGTGCACCTTGTTTAGGTCAGATTCACCAACACGTTACCACCATCATTCACATGATAACTACCATCCCGACTCACAACAAAGTAACCTCATTGTAAACTGTAAGCATGCAATAAGTTGTAACAGTAGCAGGGGCCAGATGATATCAACCAACTCCTACATCTTCTAGGATTGTGGTTTGTTTACTACTGTGACAAAATGATAGGTCATGCAAAGGAATAGGTTCAACTAAGCGGTAGAACGTATCTTGGTGACATCCTAAACATGCATAAGCGAAAATAAGAGCCTTTTATTAAACTTTTCAAAAAGTTCAAAGCATTTTTGAAAAAATATTTATGTCTGGCCTTTTATTAAAATTATTTTGAGGCTTTTTTCTTCCCCATTTCTTTTTCTTTTGCAAAAATTTTCATGATGCAAAAAATCTAGCTTAGAAAATCACAAACCTAAATTAGGGTTCTGACAACTCGCCCCCACTCAAAAGAATCTCGTCCTGAGATTCAGAAGTTGTCGGGAAGAGGGTAGGGTACTCAGCTCGTGGACGATCCTCTCATTCCCAGGTGGCTTCTTTCTCTGAATGATGTGACCACTGCACATTGAGGAATCTGATCTTCTGACTCTGGTGCTACGCTCGGCTTCATCAAGAATACGAACAGGGTACTCTCGATATGAAATATTATCTTGGAGATCAAGCGTTTCGTGGTCTACTTCGCGGATGGGGTCCTTGAAGCAACGCCTGAGTTGAGAGACGTGGAAGACATCATGAACCTGTGAGAGGTGAGAGGGTAGTTCCAATTGGTAGGCAACTTTTCCACGTTTAGCGAGAATGCGAAAGGGACCTATGTAACGTGGGGCCAACTTGCCTTTGATACGAAGCGATGGGTACCCTGTAGAGGAGTAACCCGAAGGTAAGCCTTCTCATCCAGATTATAGCTTTCTTCCCTATGATGACGATCATAATAGCTTTTCTGACGAGACTGGGTTGTTTTCAATTTCTCACGAACAATGTGAACCTGCTCTTCTGCATCCTGAATCATATTATGTCCAAAGAATTGTCTTTCATCGATTTCTGATCAGTTTAGGGGTGTTCGACATTTCCGTCCATAGAGAAATTCAAAAGGAGCCATGCCCAAACTAGATTGGAAGCTGTTGTTATACGCAAATTCGGCAAAAGGAAGAGAGTTCTCCCATTTCTTTCTGAAAGAGATAACACAAGCTCTGAGCATGTCTTCGAGAATTTGATTGACCCTTTCTACTAGACCACTGTACTGGGGGTGATAAGCGGTGCTAAAGGAGAGGTGGGTTCCCATAGCATTCTGAAAGCTTTCCCAAAATTGAGAACTGAAAAGACTACCACGGTCTGAATTGATTTCCAAAGGAACACCGTGAAGAGACACGATTCGGGAGACATACAAGTCCGCTAACTGGCTAGCAGTTATAGACTCCCGAACAGGAAGGAAGTGAGCAACTTTGGAAAGTCGGTCCATGACAACGAAGATTGCATCATTTCCTTTCTGGGTTTTTGGAAAGCTAGTGATGAAATCCATACTGACTTTATCCCACTTCCACTCGGGGATAGGCAAAGGTCTAAGAGTACAAGCAGGTCTTTGATGTTCTACCTTAACGCGACGACAAACATCGCATTCAGCAATGAACTGAGCAATTTCTCGCTTCATCCTAGTCCACCAAAATCTCTGGCGTAGATCTTGATACATTTTTGTACTACCGGGATGAATTGAGATGGGAGACTCATGGAATTCTTTAAGGATCAGCTGTCTAAAGTTCTTATTCTTCGGTACTACTATCCTGTTCTCGAAGTATACAAAACCCTCATTCTCTAGGGTAAAACATTTAGCCTTACCACTAGCAATGTTCTCTTTAATGTACCGGATACCTCGAGCACGCTTTTCTGCAGTTTTGATTTGATCCTGAAGAGTTGGTTTCACTACCAAGGTGGAAAGCAATCCATAAGGAACAATCTCAAGAGTAATCTTTCGAAGTTCCTCATAGAGAAGTAGTTGATACTGTTGTAACATGAGGTTGTTACAATACGACTTACGACTTAGTGCATCAGCCATGACATTGGCTTTGCCTGGGGTATAAGAAATTCCTAAGTCATAATCTTTTATCTACTCAATCCAGAGTCTTTTCCTGAGATTAAGATCTGGCTGGGTGAATATGTATTTGAGGCTTTGGTGGTCGAAATATATCTGGCAGTGATTACCAAGGAGGTAATGTCGCCAAGTCTTCAGGGCATGAACTATGATAGGGAGTTCAACATCATGGGTTGGATAATTCTCTTCATGTGGACGCAACTGGCGTGAAGCGTAAGCTACAACATGACGATCTTGCATAAGTATGCATCATTAACCTTGCCGTGAAGCATCACAATAGATCTCGAAATTTTTTTTGGTGTCTGGAGGCGCAAGTACGGGTGCAGAAGTCAATCTTCTTTTCAGCTCTGGAAAGCTTTCCTCACACTTGGGGGTCCATTCGAATTTCTTATCTTTCTTGAGGAGTTCAGTTAGAGGGTTTGCAACTTTGGAGAAGTTCTCAAAGAAGCGGCGGCAATAGCTTGCTAAGGCAAGAAAACTTCTAACTTGCTTAACCGATTCAGGTGGAGTCCACTCAAGGACGGTCTGAACTCTCTCGGGATTGACAGCAATTCCTTTGGAAGAAATAACGTGGCCTAGATAGGTCACTTCTGGTAGCCAGAATTCACACTTGAGAATTTGGCATATAGGCAATTCTCTCGAAGTTTCATCAATACCAGCCTAAGATGCTCAGCATGTTCTTCTTCGTTCTTCGAGTATATAAGGATGTCATCGAGGTAAACTATGACAAACTTGTCCAAATACTCCATGAAGATCGAATTCATCAAGCGCAAAAAAGTGGCTGGGGCATTGGTTAAACCGAAGGACATAACGGTGTACTCATAAAGACCATAACGAGTAGTGAAAGCCGTTTTGGGAATGTCCTCGTTTCTGATTTTGATTTGATGATAGCCTAATCTCAAATCCATCTTGGAGAAGACAGAGGATCCAGCAAGTTGATCATAAAGATCATTGATCCTGGGAAGTGGGTACTTGTTATTTATCGTCGCTAGATTTAGCGGGCGATAGTCTACGCACATCCTTTATGTTCCAGCTTTCTTCATTACGAACAGAACAGGGCAACCCCATGGTGATGAGCTAGGGCGGATGAAGCATTTTGCCAACGAAGCTTCAAGTTGGATTTTGAGCTCAGCTAACTCACGTGGGGCCATTCTATATGGGAATCTGGATATTGGGGCGGTTCCTCGGATAAGATCTACCACAAACTCTATAGATCTATCAGGTGGTATGCCTAGCAGATCTTCTGCAAAGACATCCGGGAAGTCATGAAACACTGGAATATCTTCAATGTCAGGAAGGGGAAGCACATTCAAAGAATGCACCTGAGTTCTAGAGCTTGGTGAGGTGTAATCGATTGTCTGCCCTAAAGGATGGGTGAGTTTAACTAACTTGGCTTTACAATCAAGGAGAACATTATGTCTTGATAACCAATCCATTCCTAGGATGACATCAATGTCTCAAGATTTTAGGGCTATAAGTGAAGCAAGGAATACAAGACCCTCAATGGAAATTTCATTATCATCACTCACCGCGGTGGTGTGCCATTTAGATCCAGGAGCATGTACTACTAATGGAGTACACAAGGATTTGAAAGGAATACTATGGAAATTTGTGAAACTCTCACACATAAAAGAATGAGATGCTCCTGGATCAAAAAGAATAGAAGCTGGAATGAAGTTGACAGGAAGGGTACTGAGCACAATGTCGGTTGCCCTATGGGATTCCTCCACAGATACATGGTTCAGTCATTCATGTTCCTTTACAGGAGTGTGAAATTTGTAAGTTTTGGGTTATGGCTTACCAAGACGAAAGGCTTGCTTTGGATTAGGAGTGGTGGCTACATGATTTTGGGGACAATCTCAAAAATTATGGCCGGATTGTCCACATTGGAAACAAACACCATGTGGAATGAAAGGAACATGAGCACTTAATTGTGCAACAAAATTCCAAGGAGGAAGATTAGGTTGAGGTGGACGATATATGGTGGTTGATGGTCTAGAAGCACTTACAGCATGATTGATGTCACTGAAAGGAATCCATACGCAGTGTTTTCGAGAAACTGAGCTAGAAGATGGTGCAAACTCACGATCACGCTTACGAGACTCTTCATACAACTCATTTCCATACTCGGCCTTGAAGGATTTGTTGACTAAATCCTGGAAGTTGACGAACTCGTGAAGATTCAGATCATGACGAAGGACGGGGCTAAGTCCCTTGCAGAACCTTGCCTGCTTATTGGCATCGGTGGATATCTCCTCTTGGGCATAGCATGCTAGACGAGTGAACTCAGTTCTATACTCATGAACAGACATCTTTCCTTGGGTCAGATTGCAAAACTGTTCTCTCTTGCGCTCCATCAGCTGATCCGGAATATGGTATCCTCGAAAATCATCACAGAACTCTTGCCAAGTCACCACGTGACCTACATGCTGCATTGCTATGAAATTCTCCCACCACTGAATAGCAGCACCTTCCAGAAAGTATGACGTGAATAGCACACGATCCTTGGGAGCAACATGGGCTGTCTCAAGCTTACGCTCGAGGGAACGAAGCCAATCATCGGCATCAAGGGGCTCAGAAGAACATCGGAATACTGGCGGGTTGAGGAGAATGAAGTCCTGTATGGTAACAATACTATGACGCTGACGAGAAGTGTTCTGCTCAATACGCTCGAGAAGACATGTCTGATCACGAAGATTCTGCTCAGCCTCCATTATGATTTCCTCTGCAGAAGGCGGTGGTGGAGGATCTTCATCATCTCTATTACCAAGACTGAAATCAACACAACGATTTCCACCTGACATTATGTGTGATAAGAATCAACGATCAGAATAGGATTTATGATACACTTCTAAGCTAAGACAACAAGACTATAATGCAATAGCATCGAAGTCACACTTGGACAGCATAACGGCTGCACCGAGATGAAAAATGAGACAGCCAGCAAGATGTCAGACATCACTTCTCTAAGAACAATACGGAATGATGAATTTGGAAAACCAAAACACTCCTACAACTACAAAGAAGCAATCAACGAGATGTCCTAGTAAAGACATAGAATAGCGTAGTCCTATCTTCCCGTAGAACAAGATGACGGTGACTCAGAACTCAGATCGATGGGGGTAAGGAGAAAAAAGAAGTCTTACGTTGTTCCCTTATACCCAAAGTAACTATATAACTATAGAATTCTAGACTCGACATCGACCAAGGTTTGATAATCCTACAGACAGTCCTGCTCTGATACCTAGTCTGTCGGGACACGGGGTTTGCATATGTAACTCCTGTCATAGCTCAATCATATGGAGAGCCGAGAGCCGTACCCACTTGTCTAAGCAGACAAGGCCAAGCACAGAACACTCTCGGAAAGCATCGAACGTGAGGGGCATCCCATCCAGGCGGGATGATAAACTTAGATGGGTTCTCATCGTCCGCTCAAAAGTCTAAATGCTTATGGGTGGTGAAATCCCATACTCATAGACAAGTCGCCTCAACCATATTATCGATTGAATCATAACACTTACATAAACAAAATCCAGCCCGATCACCTACTCGAGATCTCGGGCGGGCTCAATCATACAACAAAGTGTGCCACGTGACAGAGTCACGAGCAATCGCATCGCGATGCCCCAAGCTGCGCACATCTAAGGGCCACTTGGTGTATGAAAGACTGTAACAGCCCAGATTTCACAAAAATTAAAATTTTTGTTTTCGGTGTGAATTGTTTGATTGTCTGATATGTTTGCGGTGTTTGCATCCCCGATTTATCGATCAGCGATTATTTCCCCCCCTCTTATCTCGTACCAGACGGAGACCGACCCTTGCCACCCTGACACTCGACCTTTGCGACACCGGGTTTCACCCGATCACCATCGCGAAAACCCGCACCAGACCAGCCGTAGCCAACGGAACGAAAACCCCGTTTAATAATTAAACGGGTTATTCTTATAGCGCGACAGAAAGTGTTCTCGGAACAGTTCCAGCACGAGGTGAACGCCGCCGGCTCGACGTGCTGATCGCGTAGTTTGAAGTTTTACCTGAATCGGAGGTCCTGCGGACCACCGGCGGTCAGCAACGTAAACACCGCGCGCGAGAGAGAAAAACCGGCGATGTTTTAGCAAAGTGCCAGCCACCTGGGCTATATAAAGACCACCACTCTCCCACCCCTTTCTAGGGTTTCCCCTAAGCCAAAAATTGCAGCCACCCCCTCACAATAGCCCAATTTTCGCATTTTTTTTCCTATTTTTCGTCCAAACCCTAGCCCCATCTGATCTGGACCATCAGATCCGGAGATCCGACGTCCCAGATGCGCCCCTAGCCCTCCACCATGCTCTCCTCACACGTGCAGCCGCCCACGCCCAAGGGGCTCGCGCCGCCGCCGGCAAGCCGCGCCCGTACCGCGCCGCCCCACGTCCCGGTGAGCCACCACCGCGCCTCTCCCTCCTCCTTCCCTCCTCACATCCTCCTACCCTTGCCGCAGGTCGCCACGCCGGCCTCCAAGAGCCGCCGGAGCCGCGGTCGCCGCCGAGCGCCATTGATGGCGGACCGAGCTCCGCCGCCACGAAGCCGAGAGCCGTCGCCAACCCTGTAGGGCCGCCGCCGCCCCAGGTCGCCAGGATCCGGTCGGCGCCGCCGGATCCTCCCTGGCCATCACCCCTGCGTCGCCAGGCTGCGGCTAATCGCCGGCGCGAACGCCGCCGCGCCTGCTCGGGAGGAGCCGGCCGAGCCGGGCTCGGCCTCCCGCTCGCTCGCCCCTGTGGGCCGCCTCCAAAGGCCGGCCTGCCAGATCCAGGCCCAAGCGGCCAGACCCAGTCCAAGTCCAGGCCAGATGGGCCCCTGAGGCCCATGGTGAGCAGAACGGCCCGATCCTCTTTTTTTCTTTGAGACCCTGTAAATCTTTATAAGTCCTGAGATATTTTGTTGCTGGTGTTGTTTTGCGTTGTCGTTTACGAGTGAACCGTTGCCCGGATGACGTTGCGCCCAAAAGGAAATTTGTTTAGAATTGTGTGTACTTCAGTTCATCTTTTGTGAGCATTTTGATTTGAGGCCATCTTGATGTTGTTAATCTGTGTTGAAGTGGGCATCAGACTGTTAACTGCTGTTAATTTCTGTTTAGTCCTGCTGTTATTATTTTATTGCAAGTTTGCATGATGATTGTGACACATCCATGAGGCCTATTGCATTGATTCTTGTGTCATACTGTTAAGCATCATGTGTACTTCCATTATATGTATTGCATTGTCATGTTTGCATTTCTGGTCATAGATATGTTTAGCTCCAAAGTTGCTATGCCACTGTTTTTTACAGCCACCTCTATTTTCACTAAGTTTGTAACTTTCCGATGACATGTTGCACGCTTAATATCTTTTGACCTGTTATGCCTATGACCTTGATTTTTGTTTGTACCTGATCACCATCATGTCTAGTTCATGCCCATACATTTCTATGCCATGTTGCTGCACTTTTTAATATAGTTATACCCCTGTTTATACAGCATAAAAATAACAGTTTCTGCCTTCTTTTCCTGATTTTTACTAAGTACTAGACCAGTAATGTTTTATTGCATTTTTCTTGGGCTATAATTTATTGTTCATGATGCCTATTTGCATGATTCATTTTTCCATGCCTTACCTGTCATGTCTACTTTAGTTGCATATCATTTGTGAGCATGTTTGCATTCATTATCATGTTTATGCATTGCTCTAAAGTGTGCTTCCTGATGTTGGCAGATTGTGTTCCAAACTTGTTTTGCTTGTATCTTTTAAACCGTGGTGTTCTTTATATGTATCTTGATTAGTTTTTCATGTACTTTGTGTTTATGCTATTGTTTGTTGTTGTTAACCAACCTAAAATATGGTTTAGGGAAGCACAATACCAGATCCTTTTAATTGTCGTGGAGCACTTAGTAATATGCCATGTTTAGGTTGTGCCTCACTTAAATTGACTAGCATAGATAGTTTCCTTTATGTTTCACCTCTTGTCATGTTTGTGTGCTATGCCATGCTTGAGTGAGTTGCCATGTTAACAACCTTTTTTGATAACCTGTAGCTAAACAACTTGAATCCACGTAAACGTGCGATATCGTCGTGTGTGACGAGTACTCCACTTAACCTGTTAGTAACCTCTCTCGACGTTAGGTGCGATGTCTCGTGTTGCCTTCTTGTTGATGCTTGCTCTTGTTTGCTTCGTAGTAATACATGCTTGCTCGGTGATTGCTTTCCAGTGTTTACCATCTTGTGTGCTCCCGCGGTTACTCTCGGAGACGATGCGAGCTTGCGATCAACTACACCTTCGGAACACGACTTATAAACAGGCAAGGACTATACATTACTTATGATCCATTCTATTTCAACCAGAGGTTTGCATGCTAGTCTAGGTTAGGTTAGATGTTTGATCCTACCACATGTTTACGGCCTCTTTTAAACCGATACAGCCATGTCCCCTCCCAGCAAACCTTGTACTGCTATGTTACTATTGCTCATTGCTCAGACCCTTCTTAGTATGCATGGTTAGGATGCTACGATGTTACCCTGTTACTCCTTGGTTTGGGCTATCACATTATTATATTATTGTTGATGATATGATTATTATAATATTGACTATACTCGACGAAGGATGGAAGGTCTAGGCTATCCCGCACCGACGCTTTGTTCCATTCGATTCACCTAGGACCCGAGTTCCGGGTATTGGTTTTAAGACTAAGCGTGCCTAACCGCGTGTGGGATTTTATGGGGTCCCCTTTTCTTACCTACCTAGCTTCAAACATTTCTAGTGGTGGACCAAGCTGGTTTACCATTTGAAAACCATGCATATATGTTTGTCGGGTAGCTCCTGACAGACATCCTTTAAAACAACCCGGACCAGTAAGGACGTGGTTCCTTGCTGGCCCATCATGACCGGCTGAGGACCCGGCCTCATGTGAGATTAACCGGCAATCCAAACCTGGAGTCATACAGTAGAGACCAGATCGAGAGAGCGTCCGGCTCCTGAGATGGATGTCGACTCACCGGGGGCCACCCGGATTTGTTCGTTGTTTGTTAGAGGGGCCTGTCGTTCCAAATATCTTGGAACTAAATCATAAAATGGTTTCCTGTGATGGGTAGCAACTGAGAGAGATGGGCATGCGTGTGGTGCCTTGTAATGGGCAGTTGGTACACCCCTGCAGGGTTAAATCTTTTCGAGAAGCCGTGTCCACGGTTATGGACGACTTGAGACCTACTCCTTGTTCATAGACAACAATAACTGAGATAATCTTATTATAACTTGATCAATGTGTGTCATCCTTGACTACTTCTTCTTCGTCGGGATGCGAAGAAGAGGACAAGTATAGGATAGGTGTTATGTTTGCGTAAGTAGCTAATAAAAGACTTGTTTGAGGCGATTCCTCATCGAATACTTGGCTTCTTATCTGACTCTCTAGATCGTAGCCACTTCATACATGATAGTGCGGAAGCAACCTCACCACTTACCCCATCTTTACCGTAAACTACTAGTTGTCCTAGAATGACGAGTGATGAAGTCCTTGCTAGGTCAGTTGACCACTACAGTTGGATGTTGAGTACTTCTGTACTCATGATACTACCCCGAAACTCTTTTCAGGGTTCTTGATCGACAACAGGTACGGTGATCGACGTTTCACGTGGAGACTCGACGACGACTAGTTAGGCGGATCCCGGCGGAGGGCCTGGACCCGTGTGGTTATGGGGATCGATGTTCTTCTCTTTTCCACTAGGCATTTGATTGTAGTCTGTACTCAGACATGTATCTTACGCTGATGTATTGTATTTAAGGCAGTTGTATGCCGATTGTATGAGTTGTTGTATCCTTGTAGCTGTAATGTTGTGATATCATGTTGGAAATCCGGGGCATATGGCGTTGTCATATGTCATGGTGGGTCCGATATGTGCTTCGTCCCCGGATCTGGATGGAAACATCTAGATCTGGAACAGTACCGCATATCTGGCCTTACAAAGACCACCGACAAGAACACAAGTAAGCTATCTAACCCCACACTAGGACATGCATGTTATAATCATGCACACAGCATACATGTCTAGTGTAAACAGCAGGTAATCACAACATGATCTCTATAAACTCATAGTCTTTATAACTTCTGCTAAACAGAGCAGACATATTAGTTGTATTACAAGCAGAGATCACATGACTGTGATCCAACATTACATCAAACATCAACAGAAGCAAATTATGTCTAAGTAAAGACAAGGTTAACAAATGTCTTAAGAAGCCTGAAAGACAATACAACGACCCTCCAAAGGGCACAGGCTGCTGAATGGAACTATACGACTTAGTCCACGTCGAGCTCGAGGTAGAGGCCACCATCAGGGTCAGTGGTCTCGTCTCTAAAACATAAAATAAGAAAACGTGAGTACAAAGACGTACTCAGCAAGACTTACATAGGAACTATACTACTCATGCTCAAGTATCAAGGCAAAGGGGGGTGGGGTTTCAATGCAGAAGTGCCAGCTTTGACTTGGCTAGTCATGTACTACGATTACCAGAAAGAGGTAAGGAGCGTACATGAGTCCAAGTAATAAGTCTCCAACAAATACACCACTATGGATACTTCCTCGACTTCCCCACGAGGAAGCATGCCATAGCACTCACACTTATCTTGGGAATTTTATAGTAACCATTCAAGTTGTCTATGATCAAGTAAATGTGTCCAAGTAGTCCATAATCGCGGACACAGCTATTCGAGTAGTTCATTAACCCTGCAGGGGTGTACTGCTACACACACGCACGCATCATTTACCGCCTGGGAGTGGACCCTTCAAGCGAGTACCGGCGAGGATGTTGCCACGACACTTCACTCACAACACCATCTCTAGTCCTAGGGAGTCGCCTATTTGAGTTGGGACCACAATCAGAATCCGACCGATTTTTCCGATGCAGACTCAAACGTTGCGAGACTGTCATCAAGCTCAACTCGATCATGATCACTTGATTCAACGAGCCCACTACCTACGTCCACCACTTACCTTGATGCACCTGCTTGAGATCGTTAAAGTTCGAACTACTTGCGACTCCTGGACTTGGTCTGGGGTGAGGTACTAGGCCGAGAGGGGTCAGTGAGCCCAATGTGTGGTCGAACTCTTATTCTTGGATAACAACACAAGAACTTGGGCTTAAGGCAGTGTTCAACAAGACAACCCACTTTGTACTCCTACACAGCCTCTCATCGTTCACCTTGTTTAGGTCAGATTCACCAACACGTTACCACCATCATTCACATGATCACTACCATCCCGACTCACAACAAAGTAAACTCATTGTAAACTGTAAGCATGCAATAAGCTGTAACAGTACCAGGGTCAACATGATATCAACCAACTCCTACATCTACTAGGATTGTGGATTGTTTACTACTGTGACAAAATGATAGGTCATGGAAAGGAATAGGTTCAACTAAGCGGTAGAACGTATCATTGTGACATCCTAAACATGCATAAGAGAGAATGAGAGGGAACTGGGATTTTATCGACATGATCAACGAGGGGGTGCTTGCCTTGCTGACGATCTCGAGGTAACACTCTTCTTATGTGAGGTTGAACTCGTCTCCGAGATCAACTCCTACCGAGAAGAAGTAATCACCGAAGCACTGTGAATAGCACACATTCAAAATATTGCAATGCACAAACAATATGGCATGATATGAAGATGATCATGGGTGTGTTGTGCTTCTTATGTCCATGTGAAATGTATTGCATTGTAATGGTTCAAGTTAGAATGATCATAGCATTTAATTTTCATTATTTCCATTTACGCCAAATAGAAAATGCTACTGGCCCCATTTTATAAACAACTCAAACATGGTTGATAGTTTGATATTTGGATAGAGAATTTTCTTCTGATCATTTTTCATATAAAAATCATTTCAATTGGAGTTATGGTTTAAAAGATATTCAATTTCAAAGTTTGAACTATTTTCTGTCTTTTCTGGATTAAATCAATTATTAAGTTTTATTGTGTCATGCCTGCGTCAGCATGACGTGGGGCAGCCCTAACAACAGGGGCCCACTGGTCAGTGAGAGGGGGGGGGTTAAATCCCTCTCTGATTAAACTAAACAGGGTTTAGTTAGTGGGCTGGGGCCCACTGTCATAGAGATAGGGGGATTAGTAGTAGGTTTAGGGGCCCTAATGGCCTAGCTCGTCGCCGGCAGCACTGTAGATGATGACGACTCACCGGACTTGCGCTACCGGAACGGGGAGGGGATTGGAGGGCATGGGAGTGTGCCCCGTGGTCTTCCGCATCAGGTGGTGCAAGTGGGAGGTCACGGGGATGCCTCGGGCCACACCGGCGTCGAAGCCCGCGGCGGCTGGCCACTGACCTTGACGAGCACGGCGATGCACAGCACGGGGAAGAACTTTGGGGAGGGAAAAGGAAGCGCGTAGCTCACCGGAACCAGATGGCAGCGACGGCGAGGTCCGAGGGGGCTCAGCGATGAGCAATTTCTCGTCGGAATCTTCTGCGGCCGGCGGTGATGCGATGTTGCGGGCGTCGTTGTCGGGGCCGTTGATACTCGATTCGGTGTGCAGATCGATGAAGCCGTCAGCGGTGAAGCTTATGGACAAGGTGGTGGATCGTCTAATTGCCGTTGGCCATGGATTCGTACGACGGTGGCCGGCGGAGAGCTCTCGGGGCGGCTCTGGAACGAAGAAGAGGGAAGGGGCGTCCGAGAGGAGAGGGGAAAAAGAGAGGGGTGCACGGGCTATCTCCTGGCGAGGAGATGAGGCGAGGGGGGCTGGGAACCTCCTCGACGCCGAGGTGGCGCCGTCCTCGCACTCTGCCTCCACCGAGTTGCTTGGCTCGATGGGGAGGTAGACGACAAGCGCAGGGGTGGGCTGGGCCGACTAGGCCAAGGTGTAAGTGGGCCAGGTAAGTGGCTTGCCTCTTTTCTCTGTTTACTTTTATTTTCTTTTTTGTTTTTTGTTTTGATTTGATTTCTAAACCAAACCATTTTAAAAAATTCTCAGAAACTTTTATGTGAGCCTATCAGACATATATAAGTCCACTCACAAAGTTTCAGAATTATTGAAATTATATTTAAATAATTCCAATGGAAAATACTATAATTATTTAATTTCCAAGGGCATTTTGGACTTTTTGAAAAATCCATGAGCATGGAGTGGGACCCACTTCACTTGAACAGTGATCATGCCCATTTATGAGACTTTTCAAAAAGTTCAAAGCATTTTTGGAAAAAGATTTATGTCTGGCCTTTTATTAAAATTATTTTGAGACTTTTTGCTTCCCCATTTCTTTTTCTTTTGCAAAAATTTTCATGATGCAAAAAAGCTAGCTTATAAAACCACAAAACTAAATTAGGGTTCTAACACAATGACAACTATGTTCCCGTTGATTTTATTATTATGGATATAGAGTGTGAACGTTTATGTCCAATTATTTTGGGACGTCCTTTTCTTTGCACCGTTGGTGCCGTTATTGACATGATAGTGGGGAATATAAAATTTCAATACCCTCACAAAAATATAATGGAACACTTCCCTAGAAAGAAAATCAAGTTACCATTTGAGTTCGTTACATGGGCTAGCTATTCTCTTTCTCTTGATAAAACTTGATTCTTCTTTTGCCTTATGCCTAGCTTAAAGGAGTAAAAGAAAGCGCTTGTTGGGAGGCAACCCAAGATGTTTTTACTTCTGTTCTTAGTGGTCTTGATGATTGTTACTACTGTATAAACATCATTGTATCTTTATTTTCAAGCTTTGTGCCAAGTTATAGCCTCTTGTGATAAGGGAAGCAAAAGTTGTGACATGTTGTCTAGAAAACAGATTTTGTCTTCTTGACGGACAAAATCAGATCAAATCACCAGTTCATCTTTTTGAGCTGAATTGTTTAGACAGCATGCTCTATACAATTGTTAAACTTTGGTATGTTCTGAGTTTTTTAATTTGAGTTGCAGAAGTACCTCGGAAAAATTCTCTACTACCCGATGTTCTGATTTTCACAGATTCTGCCACGTTTTGTCTCTCCTTACTTTTGTAAACCTTAAGCTTGCTTTTTCTTTGCAAAAATACCTTTTGGCATTCTTGAGAAACAGTATCTCTTCAAGAATATCTCTATATCCAGTGGAGAAAAAATATTTTATTAAGGGTACTAACCTCTCTAATCAGCTTATGATGAGTTATGTATGAAGGGAGTTTTCAAGTGTGCGATGGAAGATGATGAAAGAAGATCCGAGAGTGTCAAGCGCTCAGGCTTTGGGATGCCCCCATATATCCCCAATAAATATTCAAGGAGACTCAAGTGTCTAAGCTTGTGGATGCCCCCATGCATCTCCTTCTCCATCAACAATCAACAATCATCAGTTTGTCCTTCGTCTGACTATATTTTAATCACTTCATGCGTTATGTGCTATGCTTGGAGCGTCTCGCTCTTAGGTTTTATTTTTAGTTTTCTTTAGCTTTGCTTGTTGTACATAACAAATTAGACCCCATCTTACTTTGTGTGGGAGAGAAACACGCTCCACTCCAATCTAGAATACATCATAGGATTTTTCATGCTTATCTTTCTCCTGTTGTGTGTTCTTTATCTTTTCGTAGCTACTGCCATGTTTAGTTTTAGTTTTAGTTTGCTTTACCAAGAGCCTTGGCTTTTGTTTAGTTTGTTGCTGGAAATCTCTTTAGTTTTCATGTTTATCTTGTTAAGAGAGTTGGTTGTTGCACTGAGTTGTGTCTTGTCTTGAAAGTAGGTAATTGAGGTTGCTATTTAATTTTTGTAGTAACTTGCAATAATTTTGAGGTATTGATGTGAGTAATCTTTGAACTTTTGATGTCAAGAGCTCTAGCCTATTAGTGATAGGTGTCGTATTTTGGGCAATCCGTTTGTATTTTCAAAACCTACAAAACTACTTGAGAAATCTAGCTACTAGATGGATCGCTAATCTTTCGAGGGATCGGATATTAGAGTACACTCACGTACCATGAGTCGAGGATGCGCAACGATAACCAAACCCCCATACACTCATCCTCGGGGTACTTGTCTCTTTGTGAACCTCCTTTTTAGATTGAGAGTTGTCGATAATAAGTGCATGAGTTCTTCAGACTAATGTAAGTATTGAAACTTGACACTTCCACCTCCTCATATTTGCTAGCCTCTCCCGTGCCGTGCATTGCCTTCTTCCCACTTCGAGAGTTGGCGTCCACCTTCGCCGGTACATCCAAACCCTTGGCATGATAAGCTCTGTCATCATAAACCTCCTTATATCATTTCTCAAAACAACCACCATATCTACCTATCAAGGCATTTCCATAGCCTTTTCGAGATATATTGACATGCAACATCTACCTCTTCATGACTTGATCTTCATGTCATACATGTTCTTGCTACACTAGCAGCGGCATACATTGCATACATCATGATAGCTACATCTTCTTTATGTTTTAAGTACCTTGTAAAGTGTGACAGATCTTCAACACCCTCTTGTAAATTAGAGTATTGCCCTTAAGTGAGGAAAAGATCCCAAAGTGGACAAAATAAAGGATCCCAAAGAGGACAAATGAGAGTTAAATAGAAAGATCCATTGAGGCCACCAAAAAAATACACAAAAATAGAAAAAAGAGAAAAAGAAAAATAAAAAGAGAGAAAGGGGAAACACTACTATCCATTTGAAAGATCCACACTAGTACTCTCTCTTATCCTTGTAATCCATAGAGATGATCATTCATGCATATAGCTATGTGGGGACCTTCACCATATAGAACTTGGATTGCATATTCCAAGGATGAGCCTCCTCAAAAGAGCTCTAGGTCTTCATGAGCGAGCAAGTTAGATGCACCCCCACTAGTTCCATTGGAGAGATTTTTAGACCATGTGTGCATCCGTTGCATGGCAATCCCTACTCCTCACATCATATCTATCATTTGGCCTTCTCGCTTATGATTGTCCTCATTGATGTGAGACATTCTCACCTTTTTGTCTTCCTCCTCCACCATATTTCTCTCTTTGCCATCCTAAGTGTCAACTCTCGTGCTTATGCTCATCCATTGCATGAGTGCTCAACATATCGAAAAGGAGTGGATCAAATTGACTTGTACCTAGCTAGTGGTCTGGGGACGAGTCAATATAAGATGCCAAAGAAGACCAAGTGTGAAACTTTGGTAGATTGAGTTCTCAACAAAAAATACTTTTTTCTCATATTCCATATCCCCCTTCTTGCATGCAAACACCATTTGGAGACATTCGAGTCACGGACAGCGAGAGCTCTTGCACCTAATGTTCTTTCGTTACTTGTTTCAATGCTAATATAGATCCTTGCATATTATGACTTCAATTGAATCAGATAACTTGATTGCTTTACTTTTCAAAGTTCTTATATGGTTGCTAGCATATTACCACAGAAATTATGCTTGTTATCATTTACCTACTCGAGGACGAGCAGGAATTAAGCTTGGGGATGTTGATACGTCCCAAATGTATCGATAATTTCTGCTTGCTCCATGCACGTTTTTTGTGATATTGCTATGATCTAGATACACTTTCATACACTTTTGATTATATTCGAACTAACCTATTAACTCAGTGCACCCCAGCTCCAGTTTCTGTTTTCTGCTTTTTTTTTGTTCCAGGTTTCCCCCATATTAAAAGTGCTCCAAAAATTCGGGAAAATCGGATAAAAAATCAGTGCATCGAAAGACTCCGGAACCCCAAAGGAGGTCCAGGGGGCCACCACCAGGTGCCCAGGCGGCCACCTGATAGAGGCGGGGTGTCCCGATCTTTCGATGAGATGATAACTACGATTTGATGGAGTCGACTTTGACGATCCGACTACAAACGTGCAACGACGTTGCGCCTTAGCAATCGCTAAACCAATCTCCTGAAGGTTATTGACCACGCCGGAGCACGATCAACCTGACCACGAAGGTCTAGTGCCTGCAAGCAATCGAAGAACAAGCAAGAACTATGATAAAGCAATCTGAATATTTCGAATATGTAGATGAAGTATGATTAAAGTTGGGATTCCGAAAGCGGTCTTGATCTGGTCGTTGGACACAAACCGAGTACACGAAGATGCAGCAATTAGCTAAGCAGTCTTTTTAACTAAAAGAAATCCAAAGAAAAACCCTAGGGGTTGATCTACTTATATAGGACTAAAGTGTGGAGGCCAAGGGGGTGGAAGGACGTCCCAAGGAGTCCTAAAACTAAACCTAGGTCGTACAAGGCACTTGGGCCCATGTGGAGGTGATGCAACACCTATTGAGTTGGACTTTGATTCGGATTCTGCTGCTGGGTCGCACCGTTTTCGAAATATCTCCACGCTCCGAAGGAATTTGAAGGTGAAACCAATTGCGTTGGAAACTAGACGAGATAAGCTATCACCAGAAAAAAGAATCACCCAATTTGGAGTTCGTATGTAGAAACGGCGGCTGTTTGAAGTTGGGTATATCTCTGCAGTCCGAATCTGAGTCCATGACGTGAAAGACTTGGTCTCTATCTTTTCTTGGGCCAAAAGTGACGTGAAATAACTTCTTGTACAGCACACAATCATGCCCCTTTGTATTGACTTCATTTCTTGATCAAATATAGAGTAATTAATGGTCATATCCATGATAATTATGTCCTCGTCATCTTCATGCTTGAACATGCTCCAATGCTCATCCTTCTTGTCCATGCTAGGTCCTTCATTTGTCAGCAACAGAAATATATCAACGTTAGGCAGCATCATATTCACATGAACATTAGAAACATTACCAAGAAGCGAAAGTACCTGATAATTTAATTGGTGTGCACGATCTCTAGTAATTGCTCCAGTAGGTATATTAGCAGGGGTTGTGGCTGTAACTATGGTAGTCATGTCCTCATCACCACCTGGCGCGGCCTAGGGCTTCGCCGCGCCAGGGGGCGCCTTGACCCCTGGTGGGCCCCCTGGCTGCCCCCTTCGCCTATATATTCCCCGTGACGTGAAACTTCCGAAAGGAGAACCCCTTTTCACGATCTCGCCTCTGTTCCACCGCCGCCGCGCTTCCAAGATCGGGAGCGCCAACAGACTTCTTCCCGGCACCCTGTCGGAGGGAGGATCGACCTCCGGGAGCTTCCCCTTCACCATGGACGCTTCCCGAATTTGCCACGAGTAGTTTCCTTTGGACCATGGGTCTGTGATCAGTAGCTATGTGATGTTTTCCTCCCCTCTTTGTTCTTCATGGTTTAGACCTCGTGAGCTGCCCTACATGATCGAGGCATATATGTAATCTTTCTGCTGTTGCTATGCTGAGTTTGGTGGGATTTGATGGATTATGAGATTATGTTCAGATTGTGATAGAGTAATATATTTGGTTCTTATCTTTTATATTTTTGTTCCTAAGTGATTCTTGCATGTTCTCTGTTGTTGTTTATTGCATTGGCCAAGTAGTAGGTAGTAACTCCAAGAGGGAACGTTATGCTCGATTGTGGGTTCATGCCCTCTGATGACACACTTGAGTGACAGAAACATGAGTCTAGGGGATGTGTTGTTGCCACAAGGGGGAAAAACGGTGCTTGTAACCACGGTTGCAAGGATTGTTTACTTTACGCAAAGTGCTTTTTAATGTAGTTGTCTGTTGCTTTGGGTTTACACTTTGGGTGGGGCTTGCAACTTAATACCAGCGAGATGTTATGGATAGATATCTCAAGGTGGATGATTAGTAGTAGATGCAGTTGGATTTCAGTCTACTTATTTTGGCGTACTGCCCATGCTTTTGAGCCTCTTCCTTTCTTTGTAGCATAGTTAGCATTGTGGTGCGTTTATAATCCTGTCAATTGCCCATCTGTAATTTGTTTACCTCGCGTAGCATTTTTATCGTCTTTTGGGAGAGAGACATCACTAGTGAACATCACGGGACCCCGGTCCACATTCTCATCACTGTTTACATGCTCATTTACTTTTCATCTTTTACTTTCAGTTGCTATCATTATCATTTTCCCTTGTGTTTTGATCCTTTGTAAACAACAAGACCGGAGAGATTGACAACCTCTCTGAACTTCGTTGGGATCAAAGTTATTAGTGTCTGTGTGCAGGTCTAGGAGAAGCAAGTGATTATCTTCAAACGACACATCACTTGCCGAACCACCTACTTATCGTTGACGGAGTCCTACTGGAGATAAACCCTATCCTCTACTTAGGGGAAATTTGCTGCTATCCTACATCTCACCTTCCACATGGGGTAACCAACGAAGGGCGAGAAACCATTATCATCATCTCGAACTTCAACCTCCTGATTAGATAGAGACTTACCGATAATAAGTGCATGAGTTCTTCGGACTAATGCGAGTATTCGATTGTTGGCACTTCCACCTTCCATATTTTGCTAGCCTCTTCAATAACGTGCATTGCCCTTTCACCTCTTTAGAGTTCGTGCGTACTTCGCCGGTGCATCCAAACCCTTGGCATGATATGCTCTGTCATCATAAACCTCCTTATATCTTCCTCAAAACAGCCACCATACCTACCTATCAAGGCATTTCCATAGCCTTTCCGAGATACATTGCCATGCAACATCCACCATCTCATGACTTGATCTTCATGTCATACATGCTTTTTCTTGATCGAGGAGCCACATGCTAGTTGGGCTTTGCCCTTATCATTGCTACATGACACGCTAGAATCATTGCATATCCTGCTACACTGGCAGAGGCATACATTTGCATACATCATGATAGTTTTCATTCTTCTTTATGTTGAGTACTTCTTGTAAAGTGTGAAGTTCTTCTTTATATTCTTGTAAAATATAGATTGTTGCCCTGAAGTGAGGAAAAGATCCCAAAGAGGAAAAAATAAAAGATCCCAAAAGAGGACAAATTAAAAGATCCCAAAGAGGACAAATGAGAGATAACTAGAAAGAGCCAATGAGGCCACAAAAAAAACAAAAAAATAAGAAGAGAGAAGGGGGCAATACTACTATTCCTTTTGAAAGATCTACACTCTTAATCCATTGTCATCTTTGTACTCCATACAGATTATCGTTCATGCATACTATGTGGGGATCCTTACATTATAGAACTTGGCTTGCATATTCCAAGGATGAGCCTACTCAAAAGAGTTCTAGGTCTTCATGAGCAAGAAAGTTGGATGCACCCTCACTAGTTCCATTGGAGAGCTTACCTTAGCTCATGTGTGCAATTTTTGCATGGCAATCCGTACTCCTCACGTCATATCTATCATTTGGCTTTCTCTCGCCTATTATTGTCCTCATTAATGTGAGACTTTCACACCGTTTTTTCTTCTTTCCCCATCATTTCTCTTTTTTCCATCCTAAGTGCCAACATATCTTGCTCGCTCTCATCCATTGCATGAGTGCTCAAAGTCGAAATCGAGAGGATCAGTTTGACTTGTACCTGGCTGGTGGTCTCCGGATGAGTCAAAATAAGATTCTGATGGAGTCCAAGTGTGAAGTTTTAGATTCTCAATTAATTTGCATAGTATTTTATGCTCTAAACCCATATCCCACTTCAAGGCTCTTGCACCTTTATGTTCATACTTTGCTAGTTTCAATACTAGATATAGACTCTTGCTTGTTATTGTCTTGACATGAATTGCATATCTTACTTGCTTTACTTTCAAGTTCTTATATGTGTGTTAGAATGTCGCCTCAGAAATTATCTGTGTTATAATTTACCTACTCGAGGATGAGCAGGAATTAAGCTTGCGGTTGTTGATACGTCCCAAACGTATCTATAGTTTCTGCTAGTTCCATGCACTTTTAGGTGACATTGCTATGTGTTTTCCTACACTTATATATATTGTTACACATATTTGGACTAACCTACTAACTCAGTGAACCCAATGCCAGTTTCTGTCTGCTGCTGTCAGTAAGTTGCAGGTTTTTACCCATATTTACAAAGCTCCAAAAATTCCAGAAAAATCAGATAAAAATGTGCGCAGAAGAAGCTTCCGGATCACCGAAAGAGAGCCGGAGGGGGGCCACCCCCTCCCAGCCGGCCAGGTGGCGCGACCCCTCTCCTGGCAGCGCCACCAGGGCGCCTGGGAGGTCGGGCCACCCCCTGGCGCCCCTTCTCCCTATTTTTACCCCTCACTAAAAAATCCCTTAGAGAGACCCCCGGATCGAAATTTTCCTCTCTGTTCTGCCGTCGCCGCGCTTCCAAGATCGGGGGCACCAGAAGACCTCTTCCCGGCACCCTGCCGGAAGGAGGATTGACCTCCGGGAGCTTCTCCACCACCATGGATGCTTCCCGGATGTTCCATGAGTAGTCCCCCTTGGACCATGGGTCCTTACCAGTAGCTATGTGATGTCTTCTCTCCAATCTTGTGCTTCAATCCGAGATGTGCCGTGAGTAGTCCCCCTTGGACCATATAATTTTCCCGCTGTTGCTATGTTGTGTTTCATGGATCCGATGGATTATGAGATTGTGTTCAGATTGTGATGAGTTATATATTTGATTTACCTTTTATATTTTTTTCTTGAGTAATTCTTGTATGTTCTCCGTTTTTTTTATTTCTTTGGCCAAGTAGTAAATAGTGACTCCAAGAGGGAGCGTTTATGCATGATTGTGGGTTCATGCCCACCGATGTCTAGCTTGAGTGACAGAAACAGGAGACTAGGGGATGTGTTGTTGCCACCAGGGAGAAAACAACGATGCTTGACCGCGGTTGCAAGGATTGTTTACCTTATGCAAAGTTTGTTAATGCAGTTGTCTGTGTCCTTGAGTTTACACTTCGGGTGGGGCTCACAACTTAATACCAGCGAGACGTTCTGGATAGATATCTCAAGGTGGATGATTAGTGAGTAGATGCAGATGGATATCGGTCTAGTTTTCTTGGCGTACTGCCCATGCTTTTGAGTCTCTAACTTTCCAGTAGCATAATTAGCATTACGGTGCGTTTATAATTATGTCAATTGCCCAGCTGTAATTTGTTTACCCAACTTAGCTATTTTATCGTCTTTTGGGATAGAAACATCACTAGTGAACATCATGGGACCCCGGTCCATATTTCCACCACTGTTTACACCTTCACTTTATTTTCTTCCTTTTCTTCCTGTTGCATTTATCACCACTATCATTATCCTCTTGAGTTTGATCCATTGTAAACGACAAGGCCAGAGGGATTGACAACCCCTCTGTACTCGTTGGGAGCAAAGTTACTTGTTGTGTGTGCAGGTCCAGGTAAAGCAAGTGATTATCTTCAAACGACGCCTCACTTTCCGCACCACCTACTTGTCATCTTCGGAGTCCCACGGGAGAAATAAACCTTGGTATCTTCACCAAGGTAAATTTTCCGCTATCTACATATCAACCTTCCACTTGGGGTAACAAACGAAGGGAGAGAAGTCGTTATTATATTTCGTACCATCAAGGATCCTAGAGTTTATTGCTACGGTTAGGTTTACCATAATTTAACTCTTGTATTTTTGGATGCTTGCAAGAGGTTTAATTGTAAGAATGCACTTGTCTTATTCTAGGCGGTGTGCTTGCATAGGTTTACCCACACAACACTTATCCAAACAATACATAGTACTATACTGAATATGGTGAAAGTAAATTGATGTCGGGGGTTGCTTCTCGGACACTCCTCCTAGCGCCAGATGACAGGGGTTGAGGCCCAGCCCTTTCCCAGCGCTACGAAGAGGAGAGTACGGCGGTGGCGCCGACCCAAAAGATCCTTCCGGAAGGGGTGCTTCCTGCAGGGCACGACTCGGGGACTGTGAGGGACGGGGAACACGTTAGGTTCCCGTAAGATTGATGAAGATGGAGGTTGTTGTGGCGTCAATACGACATTTGGACTTGGTGGCGACGATGCGAGAAAACACAGGATTTACCCAGGTTCGGGTTTCCTGGAGACTAAAAGCCCTACTCCTGCTTGTCTGATCTTTCTTGGTGGTAGCTGAAATGGATACAATATCTGGAGGTTCTTCGTGGAAGAACCTGCCATTCTACCATCCATTCCAATGTTTGGTTGGATGCTATCCGGAGGCCCAGAGTAGGGATCCAGAACTGCCTATCTACCGAGAAGTCCCAGGAGGAACTTCCCATCTCTTCTTCCTTTTCTTTCTCTTCTTCTCTGGCTGGTTGCCCCCTCTCCTGGTGGTCTACGCCTCCCTTTTATAGCTTAAGGGGGTCGTCACAGGTCCATTGATAGCTACAGTGATGATCGTCATCCTCCCTCGTGCAGACACGAAGGGCCTTGGTGCCTTTCGGGAAGGTCTAGCGGCGCTATGGGGGTAGCTGGCTCATGCACAAGTTGAGTACCCGCAGGGGGCCGCGCCAGGTGTCGACATCCTCTTGTCACGCGGCGCATGCTTGTCTTCTTGCGCATGTATTGCGTTGGTTGCTTGGTCGGTCGGTGGGACTTGACCTAGGCCCCCACCATCCCTTGGACCGGGCAAGGGCTTCCCGGACCGTTGCATGGATGGGTGGCGCCCATGGTAACCCTCTGCCAGAACTCTTAGGTAACATGGTCAAGGTCTTGGCGTCTTCCTCCTCCTCGCTCGAGTGGTATCAGCATATCGGGATCACATGGTTGGTCCACACGGGACCCCCTTCTTGGACGTCCTTGTCAGAAGTGCTTCCTTGTTATCCCGGAAGGTGAAGGCGGTATATGGGAAATGGGACACCCCGGTTTCGGTTTACCGAAAGCAGCCCCCGGGCTCGGCTCCGATGAAGGCTTCCCGGAGTTGGGACTAAGTCTTCCAAAACGGCATGTTTATCTATGCACCGACTGTCACATCATTGAGACAGTGTTGGCTGCGACACGTGCCGCGCCGCCAGTCGGATTTGACGGGTGATGATGGTGACGCCCTGCAAAAGGTGGTGAGACTCGAGGAAATGCAGTGGGAGGCCCACAGTAATTAATCAATTCACTTGTGAAGGCACGAAAGAGTTACTCCATTGTGGTAGCCTCACGATTATTTGAGAGCGGGAGTGAGGACCAGAGGGTAGCTTCTTCTTCCCCTGTTCCCCATTTCTTCTTTCGGCTGTCTCGCCCCCATGGCACCTCCGACGCACTCCGATAGCCTGCACGCAACAACTAGAGCAATGATGTCAATGGCAACCCGCATCTTGTACCTGGGGAGCTTGTTCCAGATAACATCCCATGGGTGCTTCCCCAATATCCGGCTATTGGCTGGAACGACGTCCCTGCACCAGCACCTAACAATGTTCCAGCCCCCAATGACCCTCCGGGTTGGGGAAATGCAGTCTGGGGTGATGCTGCAGACCAACAGCCGGAGCAACAGGACCAACAGGACGCCCCTGATCAAGACCAACAATCCATGGTGCTGGACCATCCTGACCTTTCAGAATCGGTAGAGCAACCGGTTTTGGAAGTTGTCAACATTCTAGATGATGAGGATCATTTGCTACAGCAGCCAGCTGACGAGGAGCCCATTTTGGCCTTGGTTCCCTATGTCCCACCCCCTATTCCCCCACAACAGGTGTTTGTGGGGATGATCAACATTGTTGCGGGGCCTGAGTTGCCCCCTGAGATGCAGTGGAGCAGGGCTTTCTCCAGGGTGATGCCTGAACTTTGCTCCCTTCAGGTCCCCAGAAGCCTGAACTTGTGCCCAGCTCTCCCTCTGATCTGTTCCAAGAGATCTTGGAGCATGGATTTTGATGAGAGTTCCATGGAGCTTTCTATTACTTTTATTGCTGATGATGCAGGGCCACATACCTTTGCACCTCCACGCCTGTAGTGGAGCTCCCGAGGGAGCTCACCTTCTCCAGCCCCCCACTGACAAAGGTGACAACACCAAGACGCAAGAAGAGGGAAACCCCCGTTGTTAACACTGCTGTCAGGCGCTGCACCAGAAGCGCAATCAAGTGGGACGGCTTTAAGGCGAGAACTTTGGCAGAACTCCCTATGGCCCCAAAACAAAAGAAGCCCAAGGCCAAGCCCATACACATGGTGTCGGAGGACGAGTCTGAGGGACAAGCCCGAGGCCCAGCTCAGTAGGAGGAACATGTGGTGCCACCCACTCCTATCAGGGTCATTCAGACCATTGGCGCAGACTTGCAGATCGACCCAGCTCTAGTGACGAAGGAGAAGCTTATGGCAGCTCCATCATCTGCAGCTCAGGAGGATGATGATGATGTTTAGCTCCCATTTTGTTTTCTGGGTTTGGCAAGCCTTTAAATTGGCCACTTGTGATACTGTTTCTGGGCAGTTTTGTTTTGGCTTGTGGTGCTATTCCTGCTACTGGTTGATAACTGTAATGTTTATAGTTACCCTGCTTTCCTTTTCTTATATTTCCCATGAATTATACAACTACTAGAGATTGGAAAGTGCTTTGTTGGAATGTTCGTGGACTAAATTCAACATCTCGACAAAGTGCAGTGCGGGAGAAAATTGAGCATAGTCAGTGTGCAGTTATCAGCCTTCAGGAAACCAAATGTGAGACTGTCGACCACAACTTTATTAAATCCTTTTGCCCCAAGAGATTTGATCAATTTGCTGTGGTTCCTTCGAGAGGAGCCTCTGGGGGAATTCTGACCATTTGGAATTTAGCTATCTTTGATGGATAGTTGGTTGACACAAAAGCTTTTGGGATGGTGATTCATTTCACTTCCTCTCATAATGCAGAATCTTGGACTCTGGTGAATGTCTATGGCCCTTGTGAGCAGCAGCAGAGAGACATTTTTGTGGATTGTCTCTACCACCTATCTATCCCCTTTGATGCCAATTGGCTTTTGCTTGGAGGTTTTAATTTCATCAGGTCTTTGGATAATAGGAATTTGCCTGGTGGAGATGTCAACGACATGTTCATCTTCAATGAGATAATTGGTCATCTTGGTCTTCTTGAGCTTCCTCTGAAAGGCAGAAGATTTACATGGTCTAACATGCAGGAGAATCCTTTACTAGAGCAGCTGGATTGGTTCTTCACCTCTGCTAATTGGATTTTATCTTACCCTTCAACTCAGGTGCTGCCTTTGGCTAAGACTGCCTCAGACCATGTTCCTTGTGTGGTAACAATTAACATCTCCGTCCCAAAAGCTAACACATTTAGATTTGAAATCTTTTGGGTTAAGATGCCTGGTTTTCTGGATTGTGTAAAATCTTCTTGGGATGCTTGGTCCTCTAAAGCTCATCCTGTGGCTAGAATTGTGGACAAGTTCAAGAGACTTAGAAGGGCCCTCAAACACTGGCAGAAAAACTTTTCAAACTTCAAAGTGCTTATCTCCAAGTGCAACAGGATCATTTTCTTACTTGACTGTTTAGAAGAGTTCAGGAAGCTGATTGTACCTGAATCCAATTTTAGGAGAATTGTCAAGTTACACCTGGAGAAAATCTTGCATTGGCAGCATATGTACTGGAAGAAAAGATGCACACAGAGATATGTCAAAGTGGGGGAGGAGAACTCCAAGTTTTTTCAAGCAATGTCCTTTGAGAGGCAGAGAAGGAATTCAATTGCCTCTCTCCAGCTAGCTGATGGAACTACTTGCTCCTCCCATGATCTACATGCTAATGCCTTTTGGTCTGCTTTTAAAAATAGAATGGGAGTAGCCAAGGGTATTGTCATGACTTGCAATCTGAATGATCTGCTTGCTCCTTTGGATGGATTGGAAGCTTTGGTAGCCCCTTTTTATATGAAAGAAATGGATGATACAATCAAGTTCATGCCACCTGGTAAATCACCTGGCCCTGATGGTTTTAATGGCAGATTTTTGAAATCTTGCTGGTCCATAATTTGCACTGACTTTTACAAGTTGGCTGAGGAGTTCCATAGTGGCCATGCTGATTTAGAAGGTTTAAATGGCTCTTACATCACTCTTATCCCCAAGAAACCTGTTCCTGAGACTGTGAATGAGTTTAGACCCATCTCCCTCACCAGTGTGGGTATTAAGTTTCTCACAAAGATGGCTGCTAATAGGTTTCAGAAGGACATCAGGAGGTTCATTCACAAAAACCAATATGGATTCATCAAGGAGAGATCTATCCGGGACTGCATTGCCTGGACTTTAGAATACCTGCACTAGTGCCACCATTCCAAAAGACCCCTGATTCTGCTCAAGATTGATTTTGAGAAAGCTTTTGACTCTATTGAGCATGATGCCATCCTAGAAATTTTAAAGCACAAAGGTTTTCCATTAAAATGAAGAATCTGGGTGCAGCAGCTGTTGGACACTGGGTCTTCCTCTGTTCTGTTAAATGGCATCCCAGGAAGACAGTTTAAATGCAAAAGGGGGGTCAGACAGGGTGATCCTTTATCCCCTCTTCTTTTTATTTTGGCTGCTCATCTTCTGCAATCTGTTGTCAATGATCTGCTGAGGAAAGGGCATCTCAGTTTGCCTATTCCATGCCATGACCCTGATTTTCCAATTGTTCAGTATGCTGATGACACAATCTTGGTTATGCTAGCTGAGGCTATACAAGTTCTTAGGCTCAAGGAGGCTCTCCAAAGTTTCTCTCAGTCCACTAGTCTGGATATCAACGACAACAAATCGTCCATGATTCCTATCAATCTTGATGAGGTTTCTATAGCTAGAGTTGGCTAATGTTTTTGGTTGCCAAGTTGGGAAGCTTCCCTTCACATATTTGGGGTTGCCTGTGGGCACTACCAGGCCCAAAATTGTGGATTTGCTCCCTTTGGTGGACTGCATGGAGAGAAGACTTACTGCCAGCTCTTCCTTTTTAACTCAAGGGGGCAAACTTCAGCTACTCAACTCCGTGATATCTTCCATGCCCATCTACTTCCTTTGCTCTTTACACATTCCTGCTGGTATCATCAAGCAATTGGAGAGGATCCAGAGACAATGTCTTTGGAGGAAGTATGGACAGGATTCTGGCAAGTCACTTGCTGCTTGGGAGCTTGTATGCAGACCAAAGAACAAGGGTGGTTTTGGCATCCTCAATTTGCAACTGCAGAATCAAGCCCTTTTGATGAAGCACCTGAATAAGTTTTACAATAAGGAGGATGTGCCTTGGGTCTCTCTTGTGTGGAATACTTATTACCATGAAAGAGTGTCCCATGCTACTGAGCTCTGTAGCTCATTCGGGTGGAAAGATGTGGCCAAATTGATGGATAGATCTGTGGTTGTGTCCCAGGTTAAAGTGGGTCTTGGACACTCTGTTTTGCTGTGGAGTGATTTTTGGGTCTCCAACACATATGCCACTCTAGCTCAGAAGTTCCAAAGATTGTTTTCCTTTGCTATGGATCCTTTTCTATCTGTAAAAGAGGCCAGGGAGGTTGCTGATCTCACTGAGCTTTTCAATCTACCTTTATCTGCACAGGCTTTCTAGGAGCTCTCTAAGATGCAACTAATCCTTCCAAATCAAAGTGGTGACGAAATAAAGGACTGCTGGACATGGAGATTGAATGGAAAAGGACAATAACTGCTAAGAAGTTCTACAAGTTGGTGCATGATTCTATACATGCAAATCCTCTTCTAAATTGGATTTGGAAATCCTGTTGCATCTTGAAGACCAAAGTTTTCGCTTGGCTGGTAATCATGGATCGTCTCAATACAAAGGACATGCTCATCAGACGACACTGGAACATCCAGGATGGTCCTGAGTGTGTGCTCTGCCATACCCAACACCTGGAGACCAGAGATCATCTCTTTTTCCAGTGCAACTTCAGTGCTAGAATATGGGTATATCTGCAAATTGATTGGAGCCATGGTTCTGACATGATTCACATTGCCAAGAGCGCCAAGGAGTCCTTCAATAAACCTTTCTTCGGTGAAGTGGTGTTTACTGCCTGGTGGAACATCTGGTTGACCAGGAATGCTAAATGTTTCAAGCATGTCTGGCCCTCTTTTGCTAAGTGGAGGGTTGGCTTCATTCATGATTTAACCCTGCTTAGTTATAGAATTAAGCCTAGATTTAAGGATCTTTTACTTAGATGGATTGACTTCCTTCCACCTTGAGAGGTGTTTTTTTGAAGCTTTTGCTGTACATTTGTAAATATTGTGTTCCTGGTAATAAAATGTTGGGGGGAGGCTTACCCCTCAGTTTGAAAGCTTCAAAAAAACTCAAAAAATGATGGGGGTGCGAGGAGGAGCCGTGGGCCGAGGCGGCAATGCAGCTGGTCGCGGGTCTCCCGGCGGCCGCGGAAGGAGCCGCGGTGGAGCGCTGTCTTCTTTAGCTCTGGCGAGGGCGCACACGAGTTCTTCATGGCGGCTATCGAGCCCCTGTGCGGCTGGCTTCGGCTTCCTCACACTTTTGCACTGGCGACGGCGGGACGCAAGCCCCTGGGCTTGTACCTCCGGGTGGAGGGCTTCCCTCATGGCTCAACGTGGGTGTCCATCGTCTACATAGGCGATGGCGGCATGTACCTAGACCAAGGGTGGTCGACATTCATCCGCGGGATAAGCATCCAACAGTTCTAGGCCATCCTTTTCTGGTACAATAGCCAAGGCGCCTTATGGCTGAAAATCTTCCAGCCATCCGGGGTCCGGGCAGAGTCCTGCGTGGAGGTCGTCGCCGATGGCTCCGCTAGGTAGGGGACCGCAGGGGTCACCCAAGACTTTCTTGGTGCCGAGTCCTCCGCCGACTATGGGTGAGGAAGAACGACGCCGCCGAGAAGGCTCAGGGAGGACCGCGGCCCTCTTTCTGGTGGCTCTCCGTCTGCAGAGTGCTCTTAATTTTGGTCCTTCACTTTTGTACTTAACGGTAGGCGTCACGGGGTTGTGGTGCAACCTCTGCAGTAGTTAGCGCTAGCATGTAAATATCGCTCCAAGAACTTAAGTTGTACTTAGGCCCAAAAAAACTCTCTTAAGGAGTAGTAGTGGACGCAGTTTCCAAAAACTTGCTTGTCTCTTTACCTGCTTGCATTCGTCGAGTTTTTCCAGCAATCCGGAGGAGAATGTGTATCCGGAGAATTCATCCGGGAAGTCCATACTAGAGCCTTGTCCTCGGCTTATTCGGAAGGATTTGGTTCCTTTCTTCCGAGTGGGGGGTAGGTGTGAATCAAAAAAGAGGCAAACAACAAGTGTCGGGCCCTTTCGTCGTTTCTTTCTCGGAGGTGCTTCCGTGGACACATGGTTCCCGGGGAGGCGACTCCCACTATTCCTGCTGGGATGGCCAAGCGAGGTTGTCCCCCAAACAGGATACCTTGGAATAAGATCTGAGTTGTGCGAGCCACCCGGGCAAGTCTTTCCGGGAAACTGCTACATTTATGGTAATGAAGTAGTTCTCCTCATTGGCTACCCCAAGTGGAAGGTTGAGGTGTAGCTAGTAGTAAATTTCCCTCGGTGAAGATACCAAGGTTTTTCTCTAGTAGGACTCCGACGACGAAAAGTAGGTGACAACGGCGCCATAAATTACTTGCTAGCACGAGAGTTGACGTGGACATGCACACAGATACAAATAACTTTGCTCCCAACGAGTATAGAGGGGTTGTCAATCCCTCCGTCCTTGTCGTTTACAAAGGGTCAAACGCAAGAGATAATGATAGTGCTAACTACAACTAGAAAGAAAAACAGGAAGTAAATGGAGGGTGTAAACAGTGGTGGAAATATGGACTGGGGTCCCATGAGATTCACTAGTGATTTCTCTCTCCCAAAATATGACAAATAGCTATGCGAGGTGAACAAATTACAGCTGGGTAATTGACAGGATTAAAAACGCACCGCAATGCTAACTATGCTACAAAAGAAAGAAAGAAAGAAAGAGGCTAAAAAGCATGGGCAGTACGCCAAGACAAGTAGACCGAAATCCATCTTCATCTACTCACTAATGATCCACCTTGAGATATCTATCCAGAACATCTCGTTGGTATTAAGTTGCGAGCCCCACCCAAAGTGTAAACCCAAAGCAACATACAACTGCATTAAAAGAACTTTGTGTAAAGTAAAAATCCTTAGAAACTCACCTTTTATTTATTTCCCACCCTGTGTTTTATATACCCGACCGGATGCTGCCATCAGACGTTGGAGCGCAGGAGCAGGAGATTCCAGGAGGAGCTTACTACCACGTCGAGTTCACCGTTGACCAGGAGTAGTTTGGAGGTTCCCAGGCAGCAGGCCTCGCCTTTTCGATCGTTGTTGTTTTTGTTCTAGCCTTCTTAAGGCAGATCATGTGTACCTTGTGTTTGTACTCAGATACTATTGCTTTCTCTAACTTTGTGCTCTCGAGATGTTGTATTCGAGCCCTCGTGGCCCCTGGCTTGTATTAAAGAGCTTGTATTATTTTATTTGTAGAGTTGTGTTGTGATATCTCACCGTGAGTCCCTGATCTTGATCATGTACCTTGCGTGTATGATTACTGTCCACGGCTTGATTTTGGGGGTGTCACAAGTTGGTATCAGAGACGACTTCCTGTAAGTAACCCCCTTCCAACTCCTTGGTCGAAGTTGAGTCTAGACAAAAAAAACTATTTTACTAACTTGTTGTGTGGCTTACGGGCCCACATCGATACCACCCAGTTGTGATATCTATGATATTATGATCTTTTTCTCCGCACCTTTTCTCTGGGACTCTGCTCTCTCTTCCTTTCGGGTTAAAGATTTAATTAACACTAACTTTAGGTTCTCGTACCTCCTTCCTTCCGGATATCCCTGCATTCCAGATGATCGCTTACTTCGCCAGGAGATTCTGAAGATACTCTCCGATAAATTCCCAAGGCCCTATGTGTTCATCGCCTTTGCAATCCCATGCCACCGTTACGTCCGTATGGATAACTCCATACACCTTTTGTTCATTCATTCAATTCTAGTGGATCTTGTTATTACAAGATATCATGAATACTCTCTGAAGTTTCGACAATACTCTACAGCCCACTGCTTTTTTGAGATTCTTCTTGTCTGCTCGCATTATGGTTAATTCCATATGTATACTGTTCTTCATTAACATCCCTTGTCATTGCCATTGTGATCGTATAGAATCATTTTGTGTGAGAATGCACGCAATCATCCACCGATCCCTATGAATTCTTTTGGCTCAGACGTCATTCCAGACATGAGCTGGATCTCGGTAAATCAAACCTTGATTGATTGTCCTTCCATATTCATTCAACTTACCAATATTTTGATCGGAGTGTTTGCTGCCGATCCATCATTCGAGAAATCATATTTCCTTTGAATTCAATCATGCAATTATTTCGATGCTTCTATCACCCGATTCCTTTGCATTCTTTCTCCTTCTGGTTGAGTGCCGATGCTCACATCAGATTCTTCGCGAACCACCCGACCTTCTGGTGGATTATTATCCGACTAATCTTACATGGCTTCTTCCAGGTGTCAATTGGATTCATTGTGTGAAATACCATCCCTGTCCCTCGATGATTTGTGTTATCATCGACAACCTCCCTTGACTCCTTGCCAATACAACTTGGTTGTGTATATCGTGCTCTACTTTCCTTGGGAAGGATAACACCTAATTCTTGCGTATCATTACATTTTCCCTTACATTGGTCTGTTTGATCAGACAATCACATTTACCTTTCCGTTGGCCTGTTTAACGTTTTTCGCGATCATTATAACCTAAGTAGTGATAATTCGCTGCTTATGTAAACACTTCGGTGTACTACTTTGTCCGTACAACCTGTTACGATTGTTGATGAATTTTCGGTGACCACCAATGGACAAGAACTTTGCCAATTGGTCCGCCTCTCTTAACGATCAGGAAAATGGTTCTCTTCGTCCCTCGCCCTTGGCACCGATGTTGTTTCCGACATAGCTGACAAGATTTTCTCTGACAAACCTTGCATCGTGATCACATGGAATGTTCCCACCCTTCTTATTCAATGTGGCCCATAACCCACAGTTCCACAGAACCAAAACTTGACTCTTGTCATCTACCTTATGATATTCAGTCTGGTACCAGACGCAGTGCTTATGCCTGATGCTTTGGACCCCTTTTCACCATCCGTCATTGACATCGAGTGCATGCCTATCCGCTTGAAAATTCTCATACCTTCCTTTTCTTCTCTCGATGTGTTTCCCTGTGCTTCAACTCGAGAGATACCATGTGCCCTGTAAGGCCCGATATGCGGTACTGTTCCAAATCTAGGTGTTTCCACCCAGATCCGGGGACGAAGCACATATCGGTCCCACCGCGACATATGACAAAGCCATATTCCCCGGATTTCCAACATGATATCACAACATTACAGATACAGGATACAACATCTCATACAATCGGCATACAACTGCCTCAAATACAATACAACAGCGGAAGATATATGTCTGAGTACAGACTACAAGCAAAAACCTAATGGCAAAGAGAAAAACATCGATCCCATAACCACACGGGTCCAGGCCCTCCGCCGGGATCCGCCTATCTAGTCGTCGTCGAGTCTCCATGTGAAACGTAGATCACCATACCTGTTGTCGATCAAGAACCCTGAAAAGAGTTTGGGGGTAGTATCATGAGTACATAGGTACTCAGCATCCAACTGTAGTGGTCATCTGACCCAGCAAGGACTTCATCACTCGTCATTCTAGGACAACTAGTAGTTTACGGTAAGGAAGGGGTAAGTGGTGAGGTTGCTGCCGCACTAGCATTTATGAAGTGGCTAACGATCTAGAGAGTAAGGTAAGAAGCCAAGCATTCGATGAGGAATCGCCTCCAACAAGTCTTGCTATCCACCTACATACGCAAACATAACACCTATCCTATCCTTGTCCTCCTCTTCGCATCCCGACGAAGAAGAAGCAGTCAAGGCACACACACGTTGATCAAATTATATTAAGATTATCTCAGTTGTTGTTGTCTATGAACAAGGAGTAGGTCTCAAGTCGTCCATAACCGTGGACACGGCTTCTCGAAAAGATTTAACCCTGCAGGGGTGTACCAACTGCCCATTACGAGGCTCCGCACGCACGTCCATCACTCTCAGTTGCTACCCATAACAGGCAACCATTTTATGATTTAGTTCCAAGAGATCCGAAACGACAAGTCCCTCTAGCTAACAACGAACAAATCCGGGTGGCCCCCGGTGAGCCGACATCCAGCTCAGGAGCCGGCCGCTCTCTCGATCTGGTCTCTACCGTCTGTCTCGGGTTTGGATAGCCGGTTAGTTCTCTTATGAGACCGGGTCCTCAGCCGGACAAAGTGGGCCAGCAAGGAAACTATGTCCTCTCTGGTCCGGGTTATTTTAAATAATATCTGCCAGGAGCGACCCAACAGACACACACACGGTTTTCAAATGGTAAATCAGCTTGGGCCACCACTAGAAATGTTTGAAGCTAGGTAGGTAAGAAAAGGGGACCCCATAAAATCCCACACGCGGTTAGGCACGCTCCGTCTTAAAACCAATACCCGGAACTCGGGTCCTAGGTGACTCGAATGGAACAAAGCGTCGGGGCGGGATAGCCTAGACCTTCCATCCTTCGTCGAATATAGTCAACATTTATAATAATAAACATATCATCAACAACAATATAACAATCAGGTGATATCCCAACCCAAAGAGTAACAGGGTAACATCGTAGCATCCTAAGCATGCATACTAAGCAGGGGCTGAGCAACGAGCAATAGTAACATAGCAGTACAAGGTTTGCTGGGAAGGGACATGGCTGTATCGGTTTAAAAGAGGCTGTAAACATGTGGTAGGGTCAAACATCGAACCTAACCTATACTAGCATGCAAACCGCTGGTTGAAATAGAATGGATCATAAGTAATGTATAGTCCTTGCCTGTTGATAAGTCGGGTTCCGAAGGTGTAGTCGATCGCAAGCTCGCATCGTCTCCGAGAGGTACCCGCGGGAGCACACAAGAAGTAAACACTGGAAAGCAATCAACGGTGCACCACTATTACTACGGAGCAATACAAGAGCAAGCATCAACAACAAGTAACATGAGACATCGCACCTACCTTCGAGAGCGGTTACTAACAATTTAAGTGGAGTACTCGTCACACACGACGAATACCGCACATTTACGGTGGTTCAAGTTGCTTAGCTACAGGTGACCAAACAACGGTTATTAACATGGCAACTCAAGCAAGCATGGCATAGCACACAAACATGTCAAGAGGTGAAGCACAAAGTAAACTATTTATGCTAGCCAATTTAAGTGAGGCACAACCTAAACATGGCATAACACTAAGTGTCGCACGATGATTAAAAGAATTGGTACTGTTCTGCCCTAAACCATATTTTAGGTTGGTTAACAGCAGCAAACAATAGCATAAACACAAAGTACATGAAAAACTAATCAAGTTACATATAAAGAACACCCCAAACGGAGTTACGGTTAAAAAGATATAAGCAAGACAAGTTATGCACACATGCTGTATAAACAGGGGTAAATCTATATGCAAAAGTGCAGCAACATGACATAGCAATACATGCGATGAAATTAGACATGATGCTTAACAATATGCAATTGGAATCACTCAAATCCGATAAACGGTTGCGAAGCAATCGTTATCCGAAGTTGCAACAAAATAACAGTTTTAGCAACAGCAGCACAATAACATCATGATAGCTACTTTGGAGCAAGATATAATTATGATGCAGCAGGCAATTATGTCATGTGAATGCATGAAACTGAAGTAGAATCATTTCTTAACGCAACGCAAAAGGAATCAATGCAAAAGGCCTCATGGATTTGTTACAATCATCATGCAAAGTTGCAACAAAATAATAACAGCAGCACATAACAGGAATTGTAGCAGTTTAACGGCCTGATGCCCTGTTCAGCACACAATTACACAATCAAGATGAGCTCAAATGAAAATGCTCACAAAAGATGAATTAAAGTACACGCAAATCTGAGCAACTTTCGTTTTGGGGGCAACGTCATCGGAGCTACGGATCACTCGCAAACTTCAACGCAATATCGAATCAGCAGCTAAATTACTCCAGACTTAGCAATTTCAGCAGTCTCAGGAAAAAAAAAGAATCGGGCCCTCACCCACTGGGCTAGGCCCAACTGGCCAGAGGGGCCCGTGGCTGCCTGGGCCTCTCGGCCTAGCTGGGCCGCGCGACGGCTACGGGATCTGGGCCGGCCCACAGCGGGGTGGCGGCTGGATCGGGACGCCGCCCGATCCCGTCGGGTGCCGGCGGCGATGGCCGCGGTTGGTGGCGCAGCTCCGGCCTTGGGAGGCGTCGAGGAAGGCGGGAGGGGGTGCGGAGCTCCAGGGGCGGCCGGAGGAGACCGGCCCGGCCGGGGGAAGGAGCCGGCGGTGAGAGCCCCGCCGTGAGCTCGGCTGGCCGAGCCATGGCCATGGGGGGCGGCCCTTGCGTCCGGCGGGGACCTGCAGGGGAAGCGGGGGTGAGAAGCGGGAGGAGAGGGAGGAAGAGAAGGAGGAGAGGAGGCCGTGGGCGTAGCTGCTGCCGGCGGCCGGAGGCGAGCGCAGCGGCGGCTCGGAACTCCACGGGCATTGCGGCTTGGTCAGGAGAGAGAGAGAGAGGAGAGCTGACGCGATCTCGGCCGTCAGATCGGGCGATCTGACGGTCCAGATCTGCTGGGCAGGAATTGCTGCGAAAATTGGGGTAAAACAGGGGTGTGGCTGCAAAATTGTGGCTAGGGAAACCCTAAAAATGGGTGGGAGTGTGGTGGTCTTTATATAGCCCCGGTGGCTGGCAGTTTGCAAAAACATCATCGGTTTTTCTCTCGTGCGCGCGGTGCTCACGTTTCTGACCGCCGGGGGTCCGCAGTACCTCCGATTCGGGTAAAACTTCGAACTGCGCGATCAGCGAGCCGGAGGCGTTCACGTCGCGCTGGAACCGTTCCGAAAACACTTTCCGGCGCGCTATAAAAATATCCCGTTTAATTATTAAACGGGGGTTTTCATTCCGTTGGTTGCGCCGCCTCTGCCCGAGCTTCTCCGGTGAGGCCACGGAGAGCCGCCGCCGTCGTCCACGCGCCGCTCCGGTGAGAGCCCTGGCCACGCCGCCATGCGCTCTCCTCCCTGGTCTCACCTCTTCCCCTCTCTGCGATAGGCCACAGCCGCCACGGGCGCCGCCGTGCTGCCGCCTCTATGGGACGGCCGGCCCGAGCTCGATGGCCGCCGCATCATGGAGTCGTCGCCGCGGCCTTCTCCCGCTCGCCGGCGTCCAGGTCCACGCCGCAGCCCGTGCCTAGCCTTCTCGCCGCTCCAACTGCCACCGCCGGACGACTCACCACGCCGCCGCGCGCTGGCCAGCGTTGGGGCTGAGGCAACGGCGCCGCCACGTCATTCATTCCCGTCGGGACGAACCGCCGCTGCCCGCTCGCCTGCGTGAACGCTCGCCCGGATGGGCCTCCTCGAGGAAGTGGGCCGGCGCGCCGCACCGGCTCCCCTCAGGTGGCCCAGAGCCAAACCGGCGTGCCTTCGCCTAGGCGAGGCACGCGCTATCCTTCGCCCCCTCGCTGACTGGGCCAGGCCCAGCAAGGTGAGAGGCATCTTTTTTTTTCTTTTCCTTTTGTTTATTTTTTTTCCTTTTATGAGTTGGGCTCGGCCAAGTAGCAGAGTAGTGTCGTGTGCGAGAAATAACTATTTTTCGCCCCCCTGTGTAGGCCCATTAGCTATAGTTTCGACCCAGAGACGATTATATTTTTTCTGGACATTTAAAATGGCAGATTGTGTTTTAATTTTGCGATGCCCGTATCTTTTAAACCGTAGCTCGGATCGCGACGCTTTCTACATGTAAATTGCTTAGTTTTCTTTGTAGATTAGTAAAATGTTGCTCTTTTCCATCTTCTCACTTTTTTACATGTTGTTTACCTGCTAATTACAACCATTGCCACTGTAAACTGTTTATTTAATAACTTTTTAACCGTTGCTCCAAATAAAATGTTCGTTATATGTAACTTGACTAGAATTGCATCTAGGTTGTGAATATGTTGCTCTTGCTTGCTAATAAAAATATTAAAATTGTGTTTAGGGAAGAACAATAACAAATGCAATAATTATCGTGGGGTCTGTAATAGTTTCCATGTATAGGTTTTAACCCCCACTTAAAGTGGCTAGATTAGATATTTTACTTATGCTTCACCTCTTGCCATGTTTTTGTGACATGCCATGCTTGTGTGTGATGCCATGTTAATAACCTTTCTTACCTTGATTAGCAAAACAACTTGAACCATTGTAAATGTGCGATATCGTCGTGTGTGACGAATACTCCACTTAATCTGTTAGTAACCGCTCTCGATGATAGATGTGATCGTACTGCTTTGTCTCATGTTTCCTTCTTGTTGATGCTTGCTCGTGATTGCTTCGTAGTAATACATGCTTGCTCGTCGATTGTCTTTTCTAGTGTTTCCTTCTTGTGTGCTTCCGCGGGTACCTCTCGGAGATGAAGCGAGTTTACGACCGACTACACCTTCGGTTTCGTCTTCTCATCAGGTAAAGGGGAGCATATATCATGCTTATAACTTTCAGCTCACTCGCGCCTAGGTGTAGGATATAACGATTGCTTGATCCTACCACTTTATATCCATGCCTCTCAAACAAACCCAAACAGCCATGTCCTCCACATCCCAGCAAACCTTGTTCGGCTATGTTACTATTGCTCGCTGCTCAGCCACTGCTTAGTATGCATGCTAGGATGTTATTAAACTATTCCCCTGTTACTCCTTGGTTTCGGATATCACATTATTATATTGTTTTGGATGATATGATTATTATAATGTTGACTATACTCGACGAAGGATGGAAGGTCTTGGCTATCCCGCCCCGACGCTTTGTTCCATTCGAGTCACCTAGGATCCGAGTTCCGGGTATTGATTTTAATACTGAGTGTGCCTAACCGCGTGTGGGATGCTATGGGGTCCCCTCTTCTTACCTATCTAGCTCCAAACATTTCTACTGGTGGCCCAAGCTGATTTTACCATTTGTAAACTATGTGTGTGCGAGTTGACCGGCCTCACGGATTTCCAACAAACTGGGCCAGTGGGATGGTATATCCTGTTGGTCCACACCTAGAAGCTAGGGAGCCTGCCCGACCTCATCTAGATGGTAGAGACCGACTCGGGAGCGCGGCCGGCTTTTGAGTTAGATGTCAACTCACCGGGGGCCACCCGGATTTGTGCGTTGTTAGTTAGAGGGACCTGTCGTTCCGGATCTCTCGGGACCAAATCATAAAATGGTTGGCTGTGATGGGTAGAAACTGAGAGAGATGGGCGTGCGTGCGGATCCTTGTAATGGGCAGTTGGTACACCCCTGCAGGGTTAAATCTTTTCGAGAAGCCATGTCCACAGTTATGGACGACTTGAGACCTAATCCTTGTTCATAGAAAACAACAACTGAGATAATCTTAATATAATTTGATCAACGTTTGTGTGCCTTGACTGCTTTTTCTTTGTCGGGGTGCGAAGAGGAGGACAAGGATAGGATAGGTGTTATGTTTGCGTAAGTAGCTGATAGCAAGACTTGTTGTAGGCGATTCCTCATCGAATGCTTGGTTCTCATCTTACTCTAAAATAGACCGTTAGCGACTCATATATTGGTAGTGCGTCTGCAACCTCACCACTACAACCCATCTTACCCGTGAGAAGTTAGTTACAAGACTTTTGATATAGCTCACCTCCTTCTTTTCTCTTTACGCACGTTATGCAAACGAAATTGGACTTCAGAAAAGCTCGACGATCCTTTTTCTGGACGCCTTCACGAAGACTCCACGATGACTAGTTAGGTGGATCCCAGCGGAGAGCCTGGACCCGTGTGGTTACGGGAATGGTGTGTTTTACCTTTGCCACTAGGCATTTGAATGTAGCCTGTACTCAGACATGTATCTTTTGCTGATGTAATGTATTTAAGGCAGTTGTATGCCGATTGTACGAGATGTTGTATCCTTGTACCTGTAATGTTGTGATATCATGTTGGAAATCTGGGGCATATGACTTCATCATATGTCGCGGTGGGACCGATATGTGCTTCGTCTCCAGATCTGGATGGAAACATCGAGATCTGGAACAGTACCGCATAACGGGCCTTACACATCCCAAATGATTTTATTCATGTGCCAAACTTTTTGTGGCATCACTATATGGTGCAACAGGAATATCTTTATTGGTTGTACATTTTATAAAATATAATTGCTAGAAAATAAAATAAAACAGAAAAGATACAAAGATCAGAAAAGAGAAATGTGAGGAAAACCTAAAACTACTAAACTTCGCATAAGGCAACCTCCACCTAGCCCAGCGCCTGTCCCAGCCCACCATAGCCTCATCCCCTTCCCCTGTTCCCCCCATGTGCGTGTCGAGCATCCGGCCTCCATGGTCGTGCTCATCGTCATGTCGGCATCCCCGCAGTTCGCCAGCGGGGATAATAGCCCCCTGCGCCCCCATGGAAACCCTAGGCTGCCCCATTCCCCTTTTTCTCTCAACCTCTTGCTCGATCTGGAGTGGAGATTGGGTGCCTTTGTCGCCGCCGTCGCCGCATGGCCCCGGAGCTCCCCGCGCCATGCCGCTGCACCAACCGGAACAACGCGCTCCTCCACGCCGGCTGCACCCCCCCCCCCAAGCTGAGGACGGGACACCCTCGAGTCTGCCGCCCCCCGCCTCTACATCCCACGGTCGCCGACCGTCGTCGGCAAAATCCGTCGCCCTCCGGCCTCCCAAAGCCCGATGCCACCCCCTACACCTCGCCGTGAGCTCCCCCTCCTCGACCCCCCTCTCCCCCTATGTGTTTTCTCGCCGGTAAGCCGTGCCCCACCGGGGCCTCTATTGATGGGAGCTCAAGCTCGCGAGCGAGCTTGTCGCTGCTCGCCTCACGCAGCCGCGCTCGCCGCGCCGGCCTCCGCCCCTCGCAGCCCGCACCCCCTGCCGCTGTGCCTTCCCCCCTCGCCGGAGTTGGCCGAGATGGCCGCGCCGCCGAGTCATGCTTGTCGACGGCGTGCTCACTGGTTAATCTAGTGGGCTAAACCCCCCACACCCACTGACCTATGGCCCCCCTTGGATTAGCTTAACGATAACCCCTATTAATATAACTGAGACAATGACAGTGGGCCCTAGGCCATTAGTTAAATTGTTGTTTAATTAAAATTTCCTAGTAAACAAATGTCCCACTGACAACTTGGCCCCACTGTCAGGTTTAGTTAATTAAATGAATTTAATTAGATAACAGTGTATGACATGTGGGCCCTCTAGACTAATTTATTTTAAAAATTATATTTAATTAGATAACAGTGTATGACATGTGGGCCCTCTGGACTAATTTATTTTAAAAAAAATATTTAAATGCTACTGTCTATGACATGTAGGTCCCACCAGTCAATGTACTGTTTTGGATAAGGTTGTGGATAATGTTGAATTAATAAATAAAAGAAAATCCTAGAAATTGATTTAAATTGATTTAAACTTTAAAATTCAATATATTTTAAACCGTAACTCCGATGAAAATAATTTATATATATAAAATGATCCGAAAAATATAACGAATACGGATACGCCACCCGTGTATCCACCACACCCTTCTAACATACCAAACAAGAAATATATCCCCTCTGGTTCATATGTCTGTCAGACGACGGGAGCCGCTAAAACATTCCGGATGAAAATGTTCTGAATACTAAAGTTGTTCAGAATGGATCAAAGAGCACGGATACACTATACACATGTATGTCAGATGTCTCTGACACTGCAGACAAGGAACCTTCAACCTCCGGATCATCTTTTCGGTAATCAACCGATATTGATGAGTCATCCCCGGATAAATTCTTGCTCCGGGAAAATCACCGAACACTACGTTAGAGCCCCGTTGCTTTGTATCTGCTATGCCATATATTTGTATTACTATTATTGTTGTGTACTTCCTCCGATCCATATTAATGGACTTAAGTTTGTCTAGATACACATGCATCTAGTCTAAATACTTAACTAGATACATATGAATCTAGACAAAGTTGAGTTCATTAATATGGATCGGAGGTAATACTTATTGTTTCTCCCCCCTCTCTTATTGTCTGGTAGTCCCGACGACCGCTGTCGATGCCCCTGTCATCGACTACGTCTTCGACGAACGTACCCCTACTGCCGAGCTTCCAAGCAAGCAGAGCCATTCTCCTTCCCCAGATATCGCCTATCTTTTCCGTACATTTCTTGCACTAGGAATTGTTGTTGCTGCTACGTTGCTTACCTATTCAATTGCATACCCTGTCATTGTCGCCCCTTGATGTACCTTCCTTTATCCTATGTTGCCTATTAAGTATGTATATTATATTCAATAGTGAACCTCTTTAGTTCATTCCGCTGATGTCTCGGTCGAACCTCTTCAAGTGTACCATCGAGGGTGATTCCTCCTGGTTTCACTTGATGGTAGGCACTCGAATCAACTGGTGTCCTTAAAGTAAGTAGTCGGGTGACCCAACGGTGCCCGCGAGAGGTATTGTATCGGGACGGCAGGACAGGCGGATACCATCGTGGGCATGGTCCTTGATCGTTGGTTGTGAGATACCAAACCACGAAAGTCGAGCTCCTCTAGGAGCACACGCGAGACAAGGTAAGGAGACGGTTCACATTGTTGGTAACCGCAGAGCTTTGACGGGACGACAGGGCAGGCACCGACGCACTGGTGGTCCTGGCTGCTGTTCCTTGTCCGCTGCGATGTTAGTCAGGCAACGATAATGGTTGTCTTCGAGATAATAATAAACTGCTTAAATGGTTCAGGTGGATGAATTGAGAGGCCGCAAAGGCCTATACGCACTAACCTTCACGTGGGATTACGATGTGGGCCCTCCCCGTTGTGGTCTCGTTCGAAAGCTCTGAAAGACATCCAGTTCAGCATTGTGGCAGGGACGGATCCCGATGCGGCGTTGGAATTCACCCTCCTCACACCGACCCGGAGAGCACGGGGCGACAGCCCAAGACCCCCTTGCGCTTAGGATTGTAGACCGGCGGGGACCTCTCTGATGAGCAGTAGGATGGGCCTCGACGTGTCAGATAGCCTCGATGGGGCATTCCCTAACAAGGTTTACGCCACCCTGGAGATCCGAGCGTGCATGCTAAACAGTAGTGCACCCCTACAGGGAGTTTGATCTATTCGAATAGCCGTGTCCATGGTAACAAGACGCTTTATGTTGAAGCCAGAGCCTACTACTACAAACTATCACTATTAAACTATTGGTTCCAGTTTCCCTTCCTCACCGGGAGTCGAGGAAGGGAACTTAGAGGCATTTGCAATTGTTAATAATTACAACTTACTATTATACAATGCTGCAACAACTTCTGCTGCATTGTTACTTTATGCTTTATATGAAATGTTGGTTGTTCTCTTCTCGTGCTTCAAGAATCGTCGGAAGATGCTAGTCTTCGATAGGCCTAGCTTCTAATTCTTATTCTGACTTTCTACCTTTTAGTCCACTATATATAGCCTCCCCTTTCCATTTGATACAAATGCATAATTGCATAGTAGCGGACGTAAGACTCGCGGGTATGCTAGATACTCACATTTGCTTTATTCCCCCCCTCCTTCGTTTTATATACCCGATCGGTTGCTACCATTAGACGTTGGAGCCTAGGAGCAGGAGATTCCAGGAGGATCTTACTACCACATCGAGTTCACCGTTGACCAGGAGTAGTTTGGACGTTCTCAGGACGGAGGCCCCGCCTTTTCGATCGTTGTTTTTTTGTGCTAGCCTTCTTAAGGCAGATCATGTGTACCTTATGCCTGTACTCAGATACTATTGCTTCCGCTAACTTTGTGCTCTCAAGCTGTTGTATTCGAGCCCTCGTGGCCCCTGACTTGTATTAAACAGCTTGTATTATTTTATTTGTAGAGTTGTGTTGTGATATCTCACCGTGAGTCCCTGATCTTGATCCTGTACCTTGCGTGTATGATTACTGTACATGGCTTGATTTTGGGGGCGTCACACCTACGCATGCCGAGCTGCTTACGACCGTGATATGTCTCCCTATACGAGCGTGAAGCGTTGCTACCCGCTGGTGCCATGGATCCTGGATGGGATTGATCTTTCCCCGGTGTACCAAACAACATCAGGGTTAAGATTGACCGGGATCAATTAGTACAAGATACATATTTCAGGGATTCAAACATGAGGGTTCATATGCGACAAGCTCTACTACTTCATGGTTTAAAATAGACTTCTTTCTTTATTATTCCTCATACAACTCACAAAGTCAAACTTTGATCAATTTTCACAATGAATTTCTGAATCGACTGTTTGTAAAATACGGGGTATTACATTCCACCCACCTTCAAGAGAATTCGGCCTCGAATTCCTAATGCTTAAGTTTTTTTTAACGAAGCAAGATATTTTGATGTGAAGTAAAGCTTACACGATTCAACTCTTTAGTAATATATAAAGATTAAAGCTATACGAGAGGTTCCCCGCACCAACATAACAAGAACAAATAGTTAAGTAGGTATGGGGGTAAACCATTCCACACTCAACTACTAAATTCATACGTGGATAGGTAAATCTCGCAATATCGCAATCAGGTATCCTCACACCCATTAAAAATGGTTTAATTGTGCACAAAGCAAGGTTCGGGGTTGAACCCCGTTTAACTTTTTTTTTTCAAATCTACTATGTATAATATTTCTCTCAATCTTTCAAAAATTCTTGAGGTTACATATAGTCCTACAAAGCATCATTACGAACAATAGGGAACAGAGAATCACCTTGTGATTCAAGAGCACCTTTTTAAGAAGGTAACATAACTCAACGAGGTTAAGGAAATAACTCACTTCTCACATTAGATGGAAACACATGAAAAAGGCTCTCAGAAACGAAGGTGTAACCACTATGATACTTTGCAATCCGGAAAAGGTCCACGAATCTGTAGTATACTATAAAACAAGCGAACTTTTTCTTTTCTAAAACCACCCCATCAAGCGCACCCAATCTGATTAGTACCACAAGATTACCCATCACTCATGCATTTTTAATATCAATTCAGCACGTTGCTTAGCATCAAAATTAACCTTCTCCGAAGATGGAAGAGGCAGCAAATCAATAGGTGCACGAGGTAGAAAACCATAAACAATCTCAAAAGGGCACATTTTAGTGGTAGAATGAAATGAACGATTATAAGCAAATTCAATATGAGGTAAACATTCTTCCCACATTTTCAAGTTACTCTTTAAAAAAACCCTAAGCATAGTAGACAATGTCCTATTGACCACTTCAGTTTGTCCATCAGTTTGGGGATGACATGTAGTACTAAAAAGTAGTTTAGTCCCCAACTTAGCCCATAAGCATCTCCAAAAATGGCTAAGAAACTTAGTATCACGATCCGAGACAATAGTATTGGGCACACCATGTAAACGAATAATCTCACGAAAGAATAAATCAGCAACATTAGCAGCATCATCGCTTTTATGACATGGTATAAAATGTGCCATCTTAGAAAATCTATCCACGACAACAAATATGCTATCCCTCCCCTTCTTTGTTCGAGGCAAGCCTAAAACAAAGTCCATGGATATGTCCTCCCACGGAACACTAGGTACAGGTAAAGGCATGTATAAACCATGAGGATTGAGTCGTGACTTAGCTTTTTGACATGTAGTGCAGCGAGCAACAAAACGCTCAACATCCCGTCTCATCTTTGGCCAAAAGAAATGTGTAGCAAGTACGTCCTCTTTCTTCTTCACGCCAAAGTGTCCCATTAATCCTCCTCCATGCGCCTCCTGCAACAAAAAAAGACGAATAGAGCTAGCTGGAATGCATAGCTTGTTAGAACGAAACACAAATCCATCATTAAGCACAAACTTGTTCCATGTTCTACCCTCTCTACAATTCTGCAATACATCTTTAAATTCCGCATCATGTACATATTGATCTTTGATTGTCTCTAAACCGAATATCTTGAAGTCAAGTTGTGAAAGCATAGTATAACGACGAGACAAAGCATCAGCAATAATATTTTCTTTCCCCTTCTTGTGTTTAATGACATAAGGGAAAGTCTCAATAAATTCAACCCACTTAGCATGTCTACGATTAAGTTTTGCTTGACTTCTTATGTGTTTCAAAGATTCATGATCAGAATGTATAACAAATTCTTTGGGCCATAAATAATGTTGCCAAGATTCTAAAGTCCGAACAAGAGCATATAATTCCTTTGCATAAGTAGAATAGTTCAGACTAGGCCCACTCAATTTTTCAGAAAAGTATGCAACAGGTTTAGCATCTTGTAATAACACACCTCCCAAACCAATCCCACTAGCATCGCATTCAAGCTCAAAAGTCTTATTAAAATCAGGAAGTTGGAGCAAAGGAGCAGGTGTTAACTTATCTTTCAATACCGTGAATTCTTCTTCCTGTGCGGTACCCCAAGTAAAAGGCACATCCTTGCGTCTAAGCTCATTGAGAGGTGCAGCAATGGTCCTGAAATCTCTTACAAAACGCCTATAGAATCCAGCGAGGCCAAGAAAACTCCTCACTTGTGTGACCGTTTTGGGCTGCGGCCAACTCTCAATCGCCTCGATCTTGGCTTTATCAACTTCAATTCCCTGCGGAGTAACAACATAGCCAAGAAACGATACTCGGTCGGTGCAAAAGGTGCACTTCCCAAGGTTACCAAACAAACCTGCATTACGTAGAGCAATAAAAACAGCACGTAAATGATCCAAATGTTCCTCCAAAGATTTGCTATAAATCAGTATATCATCAAAATAGACTACCACAAATCGTCCAATGAAATCACGTAAAACCTCGTTCATTAATCTCATGAAAGTGCTAGGTGCATTAGTTAACCCAAAAGGCATGACTAACCACTCATATAATCCAAACTTAGTTTTAAATGCCGTTTACCATTCATCTCCTAATTTCATGCGAATTTGATGGTATCCACTACGCAAATCAGCTTTGGAAAACATGGTAGAGCCACTTAATTCATCAAGCATATCATCTAACTAGGAATAGGATGACGATAACGAATAGTAATATTATTAATGGCTCTACAATCAACACACATACGCCATGTTCCATCCTTTTTAGGCACTAATATAACAGGAACAGCACAAGGACTAAGGGATTCACGTATGTAACCTTTGTCGAGTAGCTCTTGTACTTGACGCTGAATCTCCTTCGTCTCCTCCAGATTGGTACGGTATGGCGCACGGTTAGGCAGTGAAGCACCGGGAATTAAGTCAATCTGATGCTCAATCCCTCGAATAGGTGGTAATCCCGGTGGCACGTCTTGTGGAAAGACGTCAATAAACTCCTGCAAAAGGTCAGTGACAACAGGAGGCAAAGAAGGAGGCAATTCCTCAAATAAAAACAAAGCTTCTTTGCACACAAAAGCATAGCAAACATGTTGACTAACATCCAAATCCGAAATATCAACCTTAGTAGCAAGCAAAGTTGGACTAGTCAATTTAATTTCATTAGAAACAGCAGAAGAAGATTTGCTATTAGTCTTATGTTGTTGCTCAAATTCTTTAGGTGCTATCTCATTTTCACTCTTATTTTTCTCCTGTTTAGCTTTACTAGCTCTAGCAAGATCATCTTTCACAATTTGTTCAGAAGACATAGAAAGGAAAGAAATATTTTTATCCTGATGAACCAGAGTAAATTGATTTGTCCTACCATGGTGTACAACATTCCTACCAAATTGCCATGGTCTACCAAGTAAAAGAGAGCAAGCTTGCATGGGTACCACATCACAATCAACATAATCAGCATATGCAGCAATGCTAAAGTGCACACGAACAGAACACGTTACCTTAATCTTACCACTATTGTTAAACCACTGAATATAGTACGGATGGGGGTGTGGTCTTGTGGTGAGAGATAGCTTCTCCACCAACTCCATGCTAGCCAAGTTGTTGAAACTCCCTCCGTCAATAATGATGCGAACCGAACGTTCTTTCACCACTCCCTTTGTGTGGAACAAATTATGCCTCTGGTTTTGCTCGTCCTTCGTTACCTGCACACTTAACACACGTTGAGCAACCAAACTAGCATATTTATCCGCATCATTAGGAGCCATATACTCTATATCATAAGCATCATCATGGGCAACCTGTTCCTCATGAGCAATGAGAACTAAAGTCTCCTCGTCATAGTCACTCGCTGACTCATACCCACCATCCGCCGTAATAGTCATCACACGCTTGGAGGGACAATCTTTTGCGAAGTGACCTCCACCTTGGCACCTGCGACATTTAATATCACGATCTCGTGTTTGCCCTGTGGAAGCCGTGGATGAAGAAGAACTCGCCGCTGGACCACTCTGTGCACCCTTGAATGGTGGCGCTGGCTGTTTTGGTGGCTCCCTGTAAGAATGAGCGGATGAAGTAGATGGTGGTGCAGCAGGACGTGTGGATGTAGAAGCTCCACGCGATGTCCATGATGTATTTCGTCCTGCAGAAAAGTTAGGTCTCGTAGCGGCCTGTCGATCCTGCACTTCACGTTCATCTTTACAAGCAAGATGAAACAAACGAGTGACAGTAGCATAGTCCTTGTATTCTAGAATAGTTTGTATCTCCCTGTTTAAGCCACCCATAAAACGTGCAAGCATAGCTTCATTATCCTCTACTTGGCCACATCTAATCAGTCCAGTTTGTAATTCTTGATAATATTCCTGTACAGAATTTTTTCCTTGTCTCAAACGCTGTAAATTTTTTAGCAATTCACGTTGATAAGAAGGAGGAACCCAGCGAGTACGCATAGCATCTTTGAAAGCAGCCCGAGTAGTTGGAATATTATTAGCATGCAATCTACAGTGTTAAGACCACCAAATAGATGCAAACCCCGTGAATTCACAAACAGCAGCAGTAACACGTCTATTCTCAGGATATTGTAAATATGTAAAGCGTTGTTCAGTTTCTAACTCCCAAGTAAGATAAGCATCAGGAATATATCTACCCTCAAACGGCTTAAGATTCAATTTAAGTTTAGGCACATGTTCATCATCGCGTACCTGAGGGGGTGGTTGGTGTCGACCGTGGCAAATGTTGGGACGTGGACGTCCAGCTGGCTGCTCATAGGCCGCTTCCTGTTCCACCTCCTCCTCGTAATCACCCTCGTAATTGTCGTCCTGGCCGACGTCAGAAGCAGCAGCAGTAGCAGCAACTGCAGCAGTAGGAGGAGCACCAGCAGCTTGTCCGCCCGGAAACAGAATACGTCGTGCACGTCGTGGTGGCGGTGGCTGTGCTGGAGCGGCAGCAGGCTGTGTAGGTAGGCGTGCGATCAACTCAGTAAACTTGGCGTCAAGCTTGGTGTCGAGCATCTTCTCCACGCCATCAATCGCCTCTGTAAATCTGTTTTCGATGTCATTCACATGTTCAGACATCATTTGTGCAAATTTATCATGTAGCGCCTTGTTTTTCATGTTCTCCCAATCGGGTGCATCCCGCGGCACTTCATCATGTGATCCTGGCATGGTTAGCAGAAATAGAAAACACACAGGAATATGATCCTACTTCTACTAATGGGATGTGGGGTGGTGGAAAGCACAAATCCTTCAAGCTTTTCTTTCGTTCTTACCGATTCTTACCTAGCAGCAGGTGGTGATGTACAACCAACGGGTCAAAACTCTCAGAGATATGGTAGAGCGATGGCCAGGAGGTGTCAAAACGCACGATGTAGAATATATGTGGAGCTGTAGGAAGGCTGACAAGTATGGTAGCAAAACCTCAACAGAAATCAAAACAGAGATGCAAAGATGAATAAACACTCAACGTCGGTACTGTGCTGATCCTAGGCTAGACCGTACTAGAGACGCGAGCCTAAAACACCAACGAAAGCACGGCGCGGCACGTAAACAACTGAGAAGCACACTTTGAATTTTTTTTTCGCTCTTTTTTTTTCTTTTTTTTGCGATGCGGGACTGCGGTGGCTGAAAAAGTGCGAAAAAATCACTATGGTGGCGAACCAATCAAAATGAGTTTCTGGACCTAAGGAAGGTATGGGCACAAAAAAAATTTACCCCTGAATTTTTTTTTTGGAAATCACCCCCTTCTACGTACGACAAAAGATTGCTAAAATCCGACTCTAATCAACTCAAAACTATTCTGGCTAATCTGAACGGGTGATGGAACTCAAATCGGATTGGTAGGTCGTGGTGGTGTATATGGACTCGGGTTGGCGGAACGTGGTGGTGTTTCTGGACTCGGATTGGTGGCAGCGGACGGATGGAACTAGTGCGGCGGCGGCATGACAAACTGTGATCAGAACTCGAAACTCTAAGGAACTAGACGCTAAGATCAGCAACTCGACACAACGATGCAACCGCAAATTCAACAAAGCAAACTACTGTAAAGAAAACTGGACAAAGGCTAGGCCTATCGTGGGACGTGATGATCTAACCCTAATTTTTTTTGTTGGTTTTTTCGTGGACTGTAGGTATGAAGAACAGAACCAATCTAGACTACGAAAAACTGGTAAATCTCACCGATCAACCTGGAAATCTGATACCACTTGATAGAGGCGAAGGTGTCCCGATGTTTTGATGAGATGGTGGAGATCGATTATGGTAGAGACGACTTTCACGATCCGACTACGAACGTGCGAAGACGTTGCGCCTTAGCGATCGCTAAACCAACTCCGAGAGGTTATTGATCCCGCGGATGCACGATCAACCAGACCACGAAGGTCTAATTCTTGCAAGAAATCGAAGAACAAGCAAGAACTAAGAATTGCAATCTGGATATTGCGAATATAAGATGAATGATTAAGAAAGTTGGGGTTCCAATGCGGTCTTGGCCTGGTCGAATGACACAAACGAAGAGCTCGAAGTTGCGGCTATGGCTAACTTAAATCTAATTAAAACCCAAGTCTAAACGACGCCCTAAGGGCTGTATATATGGGGGAACAGAGGGGAATTTCGTGGCCCCTTGGAGGAGGGGTCCGAAAACAACCCTAACTCGGTTTCCCCACACATACGGACTCTAAAAAAATAGCCTATTAAGTGTATTTCGAAATTACATGGGCCTGGCCCAATAATAAGGTGACGCAGCACCTATAATAACCCTTGGACGAAAATATTAATGTGGCGTCTTGTGTCTCTCGTCCAAGTCTTCATGCACGCCTTATGGTGGCCTCAAAGTGCGAAAATCACCACTGGAAGCTCCATTGTCCTTTCCCGCGCGCGCACCTCCTTCTCCATGCTTGATCCCGCTCCAATGACCATCCTTCTTATCCATGCTAGGTCCTTCATTCATAAGACAAACAAAAGTATCTAATTTAGGCAGCATCATATGTTCCTGAACATTAGAAGGATTCGCAAGAAACGAAAGTACCTGATAATTTAGTTGACGTGCGCGTGCTCTAGTAACTGGTCCAGTATGTGTAGTTGGTGAAGATGTGGGTGTAACATTAGTAGAGATGTCCTCATCAACCGCCATCCTGTCTACGCAATCGTTCATAGTAAGTGAAATATTTGGAATGACTAATCTATCAGGCACACTTCTGAAAATCCTTTCGTGTGTGAAACCAGGGGTGGCTTCATAATCATTTGTATTTACTGAAACGTGTGGGATGTGTAATCTATCAGGCACTTTTTTGAAAATCCTTCTGTGGCTGGAAGAAAGGCTGACAGTCCGTCCAAATAACTGTCTACTATGAGCATTCAGAAAACATTGAAATATAGATAGTTCGAGATACATTAATTGAAGCTGCAGCCACCAGCGCATGCAGTACACACACACCCGGAGTTCATTGCTACACTTTTAACTCATTCACACTGGAAATACAGTACTAGCTAGAATGGGCTCCCCGCAGGTGAAGGCGGCGCCGGCTGACGGTTGGGCGGATGTAGGGCTGTCGATCACCGCCTTGTATTCTTCGCATGCGATGTCGTACGCCGCTTTTGCCACGACACGGCGTACGGCTGCCCGATCTTCCATGGACATGAGTACCGCGTTTGCGACGCGGAGCTCTTGCTTGGCGTGGTAGAGCTTAGCGAGAGCCGGCCCGAGCTCCCGTGGTAACCCGAGGGTGCTTGGCGGGGATCAACCCCGGCAAATCCCATGGTCAGGGACCCTGGGTTAGTCATGAGAGGCACAGGTTGGACGATAGCTCGTCGGCAAACAGGAAGGCACACTCCTGCTCGATATTATTGATGGGGGAGATGCGATTACAGGGGATGCCAAGGCTGGAGCGCTCAAGGCTAGGGTTACAGATGATATTGGTTGTCTTTGGTGTCGCCCCTCCTAGCCCTTATATACTGGGCTAGGTCGCGGGGAGTTCGTCTACGTTTACAGGCAAGCTTTCCTAACCCTAGCTTGCTCCGTACGGCAGGTTTTCGCACCTTCCTTGTGAGTCGCAGACTCCTACGTCGGTGCCAATTAGCAGGCCGAGGAAGTATCTTCATGGGCCTTCTGTCTTCAGGGACACCAGGTAGGCTTATCCGTAGGAGTCGTGGGGTCACCCCCTCGTCAGCGCTGGACCAAATATCAATGCTGCCTTCGACGCCCGTCGAAAGGAAGGTGTAGGCACCGGGGGCCATGAAGCAACCGGAATCGCGGTCGCCGCGGGAGCCTCCGCCATTTCCTCCATGGCCTCGTCCTCCGCGGGATCTGTCGTTTCTTCTACTACCAGGACCTTCGCTGAGTTTCTCGCCATGGAATAGATCGCCGGAGTTGGAGGAGCGATGCGGAAGAGAGAAAATGCGGTCTGGGGTGTGGCGAAGTATATGAAACCCTATAGCATACCCGACCCGGTATAAGTAGTAGGTGATAGCAAACTCGAACGGCCGGCGCCGATCACGTGCCCAAGCATTGAAGCCCCGCCACCCGCTTGTCTTACGTCCCCTCGATGGCGCCGCTTGGGAAGTATCGCCACACTTAGTTTGACGGGTGTGCCAATTGGGCCATGAGCCCCTTCCCATGATTGGACCACTTCGATCATATGGACCAATGTAGAAGGGGAACCGCCGCTCCGACGAACCAATAGTTGGTGCGCCCTTTGTTCGATTACGAAATTACCATGCGTGCATAACTGCGCATATTATGTAAGCCGTCCAGCCAGAGCAAATCATCCCGCACACACCAAAACTTTCATCGTCTTCTCATCCCTCTCGAGCAGTTCGACATGGTTGCGCAGGACGACATCGATGGTTCCCCTCCGGCGCAAAGACGCCGCCTGGAGGCGTACGACGACATCGACGGTTCCCCTCTGGCACAAAGACGTCGCCTGGAGGAAATCGGCGACGATACCCTTACAATCGTGGTCTCCGACAACACTAGAGCAGACATGTTGAGAGTCACAAGGTTTACATCATGTGGCTCGGGCGTTATGCGCCTCGTCCTATATCCAATTGACGAGATGAAGTCGATTCTTGGGCTTCCCTGCGTAATGGAGGAAGCATTACATTATCAATACATGGCATCGGAGCGGGAACAACCGCTGAGCGACAAGTGCACCATCGCCCCTCTTGATGCAACACCTTTTCCAGCGATGATTTTCTGTCGCCCTCAGGTAGGTGATCAATCGCTTACGTCTTTCTTTACAAAATTTCATTTCTCTCGGCCTGATCTTTGACGATCGATCCAACTGCATGTACGGGCCGGCTACGGCAACCTGGGTTGGTGGGAATAGCGACTGGCTAGCCTTTCTTGTACGTAACGGTGGAGACATCCAGTTGCACAACGTGTACACTTGAATGACAGTTGATATGCCTCCATTTTCTTCTATTGGCCTTCGTCACACAAACGGCCTATGCAATTTCGGTTACGATCTCGTAAATCCTAAACTGAAGAAGATAGCCATTGTACGTCCACCTCGAAATCAATGTGGCTTCAAAGAATACAATCTCATCGCCGTATTCGACAATAGGATTGCCATAACAGACCGGGGCAATGTTACCAACTCCTGGTACGAAGTTCCTGACTCCTTAACATGGTACATGCTCGCAACACAACCCCATCTGAGTCCTTGGTGATATGAAGATGCCGTTTAAAGTAGTGGCCGGTTCTTTTCCGTGACGAACAACGGTGATTGTTACATGTGGGATCCAGATCGTGGAGGTAAAGCTTGTTTTTACATATATATCCCATGGTGTATATGTTATTATTTGCTTCAGTAAATGTTCGTTCAATTTGTATATAGTAGTAAGATGTACTATTCTTCGTTTCCATTGCAGCTTCGATGCAGCCCCCAATTTCAATTCGTGCGCCGCAGATTGTCAATGACATCATCCCGAAGAACGGTTGGCATGATTGTACGAAGGGATGGTACCTCATTCCTGATGGCTATGGCAACCTACTTATCGTGCGGGTTGCTGCAGAAATCACCGGAGACGAACCTGAAATTCCTTACATGAACCAGACTATTCGAAGTTACAACAATGCGAGATGCTACGTCTTCAGGATTCATGCAGGACAACGTGATCTCCGGGGCAGGCAATGGGAGGCCGTCCCTGACTTGGGTGAGTACTCCATGTTTTTAGGAAAAAGTTATCCTCACATGATCAGAATAACACCACAGATGATGAGCATGGACTGTTCGATGCACGCTGGGGATGATGGTCTGCCGTTCCTTAAGCCTGGTTGTGTCTACATTTCTTGTCACCGCATCTCCGACTGGGATGACGCAACATCTCCTGATCTTTGCCGTTTTTCCTTGGACGGCTCTGCTATGCTTGGTTTTAACCTACCAAGTTGCTACATTGGCCAGGAGTCAGCCCCTCAGTGGATAGTGTCGTCGCTGCTAAACTACCAGGACTGGACCGAGCATGATCTAGAAGTTCCACCATGAAAGTTTACATCTGCTTGATCCATCCTTATTGCTATATATATGTATATATGTGTGTGAGTGTGTGTGTTCTGACGAAACTATGTGCCTCTATTTATTATATTGTAGGTGTGTGAGGTAATTTATATGAAGCATTGTATGTAATGGATGTATATATGACACTGGAATTTAGGTCAATTTATATGTGATCATTTTTGTTATCATAATTTATAACCCACACGGTTTGTTAAAACAAATTGTTTGCAATACACGATTTACATATAGATAGACGGCTTGTGTGTTGTTTTCCCAACCGGTCTAGGTTTTTGGAAGGCCGGAGGATGGGACAGTCTTATCCGTGAGCCTCACCTCGCCCGCCCTCCCCCTCGCCGCCGTATATTGGGACGTTGTGCATCATTCTCGATGTTGGCATCGACTACGCCCTCAACGCCGCCGCGACCTAGAGCATCTCATCCTTCCCCGACTGCACCATGGCCGGCATCAATCGCCGCCCCCGTCAACTCCTTCGGGCCGCCGCAGATGCTTATGGCCCTTCCTCACCCGCCGGACCTTTTTCGCCTCCACCGCCGACCAGATCTTGGTGAGCTTACCTCGCTATGTACTGAACCTTCCATTACGCAATATCTTATCTGTTAACAGATCTAGCAACGTAGTTATGACAATATTCCTGTGGTCTGTTGCAGTGAGCTGACGAGAGTGGAAGATATACAAGGTAGCCAAAGATATTCGTAATAGAACTGGAGAGAAAAATAAAAATAGAACATATTGGTCCAAGATATATAAAGATGCCCCAGAAAAATTTATCCATCTTAAATCTTAAATTTTCTTTAGATGTTGTTTTTGAAAAAAATATCAACAATGGAAAATTACACTCTGTATCTAGAAAATTGCAGCACGGATCTTATAATTTGACTTATTAGATTTGGCTATATGAACAGAAACTACGGTCCTCATGTGGATCCCAACCTGTGCAAATATATGTTTCCTCCTTCCACAGTTGTGAATAAATACATCAAATTGACACCTTCTAGAAACATGCACCCTCAAGAAGGTTTCCCCAAAGCCAAGATCGATATGTGCATAATGGTACTCTTCTTTTATGAGGACCTTTCATGCACATTTGACCGCTCTCTCGCAGCATTGTGGCCAATGCCGCATTTCATGATTAGTTAGCCTCCATCAAATAACTAGAAGGAACAAGTGAAGCCCATACAGTATCTCTCAGGTGTTTCAGAGAGGGGTCTTTGCTAGAGAAGGGTACCCTTATACACAGATAAAAGACTTGGCTTCGGGAAAGCGTCTTGGGGATCACAAGCGGATAGAATTATCTTTGTAAGTCATTCCAAGTTTCTAAGTGGTGTTAATATGATGTACTTATTCACTGATATTGAAGGAGGAGAGGTAGATTTGCACAGTTTGGGGATCCACATAGCACAGTAGTTTGTCTTGAGATAGGTAAATCTAATATGCAGATTATTAAGAGTGAAGTTTCCATTGTTGATATATTTTTGAATTGTACATCTAGAGGCAGTAAAAGATTTATTATGTGTAAATTACTCGGCATCCCTTTTATATGCTTCACTTTTATATTCTACGTACTACAACTTTCTCTCCAATTGTATTTTGAATCACTCGGGAAAAAGTTGATGATCCAAGCAACATTTTCTTTAAAGTCGGTACAGCACACGGAATGCATATAACTCCAGAAACAACATTTTTACATCAGCAACATTTACTATATGCATGTATTTATTATATTGTAGGTGTGTGAGGTAATTTATATGAAGCATTGTATGTAATGGATGTATATACGCATCTGGAATTTAGGTCAATTTATACGTGATTTTTTATTATTATAACGTATAACCCACACGGGTTGTTAAAACAAAATGTTTGCAATGCGCGATTTGGCTTGCTGAGGAATCTAGGAAGAGTTTCGTATTCAAGAGGATAGGTAATATTATTTTTTAGCATCGTTACCTTCAAATTGAAAATAATTTCAAAAGACCTATTAACAAGACGAGAGTTGGCATGATGTCGTCATTTCGTCAACATGGTCCGTGGTAAAAGTTTCAGTGGATTGCTATAGATACGCTTCGTATTTAAGCTAGGCCATTCCTTTTGACGTATCGGGGTTTCGATCGGGAACAGACACATCACAAAGTCATCATGTTATTCTTAAATCTTTTAAACCCAAAACTTTTTGTATGTTCAACATTAAGCATTCACACTAACATGCTGAAATTTCAAAAGTTTCTGACTTCATTTGGAAATTTTAAGCATTCAATGATTTATTTTCCAGCATAATGACATTCAAATTGAAAATCAATTCAAATGAAATCTAATAAGGACAATACTTGGCATGTTGTCATCATTTCACCAACCTGGTCCATCGTAAAAGTTTCAGTGGAGCACTAAAGAAATTAGATAAACTTCGTGTACAAACTAGGCCATTCTTTTTGAAGTATCAGGGTTTCAACCGGAAACAACCACGTCACAAAGGCATCACGTTATACTTAAATCTTTTAAACCTCAAACTTTTTATATGTTCAACATTAAGCATTGACATTAACATCCTGAAATTTCAGTCATTTCTGACATCATTTCACAATTTTAATGCATTAAATGAATTGTTTTCGAGCATAATGTCATTGAAATTGAAAATCAATTCAAATGACCTCTAAAAAGGACGAGATTAAGCATTGACATTAACATCCTGAAATTTCAGTCATTTCTGACATCATTTCACAATTTTAATGCATTAAATGAATTGTTTTCGAGCATAATGTCATTGAAATTGAAAATCAATTCAAATGACCTCTAACATGGTCTGTGGTAAAAGTTTCATTCGATTACTAAAGAAATTAGATACACTTCTTGCACAAAATGAATTAGTTTAATGTTAGTCAAACCCTGGAAAAGCCCGTTGACCGTCTCAAAACTTAACAGAGTATCTTGTATCCCTAGCGTACAACTGCGGCCGTTGGATGTAACCTTAGCACTGAACGATAGTCGTTGGATCTTACCACGATCCGTGACAAGATGGTTACGCGACCTGATTGGTTGCATGTTTGTTCAGGTATAATACTCACAGTTTATAATGCATATACGTTTATGATCCTCTGACACCAAAGGATTTTTCGTATCATCTTTCTAGAAAAAAAAACAATGCCCGTTTACGATAAGGTTGGAACCCATACAATTGTACCAAAATGCATACCCAACACGGGTTGTTAAACAGACTGTTTGCAATACACGATTTGGTTTACCGAAAAAGCTTTGGTAGAAGGACTGGTACAGTAGAAAATAACTTTTTTATAAGGGTGACAACTAAATAACTTATATAAACGCTTCGTGCATACATGGAGACAAGTAATATAATAATAAAATAACTGAGACAAGCTAAACAAACAGAGGATTACATTGTTCATCACAGTTTTAGCTAAATAAATATGGACTACCAGTACCCCGGATGTCTAGGTCGGCAAACGCATACAAAGAAATGCTCCCTGGACCTCTTCATCATCCTTTCACTACTGGAATTCTCTTGTTTTCCGTCTGCCTTGGCAGACGGCAAACGCACCTTTAGCTGTCGGCAAAGACCTTTGCCGTCTGCTCCCGGACGACACAGCTCCTGTCAATAGTTTCTTCGGCAAAGAGGTGCTTTGCCGTCTGCACATAATCGAAGGATGACAAATCCCTTTGCCGACAGCATACTGGCAAGTAGACGGCAATGACTGCCTGACGGCAAAAAGGTTACAAGCCCCTCCGTCAGCCGTTAACGAAGGGGTGGGCCGTCTACCGACAGACGGCAAAGATCTGATGACGTCATCAAGATGTCACCTCTCATCAGATCTTTGCCGTCTGCCCGACAGACGGCATAGTAATGTTCTTTGCTGTCTACCACACGTATGCAGACGGCATACAAACCAAATGGCACCTAGTCTGGTCCCAGATTGCATAGCTGGGTTCCACGTGTCACCTTTGTCGGGCACCAGCACACGGCAAACAGCTTTGCCGACTTCCTGCAGACGGCAAAGAACCTACATTGCCTCTGTTTTTTCTGTTTTTCTTTCAATCCCTACATTTGACAAAACTATAGCAATATATATAGACATATATACATGTTCTCAATAGCTGTGCAAGAACCCACACATTCTGATCAACCAAAACTATGCATATATATATTTTCATCAATCCCATACTCATGTATAGTCTCAAACACAACAAGTGATCTTCTCCAAACACAATATATACATGGTACATCATAGCACTCCATCATAGCACCATATCAAACACACAAGTGACAAAAACAATTTATAAAACTAAGCTACAAGTCCAAATGCACCACTCCATCATAGCATGACTCCCTTCAAGCAAATCTGCAAAAATGAGGCTAATTAGCAATGGTGATCGAATTAAGAAGAACAAGTAGAAGAAGATATAAAATGAGAAGAAGAAGAAGAAGAAGAAGAAGAAGGAGAAGTAAAATGAGAAGAGGGAGAAGAAGAAGAAGAAGAAGAAGTAAAATGAAGAAGTAAATGTCAGAACCCTCTGTTAGGTAATGTGCTAGGGTTAGCAAGTCACTTGCATCATGTTAAAAATTTCAAAAGAAATCATTGAAATCAAAATCAAAAGCAAAATGGGAGAAGGAACCCCCCCCCCAGATGAATTAATTCAAAAGGCCAAATAAAAATCTTCTCCAAAAATTCATGTTAGATTTTTGAAAAGTCTTATAAATGAGTGTGATCACATATCAAGTGATGTGGGACCCACACCATGCTCATGGATTTCTCAAATATTCAAACAGTGCCTTGGAATTAATTAAAAATCCCTATTTGAGTTAAGATTCAAATTATTTGAATTTTAAAAATGTTGAAACTTTATAAGTGGCTAGTCTATATTATTATGAGGCCATATAAATTTTTTCAGCATTTAATAAAATGCCTAGCTATTTATTTAGCACAGCAAAACAAAAAGGCAGAAAAGAAAAACAGAAAAAGAAACAGAAAACCTTACCAGACACCCAGGCGAAGCCGGCCCATCCAGCCCACCCGGCCCAGAGGGGCAGCAGGGTCTTCTTCCCCGCCCCACGCCTCCAAGCTGCTCGGTGGAATGCCACCGAGCCAGCCGTGGACGACACGTCGCCGCCGAGCACCTTCCAGGCCTCCCCGTGCCTCCTTCTCGCGCGTGGAGACGTCTCGCCCCCGTCCCGATCCATTCCCCCCTCCATAGCTTCCTCCTCCTCCTCCCGTGCTCGTTTTCGTCGCTGCCCGAGAACTCGCCGGAGCACCGAAGCGCCCCCGCGTGGCCATCGACGCCGAGGAGCCCGTCCAAGATTTCCAGCGTGATCGCCGTCCTCGACTACGACGACTAGTAGCAGGAGGCGCATCAATTCGGGCCAGATGAGACGCAAGCTTCACCGAGAACTCGCCGGACCCGCGAGCTCGCCGTCGTCGATTCGCCGCCGTTGAAGCCTCCCCGAGCTTACTGTTGCTTCCGTTCGATCCGCGGTGAGCTTCTGAGATTTTCCCCCAAGCTCCTAGCACCCCGTAGCCCCTCTAGCCAAATCCGCCATGAGAACCCGAGCTCCTCGCCGCCATGGTTGAGCTAGAGCTCGCCCTCGTGCTCCTCGCGGCACCCCAGTGCGCGCGTTTGACTCGCGGGCGTTCCAGCTTTCGAACGCGCGCAAGTTCAGCCCAAGCCGTGCACGCTAGCTTCTCCCCCCAACCTCGCCGTCGTTCTGTTTCCGCCCAGCACGTCGCCGTCGTCGCTCCCGACCTCCCCGTGAACCCCTGATGCCTCCTCTCGACGCGGAAGACCTCCAGGAGCACGCCCATGCCCTCCGTTTCCTCTCCCGTGGCCTCTAGCCGATTCCGGCAAGGGCGCCGCCGTGGCCAGGCCACCGGCGTCAAGCCGCCGGTGGGTTAGGCCTTAACCCGTGCTGAACCCCCCACACAGCCTATGACAAGTGGGCCCAGGGCCCTTAATCCCCACTAGTTAAGTTAAACCAGCCGGGTTAATTAACCTAGAGGCTGACAACCCTGGCCCACACGTCAGACCCCCCACCCCACGTCAGCCTTGCGCAAGCATGACGCAGTAAATGAATTTCCAGAATAAATTGAATTAAAGAAATTCCAGAAAATCCAAAAAATAGCCCAAACTTTGGAAATTCATAGAAAATTCATATTAACTCCAAATTGGACAAATAATATATGAAAAATGATCAGGAGAAAATAAGATATCCAAATATCCAACTTTCAACTTTGTTTGAGTTGAATTTAAAATGTGATCAGTAGCATTTTCTATTTGATTTAAATGGAATTAAATCAAATTCAATTGAAAAGTGTTTGCAACTTGAACCATGGCAACATGCTATATTTCAACCACACATCAGAGGCATATCATACACATTTCAAAATGATTCAAATTGATCAAACAATGTCACATGTAACTTGGCTAAGTTTGAATTCAAAGTGGAGTTTGAATTTGCAATTCAATTTGCAATATACTCCATTTAAATGGAATTGCTTCACACATCAAAGCATATACATCAAGTTTCAACCTTCCATCATGTGATTGTGCATTGTATTTACTTTGCTACCTTGTTTGTTGTTTGTCGAGTAGAGGTGGAACCGAAGCAGGAGGCTGCCCCCTTCGTTGAAGACCCTGAACCCGAACCTCGTCAACAAGGCAAGCAAACCCCCATTGATCATGTCGATAAAATCCATCTTCCCTCTCATGTCTCGCTTATGCATTGTTTAGGATGATTACCATGATGCGTTTCTACCGCATAGATGAACCCATTCCTTTGCATGACCTATCATTTTGTCACAGTAGTAAGCAAACCACAATCCTAGCAAATGTAGGAGTTGATTGATATCTGTGGCCCCTGCAATTGTTACTGCTTATTGCATGCTTAGAATGATACCATGATGTTACTGTTATGTGAGTCGAGATGGTAGTGATCATGATGATGATGGTATAAAAGTGTTGGTGAATCTACCCTAATACAAGGTGAACGATGAGAGGCTGTGTAGGAGTACACGGTGGGTTGTCTCGTTGAACACCGCCCTAACTCCGAGTTCTTGTGTGGTGATCCAAGATGAAGAGTACAACCACACATTGGGCTCACTGACCCCTCTCAGCTTACTAACTCATCCCTTTCGATGTCCAGATGTCGCAATAGTTCGGAGTTCTGGTAGGCTTGTGGCCTGGATGCTAAGTGAGAGAACGGCTCACCCGACACTACTAGGGAAATAGCTATACATGGAAAGCTTATTAGTGGCTCCTTTTATATGTAATGGACCACTATGTTGTAAGGGGTGGCGCACTGGTAAAAAATGCGCCACCTATAAGCCCTTATAGGTGGCGCATTTTAAAAAATGTGCCACCCCTAAGAGTGGGCCAGCTCTTGATCCCCTTATACGTGGCGCATTTGGAGAAATGCGCCACCCCTAAGAACCTTATAGGTGGCGCATTTTGGAAATGCGCCACCCCTAAGAGCTTAGAGGTGGCGCATTCTGGAAATGCGCCACCCCTAAGGAATTATTAGTGGCGCATCCAGAATGCGCCACCCATAAGCTCTTAGGGGTGGCGCAATTCCCATATGCGCCACTAATAAGAAAAAACTGCGCGGGAAAATTCCCAAATACACCCCCCTTGTGGACCGCCTTTTCAATTTGAAAAAAAATAAAAGAAAATGATAGAAATGTCAAAAAAATAAAAGAAAATAAGTTTCCCAAATGATATGTGGTCTAGTTGTTAGGAAAATTTACAAATATGAATTTCGACTTTTTTTAGAAAATCTCCCCAGAATTTCGTAAAATGGGCTTAAGTTTTGCATACGACCTTCGATGAAAAAGTTTTTTATATGAAAAATAATCTACTCCAAAAGTTATATCCAAATTCAACAGGGTATAACCCGTTGAACATTTTTAGAATCTTCAAAAACCTAACAGAAAAAAAGTTACAGGCGTTTGAAGATCTGAAGGCCCAAAAAAAGAGAAAAAATTGAAAATTTTTTTGAACTTAGTAGTGGCGCATTTCACGCCACTAGTAACAGAAAAAAAATTGAATTTATTATTTTTTTTTTATTTTTTAAAAAATTCAAAATAGGCTAGAGGACAAATCGGGAAGTTAAAAAAGTTGAAAATTTTAGATAGTAACATTAAAAAAATTTAAAAAAATAAAAATTTTAAATTTTAAAAAAATCAAATAAAATATAAAAAGTTCAAAATATGCTAATGGTCCCATCGAGAAAGTTTCAAAAAAACGTTGAAAATTTTAGCACACCCATGAACATTAACAAGGTCCTAGACATCAACATGGTTTAATAGGATTTATATGTTAGATATATCAACAAGTGCCTGCTAGGTGAGCTGGAGTGAGAGTTGAATAGAACCGACAAGTTAAGCGTGCTGGGCTGGAGTAGTGCTAGGATGGGTGACCCTCGGGGAAGTTTGACCACGGAGGTTAGTTTGACCTGAGATTAAGCATATTGACCGGGCATTAAGCATACTAACCTGAGATTAAGAAAAATAAAAAAATAAAAAAATAAAAAAAATAAAAATAAAAAAATTGTTTTCCAGATCCAGATTCAAAATTCAAAATTTTAAAAAATTAATAGTGGCGCATTTTCGGAATGCGCCACCCCCAAGAGCTTATAGGTGGCACATTTTCAGAATGCGCCACCCCCAAGAGCTTATAGGTGGCGCATTCTGAGATGCGCCACGCCTAAGGGTCTTAGGGGTGGCGCATCCAGAATGCGCCACCTATAAGCCCTTATTAGTGGCTTGTAGTTAGTGGCGCATCCTAAATGCGCCACTAAACAGAAAAAAAGGACGCCACTAAAAGGGCATTCCCTAGTAGTGCGAGACCGGCTTATGCACCACGCACACATCACTTGGGTCCACTTCGGTAAACCGGCCGGGTTCACGATAGTGGTAGCCAACCCAAGTAGGCGGCTTTCTCGGACTAGATCGGCTATGAGGTAACAGTTGTGGCGAGCATCCTCGCTGGCACCCCTTGAATGGTGTCGAGATCAAAGGTGGTAAATGATGGTCATGTGTGTGTAGCGGTACACCCCTGCAGGGTTAACCAAACTATTCGAATAGCCGCGTCCGCGGTTATGGACTGCTTGGAAAGCTTAGCTTGATTATTAGACAACTTGAACTGGATACTTCTAAAACACACCAAGATAAGTGTGAGTGCTATGGCGTGCTTTCTCGTGGGGAAGTCGAGGAAGGCACCATAGTGGTGTAATTGGTTGGAGAAAGTAGTGGACTCGTGTACGCTTCTTACCTCAAGTCTGGTACTCGTAGTTCAGGACTAGCCAAGTCAAAGCTGGCACTTCTGCAAGTGAAACCCCACCTCCCTTTACCTTGATACATATGCATGAGTAGTATAGTTCCTATGTAAGTCTTGCTGAGTACGACTTTGTACTCACGTTTGCTTAATCTATGTTTTAGATGAAACCACTGACCCCGAAGGTGGCTTCTTCATCGAGCTGGACGACTGAAGATCAAGCTAGTCTAGTCCCAGTCAGACGACTGGATCCCTCGTGGAGGGCATGTGTTTAAATAAGGCTTCTTATGCCATTTGTTAAACTTGTATGTACTCAGACATACTTTGCTTCCGCTTGTTGTTGTAATGTTGGATCACATGTTTGTGATCTCTGTGTGCACTCTATAAGAGTTATCAATAAAAATGTATACTTTGTAGAGAATTGCAATGATACCTGCTGTTCATACAAGGCATGTGTGCTGCGTGTATGTTTATAACATGCATGTCTTTGTATGGGTTCTCGAGACCTTAGTTGTGATCTGGCTGGCGGTCTTTCATACACCAAGTGGCCCTTAGATGTGCGCAGCTTGGGGCATCGCGATGCGATTGTTTGAGACTCTGTCTCGTGCACACTTTGTGGTATGATCGAGCCCGCCCTAGACCCCGACTAAGTGATCGGGCTGGAGTAAGTCCATGTAAGAGTTATGAGATAGTAGGTAGTATGGTTGAGGCGACTTGTCTTTGAATATGGGAGCTCATCACCCATATCATTAGACTTGTGTGCGGACGATGAGGACCCATCTCAGTTGATCATCCGGCCTGGATGGAATGCCCCTCACGTACGATGCTTTCCGAGAACGTTCTGTGCTTGGCCTTGTCTGCTTAGACAAGTGGGTACGGTTCTCGCCTCTCCATTTGACTATGTCTTAACTGGACTTGCATACGCTAACCCCGGGTCCCGACAGACTTGGTATCAGAGCAGGACTGACTGTAGGACTAGCAGCCTTGGCCGAAGTCGAGTCTAGCCTTCTATAGTTATATAGTTACTCTGGGTATATAAGGGAACAACGTAAGGCTTCTTTTTTCTCCTTACCCCCTTCATTCGGAGTTCTGAGTCACCCTCATCTTATTCTACGGGAAGATAGGACTAGGCTCTCCTCTGTCTGACTAGAACATCTCGTTGTTTGCTTCCTTGTAGCCGTAGGAAAGTTGTGATCAGTTTGTTAGAGTGGTTATGCTTCCTGATTTCTTACATCGTATGTAAGTGTTGTTTCCATGTTGTAAGAAATTGTCTTTTTCTTGCAAATAAAGCCGTTATGCTGTCCGAGTCATTCCAGGTTTATCTCATAATCTGATGCATTTGCAAACTCCTTCTTTCTGTTTCAGATGGCAGATCTTCCCCCTCGGCAGATTGTTCGTTTGACCAGGTGACTCGGTGTGCGTGGCCATCCCGCCACGTTGATCGAGATGATGTCCTATGTGGGATATCGATGGTATCCTGAGTACACCGTCGAGGAGCAGTTCCACGACTTCAATCAGACCCAATTCCACTGCATTGTCCGGATCTACCCGCACCACCTTGGAATCACTCAGCCTATCCACTTTGGACATGGCATTGGCATGACTGAGAACATGGTTGTTCAGGATGCTGCATACTCATGCATTACACTGCTGAGAGAGGAGCACACTATGCTGAGAGAGACCTCATTCCTCTATATCCCTGCTGCACTTCCAGGAGAAGAGGGATATTACACCGGACTCTACTCAGATCACTCTGCAGAAGATCCAGTACTTCAGATGACTGCTAGGTTTGCTAGTGATCGAGATCGTGATGCATGCGCTCTCCGTTTTGAGCTTCACGCCACCCGTGTTCGTCTGTATCGAGCACTGACACTCTTGGCACCCTTCGTGAGTGTTGGATCAGTTGAGTATGATGCTATCTACCCTGTGAGGACTCAGATGCCTTCTCGAGTTGCTTGGCCCGAGATTGGAAGCATTTTTCCACCCCGTGGTCCTCTACTTCCACCCTACGCTGGACCTAGGCCCCATCCTTGCCCAAATGGATATCAGGGTCCACAGGCCTCCGTGTTTTCCGATGGTCACCTTCAGCTACCGGGATACGCGGGTAACTTTTACGAGGACTACTATGGAGATGGAGATGAGTGAGACCGCCTGTGGTCTTACTTAGTGAGGATGTAGTAGTATCTTAGTATATTGTACGCAAGGTGTCTAAGTTCCAGAGGCTTAGATAAATAATGTATAGGAAGTCAGAGTGCCTCTGAAGGATGTATCATCTTCATCACGTTTGTATTAGCTTGGTGCTTGTACTAAAACGATGTATGGTTTGTATGACAGCTTGTGAATATATGGCTTGTATGCTTTTATCACCATGTTGTCAAGATGATTACTTCCTTTGCTCTGAAATCCTTCCAGTACTTCAATACCTTGATTAGATTCTTCAATCAACTCTGTTTGACTTTGGTTTTCAACCTTCAGGATGTCTCAAGGAACCCGTGGCCAGCTTGGTCGTAACCAGGGTCGTGGGAATGACCAGGAGGAAGGCAACCTTCCACCCCCACCCACGATGGCTCAGGTTCTGATGGAGGTTGAGAGAAACCGCCGAGACTCTCACCACCTGCTGGAAGTCATTGCTCGCAACACCACTCAGCAGCGCAACGAGTTGGTGTCCCTGACGACTTCATCCGGCTTCATCCCCCGGTTTTCAGTTACTCCACCGAGCCCCTTGACGCCGATGACTGGCTTCGCAGCATCGAGAGGAAGCTCCAAGCAGGCCATGTTGCAGATGGCGACAAGGTCAGCTATGCCACCTATCACCTCGAAGGTGCAGCTAGCTCTTGGTGGGAGAACTTCCTGAATATGCGTTCCGTTGGACCGCCCGCATCTTGGGATGAATTCTGCACTTCCTTCCGTGAGCACCACATTCCCAAGGGTCTTATGGACCACAAGCGTGAGGAGTTCTGCAACCTCACTCAAGGCAGAAGGACTGTTGGCGAGTTTAGTCGTGAGTTCAACCGACTTGCTCGTTATGCTACTGAAGAAGTCTCCACCGACTCCAAGAAACAAGAAAGGTTCCGTCGCGGACTAAATTCTGGACTCCGTCGTGAGCTCAACCTACATGACTTTGCCACCTTCCAGGTCCTTGTCAACAAGGCCATCAAGGCAGAGGACATGAACACCCCCAACGACTTCCTCAAACACCCTAGAGACGATGGTTCATCCAGTTCCGGCTCTCAGAAGCGCAAGATCTGGATCCCAAATAGTATGTTCCGCCAGAACAACCCACCGAGGCCATCCTATGTGGCGCCCCGTCCACCAACTCAGTTCCACCCAGCTCCACCAAACAACCCAGCTCCCCACACTATTTTTGGAGCCTGTTACAAATGTGGTCAGGCAGGCCACTACTCTCGTGATTGTCCCCAGAACCAGCTGCAGAATCAGAATGCTCCACCCCGTGCCGGAGGCAACAACAATGGTCGTGGCAAGCCCCCCCAGAAGGTCTACACCACCAAACCCGCTCCTCCCGCCACTAGTGGACGTGTGAACCAGATTGCCGCCGAAGATACTGACGACACCACTGACGTCATTCTTGGTACGTTCCCAGTCAATTATGTTCCTACTTCCGTTCTTTTCGACCCAGGAGCATCTCACTCATTCATGTCGGAAAGTTATGCACTTCGTCATGAGTTATCTTTTGTTGAATTGTCCACCCCAATGATTATTCAAACTCCAGGGTCAAGATGGCAAACTAATAGAGTAAGCCATGGTAATCAAATTGCAATTGAGGGTTTCGTATTCCTTGCTTCACTCATAGCCCTCAAGTCTTCAGACATTGATGTCATCCTTGGCATGGATTGGCTATCAAGACAGAATGCCTACCTGGATTGCAAAGGCAAATCCGTGAAACTAACCCACCCTTCAGGCAAGACCATCATCTATACCTCACCCAGAACAAGAACCCAAGTGCATTCTTTGAATGTACTTCCCCTTCCCGAACTTGAAGATATTCCGGTGGTTCGTGACTTCCCGGATGTCTTTCCTGAAGAGCTGCCGGGCATGCCACCCGACAGATGTGTAGAGTTTATAGTGGATTTTGTACCAGGAACCGCACCAATTTCTAGACGCCCATACAAAATGGCCCCACGTGAGTTAGCTGAGCTTAAAAGCCAACTGGAAGCTTTGTTGGAAAAAGGCTTCATCCGCCCTAGCTCATCGCCATGGGGTTGACCTGTTCTGTTCGTAACGAAGAAAGATGGAACAGAAAGGATGTGCGTAGAGTATCGCCCGCTAAATTTAGCGACGATAAAGAACAAGTACCCATTGCCCAGGATCAATGATCTTTATGATCAACTTGCAGGATCCTCTGTCTTCTCCAAGATGGATTTGAGATTAGGTTATCATCAAATCAAAATCCGAAACGAGGACATTCCCAAAACGGCTTTTACTACTCGTTATGGTCTTTACGAGTACACCGTCATGTCCTTTGGTTTAACCAATGCCCCCGCCACTTTCTCACGCATGATGAATTCGATCTTCATGGAGTACTTAGATAAATTTGTTGTGGTTTATCTAGATGATATTCTCATCTACTCGAAGAACGAAGAAGAACATGCCGAACACCTAAGGCTGGTATTGATGAAACTTAGAGAGCATCGCCTGTATGCTAAATTCTCCAAGTGTGAATTTTGGCTACCAGAAGTGACCTACTTAGGCCACGTGATTTCTGCAAAAGGCATTGCTGTGAATCCTGAGAGAGTTCAGGCCGTCCTTGACTGGACTCCACCTGAATCGGTTAAGCAAGTTAGGAGCTTTCTTGACCTAGCCAGCTATTGCCGTCGCTCCGTCGAGAACTTTTCTAAAGTTGCAAAGCCTCTAACTGAACTCCTCAAGAAAGATAAGAAATTCTTATGGACTCCCAAGTGCGAGGAAAGCTTTCAAGAGCTAAAAAGGAGATTGACTTCTGCACCCGTACTTGCACCTCCAGACACCAAAAAGGATTTCGAGATCTATTGTGACGCATCACGGCAAGGGTTAGGATGCATACTTCTGCAAGATCGACATGTGGTAGCTTATGCTTCACGCCAGTTGCGGCCACATGAAGAGAACTATCCTACCCATGACCTTGAACTCGCTGCCGTAGTTCATGCCCTAACAACTTGGCGACATTACCTCCTTGGTAATCGTTGTGAGATCTATTCCGACCACCAAAGCCTTAAATACATTTTCACCCAGCCAGATCTTAATCTCAGGCAAAGACGCTGGATTGAGTTGATAAAAGATTACGACGTAGGAATTTCTTACACCCCAGGCAAAGCCAATGTCATGGCTGATGCACTAAATCGTAAGTCGTATTGTAACAACCTCATGTTACAATAGTATCAACCACTTCTTCATGAGGAATTTCGCAAGCTCAATCTTGAGATTGTTCTTCATGGCTATCTTTCTACCTTGGTGGCGAAACCAACTCTTGAGGATCAAATCATAGTTGCCCAAAGGCGTGCACGAGGTGTTCGCCGGATCAAGGAGAACATTGCTAGCGGAGGTGCTAAATGTTTCTCCACAGATAGCAAGGGAACGGTATTCTTTGAAAATCGTTTAGTAGTACCTAAGAATAGGGAACTAAGGAAACTCATCCTCAAAGAAGCCCATGACACACCCCTCTCAATTCATCCCGGTAGCACAAAAATGTACCGAGATCTACGCCAGAGATTTTGGTGGACCAGGATGAAGAGAGACATTGCTCAATTTGTTGCCGAATGTGATGTTTGTCGTCGCATTAAGGCAGAACATCAAAGACCTGCTTGTACACTTCAACCTTTGTCTATTCCAGTGGAAATGGGACAAAGTCGGTATGGACTTCATCACCGGCTTTCCAAAAACCCAGAAAGGAAACAATGCCATCTTCGTTGTCATAGATAGGCTTTCCAAAGTTGCTCACTTCCTTCCGGTTCGCGAGTCTATAACTGCTAGCCAGTTAGCGGACTTCTACGTCTCTAGAATTGTATCCCTTCACGGTGTTCCTTTGGAAATCAATTCTGATCGCGGTAGCCTTTTCACCTCTAGATTTTGGGGAAGCTTTCAGAATGCTATGGGAACTCATCTCTCCTTTAGTACAGCTTTCCATCCTCAGTCTAGCGGTCAAGTCGAAAGGGTTAACCAAATTCTTGAAGACATGCTCAGAGCTTGTGTTATCTCATCATTCGGAAAGAATTGGGAGAAGTCTCTTCCATTCGCCGAATTTTCTTATAACAATAGTTTTCAATCTAGTCTGAACATGGCTCCTTTTGAACTCCTTTATGGACGACGATGTCGAACACCACTAAACTGGTCAGAAACCGGTGAGAGACAATTCTTTGGACCGGACATGATCAAGGAAGCAGAAGAGCAAGTTCGCATTGTTCGTGATCAATTGAAAGCAGCCCAGTCTCGTCAGAAAAGCTACTATGATCGTCATCATAGGCAAGAGAGCTACAATCTGGATGAGAAGGCTTACCTTCGGGTTACTCCTCTGAAGGGAACCCAACGTTTCGGTATCAAAGGAAAGTTGGCCCCACGTTACATCAGACCTTTCCGCATTCTTGCTAAACGTGGAGAAGTTGCCTACCAACTTGAACTACCCCCGCACCTTTCCCGAGTACATGATGTATTCCATGTGTCCCAACTCAGGCGTTGCTTCAAGGACCCCATCCGCGAAGTCGACCATGAAACGCTTGATCTCCAAGATGACCTTTCTTATCGAGAGTACCCCGTTCGTATTCTTGATTCCGCAGAGCGTGTCACTCGTCGTCAGAAGATTAGGTTTCTGAAAGTGCAATGGTCACACCACTCTGAGAGAGAAGCTACGTGGGAAAGAGAAGACCGTCTCAGTGCCGAGTACCCCACCTTCCTCCCGCAGACTTCTGAATCTCGGGACGAGATTCTGTTGAGTGGGGGCGAGTTGTCAGAACCCTCTTGATGAGGACATCCCTACTACCAACACATCTCCAGTTCGTCATGAAGAACAAGTTGATTCAACAAAGAAGGATGATGAAATCAGAATTGGACCTATTACAAGAGCTCGTGCAAAGTTGATAGAACAACAGGTGAACTCGCTCTTAATAGATTCTGATATATTATGTAATGAGAACTTTATACTGCCTAAATCTTTGTATGTTTGCATAATCAGGAATCATGACGAAGACGAGGATCCAGAAGGAGGAGAAGATGAGACATGCTCCAACTTTCGGACGTCCGACCCATTTCGGATGTCCGACATTAGCGAGAAGGATGGCGACCTCCGTATCCAGAAGACCTCCAAAACCGAAGCCGGATTTCCGACAGGATTCGGACGTCCGACGCATCGGACGTCCGACATATGACGGACGTCCGACATGAAGGTCCTCGAGAAGAACTCCCAATCCAGGACACCTCACCGCCAGAGTCGGATTTCCGACACGTTTCGGACGTCCGACGTGACGGACGTCCGAAACCCATCGGACGTCCGAAACTGCCTACGCGCAGATCAGACGGGCTGCGGCTCTTGTATCCCCCTAGTTTATAAATACCCAGCTCCCATGAGTTTTAGGGTTAGACCACGTTTAGATAAACCCTAGATATTGAGAATAGCTTCAAGCTTTCCTCTTGAATCATTAAGACTTCAATTCGTATCGATCTGAAGTTCTTCTACTACAAGTTCTGTGTGATCTATTGTTCCACTGGGGATTAGTAGATTGCAAATTACCGTCTGGTGGTCGACGGCTACGTTGCGCAAGTGTGTGAAGTTGTGAATATCCAAAGGGTAGAGAGCTGTCGCATTGGCAACAGGGATCTAGCAGGGAGAGTTCATTGGCTACATACAAGTTATCTATCATCGCCCTCATATTCACCGTCCGCTTACTGAGAAGATCGGGCCACCCCATATCACCTCTGTTAGGTAATGTGCTAGGGTTAGCAAGTCACTTGCATCATGTTAAAAATTTCAAAAGAAATCTTTGAAATCAAAATCAAAAGCAAAATGGGAGAAGGAACCCCCCCAGATGAATTACTTCAAAAGGCCAGATAAAAATCTTCTCCAAAAACTCTTATAAATGAGTGTGATCACATATCAAGTGATGTGCGACCCACATCATGCTCATGGATTTTTCAAATATTCAAACAGTACCTTGGAATTAATTAAAAATCCCTATTTGAGTTAAGATTCAAATTATTTGAATTTTAAAAATGTTGAAACTTTATAAGTGGCTAGTCTATATTATTATGAGGCCATATAAATTTTTTCAGCATTTAATAAAATGCCTAGCTATTTATTTAGCACAGCAAAACAAAAAGGCAGAAAAGAAAAACAGAAAAAGAAACAGAAAACCTTACCAGACGCCCAGGCGAAGCCGGCCCATCCAGCCCACCCGGCCCAGAGGGGCAGCAGGGTCTTCTTCCCCGCCCCGCGCCTCCAAGCTGCTCGGTGGAATGGCACCGAGCCAGCCGTGGACGACACGTCGCCACCGAGCACCTTCCAGGCCTCCCCGTGCCTCCTTCTCGCGCCTGGAGACGTCTCTCGCCCGTCCCGATCCATTCCCCCCCCCCCCCCTGCATAGCTTCCTCCTCCTCCTGCCGTGCTCGTTTTTGTCGCCGCCCGAGAACTCGCCGGAGCACCGAAACGCCCCCGCGTGGCCATCGACGCCGAGGAGCCCGTCCAAGCTGTCCAGCGTGATCGCCGTCCTCGACTACGGCGACTAGCAGCAGGAGGCACATCAATTCGGGCTAGACGAGACGCAAGCTTCACCGAGAACTCGCCGGACCCGCGAGCTCGCCGTCGTTGATTCGCCGCCGTTGAAGCCTCCCCGAGCTTACTGTTGCTTCCGTTCGATCCGCGGTGAGCTTCTGAGATTTTCCCCCAAGCTCCTAGCACCCCGTAGCCCCTCTAGCCAAATCCTCCATGAGAACCCGAGCTCCTCGCCGCCATGGTTGAGCTAGAGCTCGCCCTCGTGCTCCTCGCGGCACCCCAGTGCGCACGTTTGACTCGCGGGCGTTCCAGCTTTCGAACGCGCGCAAGTTCAGCCCAAGCCGTGCACGCTAGCTTCTCCCCCCCAACCTCGCCATTGTTCTGTTTCCGCCCAGCACGTCGCCGTCGTCGCTCCCGACCTCCCCGTGAACCCCTGGTGCCTGCTCTCGACGCGGAAGACCTCCAGGAGCACGCCCATGCCCTCCGTTTCCTCTCCCATGGCCTCTAGCCGATTCCGGCAAGGGCGCCGCCGTGGCCAGGCCACCGGCGTCAAGCCGCCGGTGGGTTAGGCCTTAACCCGTGCTTAACCCCCCACACAGCCTATGACAAGTGGACCCAGGGCCCTTAATCCCCACTAGTTAAGTTAAACCAGTCGGGTTAATTAACCTAGAGGCTGACAACCCTGGCCCACACGTCAGACCCCCCCCCCCCACGTCAGCCTTGCGCAAGCATGACGCAGTAAATGAATTTCCAAAATAAATTGAATTAAAGAAATTCCAGAAATTCCAGAAAATAGCCCAAACTTTGGAAATTCATAGAAAATTCATATTAACTCCAAATTGGACAAATAATATATGAAAAATGATCAGGAGAAAATAAGCTATCCAAATATCCAACTTTCAACTTTGTTTGAGTTGAATTTAAAATGTGATCAGTAGCATTTTCTATTTGATTTAAATGGAATTAAATCAAATTCAATTCAATAGTGTTTGCAACTTGAACCATGGCAACATGCTATATTTCAACCACACATCAGAGGCATATCATACACATTTCAAAATGATTCAAATTGATCAAACAATGTCACATGTAACTTGGCTAAGTTTGAATTCAAATTGGAGTTTGAATTTGCAATTCAATTTGCAATATACTCCATTTAAATGGAATTGCTGCACACATCAAAGCATATACATCAAGTTTCAACCTTCCATCATGTGATTGTGCATTGAATTTACTTTGCTACCTTGTTTGTTGTTTGTCGAGTAGAGGTGGAACCGGAGCAGGAGGCTGCCCCCTTCGTTGAAGACCCCGAACCCGAACCTCGTCAGCAAGGCAAGCAAACCCCCATTGATCATGTCGATAAAATCCCACTTCCCTCTCATGTCTCGCTTATGCATTGTTTAGGATGATTACCATGATGCGTTTCTACCGCATAGATGAACCCATTCTTTTGCATGACCTATCATTTTGTCACAGTAGTAAGCAAACCACAATCCTAGGAAATGTAGGAGTTGATTGATATCATGTGGCCCCTGCAATTTTTACTGCTTATTGAATGCTTAGAGTGATACCATGATGTTACTGTTATGTGAGTCGGGATGGTAGTGATCATGATGATGATGGTAGAAAAGTGTTGGTGAAAATACCCTAATACAAGGTGAACGATGAGAGGCTGTGTAGGAGTACACGGTGGGTTGTCTCGTTGAACACCGCCCTAAGTCCGAGTTCTTGTGTGGTGATCCAAGATGAAGAGTACAACCACACATTGGGCTCACTGACCCCTCTCATCTTACTAACTCATCCCTTTCGATGTCCAGATGTCGCAATAGTTCGGAGTTCTGGTAGGCTTGTGGCCTGGATGCTAAGTGAGAGAACGGCTCACCCGAGACCGGCTAATGCACCACGCACACATCACTTGGGTCCAGTTCGCTAAACCGGTCGGGTTCACGATAGTGGTAGCCAACCCAAGTAGGCGGCTTTCTCGGACTAGATCGGCTATGAGGTAACAGTTGTGGTGAGCATCCTCGCTGGCACCACTTGAATGGTGTCGAGATCAAAGGAGGTAAATGATGGTCATGTGTGTGTAGCGGTACACCCCTGCTGGGTTAACAAAACTATTCGAATAGCCGCGTCCGCGGTTATGGACTGCTTGGAAAGCTTAGCTTGATTATTAGACAACTTGAACTGGATACTTCTAAAACACACCAAGATAAGTGTGAGTGCTATGGCGTGCTTTCTCGTGGGGAAGTCGAGGACGACACCATAGTGGTGTAATTGGTTGGAGAAAGTAGTGGACTCGTGTACGCTTCTTACCTCAAGTCTGGTACTCGTAGTTCAGGACTAGCCAAGTCAAAGCTGGCACTTCTGCAAGTGAAACCCCACCTCCCTTTACCTTGATACATATGCATGAGTAGTATAGTTCCTATGTAAGTCTTGCTGAGTACGACTTTGTACTCACGTTTGCTTAATCTATGTTTTGGATGAAACCACGGACCCCGAAGGTGGCTTCTTCATCGAGCTGGACGACTGAAGATCAAGCTAGTCTAGTCCCAGTCAGACGACTGGATCCCTCGTGGAGGGCATGTGTTTAAATAAGGATTCTTAAGCCATTTGTTAAACTTGTCTGTACTCAGACATACTTTGCTTCCGCTTGTTGTTGTAATGTTGGATCACATGTTTGTGATCTCTGTGTGCACTCTATAAGAGTTATCAATAAAAATGTATACTTTGTAGAGAATTGCAATGATACCTGCTGTTCATACAAGGCATGTGTGCTGCGTGTATGTTTATAACATGCATGTCTTTGTATGGGTTTTCGAGACCTTAGTTATGATCTGGCTGGCGGTCTTTCATACACCAAGTGGCCCTTAGATGTGCGCAGCTTGGGGCATCGCGATGCGATTGTTCGAGACTCTGTCTCGTGCACACTTTGTGGTATGATCGAGCCCGCCCTAGACCCCGACTAAGTGATCGGGCTGGAGTAAGTCTACGTAAGAGTTATGAGATAGTCGGTAGTATGGTTGAGGCGACTTGTCTTTGAATATGGGAGCTCATCACCCATATCATTAGACTTGTGGACGATGAGGACCCATCTCAATTGATCATCCGGCCTAGATGGGATGCCCCTCACGTACGATGCTTTCCGAGAACGTTCTGTGCTTGGCCTTGTCTGCTTAGACAAGTGGGTACGGTTCTCGGCTCTCCATATGACTATGTCTTAACTGGACTTGCATACGCTAACCCCGGGTCCCGACAGTAAAATGAGAAGAAGAAGAAGAAGAAGAAGAACAAAAAGAAGGAGAAGGAGAAGAAGAAGAAGAAAAGATCCTCTCCTTCTTCTTCTGTTTTCTTCTTCTTTTGAGCAAACAAAGCTAACATAAGCAATGGTGATCGAATTAAGCTAGATTTAGCATATTTTGAGGAAATTGAGCTAACTTCAACATTTTTGAGCAACTAAGCAAACTTTAACAATTGTTGAGCCAATTTAAGCTAGCTTTAGCATTTTTTTTACCCAATTAAGATACCTTTGAGATTTTGTGAGCAAACTAAGTTGACTATGTTTGTTTTGGAACTAACTAAGCTAAATATGTCCTTTTTGTGTAAAATAGGCAAAGTATGGCATTTTTCGAATAAATATAGGATTTCAGAAGCTAAATATGAAATTTCAAACTAACTAAGCATTTATAAGGAAAAATATAGAACATAAATTGCGGAGTGTAGCCCTCAAGGCTGAGGTGGCTGAGAAGCATCAGTCGGGTTGCCCGAGGTTGACGGGGGAGAAGGGTCATGGGATGCAGCCCGAGAGTTATGCTGCACGAAAATATCAACAAGCGGTTAGCACGACGCTACTCAATAAGGTATTGATGATCATTGAAAGATACTCACCGTCCCCACAGGAGAAATGATCGGCATCGGTGGAGCGGCCTGGCCAGTCTTCTCACACATAGTCTACACATTTGTTTTCCACGTGTCAATCATATTAGTTCCTAATATAAACAAACATTATAACATGCGTTCTTTGGGTGAATATGAACAAGTGACTTACCACGATGAGCTCGTACAAGGCCCGGTTCGACGCATCGTGGCGTGCCGCGGCCTCCTCAAGAGCCTTTGCCGTCCTCTCCTCCGCCAACCGCTCTCTCTCTGCTGCCTTCTCCTCCGCCAACCGCTTCTTCTCCTCGAGTAGCCGCTGGGTATTCCGTCGCTCTCTCTCAAGAGCTTCCTGCAACCCCACTCATGTAGTTAGCACCGTAATATTCGATGAGAGAACACAAGAATGCAAGAGTCCTTATGGCTAACCTTGATAGCGAGATCGACTGGCCGCGCACGAGTCCTTATAGTAGGAGAAGAGCTCGTTTGGCGCGCCTTGATCTCAGGAAGAGTGAATCAACTTATCTCCAATGGCCATGGCGCCATGGCGCCTTCCGCCACCAGAGATCATCACCAGCTCCGGGTCTATAGGATTCCCAACCGGGGTATAATCCTTCCCGTGCTTCTCCTTCGCCACCATGGTATAAGTCTTCATCTTACCGTAGGCGACAACGTTGGTGAAAGTCGACGGAGTGGCAATATCCGACTCCGAGAGTGCCTTGGCCTTCTTGTACGACGCTGTATGGGCCATGCCATAATTGTCGAACACACCAAGCGGCTCTGTTCATTATGCTCCACCTAAAAGACAAAGCAAAGCACAATATTAGTAAACGTCTAAGTTGTGGGTGCTTAATAGACAATATTAGCAAAACACACATACCCATTTTTTCCCGTAACCAGCTAAGTTGCGGCTGCCTTGATGGTGTGGCACACAAACCATCTGGGCGCGCCGGTCCTTGGCATTGTTGTGGGCGGCCAACCAGGCTTCTGAGCACCACTGGTCCACAATGACCTCCCAACAATCCATCTTATCCGCACACCAAATCGGTGGCGCCTAAGTTAGTAAACAGGAAGATTAGCTATTATATAGGCCTAGCTAGCTAGGAATGAAATCAACGAAACTAAAAGACGCAAGAAGGGTTACCATCATGTACTGGTCCCTCGAAAGATACTTCTTTCGGCATTCCGACTTGCTACGCTTAAGGCCACGCTTGGCGTAGTAGTCACGGACCGCCTGCACTCGCATCTCGTGCCTTGTGTTCTGCAAGAGGCGCCTGCACTCTTGGATGAGCACCTTTCCCGCCTCCTCCTCCATGGACTCTTTGACCTGGTAATAGACCTGCAATTAATAGCACGAGACAACACCGATGAGTTCACCAACTACCTAGCTATTCTCAAGTTCTCATTGTGTGAGAGAAATTACCCAAAATCCCTTCAACACCATGTCCGCTCTGGTGTGGCATTCGACCCTGTTGACGGTCGTATTTGATGGGGCCTCGGCAGCTATATAGTGCTCCCAAAAGAGTCCAGGCTGCGGAGGCGAATCATCATCGGGCAACTGAACCAACCCCGGGAAATTCTGCCTGATGAGCACACCAAGGATGCCGTTGGGATTGCGGACACCCGAGGCGTCTGCCCAATCCCTGCAATACAAAAAAGTAAAAAAGCCATCAGTTATTTGCATAAACCTCGGCGTACTGAAACAAAGTAATTAAGTGCACTTACGTCTCTCCATCAGGCGTAATCAACGACCTATGGGCGGGAGTCACCGGCTCAGCCGGGAGCCGTGTACCCCCACACTAGTACACGGTGTTACCCTCAGCCCCCTCAGCCTCATCATCACTAGGAACCGCCTCCTCTTCACCAACCTGCCTCTCTTCACCAACCTTCCCCTCGGGCGTCTCCACCTCCGGCCACGGACCCCAGGACGTGCACCCGGATGTAGCCTCCTCCTCCACCACGGGACTCTCCGGGGAGGGAACCACCGTGTGCTCTGATGAATCAGCCGGAGGTGGTGGCGAGGAAGGCGCAACTGTCCGCCTCGCTCTCGTGCGGCCACCACCTGCTCTGCCTCCTCTCCCGCCCCTCTTCGTCCGACCTCCTCTCCCCTTGGGCACCTCAGAAGTAGGAGGCGAGGACATACTGTCGAGCAAAGACTTCCGTAGAGTCCCTGGTGCGAGCGTAGTACCCCGGCCCCTACCACACATGCATTATGAAGGTCTTTTTGCTAGCTTCATTGTATGTCTTGAACCCTTCATCCCAAGCTTGTTGCAATTCCTCCTTAAGCGGTTGCATGTACACATCCATATTCTTCCCCGGATATTTGGGCCCTGGTGTTATCAATGTCAGGAAAATGTTCTTCCTTTTAATAATCTCTGAGGGGGGGGGAGATTGAGTGGCATGACATATACAGGCCAAGAACTATATGAGGCTGCCATCAGACCGAAAGGATTGAACCCATCCGTGCCGACGGCGATTCGGCAATGCTTTGGCTCCTTAGCTTTTTGCACATGTTTTTCATCGAAGTTCTTCCATGCTAAACCATCTGATGGGTGAGTCAACATCGGCTTCCCATCTGCATCAAATTCCGTTCTCTTCCCATATTTGTGCCATGCCATCTGTCTGGCTGTCTCTTCCATCATGTAAAGGCGTTGAATTCTTGGTATGAATGGAAGATACCGAAGAACATTTACGGGTATTTTGGTCTCCGTCTTCTCACCTTGACCATTGTCTACCACAACATACCTGGATGACTTGCATTTGGGAAAATAGTCTTCCTGCGCATAATCTTTCCCAAATAAAGCACATCCATTCTCACAAGCATGTATCTGCTCATAGGGCATCTTAAGTACCTTGAGGATCTTATTCGATTGGTACAGGTTTGCAGGCATAACATTATCTTTTGGTAGAAACCGCCCAAATAGGGTCATGATCGCATTGTAGCATTTTGTGCCCAAGTTGAATTGTGCCTTCAGAGACATAACTTGTGCGATGGCATCGAGCTGACAAAGCTCAGTGTGAGCGTGGAGAGGATGTTTTGAGGACTCCAACATCTCATAGAAGGCCCTCGCAGTTTCCTCCATCTCATCGTCCTCATCCCGCGCATCGTCAAAGTCCTGCACCATGTGTTCGATCCCGGTTCCGTACTCGTCCGTGCGCTGGCGGACCACCTCCTCTCTCCTGCGTCCGGCAGACTCGCCATGGAAAGTCCACACCGTATAATCAGGCTTAAAACCCCACTTCTGCAAGTGTTTACCCATGTCCACCATATAACCAGGTTTTTCTCTGACCATTTGCAAACGCTGCTCTCAGAAAGTCCTTGGTTTTCATTGCCCATTCAGTGGTCATCTCTTTCTGATTAGGGCACCGGTGTACATCCAGGGACGATCATCGCTCATCTTGTCACTGGCTAGCTACTAAACAACAAATATACAGGTTTGTCAATTTTATTACGTCCAATTTTTATTGCTTTTATCATACATAGCTACGTCATACGCAATTAATTAACCTACACACTAATAGGTAAAGATAGGTCCTAATCCCACCCGAGTATGTGTAGATTGGGTTCGTTTTCCCATGCTCTGCTCCCGACCCGACACAGAATTTCGGCAGCACCTCCCCGTTGTTCTCCTAATACACGTCTCGACAACCAGCCGAGAGGTTGTGTATCCGGAGAACAACAGGGAGGCGCTGACGAAATTCCATGTCGAATCAGGAATAGAGCATGGAAAAACGACCCAATCTACACATACTCGGGTTGTCCATGGATAACGTTGGACAATTCGAAAGAATTACTATTATAAATATGCACATGAATGCATATTAATAATTGTAATCCTTTCGAACGGGAGACGCATACTGGTTACGCGACTAGCCTAGCTAGTTTCATCGGCACGAAGGCCGGAACAAATAAAAAGGAAGGGCGGAGGAGGATATGACTTTTTTTACTCACCCTCGAACGCAGGGGATGTCGTCGAACACGAGACCCTCGACGGCGGTGCTCGAGGTGAAGTGGAAACACCTGCACATTACAAACACTCAGTCCCAATAATTAAGCTAAGGAATACTAACATCTAATTACTAACTATAATATCTCTACTTTCTTATTCCCACCGGCAGAAGGGCCAGGCGGGAGCGATGGGTTGCGCCGGTGATTCTCTCCCTCGATCCTCCTCGTCTTCTACCTTCTCCTTCTCTCCTCCTCCTCCTCCTCCTCCTCCTCCTTCTCTGCTCCTCCTCTTTATTTACATTTTTCCTTTAAATTTTTTTTTCTTTACATTTTCTCTTTATTCTCCTTTACATTTTCCCTTTATTTTCCTTTATATTTTATCTTTATGCTAATTTACATTTTCTATTATTCTTCTTGTTTTCTTTTCTTATTCCTATTCTTCTTCTTCTTCTTCTTTCCATTTTCTTATTCTATTTACATCTAGAACCTAAAATACTATATACTAGCAACTAACAGAAAAAATTATGAATAAAATATACACTAAAAATCTAGAACCTAAAATCCTAACACTAACATCCTGACTATTGCATATTTTCATTTTATTTTTTTATAAAATCTAAAATTCTAACTAAAACTAACTAACCTAACTACAATTGACTAACTAAAACTAACTACCATTAACTAAAACAGAGAAAAAAACAGAGAGGGGGAGGAGGGGGCTCACCAGAGGAGGGTGGTGGCGGCGGCTGTTGGAGGAGGGAGGTGGCGGCGGTTGTTGGAGGAGAGCGGAACCGACGGCAAGGGCGGCGCGACGTCTCTTCACCGGCGGCGGCGGGGATCTGCAACCGGAGGAGGGAGTTGGCGGCCTGTTAGAGAGGAGGAGAGGAGAGAGAGGAGGGAGGAGGAGAGGATAGAGAGGAGGATGGGCATCGGGGATCATCGGTGATGGGCGCGGTGGGACGGCTTGGGCGGCGGCGGGGTGTGGGCTTGAGAGAGAGAGAGAGAGGGGGATGGGGAAAGAGAGTGGAGCAGTTAACGGCCCGTACTATGCCGTCAACCAGCAGACGGCAAAGGCTTCTATGCCGTCTACTTGCAGACGGCATAGCATGGGGCCGTTAGTCAGATCGAGCGCAGCCCGAGTGGGCCCCGATTGGCACTTTGCTGTCTGCATGTAGACGACATAGAAGACTTTGCCGTCAGCCTGGGTGGATGCAGACGGCAAACAGCGGGTTTGCCATGCGTCAGTCGTTTGCCGTCTGTATTTAGGTCAACAGACGGAAAACAACCTCTTTGCCATCTGCCCCGATGAAATACAGACGGCAAAGAGGTTGACACATGGCAAACTGTTGAATTCCATTAGTGTTTCTCGCACATTGGGGTCTAAATCCTCATCTTTCAACAAATTCCCCTTGAACAAGAGAAAGGCATCTTCAGTAGTCTTCATGGTGGATCTGAGGTTCTCGATGGTAGAGCCGGCGGCTAGATCCGTGTGTTCAGCGGCCTGTTGGGAACATCCGCTTTCTCTTGGACTACAGTCTCCTGAAGTTCGAGAGATCTAGAGATATTCACCGCTTCTTCATAAGCTTTGATGGCCTTGGCTTTTCTCTTGCTTGCAGCGCGCGTAGACATATAGGCCCTTGTCGACCTCTCGGCGGTCTTGTTGGCCAACTCAGTCGCTTTATGGGATAGTTAGTACAAAGAAGCCTCCTCCGCCGCCGCATTCTTGGCGGCCTCGGCCCGGACTTCCGACCTGGCCTGCCATTCCAGCGATGGATGGTCATTAGGAGGTGAGGGTGACGGTGAGGGTGGTGGTGAGGATGATGATGTTGAGAGTGATGTTGAGGATGATGATGAGATTGTAGGAGTTGATGAGATATACTTAGACGCAGAGGCCACTATGGGTGCGGTGACGAACAAGGAGATCGGGGCCGAGGGCGGATTAGTGTATTTATGAGGTCTTCCCACTTCAAGGTTTATTTTTTCAGTAGACTATTTTATTTTGGAAAACCTTTCATGGTGTCGCTATTTAACTTCATTATGCAGTGGGCTCTATGTTCAGTGGAATGCGCCTTAAGAACATGTGTATGTAATTGTTGTTGAGTAATGCCTTTTAATGCATCTAGTGCATTTTTTATTAGAAACGACTTTGAAGTTGAACATTTTTAGATCTTTTATGCCCCAATCTTTTTATATGATCAACATTAAGCATTCACACTAACATACTGAAATTTCAAACGTTTCTGACTTCATTTGGCAATTTTAATGCATATAATGAATTTATTTGAGCTTACTGGCCTTGGAAACGAAAATTAATTCAAATGACCTCCAAAAAGGATGAGACTTGGCATGCTGTCATTGATTCACGAACATGGTGCGTGGTAAAAGTTTCAGTGGATTACTAAACAAATTAGAAATACTTCCTTCAAAAATCAGACCATTTAGTTCGAAGTTTCAGGGTTTCGATCGGAAAACATTCAGAACACAAGGGCATCACCTTATTCTTAAATCCTTCAAACCCTGATCTTTTTATATATTCAACATTAAGCATTCACACTAACATACTGAAATTTTGAACGTTTCTGACTTCATTTGGCAACTTAAATGCATATAATGAATTATGTTTGAGCCTTGGCATGCTCAAAATAAATTCAAATAAACTCCAAAAAGTATGAGACTTGGCATGCTGTCATCATTTCATGAACATGGTCTGTGGTAAAAGTTTCAGTGGATAACTATACAAATTAGATACACTTCGTTCACAAATCGGACCATTCAGTTCGAAGTTTCAGGGTTTCGATCGAAAACAATCACAACACAAGGACATATTGTTATTCTTAAATCCTTCAAACCCCAATCTTTTTATATGATCAATATTAAGCATTCACACTAACATAATAAAAATTTAAATGTTTTTACTTCATTTGGCAATTTAAATGCATATAATGAATTATTTTCAAGCATAATGGCCTTGGAATTGAAAATCAATTCAAATGAACTCCAAAAAGGATGAGACTTGGCATGCTGTCATCATTTCAAGAACATGGTCCATGGTAATAGTTTCATTGGATTATTAGACAAATTAGATACACTTCGTTCACAAATCGGACCATTCAGTTCGAAGTTTCAGGGTTTCGATCGAAAACAATAACAACAGAAGGAGATCTCGTTATTCTTAAATCCTTCAAACCCCAATCTTTTTATACGATCAATGTTAAGCGTTCACATTAACATACTGAAATTTCAAACGTTTTTTACTTCATTTGGCAATTTAAATGCATATAATGAATTTTTTTAGCATAATGGCCTTGGAATTAATCAATTCAAATGAACTCCAAAAAGGATGAGACTTGGCATGCTGTCATCATTTCACGAACATGGTCCGTGGTAAAAGTTTCAGTGGATTACTAGACAAATTAGATACACTTCGGTCACAAATCGGATGACTCAGTTCGAAGTTTCAGGGTTTTGATCGGAAACAATCACAACACAAGGACATGTCGATATTCTTAAATCCTTCAAACCCCAATCTTTTTATATGATCAATATTAAGCATTGACAGTAACATACTGAAATTTCAAATGTTTCTGACTTCATTTGGCAATTTAAATGCATATAATGAATTATTTTTTAGCATAATGACATTGGAATATCTCGTAAACCAGAGTGTAGGATGCTGGCCGTTGGATTTAACCTGGCTCGTTGGATCTTACTAGGATCCGCGAGAAGCAGGTTATGCGACCTGATTGGCTGGATATTTGTATAGGTATATTACACACAGATAATTATGCAGAAACATTTGCTATACCACTTACCGAAAAATATCGTTGGCCGCGTCAAAATCTAACCCGCCCATCACTCCATCCACCACCAAATTTTCAATGTTCCCGTATCATGTCACTCGGGTAAAAAAATTGCCCGGTTGCGATAAGACGGTATCCCATACGGATTTATTTCTATTTTCGTCTACGAAACCACTTCTCCCGCCTATATCCTCCCCACCTACCAAAATTTTTTGCCAGCCGCGGGATCTAAGCCGCCCCCTCCTTCCTTCCACCACCAGAGGCCGCATTCCCCCCTTCTTTTTCAAACCCTCCCCTGCTCCTCCTAGCGCTGCGGCCTAAACGGCGCAGGAAACTCCAGCGAAGTGCTACACGGCACAGCCCCGCCCACGTTCCGCACACCGGGCGCGGCGGCCTACACGGCGCAACCCCCCCACCCCCCCCCCCCCCCGTTCCGTAAACTTCGCGCGACGGCCTAGACTGTGTACACCGGCCAGCCCCCCCTCCCTGCTAGCCGAGACGCTCGCCCTGTTCCGGTAAGATCCCGGCCGCCCTCCTCATGCGCATGCTCTTACTCCTCCATCGATCCTGATGCTTGTGTTATAGTTACTTGATCTTCTTTCCATGTCTTGAATCTGCTCGATTGTATGTTTTTTTCAAGATACCACTATACTATGTTTAGACTACGATAATTGCAATATTGAAGTAATTTCCAGTTTCATATCATCCATTCTTAGCTATTTGCGTTCTTTTTCACGAGCTTGAATGTTCTCTTTGTGGATGATATTCGTAGAACTGTTCCAATACTCATTAGATCTGATCGTAGCTACTTAGCTGGAATTTCCATGTCTTACATTTGATCGTTTGTATGGTTCATTTTGTATGAATGAACCTCTTAACATTGATTTCCCCCAGTTCGTACATTACTTACCATTTTATACTTCATCAAATTGCAGGTTAGCAATGGTTGGCTCTGAGACTTACAACCGAGGTATGCACTTGGTCTAAACGTCTTATGCTCATTAATATACAATCGAAGGAAAAATGACAGTGTTCGGGCTCTAACATTTACATCTTGCTTGTAGCTCCTTTTACAAGATGTTTAGATCTACTGTTCGACCCATTCAGCATCTAGGGAAACGAGGTCACCATGACCATCAACCAAGTCAAGAAACATAGAAAGATTGTTAGGATATAGAAACTTGCGACGGAAGACACCAAACTCTTTGTCTGCATAATGAAGAAGACTTCAGTTTCCTGTAAGATGGTTCTAATTTACCCCCTACCATATTTTATCACGTGCACACAATTTCAATACCGAGAAACGATATTGATGCCCATCTTTGTATGCAGTCTTTTTCGAAGCAGTTCACCGATGATTACCTCTCAACCCATCTGTATGTTCAAGAGGCAAGAAAGATTTTTGTACAACACCCTTGCTATAATATTGAAGTATTCCCGAAGAGGGCGAACGATGGACGGGCAATCATCAACAATCGCTAGCCTAAAGTCGCACATGCGTTCAACATTATAGTAGGGTCAATTTTTGCATTCTGCTTCCACAACTTCCCAGACGAGATTCATCTGTCTATCTGCATACTATGAAACTGTACTTCAAGTTGTAATAACAAAGATTTGGTGCTTCTGTATTGTGGCTGGTTGTACTAACTGCTAGTTGTACTGTGATTTCAAAAGAACGCTATCCTTACGAGAACTGGTCCAAAAGAACGCTGAAGAATGGGAGATAGATAAAGGTATTGAACCCGTTATAAATTATGAGCATGAATACATAGAGAGCTACGTGGAAACTGATTACTTCAATACCTTATGTGCTAAGATTGGTCTTGATTCCCAACTTCTGATTGATTTTTGCAAAGACTTTGCCTCTCATATTGATTCCTCTAAAAAGAAGGAGTATCAGCATCATAAACCCTTTAAGGAATTAACTTTTGATATTCATGTTGCTGACCCTATTTTGCCTGTAGTTATATATGAAAATCCCCCTTTTCCCGCAAGGATAAGGGAGCATTATTTTGTGATAGGTATATTAATTAAAAGTGAGAGAAGAACTGATGAGCCTGAGGACCAGATCAAGGTTGATGTAAGTGCATCAAGTGCCCTCCTCTTGAGGTTTTGGAGTTTGATGACAAAACGGTTAAGGGACTGATGTGTTTGTGAGTATACACAGGAGAACAATCCCTGATGAGGTGTTTAACCACCAATGTCGACCCCCAAAAAATGTTGAGGAACATTGAAGAAACGAAGGTTTTCCTGAAGAACGTATTGGCGCAAAATCCTGAGGAAACGGGATCCTGAAGACTTGGAATCCTGAGGAAACAGGATCCTGAAGACTTGGAATCCTAAAGAAACAGTATCCCGAAGAATTGTGATCCTGATGAAAGTTACGCCATACTGATGACATGTTAAGATGAAGATCAAGCTGAAGCGTAGTCTTCGTTATGTCTTTTTCTTTCTTGAGTCGTAGGAAAACATCTTACTGTTGGAGGGGTTGAAGAAAACGAGTTCCGAAGGTCTGAGGAATTGCTCAACTAGGAATCCTGAAGAAAAACCCCTAGGAAATCTCCTGGAGTAGAAGTTCAGGCCTCGGGTGTCTGAGACATTGTTCTTCGGGACACTGAGGTAACTAACTTCTGTTGAGGAGTTTGGAGATCGCTAGTGCGACTCTTCTGAAAATCATGAGGAGAGAGAATACTTTGACCGTGCCACGTGTTGCGTGGTGAGAGGCTAGAACTTGTCTAGCAACGGTCATTTCCGAGGGCATGAGAGTAATTGCATGCATGGGCATTTATGTCCATTCACCTCGGGTTGCTCAGCGGCTATAAATAGCCACCCCCAGCCCCATTTGTGTGTTGGCTGCTCCGAGAGAAAAACTGACACTTGTCATTTGAGAGCAACCCACCTCTGAGGACACTGAAGAACCTAAGTGAGGAAAACCACCATCCTGAGTAGTTGAGCATTTCTGAGGAAGTCGGTTCGAGTGATCCGAAGCTTTTTACTCTTGAAGACTGTGATCTTCCAGCCGGTGTAGAAGTCTTCAGTCTGAGGAAGTCAAGATGCAATTGTGACTTCCCGGAGTGACTGAGTCTGTGAAGGTTTCGGGAATCTACCTTGAAGACTCACCTAAGTTATTGGACGGAGTCTGAGGACTCTAGTTGAAGGAGAACAAGGTGAAGACTATGTCTTCTGAGTTGAATCCCAGCCTCTCCAACCAGACGTAGAGTTGTCACAACAACTTGAACTGGTCTACCAAACCAAAGTCTTCAATCACTGGTGCTATCTCTTCAACCTCTTAAGCTTCAGTACTTGCTATGTTGACTTCTTATGCTTCAGTTCTCCCTTTGCTCTTAGTCTTCATACTATGCATCTGAAGCACTTCTGCTTATCTGAATTGATTTATTTCTGTTGCATTGTGATGAGCTGCCCTAATGATTACATTCTGTGAAGTTTTATTTCTTCATCATTTTGGTTACTTCTTCAGCTTCGTATTGCTTCAGTCCTGAAGAAAACCAAAATCTGGTAGTAAAATTAAAAATCTCCCATTCACCCCCCCTCTGGTCGATATATTGCATTTTCAGTTGATCCTCAAGTTGCATTGGTTAAAGATCTTGTTACTAGTGATATTAGAGATTCCAATATAAATTTTTGTGTTGTTTCCACTAACCTTGTCACAACCAAGAATAAAGGCCCAATTTTAGGTACTCTAGTAGTATCTGTTAAAATTGGAGATCACAATTAATATGGGCTATGAGATTTGGGATCCAATGCTAGTGTTATTCCTTATTCACTCTATCAAGAGATTATGAGTGAGATTTCACCTTGCGAACTTGAAGAAGTTGATGTTACTATTCATCTTGCAAATAGAGAAACTATCTCTCCTATTGGAATTGTGAGAGATGTTGAAGTCTTATGTGGAACGGTAAAATATCCTACCGACTTTTTAGTACTTGGTTCAGTACAAGATAGTTTTTGTCCTATTATATTTGGTAGACCTTTTCTCCAGACTTGTGGAGCTATAATAGATTGCAGGAAAGGAAAAGTATCTGTTGAATTCAATGGTGAGCCATACGAATTTAACTTTTCTAAATTCTCCAAGCAAACTTGTGGTACTGATTTTCCTAGTAATGATAAAATTATTGAAGATATTTCCTCTATTGCTATTCCTCCTGTCGATCCTTTGAAGCAATACATGGAGGACCACGAGAATGATATTCATATGCAGGAATGAAATGAACATGATGAAACCTTCCTGAGACAACCTCCTATCCTGAAGCACAACCTTCCGGTTGAACCTTTAGTAATCTCATCATAACCCAAAGAAGACCCAGTGTTCGATCTAAAGCCTCTTCCCGATATGCTCAAGTATGCTTATTTAGATGAAAATAAAGTGTATCCTATTATTATCAATTCTAACCTGTCAGGATATGAAGAAGAGCGATTATTGGAAACCCTTCATAGACAGCGAGGCGCGATTGGATATATTCTGGATTATCTCAAGGGAATTAGTCCATCTATTTTTCAACACAGTATGAATCTTGAGCCTGATGCCAAACGAGTTGTTGATCATGAAGGACAGTTGAACCCGAAGATGAAGGATGTTGTGAGGACCGAGATCCTCAAGCTTCTAGCCACATGTATTATATACCCTATAACTGATAGTAAATGGGTAAGTCTAGTACGTTGTGTTCCTAAGAAGGGAGGCACAACTTTGGTTCCTAAGAATAAGAATGAACTGATCCCTCAGAGAATTATTATTGGATTAGAATGTGTATTGATTACAGGAAGTTGAACAAGGCGACGAGGAAGGATCACTATCCGTTGCCATTCATCGACCAAATGCTTGAAAAGTTATCCAAAAACACCCACTTTTCCTATCTTTATGGATATTATGGCTTCTCTCAAATTCATGTTAACACTGCCGATCAAGAGAAGACCACTTTTACTTGTTCTTTTGGTACTTATGCTTATAGACATATGCTTTTCGGTTTATGCAATGCCCCTATTACTTTTCAGAGGTGTATGTCTTCTATCTTTCATGGTTTTTGCGAGAAAATCATTGAGGTCTTCATGGACGATTTCTCCGTCTATGTAACCTCTGTTGACCATTGTCTCCACAACCTTAATAGAGTTTTGCAGAGATGTGAGGAGACAAATTTGGTGCTCAATTGGGAGAAGTGACACTTCATGGTCAACGAAGGGATTGTTCTTGGCCACAAGATTTCCGAAAGGGGAATTGAGGTAGATAGGCCCAAGATCAAAACAATCGACAAGATGCCCTATCCAAGGGACATCAAATGTATTCTTAGTTTTCTCGGTCATGCTGGTTTCTATAGAAGATTTATTAAAGACTTTTCTAAGACTTCAAGACCCCTCACTAATCTTATTCAGAAGGATATTCCTTTTGTGTTTGATGAAGATTGTAAGGAAGCCTTCGAAGTTATTAAGAAAGCTTTGATAACCGCTCATATAGTCCAACCACCTGTGTCATGGGGTTAACACGGCAGATGTCCGAGTCATCGAACTTGTAGTGAGGCCTTTGCTGGGAGGTGGAATCAAGGAGAGAGTCGACATAGACACGATACTCGCAAATTTACCCAGGTTTCGGTCCCTCTCTTTTCTCGAGGTAAAGACCTACTCCTGCTTCTTATTATTGAAGGGTTTTCGGGTTGTCGAAAGGACTAGCCGGCTTTTGGATTACAAAGGTTTGTCGGCTCGTAACTTGTGTCTCGGGGAGATCTCGGTTATGAGTCGTGCGTTGGTGGGTTGTGTGTTGAGTTGAGAGTTGATCCTGGCACCCTGAACCCTCGTCTTATAAAGGTGCCGGGCCCAAGAGTCCACGGATCCGATTACTACTTGAGGTGGAATCCTATTCTATGCCTAGTTTACAAATACGCTATGCGCTACACAAGGTAAGTCGAATTCCTTCTTTTGGACTTCAAGCTAGTCCCCTTGACGCATCTCCCTTTGGGCCGGGTCTTTTCTTCGTGGGCCTTCACGTATAAGCCGGTCCAGAGAGTTGCGATCTAACGCCGGGTTATGGGCTTGGTACATTCCCCCAACATTATCCCCCAGGATTGGTAAGATGCTTTAGTCTTCATGAAATCTTCAGTTGCTTGATTGATCTTCATATAGCTGACTCTTATGAATAAACCGACTGACGTCTCTGTGTCTTCAAGGTTCTGACACCGGCTTGTGCTTTGAGGAGATGACGTCGTCTTATGGTGATGCCGACTTGTACTTCGAGGAGATGACGCCAGCTTATGCTTTACGGAGCTGACGTCGACTTGTGTATCCCTTTTTGATTTTTTCCCCTAAGTCTTTTAATTTGAATTTTGAGTCAAAAAGTTTTTGTTTGCTGTATTTATTGTTGTTCTGCCTGAAGCTTCGCCAATAAATGCATGGTGACAATCGAAGCGTCGCCATGAATGTCACCTACCCTGGATAATTTACCCATGCTTTTATGGCATTGATTGACCACTTTCTTCCTATTTGTATAAATTGGCATCCGTTGAGAGTGATTTCTCCACACTCTCTGCTTCTTCTTTCTCTCTATCTTCCATCTTCATCTCTCTGCCATGGCTCCCAAACGCGATGCGACCGTCATGTCCTCTGTTCCCAGTTCTAGTGCTGGTTCTCATGGTGGTCGAGGCCGTGGACGAGGATGCGGCAAAGGTTGTGGAAGAGGTAGGGGCAGAGGAAAGGTGGGCGTACCTCTCACCTAGCCGATAGCCCTGGTTCTTCTCCTCCTTCTCCCGAAAAGGTTAATTTTAAGGTGGAGATTATCTCGGCTAGTCGTCGCTCGGTGAGGCTACCTGATTCCTTTGCCAAGGTCATGGTGGCTTCCCGGCCCTCAGGGTTATGGCTTTGTTCAGAAGGCTGCCCTCATGGGCCAATTTGGGTAGCCGTTGATTTTTCTGAAAACAACTCTATGTACCTAGAAAAAGGTTGGAAATACTTCCTTCGTCCCGGAATATTTCAGAAGGAAGGACCATCCTTTTTTCCTATGATGGGGATGAGACCCTTTGGGCCAAGTTCTTTGATGGTGATGGTGATCGAGTTGACTGCTACTTCGAGAGTGCCAGCTGTAGTGGCGAAGGTTTCTACGAAGAAACTAAAGAAGCCACCATCAAGGTTGAATCTGAAGATGATGACTGAAGCCTCTGTAGTTTTTAGGGTAGAGCTGCTTCTCGACGTTGACCGACAGGCAGTAGAACCTGTTGCTTAGCTTGTGGAAGTAGCACATACCGACTTTGTCGAAGTAACCGGCATATGTATCTTGTTTTCCAGTACTAGTTGTCATTGTCTTTGTAGTACTCTAGTTAGCCGGCATAGCATGTTGCCGGCGCTTGTCTTTTGTTTTTCTTCTGATGTAAGACTTTTCAGTCTAATGAAGTCTTTGTTTCCTAATGAATCTTCTAAGTCAAATTTTGTTTCTTTTGACTTGTGTATGAGATTTGCTTATTGGATAAGAGGTGTAGCCCCCTGAGTCGGTTGAAACATAATGTTGTGCCGACTCATAAAATGAATTGCAAATGTTGCTCCCCAAAACTCGCTGGTGATATATGCCAAGTTTGTACAGAGAACTGGAGGTATAGTACCCATGAATCGGTATGAGTTCCTGTGATGTCATGCCGAGTTTATAGGAGGGTGATTATTTCCCCAAAAATTTAACATGAATATGTGTTCATGCTAAATTTTTTTCGAATTATAGTCCCCATGAGCCGGTATGAATATCTTTGTATCTTACCGGGTCATAGAAGAAGATTTTCGAGCTTCTAGCCCTATCATTCGGCATGCGTCTCTTGGCGTACAACCGAGTCAGATAAAGATGTTCTCTGAATTGTAGTCCCCATGAGTCGGTATGTGTGTATTGACACATTACCGAATCGCATAGGAACTTTCTTTGAGTTGTGGTCCCCATGAGTCGGCATGTGTGTATTGACAAACGGCCGCATCAAATAGGGAAAATTTTCGATTTGTAGTCCCCATGAGTCGGCATGTGTGTATTTACACATTACCGAGTCACATGAGTTCAACTCTATTATGCGAGGATTTTGTGTATATGAAAAGAAAAAACATGCTTATGATTATGTATGAAAAAAGGTAATTCATGAATTGCTCGATGAAGCCGGCTCTGGATTCATCTGGTCCTCATATTCTCTCGTTCGAGAATAATCTGGGTTATCCTTGAGTCGATACTTCTCTGTGTGTTGTCTCACATTGATCAGCGCTTCTCCGTTTGCGTCAAAAATTTCCTTTTGGGAATTTTCTAGGTAGATTTCGTGCACTTAGATCGTATGAGCATCGAACATTGAGGCAGTGTAGGAGGCGTGGAGTGCCACATGTAAAAGCCGAGGTTTCCTGGGTGAAGACTCGATGGGTATAGTCGAGCCCCCAAGATTTCTCTGAATTCGAGCTTTGTACATGCAATTTTCACATATGTGCCGAGATTTCTCAGTTAGAGGTTGATGAGTTGTCATCAAGCTCTGTTGAACTTTCTCTGAATGAAACACATAAGTGTTGTACTACCAATTGGAGGTTGATCAAGCCCCCAGGTTTCTGAGAATTTTATAAATGCAAAATATGACATGTATGATGCAAAACAGAAAAGAAATGCTTGCAATGCTTATGATGATGCTGAATTAAAAATATTTGTGATGATTAAAGTTAGTTTTGTCGTGTGGCATTGTAGCCGGTTGCGACGAAAAGTCGACTTTGATGGAGAGAGCCGGTGCGATGAGAATCGACTTTGTGTGTGGCCGGAGCCGGTGCGATGAAAATCGACTTGTGTGTGGCCGGAGCCGGTGCGATGAAAATCGACTTATGTGTGGCCGGAGCCGATGCGATGAAAATCGACTTATGTGTGGTCGGAGCCAGTGCGATTATGATCGACCTTTGTATATTTCATTTGGCGAAAGCCGGTGCGACATGAGTCGTCTTACAACCTTAAGTAAAATGGCATCCCTTTCCTACCTAAGTATAATACGGACGAAGTTGTGCGATGTTCCACGGCCTGGCGGTCTCTTCCATACAGGTAAGTGTCTTCTCCTTCTCTCGCATATCATCTAGGTAGTAGGATCCATTGTAGAGGTTCTTTCTGACCACAAAGGGTCCTCTTCCCATGGGGAGGATAACTTGTGCATTCCGTCCTTCTCTTGTATGAGTCAGAGCACCAAGTTGCCTTCCTGGAAAGTCCGGGTCTTGATTCTACGGCTATGGTAGCGTTGTAGGTCTTGCTGGTAGATTGCCGACTTGGCTGCTGCTAGCTCTCGTTCTTCGTCGAGAGCATCTAGAGCGACTTGCCTTGCTTTCTCATTGCCGGCTTCTACATATGCTGCCACTCTAGGTGAGTCGTGACGTATGTCACTTGGGAGAATGACGTCTGCTCCATAAACCAGGAAGAAAGGCATGTAGCCGGTTGACCTGTTAGGAGTCGTCTGTATGACCCATAGCACTGCAAGTAATTCCTCCTCCCAGCTGCCTGGTGTTCTCCCTAGGGGAACACAAAGCCGGGGTTTGATCCCACGAAGCAACTCTTGGTAGGCTCTCTCGTCTTGACTGTTGGACTGAGGATGAGCGACTAATGTAAGATCGAGCCGGATGTGCTCTCTCTGGTAGAATCGTTGTATAACCCCCTTTGATAGGTGTTGGCACACGAACACGTCATGTGTACCCTCGACGCCGGGGGTGATTACACCGCAACTCACGTCGAAGGAGACCCGACCGGAAGTGCGGTACGCAAGCAATCCGGCGGGCGCTTTTGTAGACCCGAAACCCCACACTCCCGGGAGGGACCCCGTCAGGGAGCACGGCGGCTATGGGCTGCCCTAGGTCGACCTGATCGCCCCTAAGGCCACGTGGATCGTTGCCCTGCAAGAATAAGACCGAACGAAGAACGAGAAGAAAGATACAAGGGAGAGAGATAAAATTAGGGTTTGGAAGTGTAGATATGTTTGTTCGATTGTGTGTTGTTTCAATCGGCCATCACCTCATCTATTTATGAGGGGGTTGGACTTTCCGTGCAAGAAAAGCGCTCAGATTCGCGTCAAAACTACCAAAAACCCGATCAAATTCGGACCCGGATCGGGGGTTCGGACGTCCGGACTTTAACCCGGACGGTCCGGACCATAGGGTCGGACGGTCCGGCTTCTAGGTCGGACGGTCCGAACTGAGGTCAAAATCTTTCTGTAATCGGGGTCCTCAAGTCGGACGGTCCGACCTTAGCTCGGACGGTCCGGTTTCCACCTCGGACGGTCCAACCTGGTTTTCCAGTGCTGCACTGTTTTTGCAATAACTTCTTCATACGAACTCGGATTTGGACGTTTCAAATATCAAAATCCCCGGTTCGACGAGACGAAGCCGGACTATGTAGAACATTTCCCCATTTTAGGATGTCTTGATGTCCTAATTGTCAGAATAGTACTCCGAATGCTAGGGTCTTATTCCTTCAAACATAGTTTCGGCCCTTGAGATGGAATCAGATGATCATGGATTGAACTACAAAGTTGTTCATATTGACAACACCTAACTTTTTCATGTAGAGTACTTCTTCATTTGAGGTCATATTATATAGGTTTATTGTCGTGCCAAAAACTGGTGTCAACACATGCCCCTCCTGTTTTTCGGCAAAACTTGTGTGCCGAAAAATACTTTGCACCATATAGGTTCTAAGGACGATGTCAACACTCCATCGTCCATGAATATTCTTAGGGCGATAGTCATATATCGGCCATGTAGATTAGCAACAAGATCTCAGCTAATCGAATGAGTAGTAATTCGGTAAACCCCTTTCATGATGAGACAAATTGTAATGTACCCATGGATTAAAATAAACCCATGGAGGGTAACCTATCATACCTGAGGATGAATCCATTGGCATGGGCATCAATGGAATATCTGAAGAATATGAATAATTTCTGGACCAATGATTTGGAAACCTTTGGTTTGTTTGTTCATTCTTTAAACTCTTTTCCTTCTTCATCTTTGCCGCACTTTTGGCAATAGATGCTTGCGCATTATTCCTGTTTAAAGTACTTCCTTTGGGAACCCATGCCATGTTTCTCTTTTCAAGTTCTTGTGCAATAAGCTTTTGCAGTTCCTTCTTTTGCCAATACTTTAAACAGAGTGGACGCCTCGGCTGTAATTCTTTTTCAAGCAGTGGCAATTCCTTTTTGACCTTGTGCACTCTCAACTCCTTCCGTTCAGATTTGGCATCTTGATTTTGAAGGTTTGTTTGCTCCTCTCCTTTGCCTTTAGTAGCCAACTTTAACACTTTAATTGGCTCTTTGTCATTTGAAAGAAAATCTGAAGTGGCACACTTGCGACCATCTTTTTTAACTCGATATACTTGCTTGACCACCTCTTTCTTCTTTCTTGAGCTCCGGACCGATTTCTTTGATTGAAACGGTCTTTGTTATGCAATTGTTCATCGAATATGGACCTTCTTGGAGCTGCATAATATTAATGAGATGGTCCAAAATAAGATGGATAATGTGCCCTAGAATTATACCTGTCCCATGATGGATATTGATTTATATAAGCATATGGAGGTATCCATGACGTCGGTATTGGCGGCCCAAAATAAGGATATGAATATGATGCATTGAAATTTCCCTTCTGCCAATACTGATCTTTAGATTTGAGCCTAGGGGGTGATCTTGATGTTTTTGAACTACTTTGCCGATAAGCAATCTTCTCCTCACTTATCTTGTGGTATTTTTCCAACAGCTGCGCGAAAGTGACTTTCGGCTTTTTACCTTTCTGTCTACTTCGGTCGTTGCTTTCTTTGGTTGTGATAGCATCGATCATTGGATTTTCTTGTTGCCCCCCGGTGCTTGGCGTCTTCACTATCACTTTGACAGAATCCTTGCCTCCAAGAATATCATCATTGCGCTCAGGAATAATTTGAGTACTTGAAAGCTTGATCCCATCACCTGCAGTTTTTACCTTCTTGTCCTTAAATGAATCGGCTTGAAGCAGCCGATGCAAAAACTCTTTTCCATCAGGACCAATAGGGATAGCATGATGATCCCTTGGTGCTTTAATAAGTTTCAATCATCCAATATCAATGGCCGATTTAACTATTTGACGAAACATATTGCAATCCTCAAAATTATGCTTGAACGAATCATGTAACTTGCAATACATTTGTCCTTGGATTGATGGCTTGAGATCGTGATCAAGATTTCTAATATAATCATTCTTTAGCAGCAAATCAAAGATCCGATCACACATATTTGAATCGAAGGTAATCCTCTTGTTTTCTAGACTATCTTGGTGTGAGAACGGCATTGGAGGTAAGAAAACGAATAGTTCAGATTTGGAATATCCCCATTCGGCTATGCATTGTGTTTTGCACTCCATCTCCGATACCTTTGGATAAGATACTACAATAGCATCGGTTTTCTCAAAATAATTCAACCTTGACTTTAAATTTCTGAAACGAAAATTGTTAGAGCACATATGCCTCAATTGAGACCACGTGTAAGCCAAGTATGAAATAAACAAAGCTACCCACTTAGATATAAGTTTTAAGTACAACAATGGGGAAAGCTTTGGCTGCAACAGTAAGTCATTATCGGTCTCTATAAATGGCAAAACATGTTGACCGATATGCCTTGCAATGATTTTATTATTAACAAATAAATTACCCTTCTTCACTGGTCTTTCAAGATTGCCAATGAGAATTTTTCTAATGGATGTAATAACAATAAATTTGCGACCAAATCGGAAAATAGGTAAATTACTTGCTAAACATACCTCTTCCAATATGTTGGGAGAGCATGATGATTGTGTGATATGAACAATAGCTTGCTCCACTTTTGGACAACTCTCCAACACATTGTCCTCATCTTTGTCGTTGTTTCGTGCTTCATCGCTCAAATAATTATCAAGTGAACTTTTCTCAGCTGCACACTTGTATTCTTGATGTTCATCGTTAACCAAATTTTGTTTGTCCATATCACTTTGTTCTTGATGCTCATCAATTTCTGTGGCACGAAACTCATAGGGCAGGAAATAGGTTCCTTTAGCCTCAGAAAAATCAAGCACGGTCATGTGCTCGTCATGCCCTTTCTCAATGGTGCCTGCCTCTTTGGATTTTATGAATTCGAAACACACACTAGTTGATTCGGCTTTTTCAATAACCGAATTGCGTCTATTATCCGAATCAATATTGTTTCTTTCTTTGATTCGCAAGGCTGCTTGTTCTCGTCTAAACTCAACAAATATTGCAGCTATACCATCTTTAATCCTTTTTCGTCCAACTTCAACCCAATCTTCATTGGATTGCCCCGAATGCTATTAGACTCTTTCGGCAATGAGATCTCTCCGTAATTATGCAATTGTGTAGGGCAAGATTTTATGCTATAGTGTTAGGTAAAGGAAGATGTGCTCCTGCGGGATTTCCACTTATTCGACTATAAGCATGAAGGTGCGGAGCCGAATTATGAACATCCACAGTTGCATATGATGCCAAAGAATTAATACCATGAGGTATAGCATATGATGGTTGAGGATAATTGGCCGAATAACTTGTAGTAGCATGGCCAATTCCCCTATCCACCGGCATGTTTTGATTCATATATTGCAAGTTAGTTGCCGGTGAATAAAAAGATGAAACACTTTGTTGTATACTATTGGAAGATCCTACATGAGGTGTTTCAACTCTATTAACCGAACTCATCATGTTGTTCATCGGCATATGGATTTGTGGGGTTGCCGATGCATGCGGGTTGGGATACATATGTTGCATGTTGCTAAAACTAGAACTTGGAGCGTAGAGATTATTATGAACTGGCTGTTGCACACAATTAGATGAATAATTGGTAAAACTAGGGCTATCCGATACATCATGCTCATAAGGTGATCTAGCAACAACATATGAATAATTTGCATCTACATAGGTGAATTGGGAATTCATACTACCTTCGTAGATTGCAGCAACTTGATGACGATCTCTTTGTAGCAAGAACAGGCTGAAGACCTTTCAAAGCTTCTTCCTCAGCGGAGTCACCAAAAAGTGTGTTGACACACGAACACGTCACGTGTACCCTCGACGCTGGGGGTGATACACCGCAACTCTGTCGAAGGAGACCCGACCGGATGCGCGGTACGCAAGCAATCCGACGGACGCTTTTGTAGACCCGAAACCCCACGCTCCCGGGAGGGACCCCGTCAGGGAGCACGGAGGCTATGGTCTGCCCTAGGTCGACCTGATCGCCTCTAAGGCCTCGTGGATCGTTGCCCTGCAAGAACAAGAACGAACGAAGAACGAGAAGAAAGATACAAGGGAGAGAGATAAAATTAGGGTTTGGAAGTGTAGATATGTTTGTTCGATTGTGTGTTGTTTCAATTGGCCGTCACCTCATCTATTTATGAGGGGGTTGGACTTGCCGTGCAAGAAAAGGGCTCAGATTCGCGTCAAAACTGCCAAAAACCCGATCAAATTCGGACCCGGATCGGGGGTTCGGACGTCCGGACTTTAACCCGGACGGTCCGGACCATAGGGTCGGACGGTCCGCCTTCTAGGTCGGACGGTCCGAGCTGAGGTCAAAATCTTTCTGTAATCGGGGTCCTCAAGTCGGAAGGTCCGACTTCAAAGTCGGACGGTCCGGTTTCCACCTCGGACGGTCCGACCTGGTTTTCCACTGCTGCACTATTTTGGCAATAACTTCTTCATACGAACTCGGCTTTGGACGTTTCAAATATCAAAATCACCGGTTCGACGAGACGAAGCCGGCCTATGTAGAACATTTTCCCATTTGAGGATGTCTTGATTTCCTAATTGGCAGAATATTACTCCGAATGCTAGGGTCTTATTGCCTCAAACATAGTTTCGGCCCTTGAGATGGAATCGGATGATCATGGCTCAAACTACAAAGTTGTTCATATCGACAATACCCAACTTTTTCATGTATAGTACTTCTTCATTTGAGGTCATATTATATAGGTTTATTGTCGTGCCAAAAACTGGTGTCAACAATAGGTTAGTCCCATTATCAGTGATGATGCTATGGGGGTAGCCGAATCTCTATATTATCTTTTTCAGGAATTTCAGTGCCGTCTCAGCATCACACATGCTGACCGACTCTGCTTCTATGCAGTTGGTAAACTTTTCAACTGCCAAAAGGAGGTGGGTGTTCTTGTTTGGGGATCTTTTGAAGGGTCCCACCATATCAAGCCCCCATACTACAAAAGGCCAAGTGATAGGAATCATCTGGAGTTCTTGAGCCGGCACATGCGCTTGCTTTGCATAGTGTTGACATCCATCACACTTCTTGACGATATCTTCTGTGTCCGCATGCGCCGTAAGCCATTAAAAACCGTGTTTGTAGGCTTTGGCGACAAGTGAACGGGAGCCGACATGGTGTCCACAATCACCAGAGTGTATTTCGTTGAGGATGCCTCTTCCTTCTTCTGGTGAAACGCATGCCTGGAATACATCCGTGGGACTTCTCCTATGTAACTCACCATTGATGATGGTGAAGGATTTGCTTCTTCTGATTATTTGTCGGGCCATGAAGTTATCAGCCGGTAGTACTCCCCGGGTCATGTAGTCCATATATGGTACCGCCCAATCTGGGGTGGCGTGCATTGCTGCAACCAGAACCGGCTCTGGGTCTAGTCCTGCTATATCTTCCTCTGTTGGTAACTGTACAGACGACTTTGTCAAGATATCAAGGAACACGTTTGGAGGAACCGGCTTGCGCTGAGAGCTGAGTCTGGATAAGGCGTCAGTTGCTTCGTTTTTCCTGCGGTCCACGTGGTCGACTTGATAGTCAACAAGAAAGTTGGCATGTCTGTCTACCTTTCGGCGATAAGCCGCCATCATGGGGTCCTTTTAATCTCATGTACCTGACACCTGTTGGGAGACGAGATCCAAGTCGCCGTAACATTGGATCCGGCTGATGCCCATCTCGTGAAGCCGTAGTCCATGGAGTATGCCTTCATATTCTGCTACATTGTTGGTGCAGATGAATTGTACCTGCATAACATAGTAGAATTTTTCCCCTGTGGGGGAGGTGAGAACCACGCCAGCTCCTGGCCCTTGCAACTGTCGACTTCCATCAAAGTGCGTCATCCAATACTTTGTCACCGTCTTATCTTGGGGTGCTTGGATTTCTGTCCAGTCATTGATGAAGTCGGCCAGTGCTTGGGACTTGATGGCAATGCGCGGCTCATATTTGATATGGTAAGCCCCCAACTCTATAGCCCACTTTTCAATCCTTCCCATGGCCTCCCGGTTTTGGATGATATCTTCAAGTGGTGCCGAGCTGACCACGGTTATGGGGTGCTCTTGGAAGTAATGCTTGAGCTTCCGACTTGCCATGAATACAGCAAGAACCAGTTTCTGCCAATGAGGGTAGCATTGCTTTGATAAAGTTAACACCTCACTGATGTAATAAAACGACCTTTGCAGGGGATATTCCTTGCCAGCTTCCATACGCTCCACCACAACTACAGCACGATTGTTAGCCGAGATATAGAGTAGTATAGGTTCCTTTGGCTTGGGAGCTGCCAGGATTTGGGCCTGGGTTAGTTGTTTCTTGAGTGGTTCCAGAGCCTCATCAGCTTAATTGTCCCAAACGAAGTTGTCCGACTTTCGTAAGAGCCGGTACAGGGGTATGTCCGTTTTGCCGAGTCGACTGATGAACCGACTCAGGGCGGCTAAGCATCCCGTGATCCATTTAACTCCTTTGATTGATGCCGGCTTCTGTAGGGTCATGATAGCTTTGATATTTTCCGGGGTTGCCTCAATGCCTCTCTCTGATAATATGTACCCCAGGAGCTTGCCGGCGGGGACCCCAAAGGTGCACTTGGCCGGGTTCAACTTCATCTGGTACTTGCGCAGGTTCTTGAAAGTCTCCTGCAAGTCGCTGATGAGTGAGCCGGATAACTGCGATTTGATCACAATGTCGTCCACATAAGCATGCACGTTGCGTCCAATCTGCTCCTTGAGGCAGTTCTGTACCGTTCGTTGATAGGTGACTCCTGCATTCTTCAAGCCGAAAGGCATAGAGGTATAGCAGAAAATGCCAAAGGGTGTGATAAAAGTCGTCTTCTATTGGTCCTCAAGGGCCATCTTGATTTGATGGTAGCCGGAGTATGCGTCAAGGAAGCACAAAAGCTCACATCTTGCAGTTGAGTCTATGATCTGATCGATACGAGGTAGCGCAAAGGGATCCTTTGGGAAGGCCTTGTTCAACTCCGTGTAGTCCATGCACATACGCCAAGTCCCGTTCTTTCTCAAGACGAGGACTGGGTTTGCAAGACACTCCGGATAGAATACTTCCATGATAAACCCGACAGCTAGGAGCCGAGCTATCTCTTGCCCAATGGCGTTCCTCCTTTCATCATTGAATCGACGAAGGAATTGTTTGACCGGCTTTATTTTTGGGTGTGTATTTAGGTGGTGCTCAACGAGTTCCCTCGGGACACCCGTCTTGTCAGAAGGTTTCCATGCGAAGATGTCTCGATTCTCATGGAGGAACTCGATAAGCGCTCTTTCCTATTTGTTAGATAACCCAGCCCCAATAATGAACTATTGTGTATCATCGCCAGGGACAAAGTCAACTTTCTTTGTGTCTTCTGCCGGTTGGAACTTGGGGTTGTTATCAGGAGTTAGTTTCTTCAAGATTGTGGTGTCTGCCTGTTCCACTTTCTCGTTGTATGCTATTAGATCTTCTTTGACACATGTTGATCCGGCAATCTTGACGTGCTGTTGGTCGCACTATGTTGCCCTGGACCGACTTCCTTCCAAAGTGATTGGGCCATAAGGACCCAGCATTTTGAGCGTTAGGTAGACATAGCACGGTCGAGCGATGAACCTAGCATAAGCCGGCTGACCTAAGATGGCATGATAGGGGCTCTCAAGGTTGACTACTTCAAAGGGTATGATCTCAGAGCGAAAGTTTTCAGCGCTTCCAAAGGCCTTCTACAGGTAGATCTTGCCTATCGGTCTTGCCGACTTGCCTGGGAAAATTCCATGGAAGACGGTGTGGGACTATTGCAGCTGCTTCTGAGTTAGCCCCATCCGGAGGAAGGTCTCGTAATACAGGATGTTGATGTTGCTGCCTCCGTCCATTAGTACTTTATCAAGTGTGTATCCTCCGACTTGTGGAGAGACTACCAGAGCCAGTGCCCCCGGGTTATCTACCACAAGGGGATGATCATCTCTTGTCTAGGTGATTGCCTGTTCTGACCAGTTAAGCCAGCTGGGACAAGCCGACTCTGTAGCCATGGCCATAGCAGCCCTCTGCTGTAGATTTTTGTCTCTTCTACAGCTGCTAGTGGTGAAAACGTGAAAGGCCGAGCGATTTTGAAGTTGTTTGGGGTTTGCTTGAAACCCGACAGATCCTGATTTCCCTTGTTGTCCTCTTTCTCCGGGTCCCTGCTGTTGGTGTATTGTGCCGGCTAACTGATGACCTGAATTTTGGTTATGGTTGCCCTGTCTGGCTCCGCCAGCAGACCCATGAGGTCCCTGGTTTTCTCGTCGTGCAAATTCCTTAATGAAGTTGCATTGTTCCCAAGTGTGATTAGCTGGACGTCTAGGTTTGATATGCGTTGGGAAGGGCCCCTGCGTAGCTGCTTCAAAACTGTTTGGGCGAAAACCTCCTCCTTCCGTCTTGCGGTAGTTGCTGCCCCCTTGCTTCTGTTGCTGGTAGCCGGTGTTGGTATTAGCTACTAGGTCAGAAGCATTTTGGTCATGGCGACGCTTATTCGGCTAGTTCTGGGATGCTTTGCCGCCGTTCTTTTTATTTTGGCCGCTTTATCCTCATCAGAGTCAGCATCTTTAGTTTTATTAGAATCGGCGTATTTGATCACTGCGTTCATGAGCTCACCCATGTCTTTGAAAGTTCTCTTGAGCCAGCCGATTTTGTGCACTAAGGGCTCAAATTTACAATTCCTCTCCAAGACGATTACTACGGTTTGGGCTGTGATAGTATCTGAGGAGTGCATTATATCTGATGCTTGCCGTGCCCAGCTGAGAGTCGATTCCCTTCTTTCTGAACACAGTGCTCCAAGTCGACAATCGTAGTAGCCCTTTTGCCGGTGCCTTGGAAATTTTTGATGAATTTCTCTTTAAGATCCTTCCATGAGGTGACAGAATTCTCAGGAAGATTCTTGAACCAGATGAGAGTCGGCCCTTCCAACATCATTGTGAAGTAGCAAGCGCAAACCCCATCTGATGCTCTCAAGAGATCCATGGCAAACTCATAACTCTCCATCCATACTGCCAGGTTCATGTCAGCCGTATAGTTTGCCAGCTTACGTGGTGCCTTGAAGTCGGCAGGTATAGATGCGTTTGTGAGAGCCAGTACCAGGCATCGGTTAACAGTCGATCTTACGACAGTTTCGACATTTTCGAATAGTGAAGGTGATAGAGGCGAAGGTGTCCCGATGTTTTGATGAGATGGTGGAGATCGATTATGGTAGAGACGACTTTCACGATCCGACTACGAACGTGCGAAGACGTTGCGCCTTAGCGATCGCTAAACCAACTCCGAGAGGTTATTGATCCCGCGGATGCACGATCAACCTGACCACGAAGGTCTAATTCCTGCAAGCAATCGAAGAACAAGCTAGAACTAAGAATTGCAATCTGGATATTGCGAATATAAGATGAATGATTAAGAAGTTGGGGTTCCAATGCGGTCTTGGCCTGGTCGGATGACACAAACGAAGAGCTCAAAGTTGCGGCTATGGCTAACTTAAATCTAATTAAAACCCAAGTCTAAACGACGCCCTAAGGGTTGTATATATGGGGGAACAGAGGGGAATTTCGTGGCCCCTTGGAGGAGCGGTCCGAAAACAACCTGATAGAGGCGAAGGTGTCCCGATGTTTCGATGAGAGGATGGAGATCTTTTTTTTGGTGGAGTAGACTTTCACGACCCGACTACGAACGTGCGAAGACGTTGCGCCTTAGCAATCGCTAAACCAACTCCGAGAGGTTATTGATCCCGCGGATGCACGATCAACCTGACCACGAAGGTCAATTCCTGCAAGCAATCGAAGAACAAGCAAGAACTAAGAATTGCAATCTGGATATTGCGAATATCAGATGAAAGATTAACAGAAGTTGGGGTTCCAATGCGGTCTTGGCCTGGTCGGACGACACAAACGAAGAACTCGAAGTTGCAGCTATGGCTAACTTAAATCTAATTAAAACCCAAGTCTAAACGACGCCCTAAGGGCTGTATATATGGGGGAACAGAGGGGATTTTCGTGACCCCTTGGAGGTGGGGTCCGAAAACAACCCTAACTCGGTTTCCCCACACATACTGACTCTAAAAACAGCCTATAATGTGGTATTTCGAAATTACATGGGCCCAGCCCAATATTAAGGTGACGCAGCACCTATAATTGCTCTTGGACGAAAATAATGAAGTGGCATCTCGTGTATTCCGTCCAAGCCTTCATGCATGCCTTATGGTGGCTTCAACGTGCGAAAATCCCCACTGGAAGCTCCACTGTACTTTCCCCTGCGCGCACCTTCTTCTCCATTCTTGATCCCGCTCCAATGACCATCCTTCTTGTCCATGCTAGGTCCTTCATTCATAAGCAAAACAAAAGTATCTAATTTAGGCAGCATCATATGTTCATGAACAATAGAAGGATTCGCAAGAAACGAAAGTACCTGATAATTTAGTTGACGTGCACGTGCTCTAGTAACTGGTCCAGTATGTGTAGTTGGTGAGGGTATGGGTGTAACATTAGTAGGGATGTCCTCATCATCCTCCCCTTCTTGAATTGAAGTCGTCCTCGACGGAAGCTCATCATCTTCTCCCAAATAAGGTTTCAAATCTGCAATGTTAAATGTGGGACTAACCCCAAAATCTGCAGGTAGCTCAAGTTTATATGCATTATCATTAATTTTCTGTAAAACCTTAAAGGGACCATCAGCTCGTGGCATTAACTTAGACTTGCGCAAATCAGGAAACCTATCTTTTCGGAGATGTAACCAAACAAGATCTCCTGGTTCAAAAACAACATGCTTTCGACCCCTATCACCAGCAAGCTTGTATCTAGCATTCATGCGCTCAATGTTTTCTTTAGTTAACTCATGCATTTTTAATATCAATTCAGCACGTTGCTTAGCATCAAAATTCACCTTCTCCGAAGATGGAAGAGGCAGCAAATCAATAGGTGCACGAGGTAGAAAACCATAAACAATCTCAAAAGGGCACATTTTAGTGGTAGAATGCACTGAACGATTATAAGCAAATTCAATATGAGGTAAACATTCTTCCCACAGTTTCAAGTTACTTTTTAAAACAGCCCTAAGCATAGTAGACAATGTCCTATTGACCACTTCAGTTTGTCCATGAGTTTGGGGATGACATGTAGTACTAAAAAGTAGTTTAGTCCCCAACTTAGCCCATAAGCATCTCCAAAAATGGCTAAGAAACTTAGTATCACGATCCGAGACAATAGTATTGGGCACACCATGTAAACGAATAATCTCTCCAAAGAATAAATCAGCAACATTAGCAGCATCATCGCTTTTATGACATGGTATAAAATGTGCCATTTTAGAAAATCTATCCACGACAACAAATATGCTATCCCTCCCCTTCTTTGTTCGAGGCAAGCCTAAAACAAAGTCCATGGATATGTCCTCCCACGGAACACTAGGTACAGGTAAAGGCATGTATAAACCATGAGGATTGAGTCGTGACTTAGCTTTTTGACATGTAGTGCAGCGAGCAACAAAACGCTCAACATCCCGTCTCATCTTTGGCCAAAAGAAATGTGTAGCAAGTACGTCCTCCGTCTTTTTCACGCCAAAATGTCCCATTAATCCTCCTCCATGCGCCTCCTGCAACAACAAAAGACGAATAGAGCTAGCTGGAATGCATAGCTTGTTAGAACGGAACACAAATCCATCATTAAGCACAAACTTGTTCCAAGTTCTACCCTCTCTACAATTCTGCAATACATCTTTAAATTCCGCATCATTTGCATATTGTTCTTTGATTGTCTCTAAACCGAATATCTTGAAGTCAAGTTGTGAAAGCATAGTATAACGACGAGACAAAGCATCAGCAATAATATTATCTTTCCCCTTCTTGTGTTTAATGACATAAGGGAAAGTCTCAATAAATTCAACCCACTTAGCATGTCTACGATTAATTTTTGCTTGACTTCTTATGTGTTTCAAAGATTCATGATCAGAATGTATAACAAATTCTTTGGGCCATAAATAATGTTGCCAAGTTTCTAATGTCCGAACAAGAGCATATAATTCCTTATCATAAGTAGAATAGTTCAGACTAGGCCCACTCAATTTTTCAGAAAAGTATGCAACAGGTTTAGCATCTTGTAATAACACACCTCCCAAACCAATCCCACTAGCATCGCATTCAAGCTCAAAAGTCTTATTAAAATCAGGAAGTTGGAGCAAAGGAGCATGTGTTAACTTATCTTTCAATACCGTGAAAGCTTCTTCCTGTGCGGTACCCCAAGTAAAAGGCACATCCTTGCGTGTAAGCTCATTGAGAGGGGCAGCAATGGTGCTGAAATCTCTCACAAAACGCCTATAGAATCCAGCGAGGCCAAGAAAACTCCTCACTTGTGTGACCGTTTTGGGCTGCGGCCAACTCTCAATCGCCTCGATCTTGGCTTTATCAACTTCAATACCCTGTGGAGTAACAACATAGCCAAGAAACGATACTCGGTCGGTGCAAAAGGTGCACTTCCCAAGGTTACCAAATAAACGTGCATTACGTAGAGCAATAAAAACAGCACGTAAATGATCCAAATGTTCCTCCAAAGATTTGCTATAAATCAGTATATCATCAAAATAGACTACCACAAATCGTCCAATGAAAGCACGTAAAACCTCGTTCATTAATCTCATGAAAGTGCTAGGTGCATTAGTTAACCCAAAAGGCATGACTAACCACTCATATAATCCAAACTTAGTTTTAAAAGCCGTTTTCCATTCATCTCCTAATTTCATGCGAATTTGATGGTATCCACTACGCAAATCAACTTTGGAAAACATGGTAGAGCCACTTAATTCATCAAGCATATCATCTAACCTAGGAATAGGATGACGATAACGAATAGTAATATTATTAATGGCTCGACAATCAACACACATACGCCATGTTCCATCCTTTTTAGGCACTAATATAACAGGTACAGCACAAGGACTAAGGGACTCACGTATGTAACCTTTGTCGAGTAGCTCTTGTACTTGACGCTGAATCTCCTTCGTCTCCTCCGGATTGGTACGGTATGGCGCACGGTTGGGCAACGAAGCACCGGGAATTAAGTCAATCTGATGCTCAATCCCTCGAATAGGTGGTAATCCCGGTGGTACGTCTTGTGGAAAGACGTCAATAAACTCCTGCAAAAGGTCAGTGACAACAGGAGGCAAAGAAGGAGGCAATTCCTCAAATGAAAACAAAGCTTCTTTGCACACAAAAGCATAGCACACATATTGACTAACATCCAAATCTGAAATATCAACCTTAGTAGCAAGCAAAGTTGGACTAGTCAATTTAATTTCATTAGAAACAGCAGAAGAAGATTTGCTATTAGTCTTATGTTGTTGCTCAAATTCTTTGGCTGCTATCTCATTCTCACTCTTATTTTTCTCCTGTTTTGCTTTACTAGCTCTAGCAAGATCATCTTTCACAATTTGTTCAGGAGACATAGGAAGTAACGCAATATTTTTATCCTGATGAACTAGAGTAAACTGATTTGTCCTACCATGGTGTACAACATTCCTATCAAATTGCCATGGTCTACCAAGTAAAAGAGAGCATGCTTGCATGGGTACCACATCACAATCAACATAATCAGCATATGCAGCAATGCTAAAGTGCACACGAACAGAACGCGTTACCTTAATCTTACCACTATTGTTAAACCACTGAATATAGTACGGATGGGGGTGTGGTCTTGTGGTGAGAGATAGCTTCTCCACCAACTCCATGCTAGCCAAGTTGTTGCAACTCCCTCCGTCAATGATGATGCGAACCGAACGTTCTTTCACCACTCCCTTTGTGTGGAACAAATTATGCCTCTGGTTTTGCTCGGCCTTCGTTACCTGCACACTTAATACACGTTGAGCCACCAAACTAGCATATTTATCTGCATCATCAGGAGTCATATACTCTATATCATGAGCATCATCATGGGCACCCTGTTCCTCATGAGCAATGAGAACTAGAGTCTCCTCATCATAGTCACTCGCTGACTCATACCCACCATCCGCCGTAATAGTCATCACACGCTTGGAGGGACAGTCCTTTGCGAAGTGACCTCCACCTTGGCACCTGCGACATTTAATATCACGATCTCGTGTTTGCCCTGTGGACGCCATGGATGAAGAAGAACTCGCCGCTGGACCACTCTGTGCACCCTTGAATGGTGGTGCTAGCTGTTTTGGTGGCTCCCTGTAAGAATGAGCGGCTGAAGTAGATGGTGGCGCAGCAGGACGTGTGGATGTAGAAGGTCCGCGCGATGTCCATGATGTATTTCGTCCTGCAGAAAAGTTAGGTCTCGTAGCGGCCTGTCGATCCTGCACTTCACGTTCAGCTTTACAAGCAAGATGAAACAAACGAGTGATAGTAGCAAAGTCCTTGTATTCTAGAATAGTTTGTATCTCCCTGTTTAAGCCACCCATAAAACGTGCAAGCATAGCTTCATTATCCTCTACTAGGCCACATCTAATCAATCCAGTTTGTAATTCTTGATAATATTCCTCTACAGAATTTTTTCCTTGTCTCAAACGCTGTAATTTTTGTAACAATTCACGTTGATAATAAGGGGGAACCCAGCGAGTACGCATAGCATCTTTTAAAGCAGCCCAAGTAGTTGGAATATTATTAGCATGCAATCTACAATGTTCAGACCACCAAATAGATGCAAAGCCCGTGAATTCACAAACAGCAGCCGTAACACGTCTATTCTCAGGATATTGTAAACATGTAAAACGTTGTTCAGTTTCTAACTCCCAAGTAAGATAAGCATCAGGAATATATCTACCCTCAAACGGCTTAAGATTCAATTTAAGTTTAGGCACATGTTCATCATCGCGTACCTGAGGGGGTGGTTGGTGTCGACCGTGGCGAATGTTGGGACGTGGACGTCCAGCTGGCTGCTCATAGGCCGCTTCCTGTTCCACCTCCTCCTCGTAATCACCCTCGTAGTTGTCGTCCAGGCCGACGTCAGAAGCAGCAGCAGCAGCAGTAGCAGCAACTGCAGCAGCAGGAGGAGCACCAATACCAGCAGCTTGTCCACGCGGAAACAGAATACGTCGTGCACGTGGTAGTGGCGGTGGCTGTGGCTGTGCTGAAGGTAGGCGTGCGATCAACTCAGTAAACTTGGCGTCGAGCTTGGTGTCGATCATCTTCTCCACGCCATCAATCGCCTCTGTAAATCTGGTCTCGATGTCCTGCACCTGTTGAGACATCATACGTGCAAATTTATCATGTAGCTCCTTGTTTGTCATGTTCTCCCAATCGGGTGCAGCCCGCGCCACTTCATCATGTGATCCTGGCATGGTTAGCAGAAATAGAAAACACACCGGAATATGATCCTACTGCTACTAATGGGATGGATGTGGGGTGGTGGAAAGCACAACTCCGTCAAGCTTTTCTTACGTTCTTACCGATTCTTACCTAGCAGCAGGTGGTGATGTACAACCAACGGGTCAAAACTCTCAGAGATGTGGTAGAGCGATGGCCAGGCGGTGTCAAAACGCACGATGTAGAATATATGTGGAGCTGTAGGAAGGCTAACAAGTATGGTAGGAAAAACTCAACAGTAATCAAAACAGAGATGCAAAGCTGAATAAACACTCAACGTCGGTACTGTGCTGATCCTAGGCTAGACCGTACTAGAGACGCGAGCCTAAAACACCAACGAAAGCACGGCGCGGCACGTAACAACTGTGAAGCACACTCTGAATTTTTTTTTCTCTCTATTTTTTTTTTTTTTTTTTTGCTTTTTTTTTTGGCGATGCGGGACTGCGGGGGCTGAAAAAGTGCGAAAAAATCACTATGGTGGCGAACGTCTCAAAACGAGTTTCTGGACCTAAGGAACGTATGGGCACGAAATTTTTTTACCCCTGAAAATTTTGGCCTAAAAACTGCTCTGGAAAGCGTGCCAGACTCTAATCAGAACTCGAAACTCTAAGGGAACTCTAAACCGAATATCTTGAAGTCAAGTTGTGAAAGCATAGTGTAACGACGAGACAAAGCATCAGCAATAATATTATCTTTCCCCTTCTTGTGTTTATTGACATAAGGGAAAGTCTCAATAAATTCAACCCACTTAGCATGTCTACGATTAAGTTTTGCTTGACTTCTTATGTGTTTCAAAGATTCATGATCAGAATGTATAACAAATTCTTTGGGCCATAAATAATGTTGCCAAGTTTCTAAAGTCCGAACAAGAGCATATAATTCCTTATCATAAGTAGAATAGTTCAGACTAGGCCCACTCAATTTTTCAGAAAAGTATGCAACAGGTTTAGCATCTTGTAATAACACACCTCCCAAACCAATCCCACTTGCATCGCATTCAAGCTCAAAAGTCTTATTAAAATCAGGAAGTTGGAGCAAAGGAGCATGTGTTAACTTATCTTTCAGTATTGTGAAGGCTTCTTCCTGTGCGGTACCCCAAGTAAAAGGCACATCCTTGCGTGTAAGCTCATTGAGAGGTGCAGCAATGGTGTTGAAATCTCATACAAAACGCCTATAGAATCCAGCGAGGCCAAGAAAACTCCTCACTTGTGTGACCGTTTTGGGTTGCGGCCAACTCTCAATCGCCTCGATCTTGGCTTTATAACCTTCAATTCCCTGCGGAGTAACAACATAGCCAAGAAACGATACTCGGTCGGTGCAAAACGTGCATTACGTAGAGCAATAAAAACAGCACGTAAATGATCCAAATGTTCCTCCAAAGATTTGCTATAAATCAGTATATCATCAAACTAAACTACCACAAATCGTCCAATGAAAGCACGTAAAACCTCGTTCATTAATCTCATGAAAGTGCTAGGTGCATTAGTTAACCCAAAAGGCATGACTAACCACTCATATAATCCAAACTTAGTTTTAAATGCCGTTTTCCATTCATCTCCTAATTTCATGCGAATTTGATGGTATCCACTACGCAAATCAACTTTGGAAAACATGGTAGAGCCACTTAATTCATCCAGCATATCATCTAACCTAGGAATAGGATGACGATAACGAATAGTAATATTATTAATGGCTCTACAATCAACACACATACGCCATGTTCCATCCTTTTTAGGCACTAATATAACAGGAACAACACAAGGACTAAGGGATTCACTTATGTAACCTTTGTCGAGTAGCTCTCGTACTTGACGCTGAATATCCTTCGTCTCCTCCGGATTGGTACGGTATGGCGCACGGTTAGGCAGCGAAGCACCGGGAATTAAGTCAATCTGATGCTCAATCCCTCGGATAGGTGGTAATCCCGGTGGCACGTCTTGTGGAAAGACGTCAATAAACTCCTGCAAAAGGTCAGTGACAACCGGAGGCAAAGAAGGAGGCAATTCCTCAAATGAAAACAAAGCTTCTTTGCACACAAAAGCATAGCACACATATTGACTAACATCCAAATCTGAAATATCAACCTTAGTAGCAAGCAAAGTTGGACTAGTCAATTTAATTTCATTAGAAACAGCAGAAGAAGATTTACTATTAGTCTTATGTTGTTGCTCAAATTATTTAGCTGCTATCTCATTTTCACTCTTATTTTTCTCTTGTTTAGCTTTACTAGCTCTAGCAAGATCATCTTTCACAATTTGTTCAGGAGACATAGAAGTAAAGCAATATTTTTATCCTGATGAACCAGAGTAAATTGATTTGTCCTACCATGGTGTACAACATTCCTATCAAATTGCCATGGTCTACCAAGTAAAAGAGAGCATGCTTGCATGGGTACCACATCACAATCAACATAATCAGCATATGCAGCAACGCTAAAGTGCACACGAACAGAACGCGTTACCTTAATCTTACCACTATTGTTAAACCACTGAATATAGTACGGATGGGGGTGTGGTCTTGTGGTGGGAGATAGCTTCTCCACAACCTCCATGCTAGCCAAGTTGTTGCAACTCCCTCCGTCAATAATGATGCGAACCGAACGTTCTTTCACCACCGAATGTTCATCATCGCGTATCTGAGGGGGTGGTTGGTGTCGACCGTGGCGAATGTTGGGACGTGGACGTCCAGCTGGTTGCTCATAGGCCGCTTCCTGTTCCACCTCCTCCTCGTAATCACCCTCGTAGTTGTCGTCCTGGCCGACGTCAGAAGCAGCAGCAGTAGCAGCAACTGCAGCAACAGGAGGAGCACCAGCAGCTTGTCCGCCCGGAAACAGAATAAGTCGTGCACATCGTGGTGGAAGTGGCTGTGCTGGAGCGGCAGCAGGCTGTGTAGGTAGGCGTGCGATCAACTCAGTAAACTTGGCGTCGAGCTTGGTGTCGATCATCTTCTCCACGCCATCAATCGCCTCTATAAATCTGTTCTCGATGTCATTCACCTGTTCAGACATCATTTGTGCAAATTTATCATGTAGCGCCTTGTTTGTCATGTTCTCCCATTCGGGTGCATCCCGTGGCATTTCATCATGTGATCCTGGCATGGTTAGCAGAAATAGAAAACACACAGGAATATGATCCTACTTCTACTAATGGGATGTGGGGTGGTGGAAAGCACAAATCCGTCAAGCTTTTCTTTCGTTCTTACCGATTCTTACCTAGCAGCAGGTGGTGATGTACAACCAACGAGTCAAAACTCTCAGAGATATGGTAGAGCGATGGCCAGGAGGTGTCAAAACGCACGATGTAGAATATATGTGGAGCTGTAGGAAGGCTGACAAGTATGGACGCAAAAGCTGAACAGTAATCAAAACAGAGATGCAAAACTGAATAAACACTCAACGTCAGTACTGTGCTGATCCTAGGCTAGACCGTACTAGAGACGCGAGCCTAAAACACCAACGAAAGCACGGCGCGGCGAAGCACACTCTGAATTTTTTTTTCGCTCTTTTTTTTTGCTTTTTTTTTGCGATGCGGGACTGCGGTGGCTGAAAAAGTGCGAAAAAATCACTATGGTGGCGAACGTCTCAAAATGAGTTTCTGGACCTAAGGAAGGTATGGGCACGAAATTTTTTTACCCCTGAAATTTGTGGCCTAAAAACTGCTCTGGAAAGCATGCTCTGAATTATTATTTTTGGAAATCACCCCCTTCTACGTACGACGAAATATTGGTGAAATCCGACTCTAATCAACTCAAAACTATTCTGGCTACGGAGATATCTCAAACCGAACAGGTGATGGAACTCAACTCGGATTGGTAGGTCGTGGTGGTGTATATGGACTCGGGTTGGCGGAACGTGGTGGTGTTTCTGGACTCGGATTGGTGGCAGCGGACGGATGGAACTAGTGCGGCGGCGGCGTGACAAACTGTGATCAGAACTCGAAACTCTAAGGAACTAGACGCTAAGATCAGCAACTCGACACAACGATGCAACCGCAAATTCAACAAAGCAAACTATTGTAAAGAAAACTGGACAAAGGCTCGGACTGTTTTGGGACGTGATGATCTAACCCTAATTTTTTTTGGCATTTTCGTGGACTGTAGGTATGAAGAACAAAACCAATCTAGACTACGAAAAACTGGTAAAGCTCACCGATCAACCTGGAAATCTGATACCACTTGATAGAGGCGAAGGTGTCCCGATGTTTCGATGAGATGGTGGAGATCGATTATGGTAGAGACGACTTTCACGATCCGACTACGAACGTGCGAAGACGTTGCGCCTTAGCGATCGCTAAACTAACTCCGAGAGGTTATTGATCCCGCGGATGCACGATCAACCTGACCACGAAGGTCTAATTCCTGCAAGCAATCGAAGAACAAGCAAGAACTAAGAATTGCATTCTGGATATTGCGAATATAAGATGAATGATTAAGAAAGTTGGGGTTCCAATGCGGTCTTGGCCTGGTCGGATGACACAAACGAAGAGCTCGAAGTTGCGGCTATGGCTAACTTAAATCTAATTAAAACCCAAGTCTAAACGACGCCCTAAGGGTTGTATATATGGGGGAACAGAGGGGAATTTCGTGGCCCCTTGGAGGAGGGGTCCGAAAACAACCCTAACTCGGTTTCCCCACACATACGGACTCTAAAAAAATAGCCTATTAAGTGTATTTCGAAATTACATGGGCCTGGCCCAATAATAAGGTGACGCAGCACTTATAGTAACCCTTGGACGAAAATATTAATGTGGCATCTTGTGTCTCTCGTCCAAGTCTTCATGCACGCCTTATGGTGGCCTCAAAGTGCGAAAATCACCACTAGAAGCTCCATTGTCCTTTCCCGCGCGCGCACCTCCTTCTCCATGCTTGATCCCGCTCCAATGACCATCCTTCTTATCAATGCTAGGTCCTTCATTCATAAGACAAACAAAAGTATCTAATTTAGGCAGCATCATATGTTCCTGAACATTAGAAGGATTCACAAGAAACGAAAGTACCTGATAATTTAGTTGACGTGCGCGTGCTCTAGTAACTGGTCCAGTATGTGTAGGTTGTGAAGATGTGGGCGTAACATTAGTAGAGATGTCCTCATCAGAAGGCTGATAAGCCGGCTGGCCTGCAACTCTCACCTTTCTTTGGGGCGCTTCATGTTGTCAATGGCTCCCAGACGTTGCAGCACCCGGTGATTCAGCTTGCCGGCTTGCACTTTGGTAAGGTGTCTCATGTAGGTGTGAATGTCCTCGTGAGTAGTTGGCTTGCTGAGTAATTTCCATCTTTAGAAGCTCTACCGCCTGCTGAGCAACTTGATCCACAGGGGTATCTCCATAGATTGGCGCAGCGGCGAGGATCCGGGTGGCTACCATCACGTTTGCTGTAGGGTTGTTGTAGTGATTATGAGGTGTGTGGAACCGATCCGACCGAGAGGGAGGAGTCGACTGATTAGGTATGTTGAACCCCGGAGGGGTTGATTTTTGCGGGCTTTGGAACAGGTTGCGCCTTGGCATATCAGTTGGAATCCGACTCGCATGTCTGTCAACGCGTGCGAGACTTAGCTTCTGAGCTTCTATTAATTCCGACTCTTGCTGTAGGCGTGCGGCTTCCTGAGCAAGCCGGCTTTACTTTTCTACTAGCCTGGCTGCGTCGGCATTGATTTCTTTGCGTATGTTGATCACCTGATGTCTAAGTTGATCAACCCTGGTTCTCCACTCCTCCTGGTTTTATGGTGTTACCGGGACGAGTAGCGCTTCTTCGAAAGTGGCCACGGCTTGGCTAAGCGCCTCTACCCCGATGGGACCTCATGCTGCTGAGCCAGCCGGTTGGTCCGCATCCGGGTTAGGAGGTGCGCGTAGATCCCCCTGGTCTCCCTGTACTCTGGCTCCCGAATTTGCTATGAAGACGGAGACACAATACGGAAGCTCGAAGCAAGGGAAATCCGGGTTGTACTCCATTGAGCTGGAGCCGAGTCTTCCGCTCCCGACGGATCGAATCGACCAAGCGTACGCCAAGCTTCCATTACTAGGGCGTGAGGTTGCATCAGATGCTTCCTCTTGGGTGTCGTTGGTCAAGGACTCGACAGAGCGCGCTGGCTCTAGAGACCCGGTGACGAATCCGACAAAGGTGTGGTTAAAGTCGGCTTGCTGCTGGCTTGAGGTTTCCATGTGAACCTCCAGATCCTTCTTAGGCTCAGATCTATTGGTCTTGGCAATGAAGATTTGGATTGACCCGATCGGGACCCGGTAGCCAGATTTCAGGGAATCGGCTTCGGGGCCCCAATGCGAGTCATCAATGTAAAGCTTCCCTCGCCGGCTTCTGGTGATCCGGCCAGAGAGGAATCCCTCCATGCCTTGATGAGCTCCTCCAAGAATCTCAACGCCTGCATGTGCAGGCCCCACGGTGCCAACTGTCGTGGGGTTAACACAGCAGATGTCCGAGTCATCGAACATGTAGTTAGGACTTTACTGCGAGGTGGTATCAAGGAGAGAGTCGACATAGACACGGTACTCGGCGATTTTCCAAGGTTTCGGTCCCTCTTTGTTCTCGAGGTAAAGACCTACTTCTGCTTCTTATTATTGAAGGGTTTCCGGCTTGTCAAAAGGATTAGTCGGATTTTGGATTACAAAGGTTTGCCGGGTCGTAACTTGCGTCTCGGGGAGATCTAGGTTACGAGTCGTGCGTTGGTGGTTTATGTGTTGAGTTGAGAGCTGATCCTGGCGCCCCGAACCCTCGGCTTATAAAGGTGTCGGGTCCAAGAGTCCACGGATCCGATTCCTACTTGAGGTGGAATCCTATTCTATGTCTACTTTACAAATACGCTATGTGCTACACAAGGTAAGTCGAATTCCTTCTTTTGGACTTCAAGCTTGTCCCCTTGACACGTCTCCCTCTAGTCCGGGTCATGTCTTCGTGGGCCTTCACGTATAAGCCGGTCCAGAGAGTTGCGATCTAATGCCGGGTTATGGGATTGGTCTATCCCCCCGACATCCTGATTGGAATTTACCTTTCGAAATCATGTGTGATGCTAGTGACTTTGCTGTTGGAGCTGTGTTAGGACAAATGGTTGATAAGAAATTGAATGTTATACATTATGCTAGCAAAACCCTTAATAGTTCTCAATATAATTATGCTACTACTTGAAAAGGAATATTTAGCAGTAGTGTTTGCTTGTGATAAATTTAGGCCTTCTATTGTTGATTCCAAAGTCATTATTCATACTGACCATGCTGCCATTAAGTATCTTACGGAGAAGAAGGATGCCAAACTATAACATCCCAAAACTGACAAATTCCATATAAATATGCATTTTTTATTTTTGCCATTGGGGAAGAAAATTTCCATATTTATTCTTTGTCATAATCCATGTTATAGAAAAATGCCAAATCATTTTTCAAGTTATGTAAAGGGATTATTATGAATTTACCTTTTTACCCCTTTTCTAGCTCTCATTTTATTAAATGGGTAAATCTAGAGAATATTTCCTAGCCATTGGGCTTCCACCATTTTCTCCAGCCCACCTCCTCTCCACCTCAGCCCGATTTCCACCTAGCCCATCCAAACTTCCCCTCCTTTTCCCCCTCGCACGTGGAGAACCCCTCCTCTCTCTCACGGCCACGGCGTGAGGGAGGAGGTGGAGCCCTCCTGTAGCCTCTTCGGCGGCCCCCTCTCTTAAGCCTCCTCTCTCCCCCTTCGAACCCTAGCCCTCTCTTCTCCCCATCTCCGCCGCCATCTTCCTCTCTCCCTCTCAACTTCCCCTTCGTCTCTGCTTTCTGCCGCCATGAAACCGGGAGCAGGAGCTCCAACTTCTGCAGCGCGTGAGTCCGATCATCGCCGCCATGATGATACCGGCATCCTCTTCGTCGAAGATCGCGTCCCCGATAACCCATAGAAGGAGCCGGTGAGCCCGAGCCGTCGTCCTTGTCATCTTCTTCACGCCCGAGAGCCCTTCTTCGTCGTCGTCGTCTTCTCCCGTGACCCCGAGACCGTTGGCCTCCTATAGTCCCATTGCGAGCGCCTCCTCCTCCCGTTCTCCCTTTGCTCTCTCCAGTGCGTAGCCGTAGGTCGACGTTCGGCGCCCGTTCGGATCACCATGGTCGATGTGCCCCATCCGCCCGGAATGCAAGCAGATCGTGCGCGCGCGTCCTCCTGTGCTCTAGCTTTCCCTCGTGCGTGCATGTGCACGCCAGTGCGCATGCCCGCTGTGCCATATCCTCTGCTTTCCTAGCCGTGCTCGAATAGCTGTAGTTTCGTCAGAAATCGTGCCACTCTCGATTTTGTTCAGATCCGTTTGGGTTCAGTTATCCCGTGCATATAGTTTAGGAAGTGTGATTCCTTGTTTTTGACGTGATCAGCAGCATAGCCCTATGATGTGGATGTCGTAGTTCAATTCGTGAGGTCCATGGATCAAATCCTTGCCTCCGCAAGACACCTCTTTTTATTTTGTTTTGCCGCGCGCAACCTCTGTTCTTCAGTTGCAGTGCAGTTTTGTTCAATTTCAGTCAGCGTCGCGAGCTCATTTTATTCCCTTGTGCAGTTCTTCTAAGGTGACTAGGAGCATTGGCCTATTGGTCTAGGCACTTTCTTGTCTCCAGGAGATCCTGAGTTCGAGTCTCACTAGGAGCAAAGTGCGCCCTTTTTATTTCTTTTTGCAGCGTAGCAGTAGTGGGCTCGGCCCGTTTGATTTTCTCGCCCGTGGACGCTCGGTGTAGAGAAAACCCGCGAGGGTTTGGGCCAATCTGGCCGAATCCAGTCCGTGGAGTCTTTTTCCCTTATTCCTGTTTGATTAATTCAAATCAATTGAATCTAGTCAAATCTTCTTTGTTTTTGCAATGCGTGTATTATGTGTATCCTTGCTCCAAATAAGTCATGCCATATATGATTTTGGGGTAGAAAAATATTGGGAACAAGAGGGTGTTGTTCATATTTCCATTTGAGCTAGCATTATTTTTGTGATGGTGCGTTTTCCATGTAACCCCTCATATGTTGCACATGGTGCAATCTCTCTTCCTTTCCCTTGTTGTTGCGATCCGATGACGGTAGTTGCCGGTAGTGTAGTCTTGCGCTTCAACTCATTGCAATAGAATGCATTAGGTGCATCATATTATTCCATGCAATTTTTGCATGTCTTTAAGTTAAAGAATCCCAACGTGAGGTCCATCTTTTTTGAAGCTTTAAAACTGAAGGGTAGAACACCCCCTAGCATTTTATTAATGCTACACAATATTTACAGAATTTACAACAAAGCTTCAAAAAAATGTGCCCTCAAGGGGGCAGAAAGTCAATCCATCTAAGTAGTTCATTTTTAAACCTAGATTTGATCATGTAACTAAGCAAAGTGAGGTCATGGATGAAGCCCATTTTCCACTTGCAAAGGATGGCCTCTCATGTTTGAAGCATTTGGCATTCCTGACCATCCAGATATTCCACCAGGCAGTGAACACAACCTCAGCGAAGAAAGGTTTCTGAAAAGCCTCTCTAGAGTTTGTTGCTACCTGCGCCATATCAGTCCCCAAAGACCAGTCAATTTGAAGATATGTCCATATCCTAGCACTGAAGTTACATTGGAAGAACAAATGATCTCGGGTCTCCAGGTGTAGAGTGGGGCATAACATACATTCTGGCCCATCCACAATGTTCCAGTGCCTTCTGATGATCATGTCCTTGGTATTTAGACGATCCATAATCACTAGCCATGCAAAAACCTCAGTTTTGAGGATGCAACAAGATTTCCAGATCCAATTGAGCAGAGGGTTGGATTGAATAGGAGCATGAACCATGGTATAAAATTTCTCTGCAGTGTATGGATACTTAGAACTATGCCTCCATGTCCAGCAATCTGAAGCCAACTGTGAAGTGTGATTTTGAAGTATCAAGGTGAGCTCCATGAGCTCCTCATATGCCTGAGAAGAAAGTGGCAGATTGAACAGTTCAGTAAGATCAGTTGTACCCAAAACCTCCTGGACAGAAATCAAAGGATCTTTAGCATAGGAGAACAATATAGCAAATTTATTAGCTAGTGATCTATTCATATGTTCTATCCATTGATCCTTCCACAACAAAACAGAATCCCCAGGGCCAATCTGGATCTTGGAAACAACCACAAAACTATCCATGTATTTGGCTACATCCCTCCACCAAAAAGAACCACAGGGTTCAGTTGCATGGGGTACTCTTTGATGGTAGTATGAATTCCAGATGAGAGCCACCCAGGGCACCTCCTCTTTGTTATAAAATTTCTTCAGATGTTTCATAAGCAGTGCCTGATTCTGGAGCTGCAAATTTAAGATACCCAGTCCCCCTTTGTTTTTGGGTCTGCAAACCAACTCCCAAGCAGCCAAAGATTTACATGAGGTCCATCTTCATGGTGGGGAATTCTTGTTCACGCCATGTTCTACATTCCTTGCTCTTGAAATGATCATGCATCAAAATAATCATAACATAAGGATCCTTCAGATCCGTAATTCACCTACAAAATGCATAAGGAGTTTGTCGGGAGCATTGCACCCTTTCTACCCAAGCTTCGTTGAACTTGCATATTCTTATGTTCATGCCATGCTATTAAAATGACATGCATCATACTTGATCGTGCGTGTTTGTTCATTGCTTGCTCGTGCTTGTTCCGTAGTAATAGAAACATGTTCGTCGATTGGTTTCCTGCGGATACTCTCGGAGACGATGGGAGTTGCGATCGACTACACCTTCGGAACCCGATTTATCAACAGGAAATGACTATACATTACTTATGATGCATTCTATTATAACCAGCGGTTTGCATGCTAGTCTAGGATAGGTTCGATGTTTGATCCTACCACATGTTTATAGTCTCTTTTAAACCAATACAGCCATGTCCCCTCCCTGCAAACCATGTACTGATATGTTACTATTGCTCGCTGCTCAACCCCTTCTTAGTATGCATTCATAGGATGCTAAGAATGTTACCCCCTGTTACTCCTTGGATTGGGCCCCAGTGCCTTGTTGATCCAGTGAGCATAAGTTGTATGTACTGAAGAGATGTGGTCTTGGACCCTTTTTGGAATTTTACTGCGTGTAGGTAGTCTCCAGGCCAGCCTTCCGGTTCTTCGAGTCCATCGTATTTTGGGGTTTCTTACGTTAACTTCAATCCATTCGAATTCGAGCTTCACGTATTTCTCATGTGAAGGAGAGCGCTCCACTTGGGCTGGAGTCGCCATCGGAGCCGTCTAAGTATTCTTTGCGAGCCGCGCGCCTACAGCTTTTCCAGTTAACTTTGTTTTGGGTGATGTCGTCGCGGTTGTCGCGTCGTCGGTCTTCTCTTCTTCGGTCTTTATCGCGATCGCCTCAGCCGCGATTTTTATCATGGCCATCATGGTCGCAGCCACGGCGGTAGTCTCCCTCGTCATCATCATCGTCAGGTGAGCTTGGGTCTCCTCCTGGTGATTTTTCTCGGGTCCTCCGTCTTAAGGGTGCCTTCTTAGGTGCGGAAACGGTGTGTGCTTCTATCATGAGTTTGAGTGCTCTTGTTGTGTTGTGATGTGCCTCCTCTTTCTCCCTAGTCTACGCACAATGGAGGTATGTCTTTGCAGCGACTAGTGCTTCAGCTGGGGTGAGTTGCTCTTCATCCTCACAGTCATCCCCTTCGAGCTGGAATGTGTCATTTAGGTTGATAGTGACCGTGTCCTTGTCTTTTCGCTTCATATTGTTGAATCTTGACCTACGCTGATGAGGAGATTTGAAACCATAGCATTCTTCTGAAAGTCCTTCGCACCTGGCACATAACTCGTCTGCGACTCGTCGTCTTTCATCGAGCTCTAGTCACATTCGTCTATTTTCTTCAGCAATATCTCTAGACATTTTGTTGTATACCATGAGTTCGTCGCGTGGGGCATCTCGAGGTAAGAAATTGTCGTTGATTACTGCGGTTTGTACTCTATCCATTGATACTCTGGACAGGGTGATTGTTTCTTTGTTGGTTTCATTTTTAGTCGTTGCGGCTGCATTTGGATTTCCAGCATGTCTGCTGCACTCGGGTTTGTCGTTTGCTGGGTTATTTCTTCCCATGTTGCTTCTGGGTAGAGCACCTGCAACGTTGCTTCTTCCGGCCCCAAGGATGGGTGCTCGCTATGGTGTACTTGCGGGGTTGTGTCCTCCAATCCTTACACCATGCTGCGGTATGCTCCCAGGGGCACCTAGGTTGACAGATCGGGCAGGTGCACTCGCGGGGTTGCCGAGATTGATCGTAGGTGGTACGCTGTTGGTGGCTTCGTTGTTTCTTCCGACTACGCTGCTTCCACCATATTTTCTGGGGTCGACGATTTTGCCTCTGTCGTCTGAGGTTTGTTCGTCGGGGTTTGTCATGAACACCTGGTACGGTGCACTGCCTGGCGGTCAGGTGCTGCTGCTGCCGCACCTTTCCCAGCCGATTCCTTCTTCTTGATTTCTTTTGTGGGTGCTATTCAAGATCGGACTGGGGTGGATAGTGTGGATGACTCCAGGAGTCACCGTGCGGGCGGGTGCCTTTGATGGAGATGATTTGGCTTCACCTTCAGTTGTTGTTGATGTCGTGGTTGATGTAGTTGGCGATCGAGCTCAATCCGTGAGACGGAGAGTGCCCCATCGGTTAACGTAGATTAGAAAGCCACCGAAAGTTAGATCTGCGCCTGTGCATAGATCCAAGGAAACTGACTGCAAGATCGTAAGGTGCGCGACAAAGACGAGAGATTCGAACAGATTTTGTTCTGCTTGGTTCGCCGATGTGTCGAGTGTTGATGGAGTCGTTGAGCCGTCGACTGTTGGTGATGGAACCGCCAAGATCGTCAATACAACCTGCGTCTTCCCCACGGTCAGAGAAAATTGACGAGGATCGGCCTCGGCAAATCCCATGGTTAGGAACCCTGGGTTTGATCGTAGAAGAAGTGCAATGTGGCGATCTCGTCGGCTAACAAGACACAGGGATTTCCCAGGTTCAGGGCCCTCGATTGGTAAAACCCCTACTTCCTGCTCAATGTATTATATGGTGGATGCGATTACAGTAGAGGCTCTGGCGAGGCTAGTCAAGCCAGAGATTTTGCGGGGGATATTGGATTCCCTAGATGTCCCCTCTCCCAGTCTTTATATACTAGGCTAGGTCTCGAGGAGTCCATCCAGGTTTACACAGAGAGTTTCCTATTCTGTCTAGTCTTGGTCACCAAGTCTTGGACTCCATGACGGTTTGGGCTCCATGTCGGCGCAGTCGTCGGTGCTTTGGGTGGGTTGATCATGGGCTTCCTAAAGCCTTCTGTGGGTCGCCAACTATGACACGCACCAGGTACCCTCACTGTCGGGGGATTGGTACCCGGGTAGGCTAACCCAAGCGGAAGCAAACTCTCAAGACAAGGATGGACCAATTGGGCTGCAGCTGGGCCGAGCTGGGCAGAGGTACGGCCGATTGCTCCAAGGCAATCGACCATGCCAAATGCCAGCAGTCGGCCCAGGCGCAATCGGGCCACCCTTCACCAAATATGATCATCCGATTAGTCCGCAGCTGGACCGAGGCCGATTCCTAGAAGGCCGATTGCCCAGAGCAATCGACCCCACCAGGAACCACCAGTCGGCCCAGGCGCAATCGGAGCAACCTACCACCCAGTCGGGGGTATGATTACGAGGTCATAAATGCCATATCCCGAGATATCTGGGTGGCAGGAAGGCCATGTCATGTCGAGGATTTGTTGGAGATACGTTGTCGACCTCCCCGCCGATTCCGCGGACAGGCCGACAAGACCGCACCCCCTAGCTCCACTGTTCATTCCTAGGTTCTACGAGGTAGCAGCATGGGCCGCCGCTCGTAGGCTCCGGGTCAACCGGAGAGGAGCAGTCGGTGGGCCCAGGCCGATTAGAGGATGACGGATGGGCCCATTCGGCGATGAAGTTACTATAGTACCCTGGACTCACACTATAAGAGCCAGGGTACCCCCTCCTGCGCGAGGGACGCTACACCTGAGATCTCATTAACTCACTCCCCCATCAGTTCATTTACTGCCTGTAGTCACTCCTCAGGGAAGCAGGAGAGGACCTTGCCCACGGCGGCGGTGTACTCCTTCCCCTGAGAAGATAGAAGAGCAGTTATTGTAGCCCTTTCATTGATATACAAGAGACAAGCAGGAGTAGGGGTGTTATCTCTCCGGAGAGCCCCGAACCTGGGTACATCGTGGTGTCTTCACCGTGCTTGTGCCTAACCCGATTCCGGCACCATCGACATTCTCTCCCTCGTGTCTTCCCCTCACTTTAGCCATCCCCATGGCATCTGCCGTCACATATCAACGACAATTGGCGCCCACCGTGGGGCAGACCGAGGCGTCGACTGGAGTCAAGATCCGGACGGGATTTTCCTCTGCATCAGGTGGTAGCCACGCCTCCGGCCTGATTCTAAGGCGTGGGGCAATCGATTATGTAGTGGACTACTCGGCGCGGTACAGGGCTGGAGCACCCTTGCCGCCCGGAGTGTCGCTTCAAGTGGGAAGTCATCGCCTTTTCATTGGTAGTTTCCCTGAGGCGTATCCCAGAGACATCCGCATCTTCTCGTGTGCTACAGATCCGCTCTCGACTAGGGGCTGCGTCGCAGCGCCTGGCCGAGAGGAGGGCCGACTGCACGCCGCTGTCATGATGGCGGGAGCATCTTCGTCGACCAACCGTGATCCGGCAAGCGCAGCAAGGAAGGCCAAGGAAGTAGCTGATGCGGCAGAGCGAATCGGCACCAGTGCGTTGCGGGACGTGTTATACACACCCGTGAACCGGAATGGTGATCCGGAGCAGGTGCACACCGAGCTCGAAACAGCACGGCTCGCTCTGGCTCGCAGGGCTGAGCAAGTGTTGGCAGAAGAGCGTCGGCTGGGAGCCATCACAAGGGAGTACAATGCAGCTCATGCAGGACCGCGCCGGCCGATTGAGCCCGCGATCCTGGAAGACCTGAGAAGCTGAGGAAGAGCAGTCAACCAGCAGCTATCAGGAGCTGAGCAGACGGAGCATCCGAGAAGGCCGGTGCAACCGGAGCAGCCAGCGCAGTCGGCATTCATCCAGAGGCCAGCATATAGCACACCGGACAAGAACTTGAGAGCAGCTGAGCAGATAGCGCTCGAGCTGGAAGAATTGGAGGGAGATGAGCGGCGCGAACAGTTGCGCCAAATGCGTGAGCTGATAGCGGCCGCAAAAGAGCAGAGGCTTGTAGCAATGGGCAATCAGAATGCTGAGCCAGAAGCATCAAGAGGAACCGTGAGGCCGAATGTGGGAGCTAGCTTGCGACCGAATGTGGGAGCTAGCTTGCGACCGAATGCATCGCGCCAAAACAGGCATCAACCTGCACCATCTCGGCACGATAGCAAGGTCAGAAGCAATCGGCCACCTCCAGCAGCAAGCAGAAGAATGGAAGAGCCAGCTGTTAACAGCAGGCGCCATGACAGGCCACAGCAATCGGCGCAAAGACCAGCAATCAACACCCGACTTGGCCCTCGCCAAATCGGCCAGAACGACGCAAGGCATCGCATTGAGCTCCTGGAGAAGGAAGCTCAGGAAGATGAAGAAGGAGAAGCTGGCCCATCATGCTTTGGTCACCGCATTCGGATGGAGAGATTCCCCAAAAGCTTCACGTTGCCGAGAGACACTCCCAAGTACAATGGCTCGGTGAAACCGGAAGATTGGCTGTCCGATTACCTGACGGCAGTCCGCATCGCAGGAGGCAATCGACGTGTAGCAGTCCGCTATGCACCTCTCATGGTGCAGGGCTCAGCGCGGACGTGGTTGAACAGTTTGCCAAAGGACAGTGTGAATTTCTGGGAGGATTTCACGACCGCATTCATTCACAACTTCACAAGCACGTATAAGAGGCCCAACCTCCCGCGGCAGTTAGCTTTGTGTGTGCAAGGCAAAGACGAGCCCCTCCGAGATTACCTATCTCGGTGGATCAAGCTGAAGAATTCATGCGAAGGAGTCCATGAGATCCAGGCCATTCAGTATTTTACCGATGGGTGCCTGGCGGATTCAATGTTGAAGCACAAGCTGCTCCGCAAAGACTTCACGTCGCTTGCTGAGCTCATGAAGGTGGCAAATGCGTTCGCTATGTCCAATTCTGCGATGCGGCCTATCCAACTCGGAGTTGGAGGTGTGATCCAATCACCAGGGGCTCCGCAGTCGGACACAGGGAACCAATGCCTCAGTCGGAAGGAAAGAAGAGAGAACAATCGCAACAACAACAACAACGACCAGCAGAACAACGGCAAGCGCAAGGACGAACAGCCTGATACTCAGTATGGCAGTCGGCAGGTGGCCGCTGTTCAAAATGAGGAAGATCCAGTGGCTGCAGGAGGCAGTCGGAAGATGAGACCAAATGTGAGACCCCCAGGGCAGATGAAGCCCAAGTACACGTTCGAGGATATGTTGGACGCACCATGCAAGTTGCACAGCACGCCTGGGAGGCCGTCTGCGCACACCACTCGGCAGTGTGACTTCGTCAGAAGGATTGCAAAGGGAGAAGATTTACCACCACCACCACCCCAGAACAGAGGACCACCTCAGCAGCAGAACCAGTACCCGCAGCAAGATGCGGCTTACATGATTTTTACCAGCGAGTCCACAGACAAGGGTAGTCGGAGAGCCCGAGCCCAAGAAGTTAATGCCACTATGCCGCCGATTCCCCAATTCATGCACTGGTCCGAGTGTCCGATATCCTGGGACAAAGCAGATCATCCCACCATTTTGCCGAATCCAGGAAATTATCCGCTGGTGGTGGACGCTCTGGTTGCAGGACCAAGATTTTCATGCAAGTTTTCTCGAGTGCTAGTTGATGGAGAAAGCACAATCAACATTCTGTACAGGGATACAATGCTTAAGCTAGGGCTCACAGAGCGGGACCTGGAGCGCAGTCGGACGACATTCCATGGGATTGTTCCTGGATTGTCTTGCACCCCCATGGGTCGCATTCGGCTGGATGTCATATTTGGCACGGAAGAAAATTTCAGGAGAGAGCCGATTTGGTTTGAGGTGGCCGACCTCAGCAGTCCTTACCATGCTCTATTGGGGTTACCAGCATTTTCCAAGTTCATGATCAATGCACAGCAGACATACCTGAAGATGAAGATCCCGGGGCCAAACGGCATCATCACAGTCGCCGGAGACTTCAGGAAGTCCCTCGAGTGCACATCCGCTGGCAGTAGTTTGGCTGAATCTCTAGTGGTGGAGACGGAGAAGCGCCAGCTCGGCAAAGTCATTGCAATGGCGCAGGCACAAAGCAAGAATCCACTTCCGGTTGGCCCAGCAAAGAGAGTAGATGAGGAGTCGGCTTTTCAGTCGGCCAAGGACAGCAAGAAGATCGCTCTAGATCCCTCCGACTCAACCAAGTTCGTTGTAGTCGGAGCTGGACTTAGCGATAAATAGGCAAGCGAGCTCGTCGAGTTTCTCCGTGAGAATCGGGACATCTTTGCATGGTCTCCACAAGACATGCCTGGTGTTCCGAGAGAACTCGCCGAGCACAAGCTGCACATTCGGCCAGGGTCGAAGCCGGTCAAGCAACCCCTGAGACGTTTTTCTGAGGACAAAAGAAGGGCAATCGGCGAAGAGATTGCGAAGCTGCAAGCGGCAGGTTTCATCATGGAGGTGTTTTACCCCGAGTGGCTGGCGAATCCAGGCCTCGTCATGAAGAAGAACAAGACTTGGCGTATGTGTATAGATTATACTTGCCTGAACAAGGCATGCCCGAAAGATCCGTTTGCTCTGCCCCGTATTGATCAAGTGATTGATTCTACGGCCGGCTGCGAGCTGTTGTCCTTTCTGGATGCTACTGCTGGATATCCCCAGATCAAGTTGGCTGTGGAAGATCAGATCAAAACTGCATTCATAACCCCTTTTGGGGCCTATTGTTATATCACCATGCCTTTTGGTCTGAAGAACGGAGGAGCCGCTTATCAGCGCACAATTCAAAGGTGCACACATTCTCAGCTCGGCAGGAATCTCCATGTGTACGTGGACGATTTGGTGGTGTAGTCGGCAAAGGGGATCACATTGCTAGATGATCTCAGAGAAACATTCGCGAATTTGAGAACTTATCAGATCAAGCTCAATCCGGAGAAGTGTGTGTTTGGAGTCCAAGCTGGCAAGCTTTTGGGGTTTCTCATTTCCGAGAGAGGAATTGAATGCAACCCCGAGAAGATAGCCGCAATAGAGCGCATGGAGCAGCCCAAAACCCTGAAGCAAGTGCAGAAATTCACCGGTTGCCTCGCGTCTCTCAGCCGATTCCTCAGTCGGCTGGGTGAAAAGGCAATCCCATTATACCAGTTGATGAAGAAGACCGAGAAGTTCACGTGGACCCCTCAAGCAAACGAAGCATTCCGAGAACTCAAGCGCATGCTCTCCACGGCACCAATCCTGGCTGCCCCGATTGAGAAGGAGCCAATGATGTTATACATTGCGGCAACCAATCGGGTGATCAGTGCAGTCATGGTGGTGGAGCGGCCCGAGAAGGACAGGGCACAGCAAATCCAGCGTCCAGTGTACTACATCAGCGAAGTGCTCTCGGCATCCAAGCAGAACTACCCTCACTATCAGAAGATGTGCTATGGAGTGTACATGGCAGCCAAGAGATTGAAGCCGTACTTTCAAGCTCACCTGATCACAGTTGTCAGCTCGGCTCCATTAGCCGACATCATGGGAAGCAGAGATGCAACCGGACGAGTGGCAAAATGGGCAATTGAAGTCGCCAGTCACGACATCCAGTACGAACCTAGGACTGCAATCAAGTCGCAAGCATTGGCCGATTTCCTGGTGGACTGGGCTGAAACTCAGTACATGCCGCAGCTCCCAATGTCGGATTGCTGGCGAATGCATTTTGATGGCTCCAAGATGAAGAATGGCCTAGGGGCTGGGGTGGTACTCACTTCCCCAAGAGGAGATCAGCTGCAATATGTGCTTCAGATTCACTTCGCAGCATCAAACAATGTTGCCGAGTACGAAGCCCTGGTGCATGGTATCAAGCTTGCTAAGGAAATCGGTATTCGGAATATCGAGTGCTTTGGTGATTCTGACCTGGTGGTACAGCAGTGCTCGGGTACCTGGGATGCAAAAGATGCTAACATGGCAAGCTATCGATTCCTAGTACAGCAGATCAGCGGATATTTTGAAGGTTGCGAATTCCATCATGTGCCGAGAGCAAACAACGAGGCAGCAGATGCATTTTCCAAGCTAGGCTCCACAAGGCAATCAATCCCACCAGGTGTATCTCTGGAGCATATCAAGAAGCCATCTATCATTCCATCCCCAGAGTCCGAGTCCATTTTTATCTCGGAGATCGATCTTGAAGCACTAAGAAAGGCAAAAGAAGTTCAACCGGCCAAACTTGCAACCGTGAAGAAGCAGTCCAGCGCCCAGGGTGTCTCGGCAACAACACCAGGGGCTGCCGATTGTGAGCCAGGGGCTGCACAGGAGAAGAGGAAGAGCAAAGGAAAGCATGCAGAGGCTGCACTCGAAGGCACAACCTCTGAAGAGCCAATGACATCAGAAATTGCAAAGTACAATGATGAAGCTCCAGCTCCAGATGGGAAGTCGGCACCAGGGGCTGCCGAATGCGTGCCAGACGCCGCAGTCGGCAGTGCAGAAGCAGAGATAGAAATGACAGACGTCCAGATGGCCGAGATCGAGGAGGCCAATGTTCACGAGGCCGAGATCCAAGAGGAAGTCCCACCTCAGCATGCGGCTGTAATGGTGGTCGTCAGTGCGCCGTCATGGGCACAACCGATTAGAGATTTCTTAGCAGATGGGATCCTCACACCAGATTTAGCAGAGTCCAGACAGATCAGCCGCCGATCTTGGGCATATACAATAATCAACAATGAGCTGATGCGCAAGAGTGCAACTGGTATCCTCCGGAGGTGCGTTGAAGAGGACAGAGGCTTGGAGCTGCTCAGAGACATCCATCAAGGTGAATGTGGTCATCACGCGTCAGCAAAGGCAATCGCCAACAAAGCTTTCCGACATGGTTTCTACTGGCCAACTGCACTTGCAGCGGCTGAGAATCTGGTGAAGCACTGCAAGGGTTGTCAGCGATTCAAGGCAAAAAGTCATCAGCCAGCATCGGCACTGAAGACCATCCCAATAGCTTGGCCGTTTGCAGTTTGGGGTTTGGATATGGTCGGACCATTCAAGAGAGCTCAGAGTGGCATGACACATCTCCTAGTGGCAGTCGACAAGTTTACCAAGTGGATTGAAGCAAGACCAATCAAGAAGTTGGATGGGCCGACTGCGGTTCGGTTTGTGGCCGACATCGTATGCAGATACGGGGTACCTAACAGCATCATCACTGACAACGGCACAAACTTTGCAAAGGGGGCGCTCGCCCGATATGCATCTCAGCAAGGCATTCGGCTCGATCTGGCATCTGTGGCACACCCACAGTCCAATGGTCAAGTCGAAAGGGCAAATGGACTAATCCTATCGGGTATCAGGCCCAGATTGGTAGAGCCACTTGAGAGAGCACCCGGAGCATGGATTGACGAACTTCCAGCAGTACTGTTCAGCTTGAGAACCACTCCAAACAGATCGACTGGATTCACTCCCTTCTTCCTAGTGTATGGCTCAGAAGCAGTCATCCCTTCCGACATTGAGTTTGATTCACCTCGGCACGCCCTATACACAGAAGAAGAAGCAAGACTGGCAAGAGAAGACGGCATCGACCTCAAAGAAGAAGCTTGTCTGTTGGCCTTGTCCAGGTCAGCAGTCTACCAGCAGAAGTTGAGGCAGTACCACAGCAAGAAGATTCGCCCTCTCGCTTTCCGAGAAGGATACATGGTGCTACGCCGAATCCAGAAGTCAAAGGGGCAGCACAAGCTATCCTCACCATGGGAAGGGCCATTTGTTGTCAGCAGAGCGCTCAAGAACAACTCCTATTATCTAATCGACTGCACCAAGGGCACTCGGCACAAGGACACGTCAGGAGTAGAGACGGAGCGGCCGTGGAACGCCGAGCTGTTGTGTCCGTTCTATAGTTGAGCGGCCGAAATTTATGTAAGCCATTCGGCAAACAATCAGTAAAAGTTATCATGTCTCTGTAAATGAGCATTCGAGTACTTGTGTATAATTTCATTCGAAGAGCTAGCCTCAATCGGCAACGCTCAGTCATACCCGAGATATGTGTAGCACACTCGGGGACTGGCCGACCGCGAGGTCAAGTAAATAAGCCATCGAGGCACGGGGACTGCAGGCTGGCCCTCAATCGAACACTTAGCTCGAGCGCAAATCACAAAGGTTTGTGGCATTGAGGAGGGTGGCGATTGAGCCAGTCAGTAGTACAAATTCCCGGGAAACAATTTGAAAGAGGCCACCAAGGGCAGTCGACAGGACAGGGTCACCGATTGCGCCGCAAATCAGGACATCGGACCTTGTAGCGAGCAGTCGGCGCTTGATATTGCAGAATCCTTTGCGGTAAAAATCTTGTCGTGTAAAAAATGAAAACTTATCGAACCTTGGCCGGATGTCTACTGTTGATCCGATTGTAGACCGCATGACGGCAGCAAGGTCGACACAGCAGACATCCCCAAGTGTAGCCGATAAAGGAAACCGACAAAGACGCAAAGTCGATCGCACATGCAAAAGTGACAAACAAGCAATCGGATTGCATCAAAAGTAACATGCCCAAGGCCGAATAATGTCATTACATCCAAGTCACACCCAGTAGGTGTCGACAGAATTAAAAATATGTCTTATAAGCGGACAGTCGGAATACAAATTAAAGATAACATAGCTTAAGCAGTCGGAGGCACTGAGCTAGAAGGTGGCGCAGACGGGTCCGATTGAGCTTCAGAAGTCGCAACACCTGTCTGTTTAGACTTCGGAGACGTCTGGGATGAGCCGCTATCGGAGAGCTCCTCGGCCAGGCCAGAGATGGTAAAGGCAGGGAGCGGTTTCCCTCCCTGGTCGAGATACGGAGTATACTCGTAGGGAGAAAACCAATTCACCATCGTGCTGGCTAGCCGATTGACTTCGACGTAGGTTTTCTCAAGAAGGTCAGAGGCATTGTCTCGAAGGCTGTGCAATCGGGAGAGCTTCACTTGAGGGTACCAAGACAACACAGTCTGAAGAGCGGTCTCCGCACCAGTCGTTCCGGCAGAATTCAGCAAAACATCGATCCGACGTGGGATAGCCTTAAGGAGAGTCCAAGTTTGCTCAGTGGTGGCATTCGGAGTGTCCCCTTGGTCAGAATCCTCGTCATCCTGAGTGTCTGCCTTACGGGTCTCGGCGGAGGAGTCGGCAGCATTCTTCATCTTCTGGAGTCCGGCCTTGAGCTCAGTCGGCGACCACAGTGCTTCAGCAATCTTCAGAATTCCGAGCTTGAAGGATAGGGCAATTCCGTGGATAATAGGAATGCGGGCTTGGGTGCCGATCAGATATTCATGCCGGGTCCAGACGTTATCTTCACGGTCACAGGTCCCTCCAGCGGCGATGGTATCCTCTCGGGACTTGGCGACAACTGCATAAGCAGCCGCTTCAGATTCCGCGCACCCACCGGAAGAAAGTCTACTGATTGAGGAAGGCAAACGATAAAGCAAAAAATGCTAAAGATCCGAACCGATTGTAACCAATTGGCCTGAATCTCGGGGACTACACCCAGTGGGTGCGCTTGCGCGCACCCACCGGAAGAAAGTCTACCGATTGAGGAAGGCAAACGATAGAGCAAAAAATGCTAAAAGATCCGAACCGATTGTAACCAATCAGCCCGAATCTCGGGGACTACACCCACCGGAAGAAAATTTTCCGATACAAGACAGAGGTACAGAAGGAAAAGTTAAGGAGTTTACCGTATGGTGAGAGGTCAGCTGTTGAAGGTCCCGAGCAAGGGCTTCGGCGAATTCGTTCACCCGGCTCAGTGCGCTCGTCACGGGATCCCGGGGACGATGCGAAGCATCAGGCTCAGCGCCGACATGACGGGTGTGAGAATACTCGGCTCGGAATTGATCCACCGAGCGCATAAGAATCTCTGAGGGAGAAGAAATCGGCGGTGGCACTGAAGTGGGAACGATGGTGAAAGCTGTAGTGGTGAGGAATGGCGGCGGCGGCGCAACCGGGCGAGTCGGAGCAGAAGTGGTAGCGACGACTGGCGGCGGGATCATCGCAGTCGGTGGGTCAGGTAGTACAGCAGGCGGAACTGTGGAGGCAACCGGTGGTGCCGACACTAAAATCGGTGATGGGGTCGTCACCACCGGCGTATCAGATGCGGTCATTGCAGCAGGGGAAGTTGCGGCAGGCGAAGCTGGGTTGGAGCGGCGCGGTGGAGACGGGGCAATCGGGTCAGCCGGTTGCGTTCCTCCACCACCAGGAGCCACCCGGTCCGCTGCGTCCTTGAGAGTTGGGGAGGCAAGGGTGGAAGAAGAGGTCTTCGAAGTCGCCGCAAGACGGGCCTTCTTGGCAGCGCGCTCGGCGTCCTTGGAGGAGCGATGAGCGGGTACTGGCCGCTTGTGGACGGCAGCAGCAGAGGCAGCGGGCGAGATGACGGGTCGGGCACGGACGGGAATGTCGGTGTCAACGTCATCAAGCCCAATCGGTTCCCTGAAAGAAGAAAGGGAGAAGAATCAGTAGAAGCAAAGGTAGTGAAGCAGGAGGCATAAAGACAAGAGCATACCCGATTGTCCTGGGTGCGCCAGTGGGCATTCGGCAGCGAAGTGGAGCGACGTTCAGCGGCGCCTGGACGGTCGGCCTCCGAGTTGTCGTCTCTGGGACTTGGTTGCCCTTGCTGGCAATCGGCTTGGCCTTGGCAACTTGGCTAGAAGCCACACCAGAGGAGCCGGCGGCCGAGGTGCGCTTGGCCGGCACCTTTGGAGGCCTGGCTCGAGGAGCTGCATCGGAACCATTATCCTTTGAGACACTATCATCATCACTCCATTCAGCCAAAAATTGCTCAAGGGAAGGGTCAGGCGTACCCCCTTGAGCTGGCGTCCGAGTGTTGGTCTTCGGAGGGTTGGCGCGCTCGGCTTCATCGTCATCAGCATCCATGGGGTCGGAGGATTCTCCGGAAGACTCGTCATCGTCTTCATCATCCCCACTGGACTCGGCGGAAGGAATCTCGCCATTATACTCGAGGTCGGTGGGGTCCTCTTCCGTGCGATCAGGGGCATACACGCCAGCTTCCTGGCCGTCTTCCATGAGGTCGGACTGAATGAAGTGCTGAGAAGGAGGTATAAGCAGTCAGGGCAATCGGAAAAGAAACCAATCGGAAGAGCATGTAATCGGAGCATACCACAGGCGGCTTTCGCTGGCGAATGAGATAATCAAGCCCGGAGCGGAAGGGATCAGGCAAGGCGCTAGAGGTGATGGCCTTCACTCGGGCGCAAAGGTCTTCGGTCTTCACCCGCCACGTGCAGAGCCGAGTGGGATCTCGAGGTCCCGACACGTCGCAGAGGCGGTGCACTCGGCGCTGCAAGGGAAGAATCCGAGCGTGAAGCCACGCAGCTACCAAGTCGGTTGGGAGGAGTCCTTCTTGCTCCAGCTGGGTGACCCTGGCAGCTTGGGCATTGACATTGCAGTCTCCGACGCCGTGCTTCAGCGACCACTGATGCTTCTCAATTGGCCGGGCGAGAGAGAACTCGGGCAAATTGAGGAGGTCGGGGCCTTGGTCAGGGGACTTGACGTAGAAAAACGAGGTCTGCCAATTCTTGCAGGATTGGACGATCTCGGGGCTCATGTACTTCGACTTGCCGGCTGCGACAAGTCAACTGCCGCAGTCGGTCATGTCAGTCGGGTACGTTGGCTTGCCGCCTTCGATGGCGGAGGCCACCACAGCACCCGTCCGAGCGTTGTGAGCTCGGAGGTTGAAGAAGCGCTTCCAAAGGGCGACACTCAGACGGCAACCGAGGTATCCTTCACAGAGCGTCACGAACCCGGAGAGGATCATGATAAAATTGGCTGCGAGGTGATGAGGCTGCAGTCGGTGGAAATCGAGGAATTCGCGGAAAAAGGCGCTAGCGGGAAGGCCGAATCCACGCTCGAAGTGAGCGAGGAACACGACCCTCTCGCCGGTATGCACGCTGGGGACGACCTCGGCCTCGTTAGGAATCCGCCATTCGACTTCCGCGGGCATCTTCCGGGCGCGGACGAGAGACTCGACGGCGGCGGCGGTGGCCTGAGAGCCCTTCCAGCACCCGCCGCTCGCCTGCGACACATCTCGTCGAGGCGCCATGGTCTTCACCGGCGAGGAGCGGAGGAGAGAAAAGAGGGAGGCGGAGCACGAAAGCTGCGGAGAAGAGTGGCTGCGGTGGCGGCGGAAGCAGCGGAGAGCACGAGCCCGTGGCCGGAGCAAGCGCAAGATGCAGACGCCGGCGGCGGGGAGAGTCGCGTGGAGCGGCGAGGGCGCAGAGGAGAGAAGGCTGGGGGTCGAAGGAGGTGTTTGGGAGAAGGAAGAGGCGAAGCCCCCCCCCGGTGGCTTATATGGGCGGCGGGGGGGGGGGGAGTGGGATGACACTGCGGCTGTGTGGCCCTGTGTGGCCTAGGGCACAGGGAGGCCAACCGGCAGACTAGCGCAAAGGATCCCGGCGCAAGAGGCGAGGCGTGCGACGTGGGGGTCAGGCCCTGCAGTTATGTCACGTCGCGCGTAGGTCGTGGGTCCCAGCTCATTGATCATGTCGCGGGCGAACCGGAAGTAACCGTTGGAGGGAAATCGGCGAAAGAGATCTTTCTCAAAAAAGTGAAGACATGAATTAAGAGAGAACCACGTCCAATCGGATGGAAATTTGGTCAACCGAGTGTGATCTCCGACTCGCCCGACGAACTCGGAATGACGCACTCGAAGAGGCCACAGCAGTCGGAGAACGTCAAGGCAGAGATTGAAAAACTGCAAAGGCCCCGCGGTCAAGCGACCGTGGGACCTTTACAGCTTTAGGGGCTACTATCGGGGGATTGGTACCCGGGTAGGCTAACCCAAGCGGAAGCAAACTCTCAAGACAAAGATGGACCAATTGGGCTGCAGCTGGGCCGAGCTGGGCAGAGGTACGGCCGATAGCTCCAAGGCAATCGACCATGCCAAATGCCAGCAGTCGGCCCAGGCGCAATCGGGCCACCCTTCACCAAAGATGATCATCCGATTAGTCCGCAGCTGGACCGAGGCCGATTCCTAGAAGGCCGATTGCCCAGAGCAATCGACCCCACCAGGAACCACCAGTCGGCCCAGGCGCAATCGGAGCAACCTACCACCCAGTCGGGGGTATGATTACGAGGTCATAAATGCCGTATCCCGAGATATCTGGGTGGCAGGAAGGCCATGTCATGTCGAGGATTTGCTGGAGATACGTTGTCGACCTCCCCGCCGATTCCGCGGACAGGCCGACAAGACCGCACCCCCTAGCTCCACTGTTCATTCCTAGGTTCTACGAGGTAGAAGCATGGGCCGCCGCTCGTAGGCTCCGGGTCACCCGGAGAGGAGCAGTCGGTGGGCCCAGGCCGATTAGAGGATGACGGATGGGCCCATTCGGCGATGAAGTTACTATAGTACCCTGGATTCACACTATAAGAGCCAGGGTACCCCCTCCTGCGCGAGGGACGCTACACCTGAGATCTCATTAACTCACTCCCCCCTCAGTTCATTTACTGCCTGTAGTCACTCCTCAGGGAAGCAGGAGAGGACCTTGCCCACGGCGGCGGTGTACTCCTTCCCCTGAGAAGATAGAAGAGCAGTTATTGTAGCCCTTTCATTGATATACAAGAGACAAGCAGGAGTAGGGGTGTTATCTCTCCGGAGAGCCCCGAACCTGGGTACATCGTGGTGTCTTCACCGTGCTTGTGCCTAACCCGATTCCGGCACCATCGACATTCTCTCCCTCGTGTCTTCCCCTCACTTTAGCCATCCCCATGGCATCTGCCGTCACATATCGACGACACTCACGGTAAGGAGTCGTGGGGGTATCCCCTCATCATCGATCCTGCCGGCTCTCTGAATTATCCCCCCGACAGTAGCCCCCAAGATTGGCGTGAAGCCAACTTTAGGGCAATCGTTCTTTAGAATGAACCATTTCCAAAGAACCGGTACAAATAAGTGGGCGATCCCTCGTGAGTCCTTGTGTCGCCAGGTTTTAACTATCATATCCATAAAATCTTGCATGCTATATTTTACCTCACCGAGATCGAGGCGCCGCCCGTTCGTCCAGTCATGTCACGCACAAAGATCGACAAGATAACATTTATCACTCCGCGGGTTTTGTACTTTTGTTTGAGTTTGAGTTCTTATAAATAGGATTCATCTTCTCCCCCTTTTGGTTTGGCCGCTCATAGTTTCCCCTTCCTTATTCTCCATCTTCTTCCTTTCACTTGCTTCAGGGTATCGGAAGGGAGAATCTCGATGGGCGTATCAGGCCTTGGCGTTTCGTGACGCCTTCTCTTTTTCCTAAGCCATACGGGACCGCGCCAATCTCTTTTGTCTCAATCTGTAAGCGCTTTCTCCTTTAGATCTGTGATCTCTTATTCACTCTTCCTCCTTCAAAGTATTTTTAGTCTGCATATTAAGAAGCCTAATCTTTCTTGTTGAATAATGTCATTCCAATCGGATGGAAACTTTGTGTTCACCGTATTGTGATTTATGAAATGGTTGAAGGATATGTCCTTCATAATTCTGATCGTGGTAGCCTTTTCACCTCTAGATTCTGGGGAAGCTTTCAGAATGCTATGGGTACTCATCTCTCCTTTAGTACAACTTTCCATCCTCAGTCTAGCGGTCAAGTTGAAAGGGTTAACCAAATTCTCGAAGACATGCTCAGAGCTTGTGTTATCTCATTCGGAAAGAATTGGGAGAAGTCTCTTCCATTCGTCAGAAAAGCTACTATGATCGTCATCATAGGCAAGAAAGCTACAATCTAGATGAGAAGGCTTACCTTCGGGTTACTCCTCTGAAGGGAACCCAACGATTCGGTATCAAAGGAAAGTTGGCCCCACGTTACATAGGACCTTTCCGCATTCTTGCTAAACGTGGAGAAGTTACCTACCAACTTGAACTATCCCCGCACCTTTCCCGAGTACATGATGTATTCCATGTGTCACAACTCAGGCGTTGCTTCAAGGACCCCATCCGCGAAGTCGACCAGGAAACGCTTGATCTCCAAGATGACCATTCATATCGAGAATACCCTGTTCGTATTCTTGATTCAGCAGAGCGTGTCACTCGCCATCAGAAGATCAAGTTTCTGAAAGTGCAATGGTCGCACCACTCCGAGAAAGAAGCCACATGGGAAAGAGAAGACCGTCTCAGTGCCGAGTACCGCACCTTCCTCCGGCAGACTTCTGAATCTCGGGACGAGATTCTTTTGAGTAGGGGCGAGTTGTTAGAACCCTCTGTTAGGTATGTGCTAGGATCAAGACTCCATTTGCATCATGTCAAAAAATTCAAAAAAGAAATTTAAATGGGAGAGAGAACACCCACCAGATGTATTTAATTCAAATGGCCAGAATAAAAGTTGCTCCAAAAATTCCTTTTACATTTTTGAAAAGTCTCATAAATGAGTGTGATCACATATCAAGTGATGTGGGACATCCCCATGCTCATGGATTTTTCAAATATTCAAACAGGAGCATGGATTTAAATTTAAACCCCTATTTGAATTAAAGTTCAAATTATTTGAATTTTAAAAAATTTCAAACTTTACAAGTGGCTAGCCTATTATATTGTGAGGCCATATAAAAAGTTTCAGCATTTAATAAAATGCCTAGCTATTTTTTTAGCAAGGCACAACAAATGGCAGAAAAGAAAAACAAAAAGAAAAAGGAAAAGGCCTACCTGGAAAAGAGACCCAACTTACCGAGGCCGCCCAGCCCAGGGGCAGGCTGGTCTTCTTCCTCGCGCCAGCCATCTTGTTGCCACCGTGGCGAGCATGCCGGCGCCGCCCTGGCCACCTCCTGCTTCCCCGAGTCCTCTTATCGCGCCTAGAGACGTCCCAAGTCATCTTCATCCACTTCCCTCTCGCCCTGGTCAGTCACTCGCTCTCTCTCGCAAGAAATCACACCACCTCGAGACCACCAGAGTTCACCGCCGTGCAACGACGTGGCCACCGTGCTCCCCGCGCTGCCTCGAGCTGTCCAAAGGAACCGCAGTCGTCGTCTTCGTCTCCCCGTGCAGTGAATCGAGCCCGGGAGCCCTGGAGACTCCGCCATCTTCACCGAGACGTCGCCGGCCGCCATGGAGCTCCTCGTCGAATTCGTCGCCACCGCAGCTCCTCCGACCCCGCCTTCCTTTCCATTCGCTCCAGGGTGTGCTCCACCGCGTTTTCCCCTCTTCGTTTCCCTTCCCATGGACCACACGCCCACCCCGCCTTGGTCAGTGCTCCGGCCAACGCCGCGTTGCACGCCGGCGTTGCCCCGTTATGTCCCGAGGAAGCTACGGTGCCCAGCGCGAAGCGCGCGAGCTCGAGGAGCACAGCAGTGCCCTCCGTTCGGCAAATGGCGCCCCGAGCCGCCGTCCCGTGTGTGCGCCGCCGCGCTGGATGCCACCGGCGGCTAACCGCCGGCGTGGCCTATTTAGTTACGGCTTAACCACCCCACTAATCACCCACTGGGCCACTGACATGTGGGCCTAGGTCACTAACTAACTACGGGTTAGTTTAAACTAATCGGGTTATTTAACCCAGTCACTGACAATCGGGACCCACCAGTTAGACCCCCCCCACGTCATGCTAATGCCAGCATGACGCAGTAAAATCTTTTTTCCTTTGAAAAGAAAATCCAGAAAAGGGCAGAAAATGATATAAACTTCAAAAATTCATAACTAATTCATTTTAATTCCAAATTAAACATATAATATATGTAAAATTGTCAGAAAAAAGCAAGGAATGAGAATATGGACTCTGTTTTTATGTTTGACCAATTTAAATTGGGTGAACAGTAGCATTTGTAGATATGAATTTAATTTGAATTCAAATTTGGAGTGAATTTGCAAATGACTTTGCATTCCACTTCTTTTAAATGGAATTGTACCCACATTGCAACCATGAACATCACCATTACAATCTTATTCATGTAATTGTGCATTTTACATTGTGTTGATCCTATGATTGTCATGTTGCTAATAGAAGTGGAACCAGAACCGGAAGGCACCCCCGTCGTTGAAGATACCGTGTACGACCCTCGTCAGCAAGGCAAGAAAACCCCCATTAATCATGTCGATAAAATCCCACTTCCCTCTCAGTCTCGCTTCTGCATCGTTTAGGATGATTACCATGATGCATTTCTACCGCATAGTTGAACCCATTCCTTTGCATGACCTATCATTTATCATAGTAGTAAGAAACCACAATCCTAGCAGATGTAGGAGTTGATTGATATCATGTGGCCCCTGCAACTGTTACTGCTTATTGCATGCTTAGAGTGATACAATGTTCATAATGTTATGTGAGTCGGGATGGTAGCAATCATGTTGATGATGGTGGAAGTGTGTTGGTGAATCTACCCTAATACAAGGTGAACGATGAGAGGCTGTGTAGGAGTACACCGTGGGTTGTCTCTTTGAACACCGCCTTAAGTCCGAGTTCTTGTGTGGTGATCCAAGAAGAAGAGTGCAACCACACATTGGGCTCACTGACCCCTCTCGACCTAGTACCTCACCTCGTTCGAACCCCATAAGTCGCATTAGTTCACAAGTTCTGGTAGGGCTATGGCACGGTCTGCGAAGTGCAAGAACGGTTAGTCAGACCGGCTTGGGACCCTGCACACATCGTTTGAGGCCGTACTGGAACCTCGGCCGGACTTCCTTACGGATCCCCCTCAGATAGGAGACTCTCTGGACTAGAACGGAGCTGTGGTCGAAGTGTCGTGGCAACATCCTCGCCGGTATTTGCTTGAAGGGTCCCACTTCCAGGCGGTAACTGATGTGTGTGTGTGTGTGTGTAGCGGTACACCCCTGCAGGGTTAACAAAACTATTCGAATAGCCGCGTCCGCGGTTAAGGACTTCTTGGAAAGCTTAGCTTGATTTTTAGACAACTTGAACTGGATACTTATAAAACTTGCCAAGATAAGTGTGACTGCTATGGCGTGCTTTCTCGTGGGGAAGTCGAGGAAGACACCATAGTGGTGTAATTGGTTGGAGACATGTAGTGGACTCGTGTATGTTTATTACCTCAAGTCTGGTACTCGTAGTTCAGGACTAGCCAAGTCAAAGCTGGCACTTCTGCTTATGAACCCCACCTCCTTTTACCTTGATACATGTGCGTGAGTAGTATAACTCCTATGTAAGTCTTGCTGAGTACGACTTTGTACTCACGTTTGCTTATTCTATGTTTTAGATGAACCCACTGACCCCGAAGGTGGATTCTTCCTGGAGCTCGACGACTGAAGCCAAGCTAGTGTAGTCCTTGTCAAACGACTGGTCCCTCGTGGAAGGGCTTGTTTATAAATAAGGCTTCTCTAAGCCATTGGTTAAACTTGTCTGTACTCAGACCAACTTTGCTTCCGCATGTTTGATGTAATGTTGGATCACGGTCTCGTGATCTCTGTGTGCATTCTGTAAGAGTTATCAATAAAGTTGTATACTTTGTAGAGAATTGCAATGATACCTGCTGTTCATACTAGACATGTGTGTTGCGTGTATGAGTATAACATGCATGTCTTAGTATGGGTTTTCGAGACATTAGTTGTGATCTGGCTGGCGGTCTTTTATACACTAAGTGGCCCTTAGATCTGCGCAGCTTGGGGCATCGCGATGCGACTGCTCGTGACTCTGTCACGTGCACACTCTGTTGTATGATCGAGCCCGCCCTAGACCCCGACTAAGTGATCGGGCTGGAGTAAGTCTATGTAAGTGTTATAATACAATAGAGAGTATGGTTGAGGTGACTTGTCTATGTGTATGGGAGTTCACCACCCATCTCATTTAGACTTGTGTGCGGACGATGAGGACCCATCTCAGTTGATCATCCGGCCTTGTCTGCTTAGAAAAGTGGGTACGGTTCTCGGCTCTCCATATGATTGTGTTGTAGCGGTTCTTCATACGCTAACCCCGGGTCCCGACATAGCCAGTTACCACCAACCGGCTTTAGAGACACGGTCACGAAACCATTCTTTGTGGCGCTAAGAAAATCAAAATCTGACAAGTCGCGCCCCGTCAAGCAAGTAGCATGTGGATGTTGCCAGTCCACCGGTGCATCAGCCAAAGCAACACAGGCTGAATTATCCTCATGAACAACCTCCACTTCCTCATCAACCCACTGAATCAAGAACTGGTGCGTAGTTGATGGAGATGATTTGGCTTCACCTTCAGTTGTTGTTGATGTCGTGGTTGATGTAGTTGGCGATCGAGCTCCATCCGTGAGACGGAGAGTGCCCCATCGGTTGACGTAGATTAGAAAGCCACCGAAAGTTAGATCTGCGCCTGTGCATAGATCCAAGAAAACTGACTGCAAGATCGTAAGGTGCGTGACAAAGACGAGAGATTCGAACAGATTTTGTTCTGCTTGGTTCCCCGATGTGTCGAGTGTTGATGGAGTCGTTGAGCCGTCGCCTGTTGGTGATGGAACCACCGAGATCGTCAATACAACCTGCGTCTTCCCCACGGTCAGAGAAAATTGACGAGGATCGGCCTTGGCAAAATCCCATGGTTAGGAACCCTGGGTTTGATCGTAGAAGAAGTGCAAGGTGGCGATCTCGTCGGCTAACAAGACACAGGGATTACCCAGGTTCAGGGCCCTCGATTGGTAAAACCCCTACTTCCTGCTCAATGTATTATATGGTGGATGCGATTACAGTAGAGGCTCTAGCGAGGCTGGTCAAGCCAGAGATTTTGCGGGGGATATTGGATTCCCTAGATGTCCCCTCTCCCAGTCTTTATATACTAGGCTAGGTCTCGAGGAGTCCATCCAGGTTTACACAAAGAGTTTCCTATTCTATCTAGTCTTGGTCACCAAGTCTTGGACTCCATGACGGTTTGGGCTCCATGTCGGCGCAGTCGTCGGTGCTTTGGGTGGGTTGATCATGGGCCTCCTGAAGCCTTCTGTGGGTCGCCAACTATGACACGCACCAGGTACCCTCACGGTAAGGAGTCGTGGGGGTATCCCATCGTCATCGATCCTGCCGGCTCTCTGAATTATCCCCCCGACAGTAGCCCCCAAGATTTGCGTGAAGCCAACTTTAGGTGATGAGGACATCCCTACTAATGTTACACCCATATCCTCACCAACTACACATATTGGACCAGTTACTAGAGCTCGTGCACGTCAACTAAATTATCAGGTACTTTCGTTTCTTGCGAATCCTTCTATTGTTCATGAACATATGATGCTGCCTAAATTAGATACTTTTGTTTTGCTTATGAATGAAGGACCTAGCATGGACAAGAAGGATGGTCATTGGAGCGGGATCAAGCATGGAGAAGAAGGTGCGCGCGCGGGAAAGGACAGCGGAGCTTCCAGTGGTGATTATCGCACTTTGAAGCCACCATAAGGCGCGCATGAAGTCTTGGACGAAATACGCGAGATGCCACTTCATTATTTTCGTCCAAGGGCAATTATAGGTGCTGCGTCACCTTAATATTGGGCTGGGCCCATGTAATTTCGAAATACCACCTTCTAGGCTGTTTTTAGAGTCCGTATGTGTGGGGAAACCGAGTTAGGGTTGTTTTCGGACCCCACCTCCAAGGGGTCACGAAAATCCCCTCTGTTCCCCCATATATACAGCCCTTAGGGCGTCGTTTAGACTTGGGTTTTAATTAGATTTAAGTTAGCCATAGCCGCAACTTCGAGTTCTTCGTTTGTGTCGTCCGACCAGGCCAAGACCGCATTGGAACCCCAACTTCTGTTAATCTTTCATCTTATATTCGCAATATCCAGATTGCAATTCTTAGTTCTTGCTTGTTCTTCGATTGCTTGCAGGAATTGACCTTCGTGGTCAGGTTGATCGTGCACCCGCGGGATCAATAACCTCTCGGAGTTGGTTTAGCGATCGCTAAGGCGCAACGTCTTCGCACGTTCGTAGTCGGGTCGTGAAAGTCTACTCCACCAAAAATCGATCTCCACCATCTCATCGAAACATCGGGACACCTTCGCCTCTATCATTAGGGCAATCGTTCTTCAGAATGAACCATTTCCAAAGAACCGGTACAAATAAGAGGGCGATCCCTCGGGAGTCCTTGTGTCGCCAGGTTTTAACTATCATATCCATAAAATCTTGCATGCTATCTTTTACCTCACCGAGATCGAGGCGCCGCCCGTTCGTCCAGTGATGTCACGCACAAAGATCGACAAGATAACATTTATCACTCCGCGGGTTTTGTACTTTTGTTTGAGTTTGAGTTCTTATAAATAGGATTCATCTTCTCCCCCTTTTGGTTTGGCCGCTCATAGTTTCCCCTTCCTTATTCTCCATCTTCTTCCTTTCACTTGCTTCAGGGTATCGGAAGGGAGAATCTCGATGGGCGTATCAGGCCTTGGCGTTTCGTGACGCCTTCTCTTTTTCCTAAGCCATACGGGACCGCGCCAATCTCTTTTGTCTCAATCTGTAAGCGCTTTCTCCTTTAGATCTGTGATCTCTTATTCACTCTTCCTCCTTCAAAGTATTTTTAGTCTGCATATTAAGAAGCCTAATCTTTCTTGTTGAATAATGTCATTCCAATCGGATGGAAACTTTTTGTTCACCGTATTGTCATTTATGAAATGGTTGAAGGATATGTCCTTCATAATTCTGATCGTGGTAGCCTTTTCACCTCTAGATTCTGGGGAAGCTTTCAGAATGCTATGGGTACTCATCTCTCCTTTAGTACAGCTTTACATCCTCAGTCTAGCGGTCAAGTTGAAAGGGTTAACCAAATTCTCGAAGACATGCTCAGATCTTGTGTTATCTCATTCGTAAATAATTGGGAGAAGTCTCTTCCATTCGCCGAATTTGTTTATAACAATAGTTTCCAATCTAGTCTGAACATTGCTCCTTTGGAACTCCTCTATGGACGAAGATGTCGAACACCACTAAACTGGTCAGAAACCGGTGAAGACAATTCTTTGGACCGGATATGATCATGGAAGAAGAAGAGCAAGTTCGCATTGTTCGTGATCAATTGAAAGCAGTCCAGTCTCGTCAGAAAAGCTACTATGATCGTCATCATAGGCAAGAAAGCTACAATCTAGATGAGAAGGCTTACCTTCGGGTTACTCCTCTGAAGGGAACCCAACGATTCGGTATCAAAGGCAAGTTGCCCCACGTTACATAGGACCTTTCCGCATTCTTGCTAAACGTGGAGAAGTTGCCTACCAACTTGAACTATCCCCGCACCTTTCCCGAGTACATGATGTATTCCATGTGTCACAACTCAGGCGTTGCTTCAAGGACCCCATCCGCGAAGTCGGCCAAGAAACGCTTGATCTCCAAGATGACCATTCATATCGAGAATACCCTGTTCGTATTCTTCATTCAGCAGAGCGTGTCACTCCTCGTCAGAAGATCAAGTTTCTGAAAGTGCAATGGTCACACCACTCCGAGAAAGAAGCCACATGGGAAAGAGAAGACCGTCTCAGTGCCGAGTACCCCACCTTCCTCCGGCAGACTTCTGAATCTCGGGACGAGATTCCTTTGAGTGGGGGCGAGTTGTCAGAACCCTCTGTTAGGTATGTGCTAGGATCAAGACTCATTTTGCATCATGTCAAAATTTTCAAAAAAGAAATTGAAATGGGAGAGAGAACACCCACCAGATGAATTTAATTCAAATGGCCAGAATAAAAGTTACTCCAAAAATTCCTTTTACATTTTTGAAAAGTCTCATAAATGAGTGTGATCACATATCAAGTGATGTGGGACCAACCCCATGCTCATGGATTTTTCAAATATTCAAACAGGAGCATGGATTTAAATTTAAACCCCTATTTGAATTAAAGTTCAAATTATTTGAATTTTAAAAATGTTCAAACTTTACAAGTGGCTAGCCTATTATATTGTGAGGCCATATAAAAAGTTTCAGCATTTAATAAAATGCCTAGCTATTTTTTTAGCAAGGCACAACAAATGGCAGAAAAGAAAAACAAAAAGAAAAAGGAAAAGGCCTACCTGGAAAAGAGGCCCAACTTACCGAGGCCGCCCAGCCCAGGGGCAGGCTGGTCTTCTTCCTCGCGCCAGCCATCTTGTTGCCGCCGTGGCGAGCATGCCGGCGCCGCCCTGGCCACCTCCTGCTTCCCTGAGTCCTCTTATCGCGCCTAGAGACGTCCCAAGTCATCTTCATCCACTTCCCTCTCGCTCTGGTCACTCACTCGCTCTCTCTCGCAAGAAATCACACCACCCCGAGACCACCAGAGTTCACCGCCGTGCAATGGCGTGGCCACCGTGCTCCCCACGCCGCCTCGAGCTGTCCAAAGGAACCGCAGTCGTCGTCTTCGTCTCACCGTGCAGTGAATCGAGCCCGGGAGCCCTGGAGACTCCGCCATCTTAACCGACACGTCGCCGGCCGCCGTGGAGCTCCTCGCCGAATTCGTCGCCACCGCAGCTCTTCCGACCCCGCCTTCCTTTCCATTCGCTCCGGGGTGAGCTCCGCCGCGTTTTCCCCTCTACGTTTCCCTCCCCATGCACCACATGCCCACCCCGCCTTGGTCAGTGCTCCGTCCACCGCCGCGTTGCACGCCGGCGTAGCCCCGTTATCTCCCGAGGAAGCTACGGTGCCCAGCGCGAAGCGCGCGAGCTCGAGGAGCTTAGCAGTGCCCTCCGTTCGGCAAATGGCACCCCGAGCCGCCCTCCCGTGTGTTCGCCGCCGCGCTGGATGCCACCGGCGTCTAACCGCCGGCGTGGCCTATTTAGTTAGGGCTTAACCACCCCACTAATCACCCCCTGGGCCACTGACATGTGGGCCTAGGTCACTAACTAACTACGGGTTAGTTTAAACTAATCGGGTTATTTAACCCAGTCACTGACAATCGGGACCCACCAGTTAGACCCCCCCCCCACGTCATGCTGAAGCCAGCATGACGCAGTAAAATCCTTTTTCCTTTTAAAAGAAAATCCAAAAAATGGCAGAAAATGATATAAACTTGAAAAATTCATAACTAATTCATTTTAACTCCAAATGAAACATAGAATATATGTAAAATTATCAGAAAAATGCAAGGAATGTGAACATGGACTCTGTTTTTATGTTTGACCATTTTAAATTGGGTGAACAGTAGCATTTGTAGATATGAATTTAATTTGAATTCAAATTTGGAGTGAATTTGCAAATGACTTTGCATTCCACTTCTTTTAAATGGAATTGTACCCACATTGCAACCATGAACATCACCATTACAATCTTATTCATGTAATTGTGCATTTTACATTGTGTTGATCCTATGATTGTCATGTTGCTAATAGAAGTGGAACCAGAACCGGAAGGCACCCCCTTCGTTGAAGATACCGTGTACGACCCTCGTTAGCAAGGCAAGCAAACCCCCATTGATCATGTCGATAAAATCCCACTTCCCTCTCAGTCTCGCTTCTGCATTGTTTAGGATGATTACCATGATGCATTTCTACCGCATAGTTGAACCCATTCCTTTGCATGACCTATCATTTATCATAGTAGTAAGAAAACCACAATCCTAGCAGATGTAGGAGTTGATTGATATCATGTAGCCCCTGCAACTGTTACTGCTTAGTGCATGCTTAGAGTGATACAATGTTCATACTGTTATGTGAGTCGGGATGGTAGCAATCATGTTGATGATGGTGGAAGTGTGTTGGTGAATCTACCCTAATACAAGGTGAACGATGAGAGGCTGTGTAGGAGTACACAGTGGGTTGTCTCTTTGAACACTGCCTTAAGTCCGAGTTCTTGTGTGGTGATCCAAGAAGAAGAGTGCAACCACACATTGGGCTCACTGACCCCTCTCGACCTAGTACCTCACCCCGTTCGAACCCCAGAAGTCGCATTAGTTCGCAAGGTCTTGTAGGGCTATGGCACGGTCTGCGAAGTGCAAGAACGGCTAGTCAGACCGGCTTGGGACCCTGCACACATCGTTCGAGGCCGTACTAGAACCTCGGCCGGACTTCCTTACGGATTCCCCACAGATAGGAGACTCTCTGGACTAGAACGGAGCTGTGGGCGAAGTGTCGTGGCAACATCCTCGCCGGTACTTGCTTGAAGGGTCCCACTTCCAGGCGGTAACTGATGTGTGTGTGTGTGTGTGTAGCGGTGCACCCCTGCAGGGTTAACAAAACTATTCGAATAGCCGCGTCCACGGTTAAGGACTTCTTGGAAAGCTTAGCTTGATTATTAGGCAACTTGAAGTGGATACTTATAAAACTTGCCAAGATAAGTGTGAGTGCTATGGCGTGCTTTCTCGTGGGGAAGTCGAGGAAGACACCATAGTGGTGTAATTGGTTGGAGACATGTAGTGGACTCGTGTATGCTTATTACCTCAAGTCTGGTACTCGTAGTTCAGGACTAGCCAAGTCAAAGCTGGCACTTCTGCTTATGAAGCCCACCTCCTTTTACCTTGATACATGTGCGTGAGTAGTATAGCTCATACGTAAGTCTTGCTGAGTACGACTTTGCACTCGCGTTTTCTTATTCTATGTTTTAGATGAACCCACTGACCCCGAAGGTGGATTCTTCCTGGACCTCGACGACTGAATCCAAGCTAGTGTAGTCCCAGTCAGACGACTGGTCCCTCGTGGAAGGGCTTGTTTATAAATAAGGCTTCTCTAAGCCATTGGTTAAACTTGTCTGTACTCAGACCTACTTTGCTTCCGCATGTTTGATGTAATGTTGGATCACGGTCTCGTGATCTCTATGTGCACTCTGTAAGAGTTATCAATAAAGTTGTATACTTTGTAGAGAATTGCAATGATATCAGCTGTTCATACTAGACATGTGTGTTGCGTGTATGAGTATAACATGCATGTATTAATATGGGTTTTTGAGATATTAGTTGTGATCTGGCTGGCGGTCTTTTATACACTAAGTGGCCCTTAGATGTGCACACTCTGTTGTATGATCGAGCCCGCCCTAGACCCCGACTAAGTGATCGGGCTGAAGTAAGTCTATGTAAGTGTTATAATACAATAGAGAGTATGGTTGAGGCGACTTGTCTATGAGTATGGGAGTTCACCACCCATCTCATTTAGACTTGTGTGCGGACGATGAGGACCCATCTCATTTGATCATCCGGCCTTGTCTGCTTAGAAAGGTGGGTGCGGTTCTCGGCTCTCCATATGATTGTGTTGTAGCGGTTCTTCATACGCTAACCCCGGGTCCCGACATAGCCGGTTACCACCAACCGGCTTTAGAGACACGGGCACGAAACCATTCTTTGTGGCGCTAAGAAAATCAAAATCTGACAAGTCGCGCCCCGTCAATAAAGTAGCATGTGGATGTTGCCAATCCACCGGTGCATCAGCCAAAGCAACACAGGCCGAATTATCCTCATGAACAACCTCCACTTCCTCATCAACCCACTGAATCAAGAACTGGTGCATAGTTGATGGTACGCATTGATTTGCATGAACCCAATCGCGCCCGAGTATGACATTGTAGTTACCATGCACCTCAGCAACAAAGAACGCGGTAGCCAAAGTCTTGCTCCCCACCGTAAGTTCTACATACATGACACCTTTGGCTTCAGTTTTTTCCTTGCCTTCAAATCCATTGAGCACAATATTGGTCTAAATAAATTCCGCCTCATTCAAACCCAACTTTTTGAAGACCGAATAGGGGATAAGATTCACAACATCACCACCATCAACAAGCATCCTAGAGACCGGTGATCCATTAATATGACCTTTGAGGTACAATGGCCTCAAGTGCGTCACCGGTTCTTTTGGCTTTGATACGTCCCAAACGTATCTATAATTTCTGCTTGCTCCATGCATGTCTTGTGTGACTTTGCCATGTTTTTCTTGAACTTTCATACACTTTTGAACATATTTGGACTAATCTATTAACCCAGTGCACCCAGCTTCCAGTTGCTGTTTTCTGTTGTTTTTGTATTTCAGGTTTTTCGGCCATTAAAAGTGCTCCAAAAAACCTAGGAAAATCAGATAAAAAATCAGCATCGCGGAAGCTTCCGGAAACACCAAAGCCGCGCCAGGAGGCCTCCTGGCTGCCTGGTGTGTCCCCTCGACGCCCCCCTTCGCCTATATTTACCCCCTGTGACGGAAACCCCTAAGATGAACTCCTTTTTCGCGATCTCGCCTCTGTTCCGCCGCCGTTTCAAGATCGGGGCTGCTTGGAGAAGCTGCTCCGGCACCCTACCGGGAGAAGCTACCCCCTCCGGGAGACCATCCATAGCCATGGATGCCTCCCGTATGTACCGTGAGTAGTTCCCCTTGGACCATGGGTCCGTGACCAGTAGCTATGTGATCTATCTCTCCCTCTTTTGTGCCTCCACTTTCGAGTCCTCGTGAGCTGCCTCACATGATCGAGGCATCTATGTAATTTCTGTTGTTGCTATGCTGAGTTTGTTGGGATCTGATGGATTATGAGACTATGTTCAGATTGTGATGAGTAATATATTTGGTTCTTCTCTTTTATATTTTGTTCTTGAGTAAATTTTTGCATGTTCTCCGTTGCGGTATTTGCTTTTGCCAAGTATTTTATTTGCAACTCCAAGAGAGAGCGTTATGCTCGATTGTGGGTTCAGCCCCTTGATGTCTAGCTTGAGTGACAGAAACATGAGACTAAGGGATGTGTTGTTGCCACCAGGGATAAAACAACGGTGCTTGTACTTGCGAGTGCAAGGATTGTTTACTTTACGCAAAGTTCTTTTAATGCAGTTGTCTGTTGCTTTGAGTTTACACTTTGGGTGGGATTCGCAACTTAATACCAGTGAGATGTTCTGGATAGATATCTCATGGTGGATGATTCGTAGTAGATCCAGATGGATTTAGGTCTACTTACCTTGGCGTACTGCCCATTGCTTTTGAGCCCTTCCTTTCTTTGCAGCATAGTTAGCATTGCGGTGCCTTCATAATCCTGTCAATTGCCTAACTGTGATTTGTTTACCTCGCTAGCACTTTTATCGTCTTTTGGGAGAGAGACATCACTAGTGAAAATCACGGGACCCCAGTCCATCTTCACATTATTGTTCACACTACCAATTTACTTTAAGTATTTATGTCAGAACCCTAATTTTAGGTTTTTGCTTTTCTAAGTTTGCATTTTTGCATCATGAAAAAAATTGCAAAAGAAAAGGAAATGGGGAAAAGAAAAGCCCTAAGTAAATTAAATAAAAAGGCCAGAAATAAATCTTTTTCCAAAATTCTTTTGGATGTGTTGAAAAATCCTAAAAATGAGTGTGATCATTTTAAAAGTGATTTGGGATTAATCCCATGCTCATAGATTTTTCAAAAACCCAAATAGTGGTTTGGAAATTAAATAAATTGCCTATTTGAATTGAAATTCAAATAATTTGAATTTCAAAAATTCCCAAAACTTGGGGTTGACTTCTATAGAGTCACCTAGATTTTATAAAAATAATTGGGAGTTTTTACAAATGCCCTAGCTATTTATTTTAAATGGCAAAACAAATAACAATAAGAAAATAAAAGAAAACAAAAGGCAGAGCCTTACCTTGCGCCCAGGGCGAGGCCCACTTACCTGGCCTCGGCCCAGCCCAGCCACACCTCCCTGTCGTCTTCCTCCTTGCCAGAAGGAGAGACGGAGGCGCCGTGCACTGCGCATGGCCGCCACCTCCACCTCCTCGCCACCTCCTGCTCTCCCCCGCTCTTCTCCTTCGCGCTGGACGACGCCTGGAAGACCCAAGGTCCTTCTTCCCCCTCTCCCAGTTCATCCCTCTCCCTCTCTCGCCGTTTTCCGCGCAAGCCCGAGAGCTCTCCTCGCCGCCGTCGTGCCCGCGTGTGGCCACCGGCCCCTTCTCGTTGAGCTGAGGTGTCCAGGTGTAACAGCCAGGTTTTCACAAAAAAATCAAAAATTTTGTTTTCGGTGTGAATTGTTTGATTGTCTGATTGTTTGCGGTGTTTGCATCCCCGATTTATCGATCGGCGATTATATTTCCCCTCTTATCTCGTATCGGACGAAGACCCACCCCTGCCACCCTGACACTCGACCTTTGCGACACCGGGTTTCACCCGATCACCGTCGCGAAATCCGCACGAGACCAGCCGCAGCCAACGGAACGAAAAACTCCGTTTAATAATTAAACGGGATATTTTTATAGTGCGCCGGAAAGTGTTTTCGGAACGGTTCCAGCGCGAGGTGAACGCCTCCGGCTCGACGCGCTGATCGCGCAGTTCGAAGTTTTACCCGAATCGGAGGTACTGCGGACCCCCGGCGGTCAGAAACGTGAGCACCGCGCGCGCGAGAGAAAAACCGGGGATGTTTTTGAAAATTGCCAGCCACCGGGGCTATATAAATACCACCACACTCCCACCCATTTCTAGGGTTTCCCTAGCCACAATTTTGCAGCCACCCCCTCACAATAGCCCCATTTTTCGCATTTTGCCCATTTTTGTAGCAAAACCTAGCCAGATCAATCCTGGACCGTCAGATCTCGCGATCCGACGGCCCAGGGAGCTCCCAGCCACCCACCTTTCTCTCTCTCCTCTCTCCCTCACCAAGCCGCTGCCCGCCCGTGGAGGCTCCACGCCCGCGCGCCGCCAGCCGAGGTCGTCGCCGGCAGCAGCCCCGGCGAGCCCCTCTCCTCTGTCGTGCCCCTTCTCCTCCCCCTTTTCCTCTCCTCTTCCTTCCCTCCTCACCCCTCACCTCTCCCTCTCTCTCTCGCAGGTACCCAGCGCTGCCGCCATTGGAGGCCCGAGCCGGAGCTCGCCCGAAGCCGCGCCAGCCGCCGCCCCTCCTCCAAGGTCCGGCCGGATCCGGCACCCCCTCGCCCGCCGCCTCCGCTTCCTGGGCGCCCCGCTGCCCCTCGTCGCCGGTGGCCGACACGACACCGGGAGGCAGCCGCCGCCGCCTGCGGTCGTGCTCGGGAGGGAGCCCGAGTCGGCCAGCCCCTCAACCTCCCACGTGGGCCCGCGGCCCAGATCTGCTGGCGCCAGCCCAGCCCCCAGCCCAAGCCGGCCTGCCTCTTGGGCTTGGCCCATGTGGGTGAGGCCCCCTTTTTATTTTTCTTTTTCAGCCTCTGTTTTTTTTCTTTCTTGTACTAAAATTCTGTTAAGTCCCAGGATTTTGTCTGCTATTTCCGTTTTGCAATGATGATAGCGATCGAACCGTAGCTCCGATGAACGTGCCCCCAAAACGAAAGTTGCTCAGTTTTGCGTGCTCTAGAATTCGTATGTAGAAAGTTTTTGCATTTGAGCTCATCTTGAGTGTGTAATTGTGTGCTGAACAGGGCATCAGGCCGTTAAATACTAGTTTTTCCTGTTAAGTGCTGATGTTAATGTTTTGTTGCAACTTTGCATGATGATTGTAACAAATCCATGAGGCCTTTTGCATTGATTCTTTTTCCATTGTGTTAAGCATCATGTGTACTTCAATTCCATGCTTTAACTTGCCATGTTTGGGTGCTCTAGATATATTAAATCTTGCTGCAAAGTGGTGATCCTGATGTTAATGTACTGCTGTTGTTGAAACTGTTATTTTGTTGCAACTTCGGTCGACGAGTGTGTCGCGACCGTTTATCGGAATTGAGTGATTCCAATTGCATATTGTTAAGAATCATGTCTACTTCCATTACATGTATTGCATTGCCATGATATGCTTGCTGGTCATATAGATATTCTGCTCCAAAGTTGCTATGCTGCTGTTTTTGACAGCCACCTCTAATTTTCTCTAAGTCTGTTACTTTGCGATGCCATGTTGTTTGCTTAATATCTTTTGATCTGTGATGCCTTTTTGCATGATTCTTTTTGCCATGCCTTCCTTGTCATGTCTAGTTTAATTTCATATCATTTGTGAGCATGTTTGCATTGATTATCCTGTTTATGCCTTGCTCTAAAGTGTGCTTCCTGATGTTGGCAGTTTGTGCCCGTAACTTGTTTTGCTTGTATCTTTTTAACCGTAACTCCGTTTGGAGTGTGCCTTATATGTAACTTGATTAGTTTTTCGTGTACTTTGTGTTTATGCTATTGTTTTCTGTTGTTAAACAACCTAAAATATTATTTAGGGAAGAACAGTACCAAATCTTTTAATTGTCGTGCGGCACTTAGTGGTATGCCGATAGTTTACTTTGTGCTTCACCTCTTGACTTGTTCGTGTGCTTTGCCATGCTTGCTTGAGTTTCCATGTTAATAACCGTTGGTTGATCACCTGTAGCTAAACAACTTGAACCACCGTAAACGTGCGGTATTCGTCGTGTGTGACCGATACCTCACTTAAACTGTTAGTAACCGTTCTCGACGTTAGATCCGTATCGCGTTGCCGTGCCTTGTGTTTTCTCTTTGATCTTGTGTTGCTCCGTAGTAATAGTTGTGCATCGTTGATTGCTTCCCAGTGTTTACTTCTTGTGTGCTTTCGCGGGTACCTCTCGGAGACGATGCAAGCTTGCGATCGACTACACCTTCGGAACCCGACTTATCAACAGGCAAGGACTATACATTACTTATGATCCATTCTATTTCAACCAGCGGTTTGCATGCTAGTCTAGGTTAAGTTCGATGTTTGATCCTACCACATGTTTACAACCTCTTTCAAACCGATACAGCCATGTCCCCTCCCAGCAAACCTTGTATTGCTATGTTACTTTTGCTCGTTGCTCAGCCCCTGCTTAGTATGCATGCTTAGGATGCTACAATGTTACCCTGTTACTCTTTGGGTTTGGGATATCACATTATTATATTGTTGTTGATGATATGATTATTATAATATTGACTATATTCGACGAAGGATGGCAGGTCTAGGCTATCCCGCCCCGACGCTTTGTTCCATTCGAGTCACCTAGGACCCGAGTTCCGGGTATTGGTTTTAAGACTGAGCGTGCCTAACCGCGTGTGGGATTTTATGGGGTCCCCTTTTCTTACCTACCTAGCTTCAAACATTTCTAGTGGTGGCCCAAGCTGATTTTACCATTTGAGAAACCGTGTGCGTAACTGGTCTGCAGCCAGTGGATTTAAAACAAACCGGGCCAGTGGGATGGTATATCCTGTTGGTCCAAAGTTGGAAGCTAGGGAGCCTGCCCGGGCGAGGGTAGGTTATCCCGACCTCGTCCAGACGGTAGAGGCCGATTCGAGAGCACGGCCGACTTTTGAGTTTGATGTCGACTCACCGGGGGCCACCCGGATTTGTTCGTTGTTAGTTAGAGGGACCTGTCGTTTCGGATCTCTTGGAACTAAATCATAAAATGGTTGCCTGTGATGGGTAGCAACTGAGAGTGATGGACGTGCGTGCGGAGCCTCGTAATGGGCAGTTGGTACACCCCTGCAGGGTTAAATCTTTTTGAGAAGCCGTGTCCACGGTTATGGACGACTTTAGACCTACTCCTTGTTCATAGACAACAACAACTGGGTTAATCTTAATATAACTTGATCAACGTGTGTGTGTTCCTTGATTGCTTCTTCTTCGTCGGGATGCGAAGAGGAGGACATGGATAGGATAGGTGTTATGCTTGCGTAGTAGTTGATAGCAAGACTTGTTGGAGGCCATTCCTCATCGAATGCTTGGCTTCTTATCTTACTCTCTAGATCGTTAGCCACTTCATAAATGCTAGTGCGGCAGCAACCTCACCACTTACCCCTTCCTTGCCATAAACTACTAGTTGTCCTAGAATGACGAGTGATGAAGTCCTTGCTGGGTCAGATGACCACTACAGTTGGATGCTGAGTACCTCTGTACTCATGATACTACCCCCAAACTCTTTTCAGGGTTGTTGATCGACAACAGGTATGGTGATCGACTTTTCACGTGGAGACTCGACGACGACTAGTTAGGCGGATCCCGGCGGAGGGCCTGGACCCGTGTGGTTATGGGAATCGATGTTTTTCTCTTTGTCACTAGGCATTTGCTTGTAGTCTGTACTCAGACATGTATCTTCCGCTGTTGTATTGTATTTGAGGCAGTCGTATGCCGATTGAATGAGATGTTGTATCCCTGTATCTGTAATGTTGTGATATCATGTTGGAAATCCGGGGCATATGGCTTTGTCATATGTCGCGGTGGGACCGATATGTGCTTTGTCCCTCGATCTGGGTGGAAACACCTACTTCTGGAACAGTACCGCATATCGGGCCTTACACCAGGAGATCCGCCGTCGACGACTACGCCGATCCCCCACGTCAATTTGAGCAGAGCTTCACTAGAGGTTCGCCCCCTTCATATCCTCGCCGCCGGCCGCAACAAACTCCAGCAAGAAATCCGCCTCGTCCAGCTCCTCCCCGTCCGCCCCGAGCTCGCCTTCGTGCTCAGGTGAGAACGGAGCTTCGTCCCCCCCTATTTGTGCTTCTCCCCGTGCTCTCCGTGCCATTTCGTCATGACCAGGAGCTTCAGCCGCCTCCTTGAACCCCCAGTAGCCTCACCTGACGCGCGACGTCGCGGGCATCATGCCCGTGCCCTCCGTTCCCCTCCCCGTGGCCCCTAGCCGACTCCGGCGAGAGCGCCGCCGTGGCCCAAGCCACCGGCGACAAGCCGCCGGCCTGTTAGGCCTAAGCCCCCCGCTAATCTCTCTCTCTCTTTCACTGACATGCGGGCCCTAGAGGCTCATTAAACCACTCGGTTTATTTTAAACCGGGTTTTAACCCCCTCTCTCACTGACAGCCAGGACCCACTGGTCAGCCCCCCCTTGCGTCAAGCTGACGTTTTAATGACGCAATAAACAGAAAAACCTTTTAAAAGAATTAAAGAAATTCAGTAAATTCCAGAAAATAAGCAAAACTTTGAAATTGAATATCTTTTAAACTATAACTCTAAATTCAAAGTGTAATATATGAAAAATGATCAGGAGAAAATCCTCTATCCAAATTTCCAACTTTCAGCTATGTTGGAGTTGATTTAAAAAGGGATCAGTAGCTTTTGCTATTTGATTTAATTGGAATTATTTCAAATTCAATTCAAAAGCTATTCCAACTTCAACCATTGAAATGCACCACACTTCACATGTACTTCAGAAGCATTTCACATACTTGACCAATTGGTTTATAATGAACAAACATTAGCCAATGCGACTTGTACAAATGTGAATACCATTTGGAATTTGAATTTGAAATTGCTTTTCAAAACAACTTCAATTAACATGTTGCAAATTAAACCTAAGTCACATCAGCACCTTGCCATGCTTTGTTTTACATATTGATTGTGCAATGTATTATCTTGATTGTGCTTTACTTCCAGTGCTTCGGTGATTGCTTCTTCTCGGTAGAGTTGATCTCGGAGACGAGTTCAACCTCACGTCAGAAGAGTGTTACATCGTGATCGTCAGCAAGGCAAGCACCCCCTCTTTGATCATTTCGATAAAATCCCAGTTCCCTCTCATTCTCGCAAATGCATGTTTAGGATGTAGGAGATGTAGGAGTTGGTTGTTATATTGTGGCCCCTGCAACTTTTACAGCTTTTTGCATGCTTAGAGTTGTTACCTGAGGCTACTTTGTTGTGAGTCGGGATGTTAGTGATCATGTGAATGATGGTGGTAACGTGTTGGTGAATCTACCCTAAACAAAGGTGAACGATGAGAGGCTGTGTAGGAGTACACACACTACTGGAATTCACAAGTTTGCCATGTGTCAACCTCTTTGCCGTCTGCATTTCATCGGGGCGGACGGCAAAGGGATTGTATGCCATCAGCTGCCCTAAAGACAGACGACAAAGGGTTGGCACATGGCAATAGGCTTGTTTGTCGTCTGCTGCCTGGTCGACAGACGGCAAAGGGTCTTTGCCGTGTAGAGACAGACGGCAAAGCGAAAGTGGGTCCCACTCGAATGCCTCGCTCTCCCTAGCTAACGGTGCCATGTTGTGCCGTCTGCCAGCAGACGGCACAGACTTCTTTGCCGTCCGGCCGCAGACGGCAAAGCACCGAGGCCGTTAACTTCTCGTCGGCCTCCTCTCTCTCTCCCACTCTCTCCCCCGTGCCTCCCCTTCTCTCGCCCCACGCCGCTGCCGCGCCCTCACCGTCTCCGCCGCCGCGCCATTGCCGGAGTCGTCGCCCAACTGCCCCGGCCCGCCCCCGCCATCACCCGCCCCGGCCCGACCCCTCCCTCGCTGGATCCACCCACCCCGGCCCGCCCTCACCGCCCCCACCACCACCCGGCCCGCTCTCCCCGCCGCCGCCCTCACCACCGCGCGCCCCGGCCCGCCCTCACCGCCGTCGTCCCCTACTCCGGCCGGTGAGCCCCACCTCCCTCTTTTTTCTGTTTTTTTCTGTTATATGCATTGTTGTTAGTATTAGATTTGTTAGTAATAGATTTGTTAGTATTATATTTGTTTATTTAGATTAGTAAATTTAGTTAGGTTAGTATTGCTACTGTTTTTAATTTGTTGTTGTTTTTAATTGCTACTATTCATATTAGTATTGTTACTAATAAGATAGATTTAGTTTTAGTTAGCAATTAGATAGATTTAGTATTGGTTTTATTTCTTTTAGTAATTTAATTAGTGTTATTTTGTATGTATTGTTAGCACTAGTATTGTTAGCAATTAGTTTGATTTCGCTTTAATTAGATATATTTTTAGTTAGCAATTAGAAAGATTTAGTTAGAAGAAATAAAAGAAGAAGAGAAGGAAAAATTAGGAGTAAAAGTAGAATAGGAAAAGAAGAAGAGAAAAAATATAGGAAATAAAAGATAAAGAAGAAGTTGAAGGTGAAGAAGTAGGAGGAGGAGGAGAAAAGAATAAGGACAAGAAGTTGGAGAATGAGGAGAAGAAGATAAAGAATGAGAAGGAGGTGAATAAGAAGAAGAAGGATAAGGAGGTGAAGAAGAAGAAGAAGAAAAGAAGGAGGAGGAGCTGAAAAAAATAGAAAATGAAATAAATGTAAATAATAGGAAAAAAGATGGTTTGTCGAGGGGCTCTGGTGGCGGCAGTGGGGATGAATGGGAACTGTTACGGGCAAGGGGGAGGGGTGAGAGAGGTTAAGGCTTAGGGGTGGCGCATTTTGCTGAAATGCGCCACCAAAAGGTTCCTTAACCTCCCTCACCCCCTCCCCCTTGCCCGTAACAGTTCCCATTCACCCCCCTCGATCGAGCCCTAGCTAGCCGCCGCCACCGGAGCCACCTCTCTGCGCCACCTCGGAGGAGACCCTCAACGCCGGAGCCACCCCGCCGCCGCCACCAGAGCCCCTCGTCGCCACCTCGGAGGAGCCCCTCGACGCCAGGGCCACCCCTCTGCCGCCACCTGAGCCCCTCGACGCCACCGACTCGACGGCACCGGAGCTACGTAAATACAGTCGCGTAACCAGTATGCGTCTCCCGTTCGAAAGGGTTACAGTTATAAATATGCATTAATTTGCATATTTATAATAGTGATTTTTTCGAATTGTCCAACGTTATCCATGGACAGCCCGAGTATGTGTAGATTGGGTCGGTTTTCCACGCTTTGGTCCCGATCCGACGCGGTATTTCGTCAGCGCCTCCCTGTTGTTCTCCAGATACACAACCTCTCGGCTTGTTGTCGAGACGTGTATCAGGAGAACAGCGGGGAGGTGCTGCCGAAATACCGCGTCGGATCGGGACCAAAGCATGGGAAACCGACCCAATCTACACATACTCGGGTGGGATTAGGACCTATCTTTACCTATTAGTGTGTAGGTTAATTGCATATGCCGTAGCTATGTATGATAAAAGCAATAAAAAGTGGACGTAATAAAATGGTATATTTGTTGTTTAGTAGCTAGCTGTAGCAACAAGATGAGCGATGATCGTGCGTGGATGTACACTGGTCGCCCTAATCAGAAAGAGATCACCAATGAATGGGCAATGAAAACCAAGGAGTTTCTGAGAGCGGCGTTTGCAAATGGGCAGAGAAAAACCTGGTGCCCCTGCGTTAGGTGCGACAATTATAAACAGGCGACAGAGGTGGATATGGGTAAACACTTGCAGAAGTGGGGTTATAAGCCTGGTTATACGGTGTGGACCTTCCATGGCGAGTCTGGCGGACGACGGAGAGAGGAGGTGGTCCGTCAGCGCACGGATGAGTACGGACCGGGATCAAAGACATGGTGCAGGACTTTGACGATGCGCGGGATGAGAACGATGAGATGGAGGAATCTGCGAAGGCCTTCTATGATATGTTGGAGTCTTCCAAACGTCCGCTGCACGCTCACACTGAGCTTTGTCATCTCGATGCCATCGCACAGTTGATGGCTTTGAAGGCACAATTCAACTTGGGCACAGATTGTTACAATGCGATCACGACCCTAATTAGGCGGTTTCTACCAAAAGATCATGTTATGCCTGCAAACCTGTACCAATCGGATAAAATCCTCAAGGTACTTAAGATGCCCTATGAGCAGATACATGCTTGTGAAAATGGATGTGCTTTATTTAGGAAAGAGTATGCGGACGAAGACTATTGTCCCAAATGCAAGTCATCCAGGTATGTTGTGGTAGACAATGGTCAAGGTGAGAAGACGCAGACCAAAATACCCGTAAATGTTCTTAGGTATCTTCCAGTGATACCAAGAATTCAACGCCTTTACATGATGGAAGAGACAGCCAGACAGATGACATGGCACAAACATGGGAAGAGAACAGAATTTGATGCAGATGGGAAGCCGATGTTGACTCACCCATCGGATGGTTCAGCATGGAAGCACTTTGATGAAAAACATTCGGAAAAAGCTAAGGAGCCAAGGCATTGCTGAATCGCCATCGACACAGATGGGTTCAATCCTTTCGGTCTGATGGCAGCCCCATACAGTTGTTGACCTGTATTTGTCATGCCACTCAATCTCCCCCCCTCAGAGATTATGAAAAGGAAGAACATTTTCCTGACGTTGATAATACCAGGGCCCAAATATCCGGGGAAGAATATGGATGTGTACATGCAACCGCTTAAGGAGGAATTGCAACAAGCTTGGGACGAAGGGTTCAAGACATACGATGCAGCTAGCAAAAAGACCTTCAAAATGCATGTTTGGTACCAGTACTTGATGCATGACTTGCCGGCGTATGCGCTTTTCGCTGGCTTCTGTGTTCATGGAAAGTTCGGGTGCCCAACATGCAAGGCTGCTCTTCAGTTTCATTGGCTGAAGGCGGGTGGCAAGTATTCCTGCTTCGACTTGCATAGACAGTTTCTGCCTCCTAAGCATCCTTTTAAAAATACAAGAAGAACTTCATCAAAGGCAAAGTTGTCAAAAACCTGGCAGCACCTACGATGACGGGCGAACATGTCTTGGCACAGTTGAACTCTCTCGAGCCTGATCCAGAACGACCCGGGTATTTCAAGGGATATAATTCGGAACACGCCTGGACTCACAAGACATGCTTCTGGGATCTCCCCTACTTCCAAGACCTTGAACTTCCACACAATATTGACGTGATGCACACTGAAAAAAATATCGGCGAGGCCCTGTTTGGTACATTTTTCGGCATAGATGGGAAGTCAAAGGATAATCCTAAAGCTAGAGTCGACCAGAAGACTCTATGTGATAGACCCTCACAGAACATGCGACAGCCGAAAGGAAAGAAGAATTGGTCCAAGCCAAGGGCCTGGTTCAATCTTGAAAGGGGGCATATCAGGGAAATTCTCTTGTGGGTGCAAAAAAGTTTGATGTTCCCTGATGGGTATGCAGCGAATTTGAGGAGGGGAGCGAGTCCTGAAAAATATAAAATATTAGGGCTGAAGAGTCATGATTGGCACATATGGCTTGAGCGGGTAATGCCGGTGATGTTGCGCGGCTATATCCCCGAGGAAGAGTGGCTAGTACTGGCAGAACTGAGCTATTTCTTTCGTGTTCTTTGTGCTAAAGAACTATCCGATGGCGTGCTAGAAGACATGGAAGATATGGCATCGGAGTTACTCTGCAAGTTAGAGAAGATCTTTCCATCGGGTTTTTTTAATCCGATGCAGCATTTGATATTGCATCTCCCGACCGAGGCAAGATTAGGGGGCCCTGTGCAAAATCGTTGGTGCTATTCAACGGAGAAAATGCAGAAGACGCTTCGAGCAAAATGTAAAAATAAACGTAAAATTGAAGCATCGATGGCCGAGGCTTTCATTACCGAGGAGGCGGCAAACTTCGTGACAGCACATTATGAAGCCAAAAATCGCCATTTGCATAATCCAAAGCCTCGGTACAATACTGGCGACCCCCAACGGCGTCAATCCAACCTCAGCCTATTCAAAGGGAAGCTTGGACCTGTTGGTGCTTCGAGAAATAAGATTTTGGATATCAAAGAATGGCAGACTCTTACACTGTATATCTTCACCAACCTAACAAAAGTGCGACCGTACATCGAGTAAGTGCTCGGTACGTACATTGTTTCGCAACTTCTAATAATTCTTGTTTCTTATTAATTCCCCTGAATTCATACAGTCGATACGTCGCCAAATTCTCGAATGGAGTGGTTATTGAAAGTGATTCCATCGCAGAGTATGAGCTTCTTGCCAATCAAGGAGACGGCAATCCTGGTTTCATCTCTTGGTTCAAACGAACGGTAACTATCATTCATATATAGGGTTTCATTTGTTGGTTCGACCTATTTTTCTCTAATATAACAATCCTTTCCTATAAAACTTATAGGCTAATGAGGAGCCTATGGACGCCGAATTGAGACAAGTCGCTAATGGTTTTGACAATAAGGTCCGTGTATTTGAGAAATACGACATCAACGGGTATCGCTTTCATACCGTTAATAGAGAGCGAAAAATGGCCGATCGAAAAAGTACAAATTCGGGTGTCTCTGCTGTCGGCGACGGAGGTATTGAGTATTATGGAAGAGTTGAAGCAATATACGAACTTCTATTCTATGGTGAAAATCCTCCCAACGTCGTTGTCTTCAAATGTCATTGGTTTCTCCCGTCGAGGACTAGACGAACTCATGAACATGTAGGTCTAGTAGAAATTCGACAAGACACCCATTTTAATGTCCCCGATGTCTATATTACGGCTCAACAGGCCACCCAGGTTTTCTATCTATCCTACCCCTGCCAAACGGTTGAAAACCTGAAAGGTTGGGATGTCGTTTATGATGTGCCACCTCATATTAGACCACCTCCCTCAAATGAAGAGGATTATGTACCCCACATTGACCCAGAGACATATGAAGGAGAATTCTTCCAAGAAACACGCGTGATAAAAAAACGTTTCCAAAACCTCTCTACGCAACCCCAGAACATGGAAGAAGACAATGAGAGTGAACCCGCTAACGACGATGTTGAAGAGCCTGAAGAAGAAGAGGTTACTGCTCCAGATGACCTGTCAATGCTTGACCATTTACATAAAGGCCTTCCAAATGTTGGTGTTGTTGAACCTGATGAGGCCATCATTATCGACGACACGCGTGATAGCGATGACGATCCTTCAATTGATCGCGGAGAAGAGACCGATGATCCCGACTATTGTTAGTTGTATGCATCTCAACTTTAATTACATATATATATTCTCATTATTGCAGTAATTACTGTTGTATTATTAATTCTTTTTCTCATTGTACTAATTATTTTATTTTATTTCTTGGCAGGTTCGTGACAGATATGGAGGGCGAGACCTCAGGCTCGCGAGGGAGGGGTCGGGGTCATGCGCTCCCACCTCTGGCTCTACGGAGGTCTTTGCTCGAGAGTATTTCCTCGCCTCCTCCTTCTACTAATGAGCCGCCCAGGGGGAGTGGAGGTCAGAAGAAGACCGGGAGAGGCAAAGCAGGTGGTGGTCGCGGGAAAGGGAGACGAACACCTGCTGCTGCTTCCTCGCCGCCACCTCCTGCTGATTCACCAGAGCACTGCAGGGTGGACCAGCCTGAGGTGGAGGAGGAGGCTACGTCCACCCGCACGACCTGGAGTCCCTGGCCGGACCAGCCGGAGCAGCACACGCCTGAGGGGGAGGCTGGTGCCGAGCTGGACACTACGGATGAGGAGGAGGTAGCTGAGGGTACCACCGTGTACCAGCGTGGAGGTACACGGCTCCCGTCCGTGCCGGTGACTCCCGCCCATAAGTGGTTGATTACGCCTGATGGAGAGACGTAAGTGCACTTATACTCTCTTCCGGTACCTTCTATACTTATGTCTATTTGATGGCTTTGTCTTTTTATACTGCAGGGGTTGGATATACGGCAATGGTGTCCGCAATCCCAACTCCATCCTTGGTGTGCTCGTCAGGGAGAACTTCCCGGGGCTGGTTCAATTGCCCGGACCTGATGAGGTTCCGCAGCCTGGACTCAAGTGGGAGCACTATTGTGCTGCCCCCGGCCCCGCCGGATACGACCATCAACGGGGTCGAATGCCACACCAGAGCCGACTTGGTGATCAACGGCTTTTGGGTAATTTCTGTTTCACACAATAAAATCATGCTATTGCAGTGTTTTCTCGTGCACTCATCAGTGTTGTCTCGTGCTATTGCAGGTCTACTACAAGGTCGATGAGTCCAAGGAGCAGGAGGCGGAGGACGTGTTAGTTGCAGAGGCCACGCGCCTCTTGCAGAACACAAGGCACGAGATGCGAGTGCAGGCGGTCCGTGACTACTACGCCAAGCAAGGGCGCAAGCGTAGCAAGAAGGACTGCCGCAAGAAGTTTCTGACCAGGGCCCAGTACATGACAGTAACCCTTCTTAAGTCTTGAATAGTTTGCTTGATTTGATTCCTATCTAGGCTACTTATTAGTTTCCTTGTTTACTAACTTAGGCGCCACCGAGATGGTGTGCGGACAAGATGGATTGTTGGGAGGCCATTGTCGACCACTGGTGCTCAGATGCCTGGTTGGCCGTCCATAACAATGCCAAGGAGCGCCGCGCCCAAATGGTTGGTGTGCCACACCATCAAGGAAGCCACAACTTAGCTGGTTACGGGAATAAATGGGTATGTGCTTTGCTTCAATTTTCATGCAAATTCTACTTTTCTTTGTCTTTTTGGCACCCACAACTTACTAATATCGTGCTTTGCTTTGTCTTTTAGGCGGAGCATAATAAAACAGAGCCACTTGGTGTGTTCGACAATTATGGCATGGCCCATACAGCGTCGTACAAGAAGGCAAAGGCGCTCTCAGAGTCTGATCTCGCCACTCCTTCGACTTTCACCAACATTGCCGCCTACAGTAAGCTCAAGGCTTATACTGAGGTGGCGAAGGAGAAGCACGGGGAGGCTTATAACCCGCTTGGGAAGCCTATTGAGCCGGAGCTGGTGACGATCTCTGGTGGCGGAAGGCGCCATGGCGCCATGGCCATTGGAGATAAGTTGATCAGGTGCGATAAGACTCTTCCTGAGATCAAGGCGCGCCAAACGAGCTCTTCTCCTGCTATAAGGACTCGTCCGCGGCCAGTCGACCTCGCTATCCAGGTTATCCATAAGGACTCTTGCATTCTTGTTTTCTCTCATCGAATATTACAATGCTAACTAGAGGAGTGGGGTTGCAGGAAGCTCTTGAGAAAGAGCGACAGAACACCCAGCGGCTACTGGAGGAGAAGGAGCGGTTGGCAGAGGAGAAGGCAGCGGAGAGAGAGCGGCTGGCGGAGGAGAGGACGGCGAAGGCTCTCGAGGAGGCCGCGGCACGACACGATGCATCGAACCGGGCCTTGTATGAGCTCTTCGTGGTAAGTCACTTGTTCATATTCACCCAAAGAATGCGTCATGAGTGGCCTAATATGATTGACTCATGAAAAACAAATGTGCAGACTATGTGCGAGAAGACTGGTCAGGCCGCTCCACCGATGCCGATCATTTCTCCTGTGGGGACGGTGAGTATCTTTCGATGATCATCAATACCATATTGAGTGGCGTCGTGCTAACCTCTAGTTGATCTTTTTGTGCAGCATAACTCTCGGGCTGCGTCCCATGACCCTTCTCCACCGTCAACATCGGTCAACCCGACGGATGCTTCTTAGCCACCTCAGCCTTGAGGGCTACACTCCGGTAAGTTTTAAAATGCTTAGTTAGTTTGAAAATGCATATTTAGCTTCTAAAATCCTATATTTAATCGAAAAATGTCATACTTTGCATATTTTGCACAAAAAATACATAATTAACTTAGTTAGTTCAAAAACTGACATAGTTAATGTAGTTTGCTCACAAAATGCTAAATCTAGCTTAATTGGGTCAAAAATGCTAAAGCTAGCTTAAATTGGCTCAACAATTGCTAAAGTTTGCTTAGTTGCTCAAAAATGCTAAATTTAGCTCAATTTCCTGAAAATATGCTAACTCTAGCTTAATTTGATCACCATTGCTTATGTTAGCTTTGTCTGCTCAAAAGAAGAAGAAAATAGAAGGAGAGGATCTTTTTTTCTTCTTCTTCTTCTTCTAGATTCTTCTTCTTCTTGTTCTTCTCCTTATTCTTCCTATAACTTTTTTAGCTTCATTTTGCAGATTTGCTTCAAGGGAGTCATGCTATGATGGAGTGCTGCTTTTGGACTTGTAGTTTAGTTTCATAAACTGTTTTGGTCACTATGTGCTATGTGAAACTATGAAATGCTTGTTGGAACCTTGTTCACATGTGAATCTTGTATGAAAACCTTGTTGGAGACTATCTATTGTTGTTGGTTACTATATACTGTTTTTTGGATACTATATAATGTCGTTGGAGATTATATATATATATATATTTGTCAAAATGCAGGGATTTGAAAGAAAACAGATAAAACAGAAGGAATGCAACCTCTTTGCCGTTTGCTGGCCGTCGGCAAATCCCTTTGCCGTCTGCTTGCAGTTGGCAAAGAGGACACGTGGCGCCCAGCTGTGCAATCTGGCAACAGCTGGGTGACCATTTGGTCATTATGCCGTCTGCCTCCGGCAAGGCAGACGGCAAAGCGTAGGACTTTGCCGTCTGCTGCTGGACGGCAAACATATGACCGGGGGGGGGGGTGACGTCATTACCTTATCCGATGACGTCACCATTCTTTGCCGTCTGTCCGTAGACGGCAACCCCGCCGTTAACGGCCTGACGGAGCCGGCTGGCAAAGCTTCGCCGTCAAGCTTCTCTGCCGTCTGTTTCCAATTCCAGCGGACGACAAAGAGCTTTGCCGTCCGTCGATATACAACAGACGGCAAAGCACCTCTTTGCCGATGAAATGGCTGACGGGTGCTTTACCGTGCGGGGGCAGACGGCAAAGGGCTTTGCCGTCGGCCATACAGGTGTTTGCCGTCCGCCATGGCAGACGGCAAACAGGCGAATTCCAGTAGTGACAGTGGGTTGTCTTGTTGAACACCGCCTTAGGCCCGAGTTCTTGTGTTGTTATCCAAGACTAAGAGTACGACCACACATTGGGCTCACTGACCCCTCTCGGCCTAGTACCTCACCCCGGACCAGTCCAGGAGTTGCAAGTAGTTCGCCCTTTAACGATCTCAAGCAGGTGGAACCAAGGTAAGTGGTTGGCGTAGGTTGTGGGCACGTTGAATCAAGTGATCATGATCGAGTTGAGCTTGATGGCGGTCACACAACGTTTGAGTCCGCATCGTAAAAATCGGCCGGATTCCGATCGTGGTCCCAACTCAAATAGGCGACTCCCTAGGACTAGAGATGGTGTCGTGAGTGAAATGTCGTGGCAACATCCTCGCCGGTACTCACTTGAAGGGTCCATCCCCATGCGGTAAATGATGAGGCGTGTGTGTAGCAGTATACCCCTGCAGGGTTAATGAACTATTCGAATAGCCGTGTCCACGGTTATGGACTACTTGGAGACCTTTACTTGATCATAGATAACTTGAACTGGATACTTCGAAAACACACCAAGATAAGTGTGAGTGCTATGGCGTGCTTCCTCGTGGGGAAATCGAGGAAGGCACCATAGTGGGGTATTGATTGGAGACTGTTACTTGGACCCGTGTACGTTCTTACCTCTCTCTGGTATTCGTAGTACAGGACTAGCCAAGTCAAAGCTGGCACTTCTGCAAGTGAAACCCCACCTCCCTTTGCCTTGATACATGTGCATGAGTAGTTTAGTTCCTATGTAAGTCTTGCTGAGTACGTGTTTGTACTCACGTTTGCTTATTCTATGTTTTAGAGACGAGACCACTGACCCTGATGGTGGCCTCTATCTCGAGCTCGACGTGGACCAAGTCGTATAGTTCCAGGCAGCAGCCTGTGCCCTTTGGAGGGTCGTTGTATTTTGTTTCAGGCTTCTTAAGCCATTTGTTAACCTTGTCTTTACTAAGACATATTTTGCTTCCGTTGATGTTTGATGTAATGTTGGATGACATACATGTGATCTCTGCTTGTAATACAACTACTATGTCTGCTCTGTTTAGCAGAAGTTATAAAGACTATGAGTTTGTAGAGTTCATGTTGTGATTACCTGTTGTTTACACTGGACATGTATGCTGCGTGTATGATTATAACATGCATGTCTTAGTGTGGGGTTCGATATCTTAGTTGTGTTCTTGCCGGCGGTCTTTTATACACCAAGTGGCCCTTAGATGTGCGCAGCTTGGGGCATCGCGATGCGATTGCTTGTGACTCTGTCACGTGGCACACTTTGTTGTATGATCGAGCCCGCCCGAGATCCCGACTAAGTGATCGGGCTGGAGTAAGTCTATGTAAGGGTTATGATTCAATCGATAACATGGTTGAAGTGACTTGTCTATGCGTATGGGATTCACCACCCATAAGCATTTAGACTTGTGAGCAGACGATGAGGACCCATCTCAGTTGATCATTCGGCCTGGATGGGATGCCCCTCACGTCCGATGCTTACCGAGAGTGATCTGTGCTTGGCGTTGTCTGCTTAGACAAGTGGGTACGGCTCTCGGCTCTCCATGTGATTGCATTGTGACCGGAATTACATACGCTAACCCCGGGTCCCGACAATTTACTTTTCCGTTGCTTTCACTATCATTATTATCTCTTGTGTTAATCCTTTGTAAACAGCAAGGCCGGAGGAATTGCCAACTCCTCTGAACTCGTTGGGAGCAAAGTTATTTGTATCTGTGTGCAAGTCCAGGTGAAGTTAGCAACCTAGGTTGTGAACGGCGCCATTGTTCACTTTACCACCTACTTGTATCTCTTGAGTCCTACTGGAGACAATCTAAACCTTAGCATCTTCGCTAAGGGAAACTTGCCGTTGTGCTACATCAAACCTTCCACTTGGGGTAACCAACGAGGGGCGAGAGGCCATCAAGAAAATTTTTGGCGCCGTTGCCGGGGACTCAAGTCTACAAGATAGGGGAGTTGCACACTATCTTTTACCTTTGCTTTTTAGTCTTGTTAGTTAATTTTCAGTTTTTATTTTCGTGTCTTTTATCAAAAATCCAAATATATATATAGTATGTCTAGTTCCTTACTTGCCAATCAATGTCTGACTTCTTTGAAACTAGATCTTATTGGCATGGAGGATTCACCGAGGATCAACAAAAGTGGTACAAGGAACACCGCTTGTCTCAAAAGGGGATACACTTATGGAAACAAATACATCAATTGTATGAGTATGCTAGAAACTTGTGCTCAATATATAATATATCTTTCTGCAGGGATGAATCTTGTTGCTTTATGAGGCACAAACACCTTGATTTCCAATGTGAGTACAATGATGATGAAACCTTAGCTTCTTATGCTAAGAGAAACTATGATTTTTATGATGCAGAGGAAATAGAAGAATTTGTTGCTTATAAGGGTGCCTACGAAATTACTTCTCTTCTTAAAAATATTGATGATGCCCCTTACAAATCTAAGAGCCTTGCTATACTTAACTATTGTCTGGAAAATTACGATGTAAATTATTATATTACTGATCATCTTGAGAGAATCTCTCCCCCAAAGGAAGAGACTAATGATTTGCAGGACTCTATGGAAGGAGAAATTGCTAAAACTGAAAGCTCCTTGGATGAAAAAGGGGAGGAGAGTGACGAACAAAAGGAGGAAGAATGGAGCCATCCATATCTACCTTCTAATGAGAGTAACTCTTTGAATCTTACCTTATATGAGTGTTATGATCCTATGGATTCTTTTCAAATATCCCTTTTTGATGAAGTTGATGCCTTCTATGCTTATGGCCGTGATGCCACTATGGATGATGCTTACGGAGATGAACTTGCTATATTTCCTCATGTTAAGCATGAAATTTTTGCTATTGCACCCACACTTGAGTGTTATATTATCCTTTTGAAATCTCCAACTCCGGAGAATTTTTCTCTTATCAAAACTCAATGTGATGGGTTGCATTTATTTTATGATCCTAAAGACCGTGTTGAAAACAATACACGTGTGCTTGTAGGTCATGAACAACATGATTTATGTGATAGTTATATTCTTGATGTTGTTCATGATACTACTGAAAATTATTTCGAGAGAGGGAAGTTTGGTTGTAGAAACTTCCATATTACTAAAACACCTCTCTTCATGTTGAAAGTTTTGAAGTTGTTCTTTTTCGACCTTCCTATGCATGTCGCTTTGTGCTTCTTTGATTTATTTTCTTACAAGATGCCTATGCATAGGAAGTGGGTTAGGCTTAAATGTGTTTCATATTTGCTTCTTGATGCTCTCTTTTGCTTCAAAATTCTTATTCTTGTGAGAGCATCTTCTATAATCTTTAAGCCTAGCTAATGGCTCTAAAGAAGCGCTTTAGGGAGGCAGCCCGCAAAGAATTTAGGTTTTTATTTTTGATTTTGTTCTGTTCTTAGTGGTCTTGATGATTGTTAATACTATAGCAACATAATTGTATCTTTACTTTTCAAGCTTTGTGCCAAGTTTAGCCTCAGATTGCAAGAAAGGTCAAAAGTTGGTGCTTGCTGTCCAGAAACAGATTCTGTCTGCTTGACGGAAAAATTCTCAATAAATCACCAGATTATCTTTTGGATCTGAATTTTTTTGATAGCATGCTCCATACAATTACCTTTCAGGCGTCTGTTCAAAGTTTTTTTATTTGAGTTGCAGAAGTACCCCTAAAAAATTTGTTTCTATCTGTTCTTCTGTTTTTCATAGATTCTACCACGTTTTGTCTCTCCGTACTTTTGCAAACCTTAAGCTTGATTTTTATTTGCAAAAACTTTTGTGCAATCTTGAGAAATAGTAGCGCTTCCTGGAAATCCTTATTTGCAGTAGAGGAAAAGTTATTTTATTAGGGTACTAACCTCTCTAATCAGTCTACAATGAGTTATGTATGAAGGGAGTTTTCAAGTGCGCGATGGAGGATGATGAAAGAAGATTCGGGAGTGTCAAGCGCTCAAGCTTGGGGATCCGCCCATGCATCCCCAACAAATATTCAAGGAGACTCAAGCGTCTAATCTTGGGGATGCCCCCGTGCATCCCCTTCTCCATCAACAATCATCAGTTTGTCCCTCGTTGCACTATATTTTTATCACTTCATGCGTTATGTGCTTTTCTTGGAGCGTCTCGCTCTTAGGTTTTGTTTCGTTTTTAGTTTTCTTTAGATTTGTTTGTTGTAGTAACAAGTTAGATCCCAGCTTACTTACTCTTTTGTGTGGGAGAGATTCACGCTCCGCTTGAACTAGAACTCGTCATAGGATTTGCATGCTTATTCTTTTATCTCTGAGTTGTTCTTTTTCTTTTCTTAGCTACTGTACTAGTTCTTTAGTTTTTTTTTCTAGAGATCTTCTTTTGTCTTAGGTTGAACTTTCTATAGGTTGCATGTTTTATCTTGTTAGAGAGTTTTCCTGTTGCACTGAGTTCTGTGTCTTGACTGAAAGTAGGTAGTTAAAGTTGTTGTTCTCTTTGTAGTAGTAACTTGCAATAGTTTTGAGGTATTGACTAGAGTAATGGTTGAACTTATGGTGTCAAGAGCTCTTGCCTATTAGTGATAGATGTCGTATTTTGGGCAATCCGTGTGTTTTTCGAAAACCAAAAACCCCTGTTGAGAACTCTAGCTACTAGATGGATCACTAACCTCTGGAGGGTTCGAATATTAGAGTACACTCACGTACCATGAGTCGAGGATGCGCAAGGATAACCAAACCCCCATAGACTCCTCCTCGGGGTACCTGTCTCTTTGTGAACCTCCTGATTAGATTGAGAGTTACCGATAATAAGTGCATGAGTTCTTCGGACTAATGTGAGTATTCGAAAGTTGACACTTCTACCCACCTATACTTTTTCTAGCCTCTTCGGTACCGTGCATTGCCCTTTCTCACCTCGAGAGTTGGCACATACTTCGCCGGTGCATCCAAACTCTTGGGATGCTACGCACTGTCATCATAAACCTCCTTATATCTTTCCTCAAAACAGCCACCATACCTACCTACAAGGCATTTCCATAGCCTTTCCGAGATACATTGCCATGCAACATCCACCTTCTCATGACTTTATCTTCATGTCATACATGCTACTTGCTTGATCGATGAGCCGCATGCTAGTTGGGCCTTTCCCTAAACATTGCTACATGACGCGCTAGTATCATTGCATATCCTGCTACACTGGCAGAGGCATACATTTGCATACTTCATGATAGTTACATTTTCTTTATGTGAGTACCTTTGTAAAGTGTGAAAGATCTCCTATATTCTTGTAAAATATAGAGTATTGCCCCTAAAGTGAGGAAAAGATCCCAAAGAGGACAAAATAAAAAGATCCCAAAGAGGACAAAATCAAAAGATCCCAAAGAGGACAAATGAGAGTTAAATAGAAAGAGCCATTGAGGCCACCAAAAAAATAAAAAAATTGAAAAAATAGAAAAGAAAAATAAAAAGAGAGAAGGGGGCATACTACTATTTCTTTTGAGAGATCCACACTAGTACTTCATCTTCTATCCCTTGTACTCCATAGAGATCATCATCATGCAGATAGCTATGTGGGGATCTTCACACTATAGAACTTGGCTTGTATATTCCAATGATGAGCCTCCTCAAATGAGCTCTAGGTCTTCTTGAGAAAGCAAGTTGGATGCACCCCCACTAGTTCCATTGGAGAGCTTACCTTAGCTCACATGTGCATCTGTTGTATGGCAATCCCTACTCCTCACATCATATCTATCATATGGCTTTCTTTCGCCTATGATTGTCCTCATTGATGTGAGCCTTTCACACCTTTTTGTCTTCCTCCTCCACCTTCTTTCTGTTTCGCCTTTTAGGTGTCAACTTTCTTGCTCACACTCATCCATTGCATGAGTGCTCAAAATATCGAAAGGGAGTGGATCAGTTTGACTTGTACCTGACTAGTGGTCTAGGGACGAGTAAAGATAAGAATCCAAAGGAGACCAAGTGTGAAACTTTTAGTAGATAGTTGTTCTCAACAACCTTTTTGCTCTTTCTTCTCAGTCCCTTGCTTGCACGCAAACACCATTTGGAGACATTCGAGTCACAGACAGCAAAAGCTCTTGCACCTTTTGTTCTTTTGTTGCTTGTATCAATGCTAATATAGACTCTTGCTTGTTCAGACTTGAATTGAATTGCATGCTTTGATTGCTTTACTTAAAAGTCCTTATTTGGTTGTGTGGCATGTAACCACAGAAATTATGCTTGTTATCATTTACCTACTCGAGGACGAGCAGGAATTAAGCTTGGGGATGTTGATACGTCCCAAACATATCTATAATTTCTGCTTGCTCCATGCATGTTTTGTGTGACTTTGCCATGTTTTTCTTGAACTTTCATACACTTTTGAACATATTTGGACTAATCTATTAACCCAGTGCACCCAGCTGCCAGGTGTTGTTTTCTGCTGTTTTTTTATTTCAGGTTTTCCGGCCATTAAAAGTGCTCCAAAAAACCCAGGAAAATCAGATAAAAAATCAGCGTCGCGGAAGCTTCCGGAAACACCAAAGCAGCGAAGGGGGGCCACCACCAGGGAGCCAGGAGGGTCCCTGGCGCGGCCCCACCCTAGGCCGCGCCAGGAGGCCTCCTGGCTGCCTTGTGGGTCCCCTTGACGCCCCCCTTCGCCTATATTTACCCCCTCGTGACGGAAACCCCTAAGATGAACTCCTTTTTCGCGATCTCGCCTCTGTTCCGCCGCCGTTTCAAGATCGGGGCTTCCTGGAGAAGCTGCTCCGGCACCCTGCCGGGAGAAGCTACCCCCTCCGGGAGACCATCCATAGCCATGGACGCCTCCCGTATGTACCGTGAGTAGTTCACCTTGGACCATGGGTCCGTGACCAGTAGCTATGTGATCTATCCCTCCCTCTTTTGTGCCTCCACTTTCGAGTCCTCGTGAGCTGCCTCACATGATCGAGGCATCTATGTAATTTCTGTTGTTGCTATGCTGAGTTTGTTGGGATCTGATGGATCATGAGACTATGTTTAGATTGTGATGAGTAATATATTTGGTTCTTCTCTTTTATATTTTGTTCTTGAGTAAATTCTTGCATGTTCTTCGTTGCGGTATTTGCTTTGGCCAAGTATTTTATTTGCAACTGCAAGAGAGAGCGTTATGCTCGATTGTGGGTTCAGCCCCTTGATGTCTAGCTTGAGTGACAGAAACATGAGACTAGGGGATGTGTTGTTGCCACCAGGGATAAAACAACGGTGCTTGTACTTGCGAGTGCAAGGATTGTTTACTTTACTCAAAGTTCTTTTAATGCAGTTGTCTGTTGCTTTGAGATTACACTTTGGGTGGGATTCACAACTTAATACCAGCGAGATGTTCTGGATAGATATCTCACGGTGGATGATTCGTAGTAGATGCAGATGGATTTCGGTCTACTTACCTTGGCATACTGCCCATTGCTTTTGAGCCCTTCCTTTCTTTGCAGCATAGTTAGCATTGCGGTGCCTTCATAATCCTGTCAATTTCCCAACTGTGATTTGTTTACCTCGCTAGCACTTTTATCGTCTTTTGGGAGAGAGACATCACTAGTGAAAATCACGGGACCCCGGTCCATCTTCACATTATTGTTCACACTACCAATTTACTTTCAGTGTTTACTTTTACGTTGCTATCACTATCATTATTATCTCTTGTGTTAATCCTTTGTAAACAGCAAGGCCAGAGGAATTGACAACTCCTCTGAACTCATTGGGAGCAAAGTTATTTGTATCTGTGTGCAGGTCCAGGTGAAGTTAGCAACCTAGGTTGTGAACGGCGCCATTGTTCACATTACCACCTACTTGTATCTCTTGAGTCCTACTGGAGACAATCTAAACCTTAGCATCTTCGCTAAGGGAAACTTGCCGTTGTGCTACATCAAACCTTCCACTTGGGGTAACCAACGAGGGGCGAGAAGCCATCAGGCTTCTCGAATATAGCATGTCTATGGACAAGATCCAAATGAGCCACCTCCCCTTCTTCATCTATGGCACGAAATTCATCGGGTAAGTAGAACACCATATTAATATCCATACTTTCACGTACAGGCGTAGGCTCATAATCTAGCAACTCCTTTTCTTCATGCATATCCACTGACTCCGATATATTCTCAAGTGAAGGAGAAGTGATAGATGGTGTGGACTATACAATAGCATTTGCATCATCCTCTCTTGGAACTACCAGCGTTGGGAGAGCCACCGTGTTATCTATTTGTTTAGGCCTCCACACCTTTGCCGCGGGCACCATGGGACGATCTTCGTTGAACCACTCATCCCTCAGTTTTTTCTGCCTCTTGCTCCACCTTTTCATGGCTCCTCATGCGCTGCAATCTCCTCTTTTGTGATTTGGATATACCGGGAGGACACCATTTAGGTTGAGTATACTTGGGGTCTCTAGGCTTGACCTCACTTGTACTGGCTTCATGATCATTAGCCATAGGACCTCGCGGGACAGCCACCACACCATCACTTGAAATAGCCGGATCATGAATAACAATCGGCTCTTTGAGTTTTAGCACCTCGGTGCCCATCATAACGGTTTTGACACCAAGCCCATCTTCCTTCGGCTTAGCGGAATATGGAATTATAGCACTCAGCGACTTTGCACACGACATTTTCCCGCTAGCTTCCTTTGGATGACTTTGCATTGATCGATTGGCACCATAACTCAAACGGTCTTGTATGGGGTAAGAAATCCTCTCATGCACGGATCTTCTAGGCGCTGCCCACCCTGGATGAAAAGCATAAGGAGCCATTGGGGGTTGCTCCCATCTACCATCAAATTCTCCTGTATAGTATGGCTCATAAGGGGGAGGCGCATAAGGGGGTGGCGCCATCCATGTGGCTGGCGCCCATGACCCGTATGGCCTTGCTCAACGCTGAAATTCCTGCTTAGGAGGCGACCTTGAACGTTTCAAACGTGATGACCGATTAGAGCTAGAACTGGCCGCTTGGTTGGCATATTTGGAGAGCAACATATCAAAAGTTGGCTTGATTTTCTTGCGTTGTACTTTAGCTTCATTTGTCTTCCATCTGCCAATTTCCGGACTCTTGGGCTTGAAAAATCTGCCACGAGTATTCTCTTGCACTTGTGGTTGCCCCCCAGGTGTAGGATTCTTGATGGTGATCTTGATAATCTCCCCACTACCGGGTTGCTTGTCAAGCACCAATTTCCTCTCCGAGACCTTGCTGCCATCTTTGCTTTTTCTAGATTCACCAATGACAACATTGTCCTTGTTAGCTGATTCAGCTATGTCAGGCCGAATTAACATCTTCCTCCACTCCTAATCCATAGTGTTCATGGGGAAGGGCTGCTTATCTACTTGCATCTCAGAAAAATTCAATCGTCCGTCATTAATGGCCGATTGTATCTGTCGTCGAAAAACATTGCAATCATTAGTAGCATGAGAAAAAGATTATGATACTTTCAATATACACGCCGTTTTAGTTCCTCAAACTGCGGTAAAGCGTGAGACATTTTAATAAAATTATCTTGCAGCAAAGCATCAAATATTATATCACATTTAGCAATGTTAAAAGTAAACTTCATATCATCATCACGATTCTTATGAATCGTCTTTAAATCTTGACAAGTAAAAGGTTTGGCCTTGGATGGCCAAACATACTCGGTGGTATAGACATTAGCTTCATCGTCTGAATCACTATTATATTCAATCATATTCACCTTAGTACGATCAATCTTATATCTATGCACCTCTTTATTCTCTTTGCCACGGCTCTCTTGAGCTAAAGCCCTTTGCAAGACTTGATTAATAGTTAAGAACTCATGGCCTTCTAACCTATCTTTAATGTAAGTTTTTAAACCATTCAATACAAGATCAGCTAAATCCCTCTCACTTATCACTAAACTATAACACCGATTTTTTGTGTCCCTAAACCTCTTGACGTAATCGGAGACCGATTCATCATTCTTTTGTTTAACCGATGTAAGATGTGACAGTTTAAGTTCATTATCACCACTGTAAAAATGATCATGAAATTTTTGCTCAAGATGAGGCCATGCAAGAATAGAACCATGCGGCAAAGATGAAAACCATGAAAAGCAGTACCAGTCAATGATAAAGGAAAAAAACGTATTTTCAACTCTTTTGATGAAGCTACTTCACCTAATTGAGCCAAATATTGACTAATATGCTCCCATGTAGTCTTTGTGCCATCCCCACTAAACTTAAAAAAATCTGGAATTTTATATCCTGGAGGACATTGAATTTCGTCGAAATACTCAGGATACAGCTTTTGATACATCCGATTCCTAGGTAGTTCCACACCAAAGATTTCTCTAAGCATCTTGGTCATCTCCTCTCTAAGGTTAGCTAACGCATCATCTGTATTAGACGATGTTTCTTGTGACACTGGCACATGAGGAGTATGATTTGGGGCTACATGTGTGTATACCGAACCATAATTCGGCAATGATCCAATATTATCCCTACTTGTAAACAAAATTTGGTTCGGCGTTGCCACCGAACCTGGCATACTCATGATAGGATTAATAGGTGCAGCCACAACTTGATTTGTGTAGATGGGGAAATAATTCATCGGCATGGGAGGCCCCGATGATATTGGCAAAACTGAACTAGGGTTTCCCAAACTAGTACGTGCACCAATACTACCACTAGATAATGGAGGCATATTATTTTTAGCACTAGTATTCTCAACGCAAGCTCGGTAAAACAAATTATTCCCGTCGGTAATACAACTATAAATTTTAGACCATTGTTGAGGAGAAAAGGTAGTACTCACAGAGGGTTTAACTTGCTCAACATGAAGAGGAGGGAACTTCATTTCTCCAATCGGAGAAATATTGCCTTGGCGATCTTTCTTGAAATTCCCAAGGATACAGCTCCTTCTCTTCACGTGCCTTCTTGTACTCCTCATAAGCTCGGCGATGGTCCTCCGATAATTCCTCAAGACTAGGCTTGATGATGTTACCGGCGTCAACTTCCGATGGATTGGGAAGATTATCTCTGTTTGTCATGGTTGATGATGAATCTTGATCTATTGTCCCCATCGGAGTCGCCAAAAAGTGTGTTGACACACGAACACGTCACGTGTACCCTCGACGCCGGGGGTGATGCACCGCAGCTCACGTCGACGGAGATCCGTCCGGTTGCGCGATACGCAAGACAACCGGCGGACGCTTTTGAGCACTCGAAACCCCACACGCCCGGGAGAGACCCCATCTGGGCGCACGACGGCTATGGGCTGCCCTAGGTCGACCTTATCACGCCTAGAGCTCTCGCGGATCGTTGCCCCGCAAGAACAAGAACAAACGAAGAACGAGGGAGAAGATACGTGGAAAAGTAGACGAAATTAGGGTTTAGATGTGTTTGCGACTGTGTGTTGTTTCAATCGGCCGTCACCTCATCTATATATGAGGGGGTTGGACTTCCCTTGCAAGACACGGACTTGGATTCCCTTTACAATGCCAAAAACTATAGCCAAACTCGGATTTTCCAAAATCTGCACGAATCTACGCACAGACCGGTAGTACCGCTCTCTCAGACCGGTAGTACCGGTCGACCGGTAGTGGACCGGTAGTACCGGTATATGATTTTTTACCGTAACAACCGGGGTGCTATCGGCTCGATTCCGAGCATCAAAAGAAGGTTTTTCGCATACCCGGGCGGTAGTTGATGAGGACATCCCTACTAATGTTACACCCATACCCTCACCAACTACACATACTGGACCAGTTACTAGAGCACGTGCACGTCAACTAAATTATCAGGTACTTTCGTTTCTTGCGAATCCTTCTATTGTTCATGAACATATGATGCTGCCTAAATTAGATACTTTTGTTTTGCTTATGAATGAAGGACCTAGCATGGACACGAAGGATGGTCATTGGAGCGGGATCAAGAATGGAGAAGAAGGTGCGCGCGCGGGAAAGGACAGCGGAGCTTCCAGTGGTGATTATCGCACTTTGAAGCCACCATAAGGCGCGCATGAAGTCTTGGACGAAATACGCGAGATGCCACTTCATTATTTTCGTCCAAGGGCAATTATAGGTGCTGCGTCACCTTAATATTGGGCTGGGCCCATGTAATTTCGAAATACCACCTTATAGGCTATTTTTAGAGTCCGTATGTGTGGGGAAACCGAGTTAGGGTTGTTTTCGGACCCCACCTCCAAGGGGTCACGAAAATCCCTTCTGTTCCCCCATATATACAGCCCTTAGGGCGTCGTTTAGACTTGGGTTTTAATTAGATTTAAGTTAGCCATAGCCGCAACTTCGAGCTCTTCGTTTGTGTCATCCGACCAGGCCAAGACCTCATTGGAACCCCAACTTTCGTAATCATTCATCTTATATTCGCAATATCCAGATTGCAATTCTTAGTTCTTGCTTGTTCTTCGATTGCTTGCAGGAATTAGACCTTCGTGGTCAGGTTGATCGTGCATCCGCGGGATCAATAACCTCTCGGAGTTGGTTTAGCGATCGCTAAGGCGCAACGTCTTCGCACGTTCGTAGTCGGATCGTGAAAGTCGCCTCCACCATAATCGATCTCCACCATCTCATCGAAACATCGGGACACCTTCGCCTCTATCAAGTGGTATCAGATTTCCAGGTTGCTCGGTGAGATTTACCAGTTTTCGTAGTCTAGATTGGTTCTGTTCTTCATACCTACAGTCCACGCAAAAGCCAAAAAAAAATTAGGGTTAGATCATCACGTCCCAAAACAGTCCGAGCCTTTGTCCAGTTTTCTTTACAGTAGTTTGCATTGTTGAATTTGCGGTTGCATCGTTGTGTCGAGTTGCTGATCTTAGCGTCTAGTTACCTTAGAGTTTCGAGTTCTGATCACAGTTTGTCACGCCGCCGCCGCACAGTAGTACACCACCACGTTCCGCCAATCCGAGTCCAGATACACCACCACGTTCCGCCAAGCCGAGTCCATACACACCACCACAACCTACCGATCCGAGTCGAGTTCCATCACCCGTTCGGTTTGTGATATCTCCGTAGCCAGAATAGTTTTGAGTTGATTAGAGTCGGATTTCACCAATCTTTTGTCGTCCGTAGAAGAGTCTGGCACGCTTTCCAGAGCAGTTTTTAGGCCAGAAATTTCAGGGGTAAAAAAATTTCGTGCCCATACGTTCCTTAGGTCCAGAAACTCATTTTGAGACGTTCGCCACCATAGTGATTTTTTCGCACTTTTTCAGCCCCCGCAGTCCCGCATCGCCAAAAAAAAAGCAAAAAAAAAAAAAAAAAAAAAAAAGAGAGGAAAAAAAAAATTCAGAGTGTGCTTCACAGTTGTTACGTGCCGCGCCGAGCTTTCGTTGGTGTTTTAGGCTCGCGTCTCTAGTACGGTCTAGCCTAGGATCAGCACAGTACCGACGTTGAGTGTTTATTCAGCTTTGCATCTCTGTTTTGATTACTGTTGAGTTTTTCCTACCATACTTGTCAGCCTTCCTACAGCTCCAAATATATTCTACATCGTGCATTTTCACACCTCCTGGCCATCGCTCTACCATATCTCTGAGAGTTTTGACCCGTTGGTTGTACATCACCACCTGCTGCTAGGTAAGAATCGGTAAGAACTGAAGAAAAGCTTGACGGATTTGTGCTTTCCACCACCCCACATCCCATTAGTCGAAGTAGGATCATACTTCTGTGTGTTTTCTATTTCTGCTAACCATGCCAGGATCCCATGATGAAGTGGCGCGGGATGCACCTGATTGGGAGAATATGACAAACAAAGCATTACATGATAAATTTGCACAAATGATGTCTGAACAGGTGAATGACATCGAGAACAGATTTACAGAGGCGATTGATGGTGTGGAGAAGATGATCGACACCAAGCTCGACGCCAAGTTTACTGAGTTGCTCGCACGCTTACCTATACAGCCTGCGGCCGCTCCAGCACAGCCACCGCCCCCACGACGTGCACGACGTATTCTGTTTCCGGGCGGACAAGCTGCTGGTGCTCCTGCTGCTGCTGCAGTTACTGCTGCTGCTGCCTCTGACGTCGGCCAGGACGACAACTACGAGGGTGATTACGAGGAGGAGGTGGAACAAGAAGCGACCTATGAACAGCCAGCTGGACGTCCGCGTCCCAACATTCGCCACGGTCGACACCAACCACCCCCTCAGGTACGCGATGATGAACATGTGCCTAAACTTAAATTGAATCTTAAGCCGTTTGAGGGTAGATATATTCCTGATGCTTATCTTGCTTGGGAGTTAGAAACTGAACAACGCTTTACATGTTTACAATATCCTGAGAATAGACGTGTTACTGCTGCTGTTTGTGAATTCACGGGTTTTGCATCTATTTGGTGGTCTGAACATTGTAGATTGCATGCTAATAACATTCCAACTACTTGGGCTGCGTTAAAAGATGCTATGCGTACTCGCTGGGTTCCTCCTTATTATCAACGTGAATTACTACAAAAATTACAGCGTTTGAGACAAGGAAAAAATTCTGTAGAGGAATATTATCAAGAATTACAAACTGGATTGATTAGATGTGGCCTAGTAGAGGATAATGAAGCTATGTTTGCACGTTTTATAGGTGGCTTAAACAGGGAGATACAAACTATTCTAGAATACAAGGACTATGCTACTATTACTCGTTTGTTTCATCTTGCTTGTAAAGCTGAACGTGAAGTGCAGGATCGACAGGCCGCTACGAGACCTAACTTTTCTGCAGGACGAAATACATCATGGACATCGCGTGGACCTTCTACATCCACACGTCCTGCTGCTCCACCCTCTACTTCAGCCGCTCATTCTTACAGGGAGCCACCAAAACAGTCAGCGCCACCATTCAAGGGTGCACAGAGTGGTCCAGCGGCGAGTTCTTCTTCATCCATGGCTTCCACAGGGCAAACACGAGATCGTGATATTAAATGTCGCAGGTGCCAAGGTGGAGGTCACTTCGCAAAAGACTGTCCCTCCAAGCGTGTGATGATTATTACGGCGGATGGTGGGTATGAGTCAGCGAGTGACTATGATGAGGAGACTTTAGTTCTCATTGCTCATGAGGAACAGGGTGCCCATGATGATGCTCATGATATGGAGTATATGGCTCCTGATGATGCAGATAAATATGCTAGTTTGGTTGCTCAACGTGTGTTAAGTGTGCAGGTAACGAAGGCTGAGTAAAACCAGAGGCATAATTTGTTCCACACAAAGGGAGTGGTGAAAGAACGTTCGGTTCGCATCATCATTGACGGAGGGAGTTGCAACAACTTGGCTAGCATGGAGTTGGTGGAGAAGCTATCTCTCACCACAAGACCACACCCCCATCCGTACTATATTCAGTGGTTTAACAATAGTGGTAAGATTAAGGTAACGCGTTCTGTTCGTGTGCACTTTAGCATTGCTGCATATGCTGATTATGTTGATTGTGATGTGGTACCCATGCAAGCATGCTCTCTTTTACTTGGTAGACCATGGCAATTTGATAGGAACGTTGTACACCATGGTAGGACAAATCAGTTTACTCTGGTTCATCAGGATAAAAATATTGCTTTACTTCCTATGTCTCCTGAACAAATTGTGAAAGATGATCTTGCTAGAGCTAGTAAAGCTAAACAGGAGAAAAATAAGAGTGAAAATGAGATAGCAGCCAAAGAATTTGAGCAACAACATAAGACTAATAGCAAATCTTCTTCTGCTGTGTCTAATGAAATTAAATTGACTAGTCCAACTTTGCTTGCTACTAAAGTTGATATTTCAGATTTGGATGTTAGTCAATATGTGTGCTATGCTTTTGTGTGCAAAGAAGCTTTGTTTTCATTTGAGGAATTGCCTCCTTCTTTGCCTCCTGTTGTCACTGACCTTTTGCAGGAGTTTATTGACGTCTTTCCACAAGACGTACCACCGGGATTACCACCTATTCGAGGGATTGAGCATCAGATTGACTTAATTCCCGGTGCTTCACTGCCCAACCGTGCGCCATACCGTACCAATCCGGAGGAGACAAAGGAGATTCAGCGTCAAGTACAAGAGCTACTCGACAAAGGTTACATACGTGAATCCCTTAGTCCTTGTGCTGTTCCTGTTATATTAGTGCCTAAAAAGGATGGAACATGGCGTATGTGTGTTGATTGTCGAGCCATTAATAATATTACTATTCGTTATCGTCATCCTATTCCTAGGTTAGATGATATGCTTGATGAATTAAGTGGCTCTACCATGTTTTCCAAAGTTGATTTGCGTAGTGGATACCATCAAATTCGCATGAAATTAGGAGATGAATGGAAAACGACATTTAAAACTAAGTTTGGATTATATGAGTGGTTAGTCATGCCTTTTGGGTTAACTAATGCACCTAGCACTTTCATGAGATTAATGAACGAGGTTTTACGTGCTTTCATTGGACGATTTGTGGTAGTCTATTTTGATGATATACTGATTTATAGCAAATCTTTGGAGGAACATTTGGATCATTTACGTGCTGTTTTTATTGCTCTACGTAATGCACGTTTGTTTGGTAACCTTGGGAAGTGCACCTTTTGCACCGACCGAGTATCGTTTCTTGGCTATGTTGTTACTCCGCAGGGAATTGAAGTTGATAAAGCCAAGATCGAGGCGATTGAGAGTTGGCCGCAGCCCAAAACGGTCACACAAGTGAGGAGTTTTCTTGGCCTCGCTGGATTCTATAGGCGTTTTGTGAGAGATTTCAGCACCATTGCTGCACCTCTCAATGAGCTTACACGCAAGGATGTGCCTTTTACTTGGGGTACCGCACAGGAAGAAGCCTTCACCGTATTGAAAGATAAGTTAACACATGCTCCTTTGCTCCAACTTCCTGATTTTAATAAGACTTTTGAGCTTGAATGCGATGCTAGTGGGATTGGTTTGGGAGGTGTGTTATTACAAGATGCTAAACCTGTTGCATACTTTTCTGAAAAATTGAGTGGGCCTAGTCTGAACTATTCTACTTATGATAAGGAATTATATGCTCTTGTTCGGACATTAGAAACTTGGCAACATTATTTATGGCCCAAAGAATTTGTTATACATTCTGATCATGAATCTTTGAAACACATAAGAAGCCAAGCAAAACTTAATCGTAGACATGCTAAGTGGGTTGAATTTATTGAGACTTTCCCTTATGTCATTAAACACAAGAAGGGGAAAGATAATATTATTGCTGATGCTTTGTCTCGTCGTTATACTATGCTTTCACAACTTGACTTCAAGATATTCGGTTTAGAGACAATCAAAGAACAATATGCAAATGATGCGGAATTTAAAGATGTATTGCAGAATTGTAGAGAGGGTAGAACATGGAACAAGTTTGTGCTTAATGATGGATTTGTGTTCCGTTCTAACAAGCTATGCATTCCAGCTAGCTCTATTCGTCTTTTGTTGTTGCAGGAGGCGCATGGAGGAGGATTAATGGGACATTTTGGCGTGAAAAAGACGGAGGACGTACTTGCTACACATTTCTTTTGGCCAAAGATGAGACGGGATGTTGAGCGTTTTGTTGCTCGCTGCACTACATGTCAAAAAGCTAAGTCACGACTCAATCCTCATGGTTTATACATGCCTTTACCTGTACCTAGTGTTCCGTGGGAGGACATATCCATGGACTTTGCTTTAGGCTTGACTCGAACAAAGAAGGGGAGGGATAGCATATTTGTTGTCGTGGATAGATTTTCTAAGATGGCACATTTTATACCATGTCATAAAAGCGATGATGCTGCTAATGTTGCTGATTTATTCTTTGGAGAGATTATTCGTTTACATGGTGTGCCCAATACTATTGTCTCGGATCGTGATACTAAGTTTCTTAGCCATTTTTGGAGATGCTTATGGGCTAAGTTGGGGACTAAACTACTTTTTAGTACTACATGTCATCCCCAAACTGATGGACAAACTGAAGTGGTCAATAGGACATTGTCTACTATGCTTAGGGCTGTTTTAAAAAGTAACTTGAAACTGTGGGAAGAATGTTTACCTCATATTGAATTTGCTTATAATCGTTCAGTGCATTCTACCACTAAAATGTGCCCTTTTGAGATTGTTTATGGTTTTCTACCTCGTGCACCTATTGATTTGCTGCCTCTTCCATCTTCGGAGAAGGTTAATTTTGATGCTAAGCAACGTGCTGAATTGATATTAAAAATGCATGAGTTAACTAAAGAAAACATTGAGCGCATGAATGCTAGATACAAGCTTGCTGGTGATAGGGGTCGAAAGCATGTTGTGTTTGAACCAGGAGATCTTGTTTGGTTACATCTACGTAAAGATAGGTTTCCTGATTTGCGCAAGTCTAAGTTAATGCCACGAGCTGATGGTCCCTTTAAGGTTTTACAGAAAATTAATGATAATGCATATAAACTTGAGCTACCTGCAGATTTTGGGGTTAGTCCCACATTTAACATTGCAGATTTGAAACCTTATTTGGGAGAAGATGATGAGATTCCGTCGAGGACGACTTCAATTCAAGAAGGGGAGGATGATGAGGACATCCCTACTAATGTTACACCCATACCCTCACCAACTACACATACTGGACCAGTTACTAGAGCACGTGCACGTCAACTAAATTATCAGGTACTTTCGTTTCTTGCGAATCCTTCTATTGTTCATGAACATATGATGCTGCCTAAATTAGATAATTTTGTTTTGCTTATGAATGAAGGACCTAGCATGGACACGAAGGATGGTCATTGGAGCGGGATCAAGAATGGAGAAGAAGGTGCGCGCGCGGGAAAGGACAGCGGAGCTTCCAGTGGTGATTATCGCACTTTGAAGCCACCATAAGGCGCGCATGAAGTCTTGGACGAAATACGCGAGATGCCACTTCATTATTTTCGTCCAAGGGCAATTATAGGTGCTGCGTCACCTTAATATTGGGCTGGGCCCATGTAATTTCGAAATACCACCTTATAGGCTATTTTTAGAGTCCGTATGTGTGGGGAAACCGAGTTAGGGTTGTTTTCGGACCCCACCTCCAAGGGGTCACGAAAATCCCTTCTGTTCCCCCATATATACAGCCCTTAGGGCGTCGTTTAGACTTGGGTTTTAATTAGATTTAAGTTAGCCATAGCCGCAACTTCGAGCTCTTCGTTTGTGTCATCCGACCAGGCCAAGACCTCATTGGAACCCCAACTTTCGTAATCATTCATCTTATATTCGCAATATCCAGATTGCAATTCTTAGTTCTTGCTTGTTCTTCGATTGCTTGCAGGAATTAGACCTTCGTGGTCAGGTTGATCGTGCATCCGCGGGATCAATAACCTCTCGGAGTTGGTTTAGCGATCGCTAAGGCGCAACGTCTTCGCACGTTCGTAGTCGGATCGTGAAAGTCGCCTCCACCATAATCGATCTCCACCATCTCATCGAAACATCGGGACACCTTCGCCTCTATCAGTAGTACCAGTCTCCGGACCGGTAGTACCGGTATATATTATTTACCAGAACAACCGGGGTGATACCGGCCCTGTTCCGGGCTCTTACAGAAGGTTTTTCGTCTATCGGCCGGTAGTACCGCTTGTACCGGCCGGTAGTACCGGTCTCACCTGCTTTGCTATATTGATTTGGCTATAACTTCATACGAACTCGGATTTGGACGATTCAAGTGTCAAAATCGACCAGCTCGACGAGTCGAAGCCAATTAAAGTATAAATTTCATTATTTGAAGCCATCTTGAGGGCACACTTAGCCAAATAATGGACTGAATGCCATAGTCTTGTTGCCCGGAACATGGTTTTTGGTCTTGAAACAGTCTCGGATGACGATGAATCGAACTACAAAGTTGTTCATATCGACAATACCCAACTTTTTCATGTATATCACTTCTTCATTTGAGGTAATCTTATATGGGTTTATTGCTGTGCCAAAAACCAGTGTCAACACCGGGGTCCCGTGATGTTCACTAGTGATGTCTCTCTCCCAAAAGACGATAAAACTGCTATGCTAACTATGCTACAAAAGAAAGGAAGAGGATCAAAAGCATGGGTAGTACGCCAAAATAAGTAGACCGAAATCCAACTACATCTACTACTAATCATCCACCTTGAGATATCTATCCAGAATATCTCACTGGTATTAAGTTGCGAGCCCTACCCAAAGTGTAAACCCAAAGCAACAGACAACTACATGAAAAAGAAATTTGCGTAAAGTAAACAATTGTTTTAACTGTGGTTACAAGCACCGTTGTTTTCCCCCATGTGGCAACAACACATCCCCTAGACTCATGTTTTTGTCACTAAAGCGTGTCATCAGGGGGCATGAACCCACAATAGATCATAACGTTCCCTCTTGGAGTTACTACCTACTACTTGGCCAAAGCAACAGCAACAGAGAACATTCAAGAATTACTTAGGAACGAAAATATAAAAGATAAGAACCAAATATATTACTCTATCACAATCTGAACATAATCTCATATTCCATCAGATCCCATCAAACTAAGCATAGCAACAGTAGAAAGATTACATATGTGCCTCGATCATGTAGGGCAGCTCACGAGGTCTAAACCATGAAGAACAAAGAGGGGAGGAGAACATCACATAGCTACTGATCACGGACCCTTGGTCCAAAGAAAACTAGTCACGGCACATCCGGAAAGCGTACATGGTGGAGGGGAACCTCCCGGAGGTCGATCCTCCCTCTGGCAGGGTCGGCGGCGGAAAAGAGGCGAGATCGCGAAAAAGGGTTCTGTCTTCGCTAGTTTCACGTAATGGAAGATATATAGTCGAAGGGGGCATCCAGGGGGGCCACCAGGGGTCCAGGCGCCCCCTGGCGCGGCCAAGCCCTATGCCGCGCCAGGTGGCCGCCTGGGTCCCTGGTGGGTCCCACCTGGTCCTCTTTCGGGACTCCGGAAGGTTCCTTCACGCTGAATTTTTATCTGATTTTTCCCGAATTTTTGGAGCACTTTTAATATGGGGGAAAACTGAAATAGAAAAACAGCAGAAAACAGAAACTGGCACTTGGGTGCACTGAGTTAATAGGTTAGTCCAAATATGATCAAAAGTGTATGGAATTTCATCAATATCATAGCAGAAATTGTATCTAGATCATAGCAATATCACATAAAACATGCATAGAGCAAGCAGAAATTGTTGATACGTTTCAGACGTATCAACATCCCCAAGCTTAATTCCTGCTCGTCCTCGAGTAGGTAAATGATAACAAGCATAATTTCTGTGGTGACATGCTAGCAACCATATAAGAACTTCGAAAAGTAAATCAATCAAGGTATGTGATTCAATTCAAGTCATAACATGCAAGAGTCTATATTAGCATTGAAACAAGTAACAAAAGAACATTAGGTGCAAGAGCTCTCGCTGTCCGTGACTCGAATGTCTCCAAATGGTGTTTGCGTGCAAGAAGTGGGATAGGAAATACGAGAAAAAAAGTATTTTTGTGTTGAGACTCAATCTACTAAAGTTTCACACTTGGTCTTCTTTGGAATCTTATCTTGACTCGTCCCTAGACCACTAGCCAGGTACAAGTCAATTTGATCTACTCCTTTTCGATATTTTGAGAACTCATGCAATGGATGACCGTAAGCACGAGAGTTGACACTTAGGATGGCAAAGAGAGAAATATGGTGGAAGAGGAAGACAAAAAGAACGAGAAAGGCTCACATCAATGAGGACAATCATAGGCGAGAAGGCGAAATGATAGATATGATGTGAGGATTAGGGATTGCCATGCAACGGATGCACATATGAGCTAAAAAAATCTCTCCAATGGAACTAGCGGGGGTGCATATAACTTTCTCGCTCATGAAGACATAGAGATCTTTTGAGGAGGCTCATCCTTGGAATATGCAAGCAAAGTTCTATAGTGTGAAGGTCCCCACATAGCTATATGCATGTAAGATCATCTCTTTGGAGTACAAGGAATAGAGGGAGTACTAGTGTGGATCTTTCAAAAGGATAGTAGTGTTGCCCCTTTCTATCTTTTTATTTTCTTTTTCTCCTTTTTTCTTTTCTTTTATTTTTTGGTGGCCTCAATGGCTCGTTCTATTATACTCTCATCTCTTTGGGATCTTTATTTTGTCCACTTTGGGATCTTTTCCTCACTTAAGGGCAACACACTAATTTACAAGAGGGTATATAAGATCTTTCACACTTTACAAGGTACTCAAATCATAAATAGGATGTAGCTATCATCATGTATGCAATGTATGCCGCTGCCAGTGTAGCAGGAACATGTATGACATGAAGATCAAGTCATGAAGAGTTGGAAGTTGCATGGCAATATATCTCAGAAGGGCTATGGAAATGCCTTGATAGGTAGGTATGGTGGCTGTTTTGAGGAAAGATATAAGGAGGTTTATGATGACAGAGTGTATCATGCCAAGGGTTGGTCGTACCGGCGAAGGTGGATGCCAACTCTCGGAGTGAGAAGAAGGCAATGCATGGCACAGGAGAGGCTAGCAAATATGAGGAGGTGGAAGCGTCAAATTTCAATACTTACATTAGTACGAAGAACTCATGCACTTATTATCGGTAACTCTCAATCTAATAAGGAGGTTCACAAAGAGACAAGTACCCCGAGGAGGAGGGTATGGGGGTTTGGTTATCCTTGCGCATCCTCGACTCATGGTACGTGAGTGTACTCTAATATTCGATCCCTCCAAAGATTAGCGATCCATCTAGTAGCTAGAGTTGTCAACTAGTTTTGTAGGTTTTGAAAATAAACACGGATTGCCCAAAATATGACACCTATCACTAATAGGCTAAAGCTCTTGACACCAAAAGTTCAAACAATACTCACATCAATACCTCAAAACTATTTCAAGTTACTACTAAAATTAAATAGCAACCTCAATTACCTACTTTCAAGACAAGACACAACTCAGTGCAACAACCAACTCTCTTAACAAGATAAACATGAAAACAAAAGAGAGTTCCAGCAAAAAACTAAACAAAAGCCAAGGCTAAAGACAAACTAAGATTAAAACTAAACATGGCAGTAGCTACAAAAAGATAAACAACACACAATAGTAAAAAGATAAGCATGAAAAATCCTATGATGTGTTCTAGATTTTGAAAGTGGCGCGTGTTTCTCTCCCACACAAAGTAAGATGGGGTATAACTTGTTATGAACAACAAGCAAAGCTAAATAAAACTAAAAATAAAACCTAAGAGCGGGACGCTTCAAGCATAGCACATAACGCATGAATTGATAAAAATATAGTGAGACGAAGGGCGAACTGATGATTGTTGATGGAGAAGGGGATGCACGGGGGCATCCCCAATCTTAGACGCTTGCGTCTCCTTGAATATTTATTGGTGATGCATGGGGGCATCCCCAAGCTTGAGCGCTTGACACTCCCTGATCTTATTTCATCATCTTCCATCGCACACTTCAAAACTCCCTTCATACATAACTCATCATAAGCTGATTAGAGAGGTTAGTACCCTTAATAAAATATTTTTTCCCCGCTGGATATAAAGATATTCTGGAAGAGCTACTGTTTCTCAAGATTGCCAAAAGGGTTTTGCAAATAAAAAGCAAGCTTAAGGTTTGCAAAAGTAAGGAGAGACAAAACGTGGCAGAATCTGTGAAAAACAGAACAACATGTAGTAGAGAATTTTTTGGGGGTACTTCTGCAACTCAAATCAAAAAACTTAGAATATACGAAAGTTCCGCAATTCTGTAGAGCACGCTGTGTAAAAAATTTAGATCAAAAAGATGAACTTGTGATTTGATCCGATTTTTTCCGTCAAGAAGACAGAATCTGTTTTCTGGACAGCATGTCACAACTTTTGCTTCCCTTGTCATAAGAGCCTATAACTTGGCACAAAGCTTGGAAATAAAGATACAATGGTGTTGCTACAGTAGTAACAATCATCAATACCACTAAAAACAGAATTAAAAACATCTTGGGTTTCCTCCCAACAAGCGCTTTCTTTTACGCCTTTAAGCTAGGCATAAGGCAAATGAAGAATCAAGTTTTATCAAGAGAAAGAGAATAGCTAGCCCGTGTAACAAACTCAAAAGGTAACTTGACTTTCTTTCTAGGGAAGTGTTCCATCCCCTTTTTCAGAGGGAATAGAAATTTTATATTCACCTCTTTCATGTCAATGATAGCACCAACGGTGCGAAGAAAAGGACGTCCCAAAATAGTTGGACATAAAGGTTCACACTCTATATCCATAATAATAAAATCAAAGGGAACAAAGTTGTCATTGACAATGATAAGAACATCGTTTATCTTCCCCAAAGGATTCTTTACGGAAGAATCGACAAGACGAACACCAAAATAACAAGAATAAAAATGTTTCAATTTAAACATATCATACATTATTTTGGGCTTGACGTAGGTACTAGCTCCAACGTCACATAAAGCATAGCAAGAGAAGTTATTTTATTTTATTTTGATCATAGGGTCCCAACCATCATCTAGCTTCCTAGGTATGGAGGCTTCTATCCTAAGCTTTTCCTCCCTAGCTTTGATGAGAGCATTTGTGATATGCTCCGTGAAGGCAAGATTAAGTGTGCTAGTGTGGGGGTCTCTAGACATTTTGTGTAGTAAGATGATAACTTCTGAGAGGGTGCAACTATCAAAATCAATATCACTACTATCAAAGGTGGTAGTTGTGTCATCTAGGCTCATTTGTTTGAAACCCTCTATGTTCATAGGAGTTTCTTCTTATAGGTTGAGGTATTAGCATCACCGTTAATAGGTCCAATGGGATCAGGTGTGCATTGGGTTCTAATAGTTTGAGTGTCCTCAACAATTTGGATAGTGACATCTATGTGGTGTGTAGGAAGGCTCTTAATTCTATCCTCTTCCTCTTTTTATCTATCCCATCTTTCTTTAAGTTTAGCCATCATCCTAATATTTTCATTAATTTGTAATTGGATAGAATTAATGGGGGTGGCCTTCCTCTCTTCAAGGGGAGAGGTTCTAAATTTTAACATCTCAACATCAAGGGCTAAGCTGTCTACCTTCAAACAAAGAATATCTAATTTAGCTAACTTTTCTTCTACATTCTTGTTGAAGGCTTTTTGGGTAGTGATAAAGTCTCTAAGCATACTTTCTAGTTCAGAAGTGGGGTTCTTGTTGCTAGGATAAGTGTTGTTGTTCCTATAGTTGGATGGAAACGGTCTAGGGTTGGTAGCAAAATTGCCCCTATAAAGATTGTTGTTGAAGTTGTTTCTAGAAATAAAGTTCACATCTACTTGTTCCTGAGCAACCAAAGAATTTAAAGGAATATCATGAGGATCAATAGAGGGTTGCTTGGTAAGTAGAGACATAATTAAGTCAACTTTTTCATTTAGGGAGGTAATCTCCTCGACAGAGTTTACCTTCCTACATGTTTGTAACGACCCGATTCACTAAGAATCCAAGTCTCTGTGCATTTTGTGCTAGTCCCTGGATCAATAGCTACCACACATAGTACATGATGTAATATCAAGAAGAAACCACATGTCATATATATTACATCGAAGATCCAGTATTACAATTAAGCATACCTGCATAGCTCAAGGCTAGCTTACAAATAAAATACAGCGGAAAAACAATAGAAGCTTCATGGCGTCCATCAACTCCACCGGCATAGTTGAGTATAGATATCGTAACCCTACATCGCATCACTTACTCGTCGTATACAATCCTGCAACACCGAATGTTACAGCCCGACAACGGGTCAGTACATCTGATTTGTACGTCAAGTCACACGAAAAAGGATATAACAGACCTACATCTACATCCAAGGATAAGTCAAAGGAAAGGCTTATGGTTTTATTTTTCATAAAGCTGATTTTTCCCAATCTACCTAGTCAAAATTTTAGTTTAACTTACTACTTAAGATTGAACTGGCAACACCAGTCCCAATCCACACCCTTTATTAAATCTTGCCCACTCAAATTTATTATTGTGATTCATCTGTCAAGATCCTCCAGTAACAGTAATGTCTACTAGCTCAAGGACGTCCATAACCGGGGATACGGCTAATCATGATTAGTTTTTACTCTGCAGAGGTTAGTACACTTTCCCCGCTGGACTCAACCCGAATATTGAGACGAAGTCTTTCAGAAGAGGTCACCTACACCCAACGGCAAACCGGTACCACCTATCGCATCTACATCTGCTAGCTTTGCACGGGAGAGGCTTCCTACATCCTACTCAACTAAGCCAGAGCCCATATGGCCAGCGGCTGTACATGGAAGCTCCTAGTCACCAAGTATGTCTGATCTTTTTGAGCCTGGACGGCGCCCACTTACGTTCAGAGGGTAGATACCATGACGTACTGTCGACCACCAAAACCAACCATTAGGGGTACAACCTGGTCTCGCCTTAGATAAGGCACGAGCCCCCAGGAAGCACTCCCTGCCAGTCCAGAAGTGTATTCTAATTAAAGGTTTGCTAGTCAAGTCATTAAATCCTCACATAGCTTAATGTAATCTCAAACCAATCCACGTCTACAAGCATAGAAAATATATAGCAAGCACGTGCTAGGTTGTCTAAGCAAACAAGATAAGATCATATGGATACCCTACCAGGTTTGATGCAATAATAATATAAAACTTCCTACACATGCATACGGTGATATTTGCTACATGCATAAGTAAAAATATAGGTTGTGAAATGGTCAAAGTATGACTTCCCTTATACATTCGATGAAGTGCTTCGCTCTCACGATCCAGATAACTCTACTCGTCACACTCCGAGCAATCTATCGTCAACGAAAGAACTCAAATAAGAAATCATGCCATCAATAAGAATCACAAGAACAATCAATCAAATACAACAAGGTTTAGCAACAAAAATAGCTAGGCTCGATACGGTACAAGTGTCGATGTGCTCGAGGTGGCATGTGGAAGGTAGACTGGAGAGAGTCAACAGATAAAGAATTGTCGATACAAGATTATGACCATGGAATTATGAAATCAAGGTAAAGGTCATAGCAATATGAATGGTGTGTGGATAGCAATATAGATGTGCGACAGAACACTACAACACTAGTTATAGCAGGTTGAATTTTGAATTATTTTTAAATTCAAACAGATCAAAAAGTAGTGGAATATGGTTTATAGATGATGTGAACAGAAAGTGTATGACATGAGTGATCCAACGCAAAAAGAATCACTCGATTTGGATCAACGGTTTAAAAGATACGGACTCCGGGAGTTTGAATTTGAATTTGAAATAAATTCAAATTCAAAAGTACGCAAAGTGTGAAAAGTTGATTCCATGCTAAAGTACAGAACAACACGAGCGTGTAGGAAAAAGTTTCACCTGATTCCGACACACAGTTTAGGAGATACTGCGGACGCGAGATCAGGGGGTTTTTTGTCAACAGGGGCCTGTTCGCAAATATTTATTTTTTGCAAAAAGCAATCGGGTCCCTGGCAGCGGTTGACCGGATCTGAAGCGATTTCCGGCGAACTCCGGCGAACGGCCGGTGGCAGGTGGAGGCAGCGCGCACGGGACGGACTGGAGGGGGCGACGACCGAGATACGGCGGTGCGGCGCAAGGCGTGGCGCGCAGCTCGGGCAGGGGAGGAGGCGCGGGCGGCGCCGGTTGGTGGGGCGGCCGGGCGACGCTTCGGCGAACTGGCGGCGTGGTCGGGCCGGGGCGGTGGCCGACGCTTCGGCGTCAATGGTGCGGGGCGGAGGCGGCGCGCGGGCGGCGCAAGGTGGTTGCGGTGGTCGGCGCACCTTCGGCGGCGGCGGACGGCCGCGAGGTCGGCCGGCGCGGTGACTTCCGAGGCGGTAGCACCGACAGGCGGGGTCTACGGACGGGCCCCGCTAGGGTTCAAAAAAAGAAATAAAAGGAATTCCAAAAAAGAAACCTTTTATAGGAAAAAAAAAAGAAAAAAAACAAAGCTGAACCGACTCGGGGTCAAACTGCCTACGCCGTTTGAAGTGCTATTGGGCCGGCTGGGTGGCCAAGCCGCGGTCATGTTTTGCTTTATATAACGGAACTTCAAACAATTTTACAAAAATAAATGCACATTATAAAAATATAAAATAAAATTCTAAATTCATCAAATAATCTAAAGAAAATTATGCAATGAAAATATTGACCAAAATAATAAATAAAAATAAATACATTTTTCAATGACTTTATTTAATTATAAAATATTGTAGAAATTCACAAAAATCTCAAATAATTATTTAAATAGTTTCCACTCAATTTTTCTGAAGAAGTCATTTTTTATTTGAAAATTATTTAAATAACTCCAATAAAAATAAAAATATATTTAAAACATTTCCAATTTTCTTTTATAATGAAGGAGGCATATTACCTTCTCTCATTTTTAAATTTATTGGAGTTGTTTTAAATATAAATTTCCAAAACACCAATCAACGAATATTAGGAAAAATCCTTTTATTCTCTCTCATTTTAATATTCATTTAAACACCAAAAGTTTTAAGTCCTAGTGGAAATCAAACATATCAAGCAAACAATCATCATTATAATTTATTTATTAACATTCCAAAATTTAGAAAATTTTGGGATGTTACACTGTTGGAGCGCGTTCTGTGTGCCATTGGGAATAATTGGTCATCATCTCATCGAGAAGCTTTGTGGAAGCACCAAGTGTAGTTGACATAAAGGTTCCTCCCGCGGCCGAATCTAACAGGTTCCGCGAGGTAAAGTTCAAGCCTGCATAAAAAGTCTGGATAACCATCCAGGTAGTCAAACCATGTGTAGGGAATTTCTTAACAAGAGATTTCATACGTTCCCAAGCTTGGGAAACGTGTTAATTATCCAATTTCTTAAAATTCATAATGTTTCTCCTAAATTGGATAATTTTAGCAGGTGGGTAGTACTTCCCAATAAAAGAATCTATGCACTTATCCCAAGAATCTATGCTATTCCTAGCCAAAATTAAAACCAGATTTTAGCTCCTTCCCTCAAAGAGAAAGGAAAAAGCTTGAGCTTAACAACATCATCTTCTACTTCTTTATACTTTTTCATATCACATAACTCAACAAAATTATTTAAGTGTAAAGCCGCATCATCTCCAGCACTCAACAATTGATCTCTCATAACAAGGTTTAGCAAAGCAGGTTTAATTTCATAAGAGGTAGCTGAAGTGGCAGGAGTGGCAGTGGGAGTGCAGATAAAGTCTTTGTTGTTGTGACTAGTGAAGTCACACAACTTGGTGTTTTCAGTGGAAACCATAGTAGCAGCAAGTGTGGCAGATTTTTTTGTAATTTTTGATATAGGACACAAAGATCAAAACTGAAAGGTAAACTAACACGACTAAAAAGTAAAGGTAAAAGGTAGTGGGCAACTCCCCTATCTTATCACTCCGAGTCCCCGGCAACGGCGCCAGAAATTTGCTTGATACGCGAGAGAGGATAATTGCTTCTCTCCCTTCGTTGGTTACCCCAAGTGGAAGGTGAGATGCAGCGTAGCGGCAAGTTTCCCTTGGTGAGGACACCAAGGTTGAGTATCGAGAAGTAGGACTTCGACGATGATAAGTAGGTGGTGAAGCGAACAATGGCGCCGTTCACAACTCAGGGTTTCTTACTTCACCTGGACCTGCACACAGACACAAATAACTTTGCTCCCAACGAAGTTCAGAGAGGTTGTCAATCTCTCCGATCTTGTTGTTTACAAAGGATCAAACACAAGGGATAATGATAATGATAGCAACTGAAAGTAAAAGCTGAAAAGTAAATGAGAGCGTAGACAATGATGAGAATATGGACCGGGGTCCCGTGATGTTCACTAGTGATGTCTCTCTCCCAAAAGACGATAAAACTGCTATGCTAGGTAAACAAACTACAGATGGGCAATTGACAGGATTATAAACGCACCGCAATGCTAACTATGCTACAAAAGAAAGGAAGAGGCTCAAAAGCATGGGCACTACGCCAAAATAAGTAGACCGAAATCCAACTGCATCTACTACTAATCATCCACCTTGAGATATCTATCCAGAACATCTCGCTGTTATTTAAGTTGAGAGCCCCACCCAAAAGTGTAAACCCAAAGCAACAGACAACTGCATTAAAAAGAACTTTGCGTAAAGTAAAAAATCCTTGCAATCGCGGTTACGAGCACCGTTGTTTTCCCCCTTGTAGCAACAACACATCCCCTAGACTCATGTTTTTGTCACTCAAGCGTGTCATCAAGGGGCATGAACCCAAAATCGAGCATAATGTTCCCTCTTGGAGTTACTACCTACTACTTGGCCAAAGCAATAAACAGCAATGGAGAACATGTAACAATTACTTAAAAACAAAAATATAAAAGATAAGAACCAAATATATTACTCTATCACAATCTAAACATAATCTCATAATCCATCAGATCCCATCAAACTCAGCATAGCAACAGCAGAAAGATTACATATGTGCCTCGATCATGTAAGGAAGCTCACGAGGTCTAAACCATGAAGAACAAGAGGGGAGGATAACATCACATAGCTACTGATCACGGACCCATGGTCCAATGAAAAATACTCACGGCACATCCGGGAAGCGTCCATGGTGGAGGGGAATCTCCCGGAGGTCGATCCTCCCTCCGGCAGGGTGCCGGGAAGAGGTTTGCTGGTGCTCCCAGTCTTGGAAGCGCGGCGGCGGTGGAACAGAAACGAGATCGCGAAAAAGGGTTCTGTCTTCGGAAGTTTCACGTCATGGGATATATATAGCCGAAGGGGGCAGCCAGGGGGGCCACCAGGGGTCCAGGCACCCCCCTGGCGCGGCTAAGCCCTAGGCCGCGCCAGGTGGCCGCCTTGGGCCCCGGTGGGTCCCACCTGGTCCCCCTTCGGGACTCCGGAAAGTTCCTTCACGCTGATTTTTTAACTGATTTTTCCAGAATTTTTGGTGCACTTTTAATATGGGGGAAAACTGAAATAGAAAAACAGCAGAAAACAGAAACAGATACTGGGGTGCACTGAGTTAATAGGTTAGTCCAAATATGATCAAAAGTGTATGAAATTGTATATAGATCATAGCAATATCACACAAAACATGCATAGAGCAAGCAGAAATTATCGATACGTTTGGGACGTATCATGCCCGTGCCGCACACAACGATCTTCTGACTCTACGTCGTCGTCTCTCCGAGTTGGCCACAACTGTTTTGGGTAAGTTAGTGTTATCCTGGACTTAGTATTGTCTTCCCTCTAATTTTAGTGAGGGAGAAAACACTTGTTTTGGTCTAAGACCTGTGGGATGATGGAAAAACGAAGGTGAGAAGCATTCATTGCTGCAAGGAGTCGGTGGTGATGATTTTCCTGCCATTAAGGATCTGATAACCAGCATGCACTTGGGTGGCTGACGTGTTGTCGATTCTCTGACGGGGCGTTCTCAGAGTCTGGATTTAACCAGTAACTTCTTACAGGAGCTATCGAGGGCTCTTGAATAGGTGGAGGAGGTAAAAAGGTTGTCTTTCCTAAAAGGAGTGATACAAGCTCTCACCGTGTGTAAGTTTTATCATCCCAACGTGGACCCAAGCAAGTTAACACTTGGTTTTCCCGAGCTCAAGGTTGACAACTCGAAGTATCAACCAATTGATTACTATCGGGTCACAAAGGACATGCGACATCATGCCACCAAGATTGTTGATGAGTTAAAACTGGACTCGTTTGAGTCGGGTTATGATGAATACAACCGAAAGCGTGTGATGCCGTCTCTGAAGGCGGTTGATACGTCCAAAATGCATCACTATTTTATATAGTAATTCTTTCTTATTCATTGATATATTTCATGATATGACACGGTTCTTATGTTGCTTTGGCTTAATTTACAATGTTTGCAACTTTCCGATGCCGAAGGAGCATACGCAGGATTCAGCGGTAAAAAGTGGACGCTGAGTTGCTGAAGAAGAACACCTCCAAATTACCTGAAAATCGACGGAGGGTGTTTTTCATAAGAATGACGAAGACACGCCGAAGAGGGGACAGAGGGGGGCCACATGGTGCCCAGGCGGCCATCTGGCGCGGCCCCCACCCTGGCCGCGCCGGGAGGGCGCCTGGACCCCTGGGGCCACTCCCGGCTCCCCCCTCTAGCCTATATATCACACATCGTCCAAAAACCCTACAAGGGGGAGAGTTTCACGAGTTCCACCGCCGCTCCGTGGAGGAAACCTACAAAGGAGAAAAGACATCTCCGACGGGCAGATTCCGCCGAGGAGAACACCTCCCGGAAGGGGAGATCATCGCCATCGTCATCATCATCGTCACGGGCATCATCGAGATGATCATCAACATCATCCGCAACATCAGCACCATCTCAATCTTCATCCAATCTCACCTCACAAGTTCAACTTGTGTTGTAATCCGTACTATCTATCCTCCCTACTCTACCGGTGTTGATTACTACCGTGTGATGAATGCTATTGTTTATCATCTATTTATCCCCTCTGATCATGATCTCTTTTATGTCTTGTGAGTAGTTACTTTAGTTCTTGAGGAAATGGGAGAAGTATAGTTATTAGTAGTCATATGATGTTGAAGTAATATCACTACTAGGATAATGGCCATACAAGAATGGACGTTAGCAGCGCGGGGTACAGAGACCGCGCTGCAAAAAAACGTTAGCAGCACACCTTGGTTCCATCGCGCTTTAGATATGTAGTAATTAGCAGCGCGCTTTGAGAAGCTCGCGCTGCTAAATAGTTTTCCCAACTGCGGCCTCCATCTCGAGATACAGTAGAAGCGTGGGTCTACATGCCCGCGCTATAGATGTTTCTGTCATTTACAGCGCGGGCCGCCAGGAACGCGCTACTAATGTCGCTAGCCCTGGCCCGGTTTTGGTGGTCCCACCTACCAGCAGCGCACGTCATCTATCCCGCGCTGTAGATTGCTAGGTTAGTTGCGGCGCGCCTTCGTGCCCCGCGCTGCTGATTGTGCGCTGGGAGCATTAAATGCTCTCTCTTTCCCTCTCTTTTACACCCTTTCCTCCTCACACACTCTTCTTCCACTTCTTCCTCCCCTTCCTCCTCACACCACTCTTCTTTGCTCTCCACCCTCTCCATTAAACATGGCTCCCCTCACTCTTTCCTTTGCTCATCTTTCTCACTCCTACATATATGATGTAGTTAGCTCTCTTTTACTCTCTTGCAGTGCATTCTCTCCCACCATCTAGAACCCACACTCTCATTTCCTCTCTTGATCATCTTTCCTCCCAGCTAGCTAGCAAGGAGATCATCTTTCATATTTAGGTGGGTAAAAAGTTCTGCTTTTTGAAAATGATGACTTTTTGTGTGTATGACACACCACTTGAGAGAGAGAGAGGTTAATTAGTTAGATTATGTGTGACATGATGATGATCAAGTTGGTTATGTGTATTTGTTGAATCATCGAATGATGTGTGCGCATGACATGATGAAAGTTGCCTATGTTTGGCTGAAATATTGATTTATTTCTGTTTCGGCGAATTTCGGGGAATCTGTATATGTCCTTTTTAGGGAAGGTCATGATGATTTTTTGTAAGAGAGTTTATGCACATATATGCATGATTATAAATGTTTTGATTTTGTATTAATTTACACCGTGCAGGCAACATGAAGAAGAATTTAATGAACGTGACAAGATTTTTGGAAGCCTCGCTGGCAGGCATGCATGAGAATAAACGCAAGGAGATAAAATGTCTGTGTCGAAAATGCAAAGAATAAGTCTGGATAGATCCTTTTAATGGTGGCCATTTGAAGGCGCACCTGGTCATGCATGGTTTCATGAATGGATACACTCGATGGATAAATGAAGATGATTTTGAGGATGCCGGACATGGAGAAGATGTTGTACATGAAGAAGATGTCGGACATGGAGAAGATGTCGTACATGAAGAAGATGCCAGAGATGGAGAATATGTCATAAATGAAGAACAAGATGGTGGACATGGAGAAGACGGTGGAACGCAAAAATCTGATTCGTTTGTACTAAGTTCAGTCATGCAACAACCTCATGTTCGAGAACTTCTTCGCAAGAATACGACTAGCGAAAGAGTTGCTTCTAGAGAGGAGGCCAAGCTGGCACAACTGGAGTTAGACTCGAAGACTCCACTGTATGAAGGTTGCTGACCAGAGGACACCTGCTTGAGTTTCACGCCCGGTCTTCTAAAGACGAAGGCAAAAAACAAATGGAGTCACAAGCCTCGATGATCATTTGAATTTTCTACAAGAAACTTATCCCAAGGGGAACATGTGTCCTACTAGTATCGAGGAAGCCAAGAAAATCGTGTGCCCTCTTGATTTGCCACACGTTAGATACCATGCATGCATCAACGATTGCATCATTTATCGGAACGAGAACGCAGAAAAAAACATTTGTCCGAAGTGCAATGCTTCTCGATACAAGAAGGATGGAAAGACGAAAACTCCTAAGAAAGTTGTGTGGTACTTTCCGCTGACTGCCCGTCTGCAACGGTATTTCGTTGATCGTAAGGAAGCAGAGCTAATGCGCTAGCACAAGTAACGGGAGAAGCCGGATGATGGAGATGAACCAAAGTTGAGACACCCCGCATATGCTAGCCACCTGAGAGCACTAAAAGGTGAAGATGCGGTTTTCGCTGCTGATCCGCGAAATATCGTACTTGGTGTGAGTACCGATGTCATGAATCCGTATGGCAACCAGAACACTAAACATAGCTCACGGCCCGTGTTTCTATGGATGTACGACATTCCTCCCTGGAAGTGCATGAAGACAAAGTACATATACATGAGTATGCTAATTCAAGGCCGAAACAACCGGGAAACAACATAAATCTATATCTTGAGCTACTGAAAGAGGAGTTGCAGGTGTTCTGGAAAACTGGGGTCAGGACATGGGACGCTTTCAAAGGAGAATATTTCATGATGAAAATCCACGTTGCTCACGACGGTGCATGACTATCTCGGTTACGGATATGTGTCAGCACAGGTGTGCCACAGACACATGGGTCCTATAAAACCGTCTCTGCAACTACCGAAACTCGGGTTGGATGATACAACGTCTCTGCAACTACCGAAACTCGGGTCCTATAAAACCGTGTACATGGGGCATCGAAGATGGCTAGAACCAGATGACCCATGGAGAAAGCGTGGATATCTATTCAATGGAGAGGTTGAGAAGAGAGGACCTCCACGTAAGAGGAGCGACACCAAAATCAAAATGTTGTTGGATGAATGGGAAGAGTGCCCCTCACCGGGAATGAAGAAAAAGGCACCGGAGCCGCCCCTGAGGGTATGGAAAACGAAGTCTGTTTGTTAGGATTTGCTGTACTGGAAGATCCTCGACACTCCCTATAGCCTTGATCAAATGCATATCTCGAAGAATGTTCTCGAGAGCTTGCCTTGGCATACTTCTTAACATGCCGGAGAAGACTAAGGACGGGCCAAAGGCAAGAACTGACTTGAAAATCTTGGGTATGAGGGAAGATCTTCATGGAGCACCACCGGAAGAGACAGAGACGGAGATGGGGACGGAGACGGATATGGACATAGACATGGGCAAAAAAGCCAAGAAGAAGAAAGAACATTATTGCCCCCCCCCTCTTGCTTCACCTTAAGTCAGAAGGAGATCGATCGATTTTTCAAGTGCCTTGTTGGAATCAAAGTTAGTTCCGGTTTCTGTGGAAAGATAAGAAGATATCTAGACATTAAGAAGAAAAGGTTTAGAGGGATGAAGTCTCATGACTGTCACGTGATGATGACCCAAATACTCCCGGTTGCACTTAGAGGGATAATGGATAAGCACGTCCGCGATACACTTATTGGTCTATGCAATTTTTTCGACACAATCTCTCAAAAGTCGATCAGTGTGAAGAAGCTCCAAAGGTTACAAGAAGAGATTGTTGTCATATTATGTGAGCTTGAGATATATTTCCCACCTGCATTCTTTGACGTCATGGTGCATTTGTGTGTGCATATTGTCGACGACATCATCGACCTCGGCCCGACATTCCTTCACAGCATTATGCCATTCGAAAGGATGAATGGGTTCCTAAAAGGCTTCGTTCATAACATTTCCCATCCGGATGCAGGCATCGTAGTGGTCTATCTCACCCATGAGTGCATTTCTTTCTGCGAGAGTTATCTAGGTGTCGAAAACCCTGTTCTTGGTTTGCCCATGAAGAAGCACCTTGGCAGACTCGAAGGAGTAGGTCACATCACTGGCTCAAGGTAATATCATGTGGACTATTCGGGCCGACACACAGATTTTGACAGAGCAAACTTAGTAGTGCTACAACATCTACAACTGATAGAGCCTTTCTTGGCACTTCACAAATACATCATTGAAAAGTACCACCTTGACCTGGGGATAACTAAGACTGACGTCGAAGTAACTAGAGAGCACAACTCTTCTTTCTCGTGTTGGTTCAAAGAGCACGTTCTGGCTAATCCTCCGCAACAGGGTTGTACAGACGACGAAAGTCTGATATACGCCTTAGCACATGGCCCCGCGGTCAACCTCGCCACTTATCAGGCATACGACATCAACGGTTACACATTCTACACTAAGGAGCAAGATAAAAAAAGTGATTATCAGAACTCAGGGGTGATGATGGAATCCTTGAATGGCGATGGCGTACTTGAAAGATTCTATGGAAGGCTAGAAGAGATCTGGGAGCTTGAGTACTCTAGAAAGTACAACGTGACGATGTTCCGTGTCCGATGGGCTAGGAGCGTCGAAAGAGAGAATTGTGATTTCACCACCATGGGTATACCTGACGCCAAGAGCGGTACCGTGAATGTGACCGCAAAAAATGAGCCATGGGTATATGCTAAGCACGTGACCCAATGCTTCTTCATAACCGACCCAAACAACCCTAGCCGTGTTGTCGTGAGGAGAGGCAAAAGGAACATCGCCGGAATTGATGGACTTGCCAATGAGGAGGACTATAACCAGTACGGTGACCCATTGAGGGAAGATGACGATGACGATGAACCATACTTCAAAAGAAGAAGCAAAACTACATTACCTAAGAAAGATCGTAATCCTTGGAAAAGGAAAAGTCATGATGAGGGGCTAAATTATTCGGCAACGAACAAGAAAGGAAAGAAGAATACTACGAAGAAACGTCGTCGACGCTGATCATCTCGGGACAAACTATCAATACCGGAAAAGTTTTTTGTATAAACACTTATTATTATATGATGTAATATTAATTGTATCGCGTTGTGTAAGCACTTAATTATATGTACCTATTTATATATATTCTATTGCGTTGTGTACCCCTCGCTCCTCCTCGCTGTCGCCCCGTCGTCGCCGCGCTCCTCCCTCGACGTCGTCCCGTCATCACCGCTCCTCCTCGTCGTTGCGGTCGTCTAACCCTACTAACCTCCTAATCCAACCCCTAACCCTGCTAACACTAAAACTTAACCATAACCTTAATTCAAAAAATAGAGTAAACAAAAAAAATAAAAATAAAAAACATATCTACAGCGCGGGGTCTCCTAGCTCGCACTGTAAATGATAGTACATCTACAGTGCGGGGTTTCCTAGCTTGCGCTGTAGATGATAATACATCTACAGCGCTGGTTACACTTTCCCGCCCTGCAGATTAGGTTGCACTGTTATGTTGAGTCCACCCTGCATGTTTGCCGCACTCCACTCACACTCTCGATCTCGTCGCCGTCGTCGTCGCCCACTCCTCGAAACCGCCTCCGTGCCCGCGCCCTCTCCTCTACGCCGCTCCTCCTCACCGCCGCCGGAGCCCGCGCTCTCCCATGACGCCGCTCCTCCTCACCGTCGCCGAAGCCCTCCTCCTCGCCCTCTGCCTCCTTCGTGCCCGGTTAGTCCCCCCTACCCTCCCTACGCTCCGCGCTCTCCTCCACACCGCCGCCGTGCCTGAAGTTATTTGTTGTTAGTTGCTACAAGAGAAGAAAATTGCTAGTTGTTATTAGAAAAATTGCAAATTAGAAAAATTACAAATTAGAAAACAAATTGTTAGTTGTTAGTTATATAAAATGGGTTCACTGCTATATTGAATTAGCAATTAAAATTTGTTCAGTGGTATATTGAATTATTATCTAGTGAATATGCTAGATTTTTTATTATAGTGATTGAATTTGAATTAAAATTTGTATCTGTTCTTATATGTTAATACCAAATGAGGAGCAACATAATATTTGTTCTTATTTGTCTGTGGCCATTGTTATCAAAAGAAAAAGACCATTTATATGCTATATTGTTATGAGTTGATATTGTTTGCAGGGATCCGAGTGGCCTATGTTTTTCCGGAATGTTGATTCATTTTCGTTTCGGCAAAATCCCGGCGCTCGCTATGTCCATTTTTTAGCAAAGGTCATGATGAAATTTTTCGTGGATTTCGGCATGACTTGTGCTAGAAAAGTAGGACATATCAAGTTCCCGGGATTTGCCGCAATGGAAATTAAACGACCTTCCGGCAAAACATAGGCCATTTTTTTATTAATTTATCTTTTTTTAGAATTAAATTGAATCCTAAAGGAAACATGGCTAATAACGACGAAGCCGGCCCTATTAAGCAACCTGAACAGGATTAAGAATTTTTCGACTATATAACTAGTCAGGACTCCGGGCCGCAGGCCCAACAACCCCTTCGCATCACAGAGCGTGCTGCTGACAGCGACAACACAGAGGGGGGGAAACACCGAGACCACCAACACAGATGGTGCCAACCAGACCACGGATGGTGGTAGGAACAAGAGGAAGCAGAAACCTCGGCCCCATACAGGCTCCTTGTCAGAAGACTTGATGTCCACGAGGTGCACCCTGGCACCTTCGACATCATAAGTCCGCCGGAGGTGTCGGCATGCTACAGCAACGATGTGGCGTGCATCCTTTGTGAGACCGTCAATATCAACCAAACAAACATTAGAGAAGTACCCGGAGGAGCTTTGGAGAACCACCTCCTAGAAAAGATTCATGCGAGATTCAAGTTCCCCGGCCGAAATGAAAAAGTCCTTCCGTGGAAAGATGATAATATGCAGGGGATAAATGCAAAAGCCCTCAAGATGTGTAGCAAATCCTTGAGAAACTGGAAATATATGGTGAAAGTAGAGATTGCTAAAGAAGGTTCATCGTGCGAGACGATCAAGCGTCACTTTCCCTCTATAAAGGAAGAAGACTACGAAAAATTCAAGGCTCATTGCGACGACCCTGAAACCCATGCGTGGTCGGAATATTTCAAGGTTCTTTAGAAGAAGAATGTCGGGATCCCACGCCTCGGAAACCGTGGTTACACCGGGAAGAGGCGAGTGTGGGATAAGGAGGAAGCGGCACGTCCGGAAGGTCCGCGGGAGCCAGACCCCTGGGAGGAGTTCGAAGATCCGCTCGCACGTGACTACTTTAGGTCCCGGTACACAAGAGACCCGGTAACCGGGGAATGGACCATGGACACCCCGACGTTTAATGTCATGAAATAAATGGTAAAAAAATAATATTTACCACCTTAATTAGCTTCTAATTATCTAGTCGCTAACGGTTCACGATCTTTTTTTAGAGGGAGCGTATATGGCTTGCATCAGAAAGCGAGTCATCATCTCAGACGTCGAAGTACGCGTGGGACACCGCTTTCAACTAGGCGTTGAACAAAGTGAAGGGAAAACCCTTGCACGACCCATCGGAGTATGGACGTGTAGCCGGCGCCGGAGTCGGGGCCTCCTAGAACTACTACTACAAGGAGGATAAGGAGACACGTAAGCAGAGAAGAAGGCTCAACACAGTGACCCTTAACGTTGTGCACAAGGCGGTCGAGGAAGCCACGCGGAAGGCCAGAGAAGAGGCCAAGGCTGAGGCGGAACATAACAAGGCTAACATGGTCGCGGCAGCCGTAGTTGCAGGGAGAGAAGAGGTCAGGGAAGAGCTTAAATCTCATTTTTCTGCCTTGGTGCCCGCTATGCAGAACTGGACGAAAGAAAATCCCTACGCGGATCATTTTCCCCTTCCTAGCTTCATCGGGAGTAACTCGGAGAACACCGGCTTCGCACCCGCACAGGCAACCGGGCACGAACTCGTCGGACCATCCACTTTCGGTCAGAGCAGCCCCTCCTGCGGCTCTGGCATGCCCCACGGGCCTTCCCCATTAGCTGAGATCGAAGCTATCAAGGTAACTATGCGTCTCACGCTCATCAAAATATTCGATCTTCCATTTCTTTGACATTCGATCTCTGATGCCGCACATGTCTTCACAGGGCAACGATACTCCATGAACCCTCCTATTGAACGTCGACAGCCAGGTAGTGGATGTTTCGAAGGCTTCACTCATGAATCCATTGGACCGGGTATTCCACCATGCTGCTGTAAGGCCCGATATGAGGTACTGTTCCAGATCTAGATGTTTCCATTCAGATCCGGGGACGAAGCACATATCGGTCCCACCGCGACATATGACACTTTCATATGCCCAGGATTTCCAACATGATATCACAACATGTGACATCCTGGCTTAATAGGAATGATAGACTACTCATATCAACAAGGTGCACCTTCTTTTCCGGGAGCCCAAATCCAAAGAACTCCAAAGTTAAGCGTGCTTGGCTTGGAGCGATTTGAGGATGGGTGACCGACCGGGAAGTTGTTCCCGGGTGCGCACGAGTGAGGACAAAGTGCGCAGGAAAGACTAGTGTTGGTCTGTGGGGACAGTCTAGATCCCACCAGGCGTACGCCGGGAACCGATGGGTGTGGCCGGGGCGTTACAAATGGTATCAGAGCCGACCCTCGCGGTTACACGGGCGTGTACGTGTCAGTGTGCGAACATGGGTGAGCCATGTGTCGGCACTGGACGCATAGACGTGTGCCAAGAGGGAACGTTCCTGTGGGCCGACGAGGACGTCGGTTCCTTTGAGTGGGGGTGTATGTGACATCCTGGCTTAATAGGAATTATAGACTACTCATATCAACAAGGTGCACCTTCTTTTCCGGAAGCCCAGATCCAAAGAACTCCAAAGTTAAGCGCACGAGTGAGGACAAAGTGCGCAGGAAAGACTAGTGTTGGTCTGTGGGGACAGTCTAGATCCCGCCAGGCGTACGCCGGGAACCGGTGGGTGTGGCCGGGGCGTTACACAACATTACAACTACAAGGATACAACATCTCATACATGTCGGCATACAACTGCCTTAAATACACTACATCAGCGGAAGATACATGTCTGAGTACAGACTACATTCAAATGCCTAGTGGCAAAGGTAAAACACACCATTCCCGTAACCACATGGGTCACGGCTCTCCGCCGGGATCCACCTAACTAGTCGTTGTCAAGTCTCCACGAAGGCGTCCAGAAGAAGGGTCGAAGTAGTAATCAACTACAGCGGCCGATCAGGGAAAATAATAAAAGGGAAAAGAGAAGATAAAGAGGTGAGAATATATCAAAGTCTTGTAACTAACTTCTAACAGGTAAGATGGGGGTAGTGGTGAGGTTTGAGACGCACTAGAAATATATGAGTGGCTAACGGTCTAATTTTAGAGTAAGATGAGAACCAAGCATTCGATGAGGAATCGCCTCCAACAAGTCTTACTATCAACTACTTACGCAAGAATAACACCTATCCTATCCTTGTCCTCCTCTTCGCCACCCGATGAAGAAGAAGCAGTCAAGGCACACACACGTTGCTCAAATTATATTAAATATGATTCAGTTGATGTTATCTATGAACAAGACGTAGGTTCCAAGTCGTACATAACCGTGGACACGGCTTCTCGAAAAGATTTAACCCTGCAGGGGTGTACCAACTGCCCATTACAAGGCTCCGCACGCATGCCCATCTCTCTCAGTTTCTACCCATCACAGGCAGCCATTTTATGATCTAGTCCCGAGAGATCCGAAACGACAGGTCCCTCTAACTAACAACGAACAAATCCGGGGGGCCCCCGGTGAGTCGACATCCAACTCAGGAGCCGGCCGCGCTCTCGATCTGGTCTCTACCGTCTGTCGCAAGTATGGATTGCCGGTAATACTCACATGAGGTCGGGTCCTCAGCCGAACAGGTTGGACCAACAAGGAAACCATGTCCCTGCTGGCCCAGGTTGTTTTAGAGAATATCTCTAGGAGCGACCCAACAGACACACACACGGTTTCAAATGGTAAATCAGCTTGGGCCACCACTAGAAATGTTTGAAGCTAGGCAGGTAAGAAAAGGGGACCCCATAAAATCCCACACGCGGTTAGGCACGCTCAGCCTTAGAACCAATACCCGGAAATCGGATCCTAGTGACTCGAATGGAACAAAGCATCGGGGCGGGATAGCCTAGACCTTCCATCCTTCATCAAATATAGTCAACATTATAATAATCATATCATCAACAACAACATAATAATGTGATAGCCCAAACCAAGGAGTAACAGGATAACAGTTGATAACACCCTAGCATGCATACTAAGCAGTGGCTGAGTAGCGAGCAAAAGTAACATAGCCGAACAAGATTTTCTGGGATGTGGAGGACATAGCTTTTTGGGTTTATTTGAGAGGCATGAATATAAAGTGGTAGGATCAAGCAATCGTTCTATCCTACATCTAGGCGCGAGTGAGCTGAAAGTTATAAGCATGATATACGCTCACCCTTACCTGATGATAAGACAAAACCGAAGGTGAAGTCGATCGCAAGCTCACAACGTCTCCGAGAGATACCCGCGAAAGCACACAAGAGGGAAACACTCGAAAATACAATCAACGAGCAAGCATCTATTACAACGAAGCAATCACGAGCAAGCATCAACAGAAGACAACACGCGACAACGCACTACAGCATCGTATCTATCGTCGAGATCGGTTACTAACAGGTTAAGTGGAGTACTCATCACACACGACGATACCGCACATTTAGAATGGTTCAGGTTGTTTAGCTACACAAGGTGAGCAAAGGTTATTAACATGGCATCTCACTCAAGAAAGTCATATCACACAATCATTAAAAGAGTTGAAGCATAAGGTAAACTATCTATGCTACTCAATTTAAGTGAGGCACAACCTAAACATGGCATATCACTAAGTGCCTCACGACAATTTAAGTAATTGGTACTGTTCTGCGCTAAATAATATTTTAGGTTGGTTAACAACAGAAAAAAATATCATAAACACAAAGTATATGAAATTCTAATCAAGTTACATATAAAGAACACTCCAAACGGAGTTACGGTTAAAAAGATACAAGCAAAACAAGTTATGCCCACAATCTGCCAACATCAGGGAGAATAATTTAGAGCAATGCATCAACAAGCTACTGAATGCAAACATGCACGAAATGACATGGAATTTTAGTAGGCATGACAAGGAAGGCATGGCAAAAAGAATCATGCAAAAAGGCATCATGGTTTGCTAGTTATAAGCAACACAAAATGCTACTCCCTCCGATACAAATGAATTGACGCACACTTAGTATAACTTTGTACTAGAGTTGTATTAAGTGTGTGTCAATTAATATGGATCGGAGGGAGTATAAAACATTATTGGTCAAGGACTTAGTGAAAATTAGGAAAACAGGCCAGAAACTATTATTTTCATGCTGTATAAACAGGGGTAAAGATGCAAAAGTGCAGCAACATGACATAGCAATAAATGAGCATGGAGTAGTAATGGTGGTGATCAGGTACAAAAAAGAATCAAGGTCATAGGCATCACAGATCAAAAGATATTAAGCATGCAACATGGCATCGGAAAGTTACAGACTTAGAGAAAAACAGAGATGGCTGTCAACAATCAGCAGGATAGCAACTTTGGAGCAGAATATAACTATGACCAAGAATGCTAACATGACAATGCAATCCATATAATGGAAGTAGACATGACATAGATCAAAATGACATATTGCAATGCTCAATAGGATGCACGGTTAAAAAGATATAGGGCAGCAAAGTAGCAACTTTATATAAACAGCAGCACATATCATCAGGGTCACCACTTTGGAGAAAGAATTAATATAGCTACACCATGAAAACATGACTAGTGATTGCATAGGATTGAAGTAGACATGATGCTTAACAGTACGCAACAAGAATCAATGCAATAGGCCTCATGGATGTGTCACAATCATCAATCAAACTTGCAATAAAATAATAGCAGCAGCACATGACAGAAATTAGTATCAGTTTAACAGCCTGATGCCCACTTCAACTCAGATTAACAACATCAATATGACCTCAAATCAAAATGTTCACAAAAGATGGATTTAAGTACACACAATTCAGGGGTGTACCAACTTCCCATTACAAGGCTCCGCACGCACGCCCATTTCTCTCAGTTTGTACCCATCACAATCTGCCATTTTATGATTTATTCCCGAGAGATCCGAAACGACAGGTCCCTCTAACTAAGAACGAACAAATCCGGGTTGCCCCCGGTGAGTCGACATCCAGCTCAGGAGCCGGCCGCGCTCTCCATCTGGTCTCCACCGTCTGTCGCAGGTTTGGATTGCCGGTAATTCTCACATGAGGTCGGGTCCTCAGCCGAACAGGTTGGACCAACAAGGAAACCATGTCCCCGCTGGCCCAGGTTGTTTTAAAGAATATCTCCAGGAGCGACCCAACAGACACACACACGGTTTCTAATGGTAAATCAGCTTGGGCCAGCACTAGAAATTTTTGAAGCTAGGTAGGTAAGAAAAGGGGACCCCATAAAATCGCACACGCGGTTAGGTACACTCAGTCTTAGAACCAATACCCGGAACTCGGATCCTAGGTGAGTCGACTAGAACAAAGCGTCGGGGCGGGATAGCTTAGACCTTCCATCCTTCGTCGAATATAGTCAATATTATAATGATCATATCATCAACACCAATATAATAATGTGATAGCCCAAACCAAGGAGTAACAGGATAACAGTTGATAACACCCTAGCATGCATACTAAGCAGTGACTGAGCAGCGAGCAAAAGTAACATAGTCGAACAAGATTTGCTGGGATGTGGAGGACAAGGCTGTTTGGGTTTATTTGAGAGGCATGAATATAAAGTGGTAGGATCAAGCAATCGTTCTATCCTACACCTAGGTGCGAGTGAGCTAAAAGTTATAAGCATGATATACGATGCCCCTTACCTGATGAGAAGACAAAACCGAAGGTGAAGTCGATCGCAAGCTCGCAACGTCTCCGAGAGATACTCGCGGAAGCACACAAGAGGGAAACACTGGAAAATACCATCGACGAGCAAGCATCTATTACGAAGAAGCAATCACGAGCAAGCATCAACAGAAGACAACACGACACAACGCACTACGACATCATATCTATCGTCGAGAGCGGTTACTAACAGGTTAAGTGGAGTACTCGTCACACACGACGATACAGCACATTTAGAATGGTTCAGGTTGTTTAGCTACAGAAGGTGAGCAAAGGTTATTAACATGGCATCTCACCATGGGCATCGGCCCATCTGGCTTGGAGATGCCGGCGGCTTCTACTAGGCCGCACGGCATATGGGGAGACGTGGTAGCTCGGGCCACTGGACCTGGCCGGCGCACAGTGACGGATGGCTCGGGCTCACCGGCCCGAGTGGCTGTGGCGGTTGACGGTCGGCGGCGCCGGTGTCGCTCGCCGGCGAGGAGGGCGAGGGGCGTGGTGGCACAAGGGCACAGGAGGGGCACTAAGCGGCGGATCCCGCCAGATCTTGGCCGGCTGCGCGCTGTAGGACGGAGGGGCAAGCTCGTGGAGGGCGGCGGCCGAGCTCGGCTGGAGCATCCATGGAGGCCCGACTCCTGGACAGAAGGAGAGAGGAGGTGAGGGGATATAGAGAGGGGAGAGGGAAGAGGAGAAGGGCGGCAGGGGGGTGCGACCTACGGGGGCGGCGGCCGCGGAGGCTGGCCGGCGCCTGGCCGGAGGGAGGAGGCGGCGGCCAGGGCGCGATCTGGGTCGTTCGATCGGCCGATCCGATGGTCCAGATCCGCTAGCTGCAGAGAAAAATCTCATATTTGGAGGGCTAGGGGGAGTTTTTTGGGCAAAGTGGAGGGGGTGGCTGCAATTTTTGGCTTAGGGGAAACCCTAGAAAGGGGTGGGAGTGTGGTGGTATTTATATAGCCCAGGTGGCTGGCAGTTTGCAAAAACATCCCCGGTTTTTCTCACACGCGCGCGATGTTTACGTTTCTGACCGCCGAATGTCTGTTTCGGGTAAAGCTTCGAACTGCGCGATCAGCGCGTCGAGCCGGCGGCGTTCGCCTCGCGCTGGAACCATTCCGAGAACAATTTTCGGCACACTATAAAAATAACCCGTTTAATTATTAAACGGGGTTTTTCATTCCGTTGGCTGCGGTTGGTCTTGTGTGGGTTTTTGCGACGGTGATCGGGTGAAACCCATTGTCGCAAAGGTCAAGTGTCAGGGTGGCAAGGGTCGGTCTCCGTCCCGTACGAGATAAGAGGGGGGAAAATAATCGCCGATCGATAAATCGGGGATGCAAACACCGCAAACAAGGCAGGCCATCAACCAATTCACACCGAAAACAAAAATTTTAATTTTTGTGAAATCTGGGCTGTTACACCTGCCATGCCCGACGACGTCTTCAAAGTTATGGTGTCTCGTTTTCTATCAAACGAGTACTCTAAGTTGCCTCTTCCCATTCCTGGTACGGGAGAAGTACGACCGGACGATCTTGGAGGATCCAAGGGTTGGGTGATATTGTGGCCGAAGGTGCTTATCCGCGCGGAGCCTGCAGGTGTGACGCTGACCCAAGGTAATGCAGCTTTTACTCCACCTATGCAGTTCCCATCCTTTGGCTTGGGCGATCATGGCAGCGGACGTGAAGGAGGTTCAACAGTCCCAGTGGCCCATCATGCCGCCCCCTGGATCCATCACCTGATAACATGGAGGATGCGAACCCTGACCAATACCTCACCCTCAACCATACCTATGATTACGCTCAGCCTGATGATGATTTTGAGCTCAACCTTGTGGATATGGATCTTGATGAAATGCACGAAATGTCTTACCAAACCGAAAAGGAACATGCTAGCCTTCAGTGCAAGAAGTCTTTGTTTGGAAAATGCTACCTGGAGGACACGCCTCCTGATGCCCAGGACAAAGCAACCGAGCAGCCACCAAACATACTAAGTCCGAACACAATGCTAACGGGCATCCGTGCGGGTTTTTCTGAAACACAACCTGCACATGGGACAAAGAAGAAGAAGCATAGGAAGAGAGGGAAGAAAGGCGCTAATGCTGCTTCCATGAGCCAGCCGCCACCGGTGACCCAGGTTAACGACGCTTTACCGGTTCGTGATGCGCTGGTGCTCCATATAGCGGGTAGGCCGATGCTACCGGCGAATGCACTCAAGGGCTTAACGCCGGAGATTAGGAAACTGCATGACCATGTCTTGTCTATGGAGCTAAATCTTCTTCGAGCCCCTATTGGCATAGCAGGATACCCTCTTTACGCGGCTAAGGTGCCCTCAGGCTTAGACTTCAACCATATTAGCCCTGCTGACTTGATCTTTCTTCGATTTGATTACATCTTCGAGATGTTACACATGAGATGGGTTGATTTTACCTTCGTCCGCCTTTATGCGCTACATCTGGACTACCTGGTGAAGAAGGAGGAACTCTCACAAATAGAGGTAGAGGACCCATACTACATGTCTGAGAGCTTCTTGAATTTGGGGGACAAGGAACGCAAGGGAGCTGAGCAGTACATCACAAAATTCATGCTGGACAATAAGGACAAGGAGATTATTCTTCTGACGTATCATCCCATGTAAGTGCTTCGTAAGACATTTTATTAACGCATCCAACTATTACTTCGCACGTGCGCATATGGAAGCTAATTTGCTGTTAACTTATTTTACGCAGTGAGCATTGCATCCTTATCGTATTATTCCCGCAATTATCCCACGCATTCTATTTGGACTCAACCAAGAACAAGAAGAAGAAAGACTATACCCACATCAAAAAAGTTCTCGATAGAGCTCTCTTCACCTTCGGAAACAAGGGTGGCTACATCAGATCCCACCAAAAGAAACAAGGCGTTGCATGTTTCGGCCATGATACTAACTTCTGTTGCCTCCAGCAACCGACAACAAGTGAGAAGGATGAATTCTACGTCATCCATCATATGAATGAGTTCAAAAGGAATGCCAGAACCCTCTGTTAGGTAATGTGCTAGGATCAAAGTCATCTTGCATCATGTTAAAAATTTCAAAAGAAATCATTTGAAATCAAATTCAAACTCAAATGGGAGAAGGAACCCCCCCCAGATGAATTAATTCAAAAGGCCAGAAATAAATCTTCTCCAGAAGTTCATGTTTGATTTTTGAAAAGTCTTATAAATGAGTGTGATCACATATCAAGTGATGTGGGACTCACCCCATGCTCATGGATTTTTCAAATATTCAAACAGGACCTTGGATTAATTCAAAAACCCCTAATTGATTTAAGATTCAAATAATTTGAATTTTAAAGAGTGCCAAACTTTGCAAATGGCTAGTATATATTATTATGAGGCCATATAAAAAGTTCTAGCATTTTAGAAAATGGCTAGGTATTTATTTTAGCTAGCCAAAACAAATGTCAGAAGAAAACAGAAAAGAAAATGGAAAAAGAAGGGAGAAGGACTTACCTGTCGCCCCAGGCGAAGGCCCAGCCGACCCAACCCACCTGGAGGGGGCACATGCGTCTTCTTCCCCTCCAGGCAGGCAAGCAGGTCGCCGGCGAGCGCCGTGGGCGCACCAGATAGCTCCCTGCTTCCCTGGACCCCTATCCCTTCGCCACGCACGTCCGGGAGACGCCCAACCCCTTTCCCCTCTCTCCAGCGCCAGCTGCGCCCCTCTCTCGCCCGTTTCGCCGTCGACCGAAGAGATCGCCGGAGCGCCGTCAAGCCCCCGCGTGGCCATCGACATCCCGGAGCCCGTTGAAGTTGTGCCCCGTGTCCCCCTTCGAGCGCATCACCGAGCTGCAGAAGATGGCGTGGCCGGAGCCCACCTAGCCGACGAATTTGAGCTAAGCCCGTCACCGGAGCCGAAGGAGATCGGCATCGATTACCTCGCCGTCAAGCCCTCCCAGCTCAAGCCGTCACCGCCGTTGAACTCCCGGTGAGCTTGCGGCCCGAAACCCCTTGCCTGCGCCCCAAATCCCTTTCTCCTCCGTGTTCTGCCATGAGGGCCGAGGTGCAGCGCCGCCGTGCTCGTCGACGGCGAGTCTCCGCTAAGCTATCATCGCTGCCACCTTGTCCCCGTGCTCTACTGCTCCGAACGCACCCATCCCCGCTCCAAATGGCATTCCGTAGCGAGGTTGGCCTCCAGCCAGTAGCGCCGCCGCCGCAAAGCTCGACGCCGGCGTGCGTACAGGGCCTCCCAGCCTCCCTATCAGTCCCAATCGACGCGCGACACCGAGAGCTGCGTCTCAGTGGTCGAAGCTCGTGATTTGGGCCACGGGAGCGCCGTCCCCGCGGACACCGCCGCCTCGGGTGGTCGCCGGAGACACGTCGCCGGCGTGCTGACGTGTCCGGCGAGGTTAACCACCTGGCCCCACGCTCCAGTGAGGCTGACGTGTGGGCCCAGCCCCACACTAATCCCCCTTGTTAAGTTAATTTAAATCAAATCAATTTAATTAATACACCAGAGGCTGACAGGTGGGACCCAGTGGTCAGTGGCCCCCCTGGCGCCAGCATTGTGTCACTGTGACGCAATAAAGAGAATTTCTATTTAAAGAATAAATCAGAAAATGGCAGAAATTAAGTGAAACTTTGAAAATTCATAGGAAATTCATATTAACTCCAAATTCAACTTATAATATATGAAAAATGATCAAGAGAAAATAATCTATCCAAATATCCAACTTTCAACTATGTGTCAGTTGAATTTAAAATGGGACCAGTAGCATTTGCTATTTGGTTTAATTGGAATTTAATCAAATTAAATTCAAATGCTTTTGCAATTTGAATCTTAGCAACATGCCACATTTCACTTGAACATCAGAGGCATATCATACACATTTCAAGATGAATTACATTGATCAAACAATAGCATTTGTAACTTGGCTAAATTGAATTCAAATTGGAGTTTGAATTTGCAATTCATTTGCAATATACTCCATTTAAATGGAATTGCCTCACACATCAGAAGCATATACATCGAGTTTCAACCTTCAACCATGTGCTTGTGCATTGTATTTACTTTGCTACCTTGTTTTTTGTTTGTCGAGTAGAAGTTGAACCGGAACAGGAGGTTGCCCCCTTCGTTGAAGATACCGAGACTGAACCTCGTTAGCAAGGCAAGCAAACCCCCATTGATCATGTTGATAAAATCCCACTTCCCTCTCATGTCTCGCTTTTGCATTGTATAGGATGATTACCATGCTACGTTTCTACCACATAGATGAACCCATTCCTTTGCATGACCTATCATTTGTCACAGTAGTAAGCAAACCACAATCCTAGAAAATGTAGGAGTTGGTTGATATCATGTGGCCCCTGTAATTGTTACTGCTTATTGCATGCTTAGAGTGATACAATGTTGTTACTGTTATGTGAGTCGGGATGGTAGTGATCATGTGGAAGATGGTGGAAATGTGTTGGTGAATCTACCCTAATACAAGGTGAACGATGAGAGGTTGTGTAGGAGTACACAGTGGGTTGTCTCGTTGAACACCGCCCTAAGTCCGAGTTCTTGTGTGGTGATCCAAGATGAAGAGTACAACCACACATTGGGCTCACTGACCCCTCTCAACCTATTAACTCATCCCTTTTGATGTCCATATGCCGCAGTAGTTCGGAGTTCTGGTAGGTTTGTGGTCTGGCTGCTAAGTGAGAGAACGGCTCAACCGAGACCGGCCTATGCACCACGCACACATCATCTGGGTCATCTTCAGTAAACCGGCCGGGTTCAAGATAGTGGTAGCCAACCCAGGTAGGAGGCTTTCTTGGACTAGATCGGCTATGAGGTAACAGTTGTGGTGAGCATCCTCGCCGACACTTCTTGAACGGTGTCGAGTACAAAGGCGGTAACTGATAATCATGTGTGTGTAGCGGTACACCCCTGCAGGGTTAACAAAACTATTCGAATAGCCGCGTCCGCGGTAAGGGACTACTTGGAAAGCTTAGCTTGATTATTAGACAACTTGAACTGGATACTTATAAAACTTGCCAAGATAAGTGTGAGTGCTATGGTGTGCTTTCTCGTGGGGAAGTCGAGGAAGGCACCATAGTTGTGTACTTGGTTGGAGAATGTAGTGGACTCGTGTACGCTTCTTACCTCAAAGTCTGGTACTCGTAGTTCAGGGCTAGCCAAGTCAAAGCTGGCACTTCTGCAAGTGAGACCCCACCTCCCTTTACCTTGATACATGTGCATGAGTAGTATAGTTCCTATGTAAGTCTTGCTGAGTACGACTTTGTACTCACGTTTGCTTAATCTATGTTTTAGATGAACCCACTGACCCCGAAGGTGGCTTCTTCATCGAGCTCGACGACTGAAGACCAATCTAGTGTGGTCCCAGTCAGCAGACTGGTTCCCTCGTGGAGGGCTTGTATTTAAATAAGGCTTCTTAAGCCATTGGTTAAATTTGTCTGTACTCAGACCCTACTTTGCTTCCGCTTGTTTGTTGTAATGTTGGATCACATGCTTGTGATCTCTGTGTGAACTCTGTGAGAGTTATCAATAAAATGTATACTTTGTAGAGAATTGCAATGATACCTGCTGTTCATACAAGGCATGTGTGCTGCGTGTATGTTTATAATATGCATGTCTTTGTATGGGTTTTTGAGACCTTAGTTGTGATCTGGCTGGCGGTCTTTTATACACCAAGTGGCCCTTAGATGTGCGCAGCTTGGGGCATCGCGATGCGATTGCTCGAGACTCTGTCTCGTGCACACTTTGATGTATGGTCGAGCCCGCCCTAGACCCCGACTAAGTGATCGGGCTGGAGTAAGTCTATGTAAGAGTTATGAGATAGTCGATAGTAAGGTTGAGGCGACTTGTCTGTGAATATGGGAGTTCATCACCCATATCATTTAGACTTGTGTGCGGACATTGAGGATCCATCTCAGTTGATCATCCGGCCTGGATGGGATGCCCCTCACGTACGACGCTTTCCGAGAACGTTCTGTGCTTGGCCTTGTCTGCTTAGACAAGTGGGTACGGTTCTCGGCTCTCCATATGACTATGTCGTAGAGGGACTTACATACACTAACCCCGGGTCCCGACAAACTTGGTATCAGAGCAGGACTGACTGTAGGATTATCAACCTTGGCCGAAGTCGAGTCTAGCTTGCTATAGTTATATAGTTACTCTAGGTATATAAGGAACAACGTAAGGCTTCTTTTTTCTCCTTACCCTCATCGTTCTGAGTTCTGAGTCACCCTCATCTTTTCTACGGGAAGATAGGACTAGGCTCATCTCTGTCTGACTAGAACATCTCGTTGTTTGCTTCCTTATAGCCGTAGGAACGTTGTGTTCGGTTTGCTAGAATTATTGTGCTTCCTTTTTTCTTACATCGTATGTAAGTGTTGTTTTCCATGTTGTAAGAAATTGTCTTTTCTTGCAATTACAGCCGTTATGCTACCCGAGTCATTCCAAGTTTCTTCATAATCTGATGCATTTGCAAACTCCTTCTTTCTGTTTCAGATGGCAGATCTTCCCCCTCGGCAGATTGGTCATTTGACTAGGTGCCTCGGAGTGCGTGGCCATCCCGCCATGCTGATCGAGATGATGTCCTTCATTGGATACCGATGGTACCCTGAGTACACAGTTGAGGAGCAGTTCCTTGACTTCAACCAGACCCGATACCGATGGTTTAGCCTCTAAGACCAGCTCATGTGCTAACTGATGATTACGTTTTCTTAATCATGGACATTGTTCTTGTAACAAGGATGTCAGTAGCAATGAGAACATATTGTTAGCAGAACAATGATGTTGAACCGACCCCAGTATTGAATGATATACTTAGAGATCACATCGTAACTACGTTATAAGTCATATCATGAAATGTTATCATATACATAATTCTTTAGACTATGAGAGTATCGAGTTACTTCACACAGGAAGACATGCTTTGGTTCTTAGATGAATCCTCCCGTAAATGGGAAGTAGTAAAATAAGTTCTGGGTATGTCAGATGGTGTGGCTAGTGACTGTGATAGTTCAAGAATGGGATTTTCTCCTTCACGATGAAGAGATATTGAATTTGGGCCCACTCGGTATGACGGTATCCATTCTATTCTGGCCAGACGCATTTTGATTTAATCACGGGGATACCGGAATACAATAACGAGAAATAGAGACAAACGAGCAAAGAGGATAACGAGTGGCTTGTGTTCAAGAAGTTGTTACACATGGGTGCCAAACATCTCTCCTCTAAATTTTTCATATATCACGAAGCAAAGGGAATGGTACATGAATAAACATAATGGTTCACTCGAAGTTTCTTCGTGTATGTGCGGGAGTCAACATGGGTGTCCATGGCTCCGCTGTTGATTATTGGCTATTGACAAAAGGCTGTTGACCTATGTCCGAAAGATGTTTTGAGTCATGTCCGCATTATACCGAACCTATTTGGTCACACACTTAACGAGCAGTAGTCTGTTAGAATACTGGAATTGTAGAAGGTCTAGTGGAAGCAAAGTAGAATAGTTCATACGGGCACCGGAAGTAGTTCCGGGTATTTATGGAATTGTTCATAAGGGCACCAGAAGAAGTTCTGGGTATTTAAGGATATGTCCGAATCACTCTGGAATATTCCCAGGTGGTTCCAGAACATATGAGAATGGTACTGGGGAAGTCCTGGATCGACCGGAATAGTTTCCGGTTAATCAGTGGACGTCCCGACAACTTACGCGGGCATCAGGCAGGCTAGACCGTAACCCGGATCGTCCCGTAACCTATCCAGATAGTTCTGGAACGTCCGAAAACGGTCCAGGAAGGTCTTGCAAGTGTTCCAGAAGGTTCCGGAATGTCCCGAAACCATCCCAGAAGGTTCCGGAATGTCCCGAAACCATCCTGGAAGGTCATGGAAGGTTCTGGAAGCTTCCAGAAGTTCCACAAGGTTCCGGACAGTACCATATGCGCCCCACCACCCTTAGCATTGGGGGGAAAGGCACCCCAAGGGGGCTGGCCGAAATTAGGTGGTGGGGGCGCCCTACTTGGGGAGGAGTCCTCCTTGGACTCAGACTCCACGGTGGGAAGGACTCCCTTTGGGAGTAGGAGTCCCAAGGGGACTCCACAACCCCTAGGTCGGCTAGGTGTAAGGCTCGATATGCGGTACTATTCCAGATCTAGATGTTTTCATCTAGATCCGGGGACGAAGAACATATCGGTCCCACCGCGACATATGACGAAGTCATATGCCCCGGATTTCCAACATGATATCACAACATTACAGATACAGGATACAACATCTCATACAATCGGCATACAACAGCCTTAATACAATACAACAGCGGAAGATACATGTCTGAGTACAGAGTACAATCAAATTCCTAGTGGCAAAGAGAAAAACATCGATCCCATAACCACACGGGTCCAGGCCCTCAGCCGGGATCCGCCTAACTAGTCGTCGTCGAGTCTCCACGTGAAACGTCGATCACCATACATGTTGTCGATCAAAACCCTGAAAAGAGTTTGGGGGTAGTATCATGAGTACAGAGGTACTCAGCATCCAACTGTAGTGGTCATCTGACCCAGCAAGGACTTCATCACTCGTCATTCTAGGACAACTAGTAGTTTACGGTAAGGATGGGGTAAGTGGTGAATTTGCTGCCGCACTAGCATTTATGAAGTGGCTAACGATCTAGAGAGTAAGATAAGAAGCCAAGCATTCGATGAGGAATCACCTCCAACAAGTCTTGCTATCAACTACTTACTCAATCATAACACCTATCCTATCCTTGTCCTCCTCTTCGCAACCCGACGAAGAAGAAGCAGTCAAGGCACACACACGTTGATCAAGTTTATTAAGATTATCTCAGTTGTTGTTGTCTATGAACAAGGAGTAGGTCTCAAGTCGTCCATAACCGTGGACACGGCTTCTCGAAAAGATTTAACCCCTCGAAAAGATTTAACCCTGCAGGGGTGTACCAACTGCCCATTACAAGGCTCCGCACGCACGCCCATCTCTATCAGTTGCTACCCATGATAGGCAGCCATTTTATGATTTAGTCCCAAGAGATCCGGAACGACAGGTCCCTCTAACTAACAACGCACAAATCCGGGTGGCCCCCGGTGAGTCGACATCCAACTCAAAAGTCGGTCGCGCTCTCGAATCAGCCTCTACCGTCTGGACGAGGTCGAGTTAGCTACCCAAACAGATGTGGGCAGCCCCCTAGCTTCCAGGTGTGGACCAACAAAGAAACCATGTCTCCGCTGGCCCGAGTTGTTTTAAATAATATCTGCCAGGAGTGACCCAACAGACACACACACGGTTTTCAAATGGTAAATCAGCTTGGGCCACCACTAGAAATGTTTGAAGCTAGATAGGTAAGAGAAGGGGACCCCATAAAATCCCACACGCGGTTAGGCACGCTCAGTCTTAAAACCAATACCCGGAACTCGGATCCTAGGTGACTCGAATGGAACAAAGCGTCGGGGCGGGATAGCCTAGACCTTCCATCCTTCGTCGAATATAGTCAACATTATAATAATCATATCATCAACAACAATATAATAATGTGATATCCCAAACCAAGGAGTAACAGGGTAACATCGTAGCATCCTAAGCATGCATACTAAGCAGGGGCTGAGCAACGAGCAACAGTAACATAGTAGTACATGGTTTGCTGGGAGGGGACATGGTTGTATCAGTTTGAAAAAGGTTGTAAACATGTGGTAGGATCAAACATCAAACCTAACCTAGACAAGCATGCAAACCTCTGGTTGAAATAGAATGGATCATAAGTAATGTATAGTCCTTGCTTGTTGATAAGTCGGGTTCCGAAGGTGTAGTTGATCGCCAGCTCGCATCGTCTCCGAGTATACCCGCGGAAGCACACAAGACGGTAAACACGGGAAAGCAATCAACGAGCAAGCATCTATTACTACGGGGCAACACAAGATAAAGAAGACAGCACACGACACGGCAAAGCGATACGGATCTATCGTCGAGAACGGTTACTAACAGTTTAAGTGGGGTATCAGTCACACACGACGAATACCGCATGTTTACGGAGGTTCAAGTTGCTTAGCTACAGGTGATCAACAAAGGTTGTTAACATGGCAACTGAAGCAAGAATGGCATAGCACACAAACATGTCAAGAGGTGAAGCACAAAGTAAACTATCTATGCTAGTCAATTTAAGTGAGGCACTACCTAAACATGGCATAACACTAAGTGCCACACGATGATTAAAACATTTGGTACTGTTCTGTCCTAAACCATATTTTTTGTTTGTAAATAGCATAAAACAATAGCATAAACACAAAGTACACGAAAAACTAATCAAGTTACATATAAGGAAGACCCCAAACGGAGTTACGGTTAAAAAGATACAACCAAAACAAGTTTGGAACACAATCTGCCAACATCACGAAGCACACTTTAGAGCAATGCACAAACAGTATAATCAATGCAAACATGCTCAAAATTGATATTAAACTAAAGTAGACATGGCAGGGAAGGCATGGCAAAAGGAATCATGCAAAAAGGCATCATAGATCAAAAGATATTAAGCATGCAACATGGCATCGGAACGTTACAGACTTAGAAAAACAGAGATGGCTGTCAAAAACAGCAGGATAGCAACTTTGGAGCTCAATAACTATATGACCAGCAAGCATAACATGACAATGCAATACATATCATGAAAGTAGACATCATTCTTAACAATATGTTATTGGAATCACTCAATTCCGATAAAGGGTTGCGACGCAACCGTCACCCGAAGTTGCAACAAATTAACAGTTTTCAGCACAGCAGCACATTAACATCAGGATCACCACTTTGGAGCAAGATTTAATATAGCTAAAGCACCCAAACATGGCAAGTTAAAGCATGGAAATGAAGTACACATTATCCTCATGGATTTGTCACAATCATCAATCAAAGTTGCAATAAAATAATAACAGCAGCACATAACAGCAATTTGTAGCAGTTAACGTCCTGATTCCCTGTTCATCACACAATTACACATTCAAGATGGCCTCAAATGGATTAACTCCCAAAAGCATTATGATAGAGCACATCAACAACAACAAAATTTATTTTGGGCGCAAGTTCACCCGAGGTACAGATCTACCGTAAAACTACGCGCAAAACAGATCACAGCAACAGTTTACCAAGGACTTAGCCAAAATCTGGAAAAAGGAAAAACAACAGGGGAAACAAAAAGGGCATGGGCCTCACCCAGATGGGCTGAGCCCAACTAGCGGCTGGAGAGGCTGGCAGGCCGCGACTGACGCTGGGCCGGACCGGGCGCTGGGCCGAAAAGCTGGAGGCGGCCCACCAGGGGCATCTCCAACCGACCGGGAGGACGAGCGGCCGTCTCGCGCAGCCACCGGCGGCGGCACTCGCTATGCTCCGGCGAGGGAGGAGCTAGGCGGTGGAGGAGGCCGGCGTGGGGCGGATCTCGTCGGATCCGGCTGGTCCGATGGCGATGGCGAGGTGTAGGGTGCCGGCGGTGGCTACTCGGGCGCGGGCGCGAGCTCGCCTATGACACCGGCGGTTGAACCTGCGAGAGAGGGAGGACGTGGCTGTGAGGAGAAAGAAGAGGAGAAGGGGTGCAGCGCGGGAAGGAGGAGAAGGGAGAGAGGGGTCTCGCCGGGGTGGAGGCCTGCTCTGGCTGCCGACGGCGGCCTCGGTCCCGACGGCGCGCGGGGTTCCATGGGAGGAGGTGGAGATGAGAGAGGAGGTAGGTGGGGGCTGACGTGGCACTCCCTAGGTCGTCGGATCGCCAGATCTGACGGTCCAGGTTGGATCTGGCTGGGATTTCGGGATCTGGGGATTCTGGAGGCAAAAATGGGCAAAGTGGAGGGGGTGGCTGCAATTTTGTGGCTAGGGAAACCCTAGAAAGAGGTGGGAGTGTGGTGGTCTTTATACAGCCCAGGTGGCTGGTAGTTTGCAAAAACATCCCCGGTTTTTCTCTCGCGCGCACGATGCTCACGTTTCTGACCGCCGGGGGTCCGCAGTACCTCCGATTCGGGTAAAACTTCGAACTGCGCGATCAGCGCGTCGAGCCGGCGGCGTTCACCTAGTGCTGGAACCGTTCTGAGAACACTTTCCGTCGTGCTATAAAAATATCCCGTTTAATTATTAAACGGGGTTTTCTTTCCGTTGGCTGCGGCTAGTCTCGTGCGGTTTTCGCGACGGTGATCGGGTGAAACACTGTGTCACAAAGGTCGAGTGTCAGGGTGGCAAGGGTCGGTCTCCGTCCGGTACGAAATAAGAGAGGGGAAAAATAATCGCCGATCGATAAATCAGGGACGCAAACACCGCAAGCAAATCAGACAATCAAACAATTCACACCGAAAACAAATTTTTTAATTTTTGTGAAAACTGGGATGTTACACTAGGAAAGCCCCCTGGCCACCTATATAATGTGGGGGAGGGGTTGGGGCGCAGCACAACTTGTCCCCAAGGCCTATGCGCCACCCTCCCTCCTCGAAACCCCGTTGCTCCACAATTAGACCACGGTTTAGATGTTGTTCTAGATCGGAATCCGTTAGGGTTTTCTCCCTCTAGTTTTCTCGGTGGCGTTCATCTCTGGACGGCGGAGCGCTGCTGGATTACTGCTACGGGATGTGTGGATACTAATGGAGGGGTCGTACCTTCGACCCTTCTTCGAGGAGCTTGTTCGTGGGACTTGTCCGTGGGACTAGATCGCGGGACGGTTCGAGGGATCGATATCCTCGCGGTTGGGAGGTCATTGAAATTCCTAGCTGCGGGGATCTGCACCGACGGTCTTCACCAACTCTACCTTCGCTACATCGGTTGGTGAGCCATTACCTAAAACCTTGTATGCAATCTTCTTGGATGATCTTGGGTTCTTGATTCGTAGGCCGAATTTTTTTGTTTTCTACTACGTTTCCCAACACTTCGTCCATGACTACATCATCAACAACAACAACAAGAATGAGGAGTAAATATCCTCGGGTAATGGCAACCCCTCAGCTTGCTCCAAGCTTGGGGGAGTGCCTGATATCTTTATCTTCATCTTAGTCTTTTAGAGTCAAGTAGAGTTGTATCATGTCTAGGGAAGTTATTATATGAAAGAGGTGTTTGCATTCAGGTCTATCACTCCTTCTATGGAGAGTTTGTATCCGTGAGTGTGAAGTCATCTATGATGGAATATTAATGAGAAGTCTATTGGTTTCTTCGCTGCATTCGGTATTCTCTTCATGCAATCGACCTTATATGTTGATTCTTATGGGGAGTATTGACATTATATCAGGTATGGCTTTCAAAACTTTATTTAATTTTGGCAAACATAGCTTTGGTCTTGACAACATGCATGTTTTTCCAAGTAGCGACATTGCCAAAACATTTATGTTATTATGCTTGAAGTGTTATGTTGACAAGGAAGACAACTTGATGTGTTATGCTTACCTTCATGTTCATGCTTTATATGTTTTGCATCTAAATTAGCATCAATTGTCTGTTCTCTCAAAGCCTTTGCTAGCCAAACCCTTTACCTAGCAGATTTCTGCTTGTGCATCCATACCGTGAAACCAATATCTTCCATTTGAGTCCACCATACCTTCCTATTCGTGGTATTTCCCTACCACTCCTAGAAGTATAGAATTTATGTGTTATCCTTAAATGTTCAAAATCTTTTGTTCTGTGCCACGTGTTTAGATCATGATGAAGTAGTAGGTAATTCATGATTTTCTTAAGTTGGACAAGTTTTACCCCGGGATTGCATGTCTAATCTGGAAACCCATAATACGAGGAGGAACATGCATGAGTGCGCCCAGCTTGAAAGATAATATAACAAACAAACCCTCCTTCACGCTTGGTCTATGAGAAATCAGAAACTTTGGCAGTGATAAAAAAAGGAGATTAAGGGGATGTGATCGTCCCCACTTGGGAGCCGTTCCTCGAAACATGTCCATCTTGAGAAGTAATTGAGCTATCTATTAGCATTCCTTGACAAAATATGCACCTCCCAAAATTTATTTTCATTCTGTTTGATTTAAGGATAGCACATGAGTTTTCCCTGCTTGCCTTTAACAAGGCCTTTCCTTTACTTTTATGTATAGTCAGTTTTCCTACTTCTTTCTTTTCCTAAAGAGCAAAGACACTTGATGTTGATGAGGACTCATCCATATAACGTTGCATTAAGTTATGCCATGCCACATCGTTTTTGACATTATCTTTTTGATGAGTAAGTTGTTTGCGAAAGCTTTGGCCAAGCAAACATCTTCCTTTGTGTTAGCATTTGCACTTCATGGCTAATAACATTTTCTTTCAAATCTTCAAAAAATTTCATTATAATTAGAAAGATCAAGAGTAAAAGTTGTTAGTTGTCCTTTGATCAAGGATATGTTTGCCATAATTTGATGAGTTCTCTCAGCCCTACTTTTGATTATAATTGTTATTACATTCTCATAAGGACCTTATGAGTTGAGGTTGTTGTTGAGGATGCTTGAGTTTGATGAAGAAACCTTGATCCTTCTTGTCCGTATTCTATTTATCGACGCTTCACTCTCTAAACTTGTGCACAGGTTTACCGAGCTCAGTATTCGCTTGGGGACAAGCGAGGTCTAAGCTTGGGGGAGTTGATACGTCCAAAATGCATCACTATTTTATATAGTAATTCTTTCTTATTCATTGATATATTTCATGATATGACCTTGTTCTTATCTTGCTTTGGCTTAATTTACACAGTTTTCAACTATCTGATGCCGAAGCATCATACGCAGGATTTAACAGTAAAAAGTAGACGCTGAGTTGCTGAAGAAGAACACCTCCAAATTACCTAAAAATCGATGGAGGGTGTTTTTTGGAACAATGACGAAGACATGCCGAAGTGGGGCCACAGGGGGGCCTGATACGTCCCAAACGTATCTATAATTTATGCTTGCTCCATTCATGTTTTGTGTGACTTTTCCATGATTTGCTTGAACTTTCATACACTTTTGAGCATATTTGGACTAATCTATTAGCCCAGTGCACCCAGCTGCCAGTTGATGTTTTCTGCTGTTTTTGTACTTCAGGTTTTCCGGCCATTAAAAGTGCTCCAAAAAATCTGAAAAATCAGATAAAAAATCAGCGACCCGGAAGCTTCCAGAATCACCAAGGCCGCGGAGGGGGGCCCACCACAGGGACTCCAGAAGGGTCCATGGCGCGGACCACCCTAGGTCGTGTCAGGGGGCCTCCTGGCTGCCCTGTGGGTACCCTCGACACCGCCCTCTGCCTATATTTAGCCCTCGGGGTGGAAACCCCTAATATCGATCTCTTTTCCGCGAACTCGCCTCTGTACCACCGCCGCCGCCGTTTCTAGATCGGGGCTGCCTGGAGAAGCTGCCCCGGCACGCTGCCGGGAGGAGAAACCCCCTCCGGGAGACCATCTATAGCCATGCACGCCTCCCGTATGTACCGTCAGTAGTTTCCCTTGGACCATGGGTCCGTGACCAGTAGCTATGTGATGTACTTCTCTCCCCTCTTTGTGCGTCCACTTTCGAGACCTCGTGAGCTGCCTCACATGATCGAGGCACTTTTGTAATTTCTGTTGTTGCTATGTTGAGTTTGTTGGGATCTGATGGATTATCAGACTATGTTCAAATTGTGATGAGTAATATATTTGGTTCTTCTCTTTTATATTTTGTTCTTGAGTAAATTATTGCATGTTCTTCGTTGCCTTATTTTACTTTGGCCAAGTGATTTGTTGCCACTCCAAGAGGGAGCGTTATGCTTGATTGTGGGTTCAGCCCCTTGATGTCTAGCTTGAGTGACAGAAACATGAGACTAGGGGATGCGTTGTTGCCACCAGGGATAAAACAACGGTGCTTGTATCCGCGGGTGCATGGATTGTTTACTTTACGCAAAGTTCTTTTAATGCAGTTGTCTGTTGCTTTGAGTTTACACTTTGCGTGTGATTTGCAACTTAATACCAGCGAGATGTTCTGGATAGATATCTCAAGGTGGATGATTCGTAGCAGCTACAGTTGGATTTCGGTCTACTTACCTTGGTGTACTGCCCATTTCTTTTGAGCCCTTCCTTTCTTTGCAGCATAGTTAGCATTGTGGTGCCTTCATAATTCTGTCAATTGCCCAGCTTTGATTTGTTTACCTCGCTAGCACTTTTATCGTCTTTTGGGAGAGAGACATCACTAGTGAAAATCACGGGACTCCGGTCCATCTTCACATTACTGTTTACTTCCTTAGTTTACTTCCAGTTGCCACTATTATTATCTCTTGCATTGATCCTTTGTAAACAGCAAGGCCGGAGGAATTGACAACTCCTCTGTACTCGTTGGGAGCAAAGTTATTTGTTGTTGTGTGCAAGTCCACATCAAGCGTCGTGACACCTTCTTGTATCTCTTGGAGTCCTACTGGTTCGATAACCTTGGTATCTTTACCGAGGGAAAATTTGCTGCTACACTACATTTCACCTTCCACTTGGGGTAACCAACGAGGAGTGAGAGATCCTCACCTTATCAAACCAATTTCTAGCGCCGTTGCCGGGGACTCCAGTTGCACACTATATTTTATCTTTGCTTTTTAGTCTTGTTAGTTTACCTTTCAGTTTTTACTTTTGTGTCCTTTATCAAAAATACCAAAAATACCTGTTACCTTCTCAGTAGTTACCACTATGGCTGGTCCTTTTGCCTTTGGTGAGGCAGAAGTACTTACCTTTACTCAAATTGGTGGTGAAAGTTTGAAAGATGCTTGGTATAGAATTAATGATTATGAAAAAAGAGCCACAAAGAAGCAATCCACTACTATCTTGCTTAGAAATTTTTATGTTGGGATCACTTCTTGGAATAGGTTTCTTTAAGACACTGCTATCAATGGGAACTTCATAGAGGCCCCAGTTTGGGAAGCCCTTAATGTTATTGAAAATCTTGTTGGAAGTCTCCCAGTTGTTAGTATTAAGGAGGACATTACTTTAGCTCACATTATGAGAAAACTTTAAAAAATAGAGCTAGAGATGCCAAGTATCAATAGGGTGAATGAGTTGGATTGTAAGATTCAAGGGAATTTGAATAGGCTAGATAACTCCATGCGGAAAATTGTCAAAACTTTGGAGACTATTAAATCCCTTGATGAGAAGTCTTCTAGGATAGAAAAGATTGAGGAAGTTATTGAAACTCTAGGAACTACCTTTTCCTCAATCAAAACCAAAAAGGATGAAACTCTGGCAAAGAAGGATCCTAAGTTCGTTTACGTCCCCAAGGTTCCTCGAGCTAAATAAAACACACCCATTGCCAAGAGAGTTGAAACGGTGAAAACTTTGGAGGAGACACCTATCTTTAACTTTAATGAAACTCCAATTGATTTCCCTCCTTTTGATTTTATTCCAATAAGCATTTTCATTCATCCTTTATTTGAGAAACCTATTAAGACTAGTTGTACTATTGAAGAGCTTTTTGATGATCTTGATGATGGTTCAATGGATACAACTTGATCTTTTGCATTAAGCCTAGCTAATGGCTCTAAAAAAGCGCTTTTGGGAGGCAGCCCGCAACGAATTTAGGTTTTTATTTTTTTCGCTTTTCTTCAGTTTTTAGTGGTCTTGATGATTGTTACTACTGTAGCAACATCATTTTATCTTTACTTTTCAAGCTTTGTGTCTTTTATAGCCTCATACGACAAGGGAAGTGAAAGTTGTGACATGCTCTCCAGAAAACAGATTTTGTCCTCGTGACTAGAAAAATCACAGAAAAATCCCAGTTCGTTTTTTTGAGCTGAAATATTCACACAGCATGATCTATACAATTACGAAACTTTCCTATGTTCTTCATTTTTTATTTGAGTTGCAGAAGTACCCCTAAAAAATTCGTTTCTACCTGCTGGTCTGTTTTTCATAGATTCTGTCCTGTTTTGCCTTTTCTTCACTTTGCAAACCTTAAGCTTGCTTTTTCTTTGCAATTTTTTTTTGGAAATCTTGAGAAACAGTAGCTCTTCAAGTTTATCTTTATTTGCAGTAGAGGAAAAATTATTTTAGCTGGGTACTAACCTCTCTAATCAGTCTACAATGAGTTATGTATGAAGGGAGTTTTCAAGCGCGCGATGGAAGATGATGAAAGTAGATCTTGGAGTGTCAAACGCTCAAGCTTGGGGATTCCCATGCACCCCCAAGAAATATTCAAGGAGACTCAAGAGTCTAAGCTTGGGTATGCCCCCGTGCATCCCCTTATTTATCAACAATTATCAATTCGTCGCTCGTTGCACTATATTTTTATCACTTCATGCGTTATGTGCTATGTTTGGAGCGTCTCGCTCTTAGGTTTTGTTTTTAGTTTTCTTTAGCTTTTCTTGCTGTTCATAACAAGTTAGACCCCAGCTTACTCTTTTGTGTGGGAGAGATATACGCTCCGCTTGAACTAGAACTCCTCATAGGATTTGCATGCTTATTCTTTTGGTTGTGAGTTGTTCTTTTTCTTTTCTTAGCTGATGCTCTGTTTCGTTGTAGTGCTTTAGTTTTTCTAGAGCTTTTCTTTTGTTTTAGGTTGAACTTTCTATAGGTTGCATGTTTTATCTTGTTAGAGAGTTTTACCGTTGCACTGAGTTTTGTGTCTTGACTAGAAGTAGGTAGTTGAAGTTGCTATTCTCTTTGTAGTAGTAACTTGCAATAGTTTTGAGGAATTGACTAGAGTAATGTTCGAACTTTTGGTTTCAAGAGCTCGAGCCTATTAGTGATAGATGTCGTATTTTGGGCAATCCGTGTGTTTTTCGAAAACCAAAAACCCCTGTTGAGAACTTTAGCTACTAGATGGATCACTAACCTCTGGAGGGTTCGAATATTAGAGTACACTCACATACCATGAGTCGAGGATGCGCAAGGATAACCAAACCCCCATACACTCCTCCTCGGGGTAATTGTCTCTTTGTGAACCTCCTGATTAGATTGAGAGTTACCGATAATAAGTGCATGAGTTCTTCGGACTAATGGGAGTATTCGAAAGTTGACACTTCCACCCACCTATACTTTTTCTAGCCTCTTCGGTACCGTGCATTGCCCTTTCTCACCTTGAGAGTTGGCGCATACTTCGCCGGTGCATCCAAACCCTTGGCACGATACGCTCTGTCATCACAAGCCTCCTTAAATCTTTCCTCAAAACAACCACCATACATACCTACAAGGCATTTCCATAGCCTTTCCGAGATACATTGCCATGCAAAATCCACCTTCTCATGACTTGATCTTCATGTCATACATGCTACTTGCTTGATCGATGAGCCGCATGCTAGTTGGGCGTTTCCCTAATCATTGCTACATGACGCGCTAGTATCATTGCATATCCTGCTATCCTGGCAGAGGCATACATTTGCATCATGATAGTTATATCTTCTTTATGTGAGTACTTTTGTAAAGTGTGAAAGATCTCCTATATTCTTGTAAAATATAGAGTATTTCCCCTGAAGTGAGGAAAAGATCCCAAAGAGGACAAAATCAAAAGATCCCAAAGAGGAAAAATGAGAGTTAGATAGAAAGAGCCATTGAGGCCACTAAAAAATACAAAAAAAGAGAAAAAAGAGAAAAAGAAAAAATAAAAAGAGAGAAGGGGCACACTACTATTCCTTTTGAGAGATCCACACTAGTACTTCAACCTCTATCCCTTGTACTCCATAGAGATCATCATCATGCAGATAGCTATGTGGGGACCTTGACACTATAGAACTTGGCTTGTATATTCCAATGATGAGCCTCCTCAAACGAGCTCTAAGTCTTCTTGAGCAAGCAAGTTAGATGCACCCCCACTAGTTCCCTTGGAGAGCTTTTAGCTCACATGTGCATCCGTTGCATCGCAATCCCTACTCCTCACATCATATCTATCATATGGCCTTCTCTCGCCTATGATTGTCCTCATTGATGTGAGCCTTTCACACCTTTTTGTCTTCCTCCTCCACCTTCTTTCTGTTTTGCCTTTTAGGTGTCAACTTTCTTGCTCACGCTCATCCATTGCATGAGTGCTCAAAATATCGAAAGGGAGTGGATCAGTTTTACTTGTACCTGGCTAGTGGTCTGGGGACGAGTCAAGATAAGAATCCAAAGGAGACCAAGTGTGAAATTTTAGTAGATAGTTGTTCTCAACAACCTTTTTTCACTCTTTTTCCCAGTCCCCTGCTTGCACGCAAACACCATCTGGAGACATTCGAATCACGGACAGCGACAGCTCTTGCACCTTTTGTTCTTTTGTCGCTTGTGTCAATGCTAATATAGACTCTTGCTTGTTAAGACTTGAATTGAATTGCATGCTTTGATTGCTTTACTTATAAGTCCTTATATGGTTGTGTGGCATGTCACCACAGAAATTATGCTTCTTATCATTTACCTACTCGAGGACGAGCAGGAATTAAGCTTGGGGATGTTGATACGTCCCAAACGTATCTATAATTTATGCTGGCTCCATGCATGTTTTGTGTAACTTTGCCATGATTTGCTTGAACTTTCATACAGTTTGGACTTTGGAGCATATTTGGACTAATCTATTAACCCAGTGCACCCAGCTTCCAGTTGCTGTTTTCTGCTGTTTTTGTATTTCAGGTTTTCCGGCCATTAAAAGTGCTCCAAAAAATCCGGAAAAATCAGATAAAAAATCAGCGATCCGGAAGCTTCCGGTATCACCAAGGCAGCGGAGGGGGGCCACCACAGGGACTCCAGAAGGGTCCCTGGCACGGCCCCTCCATAAGCCGTGCCAGGGGGCCTCCTGGCTGCCCTGTGGGTCCCCTCGACACCCCCCTCCGCCTATATTTAGCCCTCGGGGTGGAAACCCCTAATATCGATCTCTTTTCCGTGAACTCGCCTCTGTACCGCCGCAACCGTTTCTAGATCGGGGCTGCCTGGAGAAGCTGCCCCGGCACCCTGCCGGGAGGAGGAACCCCCTCCGGGAGACCATCCATAGCCATGGACGCCTCCCGTATGTACCGTGAGTAGTTTCCGTTGGACCATGGGTCCCTGACCAGTAGATATGTGATGTACTTCTCTCCCCTCTTTGTGCTTCCACTTTCGAGACCTCGTGAGTTGCCTCACATGATCGAGGCACTTTTGTAATTTCTGTTGTTGCTATGCTGAGTTTGTTGGGATCAGATGGATTATGAGACTATGTTCAGATTGTGATGAGTAATATATTTGGTCTTCTCTTTTATATTTTGCTCTTTGAGTAAATTCTTGCATGTTCTCTTTTGCCTTATTTTACTTTGGCCAAGTGATTTGTGGCAACTCCAAGAGGGATCGTTATGCTTGATTGTGGGTTCAGCCCCTTGATGTCTACCTCGAGTAACAGAAACATGAGACTAGGGGATGTGCTGTTGCCACCAGGGATAAAACAACGGTGCTTGTATCCGCGGGTGCAAGGATTGTTTACTTTACGCAAAGTTCTTTTAATGAAGTTGTCTGTTGCTTTGAGTTTACACTATGGGTGGGATTCGAAACTTAATACCAGCGAGATGTTCTGGATAGATATCTCAAGGTGGATGATTCGTAGTAGATGCAGTTGGATTTCGGTCTACTTACCTTGGCGTACTGCCCATTGCTTTTTAGCCCTTCCTTTCTTTGCATCATAGTTAGCATTGCGGTGCCTTCATAATTCTGTCAATTGCTCAGCTGTGATTTGTTTACCTCTCTAGCAATTTTATCGTCTTTTGGGAGAGAGACATCACTAGTGAAAATCACGGGACTCCGGTCCATCTTCACATTACTGTTTACTTCCTTAGTTTACATTCAGTTGCCACTATTATTATCTCTTCCGTTGATCCTTTGTAAACAGCAAGGCCGGAGGAATTGACAACTCCTCTGTACTCGTTGGGAGCAAAGTTACTTGTTGATGTGTGCAGGTCCACGTCAAGCGCCGTGGCACCTTCTTGTATCTCTTGGAGTCCTACTGGTTCGATAACCTTTGTATCTTTACCGAGGGAAATTTGCTGCTACGCTACATCTCACCTTCCACTTGGGGTAACCAACGAGGAGTGAGAGATCCTCACCATATCAAGCCAGTTTCTGGCGCCGTTGCCGGGGACTCCAGTTGCACACTATCTTTTATCTTTGCTTTTTAGTCTTGTTAGTTTACCTTTCAGTTTTTACTTTTGTGTCCTTTATCAAAAATACCAAAAATACCTGTTACCTTGTGAGTAGTTACCATTATGGTTGGTCCTTTTGCCTTTGGTGAGGCAGAAGTATTTACCTTTACTCAAATTGGTGGTGAAAGTTTGAAAGATGCTTGGTATAGAATTAATGATTCTCAAAAAAGGGCCACTAAGAAGCAATCCATTACTATCTTGCTTAGAAATTTTTATGTTGGGATCACTTCTTTGAATAGGTTTCTTTTAGACACTGCTATCAATGGGAACTTCATAGAGGCCCCAGTTTGGGAAGCCCTTAATGTTATTGAAAATCTTGTTGGCAGTCTCCCAGTTGTTAGTATTAAGGAGGACATTACTTTAGCTCACATTATGAGAAAACTTGAAAAAATAGAGCTAGAGCTGCCAAGTATCGATAGGGTGAATGAGTTGGAACGTAAGATTCAAGGGAATTTGAATAGGCTACATAACTACATGCAGAAAATTTACAAAACTTTGGAGACTATTAAATCCCTTGATGAGAAGTCTTCTAGGATAGAAAAGATTGAGGAAGTTATTGAAACTCTAGGAACTACCTTTTACTCAATCAAAACCAAAAAGGATGAAACTCCAGCAAAGAAGGATCCTAAGTTCGTTTACGTCCCCAAGGTTCCTCGAGCTAAAGCAAACACACCCATTGCCAAGAGAGTTGAAACGGTGAAAACTTTGGAGGAGACACCTATCTTTAACTTTAATGAAACTCCAATTGATTTCCCTCCTTTTGATTTTATTCCAAGAAGCATTTTCATTCGTCCTTTATTTGAGAAACCTATTAAGACTAGTTGTACTATTGAAGAGCTTTTTGATGATCGTGATGATGGTTGAATGGATACAACTTGATCTTTTGCATTAAGCCTAGCTAATGGCTCTAAAAAGCGCTTTCGGGAGGCAGCCCGCAACGAATTTAGTTTTATTATTTTTTGCTTTTCTTCTGTTTTTAGTGGTCTTGATGATTGTTACTAATGTAGAAACATCATTTTATCTTTACTTTTCAAGCTTTGTGCCTTTTATAGCCTCATACGACAAGGGAAATGAAAGTTGTGACATGCTCTCGAGAAAACAGATTTTGTCCTCGTGACTAGAAAAATCACAGAAAAATCCCAGTGCATCTTTTTGAGCTGAATTGTTTACACAGCATGATCTATACAATTACGAAACTTTCCTATGTTCTTAATCCCTGCTGGTCTGTTTTTCACAGATTCTGTCCTGTTTTGCCTTTTCTTCACTTTGCAAACCTTAAGCTTGCTTTTTCTTTGCAAAAACTTTTTGGCAATCTTGAGAAATAGTAGGTCTTTAAGTTTATCTTTATTTCCAGTAGAGGAAAAAATAATTTAGTTGGGTACTAACCTCTCTAATCAGTCTACAATGAGTTATGTATGAAGGGAGTTTTCAAGCGCGCGATGGAAGATGATGAAAGAAGATCTTGGAGTGTCAAACGCTCAAGCTTGGGGATGCCCATGCACCCCCAAGAAATATTCAAGGAGACTCAAGAGTCTAAGCTTGGGGATGCCCCCGTGCATCCCCTTCTTTATCAACAATTATCAGTTCGTCTCTCGTTGCACTATATTTTTATCACTTCATGCGTTATGTGCTATGCTTGGAGCGTCTCACTCTTAGGTTTTGTTTTTAGTTTTCTTTAGCTTTGCTTTCTGTTCATAACAAGTTAGACCCCAGCTTACTCTTTTGTGTGGGAGAGATACACGCTCCGCTTGAACTAGAACTCCTCATAGGATTTGCATGCTTATTCTTTTGGCTGTGAGTTGTTCTTTTTCTTTTCTTAGTTGCTGCTCTGTTTAGTTGTAGTGCTTTAGTTTTTCTAGAGATTTTCTTTTGTTTTAGGTTGAACTTTCTATAGGTTGCATGTTTTATCTTGTTAGAGAGTTTGCCTGTTGCACTGAGTTTTGTGTCTTGACTAGAAGTAGGTAGTTGAAGTTCCTATTCTCTTTGTAGTAGTAACTTGCAATAGTTTTGAGGTATTGACTATAGTAATGTTTGAACTTTTGGTGTCAAGAGCTCGAGCCTATTAGTGATAGATGTCGTATTTTGGGCAATCCGTGTGTTTTTCAAAAACCGAAAACCCCTGTTGAGAACTTTAGCTACTAGATGGATCACTAACCTCTGGAGGTTTCGAATATTAGAGTACACTCACGTACCATGAGTCGAGGATGCGCAAGGATAACCAAACCCCCATACACTCCTCCTCGGGGTACTTGTCTCTTTGTGAACCTCCTGATTAGATTGAGAAATACCGATAATAAGTGCATGAGTTCTTCGGACTAATGTGAGTATTCGAAAGTTGACACTTCCACCCACCTATACTTTTTCTAGCCTCTTCGGTACCATGCATTGCCCTTTCTCACCTTGAGTGTTGGCGCATACTTTGCCGGTGCATCCAAACCCTTGGCACGATACGCTCTGTCATCATAAGCCTCCTTATATCTTTCCTCAAAACAACCACCGTACCTACCTACAAGGCATTTCCATAGCCTTTCCGAGATACATTGCCATGCAACATCCACCTTCTCATGACTTGATTTTCATGTCATACATGCTACTTGCTTGATCGATGAGCCGCATGCTAGTTGGGCCTTTGTAACACCCTCAGATGCTTGTAACAGTAATCATCATCACTGTTGACTATCACTGTTTGTTAAGCACTGTTATCCCCTGTCCCTAATCAAACTTTGCTTCTGCTCCATCCAAACCATGCTGGTTGGTAATCAAAACACAAAGCCCAATGCATTTTGCTCATCAAGAAATCAAACCCTAGATGAAACAACCTCAAATGGAAAATAAAACAAAAGTGCTCAAATAAAGTTGTTCCAAAAATCATGGAACCATTTTTGTAAATTACCTAAAATCATTATAATCATGTTGGACCAACTTTGGTAATTTTTGGAGTTATAGAAAATTGTAAACAATTCAAACAGTAGGTTAAAACCCCTACTTTGGGCATTTAATATTTAAAAGAAATACCTAATGAATTTATTTTGCTGCACAACTTTTTGTGGCACCTCAGTAATATATAAAACTAATTTACAAACACCAATTATATTTTTCAAAAATGCTAGGGTTAACAAGTCAATTACGGAAAAGAATTTAAATAAACAGAAAACCAGAAAATGGGAAAAACACTTAAACCTCGCCTGGGGCGAGGCCCACCTCAGCCCAGCCCGCTTCCTTTGTCTTCTTCCTCCCTCACCTGCCCCAACTGCTCCCGTACGGCCGGCCGTCGTGGACGCGCCGCTGCCAGCCCGGCCCCGCCCTTCAACTGCTCCCAGCCGCCGCTGTCGCGATAAGGATGAAGCCCTCGACCTCCTGGACGCGCTCACCCTCTCCTTCCCCTCCTCCTCCTCTCGCCATCGCCAGGGAAAGGTCCGCCCGAGCTCGCCGTCGCCATGACCGCGCCCACTCGCAGCCGGCAAGCTCCCTAGCCCTCGAAGACGTGTCCACCGGGTGCGCCGTCGTCGATTACGTCGACTACTGCGACGAATTCAAGCCGGGAGCCTCCACCCCGAGCACACGGTCATCTCCCCCAACTCCGGTCGCCGCGGCATCGCGGAGGAAATCCGGCGCCACCACGACGTCCCCGAGCCCGCTGCCAACTCCGACGCGTTCGTGGTGAGCACCCTCACCACCCCCAACCGCCCGATGAGTCCCGATAACGCCGTAGCCTTCTCTCCTAACTCGCTTGCTCCGGCCGCCGTGGCACGTCGTCGGAGTCGTCGTTTTGGTTCGTCCCAGTCCACGCCAAGTGCACCAGTAGGTCCCCCGTGTTGCGTATGCTCGATTTGGACCAGTAGCTAGCTCGAGTTCGACCCGTATATGCATTCGCCATTGGAGCCCGACGACCTTCGCCGCCATTGATGAAGATGCGCTCACCTCCGTGCGTCCCAGCTCGCGAGACCACTCCAAATCGACGCGGATTCGAGCTCTCCGTCGACTGCCACCAGCGGCGCCTCCAACGGCGCTCGGAATCGAGGGCTAGCTCGACCTCGCCGCCGGCGAGCCTCCGGTGAGGTTCCGGTGAGGCTGCCAGGTGGGACCCCGGTGTCAGCCAGTTGATTAGGGGTTAATCTCACCCCTAATAGTCACTGACATGTGGGTCCCATCCCACTTAAGCACCGGTTAAAAATAACAAAACTATTAGTAAGAGTTTAGGTCACTGACAGGTGGGTCCCCTCTAATTAATTAACTTAATGATTTAGGTTAATCCAATTAATTAAAATTTAATCACTGACATGTGGGTCCAGAGGCAATTTCTGAATTTTATAAAATGTTTTATAAATAACAGAGGCTGACATGCGGGTCCCACATGTCAGCACTGTTCTGGATAATGTTGTGGATAATGTTTTGGATAATGTTTAAATAAATAGTAAAAGAAAATCCAGAAAATCATTTAAAATGATTTAAAACTTTGAAATTCAATAACTTTTAAACCGTAACTCGGATTCAAAAACTTTATACATGAAAGTTGATCAGAAAAATACAACGAATACGAATACGCTATCCGTATGTCTACCACACCCCTCTAACACTACGAACGTCGAACATTCCCCCTCCGGACCGCCTGTCCGATAAATTGTCCGGTACTGTTAGAGTGCCCGGATGAATTTATTCCGAACACGAAGGTTGTCCGGAATGGTTCAAATAGCACGGATACACCCCTCTTATGTTGTTCCGGTAACCACGACACCTCCGGCTTGATCCTTCCCCCTCCGAACACCCTGTCCGGTAATCACCCGGAGCCGGCAGTTCATCCTCAGATGAATTCCCGCTCCGAGCATATTGCATTACACTGCGATAGAACCCCGTTTACATTTCATCTGTTATGTCTTGAATTTGTATTGCTATTATTGTTGTGTATTTATTGTTTTCTTCCCCCTTTAATCTCCGGTAGACCCCGCTACTGCCGTTGACTACACCGCTGCTGAGTACGACTACGTCGTCGACGACCCTACTACTACCGTCGAGCTTGCAGGCAAGCAGAGCCATTCTCTTCCCCAGATATCGCCTATCTTTCCGTACTATTCTTGCACTAGGCATTGTTACTGCTGCTGCTACGATTACAATCCTATTCAACTGCATAGCCTGATTTTTGTCGCCCCTTGATGTGCCTTCCTTTATCCGATGCTGCCTATTATTATTATTATGCATTATTCAGCAGTGGACCCTGCGCATTGTTAGCTAGGATTAGATAGAGGGCCGTGATCACTCAGGGAAGTGAACGCGGATATAAATATTATAACTGCACAGGTACGGTACAATGCAGACTCCGTCTAAGGCCCCTACCTGGGTTATGCCTAGTCACCTCAAGTGTGAGCTATCAAGGAGTAATCCTTGTACTCCACTCGAGGCTGACTTTGTCTTACTGCCATAGGGTACTGGAAACGGTTGTCCTTCAGGTAAGAAGTCGGGCGACCCAACGGTGCCTGCGAGAGGTATTGCGACGGGACGACAGGGAGGGCACGACCAGTGTACCGGTGTGCTTGGCCCCTGATCGTTGGCCGCGAGAGTTACCAAACCACGAAAGTCGAGCTCCTCCAGGAGCACACGCGAGACAAGGTAAGGAGACGGTTCACCTTGTCGGTAACCGCAGTGACTCGGTGGGACGACAGGGCAGGCACCGATGTACTGGTGGTCCTCGCTGCTGTCGTTGTCCGCGGGTCGGTTAAGTCGCGGCAACGATAACGGTTGTCACGCAGGTTAATTAAAATGCTAAATGGTTCAGTGAATGTCTTGAGTTGGCTACAAGCCATGTACGCACTACCTACCCGTGGGATTACGAGTATGGGCTCCTCCGCTTCATAGTGTCGTCCGAGGACTCTTCAGACGTCAGCAGTACCGCGGGCTGATTGCCGGGAAGTGCGCTGTCTTCTTTGGCTCGAGCTGTGTTGTTTTGTTACGACTTCCCGGCCACCCACGCACCGTGCAGGAGTACGTCAGGGTTGGGGTCCAAGGCCCTGAGTACTTAGGATTTAGACCGGCGGATGGCCTCTCTGTTGAGTTTGAAAGATGGGCTATGAAGTGTCGGATAGCCTCGGTGGAGCGTTCCCTAACAAGGTTCCCGCCACCCTGGAGATCCGTGCGTGTAGCGTAACACAAGTGCACCCCTGCAGGGAAGAATTGATCTATCGATAGCCGTGTCCACGGTAACAGGACACTTTCTGATGAAGCTGGATCTTACCACTAGAAACTATTATTAAACTGTATGGTTCCGGGTTCCTTTCCTTGCGGGGATGTCGAGGAGGTGAACTCGGAGGCATTGTTAATTATTACAACTTATTATTATTCAATGTTGCAGCAACTTCTGCTTCATTGCTACCTTACTTTTTTATATAAACTGTTGGCTGATTCTTACCTCATGCTGCAAGACACCGTTGGAAGATGCTAGTCTTCGATAGGCCTAGCTTCTTACCCTTGCTCTGAATTTCTGTCTTCAGTCCACTATATACAGCCTCTTCATTCCGTTGATACAATGCATAATGCTTAGTAGCGGACGTAAGACTCGCGGGTATACTAGATACTCACCAGCTTTATTTCCTTTACTGTTTTGCCTGATCGGCCGCTGCAGCCGACGTTGGAGCCCAGGAGCAGGAGTACCTCGGAGGCGCCTACTACGACGTCGAGTTCCCCCTTGACCAGGAGTAGTACTGTGGATTCCAGGCAGGAGGCCTCGCCTTTTCGTTCTGTATCTCTGATGTGATTTGTGCTAGCCTTCTTAAGGCAAAACTTGACTATCTATGTCTGTACTCAGATATTATGGCTTGTATAACTTATATGTTCGGGTCCGCGTGACCCCCTCTATTGTAATATATTTGTTTATCCTTTTGTGTTTAGTGTTGTGCTGTGATATTATCACCGTGGCACCCTAATCTCAGTCGTGTACCCTGTGTGTATGATTACTGTACACGGTCTGATTTTGGGGGCGTCACAAGTTGGTATCAGAGCCGACTGCCTGTAGGAAGCCACCCCACCATTACCTGGTCGAAGTTGAGTCTAGACTATGAAAAACTATTTTGCTAACTTAATATTTGGCTTACGGGCCCACATCGATGTCACTACGTGTGATATCTATGGTATTAGGATCCTTTTCTCCTTACCTATGCTCTGGGAATCTGCTCTCTTATCCTTGCTGGTAAGTTTTACAAAAGCTGACATTAGGATCACGTTCTCTTGATTCCACCCGGAGTTTTCTGGTGCATCCCCCATTGAATGAGTCGTGTTGCAGGCGTCGTACGCCAGATCCCAGACCGCGGATCCCATTCTCATTCTGGGCAGGCCGCGCGTTCTCTGGCATCAACTCCTGTGACCAACAGTTTTCTTGCGGCGTGATTGACATAGTGGAATCTATGTCGCGTCGTGTAATCCTTACCGCGGTCTGCGCGCCGCCTAGAGAGTCCTTTTTCCTTAATTTCTACGACGTTACGCTGCCCGATTTTCGATTGATTCGGTGTGCGCATGTGTAAGTCTTATATGACTACTCCTTTATATATCTGCGCCTCCTTTACGTTGTCGTTTTACTTCAGGCTTAATTCCGGTATCTCGTTAAATTTTCATCGCTGAAATACCGCTGTTAAATTCTAGCAGGATGGCTGGTCGTGGTGGTCGTGGTCGTGGTCGTGCTGCCAACGACCCACCTCCGCCGCCGGATTACATGGCCGTGATGATGCAGCAGTTCGAGATGAACCGTCAGTTCATGCAGAATATCATGGCTCAGTTCCCCCAGCCGAATCAGAATGGGCACCACCATCAGCATGCCACCGTGACTCTGCACGACTTCACCCGCCTCAACCCCACCATGTTCCGCAACACTATTCAGCCGCTGGATGCTGATGACTGGCTGCGCGACATCACTCACGAGCTGGAGTCTGCTAATGTCGATCGAGCCGACTATGTGAACTTTGCGTCTTATCATCTGAAAGGCGCCGCTGCTCAGTGGTGGAGCACCCACAAGCGTTCCCTGCCAGTCGAAGAAGTCATCACTTGGGATGAATTTCAGTCTGCTTTCCGCGCCCGCTACATTCCTCAGGGGATCATGGATCGCAAGGCGGAAGAATTCCGTAACCTCACTCAGGGCGATATGACTGTTGAAGCCTATCAACGCGAGTTCCTCAACCTCTCTCGCTATGCGGAGGGAGAGATCACCACTGATGCTCGCAGGCAGCAGAAGTTCCGTCGTGGCCTCAACCCAGAACTCAGGCTCGCTCTTGCCGTTCATGATTTCGCCAACTTCGCCACCATGGTGAACAAGGCTATCACCGTCGAGACTGCCCAGATGGAGCATAAGAACTCTCTGAAGCGCTACCGTGACGTTGGCTCATCTTCGGGCGCAACGCAGAAGCGTCGTATCTGGCTCCCTACCAGTGTGACTCATTCAGCTGTCCCTGCTCCAAGGCCGTCTTATGCAGCACCCCGTCTGCCTCCGCCACCGCAGATGCCAAGAGCTCTGCCTGCACCACCCAATGCTACACCCCTTCGTCCTCAGGATGGATTATGCTTCACGTGCCGCCAACCAGGGCATTTTTCTAGAGAGTGCCCCCAGAAACAGAAGCAACTGGTAGTTCACCCCGCTGGCCGTGGAAATGGCCGTGGCAACAACAGGACCCCCAACTATAATACTGGGTCTGCTGCTCATGCTCGCGGACATGCTTACAACATCAATGTTGAAGAAGCTCAGCAACAACCCGCTACCGTGATGGGTACCCTTCTCGTTAATTCCGCACCTGCTACTGTTTTATTTGATACAGGAGCATCGCATTCATTCATGTCGGAAGCATTTGCATTATCGCGTAACATTACGTTTGAGAAGATGAACCCACCGATGATGGTTCGCACCCCTGGAGGCCGTTGCCAAACCTCCATGATGGTACACGATGTCACCATTGACGTCGAAGGGATTATATTCCTTGTGTCCCCCATCATCCTAAAAACCTCCACCATAGACCTCATCCTGGGAATGGATTCGTTGAAAGTTCACGATGCCGCACTGTACTGTGGCACCAGCTCTGTCCGTCTTTTACACCCCTTCGGCGGGATTGTTAACCACACCACTCGAGTTTCCCGTGATGCCGAAACACATATATTTATGGTGAATGCTTTGAATGTCGCCCCCCTCGAAGGCATCGAGACCGTTCCAGTCGTTCGCGATTTTCCTGACGTCTTCCCAGAAGAACTGCCGGGAATACCCCCGATCAGAGAAGTTGAATTCGTCATCGACTTGAAGCCGGGCACTGTTCCTATTGCCAAGCGTCCTTACAAGATGCCGCCACATGAACTCCTTGAACTTAAGGAGGAAATCGACAAGGCACTTCAGAAAGGATTCATTCGCCCCAGTTCCTCAGCTTGGGGAGCACCTTCGCTCTTTGTCAAGAAGAGCGATGGGACAAACCGACTGGTCCAAGATTATCGGCCCATTAACCAAGCCACCATCCAGAACAAATACCCACTTCCCCGGATCAATGATCTGTATGATCAACTTGCCGGATCTAAGGTGTTTTCTAAACTCGACTTGAGGTTGGGTTATCACCAAATCCGGGTCCGTGATGAGGATATTCCGAAGACTGCCTTCATTACTCGCTATGGTTCATACGAGTACACCGTCATGTCCTTCTGCTTAACCAATGCTCCAGCCACCTTCTCCAGATTGATGAATTATATTTTCATGGAGTACCTCGACCAGTTCGTCGTGGTTTATCTGGATGATATATTGATATATTCCAAGAATGAAGAAGAACATGCTGGACATCTTCGTCTTATACTGGAGAAGCTACGAGAACACAAACTCTACGCTAAGTTTTCTAAGTGTGAGTTCTGGCTTCCCGAAGTAACCTACCTTGGACATGTGATTTCCAAGGATGGCATTGCCGTCACCCCAGAACGTATCCAGGCTATTCTTGACTGGACTCCTCCCAAGACCGTCAAGCAAGTCCGCAGTTTCCTCGGGCTCGCTAGCTATTGCCGCCGTTTCGTCGAGAATTTCTCCAAGATTGCCAGGCCTCTAACTAATCTACTTCACAAAGGCGTCAAGTTTGAGTGGACCGATAAATGTCAAGAAAGTTTTCAAGCCCTCAAGGACAAGCTAACTTCTCCCCCGGTGCTTGCTCCCCCTGATACTCAGAAGGACTTCGTGATATATTGCGACGCGTCTCGTCAAGGATTAGGCTGTGTCCTATTGCAAGAACGCAAGGTGATTGCTTATGGCTCTCGTCAATTGCGTACTCACGAGGACAAATACCCAACACATGATCTCGAATTGGCAGCAGTAATTTATGCATTAAAGCTGTGGCGACATTACCTCGTTGGTAATCGTTGCGAGATCTACACCGACCACCAAAGCCTGAAGTACTTGTTTACTCAGCCAGACCTGAATCTTCGTCAACAACGATGGCTCGAGACAATAGCCGATTTTAACATGGATATTCATTACACCCCTGGCAAAGCTAATGTGATGGCTGATGCCCTGAGCCGTAAAGCTTACTGTAGTGAACTTGAGGTGCAGCTAGAACAACCACCTCTGTATGAAGATTTTCAAAAGTTGAACCTCGAGATTGTTCCTCAAGGTTGTGCAAATAACCTGGTCATTGAACCGGATCTCGTCAAATCCGTAAAGTGTATACAGTTCTATGATGATTTCGTACACAAGATCAAGCGCGATATCGCCAATGGGAGACCCTCACCCTTCACCCTTGATAGCAATGGTGCGGCGTTCTACCAGAACCGTTCAGTGGTTACTCACAGCAAGGGCAGGCATGAGAACCTGGATATGACCCCGAAGGTCATGAAAGCGGCTCACGATACCCCGTTGTCCATTCATCCTGGGAGCACCAAGATGTACCAAGACATTCGTCAGCAATTCTGGTGGCCTAACATGAAGCAAGACATTGCCCGATATGTTTCTGAATGTGACGTTTGTCGTCGCGTCAAGGGGGAACATCAAAAACCCTCTGGAAAACTACAACCACCTGAAATCCCTGTATGGAAGTGGGACAAAGTTCAGATGGACTTCGTCACCGGTTTTCCCCGATCACAGAAAGGTAACGATGCTATCTTTGTCGTCATCGACCGGTTCTCCAAAGTTGCTCACTTTATACCAGTCAAGGAGAAGATCACGGCGGCCCAGTTAGCGGAATTATATATCGCCCAAATCGTGTCGCTCCACGGTATTCCGTTGGAGATCAGTTCAGATCGTGGCAGCCTTTTCACCTCCAGATATTGGCGGAGTTTCCAAGAAGCTCTGGGGACTACTCTGCACCTCAGCACCGCTTATCACCCCCAGTCACAGGGCCAAGTCGAACGCGTCAATCAAATACTTGAAGATATGCTTCGAGCTTGTGTCATCTCCTTCGGCAAGAAATGGGAGGAATCTCTTCCATTTGCTGAATTCTCGTACAACAATAGCTACCACGCTAGTCTGAAGATGGCACCCTATGAAGTTCTCTATGGACATAAGTGTCGGACCCCTCTGAGTTGGTCAGAAACTGGGGAACGTGCACTCATTGGCCCGGATATTATTCAGCAGGCTGAAGACCAAGTTCACGTCATCCGTGAACATTTGAAGGCCGCTCAGTCTCGCCAGAAGAGCAACTATGACCGCAAACACCGTGAAATGGAGTATCAACCTGGTGAATACGCATACCTCCGCGTCACTCCCATGAGGGGCACTCATCGCTTCGGTATCAAGGGCAAGTTGGCTCCTCGCTACATTGGCCCGTTCCGTATCCTTTCCAGGAGTGGACCCGTGGCATACCGGTTGGAATTGCCGCCGAACCTCTCCCAGGTCCATGATGTCTTCCATGTGTCGCAACTCCGTCGCTGCTTCAAGGATCCTATCCGCGAAGTGCAGCATGATATGATCGAGCTGCAACAAGACTTGACTTATCGAGAACATCCGAGCCGCATTCTCGATCAGTCTGAGCGTCGAACCCGCAACAAGACCGTCAAGTTCCTCAAGGTTCAGTGGTCGAATCATTCTGAAGATGAAGCCACTTGGGAACGCGAAGATCGCCTTCGCGATGAATACCCCGATCTTTTCCTCGCTACCACTTAAATTCTCGGGACGAGAATTCTTGTAGTGGGGGAGATTTGTAACACCCTCAGATGCTTGTAACAGTAATAATCATCACTGTTGACTATCACTGTTTGTTAAGCACTGTTATCCCCTGTCCCTAATCAAACTTTGCTTCTGCTCCATCCAAACCATGCTGGTTGGTAATCAAAACACAAAGCCCAATGCATTTTGCTCATCAAGAAATCAAACCCTAGATGAAACAACCTCAAATGGAAAATAAAACAAAAGTGCTCAAATAAAGTTGTTCCAAAAATCATGGAACCATTTTTGTAAATTACCTAAAATCATTATAATCATGTTGGACCAACTTTGGTAATTTTTGGAGTTATAGAAAATTGTAAACAATTCAAACAGTAGGTTAAAACCCCTACTTTGGGCATTTAATATTTAAAAGAAATACCTAATGAATTTATTTTGCTGCACAACTTTTTGTGGCACCTCAGTAATATATAAAACTAATTTACAAACACCAATTATATTTTTCAAAAATGCTAGGGTTAACAAGTCAATTACGGAAAAGAATTTAAATAAACAGAAAACCAGAAAATGGGAAAAACACTTAAACCTCGCCTGGGGCGAGGCCCACCTCAGCCCAGCCCGCTTCCTTTGTCTTCTTCCTCCCTCACCTGCCCCAACTGCTCCCGTACGGCCGGCCGTCCTGGACGCGCCGCTGCCAGCCCGACCCCGCCCTCCAACTGCTCCCAGCCGCCGCTGTCGCGATAAGGATGAAGCCCTCGACCTCCTGGACGCGCTCACCCTCTCCTTCCCCTCCTCCTCCTCTCGCCATCGCCAGGGAAAGGTCCGCCCGAGCTCGCCGTCGCCATGACCGCGCCCACTCGCAGCCGGCAAGCTCCCTAGCCCTCGAAGACGTGTCCACCGGGTGCGCCGTCGTCGATTACGTCGACTACTGCGACGAATTCAAGCCGGGAGCCTCCACCCCGAGCACACGGTCATCTCCCCCAACTCCGGTCGCCGCGGCATCGCGGAGGAAATCCGGCGCCACCACGACGTCCCCGAGCCCGCTGCCAACTCCGACGCGTTCGTGGTGAGCACCCTCACCACCCCCAACCGCCCGATGAGTCCCGATAACGCCGTAGCCTTCTCTCCTAACTCGCTTGCTCCGGCCGCCGTGGCACGTCGTCGGAGTCGTCGTTTTGGTTCGTCCCAGTCCACGCCAAGTGCACCAGTAGGTCCCCCGTGTTGCGTATGCTCGATTTGGACCAGTAGCTAGCTCGAGTTCGACCCGTATATGCATTCGCCATTGGAGCCCGACGACCTTCGCCGCCATTGATGAAGATGCGCTAACCTCCGTGCGTCCCAGCTCGCGAGACCACTCCAAATCGACGCGGATTCGAGCTCTCCGTCGACTGCCACCAGCGGCGCCTCCAACGGCGCTCGGAATCGAGGGCTAGCTCGACCTCGCCGCCGGCGAGCCTCCGGTGAGGTTCCGGTGAGGCTGCCAGGTGGGACCCCGGTGTCAGCCAGTTGATTAGGGGTTAATCTCACCCCTAATAGTCACTGACATGTGGGTCCCATCCCACTTAAGCACCGGTTAAAAATAACAAAACTATTAGTAAGAGTTTAGGTCACTGACAGGTGGGTCCCCTCTAATTAATTAACTTAATGATTTAGGTTAATCCAATTAATTAAAATTTAATCACTGACATGTGGGTCCAGAGGCAATTTCTGAATTTTATAAAATGTTTTATAAATAACAGAGGCTGACATGCGGGTCCCACATGTCAGCACTGTTCTGGATAATGTTGTGGATAATGTTTTGGATAATGTTTAAATAAATAATAAAAGAAAATACAGAAAATCATTTAAAATGATTTAAAACTTTGAAATTCAATAACTTTTAAACCGTAACTCGGATTCAAAAACTTTATACATGAAAGTTGATCAGAAAAATACAACAAATACGAATACGCTATCCGTATGTCTACCACACCCCTCTAACACTACGAACGTCGAACATTCCCCCTCCGGACCGCCTGTCCGATAAATTGTCCGGTACTGTTAGAGTGCCCGGATGAATTTATTCCGAACACGAAGGTTGTCCGGAATGGTTCAAATAGCACGGATACACCCCTCTTATGTTGTTCCGGTAACCACGACACCTCCGGCTTGATCCTTCCCCCTCCGGACACCCTGTCCGGTAATCACCCGGAGCCGGCAGTTCATCCTCAGATCAATTCCCGCTCCGAGCATATTGCATTACACTGCGATAGAACCCCGTTTACATTTCATCTGTTATGTCTTGCATTTGTATTGCTATTATTGTTGTGTATTTATTGTTTTCTTCCCCCTTTAATCTCCGGTAGACCCCGCTACTGCCGTCGACTACACCGCTGCTGAGTACGACTACGTCGTCGACGACCCTACTACTACCGTCGAGCTTGCAGGCAAGCAGAGCCATTCTCTTCCCCAGATATCGCCTATCTTTCCGTACTATTCTTGCACTAGGCATTGTTACTGCTGCTGCTACGATTACAATCCTATTCAACTGCATAGCCTGATTTTTGTCGCCCCTTGATGTGCCTTCCTTTATCCGATGCTGCCTATTATTATTATTATGCATTATTCAGCAGTGGACCCTGCGCATTGTTAGCTAGGATTAGATAGAGGGCCGTGATCACTCAGGGAAGTGAACGCGGATATAAATATTATAACTGCACAGGTACGGTACAATGCAGACTCCGTCTAAGGCCCCTACCTGGGTTATGCCTAGTCACCTCAAGTGTGAGCTATCAAGGAGTAATCCTTGTACTCCACTCGAGGCTGACTTTGTCTTACTGCCATAGGGTACTGGAAACGGTTGTCCTTCAGGTAAGAAGTCGGGCGACCCAACGGTGCCTGCGAGAGGTATTGCGACGGGACGACAGGGAGGGCACGACCAGTGTACCGGTGTGCTTGGCCCCTGATCGTTGGCCGCGAGAGTTACCAAACCACGAAAGTCGAGCTCCTCCAGGAGCACACGCGAGACAAGGTAAGGAGACGGTTCACCTTGTCGGTAACCGCAGTGACTCGGTGGGACGACAGGGCAGGCACCGATGTACTGGTGTTCCTCGCTGCTGTCGTTGTCCGCGGGTCGGTTAAGTCGCGGCAACGATAACGGTTGTCACGCAGGTTAATTAAAATGCTAAATGGTTCAGTGAATGTCTTGAGTTGGCTACAAGCCATGTACGCACTACCTACCCGTGGGATTACGAGTATGGGCTCCTCCGCTTCATAGTGTCGTCCGAGGACTCTTCAGACGTCAGCAGTACCGCGGGCTGATTGCCGGGAAGTGCGCTGTCTTCTTTGGCTCGAGCTGTGTTGTTTTGTTACGACTTCCCGGCCACCCACGCACCGTGCAGGAGTACGTCAGGGTTGGGGTCCAAGGCCCTGAGTACTTAGGATTTAGACCGGCGGATGGCCTCTCTGTTGAGTTTGAAAGATGGGCTATGAAGTGTCGGATAGCCTCGGTGGAGCGTTCCCTAACAAGGTTCCCGCCACCCTGGAGATCCGTGCGTGTAGCGTAACACAAGTGCACCCCTGCAGGGAAGAATTGATCTATCGATAGCCGTGTCCACGGTAACAGGACACTTTCTGCTGAAGCTGGATCTTACCACTAGAAACTATTATTAAACTGTATGGTTCCGGGTTCCTTTCCTTGCGGGGATGTCGAGGAGGTGAACTCGGAGGCATTGTTAATTATTACAACTTATTATTATTCAATGTTGCAGCAACTTCTGCTTCATTGCTACCTTACTGTTTTATATAAACTGTTGGCTGATTCTTACCTCATGCTGCAAGACACCGTCGGAAGATGCTAGTCTTCGATAGGCCTAGCTTCTTACCCTTGCTCTGAATTTCTGTCTTCAGTCCACTATATACAGCCTCTTCATTCCGTTGATACAATGCATAATGCTTAGTAGCGGACGTAAGACTCGCGGGTATACTAGATACTCACCTGCTTTATTTCCTTTACTGTTTTGCCTGATCGGCCGCTGCAGCCGACGTTGGAGCCCAGGAGCAGGAGTACCTCGGAGGCGCCTACTACGACGTCGAGTTCCCCCTTGACCAGGAGTAGTACTGTGGATTCCAGGCAGGAGGCCTCGCCTTTTCGTTCTGTATCTCTGATGTGATTTGTGCTAGCCTTCTTAAGGCAAAACTTGACTATCTATGTCTGTACTCAGATATTATGGCTTGTATAACTTATATGTTCGGGTCCGCGTGACCCCCTCTATTGTAATATATTTGTTTATCCTTTTGTGTTTAGTGTTGTGCTGTGATATTATCACCGTGGCACCCTAATCTCAGTCGTGTACCCTGTGTGTATGATTACTGTACACGGTCTGATTTTGGGGGCGTCACAGCCTTGCCCTAATCATTTCTACATGACGCGCTAGTATCATTGCATATCCTGCTATCCTGGCAGAGGCATACATTTGCATCATGATAGTTATATCTTCTTTATGTGAGTACTTTTGTAAAGTGTGAAAGATCTCCTATATTCTTGTAAAATATAGAGTGTTGCCCCTAAAGTGAGGAAAAGATCCCAAAGAGGACAACATCAAAAGATACCAAAGAGGAAAAATGAGAGTTAAATAGAAAGAGCCATTGAGGCCACCAAAAATACAAAAAATAGAAAAAAAGAGAAAAAGAAAAAATAAAAAGAGAGAAGGGGGCACACTACTATTCCTTTTGAGAGATCCACACTAGTACTTCATCCTCTATCCCTTGTACTCCATAGAGATCATCATCATGCATATAGCTATGTGGGGACCTTCACATTATAGAACTTTGCTTGTATATTCCAATGATGAGCCTCCTCAAACGAGCTCTAGGTCTTCTTAAGCAAGCAAGTTAGATGAACCCCCACTAGTTCCCTTGGAGAGCTTTTAGCTCACATGTGCATCCGTTGCATGGCAATCCCTATTCCTCACATAATATCTATCATATGGCCTTCTCTCGCCTATCATTGTCCTCATTGATGTGATCCTTTCACACCTTTTTGTCTTCCTCCTCCACCTTCTTTTTGTTTCGCCTTTTAGGTGTCAACTTTCTTGCTCACGCTCATCCATTGCATGAGTGCTCAAAATATCGAAAGGGAGTGGATCAGTTTGACTTGTACCTGGCTAGTGGTCTGGGGACGAGTCAAGATAAGAATCCAAAGGAGACCAAGTGTGAAATTTTAGTAGATAGTTGTTCTCAACAACCTTTTTTCTCTCATTTCCCAGTCCCCTGCTTGCACGCAAACACCATCTGGAGACATTCGAGTCACGGACAGCGAGATCTCTTGCACCTTTTGTTCTTTTGTCGCTTGTGTCAATGCTAATATAGACTCTTGCTTGTTAAGACTTGAATTGAATTGCATGCTTTGATTGCTTTACTTAAAAGTCCTTATATGGTTGTGTGGCATGTCACCACAGAAATTATGCTTGTTATCATTTACCTACTCGAGGACGAGCAGGAATTAAGCTTGGGGATGTTGATACGTCCCAAACGTATCTATAATTTTTGCTTGCTCCATGCATGTTTTGTGTGACTTTGCCATGATTTGCTTGAACTTTCATACACTTTTGAGCATATTTGGACTAATCTATTAACCCAGTGCACCCAGTTGCTAGTTGTTGTTTTCTGCTGTTTTTGTATTTCAGGTTTTCCGGCCATTAAATGTGCTCCAAAAAATCCGGAAAAATCAGATAAAAAATCAGCGACCCGGAAGCTTCCAGAATCACCAAGGCAGCGGAGGGGGGCCACCACAGGGACTCCAGAAGGGTCCCAGGCGCGGCCCCACCCTAGGCCGTGCCAGGGGGCCTCCTGGCTGCCCTGTGGGTCCCCTTGACACCCCCCTCCGCTTATATTTAGCCCTCGGGGTGGAAACCCCTAATATCGATCTCTTTTCCGCGAACTTGCCTCCGTACCGCCGCCACCGCCGTTTCTAGATCGGGGTTGCCTGGAGAAGCTTCCCCGGCACCCTGCCGGGAGGAGGAACCCCCTCCGGGAGACCATCCATAGCCATGGACGCCTCCCGTATGTACCGTGAGTAGTTTCCCTTGGACCATGGGTGCCTGACCAGTAGCTATGTGATGTACTTCCCTCCCCTCTTTGTGCTTCCACTTTCGAGACCTCGTGAGCTGCCTGACATGATCGAGGCACTTTTGTAATTTCTGCTGTTGCTATGCTGAGTTTGTTGGGATCTGATGGATTATGAGACTATGTTCAGATTGTAATGAGTAATATATTTGGTTCTTCTCTTTTATATTTTGTTCTTGAGTAAATTCTTGCATGTTCTCCGTTGTTGTATTTTACTTTGGCCCAGTAATTTGTTGCAACTCCAAGAGGGAGCCATATGCTAAATTGTGGGTTCAGCCCCTTGATGTCTAGCTTGAGTGACAGAAACATGAGACTAGGGGATGTGTTGTTGCCACCAGGGATAAAACAACTGTGCTTGTATCCGCGGGTGCAAGGATTGTTTACTTTACGCAAAGTTATTTTAATGCAGTTGTCTGTTGCTTTGAGTTTACACTGTGGGTGGGATTCGCAACTTAATACCAGCGAGATGTTCTGGATAGATATCTCAAGGTGGATGATTCGTAGTAGATGCAGTTGGATTTCGGTCTACTTACCTTGGCGTACTGCCCATTGCTTTTGAGCCCTTCCTTTATTTGCAGCATAGTTAGCATTGCGGTGCCTTCATAATTCTATCAATTGCCCAGCTATGATTTGTTTACCTCGCTAGCACTTTTATCGTCTTTTGGGAGAGAGACATCACTAGTGAAAATCACGGGACTCCGGTCCATCTTCACATTACTGTTTACTTCCTTAGTTTACTTTCAGTTGCCACTATTGCTATCTCTTGCGTTGATCCTTTGTAAACAACAATGCCGGAGGAATTGACAACTCCTCTGTACTCGTTGGGAGCAAAGTTATTTGTTGTTGTGTGCAGGTCCACGTCAAGCGCCGTAACACCTTCTTGTATCTCTTGGAGTCCTACTGGTTCGATAACCTTGGTATCTTTACCGAGGGAAATTTTCTGCTACGCTACATCTCACCTTCCACTTGGGGTAACCAACGAGGAGTGAGAGATCCTCACCATATCAGGGCCACAGGGTGCCCAAGTAGCCACCTGGCGCGGCCCCCACCTTGACAGCGCCGGGAGGGCGCCTGGACCCCTGGGGCCTCTCCCGGCTCCCCCTCTAGCCTATATATCACACATCGTCCAAAAAACCTAAAAGGGGGAGAGTTTCGCGAGTTCCGCTGCCGCTCCGTGGCGGAAACCTACAGAGGAGAAAAGACATCTCCGGCGGGCAGATTCCGCCGGGGAGAACACCTCCCGGAATGGGAGATCGCCGCCATCGTCATCACCATCGTCACGGGCATCATCGAGATTATCATCAACATCAGACCCAACATCAGCACCATCTCCATCTTCATCCAATCCCACCTCTCAAGTTCAACTTGTGTTGTAATCCATACTATCTATCCTCTCTACTCTACCGGTGTTGATTACTACCGTGTGATGAATGCTATTGAGTTTTGTTGGAGAAATATCATTGTGTCAAGATTGTTTATCATCTATTTATCCCCTCTGATCATGATCTCTTTTATGTCTTGTAAGTAGTTACTTTAGTTCTTGAGGACATGGCAGAAGTCTAGTTGTTAGTAGTCATATGATGTTGAAGTAATATATGTTGTTTGATATTTAAGTTGTGTTGTTATTTTCCTAGTGGTGTTGTGTGAGTCGAATACTCAACACTTCGCCTTATTAAGGACCTAGGGGTATGCATTGTGTGTAAAGAATGCTTACGGTGGGTTGCCGGAGTGACAAAAACCTGAACCCTAGTCTGCACGCTTTTGCACAAGGGAACAATGGATCATCGATCATATTGCTATGGTTAGGCTTTTGCCTTAATTACTATCTTGTATTTGCGGATGCTTGCAAGATGTTTAATCAGAAGAGTGCACTTATCTTAGTCTAGAGGGTGCACTAGCATAGATCCACCCACTCAACACTTATCAACACAACACATAGTACCGATACAGAATATGGCGAAAGCACATGACTATTTCTCCCGTGTGTCCTCAAGAACGCTTTAGACTTTATAAGTTCGGTTGCTAAGCCTCTCCTTTGCTCAAAAGGATTGGGCTACTTGTTACTCCTCAGTTCCTTTTACTTTGTTCGCTTTTACCCTTTTTGTTTCTTATATCGAAACCCCCTAAAAAAATTATCTTTTAGTTCCTGCAGCTATTTCTTTACCGAAGTCACTTACCAATACCTTGTGCTCCTCGTTGGGTTCGACACTCTTATTTATCGAAAATGCTGCAAATGATCCCCTACAGTTGAGGGTCATTAGCTTTTTCCCTGAAGGTTACCGGTGGGGAGTCCACTATTAGTACCCCAATGTCCGCCGTGCTTGGAAAGGACGTGAGTGGCATGGAGGAAAGAGAATCTGTATCATTGCCACAACATACTTTTCAGGGGTAGTAGCTTTTGTTAAGCCCCCTAGTTTAGTCGGTTTCATGAATGAAAACTTTGTGTTGTTGAGCATTTGTATGCGTTATATATTATAACACGGAGAGGTGTATGTATTAAGGTTACAACCATAAACAGGAGTATTACTTGTTTTAAAGTGGGATTTTTTCTCATTTATTTTGTTATGTTAAAACACATAGAAGTCAACCATACGCGTGATAGCAACATCCTTTAATAGGATAAGTGCAGGGTCGCCGGCTCCACGATAAGATTCCTGCGATTGACTTATGAAAAGGAATTTTTGGCCACATTATGCGTGTTGGTATGAAATTCTCTGTAAGCTGGCATCGCATGACTTGTGCTTGTGTATGCAAACTTTTTGTTCAGTGTCAAAGTGGCGTCTATTGTAGAGTCGTAGTTGATTAAACTAAAGACGATGCAACCAAGTCATATGAGTGTGAGTCCCCATCAAGCTTACAACCGGGTGTATTGCCACAAATAAGGTGTAACTTAGACTCCAAAGTATTGTTGCCGCCGAGCCAGCAACTACAATCCACCCAAGCCCTAGAGAAATGGCTGCATTTCCCTATGATCCCCGTCAGTTTCTTCCGCCAGGGAAGCAAGCCATGGAAGTGCAGGGGAGTCCTCCAAGAATTTGGGTATTCTCTTCCCCTTCTATTCCTACACATGAAGAGTGGGCGATTGCTACTATGATTCCAATGCCAAACCAGAATGTTCAGTTTGCAAATCTGAGAAATATCCTAGAAGAGTTTCTAGTACATGTCAGACCAACTCAGTTTGTGGAAATCTGCCCCTCTCCGTTTGGCCAAGCTTACATTAGATTCAACAGTGCACTAGATAGGGATGCCCTGGTTTTTGAAAGCCCCCACCAGTTTGACGACATCCATGTGCTTTTTCAAAATCATAATCAGGGGCTGAACTGGAGGAACTTTTCCCTAAATAGGGATGTCTGGGTTCAACTGATAGGATTCCCCTTTGATAAAAGAGAGATACAGGAAGTGGCAAATGTTGTCAGGAGTTTTTCCAAATTAATTCTGTGGGATAGATTCATAAGTTGCAGGGCTTACATTACTGTCAAGATCAGAGTGGACAACCTCAGTGACATCCCTATAAGCATAGTCATGGGAGGACACATACAGGAATCTTGGACAGTCCCAGTTGTAATTTTACAGCAAGAGATGCCGGGAGGAGGTCCACTTGATGAAGATCCACTGCCCCCCAATGGCAACCCAATTCCTGCACCTAATAATCCCCATTTTCAACCCAATAAGAACAATCACTTTATTGGTCCATTGATGCAACACCAAGCTGTTGATGGCCTCAATGTTCCAAACCCTGCTATACCAGATTTAAATGAAGACCTGGAAGCCAACAATGAGGATATAAACATGCCAGGATGGGGTCATTGGGTTGATACTGCTGGTGGAGATTTTGAGGAAGACATTGATCAAGAGGTGGTCCCTGGAGAATTTTTAGAACTAGCAGAGCATATGCAACCACTAGTAGAGCATCTCCCTGAGAAAGAGGAAATTCATATAAACAAATCAGATTTAGAGAAGAGTTCAGACAGCAACCTCACTCTCGCACTTGGATCAAACGCAGTGAGCAGCCCTTCTGAAGTTTCAGCAGCAATTGTGGAGGGAAATTTAAATCATTTGGGCCACAGGCTTGATGGGCCTGAGGCCCACCCAAATGCTCTCCAGCTATCTCTGAACAACATTGTAGTTACGCAACGACTTCAGAATAATGATGCCCAACTACTAAATCAAGGCACTGTTAATCATGCTACTGAGGACAGACTGTCAGCCCCTGAATTGGAGATCATGCAATATGATAATCTTGTTGTGGACCCGTTCTACCTCCCAGATAATCCACTTGATCCAGTACTCCAGCCTGTAGAAAATACTTCTGAACCAGCCCTAAAGAGCATTGTACCTGCATCCAGTGCTTCAGAATCAGTGGATGAGGAAATTGAGATGGAAAAACCTGGAGAGGAAGAAGTCAACTCTCAAACTTCTTCAACAAAAAACACACACACAATGTCACAGGGAAATGAGGTTTCTTCACATGGCTCTTCTGATAAAACTTCTACTGCAAACAATTCCCGTCCCCCTGGATTTTATATAAAAGTCTAATATTCTCACTCTCGTTATTTGCAGGAGCATGAGGACTTCTCTGCTTCTTTCTCTACTGAGACTTGGAGGACTTTCGTTCAGTCCAGCCAAGATGAGTCATTGCAGCTCCAGGTACCAAAAGAATGGGCCCACTTTATTTCTAGTCAACTTCTTTCTCCTCATAAATTTGAATGGATATGTAAATTCCTTCAACCTGAAATGTGGAATATCATTATGGATGGGACATCTCATGAGGATCTAATGACCATTTTTATTCCTGATAAATGCCCTGTTATCCAGTCTAGTCACTGCTCTGAAAATAGACCCAACCTGAACTCATCTGGTACTGATGGACTGGTTCCAACTAATATGTTTAATACTCCCCAGGGGAAAGCCATCAAGATCACTGACAAAGAATCCCTAATTGCATCCTGCACCAGTGCAATGCATGCAAAGGGGAAAAGAAAGGATAGAGCACCTCTAGTAGAATCTGAGGTAAGAAGAAGTACTAGATTAACTTGTTAGGCAAATGGTTTTAAGCATGAGTTATGTCTGAATAAAAACTGTTTAGCATGCAAAGCAGTACCCCCTCCTGTCAAATCCAAAGTTGTAAAAAATCTGAATAGTCTTATTGCAAGGTCAATGCAAAAGATACAACTTAGGAGGTGTTGCACAACAAGAAGAAAGGGAAAAAGATGGCCATTGAGAAGGGAGTCAAGCCACCAAAAAAAGCCTAAGCATGCTAGATTGGAAAGTTGAGGCTTATCAGATTGCAGTAGGAGCAAGATTTCTTTTGCTGTTCCTTGGTCCTGTAATAATCTCAGTATGTAAGAGGATGATTTACTTTGGATTCTGTAAGACTAAGTTTAAAAACCTTGCATAGCATGGTTGTTTCATGGAATATTCTAAACTCGAATATTAGGGGAATTTACTCAAAAAAGAAAGTGGCTGGCCATTTCAAACAAAATTTTTGAAGCTAGCTGTTCAATTATTTGCCTTCAGGAAACTAAGAGGGAAAGTTTTGACCAAGCTTATTTGAATAATTTCTGCCCCTCTAGAAGTAACAAATTTTAATTTGTTCCATCACATGGAGCATCTGGTGGCATTCTTACTGCCTAGAATGATAGTTTGTTTTCTAGGGAATGCCTGCATAAGAATAATTTTTCAGTCTCTCTTAGACTGACATCACTTAGGAACAATAAATCTTGGATCATAACCAACATCTGTGGGCCATGTGATAACGAGGAAAGAGTTGAATTTATTGATTGGTTCAAAAACATTCAAATGCCTGACTCCTCAGACTGGATAATTGTGGGGGATTTTAACTACATTAGATATCCACATAAAAGAAACAGAGGCCTTGGGGATATAACCAACATGCTGCAATTCAATGAAGCAATACATACATTGGCACTGGTAGAAATACCTCTAAAAGATAGGAGGTTTACTTGGAGTAATATGCAAGATGCCCCTCTCCTTGAAAAGCTGGATTGGACCTTCACATCTGAACACTAGACAGTTTCCTTCCCTAATACAACAGTCAGAACTCTAGCCAAGACAACCTCAGACCACACACCTTGTTGTATCTCAATTGGAACTACAATGCCTAAATCTAAAATATTTAGATTTGAAAACTTTAGGCTGGAGCACTAGGATTTCAGACAGGTAGTCCAAAACAATTGGAACCAACCAATTCAGGAAGAATACAGTGCAAAGATAATCACAGCCAAATTTAAAAGACTCATAAAAGGTTTGAAAATATGGTCAAAAAATATGTCAAACCTGCTTCAATAGACAAAGCTTGCAATGAAGTAATACACATGTGGGATTTATTTCAAGAATTTAGGCCACTGTCAGACATTGAGGAAAATGGTAGAGAAATTCTTAAAGAGCACTTAGCAAACATTCTAGAATTCCAAAGAATCTAATGGAAGCAAAGAGCAACTATCATATGGGTCAATTTTGATAAAGAGAGTTGTCACTTTTTCAAGACAAAGCAACCATCAAATTCAGAAACAATTTCATTAATAGCTTAGATGATGGAAATGGAAATAACATCACAGAGTAGAAAGATAAAGCAAACCTTCTTTGGCAAGCTTTTAAAGATAGACTTGGCACCTCACTGCCAACATCCAACCCACTTGATCTCACAGGCATTTTGGAAAGAAATGAAAACCTTGCTGAACTTGAAAGACCATTCACAACAACTGAAATTGATGATGTCATCAAGAAAATGCCAAAAGATAAAGCACCTGGACCAGATGGATTTAATGGTGCCTTTGTAAAGAAATGTTGGGACATCATTTGTCAAGACTTATATAGACTAATTGCAGACTTCCATACTAGAAAGGTAAATCTCCAAAGCATCAACGCTTCATTCATCGCCCTGATTCCAAAGAAAGATGTGCCCATAAACACCAATGACTTCAGACCAATATCTCTGTTAAACTGCACAATCAAGATCATCACCAAGCTACTTGCAAATAGAGTGCAGAAGGTGATCACAACCCTGATACATGCAAACCAGTATGGATTCATAAAGAATAGATCCATACAAGACTGTGTAGCTTGGACTTATGAATATCTGCATTTATGCAACATGTCCATGAAACAAGTGGTTGTACTGAAACTGGATTTTGAAAAGGCATTTGACCTGATTGAACACTCCTCAATTTTGGAAATTCTAAAGGAAAAAGGCTTTGGTCACATCTGGTGCAACTGGATCCAAATGATACTTAGCACTGGTACATCAGTTGTACTACTTAATGGTATTCCTGGGAAAGTTATTCACTGCAGAAGAGGAGTGAGGCAAGGGGACCCTCTCTCTCCATTAATATTTGTTCTTGCTGCAGATCTACTCCAGTCAATATGCAATGAAGCAAGGATTGCCAATCTACTAGAATCTCCAATCCAATCTATGACTTGCCCAAATTTTCCCATAGTTCAATATGCAGATGACATAATGGTGGTGCTGCCAGCTAGTTGCATTCAACTGGAACAAATGAAAAATCTGCTGCACTATTTCACTGAGGTTACTGGGTCAAAAATAAACTATCATACATCATTCCTTGTTCCCATTAATGTTGATGAAAGAAGAATTCCATCTCTGACAAACAACCTATAGTGCGAATTGGGATCATTCCCATTCACATACTTAGGTCTTCCTATGGGGATCACAAAGCCAAATATTGAACACTTTGTACCTATTCTCTAGAGAATTAACCAAAGACTTGCTGGCTGTAGCACCATGCTATCCTATGATGGAAGATTGTTGCTAATATAATTAGTATTCTCTGCTCTCCCCCACATTTTTATGTGCTCCCTTGTATTGCTTGTGGGAATAATCACACAAATAAACAAATACTTGAGGAATTTATTTTGGAGAAAATAAGCGCAAGATCAGGGAGGAGCACCTCTTAATGCCTGGAACAAAGTGTGAAAACCAAAAGAAAAAGGAGGACTGGGGATCCTAGATATCTTAAATCATAACAAGGCATTGCTCATTAAGAACATCCATAAATTCTTCAATAAAGAAGAACTTCCATGGGTGGCTCTATTATGGGAGACACCATATGCAAACTGTGCTTCTGAAGATCAAACTGTGGGATCCTTTTGGTGGAAAGCTCATATTCCACTTATAGAAATCTATAAGAGACAGTGCACCATTCAGCCACATATGGGAAACACAATTTTCATGTGGAAATACACTTGGGAGAAACAACCAATGTGGCAAAAATATCCAGAACTATACTCATTTGCAAAAGATAGTAGAATAACTTTAAAGAACTTCAGGCAGCTGATGGCTTCTCGCCCCTCGTTGGTTACCCCAAGTTGAAGGTTTGATGTAGCACAACGGCAAGTTTCCCTTAGCGAAGATGCTAAGGTTTAGATTGTCTCCAGTAGGACTCAAGAGATACAAGTAGGTGGTAAAGTGAACAATGGCGCCGTTCACAATCTAGGTTGCTAACTTCACCTGGACCTGCACACAGATACAAATAACTTTGCTCCCAACGATTTCAGAGGAGTTGTCAATTCCTCCGGCCTTGCTGTTTACAAAGGATTAACACAAGAGATAATAATGATAGTGATAGCAACGAAAAATTAAATACTGAAAGTAAATTGGTAGTGTGAACAATAATGTGAAGATGGACCGGGGTCCCGTGATTTTCACTAGTGATGTCTCTCTCCCAAAAGACGATAAAAGTGCTAGCGAGGTAAACAAATCACAGTTGGGAAATTGACAGGATTATGAAGGCACCGCAATGCTAACTATGCTGCAAAGAAAGGAAGGGCTCAAAAGCAATGGGCAGTACGCCAAGGTAAGTAAACCGAAATCCATCTGCATCTACTACGAATCATCCACCTTGAGATATCTATCTAGAACATCTCGCTGGTATTAAGTTGCGAATCCCACCCAAAGTGTAAACTCAAAGCAACAGAAAAACTGCATTAAAAGAACTTTGCGTAAAGGAAACAATCCTTGCACTCGCAAGTACAAGCACCGTTGTTTTATCCCTGGTGGCAACAGCACATCCCCTAGTCTCATGTTTCTATCACTCAAGCTGGACATCAAGGGGCTGAACCCACAATCGAGCATAACGCTCTCTCTTGGAGTTGCAAATATAATACTTGGCCAAAGCAAATACCACAACGGAGAACATGCAAGAATTTACTCCAGAACAAAACATAAAAGAGAAGAACCAAATGTATTACTCATCACAATCTGAACATAGTCTCATAATCCATCAGATCCCAACAAACTCAGCATAGCAACAGCAGAAATTACATAGATGCCTCGATCATGTGAGGCAGCTCACGAGGACTCGAAAGTGGAGACACAAAAGAGGGAGAGATAGATCACATAGCTACTGGTCACAGACCCATGGTCCAAGGGGAACTACTCACGGTACATACGGGAGGCGTCCATGGCTATGGATGGTCTCCCGGAGGGGGTAGCTTCTCCCGGCAGGGTGCCGGAGCAGCTTCTCCAGGCAGCCCCGATCTTGAAACGGCGGCGGCGGAACAGAGGCGAGATCCCGAAAAGGGAGTTCGTCCTAGGGGTTTCCGTCACGCGGGGTAAATATAGGCGAAGGGGGCGTCGAGGGGACCCACCAGGCAGCCAGGAGGCCTCCTGGCGCAGCCTAGGTTGGGGCCGCGCCAGGGACCCTCCTGGCTCCCTGGTGGGGGCCCCCCTTCGCTGCTTTGGTGTTTCTGGAAGCTTCCGCGACGCTGATTTTTTATCTGATTTTCCTGGATTTTTTGGAGCACTTTTAATGGCCGGAAAACCTGAAATACAAAAACAGCAGAAAATAGCAACTGGCAGCTGGGTGCACTTGGTTAATAGATTAGTCCAAATATGTTCAAAAGTGTATGAAAGTTCAAGCAAAACATGGCAAAGTCACACAAAACATGCATGTAGAAAGCAGAAATTATAGATACGTTTGGGATGTATCAACATCCCCAAGCTTAATTCCTTCTCGTCCTCGAGTAGGTAAATGATAACAAGCATAATTTCTGTGGTGACATGCCACACAACCAAATAAGGACTTTTAAGTAAAGCAATCAAAGCATGCAATTCAATTCAAGTCTTAACAAGCAAGAGTCTATATTAGCATTGACACAAGCAACAAAAGAACAAAAGGTGCAAGAGCTCTTGCTGTCCGTGACTCGAATGTCTCCAAATGGTGTTTGCGTGCAAGCAAGGGACTGGGAAGAAAGAGAAAAACGGTTGTTGAGAACAACTATCTACTAAAAGTTTCAGACTTGGTCTCCTTTGGATTCTTATCTGGACTCGTCCCCAGACCACTAGTCAGGTACAAGTCAAAATGATCCACTCCCTTTCGATATTTTGAGCACTCATGCAATGGATGAGCGTGAGCAAGAAAGTTGACACCTAAAAGGCGAAACAGAAAGAAGGTGGAGGAGGAAGAAAAAAAGGTGTGAAAGGCTCACATCAATGAGGACAATCATAGGCGAAAGAAAGCCATATCATAGATATGATGTTAGGAGTAGGGATTGCCATACAACGGATGCACATGTGAGCTAAGGTAAGCTCTCCAATGGAACTAGTGGGGGTGCATCCAACTTGCTTGCTCAAGAAGACCTAGAGCTCATTTGAGGAGGCTCATCATTGGAATATAAAAGCCAAGTTCTATAGTGTGAAGGTCCCCACATAGCTATATGCATGATGATGATCTCTATGGAGTACAAGGGATAGAAGATGAAGTACTAGTGTGGATCTCTCAAAAGAAATATTAGTATGCCCCCTTCTCTCTTTTTATTTTTCTTCTTTTCTCTTTTTTTTATTTTTTTTATTTTTTTGGTGGCCTTAATGGCTCTTTCTATTTAACTCTCATTTGTCCTCTTTGGGATCTTTTGATTTTGTCCTCTATGGGATCTTTTGATTTTTTCCTCTTTGGGATCTTTTCCTCACTTTAGGGGCAATACTCTATATTTTACAAGAATATAGGAGATCTTTCACACTTTACAAAGGTACTCACATAAAGAAAATGTAACTATCATGAAGTATGCAAATGTATGCTTCTGCCAGTGTAGCAACATATGCAATGATACTAGCGCGTCATGTAGCAATGTTTAGGGCAAGGCCCAACTAGCATGCGGCTCATCAATCAAGCAAGTAGCATGTATGACATGAAGATCAAGTGATGAGAAGGTGGATGCTGCATGGCAATATATCTCGGAAAGGCTATGGAAATGCCTTGTAGGTAGGTATGGTGGATGTTTTGTGGAAAGATATAAGGAGGCTTATGATGACAGAGCGTATCGTGCCAAGGGTTTGGATGCACCGGCGAAGTATGCGCCAACTCTCGAGGTTAGAAAGGGCAATGCACGGTACCGAAGAGGCTAGAAAAAGTATAGGTGGGTGGAAGTGTCAACTTTCAAATATTCACATTAGTCCGAAGAACTCATGCACTTATTATCGGTAACTCTCAATCTAATCAGGAGGTTCACAAAGAGACAAATACCTGAGGAGGAGTGTATGGGGATTTAGTTATCCTTGCGCATCCTCGACTCATGGTACGTGAGTACTCTAATATTCAAACCCTCCAGAGGTTAGTGATCCATCTAGTAGCTAGAGTTCTCAACAGGGGTTTTTGGTTTTCGAAAAACACACGGATTGGCCAAAATACGACATCTATCACTAATAGGCAAGAGCTCTTGACACCAAAAGTTCAAACATTAATCTAGTCAATACCTCAAAACTATTGCAAGTTACTACTACAAGGGGAACAACAACTTTAACTACCTACTTTCAGTCAGGATACAGAACTCAGTGCAACAGGCAAACTCTCCAAACAAGATAAGCATGCAAACTATAGAAAGTTCAACCTAAGACAAAAGAAGAGCTCTAGAAAAAAAACTAAAGCACTACAACTAAACAGAACAGTAGCTAAGAAAAGAAAAAGAATAACTCACAACTAAAAGAGTAAGCATGCAAATCCTATGAGGAGTTCTAGTTCAAGCGGAGCGTGTATCTCTCCCACACAAAAGAGTAAGTAAGTTGGGATCTAACTTGTTACTACATCAAACAAAGTTAAAGAAAACTAAAAACGAAACAAAACCTAAGAGCGAGACGCTCCAAGAAAAGCACATAACGCATGAAGTGATAAAAATATAGTGCAACAAGGGACAAACTAATGATTGTTGATGGAGAAGAGGATGCACGGGGGCAACCCCAAGCTTAGACGCTTGAGTCTCCTTGAATATTTGTTGGGGATGCATGGGGGAATCCCCAAGCTTGAGCGCTTGACACTCCCGAATTTTCTTTCATCATCCTCCATCGCGCACTTGTAAACTCTCTTCATACATAACTCATTGTAGACTGATTAGAGAGGTTAGTACCCTAATAAAATAATTTTTCCTCTACTGCAAATAAGGATTTCCAGGAAGATCTACTGTTTCTCAAGATTGCCAAAAAGTTTTTGCAAAGAAAAAGCAAGCTTAAGGTTTGCAAAAGTACGGAGAGACAAAACGTGGCAGAATCTCTGAAAAAGAGAACAGAAGATAGAACCGAATATTTTAGGGGTACTTCTGCAACTCAAATAAAAAACCTCAGAACATATGGACGTTTCGTAATTGCATAGAGCACGCTGTGTAAAAATTTCAGCTCAAAAAGATGAACTGAGATTTTTCTGTAATTTTTCTAGTCACGAGGACAGAATCTGTTTTCTGGACAACATGTCACAACTTTTACTTCCCTTGCCGTATGAGGCTAAACTTGGCACAAATCTTTGAAAAATAAAGATACAATGATGTTTCTACAGTAGTAACAATCATCAAAACCACTAAGAACAGAACAAAAGAAAAAAGAAAAACCTAAATTCGTTGCGGGCTGCCTCCCGAAAGCGCTTCTTTAGAGCCATCAGCTAGGCTTAAAGCAGAAGATCAAGTTGCATCTATTGAACCATTATCATGCTCATAAAAAAACTCTTCAATAGTACAACTAGTCTTAATGGGTTTCTCAAATAAAGGACGAATGAAAATGCTTCTTGGCATAAAATCAAAAGGAGGGAAATCAATTGGAGTTTCATTCAAGTTAAAGATAAGTTTCCCCTCCAAAGTTTTCACCGTTTCAACTCTCTTGGCACTGGGTGTGCTAGCTTTAGCTCGGGGAACCTTGGGTACGTAAACGGACTTAGGTTCCTTCTTTGCTGGAGTTTCATCCTTTTTGGTTTTGAGTGAGGAAAAGGTAGTTCCTAAAGTTTCAATAACTTCCTCAATCTTTTCTATCCTAGAAGACTTTTCATCAAGGGATTTGATAGTCTCCAAAGTTTTGACAATTTTCTGCATGGAATTATCTAGCCTATTCAAATTCCCTTGAATCTTACGATCCAACTCATTCACCCTATCGATACTTGGCATCTCTAGCTCTATTTTTTCAAGTTTTCTCATAATGTGAGCTAAAGTAATGTTCTCCTTAATACTAACAATGGGGAGACTTCCAACAAGATTTTCAATAACATTATGGGCTTCCAAAACTGGGGCCTCTATGAAGTTCCCATTGACAGCAGTGTCTAAAGAAACCTATTCCAATAATTAATCACAACATAAAAAATTCTAAGCAAGATAGTAGTGGATTGCTTCTTGGTGGCTCTTTTTTGAGAATCATTAATTCTATACCAAGCATCTTTCAAACTTTCACCACCTCTTTGTTTAAAGGTGAGTACTTCTGACTCACCAAAGGAAAAAGGGCCAAACATACTGATAACTATTAGAAGGGTAACTATTTTTTTTATGTTTGATAAAAGACACTAAAGCAAAAACTGAAAGGTAAACTAACAAGACTAAAAAGCAAAGGTAAAAGATAGTGTCCAACTCCCATATCTTGTAGACTTGAGTCCCCGGCAACGGCGCCAGAAATTTTCTTGATGGCTTCTCTCCCCTCGTTGGTTACCCCAAGTTGAAGGTTTGATGTAGCACAACGGCAAGTTTCCCTTAGCGAAGATGCTAAGGTTTAGATTGTCTCCAGTAGGACTCAAGAGATACAAGTAGGTGGTAAAGTGAACAATGGCGCCGTTCACAACCTAGGTTGCTAACTTCACCTGGACCTGCAACGAGATACAAATAAGTTTTCTCCCAACGAGTTCAGAGGAGTTTTCAATTCCTCCGGCCTTGCTGTTTACAAAGGATTAACGCAAGAGATAATAATGATAGTGATAGCAACGGAAAAGTAAATACTGAAAGTAAATTGGTAGTCTGAACAATAATGTGAAGATGGACCGTGGTCCCGTGATTTTCACTAGTGATGCTTCTCTCCCAAAAGACAATAAAAGTGCTAGCGAGGTAAACAAATCATAGTTGGGAAATTGACAGGATTATGAAGGCACCACAATGCTAACTATGCTGCAAAGAAAGGAAGGGCTCAAAAGCAATGGGCAGTACGCCAAGGTAAGTAGACCGAAATCCATCTGCATCTACTACGAATCATCTACCTTGAGATATCTATCTAGAACATCTCGCTGGTATTAAGTTGCGAATCCCACCCAAAGTGTAAACTCAAAGCAACAGAAAAACTGCATTAAAAGAACTTTGCGTAAAGTAAACAATCCTTGCACTCGCAAGTACAAGAACCGTTGTTTTATCCCTGGTGGCAACAACACATACCCTAGTCTCATGTTTCTGTCACTCAAGCTAGACATCAAGGGGCTGAACCCACAATCGAGCATAACGCAATGGAGAACATGCAAGAATTTACTCAAGAACAAAATATAAAAGAGAAGAACCTAATATATTACTCATCACAATCTGAACATAGTCCCATAATCCATCAGATCCCAACAAACTCAGCATAACAACAGCAGAAATTACATAGATGCCTCGATCATGTGAGGCAGCTCACGAGGACTCGAAAGTGGAGGCACAAAAGAGGGAGAGATAGATCACATAGCTACTGGTCACGGACCCATGGTCCAAGGGGAACTACTCACGGTACATACGGGAGGCGTCCATGGCTATGGATGGTCTCCCGGAGGGGGTAACTTCTCCCGGCAGGGTGCCGAAGCAGCTTCTCCAGGAAGCCCCGATCTTGAAACGGCGGCGGCGGCGGAACAGAGGCAAGATCGTGAAAAAGGAGTTTGTCCTAGGGGTTTCCGTCACGGGGGGTAAATACAGGCGAAGTGGGGCGTCGAGGGGACCCACCAGGCAGCCAGGAGGCCTCCTGGCGCGGCCTAGGGTGGGGCCGCGCCAGGGACCCTCCTGGCTCCCTGGTGGTGGCCCCCTTCGCTGCTTTGGTGTTTCCAGAAGCTTCCGCGACGCTGGTTTTTTATCTAATTTTCCTGGATTTTTTGGAGCACTTTTAATGGCCGGAAAACCTGAAATAAAAAAACAGCAGAAAACAGCAACTGGCAGCTGGGTGCACTGGGTTAATATATTAGTCCAAAGATGTTCAAAAGTGTATGAAAGTTCAAGCAAAACATGGCAAAGTCACACAAAACATGCATGGAGCAAGCAGAAATTATAGATACGTTTGGGACGTATCAGCAGCACGCCAGTTGGACTGACATGTTTCATACTCCCTTAACTACACAAGCCTGGAACCAGCTCCATGAATTAATACACAATATCCCAGCTAAAACACAAGGAAAAGTTACATGGGCATGCCAAGGAAAGAAATCATATTCATCCATGACCATATATAAGCATTTGATGGATAGACACCAAGGATCAAACCCCTTAAACAAATTACGGAAGACAGCAAGCATGCTGAAGCACAAGATTTTCTACTGGCTGGTACTAAACAATAGAATTAACACAAGGTCCATGTTACAAAGGAAAGGAATGTTCCTAAATTCATATGGCTGTCCCTGCTGTAACTCTCAGTCCAGTGAGACTCTTCTTCACCTTCTATGGGACTGCCAATTTGCATATAGATGTTGGATGTCAATCATGCCTTTGAAAAGAAGAGGGACATTTGTCTATGAAGAAATCATGCTAGCAATGCAAAAACTTCCCATGGGCCTAGAGATGGAAATCACTATTCTTGGATGTTGGAACATATAGAAACAACGAAATGGAAAGGTATTCAGAAATGAACAGGCCACAATTCAAGGATGGAGAATGAATCTAGCCCAAGACCTAAAACTTCTTCAGCTCAGAATAAAAGAGGGTCTCAAACCCAAGTTGAAAAATTGGATAGTCCAACAACTTTCATAAGTTGGGTTTTTTTAGGCAGTTTCATATTGTTTCCTTTATCTCATGTTTTTGAAAACCGGTATAGGTTGATCATCTTCCCTCCCATTTTATTTTCCTTTATTCTCCTCCACTGTAACTACCATTGTAACTTTATGCATGAGAAAATAGAAAACATACCATAGAACAATTGTTCTACGGTTATTGCCTCAAAAAAAACGAGTAACTTTTAAGGTTTTGTTATGTGCCGGTTTTTGGTCGCCTTTATTAAAACAAAAGAGGGAGTAAACTTGCAAAAGTAAAGAGCACTTGTTCTAGGGTTGGAAGGACAATGGAGTGCTTGCTCTTGATCCATAGTGCTGAAAGTACTAGTGGTGGCCGACTCTCTTTTTTCAAGGTAGGGGTGTCGTTCGAATATTGGCAAACCGACATGCCATTTTATTAGTGAAGGAGCCCTTGTACGCCTTTCTGAGATGTAGTGGGCCTCCTTCATCTCGTGGGGAGAGAGTGCTTCCTTAGTTGGTGGTAGATTATGGCTTTCAGATTGTTGGAGATGAGTCTGGCACATAGTCTTCTTCGTCTGGTGAGGTTTTCCAATTGTACTGTATCTCGTGGTGCTCTGTGTTGGATGCGGCTGCTGCATAGGAAGCGTCGTTCTTTTCGCAACAGAAGGAGACGTTGTGACTGCCTTGTACTGTGATCACACAGTGAGGACCCGACATCTTTAGTTTGAGGTAGGTGAATCAGGACCGAGCCATGAATTTTTTGTAAGCCGACCTCCCAAAGATAGCATGGTACGAACTTCGGATCTTAACCACCTCGAAACAGAGGGTTTTGGAGAGACAATTTGTGTTATTCCCAAAAGTTACTTCTAGGGAGATTCGTCCCTCTGGTTGGTCCGACTTCCTCGGTTTGACTCCATGGAAGGTGGTAGCTGAAGGTCGCAGCTCTGTGTTGGTCAGGCCTAACCGGCAAAACGCGTTGTAGTAGATTATGTTGATACTGCTTCCGCCATCCATTAGAACTTTGTTTAAAGTTTGGCCAGCTATCTGGTGGCTGAAGACCAGAGCTAGTGCCTTGGGGTTATCCATCCTTGTTGAATGGTTTTCCCGGCTCCAGGTGATTGTTTGGTCAGTCCCGTTGAGTCGGCGTGAGGCTGCTTTCTTCTTGGTGGCCAGCATCGAGTCTTTTTGGTGTGTTATTTTTGTGCCTCTGCTAACGTTGTTGGTGAATATGTGAAAAATCCCATTGTAATTGGGCGTCTTGGAGTTCTGTCTATATCCTGTTGGGATGGGATAAGGGTGGTGTCTCGCTCCGGCTCCCTGGATTTATGGTCCTTGAGATTTTCTCTTCTGGAGGCAGAGGAAAGGGTTATTCGGTCGGTCATAAGTGTCTTTCTTAGAGCCGAAGTTTTTTTCTTCATCGGAGTTTTGACGGCTTTTGATGTTGTGTTCCAAGTGTTCTTGCTTAAATCCCTCCATGTAGTAACAGTCCTTCCAGGCATGACCGGTCGGTATTCCGGGCTTACTTTGTTTGGGACATGGCCCCTGCATGTCTCGTTCGTCTGTTCCCTTGTGGAGGATTCCTTGTTTACCGTGTCGTGGGAATCCTTTGTGCCGGGGGTCACTAGTCGGAATTTGTTGACCCTTGTTGTGCTTTGGCTTTAATCTTGTGTGTAGGTGAGGGCACCTCACCATGTACTATGCTTGTTGGGTTATTGTTGTCTGTAGCAATGTTATCGCCTGCCGCGCCATTTGTTCTCCGGGGGAATTCCCAGGGATGGGAAGGCTGGTTAGGTATTGCGTCACGGCCATGACGTTTGCCATCGGGTTGCTAAAGTGACCTGGCGGTATGTAAAGTTGTTCGGTTGCGTTCAAGGGTCCGTTCATCATGTCTGAGAGGATCTGACCCGTACATTTCTCTGGTGGCGCGCATGCCATTTTTGCTCCCCGTATGTCAAAATCCGGTGTCTTGGTTTGTCCGAGAGTCGGCTATGTTTTAGACTGATGATGCTTGTAGACCGGTGTGCTTGTTTCCCGTTCGACCCTCGTGCTATTTCCTCCTCATGTTCTGCTATTTGTGCGTTCAGCAGGGCTTGATTTTCCGGGGTGATTTCCTTCTGTAGCAGCGTGCGCATGGAACTTAGAGTCGCCACATAGAACGTTAATTCGGCGGAAGCTGAGCTGGCACCTTTTTGGTTTGGAGTTTGTGCCGCTTTTGTTTTTTATGTTGTTTCTTCTTCTCATCGAACATGACGGTGTTTGAACGATGTGGTGAAACGGGGAGGGGGTAGTACTCATCTTTGTTTGAATTTCTTCCGAGTTCGCCTCCTTCGAAGAGGCCAGCCGGTTTTGCGTTTGCATCGCCCCCGTCGCCGAGAGGTGACCCGGGATCAGAATGTTTCGGGTCGTCGTCTTTGTTGCCATCGTCTTCGTCAATGATCTCGATGAGATTCTCCCGCTCTTTCGTACATCCGTCAATGAATCCGACGAAGGCATGGGTTGTGTGACTTGGATCTCGGCTTGCAAGTTCAGTCGGGATGTCCGGATCTGGATTTGCCTCAGATTCGTTGATCCGCGCGATGAAAAGACGTATAGATCCGATGGCAACCCGATAACTTGACTCGACGTAGTCGGCCTTAGGGCCCTAGGTAGCAGTGTCGATGTAGCGCTTTCCACGTCGGCTTCTGATCATCCGACCGATGGCGATTCCTTCCATGTCGCATCAATTTCCCTCCTGGATCTCAACACCCTTGTGTGTAGGCCCCACGGTGGCCGTCAACTGTCGTTGGAAAAACACGGCAGATGTCCTCATTGGAGAACTTAGAGCAGGGCGTTGGCTACAAGTGGATACGAGGAGGAAGAGTCGATCGGTGACACAGGGATTTACCCAGGTTCGCCCCCTCGATGAGGTAAAGACCTACTTCCTGCCTTTCTTGTATTATATGTGGGAGATCTCGATTACAGAAGGTGTCAGAAGTTGTGGGTGTCTCAAGAACTAGTCTAAGAAGATTCGCCTCTAGGACGTCCCAAGACCCCCGGCTTATATACAAGCTGGGTCCTACGGTTTTACAATGAATACGACTATGACACGAGGTGGAGTCCTATTATATCCCCTTGGCGTCCATCTTGTCTTACAAGGTAGGTTGAATCCTTCCTTCGGCGTCGGTCTTCATCTTGGAATACGACTCGGTTTATGATCGAGCCTCTTCTGGGCCTTCACTATCAACGAGTCAGCCCAAAGGCCGACTCCCCTCGTCTTGAGTAATGAAGCCTTCCTTTCGATCCTGTCGGGTCTCCGAATTACCCCCCCCCCCCCCCCCCGCCCCCCACCCCTCAATAATTTTGATGGAAAATCAACGCGCTTAGGGACATGCGGTACTTGGAAGTTCTCCTTCGCTTGGAGGAACTTGGCTTGGAAGAGCATGGCCTTGTCGACGATCGGCGACCGTAGTGAGGGAGAACCAGAGGCTCATCACTTGACGTCCTCTTGCCAGGGAATTAATACCAATCTCCTAAAGATTCGCCAAATGAAGAGTCTGGAGTTGTAGGGCTTCTGTAAAGCGGAGAGTAAACTCTCAGCTCATGGAGAATAACATCATCACTCGAATCTTCCATGTCCTCCAACACGATAGGAAAATGGTCATCGACCAATAACTCATCTCTATTTTACTGGAGGAGCGGCAACTTTGGGTTGGGGGATCAAACCTATCAGCGTTAGTCCATTCACGACCCAAAAGAGGGACATTGTGGTATAGACATTCATGAGACAATTGTTTCTTGGAGTTAAACTTGCGCAGAAGCTTCCAGAGTCGGCGACTCTGTTCACGAAGAATTTGGCTGTTATTCACTATGATATTGCAGATATGATTTATCTCATTCAAAATGGCTTGCTTCTGAACTCTGTCCTCATCAATAAAATGTTGTAACATGTGTTGAGAGCAAAGAGAAACCTCCATGTGATGCACTGGCTTGATGAATTTCTTGCGGAGATTTATTTCGTTGAGATGAGCACAAATACCAACATGTTCTGCAAATATATCATTGGGTCTTGCTGCAATGTTGAGTACGTTCCTGATAGGAGGAGTATAGATCGTAGGAAATCTTGTGGCAGGTAACGGTTGCGGACGAGAGTAATTTCAAAGCTGCATCAACAAAGGAGCATAGGGCTTGAGGGATTCAGGGTGTTCAGCATATGGCACCAAAATACTCAGAAAGCAATCTTGAAAGTCGAAAGGAATTCCATGCACTAGCTTGACAATGGCATGCTTCATAGTGGGAACGATTGGACAATAATCGTGCACATCAAGCATTGGAATGACAGATTTGGACAAGAAATAAAACCAAGTTTTCACTTGGAAAATGAGGTACTTGGACATGGCCACAAAAAGCATTCCATGACCGATTTTTTTTGGATCCATGACGACTGAAAACTCTGCATCTCACAATGGTGGCAGTGTGTGGATATTGTGGGGATTTCCTTCGAACCGGGGTAAATCTTTGATATCCAGCAATTCATCAGCTGTCAGATGGAACTCCACGAGGCATATCATTGCGAAACAGAGGCAACATCTCTCTTGCATGATTGGAATTGAGGAGTGCATCAAGGAGAAATTCCTCGGATGCTTTTTCTTCGGGCAGCGTAGAGGGACCAACACACGGAACTTGCACTGGGCATTCAGGACAACAAAAATGACATTTTGCTCGGTAGTGGCACCGACATCACTTGGTTCTTCTACGAGAATTTGGCTCGGCAGTGTCAGCAGTGGCATCTCCATTACCTTGCTTCATATGTCCTTCGGCCTTAACACTTGTTGCGACCTCAGGATTCTCTTCGGTCTCTTAAGCTTCATCAGAATCAGATTGTCCACCGGAGCTCCCAGATGAGCTTGCATCCTCTGAAATTTCTTCATCGTCTTCTTGAGCTTGCTCTTCTTCTTCTTCTTCTTCTTCTTCGTCCTCATGTGGATCTTGAGGGCAATCACTAACAGTGGTGACATCGACATCTTGTTCTTCATCATGAACAGCGTTGAATATATGGTTTGTATACGTATATTGTATAGCTAGCCCACCTCCTAGTCCTTGTATAGTTGAGGTTGTGGCCCCCTTGTACTCCATATATACGTGTGCTATTCACCGATCAGTACATCGTGAAAACATTGCCAAACATTATTTCCAACATGGTAACAGTTCGCCGATGTCATGACAAAAGGACTGCCTACTTCCGTCTTCGAGGAGTTTAGGTCCAGTCTTTGCGTCTTCGGCGACTCTTCGACTGCGCGGGCGGGGGGGGGGGGGGGGGTTGAATATATGGTTTGTATATGTATATTGTATAGCTGGCCCACCTCCTAGTCCTCTTGTATAGTTGAGGTTGTGGCCCTCACCGATCAATACATCGTGAAAGCATTGCGAAACATTTTTTTCCAAAACACAGATTGAGCTGGAGAGAAATCTTTCTCGGCATCGAGTTGCACTTGGGCATTAGTTTCTTGTTGGTGGTCAGCAATTTCTTCTTCCCGAGCGCTAGGCTCGTTCTCAGCAGGTGGAGTTTCATGTCAGGTTGGTGGTTGAGTAGGTTCACAAATCACAAGCAGGGAGAGGAGTATTCTGTCAATCTGGTGCAGCAATGACTTTTTTGCACAATGGCCTAGGGTCGCTTCAAGAATTGTCATCTTCTTTTTCTTCCGCTTGGTCGTCCCACGCTCAGAGGCAATAGCAGACTTTTCTAGTGAATTTCTCTTACGAGATTCTTGTTCATCCGGAGCAGCATTGTGCACTTTGCACATCTCATTGACGATTTGATGAACTTTTCCATTCATACAGGAAATGTTGGACTGTCGATCATGACGAGAATCCAAGAGGGCGGTCATCTTGGATACAAGAAATGCCCTCATTTATTCATCGGTCTCATTGGTGTGCCTCTTCGAATACTTTTCTTCTTAGCATTTTTCTTTCAAATCTTGGCAGACGTAGCCAATCCATTTCTCCATATAAGTAGCCACTTTCTCTTTGATTTCTCGAGGGACAAAGTCCAAAGGAGAAATCTCACGAGTGGTGGATCTTTTCTATAGGGCGCGATTGATAGTGTTGAGTATAATGATTGTATTAGAAAACATAGATAGCGTAGGACTCTATTCTACATTGACTTATACTCCAAGTAGATCATTGTACTCCTATATATATGCCTCCAAGGCTCAAGCAATAAATATCGATTCCACCAATCCTTTTTTTATCCTTCTACATGGTATCAGCCTAAACACGATATAAACCCTAGCCACCACCGTCGCTTTCGCCCGCGCCGCCCCAGGCGCCCATCCAAGATCGCCGATGCAGGGGGCCGCGCCGCCCGTAGCTAGGGTTCATTTGCCGATCCCGTGGATCGGCTGCCCTAAAGTCTTTTCTCCGATACCTTGATCGGGCCTTTTTTTCTCGCGCCGGTTGTATTTGATCGGCACTCTTTTTTGGTTTTCCGATCTAAGATCGGTTTGAGTCGCGCACCGTCGTAGTCGATCTACCGCGCCTCTACTCTGAATTCGGCGCGGCTGTCGGCCTCTTCATCGACCCGACGACCCACGCGTCGTGCGCCGGCCGGCAACGGCCGTTGTCTGCGCGGCCTCTACGTCGCCTCGGCGGCTTCGCGCGATGCGGCGGCCCATGATGGCCGTCCTTCGTGGGTCAGCGCCACACGTTGTCGTCATCGACCGTCGCCACGTCTACTTCCGATCGGGCATCCTCCACCGCCACCATTGCCAACCGCGACGTCCCCGACTCCACCTTTACTTGCACCAGCTGGCCCCACGCCGTCTGTCCATGCGCCGACCGGACCCGCGTCGGCTGTCCCGATGTCGTCCGACACCGCGTCGACCGGCCCCGCGCCGCCTGGATGTCGGGACCCGGGGTTAGCATATGCATGTCCCGCTACGACATAGTCATATGGAGAGCCGAGAACCGTACCCACTTGTCTAAGCAGATAAGGCCAAGCACAGAACATTGTCGGAAAGCACGGACGTGAGGGTCATCCCATCCAGGCCGAATGATCAACCGAGATGGGTCCTCATCGTCCGCACACAAGTCTAAATGATATGGGTGATGAACTCCCATATTCATAGACAAGTCGCCTCAACCATACTATCGACTATCTCATAACACTTACATAGACTTACTCCAGCCCGATCACTTAGTCGGGGTCTAGGTCGGGCTCGATCATACAACAAAGTGTGCACGAGATAGAGTCTCGAGCAATCGCATCGCGATGCCCCAAGCTGCGCACATCTAAGGGCCACTTGGTGTATAAAAGACCGCCAGCCAGATCACAACTAAGGTCTCGAAAACCCATACAAAGACATGCATGTTATAAACATACACGCATCACAGATGCCTTGTATGAACAGCAGGTATCATTGCAATTCTCTACAAAGTATACATTTTATTGATAACTCTCATAGAGTGCACACAGAGATCACGAGACCGTGATCCAACATTACAACAAGCATGCGGAAGAAAATTATGTCTGGGTACAGACAAGTTTAACAAATGGCTTAAGAATCCTTATTTAAACACAAGCCCTCCACGAGGGAACCAGTCTGCTAACTGGGACTACACTAGCTTGGTCTTCAGTTGTCGAGCTCGAGGAAGAATCCACCTTCGGGGTCAGTGGGTTCATCTAAAACATAGAATAAGCAAACGTGAGTACAAAGTCGTACTCAGCAAGACTTACGTAGGAGCTATACTACTCATGCACATGTATCAAGGTAAAGGGAGGTGGGGTTCAATGCAGAAGTGCCAGCTTTGACTTGGCTAGTCCTGAACTACGAGTACCGGACTTGAGGTAAGAAGCGTACACGAGTCCACTACATGTCTCCAACAAATTACACCACTATGGTGCCTTCCTCGACTTCCCCACGAGAAAGCACGCCATAGCACTCATGGTTATCTTGGCGAGTTTTATAAGTATCCAGTTCAAGTTGTCTACTAATCAAGCTAAGCTTTCCAAGAAGTCCCTTACCCCGGACGCGGCTATTCGAATAGTTTTGTTAACCCTGCAGGGGTGTACCGCTACACACACATGACCATCAGTTACCGCCTTTGATCTCGACACCATTCAAGGGGTGTCAGCGAGGATGCTCACCACAACTATTACCTCATAGCCGATCTAGTCCAAGAAAGCCGCCTACCTGGGTTGGCTACCACTATCGTGAACCCGGCCGGCTTACCGAAGTGGACCCAGATGATGTGTGCGTGGTGCATAAGCCGGTATCGGTTGAGCCGTTCTCTCACTTAGCAGCCAGGCCACAAACCTACCAGAACTCCGAACTACTGCGACATCTGGACATCGAAAGGGATGAGTTAGTAGGTTGAGAGGGGTCAGTGAGCCCAATGTGTGGTTGTACTCTTCATCTTGGATCACCACACAAGAACTCGGACTTAGGGCGGTGTTCAACGATACAACCCACTGTGTACTCCTACACAGCCTCTCATCGTTCACCTTGTATTAGGGTAGATTCACCAACACATTTCCACCATCATCATCATGATTGCTACCATTTCAACTCACAAAAGAGTAACCTCATTGTAACTCTAAGCATGCAATAAGCAGTAACAATTGCAGGGGCCACATGATATCAACCAACTCCTACATTTGCTAGGATTGTGGTTTGCTTACTACTGTGACAAATGATAGGTCATGCAAAGGAATGGGTTCATCTATGCGGTACAAACGTAGCATGGTAATCATCCTAAACAATGCATAAGCGAGACTGAGAGGGAACTGAGATTTTATCGACATAATCAATGGGGGTTTGCTTGCCTTGCTGACGAGGTTCAAGTTCAGGGTCTTCAACGAAGGGGGCAACCTCTTGTTCCGGTTCCACTTCTACTCGACAAACAACAAACAAGGAAGCAAAGTAAATACAATGCACGCACATGGTTGAAGTTTGAAACTTGATGTATATGCTTCTGATGTGTGAGGGAATTCCATTTAAAAGGAGTGTATTGCAAATGAATTGCAAATTCAAACTCTATTTTGAATTTAAAAGGAATTCATATGCATTGTTCTCTCTGTTCCCCCATTTTAAAATGGTCAAACATGAAAGAAAAGTGAATATTCAGAATCCTTGCATTTTTCTGATAATTTTACATGTATTATATGTTTAATTTGGAGTTAAAATGAATTAGTTATGAATTTCCAAAGTTTAATTCATTTTCTGGATTTTCTGGAATTGTTTTAGATAGAAAATCATTTACTGCATCAGCATGACCTCATGCTGGCGTCAGGGGGCCACTGACCAGGGGGTCCCACCTGTAAGTGTCACTGTGTGTTAATTAAACCGTTTTGATTTGATTTAAACTAATATAGTGATTAGTCAGGGGCTGGGCCCACATGTAAGTGTCTTTGGGGGGGGGGTTAGCACTAAGCTAATGACGTCCACGTCATCTCGCCGGCGGCTAGTCGCCGGATGGCGTTCCAGGGGGCTATTCGAAGCGCTTCTTCCTCTAGATCGAAGCCCGTGACCTTGCGCGCCGATTGGGACCAACTCCAGGTGCTGGGAGGCTCCATGGGCTCACCAGCGACGAGCTTTGCGGCGACAGTGGCACGGCTGCGAGGCGAAACTCACTACGGTGCATCAAACGAAGTGGGGTTGGGTGCGTTTGAAACAGAGGAGCAATGCAAATGTGAAGGACAAGGTCTAGAGCTCGATTTCTTAGCAGGAGCTCGCCGGCAACCTCCACGGCGGCGAAGTGCTTCGGCTCTCATGGTGGATCCGTCTATAGCTGCGGGGAAGGTGCGGGACAAGATGGGTTTTTCTCAGAAGCTCACCCTGAGTGCAACGGCGGTGACGGTTTCTCGGGGAGGTCCTGGTGGTGGAGAATCCGGCGATGGCGCGCAGCGGCCGTATTTGAAGAAGACGACTCGATTCCTTGGCTCCAAGGGCTCCGCGCTCCTCATTTCTTGCGGGGTGACGAAGACGAAGAAGGAGAGGAGGATGGACAAGCTCCGGGGACCTAGCTCGGGCTCGGGCTGTGAGTCGGCATGGCCATGGCCTACGGTGCTCTCGGGGTTCCTCGCGGGCGAGCTGTGGAGAGGCGGAGAGGCAATGGGAGGAGGGGGAATGGACGTGGCGGGTTCCAGGGCGTCTCCAGGAACGACTAGAAGGCTCGGGAGGCGCCAGGCAGGCAGGCTGGTGCTCGCCGGCGTCGGCATGCCCTCCACCGAGGTGCTTGTCGACGCAACGGGAAGACGACAAGGGGGGGCTGCGGGCTGGGCCAGGCTAGTGGGCCGCGGGCGATGAGTTGGGCTTCTTCAGGTAAGCTTTTCTGTTTTTATTTTTTTGTTTAATCTTTCCTTTCTTTTTCTGTTAATTTGTTTTGCTGTGCTAAATAAATAGCTAGGTATTTTATTAAATGCTGAAACTTTTTATATGGCCTCATAATATATTAGGCTAGCCACTTGTAAAGTTTGAACATTTTTAAAATTGAAATTATTTGAACTTTAATTCAAATAGGAGTTTAAATTTAATTCCATGCTCCTTTTTTGAATATTTGAAAAATCCATGAGCATGGGGTTGGTCCCACATCACTTGATATGTGATCACACTAATTTATGAGACTTTTCAAAAATGCAAAAGAAAATTTTGGAGCAACTTTATGTCTGGCCATTTGAATCAATTCATCTGGGGGGGGTGTTCCTTCTCCCATTTGAGTTTGAAATTGAATTCCATTTGATTTTCGTTGATGAATGCAAGGTGACTTTGATCCTAGCACATTACCTAACAGAGGGTTCTGACACTGGACTTGCGTTGGTTGGATCCGCTCGGCCCCCCTTCGCCATCATCACGCCGAGCGGCACCCCTCCACCTCGCAGACGATCGGGTTGATCACCCGCCTGCCCCAAGAATGCCCCATCCGCGCTGCGTCGATGACCCGCGCAGTCATCCGCGTGCCACCCGCAGGATTCCGAGACGAACGCCTCCGAGTATGAGCGCCTACCACCGATCAAGCATCGGGCGGCCGCTGCGTCGCCCCTTCGGGCCGTGGCGGCGCCCCCGTGGATCTCCCGGCGGCTTCACCGACTTTTGCGCCGCCGCTGTGTCGCCCCTACGGGTTGCAGCGCCGCGGCACACGGTCCACGCCGCCACCCCGAGGCCGTACCCGTGGTTGCACCAACCCGTGCGTCGCTGCTGCGTCGCCCCTTCGGGCCGTAGTGCCGCGTCCCGCGGTAAATCGCCGCCCCGAGGTCGTCCACTCCAGGCTGTCCCCGGGGCTGCACCGACCCTCGCGCTGCCGCTGAGTCGCCCCGTCGGGCCTTAGCGAGCGTGACGCGCGGTCCCTGCAACCACCCCGAGGTCTTCCCCGCCGTCTCCCTGACCCGCACACTGCCGCTCCGTCTCCCCATCAGGCCGTAGCGTCGCGTCGCGCGGTCCACTCCGTCGTCCCCGCGCTTCAACTTCTATGTGGTATGTGTCGCGCCACCTCTCTTGGCGCGGGAACGCCACCGTCCGCGCATGGTCTTTGTACAGATGTTGGGTTTTCATCTCCTACTTCGAGCATCGTTGTCGCCGCGCCACCCGCGCCGCTACCGCTCACCTGAGCCGTGCCGACACGCTGTTCGCCGCCACCGCTCACCCGAGCCGTGCCGCCTCTACCGGCGACCGACGTGGCCCCTCACGGGCCGCCTCTGGTTTCGCCGACTACATCGTCGTCCACCTCTTCGTTTTCGTCCAGCACTAGATCATCGCCAGCGTTGCCGTCATCTTCCCCGACCACATCATCTAGCTCCGGCAACCGCGGAATTTCCACCCTCGGCACCTTCTACCCACCGCCGAGTTGCGCCACCACCGTTGTTGAGCCCTTATCTGCTGGTCCCTCCTACATGGCGTACAACTCCTACTGGTCCGGTCTACGCATGACCGGTACTGGCAACAACGGTGTGTGCCTTCATCTACGACGTGTTCCCCAGCCTGGCAAGCCTGGTGCGACACTTCGTCGACATCATTTTCGTCTGTCTACGCATACCCGGTGCTGCAAACACCGACGCGTGCCTTCGTCTACGGCGTGTCCCCGGGCTTGGCAAACCCGACGCGATGCTTCGTCAACACCATCTCCTTCCGGACGTCACCACCATCTTCTTCGCGACGTCCCGTGCTACGACTGACGATCGCCGGACAGTGCCGCTCTTCCCGAGCCGCGCTGCGCTCCTGACTTCCTGTCACCCGCGGCTCCTCGGCGACTACCTCGACACCGGATACCCCGACTACACATTGACCACGGCATTTCACGCACGGCTACCTCGACTACGGCTTCACCACCCTACGCTCTCAGCTACTTCGACTACGACACAAAGGGCTATCGCCTTCTTGGGAACCTCGTTGGCTTCCATTCCAGACACAAACTCCGCGATGCGTCGACCGTTACGACTGTGGTGGGGATGTCCGTCGGATCCGCCTTCGGATTCTTCTCCAGTCTCACCGTCTACGTCGCTACGTTGTGACTGCGGGGGGATGTTGAGTATAATGATTGTATTAGGAAACATAGATAGTGTAGGAGTCTATTCTACCTTGACTTGTACTCCAAGTAGATCATTGTATTCCTATATATATATGCCTCCAAGGCTCAAGAAATAAACATCGATTCCACCAATCCTCTCTCTATCCTTCTACAGATAAGAGTGGCACCCCAAACTCCATCTGTTCTGGAATCATTCTTGTAGAAGGATAGAGAGAGGATTGGTGGAATCGATGTTTATTGCTTGAGCCTTGGAGGCATATATATGGGAGTACAATAATCTACTTGGAGTACAAGTCAAGGTAGAAGAGTCCTACGCTATCTATGTTTCCTAGTATAATCCATATACTCAACATCCCCCCGCAGTCACAACATAGCGACACAGACGGTGAGACTGGAGAAGAATTCGAAGGCGGAGCCGACGAACATCCCCACCAAAGTCGTAACGGTCGACGCATCGCGGAGTTTGTGGCTGGAGTGGAAGCCAACGAGGTTCCCAAGTAGGCGGTAGTCCTTTGTGTCGTTGTCGAAGTAGCCGAGAGCGTAGGGTGGTGAAGCCGTAGTCAAGGTAGCCGTGCGAGAAATGCCATGGTCAATGTCGAGTCGGGGTAGCCGGTGTCGAGGTATTCGCCGAGGAGCCGCGGGTGGAAGGAAGTCAGGAGTGCAACGCGGCTCAGGAAGAGCGGCACTGGCAGGCGATCGTCAGTCGTAGCACGGGACGTCGCGAAGAAGATGGTGGTGACGTCCAGAAGGAGAAGGTGTTGACGAAGCGTCGCCCCGGGTTTGCCAATCCCGGGGACACGTCGTAGATGAAGGCACGCCTCGGTGTTGCCAGCAACGGGAATGCGTAGACAGACGAAGACGATGTCGATGAAGCGCCGCACCAGGCTTGCCAGGCCCGGGAACACGTTGTAGATAAAGGCACACACCGGTGTTGCCAGTACCGGGCATGCGTAGACGGGGACCAGTCGGAGTTGTAAGCCATGTCGGAGGGACCAGCAGAGAAGGGCTCGACGACGGTTGCGGCATAACTCGGCAGGGGGTAGAAGGTGCCGAGGGTGGAGTCGCCGCGGTTGTCGAAGCTAGATGAAGTGGTCGAGGAAGATGACGACAATGCTGACGATGAGCTGGTGCTGGAAGAAGACGAAGTGGATGGACGGCGATGAAGTCAGCGGAACCTGAGGCTGCCTGGGGGCGTCGGTCATCGGTAGAGGCGGCGCGGCTCGGGTGAGCAGCAGCGGCGAACAGGGTGTCGGCGCGGGTCGAGTGAGCGGCAGCGGAGTGGGTGGTGCGGCGACGGCTGTGCTCGAAGTAGGCGAAGAGAGGATTGGTGGAATCGATGTTTATTGCTTGAGCCTTGGATGCATATATATAGGAGTACAATAATCTACGCTATCTATGTTTCATAGTATAATCCGTATACTCAACAATTCTTATTGGAGATACCCTGATCTTCTCTTTCAACCGGCTTGGCAGCAGGGACTAGACGGGAGCAAGAAGAAAAAAAGTGCAGATTTTTGTCTCAAAGCCTGCTTGGCATTCTTCTCGGCGGCCTTGGAATCCATGGGCTTCCTCTTCGCAGCGACTAGGGCAAGAATCTTTTTTTTAGAATACAGACGAGCATGCGTATCATCTATTCATAGAGAGAAACCGGGTAGGAGAGCCCGTCCACCTTACAAGCCACCGCCTCGCAGGGCTGTTAGCAAAAAATACAGATTACACCTCACACCTCGCCCACCTAGACGACCTAGCTAAACGAAGAGACGTCTCGGCGGAGAAGAAGCCCGCGTTCGCCCACTCCACCACTGTGGAAGAAATCTGTCGGGCTAACTGTTGCACGCTTGGAGCCGCGCCATCAAAGACCACCGCATTTCGGTGCTTCCAAATCTCCCATAAAATAAGTTGTATGAAGGTTTTGGAGTCCCTGCGCGACTGGGGACACACGGGGATCGAAGTGCACCAGACCAGCAGGCTATCGCTAACCGTTGGTGCCCATTCCGCATGCCCCCAGGCTAGCAACGCACCGAACCACACCGTGCGTGAGAAGACGCAGGTGAGAAGCAAATGTTCCACCGATTCCTCCATTTGATCGCACAAGGGGTAGGCGTCCTGACGCGGCAAATCGCGTCGGGCAAGCCAATCAGAGGTCCAAACCCTATTCCTGAGAGCCAGCCAACAGAACAGACGACACCGCAAGGGGTCCTTAGAGTGCCAGGTGAAAGTGTTCCCCAAATCCAGCTCCCTACCCATGAACTTGCACGCGTACGCCGAGCGCACGGAGAAAGTACCCGAAGCCTCCCAATTCCAGCGAATCACATCCGCGTGACCAGGGCGCGGCTGAAACTCCGCCACTCGTGTCCATAACCGAAAGAACTGGTCCAACTCGTTAGCACTCAAATCCGGCCCAATGTCGCGTGCCCAAGAGCCATCCCAACTCTGGGCCACCGACCGAGAGGCTCGAGCTCACTTTCCTGAGAATGAGGGGTGCGAATTCCTGAACCCTCCAACCTCCAATCCATCTTTCTTCCCAAAAAAGACAATTCTCTCCATCAACCAGCTCCACTGAAACCGCGGCGTGTAATATTTGATGGGCGGCTCGCGTGCTCTCCATGGTGAATCAGACCAGGGCCTGCTCGGGTCGCAACGCTTCAACATGAGCCAACGCGCTTTCATCGCATGGTTAAGCCAACGCAGATCCGGGAGCCCGAGGCCCCAGCCCATCTCGGCTGGCAGACCACCTCCCAAGCCACCGCGCACCGACCTCCCGGCGCATCCGCAGAGCCTGCCCAGAAAAAGCTACGGCATACCTTCGTAATCTTCGCGAGGACCTTGGAAGAATCTTTTCTAAATCAGCAGCTGCTGCAGGTGCAATCTTTTCGTCCTCGGCAGATTTCGCCAAACGGCGTTTAGCATCGGCAACCTCGACAATTTTGTACACGAGACCAAGTTTCCTGGCGGTCTCAGCTTTCAGATGTCCAGGCATGGCCATGTATAGGCGCATTTCAGCAGCTTCTTGTTCTTTGTGCGTCGATTCATTTTCTTATTGTCTCCTTATGGCCTTGGCGTTACTTGCAGTCACTTTTGCTGCGGGTTTGCCCACAAATTTTCCCTTCTCCTGAACATATGGCTTGGATGGTTTTGCAATGGGAGGTGCACAGGCGAGGGGTGGGTCCAACACAATATCAATGGTGTCAATTGTTGGTCTGGTTGTACGCACAAGAATTTACTCGGCTATCTTGACATATCTCTAATTCGACTTCTTCTTTGGTACCTTCTTGCGACTAGACAAAGCAGCCTCGTTAGACTCATCATCTGCTTTAAATCCTCCTTCCTCTTCGGGGATGTGTTCTTCTTCGTCGTCGGATGATGCGGTAGGGGAGAGTTCGCAGGTACCTTCTTGCTGCGCTTCGCAACCTTTTTTAAACTTTTCAACGGGGGCACTAGGGCCTCCACCTTCTTCTTCTGCAGCTTTAGCTGCGGCTTCTTCTCTGACAATTTTTCTTTCTTTGGCCAGCTTTCTCTTGCGAGTCCTTTCTGCTCGAGCCTCAACTTCCTAAGGGAAATGAGCTGGAATCTCCAAGGTCGAAGGATGAGCATCTGCTGGCGGTGGTGGTCTGTTTGCACGAGTCAAGGATGGTTTTATGCTTGTGCATGTTAGAATCGGTCTATATCCATGTTGTGTATATTGTATCCCGTACGTATGCTTACGTGTATCTTGTATAGCTTCCTATAAATACAGATCATGTGGAGGCTTAGACCCCACGAAACCCTAATCAAACTTGGTATCAGAGCCTTCGTTCCCCCCCCACCACCTTCCGCACACGCCGCCGCCGCCTAGGGTTTCACGCAAGGCCGCCGCCGCCGTGAGGTTTTGTCATCTTTCCGCCACGATGTCTCCTCCAAACACCGCCGCGATGCACCTCTCCACCTCCGCGGGCGCTACCCTCCCCGCGATGCCATCTGCCCCGACACCGGCCGCCGTCCCTGTCGCCTCCGTCCGCCTGGATCGCAAAAAATTCATCCTCTAGTGCGCCCTCATCCTCCCCAACTTCGCTGGAGCCGACCTTCATGGCTATCTCGACGGCACGGTGGCTGCGCTGCCGAAGACCGTCACTGAGGGCACGGGGGACACGGCGCGAACCGTCCCCAACCCGGCGTACACAATCTGGTGGACTCAGGACCAGCACATCCTTGGTCTGCTCCTCGGGGCTATGGAGCCCGCGATTGCCGCTCAGCTCACCCGTCACACGACAGCGGCCGCCGTGTGGATGGCGGTTCACACCATGTACGGCGCACAGAATCGCGCCAACGTGCGTCACATCCGGCGGCAACTCCAGCCGCTGAGGAAGAACGACGCCTCGGCCGGCTCGTACATGGACAAGGTCAAGGAGCTCGCGGACATGATGTTCGCTGCTGTCTCCCCTCTCACTGATGAAGAACTCGTCGATTAGATGCTCACCGGCCTCGGCCCGGACTTCAACGCCGTTGCTACTGCCCTCGCCGTCAACAACACCGCCATCTCCCTCACAGACTTGTACTCCCTCGTGCTCTCCTACGAGTCTCTCACGGCGCAGCAGACGCAGACCGATGGGTGCTGATCTTCGTCGGCGAACGCTGCCATGTGTCCAGGACGTGCTGCCGACCCCTACGGTGGGCGCTCTCCTTAGGGCAGCCAGCGGGGGACCGGTGGCGGCCAGGACCGCTCCCCACCTTCAGGCAACGGCGGACAGGGCGGCCCAGGGAATGGACGTTCCTCTGCCAACTACAACTCTGGCAGCCAAGGCCGCACCGGCAAGCGCCAGCGTCCCCGGTGCCAAATCTGCAAACACTGGGGGCATGAAGCTGACTCGTGCAGGGATCGTTTCAACCAGGACCACCAAGCCCCTGCTCCTCGGTCGGGCAATGCTGCTTCGACCAACTCCGGTGGCACTGGCGCCCCAGAGTACTGGTACCTAGACTCCGGCGCCACCGATCATGTGACGAGTGACCTGGAACGTCTACAGGTCCACGAGCGCTATGGCGGGAAGGATCAGGTTCAGGTGGCCAATGGTGCAGGTTTGTCTATTTCGCATATTGGTCATTCTACTCTAGCCGGTTCATCTCTTCAATTGAAATATATGCTTCATGTTCTGCAGCTTAGCAACCATCTTCTCTCCGTGCATCGCCTTGTCTATGATAATGACGTCTTTGTTCAATTTCACCGTCATTTTTTCTGTGTTAAGGACAAGGTCACGAAGCGCACCCTACTCAGCGGTAGAAGTTCTGGTGGCCTCTAACCGATCCCGTTGCGCCGCGTGTCGTCATCAACAGGCCATGCTTGCTCTAGCGTCAAGGTCTAGTCGTCCCAGTGGCATCAGCGTCTCGGTCATCCGTCGAATAATGTAGTTCACAACATTTTCAAAAAGCATGAGCTTCCGTGTCTTCCGTCGAATAACTCTGCATCGATTTCTGATGCGTGTCAGTGTGCTAAGAGTCATCAACTGTCTTATTCAGCTTCTAGTCGTGTTACCACTATGCCTCTTGAGTTAATTCATTCTGATGTTTGGGGCCCTGCAATTGCTTCTTCTGGTGGTTTCAAGTACTATGTCAGCTTTGTTGATGATTTCTCTCGTTTTTCTTGGATCTACTTGCTTAAGCACAAATCCGACGTTGAGGATGTCTTTTATGTTTTTCAGGCGCACGTTGAGCGCCTCCTTGACTGCAAGATCAAGGCAGTCCAATCTGACTGGGGGGTGAGTACCATCGCCTGCATCGCTATTTTGAGCGTACCGGTATTATTCACCGTGTTTCATGCCCTCACACCTCCCAGGAAAATGGTATTGCTGAACGCAAATATCGCCATCTTGTCGAGACCGGCCTAGCTCTACTTGCTCATGCATCTCTTCCCTTGCGTTTCTGGGATGAAGCTTTTCTGACCGCCTGCTACCTCATTAACCGCATGCCTACACCCGTCCTTAAACAACAAACACCCCTGTTTCGTCTTCTTAAGATCCAACCAAACTACTCGTTCCTACGCATGTTTGGTTGTGCGTGTTGGCCCAGCCTTCGCAAATACAACTCGCACAAGCTTGACTTTCGTTCAAAAATGTGTGTATTCCTTGGCTATAGTACCTTGCATAAAGGGTACAAATGTTTGGATCGCTCCACGGGTCGCATCTATGTATCTCAACATGTTGTGTTTGGTGAAAAGGTGTTTCCATACTCCATCCCCAGTGTCACGGTCGATGTGTCCACACTCGATCCTTTGGTTTCCTATCCATCCACTGAACCGACATTGAATGATCACATGCGGAATTATGACTAATCACACTTGGGTACTAATTCTCCCACGGGAGCTCTTTCTCCTGCGCAGGTACCTGTCGCGCTCGACGTCGCCTCCCAACCGGCGATCGACGTGCATGGCCAGCATGGCCTCGACCCGCGTGTCGACCCCATGGGCGAGCCTCGCGCGTTTGCCCCGCCTTCGGACTCCGGCTCGCCCACGCCAGCAGCCGCCTCGCCCCCTTGTGGGACGCCTGGCTGTACATCGCTCGCCGAGGCCCAGCCCGTGACGCCTCCTGCTGGGTCCTTCCCGGCCGCGTCACCTTCCGCTGGGCCACCCCCGGCCTCGTCGCCCTCGGCTGGGCCGGCTTCTGCTGAGTCCTCTCCGGCCGCGTCTCCTATGCTGGCATCGCCAGCTGCGCCTGATGTGGAGCCGCCTGCTGCTCCTGGACACGCGATGACCACACATGCCTATTGCCGTGCCAAGGAGTATACTGATGGCACGGTGCGCTATGATCCTCGTTGCCGTGCCTTCTTCACTGCCCCTTCATCTCATCGGGATGCCCTTCGCGAACCAGCTTGGCGATCTGCCATGTCCGCGGAGTACGCCACGCTCTGTCAGACACAGTCTTGGGTTCTCATTCCGAGACCTCCAGGAGTTAACGTGGTCGGCTGTAAATGGATCTTCAAGACCAAACATAGAGCGGATGGTTCCGTTGACAAGCACAAAGCTCGGTTGGTTGCCCATGGATTCACTCAGCAGCACGGCATCGATTATGGTGATACCATCAACCCGGTTGTCAAACCGGCCACTGTACGCTTGGTGCTCTCCTTGGCAGTGTCTCGAGGATGGAGCCTTCGCCAGATTGACGTCAGTAATGCGTTTCTGCATGGTTTTTTGTCTGAGGACGTCTACATGCAGCAACCCCCTGGCTTCGAGGATGATCTCTTTCCCTCTCATGTGTGAAAGCTACATCGCTCTATCTATGGCCTGAAGCAGTCTCCACGTGCCTGGTATGCTCGTCTGAGTTCCCTTCTTCTCGAGCTTGGTTTCGTATCCACCAAGGCCGACACGTCCTTGTTCATTTTTTCACGTGATGACGTTCACATCTTCATGCTTGTCTATGTTGATGATATTGTCATTGCGGGTTCTACACCTGATGTGGTTGATCGACTTTTATGATCCTTGGCTGCACAGTTTCCCATCAAAGACCTTGGACAGTTGGAGTATTTTCTTGGACTCGAAGCGTCCTATCATTCTGGGGGCATGACATTGACACAACGCAAGTATGCACTTGATCTTCTTCATCGTGTCAACATGGAGAATTGCAAGTCCACTTCTACTTCACTTGTCGTATCTGAACCGCTTGCACGAGACTCTGGAAACCCACTTGGAGCTGATGACTCTTTTCGATACCGTAGTGCAGTGGGTGGCCTGCAATATCTGACACTCACACGCCCCGATATCTCGTTTTCTATGAACAAAGTGTGCCAGTTTCTCTCGCAGCCGACAGATGTCCACTGGGAGGCAGTCAAGCGGATACTGCTATATGTGAAGGGCACTTTGGAGACTGGTCTTCAGATTCGCCGCTCTCCCTCGACCGGGATCAGTGTGTTCACTGACGCGGACTGGGCCGGTTGCATTGATGATCGTCGATCCACCGGTGGCTTTGCAGTGTTTGTTGGTCCGAACTTGGTGTGTTGGATTTCGAATAAACAACCTACCGTCTCCAGGTCCGGCACGGAGGCAGAATACAAAGCACTGGCAAATGGCGCTGCTGAGGCTATGTGGGTAGAGATGCTCCTCAAGGAACTCGGTGTACACCAGCAGCGGGTACCCATATTATGGTGTGATAATCTAGGGGCAACGTATCTGACAGCAAATCCGGTGTTTCATGCAAGGACGAAGCACATTGAGATAGACTTTCACTTTGTGCGAGAACGCGTTGCTGCAGGTGCTCTTGAGGTTCGTTTTATCTCCACAGATGATCCATTGGCTGATGTGTTTACCAAGCCAACAACTAGGCAAATGTTAGACCGATTTAAGACCAATCTAAATCTTTTGTGTAGGAGTTTAGATTGAGGGGGTGTGTTAGAATCGGTGTATATACATGTTGTGTATATTGTATCCCGTACGTATGCGTACGTGTATCTTGTATAGTTGCCTATAAATATAGATCATGTGGAGGCTTAGACCCCAGGAAACCCTAATCAAACTGTGCAATTCGTCCATGGGTTCTTGAAGGCGAATAGCAGTTCCCACTTTTCTGTCAAAGACTGATAATGATACCATCGCAATGCCCAGAGTTTGCGGATAGTTTGATGGCGGTTATCTCTGTTGGCAACATCTTCCAAATATGATGGATCTGGGGTAGTGAGATTTTTAGCTATAATCACATCCTCTGGCACACCTTCTGCATAGTTCTTTTCTCTCGGTTTTCCACCAGTTTTGCGGATACTACCTTCTTTAGGTGCCATTTTCCTGTGAAGAGAAACGGTAGGAGGGAAAATAGACAAGATATAAACACATACCAGCAACAGTTTGAAGTGAAACTATTTTGATGCGGTTTCCATACGGATATTTTTATCTCCGTAGCAGTTTTCATGCAAGTGCTAGACTAGATTTTCTTTGAGAGTAAATATAATGGAGAAATTAGATGAGCTTTTGTTACAGAGGCTAAATATATCAATAAAGAACTGAGGAATAGATGTTGATATGAATCCTTACTGATAGCAAGGGATTTCTATCTAGATAAGAAGGGAAATCGAAGGATATGCTATAAACAGATTTCCCACAGAGCAACTGATCAAACAGACCTAGAAAAAGGAAAATAAATCAACTCAATAATTCCAAACGTCGGGAACAGATCAGAAGGGATTGGCGGTTGGCCTCGTACATACCCTAACTTCGTGATGTGCGCCATCTATGGTGGCGAGGACGAAAATGTCCTCGTCGATGGGAACTCCTCCCGCGCCAGCCTTCTGGCAGTGAAGCGGCAAGGTCGGCGGCGGCAACGAGATAGCACGATAGCAAGCGAGAGGGTATGAGCAAGAGGAAGGAGAGAGAGATCTAGTGCAGTGGTAATAAATGGGTCGGCCGGATCGGTATTTATTAGGGTTACCCTGACATAGCTGTCAAATCAAATCCAACGACACTTTAGCAAACTCCTCGAGCTTGTGTACTTTTCACTCGGGATAGACCATTGAATAATTACGGTGCAAGTTTGGCATCTTTTTGGCTTCATTTGCTATATTTAAGTAATTAATTGCATTTTTGTGTGTTTTATAATCCATCTCACATGGTTGCAGAACAGTGCGAGCGATGACATGTGGGCCGGCTTCATACGTACAGTCCCATCACGTATAGGAAAAACCCTCCTCACACTTCAGCAGTTCCGCTATGCTCATTCACTACCATGTCATTCAAAACCCTCCCAGTAGCTCCATGACCACCGTAGGGTGAGCCGCTCATCTACGACCGGTCGATTGACCCAACCCCAGGCCACATTTCTGCACGAACTGCAGCTGCGCCGGGCGCGAATCCACCCCCTTCACCGTCAGTCAAACGCCCATGCCCGTAGCCAACCATCAACAGGCTCCTCCGACCATCAACTTGCATTGCTGCCTGTCAATACCACCCATCTCATCAGCGACTATCTTCGTTTGTTCTCTACGTGAAGCTAGCTACTTCAGTCAGATTGGGGTTTTTTTCATGAAGAATCTGCTTGCAAGTGAAATCTCCATACATATCTCTCTAGAGTTTAGTTCCAATTCCGCCGACCTATCACTGCTAATGCCCTGACCATAAGCGTTGTGTGTTCCCATGACTTTTTAAGACGAGAGTTTTTGTGTTCCTTTCTAGTGCCCCAAGTCTATTGACAGAGGAGGCATGTGTGGCCTCAAACAATAGACTGCCTAGGTCTTCAACATCACCCTTGAAAGTGACTTTACTGGAGGCACGGTATGTTTGGGGAGCACTTTAATTAGTAGACAGCACGGTATATACGTATATACTTTGGTTAGCTAATTATGTGTTATTATCATTTCTACATCAGTACATACCTTGCTTTGAAAGAGACGTTGTGATACAAAAGTTTGGAATTCCAGTGACTAAATTATTCTCCATCACTCGGTCACAATGCAGACTGGCGATGGATATGCATTCAAAATCGGCGTCAGTAACAATGAAGTAGCCTTGTATTTTACTGGGCCTGAGTGGGAAGATTTTGCCCAATGCTACCTACTAGAGCCTGGCACTAAAATTTTATTCGATATATCACAACCTGATCTTATCATCCACGTGGCCTTACCTTACGGGATCCATTCATGGATTCATAAATGTTAGTTTTCTTTTAAGTTCGTGCACATGCTCACCCCTTAGCAAATTTTATTTTTCTGACTATATATATACATATATGCATGTTATGTACTCGTAATTTTTGTGATGCATGATTGCTAAACTATTCACAATTATTGGTGGCATGTAGGTTATTTCCGAAAAGAATATGATGTACGCGTGTTAATAAACCATATGAAGTGTACTAGTAAATCAATATTTCACTGGCAAGACACAAAGTATCTCATAGATTTTGCTGATAAAATCGATGAACTGTGTCTGATTTTCAAAACTGGATCAAGAATGGGATTATGTGTGCCATTGGTGCATACCTTGAACAAAACCAATTGTGTCACAAAAATGCTGGTACACAATCTTATATGTTACATATTTATGCCTGCTGGCATACAACTCTTGCTAATTCATAATGTTGAAATTGTGTGTTTTCCCAAAAGAAATTGCCGCATTAAGTTGTTCCTGAGCTGATACCCCGTCGTGGTAAAATTACACTTGCTCTTGGTAACAATCAGAAAGTGATGTCAATGTATTCCATCAACCGTCAAGATGGACGCATTCACATTAATAAGTGGGGGAAAGTGAATTGGCCATCCGTCCATCTTGGAAAATCGGAGACAATGTTATGTTCACGCTCTACAAAGGCAATAATGGGCTTTTCTTGTTCATTAAGGCCATGCTGCAATCAAGTGCATACTAGCTTGTTGCAGTAGTATGGCTTGGATTGTACCTGATGTTGTTGTCGTTTAAGTACTGATGTATATCGTGCTACCTATCCTTAGTTGCTAGCTAGTTCCTGCTATACTAGCACTTTTGTTAACTACCTACATCTACTTCTTTAATTTGTTCAGTATATGTATGGGTGTGTGTGCTACCACTCAAATTAATTAATTATGGTTGAAACTTGGCATGATGCCATAATTTTGACCCCATCATAATTCTTTTTTATGTTGGTATCGTACTATCGTTATTAAGTACTGATTGTTCAGTGTTGTTCTACACCTTTTAATTAGAAGTAGATTAGGTTCTTGTATATTTTTTTCAACATTTATTTTGTAATTCATGGAACATGGTTAGAGTCTTCGAACCGCGTGTGGTGAAGATATATCTTCGATGTTGGGAACTGTAGAATCGTCAGAATGCGTTCCCCTATGAGACGATAAGTTCGATCGTATGAATAGAGTAACAACAATGCCCACAATTTTTTGAACGCAACTGTGTGTACTTCATCGCCCACGCGTGATATCTTTCGGTCATCAGTGTTGTCACGTTCATCGCCCACGCTTCACTTTTTGGCAGCCGGGTCGATATTCATGGCGTGTGCTCTGTAGTTATCACAAACAGTTTTGCGCTATCGTGTGCGATGCAGGGGGCTTAATCATTGCGGTCGGTACTAGTGCCAATGCCTCCACTGGGGATACTGCTAATCCTCGTCTGATCACTGACCGTGAACTTCTCATCAGCTTGCATCATAAAGTTTATCGTAATCACGACTGGACCAAGCGTCAAATTTCTGAGATTCTTCAATATCTTGCTCAGGTGCACACTATGCAAAAGAAGAATCATCAGTATGCTCATCACACATATCAGATAGTTGATGCTATTCTTGAAGCCACGATCACACCTGAAGACATCAAGAAGATTGGCCTTTGCACTGCTCCCATCGCTGAGATTTGACCGCCTCCCCGGTTTCCGACGATTTTTCACTCCAACCTTGGCTGTTGAATCTTATTCTTCAGAGCAAGAAATTTTTCCTGAGGAATCTGAAGACACGGCGGCATGTCCGCACACTACTGGAATTCACCAGTTTGCCATGTGCCAAGTGCTTTGTCGTCTGCACATTGTCGGGGCGGACGACAAAGAGGTGTTTTGTCATCAGCTGCATACGGTAAAGAATGTCTGACGGCAAAGAATGCTTTGCCGTCTGCTTTTAGTTTATCACATGGAAAAGAATGCTTCGTTGTCTGCTTTTAGATTGACACATGGAAAAGAATGCTTTGCCGTCTGCGTTTTGTTTGACACATGGCAAAGACAACTCTTTGCCAACCGTTTTATTTTAGCTGACAGAAAAGAGAGCTCTTTGTCAAAGTAGTTGTATCATTCTTTATTTTTTTTTGAAAATGCAAACAAGGTTGAAATGGTATAAAATTTGGCATGATGTTCGTATATGATTCCTAGAAGAAGTGGGAAAATTTAAATCTTTTCTGTTTATTAATATAGGTTTTTTAGCATAATATACTAGATAAAGAAACACAAATATATTTACTCATTTTCTATTGGCTGAGGACTAGTTCCCACGGATCGCTGACGTGGCGAAGGAAACCAGCCCTCACCAACAGTGCGTACCCCACCTCCTAACGCCACCACACCTCCAGGCTCTGCCTTATCCTCTCTCTCTCCACAAGTCTCATCCTCACCAACCGCACATGCATAGCCAGGACGCACATGCATGTCCAGGACCGCAGCTTCAGTGAAGGGATCAAGGCCAACAATGTCCAGCGCCGCCCCGGTCAACGCCAACGCGCCCATCCTCCCGTGCTTCCACCCCATGCGCCGCCCTGCTGGTCAAGCACGTCGCCTGCTAGTCAAGCTCCGGTGCGAGGCGCCCGCAGCCACGGACGCTCATTTCCAAGGTGATGAGGCGCGGTTCGGCGTCAGGAACTCTGACGTGGCGCGGCCTGCGTTGCAGCACGGCCTCCGGTGCGTTCTCCGGCGTGGCGTGGTGGCGCGGTCAGCGGAACGGACTCCGGTGTGGCGCGGCCACCAGCGAGAAGCCAGGCGGCGCGGTGATACATCCAAAATGCATCACTATTGATAAAGGCGAAGGTGTCTCGATGTTTCGATGAGATGGTGGAGACGACTTTCACGACCCGACTACGAACGTGCGAAGACGTTGTGCCTTAGCGATCGCTAAACCAACTCCGAAAGGTTATTGATCCCACAGATGCACGATCAACCTGACCACAAAGGTCTAATTCCTGGAAGCAATCGACAAGAACAAGCAAGAACTAAGAATTGCAATATGGATATTGCGAATATAAGATTAATGATTGACGAAAGTTGGGGTTTCAATGCGGTCTTGGCCTGGTCAGAAGACACAAACGAAGAGCTCGAAATTGCTGCTATGGCTAACTTAAATCTAATCAAAACCCAAGTCTAAACGACGCCCTAATGGCTGTATATATGGGGGAACAGAGGGGATTTTCGTGACCCCTTGGAGGTGGGGTCCGAAAACAACCTTAACTCGGTTTCCCCACACATACGGACTCTAAAAACAGCCTATAAGGCATTATTTCGAAATTACATGGGCCCAGCCCAATATTAAGGTGACACGGCACCTATAATTGCCTTGGACGAAAATAATGAAGTGGCATCTCATGTATTTCGTCCAAGCCTACATGCACGCCTTATGGTGGCTTCAAAGTGCGAAAATCACCACTCGAAGCTCCATTGTCCTTTCCCGCGCGCGCACCTTCTTCTCCATGCTTGATCCCGCTCCAATGACCATCCTTATTGTCAATGCTAGGTCCTTCATTCATAAGCAAAACAAAAGTATCTAATTTAGGCAGCATCATATGTTCATGAACATTAGAAGGATTCGCAAGAAACGAAAGTAACTGATAATTTAGTTGACATGCACGTGCTCTAGTAAGTGGTCCAATATGTGCAGTTGGTGAGGATGTGGGTGTAACATTAGTAGGGATTTCCTCATCAATCTCCCCTTCTTGAATTGAAGTCGTCCTTGACGGAAGCTCATCATCTTCTCCCAAATAAGGCTTCAAATCTGCAATATTAAATGTGGGACTAACCCCAAAATCTGCAGGTAGCTCAAGTTTATATGCATTATCATTAATTTTCTGCAAAACCTTAAAGGGACCATCAGCTCGTGGCATTAACTTAGACTTGCGCAAATCAGGAAACCTATCTTTACATAGATGTAACCAAACAAGATCTCCTGGTTTAAACACAACATGCTTTCTACCCTTATCACCAGCCAGCTTGTATCTAGCATTCATTCTCTCAATGTTTTCTTTAGTTAACTCATGCATTTTTAATATCAATTCAGCACGTTGCTTAGCATCAAAATTAACCTTCTCCGAAGATGGAAGAGGCAGCAAATCAATTGGTGCACGAGGTAGAAAACCATACACAATCTCAAAAGGGAACATTTTAGTGGTAGAATGCAATGAACGATTATAACCAAATTCAATATGAGGTAAACATTCTTCCCACATTTTCAAGTTACTCTTTAAAACAGCCCTAAGCATAGTAGACAGAGTCCTATTGACTACTTCAGTTTGTCCATCAGTTTGGAGATGACATGTAGTACTAAAAAGTAGTTTGGTCCCAAACTTAGCCCATAAGCATCTCCAAAAATGGCTTAGAAACATAGTATCATGATCTGAGACAATAGTATTGGGCACACCATGTAAGAGAATAATCTCACGAAAGAATAAATCAGCAACATTAGCAGCATCATCGCTTTTATGACATGGTATAAAGTGTGGCATCTTAGAAAATCTATCCACGACAACAAAGATGCTATCCCTCCCCTTCTTTGTTCGAGGCAAGCCTAAAACAAAGTCCGTGGATATGTCCTCCCACGGAACACTAGGTACAGGTAAAGGCATGTATAAACCATGAGGATTGAGTCGTGACTTAGCTTTTTGACATGTAGTGCAGCGAGCAACAAAACACTCAACATCTCGTCGCATCTTTGGCCAAAAGAAATGTGTAGCAAGTACATCCTCCATCTTCTTCACGCCAAAGTGTCCCATTAATCCTGCTCCATGCGCCTCCTGCAACAACAAAAGACGAATAGAGCTAGCTGGAATGCATAGCTTGTTAGAACGGAACACGAATCCATCTTTAAGCACAAACTTGTTCCATGTTCTACCTTCTCTAGAATTCTGCAATACATCTTTAAATTCCGCATCATGTAAATATTGATCTTTGATTGTCTCTAAACCGAATATCTTGAAGTCAAGTTGTGAAAGCATAGTATAACGACGAGACAAAGCATCAGCAATAATATTATCTTTCCCCTTCTTGTGTTTAATGACATAAGGGAAAGTCTCAATAAATTCAACCCACTTAGCATGTCTACGATTCATCAAGCATATCATCTAACCTAGGAATAGGATGACGATAACGAATAGTAATATTATTAATGGCTCTACTATCAACACACACACACGCCATGTTCCATCCTTTTTTGGCACTAATATAACAGGAACATCACAAGGACTAAGAGATTCGTGTATATAACCTTTGTCGAGTAGCTCTTGTACTCGACGCTGAATCTTCTTCGTCTCCTCAGGATTGGTAAGGTATGGCGCACGGTTGGGCAGCGAAGCACCGGGAATTAAGTCTGATGCTCAATCCCTCGAATAGGTGGTAATCCCGGTGGTACGTCTTGGGGAAAGACGTCTATAAAATCCTGCAAAAGGTCAGTGACAACAGGAGGCAAGGAAGGAGGCAATTCCTCAGATGAAAACAAATCTTCTTTGCACACAAAAGCATAGCACACATATTGAGTAACATCCAAATCCAAAGTATCAACCTTAGTAGAAAGCAAAGTTGGACTAGTCAAATTAATTTCATTAGAAACAGCAGAAGAAGATTTTCTATTATTCTTATGTTGTTGCTCAAATTCTTTAACTGCTATCTCATTTTCACTCTTATTTTTCTCCTGTTTAGCTTTACTAGCTCTAGCAAGATCAACTTTCACAATTTGTTCAGGAGACATAGGAAGTAAAGAAATATTTTTATCCTGGTGAACCAGAGTAAACTGATTTGTCCTACCATGGTGTACAACATTCCTATCAAGTTGCCATGGTCTACCAAGTAAAAGAGAGCATGCTTGCATGGGTACCACATCACAATCAACATAATCAGCATATGCAGCAATGCTAAAGTGCACACGAACAGAACGTGTTACCTTAATCTTACCACTATTGTTAAACCACTGAATATAGTACGGATGAGGGTGTGGTCTTGTGGTGAGAGATAGCTTCTCCACCAACTCCATGCTAGCCAAGTTGTTGCAACTCCCTCCATCAATAATGATGTGAACCGAACGTTCTTTCACCACTCCCTTTGTGTGGAACAAATTATACCTCTGGTTTTGCTCGGCCTTCGTTACCTGCACACTTAACACACGTTGAGCAACCAAAATAGCATATTTATCTGCATCATCAGGAGCCATATACTCTATATCATGAGCATCATCATGGGCACCCTCTTCCTCATTATCAATGAGGACTAAAGTCTCGTCATCGTAGTCACTCGCTGACTCATACCCACCATCTGCCGTAACAGTCATCACACGCTTGGAGGGACAGTCTTTGGCGAAGTTACCGCCACCTTGGCACTTGCGACATATAATATCACGATCTCATGTTTGCCCTGTGGATGCCATGGATGATGAAGCACTCGCCGCTGGACCTCTCTGTGTACCCTTGAATGGTGGCGGTGGCTGTTTAGGTGGCTCCATGTAAGAATTAGTGGCTGAAGTAGGTGGTGGTGTAGCAGAACGTGTAGAAGGCCCACGCGATGTCCATGATGTATTTTGTCCTGCAGAAAAATCAGGTCTCGTAGCGGCCTGTCGATCCTGCACTTCACGTTCAGCTTTACAAACAAGATGAAACATACGAGTGATAGTAGTATAGTCCTCGTATTCTAAAATAGTCTATATCTCCTTGTTTAAGCCTCCCATAAAACGTGCAAGCATAGCTTCATTATCCTCTACTAGGCCACATCTAATCAATCCAGTTTGTAATTCCTGATAATATTCCTCTACAGAATTTTTTCCCTGTCTCAAACGCTGTAATTTTTTTAGCAATTCACGTTGATAATAAGGAGGAACCCAACGAGTACGCATAGCATCTTTTAAAGCAGCCCAAGTAGTTGGAATATTATTAGCATGCAATCTACAATGTTCAAACCACCAAATAGATGCAAACCCCGTGAATTCACAAACAGCATTAGTAACACGTCTATTCTCAGGATATTGTAAACATGTAAAACGTTGTTCAGTTTCTAACTCCCAAGTAAGATAAGCATCAGGAATATATCTACCCTCAAACGGCTTAAGATTCAGTTTCAGTTTAGGCACATGTTCATCATCGCGTACCTGAGGGGGTGGTTGGTGTCGACCGTGTCGAATGTTGGGACGTGGACGTCCAGCTGGCTGTTCATAGGGCGCTTCCTTTTCCACCTCCTCCTCGTAATCACCCTCGTAGTCGACGTACTGGCCAATGTCAGAAGCAGCAGCAGCAGCAACTGCAGCAGTAGGAGCACCAATACCAGCCGCTTGTCCGGCCGGAAACAGAATACGTCGTGCACGGCGTCGAAACGGTGGCTGTGCCGGAGCGGCAGCAGGCTGTGGAGGTTGGCGTGCGATCAACTCAATAAACTTGGCGTCGATCTTGGCGTCGATCATCTTCTCCACGCCATCAATCGCCTCTGTATATTTGTTCTCGATGTCATTCACCTATTCAGACATCATTTGTGCAAGTTTATCATGTAGCTCCTTGTTTGTCATGTTCTCCCAATCGGGCGCGTTGTAAGGCCCGATATCCGGTACTGTTCCAGATCTAGATTTTTCCATCCAGATCCGGGGACGAAGCACATATCGGTCCCACCGCGACATATGACAATGCCATATGCCCCGGATTTCCAACATGATATCACAACATTAGAGCTACAAGGATACAACATCTCATACAATAGGCATACAACTTCCTTAATACAATACAACAGCAGAAGATACATGTCTAAGTATAGACTACAATCAAATGCCTACTGGCAAAGAGAAAAAACATCGATCCCCATAACCACACGGGTCCAGGCCCTCCGCCGGGATCCGCCTAACTAGTCGTCGTCGAGTCTCCACGTGAAACGTCAATCACCAATCCTGTTGTCGATCAAGAACCCTGAAAAGAGTTTGGGGGTAGTATCATGAGTACAGAAGTACTCAACATCCAACTGTAGTGGTCGACTGACCCAGCAAGGACTTCATCACTCGTTATTCTAGGACAACTAGTAGTTTACGGTAAGGATGGGGTAAGTGGTGAGGTTGCTGCCGCACTAGCATTTATGAAGTGGCTAACGATCTAGAGAGTAAGGTAATAAGCCAAGCATTCGATGAGGAATCTCCTCCAACAAGTCTTCTATCCACCTACTTACGCAAGCATAACACCTATCCTATCCTTGTCCTCCTCTTCGCATGCCGACGAAGAAGAAGCAGTCAAGGCACACACACACACGTTGATCAAGTTATATTAAGATTATCTCAGTTGTTGTAGTCTATGAACAAGGAGTAGGTCTCAAGTCGTCCATAACCATGGACATGGCTTCTCGAAAAGATTTAACCCTGCAGGAGTGTACCAACTGCCCATTACAAGGCTCCGCACGCACGCCCATCTCTCTTAGTTGCTACCCATCATAGGCAACCATTTTATGATTTAGTTCCGAGAGATCCGAAATGACATGTCCCTCTAGCTAACAACGAACAAATCCGGGTGGCCCCCGTTGAGTCCACATCCAGCACAGGAGCCGGCCGCGCTCTCGATCTGGTCTCTACCGTCTGTTGCAAGTTTGGATTGCCGGTAATTCTCACATGAGGCCGGGTCCTCAGCCGGACAGGTTGGACCAACAAGGAAACAAAGACCCCGCTGGCCCTGGTTGGTTTAAAGGATGTCTGCTAGGAGCGACCCGACAGGCATATATGCATGGTTTGCAAATGGTAAATCAGCTTGGGCCACCACTAGAAATGTTTGAAGCTAGGTAGGTAAGAAAAGGGGACCCCATAAAATCCCACACGCGGTTAGGCACGCTCAATCTTAAAACCAATACCCAGAACTCGGATCCTAGGTGACTCGAATGGAACAAAGCGTCGGGGCGGGATAGCCTAGACCTACCATCCTTCGTCGAATATAGTCAACATTATAATAATCATATCATCAACAACAATATAATAATGTGATAGCCCAAAACCAAGGAGTAACAGGGTAACATCGTAGCATCCTAAGCATGCATACTAAGCTGGGGCTGACCAACGAGCAATAGTAACATAACAGTACATGGTTTGCTGGGAGGGGACATGGCTGTATCGGTTAGAAAGAGGCTGTAAACATGTGGTAGGATCAAACATCGAACCTATCCTAGACTAGCATTCAAACCGCTGGTTGAAATAGAATGGATCATAAGTAATGTATAGTCCTTGCCTGTTGATAAGTCGGGTTCCGAAGGTGTAGTTGATCGCAAGCTCACATCGTCTCCGAGAGGTACCCGTGGAAGCACACAAGAGGTAAACACTGGAAACCAATCAACGAGCAAGCATCTATTACTACAAAGCAAACACGAGAAAGCATCAACAAGAAGGCAACACGAGACAACACACTACGATCGCGTCTACCGTCAGGAGCGGTTACTAACAGGTTAAGTGGAGTACTGGTCACACACGACGATACCGCACATTTAGAATGGTTCAGGTTGTTTAGCTACACAAAGTGAGCAGAGGTTATTAACATGGCATCTCACTCAAGCATGGCATAGCACACAAACATGGCAAGAGGTGAGCACAAAGTAAACTATCTATGCTAGTCATTTTAAGTTGGGCAACACCCTAAACACGGCAGAACACTAATTACCCCGTGATAATTAATCCTTTAGTACTATTCTGCCCTAAACAATATTTTGTTATTTCTATTAGCAAGAAAGAGCAGCATAAAGACAATCTACATGCAATTCTAGTCAATTTACATATAAAGAACATTTTAAACGGAACAACGGTTAAAAAGTTATTAAATAAACATTTTACAGTGGCAAGGGTTGTAATTAGCAGTAAAAACATGTAGACAAGTTCAGACATGGAAACAAGCAACATTTTATTAAACTACACGAAAAATGGAGCAATTTTCATGTAGAAAGCATCTCCATCCGAACAAAGGGCTAAAAGTTATCGCCTACGACAAAATACACAAGAAAAATAGCTAAATCAGAAAAAGAAAAGAGGAGAAGACCCCTATTTGGGCTCCCCTCGGCCAAACAGGCCCAACAAGCGCACCCACTCTAAACTGCGCACATAGGCGGGACATAGTTATGGGGCGAGCCCAAACGCGTTGCAGAAAAAATAAAAGACGCAAAAAAGGGAGCCTTTGCTCCGGGGGGGGGGGGGGGGGTCGAAGTCCAGCCCTTTGGGATGCAAACCAAGCTCCCACGCCACTGCGCCAATGATATAATCGTGACAAGGAATAAAACTGAAGCAATATGAATCAAGTACAAGGCGCTAACTGGAGATAAACTGAACCAATCTTCTAAGGGAATATCTGACGAGCCAAGACCTGCAAATGGACCGGCGACATGCAAAGCAAAGGAGGGCTTGTGGCTGCATGGGGCACACTCTAGGTGACCGGTTGAAAGAGCGGACGCGGCTCGCGCTGGAGCACGCATGGGACACGATCAGAGGAGGCCATGGCAAGGCACGGCGCAGAACGACGCATGGGACGGGGACCTACAGGGGCTGTCGGCGGCGCACCTGCCGACCAGATCTCACCGGATCTGGCGCGAGGTCGACGGGGACGGGCGCGACATGGCGGATCCGGTCGCTGGGTGGTACCAGCGTCGATGTACGCGATGAGGGAGCTCCAGGGGAGGCGAGACGAGGTTGAGGGCACGACGGCCATGACGACACGGTCCTTGCTGCAAGAGAGAGAACAGGGACGTGAGGGACTGAAGAGAAAGGGAAGGGGGCGCGGGGAGGCGACCTGCAAGGCGGCGGCGCAACGCCGAGGGCTCGCCGGAACGAGGACGGCGACGGGCGGCGGGGTGGTTCGGGCAGGAGGCTTGGGAAGAGCTCGGGCGTGGGGCTTCGGGCGTGGGTGGTGCGAGACGACGTGGACGGCACTAGGCTGTTGGATCCTTCGATCCGACGGTCCAGGATGGATCTGGCTAGGGCTTGCTAAAATCTGGGGTTAAAATGTGCGAAAATGAGGAATTTTGGGGCCAGATCTGGGGCTGGAGGCTGCCTAGGTGCTTAGGGGAAACCCTAGAAAGGGGTGGGAGAGTGATGGTCTTTATATAGCCCAGGTGGCTGGTAGTTTGCAAAAACATCCCGGTTATTCTCTCACGCGCGCGGTGTTTACGTTTCTGACCGCCGGGGGTCCGCAGGACCTCCGATTCGGGTAAAACTTCGAACTGCGCGATCAGCGCATCGAGCCGGCGGCGTTCACCTCGCGCTGGAACCGTTTCGAGAACACTTTCCGGCGCGCTATAAAAATATCTTGTTTACTTATTAAACGGGGTTTTTCGTTCTGTTGGATGCGGCTGATCTTGTGCGATTTTCACGATGGTGATCGGATGAAACCCGGTGTCGCAAAGGTCGAGTGTCAGGGTGGCAAGGGTCGGTCTCCGTCCGGTACGAGATAAGAGAGGGGGAAAATAATTGCCGATCGATAAATCGGGGATGCAAACACCGTAAACAAATCAGACAATCAAAGAATTCACATCGAAAACAAAAATTTTATTTTTTGTGAAACCCGGGCTGTTACACGCGTCCTGCGCCACTTCATCATGTGATCCTGGCATGTTTAGAAGAAATAGAAAACACACAGAAATATGATCTGACTTCTACTAATGGGATGTGGGGGTGGTGGAAAGCACAAATCTGTCAAGCTTTTCTGTCATTCTTACCGGTTCTTACCTAGCAGCAGGTGGTGATGTACAACCAACGGGTCAAAACTCTCAGAGATGTGGTAGAGCAATGGCCAGGAGGTGTCAAAACGCACGATGTATAATATATGTGGAGCTGTAGGAAGGCTGACAAGTATGGTAGAAAAAGGCTCAACAGTTATCAAGACAGAGATGCAAAGCTGAATAAACACTCAACGTCGGTACTGTGCTGATCCTGGGCTAGACCGTACTAGAGACGCGAGCCTAAAACACCAACGAAAGCACGGCGCGGCACGTAAACTACTGAGAAGCACATTCTGAAAAAAAATTCTCTTTTTTTCCTTTTTTTTTGGTGGCGCTTTTCTTTTTGCGCTCTTTGCAACAAAAATCACTATAATGGGGAGTGTCTCAAAATACTTCTGAAGCCTAGAAAACAGGATAGGCATGAAATTTTTTCTACAAAATTGTTTTTTTTACTGTCCGGATCAAAAATTTGGATTCCGGGCCCGAAAATTTGTTGTGATGGCGAGAGTCTCAAAATGCTCTACTAGACCTAAAAATAGGATAGCCACAATTTTTTTTGACAACTGCGTTTTTTCGGAAATTTTGGCCCAAAACTGCGCGGGGGGTCTCCAGACTCTTTTTTTTCGTGGACTGTAGGTATGAAGAACAGAACTAATCTAGACTACGAAAAACTGGTAAATCTCACCGTCCAACCTAGAAATCTGATACCACTTGATAAAGGTGAAGGTGTCCCGATGTTTCGATGAGATGGTGGAGATCGATTCTGGTGGAGACGACTTTCACGACCCGACTACGAACGTGCGAAGACGTTGTGATATGGGGAGGCCCGATCTTCTCAGTAAGCGGACCGTGAATATGAGGGCGATGATAGATAACTTGTATGTAGCCAATGAACTCTCCTTGCTAGATCCCTGTTGCCAATGCGACATCTCTCTACCCTTTGGATATTCACAACTTCACACACTTGCGCAACGTAGCCGTCGACCACGAGACGGTAATTTGCAATCTACTAATCCCCAGTGGAACAATAGATCACACAGAACTTGCAGTAGAAGAACTTCAGATCGATACGAATTGAAGTCTTAATGATTCAAGAGGAAAGCTTGAAGCTATTCTCAATATCTAGGGTTTATCTAAACGTGGTCTAACCCTAAAACTCGTGGGAGTTGGGTATTTATAAGCTAGGGGGATACAAGAGCCGCAGCCCGTCTGATCTGCGCGCAGGCAGTTTCGGACGTCCGATGGGTTTCGGACGTCCGTCACGTCGGACGTCCGAAACGTGTCGGAAATCCGACTCTAGCGGTGAGGTGTCCTGGATTGGGAGTTCTTCTCGAGGACCTTCATGTCGGACGTCCGTCATATGTCGGACGTCCGAATCCTGTCGGAAATCCGGCTTCGGTTTTGGAGGTCTTCTGGATACGGAGGTCGCCATCCTTCTCGCTGATGTCGGACGTCCGAAATGGGTCGGACGTCCGAAAGTTGGAGCATGTCTCATCTTCTCCTCCTTCTGGATCCTCGTATTCGTCATGATACCTGATTATGCAAACATACAAAGATTTAGGCAGTATAAAGTTCTCATTACATAATATATCAAAATCTATTAAGAGCGAGTTCACCTGTTGTTCTATCAACTTTGCACGAGCTCTTGTAATAGGTCCAATTCTGATTTCATCATCCTTCTTCTTTGTCGAATCAACTTGTTCTTCATGACGAACTGGAGATGTGTTGGTAGTAGGGATGTCCTCATCATCTCCCCCCCCCTTCAAAAGGCGTCGACCTCAACGCTCCAAGGTCATCTCCCATGTATGGTGATAAATCAGCAACGTTGAAACTGTTGCTAGCGCCACCAAACTCGGCAATGGCAATATCAATCGAGTAGGCATTGTCATTGATCTTGGCTAGCACCTTGTAAGGACCAGCACCACGTGGCTTCAACTTGGAATCCCTCATCCCTGGAAATCTGTCCTTGCGCAAATGTACCCAAACCATATCTCCAGGTTGAAAAAGAACTTGCTTCCGTGACTGGTTCCTCGCAGTAGCAACATTCTTGCCTTGCTTCTCAATAGCCTCTCGGGTCCTCTCATGGATCTTCTTTACATAATATGCTCGTTTGGATGCCTCCATATTAACTCGTTCCTGCAATGGAAGAGGCAGCAAATCAAGAGGTGTAATAGGCTTAAAACCATAGACCACTTCAAAAGGACAAAGGTGAGTAGTAGTGTGTACTGCCCTGTTATAAGCAAATTCAACATGTGGCAAACGCTCCTCCCATTCGCGCAGATTTTTCTTGATCATAGCTCGCAATAATTGTGACAATGTTCTATTGACCACCTCCGTTTGACCATCAGTTTCGGGATGACATGTAGTACTGAACATCAACTTTGTTCCCAACTTTCCCCAAAGTGTCTTCCAGAAGTAGCTCACAAACTTTACATCCCTGTCAGAAACAATTGTCTTGGGCACTCCATGCAAGCGTACAATCTCCCTGAAAAACAGGTTAGCAACATGCGACGCATCGTCGCTCTTATGGCAAGCAATAAAATGTGCCATCTTGGAAAATCTATCCACTACCACAAATATACTATCATGACCATATTTAGTGCGTGGCAATCCTAACACAAAGTCCATACTAATATCTTCCCAAGGTGTGGTAGGAGCCGATAGTGGAGTATACAAACCGTGAGGCTTCAGCTTCGACTTGGATGTGTTGCATACAATACAGCGTCGAACAAACCTGTCCACATCACGCCTCATCCTGGGCCAATAAAAATTATCAGCAAGCATGAGTAATGTCTTCTCACGCCCAAAGTGACCCATCAGTCCGCCTGCATGTGATTCCTGCAACAATAGAAAATGCACAGAAGATTCTGGAACACAAAGTTTGTTAGCTCGAAACAAAAATCTATCATGGATGTGGAACTTGTCACAAGCATTCCGAAGCAAACACAAACGATATGGTTCAGCAAAATCATGATCAGTTGCATATAAATCACACAAACTCTCTAATCCAGGAATTTTAACATCAAGATGTGTCAATAACATGTTCTTCCTAGATAGAGCATCAGCAACAACATTATCTTTTCCTTTCTTATATTTGATGATGTAAGGAAAAGACTCAATGAACTCAACCCACTTAGCTAAGCGTCTATGCAAATTAGATTGAGCTTTCAGATATTTCAAAGCTTCATGATCAGAATGTATGATAAATTCTTTTGGCCACAAATAATGTTGCCAAACCTCAAGAACTCTAACAAGTGCATACAATTCTTTATCATAAACAGGATAATTCAATCTAGCACCAGAAAGCTTCTCACTAAAATAAGCTATAGGTCTACCTTCTTGCATCAAAACACCACCAATGCCTATACCACTAGCATCACATTCAACTTCAAATTGCTTAGTAAAATATGGTAACGTAAGTAAAGGTGCAGAAGTAAGCAAACGTTTCAACTCATCAAATGCAAGGTCTTGGGCAACGCCCCAAACAAAAGGCACACCTTTCTTAGTCAATTCATTCAACGGTGCAGCAATAGTACTAAAGTTTTTCACAAAACGTCTATAAAACCCAGCAAGACCGTGAAAAGTTCGTACTTGGCTAACATTCATGGGAGTAGGCCAATTTTGAATTGCTTCAATTTTAGAAGAATCTACTTCTACCCCATGCTTAGATACAAAAAAACCCAAAAATATGACCTTATCTTTTGCAAATGTGCACTTCTCAAGATTAGCATATAATTTAGAATCACGCAACACTTCCAAAACTTGTCTAATATGATCAGCATGTTCAAATTCATTGCGGCTGTAAATAAGTATATCATCAAAATACACAACCACAAAATGTCCAATAAACTCCCGCAAAACATGGTTCATTAATCTCATGAAAGTACTAGGAGCATTAGTAAGACCAAAAGGCATAACTAACCACTCATATAAGCCGAACTTAGTTTTGAAAGCAATTTTCCATTCATCCCCTTCTTTCATCCTAATTTGATGGTATCCACTACGCAAATCAATTTTAGAGAAAATAGCAGCACCACATAATTCATCAAGCATATCCTCTAAACGTGGAATGGGATGATGATAGCTAATAGTGATGTTATTAATAGCTCTACAATCTACACACATACGCCATGTACCATCTTTCTTAGGAACCAAAATAACAGGAACAGCACAAGGGCTAAGGATGACACGAATATACCCTTTATCCAGAAGCGCTTGTACTTGTTGCTGAATTTCCTTCGTCTCTTGGGGGTTTGTCCTATATGGTGCCCGGTTCGGAAGAGTTGCACCCGGTATAAGATCAATCTGGTGCTCAATACCACGCAAGGGTGGTAATCCTGCTGGAACCTCCGCCGGAAACACATCATCAAAATCCTGCAAAACAGTAGCCACACCAGGAGAAATAGGATGGTTATCATTAGAAACCAAAACCTCACCTTTATACATGAGGACAAGAGGGATGGCTGTAGGATCCGCACTAAATTCTCGCATGTCTTCTTTGGTGGCTAATGTAAGCAAACTAGTCTCTCTCGCACTTGTCGTTATATTATCACTCACAGTTATTACATTGTTCTCTCGTGTTGTTTCTACATTCACCTCTACCGTCTGACGAGACTCATTCACAATTTGCTGTGGGGACATAGGATGGAGATTAACTTTCTTGCCCTTGAACTCCAAATGATATGTATTGGCTCGACCATTGTGTTGCACATGGCGATCATATAACCACGGCCGACCCAATAAGAGATGGCAAACTGTCATAGGCACTACATCAAAATCGACGGAATCCTTGTATGGGCCTATCTCAAAATTTACGCGCACCATGTGATTTACCTTCATCTCACCACTGTCACTCAACCATTGGACATAATAAGGATGCGCGTGAGGTGAGTATTTCAGATTGAGCTTGGCACATAACTCCTTGCTTGCGAGGTTGCGGCAGCTACCTCCATCAATGATCACTTTGCAAGCTTTGTTGGGACCAACAAGTGCCTTGGTTTGGAACAAATTACAGCGCTGAGAATCAACATGTGGCTGCACTGTAAGAGCACGTTGTGACACAACAATGGTAGGAGCATGCGATGGAAAAGCATCCATGCCTTCTTCACTATGATATCCCTCGTCATCGAATGCGGAAGGATCTTCATCATCACCAGTTTCATACTCGCCAGTTTCTTGATTCACAAACATGACCTTTCTGTTCGGGCAATCTCTCTTGAAGTGACCCGGATTACCGCAAGCATGACAAGTGATCTCGCGATTGCGAGCTGTAGACATGTTGGAGCCTGCACTAGTGGCAGGGGCAGCTGGCTTCTTGGCCATAGAACCATTGGAGGCTGGCTTGGAAACTGAAGAAGAATCTCGAGTATTGGCACCATAATTCTCCATAGGCGTGGATGTCCTTGGAGGAAATCTGCTAGATGTGGAGTATCTTGACTTCAGTTGTGCCTCTTCTGCAAGCTGGGATTCAGCCTCCCTTGCAAGATGCAATAAATCATTCATATTATAGTATTGGTGATGCCGCACAATACTCTTGATAGTAAATTTCAGCCCATGGAGAAAACGTTGCATAGTCATCTCAACCTCTTCGCGAACTCGCGCACGTTGCAACAACATCTCCATCTCCATATAGTATGCATCAACGGACATAGTACCTTGCTTCAATTGTTGCAATTTATCAAAAACTGTCCGTAAGTAATTTGTGGGAACAAACCGAGCTTTCATGGTCGCCTTCATGTCACGCCATGTACGAATAGGCTGGCCATTGGTTTCTTGTATCTCGGTCAACACACTCTCCCACCAACGCAAAGCATAACCGTCAAACTCGGAAGAAGCAACCTTGATCTTCTTGTCCTCCGGATAATCATGAAAACGCCATAATTTTTCCATCTTAAGCTCCCATGTGAGGTATTCTTCCACATCCGTGGACCCTTCAAATTTGGGGATATTAAACTTGGGCTTGCTCAAGACATCTTCTTCCTGAATGGGTATACGGCGCGCACCAAGACCAAGTGGAGGTTGGCGAACCGGTCCTTGAAGACCACGCCCACGTCCTTGAATGCCCCTCAAATCAGCATTGTCACCATGGACACTACCATCATCTTCCTGAGCATCAGGTTGGCGTTGTACCATAGCTGCTTGTATGCCAGTGACAGATGTTGTCATTTGTTGTAGGTTCTGCTGGATAGCAGCAAGTTGTTGTTGCATAGTGGTGACTGCAGCTTCAGTCGCGTCCACTTTCAGTTGTACCGCTTGAACATTTGTATCAATTGCATCAGCGGATTTTGTAAACATCCCAGTCAAGTGATCACGGAGACCTTCTTATGCCTCCCATGTAACTGGCGCATCCTTGTCTTGTTTCTGCATCACATCAAAACCACTTTGAGACATGATTAGTAGGTTAGTGCACTAAATCAAAATCTTTTGGTGGACACTCACAACTCACTCAAAACTGACAAGAAAAGGTGAATCTTACCGTTCCAAAGTGAATAGTAATGCGTACCCGTTCGGATGGAAGACTAGTGCACGGATGTGATGAAGTGAATACTCGAGTAAAAGAGTGAACACACGACAAAGCAGGATATATGTGGTGGAGCTATAGGTATGGCACCCTAACTACACCGAAGTCAAGTCCTAGTGCTGATCGTGTGATACAAACCCAAAGAAAAACTCACACAGTGGAGACAAACGAAAGACAGGCCTCTCAAAAGATCACCACTATGATATGTCCTTTCTAACACTTGTATATCTCTTTGCACTCTTTTATAACTCTTTTTGATCACACTTCTTTCTCTCTTTTTTTTGATATTTTTTTGAATCTTTTCTCTTTTTCTCTTTTTTTTTTGAATCTATTCCAAACTGGACGAAATTGCTACAGTACTACTACAGTAACTTTGATCACACAGAACTTGCAGTAGAAGAACTTCAGATCGATACGAATTGAAGTCTTAATGATTCAAGAGGAAAGCTTGAAGCTATTCTCAATATCTAGGGTTTATCTAAACGTGGTCTAACCCTAAAACTCGTGGGAGTTGGGTATTTATAAGCTAGGGGGATACAAGAGCCGCAGCCCGTCTGATCTGCGCGCAGGCAGTTTCGGACGTCCGATGGGTTTCGGACGTCCGTCACGTCGGACGTCCGAAACGTGTCGGAAATCCGACTCTGGCGGTGAGGTGTCCTGGATTGGGAGTTCTTCTCGAGGACCTTCATGTCGGACGTCCGTCATATGTCGGACGTCCGATGCGTCGGACGTCCGAATCCTGTCGGAAATCCGGCTTCGGTTTTGGAGGTCTTCTGGATACGGAGGTCGCCATCCTTCTCGCTGATGTCGGACGTCCGAAAGTTGGAGCATGTCTCATCTTCTCCTCCTTCTGGATCCTCGTCTTCGTCATGATACCTGATTATGCAAACATACAAAGATTTAGGCAGTATAAAGTTCTCATTACATAATATATCAAAATCTATTAAGAGCGAGTTCACCTGTTGTTCTATCAACTTTGCACGAGCTCTTGTAATAGGTCCAATTCTGATTTCATCATCCTCCTTCTTTGTCGAATCAACTTGTTCTTCATGACGAACTGGAGATGTGTTGGTAGTAGGGATGTCCTCATCACGTCGCGCCTTAGCGATCGCTAAACCAACTGTGAGAGGTTATTGATCCCACGGATGCACGATCAACCTGACCACAAAGGTCTAATTCCTTCAAGCAATCGACAAGAACAAGCAAGAACTAAGAATTGCAATCTGGATATTGCGAATATAAGATGAATGATTGACGAAAGTTGGGTTTCCAATGCGGTCTTGGCCTGGTCAGATGACACAAACGAAAGCTCGAAGTTTCTGCTATGGCTAACTTAAATATAATCAAAACCCAAGTCTAAACGACGCCCTAATGGCTGTATATATGGGGGGAACAGAGGAGATTTTTGGGACCCCTTGGAGGTGGGTTCCGAAAACAACCCTAACTCAGTTTCCCCACACATACGGACTCTAAAAACATCCTATAAGGTATTATTTCGAAATTACATGGGCCCAGCCCAATATTAAGGTGACGCAGCATCAATAATTGCCCTTGGACGAAAATAATGAAGTGGCATCTCGTGTATTTCGTCCAAGCCTTCATGCACGCCTAATGGTGGCTTCAAAGTGCGAAAATCACCACTCGAAGCTCCATTTTCCTTTCCTCCGCGCGCACCTTCTTCTCCATGCTTGATCCCGCTCCAATGACCATCCTTCTTGTCCATGCTAGGTCCTTCATTCATAAGAAACACAAAAGTATCTAATTTAGGCAGCATCATATGTTCATGAACATTAGAAGGATTCGAAAGAAACGAAAGTACCTGATAATTTAGTTGACGTGCGCGTGCTCTAGTAACTGGTCCAATATGTGTAGTTGGTGAGGATGTGGGTGTAACATTAGTAGGGATGTCCTCATCAACTATTATATATCATAATTCGTCCTTATTTGATATATTTCACATTAGGATGATGTTCTTATGTTGTTTTGGCTTGTTTTACACAGTTTGCAACTTTCCGGTGCCGAAGAAGCAGATGCAAGATTCAGCGGTAAAAAGTGGACGCTGAGTTGCTGATGAAGAACGCCTCCAAATTACCTGAAAATCTACGGAGGGTGTTTTTGAGAGGATTGACGAAGACACGCAAACCTCTAATACGAGGAGGCATGAGTGCACCCAGCTCATAAAAGATAATACAACAAACAAACCCTCCTTCACGCTTTGGCAGTGATAAACAAAGGAGATTGCGGGGATGTGATCGTCGTTGACGAGGGGGTGACCCCACGACTCCTGCATGTGAGACTACCTGGTGCGTATGAAGACAGAAGGCCCGCTGGGAAGCTACGACAAGCCCACGATTGGCCCAACCAGGCACTGATGTATTGTATTAAGGCAGTTGTATTCCAATTGTATGAGATGTTGTATCCTTGTAGCTATAATGTTGCCTCCATTACAAGTCTCCGTACGCACGCCCTTCTCTCGCAGTTGCTACCCATCACAGGCAACCATTTTATGATTTAGTTCCGAGAGATTCGAAACGACAAGTCCCTCTAACTAACAACGAACAAATCCGGGTGGCCCCCGGGGAGTCGACACTCAATCCAAAAGTCGTCCACGCTCTCCGATCAGACTCTTCCGTATGGCTAAGGTCGGGGTTAGCCTCACCTATATAACAGGGGACTTCCCTAGCTCACAAGTGTGGACACACAAAGGAACTTTGTCTCTGCTGGCCCGAGTTGTTTTAAATCCACTGGCTGCAGACAAGTTATGCATGCGGGTTTCAAATGGTAAATCAGTTTGGGCCACCACTAGAAATGTTTGAAGCTAGGTAGGTAAGAAGAGGGGACCCCATAGTATCCCACACGCGGTTAGGCACACTCAGTCTTAAAACCAATACCCGGAACTCGGATCCTAGGTGACTCGAATGGAACAAAGCGTCGGGGCGGGATAGCCTAGACCTTCCATCCTTCGTCGAGTATAGTCAACATTATAATAATCCTATCATCAACAACAATATATTAATGTGATATCCCAAACCAAGGAGTAACAGGGTAACATCGTAGCATCCTAAGCATGCATACTAAGCAGGGGCTGAGCAACGAGCAATAGTAACATAGCAGTACATGGTTTGCTGGGAGGGGACATGGCTGTATCGGTCTGAAAGAGGCTGTAAACATGTGGTAGGATCAAACATCGAACCTATCCTATACTAGCATGAAAACCACTGGTTGAAATAGAATGGATCATAAGTAATTTATAGTCCTTGCATGTTGATAAGTCGGGTTCCGAAGGTGTAGGAGATCGCAAGCTCGCATCGTCTCCGAGAGGTACCCACGGAAGCACAAATGACGGTAAACACTGGAAAGCAGTCAACGAGCAAGCATCTATTACTACGAAGCAAACACGAGCATGCATCAACAAGAAGGCAACACGAGACATCGCACCTACCGTCGAGAGCGGTTACTAACAGGTTAAGTGGAGTACTCGTCACACACGACGATACCGCACATTTAGAGAGGTTCAAGTTGTTTAGCTACAAGTGATCAACCAACGGTTGTTAACATGGCAAGGCACCCAAGCATGGCATATCACACAACCATGGCAAAAAAGGTTAAGCACAACGTAAACTACCTATACTAGTCAAGTTAAGCGAGGCAACACCCTAAACATGGCATAACACTAAGTGCCTCACGATGATTAAAGGATTTGGTACTGTTCTGCCCTAAACCATATTTTAGGTTGGTTAACATCAGCCAACAACAGCATAAACACAACGTACACGAAAAACTAATCAAGTTACATTTAAAGAACACCCCAAACGGAGTTACGGTTAAAAAGATACAAGCAAAACAAGTTACGGGCACAATCTGCCAACATCAGGAAACACACTTTAGAGCATTGCATAAACAGGGTAATGAATGCAAACATGCTCACAAATGAGATGCAATTAAAGTAGACATGGCAGGGAAGGCATGGCGAAAAGAATCATGCAAAAATACATCATGGATCACTAGTTATAATCAACACAAAAAGCTATAAAACATTACTCATCTAGGACTTACTGAAAATCACGAAAACATGGCAGAAACTATTATTTTTATGCTGTATAAACAGGGATATAACTATATGCAAAAGTGCAGCAACATGATATAGCAATACATGTGCATGAAGTAGACATGATGAGGATCAGGTACAAACAAGAATCAAGGTCATAGGCATCACGGATCAAAAGATATTAAGCAAACAACATGGCATCAGAACGTTACAGACTTGGAGAAAAACAGAGATGGCTATCAAACACAGTGGCATAGCAACTTTGGAGCTCTATAACTATATGACCAGCAAGCATATCATGACAATGCAATACATATAATGGAAGTAGACATGATGCTTAACAATATTCAATTGGAATCACTCAATTCCGATAAACGGTTGCGACGCAACCGTCACCCGAAGTTGCAACAAATTAACAGTTTTGAGCACAGCAGCACATTAACAGCAAGGTCACCACTTTGGAGAAAGATTTAATATAGCTAAAGCAGCCAAAAATGACAAGTTAAAGCATGGGAATGAAGTACACATGATGCTTAACACATAGGAAAAAGAATCAATGCAATAGGTCTCATGGATTTGACACAAGCATCACCCAAAGTTTGAACAAAATAACAGCAGCAGTAGTTAACAGCAGATTAGCAACTTAATGATCTGGTTCCCTGTTCAACACACAATTACATATTCAAGATGACCTCAAAATAAATAACTTCCTAAAGATGAATTCTAGAGCACACAAAGCACAACCAAACAAAAAAAGAATCACTTCATTTGGACCTACGAGTCAATGGGAATTTACGTTGCAAAACAAGACATCAGACAAAATTTTACCAGACTTAGTGAAAATCGAAAAAAGATTCGCAGGAAAAAATAAATAAATAAAAGGGGCCTCACCCCTTAGTGTGCTCGGCCCACTGGAGGCGGCTGGCGGCTGGGCTTGCGGAGGCGGTTTGGGCCAGTGGACTGGCTGGACCGGCTCGGGCCGAGGCCAACCCGCTTGGAGGAGGCGACCCAAGTCGGTGGCGGCGCATGGCCAGGACCGAGCCATGGCCGCGGGGGCGGCGCGGTTCGCCGAAGAGACGCCGACGAGGGGGCTCATGGGGTGCTCGGGAGGTGGAAGAGGGGGCTTGGGGCGCCAGATCCGTGCGGCGGTCGTCCCATGGCGGCATCCCGTGGGCGGTGGCGAGGCGTAGGCGGCCGGCTCGGGCGAGCTCGGAGTGGCCCGTGGCCATGGCGCGGGCGGCGGCCGGCCTGGCGGCGCTCCGGCGCGGTACCTGCAGAGAGAGGGAGGTGACGGGGTGAGAGGGAGAGGGAGAAGAAGAGATGGAAGAGGAGGAAGTGGAGGGGCGTGACGGCCGTGGTCGCCGGCGGCAGCTCCACGGGCAGGAGGCGGCGGCGGCGTGATGGGAGATTGGAGGAGAGAGGAGGGAGAAGGCCAGGGCGCATCTGGGACGTTGGATCGGCCGATCCGACGGTCCAGATCGCAGGGAGCTAGGGTCTGGGCGAAAATGGGGATAAATTGCGAAAATTGGGTCTATTGTGAGGGGGTGGCTGCAATTTTGTGGTAGGGAAACCCTAGAAAGGGGTGGAAGTGTGGTGGTCTTTATATAGCCTAGGTGGCTGGCAGTTTGCAAAAACAACCCTGGTTTTTCTTTCGCGCGCGCGGTGTTTACGTTTCTGACCGCCGGGGGTCCGCAGGACCTCCGATTCAGGTAAAACTTCAAACTGCGCGATCAGCGCGTCGAGCCGGCGGCGTTCACCTCGCGCTGGAACCATTCCGAGAACACTTTCTGGCGCGCTATAAAAATAACACGTTTACTTATTAAACGGGGTTTTCGTTCCGTTGGCAGCGGCTGGTCTCGTGCGGTTTGCGCGACGGTGATCGGGCGAAACCCGGTGTCGCAAAGGTCGAGTGTCAGGGTGGCAAGGGTTAGTCTCCGTCCGGTACGAGATAAGAGGGGAAAAAAATAATCGCCGATCGATAAATCGGGGATGCAAACACAGCAGACAAATCAGACAATCAAACAATTCACACCGAAAACAAAATTTTTAATTTTTGTGAAACCTGGGTTGTTACAATACAACACCACCAACAAGGGATCTCGTCCCGAGATCCTGGACGATCCGGGGGAGAGGGCGAAGAGAAAAGAGAGTCGACGATTCTTCAACACCACCAACAAGGGACTCTGCTCCATGTCGATGTCGAGCTTCCGTCGAGAAACATTCCGCGGAGAGACGACATCGTCGAAAAAAACGAAACCGTCAGTGTCTAGAGGAGGATTGACAGTTGAAAGTGAAGATCAAGGGAAGCATTCTCACGCCAATTGCGAGGATACCGGACAAGAGGACTGAAGTCAACAGACGACCAAGGTGTTTACCCAGAGTCGGAAGAAATAAATGTACTACAGGAATTCCCAAACCTGAGATCGGAATCGAGACAATACGCTGCAAGCAAGGCATTGTAACGGTTCCGAAACTCCACACCTCGAGATCCTAAAGTTTGAAGGGGATAAGACGAGAGTAAAACACTTACGACACTTGTCTTGACCAGAGCAAGGGTAAGAAGTAAAAATATCCTACTCTCCGATAACTAACTTAGTAGCTACAAAATAGTTTTTGTCTAGACTCGACTTCGGCCAGAGAAGGGATCCTACGGTCGGTAAGGCTCTGATACCAAGTTGTAAGGCCCGATATGCGGTACTGTTCCAGACCTAGATGTTTCCATCCAGACCCGGGGACGAAGCACATATCGGTCCCACCGCGACATATGACGAAGTCATATGCCCCGGATTTCCAACATGATATCACAACATTACAAATACAAGGATACAACATCTCATACAATCGGCATACAACTGCCCTAATACAATACAACAGCGGAAGATACATGTCTGAGTACAGACTACAATCAAATGCCTAGTGGCAAAAGAAAATCATCGATTCCCATAACCACACGGGTCGAGGCCCTCCGCCGGGATCCGCCTAACTAGTCGTCGTCGAGTCTCCCCGTGAAACGTCGATCACCATACCTGTTGTGGATCAAGAACCCTGAAAAGAGTTTGGGGGTAGTATCATGAGTACAGAAGTACTCAGCATCCAACTGTAGTGGTCATCTGACCCAGCAAGGACTTCATCCCTCGTCATTCTAGGACAACTAGTAGTTTACGGTAAGGATGGGGTAAGTGGTGAGGTTGCTTCCGCACTAGCATTTATGAAGTCGCTAACGATTTAGAGAGTAAGATAAGAAGCCAAGCATTCAATGAGGAATCGCCTCCAACAAGTCCTGCTATCAACTACCACGCAAACATAACACCTATCCTATCCTTGTCCTCCTCTTCGCATCCCGACAAAGAAGAAGAAGTCAAGGCACACACACATTGATCAAGTTGTATTAAGATTATCTCACTTGCTATTGTCTATGAACAAGACGTAGGTCTCAAGTCGTCCATAACCGTGGACACGGCTTCTCGAAAAGAGTTAACCCTGCAGGGGTGTGCCAACTGCCCATTACAAGGCTCCGCACGCACGCCCATCTCTCTCAGTTGCTACCCATCACAGGCAACCATTTTATGATTTAGTTCCGAGAGATCCGAAACGACAGGTCCCTCTAACCAACAACGAACAAATCCGGGTGGCCCCCGGGGAGTCGACACCCAATCCAAAAGCCGGCCACGCTCTCGGATCAGACTCTTCCGTATGGCTAAGGTCGGGGTTAGCCTCACCTATATAACAGGGGACTTCCCTAGCTCAGTAGTGTGGACCAACAAAGGAACTCTGTCTCTGCTGGCCCGAGTTGTTTTAAATCCACTGGCTGTAGACCAGTTATGCATGCGGGTTTCAAATGGTAAATCAGCTAGGGCCACCACTAGAAATGTTTGAAGCTAGGTAGGTAAGAAGAGGGGACCCCATAGTATCCCACACGCGGTTAGGCACACTCAGTCTTAAAACCAATACCCGGAACTCGGATCCTAGGTGACTCGAATGGAACAAAGCGTCGGGGCGGGATAGCCTAGACCTTCCATCCTTCGTCGAGTATAGTCAACATTATAATAATCATATCATCAACAACAATATAATAATGTGATATCCCAAACCAAGGAGTAACAGGGTAACATCATAGAATCCTAAGCATGCATACTAAGCAGGGGCTAAGCAATGAGCAGTAGTAACATAGCAGTACATGGTTTGCTGGGAGGGGACATGGCTGTATCGGTTTGAAAGAGGCTATAAACATGTGGTAGGATCAAACATCGAACCTATCCTTGACTAGCACGCAAACCGCTGGTTGAAATAGAATGGATCATAAGTAGTGTATAGTCCTTGCATGTTGATAAGTCGGGTTCCGAAGGTGTAGGAGATCGCAAGCTCGCATCGTCTCTGAGAGGTACCCGCGGAAGCACACAAGACAGTAAACACTGGAAAGCAGTCAACGAGCAAGCATCTATTACTACGAAGCAAACACGAGCATGCATCAACAAGAAGGCAACACGAGACATCGCACCTACCGTCGAGAGCGGTTACTAACAGGTTAAGTGGAGTACTCGTCACACACGACGATACAGCACATTTAGAGAGGTTCAAGTTGTTTAGCTACAAGTGATCAACCAACGGTTGTTAACATGGCAAGGCACCCAAGCATGGCATGTCACACAACCATGGCAAAAAGGTTCAGTACAAAGTAAACTACCTATACTAGTCAAGTTAAGCGAGGCAACACCCTAAACATGGCATAACACTAAGTGCTTCACGATGATTAAAGGATTTGGTACTTTTCTTCCCTAAACCATATTTTAGGTTGGTTAATAGTAGCCAACAACAGTATAAACACAAAGTACACGAAAAACTAATCAAGTTACATATAAAGAACACCCCAAAAGGAGTTACGGTTAAAAAGATACAAGCAAAACAAGTTACGGGCACAATCTGCCAACATCAGGAAACACACTTCAGAGCATTGCAAAAAAAGGGTAATGAGTGCAAACATGCTCACAAATGAGATGAAATTAAAGTAGACATGGTAGGGAAGGCATGGCAAAAAGAATCATGCAAAAAGACATCATGGATCACAAGTTATAAGCAACACAAAAAGCTATAAAACATTATTGATCTAGGACTTACTGAAAATCACGAAAACATGGCAGAAACTATTATTTTTATGCTGTATAAACAGGGATATAACTATATGTAAAAGTGCAGCAACATGACATAGCAATACATGGGCATGAAGTAGACATGATGAGGATCAGGTACAAACAAGAATCAAGGTCATAGGCATCACGGATCAAAAGATATTAAGCAAACAACATGGCATCGGAACGTTACAGACTTAGAGAAAAACAGAGGTGGCTGTCAAAAACAGTGGCATAGAAACTTTGGAGCTCAATAACTATATGACCAGCAAGCATATCATGACAATGCAATACATATAATGGAAGTAGACATGATGCTTAACAATATGCAATTGGAATCACTCAATTCCGATAAACGGTTGCGACGCAACCTTCACCCGAAGTTGCAACAAATTAACAGTTTTAAGTACAGCAGCACATTAACAGCAAGGTCACCACTTTGGAGCAAGATTTAATATAGCTAAAGCACCCAAACATGACAAGTTAAAGCATGGGATTGAAGTACACATGATGCTTAACACATAGGAAAAAGAATCAATGCAATAGGACTCATGGATTTGACACAAGCATCACCCAAAGTTTGAACAAAATAACAGCAGTAGTAGTTAACAGCAGATTAGCAACTTAACGATCTGGTGCCCTGTTCAACACACAATTACATATTCAAGATGACCTTAAAATAAATAACTTCCTAAAGATGAAATCTAGAGCACACAAAGCACAACCAAACAAAAACAGAATCACTTCATTTGGACCTACGAGTCAACTAGAATTAACGTTGCAAAACAGGACAACAGACAAAATTTTACCAGACTTAGTGAAAATCGAAAAAAGATTCGTAGGAAAAAAAGAGGGCCTCACCCCTTAGTGGGCTCGGCCCACTGGAGGCGGCTGGCGGCTGGGCTTGCGGAGGAGGTTTGGGCCCTTGGATTGGCTGGACCGGCTCGGGCCGAGGCCGGCCCGCTTGGAGGAGGCGGCCCAAGTCGGTGGCGGCGCCTGGCCAGGACCGAGCCATGGCCGCGGGGGCGGCGCAGTTCGCCGGAGAGACGCTGACGAGGGGGCTCATGGGGTGCTCGGGAGGTGGAAGAGGGGGCTTGGGGCGCCAGATCCGCGCGGCGGCCGTCCCGTGGCTGCGTCCCGTGGGCGATGGCGAGGCGCAGGCAGCCGGCTCGGGCGAGCTCAGAGTGGCCCGTGGCCATGGCGCGGGCGGCGGCCGGCCTGGCGGCGCTCCGGCGCGGTACCTGCAGAGAGAGGGAGGCGACGGGGTGAGAGGGAGAGGGAGAAGAAGAGAAGGAAGAGGAGGAAGTGGAGGGGCGTGACGGCCGTGGTCGTTGGATGTAGCTCCACGGGTAGGAGGCGGCGGCATGGTGGGAGCTTGGAGGAGAGAGGAGGGTGAAGGCCAGAGCGCATCTGGGCCATTGGATCGGCCGATCCGACGGTCCAGATCGCAGGGAGCTAGGGTTTGGGCGAAAATGGGGATAAATTTCAAAAATTGGGGCTATTGTGAGGTGGGTGGCTGCAATTTTGTGGCTAGGGAAACCCTAGAAAGGGGTGGAAGTGTGGTGGTCTTTATATAGCCCAGGTGGCTGTCAGTTTCCAAAAACAACCCCGGTTTTTCTTTCGCGCGCACGGTGTTTACGTTTCTGACCGCCGGGGGTCCGCAGGACCTCCGATTCGGGTAACACTTCGAACTGCGCGATCAGCGCGTCGAGCCGGCGGCGTTCACCTCATGCTGGAACCATTCCGAGAACAGTTTCTGGCGCTCTATAAAAATAACCCGTTTACTTATTAAACGGGGTTTTCGTTCTGTTGGCTGCGGCTGGTCTCGTGCGGTTTTCGCGACGGTGATCGGGTGAAACCCGGTGTCACAAAGGTCGAGTGTCAGGGTGGCAAGGGTCTGTCTCCGTCCGGTACGAGATAAGAGGGGGAAAAATAATCGCCGATCGATAAATCGGGGATGCAAACACCGCAGACAAATCAGACAATCAAACAATTCACACCGAAAACAAAATTTTTAATTTTTGTGAAATCTGGGCTGTTACAGTGGGCTGGGTTGGACCGGTGGGGGGGGGGGTTGCCTCCCTAGGCGACTTTTAGTTATTTCTATTTTTTCATTTTGTTTTGTTTCTCCTAGCTATTTATTTTGTTTAGCCATCAAATGGACTTTTGTAAAACATGTCACTTGTTGCAATATCTGTGTTGCACTTTAGAGAGATGCCACAAAAGTTTGGGCATTATTAAAAATCATTTATTATTTGTTTTTGAACTGCAATGGGTAAATGGTGTTGTTTTTCTACTGATTTGAATTGTTTGATATTTTTAATCATTTTAATAAATTCTCAAAGTTGGTTTACAATGGTCCAATGAATATTGTGCATTTAATAAAAGTGGTTTTATAATTTTTGGACAAAGTTTAATTGTCACATATTTTTAATATAACCCAAAAGGCATTTTTTGACTGGGTCAAAAGCAAAGATGATCATGGCATGATCAGCAACAGTGATTAGTCAACAGTACCAGTGATTGCTGTGACAGACACTGAGGGTGTTACAAATCTCCCCCACTACAAGAATTCTCGTTCCGATAATTAACTGTAGTGCAAGGGGTAAGGCTTCGGTTTCGTATTCTAACGATTCTTCTGGTTATTGTTTCCCTTCTCGAAGAAGTTAATCCTTCCCGTTGAAGTCTTCATTTCTCTGCATCAGTGCATCTTGACAAGTTGTCATCCTTCATTCGGGGGCTTCATCGTACTTACGGATAGGGTAGGAGGGACACTTAAGGGGGTCGGATCGGTACCAGGTTAATCAATCGAGGTTGCCCAAGGGAGTGTTATACAAAGTAACCCACGAGTTAAACTTAGGGAGATACATCGAGAGAAACAAAAGAAGGCATGAGAAGTTTTCAAGCGGATATGTAAACATTCGACGATGATAACGGAGGATGAAAAGGGGTCCAGAGCATCAGGCATAAGCATTGAGTCTGATATCGAACTGAATATCACAAGGTAGAGGACTCGTGAGTTGCATACGAGGTCAAGCAAGAGGAATAACCTCGAGAACAGAAAGGTACAAGAGAGTCAGGTTTCAATCCTGTGGAACTGTGGGTTATGGGCCCACATTGAATAAGAAGGGTGGTGACAAACAATGCGGTCAAGTTGCAAGGTAAGTCAGAGAACAGCTTGTTAGCTATGTCGGCAACAACGTCGGTGCCAAGGGCGAGGGACGCAGAGAACTATTTTCCTGCTCGTTAAGACGAGGCGTACCTATTGGCAAGGTTCTCATCCATCGGTGGTCACCGAAAAGTCATCAACAATCGTAACAGGTTGTACGGACAAATTAGTACACCGAAGTATTTACATAAGCAGGGAATTATCACTGCTCGGGTAATTTATATTCAAAGAAATGTTAAACAGACTAATGTAAAGGAAAATGTGATGATACACAAGTATCAGGTGTATACCTTTCCCAAGGGAAAGCAGAGCAAGATATACATGACCACGTTTGTATTGGTAGGGAGTCAAAGGGGGTTGTCAATGATGACACAAATCATCGAGGGGCAAGAATGGTATTTCTCACCACGAATTCAATTAACACTTGGTAGAAGCTAAGATATCGATGATGACCACGACACATCATGTCAAAAAGGTTTCAAGAAAATACAATCGAACAACGGCGACATCAAGAAAAAAGGAATGGTGAAGCAAAAGTATTCGGTGTTCCTGGTTGACGACAACCCAGAACCATGAAATGGCTACGATAGGGATAGGCATTGTTTCATTACAATTCATAAGATGTAGTGCAAAGACATGATATCATCGAGATACCAGGGGTAATACTCGAAGGTAGAATGGTGGATCATAGGTGTAGAAGAACTCATACGAAGGTGGTTAATTATCTTTACCAGAAGCTCTCATGATAAGTTCTACATAGTATCCATGGGCATGAACACAATGTTCAAGGTCGACTTCCACTTCTTCAATGCATAACATTTCAATCACTTCTCTCTTTCGATGAAGTTGTAGAGTAGGAAATTTATCTTGAGTAACACCAGTAGAGTATGACCCGAAGAAGTTTTCGGGGTTCACACAGATGGCTGAAACATAGATACAAGCAAACAGGACATTTTACGAATCTTTACAACCAACAACATGAGTACAGGATACAAGTTCGAAAGCAGAAGGCTAACGACATGAAGTACATGATACCATTAGCGGGAGGCATCTGATATCAGGGAAAAATCATGAATGACTAAGGGCACAAGGGGACGGTAGGTAGTAATCCACCAAAAGGTCAGGTGGAGGGTACAGAGAGTCTGGTGTGAGTATCAGTACTCGACCATAAGAATAAATAATACAAGGGCATCAGATGACAGAAGCAACTGAATGTTTCGATGCTTGAATTCAAAGGAATTATGATTTCCAGAGAGAAGGATCGGAAGTAGACGCTCCGATCAAAAGATGAGTAAGTTGAATGGAATTAGACGGACAATCAATCAAGGTTTGATTTACTGATATCCAGCTCATGTCTGGAATGACGTCTGAGCCGGAAGAGCGAGTTCATAGGGACCAACTGATGATTGTGTGCTCCCACACACAAAATGATCCAACAAGATCAGGACGACAGTGACAAGGGGTGTAAATGAAGAATACTCAGACGTATGTAATTAGACATAATGCAAGCAGGCAAAAAGAATCTCCAAAATTAGAAGGCTGCGGGTGGATTCACGGGAGTCAGATAGTATTCCAAAGTATTTCAGAATCACATGAGCGGTTGGGGAGGAATGGATCCTCGATAAGCGTGAGGAATTATCCGCAGGGTGAAAAGAAGCTGCAAGGCAGTAGGCTCAAAGGATTCCCGAAACAACGGAAAGTATTTCGATGCATCGTGTGAACACAAGATCAACTGGGATTGAATGGGTGAACGGAACGTGTATGTGGTTATACATACGGACTTATTGGTGGCAGGGATTTGTAAAGGTGATCGGCACATATGGTCTCAGGAATTTTATCGGAGAGTAATCCTCGAAATCTGCTCGTGAAGCAAGCGATCATCTATTACGAGGGGCTCTCCGGGAGGAAGTAGTCACGAGAAGCTAATGTCAGAGTTAGCAAAATCTTTAACTCGAAAGAGAAGAGAGATCAGAGTCCCAGAGTAAAGATGCGGAGAAAAAGATCCTAATTCCACCCAGTTTTGCGACGCGGGCCGATAAGCCACACGACACTGTTAGTAAAGTAGTTTTGCAAAGACTAGACACGACTTCGACCAAGGAGTTGGAAGGGGGTGTCCTAGAGGCAGTTGGCTCTGATACCAACTTGTGACGCCCCCAAAATCAGACCGTGTACAGTAATCATACACGCAAGGTACATGACCGAGATTAGGGACTCACGATGAGATATCACAACACAACTCTACAAAATAAAATAATACAAGCTGCTTAATACAAGCCAGGGGCCACGAGGGCTCGAATACAACAACTCGAGAGAACAAAGTCAGCGGAAGCAAAAGTATCTGAGTACAGACACAAGAATACAAGGTTACCTTAAGAAGGCTAGCACAAATAACAACAACGATCGAAAAGGCGAGGCCTCCTTCCTGGGAACCTCCAAACTACTCCTGGTCAACGGGGAACTCGACGTCGTAGAAGGCATCGGGGATCTTCATGTTGCGGTGGTCGACATCGGGGATCTCCTGCTCCTGGACTCCAAGGCTCCAACGTCGACTGCAGCGGCCGATCAGGCAAAACAAAAAGGGGGAAATAAAGCAAAGGTGTGTATCTAGCATACCCGCGAATCTTACGTCCGCTACTAAGCATTATGCATTGTATCAAATGGAAAGGGGAGGCTATATATAGTGTACTTCAAGGTAGAAATCAGAATAAGGGTAAGAAGCTAGGCCTATCGAAGACTAGCATCTTCTGACGTGTCTTGTAGCATGAGAATAGAAACAGCCAACAGTTCAATAACATGAATGTAATAACAATGCAGCAGAAGTTGCTGCAGCATTGTAAAATAGTAAGTTGTAATAATTAATAATAATAATGCCTTTGAGTTCCCTTCCTCGACTCCCTGCGAGGAAGAAGACCCGGAACCATACAGTTTAATAGTAGTAGTTCGTAGTGGTAAGATCCAGCTTCAGCATAAGAGTCCTGTTACCGTGGACATGACTATTTGAATAGATTAATCTTCCTTGCAGGGGTGCACTGGCGTGACTCTATGATGCTCGGATCTCCAGGGTGGCGTACACCTTATTAGGGAACACCCCACCGAAGCTATCCGAAGCAAAGTAGCCCATCCTTCGGCAATCAACAGAGAGGTCATCCGCCGGACTATATCCTATGTACGCCGGGCTTTGGACCCTAACCCGAACGTACTCATGCACGCTGCGTGACTGGCCGATGAAGAAAAATCAAAGCAAATACAAATACACCGCTCGAGCAAGAGAAGACAACACCACTTCCCGGCAATCAGCCCGCGATACTGCTAACGTCTAAAGACCCTCGAACAAGACTACAATGCGGGGGAGCCCACACTCCTCATCCGACGTGTAGGTAGTGCGGACAAGCCAAAAGGCTACTCAAGACATCCGCCGAACCATTTAGCATTTTAATTAACCTGCATGACAACCGTTATCATTGCCTCGACTTAACTAACCCGTGGACAACGACAGCAGTCAGGACCACCGGTACATCGGTGCCTGCCCTGTCGTCCCACCAAGTCTCTGCGGTTACCAACAAGGTGAACCGTCTCCTTACCTTATTTCGCGTGTGCTCTTGGTAGAGCTCAACTTTCGTGGTTTGGTAACTCTCGCGAGATACGAGCAGGGTCCAAGCACGCCAGTAACGTCAGTCGTACCCTCCCTGTCGTTCCCGACGCGATACCTCTCGCAGGCACCATTGGGTGGCCCGACTCTTACCTTTAAGGACAACTGTGGTTCAGGCCCCTTTGGCCTTAGGCGGTGTCTGCATTGTACCGTACCTATGCAGTTATAATCATCGTATCCGCGTTCACTCACAGAGAGATCACGGCCCACTATCTAATCCTAGCTAACAATGCGTAGGGCTCACTGCTGAATAAGATATATATATTTATAGGCAGCATAGGATAAAGGAAGGTACATCAAGGGGCGACAAAAACATGCTATGCAATTGAATAGGATTGTAACGTAGCAGCGGCAGTAACAATGCCTAGTGCAAGAAATGTACGGAAAAGATAGGCGATATCTGGGGAAGAGAATGGCTCTGCTTGCCTGGAAGCTCGCGGGAGGGGTACAGTAGTCGACGACGTAGTTGATCACAGGGGCATCGACATTGGTCGTCGGGACTACCGGACAATAAGAGAGGGGGAGAAACAATAAATACACAACAATAATAGCAATACAAATACAATACATGGAAAACGCAAAGTTAACGAGGTTCTAACGCAGTGTAATGCACGTTGCTCGGAGCGTGAATTCATCCGGGGATGAAAAACCGGCTCCGGGTGATTATCGACAGATGGCCCGGAGGGGGAATGTCGATGTTCGTTGTGTTAGAGGGGTGTGGTGGGTATATGAATAGCGTATCCGTATTCGTTATATTTTTCTGATCAATTTTCATGTATAAAGTTATTTTTAATCTGACTTACGGTTTAAAAGATATTGAATTTTAAAGTTTAAATCATTTTAAATCATTTTCTATATTTTCTTTTTATTAAATAATTAAAAATTATCCAGAACAGTAAAATTTGACTGGTCAGCCTCACAGGTTTTGATAAAACAATTTATTAAATCTAAATAACAGTGGGGTCCCACATGTAAGTGACTCAGGAGATTTAAGAAATTTCTTTAATTTAATTAAGAACAATGGGGGCCACATGTCATTGTAACATGTTATAATTAATAGTTTAAATAATTCCAGGGTGTATTTTAAAGGGGATGGCCCACATGTCATTCATAGAGACACTTAACAGCAATTAAACTAATTAAACTGGCCTAGGGCCCACTTGTCATGGGGCTAGGGGGTTATCTCCACTTGTCTTAAACACATGTTAATTAGGGGGTTATGAGGGATTATCCTGTGGTAATATGTGCGTGTGCCCGCCGGCGAAGATACGACGCACGGCGGGGCCGCTCCGGCGAGGGAAGCCACGGCGAGGAGGGGGCGCTGCCGCCCGCTGCGAGGTGAGCAGCGGCACCGCGCGCGACGGCCAGATCAGCGGCGGCGGAGCCACGACCATGGTTAGGCGGCGAGGTCCCCGTGCCGCCGCAGCCATGGTGCGCGGAGGGGAGCGGGCACGGGGGCGTGGCTACGCGCGTGAGGGTTTCCAGGGAGGCGCACTGGGCGCGCCTAGCCGTGGCCAGGGGGTGGCCAGAGCGCGCACGGGGCGCGCACCAGGGAGGTCCAAGGTGCGGCGAGCATGACCGCTGGCCATGGAGGCCGGAGTACGGGGGTGGCTACAAGGGGCACGGATCGAGGCTGGGGCGATGGGTATCGAAGGATGAGCTCACCGCGAGTCCGAAGGGGTGCTCGGGGAGGTTGAGGAGGGAGCGGCTGCGGTGAATTTGACCGGGCCAACCGGCGGCCCCAGGAGGAAGAAGGAACCACGGGGGGCGATGCGGTGGCTCCCGGCTCGCATTCGTTGGCGCAGATGAAGGAGCGGTCTGCGGCGAAGAGAGTTGGCACGTCGACAAGGCGGGGTGAGGTCCTAGGCCACGGCCACGACGAGTCATGGCGGCGACGACCTCCGGCGAAAGTGGACCGAGAGAGGGAGCGATGAAGAGGGAGAGGGGAATGGGGATTAGGGTTCCTGGGGGGTCGAGGGGGCTCTTATCCCTTCCAGGGAGCCAGGGGATGGGTGACACGGCGATGGGGGAGGCCATGGCGGGCGTGGATGCCTGCCACGGTCGCCCTCTCCTGTAGAGAGGTAGGAGAAAGGGTGGGGTGGGCTAGTGGGCTGGGTTGGATCGGTGGCGGGGGGGGGGGGGGGGGGGTTGCCGCCGAAGGCGACTTTTAGTTCTTTCTATTTTTTCATTTTGTTTTGTTTCTCCTAGCTATTTATTTTGTTTAGCCATCAAATGGAATTTTGTAAAAAATGTCACTTGTTGCAATATCTGTGTTGCACTTTCGAGAGATGCCACAAAAAGTTTGGGCATTATTAAAAATCATTTAGTATTTGTTTTTGAACTGCAATGGGTAAATGGTGTTGTTTTGCTACTGATTTGAAATGTTTGATATTTTTAATCATTGTAATAAATGCTCAAAGTTGGTTTACAATGGTCTAATGAATATTGTGCATTTAACAAAAGTGGTTTTCTAATTTTTGGACAAATTTTAATTGTCACATATTTTTAATATAACCCAAAAGGCATTTTTTGAATGCGATCAAAAGCAAAGATGATCATGGCATGATCAGCAACAGTGCTTACTCAACAGTAGCAGTGATTACTGTGACAGACACTGAGGGTGTTACAATGTCATACACTAATATTTAACTAAATACATTTATTTAATTAAACATGCCTATGGGACAAAGCTGTCATACACATAGACGATTAATTAGTTGTTTAATTTAACTAAAAGGCATAGGGCCCACATGTCATATGTATAGCGGGATTAATCAGTTTAATTTTAATGATTGTTTAATCAAGGGCATGTGGCAGTGAGGTTAGGGGTTTTCAGTTTGTCTAACAAAATTTAGTTAGTGGCCTAGGGCTCATTAGCCAGTGAGGTTAGGAGGGTGGGCACGGCGAGCACGCCGGCGGCGAGTCGTGTCACGCCGGAGAGGGGGGAGAAAGCGCCGCGCGCGGTGGGCCAGGGTGGATGCGGCCTCGGCACGGGAGGCGAGGCAGACATGCATGCGCGCGAGCAGTGGAATCCCGCCACGGAGAGCCCGCACGAGAGCTGGTTGTCTGGACCCCGAATATGCGTATGTAATTCCTGTTACAACTCAATCGTATGGAGAGCCGAGAGCCGTACCCACTTGTCTAAGAAGACAAGGCCAAGCACAGAACACTCTCGGAAAGCATCGAACGTGAGGGGCATCCCATCCAGGCCCGAATGATCATCTGAGATGGGTCCTCATCGTTCGCTCGCAAGTCTAAATGCTTATGGGTGGTGAAATCCCATACACATAGACAAGTCGCCTCAGCCATACTAACGATTGAATTATAACACATATATAAACAGACTCCAGCCCGATCACCTAGTCGGGATCTCGGGCGGGCTCAATCATACAACAAAGTGTGCCACGTGAAAGAGTCACGAGCAATCGCATCGCGATGCCCCAAGCTGCGCACATCTAAGGGCCACTTGGTGTATAAAAGACCGCCAGCAAGAACACAACTAAGTTATCGAACCCCACACTAAGACCTGCATGTTATAATCATACACGCAACATACATGTCCAGTGTAAACAACAGGTACACATTGCATGAACTCTACAAAGTATATCTTTATTGACTTACACATAGAGTACACAAAGATCATATGACTATAATCCATCATTACATCAAACAACGGAAGAAAATTAGGTCTGAGTACAGACAAGATTAACAAATGGCTTAGAGAAGCCTTGTTCAACATACATGCCCTACCATGAGGGATCAGACTGCTGTCTGGAACTATACTAGCTTATTCAACGTCGAGCTTCAGGAAGGTGTCTCCATCGGGTCTGGGTTCTCATCTAAAACACAGAATAAACATAGAAAGCATGACACAACACTCACACTTATCTTGGAAAGTTTTAGAGTTTCCGTTGAAGTTGTCTAATGATCAAGTAAAGGTCTCCAAGTAGTCCAAAACCGCGGACACGGCTATTCGAATAGTTATTAACCCTGCTGGTGTGTACTGCTACACACATGAAACTATCAGTTACCGCCGGATCTCTTCACCCTTCAAGAGGGTTTCGGCGAGGATAATTTCCACAACTTTTACCTCACAGCCAATTCTAATCCTGGAGTCGACTATCTGAGTTCCAAACCCAACTGGAAATCCGGCCGGGTTTACCGCTAGGACTCAAACCATGCAGTCACGACCGGCAAGCCCACCTCGACGGATGGTTCTTCGCTTGACAAGCCATGTGCTACACGCCCTACCATGAATGCCACATTTCATTTCCTCTATCTTTCTATGCATATGCCGAATGAAAAACCCGAACTAGGTGTGACTCCTGGAACTGAATCAGGGTGAGTTAATAGGCTGAGCGGGGATCCGTTTTCCCAACATGTCGTAGTACCTTTTTTCTTGGATCACTAGACAAGAACTCGGGCTGAAGGCGATGTTCAACGAGACAACCTACTGTGTACTCCTGCACAGCCTCTCATCGTTCACCTTGTATTAGGGTAGATTCGCCAACATAGTTTTCACCTTCATCAATGATCACTTCCATCCCGACTCACATCAAAAGTATCCTCATTGTAAACTCTAAGCATGCAATAAACAGTAACAGTTGCAAGGGCCACATTATATCAATCAACTCCTATGTCAGCTAGGATTGTGGTTTGCTTACTACTGTCACAAGATGATAGGTCATGCATCGGATCTGGGTTCAACTATGCGGTAGAATGGATAACAAGGTGATCATCCTAATCAATGCATAAGCGAGACTGAGAGGGAAGTGGGATTTTATAGACATGATCAATGGGGTTTGCTTGCCTTGCTGACGAGGGTCGTACACGGTGTCTTCAACGATGGGGTGAACTCGGGTTCCGGCTCCACCTCTATTTGATAGCAAACAATGCAAACAAGCTATCAAAAGAATGTAAAATGCACAATCACATGAATAAGATTGCAATGGTGATGTTCATGGTTTCAATGTGGGTACAATTCCATTTAAAAGAAGTGGAATGCAAAGTAATTTTCAAATTCACTCCAAATTTGAATTCAAATTAAATCCATATGGATAAATGCCACTGTTCACCAACTTTCAGTTGGTCAAACATGAAAACAAAGTCCATATTCACATTCCTTGCATTTTTCTAATAATTTTAGACATATTATATTCCCAATTTGGAGTTAGTATGAATTAGTTATTAATTTTGAAAGTTTAATTGAATTTCAGCCTTTTCTGGAATTTCTTTTAAATAGAAAAAGGATTACAGCGTCAGCATGACCTCATGCTGGCGTAAGGGGGCCTCTGACTAGGGGAACCCACTGGTCAGCCTCTGTGGGGTTAATCCCCTCTGTTTAATTAACAGAGAGGGGGTTAGGGGGGCTGGGGCCCCACCTGTCATCGGCTGTAAGAGGGATTAGGGGGTGATTAGTCCCCTAATCACCTGCCATGTCGGCTCGCCGGGGTTTGGTCGCCGGTGACCAAACCGCACGGCGGCGCCCACAGCGGACGGCGTCTCCGGGCGCGGCTGGGCTCGGGGAAGCTACCAGGGGGTAGCCCGTGCTCGCCCGCTTCAAGCTGTGAAACCAGGGATGCCAGGGGGCGGCCGAAACCTCGCCGGGGTTGAAGAGTGCGGCGGCCGGAGCCACTGACCATGGCGAGGAGGCGATTCCGGCCACGGGGAGACGCGCGGGATGGGGTAAAAGAAAGAGGGGCTCACCCCGGACGCGAAGGCGTCGACGGTGAAGACGGAGGAGGCGCATAGGCGAGGAATTTCCCGCGGGGATCCGTGGCGGCCGGCGATGAAGACGACGAAGGGGCGGCGTCTGCGGAACTTCCTGGCTCGATTACCTGCACGTGAAGACGAAGGCGACGTCGTGGAGTCTTGTTGACAATCTTGCGCAGCGAGATGAGCTCGGTGGCCACGCGTTGTGCTCGGCGGCGCTCCGGTGAGCTCACTGACGGCGGCGAAATCGCGAGAGAGAGAGAGGGGGAGGGTTACCAGGAGTTAGGGGGAAAAGTTGCGGGACGTTCTGGGCGTCGTCGTGGCATCCTGGGGAGAAGAGGGGGCCCTAGAAGCTCCTCGGTGGCGTGCGCGGCGGTGAGCTCTCCACCGAGCTGCTTCGGGCGCGGGGGAGGAAGACGACACGGGGGTAGTGGGCTTGGGCCGGGGTGCGTTTAGTTGGCCCCGAGGCCAGTGGGGTTTGGCTGGGATTATTTTTCTTTTTTTTCTTCTCTGTTTTCCTCTTTCTATTTTGTGTTTTGCTTTGAAATAAATAGCAAAGCATTTTATAAAATCTCCAAAACTTTTATTTGGCCTTACATGGCATATAGTTAGCCACTCCCAAGATTTGAAGATTTTTGAAATTGAAATAATTTGAATTTAAAATCAAATAGGGTATTTATTTAATTTCCAAGCTCTGTTTAGACTTTTTCAAAATCGTGGAGCATGGAGTGGGACCCACTTCACTTTATACGTGATCATGCTTAATTATCAGACTTTTCAAAAATAACAGAGGAAATTTTGGAAGGAATTTTTTGTCTAGCCATTTAATTAAATTCTTTTGGGGCTTTTCTTTTTCCCCAATTGGATTTCTTTTGAAAAAATTTACATGATGCAAAGGTGCAACCTAACACTAGCACATACCTTAAAGAGGGTTGTGACAACTCTCCCACACTCAGAAGAATCTCGTCCCGAGATTCAGAAGTCGTTGGGAGGAAGGTGGGGTACTCGGCGCGGAGGCAGTCTTCTCTTTGCCATGTGGCTTCTTTCTCTGAGTGATGTGACCATTGCACTTTGAGAAACTTGATCTTCTGACTACGAGTGACACGCTCTGCTGAATCAAGAATACGAACAGGGTACTCTCGATAAGAAAGGTCATCTTGGAGATCAAGCGTTTCATGGTCGACTTCGCAGATGGAGTCCTTGAAGCAACGCCTGAGTTGTGACACGTGGAATACATCATGTACTCGGAAAAGGTGCGGGGGTAGTTCAAGTTGGTAGGCAACTTCTCCACGTTTAGCAAGAATGTGGAAAGGTCCAATGTAACATGGGGCCAACATGCCATTGATACCGAATCGTTGGGTTCCCTTCAGAGGAGTAACCCGAAGGTAAGCCTTCTCATCCAGATTGTAGCTTTCTTGCCTATGATGACGATCGTAGAAGCTTTTCTTACGAGACTGGGCGGCTTTCAATCGATCACGAACAATGCGAACTTGCTCTTCTGCTTCCTTGATCATATCCGGTCCAAAGAATTGTCTTTCACCGGTTTCTGACCAGTTTAGGAGTGTTCGAAATCTTCGTCCATAGAGGAATTCAAAAGGAGCAATGTTTAGACTAGATTGGAAACTATTGTTATAAGAAAATTCGGCAAATGGAAGAGATTTCTCCCAATTCTTTCCGAATGATATGACACAAGCTCTGAGCATGTCTTCGAGAATTTGGTTAACCCTTTCAACTTGACCGCTAGACTGAGGATGGAAAGATGTACTAAAGGAGAGATGAGTTCCCATAGCATTCTGAAAACTTTCCCAGAATCCAGAGGTGAAAAGGCTACCACGATCAGAATTGATTTCCAAAGGAACACCATGAAGAGACACAATTCTAGAGACGTACAAGTCCGCCAACTGACTAGCAGTTATAGACTCGCGAACAGGAAGGAAGTGGGCAACTTTGGAAAGCCTATCAATGACAACGAAGATGGCATCATTTCCTTTATGGTTTTTTGGAAAGCCGGTGATGAAGTACATACCGACTTTGTCCCATTTCCACTCGGGAATAGGCAATGGTTGAAGAGTACCAGCAGGTCTTTGATTTTTCTCCTTAATGCGACGACAAACATCACATTCAGCAATGAACTGAGCAATTTGTCGCTTCATCCTAGTCCACCAAAATCTCTGGCGTAGGTCTTGTTACATCTTTGTGCTACCAGGATGAATTGAAAGGGGAGTATCATGAGCTTCCTTAAAAATCAGACTCCTAAGATTGTGTTTTCATGGTACAACCATCGAGTGCCAAAGAAAACGACACCTTGATCATTTATGGAGAAACATTTAGCAACTCCGCTAGCAATGTTCTTCTTGATCTCTCGAATACCACTATCACGTTTCTGGGCGGCTATAATTTGATCCTCAAGGGTTGGTTTCTCCACCAAGGTAGAAAGAAAAGCATGAGAAACTATCTCAAGGTTGAGCTTGAGAAATTCCTCATGAAGAAGTGGTTGATACTGTTGTAACATGAGGTTGTTACAATACGACATACGACTTAGTGCATCATCCATGACGTTGGCTTTGCCTGGGGTGAAAGAAATTCCTAAGTCATAATCTTTTATCAACTCTATCAAGTGTCTTTGCCTGAGATTAAGATCTGGCTGGGTGAATATGTATTTGATGCTTTGGTGGTCGGAATAGATCTCACAATGATTACCAAGGAGGTAATGTCTCCAAGTTTTCAGGACATGAACTGCGGCGGCGAGTTCAAGATCATGGGTAGGATAGTTCTCTTCATGTGGACGCAACTGGCGTGAAGCGTATGCTACCACATGTCGATCTTGCATAATTATGCACCCTAACCCTTGCCGTGAAGCATCACAATAGATCTCGAAATCCCTTTTGGTGTCTGGAGGTGCAAGTACGGGTGCAGAAGTCAATCTTCTCTTTAGCTCTTGAAAGCTTTGCTCGAACTTGGGGGTCCATTGGAATTTCTTATCTTTCTTGAGGAGTTCAGTTAGAGGCTTTGCAACTTTGGAGAAGTTCTCAACGAAGCGGCGACAATAGCTTGCTAAGCCAAGAAAAACTCCTAACTTGCTTAACCGATTCAGGTGGAGTCCAGTCAAGGACGGCCTGAACTCTCTCGGGATTCACAACAATGCCTTTTGCAGAAATCATGTGGCCTAAGTAGGTCACTTCTGGTAGCCAAAATTCACACTTGGAGAATTTAGCATATAGGCGATGCTCTCGAAGTTTCATCAATACCAGCCTAAGATGCTCAGCATGTTCTTCTTCGTTCTTCGAGTATATAAGGATGTCATCGAGGTAAACCACGACGAACTTGTCCAAATACTCCATGAAGATCGAGTTCATCATGCGTGAAAAAGTAGCAGGGGTATTGGTTAAACCAAAGGACATGACGGTGAACTCGTAAAGACCATAACGAGTAGTCAAATCCATTTTTGGAATGCCCTCGTTTCTGATTTTGATTTGATGATAGCCTAATCTCAAATCCATCTTGGAGAAGACAGAGGATCCAGCAAGTTGATCATAAAGATCATTGCTCCTGGGCAGTGGGTACTTGTTCTTTATCGTCGCTAGATTAAGCGGGCGATAATCTACACATATCCTTTCCGTTCCATGTTTCTTCATTACGAACAGAATGGGGCAACCCCATGGCGATGAGCTAGGGCGGATGAAGCCTTTTGACAACAAAGCTTCAAGTTGGATTTTAAGCTCAGCTAACTCACGTGGGGCCATTTTGTATGGGCGTCTGGAAATTGTGGCGGTTCCTGGGGCAAGATCTACAATGAATTCTACACATCTGTCAGGTGGCATTCCTGGAAGTTCTTTAGGAAAGACATCCGGGAAGTCACGAACGACCGGAATATCTTCAAGGTTAGGAAGGGGAAGCGCATTCAAAGTATGCATCTGGATTCTAGAACTGGGTGAGGTGTAGTCAATTGTCTGGCCTGAAGGATGGGTAACTTTAACTGAATTGGCTCTACAATCAAGGAAAGCATTCTGTCTTGAGATCCAATCCATTCCTAGGATGACATCAATGTCTGAAGACTTGAGGGCTTTAAGAGAAGCAAGGAACACTAAAACCTCAATTGCAATTTGATTGCCATGGCTCACTCTATTAGTTTGCCACTTGGAACCAGGAGTTTGGATTATCATTGGAGAAAACATTTCTTCAAAGGGAAACTCATGCCGAAGTGCATAACTTTCCGACATGAATGAACGGGAAGCTCCTGGATCGAAAAGAATGGAGGCGAGAACATGATTGACTGGGAGCGTACCAAGGACAACGTCAGAAGTATCAATAGCTTCCTCAACTAAGATTTGGTTCGCACAACCACTTTCAGTGGCTAAGGACTTTGCTTGCAAGGAGTTGGAGGTGGATTTCTATGAAGACTTGGGTGGGGTGGCATCATGTCTTGGAAGAGGATCCACTTTCACCGACAATGAACATTTACGCGCGTTGTGGCCAGGCTGACCACACTTGTAGAAAACTCTGGTGTCGGGGGGTGGAGCAAGGATGGAAGGCTCACTACCATAACTCTTGGGATTGATGCTTGGTGGAGGAGGTTGAGGCACCCTGTAGGATGGCCTTGAAAAAAGGTGTGAAGGAATGGCACTAGTTGGAATCCAAATCCGGCGTTTCTGAGGGGCCGAACTATAAGATGGAGCAAACTCACGAGAATGCTTGCGAGACTATTCGAAGACCTCATTGCCATACTCAGCTCTGAAGGACCTATTGACTAAATCCTCAAAGTTGACAAACTCATGAAGATTGAGATCATGACGAATAACAGGGCTAAGTCCCTTGCGGAACCTTGCTTGCTTCCTGGCATCAGTGGATATCTCCTCTAGGGCATAACGAGCAAGATGGTTAAACTCGGTCATATACTCGTGGATGGACCTATCTCCCTGAGTTAGATTGCAAAACTCTTCCTTCTTTCTTTCCATCATCTCATCCAGAATGTGGTACCCTCGGAAGGCATCACGGAATTGTTGCCAAGTCACTACGTGACCATCAGGTTGCATTGCAACATAGTTCTCCCACCATTCACCAGCAGCACCTTCCAGAAAGTATACCGCAAACATCACACGATCATTGGGAGCAACATGCGCCGTCTCAAGCTTATGCTCGATGGAACGGAGCCAATCATCGGCTTCAAGGGGCCCGGAAGAACATCAAAATACCGGTGGCTTGAGGAGGATTAAATCCCAAATGCTGACAACCACATTGCGCTAACGAGCGGTATTCCGCTCGATGAGCTCCAGAAGGAGTGTTTGATCACGTCGATTCCGCTCAGCTTCCATCATGATTTCCTCCGCAGAAGGCGGTGGTGGAGGTTCATCATTACTTCGATTCCGATCACGGTCTCGATTGCGACGAACAACACTACGAGTTCCACTTGACATTCTGTGTGATAAAAATCAACAATCAGAACAAGTTTTATGGTGGAAACAAAGATAAGAGGACATGACTAGGAGGAAAATATTGTAATGCAAAGGCAAGGATTCCTAGAAACACGGAATAAATCGGGCAGCATAACGGCTACACCAGAATATAAAATGAAACAACCTTGAAGAGATTGGACATAACTTCTTCAGGGAACTCAACAAAACAATGACTCTAGACGACCACAACATTCCTACGGCTACAAGAAGAAATCAACGAAATGTTCTAGTAAGACATAGATGAGCCTAGTCCTATCTTCCCGCAGAAAAGATGAGGGTGACTCAGAACTCAGATCGATGAGGGTAAGGAGAAAAACAAGCCCTACGTTGTTCCCTATATACCCAAGTAACTATATAACTATAGAATGCTAGACTCGACTTCGACCAAGGGTTTGATAATCCTACAGACAGTCCTGCTCTAATACCAGGTGTGTCGGGATCCGGAATATGCGTATGTAATTCCTGTTACAACACAATCGTATGGAGAGCCGAGAGCCGTACCCACTTGTCTTAGCAGACAAGGCCAAGCACAAAACACTCTCGGAAAGCATGGAGCGTGAGGGGCATCCCATCCAGGCCCGGATGATCATCTGAGATGGGTACTCATCGTTTGCTCACAATTCTAAATGCTTATGGGTGGTGAAATCTCATACTCATAGACAAGTCGCCTCAGCCATACTATCGATTGAATTATAACACTTACATAAACAGACTCCAGCCCGATCACCTAGTCGGGATCTCGGGCGGGCTCAATCATACAACAAAGTGTGCCACGTGATAGAGTCACGAGCAATCGCATCGCGATGCCCCAAGCTGCGCACATCTAAGGGCCACTTGGTGTATAAAAGACCGCCGACAAGAACATAACTAAGTTATCGAACCCCACACTAATACATGCATGTTATAATCATACACGCAGCAAACATGTCCAGTGTAAACAGCAGGTACACATTGCATGAACTCTACAAAGTATATCTTTATTGACTTACACATAGAGTACACAAAGATCATATGACTATGATCCATCATTACATCAAACAACGGAAGCAAATTAGGTCTGAGTACAGACAAGATTAACAAATGGCTTAGAGAAGCCTTGTTCAACATACATGCCCTTCCACGAGGGACCAGACTGCTGTCTTGAACTATACTAGCTTAGTCAACGTCGAGCTTCAGGAAGGTGTCTCCATCGGGGTCTAGGTTCTCATCTAAAACATATAATAAGAAAACGTGAGTACAAAGTCGTACTCAGCAAGACTTACATCAGAACTATACTACTCATGCTCAAGTTTCAAGGTAAAGGGAGGTGGGTTTCAATATGCAGAAGTGCCAGCTTTGACTTGGCTAGTCCTGTACTACGAATACCAGACTGGAGGCAAGAAGCGTACACGAGTCCACTACCAAGTCTCCAACCAATACACCACTATGGGTCCTTCCTCTACTTCCCCACGCGAAAGCATGACACAACACTCACACTTATCTTGGCAAGTTTTAGAGTTTCCGTTGAAGTTGTCTAATGATCAAGTAAAGGTCTCCAAGTAGTCCATAACCGCGGACACGGCTATTCGAATAGTTATTAACCCTGCAGGGGTGTACTACTGCACACATGAAACTATCAGTTACCGCCGGGATCTCGTCACCCTTAAAGCCGGTGTCGGTGAGGATAATTCCCACAACTTTTACCTCACAGCCAATTCTAATCCAGGAGTCGACTATCTGAGTTCCAAACCCAACTGGAAATCCGGCTGGGTTTCCCATCAGGACTCAAACCATGCAGTCACGACCGGCAAGCCCACCTCGACGGATGGTTCTCCGCTTGACAAGCCATGTGCTACACGCTCTACCATGAATGCCACATTTCATTTCCTTTATCTTTCTATGCATATGCCGAATGGAAAACCCGAACTAGGTGTGACTCCTGGAACTGAATCAGGGTGAGTTAATAGGCTGAGCGGGGATCCGTTTGCCCAACATGTGGTAGTACTCTTTGTCTTGGATCACTACACAAGAACTCGGGCTTAAGGCAGTGTTCAACGAGACAACCCACTGTGTACTCCTACACAGCCTCTCATCTTTCACCTTGTATTTGGGTAGATTCACCAACACAGTTTTCACCTTCATCAACACCATCATCACTACCATACCGACTCACATCAAAAGTATCCTCATTGTAAACTCTAAGAATGCAATAAAAAGTAACAGTTGCAGGGCCCACATGATATCAATCAACTTCTATGTCAGCTAGTATTGTGGTTTGCTTACTACTGTGACAAGATGATAGGTCATGCATCGGATATGGGTTCAACTATTCGGTAGAATCGATAACAAGGTGATCATCCTAATCAATGCATACGTGAGACTGATAGGGAAGTGGGATTTTATAGACATGATCAATGGGGTTTGATTGCCTTGCTGAGGAGGGTCGTACACGGTGTCTTCAACAGAGGGGCTGAACTCGGGTTCCGGCTCCACCTATATTAGATAGCAAACAATGCAAACAAGCTATCAAAAGAATGTACAATGCAAAATCACATGAATAAGATTGCAATGGTGATGTTCATGGTTGCAATGTGGGTACAATTCCATATAAAATAAGTGGAATGCAAAGTCATTTGCAAATTCACTCCAAATTTGAATTCAAATTAAATCCATATGGAAAAATGCCACTATTCACAAAATTTAAATTGGTCAAACATGAAAAGAAAGTCCATATTCACATTCCTTGCATTTTTCTGATAATTTTAGACATATTATATGCCCAATTTGGAGTTAGTATGAATTATGTCACACCCCAAAAATTATAGCATGTGATCTAAGCCACTATTGGATGACCACCAATTTGAGGGCCAACAAAAACTTTTGTCTTGGAGTGGTGTGATGATGAATGAATGATTGAATGTGTGTGTGTTTAGAGATGATCATGATCTTGCATGTAGTCGAAAGATCAACATGTGGTGATCATGTTGTTTGAACTGAATGCAAAGTAGAAAATCATGGATGTAGTGTTGATCGTTTTGTGGTGCATGTGCTTAGATAAACAAGTGATTGTGGTGAAGATCATCTCTCCACTATATCTGCAAATCATGTTAAGATGATCGCATCAAAATAAACATGATCAAACATAGTAATAACTCAAACCCTAGTATAATTAGCATTCTTGCACCACTTCACTTTATTGTGTTTGCCATTCTAGTTATATTTTGCACTACTTTCCTAAAAAAATATATGAGGAGTGTGAAACCTCATATATTTTAAGAAAACTAATTATTATAATAATCTTTTAGGACTCACTAAAACCCTAGCATATATATATATATAGCTAAAACCATCATATTCACCTATAGTTTGTTTTACATTTCTTTTTCTTTTGTTATGCATTTATATAAGGGATATAAACCTTATATATAATTTATTTTGACCACTACAAAACCCTAAGGAAAATAACTTTTTGTTCGATGAAGAGAACTAAAACAATGATCATTTAAAAATCATATGAATATTATAAGACCTAATAGAAGTCGTACATGACCATGATCGACTCACCATATTCAGAAAACTATAAAAAAAATCAAATATAAATTTCATTTAGGAATTTTCACAAACACCTTGGTTGCACTTTCTATATTTGCTTGAAATTGTTTATTAATAAAATTTTAATCTAAGATAAACTACCCTAACTATCTCTAACCTCTGTCTCTAATCTCTCTCAACTCCCCTAACCTCTCCCCACGTAGAGGTTTTGTGACGCCCCCAAAATCGGACCGTGTACAGTAATCATACACGCAAGGTACACGATCGAGATCAGGGACTCACGATGAGATATCACAACACAACTCTACAAATAAAATAATACAAGTTGTTTAATACAAGCCAGGGGCCACGAGGGCTCGAATACAACAACTCGAGAGCACAAGGTTAGCGGAAGCAATAGTATCTGAGTACAGACACAAGGTACACATGATCTGCCTTAAGAAGGCTAGCACAAAAACAACATTGATCGAAAAGGCGAGGCCTCCTGCCTGGGAACCTCCAAACAACTCCTGGTCAGAGGGGAACTCGACGTTGTAGAAGGCATCGGGGATCTTCATGTTGCGGTGGTCGGCATCGGGGATCTCCTGCTCCTGGGCTCCAACGTCGACTGTAGCAGCCGATCAGGCAAAACAAAAAGGGGAAATAAAGCAAAGGTGAGTATCTAGCATACCCGCGAGTCTTACGTCCGCTACTAAGCATTATGCATTGTATCAACGGAAAGAAGAGGCTCTATATAGTGGACTGGAACACAGAAATCCAGAGCAAGGGTAAGAAGCTAGGCCTAACGAAGACTAGCATCTTTCGACGAGTCTTGCAGCATGAGGAGAGAATAGCCAACAATTAATATAAAGCATAAAGTAACAATGCAACAGAAGTTGCTGCAGCATTGTATAATAATAAGTTGTAATAATTAGCAATGCCTCCGAGTTCACCTCCTCGACATCCCCGTGAGGAAGAAAACCCGAAACCATACAGTTTAATAATAATAGTTTGTAGTGGTAAGATCCAGCTTCAGCATACAGCGTCATGTTACCGTGGACACGGCTATTCGAATAGATTAATCTTCCCTGCAGGGTTGCACTTGTGTTACACTACACGCACGGATCTCCAGGGTGGCGGGCACCTTGTTAGGGAACGCTCCACCGAGGCTATCCGACACTCCATAGCCCATCTTTCAAACTCAACAGAGAGGTCATCCGCCGGACTATATCCTATGTACGCGGGGCTTTGGACCCTAACCCCGACGTACTCCTGCACGGTGCGAGGCTGGCCGGTGAAGTTAAAGAAAATCCAAATAAGACACCACCGCGCGAGCAAATAAGACAACACCACTTCCCGGCGCAGGCCGCGGTACTGCTGACGTCTGAAGAGTCCTCGGACGACACTACGAAGCAGAGGAGCCCATAACTCGTAATTCCCACGGGTAGGTAGTGCGTACATGGCATATAGCCAACTCAAGACATTCAGTGAACCATTAGTCATTTCATTAACTTGCGGGACAAACGTTATCGTTGCCTCGACTTAGCTGACCCGTGGACAACGACAGCAGTCAGGACCACCAGTACATCGGTGCCGGCCCTGTCGTCCCACCAAGTCTCAGCGGTTACCAACAAGATGAACCGTCTCCTTACCTTGTCTCGTGTGTGCTCTTGGAGGAGCTCGACTTTCGTGGTTTGGTTACTCTCGCGGCCAACGATCAGGGGACAAGCACACCGGTACACTGGTAGTACCCTCCTGTCGTCCCATCGCAATACCTCTCGCGGGCACCGTTGGGTCGCCCGACTTCTTACCTGAAGGACAACCGTTGCTCAGGTACCTAGAGCGGCTATACAGAGTCAGCAACGAGTGGAGTACGAGGATTACTCCTCGATAGCTTCACTTGATGTGGCTCGGCAGAGCCGAGCTAGTGGGCCTTAGGCGGTGTCTGCATTGTACCATACCTATTGCAGTTATAATAAGACGTATCCGCGTCACTCCCCTGAGTGGTCACGGCCCTGCTATCTAATCCTAGCTAACAATGCGCAGGGCTCACTGCTGAATATAATATATATTTATAAGGCAACATAGGATAAAGGAAGGTACATCAAGGGGCGACAAGAAAAGGCTATGCAATTGAATAGGATTGTAATCGTAGCAGCAGCAGTAACCATGCCTAGTGCAAGAAATGTACGGAAATATAGGCGATATCTGGGGAAGAGAATGGATATGCTTGCCTAGAAGCTTGACGGTAGGGGCAGGGTCGTCGACGAAGTAGTCGTACCCGGCAGAAGTGTAGTCGGCGGTAGCAGCGGGGTCTACCGGAGAATAAGGGGGGAGAAACAGTAAATACAAAGTAAAATAACAAACAAATGCATGACATGACATATGCAAAGTTAACGGTGTTCTAACGCAGTGCAATGCACGTTGCTCGGAGCGGGAATTCATCCGGGGATGAAATACCGGCTCCGGGTGATTACCGGACAGGGTGTCCGGAGGGGGAAGGGCTCATGCCGGAGGTGTCGTGGACATCCGACAAACGTGTGGTTGGTGTAACCGTGCTAGTTGAAACATTCCGAACAACTTTTATGTTCAGAACATTTCCATCCGGAAAGTTTTACCGGTACCGGGTAATTACTGGATAGTGGAATCGGAGAGGGAATGTCTCATGTGCGGTATGTTAGAAGGGTGTGGTGGGGGAATGGGTAGTGTATTCTTATTTGTTGTATTTTTCTGATCAACTTCGATATATAAAATATTTTCATCGGAGTTACGGTTTAAAAGATATTAAATTTTAAAGTTTAATCAAATTATATTAATTTCTGAATTTTCTTTTATTATTTAAATAGCAACATTGTCCACATCAGGTTTGACCAGTCAACTGACAGGTGGGGCCCCTCTGTCATACACAGTGGCTAACAACTCATTTTTTTTATTTACACAGTAAGGAGGGTCCCACTTGTCAGCCACACAATTTTAGTAAATCATTTTATTTAGTTTAAACCAGTGAGGCCCACATGTCATTCACACAGGGCAAACATTAATTTAATCTAAACATTTTTTAGAACTTAACAGGGGTGGGCCTACATGTAAGTGAGAGGGTTTTTTTAGATCTAATTTTAACAGAGGGGGGGTATGCTAATTAGGGGGTTAGCCCCTAATGCACCCAAGGACCTGCCCGCCGGGAAGTGGCACAGCCGTGCCTTGTGGACGGCCACGCACGGGCTCAGGCCACCGGCGGCCATGGCCGGCGAGCACGCAAGGGGCGACTGCAGGGGCGCACGGGGCGTGGCCAGCGCAAGCGGGCACGCGGAGGGCACGACCAGCACAGGCGCAGCGAGCAGAGCTCACAACACGCGGGGGAGCGGCCATGGCGAGGACAGCGGAGGCTGCGCAACGGAGGGGGTCTATGACGGGGGGATATGAAGGGGGAAGGGGGGAATGGATGCAGCTCACAAAGGGGAGGCGGGTGGTGAGCTCGGGCGAGACGGGGGTGGCCGGAGGGCGCCAAATCGGGCGGCGGACGACGACGTGCGTGGCGGGGAATATGAGAAGGGGGCGGCGTGTACAGGGCACCGTAGCTTGATTCGTTGATGGGGTCGAAGGAGTCGACCACGGCGAACTCCTTGGACATCATGACACAGTAAGAGGCGGCCATTGGCCACGGCCACGGCGGCGACGCAACCACCGCGGATCTCGAGCCCGAGCAAAATTAGAGAGAGGGGGAACTAGCGGGGAGGGGGAGAACTGGATCTCGATCCAGTTTCCACGGGGGGGGGGGGGGTGCCGGGCCTTATCTTCACGTGGGGGGCACGTGAGGGGAAGAGGGGGCGGCATGGCCATATCCATGGCGTCGTGGGTGGGGGGCAGGGAGCAGGTGAGGGGAAGAAGACAAGGGAGGGGGAAGGTGGGCTGGGCTAGGTGGGCCTCGCCCTGGGCGTAGGTTAGGGTTTTTTCGTTTTTTTCTTTTTTTCTGTTATTTATTGTTTGTATTTAATTTATACACCAAATGGTTTTTGTTAAATACCAAACTTGCTCCTATATTAGTGCCACACTATACGCAGGTACCATAAGAAGTTTGGGGGTTTTATAAACTCTTATCATATTTTACTTAATTATTAATTGACTAAACTTGAGTACTAAAGCTACTGTTTTTATTTATTTACAATATTAAAATATCTCAATAAAATTGGTTGCAACCAAACCATGATCAAATTATTATTAGCAAGATTTAGAATATTTTTCCATGAATTTTGGTGACACTTTAATTTCCACATTGTTTTTAATCCATGTAATAAAATCCCAATAATATTTTATTAGGCCCTATAGATAATTAGGCATTTAATAAAACTGGTTTCATAGTTGTTGGTTTAACTTTAGGTTCCAGTTATTAATTGAATTTCTAGGGAATTTAACATGCAAACCAAATTTGGATTTTGGTTTTGATTTTTGGACAAGTGGCAGACTGACTTGGTGATCACAAAACTTGACTCATAAATATCAGCCAACACTTTGAAGATCCTCACAAAGTTTGAGAATAATTAGAATTGACTTAACATGTGTTCTAATTTAAATAGGCCACGTGGTTTTGGAATTTTTAATCGGGTTGAATTTGAATTGAGATTAGATCCAATGTGATCAAGCTCTGTAATTCAAAATGACTTATCTTAATCAGGAGGATTACTGTAGCTTGACACCCGGGGTTTTACAAATCTCCAACATTACAAAGAATTCTGGTCCCGAGAATTAAAAGTATTTCAAGGGGTTAGGTTTCGGTTCCGTATACTAGCGAACCTTCGGGTGCTTTTTATCCTTCTCGAAGTAGATGATCCTTTGTGTTGTTGTTTTCATTTTCCTGCTTCGGTGCATCTCGACGAGTTGTTATCCTTTCTTCGAGGCTTCATCGCACTTACGAACAGGTTAAGAGGTAAAGCTTAAGGGGGTCGGATTGATACAAGGTTAATGAAATGGGGTTGCTTAAGATTATGGGGTACAAAGTCCTTCCGAGTTTAATCTCAGGGAGGTACATCGAGAGAAGTTTTAAGCGGATAGGCACACATTCGACGCCGAGGAAGGATGATGGAAAAGGGGCCCCGATCATCAGACACAAGCACTGAGTCTGATATTGGACGAAATATCACGAGGTCGATGACAAGAGTCAGGTTTCGGTCCTGTGGAACTGTGGCTTAGAGTGGTGGCATATTACGTGATCACGATACAAGGATTTTTATAGAACAACTCGTCAGGTATGTCGGCGACAATATCGGTACCAGGAGCAGTGGACATTGAGAACCAATTTCCTGCTCGTTAATACGAGGCGGACCAATTGGCAAAGTTCTCGTACCGGTGGTTACCGAGATGTCATCAACAATGGCAACAAGGTTTACTGACGAGGTAGTACACCGAGGTGTTTACATAAGCAGGGAATCATCGCTGCTCAGATAATTTATATCACAAGAAAGGTTAAACAGACCAATGGGAGGGAGAATTTGATTGTCTGATCAATCAGACCAAAGGAAGTGAAAAATGATGATACACAAGTATCACGTGTATAGATTTCCCAAGGAAAAGCAGAGCACGATATACTCGACCAAGTTGTATTGGAAGGTAGTCAAGGGAGGTTGTCGATGATAACACCAATCACCGAGGGGCAAGGATGGTATTTCACACAGTGAGTCCAATCGACACATGGAAGAAGCCATGTAAGATTAGTCGGATAATAATCCACCAAAGGTCGGGTGGTACGCAAAGGATCCAATGTGGGTATCTGCACTCAATCGGGAGGAGAAGAATGCAAAGGCATCGGGTGATGGAAGCATCGGAATAATTCGATGCTTAAGTACAAGAAAATTATGATTTCCAGATCGGGAGGTGGATGTAATTATCCACACAGACTTGTCGTTGGCAGAGGATTGTGAAGGCGATGAACACGTAGTTCTCGGGAATTTATCGAAGAGTAACCTTCGGAACCTTCAGTTGAAGCAAGCAATCATCTTGGGTGAAGTGCTCTCCGGGTAGATGCGACCACGAGATCCTAATGTCAGAGTTAGCAAAATTTCCCGAAAGGATAAGAGAGTAGAATCCCGGAGTAAAGGTACGGAGAAAAGGATCCTAATACCACCAAGTTTGCGACATGGGCCGATAAGCCACATGACACTGTTAGTAAACTAGTTTGCAAAGACTAGACTCGACTTCGACCAAGGAGTTGGAAGGGGCTGTCCTACAGGCAGTCGGTTCTGATACCAACTTGTGACGCTCCCAAAGTCGGACCGTGTACAGTAATCATACACGCAAGGTACACGATCGATATCAGGGACTCACGATGAGATATCACAACACAACTCTACAAATAAAATAATACAAGATGTTTAATACAATCCAGGGGCCACGAGGGCTCGAATACAAGAGCTCGAGAGCACAAGGTTAGCGGAAGGAATAGAATCTTAGTACAGACACAAGGTACACATGAACTGCCTTAAGAAGCCTAGCACCAAAACAACAACGATCGAAAAGGCGAGGCCTCCTGTCTGGGAACCTCCAAACTACTCCTGGTCAAAGGGGAACTCGACGTCGTAGAAGGCATCGGGGATCTTCATGTTGCGGTGGTCGGCATCGGGGATCTCCTGCTCCTCAGCTCCAACGTCGACTGCAGCAGCCGATCAGGCAAAACAAAAAGGGGAAATAAAGCAAAGGTGAGTATCTAGCAAACCCGCGAGTCTTACGTCCGCTACTAAGCATTATGCATTGTATCAACGGAAAGAAGAGGCTGTATATAGTGGACAGGAAGACAGAAATCCAGAGCAAGGTTAAGAAGCTAGGCCTAACGAAGACTAGCATCTTCAGACGAGTCTTGCAGCATGAGGAGAGAATAGCCAACAGTGAATATAAAGCATAAAGTAACAATGCAGCAGAAGTTGCTGCAGCATTGTATAATAATAAGTTGTAATAATTAGCAATGCCTCCGAGTTCACTTCCTCGACATCCCCGCGAGAAAGAAAACCCGGAACCATACAGTTTAATAATAATAGTTTGTAGTGGTAAGATCCAGCTTCAGCATAAAGAGTCCTGTTACCGTGGACACGGCTATTCGAATAGATTAATCTTCCCTGCAGGGGTGCACTTGTGTTACACTACACGCACGGATCTCCAGGGTGGCGGGCACCTTGTTAGGGAACGCTCCACCGAGGCTAACCGACACTCCATAGCCCATCTTTCAAACTCAACAGAGAGGTCATCCACCGGACTATATCCTATGTACGAGGGGCTTTGGACCCTAACCCCGACGTACTCCTGCACGATGCGAGGCTGGCCGATGAAGTTAAAGAAAATCCAAATAAGACACCACCGCGCGAGAAAATAAGACAACACCACTTCCCGGCGCAGGCCACGGTACTGCTGACGTCTGAAGAGTCCTCGGACGACACTACGAAGCAGAGGAGCCCATAACTCGTAATTCCCACGGGTAGGTAGTGCGTCCATGGCATATAGCCAACTCAAGACATTCACTGAACCATTAGTCATTTTATTAACTTGCGGGACAACCGTTATCGTTGCCTCGACTTAACTGACCCGCGGACAACGACAACAGTCAGGACCACCAGTACATCGGTGCCGGCCCTGTCGTCCCATCAAGTCTCTGCGGTTACCAACAAGGTGAATCGTCTCCTTACCTTGTCTCGCGTGTGCTCCTGGAGGAGCTCGACTTTCGTGGTTTAGTAACTCTCGCGGCCAACGATTAGGGGCCAAGCACACCGGTACACTGGTCGGACCCTCCCTATCGTCCCGTCGCAATACCTCTCGCGGGCACCGTTGGGTCGCCCGACTTCTTACCTGAAGGACAACCGTTGCTCAGGTACCTAGAGCTGCTATACAGAGTCAGCAATGATTGGAGTATGAGGATTACTCCTCGATATCTTCACTTGATGTGGCTCGGCAGAGCCGAGCTAGGGGGCCTTAGGCGGTGTCTGCATTGTACGGTACCTGTCGCAGTTATAATAAGACGTATCCGCGTCACTCCCCTGCTCTCTAATCCTAGCTAACAATGCGCAGGGCTCACTGCTGAATATAATATATATTTATAAGGCAGCATAGGATAAAGGAAGGTACATCAAGGGGCGACAAAAACAAGCTATGCAATTGAATAGGATTGTAATCGTAGCAGCAGTAGTAACCATGCCTAGTGCAAGAAATGTACGGAAAGATAGGCGATATCTAGGGAAGAGAATGGCTATGCTTGCCTGGAAGCTCGACGGTAGGGGCAGGGTCGTCGATGAAGTAGTCGTACCCGGCAGCAGTGTAGTCGGCGGTACCAGCGGGGTCTACCGAAGAAGAAAGGGGGAGAAACAGTAAATACAAAGTAAACATAACAAACAAATGCATGACATGACATATGCAAAGTTAACGGTGTTCTAACGCAGTGCAATGCACGTTGCACGGAGCGGGAATTCATCCGGGGATGAAATATCGGCTCCGTGTGATTACCGGACAGGGGGTCCGGAGGGGGAAGGGCTCATGCCGGAGGTGTCGTGGACATCCGACAAACGTGTGGATGGTGTAACCGTGCTAGTTGAAACATTCCGAAAAAAAATTATGTTCAGAACATTTCCATCCGGTAAGTTTTACCGGTACCGGGTAATTACCGGACAGTGCAATCGGAGGGGGGATGTCTCATGTGCGATATGTTAGAGGGGTGTGGTGGGGGTATGGGTGTCGGGACCCGGGGTTAGCGTATGCAAGCCTCGCTACAACACAATCATATGGAGAGCCGAGAACCGTACCCACTTGTCTAAGCAGACAAGGCCAAGCACAAAACGTTCTCGGAAAGCATCGAACGTGAGGGGCATCCCATCCAGGCCGGATGATCAACTGAAATGGGTCCTCATCGTCCGCACACAAGTCTAAATGATATGGGTGGTGAACTCCCATACTCATAGACAAGTCGCCTCAACCATACTATCGATTGTATTATAACCCTTACATAGACTTACTCCAGCCCGATCACTTAGTCGGGGTCTAGGGAGGGCTCGATCATACATCAAAGTGTGCACGAGACAGAGTCTCGAACAATCGCATCGCGATGCCCCAAGCTGCGCACATCTAAGGGCCACTTGGTGTATAAAAGACCGCTAGCCAGATCACAACTAAGGTCTCGAAAACCCATACTAAGACATGCATGTTATAAACATACACGCAGCACACATGTCTAGTATGAACAGCAGGTATCATTGCAATTCTCTACAAAGTATACATCTTTATTGATAACTCTTACAGAGTGCACACAGAGATCACAAGCATGTGATCCAACATTACAACAGACAAGCGGAAGCAAAGTAGGTCTGAGTACAGACAAGTTTAACAAATGGCTTAGAGAAGCCTTATCTAAAAACAAGCCCTCCACGAGGGAACCAGTCGTCTGATTGGGACTACACTAGCTTGGTCTTGGTCTGAGTCTTCATTCTTCGAGCTTCGTGGAGAAGCCACCATCGGGGTTGGTGGTTTCATCTAAAACATAGAATAAGCAAACGTGAGTACAAAGTCGTACTCAGCAAGACTTACGTAGGAACTATACTACTCATGCACATGTATCAAGGTAAAGGGAGCTGGGGTTTCACTTGCAGAAGTTCCAGCTTTGACTTGGGTAGTCCTGAACTACGAGTACCAGACTTGAGGTAAGAAGCGTACACGAGTCTACTACATCTCTTCAACCAATTACACCACTATGGTTACTTCCTCGACTTTCCCACGAGAAGCACACCATAGCACTCACGCTTATCTTGGTGTGTTTTTGAAGTATCCAGTTCAAGTTGTCTAATAATCGAGCACAGCTCTCCCAGTAGTCCCTTACCGCGGACGCGGCTATTCGAATAGTTTATTAACCCTGCAGGGGTGTACTGCTACACACATGAAACTATCAGTTACCGCCTTTGTACTCGACACCGTTCAAGAGGTGCCGGCGAGGATAATTCCCACAACTTTTACCTCACAGCCAACTCAAATTCAATGGACACGCCTATCTGGGCTGGAATCCACATCGTGAACCTGGCCGGTTTATCGATGTGGTCCCAGAAGATGTGTGTAGGGTCCCAAGCCGGTCTGAATAGCCGTTCTTCCCCTTCGCAGACCGTGCCACAGACCTACCAGAACTCCGAACTAATGCGACTCATTGAACTGAGAAGGGGTGAGTTAGTAGGTTGAGCGGGGGTCCATGTGCCCAACATGTGGTAGTACTCTTCGTCTTGGATCACCACACAAGAACTCGGGCTTAGGGTGGTGTTCAACGAGACAACCCACTATGTACTCCTACACAACCTCTCATCGTTCACCTTGTATTAGGGTAGATTCACCAACATAGTTTCACTTTCATCAACACCATGTTCTCTATCATCCCGACTCACATCAAAACATCCTCATTGTAAACTCCTAAGCATGCAATAAGCAGTAACAGTTGTAGGGGCCACATGATATCAGTCAACTCCTATGTCGGCTAGGATTGTGGTTTGCTTACTACTGTGACAAGATGATAGGTCATGCATCGGATATGGGTTCAACTATGCGGTAGAATCGATACAAGGATCTCTCCTAAACATGCATAAGTGAGACTGAGAGGGAATTGGGATTTTATAGACATGATCGAAGGAGGTTTGCTTGCCTTGCTGACGGGGTTTCGATAACGGTGTCTTCAACGAAGGGGGTGGCCTCCGATTCCGGTTGCACGTCTATCAGCAACATGACAATCATAGGATCAACATAATGTACAATGCACAATCACATGAATAAGATTGTAATGGTGATGTTCAAGGTACTGATGTGTTGAACATTCTATTTAAAAGGAGTATATTGCATTTGAAATGCAATTTCAAACTCCATTTGATTTATCGATGAAGTTCAAATGCATTTGAATGCATGAAAGTTCATTTGAAAAGGTTGATCATGAAGTGATGTGGTATAGTTGAGATAATTTTTCTGATGTGGGGGTGAAACCATTCAAATTAAGTGTGTTGCAAAGTAAATTGCAAAATCACTCCAAATTTGAATTTGAAAAGGATCCATATGCATGTTTGCTACTGTTCACCCATTTTAAAATGGTCAAACATGAAAACAAATTGCATATTCATAATCCTTGTATTTTTCTGATAATTTTAGACATATTATTTGTCCAATTTGGAGTTAATATGAATTAGTTATTGAATTTCAAAGTTTAAAGCATTTTCTGGAATTTTCTGAAATTTCTTTAATTCATTTCTAATTTTCTGGAAATTCATTTACTGCGTCATGCTTGCGCAAGGATGACGTCAGGGGGGGGCTGACGAGTGGGCCAACCCTGCCAGTGGGTCTGGGGTTAATCCCCGTTTAATTAAACTGACAGGGGGGGTTAAGGGGGCCAGGGCCCCACCTGTCAGTGACTTGGGGCCAAATAACCAGGGGTTTAGCCCCTAATTAAGTGGACACGTCGGCGGCTGCCGGCGTTGAGCCGCCGGTGACCTGCAGCCGCGGCGGCGCTCCACTGAAATGGCGCTCCCAACCACCATTTGGCACGGGGAGAGCATAGGACTGCTCCTCGAGCTCGTCTGCGTCTCGCGGTGAACACGGGGGACCCTGGGGGCACCGGAGCTACGCCGGCGATGACCTCCCGCGGCGGCCGTGGCTCGGTATGAGGCGGCGCATCGGCTAGGCGCACGTGCTTGGCCAGTCCCTGCGCCGTTCGATTCCTGGAGGCTCCAGGAGCACTAAGGACAGCTCGCAGAGGTCTTTGGAGCACGGAAGCGAGCTCGTGCTTGGCCATGGCGGCGGCTGAGCTCGGCTTCCATGGCGGACGGGCTAGACTGCGAGGGAAGATGAGCGAGCAGAGGGGAAAATCTCACCGGAGTACGGGGAGATCGATGGTGTAGTCAAAGGAGGGGGGGAGGTTCAGGTGACCGGGAATCGACGACGCCGAGCTTCGGGGTCCGGCGGCGGCTCGGGGACGATTCCGTCGGCTTGAAGGCGAATCAGCTCCCGATCCTTGGCAAGGTGATGAAGACGACGGCGGTGAACACAATGGACACGATGGCGCTGCGTCTTGACGTCGATGGCCGCGCAGGAACGGCGGCGCGCTCTGCAGCAGTGCTCGTGCGGCGATGAAATCGGGCGAGGGAGACAGGGAGGGTGTTTGTGGAGAGGGGGAATGGAACGGGAGGGCTTCTGGGCGTCTCCAGGCGTGAGGAGGTGACGCGGGAGAAGCAGATGGTGGCCAGGGGCTCGGCGGCGGCCACGACATGGTCGCCACGCAGCTCCCTGCGTGCTGGCCTGGGGAAGACAACAAGGGAGTGCGGGCTGGGTTGGGCCAAAAAGGCCAGGGGGGACTAGTTGGGCTTCTTTGCCCAGGTAAGCTTCTGTTCTTCTTTTCTATTTCTTTTTCTGACTTTTGTTTTGGTTCTGCTAAAAAAATAGCAAACCAATTTATAAAATGTTGAAACTTTTTACATGGCCTCAAAATAATATAGACTAGCCACTTATAAAGTTTTGCATTTTTTTTAAATTCAAATAATTTGAATCTTAACTCAAATAGGGGTTTTTGATTAATTCCAAGGCACTGTTTGAATATTTGAAAAATCCATGAGCATGGGGTGGGTCCCACATCACTTGATATGTGATCACACTCATTTATAAGACTTTTCAAAAATCTAACATGAATTTTTGGAGAAGATTTTTATCTGGCCTTTTGAATTAATTCATCTGGGGGGTTCCTTCTCCCATTTTGCTTTTGATTTTGATTTCAAGGATTTCTTTTTGAAAATTTAGCATGATGCAAGTGACTTACTGACCCTAGCACATTACCTAACAGAGGGTTCTGACAACTCGCCCCCACTCAACAGAATCTCGTCCCGAGATTCAGAAGTCTGCGGGAGGAAGGAGGGATACTCGGCACTGAGACGGTCTTCTCTTTCCCACGTAGATTATCTCTCTGAGTGGTGTGACCACTGAACTTTTAGAAACTTGATCTTCTTTCGGCGAGTGACACGCTCTGCTGAATCAAGAACACGAACAGGGTATTCTCGATAAGAAAGGTCATCTTGTAGATCAAGCGTTTCATGGTCGACTTCGCGGATGGGGTCCTTGAAGCAACGCCTGAGTTGTGACACATGGAATACATCATGTACTCGGGAAAGGTGCGGGGGTAGTTCAAGTTGGTAGGCAACTTCTCCACGTTTAGCAAGAATGCGGAAAGGTCCGATGTAACGTGGGGCCAATTTGCCTTTGATACCGAATCGTTGGGTTCCCTTCAGAGGAGTAACTCGAAGGTAAGCCTTCTCATCCAGATTGTAGCTCTCTTTCCTATGATGACGATCATAGTAGCTTTTCTGACGAGACTGAGCTGCTTTCAATTGATCACGAACAATGCGAACTTTCTCTTCTGCTTCCTTGATCATGTCCGGTCCAAAGAATTGTCTTTCACCGGTTTCTGACCAGTTTAGTGGTGTTCGACATCGTCGTCCATAAAGGAGTTCAAAAGGAGCCATGTTCAGACTAGATTGAAAACTATTGTTATAAGCAAATTCGGCGAATGGAAGAGACTTCTCCCAATTCTTTCCGAATGAGATTACACAAGCTCTGAGCATGTCTTCAAGAATTTGGTTAACCCTTTCGACTTGACCGCTAGACTGAGGATGGAAAGCTGTACTAAAGGAGAGATGAGTTCCCATAGCATGTTGGAAGCTTCCCCAAAATCTAGAGGTGTAAAGGCTACCACGATCAGAATTGATTTCCAAAGGAACACCGTGAAGGGATACAATTCTAGAGACGTACAAGTCCGCTAACTGGCTAGCAGTTATAGACTCGCGAACTGGAAGGAAGTGAGCAACTTTGGAAAGCCTATCTATGACAACGAATATGTCATCGTTTCCTTTCTGCGTTTTTGGAAAGCCAGTGATGAAATCCATACCGACTTTATCCCATTTCCACTCTGGAATAGGCAAAGGTTGATGAGTGCCAGCAGGTCTTTGATGTTCGGCCTTAATGCGACGACAAACATCACATTCGGCAATGAACTTAGCAATTTCTCTCTTCATCCTAGTCCACCAAAATCTCTGGCGTAGGTCTCGATACATCTTTGTGCTACCAGGATGTATTGAGAGGGGAGTGTCATGAGCTTCTTTGAGGATTAGCCTCCTAAGATTGTGTTTTCGTGGTACAACCAATCGAGTGCCAAAGAAAACAACACCTTGATCATTTATGGAGAAACATTTAGCAACTCCGCTAGCAATGTTCTTCTTGATCTCTCGAATACCACTATCATGTTTCTGGGCGGCTATGATTTTATCCTCAAGGGTTGGTTTCGCCACCAAGGTAGAAAGATAGCAATGAGGAACAATCTCGAGATTGAGTTTTTGAAATTCCTCATGAAGAAGTGGTTGATACTGTTGTAACATGAGGTTGTTACAATACGACTTACGACTTAGTGCATCAGCCATGACATTGGCTTTGCCTGGGGTGTAAGAAATTCCTAAGTCATAATCTTTTATCAACTCTATCCAGCGTCTTTGCCTGAGGTTAAGATCTGGCTGGGTGAATATGAATTTGAGGCTTTGGTGGTCGGAATAGATCTCACAACGATTACCAAGGAGGTAATGTCGCCAAGTTGTCAGGGCATGAACTACGGCAGCGAGTTCAAGATCGTGGGTAGGATAGTTCTCTTCATGTGGCCGCAACTGGCGTGAAGCATAAGCTACCACATGTCTATCTTGCATAAGTATGCATCCTAACCCTTGCCGTGAGGCGTCACAAAAGATCTCGAAATCCTTTTTGGTGTCTGGAGGTGCAAGTACGGGTGCAGAAGTCAATCTTCTTTTTAGCTCTTGAAAGCTTTCCTCGCACTTCGAAGTCCATTGGAATTTCTTATCTTTCTTGAGGAGTTCAGTTAGAGGCTTTGCAACTTTAGAAAAGTTCTCGACGAAGCGGCGGCAATAGCTGGCTAGGACAAGAAAACTCCTAACTTTCTTAACGGATTCAGGTGGATTCCAGTCAAGGACGGCCTGAACTCTCTCAGGATTCACAACAATGCCTTTTGCAGAAATCACGTGGCCTAAGTAGGTCACTTCTGGTGGCCAAAATTCACACTTGGAGAATTTAGCATACACGCGATGCTCTCTAAGTTTCATCAATACCAGCCTTAGGTGTTCGGCATGTTCTTCTTCGTTCTTCGAGTAGATGAGAATGTCATCGAGATAAACCACAACAAATTTATCTAAGTACTCCATGAAGATCGAATTCATCATGCGTGAGAAAGTGGCGGGGGCATTAGTTAAACCAAAGGACATGACGGTGTACTCGTAAAGACCATAACGAGTAGTAAAAGCCGTTTTGGGAATGTCCTCGTTTCGGATTTTGATTTGATGATAACCTAATCTCAAATCCATCTTGGAGAAGACAGAGGATCCTGCAAGTTGATCATAAAGATCATTGATCCTGGGCAGTGGGTACTTGTTCTTTATCGTCGCTAAATTTAGCGGGCGATAGTCTACGCACATCCTTTCTGTTCCATCTTTCTTCGTTACAAACAGAACGGGGCAACCCCATGGCGATAAGCTACGGCGGATGAAGCCTTTTTCCAACAAAGCTTCAAGTTGGGTTTTAAGCTCAGCTAACTTACGTGGGGCCATTTTGTATAGGCGTCTGGAAATTGGTGCGGTTCCTGGGGCAAGATCCACTATGAACTCTACACATCTGTCGGGTGGCATTCCCGGCAGCTCTTCAGGAAAGACATCCGGGAAGTCACGAACCACGAGAACATCTTCAAGGTCGGGAAGGGGAAGCACATTCAAAGAATGCACCTGGGTTCTTGTTCTGGGTGAGGTGTAATCTATTGTCTGGCCTGAAGGATGTGTATGTCTAACTGACTTGGCTTTACAATCAAGAAAAGCATGTTGTCTTGATAACCAATCCATACCAAGGATGACATCAATGTTTGAAGACTTGAGGGCTATGAGTGAAGCAAGGAATACTAAACCCTCAATTGCAATTTGATTACCATGGCTTACTCTATTAGTTTGCCACTTGGAACCAGGAGTTTGAATGATCATAGGGGTGAACATTTCTTCAAAGGATACATCATGCCGAAGTGCATAACTCTCCGACATGAATGAGTGAGATGCTCCTGGGTCGAAAAGAACAGAAGTGGGAACAAAATTGACTGGGAGCGTACCAAGAATGACGTCAGAAGTACTATCATTTTCCTCAACAGAGATTTGGTTCACACGTCCAAGATTTGTGGAAGTGAAAGGCTTGGCGGTGGGATCCTTCGGGGGTGGTTTGGCACGAACAGTGGGGTCTCCTTTGGCATGGGGTGGAGCATTCTGACTGACAGGGCACTCACGAGAATAGTGACCAGGCTAGCCACATCTAAAGCAGGCTCCAAAGATAGTGCGGGGAGCTGGGTTGTTTGGTGGAGCTGGTGGACGAGGCGGCACAAGGGATGGCCTCGGTGGGTTGTTTTGGGGAAACAAACTGTTAGGAATCCAGATCATACGTTTTTGAGGGCGTGAACTGGAAGAAGGGGCAAGCTCAAAAGCATGCTTGCGAGACTTCTCAAAAACTTCATTGTCATGCTCAGCTTTGAAGGATCTGTTGACTAAATCCTCAAAGGTGGAAAATTCGATGAGGTTGAGATCATGACGAAGGATGGGGCTAAGTCCCTTACGGAACTTTGTCTGCTTTCTGGCATCGGTGGTGATCTCATCTTGGGCATAACGAGCAAGACGGTTGAATTCCCTCACATACTCATGAATGGACATCTGTCCTTGATTTAGATTGCAGAACTCTTCCTTCTTGCGCTCCATCAACTCATCTAGAAGGTGGTACCCTCGTAAGGCATCATGGAACTCCTGCCAAGTCACTAGGTGACCATCAGGCTGCATCGCAACATAGTTCTCCCACCATTCAGCAGCAGCACCTTCCAGAAAGTATGCCGCGAATATAACTCGGTCATCGGGAGCAACATGTGCAGTGTCAAGCTTACGCTCGATGGAACGGAGCCAATCATCAGCTTCAAGGGGCTCAGAAGAACATCGGAATACCGGTGGCTTTAGGAGGATGAAGTCCTGAATGCTGACCACCACATTACGATGGTGGGCGGTATTCTGCTCGATGAGGTCCAGAAGGCGTGTCTGATCACGTCTATTCCGCTCAGCTTCCATCATGATTTCTGCCGCAGAAGGCGGTGGTGGAGGTTCATCGTCATTTCGATTCCGATCACGGTCTCGATTCCGAAGAACAGCACTACGAGTTCCACCTGACATCCTGTGTGATAAAAATCAACAATCAGAACAGGTTGTACGATGGAGGCAAGGATAAAAGGACATGATTTAGGTGGAAAGATAATAATGCGAAGGCAATGATTCAAAGAAACACGGAACAAATCCGGCAGCATAACGGCTACACTGGGATGGAAAATGAAACAACCTCGAAGAAATTGGACAGAACTTCTTCAAGGAACTCAAAACACGAAGACTCTGGACAACCACAACAATCCTACGGTTATAAGGAGGCAAACCACGAGATGTTCTAGTAAGACATAGATGAGCCGAGTCCTATCATCCCGTAGAAAAGGTAAGGGTGACTCAAAACTCAGATCGATGAGGGTAAGGAGAAAAAGAAGCCTTACGTTGTTCCCTTATATACCCAGAGTAACTATATAACTATAGAAGGCTAGACTCGACTTCGTCCAAGGCTGATAATCCTACAGTCAGTCCTGCTCTGATACCAAGTCTGTCGGGACCCGGGGTTAGCGTATGCAAGCCTCGCTAAAACACAATCATATGGAGAGCCGAGAACCGTACCCACTTGTCTAAGCAGACAAGGCCAAGCACAAAACGTTCTCGGAAAGCATCGAACGTGAGGGGCATCCCATCCAGGCCGTATGATCAACTGAAATGGGTCCTCATCGTTCGCACACAAGTCTAAATGATATGGGTGGTGAACTCCCATACTCATAGACAAGTCGCCTCAACCATACTATCGATTGTATTATAACCCTTACATAGACTTACTCCAGCCCGATCACTTAGTCGGGGTCTAGGGCGGGCTCGATCATACATCAAAGTGTGCACGAGACAGAGTCTCGAACAATCGCATCGCGATGCCCCAAGCTGCGCACATCTAAGGGCCACTTGGTGTATAAAAGACCGCCAGCCAGATCACAACTAAGGTCTCGAAAACCCATACTAAGACATGCATGTTATAAACATACACGCAGCATACATGTCTAGTATGAACAGCAGGTATCATTGCAATTCTCTACAAAGTATACATCTTTATTGATAACTCTTACAGAGTGCACACAGAGATCACAAGCATGTGATCCAACATTACAACAGACAAGCGGAAGCAAAGTAGGTCTGAGTACAGACAAGTTTAACAAATGGCTTAGAGAAGCCTTATCTAAAAACAAGCCGTCCACGAGGGAACCAGTCGTCTGACTGGGACTACACTAGCTTGGTCTTGGTCTGAGTCTTCATTCTTCGAGCTTCGTGGAGAAGCCACCATCGGGGTTGGTGGTTTCATCTAAAACATAGAATAAGCAAACGTGAGTACAAAGTCGTACTCAGCAAGACTTACGTAGGAACTATACTACTCATGCACATGTATCAAGGTAAAGGGAGGTGGGGTTTCACTTGCAGAAGTGCCAGCTTTGACTTGGCTAGTACTGAACTACGAGTACCAGACTTGAGGTAAGAAGCGTACACGAGTCCACTACATCTCTTCAACCACGAGATCCTAATATCAGAGTTAGAAAATTTTCCCGAAAGAATAAGAGAGTAGAATCCCGGAGTAAAGGTACGGAGAAAAGGATCCTAATACCACCAAGTTTGCGACATGGGCCGATAAGCCACATGACACTGTTAGTAAACTAGTTTGCAAAGACTAGACTCGACTTCGACCAAGGAGTTGGAAGGGGCTGTCCTACAGGCAGTCGGTTCTGATACCAACTTGTGACGCTCCCAAAGTCGGACCGTGTACAGTAATCATACACGCAAGGTACACGATCGATATCAGGGACTCACGATGAGATATCACAACACAACTCTACAAATAAAATAATACAAGATGTTTAATACAATCCAGGGGCCACGAGGGCTCGAATACAAGAGCTCGAGAGCACAAGGTTAGCGGAAGGAATAGAATCTGAGTACAGACACAAGGTACACATGAACTGCCTTAAGAAGCCTAGCACAAAAACAACAACGATCGAAAAGGCGAGGCCTCCTGCCTGGGAACCTCCAAACTACTCCTGGTCAAAGGGGAACTCGACGTCGTAGAAGGCATCGGGGATCTTCATGTTGCGGTGGTCGGCATCGGTGATCTCCTGCTCCTCAGCTCCAACGTCGACTGCAGCAGCCGATCAGGCAAAACAAAAAGGGGAAATAAAGCAAAGGTGAGTATCTAGCAAACCCGCGAGTCTTACGTCCGCTACTAAGCATTATGCATTGTATCAACGGAAAGAAGAGGCTGTATATAGTGGACTGGAAGACAGAAATCCAGAGCAAGGTTAAGAAGCTAGGCCTAACGAAAACTAGCATCTTCAGACGAGTCTTGCAGCATGAGGAGAGAATAGCCAACAGTGAATATAAAGCATAAAGTAACAATGCAGCAGAAGTTGCTGCAGCATTGTATAATAATAAGTTGTAATAATTAGCAATGCCTCCGAGTTCACCTCCTCGACATCCCCGCGAGAAAGAAAACCCGGAACCATACAGTTTAATAATAATAGTTTGTGGTGGTAAGATCCAACTTTAGCATAAAGAGTCCTGTTACCGTGGACACGGCTATTCGAATAGATTAATCTTCCCTGCAGGGGTGCACTTGTGTTACCCTACACGCACGGATCTCCAGGGTGGCGGGAACCTTGTTAGGGAACGCTCTACCGAGGCTAACCGACACTCCATAGCCCATCTTTCAAACTCAACAGAGAGGTCATCCGCCGGACTATATCCTATGTACGAGGGGCTTTGGACCCTAACCCCGACGTACTCCTGCACGATGCGAGGCTGGCCGATGAAGTTAAAGAAAATCCAAATAAGACACCACCGCGCGAGAAAATAAGACAACACCACTTCCCGGCGAAGGCCGCGGTACTGCTGACGTCTGAAGAGTCCTCGGACGACACTACGAAGCAGAGGAGCCCATAACTCGTAATTCCCACGGGTAGGTAGTGCGTCCATGGCATATAGCCAACTCAAGACATTCACTGAACCATTAGTCATTTTATTAACTTGCGGGACAACCGTTATCGTTGCCTCGACTTAACTGACCCGCGGACAACGACAACATTCAGGACCACCAGTACATCGGTGCCGGCCCTGTCGTCCCATCAAGTCTCTGCGGTTACCAACAAGGTGAACCGTCTCCTTACCTTGTCTCGCGTGTGCTCCTGGAGGAGCTCGACTTTCGTGGTTTGGTATCTCTCGCGGCCAACGATCAGGGGCCAAGCACACCGGTACACTGGTCGGACCCTCCCTATCGTCCCGTCGCAATACCTCTCGCGGGCACCGTTGGGTCGCCCGACTTCTTACCTGAAGGACAACCGTTGCTCAGGTACCTAGAGCGGCTATACGGAGTCAGCAACGATTGGAGTATGAGGATTACTCCTCGATATCTTCACTTGATGTGGCTCGGCAGAGCCGAGCTAGGGGGCCTTAGGCGGTGTCTGCATTGTACCGTACCTGTTGCAGTTATAATAAGACGTATCCGCGTCACTCCCCTGAGTGGTCACGACCCTGCTCTCTAATCCTAGCTAACAATGCGCATGTCTCACTGCTGAATATAATATATATTTATAAGGCAGCATAGGATAAAGGAAGGTACATGAAGGGACGACAAAAACAAGCTATGCAATTGAATAGGATTGTAATCGAAGCAGCAGCAGTAACCGTGCCTAGTGCAAGAAATGTACCGAAAGATAGGCGATATCTGGGGACGAGAATGGCTATGTTTGCCTGGAAGCTCGACGGTAGGGGCAGGGTCGTCGACGAAGTAGTCGTACCCGGCAGCAGTGTAGTCGGCGGTACCAGCGGGGTCTACCGAAGAAGAAAGGGGGAGAAATAGTAAATACAAAGTAAACTTAACAAACAAATGCATGACATGACATATGCAAAGTTAACAGTGTTCTAACGCAGTGCAATGCACGTTGCACGGAGCGGGAATTCATCCGGGGATGAAATACCGGCTCCGTGTGATTACCGGACAGGGGGTCCGGAGGGGGAAGGGCTCATGCCGGAGGTGTCGTGGACATCCGACAAACGTGTGGATGGTGTAACCGTGCTAGTTGAAACATTCCGGAAAAAAATTATGTTAAGAACATTTCCATGCGGAAAGTTTTACCGGTACCGGGTAATTACCAGACAGTGCAATCGGAGGGGGGATGTCTCATGTGCGGTATGTTAGAGGGGTGTGGTGGGGGTATGGGTGTCGGGACCCGGGGTTAGCGTATGCAAGCCTCGCTACAACACAATCATATGGAGAGCCGAGAACCGTACCCACTTGTCTAAGCAGACAAGGCCAAGCACAAAACGTTCTCGGAAAGCATCGAACGTGAGGGGCATCCCATCCAGGCCGGATGATCAACTGAAATGGGTCCTCATCGTCCGCACACAAGTCTAAATGATATGGGTGGTGAACTCCCATACTCATAGACAAGTCGCCTCAACCATACTATCGATTGTATTATAACCCTTACATAGACTTACTCCAGCCCGATCACTTAGTCGGGGTCTAGGGCGGGCTCGATCATACATCAAAGTGTGCACGAGACAGAGTCTCGAACAATCGCATCGCGATGCCCCAAGCTGCGCACATCTAAGGGCCACTTGGTGTATAAAAGACCGCTAGCCAGATCATAACTAAGGTCTCGAAAACCCATACTAAGACATGCATGTTATAAACATACACGCAGCACACATGTCTAGTATGAACAGCAGGTATCATTGCAATTCTCTACAAAGTATACATCTTTATTGATAACTCTTACAGAGTGCACACAGAGATCACAAGCATGTGATCCAACATTACAACAGACAAGCGGAAGCAAAGTAGGTCTGAGTACAGACAAGTTTAACAAATGGCTTAGAGAAGCCTTATCTAAAAACAAGCCCTCCACGAGGGAACCAGTCGTCTGACTGGGACTACACTAGCTTGGTCTTGGTCTGAGTCTTCATTCTTCGAGCTTCGTGGAGAAGCCACCATCGGGGTTGGTGGTTTCATCTAAAACATAGAATAAGCAAACGTGAGTACAAAGTCGTACTCAGCAAAACTTACGTAGGAACTATACTACTCATGCACATGTATCAAGGTAAAGGGAGGTGGGGTTTCACTTGCAGAAGTGCCAGCTTTGACTTGGCTAGTCCTGAACTACGAGTACCAGACTTGAGGTAAGAAGCGTACACGAGTCCACTACATCTCTTCAACCAATTACACCACTATGGTTACTTCCTCGACTTTCCCACGAGAAGCACACCATAGCACTCACGCTTATCTTGGTGTGTTTTAGAAGTATCCAGTTCAAGTTGTCTAATAATCGAGCACAGCTCTCCAAGTAGTCCCTTACCGCGGACGCGGCTATTCGAATAGTTTATTAACCCTGCAGGGGTGTACTGCTACACACATGAAACTATCAGTTACCGCCTTTGTACTCGACACCGTTCAAGAGGTGCCGGCGAGGATAATTCCCACAACTTTTACCTCACAGCCAACTCAAATTCAATGGAGATGCCTATCTGGGCTGGAATCCACATCGTGAACCCGGCCGGTTTACCGATGTGGTCCCAGAAGATGTGTGCAGGGTCCCAAGCCGGTCTGAATAGCCGTTCTTCCACTTTGCAGACCATGCCACAGACCTACCAGAACTCCAAACTAATGCGACTCATTGAACTGAGAAGGGGTGAGTTAGTAGGTTGAGCGGGGGTCCATGTGTTCAACATGTGGTAGTACTCTTCGTCTTTGATCACCACACAAGAACTCGGGCTTAGGGCGGTGTTCAACGAGACAACCCATTGTGTACTCCTACACAGCCTCTCATCGTTCACCTTGTATTAGGGTAGATTCACCAACACAGTTTCACTTTCATCAATACCATGTTCACTATCATCCCGACTAACATCAAAACATCCTCATTGTAAACTCTAAGCATGCAATAAGCAGTAACAGTTGCAGGGGCCACATGATATCAGTCAACTCCTATGTCGGCTAGGATTGTGGTTTGCTTACTACTGTGACAAGATGATAGGTCATGCATCGGATATGGGTTCAACTATGCGGTAGAATCGATACAAGGTGATCTCCTAAACATGCATAAGCGAGACTGAGAGGGAATTGGGATTTTATAGACATGATCAAACGGAGTTTTCTTTCCTTGCTGATGGGGTTTCGATAACGGTGTCTTCAACGAAGGGGGTGGCCTCCGATTCCGGTTGCACGTCTATCAGCAACATGACAATCATAGGATCAACATAATGTACAATGCACAATCACATGAATAAGATTGTAATGGTGATGTTCAAGGTACTAATGTGTTGAGCATTCTATTTAAAAGGAGTATATTGCATTTGAAATGCAATTTCAAACTCCATTTGATTTATCGATGAAGTTCAAATGCATTTGAATGCATGAAAGTTCATTTGAAAAGGTTGATCATGAAGTTATGTGGTATAGTTGAGATAATGTTTCTGATGTGGGGGTGAAACCATTCAAATTAAGTGTGTTGCAAAGTCAATTGCAAAATCACTCCAAATTTGAATTTGAAAAGTATCCATATGCATGTTTTCTACTGTTCACCCATTTTAAAATGGTTAAACATGAAAAAAATTGCATATTCATAATCCTTGTATTTTTCTGATAATTTTGGACATATTATTTGTCCAATTTGGAGTAAATATGAATTAGTTATTGAATTTCAAAGTTTAAAGCATTTTCTAGAATTTTCTGAAATTTCTTTAATTCATTTCTAATTTTCTGGAAATTCATTTACTGCGTCATGCTTGCGCAAGATGACGTCAGGGGGGGGCTGACGAGTGGGCCAACCCTGTCAGTGGGTCTGGGGTTAATCCCCGTTTAATTAAACTGACAGGGGTGGTTAAGAGGGACAGGGCCCCACCTGTCGGTGACTTGGGGCCAAATAACCAGGGGTTTAGCCCCTAATTAAGTGGACGCGTCGGCGGCTGCCGGCGTTGAGCCGCCGGTGACCTGCAGCCGCGGCGGCGCTCCACTGAAATGGCGCTCCCAACCACCATTTGGCACGGGGAGAGCATAGGACTGCTCCTCGAGCTCGTCTGCGTCTCGCGGTGAACACGGGGGACCCTGGGGGCACCGGAGCTACGCCGGCGATGACCTCCCGCGGCGGCCGTGGCTCGGTATGAGGCGGCGCATCGGCTAGGCGCACGTGCTTGGCCAGTCCCTGCGCCGTTCGATTCCTGGAGGCTCCAGGAGCACTAAGGACAGCTCGCAGAGGTCTTTGGAGCACGGAAGCGAGCTCGTGCTTGGCCATGGCGGCGGCTGAGCTCGGCTTCCATGGCGGACGGGCTAGACTGCGAGGGAAGACGAGCGAGCAGAGGGGAAAATCTCACCGGAGTACGGGGAGATCGATGGTGTAGTCAAAGGAGGGGGGGAGGTTCAGGTGACCGGGAATCGACGACGCCGAGCTTCGGGGTCCGGCGGCGGCTCGGGGACGATTCCGTCGGCTTGAAGGCGAATCAGCTCCCGATCCCTAGCAAGGTGATGAAGACGACGGCGGTGAACACAATGGACACGATGGCGCTGCGTCTTGACGTCAATGGCCGCGCAGGAACGGCGGCGCGCTCTGCGGCAGTGCTCGGGCGGCAACGAAATCGGGCGAGGGAGACGGGGAGGGTGTTTGTGGAGAGGGGGAATGGAATGGGAGGGCTTCAGGGCGTCTCCAGGCGTGAGGAGGTGGCGCGGGAGAAGCAGGAGGTGGCCAGGGGCTCGTCGGCGGCCACGGCATGGTCGCCACGCAGCTCCCTGCGTGCTGGCCTGGGGAAGACGACAAGGGAGTGCGGGCTGGGCTGGTCCAAAAAGGCCAGGGGGGACTAGTCGGGCTTCTTTGCCCAGGTAAGCTTCTGTTCTTCTTTTCTATTTCTTTTTCCGACTTTTGTTTTGGTTCTGCTAAAAAAATAGCAAACCAATTTATAAAATGCTGAAACTTTTTACATGGCCTCAAAATAATATAGACTAGCCACTTATAAAGTTTGGCATTTTTTAAAATTCAAATAATTTGAATCTTAACTCAAATAGGGGTTTTTGATTAATTCCAAGGCACTGTTTAAATATTTGAAAAATCCATGAGCATGGGGTGGGTCCCACATCACTTGATATGTGATCACACTCATTTATAAGACTTTTCAAAAATCTAATATGAATTTTTGGAGAAGATTTTTATCTGGCCTTTTGAATTAATTCATCTGGGGGGGTTCCTTCTCCCATTTTGCTTTTGATTTTGATTTCAAGGATTTCTTTTTGAAAATTTAACATGATGCAAGTGACTTACTAACCCTAGCACATTACCTAACAGAGGGTTCTGACAGTATTCTTATTCATTGTATTTTTCTGATCAACTTTGATATATAAAATATTTTCATCGGAGTTACGATTTAAAAGATATTAAATTTCAAAGTTTAATCAAATTATATTAATTTATGAATTTTCTTTTATTATTTAAATAGAAACATTATCCACAACAGGTTTGACCAGTCAACTGACAGGTGGGGCCCCTCTGTCATACACAGTGGCTAACAACTCATTTTTTTATTTACACAGTAAGGAGGGTCCCACTTGTTAGCCACACAATTTTAGTAAATCATTTTATTTAGTTTAAACCAGTGAGGCCCACATGTCATTCACACAGGGCAAACATTAATTAATCTAATCATTTTTTTAGAACTTAACAGGGGTGGGCCTACATGTAAGTCAGAGGGTTTTTTTGTACATCTAATTTTAACAGAGGGGTGGGGTATGCTAATTAGGGGGTTAGCCCCTAATGCACCTGAGGACCTGCCCCGCGGGAAGTTGCACAACCGTGCCCTTGTGGACGGCCACGCACGGGCTCAGGCCATCGACGGCCATGGCCGGCGAGCACGCAAGGGGCGACTTCAAGGGCGCATGGGGCGTGGCCAGCGCAAGCGGGCACGCGGAGGGCGCGGCCAGCACGGGCGCAACGAGCAGAGCTCACAACACGCGGGGGAGCGGCCATGGCGAGGACATCGGCAGCTGCGCGGCGGAGGGGGTCTACGACGGGGGGATATGAAGGGGGAAGGGGGGAATGGATGCAACTCACAAAGGGGAGGCGAGTGGTGAGCTCGGGCGAGACGGGGGTGGCCGGAGGACGCCAAATCGGGCGGCGGACGACGACGTCCGTGGCGGGGAAGATGAGAAGGGGGCGGCGTGTACGGGGCACCGTAGCTTGATTCGTAAGAGGTGGCCAATGGCCACAGCCACGGCCACGGCGGCGACGCAACCACCGCGGAAATTGGGCCCGAGCAAAATTAGAGAGAGAGGGAACTAGCGGGGAGGGGGAGAACTGGATCTCGATCCAGTTTCCACGGGGTGGGGGGGTGGGTGCCGGGCCTTATCTTCACGTGGGGGGGCAGGTGAGGGGAAGAGGGGGCGGCATGGCCACAGCCATGGCGTCGTGGGTGGGGGGCAAGGAGCAGGTGAGGGGAAGAAGACAAGGGAGGGGGAAGGTGGGCTGGGCTAGGTGGGCCTCGCCCTGGGTGTAGGTTAGGGTTTATTCTTTTTATTCTTTTTTTCTGTTCTTTATTGTTTGTATTTAATTTATACAACAAATGGTTTTTATTAAATACCAAACTTGCTCCTATATTAGTGCCACACTATACTGAGGTACCATAAGAAGTTTGGGGGTTTTATAAACTATTATCATATTTTACTTAATTATTAATTGACTAAACTTGAGTACTAAAGCTACTATTTTTATTTATTTATAATATTAAAATATTTCAATAAAATTGGTTGCAACCAAACCATGATCAAATTATTATTGGCAAGATTTAGAAAAAGTTCCATGAATTTTGGTGACACTTTTATTTCCACATTGTTTTTAATCCATGTAATAAAATCCCAATAATATTTTATTAGGCCCTATAGATAATTAGGCATTTAATAAAACTGGTTTCATAGTTGTTGGTTTAACTTTTGGTTCCACTTATTAATTGAATTCTAGGGAATTTAACATGCAAACCAAATTTGGAATTTGGTTTTGATTTTTGGACAAGTGGCAGACTGACTTGGTGATCACAAAACTTGACTCATAAATATCACCCAACACTTTGAAGATCCTCACAAAGTTTGAGAATAATTAGAATTGACTTAACATGTGTTCTAATTTAAATAGGCCACTTGGTTTTGGAATTTTTAATCGGGTTGAATTTGAATTGAGATTAGATCCAATGTGATCAAGCTCTGTAATTCAAAATGACTTATCTTAATCAGGAGGATTACTGTAGCTTGACACCCGGGGTGTTACAGGTTTCTCTCTCTGCCACGGTTCTCTCTCATGTTCTCTCCCTCTCTCTCTCTCCCCTGGACAATCCCCTCTCCCCTACGCCTAGCCTGCACCCGTACTTGAGCCCGAGGCAAAGCCGTCCCTCTCTCCACGCGCCCCTCCCGTTGCCATCTCCAGAAACCACCATCCGAGCCAACAAACACTGAAAACCGCTCCCGAGCCTCGCCCCGAACCTCCTCCTCTCTTGCAGCCAACCCGAGAAGCTTCTCCCTCGTTCCCGGCCATGGTTTGCCCGCCACCGCCCTGCTCGCCAATCATAGCCCGCGCTCACCACCATGGACGCGGTGCACACCTCCCCTCGGTACACCGGCCAACTGCTATAAAAGGAGCCACGCAGGCCCCTCTCCAACTCGCCCTCACCACTCCTCCCTCCCCTCCTCATAGCTGCATACCAAAGGGCGAAGCCCTGCTCGGCCAAGCGACTGAACGAGCAAAGCGCTCGAGCTCGAGCCCGACTAGCAGAGAGGTACCCCAGCCCTGCGCCCCTGCTTCACTCCCTCCTCGCTACTCACCTCACTCACCAGCGCCCAGATCCATTCACACCACCGAACCTCACCCCGTCCAGAAAACAGAAGAGGAGGCAGAAGAAAAGAAGAAGAGGAGGAAGGAGTAGCGGGAGAAGGAGGAGAAGGAAGGAATCAGGGAAGGCGAGGGGTGGGGAGGCCGACGTGTCCACCTCTGTTCTTCTTGCGAAGACGGAGAAGCCCGGAGAGGCGACGCCCAGGAGAAGAAGCCGCTACCCCGATCCGTCCCCGAGCCAAGCGTCTTTGCCCCGCTCGTTCTTCGTCGCCGTTCGCCACCGTTTTTGCCAAAAATGGAACCATCGCGTCGGCCCGGACCTCCGCTACCCATTCCCGCCGCCCTCGCCTCCACGAGCACCTCCGGTGAGCCCCTGCACTTCCCTTGTCGCCATGGCCAGGACCGACCTGACCTGGACCGTGCTCGTGGGGAAAACACCCCACGGTCGTTCGATCAGGCCGCGATCCAACGGCCCAAATTGCCCCGTACCCCTTCGTCGGTAAACAAAAAAAACTTCACCAGCGCCCAGCAAACAAGCCCGGACCGCTGAAAAAAAATGTCGTGGGCGCAGTATAGCGCTGGGCCGGCTGAATATTTGTTTTTCATTTTAATAAAGCAGCAAGGTAGAAATACTTTTAGAAAAATCATTATAAGTCAGAAAAATATGAAACAAACTTTGTTTTGCTCCTAGGATTATTCCCTATTTTTCTGCTTAGTTACTATTATTATTTGCAGAAATATTATAGTGGTCATTTCTTTTATTATTATTGTTGTTCGCTTTACTTGTTGCTTAGTTAGTAAAAATAAAAGTATTATCTTTGTTTAATATCTAATTAAGGTATAGTTTAATAATAATAATAATGATAATAAAAAAAATATAAAATACTTTATCTATTGTTGTTCACATTAATGTCTCATATACATTTATTTAAATTGTTAATAATAAAATAAGTTAAATGTAAATTTCTACAATTATATTTCTAACCAGTAGCTTTTTGTTATGTTTATTAGATAATTGTGGTTCTTAAATTAGCAAGTTATTTATTTAAAGAAGTGTGTAAACAGAGTTGCTACACTGGCCCAACCCACTGTAGAAACTTAAACCCTGATCAAATTATTAAACTCGGCTAGTGCTGATCATCTTATCTTTATTTATATTGTACAGAACTGTTATATTATTAGAAAAATAATGACTCATCAGAAAAATATGAAATAAATTTTGTTGTGATCCTCTGTTTATGCTTTATTTTTCTGTATGAGTGGAATTGTTGATTTCTTGAATAAAATTCAGGACCATGTTATTAATATTGCTAGTATTTCATGCTTATGGTAATTTTAGTTTATTTTCTGTTAACAAATTAAATATGTTAACATTTTATTATGATTGTCATTGGACATTAGCTAATTATTGTATTGTTATTTAATTAAATTTATTAAGTAAAAACATGACCTAAGGCCATAAAAATAAGAATAAAGACTTGTGTAAACTCCTATGTAATGTGTTGCTTAATTGTTTGCTTAGCCATATAAACTTGTTAAACTACCATTAAAACTTCTGCCCACATGTGTTACTCTGATTATACTTGTTGGTATGACTCATGTGTTGCTTTGATTGCGTGCTAGTGATGGTTATGCTTGTTGCATGCTTGCTTTGAATGATGTGATGGTAATTCTGTGCTATTTTCCGCAACGTGTAGACGAGATGCTTGACGTTACAGGTGAAGACTCCTTCCAAGCCGAAGAAGCCGTACCAGGAGACACCACCGAGGAAGGCAAGCCATCTTTAAAAACTCAAACCCTTGTCCTACATTTTTACTTTCTTTGTACCATATTATATATCATGCTACTGTTATATCATTTTGGGGATGGGATTGTATTAGTTTATTAGGTGAAACACCACATACCTTGTAAGCCTACCTATTTGGGAGAAATAAATTAGACACCGATGATCTTGATCCCTAGCCTTCCTAAAGAACTAATGACAACATAATAATTTGATTAATCTTGCTCCACCCTAATGAATTGGCATACATCTAAGAAGATGTGATGGCCAAGATTGTGGTTGTTGGAAACATCGTTGGACATATTCAAAGTCTAGAGGGACTCTCTATAAGTGCCGCCGAAACCTAGTCTTACAGTACAACCACAATACTCTGGTATGGGGCAGGGCTAGTTGGAAGCTTGTTTATCTTAGTACGGGGGTCTTATAACTACACATGGATGTTTCATTCCACGAATCTGATAGCCCTCGAAGTCGAGTGGTGAAATTCGCTAGGCTTGGCGTCAGAGGGAACCTTGGTGCTCTTCGACTAAGGTGCAGGCTTGGGTCCAAGAGGAGCATGACCTGACACGCGGATAGTCCATGTAGTACGCAAGGGGTAGATTCACCTGTACTAGGATAGACAAGGGGAAGACTACGGTCGATTATCCGAAAACCGCATACTGAGGTGTGACGATCCGTGGGGATTCACGGCGGCTGTATCGAATGTTGTGGGTAAAGTGTACACCCTCTGTAGAGTGAAAACTATTCGAGTAGCCGGAGTCCGCAGTCATGGACAACTAGTGAGGCCACACTTTGTGGGGAATAGATAAGAAATTCTAGTACTGTAATTATGGTTCACGATGATGTTGTTGGTATTATGAAAAGGGTTGGACATGATTAAATCAAATATAATTTATGGGATTAAAATTTTCTAAGAATAAAATCTTACCAACGCAACTAATATTGAGTAGTTAGGTTCCCCCATATTAAACCCCACCATATGGCTATGCCATTATTTTCCTATACAAAAGTCTTGTTCATTTCTTTTAGGTGGTTTGCGAGTACTTTGTATGTACTCACGGCTTTGTCCCTGGTTATTCAATCATCCAGGCTTGGAGGAGCAGGTATTTGACGATGACGCGTCTGACGATTACTAGGACAGGCTATGCTTTGGACTACCCTGTGGATTGTGCCGCTGCTATCTATCATGCTTTTGCTTATTCAGCTGCCATTTGAGCCCAATGAGGCAATGTAAGACTGCTATTTGTAAGATTTGTACTCGGTATTATATGAACGTTGAGACTATGATGTCCATGTCAAGTTGTGTGTCATGCGACACTGATCATGGGAGCATGACAGTATAGACAGCTGGCCGCTCCGGATATATAATCCGGGGTGCCCACAAATTAGTTATTAATTTTCAAAGTTTAATTGAATTTCTGCCTTTGCTGGACCTTCTTTTAAATAGAAAAAGGATTACTGCGTCAGCATGACCTCATGCTGGCGTCAGGGGGCCTCTGACTAGGGGGGCCCACTTGCCAGCCTCTGTGGGGTTAATCCCCTCTGTTTAATTAACAGAGAGGGGGTTAGAGGGGCTGGGGCTCCACCTGTCATCGGCTGTTAGGGGGATTAGGGGGTGATTAGTCCCCTAATCACCTACCACGTCGGCTCGCCGGGGTTTGGCCACCGGTGACCCAACCGCACGGCGGTGCCCACTGCGGACGGTGTCTCCGGGCACGGCTGGGCACGGGGAAGCTACCAGGGGGTAGCCCGTGCTCGCCCGCTTCAAGTTGTGCAACCAGGGAGGCCAGGGGGCGGCCGGAACCTTGCCGGGGTTGAAGAGTGCAGCGGACGGAACCACTGACCATGGCGAGGAGGCGATTCCGGCCATGGGGAGACACGCGGGATGGGGCAAAAGAAAGAGGGGCTCACCCAGGACGCGAAGGCGTCGACGATGAAGACGGAGGAGGTGCATAGGAGAGGAATTTGACGCCGGGATCCGTAGCGGCCGGCGATGAAGACGACGAAGGGGCGGCGTCTACGGAGCTTCCCGTCTCGATTGCCCGCACGTGAAGACGAAGGCGACGTCGTGGAGTCTTCTTGACAATCTTGCGCGGCGAGATGAGCTCGGTGGCCACGCGTTGTGCTCGGCGGCGAAATCGCGAGAGAGAGGGGGAGGGTGAACAGGAGCTAGGGGAAAAGTTGCTGGACGTTCTGGGCGTCGTCGTGGCATCCTGGGGGAGAAGAGGGGGCCCTGGAAGCTCCTCGGTGGCGTGCGCGGCGGTGAGCTTGCCACCGAGCTGCTTCGGGCGCCTGGGAGGAAGACGACACGGGGGTAGTGGGCTTGACCCGGGTGCGTTTAGTTGGGCCCAAGGCCAATGGGGTTTGGCTGGGATTCTTTTTCTTTTTTTTCTTCTCTGTTTTCCTGTTTCTGTTTTGTGTTTTGCTTTGAAATAAATAGCAAAGCATTTTATAAAATCTCCAAAACTTTTATTTGGCCTTACATGGCATATAGTTAGCCACTCCCAAGATTTGAAGATTTTTTAAATTCAAATAATTTGAATTTCAAATCAAATAGGGTATTTATTTAATTCCCAAGCTCTGCTTGGACTTTTTGAAAAATCTTGGAGCATGGAGTGGGACCCACTTCACTTTATATGTGATCATTTTTAATTATCAGACTTTTCGAAAATAATAGAGGAATTTTGGGAAGCAATTTTTTGTCTTGCCATTTAATTAAATTCTTTTGGGGCTTTTCCTTTTCCCCAATTGGATTTTTTTTGAAAACTTTTACATGATGCAAAGGAGCAACCTAACACTAGCACATACCTAAAAGAGGGTTGTGACACTGGTGCTCCGGCCATGGCGGCGGAGCGCGTGGACGATGGCCTATGAGCAAAGATCGAGGTCGGGGACGAGGGGAATCGACGGAGGAGCTCACCATGGAGCTCGAGGACATGGCTAGGAGGCGAGGGGGCGACTGGAGCAGCGGCGTCGATGACGAGGTTGTGGCGGCGGTGGGCGGAGATGAAGACGATGGCGAGCGTATGGGCGGCCCTGGCTTGACCCGATGGATGTAGCCGGAGGAGACAACGATGAATCTCTTGGACACTGAGAGGCGGTGCGAGGAGGTTGATGGCCGCGTGAGCTCACAGCTACGCGTCCATGGTGGCTCGGGTGCGACGAGGAAGATGAAGGCGAGGGGGGGAAATGGCGTGCAGTGGATCGGTTAGGGTTCCCGGTGAGGCTCGGGGTTCTTATCGACCAGGGGAGCCGGTGGATGGCCGCCACAACAGCCACGGTGGCTGGATGACCGCCAGGATGCCAACATGAACAGGAGGTAGAATAAAAGGGAGGGTGGGAGCTGGGCCTTGGTTGGGCTTTGCCCAGGGCGTATGATAGATCTTTCTATTTTCTTTTCTTATCGGGTGCTCATTTCTTTTCACTTTTATTTGTGGAAAAAGTGAAACATGTTCCAGTATTTGTGTTACACATAATTATAGTGCTACAAAAAGTTTGGGGAAAACCCAAATTCATTTTTTCTTTTATAAAGTTCAAACAATTAAAATGGGTTATTTTAGCCACTGTTTTGATTTATCTATATTATTTAACCTTGTAATAAAATACCATTACTCATGACCTACTGATTTTTTAACATTTAATAAAATAGGTTGCACAATTTTAGCTAAAATTTTATTTCCACTTTTGTGTTTAATTCCAACCAAGGGGATTCAAATAAGATTTGATTCACTGGTTAGTCATGAATAGAGTGATCACTGCAGCTTGACACTGAGGATGTTACAACCTATAGGCAGTAGGCTACGCTAAAATCTCTGAAAGAACTAGTAGCAGCTAAGTAACCACGGTGGGGGGGGAGGCCGTTAGTCGGGCTCAAGCCTCCACCGTCATCAACCTAGGTTGAATTAAATCTAGATCATCTGACGCGGCGCACCGAAACCTACCAGTCGTCCCTTCGGCGCAGGGGGCGAGGCAGATTCGGAGCCCCGCAGACCCCCCAAGAACCCAGCGGGCGCGGGCGCCTTCCTCCTGAAGAAGGAATCTGGAGAGAGAACGAAGCCCACGTCAGAGACGAGGGAGAAGAAATCACGGGTGAATCTGAGGAGCTCGGGCGGGGTGGGGGGGTGGCCTGGGTCAGAGACGGTGGCGGGTATGGATTTCGGTGTACCGATTGCCCCACCCGTAGCTCAACTGGTGGTTATTCCTTCGCCACCGGCCGCCGGGCGTGCGGTGGATCTAGTGCGAGATGTGAGCAAGGGAACTATGTTGATATTGGGGAGGTTTCCGATTTTGGTAGCGCGGTTACCTTCTCACGAAACCTGGTGTGTACTCTGCGTACTTGATTCGTATGACAGGTGGAGCCATGGTAAAGAAGCGTGCGAATGTAAAAAAAAGAAAGAGAAGCGCGCGCACATTATTTTTCTCGACCAGATTTTTTCCTATTGCCGGGAGAGAATGGATGGAAGAGGAAAAATTGGCGTGAAATAAAAATTTATGTACGAGGGAGGAAAATTGAAACGAAACTAATTATAAGTTGTGTTATTATTTTCATCTAACCCGTGATAGGCACTTGTACATATATTTGTAGCAACCACAACAGGGTTCTTCTATATACCAACCATAATCGCGACCTACTGCTGGTGGCATAACCGATTGGCTTCCTCTGATAATGCGCGCAAGGAAGCATCAGTCGTGGACGCTGCCTGGTTTCGCCCGCCCCTCCCTTTACTCTTGTTGGGGACGAGGTCGTGGCATGCAGGGACTCAACCACACTGATCTTCTCAAGTTGGTCGTTGAGGCAGCGTCGGCACCGCCCGAATGTCTCCGCAGTGGTTTTCGATCGGTCGATGGCCTAGGCCTTTGCGAGCGCGACATTTACGAGGACGTAGTCCGATTCGATGTACAACATCACGAACGCGGCACGACCACTATCGGGGTGTTGTGATGATGTTATACCGCCACCGTGTCCGAGGAAATGCAGAAGGTGCCTGGGCGCGTTCGCGAGCGCCAGGTATGACTCTTTCCTCACGCCGACTAGGCGATGCGAGGGGAGTGATGATAGTGGTGAGTCGGCGAGGGCAATGCCATTTGTGGTCATATGGGGAGCTTGGGGTGTATCTGGAACTCCTCTCCTTTTCGGGAAACTCAGGAAGGAGGGGCCCCTTTTTCTGCTCCTCTTCATCATCCGAGGAGACCACGATCTACTCCTTCGATGGTGTAGAGGAGGACGACAACCCGAAAGACTGCATGCAACGACACCATGACCCGTTGCAACAAATATAGGGCAACATATAAGATATGTTGTACTAAAATAGGGTCACGAGCTGTAAGTCTGTAGTGCATAAGTTGCACCGGTTATATCCATATCTACTGTGAATTTTGCAACGTATAATAAAATGTTGTATAATTTGTGATGCTTTATGGGGGTATCCTTGTAGTGAATATCCATCACATAAGACTCCAGAATACCGAAGGAGAGCTGGAGGGCCACCACCCCGTCCAGGCGCCTCCCTGGCACGGCCCAGGGGGTGGCCACGCCACCTAGATGCCTGGAGCATGGGGGCGACCCCTAACACCCCTCTTCGGCCTATATTTATCTATCATACCAAAAATAGTTAAATACCAGGGGGACACCCCTTTGTCGTTGTCTTCTCCACCACCATGATCGCCTCCAGGATGCGCCGTGAGTAGTCCCCCTTGGACCATGGGTCCATGACCAAGAGCTATGTGATTGTCTTCTCTTCAATCTTGTGCTTCAATGTTTAGCCCTTGTGAGCTGCCTATCATGATCAAGGAATATATGTACGAATTCATGTTTTGCTATGTTGAGTTTGCTGGGATCCGATGGATTATGATATAATGTTTAGATTGTGATGAGTAATATGTTTGGTTTACTTATATATTTTTGTTCTTGAGTAGTCTTGCATGTTCTCCGTTGCGTTTGTTACTTTGGACAAGTAGTATATTGCAACTCCAAGAGGGAGCATAATGCTAGATGATGGGTTCATGCCTTTCGATATCTAGGTTGAGTGACAAAAATATGAGACTAGGGAATGTGTTGTGGCCATTAGGGGTAAAAAAATCGTGCTTATGATTGTGTGTCATAAGGATTGCTTACATTTCACATAGAGTGTTAAGGAAGTTGTCCGTTGCTTTGAGCTTACAATTTGGTTGGAGTTCACAAATAAATACCAACGAGATGTTCTAGATAGATACCTCAAGGTGGATGATTAGTGAGTAGATACTGATGAATAAACGGTCTTCTTGTCTTGGTGTAATGCCCATACGATTGCGGCTCTTACTTTCTAGTAACATAATTAGCATTGCGGTGTGTTTATAATTCAGTCATTTGCCCAGCTGTAATTTGTTTACCTAGCATAGTTGTTTACCATATTTTGGCAGAGGGAAATCACTAGTGAAAGTCATGGCACCCCGGTCCATATTCTCACAAAAGTTTACACCTTCGTATTTACTATTTACTTTTGCTTTCAGTCGCATTATTATTTTCCCTTGTGTTTCATCCTTTGTAAACAACAAGGACAGAGAGATTGAAAACCTCTCTGTACTCGTTGGGAGCAAAGTTTTTTGTGTTCTTGTTTGCACGTCCACGCCTTTTGTCAGCGCCAGAGCAGCAGAAACCTTTTGTTGACTCACGAACGCTCCTGGTTCGATAAACCTTACAGTACCCACATAAGGGAAATTTTCTTCCATCTATATCCTAACCTTCCACTTGGGGTAACCAACGAGGATGTGTTATCTACACTCATCACCTAGCGCGCGCTATATGGTCGTTTTTTTATCACGCAACGCTCTTTTAGCACGCCTGTTGGAGATGCCCTAACATGGAGAGATAGGAGATGAAGGAGATAGACAAGTGCTCACAAGGGCGGCGGCAGAGTTCAGCCGAGGAGCTACGGCGGAATCCACCTCGTTTGTCGACGCTCGTGGTCGCGTCGACGACGGAAGGGGTACATGAGGGTCGGGACGTCGGTAGGAGCAGGAATGGTGACTTGCGGGGGTGCACCGGAGTCAATAGGAGGGTCTCCATGGTTGCGGAACGACACTGGCTCGACCGATCCGGGGGGGGAGGGGGGCAGAAGAATATGATAAAAAACTTAACATCGGTTGTTGGAGTCGTGCAAGCGATTCTTCTCGTTTTACATCACCGGATCTGGTGATGTATATTTACATCACCAGTGCGCTATTTTACATCGCGATGTAAGTTTTTTCTAGAAAAAATTGTATATGGTTGTCGTCACTACTAGGGAATGCCCTTTTAGTGGCGTCCTTTTTTCTGTTTAGTGGCGCATTATGGATGCGCCACTAACTATAGGTGGCGCATTCTGGATGCGCCACCCCTAAAACCCTTAGGCGTGGCGCATTAGCGCCACCTATAAGCTCTTAGGGGTGGCGCATTCTGAAAAGACGCCACTATTAAATTTTTTTAAATTTTGAATTTTGAATCTGGATCTGGAAAACAATTTTTTTATTTTATTTTTTTATTTTTATTTTTTCTTAATCTTAGGTTAGTATGCTTAATGCCCGGTCACTATGCTTAATCTCAGGTCAAACTAACCTCCGTGGTCAAACTTCTCCGAGGGTCACCCATCCTAGCACTACTCCAGCACCAGCACGCTTAACTTCTCAGTTCTATTCAACTCTCACTCCAGCTCACCTAGCAGGCACTTGTTGATATATCTAACATATAAATCCTATTAAACCATGTTGATGTCTAGGACCTTGTTAATTTTCAACATTTTTTTGAAACTTTCTCGATGGGACCATTAGCATATTTTGAACATTTTAAAAAAAATTGATTTTTTTTAATATTAAAAAAAGTTATGTTACTAGTGGCGCATTTCATAAAAAATGCGCCACTACTAAGTTCAAAAAAAAATTCAATTTTTTCTCTTTTTTTGGGCCTCCAGATCTTCAAACGCCCGTAACTTTTTTCTGTTAGGTTTTTGAGGATGATTTTTCATATAACTTTTCGAGTAGATGATTTTTCATATAAAAAACTTTTTCATCGGAGGTCGTATGCAAAAGTTAAGCACATTTTACGAAATTCTTGGGAGATTTTGCAAAAAAAGTCGAAATTCATATTTGTAAATTTTCCTAACAACTAGACCACATATCATTTGGGAAACTTATTTTCTTTTATTTTTTGGACATTTCTATCATTTTCTTTAAAAAAATTCAAATTGAAAAGGCGGTCCACGGGGGGGGGGGGTGTATTTGAGAATTTTCCAGCGCAGTTTTTTCTTATTAGTGGCGCATATGGGAAATGCGCCACCCCTAAGAGCTTATGGGTGGCGTATTCTGGATGCGCCACTAATAATTCCTTAGGGGTGGCGCATTGCGCATTTTTTACCAGTGCGCCACCCCTTACAACATAATGGCGTATTACATATAAAATGCGCCACTAATAACCTTTTCATGTATAGCTATTTCCCTATTAGTGCGTTGGAGATTTTTATCCCCTTTGTACATCAAAAACAGTTAACCGCTATCATACAACGACTATTAATGATGCTGTTAGGGATAGGTTAATAAATTTATACTACCTCTATCCACGTGTATTGAGCATACATGTAGTTTCAGATCATCAATTTAACTTACTAAACGTAATTTATATGTCATTTAAAGTGTATCATTAGATTCATATGATTATGTAGTTTTTACATATATTTTTTGTCATATATAACACATATTTAGTTATTTTAATCGATGATCTAGAACTACGCGCATGCTCAACACACCCGGACGGAGGTAGTACCATTTTTGTATGGTTTTTTCACAAGTCTAGGACATGCGGTAATAAATCGATCTAAACTTCTTACTAATGTGTATTGACATCCAATATAACGAGTTGGTCTCACATGGCAGGCGTTAGCGTGGTACAAACGAGCGTGCCGGCCGCTGACTAGGATAAAGTACGGCTCATTCGCACCAATTTTACTAGGATAAAGTGCCGGCCGCTTGCGGGGGTGCACCAAACCCTTTGTGGCACACCCCTCTCTCATCCTTTATTTCGCGCTATGATGGCGGTGACAAGCGGCTTTGTCGGTGGTGTAGCAGTGGCGGTGGCGAAGGTCACAATGGAAACCCTCGCGACTTTGGGAGCGCAGCGACGGGAGGAATCAACGACGGCAACTCTCGTAGTTATTATCCAACTCTTGTGATGATGCCAAGTTCTTGGAGCAGACGGTGTCCAAGCTGCAACGGGCAAGGTTGGATCAGATTTGGGTGGCCAACCCTACGACTAGCCATCACTAGGCAAGCGGAATCGATGACATGACTTGAGTAAAGCTTACTCAATTCACTTAAGGGTTAGATTTATTTTTGGAGATATGCCCTAGAGGCAAATAAATAAAAATATATTTCATTATCATATCTTAATTGTGTTGTGATTCGCGGTACGCTATGCTACCGCCATATTAAAATTTCTACCGCGCACACCCAAGATCGCTACTGCTAGAAATGAACTACGTGATGAGGGTTTACCACTAGATGCACACTCACGAAAGCTGACGTGGGTGAACGGTGACAAATCTCATGGTTAGGTACCCTGGGTTTCGTAGAGGAGGAAGAATATGGCGCGCTGGTAGATTTGGACGGCTTACAAGCAACATGGGGGACACGATTTACCCAGCTTTAGGCCCTCAGAGGGAAGACCCAACATGATGTTTGTGTGATATTGTATTACGAGGGAGGTGTTACAATTGTGTCTACGAACCCCTTGGGGGATGCCCCTACCTGGCTTTATATAGATGGCCATGTAGGGTTTAAAAAGAGTCCTCGTCTAGTACTGCAAGTATTCGAGTTAGGCATCGTATCTTATTTCGTCGGGTCGGTCCACCCGAGTGCGCTTCACGTGGGCTTGTCAGGCTTCTAGTGGGCCGCCGTTCTTAACACACGTCGATTATCCTCATGGAGGGGACCCGCGGGGTTATCCCCTCATCAACATCAGAAGGAGATTTGGCGATGTGCATCGGCGGCTGCTCCCCGCGAATCCCGGATTGCGATCCCTCGAACAACCCCTTGAACGGAATCCCTCGAACGGTTCATCCAGAGCACCACAGGTGCGGCGCCCCCAAGGGACTGTCAGGTTCGGCGGTATGGCTTGGATGTGGAGTGGCAACGACTATAGGGTTGTGGATTGTTCTATACCCCTTAGGGGGTTCACCCTAGCCTTTATATAGACATCCACAGCGTGGACTCAATCCGTGAGGCCATCCGTACCCTCCATCCAAAACCACACAAGTCACATCCGAATGAGCTCCTGTCCCTTAAGCGCGTGACCCTATAGGTTCACGCAAACATGGATACGACCCGGATCACATTCGATTTGATCAGTCGATAGTGGTTCCTAGCAGAACGTGTTGGATCTCGTATGTGTGTAAAGTCATAAGATGAACCATTACAAAGTGTCATATGCAACATAACTTTTGCCTCACAATATATGTTGTCAAGTTCAAGGCGAGTACTTGCAACCCTTGTGGTAGCTTGACCTCTCTTCTCCAAACCGTGATATAGATTCCCAAACAGGATTAACACTTAAGCACAACCATGTCCATGCCCAATGAATCTTAACAATCGAGAGGGCCCAAGGAATATCTATCCAAGTTGGAGGGGCAAATCCCATCTTGATCAATGATACGTCCCAAACGTATCTATAATTTGAGCCTTTTACTCTTTGTATAATTACTTTTACTCAATCGTATGGGCATTACACCAAGACAAGCATTTTACTCTTTGTACCATAATTAGCATTGCGACATGTTTCTAATTTTCTCAATTGCTTAACTGCAATTTTTTCACCCAACATAACTGTTTACTATCTTTTGGGAGGGAGACATTACTAGTGAGCACCATGGTACCCCGGTCCATATCTTCATCATAAGTTTACACCGCTTTAATTTACTACTTTACTTTTCCTTTCGTTGCATTTTTGCTATTACCCTTTGCATTTGACCCTTTGTAAACAACAAGGCCGGAGAGATTGACAACCTCTCTATTGGGAGCAAAACTATTTGTGTCTTGTGTGTAGGTCCAGACAAGCAATTTCTGGCGCAGGTCCTGTCGAATTATGCCTTAGCTAATTTCTAGCGCCGTTGCTTTTCACCTACTTGTTTTCTTCGGAATCCTACTGGAGACAAACCTTACGCTCTGACGTGTGAGTGAAATTCCCACTGTCTACATAATAACCTTGCACTTGGTGTAACCAACGAGGAGGTGTTATCTGCACCCATCAAGCTAATTTCTAGCGCCGTTGTCGGGATTCCAAGCTTCAAGATAGGGGAGTTGCGCACTACCTTTACCTTTGCTTTTTAGTCTTGATAAGATTGCTTTACTGTATTTATCTTTTCTTGTGTCTTATATCCAAAAAACCAAAAAAATATTACCTTTTTCTTTGGTTGTTCTTTTTGTTAGTCAGTATGTCTAGTTCTTTTACCTTCGGTGTTGCACCTGAGGCAGAATTCGTCACTTTCCAACAAAGAGGCGGGGGAGAGTTTGAAAGATGCTTGGTATAGAATTAATGATTCTCAAAATAGAGCTACCAAGAAACAATCCACCACTATCCTTCTTAGAAACTTTTATGTTGGGATTACTTCTTGGAATAGGTTTATATTAGATAAAGCAATAAGTGGTAACTTCGTGGAAGCCCCTGTTTGGTAGGTTCTTAATGTGAAGGAAAATTTAGTTTGAGTCCTCCTATTGCTAATAAAAATAATGAGATCACTCTAGCACACATTATGAGCAAACTTGAAAAGATAGAGAGAGATATGCCAAAGCCTAGTTAAGATAAATGATGTAGATTGTAGGATTAAAGGGAATTGAATAGGCTTGATAGCTCCATAAATAAAATTAACAAAACTTTGGAGACCCTTAAATCCAAGGAAGACGATCCTTCTAGGATTGACAAGATTGAGGAAGTAATTACTCGTTTAGGGACAACTTTATCCTCAATCAAAACCAAAAAGTTAGAGACCCCAGTGAAGAAGGGACCTAAGTTCATTTATGTACCTAAGATCCCTCAATCCAAATTTGATACACCTACTGCCAAGGGGAATGAAACTGTGAAAACAATGGAGGAAATACCCCTCTTGAACTGAATTAAAAATGAACCTCCTATTGGTACCACTACTTTTAATTTTATTCCTAGAAGTTTTAGTACTATGCCTTTGTTTGAAAGTCCTCTTAAAAGAAATTGTTGCACCATTGAAGAGATTTTTTATGATCTTGACGATAGGTCAATTGATAAAGCTTGATCTTTTTGCTTCGTGCCTAGCTAAAAGGCATAAAAGAAAGCGCTTTTTGGGAGGCAACCCAAAATGTCTTTACCTTCAGTTTTAGTGGGTCTTGGTGTTTGTTACTACTGTAGCAACACCATTGTATCCAAGTTTTAGCCTCTAATGAAGGGGAAAGCAAAAGTTGTGACATGCCGTCCAGAAAACAGATTATGTTTTCTTCATTGCAAAAAACTTTAAAAACCACCATATCATATTTTTGGTCTGAAGTTTTTACACAACATGCTATATATAATTTTGGAACTTTCGATAGTTTTGAGTTTTCTAATTTTACCTACATAAGTTCCTCCAAAAAATTAAGTTTCACCCGCAGTCCTCTATTCCCAGATTTCTGTCTTGTTTTGCATTTTCATATTTTGGACACTTTATTCTTGTTTTTTCTTTGCAATAACCTTCAAACAAAGTTGGGAAACAATAGCTATTGTTTAATTTGAGTGTTCCAAAAGTACCCAAGTGAAATTTATTTATTATTTGCACTAGCCGCTCTAATCAGTTTATGAGAAGTTTCGTGTGAAGGAAGTTTTCAAGTGTTGCGAAAGGAGATGATGAAAGGAGTTTCAGAAGTGCCAAAAACTTAAGCTTGGGGATGCCCCCGGCACCCCCAATAAACATCCAAGAATACTCGAGCATCTAAGCTTGGGGATGCCTCATGCATCCCCTTCTTCATCAACAATTATCAGTTCATCCTTCTTAGCACTACATTTTTATTCCTTCACATGTTATGTGCTTTTCTTGAAGTGTCTTGTTGTTTACTTTTTAATTTAGTTTAGTTTTTTTATCTTTGTTTTCTGTTCATAACAAGTTGGACCCTAGCATGCCTTGTTTGGGAGAGAAATATGCTCCACATTTGTTTAGAATGCTCATAGTTTTCACTTTTATCTTTTATAGTGTTCAATCTTTATTTCTAGCTTTCTGCCATGTTTAGCTCTTGTTCTTCATGATTATTTATTTCTAAGAGATTAGAATTATAATTTTGGAACTCTCTTCGGTTTCTTTCTTATCTTGTTTGGGGAATTGGCTTTGTTGCACTAGGTGTGTATCTTATTTTGAGTAGATAATCAAGGTTGCTAAGTTAAGTTTAGTAGTAACTTGCAATATTTTTGAGGTGTTGATACAAGTAATGTTTGGAGTTCTATGTGTCAAGCGCTCAAACCTATTGGTGAAATGTGTCGTATTTTGGTTCAACGTGCTTATTTTTTAAAACTATAATAATTAGTTGAGAAATCTAGCTACTGAAAGGATCACTAATATTTGTAGGATTGTAAAAGATTACCCTCACGTATCATGGGTCGAGGATGCTCAAGGATAACTGGTACGCCCCAAACATATCTATAATGTCTTCTTGTTCCATGCTTATATTGGTGACTTTGCTATATGTTTTGCTACACTTTCATACCTTTTTCAACATATTTGGACTAACCTAATAACTCAGTGCCCCAGCGCTAGTTTCTGTCTGCTGTTGTCCGTGCATTGCAGGAAAATGCCAATTATAAAAGTTCTCAGAAAAATCCGGAAAAATCATAATAAACATCAACAGATCAGAATACCGCAGAAGGCCAGAGGGGAGTTCCCCCTTTCCAGGCGGCCTTCTAGCGCGACCTAGGGTGGGGCCGCTCCACCTGACCGCCTGGTCAGGTGGAGCCCCCATGGTGCCCCTCTTCCGCCAATATTTAGCCCTCAACGCAAAAACCCTCGAGAGGCCCTCCGTTATGCTATTTTCACCACTGTTCCGCCGCCGCCGCAATCCCGAGATCGGGATCACCAAAAGACCCTGTCCCCGTACCCTGCCGAAGGGAGGATTGATCTCCGGGAGCTTCTCCACAACCATGAGCGCTTCCCAAATGTGCCGTGAATAGTCGCCCTTGGACCACAGGTCCATGATCAGTAGCTAGATGATGTTTTCTCTCCACCCTTGTGCCTCAGTTCTTAGACCTTGTGAGCTGCCCTACATGATCAAGGCACTTATGTATTAGTTTCTGTGTTGCTATGCTGTGTTTGCTGGGATCCGATGGGTTATGATATTATGTTCAGATTTTTATGAGTAATTTATTTGGTTTACCTTTTTATTATTAGTTCTTGAGTTTTCTTGCATGTTCTCCGTTGCTTTGTATTGCTTTGGCCAAGTAGTAGATAGTAACTCCAAGAGGGAGCGTTATGCATGATTGTGGGTTCATGCCCCCTGATGTCTAGCTTGAGTGACAGAAACGTGAGACTAGGGGATGTGCTGTTGCCACCAGGGATAAAACATCTTTGCTTGTAAGCACGGTTGCAAGGATTGCTTACTTTACGCATAGTGTGTTAATGCAGTTGTCTGTTGCTTTGATCCTACAGTTTGGCTGGGGTTCGCAACATAATACCAGCGGGATGTTCTGGATAGATATATCAAGGTGGATGATTAGTGAGTACATGCCGACGAATAAACGGTCTGCTTGTCTTGGCGTACTGCTCATACGATTGAGCCTCTAGCTTTCTTGTAGCATAATAATCATTGCGGTGCGTTTATACTTCTATCAATTTCCTAGCTGTAATTTGTTCACCCATCATAGTTTCTTATCGTCTTTTGGGAGAGAGACATCACTAGTGAAAGTCATGGGACCCCGATCATTATTTCCACCATATTTATACCATTCATCTTTACTGCTTTTATTTCCTTTCCGTTACAATCACCACTACTATTTCCACCCTAGTGTTTTGACCATTTGTAAACAACAAGACCAGAGAGATTGAAAACCTCTCTGACTCGTTGGGAGCAAACTTATTTGCTTTGGTGTGCAGGTTCAGGTTGAGTGAGCGATATCTATTCAGACGACGCGTCACTTACTCCACCACCTTCTTGTTGATCCTTGGAGTCCTCCTGGTTCGATAAACCTTACGGTCCTCGTGTAAGGGTAATTTGCTGCTACTACATCCTAACCTTCCACTTGGGGTAATCAACGAGGAGCACTACTGGTGTTATCAAGCTAATTTCTGGCGCCGTTGCCGGGGATTCCAGTCTACCAGATAGGGGAGTTGCACACTACACTTTATCTTTGCTTTTTAGTCTTTTTAGTTTAATTTCCAGTTTTTGATTCAGTGTCTTTTATCAAAAACCACAATGTTTTACTTATTTTGTTCTTGCTTGCTGCTATTACTATGGGTTCCTCTGAAAACACCAAGTTGTGTCACTTCACTAGTCACAACAAGAAAGACTTTATTTGCACTCCTATTGCTTCCCCCGCCAGTGAGGCGACTTCTATGATATTAAACCTGATTTGTTGAATCTAGTTATGAACAATTCTCCTGTGCTGGAGATGATGTTGCTTTGCATTTCAATAATTTTGTTGAGCTTTGTGATATAAAAAATCATAAGGAAGTAGATGGTGATATTGTTAAACTTAAGTTTTTCCTTTTTCTTTGAGAGGAAGAGCTAAGGAGTGGCTCCAATCCTTGCCTAGGAATATCATAGATTCTTAGGATAAGTGCAAGGATGCTTTTATTGGGAAGTACTACCCACATGCTAAGATTATTCAGTTGAGAAGAAACATTTTGAATTTTAGGCAACTGGATAATGAACACGTTGCCCAATCTTGGGAACATATGAAATCTCTTGTTAACAATTGCCCTACACATGGTTTGACTACTTGGGTGGTTATCGAGACTTTCTATCAAGGATTGAACTTTACCTCGTGGAATCTGTTGGACTCGGCCGCGGGAGGAAATTTTATGTCAACCACACTTGGTGCTTCCACAAAGCTATTGGACGAGATGATGAAAAACTATTCTCAAAGGCACATCGAAAGATCTCCAACAGGTAGGAAGGTAAATTATGTTGAGGAGATCTCCTCTTTAAATGAAAAGGTTGAATTGATCATCTCTTTACTTACTAAGCAAGCTTTATTGATACTCATGATTTTCCGTGGAATTATTTGGTTGCTCAAGAACAAGTAGATGATAATTTTATTTCTAGGAATAACTTCAACCGTACTGCTTATAGGAGTAACTTATGTAACAACAATCCTAGACCTTTCCCCTCTAATAACTCTTATGGGAACAACAACACTTATCCAGCACCAAAAACTCCACTTCTGAATTAGAGAGCTTGCTTAAGGACTTTATCACTTCTCAAAAATCCTTCAACAATAGTGTAGAAGAGATATTAGAAAAATTATATAGTCTCTCTTTGAAGGTAGACAACATAGCTCATGATGTAGAGATTCTCAAAATTAGAACTTCCCCCTTGAGGAGAGGAAAACCACACCTATGAATGTTGTCCAAGTGCCAATTAATGAGAACATTAGAATGCTAGCCAAACTTAAGGATAGGTGGGATAGAGAGAAAGAAGAGGAAGAATTAGCTAAGAGCCTTCCTACACACACCACACTTGCTACTATACATGTTGTTGAGGATCTCAAAACCTTTAGCACCCATCACATCCCTAGTCCACCTAATGGACCTATCATTGGTGATGCTAATACCTCAACTTTAGGACAACAAGGTCCTTTGAACTTAGAGAATACCAAAGAGAAAATGAGCTTAGATGACATCACTGCCACTTCAATTAATGGTAGTGAACTTGATTTTAATAATTGCAGTCTTTTTGAAGTGATTAAATTTTTGCAATGAATGGCTAAAGACCCCCACACTAGTTCACTTAACATTTCCTTCACAAAGCATATTACCAATGCTCTTATAAAAGCTAGGGAGGAGAAACTTAAGTTAGAGGTTTCAATTCCTAGAAAACTAGAAGATGGTTGGGATCCTATGGTCAAGATTAAATTGAATAACTTTTCTTGCTTTGCTTTATGTGATGTTGGAGCTAGTGCCTCCATTTTACCAAAAATAATGTATGATATGCTTGAATTGAAACCTTTTGATCCTTGTTCTTTTGGTGTTCTTCTTGTTGATTCTCCCGTAAAGAAATCTTTAGGAAGGAGTGATGATGTGCTTATTGTTGCCAATGATAATTATGTTCCCGTTGATTTTCTTGTTATGGACATTGAGTGTGATCCCTCATGTCCAATTACTTTGGGACGACCTTTTATTCACACCATTGGTGCTATCATTGACATGAAAGAATGGAATATAAGATTCCAATTCCCCCTCAAAAAGGGCATGGAACATTTCCCTAGAAAGAAGATTAAGTTACCTTTTGAGTCCGTTGTACGAGCAAGCTATGCTTTTGATATTGATAAAACTTGATCTTGTTGCTTCATGCCTAGCTCAAAGGCATAAAAGAAAGTGCTTATTGGGAGGCAACCCAAAATGTTTTTACTTTCAGTTTTTAGTGGTCTTGGTGTTTGTTACTACTATAGCAATATCATTGTATCTTTATTTTCAAGCTTTGTGCCAAGTTTTAGCCTCCGGTTGCAAGAAAAATCAAAAGTTGTGACATGCTGTCCAGAAAAAAGAATCTGTTTTCTCCATTTCAAAAATTCTTAAAAATCACCATATCAAATTTTTGATCTGAATTTTTTTGACTATATGATATACAATTGAATTCTCGCGGCCTGTTCTGAGTTTTTGATTTGAGTTGCAGAAGTGCCCCTAAAAAATTACTTACTACCTGCTCGTTTTTTTCCCAGATTCCGCCCTGTTTTGCGTTTTCACCGTTTTGCAAATCTTCAGCTTGCTTTTTCTTTGCAAAAACTTTTTGGCAATCTTGATAAATAGTAGCTTTTCCTGAAAATCATTATTTCTAGTAGAGGAAAATTTATTTTATTATGGTCACTAACCCCTCTAACAAGCTTATGATGAGTTTCGTATGAAGGGAGTTTTCAAGTGTGCGAAGGAAGATGATGAAAGAAGATCCGGGACTGTCAAAATCTCAATCTTGGGGATTCCCCCATGCACCGCCCAGAAATATTCAAGGAGACTCAAGCGTCTAAGCTTGGCGATGCCCCCGTGCATCCCCTTCTCCATAAAAAATGACCAGTTCGTCCTCCTCCATACTATATTTTTATCAGTTCATATGTTATGTGCTATGCTTGGAACGTCTTGCATTTACATTTCAGTTTTCTTTGCTTGGACTGAGTTTTGTTTGGTGTTCATAACAGGTTGTAACCTAGCCTACATTGTTTGGGAGAGAAACGCGCTCCACTTCCACCTACAACACACATAGTTTTCATGCTTATCTTTGCTGAGTGTTCTGCTTATACCTAGCTGCTGTCATGCTTAGCTCTTATTTTCATGCTTATATTTGTAAGAGCTTTTATTTAGCTTGTTGCTTTTAGAAGTCAGAGTTTTCATGATTATATTGTTTAGAGAGTTGACCTGTTGCACTGAGTGTGTGTCTTGACTTGAGTAGGTATAATTGAGGTTGCTATTATAAGTTTAGTAGTAACTTGCAATAGTTTTGAGGCATTGATTTGAGTAATGTTTGGAATTTTGTGTGTCAAGAGCTCAAGCCTAATAGTGATAGGTGTTGTATTTTGGGCAATCCGTGCTTATTTTTGAAAACTACAAAAAATTAGTTGAGAACTCTAGCTACTAGATGGATCACTAACCTCTAGAGGGTTTGTAATATGTAGAGTACCCTCACGTACCATGGTTCGAGGATGCGCAAGGATAACCAAACCCCCATACACTCCTCCTAGGGGTACTTGTCTCTTGTGAATCTCCTGATTAGATAGAGAGTTACCAATAATAATTGAATGAGTTCCTTTGACTAATGTGAGTATTCGATTTTTGACACTTCCACCATCCATATTTTTCTAGCCTCTTCGCTACCGTGCATTGCCCTTTCTCATATTTACAATCGGTGCAAATTTCGCCGGTGCATGATACGCTCTGTCATCATAATCCTCATTATATCTTTCCTTAAAGTGAGGAAAAGATCCAAAAGAGGACAAAAATAAAAGTTCCCAAAAGAGGAAAAATTAAAAGACCCCAAAGAGGACAAACGAGAGGTAAATAAAAAGGGCTAATGAGGCCACAAAAATAAAAAAAATAGAAAAAAGAGAAAGAAAAAAATAAATAAAAAGAGAGAAGGGGCAACACTACTATTCCTTTTAAAAAATCCACACTCATACTCAAAAGTAATTTTTGTACCACATGGAGAGTTTCATATCATTGATGCATAACTATGGTGGGATCCTTACACTATAGAACTTCGATTGTATATTCAAATGATGAGCCTCCTCAAATGAGATCTAGGTTTTCATGAGTAAGCAAGTTGGATGCACCCCCACTAGTTCCATTGAAGAGCTTAACATAGCTCACATGTGCATCCGTTAAATGGCAATCCCTACTCCTCACATATCTATCATTTGGCTTTCTCTCGTCTATGATTGTCCTCATTGATGTGAGACTTTCACACCTTTTTTGTCTTCCTTCCCCATCATTATTCTATTTTTCCATCCAAAGTGCCAACAAATTTTGCTTGCGCTCATTCATTGCATGAGTGCTACAAGTCATAATAAGACTCTAAAGGAGACCAAGTGTGAAGTTTTATTAGATTGAGTTCTCAATTACTATTAAGTATTTTTATGCTCCAAACCCATCTCCCAGTTCTTGCACACAAACACTGATTGGAGACATTCGAGTCATAGACAGCGAGAGCTCTTTCACCTTTATGTTTGTACTTTGCTAGTTTCAATACTAGATATAGACTCTTGCATGTTATTGTCTTGACTTGAATTGCATATCTTTCTTGTTGTACTTTAAAGTTCAAATATTTGTTGGTAGCCTGTCACCACAGAAATTATCTTTGTTATCATTTACTTGCACGAGGACGAGTAAGAATTAAGCTTGGGGATGTTGATACGTCCAAAACGTATCTATAATTTCTTCTTGTTCCATGCTTATATTGGCCCCTATTTTTAGTCGTCGCGAGAAAACCCCAGAACAGAAGTCGCTTTTCCAATTCCCGCCACGGAGCCGCCGCCACCCTCTGTTCTTCTTTGGGAGGGCTACTCTGGAGGCTGTTTTGGACTTCTGCGAGGCGAGATCATCACCATCATCATCACCATCGGCACTCCATCATCCCTCCATGATTTATCATTTCATGTGTGAGTAATTCTTTGCTGTAGGCAAAGGGGATGGTAGGGATTGGATGAGTTAGATCATGTAATAGTTCATCAGATTGATGGGGGATGTTGCCTATCATCTAGTATGGTGTTTATCATCTTTGCTACTACTTGTTGCTCTTAATGCTTATCACTTTGGGTCCGAGTGCCATGTTTTTAGATCTGAACCACTTGTTTCTTCATGAGTTTATATGTGTTCTTGATCCTATCTATGAGTTGTATGCACCTATTATTGTCCGGAACCGGCGATCCCAAAGGTGACAGCTTAGGAAACCAAAAGGGATGGACTATAATTTGAGGATTTCATGTATCCATTCACTGTTAATGATTTTTCCCGTTGATCTTTGACAGGAGCACCTTTATCTCCATAAGTTCCTTTTGGCCCCGTTTGTAGCGGGCTGGTAGGACAAAAGATGTTGTGCAAGTTCTTATTGTAAGCACGTACAACTACCTACGAGATACATGCCTAATGTTTGATATTGCCTAGATGATCCTTGCTTTTCTGTGTGCCTTGCCCCGTGTTAGAATCTATTACATGTTCACTCTCATCCAAGCAGCGCCCAACCATCCATCTCCCTAGCCTACAGTGTTTTAATCCTGCTGGTTACTAGTTGTTTACTTTCGCTGTTTCACTACTACTATTTCCGTTGCCACCATCACTTCCATATCACCGTTGCTACTAATATTTCGTTGCAAGAAAGTGTATTTCAGATGCGGTTGAATTGACAACTCAACTGTTAAAGCTTGTAAGTATTCTTTGGATCCCCTTGAGTTGAATCTATAAATTGGGTTATTCTTACCCGCGAAGACTATCTCGATCCCCTACAGTTGAGAGTTATCAAGTACTGTTTTCTAGCGCCGTTGCCGGGGAGCATAGCTTTATTTACAAGTCTACTTGAAGTATTTTTCCTACTGCACTTTATCCACTATGGGTAAGAAAGGAGACCCCAAGGTCCCGATCTTACCATCCACTACAAGAAAAAGGTACTGTTCTGAGCACTAGTGCTACACTTGATTCACCTTCAGTTATAAGTAAGTTTGCTTCACCACCACCACATTCTACTTCTGCCAACTCTGGTAATATGTCCGACACTTTTGATGATGATACTACTACCCTTGATGATATTGGTTCACTTGGTTACTCTCTTGAGAAAAAGATCGTCGCTGCTGCAAAACAATCTGGAATTGAAATTCTTGTTACTCGTTACCCTATTGGTGCAACTTATGATTATCCTAACTTGAGTGGACTCAAGGAGAGACTCCTTGAAGATGATTATATTATGCTTGATGATGATTTATGCAGGGAACTTATAGAGTGTGCCGACTCTGACCCTGGTGTTGTTAAGTGGCTGCTTGAAAACACTCCATGAAGGACAAGATTACTCCTGATCCTGAATTTGCTACATCTCCTATATGCATCAATGATCTTGATTATGATTTCTCTGTTGATCTTTCACTTATATCTACAGTTAAGGATGACCCCTTTTATGTCAGAGAAAATGATGATGCTATTGCACACCTGACCAAACTCACTGAGTTGGGTGGCTTGTTTACTACCGATGAAAAGATACGAAACTTTTATGTGACTAAGCTTCTTCCTTTCTCTTTGAAGGAAGGTGCTAAAGCATGGTATGATGCACTACCCTTTGGTTCCATTAAGAGTCCTCAAGATTTGTCTCAATCTTTTGTTGATAAGTATTTTCCTGCTCACATGCAACATGCTGCTTTACAAAAATTTATAACTTTAAACAGTTGCAGGATGAGCACCTCCCTAAAGCTTGGGGGAGGTATTGCAGTTTGATCAAGGCTAGATCGGGACATGGAGTCCCTAAGAATGAATTACTTGATATATTTTATGCTGGTCTAACCGATGAATCTAGATCCTATTTGGATAGTTGTGCTGGTTGTGTTTTCAGGGAAAGAACACCGGATGATGCTGAAGAACTAATGGGCAAGATTGCCAAGAATCACGAAGATTGGTCCATCCCTGAACCACCTCCACAACCAAAGAAGAGGGGCATGCTTGTCCTAAGCCCCGAAGATATGCAAGAAGCGAAGAAGTCTAGAAAAGAGAAAGGTATTAAAACTGCATATGTGAAGAATCTACCTCCTATTGAGAAGTTGTGTGTAACAGCCCGGGATTTTCACCCAAATTAAAAAATTTGTTTGTTGCATTATTTTAATGATTGCTAGAATTGTTTCCAGTATTTGCTTCGCCGATTTATTAATCGGTGAATATTTCCCCCTCCTTGTACCGGCATGCGTGACCAAACCTTTTTACAAACGACACACGACCCTTTTGCGACACCGGGTTTCACCCGAGCACCATCACAGTTTCCGGCACAAGACCAGCCATCACCAACGGTGCGGAAAAACCCCATTTATATTTAGATGGGTTATTTTCTCGGGAGTTAATCGTCGTATCGATTGGGCGCGAAAATTTGTAAACGACGTCAGCGCAGTTTGGCGATGCTGTGTTTTGAATTTCGTGCGAGTTCGACTTTGCCAGAGGTGATCGATCGGATGTGCCAGTCATAGTAGCCGGTGTAAGTCTAGGGGCGTATTTACAAAATATTGCGCGCACTGATAGCTGGACCCCCGTATTCCCCTCTTATCTTAGAATTCTAGCGCACCCGAAAAACCAGACCCGAAACGGGCCATTTTGTGGCCCAAAACAACCCTAAATAGCCACCTGCTATAAATAGTAGGTGCTGCCTACCAAATCTGGACAAACCCTAGGTCCTACCTACCTCAGAATCCACACCAGCCCTGTCCTCCTCCGCCACTTGCCTCTACCAGCACCAACCCCTCCAGATCTAGCCGCCTCAATCTGGATCATCGGATCCAGATTAGACGGCTCTGCTTCTGCAATGTCATCAGATGCACCCAGCCCGTAGTGGAGCTCCTCCTCATGAACCGCAGCCCCGACGCCCGAGCGCTCCGCCGCCACGCACACTTGGCCGGCGAGCTGCGCCCCTCCGATGAGCCGTCGACACCGAGTAGCCGCCCTGCAGGTCTTCCCCCTCCCATGTGCTCCGTTCTCCTTCTCCTTCCCTCTCTCTAACTCCTTTGGTCGTCGCCGCCATGGAAGGCATCTCCAGGAGCTCGCCAGCCGTCATTGAAGCCCTGCCCAAGGTCAAAGACGTCGCCGACGACCACCCAGCCACCAGATTCGGCACCCCCGAGCCGCCCTGCCTCCACGCCGCTGGCGAAGTCAACGACCGCCGCCGTGGACACGCGCTTAGGATCGAGCCGTCCCGGCTGCCCGCTCGCTCGCCCCTACGTGGACCGGCCAGGTGGGCCGGCCCAGCGACCCAGCCTCTCGCCCCGGCCCAGCACCGCCCAGGAGGCCTGCCAGCGCTCCCCATCCCGCGGCATTCCCACCGCCATGGGCGACGGCCGGTTATATCGCGCGCACGTCTTCATGGGCCTTGACCCGCAGTGGTGAGGACGCCCCCTTTTGCTTTATTTCTTTGTTTTGTTTTGTTTTCTGTTGGGCTAGGCCCAGTACTGCTGTCTGCTATAGTGCGCCCCTGTGATCTAGTTAGTATGTTGCACCCCCTGTTTTGGGCCACCAGGAGCAACTTCGGCCCAGTAGATCTTTATCTATTTTGGCTATAATAAAAATGGCAGATTATATTGTAATTTTACGATGAGAATGTCTTTTCACGGGTAGCTCGGATGGAGACGCTTTCTACATGAAAGTTGCTTCGTTTTTTGTGTAGATTAATAAAATGTTGTTCTTTGCCATGTTTGCAATTGTCTACATGTTTTTACCTGTTATTTACAACCCTTGGCACTGTAAAATGTAAGCTGCCATAACTTTTTAACCGTTGCTCCGATAAAAATATTCTTTATATGTAACTTGACAAGAATTTTGTGTAGATTGTGAATATGATGCTCTTGCTTGCTAATAAAAATAATAAAATTGTGTTTAGGGCATAACAGTACCAAATGCAATACTTATCGTGGGGTACTTATTGATATGCCATGTTTAGGATTGTGCCCCACTTAAAGTGACTAGATTAGATAGTTTACCTTATGCTTCACCTCTTGTCATGATTGTGTGACATGCCATGCTTGAGTGAGATGCCATGTTAAGAACCTTTGCCTATGTTGTATAGCGAAACAACTTGAACCATCATAAATGTGCGATATCATCGTGTGTGACGAGTACTTCACTTAACCTACTAGTAACCGCTCACGACGGTAGATGCGATATCGTATCGCGTTGTCTCGTGTTGCCTTCTTATTGATGCTTGCTCGTGATTGCATTTCCAGTGTTTACTTCTTGTGTGCTTTCGCGGGTACTCTCGAAGACGTTGCGAGCTTGCGATGGACTACACCTTCGGTTTCGTCTTCTCATCAGGTAAGGGGGAGCATATATCATGCTTATAACTTTCAGTTCACTTTGCCTAGGTATAGGATAGAACGATTGCTTGATCCTACCACTTCATATTCATGCCTCTCGAATAAACCCAAACATCCATGTCCTGCACATCCCAGCAAACCTTGTTCGGCTATGTTATTTTGCTCGCTGCTCAGCCACTACTTAGTTTGCATGCTAGGATGCTAGCAACTGTTACATCCTGTTTCTCCTTGGATTGGTCTATCACACTATTATATTGTTGTGGATGATGTGATTATTATAATGTTGACTATACTCGACGAAGGATGGAAGGTCTAGGCTATCCCTCCCCGATTCTTTGTTCCATTCGAGTCACCTAGGACCCGAGTTCCGGGTATTGTGTCTCTTGACGAGCGTGCCTAACCGCGTGTGGGATTCTATGGGGTCCCCTCTTCTTACCTACCTAGTTTCAAACATTTCTAGTGGTGGACCAAGATGATTTACCATTTGAAAACCGTGTGCATAACTGGTCTGCAGGCCAGTGGATTTAAAACAAACTGGACCAGTGGGGTGGTATATCCTATTGGTCCACACTTGGCCGGCGAGGGCCCGGGCTTGGTATTTTCCACGGTAACCCAAACCCAGTTGAGACGAAAGAGACCAGGACGAGAGCGCGACCGGCTCCTGAACTGGATGTCGACTCCCCGGGGGCACCCGGATTTTTTCGTTGTTAGTTAGAGGGATTATGACGTCTGCCTCTCGGAACAAATCTTCAATGAGTGTCTTTAACGGGCCCGACTGAGAGAACCATCGTATATGCGGAGCTTATAATGGGCAGTTGGTACACCCCTGCAGGGTTCAATCTTTTCGAGAAGCCATGTCCACGGTTATGGACGACTTGAGACTTACTCCTTGTTCATAGACAACAACAACTGAGATAATCTTAATAACTTGATCAACGTGTGTGTGCCTTGACTGCTTCTTCTTTGTCGGAATGCGAAGGGGAGGACAAGGATAGGATAGGTGTTATGTTTGCATAAGTAGCTGATGGCAGACTTGTTGGAGGCGGTTCCTCATCGAATGCTTGGTTCTCATCTTACTCTAAAATAGATCATTAGCCACTCATATATTGCTAGTGCGGCTGCAACCTCACCACTATCCCCATCTTACCGTGAGAAGTTAGTTACAAGACTTGTTGATATAGCTCACCCCTTCTTTTCTCTTTTACGCACATTATGCAAACGATCTTGGACTACAGAGGAGCTCGACAACCCTTCTTATGGACCCCTTCACGGAGACTCGATGACGACTAGTTAGGCGGATCCCGGCGGAGAGCCTGGACCCGTGTGGACGTGGGAACGGTGTGTTTTACCTTTTCCATTAGGCATTTGATTGTAGTCTATACTCAGACATGTATCTTCCGCTGATGTAACGTAATAAGGAAGTTGTATGTCGATTGTATTAGATGGTGTATCCTTGTAGCTGTAATGTTGTGATATCATGTTGGAAATCCGGGGCATATGGTTTCGTCATATGTCGTGGTGGGACCGATATGTGCTTCGTCCCTGGATCATGATGGAAACATCTAGATCTGGAATAGTACCGCATATCGGGCCTTACATTGTGTGAGCCCACTACTCACCCTCCTATGGTAGAGGTACACTCTCTTTTTGATTTCAATACAAGTGACCAATGCTTAGATGAGCTTGATAATTTTATTATGAAGCAAAATCACTTTAATGAGAGGATACAAAGTCAGTTGCATGATAATACCCTTGCTATCAAAAGTTTGCTTGATTTTCTAGGTAGAACAGTTAATGATGTTAAATGTCTTGTGAAGCATTTTCATATGGTTCAAACTCAACTTGAACAAATTTATGATGTGCAAAAATATTTGCTTGCTAACAATGCCAAACAAGATAATTTACAGGCTTATGATGAGCAAGATTCTCAAGTGCAGGAAGAAGAAATTGTTAGCTCTGCGAAGAAGAAGAAGAAACACAAGGAAGCTGATAATTCAAATGATCCCATAGTTGAAGAAGAGCCTGTTGTTGATACAAAAAGTATATCTACCTCCGATGCTGAAACTGAAGACGGTGCTGAGCCTAAAAAAGATAAGGAGAAGAATGATCCTCCCGAGGTGCGAGAAGAAGAAGCACCCGACAAGCATAAGAAATACACGAGATAAGACTTTATTGCAAGAAGACATGGGAAGGAAAGATAACCGTGGGTACAGAAACCCATGCCCTTTCCATGTAAGTCTCTCAAAACCAACGAAGAAGAGCACTATAATAAATTTTGTGAATGGATGAAACCTCTTTTTCTTCAAATTCCTTTGACTGATGCTATTAAGTTACTTCCTTATTCGAGATATATGAAAGATTTTGTTACTAAAAAAATCTTTGTTCCTAATGAGGCAATATCTACTATGCTTGCTAACTACTCTTTAAGTGGCAAGATCCCTGAGAAGCTTGGTGATCCAGGTATACCCACCATTCCTTGCTCCATAAAGAATAATTATGTCAAAACTGCTTTATGTGATCTTGGTGCAGGAGTAAGTGGTATGCCTTTCTCTCTTTACAAGAGGCTTTGTTTAGATAAACTAATTCCTACAGATATCTCTCTTCGAATGGCTGACAAGTCAACAGCCGTCCCGATTGTTATTTGTGTGGATGTTCCCGTTGAAGTTGTTAATTGCTTCATCCTTACTGATTTTGTAGTGCTTCACATGCCCGAGGATGGGAGCATGTCCATTATTCTTGGTAGAACTTTTCTTAACACCGCAGGTGATATTATTGATTGAAATAGAGGAAAGGTCACCTTCAACATGGACGATAAGGAACACACGGTGTATTTTCCGAAGAAGATCGAAAAAAGGCATGACCTTAACTCTATAGAGAATATCGAGAACACGAAGGTTGGATATTGGGATTGTCCTCTACATGTGCACCACAAATTCAAAACCATTATGGTGGGGACAATATCCATTAAAGTAAAAGTACAATGATCACTTTATAAGAGGTGATACTTTCTGCTCTATATATTGTTGGTTTGTTGGTAAGACTTGATCAACCTTGTTAGCTAGCATGTTTTATATAGGTAAAAAGTGGAGCTTGTTATGTTTTCATTTCCTTTAGCTTTTGTTCTCCTTGCTGTACCAAAGTTTTATGTTTTTGAAGCTTCACATTTCTAACCATTGTTTCAAGTTTTCAGGAAGTTTTGCAGCTTTTGGAACCTCTAAAAAATTTCAACAGTGATGTTGTTAGAAAAATTCCGCAAAAATCAAAATCAAATTTTCCACAGAAAGAGTGACCTAGAGGCACCTGAGGCTGACCAGGGGGCATCCCCTGGTCCAGGCCTCCAGCTGGCGCGACCTGCCCCCCTGGCCGCGCCCACAGGGCGCATGGGCCCCCAGGTCCCCTTTGCTGGTAAATCTTCTTCCTCTCTCTCTCCCTTGCACCAAAAACACGAGTTCTTTAGCTGGAACCCGAGTTCTTGCTGCTCTCCACACAAAACTTCGATCTCTCTCTACAACCCATTGTTTGAGCTGAAATTTTGATCAAATACTCCCTGGTATGTGACTTCTCCACCCCTCCAACTAGATTTTTGATTGGTGGCTTCATTAGTGAGTATTTAGTAGTTCTTGGTGCTGTTCATATGAGCTTGCATGCATATGTAGAAATTTATTTTCCAAGTTTTGATGCAAGTGTATGCCTTAGGTAAGTGAGTAGAATAGTTTGCCTCAACTCATTTTTCTTAAATCCTTATGTTGGTGATTTTTCGAAAATTTCAGAAATGAGCTTGTTAGGAAAAGCAAAGGGATGGCTTGGGAAGAAGAAGCCCGAGCGTAGAAAACAAGTTACTAGAGCTGCAACTTCATCCTCAACTTCTAGGGTGAGCTACAATGAAGATCACGTGCCCCTAGAGTTGTTGGAAGAGACGAGTCCGACACGTGCAATGACATATCCGTGGAAAGTTTTTCTTGAAGCCGTAGGTATCAAGGAGGAGTTTTACAACCTTTGTGCTAATGTAGGTTTCACACGGCTTGCGACATGCCGTGTTCCTCAGTATCGCAAACTCACCTCCTATTTTATTAATAGTTTTGGATATAATCATGATGCTGGTATTGTTGAGTTTAGAATTTATGTTGATCTTTTGACCATGCCTTTGTGAAGATTTTGTGAAATAATAGGTGTGCCGAATGCTGGAAAGACGACAAAGATGAACTCTCAGCCCACCGAGCCGAGGACTCTCTTCAACTCTTTTTGCAGCCAGGACACGAAGGATATCCAACACTCAAAGATTTCCAACATCTTGTTTCCCCATCTTAGGTATTTCGCATATTTTATTACTAGAGGGGTGTTAGCCCGTGACAACAGGAGCAACAGTTTTGCACCGGATGCTGCTATCCTGGCGAATGCCCTCTCAGGGGAGAGTAAGTATAATGTGGGTGCCTTAATTGCTCGCCGCCTTGATGATAATAGCAACAAGGGAGATCTCTTTGGTGGCGTCTATGCCACAATTATTCTTGAGTCTCTTGAGTGCACCGCACATCCAAATGATGAGCCTTTTACTTTTATAAGCTTTGACCTTGTTGCCATGAAGAGGCATGAGTTTGTTACTAGGACTTAGTTTGGCAACCTTAATTATATTCTGAGGTTTGGAATGACCACTGTTCAGGAGATCCGTCTACCTGCACCTCTTTTGTTTGACTCTACCCGCAGGAACGGATGGTCCTTCAATGTTATCCAGTTCGACGAGTTCGTGGCCCAGCAACAGTTTCATAACCCCATGGAGGGGGTTGTGCCTGATGAGGAGGAGCCCGTTACCTAGTGGGGTGACGGGTCTTCTTCTGCGCGGAGCCTTCCTCATGGGAGGATCCCAGGACTTCGGTGTACGCACCTGAAGCCCCGTATGACCCGTGGATGCACCCGTATTATCCTGGAGCTGCAGGATCCTTGGGACCGCAGTAGCCGATTCTAACTTAGGACAAAAGCCCAACCTTCGGGGAGTACATGTCCTTCTCCCCTTTCCATTGTATTATCCGTATTGTTAGCTTTGATCTTTTCAAAGTTCTTGCCCGTTCTTCTTTTTTCTCTTAATTTGAAAAAACAACAAAAAGATTTCTCCCTTCTTTTGCTTTCGTAAACCTTTTAAAAACCCAAAAATATTTCCTTTCTCTCTTTAGTTTGCTTTGTTTGCAGAGTTCAGCTCAAGTCAGTGATGGCCTTTGATTATATTCTCCTACGTTTGATCATGCAAGTGCCAAGGCAGTAATGACAAAGATCGACGGATGGGATGCAACAAGGAAAGCCGGTATGAACTCTTTGTGTTTCTACTTTTGTACATATGGATGTACTTAAGATCTAGAGACCACCTTGTAGAGACATAGTGCTATGTTTACAATGCTTTCCTAGTGGTTCATGCTTTCTTTGTGGCTAATCTCAAATAGCTAGAGTGCATAATGTGTTGTCGAAATGATTTACATGCATTGCATTGTTCATGGTTTGGCATATTGGAGTGGTATTTCCCTTCGGAGAGTTCTTGGATTGACTTGGCACATGTTCACACATGTTTATGACTAAAAAGTCTATCATGCCTTGATGATCTTTTTATTTCAGAATAGTTATATCACTTTCATGTCCGATTCAATGTTACTTTGTCGCTCTGCATGATTATGACCGTTATTGCTCTCTAGTAGGTCGCTTCTCAGTCTTTTGCTAGCCTTTGCTCACACTAAGAGGAATTCTGCTTGTGCATCCAAAATCCTTTCAAACCAGTTATTCCACTTGAGCCCACCATACCTTCCTATATATGGTATTTACCTGCCATCCCTAACAAAGGCTTTCTTGTACCATCTCAAAATTTATTCAAAAGTTTCCTTTTTGTAACCGTACAAGCTCATGGTGCGGTGAGGGAAAATCAGTATCTTCCGTGCCAAATTTTTTTTACTCTTGACAAAGTTTTAACTAGTCAAATTTATGAGGCACAGGCCGGTCTGGAGAATGCCTTGTTCTCACTTCTTTTACAATTTATAAAAAATTACACTTCCCCCATACTTAATGATGGAATGAAATGGGCCAAGTGCTGCTAATGATAGATGGAACGAGAAACTTTCCTTCCATACTTGAGGGAAAAAAGGCACCATAGACCGTCAAATGATAGATGGGTAATGGAACAAAAGTGTAAACAAAAAGGCATGGGAATCGCCATTAATATGGTTGGTCTGGGAGATATTGAGAGACCTTTACCGTCTACCGTTGACTGGAAAGTTACACTTCCCAAAAATAATTTTATTTCTGTTTTCAAAACCACGAGCTCTGGTACATGTTTAGTCTTTGCTTCCAGCCACGGGTTTTCAACCTTGCCATCAAAAGCCATGGTTCGAGAGTCTCCCCTTCTTTCTTCAAAGCACCAACTATTGAGAGCATAATTGTCATTCTGAGTGTAATGTGCATTATCCCAAAGTACCACATTGTCTTCTGCATGATTGTGATATTACTTGTTCTGAAATTCTTAGTTCTAGTCTCCTTTAAAACTCCGGAGGAGTTTTTGCATTTAGGTTTTGCTTCACTCATGGAGGCTAGAGAGATACCACTCTAATATGTTTAAGCTATGTGCATTGTGATCCTGTCTTGATTTTCAACAACATATTATCTACTTTTTGTTGTTTGTGATTGATCACATGAAAGAAGGATTGGTTCGTGCATTGTCCTTGTAGCATTGTTTCAATACTTGCTAAACTCTTTTCGTAGTGCGTGCTTATATACATCTAATGAAGCAAAAGAGTTTGTCAAAGTTTTCTTTGTCCCGTCCAGTTCATTGAACTGAATTGCTTGAGGACAAGCAATATGCTAAGCTTGGGGGAATTGATTCGTCCCAAACGTATCAAATTTTCCAAACACTTTTGCTATTGTTTTGGCCTCATTCTTGCATGATTTGAACGAAACTAACCCGGAATGACGTTGTTTTTAGCAGAGCTACCTTTATGGTTTTCTTGTGTGCAGGAATATGGATTTTTAGGTACGTCAGAAAATTCCCAAAAAAATCACGGAAAATCCACGCACCCGGAGGGACCCAGATCCAGAAGGGTGGCCAGAGGGCAGCCAGAGGGGCCCCAGGAGCCCTTCTGGCGTGGCCACCCCCCTGGCCGCGCCGGGATGCCGCTTTGGTGGGTCCCACCCCCTTTGATGACCTACCTTGGACCCTATTTTTACCCGTCGCGAGAAAACCCCAGAACAGAAGTCACTTTTCAAATTCCTGTCGTGGAGCCGCCGCCACCCTTTGTTCTTCTCCGAGAGGGCTAATCTGGAGGCTGATTTGGCCTTCGGTAAGGGGAGATCATCGCCATCGTCATCACCATCGCCACTCCATCATCCCTCCATGACTTCTCCTTTCATGTGTGAGTAATTCCCTGTTGTAGGCAAAGGGGATGGTAGGGATTTGATGAGTTAGATCATGTAATAGTTCGTCAAATTGATGGGGGCATGTTGCCTATCATCTAGTATGGTGTTTATCATCTTTGCTACAACTAGTTGCTCTTAATGGTTGTCACTTTGGGCCCTAGTGGCATGTTTACAGATCTGAACCACTTTTGTTTTCATGAGTTTATTTGTGTTCTTGATCCTATCTATGAGTTGTATGCACCTATTATGGTTCGGAACCGGCGATCCCAAAGGTGAAAGCTTGGGAAACCAAAGGGGATGAACTATAATTTGAGGATTTCATGTATCCATTGAGTGTTAATGCTTTGTTCCTGTGCTATTTGAAAAGAGCACCTTAATGTCCATAAGTTCCTTTTTGCCCCGTTTGTAGCGGGATGGTAGGACAAAAGATGTTGTGCAAGTTCTTATCGCAAGCACGTACAACTACGTATGGGATACATGCCTAATGTTTGATATTTCCTAGATGATGATGCTTTCTTTTCTGTGTGCCTTCCCTCGTGTTAGAATCTATTACATGTTCACTCTCATCCAAGCAGCGCCCAACCATCCATCTCCCTGGCCTACAATGTTTTAATCCTGCTGGTTACTAGTTGTTTACTTTCTCTTTTTCACTACCACTATTTCCGTTGCCACCATCACTTCCATATCACCGTTGCTACTAATATTTCGTTGCAAGCAAGTGTATTTCAGGTGCACTTGAATTTAAAACTCAACTTTTAAAGCTTGTAGGTATTCTTTGGCTCCCCTTGAGTGGAATCTATAAACTGGGTTATTCTTACCCGCGAAGAAAATCTCGATCCCCTATAGTTGAGGGTTATCAGCGCGGCCTAGGGTGGTGCAAAGCCACCTGGTCAGGTGTCCCCCCTGGTTCCCCCCTTCTGCCTATATTTAGCCCTCGACAAAAAAAACCTCGGGAGGCCCCCCGTTACACATTTTCACCATTGTTCCACCGCCGCAATGATCCCGAGAACGTGATCACCAGAAGACCCAATCTTGGCACCCTGCCGGAGGGAGGATTGATCTCTAGGAGTTTCTCCACCACCATGAGCGCTTCCTAGATGTGCCTTGAGTAGTCCCCCTTTGACCATGGGTCCAAGATCAGTTTCTAGATGATGATTTCTCTCCACCCTTGTGCCTCAATTCTCAAACCTTGTGAGCTGCCCTACATGATCAAGGTACTTATATGCACTAGTAAGTGTGCACGTGTAACACACGTATTATGATATGAAAAGAAATTGATTATCCTAAAAATAAAATGTATCAATAATAGAAAATATATAATAATATGATAACATAAGTCCCTCCGATCCATATTAATTGACGCACACTAAGTTCAACTCTAGTACAAAGTTGTATTAAGTGTGTGTCAATTAATTTGGATCGGAGGGAGTAATACAAACTGATGCTCCTCAACCTAAAAATGCATCAAACATATGTGTCATCATTTTGTCATAAGTCATGAGTGGACTGACTATGTTCGAGAGTAGTTACAAAATTGTCTATCCCCAGACTCTTGACGGAATCCTACACAAGATAGGCCAGACATATTATGTTCGTCTTCTTTTAGTAAGCTAAGTCGTAGTGGAAGCAAATAGTTTTTTTTCTTTCTTCTGGATGGAGAAGGATTTGTTTAATCCGAGGTGAAAACAAAATTTACTACAAGATGCTCATGAAATAATTAGATTTAGTCCCAGTTTCCTCCCATATTTTTTAGAGTTAAGTAGGGAACTTTGCCACGTGCTTTCAGTAATTCTATCTCTTCTTCAAAAGAAAAAATGAAAACTGTAAAATGGAGGAAGTACCAACGAACAACAGTTCATATAAGGATTTGGTGCAAAATGTCATATCTCAGTGTTTTTATATAATACAATTTGAGCTAGCTCAGAAAAAACAATGGCGTATTTTTCCTCTAAAAAGGGAAGGAAATAGTGAAGTTGTTTTTCCTGCATAATTACTAATATAACAATCCATGATAGAGAAGAACTCTAGTCACCAAGATCACACATTTTGTACGAACTGATGTGTAGAGAAAAATTTCAACAAAATAGCAGGTAGCAGCCCAAAGGATTTCAGATGTTTCTCCATGCACCTTCTCTTAAACTTACTCACGTATTCACTTTTTTTAGTGCTCCGAGGAACTAAAGACTTAAGAATGAGGCCCATGATGATGTCTCTGCACCACCTAAATGAGAGAACAGACCTAGAGGAGCATGAGGAGCTGATGCACCACAAATATTGATGGTGCAAATTTTTTCGAGAAGCCTTGTGATGAGGCACACTGGCAACGTATGACATGATGGACAAGCTCACGTCGATGGTCAGGTAGTACATGAGGGTCTTGAAGTATGTCTTGGATCTTCCGTGGACATCCACCTTAAAAATATTTTGAAAATTCAAGCAAGATTTACATTGTGAAACATGAGAGGTAGTCAACCAGTAAGGTTTACAATGCCCAAGATGAAAGTAACTAACATGTTCTGGCTAACAAAGGGTAAATCAGAGCTAACAAAGGGCTTACTCATAATGCAGTGCAGCTTTCTACAACCCCTCGCTCATAGTGAGTAAAAGGCTTACAAAAATTGATTTTGGCCCCACTTTTACTTTAGCTTGTCATTGTGAAATAATACAAGACTTGTGTTGCAGGTGGTTGTCGCCTACTTTGGCAGTTTTGTACAGCTAAAATCCTAAAGTACCACGCCGCAGTCAACAAACATAACTTGCAAGTAGTACTCAACAAATATAAATGCAGGAAACATTGCAAATAGGTTTTAAAATTTGGGCAAGTTGTCTGAAGATCTACGAAGCAAATTGTGCAAGTAGTAGGAAGAAACAAATAAAATGTAGATAAGGAATAGCTTACCTTCAGTACATGATTTTTCTTAAGATGGCGGGCGAGATGAACAATATGTATACCCAGTAGTCGTAGTAAGGTGCCTGGTGAATTAACAACCTAACAACAACAGCTTAAAAATACATTATATTCAGCAATCATCTGTTGTAGCAAGCATAAATTAACCATTTGAATTATCTTTCAAGATTAATTTCAACAGCAACAAAAACACAGTTTACAACAATGGAGCTAATTAGTTTACCCAATACAATACACTCTGGAAAGTGTCACAAAAATCTACTTGTCAGATAGTAATGTAATACAAAAAAAACTTTAGAACTTAGTACATCTCTGAAATGAGGCCAAAGTCTCATAACCTAAAATCAACTTCAGTCTCATTATTCATGGATGAACAGTTCAATAGCAGTGAGAATTAGCATAATATTGAGTACTTGTCAGATAGTAGTATTGCAAAACAAATGGTTGCCCACAAAAAAAAGTTGAAGAAATGATCCCACGAGCTCTTTGAAGGCTTCGTTCCAAGACAACTTCGGTAGGAAATAGCAAAAGAATGATGTTAACTTTTTCTTGAAAGATATCACATTAGATTTTTCTCTAAAACGGAAAGAAAGAGAAATACAAGACTCTCTCTGTTGGTTAGTTGAGAATCTCTCTTAATGCCTAAGCAAAAAGTGCGTTTTCTCTATTGAATTAAATGTCATCTCTTCGCCACATATTTTTTATTTACTTATTTTCCACATATTTTTAGAGACCCTGCAGCATGAATTCATAGTAAGCAGCAAGAGTTTGTGATACATCATCCCAAGTTAACTGAATGAAGACTGTATAGTACTATAGATTCTACATATATTCTGCCGTTCTTGCTCCCGATGTGTGTAAAAGCATCTCCAATGGAGTCATGCAAGCCATGGTCCTACGTTTTTACACCACAGAAGTTACACAAAGGTCTCAAGATCCGTGAATGGTTGAGAACTGACTACGTATGGATTATAAATTCAGTAGTATTACATACCTTCGTAAGCAGCATTCTGAACTTTAATCGACATGAATAGTTAAACATCTAAGCTTCTACAGAGATCTAAATCAATTAGTGATGTTCTTGAGAGGACCCTCGTCTCATTGAGAGCCAATGATTTTAAACCCTGGGCCAAAGCATCCGTTGGACTGTATTCTGAACCAACCTTCCATTTAACATCCTGTGGCATAGCTATAGTTAGTGAAAATTGATGAGACCGTTTAATGTGAAGATCCTTCAGAAGGGCCCACTGAAACATACAACTATCATCAGCGTCATCTAGTACCGACGCCAAGAATTCTCATATAAAAGTACTTTAAAGCTTACATGCTGCATTTCTTTAGTACACTAATTGGTCCACTTTATCAACATCAATTGTATCGAATTGGTATTTCAGATCCGCTAAATTTTCCTCATTGACCGTATTTTCTAAAGCTTGAACAAGAAATGGACAATACTATAAGGATCCAAATGATAAAATACCAATAATATATTGCTTTAGAAAATAAAGCTTGAATTCTTCTACTTCATGTCCCATTTAGTCGCCAGAGGAAATAGAGCTTGAGTTATTATAGTTCAGGTTCCCTTTAGCTAATGAAGTCTATGATATGTGCACATAATAATGTCCAAATATTGCAGAAATAAAATATCTGAGCACTATACTACTTAAAAACATACTTTTTTTATTGTACCCCAAATTGCAAGACTACTACCAACCTGGCAGCTCAGATTGGATCGACCGAATTGTGGCAGAGAAAAAAAATGACATAAAAACTTGGACCCAAAATCCTAAAGACCTGCAAGTGTCACTACAGATGTGAGAATTTGCGCATCCACAAAAAGGATATTATAGCACTGAAATAAAATTACATGTACCACACAAGGAATTAGTACTAAGTACTCCCTCTATAAATTAATATAAGACGTTTTAGATCACTAAAGTAGTGATCTAAAACATCTTATATTAGTTTATGGAGGGAGTATAAATGTAGGAGTTGGATAGCTTAAGATACTATACCAACTGCATATAAATAAAAAAGAATTAGTCTTGGGATCCTTACCAACAAAAGAATGAAGAAAATCGTGTCAAATGGAAATTCACTCCACCGACCACACAAGTATCTTTCAGATTTCATAGGACTCCTCATTTTTTCCTCCATCGCAACCATTCATGGTGAAGCACTGCCTAGGTAGTAAGATTAAATGACTCGTGATATTCTTCAGGACATCAATTCAAATAGTAAACTCCGACCGCCGCCACCACAACTGTCGTAATCATCTCAAGTCTCAACCATTCCTCTTTGTCGCTTGCATTTATCCCCCATTGTATTACGATGACAGCCTGAAACAAATGTTAAACAACCTGATAAATGTTATGATTTCAAAAAACATGACTAATTCAGGCGTAAACTACTTTAATCACATCACTGATAAATGTTATGATTTAAAAAAATGACTGATTCAGGCGTAAACTACTTTAATCACATCACTTCAAAGAATCATATATCCACATGTGGAAAAAAAATGAGAGCCCACACCTTATGTAATTCATTTGAGGAACCTAAGAGCACGTCTTACAAAATTCAAAATACATATCTAATTGTACTGAACTCACGAAGACAACATATAATCAAAATATTATTGTATAAAGAACATAGGTCATACATCATAGCAGGTTTAAGCAAGTGTTAAGAATTATAGAGAAGTCCTTAATATATGCACTATATGAGTGTGTCGTATGCATATCTGCTTACTTTTCTGAACTGCAAAACAACATGTTGTATTTCTGCTATAGAGAGAGGAAAACTTCAGCTTTGTTACGATCACATGCACTGATGGAGGGGGAGGCGACCAAGATCTATGACCCGATATCAATCCATCCTTTTCCATGCATCATCTCCTGTACAAATAATGAAGGACCATAGAAGCATTGTACAAACAGAAAATGAAAAGGTAAGTGTACAAATTAATTAGAAGAAGAGTGGGGATAAAATAATTAGGAGTTGAGTCGTGTAAAATATAACTTCTTTGTTTTTACAGATTATAAACCTGTGTCATAATCAATGAGAGTGCCCATTCTGAATTTGTGTCAAAAATATCAAGAGTTTCAGAACTGCACATAACATCATATATACACAAATCATACACACTGCATTCTGATTTTGTGTGTGCCATATACTTCCATTTAAATTACCTAAATAGTGATAGATTGAGAATAGAAAGGAATGGGACAGTAAACCACATCCACAGTTATTCACGCCATGGATTCATTGCTTCTATTCATATGGCGCTACAAACAACATATCTGATGCGAACTGGTGCAAACTAACCTGATGCAAACTCAAATCAACTTTCAACTCAACTGATGCAAACTCAAAGAAGAACAAACTGATGCAAACTAACCTGTACAAATTGAGGCCGGGTGGCTTCGTGGCCGGGTTGAGGAGACGTGAATCCGCAGACGTTGAGGAGCGGAGAGGTTGGGGCGGCGGGTGAGAGGGAGGTTGGGGCGGGCGATGGACGGGCGGGGCAGGTGGCGGGCCGACCGGGGCGGGCGGTGGTGGCCGGGCGGCGCTCGCGGGGAGGGCAGTGGCCGGGCGGCGCTCATATTCAGAGGGGCGGTCGTGGCCGGCCGGGGGCGGGCGGCGCTCGTCCAGAAGGGGTTGGGGCGCCGCGGGGGGAGGGGGGGGAGGACGTGGGAGGTGGGAAACGTGGGGAGGGAGTAGCGAAAACGAAAGAACTGCACTAAACATTGTTAGAGTAACTACAATCATTAGATCTTAATCTAAGGGTAAAAAATTAGGTTCTGGATCTGCCACTGTGAGTCTTTTATATTGGTAGTGATGATTAGTTTCTGTGTTGCTATGCTGTGTTTGTTGGGATCTTATGGATTATGATATTATGTTCAGATTGTAACAAGTAATATATTTGGTTTACCTTTTTTTATTAGTAGTTCTTGAGTATTCTTGCATGTTCTCCATTGCTTTGTATTTCTTTGGCCAAGTAGTAGATAGTAACTCCAAAAGGGAGCGTTATGCTTGATTGTGGGTTCAGCGGTGCTTGTAACCGTGGTTGCTAGGATTGCTTACTTTACACATAATGCGTTAATGCAGTTGTATGTGGCTTTGATCCTACAGTTTGGCTTGGGTTCACAACTTAATACCAGTGAGATGTTCTGGATAGATATCTCAAGGTGGATGGTTAGTGAGTAGATGTTGATGAATAAACGGTCTGCTCGTCTTGGCGTACTGCCCATACGATTGAGCCTCTAGATTTCTTGTAGCATAATTAGCATTGTGGTGCGTTTATAATTCTGTCAATTGCCTAGGTGTAATTTGTTCACCCATTATAGTTGTTTATCGTCTTTAGGGAAAGAAACATCACTAGTGAAAGTCATGGGACCCCGGTCCGTATTTCCACCATAGTTTATACCGTTCATCTTTACTACTTTTATTTCCTTTCCGTTGCAATCACCACTGCTATTTCCACCCTTGTGTTTTGACCCTTTGTAAACAACAAGACCGGAGAGATTGACAATCTCTATGACTCGTTGGGAGCAAAGTTATTTTCTTTTGTGTGCTGGTCCAGGTTGAGTGAGCGATACCTATTAAGAAGGCGCGTCAATTACTCCACCACCTTCTTGTTGATCTTTGGAGTCCTCCTTGTTCGATAAACCTTGCAGTCCTCCTGTAAGGGAAATTTGCTGCTACTACATCCTAACCTTGCACTTGGGGTAATCAACGAGGAGCACTACCGATGTTATCAATAACCAAACCCCAAGCACTCCTCTTATGGTGCTTGACTCTTTGTGAATCTCTTGACTAGATAGATATTTACTGATAATAAGTGAATGAGTTCCTTTGACTAATGTGAGTATTCGATTGTTGTAACTTCCACCATCCATATTTTCCTAGCCACTTCGGTATCGTGCCTTGCCCTTTCTCATCTTGAGAGTTGGTGCAAACTTCGGCGGTGCATCCAAATCGTTGGCATGATACTCTCTGTCATACATAGCCTCACTATATCTTCCTCAAAACAACCACCATACCTACCCATCATGGCATTACCATAGCCATTTTGAGATACATTGGCATACAACATCCATCTTCTCATGACTTGATGTTATTCTTCATTGTCATACATGCTTTTGCTTGATCGTACAGCGGCATGATAGTTGCACCAGTATCGAACGCAGCTATTAAGCCCCACGTATCGCACATGATATCACGGAATTGTGTGCATTGAATTCAAAGCACACGGTATGAAAGTTGACCCGTGTGCCGAAAAGTGAACCATGGGCAATGAACGTAACAACACTGACAACGAAAAATTGTAACATGTGTGCGATGTCATATACAAAATTGTATCTGATAAATCTGGGGTTTGTAAGCATGCTATTTTGATGGTTAAACTTATTGGCCTGTATGTGATTAAATTATGACGGTTCTACAGTTCCCATTGTCGACGATATAGCTTATCACATCACACGGTTCGAAGGCACTAACCTTGTGCTATTAAGTACAAAATAAATGTTGAACAAAATATCAGGAACCAAATCTACTTCTAAGTAAAAGGTAGAACGATACTGAACAATCAGTACTTAATAATGATACCAACATTATGAAGGGGTCAAAATCATGGCACCATGCCAAGTTTCAACCTTAATTAATTAAGTTGAGTGGTAGCACACACATATACTGAACAAATTAAGGCAATAGTTGTAGGTAGTAAACAAAAGTCCTAGTACCACGAACTAGCTAGCAGTTAAGGATAGGTAGCATGATACATCAATACTTAAATGACACCATCATCGGAGATAATCCGAGCCATACTACTACAACTAGTATGTACTTGATCGCTATATGGCCTCAATGAAGAAGAAAATCCCATTAATGCCTTTGTAGAGCATGAACATAACATTGTCTCTGATTTTCCAAGATGGACAGATGTCCATGATTCCCACCCCTCTTATTAACGTGAATGCGTCCATCTTGATGGTTGATGGAATACATTGACATCTCTTTCTGATTGTAACCAAGACCAAGTGTAATTTACCACGATGGGGTATCATCTCAGGAACAACTTCACACATAAATTTTTGTTGCAAAAACACACACTGATTTCAACATTATGAATTAGCAAGAGTTTAATGCGAGCACATATAAATATCTAACATATAAGATTGTGTACCAACATTTCTCTGACACAATTGAATTTTTTGAGGTATGCACCAGTGGCGCACATAATCCCATTCTCAATCTAGTTTTGAAAATCACACACATGTGTTCAAGTTAATCAACAAACTCTATGAGATACTTTTTGTCTTGCGAGTGAAATGTTGATTTACTAGTAGACTGCATATGGCTCATTAACCCGCGTGTAGCATATCCCTTTTGGAAATAACCTACATGCCACGAATAATTGTTAATAGTTTAGCAATCATGTATCACACAAATCACAAGTACTTAAAAAGAAAAAGGGAATTAATGAATATGCACGGAAAATAATAAATATATTCAGAAATATAAAATTTGTTAACAGTTGAGCATATGCATGAATTTAAAAAGAAAACTAACATTTGTGAATCCATGGATGGATCTCGTCGGGTAAGGTCACGTGGATGATAAGATCAAGTTGTGATATATCGAATAAAAGTTTAGTGCCAAGCTCCAGTAGGTAGCGTTCGAAAAAATCTCCCCATTCACGCCCATCAAAATACGAGACTTCTTCATTGTTATTGAGGCGGATTTGAAATGCATATCCATCGTTAGTCTACATTGTGACCTCGGTGCTGGAGAATAATATAGTTGCTGGCATGCCAAACTTTTGTATCACGACCTCTCTTACATAGAAAGGTATGTATTGATGCAGAAATGATAATAAGATATAATTAGCTAAACAAGTTATATAGACACCATGCTTTTTACTAATTAAAAGTGCTTGATATGTTCCAAACGTATCTATAATTTTTGCTTGTTCGATGCTTGTTTTGGTGACTTTCCTATATGTTTTGATGCACTTTCATATATTTTTATAACATATTATGGAACAAACCTATTAATGGTTCCAAGAGTGCACAAGTTCTTGTTTTTGTACATTATGTGTAGGAATTACTTGGATAAAGGAAAAATAAAAAAAAGAAGCCTTGTTGGAGTTGGACTCTAACTCTCTCAAAATATGTCCCCACCAGACAAGTTTTCAAGATTGAGTCGGGAACACCAGAAGACCACCTCAAACGGAAAAACTTTATACCTTTTTCTAACGCATTACTTCTGCAAAAATCTTGACCTGCTAGATCCATAGGGTAACAATTGGTTTCGAGGAAACATCGAACCATGCTGGCACCTTCGTATCATATTTGTCCCGGATGGCCATCATTTCCTTCATGTGCACTCATTACTGAACATTTCCTCATTCGGAGGGTTATATACTTTCACACCAAGTCTGGGCGAGCTCTGGGGAGTGTAAAGCTGATTATTCCTTCATGCTACTGTCACGAGAAGGTAATGGTTGAATCAGACCACTACCAATCTTCACGGAGAAAGCTTTGTCTGACATATCATACTTATGCACTTATGCTTTCGTAACTAAGATGACCAATTCAACAGCCTTTCGTGTTGGATCTTATCCTTGTGTGGTCAAAATTTCAACGCCTTACTTGGCTGGTTTTGATCACCTTCCTTGTTTTCACTTTGGCTTGGTGGTCTCGAGGTATAGTCTCATGTTTTGTTCATACCTTTCATCTGAGTATTTTGATCATGCCCGTCTTGGTAGGTATCTTTGTTGCCATTCTCTCATGGAAGCTAACAACTCTTTCTTCTAGCCTTGGGGTCTTCATGGGATGGAAAGGATCTCATACCTTGGTGCTTGGCTCCAATGGTTGCCAATGCAGACGTGCATTCTAGCTACTTGCATCAAATGTCTGAGCTGGCACATGTTGTACTAAGGATTCATCCTGTCCTTCATAGTATCCTTCATCTTCTTGCTGGACGGGCGACTGAAGCATGAATGCTACTTGTTCTGGTCACTTCATTCCATGTGTATCCTGTCACGAATATTTTTGTCGGCTATTGAGGTGACTCAGCCATGTGTATCCTTCTCAATCCTTGATATGGCCACTAAATTCAATGTGGCGAGGTTGCTATCCCATGTAGTTATCGGAGCATGGCCTTTCATCTTGAGTGAGTGGCATGTACTTATGAGGAGTACATTGTGCTCACTTGCCAATGGTGCATTGTTGTGGCCGCAAATGCAAGAGTATACCAGGCGGTGGATAATATCACCTTTCCTGTGAAGCTTTGTTCCTTAACCGCTATGAAGATTATGGATCCAGATTTCCTTTATCCCTTAGGGGCTTAATTTTTTGAATCCATCATGACTTGTCAATATGACTCCTTGGTGATATCTCAGCTTGTCGGCTTGTACTCACCACTTTCTCTTGCATGTCATGTAGGGTTTTTGCCTTCACATTCTCCTTTTCAATATGGGTTGATGCTTCTCTGAACATATTCATTCCCTTGCACAAGTGGATTGCATCATCTGGACCTCAAGCATTTCCACGTTTCTTCAGAACAGGCTTACTCAACACAAGTGGCTTTATGGGGATGCACAGAAGAAGGACGAGTAACATCCATTAGAATATATCCAGTTGTCTGTCAAGGTCTGGAGTCCGAAGTGATGCACTCATAGAAACTTCTCAGATATTGAGGCATTATATCCTGGACTGTGGCTTCGCGACGGGAGGAATCTGTCATAATATCCCTTCATTTCTTTTGAAGCAATGTGAATGTGATACCATGTTCCTCGACTTGCTTTTTGCATATGGGAACCATATAAATTTGTGCGACTGAGAGCTTATCCGAGTATTTTTGCAATCCTCATTCATCGTGCCCAGAATAATTTGTATGTGCACCGGTACATCCCAAAGACTGCATTGAAACTTGTACCAACACACCGGACTTTTGTTGTTGATCTTAGCTCATTCTTAGAATATTCCTTCTATGTGTCGGATTGGTTTTAAGGGATGTCCAGGACTTCTCCAGTTATATGATGGACTTGTCTGTTGCTTGCAAACGTTGATTCTGACTCATTCTTCATTTTGACGATCTGCGTGTTGGTCTACTGAATGCCGGAGCATTGGACTTGATCTTTCTTGACTTGTTGGATGGTGCAAGAGTAGGGTCTTATGCTCCCGAGCGGCCCGAACCTGGGTAAACCCCGTGTTCGGATGGTGGAGCAGAGTACATTACAAGATGTTTTCTAGGAAGGGCTTGAGGTGCCCTTTTCCCCTTGAGCCTCCCCCTACTCAGGCTGACTTCTCCCTTTTATAGTTTAAGGGGACAGTCACAAAGTGCCACTGTTGTTTGCCCCAATTTACAAGAGTGACACATACACACACAAGCTAATGTGGACCGCGGGGATATCCTCCGAGAAGGGTGAGGCGCGGGCGTGGTGACAGCGCAGCCTTGCCGAGCCGCGTCGAGGAGGTGCTCTTCGCCAGGTGTCGCGGTCTTCCTGCTCCTAGGCGCGCGTTGTCTTGTTCTGCAATAAATGCTCTGCGGGGTCAGAAAAGGATCCATGCATGGCAAGAGGGTGCCCGTCCTCTCAGAGAGGGCGCTACTAGTTGCAATTATGCTTTCGGGTTGATGGTTTTGGCCTGGACTTGTCATGTGAGCATACTTCCTGGAAGGTACCCCGGGGATCCAATCCCCGACAGTGGCCCCTGGGCCGGGGTATGGGCGCTGCACCATGGTTGCCGTGGCTATGCCCCAACGGTAACCGGCGAATGACTCCTTGCTCGCAGGGCGATTCTTCCAAGGTTCAAAGCGAGGCGTACCGGGCCCACAATAATTAACCGTTGCAGGGAGCGTGGCGACCTTTGCTGGGTGGAGTATATCAACCGTACTCCGCAGGCGAAGGGAGGTTACTCCATCCCTGCAGTTTACTCTCTTCTCCCGCAAACCGCCGCCACCCGCTCTCATCCTAGATCTGCAATGGCGGCCAAGAGGAAGCAAATGCCAATGAGAAAACCGGCGCCGACCGACCCGGTCGCTGCCGTAGTTTCGGCCGTCCATCTGCGGTTGTTCTCCGCGTGCTTTACGTTGTGCCGCGACTCCGAGGAGAATATGGATTAGCTGAAGATGTTCCTCGCTGGCGAGGGCAACGAAAACGGCCCCTCTGTTGCGGTGATGCCGGATGGAAGGGAGGCGATCGTGCAGGGGGATATGGTGCCTATCTTCACTGCTTCCTTGAAGCAGTTCTGGTTGCCCCCTTTTCCAAGTTCTCCCTGTCCATCCTAGACACCTACATGATCCATTTGCTGCAGTTTCACCCGAATGGGGTGTCTGCCCTGGCTGCATTTTATTATCTACGCGAGAATTTTGTGGGGGTACTGCCTTCGGTGTTCTTGTTCTGGTACTTCTACACCCCCAGAGTGAAGTACAACGTGATTGCGGGAGGCTTTTCTTTCAAGATCCGAGACAGGATGTCCGACGAGTACTTGGACTCGCACGTGATTACCAAGAGGGTCGAGTGGCTACATGATTGGGTATTCGTGACGATGGATCCAATCATCCCGGCTTATGAGGTGATGGATGATGTGCTGCTGCAGGACAAAGAGCAGACCGATATTTGGTATGCTCCGTCCTCATTGGGCGAGCAGTTTGATCTGGTGCTGCGCAGGATCAAGCACTTGAACGCGGCCAACCTGACGTTGGACATGGTGGTAGTCGATTATCTTTGCCCCCGGATTTCTCCAATGTAGCACCGGAACAGGATAGCGTGGGAGTACCCGGGTCTGACAAACAAGATGCGGCTCCATCCTGGGAAGGAGCACAATCTGACTGTTTACAGGTTTTACTACATGTTTAAGGAAATGTTTGCCGGGGGGTGGAGGAAAACGGTTTTGTCGCATCACGATTCCTTGCTCGAAGCTATACCTCCTTGAAACGCCAGATGGCTGATCAATCTAGATTGGAAATCCTTATCGGAGGCCTATATCGAGGATCTCCTGACCTCGATCCATGAGCTCCCGAGGGATCCTAATGAGAACAGGATGGCTCTTATCAAGCCGGCAAAATTGGCGAGGATGCAGAAGAGGAAACAACTCTATTTTGAATACAACTAGCATCAGTCCGATGGCAAGAAGATGGAGGAGCTGCCCACCGGGGGGTCAGCGCGTGGGAGAGGCTCCAGGATTCGGCGAGGGGCCAGCGCCAAACCCAGGGGGACTCAAGAGACCATCGACTTAACGGGTCCCTCGTCCTCACAGAGGGTAGACCGGAAGAGGACGACCACATGCATCAATAAGGTAGCGGCGGAGGATATCCCGTAACACGTCTCAGAAGAGGAGAGCGCCGATGAGAGCTCGTCGGAAGAAACGGACTCAGACTCGTCTTCGGAGGGCGAGAAATCGATTGGGATCCCGAAGGCCTCACACAGAGAGGAAACAGAGGATGACGATGAGGAGGGAGAACCGCCTACAGCGGTCTATGCCCCCTATGTTCCTGCGACTGACGCGGACGAAGTCGTGCGAGCGGTGGACTCCGCGGAGGGGTCAGGGAATACGGTGTTGATACGTCCCAAACGTATCTATAATTTCTGCTTGCTCCATGCATGTTTTGTGTGACTTTGCCATGTTTTGGTTGAACTTTATTACACTTTTAAACCAATTTGGACTAACCTACTAACTCAGTGCACCCAGTTGCCAGCTTCTGGTTTTCTGCTGTTTTTGTTTTTCAGGTTTTCCGGCTGATTAAAGTGCCCAAAAAATTCCGCAAAAATTATATTAAAAATCAGCGGGCAGGAAGCTTCCGGAATAACCAAGGGAGAGATCCGGGACCACCACCAGGGAGCCAAAAGGGTCCCTGGCGCGGCCCCAACCCTAGGGCGCGCAAGGCACCCTCCTGGCTGCCCTGGGTGGCCCCTCGACGCCCCCCTTCGCCTATATAACCCCCTCGAGGTAGAAACCCCTAAAAAAGAACTCTTTTTCGCGAAAACCTCTTTGTTCCGCCGCCGCCGCCGTTTTCAGATCGGGGCTGCCTGGAGAAGCTGCCCCGGCACCCTGCCGGAAGGAGATCACCCCTCCGGGAGACCATCCATAGCCATGGACGCCTCCCGTATGTACCGTGAGTAGTCCACCTTGGACCATGGGTCCGTGATCAGTAGCTATGTGATGTCCTCTCCCTCTTTTGTGCTTCCACTTTCGAGACCTCGTGAGCTGCCTCACATGATCGAGGCAGCTATGTAATTTTCTTCTGTTGCTATGCTGAGTTTGTTGGGATCTGATGGATTATGAGACTATGTTCAGATTGTGATGAGTAATATATTTGGTTTTCCCTTTTATATTTTGTTCTTGAGTAAATTCTTTCACGTTCTCCGTTGCAGTATTTTCTTTGGCCAAGTTATTTGCTTGCAACTCCAAGAGAGAGCGTTATGCTCGATTGTGGGTTCAGCCCCCTGATGTCTAGCTTGAGTGACAGACACATGAGACTAGGGGATGTGCTGTTGCCACCAGGGATAAAACAACGGTGATTGTGCCTATTGGTGCAAGAATTGTTTACTTTACGCAAAGTTCTTTTAATGCAGTTGTCTGTTGCTTTGAGTTTACACTTTGGGTGGGATTCGCAACTTAATACCAGCGAGATGTTCTGGATAGATATCTCAAGGTGGATGATTCGTAGTAGATGCAGATGAATTTCGGTCTACTTACCTTGGCGTACTGCCCATTGCTTTTGAGCCCTTCCTTTCTTTGCAGCATAGTTAGCATTGCGGTGCCTTCATAATCATGGCAATTGCCCAACTGTGATTTGTTTACCTCGCTAGCATTTTTATTGTCTTTTGGGAGAGAGACATCACTAGTGAAAATCACGGGTGATGAGGACATGACTTCCATAGTTACAGCCACAACCCCTGCTAATATACCTACTGGACCAATTACTAGAGATTGTGCACACCAATTAAATTATCAGGTACTTTCTCTTCTTGGTAATGTTTCTAATGTTCATGTGAATATGATGCTGCCTAACGTCGATATATTTCTGTTGCTGACAAATGAAGGACCTAGCATGGACAAGAAGGATGAGCATTGGAGCATGTTCAAGCATGAAGATGATGAGGACATAATTATCATGGATATGACCATTAATTCCTCTATATTTGATCAAGAATTGAAGTCAATACAAAGGGGCATGATTGTGTGTTGTACAAGAAGTTATTTCACGTCACTTTTGGCCCAAAAGAAGATAGAGACCAAGTCTTTCACGTCATGGACTCAGATTCGGACTGCAGAGATATACCCAACTTCAAACAGCCTCCTTTTCTACATACGAACTCCAAATTGGGTTATTCTTTTTTCTGGTGATAGCTTATCTCGTCTAGTTTCCAACGCAATTGGTTTCACCTTCAAATTCATTCGGAGCGTGGAGATATTGCGAAAACGGTGCGACCCAGCAGCAGAATCTGAATCAAAGTCCAACTCAATAGGTGTTGCATCACCTCCACATGGGCCCAAGTGCCTTGTACGACCTAGGTTTAGTTTTAGGACTCCTTGGGACGTCCTTCCACCCCCTTGGCCTCCACCCTTTAGTCCTATATAAGTAGATCAACCCCTAGGGTTTTTCTTTGGATTTCTTTTAGTTAAAAAGACTGCTTAGCTAATTGCTGCATCTTCGTGTACTCGGTTTGTGTCCAACGACCAGATCAAGACCGCTTTCGGAATCCCAACTTTATTCATACTTCATCTACATATTCGCAATATTCAGATTGCTTTATCATAGTTCTTGCTTGTTCTTCGATTGCTTGCAGGCACTAGACCTTCGTGGTCAGGTTGATCGTGCTCCGACGTGGTCAATAACCTCCGGAGATTGGTTTAGCGATTGCTAAGGCGCGACGTTGTTGCACGTTCGTAGTCGGATCGTCGGAGTCGTCTCCACCAAATCGATAGTTATCTCTCATCGAAAGATCGGGACACCTCCGCCTCTATCAAGTGGTATCAGTTTTTAGGTTGCTCGGTGAGAATTCCACATCCATATATTAGATCTGTTTTTTTATCACCTATCATCCACACAAAAACCCATAAAAATAGGATTAGATCATCATATCCAAACCAATCTGAGACTTCGCAATTTTCTTTTCGGTGCTTTGCTTTATTGAATTATCGGTTGCATCGTCGTGTTCAGTTGCTGGTCTTAGTATCTAGTCCTTTAGAGTTTCGAGTTCTGTTCATGTTAGTCACCGCCGCCACTGCACCATCATCCCATCCGCTGCCTACTTCTACCATCCACCATAGAAAAAGAGAGAAAAAAGAGTTGAAAAAAGAGAGAAAAAAAAGAAAAAAGAAGAAAAATTTCGGATCTATCTCTAGTTGAACTCGTATTTGAAATCTCGTCGGAATCAGTTTTGAGCAGTGTCCACTAAAACGGGCATAACTTTGTCATCCGAAGTCCGTTTTGGCTCCACGAGTACTCAAATTAAAGATATTTCCGAGACGCTTCTAAATAGTTCTGGAGCTAGTGTGTTATTTGAAACTGCAGATCGGCTTCTAAGACGGACTTTTTGACCTCTAAAGTTTCCGAACACAGTTTTTGTCAGATTTCGGGCTGATTCTCAATTTTTTTGACACCTCATCCGAACTCTAAATTGAGTGATTCTTATTGCGTCGGAAAGCTTAAGTCAGTGCCCTATTGGAGGAAAAATATCAAAAAATTAGCAAATATATTTCAGAGGAAAGTTGTAGCGAGAATATTGGTGTATCTTTATTTGGAGCCTATTTTCACCATTATCTTTGCTCTGTTGATGATCTTCACTTATATCTTGCTATTCAGAGCTACTTCATATCATTTATTGCTGCTAGTTGTGCTACGCCGTGACCACATTAGTGTTCTAGGCTCGCGTCTCTAGTCCGGTCTAGACTAGGACCAGCACAGTATCGTCGTTGAGCGTTAATTCAATTTTGCATCTCTGAATTGATTATTGCTGATATTTTTGCCACCATATTAAAGCCGTCCAAGCTCCACATATTTCTACATCGTGTATACGTGCGTTCACCTGGCAATCGCTCTACTTAATCTTTGGAGTTCTTTGACACCGTTGGTTGCCGATCACCACCTGCTGCATGGTAAGAACTAGTAAGACATTGATATTTGCTATCCTGTGAGCGTTTTACCACCACATCCTAGTAGTTCATAGGGACATATACTTGTGATTTGTTTCTTGTTTTCTACTAATCATGGCAGGTTCTGGAGTTAGATCTTCTTGGGCGGCAACGATAGTTGGAGATTTGCCACCACCTACAACTACACAACAGTCACTGCAAAAGGTAAACACACATAAGCATGCACATGATCAGTTTATTGTTTCTATACCACACTTTCATGGACGTCTAAGACCTGATTTATACATTGAGTGGGATTTTGAAATAAATGATATATTTGTTTCCCATAATTTTCTTGAGCATAAGAAAGTAAAAACTGCAATTAGTGCTTTCAAAGATTTTGCTTCTATTTGGTGGAATGAATATTGTAGTTTATATCCTGATTATATACCTAATACTTGGAATGATCTCAAATTTGCTATGCGATATAGATTCGTTCCCTCTTATTATACTCGTGACAAGGTTAGGAAATTAAAAAATTTAAAACAACGTACTAAAACTGTTTCAGAATATTATGATGCTTTAGAAACTACATTCTTGCATTCTCTTTTAGAGGAAAGTGAAGAATATTTCGTGGACATATTTTGGGAAGGTTTAAACCGTGACATTCAGGATATCCTAATTCATGAAAAGTGTTATCCTATGGATCGTTTGTTTCGTCTTGCTTGTAAAGCTGAACAGGAAATCGACAGACGTGTTGCCCAGAAGACGAACAAGCGGAATGTGCAAATACCACAAGTTGAGAAGGTTATTCCTTCAACCACTATGAGCACTACCATAACCACATCAATTGTCGTAAGCACTCCTCCAATATCTGATCTATCATCACAAAAAGGTAATGACAAAGGTATGGATCTTTCCCCTCCACATGAGAACCTTGCTGATTTAAAAGCAACATGTGTTGAGCTATCCAGTAGTTTCATCACACAACCAATTTTCGAGAATGTCATAACTTCACATGAAGATGTTGCTTGCCTAATAGACTTTAATACATCATGTCTTGAGTTACCTGTTGATTTGAGCACACCATCTATTTTGGATAATCATGTTACTATTATGAAACTGCCAATGCTTAATCATTTTGATATGACCTCTAATCTTGGTGATGATTCTGCGCCGAATGACTTGTTGCTTGACTACTTAGTTAAGCCTGTTGTAGCATGTCCTTCGAAAAACATTAACGTTTCTTCACCGGTATTGGGATGGTTTAATGATGAGCATTGTACATCTTTAGATATGAATAAGAGCTTCACTTATATATGCAAACTGAGTTGCAATACTTTCATGTCGTTTATGTATTGTGATGATCATATATGTTTATATTTCACGACATACGAAAGTTACTCATATATACATGTGTTACATGTCCAAAAACTAAGGAAAGTAAGAATGGATGACATATATATATACAACATGTACACCTTGTCTCTTTTTTTAGCCACATTTCAGATTAAGAAACGCCGGGGACGGCTTTATTTTCAAGAAGGGGAGGATGATGAGGACATGACTACCATAGTTACAGCCACAACCCCTGCTAATATACCTACTGGACCAATTACTAGAGATTGTGCACACCAATTAAATTATCAGGTACTTTCACTTCTTGGTAATGTTTCTAATGTTCATGTGAATATGATGCTGCCTAACGTCGATATATTTCTGTTGCTGACAAATGAAGGACCTAGCATGGACAAGAAGGATGAGCATTGGAGCATGTTCAAGCATGAAGATGATGAGGACATAATTATCATGGATATGACCATTAATTCCTCTATATTTGATCAAGAATTGAAGTCAATACAAAGGGGCATGATTGTGTGTTGTACAAGAAGTTATTTCACGTCACTTTTGGCCCAAAAGAAGATAGAGACCAAGTCTTTCACGTCATGGACTCAGATTCGGACTGCAGAGATATACCCAACTTCAAACAGCCGCCTTTTCTACATACGAACTCCAAATTGGGTTATTCTTTTTTCTGGTGATAGCTTATCTCCTTTAGTTTCCAACGCAATTGGTTTCACCTTCAAATTCATTCGGAGCGTGGAGATATTGCGAAAACGGTGCGACCCAGCAGCAGAATCTGAATCAAAGTCCAACTCAATAGGTGTTGCATCACCTCCACATGGGCCCAAGTGCCTTGTACGACCTAGGTTTAGTTTTAGGACTCCTTGGGACGTCCTTCCACCCCCTTGGCCTCCACCCTTTAGTCCTATATAAGTAGATCAACCCCTAGGGTTTTTCTTTGGATTTCTTTTAGTTAAAAAGACTGCTTAGCTAATTGCTGCATCTTCGTGTACTCGGTTTGTGTCCAACGACCAGATCAAGACCGCTTTCGGAATCCCAACTTTATTCATACTTCATGTACATATTCGCAATATTCAGATTGCTTTATCATAGTTCTTGCTTGTTCTTCGATTGCTTGCAGGCACTAGACCTTCGTGGTCAGGTTGATCGTGCTCCGACGTGGTCAATAACCTCCGGAGATTGGTTTAGCGATTGCTAAGGCGCGACGTTGTTGCACGTTCGTAGTCGGATCGTCAGAGTCGTCTCCACCAAATCGATAGTTATCTCTCATCGAAAGATCGGGACACCTCCACCTCTATCAACGGGACTCCGGTCCATCTTCATACCATTGTTCACACCCACTATTTACCTTTCTGTTTTTACTTTTACTAGTACCTTTTTATCTCTTGCGTTTGATCCTTTGTAAACGACAAGGCCGGAGGGATTGACAACTCCTCTGAACTCGTTGGGAGCAAAGTTATTTGTTTTGTGCAGGTCCACGACAACTCCACGCATCAGAATAATTTCTGGCGCCGTTGCCACCTATCGTACTTATCGTTGAGTCCTACTGGAGACAAACCTTGGTATCTTTACTGAGGGAAATTACCGCTACGCTGCATCTCCACCTTCCACTTAAGGATTCTCTGGTTCCTTGTCTGCAAGCTCTCAATTCCTCAAGTGAGGCCGACCGCTTATTGGTTGAATTGAAATTCTCGATGAAGGCGTCGCGAAACTGTTTCCACAAGATGATGGAGCCCCGCTGTAGGTTTATTAGCCAGTGCCAAGCCGAACCTTCAAGCATGAGCTGCACGTACTACATTGTTGTGGTCTTGGTTCCTCGATGGAACTTGACGGCGGTGAGGTAGTAATCGAGCCATGCTTCTGGTTCTTCTAATCCATCATACTTGTGGGTCGTGGTGTTTAGCTTGAAACCTCTGGGCATGGGCGTCTCGCGTATGTCTCTAGCGAAACATAGGGCTCCGCAAGGTTCGAGATCTTCGTCAGATGCATGCTCGTCCTAGTACTGTTCGTGAGCTGCGCGTCTGTGTCTTCCTCGGTTGATTTTGTTTTGTGTGATATCGTCCCGTGCATCCCGTCGCCGATTGCCGTTGCGTCGGTTGCTGCGGTCGTCCCTGTCTCGGTCTCTACTTTTGTCGTGGCGCCTGCGCAGGTCCTCGTTGTTGTTGTCGTCGTCGTCGTCGTCGGGCGAGCTGGTGTCCATGTCTAGTGTCTGCTCGCGGGGTCTTCGTCTTGTGTTCGACTTTTTGAGTGTTGAAGCGGCGATGGCATCGCTGATTACCTTGAGCGCTCGCGCCGTGTTATACTCTGCATTGTCTTTTTCAATGCTTCGAGCGCAATGGAGGCATGCTTGAGCTGTAATTAGGGCTTCAGCTGGTGTGAGCTCCTTTTCTTGCTCGTCATCGTCTTCTAGCCTGAAGTCGTCGTCCAATTTGCAGGCGACTTTTTTCTGTCCGTGCGCCGCAGGTTGCTGAATCTGGATTTGTGTCGAGAGGGAGAGATGTGATCTAAAAGGTCACACGAGTTGATGAGGACATCCCTACTAATGTTACACCCATACCCTCACCAACTACACATACTGGACCAGTTACTAGAGCACGTGCACGTCAACTAAATTATCAGGTACTTTCGTTTCTTGCGAATCCTTCTATTGTTCATGAACATATGATGCTGCCTAAATTAGATACTTTTGTTTTGGTTATGAATGAAGGACCTAGCATGGACAAGAAGGATGGTCATTGGAGCGGGATCAAGAATGGAGAAGAAGGTGCGCGCGGGGGAAAGTACTGTGGAGCTTCCAGTGGGGATTTTCGCACGTTGAAGCCACCATAAGGCATGCATGAAGGCTTGGACGGAATACACGAGATGCCACTTCATTATTTTCGTCCAAGAGCAATTATAGGTGTTGCGTCACCTTAATATTGGGCTGGGCCCATGTATCAGAGCACCACGTGATACCACTTCGAAATATTAAGGTGACGCAACACCTATAATTGCTCTTGGACGAAAATAATGAAGTGGCATCTCGTGTATTCCGTCCAAGCCTTCATGCATGCCTTATGGTGGCTTCAACGTGCGAAAATCCCCACTGGAAGCTCCACAGTACTTTCCCCCGCGCGCACCTTCTTCTCCATTCTTGATCCCGCTCCAATGACCATCCTTCTTGTCCATGCTAGGTCCTTCATTCATAACCAAAACAAAAGTATCTAATTTAGGCAGCATCATATGTTCATGAACAATAGAAGGATTCGCAAGAAACGAAAGTACCTGATAATTTAGTTGACGTGCACGTGCTCTAGTAACTGGTCCAGTATGTGTAGTTGGTGAGGGTATGGGTGTAACATTAGTAGGGATGTCCTCATCATCCTCCCCTTCTTGAATTGAAGTCGTCCTCGACGGAAGCTCATCATCTTCTCCCAAATAAGGTTTCAAATCTGCAATGTTAAATGTGGGACTAACCCCAAAATCTGCAGGTAGCTCAAGTTTATATGCATTATCATTAACGTCCCAACATTCGCCACGGTCGACACCAACCACCCCCTCAGGTACGCGATGATGAATATGTGCCTAAACTTAAATTGAATCTTAAGCCGTTTGAGGGTAGATATATTCCTGATGCTTATCTTACTTGGGAGTTAGAAACTGAACAACGTTTTACATGTTTACAATATCCTGAGAATAGACGTGTTACTGCTGCTGTTTGTGAATTCACGGGCTTTGCATCTATTTGGTGGTCTGAACATTGTAGATTGCATGCTAATAATATTCCAACTACTTGGGCTGCTTTAAAAGATGCTATGCGTACTCGCTGGGTTCCCCCTTATTATCAACGTGAATTGTTACAAAAATTACAGCGTTTGAGACAAGGAAAAAATTCTGTAGAGGAATATTATCAAGAATTACAAACTGGATTGATTAGATGTGGCCTAGTAGAGGATAATGAAGCTATGCTTGCACGTTTTATGGGTGGCTTAAACAGGGAGATACAAACTATTCTAGAATACAAGGACTTTGCTACTATCACTCGTTTGTTTCATCTTGCTTGTAAAGCTGAACGTGAAGTGCAGGATCGACAGGCCGCTACGAGACCTAACTTTTCTGCAGGACGAAATACATCATGGACATCGCGTGGAGCTTCTACATCCACACGTCCTGCTGCGCCACCATCTACTTCAGCCGCTCATTCTTACAGGGAGCCACCAAAACAGCCAGCGCCACCATTCAAGGGTGCACAGAGTGGTCCAGCAGCGAGTTCTTCTTCATCCATGGCGTCCACAGGGCAAACACGAGATCGTGATATTAAATGTCGCAGGTGCCAAGGTGGAGGTCACTTCGCAAAAGACTGTCCCTCCAAGCGTGTGATGACTATTACGGCGGATGGTGGGTATGAGTCAGCGAGTGACTATGATGAGGAGACTCTAGTTCTCATTGCTCATGAGGAACAGGGTGCCCATGATGATGCTCATGATATAGAGTATATGACTCCTGATGATGCAGATAAATATGCTAGTTTGGTTGCTCAACGTGTATTAAGTGTGCAGGTAACGAAGGCCGAGCAAAACCAGAGGCATAATTTGTTCCACACAAAGGGAGTGGTGAAAGAACGTTCGGTTCGCATCATCATTGACGGAGGGAGTTGCAACAACTTGGCTAGCATGGAGTTGGTGGAGAAGCTATCTCTCACCACAAGACCACACCCCCATCCGTACTATATTCAGTGGTTTAACAATAGTGGTAAGATTAAGGTAACGCGTTCTGTTCGTGTGCACTTTAGCATTTCTGCATATGCTGATTATGTTGATTGTGATGTGGTACCCATGCAAGCATGCTCTCTTTTACTTGGTAGACCATGGCAATTTGATAGGAATGTTGTACACCATGGTAGGACAAATCAGTTTACTCTAGTTCATCAGGATAAAAATATTGCTTTACTTCCTATGTCTCCTGAACAAATTGTGAAAGATGATCTTGCTAGAGCTAGTAAAGCAAAACAGGAGAAAAATAAGAGTGAGAATGAGATAGCAGCCAAAGAATTTGAGCAACAACATAAGACTAATAGCAAATCTTCTTCTGCTGTTTCTAATGAAATTAAATTGACTAGTCCAACTTTGCTTGCTACTAAGGTTGATATTTCAGATTTGGATGTTAGTCAATATGTGTGCTATGCTTTTGTGTGCAAAGAAGCTTTGTTTTCATTTGAGGAATTGCCTCCTTCTTTGCCTCCTGTTGTCACTGACCTTTTGCAGGAGTTTATTGACGTCTTTCCACAAGACGTACCACCGGGATTACCACCTATTCGAGGGATTGAGCATCAGATTGACTTAATTCCCGGTGCTTCGTTGCCCAACCGTGCGCCATACCGTACCAATCCGGAGGAGACGAAGGAGATTCAGCGTCAAGTACAAGAGCTACTCGACAAAGGTTACATACGTGAGTCCCTTAGTCCTTGTGCTGTTCCTGTTATATTAGTGCCTAAAAAGGATGGAACATGGCGTATGTGTGTTGATTGTCGAGCCATTAATAATATTACTATTCGTTATCGTCATCCTATTCCTTGGTTAGATGATATGCTTGATGAATTAAGTGGCTCTACCATGTTTTCCAAAGTTGATTTGCGTAGTGGATACCATCAAATTCGCATGAAATTAGGAGATGAATGGAAAACGGCTTTTAAAACTAAGTTTGGATTATATGAGTGGTTAGTCATGCCTTTTGGGTTAACTAATGCACCTAGCACTTTCATGAGATTAATGAACGAGGTTTTACGTGCTTTCATTGGACGATTTGTGGTAGTCTATTTTGATGATATACTGATTTATAGCAAATCTTTGGAGGAACATTTGGATCATTTACGTGCTGTTTTTATTGCTCTACGTAATGCACGTTTATTTGGTAACCTTGGGAAGTGCACCTTTTGCACCGACCGAGTCTCGTTTCTTGGCTATGTTGTTACTCCACAGGGTATTGAAGTTGATAAAGCCAAGATCGAGGCGATTGAGAGTTGGCCGCAGCCCAAAACGGTCACACAAGTGAGGAGTTTTCTTGGCCTCGCTGGATTCTATAGGCGTTTTGTGAGAGATTTCAGCACCATTGCTGCCCCTCTCAATGAGCTTACACGCAAGGATGTGCCTTTTACTTGGGGTACCGCACAGGAAGAAGCTTTCACGGTATTGAAAGATAAGTTAACACATGCTCCTTTGCTCCAACTTCCTGATTTTAATAAGACTTTTGAGCTTGAATGCGATGCTAGTGGGATTGGTTTGGGAGGTGTGTTATTACAAGATGCTAAACCTGTTGCATACTTTTCTGAAAAATTGAGTGGGCCTAGTCTGAACTATTCTACTTATGATAAGGAATTATATGCTCTTGTTCGGACATTAGAAACTTGGCAACATTATTTATGGCCCAAAGAATTTGTTATACATTCTGATCATGAATCTTTGAAACACATAAGAAGTCAAGCAAAACTTAATCGTAGACATGCTAAGTGGGTTGAATTTATTGAGACTTTCCCTTATGTCATTAAACACAAGAAGGGGAAAGATAATATTATTGCTGATGCTTTGTCTCGTCGTTATACTATGCTTTCACAACTCGACTTCAAGATATTCGGTTTAGAGACAATCAAAGAACAATATGCAAATGATGCGGAGTTTAAAGATGTATTGCAGAATTGTAGAGAGGGTAGAACATGGAACAAGTTTGTGCTTACTGATGGATTTGTGTTCCGTTCTAACAAGCTATGCATTCCAGCTAGCTCTATTCGTCTTTTGTTGTTGCAGGAGGCGCATGGAGGAGGATTAATGGGACATTTTGGCGTGAAAAAGACGGAGGACGTACTTGCTACACATTTCTTTTGGCCAAAGATGAGACGGGATGTTGAGCGTTTTGTTGCTCGCTGCACTACATGTCAAAAAGCTAAGTCACGACTCAATCCTCATGGTTTATACATGCCTTTACCTGTACCTAGTGTTCCGTGGGAGGACATATCCATGGACTTTGTTTTAGGCTTGCCTCGAACAAAGAAGGGGAGGGATAGCATATTTGTTGTCGTGGATAGATTTTCTAAGATGGCACATTTTATAGCATGTCATAAAAGCGATGATGCTGCTAATGTTGCTGATTTATTCTTTGGAGAGATTATTCGTTTACATGGTGTGCCCAATACTATTGTCTCGGATCGTGATACTAAGTTTCTTAGCCATTTTTGGAGATGCTTATGGGCTAAGTTGGGGACTAAACTACTTTTTAGTACTACATGTCATCCCCAAACTGATGGACAAACTGAAGTGGTCAATAGGACTTTGTCTACTATGCTTAGGGCTGTTTTAAAAAGTAACTTGAAACTGTGGGAAGAATGTTTACCTCATATTGAATTTGCTTATAATCGTTCAGTGCATTCTACCACTAAAATGTGCCCTTTTGAGATTGTTTATGGTTTTCTACCTCGTGCACCTATTGATTTGCTGCCTCTTCCATCTTCGGAGAAGGTGAATTTTGATGCTAAGCAACGTGCTGAATTGATATTAAAAATGCATGAGTTAACTAAAGAAAACATTGAGCGCATGAATGCTAGATACAAGCTTGCTGGTGATAGGGGTCGAAAGCATGTTGTTTTTGAACCAGGAGATCTTGTTTGGTTACATCTACGAAAAGATAGGTTTCCTGATTTGCGCAAGTCTAAGTTAATGCCACGAGCTGATGGTCCCTTTAAGGTTTTACAGAAAATTAATGATAATGCATATAAACTTGAGCTACCTGCAGATTTTGGGGTTAGTCCCACATTTAACATTGCAGATTTGAAACCTTATTTGGGAGAAGATGATGAGCTTCCGTCGAGGACGACTTCAATTCAAGAAGGGGAGGATGATGAGGACATCCCTACTAATGTTACACCCATACCCTCACCAACTACACATACTGGACCAGTTACTAGAGCACGTGCACGTCAACTAAATTATCAGGTACTTTCGTTTCTTGCGAATCCTTCTATTGTTCATGAACATATGATGCTGCCTAAATTAGATACTTTTGTTTTGGTTATGAATGAAGGACCTAGCATGGACAAGAAGGATGGTCATTGGAGCGGGATCAAGAATGGAGAAGAAGGTGCGCGCGGGGGAAAGTACAGTGGAGCTTCCAGTGGGGATTTTCGCATGTTGAAGCCACCATAAGGCATGCATGAAGGCTTGGACGGAATACACGAGATGCCACTTCATTATTTTCGTCCAAGAGCAATTATAGGTGTTGCGTCACCTTAATATTGGGCTGGGCCCATGTAATTTCGAAATACCACATTATAGGCTGTTTTTAGAGTCCGTATGTGTGGGGAAACCGAGTTAGGGTTGTTTTCGGACCCCACCTCCAAGGGGTCACGAAAATCCCCTCTGTTCCCCCATATATACAGCCCTTAGGGCGTCGTTTAGACTTGGGTTTTAATTAGATATAAGTTAGCCATAGCCGCAACTTCGAGCTCTTCGTTTGTGTCATCCGACCAGGCCAAGACCTCATTGGAACCCCAACTTTCGTAATCATTCATCTTATATTCGCAATATCCAGATTGCAATTCTTAGTTCTTGCTTGTTCTTCGATTGCTTGCAGGAATTAGACCTTCGTGGTCAGGTTGATCGTGCATCCGCGGGATCAATAACCTCTCGGAGTTGGTTTAGCGATCGCTAAGGCGCAACGTCTTCGCACGTTCGTAGTCGGATCGTGAAAGTCGCCTCCACCATAATCGATCTCCACCATCTCATCGAAACATCGGGACACCTTCGCCTCTATCACTTCGCCTATATAACCCCCTCGGGGAAGAAACCCCTAAAAAAGAACTCTTTTTCGCGGAAAACTCTCTATTCCGCCGCCGCCGCCGTTTTCAGATCGGGGCTGCCTAGAGAAGCTGCCCCGGCACCATGCCGGAAGGAGATCACCCCTCCGGGAGACCATCCATAGCCATGGACGCCTCCCGTATGTACCGTGAGTAGTCCCCCTTGGACCATGGGTCCATGATCAGTAGCTATGTGATGTCCTCTCCCTCTTTTGTGCTTACACTTTCGAGACCTCGTGAGCTGCCTCACATGATCGAGGCACCTATGTAATTTTTTGCTGTTGCTATGCTCAGTTTGTTGGGATCTGATGGATTATGAGACTATGTTCAGATTGTGATGAGTAATATATTTGGTTTGCCCTTTTATATTTTGTTCTTGAGTAAATTCTTGCATGTTCTCTGTTGCAGTATTTGCTTTGGCCAAGTTATTTTCTTGCAACTCCAAGAGAGAGCGTTATGCTCGATTGTGGGTTCAGCCCCCTGATGTCTAGCTTGAGTGACAGAAACATGAGACTAGGGGATGTGCTATTGCCACCAGGGATAAAACAACGGTGATTGTGCCTATTGGTGCAAGAATTGTTTATTTTACGCAAAGTTCTTTTAATGCAGTTGTCTGTTGCTTTGAGTTTACACTTTGGGTGGGATTCGCAACTTAATACCAGCGAGATGTTCTGGATAGATATCTCAAGGTGGATGATTCGTAGTAGATGCAGATGGATTTCGGTCTACTTACCTTGGCGTACTGCCCATTGCTTTTGAGCGCTTCCTTTCTTTGCAGCATAGTTAGCATTGCGGTGCCTTCATAATCCTGTCAATTGCCCAACTGTGATTTGTTTACCTCGCTAGCATTTTTATCGTCTTTTGGGAGAGAGACATCACTAGTGAAAATCACGGGACTCCGGTCCATCTTCATACCATTGTTCACACCCACTATTTACCTTTCTGTTTTTACTTTTACTAGTACCTTTTTATCTCTTGCGTTTGATCCTTTGTAAACGACAAGGCCGGAGGGATTGACAACTCCTCTGAACTCGTTGGGAGAAAAGATATTTGTTTTGTGCAGGTCCACGACAACTCCACGCATCAGAATAATTTATGGCGCCGTTGCCACCTATCGTACTTATCGTTGAGTCCTACTGGAGACAAAACTTGGTATCTTTACTGAGGGAAATTACCGCTACGCTGCATCTCAACCTTCCACTTGGGGTAACCAACGAGGGGCGAGAATCCATCAGGTGTCCATTGACAGTGATGTGGCAAGGCCCCCAGAAGCTTGCCCTCTAGTGATGCACAAAAGGCCGGCTTCCCGAAGTCCGGTGGGTGATGCTTCACGGGCGCAGGAGAAGTTCACGGAGACTACGAAGCCGGCGGCCGAGGGGTGCAGGCCTGGCCTCCCAGACTCGACGCTGTCACCACCGCAGGACGACGAGTAAGTCACACTCTTACCCACATCTCTCGCACATTCGTATGTGCCTAATGGTTCCTGAATCGTGAAACAGGGAGGAGGCTACCGAGATCCCAGCGAAGAGGGCGCGCATATCGGAGGAACAACAGTAGGGGGAGCGCCGGAGCGAACACCGGTGGAGGCCGCAGGTGAACATACCAGTGTTGAACGTACCAGTGTTGGCGGCAGGTGAACATCAATTCTTCCATATCGGCGGCAAACAAGAGGAAGGAATGCCAGGCCAAAGTGTTGGCCATGTAGGAGGCTCTCCGGGAATGCATCCCGGCGTCTGTTGATCTAGACGACATCGTGGCTCCCATTAGGGATGAATTCTAGATCAACATCCAAAGAGAATTTGAGGAGCTCAAGAACAAACACTTCGCGCGGGATAAGAAGGTGATCGAATGGGCGCAGCGGGTGGCTTCCCGAGAAGCCGCTATGACCTGGGCGGTCTCGGACAGCAGGAAGGCGTTAAGCGCGTGGCCGCCGAAGCTAGAGGATACGCACCCGGCGCAGGCAAGCCAGGAAGAGGAGAGGCCGCGCATCTAGACGGACCTCAATATGGTGAGCCAAGCCCAGGACAAGCAAGCCGAGGACCTTCAAGGGGAAAACCAGTCCCTCAAACGACGGGAGGAGGCATTGGAGGCCACAGTGGCAGAGGTGCGCCACAACCTGTGGAGCTACACAAGAAGAAGCTAGAGGTAGTGCAGAGTGCTCATGCGGAGGCGATGTGCATGCTGCAAGGAGAGTGCGATGGCCTATAACCGAGCTTAACAGAGAGAGAGAGGCTTCTGCCTGGAAGCTGCAACAACCCAGATTTCACAAAAAATAATTTTTTTGTTTTCGGTGTGAATTGTTTGATTGTTTGATTTGTTTGAAGTGTTTGCATCCGCGATTTATCGATCGACGATTATTCCCCCCCCTCTTATCTCGTACCGAACAGAGACCGACCCTTGCCACCCTGACACTCGACCCTTGCGACACCGGGTTTCACCCGATCACTGTCGTGAAAACCGCACGAGACCAGCCGTAGCCAACGGAACGATAACCACGTTTAATAATTAAACGGGTTATTTTTATAGTGCGCCGGAAAATGTTCTCGGAATGGTTCCAGCGCGAGGTGAACGCCACTGGCTCGACGCGCTGATTGTGCAGTTTGAAGTTTTACCGGAATCGGAGGTCCTGCGGACCCTCGGCGGTCAGAAACGTAAACACCATGCGCGCGAGAGAAAAACCGGGGATGTTTTTGCAAAGTGCCAGCCACCTGGGCTATATAAAGACCACCACTCTCCCACCCCTTTCTAGGGTTTCCCTAAGCCAAAATTGCAGCCACCCCCTCCACTTTGCCCCAAAAATTACCCCATTTTTCCTCAAAATTTTTTTTACCCCATTTTCGCATTTTTGACTATTTTCCAGTCAAACCCTAGACCCAGACTTTCCAGGACAGTCAGATCTGTGATCTGACGGCCCTGGTGGCGCCCATCACCGGCGAGCACTGCGCCAGCGCGCCATGCGCGCGCTACAGTGAGCCCCTCCGGCGTGGCCTCCTCTCCTCCTTCCTCTGTCTTACCTCCCCCTCGCCTTGCTTCTTTCGGGTCGCCGCCGGCGAGCTCGCCATGGCAGGGGCTGAGCTCGAGCCGCCAGCAGCCGACCGCACCACAACCCCGCGCGCTGACGTCTACACCGCACCGGCGGCCGGCCGCAGCATCCTCGTCCCGGGTCCGCCTCCTCCGGCCCTCCATGACTTCCCTCAACCGCCGTGGCCGCCGTCCTCGTCGGAGGTGGTCGTCGGCGCCTCCGCCCTCATCGGAGGTGGTCGCTGGTGCCTCCGCCCTCGTGGTCGGGATCAGGAGGATCCCGATCCAACCACCGCCAGCCTTGGTGGGCCTCCTCGCCAGGTGTGCCGGCCACCACCTCGGCCCGAACCGCTCCCCGGCCCAGTCTAGCGCGGCCCGAGCCGCCTCCTCTGTTACTTGGGCCGAGCCCAGTGCTGAGGCCCTTCCATTTTTTTTATTTTTTTCTTATTTTTTTTATTTTCCCTGTCATATTTCTGCTAAGTCTTTTAATTTTGCTATTGTATGCCTGTTTGCGAGTGGATTTGCGAGTAAACCGTAGCTCGGATCGCGTTGCGCCCAAAAGGAAAATTGTTTAGAATTGTGTGTACTTCAGTTCATATTTTGTGAGAATTTTGATTTGAGGCCATCTTGATGTTGTTAATCACCGTTGAAGTGGGCACCAGAATGTTTACTGCTACTAATTTCTGTTAAGTGCTTCTCTTGTTATTTTATTGCAAGTTTGATTGATGATTGTGACACATCCATGAGGCCTCTTGCATTGATTCTTGTTGCATCTTGTTAAGCATCATGTCTACTTCAATGCTATGCATTCACATGTCATGTTTGCCTGCTGTAGCTATATTATTTATTGCTCAAAAGTGGTGACCCTGATGATATATGCTTCTGTTTATATAAAGTTGCTACTTGGCTGCCCTATATCTTTTTAACCGTGCATCCTATTGAGCATTGCAATATGTCATTTTGATCTATGCCATGTCTACTTTAATTATATGTATTGCATTGTCATGTTTGCATTTCTGGTCATAGATATGTTTATCTCCAAAGTTGCTATGCCACTGTTTTTGACAGCCACCTCTATTTTTGTCAAGTCTGTAACTTTCCGATGCCATGTTGCACGCTTAATATCTTTTGATCTATGATGCCTATGACCTTGATTCTTGTTTGTACCTAATCATCATCATGCCTACTCCATGCTCATATAATGCTATGTCATGTTGCTGCAAATTTACATATAGTTTTTGCCCTGTCTATACAGCATGATTATAACAGTTTTTGCCCTGTTTTCCTGATTTTCACTAAGTCCTAGACCAGTAATGTTTTATTGCATTTTGCTTGGGCTATAATTAATTGTTCATGATGCATATTTTCATGATTCATTTTTCCATGCCTTCCTTGTCATGCCTACTGCAATTCCATGTCATTTGTGCATGTTTGCATTCAGTTGCTTGTTGATGCATTGCTCTAAAGTGTGCTAACTGATGTTGGGAGATTGTGTGCATAACTTGTATTGCTTGTATCTTTTTAACCGTAACTCCGTTTGGAGTGTTCTTTATATGTATCTTGACTAGAATTTCATGTACTTTGTGTTTATTCTATTGTTTGCTGCTATTAACCAACCTAAAATATGGTTTAGGTCAGAACAGTACCAAATACTTTAGTCATCGTGGGGCACTTAGTGGAATGCCATGTTTAGGTTGTGCATCACTTAAATTGACAAGCATAGATACTTTACTTTGTGCTTCAGCTCTTGTCATGTTTGTGTGCTATGCCATGCTTGAGTGAGGTGCCATGTTAACAACCTTTTCTCACCTTGTGTAGCTAAACAACTTGAACCTTTCTAAATGTGCGGTATCGTCGTGTGTGACGAGTACTCCACTTAACCTATTAGTAACCGCTCTCAACGATAGATGCGATGCCGTGTGTTGTCTCATGTTGCCTTCTTGTTGATGCTTGCTCGTGATAGCTTCGTAGTAATAGATGCTTGCTCGTCGATTGCCTTTTCCAGTGTTTCCTTCTTGTGTGCTGTCGTGGGTACCTCTCGGAGACGATGCGAGCTTGCGATCGACTTCACCTTCGGCTTCGTCTTCTCATCAGGTAAGGGGAGCATATATCATGCTTATAACTTTCAGATCACTCGCGCCTAGGTGTAGGATAGAACGATTGCTTGATCCTACCACTTTATATTCATGCCTCTGAAATAAACCCCAAACAGCCATATCCTCCACATCCCGGCAAACCTTGTTCGGCTATGTTACTATTGCTCGCTGCTCAGCCACTGCTTAGTATGCATGCTAGGATGTTATCAACTGTTACCTCCTGTTACTCTTCGGATTGGGCTATCACATTATAATATTGTTGTGAATGATATGATTATTATAATGTTGACTATATTCGACGAAGGATGGAAGGTCTAGGATATCCCGCCCCGACGCTTTGTTCCATTCGAGTCACCTAGGATCCGAGTTCCGAGTATTGGTTTTAAGACTGAGCGTGCCTAACCGCCTGTGGGATGCTATAGGGTCCCCTCTTCTTACCTATCTAGCTTCAAACATTTCTAGTGGTGGCCCAATCTGATTTACCATTTGAAACCGTGTGTGTGTCTGTTGGGTCGCTCTTGGCAGATATTCTTTAAACCAACCCGGACCAGTGGGGACATGGTTTCCTTGTTGGTCCACCTTTGACAGCCGAGGGCCCGGGACCTCACGTGAGGTGTCCCGGCAACCCAAACCCTGTTGAGACGGAAGAGGCCGATCCGAGGGCGCGACCGGATTTTGGATTGGATGTCGACTCCCCGGGGGCCACCCGGATTTGTTCGTTGTGAGGTAGAGGGACCTGTAATTTCGGATCTCTCGGGACTAAATAATAAAATGGCTGCCTGTGATGGGTAGAAACTGAGAGAGATGGGCGTGCGTGCGGAGCCTTGTAATGGGCAGTTGGTACACCCCTGTAGGGCTAAATCTTTTTGAGAAGCCGTGTCCACGGTTATGGACGACTTGGAACCTATGTCTTGTTCATAGATAACATCAACTGAATCATAACTATAACTTGATCAACGTGTGTGTGCCTTGACTGCTTCTTCTTCGTCGGGATGCGAAGAGGAGGACAAGGATAGGATAGGTGTTATGATTGCGTAAGTAGTTGATAGCAAGACTTGTTGGAGGCGATTCCTCATCGAATGCTTAGTTCTCATCTTACTCTAAAATAGACCGTTATCCACTCATATATTGCTAGTGCGTCTGCAACCTCCCCACTACCCCATCTTACCTGTGAGAAGCTAGTTACAAGACTATTGATATATTCTCACCCCTTTCTGTTCTTTTACCCTTTAGGTTTTTCCTGACCGGCCGATGTAGTTGATTACTACCTCGACTCTTCTTATGGACGCCTTCGTGGAGACTCGACGACGACTAGTTAGGTGGATCCCGGCGGAGAGCCTGGACCCGTGTGGTTACGGGAATGGTGTGTTTTACCTTTGCCACTAGGCATTTGAATGTAGTCTGTACTCAGACACGTATCTTCCGCTGATGTAATGTATTTAAGGAAGTTGTATGCCGATTGTATGAGATGTTGTATCCTTGTAGCTGTAATGTTGTGATATTATGTTGGAAATCCGGGGCATATGACATTGTCATATGTCGCGGTGGGATCGATATGTGCTTCGTCCCTGGAACTGGATGGAAACATCTAGATCTGGAACAGTACCGCATATGGGGCCTTACAACTTGGTATAAGAGCCTTACCTACCGTAGGATCCTTTTCTGGCCGAAGTCGAGTCTAGACAAAAACTATTTTGTAGTTACTAAGTTAGTTATCGGAGAGTACGATTCTTTATACTCCTTACCCTTGCTCTCGTCAGGACAAGTGACGTAAGTGTTTTATTCTCGTATTATCCCCTTCAAACTTTAGGATCTTGAGTGTGTGGAGTTCGGAACCGTTACAATGCCTTGCTTGCAGCGTATTGTCTCGATTCCGATTCTCAGGTTGGGAAATCTCGTAGTACCTTTAGTCTATCCGACTCTGGTTTACATCTTGGTCATCCGTTGAATTTAGTCCTCTTGCCCAGTATCCTCATGATTTAATTGAGAATGCTTCCCTTGATCGTCGCTTTCAATTGTCGTTCTCCCTCTTGGTCTCCTGATGGCTTTGTTCTTCGACGTCGCCATCTCCTTGCGGAAAGTTTTCTCGACGGAAGTTCGACGTCGACATGGAGCAGAGTCCCTTGTTGGTGGTGTTGAAGATTGTCGACTCTCTTTTTCTCCCCCTCTCCCCCAGATCGTCCAGGATCTCGGGACGAGATCCCTTGTTGGTGGTGTTGTATTGTAACAACCCAGATTTCACAAAAATTATAAAAAAAATCGGTGTGAATTGTTTGATTGTCTGATTTGTTTGCGGTGTTTGCATCCTTGATTTCTCACTCGGCGATTATTCCCCCCCCCCCCTTATCTCGTATCGGACGGAGACCGACCCTTGCCACCCTGACACTCGACCCTTGTGACACCGGGTTTCACCCGATCACTGTTGCGAAAACCGCACGAGACCAGTCGTAGTCAACGGAAAGAAAACCCTGTTTAATAATTAAACGGGCTATTTTTATAGCGTGCCGGAAAATGTTCTCGGAATGGTTCCAGCGCGATGTGAACGCCACCGGCTCGACACGTTGATCGCGTAGTTTGAAGTTTTACCCGAATCGGAGGTCCTGCGGACCCCCGGCGGTCAGAAACGTAAACACCACGCGCGCGAGAGAAAAACCGGGGATGTTTTTGCAAACTGCCAGCCACCTGGGCTATATATCGACCACCACTCTCCCACACCTTTCTAGGGTTTCCCTAAGCCAAAATTGCAGCCACCCCTCCACTTTGCCCCAAAATTACCCCCATTTTCACATTTTTGCCTATTTTCCAACCAAACCCTAGATCCAGACTGTCTAGGACTGTCAGAGCTCAGATCCGACGGCCCTGGTGGCGCCCGTCACCGGCGAGCACCGCGCTGCCGCGCCGCGCGCGCGCTCCTGTGAGCCCCTCCGACGTGGCCTCCTCTCCTCCTTCCTCAGTCTCACCTCTCTCTCACCTTGATTCTTGTAGGTCGCCGCCGGCGAGCACGCCATGGCAGCGGTTGAGCTCGAGCTGCCAGTAGCCGGCCGCGCCACGACCTCGCGCGCCGACGTCTCCACCGCACCGGCGGCCGGCCGCAGCCTCCTCGTCCCGGGTCCACCTCCTCCGGCCCTCCCCGACTCCCCTCAACTGCCGTGGCCGCCGTCCTCGTCGGAGGTGGTCACCGGTGCCGCCGCCCGCGTGGTCAGGATCGGGACGATCCCGATCCAACCGCCGCCAGCCCTGGTGGGCCTCCTCGCCAGGTGGGCCGGCCACCACCTCGGCCCGAACCGCACCCCGCGGCCCAGTTCAGCGTGGCCCGAGCCGCCTCCTCTGTTACTTGGGCCAAGCCCAGTGGTGAGGCCCTTCCCTTTTTTTCTTTTTTTTCTTACTTTATTTATTTATTTTTCCCTGTCATATTTCTGGTAAGTCTTTTAATTTTGCTGATGTATGCCTGTTTGCGAGTAAACCGTAGCTCGGATCGCGTTGCGCCCAAAAGGAAAATTGTTTAGAATTGTGTGTACTTCAGTTCATATTTTGTGAGAATTTTGATTTGAGGCCATCTTGATGTTGTTAATCACCGTTGAAGTGGGCACCAGAATGTTTACTGCTACTAATTTCTGTTAAGTGCTTCTCTTGTTATTTTATTGCAAGTTTGATTGATGATTGTGACACATCCATGAGGCCTCTTGCATTGATTCTTGTTGCATCTTGTTAAGCATCATGTCTACTTCAATGCTATGCATTCACATGTCATGTTTGCCTGCTGTAGCTATATTATTTATTGCTCAAAAGTGGTGACCCTGATGATATATGCTTCTGTTTATATAAAGTTGCTACTTGGCTGCCCTATATCTTTTTAACCGTGCATCCTATTGAGCATTGCAATATGTCATTTTGATCTATGCCATGTCTACTTTAATTATATGTATTGCATTGTCATGTTTGCATTTCTGGTCATAGATATGTTTATCTCCAAAGTTGCTATGCCACTGTTTTTGACAGCCACCTCTATTTTTGTCAAGTCTGTAACTTTCCGATGCCATGTTGCACGCTAAATATCTTTTGATCTATGATGCCTATGACCTTGATTCTTATTTGTACCTGATCATCATCTTGCCTACTCCATGCTCATATAATGCTATGCCTTGTTGCTGCACATTTACATATAGTTTTTCCCCTGTCTATACAACATGATTATAACAGTTTCTTCCCTGTTTTCTCTATTTTCACTAAGTCCTAGACCAGTAATGTTTTATTGCATTTTGCTTGGGCTATAATTAATTGTTCATTATGCATATTTGCATGATTCCTTTTTCCATGCCTTCCTTGTCATGCCTACTACAATTCCATGTCATTTGGTGCATGTTTGCATTCAGTAGCTTGTTGATGCATTGCTCTAAAGTGTGCTACCTGATGTTGGTAGATTGTGTGCATAACTTGTATTGCTGGTATCTTTTGAACCGTGACTCCGTTTGGAGTGTTCTTTATATATATCTTGACTAGAATTTCATGTAATTTTGGTTTATGCTATTGTTTGCTGCTGTTAACCAACCGAAAATATGGTTTAGGTTAGAACAGTACCAAATACTTTAATCATCGTGGGGCACTTAGTGGAATGCCATGTTTAGGTTGTGCCTCACTTAAATTGACTACATAGATAGTTTACTTTGTGCTTCACCTCTTGTAATGTTTGTGTGCTATTCCATGCTTGAGTGAGATGCCATGTTAACAACCTTTGCTCACCTTGTGTAGCTAAACAACTTGAACCTTTCTAAATGTGCGGTATCTTCGTGTGTGACGAGTACTCCACTTAACCGGTTAGTAACCGCTCTCAACGATAGATGCGATGTTGTGCTTTGTCTCTTGTTGCCTTCTTCTTGATGCTTTCTTGTGATTTCTTCGTAGTAATAGATGCTTGCTCATCGATTGACTTTTCCAGTGTTTCCTTCTGGTGTGCTTCCGCGGGTACCTCTCGGAGACGATGCGATCTTGCGATCGACTTCACCTTCGACTTCGTCTTCTCATCAGGTAAGGGGGAGCATATATAATGCTTATAACATTCAGCTCACTCGCGCCTAGGTGTAGGATAGAACGATTGCTTGATTCTACCACTTTATATTCATGCCTCTCAAATAAACCCCAAACATCCATGTCCTCCACATCCTAGCAAACCTTGTTCGGCTATGTTACTATTGTTCGCTGCTCAACCACTGCTTAGTATGCATGCTGATACGCCCAAAACGTATCTATAATTTCTGCTTGCTCCATGCATGTTTTGTGTGATATTGCTATGATCTAGATACACTTTCATACACTTTTGATCATATTTGGACTAACCTATTAACTCAGTGCACCCCAGTGCTAGTTCCTGTTTTCTGCTGTTTTTCTATTTCAGTTTTCCCCCATATAAAAAGTGCCAGAAAAATTCCGGGAAAAATACAGGAAAAATATGCGTACATGAAGCTTCGAGAAGAGCCCGGGAGGGGCCAAAGGGGAGCCAGGGGGCCCAGGCGGCCACCCGGCGCGGCCCCACCCCTGGCCGCGCCAGGGGGCACCTGGGGCCCCTGGTCCACCTCTGGCTGCCCCCCTTCGCCTATTTATTCTCCATCACGGGGAAACTCCAGAAGAGGAACCCTATTCCGCAAACTCGCCTCTGTTCCGCCGCTGCCGCGCTTCCGAAGATCGGGAGCACCAGAAGACCTCTTCCCGGCACCGTGCCGGAGGGAGGATTGACCTAAGGGAGTCTCCTCTCCACCATGGATGCTCCCCGGAAGTCTCGTGAGTAGTTTTCCTTGGACCATGGGTCCGTGATCAGTAGCTATGTGATTTTCTCCTCCCCTCTTTGATCTTCATTGTTTAGACCTCGTGAGCTGCCCTACATGATCGAGGAACCTTTGTAATATTTCTGCTGTTGCTATGCTGAGTTTGGAGGGATCTGATGGATTATGAGATTATGTTCAGATTGTGATAGAGTAATATATTTGGTTTTTATCTCTTATATTTTTGTTCCTAAGTAATTCTTGCATGTTCTCCGTTGTTGTTTATTGCTTTGGCCAAGTAGTAGGTAGTGACTCCAAGAGGGAAAGTTGTGCTAGATTGTGGGTTCATGCCCCCCGATGACACGCTTGAGTGACAGAAACATGAGTATAGGGGATGTGCTGTTGCCACAAGGGGGAAAACAACGGTGCTTGTAACCGCGGTTACAAGGATTGTTTACTTTACGCAAAGTTCTTTTTATTGCAGTTGTCTGTTGCTTTGGGTTTACACTTTGGGTGGGGCTCGCAACTTAATACCAGCGAGATGTTCTGGATAGATATCTCAAGGTGGATGATTAGTAGTAGATGCAGATGGATTTCGGTCTACTTATTTTGGCGTTCTGCCCGTGCTTTTGAGCCTCTTCCTTTCTTTTGTAGCATAGTTAGCATTGCGGTACGTTCATAATCCTGTCAATTGCCCTTCTGTAATTTGTTTACCTCGCATAGCAGTTTTATCGTCTTTTGGGAGAGAGACATCACTAGTGAACATCACGTATTCCGGTCCATATCCTCATTATTATTTCCAAGCTATATTTACTTTACTGCTTTTACTTGCTATCATTATCCCTTGCGTGTTATCCTTTGTGAACAACAAGACCCGAGAGATTGACAACCTCTCTGAACTTCGTTGGGAAAAAAGTTATCTGTGTCTGTGTGCAGGTCCACGTCAGTTGCGCCGCTGACACCTACTTATCATCTCTGGAGTTCTACTGGAGACAAACCTTGGTATCTTCACCGAGGGAAAACTGCTGCTGCACTACATCTCAAACCTTCCACTTGGGGTAACCAACGAAGGGCGAGAAGCCATCAAGCAAGTTTTCTGGTGCTGTTTCCGGGGACTCCGAGTGCTAAGATAGGGGAGTTGCACACTACCCTTTACCTTTGTTTTTTAGTCTTGTTAGTTTACCTTTCAGTTTTTACTTTTGTGTCCCTTATCAAAAATACCAAAAATACCTGTTACCTTGCTTGCTGATGCTATCTTTACCATGGGTGTTGAACCACCCAAATATGGTAGGATGGACAATGTTTCACTCGGATCGTCTTCGATCAATTTGTGCTCGCGCAAAAAACCCAACCGACTTGGTTGAGGGAAAATCATTGGATGAGCATGCTCATTATACGCGGCACCGCCTATCTCAGAAAGGGAAACACTTATGGGATCAAATACATGTTTCTTATTGCCATGCTAAACTTTTGTGCCACATTTATGATTTTACTTGCTGTTCTAATATATATCATAAACACCTTCCTTTCCAGTGTGAGTTTAATGAAAATGAGATCTTATCTTCTTATGCTAAAGGTGTTTATGATTACTTTGATGTTGAAAAGATTGAAGAGTTTGTTGCTTTTAAAGGTGCCTATGAGATTGCTTCTTTGATTGAAAAGTATCACGATACTATTTTCGACTATGAAAACTTTGCAGTTCTTGCTTATTGCTTTGAGAATTATACTTCCAATGCTTATATTGAGGATTTTAAAAATAGAATGCTTGCTGCCCAAGAAGAGGCTAATGATTGCTATGAAGAGGAATCTTATGATTCCGAGGACTCACTTGATACTTCCCTTTCTGATGATTTTGATACTTGCTTTGTTGATGGCCAAGATGCCACTATGGATGATGCTGACAAAAATGAACTCTCTATAGTTCCTTATGTTAAGCATGAAATTGTTGCTATTGCACCCACACTTGATTGTCCTATTATCTTTTTGAAATCTCCAACTCCGGAGAACTTTGCTCTTATCAAAGCTCAATGTGATGGGTTGCATCTATCTTATAATCCTAAAAACCATGTTGAAAATAATACACGTGTGCTTGTAGGTCATGAACAACATGATTTATGTGATAGTTATATTCTTGATGTTGTTCATGATGCTACTGAAAATTACTTTGAGAGAGGAAAGTTTGGTTGTAGAAACTTCCATGTTACAAAAACACCTCTCTTCATGTTGAAAGTTTTGAAGTTGTTCTTGTTCTACCTTCCTATGCATGTCACTTTGTGCTTCTTTGATTTATTTTCTTACAAGATGCCTATGCATAGGAAGTGGGTTAGGCTTAAATTGGTTTCACATTTGCTTCTTGATGCTCTCTTTTGCTTCAATTCTTATTCTCTTGTGAGCATCTTTCATAATCTTTAAGCCTAGCTAATGGCTCTAAAGAAGCGCTTTCGGGAGGCAGCCCGCAACGAATTTAGGTTTTAATTTTTGCTTTTGTTGTGTCTTCATGATTTTTATTACTGTAGAAACATCATTGTATCTTTACTTTTCAGCTTTGTGCCAAGTTATAGCCTCTTACGGCAAGGGAAGTAAAAGTTGTGACATGCTGTCCAGAAAACAGATTCTGTCCTCGTGACCAGAAAAAATCCAGAAAAATCCCAGTTCATCTTTCTGAGCTGAAATTTTTACACAGTATGCTCTATACAATTACGAAACTTCCGTCTGTTCTGAGTTTTTTTATTTGAGTTGCAGAAGTGCCCCTAAAAAATTCTTTACTACCTGCTGTTCTGTTTTTCACAGATTCTGCCACGTTTTGTCTCTCCTTACTTTTGCAAACCTTAAGCTTGCTTTTTCTTTGCAAAATCTTTTTGGCACTCTTGAGAAACAGTAGCTCTTCAAGATTATCTTTATATCCAGTGGGTAAAAATTATTTATTAAGGGTACTAACCTCTCTAATCAGCTTATGATGAGTTATGTATGAAGGGAGTTTTCAAGTGTGCGATGGAAGATGATGAAAGAAGATCCAGGAGTGTCAAGTGCTCAAGCTTGGGGATGCCCCCATGCATCACCAACAAATATTCAAGGAGACTCAAGCGTCTAAGCTTGGGGATGCCCCCGTGCATCCCCTTCTCCATCACAATCATCAGTTCGTCCTTCATCTCACTATATTTTTATCACTTCATGCGTTATGTGCTATGCTTGGAGCGTCTCACTCTTAGGTTTTGTTTTTAGTTTTCTTTAGATTTGCTTTCTTTTCATAACAATTTAGATCCCTTCTTCCTTTGTGTGGGAGAGAAACACGCTCCACTTTCAAAATTTAGAACACATCATAGGATTCTTCATGCCTATCTTTCTGCTGTTGTGTGTTCTTTATCTTTTCATAGCTACTGCCATGTTTAGTTTTAGTTTTAGTTTGTCTTTAGCAAGAGCCTTGGATTTTGTTTAGTTTGTTGCTGGAACACTTTTTAGTTTTCATGTTTATCTTGTTAAAGAGAGTTGTTTGTTGCACTGAGTTGTGTCTTCTCTTGAAAGTAGGTAATTGATGTTGCTATTTTCTTCTAGTAGTAACTTGCAATAGTTTTGAGGTATTGATGTGAGTAAAGTTTGAACTTTTGGTGTCAAGAGCTCTTGCCTATTAGTGATAGGTGTCGTATTTTGGACAATCCGTGTGGATTTGAAAAACCTACAAAACTAGTTGAGAACTCTAGCTACTAGATGGATAACTACTCTTCTGAGGAGTCGAATATCAGAGAACACTCACGTACCATGAGTCGAGGATGCGCAAGGATAACCAAACCCCCATACACTCCTCCTCGGGGTACTTGTCTCTTCGTGAACCTCCTTATTAGATTGAGAGTTACCGATAATAAGTGTATGAGTTCTTCGGACTAATGTAAGTATTGAAAGTTGACACTTCCACCTTCCCATATTTTGCTAGCCTCTCCCGTACCGTGCATTGCCTTCTTCTCACTCCGAGAGTTGGTGCCCACCTTCGTTGGTACATCCAAACCCTTGGCATGATACGCTCTGTCATCATAAGCCTCCTTATAACTTCCCTCAAAACAGCCACCATACCTACCTATCAAGGCATTTCCATAGCCTTTCCGAGTTATATTGCCATGCAACTTCCACCTCTTCATGACTTGATCTTCATGTCATACATGTTCTTGCTACACTGGCAGCGACATACATTGCATACTTCATGATAGTTACATCTTCATGTTTTGAGTACCTTTTAAAGTGTGAAAGATCTCCTTTATCTTCTTGTAAAATAGAGTGTTGCCCTTAAGTGAGGAAAAGATCCCAAAGTGGACACATTAAAAGATCCCAAAGAGGACAAATGAGAGTTAAATAGAAAGAGCCATTGAGGCCACAAAAAGATACAAAAAAATAGAAAAAAGAGAAAAATAAATTAAAAGAGAGAAAGGGGCAACACTACTATCCTTTTGAGATATCCACACTAGTACTCCCTTTATATCCTTGTACTCCATAGAGATGATCATTATGCATATAGCTATGTGGGGACCTTCACACTATAGAACTTGGCTTGCATATTCCAAGGATGAGCCTCCTCAAACGAGCTCTAGGTCTTCATGAGCGAGCAAGTTAGATGCACCCCCACTAGTTCCTTTGGAGAGCTTCTTAGCTCGTACGTGCATCCGTTACATGGCAATCCCTACTCCTCACATCATATCTATCATTTGGCATCCCTTGCCTATGATTGTCCTCATTGATGTGAGCCTTTCTCATCCTTCTTGTCTTCCTCCTCCACCATACTTCTCTCTTTTCCATCTTAAGTGTCAACTCTCGTGCTTACGCTCATCCATTGCATGAGTGCTCAAAATATCGAAAAGGAGTGGATCAAATTGACTTGTACCTGGCTAGTGGTCTGGGGACGAGTCAAGATAAGATTCCAAAGAAGACCAAGTGTGAAACTTTAGTAGATTGAGTTCTCAACACAAAAATTACTTTTTCTCGTATTCCCTATCCTCCTTCTTGCACGCAAACACCATTTGGAGACATTCGTGTCACGGACAGCGAGAGCTCTTGCACCTATTGTTCTTTTGTTACTTGTTTCAATGTTAATATAGACTCTTGCATGTTATGACTTGAATTGAATCTCTAACCTTTATTGCTTTACTTTTCAAATTTCTTTTATGGTTGCTAGCATGTCACCACAGAAATTATGTTATCATTTACCTACTCGAGGACGAGCAGGAATTAAGCTTGGGGATGTTGATAAGTCCAATACGTATCTATAATTTCTGCTTGCTCCATGCATGTTTTGTGTGATATTGCTATGATCTAGATACACTTTCATACACTTTTGATCATATTTGGACTAACCTATTAACTCAGTCCACCCCAGTACCAGTTCCTGTTTTCTGCAGTTTTTCTATTTCAGTTTTCCCCCATATAAAAAGTGCCAGAAAAATTCCGGGAAAAATACAGGAAAAATCAGCGTACAAGAAGCTTCGATAAGAGACCGGGAGGGGTCAGAGGGGAGCTAGGGGGGGCCTAGGCGGCCACCCGGCGCGGCCCCACCCCTGGCCGCGCCAGGGGGGCGCCTGGGGCCCCTGGTCCACCTCTGGCTGCCCCCCTTCGCCTATTTATTCTCCGTCACGGGGAAACTCCAGAAGAGGAACCCTATTCTGCAAAGTCGCCTCTGTTCCACCGCCGCAGCGCTTCCGAAGATCGGGAGCACCAGAAGACCTCTTCCCGGCACCCTGCCGGAGGGAGGATTGACCTCCGGGAGTCTCCTCTCCACCATGGATGCTCCCCGGATGTCTCGTGAGTAGTTTTCCTTGGACCATGGGTCCGCGATCAGTAGTTATGTGATGTTCTCCTCCCCTCTTTGATCTTCATTGTTTAGACCTCATGAGCTGCCCTACATGATCGAGGCACCTTTGTAATATTTCTGCTGTTGCTATGCTGAGTTTGGAGGGATCTAATGGATTATGAGATTATGTTCAGATTGTGATAGAGTAATATATTTGGTTTTATCTCTTATATTTTTGTTCCTAAGTAATTCTTGCATGTTCTCCGTTGCTGTTTATTGCTTTGGCCAAGTAGTAGGTAGTGACTCCAAGAGGGAACGTTGTGCTAGATTGTGGGTTCATGCCCCCCGATGACACGCTTGAGTCACAGAAACATGAGTCTAGGGGATGTGTTGTTGCCACAAGGGGGAAAACAACGGTGCTTGTAACCGCGGTTACAAGGATTGTTTACTTTACGCAAAGTTTTTTTATTGCAGTTGTCTGTTGCTTTGGGTTTACACTTTGGGTGGGGCTCGCAACTTAATACCAGCGAGATGTTCTGGATAGATATCTCAAGGTGGATGATTAGTAGTAGATGCAGATGGATTTCGGTCTACTTATTTTGGCGTTCTGTCCGTGCTTTTGAGCCTCTTCCTTTCTTTTGTAGCATAGTTAGCATTGCGGTGCGTTCATAATCCTGTCAATTGCCCTTCTGTAATTTGTTTACCTCGCATAGCAGTTTTATCGTCTTTTGGGAGAGAGACATCACTAGTGAACATCACGTATCCCGGTCCATATCCTCATTATTATTTCCAAGCTATATTTACTTTACTACTTTTACTTGCTATCATTATCCCTTGCGTTTTATCCTTTGTGAACAACAAGACCGGAGAGATTGACAACCTCTCTGAACTTCGTTGGGAACAAAGTTATCTGTGTCTGTGTGCAGGTCCACGTCAGTTGCGCCGCTGACACCTACTTATCATCTCTGGAGTCCTACTGGAGACAAACCTTGGTATCTTCACCGAGGGAAAACTACTGCTACACTACATTTCAAACCTTCCACTTGGGGTAACCAACGAAGGGCGAGAAGCCATCACATGCTAAGATGTTATCAACTGTTACCTCCTGTTACTCCTCGGATTGGGCTATCACATTATTATATTGCTGTGAATGATATGATTATTATAATGTTGACTATATTCGACGAAGGATGGAAGGTCTACGCTATCCCGCCCCGACGCTTTGTTCCATTCGAGTCACCTAGGATCCGAGTTTCGGGTATTGGTTTTAAGACTCAGCGTGCCAAACCGCGTGTGGGATGCTATGGGGTCCCCTCTTCTTACCTATCTAGCTTCAAACATTTCTAGTCGTGGCCCAAGCTGATTTACCATGCTGACTTGCGGGTATGCTAGATACTCAACCTTGCTTTTTTTCCCAGTTTGTTTTGCCTGATCGCCCGCTACAGTCGATGTTGGAGCCTTGGAGTCTAGGAGCAGAAGATCCACGATGCTTGCTTCATCGTGGTGTTCCCCCCTCGACCAGGAGTAGTTTGGAGGTTCCTAGGAAGGAGGCCTCACCTTTTCGATCGTTGTTGTTTTTGTGCTAGCCTTCTTAAGGCAGATCATGTGTACCTTGTGTCTGTACTCAGATACTATTGTTTCCGCTAACTTTGTGCTCTCGAGCTGTTGTATTCGAGCCCTCGTGGCCCTGGCTTGTATTATGCAGCTTGTATTATTTTATTTGTAGAGTTGTGTTGTGATATCTTACTGTGAGTCCCTGATCTCGACCGTGTACCTTGCGTGTATGATTACTGTACACGGTCCGATTTTTGGGGCGTCACAGATATAAGGAGGTTTATGATGACAGAGTGTATCATGCCAAGGGTTTGAATGCACCGGCGAAGTATGAGCCAGCTCTCAAGGTGAGAAAGGGAAATGCACGGTACCGAAGAGGCTAGCAAAATATGGAAGGTGGAAGTGCCAATAATCGAATACTCGCATTAGTCCGAAGAGCTCATGCACTTATTATCGGTAACTCTCTATCTAATCAGGAGGTTCACAAAGAGACGAGTACCCCAAGGAGGAGTGTATGGGGTTTGGTTATCCTTGCGCATCCTCGACCCATGGTATGTGATGGTACTCTATATATTCCAACCCCTCCAAAGGTTAGCGATCCATCTAGTAGCTAGAGTTCTCAAATAATTTTTGTAGTTTTCGAAAATAAGCATAGATTGCCAAAATACGACACCTACCACTAATAGGCTCAAGATCTTGGCACCAAAAGTCTAAACATTACTCAAATCAATACCTCAAAACTATTGCATGTTACCACTACACTTGTAAGAGCAACCTTAATTACCTACTCATGCAAGACACACAACTCAGTGTAACAAGACCACTGTCTAAACAAGATAAGCATGAAAACTAAGAGAGTTCCTAGAACAACCTAAATAAAATCTCTTAAAAATATAAGCATGAAAACTAAGAGCTAAGCATGATAGCACCTATGAAAAGATAAAGAACACACAAAAAGATAAGCATGAAAACCTATGTTGTGTTCTAGGGTGAAGTGGAGCATGTTTCTCTCCCAAACAATGAAGGCTAGGATCCAACTTGTTATGAACAGCAAGAAAAACTATTACAAACTAAAAAGTAAAGAACGAGACGTTCCAAGTTTAGCACATAACATATGAAGTGATAAAAATATAGCATGGATAAGGAAGAACTGATGATTGTTGATGGAGAAGGGGATGCACGGGGGCATTCCCAAGCTTAGATGCTTGTGTCTCCTTGGATATTTCTTGGGGGTGCATGGTGGCATCCCCAAGCTTGAAAGCTTGACACTCCCAAATCTTCTTTCATCATCTCCCTTCACATACTTGAAAACTCCCTTCATACGAAACTCATCATAAGATGATTAGAGTGGTTAGTACCAATGATAAAATAACTTTTATCCACTGTAAATAAAGATATTCTTGAAGATATATTGTTTCTCATGATTTCCAAAAAGTTTTTTCAAATAAAAATCAAGCTTAAGATTTGCAAAACAATGAAAACGCTAAACGTGGCCGATTCTGTGAAAAAAAGACCAACAAGTAGTAAATAAGTTTTTCGGGGTACTACTGCAACTCAAATCAAAAAACTCAGAACAGACGCAAGCAAGCTATTTTATAGAGTATGCTGTCAAAACAATTCAGATCAAAAATATTATCTGGTGATTTATGGCTAATGTTTTCGTCAAGGGGACAAAATCTGTTTCTGGACAACATGTCACAAGTTTTGAACTTTCTTGTAATCGGAGGCTAAAACTTGGCACAAAGCCTCAAAATAAAGATACAATGATGTTGTTGTAGTAGTAACAATCATCAAGACCACTAAAACTGAAAGTAAAAACATCTTGGGTTGCCTCCTAACAAGCGCTTACTTTTGTGCCTTTTAGCTAGGCATGATACAAAGAAGATCAAGTTTTGTTAATATGAAAAGAATAGCTTGCCCGTGTAACGGACTCATTAGGTAACTCAATCTTCTTTCGAGTGAAGTGTTCCATTCCATTTCTGAGGGGGAATTGGAATCTAATGGTCCCTTCTTTCATGTCAATGATAGCACCAATGGTGCGAAGAAAAGGACATCCCAAAATAATTGGACATGAGGGATCACACTCAATGTCCATAAAAGAAAATAAATGGGAACATAGTTATCATTAACAATAATAAGAACATCATCAATCCTCCCTACAGGTTTCTTTATGTAAGAATCAACGAGACGAACACCAAAAGAACAAGTATCAAAAGGTTTCAAATTGAGCATATCATACATTCTTTTGGGCGTAACAGAGGCATTAGCTCCAACATCACATAAAGCAAAGCAAGAGAAATTATTCAATTTAATTTTGACTATGGGATCCCAACCATCCTCTAGCTTTCTAGGGATAGAAGTCTCTAGCTTGAGATTCTCCTCCCTAGCTTTGATAAGAGCATTGTTAATATGCTCGGTGAAGGCAATGTTAAGTGTGCTAGTGTGGGGGTCTTTAGCCATTCTTTCCAAAAAGGTGATAACTTCAGAAAGACTACAATTATCAAAACCAATTTCATCGCTATTATGTAAAATTGTAGTGTCATCCTCTATATTTGATTTTCTTTCCATTATAAGAGTTTGAGCGTCTTCCCAAGTTTGGGGACGTGTAGGAGCAACTTCAAACCAAGGGTAAAATTTCTTTCCTGGGAGACCATGCCATGGGCATAATTCTCCGTAATAAGTAACATAGTCACAAGGTCTATTACTTTTATAGGTGCCCATAGTGGCAAGTGGAGCAATAGAAGTGTTGATAAATTCATTGTTCTTGTGACTAGTGAAGTCACACAACTGAGTGTTTTCAGTGGAACCCATAATGGTAGCAGCAAGCAAGAACAAATAAAACATTTTTTTTTGTGATTTTTGATAAAATAAACTAACAAGACTAAAAAGAAAAGATAAAAGATAGTGTGCAACTCCCCTGTCTTGAAGATTGGAGTCCCCGGCAAGCTCCCCCTATATCCAGGATTATCTGAAACAGTGCATCAAGTAGAATGTTTGTAGGAATTAACACATCACTGAGTAAAGTGGTTGTAGAGAATAAGCATCATGCATATAAAGTTAACTTAAAGAATCGGCATGAGGTAATTTGAAATTATCAAAAAACCACAAAAGAACGAGAGTTGTAACTTGAGGAACCCAAAATAAGGACCCGCATGAAGACTAACTCAAAATTTTCCCCTTTTTCATTAAATGAACAAAAAGGAGAGGAACTGAGACTAACGCCCGAATCAGAAGCTTCATGGTTGAGGAGAGTCATGCTTGATGCCAGTCGTTGGAGTGTGAGGGCAGGCCGCAGTGTCTTCCGCTTCTTCAGGCATGATTTCTTGATTTGAAGATTAAGAATCGATCGCTAGCGTGGGAGTAGGGCAACGATGAAACTATCGAGGAAGCCGAATTTTATTGACCAGTGGTGACTTGAGGCCGATCTGAGCTATTTCCTCAGAGGCGATGACTGCTAGGATGGCATCAACTCGCTGAAAAGTGTGATGAGCATACTGATGCGCCTTCTTCTGAGATGTATGCATCTGAGCCATATACGTGAGGATCTCACCGATATGACGCTTTGTCCAGTCGTGATTGGGATCAACTTTCTGATGTAGGCTGATGAGTAGTTCTCTGTCAGTCATCATCCGAGGAATTAGTGCCAGTTGCCTCAGTGGTGCGAGACTTAGGATGACGAATATTAAAGGCAAGGGATTTGGTGGGATGGAATGGCTCATTGTAAAGTCCTTTGCCCTTGTCTGAAGCATGCACAGAGTAAATGGTGCGAGGTAGAACTTCAACTAGAGGCAGGTATACCCGATGATTTTCTTGATCAGCCTCATAGGGGACATTAGTCTTGATGCAGATGAGCTTCATAGCCCATGGGCATATGGCTTCAAGATATGGTCAACTAAAGAAGAAGTTAGCAACATTGATGGGAGCTGACATGCACAGGTTGAACAGGATATTCTTCATACAACCAACAACGTCTACAGTAGTGAACCCCTTCTTGAAAGTAGCCCATGCTGGCATAGAAAGCATAAACGTTGAATCTTGGACATTCATCAACGGAGATGTTGCGATAAAATGGTTGCCGCTGCTTGGGACACAGTGACAGGGTTGAAGCTTGAGCTTGACGCACGTGGGACACTGGGGGTGCTTGAGGCACATGTGGAGTAACTTTAGCTTCCGCTATGGCATCAGGGCCAGGTTTCGGAGACGCAATCGGGGCTGAGGGGGAAGTGGCCTGCTTTTTATCAAAACTGTCCTTGGAAGCATCAGGATCAGCGTTGGTGCTATGCTCTGCATCATTCTCAATTGCAGGTGGATGTAACAGCCCGGGTTTTTCACCCAAATTAAAAAAATTGCTTGTTCTTTTATTTTGTTGCTTGTTAGAATTATTTGCAGTGTGTGCTTCGCTGAATTGTTAATCGGTGAATATTCTCACCCTCTTTCTTGTATCAAATGCCTGACTGAACCCTTTTCCCAATGGCACACGACCTGCTGTGACACCGGGTTTCACCCAAGCACCATCGCAACTTCCGGCACGAGACCAGCCATTGCCATCGGAACGACAACCCCGTTTATTTAATAAACGGATTATTTTATTCGGCACCGGAAAAATGTTCTCGGAACGGTATCCGGCACGAGATGCTATCAACTGTTATCCTGTTACTCCTTGGATTGGTCTATCACACTATTATATTGTTGTGGATGATATGATTATTACAATGTTGACTATACTCGACGAAGGATGGAAGGTCTAAGCTATCCCGCCTCGATGTTTTGTTCCATTTGAGTCACATAGATCCGGAGTTCTGGGAATTGTGTCTCTTGGCGAGCGTGCCTAACCACGTTTGGGATACAATGGGGTCCCCTCTTCTTACCTACCTAGCTCCAACCATTTCTAGTGGTGGCCCAAGATGATTTACCATTTGAAACCGCGTGTGTGACTGGTGAGGTCCAAGCAGATTTTAAACAACTCGGGCCAGCGGAGACCGAGTTCCTTTGTTGGTCCACACTGGTGGGCTAGGGAAGCCCCTGAGTTTAGGTGAGGCTAACCCTGACCTTAGCCGGATTTTGGATTGGGTGTCGACTCCCCGTAGGCCACCCGGATTTGTTTGTTGTTAGTTAGAGGGATTATGACGTCTGGATCTCTCGGAACAACTCTTCAATGAGTGTCTTTAACGGGCCCGCTAAGAGAGCCGGCGTACATGCGGAGTTTATAATGGGCAGTTGGTACACCCCTACAGGGCTAAATCTTTTCGAGAATCCATGTCCACGGTTATGGACGACTTGGACCTACTCCTTGTTAATAAACAACAACAACAACTAAGATAATCTTAATAACTTGATCAATGTGTGTGTGCCTTGACTACTTCTTCTTCGTCGGGATGCAAAGGGGAGGACAAGGATAGGATAGGTGTTATGTTTGCGTAAGTAGCGGATAGAAAGACTTTTTGGAGGCGATTCCTCATCGACTGCATGGTTCTCATCTTACTCTAAAATAGATCGTTAGCCATTCATATATTTCTAGTGCGACTACAACCTCAACGACTACCCCCATCTTACCATGAGAAGTTAGTTACAAGACTTGTTGATATAGCTCACCCCATCTTTTCTCTTTTATGCACGTTATGCAATGATCTTGTACTTCAGTGGAGCTGGACGACCCTTCTTCTGGACGCCTTTGTGGAGACTCGACGACGACTAGTTAGGCGGATCCCGGTGGAGAGCCTGGACCCGTGTGGTTACGGGCATGGTGTGTTTTACCTTTGCCAATAGGCATTTGATTGTAGTCTATACTCAGACATGTATCTTCTGCTGATGTAATGTATTAAGGCAGTTGTATGTCGATTGTATGAGATGTTGTATCTTTGTAGCTGTAATGTTGTGATATCTTATTGGAAATCCGGGGCATATGGCAGTGTCATATGTCGCGGTGGGACCGATATGTGCTTCGTCCCCGGATCCGGATGGAAACGCCCAGATTTGGAATAGTACTGCATATCGGGCCTTACAACTTGGTATCAGAGCCTTACCGACTGTAGGATCCCTTTTCCACTACTAGGGAATAGCCTTATGGTGGCGCACTGTTTTTGAGTTTAGTGGCGCATTAGGGATGCGCCACTAACTACAAGCCACTAATAAGGGCTTAGAGGTGGCGCATTCTGGATGCGCCACCCCTAAGGCCCTTAGGCGTGGCGCATCTCAGAATGCGCCACCTCTAAGCTCTTAGGGGTGGCGCATTCTGGTATGCGCCACACCTAAGGGCCTTAGGGGTGGCGCATTCACAGTGCGCCACTAAATCCTGACAATATGCGCCACTAAATAATTATAGAAAAAAAAAGAATTACATAAAAGAATAAAAGCATTACAGATATTTTTATTATATTACAGAAATGCAAAATACAATATAACAATGAGGCCAACAATTATTGATACAAAAGAATTGCAATATAATTTTTATTACAAAGGTTTAGAGGCCAACAAGATTCACAAGATTACATTCCATCACAAAATTACAATGAGTCCAACAATTATTGAAAACCGAAAGCTACTTTCGTCATCATATCTTGTTTGCTCTTCAACCTGCACAAAACAAAGCTTTAGAGGTCACATCCATATGAATCATACCAAAGGAGAACAAAGCAATCTAGCATCTATTCTTATCAACAACTTAAAGCAAGTCGATGAATGGTGAAAAGCATGCACATATGCATAAAAATGCATATGCAGTGACCTTTATACACAAAGAGCGCCAAGAGTATTTGACACTACCATCTACTACACAAAGAGTACATCCAAATTACATCCAAATTACATCCAAATTACACAAAGAGTACATTCAATTGTTCTGACTCGGCTCGGGGAATGGGCGGCATCCTTCTTTCGTCATGAAAGGCCTTGTGTCACGCAAGGCCTTTAGGCGGACTTCTATCTACCCATTGGATGGTGCAATGTTGGAGTGGAAGATCGACCCCCTCATTTGTACTTCATGACGGATGATAGTCGCCATCTGCGCTTGGATGTGAAAGAACTCCTCCTTCAGATTTGCATCGGCGATTTCCGCCTTCCTTTCGGCCCACTCTCTGAGATGACTTGGCAGCATAAGGTTGCGTTGTTCCTGTACAATCGCCCTCATGTGATGAAGGGCGTAGTACGCATCCCTCGAACTGCCAGCCGGTTGCTTGACGCACGGGAACTGCATTACGTGGTTGAACACGTTCACGCCAGGCTGATTTTTCCTGAACTTGTGCTTCATGATCTTGCCTCCGGCTTTTATGTAGCCGACGAGAGCATCATCCAAAACTCTCATGATATACTTGTAATCTTTCTTGTTCACACTCCCCAAGTCTAAATACACGACATGCGAGTGTTGCGGTGAAAAGCAGATGAGCACGCAGTCTTGATCCTCACTGCATAATTAAAACAATCCAAAAGGAATGTTGGAAGAGGACAATGGAAAGCTAAGAAAGCATATATGCTACGGAGGCGAGCGAATGACTTACTTGGGAGAGTAGGTCATAAGAAATGAATCTTTGTCGGCGTTCCGTAGCATGAAGTCTGTGATCTACCCCGCCGCGAGAGCCGCGTCCCCGTCGTCCATCAAGATGCTTTCACGCATGTAGAAGGGGTCCAATATCGCGACGCTCGGGGTCTTATCTCTCCTCATACTCATAGAAAGGCTGAGCGAGAACAGACGGATAAGGCTATGGTCCAGCCGCTTGAGATGGTACAAATTGAAGATCTCCGAAAACCGCAGGATTATCATATCCGCGGGGATAGTGTTGATGAAGCCCATGTTGAGTGGCACCTTGGCCATGAAAACCGGGTACGAGGGATTCTCTTCTCGAAGAAGAATCTTCTCTAATGCCATAATACTATGATGCACACTCTGCATATCCGAAGTTGCAAGGTCCAGCATGTCCTTAGGTAGCATCGCCCTACCAGCCACATGGATTTCAAACGAGAGATCCTTGGGTCTTGGTGGCCCGTCCTGAGCCCAGATCGTCATCGAAGGTTGGCTACTAGAAGTGATGCTCTTCTTTCTTTTCCGTCCATTCTTCTTTTCTGATTTTGAGCAGTCACCGGCCTTTATCTGCTCAGTGGCTGCCTTATGGAGTGTGGACGGGCTGAGAATAGATCTCCTTGTGGCATCTGCTTGAGGCTCGGTGAAGGCGCAAGCTGCTGGAGACATGTCCTGAGAAGCAGCGAAGAGACGCGTGGAGCAAGCAGGCTTCGCCGCAGGATCAGCTGGACCGCGAGCTTCCTCGTCATGCTGATAGGCTCCTTCAGCAGGAGGCATGAATAAGTCATCAGCATCATACAAAGTATTGATGAACTGGTCGGCGCTGATATCATCATCAAGATCATCGTCTTCTTGTTGTGCGCCGATGGGATCATGTGGCGCCGACACGATGACTAGCGGTGTTGTCCTAGGTGTGGTGCCCCTTTCCCCCGTCATTAAACACATTTGACTCTTCGGCCATAGGCATATTTGGTTGAAACAGTCACTGAGGACTGCCGGCTCATCCTCATCGTATCCGGGGGGTTGAATGGGAGATTCAACTCTCTCATAGCCCGAAATCACGAGAGAGATTTGAACCCTATGCATCTCCGGTGCCATCGGCATATTGTGCATGATTCGATTTTGTGGTTGAATGATTTTACCTTTGGCAACATCCTTCAACTCGCCGTCCACGACTTGTAATAGAATGCATGGAGTGTCCTCCTGCGAAAGAGATATATATATATGCATGTACGACATCAGAGAGATTCCACTAAAAAAGGCAAGGAGATGAAGTCCTCGTTTGAGTTGCAGACGCTTATAGTTACCTTGAGGGCGTCGAGGTCGGCTAGTGAAGAGACCCCGCCGATGACGGCGGGCATGCAAGAGACGGAGGGCGCGCTGCCTCTCGTGGCGTCGGTCGCCCTATTTGTGCTGCCGCCGGGTGCATTATTGTTATGCCGCGGTTGCTCGATCGTGGCCGGAGGAGTTACCATCATGTCCGGCGTCGCCGCCGCAGTGTTGGCGGCCGGAGTCACCAATACGCCGGGACTCGGTGCGGGAGCCACCACTACGGCCGGAGTCAGGACTGTAGGCGGCGCGGTGCCCGAGTTGCTGCCGACCATGCTGGGGACTGGTATGGGCCCTTGTCCACCACGCGCTTGCCAATTCGCGAGCGACTGCATCATATCTGGAAGGAGAGCGTTCATCGTCTTCGCCACTTCGTCCTGGACAAGCTGCGGAAGCATGTTCACCTTCTCCTCCAGTCCACGAACATAAGCGGCATCTTCTTCGGTCCTTCTCGCTTTGCGCCCCCTCGAACCGGACTGCTCCGCCGATTTTCCATAATATTAGGACCAATTTAGGTCCGCACCAAAGCCGACCACACGGCCGGCTGACGATGGCTTCGCGGTCACGTCGTCAACCTTCTTGACCTTGTTCAACGCCCTGTTAAAGGCGTTGTCCCACGGGCCGGCCGGCTTAACCGACGACTCCTGCGATGAGGCGATTTTCATTTCCGCTTGCTGCAAAAAGAATGTGAAACGTTAAGAAATTGTGAACTTCACTCGAGAATTCAATCGACAAGGTCGCGTGGTAAACTACTTACCACGGCAGTCGTAAACTTCTGAATATTAGGATCGATAATTATTTTCGAGGTTGCTTTGTCCTTATAACTCCGGGCCCTCACAAAGAATTCGGTCTGCGGATCATCTTTGTATTGCTGGAAGGGGTTAGGTATGCCCGCAGCGGCGTACTCCGCATCCTCCTTGTCCCATTTAGGCTTGGAACTTTTGTAACCACCGGCTCTGAGACGGTGGTTACCTATGACCTGCGACCGCATGGCCTTGCCCTTTGCACTCGCGGCCTTGGCTTGCTCGGACTCACGCCTAGCCTTGAAAAGGTTGTAGGTAGCTTCGTCGATCAACGGCTCTTTCTCCTTGAGCTCCTCCCAGGTTTTGTTCTTTTCAAATATTGCCCTCTTCACCCGGGTTTTCCAACTAGACAAGGCCTTGCTCATCTTCCTGAGGGCCCATGTGTTTACTTTGTTCCCTCTGAGTTTGGTGTTATCGTACGGCTCCGGAAACTTGTATCGTCCGTGCAGCTTGTTGATAAGAAGCTGACAATAATGAATATTCTCACGACTCCTGAGGTTAATCGTGGTGATCGGCACGGTGTTGCGGAGGATCGCCGCGACTTGACGGCCGTACCCTTCCGAAAAACGTTCGGGCTCTTTAGGAATCCCGACGGCGGTCACAACAGTAAACTCTTGCCTGATGACGCCGACCTTGGTCGGTTTCCGATTCCTCTTCTTCGACTGGGTACCATCTGTGTTGGAGCCACCGGTCCCATCATCCTCGCCGATGTTCCTCTCGCCGTCTGTCGTACCGGCCTCCTCCTCCAAGTCATCATCCGATGAGTCGGACTCCGACGCTATCTCCTCCTCATACTCCTCCTCGCCCGGAGGTACTTCCTCTTCTCTCTGCTCCTCGACCTCTTCCTGGGAGTATTCCCAAAATTGCTTCCTTTTTTCTCCCGGCTGAGAAGAAGGACCGGCGTCGGCTCCGGTCGACATGTTTGCACTAGTACAATATTAAGAAATGCAACTACTTAATTAATTAGCACAATAAATAAATGCAAATACTCTCATGTTAAGAAAAATAGCAAAGGTCATGCACGAATTCACGGAAAAATTCGGCATGACCTTTGCTCTTTTTCTTAACATGAGAGTGCCCCATTCTCAACCGAAACGGAAGTTAATCAACATTTCGGGAGAAAGGGGATAATGATTTGTACCTGCACAACATATATATATAGTAGATCTATAGTAGATATTCAAACAGTAGATAAAAACTGTGAATAAAAATGCTGAGATGAGGGAATCTTAATGCATTGAAAATTGTTAAGAACAGATTCTACACTAGTAATGGTATGCAGAACACAAGCACCACACACATTTGTCTGACTATTTTTTTAGAGCACATAGCAAACATTTTAGAAAAAAAGCAAGAAACTAGTATCACTGCTACTACATAGAAGAATTATATATGCTTCATCCTATAAATGAATCATCAGCATCTTTATGGCTCAAAACTCGGTTTCTCAAATAAATAAATAAATAAGGCAGAGGCACCCATCAATTTTTTTGAAGAAATTAAAAAACTACTACTATCACTTCTGCAAATGCAAAATTGTGATCAGAGGAGGTTTTATATTTTTTTAAATGTCTTATTCTATATGCATCCAGAAATGGCTTGTTCTATATGCATCAAAATTCATAAAATTCGGTTTTTTTGATGAGCTTACCTACTGGTTTTTCTCCTCTCTCTCTTTTTTAATTTTTACTAAAGCATATTCCAACTTTCAAGCTTTGATGCATAAAAACAATAAGAGGTTCTCTGTCCAAGGGGAGGGGGGTCAATAACCTTAGTATAATTTTATAACTGTTGTCTAATAGTGGTTCATAAGACAACCTATTTTGGATTTCAACATCGAATAATATGCAACCTTGTACAAGTTGTTAGGTGCAGATCTTAAACTAAATTCAGAAAATTCAGAAAATAACGCATCAGCCATGCCTACTTTTTTATGGAACATCAGCTATGCCTACTTGCCAAGACAATCCTTATTGATTCTATATACTAGCACAGTTCACATTGTTGGTGTTTTAAAAAAGTTCAAATTTAAGTTCACATTGTTGCAACACCTAAAAACAGAAAATTTGGACCTAGGGCATTGTCAAGAACTCAAAAAATTCAGACAAAGCAATCATGGATGGTTAGGAGGATGGAGAGGGGAGGATGGATAGGAGGCTGCTCACCGCGGGGAGGAGGCGTTGAAGGCGGCGGCGGCCGGAGTTGAGGCAGAGGCGCGGCGGGGAGCGGGACGGCGGGGCGGGGAGGGCTCCGGCCGGTGGGACTGCGGCCGTTAGGGGCTCCTCCGCGGTGGCGTCGAAGGGCAGGGGTGAGGGCTCCGGTGGGCTCCTCCGCGATGGCGTCGAGGGGCTCCGGCGGCAAGGGCTCCGGCGTCGAGGGGCTCTGGCGGCGACAGGATCGAATGGGCACTGTGCGCGAGCAAGGGGAGGGGCCCGTGGAGGTTAAGGCTTAGGGGTGGCGCATTTTGCCAGAATGCGCCACCAACAGGTTTCTTATGCGTGGCGCATCTCGGCAAAATGCGCCACGCATAAGAAACCTGTTGGTGGCGCATTCTGGCAAAATGCGCCACCCCTAAGAGCACTTAGTGGCGCATATTGTTGAAATGCGCCACCCCTAAGCTTTTTTTATTTTTTAATTAAAGTTTAAACAATTATTTATTTTTTAATTAAAGTGAAACCATTTAAAAATAATAATTATGGAGTACATTTTTCTATAAAACTGGTCAAACTTTATTAAGATTGACTTTGACCAAATCTTATATGCGGAGTAAAAATAAACGGAGGGAGTACTTGCTCTAACCGACCTTTTGAGAATGGTGCTTCGATTGGGTATCGTCGATGTTCATACACTTCAAACATAATAATGTGATCATATCGATCCACGTACCATGCCTTAACCGTGTCGTCGCCGAACCAAGATCCACAAACACAAGGTGTAGCGGCATTTGGAAACATAAGATTGTGATCATCAATTACAAAGTGCATATTAAATCCATGCATACACAAAGTGATCATGAATTACAAAATATTTTTCTTAAATTTGGAGCTATCTATCTAGCTATCATTTCCTCACGATCTTCTTCTTGCCCTTCTTTGTCGTGGTTGAATAATTTAGGCCCGGGACGCCTTCACTTTTCCTCTTGAACGCGAGGAGACCTTTCTTCGGTAGGGTTGTGGTGTATGTATCCTGAGCGGCGTAGTCATCCTCCATCTTCGGGTCGCCGTACTTGTCAAAGTCTTGCTCGTTGGCGGCTCCATCCATTCCGATGATGTTTCTTTTGCCTCTCCTCACTACAACGCGGCTCGGCTTTGATGGGTCGGTAATGAAGAAGCATTGTTCCACTTGGCTAGCCAGTACCCATGGCTCATTTTTCGCGGTGACGTTTGCGCCCGCAGACTTGGATTTGGCTTCGGGTATAACCATGGTGTTGAAGTACCGGTCTTCTTTTACGACGCTCTTGGCCCATCTCACACGGAACATCGGCACCTTCTCTCCACAGTAGTCGAGCTCCCATATGTTCTCGATCCTTCCATAGAATCTTTCCTTGATGTCATTGGTGTAGAATATCCCCGTTACCTCTGAGTTCTGGTAATCGCAGTTATTGTCCTTTTCCTCCGTGTAAAATGTGTAGCAGTTGATATCATACGCTTGATAGGTCATCAGGTTGCGTGCGGCACCCTGTGACAAGGTGAATATCATATTTTCGTCCTCGGAAGCATTCCTTCGCGGGGGATTAGCACGAAGCTCGTCCCTGAACCAAGTCATGAAACCGGAGTTGTGATCTTTGATTAGCCGTGGATCTCGGTCCGTTATCTGCAGGCCCTGGTCACTTTACTTCTTCCTGATTAAATCCTTGTGCTTTACTATCCAAGGATCGACCAGCTGGATGTGTTGTAGCGCAACTAGGCTTGCTCTTTCAAAGTCGATGTCTCGACCGTCAAAGTTGACATGCATTGCGCGACTTCCCTCGTGGTGACCACACCCATCGGTCCTGCCAAAGTGCTTGTTGACGGCCAGACCAACAGGGTTCTCGGTGTTGAGATAATTCGTGCAAAAAGAGATGCACTCTTCGGTTAGAAAGCCCTTCGCTATGCTTGCATCTGGAAGGGGCCTGTTACGAACGTATTTTTTGATGTGCCCAATCATCCTTTCGAACGGCATCATGCTGCGCAGAAACGCAGGCCCGAGTTGGACGATATCCTCCACGACGTGGATCAGTAGATGCACCATAATGTCGAAGAACGCGGGCGGGAAATAGATCTCAAGCTCGCATAGTATGAGCACGATCTCCTCCTGTAGCCTTTTGAGTTGCGTAGCGCAAATCGACTTCCGGGAGATGACGTCAAAAAAGTTGCAAAGGCCAAACAACGTTTTACGGATGTGCTCGTCCATTATCCCTCGCATCGCAACCGGGAGAATCTGCGTCATCAGCACGAAACAGTCGTGAGATTTCATCCCGCTGAAACGCTGCTTTGCCTCGTCTAGGTATCTGCTTATCTTCCCCGTGTAGCCGTTCGGAAATTTTACTCCTATGAGGCAGTGGATAAACCGCTTGATCTCCTCCTCGCACAGAGTGAAGCATGTCGGGGGGCAGTGATCAATACCGGTCTTCTTCTTGGTCGTCCTTTTTCGTTTGTGAGAGTTTTGCGTTTCCATATCCTCTTCCTCCTCCAGCTCATCATCGTCGTCACTAAGGGGGTGAAGTTCCCTCCTGATGCCCATAAATTTCAAGTCATTCCTTGCTTTTGGCCCGTCCTTGGTCTTCTCCGGCATGTTGAGCAGCGTGCCAAACAAGCTCTCGCACACGTTCTTTGTGATATGCATTAGATCAAGGCTATGAGGACTGCTGAGTAGACTCCAGTATTGCAAATCCCAGAAAACAGACCTCGCTTTCCATACCCTCATCAACGGCTGAGTCTTCTTTTTTTTCTTTCCCGGCGCGGGGCACTCTTTCCGAGTTTTCAGCAAGTTGTCGATTTCTTTGCCGCTCCTTCGAGCTGGGGGTGCTCGGAGCTGCTCGCTTCCATCGAACAGATGTCCCTGTTTTCTCCACGCGTGTTTCTTGGGAAGCCACCTCCGAGACCCCTGGAACACGGTTTTTGAAGATCCGGGATCTTTTGGTAGCTGGCGGTACGTTGTATTATCCATGCACCTAACGCATGCACAGAATCCTTGGACCACCTGCCCTGAGAAATATCCGTATCCGAGATAGTCGTGCACCGTCGTGATCACCACGGCTTTCATTGGGAAATATTCTTTTGCCGCGGCGTCCCACGTATTGACTCCGTCTTTCCATAACGTTTCTATCTCCTCTTTCAACAGCTGCAGATATAGATTGAGGTCCGTACCTGGTTGTTTCGGCCCTTGAACTAGCATACACATTGGTATGTACTTTTTCTTCATGCACTTCCAAGGGGGAAGGTTGTATATGCATACAAACACGGGCCAGGTACTGTGTGTGCTGCTCTGGCCGCCAAACGGATTGACTCCATCGGCGCTCACACCAATCCTGAGGTTCCTTGGTTCTTTCCCAAAATCTGGGTATTCGAGGTCCAACGCAGTCCATTGGCTACCATCTGAAGGGTGCCTCAGCATGTCCTCCTTTTCCGGATCCGTGTTCGGGTCATCCTCTTTTATCTTCTTTCTATCCGCGTGCCAGGTCATGAGCTTTGCTTCCTCGGGATCTACGAAATACCTCTGCAGACGAGGAGTGATCGGAAAGTACCATACCACTTTTCTAGGAACTTTCTTCCCTCTCTTGTATCGACTAACACCGCACATCGAACATGTGGTTTTATCTTCGTCCTCACCCCGATAGATCATGCAATCATTTATGCAGACGTGGTATTTAACGTGCGGAATATCGAGAGGGCAAAGGACTTTTTTGGCCTCAGCGATACTAGTTGGGCACGTGTTGCCCTTCGGAAGACGATCGTGCCAGAATGCCATGTTATCATCGAAGCTTTCGTCGGTCCATTTGTGTTTTGCCTTCATCTCCATAACCCCAAGTGTTACATTCAAGCGGGTATCCCCGTCGTTGCATCCTTCGTACAACTTCGTAATCGCGTCTTTCTCGAGTTGCGCCATCTTGGCTTTCTCTCTAGATGCACCTCTTGTGTTCAACGCCTCTTTGACAAGCAGCTCTTGAACATGAGGGTCCCGCACCCAGCTTGAATCATCATGTCCGACATCTTGATCTTCATGTCCGGCATCTTGATCTAGATGATCCACTTCGGCATCTTCTTCATGATCATGTACGGGATGCTCTTCGTCATCTCGCCCGCCGCTGTTTTCTGGTTGCCCTTCCTCATTTACTGGCGCCCCACCATTGACGTCCTTCTCCTCACCAGCTTCTTCACTTATCCATCGTGTGTAGCCATCCATCAAACCATTACGCTTCAGGTGTCTTTGCAATATTCCGGAATCAGGCTCGGTCACGCACTGCAGTTTGCATCTCCGACACGGACATCTTATATCCGACCTATTATTCCTTAGCATGTCGTTTGTCGCACATTGCATCCACCTAGCCACGGTGATATCGCTCAGCATCTCGCGGACCATGGTCGATCACCTGCGTGCACGGAGAGAGCAACACAATTATATATCACAGTCGTCGCCGGAAAAATTCGGCATGACCTTCCCTAATAATGCATGGGAGCATGCGGAGAGTGCGCTAGAAATTTGCCGAAACGGAAATGAATCGACATTTCGGCAAAACATTTGCCACTCAAGATACACATATACATCAAACCACCATAAGCTTCACATATACATCAAACCACCACAAGCTTCACATATACATCAAACCCAAGCTTCACATATACAACAAACCCCAAGCTAATAAAGGCAAGTATATGGGTCATAAATGGAACAAAAGAGTTTGGGAGGAGGTCCACTTACTTCAATATGAAACAAAATAGATGTAATGCCAAGTATCGATGGATAAATGGAAGAAATGAGGTGGGGAGGAGGAGAAAACCGAATAGATCTAGGGTGAGAAGAGTGGATCTGGTTTGAGAATTGTGTGGAGTGAATGAGAGGTGGTATGATGAGGACATCTCTACTAATGTTACACCCACATCTTCACCAACTACACATACTGGACCAGTTACTAGAGCACGCGCACGTCAACTAAATTATCAGGTACTTTCATTTCTTACGAATCCTTCTATTGTTCATGAACATATGATGCTGCCTAAATTAGATACTTTTGTTTTGCTTATGAATGAAGGACCTAGCATGGACAAGAAGGATGGTCATTGGAGCGGGATCAAGCATGGAGAAGAAGGTGCGCGCGCGGGAAAGGACAATGGAGCTTCCAGTGGTGATTATCGCACGTTGAAGCCACCATAAATTGCGCATGAAGTCTTGGACGAAATACGCGAGATGTCACTTCATTATTTTCGTCCAAGGGCAATTATAGGTGCTGCGTCACCTTAAAATTGGGCTGGGCCCATGTAATTTCGAAATACCACATTATAGGCTGTTTTTAGAGTCCGTATGTGTGGGGAAAACCGAGTTAGGGTTGTTTTCGGACCCCACCTCCAAGGGGTCACGAAAATCCCCTCTGTTCCCCCATATATACAGCCCTTAGGGCGTCGTTTAGACTTGGGTTTTAATTAGATTTAAGTTAGCCATAGCCGCAACTTCGAGCTCTTCGTTTGTGTCATCCGACCAGGCCAAGACCTCATTGGAACCCCAACTTTCGTAATCATTCATCTTATATTCGCAATATCCAGATTGCAATTCTTAGTTCTTGCTTGTTCTTCGATTGCTTGCAGGAATTAGACCTTCATGGTCAGGTTGATCGTGCATCCGCGGGATCAATAACCTCTCGGAGTTGGTTTAGCGATCGCTAAGGCGCAACGTCTTCCCACGTTCGTAGTCGGATCGTGAAAGTCGTCTCCACCATAATCGATCTCCACCATCTCATCGAAACATCGGGACACCTTCGCCACCATAGTGATTTTTTTTGCACTTTTTCAGCCACCGCAGTCCCACATCGCAAAAAAAAAGAGAAAAAAAAATTCAGAGTGTGCTTCTCAGTTGTTTACGTGCCGCGCCGTGCTTTCGTTGGTGTTTTAGGCTCGCGTCTCTAGTACGGTCTAGCCTAGGATCAGCACAGTACCGACGTTGAGTGTTTATTCAGCTTTGCATCTCTGTTTTGATTACTGTTGAGCTTTTGCTACCATACTTGTCAGCCTTCCTACAGCTCCACATATATTCTACATCGTGCGTTTTGACACCTCCTGGCCATCGCTCTACCACATCTCTGAGAGTTTTGACCCGTTGGTTGTACATCACCACCTGCTGCTAGGTAAGAATAGGTAAGAACGAAAGAAAAGCTTGACGGATTTGTGCTTTCCACCACCCCACATCCCATTAGTACAAGTAGGATCATATTTCTGTGTGTTTTCTATTTCTGCTAACCATGCCAGGATCCCATGATGAAGTGGCGCGGGATGCACCCGATTGGGAGAATATGACAAACAAAGCGTTACATGATAAATTTGCACAAATGATGTCTGAACAGGTGAATGACATCGAGAACAGATTTACAGAGGCGATTGATGGTGTGGAGAAGATGATCGACACCAAGCTCGACGCCAAGTTTACTGAGTTGCTCGCACGCCTACCTGCACAGCCTGCGGCCGCTCTAGCACAGCCACCGCCACCACGACGTGCACGACGTATTCTGTTTCCGGGCAGACAAGCTGCTGCTGCTCCTGCGGCTGCTGCAGTTGCTGCTACTGCTGCTGCTTCTGACGTCGGCCAGGCCGACAACTACGAGGGTGATTACGAGGAGGAGGTGGAACAGGAAGCGTCCTATGAGCAGCCAGCTGGGCGTCCACGTCCCAACATTCGCCACGGTCGACACCAACCACCCCCTCAGGTACGCGATGATGAACATGTGCCTAAACTTAAATTGAATCTTAAGCCGTTTGAGGGTAGATATATTCCTGATGCTTATCTTACTTGGGAGTTAGAAACTGAACAACGCTTTACATGTTTACAATATCCTGAGAATAGACGTGTTACTGCTGCTGTTTGTGAATTCACGGGTTTTGCATCTATTTGGTGGTCTGAACATTGTAGATTGCATGCTAATAATATTCCAGCTACTTGGGCTGCTTTAAAAGATGCTATGCGTACTCGCTGGGTTCCTCCTTATTATCAACGTGAATTGTTACAAAAATTACAGCGTTTGAGACAAGGAAAAAATTCTGTAGAGGAATATTATCAAGAATTACAAACTGGATTGATTAGATGTGGCCTAGTAGAGGATAATGAAGCTATGTTTGCACGTTTTATAGGTGGCTTAAACAGGGAGATACAAACTATTCTAGAATACAAGGACTATGCTACTATTACTCGTTTGTTTCATCTTGCTTGTAAAGCTGAACGTGAAGTGCAGGATCGACAGGCCGCTACGAGACCTAACTTTTCTGCAGGACGAAATACATCATGGACATCGCGTGGACCTTCTACATCCACACGTCCTGCTGCACCACCATCTACTTCAACCGCTCATTCTTACAGGGAGCCACCAAAACAGCCAGCGCCACCATTCAAGGGTGCACAGAGTGGTCCAGCAGCGAGTTCTTCTTCATCCATGGCTTCCACAGGGCAAACACGAGATCGTGATATTAAATGTCGCAGGTGCCAAGGTGGAGGTCACTTCGCAAAAGACTGTCCCTCCAAGCGTGTGATGATTATTACGGCGGATGGTGGGTATGAGTCAGCGAGCGACTATGATGAGGAGACTTTAGTTCTCATTGCTCATGAGGAACAGAGTGCCCATGATGATGCTCATGATATAGAGTATATGGCTCCTGATGATGCAGATCAATATGCTAGTTTGGTTGCTCAACGTGTGTTAAGTGTGCAGGTATCGAAGGCCGAGCAAAACCAGAGGCATAATTTGTTCCACACAAAGGGAGTGGTGAAAGAACGTTCGGTTCGCATCATCATTGACGGAGGGAGTTGCAACAACTTGGCGAGCATGGAGTTGGTGGAGAAGCTATCTCTCACCACAAGACCACACCCCCATCCGTACTATATTCAGTGGTTTAACAATAGTGGTAAGATTAAGGTAACGCGTTCTGTTCATGTGCACTTTAGCATTGCTGCATATGCTGATTATGTTGATTGTGATGTGGTACCCATGCAAGCATGCTCTCTTTTACTTGGTAGACCATGGCAATTTGATAGGAATGTTGTACACCATGGTAGGACAAATCAGTTTACTCTGGTTCATCAGGATAAAACTATTGCTTTACTTCCTATGTCTCCTGAACAAATTGTGAAAGATGATCTTGCTAGAGCTAGTAAAGCTAAACAGGAGAAAAATAAGAGTGAGAATGAGATAGCAGCTAAAGAATTTGAGCAACAACATAAGACTACTAGCAAATCTTCTTCTGCTGTTTCTAATGAAATTAAATTGACTAGTCCAACTTTGCTTGCTACTAAGGTTGATATTTCGGATTTGGATGTTAGTCAATATGTGTGCTATGCTTTTGTGTGCAAAGAAGCTTTGTTTTCATTTGAGGAATTGCCTCCTTCTTTGCCTCCTGTTGTCACTGACCTTTTGCAGGAGTTTATTGACGTCTTTCCACAAGACGTACCACCGGGATTACCACCTATTCGAGGGATTGAGCATCAGATTGACTTAATTCCCGGTGCTTCGCTGCCCAACCGTGCGCCATACCGTACCAATCCGGAGGAGACGAAAGAGATTCAGCGTCAAGTACAAGAGCTACTCGACAAAGGTTACATACGTGAATCACTTAGTCCTTGTGCTGTTCCTGTTATATTAGTGCCTAAAAAGGATGGAACTTGGCGTATGTGTGTTTATTGTAGAGACATTAATAATATTACTATTCGTTATCGTCATCCTATTCCTAGGTTAGATGATATGCTTGATGAATTAAGTGGCTCTACCATGTTTTCCAAAGTTGATTTGCGTAGTGGATACCATCAAATTCGCATGAAATTAGGGGATGAATGGAAAACGGCATTTAAAACTAAGTTTGGATTATATGAGTGGTTAGTCATGCCTTTTGGGTTAACTAATGCACCTAGCACTTTTATGAGATTAATGAACGAGGTTTTACGTGCTTTCATTGGACGATTTGTGGTAGTCTATTTTGATGATATACTGATTTATAGCAAATCTTTGGAGGAACATTTGGATCATTTACGTGCTGTTTTTATTGCTCTACGTAATGCACGTTTATTTGGTAACCTTGGGAAGTGCACCTTTTGCACCGACCGAGTATCTTTTCTTGGCTATGTTGTTACTCCGCAGGGAATTGAAGTTGATAAAGCCAAGATCGAGGCAATTGAGAGTTGGCCGCAGCCCAAAACGGTCACACAAGTGAGGAGTTTTCTTGGCCTCGCTGGATTCTATAGGCGTTTTGAGAGAGATTTCAGCACCATTGCTGCCCCTCTCAATGAGCTTACACGCAAGGATGTGCCTTTTACTTGGGGTACCGCACAGGAAGAAGCCTTCACGGTATTGAAAGATAAGTTAACACATGCTCCTTTGCTCCAACTTCCTGATTTTAATAAGACTTTTGAGCTTGAATGCGATGCTAGTGGTATTGGTTTGGGAGGTGTGTTATTACAAGATGCTAAACCTGTTGCATACTTTTCTGAAAAATTGAGTGGGCCTAGTCTGAACTATTCTACTTATGATAAGGAATTATATGCTCTTGTTCGGACATTACAAACTTGGCAACATTATTTATGGCCCAAAGAATTTGTTATACATTCTGATCATGAATCTTTGAAACACATAAGAAGTCAAGCAAAACTTAATCGTAGACATGCTAAGTGGGTTGAATTTATTGAGACTTTCCCTTATGTCATTAAACACAAGAAGGGGAAAGATAATATTATTGCTGATGCTTTGTCTCGTCGTTATACTATGCTTTCCCAACTTGACTTCAAGATATTCGGTTTAGAGACAATCAAAGATCAATATGTACATGATGCAGAATTTAAAGATGTTTTGCAGAATTGTAGAGAGGGTAGAACATGGAACAAGTTTGTGCTTAATGATGGGTTTGTGTTCCGTTCTAACAAGCTATGCATTCCAGCTAGCTCTATTCGTCTTTTGTTGTTGTAGGAGGCGCATGGAGGAGGATTAATGGGACATTTTGGCGTGAAGAAGACGGAGGACGTACTTGCTACACATTTCTTTTGGCCAAAGATGAGACGGGATGTTGAGCGTTTTGTTGCTCGCTGCACTACATGTCAAAAAGCTAAGTCACGACTCAATCCTCATGGTTTATACATGCCTTTACCTGTACCTTGTGTTCCGTGGGAGGACATATCCATGGACTTTGTTTTAGGCTTGCCTCGAACAAAGAACGGGAGGGATAGCATATTTGTTGTCGTGGATAGATTTTCTAAGATGGCACATTTTATACCATGTCATAAAAGCGATGCTGCTGCTAATGTTGCTGATTTATTCTTTCGTGAGATTATTCCCTTACATGGTGTGCCCAATACTATTGTCTCGGATCGTGATACTAAGTTTCTTAGCCATTTTTGGAGATGCTTATGGGCTAAGTTGGGGACTAAACTACTTTTTAGTACTACTTGTCATCCCCAAACTGATGGACAAACTGAAGTAGTCAATAGGACTTTGTCTACTATGCTTAGGGCTGTTTTAAAGAGTAACTTGAAAATGTGGGAAGAATGTTTACCTCATATTGAATTTGCTTATAATCGTTCATTTCATTCTACCACTAAAATGTGCCCTTTTGAGATTGTTTATGGTTTTCTACCTCGTGCACCTATTGATTTGCTGCCTCTTCCATCTTCGGAGAAGGTTAATTTTGATGCTAAGCAACGTGCTGAATTGATATTAAAAATGCATGAGTTAACTAAAGAAAACATTGAGAAAATGAATGCTAGATACAAGCTTGTTGGTGATAAGGGTAGAAAGCATGTTGTGTTTGAACCAGGATATCTTGTTTGGTTACATCTACGTAAAGATAGGTTTCCTGATTTGCGCAAGTCTAAGTTAATGCCACGAGCTGATGGTCCCTTTAAGGTTTTACAGAAAATTAATGATAATGCATATAAACTTGAGCTACCTGCAGATTTTGGGGTTAGTCCCACATTTAACATTGCAGATTTGAAACCTTATTTGGGAGAAGATGATGAGCTTCCGTCGAGGACGACTTCAATTCAAGAAGGGGAGGATGATGAGGACATCTCTACTAATGTTACACCCACATCTTCACCAACTACACATACTGGACCAGTTACTAGAGCACGCGCACGTCAACTAAATTATCAGGTACTTTCGTTTCTTGCGAATCCTTCTAATGGTCATGAACATATGATGCTGCCTAAATTAGATACTTTTGTTTTGCTTATGAATGATGGACCTAGCATGGACAAGAAGGATGGTCATTGGAGCGGGATCAAGCATGGAGAAGAAGGTGCGCGCGCGGGAAAGGACAATGGAGCTTCCAGTGGTGATTATCGCACGTTGAAGCCACCATAAGTTGCGCATGAAGTCTTGGACGAAATACGCGAGATGTCACTTCATTATTTTCGTCCAAGGGCAATTATAGGTGCTGCGTCACCTTAAAATTGGGCTGGGCCCATGTAATTTCGAAATACCACATTATAGGCTGTTTTTAGAGTCCGTATGTGTGGGGAAAACCGAGTTAGGGTTGTTTTCGGACCCCACCTCCAAGGGGTCACGAAAATCCCCTCTGTTCCCCCATATATACAGCCCTTAGGGCGTCGTTTAGACTTGGGTTTTAATTAGATTTAAGTTAGCCATAGCCGCAACTTCGAGCTCTTCGTTTGTGTCATCCAACCAGGCCAAGACCTCATTGGAACCCCAACTTTCGTAATCATTCATCTTATATTCGCAATATCCAGATTGCAATTCTTAGTTCTTGCTTGTTCTTCGATTGCTTGCAGGAATTAGACCTTCGTGGTCAGGTTGATCGTGCATCCGCGGGATCAATAACCTCTCGGAGTTGGTTTAGCGATCGCTAAGGCGCAACGTCTTCGCACGTTCGTAGTCGGATCGTGAAAGTCGTCTCCACCATCTCATCGAAACATCGGGACACCTTCGCCTCTATCATGGTAGGTGGGGTGGAGTAGATAAGGGCAGCTCTAGGCATTTAGTGGCGCATATATAAAGTCAATGGTGGCGCATTGATGAAATGCGCCACCCCTAAGATCTTATGGGTGGCGCATTAGGTAAATGCGCCACCCCTAAGGACCTTATGGGTGGCGCATCTACAATATGCGCCACCCCTAAGCTCTTAGGGGTGGCGCATTCTGTATATGCGCCACCTATAAGCTTCTTAGGGGTGGCGCATATTGCTAGATGCGCCACGTATAAGATCATCTAGGATGGCCCACTCTTAGGGGTGGTGCACTGGAAAATAATGCGCCACCCATAAGTAGTTTTCTGGCCGAAGTCGAGTCAAGACAAAAGCTATTTTGTAGTTACTCGGTTCATTATCGGAGAGTAGGATTATTTTTACTCCTTACCCTTGCTCAGGTTACTACAAGTGTCGTAAGTGTTTTAATTCTCGCCTTATCCCGTTCAAACTATAGGATCTCGAGTGTGTAGAGTATCGGAACCGTTACAGTGCTTTTCTTGTAGTGTATTGTATCGATTCTGATCTCAGGTTGGGGAAATCATGTACTACCTTTAGTTCTTCCGACTCTGGGGGAAACATCTTGGTCGCCTGTTGACTTCAGTCCCTTTCCTAGAATCCTCACGATTTGCATGATAATGCTTCCTTGATCGTCGTTTGAACTATCGATCTTCATCTTGATCTCTCGATGGTTTCGTTATCCGACGTTGCCGTCTCTCTGCGAAAGTTTTCTCAACGGAAGTTCGTCGTCGACATGGAACAGAATCCTTATTGGTGCTGTTGAAGATTGTCGACTCTCTTTTCTCTCCCCTCTCCCCCGGATCGTCCTGGATCTCGGGACGAGATCCCTTGTTGTTTGTGTTCTATTATAACAACCCAGGATTTTCAGCCAAATTAAAAAATTTGTTTGTAGCTTTTATTTTGTTGCTTGTTAGAATTATTTGCAGTCTGTGCTTCGCCGAATTATTAATCAGTGAATATTCTCCCCCTCTTTCTCGTATCGGATGCGTGACCCCTTTTCCCGACGGCACACGACCTGTTGCGACACCGGGTTTCACCCAAGCACCATCGCAACTTCCGGCACGAGACCAGCCATCAGAACGAAAACCCCGTTTATATAATAAACGGGTTATTTTATTGTGCACCGGAAAAATGTTCTCGGAACGGTATCGAAGTGACGTAGGACTGACTGCCTCGCCGCGTTGTGCATGTGGTTCAAGATTTCGTCCGAATCGGAGGTCGTATGGACTCCCGCCGCTCGGAAACGTGGAGTACCGGACGCGAGAGAGAAAACCCGAGGGCGTTTGCCTAAACTTGCCACCAAGGCCAGCCTATAAATAGACCACAACCTCTCTCCCACCCAATTAGGGTTCCCTCTTGTAAAATTGCAGCCACCCCCTCCAAAATTTCCCCAAAATTACCCCCAAATCCCTACACAGCCGAAACCCTAGCTCCCCTTAGATCTGGACCGTTAGATCTGAGATCAAAATCAAACTGCGCTCAGTGTTTGCAGGGGGAGTTGAGGCAGCAGTTGGTGGTGCAGTGGCCTCAGGATGTCTTGAGGCAGGAGGGCCTGAGGAAATGGGTGCCGCATCAATTGGTTCCTCAGTTGTGGCAGCCGGTGTGGGATTCTTCGAAGCCGGTGGAGTTTCATCAGTGGTCTCAGGCTTGTGCTTTGAGGGTCTTGAGGATGCGGGCTGCCGTGTAGGTGAGTCATCATCTCGACCAACCGGGTGCACTGAGGCAACAGAAGAAACTGAGCCAGGCTGATTATGCTCTTTGACTATGTGATCAACATTCCTTGAGAGGCGTTCTTTGGATTTGCCAATGTAGGCACATTTCTGATTAAACTCCTCAGTGAGCTTTTGCACCTCAGACTGATACTGTTGACAGTTTCTTCTTGAAGGTACGATGGAGTTTGTTCAATTGCCGCTCCAACTGCTTCTTGAGGTCTTGATGATGAAGCTCATTGATAAGATAATGATGCAGATAAAACTTGATGTTTTTGGGTATGTCCAGATCATCAAGTGGAGTATCAGGATTAACAAGCCATATGTTGATGAACTCCAGGATCTTCTTTGGATCAAGGAGGACTGGCACCTCAGAGCCAGTGGCTTCATCTTTGCATTTAGTAGCTGCATGCAAGTATTCAATTTGTTGTTCTTAAATAGCAACAAAACCAGCTTCATCTTCAAATTCATCTTCTTTATCAGACAGAAGAACAACAGGAATTGAGCCATGCATTGCAGTTTTCTTGGGAGAGGGTCTGAAGCCTCTGTGAATGACAGTCTTGGTTTTTAACTGAGGCCAAGGCATAGTCGTTGATGCTTCAGGGGCACTGCCAGATTCATCAGTGCGAATTCTGGAGGCAGGTGCAGGCCCAGACGTGCGCTGACATGAGGAACTTGGTGCAGAGGGAGCAACCGTTGATGCAAATGGTGTGGACTTCTTGATGCCAGGCTTCTTTTTTTGAGACTTGGCCGCAAGTGTGGACTTCTAGCTAAGCTGCAAATGAAGTGACACTGTGAGAACCATAGAATTCATCAGCAGACACGTACCTGTGACAGAATTAATTTGCGAGGGAAGTGGGGTACAGTTATATGCGTTCATGAGGAATGTGTTGAGGAAACCAAATTAATTTTTATATAAGTCTCATTGAGGATAAAATACTGCTGAGGAGATGATGTTTGAGGAAGTGTCAGCAGTATTGAGGCAATGAAAAGTGGAGACCATAGTCATACAGAAAACGAGGCGAGCGATAGGAGGCAACACAAGACAATCTTCTCCGGCCATGGCGAGCTCATGTGACACCCTGGATTTTGGAACATCCTTTTTCCAAAAAAAAATCTGATTTGTTTCAAGTTTGCTATTTGATTTTATTTCAAGAAACTCTTTGTACTTGAAACTTTAGCTTATGTTCATTCCATGCTCAAGTGGCCCTTGATTCCCTAGCTCTTGCCAAGGGTCATCCTTTGATCCAACCCATCCAAGCCCCATTTTTATTCAAGCCATGTATTCCTTTTCCAATAAAAGGAATATTCCCATTAGTTGAGGATTATGAAGCAACCCCAATTCATATTTCTCCATAAATCCTGAAATAATTCCCACCTATCCTTGACACCATTTCTAGCCAAAATCTACAAAAACATTGCATGGCCCTAGTGGATTTTTCCTCAAGAGAAATTCATTGGTCTGTGGAGGCATAATAGCACTTGGTGAAGGAAGTGTTATTTATCCTTATCCATTGCTGGTGAAACTTTTTGTTCATACTGTTGTGATCATATCATGAGGCTATGCCAAGTTTCAGCCTTAGGTGACAAGCCAAACTCCATACCAAAATTCCCAAAGTTGGTATGCAACAAGGGTGCATTGTGAAGGAAGTGCATGATAGGGGAACCCAGTTTCCTTGAAACTTTTTGCACATCAGCCTACACCCAAATGAATCTTCTAAACCCAATCTGAGCCAAACCCAGTCAACCATGTGAGGGGATCATCAAGATCAAGTTTCTGGCCAGCCAAGTACCTTGTGGAGGAAGTACTAGCTAGGAGCTTCCCCTAGCCTTGAAACTTTGCACACCTTTGCACACCAGCAAATAACCCAACCACACCATATTCCAGCCAAATCCACCAAGCCTATGATATGCTAGCTTCAACTTTGCATTTCTGGTCCATTTGATGCTTTAGAAAGAAAGTACATTGTTCCTTTGACCAATTGGGCTGGAACTTTCCAGATTTCTAGTCCTTCCAAGCAAATAGCCATGTGAAAACATGGTACTATCCCAATCCTCACCCTTTGACCACAACTTTCTTCCCAAGTTTGCAACAACAAACTTTCGCTTGAAGTAAAGTTCACCCCAGGACCCCCTTGACCAGTCCAAGCCATCACAGTACTCAGGGATGAGAGGATAAGCTTTTGGACAAGCTTGGCCACTTAGAAAATTCACTGGTGTGACAGATCGCAAGGTGGCCACGCCCCTGGCATGCATCCGGCGTTCTCTGGGCGCGCCCCGAGGGCACCTGACGCGTCGCCTTCTCCCTGTAGTGCGCCCTTGGCCCCTTCTCTTTGTCCTGCCACGCCGCACGGCTTTGTCCATCGCGCGTGCTCCCTCTCCCTTGCCTTTTCTCGTAGGAATCACGCCAGCAGCCCTCCGTCGTGCACATCGCGATGAGCACAACGCCTCTGACCCATCGCCATCTCCATGTCTTTCCCCCAGCTCCAAGCAATGCCCTGCTCGCTCGTGATCACCCCAGTGCCTCCTATAATCATCTCGACGCGTGCCACCTCACCCCAGAATCTCGCCGGCGTTGTCCGCTTCCTCTCGGCGGCGCCCGAGCTTGGCATCTCCCTCCCCCTATAAAAGGAGACCTCCCCCGCCGTTTCTCTGCTCCAGTCACTTCCACGCCCTCCCAATTGCATGCTCGCACCTGCAATTGAGGCACCGGAACCTGTCTTCCCCATCTCCTGCGAGCACGCTGCCGCGCAGTTGCACACACATTGCGCCCACCTCCGAGCTCCCCTAGCCTTGCCACCACCACCAGTCGACCCCCCGAGACCTGTTGCGCCTTCCTGCACCCCCGCCCGACCGGATTGCTGCCGGAGTCGTCGCCATCGTCGACCCCGACGAGCTCCGCCGTCTACTGCCTCTGAGAAGAAGCGGGTGTCGTCCTCCGGCCACCTCCCGACGAGCCACTGGTACGGGGAGAACCTCCCTCCACCCGCACGCTCGCCGCACCCAGCCGAGGCCTCTCGCTGGAGAGATCGCCACCGGTGAGCTCCTCTGCATCGGCCCCTCTCTTTCTCTCCCCCCGTACCAGCCGGCCCCACTGGTCAGCTACCCTAGCCTGGCCCGAACCGTTTTCAAGTGGAGACGTATTCCCTCGAATACGTCTTGGACGTCACCCCCCTGTTTTTCCAGAAATTGATTTAAATCAATTTAAATTGATTTCTTTTGACCAAACCTTTGACCAGTGATATCTTTTTATCCACATGTCCAATTGAGTTGAAACTCTGTGCATTGGTTTTTTCTTGAACTCCTCTCATTTTGGCATAGGTTTCATGCCATGATGTTCTGTTGATTTTTTCTGATCAAAAGAAAACCTTTATGTGACAAATTCCTTTTTGCTATTTAAATATATTTTTAGGGCTTGAGTTATATTGAAGACAAGGGGTATTTCCACTCCTCTGGTGAAAGGCAAGCCACACTTCTTTTTGCACCTTCGTAAAGCTTTGACGTGGTTTATCATCGTGCTTTACTTTAGGATAAAATGATGATGATTTTTGAATCATTATGATCATGCCATTGTTATGTTATTCTTGTGTGTATCATATCCTCGTTAGGTTTATGATCTTCCTTGGTTGCATGTTAACCATCGTTACCGTACATTGGATTGTTCCGCATGCATTCTCATGTCTGGGACTATATCATCATGTTGCACCTGATCTTGATGTTTAGGCATTAGAGTGTATGCTATGTGCAAAGTTGGTCGGGTGCCACCGAACCAAACTTATCAGTGCAGCCACACATGCCTTTATGGGAAGGCCTTGATTCGGTCTATCGGTGGGCTCTCTTATGCGTATCACCAAGGAGGGAAGGCTATGCGCGCGTGGTTACCCTGGCCCCGTTAGCGGCGATAGTCTTGAAAGCCGGTTTGGTTATATTGATCTCAGTCCCCGATTGGGACAGTTATAACTCGTTTGGGACAACATTTTTTTCCATGCGATGGAGGGTGTCTGGAGGACACAGGGCTACCCAAGGCATGGCTTGTGAAGCATGTCAGGTGATACGGTAAGGGAGGCACGCGGTAGAACGGTCTTGTTGGAGAGTCCTAGTCCACTCCTATGGTACGAGTTCCGAGGTTCCTGTGGGACAAGTTCCAATCTACTAGATGGATGAAGAGCTCCATAACTTGGGTAAAGTGCACAAACTCTGCATAGTCAAAATCTATTTGAATAGCGGCGTTTTGGCGAGCAAGGCCTCCTTTTTGGCCCGCTCGTGCCCGTCGAGCATTCCAGCCACACCGTCCGCATATTTGTTCAGATACTCCTTAGTTTTTGGTTTTTTATTCAAGTCTAGTAAATGCTTGGGGAACTCATAAGAACTCCTTTTCATGAACGACAAAGCCATGTAAGAAGACAAGAGACAACAAGGCTATTTCATTAGGCGACCCCAGTATTTTGACTACATTGGATATGTGATACCTCTTCTTCCTTGGTATTGGTAACCTCCACTGTTATGGATAGTTCATACTATGTCACACTTGGGATCAACATGAAATTGGTTTAGTGATCGTGTCGAGTTTGTTGTCATGCGATGAACCGTATAAGTTGGGTAGTCACGCGATGACTATACCCGTTGAGTGGTCGTGCGACGACCCGTATGCATTGTTGGTCATGCGATGAACTGAGAAGTTGGGTGGTCATGTGAAGACCCCTAACCCGTTGAATGGTCGTGTGACGACCTGTGAAGTTGGTTGGTCAAGCAAGGACCCAGTGCTTGAGTCTGTAATGACTCCGAGGTAAGCTGTATGATCATGCGATGATCATACGGGGTCCAGGTGACCTTAAATGATGATTGTTCTTATATTAGTTGTAGCTTTGATAACATGCTAGATGCATCATGTTAGTAGTGCCTGAAATGTTAATGCCATGTTATTGTTTTGCTTTGGTGCTTTGGATGTTGTGAGCTTGCAAGTACATTCAGTGTACTGACTTGGCGTATCATGCCAGACTTACAGGCAATGTCATGATTGCGTAGGACGACGTTCCCGGAGTTTGCGAGCTAGGAGGTGTCCCAGTCAGTGTCCCTGTGGAATCGAGTTCATCATTGTCGCCGTTGTTCCGCTGCTAAGATTATTCCACTGTTTTAGAGTTATCTCGACGCTTGGTGTAGATCTGCGGCTAGCATTAGGAGCAGGATGTCCGCTGTCTCGCTCCACTGGCATTGTATGAGACCCCTTGTACCTAATTCATAGTTAATAAAAGTGGTTCATTTCTATATCAAGAAGGGCCGTGTTCCAGAAGACATGATCTCTGGGCTGGAGCACGAGGCGTTCCGGTATTCTGAGTCGGGGTGCCACAACGCTTGGTATCAGAGTAGGACTGACTGTAGGACACCCTAGTGCACACGAATGTTAGAAGGATGTTAGATTGACGTTAGAGCTAGAGTTCATAGCTTGCTTGTGTGATGCATTTGATTGCTGTAGTTGTTTGCTACATAGCATGCATATAGATAGCATTATTTTCGCTAAAGATCTGGTCTGATGAGTGTAGATGGCAGAATATCCACTCGACCACCTATCATCCCCCTCACCAACCAGCTTTGCCTATCTGCTTGCCAACGTCTGGTGGAGTCTCTACCCCAATGGTGAGGTTCCGCGGTACCAAGTGCTCCAGACGTCAATCGAAGGATCGATGCTGGATTACCGGGACAAGGTCTTCATAGTAGTCAACCTCCCCATCGGCATGCGCGCCTACAACTTCCAGGGTGGATACGCCTCTACCCTAGATCGTGTCGTCCAGCTAGCTGCTTTGGCAGGCCTCGCATGTCTTCGCCAGCAGGAGGGCGTGATGTATCAGAATCGTGCCTTCCATTTCTATCCCACCTTGACCGCCAATCCTCAACAAGTAGGATTCCCCCGGCCTCTTACGGAAGCCGACGCAGCGGTGACCTGTATGTCTCGCTACATGGTCGCCGAGTACGCCCTCCTCGTCGAGGTGGTGAGTGATGCGAGAGAAGCAAGAATGTCTCTTGCCGCAACCTTGGCTTCGGGAACTCCTCCGCCAGATCCCTCTGCTTCCGGCAACCCGTCGATGGACCGTAGCGTCGAAGTACGCATAGTTCGTGTTGCATGAGTAGTAGTAGTCCCGCATGTTGCTTTTTGCATGTTGTTTGATATTGTGCTAACAATAAGATATGATATGTGTGCGTGTGATCTTGACGCACTGTCAGTGCTATAGATCTTCGCTTTGTTGGATTGCTTCGTTGACTCTTTATTTGGTTCCTCGATGTTAACGAATGTGTTTTGCAGGTAGCACGTGACTCTTACTAACCCTTGCTCGCTTCCTTTTGGATAACGGCACCACGCCTGGTTCTGAGATGATTCACCTTCGGCCGTCCGGGGTGGATGCCTACTTTTTATTTCTCTTTTCAACAGCCGACCCGTGTTTTTACCTGCTTTTCGGCCCTCTCAGGTAGTTGTTGAGTTTCTCCTCGGAGTGGAGACCTATGTTCTGAGCTATTTTCTCGGCCATCTTAGGGGACCTCTGCATTTTTTTATCAACGCCGTCTGATGCTCTGAGCTGATTCTAGGTCGGCCGTCTTGAGCAGTGGTTGAGTTATTCTAGTAAACATCCCAAATCAGAATTGTAAAAACCGTTCTGGTAGCTACTGGGTCATTTGCTGATTTTACGCAAGGGCTTCAGATGGTAATTGACTACCGCTAAAACTTTTGAAGTGGTGAACCTTTTATTGATTGCTATTGATTTTCGCTCCGTTGGATTTCTTCGTTGGTTCCATTCGGTCTTCATTTGTATCTTTGGTGTCGCTTTATTTTTCCCCTTATGGAAAGTTTCTAATCGACCCACCGCATACCGCGAAGGGTCCATGAAATACCGCAATGAGTGTGAAGGTCAGCAAGTCAAGGAGGATTCCCGTATGATTTTGCGAGAGTATCCGGCTCAAGTACGAATCCTACCTGGATGAGTTATTTAGATGAAGTCTGCATCAGTCATTCTGCCATTACCATCACAGAGATCCAACCAAGAGAAAAGATCAAGTTGTGGCCCATGAACTTCTGCATCAAAATAAGACACCCACGGCTTGCGCTCTTGATACAATATCAGGGAATACCCCGGAAGCAAGGCGGAATGTGTCTGGTACCTAGCAAGGAAATGATTTGAACCCTGATCGCCCCTGAAGAGTCAGCAGTCAGTAAGTCAGCGAAATTTCTAAGAACAATGTTTCGTTGTCCACACGCTTTCATGGTAAAATTTCGGATAGAAGGAACCCCATCCTTCTTGGGCAAGATATCAGACACAACTGACGCATACAGTGCATCCGCCTTCCCCAGTACGCTATTGGGTTAGCTTCTCGACCAAGACCTCTAGTCTTCTACCCCAAGCCACCGAGAGAAGCTTATGGTGCAAGGCACCCAATCGTCCTCAGTACACCGCATGGAAGGATTCCAACACCAGCTACCCCCACCGTCTACAGTGAATTGCCGCAGAAATTTCCAGCACGAGGAACCGGTCTATCCACAGTACCCAGAGGCAAACTTCTGAGACAAGGCACCCAGTCTTCACCAGTAAGCTATTGGTGAAGCTTCCCGTGTACGACACCCCGCCTTCCTCAAAACACCACCGGAGGAAGCTTCCAAGACACGGTACCCAGCCTTCTCCAGCACGCTACTCCAGCCAAGCTTCTAGCATAAGTTACCCAGTTGCATCCAATAGGCCAACGTATTAGCAACAGTGTGGTCAGAAACCCGACTGTTCAAGAGCAAGGAAAATGTCAACATGGTAAGTTGCATTTGGATATGCACACTTCATGGGCATACTTTCCAAGTTATGCGAGCTACTTCCGTAGGGATACAATCATACTCGTACTCCAGAGAGTGATACACATGGAGGGCGGTAGAGAACACAAATTCTGCAGGAAAGAAAGCAGCAGAAGCAAATCTGCATCTCAGCTGGGTATAAAGAATGCCAAGTCTTGGAGGAACACCCGCAGGAATGAAAAATCACGAAGCCGTTGGTCTCGACCACAGCCCGGAGACTTAGTTCCTCACGTTCGACAAAGCCCCGAAGGAGTATAACCATGAGTCCCAGTTCTTTGCAATCGAGAATGATCATGATTTTCTAAGAGACGAAGTACGAAGACATCCTAGTTGGCTCAAAAAAAGAAGTCCGACAAAAAGAAAGCCCGTACCCGAGAAGTACCAAAAAGGTGATTGTCGCAGTAGCAAGGACCTAGGCAGACAGGCATGGTGTATGTTGAAATCTTCTGCGATATATGCGACGAGAGTTGGCACTACACCCATGAGCTGCCAAAACTATGCAACCCTTGTGAGCCAACCTGAAGGACAAGAGGGAAATTATATGGGACCCATGGTCAACGTTGCCTCGATACCAGGCTCCCACATGAATCACCATGGATACCCAAACCTAAGGAATCTCACTTCATATGGGTAGGGATCAGTAACCAGCCCGTCAGCCTGTGCGGTTACACCCGGTTGGAATTGACAGTGAGTGTTGGGATACCAAGTCTATTCCACTAAGGATCCCCACCCAGCTCGACATTTTGACCACAAGGATCGCGTTGGAGTATAACCCGGCCCATTGCCACCCACGGATATGGCAGCATGTCAAGTCAATCTCAAAATGAGTAAAAGCGCAAAGTTTGTGCCTAGTCAGAACTAATGCCCAAAATGTACGAGCCAAGAGAAAGTGATGCAACACCCCCAAGCTTGTCCTCAAGCGATTGCTGAGCTCGGTAAACCTGTCCACAAGTTTAGAGAGTGAAGTGTCGATAAAAGAATACGAACAAGAAGCATCAAGATTCCTCACCAAACTTAAGCATCCTCAACAACAACCTCAACTCATAAGGTCCTTATGAGAAAGTACTAACAATTATAACAAAGTAGGACCTGGAAAACTCATCAAATCATGACAAACATAGCCTTGGTCAAGGAACAACTAATAACTTTTACTTTTGTTCTTTCACTTATAATGGAACAGTTGAAGCTTTTGAAAGAACATGCAATTAGTCAAGAAGTGCACATGTTAACACAAAGGAAGATGTTTACTAAGCATAAGTGACGAGGGGGTGACCCCATGACTCCTACAGATAAGCCTACCCGGTGTCCCTGAAGATAGAAGGCCCATGAAGACCCGCCTGGACCCGCCTTGGCCCGCTAGTTGGCACCGACACAGGAGTCTACGACTCACAAGGAAGATGCGAAGACCTGTCGTACGGAGCAAGCTAGGGTTAGGAAAGCTTACCTGTAAACGTAGATGAACGCCCCGAGACCTAGTCCAGTATATAAGGGCTAGGAGGGGCGAGGCCAAAAGGCATCCATTATCATCTGTAACCCTACCCTTGAGCGCTCCAGCCTTGGCATCCACTGTAATCGCATCTCCCTCATCAATAATATCGAGCAAGAACGTGTCCTCCTGTTTGCCGACGAGCTATCGTCCAACCTGTGCCTCTCATGACTAACCCAAGGTCCATGACCATGGGATTTGCCGGGGTTGATCCCCGTCAATTGGCGCCGTCTGTGGGAACTACACAGGTTGGGATCACGATCTCGGCGGTCCCGTCTTCAGCAAGCCACAACTCAAGGGCAAGGACCAGATCTAGCCCACTCGAAGGATTCAAGATCACGGCGAACATCTTTGCCGCCCCAAGATCGCTCGGGCTACAGCTGTGCCAGGACCGATACTACGGTAATGGCCAAGCGCAGCGTCAGCAGCGAAGGAGTCGACGACCCAGAAGAACGGCGAGAGGCCTCTACGAAGGAATTCCACTGAACGAACCGCGACGCGCAGCGGAGGACTCGAAAATATTTCGACAACCCACCGCCGCCCGAGCACCCGCCGCACATCAAGACGGTGACTACGAGATCGAAACCAGCGATCAGCAGAACCATCGCCAAGGAAAGAGGAATCGACGACCCAAAAGGCGCGCACGGAAGATCTACCGCGAGGCCCCACTGAACGAGCCACATCACACAGTCGTGCAACCGACGACCACTCGACGACACGCCGTCGCACGAGCACCTGCCGCCAGCCAGGACAGCGACTCCAAGACGCCGGTGGGTGAGTACTATGACCCAGATCGAAGGCCAGATGAATTCGCCAACCTCATCAAGAACCAAGACATGAGTCGAGGAATCGAAACCGACCCTCGCTTCCACGAACACCCGGAGGATCACGAGAAAATCTTCAGAATCTCAAGAAGGAAGAGGCACGCCGGATCTAGCAAACTCACTGCTAGAGAGCAGCTAGCAGGACCCTGCACGATCCACAGCTTCGAGGATGATTGGGGACGCGTCAGGTCAGGTCACACTTTGAGAGACTGCCGCCTGTTCAACGAGCTAGCCGACGACCTCAAGAAGGAGAAGCAGAAAGAAGACAAGTGCAACCGGCGACCCGAACAATAGCCGCCCTCAAGCCCGGAAGGACGTCACAGCCCGCTGCAAGGACAGGTGCTCATGATCCAAGAGGGAACGGCGCCGCAAGCACAACGCGACGCCTACACCCCGCAAGCTAGAGCAGCCGAGAGCATAAACATAGTCGAAGTCTACCAGCTACATGACGCGGAGACCAGCATCACGTTCTCACAGGACGACCATCCACCCGCAGTCCCAAGACCGGGGCACGCGCCCCTGGTGCTCGATGCACAAATCGGAGGATACAACATGGATAGGGTTTTCATGGACGGAGGCAGCAGCATGAATATCACCTTCGCCAGCACCCTATCACAATCGTGAGCAGCGCACCACTCGCTGACATACTCAACAATCCTGGAGCGACTGGACGAGTCGCTGATGAGGACATGACTACCATAGTTACAGCCACAACCCCTGCTAATATACCTACTGGAGAAATTACTAGAGATCGTGCACACCAATTAAATTATTAGGACCTAGCATGGACAAGAAGGATGAGCATTGGAGCATATTCAAGCATGAAGATGACGAGGACATAATTATCATGGATATGACCATTAATTTCTCTATATTTGATCAAGAAATGAAGTCAATACAAAGGGGCATGATTGTGTGCTGTACAAGAAGTTATTTCACGTCACAGGACGACCATCCACCCGCAGTCCCAAGACCGGGGCACGCGCCCCTGGTGCTCGATGCACAAATCGGAGGATACAACATGGATAGGGTTTTCATGGACGGAGGCAGCAGCATGAATATCACCTTCGCCAGCACCCTATCACAATCGTGAGCAGCGCACCACTCGCTGACATACTCAACAATCCTGGAGCGACTGGACGAGTCGCTGATGAGGACATGACTACCATAGTTACAGCCACAACCCCTGCTAATATACCTACTGGAGAAATTACTAGAGATCGTGCACACCAATTAAATTATTAGGACCTAGCATGGACAAGAAGGATGAGCATTGGAGCATATTCAAGCATGAAGATGACGAGGACATAATTATCATGGATATGACCATTAATTTCTCTATATTTGATCAAGAAATGAAGTCAATACAAAGGGGCATGATTGTGTGCTGTACAAGAAGTTATTTCACGTCACTTTTGGCCCAAGAGAAGATAGAGACCAAGTCTTTCACGTCATGGACTCAGATTCGGACTGCAGAGATATACCCAACTTCAAACAGCCGCCGTTTCTACATACGAACTCCAAATTGGGTGATTCTTTTTTCTGGTGATAGCTTATCTCGTCTAGTTTCCAACGCAATTGGTTTCACCTTCAAATTCCTTCGGAGCGTGGAGATATTGCGAAAACGGTGCGACCCAGCAGCAGAATCCGAATCAAAGTCCAACTCAATAGGTGTTGCATCACCTCCACATGGGCCCAAGTGCCTTGTACGACCTAGGTTTAGTTTTAGGACTCCTTGGGACGTCCTTCCACCCCCTTGGCCTCCACCCTTTAGTCATATATAAGTAGATCAACCCCTAGGGTTTTTCTTTGGATTTCTTTTAGTTAAAAAGACTGCTTAGCCAATTGCTGCATCTTCGTGTACTCGGTTTGTGTCCAACGACCAGATCAAGACCGCTTTTGGAATCCCAACTTTATTCATACTTCATCTACATATTCGCAATATTCAGATTGCTTTATCATAGTTCTTGCTTGTTCTTCGATTGCTTGCAGGCACTAGACCTTCGTGGTCAGGTTGATCGTGCTCCGGCGTGGTCAATAACCTTCAGGAGATTGGTTTAGCGATTGCTAAGGCGCAACGTTGTTGCACGTTTGTAGTCGGATCGTCAAAGTCGACTCCATCAAATCGTAGTTATCATCTCATCGAAAGATCAGGACACCCCGCCTCTATCAAGTGGTATCAGTTTTCAGGTTGCTCGGTGAGAATTCCACATCCATATATTAGATCTATTTTTTTTATCACCTATCATCCACATAAAAAGCCATAAAAATAGGATTAGATCATCATATCCAAACCATTTTGAGACTTCGCAATTTTCTTTTCGGTGCTTTGCTTTATTGAATTATCGGTTGCATCGTCGTGTTCAGTTGCTGGTCTTAGTATCTAGTCCTTTAGAGTTTCGAGTTCTGTTCACGTTAGTCACCGCCGCCGCTCCACCATCATCCCATCCGCTGCCTACTTCTACCATCCACCATAGAAAAAGAGAGAAAAAGAGTTGAAAAAGAGAGAGAGAAAGAAAAAGGAAAAAAAAGAAAGAAAAAAGGAAAAAAGAGAAAAAAGAAGAAAATTTTCGGATCTATCTCTAGTTGAACTCGTATTTGAAATCTCGTCGGAATCAGTTTTGAGCAGTGTCCACTAAAACGGGCATAACTTTGTCATCCGAAGTCCGTTTTGGCTCCACGAGTTCTCAAATTAAAGATATTTCCGAGCCGCTTCTAAATAGTTCTGGAGCTAGTGTGTTATTTAAAACTCCAGATCGGCTTCTAAGACGGACTTTTTGACCTCTAAAGTTTCCGAACACAGTTTTTGTCAGATTTCGGGCTGATTCTCAATTTTTTTTGACACCTCATCCGAACTCTAAATTGAGTGATTCTTATTGCGTCGGAAAGCTTAAGTCAGTGCCCTATTGGAGGAAAAATATCAAAAAAATTAGCAAATATATTTCAGAGGAAAGTTGTAGCGAGAATATTGGTGTATCTTGATTTGGAGCCTATTATCACCATTATCTTTGCTCTGTTGATGATCTTCACTTATATCTTGCTATTCAGAGCTACTTCATATCATTCATTGCTGCTAGTTGTGCTATGCCGTGACCACATTAGTGTTCTAGGCTCGCGTCTCTAGTCCGGTCTAGACTAGGACCAGCACAGTATCGTCGTTGAGCGTTAATTCAATTTTGCATCTCTGAATTGATTATTGCTGATATTTTTGCCACCATATTAAAGCCTTCCAAGCTCCACATATTTCTACATCGTGTATACGTGCGTTCACCTGGCAATCGCTCTACTTAATCTTTGGAGTTCTTTGACACCGTTGGTTGCCGATCACCACCTGCTGCATGGTAAGAACTAGTAAGACATTGATATTTGCTATCCTGTGAGCGTTTTACCACCACATCCTAGTAGTTCATAGGGACATATACTTGTGATTTGTTTCTTGTTTTCTACTAATCATGGCAGGTTCTGGAGTTAGATCTTCTTGGGCGGCAACGATAGTTAGAGATTTGCCACCACCTACAACTACACAACAGTCACTGCAAAAGGTAAACACACATAAGCATGCACATGATCAGTTTATTGTTTCTATACCACACTTTCATGGACGTCTAAGACCTGATTTATACATTGAGTGGGAGTTTGAAATAAATGATATATTTGTTTCCCATAATTTTCTTGAGCATAAGAAAGTAAAAACTGCAATTAGTGCTTTCAAAGATTTTGCTTCTATTTGGTGGAATGAATATTGTAGTTTATATCCTGATTATATACCAAATACTTGGAATGATCTCAAACTTGCTATGCGATATAGATTCGTTCCCTCTTATTATACTCGTGACAAGGTTAGGAAATTAAAAAATTTAAAACAAGGTTCTAAAACTGTTTCAGAATATTATGATGCTTTCGAAACTACTGTCTTGCATTCTTTTTTAGAGGAAAGTGAAGAATATTTCATGGACATATTTTGGGAAGGTTTAAACCGTGACATTCAGGATATCCTAATTCATGAAAAGTGTTATCCTATGGATCGTTTGTTTCGTCTTGCTTGTAAAGCTGAACAGGAAATCGACAGACGTGTTGCCCAGAAGACGAACAAGCGGAATGTGCAAATACCACAAGTTGAGAAGGTTGTTCCTTCAACCACTATGAGCACTACCATAACCACATCAATTGTCGTAAGCACTCCTCCAATATCTGATCTATCATCACAAAAAGGTAATGAAAAAGGTATGGATCTTTCCCCTCCACATGAGAACCTTGTTGATTTAAAAGCAACATGTGTTGGGCTATCCAGTAGTTTCATCACACAACCAATTTTCGAGAATGTCATAACTTCACATGAAGATGTTACTTGCCTAATAGACTTGAATACATCATGTCTTGAGTTACCTGTTGATTTGAGCACACCATCTATTTTGGATAATCATGTTACTATTATGAAACTGCCAATGCTTAATCATTTTGATATGACCTCTAATCTTGGTGATGATTCTGCGTCGAATGACTTGTTGCATGACTACTTAGTTAAGCCTGTTGTAGCATGTCCTTCGAAAAACATTAACGTTTCTTCACCGGTATTGGGATGGTTTAATGATGAGCATTGTACATCTTTAGATATGAATAAGAGCTTCACTTATATATGCAAACTGAGTTGCAATACTTTCATGTCGTTTATGTATTGTGACGATCATATATGTTTATATTTCACGACATACGAAAGTTACTCATATATACATGTGTTACATGTCCAAAAACTAAGGGAAGTAAGAATAGATGACATATATATATACAACATGTACACCTTGTCTTTTTTGTTAGCCACATTTCAGATTAAGAAACGCCGGGGACGGCTTTATTTTCAAGAAGGGGAGGATGATGAGGACATGACTACCATAGTTACAGCCACAACCCCTGCTAATATACCTACTGGAGAAATTACTAGAGATCGTGCACACCAATTAAATTATTAGGACCTAGCATGGACAAGAAGGATGAGCATTGGAGCATATTCAAGCATGAAGATGACGAGGACATAATTATCATGGATATGACCATTAATTTCTCTATATTTGATCAAGAAATGAAGTCAATACAAAGGGGCATGATTGTGTGCTGTACAAGAAGTTATTTCACGTCACTTTTGGCCCAAGAGAAGATAGAGACCAAGTCTTTCACGTCATGGACTCAGATTCGGACTGCAGAGATATACCCAACTTCAAACAGCCGCCGTTTCTACATACGAACTCCAAATTGGGTGATTCTTTTTTCTGGTGATAGCTTATCTCGTCTAGTTTCCAACGCAATTGGTTTCACCTTCAAATTCCTTCGGAGCGTGGAGATATTGCGAAAACGGTGCGACCCAGCAGCAGAATCCGAATCAAAGTCCAACTCAATAGGTGTTGCATCACCTCCACATGGGCCCAAGTGCCTTGTACGACCTAGGTTTAGTTTTAGGACTCCTTGGGACGTCCTTCCACCCCCTTGGCCTCCACCCTTTAGTCATATATAAGTAGATCAACCCCTAGGGTTTTTCTTTGGATTTCTTTTAGTTAAAAAGACTGCTTAGCCAATTGCTGCATCTTCGTGTACTCGGTTTGTGTCCAACGACCAGATCAAGACCGCTTTTGGAATCCCAACTTTATTCATACTTCATCTACATATTCGCAATATTCAGATTGCTTTATCATAGTTCTTGCTTGTTCTTCGATTGCTTGCAGGCACTAGACCTTCGTGGTCAGGTTGATCGTGCTCCGGCGTGGTCAATAACCTTCAGGAGATTGGTTTAGCGATTGCTAAGGCGCAACGTCGTTGCACGTTTGTAGTCGGATCGTCAAAGTCGACTCCATCAAATCGTAGTTATCATCTCATCGAAAGATCAGGACACCCCGCCTCTATCAGTCGCCGAGTGGAATATCGAGCTCAGCCCGCGGGACCTGCAGTTCAAGCACCCAACAGCCATCAAAGCCCAAGTACTCCCCGATTTCCTGGTCGAGTGGACGGAGGTTCAGACACCAGGCCCCCAGACCTATCAAGTTCATGGTTCTTCGATGGGTCCAAGAGACAACAAGGAGTCGGGGCAGGAGTTGTGCTCATCTACCCCAAAGGAACAAAGCTAAAATATGTCCTCCAGATCAACTTCAGTCACGCCTCCAACAACGAAGCAGAATACTAGGCACTCCTCCATGGCATGCGCATGGCCAAAACGTGCGGAGCCACTCTTCTCATAATCTACGGGGACTCCAATCTCGTCGTCCAGCAAACGATGAGAAACTGCGACGCAATAGCCGACAACATGGCGGCCTACCAGAAGCTCTACAACGCACTCGAAGGAAGTTTCGATGGCTGCGAGCTCAACTACATCACCAGGGCCAACAACACAGAAGCTGACGAACTCGCGAACATTGGTTCGACCCGAGGACCAGTACCACCAGGCGTTTTTCTCGAAAGAATCAGCCAGAGATCCATCAAGGTACAGGCAGCAACACCTGAAGCAGTCGTGGACGGCGAGGACGCAACAGACCTGGCGCAGGTGGCAGCAGCAAGCCCATCAGAAGGCACAAGCACCAGCACACCCGATAGCACAGCTCCGACAAAGCTCGAAGGACCTGTCTGGCAAAACCGTTCCTCGGATTCCTAATCGAAGGTACGCTACCGCAAGACGTGGCCGAAGCACGACACATCAGCCGACGATCCAAGGCGTTCACGGTGATCAACAAACAGCTATAGAAGCGCAGCATCACGCAGATACTCCAAAGGTGCATCGACGAAGAGGACGGCAAAGCCCTACTGCTCGAAATCCATGAAGGCACCTGCGGGCACCATGCGAGCAGTCGAGTACTCGTGTCCAAAGCATTCCGAGCCAGGTTCTATTGGCCCACAGCCATGAAAAACGCAGAGGAAATCGTGCGACGTTGTGTCGCCTGCCAGAAATTCGCCAACAGGCCACACGTTCCCGCCTCAGAGCTCAAGACCATACCACTATCCTGGTCGTTCGCCACCTGGGGGCTCGACATGGTGGGCCCACTCAAGAAATCATCAAAGGGCGGAAGGACACACCTGCTCGTCGCAGTCGACAAGTTCACCAAATGGATCGAAGCAGTGCCCATCACCAGCTCCACAGCCCTCACGGCTGTCAACTTCATCAAATCGATCATCTTCAGGTTCAGAGTGCCACACAACATCATCACGGACAACGGCACGAACTTCACAGCCGCAGAATTCCAGAACTTTTGCGAAGAACTGGGCATCAAAATCAATTATGCATCAGTCGCGCACCCGCAGTCCAACGGCCAAGTGGAAAAAGCAAACGGCCTTGTATGCGAGAGAATCAAGAAGCGGCTCCTCGCACCACTCGAGCAAGCCGCCGGCAATTGGGTATAAGAACTCCCCGCGGTACTATGGAGCCTACGAACTACACCAAACACCACGACCCAGTACACACCCTTCTTCATGGTGTACGGGGCAGAGGCAGTACTACCACATGACCTCAAGTTCGGAGCACCTCGGGTCACCGGATACGAAGAAGAAGAAGCAGAAGAAGCATTACAAGATGACATAGATACAACTGACGAAGCAAGAGATACAGCCCTGGCAAAATCAGAGGGATACCAGGACAAGCTACGCACCTACCAAAGCAGTCGCTTATACACTAGAACCTTCAACAAATGTGACCTAATCCTACGACTGATACAAGAGAAGGTCCATAAACTTGCCCCCAGATGGGAAGGACCATTTATAGTCTCAGAAGTCATCGGAGGTGGCACCTACAGGCTGAAGAACCCGAAGACAGACGAGGACGTGGGTAACCCATGGAACGCAGCAAACTTGCGACTGTGCTATCCATAGTCCCCATCGGTCAGGCATGACCGAAAACTCATGTAGCCGCTCGACCGTAATGAAATAAATGTTGCCCAAATACTGCCATCACAAAGCACTTGGGGGCTTAAGAATAAAATCCCCCCGAGAGACGCTATCGCCTACGCGATCTTAACCAAAGCACTCGGGGGCTCAAGCATAAAATCCCCCCGAGAGACGCTATCGCCTACGCGACCCTAACCAAAGCACTCGGGGGCTTAAGAATAAAATCCCCCTGAGAGACGCTATCGCCTACGCGATCTTAACCAAAGCACTCGGGGGCTTAAGAATAAAATCCCCCCGAGAGACGCTATCGCCTACGCGATCTTAACCAAAGCACTCGGGGGCTTAAGAATAAAATCCCCCCGAGAGACGCTATCGCCTACACGATCTTAACCAAAGCACTCGGGGGTTTAAGCACAAAATCCCCTCGAGAGACGCTATCGCCACTCAAGCAATCTTAACCAAAGCACTCGGGGGCTTAAGAGCAAAATCCCCCCGAGAGACGCTATCGCCACCTACGCGAGCTCACCTTAAAAACTCGAGGGCTTAGGCATAAGCATTTCCCGAGACACGCTACGGTCCTATTCAAAAATACCAAGCTAGCAATCTTCAAGTCTTCACCCGGACGACAAACAACCAAAACTCGGGGACTACTCCAGAGTTGAACCGCAAGGAAATACGCGAAGTTTTAAGCCTACGTTTGACTCTACAACTCAAACGTAGCCTCGGGGGCTACTCCCATCGGGAGCGCTGCCGCGCACCCGATAGAACACACTAGAAAGTTAAAGTCAGTACATCGCAGGAGAAGTCCAAGACATTTCACGCTATCAGATGAAGTCGAAGACATCTAACGCTATCAGATGGAATCGAAGACATTTCGCGCCTTCAGAAGGAGTCGAAAACAGTGCGTCGCAGGATTCGAAAACACAGTTTATTGCAAAATCTCAACCACAGCTTCAACTCAACCATAAAGGTATACAAGGACTCAACTACATTTGGATAGATGGCAGCTCCTGTTACAAGAGGGAATTACCCAAGGAATTAATACTTCTACATGTGTGCCGATGAGGCGTAATCGACTCTGATACAAGGGCATCACCACAGACAAAGGAAAAAAGGAAGATAACAGAGGATATCAATGACATAACAAAAGGGTGAAGCTCGACTTATTTGTCGATGCTCCACCAGCTTCTTCTCCTGCTCCACCAGCTTCTTCTCTAGCTGCAGCTGCACGCCTTCTTCTCCGGCTCCACAGCTTCTTCTCCGAGTTGCCAGCGAAGATAAGGCCGCCTTCAGTTCTACAAGGTCGCTTGGCGCCCCCGCTTGATCGACGGCTTGACGTCAATGTCCTCTTCGGAGCTGATGGAGACGGCATCACCACCTGAGGAATCGCCAGAAGACGGAGCTGTAGAAGATGCATGCGTAGGAGTCCTCGACCTTGTGGAGCTGTCGCTGCTCGACTCCTGCCAGCACGGATCCATGTTGTTGCCGCTCGGGTCGAACGCACGGATAGTGACAGTGCTTTCGCCGTCAAAATGACAGCTGAGCATATCACCATCTCGCAAATTCAACCGCCGAGCAAACAAACTCCAACCAAAGCATAGAAAAATCAAGCGGGAGCTATCAACCTCCAAGTCAATATAAGAAGGAGATCGACAGCTCCCTTGAAGATGCAGAAGAAAGCCATCTAAGCCACGTTCAGAGACAATGGCGGAAAAAGCAGAGGGAAGAAGAACACGATTGGCGCTCTGGCCACGAACGCGTAAAAGAAAATCATAGCGCCAGAACCCCTCCTCCAAGGGAGACACTACTAGGGAATAGCCTTATGGTGGCGCACTGTTTTTGAGTTTAGTGGCGCATTAGGGATGCGCCACTAACTACAAGCCACTAATAAGGGCTTAGAAGTGGCGCATTCTGGATGCGCCACCCCTAAGGCCCTTAGGCATGGCGCATCTCAGAATGCGCCATCTCTAAGCTCTTAGGGGTGGCGCATTTTGGTATGCGCCACGCCTAAGGGCCTTAGGGGTGGCGCATTCACAGTGCGCCACTAAATCCTGACAATATGCACCACTAAATAATTACAGAAAACAAAAAAAAGAATTACATAAAAGAATAAAAGCATTACATATATTTTTATTATATTACAGAAATGCAAAATACAATATAACAATGAGGCCAACAATTATTGATACAAATGAATTGCAATATAATTTTTATTACAAATGTTTAGAGGCCAACAAGATTCACAAGATTACATTCCATCACAAAATTATAATGAGTCCAACAATTATTGAAAACCGAAAGCTACTTTCATCATCATATCTTGTTTGCTCTTCAACCTGCACAAAAAAAAGCTTTAGAGGTCACATCCATATGAATCATACCAAAGGAGAACAAAGCAATCTAGCATCTATTCTTATCAACAACTTAAAGCAAGTCGATGAATGGTGAAAAGCATGCACATATGCATAAAAATGCATATGCAGTGACCTTTATACACAAAGAGCACCAAGAGTATTTGACACTACCATCTACTACACAAAGAGTACATCCAAATTACATCCAAATTACACAAAGAGTACATTCAATTGTTCTGACTCGGCTCGGGGAATGGGCGGCATCCTTCTTTCGTCATGAAAGGCCTTGTGTCACGCATGGCCTTTAGGCGGACTTCTATCTCCCCATTGGATGGTGCAATGTTGGAGTGGAAGATAGACCCCCTCATTTGTACTTCATGACGGATGATAGTCGCCATCTGCGCTTGGATGTCAAAGAACCCCTCCTTCAGATTTGCATCGGCGATTTCCGCCTTCCTTTCGGCCCACGCTCTGAGATGACTTGGAAGCGTAAGGTTGCGTTGTTCCTGTACAATCGCCCTCATGTGATGAAGGGCGTAGTACGCATCCCTCACACTGCCAGCCGGCTGCTTGACGCACGGGAACTGCGTTATGTGGTTGAACACGTTCACGCCAGGCTGATTTTTCCTGAACTTGTGCTTCATGATCTTGCCTCCGGCTTTTATGTAGCCGACGAGAGCATCATCCAAAACTCTCATGATATACTTGTAATCTTTCTTGTTCACACTCCCCGAGTCTAAATACACGACATGCGAGTGTTGCGGTGAAAAGCAGATGAGCACGCAGTCTTGATCCTCACTGCATAATTAAAACAATCCGAAAGGAATGTTGGAAGAGGACAATGGAAAGCTAAGAAAGCATATATGCTACGGAGGCGAGCGAATGACTTACTTGGGAGAGTAGGTCATAAGAAATGAATCTTTGTCGGCGTTCCGTAGCATGAAGTCTGTGATGTACCCCGCCGCGAGAGCCGCGTCCCCGTCGTCCATCAAGATGCTTTCACGCATGTAGAAGGGGTCCAATATCGCGACGCTCGGGGTCTTATCTCTCCTCATACTCATAGAAAGGCTGAGCGAGAACAGACGGATAAGGCTATGGTCCAGCCGCTTGAGATGGTACAAATTGAAGATCTCCGAAAACCGCAGGATTATCATATCTGCGGGGATAGTGTTGATGAAGCCCATGTTGAGTGGCACCTTGGCCATGAAAACCGGGTACGAGGGATTCTCTTCTCGAAGAAGAATCTTCTCTAATGCCATAATACTATGATGCACACTCTGCATATCCGAAGTTGCAAGGTCCAGCATGTCCTTAGGTAGCATCGCCCTACCAGCCACATGGATTTCAAACGAGAGATCCTTGGGTCTTGGTGGCCCGTCCTGAGCCCGGATCGGTATCGAAGGTTGGCTACTAGAAGTGATGCTCTTCTTTCTTTTCCGTCCCTTCTTCTTTTCTGATTTTGAGCAGTCACCGGACTTTATCTGCTCAGTGGCTGCCTTATGGAGTGTGGACGGGCTGAGAATAGATCTCCTTGTGGCATCTTCTTGAGGCTCGGTGAAGGCGCAAGCTGCTGGAGACATGTCCTGAGAAGCAGCGAAGAGACGCGTGGAGCAAGCAGGCTTCGCCGCAGGATCAGCTGGACCGCGAGCTTCCTCGTCATGCTGATAGGCTCCTTCAGCAGGAGGCATGAATAAGTCATCAGCATCATACAAAGTATTGATGAACTGGTTGGCGCTGATATCATCATCAAGATCATCGTCTTCTTGTTGTGCGCCGATGGGATCATGTGGCGCCGACACGATGACTAGCGGTGTTGTCCTAGGTGTGGTGCCCCTTTCCCCCGTCATTAAACGCATTTGACTCTTCGGCCATAGGCATATTTGGTTGAAACAGTCACTGAGGACTACCGGCTCGCCCCTAACTGATGGTGGCGCATGGCTTTCTATATGCGCCACTAATAAGCTTTCCATGTATAGCTATTTCTCTAGTAGTGAGAGGTGGAAGGCACTGGCGCTGTACCATGGCGACTACCACGGCATGAGCGTGGTGTACGACCACCACGGCCACGACGAACACGGCCACGGCCAACACCTCACCTGGGAACCATGAGAGGAAGAAGAGAAGAAGGAAGAGGCAAAGCAGCAAGGTGGATAGAGGCGAAACGCTGTGGAAGAGAAAGGCTCATTTATAGAACAAAAATCTCCCAGCACAGAGAAGCCAAGACGACAGCAGCAATTAATTCAAAGACCTAACGTCGTAGACGTCTCAGATTCCAAGACCAAGATGCTCTCCCATGGGACGCACTGTGCGTGAGACGCGTCAATTCACGCGCGTTTCCAACGCGCGTATCGGAAACTCAACCAGCGCCTGCCGCACGCCACAACGGTCATCATTATGACCGGTCATGAAGACGTGACGGCTCACTGGCGGAGCATCCCTGACAGCCATCAAACAGAGGCATTGTTATCCTGAGAAGTGGCGAAGAATACCAACAGACATCAAGAATGATTTCTTAAACACATTTTTCAAATATATTTAAACTCCCATCAGGAGCGTACCCACTCAAAACCGAGCCTCAGGTGAGCAGCCGCCTAAAATTCAGCAATGTGCTCGACTGACCACTCGCACTCACGAGAGTCTCGGGTGCTCCCTCAACCCGACACAAGAAAAACATGCATTCGCCAAGATCATACGGTGTTAGAGTCTCAGGTGTTCCCTCACCTCAAGAGCCGAAACGGCATTCGAGTGACTACTCGCGAAGAACCCCCCGTCTGAGCACTCGAAACAAGCTCCGCGGGTGAATGAGTGAACAGCTCGCTTGATGTTTTGTTCCAAGCGGGAGCAATACTATTAGACTCTGCGCCTCAAAAACACACATTCCTGGAACACGACACACTGTTCCCAGATGCCACGCAAGATTAGCGTGTAGGTAAGACCCCGCTGCGAAGTTCGGTCGGGCTGGGACTTGCCGAAGAGCGATTTCACTCCCAACGTTTTCCATGTGCTGCGCATGATAGAAAAATCCGGGTGGACGCACGTTAGGCGATGCACATTACTGGCGGCAAATGAACACCGTAAGACCTGAAGCGGCAGGACTTTTGCTTGACACCAGTGTTCCAAGCTCATGTCGAGGGACGTGTGTTTGATTGGGCTACTGCGGTATTTTCCACTAGCGCAATTCACCAAGGCTAGACCAGTCGACTCCTTGGGCCCTTTCAGCTTAGCATCCCTCGAAACAGGTTTTGTCATGGCCACCAGACTGCCAGCGACCCGCGGTTGTACCGCGCATACAAACGACCGACAAATGGACGGACTCGAGTCCCAGCGCGACTCTTCGAGTCCCCTAGGCACTCGGGGGCTACTGACGAGGGGGTGACCCCACGACTCCTACAGATCAGCCTACCCGGTGTCCCTGAAGATAGAAGGCCCATGAAGATCAGCCTGGACCTGCCTTGGCCCGCTAGTTGGCACCGACATAGGAGTCTGCGACTCACAAGGAAGATGCGAAGACCTGTCGTACGGAGCAAGCTAGGGTTAGGAAAGCTTACCTGTAAACGTAGATGAACGCCCTGAGACCTAGCCTAGTATATAAGGGCTAGGAGGGGCGACGCCAAAAGGCATCCAATATCATCTGTAACCCTAGCCTTGAGCACTCCAGCCTTGGCATCCACTGTAATCGCATCTCCCTCATCAATAATATTGAGCAGGAACGTGTCCTCCTGTTTGCCGACGAGCTATCGTCCAACCTGTGCCTCTCATGACTAACCCAGGGTCCCTGACCATGGTATTTGCCGGGGTTGATCCCCGTCAACAAGCTTTTGCAAACAACTCACTTATCAAAAGATAATGTCAACAAAGATGTAACATGCTAGATTTCAATGCAACTTTATATGCAAGCATCTTTATCAACATCAAATGTCTGTTCTCTCTCAAGAAAGGAAGGAAGTAGGAAGGACTGACTCAGTACAAAATAAAGATAAACCCCGTGCAAAAGGGTAAGCAGGGAAAACTTAAGTGCCATCTCTAGATCAAACAGAATAAAAATAAACTTTTGGGAGGTGCATGATCCGTCAACGACTGCTGATAGATAACTCACTCACTTCATGATTTGGACAAGTTTCGAGGAACGGCTCCCAAGTGGGGACGATCACATCCCCTTGGATTCCTTTGTTTATCACTCGTAAAAGGGCGAAGGAAATTGTGTGTTAGTATTTATCTTTTACGAGCTGGGCACTCATGCCAGTCCCTTCTCGTATTAGGGGTTTGCAGATTAGACATGCAATCCCAAGATAAAACTTGTCCAAATTAAGAAGATCATGGGTCACCCACCACTTCCTCATGAGCTAAATCAGCGGCACAAAACAGAAGATTTTGAACATCTAAAGATAGCACATAAATTATATACTTTAGGAGTGGTAGTGGAATACCACAAGTAGGAAGGTATGGTGGACTCAAGTGGAAGAAGTTGGTTTCAAGGTATGGAAGTACAAGCAGAATTCCGCTTAGTATAGAGTTTTGGCTAGCAAGGCTTTGAGAGAGCAGACAATTGATGACAACTTAGATGCAAGCAATACAAAGCATAAGCATTAAAACTAGCATGAAACATCAAGTTGTCTTCCTTGTCAACATAACACTTCAAGCATAATAACACAAAGGTTTTGGCTATGTCGCTACTTTGAGAAAAACATGCTTGTTGTTATGACGAAAGTTATATTTGCCAAGATTAAATAAAGTTTTCGAAGCCATACCTGATATAAGGTCAATACTCCCCATAAGAATCAGCTCATAATGTCGATTGCGTGAAGAGAATACCAAGTGCAGCGAAGAAACCAATAGACTTCTCATTAATATTCCTTCATAGACGACTCCACACTCACGGATACAAAGCTCTCCACAAAAGGAGTGATAGACCTCAAAGAAACACCTATTTCATAAAGTGACCTCCCTAGACATGATATGACTCTACTTGACTCCTAAAGACAAAAATAAAGATAAAGATACCGCACACTCCCCCAAGCTTGGAACAAGCTAAGGGGATGCCATTACTTGAGGAGTTTTACTCCTCATTCTTGTTCTTGTCGGTCACGTACTCCTTGGCGAAGCGCTTCCATGGCAGTTGTTCTCCAGTCTCGAAGGACATTCCCGTCTCCAAGATCCTGCATTCAGCACCTAAACCCATGCGTAGAAACTTTAGTTCATACTCACAGTTCTGGTTCTGCAGATCATAGATCTGTGCTTGGAGCCCATAAACTTTTTCTTCTAGTGCGGCCAAACTTGACCACATGTCCTTCATCTCCTTCTTGTGGGAAGCCTCGATCTCATTCATGATGTCGAAGTTAGCTTCAACACCACGCTCCACCATCTTCTTGAACTTGAAGACCTCATGTTCCATCTCCTTCTGCCGCTCCTCGGTGCACCCCTCCTTGACTGGTTGATAGAGGCGAAGGTGTCCCGATGTTTCGATGAGATGGTGTAGATCGATTATGGTGGAGACGACTTTCACGATCCAACTACCAACGTGCGAAGACGTTGCGCCTTAGCGATCGCTAAACCAACTCCGATGGGTTATTGATCCCGCGGATGCACGATCAACCTGACCACGAAGGTCTAATTCCTGCAAGCAATCGAAGAACAAGCAAGAACTAAGAATTGCAATCTGGATATTGCGAATATAAGATGAATGATTGACAGAAGTTGGGGTTCCAATGCGGTCTTGGCCTGGTCGGATGACACAAACGAAGAGCTCGAAGTTGCGGCTATGGCTAACTTAAATCTAATTAAAACCCAAGTCTAAACGACGCCCTAAGGGCTGTATATATGGGGGAACAGAGGAGAATTTCGTGGCCCCTTGGAGGAGGGGTCCGAAAACAACCCTAACTCGGTTTCCCCACACATACGGACTCTAAAAAATAGCCTATTAAGTGTATTTCGAAATTACATGGGCCTGGCCCAATAATAAGGTGACGCGGGACCTATAATAACCCTTGGACGAAAATATTAATGTGGCGTCTTGTGTCTCTCGTCCAAGTCTTCATGCACGCCTTATGGTGGCCTCAAAGTGCGAAAATCACCACTGGAAGCTCCATTGTCCTTTCCCGTGCGCACACCTCCTTCTCCATGCTTGATCCCGCTCCAATGACCATCCTTCTTATCCATGCTAGGTCCTTCATTCATAAGACAAAAAAAAGTATCTAATTTAGGCAGCATCATATGTTCCTGACCATTAGAAGGATTCGCAAGAAACGAAAGTACCTGATAATTTAGTTGACGTGCGCGTGCTCTAGTAACTGGTCCAGTATGTGTAGTTGGTGAAGATGTGGGTGTAACATTAGTAGAGATGTCCTCATCATCCTCCCCTTCTTGAATTGAAGTCGTCCTCGACGGAAGCTCATCATCTTCTCCCAAATAAGGTTTCAAATCTGCAATGTTAAATGTGGGACTAACCCCAAAATCTGCAGGTAGCTCAAGTTAATATGCATTATCATTAATTTTCTGTAAAACCTTAAAGGGACCATCAGCTCGTGGGATTAACTTAGACTTGCGCAAATCAGGAAACCTATCTTTACGTAGATGTAACCAAACAAGATCTCCTGGTTCAAACACAACATGCTTTCTACCCTTATCACCAGCAAGCTTGTATCTAGCATTCATTTTCTCAATGTTTTCTTTAGTTAACTCATGCATTTTTAATATCAATTCAGCACGTTGCTTAGCATGAAAATTAACCTTCTCCGAAGATGGAAGAGGCAGCAAATCAATAGGTGCACGAGGTAGAAAACCATAAACAATCTCAAAAGGGCACATTTTAGTGGTAGAATGAAATGAACGATTATAAGCAAATTCAATATGAGGTAAACATTCTTCCCACATTTTCTAAAACAGCCCTAAGCATAGTAGACAAAGTCCTATTGACTACTTCAGTTTGTCCATCAGTTTGGGGATGACAAGTAGTACTAAAAAGTAGTTTAGTCCCCAACTTAGCCCATAAGCATCTCCAAAAATGGCTAAGAAACTTAGTATCACGATCCGAGACAATAGTATTGTGCACACCATGTAAGCGAATAATCCCACGAAAGAATAAATCAGCAACATTAGCAGCATCATCGCTTTTATGACATGGTATAAAATGTGCCATCTTAGAAAATCTATCCACGACAACAAATATGCTATCCCTCCCCTTCTTTGTTCGAGGCAAGCCTAAAACAAAGTCCATGGATATGTCCTCCCACGGAACACTAGGTACAGGTAAAGGCATGTATAAACCATGAGGATTGAGTCGTGACTTAGCTTTTTGACATGTAGTGCAGCGAGCAACAAAACGCTCAACATCCCGTCTCATCTTTGGCCAAAAGAAATGTGTAGCAAGTACGTCCTCCGTCTTCTTCACGCCAAAGTGTCCCATTAATCCTCCTCCATGCGCCTCCTGCAACAACAAAAGACGAATAGAGCTAGCTGGAATGCATAGCTTGTTAGAACGGAACACAAAACCACCATTAAGCACAAACTTGTTCCATGTTCTACCCTCTCTACAATTCTGCAATACATCTTTAAATTCCGCATCATGTACATATTGATCTTTGAGTGTCTCTAAACCGAATATCTTGAAGTCAAGTTGTGAAAGCATAGTATAACGACGAGACAAAGCATCAGCAATAATATTATCTTTCCCCTTCTTGTGTTTAATGACATAAGGGAAAGTCTCAATAAATTCAACCCACTTAGCATGTCTACGATTCAGTTTTGCTTGGCTTCTTATGTGTTTCAAAGATTCATGATCAGAATGTATAACAAATTCTTTGGGCCATAAATAATGTTGCCAAGTTTCTAATGTCCGAACAAGAGCATATAATTCCTTATCATAAGTAGAATAGTTCAGACTAGGCCCACTCAATTTTTCAGAAAAGTATGCAACAGGTTTAGCATCTTGTAATAACACACCTCCCAAACCAATCCCACTAGCATCGCATTCAAGCTCAAAAGTCTTATCAAAATCAGGAAGTTGGAGCAAAGGAGCATGTGTTAACTTATCTTTCAATACCGTGAAGGCTTCTTCCTGTGCGGTACCCCAAGTAAAAGGCACATCCTTGCGTGTAAGCTCATTGATAGGTGTAGCAATGGTGCTGAAATCTCTCACAAAACGCCTATAGAATCCAGCGAGGCCAAGAAAACTCCTCACTTGTGTGACCGTTTTGGGCTGCGGCCAACTCTCAATCGCCTCGATCTTGGCTTTATCAACTTCAATTCCCTGCGGAGTAACAACATAGCCAAGAAACGATACTCGGTCGGTGCAAAAGGTGCAGTTCCCAAGGTTACCAAACAAACGTCCATTACGTAGAGCAATAAAAACAGCACGTAAATGATCCAAATGTTCCTCCAAAGATTTGCTATCAATCAGTATATCATCAAAATAGACTACCACAAATCGTCCAATGAAAGCACGTAAAACCTCGTTCATTAATCTCATGAAAGTGCTAGGTGCATTAGTTAACCCAAAAGGCATGACTAACCACTCATATAATCCAAACTTAGTTTTAAATGCCATTTTCCATTCATCTCCTAATTTCATGCGAATTTGATGGTATCCACTACGCAAATCAACTTTGGAAAACATGGTAGAGCCACTTAATTCATCAAGCATATCATCTAACCGAGGAATAGGATGACGATAACAAATAGTAATATTATTAATGGCTCTACAATCAACACACATACGCCATGTTCCATCCTTTTTATGCACTAATATAACAGGAACAACACAAGGACTAAGGGATTCACGTATGTAACCTTTGTCGAGTAGCTCTTGTACTTGACGCTGAATCTCCTTCGTCTCCTCCGGATTGGTATGGTATGGCGCACGGTTGGGCAGCGAAGCACCGGGAATTAAGTCAATCTGATGCTCAATCCCTCGAATAGGTGGTAATCCCGGTGGTACGTCTTGTGGAAAGACGTCAATAAACTCCTGCAAAAGGTCAGTGACAACAGGAGGCAAAGAAGGAGGCAATTCCTCAAATGAAAACAAAGCTTCTTTGCACACAAAAGCATAGCACACATATTGACTAACATCCAAATCTGAAATATCAACCTTAGTAGCAAGCAAAGTTGGACTAGTCAATTTAATTTCATTAGAAACAGCAGAAGAAGATTTGCTATTAGTCTTATGTTGTTGCTCAAATTCTTTAGCTGCTATCTCATTTTCACTCTTATTTTTCTCCTGTTTAGCTTTACTAGCTCTAGCAAGATCATCTTTCACAATTTGTTCAGGAGACATAGGAAGTAAAGCAATAGTTTTATCCTGATGAACCAGAGTAAACTGATTTGTCCTACCATGGTGTACAACATTCCTATCAAATTGCCATGGTCTACCAAGTAAAAGAGAGCATGCTTGCATGGGTACCACATCACAATCAACATAATCAGCATATGTAGCAATGCTAAAGTGCACACAAACAGAACGCGTTACCTTAATCTTACCACTATTGTTAAACCACTGAATATAGTACGGATGGGGGTGTGGTCTTGTGGTGAGAGATAGCTTCTCCACCAACTCCATGCTCGCCAAGTTGTTGCAACTCCCTCCGTCAACGATGATGCGAACCGAACGTTCTTTCACCACTCCCTTTGTGTGGAACAAATTATGCCTCTGGTTTTGCTCGGCCTTCGATACCTGCACACTTAACACACGTTGAGCAACCAAACTAGCATATTGATCTGCATCATCAGGAGCCATATACTCTATATCATGAGCATCATCATGGGCACCCTGTTCCTCGTGAGTAATGAGAACTAAAGTCTCCTCATCATAGTCGCTCGCTGACTCATACCCACCATCCGCCGTAATAATCATCACACGCTAGGAGGGACAGTCTTTTGCGAAGTGACCTCCACCTTGGCACCTGCGACATTTAATATCACGATCTCGTGTTTGCCCTGTGGAAGCCATGGATGAAGAAGAACTCACTGCTGGACCACTCTATGCACCCTTGAATGGTGGCGCTGGCTGTTTTGGTGGCTCCCTGTAAGAATGAGCGGTTGAAGTAGATGGTGGTGCAGCAGGACGTGTGGATGTAGAAGGTCCACGCGATGTCCATGATGTATTTCGTCCTGCAAAAAAGTTAGGTCTCGTAGCGGCCTGTCGATCCTGCACTTCACGTTCAGCTTTACAAGCAAGATGAAACAAACGAGTAATAGTAGCATAGTCCTTGTATTCTAGAATAGTTTGTATCTCCCTGTTTAAGCCACCTATAAAACGTGCAAACATAGCTTCATTATCCTCTACTAGGCCACATCTCATCAATCCAGTTTGTAATTCTTGATAATATTCCTCTACAGAATTTTTTCCTTGTCTCAAACGCTGTAATTTTTGTAGCAATTCACGTTGATAATAAGGAGGAACCCAGCGAGTACGCATAGCATCTTTTAAAGCTGCCCAAGTAGCTGGAATATTATTAGCATGCAATCTACAATGTTCAGACCACCAAATAGATGCAAAACCCGTGAATTCACAAACAGCAGCAGTAACACGTCTATTCTCAGGATATTGTAAACATGTAAAGCGTTGTTCAGTTTCTAACTCCCAAGTAAGATAAGCATCAGGAATATATCTACCCTCAAACGGCTTAAGATTCAATTTAAGTTTAGGCACATGTTCATCATCGCGTACCTGAGGGGGTGGTTGGTGTCGACCGTGGCGAATGTTGGGACGTGGACGTCCAGCTGGCTGTTCATAGGCCGCTTCTTGTTCCACCTCCTCCTCGTAATCACCCTCGTAGTTGTCATCCTGGCCGACGTCAGAGGCAGCAGCAGCAGCAGGAGCACCAGCAGCTTGTCAGCCCGGAAACAGAATACGTCGTGCACGTCGTGGTGGCGGTGGATGTGTTGGAGCGGCCGCAGGCTGTGCAGGTAGGCGTGCGAGCAACTCAGTAAACTTGGCGTCGAGCTTGGTGTCGATCATCTTCTCCACACCATCAATCGCCTCTGTAAATCTGTTCTCGATGTCATTCACCTGTTCAGACATCATTTGTGCAAATTTATCATGTAATGCTTTGTTTGTCATATTCTCCCAATCAGGTGCATCCCGCGCCACTTCATCATGGGATCCTGGCATGGTTCGCAGAAATAGAAAACACACATAAGTATGATCCTACTTCTACTAATGGGATGTGGGGTGGTGGAAAGCACAAATCCGTCAAGCTTTTCTTTAGTTCTTACCGATTCTTACCTAGCAGCAGGTGGTGATGTACAACCAACGGGTCAAAACTCTCAGAGATGTGGTAGAGCGATGGCCAGGAGGTGTCAAAACGCACGATGTAGAATATATGTGGAGCTGTAGGAAGGCTGACAAGTATGGTAGCAAAAGCTCAACAGTAATCAAAACAGAGATGCAAAGCTGAATAAACACTCAACGTCGTACTGTGCTGATCCTAGGCTAGACCGTACTAGAGACGCGAGCCTAAAACAACAATGAAAGCATGGCGCGGCACGTAATCAACTGAGAAGCACACTCTGAATTTTTTTTTCTCCTTTTTTTGCTTGTTTTTTTTTGCGATGCGGGACTGCGGTGGCTGAAAAAGTGCGAAAAAATCAATATGGTGGCGAACGTCTCGAAAAGAGTTTCTGGACCTAAGGAACGTATGGGCACGAAAAAAAATTTACCCCCGAATTTTTTTTTTTTGGAAATCACCTCCTACGTACGACAAAAGATTGGTGAAATCCGACTCTAATCAACTCAAAACTAATCTGGCTACGGAGAGATCACAAACCGAACAGGTGATGGAACTCAACTCGGATTGGTAGGTCGTGATGCTATATATGGACTCGACTTGGCGGAACGTGGTGGTGTATCTGGACTCGGATTGGCGGAAACGTGGCGGTGTACTGCTGTGCGGCGGCGGTGTGACAAACTGTGATCAGAACTCGAAACTCTAAGGGAACTAGACGCTAAGATCAGCAACTCGACACAACGATGCAACCGCAAATTCAACAAAGCAAACTACTGTAAAGAAAACTGGACAAAGGCTCGGACTGTTTTGGGACGTGATGATCTAACCCTAATTTTTTTTGTTGGCTTTTTCGTGGACTGTAGGTATGAAGAACAGAACCAATCTAGACTACGAAAACTGGTAAATCTCACCGAGCAACCTGGAAATCTGATACCACTTGATAGAGGCGAAGGTGTCCCGATGTTTCGATGAGATGGTGTAGATCGATTATGGTGGAGACGACTTTCACGATCCGACTACGAACGTGCGAAGACGTTGCGCCTTAGCGATCGCTAAACCAACTCCGATGGGTTATTGATCCCGCGGATGCACGATCAACCTGACCACGAAGGTCTAATTCCTGCAAGCAATCGAAGAACAAGCAAGAACTAAGAATTGCAATCTGGATATTGCGAATATAAAATGAATGATTGACAGAAGTTGGGGTTCCAATGCGGTCTTGGCCTGGTCGGATGACACAAACGAAGAGCTCGAAGTTGCGGCTATGGCTAACTTAAATCTAATTAAAACCCAAGTCTAAACGACGCCCTAAGGGCTGTATATATGGGGGAACAGAGGAGAATTTCGTGGCCCCTTGGAGGAGGGGTCCGAAAACAACCCTAACTCGGTTTCCCCACACATACGGACTCTAAAAAATAGCCTATTAAGTGTATTTCGAAATTACATGGGCCTGGCCCAATAATAAGGTGACGCAGCACCTATAATAACCCTTGGACGAAAATATTAATGTGGCGTCTTGTGTCTCTCGTCCAAGTCTTCATGCACGCCTTATGGTGGCCTCAAAGTGCGAAAATCACCACTGGAAGCTCCATTGTCCTTTCCCGCGCGCACACCTCCTTCTCCATGCTTGATCCCGCTCCAATGACCATCCTTCTTATCCATGCTAGGTCCTTCATTCATAAGACAAACAAAAGTATCTAATTTAGGCAGCATCATATGTTCCTGAACATTAGAAGGATTCGCAAGAAACGAATGTACCTGATAATTTAGTTGACGTGCGCGTGCTCTAGTAACTGGTCCAGTATGTGTAGTTGGTGAAGATGTGGGTGTAACATTAGTAGAGATGTCCTCATCACTGGTCCCTTCAGATCCTCCTTGTGGAGAACACCGTCTTCCACATGAATGACCTGGGGGTGCTTCCTCACCTCTTAGAGGTAAGGGTTGATGAAGTTGATGACGAACTTTTCCTTGGGGGAACTTGGGGAAGCCATGGCACAGAGATCTGCTGAAAGTTTCCCTGGCAGAAACAGAGCGAGAAAGAAAACACAAAAAATCGCGAGATACGGTGCCGGGACGATCTGGGCAAATATATAGCAAAAATTTCTGCAACAGAAGGAAGGTTTCAAGCCTAGGTGGAGTCAGAGGCGGAGTCCAGGGCAGCCAGGAGGGTGCCCGGCGCGGCCAGGAGTGGGGCCGCGCCAGGGGGCCTCCTGGCCTCCCTGGAGCTCCTCTCCGGCTCCACTCGGGCTTGGAATTTTCCTAATTTTGTAAAAACTCTGAAAAGTTAACTTTTATTGACGTTCGCGGTGTTTTCTTACCATAATTCATACCTTTTCTAATTCTGCTCCTACCGGAGTTTGAAACTAGGCCGCAACATTTTCTTCATGAGTACTTGTATATATCATGTTTGCATCCACATTGATTGGATCACCTGCCATATAATGTTTGAGTCTTTGTCCATTCACAACTTGAGGTTTGATGCCTTTGAAATTATTGATCTTGATAGCACCGGACCGATACACTTCTTCTATATGAAAAGGTCCTTCCCATCTGGAAAGTAGTTTACCTGGAGAAAACCTGAAACGAGATCTAAACAACAAAACTTTATCACCAACATTAAATTCACGTTTCAGAATTCTTTTATCGTGCCACTTCTTTACCTTTTCCTTGAACATTTTAGCGCTCTCGTAAGCTTCACTTCTCCACTCATCTAGAGAAGTCAAGTTCATGAGACGCTTTTCATCAGCTAACTTTGGGTCAGCATTCAGCTCTTTGACAGCCCAGAAAGCTTTATGCTCTAACTCTAATGGTAAATGGAAAGCCTTGCCATAGACCATCTTATACGGAGACATGCCCATGGGGTTTTTGTAAGCAGTTCTATACGCCCACAAAGCATCTCCTAACTTCTTTGACCAGTCATTTCTAGAACTGTTTACTGTTTTTTGCAAGATTAACTTGATCTCCCTATTGTTGAGCTCAACTTGCCCACTAGTTTGAGGGTGGTACGGTGATGCAATCCTATGATTGACATCGTACTTTGCTAGAGCTTTCCTAAAAGCTCCATGCGTGAAGTGTGACCCTCCATATGTCATGAGGTACCTTGGTACTCCAAACCTAGTAAAAAATACATCTTTGAGCATTTTCAAATATGACTTGTGATCAGCACTCTTAGTGGGGATTGCTTCAAACCACTTGGTCACATAATCAACAGCAACTAAGATGTGTGTGTACTTGTGTGAAGGAGGAAAAGGACCCATAAAATCAAAACCCCAGCAATCGAAAGGTTCGATCACTAGTGAGTAATTCATAGGCATCTCATTTCTCCTGCTAATGTTACCAACTCTCTGACACTTATCACAACATAGAACGTACCTTCGGGCGTCCTTAAAGAGAGTATGCCAATAAAAACCTGATTGTAAAACTTTATGTGCGGTCCTTTCACCGGCATGATGTCCTCCATAGGGACTATCGTGACATTGTCGAAGAATGTCCTGCTGCTCGTGCTCCGGTATACACCTTCTTACGATCCCGTCCACACCTTCTTTATAAAGATGTGGACCATCCCAAAAGTAGTGCCTCAAATCCGTGAAGAATTTCTTCCTCTGCTGAAATGTGAAACCTGGAGGCAAAAACTTTGCAACGATAAAATTAGCATAATCTGCAAACCAAGGGTCGGAATGAGATTGTACTTTTAAAACAGCAAGTTGTTCATCTTGGAAACTGTCGTTGACTGGAATAGGATCGTGCGGGATATCTTCCATCCTCGAAAGATTATCCGCCACCGGATTGTCTTCTCCTTTTCTATCGACAATCTGCAAATCAAATTCTTGAAGGAGTACCCACCTAATGAGTCTTGGTTTGGCATCCTTTTTCTGCATAAGATACTTAATGGCATCATGGTCAGTATGAATAATAACTTTAGAATCAACAATATACTGCCTAAACTTATCACAAGCAAACACCACTGCCAAGAATTCCTTCTCGGTAGTAGCATAATTCTTTTGAGCACTATCAAGTGTTTTGCTGGCATAGTGGATGACATTCAACTTCTTGTCAACCCTTTGTCCTAATACGGCTCCAACAGCAAAATCACTAGCATCACACATAATTTCAAAGGGCAAATTACAGTCAGGTGGTTGTACTATTGGAGCGGTTATCAAGGCTTTCTTAAGAACTTCAAAAGCTTCCTTACAATCTTCATCAAATACAAAAGGAGCATCCTTCTGGAGAAGATTGGTAAGGGGTCTCGATGTCTTAGAAAAGTCCTTGATAAATCTTCTACAGAAACCAGCATGACCTAGAAAACTACGAATACCTTTAATGTCCCTTGGATAAGGCATCCTTTCAATAGCTTCAATTTTTTCCTTGTCCACTTCAATTCCCCTTTCGGAAATCTTGTGTCCAAGAACTATCCCTTCGTTAACCATGAAATGGCACTTCTCCCAAATGAGCACCAAATTTGTTTCTTCACATCTCTGCAAAACTTTATTAAGATTGTGGAGACAGTGGTCAAAGGAGTTTCCATAGACGGAAAAGTCGTCCATGAAAACTTTTACAATCTCCTCACAAAAACCATGAAATATTGCAGACATACACCTCTGAAAAGTAGAAGGTGCATTACACAAACCGAAAGGCATACGCCTATAAGCATAAGTACCGTAAGGACACGTGAAAGTGGTCTTCTCTTGATCCGCGGTGTTGACGTGAATCTGGGAGAAGCCAGAGTACCCATCAAGATAGCAGAAGTGGGTGTTTTTAGACAACCGCTTGAGCATCTGATCAATAAAGGGTAAAGGATAGTGGTCCTTCCGGGTGGCCTTGTTTAACTTCCTGAAATCAATACACATTCTATATCCAATAATAGTCCCCTGAGGTATTAGTTCATTTTTATCATTAGGAACAATAGTCATACCTCCTTTTTTAGGAACACAATGAACGGGACTTACCCACTTACTATCAGCTATAGGATAGATGTTACCTGCAGCTAGAAGTTTGAGAACCTCCGTCCTAACCACGTCCTTCATCTTTGGGTTCAACCGTCGTTAATGATCAACAACCGGTTTAGCATCGGGCTCGAGATTGATAGTATGTTGGCAAATGGATGGACTAATACCCTTGAGATCATCAAGAGTATAGCCAATAGCACATCGGTGTCTGCGGAGTGTCTCCAATAATCGCTCTTCTTCATACCCTGAAAGGTTAGAATTGATAATAACAGGATATACTTTCTTTTTATCTAAATAAGCATACTTGAGCGTATCGGGTAGTAGTTTTAGGTCGAACACCAGGTCTTCTTTCGGTTGCGAGAGGAGTCCTAAAGGTTCAACCGGGAGGTTGTGCTTCAGGATGGGAGTTTGTCTTAAAATATGTCTTCTAGTTCATCCCTCTCCTGCATATGTATATCATTCTCGTGGTCTTCCATAAATTGCTGCAAAGTGTCATTAGGAGGAATAGCAATGGAAGAAATTTCTTCAATAATTTTGTCATTACTTGACAGGTCAAGACCACGAGGCTGCTTAGAAAACTTAGAAAAATTAAATTCATACGGCTCACCTTTGAATTCAACAGAAACTTTACCTTTCTTGCAGTCTATTATAGCTCCGCAAGTGCCGAGGAAGGGCCTACCAAAGATAATAGGGAAAAAACTATCTTGCACTGAACCAAGTACAAGAAAGTCTGTAGGATATTTTACCTTCCCGCAGAGTACTTCAACATCTCTTACAATCCCAACTTGAGAGATTGTTTGTTTATTTGCAAGATGGATAGTGACATCTATGTCCTCGATCTCGCACGGCTGAATCTCGTGCATGATCTCTTGATAAAGTGTGAAGGGAATAGCGCTGATGCTAGATCCCAAATCACATAGCCCATAGTAACTATGATCTCCTATTTTGACAGATACAACTGGTGTACCTAAAATTGGGCCTTTGTTCCTGGCTGTGATAATGTTAGTGGAAACAACACAAAAACTAATAGTGGATTCTTCGATATCACTGGTTACCAGATCCTTGACCATTGCAACCTGAGGCTGGACCTTGATCATGTCCTCAGGTTCGTCAGTGGTCCTTTTATTCTTGTTTAGAATACTTGTAACAAAAGAGTGCTCCTTTATCCTGGAGGGATAAGGAGGCTGTTCATACACAACTGCAGGTAAAACAGGATCAGTAACATTAATCTCAATTGGTGACTCCTTGAAAGGTTTATGATGTTGACTCTCCTTCTTCCTGGAAGAATCAATATGAGAAGCAAAGTCCTTGCAAAAGTCAACCTTTAGCTGGGAATCAAGACCAATTTTAGGGCAAAAGGTATTAAAGTAATCAGGCTTCACATAACTCTCAATGTAGTCATGCTCATAGTTTATAGCGGGTTCAATACCTTTATCAATTTCCCAGTCTTCAGTGTTCTTCTGGATCCTTTCTATAAGATCCCATTTTTCTTCCATACTTCTGGTTTCGAATACCCCAATAGAGGAGGCATCCAACATCTCCTTGTCCTGACGAGAAAGCCTGGCATAAAAATTTGTACGTATAATTTCCTTGGGAAGCTCATGGTTTGGGCATTTGAGCATCAGGGACTTCAGTCTCCCCCAAGCTTGAGCGATGCTCTCTCCGTCGCGAGACCAAAAGTTGTAGTTGTAGTTCCTGTCTTGGTGAATTTCACGAAGAGGATAAAACTTTGCATAAAAAGAGACATAAGCTCTGGCCATTCAAGCAGATCAGAGTTATCGAGTAGCTTATACCAATCTGAAGCTTTATCTTTGAGTGATATGGAGAATAGTTTCTTCATGACGGACTCCATCGTCACACCTACAAGCTTAAATAAAGAACATAATTGTGATAAATATAGCAGGAATTCTCCCGGATGTCCTTCTCCTGTATAACGATTAGCCAAGACATAATCAACAATACCAGATGGTATTTTATAGGGCACAATTTCAGTAGGGGTAGGAGTGACCACCACAGTCGTGGGGCGGCTCCTTACCAGCAATGAACGAACATCAGAAGAGTCCATAAGGACTGAAAGTAACAACAGAAAATAAAAGTTCCCTTACCGGCTTCACTTACCAATAGCGCTACACTCCCAGGCAACGGCGCCAGAAAAGCTCGTTGATGGTGGAGAAGTTAATAGGTTTTAGTTGGGTTGCCTTCCGTGTTAACCGCGCCAATAAACGATTCTTGATAACCCACAAGTCTAGTGGATCAATTGTAGCTTTTCGATAAATAAGAGTATCGATCCCACGAGGAGCAGAAGGTGTTGATAAGTGACACTGGATAAGGAAAGGGCTGCAAACACTCAAAGGTAAATATTTAGGGATTTTTGGTTTAAGCAACAGAAAAGTAAAAGACAGGAAAAGTAAACAGGGTAACTGAGGAGTAGCAAGTGGCCCAATCCTTTCACAAGGATAAGCCTAGGAACTGAACTTATAAAAGCTAAAGCGTTCTCGAGAAAACACGGGAGAGATAGTCAAGTCACTTTCACCATACTCCGCCAAGTAATATCTATTGTGTTGATAAGTGTCGGTGGGTGGATCAATGCTAGTACACCTTCTAGACTAAGATAAGTGTACTCTTATAATTACAAACCTTGCAAGCATCCGCAAATACAAGGTAGTAATAAAGGCATAAGCCTAACCACAACATTACGATCAAGGATCCATAACTCCCTAGTGCGAAAGTCTGCAAACTGGGGTTCAGGCTTCTGTCACTCCGGCAACCCACCATAAGCATCATTTGTGCACAATGTATTCCTCTAGGCCAATGAAAGGTGAAGTGTTATTTGTTCGACTCACATAACACCACTAGAGAAATAACAATGCAACTTAAGTATCAAACAACACATAATACTTCAACATCATATGACTACTAACAACTAGACTTCTCCCATGTTCTCAAGAACTAAAGTAACTACTCACAAGACATAAAAGAGATCATGATCAGAGGTGATAGATGGGTGATAAACAATCTAGACACAATGATATTTCTCCAACAAAACTCAATAGTATTATCCACAAAGTAGTAATCAACACCAACAGAGTAGAGAGGATAAATAGTACGGATTACAACACAACTTGCAATTGTGAGATGAGATGGGATGGAGATGGAGATGGTGCTGATGTTGGGGATGATGTTGATGATGATCTCGATGATGCCCGTGACGATGATGATGATGATGGCGACGATCTCCCCTTCCGGGAGGTGATCTCCCCGACGGAATCTACCCGCCGGAGATGGCTTTTCTCCTCTGTAGGTTTCCGCCCCGTGGCAGCGGCGAAACACGAAAACGACTCTTCTTTAGGGGTTTCAACCCCAGGGGCTTATATAGGAGAAAGGGGGCACCGAGGGAGGCCACCAGGCACCCAGGAGGGTGCCTCGCGCGGCCAGGAGGGGGGCCACGCCAGGCATCCTTCTGGCTGCCTGGTGGGTCCCCTCACCTGCTCCTTCGGTGATTCCCAGTCAATCTTCATAAAAATGATCCCCGTAAAATTTCATCGCATTTGGACTTGATCTGATTCAGCAACTTGGTATCCACTTTTTACCGCTGAATTCTGGTTCTGCTGCTTCGGCACCGTAAAGTTGTAAACTGTGTAAAATAAGCCAAAACAACATTAGAACAATACTTTAAAGTGGAATATATCAATGAATGGGGTGAAATCACAATATAAAATAGTGATGCTTTTTGGACGTATCAACCAGTCACTTCCACGCCCTCCCAACCTGCAATTGAGGCACCAGAGCCTGTCTTCCCCGTCTCCGGCTTGCACGCCGCCGCGGAGTTGCAGACACATTTCTCCCACCTCCGAGCTACCCTAGCCTTGCCCCCACCACCAGTCGACTCCCCTAGACCTGCTGCGCCTTCCCGCACCCTCGCCCGGTCGGATTGCTGCCGGGTTCGTCGCAATTGTCGACCCCGACATGCTCCGCCGCCTGCTGCCGCTGAGAAGATGCGGGTGTCTTCCTCCGGCCACCTCCCGCAGATCCATTGGTATGGGGAGAACCGCCGTGACCCCCTCTGTCCAGCCGTACGCTCGCCGTACCCAGCCGAGGCCTCTCGCCGGAGAGATCGCCACCGGTGAGCTCCTCTGCCTCGGCCCCTCTCTCCCCCCCTTACCAGCCGACCCCACTGGTCAGCCACCCTATCCAGGCCCTAACCGTTTTCAAGTGAAAACATATTCCCTAGAATACGTCTGCGAAGTCACCCCCCTGTTTTTCCAGAAATTTATTTAAATCAATTTAAATTAATTTCTTTTGACCAAACCTTTGACCAGTGATATGTTTTTATCCACAAGTCCAATTGAGTTGAAACTTTTTGCATTGGTTTTGTCTTGAACTCCTCTTCATTTTGGCATAGGTTTCATGCCATGATGTTCTGTTTATTTTTGCTGATCAAAAGAAAAACTTTAGGTGACAAATTCCTTTTTGCTATTTAAATATATTTTCAGGGCTTGAGTTATATTGAAGACCAGGGGTATTTTCACTCCTCTGGTGAAAGGCAAGCCACACTTATTTTTGCACCTTCGTAAAGCTTTGACGTGGTTTATCATCGTGCTTTACTTTAGGATAAAATGATGATGATGTTTGAATCATTATGATCATGCCATGGTTATGTTATTCTTGTGTGCATCATATCCCAGTTAGGTTTATGATCTTGATTGGTTTCATGTTAACCATCTTGACATAACTAAGTTAATCAACCAATGATTATGTGCATTATGATGGGATCGTTACCGTACCTTGGATTGTTACGCATGCATTGTCATGTTTGGGACTATATCGTCATGTTGCACCTGATCTTGATGTTTAGGCATTAGAGTATATGCTATGTGCCAAATTGGTCGGCTGCCACCGAACCGAACTTATCAGTGCAGCCACACTTGTCTGTATGGGAAGGCCTTGATTCGGTCTATCGATGGGCTCTGTTATGCGTATCACCAAGGAGGGAAGGCTATGCGCGTGCGGTTACCCAGGCCCGGTAAGAGGCGATAGTCTTGAAAGCCAGTTTGGTTATATTGAGCTCAGTCCCCGATTGGGACAGATGTACCCCATTTGGGACAACATTGTTTTCCATGCGATGTCGGGTGTTTGGAGGACATAGGGCTAACCAAGGCATGGCTTGCGAAGCATGTCGGGTGATACGGTAAGGGAGGCACGTTGTAGAATCGTCTCGTTGGAGAGTTCCAAGGTTCCGGTGGGACAAGTTCCAATGTACTGGATGGAGGAGGAGCTCCATAGCGTGGGTAAATTGCACAAACTCTGCAAAGTCAAAATCTATTCGAATAGCCGCGTCCACGGTTATGGATATTTCGTACTAGATCACACTTGGGATCAACATGAAATTGGTTTAGTGATCGTGTCGATTTTGTGGTCATGCGATGACCCGTATAAGTTGGGTAATCATGTGATGAGTGTACCCGTTGAGTGGTCGTGCGACGAGCCATATGCGTTGTTGGTCGTGCGATGACCTAAGAAGTTGGGTGGTCATGCGATGACCCCTAACCCGTTGAATGGTCGTGTGATGACCTGTGAAGTTGGTTGGTCATGCGAGGACCCGAAGCTTGAGTCGGTAATGACTCCAAGGTAAGCCGTATGATCATGCGATGATCATACTGGGTCCAAGTGACCTTAAACGATGATTGTTCATACATTAGTTGTAGTTTTGATAACAGGCTAGATGCATCATGTTAGTAGTGCCTGAACTGTTAATGCTATGTTATTTTTTTCCTTGGTGCTTTGGATGCTGTGAGGTTGCAAGTACATTCATTGTACTGACCTGGTGTATCATGCCAAACTTGCAGGCAATGCCGAGATTGCGTAGGACGACGTTCCCGAAGTTTGAGAGCTAGGAGGTGTCCCAGTCAGTGTTCCTGTGGAATGGAGTTCATCACCGTCACCGTTGTTCCACTGCTAAGATTATTCCGCTATTTTAGAGTTATCTCGCTTCTTGGTGTAGATCTCCAGCTAGCATTAGGAGCAGGATGTCCGCTGTCTCGCTCCACTGCATTGTATGAGACCCCTTGTACCCATTTCATAGTTAATAAAAGTGGTTCAGTTCTATATCAAGAAGTGTCGTGTTCTAGAAGACATGATCTCTGGGCTGGAGCACGGGGCGTTCCAGTATTCTGAGCCGGGGTGCCACATCTTAGGCGACGTCAGCGCGAGATCTGAGAGAGCCCAGGTGTAGCAGTGCGAGAGAGGAATGAGGCAAGCGGGGTAAATGACCACGGAGGGTGGCTATTTACAGAGGGGTGAAAACCTAACGGAGAATTTTTTGTGGACGGGATTACCCCTGGCGGTTCAGATTTCGATGTGATGCGGTGGATTTGAGTAAATCGGATAAGAATTGCGAGCGGAAAAATCGGATCCGACGAGTGGATAAGGCTTCAACCGATGCTTCAGTTTGAGGAAGTTATTCTGTATCAATGGTTTCCTCAACTTGAGGAAACTGAGGAATATAATATGAACGCATACAACATATGGATGGACTGGATGAGTGAGAATAGAGGAGACGGGTCCGATCTAAATCACATAGTTGAAGAAACAAATCTTGAAGACCAAAAACTATAGGTGAATGTTGTTGAGGACAAAATTAAGTATCAAGGTTGAGGCATAAATGACGCAACTGAAGACAACTAATTCCTGAGGAATTTGGGCGGTGTTGCTACTCACCTTATAGGGAATGAGACACTTGATACCATAGAATTGTCGTATGGATTATGAGTCTATTCCACGTTAATTTCTTCACACTTACCAAGGTAGTTCCTCATGATTTGAGGAGTACGACGCATCGTGTGTTGTACATCAGGATTTATCAATAGTGTTTAAGCGTTAGGATGTGTGTCCATTCACTTGAAATTTGAGGAATCTAAGATATTTAGCTCACACCTCAAGGCTCTAAATCGCTTCTCATCCAAAGGCTTAGTGAATATATCAGCAAGTTGGTCTTCAGTCTTCACGTGGCTGATGACGATGCCTTCCTTCAACATATGATCTCGAAGAAAGAGATATCGTATCGCAATGTCCTTCGTCCTCGAGTGTTGTACACGGTTCTGAGAGATCTTGATGGCACTCTCGTTGTCACATAGCAGTGGTACTTTCTTCAGGTTGATGTTGTAGTCCTTGAGAGGTTGCTTCATCCAGAAGAGTTGTGTGCAACTAGCACCAGCGGCGATGTATTCAACTTTAGTAGTGGAGAGTGAGACACAATTCTACTTCTTCGATGACCAGCACACCAGTGAGCGTCCGAGGAAGTGACATGTTCCTGAGGTAGACTTCCTATCCACGCGATCTCCAACATAATATGAGTCTGAGTACCCAACAAGATCCAGCTGTGTGCCTCTTGGATACCATAAGCCTAGCGTAGGGGTGTGAGCCAAATATCAAAAAATTCGTTTCACCGCTTGGTGATGCGATTCCTTTGGTGTCTCTTGGAAACGGGCACACATGCAAATGCTCAACATTATATCAGTCCTAAATGCACATAGATATAGCACAGAACCAATAATGGAGCGGTATAACTTCTGATCATAGTCCTTGCCATTTTCATCATGGCCGAGTTGTCCATTAGTAGGCATCGGTGTTTTGATGCATTTGCAGTCTTGCATCCCGAATTTCCTCAAGCACTCCTTGAGGTACTTCTCTTGAGAGATGAAGATACCGTTGGGTTGCTGGCGAATTTGAAGCCCTAAAAGAACTTCAGTTCACCCATCATGGACATCTGATACTGTTCACTCATCAAGAAGGAAAATTCTTCACTGTATTTCTTGTTAGTGCATCCAAATATGATATCATCAACGTAAATTTGACATATGAATAATGCATCATCATAATGTTTGGTGAAGAGAGTTGGATCGAGGGAACCATATTTGAAGCCTTGCTGATGAGGAAGTCTCTCAGTGTATCATACCAAGCCCGAGGGGCTTGCTTCAGTCCATATAGAGTGTTCTTCAGTCTGTACACCATGTCGGGATTCTTCAAGACTTCAAATCCTGGAGGTTGAGCAACATATACTTCTTCCTCGACATTACCATTGAGGAATGCACTTTTCACATCCATTTTATATAGCTTCATATTATGATGGTTAGCAAAAGCATGCATTATGCGAATGGACTCAAGTCTAGCAACAGGAGCAAAAGTTTCACTGAAATCGATACCCTCAATCTGAGTGTAGCCTTGAGTTTCAGAACCCCAACTAGGGTAAGTGCTCGGGTTTGAGTTCCCCTTTGCATCATGAAGAAAAATTCAAAAGAAAATCAAAAATGGGGAAAAGAAAAGCCCCGGGAAATTAATTCAAATGGCCAGATAGAAATTTCCTCTAAAAACCCATTTGAATGTTTGTAAAACTTCTGGAAATGTGCATGACCAAGTGCCATGTGTTGTGGGACCCACTTCCTGCTCATGGAATTTTACAAAAATCCAAAATTGGGTTTGGAAATTAATTAAACCACTATTTGAATTGAAATTCAAATTGATTGAATTTCAAAAATGCCCAAACGTCATAAGTGGCTTGCTACTGGCCACCGAAGATTTATGAAAATATTTGGGCATTTTACTAAAATGCCTAGCTATTTAATTCTAGGCACAACAAAATTACAGAAATAGAAAAGAAGAAGAAAAAGAAAGAGGAAACCCCCTGGCTATTTGGCCCAACTGAACCCCCCCAGGCCCATCTAGCAGGGCCCAGCCCACCTCCCCTTTGTCTCCTTCCTCAAGCTGCTCGGTGTCGCCCAGAGAGTGCGCGGCGACCGCCGACGCCACGCCACCAGCCTTCTAGGCCTCCCCTGCCTCCCTCCTCTCGCGACGTGAGCCCCAGAGACACCCCGCGTCTTTTCCCACTCTCACTGGAACCTGTCCCTCCCTAGCCTCGTCGGATTTCTCGCCTACAGAGAGCCCGCCGGAGCCCGCTGCGGTGGAAACTCGCGGGCACCGCGCGCCACGGCTCCCACGACCATGTCCCACGACCGTGCCGGAGCTCTTCGACGGCGAGAGGCCCACCTTCCATGGTAATTAGGGGGCTAACCCCCCTCCTTAGTTGGCCTAAGCCATTGACAGGTGGGGCCAGCCGCCCCAAATCAAATTAAATTTTAATTAGTAGAGGGTTAAGCCTCTAAGTCTTTGACAGGAGGGCCCCACTGGCCAAAAGTCCCCCACGTCATGCTGAGGTAAGCATGACGCAGTAAAGCGCTTTTCTATTTAAAAGAAATACATAAAATGTATTAAACTTCTAAAATTCGTAGAAAATTCATATTAACTCCAAATTGGACAAATAATATATGAAAAATGATCAGCAGAAAATGCTCTATCCAAATAATCAACTTTAGACCATGTTTGAGTTGATCTTAAATTGGGACCATTAGCTTTTGCTATTTGGTTTAATTGAAATTAATTCAAATAAAATGCAAATGCTATTCCAACTTTAACCATTGCAATGCAAACATCATCACTTGAACATCAGAGGCATATCATACACATGTCAAGATGGTTTACAAAGATCAAACAATAGCAAATGCAACTTGGCTAATTTGAACAACATTTGGAGTTTGAATTTGAATTAACTTTTCAAATCAACTTCAATTAACATGTTGCAACTTGAACTTAGAGCACATCAGTACCATGCCATGCTACATTATGCATCTTGATTGTGCATTGCAATGTACTGTTTATATTGTTGTTGTTCCGGTGTTTGCTTTGTTTGCTTGATAGAAGTGGAACCGGAACCGGAGGCCACCCCCTTCATTGAAGACACCGTACAGAACCTCCTCAGCAAGGCAAGCAAACCCCATTGATCATGTCTATAAAATCCCAATTCCCTCTCAGTCTCTCTTATGCATTGATTAGGATGATCACCTTGTTATCGATTCTACCACATAGTTGAACCCATATCCGATGCATGACCTATCATCTTGTCAAAGTAGAAAGCAAACCACAATCCTAGCTGACATAGGAGTTGACTGATATCATGTGGCCCCTGTAACTGTTACAGCTTATTGCATGCTTAGTGTTACAATGAGGTTACTTTCGATGTGAGTCGGGATGATAGTGATCATGGTGTTGATGAGAGTGAAACTGTATTGGTGAATCTACCCTAATACAAGGTGAACGATGAGAGGTTGTGTAGGAGTACACAGTGGGTTGTCTCGTTGAACACTGCCTTAAGCCCGAGTTCTTCTATGGTAATCCAAGACAAAGAGTACAACCACACATTGGGCTCACTGACCCCTCTCGGCCTAGTACCTTGATCCGTGTTGACGTCCAGGAGTCACATTAGTTCGGGCCTTCCATTTGGCATATGCATAGAAAAAAGTGAGTGAAGTGTTGCATCATCTTAGATATGTGGGTGGATCTGTGAGGGAGTGAGCGAAGTGTCGTGGTGAACATCCTCGCCGGCACCCCTTGAATGGTGACGAGACCTGGCGGTAACTGATGGTCATGTGTGTGTAGTTTACACCCTTGCAAGGTTAACCAAACTGTTCGAATAGCCGCGTCCGCGGTCATGGACTACTTGGAACCTTTAGCTGATTATTAGACAACTTGAATGGATAATCTAAAACTCGCAAGATAAGCGTGAGTGCTATGGCGTGCTTCCTCGTGGGGAAGTCAAGGAAGTATCCATAGTGGTGTATTGGTTGGAGACTTGGTAGTGGACTCGTGTACGCTTCTTACCTCATGTCTGGTACTCGTAGTACATGACTAGCCAAGTCAAAGCTGGCACTTCTGCATGTTGAAACCCCACCTCCCTTTACCTTGAAACTTGAGCATGAGTAGTATAGTTCTGATGTAAGTATTGCTGAGTACGACTTTGTACTCACGTTTGCTTATTCTATGTTTTAGATGGAAACCCAGCCCCTGATGGAGTCACCTTCCTGAAGCTCGACGTTGAGTAAGCTAGTATAGTTCCAGACAGCAGTCTGGTCCCTCGTGGAAGGGCATGTATGTTGAACAAGGCTTCTCTATACTCAGACCTAATTTTCTTCCGTTGTTTGATGTAATGATGTATCATAGTTATATGATCTTTGTGTACTCTATGTGTAAGTCAATAAAGATATACTTTGTAGAGTTCATCCAATGTGTACCTGCTGTTTACACTGGACATGTATGCTGCGTGTATGATTATAACATGCATGTCTTAGTGTGGGATTCGATCTCTTAGTTGTGTTCTTGCCGGCAGTCTTTTATACACCAAGTGGCCCTTACATGTGCGCAGATTGGGGCATCGCGATGCGATTGCTCGTGACTCTGTCACGTGGCACACTTTGTTGTATGATTGAGCTCGCCCGAGACCCCGACTAAGTGATCAGGCTGGAGTCTGTTTATGTAAGTGTTATAATTCAATTGATAATATGGTTGAGGCGACTTGTCTATGAGTATGGGATTTCACCACCCATAATCATTTAGATTTGTGAGCGGGCGATGAGGAACCATCTCCGTTGATCATCCGGCCTGGGTGGGATGCCCCTCACGTTCGATGCTTTCCGAGAGTGTTTTGTGCTTGGCCTTGTCTCCTTAGACAAGTGGGTACGACTCTCGGCTCTCCATATGATTGAGTTGTCACTGTAATTACATACGCAAATTCCGAGTTCCGACAGACTTGGTATCAGAGCGGGACTGTCTGTAGGATTATCAAACCCTTGGTCGAAGTCGAGTCTAGCATTCTATAGTTATATAGTTACTTGGGTATAAGGGAACAACGTAAGGATTCTTTTTCTCCTTACCCTCATCGATCTGAGTTCTGAGTCACCCTTATCTTTTCTACGGGAAAATAGGACTAGGCTCATCTATGTCTTACTAGAACATCTCGTTGATTGCTTCCTTCTAGCCGTAGGAAAGTTGTGTTCGGTTGTCTAGAGTCATTGTGCTTCATGTTTTTAACTTCTTATGTAAGTGTTGTTGAAATGTTGTGAGGATTTCCATTTCTCTTGCAATTACAACCGTTATGCTGTCTGAGTCATTCCAGGTTTCTTCATAATCTGATGCATTTGCAAAATCCTTCTCTCCATTTCGGTTGTCCTTTTAGAAGAACTTCTAGGTGGCATGCCCGACGGTTCTCTAGAGTTTGTTGTAGGTTTTTTTCTAGAAACCTATATTGATGCATTTGCAGTTCTTCCTCCCACTTTAGATGTTACCTAGCCGGAATAACCAAACTAACCATCGTTTTGGGGTACTTTGCTACTCTGACATATCTATTGTAGCCCTAGTAAGTCGTGGTCATCCTCTAGAAAACTATCCAGTAACCCAACCCCTTAAATCTAGCCACCAGACAGATGTGTAGAATTCATAGTGGATCTTATCCTAAAGTGCGAGGAAAGCTTTCAAGAGCTGAAAAGAAGATTGACTTCTGCCCCCGTACTTGCGCCTCCAGACACCAAAAAGGATTTCGAGATCTTTTGTGACGCCTCACGGCAAGGGTTAGGATGCATACTTATGCAAGATCGACATGTGGTAGCTTACGATTCACACCAGTTGCGTCCACATGTAGAGAACTATCCCACCCATGATCTTGAACTCGCTGCTATAGTTCATGCCTTGAGACTTGGCGACATTACCTCCTTGGTAATCGTTGTGAGATCTATTCCGACCACCAAAGACTCAAATCCATATTCACCCCGCCAGATCTTAATCTCAGGCAAAGACGCTGGATAGAGTTGAGAAAAGATTATGACTTAGGAATTTCTTTCACCCCAGGCAAAGCCAACGTCATGGCTGATGCACTAAGTCGTAAGTCGTATTGTAACAACCTCGTGTTAGAACAGTATCAACCACTTCTTCATGAGGAATTACGAAAGCTCAACCTCGAGATTGTTCCTCGTGGATATCTTCTCAACTTCGTGGCGAAACCAACCCTTGAGGATCAGATCATAGTTTCCCAAAGGCGTGCACGAGGTGTTCGCCGGATCAAGGAGAACATTGCTAGCGGAGTTGCTAAATGTTTCTCCACAGATAGCAAAGGAACGGTATTCTCTGAAAATCGTTTGCTAGTACCTAAGAATATGCATCTAAGGAAACTAATTCTCAAAGAATCCCATGACACACCCCTCTCGATTCATCCCGGTTGCACAAAAATGTACCGAGATTTACGCCAGAGATTTTGGTGGACTAGGATGAAAAGAGACATTGCTCAGTTCATTGCTGAATGTGATGTTTGTCGTCGCATTAAGGCAGAACATCAAAGACCTGTTGGTACTCTTCAACCATTGCCTATTCCCGAGTGGAAATGGGACAAAGTGATGAGGACATCCCTACTAATGTTACACCCATACCCTCACCAACTACACATACTGGACCAGTTACTAGAGCACGTGCACGTCAACTAAATTATCAGGTACTTTCGTTTCTTGCGAATCCTTCTATTGTTCATGAACATATGATGCTGCCTAAATTAGATACTTTTGTTTTTCTTATGAATGAAGGACCTAGCATGGACAAGAAGGATGGTCATTGGAGCGGGATCAAGAATGGAGAAGAAGGTGTGCGCGGGGGAAAGTACAGTGGAGCTTCCAGTGGGGATTTTCGCACGTTGAAGCCACCATAAGGCATGCATGAAGGCTTGGACGGAATACACGAGATGCCACTTCATTATTTTCGTCCAAGAGCAATTATAGGTGCTGCGTCACCTTAATATTGGGCTGGGCCCATGTAATTTCGAAATACCACATTATAGGCAGTTTTTAGAGTCCGTATGTGTGGGGAAACCGAGTTAGGGTTGTTTTCGGACCCCACCTCCAAGGGGTCACGAAAATCCCCTCTGTTCCCCCATATATACAGCCCTTAGGGCGTCGTTTAGACTTGGGTTTTAATTAGATTAAAGTTAGCCATAGCCGCAACTTCGAGCTCTCCGTTTGTGTCATCCGACCAGGCCAAGACCTCATTGGAACCCCAACTTTCGTAATCATTCATCTTATATTCGCAATATCCAGATTGCAATTCTTAGTTCTTGCTTGTTCTTCGATTGCTTGCAGGAATTAGACCTTCGTGGTCAGGTTGATCGTGCATCCGCGGGATCAATAACCTCTCGGAGTTGGTTTAGCGATCGCTAAGGCGCAACGTCTTCGCACGTTCGTAGTCGGGTCGTGAAAGTCTACTCCACCAAAAATCGATCTCCATCATCTCATCGAAACATCGGGACACCTTCGCCTCTATCACAAAGTCAGTATGGATTTCATCACTGGCTTTCCAAAAACCGAGAAAGGAAATGATGTCATCTTCGTTGTCGTTGATAGACTTTCCAAAGTTGCTCACTTCCTTCCAGTTCGCGAGTCTAAAAATGCTAGTCAGTTAGCGGACTTGTATGTCTCTAGAATTGTGTCTCTTCATGGTGTTCCTTTTGAAATCAATTCTGATCGTGGTAGCCTTTTCACCTTTAGATTCTGGGAAAGTTTTCAGAATGCTATGGGAACTCATCTCTCCTTTAGTACAGCTTTCCATCCCCAGTCTAGTGGTCAAGTTGAAAGGTTAATCAAATCCTAGAAGACATGCCTAGAGCTTGTGTTATCTCTTTCGAAAATAATAGGGAGAAATCTCTTCCATTTGAAGAATTTTCTTATAACAATAGCTATCAATCTAGTCTGAACATGGCTCACTTTGAATTCCTCTACGGCCGACGATGTCGAACACCCCTAAACCGGTCAGAAAGCGGTGAAAGACAACTCTTTGGACCGGATATGATCAAGGAAGTAGAAGAGCAAGTTAGCATTGCTCGTGATCGTTTGAAAGCCGCTCAGTCTCGTCAAAAGAGCTACTATGATCGTCATCATAGGGAGGGGAGCTACCATATTGATGAGAAGGCGTACCTTCGGGTTACTCCTCTGAAGGGAACCCAAAGAATCGGTATCAAAGGCAAGTTGGCCCCACGTTACATCGGACCTTTCCACATTCTTGCTAAACGTGGAGAAGTTGCTTACCAACTTGAACTACCCCCGCACCTTTCCCGAGTACACGATGTATTCCATGTGTCACAACTCAGGCGTTGCTTCAAGGACCCCATCCGCGAAGTCGACCACGAAACGCTTGATATCCAAGATGACCTTTCTTATCGAGAGTACCCTGGTTGTATTCTTGATTCAGAAGAGCGTGCCACTCGTCGTCAGAAGATCAGGTTTCTAAGAGTGCAATGGTAACATCACTCCAAGAAAGAAGCAACATGGGAAAGAGAAGACCGCCTCCGTGCCGAGTACCCCACCTTCCTCCCGACAACTTCTGAATCTCGGGACGAGATTCTGTTGAGTGGGGGCGAGTTGTCAGAACCCCAACTAGGATAAGTCCTAGGGTTTGACTTCCCATTTTCATCATGAAGAAAAATTCAAAATAAAATCAACAATGGGGAAAAGAAAAGCCCTGGGAAATTAATTCAAATGGCCAGATAAAAATTTCCTCTAAAAACCCATTTGAATGTTTGTAAAACTTCTGGAAATGTGCATGACCAAGTGCCATGTGTTGTGGGACCCACTTCCTGCTCATGGAATTTTATAAAAATCCAAAATTGGGTTTGGAAATTAATTAAACCACTATTTGAATTGAAATTACAATTGATTGAATTTCAAAAATGCCTAAAAGTAATAAGTGGCTTGCTACTGGCCACCTAAGATTTATGAAAATATTTGGGTATTTTACTAAAATGCCTAGCTATTTAATTCTAGGCACAACAAAATTACAGAAATAGGAAAGAAGAAGAAAAAGAAAGAGGAAACCCCCTTGGCTATTTGGCACAACTGAACCCCCCCCAGGCCCATCTAGCACGGCCCAGCCCACCTCCCCTTTGTCTCCTTCCTCAAGCTGCTCGGTGTCGCCCCGAGAGTGCGCGGCGACCGCCGACGCCACGCCACCAGCCTTCTAGGCCTCCCCTGCCTCCCTCCTCTCGCCACTTGAGCCCCAGAGACGCCCCGCGTCTTTTCCCCCTCTCACTAGAACCTCTCCCTCACTAGCCTCGCCGGAGCACGCTGCGGTGGAAACTCGTGGCAACTGCGCGCCACAGCTCCCACGACCGTGTCCCTCTTCATCAGCACCAACGACTTCGTCTTCGAGCCCCGGATCGAGAGCCCCATCGAGCTGGATCCGCCGCTTTTGTCACTGCAACCTCGCCGAAGCCCGCCAGGATTCCTCGCCGATTTCGCCGCTTCCAGCCATCCCTCGGCCTCCCCGTCCTCTTCAAAGGAACCAGGGTGAGCCCCTCTTCCGCTTGCCCCTCCCCGCGCTCCAAATTATCACCGGGACCCTCGATTCCACTGGAGCCGAGCTCGGGCGGCCGCAATTCATGGCGCCGGCGACGCCACGGCCCTCCCAAAGAACCCGAATGGCGCAGATGGATGCGGGGGAACGCGGGGATCGATTTGGCGCCTCCCCCATGCTCTCCCGTGACCATTTGGTCATCCCGGCGCCCTCTCCGCCGTGCCGGAACTCGCCGGCGGCGAGAGGACCACTTGATAGGGTAATTAGGGGGCTAACCCCCCTGATTAGTTGGCCTAAGACACTGACAGGTGGGGCTAGCCCCCCAAATCAAATTAAATTTCAATTATCAGAGGGTTAAGCCTCTGAGTCTTTGACAGGAGGGCCCCACTGGCCAGAAGCCCCCCACGTCATGTTGAGGTCAGCATGACGCAGTAAAGTTTAAAAGAAATACAGAAAAATTACAGAAAATGTATTAAACTTATAAAATTCATGGAAAATCCTGAGTTGTGACACATGGAATACATCATGTACTCAGAAAAGATGCGGGGGTAGTTCCAGTTGGTAGGCAACTTCTCCACGTTTGGCGAGAATGCGGAAAGGTCCGATGTAACGTGGGGCCAACTTGCCTTAGATACCGAATCGTTGGGTTCCCTTCAGAGGAGTAACCCGGAGATAAGCCTTCTCATCCATATTGTAGCTTTCTTGCCTATGATGACGATCATAGTAGCTTTTCTGACGAGACTGGGCGGCTTTCAATCGATCACGAACAATGCAAACTTTCTCTTCTACTTCCTTGATCATATCCGGTCCAAAGAATTGTCTTTCACCGTTTTCTGACCAGTTTAGGGGTGTTCGACATCGTCGTCCATAAAGGAGTTCAAAAGGAGCCGTGTTCAGACTAGATTGATAGCTATTGTTATAAGCAAATTCGGCGAATGGAAGAGATTTCTCCCAATTCTTTCCGAATGAGATAACACAAGCTCTGAGCATGTCTTCCAAGATTTTATTAACCCTTTCAACTTGACCGCTAGACTGAGGATGGAAATTTGTGCTAAAGGAGAGATGAGTTCCCATAGCATTCTGAAAGCTTCCCCAGAATCTAGAGGTGAAAAGGCTACCACGATCAGAATTGATTTCCAAAGGAACACCGTGAAGAGACACAATTCTAGAGACGTACAAGTCCGCCAACTGACTAGCAGTTATAGACTCGCGAACGGGAAGGAAGTGAGCAACTTTGGAAAGTCGGTCAATGACAACGAAGATGGCATCATTTCCTTTCTGGGTTTTTGGAAAGCCAGTGATGAAGTCCATACCGACTTTGTCCCATTTCCACTCGGGAATAGGCAAAGGTTGAAGTGTGCCAGCAGGTCTTTGGTGTTCTGCCTTAATGCGACGACAAACATCACATTCGACAACATATCGAGCAATATCTCTCTTCATCCTAGTCCACCAAAATCTCTGCCGTAGATCTCGGTACATTTTTGTGCTACCGGGATGAATCGAGAGGGGTGTATCATGGGCTTCTTTGAGGATGAGTTGCCTTAGGTCCCTATTCTTAGGTGCTACCAAAAGATTTTCAAAGAATACCGTTCCTTCACTATCTGTGGAGAAACATTTAGCAACTCCGCTAGCAATGTTCTCCTTGATCCGGCGTTCACCTAGTGCACTTCTTTGGGCAACTATGATGGGATCCTCAAGTGTTGGTTTCGCCACCAAGTTGAAAAGAGATCCACGAGGAACAATCTCGAGGTTGAGCTTTCGAAATTCCTCATGAAGAAGTGGTTGATATTGTTGTAACATGAGGTTGTTACAATACGACTTGCGACTTAGTGCATCAGCCATGACATTGGCTTTGCCTGGTGTGTAAGAAATTCCTAAGTCATAATCTTTTATCAACTCTATCGAGCGTCTTTTCCTGAGATTAAGGTCTGGCTGGGTGAATATCTATTTGAGGCTTTGGTGGTCGGAATATATCTCACAACGATTAACAAGGAGGTAATGTCGCCTAGTTGTCAGGGCATGAACTACGACAGCGAGTTCAAGATCATGGGTAGTATATTTCTCTTCATGTGGACGCAACTGGCGTGAAGCATAAGCTACCACATGTCTATCTTGCATAAGTATGCATCCTAACCCTTGCCGTGAAGCATCACAATAGATCTCAAAATCCTTTTTGGTGTCTGGAGGCGCAAGTACGGGTGCAGAAGTCAATCTTCTTTTTAGCTCTTGAAAGCTTTCCTCGCACTTGGTAGTCCATAGGAATTTCTTATCTTTCTTGAGGAGTTCAGTTAGAGGCTTTGCAACTTTAGAAAAGTTCTCGACGAAGCGGCGACAATAGCTTGCTAAGCCAAGAAAACTCCTAACTTGCTTAACCGATTCAGGTGGAGTCCAGTCAAGGACGGCCTGAACTCTCTCGGGATTGACAGCAATGCCTTTCGCAGAAATCACGTGACCTAAGTTGGTCACTTCTGGTAGCCAAAATTCACACTTGGAGAACTTGGCATAAAGGCGGTGCTCTCGAAGTTTCATCAATACCATCCTAAGATGCTCGGCATGTTCTTCTTCGTTCTTTGAGTAGATGAGAATTTCATCAAGATAAACTACAACAAATTTATCTAGGTACTCCATGAAGATCGAATTCATCAAACGCGAAAAAGTGGCAGGGGCATTGGTTAGACCAAAGGACATGACGGTAAACTCGTAAAGACCATAACGAGTAGTGAAAGCCGTCTTGGGAATGTCCTCGTTTCGGATTTTGATTTGATGATAACCTAATCTCAAATCCATCTTGGAGAAGACAAAGGATCCAGCAAGTTGATCATAAAGATCATTGATCCTGGGCAGTGGGTACTTGTTCTTTATCGTCGCTAGATTTAGCGGGCGATAGTCTACGCACATCCTTTCTGTTCCATCTTTCTTCGTTACGAACAGAACGGGGCATCCCCATGGCGATGAGCTAGGGCGGATGAAGCCTTTTGCCAACAAAGCTTCAAGTTGGATTTTAAGCTCAGCTAACTCACGTGGGGCCATTTTGTATGGGCGTCTGGAAATTGGGGCGGTTCCTGGGGCAAGATCTACAATGAATTCTACACATCTTTCGGGTGGCATGCCCGACAGCTCTTCAGGAAAGACATCCGGGAAGTCACGAACCACCGGAATATCTTCAAGGTCAGGAAGGGGAAGCACATTCAAAGTATGCATCTGGGTTCTAGAACTGGGTGAGGTGTAGTCAATGGTCTGTCCTGAAGGATGGGTAAGTTTAACTGACTTGGCTTTACAATCAAGAAAAGCATTCTGTCTTGACAACCAATCCATTCCTAGGATGACATCAATGTCTGAAGACTTGAGGGATATGAGTGAAGTAAGGAATACTAAACCTTCAATTGCAATTTTATTGCCATGGCTTACTCTATTAGTTTTCCATTTTGAACCAGGAGTTTGAATGATCATTGGAGAAAACATTTCTTCAAAGGAGAACTCATGACGAAGTGCATAACTCTCCGACATGAATGAGTGAGAAGCTCCTGGATCGAAAATAACGGAGGCGGGAACATGATTGACTGGGAGCGTACCAAGGATGACGTCAGAAGTATCAATAGCTTCCTCAACTGAGATTTGGTTCACACAACCACCAACAGTGGCTAAGGACTTTGCTTGCAAGGAGTTGGAGGTGGATTTCTGTGAAGACTTAGCTTTGGAAGACTTGGGTGGGGTGGCATCATGTCTTGGACGAGGATCAACTTTCACCGACAATGAACATTTCCGTGCGATGTGGCCAGGATGACCACACTTGTAGCAAACTCTGGTGTCAGGGGGTAGAGCAAGCATGGCAGGATCACTACCATAACTGTTGGGATTCTTGTTTGGAGGAGGTGGAGGCACCATGTAGGATGGCCTTGCAAAAAGGTGTGAATGAATGGCACTAGTTGGAATCCAAATCCGGCGTTTCCGAGGGGCCGAACTAGAAGATGGAGTAAACTCATGAGCATGCTTGCGGGACTCTTCAAACACCTCATTGCCATACTCAGCTCTGAAGGATCTATTGACTAAATCCTCAAAGTTGACAAACTCATGAAGATTGAGATCATGACGAATAACAGGGCTAAGTCCCTTGCGGAACCTTGCTTTCTTCCTGGCATCAGTGGATATCTCCTCTTGGGCATAACGAGCAAGATGGTTGAACTCGGTCATATACTCGTGGATGGACCTATCTCCCTGAGTAAGATTGCAAAACTCTTCCTTCTTTCTTTCCATCATCTCATCCAGAATGTGGTACCCTCGAAAGGCATCACGAAATTGCTGCCAAGTCACTACGTGACCACACGGTTGCATTGCAACATAGTTCTCCCACCATTCACCAGCAGCACCTTCCAAGAAGTATACCGCAAACATCACACGATCATTGGGAGCAACATGCACCGTCTAAAGCTTACGCTCGATGGAACGGAGCCAATCATCAGCTTCAAGGGGCTCGGAGGAACATCGAAATACCGGTGGCTTGAGGAGGATGAAATCCTGAATGCTCACAACGACATTGCGCTGACGAGCGGTATTCTTCTCGATGAGCTCCAGAAGGCGTGTTTGATCACGTCGATTCCGCTCAGCTTCCATCATGATTTCCGCCGCAGACGGCGGTGGTGGAGGTTCATCATCAGTTCGATTCTGATCACGGTCTCGATTGCGACGAACAATACTACGAGTTCCACCTGACATCCTGTGTGATAAAGATCAACAATCAGAACAGGTTTTACGATGGAAACAAAGTTAAGAGGACATGACTAGGAGGAAAAGACTATAATGCAAAGGCAAAGATTCCAAGAAACACGGAATAAATCGGGCAGCATAACGGCTACACCAGGATGGAAAATGAAACAACCTTCAGGAGATTGGACAAAACTTCCCCAAGGAACTCAACAAAACGAAGACTCTGGACATCCACTACAATCCTACGGCTAAAAAGAAGCAATCAACGAGATGTACTAGTCAGACATAGATGAGCCTAGTCCTGTCTTCCCGTAGAACAAGATGAGGGTGACTCAGAACTCAGATCGATGAGGGTAAGGAGAAAAAGAAGCCTTACGTTGTTCCCTTTATACCCAAGTAACTATATAACTATAGAAGGCTAGACTCGACTTCGACCAAGGGTTGAATAATCCTACAGACAATCCTGCTCTAATGCCAAGTATGTCGGGACCCGAAATATGCGTATTTAATTCCAGTCACAACTCAATCATATCGAGAGCCGAGAGCCGTACCCACTTGTCTAAGCAAACAAGGCCAAGCACAGAACACTCTCGGAAAGCATCGTACGTGAGGGGCATCCCATCCAGGCTGGATGATTAACTGAGATGGGTCCTCATCGCCCGCTCACAAGTCTAAATGATTATGGGTGGTGAAATCCCATACTCATTGAAAAGTCGCCTCAACCATATTATCGACTGAATTATAACTCTTACATAAACAAACTCCAGCCCGATCACTTAGTCGGGGTCTAGGACGGGCTCGATCATACAACAAAGTGTGCACGTGATAGAGTCACGAGCAATCGTATCGCGATGCCCCAAGCTGCGCACATCTAAGGGCCACTTGGTGTATAAAAGACCGCCAACCAGATCACAACTAAGGTCTCGAAAACCCATACTAAGACATGCATGTTATAAACATACACGCAGCACACATGCCTAGTATGAACAGCAGGTATCATCACATAACTCTACAAAGTACTTCTTTATTGACTTACACATAGAGTACACAAAGATCACATGCATGTGATGAACATTACATCATACAACGGAAGCAAATTAGGTCTGAGTATAGACAAGTTTAACAAATGGCTTAGAGAAGCCTTGTAAACATACATGCCCATCCACGAGGGACCAGCCTGCTTTCTGGAACTATACTACCAAGGTCAACGTCGAGCTTCAGGAAGGTGTCTCCATCGGGGTCTGGGTTTCCATCTAAAACATAGAATAAGCAAACGTGAGTACAAAGTCGTACTCAGCAAAACTTACATCAGAACTATACTACTCATTGATGAGGACATCTCTACTAATGTTACACCCACATCTTCACCAACTACACATACTGGACCAGTTACTAGAGCACGTGCACGTCAACTAAATTATCAGGTACTTTCGTTTCTTGCGAATTCTTCTAATGTTCATGAACATATGATGCTGCCTAAATTAGATTCTTTTGTTTTGCTTATGAATGAAGGACCTAGCATGGACAAGAAGGACGGTCATTGGAGCGGGATCAAGCATGGAGAAGAAGGTGCGCGCGCGGGAAATAACAATGGAGCTTCCAGTGGGGATTTTCGCACTTTGAAGCCACCATAAGGCATGCATGAAGGCTTGGACGAAATACACGAGATGCCACTTCATTATTTTCGTCCAAGAGCAATTATAGGTGCTGCGTCACCTTAATATTGGGCTGGGCCCATGTAATTTCGAAATACCACATTATAGGCTGTTTTTAGAGTCCGTATGTGTGGGGAAACCGAGTTAGGGTTGTTTTCGGGCCCCACCTCCAAGGGGTCACGAAAATCCCCTCTGTTCCCCCATATATACAGCCCTTAGGGCGTCGTTTAGACTTGGGTTTTAATTAGATTTAAGTTAGCCATAGCCGCAACTTCGAGTTCTTCGTTTGTGTCGTCCGACCAGGCCAAGACCGCATTGGAACCCCAACTTCTGTTAATCTTTCATCTTATATTCGCAATATCCAGATTGCAATTCTTAATTCTTGCTTGTTCTTCGATTGCTTGCAGGAATTGACCTTCGTGGTCAGGTTGATCGTGCATCCGCGGGATCAATAACCTCTCGGAGTTGGTTTAGCGATTGCTAAGGCGCAACGTCTTCGCACGTTCGTAGTCGGGTCGTGAAAGTCTACTCCACCAAAATCGATCTCCATCATCTCATCGAAACATCGGGACACCTTCGCCTCTATCAAGTGGTATCAGATTTCCAGGTTGCTCGGTGAGATTTACCAGTTTTCATAGTCTAGATTGGTTCTGTTCTTCATACCTACAGTCCACGAAAAAGCCAACAAAAAAATTAGGGTTAGATCATCACGTCCCAAGACAGTCCTAGCCTTTGTCCAGTTTTCCTTTCAGTACTTGCTTTGTTGAATTTACGGTTGCCTCGTTGTGTCAAGTTGCTGATCTTAGCGTCTAGTTCCCTTAGAGTTTCGAGTTCTGATCACAGTTTGCCACGTCGCCGCCGCACAAGTAGTCATCCTACCACGTTCCGCTAATCCGAGTCCAGATACACCACCACGTTCCGCCAAGCAGAGTCCATATACACCACCACGTCTCACGAGTCCGAGTTGAGTTTCACCATCAGTACGGCTCCTGATCTCGCTGTAGCCAGATTAGTTTTCAGTTGTTAGAGTCGGATTTCATCAAACTTTTTCCGTACAGAGAAGGCGGGTGATTAGCAAAAAAAAAAAAAAGTCTGGCACGCTTTCCAGAGCAGTTTTTAGGCCAAAATTTTCAGGGGTAAAAAAATTTCGTGCCCATACGTTCCTTAGGTCCAGAAACTCATTTTGAGACGTTCGCCACCATAGTGATTTTTTCGCACTTTTTCAGCCACCGCAGTCCCGCATCGCAAAAAAAAAAAAAGGGAGAGAAAAAAAAAATTCAGAGTGTGCTTCTCAGTTGTTTACGTGCCGCGCCGTGCTTTCGTTGGTGTTTTAGGCTCGCGTCTCTAGTACGGTCTAGCCTAGGATCAGCACAGTACCGACGTTGAGTGTTTATTCAGCTTTGCATCTCTGTTTTGATTACTGTTGAGCTTTTGCTACCATACTTGTCAGCCTTCCTACAGCTCCACATATATTCTACATCGTGCGTTTGACACCTCCTGGCCATCGCTCCACCATATCTCTGAGAGTTTTGACCCGTTGGTTGTACATCACCACCTGCTGCTAGGTAAGAATCGGTAAGAACGAAAGAAAAGCTTGACGGATTTGTGCTTTCCACCATCCCACATCCCATTAGTAGAAGTAGGATCATATTCCTGTGTGTTTTCTATTTCTGCTAACCATGCCAGGATCACATGATGAAGTGGCGCGGGATGCACCCGATTGGGAGAACATGACAAACAAGGAGCTACATGATAAATTTGCACAAATTATGTCTGAACAGGTGAAAGACATCGAGACCAGATTTACAGAGGCAATTGATGGCGTGGAAAAGATGATCGACACCAAGCTCGACGCCAAGTTTACTGAGTTGATCGCACGCCTACCTACACAGCCTGCTGCCGCTCCAGCACAGCCACAACCACCGCCACTACCACGTGCACGACGGATTCTGTTTCCGAGAGGACAAGCTGCTGGTATTGGTGCTCCTCCTGCTGCTGCTGCTTCTGACGTCGGCCAGGACGACAACTACGAGGGTGATTACGAGGAGGAGGTGGAACAGGAAGCGGCCTATGAACAGCCAGCTGGACGTCCACGTCCCAACATTCGCCACGGTCGACACCAACCACCCCCTCAGGTACGCGATGATGAACATGTGCCTAAACTGAAATTGAATCTTAAGCCGTTTGAGGGTAGATATATTCCTGATGCTTATCTTACTTGGGAGTTAGAAACTGAACAACGCTTTAGATGTTTACAATATCCTGAGAATAGACGTGTTACTGCTGCTGTTTGTGAATTCACGGGATTTGCATCTATTTGGTGGTCTGAACATTGTAGATTGCATGCTAATAATATTCCAACTACTTGGCCTGCTTTAAAAGATGCTATGCGTACTCGCTGGGTTCCTCCTTATTATCAACGTGAATTGTTACAAAAATTACAGCGTTTGAGACAAGGAAAAAATTCTGTAGAGGAATATTATCAAGAATTACAAACTGGATTGATTAGATGTGGCCTAGTAGAGGATAATGAAGCTATGCTTGCACGTTTTATGGGTGGTTTAAACAGGGTGATACAAACTATTCTAGAATACAAGGACTTTGCTACTATCACTCGTTTGTTTCATCTTGCTTGTAAAGCTGAACGTGAAGTGCAGGATCGACAGGCCGCTACGAGACCTAACTTTTCTGCAGGACGAAATACATCATGGACATCGCGTGGAGCTTCTACATCCACACGTCCTGCTGCACCACCATCTACTTCAGCCGCTCATTCTTACAGGGAGCCACCAAAACAGCCAGCGCCACCATTCAAGGGTGCACAGAGTGGTCCAGCGGCGAGTTCATCTTCATCCATGGCTTCCACAGGGCAAACACGAGATCGTGATATTAAATGTCGCAGGTGCCAAGGTGGAGGTCACTTCGCAAAAGACTGTCCCTCCAAGCGTGTGATGACTATTACGGCAGATGGTGGGTATGAGTCAGCGAGTGACTATGATGAGGAGACTTTAGTTCTCATTGCTCATGAGGAACAGGGTGCCCATGATGATGCTCATGATATAGAGTATATGGCTCCTGATGATGCAGATAAATATGCTAGTTTGGTTGCTCAACGTGTGTTAAGTGTGCAGGTAACGAAGGCCGAGCAAAACCAGAGGCATAATTTGTTCCACACAAAGGGAGTGGTGAAAGAACGTTCGGTTCGCATCATCATTGACGGAGGGAGTTGCAACAACTTGGCGAGCATGGAGTTGGTGGAGAAGCTATCTCTCACCACAAGACCACACCCCCATCCGTACTATATTCAGTGGTTTAACAATAGTGGTAAGATTAAGGTAACGCGTTCTGTTCGTGTGCACTTTAGCATTGCTGCATATGCTGATTATGTTGATTGTGATGTGGTACCCATGCAAGCATGCTCTCTTTTACTTGGTAGACCATGGCAATTTGATAGGAATGTTGTACACCATGGTAGGACAAATCAGTTTACTCTGGTTCATCAGGATAAAACTATTGCTTTACTTCCTATGTCTCCTGAACAAATTGTGAAAGATGATCTTGCTAGAGCTAGTAAAGCTAAACAGGAGAAAAATAAGAGTGAAAATGAGATAGCAGCTAAAGAATTTGAGCAACAACATAAGACTAATAGCAAATCTTCTTCTGCTGTTTCTAATGAAATTAAATTGACTAGTCCAACTTTGCTTGCTACTAAGGTTGATATTTCGGATTTGGATGTTAGTCAATATGTGTGCTATGCTTTTGTGTGCAAAGAAGCTTTGTTTTCATTTGAGGAATTGCCTCCTTCTTTGCCTCCTGTTGTCACTGACCTTTTGCAGGAGTTTATTGACGTCTTTCCACAAGACGTACCACCGGGATTACCACCTATTCGAGGGATTGAGCATCAGATTGACTTAATTCCCGGTGCTTCGCTGCCCAACCGTGCGCCATACCGTACCAATCCGGAGGAGACGAAGGAGATTCAGCGTCAAGTACAAGAGCTACTCGACAAAGGTTACATACGTGAATCCCTTAGTCCTTGTGATGTTCCTGTTATATTAGTGCCTAAAAAGGATGGAACTTGGCGTATGTGTGTTGATTGTAGAGCCATTAATAATATTACTATTCGTTATCGTCATCCTATTCCTAGGTTAGATGATATGCTTGATGAATTAAGTGGCTCTACCATGTTTTCCAAAGTTGATTTGCGTAGTGGATACCATCAAATTCGCATGAAATTAGGGGATGAATGGAAAACGGCATTTAAAACTAAGTTTGGATTATATGAGTGGTTAGTCATGCCTTTTGGGTTAACTAATGCACCTAGCACTTTCATGAGATTAATGAACGAGTTTTTACGTGCTTTCATTGGACGATTTGTGGTAGTCTATTTTGATGATATACTGATTTATAGCAAATCTTTGGAGGAACATTTGGATCATTTACGTGCTGTTTTTATTGCTCTACGTAATGCACGTTTGTTTGGTAACCTTGGGAAGTGCACCTTTTGCACCGACCGAGTATCGTTTCTTGGCTATGTTGTTACTCCGCAGGGAATTGAAGTTGATAAAGCCAAGATCGAGGAGATTGAGAGTTGGTCGCAGCCCAAAACCGTCACACAAGTGAGGAGTTTTCTTGGCCTCGCTGGATTCTATAGGCGTTTTGTGAGAGATTTCAGCACCATTGCTGCACCTCTCAATGAGCTTACACGCAAGGATGTGCCTTTTACTTGGGGTACCGCACAGGAAGAAGCCTTCACGGTATTGAAAGATAAGTTAACACATGCTCCTTTGCTCCAACTTCCTGATTTTAATAAGACTTTTGAGCTTGAATGCGATGCTAGTGGGATTGGTTTGGGAGGTGTGTTATTATAAGATGCTAAACCTGTTGCATACTTTTCTGAAAAATTGAGTGGGCCTAGTCTGAACTATTCTACTTATGATAAGGAATTATACGCTCTTGTTCGGACATTAGAAACTTGGCAACATTATTTATGGCCCAAAGAATTTGTTATACATTCTGATCATGAATCTTTGAAACACATAAGAAGCCAAGCAAAACTTAATCGTAGACATGCTAAGTGGGTTCAATTTATTGAGACTTTCCCTTATGTCATTAAACACAAGAAGGGGAAAGATAATATTATTGCTGATGCTTTGTCTCGTCGTTATACTATGCTTTCACAACTTGACTTCAAGATATTCGGTTTAGAGACACTCAAAGATCAATATGTACATATGCGGAATTTAAAGATGTATTGCAGAATTGTAGAGAGGGTAGAACATGGAACAAGTTTGTGCTTAATGATGGTTTTGTGTTCCGTTCTAACAAGCTATGCATTCCAGCTAGCTCTATTCGTCTTTTGTTGTTGCAGGAGGCGCATGGAGGAGGATTAATGGGACACTTTGGCGTGAAGAAGACGGAGGACGTACTTGCTACACATTACTTTTGGCCAAAGATGAGACGGGATGTTGAGCGTTTTGTTGCTCGCTGCACTACATGTCAAAAAGCTAAGTCACGACTCAATCCTCATGGTTTATACATGCCTTTACCTGTACCTAGTGTTTCGTGGGAGGACATATCCATGGACTTTGTTTTAGGCTTGCCTCGAACAAAGCAGGGGAGGGATAGCATATTTGTTGTCGTGGATAGATTTTCTAAGATGGCACATTTTATACCATGTCATAAAAGCGATGCTGCTGCTAATGTTGCTGATTTATTCTTTCGTGAGATTATTCGCTTACATGGTGTGCCCAATACTATTGTCTCGGATCATGATACTAAGTTTCTTAGCCATTTTTGGAGATGCTTATGGGCTAAGTTGGGGACTAAACTACTTTTTAGTACTACTTGTCATCCCCAAACTGATGGACAAACTGAAGTAGTCAATAGGACTTTGTCTACTATGCTTAGGGCTGTTTTAAAGAGTAACTTGAAAATTTGGGAAGAATGTTTACCTCATATTGAATTTTCTTATAATCGTTCATTTCATTCTACCACTAAAATGTGCCCTTTTGAGATTGTTTATGGTTTTCTACCTCGTGCACCTATTGATTTGCTGCCTCTTCCATCTTCGGAGAAGGTTAATTTTGATGCTCAGCAACGTGCTGAATTGACATTAAAAATGCATGAGTTAACTAAAGAAAACATTGAGAAAATGAATGCTAGATACAAGCTTGCTGGTGATAAGGGTAGAAAGCATGTTGTGTTTGAACCAGGAGATCTTGTTTGGTTACATCTACGTAAAGATAGGTTTCCTGATTTGCGCAAGTCTAAGTTAATGCCACGAGCTGATGGTCCCTTTAAGGTTTTACAGAAAATTAATGATAATGCATATAACTTGAGCTACCTGCAGATTTTGGGGTTAGTCCCACATTTAACATTGCAGATTTGAAACCTTATTTGGGAGAAGATGATGAGCTTCCGTCGAGGACGACTTCAATTCAAGAAGGGGAGGATGATGAGGACATCTCTACTAATGTTACACCCACATCTTCACCAACTACACATACTGGACCAGTTACTAGAGCACGTGCACGTCAACTAAATGATCAGGTACTTTCGTTTCTTGCGAATTCTTCTAATGTTCATGAACATATGATGCTGCCTAAATTAGATTCTTTTGTTTTGCTTATGAATGAAGGACCTAGCATGGACAAGAAGGACGGTCATTGGAGCGGGATCAAGCATGGAGAAGAAGGTGCGCGCGCGGGAAATAACAATGGAGCTTCAAGTGGGGATTTTCGCACTTTGAAGCCACCATAAGGCATGCATGAATGCTTGGACGAAATACACGAGATGCCACTTCATTATTTTCGATCAAGAGCAATTTATTGGTGCTGCGTCACCTTAATATTGGGCTGGGCCCATGTAATTTCGAAATACCACATTATAGGCTGTTTTTAGAGTCCGTATGTGTGGGGAAACCGAGTTAGGATTGTTTTCGGGCCCCACCTCCAAGGGGTCACGAAAATCCCCTCTGTTCCCCCATATATACAGCCCTTAGGGCGTCGTTTAGACTTGGGTTTTAATTAGATTTAAGTTAGCCATAGCCGCAACTTCGAGTTCTTCGTTTGTGTCGTCCGACCAGGCCAAGACCGCATTGGAACCCCAACTTCTGTTAATCTTTCATCTTATATTCGCAATATCCAGATTGCAATTCTTAATTCTTGCTTGTTCTTCGATTGCTTGCAGGAATTGACCTTCGTGGTCAGGTTGATCGTGCATCCGCGGGATCAATAACCTCTCGGAGTTGGTTTAGCGATTGCTAAGGCGCAACGTCTTCGCACGTTCGTAGTCGGGTCGTGAAAGTCTACTCCACCAAAATCGATCTCCATCATCTCATCGAAACATCGGGACACCTTCGCCTCTATCACTCATGCTCAAGTTTCAAGGTAAAGGGAGGTGGGGTTTCAACATGCAGAAGTGCCAGCTTTGACTTGGCTAGTCCTATACTACGAGTACCAGAATGAGGTAAGAAACGTACACGAGTCCACTACCAAGTCTCCAATCAATACACCACTATGGTTACTTCCCCACGAGGAGCACACCATAGCACTCACGCTTATCTTGTGAGTTTTAGAAGTATCCATTCAAGTTGTCTAATAATCAAGCACAGCTTTCCAAGTAGTCCATGACCGCGGACGCGGCTATTCGAATAGTTTTGTTAACCCTGCAGGGGTGTCCCGCTACACACACATGACCATCAGTTACTGCCAGGTCTCGGCACCATTCAAGGAGTGTCAGCGAGGATATTCACCACAATACTTCGCCCACAGCTCCGTTCTAGTCCAAGGAGTCAACTGTCTGAGTTCCAAACCCAACTGAGGGGCATCCCATCCAGGCCGGATGAGAGGGGAACCCATCCAGGCCGGATGGTCAACTGAGATGGGTCCTCATCGCCCGCTCACAAGTCTAAATGATTATGGGTGGTGAAATCCCATACTCATAGACAAGTCGCCTCAACCATATTATCGACTGAATTATAACTCTTACATAAACAAACTCCAGCCCGATCACTTAGTCGGGGTCTAGGACAGGCTCGATCATACAACAAAGTGTGCACGTGATAGAGTCAAGAGCAATCGTATCGCGATACCCCAAGCTGCGCACATCTAAGGGCCACTTGGTGTATAAAAGACCGCCAACCAGATCACAACTAAGGTCTCGAAAACCCATACTAAGACATGCATGTTATAAACATACACGCAGCACACATGCCTAGTATGAACAGCAGGTATCATCACATAACTCTACAAAGTACTTCTTTATTGACTTGCACATAGAGTACACAAAGATCACACGCATGTGATGAACATTACATCATACAACGGAAGCAAATTAGGTCTGAGTATAGACAAGTTTAACAAATGGCTTAGAGAAGCCTTGTAAACATACATGCCCATCCACGAGGGACCAGCCTGCTGTCTGGAACTATACTACCAAGGTCAACGTCGAGCTTCAGGAAGGTGTCTCCATCGGGGTCTGGGTTTCCATCTAAAACATAGAATAAGCAAACGTGAGTACAAAGTCGTACTCAGCAAAACTTACATCAGAACTATACTACTCATGCTCAAGTTTCAAGGTAAAGGGAGGTGGGGTTTCAACATGCAGAAGTGCCAGCTTTGACTTGGCTAGTCTTGTACTACGAGTACCAGAATGAGGTAAGAAACGTACACGAGTCCACTACCAAGTCTCCAATCAATACACCACTATGGTTACTTCCTCGACCTCCCCACGAGGAGCACACCATAGCACTCACGCTTATCTTGTGAGTTTTAGAAGTATCCATTCAAGTTGTCTAATAATCAAGCACAGCTTTCCAAGTAGTCCATTACCGCGGACGCGGCTATTCGAATAGTTTTGTTAACCCTGCAGGGGTGTCCCGCTACACACACATGACCATCAGTTACTGCCAGGTCTCGACACCATTCAAGGAGTGTCGGCGAGGATGTTCACCACAATACTTCGCCCACAGCTCCGTTCTAGTCCAAGGAGTCAACTGTCTGAGTTCCAAACCCAACTGGAGTTCCGGCCGAGCTTCCAGCCAGGACTCAAACCATGTAGGCACGACTGACAAGCCCACCTCGACGGATGGTTCTCCGCTTGACAAGCCATGTTCTACAAGCCCTACCATGAATGTCACATTTCATTTCCTTTATCTTTCTATGCATATGCTGAATGGAAAACCCAAACTAGGTGTGACTCCTGGACTTTGATCGGGGTGAGTTACTAGGTCGAGAGGGGTCAGTGAGCCCAATGTTTGGTTGTACTCTTTGTCTCGGATTACCATACAAGAACTCGGGCTTAAGGCGGTGTTCAACGAGACAACCCACTGTGTACTCCTACACAGCCTCGCATCGTTCACCTTGTATTAGGGTAGATTCACCAACACAGTTTCACTTTCATCAACACCATGTTCACTATCATCATCAAAAGCATCCTCATTGTAAACTCTAAGCATGAAATAGGCAGTAAAAGTTGCAGGGGACACATGATATCAATCAACTCCTATGTCAGCTAGGATTGTGGTTTGCTTACTACTGTGACAAGATGATAGGTCATGCATCGGATATGGGTTCAACTATGCGGTAGAATCGATACAAGGTGATCTCCTAAACATGCATAAGCGAGACTGAGAGGGAATTGGGATTTTATAGACATGATCAATGGGGTTTGCTTGCCTTGCTGATGATACACAGGGTCTTAACGGTGGTCTTCTTCTTCGGGGGTGATCACCGTCTTGAAAACATTGTTACCGTCACAATCATCAACAAAGGGGGGCAACATTGAAATAGAATGCACATACACATGATATAGTTGTCCATGATGTGATTGCTTCTGTTTTGTGGAAAATTCAATTTAAATGAAGTGTATTGCATTTGGAATGCAAATTCAAACTCCATATGTTGCTCAAATTAGCCAAGTTGCAAATGCTTTTGTTTGATCATTGTAAACCATGTGATCATGTGTGTGATATGTCTCTGATGTACAAGTGATCATGTTTGCATTGCAATGGTTCAAATTGGAATAGCATTTGAATTTAATCTGGATTAATTCCAATTAACCCAAATAGCAAAAGCTACTGGTACCATTTTAAAATCAACTCAAACATGGCTTAAAGTTGTATATTTGGATATATTATTTTCTTCTGATCATTTTTCATATATTATATGTTTAATTTGGAGTTAATATGAATTTTCTATGATTTTTCAAAGTATAAAATGATTTTCTGGATTTTCTCTGATTTTCTTTTAATTGGAAAACCAGTTATTGCGCAAGAATGACCTCATGCTTGCGTCAGGGGGGGGCTCTGGCCAGTGGGGCCCCTCTGTCAGCCTTAGTGGGGGTGAAAACCCTGTTAATTTAAACTAACAGTGGGTTAGGGGGGCCAGGGGCCCACCCGTCAGTGAGGGGTTAGGGGGTTTAGCGAGTGGGTTAGGCCCTAATTAAATCGGGCCCGCCGGCGGTTAGCCGGCGGTGCCACTGGGCACGGAGGAGGCTTGTCGGAGTTGCCCAAATGGACACGGGCGGGCACGGGATTTGCACTGGGATGTGCCCCGTGCTCGTCCGCATGAAGTGGAGCACGCAGGGGTCACAGGGGAGCTCTGGAGCGACGGCGGCATCGACTTGCTCGGCGGCCGTGGCTCTGCTCCGGCGAGATCAGGCTATGGGCCACGGGGAGAGGCCGGGGTTAGGGGGAAACGACGGGTAGCTCACCCTGATGACAAAGGAGCCGACATCTAGGGCTTGGGGAGCGCGGTGACCACGAATTTGACGACGAGCTCGTGCAGGTCCGGTGAGTCGTCGACGACGAATACGGCGACTCGGGGCCGACTGGGCTTCTGATCTGCTGCAGCTCGATGAAGAGGAGGGTCTGGTGATGCTGGACAAGCTTGCGCGGCGTCTGGCGGCCGCTGGCCACGCAGGCGCGGCGGCGGTGCTCTCCGGTGCGCTCGGCTGGTGAAGAATCCGGCAAGGGGAGAGAGCTAGAGGGAACAGGGAGAGGGGGAAAGGACGTGTGGTGAGCTGGGCATCTCTGTGGCACGAGAAGGGGGCAGGGGGCGGCCTAGAACACCTCGGTGGCCACGACGTCCACGGCGGCTTCGGCAAGCCGGGCACGCAGTTGTGTGCTCGTGACCGGGGGAAGACAACAACGAGCTGGCGGGCTGGGCCAGCTTTGTGGGCTGCGGGGGGAATGAGTTGGGCCAGTTCCCAAGTAAGCTTCCTTTTCCCTTTTTTGTTCTGTTTTCTTTTCTGCAATTTGTTCTGTTTTGATAAAACAAATACCAAAACATTTTATAAAAATCCCAAAACTTTAATTTGGACTTATGTGACATATAACTAGCCACTTATAAAGTTTGGGGATTTTTGAAATTCAAATAATTTGAATTTCAAATCAAATAGGGTATTTAATTAATTTCCAAGCCCTATTTGGAATTTTTGACAAATCTTGGTGCATGCAGTGGGACCCACTTCACTTTATATGTGATCATGCATATTTATAAGACTTTTCAAAAATACCAGAGGAATTTTTGGAAGCAATTTTTGTCTGGCCATTTAATTAAATTCTTTAGGGCTTTTCTTTTCCCCATTTTTGAATTTCTTTTGAAATTTTTGCATGATGCAAAGGGATCAAGCAACCCTAGCACTTACCCTAGTTGGGGCTGTGACAATCATGCTGGCGTCAGCAAGACGTGTGGCCAGCCCTGACAGGGGGGTCCCACTGGTCAGTGGCTAGGGGCTTAATTATTCTTCTTCTTAAATTAAACTTTGTTTAATTAAGGCCCTGGGCCCACTGTCATAGAGTGTTTAGGGGGGGATTAGAAGTTAGGGTTAGGCTCTAATGGCCGGCTTGACGCGGTGGCCTCTGTAGACGGCGGTGCTCTGCCGGAGCAGCGTTCCCGGCCACGGGAGGGCACGGGGAAGGCGCGGGTGTGTTCCCCATGCTTGCGCGCATCGAGTGGAGTAGGCGGGGGTCTCAGGGGAGCACCAGGGCGACGGAGGCGTCGAGCCCGCGGCGGTCGGAGCCACTGGTGTCGACGGGGCAGCGACTCAGGGCGCGGGGAGAAGAATGGGGAGGTGGGGAAGGACCGTGAGCTCACTGGGAGCACGATGAGGGGCACGACGTGGTTGGGGAGATCCTAGCGGCGGAGGAATTGCTCGCCGGAGCTTGTGTTGGTCGACGGTGAAAGATTGAAGCAGGCGTCGTCTCCGGCGCGGCTTGAGCTCGATTGGCGCTGCAGCTCAACGAAGGCGACCTAGGGGCGTCCACTGGATAAGGTGGCGCGGCCCGAGGGGCTCGCTGGCCACGCGGGAGCAGCTGCGCAGCGACAGTGGCGCTCTCTGGTGGCTCGGTCTTACGCGGGATTTGGCGAGGGAGAGGGAGAGAAGACCAGAGAGAGGGGGGAAAAGAACGGGGGCGCTTCCAGGCATCCACGACGACAGAAGACGACGGGGGGGGGAGCAGGAGGTGGCGCCGGCCATGGCATGCCGGCCACGCAGCTCCCAGCCTGCCTGACGCAGGGTAGATGATGACCCTGCCCCCGGTGGGCTGGGCTGGCCGGCTGGGCCAAGTGGGCCTTGCCCCAGGTAAACTCTTTTCTCTGTTTTTCTTTTTATCTTTTATTCTTTTTTGTCTTTCTTTTTTTTATTTGATTTCTAAACCAAACCAATTTATAAAATTCCAAAACTTTTATGTGGGCTTAGGAGGCATATATAACTCCACACATAAAGTTTCAGAATTATTGAAATTATATTTAAATAATTTCAATTTTAAATACAATATTTATTTAATTTCCGAGGGCATTTTGGACTTTTAGAATAATCAGAGAGAATGAAGTGGGACCCTATAACAGCCCAGTTTTCACAAAAATTAAAAAATTTGTTTTCGGTGTGAATTGTTTGATTGTCTGATTTGTTTGCGGTGTTTGCATCCCCGATTTATCGATCGGCGATTATTTCTCCCCTCTTATCTCGTATCGGACGGAGACCGACCCTTGCCACCCTGACACTCGACCTTGCGACACCGGGTTTCACCCGATCACCGTCGCGAAAACCGCACCAGACCAGCCGCAGCCAACGGAACGAAAAACCCCGTTTAATAATTAAATGAGATATTTTTATAGCGCGCCGGAAAGTGTTCTCGAAACGGTTCCAACGCGAGGTGAATGCCTCCGGCCCGACGCGCTGATCGCACAGTTCGAAGTTTTACCCGAATCGGAGGTACTGCGGACCCCCGGCTGTCAGAAACGTGAGCACCGCGCGCGCGAGAGAAAAACCGGGGATGTTTTTGCAAACTGCCAGCCACCGGGGCTATATAAAGACCACTACACTCCCACCCCATTTCTAGGGTTTCCCTAGCAAAATTATGCAGCCACCCCCCCTCACATTAGCCCCAATTTTCGCTTTTGCCCATTTTCCTAGCAATTTTTATCCAGATCAATCCTAGACCGTCGGATCTGCGGATCCAACGGCCCAGGGAGCCCCATTCTCTCCTCTCTCTCCTCAGCCCGCAGCAGCTCGCCGCCCGCGGACCCGTGGCCGCCGCCGCCTCCCTCCTGCTCGACGCCGGCAGCCAGCCGAACCGCCCCGGCCTCCTCCTCTCCTCCCGCTCCCTTTCCTCCTCTCCCCCACTGCTCTCTCTGATCTCTCCCCTTTCTCCCGCAGGAGTTCCAGCGTCGAGCCGCCATGGCCATGGAACCGAGCTCGAGGAGCTCCAGCTCCTCCCTGTCCTTCCGCCGCGACTGGATCCGGCGTCCTGGAGCTGCCGCCGCCCCTGATCCGCGGCTGGATCCGCCGCCCCCGCTTGCACGCAGCTCGTCGGAGCCCGCCCCGCCCCTCGCCGGAGGCCGGCGTCGCGCCGCCGCGGTCTCTCCCGATCGGGAGCTCGGGAACGAGGCGTCCGGACCGGCCACCGCGCCCAGCTGGGCCGGCCTCGCCCCCTCACGGCCCAGCCATCCAGCGCCCCCAGCCCAACCGCCTCCAGGCCGGCTAGTGGGCCAAGCCCAAGGTGAGCTGCCCCTCTCTTTTTTCTTTTTTTTTCTCTTTTTTCTGTTGGGCCAAGTAGATTCGGCCCATTTAGTTTTTTTCTGCTGCTAGTTTTTTTAATAATTAGGCAGATTGTATTGTTTTATTGCGGTGCCCGTAACTTTTCACCGGTAGCTCCGATGGAGACGCTTTCTACATGAAAGTTGCTCTGTTTTGCGTGTAGATTAATAGAATGTTGTTTGTTGCCATGTTTGAGCTTGTTTACTTGTTGTCTACCTGCTAATTACAACTGCTTGCCACTGTAACTGCAATAACTGTTTAACTGTTGCTCTGTTTAAAATATTTCTTATATGTAACTTGACTAGAATTGCATGTAGATTGTGTTTTTGCTGTTCTTGCTTGCTAATAAAAATAATAAAATATTGTTTAGGGCAAAACAGTACCAAATGCAATAAATATCGTGGGGTCCGTAATAGTCGGCATGTATAGTTTTTACCCCCCACTTAAATTGACTAGCCCAGGTAGTTTATTTATGCTTCACCCTTGCCATGTTTGTGTGCTATGCCATGCTTCTGTGCTTTCCATGTTAACAACCTTTGTTGATCACCTGTAGCTAAGCAACTTGAACCACCGTAAACGTGCGGTATCGTCGTGTGTGACGAGTACTCCACTCAAATTGTTAGTAATCGCTCTCGACGGTAGGTGCGATGTCTCGTGTTGCTTCTTGTTGATGCTTGTTCGTGTTTGCCTCATAGTAATAGATGGTTGCTCGTTGATTGCTTTCCAGTGTTTATCGTCTTGTGTGCTTCCGCGGGTACCTCTCGGAGACGATGCGAGCTTGCGATCGACTACACCTTCGGAACCCGACTTATCAATAGGCAAGGACTATACATTACTTATGATCAATTCTATTTCAACCAGCGGTTTTCATGCTAGTCTAGGTTAGGTTCGATGTTTGATCCTACCACATGTTTACAGACTCTTTCAAACCGATACAGCCATGTCCCCTCCCAGCAAACCTTGTACTGCTATGTTACTTTTTCTCGTTGCTCAGCCCCTGCTTAGTATGCATGCTTAGGATGCTACGATGTTACCCTGTTACTCCTTGGTTTGGGATATCACCTTATTATTATTGTTGTTGATGATATGATTATTATAATGTTGACTATATTCGACGAAGGATGGAAGGTCTAGGCTATCCCGCCACGACGCTTTGTTCCGTTCGAGTCACCTAGGATCCGAGTTCCGGGTATTGGTTTTAAGACTGAGCGTCCTAACCCCGTGTGGGATTTTATGGGGTCCCCTTTTCTTACCTATCTAGCTTCAAACATTTCTAGTGGTGGCCCAAGCTGATTTACCATTTGAAAACGTGTGTGTGCTTGGTTGGGCCCCCAGCTGTTTTAAAACAACTTGGGCTAGTGGAGACTTTATTTCTCTGTTGGTCCACCCGATCAGCTAGGACCCGGTTTCCCATGTGTGATTACCGGCAATCCGACCTGCGTCATACGGAAGAGTTCGATCCGAGAGCGTGGCCACCTTTTGGATTGGGTGTCGTCTCCCGGGGGCCACCCGGATTTGTTCGTTGTTAGTTAGAGGGACCTGTCGTTTCGGATCTCTCGGAAATAAATCATAAAATGGTTGCCTATGATGGGTAGCAACTGAGAGAGATGGACGTGCGTGCGGAGCCTTGTAATGGGCAGTTGGTACACCCCTGCAGGGTTAAATCTTTTCGAGAAGCCGTGTCCACGGTTATGGACGACTTGAGACCTACTCCTTGTTCATAGACAACAACAACTGTGATAATCTTAATATAACTTGATCAACGTGTGTGTGCCTTCACTGCTTCTTCTTCGTCGGGATGCGAAGAGGAGGACAAGTGATAGAGGCGAAGGTGTCCCGATGTTTCGATGAGATGGTGGAGATCGATTATGGTGGAGGCGACTTTCATGATCCGACTACGAACGTGCGAAGACGTTGCGCCTTAGCGATCGCTAAACCAACTCCGAGAGGTTATTGATCCCGCGGATGCACGATCAACCTGACCACGAAGGTCTAATTCCTGCAAGCAATCGAAGAACAAGCAAGAACTGAGAATTGCCATCTGGATATTGCGAATATAAGATGAATGATTACGAAAGTTGGGGTTCCAATGAGGTCTTGGCCTGGTCGGATGACACAAACGAAGAGCTCGAAGTTGCGGCTATGGCTAACTTATATCTAATTAAAACCCAAGTCTAAACGACGCCCTAAGGGCTGTATATATGGGGGAACAGAGGGGATTTTCGTGACCCCTTGGAGGTGGGGTCCGAAAACAACCCTAACTCGGTTTCCCCACACATACGGACTCTAAAAACAGCCTATAATGTGGTATTTCGAAATTACATGGGCCCAGCCCAATATTAAGGTGACGCAACACCTATAATTGCTCTTGGACGAAAATAATGAAGTGGCATCTCGTGTATTCCGTCCAAGCCTTCATGCATGCCTTATGGTGGCTTTAACGTGCGAAAATCCCCACTGGAAGCTCCACTGTACTTTCCCCCGCGCGCACCTTCTTCTCCATTCTTGATCCCGCTCCAATGACCATCCTTCTTGTCCATGCTAGGTCCTTCATTCATAACCAAAACAAAAGTATCTAATTTAGGCAGCATCATATGTTCATGAACAATAGAAGGATTCGCAAGAAACGAAAGTACCTGATAATTTAGTTGACGTGCACGTGCTCTAGTAACTGGTCCAGTATGTGTAGTTGGTGAGGGTATGGGTGTAACATTAGTAGGGATGTCCTCATCATCCTCCCCTTCTTGAATTGAAGTCGTCCTCGACGGAAGCTCATCATCTTCTCCCAAATAAGGTTTCAAATCTGCAATGTTAAATGTGGGACTAACCCCAAAATCTGCAGGTAGCTCAAGTTTATATGCATTATCATTAATTTTCTGTAAAACCTTAAAGGGACCATCAGCTCGTGGCATTAACTTAGACTTGCGCAAATCAGGAAACCTATCTTTTCGTAGATGTAACCAAACAAGATCTCCTGGTTCAAAAACAACATGCTTTCGACCCCTATCACCAGCAAGCTTGTATCTAGCATTCATGCGCTCAATGTTTTCTTTAGTTAACTCATGCATTTTTAATATCAAATCAGCACGTTGCTTAGCATCAAAATTAACCTTCTCCGAAGATGGAAGAGGCAGCAAATCAATAGGTGCACGAGGTAGAAAACCATAAACAATCTCAAAAGGGCACATTTTAGTGGTAGAATGCACTGAACGATTATAAGCAAATTCAATATGAGGTAAACATTCTTCCCACAGTTTCAAGTTACTTTTTAAAACAGCCCTAAGCATAGTAGACAATGTCCTATTGACCACTTCAGTTTGTCCATCAGTTTGGGGATGACATGTAGTACTAAAAAGTAGTTTAGTCCCCAACTTAGCCCATAAGCATCTCCAAAAATGGCTAAGAAACTTTGTATCACGATCCGAGACAATAGTATTGGGCACACCATGTAAACGAATAATCTCTCCAAAGAATAAATCAGCAACATTAGCAGCATCATCGCTTTTATGACATGGTATAAAATGTGCCATCTTAGAAAATCTATCCACGACAACAAATATGCTATCCCTCCCCTTCTTTGTTCGAGGCAAGCCTAAAACAAAGTCCATGGATATGTCCTCCCACGGAACACTAGGTACAGGTAAAGGCATGTATAACCCATGAGGATTGAGTCGTGACTTAGCTTTTTGACATGTAGTGCAGCGAGCAACAAAACGCTCAACATCCCGTCTCATCTTTGGCCAAAAGAAATGTGTAGCAAGTACGTCCTCCGTCTTTTTCACGCCAAAATGTCCCATTAATCCTCCTCCATGCGCCTCCTGCAACAACAAAAGACGAATAGAGCTAGCTGGAATGCATAGCTTGTTAGAACGGAACACAAATCCATCATTAAGCACAAACTTGTTCCATGTTCTACCCTCTCTACAATTCTGCAATACATCTTTAAATTCCGCATCATTTACATATTGTTCTTTGATTGTCTCTAAACCGAAAATCTTGAAGTCAAGTTGTGAAAGCATAGTATAACGACGAGACAAAGCATCAGCAATAATATTATCTTTCCCCTTCTTGTGTTTAATGACATAAGGGAAAGTCTCAATAAATTCAACCCACTTAGCATGTCTACGATTAAGTTTTGCTTGACTTCTTATGTGTTTCAAAGATTCATGATCAGAATGTATAACAAATTCTTTGGGCCATAAATAATGTTGCCAAGTTTCTAATGTCCGAACAAGAGCATATAATTCCTTATCATAAGTAGAATAGTTCAGACTAGGCCCACTCAATTTTTCAGAAAAGTATGCAACAGGTTTAGCATCTTGTAATAACACACCTCCCAAACCAATCCCACTAGCATCGCATTCAAGCTCAAAAGTCTTATTAAAATCAGGAAGTTGGAGCAAAGGAGCATGTGTTAACTTATCTTTCAATACCGTGAAAGCTTCTTCCTGTGCGGTACCCCAAGTAAAAGGCACATCCTTGCGTGTAAGCTCATTGAGAGGGGCAGCAATGGTGCTGAAATCTCTCACAAAACGCCTATAGAATCCAGCGAGGCCAAGAAAACTCCTCACTTGTGTGACCGTTTTGGGCTGCGGCCAACTCTCAATCGCCTCGATCTTGGCTTTATCAACTTCAATACCCTGTGGAGTAACAACATAGCCAAGAAACGAGACTCGGTCGGTGCAAAAGGTGCACTTCCCAAGGTTACCAAATAAACGTGCATTACGTAGAGCAATAAAAACAGCACGTAAATGATCCAAATGTTCCTCCAAAGATTTGCTATAAATCAGTATATCATCAAAATAGACTACCACAAATCGTCCAATGAAAGCACGTAAAACCTCGTTCATTAATCTCATGAAAGTGCTAGGTGCATTAGTTAACCCAAAAGGCATGACTAACCACTCATATAATCCAAACTTAGTTTTAAAAGCCGTTTTCCATCCATCTCCTAATTTCATGCGAATTTGATGGTATCCACTACGCAAATCAACTTTGGAAAACATGGTAGAGCCACTTAATTCATCAAGCATATCATCTAACCTAGGAATAGGATGACGATAACGAATAGTAATATTATTAATGGCTCGACAATCAACACACATACGCCATGTTCCATCCTTTTTAGGCACTAATATAACAGGAACAGCACAAGGACTAAGGGACTCACGTATGTAACCTTTGTCGAGTAGCTCTTGTACTTGACGCTGAATCTCCTTCGTCTCCTCCGGATTGGTACGGTATGGCGCACGGTTGGGCAACGAAGCACCGGGAATTAAGTCAATCTGATGCTCAATCCCTCGAATAGGTGGTAATCCCGGTGGTACGTCTTGTGGAAAGACGTCAATAAACTCCTGCAAAAGGTCAGTGACAACAGGAGGCAAAGAAGGAGGCAATTCCTCAAATGAAAACAAAGCTTCTTTGCACACAAAAGCATAGCACACATATTGACTAACATCCAAATCTGAAATATCAACCTTAGTAGCAAGCAAAGTTGGACTAGTCAATTTAATTTCATTAGAAACAGCAGAAGAAGATTTGCTATTAGTCTTATGTTGTTGCTCAAATTCTTTGGCTGCTATCTCATTCTCACTCTTATTTTTCTCCTGTTTTGCTTTACTAGCTCTAGCAAGATCATCTTTCACAATTTGTTCAGGAGACATAGGAAGTAAAGCAATATTTTTATCCTGATGACCTAGAGTAAACTGATTTGTCCTACCATGGTGTACAACATTCCTATCAAATTGCCATGGTCTACCAAGTAAAAGAGAGCATGCTTGCATGGGTACCACATCACAATCAACATAATCAGCATATGCAGCAATGCTAAAGTGCACACGAACAGAACGCGTTACCTTAATCTTACCACTATTGTTAAACCACTGAATATAGTACGGATGGGGGTGTGGTCTTGTGGTGAGAGATAGCTTCTCCACCAACTCCATGCTAGCCAAGTTGTTGCAACTCCCTCCGTCAATGATGATGCGAACCGAACGTTCTTTCACCACTCCCTTTGTGTGGAACAAATTATGCCTCTGGTTTTGCTCGGCCTTCGTTACCTGCACACTTAATACACGTTGAGCAACCAAACTAGCATATTTATCTGCATCATCAGGAGTCATATACTCTATATCATGAGCATCATCATGAGCACCCTGTTCCTCATGAGCAATGAGAACTAGAGTCTCCTCATCATAGTCACTCGCTGACTCATACCCACCATCCGCCGTAATAGTCATCACACGCTTGGAGGGACAGTCTTTTGCGAAGTGACGTCCACCTTGGCACCTGCGACATTTAATATCACGATCTCGTGCTTGCCCTGTGGACGCCATGGATGAAGAAGAACTCGCTGCTGGACCACTCTGTGCACCCTTGAAAGGTGGCGCTGGCTGTTTTGGTGGCTCCCTGTAAGAATGAGCGGCTGAAGTAGATGGTGGCGCAGCAGGACGTGTGGATGTAGAAGCTCCACGCGATGTCCATGATGTATTTCGTCCTGCAGAAAAGTTAGGTCTCGTAGCGGCCTGTCGATCCTGCACTTCACGTTCAGCTTTACAAGCAAGATGAAACAAACGAGTGATAGTAGCAAAGTCCTTGTATTCTAGAATAGTTTGTATCTCCCTGTTTAAGCCACCCATAAAACGTGCAAGCATAGCTTCATTATCCTCTACTAGGCCACATCTAATCAATCCAGTTTGTAATTCTTGATAATATTCCTCTACAGAATTTTTTCCTTGTCTCAAACGCTGTAATTTTTGTAACAATTCACGTTGATAATAAGGGGGAACCCAGCGAGTACGCATAGCATCTTTTAAAGCAGCCCAAGTAGTTGGAATATTATTAGCATGTAATCTACAATGTTCAGACCACCAAATAGATGCAAAGCCCGTGAATTCACAAACAGCAGCAGTAACACGTCTATTCTCAGGATATTGTAAACATGTAAAACGTTGTTCAGTTTCTAACTCCCAAGTAAGATAAGCATCAGGAATATATCTACCCTCAAACGGCTTAAGATTCAATTTAAGTTTAGGCACATGTTCATCATCGCGTACCTGAGGGGGTGGTTGGTGTCGACCGTGGCGAATGTTGGGACGTGGACGTCCAGCTGGCTGCTCATAGGCCGCTTCCTGTTCCACCTCCTCCTCGTAATCACCCTCGTAGTTGTCGTCCAGGCCGACGTCAGAAGCAGCAGCAGCAGCAGTAGCAGCAACTGCAGCAGCAGGAGGAGCACCAATACCAGCAGCTTGTCCACGCGGAAACAGAATACGTCGTGCACGTGGTAGTGGCGGTGGCTGTGGCTGTGCTGAAGGTAGGCGTGCGATCAACTCAGTAAACTTGGCGTCGAGCTTGGTGTCGATCATCTTCTCCACGCCATCAATCGCCTCTGTAAATCTGGTCTCGATGTCCTGCACCTGTTGAGACATCATACGTGCAAATTTATCATGTAGCTCCTTGTTTGTCATGTTCTCCCAATCGGGTGCATCCCGCGCCACTTCATCATGTGATCCTGGCATGGTTAGCAGAAATAGAAAACACCCCGGAATATGATCCTACTGCTACTAATGGGATGGATGTGGGGTGGTGGAAAGCACAAATCCGTCAAGCTTTTCTTACGTTCTTACCGATTCTTACCTAGCAGCAGGTGGTGATGTACAACCAACGGGTCAAAACTCTCAGAGATGTGGTAGAGCGATGGCCAGGCGGTGTCAAAACGCACGATGTAGAATATATGTGGAGCTGTAGGAAGGCTGACAAGTATGGTAGGAAAAACTCAACAGTAATCAAAACAGAGATGCAAAGCTGAATAAACACTCAACGTCGGTACTGTGCTGATCCTAGGCTAGACCGTACTAGAGACGCGAGCCTAAAACACCAACGAAAGCACGGCGCGGCACGTAACAACTGTGAAGCACACTCTGAATTTTTTTTTCTCTCTTTTTTTTTTCTTTTTTTTGCTTTTTTTTTTTGGCGATGCGGGACTGCGGGGGTTGAAAAAGGGCGAAAAAATCACTATGGTGGCGAACGTCTCAAAACGAGTTTCTGGACCTAAGGAACGTATGGGCACGAAATTTTTTTACCCCTGAAATTTTTGGCCTAAAAACTGCTCTGGAAAGCGTGCCAGACTCTAATCAACTCAAACTATGCTGGCTACGGAGATATCACAAACCGAACGGGTGATGGAACTCGACTCGGATCGGTAGGTTGTGGTGGTGTGTATGGACTCTGCTTGGCGGAACGTGGTGGTGTATCTGGACTCGGATTGGCGGAACGTGGTGGTGTACTACTGTTCGGCGGCGGCGTGACAAAACTGTGATCAGAACTCGAAACTCTAAGGTAACTAGATGCTAAGATCAGCAACTCGACACAACGATGCAACCGCAAATTCAACAATGCAAACTACTGTAAAGAAAACTGGACAAAGGCTCGGACTGTTTTGGGACGTGATGATCTAACCCTAATTTTTTTTTGTTGGCTTTTTCGTGGACTGTAGGTATGAAGAACAGAACCAATCTAGACTACGAAAACTGGTAAATCTCACCGAGCAACCTGGAAATCTGATACCACTTGATAGAGGCGAAGGTGTCCCGATGTTTCGATGAGATGGTGGAGATCGATTATGGTGGAGGCGACTTTCATGATCCGACTACGAACGTGCGAAGACGTTGCGCCTTAGCGATCGCTAAACCAACTCCGAGAGGTTATTGATCCCGCGGATGCACGATCAACCTGACCACGAAGGTCTAATTCCTGCAAGCAATCGAAGAACAAGCAAGAACTGAGAATTGCCATCTGGATATTGCGAATATAAGATGAATGATTACGAAAGTTGGGGTTCCAATGAGGTCTTGGCCTGGTCGGATGACACAAACGAAGAGCTCGAAGTTGCGGCTATGGCTAACTTATATCTAATTAAAACCCAAGTCTAAACGACGCCCTAAGGGCTGTATATATGGGGGAACAGAGGGGATTTTCGTGACCCCTTGGAGGTGGGGTCCGAAAACAACCCTAACTCGGTTTCCCCACACATACGGACTCTAAAAACAGCCTATAATGTGGTATTTCGAAATTACATGGGCCCAGCCCAATATTAAGGTGACGCAACACCTATAATTGCTCTTGGACGAAAATAATGAAGTGGCATCTCGTGTATTCCGTCCAAGCCTTCATGCATGCCTTATGGTGGCTTTAACGTGCGAAAATCCCCACTGGAAGCTCCACTGTACTTTCCCCCGCGCGCACCTTCTTCTCCATTCTTGATCCCGCTCCAATGACCATCCTTCTTGTCCATGCTAGGTCCTTCATTCATAACCAAAACAAAAGTATCTAATTTAGGCAGCATCATATGTTCATGAACAATAGAAGGATTCGCAAGAAACGAAAGTACCTGATAATTTAGTTGACGTGCACGTGCTCTAGTAACTGGTCCAGTATGTGTAGTTGGTGAGGGTATGGGTGTAACATTAGTAGGGATGTCCTCATCACAAGGATAGGATAGGTGTTATGTTTGCGTATGTAGTTGATAGCAAGACTTGTTGGAGGCGATTCCTCATCGAATGCTTGGCTTCTTATCTTACTCTCTAGATCGTTAGCCACTTCATAAATGCTAGTGCGGCAGCAACCTCACCACTTACCCCTTCCTTACCGTAAACTACTAGTTGTCCTAGAATGACGAGTGATGAAGTCCTTGCTGGGTCAGTTGACCACTACAGTTGGATGCTGAGTACCTCTGTACTCATGATACTACCCCCAAACTCTTTTCAGGGTTCTCGATCGATGACAGGTATGGTGATCGACGTTTCACGTGGAGACTCGACGACGACTAGTTAGGCGGATCCCGGCGGAGGGCCTGGACCCGTGTGGTTATGGGATCGATGTTTTTCTCTTTGTCACTAGGCATTTGATTGTAGTATGTACCCAGACATATATCTTCCGCTGTTGTATTGTATTAAGTCAGTTGTATGCCGATTGTATGAGATGTTGTATCCTTGTATCTGTAATGTTGTGATATCATGTTGGAAATCCGGGGCATATGGCTTTGTCATATGTCGCGGTGGGACCGATATGTGCTTCGTCCCCGGATCTGGATGGGAACATCTAGATCTGGAACAGTACCGCATATCGGGCCTTACAGACCCACTTCACTTGAAATGTGATCATGCCCATTTATGAGTTTTTTCAAAAATTACAAAGCATTTTTGGAAAAAGATTTTTGTCTGGCCTTTTATTAAAATTATTTTGAGGCTTTTTCCTTCCCCATTTCTTTTCTTTTGCAAAAATTTCATGATGCTAAAATCCAAGCTAGGTTAAACACAAACCTAAGTTAGGGTTCTGGCAACTCGCCCCCACTCAAAAGAATCTCGTCCCGAGATTCAGAAGTCGTCGGGAAGAGGGTGGGGTACTCAGCTCGTAGACGATCCTCTCGTTCCCATGTGGCTTCTTTCTCTGAATGGTGTGACCACTTCACTTTGAGGAATCTGATCTTCTGACGTCTGGTGCTACGCTCGGCTTCATCAAGAATACGAATAGGGTACTCTCGATATGAAAGATTATCTTGGATATCAAGCATTTCGTGGTCTACTTCGCGGATGGGGTCCTTGAAGCAACGCCTGAGTTGAGAGACGTGGAAGACATCATGAAGCTGGGAGAGGTGAGGGGGTAGTTCCAATTGGTAGGCAACTTCTCCACGTTTAGCGAGAATGCGAAAGGGACCAATGTAACGTGGGGCCAACTTGCCTTTTATACCGAATCGTTGGGTTCCCTTCAGAGGAGTAACCCGAAGGTAAGCCTTCTCATCCAGATTATAGCTTTCTTCCCTATGATGACGATCATAATAGCTTTTCTGACGAGACAGGGCTGTTTTCAATTTCTCACGAACAATGCGAACCTGCTCTTCTGCATCCTGAATCATATCCGGTCCAAAGAATTTTCTTTCACCGGTTCCTGACCAGTTTAGGGGTGTTCGACATTTCCGTCCATAGAGAAATTCAAAAGGAGCCATGCCCAAATTAGATTGGAAGTTATTGTTATACGCAAATTCGGCAAAAGGAAGAGAGTTTTCCCATTTCTTTCTGAATGAGATAACACAAGCTCTGAGCATGTCTTCGAGAATTTGATTGACCCTTTCTACTTAACCACTGGATTGCAGGTGATAAGCGGTGCTAAAGGAGAGGTGGGTTCCCATAGCATTCTGAAATTTTTCCCAAAATCGAGAAGTGAAAAGACTACGACGGTCTGAATTGATTTCCAAAGGAACACCATGAAGAGACACGATTCGGGATACATACAAGTCCGCTAACTGGCTAGCAGTTATAGACTCGAGAACAGGAATAAAGTGAGCAACATTTGAAAGTCGATCAATGACAACGAAGATGGCATCATTTCCTTTCTGGGTTTTTGGAAAGCCAGTGATGAAGTCCATACTAACTTTATCCCATTTCCACTCGGGGATTGGCAATGGTCTAAGAGTACCAGCAGGCCTTTGATATTCAGCAATGAACTGAGCAATTTCTCGCTTCATCCTAGTCCACCAAAATCTCTGGCGTCGATCTTGATACATTTTAGTACTACCGGGATGAATCGAGAGGGGAGATTCATGGGCTTCTCTAAGGATTAGCTGTCTAAGGTTCTTATTCTTTGGTACTACTATCCTGTTCTCGAAGTATACAGTACCTTAATTTTCTAGGGTAAAACATTTAGCCTTACCACTAGCAATGTTTCCTTCGATGTATCGGATACCTCGAGCACGTTTCTGTGCAGCTTTGATTTGATCCTCAAGAGTTGGTTTCACTACTAACGTGGAAAGGAATCCATAAGGAACAATCTCAAGATTAAGCTTTCGAAGTTCCTCATAGAGAAGTGGTTGATACTGTTGTAACATGAGGTTGTTCCAATACGACTTACGACTTAGTGCATCAGCCATGACATTGGCTTTGCCTGGGGTATAAGAAATTCCTATGTCATAATCTTTTATCAACTCAATCCAGCGTCTTAGCCTGAGATTAAGATCTGGCTGGGTGAATATGTATTTGAGGCTTTGGTGGTCGGAATAGATCTGGCAGTGATTACCAAGGAGGTAATGTCGCCAAGTCTTCAAGGCATGAACAACGGCAGCGAGTTCAAGATCATGGGTAGGATAGTTCTCTTCATGTGGACGCAACTGGTGTGAAACATAAGCTACCACATCTCCATCTTGCATAAGTATGCATCCTAACCCTTCTCGTGAGGCGTCAAAATAGATCTCGAAATTCTTTTTGGTGTCTGGAGGCGCAAGTACGGGTGCAGAAGTCAATCTTCTTTTTAGCCCTTGAAATCTTTCCTCGCACTTGGGGGCCCATTCGAATTTCTTATCTTTCTTGAGGATGTCACTTAGAGGCTTTGCAACTTTGGAGAAGTTCTCGACGAAGCGGCGACAATAGCTTGCTAAGCCAAGAAAACTCCTCACTTGCTTAACCGATTCAGGTGGAGTCCACTCAAGGACGGCCTGAACTCTCTCGGGATTGACAGCAATGCCTTTGGCAGAAATCACGTGGCCTAGATAGGTCACTTCTGGTAGCCAGAATTCACACTTTGAGAATTTGGCATATAGGCGATGCTCTCGAAGTTTCATCAATACCAGCCTAAGATTCTCAGCAGGTTCTTCTTCGTTCTTCGAGTATATAAGGATGTCATCGAGGTAAACTACGACAAACTTGTCCAAATACTCCATGAAGATCGAATTCGTCAAGCGCGAAATAGTGGCTGGGGCATTGGTTAAACCGAAGGACATAACGGTGTACTCATAAAGACCATAACGAGTTGGGAAAGTCGTTTTGGGAATGTCCTCGTTTCGGATCTTGATTTGATAATAGCCTAATCTCAAATCCATCTTGGAGAAGACAGAGGTTCCAGCAAGTTGATCATAAAGATCCTTGATCCTGGGCAGTGGGTACTTGTTCTTTATCTTCTCTAGAATTAGCGGGCGATAGTCTACGCACATCCTTTCTGTTCCATCTTTCTTCGTTACGAACAGAACGGGGCAACCCCATGGAGATGAGCTAGGGCGGATGAAGCCTTTTGCCAACGAAGCTTCAAGTTCGATTTTGAGCTCAGCTAACTCACGTGGGGCCATTCTATATGGGCGTCTGGATATTGGGGTGGTTCCTGGGATAAGATCTACCAAAAACTCTACAGATCTGTCAGGTGGTATGCCTGGCAGCTCTTCTGGAAAGACATCCGGGATGTCACGAACCACCGGAATGTCTTCAATGTCAGAAGGGGAAGCACATTAAAAGAATGCAGCTGGGTTCTAGACCTTGGTGAGGTGTAGTCAATTGTCTGGCCTGAAGGATGGATGAGTTTAACTGACTTGGCTTTACAATCAAGGACATCATTCTGTCTTGATAACCAATCCATTCCTAGGATGACATCAATGTCTGAAGACTTGAGGGCTATAAGTGAAGCAAGGAATACTAAACCCTCAACTGCAATTTCATTCTCATGAATCACCATAGTGGTGCGCCATTCAGATCCTGGGGTGCGCACTACTAAATGAGTAGATAACATTGAAAAAGAGATGTCATGCGACAATGCGAAACCCTGGGACATGAATGAATGAGATGCTCCTGGATCAAAAAGAACAGAAGTTGGGATGGAATTGACTGGAAGGGTTCCGAGTACAACATCGGTTGCCTTATGGGAATCCTTAATGGATACATGATTCACATAACCATGTTCATAAGCACGATGCTTGACATTGGAAGATTTGGGTAGTGGCTTAGCACGATGAAAGGCCTGCTTGGGATTAGGAATGGTGGCTACATGATTTTGAGGACACTTTCGAACATTGTGGCCGGATTGTCCACATTGGAAACAAACACCACGTGGAATGAAAGGAACATGAGCACTTGATTGTCCAACAAAATTCCGAGGAAGATTGGGTTGAGGTGGACGATATATGGTGGTTGATGGTCTAGAAGCACTTACAGCATGACTGACGTCACTGAAGGGAATCCATACATAGCGTTTCCGAGAACTTGAGCTAGAAGATGGTGCAAACTCACGATCACGCTTACGAGACTCTTCGTACAACTCATTTCCATACTCGGCCCTGAAGGATTTGTTGACTAAATCCTGGAAGTTGACGAACTCGTGATGATTCAGGTCATGAAAAAGGACGGGGCTAAGTCCCTTGCGGAACCTTGTCTGTTTCTTGGCATCGGTGGATATCTCGTCTTGGGCATAACATGCTAGACGAGTGAACTTAGTCCGATACTCATGAACAGACATCTTTCCTTGGGTCAGATTGCAAAACTCTTCTTTCTTGCGCTCCATCAGCTGATCCGGAATATGATACCCTCGGAATTCATCACAGAACTCTTGCCAAGTCACCACGTGACTGTAACAGCCCACATGTAATAAGCTATCAAACACCGTGTAATTTATTTCCTCTGTTGGACTTGTAACTTGGCATGGTGGATGTGTATGTCATTTCATGTGGTGAGTTTAATTGGCTTTGAGATTGGAGTCATGTTGGGTTGTTTTTCTTTGCATCCAAAGTGGTTCAAGAAGGACATTGATGGAATTTTCCTTGTCACATGCTCCCTCCTCTTGAACCCAATTTTGGCCTAGTCATTTCTTTTTCCTTTGCAAGGGTTTTAAAATCCTCAAAGCATTTTTGCCACCACCAAAACAGTAGCCCTAGTTCAAAGTGATTTTGAATTAAAAAAGGGGCCACATTTTTGTTGTTGCCAAAATTGGTCAAACCAATTTTGAAAAATCTAGGAAAATGCAAGGATTAAAAATTTCAAGCTCATGGAATTTGGAACCTTCTGTTTTTCTCTCAAAAACTCTCCAAAGGCTTTTTCTATTTAATTTTAAATAGAAAAGGATGTTGTTTTACTTTTGGGGATTTTTTTTTCACTGCATGCAAAATTGATCAACCAATTTTGGATGTTCAAGTTTGTTTTGAGGGGTATTTTAAAAATGTTGTGGTATATTTAAATTACCCCTTTCCTTTTTCTTCTCTTTTTATTTCACTGCTGTTCATTTTTTTTAAAAAGAACAGAGGGGCCCTAGCCATTTTTCTCCTTCTTTCTTGGCCTAGCCCACCTGGGCCCATCCTTCTCTCGGCCCAGCTCCACCGAACGGGTACACGCTCCCCTTCTTCTTCCTTTCCAGCGTGTACAGCCGCTTTCCCCTCCCCCTCTCTCACAGCTCCCTGCCACGGCGACGGTGGAGCCCGGAGCGCAGCGAGAGCCCCTCTCCTCCATTTAAGCGCGGCGAGAGGACCCCCGGGAACCCTAGGTTCCATTCCCCTCGCCCTCTTCTCCCGCCGCCGCCTCCCGCGGCATCGGTTCCCCCTCCTCTGTTCGCAGTAGAGCCGCCGGTGAGTGGTGATTCGGCCGTCGATCGGTGAGGCCGGCGAACGCGCGACTGCTAGACGTCCTGGTGTTCCTTTTCCTCACCTATCTCCAACCTGCAGGTCGGAACTAGGGGACCCGAGCTCCACCCAGGTTGTCGTCTCCGCCGGGACCGACGTCCTTCTCAACGGCAGGCCGAGCAACCCCGTTCCGTGGCGAACCTGCGAGCTCTCCCTCAACCTCCCCTAGGTGAGCTTGTGGCATCTCCCCTTTTCTCTGATGCGCAAGCACATCCCAGAGTCGAGTCGTTCCCCTGTTTTTTTCCCGTCTTGTGGTGCCGCCGTAGCCGTTCCGGTCTCCGTGTTCCGACGAGTAGTTGCCAGGTGTTGCGCGTGTGTGCAGATGGGAGCCCTGGTCTGCGTAGAGGCGATGAGCACGTCTGGGTGGCTGAGTGCCGTGTGATTCCTCTTTGAGCCTCGGCAGGCCCGAGCAAAGCGCCGCCCGGAGTTTTGCGTCGATCAAGTCGGCTCCTTTTCCCTCGTAGTGGTAAATTGCCGGCTGGAATGGACACAAGGTTGTCCTGAGTAGAGGTTCCCGCTTCCGCTCGAGTCGACGGCGTGCGCTGGGTGGGGCTAGCACCGCCGGAATCCCTGGTGCATCGTGTCTGAGCCTCGCCGTCAGGATGCTCTCCGTTCAGAGCAGGGTTCCGCCGCGATCTTCCGGCGACGGCAAGCTGCTGCCTTTGGGACCCCGGAGCGATCCTGTGGGAGAAATGGATTCCCTGATGTTCCACCTACGCGCGGTGCCGCCTCGTTGGGTCATTGGAGCTAGAGGAGGGACGCCGTCGTCGCAGGAAGGGGATGCCGGAGTTCGCCCGTCGACAGAACCGGAGTCTGAAGATTCAGTTCAGTGCGCTTTTTCTTCAGTTAACGCGCTGGGGGAATGTTTTCTTCCTTCAGTCGGACTACTGGACGTGAACCTGCTCGTAGCCCAACTGGTGGGCGCCTCCTAGTAAGACCGTGAGGTCGCGGGTTCGAATCCGCCGGGTGCTAGCTCCCCCCCGTTTTTCCTTTTGTTGTGCCTTGCCGTCGAGGGAGTGGCTCGGCCCACAGGGGGCTGCTGGGTCAGCCCAGTAGGCCACCGAAGGAGGCAGCCCAAGTGGCCAGGCCCTCCTACCTTTATTTATTTATTTATTGTTTTCTCTTTTTGTTTATTTCTTTTCTGGTTTAAATTCAATTTGAATTTGAATTTCAAATTCAAATCTGAATTTGTCCATGTTGTCAAACAGGGGCATCCCATATATGAACTTGGGGTAATTTTGCACAAGGAAGTGCATGGTGATGATGACTTGGTCATTTGAGCCCACTTAAAAATTCATGTGGTGCAATTTTGCACCCAGCCCCCTACACCTCATTGGATTTGCAACTGTCTTTTGCAAATTCAAATGTGGACATATTATATATGATTTTGGGGTGTTTTTCTGCAAGGGTTTCAATAGTGATGTCCTCATGAAGTTTTGAACAACTCATGAATCAAGGTGTGGTCACATGATCCAGGAGCATCCAGATCTTTCTGCCTGCAGCATTTTCAACTTCAGTGCATTTGAAATTGTTGATCGTCTGATCTTTTCAATCTTGTTCCATGTCATCTTCTTCTGCAATTCAGCCCTAACATATTGTCATATGTTATGTGGCTGGGCTCCAACTTTTGTTGCACCTTCCTATGTGTCAAGTTCACCGACACTACTCCGTCTCCGGAATCTTTGTTTACTCTCATGTTATTTAAATTCTTGTAATGCTTTGTTGGTCATGTCATGCTTTCATGCTACTTACACCTAAATTTAGGCTTAGGCCAAAGCCATTACAATGTAAATAAAATGCATATGAAAGTGACGACTTGTCGTCATCACCTTCATTTAAACTTGACTAGACAGGGTCATACCATGTAAATAAAACTTGAACATGCCATCCTTGTTTGAGGTTGCATCAGTTGCTTACTTATGTGTTTTCCTTGTCGGTATTCTTACGATTAGCACCCGAGACTGACGAGGAGACTTACGTGGAGCTGTCCGACACCGAGCCCGAGTCTACCGTGGGTGCTGCTTCGACTACCGTACCAGGCAAGGGGGAGAAACTGCGTCATTACTTTATAACTTTCTGCTCATGCCTACCTGTAGATCTAGAACGTTGTTGCTTGATCCTATCTACCTTATATGCCATGTTGAAACCCATACAGCCATGATCCCCACATCCCAGCAAACCATTGTGCTGCTAAGTTACCGCTGCTCAGCCATTGCTTAGTGTGGTTAGAAAACTTGCTGCTTACCCTATATATTTATGGTTGGGATATCATGCTATAAAAGAAGTTGGTTGATATTTATTATTGTTAAATGATGTTAAATTATATTCGACGAAAGGTGGAAGGCTGGACTATTCCCGTCTGGTGTTTTGTTCCATTGAGTCACTTAGGACCCGAGTTCCGGGTATTGTGTTTCTTGACGAGCGTGCCTAATCGTGTGTGGGGTTTTATGGGGCCCCCTTGTCTTACCTACCTATCCTCGTACAATTCTAGTGGTGGCCCAAGCTGGTTTTACTTTGCTCGTGTGTGTGTTGGTTGGCGCCCCAGCTATTTTTATTTAAAATAACTCGGGCCAGCGGGGCATAGTTTTCCGTTGGTCCACATCTGGAAGCTAGGGGGTTGCCCACATAGTTTGGGTAACTAACCCGACCTCGTCCAGACGGTAGAGGCTGATTCGAGAGCGTGGCCAGCTCTAGAGTTGGGTGTCGACTCACCGGGGGCCACCCGGAGTTGTGCGATGCTAGCTAGAGGGACTCTGACGTTCCGGAGTTTCAGGCGCTTACCTAGCCAAGTGGAAACCGGGCGTACATGCGACGTCTATAATGGACAGTTGGTACACCCCTGCAGGGTAAATCTTTTCGAAAAGCCGTGTCCGCGGTTATGGACTACTTGAGACCTACTCCTTGTTCATAGAATAACATCAGTTATAATTATGCTATAAAACTTGACAAACCGTGTGCGTGCCTTGGTTGTCTTTCTTCGTCCAGGGGGACCGAGAGGGAAACGAGGTTGTGTTATGTTTGCGTAAGTAGGTGGATAGCCGACTAATGACACGTTGTCAGCGTAACTTCTTGGATCTCATCTCTGTTCTGATAGAACGAGTAGCCACCATATATGCTAGTACGGCTGCAACCTGTCTATGTCTTTACCTTACCGGTAGCGTTAGTTATTCCGTAATGACATGTTCTCACCCCCGTTTACATTTCTGTCTTTACCGCTTTGCCTGATCGGCCGCTGCAGTGGACTACTACCTCGACCCCAGCACCGGACGTTACTTCGTGGAGGTGCCCCCGGAGGATGACGACGAGTACGAGTACCCTGACCAGTAGGATCCTATAGTTGGGCTCAGACGTTCCCGTGGGTGGATCTTTATGTGTAGCCCTCTCTAGGGAAATTTGGATCTTGACCGTACTCGGTCCCTATTATGCTTCCGCTTGATGTATTGATGAGATGTACTCATGATGATGTCGTATTATTAGACAGTGGCATTGTATGCCCTGTTCTATTTATCTATCTATATGTATTTCTATCTTGTAGAGTTATGCTTTCTATACCTGTCGTCGAGAATCCGGTAGCGACACGAGTGCGAGTGTCGTGCGCCGGTGGCGTTTGATGCGCTTCTAACTCCGACCGGACGCGAAAGCGACTAGTTAGAGTTAGTACCGCATCAGGGGCCTTACAGTGACCTACAGGCTGCATTGCTATGAAATTCTCCCACCACTGAAGAGCAGCACCTTCCAGAAAGTATGCCGCAAATAGCACACGATCACCGAAAGCAACATGGGCTGTGTCAAGCTTACGCTCGAGGGAACGAAGCCAATCATCGGCATCGAGAGGCTAAGAAGAACATCGGAATACTGGTGGGTTGAGGAGAATGAAGTCCTGGATGGCAACAACACTATGACGCTGACGAGAAGTGTTCTGCTCAATACGCTCGAGAAGACGTGTCTGATCACGATGATTCTGCTCATCCTCCATCATGATTTCCTCTACAGAAGGCGGTGGTGGAGGATCTTCATCATCTCTATTACCAAGACTAAAATCAACACAACGATTTCCACCTGACATTCTGTGTGATAATAATCAACAATCAGAATAGGATTTATGATACACTTCTAAACTAAGACAACAAGACTATAATGCAACGGCATTGAAGTCATAGCCGGATAGCATAACGGCTGTGTCAGGATGAAAAAATGAGACAACCAACATGATGACAAACATCACTTCCTAAGAACACTATGGAATGATGACTCTGGAAGACCACAACACTCCTACATCTACAAAGAAGCAATCAACGAGATGTCCTAATAAATACATAGATGAGCCTAGTCCTATCTTCCCGTAGAACAAGATGAGGGTGACTCAGAACTCAGATCGATGGGGTAAGGATAAAAAAGAAGTCTTACGTTGTTCCCTTATACCCAAAGTAACTATATAACTATAGAATGCTAAACTCGACATCGGCCAAGGGTTTGATAATCCTACAGACAGTCCTGCTCTGATACCAATTCTGTCGGGACCCGGGGTTTGCGTATGTAATTCCTGTCACAACTCAATCATATGTAGAGCCGAGAGCCGTACCCACTTGTCTAAGCAGACAAGGCCAAGCACAGAACACTCTCAGAAAGCATCGAACATGAGGGGCATCCCATCTAGGCCGGATGATCAACTAAGATGGGTCCTTGTCGTCCGCTCACAAGTCTAAGTGATTATGGGTGGTGAAATCCCATACACATAGACAAGACGCCTCAAGCATATTCTCGATTAAATTATAACACTTACATAAACAAACTCCAGCCCGATCACTTAGTCGGGGTCTCTGGCGGGCTCAATCATACAACAAAGTGTGCCACATGACAGAGTCATGAGCAATCGCATCGCGATGCCCCAAGCTGCGCACATCTCAGGGCCACTTGGTGTATAAAAGACCACCGGCAAGAACTCAACTAAGCTATCGAACCTCACACTAAGACATGCACGTTATAATCATACACACAGCATACATGTCCAGTGTAAAAAGAAGGTAATCACAACATGAACTCTACAAACTCATAGTCTTTATAACTTCTGCTAAACAGAGCAGACATAGTAGTTGTATTACAAGCAGAGATCACATGACTGTGATCCAACATTACATCAAACATCAACGGAAGAAAATTATGTCTTAGTAAAGACAAGTTTAACAAATGGATTAAGAAGCCTGAAAGAAAATAGAACGACCCTCCAAAGGGCACATGCTGTTGTCTGGAACTATACGACTTGGTCCACGTCGAGCTCGAGGTAAAGGCCACCATGAGGGTTTGTGGTCTCGTCTCTAAAACATAAAATAAGCAAACGTGAGTACAAACACGTACTCAGCAAGACTTACATCAGATCTATACTACTCATCCTCAAGTATCAAGGCAAAGGAAAGTGGGGTTTCAATGCAGAAGTGCCAGCTTTGACTTGGCTAGTCCTGTACTACGAATACCAGAAAGAGGTAAGGAGCGTACACGAGCCCAAGTATCAAGTCTCCAACCAATACACCACTATGGATACTTCCTCGACTTCCCCACGAGGAAGCACACCATAGCACGCACACTTATCTTGGCAATTTTGAGAGTAACCATTCAAGTTGTCTATGATCAAGTAAAGGTCTCCAAGTAGTCCATAACCGCGGACACGGCTATTCGAATAGTTCATTAACCCTGCAGGGGTGTACTGCTACACACACGCACGCATCAGTTACCTCCTGGGAGTGGACCCTTCAAGTGAGTACCGGCGAGGATGTTGCCACGACACTTCACTCACAACACCATCTCTAGTCCTAGGGAGTCGCCTATTTGAGTTGGGACCACAATCGGAATCCCGCCGATTTTTCCAATGCGGACTCAAACGTTGTGTGTCCATCCATCAAGCTCAACTCGATCATGATCACTTGATTCAACTAGGCCACAACCTACTTCCACCACTTACCTTGATGTACCTGCTTGAGATCATTTAAAGTTCGAACTACTTGTGACTCCTGGACTTGGTCCGGGGTAAGGTACTAGGCCGAGAGGGGTCAGTGAGCCCAATGTGTGGTTTGCTTACTACTGTGACAAAATGATAGGTCATGCAAAGGAATAGGTTCAACTAAGCGGTAGAACGTATCATGGTGACATCCTAAACATGCATAAGCGAGAATGAGAGGGAACTGGGATTTTATCGACATGATCAAAGAGGGGGTGCTTGCCTTGCTGACGATCATGAAGTAACACTCTTCTGACGTGAGGTTGAACTCGTCTCCGAGATCAACTCTACCGAGAAGATGCAATCACCGAAGCACTGGAAGTAAAGCACACAATTGATAAATTACAATGCATAATCAATATGGCATGGTATGAAGATGTTCATGGGTGTGTTATGCTTCTGATGTTCATTTGATAAGGTTTGTATTGCAATGGTTCAAGTTAGAATGAACATAGCATTTAATTTGCATTATTTCCATTTAAGCCAAATAGCAAAAGCTACTGGTCCCATTTTATAATCAACTCAAACATGGTTGAAAGCTTGATATTTGGATAGAGCATTTTATTCTGAACAATTTTCATATAAAAACATTTCAATCTGAGTCAAGGTTTAAAAGTTATTCAATTTCAAAGTTTAGCTTATTTTATGGAATTTCTTATTTAAAACAATTGATTTGGCATTATTGCATCATGCTGGCGTCAGCATGACGTGTGGCCAGCCCTAACACGGGGGTCCAACTGGTCAGTGGATAGGGGCTTAATTATGCTTCTGTTTAAATTAACCTTTGTTTAATTAAGGCCCTGGGCCCACTCTCATAGAGTGGTTAGGGGGGATTAGCAGTTGGGGTTAGGCTCTAATGGCCGGCTTGACGCCCGTGGCCTCAGTAGACGGCGGTGCTCTGCCGGAGCAGCGTTCCTGGCCAGGAGGGCACGGGGAAGGCACGGGCGTGTGCCCCGTGCTCGAGCGCATCGAGTGGAGTAGGCGGGGGTCTCAGGGGAGCACCAGGGCAATGGAGGCGTCGAGCCCGCAGCGTCCGGAGCCACTGGTCTCGACGGGGCGGCGACTCAGGGCGCGGGCAGAAGAATGGGGAGGTGGGGAATGACTGTGAGCTCACCGGGAGCACGATGAGGGGCACGGCGCGGCTGGGGAGATCCTGGCGGCGGAGGAATTGCTCGCCGGAGCTTGCGGTGGCCGGCGGCAAAAGCTTGAAGCAGGCGTCGTCTCCGGCGCGGCTTGAGCTCGATTGGCTCTGCAGCTCGACGAAGGCGACCTCGGGGCGTCCACTGGACAAGGTGGCGCGGCTCGAGGGGCACGGTGGCCACGCGTGAGCAGCGGCGCAGCGACGGTGGCGCTCTCTGGTGGCTCGGTCTTGGGCGGGATTCGGCGAGGGAGAGGGAGAGAAGCCCAGAGAGAGGGGGGGAAGGAGTGGGGCGCATCCAGGCTTCCAGGCGTCCACGGCGATAGAATACGACGGGGGGGGGGGCAAGCAGGAGGTGGCGCCGACCATGGCATGCCGGCCACGCAGCTCCCAGCCTGCCTGGCGCGGGGTAGATGACGACCCTGCCCCTGGTGGGCTGGGCTGGCCGGCTGGGCCAAGTGGGCCTTCCCCCTGGTAAACTCTTTTCTCTGTTTTTCTTTTTATCTTTAATTCTTTTCTGTCTTTCTGTTTTTGATTTGATTTCTAAACCAAACCAATTTATATAATTCCAAAAACTTTTATGTGGGCTTAGGAGGCATATATAACTCCACACATAAAGTTTCAGAATTATTCAAATAATATTTAAATAATTTCAATTGCAAATACAATATTTATTTAATTTCCAAGGGCATTTTGGACTTTTAGAATAACCAGAGAGCATGAAGTGGGACCCACTTCACTTAAAATGTGATCATGCCCATTTATGAGATTTTTCAAAAAGTTCAAAGCATATTTTGAAAAAGATTTTTGTCTGGCCTTTTATTAAAATTATTTTGAGGCTTTTTTGCTTCCCCATTTCTTTTTCTTTTGGAAAAATTTCATGATGCTAAAATGCAAGCTAGGTTAAACACAAACTTAAGTTAGGGTTCTGACAATTGAGCTCCATAGCCCTTCCCGCCGTTTCCACCTAGTGCGCCTTCGTCGACTACGTCGACTACTGCGAAGTATTCGAGCACGGAGCCACTGCACACCGCACACGGTCGTCGTTCCCCTCCACCGCCTCTCCGCTTGCCATCGTAAATTCTGGCACCACCAAGCCCTTCGCCGAGCCCGATTAACGGCTACAATCTCCTGGCGAGCTGCTCTACTACCGCCAACGACCCGTTTCCCCTCCCGTGCCCCGTAGGCCGATCTGCCATTAGGGCATCGAGCTCGCTGTCGCCACCGTGTTCCTCCCCGCGGTCCAGCTCACGCTTTTGGTGTTTCGTTCGCGTCAGATCGTGCGCGTTGCTACGAGTAGCAGGTTCATGTAGCACATGCCCAAGGTTCCCCATTGTGGCATCGTCCTCGTCGAAGTCCGTGCCACTGCCGCCGCCGCGCTCGATGTCGTCGCCGCTCCGGTGCATCTCTGGCGAGGCCAATGCCACCAATCGACGCGGCACTCCCCCAGTAACACGTAGAACCCAACCCCGCTCAAAATGGTCGATGGAATTGAGCACACGCTCAATTCCGGTGAACTCTGTCGTCGCCGTTAATGTTCGTGTTGCTTACAGGTGGGCCCGCCCGATCAGTGGCTTAATTACCCCGAATGACCCACTGACCTGTGGCCCCCCACCCCCCTCTAATCTCTCTGTTAAGTTAACATGGAGATAAACTGTCAGGCCCAATATGCGGTACTGTTCCAGATCTAGATGTTTCCATCCAGATCCGGAGACGAAGCACATATCGGTCCCACCGCGACCTATGACGAAGTCATATGCCCCGGATTTCCAACATGATATCACAACATTACAGATACAAAGATACAACATCTGATACAATCAGCATACAACTGCCTTAAATACAATACACCAGCGGAAGATATATGTCTCAGTACATACTACAATAAAATGCCTAGGGGCAAAGAGAAAAACATCAACACCCATAACCACACGGGTCCAGGCCCTCCGCCGGGATCCGCCTAACTAGTCGTCATCGAGTCTCCACGTGAAACGTTGATCACCAAACCTATTGTCGATCAAGAACCCTGAAAAGAGTTTGGGGGCAGTATCATGAGTACAGGAGTACTCGGCATCCAACTATAGTGGTCATTTGACCCAGCAAGGACTTCATCACTCGTCATTCTAGGATAACTAGTAGTTTACGGTAACGATGGGGTAAGTGGTGAGGTTGCTGCCGCACTAGCATTTATGAGGTGGCTAACGATCTAGAGAGTAAGATGAGAACCCAAGCATTTGATGAGGAATCGCCTCCAACAAGTCTGCTATCCACCTACTTATGCAAGCATAACACCTATCCTATCATTGTCCTCCTCTTCGCATCCCGACGAAGAAGAAGCAGTCAAGGCACACACACATTGATCAAGTTATTAAGATTATATCAGTTATTGTTGTCTATGAACAAGGAGTAGGTCTCAAGTCGTTGATTACCGTGGACACGGCTTCTCGAAAATATTTAACCCTGCAGGGGTATACCAACTGCCCATTACAAGGATCCGCACGCACGTCCATCTCTCTCAGTTTCTACCCATCACAGGCAGCCATTTTATGATTTAGTTCCGAGAGATCCGAAACGACATGTCCCTCTATCTAACAACAAACAAATCCGGGTGGCTCCCGGTGAGTCGACATCCATCTCAGGAGACGGTCGCGCTCTCAATCTGGTCTCTACCGTATGACTCCAAGTTTGGATTGCCGGTTAATCTCACATGAGCCAGGTCCTCAGCCGGTCATGATGGGCCAGCAAGGAACCATGTCCTCACTGGTCCGGGTTGGTTTGAAAACTACTGGCGGACGACCATCACACACATGGTTCAAATGGTAAATCATCTTGGGCTACCACTGGAAATGTCTGAAGCTAGGTAGGTAAGAAAAGGGGACCCATAGCGTCCCACACGCGGTTAGGCACGCTCGTCAAGAGACACAATACCCAGAACTCGGGTCCTAGGTGACTCGAACGGAACAAAGCGTGCGGGCGGGATAGCCTAGACCTTCCATCCTTCGTCGAATATAGTCAACATTACAATAATCATATCATCCACAACAATATAATAATGTGATATCCCAAAACAAGGAGTAATAGGGTAATATCGTAGCATCCTAAGCATGCATACTAAGCAGGGTCTGAGAACGAGCAATAGTAACATAGCAGTACATGGTTTGCTGGGAGGGGACAGGGCTGTATCGGTTTGAGAGAGGCTATAAAACATGTGGTAGGATCAAACATCGAACCTAACCTAGAATAGCATGCAAACCATTGGTTATAATAGAATGGATCATAAGTAATGTATAGTCCTTGCCTTTTGATATGTCGGGTTCCGAAGGTGTAGTCGATCGCAAGCTCGCATCGTCTCCGAGAGTATCCGCGGGAGCATACAAGAAGTAAACACTGGAAATCAATCAACGAACATGCTTCTATTACTACGGAACAAGCACGAGCAAGCAATGAACAAACAAACACGATCAAGTATGATGCATGTCATTTTAATAACATGGCATGGATATAAGAATAAACAAGGTTAACGAAGCTTGGGTAGCAAGGGTGCAATGCTCCCAACAACCTTCTTATGCATTATGTAGGTGAATTATGCTCCGAAGGATCCTTATGTTATAATTGTTATAATGCATGATAATGGCATGAGAAAGAAATGAACAAGAATTGCCCACCATGAAGACGGACCTCACGTTGGGATTCTTTAACTTAAGGAGATGCAAAAATGGCATGGCATAATATGATGCCCGTAACGCAATATATTGCAAGCAATGAAGGAGAATGGGATTACGCTACCGGTAAACTACGGTCAACGGAAGAACTGCGATGCTCGGAACATGGCAAATGAAATGAAGAATTGCACCATGTGCAACACATGACGGGTTCATGTGCAAAAGTGCACATCACCAAAATGATGCAAGCCCATATTGAAAAATGAACAGCACCATTGGGTTCCTCATATTTTTCTACCCCAAAATCATGTATGGCATGATATATTTAGGGCAAGGAAGCACATTCACAAGCAACGCAAAAAGATAGCAGATCTGGATGAATTGCAGCAAACTGAAAAAGAAAAGGAGGAAACCTCAACTGGGATGGCTCTCCAACGAAGTGGCCCAAAATCCTCGTGGGGTGGCTTGGCACTGCCCACGGGCGATAGATAGCAAATGGGTCGAACCCACTGCTGCGCTGCAAACAAAAGAAGCAAAAAAAAGTGGGGAGCCAATGCATCAGGTGGGGATCGAACCCAAGATCTCTCAGTACAAACCACGGTGCCCACGCCACTGCACTATGCTCAGGATCAAAACAAGTTATCTAACGCAAACTTGATAAACAAGACATGCTGTGAAAAATAAAATAAAAGAAAAATAGAGGAAACTGCAGTATAATCGTTCCCATGGGAGATCGAATCCAGCACCTCACGCATGGAACTCTGGGCACCAAGCCACTGCGCCACTCTACAAATCTCAATAGAAAACATGATCTTCCTAAGCTAACTTATGCACACGTTAAATGACAAAAATATGAGCAAATATTCTGTTACGCGCTGCAACGCAAAAATATCAAAAAAAGGGGCGCCTTGCCTCCGCTGGGAATTGATCCCAGAACCTCACGGTTGTAACCGCTTCGCCAGCACCACTGGGGGCTATGTCGTCGAGTCGTGATGAGAAATCACTTCGACCAAAGATGAACTATTCATGCCGCGACATACATAACTAAACTGAAGAACACAACATTGCAAGTCTGAACTTGACGAAACTAGAATCGGGATTCAGTGCGATGGCGTCGGCTACAGAGGACAACGACGAGATGGGGCTACACGGAGCGTGGCCTAGGAGGCCAAAGGCATGGCCTTGCACCACGAGAAGGGGCGCGCGCACATCCTGGCCGCTCTCCTGGACGGACGGAAGCACGCCAGGAGCACGGCGACGAAACAGGCACTCGTCCTACGACCATCTACACGAGGATCAGGAGGGAAGGGAGGATGAGGAGAGCTCAGAGCGGGGATCTCGTCGTCGACGAACAGCTCAGGGAGGCACCGGCTTGACGGCGAGGCAAAGACGGAGGCAACGGCCGTCGGGTGCGGGGGAGGAGACAGAGACGAGACAGACGCGGATGACGAGGACGCAGCCGATGGTCCCGAGCACGTCGGCTCGTTTCCTCGCGGCTAGTGGCGTGCACGGGCTCAGAGAAGATGAGCGCCTCCACGGCGTCGTTGATCGGACGCAGGGGCGCCCAAATTCATCCCATGGACCTCCTGTCAATGGTGTGGCCGGGCAGAGAAGAAGAGGGAAAGGGATATGGCGGCGGGGAGAAGGAAACCCTAGCGAGGCGAGGGTGTAACAGCCCAGATTTTGCAAAAATTAAAAATTTTGTTTTCGGTGTGAATTGTTTGATTGCCTGAATTGTTTGCGGTGTTTGCATCCCCGATTTATCGATCGGCGATTATTTCCCCCCCTCTTATCTCGTACCGGACGGAGACCGACCCTTGCCACCGTGACACTCGACCTTTGCGACACCGGGTTTCGCCCGATCACCGTCGCGAAAACCGCACGAGACCAGCCGCAGCCAACGGAACGAAAAACCCCGTTTAATAATTAAACAGGTTATTTTTATAGCGCGCAAGAAAGTGTTCTCGGAACAGTTCCAGCTCGAGGTGAACGCCGCCGGCTCGACACGCTGATCGCGCAGTTCGAAGTTTTACCCGAATCGGAGGTATTGCGGACCCCCGGCGGTCAGAAATGTAAAAACCGCGCGCGTGAGAGAAAAACTAGGGATGTTTTTGCAAACTGCCAGCCACCTGGGCTATATAAAGACCCCCACACTGCCACCCCTTTATAGGGTTTCCCTAGCCACAAAATTGCAGCCACCCCCCTACACTTGCCCCAAATCTGCCCAAAACACCTCCTACCCCGAAACCCTAGCTTCCAAGCGTTTTTGGCCGTCAGATCTGGAGCTAGACGCTCCAGATCGCGCCACGTGTCCTTCCCAGCCAAACCGGGTTGCGCTGGGTCCGCCTCTCCGCCGCCAGGCCCGAGCCAGGCCGGATCCGCCGCCGCACCTCCACCGTGGAGGAGCTTCTCCGGCCAGCCGCCGCGGCTGCCGACTCCGGTGAGCTGCCTCCTCCCGTTCCCCTGTCTCCTCCCTGCTCCTCACCCCATCCTCTCTCCATCCCGCAGGGAACCGTGCCTCCGCCGGCGGGATTCAACCCACAGCCGCGCCATGGCCAGGGAACCGTCCGTGCCGAAGCTCACCGGGAGCCACCGCGTCCTTGCCGGCGTCGTTGGGCTCGCCTGCCGCCGCGCCCATCACCTCGCCCGAGCCCGGGTCCACGCCACCGCGGCTGCGCCGCCTCCCCTCGCCGGCATTGACGCCGCCGCCGACCCTCGAAGACCCGATCCAGATCGGATCGGGCACGAAGCCTCCAACCGCCGCCAGCCCCTGGTGAGCCTCCTCGCCCGTGTGGGCCGGCCAGCCCAGCAAGCCGCGGCCTTCCAGCCACCGCCAGCCAGGGCCTTGGCCCAATGGTGAGGCCTTCCCTTCTTTTTCTTTTCTTTCCCTGTTTTTTTTTCCAGATTTGGTAGATTGTATAGTATCTTTGCGATGGCTATATCTTTTTAACGGTAGCTGGGATTGCGACGCTTTAAACATGTAAATTTCTTAAAATTATGTGTAGTTTAATAAAATGTTGCTTGTTGACATGTTTGACTTTGTTTACATGTTGTTGACCTGCTAATTACATCGCATGCCACCGTAAATTGTTTATTTAATAACTTTTTATCTGTTGCCCCGATAAAAATGTTTCTTATATGTAACTTGACTAGAATTGCATGTAGATTGTGTTTATGCTGTTCTTGCTTGCTAAATAAAATAATAAAATATTGTTTAGGGGAAAACAGTACCAAACATATTTATTTTGCGGGGTAAATAGCGATGTGCCATGTGTAGGAATTTTACCCTCTTAAATTGACTAGCATAGATAGTTTACCTTATGCTCCACCTCTTGACATGTTTGTGTGATATGCCATGATTGAGTGAGATGCCATGTTTGTGTGATATGCCAATTTGAACCATTCTAAATGTGCGGTATCGTCGTGTGTGACGAATGCTCCACTTAACCTGTTAGTAACCGCTCTCGGCGGTAGGTGCGATCTCCCGTGTTTCCTTCTTGTTGATTCTTGTTCGTGTTTGCTTCGTAGTAATAGATGCTTGCTCGTTGATTGCTTTCCAGTGTTTACCGTCTTGTGTTCTTCCGCGGGTACCTCTCGGAGACGATGCGAGCTTGCGATCAACTACACCTTCGGAACCCGACTTATCAACAGGCAAGGACTATACATTACTTATGATCCATTCTATTTCAACCAGCGGTTTGCATGCTAGTCTAGGTTATGTTCGATGTTTGATCCTACCACATGTTTACAGCCTCTTTCAAACCGATACAGCCATGTCCCCTCCCAGCAAACCATGTACTGCTATGTTACTATTGCTCGTTGCTCAGCCCCTGCTTAGTATGCATGCTTAGGATGCTACGATGTTACCTTGTTACTCCTTGGTTTGGGATATCACATTATTGTTATTGTTGTTGATGATATGATTATTATAAATGTTGACTATATTCGACGAAGGATGGAAGGTCTAGGCTATCCCGCCCCGACGCTTTGTTCCATTCGAGTCTCCTAGGATCCGAGTTCCGGGTATTGGTTTTAATACTGAGCGTGCCTAACCGCGTGTGGGATTTTATGGCGTCCCCTTTTCTTACCTATCTAGCTTCAAACATTTCTAGAGGTGGGCCAAGCTGGTTTTACCATTTGAAAACTGTGTGTGTGACTGGTGAGCTCCCAGCAGATTTTCAAATACCTCGGGCCAGCGGAGACATGGTTTCTTTGTTGGTCCACACCTGGAAGCTAGGGGGCTGCCCACATCTGTTTGGGTAGCTAATCCGACCTCGTCCAGCTGGAAGAGTCTGATCCGATAGCGCGGCCGGCCTTTGTATTGGGTGTCGACTCCCCGGGGGCCACCCGGATTTGTTCGTTGTTAGTTAGAGGGATGTCGGGACCCGTGGTTAGCGTATGTAAGTCCCGCTACGACATAGTCATATGGAGAGCCGAGAACCGTACCCACTTGTCTAGGCAGACAAGGCCAAGCACAGAACGTTCTCGGAAAGCGTCGTACGTGAGGGGCATCCCATCTAGGCCGGATGATCAAGTGGGATGGATCCTCAACGTCCTCACACAAGTCTAAGTGATATGGGTGATGAACTCCCATATTCACAGACAAGTCGCCTCAACCATACTATCGACTATGTCATAACTCTTACATAAACTTACTCCAGCCCGATCACTTAGTAGGGGTCTAGGGAGGGCTCGATCATACATCAAAGTGTGCACGAGACAGAGTCTCGAGCAATCGCATCACGATGCCCCAAGCTGCGCACATCTAAGGGCCACCTTGTGTATAAAAGACCGCCAGCCATATCACAACTAAGGTCTCGAAAACCTATACAAAGGCATGCATATTATAAACATACACACATCACACATGCCTTGTATGAACAGCAGGTATCATTGCAATTCTCTACAAAGTATACATTTTATTGATAACTCTCATAGAGTGCACATAGAGATCACAAGCATGTGATCCAACATGACAACAGACAAGCGGAAGCAAAGTAGGTCTGAGTACAGACAAGTTTGACAAATGGCTTAAGAAGACTTATTTAAACACAATCCCTCCACGAGGGAACCAGTCGTCTGACTGGGACTAAACTAGCTTGGTCTTCAGTCGTCGAGCTCGATGAAGAATCCACCTTCGGGGTCAGTGGGTTCATCTAAAACATAGAATAAGCAAACCTGAGTACAAAGTCGTACTCAGCAAGACTTACGTAGGAATTATACTACTCATGCACATGTATCAAGGTAAAGGGAGGTGGGGTTCAAATGCAGAAGTTCCAGCTTTGACTTGGCTAGTCCTGAACTACGAGTACCAGACATTGAGGTAAGAAGTGTACACGAGTCCACTACATTCTCCAACCAAGTACACCACTATGGTGCCTTCCTTGACTTCCCCACGAGAAAGCACACCATAGCACTCACACTTATCTTGGCAAGTTTTATAATTATCCAGTTCAAGTTGTCTAATAATCAAGCTAAGCTTTCCAAGTAGTCCCTTACCACGGACGTGGCTATTCGAATAGTTTTGTTAACCCTGTAGGGGTGTACCGCTAAACACACATGATCATCGGTTATCGCCTTTGTACTCGACACCGTTCAAGAAGTGTGGGCGAGGATGCTCACCACAACTGTTACCTCATAGCCGATCTATTCCAAGAAAGAAGCCTACCTGGGTTGGCTACCACTATCGTGAACCCGGCTGGTTTACCGAAGTGGACCCAGATGATGTGTGCATGGTGCATAAGCCGGTATCGGTTGAGTCGTTCTCTCACTTAGCAGCCAGGCCACAAACCTACCAGAACACCGAACTACTGCGACATCTGGACATTGAAAGGGATGATTTAATAGGTTGGGAGGGGTCAGTGAGCCCAATGTGCGGTTGTACTCTTCATCTTGGATCACCACACAAGAACTCGGACTTAGGGCGGTGTTCAACGAGACAACCCACTGTGTACTCCTACACAGCCTCTCATCGTTCACCTTGTATTAGGGTAGATCCACCAACACATTTCCACCATATTCCACATGACCACTACCATCCCGACTCACATAACAGTAACAACATTGTATCACTCTAAGCATGCAATAAGCAGTAACAATTGCAGGGGCCACATGATATCAACCAACTCCTACATTTGCTAGGATTGTGGTTTGCTTACTACTGTGACAAATGATAGGTCATGCAAAGGAATGGGTTCATCTATGCGGTAGAAACGTGGCATGGTAATCATCCTATACAATGCATAAGCGAGACATGAGAGGGAAGTGGGATTTTATCGACATGATCAATGGGGGTTTGCTTGCCTTGCTGACGAGGTTCGCTATCGGGGTCTTCAACGAAGGCGGCAGCCTCCTGTTCTGGTTCCACCTCCACTCGACAAACAACAAGCAAGGGAGCACAATAAGTACCATGAACAATCACATGGTTGAAGGATGAAACTTGATGTATGTTTCTGATGTGTGAGGCAAGTCCATTTAAAAGGAGTATATTGCAAATGAAATTGCAAATTCAAACTCCAATTTGAATTCATTTTAGCCAAGTTACAATGCTATTGTTTGAGAAATGCAACTCATTTGGAAATGTGTATGATATGCCTCTGATGTTCAAATGAAATGTGGCATGTTGTTAAGATTCAAATTTCAAAAGCATTTGAATTTAATTTGATTAAATTCAAATTAAACCAAATAGCAAATGCTACTGGTCCCATTTTAAATTCAACTCAAACATAGTTTGAAGTTGGATATTTGGATAGATTATTTTCTCTTGATCATTTTTCATATATTATATGTTAAATTTGGAGTTAATATGATTTTTCTATGAATTTTCAAAGTTTCACTTAATTTCTGCAATTTTCTGATTTATTCTTTAAATAGAAATTCTCTTTATTGCGTCACAGTGACACAATGCTGGCGTCAGGGGGGCCACTGACCACTGGGTCCCACCTGTCAGCCTCTGGTGTGCTAATTAAATTGATTTGATTTAAATTAACTTAACAGGGGGGATTAGTGTGGGGCTGGGCCCACACGTCAGCCTCACTGGAGCGTGGGCCCAGGTGGTTAACCTCGCCGGACACGTCAGCACGCCGGCGACGTGTCTCCGGCGACCACCCGAGGCGGCGGTGTCCGCGGGGACGGTGCTCACGTGGCCAAAATCACGCGCTTCGACCCCTGAGACGCAGCTCTCGGTGTCGCGCATCGATTGGGACCGATAGGGGAGGCTGGGAGGCCCTGTACGCACGCCGGCGTCGAGCTTTGCGGCGGCGGCGCTACTGGCTGGAGGCCAACCTCACTATGGAACGCCATTAGGAGCGGGGATGGGTGCGTTCGGAGCAGTGGAGCACGGGGAACGCGATGGACAAGGTGGCAGCGACGATAGCTTAGCGGATACTCGCCGTCGACGAGCACGGCGGCGCTGCACCTCGGCCCTGATGGAAAAACACGGAGGAGAAAGGGATTTGGGGCGCGGGAAAGGGGTTTCGGGCCGCAAGCTCACCGGGAGTTCAACGACGGTGAAGGCTTGAGCTGGGAGGGCTTGACAGCAAGGTAATCGATGCCGATCTCCTTCGGCTCCGGCGACGGGCTTAGCTCAAATTCGTCGGCTAGGTGGGCTCCGGCCACGCCATCTTCTGCAGCCCGGTGATGCGCTCGAAGGGGGACACGGGGGACAGCTTCAACGGGCTCCGGGACGTCGATGGCCACGCGGGGGCTTGACGGCGCTCCGGCGATCTCTTCGGTCGACGGTGAAACGGGCGAGAGAGGGGCGGAGCTGGCGCTGGAGAGAGGGGAAAGGGGCTGGGCTTCACCCGGACGTGCGTGGCGAAGGGATAGGGGTCCAGGGAAGCAGGGAGCTGTCTGGTGCGCCCACGGCGCTCGCCGGCGACCTTCTTGCCTTCCTGGAGGGGAAGAAGACGCATGTGCCCCCTCCAGGTGGGCTGGGCCGGCTGGGCCTTAGCCTGGGGCGACAGGTAAGTCCTTCTCCCTTCTTTTTCCATTTTCTTTTCTGTTTTCTTCTGACATTTGTTTTGGCTAGCTAAAATAAATACCTAGCCATTTTCTAAAATGCTAGAACTTTTTATATGGCCTCATAATAATATATACTAGCCATTTGCAAAGTTTGGCACTTTTTAAAATTCAAATTATTTGAATCTTAAATCAATTAGGGGTTTTTGAATTAATCCAAGTTCCTGTTTGAATATTTGAAAAAACCATGAGCATGGGGTGGGTCCCACATCACTTGATATGTGATCACACTCATTTATTAGACTTTTCAAAAATCTAACATGAATTTCTCGAGAAGATTTATTTCTGTCCTTTTGAATTAATTCATCTGGGGGGGGTTCCTTCTCCCATTTGAGTTTGAATTTGATTTCAAATGATTTCTTTTGAAATTTTTAACATGATGCAAGATGACTTTGATCCTAGCACATTACCTAACAGAGGGTTCTGACAACTCGCCCCCACTCAACAGAATCTCGTCCCGAGATTCAGAAGTCTGCGGGAGGAAGGTGGGGTACTCAGTACGGAGACGGTCTTCTCTGTCCCACGTGACTTCTCTCTCAGAGTGGTGTAACCATTGCACTTTAAGAAACTTAATCTTCTGACGACGAGTGACACGCTCTGCGGAATCAAGAATATGATCGGGGTATTCTCGATAAGAAAGGTAATCTTGGAGATCAAGCGTTTCATGGTCGACTTCGCGGATGGGGTCCTTGAAGCAACGCCTGAGTTGGGACACATGGAATACATCATGTACTCAGGAAAGGTGCGGGGGTAGTTCAAGTTGGTAGGCAACTTCTCCACATTTAGCAAGAATGCGGAAAGGTCCAATGTAACGTGGGGCCAACTTTCCTTTGATACCGAAACATTGGGTTCCCTTCAGAGGAGTAACCCGAAGGTAAGCCTTCTCATCCAGATTGTAGCTCTCTTGCCTATGATGACGATCATAGTAGCTTTTCTGACGAGACTGGTCTGCTTTCAATTGATCACGAACAATGCGAACTTGCTCTTCTACTTCCTTGATCATATCCGGTCCAAAGAATTGTCTTTCACCGGTTTCTGACCAGTTTAGGGGTGTTCGACATCGTCGTCCATATAGGAGTTCAAAAGGAGCCATGTTCAGACTAGATTGGAAACTATTGTTATAAGCAAATTCGGCGAATGGAAGAGACTTCCCCCAATTCTTTCCGAATGAGATAACATAAGTTCTGAGCATGTCCTCGAGAATTTGGTTAACCCTTTCGACTTGACCGCTAGACTGAGGATGGAAAGCTGTACTAAAGGAGAGATGAGTTCCCATAGCATTCTGAAAGCTTCCCCGGAATCTAGAGGTGAAAAGGCTACCACGATCAGAATTGATTTCCAAAGGAACACCGTGAAGGGATACAATTATAGAGACGTACAAGTCCGCTAACTGGCTAGCAGTTATAGACTCGCGAACTGGAAGGAAGTGAGCAACTATGGAAAGCCTATCTACCACAAGGAAGATGGCATCATTTCCCTTCTGGGTTTTTGGAAAGCCAGTGATGAAGTCTATGGTGACTTTGTCCCATTTCCACTCTGTAATAGGCAAAGTTTGAAGTGTACCAGCAGGTCTTTGATGTTCGGCAACAAATCGAGCAATGTCTCTCTTCGTCCTAGTCCACCAAAATCTCTAGCGTAGATCTCGGTACATTTTTGTGCTACCGGGATGAATCGAGAGGGGTGTGTCATGGGCCTCCTTGAGGATGAGTTGCCTTAGTTCCCTATTCTTCGGTACTACCAAACGATTTCCAAAGAATACCGTTCCCCTGCTATCTGTGGAGAAACATTTAGCAACTCCGCTAGCAATTTTCTCCTTGATCCGGCGAACACCTCGTGCACGCCTTTGGGCAACTATGATTTGATCCTCAAGAGTTGGTTTCGCCACCAAGGTAGAAAGATAGCCATGAGGAACAATCTCAAGATTGAGCTTGCAAAATTCCTCATGAAGAAGTGGTTGATACTGTTGTAACATGAGGTTGTTACAATACGACTTACGACTTAGTGCATCAGCCATGACATTGGCTTTGCCTGGGGTGTAAGAAATTCCTACGTCGTAATCTTTTATCAACTAAATCCAGCGTCTTTGCCTGAGATTAAGATCTGGCTGGGTGAAAATGTCTTTGAGGCTTTGGTGGTCGGAAAGGATCTCATAACGATTACCAAGGAGGTAATGTCGCCAAGTTGTTAGGGCATGAACTATGGCAGCGAGTTCAAGGTCATGGGTAGGATAGTTCTCTTCATGTGGCCGAACTGGCGTGAAGCATAAGCTACCACATGTCTATCTTGCAGAAGTATGCATCCTAACCCTTGCCGTGATGCATCACAAAAGATCTCGAAATCCTTTTTGGTGTCGGGTGGCGCAAGTACGGGTGCAGAAGTCAATCTTCTTTTTACCTCTTGAAAGCTTTCCTCACACTTGGGAGTCCATTGGAATTTCTTATCTTTCTTGAGGAGTTCAGTTAGAGGCTTTGCAACTTTAGAAAAGTTCTCGAGGAAGCGCCGGCAATAGCTGGCTAGGCCAAGAAAACTCCTAACTTGCTTAACCGACTCAGGTGGAGTCCAGTCAAGGACGACCTGAACTCTCTCGGGATTCACAACAATGCCTTTTGCAGAAATCACGTGGCCTAAGTAGGTCACTTCTGGTAGCCAAAGTTCACACTTGGAGAATTTAGCATACAGGCGACACTCTCTAAATTTCATCAATACCAGCCTTAGGTGTTCGGCATGTTCTTCTTCGTTCTTCGAGTAGATGAGAATGTCATCGAGATAAACTACAACAAATTTATCTAAGTACTCCATGAAGATCGAATTCTTCATGTGCGAGAAAGTGGCGGGGGCATTGGTTAAACCAAAGGACATGACGGTGTACTCGTAAAGACCATAACGAGTAGTGAAAGCCGTTTTTGGAATGTCCTCGTTTCGGATTTTGATTTGATTATAACCTAATCTCAAATCCATCTTGGAGAAGACAGAGGATCCAGCAAGTTGATCATAAAGATCATTGATCCTGGGCAGTGGGTACTTGTTCTTTCTCGTCGCTAGATTGAGCGGGCGATAGTCTACGCACATCCTTTATGTTCCATCTTTCTTCGTTACGAACAGAACGGGGCAACCCCATGGCGATGAGCTAGGGCGGATGAAGCCTTTTTCCAACAAAGCTTCAAGTTGGGTTTTAAGCTCAGCTAACTCACGTGGGGCCATTTTGTATGGGCGTCGGGAAATTGGTGCGGTTCCTGGCATAAGATCCACTATGAACTCTACACATCTGTCGGTTGGCATGCCCGGCAGCTCTTCAGGAAAGACATCCGGGAAGTCACGAACCACCGGAATATCTTCAAGGTCGGGAAGGGGAAGTACATTCAAAGAATGCACCTGGGTTCTTGTTCTTGGTGAGGTGTAGTTGACGGTCTTGCCTGAAGGGTGGGTGAGTTTCACGGATTTGCCTTTGCAATCCAGGTAGGCATTCTATCTTGAAAGCCAATCCATGCCAAGGATTACATCGATGTCCGAAGACTTGAGGGATATGAGTGAAGTAAGGAATACTAAACCCTCAATTGCAATTTGATTACCATGGCTTACTCTATTAGTTTTCCATCTTGATCCTGGAGTTTGAATAATCATGGGGGTGGACAATTCAACAAAGGATAACTCATGACGAAGTGCATAACTTTCCGACATGAATGAATGAGATGATCCTGGGTCGAAAAGAACAGAAGTAGGAACATAATTGACTGGGAGCGTACCAAGAATGACGTCAGTGGTGTCGTGAGTCTCTTCGGCGGCAATCTGATTCACACGTCCACGAGTGGCGGGAGGAGCGGGTTTGGTGGTGTAGACCTTCTGGGGTGGCTTGACACGACCATTGTTATTCCCTCCGGCACGGGGTGGAGCACTCTGATTCTGGAGCTGGTTCTGGGGACACTCGCGGGAGTAGTGGCCTGCCTGACCACACTTGTAGCAGACTCCAAAGACAGTGCGTGGAGCTGGGTTGTTCGGTGGAGCTGGGTGGAACGAAGCTGGTAGAGGAGGCGCCACATAGGATGGCCTCGGTGGGTTGTTCTGGCGAAACATGCTGTTGGGAATCCAGATCTTGCGCTTCTGAGAGCCTGAACTGGATGAACCATCTTCTCTAGGGTGTTTGCGGAAGTCATTGGGGGTGTTCATGTCCTCCTCCTTGATGGCCTTGTTGACAAGGACCTGGAAGGTGGCGAAGTCATGAAGATTGAGCTCACGACGGAGTCCGGAATTAAGTCCACGACGGAACCTCTCTTGCTTCTTAGCGTCGGTGGAGACCTCTTCAGTAGAATAACGAGCCAGACGGTTGAACTCACGACTAAACTCGTCAACAGTCCTTCTGTCTTGGGTGAGGTTGCAGAACTTCTCACGCTTACGGTCCATAAGACCCTTTGGGATGTGGCGCTCACGGAATGAAGTGCAGAACTCATCCCAAGTTGTGGGCGGTCCAACGGGACGCATGTTCAGGAAATTCTCCCACCAAGAGCTAGCTGCACCCTCGAGGTGGTAAGTGGCATAGCTGACCCTATCACCATGTGCAACATGGCCTGCCTGAGGCTTCCTCTCGATGCTGCGAAGCCAGTCATCAGCGTCAAGGGGCTCGGTGGAGTAGCTGAAAACCGGGGGATGAAGCCGGATGAAGTCGTTCAAATACACCAACTCGTTGCGCTGCTGAGTGGTGTTACGGGCAATGACCTCCAGCGAATGGTGAGAGTCTTGGTGGTTCCTCTCAACCTCCATCAGAACCTGAGCCATCGTGAGTGGGGGTGGAAGGTTGCCTTCCTCTGGTTCATTCCCATGACCATGGGCACGACCAAGCTGGCCACGGGTTCCTTGAGACATCCTGAAGGTTAAAACCAAAGTCAAACAGAGTTGATTAGAAGAGTCTAAAAAAGGTATTGAAAGTACTGGAAGAATCACAGAGCAAAGGAAGTAGTCATCTTGACAACATGGTGATAAAAGCATACAAGCCATATATTCACAAGCTGTCATACAAACCATACATCGTTTTAGTACAAGCTCCAAGCTAATACAAACGTGATGAAGATGATACATCCTTCAGAGGCACTCTGACTTCCTATACATTATTTATCTAAGCCTCTGGAACTTAGAACAGCTTGCGTACAATATACTAAGATACTACTACATCCTCACTAAAGTAAGACCACAGGCGGTCTCACTCATCTCCATCTCCATAGTAGTCCTCGTAAAAGTTACCCGCGTAACCCGGTAGCTGAAGGTGACCATCGGAAAACATGGAGGCCTGCAGACCCTGATATCCATTTGGGCAAGGATGGGGCCTAGGTCCAGCGTAGGGTGGAAGCAGAGGACCACGGGGTGGAAAAATGCCTCCAATCTCGGGCCAAGAAACTCGAGAAGGCATATGTGTCCTGACTGGGTAGATAGCATCATACTCCACTGATCCAACACTCACAAAGGAAGCCAGGAGTGTAAGTGCTCGATACAGACGAACACGGGTGGCGTGAAGCTCAAAACGAAGGGCACGTGCATCACGATCTCTATCACAAGCGTGCCGAGCAGTGATCTGAAGCAAAGGATCCACCAAAGAGTGATCTGTGTACAGTCCGGTGTAATACCCCTCTTCTCCGGGAAGTGCAGCAGGGATATAGCGGAAAGATGTGTCTCCAAGCAAAGCGTGCTCCTCTCTCAGGAGGGTAATACATGAGTATGCAGCATCCTGCACAACCATGTTCTCACTCATGCCAATGCCATGTTCAAAATGGATAGGCTGAGTGACTCCATTGTGGTGCGGGTAGATCCTGACAATGCAGTGGAACTGGGTCTGGTTGAAGTCAAGGAACTTCTCCTCAACTGTGTACTCAGTGTACCATCGGTATCCAATGTAGGACATCATCTCGATCAGCATGGCGGGATGGCCACGCACACCGAGGCACCTGGTCAAACGAACAATCTGCCGAGGGGGAAGACCTGCCATCTGAAACAGAAAGAAGGAGTTTGCAAATGCATCAGATTATGAAGAAACTTGGAATGACTCGGGCAGCATAACGGCTATAATTGAAAGACAAGACAATTTCTTACAACATGGAAAACAACACTTACATACGATGTAAGAAAACAGGAAGCACAACAATTCTAGCAAACCGAACACACTGTTCCTACTGCTATAAGGAAGCAAACAACGAGATGTTCTAATCAGACAGAGATGAGCCTAGTCCTATCTTCCCGTAGAAAAGATGAGGGTGACTCAGAACTCAGAACGATGAGGGTAAGGAGAAAAAAGAAGGCTTACGTTGTTCCCTTATATACCCAGACTAACTATATAACTATAGCAAGCTAGACTCGACTTCGGACAAGGCTGATAATCCTAAAGTCAGTCCTGCTCTGATACCAAGTCTGTCGGGACCCGGGGTTAGCGTATGTAAGTCCGGCTACGACATAGTCATATGGAGAGCCAAGAATCGTACCCACTTGTCTAAGCAAACAAGGCCAAGCACAGAACGTTCTCGGAAAGCGTCGTACGTGAGGGGCATCCCATCCAGGCCAGATGATCCGCTGAGATGGATCCTCAACGTCCGCACACAAGTCTAAATGATATGGGTGATGAACTCCCATATTCACAGACAAGTCGCCTCAACCATACTATCGACTATCTCATAACTCTTACATAGACTTACTCCAGCCCGATCACTTAGTCGGGGTCTAGGGCGGGCTCGATCATACATCAAAGTGTGCAGGAGACAGAGTCTCGAGCAATCGCATCGCGATGCCCCAAGCTGACCACATCTAAGGGCCACTTGGTGTATAAAAGACCACCAGCCAGATCACAAGTAAGGTCTCGAAAACCCATACAAAGACATGCATACTATAAACATACACGCAGCACACATGCCTTGTATGAACAGCAGGTATCATTGAAATTCTCGACAAAGTATACATTTTATTGATAACTCTCACAGAGTTCACACAGAGATCACAAGCATGTGATCCAACATTAAAACAGACAAGCGGAAGCAAAGTAGGTCTGAGTATAGACAAGTTTAACAAATGGCTTAAGAAGCCTTAGTTAAACACAAGCCCTCCACGAGGGAACCAGTCGTCTGACTGGGACTACACTAGCTTGGTCTTCAGTCGTCGAGCTCGATGAAGAATCCACCTTCGGGGTCAGTGGGTTCATCTAAAACATAGAGTAAGCAAACGTGAGTACAAAGTCGTACTCAGCAAGACTTACGTAGGAACTATACTACTCATGCACATGTATCAAGGTAAAGGGAGGTGGGGTTCAAATGCAGAAGTGCCAGCTTTGACTTGGCTAGTCCTGAACTACTAGTACCAGACATTGAGGTAAGAAGCGTACACGAGTCCACTACATTCTCCAACCAAGTACACCACTATGGTGCCTTCCTCGACTTCCCCACGAGAAAGCACACCATTGCACTCACACTTATCTTGGCAAGTTTTATAAGTATCCAGTTCAAGTTGTCTAATAATCAAGCTAAGCTTTCCATGTAGTCCCTTACCGCGGACGCGGCTATTCGAATAGTTTTGTTAACCCTGCACGGGTGTACCGCTACACACACATGATCATCGGTTATCGCCTTTGTACTCGACACTGTTCAAGAAGTGTCGGCGAGGATGCTCACAACAACTTTTACCTCATAGCCGATCTAGTCCAAGAAAGCCGCCTACCTGGGTTGGATACCACTATCGTGAACCCGTCCGGTTTACCGAAGTGGACCCAGATGATGTGTGCGTGGTGCATAAGCCGGTCTCGGTTGAGCCGTTCTCTCACTTAGCAGCCAGGCCACAAACCTACCAGAACTCCGAACTACTGCGACATCTGGACATCGAGAAGGATGAGTTAATAGGTTGAGAGGGGTCAGTGAGCCCAATGTGTAGTTGTACTCTTCATCTTGGATCACCACACAAGAACTCGGACTTAGGGCGGTGTTCAACGAGACAACCCACTGTGTACTCCTACAGAGCCTCTCATCGTTCACCTTGTATTAGGGTAGATCCACCAACACATTTCCACCATCTTCCACATGATCACTACCATCCCGACTCACATAACAGTAACAACATTGTATCACTCTAAGCATGCAATAAGCAGTAACAATTGCAGGGGCCACATGATATCAACCAAGTCTTACATTTGCTAGAATTGTGTTTTGCTTACTACTGTGACAATTGATAGATCATGCAAAGGAATGGGTTCATCTATGCGGTAGAAACGTAGCATGGTAATCATCCTATACAATGCATAAGCGAGACATGAGAGGGAAGTGGGATTTTATCTACATGATCAATGGGGGTTTGCTTGCCTTGCTGACGAGGTTCGGTATCGGGGTCTTCAACGAAGGGGACAGCCTCCTGTTCCGGTTCCACCTCTACTCGACAAACAACAAGCAAGGGAGCACAATAAGTACCATGCACAATCACATGGTTGAAGGACGAAACTTGATGTATGTTTCTGATGTGTGAGGCAAGTCCATTTAAAAGGAGTATATTGCAAATGAAATTGCAAATTCAAACTCCAATTTGAATTCATTTTAGCCAAGTTACAATGCTATTGTTTGAGCAATGCAACTCATTTGGAAATGTGTATGATATGCCTCTGATGTTCAAATAAAATGTGGCATGTTGTTAAGATTCAAATTGCAAAAGCATTTGAATTTAATTTGATTAAATTCCAATTAAACCAAATAGCAAATGCTACTGGTCCCATTTTAAATTCAACTCAAACATAGTTGAAAGTTGGATATTTGGATAGATTATTTTCTCCTGATCATTTTTCATATATTATATGTTAAATTTGGAGTTAATATGAATTTTCTATGAATTTTCAAAGTTTCACTTAATTTCTGCCAATTTCTGATTTATTCTTTAAATAGAAATTCTCTTTATTGCGTCACAGTAACACAATGCTGGCGTCAGGGGGGCCACTGACCACTGGGTCCCACATGTCAGCCTCTGGTGTGTTAATTTAACTGATTTGATTTAAATTAACTTAATAGGGGGGATTAGTGTGGGGCTGGGCCCACACGTCAGCCTCACTGGAGCATGGGGCCAGGTGGTTAACCTCGCCGGACACGTCAGCACGCCGGCGACGTGTCTCCGGCGACCACCCGAGGCAGCGGTGTCCGCGGGGACGGCGCTCCCGTGGCCCAAATCACGCGCTTCAACCACTAAGACGCAGCTCTCGGTGTCGCGCGTCGATTGGGACCGATAGCGGAGGCTGGGAGGCCCTGTACGCACGCCGGCGTCGAGCGTTGCGGCGGCGGCGCTACTGGCTGGAGGCCAACCTCGCTACGGAACGCCATTTGGAGCGAGGATGGGTGCGTTCGGAGCAGTGGAGCACGGGGAACGCGATGGACAAGTTGGCAGCGACGATAGCTTAGCGGATACTCGCCGTCGACGAGCACGGCGGCGCTGCACCTCGGCCCTGATGGAAAAACACGGAGGAGAAAGGGATTTGGGGCGCGGGAAAGGGGTTTCGGGCCGCAAGCTCACCGGGAGTTCAACGACGGTGAAGGCTTGAGCTGGGAGGGCTTGACAGCAAGGTAATCGATGCCGATCTCCTTCGGCTCCGGCGATGGGCTTAGCTCAAATTCGTCGGCTAGGTGGGCTCCGGCCACGCCATCTTCTGCAGCCCGGTGATGCGCTCGAAGGGGGACACGGGGGACAGCTTCAACGGGCTCCGGGACGTCGATGGCCACGCGGGGGCTTGACGGCGCTCCGGCGATCTCTTCGGTCGACGGCGAAATGGGCGAGAGAGGGGCGGAGGTGGCGCTGGAGAGAGGGGAAAGGGGTTGGGCGTCTCCCGGACGTGCGTGGCGAAGGGATAGGGGTCCAGGGAAGCAGGGAGATGTCTGGTGCGCTCACGGCGCTCGCCGGCGACCTGCTTGCCTTCCTGGAGGGGAACAAGACGCATGTGCCCCTCCAGGTGGGCTCGGCCGGCTGGGCCTTCACCTGGGGCGACAGGTAAGTCCTTCTCCCTTGTTTTTCCATTTTCTTTTCCGTTTTCTTCTGACATTTGTTTTGGCTAGCTAAAATAAATACCTAGCAATTTTCTAAAATGCTAGAACTTTTTATATGGCATCATAATAATATATACTAGCCATTTGCAAAGTTTGGCACTTTTTAAAATTCAAATTATTTGAATCTTAAATCAATTAGGGTTTTTTGAATTAATCCAAGGTCCTGTTTGAATATTTGAAAAATCCATGAGCATGGGGTGGGTCCCACATCACTTGATATGTGATCAAACTCATTTATAAGACTTTTCAAAAATCAAACCTGAATTTCTGGAGAAGATTTATTTCTGGCCTTTTGAATTAATTCATCTGGGGGGGTTCCTTCTCCCATTTGAGTTTGAATTTGATTTCAAATGATTTCTTTTGAAATTTTTAACATGATGCGACATGACTTTGATCCTAGCACATTACCTAACAGAGGGTTCTGACAAGGGATCTGTCGTTCCGGATCTCTAGGGACTAAATCATAAAATGGTTGCCTATCATGGGTAGCAACTGAGAGAGATGGGCGTGCGTGCGGAGCCTTGTAATGGGCAGTTGGTACACCCCTGCAGGGTTAAATATTTTCGAGAAGCCGTGTCCACGGTTATGGACGACTTGAGACCTACTCCTTTTTCATAGAAAACAACAACCGAGATAATCTTAATATAACTTGATCAACGTGTGTGTGCCTTGACTGCTTCTTCTTTGCCGGGATGCGAAGAGGAGGACAAGGATAGGATAGGTGTTATGTTTGCGTATGTAGGTGGATAGCAGACTTGCTGGAGGCGATTCCTCATCAAATGCTTGGCTTCTTATCTTGCTCTCTAGATCGTTAGCCACTTCATAAATGCTAGTGTGGCAGCAACCTCACCACTTACCCCATCCTTACCGTAAACTACTAGTTGTCCTAGAATGACGAGTGATGAAGTCCTTGCTGGGTCAGATGACCACTACAGTTGGATGCTGAGTACTTGTGTACTCATGATACTACCCCAAACTCTTTTCAGGGTTCTTGTTCGACAACAAGTATGGTGATCGACGTTTCACGTGGAGACTCGACGACGACTAGTTAGGCGGATCCCAGCGGAGTGCCTGGACCCGTGTGGTTATGGGGATCGATGTTTTTCTCTTTGCCACTAGGCATTTGATTGTAGTCTGTACTCATACATATATCTTCCGCTGATGTAATGTATTAAGGTAGTTGTATGCCGATTGTATGAGATGTTGTATCCTTGTATCTCTAATGTTGTGATATCATGTTGGAAATCCGGGGCATATGACTCCGTCATATGTCGCGGTGGGACCGATATGTGCTTTGTCCCTAGATCTGGATGGAAACATCTAGATCTGGAACAGTACCGCATATCGGGCCTTACAGAGGGGAAATAGGCGAGAGGAGAGGTAGCTCGGCTAGATAAAGGTGAGGGGAAGAGAGGCCGGCTGGAGGGCTCCACCTCCTCCTCCATGGCCACGGCGTGGGAGAGAGCGGGGGGACCTCCACGTGAGAGAAAGAAGAGAGGAGGGAAAAAACGGTTGGACTAGGGAGGGAGGGTTTGGGATGGGAGGTGAGATGGGATGGGCTGGGTCAGAGAGAGAATCGGGTCCAACTGGCTAGAAATAAACTCTGCGTTTATTCTTTTTACAAAAGACATGAGAGAAAAAGGCTAAAAGAAATAGAAAATGAGTCCCAAAAATCATATAAAAATATGATTGTTGATCCACATGATTTATAGGAGTTTTCAGAAAATGAATTAGGTCAAACTATTTAAGTAATTGACATGACATTAAATTCATTCAAGTGCCATTTTGAATTACAACTACAACCCCATTTTCTGGAAGGGCTAAATTTTTGGGATTTGATAGGGAGTTGAATCGTGGAAAAACATGAATAAATGCCAAAGGTCAAGCTTATAGGAGAGATGAACATGCTTGGAAAAAAATGGCCAAGGCCAGACAAGGGAGAGAAGAAACAATTCCAAAAATCCTTTTAAATGACATGAAAAATAATTTGGCATTTTTTTGTCACATGGATTATTGCAAAAATAAATGTGCAAATTTTTATCCCCAATGAGAAAAATAAAAATGCAAATTTATATCAAATTTGTTAGTTTTGGGTTGTTACAACTCGCCACCACCAACAGAGGATCTCGTCCCGAGATCCGGCATAACTCGGGGGAAGGGACTGGGATTTTAAAAGAAGGAAGATCGAGCGAGAGGTGAAATTTCCCGACACCACCAACATGGGCTTCGCTCATCGTGACAACGATGTTTGCTTCTGTCAGGATCCAACCTGACTTGAGATGCCGATATCAGGGAAGAAACTTCCAAAGGTTCAGGAAACTGATCGAGTGCAAGCTCGGATTCAACGAGGGGATATCACAACAAAACTGATTCCATTCATGGAAAGAATCTCGAGGTTTCCGGAATAAGATTACCTAGGTGCTACTGGATGCCAAGAAACACGAGAATCCGAATCGAAACAATACCATACCAGCATTTCTATAATAACATCACTCAGGAAGGTGCGAAAACCTGGACAACGAGACGGGACAGAGGAGGATCCACACACAGTGCTGACTACAGCGGACAAAGGGGGACAGACGAAGCGGGAGGTTCAGAATCCATTAGTTGGATAATAACCACGCAACCCGGTTCGCTGTTTCACGTGGGCCGCACATTTGTCGATGTAGAGCGACAAGCCCACGAGCCATGCTCAGCCAGTTCGAAGTACGCCGACCAACCCACTGCTGATAAAGTATTAGTCCGACCGAAATCTCCTAAACGAGAACCTAGTTTTGGTTTTGAGGAGGATATGTTGAAGGAGAAATCATTACGTCGCACTTCCTTACCAGAGTGAGGGGATAAGGAGTAAAAAGAATCATACTCTCCGATAACTAACTTATTAACTACAAAATAGTTTTTGTCTAGACTCGACTTCGGCCAGTTAAGGGATCCTACAGTCGGTAATGCTCTGATACCAAGTTGTAAGGCCCGATATGCGGTACTATTCCAGATCTAGATGTTTCCATCCAGATCCGGGGACGAAGCACATATTGGTCCCACCGCGACATATGACGAAGAAGAAGCAGTCAAGGCACACACACATTGATAAAGTTATTAAGATTATGTCAGTTATTGTTGTCTATGAACAAGGAGTAGGTCTCAAGTCGTCCATAATCATGGACACGGCTTCTCGAAAATATTTAACCCTGCAGGGGCGTACGAACTTCCCATTACAAGGCTCCGCACGAACGCCCATCTCTCTCAGTTTATACCCATCACAGGGAGCCATTTTATGATTTAGTTCCGAGAGATCTGAAACGACAGGTCCCTCTAGCTAACAACAAATAAATCCGGGTGGCCCCCGGTGAGTCGACATCCATCTCAGGAGCCGGCCGCGTTCTCGATCTGGTCTCTACCATATGACTCCAGGTTTGGATTGCCGGTTAATCTCACATGAGACCGGGTCCTCAGCCGCTCATGATGGGCCAGCAAGCAACCATGTCCTCACTGGTCCGGGTTGGTTTGAAAACTACTGGCGGACGACCAGCACACACATGGTTCAAATGGTAAATCAGCTTGGGCCACCACTGGAAATGTCTGAAGCTAGGTAGGTAAGAAAAGGAGACCCCATAGCATCCCACACGCGGTTAGGCACGCTCGTCAAGAGACACAATACCCAGAACTCGGTCCTAGGTGACTCGAATGGAACAAAGCGTCGGGGCGGGATAGCCTAGACCTTCCATCCTTCGTCGAATATAGTCAACATTATAATAATCATATCATCCACAACAATATAATAATGTGATATCCCAAACCAAGGAGTAATAGGGTAACATCGTAACATCCTAAGCATGCATACTAAACAGGGGCTGAGCAACGAGCAATAGTAACATAGCAGTACATGGTTTGCTCGGAGGGGACATGGCTGTATCGGTTTGAGAGAGGCTGTAAAACATGTGGTAGGATCAAACATCGAACCTAACCTAGATTAGCATGCAAACCGCTGGTTATAATAGAATGGATCATAAGTAATATATAGTCCTTGCCTTTTGATAAGTCGGGTTCGGAAGGTGTAGTCGATCGCAAGATCGCATCGTCTCCGGGAGTATCCGCGGGAGCACACAAGAAGTAAACACTGTAAATCAATCAACGAACATGATTCTATTACTACGGAACAATCACGAGCAAGCAATGAAAAAACAAACACGATAAAGTATGATTCATGTCATTTTAATAACATGGCATGGATATAAGAATAAACAAGGTTAACGAAGCTCGGGTAGCAAGGGTGCAATTCTCCCGACAACCTTCTTTTGCATTATGTAGGTGAATTACGGATCTGAAGGATCCTTATGTTATAGTTGTTATAATGCATGATCATGGCATGAGAAAGAAATGAACAAGAATTTCCCACCATGAAGCCGGACCTCACGTTGGGATTCTTTAACTTAAGGAGATGCAAAAAATGGCAGGGCATAATATGATGCACGTAATGCAATATATTGCAAGCAATGAAGGATAACGGGACTACGCTACCGGTAAACTACGGTTGACGGGGATGTACCCCGGAAAATCCCATGGTCAGGGACCCTGGGTTAGTTATGAGAGCCACAGGTTGGACGATCGCTCGTCGGCTAACAGGAGGATACGTTCCTGCTCGATGTTATAGATTGGAGATGGCGATTACATGGGAGCCAAGGCTAGTGCGCACAAGGCTAGGGTTACAGATTGTGTCTTGGATGATCTCGACGTCTCCCCTCCTAGCCTTTATATAATAGGCTAGGTCTCGGGGAGTCCTTCCTGGATTATAGATGAAGTTTCCTAACCCTGATCTTGTACCATACGGCAAGTTTGCACCTTCCTTATGAGTCACGGACTCCTACGTCGGTGCCAATAGTGGGCCAAGGCTGGGCCCAGGCGACACCTCTGTGGGCCTTCTGTCTTCGGGTACACCGGGTAGGCTCATCCATAGGAGTCGTGGGGTCACCCCCTCGTTAGTAGCCCCCGAGTGCCTGGGGGGATCAAAGAGTCGCGCATGGACTCGAGTCCATACTTGCGTCATTTTTATGTGTGCACGGTTCAACCATGGGTCACTGGCAGTCTGGGCCATGACAAAACCCTGTTTCGAGGGATGCTAAGCTGAAAGGGCCCATGGAGTCGACTGGTCGAGCCTTGGTGAATTGCACTAGTGGAAAAAACCGCAGTAATCCAAGCAAACCCACGTCCCTCGACATGAGCTTGGAACACTGGTGTCTAGCAAAAGTCATGCCGCTGCAGGTCTTACAGTGATCAATTGCCGCTAGTAAAGTTCATAGCCTAGGCACGTCCGCCCGGCTTTTTCTATCATGCAAGCGCATGGAAAAGGTTGGGAGTGAAATGACTCTGCGGAAAGTCCCAGCCCGGTCGATCTGTGCAGCGGGGTCTTACCTACACGCTAAGCTTGCGTGGCATCTGGGCACAGTGTATCGTGTTCCAGGAATATGTATTTTTTATTGAGGCACGGAGCCTAGTTGATAATGGACCCATTTGGAATAAACAATCAAGTGAGCTGTTTTAGCAGTCCCTCGCGGAGCTTGGTCGAGCGCTCGGGCGAGGAGTAATGTAGAGGAGTATTTGCTTGGGAGGACGTCGAGTTCTCGGGTACATAGAGTTTTGCGAGTAAGCAATCGAGTATTTCCTTCGCTCTCGGGGTGAGGGAGCACCCGATACGCTAGGACCGTTCGGTCTGGCGACTGTATGTTGGCTTTATCTTGTGTCGTGGTGAGGGAGCACCCGAAACTCTCATGGGTGCGAGTAATTACTCGAGCACGTTTTTCCTTCTAGGTGAGATAGCACCCGAGACTTTCATGGGCACGTTTTTCCTTTTCCTTTCGGGTGATAAAGTACCCGAGCACGTTTTTTCCTTTCGAGTGAGGGAGCACTCGGGACTCTGTGAGCGCGAGTGATCACTCGAGCACATGTTTGTCCTTTAGGTGAGGGAGCACCTAAGACTCTAGTGGAGATGCTCCCGATGGGAGTAAAATGTTTTGCCCATCGAAAAAAAAAGATTTAGGCGGTTGAAACTCTGAGGCTGGGAAACGTACTCGATACGCCTTGTTTAGGATGTGACGCTGGCTTGTTTTTCTGGTATCTTGACCACAGTGGCCTGTCAAAGGAAATGACTTGGCGCTGTCCCGCCGAAATTTTCGCTTCGTGTGATTATGGTCCTCTTTTTGCGCCCGTAGTGGGTGGTGTTGTTACTGCGCCGGTTGGGTTTTCCATGTTTTCGCCTTCCGTGGGATCATGCCACGTTTACTGGACGCTGGGATTGAACGGTGCCCCTGCTCGCCAGGCTGTTGGTTAAATACCGAGCGGCTGAGTAACTTTTAGGTTTTACCTAGCCATTGCCTTCTCCTCTTGCTTCTGGATTTCCCCTGTTCTTGAGCCTTCTCCTTCCTCCTTTTGCTGCTTGCGGCGAAACTGATGACAACGCGCTCCCGTGCTGCTCCGGAATCGGCCAAGATGTCTGGAAAGTGGGAGCGCTCGATCTTTGGGGCTGCAGATCTCGGCGCGCTGATTTCTGATGGCTTGGTGGAGAGGGATGCCGTGCGGATTCCAGGGGATGAGCCGGTTCCTGCTCCGACGGCGGATGAGCGGGTGTGCTTTCAGGCTTTCTTCCCTCGCGGGTTTGCCCTTCCGATTCACCCTTTTGTTTGCGGTTTGCTGTACTCCTACCGGCTTCAGCTGCATAATTTGACTCCCAATGGGATTTTGCACATTGCCTGCTTTATTACCCTTTGTGAAGCCTTCTTGGGGATCCATCCCCATTGGGGGCTCTAGAAGCGCCTCTTTTGCATAAAGAGGAAGAACTCTGAGTATGCTGTGGGGCAGGTGGGTATATCCATTAGGGATAAGCATTCGTACTTTGATTTGAAGATGCTTGACTCCGTTAGTTCTTGGCGGAAAAGTTGGTTCTATCTGAAGGATCAGCACGTTGCTAGGCAGCGATTTGGTCTTGCTCCCTGTTAATCCCGAAGCGTGAGTAGTCAAGCAGGCTTCGTGGTCCCATTCTTTTCTGCGAGGGAGTCATCTGCGGTGGCTCCATTCTTGGAGAGGATCGCTGTATTGATGGACAACTTGACCGGTGGGTAGCTCATCTCTGTGTTTATGGGGAGGCGCGTCCAACCATTGCATCATCGAGTTCGTCCCATGTGGCAATATGAGGGACTCAAGGACTCAACGAGATGCTCCCGGATCCAGTATGTGACCAAGTGCTCGAGCGTTTATGAGATGCGCTTCGTCCGTCCTTACGCTTCTGATCACGCGCTGCCGCAGGTTCGCGCTTTTGAATTTCTCGTCTGATTGAGATGTTTGCTTGACTGCTTGCTGATGGTGCTATTTGTTTTGTTGGATCATATTCCTGTGTTGTGCAACCCTCCGCGGCCGGAGGATGCTGATATTCACGAAGAGCCAGATGCTTCCGCTGCTGACGATGCTGCTCCGAGTGCTAGTGCCAGCGTGCTTGCGGGTGCCACTTAGGTTGAGCTGCCGGGGACTGGAGATAGTGAGGAATCGGCTCCCTTTCGTGTCAAGTGGTCGCGGCCTTCGGGCGCCGAGGATCTTGACGCGACGAATGGTGTTGTCCCGCTGTCTGTACCGTCTGCTGAGCCGTCTCCCCCTGTTGCTTCGTGCAAAAGGCCCAGGTTTGGGAGGTTGTTGCGTGCTCGCTCCCCGTGTGGCGGGTAAGCATATGCTTGACTTTGCTGGAGCTGTTTTTCCTCTGTTCTTTTGTCAAATGTCGTTTATCTTGTAGCGCTGCGACTGCTCCGGCTGTTTCCTCCACCAGTGCGGCTGCTGTCGACCTGCAGTCGACTGACTCTGGAGCAGCCACCAAGCATACTGGTGTTTCTTCGGCTGCTGTTGGTCAGTCCGTAACGACGGTGACTCCTGCTGTCCCAGCTGCGGGTGCGACTCATGCTGCTGCTCCGCCTGTGACATCTAGTGTTGTTGCTCCTGATGCCGAGCCTGCTGCTCCGGATCGTCCTTACTTGGGCCGTCTTGATCTTGGCGTTGAACGTAAAGTCCGCTTTTTCCACCGCATAGCTGGGCTGGTGAGTTTGTTTCCTGTTTGCTTGTGTAGTTTTTGTCATCGGGGGCACGGCAGTGCTCCCGATGGGAGTAGCCCCCGAGGCTGCAAGCAAGTGCTTGCGGTTTCTTGTACTCTTGCCTTGGCTCTATTTTTTCTTTGTGTCGTCATTGGGAGCACGGCCAGTGCTCCATGGGAGTAGCCCCCGAGGCTGCAAGCAAGCGCTTGCGAATTGTTGTAGTCTTGCTTTGGTTCTGTTTTTAATATTTGATTTCTTCGAGTAGCCGGTATTCCAGCACAGTGAGCGTCTGGTGGTCGAAGCTTAGCGTTGGCGGCATGCCCACCATTCTGCCCAGGATGCCTTGTCTGTCATGAGTAGTGAGTATTTCTTCCTGTGCTACCGTGCTTGAACTGATGGGTCCTCCGTTCTGAGTGTTGTATTGTTTTTCAGACTGTCGTCAAACTGCCGAGAAGCAGGCCGAGAAGGCGGAAAGAACGATTTCCAACCTTAAGGTTGCTTTGGCTTCCAAGGAGAAGGAGCTGCACGATCAACACGAGGAGCTGGTGCGCCTGCGTCGGGATGAGGATGCGCTTGTGCAGGCAGAGGCGGTCGAGTGCGAGCGTCTTCGGGTCTTGGCGGACTCGCTTGTGTGTAAGTCATCATTTCGTTGCTCGGTGCTTTTGTCTCGTTATCTTCCCGTAGTGATTTTTGTTGCCTGGTGCAGCCTCTACGGGTGCGAGTGCGGCAGCAGTGGTTGCATCGGGGTCTGGGATTCTTCGAGGGGCCGTGGATGCCATGTCGGCCGCTGTTGATGTTGCCAAGGGGGTCTCTGCCAGGGCTTCCACTCTTGTGGGTCTTGTTCATGAACACCTCATGCGGGAGGGCACAAAGGTGCCAGCTGGTCTGGACGCCCGCATTGCTGCATTTGGTGATAGCGGGGACCTCTTGGAGGATCTAGTTGGGGAGAACGTGGTGAGTGGTCTTTCTACGTCCCTTGTTGTTCTTATGGGGCACGGAATTGCCATTGACGACTCTCTGGTTGAGACTGTCCCTGCTTATACTGACGAGCAGAGCGCGCGAGCCACTATTCTGGCTCGTCGCCTGCAGGAAGTTGTGGATGCTCAGTATCCCTCCTCTGCAGGCAAGGGGGGCGTAGCCGTGTCTTGTCGTCTGAAACTTCGGGTTGTAATATGCCTCCTCTGTGGTGGTGAATCTGTGCTACTTTGATTGGAATAACTGTTTGGCCATTCCTGCTGTTGAGCTTGATTGTCCTTTCTTTTTGTTTGTTTTGCGGTAGGCCGCCCTGGGCGTGCTTCGGTCTTGGAGTTCGTTGAAGGAGGACGCTCGGGAGGGCGCGTACGAGTCCGTGTGCTTGAGGCTGAGAAACGCTGAGCGGGAAGTTGTTCGCTTGAAGGGGGCTGCAGCAGTCCATCGTTCCAAACGCGAGCGTGCTGAAGCTGTGCTGGATAGTCTTGCTTCGTGGGTGGTGAAGTTGTCTGACCTCTTGCGAGGTGAGTCTGTCTGCTGCTTGATTGCTCGACTGCATTTAGTAGCTTTCCCATCGTCGTCTTGATTTTGATTCTTTTTTTCGAAGTGCTGGTGGGGAGGTCTCGGGATGAAGAGAAGGCCATCCAGTCGGAGCTGTCTCGGTGGATGGTTCTGATGTGCAGGCGAGCAATCCTTTCTGGGCAGATGGGGCTCGTGCTTGAGCGTTTGGTGTGCTTTGTCTTCGAGTTGAGCGGGTGCCGGCTGCTCTGCGGTACTGTCAACAAGTGCTGGGCAGGATCCACTCTGAGTTTTATCCGTTGCAGGTGGTGCCATCGTCCTTTGAGACGCTCTGCCGTGTATTTTCTCAGCCTGCAGAGCTGTGTCGCGTGATGAATCACCAGATTCATGCTGGAGCTCGAGCTGCCTTGAGCTTGGTCCATAGTCATTGGCCGGGAGCTGATATTGCTCAAGTGGTGGAGGGTCCTCCAGGTGGTATGGATTACCCGATGGACGAGCATTATGCGGCGGTCGATGAGCCTGCACGCCGAGTTGTGAAGCGGGTTTGCGAAGAGAACAATCGTTATCTGGGTTCCCTTATTAAGGCAAAGATGGAGCCTGGGGGTTAGATTCTTGTAAGGCCCGATATGCGGTACTGTTCCAGATCTAGATGTTTCCATCCAGATCCGGGGACGAAGCACATATCGGTCCCACCGCGACATATGACAAAGTCATATGCCCCGGATTTCCAACATGATATCACAACATTACAGATACAAGGATACAACATCTCATACAATCGGCATACAACTGCCTCAAATACAATACAACAGCGGAAGATACATGTCTGAGTACAGACTACAAGAAAATGCCTACTGGCAAAGAGAAAAACATCGATCCCGTAACCACACGGGTCCAGGCCCTCCGCCGGGATCCGCCTAACTAGTCGTCGTCGAGTCTCCACGTGAAACGTCGATCACCATACCTGTTGTCGATCAAGAACCCTGAAAAGAGTTTGGGGGTAGTATCATGAGTACAGAGGTACTCAGCATCCAACTGTAGTGGTCATCTGACCCAGCAAGGACTTCATCACTCGGCATTCTAGGACAACTAGTAGTTTACGGTAAGGAAGGGGTAAGTGGTGAGGTTGCTGCCGCACTAGCATTTATGATGTGGCTAACGATCTAGAGAGTAAGGTAAGAAGCCAAGCATTCGATGAGGAATCGCCTCCAACAAGTCTTACTATCAGCTACTTACGCAATCATAACACCTATCCTATCCTTGTCCTCCTCTTCGCATCCCGACGAAGAAGAAGCAGTCAAGGCACACACACACGTTGATCAAGTTATATTAAGATTATCTCAGTTGTTGTTGTCAATGAACAAGGAGTAGGTCTCAAGTCGTCCATAACCGTGGACACGGCTTCTCGAAAAGATTTAACCCTGCAGGGGTGTACCAACTGCCCATTACAAGGCTCCGCACGCACGCCCATCTCTCTCAGTTGCTACCCATCATAGGCAACCATTTTCTGATTTAGTTCCAAGAGATCCGAAACGACAGGTCCCTCTACCTAACAACGAACAAACCCGGGTGGCCCCCGGTGAGACGACATCCAGCTCAGGAGCCGGCCGCGCTCTCGATCTGGTCTCTACCGTATGACTCGAGGTTTGGTGATGAGGACATCCCTACTAATGTTACACCCATACCCTCACCAACTACACATACTGGACCAGTTACTAGAGCACGTGCACGTCAACTAAATTATCAGGTACTTTCGTTTCTTGCGAATCCTTCTATTGTTCATGAACATATGATGCTGCCTAAATTAGATACTTTTGTTTTGCTTATGAATGAAGGACCTAGCATGGACAAGAAGGATGGTCATTGGAGCGGGATCAAGAATGGAGAAGAAGGTGCGCGCAGGGGAAAGTACAGTGGAGCTTCCAGTGGGGATTTTCGCACGTTGAAGCCACCATAAGGCATGCATGAAGGCTTGGACGGAATACACGAGATGCCACTTCATTATTTTCGTCCAAGAGCAATTATAGGTGCTGCGTCACCTTAATATTGGGCTGGGCCCATGTAATTTCGAAATACCACATTATAGGCTGTTTTTAGAGTCCGTATGTGTGGGGAAACCGAGTTAGGGTTGTTTTCGGACCCCACCTCCAAGGGGTCACGAAAATCCCCTCTGTTCCCCCATATATACAGCCCTTAGGGCGTCGTTTAGACTTGGGTTTTAATTAGATTTAAGTTAGCCATAGCCGCAACTTCGAGTTCTTCGTTTGTGTCGTCCGACCAGGCCAAGACCGCATTGGAACCCCAACTTCTGTTAATCTTTCATCTTATATTCGCAATATCCAGATTGCAATTCTTAGTTCTTGCTTGTTCTTCGATTGCTTGCAGGAATTGACCTTCGTGGTCAGGTTGATCGTGCATCCGCGGGATCAATAACCTCTCGGAATTGGTTTAGCGATTGCTAAGGCGCAACGTCTTCGCACGTTCGTAGTCGGGTCGTGAAAGTCTACTCCAGCAAAATCGATCTCCACCATCTCATCGAAACATCGGGACACCTTCGCCTCTATCAAGTGGTATCAGATTTCCAGGTTGCTCGGTGAGATTTACCAGTTTTCATAGTCTAGATTGGTTCTGTTCTTCATACCTACAGTCCACGAAAAAGCCAACAAAAAAAAATTAGGGTTAGATCATCACGTCCCAAGACAGTCCTAGCCTTTGTCCAGTTTTCTTTTCAGTACTTGCTTTGTTGAATTTACGGTTGCATCGTTGTGTCGAGTTGCTGATCTTAGCGTCTAGTTACCTTAGAGTTTTGAGTTCTGATCACAGTTTTGTCACGCCGCCGCCGAACAGTAGTACACCACCACGTTCCGCCAATCCGAGTCCAGATACACCACCACGTTCCGCCAAGCAGAGTCCATACACACCACCACAACCTACCGATCCGAGTCGAGTTCCATCACCCGTTCGGTTTGTGATATCTCCGTAGCCAGAATAGTTTTGAGTTGATTAGAGTCGGATTTCACTAATCTTTTGTCGTACGTAGAAGAGGGTGATTTCCAAAAAAAAAAAAAGCAAAAAAAAAAAGAGAGAACAAAAAATTCAGAGTGTGCTTCACAGTTGTTACGTGCCGCGCCGTGCTTTCGTTGGTGTTTTAGGCTCGCGTCTCTAGTACGGTCTAGCCTAGGATCAGCACAGTACCGACGTTGAGTGTTTATTCAACTTTGCATCTCTGTTTTGATTACTGTTGAGCTTTTTGCTACCATATTTGTCAAGCCTACCTACAGCTCCACATATATTCTACTTCGTGCGTTTTGACACCTCCTGGCCATCGCTCTACCATATCTCTGAGAGTTTTGACCCGTTGGTTGTACATCACCACCTGCTGCTAGGTAAGAATCGGTAAGAACGTAAGAAAAGCTTGACGGATTTGTGCTTTCCACCACCCCACATCCATCCCATTAGTAGAAGTAGGATCATATTCCTGTGTGTTTTCTATTTCTGCTAACCATGCCAGGATCACATGATGAAGTGGCGCGGGATGCACCCGATTGGGAGAACATGACAAACAAGGAGTTACATGATAAATTTGCACGTATGATGTCTCAACAGGTGCAGGACATCGAGACCAGATTTACAGAGGCGATTGATGGCGTGGAGAAGATGATCGACACCAAGCTCGACGCCAAGTTTACTGAGTTGATCGCACGCCTACCTTCAGCACAGCCACAGCCACCGCCACTACCACGTGCACGACGTATTCTGTTTCCGCGAGGACAAGCTGCTGGTATTGGTGCTCCTCCTGCTGCTGCAGTTGCTGCTACTGCTGCTGCTGCTGCTTCTGACGTCAGCCAGGACGACAACTACGAGGGTGATTACGAGGAGGAGGTGGAACAGGAAGCGGCCTATGAGCAGCCAGCTGGACGTCCACGTCCCAACATTCGCCACGGTCGACACCAACCACCCCCTCAGGTACGCGATGATGAACATGTGCCTAAACTTAAATTGAATCTTAAGCCGTTTGAGGGTAGATATATTCCTGATGCTTATCTTACTTGGGAGTTAGAAACTGAACAACGTTTTACATGTTTACAATATCCTGAGAATAGACGTGTTACTGCTGCTGTTTGTGAATTCACGGGCTTTGCATCTATTTGGTGGTCTGAACATTGTAGATTACATGCTAATAATATTCCAACTACTTGGGCTGCTTTAAAAGATGCTATGCGTACTCGCTGGGTTCCCCCTTATTATCAACGTGAATTGTTACAAAAATTACAGCGTTTGAGACAAGGAAAAAATTCTGTAGAGGAATATTATCAAGAATTACAAACTGGATTGATTAGATGTGGCCTAGTAGAGGATAATGAAGCTATGCTTGCACGTTTTATGGGTGGCTTAAACAGGGAGATACAAACTATTCTAGAATACAAGGACTTTGCTACTATCACTCGTTTGTTTCATCTTGCTTGTAAAGCTGAACGTGAAGTGCAGGATCGACAGGCAGCTACGAGACCTAACTTTTCTGCAGGACGAAATACATCATGGACATCGCGTGGAGCTTCTACATCCACACGTCCTGCTGCGCCACCATCTACTTCAGCCGCTCATTCTTACAGGGAGCCACCAAAACAGCCAGCGCCACCATTCAAGGGTGCACAGAGTGGTCCAGCGGCGAGTTCTTCTTCATCCATGGCGTCCACAGGGCAAACACGAGATCGTGATATTAAATGTCGCAGGTGCCAAGGTGGAGGTCACTTCGCAAAAGACTGTCCCTCCAAGCGTGTGATGACTATTACGGCGGATGGTGGGTATGAGTCAGCGAGCGACTATGATGAGGAGACTCTAGTTCTCATTGCTCATGAGGAACAGGGTGCCCATGATGATGCTCATGATATAGAGTATATGACTCCTGATGATGCAGATAAATATGCTAGTTTGGTTGCTCAACGTGTATTAAGTGTGCAGGTAACGAAGGCCGAGCAAAACCAGAGGCATAATTTGTTCCACACAAAGGGAGTGGTGAAAGAACGTTCGGTTCGCATCATCATTGACGGAGGGAGTTGCAACAACTTGGCTAGCATGGAGTTGGTGGAGAAGCTATCTCTCACCACAAGACCACACCCCCATCCGTACTATATTCAGTGGTTTAACAATAGTGGTAAGATTAAGGTAACGCGTTCTGTTCGTGTGCACTTTAGCATTGCTGCATATGCTGATTATGTTGATTGTGATGTGGTACCCATGCAAGCATGCTCTCTTTTACTTGGTAGACCATGGCAATTTGATAGGAATGTTGTACACCATGGTAGGACAAATCAGTTTACTCTAGTTCATCAGGATAAAAATATTGCTTTACTTCCTATGTCTCCTGAACAAATTGTGAAAGATGATCTTGCTAGAGCTAGTAAAGCAAAACAGGAGAAAAATAAGAGTGAGAATGAGATAGCAGCCAAAGAATTTGAGCAACAACATAAGACTAATAGAAAATCTTCTTCTGCTGTTTCTAATAAAATTAAATTGACTAATCCAACTTTGCTTGCTACTAAGGTTGATATTTCAGATTTGGATGTTAGTCAATATGTGTGCTATGCTTTTGTGTGCAAAGAAGCTTTGTTTTCATTTGAGGAATTGCCTCCTTTGCCTCCTGTTGTCACTGACCTTTTGCAGGAGTTTATTGACGTCTTTCCACAAGACGTACCACCGGGATTACCACCTATTCGAGGGATTGAGCATCAGATTGACTTAATTCCCGGTGCTTCGTTGCCCAACCGTGCGCCATACCGTACCAATCCGGAGGAGACTAAGGAGATTCAGCGTCAAGTACAAGAGCTACTCGACAAAGGTTACATACGTGAGTCCCTTAGTCCTTGTGCTGTTCCTGTTATATTAGTGCCTAAAAAGGATGGAACATGGCGTATGTGTGTTGATTGTCGAGCCATTAATAATATTACTATTCGTTATCGTCATCCTATTCCTAGGTTAGATGATATGCTTGATGAATTAAGTGGCTCTACCATGTTTTCCAAAGTTGATTTGCGTAGTGGATACCATCAAATTCGCATGAAATTAGGAGATGAATGGAAAACGGCTTTTAAAACTAAGTTTGGATTATATGAGTGGTTAGTCATGCCTTTTGGGTTAACTAATGCACCTAGCACTTTCATGAGATTAATGAACGAGGTTTTACGTGCTTTCATTGGACGATTTGTGGTAGTCTATTTTGATGATATACTGATTTATAGCAAATCTTTGGAGGAACATTTGGATCATTTACGTGCTGTTTTTATTGCTCTACGTAATGCACGTTTATTTGGTAACCTTGGGAAGTGCACCTTTTGCACCGACCGAGTATCGTTTCTTGGCTATGTTGTTACTCCACAGGGTATTGAAGTTGATAAAGCCAAGATCGAGGCGACTGAGAGTTGGCCGCAGCCCAAAACGGTCACACAAGTGAGGAGTTTTCTTGGCCTCGCTGGATTCTATAGGCGTTTTGTGAGAGATTTCAGCACCATTGCTGCCCCTCTCAATGAGCTTACACGCAAGGATGTGCCTTTTACTTGGGGTACCGCACAGGAAGAAGCTTTCACGGTATTGAAAGATAAGTTAACACATGCTCCTTTGCTCCAACTTCCTGATTTTAATAAGACTTTTGAGCTTGAATGCGATGCTAGTGGGATTGGTTTGGGAGGTGTGTTATTACAAGATGCTAAACCTGTTGCATACTTTTCTGAAAAATTGAGTGGGCCTAGTCTGAACTATTCTACTTATGATAAGGAATTATATGCTCTTGTTCGGACATTAGAAACTTGGCAACATTATTTATGGCCCAAAGAATTTGTTATACATTCTGATCATGAATCTTTGAAACACATAAGAAGTCAAGCAAAACTTAATCGTAGACATGCTAAGTGGGTTGAATTTATTGAGACTTTCCCTTATGTCATTAAACACAAGAAGGGGAAAGATAATATTATTGCTGATGCTTTGTCTCGTCGTTATACTATGCTTTCACAACTTGACTTCAAGATATTCGGTTTAGAGACAATCAAAGAACAATATGCAAATGATGTGGAATTTAAAGATGTATTGCAGAATTGTAGAGAGGGTAGAACATGGAACAAGTTTGTGCTTAATGATGGATTTGTGTTCCGTTCTAACAAGCTATGCATTCCAGCTAGCTCTATTCGTCTTTTGTTGTTGCAGGAGGCGCATGGAGGAGGATTAATGGGACATTTTGGCGTGAAAAAGACGGAGAATGTACTTGCTACACATTTCTTTTGGCCAAAGATGAGACGGGATGTTGAGCGTTTTGTTGCTCGCTGCACTACATGTCAAAAAGCTAAGTCACGACTCAATCCTCATGGTTTATACATGCCTTTACCTGTACCTAGTGTTCCGTGGGAGGACATATCCATGGACTTTGTTTTAGGCATGCCTCGAACAAAGAAGGGGAGGGATAGCATATTTGTTGTCGTGGATAGATTTTCTAAGATGGCACATTTTATACCATGTCATAAAAGCGATGATGCTGCTAATGTTGCTGATTTATTCTTTGGAGAGATTATTCGTTTACATGGTGTGCCCAATACTATTGTCTCGGATCGTGATACTAAGTTTCTTAGCCATTTTTGGAGATGCTTATGGGCTAAGTTGGGGACTAAACTACTCTTTAGTACTACATGTCATCCCCAAACTGATGGACAAACTGAAGTGGTCAATAGGACATTGTCTACTATGCTTAGGGCTGTTTTAAAAAGTAACTTGAAACTGTGGGAAGAATGTTTACCTCATATTGAATTTGCTTATAATCGTTCAGTGCATTCTACCACTAAAATGTGCCCTTTTGAGATTGTTTATGGTTTTCTACCTCGTGCACCTCTTGATTTGCTGCCTCTTCCATCTTCGGAGAAGGTGAATTTTGATGCTAAGCAACATGCTGAATTGATATTAAAAATGCATGAGTTAACTAAAGAAAACATTGAGCGCATGAATGCTAGATACAAGCTTGCTGGTGATAGGGGTCGAAAGCATGTTGTATTTGAACCAGGAGATCTTGTTTGGTTACATCTACGAAAAGATAGGTTTCCTGATTTGCGCAAGTCTAAGTTAATGCCACGAGCTGATGGTCCCTTTAAGGTTTTACAGAAAATTAATGATAATGCATATAAACTTGAGCTACCTGCAGATTTTGGGGTTAGTCCCACATTTAACATTGCAGATTTGAAACTTTATTTGGGAGAAGATGATGAGCTTCCGTCGAGGACGACTTCAATTCAAGAAGGGGAGGATGATGAGGACATCCCTACTAATGTTACACCCATACCCTCACCAACTACACATACTGGACCAGTTACTAGAGCACGTGCATGTCAACTAAATTATCAGGTACTTTCGTTTCTTGCGAATCCTTCTATTGTTCATGAACATATGATGCTGCCTAAATTAGATACTTTTGTTTTGCTTATGAATGAAGGACCTAGCATGGACAAGAAGGATGGTCATTGGAGCGGGATCAAGAATGGAGAAGAAGGTGCGCGCAGGGGAAAGTACAGTGGAGCTTCCAGTGGGGATTTTCGCACGTTGAAGCCACCATAAGGCATGCATGAAGGCTTGGACGGAATACACGAGATGCCACTTCATTATTTTCGTCCAAGAGCAATTATAGGTGCTGCGTCACCTTAATATTGGGCTGGGCCCATGTAATTTCGAAATACCACATTATAGGCTGTTTTTAGAGTCCGTATGTGTGGGGAAACCGAGTTAGGGTTGTTTTCGGACCCCACCTCCAAGGGGTCACGAAAATCCCCTCTGTTCCCCCATATATACAGCCCTTAGGGCGTCGTTTAGACTTGGGTTTTAATTAGATTTAAGTTAGCCATAGCCACAACTTCGAGTTCTTCGTTTGTGTCGTCCGACCAGGCCAAGACCGCATTGGAACCCCAACTTCTGTTAATCTTTCATCTTATATTCGCAATATCCAGATTGCAATTCATAGTTCTTGCTTGTTCTTCGATTGCTTGAAGGAATTGACCTTCGTGGTCAGGTTGATCGTGCATCCGCGGGATCAATAACCTCTCGGAGTTGGTTTAGCGATTGCTAAGGCGCAACGTCTTCGCACGTTCGTAGTCGGGTCGTGAAAGTCTACTCCAGCAAAATCGATCTCCACCATCTCATCGAAACATCGGGACACCTTCGCCTCTATCATTTGGATTGCCGGTTAATCACACATGGGACACCGGGTCCTCAGCCGGTCATGATGGGCCAGCAAGGGAACTATGTCCTTACTGGTCCGGGTTGGTTTAAAAACTACTGGCGTACGACCAGCACACACACGGTTTCAAATGGTAAAATCAGCTTGGGCCACCACTAGAAATGCTTGAAGCTAGGTAGGTAAGAAAAGGGGACCCCATAAAATCCCACGCGCGGTTAGGCACGCTCAGTCTTAAAACCAATACCCGGAACTCGGATCCTAGGTGACTCGGATGGAACAAAGCGTCGGGGCGGGATAGCCTAGACCTTCCATCCTTCGTCGAATATAGTCAACATTAATAATAATCATATCATCAACAACAATATAATAAGGTGATATCCCAAACCAAGGGGTAACAGGGTACCATCGTAGCATCCTAAGCATGCATACTAAGCAGGGACTGAGCAACGAGCAAAAGTAACATAGCAGTACAAGGTTTGCTGGGAAGGGACATGGCTGTATCGGTTTGAAAGAGGCTGTAAACATGTGGTAGGATCAAACATCAAACCTAACCTAGACTAGCATGCAAACTGCTGGTTGAAATAGAATGGATCATAAGTAATGTATAGTCCTTGCCTGTTGATAAGTCGGGTTTCGAAGGTGTAGTTGATCGCAAGCTCGCAACGTCTCCGAAGGTACCCGCGGAAGCACACAAGACGATAAACACTGGAAAGCAATCAACGAGAAAGCACTCTATTACTACGGGGCAACACAATATCAAGAAGACATCACACTACACGGCAACGCGATACAGATCTATCGTCGAGAACGGTTACTAACAGTTTAAGTGGGGTGTCGGTCACACACAACGAATACCGCACGTTTACAGTGGTTCAAGTTATTTAGCTACAGGTGATCCACAAAGGTTGTTAACATGGCAACTCAAGCAAGCATGGCATAGCACACAAACATGGAAAGAGGTGAAGCACAAAGTAAACTATCTATGCTAGACGATTTAAGTGAGGCACAATCCTAAACATGGCATACACTAAGTGCCGCACGACAATTAAAGGATTTGGTACTGTTCTGCCCTAAACCATATTGTAGGTTGGTCAACAACAGCAAACAATAGAATAAACACAAAGTACACGAAAATCTAATCAAGTTACATATAAAGAACACCCCAAATGGAGTTACGGTTAAAAGATACAAGCAAAACAAGTTACGGGCACAAACCGGCAACATCACGAAGCACACTTTAGAGCAATGCATAAACAGGTTAATCAATGCAAACATGTTCACAAATGATATGGAATTAAACTAGACATGACAAGGAAGGCATGGCAAAAAGAATCATGCAAATAGGCATCATAGATCAAAAGATATTAAGCAAACAACATGGCATCGAAATATTACAGACTTGAGAAAAACAGAGGTGGCTGTCAAAAACAACAGCATAGCAACTTTGGAGCTCAATATCTATATGACCAGGAATGCTAACATGAAGATGCAATACATGTAATGAAAGTAGACATCATGCTTAACAATATGCAATTGGAATCACTCAATTCCGATAAACGGTCGCGACACACTCGTCGACCGAAGTTGCAACAAAATAACAGTTTCAGCAACAGCAGCACAATAACATCAGGATCACCACTTTGGAGCAGTATTTAATATAGCTGAAGCACCCAAACATGACAAGTTAAAGTATGGAAATGAAGTACACATGATGCTTAACACATAGGAAAAAGAATCGATGCAATAGGCCTCATGGACGAGTCACAATCATCATGCAAAGTTGCAACAAAATATTAACAACATCACTTAATAGGAAATACTAGCAATTAACGGCCTGATGCCCACTTCAACGCAGAATTAAACTATCTAGACGGCCTCAAATGGAAAAAACTTTCCACATACGAACGCTAGAGCACGCAAAACCGAGCAACTTTTGTTTTGGGGGCACGTTCATCGGAGCTACGAATTAACGGGAAAATACGTCGCAAAGCAGATCACAGCAGCAATTTTCAGGGACTTAGAAAAAAATAACAGGGGTTAGCCAGGAAAAAAAACCAACAAAAAAAGGCCTCACCCCTGATGGGCTCGGCCCAACTCGCGTGGAGGCTGGACTGGCTGGGCTGTCAGTGGCGCGCTGGGTCTTGGAGGCTGGCGGGCCCACGAGGCAGTGGCGGTTGGTGGCAACGCCGCCCGATCCCACCATGGATCGAGGCCGAGGTGGCCGGCGGCCGCTGCTGGCTGCACTCCGGCGTGGCAGAGGTGGCGCGGAGGAAGGAGACCGGCGGCGGGGGACGGATCCAGGTGGCGGGGTCGTCGGCGGTGTGCGGGCGCGGCGGCGCTCCATGGCGCGTAGAACCTGCGGGAAAGGGAGGCCGGGATGAGGAGAGGGAAGAGGAAGAGGAGAGGGAAGAGAGGGAGGGAGAGAGATGGCCGTGGGGAGGTGGTGCCCGGCTGGCCGGCGTGCTGGCCGGAGGCGGCCTGCTGGCCGGAGGCGAGAGGCGGCGGCTCGGCCTCCATGGGCAGCTGCGTGAGGAGAGAGGAGGAGGGTAGGTGGGGAGCTCCCTGGGCCGTTGGATCGGCCGATCCAATGGTCCAGATCGCATGGAGCTAGATTTTTTTTCTCAAAATGGGCTAATTGCGAAAATTGAGGCTATTGTGAGGGGGGTGGCTGCAATTTTGTGGCTAGGGAAACCCTAGAAAGAGGTGGGAGTGTGGTGGTCTTTATATAGCCCCGGTGGCTGGCAGTTTGCAAAAACATCCCCGGTTTTCTGTCGCGCGCGCGGTGCTCACGTTTCTGACCGCCGGGGGTCCGCAGTACCTCCGATTCGGGTAAAACTTCGAACTACGCGATCAGCGCGTCGAGCCAGAGGCGTTCACCTCGCGCTAGAACCGTTCCGAAAACACTTTCCGGCGCGCTATAAAAATATCCCGTTTAATTATTAAACTGGGTTTTTCGTTCCGTTGGTTGCGGCTGGTCTTGTGCGGTTTTCGCGACGGTGATCGGGTGAAACCCGGTTTCGCAAGGTCGAGTGTCAGGGTGGCAAGGGTCGGTCTCCGTCCGATACGAGATAAGAGGGGGGAAAATAATCGCCGATCGATAAATCGGGGATGCAAACACCGCAAACAAATCAGGCAATCAAACAATTCACACCGAAAACAAAATTTTCAATTTTTGTGAAAACTGGGATGTTACAATGCTTCCTTTCTTTGTATGTGATTCTTCTTGGTGTACTTTATTCCTTTCTTGTCTCTTGTTTGCAGTAAAGGGTTTTGCTGCTGTGGCGAGCCCTTGAGTACTGATTTCGTTTGTGTCGCGATTGCGAAGAACGCCTCGGGGGTGGCTGCTGCGGCGAGCCCCCGAGTGCCAGTTTTGTTTATGTCGCGATTGCGAAGAACGCCTCGGGGGGTGGCTGCTGCGGCGAGCCCCCGAGTGCCAGTTTTGTTTATGTCGCGATTGCGAAGAACGCTTCGGGGGGTGGCTGCTGCGGCGAGCCCCCGAGTGCCAGTTTTGTTAGGTCGCGATTGCGAAGAACGCCTCGGGGGGTGGCTGCTGCGGCAAGCCCGCGAGTGCCAGTTTTGTTAGGTCGCGATTGCGAAGAACTCCTCGGGGGGGGTGGCTGCTGCGGCGAGCTCCCGAGTGCCAGTTTTGTTAGGTCGCGATTGCGAAGAACGCATCGGGGGGTGGCTGCTGCGGCGAGCCCCCGAGTGCCAGTTTTGTTAGGTCGCGATTGCGAAGAACGCCTCGGGAGGTGGCTGCTGCGGCGAGCCCCCGAGTGCCAATTTTGTTAGGTCGCGATTGCGAAGAACGCCTCGGGGGTGGCTTCTGCGGCGAGCCCCCGAGTGCCAATTTTGTTAGGTCGCGATTGCGAAGAACGCCTCGGGGGGTGGCTTCTGCGGCGACCCCCGAGTGCCAATTTTGTTAGGTCGCGATTGCGAAGGACACCTCGTGGGGTGGCTGCGGCGGCGAGCCCCGAGTGCCAATGAATCAATCTTTGGAAAAACATTTTTCAATATTCTTCCTGGTGTTTCTTACATTTAGTAAGAATGGGGGGGGTCTGATGAGGGCAGTCCCCTTTATTAGAAACGGCGGCATGGTAGCCTTTAAGGGCTAGTTAGCTTCTTCTCCGAGTGCTCGTGTCCTCCGGGTGGTGGCTTCTTCTACGGGAGCGCTTCTTCTGCGGGTCTCGTGGTCTCGCTGGCTTGGTGGGCTCCAAAGGCCTCTGATATCTTGTGGAATTCCTTGTCGCAGCGGTCGGACCTGACGAAACTACCGCTCACTGTGATGACCCCATGTGGGCCTGGCATTTTTAGCTTAAGGTAAGCATAGTGAGGTAGTGCCATGAAATGGGCGAAGGCTGGTCGCCCGAGGATTGCGTGGTACTGCGACTTCCAGTCGACCACTTCAAAGTCTAGGATCTCTTTGCGGAAGTTGGTCACATTGCCAAAGACCACCTCCAAGCCTATTTTTCCCAGAGGGTAGACTGCTTTTCCTGGAACGATCCCGTGGAAGGTTGTGATTGAGGATTTCAGCGCTGAGCTCTGGATTAGCATTTTTTCGAGTGTCCTGGTGAAGATGATTTTGATCCCGCTGCCACCGTCCATGAACACTCGTGACATGTCATAGTTCCCAATTCTGGCCTCGAGCACCAGTGCGGCGTGTCCTGGTCGAGGGATGGCGGGCGGGTGGTCCTCCCGAGAGAAGGTAATTTCTGTCTCAGACCCGCGCAAGTACTCCGGGACCGCGGGGTGCGAGGAGGCTGCGAGAAAAACTTCTCTTGTGACCTTCTTTTGCTGCCTATTTTAAGGCCTTCCTTCTTGTATCATGTAGATCCTACCATGGGCTTCTGGATACTGCTCCTCTGCATCTGGTGTCCTGCGCCGTCGCTGGATTGCGGCCACTTGCCTTGTCGGCAGGGGAGGAGCTGGTGGTGCATCGTGGGCGATAGGCCCGACTGCTATCTCGCGAGTGGCTGGGCCGCTGTTGTCGCAGATCGACTTTTTTCCTCAGTGAACTCGTTGAAGCTTCTGCAATTTCTGAGGGTGTGTCCTGATCTGAGCTCCCCTCGTTCGTTTCTGAATCCGTGTATCGAGCACGATCCGTCGAGTTGTTCTTTGGCCGAGCGGTATGTTCTAGTGTTGTCGTGCGGCTGCCTCGTCCTCCAATCTTAATTCTGAGCTTGGGACGCATCTTCGAGGCTGTCTCTTCTCTGTGTTCTGCTGTCTTCGCGATGCATGCCGTCTCTGTCATCTGGGAAGCCGGCGGCGACCATGTCGGGTCCTCCGTCGTCGTAGAAACTGTGCCTGGATCGCTTCCTTCGTCGATCGAGTCCTCTTTCTCCATTGTGTTAGTCGTAGTCGTGCTCTGAGCGTGCGGTGTGGATTTCTGTTTCATTGCGAACGGAATCCTCGCGCGTCCGCCCAGCTGTTGGCTTGCTCCAGAAGCCGTGCGAGTGTTCGTACTTTCATCTGTCCCAGCTGTTCCTTGAATTCGATGCGCTGCAGGCCTCGTCTGAACGCGTCGATTGCGCTTTCGTCTGATATGTCTTCTGCTGAATTCTTGAGTATGGTCCACCGCTGGATGTAGGCTCGCAGGGTTTCCCTAGTTCCTTGCTTGCATGCTCGCAGCTCCTCGAGCGATGCCGGTCGCTTGTATGTGAATTTGAAGTTTTCTATGAAGGCTTCACGGAACTGCCTCCATGAGTTGATGGATCCTCGCGGGAGATTCTTCAACCAGTGTCGTGCCGAGCTCTCGAGCATGAGCTGCACATACTGCATTGCCGTGACGTTGGTCCCTCGCTGGAACTTGACTGCTGTTAAGTAGTCGTCGAGCCAAGCCTCTGGCTCCTCAAGTCCATTGTATTTTAGCTTTGTGGAGTTCAATTTCAACCCACTCGGCATTCGCGTCTCGCGTATGGAACACGTGAAGCATAATGCTCTGCATGGCTCAATTTCTTCGTCGATGGCTTCTTCGTCCGAGTACTCTTCACGTGCTGCGAGTCTTCGTCTGCTGCGGTTGACTTTTTTTTGTGTGATGTCGTCGCGCGCGTCTCGTTGACTGCTGCGGTGCCTGTTGTCGGTGTCGGTGTCGTGCTTCCTGTTTTTGCCGGAGCGTTTGCGCCAGTCGTTGCTGCTGTCGTCGTCATCGGGTGAGCTAGGGTCCCTGTCTGGTGTCCTCTCGCGGGTCGGTCGCCTTGCACTTGATTTTTTGGGTGCTGAGGCAGCGATGGCGTCTTTCATTATCTGCAAGGCCATTGATGTGTTGCGGTCTGTTTTGTTCTGCCTATTTTTCTGGGCGCGAGACAGGTAGTATCGGGCGCTGATAAGGGCTTCTGCTGGTGTGAGGGGTTCCTCTTCGTCGTCCTCCTCTTCTAGCTTGAATTCGTCGTCAAGCTTCCGAACCACTCTCTTCTTGTCTGTTCATCGCAGGTTGCTGAATTTCGATTTATTGCGGAGAGGGGAATCCTGATCCGGAGAGTCGTATCTTGGAGGTGGCTTGCGATTGTGACGAGGGGGTGACCCAAGGACTCCTACGGACGAGCCTACCTGGTGTCCATGAAGGCAGAAGGCCCATGAAGATACGGCCTCGGCCCAACAGTTGGCACCAACGTAGGAGTCCTCGACTCACAAGGAAGGTGCGAAGACCTGCCGTACGGAGCAAGCTAGGGTTAGGAAAGTTTACCTGTACACGTAGATGAACTCACCGAGACCTAGCCCGGTATATAAGGGCTAGGAGGGGTGACGCCAAAGACATCCAATCTCACCTGTAACCCTAGCCTTGAGCGCTCCAGCCTTGGCCTCCACTGTAATCGCATCTCCCCTATCAATAATATCGAGCAGGAGCAAGCCTTCCTGTTTGCCAACGAGCTATCGTCCAACCTGTGCCTCTCATGACTAACCCAGGGTCTCTGACCATGGGATTTGCCGGGGTTGATCCCCGTCAATTGGCGCCGTCTGTGGGAACCGCGCCGGTTGGGAACGCGATCTCGGCGGCCTCATCATCATCAGCACTTATCGACTCAATGACTCCGGCAAGATCCAACCTGTTCGAGTCCCTCGGATTCACGGCCCACCTCCCGGCCCTCAAGCCAGCCTTCACCAATCTACACTCCGGTATCAATCTAATCTTCGGAGCATATCAGATCTACATCAACCATTGGGGTACCCTTCGCCTCACCGACGACACCCGTGCGCCCACGGGAACACCTGCAGCAACGACCGTAGCGGACGCCGCCAGCACGGCCAACCTATCTGGCGGGTGCAGCTACTCACCCGACTCACGGCTCCACGCTACTCACGACCACTCGAGTGAAGTCCCAGCATGGAGAAGCACGATCGCACGTATCAGCAAGGAGACGGCAAGGACACCATCACAGGTGTTCATGGTAGAAGTTGGCGCATCAACGTCAGGTAACAACGGACGAATCGACGACCCTGGCACTCGTCAAGACACCCCAACCAACAACAGGGCGGCAGGTCCTGGCAACAACAGTCGGATGGTCGTACAGCTAGGAGAACCGGGGACAATACCAAAGAAAGTCCCGGTGGAGCAAGGGCCCAGAGATCAGAAAAGCAGTCAGCTGCTAAGCAACAAACAGCAAGCACCTGAGCAAGGTAGCCAGCCATCACGCAGCAGGCAGCAAACCCCGGTTGCAGCGGCGGGCGAACCACCCATAGAAAAAATATACTTGTCTAAAGAATCGATGGCAATGGTAAAGGAAGCAGTCGCCCGCGGCGGGTTGCTACCATCAGATGCCTCAAGAGACGAGCTAAGGGCATACAACAAGCTAGCGGGAGAGCTAACCAAGCAGTCGAGAGAGTGGCACCTAGCCATGGAGAAACAAGCAAAAGAGGAACCCGAAAGGAAAAGCAGTCGCAGACAATCTCCCAGAAGTGACTCGCCAGGCCACGACTCCCCCATCCGCAATAGATCGAAACTCAACAACCTGTGGAAGACAGAAAGGGCGAGAGTAGTGCGGAAACTGGAAGACGACTTCAGGTCAAAGGAGGACGACGACAAAGAGGAGCCTCTCACTCCGGCAGAAGCACTCATAAGTGCCCAAGACTACCTGTCCCGTGCCCAGAAAAGCAGAAAGGGAAAAACGGATCGCTACACTTCCATAGCTCTGCAGATAATGAAGGACGCTATCGACGCTTCAGTACCTAAGAAATCCAGCGCAAAGCGGCAGACTCGCGAGCGGACACCGGACAGGGACCCCAGCTCACCAGACGACGACGACGACAGTAACGACGACAGACGCAGGCGCTCCGACAAGCACAAGAAACGCGACAGCGACGACAACGGCAGGTGCCGCAGCACTCGGCGAGACGCGCGAGACGACATCACGCAGACCAGAGTCAACCGCAGCAGGCGAAGACGCGCAGCACGCGAGGAGTACTCGGAGGAAGAGGCTTCCGACGAGGAAATCGAGCCATGTGGAGCACTCTGCTTCACACGTGCCATACGTGAGACGCGTATGCCCAACGGGTTCAAACTGAACTCCACGACACTAAAATACAACGGACTCGAGGAGCCGGAGGCATGGCTCGACGACTACCTAACAGCGGTCAAATTCCAAAGAGGAACCAACATCACTGCAATGCAGTACGTGCAGCTCATGCTCGAGAGCTCCGCTCGACATTGGCTGAAAAATCTTCGGCGCGGATCCATCAGCTCCTGGAGCCAGTTCCGGAGAGCCTTCATAGAAAACTTCAAATCCACATACAAGCGACCAGCCTCACTCGAGGAGCTGCGTGCATGGAAACAAGCAACTCAGCGGAAGACATCTCGGACGAAAGTGCGATCGACGCATTGAGGCGAGGTCTTCAACGCGTCGAATTTAAGGAGCAGCTCAGACAGATGAAAGTCCGAACACTCGCACGGCTGTTAGAACTAGACAACAGCTGGGCGGACGGAGAAGACTCCGTTTGTAATGAAACAGAAACCCACACTGCACGATCGGAGTACGACTACGACTACAACGGAGATAGAGGAGACGACAGAAGAAGGAAGCGACCCAGACGGAACTTCTACAACGACAGAGGACCTGACATGGTCGCCGCCGGTTTCTCAGATGACCGGAACGGCAGGCACCGTGATGATAACAGACCACAACGTCGAGACAACCCAGAAGACGAGCCCCAGGCTCAGAGACGAGAATGGAGGACAAGGCAGCCACGCGACGGCACTCGCACATTCTGCTCTGCCAAAGAACAACTCGATGGACCGTGCTCTATACACGGATTCAGAAACGAGCGAGGAGAGCTCAAATCATCCCACACCCTCAGGAATTGTCGAAGCTTCAATGAGTTGGCCGAGGAGAAAAGCCGCTCCGCGGTCGCAGCAGCACGACCACTCACAAACATAGCAGTTGGGCCAGTCGCCCACGGTGCGCCACCAGCCCCCCCTCTGCCAACAAGACAGGTGGCCGCCATCCAGGAACGGCAAAGGACACCAGAAGAAGAAAACCAATACCCAGAAGCCCACGGGAGGATCTACATGATACAAGAAGGCAGACCATCCAACAGGCAGCAGAAACAAGCCACCAGACAAGTCTTCCTAGCAACCTCCACACACCCGGCCGTCCCAGAGTACCTGCGCGGGTCGGAGACAGAAATCTCCTTCTCCCGGGACGACCACCCGCCAGTCGTCCCCCAACCAGGGCACGCCGCGCTGGTACTCGAGGCCAGAATAGGAAATTACGACATGTCACAAGTATTCATGGATGGCGGCAGCGGGATCAACATCATCTTCACCAGAACACTCGACGAGATGCTCATCAAAAACAACGCACTCAAGTCTTCAGGCACAACCTTCCACGGGACGTACCAGGAAAAGCAGTCTACCCCCTCGGAAGGATAAGCCTGGAGGTAGTCTTCGGGAACGCGACGAACTTCCGCAAGGAAACACTTGACTTTGAAGTGGTCGATTGGAAGTCGCAATACCACGCAATTCTCGGGCGACCAGCTTTCGCTCGCTTCATGGCCGTACCCCACTACACCTAACTCAAGCTGAAGATGCCAGGCACAAACGGGGTCATCACAATCAGCGGCAGTTTCGTCAGATCCGACCGCTGCGACAAAGAATTCCACAAGATAGCAGAAGAATTCGTAACCCACCAAGACAGCAGGACCACGGGACTCGCAGAAGAAGCGCTCTCGTAGAAGGAAAGGAACATCGCGAGAAACTAACCCAGCACTGGGAGACAAAGCTACCAGGCCCTTAAAGCCACTACATCATCGCTCTAAAAGGAACCTACCCTCAACAGAGCACTCCTACTCTTTGTAAGGAACAGTAGGAAAGATATTACATAAATGTTTTTCCACAAAATTACTCGGCACTCGGGGGAACGCCGAAGCAGCCACCCCCCGAGGCGTCCTCCGCAATCGCGACAAATTAACCTGGCACTCGTAACCTGGCACTCGGGATCTCGCCGAAGCAGCCACCCCCCGAGGCGTCCTCCGCACTCGCGGAAAATTAACCTGGCACTCGGGAGCTCGCCGAAGCAGCCACCCCCCCCCGAGGCGTCCTCCGCAATCGCGGCAAATTAACCTGGCACTCGGGGGCTCGCCGAAGCAGCCACTCCCCGAGGCGTCCTCCGCAATCGCGACAAATTAACCTGGCACTCAGGGGCTCGCCGAAGCAGCCACCCCCCGAGGCGTCCTCCGCAATCGCGGCAAATTAAACCTAGCACTCGGGGGCTCGCTAAAGCAGCCACCCCCCGAGGCGTCCTACGCAATCGCGGAAAATTAACTTGGCACTCGGGGGCTCGCCGAAGCAGCCACCCCTCGAGGCGTCCTCTGCAATTGCCGCACATTAACTTAGCCCTCGGGGGCTCGCCGAAGCAGCCACCCCCCGAGGTGCCCCACGCAACTGCAAATGCAGACGATATATACAACCAAGAAGAAGCATATACAACGAAGGGAAGCACCTAATATTTAGGCTCCAACTTTGCCTTAATAAGTGCACCCAGATGGCGGTCGTTCTCTTCGCAAACTTGCCTCACAACCTGGTGCGCATGCCTATCTACAACCACGTAGTGCTCATTCATCGGATGACCCCTACAACCTGGAGGACCCGCCACCACCTGAGAAAAATACACCCCTGGCCAATGACTATGGACCAAGCCCAAAGCAGCTCGTGCTCCAGCACGAATCTGATGATCCATCACTCGACGTAACACAGCAGGCTGAGAAAAATGCGACAAAGCCTCTCAAGGGATAAAGGAACCACCTCCAACGGATAGAACTCAGCATGGATACCACCCAATACCCGCTGGCAGTAACTGAGAGCTTCCGGTACCCGTTCAACTCAGCGAAGAAGCAAAGCAAACGCTCGAGCACGAGCCCCATCTGCCCAAAAGGGATTGCTCGCCTGCACACTAGGATCATCAAGCCGTGACATCTCCGACTGAAGAGCCCTCTCTTCATCCCGAGTTCGCCCTGCCGGAACTTCGAAAGTCAAAAAACTACGATCAAGACAAAAACGGCAAAAACCCACCAAGCGGAATCAAGCAACCGAGCAGAGGCAAGACTCACCCCGCAGGAGGTCGGACAACTTCACCACCCACGAAGCAAGGCCCTCAACCACGAACTCGGCACGCTCACGCCGAGTACGTTGAACGGCCACGGACCCCTTCAGTTGGACAATATCCCGCTCAGCGTCCTTCAGCCGCAAGCAAGCGGACTCGTACGCACCCTCGAGAGCGTCATCCTTCAGAGAACTCCACGGACGAAGGAAGCCCGGAGTGGCCTACCGTAGGATGAACAAAACAAATCAAAAACAGCAAGAGGAACAGCCAAGCAGACATTCAGATAAAAGTTGCAAAAGATCAACCATCACAACAGAGTCACGAATTACAGACAAAGTTTCCAAATGGCGCAACACTACTGTTCCTCCTCCTCACCTACGGCAGGGGGACCCTGAGCATCTACAACTTGTTGCAGGCGACGAGCCAGCCTGTCGGCTCGGTCGTCCTGCTCACCAGAATAATGCGGGATGTTTTCAACCAAGGAATCATCAAAGGAAACCCCATGCCCTATGAGGACGACACGGGCCGTGGAGGAACCACTCACCACGCTCTTCGCCACCAGTTCCACCATATCTTTCCAATCAGGGCCGAACGCACCAACCCGAGCACCCAGGCAATCAGGCACCTTCGTACCCTTCGGCATAAGGTGCTCGTTCGCAAGACCCACAAGATTGGAAGCCCGGGCGCAGACGTCCTCGACCACTGCAACAGCATCCGCAACAGCATCAACAGCACCTTGGAGAATCCCAGACCCCGACGCAGCAGCCTCCATCGGCCTCGCACCTACAGCAGCTGCACCAAACAAAGAAACGTCATCAAGGGAAAACAGTGGAAACAGCAATAGTCGAACACCAAACTTACACACGAGCGAGCCCGCCAAGGCGCGAAGACGTTTGCCCTCGACTGCCTCACCCTGCGCATGCGCATCCTCAGCCTGGTGAAGGCGAACCAACTCCTCATGTTGACCATGCAACTCCACCTCCTTGGAAGCCAAGGCAGCCTCGAGAACGGAAACAGTCTTTTCCGCCTTTTCGGCTTGTTTCTCGGCAGCCTGGCGACGACCTGCGAGGCAAAGACAGTACTCAGAACAAAAGACGAAGCACCCAAAAGCTCAGCAGCACAAGAATAAAACTCACCATTCATAGCAGATAAGGCATCCTGGGCAGACTCATGGGCCCGTTGCCAACGCTCAGCATCAAGAACCAAACGCTCACAATGCTGGAACACAGGCTGCAAGAACCGGGCAATCAGGTGTTAATTAAAGACAAAGACTACAAGCAACTGCAAACAGTTACTTCTAGCCTCGGGGGCTACTCCCATCGGGAGCACTGCCGTGCCCCCGATGATAAAACAACACAGACACGAATCATCTTACCAGCTTGGAGACATGGTCGAAAGCACGGGCTTTATCTTCAATCGCCAGACCAAGACGGCCAAAGTACGGAGGACCAAGTTCGGTCGGCCTAGGCTCAGAAGCAGCAGCACCAGGCGCCCTAGAAGAAGGTACACCGGGAACTACACCCGCAGTCGAAACGATAGGAGTCGCAGCCGGCCCAGATTTGCCAGCGGCAGCCGAGTGATCCTCAAGATGCTTGACTGCCGCCCCAGAACTCGTTGACTTCAGATCAGTAGCAGCTGCGCTGGTACACGAAGCAGCCGGCGCAGGCGCAGCATTAAAAAATAAAAACATTATCAGTCGCAAGAACAAGGAAAAAAGAAACGGGCACTAATTCAGCAGAATCTTATCTGACACGCGCACCACGAGGACGCCTACCTCCCAAGCCTGGCCCTCTTGGGAGGAGGGACCGGAGCAACAGCCGAAGGGGAAGGCCCAGCAAAAGGAGCAGCAGAAGGGACAACATCACCTAACGCGGCATGATCTTCAGCATCCAAGGGGCGCGACCGCTTCACACGGAAGGGACTCGAGTCCTCACTATCTCCGGTCTCCACTAGCACAATCTCAGTGTCAGAACCCTCTGTTAGGTAATGTGCTAGGATCAAAGTCATCTTGCATCATGTTAAAAAAATTCAAAAGAAGTCATCGAAATCAAATTCAAAAGCAAAATGGGAGAAGGAACCCCCCCCAGATGAATTAATTCAAAAGGCCAGATAAAAATCTTCTCCAAAAATTCATGTTAGATTTTTGAAAAGTCTGATAAATGAGTGTGATCACATATCAAGTGATGTCGGACTGATGAGGACATGACTACCATAGTTACAGCCACAACCCCTGCTAATATACCTACTGGACCAATTACTAGAGATCGTGCACACCAATTAAATTATCAGGTACTTTCGCTTCTTGGTAATGTTTCTAATGTTCATGTGAATATGATGCTGCCTAACGTCGATATATTTCTGTTGCTGACAAATGAAGGACCTAGCATGGACAAGAAGGATGAGCATTGGAGCATGTTCAAGCATGAAGATGATGAGGACATAATTATCATGGATATGACCATTAATTCCTCTATATTTGATCAAGAAATGAAGTCAATACAAACGTACATGATTGTGTGCTGTACAAGAAGTTATTTCACGTCACTTTTGGCCCAAGAGAAGATAGAGACCAAGTCTTTCACGTCATGGACTCAGATTCGGACTGCAGAGATATACCCAACTTCAAACAGCCTCCGTTTCTACATACGAACTCCAAATTGGGTGATTCTTTTTTCTGGTGATAGCTTATCTCGTCTAGTTTCCAACGCAATTGGTTTCACCTTCAAATTCCTTCGGAGCGTGGAGATATTGCGAAAACGGTGCGACCCAGCAGTAGAATCCGAATCAAAGTCCAACTCAATAGGTGTTGCATCACCTCCACATGGGCCCAAGTGCCTTGTACGACCTAGGTTTAGTTTTAGGACTCCTTGGGACGTCCTTCCACCCCCTTGGCCTCCACCCTTTAGTCCTATATAAGTAGATCAACCCCTAGGGTTTTTCTTTGGATTTCTTTTAGTTAAAAAGACTGCTTAGCTAATTGCTGCATCTTCGTGTACTCGGTTTGTGTCCAACGACCAGATGAAGACCGCTTTCGGAATCCCAACTTTATTCATACATCATCTACATATTCGCAATATTCAGATTTCTTTATCATAGTTCTTGCTTGTTCTTCGATTGCTTGCAGGCACTAGACCTTCGTGGTCAGGTTGATCGTGCTCCGACGTGGTCAATAACCTCCGGAGATTGGTTTAGCGATTGCTAAGGCGCGACGTTGTTGCACGTTCGTAGTCGGATCGTCAGAGTTGTCTCCACCAAATCGATAGTTATCTCTCATCGAAAGATCGGGACACCCCGTCTCTATCAGGGACCCACCCCATGCTCATGGATTTTTCAAATATTCAAAGAGTGCCTTGGAATTCATCAAATACCCCTATTTGATTTAAAGTTCAAATTATTTGAATTTTAAAAATGTTCAAAATTTATAAGTGGCTAGTATATTATTTTGTGAGGCCATATAAAAATTATGAGAATTTAATAAAATGGTTTGCTATTTATTTTAGCTAGCCAAAACAAATGACAGAAAAGAAAAACAAAAAAGGAAAAGGAAAAAACCTTACCTGTCGCCCAGGCGAGAGCAGCCCAGCCAGCCCAGCCGGCCAAAAGGGGCACAGCGGTCTTCTTCCCCGATCCCGCGCCTCCAAGCTGCTCGGTGGAATGCCACCGAGCTAGCCGTGCACGTCGCCGCCTCTCTAGACGCCACCTGCCCCTCCCACGCTTTCTAGCCACGCCTGGAGACGCCTCTCGGCCGTACCGATCCATTCCCCCTCTCCAGAGCTTCTTCCCCTCCTCCTACGCTCGATTTCGTCGCCGCCCGAAGCTTCACCGGAGCGCACCGCCGTGGACGACGTGGCCACCGTGCCCTAGAGCTCTAACTAGCAAGTCCACCGTGTTCTTCACCCTTGACTTCCTCTTCACGCAGAAGCTGGAGCCCTAATTCCTCCCCGAGCAGACGCCATCGTCTTCAACCTCTCGCTAGACCCGCGAGCTCGCCGCCGTCGATTCGCCGCCGTTGGAGCCTCCCCGAGCAAGCCATCGCTTCCGTTCGACTCAGGGTGAGCTACCGCGCAAAACCCCTCTTGTCCCGAACCTTCCCGGTGGCTGTAGCCGGATCCACCATGGGAGCCGAGCAAGCTCGCCGCCATGGTTGAGCTAGAGCTCGCCCTCGTGCTCCTCACGGCGCCCCAGTGCGCGCGCTTGACTCACGGGCGTTCTAGCTTTCGAACGCGCCAAAGCTCACCTCAAACCGTGCCCCCTAGCCCCGTCAACGTCGTCGCCGTGCTTCTGTTGCCACCGGCGAGGTCGCCTTCGTCGCTATGGTCATCTCCTTGGACGCCCGCGTGCACCAGGCAACGTGCGAGAAGATGGGCTACGTCCCTGTGGTCTCAGCGCTTCGAATGGTGGCCAGGAGAGGAGGAGAACAGAGCGCCGCCGCGGATTTGATCACCAGTGTTGAGCCGCCGGCGGTACTGACGTGTCCGGCCTGGTTAACCCCCTAATCCACCCCCAGTGAGGCTACAGTGGGCCCTAGGCCCCCTAATCCTCTCTGTTTAATAAAACAGAGAGGGGATTAGCCCCTGAGTCCATGAAAGATGGGGCCCCCATGTCAGTTTGACAGGGTCAAAACCCCCTGATGTCATGCTGACTCAGTGCTGACGCAGTAATTGAATTTCCAGAATAAAAAGAAATCAGAGAAATTCCAGAAAATCCAGAAAAAGGCTGAAACTTTGGAAATTCATAGAAAATTCATATTAACTACAAATTTAACAAATAATATATGAAAAATGATCCGGAGAAAATAACCTATCCAAATTTCCAACTTTCAACTATGTTTGAGTTGAATTAAAAATGTGACCAGTAGCATTTGCTATTTGGTTTAAATGGAATTAAATCAAATTCATTTCAAATGCTTTTGCAATTTGAACCATATCAACATACCACATTATACTTGAACTTCAGAGGCTTATCATACACATTTCAAAATGGTTTAACTTGATCAAAAAATGTCATATGCAACTTGGATAAATTGGAAATCATATGTGGAGTTTAAATTTGCAAATTCATTTTCAAATACCCCATTTAAGTGGAATTGCTTCACACATCAAAGCATATACATCAAGTTTCAACCTTCAACCATGTGATTGTGCATTGTATTTACTTTGCTACCTTGTTTGTTGTTTGTCGAGTAGAGGTGGAACCGGAACAGGAGGCAGCCCCCTTCGTTGAAGACCCTGAACCCGAACCTCGTCAGCAAGGCAAGCAAACCCCCATTGATCATGTCGATAAAATCCCACTTCCCTCTCATGTGTCGCTTATGCATTGTATAGGATGATTACCATGCTACGTTTCTACCGCATAGATGAACCCATTCCTTTGCATGACCTATCATTTGTCACAGTAGTAGGCAAACCACAATCCTAGAAAATGTAGGAGTTGATTGATATCATGTGGCCCCTGCAATTGTTACTGATTATTGCATGCTTAGAGTGATACAATGATGTTACTGTTATGTGAGTCGGGATGGTAGTGATCATGTTGATGTTGGTGGAAAGGTGTTGGTGATTCTACCCTAATACAAGGTGAACGATGAGAGGCTGTGTTGGAGTACACAGTGGGTTGTCTCGTTGAACACCTCCCTAATTCCGAGTTCTTGTGTGGTGATCCAAGATAAAGAGTACAACCACACATTGGGCTCACTGACCCCTCTCAACCTATTAACTCATCCCTTTCGATGTCCAGATGTCGCAGTAGTTCGGAGTTCTGGTAGGCTTGTGGCTTGGATGCTAAGTGAGAGAATGTCTCAACCGAGACTGGCTTATGCACCACGCACACATCACTTGGGTCCACTTCGGTAAACCGGCCGGGTTCACGATAGTGGTAGCCAACCCAGGTAGGCGGCTTTCTTGGACTAGATAGGCTATGAGGTAACAGTTGTGGTGAGCATCCTCGCTGACATCCCTTGAATGGTGTCGAGTACAAAGGCGGTAACTGATGATCATGTGTGTGTAGCGGTACACCCCTGCAGGGTTAACAAAACTATTCGAATAGCCGCGTTCACGGTTAAGGACTGCTTGGAAAGCTTAGCTTGATTATTAGACAACTTGAACTGGATACTTCTAAAACACACCAAGATAAGTGTGGGTGCTATGGCGTGCTTTCTCGTGGGGAAGTCGAGGAAGGCACCATAGTGGTGTAATTGGTTGGAGAAAGTAGTGGACTCGTGTACGCTTCTTACCTCAAAGTCTGGTACTCGTAGTTCAGGACTAGCCAAGTCAAAGCTGGCACTTCTTCAAGTGAACCCCACCTCCCTTTACCCTGATACATGTGCATGAGTAGTATAGTTCCTATGTAAGTCTTGCTGAGTACGATTTTGTACTCACGTTTGCTTATTCTATGTTTTAGATGATCCCACTGACCCCGAAGGTGGCTTCTTCATCGAGCTCGATGACTGAAGATCAAGTTAGTCTAGTCCCAGTCAGACGACTGGTTCCCTCGTGGAGGGCTTGTGTTTAAATAAGGCTTCTTAAGCCATTTGTTAAACTTGTCTGTACTCAGACATACTTTGCTTCCGCTTGTTTGTTGTAATGTTGGATCACATGTTTGTGATCTTTGTGTGCACTCTGTGAGAGTTATCAATAAAATGTATACTTTGTAGAGAATTGCAATGATACCTTCTGTTCATACAAGACATGTTTGATGCGTGTATGTTTATTACATGCATGTCTTTGTATGGGTTTTCGAGACCTTAGTTGTGATCTGACTGGCGGTCTTTCATACACCAAGTGGCCCTTAGATGTGCGCAACTTGGGGCATCGCGATTCGATTGCTCGAGACTCCGTCTCGTGCACACTTTGTGCTATGATCGAGCCCGCCCTAGTACCCGACTAAGTGATCGGGCTGGAGTAAGTCTATGTAAGAGTTATGAGATAGTCGATAGTATGGTTGAGGCGACTTGTCTTTGAATATGGGAGTTCATCACCCATATCATTAGACTTGTGTGCGGACGATGAGGACCCATCTCAGTTGATCATCCGGCCTGGATGGGATGCCCCTCACGTACGATGCTTTCCGAGAACGTTCTGTGCTTGGCCTTGTCTGCTTAGACAAGTGGGTACGGTTCTCGGCTCTCCATATGACTATGTCGTAGCGGGACTTGCATACGCTAACCCCGGGTCCCGACAGACTTGGTATCAGAGTAGGACTGACTGTAGGAATAGCAGCCTTGGCCGAAGTCGAGTCTAGCTTGCTATAGTTATATAGTTACTCTGGGTATATAAGGGAACAACGTAAGGCTTCTTTTTTCTCCTTACCCTCATCGTTCTGAGTTCTGAGTCACCCTCATCTTGTTCTACGGGAAGATAGGACTAGGCTCACCTCTGTCTAATTAGAACATCTCGTTGTTTGCTTCCTTGTAGCCGTACGAAAGTTGTGCTCGGTTTGTTAGAATTGTTGTGCTTCCTGATTTCTTACATCGTATGTAAGTGCTGTTTCTACATTGCAAGAAAAGACATTTCTTACAATTTCAGCCGTTATGTTGTCCGAGTCATTCCAGGTTTCTTCATAATCTGATGCATTTGCAAACTCCTTTCTGTTTCAGATGGCAGATCTTCCCCCTCGGCAGATTGTTCGTTTGACCAGGTGCCTCGGTGTGCGTGGCCATCCCGCCATGCTGATCGAGATGATGTCCTACATTGGATACCGATGGTACCCTGAGTACACAGTTGAGGAGCAGTTCCTTGACTTCAACCAGACCCAGTTCCACTGCAATGTCAGGATCTACCCGCACCACAATGGAGTCACTCAGCCTATCCACTTTGGTCATGGCATTGGCATGATTGAGAACATGGCTGTGCAGGATGCTGCATACTCATGTATTACCCTGCTGAGAGAGGAGCACACTATGCTGAGAGAGACCTCGTTCCGCTATATCCCTGCTGCACTTCCAGGAGAAGAGGGGTATTACACCGGACTGTACACAGATCACTCTTTGGAGGACCCTTTGATTCAGATGACTGCTAGGTTTGCTTGTGATCGAGATCGTGATGCATGCGCTCTCCGTTTCGAGCTTCACGCCACCCATGTTCGTCTGTATCGAGCACTGACACTCTTGGCACCCTTCGTGAGTGTTGGATCAGTCGAGTATGATGCTATCTACCCAGTCAGGACGCAGATGCCTTCTCGAGTTGCTTGGCCCGAGATTGGAGGCATTTTTCCACCCCGTGGTCCTCTGCTTCCACCCTATGTTGTACCTAGGCAGCATCCTTTCCCAAATGGATATCAGGGTCCACAGGCCTCCGTGTTTTCCGATGGTCACCCTCAGCTACCGGGTTACGCGGGTAACTTTTACGAGGACTACTATGGAGATGGAGATGAGTGAGACCTCCTGTGGTCTTGGTCTTACTTAGTGAGGATGTAGTAGTATCTTTATTATATTGTACGCAAGGTGTTCTAAGTTCCAGAGGCTTAGATAAATAATGTATAGGAAGTCAGAGTGCCTCTGAAGGATGTATCATCTTCATCACGTTTGTATTAGCTTGGTGCTTGTACTAAAACGATGTATGGTTTGTATGACAGCTTGTGAATATATGTCTAGTATGCTTTTATCACCATGTTGTCCAGATGATTACTTCCTTTGCTCTGTAATCCTTCCAATACTTCAATGCCTTGTTTAGACTCTTCAAATAACCTCTGTTTGACTTTGGTTTTCACCTTCAGGATGTCTCAAGGAACCCGTGGCCAGCTTGGTCGTGCCCAGGGTCGTGGGAATGAACAGGAGGAAGGCAACCTTCCACCCCCACCCACGATGGCTCAGGTTCTGATGGAGGTTGAGAGGAACCGCCGAGACTCTCACCATTTGCTGGAGGTCATTGCCTGCAACACCACTCAACAGCGCAACGAGTTGGTGTCTTTGAACGACTTCATCCGGCTTCATCCCCCGGTTTTCAGTTACTCCACCGAGCCCTTTGACGCCGATGACTGGCTTCGCAGCATCGAGAGGAAGCTCCAGGCATGCCATGTTGCAGATGGCGACAAGGTCAGCTATGCCACTTACCACCTTGAGGGTGCAACTAGCTCTTGGTGGGAGAACTTCCTGAACATGCGTCCCGTTGGACCGCCCACATCTTGGGATGAATTCTGCACTTCCTTCCGCGAGCACCACATTCCAAAGGGTCTTATGGACCGCAAGCGTGAGGAGTTCTGCAACCTCACTCAAGGCAGAAGGACTGTTGATGAGTTTAGTCGTGAGTTCAACCGACTGGCTCGTTATGCTACTGAAGAGGTCTCCGCCGATGCAAAGAAGAAAGAGAGGTTCCGTCGTGGACTCAATTACGGACTCCGTCGTGAGCTCAACCTGCATGACTTTGCCACCTTCCAGGTCCTTGTCAACAAGGCCATCAAGGAAGAGGACATGAACACCCCCAATGACTTCCGCAAGCACCCTAGAGACGATGGATCACCCAGTTCAGGCTCCCAGAAGGGCAAGATCTGGATCCCCAACAGTATGTTCCGCCAGAACAACCCACCGAGGCCATCCTATGTGGCGCCTCGACCACCAACTCAGTTCCACCATGCTCCACCAAACAACCCAGCTCCACGCACTGTCTTTGGAGCCTGCTACAAGTGTGGTCAGGCAGGCCACTATTCCCGCGAGTGACCCCAGAACCAGCTCCAGAATCAGAATGCTCCACCCCGTGCCGGAGGCAACAACAATGGTCGTGGCAAGCCACCCCAGAAGGTCTACATCACCAAACCCGCTCCTCCCTCCACTCGTGGACGTGTGAACCAGATTGCCGCCGAAGAGACTGACGACACCACTGACGTCATTCTTGGTACGCTCCCCGTCAATTATGTTCCTACTTCCGTTCTTTTCGAACCAGGAGCATCTCATTCATTCATGTCGGAAAGTTATGCACTTCGTCATGAGTTATCTTTTGTTGAATTGTCCACCCCCATGATTATTCAAACTCCAGGGTCAAGATGGCAAACTAATAGAGTAAGCCATGGTAATCAAATTGCAATTGACGGTTTAGTATTCCTTGCTTCACTCATAGCCCTCAAGTCCTCAGACATTGATGTCATCCTTGGCATGGATTGGCTTTCAAGACAGAATGCCTACCTAGATTGCAAAGGCAAATCAGTGAAACTAACCCACCCTTCAGGAAAGACCGTCAACTACTCCTCACCCAGAACAAGAAACCAGGTGCGTTCCTTGAATGTACTTCCCCTTCCCGATTTTGAAGATGTTCCGGTGGTTCGTGACTTCCCGGATGTCTTTCCTGAAGAGCTGCCGGGCATGCCACCCGACAGATGGGTAGAGTTTATAGTGGATCTTGTGCCAGGAACCACACCAATTTCTAGACGCCCATACAAAATTGCCCTACGTGAGTTAGCTGAGCTTAAAACCCAACTGTAAGCTTTGTTGGAAAAAGGCCTCATCCGCCCTAGCTCATCGCCATGAGGTTGCCCCGTTCTGTTCGTAACGAAGAAAGATGGAACAGAAAGGATGTGCGTAGACTATCGCCCGCTAAATTTAGCGACGATAAAGAACAAGTACCCATTGCCCAGGATCAATGATCTTTATGATCAACTTGCTGGATCCTCTGTCTTCTCCAAGATGGATTTGAGATTGGGTTATCATCAAATCAAAATACGAAACGAGGACATTCCCAAAACGGCTTTTACTACTCGTTATGGTCTTTACGAGTACACCGTCATGTCCTTTGGTTTAACCAATGCCCCCGCCACTTTCTCGCGCATGATGAATTCGATCTTCATGGAGTACCTAGATAAATTTGTTGTGGTTTATCTCAATGATATTCTCATCTACTCGAAGAACGAAGAAGAACATGTCGAACACCTAAGGCTGGTATTGATGAAACTTAGAGAGCATCGCCTGTATGCTAAATTCTCCAAGTGTGAATTTTGGCTACCAGAAGTGACCTACTTAGTGATGAGGACATCTCTACTAATGTTACACCCACATCTTCACAAACTACACATAATGGACCAGTTACTAGAGCACGCGCACGTCAATTAAATTATCAGGTACTTTCGTTTCTTGCGAATCCTTCTAATATTCAAGAACATATGATGCTGCCTAAATTAGATACTTTTGTTTGTCTTATGAATGAAGGACCTAGCATGGACAAGAAGGATGGTCATTGGAGCGGGATCAAGCATGGAGAAGAAGGTGCGCGCGCGGGAAAGGACAGCGGAGCTTCCCGTGGTGATTATCGCACTTTGAAGCCACCATAAGGCGCGCATGAAGACTTGGACGAGAGACACAAGATGCCACATTAATATTTTCGTCCAAGAGTTATTATAGGTGCTGCGTCACCTTATTATTGGGCCAGGCCCATGTATTTTCGAAATACACTTAATAGGCTATTTTTTAGAGTCCGTATGTGTGGGGAAACCGAGTTAGGGTTGTTTTCGGACCCCTCCTCCAAGGGGCCACGAAATTCCCCTCTGTTCCCCATATATACAGCCCTTAGGGCATCGTTTAGACTTGGGTTTTAATTAGATTTAAGTTAGCCATAGCCGCAACTTCGAGTTCTTCGTTTGTGTCGTCCGACCAGGCCAAGACCGCATTGGAACCCCAACTTCTGTTAATCTTTCATCTTATATTCGCAATATCCAGATTGCAATTCTTAGTTCTTGCTTGTTCTTCGATTGCTTGCAGGAATTGACCTTCGTGGTCAGGTTGATCGTGCATCCGCGGGATCAATAACCTCTCGGAGTTGGTTTAGCGATTGCTAAGGCGCAACGTCTTCGCACGTTCGTAGTCGGGTCGTGAAAGTCTACTCCACCAAAATCGATCTCCACCATCTCATCGAAACATCGGGACACCTTCGCCTCTATCAAGTGGTATCAGATTTCCAGGTTGCTCGGTGAGATTTACCAGTTTTTCATAGTCTAGATTGGTTCTGTTCTTCATACCTACAGTCCACGAAAAAGCCGAAAAAAATTAGGGTTAGATCATCACGTCCCAAGACAGTCCTAGCCATTGTCCAGTTTTCTTTTCAGTACTTGCTTTGTTGAATTTACGGTTGCATCGTTGTGTCAAGTTGTTGATCTTAGCGTCTAGTTTCCTTAGAGTTTCGAGTTCTGATCACAGTTTGCCACGTCGCCACCGCACAGTAGTAATCCGAGTCCAGATACACCACGTTCCGCCAATCCGAGTCCATATACACCACCACGAGCTACACGAGTCGTACGTAGAAGGGAGGTGATTTCCAAAAAAAAAAAAAAAAAAAAAAAAAAAAAAAAAAAAAAAGAGTCTGGCACGCTTTCCAGAGCAGTTTTTAGGCCAAAAATTTCAGGGGTAAAAAAAAATTTTGTGCCCATACGTTCCTTAGGTCCAGAAACACTTTTTAAGACATTCGCCACCATAGTGACTTTTTCGCACTTTTTCAGCCACCGCAGTCCCGCATCGCAAAAAAAAAAAAAAAAAAAAAAGAGAAAAAAAAAAATTTTCAGAGTATGCTTCTCAGTTGATTACGTGCCGCGCCGTGCTTTCGTTGGTGTTTTAGGCTCGCGTCTCTAGTACGGTCTAGCCTAGGATCAGCACAGTACCCACGTTGAGCGTTTATTCAGCTTTGCATCTCTGTTTTGATTACTGTTGAGTTTTTTCTACCATACTTGTCAGCCTTCCTACAGCTCCACATATATTCTACATCGTGCGTTTGACACCTCCTGGCCATCGCTCTACCATATCTCTGAGAGTTTTGACCCGTTGGTTGTACATCACCACCTGCTGCTAGGTAAGAATCGGTAAGAACGAAAGAAAAGCTTGACGGATTTGTGCTTTCCACCACACCACATCCCATTAGTAGAAGTAGGATCATATTACTGTGTGTTTTCTATTTCTGCTAACCATGACAGGATCACATGATGAAGTGGCGCGGGATGCACCCGATTGGGAGAACATGACAAACAAGGAGCTACATGATAAATTTGCACGTATGATGTCTGAACAGGTGCAGGACATCCATAACAGATTTACAGAGGCGATTGATGGCGTGGAAAAGATGATCGACACCAAGCTAGACGCCAAGTTTACTGAGTTGATCGCACGCCTACCTACACAGCCTGCTGCCGCTCCAGCACAGCCACAGCCACCGCCACTACCACGTGCACGACGTATTCTGTTGCCGCGAGGACAAGCTGCTGGTATTGGTGCTCCTCCTGCTACTGCAGTTGCTGCTACTGCTGCTGCTGCTTCTGACGTCGGCCAGGACGACTACTACGAGGGTGATTACGAGGAGGAGGTGGAACAGGAAGCGGTCTATGAGCAGCCAGCTGGACGTCCACGTCCCAACATTCGCCACGGTCGACACCAACCACCCCCTCAGGTACGCGATGATGAACATGTGCCTAAACTTAAATTGAATCTTAAGCCATTTGAGGGTAGATATATTCCTGATGTTTATCTTACTTGGGAGTTAGAAACTGAACAACGCTTTACATGTTTACAATATCCTGAGAATAGACGTGTTACTGCTGCTGTTTGTGAATTCACGGGATTTGCATCTATTTGGTGGTCCGAACATTGTAGATTGCATGCTAATAATATTCCAACTACTTGGGCTGCTTTAAAAGATGCTATGCGTACTCGCTGGGTTCCTCCTTATTATCAACGTGACTTGTTACAAAAATTACAGCGTTTGAGACAAGGAAAAAATTCTGTAGAGGAATATTATCAGGAATTACAAACTGGATTGATTAGATGCGGCCTAGTAGAGGATAATGAAGCTATGCTTGCACGTTTTATGGGTGGCTTAAACAGGGAGATACAAACTATTCTAGAATACAAGGACTTTACTACTATCACTCGTTTGTTTCATCTTGCTTGTAAAGCTGAACGTGAAGTGCAGGATCGACAGGCCGCTACGAGACCTAACTTTTCTGCAGGACGAAATACATCATGGACATCGCGTGGAGCTTCTACATCCACACGTCCTGCTGCACCACCATCTACTTCAGCCGCTCATTCTTACAGGGAGCCACCGACACAGCCAGCGCCACCATTCAAGGGTGCACAGAGTGGTCCCGCGGCGAGTTCTTCTTCATCCATGGCGTCCACAGGGCAAGCACGAGATCGTGATATTAAATGTCGCAGGTGCCAAGGTGGAGGTCACTTCGCAAAAGACTGTCCCTCCAAGCGTGTGATGATTATTACGGCGGATGGTGGGTATGAGTCAGCGAGTGACTATGATGAGGAGACTTTAGTTCTCATTGCTCATGAGGATCAGAGTGCCCATGATGATGCTCGTGATATAGAGTATATGGCTCCTGATGATGCAGATAAATATGCTAGTTTGGTTGCTCAACGTGTATTAAGTGTGCAGGTATCGAAGGACGAGCAAAACCAGAGGCATAATTTGTTCCACACAAAGGGAGTGGTGAAAGAACGTTCGGTTCGCATCATCATTGACGGAGGGAGTTGCAACAACTTGGCGAGCATGGAGTTGGTGGAGAAGCTATCTCTCACCACAAGACCACACCCCCATCCGTACTATATTCAGTGGTTTAACAATAGTGGTAAGATTAAGGTAACGCGTTCTGTTCGTGTGCACTTTAGCATTGCCGCATATGCTGATTATGTTGATTGTGATGTGGTACCCATGCAAGCATGCTCTCTTTTACTTGGTAGACCATGGCAATTTGATAGGAATGTTGTACACCATGGTAGGACAAATCAGTTTACTCTGGTTCATCAGGATAAAAATATTGCTTTACTTCCTATGTCTCCTGAACAAATTGTGAAAGATGATCTTGCTAGAGCTAGTAAAGCTAAACAGGAGAAAAATAAGAGTGAAAATGAGATAGCAGCTAAAGAATTTGAGCAACAACATAAGACCAATAGCAAATCTTCTTCCGCTGTTTCTAATGAAATTAAATTGACTAGTCCAACTTTGCTTGCTACTAAGGTTGATATTTCGGATTTGGATGTTAGTCAATATGTGTGCTATGCTTTTGTGTGCAAAGAAGCTTTGTTTTCATTTGAGGAATTGCCTCCTTCTTTGCCTCCTGTTGTCACTGACCTTTTGCAGGAGTTTATTGACGTCTTTCCACAAGACGTGCCACCGGGATTACCACCTATTCGAGGGATTGAGCATCAGATTGACTTAATTCCCGGTGCTTCGCTGCCTAACCGTGCGCCATACCGTACCAATCCGGAGGAGACGAAGGAGATTCAGCGTCAAGTACAAGAGCTACTCGACAAAGGTTACATACGTGAATCCCTTAGTCCTTGTGCTGTTCCTGTTATATTAGTGCCTAAAAAGGATGGAACATGGCGTATGTGTGTTGATTGTCGAGCCATTAATAATATTACTATTCGTTATCGTCATCCTATTCCTAGGTTAGATGATATGCTTGATGAATTAAGTGGCTCTACCATGTTTTCCAAAGTTGATTTGCGTAGTGGATACCATCAAATTCGCATGAAATTAGGAGATGAATGGAAAACGGCTTTTAAAACTAAGTTTGGATTATATGAGTGGTTAGTCATGCCTTTTGGGTTAACTAATGCACCTAGCACTTTCATGAGATTAATGAACGAGGTTTTACGTGCTTTCATTGGACGATTTGTGGTAGTCTATTTTGATGATATACTAATTTATAGCAAATCTTTGGAGGAACATTTGGATCATTTACGTGCTGTTTTTATTGCTCTACGTAATGCACGTTTGTTTGGTAACCTTGGGAAGTGCACCTTTTGCACCGACCGAGTATCGTTTCTTGGCTATGTTGTTACTCCGCAGGGAATTGAAGTTGATAAAGCCAAGATCGAGGCGATTGAGAGTTGGCCGCAGCCCAAAACGGTCACACAAGTGAGGAGTTTTCTTGGCCTCGCTGGATTCTATAGGCGTTTTGTGAGAGATTTCAGCACCATTGCTGCACCTCTCAATGAGCTTACACGCAAGGATGTGCCTTTTACTTGGGGTACCGCACAGGAAGAAGCCTTCACCGTATTGAAAGATAAGTTAACACATGCTCCTTTGCTCCAACTTCCTAATTTTAATAAGACTTTTGAGCTTGAATGCGATGCTAGTGGGATTGGTTTGGGAGGTGTGTTATTACAAGATGCTAAACCTGTTGCTTACTTTTCTGAAAAATTGAGTGGGCCTAGTCTGAACTATTCTACTTATGATAAGGAATTATATGCTCTTGTTCGGACATTAGAAACTTGGCAACATTATTTATGGCCCAAAGAATTTGTTATACATTCTGATCATGAATCTTTGAAACACATAAGAAGTCAAGCAAAACTTAATCGTAGACATGCTAAGTGGGTTGAATTTATTGAGACTTTCCCTTATGTCATTAAACACAAGAAGGGGAAAGATAATATTATTGCTGATGCTTTGTCTCGTCGTTATACTATGCTTTCACAACTTGACTTCAAGATTTTCGGTTTAGAGACAATCAAAGATCGATACGTAAATGATGCGGAATTTAAAGATGTATTGCAGAATTGTAGAGAGGGTAGAACATGGAACAAGTTTGTGCTTAATGATGGATTTGTGTTCCGTTCTAACAAGCTATGCATTCCAGCTAGCTCTATTCGTCTTTTGTTGTTGCAGGAGGCGCATGGAGGAGGATTAATGGGACACTTTGGCGTGAAGAAGACGGAGGACGTACTTGCTACACATTTCTTTTGGCCAAAGATGAGACGGGATGTTGAGCGTTTTGTTGCTCGCTGCACTACATGTCAAAAAGCTAAGTCACGACTCAATCCTCATGGTTTATACATGCCTTTACCTGTACCTAGTGTTCCGTGGGAGGACATATCCATGGACTTTGTTTTAGGCTTGCCTCGAACAAAGAATGGGAGGGATAGCATATTTGTTGTCGTGGATAGATTTTCTAAAATGGCACATTTTATACCATGTCATAAAAGCGATGATGCTGCTAATGTTGCTGATTTATTCTTTCGTGAGATTATTCGCTTACATGGTGTGCCCAATACTATTGTCTCGGATCGTGATACTAAGTTTCTTAGCCATTTTTGGAGATGCTTATGGGCTAAGTTGGGGACTAAACTACTTTTTAGTACTACATGTCATCCCCAAACTGATGGACAAACTGAAGTGGTCAATAGGACTTTGTCTACTATGCTTAGGGCTGTTTTAAAGAGTAACTTGAAACAGTGGGAAGAATGTTTACCTCATATTGAATTTGCTTATAATCGTTCATTGCATTCTACCACTAAAATGTGCCCTTTTGAGATTGTTTATGGTTTTCTACCTCGTGCACCTATTGATTTGCTGCCTCTTCCATCTTCGGAGAAGGTTAATTTTGATGCTAAGCAACGTGCTGAATTGATATTAAAAATGCATGAGTTAACTAAAGAAAACATTGAGCGCATGAATGCTAGATACAAGCTTGCTGGTGATAGGGGTCGAAAGCATGTTGTGTTTGAACCCGGAGATCTTGTTTGGTTACATCTACGTAAAGATAGGTTTCCTGATTTGCGCAAGTCTAAGTTAATGCCTCGAGCTGATGGTCCCTTTAAGGTTTTGCAGAAAATTAATGATAATGCATATAAACTTGAGCTACCTGCAGCCTTTGGGGTTAGTCCCACATTTAATATTGCAGATTTGAATCCTTATTTGGAAGAAGATGATGAGCTTCCGTCGAGGACGACTTCAATTCAAGAAGGGGAGGATGATGAGGACATCTCTACTAATGTTACACCCACATCTTCACAAACTACACATAATGGACCAGTTACTAGAGCACGCGCACGTCAATTAAATTATCAGGTACTTTCGTTTCTTGCGAATCCTTCTAATATTCAAGAACATATGATGCTGCCTAAATTAGATACTTTTGTTTGTCTTATGAATGAAGGACCTAGCATGGACAAGAAGGATGGTCATTGGAGCGGGATCAAGCATGGAGAAGAAGGTGCGCGCGCGGGAAAGGACAGCGGAGCTTCCCGTGGTGATTATCGCACTTTGAAGCCACCATAAGGCGCGCATGAAGACTTGGACGAGAGACACAAGATGCCACATTAATATTTTCGTCCAAGAGTTATTATAGGTGCTGCGTCACCTTATTATTGGGCCAGGCCCATGTATTTTCGAAATACACTTAATAGGCTATTTTTTAGAGTCCGTATGTGTGGGGAAACCGAGTTAGGGTTGTTTTCGGACCCCTCCTCCAAGGGGCCACGAAATTCCCCTCTGTTCCCCCATATATACAGCCCTTAGGGCATCGTTTAGACTTGGGTTTTAATTAGATTTAAGTTAGCCATAGCCGCAACTTCGAGTTCTTCGTTTGTGTCGTCCGACCAGGCCAAGACCGCATTGGAACCCCAACTTCTGTTAATCTTTCATCTTATATTCGCAATATCCAGATTGCAATTCTTAGTTCTTGCTTGTTCTTCGATTGCTTGCAGGAATTGACCTTCGTGGTCAGGTTGATCGTGCATCCGCGGGATCAATAACCTCTCGGAGTTGGTTTAGCGATTGCTAAGGCGCAACGTCTTCGCACGTTCGTAGTCGGGTCGTGAAAGTCTACTCCACCAAAATCGATCTCCACCATCTCATCGAAACATCGGGACACCTTCACCTCTATCACTTAGGCCACATAATTTCTGCAAAAGGCATTGCTTTGAATCCCGAGAGAGTTCAGGCCGTCCTTGACTGGACTCCACCTGAATCGGTTAAGCAAGTTAGGAGTTTTCTTGGCCTAGCCAGCTATTGCCACCGCTTCGTCGAGAACTTTTCTAAAGTTGCAAAGCCTCTAACTGAACTCCTCAAGAAAGATAAGAAATTCCTATGGACTCCCAAGTGCTAGGAAAGCTTTCAAGAGCTAAAAAGAAGATTGACTTCTGCACCCGTACTTGCACCTCCAGACACCAAAAAGGATTTCGAGATCTATTGTGACGCCTCACGGCAAGGGTTAGGATGCATACTTGTGCAAGATAGACATGTGGTAGCTTATGCTTCACGCTAGTTGCGGCCACATAAAGAGAACTATCCTACCCATGACCTTGAACTCGCTGCCGTAGTTCATGCCCTAATAACTTGGCGACATTACATCCTTGGTAATCGTTGTGAGATCTTTTCCGACCACCAAAGCCTCAAATACATTTTCACCCAGCCAGATCTTAATCTCAGGCAAAGACGCTGGATTGAGTTGATAAAAGATTACGACGTAGGAATTTCTTACACCCCAGGCAAAGCCAATGTCATGGCTGATGCACTAAGTCGTAAGTCGTATTGTAACAACCTCATGTTACAACAGTATCAACCACTTCTTCATGAGGAATTTCGCAAGCTCAATCTTGAGATTGTTCCTCATGGCTATCTATCTACCTTGGTGGCGAAACCAACTCTTGAGGATCGAATCATAGTTGCTGATAGAGGCGAAGGTGTCCCGATGTTTCGATGAGATGGTGGAGATCGATTATGGTGGAGTAGACTTTCACGACCCGACTACGAACGTGCGAAGACGTTGCGCCTTAGCGATCGCTAAACCAACTCCGAGAGGTTATTGATCCCGCGGATGCACGATCAACCTGACCACGAAGGTCTAATTCCTGCAAGCAATCGAAGAACAAGCAAGAACTAAGAATTGAAAATCTGGATATTGCGAATATAAGATGAAAGATTACGAAAGTTGGGGTTCCAATGAGGTCTTGGCCTGGTCGGATGACACAAACGAAGAGCTCGAAGTTGCGGCTATGGCTAACTTAAATCTAATTAAAACCCAAGTCTAAACGACGCCCTAAGGGCTGTATATATGGGGGAACAGAGGGGATTTTCGTGACCCCTTGGAGGTGGGGTCCGAAAACAACCCTAACTCGGTTTCCCCACACATACGGACTCTAAAAACAGCCTATAAGGTGGTATTTCGAAATTACATGGGCCCAGCCCAATATTAAGGTGACGCAGCACCTATAATTGCCCTTGGACGAAAATAATGAAGTGGCATCTCGCGTATTTCGTCCAAGACTTCATGCGCGCCTTATGGTGGCTTCAAAGTGCGATAATCACCACGGGAAGCTCCGCTGTCCTTTCCCGCGCGCGCACCTTCTTCTCCATGCTTGATCCCGCTCCAATGACCATCCTTCTTGTCCATGCTAGGTCCTTCATTCATAAGCAAAACAAAAGTATCTAATTTAGGCAGTATCATATGTTCATGAACAATAGAAGGATTCGCAAGAAACGAAAGTACCTGATAATTTAGTTGACGTGCACGAGCTCTAGTAACTGGTCCAATATGTGTAGTTGGTGAGGATATGGGTGTAACATTAGTAGGGATGTCCTCATCATCCTCCCCTTCTTGAATTGAAGTCGTCCTCGACGGAAGCTCATCATCTTCTCCCAAATAAGGCTTCATATCTGCAATATTAAATGTGGGACTAACCCCAAAGGCTGCAGGTAGCTCAAGTTTATATGCATTATCATTAATTTTCTGCAAAACCTTAAAGGGACCATCAGCTCGAGGCATTAACTTAGACTTGCGCAAATCAGGAAACCTATCTTTACGTAGATGTAACCAAACAAGATCTCCGGGTTCAAACACAACATGCTTTCGACCCCTATCACCAGCAAGCTTGTATCTAGCATTCATGCGCTCAATGTTTTCTTTAGTTAACTCATGCAGTTTTAATATCAATTCAGCACGTTGCTTAGCATCAAAATTAACCTTCTCCGAAGATGGAAGAGGAAGCAAATCAATAGGTGCACGAGGTAGAAAACCATAAACAATCTCAAAAGGGCACATTTTAGTGGTAGAATGCAATGAACGATTATAAGCAAATTCAATATGAGGTAAACATTCTTCCCACAGTTTCAAGTTACTCTTTAAAACAGCCCTAAGCATAGTAGACAAAGTCCTATTGACTACTTCAGTTTGTCCATCAGTTTGGGGATGACATGTAGTACTAAAAAGTAGTTTAGTCCCCAACTTAGCCCATAAGCATCTCCAAAAATGGCTAAGAAACTTAGTATCACGATCCGAGACAATAGTATTGGGCACACCATGTAAGCGAATAATCTCACGAAAGAATAAATCAGCAACATTAGCAGCATCATCGCTTTTATGACATGGTATAAAATGTGCCATCTTAGAAAATCTATCCACGACAACAAATATGCTATCCCTCCCATTCTTTGTTCGAGGCAAGCCTAAAACAAAGTCCATGGATATGTCCTCCCACGGAACACGAGGTACAGGTAAAGGCATGTATAAACCATGAGGATTGAGTCGTGACTTAGCTTTTTGACATGTAGTGCAGCGAGCAACAAAACGCTCAACATCCCGTCTCATCTTTGGCCAAAAGAAATGTGTAGCAAGTACGTCCTCCGTCTTCTTCACGCCAAAGTGTCCCATTAATCCTCCTCCATGCGCCTCCTGCAACAACAAAAGACGAATAGAGCTAGCTGGAATGCATAGCTTGTTAGAACGGAACACAAATCCATCATTAAGCACAAACTTGTTCCATGTTCTACCCTCTCTACAATTCTGCAATACATCTTTAAATTCTGCATCATTTACGTATTGATCTTTGATTGTCTCTAAACCGAAAATCTTGAAGTCAAGTTGTGAAAGCATAGTATAACGACGAGACAAAGCATCAGCAATAATATTATCTTTCCCCTTCTTGTGTTTAATGACATAAGGGAAAGTCTCAATAAATTCAACCCACTTAGCATGTCTACGATTAAGTTTTGCTTGACTTCTTATGTGTTTCAAAGATTCATGATCAGAATGTATAACAAATTCTTTGGGCCATAAATAATGTTGCCAAGTTTCTAATGTCCGAACAAGAGCATATAATTCCTTATCATAAGTAGAATAGTTCAGACTAGGCCCACTCAATTTTTCAGAAAAGTAAGCAACAGGTTTAGCATCTTGTAATAACACACCTCCCAAACCAATCCCACTAGCATCGCATTCAAGCTCAAAAGTCTTATTAAAATCAGGAAGTTGGAGCAAAGGAGCATGTGTTAACTTATCTTTCAATACGGTGAAGGCTTCTTCCTGTGCGGTACCCCAAGTAAAAGGCACATCCTTGCGTGTAAGCTCATTGAGAGGTGCAGCAATGGTGCTGAAATCTCTCACAAAACGCCTATAGAATCCAGCGAGGCCAAGAAAACTCCTCACTTGTGTGACCGTTTTGGGCTGCGGCCAACTCTCAATCGCCTCGATCTTGGCTTTATCAACTTCAATTCCCTGCGGAGTAACAACATAGCCAAGAAACGATACTCGGTCGGTGCAAAAGGTGCACTTCCCAAGGTTACCAAACAAACGTTCATTACGTAGAGCAATAAAAACAGCACGTAAATGATCCAAATGTTCCTCCAAAGATTTGCTATAAATCAGTATATCATCAAAATAGACTACCACAAATCGTCCAATGAAAGCACGTAAAACCTCGTTCATTAATCTCATGAAAGTGCTAGGTGCATTAGTTAACCCAAAAGGCATGACTAACCACTCATATAATCCAAACTTAGTTTTAAATGCCGTTTTCCATTCATCTCCTAATTTCATGCGAATTTGATGGTATCCACTACGCAAATCAACTTTGGAAAACATGGTAGAGCCACTTAATTCATCAAGCATATCATCTAACCTAGGAATAGGATGACGATAACGAATAGTAATATTATTAATGGCTCGACAATCAACACACATACGCCATGTTCCATCCTTTTTAGGCACTAATATAACAGGAACAGCACAAGGACTAAGGGATTCACGTATGTAACCTTTGTCGAGTAGCTCTTGTACTTGACGCTGAATCTCCTTTGTCTCCTCCGGATTGGTACGGTATGGCGCACGGTTGGGCAGTGAAGCACCGGGAATTAAGTCAATCTGATGCTCAATCCCTCGAATAGGTGGTAATCCCGGTGGTACGTCTTGTGGAAAGACGTCAATAAACTCCTGCAAAAGGTCAGTGACAACAGGAGGCAAAGAAGGAGGCAATTCCTCAAATGAAAACAAAGCTTCTTTGCACACAAAAGCATAGCACACATATTGACTAACATCCAAATCTGAAATATCAACTTTAGTAGCAAGCAAAGTTGGACTAGTCAATTTAATTTCATTAGACACAGCAGAAGAAGATTTGCTATTAGTCTTATGTTGTTGCTCAAATTCTTTGGCTGCTATCTCATTTTCACTCTTATTTTTCTCCTGTTTAGCTTTACTAGCTCTAGCAAGATCATCTTTCACAATTTGTTCAGGAGACATAGGAAGTAAAGCAATATTTTTATCCTGATGAACCAGAGTAAACTGATTTGTCCTACCATGGTGTACAACATTCCTATCAAATTGCCATGGTCTACCAAGTAAAAGAGAGCATGCTTGCATGGGTACCACATCACAATCAACATAATCAGCATATGCAGCAATGCTAAAGTGCACACGAACAGAACGCGTTACCTTAATCTTACCACTATTGTTAAACCACTGAATATAGTACGGATGGGGGTGTGGTCTTGTGGTGAGAGATAGCTTCTCCACCAACTCCATGCTAGCCAAGTTGTTGCAACTCCCTCCGTCAATGATGATGCGAACCGAACGTTCTTTCACCACTCCCTTTGTGTGGAACAAATTATGCCTCTGGTTTTGCTCAGCCTTCGTTACCTGCACACTTAACACACGTTGAGCAACCAAACTAGCATATTTATCTGCATCATCAGGAGCCATATACTCCATATCATGAGCATCATCATGGGCACCCTGTTCCTCATGAGCAATGAGAACTAAAGTCTCCTCATCATAGTCACTCGCTGACTCATACCCACCATCCGCCGTAATAATCATCACACGCTTGGAGGGACAGTCTTTTGCGAAGTGACCTCCACCTTGGCACCTGCGACATTTAATATCACGATCTCGTGTTTGCCCTGTGGAAGCCATGGATGAAGAAGAACTCGCCGCTGGACCACTCTGTGCACCCTTGAATGGTGGCGCTGACTGTTTTGGTGGCTCCCTGTAAGAATGAGCGGCTGAAGTAGAGGGTGGAGCAGCAGGACGTGTGGATGTAGAAGGTCCACGCGATGTCCATGATGTATTTCGTCCTGCAGAAAAGTTAGGTCTCGTAGCGGCCTGTCGATCCTGCACTTCACGTTCAGCTTTACAAGCAAGATGAAACAAACGAGTAATAGTAGCATAGTCCTTGTATTCTAGAATAGTTTGTATCTCCCTGTTTAAGCCACCTATGAAACGTGCAAACATAGCTTCATTATCCTCTACTAGGCCACATCTAATCAATCCAGTTTGTAATTCTTGATAATATTCCTCTACAGAATTTTTTCCTTGTCTCAAACGCTGTAATTTTTGTAGCAATTCACGTTGATAATAAGGAGGAACCCAGCGAGTACGCATAGCATCTTTTAAAGCAGCCCAAGTAGCTGGAATATTATTAGCATGCAATCTACAATGTTCAGACCACCAAATAGATGCAAAACCCGTGAATTCACAAACAGCAGCAGTAACACGTCTATTCTCAGGATATTGTAAACATGTAAAGCGTTGTTCAGTTTCTAACTCCCAAGTAAGATAAGCATCAGGAATATATCTACCCTCAAACGGCTTAAGATTCAATTTAAGTTTAGGCACATGTTCATCATCGCGTACCTGAGGGGGTGGTTGGTGTCGACCGTGGCGAATGTTGGGACGTGGACGTCCAGCTGGCTGTTCATAGGCCGCTTCTTGTTCCACCTCCTCCTCGTAATCACCCTCGTAGTTGTCGTCCTGGCCGACGTCAGAGGCAGCAGCAGCAGTAACTGCAGCAGCAGCAGGAGCACCAGCAGCTTGTCCGTCCGGAAACAGAATACGTCGTGCACGTCGTGGTGGCGGTGGCTGTGCTGGAGCGGCCGCAGGCTGTATAGGTAAGCGTGCGAGCAACTCAGTAAACTTGGCGTCGAGCTTGGTGTCGATCATCTTCTCCACACCATCAATCGCCTCTGTAAATCTGTTCTCGATGTCATTCACCTGTTCAGACATCAGTTGTGCAAATTTATCATGTAATGCTTTGTTTGTCATATTCTCCCAATCAGGTGCGTCCCGCGCCACTTCATCATGGGATCCTGGCATGGTTAGCAGAAATAGAAAACACACAGAAGTATGATCCTACTTCGACTAATGGGATGTGGGGTGGTGGGAAGCACAAATCCGTCAAGCTTTTCTTCAGTTCTTACCGATTCTTACCTAGCAGCAGGTGGTGATGTACAACCAACGGGTCAAAACTCTCAGAGATGTGGTAGAGCGATGGCCAGGAGGTGTCAACCGCACGAAGTAGAATATATGTGGAGCTGTAGGTAGGTTTGACAAATATGGTAGCAAAAAGCTCAACAGTAATCAAAACAGAGATGCAAAGTTGAATAAACACTCAACGTCGGTACTGTGCTGATCCTAGGCTAGACCGTACTAGAGACGCGAGCCTAAAACACCAACGAAAGCACGGCGCGGCACGTAATCAACTGAGAAGCACACTCTGAATTTTTTTTTCTCTTTTTTTTTTTTTTTTTTTTTTGGCGATGCGGGACTGCGGTGGCTGAAAAAGTGCGAAAAAATCACTATGGTGGCGAACGTCTCAAAACGAGTTTCTGGACCTAAGCGTGCCACTCTTTTTTTTTTTTTTTTTTTTTTTTTTTTTTTTTTTTTTGGAAATCACCCTCTTATACGTACAACACAAGATTGGTGAAATCCGACTCTAATCAACTCAAAACTATTCTGGCTACGGAGATATCAGGAAACGTACTGATGGTGGAACTCAACTCGGACTCGTGAGACGTGGTGGTGTATATGGACTCTGCTTGGCGGAACGTGGTGGTGTATCTGGACTCGGATTGGCGGAACGTGGTAGGATGACTACTGTGCGGCGGCGACGTGGCAAACTGTGATCAGAACTCGAAACTCTAAGGGAACTAGACGCTAAGATCAGCAACTTGACACAACGATGCAACCGTAAATTCAACAAAGCAAGTACTGAAAAGAAAACTGGACAAAGGCTCGGACTGTCTTGGGACGTGATGATCTAACCCTAATTTTTTTTTTGGCTTTTTCGTGGGCTGTAGGTATGACGAACAGAATCAATCTAGACTACGAAAACTGGTAAATCTCACCGAGCAACCTGGAAATCTGATACCACTTGATAGAGGCGAAGGTGTCCCGATGTTTCGATGAGATGGTGGAGATCGATTATGGTGGAGTAGACTTTCACGACCCGACTACGAACGTGCGAAGACGTTGCGCCTTAGCGATCGCTAAACCAACTCCGAGAGGTTATTGATCCCGCGGATGCACGATCAACCTGACCACGAAGGTCTAATTCCTGCAAGCAATCGAAGAACAAGCAAGAACTAAGAATTGAAAATCTGGATATTGCGAATATAAGATGAAAGATTACGAAAGTTGGGGTTCCAATGAGGTCTTGGCCTGGTCGGATGACACAAACGAAGAGCTCGAAGTTGCGGCTATGGCTAACTTAAATCTAATTAAAACCCAAGTCTAAACGACGCCCTAAGGGCTGTATATATGGGGGAACAGAGGGGATTTTCGTGACCCCTTGGAGGTGGGGTCCGAAAACAACCCTAACTCGGTTTCCCCACACATACGGACTCTAAAAACAGCCTATAAGGTGGTATTTCGAAATTACATGGGCCCAGCCCAATATTAAGGTGACGCAGCACCTATAATTGCCCTTGGACGAAAATAATGAAGTGGCATCTCGCGTATTTCGTCCAAGACTTCATGCGCGCCTTATGGTGGCTTCAAAGTGCGATAATCACCACGGGAAGCTCCGCTGTCCTTTCCCGCGCGCGCACCTTCTTCTCCATGCTTGATCCCGCTCCAATGACCATCCTTCTTGTCCATGCTAGGTCCTTCATTCATAAGCAAAACAAAAGTATCTAATTTAGGCAGTATCATATGTTCATGAACAATAGAAGGATTCGCAAGAAACGAAAGTACCTGATAATTTAGTTGACGTGCACGAGCTCTAGTAACTGGTCCAATATGTGTAGTTGGTGAGGATATGGGTGTAACATTAGTAGGGATGTCCTCATCAGTTGCCCAAAGGCGTGCACGAGGTGTTCGCCGGATCAAGGAGAACATTGCTAGCGGAGTTGCTAAATGTTTCTCCACAGATAGCAAAGGAACGGTATTCTTTGGAAATTGTTTGGTAGTACCTAAGAATAGGGAACTAAGGCAACTCATCCTCAAGGAAGCCCATGACACACCACTCTCGATTCATCCCGGTAGCACAAAGATGTACCGAGATCTACACCAGAGATTTTGGTGGACTAGGATGAAGAGAGACATTGCTCAATTTGTTGCCGAATGTGATGTTTGTCGTCGCATTAAGGCAGAACATCAAAGTCCTGCTGGTACACTTCAACCTTTGCCTATTCCAGAGTGGAAATGGGACAAAGTCGGTATGGACTTCATCACCGGCTTTCCAAAAACCCAGAAAGGGAACGATGCCATCTTCGTTTTCATAGATAGGCTTTCCAAAGTTGCTCACTTCCTTCCAGTTCGCGAATCTATAACTGCTAGCCAGTTAGCGGACTTGTACGTCTCTAGAATTGTATCCCTTCACGGTGTTCCTTTGGAAATCAATTCTGATCGCGGTAGCCTTTTCACATCTAGATTTTGGGGAAGCTTTCAGAATGCTATGGGAACTCATCTCTCCTTTAGTACAGCTTTCCATCCTCAGTCTAGCGGTCAAGTCGAAAGGGTTAAACAAATTCTTGAAGACATGCTCAGAGCTTGTGTTATCGCATTCGGAAAGAATTGGGAGAAGTCTGTTCCATTTTCCGAATTTGCTTATAACAATAGCTTCCAATCTAGTCTGAATATGGCTCCTTTTGAACTCCTTTATGGACGACGATGTCGAACACCCCTAAACTGGTCAGAAACCGGTGAAAGACAATTCTTTGGACCGGATATGATCAAGGAAGCAGAAGAGCGAGTTTGCATTGTTCGTGATCAATTGAAAGCAGCCCAGTCTCGTCAGAAAAGCTACTATGATCGTCATCATAGGCAAGAGAGCTACAATCTGGATGAGAAGGCTTACCTTCGGGTTACTCCTCTGAAGGGAACCCAACGTTTCGGTATCAAAGGCAAGTTGGCCCCACGTTACATCGGACCTTTCCGCATTCTTGCTAAACGTGGAGAAGTTGCCTACCAACTTGAACTACCCCCGCACCTTTCCCGAGTACATGATCTATTCCATGTGTCCCAACTCAGGCGTTGCTTCAAGGACCCCATCCGCGAAGTCGACCATGAAACGCTTGATCTCCAAGATGACCTTTCTTATCGAGAATACCCCGTTCGTATTCTTGATTCCGCAGAGCGTGTCACTCGTCGTCAGAAGATTAAGTTTATGAAAGTGAAATGGTCACACCACTCTAAGAGAGAAGCTACGTGGGAAAGAGAAGACCGTCTCAGTGCCGAGTACCCCTCCTTCCTCCCGCAGACTTCTGAATATCGGGACGAGATTCTGTTGAGTGGGGGCGAGTTGTCAGAACCCTCTGTTAGGTAATGTCTAGGATCAAAGTCATCTTGCATCATGTTAAAAAATTTCAAAAGAAGTCATGGAAATCAAATTCAAAAGAAAAATGGGAGAAGGAACCCCCCCCCCCCCAGATGAATTAATTCAAAAGGCCAGATAAAAATCTTCTCCAAAAATTCATGTTAGATTTTTGAAAATTCTGATAAATGAGTGTGATCACATATCAAGTGATGTGGGACCCACCCCATGCTCATGGATTTTTCAAATATTCAAACAGTGCCTTGGAATTAATCAAATACCCCTATTTGATTTAAAATTCAAATTATCTGAATTTTAAAAATGTTCAAAATTTATAAGTGGCTAGTATATTATTTTGTGAGGCCATATAAAAATTATGAGCATTTAAGAAAATGGTTTGCTATTTATTTTAGCTAGCCAAAACAAATGACAGAAAAGAAAAACAGAAAAGGATAAGGAAAAACCTTACCTGTCGCCCAGGCGAGAGCAGCCCAGCCAGCCCAGCCGGCCCAAAGGGGCACAGGGGTCTTCTTCCCTGATCCCGCGCCTCCAAGCTGCTCGGTGGACTGCCACCGAGCTAGCCGTGCACGTCGCCGCCTCTCCAGACGCCACCTGCCCCTCCCGCGCCTTCTAGCCAAGCCTGGTGACGCCTCTCGGCCGTCCCGATCCATTCCCCCCCCTCCAGAGCTTCTTCCCCTCCTACTACGCTCGATTTCGTCGCCGCCCGAAGCTTCACCGGAGCGCACCGCCGTGGATGACGTGGCCACCGTGCCGTAGAGCTCTAACTAGCAAGTCCACCGTGTTCGTCGCCTTCGACTTCGTCTTCACGCACAAGCTGGAGCCCTAATTCCTCCCCGAGCCGACGCCATCATCTTCAACCTCTCGCTGGACCCGCGAGCTCGCCGCGGTCGATTCGTCGCAGTTGGAGCCTCCCCGAGCAAGCCATCGCTTCCGTAAGACTCAGGGTGAGCTACCGCGCAAAACGCCTCTTGTCCCGAACCTTCCCCGCGGCTGTAGCCGGATCCACCATGAGAGCCGAGCAAGCTCGCCGCCATGGTTGAGCTAGAGCTCGCCCTCGTGCTCCTCACGGCTCCCCAGTGCGCGCGTTTGACTCACGGGCGTTCTAGCTTTCGAACGCGCCAAAGCTCACCTCAAACCGTGCCCCCTAGCCCCGTCGACGTCGTCGCCGTGCTTTTGTTGCCGCCGGTGAGGTCGCCGTCGTCGCTATGGTCATCTCCTTGGACGCCCGCGTGCACCAGGCGACGTGCGAGAGCATGGGCTACGTCCCAGTGGTCTCAGCGCTTCGAATGGTGGCCAGGAGAGGAGGAGAACAGAGTGCCGCCGCGGAATTGGTCGCCGGCGTTGAGCCACCGGCGGGACTGACGTGTCCGGCCTAGTTAACCCCCTAATCCACCCACAGTGAGGCTGACAGTGGGCCCCAGGCCCCCTAATCCTCTCTGTTTAATTAAAAAGAGAGGGGATTAGCCCCTGAGTCCATGACAGATGGGGCCCCCATGTCAGTTTGACTGGGTCAAAACTCCCTGATGTCATGCTGACGCAGTAATTGAATTTCCAGAATAAAAAGAAATCAGAGAAATTCCAGAAAATCCAAAAAAGGCTGAAACTTTGGAAATTCATGGAAAATTCACATTAACTCCAAATTTAACAAATAATATATGAAAAATGATCAGGAGATAATAACCTATCCAAATTTCCAACTTTCAACTATGTTTGAGTTGAATTTAAAATGTCACCAGTATCATTTGCTATTTGGTTTAAATGGAATTAAATCAAATTCATTTCAAATGCTTTTGCAATTTGAACCATATCAACATACCACATTATACTTGAACTTCAGAGGCTTATCATACACATTTCAAAATGGTTTAACTTGATCAAACAATGTCATATGCAACTTGGATAAATTGGAAATCATATGTGGAGTTTAAATTTGCAAATTCATTTGCAAATACCCCATTTAAGTGGAATTGCTTCACACATAAAAGCATATACATCAAGTTTCAACCTTCAACCATGTGATTGTGCATTGTATTTACTTTGCTACCTTGTTTGTTGTTTGTCGAATAGAGGTGGAACCGGAACAGGAGGCAGCCCCCTTCGTTGAAGACCCTGAACCCGAACCTCGTCAGCAAGGCAAGCAAACCCCCATTGATCATGTCGATAAAATCCCACTTCCCTCTCATGTCTCGCTTATGCATTGTATAGGATGATTACCATGCTACGTTTCTACCGCATAAATGAACCCATTCCTTTGCATGACCTATCATTTGTCACAGTAGTAGGCAAACCACAATCTTAGCAAATGTAGGAGTTGATTGATATCATGTAGCCCCTGCAATTGTTACTTCTTATTGCATGCTTAGAGTGATACAATGATGTTACTGTTATGTGAGTCGGGATGGTAGTGATCATGTTGATGTTGGTGGAAAGGTGTTGGTGATTCTACCCTAATACAAGGTGAACGATGGGAGGCTGTGTAGGAGTACACAGTGGGTTGTCTCGTTGAACACCGCCCTAAGTCCGAGTTCTTGTGTGGTGATCCAAGATGAAGAGTACAACCACACATTGGGCTCACTGACCTCTCTCAACCTATTAACTCATCCCTTTCGATGTCCAGATGTCGCAGTAGTTCGGAGTTCTGGTAGGCTTGTGGCATGGATGCTAAGTGAGAGAACAGCTCAACCGAGACCGGCTTATGCACCACGCACACATCACTTGGGTCCACTTCGGTAAACCGGCCGGGTTCACGATAGTGGTAGCCAACCCAGGTAGGCGGCTTTCTTGGACTAGATAGGCTATGAGGTAACAGTTGTGGTGAGCATCCTCGCTGACATCCCTTGAATGGTGTCGAGTACAAAGGCGGTAACTGATGATCATGTGTGTGTAGCGGTACACCCCTGCAGTGTTAACAAAACTATTCGAATAGCCGCGTCCGCGGTTAAGGACTTCTTGGAAAGCTTAGCTTGATTATTAGACAACTTGAACTGGATACTTCTAAAACACACCAAGATAAGTGTGAGTGCTATGGCGTGGTTTCTCATGGGGAAGTCGAGGTAGGCACCATAGTGGTGTAATTGGTTGGAGAAAGTAGTGGACTCGTGTACGCTTCTTACCTCAAAGTCTGGTACTCGTAGTTCAGGACTAGCCAAGTCAAAGCTGGCACTTCTGCAAGTGAACCCCACCTCCCTTTACCTTGATACATGTGCATGAGTAGTATAGTTCCTATGTAAGTCTTGATGAGTACGATTTTGTACTCACGTTTGCGTATTCTATGTTTTAGAAGAACTGATATGGGGAGGCCCCATCTTCTCAGTAAGCGGACGGTGAATATGAGGGCGATGATAGATAACTTGTATGTAGCCAATGAACTCTCCTTGCTAGATCCCTGTTGCCAATGCGACAGCTCTCTACCCTTTGGATATTCACAACTTCACACACTTGCGCAACGTAGCCGTCGACCACGAGACGGTAATTTGCAATCTACTAATCCCCAGTGGAACAATAGATCACACAGAACTTGCAGTAGAAGAACTTCAGATCGATACGAATTGAAGTCTTAATGATTCAAGAGGAAAGCTTGAAGCTATTCTCAATATCTAGGGTTTATCTAAACGTGGTCTAACCCTAAAACTCGTGGGAGTTGGGTATTTATAAGCTAGGGGGATACAAGAGCCGCAGCCCGTCTGATCTGCGCGCAGGCAGTTTTGGACGTCCGATGGGTTTCGGACGTCCGTCACGTCGGACGTCCGAAACGTGTCGGAAATCCGACTCTCGCGGTGAGGTGTCCTGGATTGGGAGTTCTTCTCGAGGACCTTCATGTCGGACGTCCGTCATATGTCGGACGTCCGATGCGTCGGACGTCCGAATCATGTCGGAAATCCGGCTTCGGTTTTGGAGGTCTTCTGGATACGGAGGTCTCCATCCTTCTCGCTGATGTCGGACGTCCGAAATGGGTCGGACGTCCGAAAGTTGGAGCATGTCTCATCTTCTCCTCCTTCTGGATCCTCGTCTTCGTCATGATACCTGATTATGCAAACATACAAAGATTTAGGCAGTATAAAGTTCTCATTACATAATATATCAAAATCTATTAAGAGCGAGTTCACCTGTTGTTCTATCAACTTTGCACGAGCTCTTGTAATAGGTCCAATTCTGATTTCATCATCCTTCTTCTTTGTCGAATCAACTTGTTCTTCATGACGAACTGGAGATGTGTTGGTAGTAGGGATGTCCTCATCATCTCCCCCCCCTTCAAAAGGCGTCGACCTCGACGCTCCAAGGTCATCTCCCATGTATGGTGATAAATCAACAACGTTGAAACTGTTGCTAGTGCCACCAAACTCGGCAATGGGAATATCAATCGAGTAGGCATTGTCATTGATCTTGGCTAGCACCTTGTAAGGACCAGCACCACGTGGCTTCAACTTGGAATCCCTCATCCCTGGAAATCTGTCCTTGCGCAAATGTACCCAAACCATATCTCCAGGTTGAAAAAGAACTTGCTTCCGTGACTGGTTCCTCGCAGCAGAAACATTCTTGCCTTGCTTCTCAATAGCCTCTCGGGTCCTCTCATGGATCTTCTTTACATAATCTGCTCGTTTGGATGCCTCCATATTAACTCGTTCCTGCAATGGAAGAGGCAGCAAATCAAGAGGTGTAATAGGCTTAAAACCATAGACCACTTCAAAAGGATAAAGGTGAGTAGTAGTGTGTACTGCCCTGTTATAAGCAAATTCAACATGTGGCAAACACTCCTCCCATTCGCGCAGATTTTTCTTGATCATAGCTCGCAATAATTGTGACAATGTTCTATTGACCACCTCCGTTTGACCATCAGTTTGGGGATGACATGTAGTACTGAACATCAACTTTGTTCCCAACTTTCCCCAAAGTGTCTTCCAGAAATAGCTCACAAACTTTACATCCCTGTCAGAAACAATTGTCTTGGGCACTCCATGCAAGCGTACAATCTCCCTGAAAAACAGGTTAGCAACATGCGACGCATCGTCGCTCTTATGGCAAGCAATAAAATGTGCCATCTTGGAAAATCTATCCACTACCACAAATATACTATCATGACCATATTTAGTGCGTGGCAATCCTAACACAAAGTCCATACTAATATCTTCCCAAGGTGTGGTAGGAGCCGATAGTGGAGTATACAAACCGTGAGGCTTCAGCTTCGACTTGGATGTGTTGCATACAATACAGCGTCGAACAAACCTGTCCACATCACGCCTCATCCTGGGCCAATAAAAATTATCAGCAAGCATGAGTAATGTCTTCTCACGCCCAAAGTGACCCATCAGTCCGCCTGCATGTGATTCCTGCAACAATAGCAAACGCACAGAAGATTCTGGAACACAAAGTTTGTTAGCTCGAAACAAAAATCTATCATGGATGTGGAACTTGTCACAAGCATTCCGAAGCAAACACAAACGATATGGTTCAGCAAAATCATGATCAGTTGCATATAAATCACACAAACTCTCTAATCCAGGAATTTTAACATCAAGATGTGTCAATAACATGTTCTTCCTAGATAGAGCATCAGCAACAACATTATCTTTTCCTTTCTTATATTTGATGATGTAAGGAAAAGACTCAATGAACTCAACCCACTTAGCTAAGCGTCTATGCAAATTAGATTGAGCTTTCAGATATTTCAAAGCTTCATGATCAGAATGTATGATAAATTCTTTTGGCCACAAATAATGTTGCCAAACCTCAAGAACTCTAACAAGTGCATACAATTCTTTATCATAAACAGGATAATTCAATCTAGCACCAGAAAGCTTCTCACTAAAATAAGCTATAGGTCTACCTTCTTGCATCAAAACACCACCAATGCCTATACCACTAGCATCACATTCAACTTCAAATTGCTTAGTAAAATCTGGTAACGTAAGTAAAGGTGCAGAAGTAAGCAAACGTTTCAACTCATCAAATGCAAGGTCTTGGGCAACGCCCCAAACAAAAGGCACACCTTTCTTAGTCAATTCATTCAACGTGCAGCAATAGTACTAAAGTTTTTCACAAAACGTCTATAAAACCCAGCAAGACCGTGAAAACTTCGTACTTGGCTAACATTCATGGGAGTAGGCCAATTTTGAATTGCTTCAATTTTAGAAGAATCTACTTCTACCCCATGCTTAGATACAACAAAACCCAAAAATATGACCTTATCTTTTGCAAATGTGCACTGCTCAAGATTAGCATATAATTTAGAATCACGCAACACTTGCAAAACTTGTCTAATATGATCAGCATGTTCAAATTCATTGCGGCTGTAAATAAGTATATCATCAAAATACACAACCACAAAATGTCCAATAAACTCCCGCAAAACATGGTTCATTAATCTCATGAAAGTACTAGGAGCATTAGTAAGACCAAAAGGCATAACTAACCACTCATATAAGCCGAACTTAGTTTTGAAAGCAGTTTTCCATTCATCCCCTTCTTTCATCCTAATTTGATGGTATCCACTACGCAAATCAATTTTAGAGAAAATAGCAGCACCACATAATTCATCAAGCATATCCTCTAAACGTGGAATGGGATGACGATAGCGAATAGTGATGTTATTAATAGCTCTACAATCTACACACATACGCCATGTACCATCTTTCTTAGGAACCAAAATAACAGGAACAGCACAAGGGCTAAGGCTGACACGAATATACCCTTTATCCAGAAGCGCTTGTACTTGTTGCTGAATTTCCTTCGTCTCTTGGGGGTTTGTCCTATATGGTGCCCGGTTCGGAAGAGTTGCACCCGGTATAAGATCAATCTGGTGCTCAATACCACGCAAGGGTGGTAATCCTGCTGGAACCTCCGCCGGAAACACATCATCAAAATCCTGCAAAACAGTAGCCACACCAGGAGAAATAGGATGGTTATCATTAGAAACCAAAACCTCGCCTTTATACATGAGGACAAGAGGGATGGCTGTAGGATCCGCACTAAATTCTCGCATGTCTTCTTTGGTGGCTAATGTAAGCAAACTAGTCTCTCTCGCACTTGTCGTTATATTATCACTCACAGTTATTACATTGTTCTCTCGTGTTGTTTCTACATTCACCTCTACCGTCTGACGAGACTCATTCACAATTTGCTGTGGGGACATAGGATGGAGATTAACTTTCTTGCCCTTGAACTCCAAATGATATGTATTGGCTCGACCATTGTGTTGCACATGGCGATCATATAACCACGGCCGACCCAATAAGAGATGGCAAACTGTCATAGGCACCACATCTAAATCGACGGAATCCTTGTATGGGCCTATCTCAAAATTTACGCGCACCATGTGATTTACCTTCATCTCACCACTATCACTCAACCATTGGACATAATAAGGATGCGGGTGAGGTGAGTATTTCAGATTGAGCTTGGCACATAACTCCTTGCTTGCGAGGTTGCGACAGCTACCTCCATCAATGATCACTTTGCAAGCTTTGTTGGGACCAACAAGTGCCTTGGTTGGGAACAAATTACAGCGCTGAGAATCAACATGTGGCTGCACTGTAAGAGCACGTTGTGACACAACAATGGTAGGAGCATGCGATGGAAAAGCATCCATGCCTTCTTCACTATGATATCCCTCGTCATCGAATGCGGAAGGATCTTCATCATCACCAGTTTCATACTCGCCAGTTTCTTGATTCACAAACATGACCTTTCTGTTCGGGCAATCTCTCTTGAAGTGACCCGGATTACCGCAAGCATGACAAGTGATCTCGCGATTGCGAGCTGTAGACATGTTGGAGCCTGCACTAGTGGCAGGGGCAGCTGGCTTCTTGGCCATAGAACCATTGGAGGCTGGCTTGGAAACTGAAGAAGAAGCTCGAGTATTGGCACCATAATTCTCCATAGGGGCGGATGTCCTTGGAGAAAATCTGCTAGATGTGGAGTATCTTGACTTCAGTTGTCCCTCTTCTGCAAGCTGGGATTCAGCCTCCCTTGCAAGATGCAATAAATCATTCATATTATAGTATTGGTGATGCCGCACAATAGTCTTGATAGTAAATTTCAGCCCATGGAGAAAACGTTGCATAGTCATCTCAACCTCTTCGCGAACTCGCGCACGTTGCAACAACATCTCCATCTCCATATAGTATGCATCAACGGACATAGTACCTTGCTTCAATTGTTGCAATTTATCAAAAACTGTCCGTAAGTAATTTGTGGGAACAAACCGAGCTTTCATGGTCGCCTTCATGTCACGCCATGTACGAATAGGCTGGTCATTGGTTTCTTGTATCTCGGTCAACACACTCTCCCACCAACGCAAAGCATAACCGTCAAACTCGGAAGAAGCAATCTTGATCTTCTTGTCCTCCGGATAATCATGCAAACGCCATAATTTTTCCATCTTAAGCTCCCATGTGAGGTATTCTTCCACATCCGTGGACCCTTCAAATTTGGGGATATTAAACTTGGGCTTGCTCAAGAGATCTTCTTCCTGAATGGGTATACGGCGCGCACCAAGACCAAGTGGAGGTTGGCGAACCGGTCCTTGAAGACCACGCCCACGTCCTTGAATGCCCCTCAAATCAGCATTGTCACCATGGACACTACCATCATCTTCCTGAGCATCAGGTTGGCATTGTACCATAGCTGCTTGTATGCCAGTGACAGATGTTGTCATTTGTTGTAGGTTCTGCTGGATAGCAGCAAGTTGTTGTTGCATAGTGGTGACTGCAGCTTCAGTCGCGTCCACTTTCAGTTGTACCGCTTGAACATTTGTATCAATTGCATCAGCGGATTTAGTAAACATCCCAGTCAAGTGATCACGGAGACCTTCATATGCCTCCCATGTAACTGGCGCATCCTTGTCCTGTTTCTGCATCACATCAAAACCACTTTGAGACATGATTAGTAGGTTAGTGCACTAAATCAAAATCTTTTGGTGGACACTCACAACTCACTCAAAACTGACAAGAAAAGGCGAATCTTACCGTTCCAAAGTGAATAGTAATGCGTACCCGTTCGGATGGAAGACTAGTGCACGGATGTGATGAAGTGAATACCCGAGTAAAAGAGTGAACACCCGACAAAGCAGGATATATGTGGTGGAGCTATAGGTATGGCACCCTAACTACACCGAAGTCAAGTCCTAGTGTTGATCGTGTGATACAAACCCAAAGAAAAACTCACACAGTGGAGACAAACGAAAGACAGGCCTCTCAAAAGATCACCACTATGATATGTCCTTTCTAACACTTGTATATCTCTTTGCACTCTTTTATAACTCTTTTTGATCACACTTCTTTCTCTCTTTTTTTTTATTTTTTTTTGAATCTTTTCTCTTTTTCTCTTTTTTTTTGAATCTATTCCAAACTGGACGAAATTTTCGGGAAGAACACACAAAACAGCAAACTAAAACAATGACTCCGATGCAATCTAAGTTATGGCAAAAACTAGAAACCCTAATATTTTTGTATGGCTTTTCTGGATAGGACGAAAACAAAAACGATCGAATAGATGGATTTGGTGGATGCTTACCGAGGAAACACTGGAAATCTGATACCAAGATGATATGGGGAGGCCCGATCTTCTCAGTAAGCGGACGGTGAATATGAGGGCGATGATAGATAACTTGTATGTAGCCAATGAACTCTCCTTGCTAGATCCCTGTTGCCAATGCGACAGCTCTCTACCCTTTGGATATTCACAACTTCACACACTTGCGCAACGTAGCCGTCGACCACGAGACGGTAATTTGCAATCTACTAATCCCCAGTGGAACAATAGATCACACAGAACTTGCAGTAGAAGAACTTCAGATCGATACGAATTGAAGTCTTAATGATTCAAGAGGAAAGCTTGAAGCTATTCTCAATATCTAGGGTTTATCTAAACGTGGTCTAACCCTAAAACTCGTGGGAGTTGGGTATTTATAAGCTAGGGGGATACAAGAGCCGCAGCCCGTCTGATCTGCGCGCAGGCAGTTTCGGACGTCCGATGGGTTTCGGACGTCCGTCACGTCGGACGTCCGAAACGTGTCGGAAATCCGACTCTGGCGGTGAGGTGTCCTGGATTGGGAGTTCTTCTCGAGGACCTTCATGTCGGACGTCCGTCATATGTCGGACGTCCGATGCGTCGGACGTCCGAATCCTGTCGGAAATCCGGCTTCGGTTTTGGAGGTCTTCTGGATACGGAGGTCGCCATCCTTGTCGCTGATGTCGGACGTCCGAAATGGGTCGGACGTCCGAAAGTTGGAGCATGTCTCATCTTCTCCTCCTTCTGGATCCTCGTCTTCGTCATGATACCTGATTATGCAAACATACAAAGATTTAGGCAGTATAAAGTTCTCATTACATAATATATCAAAATCTATTAAGAGCGAGTTCACCTGTTGTTCTATCAACTTTGCACGAGCTCTTGTAATAGGTCCAATTCTGATTTCATCATCCTTCTTCTTTGCCGAATCAACTTGTTCTTCATGACGAACTGGAGATGTGTTGGTAGTAGGGATGTCCTCATCATGAACCCACTGACCCCGAAGGTGGCTTCTTCATCGAGCTCGACGACTGAAGATCAAGTTAGTCTAGTCCCAGTCAGACGACTGGTTCCCTCGTGGAGGGCTTGTGTTTAAATAAGGCTTCTTAAGCCATTTGTTAAACTTGTCTGTACTCAGACATACTTTGCTTCCGCTTGTTTGTTGTAATGTTGGATCACATGTTTGTGATCTTTGTGTGCACTCTCTGAGAGTTATCAATAAAATGTATACTTTGTAGAGAATTGCAATGATACCTAGTGTTCATAAAAGACATGTGTGCTGCGTGTATGTTTATAACATGCATGTCTTTGTATGGGTTTTCGAGACCTTAGTTGTGATCTGGCTGGCGGTCTTTCATACACCAAGTGGCCCTTAGATGTGCGCAGCTTGGGGCATCGTGAATGCGATTGCTCGTGCACACTTTGTGGTATGATCGAGCCCGCCCTAGACCCCGACTAAGTGATCGGGCTGGAGTAAGTCTATGTAAGAGTTATGAGATAGTCAATAGTTTGGTTGAGGCGACTTATCTTTGAATATGGGAGTTCATCACCCATATCATTAGACTTGTGTGCGGACGATGAGGACCCATCTCAGTTGATCATCCGCCCTGGATGGGATGCCCCTCACGTACGATGCTTTCCGAGAACGTTCTGTGCTTGGCCTTGTCTGCTTAGACAAGTGGGTACGGTTCTCGGCTCTCCATATGACTATGTCGTAGCGGGGCTTGCATACGCTAACCCCGGGTCCCGACACTCAGCATTAACAGCCGGCGCAGCATTATCAGCGGCGGAAGCATCAGGCTCTTCACGAATATCGGCGTCTTCCGGCTGCGGAGGATTACACGGCACTGGAGCATGGCCCTGCAAGACAATCAATGTCAACAACAAAACAAAACTAGGTACTCGTCCAAACAGATGAAGGAACATGGGAACCAACCGGCGGCGGAGGATGATCAGAAGCATATGGAAGGAAAAGGCGCATCTCGGAAATACTAGAGCACTTGGTCACATGATGGATACGAGCCAGCAAGGCATCAGGTTCTAGCTCTTCAGGCGAGCATCTCGTCGAGTCATCGAGTCCCTTGTACTGCCACATAGGGCGATCTCGATACTGCAACGGTTGAACTCGCCTCCCCACAAAAACAGAGATAAGTTGAACACCAGTCAAGTTATCCTTCAACACAGAAATCCTCTCCATAAATGGAGTCAGTCAAGACGAATGCACCTCGGTCAAAGAATGAGACCACGAAGGTTGTCTGACCACCCGTGTGCCCGGATTGAAAGAAGCAAGACCAAATCGCTGACCAACAATGAGGCGATCCTTCTGATAAAACAGGCCTCTCCGCCAGCCACTAGCGGAATCGATCTTCTCCAAGTCAAAGTATGAATGTTTATCCCCAATGGAGATACCCACTCGACCCACGGCGTACTCACAGTTCGTCCTTTTCACATTAAAAAGGCGTCTCCAAAGTCCCTAATGGGGATAAATCCCCAGGAAGGCCTCACAAAGAGTGATGAAACACGCAATGTGCAAAATCCCATTGGGAGTAAGGTCATGCAACTAGAGGCGATCGGAATACAACAAGCCCCGAACGAAAGGATGCAGCGGAAGAGCAAACCCACGGTGGAAGAAAGCCTGGAAGCATACCCGCTCGTCCGCCGCCGATGCTGGAGTCGACTCATCACCAGGAAGACGGGCATCACCTGCCACCACCATGCCATCGGCAATCAGCGCATCCAGATCTTCAGCCCCGAACGTGGACCGCTCCCACTTGCCGGACATCTTGGCCGCCTCGATAGCAGCACGGGAGCGCTTGGACATAGATCTCACAACAGCACGCAGAGGAGAAAAGATGAAGGCTCAGGAACACGAAGGAAAACAGAGAAAGAGGAGGAAGGCAATGGCTGGGTAAAACCTACAATTCACCCGGCCGTATGGTATTTAACTCAAGAGCCTGGCAAGAAGGGCCACCGGCCAACCTTTTCGCCCAGTAAATCGTGCCACGATCCCGTACAGAGGCGAAAAGCATGGAAAATCCAACCGGCGCAGTAACAACACCGCCCACTATGCGCGCAAAAAGAGGACCATGATCGCGCGACGCAAAAATTTCGGCGGGACATCGCCAAGTCATTTCACACGACAGACCGCAGCGGTCAACAAATTGCAGAAGACCACGCCAACGTCATATCATAGCAAGGCGTACACAGTACGCCATCAAGGCCCAGAGATTCCATCTTTTAGATCTTTTCCCCAAGGAAGAAAAACGTCTTACTCCCATCGGGAGCGTACGACATAAGAGTCCCGGGTGCTCCCTCACCCAAAGGTCAGCCACGTGCTCGAGTGAACACTCGCACTTATGAGAGTCTCGGGTGCTCCCTCAACCCGACGTAAGACAAACAAACATTCTCCAAGACCACACGACACTAAGAGTCTCGGGTGCTCCCTCACCTGAAGAGCCGAAACGACGCTCGAGTGATTACTCGCGAAAAACCCCCCGACTGAGCACTCAAAAACAAAGCTCCTCGGGTGAATGAGTGAACAGCTCGCTTGATGTTTTGTTCCAAGCGGGTGCAATGCTATAAGGCTCCGCGCCTCAAAAACACACATTCCTGGAACACGATACACTGTGCCCAGATGCCACGCAAGATTAGCGTGTAGGTAAGACCCCGCTGCGAAGTACGGCCGGGATGGGACTTGCCGAAGAGCGATTTCACTCCCAACCTTTCCCATGCGCAGAGCATGATAGAAAAGCCGGGCGGACGCGCCTTAGGCTACACACATTACTGGCGGCAAATGAACATCGTAAGACCTGAAGCGGCCGGACTTTTGCTCGACACCAGTGTTCCGACGTGGGTTTGATTGGGCTACTGTGGTATTTTCCCTAGTGCAATTCACCAAGGCTCGACCCGTCGACTCCTTGGGCCCTTTCAGCTTAGCATCCCTCGAAACAGGTTTTGTCATGGCCACCAGACTGCCAGCGACCCGCGAATGAACCGTGCATATCAATGAACGACAAATGAATGTACTCGAGTCCCAGCGCGACTCTTCGAGTCCCCCAGGCACTCGGGGGCTACTGACGAGGGGGTGACCCCACGACTCCTACGGATGAGCCTACCTGGTGTCCATGAAGGTAGAAGGCCCATGAAGATACGGCCTCGGCCCACTAGTTGGCACCAGCATAGGAGTCCTCGACTCACAAGGAAGGTGCGAAGACCTGCCGTACGGAGCAAGCTAGGGTTACGAAAGTTTACCTGTACACGTAGATGAACTCCCCGAGACCTAGCCCGGTATGTAAGGGCTAGGAGGGGTGACGCCAAAGACATCCAATCTCACCTTTAACCCTAGCCTTGAGCGCTCCAGCCTTGGCCTCCACTGTAATCGCATCTCCCCTATCAATAATATCGAGCAGGAGCAAGCCTTCCTTTTTGCCGACGAGCTATCGTCCAACCTGTGCCTCTCATGACTAACCCAGGGTCCCTGACCATGGGATTTTCCGGGGTTGATCCCCATCAGATTGCTTTTCCTCTCGGCGGCCACCCTTTCTTGCCTCTCTAGCTCTAGGCGTCGTTGTCTCGCTTGCTGGGTTAGCTCGCTTGCCAACTTGTTGTATGCCCTGAGCTCGTCCCTTGTTGCGCTTGCCGGTAGTAACTTGCCGTGTTCTTGTCCCTGTGGTACTTTCATTGGTATTCTTCCCACTTCTCCCAGCTTCACGACGGTCTTGCTGGTGGTTCCGGACTCTTTTGTGTTGCCGTTAACCTAGCGAGTGTTCGGGTCGTCGTCTTGGCCCTTGTCGTTTGCTGGTGGTGCGTCGGTTTCTCTCATGAACACCTGGGATGATGCCCTGACTGCCTTATTGCTCGCGCGTGTGATGCTTCTTTTCCAGGCCGAGGCTCCACTCGAGCGATCATGGGTGACGTGAAGCCTTGGGTTGGGTGGGCAGTCGCGGCTGGCTCGAAGGGTGTCCGCGCGGGTGGCGACTGCGTCGATTGTTGCTGTAGATGTCGTCACGGGTGCTCGGGCGTCGTACGTGAGGCGGAGAGCGCCCCAGTGGTTGATGTAGAACTGATATGCTCCGAAGATCAGGTTGATGCCGGAGCGGAGGTCGGCGAAGACTGGTCGGAGAGTCAAAAGGTGGGCCGTGAAACTGAGGGACCCAAACAGATCGGATTCCGCTTGGGTCGTTGGATAGAAGAGTGCTGGTGAAGTCATCGCGTCGGCGGGTGTTGAAGATGCTGGTGAGGCCGCCGAGATCGCGTTCCCAACCTGTGCAGTTCCCACAGACGGCGCCAATTGACGGGGATGTACCCCGGCAAATCCCATGATTAGGGACCCTGGGTTAGTTATGAGAGGCATAGGTTGGACGACAGCTCGTCGGCTAACATGAGGATATGTTCCTGCTCGATGTTATAGATTGGAGATGGCGATTACAGGGGAGCCAAGGCTAGTGCGCACAAGGCTAGGGTTACAGATTGTGTCTTGGATGATCTCGACGTCTCCCCTCCTAGCCTTTATATACTAGGCTAGGTCTCGGGGAGTCCGTCCTATATTGCAGATGAAGTTTCCTAACCCTGATCTTGTACCGTACGGCAAGTTTGCACCTTCCTTAAAAAGTCACGGACTCCTGTGTCAGTGCCAATAGTGAGCCAAGGCTGGGCCCAGACGACACCTCTGTGGGCCTTCTGTCTTCGGGTACACCGGGTAGGCTTATGCATAGGATTCGTGGGGTCACCCCCTCGTCAACGGTCAACGGAAGAACTGCGATGCTCGGAACATGGCAAATGAAATGAAGAATTGCACCATGTGCAACACATGAGGGGTTCATGTGCAAAAGTGCACATCACCAAAACGAAACAAGCCCATATTTCAAAATGAACAACACCATTGGGTTCCTCATATTTTTCTACCCCAAAATCATGTATGACATGATATAGTTGGGGCAAGGGAGGACATTCACAAGCAACGCAAAAAGATAGCATATTTGGATGAATTGCAGCAAACTTAAAAGGAAAAGGAGGAAAACCTCAACTGGGATGGCTCTCCGCCGAAGTGGCCCAAAACCCTCGCGGGGTGGCTTGGCAGCGCCCACGGGCGATAGATAGCAAATGGGCCAAACCCACTGCTGCGCTGCAAACAAAAGAAGAATAAAAAACCTGGGGAGCCAATGCACCAGGTGGGGATCGAACCTAAGATCTCTCGGTACAAACCACGGTGCCCACGCCACTGCACTATGCTCAGGATCGAAACAAATAAGCTACTGCAAACTTGATAAAAAAGACATGCGGTGCAAAAACAAATAAAAGAAAAATAGAGTAAACTGCAGTATAATTGTTCCCATGGGGGATCAAACCCAGCACCTCACGCTTGGAACTCTAGGCACCTAGCCACTGCGCCACTCCACAAATCTCAAGAGAAAACAGGATCTTCCTAAGCTAACTTATGAACACGTTAACTGACAAAAATATGAGCACATATTCAGTTACGTGCTGCAACGCAAAAATATCAAAAAAATGGGCGCCTTGCCTCCGCTGGGAATTGATACCAGAACCTCACGGTTGTAACCGCTGCGCCAGCACCACTGGGCTATATTGCCGGGTCGGGATGAGAAATCACTTCGACCAAAGATGAAATAGTCATGCCGCGACATACATAACTAAACTGAAGAACACAACACTGCAACTCTGAACTTGACGAAACTGGAACCGGGATTCAATGCGATGGCGTCGGCTACAGAGGACAACGGCGAGATGGGACTACACGGAGCATGGCCTAGGAGGCCAAAGGCATGGCCTTGCACCACGAGGAGAGGCGCGCGCACATCCTGGCCGCGCTGCTGGACGGACGGGAGCACGCCATAAGCACGGCGACGGAACAGGCAGTCGTCCTACGGCCATCTACACGAGGATCAGGAGGGAAGGGAGGATGAGGCGAGCTCACAGCGGGGATCTCGTCATCGACGAACAGCTCAGGGAGGCACCAGGTTGACGGCGAGGAAAAGACGGAGGCAACGGCCGCTGGGTGCGGGGAAGGAGACGGAGACGAGGAAGACGAGGACGACGAGGACGAAGCCGAGGGTCCCGAGCACGCCGGCTCGTTTCCTCACGGCTAGTGGCGCGCACGGGATCGGAAAAGATGACCACCTCCACGGCGTCGATGATCGGACGCAGGGGCTCCCGATTTGATTCCATGGACCTCCTGTCCATGGTGTGGCCGGGCAGAGAAGAAGAAGCAGAAGAGGGGAAGGGAGATGGCGACGGGGAGAGGGAAACCCTAGCGAGGCGAGGGGAAAGGGGCGAGAGGAGAGGGAGCTCGGCTAGATAAATGGGAGGGGAAGAAAGGCCGGCTGGAGGGCTCCACCTCCTCCTCCATGTCCACGACGTGAGAGAGAGAGGGGGGACCTGCACGTGAGAGAAATAAGAGAGGAGGAAAAAAACGGTTGGGCTAGGGAGAGAGGGTCTGGGCTGGGAGGTGAGATGGGCTGGGTTGGGTCAGAGAGAGAATCGGGTCCAACTGGCTAGAAATAAACTCTGCGTTTATTCTTTTTACAAAAGACAACAGAGAAAAAGGCTAAAAGAATTAGCAAATGAGTCCCAAAAATCATATAAAAATATGACTGCTGATCCACATGATTTATAGGAGTTTTCAGAAAATGAATTAGGTCAAAATATTTAAGTAATTCACATGACATTAAATTCATTCAAATGCCATTTTGAACTACATCCCCATTTTCTGGAAGGGCTAAATTTTTGGGATTTGGCAGGGAGTTGAATCCATGTTTAGTTAAGTTAATCACAAATTAAATGAATCTTCCACTGACATGTAGTTCAAAATGGCATTGCACTGCGTTAGAACACAGTTAACATTGCATCTGTCATGTCATGTATCTGTTTGTATATGCTTGCTTTCTATTCACTGTTTAACCCCCCGACCTTTATTTTTCGCTAGACTCCGCTGCAGGGTACGACTACTACGTCGACGACCCTACCTCTACTGCCGAGCTTCCAGGCAAGCAGAGCCATTCTCTTCCATACATTTCTTACACTAGGCATTGTTACTACTGCTGCTATGTTACAATCCTATTCAATTGCATAGCCTGTTTTTGTCACCCCTTGATGTACCTTCCTCTATCCTATGCTTCTTATAAATATATAAAATATTCAGCAGTGAGCCCTGCGCATTGTTAGTTAGGATTAGATAGAGGGCGTGATCACTCAGGGGAGTGAACGCGGATACAATAATTATAACTGCACATGTACGGTACAATGCAGACACCGCCTCAGGCCCCTACCTCGGCTCTGCCGAGCCACCTCAAGTGTGAGCTATCGAAGAGTAATCCTCGTACTCCACTCGTTGCTGACTCTGTATAGCCGCTCTAGGTACCTGAGCTACGGTTGTCCTTAAAGGTAAGAGCCGGGCGACCCAACGGTGCCCACGAGTGGTATTACGATGGGACGACACGGAGGGTACGACCAGTGTACCGGTGCGCTTGGACCCTGATCGTTGGTCGTGAGAGTTACCAAACCACGAAAGTCGAGCTCCTCTAGGAGCACACGCGAGCCAAGGTAAGGAGATGGGTCACCTTGTTGGTAACCGCGCGCTTTGACGGCACGACAAAGCAGCAACCGATGTACTGGTGGTCCTAGTTGTTGTTCGTTGTCCGTTGTGTGAATTAGTCGGGCAACGACAAAGGTTGTCCGCGAGATAATAAAATGCCTAAGGGTTCGGCGGATGACTTGATTAGCATTTTGGCTTGTACGCGCTGCCTACACGTGGGATAATGAGTTATGGGATCCTCTGCATCGTAGTATCGTTCGAAGACTCTTTAGACGTCAGTAGTACCCCGGGCTGATTGCCGGGAAGTGCGGTGTCTTCTTTGCTCGAGCTGTGTTGTTTTTGCTATGGCTTCCCGGCCACCCACGCACCCTACAGGAGTACGTCAGGGTTGGGGTCCAAGGCCCTGCGTACTTGGGATTTAGACCGGCGGATGGCCTCTCTGTTGAGTTTGAAAGATGAGCTACTTTGTGTCGGATAGCCTCGGTGGGGCATTCCCTAACAAGGTGTACACCATCCTGGAGATCTGTGCATTGTAGTGTAACAGAAGTGCACCCATGCAGGTGTAACAGCCCAGATTTCACAAAAGTTAAAAAAAAGTTTTCGGTGTGAATTGTTTGATTGTCTGATTTTTCTGCGGTGTTTGCATCCCCGATTTATCGATCGGTGATTATTTTTGCCCTCTTATCTCGTATCGGACGGAGACCGACCCTTGCCACCCTGACACTCGACATTTGCGACACCAGGTTTCGCCTGATCACCGTCGCGAAAACCGCTCGAGACCAGCCGCAGCCAACGGAACGAAAAAGCCCGTTTAATAATTAAATGGGTTACTTCTATTACACTACAATGCATGGATCTCCAGGATGGCGTACGCCTTGTTAGGGAATGCCCCACCGAGGCTATCCGACACAAAGTAGCCCATCTTTCAAACTCAACAGAGAGGCCATCCGCCGGTCTAAATCCCAAGTACGCAGGGCCTTGGACCCCAACCCTTACGTACTCCTGTAGGGTGCGTGGGTGGCCGGGAAACCATAGCAAAAACAACACAGCTCGAGCAAAGAAGACACCGCACTTCCCGGCAATCAGCCCGGGGTACTGCTGACGTCTGAAGAGTCTTCGAACGAGACTACGATGCAGAGGATCCCATAACTCATTATCCCACGTGATAGAGGCGAAGGTGTCCCGATGTTTCGATGAAATGATGGAGATCGATTTTGGTGGAGTAGACTTTCACGACCCGACTACGAACGTGCGAAGACGTTGCGCCTTAGCAATCGCTAAACCAACTCCGAGAGGTTATTGATCCCGCGGATGCACGATCAACCTGACCACGAAGGTCAATTCCTGCAAGCAATCGAAGAACAAGTTAGAACTAAGAATTGCAATCTGGATATTGCGAATATAAGATGAAAGATTAACAGAAGTTGGGGTTCCAATGCGGTCTTGGCCTGGTCGGACGACACAAACGAAGAACTCGAAGTTGCGGCTATGGCTAACTTAAATCTAATTAAAACCCAAGTCTAAACGACGCCCTAAGGGCTGTATATATGGGGGAACAGAGGGGATTTTCGTGACCCCTTGGAGGTGGGGCCCGAAAACAACCCTAACTCGGTTTCCCCACACATACGGACTCTAAAAACAGCCTATAATGTGGTATTTCGAAATTACATGGGCCCAGCCCAATATTAAGGTGACGCAGCACCTATAATTGCTCTTGGACGAAAATAATGAAGTGGCATCTCGTGTATTTCGTCCAAGCCTTCATGCATGCCTTATGGTGGCTTCAAAGTGCGAAAATCCCCACTGGAAGCTCCATTGTTATTTCCCGCGCGCGCACCTTCTTCTCCATGCTTGATCCCGCTCCAATGATCGTCCTTCTTGTCCATGCTAGGTCCTTCATTCATAAGCAAAACCAAAGTATCTAATTTAGGCAGCATCATATGTTCATGAACATTAGAAGGATTCGCAAGAAACGAAAGTACCTGATAATTTAGTTGACGTGCACGTTCCAGTATGTGTAGTTGGTGAAGATGTGGGTGTAACATTAGTAGAGATGTCCTCATCATCCTCCCCTTCTTGAATTGAAGTCGTCCTCGACGGAAGCTCATTATCTTCTCCCAAATAAGGTTTCAAATCTGCAATGTTAAATGTGGGACTAACCCCAAAATCTGCAGGTAGCTCAAGTTTATATGCATTATCATTAATTTTCTGTAAAACCTTAAAGGGACCATCAGCTCGTGGCATTAACTTAGACTTGCGCAAATCAGGAAACCTATCTTTACGTAGATGTAACCAAACAAGATCTCCTGGTTCAAACACAACATGCTTTCTACCCTTATCACCAGCAAGCTTGTATCTAGCATTCATTTTCTCAATGTTTTCTTTAGTTAACTCATGCATTTTTAATATCAATTCAGCACGTTGCTTAGCATCAAAATTAACCTTCTCCGAAGATGGAATAGGAAGAAAATCAATAGGTGCACGAGGTAGAAAACCATAAACAATCTCAAAAGGGCACATTTTAGTGGTAGAATGAAATGAACGATTATAAGCAAATTCAATATGAGGTAAACATTCTTCCCACATTTTTAAGTTACTCTTTAAAACAGCCCTAAGCATAGTAGACAAAGTCCTATTGACTACTTCAGTTTGTCCATCAGTTTGGGGATGACATGTAGTACTAAAAAGTAGTTTAGTCCCCAACTTAGCCCATAAGCATCTCCAAAAATGGCTAAGAAACTTAGTATCACGATCCGAGACAATAGTATTGGGCACACCATGTAAGCGAATAATCTCTCGAAAGAATAAATCAGCAACATTAGCAGCATCATCGCTTTTATGACATGGTATAAAATGTGCCATCTTAAAAAATCTATCCACGACAACAAATATGCTATCCCTCCCCTTCTTTGTTCGAGGCAGGCCTAAAACAAAGTCCATGGATATGTCCTCCCACGGAACACTAGGTACAGGTAAAGGCATGTATAAACCATGAGGATTGAGTCGTGACTTAGCTTTTTGACATGTAGTGCAGCGAGCAACAAAACGCTCAACATCCCGTCTCATCTTTGGCCAAAAGAAATGTGTAGCAAGTACGTCCTCCGTCTTCTTCATGCCAAAATGTCCCATTAATCCTCCTCCATGCGCCTCCTGCAACAACAAAAGACGAATAGAGCTAGCTGGAATGCATAGCTTGTTAGAACGGAACACAAACCCATCATTAAGCACAAACTTGTTCCATGTTCTACCCTCTCTACAATTCTGCAATACATCTTTAAATTTCGCATCATGTACATATTGATCTTTGATTGTCTCTAAACCGAATATCTTGAAGTCAAGTTTTGAAAGCATAGTATAACGACGAGACAAAGCATCAGCAATAATATTATCTTTCCCCTTCTTGTGTTTAATGACATAAGGGAAAGTCTCAATAAATTCAACCCACTTAGCATGTCTACGATTAAGTTTTGCTTGACTTCTTATGTGTTTCAAAGATTCATGATCAGAATGTATAACAAATTCTTTGGGCCATAAATAATGTTGCCAAGTTTCTAATGTTCGAACAAGAGCATATAATTCCTTATCATAAGTAGAATAGTTCAGACTAGGCCCACTCAATTTTTCAGAAAAGTAAGCAACAGGTTTAGCATCTTGTAATAACACACCTCCCAAACCAATACCACTAGCATCGCATTCAAGCTCAAAAGTCTTATTAAAATCAGGAAGTTGGAGCAAAGGAGCATGTGTTAACTTATCTTTCAATACCGTGAAGGCTTCTTCCTGTGCGGTACCCCAAGTAAAAGGCACATCCTTGCGTGTAAGCTCATTGAGAGGTGCAGCAATGGTGCTGAAATCTCTCACAAAACGCCTATAGAATCCAGCGAGGCCAAGAAAACTCCTCACTTGTGTGACCGTTTTGGGCTGCGGCCAACTCTCAATCGCCTCGATCTTGGCTTTATCAACTTCAATTCCCTGCGGAGTAACAACATAGCCAAGAAACAATACTCGGTCGGTGCAAAAGGTGCACTTCCCAAGGTTACCAAACAAACGTGCATTACGTAGAGCAATAAAGACAACACGTAAATGATCCAAATGTTCCTCCAAAGATTTGCTATAAATCAGTATATCATCAAAATAGACTACCACAAATCGTCCAATGAAAGCACGTAAAACCTCGTTCATTAATCTCATGAAAGTGCTAGGTGCATTAGTTAACCCAAAAGGCATGACTAACCACTCATATAATCCAAACTTAGTTTTAAAAGTCGTTTTCCATTCATCTCCTAATTTCATGCGAATTTGATGGTATCCACTACGCAAATCAACTTTGGAAAACATGGTAGAGCCACTTAATTCATCAAGCATATCATCTAACCGAGGAATAGGATGACGATAACGAATAGTAATATTATTAATGGCTCGACAATCAACACACATACGCCATGTTCCATCCTTTTTTGGCACTAATATAACAGGAACAGCACAAGGACTAAGGGATTCACGTATGTAACCTTTGTCGAGTAGCTCTTGTACTTGACGCTGAATCTCCTTCGTCTCCTCCGGATTGGTACGGTATGGCACACGGTTGGGCAGCGAAGCACCGGGAATTAAGTCAATCTGATGCTCAATCCCTCGAATAGGTGGTAATCCCGGTGGTACGTCTTGTGGAAAGACGTCAATAAATTCCTGCAAAAGGTCAGTGACAACAGGAGGCAAAGAAGGAGGCAATTCCTCAAATGAAAACAAAGCTTCTTTGCACACAAAAGCATAGCACACATATTGACTAACATCCAAATCTGAAATATCAACCTTAGTAGCAAGCAAAGTTGGACTAGTCAATTTAATTTCATTAGAAACAGCAGAAGAAGATTTGCTATTAGTCTTATGTTGTTGCTCAAATTCTTTAGCTGCTATCTCATTTTCACTCTTATTTTTCTCCTGTTTAGCTTTACTAGCTCTAGCAAGATCATCTTTCACAATTTGTTCAGGAGACATAGGAAGTAAAGCAATATTTTTATCCTGATGAACTAGAGTAAACTGATTTGTCCTACCATGGTGTACAACATTCCTATCAAATTGGCATGGTCTACCAAGTAAAAGAGAGCATGCTTGCATGGGTACCACATCACAATCAACATAATCCGCATATGCAGCAATGCTAAAGTGCACACGAACAGAACGCGTTACCTTAATCTTACCACTATTGTTAAACCACTGAATATAGTACGGATGGGGGTGTGGTCTTGTGGTGAGAGATAGCTTCTCCACCAACTCCATGCTAGCCAAGTTGTTGCAACTCCCTCCGTCAATGATGATGCGAACCGAACGTTCTTGCACCACTCCCTTTGTGTGGAACAAATTATGCCTCTGGTTTTGCTCGGCCTTCGTTACCTGCACACTTAACACACGTTGAGCAACCAAACTAGCATATTTATCTGCATCATCAGGAGCCATATACTCTATATCATGAGCATCATCATGGGCACCCTGTTCCTCATGAGCAATGAGAACTAAAGTCTCCTCATCATAGTCGCTCGCTGACTCATACCCACCATCCGCCGTAATAGTCATCACACGCTTGGAGGGACAGTCTTTTGCGAAGTGACCTCCACCTTGGCACCTGCGACATTTAATATCACGATCTCGTGTTTGCCATGTGGAAGCCATGGATGAAGAAGAACTCGCCGCTGGACCACTCTGTGCACCCTTGAATGGTGGCGCTGGCTGTTTTGGTGGCTCCCTGTAAGAATGAGCGGCTGAAATAGAAGGAGGTGCAGCAGGACGTGTGGATGTAGAAGCTCCACGCGATGTCCATGATGTATTTCGTCCTGCAGAAAAGTTAGGTCTCGTAGAGGCCTGTCGATCCTGCACTTCACGTTCAGCTTTACAAGCAAGATGAAACAAACGAGTGATAGTAGCAAAGTCCTTGTATTCTAGAATAGTTTGTATCTCCCTGTTTAAACCACCCATAAAACGTGCAAGCATAGCTTCATTATCCTCTACTAGTCCACATCTAATCAATCCAGTTTGTAATTCTTGATAATATTCCTCTACAGAATTTTTTCCTTGTCTCAAACGCTGTAATTTTTGTAACAATTCACGTTGATAATAAGGAGGAACCCAGCGAGTACGCATAGCATCTTTTAAAGCAGCCCAAGTAGTTGGAATATTATTAGCATGCAATCTACAATGTTCAGACCACCAAATAGATGCAAATCCCGTGAATTCACAAACAGCAGCAGTAACACGTCTATTCTCAGGATATTGTAAACATGTAAAGCGTTGTTCAGTTTCTAACTCCCAAGTAAGATAAGCATCAGGAATATATCTACCCTCAAACGGCTTAAGATTCAATTTCAGTTTAGGCACATGTTCATCATCGCGTACCTAAGGGGGTGGTTGGTGTCGACCGTGGCGAATGTTGGGACGTGGACGTCCAGCTGGCTGTTCATAGGCCGCTTCCTGTTCCACCTCCTCGTAATCACCCTCGTAGTTGTCGTCCTGGCCGACGTCAGAAACAGCAGCAGCAGGTACTACAGCAGCAGGAGGAGCACCAATACCAGCAGCTTCTCCTCTCGGAAACAGAATCCGTCGTGCACGTGGTAGTGGCGGTGGCTGTGGCTGTGCTGGAGCGGCAGCAGGCTGTGTAGGTAGGCGTGCGATCAACTCAGTAAACTTGGCGTCGAGCTTGGTGTTGATCATCTTTTCCACGCCATCAATTGCCTCTGTAAATCTGGTCTCGATGTCATTCACCTGTTCAGACATCATTTGTGCAAATTTATCATGTAGCTCCTTGTTTGTCATGTTCTCCCAATCGGGTGCATCCCGCGCCACTTCATCATGTGATCCTGGCATGGTTAGCAGAAATAGAAAACACACAGGAATATGATCCTACTTCTACTAATGGGATGTGGGATGGTGGAAAGCACAAATCCGTCAAGCTTTTCTTTCGTTCTTACCGATTCTTACCTAGCAGCAGGTGGTGATGTACAACCAACGGGTCAAAACTCTCAGAGATATGGTGGAGCGATGGCCAGGAGGTGTCAAACGCACGATGTAGAATATATGTGGAGCTGTAGGAAGGCTGACAAGTATGGTAGCAAAAGCTCAACAGTAATCAAAACAGAGATGCAAAGCTGAATAAACACTCAACGTCGGTACTGTGCTGATCCTAGGCTAGACCGTACTAGAGACGCGAGCCTAAAACACCAACGAAAGCACGGCGCGGCACGTAAACAACTAAGAAGCACACTCTGAATTTTTTTTCTCTCTCTTTTTTTTTTTTTTGCGATGCGGGACTGCGGTGGCTGAAAAAGTGCGAAAAAAATCACTATGGTGGCGAATGTCTCAAAATGAGTTTCTGGACCTAAGGAACGTATGGGCACGAAATTTTTTTACCCCTGAAATTTTTCGCCTAAAAACTGCTCTGGAAAGCGTGCCAGACTCTTTTTTTTTTTTTTTTTTTTGCAAATCACCCCCCTTCTCTGTACGGAAAAAGTTTGATGAAATCCGACTCTAACAACTGAAAACTAATCTGGCTACAGAGAGATCAGGAACCGTACTGATGGTGGAACTCAACTCGGACTCGTGAGACGTGGTGGTGTATATGGACTCTGCTTGGCGGAACGTGGTGGTGTATCTGGACTCGGATTAGCGGAACGTGGTAGGATGACTACTTGTGCGGCGGCGACGTGGCAAACTGTGATCAGAACTCGAAACTCTAAGGGAACTAGACGCTAAGATCAGCAACTTGACACAACGATGCAACCGTAAATTCAACAAAGCAAGTACTGAAAAGAAAACTGGACAAAGGCTAGGACTGTCTTGGGACGTGATGATCTAACCCTAATTTTTTTTTGTTGGCTTTTTCGTGGACTGTAGGTATGAAGAACAGAACCAATCTAGACTATGAAAACTGGTAAATCTCACCGAGCAACCTGGAAATCTGATACCACTTGATAGAGGCGAAGGTGTCCCGATGTTTCGATGAGATGATGGAGATCGATTTTGGTGGAGTAGACTTTCACGACCCGACTACGAACGTGCGAAGACGTTGCGCCTTAGCAATCGCTAAACCAACTCCGAGAGGTTATTGATCCCGCGGATGCACGATCAACCTGACCACGAAGGTCAATTCCTGCAAGCAATCGAAGAACAAGCAAGAACTAAGAATTGCAATCTGGATATTGCGAATATAAGATGAAAGATTAACAGAAGTTGGGGTTCCAATGCGGTCTTGGCCTGGTCGGACGACACAAACGAAGAACTCGAAGTTGCGGCTATGGCTAACTTAAATCTAATTAAAACCCAAGTCTAAACGACGCCCTAAGGGCTGTATATATGGGGGAACAGAGGGGATTTTCGTGACCCCTTGGAGGTGGGGCCCGAAAACAACCCTAACTCGGTTTCCCCACACATACGGACTCTAAAAACAGCCTATAATGTGGTATTTCGAAATTACATGGGCCCAGCCCAATATTAAGGTGACGCAGCACCTATAATTGCTCTTGGACGAAAATAATGAAGTGGCATCTCGTGTATTTCGTCCAAGCCTTCATGCATGCCTTATGGTGGCTTCAAAGTGCGAAAATCCCCACTGGAAGCTCCATTGTTATTTCCCGCGCGCGCACCTTCTTCTCCATGCTTGATCCCGCTCCAATGACCGTCCTTCTTGTCCATGCTAGGTCCTTCATTCATAAGCAAAACCAAAGTATCTAATTTAGGCAGCATCATATGTTCATGAACATTAGAAGGATTCGCAAGAAACGAAAGTACCTGATAATTTAGTTGACGTGCACGTGCTCTAGTAACTGGTCCAGTATGTGTAGTTGGTGAAGATGTGGGTGTAACATTAGTAGAGATGTCCTCATCACCATGTGTAGGCAGCGCGTACAAGCCAAAAGTCTAATCAAGTCATCCGCCGAACCCTTAGGCATTTTATTATCTCGCGGACAACCTTTGTCGTTGCCCGACTAATTCACACAACGAAACGAAGTAGCGGACATAAGACGTTGGAGCGTGAGCGCCAGAAAGTGTTCTCAGACCTGTTCCAGCGTGAGGTGAACGCCGCTGGTTCGACGTGCTGATCGCGCAGTTCAGAGGTTTACCTGAATCGGAGGTCCTGCGGACCCCCGGCGGTCAGAAACGTAAACACCGCGCGCGCGAGAGAAAAACCGGGGATGTTTTTGCAAACTGCCAGCCACCTGGGCTCTATAAATACCACCACGCTCCCACCCCTTTCTAGGGTTTCCCTAGTCCAAAATTGCAGCCACCCCCTCCACTTTGCCCCAATCTGCCCCAAAATATCCCCATTTTCGTCCAACCCTAGCCCCTGCCCATCTCCAGCCGTCAGATCTAGGAACGGAGGTCCTAGATCGTGCCACGTGTCCCTCCACCTACCTCCCCTTTTCCCTCATCTCCCCTGACCACCCTCTCTCCTCCCTGCAGCCCCCTGGCCTGAGCTTCATCGGCCGGCGAGACCGCCGCTCGCCTGCAGACCCGATCGGATCTCCCCAATCCAACCACCGCGCCCCCAGGTGGGCCGCGCGCCTCCAAGGCCGAGCAGCCCAGCACCAGTGCCCCAAGCCGCAGCGCTTCTGTCGCCCCAGGCGAGCTGCAGCTAACCGACGCCCACCCCTGCTCATGGGCTTGGCCCACTCGGTGAGCCCCGGCCTTTTCTTTTTTTTATGAAATGTTGTTGGGCTCGTCCCATGAGCTATTTTGTGCACTGTGCACACTTTAGTTAAACCGCGCTCGCCCCCTGTTAGGCCCGTGTATAGTAGATTTCGGCCCGTTAGAGTTTTTTTCCTTTTCTAGTTTATTTATTTGGCAGATTGTATTAATTTTTGCGGTGCCCGTATCTATTTAACGGTAGCTCGGATCGCGACGCGTTAAACATGAAACTTGCTTAGAATTTTGTGTAGATTAACAAAATGTGCTCTTTTTCCATGTTTGACTTTGTTTACATGCTACTTTACTGTTATTTACACTGCTTGCCACTATAAACTGTAATTGCCATAACTTTTTAACCGTTGCTCGGATTAAAATGTTTCTTATATGTAACTTGACTAGAATTGCATGTAGGTTGTGTTTATGCTGTTCTTTCTTGCTAATAAAATTAATAAAATATTGTTTAGGGGAAAACAGTACCAAACATATTTATTTTGCGGGGTAAATAGTGATATGCCATGTGTAGGAATTTTTACCCGCTTAACTTGACTAGTATAGGTAGATTATTTATGTTTCATCTCTGCCATGCTTGAGTGAGTTGCCATGTTAACAACCTTTGTTGATCACCGGTAGCTAAACAACTTGAACCTTTCTAAATGTGCGGTATCGTCGTGTGTGACGAGTACTCCACTTAACCTGTTAGTAACCGCTCTCGATGGTAGGTGCGATGTCTCGTGTTGCCTTCTTGTTGATGCTTGCTCGTTTTTTCCTCGTAGTGATAGATGCTTGCTCGTTGATTGCTTTCCAGTGTTTACCGTCTTGTGTGCTTCCGCGGGTACCTCTCGGAGACGATGCGAGCTTGCGATCAACTACACATTCGGAACCCGACTTATCAACAGGCAAGGACTATGCATTACTTATGATCCATTCTATTTAAACCAGCGGTTTGCATGCTAGTATAGGATAGGTTCGATGTTTGATCCTACCACATGTTTACAGCCTCTTTCAAACCTATACAGCCATGTCCCCTCCCAGCAAACCATGTACTGCTATGTTACTAATGCTCGTTGCTCAGCTCCTGCTTAGTATACATGCTTAGGATGCTACGATGTTACCCTGTTACTCCTTTATTTGGGATATCACATTATTATTTTTATTGTTGATGATGATATGATTATTATAATGTTGACTATATTCGACGAAGGATGGAAGGTCTAAGCTATCCCGCCCTGACTCTTTGTTCCATTCGAGTCACCTAGGACCCGAGTTCCGGGTATTGGTTTTAAGACTGAGCGTGCCTAACCGCGTGTGGGATTTTATGGGTTCCCCTTTTCTTACCTACCTAGCTTCAAACATTTCTAGTGGTGGCCCAAGCTGATTTACCATTTGAAACCGTGTGTGTGCTGGTCGGCCGCCAGTAGTATTCAAACCAACCTGGACCAGTGAGGACATAGTTCCCTTGCTGGCCCACCTTGTCCGGCTGAGGACCCGGTTTCCCATGTGTGATTAACCGGCTATCCAAACCTGCGACAGACGGTAGAGACCAGATCGAGAGAGCGGCCGGCTCCTGAGATGGATGTCGACTCACCGGGGGCCACCCGGATTTGTTCGTTGTTAGCTAGAGGGACCTGTCGTTTCGGATCTCTTGGTACTAAATCATAGAATGGTTTCCTGTGATGGGTAGAAACTGAGAGAGATGAGCGTGCGTGCGGAGCCTCGTAATGGGCAGTTGGTACACCCCTGTAGGTTTAAATCTTTTCGAGAAGCCGTGTCCACGGTTATGGACGACTTGAGACCTACTCCTTGTTCATAGACAACAACAACTGATGATAATCTTAATATAACTTGATCAACGTGTGTGTGTGCCTTGACTGCTTCTTCTTCGTCGGGATGCGAAGAGGAGGACAAGGATAGGATAGGTGTTATGCTTGCATAAGTAGTTGATAGCAAGACTTGTTGGAGGCGATTCCTCATCGAATGCTTGGCTTCTTACCTTACTCTCTAGATCGTTAGCCTCTTCATAAATGCTTGTGCGGCAGCAACCTCACTAATTACCCCATCCTTACCGTAAACTACTAGTTGTCCTAGAATGACGAGTGATGAAGTCCTTGCTGGGTCGGTTGACCACTACAGATGGATGCTGAGTACTTCTGTACTCATGATACTACCCCAAACTCTTTTCAGGGTTCTGAATCGACAACAGGTATGGTGATCGACGTTTCACGTGGAGACTCGACGACGACTAGTTAGGCGGATCCCGACGGAGGGCCTGGACCCGTGTGGTTATGGGGATCGATGTTTTTCTCTTTGCCAGTAGGCATTTGATTGTAGTCTGTACTCAGACATGTATCTTCCGCTGATGTATTGTATTAAGGCAGTTGTATGCCGATTGTATGAGATGGTGTATCCTTGTATCTGTAATGTTGTGAAATCATGTTGGAAATCCGGGGCATATGACTTCGTCATATGTCGCGGTGGGACCGATATGTGCTTCATCCCCGGATCTGGATGGAAACATCTAGATCTGGAACAGTACCGCATATCTGGCCTTACAGCAGGGAAGATTGATATATTCAAATAGCCGTGTCCACGGTAACAGGACACTTTATGCTGAAGACAGATCCTACTGCTACAAACTATTATTACTAAACTGTTTGGTTCCAGGTTTGCTTCCTCGCAAGGAAGTCGAAGAGGTGATCTCGGAGGCATTGTTAATTCTTACAACTTACTATTATACAATATATGCTGCAACAACTTCTGCTGCATTTTTTACTTTATGCTTTATATAAACTGTTGGCTATTCTCTCCCCATGCTTCAAGACTCATCGGAAGATGCTAGTCTTCGATGGGCCTAGCATCTTACCCTTATTCCGATTTCTACCTTGCAGTCCACTATATAGCCTCCCCTTTCCATTTGATACTCATCCTTGCTTTATTCCCCCTTTTGTTTTTCCTGATCGGTCGCAGCAGTCGACGTTGGAGCCCAGGAGCAGGAGTACCCAGGAGGCGACTACTACGACGTCTAGTTCCCCGTCCACCAGGAGTAGTTCGGTGGATCCTAGGTAGGAGGCCTCGCCTTTTCGATCTGCATCTCTGATGTCATTTGTGCTAGCCTTCTTAAGGAAAAACTTGACTAACTATGTCTCTTCTCAGATATTATGGCTTGTATAACTTTGTATTCGGATCCTCGTGATCCCTGGTTTGTAATATCAGATTTATCTTATTTGAGTATAGTGTTGTGCTGTGATATTATCATCATGGCACCCTGATTTCGGTCGTGTACCCTGTGTGTATGATTACTGTACACGGCTTGATTTTGGGGGCGTCACAAGTTGGTATCAGAGCCAACTGCATGTAGGAAGCCACCCAACCACTACTTTGTCAAAGTTGAGTATAGTCTTTGAAAAACTATTTTGCTAACTTAATGTTTGGCTTACGGGCCCACATCGATATCACCCCGTCGTGATATCTATGGTATTAGGATCCTTTTCTCCTTACCTATGCTCTGGGACTCTACTCTCTTATCCTTTGCTGGTAAGGTTTACTAACTCTGATATTAGCATCACGTTCTCTTGATTCCACCCGGTGTTCTGGTGCTTACCCCTTGATTGAGTCGTGTCGCAGGAGTTCTGACCCAGGTCCCGGACCGCGGATCCCCTTTCTCTTTCAGGGAAGGCCGCATTTTCTTTGGCACAAACTCCTGTGGCCAACATTTTTCTTGCGGCATGATTGCCTTAGCAGGAAGCTATGTCGCGTCATGTATTCCTTACCGCGGTCTGCGCGCCTCCTAGTGTGTCCTTTTTCCTTAATATCTACGATGTTATGCTGCCCGATTTTCGATTGATTCCGTGTGCGGATGTATATGTCTTATATGACTACTCCTATATATCCGCGGCTCCTCTTCGTTGTCGTTTTACCTCATGCTTTTTTCCGGTATCTCGTTAAATTTTCATTGCTGAAATACCCCTGTTAAATTCTAGCAGGATGGTTGGTCGTGGTGGTCGTGGTTGTGGTCGAGCTGCAAACAACCCACCGCCGACGCCGGATTACATGGCCGCAATGATGGAGCAGCTCGAGCTGAACCGTCAGTTCCTGAAAAATGTCATGGCTCAGTTCCCTCAGCCGAACCAACATGGGCACCACCATCAGCATGCCGCAGTGACTCTGCACGATTTCACCCGTCTCAACCCCACTATGTTCCACAACTCTGTTCAGCCATTGGATGATGATGACTGGCTTCGCGACATCACTCACGAGCTGAAGTCTGCTAATGTCGATCCAGCCTACTATGTTAACTTTGTGTCCTATCACCTGAAAGGCGCCCTTGCTCAGTGGTGGAGCACCACAAGCGATCACTGCCAGTCGAAGAAGTCATCACTTGGGATGAATTTAAGTCAGCTTTTCGCGCCCGCTACATTCCTCAGGGGATCATGGACCGTAAGGGGGAAGAATTCCGAAACCTTACTCAGGGCAACATGACTGTTGAAGCCTATCAGCGCGAGTTCCTCAACCTCTCTCGCTATGCGGAAAAGAGATCCACTAATGCTCACAGACATAAGCAGTTCCGCCATGGACTCAATGCAGACCTCAAGCTCGCTCTTGCCGTTCATGATTTTGCCAACTTCGCCACTATGGTGAACAAGGCTATCACCGTCGAGACTGCCCAGATGGAGTTCAAGGACACACAGAAACGCTATCGTGATGTTGGCTCATCTTCGAGCGCAACACAGAAGCGTCGCATCAGGCTCCCTCACAGTGTGACCCACTCACCTGCCCCTACTCCGAGGTCGTCTTATGCTGTATCCCATCTTCCTCCGCCACCGCAGATGCCAAGGGCTCTACCTCCACCACCCAAAGTTGCACCCCTTCATCCTAAGGATGGATTATGCTTAACGTGCCGCCAACCTGGACATTTTTCCAGAGAGTGCCCCCAGAAACAGAATCAACTTGTAGTTTACCCCGCTGGCCTCAGAAATGGTCGTGGCAACAACAGGACCCCCAACTATAACACTGGTTCTGCTGCTCATGCTCGTGGACATGCTTACAACATTAATGTTGAAGAAGCTCAGGAACAACCCGCTACTGTGATGGGTACCCTTCTCGTTAATTCCGCACCTGCTACTGTTTTATTTGATTCAGTAGCATCGCATTCATTCATGTCGGAAGCATTTGCATTATCACGTAACATAATGTTTGAGAAGATGAACCCGCCGATGGTTGTCCGCACCCCTAGAGGACGTTGCCAAACGTCCATGATGGTACACGATGTCACCATTGACATCGAAGGGATTATATTCCTTGTGTCCCCCATCATCCTGAAAACCTCCAACATAGACCTCATTCTGGGCATGGATTGGTTGAAAGTTCATGATGCCACACTGTATTGTGGCACCAGTAATGTCCATGTTTTTCACCCCTCCGGCGAGATTGTTAACCACACCACCTGAATTACCCGTGATGCTGAAATGCATATCTTTATGATGAATTCTTTGAATGTCTCACCTCTGGAAGGAATTGAGAATGTTCCGGTCATTCACGATTTTCCCGATGTCTTCCCAAAAGAACTGCCGGGAATACCCCCAACCAGAGAGGTGGAATTCGTCATCGACTTGAAACCAGACACTGTTCCTATTGCCACATGAACTCCTTGAGCTTAAGGAGGAAATTGACACGGCACTTCAGAAAGGATTCATTCGCCCCAGTTCCTCTGCTTGGGGAGCACCTTCGCTCTTTGTCAAGAAGAGTGATGGCACGAACCGTTTGGTCCAAGACTACCGACCTATCAACCAGGCAACAATACAGAACAATTACCCACTTCCTCGGATCAACGATCCATATGATCAACTTGCTGGATCTACGGTGTTCTAGAAACTCGACTTGAGGTTGGGTTACCATCAGATCCGGGTCCGTGAGGAGGACATTTCGAAGACCGCCTTCATTACTCTCTATGGTTCATACGAGTACATCGTCATGTCCTTTGGCTTGACGAATGCCCCAGACACCTTTTTCCGATTGATGAACTATATATTCATGGAATACCTCGACAAGTTTGTCGTGGTTTATCTAGATGATATCTTAATATACTCCAAGAATGAAGAAGAGCATGGTGAAAATCTTCGTCTTATACTAGAAAAGCTTCAAGAACACAAACTCTACGCTAAGTATTCTAAGTGTGAGTTCTGGCTTCCCGAAGTGACCTACCTTGGTCACGTGATTTCCAAGGATGGCATTGCCGTCAACCCAGAACGTATTCAGGCTATCTTGGATTGGACTCCCCCAAGACTTTCAAGCAAGTCAGAAGTTTCCTCGGACTCGCCAGCAATTGTCGCAGTTTCGTCGAGAACTTCTCCAAGATTGACAAGCCTCTGACTAATCTGCTTCACAAAGTTGTCAAGTTTGAGTGGACAGACAAATGTCAGGGAAGTTTCCAAGCTCTCAAGGAAAAGCTCACTTCTCGTCCAGTTCTTGTTCCCCCTGATACCCGGAAGGACTTCGTGATATATTGCGACGCTTCTCGTCAAGGATTAGGCTGTGTCCTAATGAAAGAGCGAAAAGTGATTGCTTATGGCTCTTTTCAGTTGCGTGCTCACGAAGAAAACTATCCAACGCATGATATTGAATTGGCAGCGGTAATTTATGCATTGAAGAGTTTGTCGGGACCCGGGGTTTTCATATCCAAGTCCTGTCACAACACAATCATATGGAGAGCCGAGAGCCGTACCCACTTGTCTAAGCAGACAAGGCCAAGCACAGAACGCTCTCGGAAAGCATCGAACGTGAGGGGCATCCCATCCAGGCCGGATGATCAACAGAGATGGTTCCACATCGTCCGCACACAAGTCTAAATGATATGGGTGGTGAACTCCCATACTCATAGACAATTCTCCTCAACCATACTATCGATTATATTCTAACACTTACATAAACATACTCCAGCCCGATTACTTAGTCGGGGTCTCGGGCGGGGTCGATCATACAACAAAGTGTGCCACGTGACAGAGTCACGGGCAATTGCATCGCGATGCCCCAAGCTGCGCACATGTAAGGGCCACTTGGTGTATAAAAGACCGCCAGCAAGATCACAACCAAGCTCTCGAAAACCCATACTAAGACATGCACGTTATAATCATACACGCAACATACATGTCTAGTATGAACAGCAGGTATCATCACATTACTCTACAAAGTTTGCAACTTTATTGACTCTCATATATATAGTACAAGCAGAGATCACAAAACTGTGATCCCACATTACATCAGTACAATGGAAGCGAAGTATGTATGGGTACAAGCAAGATTAACAAATGGCTTAAGAAGCCTTCTTTAAGCACAAGCCCTCCACGAGGGAACTAGTCTGCTGACTGGGACTACACTAGCTTGGCTTCAGTCGTCGAGCTCCAGGAAGAATCCACATTCGGGGTCAGTGGGTTCATCTAAAACATAGAATAAGCAAACGTGAGTACAAAGTCGTACTCAGCAAGACTTACGTAGGAACTATACTACTCATGCGCATGTATCAAGGCAAAGGGAGGTGGAGTTTCAATGCAGAAGTGCCAGCTTTGACTTGGCTAGTCATGTACTACGAATACCAGAATGAGGTAAGAAGCGTACATGTGTCCATCTATCCAAGTCTCCCAAACAATTACACCACTATGGTACCTTCCTCGACTTCCCATGAGAAAGCACGCCATAGCACTCACGCTTATCTTGGCAAGTTTTATAAGTATCCAGTTCAAGTTGTCTAATAGTCAAGCTAAGCTTTCCAAGCAGTCCATAACCGCGGATGCGGCTATTCAAATAGTTTTGTTAACCCTGCAGGGGTGTACCGCTACACACACATGACCATCAGTTACCGCCTTTGGCCTTGACACCATTAAAGGGGTGTCGGCGAGGATGATCACCACAACACTTCGCACACAACTCTATTCTTGTCCAGAGAGTCGCCTATCTGAGGGGGATCCGTATGGAAGTCCGGCCGAGGTTCCAGTACAACCTCAAACGATGTGTGCAGGGTCCCAAGCCGGTATGATTAGACGTTCTTCCACTTCGCAGACCGTGCCACAACCCTAACAGAACTTGCAAACTAATGCGACTTCTGGGTTTTGAAACAGGGTGAGGTACTAGGTCGAGAGGGGTCAGTGAGCCCAATGTGTGGTTGCACTCTTCTTCTTGGATCCCCACACAAGATATCGGATTTAAGGCGGTGTTCAACGAGACAACCCACTGTGTACTCCTACACAGCCTTTCATCGTTCACCTTGTATTAGGGTGGATTCACCGACGCAGTTTCACCTTCATCAACACCATGATCACTACCATCCCGACTCATAGATCAAATGTATCCTCATTATAAACTCTAAGCATGCAATAAGATTTAACAGTTGCAGGGGCCACCTGATATCAATCAACTCCTATGTCAGCTAGGATTGTGGTTTGCTTACTACTGAGACAAGATGATAGGTCATGCAAAGGATATGGGTTCAACTATGTGGTAGAATCGATAACAAGGTGATCATCCTATTTTATGCATAAGCGAGACTGAGAGGGAAATGGGTTTTTATCGACATGATCAAAGGGGGGGGGGCTTCTTGCCTTGCTGACGAGGGTCGTACGGGGTATCTTCAACGGAGGGGGTGATCTCGGGTTCCGGCTCCACCTCTTTCTATAGCAAACAGCACAAACAAGCAATCAATATAATTGACAATGCACAACCACATGATATGATGTTATAGCATGAGGTTCATTGTGCTGATGTATTGAACATTCTATTTAAATGGAGTGTATTACATTGGGTTTTGCAAATTCACTTCAAATTTGAATTTAAAAGGGTTCCATATGCACATTTGCTTCTGTTCACCCAATTTAAATTGGTCAAACATGAAAACAAAGTCCATATTCAGAATCCTTGCATTTTTCTGATAACTTTACATATATTATTTATTTAATTTCGAGTTGTGGTTAAAAAGTTATTGAATTTCAAACTTTATTCAATATTATGGAATTTCTGATTATGCTTTAAAATTGAAAGGATTTAGTGTGTCATCCTTGCGTCAGCATACGTGGGGGGGTCTGACCAGTGGGATCACTTTGTTAGTGGGGTTAATTAATTGCCCGGTTAGTTTTAAACTAACCCATAGTTAGTTAGTGACCTGGGCCCACATGTCAGTGGCCCAGTGGGTGTTTAGCGCGGGGGGGGGGGGGGGTTAAGCCCTAATTAATAGTGCATGCCGGAGGTTAGCCGCCGATGGCAATAGTGCACGGCGGCGTTGCACAAGGGAGCCTAGGGGGCACCGGAGCCTCGCCGTCGTCAAGGTGCGGCGACGGCCGTGGCTCGGGTTTGGCGGCATGGTGCTACGGTGGACGGGGAGGAGCTCGGAGAGAGGGGGTCGACGTAGGAGCTCACCCCTAGCGCGATGGAGGGATCGGGGAGGCCAGAGGAAGCAGAACGACGACTAATTCCGGCAATGGCGCACGGCGGCCATGGTGGAGGAAGCTGATGCGGGCGACGTCTCCAGAGGGATTCAGCTCGATTATCTGCACACAGTAAGCAAGTAGACGGAGGCGAGTCTTCTGGACACCTCGGTGAAGCTTGAGGAAGACGATGGCCACGCGGGTGCGGCGGCGCGCTCTGGCGTGAGCTTCGGGTGGCGAGCAGAACGGCGAGGGGAGAGGAGGAGGATGAGCCATAGGAGGGGAAAAAGATGCAAGGCCTCTCATGCGTCTCCGTGGCGCAAGGGAATGGCCTCGGAGGCTGCTGCGTGGCCAGGGCACGTCGACGGCGTCGGCATGGACGCCACCGAGGTGCTTGGCTTGGCGGGGAGGAAGACGCCAAGAGGGGCTGTGCTACTCGGAGGTAAGTTGGGCCTCTTCTCTCTCTTCTCTGTTCTTTTTCTTTTCTATTTATTTTCTGATATTTTTTTTGTCTTGGCTAAAAAAATAGCTAGACATTTTTTATAAATGCCCAAAATTTATATATGGCTTTAAGTGACCAGTGGCTAGTCACATCCAAAGTTTGAGAATTTTTGAAATTCAAAATATTTTATTTCAAATTCAAATAGGGGTATTTATTTAATTCCATGCTTGTCGGGACCCGGAATATGCGTATGTAATTCCAGTCACGATGCAATCACATGGAGAGCCGAGAGCCGTACCCACTTGTCTAAGCAGACAAGGCCAAGCATAGAACACTCTCGGAAAGCATCGAACGTGAGGGGCATCCCATCCGGGCCGGATGATCAACTGAGATGGGTCCTCATCGTCTGCTCACAAGTCTAAATGCTTACGGCTGGTGAATCCCATACTCATGGACAAGTCGCCTCAACCATGTTATCGATTGAATCCTAACTCTTACATAGACTTACTTCAGCCCGATTACTTAGTCGGGGTCTAGGGCGGGCTCGATCATACAACAAAGTGTGCACGTGACAGAGTCACGAGCAATCGCATCGCGATACCCCAAGCTGCGCACATCCAAGGGCAACTTGGTGTATAAAAGACCGCCAGCCAGATCACAACTAAGGTCTCGAAAACCCATACTAAGACATGCATGTTATAATCATACACACCGCACACATGTCTAGTATGAACAACAGGTATCATCACATAACTCTACAATGCACTTCTTTATTGACTTACACATAGAGCTTACAAAGATCACATGTCTGTGATCATCATTACATCATACAACGGAAGAAATTTAGGTATGAGTACAGACAAGTTTAACAAAGGGCTTAGAGAAGCCTTGTAAACATACATGCCCATCCACGAGGGACCAGACTGCTGTCTGGAACTATACTAGCTTAGTCAACGTCGAGCTTCTGGTCGGTGGCTCCATCGGGTCTGGGTTTCCATCTAAAACATAGAATAAGCAAACGTGAGTACAAAGTCATACTCAGCAAGACTTACATCAGAACTACACTACTCATGCTCAAGTATCAAGGTAAAGGGAGGTGGGGTTCAACATGCAGAAGTGCCAGCTTTGACTTGGCTAGTCCTGTGCTACGAGTACCAGAATTGAGGTAAGAAGCGTACACGAGTCCACTACCAAGTCTCCAAGCAATACACCACTATGGTTACTTCCTCGACTTCCCCACGAGGAGCACACCATAGCACTCACGCTTATCTTGCGAGTTTTAGAAGTATCCATTCAAGTTGTCTAATAATCAGGTACAGGTTCCAAGTAGTCCATAACCGCGGACGCGGCTATTCGAATAGTTTTGTTAAGCTTGCAAGGGTGTAAACTACACACACATGACCATCGGTTACCGCATTTTGCTCGCCACCGTTCAAGAGGTGACAGCGAGGATGTTCACCACGACACTTCGCTCACAACGGTCGATTCCAGGAGTCGACTATCTGAGTTTCCTCCGCTCGAGAGCCCGGCCGGATCAACGAAATGGACTCAAACAATGCAAGTGACCGAGACGCCACCTTTGGAAGATGGTTTTCCTGCCTCACAGGTGCACCCACATATCTATATGATGCAACCGTCATTCTTTTTCTATGCACATGTCAAAAGGAAAGCCTGAACTAATGTGACTCCTGGACGTCAACACGGATCAAGGTACTAGGCAAAGAGGGGTCAGTGAGCCCAATGTGTGGTTGTACTCTTTGTCTTGGATTACCATACAAGAACTCGGTGCTTAAGGCGGTGTTCAATGAGACAACCCACTGTGTACTCCTACACAGCCTCTCATCGTTCACCTTGTATTAGGGTGGATTCACCAACACGTTATCATCAACATCACTGTGAATCATCACATCCTCATTGTATCACTAAGCAGCAATAAGCAATAACAGTTGCAGGGGCCACATGCTCATCATTCAACTCCTATATCTGCTAGGATTGTGGTTTGCTTAATACGGTGACAAAATGATAGGTCATGCATCAGAATGGGTTCAACTATGCGAAAGAACGTGTCTCGGTGATCTCCTAAACATGCATAAGCGAGACTGAGAGGAAAATAGGATTTTAGAGACATGATCAATGGGGTTTGCTTGCCTTGCTGACGAGGTTCACACACGGTGTCCTCAACGAAGGGGGTGGCCTCCGGTTCCGGCTCCACTTCCATCGAGCAAACATCACAAACATTGCAATTAATATAATGTACAATGCACAATCACATGATCAAGTTGTAGAACATGATGTATATGGTACTGGTTTGTTGACAATTCAATTTAATTGAAGTGTATTGCAAAGGATTTGCAAATTCAAACTTCAAATTTGAATTCAAATTAAGCCATATGCAAACTTTCTACTGTTACCCCATTTTAAAATGGTCAAACATGAAAACAAATTGCATATTATTGATCCTTGCATTTTTCTGATAATTTTCATATATTATATGTTTAATTTGGAGTTAATATGAATTTTCTATGAATTTCCAAAGTTTAGCTATTTTTCTGCAATTTCTAGAATTAAATTAAATTGGATAAAAGGTTTATTGCGTCAGCATGAGATCATGCTGACGTGGGGGGTTCTGACGGCTGGGTCCCACTGGTCAGTGAGAGGGGAATTTATCCCTCTCTGTTTAAACTAACAGGGGGTTTAGGGGGCCAGGGGCCCACCTGTCAGCCACTGTTAGGAGGGGTTAGTGGTTAATTAGGCCACAGGGTTAGGGTTAATGGCTCCGGTGAGCTCTGGCTCGCCGGAGTTCCACCGGACTTGGGCTAGGGGGCACGGGGAGGGGTTATGGGGGCACTGGCGAGGGCACCGTGAGCTCCCGCGTCGTCTGGGGCTAGCTGGGGGTCTTGGGGAGGCTCCAGGCCACGGCTACGACGGCAAGTGCAGCGGCCGGAGCTCTCGAAAGGCGACGACGGCGAAGGAGGCCATGGGAAGAAGCGCGGGAGAGCTGGGGAGAAAGAGGAGCTCACCCTGAGCACGTTGCGGTGCCTTGCGTGGCCGGGAGAGGCGGGACGGAGGGGAATGGCTCGCCGGAGTTTGCTGTAGCCGGCGGGAAGAACTTGACGCTCGCGACGTCCACAGGGCTTCCCGGCTTCAATTGAATGGTCACGGCGACGTAGACGAGTGCTGCAGATCGGCTGGACACGGCAGCGCGTCGGATGGAGCTTGGTGGCCGCGTGGAAACTTGACGGCGGCGACGGCGTCTCTCGGGACCTCGCGGAAACTCGCCGGAGGACGAAGGGGAAGAGGTCCAGGGGAGGGGGAAAGGTGGTGTGGCCTCTGAGCGTCTCTGTGGCGAGGAGAAGAGGCATGGTGGGCCTTTGAGCCTTCTCGGCGTCAGGGTGGCGTCGCCGCGCGCCCCCAGCTCGCCACCGAAGTGCTTGAGGTAGACGACAAGCACCCGGTGGGCTGGGCTGGGCCGGCCTGGAGGCTGGGGGTAAGTTGGGCCTGAAGCCAGGGTGGTTTCTTTTTCCTTTCTTTCTGTTTTTAATTTTTTGTAGTTTGTTTTGCTTTGAATAAAATATCAAAACATTTTTATAAAATCCCCAAATTACTTCTATGGACTTACATGGCTTATAGTTAGCCACTCCGAAAATTTGAAGATTTTTGAAATTCAAACTATTTGAATTGCAATTTAAATAGTGGTATTATTTAATTTCCAAGCCCTTTTCTGAATTTTTGAAAAATCTTGGAGCATGCAGTGGGACCCACTTCACTTTATATGTGATCATGCTTATTTATAAGACTTTTCAAAAATACCAGAGGAATTTTTGGAATAAATATTTGTCTGGCCATTTATTTAAATTCTTCAGGGCTTTTATTTTCCCCATTTTTGAATTTATTTTTGAATTTTTCACATGATGCAAAGGGGCACTCAAACCCTAGCACTTACCCTAGTTGGGGTTCTGACAATGCTCCTGTTTGAATATTTGAAAATTCCATGAGCATGTATTTGAAACCACATCACTTGATATGTGATCACACTCATTTATGGGAGTTTTCAAAATTGCAAAAGGAATTTTTGGAGCAACTTTCAAGATGGCCATTTTAATTAAATTCATCTTGGGGGGTGTTCTCTCTCCCATTTCAATTTCTTTTGAAATTTTTATCATGATGAAAACTTACCAACTATCCCTAGCACATGCCTAAGTTGGGGTTGTGACAACTCACCCCCACTCAAAAGAATCTCGTCCCGAGATTCAGAATTCATCGGGAGGAAGGAGGGGTTCTCGGCACTGAGACGGTCTTCTCTTTCCCACGTGGCTTCTTTTTCGGAGTGGTGTGACCATTGCAGTTTCAGAAACTTAATCTTCTTACGACGAGTGACACGCTCTGCTGAATCAAGAATACGAACGGGGTATTCTCGATATGAAAGGTCATCTTGGAGATCAAGAGTTTCATGGTCGACTTCGCGGATGGGGTCCTTGAAGAAACGCCTGAGTTGTGACACATGGAATACATCATGTACTCAGGAAAGGTGCGGTGGTAGTTTAAGTTAGTAGGCAACTTGTCCATGTTTAGCAAGAATGCGGAAAGGTCCAGTGTAACGTGGGGCCAACTTCCCTTTGATACCAAAGCGTTGGGTTCCCTTCAGAGGAGTAACCCGAAGGTAAGCCTTCTCATCCAGATTGTAGCTTTCTTACCTATGATGGCGATCATAGTAGCTTTTCTGACGAGACTGGGCTGCTTTCAATTGATCGCGAACAATGTGAAATTGCTCTTCTGCTTCCTTGATCATATCCGGTCCAAAGAATTTTCTTTCACCGGTGTCTGACCAGTTTAAAGGAGTTCGACATCGTCGTCCATAGAGGAGTTCAAAAGGATCCATGTTCAGACTAGATTGGAAACTATTGTTATAAGCAAATTCGGCGAATGGAAGAGACTTCTCCCAATTCTTTCCGAAAGAGATAACACAAGCTCTGAGCATGTCTTCGAGAATTTGGTTAACCCTTTGCCTTGACTGCTAGACCGAGGATGGAAAGCTGTACTGAAGGAGAGATGAGTTCCCATAGCATTCTGAAAGCTTCCCCAAAATCTAGAGGTGAAAATTCTACCACGATCAGAATTGGTTTCCAAAGGAACACCATGAAGAGACACAATTCTAGAGACGTACAAGTCCGCTAACTGGCTCACAGTTATGGACTCGCGAACAGGAAGGAAGTGAGCAACTTTGGAAAGTCTATCAACGACAACGAAGATGGCATCATTTCCTTTCTGGGTTTTTGGAAAGTCGGTGATGAAGTCCATACCGACTTTGTCCCATTTCCACTCGGGAATAGGCAAAGGTTGAAGAGTACCAGCAGGTATTTGGTGCTCGGCCTTAATGCGACGACAAACATCACACTCGGCAACATATCGAGCAATGACTCTCTTCATCCTAGTCCACCAAAATCTCTGGCGTAGATCTCGGTACATTTTTGTGCTACCGGGATGAATCGAGAGGGGTGTATCATCGGCTTCTTTAAGGATGAGTTGCCTTAGATCCCTATTCTTAGGTACTACCAAACGATTTTCAAAGAATACCGTTCCCTTACTATCTGTGGAGAAACATTTAGCAACTCCGCTAAGAATGTTCTCCTTGATCCGGCGAACACCTTGTGCACGCCTTTGGGCAACTATGATTTGATCCTCAAGGGTTGGTTTCGCCACCAAGTTGAAAAGAGATCCACGAGGAACAATCTCGATATTGAGCTTTAGAAATTCCTCATGAAGAGGTGGTTGATACTGTGGGAACATGAGGTTGTTACAATACGACTTACGACTTAGTGCATGTAAGGCCCGATATGCGGTACTGTTCCAGATCTAGGTGTTTCCACTCAGATCCGGGGACGAAGCACATATCGGTCCCACCGGGACATATGACAAAGCCATATGCCCCGGATTTCCAACATGATAGCACAACATTACAGATACAGGATACAACATCTCATACAATCGGCATACAACTGCCTCAATAACAATACAACAGCGGAAGATACATGTCTGAGTACAGACTACAATCAAATGCCTACTGGCAAAGAGAAAAACATCGATCCCGTAACCACACGGGTCCAGGCCCTTCGCCGGGATCCGCCTAACTAGTCGTCGTCGAGTCTCCACGTGAAACGTCGATCACCATACCTGTTGTCGATCAGAACCCTGAAAAGAGTTTGGGGGTAGTATCATGAGTACAGAGGTACTCAGCATCCAACTGTAGTGGTCATCTGACCCAGCAAGGACTTCATCACTCGTCATTCTAGGACAACTAGTAGTTTACGGTAAGGAAGGGGTAAGTGGTGAGGTTGCTGCCGCACTAGCATTATGAGGTGGCTAACGATCTAGAGAGTAAGATAAGAAGCCAAGCATTCGATGAGGAATCGCCTCCAACAAGTCTTGCTATCAACTACTACGCAATCATAACACCTATCCTATCCTTGTCCTCCTCTTCGCATCCCGACGAAGAAGAAGCAGTCAAGGCACACACACACGTTGATCAAGTTTATTTAAAGATTATCTCAGTTGTTGTTGTCTATGAACAAGGAGTAGGTCTCAAGTCGTCCATAACCGTGGACACGGCTTCTCGAAAATATTTAACCCTGCAGGGGTGTACCAACTGCCCATTACGAGGCTCCGCACGCACGCCCATCACTCTCAGTTGCTACCCATCACAGGCAACCATTTTATGATTTATTCCCAAGAGATCCGGAACGACAGGTCCCTCTAACTAAGAACGCACAAATCCGGGTGGCCCCCGGTGAGTCGACATCCAACTCAAAAGCCGGCCGCGCTATCGAGTCGGCCTCTACCGTCTGGACGAGGTCGGGGTAACTAAACCAACACTGTGGATAGCCCTCGAGCTTCCAGGTTTGGACCAACAAAGGAACTCTGTCTCCGCTGGCCCGAGTTGTTTGAAAATCTGCGAGGTCGACACTCGCACACACACGTTTGCAAAAGGTAAAACCAGCTTGGGCCACCACTAGAAATGTTTGAAGCTATATAGGTAAGAAAAGGGGACCCCATAAAATCCCACACGCGGTTAGGCACGCTCAGTCTTAAAACCAATAGACGGAACTCGGATCCTAGGTGACTCGAATGGAACAAAGCGTCGGGGCGGGATAGCCTAGACCTTCCATCCTTCGTCGAATATAGTCAACATTTATAATAATCATATCATCAACAACAATATAATAATGTGATATCCCAAACCCAGGAGTAACAGGGTAACATCGTAGCACCTAAGCATGCATACTAAGTAGGGGCTGAGCAACGAGCAATAGTAACACAGCAGTACAAGGTTTGCTGGGAGGGGACATGGCTGTATCGGTTTGAAAGAGGCTGTAAACATGTGGTAGGATCAAAAATCGAAGCTAACCTAGACTAGCATGCAAACCGTTGGTTGAAATAGAATGGATCATAAGTAATGTATAGTCCTTGCCTGTTGATAAGTCGGGTTCCGAAAGTGTAGTCGATCGCAAGCCCGCATCGTCTCCGAGAGGTACCCGCGGGAGCACACAAGAAGTAAACACTGGAAAGCAATCAACGGTGCACCACTATTACTATGGAGAAATACAAGATCAAAGAGGCAACACAAGCCACAGCAACACGATACGGATCTATCATTGAGAACGGTTACTAACAGTTTAAGTGGCGTATGGGTCACACACGACGAATACCGCACGTTTACGGAGGTTCAAGTTGCTTAGCTACAGGTGATCAATCAACGGTTATGAACATGGCAACTCAAGCAAGCATGGCATAGCACACAAACATGGAAAAAGGTTAAGCACCAAGTAAACTATCTATACTAGTCAATTTAAGTGAGGTACCACCTAAACATGGCATAACACTAAGTGTCGCACGATGATTAAAAGATTTGGTACTGTTCTGCCCTAAACAATATTTTATTATTTTTATTAGCAAGCAAGAGTAGCATAAACACAATCTACATGCAATTCTAGTCAAGTTACATATAAGAAACATTTTAAACAGAGCAACAGTTAAAAAGTTATAGCAGCTACAGTTTACAGTGGCAGACAGTGTAATTAGTAGGTAAACAGCAGGTAAACAAGCTCAAACATGGCAACAAGCAACATTTTAATAATCTACGCGCAAAACGGAGCAACTTTCATGTAGAAAGCGTCTCCATCGGAGCTACCGATGAAAAGTTATAGCTACCGCAAAAATACTAATACAACTGCAAAATAAAAGCCTACAAAACAAAAAAAAACACTACTGGGCCGAAACTAGGCTATTTGGGCCCAACAGAAAAAAAAGAACTAAAATAAATAAAAAGATAAAAAAGGGGGCTGGGCGCCTCACCAGTGGGCCTCGGCCCAGGCCGGCTGGAGAGGTGGGCGCTGGAGGCTGGGCCTTGGACGCCAGGCCGGCCCACCTGGCGCGACGGCTGGCTGGCACCTGCCCGATCCCGTGCTGGATCGCGGCCAGGGCGGCGCTGGCTCTTGGCCGGCTGGCCTCCGGCGACCTCCGGTGAGGGCGGGCGGCGCACGACGTCGGGGAGAGGCCGGGGCGGTGCTGGAGGAGCCGGCGGCTTGGTCCGCAGCCGACGTGCAGGTCCTGGGGGGCGGCGCACGGCCGTGCTCGAGCTCCTGCTTCGGGCGGCCATGGCAGGTGGCGGTTCGGGCGGCTGGGCTCGCCGGCTCGTTCTGCGAGGAGAGAGGGAAGTCAGGGAGAGGAGAGGGAACGCTAGGAGGAGAGGAGAGGCGAGACCTGGCGCGCGGCTCGCCGGCGGCACGGCCTTGGACGGTGGGAGGTGGCGGCGGTGAGGTGCCTCGGGCGGAGACGGACGAGGTCGGCCCGGATCGGGCCCGGCGGCGGCTGAAGGCGGGCCCGCGCGGCCCGGGGCGTGGCTGTGCTGCGGTGGGAGGCTTGGGGAGCCACGTGGCGGCCTGGGAGCCGCCGGATCGGGATCTGACGGCTCCGGGTCGCCCTGATCTAGGGTTTCGGGGCAAGAGGGGCTTGGGGCAGAATTTGGAGGGGGTTTTGGGGGTGCGGCTGCAAATTTCCAGTAGGGTAAACCCTAATTGGGTGGTGGGAGGCTGGTGGTCTTTATATAGGCAGGTTGGCTGGCTGGTTGACGCAAACGCCCTCGGTACCCCTCTCGCGTGTCCGATGATCACGTTCGTGACCGTCGAGACTCCGTACGGACTCCGATTCCGACGAAATCTCGAACCACGCGCTCAGCACGTCGAGCCCGTCAATCGTACCTCACTGCGGTGACATTCTGACAACATTTTTCGGCGCCCCTGAAAATAATCCGTTTATTAAATAAACGGGTTTTTCGATCCAGTGGCGATGGCTGGATTTGTGCCGGTTGCGACGGTGCTCGGGTGAATCCTGGTGTCGCACAGGTCGTGTGCCGTGGTGGTAAGGGGTTGGTCCACGTCCGATACGAGATAAGAGGGGGAAAATAATCGCCGATCGATAAATCGGGGATGCAAACACCGCAAACAAATCAGACAATCAAATATTCACACAGAAAACAAAATTTTTAATTTTTATGAAAACTGGGTTGTTACAGTGCATCAGCCATGACATTGGCTTTGCCTGGCGTATAAGAAATTCCTAAGTCATAATCTTTTATCAATCAATCCAACGTCTTTGACTGAGATTAAGATCTGGCTGGGTGACTATATATTTGAGTCTTTGGTGGTCGGAATAGATCTCACAATGATTACCAAGGAGGTAATGTCACCATGTTTTCAAGGCATGAACTATGGCAGCGAGTTCAAGATCATGGGTAGGGTAGTTCTCTTCATGTGGACACAACTGGCGTGAAGCTATGCTACCACATGTCGATCTTGCATAAGTATGCATCCTAACCCTTGCCGTGAGGCATCACAATAGATCTCGAAATCCTTTTTGGTGTCTGCAGGTGCAAGTACGGGGGCGAAATTCAATCTTCTTGTTAGCGCTTGAAAGCTTTCCTCACACTTGGGAGTCCATTTGAATTTCTTCTCTTTCTTGAGGAGTTCAGTTAGAGGCTTTGCAACTTTGGAGAAGTTCTCAACGAAGCGGCGGAAATAGTTTGCTAAGCCAAGAAAACTCCTAACTTGCTTAACCGATTCAGGTGGAGTCCAGTCAAGGACAGCCTGAACTCTCTCGGGATTGACAGCAATGCCTTTGGAAGAAATCACGTGGCCTAAGTAGGTCACTTCTGGTAGCCAAAATCCGCACTTAGAGAACTTGGCATGAAGACGATGCTCTCGAAGTTTCATCAACACTAGCCTGAGATATTCGGCATGTTCTTCTTCGTTCTTCGAGTAGATGAGAATGTCATCAAGATAAACTACAAAATTTTTATCCAAGTACTCCATGAAGATCGAATTCATCATGCGCGAGAAAGTAGCAGGGGAATTGGTTAAACCGAAGGACATGACGGTGTACTCGTAAAGACCATACCGAGTAGCAATGTTCAGGAAATCGGTAATCGGTAACTGCTCGGTAGTCTAGAGAGTAGAGATCAATCGTGAATCGGCCAATTAATCGGAATTAATCGGTCGACCATTAATCGCTCAATTTTTTCATAAAACTCACACTCCCAGTGTTGATACCAAAATTTTTGCACACAAATGATACGTCCAAAACGTATCTATAATTTCTACTTGCTCCATGCATGTTTTGTGTGATATTGCTATGATCTAGATACACTTTCATACACTTTTGATCATATTTGGACTAACCTATTAACTCAGTGAACCCCAGTGCCTGTTCCTGTTTTCTACTCTTTTTCTATTTCAGTTTTCCCCCATATAAAAAATGCCAGAAAAATTCGGGAAAATTCAGATAAAAATCAGCGTGACGGAAGCTTCGAGAAGAGCCCGAGAGGGGCCAGAGGGGAGCCAGGGGGGCCCAGGCGGCCACCCGGCGCGGCCCCACCCCTGGCCGCGCCAGGGGGGGCGCATGGGGCCCCTGGCCCACCTCTGGCTGCCCCCTTTCGCCTATTTATCCCCCGTCAAGGGAAAACTCCAGAAGCAGAACCCTATTCCGCGAACTCGCCTCTGTTCCGCCGCCGCCACGCTTCCGAAGATCGGGAGCACCAGAAGACCTCTTCCCGGGAACCTGCCGGAGAGAGGATTGACCTCCGAGAGTCTCCTCTCCACCATGGATGCTCCCCGGATGACTCGTGAGTAGTTTTGCTTGGACCATGGGTCCGTGATCGGTAGCTATGTGATGTTCTCCTCCCGTCTTTGATCTTCATTGTTTAGACCTCGTGAGCTGCCCAACATGATCGAGGCACATTTGTAATATTTCTGCTATTGCTATGTTGAGTTTGATAGGATCTGATGGATTATGAGATTATGTTTAGATTGTGATAGAGTAATATATTTAGTTTTTATCTCTTATATTTTTGTTCCTAAGTAATTCTGGCATGTTCTCCGTTGCTATTTATTGCTTTGGCCAAGTAGTAGGTAGTGACTCCAAGAGGGAGCGTTGTGCTAGATTGTGGGTTCATGCCCCCCGATGACACGCTTGAGTGACAGAAACATGAGTCTAGGGGATGTGCTGTTGCCACACGGGGGAAAACAACGGTGCTTGTAACCGCGCTTACAAGGATTGTTTACTTTACGCAGAGTTCTTTTTAATGCAGTTGTCTGTTGCTTTGGGTTTACACTTTGGGTGGGGCTCGCAACTTAATACCAGCGAGATGTTCTGGATAGATATCTCAAGGTGGATGATTAGTAGTAGATGCAGATGGATTTCGGTCTACTTACCTTGGCGTACTTCCTGTGCTTTTGAACCTCTTCCTTTCTTTTGTAGCATAGTTAGCATTGCGGTGCGTTCATAATCCTGTCAATTGCCTTTCTGTAATTTGTTTACCTCGCATAGCAATTTTGGGAGAGAGACATCACTAGCGAACATCACGTATCCCGGTCCATATCCTTATCACTGTTTCCACGCTATATTTACTTTTCTACATTTACTTTCAAGTTGCTATTATTATCCCTTGCGTTTTATCCTTTGTAAAAAACAAGACCGGAGAGATTGACAACCTCTCTGAACTTCGTTGGGAACAAAGTTATCTGTGTGTGTGTGCAGGTCCGCGTCAGTTGCGCCGCTGACACCTACTTATCATCTCTGGAGTCCCGCTGGAGACAAACCTTGGTATCTTCACCGAGGGAAAACTGCTGCTGCACTACATCTCAACCCTCCACTTGGGGTAACCAACGAAGGGGGCGAGAAGCCATCAAGCAAAGTTTTCTGGCGCCGTTGCCGGGGACTCCAAGTGCTAAGATAGGGGAGTTGCACACTACCCTTTACCTTTGTTTTTTAGTCTTGTTAGTTTATCTTTCAGTTTTTATCTTTGTGTCTTTTATCAAAAACTACAAAAAAATCTGCCACACTTGCTGCTACTATGGGTTCCACTGAAAACACCAAGTTGTGTGACTTCACTAGTCACAAAAACCAAGAATTTCTCTGCACTCCCATTGCCACACCTGCCACTTCAGCTACCTCTTATGAAATTAAACCTGCTTTGCTAAACCTTGTTATGAGAGATCAATTCTCTGGTGCTGGAGATGATGCTGCTTTACACTTGAATAATTTTGTTGAATTATGTGATATGCAAAAGTATAAAGAAGTAGAAGGTGATGTTGTTAAGCTCAAGCTCTTTCCTTTCTCTTTAAGGGGAGATGCTAAAATCTGGTTTCAATCTTTGCCTAGAAATAGCATAGATTCTTGGGATAAGTGCAAAGATGCTTTTATAGGGAAGTACTACCCTCCTGCTAAGATTATCCAATTGAGGAGTAATATTATGAATTTTAAGCAATTGGATAATGAACACGTTGCCCAAGCTTGGGAACGAATGAAATCTCTTGTTAAGAAATGCCCTACACATGGTTTGACTACCTGGATGGTTATCCAGACTTTTTATGCAGGCTTGAACTTTACCTCGCGGAACCTGTTAGATTCGGCCGCGGGAGGAACCTTTATGTCAACTACACTTGGTGCTGCCACGAAGCTTCTCGATGAAATGATGACCAATTATTCCCAATGGCACACCGAACGCGCTCCAACAGGTAGGAAGGTAAATTCTGTCGAGGAAATTACCTCCCTCAATGAAAAAGTTGACTTAATTATGTCTCTACTTACCAAGCAACCCTCTATTGATCCTCATGATGTTCCTCTAAATTCTTTGGTTTCTCAAGAACAAGTAGATGTGAACTTTATTGCTAGAAGCAACTTCAACAACAATGCTTATAGGGGAAATTTTGCTAGCAATCCCAGACCGTTTCCATCCAACTATGGGAACAACAACACCTACCCTAGCAACAAGAACCCCTCTTCTGAATTAGAAAGCATGCTTAGAGGCTTTATCACTACCCAAAAAGCCTTCAAAAAAATGTAGAAGAGAAATTATCTAAAATAGATAATCTCTCTTTGAAGGTAGAAAGCTTAGCCCTTGATATTGAGATGCTCAAAATTAGAACCTCCCCCCTTGAGGAGAATAAGGCCACTCCTATTAATGCTATCTAGTTACAAATCAATGAAAACATTAGGATGATGGCTAAACTTAAATAAAGATGGGCTAGAAAAAAAGAGGAAGAGGATAGAATTAAGAGCCTTCCTACACACCACACAATTGCCACTATCCAAATTGTTGAGGACACTCAAACTATTAGCACCCAATGCACTCCTAGTCCCGTTGGACCTATTAATGGTGATGCTAATACCTCAACCATAGATAAAGAAACTCCTATGAACATAGAGGATTTCAAATAAGTGAGCCTAGATGACACTACTACCACCTTTGATAGTAGTGATATTGATTTTGATAGTTGTACCCTCTCAGAAGTTATCAGTTTGTTACACAAAATGTCTAGAGACCCCCACACTAGCACAATTAATCTTGCCTTCACGGAGCATATCACAACTGCTCTCATCAAAGCTAGGGAGGAGAAGCTTAGAGTAGAAGCCTCCATACCTAGGAAGCTAGAGGATTGTTGGGACCCTTTGATCAAAATTAAATTAAATAACTTCTCTTGCTATGATTTATGTGATGTTGTAGCTAGTACCTCCGTTATGCCCAAAAGAATATTTGATATGTTTGAATTGAAACCTTTTGAGCCTTGTTCTTTTGGTGTTCGTCTTGTTGATTCTTCTGTAAAGAAACCTTTAGGGAAGATCGACGATGTTCTTATCATTGTCAATGACAACTATGTTCCCGTTGATTTTATTGTTATGGATATAGAGTGTGAACCTTTATGTCCAATTATTTTGGGACGTCCTTTTCTTTGCACTGTTGGTGCGGTTATTGACATGAAAGAGGGGAATATAAAATTCCAATTCCCATTCAAAAAGGGGATGGAACACTTCCCTAGAAAGAAAATCAAGTTACTTTTTGAGTCCGTTACTCGGGCTAGTTATTCTCTTTCTCTTGATAAAACTTGATTCTTCTTTTGCATTAAGCCTAGCTAATGGCTTTAAAGAAGCGCTTTCGGGAGGCAGCCCGCAACGAATTTAGGTTTTTATTTTTGTTTTTGTTGTGTCTTGATGATGGTTACTTCTGTAGCAACATCATTGTATCTTTATTTTTCATCTTTGTGCCAAGTTATAGCCTCTTACGGCAAGGGAAGTAAAAGTTGTGACATGCTGTCCAGAAAACAGATTCTGTCCTCGTGACCAGAAAAATTCCAGAAATATCCCAGTTCATCTTTTTGAGCTGAAATTTTTACACAGTATGCTCTATACAATTACGAAACTTCCGTATGTTCTGAGTTTTCTTATTTGAGTTGCAGAAGTACCCCTAAAAAATTCTTTACTATCTGCTGTTCTGTTTTTCACAGATTCTGCCACGTTTTGTCTCTCCTAACTTTTTCAAACCTTAAGCTTGCTTTTTCTTTGCAAAAACTTTTTGGCACTCTTGAGAAACAGTAGCTCTTCAAGAATATCTTTATATCTAGTGGAGAAAAATTATTTATTAAGCGTACTAACCTCTCTAATCAGCTTATGATGAGTTATGTATGAAGGGAGTTTTCAAGTGTGCGATAGAAGATGATGAAAGAAGATCCAGGAGTGTCAAGCGCTCAAGCTTGGGGATGCCCCCATGCATCCCCAATAAATATTCAAGGAGACTCAAGCATCTAAGCTTGGGGATGCCCCCGTGCATCCCCTTCTCCATCAACAATCACCAGTTCGTCCTTCGTCTCACTATATTTTTATCACTTCATGCGTTATGTGCTATGCTTGGAGCGTCTCGCTCTTAGGTTTTATTTTTAGTTTCGTTAGCTTTGCTTGCTGTTCATAAAAAGTTAGGTTCTGTCTTACTTTGTGTGGGAGAGAAACACGCTCCACTTTCAAAATCTAGAACACATCATAGGATTTTTCATGCCTATCTTCTTGCTGTTGTGTGTTCTTTGTCTTTTCATAGCTACTGCCATGTTTAGTCTTAGTTTTAGTTTGTCTTTAGCAAGAGCCTTGGCTTTTGTTTTATTTTGTTGCTGGAACTCTCTTTAGTTTTCATGTTTATCTTGTTAAGAGAGTTGGTTGTTGCACTGAGTTGTGTCTTGTCTTGAAAGTAGGTAATTGAGGTTGCTATTTAATTTTAGTAGTAGCTTGCAATAGTTTTCAGGTATTGATGTGAGTAATGTTTGAACTTTTGGTGTCAAGAGCTCTTGCCTATTAGTGATAGGTGTCGTATTTTGGGCAATCCGTGTTTATTTTCAAAACCTACAAAACTAGTTGAGAACTCTAGCTACTAGATAGATCACTACTCTTCTGAGGAGTCGAATATTAGAGAACACTCACGTACCATGAGTCGAGGATGCGCAGGGATAACCAAACCCCCATACACTCCTCCTCGGGGTACTTGTCTCTTTGTGAACCTCCTTATTAGATTGAGAGTTACCGATAATAAGTGCATGAGTTCTTCGGACTAATGTAAGTATTGAGAGTTGACACTTCCACCTTCCCATATTTTGCTAGCCTTTCCCGTGCCGTGCATTGCCTTCTTCTCACTCGGAGAGTTGGTGTCCACCTTCGCCGGTACTTCCAAACCCTTGGCATGATACGCTCTGTCATCATAAGCCTCCTTGTATCTTCCCTCAAAACAGCCACCATACCTACCTATCAAGGCATTTCCATAGCCTTTCCGAGTTATATTGCCATGCAACTACCACCTCTTCATGACTTGATCTTCATGTCATACATGTTCCTGCTACACTGGCAGCGACATACATTGCATACATCATGTAGTTAAATCTTATTTATGATTTTGAGTACCTTGTAAAGTGTGAAAGATCTCCTTTACCTTCTTGTAAAATAGAGTGTTGCCCTTAAGTGAGGAAAAGATCCCAAAGTGGACACATTAAAAGATCCCAAAGACGACAAATGAGAGTTAAATAGAAAGAGCCATTGAGGCCACCAAAAAGTACCAAAAAATAGAAAAAAAAGAGAAAAAGAAATAAAAAGAGAGAAAGGGGCAACACTACTATCCTTTTTTGAGAGATCCACACTAGTACTCCCTTTATATCCTTGTACTCCATAGAGATGATCATTATGCATATAGCTATGTGGGGACCTTCACACTATAGAACTTGGCTTGCATATTCCAAGGATGAGCCTCCTCAAAAGAGCTCTAGGTCTTCATGAGCGAGCAAGTTAGATGCACCCCCACTAGTTCCATTGGAGAGCTTCTTAGCTCGTATGTGCATCTGTTGCATGGCAATCCCTACTCCTCACATCATATCTATCATTTGGCATCTCTTGCCTATGATTGTCCTCATTGATGTGAGCCTTTCTCATCCTTTTTGTCTTCCTCCTCCACCATATTTCTCTCTTTGACATCCTAAGTGTAAACCCTCGTGCTTACGCTCATCCATTGCATGAGTGCTCGAAAATTGAAAAAGGAGTGGATCAAATTGACTTGTACCTGGCTAGTGGTCTGGGGAAGAGTCAAGATAAGATTACAAAGAAGACCAAGTGTGAAACTTTAGTAGATTGAGTTCTCAACACAAAAATACTTTTTTCTCGTATTCCCTATCCCCCTTCTTGCACGCAAACACCATTTGGAGACATTCGAGTCACGGAAAGCGAGAGCTCTTGCACCTAATGTTATTTTGTTACTTGTTTCAATGCTAATATAGACTCTTGCATGTTATGACTTGAATTGAATCGCTAACCTTGATTGCTTTACTTTTCAAAGTTCTTATATGGTTGCTAGCATGTCACCACAGAAATTATGTTGTTATCATTTACCTACTCGAGGACGAGCAGGAATTAAGCTTGGGGATGTTGATACGTCCAAAACGTATCTATAATTTCTGCTTGCTCCATGCATGTTTTGTGTGATATTGCTATGATCTAGATACACTTTCATACACTTTTGATCATATTTGGACTAACCTATTAACTCAGTGCACCCCAGTGCCAGTTCCTGCTTTCTGCTGTTTTTCTATTTCAGTTTTCCCCCATATAAAAAGTGCCAGAAAAATTCGGGAAAATTCAGATAAAAAATCAGCGTGACGGAAGCTTCGAGAAGAGCCCGGGAGGGGCCAGAGGGGAGTCAGGGGGGCCCAGGCGGCCACCCTGCGCGGCCCCACCACTGGCCGTGCCAGGAGGGCGCCTGGGGCCCCTGGCCCACCTCTGGCTGCCCCCTTTCGCCTATTTATCCCCCGTCACGGGAAAACTCCAGAAGCAGAACCCTATTCTGTGAACTTGCCTCTGTTCCGCCGCCGCCGCGCTTCCGAAGATCGTGAGCACATGAAGACCTCTTCCCGGCACCCTGCCGGAGGGAGGATTGACCTCCGGGAGTCTCCTCTCCACCATGGATGCTCCCCGGATGTCTCGTGAGTAGTTTTCCTTGGACCATGGGTCCGTGATCAGTAGCTATGGGATGTTCTCCTCCCCTCTTTGATCTTCATTGTTTAGACCTCGTGAGCTTCCCAACATGATCGAGGCACCTTTGTAATATTTCTGCTATTGCTATGCTGAGTTTGATAGGATCTGATGGATTATGAGATTATGTTCAGATTGTGATAGAGTAATATATTTGGTTTTTATCTCTTATATTTTTGTTCCTAAGTAATTCTTGCATGTTCTCCGTTGCTGTTTATTGCTTTGGCCAAGTAGTAGGTAGTGACTCCAAGAGGGAGCGTTGTGCTAGATTGTGGGTTCATGCCCCCCGATGACACGCTTGAGTGACAGAAACATGAGTCTAGGGGATGTGCTGTTGCCACAAGGGGGAAAACAACGGTGCTTGTAACCGCGGTTACAAGGATTGTTTACGTTACGCAGAGTTATTTTTAATGCAGTTGTCTGTTGCTTTGGGTTTAATCCCTTCACCTATTAACACTAAAGATTAACGATAATCCGCACGATTGATGACCGAGAAGCGATTAATCGGCCTATCAACCGGCTACTCGGAATTTTTTTTAAACAATCCCGAGTAGTAAAATCCATCTTGGGAATGTCCTCATTTCTGATTTTGATTTGATGATAGCCTAATCTCAAATCCATCTTGCAGAAGACAGAGGATCCAGCAAGTTGATCATAAAGATCATTGTTCCTCGGAAGTGGGTACTTGTTATTTATCGTCGCTAGATTTAGCGAGCGATAGTTTACGCACATCCTTTCTATTCCATCTTTCTTCGTTACAAACAGAACGGGGCAACCCCATGGCGATGAGCTAGGGCGGATGAAGACTTTTGCCAACAAAGCTTCAAGTTGGATTTTAAGCTCAGCTAACTCACGTGGGGCCATTTTGTATGGACGTCTGGAAATTAGGGCGGTTCCTGGCATAAGATCTACAATGAAATCTACACATCTGTCGAGTGGCATGCCCGGTAGCTCTTCAGGAAAAACATCCGGTAAGTAACAAACCACCGGAATATCTTCAAGGTCGGGAAGGGGAAGCACATTCAAAGAATGTATCTCGGTTCTCGTTCTTGGTGAGATGTAATCTATTGTCTGTCCTGAAGGAAGTGTGAGTCTAACTGATTTGTCTTTACAATCAAGAAAAGCATTCTGCCTTGATAACCAATCCATACCCAGGATGACATCAATGTCTGAAGACTTGAGGGCTATGAGTGAAGAAAGGAATACTAAACCCTATATTGCAATTTGATTGTCATGGCTTATTATATTAGTTTTCCACTTGGAATCAGGAGTTTGAATAATCATTGGGGTGAACATTTCATCAAAGGATATCTCATGCCGAAGTGCATAACTCTTCGTCATGAATGAGTGAGATGCTCCTGGATCGAAAAGAACGGAAGTAGGAACATAATTGACTGGGAGCGTACCAAGAATGACGTCAGAAGTACCATCAGTCTCCTCAGCTGAGATTTGGTTCACACGTCCAAGATTTGCGGAAGTATATGGCTTGGCGGTGGAAACCTGCGGGGGTGGCTTGGCACGAACATTGGGGTTCCCTTTTGCATGGGGTGGAGCCTTCTGATTTATGGGGCACTCACGAGAATAGTGACCAGGCTGGGCACATCTGAAACAAGCTCCGAAGATAGGGCGGGCAGCTGGGTTGCTGGGTGGAGCAGTGGGAAATGGAGCTGGTGGACGAGGTGCCACAAAGGATGGCCTCGGTGGGTTGTTCTGGCAGAAAATACTATTGGGGTCCAGATTCTGCGCTTCTGAGGGCCTGAACTGGATGAACCATCGTCTCTAGGGTGCTTGCGGAAGTCATTGGGGGTGTTCATGTCCTCCGCCTTGATGGCCTTGTTGACAAGGACTTGGAGGTGGAGAAGTCATGTAGGTTGAGCTCACGACGGAGTCCAGAATTGAGTCCCTTGAGGAACCTCTCTTTCTTCTTGGAGTCAGTGGAGAACTCCTCGGGAGCATATCGGGCAAGACGGTTGAACTCCCGACTAAACTCACCAACAGACCTTCTTCCTTGGGTGAGATTGCAGAACTCCTCTCTCTTGCGGTCCATGAGTCCCATTAGAATGTGGTGCTCACGGAATGCAGTGCAGAACTCATTCCACGAAGCCAACTGTCCAGCTGGATGCATGTTAAGAAAGTTCTCCCACCAAGAGCTAGCTACACCCTCGAGGTGGTAGGTGGCATAGTTGACTCTGTCACCATCTGCAACATGTCCAGAATGGAGCTTTCTCTCGATGCTGCGAAGCCAGTCATCGGCGTCAAGGGGCTCAGTGGAATAGCTGAAAACTGGGGGATGACGCTGGATGAAGTCATTCAACGACACAAGCTCATTCCGCAGCTGGGAAGTGTTCCGAGCAATGACCCCCAACAACTCATTAGAGTCCCTTCGGTTTCTTTCAACCTCCATGAGAACCTGAACCATCGTGGGTGACGGTGGAAGATTGCCTTCCTCCGGATCATTCCCACGAGCTTGGGCATGACTGATACGTCCAAAATGTATCACTATTTTATATCGTAATTCATCCTTATTCATTGATATATTTCACATTACGATGATGTTCTTATGTTGTTTTGGCTTATTATGCACAGTTTGCAACTTTCCGGTGTCGAAGCACCAGACGAAGGATTCAGCGGTAAAAAGTAGACTCTGATTTTCTGAAGAAGAATACCTCCAAATTACCTGAAAACCGACGGGGGGGTATTTTCCAGAAGAATAACGAAGACTCGCCGACCATAGGGGGGCCACAGGGGCCCAGGCGGCCACCCCTAGCCGCGCCGGGAGGGCGCCTGGAGCCCTGGGGCCACTCCTGGCTCCCCCCTCTGGCCTATATACTCCTCGTTACGCGAAAACCCTAAGAGGAGAAGCTTTCACGGAGTTCCGCCGCCGCTCCGTGGAGGAAACCTACAGAGAAGAAAAGGGCTCTCCGGCGGGCAGATTCCACCGAGGAGATCACCTCTCGGAAGGGGAGATTATCGCCATCGTCATCACCAACGTCACGGGAATCACCGGGATCATCATCAACATCATCCCCAACATCAGCACCATCTCCACCACCATCGAATCTCACCTCACAAGTTTATCTTGTGTTGTAATCCGTACTATCTATCCTCTCTACTCTACCGGTGTTGATTACTACTTTGTGGTGAATGCTATTGAGTTTTTTTGGAGAAATACCATTATGTCCAGATTGTTTATCATATATTTATCACCTCTGATCATGATCTCTTTTATGTCTTGTGAGTAGTTACTTTAGTTCTTGAGGACATGGGAGAAGTCTGGTTGCTAGTAGTCATATGATGTTGAAGTAATTTGTGTTGTTTGATATTTAAGTTGTGTTGTTATTTTCCTAGTGGTGTTGTGTGAGTCGAACACTCAACACTTCGCCTTATTAAGGACCTAGGGGAATGCATTGTGTATCAAGAATGCTTACGGTGGGTTGCCGGAGTGACAGAAACCTGAACCCCAGTTTGCACACTTTTGCACAAGGGAATACTGGATCCTTGATCTTATTACTGTGGTTAGGCTTTCCCTTAATTTCTATCTTGTATTTGCGGATGCTTGCAAGATGTTTAATCATAAGAGTGCACTTATCTTAGTCTAGAAGGTGTGCTAGCATAGATCCACCCACTCAACACTTATCAGCACAACACTTGTTATCGATATGGAGTATGGCGAAAGCACGTGACTACCTCTCCATGTGTCCTCAAGAACGCTTTAGTCTTTATAAGTTCAGTTGTCAGGCTTATCCTTTTCTCAGAAGGATTGGGCCACTTGCTGCTCCTCAGTGATATTTACTTTGCTTGCTTTTATCTTATCGTTTCTTATATCGAAAACCCCTAAAAAGTTATCTTTCAGTGTTTGCAGTTATTCCTTGTCCACCATCACCTACCAGTACCTTTCGCTCCTCGTTGGGTTCGACACTCTTACTTATCGAAAACGCTACAATAGATCCCTTTACGTTGAGGGTCATCATGCTACGTTTTCTGGCGCCGTTGCCGGGGAGCATAGCGCTATTGGTAAGTGAAGCTGGTAAGGAATTTTTATATTGTTGCTTTTATTTTGCTGTTGCTGTTCTTTGTCCGTATGAACAACCTAGCTATTGGATCGTTGCTTATGGGGAAACACCCCACATCTGTGGTGGTTGTACCTCCCCTACTGAAATTGTGTGTTATAAAATACCAGCTGGTATTATCGATTGTGTTTTGGCTAATCGTTATGCAGGAGATAGACATTGATGAGGACATCTCTACTAATGTTGATGAGGACATCTCTACTAATGTTACACCCACATCTTCACCAACTACACATACTGGACCAGTTACTAGAGCACGCGCACGTCAACTAAATTATCAGGTACTTTCGTTTCTTGCGAATCCTTCTATTGTTCATGAACATATGATGCTGCCTAAATTAGATACTTTTGTTTTGCTTATGAATGAAGGACCTAGCATGGACAAGAAGGATGGTCATTGGAGCGGGATCAAGCATGGAGAAGAAGGTGCGCGCGCGGGAAAGGACAATGGAGCTTCCAGTGGTGATTATCGCACTTTGAAGCCACCATAAGTTGCGCATGAAGTCTTGGACGAAATACGCGAGATGTCACTTCATTATTTTCGTCCAAGGGCAATTATAGGTGCTGCGTCACCTTAAAATTGGGCTGGGCCCATGTAATTTCGAAATACCACATTATAGGCTGTTTTTAGAGTCCGTATGTGTGGGGAAAACCGAGTTAGGGTTGTTTTCGGACCCCACCTCCAAGGGGTCACGAAAATCCCCTCTGTTCCCCCATATATACAGCCCTTAGGGCGTCGTTTAGACTTGGGTTTTAATTAGATTTAAGTTAGCCATAGCCGCAACTTCGAGCTCTTCGTTTGTGTCATCCGACCAGGCCAAGACCTCGTTGGAACCCCAACTTTCGTAATCATTCATCTTATATTCGCAATATCCAGATTGCAATTCTTAGTTCTTGCTTGTTCTTCGATTGCTTGCAGAAATTAGACCTTCGTGGTCAGGTTGATCGTGCATCCGCGGGATCAATAACCTCTCGGAGTTGGTTTAGCGATCGCTAAGGCGCAACGTCTTCGCACGTTCGTAGTCGGATCGTGAAAGTCGTCTCCACCATAATCGATCTCCACCATCTCATCGAAACATCGGGACACCTTCGCCTCTATCAAGTGGTATCAGAGCAAAAAAAAAAAGAGAGAATTTTTTTTTCAGAGTGTGCTTCTCAGTTGTTTACGTGCCGCGCCGTGCTTTCGTTGGTGTTTTAGGCTCGCGTCTCTAGTACGGTCTAGCCTAGGATCAGCACAGTACCGACGTTGAGTGTTTATTCAGCTTTGCATCTCTGTTTTGATTACTATTGAGCTTTTGCTACCATACTTGTCAGCCTTCCTACAGCTCCACATATATTCTACATCGTGCGTTTGGACACCTCCTGGCCATCGCTCTACCACATCTCTGAGAGTTTTGACCCGTTGGTTGTACATCACCACCTGCTGCTAGGTAAGAATCGGTAAGAACGAAAGAAAAGCTTGACGGATTTGTGCTTTCCACCACCCCACATCCCATTAGTAGAAGTAGGATCATATTTCTGTGTGTTTTCTATTTCTGCTAACCATGCCAGGATCCCATGATGAAGTGGCGCGGGATGCACCCGATTGGGAGAATATGACAAACAAAGCGTTACATGATAAATTTGCACAAATGATGTTTGAACAGGTGAATGACATCGAGAACAGATTTACAGAGGCGATTGATGGTGTGGAGAAGATGATCGACACCAAGCTCGACGCCAAGTTTACTGAGTTGCTCGCACGCCTACCTGCACAGCCTGCGGCCGCTCTAGCACAGCCACCGCCACCACGATGTGCACGACGTATTCTGTTTCCGGGCAGACAAGCTGCTGCTGCTCCTGCGGCTGCTGCAGTTGCTGCTACTGCTGCTGCTTCTGACGTCGGCCAGGACGACAACTACGAGGGTGATTACGAGGAGGAGGTGGAACAGGAAGCGGCCTATGAGCAGCCAGCTGGGCGTCCACGTCCCAACATTCGCCACGGTCGACACCAACCACCCCCTCAGGTACGCGATGATGAACATGTGCCTAAACTTAAATTGAATCTTAAGCCGTTTGAGGGTAGATATATTCCTGATGCTTATCTTACTTGGGAGTTAGAAACTGAACAACGCTTTACATGTTTACAATATCCTGAGAATAGACGTGTTACTGCTGCTGTTTGTGAATTCACGGGTTTTGCATCTATTTGGTGGTCTGAACATTGTAGATTGCATGCTAATAATATTCCAGCTACTTGGGCTGCTTTAAAAGATGCTATGCGTACTCGCTGGGTTCCTCCTTATTATCAACGTGAATTGCTACAAAAATTACAGCGTTTGAGACAAGGAAAAAATTCTGTAGAGGAATATTATCAAGAATTACAAACTGGATTGATTAGATGTGGCCTAGTAGAGGATAATGAAGCTATGTTTGCACGTTTTATAGGTGGCTTAAACAGGGAGATACAAACTATTCTAGAATACAAGGACTATGCTACTATTACTCGTTTGTTTCATCTTGCTTGTAAAGCTGAACGTGAAGTGCAGGATCGACAGGCCGCTACGAGACCTAACTTTTCTGCAGGACGAAATACATCATGGACATCGCGTGGAGCTTCTACATCCACACGTCCTGCTGCACCACCATCTACTTCAACCCCTCATTCTTACAGGGAGCCACCAAAACAGCCAGCGCCACCATTCAAGGGTGCACAGAGTGGTCCAGCAGCGAGTTCTTCTTCATCCATGGCTTCCACAGGGCAAACACGAGATCGTGATATTAAATGTCGCAGGTGCCAAGGTGGAGGTCACTTCGCAAAAGACTGTCCCTCCAAGCGTGTGATGATTATTACGGCGGATGGTGGGTATGAGTCAGCGAGCGACTATGATGAGGAGACTTTAGTTCTCATTGCTCACGAGGAATAGAGTGCCCATGATGATGCTCATGATATAGAGTATATGGCTCCTGATGATGCAGATCAATATGCTAGTTTGGTTGCTCAACGTGTGTTAAGTGTGCCGGTATCGAAGGCCGAGCAAAAGCAGAGGCATAATTTGTTCCACACAAAGGGAGTGGTGAAAGAACGTTCGGTTCACATCATCATTGACGGAGGGAGTTGCAACAACTTGGCGAGTATGGAGTTGGTGGAGAAGCTATCTCTCACCACAAGACCACACCCCCATCCGTACTATATTCAGTGGTTTAACAATAGTGGTAAGATTAAGGTAACGCGTTCTGTTCGTGTGCACTTTAGCATTGCTGCATATGCTGATTATGTTGATTGTGATGTGGTACCCATGCAAGCATGCTCTCTTTTACTTGGTAGACCATGGCAATTTGATTGGAATGTTGTACACCATGGTAGGACAAATCAGTTTACTCTGGTTCATCAGGATAAAACTATTGCTTTACTTCCTATGTCTCCTGAACAAATTGTGAAAGATGATCTTGCTAGAGCTAGTAAAGCTAAACAGGAGAAAAATAAGAGTGAGAATGAGATAGCAGCTAAAGAATTTGAGCAACAACATAAGACTACTAGCAAATCTTCTTCTGCTGTTTCTAATGAAATTAAATTGACTAGTCCAACTTTTCTTGCTACTAAGGTTGATATTTCGGATTTGGATGTTAGTCAATATGTGTGCTATGCTTTTGTGTGCAAAGAAGCTTTGTTTTCATTTGAGGAATTGCCTCCTTCTTTGCCTCCTGTTGTCACTGACCTTTTGCAGGAGTTTATTGACGTCTTTCCACAAGACGTACCACCGGGATTACCACCTATTCGAGGGATTGAGCATCAGATTGACTTAATTCCCGGTGCTTCGCTGCCCAACCGTGCACCATACCGTACCAATCCGGAGGAGACGAAGGAGATTCAGCGTCAAGTACAAGAGCTACTCGACAAAGGTTACATACGTGAATCACTTAGTCCTTGTGCTGTTCCTGTTATATTAGTGCCTAAAAAGGATGGAACTTGGCGTATGTGTGTTGATTGTAGAGCCATTAATAATATTACTATTCGTTATCGTCATCCTATTCCTAGGTTAGATGATATGCTTGATGAATTAAGTGGCTCTACCATGTTTTCCAAAGTTGATTTGCGTAGTGGATACCATCAAATTCGCATGAAATTAGGGGATGAATGGAAAACGGCATTTAAAACTAAGTTTGGATTATATGAGTGGTTAGTCATGCCTTTTGGGTTAACTAATGCACCTAGCACTTTTATGAGATTAATGAACGAGGTTTTACGTGCTTTCATTGGACGATTTGTGGTAGTCTATTTTGATGATATACTGATTTATAGCAAATCTTTGGAGGAACATTTGGATCATTTACGTGCTGTTTTTATTGCTCTACGTAATGCACGTTTATTTGGTAACCTTGGGAAGTGCACCTTTTGCACCGACCGAGTATCGTTTCTTGGCTATGTTGTTACTCCGCAGGGAATTGAAGTTGATAAAGCCAAGATCGAGGCAATTGAGAGTTGGCCGCAGCCCAAAACGGTCACACAAGTGAGGAGTTTTCTTGGCCTCGCTGGATTCTATAGGCGTTTTGTGAGAGATTTCAGCACCATTGCTGCACCTCTCAATGAGCTTACACGCAAGGATGTGCCTTTTACTTGGGGTACCGCACAGGAAGAAGCCTTCACGGTCTTGAAAGATAAGTTAACACATGCTCCTTTGCTCCAACTTCCTGATTTTAGTAAGACTTTTGAGCTTGAATGCGATTCTAGTGGTATTGGTTTGGGAGGTGTGTTATTACAAGATGCTAAACCTGTTGCATACTTTTCTGAAAAATTGAGTGGGCCTAGTCTGAACTATTCTACTTATGATAAGGAATTATATGCTCTTGTTCGGACATTGGAAACTTGGCAACATTATTTATGGCCCAAAGAATTTGTTATACATTCTGATCATGAATCTTTGAAACACATAAGAAGTCAAGCAAAACTTAATCGTAGACATGCTAAGTGGGTTGAATTTATTGAGACTTTCCCTTATGTCATTAAACACAAGAAGGGGAAAGATAATATTATTGCTGATGCTTTGTCTCGTCGTTATACTATGCTTTCACAACTTGACTTCAAGATTTTCGGTTTAGAGACACTCAAAGATCAATACGTAAATGATGCGGAATTTAAAGATGTATTGCAGAATTGTAGAGAGGGTAGAACATGGAACAAGTTTGTGCTTAATGATGGATTTGTGTTCCGTTCTAACAAGCTATGCATTCCAGCTAGCTCTATTCGTCTTTTGTTGTTGCAGGAGGCGCATGGAGGAGGATTAATGGGACATTTTGGCGTGAAGAAGACGGAGGACGTACTTGCTACACATTTCTTTTGGCCAAAGATGAGACGGGATGTTGAGCGTTTTGTTGCTCGCTGCACTACATGTCAAAAAGCTAAGTCACGACTCAATCCTCATGGTTTATACATGCCTTTACCTGTACCTAGTGTTCCGTGGGAGGACATATCCATGGACTTTGTTTTAGGCTTGCCTCGAACAAAGAACGGGAGGGATAGCATATTTGTTGTCGTGGATAGATTTTCTAAGATGGCACATTTTATACCATGTCATAAAAGCGATGATACTGCTAATGTTGTTGATTTATTCTTTCGTGAGATTATTCGCTTACATGGTGTGCCCAATACTATTGTCTCGGATCGTGATACTAAGTTTCTTAGCCATTTTTGGAGATGCTTATGGGCTAAGTTGGGGACTAAACTACTTTTTAGTACTACTTGTCATCCCCAAACTGATGGACAAACTGAAGTAGTCAATAGGACTTTGTCTACTATGCTTAGGGCTGTTTTAAAGAGTAACTTGAAAATGTGGGAAGAATGTTTACCTCATATTGAATTTGCTTATAATCGTTCTTTTCATTCTACCACTAAAAGGTGCCCTTTTGAGATTGTTTATGGTTTTCTACCTCGTGCACCTATTGATTTGCTGCCTCTTCCATCTTCGGAGAAGGTTAATTTTGATGCTAAGCAACGTGCTGAATTGATATTAAAAATGCATGAGTTAACTAAAGAAAACATTAAGAAAATGAATGCTAGATACAAGCTTGCTGGTGATAAGGGTAGAAAGCATGTTGTGTTTGAACCAGGAGATCTTGTTTGGTTACATCTACGTAAAGATAGGTTTCCTGATTTGCGCAAGTCTAAGTTAATGCCACGAGCTGATGGCCCCTTTAAGGTTTTACAGAAAATTAATGATAATGCATATAAACTTGAGCTACCTGCAGATTTTGGGGTTAGTCCCACATTTAACATTGCAGATTTGAAACCTTATTTGGGAGAAGATGATGAGCTTCCGTCGAGGACGACTTCAATTCAAGAAGGGGAGGATGATGAGGACATCTCTACTAATGTTACACCCACATCTTCACCAACTACACATACTGGACCAGTTACTAGAGCACGCGCACGTCAACTAAATTATCAGGTACTTTCGTTTCTTGCGAATCCTTCTATTGTTCATGAACATATGATGCTGCCTAAATTAGATACTTTTGTTTTGCTTATGAATGAAGGACCTAGCATGGACAAGAAGGATGGTCATTGGAGCGGGATCAAGCATGGAGAAGAAGGTGCGCGCGCGGGAAAGGACAATGGAGCTTCCAGTGGTGATTATCGCACTTTGAAGCCACCATAAGTTGCGCATGAAGTCTTGGACGAAATACGCGAGATGTCACTTCATTATTTTCGTCCAAGGGCAATTATAGGTGCTGCGTCACCTTAAAATTGGGCTGGGCCCATGTAATTTCGAAATACCACATTATAGGCAGTTTTTAGAGTCCGTATGTGTGGGGGAAACCGAGTTAGGGTTGTTTTCGGACCCCACCTCCAAGGGGTCACGAAAATCCCCTCTGTTCCCCCATATATACAGCCCTTAGGGCGTCGTTTAGACTTGGGTTTTAATTAGATTTAAGTTAGCCATAGCCGCAACTTCGAGCTCTTCGTTTGTGTCATCCGACCAGGCCAAGACCTCGTTGGAACCCCAACTTTCGTAATCGTTCATCTTATATTCGCAATATCCAGATTGCAATTCTTAGTTCTTGCTTGTTCTTCGATTGCTTGCAGGAATTAGACCTTCGTGGTCAGGTTGATCGTGCATCCGCGGGATCAATAACCTCTCGGAGTTGGTTTAGCGATCGCTAAGGCGCAACGTCTTCGCACGTTCGTAGTCGGATCGTGAAAGTCGTCTCCACCATAATTGATCTCCACCATCTCATCGAAACATCGGGACACCTTCGCCTCTATCAGACATCCCAGTGAACACTTGCTATATTTATCACAACTATGTTCATTATTTAAGCTTGCAGGTGTATCAAAGGAGTTTGTCATGAAGAAATTGTTCTCCTTATCGCTTATAGATAATGCTTCAGATTGGTATCAGCTTCTCGATAACTCTCATTTGCTTAATTGGCATGAGCTTATGTCTCTCTTTTATACCATGTTTTATCCTCTTCATGAAATTCATTGAGACAGGAATTGTATCTATAACTTTAGGTCTCGAGACGGAGAAAGCATCACTCAAGCTTGGGGGAGATTGAAATCTCTAATGCTCAAATGTCCTATTCATGGGCTCCCCAAGGAAACTATACTTACAAACTTTTATGCTAGACTTTCTCGTCAGGATAAGGAGATGTTGGATGCCTCCTCTAGTGGGGTATTTCAGACGAAAAGCGTTGAAGAAAGATGGGATCTCCTTGAAAGGATCCAGAAGAATACCGAAGATTCGGAAATAGATAAAGGTATTGAACCCGCTATAAATTATGAGCATGATTATATAGAGTGCTATGTGAAAACGGATTCCTTTAATGCCTTTTGCTCTAAGATTGGTCTTGATTCCCATCTAATGATTGATTTTTGTAAGGACTTTGCCTCTCATATTGACTCTTCTAAGAAGAAGAAGAATCAGCATCATAAACCCTTCAAAGAATTACCTATTGATATTGATATTGCTGACCCTATTGTGCCTACAGTTATATATGAAAAGCCCCCTTTTCCCGTAAGAATAAGGGAGCACTCTTTCGTGATAGGCATAATGAATAAGAGTGAGAGAAGAATTGATGAGCCTAAGGACCAGATCAAGGTCGATCCTCGAGTTGCATTGGTTAAGGATCTTATTACTAATGATGCTTTAGATTCCAATATATATTTTTGTGCTGTTTCCACTAACCTTGTCACAGCCAAGAATAAAGGCCCAATTTCAGGTACTCCAGTAGTATCTGTTAAAATAGGAGATCACAATTATTATGGGCTATGCGATTTGGTATCGAGTGCTAGTGTCATCCCGTATTTACTTTATCAAGAGATCATGGGTGAAATTTCACCTTGTGAACTCGAAGAAGTTGATGTTACTATTCATCTTGCAAACAAAGCAACTATCTCTCCTATCGGAATTGTGAGAGACGTTGAAGTCTTATGCGGAAAGGTAAAGTATCCCACCGACTTTCTAGTACTTGGTTCAGTAAGGGAAAAATTTTGTCCTATTAGTTTTGGTAGATCTTTTCTCAGAACTTGTGGAGCTATAATAGATTGCAAGAAAGTTAAAGTTTCTGTTGAATTCAATGGTGAGCCATATGAATTTAACTTTTCTAAATTCTCTAAGCAGCCTCGTGGTACTGATTTACCTAGTAATGATAAGATTATTTAAGATATTGCTTCCATTGCTATTCCCCCTAATGATCCTTTGCAACAATATATGGAGGACCACGAGAATGATTTGCATATGCAGGAGAGGAATGAGCTGGACGAAATATTCTTAAGACAACCTGCTATCCTAAAGAACAACCTTCCAGTTGAGCCTTTGGGAATTTTGTCTCAACCAAAAGAAGATCCAGTGTTTGATCTTAAACCTCTTCCCGATACGCTCAAATATGCTTATTTAGATTAAAAGAAAGTATATCCTATTATTATCAATTATAACCTTTCAGGGTATGAAGAGGAGCGACTATTGGAAGTACTTCGCAAACATCGAGGTGCAATTGGCTATACCCTTGATGACCTTAAGGGGATTAGTCCGTCTATTTGTCAACATACCATCAACCTCCGGGGAGCTCACCCTAATGACAAAGGAGCCGACGGCTAGGGCTTGGGGAGCGCGGTGACGACGAATTTGACGACGAGCTCGTGCGGGTCCGGCGAGTCGTCGACGACGAATACGGCGACTCAGGGCCGACTGGGCTTCTGATCTGCTGCAGCTCGACGAAGAGGAGGGCGCTGGTGATGCTGGACACACTTGCGCGGCGTCTGGCGGCCGTTGCCACGCGGGCGCGGCGGCGGTGCTCTCCGGTGTGCTCAGCTGGTGAAGAATCCGGCGAGGGGAGAGAGCTAGAGGGAACAGGGAGAGGGGAAAAGGACGCGGGGTGAGCTTGGCATCTCCGTGGCGCGAGAAGGGGGCAGGGGGCGGCCTGTAAGGCCCAATATGCGGTACTGTTCCAGATCTAGATGTTTCCATCCAGGTCCGGGGACGAAGCACATATTGGTCCCACCGCGACATATGACAAAGCCATATGCCCCGGATTTCCAACATGATATCACAACATTACAGATACAAGGATACTCTCATACAATCGGCATAGAACTGCCTTAAATACAATACAACAGCGGAAGATACATGTCTGAGTACAGACTACAATCAAATGCCTAGTGGAAAAGGTAAAAACATCGATCCCCACAACCACACGGGTCCAGGCCCTCCGCCGGGATCCGCCTAACTAGTCGTCGTCGAGTCTCCACGTGAGACGTCGATCACCGTACCTGTTGTCGACCAAGAACCCTGAAAAGAGTTTGGGGGTAGTATCATGAGTACAGAAGTACTCAGCATCCAACTGTAGTGGTCAACTGACCCAGCAAGGAGTTCATCACTCGTCATTCTAGGACAACTAGTAGTTTACGGTAAGGATGGGGTAAGTGGTGAGGTTGCTGCCGCACTAGCATTTATGAAGTGGCTAACGATCTAGAGAGTAAGGTAAGAAGCCAAGCATTCGATGAAGAATCGCCTCCAAAAGTCTTACTATTAACTACTTACACAATCATAACACCTATCCTATCCTTTTCCTCCTCTTCGCATCCCGACGAAGAAGAAGCAGTCAAGGCACACACACCTTGATCAAATTATATGAAGATTATCTCAGCTGTTGTTGTCTATGAACAAGGAGTAGGTCTCAAGTTGTCCATAACCATGGACAAGGCTTCTCGAAAAGATTTAACCCTGCAGGGGTGTACCAACTGCCCATTACAAGACTCCGCACGCACGCCCATCTCTCTCAGTTGCTACCCATCATAGGCAACCATTTTATGATTTAGTTCCAAGAGATCCGAAACGACAGGTCCCTCTAACTAACAACGAACAAATCCGGGTGGCCCCCGGGGAGTCGACACCCAATCCAAAAGATGGCCACGCTCTCGGATCCGACTCTTCCCTCTCAACAGGGTTTGGGTTACCGAGACGCCTCACGTGAGGCCTCGGGCCCTCGCCGGTCAAAGGTGGTCCAACAGGGAAACCATGTCTCCGTTGGTCCGGGTTGTTTAAAAATTGCGAGGGGATCCACCAAGGACACACACGGGGTTTCAAATGGTAAATCAGCTCGGGCCACCACTAGAAATGTTTGAAGCTAGATAGGTAAGAAAAGGGGACCCCGTAAAATCCCACACGCGGTTAGGCACGCTCAGTCTTAAAACCAATACCCGAAACTCGGATCCTAGGTGACTCGAATGGAACAAAGCGTCGGGGCGGGATAGCCTAGACCTTCCATCCTTCATCGGATATAGTCAACATTATAATAAACATATCATCCACAACAATATAATAATGTGATATCCCAAACCAAGGAGTAACAGAGTAACATCGTAGCTTCCTAAGCACGCATACTAAGAAGGGGCTAAGAAACAAGCAATAGTAACATAGAAGTACATGGTTTGCTGGGAGGGGACATGGCTGTATCGATTTGAAAGAGGCTGTAAGCATGTGGTAGGATCAAACATCGAACCTATCATATACTAGCATGCAAACCGCTGGTTGAAATAGAATGGATCATAAGTAATGTATAGTCCTTGCCTCTTGATAAGTCGGGTTCCGAAGGTGTAGTTGATCGCAAGCTCGCATCGTCTCCGAAAGTACCCGCGGAAGCACACAAGACGGTAAACACTGGAAAGCAATCAACAAGCAAGCATCTATTACTACGAGGCAAACACGAGCAAGCATCAACAAGAAGCAACACGAGATGTCGCACCTACCGTCGAGAGAGGTTACTAACAATTTAAGTGGAGTACTCGTCACACACGACGATACCGCACATTTAGAAAGGTTCAAGTTGTTTAGCTACAGGTGATCAACAAATGTTGTTAACATGGCAACTCAAACAAGCATGGCATATCACACAAACATGGCAAGAGGTGAAGCATAAATAAACTATCTAATCTAGTCACTTTAAGTGGGGGGTAAAACCTATACATGGCAAACTATTGCGGACCCCACAATATTTATTGCATTTGGTACTGTTCTGCCCTAAACATATTTTATTATTTTTATTAGCAAGCAAGAGCAGCATAAACACAATCTACACAAAATTCCAGTCAAGTTATGATGAGGACATCCCTACTAATGTTACACCCATATCCTCACCAACTACACATATTGGACCAGTTACTAGAGCTCGTGCACGTCAACTAAATTATCAGGTACTTTCGTTTCTTGCGAATCCTTCTATTGTTCATGAACATATGATGCTGCCTAAATTAGATACTTTTGTTTTGCTTATGAATGAAGGACCTAGCATGGACAAGAAGGATGGTCATTGGAGCGGGATCAAGCATGGAGAAGAAGGTGCGCGCGCGGGAAAGGACAGCGGAGCTTCCAGTGGTCATTATCGCACTTTGAAGCCACCATAAGGCGCGCATGAAGTCTTGGACGAAATACGCGAGATGCCACTTCATTATTTTCGTCCAAGGGCAATTATAGGTGCTGCGTCACCTTAATATTGGGCTGGGCCCATGTAATTTCGAAATACCACCTTCTAGGCTGTTTTTAGAGTCCGTATGTGTGGGGAAACCGAGTTAGGGTTGTTTTCGGACCCCACCTCCAAGGGGTCACGAAAATCCCCTCTGTTCCCCCATATATACAGCCCTTAGGGCGTTGTTTAGACTTGGGTTTTAATTAGATTTAAGTTAGCCATAGCCGCAACTTCGAGTTCTTCGTTTGTGTCGTCCGACCAGGCCAAGACCGCATTGGAACCCCAACTTCTGTTAATCTTTCATCTTATATTCGCAATATCCAGATTGCAATTCTTAGTTCTTGCTTGTTCTTCGATTGCTTGCAGGAATTGACCTTCGTGGTCAGGTTGATCGTGCACCCGCGGGATCAATAACCTCTCGGAGTTGGTTTAGCGATCGCTAAGGCGCAACGTCTTCGCACGTTCGTAGTCGGGTCGTGAAAGTCTACTCCACCAAAAATCGATCTCCACCATCTCATCGAAACATCGGGACACCTTCGCCTCTATCAAGTGGTATCAGATTTCCAGGTTGCTCGGTGAGATTTACCAGTTTTCGCAGTCTAGATTGGTTTTGTTTTTCATACCTACAGTCCACGAAAAAGCCAACAAAAAAAATTAGGGTTAGATCATCACGTCCCAAAACAGTCCGAGCCTTTGTCCAGTTTTCTTTACAGTAGTTTGCATTGTTGAATTTGCGGTTGCATCGTTGTGTCGAGTTGCTGACCTTAGCGTCTAGTTACCTTAGAGTTTCGAGTTCTGATCACAGTTTTGTCACGCCGCCGCCGAACAGTAGTACACCACCACGTTCCGCCAATCCGAGTCCAGATACACCACCACGTTCCGCCAAGCAGAGTCCATACACACCACCACAACCTACCGATCCGAGTCTAGTTCCATCACCCGTTCGGTTTGTGATATCTCCGTAGCCAGAATAGTTTTGAGTTGATTAGAGTCGGATTTCACCAATCTTTTGTCGTACGTAGAAGAGGTATATTCCAAAAAAAAAAAAAAAAAAAAAAAAGTCTGGCACGCTTTCCAGAGCAGTTTTTAGGCCAGAAATTTCAGGGGTAAAAAAATTTCGTGCCCATACGGAACTTAGGTCCAGAAACTCGTTTTGAGACGTTCGCCACCATAGTGATTTTTTCGCACTTTTTCAGCCCCCGCAGTCCCGCATCGCCAAAAAAAAAAAAAGCAAAAAAAAAAAAAAAAAAAAAAGAGAAAAAAAAAATTCAGAGTGTGCTTCACAGTTGTTACGTGCCGCGCCGTGCTTTCGTTGGTGTTTTAGGCTCGCGTCTCTAGTACGGTCTAGCCTAGGATCAGCACAGTACCGACGTTGAGTGTTTATTCAACTTTGCATCTCTGTTTTGATTACTGTTGAGCTTTTTGCTACCATATTTGTCAAACCTACCTACAGCTCCACATATATTCTACTTCGTGCGGTTGACACCTCCTGGCCATCGCTCTACCACATCTCTGAGAGTTTTGACCCGTTGGTTGTACATCACCACCTGCTGCTAGGTAAGAATCGGTAAGAACTGAAGAAACGCTTGACGGATTTGTGCTTTCCACCACCCCACATCCCCTTAGTCGAAGTAGGATCATACTTCTGTGTGTTTTCTATTTCTGCTAACCATGCCAGGATCCCATGATGAAGTGGCGCGGGATGCACCTGATTGGGAGAATATGACAAACAAAGCATTACATGATAAATTTGCACAAATGATGTCTGAACAGGTGAATGACATCGAGAACAGATTTACAGAGGCGATTGATGGTGTGGAGAAGATGATCGACACCAAGCTCGACGCCAAGTTTACTGAGTTGCTCGCACGCTTACCTATACAGCCTGCGGCCGCTCCAGCACAGCCACCGCCACCACGACGTGCACGACGTATTCTGTTTCCGGGCGGACAAGCTGCTGGTGCTCCTGCTGCTGCTGCAGTTACTGCTGCTGCTGCCTCTGACGTCGGCCAGGACGACAACTACGAGGGTGATTACGAGGAGGAGGTGGAACAAGAAGCGGCCTATGAACAGCCAGCTGGACGTCCACGTCCCAACATTTGCCACGGTCGACACCAACCACCCTCTCAGGTACGCGATGATGAACATGTGCCTAAACTTAAATTGAATCTTAAGCCGTTTGAGGGTAGATATATTCCTGATGCTTATCTTACTTGGGAGTTAGAAACTGAACAACGCTTTACATGTTTACAATATCCTGAGAATAGACGTGTTACTGCTGCTGTTTGTGAATTCACGGGTTTTGCATCTATTTGGTGGTCTGAACATTGTAGATTGCATGCTAATAATATTCCAGCTACTTGGGCTGCTTTAAAAGATGCTATGCGTACTCGCTGGGTTCCTCCTTATTATCAACGTGAATTGCTACAAAAATTACAGCGTTTGAGACAAGGAAAAAATTCTGTAGAGGAATATTATCAAGAATTACAAACTGGATTGATTAGATGTGGCCTAGTAGAGGATAATGAAGCTATGTTTGCACGTTTCATAGGTGGCTTAAACAGGGAGATACAAACTATTCTAGAATACAAGGACTATGCTACTATTACTCGTTTGTTTCATCTTGCTTGTAAAGCTGAACGTGAAGTGCAGGATCGACAGGCCGCTACGAGACCTAACTTTTCTGCAGGACGAAATACATCATGGACATCGCGTGGACCTTCTACATCCACACGTCCTGCTGCTCCACCCTCTACTTCAGCCGCTCATTCTTACAGGGAGCCACCAAAACAGTCAGCGCCACCATTCAAGGGTGCACAGAGTGGTCCAGCGGCGAGTTCTTCTTCATCCATGGCTTCCACAGGGCAAACACGAGATCGTGATATTAAATGTCGCAGGTGCCAAGGTGGAGGTCACTTCGCAAAAGACTGTCCCTCCAAGCGTGTGATGATTATTACGGCGGATGGTGGGTATGAGTCAGCAAGTGACTATGATGAGGAGACTTTAGTTCTCATTGCTCATGAGGAACAGGGTGCCCATGATGATGCTCATGATATGGAGTATATGGCTCCTGATGATGCAGATAAATATGCTAGTTTGGTTGCTCAACGTGTGTTAAGTGTGCAGGTAACGAAGGCTGAGCAAAACCAGAGGCATAATTTGTTCCACACAAAGGGAGTGGTGAAAGAACGTTCGGTTCGCATCATCATTGACGGAGGGAGTTGCAACAACTTGGCTAGCATGGAGTTGGTGGAGAAGCTATCTCTCACCACAAGACCACACCCCCATCCGTACTATATTCAGTGGTTTAACAATAGTGGTAAGATTAAGGTAACGCGTTCTGTTCGTGTGCACTTTAGCATTGCTGCATATGCTGATTATGTTGATTGTGATGTGGTACCCATGCAAGCATGCTCTCTTTTACTTGGTAGACCATGGCAATTTGATAGGAATGTTGTACACCATGGTAGGACAAATCAGTTTACTCTAGTTCATCAGGATAAAAATATTGCTTTACTTCCTATGTCTCCTGAACAAATTGTGAAAGATGATCTTGCTAGAGCTAGTAAAGCTAAACAGGAGAAAAATAAGAGTGAAAATGAGATAGCAGCCAAAGAATTTGAGCAACAACATAAGACTAATAGCAAATCTTCTTCTGCTGTGTCTAATGAAATTAAATTGACTAGTCCAACTTTGCTTGCTACTAAAGTTGATATTTCAGATTTGGATGCTAGTCAATATGTGTGCTATGCTTTTGTGTGCAAAGAAGCTTTGTTTTCATTTGAGGAATTGCCTCCTTCTTTGCCTCCTGTTGTCACTGACCTTTTGCAGGAGTTTATTGACGTCTTTCCACAAGACGTACCACCGGGATTACCACCTATTCGAGGGATTGAGCATCAGATTGACTTAATTCCCGGTGCTTCACTGCCCAACCGTGCGCCATACCGTACCAATCCGGAGGAGACAAAGGAGATTCAGCGTCAAGTACAAGAGCTACTCGACAAAGGTTACATACGTGAATCCCTTAGTCCTTGTGCTGTTCCTGTTATATTAGTGCCTAAAAAGGATGGAACATGGCGTATGTGTGTTGATTGTCGAGCCATTAATAATATTACTATTCGTTATCGTCATCCTATTCCTAGGTTAGATGATATGCTTGATGAATTAAGTGGCTCTACCATGTTTTCCAAAGTTGATTTGCGTAGTGGATACCATCAAATTCGCATGAAATTAGGAGATGAATGGAAAACGGCATTTAAAACTAAGTTTGGATTATATGAGTGGTTAGTCATGCCTTTTGGGTTAACTAATGCACCTAGCACTTTCATGAGATTAATGAACGAGGTTTTACGTGCTTTCATTGGACGATTTGTGGTAGTCTATTTTGATGATATACTGATTTATAGCAAATCTTTGGAGGAACATTTGGATCATTTACGTGCTGTTTTTATTGCTCTACGTAATGCACGTTTGTTTGGTAACCTTGGGAAGTGCACCTTTTGCACCGACCGAGTATCGTTTCTTGGCTATGTTGTTACTCCGCAGGGAATTGAAGTTGATAAAGCCAAGATCGAGGCGATTGAGAGTTGGCCGCAGCCCAAAACGGTCACACAAGTGAGGAGTTTTCTTGGCCTCGCTGGATTCTATAGGCGTTTTGTGAGAGATTTCAGCACCATTGCTGCACCTCTCAATGAGCTTACACGCAAGGATGTGCCTTTTACTTGGGGTACCGCACAGGAAGAAGCCTTCACCGTATTGAAAGATAAGTTAACACATGCTCCTTTGCTCCAACTTCCTGATTTTAATAAGACTTTTGAGCTTGAATGCGATGCTAGTGGGATTGGTTTGGGAGGTGTGTTATTACAAGATGCTAAACCTGTTGCTTACTTTTCTGAAAAATTGAGTGGGCCTAGTCTGAACTATTCTACTTATGATAAGGAATTATATGCTCTTGTTCGGACATTAGAAACTTGGCAACATTATTTATGGCCCAAAGAATTTGTTATACATTCTGATCATGAATCTTTGAAACACATAAGAAGTCAAGCAAAACTTAATCGTAGACATGCTAAGTGGGTTGAATTTATTGAGACTTTCCCTTATGTCATTAAACACAAGAAGGGGAAAGATAATATTATTGCTGATGCTTTGTCTCGTCGTTATACTATGCTTTCACAACTTGACTTCAAGATTTTCGGTTTAGAGACAATCAAAGATCAATACGTAAATGATGCGGAATTTAAAGATGTATTGCAGAATTGTAGAGAGGGTAGAACATGGAACAAGTTTGTGCTTAATGATGGATTTGTGTTCCGTTCTAACAAGCTATGCATTCCAGCTAGCTCTATTCGTCTTTTGTTGTTGCAGGAGGCGCATGGAGGAGGATTAATGGGACACTTTGGCGTGAAGAAGACAGAGGACGTACTTGCTACACATTTCTTTTGGCCAAAGATGAGACGGGATGTTGAGCGTTTTGTTGCTCGCTGCACTACATGTCAAAAAGCTAAGTCACGACTCAATCCTCATGGTTTATACATGCCTTTACCTGTACCTAGTGTTCCGTGGGAGGACATATCCATGGACTTTGTTTTAGGCTTGCCTCGAACAAAGAATGGGAGGGATAGCATATTTGTTGTCGTGGATAGATTTTCTACGATGGCACATTTTATACCATGTCATAAAAGCGATGATGCTGCTAATGTTGCTGATTTATTCTTTCGTGAGATTATTCGCTTACATGGTGTGCCCAATACTATTGTCTCGGATCGTGATACTAAGTTTCTTAGCCATTTTTGGAGATGCTTATGGGCTAAGTTGGGGACTAAACTACTTTTTAGTACTACATGTCATCCCCAAACTGATGGACAAACTGAAGTAGTCAATAGGACTTTGTCTACTATGCTTAGGGCTGTTTTAAAGAGTAACTTGAAACTGTGGGAAGAATGTTTACCTCATATTGAATTTGCTTATAATCGTTCATTGCATTCTACCACTAAAATGTGCCCTTTTGAGATTGTTTATGGTTTTCTACCTCGTGCACCTATTGATTTGCTACCTCTTCCATCTTCGGAGAAGGTTCATTTTGATGCTAAGCAACGTGCTGAATTGATATTAAAAATGCATGAGTTAACTAAAGAAAACATTGAGCGCATGAATGCTAGATACAAGCTTGCTGGTGATAGGGGTCGAAAGCATGTTGTGTTTGAACCCGGAGATCTTGTTTGGTTACATCTACGTAAAGATAGGTTTCCTGATTTGCGCAAGTCTAAGTTAATGCCTCGAGCTGATGGTCCCTTTAAGGTTTTGAAGAAAATTAATGATAATGCATATAAACTTGAGCTACCTGCAGCCTTTGGGGTTAGTCCCACATTTAATATTGCAGATTTGAAGCCTTATTTGGGAGAAGATGATGAGCTTCCGTCGAGGACGACTTCAATTCAAGAAGGGGAGGATGATGAGGACATCCCTACTAATGTTACACCCATATCCTCACCAACTACACATATTGGACCAGTTACTAGAGCTCGTGCACGTCAACTAAATTATCAGGTACTTTCGTTTCTTGCGAATCCTTCTATTGTTCATGAACATATGATGCTGCCTAAATTAGATACTTTTGTTTTGCTTATGAATGAAGGACCTAGCATGGACAAGAAGGATGGTCATTGGAGCGGGATCAAGCATGGAGAAGAAGGTGCGCGCGCGGGAAAGGACAGCGGAGCTTCCAGTGGTGATTATCGCACTTTGAAGCCACCATAAGGCGCGCATGAAGTCTTGGACGAAATACGCGAGATGCCACTTCATTATTTTCGTCCAAGGGCAATTATAGGTGCTGCGTCACCTTAATATTGGGCTGGGCCCATGTAATTTCGAAATACCACCTTCTAGGCTGTTTTTAGAGTCCGTATGTGTGGGGAAACCGAGTTAGGGTTGTTTTCGGACCCCACCTCCAAGGGGTCACGAAAATCCCCTCTGTTCCCCCATATATACAGCCCTTAGGGCGTCGTTTAGACTTGGGTTTTAATTAGATTTAAGTTAGCCATAGCCGCAACTTCGAGTTCTTCGTTTGTGTCGTCCGACCAGGCCAAGACCGCATTGGAACCCCAACTTCTGTTAATCTTTCATCTTATATTCGCAATATCCAGATTGCAATTCTTAGTTCTTGCTTGTTCTTCGATTGCTTGCAGGAATTGACCTTCGTGGTCAGGTTGATCGTGCACCCGCGGGATCAATAACCTCTCGGAGTTGGTTTAGCGATCGCTAAGGCGCAACGTCTTCGCACGTTCGTAGTCGGGTCGTGAAAGTCTACTCCACCAAAAATCGATCTCCACCATCTCATCGAAACATCGGGACACCTTCGCCTCTATCAAGTTACATATAAAGAACATTTTAATCAAAGCAACAGTTAAAAAGTTATTGCATTAACAGTTTATAGTGGCATGCAACGTAAATAGCAGGCAAACAACATGTAAACAACGTCAAACATGGCAAAAGAGCACATTTTATTAAACTAGACACAATTCTAAGCAAGTTTCATGTTTAAAGCGTCGCGATCCGAGCTACGGTTAAAAAGATAAGGGCATCGGCAAATTATAAATAAATGTGCCAATTAATTAAACTAGAAAATGAAAAGAAAAAAAAACATAACAGGAAAAAAAAGAGGGCCTCACCCTAATGGGCTCGGCCCATCTGGTGAGGAGGAGGCAGCCTGGCGCGGTTGGGGCACGTCCAGCTGGGCCGCGGGTGACAGGGGAGGCGGGCCGGCCCACCTGGTCGTGGCGTCCACCACGAGCGGCCGACGGGACCTCGATCCCGTCTGGATCGAGGCGGCGGCGCGGCAGCCGGCCCGGGCTCCTCGACGAGGGCGGACGGCGGCACAGGGACACGCAGGGAGGCCTGGGACGGGCATATGGACGGCGGATCCGGCCGCGGGTGGCCGTTGAAGAGGCGCCGACGAGGTGGTCCTTGGTGCACGGCGGCGCGGAGCTTGGCTTCGGGAAGGCCACGGCCATGGCGGCCGGCGGTGACCTACAGAGGAGGGGCGACGAGGTGAGAGGAGAGGGAGAGGAGAGGGAGATGACAGCGCGGGAGAGGCTCATTGGCGGCAGCGGCTCGACGCCGGCGACGGTGAGGCGGCGTCCTCCATGCCGGTGAGGAGGCGCTCGGGCTAGGCGTGGGGGCGTCGGGTGCTCGGGCAGGGGATCATCTTGGGTGACGTGGCTAAACCGGAGCGGTCCGATCTTGATCCGATGGTCGGGAGCGCCTGATATGGATCTGAAGATGGGGGTTGGCTGGCTGTTGGTGGTGTGGCATGTGGCGGCGGGGGAGTGGGAGGAACGAAATTGGAGGCATGTTGTCTTGGGTTTGCCCAAATATGGTAGGGGTAGCACTGCTATAAATAGCATGTGGGTGTTTGGGGAGGCTTTCGGGCCACAAAATGGCCCGTTTCGGGTCCGGTTTTTCGGGTGGGCTAGAATCCGAAGATAAGAGGGAAATCCGGGGGTCCATCTAATAGCGCACGCGACATTTTATAAATACGACCCTGGAGATATACCGGCTACTACGCCTGGCACCTCCGATTCGGGTAAAACTTCGAACTGCGTGATCAGCGCGTCGAGCCGGAGGCGTTCACCTCGCGCTGGGACCGTTCTGAGAACACTTTCCGGCGCGCTATAAAAATAACCCATTTAATTATTAAACAGGGTTTTCGTTCCGTTGGTTGCGGCTGGTCTCGTGCGGTTTTTGCGACGGTGATCGGGTGAAACCCGGTGTTGCAAAGGTCCAGTGTGAGGGTGGCAAGGGTCGGTCTCCGTCCAGTACGAGATAAAGGGGGGGAAATAATCGCCGATCTATAAATCGGGGATGAAACACCGCAAACAAATCAGGCAATCAATCAATTCACGCCGAAAACAAAATTTTTAATTTTTGTGAAATCTCGGTTGTTACAATACAACACCACCAACAATGGATCTCGTCCCGAGATCCTGGACGATCCGGGGGTGAGGGAAGGGGGAAAGAAGAGAGTCGACTATATTCAACACCACCAACAAGGGAATCTGCTCCATGTCGACGTCGAACTTCTGTCGAGATAATTTCCGCAGAGAGACGACAACGTCGGAAAACGAAACCATCGGGAGATCAAGAGGAAGAACGATAGTGAAAACCAGATCAAGGGATAGTGATTTTTGATGCAAGTCATAAAAACACCGGCAAAAGGATGGATGGCAATGGATGACCCAGATGTTTACCCAGAGTCGGAAGAACTAAAGGTACTACAGGATTTTCCAAACCCGAGATCGGAATCCAGACAATACGCTGCAAGCAAGGCATTGTAACGATTTCGATACTCCACACACTTGAGATCCTAAAGTTTGAAGGAAATAAGACGAGAGTAAAACACTTACGACACTTGTCCTAACCAGAGCAAGGGTAAGGAGTAAAAATATTCCTACTCTTCGATAACTAACTTAGTAAACACAAAATAATTTTTGTCTAGACTCGACTTCGGCCAGAGAAGGGATCCTACGGTCGATAAGGCTCTGATAACAAGTTGTAAGACCCGATATGCGGTACTGTTCCTGATGAGGACATCCCTACTAATGTTACACCCATACCCTCACCAACTACACATACTGGACCAGTTACTAGAGCACGTGCACGTCAACTAAATTATCAGGTACTTTCGTTTCTTGCGAATCCTTCTATTTTTCATGAACATATGATGCTGCCTAAATTAGATACTTTTGTTTTGGTTATGAATGAAGGACCTAGCATGGACAAGAAGGATGGTCATTGGAGCGGGATCAAGAATGGAGAAGAAGGTGCGCGCGGGGGAAAGTACAGTGGAGCTTCCAGTGGGGATTTTCGCACGTTGAAGCCACCATAAGGCATGCATGAAGGCTTGGACGGAATACACGAGATGCCACTTCATTATTTTCGTCCAAGAGCAATTATAGGTGTTGCGTCACCTTAATATTGGGCTGGGCCCATGTAATTTCGAAATACCACATTATAGGCTGTTTTTAGAGTCCGTATGTGTGGGGAAACCGAGTTAGGGTTGTTTTCGGACCCCACCTCCAAGGGGTCACGAAAATCCCCTCTGTTCCCCCATATATACAGCCCTTAGGGCGTCGTTTAGACTTGGGTTTTAATTAGATATAAGTTAGCCATAGCCGCAACTTCGAGCTCTTCGTTTGTGTCATCCGACCAGGCCAAGACCTCATTGGAACCCCATCTTTCGTAATCATTCATCTTATATTCGCAATATCCAGATTGCAATTCTTAGTTCTTGCTTGTTCTTCGATTGCTTGCAGGAATTAGACCTTCGTGGTCAGGTTGATCGTGCATCCGCGGGATCAATAACCTCTCGGAGTTGGTTTAGCGATCGCTAAGGCGCAACGTCTTCGCACGTTCGTAGTCGGATCGTGAAAGTCGTCTCCACCATAATTGATCTCCACCATCTCATCGAAACATCGGGACACCTTCGCCTCTATCAAGTGGTATCAGATTTCCAGGTTGCTCGGTGAGATTTACCAGTTTTCGTAGTCTAGATTGGTTCTGTTCTTCATACCTACAGTCCACGAAAAAGCCAACAAAAAAACAAATTAGGGTTAGATCATCACGTCCCAAAACAGTCCGAGCCTTTGTCCAGTTTTCTTTACAGTAGTTTGCATTGTTGAATTTGCGGTTGCATCGTTGTGTCGAGTTGCTGATCTTAGCGTCTAGTTCCCTTAGAGTTTCGAGTTCTGATCACAGTTTGCCACGTCGCCGCCGCACCAGTAGTCATCCTACCACGTTCTGCCAATCCGAGTCCAGATACACCACCACGTTCCGCCAAGCAGAGTCCATATACACCACCACGTCTCACGAGTCCGACTTGAGTTCCACCATCAGTACGGTTCCTGATATCTCCGTAGCCAGAATAGTTTTGAGTTGATTAGAGTCGGATTTCACCAATCTTTTGTCGTACGTAGAAGAGGGTGATTTCCAAAAAAAAAAAAAATCGGGATCGTGAAAGTCGGTGAGATTTACCAATCTCGGAGTTGGTTTAGCGATCGCTAAGGCGCAACGTCTTCGCACGTTCGTAGTCGGATCGTGAAAGTCGTCTCCACCATAATCGATCTACACCATCTCATCGAAACATCGGGACACCTTCGCCTCTATCAAGTGGTATCAGATTTCCAGGTTGCTCGGTGAGATTTACCAGTTTTCGTAGTCTAGATTGGTTCTGTTCTTCATACCTACAGTCCACAAAAAAAAAAAAGAGTCTGGCACGCTTTCCAGAGCAGTTTTTAGGCCAAAAATTTCAGGGGTAAAAAATTTCGTGCCCATACGTTCCTTAGGTCCAGAAACTCGTTTTGAGACGTTCGCCACCATAGTGATTTTTTCGCACTTTTTCAGCCCCCGCAGTCCCGCATCGCCAAAAAAAAAAGCAAAAAAAAAAAAGAGGGAGAGAAAAAAATTCAGAGTGTGCTTCACAGTTGTTACGTGCCGCGCCGTGCTTTCGTTGGTGTTTTAGGCTCGCGTCTCTAGTACGGTCTAGCCTAGGATCAGCACAGTACCGACGTTGAGTGTTTATTCAGCTTTGCATCTCTGTTTTGATTACTGTTGAGTTTTTCCTACCATACTTGTCAGCCTTCCTACAGCTCCACATATATTCTACATCGTGCGTTTTGACACCTCCTGGCCATCGCTCTACCATATCTCTGAGAGTTTTGACCCGTTGGTTGTACATCACCACCTGCTGCTAGGTAAGAATCGGTAAGAACGTAAGAAAAGCTTGACGGATTTGTGCTTTCCACCACCCCACATCCATCCCATTAGTAGAAGTAGGATCATATTCCTGTGTGTTTTCTATTTCTGCTAACCATGCCAGGATCACATGATGAAGTGGCGCGGGATGCACCCGATTGGGAGAACATGACAAACAAGGAGTTACATGATAAATTTGCACGTATGATGTCTCAACAGGTGCAGGACATCGAGACCAGATTTACAGAGGCGATTGATGGCGTGGAGAAGATGATCGACACCAAGCTCGACGCCAAGTTTACTGAGTTGATCGCACGCCTACCTTCAGCACAGCCACAGCCACCGCCACTCCCACGTGCACAACGTATTCTGTTTCCGCGAGGACAAGCTGCTGGTATTGGTGCTCCTCCTACTGCTGCTGCTGTTTCTGACGTCGCCCAGGACGACAACTACGAGGGTGATTACGAGGAGGAGGTGGAACAGGAAGCGGCCTATGAGCAGCCAGCTAGACGTCCACGTCCCAACATTCGCCACGGTCGACACCAACCACCCCCTCAGGTACGCGATGATGAACATGTGCCTAAACTTAAATTGAATCTTAAGCCGTTTGAGGGTAGATATATTCCTGATGCTTATCTTACTTGGGAGTTAGAAACTGAACAACGTTTTACATGTTTACAATATCCTGAGAATAGACGTGTTACTGCTGCTGTTTGTGAATTCACGGGCTTTGCATCTATTTGGTGGTCTGAACATTGTAGATTGCATGCTAATAATATTCCAACTACTTGGGCTGCTTTAAAAGATGCTATGCGTACTCGCTGGGTTCCCCCTTATTATCAACGTGAATTGTTACAAAAATTACAGCGTTTGAGACAAGGAAAAAATTCTGTAGAGGAATATTATCAAGAATTACAAACTGGATTGATTAGATGTGGCCTAGTAGAGGATAATGAAGCTATGCTTGCACGTTTTATGGGTGGCTTAAACAGGGAGATACAAACTATTCTAGAATACAAGGACTTTGCTACTATCACTCGTTTGTTTCATCTTGCTTGTAAAGCTGAACGTGAAGTGCAGGATCGACAGGCCGCTACGAGACCTAACTTTTCTGCAGGACGAAATACATCATGGACATCGCGTGGAGTTTCTACATCCACACGTCCTGCTGCGCCACCATCTACTTCAGCCGCTCATTCTTACAGGGAGCCACCAAAACAGCCAGCGCCACCATTCAAGGGTGCACAGAGTGGTCCAGCAGCGAGTTCTTCTTCATCCATGGCGTCCACAGGGCAAGCACGAGATCGTGATATTAAATGTCGCAGGTGCCAAGGTGGAGGTCACTTCGCAAAAGACTGTCCCTCCAAGCGTGTGATGACTATTACGGCGGATGGTGGGTATGAGTCAGCGAGTGACTATGATGAGGAGACTCTAGTTCTCATTGCTCATGAGGAACAGGGTGCCCATGATGATGCTCATGATATAGAGTATATGACTCCTGATGATGCAGATAAATATGCTAGTTTGGTTGCTCAACGTGTATTAAGTGTGCAGGTAACGAAGGCCGAGCAAAACCAGAGGCATAATTTGTTCCACACAAAGGGAGTGGTGAAAGAACGTTCGGTTCGCATCATCATTGACGGAGGGAGTTGCAACAACTTGGCTAGCATGGAGTTGGTGGAGAAGCTATCTCTCACCACAAGACCACACCCCCATCCGTACTATATTCAGTGGTTTAACAATAGTGGTAAGATTAAGGTAACGCGTTCTGTTCGTGTGCACTTTAGCATTGCTGCATATGCTGATTATGTTGATTGTGATGTAGTACCCATGCAAGCATGCTCTCTTTTACTTGGTAGACCATGGCAATTTGATAGGAATGTTGTACACCATGGTAGGACAAATCAGTTTACTCTAGTTCATCAGCATAAAATATTGCTTTACTTCCTATGTCTCCTGAACAAATTGTGAAAGATGATCTTGCTAGAGCTAGTAAAGCAAAACAGGAGAAAAATAAGAGTGAGAATGAGATAGCAGCCAAAGAATTTGAGCAACAACATAAGACTAATAGCAAATCTTCTTCTGCTGTTTCTAATGAAATTAAATTGACTAGTCCAACTTTGCTTGCTACTAAGGTTGATATTTCAGATTTGGATGTTAGTCAATATGTGTGCTATGCTTTTGTGTGCAAAGAAGCTTTGTTTTCATTTGAGGAATTGCCTCCTTCTTTGCCTCCTGTTGTCACTGACCTTTTGCAGGAGTTTATTGACGTCTTTCCACAAGACGTACCACCGGGATTACCACCTATTCGAGGGATTGAGCATCAGATTGACTTAATTCCCGGTGCTTCGTTGCCCAACCGTGCGCCATACCGTACCAATCCGGAGGAGACGAAGGAGATTCAGCGTCAAGTACAAGAGCTACTCGACAAAGGTTACATACGTGAGTCCCTTAGTCCTTGTGCTGTTCCTGTTATATTAGTGCCTAAAAAGGATGGAACATGGCGTATGTGTGTTGATTGTCGAGCCATTAATAATATTACTATTCGTTATCGTCATCCTATTCCTAGGCTAGATGATATGCTTGATGAATTAAGTGGCTCTACCATGTTTTCCAAAGTTGATTTGCGTAGTGGATACCATCAAATTCGCATGAAATTAGGAGATGAATGGAAAACGGCTTTTAAAACTAAGTTTGGATTATATGAGTGGTTAGTCATGCCTTTTGGGTTAACTAATGCACCTAGCACTTTCATGAGATTAATGAACGAGGTTTTACGTGCTTTCATTGGACGATTTGTGGTAGTCTATTTTGATGATATACTGATTTATAGCAAATCTTTGGAGGAACATTTGGATCATTTACGTGCTGTTTTTATTGCTCTACGTAATGCACGTTTATTTGGTAACCTTGGGAAGTGCACCTTTTGCACCGACCGAGTCTCGTTTCTTGGCTATGTTGTTACTCCACAGGGTATTGCAGTTGATAAAGCCAAGATCGAGGCGATTGAGAGTTGGCCGCAGCCCAAAACGGTCACACAAGTGAGGAGTTTTCTTGGCCTCGCTGGATTCTATAGGCGTTTTGTGAGAGATTTCAGCACCATTGCTGCCCCTCTCAATGAGCTTACACGGAAGGATGTGCCTTTTACTTGGGGTACCGCACAGGAAGAAGCTTTCATGGTATTGAAAGATAAGTTAACACATGCTCCTTTGCTCCAACTTCCTGATTTTAATAAGACTTTTGAGCTTGAATGCGATGCTAGTGGGATTGGTTTGGGAGGTGTGTTATTACAAGATGCTAAACCTGTTGCATACTTTTCTGAAAAATTGAGTGGGCCTAGTCTGAACTATTCTACTTATGATAAGGAATTATATGCTCTTGTTCGGACATTAGAAACTTGGCAACATTATTTATGGCCCAAAGAATTTGTTATACATTCTGATCATGAATCTTTGAAACACATAAGAAGTCAAGCAAAACTTAATCGTAGACATGCTAAGTGGGTTGAATTTATTGAGACTTTCCCTTATGTCATTAAACACAAGAAGGGGAAAGATAATATTATTGCTGATGCTTTGTCTCGTCGTTATACTATGCTTTCACAACTTGACTTCAAGATATTCGGTTTAGAGACAATCAAAGAACAATATGCAAATGATGCAGAATTTAAAGATGTATTGCAGAATTGTAGAGAGGGTAGAACATGGAACAAGTTTGTGCTTAATGATGGATTTGTGTTCCGTTCTAACAAGCTATGCATTCCAGCTAGCTCTATTCGTCTTTTGTTGTTGCAGGAGGCGCATGGAGGAGGATTAATGGGACACTTTGGCGTGAAGAAGACGGAGGACGTACTTGCTACACATTTCTTTTGGCCAAAGATGAGACGGGATGTTGAGAGTTTTGTTGCTCGCTGCACTACATGTCAAAAAGCTAAGTCACGACTCAATCCTCATGGTTTATACATGCCTTTACCTGTACCTAGTGTTCCGTGGGAGGACATATCCATGGACTTTGTTTTAGGCTTGCCTCGAACAAAGAATGGGAGGGATAGCATATTTGTTGTCGTGGATAGATTTTCTAAGATGGCACATTTTATACCATGTCATAAAAGCGATGATGCTGCTAATGTTGCTGATTTATTCTTTCGTGAGATTATTCGCTTACATGGTGTGCCCAATACTATTGTCTCGGATCGTGATACTAAGTTTCTTAGCCATTTTTGGAGATGCTTATGGGCTAAGTTGGGGACTAAACTACTTTTTAGTACTACATGTCATCCCCAAACTGATGGACAAACTGAAGTGGTCAATAGGACATTGTCTACTATGCTTAGGGCTGTTTTAAAAAGTAACTTGAAACTGTGGGAAGAATGTTTACCTCATATTGAATTTGCTTATAATCGTTCAGTGCATTCTACCACTAAAATGTGCCCTTTTGAGATTGTTTATGGTTTTCTACCTCGTGCACCTATTGATTTGCTGCCTCTTCCATCTTCGGAGAAGGTGAATTTTGATGCTAAGCAACGTGCTGAATTGATATTAAAAATGCATGAGTTAACTAAAGAAAACATTGAGCGCATGAATGCTAGATACAAGCTTGCTGGTGATAGGGGTCGAAAGCATGTTGTTTTTGAACCAGGAGATCTTGTTTGGTTACATCTACGAAAAGATAGGTTTCCTGATTTGCGCAAGTCTAAGTTAATGCCACGAGCTGATGGTCCCTTTAAGGTTTTACAGAAAATTAATGATAATGCATATAAACTTGAGCTACCTGCAGATTTTGGGGTTAGTCCCACATTTAACATTGCAGATTTGAAACCTTATTTGGGAGAAGATGATGAGCTTCCGTCGAGGACGACTTCAATTCAAGAAGGGGAGGATGATGAGGACATCCCTACTAATGTTACACCCATACCCTCACCAACTACACATACTGGACCAGTTACTAGAGCACGTGCACGTCAACTAAATTATCAGGTACTTTCGTTTCTTGCGAATCCTTCTATTTTTCATGAACATATGATGCTGCCTAAATTAGATACTTTTGTTTTGGTTATGAATGAAGGACCTAGCATGGACAAGAAGGATGGTCATTGGAGCGGGATCAAGAATGGAGAAGAAGGTGCGCGCGGGGGAAAGTACAGTGGAGCTTCCAGTGGGGATTTTCGCACGTTGAAGCCACCATAAGGCATGCATGAAGGCTTGGACGGAATACACGAGATGCCACTTCATTATTTTCGTCCAAGAGCAATTATAGGTGTTGCGTCACCTTAATATTGGGTTGGGCCCATGTAATTTCGAAATACCACATTATAGGCTGTTTTTAGAGTCCGTATGTGTGGGGAAACCGAGTTAGGGTTGTTTTCGGACCCCACCTCCAAGGGGTCACGAAAATCCCCTCTGTTCCCCCATATATACAGCCCTTAGGGCGTCGTTTAGACTTGGGTTTTAATTAGATATAAGTTAGCCATAGCCGCAACTTCGAGCTCTTCGTTTGTGTCATCCGACCGGGCCAAGACCTCATTGGAACCCCAACTTCTGTTAATCTTTCATCTTATATTCGCAATATCCAGATTGCAATTCTTAGTTCTTGCTTGTTCTTCGATTGCTTGCAGGAATTAGACCTTCGTGGTCAGGTTGATCGTGCATCCGCGGGATCAATAACCTCTCGGAGTTGGTTTAGCGATCGCTAAGGCGCAACGTCTTCGCACGTTCGTAGTCGGATCGTGAAAGTCGCCTCCACCATAATCGATCTCCACCATCTCATCGAAACATCGGGACACCTTCGCCTCTATCAGTTCCAGATCTAGATGTTTCCATCCAGGTTCGGGGATGAAGCACATATCGGTCCCACCGTGACATATGACAAAGCCATATGCCCCAGATTTCCATCATGATATCACAACATTACAGATACAAGGATACAACATCTCATACAATCGGCATACAACTGCCTTAAATACAATACAACAGCGGAAGATACATGTCTGAGTACAGACTACAATCAAATGCCTAGTGTCAAAGGAAAAAAACATCGATCCCCACAACCACACGGGTCCAGGCCCTCCGCCGGGATCCGCCTAACTAGTCGTCGTCGAGTCTCCACGTGAGACGTCGATCACCGTACCTGTTGTCGACCAAGAACCCTGAAAAAAGTTTGGGGTAGTATCATGAGTACAGAAGTACTCAGCATCCAACTGTATTGGTCAACTGACCTAGCAAGGACTTCATCACTCGTCATTCTAGGACAACTAGTAGTTTACGGTAAGGATGGGTAAGTGGTGAGGTTGCTGCCGCACTAGAATTTATGAAGTGGCTAACGATCTAGAGAGTAAGGTAAGAAGCCAAGCATTCGATGAGGAATCGCCTCCAAAAGTCTTGCTATTAACTACTTACGCAATCATAACACCTATCCTATCCTTGTCCTCCTCTTTGCATCCCGATGAAGAAGAAGCAGTCAAGGCACACACACGTTGATCAAGTTATATTAAGATTATCTCAGATGTTGTTGTCTATGAACAAGGAGTAGGTCTCAAGTCGTCCATAACCGTGGACACGGCTTCTCGAAAAGATTTAACCCTGCAGGGGTGTACCAACTGCCCATTACAAGGCTCCGCACGCACGTCCATCTCTCTCAGTTGCTACCCATCATAGGCAACCATTTTATGATTTAGTTCCAAGAGATCCGAAATGACAGGTCCCTCTAACTAACAACGAACAAATTCGGGTGGCCCCCAGGGAGTCGACATCCAATCCAAAAGCTGGCCACGCTCTCGGATCGGACTCTTCCATCTCAACAGGGTTTGGGTTACCGAGACGCCTCACGTGAGGCCTCGGGCCTTCGCTGGTCAAAGGCGGACCAACAGGGAAACCATGTCTCCGTTGGTCCGGGTTGTATAAAAATCGCGAGGGGATCCATCAAGCACACACACACAGGGTTTCAAATGGTAAATCAGCTCGGGCCACCACTAGAAATGTTTGAAGCTAGATAGGTAAGAAAAGGGGACCCCATAAAATGCCACACGGGGTTAGGCACGCTCAGTCTTAAAACCAATACCCGGAACTCGGATCCTAGATGAATCGAATGGAACAAAGCGTCGGGGCGGGATAGCCTAGACCATCCATCCTTCTGTCGAATATAGTCAACATTATAATAATCATATCATACACAACAATATAATAATGTGATATCCCAAACCAAGGAGTAACAGGGTAACATCATAGCATCCTAAGCATGCATACTAAGCAGGGGCTGAGCAACGAGCAATAGTAACATAGCAGTACATGGTTTGCTAGGAGGGGACATGGCTGTATCGGTTTGAAAGAGGCTGTAAGCATGTGGTAGGATCAAACATCGAAACCTATTCTATACTAGCATGCAAACCGCTGGTTGAAATAGAATGGATCATAAGTAATTTATAGTCCTTGCCTGTTGATAAGTCGGGTTCCGAAGGTGTAGTTGATCGCAACCTCGCATCGTCTCCGAAAGTACCCGCGTAAGCACACAAGACGGTAAACACTGGAAAGCAATCAATGAGCAAGCATCTATAACTACGAGGCAAACAAGAGCAAGCATCAACAAGAAGCAACACGAGACATCGCACCTACCGTCGAGAGCGGTTACTAACAATTTAAGTGGAATACTTGTCACACACGATGATACCACACATTTAGAAAGGTTCAAGTTCTTTAGCTACAGGTGATCAAAAAAGGTTGTTAACATGGCAACTCAAACAAGCATGGCATATCACACAAACATGGCAAGAGGTGAAGCATAAATAAACTATCTAATCTAGTCACTTTAATTGGGGGTAAAACCTATACATGGCAAACTATTGCGGACCCCACAATATTTATTGCATTTGGTACTGTTCTGTCCTAAACATATTTTATTATTTTTATTAGCAAGCAAGAGTAGCATAAACAGAATCTACACAAAGTTCCAGTCAAGTTACATATAAAGAACATTTTAATCAAAGCAACGGTTAAAAAGTTATTGCATTAACAGTTTACAGAGGCATGCAACATAAATAGTAGGCAAACAACATGTAAAAAAAGTCAAACATGGCAAAAGAGCACATTTTATTAAACTAGACACAATTCTAAGAAAGTTTCATGTTTAAAGCGTCGCGATCCGAGCTACGGTTAAAAAGATAAGGGCATCGCAAAATTATAAATAAATCTGCCAATTAATTAAACTAGAAAAGGAAACAAACATAACAGGAAAAAAAAGAGGGCCTCACCCTAACAGGCTCGGCCCATCTGGTGAGGAGGAGGCAGCCTGGCGCGGCTGGGGCACGTCCAGATGGGTCGCGGGTGACAGGGGAGGCGGGCCGGCCCACCTGGCCGTGGCGTTCACCACCAGCGGCCGACGGGACCTCAACCCCGTCTGGATCGAGGCGGCGGCGCGGCAGCCGGCCGCGGCTCCTCCGACGAGGGCGGACGGCGGCATTGGGACGCGCGGGGAGGCCGGGGACGGGCATATGGATGGAGGATCCGGCCGCGGGTGGCCGTTGAAGAGGCGCCGATGAGGTGGTCCTTGGTGCACGGCGGCGCGGAGCTTGGCTTCGGGAAGGCCATGGGCATGGCGGCCGGCGGTGACCTACAGAGGAGGGGCCACGAGGTGAGAGGAGAGGGAGAGGAGAGGGAGAGGACAGCGCGGGAGAGGCTCATCGGCGGCAGCGGCTCGATGCCGGCGACGGTGAGGCAGCGTCCTCCATGCCGGTGAGGAGGCGCTCGGGCTAGGCGTGGGGGCTTCGAGTGCTCAGGCAGGGGATCAACTTGGGTGACGTGGCTGAACCAGAGCGGTCCGATCTCGATCCGATGGTCGGGAGCGCCTGATCTGGATCTGAAGATGGGGGTTGGCTGGCTGGTGGTGGTGTGGCATGTGGCGGCGGGGGAGTGGGAGGAACGAAATTGGAGGCATGTTGTCTAGGGTTTGCCAAATATGGTAGGGGTAGCACTGCTATAAATAGCATGTGGGTGTTTGGGGAGGCTTTCGGGCCACAAAATGGCCCGTTTCGGGTCCGGTTTTTCGGGTGGGTTAGAATCCGAAGATAAGAGGGAAATCCGGGGGTCCAGCTAATAGCGCACGCGGCATTTTATAAATACGACCCTGGAGATATACCGGCTACTATGCCTGGCACCTCCGATTCGGGTAAAACTTCGAACTGCGTGATCAGCGCGTCGAGCTGGAGGCGTTCACCTCGCGCTGGGACCGTTCTAAGAACACTTTCCGGCGCGCTATAAAAATAACCCGTTAAATTATTAAACGGGGTTTTCATTCCGTTGGCTGCGGCTGGTCTCGTGCGGTTTTCGCGACGGTGATCGGGTGAAACCCGGTGTCGCAAAGGTCGAGTGTCAGGGTGGCAAGGGTCGGTCTCCGTCCGGTACGAGATAAGAGGGGGGAAAATAATCGCCGATCTATAAATCGGGGATGCAAACACCGCAAACAAATCAGGCAATCAATCAACTCAAGCCGAAAACAAAAATGTTAATTTTTGTGAAATCTCGGCTGTTACACGGCCTAGAAGCACCTCGGTGGCCACGGCGGCCACAGTGGCCTTGGCATGCCGGGCACGCAGCTGTGTGCTCGTGCCCGAGGGGAAGACGACAACGAGATGGCGGGCTGGGCCGGCTTTGTGGGCTGCGGGGGGATGAGTTGGGCCAGTTCCCAAGTAAGCTTCCTTTTCCTTTTTTGTTCTGTTTTCTTTTGTACAATTTGTTCTGTTTTGATAAAACAAATACCAAAACATTTTATTAAAATCCCAAAACATTAATTTGGACTTATGTGACATATAACTAGCCACTTATAAAGTTTGGGGATTTTTGAAATTCAAATAATTAGAATTTCAAATCAAATAGGGTATTTAATTAATTTCCAAGCCCTATTTGGAATTTTTGACAAATCTTGGTGCATGCAGTGGGACCCACTTCACTTTATATGTGATCATGCATATTTATAAGAATTTTCAAAAATACCAGAGGAATTTTTGGAAGCAATTTTTGTCTGGCCATTTAATTAAATTCTTTAGGGCTTTTCTTTTCCCCATTTTCGAATTTCTTTGGAAATTCTTGCATGATGCAAAGGGATCAAGCAACCCTAGCACTTACCCTAGATGGGGCTGTGACAACTCGCCCCCACTCAAAAGAATCTCGTCCCGAGATTCAGACTTCGTCGGGAGGAAGGTGGGGTACTCGGCACGGAGGCGGTCTTCTCTTTCCCATGTGGCATCTTTCACGGAGTGATGTGACCATTGCACTTTGAGGAACTTGATCTTCTGACGACGAGGGACAAGCTCTGCTGAATCAAGAATACGAACGGGGTACTCTCGATATGAAAGGTCATCTTGGAGATCAAGCGTTTCATGGTCGACTTCGCGGATGGGGTCCTTGAAGCAACGCCTTAGTTGTGACACATGGAATACATCATGTACTCGGGAAAGGTGCGGGGGTAGTTCAAGTTGGTAGGCAACTTCTCCACGTTTGGCGAGAATGCGGAAAGGTCCGATGTAACGTGGGGCCAACTTGCCTTTGATACCGAATCGTTGGGTTCCCTTCAGAGGAGTAACCCGGAGATAAGCCTTCTCATCCAGATTGTAGCTTTCTTGCCTATGATGACGATCATAGTAGCTTTTCTAACGAGACTGGGCGGCTTTCAATCGATCACGAACAATGCCAACTTTCTCTTCTGCTTCCTTGATCATATCCGGTCAAAAGAATTGTCTTTTACCGGTTTCTGACCAGATTAGGGGTGTTCGACATCGTCGTCCATAAAGGAGTTCAAAAGGAGCCATGTTCAGACTAGATTGATAGCTATTGTTATAAGAAAATTCGGCGAATGGAAGAGATTTCTCCCAATTCTTTCCGAATGAGATAACACAAGCTCTGAGCATTTCTTCCAAGATTTTCTTAACCCTTTCAACTTGACCGCTAGACTGAGGATGGAAAGCTGTGCTAAAGGAAAGATGAGTTCCCATAGCATTCTGAAAGCTTCCCCAGAATCTAGAGGTGAAAAGGCTACCACGATCAGAATTGATTTCCAAAGGAACACCGTGAAGAGACACAATTCTAGAGACGTACAAGTCCGCCAACTGACTAGCAGTTATAGACTCGCGAACGGAAGGAAGTGAGCAACTTTGGAAAGTCGGTCAATGACAACGAAGATGGCATCATTTCCTTTCTGGGTTTTTGGAAAGCCGGTGATGAAGTCCATACCGACTTTTTCCCATTTCCACTCAGGAATAGGAAAAGGTTGAAGTGTGCCAGCAGGTCTTTGGTGTTCTTCCTTAATGCGACGACAAACATCACATTCGGCAACATATCGAGCAATATCTCTCTTCATCCTAGTCCACCAAAATCTCTGGCGTAGATCTCGGTACATTTTTGTGCTACCGGGATGAATCGAGAGGGGTGTGTCATGGGCTTCTTTGAGGATGAGTTGCCTTAGGTCCCTATTCTTAGGTAATACCAAACGATTTTCAAACAATACCGTTCCTTTACTATTTGTGGAGAAACATTTAGCAACTCCGCTAGCAATGTTCTCCTTGATCCGGCGTACACCTCGTGCATGTCTTTGGGCAACTATGATTTGATCCTCAAGTGTTGGTTTCGCCACGAAGTTGAAAAGAGATCCACGAGGAACAATCTCGAGGTTGAGCTTTCGAAATTCCTCATGAAGAAGTGGTTGATATTGTTGTAACATGAGGTTGTTACAACACGACTTACGACTTCGTGCATCAGCCATGACATTGGCTTTGCCTGGTGTGTAAGAAATTCCTAAGTCATAATCATTTATCAACTCTATCCAGCGTCTTTGCCTGAGATTAAGATCTGGCTGGGTGAATATCTATTTGAGGCTCTGGTGGTCGGAATAGATCTCACAACGATTACCAAGGAGGTAATGTCGCCAAGTTGTCAGGGCATGAACTACGGCAGCGAGTTCAAGATCATGGGTAGTATAGTTCTCTTCATGTGGACGCAACTGGCGTGAAGCATAAGCTACCACATGTCTATCTTGCATAAGTATGCATCCTAACCCTTGCCGTGAAGCATCACAATAGATCTCGAAATCCTTTTTGGTGTCTGGAGGCACAAGTACGGGTGCAGAAGTCAATCTTCTTTTTAGCTCTTGAAAGCTTTCCTCGCACTTGGGAGTCCATAGGAATTTCTTAACTTTCTTGACGAGTTCAGTTAGAGGCTTTGCAACTTTAGAAAATTTCTCGACGAAGCGGCGACAATAGCTTGCTAAGCCAAGAAAACTCCTAACTTGCTTAACCGATTCAGGTGGAGTCCAGTCAAGGACGTCCTGAACTCTCTCGGGATTGACAGCAATGCCTTTCGCAGAAATCATGTGGCCTAAGTAGGTCACTTCTGGTAGCCAAATTTCACACTTGGAAAACTTGGCATAAAGGCGGTGCTCTCGAAGTTTCATCAATACCAGCCTAAGATGCTCGGCATGTTCTTCTTCGTTCTTCGAGTAGATGAGAATGTCAACAAGATAAACTACAACAAATTTATCTAGGTACTCCATGAAGATCGAATTCATCAAGCGCGAAAAAGTGGCGGGGGCATTGGTTAGACCAAATGAAATGACGGTAAACTCGTAAAGACCATAACGAGTAGTGAAAGCCGTCTTGGGAATGTCCTCGTTTCGGATTTTGATTTGATGATAACCTAATCTCAAATCTATCTTGGAGAAGACAGATGATCCAGCAAGTTGATCATAAAGATCATTGATCCTGGGCAGTGGGTACTTGTTCTTTATCGTCGCTAGATTTAGCGGGAGATAGTCTACGCACATCCTTTCTGTTCCATCTTTCTTCGTTACGAACAGAACGGGGCAACCCCATGGCGATGAGCTAGGGCGGATGAAGCCTTTTTCCAACAAAGCTTCAAGTTGGATTTTAAGCTCAGCTAACTCACGTGGGGCCATTTTGTATGGGCGTCTGGAAATTGGGGCGGTTCCTGGGGCAAGATCTACAATGAATTCTACATATCTATCGGGTGGCACGCCCGGCAGCTCTTCAGGAAAGACATCCGGGAAACCACGAACCACCGGAATATCTTCAAGGTCAGGAAGAGGAAGCACATTCAAAGTATGCATCTGTGTTCTAGAACTGGGTGAGGTGTGGTCAATGGTCTGGCCTGAAGGATGGGTAAGTTTAACTGACTTGGCTTTACAATCAAGAAAAGCATTCTGTCTTGACAACCAATCCATTCCTAGGATGACATCAATGTCTGAAGACTTGAGGGCTATGAGTGAAGCAAGGAATACTAAGCCCTCAATTGCAATTTGATTGCCATGGCATACTCTATTAGTTTTCCACTTTGAACCAGGAGTTTCAATGATCATTGGAGAAAACATTTCTTCAAAGGAGAACTCATGACGAAGTGCATAACTCTCCGACATGAATGAATGAGAAGCTCCTGGAACGAAAAGAACGGAGGCGGGAACATGATTGACTGGGAGCGTACCAAGGATGACGTCAGAAGTATCAATAGCTTCCTCAACTGAGATTTGGTTCACACAACCACCAACAGTGGCTAAGGACTTTGCTTGCAAGGAGTTGGAGGTGGATTTCTGTGAAGACTTAGCTTTGGAAGACTTGGGTGGGGTGGCATCATGTCTTGGACGAGGATCAACTTTCACCGACAATGAACATTTCCGTGCGATGTGGCCAGGATGACCACACTTGGAGCAAACTCTGGTGTCAAGGGGTGGAGCAAGGATGGCAGGATCACTACCATAACTATTGGGATTCTTGTTTGGTGGAGGAGGTGGAGGCACCATGTAGGATGGCCTTGCAAAAAGGTGTGAAGGAATGGCACTAGTTTCTGAGGGGCCAAATTAGAAGATGGAGTAAACTCACGAGCATGCTTGCGGGACTCTAAGAACACCTCATTGCCATACTCAGCTCTGAAGGATCTATTGACTAAATCCTCAAAGTTCACAAACTCATGAAGATTGAGATCATGACGAATAATAGGGCTAAGTCCCTTGCGGAACCTTTCTTGCTTCCTGGCATCAGTGGATATCTCCTCTTGGGCATAACGAGCAAGATGGTTGAACTCGGTCATATACTCGTGGATGGACCTATCTCCTTGAGTAAGATTGCAAAACTCTTCCTTCTTTCTTTCCATCATCTCATCCAGAATGTGGTACCCTCGAAAGGCATCACGAAATTGCTGCCAAGTCACTACGTGACCATCAGGTTGCATTGCAACATTGTTCTCCCACCATTCACCAGCAGCACCTTCCAAGAAGTATACCGCAAACAACACACGATCATTGGGAGCAACATGCGCCGTCTCAAGCTTACGCTCGATGGAACGGACCCAATCATCAGCTTCAAGGGGCTCGGAGGAACATCGAAATACCGGTGGCTTGAGGGGGATGAAATCCTGAATGCTCACAACCACATTGCGCTGACGAGCGGTATTCTGCTCGATGATCTCCAGAAGGCGTGTTTGATCACGTCGATTCCGCTCAGCTTCCATCATGATTTACGCCGCAGAAGGCGGTGGTGGATGTTCATCATCAGTTTGATTCTGATCATGGTCTCGATTGCGACGAACAATACTACGAGTTCCACCTGACATCCTGTGTGATAAAGATCAACAATCAGAACAGGTTTTACGATGGAAACAAAGATAAGAGGACATGACTAGGTGGAAAAGATAGTAATCCAAAGGCAAAGATTGCAAGAAACACGGAATAAATCGGGCAGCATAACGGCTACACCGGGATGGAAAATGAAACAACCTTGAGGAGATTGGACAAAACTTCCCCAAGCAACTCAACAAAACGAAGACTCTGGACATCCACAACAATCCTACGGCTAAAAAGAAGCAATCAACGAGATGTACTAGTCAGACATAGATGAGCCTAGTCCTATCTTCCCGTAGAACAAGATGAGGGTGACTCAGAACTCAGATCGATGAGGGTAAGGAGAAAAAGAAACCTTACGTTGTTCCCTTTATACCCAAGTAACTATATAATTATAGAAGGCTAGACTCGACTTCGACCAAGGGTTGAATAATCCTACAGACAGTCCTGCTCTGATACCAAGTCTGTCGGGACCGGGAATATGCGTATGTAATTCCAGTCACAACTCAATCATATGGAGAGCCGAGAGCCGTACCCACTTGTCTAAGCAGACAAGGCCAAGAACAGAACACTCTCGGAAAGCATCATACGTGAGGGGCATCCCATCCAGGCCGGATGATCAACTGAGATGGGTCCTCATCGCCCGCTCATAAGTCTAAATGATTATGGGTGGTGAAATCCCATATTCATAAACAAGTCACCTCAACCATATTATCGACTGAGTTATAACTCTTACATAAACAAACTCCAGCCCGATCACTTAGTCGGGGTCTAGGGTCGGCTCGATCATACAACAAAGTGTGCACGTGACAGAGTCACGAGCAATCGCATCGCAATGCCCCAAGCTGCGCACATCTAAGGGCCACTTGGTGTATAAAAGACCGCCAACCAGATCACAACTAAGGTCTCGAAAACCAATACTAAGACATGCATGTTATAAACATACACGCAGCACACATGCTTAGTAAGAACAGCAGGTATCATCACATAACTCTACAAAGTACTTCTTTATTGACTTACACATAGAGTACACGAAGATCACATGTCTGTGATGAACATTACATCATACAAAGGAAGCAAATTAGGTCTGAGTATAGACAAGTTTAACAAATGGCTTATAGAAGCCTTGTAAACATACATGCCCTTCCACGAGGGACCAGACTGCTGTCTGGAACTATACTACCAAGGTCAACGTCGAGCTTCAGTAAGGTGTCTCCATCGGGGTCTGGGTTTCCATCTAAAACATAGAATAAGGAAACGTGAGTACAAAGTCGTACTCAGCAAGACTTACATCAGAACTATACTACTCATGCTCAAGTTTCAAGGTAAAGGGAGGTGGGGTTTCAACATGCAGAAGTGCCAGCTTTGACTTGGCTAGTCCTGTACTACGAGTACCAGAATGAGGTAAGAAACGTACACGAGTCCACTACCAAGTCTCCAATCAATACACCACTATGGTTACTTCCTCGACTTCCCCACGAGGAGCACACCATAGCACTCACGCTTATCTTGCGAGTTTTATAAGTATCCATTCAAGTTGTCTAATAATCAAGCAAAACTTTCCAAGTAGTCCATGACCGCGGACACGGCTATTCGAATAGTTTTGTTAACCCTACAGGGGTGTACCGCTACACACACATGACCATCAGTTACCGCCAGGTCTCGACACCATTTTAGGGGTGTCGGCGAGGATGTTCACCACAACACTTCGCCCACAGCTCATTGTAAACTCTAAGCATGCAATAAGCAGTAACATTTGCAGGGGCCACATGATATCAATCAACTCCTATGTCAGCTAGGATTGTGGTTTGCTTACTACTGTGACAAGATGATAGGTCATGCATCGGATATGGGTTCAACTATGCGGTAGAATCGATACAAGGTGATCTCCTAAACATGTATAAGCGAGACTGAGAGGGAATTCGGATTTTATAGACATGATCAATGGGGTTTGCTTGCCTTGCTGACGTTACACGGGGTCTTAACGGTGGTCTTCTTCTTTGGGGGTGATCACCGTCTCGAAAACACTGTTACCGGCACAATCATCAACAAAGGGGGGCAACATTGAAATAGAATGCACATACACATGATATAGTTTTTGATAGAGGCGAAAGTGTCCCGATGTTTCGATGAGAAGGTGGAGATCGATTTTGGTGGAGTAGACTTTCACGACTCGACTACGAACGTGCGAAGACGTTGCGCCTTAGCAATCGCTAAACCAACTCCGAGAGGTTATTGATCCCGCGGATGCACGATCAACCTGACCACGAAGGTCAATTCCTGCAAGCAATCGAAGAACAAGCAAGAACTAAGAATTGCAATCTGGATATTGCGAATATAAGATGAAAGATTAACAGAAGTTGGGGTTCCAATGCGGTCTTGGCCTGGTCGGACGACACAAACGAAGAAATCGAAGTTGCGGCTATGGCTAACTTAAATCTAATTAAAACCCAAGTCTAAACGACGCCCTAAGGGTTGTATATATGGGGGAACAGAGGGGATTTTCGTGACCCCTTGGAGGTGGGGTCCGAAAACAACCCTAACTCAATTTCCCCACACATACGGACTCTAAAAACAGCCTATAATGTGGTATTTCGAAATTACATGGGCCCAGCCCAATTTTAAGGTGACGCAGCACCTATAATTGCCCTTGGACGAAAATAATGAAGTGGCATCTCGCGTATTTCGTCCAAGACTTCATGCGCAACTTATGGTGGCTTCAAAGTGCGATAATCACCACTGGAAGCTCCATTAACCTTTCCCGCGCGCGCACCTTCTTCTCCATGCTTGATCCCGCTCCAATGACCATCCTTCTTGTCCATGCTAGGTCCTTCATTCATAAGCAAAACAAAAGTATCTAATTTAGGCAGCATCATATGTTCATGAACAATAGAAGGATTCGCAAGAAACGAAAGTACCTGATAATTTAGTTGACGTGCGCGTGCTCTAGTAACTGGTCCAGTATGTGTAGTTGGTGAAGATGTGGGTGTAACATTAGTAGAGATGTCCTCATCATCCTCCCCTTCTTGAACTGAAGTCGTCCTCGACGGAAGCTCATTATCTTCTCCCAAATAAGGTTTCAAATCTGCAATGTTAAATGTGGGACTAACCCCAAAATCTGCAGGTAGCTCAAGTTTATATGCATTATCATTAATTTTCTGTAAAACCTTAAAGGGACCATCAGCTCGTGGCATTAACTTAGACTTGCGCAAATCAGGAAACCTATCTTTACGTAGATGTAACCAAACAAGATCTCCTGGTTCAAACACAACATGCTTTCTACCCTTATCACCAGCAAGCTTGTATCTAGCATTCATTTTCTCAATGTTTTCTTTAGTTAACTCATGCATTTTTAAAATCAATTCAGCACGTTGCTTAGCATCAAAATTAACCTTCTCCGAAGATGGAAGAGGCAGCAAATCAATAGGTGCACGAGGTAGAAAACCATAAACAATCTCAAAAGGGCACATTTTAGTGGTAGAATGAAAAGAACGATTATAAGCAAATTCAATATGAGGTAAACATTCTTCCCACATTTTCAAGTTACTCTTTAAAACAGCCCTAAGCATAGTAGACAAAGTCCTATTGACTACTTCAGTTTGTCCATCAGTTTGGGGATGACAAGTAGTACTAAAAAGTAGTTTAGTCCCCAACTTAGCCCATAAGCATCTCCAAAAATGGCTAAGAAACTTAGTATCACGATCCGAGACAATAGTATTGGGCACACCATGTAAGCGAATAATCTCTCCAAAGAATAAATCAGCAACATTAGCAGCATCATCGCTTTTATGACATGGTATAAAATGTGCCATCTTAGAAAATCTATCCACGACAACAAATATGCTATCCCTCCCCTTCTTTGTTCGAGGCAAGCCTAAAACAAAGTCCATGGATATGTCCTCCCACGGAACATTAGGTACAGGTAAAGGCATGTATAACCCATGAGGATTGAGTCGTGACTTAGCTTTTTGACATGTAGTGCAGCGAGCAACAAAACGCTCAACATCCCGTCTCATCTTTGGCCAAAAGAAATGTGTAGCAAGTACGTCCTCCGTCTTTTTCACGCCAAAATGTCCCATTAATCCTCCTCCATGCGCCTCCTGCAACAACAAAAGACGAATAGAGCTAGCTGGAATGCATAGCTTGTTAGAACGGAACACAAATCCATCATTAAGCACAAACTTGTTCCATGTTCTACCCTCTCTACAATTCTGCAATACATCTTTAAATTCCGCATCATTTGCATATTGTTCTTTGATTGTCTCTAAACCGAATATCTTGAAGTCAAGTTGTGAAAGCATAGTATAACGACGAGACAAAGCATCAGCAATAATATTATCTTTCCCCTTCTTGTGTTTAATGACATAAGGGAAAGTCTCAATAAATTCAACCCACTTAGCATGTCTACGATTAAGTTTTGCTTGACTTCTTATGTGTTTCAAAGATTCATGATCAGAATGTATAACAAATTCTTTGGGCCATAAATAATGTTGCCAAGTTTCTAATGTCCGAACAAGAGCATATAATTCCTTATCATAAGTAGAATAGTTCAGACTAGGCCCACTCAATTTTTCAGAAAAGTATGCAACAGGTTTAGCATCTTGTAATAACACACCTCCCAAACCAATCCCACTAGCATCGCATTCAAGCTCAAAAGTCTTATTAAAATCAGGGAGTTGGAGCAAAGGAGCATGTGTTAACTTATCTTTCAATACCGTGAAAGCTTCTTCCTGTGCGGTGCCCCAAGTAAAAGGCACATCCTTGCGTGTAAGCTCATTGAGAGGGGCAGCAATGGTGCTGAAATCTCTCACAAAACGCCTATAGAATCCAGCGAGGCCAAGAAAACTCCTCACTTGTGTGACCGTTTTGGGCTGCGGCCAACTCTCAATCGCCTCGATCTTGGCTTTATCAACTTCAATACCCTGTGGAGTAACAACATAGCCAAGAAACGATACTCGGTCGGTGCAAAAGGTGCACTTCCCAAGGTTACCAAATAAACGTGCATTACGTAGAGCAATAAAAACAGCACGTAAATGATCCAAATGTTCCTCCAAAGATTTGCTATAAATCAGTATATCATCAAAATAGACTACCACAAATCGTCCAATGAAAGCACGTAAAACCTCGTTCATTAATCTCATGAAAGTGCTAGGTGCATTAGTTAACCCAAAAGGCATGACTAACCACTCATATAATCCAAACTTAGTTTTAAAAGCCGTTTTCCATTCATCTCCTAATTTCATGCGAATTTGATGGTATCCACTACGCAAATCAACTTTGGAAAACATGGTAGAGCCACTTAATTCATCAAGCATATCATCTAACCTAGGAATAGGATGACGATAACGAATAGTAATATTATTAATGGCTCGACAATCAACACACATACGCCATGTTCCATCCGTTTTAGGCACTAATATAACAGGAACAGCACAAGGACTAAGGGACTCACGTATGTAACCTTTGTCGAGTAGCTCTTGTACTTGACGCTGAATCTCCTTCGTCTCCTCCGGATTGGTACGGTATGGCGCACGGTTGGGCAACGAAGCACCGGGAATTAAGTCAATCTGATGCTCAATCCCTCGAATAGGTGGTAATCCCGGTGGTACGTCTTGTGGAAAGACGTCAATAAACTCCTGCAAAAGGTCAGTGACAACAGGAGGCAAAGAAGGAGGCAATTCCTCAAATGAAAACAAAGCTTCTTTGCACACAAAAGCATAGCACACATATTGACTAACATCCAAATCTGAAATATCAACCTTAGTAGCAAGCAAGGTTGGACTAGTCAATTTAATTTCATTAGAAACAGCAGAAGAAGATTTGCTATTAGTCTTATGTTGGTGCTCAAATTCTTTGGCTGCTATCTCATTCTCACTCTTATTTTTCTCCTGTTTTGCTTTACTAGCTCTAGCAAGATCATCTTTCACAATTTGTTCAGGAGACATAGGAAGTAAAGCAATATTTTTATCCTGATGAACTAGAGTAAACTGATCTGTCCTACCATGGTGTACAACATTCCTATCAAATTGCCATGGTCTACCAAGTAAAAGAGAGCATGCTTGCATGGGTACCACATCACAATCAACATAATCAGCATATGCAGCAATGCTAAAGTGCACACGAACAGAACGCGTTACCTTAATCTTACCACTATTGTTAAACCACTGAATATAGTACGGATGGGGGTGTGGTCTTGTGGTGAGAGATAGCTTCTCCACCAACTCCATGCTAGCCAAGTTGTTGCAACTCCCTCCGTCAATGATGATGCGAACCGAACGTTCTTTCACCACTCCCTTTGTGTGGAACAAATTATGCCTCTGGTTTTGCTCGGCCTTCGTTACCTGCACACTTAATACACGTTGAGCAACCAAACTAGCATATTTATCTGCATCATCAGGAGTCATATACTCGATATCATGAGCATCATCATGGGCACCCTGTTCCTCATGAGCAATGAGAACTAGAGTTTCCTCATCATAGTCACTCGCTGACTCATACCCACCATCCGCCGTAATAGTCATCACACGCTTGGAGGGACAGTCTTTTGCGAAGTGACCTCCACCTTGGCACCTGCGACATTTAATATCACGATCTCGTGTTTGCCCTGTGGACGCCATGGATGAAGAAGAACTCGCCGCTGGACCACTCTGTGCACCCTTGAATGGTGGTGCTGGCTGTTTTGGTGGCTCCCTGTAAGAATGAGCGGCTGAAGTAGATGGTGGCGCAGCAGGACGTGTGGATGTAGAAGCTCCACGCGATGTCCATGATGTATTTCGTCCTGCAGAAAAGTTAGGTCTCGTAGCGGCCTGTCGATCCTGCACTTCACGTTCAGCTTTACAAGCAAGATGAAACAAACGAGTGATAGTAGCAAAGTCCTTGTATTCTAGAATAGTTTGTATCTCCCTGTTTAAGCCACCCATAAAACGTGCAAGCATAGCTTCATTATCCTCTACTAGGCCACATCTAATCAATCCAGTTTGTAATTCTTGATAATATTCCTCTACAGAATTTTTTCCTTGTCTCAAACGCTGTAATTTTTGTAACAATTCACGTTGATAATAAGGAGGAACCCAGCGAGTACGCATAGCATCTTTTAAAGCAGCCCAAGTATTTGGAATATTATTAGCATGCAATCTACAATGTTCAGACCACCAAATAGATGCAAAGCCCGTGAATTCACAAACAGCAGCAGTAACACGTCTATTCTCAGGATATTGTAAACATGTAAAACGTTGTTCAGTTTCTAACTCCCAAGTAAGATAAGCATCAGGAATATATCTACCCTCAAACGGCTTAAGATTCAATTTAAGTTTAGGCACATGTTCATCATCGCGTACCTGAGGGGGTGGTTGGTGTCGACCGTGGCGAATGTTGGGACGTGGACGTCCAGCTGGCTGCTCATAGGCCGCTTCCTGTTCCACCTCCTCCTCGTAATCACCCTCGTAGTTGTCATCCTGGCTGACGTCAGAAGCAGCAGCAGCAGCAACAGCAGCAGTAGCAGCAACTGCAGCAGCAGGAGGAGCACCAATACCAGCAGCTTGTCCTCGCGGAAACAGAATACGTCGTGCACGTGGTAGTGGCGGTGGCTGTGGCTGTGCTGAAGGTAGGCGTGCGATCAACTCAGTAAACTTGGCGTCGAGCTTGGTGTCGATCATCTTCTCCACGCCATCAATCGCCTCTGTAAATCTGGTCTCGATGTCCTGCACCTGTTGAGACATCATACGTGCAAATTTATCATGTAGCTCCTTGTTTGTCATGTTCTCCCAATCGGGTGCATTCCGCGCCACTTCATCATGTGATCCTGGCATGGTTAGCAGAAAGAGAAAACACACAGGAATATGATCCTACTTCTACTAATGGGATGGATGTGGGGTGGTGGAAAGCACAAATCCGTCAAGCTTTTCTTACGTTCTTACCGATTCTTACCTAGCAGCAGGTGGTGATGGACAACCAACGGGTCAAAACTCTCAGAGATATGGTAGAGCGATGGCCAGGAGGTGTCAAAACGCACGATGTAGAATATATGTGGAGCTGTAGGTAGGCTTGACAAATATGGTAGCAAAAAGATCAACAGTAATCAAAACAGAGATGCAAAGCTGAATAAACACTCAACGTCGGTACTGTGCTGATCCTAGGCTAGACCGTACTAGAGACGCGAGCCTAAAACACCAACGAAAGCACGGCGCGGCACGTAACAACTGTGAAGCACACTCTGAATTTTTGATCTCTCTTTTTTTTTTTTTTTTTTTTTTTGCTTTTTTTTTTTTTTTTTTTTTTGGAAATCACCCTCTTCTACGTATGACAACTCAAAACTATTCTGGCTACAGAGATATCACAAACCGAACGGGTGATGGAACTCAACTCGGATCGGTAGGTGGTGGTGGTGTGTATGGACTCTGCTTGGCGGAACTTGGTGGTGTATCTGGACTCGGATTGGCGGAACGTGGTGGTGTACTACTGTGCGGCGGCGGCGTGACAAACTGTGATCCGAACTCGAAACTCTAAGGTAACTAGACGCTAAGATCAGCAACTCGACACAACGATGCAACCGCAAATTCAACAATGCAAACTACTGTAAAGAAAACTGGACAAAGGCTCGGACTGTTTTGGGACGTGATGATCTAACCCTAATTTTTTTTGTTGGCTTTTTTTTGTGGACTGTAGGTATGAAGAACAGAACCAATCTAGACTACGAAAACTGGTAAATCTCACCGAGCAACCTGGAAATCTGATACCACTTGATAGAGGCGAAAGTGTCCCGATGTTTCGATGAGAAGGTGGAGATCGATTTTGGTGGAGTAGACTTTCACGACTCGACTACGAACGTGCGAAGACGTTGCGCCTTAGCAATCGCTAAACCAACTCCGAGAGGTTATTGATCCCGCGGATGCACGATCAACCTGACCACGAAGGTCAATTCCTGCAAGCAATCGAAGAACAAGCAAGAACTAAGAATTGCAATCTGGATATTGCGAATATAAGATGAAAGATTAACAGAAGTTGGGGTTCCAATGCGGTCTTGGCCTGGTCGGACGACACAAACGAAGAAATCGAAGTTGCGGCTATGGCTAACTTAAATCTAATTAAAACCCAAGTCTAAACGACGCCCTAAGGGTTGTATATATGGGGGAACAGAGGGGATTTTCGTGACCCCTTGGAGGTGGGGTCCGAAAACAACCCTAACTCAATTTCCCCACACATACGGACTCTAAAAACAGCCTATAATGTGGTATTTCGAAATTACATGGGCCCAGCCCAATTTTAAGGTGACGCAGCACCTATAATTGCCCTTGGACGAAAATAATGAAGTGGCATCTCGCGTATTTCGTCCAAGACTTCATGCGCAACTTATGGTGGCTTCAAAGTGCGATAATCACCACTGGAAGCTCCATTAACCTTTCCCGCGCGCGCACCTTCTTCTCCATGCTTGATCCCGCTCCAATGACCATCCTTCTTGTCCATGCTAGGTCCTTCATTCATAAGCAAAACAAAAGTATCTAATTTAGGCAGCATCATATGTTCATGAACAATAGAAGGATTCGCAAGAAACGAAAGTACCTGATAATTTAGTTGACGTGCGCGTGCTCTAGTAACTGGTCCAGTATGTGTAGTTGGTGAAGATGTGGGTGTAACATTAGTAGAGATGTCCTCATCAGTTTTCCATGATGTGATTGCTTCTGTTTTGTGGCAAATTCAATTTAAATGAAGTGTATTGCATTTGGAATGCAAATTCAAACTCCATATGTTGCTCAAATTAGCCAAGTTGCAAATGCTTTTGTTTGATCATTGTAAACCATGTGATCATGTGTGTGATATGTCTCTGATGTACAATTGATCATGTTTGCATTGCAATGGTTCAAATTGGAATAGCATTTGAATTTAATCTGGATTAATTCCAATTAAGCCAAATAGCAAAAGCTACTGGTCCCATTTTAAAATCAACTCAAACATAGTTGAAAGTTGTATATTTGGATTTTTTTTTTCTTATGATCATTTTTCATATATTATATGTTTAATTTGGAGTTAATATGAATTTTCTATGATTTTTAAAAGTTTAAAATGATTTTCTGGATTTTCTGGATTTTCTCTGATTTTCTTTTAATTGGAAAACCAATTATTGCGCAAGCATGACCTCATGCTTGCGTCAGGGGGGCTCTGGCCAGTGGGGCCCCTCTGTCAGCCTCAGTGGGGTGAAAACCATGTTAGTTTAAACTAACAGTGGGTTAGAGGGGCCAGGGGCCCACCCATCAGTGAGGGGTTTGGGGGTTTAGCGAGTGGGTTAGGCCCTAATTAAGTCGGGCCCGCCGGCGGTTAGCCGGCGGTGCCACTGGGCACGACGAAAGCTTGCCGGAGTTGCCCAAATGGCCACAGGCGGGCACGGGATTTGCATTGGGATGTGCCCCGTGCTCGTCCGCACCAAGTGGAGCACGCAGGGGCCACAGGGGAGCTCTGGAGCGACAGCGGCCTCGATTTGCGCGGCGGCCGTGGCTTTGCTCCGGCGAGATCAGGCTTCGGGGAGAGACCGGGGTTAGGGGGAAACGACGGGGAGCTCACCTTGATGACAAAGGAGCCAACGGCTAGGGCTTGGGGAGCGCGGTGACGACGAATTTGACGACGAGCTCGTGCGGGTCCGGCGAGTCGTCGACAACGAATACGACGACTCGGGGCTGACTGGGCTTCTGATCTGCTGCAGCTCGACGAAGAGGAGGGCGCTGGTGATGCTGGACACGCTTGTGCGGCGTCTGGCGGCCGTTGGCCACGCGGGCGCGGCGGCGGTGCTCTCCGGTGCGCTCGGCTAGTGAAGAATCCGGCGAGGGGAGAGAGCTAGAGGGAACAGGGAGAGGGGGAAAGGACGCGGGGTCAGCTGGGCATCTCCGTGGCCCGAGAAGGGGGCAGGGGGCGGCGGCCTCGGCATGCGGGGCACGCAGCTGTGTGCTCGTGCATGGGGGGAAGACGACAACGAGCTGGCGGGCTGGGCCAGCTTTGTGGGCTGCGGGGGGGGGGATGAGTTGGGCCAGTTCCCAAGTAAACTTCCTTTTCCCTTTTTTCTTCTGTTTTCTTTTCTGCAATTAATTTTGTTTTAATAAAACAAATACCAAAACATTTTATAAAAATCCCAAAACTTTAATTTGGACTTATGTGACATATAACTAGGCACTTATAAAGTTTCGGGATTTTTGAAATTCAAATAATTTGAATTTCAAATCAAATAGGGTATTTAATTAATTTCCATGCCCTATTTGGAATTTTTGACAAATCTTGGTGCATGCAGTGGGACCCACTTCACTTTATATGTGATCATGCATATTTATAAGACTTTTCAAAAATACCAGAGGAATTTTTGGAAGGAATTTTTGTCTGGCCATTTAATTAAATTCTTTAGGGATTTTCTTTTCCCCAGTTTTGAATTTCTTTTGAATTTTTTGCATGATGCAAAGGGATCAAGCAACCCAAGCACTTACCCTAGTAGGGGCTGTGACAATCATGCTAGCGTCAGCATGACGTGTGGCCAGCCCTGACTGGGCGGTCCCACTTTTCAGTGGCTAGGGGCTTCATTATTCTTCTGTTTAAATTAAACTTTATTTAATTAAGGCCCTGGGCCCACTGTCATAGAGTGTTTAGGGGGGGATTAGAAGTTAGGGTTAGGCTCTAATGGGCGGCTTGACGCGGTTCCTCTGTAGACGGCGGTGCTATGCCGGAGCAGCGTTCCCGGCCACGGGAGGGCACGGGGAAGGCACGGGCGTGTGCCTCGTGCTTGCGCGCATCGAGTGGAGTAGGCAGGGGTCTCAGGGGAGCACCAGGGCAATAGAGGCGTCGAGCCCGCGGCGGCCGGAGCCACTGGTCTCGACGGGGCGGCGACTCACGGCGCGGGGAGAAGAATGGGAGGTGGGGAATGACCGTGAGCTCACTGGGAGCACGATGAGGGGCACGGCGGGGTTGGGGAGATCCTGGCGGCGGAGGAATTGCTCGCCGGAGCTTGTGGTGGCCGGCGGTGAAATCTTGAAGCAGGCGTCGTCTCTGGCGCGACTTGAGCTCGATTGGCGCTGCAGCTCAACGAAGGCGACCTCGGGGCGTCCACTGGACAAGGTGGCGCGGCCCGAGGGGCACGGTAGCCACGCGGGAGCAGCGGCGCAGTAACGGTGGCGCTCTCTGGTGGCTCGGTCTTGCGCGGGATTCGGCGAGGGAGAGGAAGAGAAGACCAGAGAGAGGGGCAAAAGAACGGGGCGCTTCCAGGCGTCCACGACGACAGAAGACGACGGGGGGGGGGGGGGGAAGCAGGAGGTGGCGCCGGACATGGCATGCCGGCCACGCAGCTCCCAGCCTGCCTGACGCGGGGTAGATGACGACCCTGCCCCCGGTGGGCTGGGCTGGCCGGCTGGGCCAAGTGGGCCTTGCCCTAGGTAAACTCTTTTCTCTGTTTTTTTTTTTATCTTTTATTCTTTTCTGTCTTTCTGTTTTTTATTTGATTTCTAAACCAAAAGAATTTATAAAATTCCAAAAACTTTTATGTGGGCTTAGGAGGCATATATAACTCCACACATAAAGTTTCAGAATTATTAAAATTATATTTAAATAATTTCAATTTTAAATACAATATTTATTTAATTTCCAAGGGCATTTTGGACTTTTAGAATAATCAGAGAGCATGAAGTGGGACCCACTTCACTTGAAATGTGATCATGCCAATTTATGAGATTTTTCAAAAAGTTCAAAGCATTTTTGGAAAAAGATTTTTGTGTGGCCTTTTATTAAAATTATTTTGAGGCTTTTTGCTTCCCCATTTCTTTTTCTTTTGCAAAAATTTCATGATGCTAAAATGCAAGCTAGGTTAAACACAAACCTAAGTTAGGGTTCTAGAAACTCGCCCCCACTCAAAATAATCTCGTCCCGAGATTCAGAAGTCGTTGGGAAGAGGGTGGGGTACTCAGCTCGTAGACGATCCTCTCGTTCCCATGTGGCTTCTTTCTTTGAATGATGTGACCACTGCACTTTGCTGAATCTTATCTTCTGACGTCTGGTGCTACGCTCGGCTTCATCAAGAATACGAATAGGGTACTCTCGATATGAAAGATTATCTTGGAGATCAAGCGTTTCGTGGTCTACTTCGCGGATGGGGTCCTTGAAGCAACGCCTGAGTTGACAGACGTGGAAGACATCATGAAGCTGGGAGAGGTGAGGGGGTAGTTCCAATTGGTAGGCAACTTCTCCACGTTTAGCGAGAATGCGAAAGGGACCAATGTAACGTGGGGCTAACTTGCCTTTGATACCGAATCGTTGGGTTCCCTTCAGAGGAGTAACCCGAAGGTAAGCCTTCTCATCCAGATTATAGCTTTCTTCCCTATGATGACGATCATAATAGCTTTTATGACGAGACTGGGCTGTTTTCAATTTCTCACGAACAATGCGAACCTGCTCTTCTGCATCCTGAATCATATCCGGTCCAAAGAATTGTCTTTCATCGGTTTCTGACCAGTTTAGGTGATAGAGGCGAAGGTGTCCCGATGCTTCGATGAGATGGTGGAGATCGATTTTGGTGGAGTAGACTTTCACGACCCGACTACGAACGTGCGAAGACGTTGCGCCTTAGCAATCGCTAAACCAACTCCGAGAGGTTATTGATCCCGCGGATGCACGATCAACCTGACCACGAAGGTCAATTCCTGCAAGCAATCGAAGAACAAGCAAGAACTAAGAATTGCAATCTGGATATTGCGAATATAAGATGAAAGATTAACAAAAGTTGGGGTTCCAATGCGGTCTTGGCCTGGTCGGACGACACAAACGAAGAACTCGAAGTTGCGGCTATGGCTAACTTAAATCTAATTAAAACCCAAGTCTAAACGATGCCCTAAGGGCTGTATATATGGGGGAACAGAGGGGAATTTCGTGGCCCCTTGGAGGAGGGGTCCGAAAACAACCCTAACTCGGTTTCCCCACACATACGGACTCTAAAAAATAGCCTATTAAGTGTATTTCGAAATTACATGGGCCTGGCCCAATAATAAGGTGACGCAGCACCTATAATAACTCTTGGACGAAAATATTAATGTGGCATCTTGTGTCTCTCGTCCAAGTCTTTATGCGCGCCTTATGGTGGCTTCAAAGTGCGATAATCACCACGGGAAGCTCCGCTGTCCTTTCCCGCGCGCGCACCTTCTTCTCCATGCTTGATCCCGCTCCAATGACCATCCTTCTTGTCCATGCTAGGTCCTTCATTCATAAGACAAACAAAAGTATCTAATTTAGGCAGCATCATATGTTCTTGAATATTAGAAGGATTCGCAAGAAACGAAAGTACCTGATAATTTAATTGACGTGCGCGTGCTCTAGTAACTGGTCCATTATGTGTAGTTTGTGAAGATGTGGGTGTAACATTAGTAGAGATGTCCTCATCATCCTCCCCTTCTTGAATTGAAGTCGTCCTCGACGGAAGCTCATCATCTTCTTCCAAATAAGGCTTCAAATCTGCAATATTAAATGTGGGACTAACCCCAAAGGCTGCAGGTAGCTCAAGTTTATATGCATTATCATTAATTTTCTGCAAAACCTTAAAGGGACCATCAGCTCGAGGCATTAACTTAGACTTGCGCAAATCAGGAAACCTATCTTTACGTAGATGTAACCAAACAAGATCTCCGGGTTCAAACACAACATGCTTTCGACCCCTATCACCAGCAAGCTTGTATCTAGCATTCATGCGCTCAATGTTTTCTTTAGTTAACTCATGCATTTTTAATATCAATTCAGCACGTTGCTTAGCATCAAAATTAACCTTCTCCGAAGATGGAAGAGGCAGCAAATCAATAGGTGCACGAGGTAGAAAACCATAAACAATCTCAAAAGGGCACATTTTAGTGGTAGAATGCAATGAACGATTATAAGCAAATTCAATATGAGGTAAACATTCTTCCCACTGTTTCAAGTTACTCTTTAAAACAGCCCTAAGCATAGTAGACAAAGTCCTATTGACCACTTCAGTTTGTCCATCAGTTTGGGGATGACATGTAGTACTAAAAAGTAGTTTAGTCCCCAACTTAGCCCATAAGCATCTCCAAAAATGGCTAAGAAACTTAGTATCACGATCCGAGACAATAGTATTGGGCACACCATGTAAGCGAATAATCTCACGAAAGAATAAATCAGCAACATTAGCAGCATCATCGCTTTTATGACATGGTATAAAATGTGCCATTTTAGAAAATCTATCCACGACAACAAATATGCTATCCCTCCCATTCTTTGTTCGAGGCAAGCCTAAAACAAAGTCCATGGATATGTCCTCCCACGGAACACTAGGTACAGGTAAAGGCATGTATAAACCATGAGGATTGAGTCGTGACTTAGCTTTTTGACATGTAGTGCAGCGAGCAACAAAACGCTCAACATCCCGTCTCATCTTTGGCCAAAAGAAATGTGTAGCAAGTACGTCCTCCGTCTTCTTCACGCCAAAGTGTCCCATTAATCCTCCTCCATGCGCCTCCTGCAACAACAAAAGACGAATAGAGCTAGCTGGAATGCATAGCTTGTTAGAACGGAACACAAATCCATCATTAAGCACAAACTTGTTCCATGTTCTACCCTCTCTACAATTCTGCAATACATCTTTAAATTCCGCATCATTTACGTATTGATCTTTGATTGTCTCTAAACCGAAAATCTTGAAGTCAAGTTGTGAAAGCATAGTATAACGACGAGACAAAGCATCAGCAATAATATTATCTTTCCCCTTCTTGTGTTTAATGACATAAGGGAAAGTCTCAATAAATTCAACCCACTTAGCATGTCTACGATTAAGTTTTGCTTGACTTCTTATGTGTTTCAAAGATTCATGATCAGAATGTATAACAAATTCTTTGGGCCATAAATAATGTTGCCAAGTTTCTAATGTCCGAACAAGAGCATATAATTCCTTATCATAAGTAGAATAGTTCAGACTAGGCCCACTCAATTTTTCAGAAAAGTAAGCAACAGGTTTAGCATCTTGTAATAACACACCTCCCAAACCAATCCCACTAGCATCGCATTCAAGCTCAAAAGTCTTATTAAAATCAGGAAGTTGGAGCAAAGGAGCATGTGTTAACTTATCTTTCAATACGGTGAAGGCTTCTTCCTGTGCGGTACCCCAAGTAAAAGGCACATCCTTGCGTGTAAGCTCATTGAGAGGTGCAGCAATGGTGCTGAAATCTCTCACAAAACGCCTATAGAATCCAGCGAGGCCAAGAAAACTCCTCACTTGTGTGACCGTTTTGGGCTGCGGCCAACTCTCAATCGCCTCGATCTTGGCTTTATCAACTTCAATTCCCTGCGGAGTAACAACATAGCCAAGAAACGATACTCGGTCGGTGCAAAAGGTGCACTTCCCAAGGTTACCAAACAAACGTGCATTACGTAGAGCAAAAAAAACAGCACGTAAATGATCCAAATGTTCCTCCAAAGATTTGCTATAAATCAGTATATCATCAAAATAGACTACCACAAATCGTCCAATGAAAGCACGTAAAACCTCGTTCATTAATCTCATGAAAGTGCTAGGTGCATTAGTTAACCCAAAAGGCATGACTAACCACTCATATAATCCAAACTTAGTTTTAAATGCCGTTTTCCATTCATCTCCTAATTTCATGCGAATTTGATGGTATCCACTACGCAAATCAACTTTGGAAAACATGGTAGAGCCACTTAATTCATCAAGCATATCATCTAACCTAGGAATAGGATGACGATAACGAATAGTAATATTATTAATGGCTCGACAATCAACACACATACGCCATGTTCCATCCTTTTTAGGCACTAATATAACAGGAACAGCACAAGGACTAAGGGATTCACGTATGTAACCTTTGTCGAGTAGCTCTTGTACTTGACGCTGAATCTCCTTCGTCTCCTCCGGATTGGTACGGTATGGCGCACGGTTAGGCAGCGAAGCACCGGGAATTAAGTCAATCTGATGCTCAATCCCTCGAATAGGTGGTAATCCCGGTGGCACGTCTTGTGGAAAGACGTCAATAAACTCCTGCAAAAGGTCAGTGACAACAGGAGGCAAAGAAGGAGGCAATTCCTCAAATGAAAACAAAGCTTCTTTGCACACAAAAGCATAGCACACATATTGACTAACATCCAAATCCGAAATATCAACCTTAGTAGCAAGCAAAGTTGGACTAGTCAATTTAATTTCATTAGAAACAGCGGAAGAAGATTTGCTATTGGTCTTATGTTGTTGCTCAAATTCTTTAGCTGCTATCTCATTTTCACTCTTATTTTTCTCCTGTTTAGCTTTACTAGCTCTAGCAAGATCATCTTGCACAATTTGTTCAGGAGACATAGGAAGTAAAGCAATAGTTTTATCCTGATGAACCAGAGTAAACTGATTTGTCCTACCATGGTGTACAACATTCCTATCAAATTGCCATGGTCTACCAAGTAAAAGAGAGCATGCTTGCATGGGTACCACATCACAATCAACATAATCAGCATATGCGGCAATGCTAAAGTGCACACGAACAGAACGCGTTACCTTAATCTTACCACTATTGTTAAACCACTGAATATAGTACGGATGGGGGTGTGGTCTTGTGGTGAGAGATAGCTTCTCCACCAACTCCATGCTCGCCAAGTTGTTGCAACTCCCTCCGTCAATGATGATGCGAACCGAACGTTCTTTCACCACTCCCTTTGTGTGGAACAAATTATGCCTCTGGTTTTGCTCGTCCTTCGATACCTGCACACTTAACACACGTTGAGCAACCAAACTAGCATATTTATCTGCATCATCAGGAGCCATATACTCTATATCACGAGCATCATCATGGGCACCCTGATCCTCATGAGCAATGAGAACTAAAGTATCCTCATCATAGTCACTCGCTGACTCATACCCACCATCCGCCGTAATAATCATCACACGCTTGGAGGGACAGTCTTTTGCGAAGTGACCTCCACCTTGGCACCTGCGACATTTAATATCACGATCTCGTGCTTGCCCTGTGGACGCCATGGATGAAGAAGAACTCGCCGCGGGACCACTCTGTGCACCCTTGAATGGTGGCGCTGGCTGTGTCGGTGGCTCCCTGTAAGAATGAGCGGCTGAAGTAGATGGTGGTGCAGCAGGACGTGTGGATGTAGAAGCTCCACGCGATGTCCATGATGTATTTCGTCCTGCAGAAAAGTTAGGTCTCGTAGCGGCCTGTCGATCCTGCACTTCACGTTCAGCTTTACAAGCAAGATGAAACAAACGAGTGATAGTAGTAAAGTCCTTGTATTCTAGAATAGTTTGTATCTCCCTGTTTAAGCCACCCATAAAACGTGCAAGCATAGCTTCATTATCCTCTACTAGGCCGCATCTAATCAATCCAGTTTGTAATTCCTGATAATATTCCTCTACAGAATTTTTTCCTTGTCTCAAACGCTGTAATTTTTGTAACAAGTCACGTTGATAATAAGGAGGAACCCAGCGAGTACGCATAGCATCTTTTAAAGCAGCCCAAGTAGTTGGAATATTATTAGCATGCAATCTACAATGTTCGGACCACCAAATAGATGCAAATCCCGTGAATTCACAAACAGCAGCAGTAACACGTCTATTCTCAGGATATTGTAAACATGTAAAGCGTTGTTCAGTTTCTAACTCCCAAGTAAGATAAACATCAGGAATATATCTACCCTCAAATGGCTTAAGATTCAATTTAAGTTTAGGCACATGTTCATCATCGCGTACCTGAGGGGGTGGTTGGTGTCGACCGTGGCGAATGTTGGGACGTGGACGTCCAGCTGGCTGCTCATAGACCGCTTCCTGTTCCACCTCCTCCTCGTAATCACCCTCGTAGTAGTCGTCCTGGCCGACGTCAGAAGCAGCAGCAGCAGTAGCAGCAACTGCAGTAGCCGGAGGAGCACCAATACCAGCAGCTTGTCCTCGCGGCAACAGAATACGTCGTGCACGTGGTAGTGGCGGTGGCTGTGGCTGTGCTGAAGGTAGGCGTGCGATCAACTCAGTAAACTTGGCGTCTAGCTTGGTGTCGATCATCTTTTCCACGCCATCAATCGCCTCTGTAAATCTGTTATGGATGTCCTGCACCTGTTCAGACATCATACGTGCAAATTTATCATGTAGCTCCTTGTTTGTCATGTTCTCCCAATCGGGTGCATCCCGCGCCACTTCATCATGTGATCCTGTCATGGTTAGCAGAAATAGAAAACACACAGTAATATGATCCGACTTCTACTAATGGGATGTGGCGTGGTGGAAAGCACAAATCCGTCAAGCTTTTCTTTCGTTCTTACCGATTCTTACCTAGCAGCAGGTGGTGATGTACAACCAACGGGTCAAAACTCTCAGAGATATGGTAGAGCGATGGCCAGGAGGTGTCAAACGCACGATGTAGAATATATGTGGAGCTGTAGGAAGGCTGACAAGTATGGTAGAAAAAACTCAACAGTAATCAAAACAGAGATGCAAAGCTGAATAAACGCTCAACGTGGGTACTGTGCTGATCCTAGGCTAGACCGTACTAGAGACGCGAGCCTAAAACACCAACGAAAGCACGGCGCGGCACGTAATCAACTGAGAAGCATACTCTGAAATTTTTTTTTTTTCTCTTTTTTTTTTTTTTTTTCTTTTTTTTTTTTTTTTTTTTTTTTTTTTGCGATGCGGGACTGCGGTGGCTGAAAAAGTGCGAAAAAGTCACTATGGTGGCGAATGTCTTAAAATGAGTTTCTGGACCTAAGGAACGTATGGGCACAAAATTTTTTTACCCCTGAAATTTTTGGCCTAAAAACTGCTCTGGAAAGCGTGCCAGACTCTAATTTTTTTTTTTTTTTTTTTTTTTTTTTTTTTTTTTTTTTTTTTTTTTTTGGAAATCACCTCCCTTCTACGTACGACAAAAGTTTGGTGAAATCCGACTCTAATCAACTCAAACTATTCTGGCTACGGAGAGATCACAAACCGTACTGATGGTGGAACTCAACTCGGACTCGTGTAGCTCGTGGTGGTGTATATGGACTCGGATTGGCGGAACGTGGTGTATCTGGACTCGGATTACTACTGTGCGGTGGCGACGTGGCAAACTGTGATCAGAACTCGAAACTCTAAGGAAACTAGACGCTAAGATCAGCAACTTGACACAACGATGCAACCGTAAATTCAACAAAGCAAGTACTGAAAAGAAAACTGGACAAAGGCTAGGACTGTCTTGGGACGTGATGATCTAACCCTAATTTTTTTTTGTTGGCTTTTTCGTGGACTGTAGGTATGAAGAACAGAACCAATCTAGACTATGAAAAACTGGTAAATCTCACCGAGCAACCTGGAAATCTGATACCACTTGATAGAGGCGAAGGTGTCCCGATGCTTCGATGAGATGGTGGAGATCGATTTTGGTGGAGTAGACTTTCACGACCCGACTACGAACGTGCGAAGACGTTGCGCCTTAGCAATCGCTAAACCAACTCCGAGAGGTTATTGATCCCGCGGATGCACGATCAACCTGACCACGAAGGTCAATTCCTGCAAGCAATCGAAGAACAAGCAAGAACTAAGAATTGCAATCTGGATATTGCGAATATAAGATGAAAGATTAACAAAAGTTGGGGTTCCAATGCGGTCTTGGCCTGGTCGGACGACACAAACGAAGAACTCGAAGTTGCGGCTATGGCTAACTTAAATCTAATTAAAACCCAAGTCTAAACGATGCCCTAAGGGCTGTATATATGGGGGAACAGAGGGGAATTTCGTGGCCCCTTGGAGGAGGGGTCCGAAAACAACCCTAACTCGGTTTCCCCACACATACGGACTCTAAAAAATAGCCTATTAAGTGTATTTCGAAATTACATGGGCCTGGCCCAATAATAAGGTGACGCAGCACCTATAATAACTCTTGGACGAAAATATTAATGTGGCATCTTGTGTCTCTCGTCCAAGTCTTTATGCGCGCCTTATGGTGGCTTCAAAGTGCGATAATCACCACGGGAAGCTCCGCTGTCCTTTCCCGCGCGCGCACCTTCTTCTCCATGCTTGATCCCGCTCCAATGACCATCCTTCTTGTCCATGCTAGGTCCTTCATTCATAAGACAAACAAAAGTATCTAATTTAGGCAGCATCATATGTTCTTGAATATTAGAAGGATTCGCAAGAAACGAAAGTACCTGATAATTTAATTGACGTGCGCGTGCTCTAGTAACTGGTCCATTATGTGTAGTTTGTGAAGATGTGGGTGTAACATTAGTAGAGATGTCCTCATCATTAGGGGTGTTCGACATTTCCGTCCATAGAGAAATTCAAAAGGAGCCATGCCCAAATTAGATTGGAAGCTATTGTTATACGAAAATTCGGCAAAAGGAAGAGAGTTTTCCCATTTCTTTCCAAAAGAGATAACACAAGCTCTGAGCATGTCTTCGAGAATTTGATTGACCCTTTCTACTTAACCACTGGATTGCAGGTGATAAGCGGTGCTAAAGGAGAGGTGGGTTCCCATAGCATTCTGAAAAATTTCCCAAAATCGAGAAGTGAAAAGACTACGACGGTCTGAATTGATTTCCAAAGGAACACCGTGAAGAGACACGATTCGGGAGACATACAAATCCGCTAACTGGCTAGCAGTTATAGACTCGCGAACAGGAATAAAGTGAGCAACTTTTGAAAGTCGATCAATGACAACGAAGATGGCATCATGTCCTTTCTGGGTTTTTGGGAAGCCAGTGATGAAGTCCATACTGACTTTATCCCATTTCCACTCGGGGATAGGCAATGGTCTAAGAATACCAGCAGGCCTTTGATGTTCTGCCTTAACGCTACGACAAACATCATATTCAGCAATGAACTGAGGAATTTCTCGCTTCGTCCTAGTCCACCAAAATCTCTGGCGTAGATCTTGATACATTTTAGTACTACCGGGATGAATCGAGAGGGGAGATTCATGGGCTTCTCTAAGGATCAGTTGTCTAAGGTTCTTATTCTTTGGTACTACTATCCTGTTCTCGAAGTATACAGTACCTTAATTGTCTAGGGTAAAACATTTATCCTTACCACTAGCAATGTTTCCTTTGATGTATCGGATACCTCGAGCACGTTTCTGTGCAGCTTTGATTTGATCCTCAAGAGTTGGCTTCACTACTAACGTGGAAAGGAATCCATAAGGAACAATCTCAAGATTAAGCTTTCGAAGTCCCTCGTAGAGAAGTGGTTGATACTGTTGTAACATGAGGTTGTTACAATACGACTTACGACTTAGTGCATCAGCCATGACATTGGCTTTGCCTGGGGTATAAGAAATTCCTAAGTCATAATCTTTTATCAACTCAATCCAGCGTCTTAGCCTGAGATCATGATCTGGCTGGGTGAATATGCATTTGAGGCTTTGGTGGTCGGAATAGATCTGGCAGTGATTACCAAGGAGTTAATGTCGCCAAGTCTTCAAGGCATGAACAACGGCAGCGAGTTCAAGATCATGGGTAGGATAGTTCTCTTCATGTGGACGCAACTGGTGTGAAGCGTAAGCTACCGCATGTCGATCTTGCATAAGTATGCATCCTAACCCTTGCCGTGAGGCGTCACAATAGATCTCGAAATTCTTTTTGGTGTCTGGAGGCGCAAGTACGGGTGCAGAAGTCAATCTTCTTTTTAGCTCTTGAAAGCTTTCCTCGCACTTGGGGGCCCATTTGAATTTCTTATCTTTCTTGAGGAGGTCAGTTAGAGGCTTTGCAACTTTGGAGAAGTTCTCAACGAAGCGGCGACAATAGCTTGCTAAGCCAAGAAAACTCCTAACTTGCTTAACCGATTCAGGTGGAGTCCACTCAAGGACGGCCTGAACTCTCTCGAGATTGACAGCAATGCCTTTGGCAGAAATCACGTGGCCTAGATAGGTCACTTCTGGTACCCTGAATTCACACTTTGAGAATTTGGCATATAGGCGATGCTCTCGAAGTTTCATCAATACCAGCCTAAGATGCTCAGCATGTTCTTCTTCGTTCTTCGAGTATATAAGGATGTCATCGAGGTAAACTACGACAAACTTGTCCAAATACTCCATGAAGATCGAATTCATCAAGCACAAAAAAGTGGCTGGGGCATTGGTTAAACCGAAGGACATAACGGTGTACTCATAAAGACCATAACGAGTAGTGAAAGTCGCTTTGGGAATGTCCTCGTTTCGGATCTTGATTTGATAATATCCTAATCTCAATTCCATCTTGGAGAGGACAGAGGATCCAGCAAGTTGATCATAAAGATCATTGATCATGGGCAGTGGGTACTTGTTCTTTATCGTCGCTAGAATTAGCGGGCGATGGTCTACGCACATCCTTTCTGTTCCATCTTTCTTCGTTACGAACAGAACGGGGCAACCCCATGGAGATGAGCTAGGGCGGATGAAGCCTTTTGCCAACGAAGCTTCAAGTTGGATTTTGAGCTCAGCTAACTCACGTGGGGCCATTCTATATGGGCGTCTGGATATTGGGGCGGTTCCTGGGATAAGATCTACCAAAAACTCTACAGATTGGTCAGGTGGTATGCCTGGCAGCTCTTCTGGAAAGACATCCGGGAAGTCACGAACCACCGGAATGTCTTCAATGTCAGGAAGGGGAAGCACATTCAAAGAATGCAGCTGGGTTCTAGAGCTTGGTGAGGTGTAGTCAATTGTCTGGCCTGAAGGATGGATGAGTTTAACTTACTTGGCTTTACAATCAAGGACATCATTCTGTCTTGATAACCAATCCATTCCTAGGATGACATCAATGTCTGAAGACTTGAGGGCTATAAGTGAAGCAATGAATACTAAACCCTCAATTGCAATTTCATTCTCATGGATCTCCATAGTGGTGCGCCATTCAGATCCTGGGGTGCGCACTACTAAAGGAGTAGATAACATTGAAAAAGAGATGTCATGCGACAATGCGAAACCCTGGGACATGAATGAATGAGATGCTCCTGGATCAAAAAGAACAGAAGTTGGGATGGAATTGACTGGAAGGGTTCCGAGTACAACATCGGTTGCCTTATGGGAATCCTTAACGGATACATGATTCACATAACCATGTTCATAAGCACGATGCTTGACATTGGAAGATTTGGGTAGTGGCTTACCACGATGAAAGGCCTGCTTGGGATTAGGAATGGTGGCTACATGATTTTGAGGAAACTTTCGAACATTGTGGCCGGATTTTCCACATTGGAAACAAACACCACGTGGAATGAAAGGAACATGAGCACTTGATTGTCCAACAAAATTCCGAGGAACATTGGGTTGAGGTGGACGATATATGGTGGTTGATGGTCTAGAAGCACTTATAGCATGACTGACGTCGCTGAAGGGAATCCATACACAGTGATGAGGACATCCCTACTACCAACACATCTCCAGTTCGTCATGAAGAACAAGTTGATTCAACAAAGAAGAAGGATGATGAGATCAGAATTGGACCTATTACAAGAGCTCGTGCAAAGTTGATAGAACAACAAGTGAACTCGCTCTTAATAGATTCTGATATATTATGTAATGAGAACTTTATACTTCCTAAATCTTTGTATGTTTGCATAATCAGGAATCATGACGAAGACGAGGATCCAGAAGGAGGAGAAGATGAGACATGCTCCAACTTTCGGACGTCCGACCCATTTCGGATGTCCGACATTAGCGAGAAGGATGGCGACCTCCGTATCCAGAAGACCTCCAAAACCGAAGCCGGATTTCCGACAGGATTCGGACGTCCGACGCATCGGACGTCCGACATATGAAGGACGTCCGACATGAAGGTCCTCGAGAAGAACTCCCAATCTAGGACACCTCACCGCCAGAGTCGGATTTCCGACACGTTTCGGACGTCCGACGTGACGGACGTCCGAAACCCATCGGACGTCCGAAACTGCCTACGCGCAGATCAGACGGGCTGCGGCTCTTGTATCCCCCTAGCTTATAAATACCCAGCTCCCACGAGTTTTAGGGTTAGACCACGTTTAGATAAACCCTAGATATTGAGAATAGCTTCAAGCTTTCCTCTTGAATCATTAAGAGTTCAATTCGTATCGATCTGAAGTTCTTCTACTGCAAGTTCTGTGTGATCTATTGTTCCACTGGGGATTAGTAGATTGCAAATTACCGTCTCGTGGTCGACGGCTACGTTGCGCAAGTGTGTGAAGTTGTGAATATCCAAAGGGTAGAGAGCTGTCGCATTGGCAACAGGGATCTAGCAAGGAGAGTTCATTGGCTACATACAAGTTATCTATCATCGCCCTCATATTCACCGTCCGCTTACTGAGAAGATCGGGCCACCCCATATCATCTTGGTATCAGATTTCCAGTGTTTCCTCGGTAAGCATCCACCAAATCCATCTATTCGATCGTTTTTGTTTTCGTCCTATCCAGAAAAAGCCATACAAAAATATTAGGGTTTCTAGTTTTTGCCATAACTTAGATTGCATCGGAGTCATTGTTTTAGTTTGCTGTTTCGTGTGTTCTTCCCGAAAATTTCTCCGCGGTGCGCCATATTGTGGCCTAAAGAGAAAAGTTACTGTAGCAAAATCAAAATCACTGTAGCAGTACTGTAGCAATTTCGTCCAGTTTGGAATAGTGTCAAAAAAAACAAGAGAAAAAGAGAAAAGATTCAAAAAAAAACAAAAAAAAGAGAGAAAGAAGTGTGATCAAAAAAAGAGTTATAAAAGAGTGCAAAGAGATATACAAGTGTTAGAAAGGACATATCATAGTGGTGATCTTTTGAGAGGCCTGTCTTTCGTTTGTCTCCACTGTGTGAGTTTTCTTTGGGTTTGTATCACACGATCAGCACTAGGACTTGACTTCGGTGTAGTTAGGGTGCCATACCTATAGCTCCACCACATATATCCTGCTATGTCGTGTGTTCACTCTTTTACTCGGGTATTCACTTCATCACATCCGTGCACTAGTCTTCCATCCGAACGGGTACGCATTACTATTCACTTTGGAACGGTAAGATTCACCTTTTCTTGTCAGTTTTGAGTGAGTTGTGAGTGTCCACCAAAAGATTTTGATTTAGTGCACTAACCTACTAATCATGTCTCAAAGTGCTTTTGATGTGATGCAGAAACAGGACAAGGATGCGCCAATTACATGGGAGGCATATGAAGGTCTCCGTGATCACTTGACTGGGATGTTTACTAAATCCGCTGATGCGATTGATACAAATGTTCAAGCGGTACAACTAAAAGTGGACGCGACTGAAGCTGCAGTCACCACTATGCAACAAAAACTTGCTGCTATCCAGCAGAGCCTACAACAAATGACAACATCTGTCGCTGGCATACAAGCAGCTATGGTACAACGCCAACCTGATGCTCAGGAAGATGATGGTAGTGTCCATGGTGACAATGCTGATTTGAGGGGAATTCAAGGACGTGGGCGTGGTCTTCAAGGACCGGTTCGCCAACCTCCACTTAGTCTTGGTGCGCGCCGTATACCCATTCAGGAAGAAGATGTCTTGAGCAAGCCCAAGTTTAATATCCCCAAATTTGAAGGGTCCACGGATGTGGAAGAATACCTCACATGGGAGCTTAAGATGGAAAAATTATGGCATTTGCATGATTATCCGGAGGACAAGAAGATCAAGATTGCTTCTTCCGAGTTTGACGGTTATGCTTTGCGTTGGTGGGAGAGTGTGTTGACCGAGATACAAGAAACCAATGGCCAGCCTATTCGTACATGGCGTGACATGAAGGCGACCATGAAAGCTCGGTTTGTTCCCACAAATTACTTACGGACAGTTTTTGATAAATTTCAACAATTGAAGCAAGGTACTATGTCCGTTGATGCATACTATATGGAGATGGAGATGTTGTTGCAACGTGCGCGAGTTCGCAAAGAGGTTGAGATGACTATGCAACGTTTTCTCCATGGGCTGAAATTTACTATCAAGAGTATTGTTGATAGAGGCGGGGTGTCCCGATCTTTCGATGAGAGATAACTATCGATTTGGTGGAGACGACTCTGACGATCCGACTACGAACGTGCAACAACGTCGCGCCTTAGCAATCGCTAAACCAATCTCCGGAGGTTATTGACCACGTCGGAGCACGATCAACCTGACCACGAAGGTCTAGTGCCTGCAAGAAATCGAAGAACAAGCAAGAACTATGATAAAGCAATCTGAATATTGCGAATATGTAGATGAAGTATGAATAAAGTTGGGATTCCAAAAGCGGTCTTGATCTGGTCGTTGGACACAAACCGAGTACACGAAGATGCGGCAATTAGCTAAGCAGTCTTTTTAACTAAAAGAAATCCAAAGAAAAACCCTACGGGTTGATCTACTTATATAGGACTAAAGGGTGGAGGCCAAGGGGGTGGAAGGACGTCCCAAGGAGTCCTAAAACTAAACCTAGGTCGTACAAGGCACTTGGGCCCATGTGGAGGTGATGCAACACCTATTGAGTTGGACTTTGATTCGGATTCTGCTCCTGGGTCGCACCGTTTTCGCAATATCTCCACGCTCCGAAGGAATTTGAAGGTGAAACCAATTGCGTTGGAAACTAGACGAGATAATCTATCACCAGAAAAAAGAATCACCCAATTTGGAGTTCGTATGTAGAAACGGCGGCTGTTTGAAGTTGGGTATATCTCTGCAGTCCGAATCTGAGTCCATGACGTGAAAGACTTGGTCTCTATCTTCTCTTGGGCCAAAAGTGACGTGAAATAACTTCTTGTACAGCACACAATCATGCCCCTTTGTATTGACTTCATTTCTTGATCAAATATAGAGTAATTAATGGTCATATCCATGATAATTATGTCCTCGTCATCTTCATGCTTGAACATGCTCCAATGCTCATCCTTCTTGTCCATGCTAGGTCCTTCATTTGTCAGCAACAGAAATATATCGACGTTAGGCAGCATCATATTCACATGAGCATTAGAAACATTACCAAGAAGCGAAAGTACCTGATAATTTAATTGGTGTGCACGATCTCTAGTAATTGCTCCAGTAGGTATATTAGCAGGGGTTGTGGCTGTAACTATGGTAGTCATGTCCTCATCATCCTCCCCTTCTTGAAAGTAAAGCCGTCCCCGGCGTTTCTTAATCTGAAATGTGGCTAACAAAAGAGACAAGTTGTACATGTTGTATATATATATGTCATCCATTCTTACTTCCCTTAGTTTTTGGACATGTAACACATGTATATATGAGTAACTTTCGTATGTCGTGAAATATATACATATATGATCATCACAATACATAAACGACATGAAAATATTGCAACTCAGTTTGCATATATAAGTGAAGCTCTTATTCATATCTAAAGATGCACAATGCTCATCATTAAACCATCCCAATACCGGTGAAGAAACATTAATGTTTTTCGAAGGGCATGCTACAGCAGGCTTAACTAAGTAGTCATGCAACAAGTCATTCGACGCAGAATCATCACCAAGATTAGAGGTCATATCAAAATGATTAAGAGTTGGCAGTTTCATAATAGTAACATGATTATCCAAAATAGATGGTGTGCTCAAATCAACAGGTAACTCAAGACATGATGTATTAAAGTCTATTAGGCAAGCAACATCTTCATGTGAAGTTATGACATTCTCGAAAATTGGTTGTGTGATGAAACTACTGGATAGCTCAACACATGTTGCTTTTAAATCAGCAAGGTTCTCATGTGGAGGGGAAAGATCCATACTTTTGTCATTACCTTTTTGTGATGATAGATCATATATTGGAGGAGTGCTTACGACAATTGATGTGGTTATGGTAGTGCTCATAGTGGTTGAAGGAACAACCTTCTCAACTTGTGGTATTTGCACATTCCGCTTGTTCGTCTTCTGGGCAAAATGTCTGTCGATTTCCTGTTCAGCTTTACAAGCAAGACGAAACAAACGATCCATAGGATAACACTTTTCATGAATTAGGATGTCCTGAATGTCACGGTTTAAACCTTGCCAAAATATGTCCATGAAATATTCTTCACTTTCCTCTAAAAGAGAATGCAAGAATGTAGTTTCTAAAGCATCATAATATTCTGAAACAGTTTTAGTACCTTGTTTTAAATTTTTTAATTTCCTAACCTTGTCACGAGTATAATAAGAGGGAACGAATCTATATCGCATAGCAAATTTGAGATCATTCCAAGTATTAGGTATATAATCAGGATATAAACTACAATATTCATTCCACCAAATAGAAGCAAAATCTTTGAAAGCACTAATTCCAGTTTTTACTTTCTTATGCTCAAGAAAATTATGGGAAACAAATAAATCATTTATTTCAAACTCCCACTCAATGTATAAATCAGGTCTTAGACGTCCATGAAAGTGTGGTATAGAAACAATAACCTGATCATGTGCATGCTTATGTGTGTTTACCTTTTGCAGTGACTGTTGTGTAGTTGTAGGTGGTGGAAAATCTCCAACTATAGCTGCCGCCCAAGAAGATCTAACTCTAGAACCTGCCATGATTAGTAGAAAACAAGAAACAAATCACAAGTATATGTCCCTATGAACTACTAGGATGTGGTGGTAAAACGCTCACAGGATAGCAAATATCAATGTCTTACTAGTTCTTACCATGCAGCAGGTGGTGATCGGAAACCAACGGTGTCAAAGAACTCCAAAGATTAAGTAGAGCGATTGCCAGGTGAACGCACGTATACACGATGTAGAAATATGTGGAGCTTGGAAGGCTTTAATATGGTGGCAAAAATATCAGCAATAATCAATTCAGAGATGCAAAATTGAATTAACGCTCAACGACGATACTGTGCTGGTCCTAGTCTAGACCGGACTAGAGACGCAAGCCTAGAACACTAATGTGGTCACGGCGTAGCACAACTAGCAGCAATGAATGATATGAAGTAGCTCTGAATAGCAAGATATAAGTGAAGATCATCAACAGAGCAAAGATAATGGTGAAAATAGGCTCCAAATCAAGATACACCAATATTCTCGCTACAACTTTCCTCTGAAATATATTTGCTCATTTTTTGATATTTTTCCTCCAATAGGGCACTGACTTAAGCTTTCCGACGCAATAAGAATCACTCAATTTAGAGTTCGGATGAGGTGTCAAAAAAATTGAGAATCAGCCCGAAATCTGACAAAAACTGTGTTCGGAAACTTTAGAGGTCAAAAAGTCCGTCTTAGAAGCCGATCTGGACTTTCAAATAACACACTAGCTCCAGAACTATTTAGAAGCGGCTCGGAAATATCTTTAATTTGAGTACTCGTGGAGCCAAAACGGACTTCAGATGACAAAGTTATGCCCGTTTTAGTGGACACTGCTCAAAACTGATTCCGACGAGATTTCAAATACGAGTTCAACTAGAGATAGATCCGAAATTTTTCTTCTTTTTTCTCTTTTTTCCTTTTTTCTTTCTTTTTTTCCTTTTTCTTTTTTTCTCTCTTTTTTCAACTCTTTTTTTCTCTCTTTTGTGGCTCTGATACCACTTGATAGAGGCGGGGTGTCCCGATCTTTCGATGAGAGATAACTATCGATTTGGTGGAGACGACTCTGACGATCCGACTACGAACGTGCAACAACGTCGCGCCTTAGCAATCGCTAAACCAATCTCCGGAGGTTATTGACCACGTCGGAGCACGATCAACCTGACCACGAAGGTCTAGTGCCTGCAAGAAATCGAAGAACAAGCAAGAACTATGATAAAGCAATCTGAATATTGCGAATATGTAGATGAAGTATGAATAAAGTTGGGATTCCAAAAGCGGTCTTGATCTGGTCGTTGGACACAAACCGAGTACACGAAGATGCGGCAATTAGCTAAGCAGTCTTTTTAACTAAAAGAAATCCAAAGAAAAACCCTACGGGTTGATCTACTTATATAGGACTAAAGGGTGGAGGCCAAGGGTGATAGAGGCGAAGGTGTCCCGATGTTTCGATGAGATGGTGGAGATCGATTATGGTGGAGTAGACTTTCACGACCCGACTACGAACGTGCGAAGACGTTGCGCCTTAGCGATCGCTAAACCAACTCCGAGAGGTTATTGATCCCGCGGATGCACGATCAACCTGACCACGAAGGTCTAATTCCTGCAAGCAATCGAAGAACAAGCAAGAACTAAGAATTGCAATCTGGATATTGCGAATATAAGATGAAAGATTACGAAAGTTGGGTTCCAATGAGGTCTTGGCCTGGTCGGATGACACAAACGAAGAGCTCGAAGTTGCGGCTATGGCTAACTTAAATCTAATTAAAACCCAAGTCTAAACGACGCCCTAAGGGCTGTATATATGGGGGAACAGAGGGGATTTTCGTGAACCCTTGGAGGTGGGGTCCGAAAACAACCCTAACTCGGTTTCCCCACACATACGGACTCTAAAAACAGCCTATAAGGTGGTATTTCGAAATTACATGGGCCCAGCCCAATATTAAGGTGACGCAGCACCTATAATTGCCCTTGGACGAAAATAATGAAGTGGCATCTCGCGTATTTCGTCCAAGACTTCATGTGCGCCTTATGGTGGCTTCAAAGTGCGATAATCACCACTGGAAGCTCCGCTGTCCTTTCCCGCGCGCGCACCTTCTTCTCCATGCTTGATCCCGCTCCAATGACCATCCTTCTTGTCCATGCTAGGTCCTTCATTCATAAGCAAAACAAAAGTATCTAATTTAGGCAGTATCATATGTTCATGAACAATAGAAGGATTCGTAAGAAACGAAAGTACCTGATAATTTAGTTGACGTGCACGAGCTCTAGTAACTGGTCCAATATGTGTAGTTGGTGAGGATATGGGTGTAACATTAGTAGGGATGTCCTCATCATCCTCCCCTTCTTGAATTGAAGTCGTCCTCGACGGAAGCTCATCATCTTCTCCCAAATAAGGCTTCAAATCTGCAATATTAAATGTGGGACTAACCCCAAAGGCTGCAGGTAGCTCAAGTTTATATGCATTATCATTAATTTTCTGCAAAACCTTAAAGGGACCATCAGCTCGAGGCATTAACTTAGACTTGCGCAAATCAGGAAACCTATCTTTACGTAGATGTAACCAAACAAGATCTCCGGGTTCAAACACAACATGCTTTCGACCCCTATCACCAGCAAGCTTGTATCTAGCATTCATGCGCTCAATGTTTTCTTTAGTTAACTCATGCATTTTTAATATCAATTCAGCACGTTGCTTAGCATCAAAATTAACCTTCTCCGAAGATGGAAGAGGTAGCAAATCAATAGGTGCACGAGGTAGAAAACCATAAACAATCTCAAAAGGGCACATTTTAGTGGTAGAATGCAATGAACGATTAAAAGCAAATTCAATATGAGGTAAACATTCTTCCCACAGTTTCAAGTTACTCTTTAAAACAGCCCTAAGCATAGTAGACAAAGTCCTATTGACTACTTCAGTTTGTCCATCAGTTTGGGGATGACATGTAGTACTAAAAAGTAGTTTAGTCCCCAACTTAGCCCATAAGCATCTCCAAAAATGGCTAAGAAACTTAGTATCACGATCCGAGACAATAGTATTGGGCACACCATGTAAGCGAATAATCTCACGAAAGAATAAATCAGCAACATTAGCAGCATCATCGCTTTTATGACATGGTATAAAATGTGCCATCTTAGAAAATCTATCCACGACAACAAATATGCTATCCCTCCCATTCTTTGTTCGAGGCAAGCCTAAAACAAAGTCCATGGATATGTCCTCCCACGGAACACTAGGTACAGGTAAAGGCATGTATAAACCATGAGGATTGAGTCGTGACTTAGCTTTTTGACATGTAGTGCAGCGAGCAACAAAACGCTCAACATCCCGTCTCATCTTTGGCCAAAAGAAATGTGTAGCAAGTACGTCCTCCGTCTTCTTCACGCCAAAGTGTCCCATTAATCCTCCTCCATGCGCCTCCTGCAACAACAAAAGACGAATAGAGCTAGCTGGAATGCATAGCTTGTTAGAACGGAACACAAATCCATCATTAAGCACAAACTTGTTCCATGTTCTACCCTCTCTACAATTCTGCAATACATCTTTAAATTCCGCATCATTTACGTATTGATCTTTGATTGTCTCTAAACCGAAAATCTTGAAGTCAAGTTGTGAAAGCATAGTATAACGACGAGACAAAGCATCAGCAATAATATTATCTTTCCCCTTCTTGTGTTTAATGACATAAGGGAAAGTCTCAATAAATTCAACCCACTTAGCATGTCTACGATTAAGTTTTGCTTGACTTCTTATGTGTTTCAAAGATTCATGATCAGAATGTATAACAAATTCTTTGGGCCATAAATAATGTTGCCAAGTTTCTAATGTCCGAACAAGAGCATATAATTCCTTATCATAAGTAGAATAGTTCAGACTAGGCCCACTCAATTTTTCAGAAAAGTAAGCAACAGGTTTAGCATCTTGTAATAACACACCTCCCAAACCAATCCCACTAGCATCGCATTCAAGCTCAAAAGTCTTATTAAAATCAGGAAGTTGGAGCAAAGGAGCATGTGTTAACTTATCTTTCAATACGGTGAAGGCTTCTTCCTGTGCGGTACCCCAAGTAAAAGGCACATCCTTGCGTGTAAGCTCATTGAGAGGTGAAGCAATGGTGCTGAAATCTCTCACAAAACGCCTATAGAATCCAGCGAGGCCAAGAAAACTCCTCACTTGTGTGACCGTTTTGGGCTGCGGCCAACTCTCAATCGCCTCGATCTTGGCTTTATCAACTTCAATTCCCTGCGGAGTAACAACATAGCCAAGAAACGATACTCGGTCGGTGCAAAAGGTGCACTTCCCAAGGTTACCAAACAAACGTGCATTACGTAGAGCAATAAAAACAGCACGTAAATGATCCAAATGTTCCTCCAAAGATTTGCTATAAATCAGTATATCATCAAAATAGACTACCACAAATCGTCCAATGAAAGCACGTAAAACCTCGTTCATTAATCTCATGAAAGTGCTAGGTGCATTAGTTAACCCAAAAGGCATGACTAACCACTCATATAATCCAAACTTAGTTTTAAATGCCGTTTTCCATTCATCTCCTAATTTCATGCGAATTTGATGGTATCCACTACGCAAATCAACTTTGGAAAACATGGTAGAGCCACTTAATTCATCAAGCATATCATCTAACCTAGGAATAGGATGACGATAACGAATAGTAATATTATTAATGGCTCGACAATCAACACACATACGCCATGTTCCATCCTTTTTAGGCACTAATATAACAGGAACAGCACAAGGACTAAGGGATTCACGTATGTAACCTTTGTCGAGTAGCTCTTGTACTTGACGCTGAATCTCCTTTGTCTCCTCCGGATTGGTACGGTATGGCGCACGGTTGGGCAGTGAAGCACCGGGAATTAAGTCAATCTGATGCTCAATCCCTCGAATAGGTGGTAATCCCAGTGGTACGTCTTGTGGAAAGACGTCAATAAACTCCTGCAAAAGGTCAGTGACAACAGGAGGCAAAGAAGGAGGCAATTCCTCAAATGAAAACAAAGCTTCTTTGCACACAAAAGCATAGCACACATATTGACTAACATCCAAATCTGAAATATCAACTTTAGTAGCAAGCAAAGTTGGACTAGTCAATTTAATTTCATTAGACACAGCAGAAGAAGATTTGCTATTAGTCTTATGTTGTTGCTCAAATTCTTTGGCTGCTATCTCATTTTCACTCTTATTTTTCTCCTGTTTAGCTTTATTAGCTCTAGCAAGATCATCTTTCACAATTTGTTCAGGAGACATAGGAAGTAAAGCAATATTTTTATCCTGATGAACCAGAGTAAACTGATTTGTCCTACCATGGTGTACAACATTCCTATCAAATTGCCATGGTCTACCAAGTAAAAGAGAGCATGCTTGCATGGGTACCACATCACAATCAACATAATCAGCATATGCAGCAATGCTAAAGTGCACACGAACAGAACGCGTTACCTTAATCTTACCACTATTGTTAAACCACTGAATATAGTACGGATGGGGGTGTGGTCTTGTGGTGAGAGATAGCTTCTCCACCAACTCCATGCTAGCCAAGTTGTTGCAACTCCCTCCGTCAATGATGATGCGAACCGAACGTTCTTTCACCACTCCCTTTGTGTGGAACAAATTATGCCTCTGGTTTTGCTCAGCCTTCGTTACCTGCACACTTAACACACGTTGAGCAACCAAACTAGCATATTTATCTGCATCATCAGGAGCCATATACTCCATATCATGAGCATCATCATGGGCACCCTGTTCCTCATGAGCAATGAGAACAAAAGTCTCCTCATCATAGTCACTCGCTGACTCATACCCACCATCCGCCGTAATAATCATCACACGCTTGGAGCGACAGTCTTTTGCGAAGTGACCTCCACCTTGGCACCTGCGACATTTAATATCACGATCTCGTGTTTGCCCTGTGGAAGCCATGGATGAAGAAGAACTCGCCGCTGGACCACTCTGTGCACCCTTGAATGGTGGCGCTGACTGTTTTGGTGGCTCCCTGTAAGAATGAGCGGCTGAAGTAGAGGGTGGAGCAGCAGGACGTGTGGATGTAGAAGGTCCACGCGATGTCCATGATGTATTTCGTCCTGCAGAAAAGTTAGGTCTCGTAGCGGCCTGTCGATCCTGCACTTCACGTTCAGCTTTACAAGCAAGATGAAACAAACGAGTAATAGTAGCATAGTCCTTGTATTCTAGAATAGTTTGTATCTCCCTGTTTCAGCCACCTATAAAACGTGCAAACATAGCTTCATTATCCTCTACTAGGCCACATCTAATCAATCCAGTTTGTAATTCTTGATAATATTCCTCTACAGAATTTTTTCCTTGTCTCAAACGCTGTAATTTTTGTAGCAATTCACGTTGATAATAAGGAGGAACCCAGCGAGTACGCATAACATCTTTTAAAGCAGCCCAAGTAGCTGGAATATTATTAGCATGCAATCTACAATGTTCAGACCACCAAATAGATGCAAAACCCGTGAATTCACAAACAGCAGCAGTAACACGTCTATTCTCAGGATATTGTAAACATGTAAAGCGTTGTTCAGTTTCTAACTCCCAAGTAAGATAAGCATCAGGAATATATCTACCCTCAAACGGCTTAAGATTCAATTTAAGTTTAGGCACATGTTCATCATCGCGTACCTGAGGGGGTGGTTGGTGTCGACCGTGGCGAATGTTGGGACGTGGACGTCCAGCTGGCTGTTCATAGGCCGCTTCTTGTTCCACCTCCTCCTCGTAATCACCCTCGTAGTTGTCGTCCTGGCCGACGTCAGAGGCAGCAGCAGCAGTAACTGCAGCAGCAGCAGGAGCACCAGCAGCTTGTCCGCCCGGAAACAGAATACGTCGTGCACGTCGTGGTGGCGGTGGCTGTGCTGGAGCGGCCGCAGGCTGTATAGGTAAGCGTGCGAGCAACTCAGTAAACTTGGCGTCGAGCTTGGTGTCGATCATCTTCTCCACACCATCAATCGCCTCTGTAAATCTGTTCTCGATGTCATTCACCTGTTCAGACATCATTTGTGCAAATTTATCATGTAATGCTTTGTTTGTCATATTCTCCCAATCAGGTGCATCCCGCGCCACTTCATCATGGGATCCTGGCATGGTTAGCAGAAATAGAAAACACACAGAAGTATGATCCTACTTCGACTAATGGGATGTGGGGTGGTGGAAAGCACAAATCCGTCAAGCTTTTCTTCAGTTCTTACCGATTCTTACCTAGCAGCAGGTGGTGATGTACAACCAACGGGTCAAAACTCTCAGAGATGTGGTAGAGCGATGGCCAGGAGGTGTCAACCGCACGAAGTAGAATATATGTGGAGCTGTAGGTAGGTTTGACAAATATGGTAGCAAAAAGCTCAACAGTAATCAAAACAGAGATGCAAAGTTGAATAAACACTCAACGTCGGTACTGTGCTGATCCTAGGCTAGACCGTACTAGAGACGCGAGCCTAAAACACCAACGAAAGCACGGCGCGGCACGTAATCAACTGAGAAGCACACTCTGAATTTTTTTTTTCTCTTTTTTTTTTTTTTTTTTTTTTGCGATGCGGGACTGCGGTGGCTGAAAAAGTGCGAAAAAATCACTATGGTGGCGAACGTCTCAAAATGAGTTTCTGGACCTAAGGAACGTATGGGCACGAAATTTTTTCACCCCTGAAATTTTTGGCCTAAAAACTGCTCTGAAAAGCGTGCCAGACTCTTTTTTTTTTTTTTTTTTTTTTCGTGGACTGTAGGTATGAAGAACAGAACCAATCTAGACTATGAAAACTGGTAAATCTCACCGAGCAACCTGGAAATCTGATACCACTTGATAGAGGCGAAGGTGTCCCGATGTTTCGATGAGATGGTGGAGATCGATTATGGTGGAGTAGACTTTCACGACCCGACTACGAACGTGCGAAGACGTTGCGCCTTAGCGATCGCTAAACCAACTCCGAGAGGTTATTGATCCCGCGGATGCACGATCAACCTGACCACGAAGGTCTAATTCCTGCAAGCAATCGAAGAACAAGCAAGAACTAAGAATTGCAATCTGGATATTGCGAATATAAGATGAAAGATTACGAAAGTTGGGGTTCCAATGAGGTCTTGGCCTGGTCGGATGACACAAACGAAGAGCTCGAAGTTGCGGCTATGGCTAACTTAAATCTAATTAAAACCCAAGTCTAAACGACGCCCTAAGGGCTGTATATATGGGGGAACAGAGGGGATTTTCGTGAACCCTTGGAGGTGGGGTCCGAAAACAACCCTAACTCGGTTTCCCCACACATACGGACTCTAAAAACAGCCTATAAGGTGGTATTTCGAAATTACATGGGCCCAGCCCAATATTAAGGTGACGCAGCACCTATAATTGCCCTTGGACGAAAATAATGAAGTGGCATCTCGCGTATTTCGTCCAAGACTTCATGCGCGCCTTATGGTGGCTTCAAAGTGCGATAATCACCACTGGAAGCTCCGCTGTCCTTTCCCGCGCGCGCACCTTCTTCTCCATGCTTGATCCCGCTCCAATGACCATCCTTCTTGTCCATGCTAGGTCCTTCATTCATAAGCAAAACAAAAGTATCTAATTTAGGCAGTATCATATGTTCATGAACAATAGAAGGATTCGTAAGAAACGAAAGTACCTGATAATTTAGTTGACGTGCACGAGCTCTAGTAACTGGTCCAATATGTGTAGTTGGTGAGGATATGGGTGTAACATTAGTAGGGATGTCCTCATCAAAGGGGGTGGAAGGACGTCCCAAGGAGTCCTAAAACTAAACCTAGGTCGTACAAGGCACTTGGGCCCATGTGGAGGTGATGCAACACCTATTGAGTTGGACTTTGATTCGGTTCTGCTCCTAGGTCGCACCGTTTTCGCAATATCTCCACGCTCCGAAGGAATTTGAAGGTGAAACCAATTGCGTTGGAAACTAGACGAGATAAGCTATCACCAGAAAAAAGAATCACCTAATTTGGGGTTCGTATGTAGAAACGGCGGCTGTTTGAAGTTGGGTATATCTCTGCAGTCCGAATCTGAGTCCATGACGTGAAAGACTTGGTCTCTATCTTCTCTTGGGCCAAAAGTGACGTGAAATAACTTCTTGTACAGCACACAATCATGCCCCTTTGTATTGACTTCATTTCTTGATCAAATATAGAGTAATTAATGGTCATATCCATGATAATTATGTCCTCGTCATCTTCATGCTTGAACATGCTCCAATGCTCATCCTTCTTGTCCATGCTAGGTCCTTCATTTATCAGCAACAGAAATATATCGACGTTAGGCAGCATCATATTCACATGAGCATTAGAAACATTACCAAGAAGCGAAAGTACCTGATAATTTAATTGGTGTGCACGATCTCTAGTAATTGCTCCAGTAGGTATATTAGCAGGGGTTGTGGCTGTAACTATGGTAGTCATGTCCTCATCAATTGTGCGGCATCACCAATACTATAATATGAATGATTTATTGCATCTTGCAAGGGAGGCTGAATCCCAGCTTGCAGAAGAGGCACAACTGAAGTCAAGATACTCCACATCTAGCAGATTTTCTCCAAGGACATCCGCGCCTATGGAGAATTATGGTGCCAATACTCGAGCTTCTTCTTTAGTTTCCAAGCCAGCCTCCAATGGTTCTATGGCCAAGAAGCCAGCTGCCCCTGCCACTAGTGCAGGCTCCAACATGTCTACAGCTCTCAATCGCGAGATCACTTGTCATGCTTGCGGTAATCCGGGTCACTTCAAGAGAGATTGCCCGAACAGAAAGGTCATGTTTGTGAATCAAGAAACTGGCGAGTATGAAACTGGTGATGATGAAGATCCTTCCGCATTCGATGACGAGGGATATCATAGTGAAGAAGGCATGGATGCTTTTCCATCGCATGCTCCTACCATTGTTGTGTCACAACGTGCTCTTACAGTGCAGCCACATGTTGATTCTCAGCGCTGTAATTTGTTCCAAACCAAGGCACTTGTTGGTCCCAACAAAGCTTGCAAAGTGATCATTGATGGAGGTAGCTGCCGCAACCTCGCAAGCAAGGAGTTATGTGCCAAGCTCAATCTGAAATACTCACCTCACCCGCATCCTTATTATGTCCAATGGTTGAGTGACAGTGGTGAGATGAAGGTAAATCACATGGTGCGCGTAAATTTTGAGATAGGCCCATACAAGGATTCCGTCGATTTTGATGTGGTGCCTATGACAGTTTGCCATCTCTTATTGGGTCGGCCGTGGTTATATGATCGCCATGTGCAACACAATGGTCGAGCCAATACATATCATTTGGAGTTCAAGGGCAAGAAAGTTAATCTCCATCCTATGTCCCCACAGCAAATTGTGAATGAGTCTCGTCAGACGGTAGAGGTGAATGTAGAAACAACACGAGAGAACAATGTAATAACTGTGAGTGATAATATAACGACAAGTGCGAGAGAGACTAGTTTGCTTACATTAGCCACCAAAGAAGACATGCGAGATCCTACAGCCATTAGGATCCTTATGTTATAATTGTTATAATGCATGATAACGGCATGAGAAAGAAATGAACAAGAATTGCCCACCATGAAGACGGACCTCACATTGGGATTCTTTAACTTAAGGAGAAGCAAAAATGGCATGGCATCATATGATGCCCGTAACGCAATATACTGCAAGCAATGAAGGAGAACGGGACTACGCTACTGGTAAACTACGGTCAACGGAAGAACTGCGATGCTCGGAACATGGCAAATGAAATGAAGAATTGCACCATGTGCAACACATGAGGGGTTCATGTGCAAAAGTGCACATCACCAAAATGATGCAAGCCCATATTGCAAAATGAACAGCACCATTGGGTTCCTCATATTTTTCTACCCCAAAATCATGTATGACATGATATAGTTGGGGCAAGGAAGCACATTCACAAGCAACGCAAAAAGATAGCAGATCTGGATGAATTGCAGCAAACTAAAAAAGAAAAGGAGGAAAACCTCAACTAGGCTGGCTCTCCAACGAAGTGGCCCAAAACCCTCGCGGGGTGTCTTCGCAGTGCCCACGGGCGATTGATAGCAAATGGGCCGAACCCACTGATGCGCTGCAAACAAAAGAAGCAAATAAAAGTGGGGAGCCAATACATCAGGTGGGGATCGAACCCAAGATCTCTCGGCACAAACCACAGTGCCCACGCCACTGCACTATTCTCAGGATCAAAACAAGTTATCTAACGCTAACTTGATAAACAAGACATGCGGTGCAAAAACAAATAAAAGAAAAGTAGAGGAAACTGCAGTATAATCGTTCCCATGGGAGATCGAACCCAACACCTCACGCATGGAACTCTGGGCACCAAGCCACTGCGCCACTCTACAAATCTCAATAGAAAACAGGATCTTCCTAAGCAAACTTATGCACACGTTAAATGACAAAAATATGAGCACATATTCAGTTACGCGCTCCAACGCAAAAATATCAAAAAAAGGGGTGCCTTGTCTCCGGTGGGAATTGATCCCAGAGCCTCACGGTTGTAACCGCTTCGCTAGCACCACTGGGCTATGTCTCCGGGTCGTGATGAGAAATCACTTCGACCAAAGATGAACTAGTCATGCCGCGAGATACAGAACTAAACTGAAGAACACAACATTGCAACTCTGAACTTGACGAAACTGAAACCGGGATTCAGTGCGATGGCGTCGGCTACAGAGGACAACAACGAGATGGGGCTACACGGAGCGTGGCCTAGGATGCCAAAGGCATGGCCTTGCAACACGAGAAGGGGCTCGCGCACATCCTGGCCGCGCTCCTGGACGGACGGAAGCACGCCATGAGCACGGCAACGCCACAGGCACTCGTCCTACGACCATATACACGAGGATCAGGAGGGAAGGGAGGATGAGGCGAGCTCAAAGCGGGGATCTCGTTGTCGACGAACAGCTCAGGGAGGCACCGGCTTGACGGCGAGGCAAAGACGGAGGCAATGGCCGCCGGGTGCGGGGGAGGAGAGAGAGACGAGGCAGACGCGGATGACGAGGACGCAGCCGATGGTCCCGAGCACGCCGGCTCGTTTCCTCGCGGCTGGTGGCGTGCACGGGCTCAGAGAAGATGAGCGCCTCCACGGCGTCGTTGATCGGACGCAGGGGCTCCCAAATTGATCCCATGGACCTTCTGTCCATGGTGTGGCCGGGCAGAGAAGAAGAAGAAGAAGAGGGGAAGGGAGATGGTGGCGGGGAGAAGGAAACCCTAGCGAGGCGAGGGTGTAACAGCCCAGATTTTGCAAAAAATAAAAATTTTGTTTTCGGTGTGAATTGTTTGATTGCCTGAATTGTTTGCGGTGTTTGCATCCCCGATTTATCGATCGGCGATTATTTTCCCCCCTCTCATCTCGTATCCGATGGAGACCGACCCTTTACACCCTGACACTCGACCTTTGCGACACCGGGTTTCGCCCGATCACCGTCGCGAAAACCGCACGAGACCAGCCGCAGCCAACGAAACGAAAAACCCCGTTTAATAATTAAACGGGTTATTTTTATAGCGCGCCGGAAAGTGTTCTCGGAACGGTTCCAACTCGAGGTGAACGCCGCCGGCTCGACGCGCTGATCGCGCAGTTCGAAATTTTACCCGAATCGGAGGTACCGCGGACCCCTGGCGGCCAGAAACGTAAACACCGCGCGCGCGAGAGAAAAACTGGGGATGTTTTTGCAAACTGCCAGCTACCTGGGCTATATAAAGAACACCACACTCCCACCCCTTTCTAGGGTTTCCCTAGCCACAAAATTGCAGCCACCCCCCTTCGTCGGTCGAGTCCTCTTTCTCCATTGTGGTAGTCGTAGTCGTGCTCTGAGCGTGCGGTGTGGATTTCTGTTTCGTTGCGAACGGAATCCTCGCCGTCCGCCCAGCTGTTGGCTTGCTCCAGAAGCCATGCGAGTGTTCGGACTTTCATCTGTCCGAGATGTTCCTTGAATTTGATGCGCTGCAGGCCTCGCCTGAACTTGTCGATTGCGCTTTCGTCTGATATGTCTTCTGCTGAATTCTTGAGTATGGTCCACCGCTGGATGTAGGCTCGCAGGGTTTCCCTGGTTCCTTGCTTGCATGCTCGCAGCTCCTCGAGCAATGATGGTCGCTTGTATGTGGATTTGAAGTTTTCTATGAAGGCTTCACGGAACTGCCTCCATGAGCTGATGGATCCTCATGGGAGATTCTTCAACCAGTGTCGTGCCGAGCTCTCGAGCATGAGCTGCACATACTGCATTGCCGTGACGTTGGTCCCTCGCTGGAACTTGACTGCTGTTAAGTAGTCGTCGAGCCAAGCCTCTGGCTCCTCGAGTCCATTGTATTTTAGCGTTGTGGAGTTCAATTTGAACCCACTCGGCATTCGCGTCTTGTGTATGGAACGCGTGAAGCATAATGCTCCGCATGGCTCAATTTCTTCGTCGAAGGCTTCTTCATCGAGTACTCTTCACGTGCTACGCGTCTTCGTCTGCTGCGGTTGAATTTGTTCTGTGTGATGTCGTCGCGCGCGTCTCGTCGACTGCTGCGGCGCCTGTTGTCGTTGTCGGAGTCGTGCTTCCTGTTTTTGCCGGAGCGTTTGCGCCAGTCGTCGCTGCTGTCGTCGTCATCGGGTGAGCTAGGGTCCCTGTCTGGTGTCCTCTCGCGGGTCGGTCGCCTTGCACTTGATTTTTTGGGTGCTGAGGCGGCGATGGCGTCTTTCATTATCTGCAAGGCCATTGATGTGTTGCGGTCTGGTCTGTTCTGCCTATTTTTCTGGGCGTGAGACAGGTATTCTCGGGCGCTGATAAGGGCTTCTGCTGGTGTGAGGGGTTCCTCTTCGTCATTCTCCTCTTCTAGCTTGAAGTCGTCGTCGAGCTTCCGAACCACTATCTTGTCTGTTCGTCGCAGGTTGCTGAATTTCGATTTATTGCGGAGAGGGGAACCGTGATCCGGAGAGTCGTCTCTTGGAGGTGGCTTGCGATTGCTTTTTCTCTCGGCGGCCAGCCTTTCTTGCCTCTCCAGCTCTAGGCGCCGTTGTCTCGCTTGCTGGGTTAGCTCGCTTGCCAACTTGTTGTATGCCCTGATCTCGTCCCTTGTTGCCCTTGCCGGTAGTAACTTGCCGTGTTCTTGTCCCTATGGTACTTTCATTGGTATGCTTCCCATTTCTCCAGCTTCACGTCGGTCTTGCTGGTGGTTCCGGACTCTTTTGTGTTGCCGTTAACCTGGCGAGTGTTCGGGTCGTCGTCTTGGCCCTTGCCGTTTGCTGGTGGTGCGTCGGTTTCTGCCATGAACACATGGGATGGTGCCCTGACTGCCTTATTTCTGGCGCGTGTGATGCTGCTTTTCCAGGCCGAGGGTCCACTCGAGCGATCATGGGTGACGTGAAGCCTTGGGTTGGGTGGGCAGTCGCGGCTGGCTCGAAGGGTGGCCGCGCGGGTGGCGACTATATCGATTGTTGCTGTAGATGTCATCACGGGTGCTCGGGCGTCGTCCGTGAGGCGGAGTGCGCCCAAGTGGTTGATGTAGAGCTGATATGCTCCGAAGATCAGGTTGATGCCAGAGCGGAGGTCGGCGAAGACTGGTCGGAGAGTCGAAAGGTGGGCCGTGAAACCGAGGGACCCAAACAGATCGGATTCCGCCTGGGTCGTTGGATCGAAGAGTGCTGGTGAAGTCATCGCGTCGGCGGGTGTTGAAGATGCTGGTGAGGCCGCCGAGATCGCGTTCCCAACCTGTGCGGTTCCCACAGACGGCGCCAATTGACGGGGATGTACCCCGGCAAATCCCATGATCAGGGACCCTGGGTTAGTTATGAGAGGCACAGGTTGGACGATAGCTCGTCGGCTAACAGGAGGATATGTTCCTTCTCGATGTTATAGATTGGAGATGGCGATTACAGAGGAGCCAAGGCTAGTGCGCACAAGGCTAGGGTTACAGATTGTGTCTTGGATGATCTCGACGTCTCCCCTCCTAGCCTTTATATACTAGGCTAGGTCTTGGGGAGTCCGTCCTGGATTGCAGATGAAGTTTCCTAACCCTGATCTTGTACCGTACGGGAAGTTTGCACCTTCCTTATGAGTCACGGACTCCTGTGTCGGTGCCAATAGTGAGCCAAGGCTGGGCCCAGGCGACACCTCTTAGGGCCTTCTGTCTTCGGGTACACCGGGTAGGCTCATCCATAGGATTCGTGGGGTCACCCCCTCGTCAACGGTCAACGGAAGAACTGCGATGCTCGGAACATGGCAAATGAAATGAAGAATTGCACCATGTGCAACACATGAGGGGTTCATGTGCAAAATTGAACATCACCAAAATGAAACAAGCCCATATTGCAAAATGATCAGCACCATTGGGTTCCTCATATTTTTCTACCCCAAAATCATGTATGACATGATATAGTTGGGGCAAGGGAGCACATTCACAAGCAACGCAAAAAGACAGCATATTTGGATGAATTACAGCAAACTGAAAAGGAAAAGGAGGAAAACCTCAACTGGGATGGCTCTCCGCCGAAGTGGCCCAAAACCCTCGCGGGGTGGCTTGGCAGCGCCCACGGGCGATAGATAGCAAATGGGCCAAACCACTGCTGTGCTGCAAACAAAAGAAGAAAAAAAAGTGGGGAGCCAATGCACCAGGTGGGGATCGAACCTAAGATCTCTCGGTACAAACCACGGTGCCCACGCCACTGCACTATGATCAGGATCGAAACAAAATAAGCTACTGCAAACTTGATAAACAAGACATGCGGTGCAAAAACAAATAAAAGAAAAATAGAGGAAACTGCAGTATAATCGTTCCCATGGGGGATCGAACCCAGCACCTCACGCATGGAACTCTAGGCACCGAGCCACTGCGCCACTCCACAAATCTCAACAGAAAACAGGATCTTCCTAAGCTAACTTATGCACACGTTAACTGACAAAAATATGAGCACATATTTAGTTACGCACTGCAACGCAAAAATATCAAAAAAGGGGCGCCTTGCCTCCGCTGGGTATTGATACCAGAACCTCACGGTTGTAACCGCTGCGCCAGCACCACTGGGCTATATGGCCTGGTCGGGATGAGAAATCACTTCGACCAAAGATGAAATAGTCATGCCGCGACATACATAACTAAACTGAAGAACACAACACTGCAACTTTGAACTTGACGAAACTGGAACCGGGATTCAGTGCGATGGCATCGGCTATAGAGGACAACGGCGAGATGGGACTACACGGAGCATGGCCTAGGAAGCCAAAGGCATGGCCTTTCACCATGAGGAGAGGCGCGCGCATATCCTGGCCGCGCTTCTGGACGGACGGGAGCACACCATGAGCACGGCGACGGAACAGGAAGTCGTCCTACGGCCATCTACACGAGTATCAGGAGGGAAGGGAGGATGAGGCGAGCTCACAACGGGGATCTCGTCGTCGACGAACAGCTCAGGGTGGCACCGGGTTGAAGGCGAGGAAAAGACGGAGGCAACGGTCGCTGGGTGCGGGGAAGGAGACGGAGACGAGGCAGACGAGGACGACGAGGACGAGGCCGAGGGTCCCGAGCATGCCGGCTCGTTTCCTCGCGGCTAGTGGTGCGCACGAGATCGGAAAAGATGACCACCTCCACGGCGTCGATGATCGGACGCATGGGCTCCCGATTTGATTCCATGGACCTCATGTCCATGGTGTGGCCGGGCAAAGAAGAAGAAGAAGAAGAAGAAGAAGAAGAGGGGAAGGGAGATGGCGACGGGGAGAGGGAAACCCTAGCGAGGCGAGGGGAAAGGGGCGAGAGGAGAGGAAGCTCGGCTAGATAAATGGGAGGGGAAGAAAGGCCGGCTGGAGGGCTCCACCTCCTCCTCCATCGGCACGGCGTGAGAGAGAGGGGGGACCTGCACGTGAGATAAAGAAGAGAGGAGGAAAAAAACGGTTGGGATAAGGAGAGAGGGTTTGGGCTGGGAGGTGAGATGGGCTGGGCTGGGTCAGAGAGAGAATCCGGTCCAACAGGCTAGAAATAAACTCTGCGTTTATTCTTTTTACAAAAGACAACAGAGAAAAAGGCTAAACGAATTAGCAAATGAGTCCCAAAAATCATATAAAAATACGATTGCTGATCCACATGATTTATAGGAGTTTTCAGAAAATGAATTAGGTCAAAATATTTAAGTAATTCACATGACATTAAATTCATTCAAATGCCATTTTGAACTACATCCCCATTTTCTGGAAGGGCTAAATTTTTGGGATTTGGCAGGGAGTTGAATCATGGAAAAAGATGAATAAATGCCAAAGGTCAAGCTTATGGGAGAAGTGAACATGCTTGGGAAAAATGGCCAAGGCCAGACAAGGAGAGAAGAAACAATTCCAAAAATCCTTTTAAATGACATGAAAAATAATTTGGCATTTTTTTATCACATGGATTATTGCAAAAGTAAATGTGCAAATTTTTATCCCAAATGAGAAAAATAAAAATGCAAATTTATATGGAATTTGTTAGTTTTGGGCTGTTACATAAACCCCCTGTCACTTATTAGTGGACCCCTGACCTTTCAAAGTAAATTAAACTGTTAATTAACATATGTGTCCATGACACCTAGGCCCCACCTGTAAGAAATTGGACTAATTAAAATTAGAAACTGTTATGTCCCACTAACATGTGGGGCCCTCCTCTGACTAATCCATGTTTAGACCAACCACCCGTTCTAACACAACAAACATCGATATCCCCCCTCCGGGCCGTTTGTCGATAATCACCCGGAGCCGGAATTTTATCCCCGGATGAATTCCCGCTCCAAGCAACATGCATTGCACTGCGTTAGAACACAGTTAACATTGCATCTGTCGTGTCATGTATCTATTTTTATATGCTTGCTTTCTATTCACTGTTTAACCCCCCCCTTTATTTTTCGGTAGACTCCGCTGCTGGGTACGACTACTACGTCGACGACCCTACCTCTACTGCCGAGCTTCCAGGCAAGCAGAGCCATTCTCTTCCCCAGATATCGCCTACCTTTCCATACATTTCTTGCACTAGGCATTGTTACTACTACTGCTACGTTACAATCCTATTCAATTGCATAGCCTGTTTTTGTCGCCCCTTGATGTACCTTCCTTTATCCTATGCTTCCTATAAATATATATAATATTCAGCAGTGAGCCCTGCGCATTGTTAGCTAGGATTAGATAGCGGGCATGATCACTCAGGGGAGTGAACGCGCATACAATAATTATAACTGCACAGGTACGGTACAATGTAGACACCGCCTCAGGCCTCTGCCCCGGCTCTGTCGAGCCACCTCAAGTGTGAGCTATCGAAGAGTAATCCTCGTACTCCACTCGTTGCTGACTCTGTATAGACGCTCTAGGTACCCGAGCAACGGTTGTCCTTAAAGGTAAGAGCCGGGCGACCCAACGGTGCCCACGAGTGGTATTGCGATGGGACGATAGGGAGGGTACAACCAGTGTACCGGTGCGCTTGGACCCTGATCGTTGGCCGCGAGAGTTACCAAACCACGAAAGTCGAGCTCATCTAAGAGCACACGCGAGCCAAGGTAAGGAGACGGGTCACCTTGTTGGTAACCGCGCGCTTTGACGGCACGACAAAGCAGGAGCCGATGTACTGGTGGTCCTGGTTGCTGTTCGTTGTCCGTTGTGTGAATTAGTCGGGCAACGACAAAGGTTGTCCGCGAGATAATAAAATGCCTAAGGGTTCAGCGGATGACTTGAGTAGCCTTTTGGCTTGTACGCGCTGCCTACACGTGGGATAATGAGTTATGGGATCCTCTGCATCGTAGTCTCGTTCGAAGACTCTTCAGACGTCAGTAGTACCCCGGGCTGATTGCCGGGAAGTGCGGTGTCTTCTTTGCTCGAGCTGTGTTATTTTTTCTATGGCTTCACGGCGACCCACGCACCCTGCAGGAGTACGTCAGGGTTAGGGTCCAAGGCCCTACGTAGTTAGGATTTAGACCGGCGGATGGCCTCTATGTTGAGTTTGAAAGATGGAATACTTTGTGTCGGATAGCCTCGGTGGGGCATTCCCTAACAAGGTGTACGCCATCCTGGAGATTCGTGCATTGTAGTATAACAGAAGTGCACCCATGCAGGTGTAACAGCCTAGATTTCACAAAAATTAAAAAAAATATTTTCGGTGTGAATTATTTGACTGTCTGATTTGTCTGCGGTGTTTGCATCCCCGATTTATCGATCGGCGATTATTTTTCCCCCTCTTATCTCGTATCGGACGGAGACCGACCCTTGCCACCCTGACACTCGACATTTGCGACACCGGGTTTCGCCCGATCACCGTCGCGAAAACCGCACGAGACCAGCCGCAGCCAACGGAACGAAAACCCCGTTTAATAATTAAACGGGTTATTTTTATAGCGCGTCGGAAAGTGTTCTCAGAACGGTTCCAGCGTGAGGTGAACGCTGCCGGCTCGACGCGCTGATCGCGCAGTTCAAAGTTTTACCCGAATCGGAGGTCCTGCGGACACCCGGCAGTCAGAAACGTAAACACCGCGCGCGAGAGAGAAAAACCAGGGATGTTTTTGCAAACAGCCAGCCACATAGGCTATATAAATACCACCACACTCCCACCCCTTTCTAGGTTTTCCCTACTCCAAAATTGCAGCCAGACTCTCCACTTTGCCCCAATCTGCCCAAAATATCCCCATTTTCGTCCAACCCTAGCCCCTGCCCATCTCCAGCCGTCAGATCTAGGAACGGAGGTCCCAGATCGTGCCATGTGTCCCTCCACCTACCTCCCCTTTTCCCTCATATCCCCTGACCACCCTCTCTCCTCCCTGCAGCCCCCTGGTCGGAGCTTCATCGGCCGGCGAGGCTGCCGCCCGCCTGCAGACCCGATCGGGTCTCCCCGATCCAACCACCGTGCCCCCAGGTGGGCCGCGCGCCTCCAAGGCCGAGCAGCCCAGCACCAGGGCCCCAAGCCGCAGTGCTTCTGTCGCCCCAGGCGAGCTGCAGCAAACCGACGCCCACCCCTGCTCATGGGCTTGGGCCACTCGGTGAGCCCCGGCCTTTTTTTTTTCTTCTGATATGCTGTTGGGCTCGTCCCATGAGCTATTTTGTGCACTGTGCGCACTTTAGTTAAACCGCGCACGCCCCCTGTTAGGCCCGTGTACAGTAGATTTCGGCCCGTTAGAGTTTTTTTCCTTTTCTAGTTTATTTATTTGGCAGATTGTATTAATTTTTGCGGTTCCCGTATCTATTTAACGGTAGCTTAACAAAATGTGCTCTTTTGCCATGTTTGACTTTGTTTACATGCTACTTTACTGTTATTTACACTGCTTGCCACTGTAAACTGTAATTGCCATAAATTTTTAACCGTTGCTCGGATTAAAATGTTTCTTATATGTAACTTGACTAGAATTGCGTGTAGGTTGTGTTTATGCTATTCTTTCTTGCTAATAAAAATAATAAAATATTGTTTAGGGGAAAACAGTACCAAACATATTTATTTTGCGGGGTAAATAGCGATATGCCATGTGTAGGAATTTTTACCCTCTTAACTTGACTAGTATAGGTAGATTATTTATGTTTCATCTCTGCCATGCTTGAGTGAGTTGCCATGTTAACAACCTTTGTTGATCACCGGTAGCTAAACAACTTGAACCTTTCTAAATGTGCGGTATCGTCGTGTGTGACGAGTACTCCACTTAACCTGTTAGTAACCGCTCTCGACGGTAGGTGCGATGTCTCGTGTTGCCTTCTTGTTGATGCTTGCTCGTGTTTTCCTCGTAGTGATAGATGCTTGCTCGTTGATTGCTTTCCAGTGTTTACCGTCTTGTGTGCTTCCGCGGGTACCTCTCGGAGACGATGCGAGCTTGCGATCAACTACACCTTCGGAACCCGACTTATCAACAGGCAAGGACTATGCATTACTTATGATCCATTCTATTTCAACCAGCGGTTTGCATGCTAGTATAGGATAGGTTCGATGTTTGATCCTACCACATGTTTACAACCTCTTTCAAATCGATACAGGTAACCATGTACTGCTGTGTTACTATTGCTCGTTGCTCAGCCCCTGTTACTCCTTGATTTGGGATATCACATTATTATTTTTAATGTTGATGATGATATGATTATTATAATGTTGACTATATTCGACGAAGGATGAAAGGTCTAGGCTATCCCGCCCCGACGCTTTGTTCCATTCGAGTCACCTAGGACCCGAGTTCCGGGTATTGGTTTTAAGACTGAGCGTGCCTAACCGCGTGTGGGATTTTATGGGGTCCCCTTTTCTTACCTACCTAGCTTTAAACATTTCTAGTGGTGGCCCAAGATGATTTACCATTTGAAACCGTGTGTGTGCTGGTCGGCCGCCAGTAGTTTTCAAACCAACCCGGACTAGTGAGGACATAGTTCCCTTGCTAGCCCACCTTGTCCGGCTGAGGACCCGGTTTCCCATGTGTGATTAACCGGCTATCCAAACCTGCGACAGACGGTAGAGACCAGATCGAGAGAGCGGACGGCTCCAGAGATGGATGTCGACTCACGGGGGCCACCCGGATTTGTTCGTTGTTAGCTAGAGGGACCTGTCGTTTCGGATCTCTTGGAACTAAATCATAAAATGGTTGCCTATGATGGGTAGCAACTGAGAGAGATGGGCGTGCGTGCGGAGCCTCGTAATGGGCAGTTGGTACACCCCTGCAGGGTTAAATCTTTTCGAGAAGCCGTGTCTACGGTTATGGACGACTTGAGACCTACTCCTTGTTCATAGACAACAACAACTGATGATAATCTTAATATAACTTGATCAATGTGTGTGTGCCTTGACTTCTTCTTCTTCGTCGGGATGCGAAGAGGAGGACAAGGATAGGATAGGTGTTATGCTTGCGTAAGTAGTTGATAGCAAGACTTGTTGGAGGCGATTCCTCATCGAATTCTTGGCTTCTTACCTTACTCTCTAGATCGTTAGCCTCTTCATAAATGCTACTGCGGCAGCAACCTCACCACTTACCCCATCCTTACCGTAAACTACTAGTTGTCCTAGAATGACGAGTGGTGAAGTCCTTGCTGGGTCAGTTGACCACTACAGTTGCATGCTGAGTACTTCTGTACTCATGATACTACCTACAAACTCTTTTCAGGGTTCTGAATCGACAACAGGTATGGTGATCGACGTTTTACGTGGAGACTCGACGACGACTAGTTAGGCGGATCCCGGCGGAGGGCTTGGACCCGTGTGGTTATGGGGATCGATGTTTTTATCTTTGTCAGTAGGCTTTTGATTGTAGTCTGTACTCAGACATGTATCTTCCGCTGATGTATTGTATTAAGGCAGTTGTATGCCGATTGTATGAGATGGTGTATCCTTGTATCTGTAATGTTGTGATATCATGTTGGAAATCCAGGGCATATGACTTTGTCATATGTCGCGGTGGGACCGATATGTGCTTCGTCCCCGGATCTGGATGGAAACATCTAGATCTGGAACAGTACCGCATATCGGGCCTTACAGCAGGGAAGATTGATCTATTCAAATAGCCGTGTCCACGGTAACAGGACGCTTTTTGCTGAAGCCAGATCCTACTACTACAAACTATTATTACTAAACTGTTTGGTTCCAGGTTTGCTTCCTCGCAAGGAAGTCGGGGAGGTGATCTCGGAGGCATTGTTAATTCTTACAACTTACTATTATACAATATATGCTGCAACAACTTCTGCTGCATTTTTTACTTTATGTTTTATATAAACTGTTGGCTATTCTCTCCCCATGCTTCAAGACTCATCTGAAGATGCTAGTCTTCGATGGGCCCAGCCTCTTACCCTTATTCTGATTTCTACCTTGCAGTCCACTATATAGCCTCCCCTTTCCATTTGATACAATGCATAATTTCTTAGTAGCGGACATAAGACTCGCGGGTATGCTAGATACTCATCCTTGCTTTATTCCCCCTTTTGTTTTGCCTGATCGGTCGCTGCTGTCGACGTTGGAGCCCAGGAGCAGGAGTACCCCGGAGGCGACTACTACGACGTCTAGTTCCCCGTCGACCAGGAGTAGTTCGGTGGATCCTAGGTAGGAGGCCTCGCCTTTTCGATATGCATCCCTGATGTCATTTGTGCTAGCCTTCTTAAGGCAAAACTTGACTAACTATGTCTGTTCTCAGATATTATGGCTTGTATAACTTTGTATTCGGATCCTCGTGATCCTTGGTTTGTAATATCAGATTTATCTTATTTGAGTATAGTGTTGTGCTGTGATATTATCATTGTGGCACCCTGATTTCGGTCGTGTACCCTGCGTGTATGATTACTGTACACGGCTTGATTTTGGGGGCGTCACAAGTTGGTATCAGAGCCAACTGCATGTAGGAAGCCACCCAACCACTACTTGGTCAAAGTTGAGTCTAGTCTTTGAAAAACTATTTTGCTAACTTAATGTTTGGCTTATGGGCCCACATCGATATCACCCCGTTGTGATATCTATGGTATTAGGATCCTTTTCTCCTTACCTATGCTCTGGGACTCTACTCTCTTATCCTTGCTGGTAAGGTTTACTAACTCTGATAGTAGCATCACGTTCTCATGATTCCACCCGGTGTTCTGGTGCTTACCCCTTGATTGAGTCGTGTCACAGGAGTTCTGACCCAGGTCCCGGACCGCGGATCCCCTTTCTCTTGCAAGGCAGCCCGCATGTTCTTTGGCACAAACTCCTGTGGCCAACATTTTTCTTGCGGCCTTATTGACTTAGCAGGAAGCTATGTCGCGTCGTGTATTCCTTACCGCGGTCTACGCGCCGCCTAGTGTGTCCTTTTTCCTTAATTTCTACGATGTTATGCTGCCCAATTTTCGATTGATTCCGTGTGCGGATGTATATGTCTTATATGACTACTCCTATATATCCGCGGCTCCTCTTCGTTGTCGTTTTACCTCATGCTTGTTTCCGGTATCTCGTTAAATTTTCATCGCTGAAATAACCCTGTTAAATTCTAGCAGGATGGCTGGTCGTGGTGGTTGTGGTCGAAGTCGTGCTGCAAACAACCCACCGCCGACGCCGGATTACATGGCCGCAATGATGGAGCAGTTCGAGCTGAACCGTCAAATCCTGCAAAATGTCATGGCTCAGTTCCCTCAGCCGAACCAACATGGGCACCACCATCAGCATGCCGCAGTGACTCTGCACGATTTCACCCGTCTCAACCCCACTATGTTCCACAACTCTGTTCAGCCATTGGATGATGATGACTGGCTTCCCGACATCACTCACGAGCTGGAGTCTGCTAATGTCGATCCAACCGACTATGTGAACTTTGTGTCCTATCACCTGAAAGGCGCCGCTGCTCAGTGGTGGAGCACCCACAAGCGTCCACTGCCAATCGAAGAAGTCATCACTTGGGATGAATTTCAGTCAGCTTTTCGCGCTCGCTACATTCCTCAGGGGATCATGGACCGTAAAGGGGAAGAATTCCGAAACCTTACTCAGGGCAACATGACTGTTTAAGCCTATCAACGCGAGTTCATCAACCTCTCTCGCTATGCGGAAAAGAGATCCACTAATGCTCACAGACAGAAGCAGTTCCGCCGTGGACTCAATGCAGACCTCAGGCTCGCCCTTGCCGTTCATGATTTTGCCAACTTCTCCACCATGGTGAACAAGGCTATCACCGTCGAGACTGCCCAGATGGAGTTCAAGGACACACAGAAACGCTATCGTGATGTTGGCTCATCTTCTAGCGCAACACAGAAGCGTCGCATCTGGTTCCCTCATAGTGTGACCCACTCACCTGCCCCTACTCCGAGGTCGTCATATGTTGTATCCCGTCTACCTCCGCCACCGCAGATGCCAAGGGCTCTACCTCCACCACCCAATGTTGCACCCCTTCATCCTAAGGATGGATTATGCTTAACGTGTCGCTAACCTTGACATTTTTCCAGAGAGTGCCCCCAGAAACAGAAGCAACTGGTAGTTCACCCCGCTGGCCGCGGAAATGGTCGTGGCAACAACAGGACCCCAACTATAACACTGGTTCTGCTGCTCATGCTCGTGGACATGCTTACAACATTAATGTTGAAGAAGCTCAGGAACAACCCGCTACTGTGATGGGTATCCTTCTCGTTAATTCCGCACCTTCTACTGTTTTATTTGATTCAGTAGCATCGCATTCATTCATGTCGGAAGCATTTGCATTATCACGTAACATAACGTTTGAGAAGATGAACCCGCCGATGGTTGTCCACACCCCTGGAGGACGTTGCCAAACCTCCATGATGGTACACGATGTCACCATTGACGTCGAAGGGATTATATTCCTTGTGACCCCCATCATCCTGAAAAACTCCAACATAGAACTCATTCTGGGCATGGATTGGTTGAAAGTTCATGATGCCACACTGTATTGTGGCACCAGTAATGTCCAAGTTTTTCACCCCTCCGGCGAGATTGTTAACCACACCACCTGAATTACCCGTGATGCTGAAATGCATATCTTTATGATGAATTCTTCTAATATCTCACCTCAGGAAGGAATTGAGAACGTTCCGGTCATTCGCGATTTTCCCGACGTCTTCCCAGAAGAACTGCCGGGAATACCCCCAACCAGAGAGGTGGAATTCGTCATCGACTTGAAACCAGACACTGTTCCTATTGCCAAGCGTCCTTACAAGATGCTGCCACATGAACTCCTTGAGCTTAAGGAGGAAATCGACACGGCAATTCAGAAAGGATTCATTCGCCCTAGTTTCTCTGCTTGGGGAGCACCTTCGCTCTTTGTCAAGAAGAGTGATGGCACCAACCGTTTGGTCCAAGACTACCGACCTATCAACTAGGCAACAATACAGAACAAGTACCCACTTCCTCGGATCAACGATCCATATGATCAACTTGCTGGATCTACGGTGTTCTAGAAACTCGACTTGAGGTTGGGTTACCATCAGATCCGGGTCCGTGAGGAGGACATTTCGAAGACCGCCTTCATTACTCGCTATGGTTCATACGAGTACACCTTCATGTCCTTTGGCTTGACGAATGCCCCAGACACCTTTTCCCGATTGATGAACTATATATTCATGGAATACCTCGACAAGTTTGTCATGGTTTATCTAGATGATATCTTAATATACTCCAAGAATGAAGAAGAGCATGGTGAACATCTTCGTCTTATACTAGAAAAGCTTCAAGAACACAAACTCTACGCTAAGTATTCTAAGTGTGAGTTCTGGCTTCCCGAAGTGACCTACCTTGGTCACGTGATTTCCAAGGATGGCATTGTCGTCCACCCAGAACGTATTCAGGCTCTCCTGGATTAGACTCCCCCAAGACTTTCAAGCAAGTCAGAAGTTTCCTCGGACTCGCCAGCTATTGCCGCTGTTTCGTCGAGAACTTCTCCAAGATTGACAAGCCCCTGACTAATCTGCTTCACAAAGTTGTCAATTTTGAGTCGACAGACAAATGTCAGGGAAGTTTCCAAGCTCTCAAGGACAAGCTCACTTCTCCTCCGGTTCTTGCTCCCCCTGATACCCGGAAGGACTTCGTGATATATTGCGACGCGTCTCGTCAAGGATTAGGCTGTGTCCTAATGCAAGAGCGCAAAGTGATTGCTTATGGCTCTCGTCAGTTGCGTGTTCACGAAGAAAACTATCCAACGCATGATCTCGAATTGGCAGCGGTAATTTATGCATTGAAGAGTTTGTCGGGACCCGGCGTTTTCATATGCAAGTCCTGTCACAACACAATCATATGGAGAGCCGAGAGCCATACCCACTTGTCTAAGCAGACAAGGCCAAGCACAGAACGCTCTCGGAAAGCATCGAACGTGAGGGGCATCCCATCTAGGCCAGAGGATCAACAGAGATGGTTCCTCATCGTCCGCACAAAAGTCTAAATGATATGGGTGGTGAAATACCATACTCATAGACAAGTCGCCTCAACCATACTATCGATTATATTCTAACACTCACATAAACATACTCCAGTCCGATCACTTAGTCGGGGTCTCGGGCGGGGTCGATCATACAACAAAGTGTGCCACGTGACAGAGTCACGAGCAATCGCATCACGATGCCCCAAGCTGCGCACATCTAAGGGCACTTGGTGTATAAAAGACCGGCAGCAAGATCACAACCAAGCTCTCGAAAACCCATACTAAGACATGCACGTTATAATCATACACGCAACATACATGTCTAGTATGAACAGCAGGTATCATCACATTACTCTACAAAGTTTGCAACTTTATTGACTCTCATATATATAGTACAAGCAGAGATCACAAAACTGTGATCCAACATTACATCAGTACAATGGAAGCGAAGTATGTATGGGTACAAGCAAGATTAACAAATGGCTTAAGAAGCCTTATTTAAACACAAGCCCTCCACGAGGGAACCAGTCTGCTGACTGGGACTACACTAGCTTGGCTTCAGTCGTCGAGCTCCAGGAAGAATCCACATTCGGGGTCAGTGGGTTCATCTAAAACATAGAATAAGCAAACGTGAGTACAAAGTCGTACTCAGGAAGACTTACTTAGGAACTATACTACTCATGCACATGTATCAAGGTAAAGGGAGGTGGGGTTTCAATGCAGAAGTGCCAGCTTTGACTTGGCTAGTCCTGTACTACGAATACCAGAATGAGGTAAGAAGCGTACATGAGTCCATCTATCCAAGTCTCCCAAACAATTACACCACTATGGTACCTTCCTCGACTTCCCATGAGAAAGCACGCCATAGCACTCACGCTTATCTTGGCAAGTTTTATAAGTATCTAGTTCAAGTTGTCTAATAGTCAAGTTAAGCTTTCCAAGCAGTCCATAACCGCGGACGCGGCTATTCAAATAGTTTTGTTAACCCTGCAGGGGTGTACCACTACACACACATGACCATCAGTTACCTCCTTTGGACTCGACACCATTCAAGGGGTGTCGGCGAGGATGATCACCACAACACTTCGCACACAGCTCTGTTCTAGTCCAGAGAGTCACCTATCTGAGGGGGATCCGTATGGAAGTCCGGCCGAGGTTCCAGTACAGCCTCAAACGATGTGTGCAGGGTCCCAAGCCGGTATGATTAGCCGTTCTTCCACTTCGCAGACCGTGCCACAACCCTAACAGAACTTGCAAACTAATGCCACTTCTGGGGTTCGAAACGGGGTGAGGTACTAGGTCAAGAGGGGTCAGTGAGCCCAATGTGTGGTTGCACTCTTCTTCTTGGATCCCCACACAAGATATCGGATTTAAGGCGGTGTTCAACGAGACAACCCACTGTGTACTTCTACACATCCTCTCATCGTTCACCTTGTATTAGGGTGGATTCACCGACACAGTTTCACCTTCATCAACACCATGATCACTACCATCCCGACTCATAGATCAAAAGTATCCTCATTATAAACTCTAAGCATGCAATAAGATTTAACAGTTGAAGGGGCCACCTGATACCAATCAACTCCTATGTCAGCTAGGATTGTGGTTTGCTTACTACTGTGACAAGATGATAGTTCACGCAAAGGATATGGGTTCAACTATGCAGTAGAATCGATAACAAGGTGATCATCCTATTTTATGCATAAGCGAGACTAAGAGGGAAATGGGTTTTTATCGACATGATCAAAGGGGGGGCTGCTTGCCTTGCTGACGAGGGTCGTACGGGGTATCTTCAACGGAGGGGGTGATCTCGGGTTCCGGATCCACCTGTTTCTATAGCAAACAACACAAACAAGCAATCAATATAATTGACAATGCACAACCACATGATATGATGTTATAGCATGAGGTTCATTGTGCTGATGTATTGAACATTCTATTTAAATGGAGTGTATTACATTGGGTTTTGCAAATTCACTTCAAATTTGAATTTAAAAGGGTTCCATATGCACATTTGCTTCTGTTCACCCAATTTAAATTGGTCAAACATGAAAAAAGTCCATATTCAGAATCCTTGCATTTTTCTGATAATTTTACATATATTATTTATTTAATTTCGAGTTGTGGTTAAAAAGTTATTGAATTTCAAACTTTATTCAATATTCTGGAATTTCTGATTATAATTTAAAATGGAAAGGATTTATTGTGTCATCCTTGCGTCAGCATACGTGGGGGTCTGACGAGTGGGATCACTTTGTCAGTGGGGTTAATTAATTGCCCGGTTAGTTTTAAACTAACCCGTAGTTAGTTAGTGACCTGGGCCCACATGTCAGTGGCCCAGGGGGTGTTTAGCGGGGGGGGGGGGGGGGGGGGGTTAAGCCATAATTAACAGGGCATGCCGGCGGTTAGCCGCCGATGGCAATAGTGCACGGTGGCGTTGCGCAAGACGGCGGCACAAGCCACCGTTTCGCATGCGGAAGGCACTGGGGTGCTCCCCGTGCTCGCCCGCTTCACCCTGCAAGCACTGGGGAGCCTAGGGGGCACCGGAGCCTCGCCGTCGTCAAGGTGCAGTGACGGCCGTGGCTCGGGTTTGGTGGCGTGGTGCTACGGTAGACGGGGAGGAGCTCGGAGAGAGGGGGTCGACGTAGGAGCTCACCCCTAGCGCGATGGAGGGATCGGGGAGGCCGGAGGAAGCAGAACGGCGACTAATTCCGGCAATGGCGCACGGAGGCCGTGGTGGAGGAATTTGATGCGGGCGACGTCTCCAGAGGGATTCAGCTCGATTCTCTGCACACGGTAAGCAGGTAGACGGAGGTGAGTCTTCTGGACACCTCGGCGAAGCTTGAGGAAGACGATGGCCACGCGGGTGCGGCGGCGCGCTCTGGCGTGAGCTTCGGGTGGCGAGCAGAACGGCGAGGGGAGAGGAGGAGGATGAGCCAGAGGAGGGAAAAAATCTGCACGGCCTCTCATGCGTCTCCGTGGCGCAAGGGAAAGGCCTCGGAGGCTGCTGCGTGGCCAGGGCACGTCGACGGCGTCGGCATGGACGCCACCGAGGTGCTTGGCTCGGCGGGGAGGATGACGCCAAGAGGGGCTGGGCTACTGGGAGGTAAGTTGGGCCTCTTCTCTCTCTCTTCTCTGTTCTTTTTCTTTTCTATTTCTTTTCTGACATTTGTTTTGTCTTGGCTAAAAAAATAGCTAGACATTTTTTATAAATGCCCAAAATTTATATATGGCTTTAAGTGACCAGTGGCTAGTCACATCCAAAGTTTGAGCATTTTTTAAATTCAAAATATTTGAATTCAAATTCAAATACGGGTATTTATTTAATTCCATGCTTGTCGGGACCCGGAATATGCGTATGTAATTCCAGTCACGATGCAATCACATGGAGAGCCGAGAGTCGTACCCACTTGTCTAAGCAGACAAGGCCAAGCACAGAACACTCTCGGAAAGCATCGAACGTGAGGGGCATCCAATCCAGGCCGGATGATCAACTGAGATGGGTCCTCATCGTCCGCTCACAAGTCCAAATGCTTATGGGTGGTGAATCCCATACTCATGGACAAGTCGCCTCAACCATGTTATCGATTGAATCCTAACTCTTACATAGACTTACTCCAGCCCGATCACTTAGTCGGGGTCTAGGGTGGGCTCGATCATACAACAAAGTGTGCACGTGACAGAGTCACGAGCAATCGCATCGCGATGCCCCAAGCTACGCACATCCAAGGGCCACTTGGTGTATAAAAGACCGCCAGCCAGATCACAACTAAGGTTTTGAAAACCCATACTAAGACATGAATGTTATAATCATACACGCCGCACACATGTCTAGTATGAACAGCAGGTATCATCACATAACTCTACAATGTACTTCTTTATGGACTTACACATAGAGCATACAAAGATCACATGTCTGTGATCATCATTACATCATACAACGAAAGCAATTTAGGTCTGAGTACAGACAAGTTTAACAAAGGGCTTAGAGAAGCCTTGTAAACATACATGCCCATCCACGAGGGACTAGACTGCTGTCTGGAACTATACTAGCTTAGTCAACGTCGAGCTTCAGGTCGGTGGCTCCATCGGGTCTGGGTTTCCATCTAAAACATAGAATAAGCAAACGTGAGTACAAAGTCGTACTGAGCAAGACTTACATCAGAACTACACTACTCATGCTCAAGTATCAAGGTAAAGGGAGGTGGGGTTCAACATGCAGAAGTGTCAGCTTTGACTTGGCTAGTCTTGTGCTACGAGTAGCAGAATTGAGGTAAGAAGCATACACGAGTCCACTACCAAGTCTCCAACCAATACACCACTATGGTTACTTCCTCGACTTCCCCACGAGGAGCACCCCATAGCACTCATGCTTATCTTGCGAGTTTTAGAAGTATCCATTCAAGTTGTCTAATAATCAGGTACAGGTTCCAAGTAGTCCATAACCGCGGACGCGGCTATTCGAATAGTTTTGTTAACCTTGCAAGGGTGTAAACTACACACACATGACCATCGGTTACCGCCTTTTTCTCGCCACCGTTCAATAGGTGGCAGCGAGGATGTTCACCACGACACATCGCTCACAACCGGTCTATTCCAGGAGTCGACTATCTGAGTTGCCTCCGCTCGAGAGCCCGGCCGGATCAACGAAACGGACTCAAACAATGCAAGTGACCGAGACGCCATCTTTGGCAGATGGTTTTCCTGCCTCACAGGTGCACCGACATATCTATATGATGCAACAATTCCTTCATTCTTTTTCTATGACAATGTCAAAAGGAAAGCCCGAACTAATGTGACTCCTGGACGTCAACACGGATCAAGGTACTAGGCCGAGAGGGGTCAGTGAGCCCAATGTGTGGTTGTACTCTTTGTCTTGGATTACCATACAAGAACTCGATGCTTAAGGCGGTGTTCAACGAGACAACCCACTGTGTACTCCTACACAGCCACTCATCGTTCACCTTGTATTAGGGTGGATTCACCAACACGTTATCATCAGCATCACTGTGTTCATTCAACTCCTATATCTGCTAGGATTATGGTTTGCTTAATACGGTGACAAAATGATAGTTCATGCATCGGAATGGGTTCAACTATGCGAAAGAACGTGTCTCGGTGATCTCCTAAACATGCATAAGCGAGACTGAGAGGGAAATAGGATTTTATAGACATGATCAATGAGGTTTGCTTGCCTTGCTGACGAGGTTCACACACGGTGTCTTCAACGAAGGGGGTGGCCTCCGGTTCCGGCTCCACTTCTATCGAGCAAACATCACAAACATTGCAATCAATATAATGTACAATGCACAATCACATGACCAAGTTGTAGAACATGATGTATATGGTACTGGTTTGTTGACAATTCAATTTAATTGAAGTGTATTGCAAAGTATTTGCAAATTCAAACTTCAAATTTGAATTCAAATTAAGCCATATGCAAACTTGCTACTGTTGCCCCATTTTAAAATGGTAAAACATGAAAACAAAATTGCATATTATTAATCCTTGCATTTTTCTGATATTTTTTCATATATTATATGTTTAATTTGGAGTTAATATGAATTTTCTATGAATTTCCAAAGTTTAGCTATTTTTCCGCAATTTCTAGAATTAAATTAAATTGGATAAAAGGTTTATTGCGTCAGCATGAGATCATGCTGACGTGGGGGGTTCTGACGGCTGGGTCCCACTGGTCAGTGAGAGGGGAATTAATCCCTCTCTGTTTAAACTAACAGGGGGTTTAGGGGGAACAGGGGCCCACCTGTCAGCCACTGTTAGGAGGGGTTAGTGGTTAATTAGGCCACAAGGTTAGGGTTAATGGCTCCGGTGAGCTCTGGCTCGCCGAAGTTCCACCGGACTTGGGCTAGGGGGCACGGCGAGGGGTTATGGGGGCACTGGCGAGGGCGCCGTGAGCTCCCGCGTCGTCTGGGGCTAGCTGGGGGTCTTGGGGAGGCTCCAGGCCACGGCTACGACGGCAAGTGCAGCGGCCGGAGCTCTCGAAAGGCGACGACGGCGAAGGAGGCCATGGGAAGAAGCGCGGGAGAGCTGGGGAGAAAGAGGAGCTCACCCTGAGCACGTTGCGGTGCCTTGCGTGGCCGGGGAGAGTCTGGACGGAGGGGAATGGCTTGCCGGAGTTTGCTGTAGCCGGCGGGAAGAACTTGACGCTCGCGACGTAGACGAGTGATGCAGATCGGCTGGACACGGTAGCGCGTCGGATGGAGCTCGGTGGCCGCGTGGAAACTTGACGGCGGCGACGGCGTCTCTCGGTACCTCGCGGAAACTCGCCGGAGGACGAATGGGAAGAGGTCCAGGGGAGGGGGGAAAGGTGGCGGGGCCTCTGAGCGTCTCGGTGGCGAGGAGAAGAGGCACGGGGGGCCTTGGAGCCTTCTCGGCGTCGCGGTGGCGTCGCCGCGCGCCCCCAGCTCACCACCGAGGTGCTTGAGGTAGACGAGAAGCACCCGGTGGGCTGGGCTGGGCCGGCCTGGAGGCTGAGGGGGGGGGTAAGTTGGGCCTGAATCCAGGGTGGTTTCTTTTTCGTTTCTTTCTGTTTTTAATTTTCTATAGTTTGTTTTGCTGTGGATAAAATATCAAAACATTTTTATAAAATCCCCAAATTATTTATATGGACTTACATGGCTTATAGTTAGCCACTCCCAAAATTTGAAGATTTTTGAAATTCAAACTATTTGAATTTCAATTTAAATAGGGGTATTATTTAATTTCCAAGCCCTTTTCTGAATTTTTGACAAATCTTGGAGCATGCAGTGGGACCCACTTCACTTTAAATGTGATCATGCTTATTTATAAGACTTTTCAAAAATACCAGAGGAATATTTGGAATAAATATTTGTCTGGCCATTTATTTAAATTCTTCAGGGCTTTTCTTTTCCCCATTTTTTAATTTCTTTTTGAATTTTTCATATGATGCAAAGGGGCACTCAAACCCTAGCACTTACCCTAGTTGGGGTTCTGACAATGCTCCTGTTTGAATATTTGAAAATTCCATGAGCATGTATTTGAAACCACATCACTTGATATGTGATCACACTCATTTATGGGAGTTTTCAAAATTGCAAAAGGAATTTTTGGAGCAACTTTCAAGATGGCCATTTTAATTAAATTCATCTGGGGGGTGTTCTCTCTCCCATTTCAATTTCTTTTGAAATTTTTATCATGATGCAAACTTACCAACTATCCCTAGCACATGCCTAAGTTGGGGTTGTGACAAATCGCCCCCACTCAAAAGAATCTCGTCCCGAGATTCAGAAGTCATCGGGAGGAAGGAGGGGTACTCGGCACTGAGACGGTCTTCTCTTTCCCACGTGGCTTCTTTCTCGGAGTGGTGGGACCATTGCACATTCAGAAACTTAATCTTCTTACGACGAGTAACACGCTCTGCTGAATCAAGAATACGAACGGGGTATTCTCGATATGAAAGGTCATCTTGGAGATCAAGCGTTTCATGGTCGACTTCGCGGATGGGGTCCTTGAAGAAACGCCTGAGTTGTGACACATGGAATACATCATGTACTCGGGAAAGGTGCGGAGGTAGTTCAAGTTAGTAGGCAACTTGTCCACGTTTAGCAAGAATGCGGAAAGGTCCAGTGTAACGTGGGGCCAACTTCCCTTTGATACCGAAGCGTTGGGTTCGCTTCAGAGGAGTAACCCGAAGGTAAGCCTTCTCATCCAGATTATAGCTTTCTTACCTATGATGACGATCATAGTAGATTTTCTGACGAGAATGGGCTGCTTTCAATTGATCGCGAACAATGTGAACTTGCTCTTCTACTTCCTTGATCATATCCGGTCCAAAGAATTTTCTTTCACCGGTTTTTGACCAGTTTAAAGGTGTTCGACATCGTCGTCCATAGAGGAGTTCAAAAAGAGCAATGTTCAGACTAGATTGGAAACTATTGTTATAAGCAAATTCGCCGAATGGTAGAGACTTCTCCCAATTCTTTCCAAAAGAGATAACACAAGCTCTGAGCATGTCTTCGAGAATTTGGTTAACCCTTTGAACTTGACGCTAGACCGAGGATGGAAATCTGTACTGAAGGAGAGATGAGTTCCCATAGCATTCTGAAAGCTTCCCCAAAATCTAGAGGTGAAAATTCTACCACGATCAGAATTGATTTCCAAAGGAACACCATGAAGAGACACAATTCTAGAGACATAAAAGTCCGCTAACTGGCTCGCAGTTATGGACTCGCGAACGGGAAGGAAGTGAGCAACTTTGGAAAGTCTATCAACGACAACGAAGATGGCATCATTTACTTTCTTGGTTTTTGGAAAGCCGGTGATGAAGTCCATACCGACTTTGTCCCATTTCCACTCGGGAATAGGCAAAGGTTGAAGAGTACTAGCAGGTCTTTGGTGCTCGGCCTTAATGCGACGACAAACATCACATTCGGCAACATATCGAGCAATGACTCTCTTCATCCTAGTCCACCAAAATCTCTGGCGTAGATCTCGGTACATTTTTGTGCTACCGGGATGAATCGAGAGGGGTGTATCATCGGCTTCTTTAAGGATTAGTTGCCTTAGATCCCTATTCTTAGGTACTACCAAACGATTTTCAAAGAATACCGTTCCCTTACTATCTATGGAGAAACATTTAGCAACACCGCTAAGAATGTTCTCGTTGATCCGGCGAACACCTCGTGCACGCCTTTGGGCAACTATGATTTGATCCTCAAGGGTTGGTTTCTCCACCAAGTTGAAAAGAGATCCACGAGGAACAATCTCCATATTGAGCGTACGAAATTTCTCATGAAGAAGTGGTTGATACTGTGGGAACATGAGGTTGTTACAATACGACTTACGACTTAGTGCATCGGCCATGACATTGGCTTTGCTTGGCGTATAAGAAATTCCTAAGTCATAATCTTTTATCAATCAATCCAGCGTCTTTGACTGAGATTAAGATCTGGCTGGGTGAATATATATTTGAGTCTTTGGTGGTCGGAATAGATCTCACAACGATTAACAAGGAGGTAATGTCGCCATGTTTTCAAGGCATGAACTACGGCAACGAGTTCAAGATCATGGGTAGGGTACTTCTTTTCATGTGGGCACAACTGGCGTGATTCTATTTTACCACTTGTCGATCTTGCATAAGTATGCATCCTAACCCTTGCCGTGAGGCATCACAATAGATCTCGAAATCCTTTTTGATGTCTGGAGGTGCAAGTACGGGGGGCGAAAGTCAATCTTCTTTTTAGCGCTTGAAAGCTTTCCTCACACTTGGGAGTCCATTTGAATTTCTTCTCTTTCTTGAGGAGTTCAGTTAGAGGCTTTGCAACTTTGGAGAAGTTCTCATCGAAGCGGCGGAAATAGCTTGCTAAGCCAAGAAAACTCCTAACTTGCTTAACCGATTCAGGTGGAGTCCAGTCAAGGACAGCCTGAACTCTCTCGGGATTGATAGCAATGCCTTTGGCAGAAATCACGTGGCATAAGTAGGTCACTTCTGGTAGCCAAAATTCGCACTTAGAGAACTTGGCATAAAGGCGATGCTCTCGAAGTTTCATCAACACTAGCCTGAGATGTTCGACATGTTCTTCTTCGTTCTTCGAGTAGATGAGAATGTCATCAAGATAAACTACAAAATTTTTATCTAAGTACTCCATGAAGATCGAATTCATCATGCGCGAGAAAGTAGCAGGGGAATTGGTTAAACCGAAGGACATGACGGTGTACTCGTAAAGACCATACCGAGTAGCAATGTCCAGGAAATCGGTAATCGGTAACTTCTCGGTCATCTAGAGAGTAGAGATCAATCGTGAATCGGCCAATTAATCGGTCGACCATTAATCGCTCAATTTTTTCATAAAACCCACACTCCCAGTGTTGATACCAAAATTTTTGCACACAAATATGTGTATCCTTCGAAGAAATATTAAACCGATTACAATGCACTATCTCTTTGGTATGAAAAATAGAAAAGCTAACAAAAAGTATAAGGAGAGATTGTGATGAGGGGGTGAGAGCTAGCTTGGAGCCTCGGGCAAACATAATCAGGATGGATGAGGACTGATTTGAGAAGAGAGGATCTAAAATTTTGCAATCTACCCCCTCTTCATATAGGGGATTAATCGGTTTGAGACCTATTAATCGGTTTGGTGACCGATTAATAGCTGATTAATCCTTTCACCTATTAACACTAAAGATTAACGATAATCTGCACGGTTGATGAGCGAGTAGCGATTAATCGGCCTATCAATCGGCTACTCGGACAATTTTTTAAATAGTGCCGAGTAGTAAAAGCCATCTTGGGAATGTCCTCATTTCTGATTTTGATTTGATGATAGCCTAATCTCAAATCCATCTTGGAGAAGACGGAGGATCCAGCAAGTTGATCATAAAGATCATTGATCCTGGGAAGTGGGTACTTGTTATTTATCGTCACTAGATTTAGCGAGCGAAAGTTTACGCACATCCTTTCTATTCCATCTTTCTTCGTTACAAACAGAACGGGGCAACCCCATGGCGATGAGCTAGGGCGGATGAAGACTGTTTCCAAAAAAGCTTCAAGTTGGATTTTAAGCTCAGCTAACTCACGTGGGGCCATTTTGTATGGGCGTCTGGAAATTGGGGCGGTTCTTGGCATAAGATATACAATGAAATCTACACATCTGTCGGGTGGCATGCCCGGTAGCTCTTCAGGAAAGACATCCGGTAAGTAATGAACCACCGGAATATCTTCAAGGTCAGGAAGGGGAAGCACATTCAAAGAATGTATCTGGGTTCTCGTTCTTGGTGAGATGTAATCTATTGTCTGCCCTGAAGGATGTGTGAGTCTAACTGATTTGGCTTTACAATCAAGAAAAGCATTCTGCCTTGATAACCAATCCATACCAAGGATGACATCAATGTCTGAAGACTTGAGGGCTATGAGTGAAGCAAGGAATACTAAACCCTATATTGCAATTTGATTGTCATGGCTTACTCTATTAGTTTGCCACTTGGAACTAGGAGTTTGAATAATCATTGGGGTGAACATTTCATCAAAGGATATCTCATGCCAAAGTGCATAACTCTTCGTCATGAATGAGTGAGATGCTCCTGGATCGAAAAGAACGGAAGTAGGAACATAATTGACTGGGAGCATACCAAGAATGACGTCAGAAGTACCATCAGTCTCCTCAGCTGAGATTTGGTTCACACGTCCAAGATTTGCGGAAGTATATCGCTTGGCGGTGGAGACCTTCGGGGGTGGCTTGGCACGAACATTGGGGTTCCCTTTTGCATGGGGTGGAGCATTCTGATTTACGGGGCACTCACGAGAATAGTGACCAGGCTGGCCACATCTGAAACAAGCTCCGAAGATAGGGCGGGCAGCTGGGTTGCTGGGTGGAGCAGTGGGAAATGGAGCTGGTGGACGAGGCGCCACAAAGGATGGCCTCGGTGGGTTGTTCTGGCGGAAAATACTATTGGGATCCAGATTCTGCGCTTCTGAGGGCCTGAACTGGATGAACCATCGTCTCTAGGGTGCTTGCGGAAGTCATTGGGGGTGTTCATGTCCTCCGCCTTGATGGCCTTGTTGATAAGGACTTGGAAGGTGGAGAAGTCATGTAGGTTGAGCTCATGACGGAGTCCAGAATTGAGTCCCTTGCGGAACCTCTCTTTCTTCTTGGAGTCAGTGGAGAACTCATTGGGAGCATATCGGGCAAGACGGTTGAACTCCCGACTAAACTCACCAACAGACCTTCTTCCTTGGGTGAGATTACAGAAATCCTCTCTCTTGCGGTCCATGAGTCCCTTTGGAATGTGGTGCTCACGGAATGCAGTGCAGAACTCATTCCACGAACTCAACTGTCCAGCTGGACGCATGTTCAGAAAGTTCGCCCACCAAGAGCTAGCTGCACCCTCGCACTACTAGGGAAAAGCTTATAGGTAGAGGCTTAACAGTAGCGCCCTTTAAAGACAGGCGCTACTGCTAATTAGCAGTAGCGCGCTATATGGACGCTCGCTATTGATATGCCTGTATCAGTAGCGCCTCATCTGTGGACCCGCTACTGGTAAAGGTGGTCCCCACCAAACCCAGCTGACAAGTTTTAGTAGCAGCGCCCCCCTGGAAATCCCGCTACTACTATCTACTTATCAGTAGCGCCCTTTCGTTACGCCCGCTGCTGCTAATGTGGACCCAACTTACTTTCTCTCTCTCTCTCTCTTAATTAATTACTAGCTAGCTAGGTACGTGGATGCATGAGATGTGAGTAAAAAATTGTGCTTTGCATCAATGAAAATATTTGTGTGTGTGTGTGTATGGGTGTGTGATATGAGATTTTGCCTATGTTTTGCCGAAATGTCGATTTACTTCCGTTTCGCCGAATTTCGGGGAAACTCTATATGTCCTTTTTTTAGGAAGGTCATGCAGAATTTTTGTATGACTTTGATATGCATATGCATGTCGTTATAATCTTTTGTTTGTATAACTCGTAGGCGACCATGAAGGTGACGAGGACATCTCTACTAATGTTACACCCAAATCTTCAGCAACTACACATACTGGACCAGTTACTAGAGCACGCGCACGTCAACTAAATTATCAGGTACTTTCGTTTCTTGCGAATCCTTCTAATGTTCAGGAACATATGATGCTGCCTAAATTAGATACTTTTGTTTGTCTTATGAATGAAGGACCTAGCATGGATAAGAAGGATGGTCATTGGAGCGGGATCAAGCATGGAGAAGGAGGTGTGCGCGCGGGAAAGGACAATGGAGTTTCCAGTGGTGATTTTCGCACTTTGAGGCCACCATAAGGCGTGCATGAAGACTTGGACGAGAGACACAAGACGCCACATTAATATTTTCGTCCAAGGGTTATTATAGGTGTTGCGTCACCTTATTATTGGGCCAGGCCCATGTAATTTCGAAATACACTTAATAGGCTATTTTTTAGAGTCCGTATGTGTGGGGAAACCGAGTTAGGGTTGTTTTCGGACCCCTCCTCCAAGGGGCCACGAAATTCCCCTCTGTTCCCCCATATATACAGCCCTTAGGGCGTCGTTTAGACTTGGGTTTTAATTAGATTTAAGTTAGCCATAGCCGCAACTTCGAGCTCTTCGTTTGTGTCATCCGAACAGGCCAAGACCGCATTGGAACCCCAACTTCTGTCAATCATTCATCTTATATTCGCAATATCCAGATTGCAATTCTTAGTTCTTGCTTGTTCTTCGATTGCTTGCAAGAATTAGACCTTCGTGGTCAGGTTGATCGTGCATCCGCGGGATCAATAACCCATCGGAGTTGGTTTAGCGATCGCTAAGGCGCAACGTCTTCGCACGTTCGTAGTCGGATCATGAAAGTCGTCTCCACCATAATCGATCTACACCATCTCATCGAAACATCGGGACACCTTCGCCTCTATCAAGTGGTATCAGATTTCCAGGTTGCTCGGTGAGATTTACCAGTTTTCGTAGTCTAGATTGGTTCTGTTCTTCATACCTACAGTCCACGAAAAAGCCAAAAAAAAATTAGGGTTAGATCATCACGTCCCAAAACAGTCCGAGCCTTTGTCCAGTTTTCTTTACAGTAGTTTGCTTTGTTGAATTTACGGTTGCATCGTTGTGTCGAGTTGCTGATCTTAGCGTCTAGCTCCCTTAGAGTTTCGAGTTCTGATCATAGTTTGTCACACCGCCGCCGCACAGTAGTACACCGCCACGTTTCCGCCAATCCGAGTCCAGATACACCACCACGTTCCGCCAAGTCGAGTCCATATACAGCACCACGACCTACCAATCCGAGTTGAGTTCCATCACCTGTTCGGTTTGTGATCTCTCCGTAGCCAGATTAGTTTTGATTTGATTAGAGTCGGATTTCACCAATCTTTTGTCGTACGTAGAAGGAGGTGATTTCCAAAAGCAAAAAAAAAAGAGATTTTTTTTGCCAGAGTGTGCTTCTCAGTTGATTACGTGCCGCGCCGTGCTTTCGTTGGTGTTTTAGGCTCGCGTCTCTAGTACGGTCTAGCCTAGGATCAGCACAGTACCGACGTTGAGTGTTTATTCAACTTTGCATCTCTGTTTTGATTACTGTTGAGCTTTTTGCTACCATATTTGTCAAGCCTACCTACAGCTCCACATATATTCTACTTCGTGCGGTTGACACCTCCTGGCCATCGCTCTACCACATCTCTGAGAGTTTTGACCCGTTGGTTGTACATCACCACCTGCTGCTAGGTAAGAATCGGTAAGAACGAAAGAAAAGCTTGACGGATTTGTGCTTTCCACCACCCCACATCCCATTAGTAGAAGTAGGATCATATTTCTGTGTGTTTTCTATTTCTGCTAACCATGCCAGGATCCCATGATGAAGTGGCGCGGGATGCACCCGATTGGGAGAATATGACAAACAAAGCGTTACATGATAAATTTGCACAAATGATGTCTGAACAGGTGAATGACATCGAGAACAGATTTACAGAGGCGATTGATGGTGTGGAGAAGATGATCGACACCAAGCTCGACGCCAAGTTTACTGAGTTGCTCGCACGCCTAGCTGCACAGCCTGCGGCCGCTCCAGCACAGCCACCGCCACCACGACGTGCACGACGTATTCTGTTTCCGGGCAGACAAGCTGCTGGTGCTCCTGCGGCTGCTGCAGTTGCTGCTACTGCTGCTGCTTCTGACGTCGGCCAGGACGACAACTACGAGGGTGATTACGAGGAGGAGGTGGAACAGGAAGCGGCCTATGAGCAGCCAGCTGGGCGTCCACGTCCCAACATTCGCCACGGTCGACACCAACCACCCCCTCAGGTACGCGATGATGACCATGTGCCTAAACTTAAATTGAATCTTAAGTCGTTTGAGGGTAGATATATTCCTGATGCTTATCTTACTTGGGAGTTAGAAACTGAACAACGCTTTACATGTTTACAATATCCTGAGAATAGACATGTTACTGCTGCTGTTTGTGAATTCACGGGTTTTGCATCTATTTGGTGGTCTGAACATTGTAGATTGCATGCTAATAATATTCCAGCTACTTGGGCTGCTTTAAAAGATGCTATGCGTATTCGCTGGGTTCCTCCTTATTATCAACGTGAATTGCTACAAAAATTACAGCGTTTGAGACAAGGAAAAAATTCTGTAGAGGAATATTATCAAGAATTACAAACTGGATTGATTAGATGTGACCTAGTAGAGGATAATGAAGCTATGTTTGCACGTTTTATAGGTGGCTTAAACAGGGAGATACAAACTATTCTAGAATACAAGGACTATGCTACTATTACTCATTTGTTTCATCTTGCTTGTAAAGCTGAACGTGAAGTGCAGGATCGACAGGCCGCTACGAGACCTAACTTTTCTGCAGGACGAAATACATCATGGACATCGCGTGGACCTTCTACATCCACACGTCCTGCTGCACCACCATCTACTTCAACCGCTCATTCTTACAGGGAGCCACCAAAACAGCCAGCGCCACCATTCAAGGGTGCACAGAGTGGTCCAGCAGCGAGTTCTTCTTCATCCATGGCTTCCACAGGGCAAACACGAGATCGTGATATTAAATGTCGCAGGTGCCAAGGTGGAGGTCACTTCGCAAAAGACTGTCCCTCCAAGCGTGTGATGATTATTACGGCGGATGGTGGGTATGAGTCAGCGAGCGACTATGATGAGGAGACTTTAGTTCTCATTGCTCACGAGGAACAGGGTGCCCATGATGATGCTCATGATATAGAGTATATGGCTCCTGATGATGCAGATCAATATGCTAGTTTGGTTGCTCAACGTGTGTTAAGTGTGCAGGTATCGAAGGCCGAGCAAAACCAGAGGCATAATTTGTTCCACACAAAGGGAGTGGTGAAAGAACGTTCGGTTCGCATCATCATTGACGGAGGGAGTTGCAACAACTTGGCGAGCATGGAGTTGGTGGAGAAGCTATCTCTCACCACAAGACCACACCCCCATCCGTACTATATTCAGTGGTTTAACAATAGTGGTAAGATTAAGGTAACACGTTCTGTTCGTGTGCACTTTAGCATTGCTGCATATGCTGATTATGTTGATTGTGATGTGGTACCCATGCAAGCATGCTCTCTTTTACTTGGTAGACCATGGCAATTTGATAGGAATGTTGTACACCATGGTAGGACAAATCAGTTTACTCTGGTTCATCAGGATAAAACTATTGCTTTACTTCCTATGTCTCCTGAACAAATTGTGAAAGATGATCTTGCTAGAGCTAGTAAAGCTAAACAGGAGAAAAATAAGAGTGAAAATGAGATAGCAGTTAAAGAATTTGAGCAACAACATAAGACTAATAGCAAATCTTCTTCTGCTGTTTCTAATGAAATTAAATTGACTAGTCCAACTTTGCTTGCTACTAAGGTTGATATTTCGGATTTGGATGTTAGTCAATATGTGTGCTATGCTTTTGTGTGCAAAGAAGCTTTGTTTTCATTTGAGGAATTGCCTCCTTCTTTGCCTCCTGTTGTCACTGACCTTTTGCAGGAGTTTATTGACGTCTTTCCACAAGACGTACCACCGGGATTACCACCTATTCGAGGGATTGAGCATCAGATTGACTTAATTCCCGGTGCTTCGCTGCCCAACCGTGCGCCATACCGTACCAATCCGGATGAGACGAAGGAGATTCAGCGCCAAGTACAAGAGCTACTCGACAAAGGTTACATACGTGAATCCCTTAGTCCTTGTGCTGTTCCTGTTATATTAGTGCCTAAAAAGGATGGAACTTGGCGTATGTGTGTTGATTGTAGAGCCATTAATAATATTACTATTCGTTATCGTCATCCTATTCCTAGGTTAGATGATATGCTTGACGAATTAAGTGGCTCTACCATGTTTTCCAAAGTTGATTTGCGTAGTGGATACCATCAAATTCGCATGAAATTAGGGGATGAATGGAAAACGACATTTAAAACTAAGTTTGGATTATATGAGTGGTTAGTCATGCCTTTTGGGTTAACTAATGCACCTAGCACTTTCATGAGATTAATGAACGAGGTTTTACGTGCTTTCATTGGACGATTTGTGGTAGTCTATTTTGATGATATACTGATTTATAGCAAATCTTTGGAGGAACATTTGGATCATTTACGTGCTGTTTTTATTGCTCTACGTAATGCACGTTTGTTTGGTAACCTTGGGAAGTGCACCTTTTGCACCGACCGAGTATCATTTCTTGGCTATGTTGTTACTCCACAGGGAATTGAAGTTGATAAAGCCAAGATCGAGGCGATTGAGAGTTGGCCGCAGCCCAAAACGGTCACACAAGTGAGAAGTTTTCTTGGCATCGCTGGATTCTATAGGCGTTTTGTGAGAGATTTCAGCACCATTGCTGCACCTCTCAATGAGCTTACACGCAAGGATGTGCCTTTTACTTGGGGTACCGCACAGGAAGAAGCCTTCACGGTATTGAAAGATAAGTTAACACATGCTCCTTTGCTCCAACTTCCTGATTTTAATAAGACTTTTGAGCTTGAATCCGATGCTAGTGGGATTGGTTTGGGAGGTGTGTTATTACAAGATGCTAAACCTGTTGCATACTTTTATGAAAAATTGAGTGGGCCTAGTCTGAACTATTCTACTTATGATAAGGAATTATATGCTCTTGTTCGGACATTAGAAACTTGGCAACATTATTTATGGCCCAAAGAATTTGTTATACATTCTGATCATGAATCTTTGAAACACATAAGAAGCCAAGCAAAACTTAATCGTAGACATGCTAAGTGGGTTGAATTTATTGAGACTTTCCCTTATGTCATTAAACACAAGAAGGGGAAAGATAATATTATTGCTGATGCTTTGTCTCGTCGTTATACTATGCTTTCACAACTTGACTTCAAGATATTCGGTTTAGAGACACTCAAAGATCAATATATACATGATGCGGAATTTAAAGATGTATTGCAGAATTGTAGAGAGGGTATAACATGGAACAAGTTTGTGCTTAATGATGGTTTTGTGTTCCGTTCTAACAAGCTATGCATTCCAGCTAGCTCTATTCGTCTTTTGTTGTTGCAGGAGGCACATGGAGGAGGATTAATGGGACACTTTTCTTTTGGCCAAAGATGAGACGGGATGTTGAGCGTTTTGTTGCTCGCTGCACTACATGTCAAAAAGCTAAGTCACGACTCAATCCTCATGGTTTATACATGCCTTTACCTGTACCTAGTGTTCCGTGGGAGGACATATCCATGGACTTTGTTTTAGGCTTGCCTCGAACAAAGAAGGGGAGGGATAGCATATTTGTTGTCGTGGATAGATTTTCTAAGATGGCACATTTTATACCATGTCATAAAAGCGATGATGCTGCTAATGTTGCTGATTTATTCTTTCGTGAGATTATTCGCTTACATGGTGTGCCCAATACTATTGTCTCGGATCGTGATACTAAGTTTCTTAGCCATTTTTGGAGATGCTTATGGGCTAAGTTGGGGACTAAACTACTTTTTAGTACACTTGTCATCCCCAAACTGATGGACAAACTGAAGTAGTCAATAGGACTTTGTCTACTATGCTTAGGGCTGTTTTAAAGAGTAACTTGAAAATGTGGGAAGAATGTTTACCTCATATTGAATTTGCTTATAATCGTTCATTTCATTCTACCACTAAAATGTGCCCTTTTGAGATTGTTTATGGTTTTCTACCTCGTGCACCAATTGATTTGCTGCCTCTTCCATCTTCGGAGAAGGTTAATTTTGATGCTAAGCAACGTGCTGAATTGATATTAAAAATGCATGAGTTAACTAAAGAAAACATTGAGAAAATGAATGCTAGATACAAGCTTGCTGGTGATAAGGGTAGAAAGCATGTTGTGTTTGAACCAGGAGATCTTGTTTGGTTACATCTACGTAAAGATAGGTTTCCTGATTTGCGCAAGACTATGTTAATTCCACGAGCTGATGGTCCCTTTAAGGTTTTACAGAAAATTAATGATAATGCATATAAACTTGAGCTACCTGCAGATTTTGGGGTTAGTCCCACATTTAACATTGCAGATTTGAAACCTTATTTGGGAGAAGATGATGAGCTTCCGTCGAGGACGACTTCAATTCAAGAAGGGGAGGATGATGAGGACATCTCTACTAATGTTACACCCACATCTTCACCAACTACACATACTGGACCAGTTACTAGAGCACGCGCACGTCAACTAAATTATCAGGTACTTTCGTTTCTTGTGAATCCTTCTAATGTTCAGGAACATATGATGCTGCCTAAATTAGATACTTTTGTTTGTCTTATGAATGAAGGACCTAGCATGGATAAGAAGGATGGTCATTGGAGCGGGATCAAGCATGGAGAAGGAGGTGTGCGCGCGGGAAAGGACAATGGAGTTTCCAGTGGTGATTTTCGCACTTTGAGGCCACCATAAGGCGTGCATGAAGACTTGGACGAGAGACACAAGACGCCACATTAATATTTTCGTCCAAGGGTTATTATAGGTGCTGCGTCACCTTATTATTGGGCCAGGCCCATGTAATTTCGAAATACACTTAATAGGCTATTTTTTAGAGTCCGTATGTGTGGGGAAACCGAGTTAGGGTTGTTTTCGGACCCCTCCTCCAAGGGGCCACGAAATTCCCCTCTGTTCCCCCATATATACAGCCCTTAGGGCGTCGTTTAGACTTGGGTTTTAATTAGATTTAAGTTAGCCATAGCCGCAACTTCGAGCTCTTCGTTTGTGTCATCCGACCAAGCCAAGACCGCATTGGAACCCCAACTTCTGTCAATCATTCATCTTATATTCGCAATATCCAGATTGCAATTCTTAGTTCTTGCTTGTTCTTCGATTGCTTGCAGGAATTAGACCTTCGTGGTCAGGTTGATCGTGCATCCGCGGGATCAATAACCCATCGGAGTTGGTTTAGCGATCGCTAAGGCGCAACGTCTTCGCACGTTCGTAGTCGGATCATGAAAGTCGTCTCCACCATAATCGATCTACACCATCTCATCGAAACATTGGGACACCTTCGCCTCTATCAGAAGGTCTGTGGAAGGATGGTGGATAGATACTTGCGATCCACAGTGGACGACATGGTTGAAAAAAATGAAAAGGAGATTTTATGTCCTTGTCGAAAATGCAAAGAAGGCGTCAGGCTGGACCCCTTTAAGGGTGGACGTTTGAAGGCGCGCCTGCTTAGATATGGTTTCATGGATGGCTATACTCGATGGATAACTGAAGATGATGATGACGATATCGACGGTGCAACCAATAACCCCATGGGAGCGGATGAAGAGATGATTGATGAATCCGAAGACGAAGAGGGCGCTGGAAATGACGGCGGAGAAGAGGCCGCACATGGTAATGGCGGAGAAGATCAGACCGAACATGACGGAGAAGATGCGGACATGACGGATCCTTCGTCGCTACCAAATTCAATCGTGCGGGACCCTCATGTTCGAGACCTGCTTCGCAAGAAGACGACTAGCGACAGAGCTAGTTCTAGAGAGGAGGCCAAGTTGGAGCAACTGGAGGTAGACTCGAAGACTCCATTGAATGATGGTTGCGCTCCTGAGGTGACCCGCTTGAGTTTCACGCTCGAAATTCTAAAGATGAAGGCTAAAAACAAATGGAGCGACAAAAGCCTCGATGATCATCTCAAGTATCTAAACAAGACATTTCTTCCCCCGGGGAAGCTTTGTCCTACTAGTGTTGATGAGGCCAAGAAGATTGTGTGCCCTCTTGATCTGCCACACATTAGATACCATGCATGCATCAACGATTGCATCATTTATCGGAACGAGAACGCAGAAAAAACCAGTTGTCCGGTGTGCAATGCTGATAGATACAAGAAGGCCGGAAAGAAATCTCCTCAGAAAGTTGTATGGTACTTTCCGATCATTCCTCGTCTGCAGCGTTATTTCGTAGATCCTAAGGAAGCTGAGCTCATGCGGTGGCACGCGGTCAGGAAGGTGCCCGATGATGGAGATGATCCGAAGATGAGACACCCTGTGGATGGAAGCCAGTGGAGAGCGTTGAACGCCGAATATGGATTTCATCTTGATCCAAGGAACGTCATGCTTGGCGTGAGTTCAGATGGCATGAATCCGTTTGGCAAGCAGAACACCAACCATAGCACATGACCCGTGTTTGTATGGATGTAAAACATTCCCCCATGGAAGTGCATGAAGACAAAGTACATACACATGAGCATTCTGATTCAAGGGCCAAAACAGCTGGGAAATAATATTAATCTATATCTCGAGCTATTGAAAGAGGAGCTAGAAATGTTATGGAAATCACCAGTCAAGACATGGGACGATTTCGAAAAAGAATATTTCTATATGAAAGCCGCGGTGCTGACGACGGTGCACGATTATCTCGGTTACGGATATGTATCAGGCCAGGTGTGCCATGGATATTGCGGATGCACGAGGTGCATGGATGATACAACGTCTCAACAGCTAACGAAAGATGGTGGGTCTGCGAAAATCGTGTACATGGGGCATCGAAGATGGCTCGAGAAGAATGACCTGTGGAGAAACTGTGGAGATCTATTCAATGGTGAGACTGAGCATCGAGGACCTCCACATAAGAGGAGCGGCGCCGAAATTGATGAGTTGTTGAAAAGTTGGAAAGAGTGCTCCGCGCCTGGAAAGATGAAAAAACCGGAGCCGCTGCTGAAGGTATGGAAAACAAGGTCTGTTTTCTGGGACTTGGAGTACTAGCCCAAACTCGATACACCTCATTGTCTTGATCAAATGCATATCACGAAGAATGTTCTCGAGAGTTTGCTTGGCACACTGATGAACATGCCGAAGAAGACCAAGGATGGGCCGAAGGCAAGAAGAGACTTGGAAGATTTGGAAATAAGGGCAGATCTCCACATGCCCCGTAAAACGGCCGAGACAGAGACGGAGACAGAGGCGGGGGACAGCAGGCGGGCCAAAAAAGTAAAGAAGAAGGAAGAGAAATATTGCCCCCCTTCTTGCTTCACCTTCAATACGAAGGAGATCAATCAATTTTTCAAGTGTCTTACCGGAATAAAAGTTAGTTCCAGTTACTGTGGGAAGATAAGCAGATATCTAGACATGCAGAATAAAAAGTTCAGCGGGATGAAGTCTCATGACTGTCATGTGATGATGACGCAGATACTACCGGTTGCCCTTAGAGGGATAATGGACAAGCACGTCCGTGACACGCTTACTGGTTTCTGTAATTTTTTCGATGTTATCTCTCGAAAGTCGATCAGTTCGAAGCAGCTCACAAGTCTACAGGAAGAGATTGTTGTCATACTATGTGAGCTCGAGATGTACTTCCCGCCCGCGTTCTTTGACGTCATGGTGCATCTGTGTGTCCACATTGTGGACGACATCATCGACCTTGGCCCGTCATACCTGCACAACATGATGCCGTTCGAGAGGATGAATGGGGTCATCAAAGGATTCGTTCGTAACATGTCCCGACCAGATGGAAGCATCGTAGAGGGCTATCTTACACAAGAGTGCATCTCTTTCTACGAGAATTATCTAACCAACGGAGACGACGACGTCCCTGTTGTTGGTTTTCCCGTTAACAAGCACCATGGGAGGCTCGGAGGAGAAGGTCACACCAACGGTCGGAGGGAACTACATGTCGACCACTCGGATCGACGCAATGACTTTGACAGGGCAAACTTAGTAGTGCTACAACATCTTGACGTGGTAGACCCTTTCGTGACACTGCACAAAGAAACCATCGCCAAGAAGTACCATGACCAGGGCCTACGCAAGACGGACGCCGAAGTTACTAGGGAGCACAACTCCACTTTCTTGGCTTGGTTCAAAGAGCATGTTCTTTCCAATCCCTCGGAAGAGGGGTCTACAGACGCATTGCTCATATACGCCTTAGCACATGGCCCTGCTGTCAACTTCCTCACCTATCAGGCATACGATATAAACGGATACACGTTCTATACGGAGGCTAGGGATATGAAAAGTGATTTCCAGAACTCGGAGGTGACGATAGAATGCATGACTGACGACAACGGCTCAACTGAAAGATATTACGGAAGGGTCGAAGAGATCTGGGAGCTTAACTACTCTGGACTACACAATGCGACGATGTTCCGTGTCAGATGGGCTAAGAATGTCGAAAGAGAAAACCGGTATTTCACTACTATGTCTATACCCGACGCCAAGAGCGCTACCGTGAACGTCATCGCCAAAATGAGCCATGGATACACGCTAAGCACGTGACACAATGTTTCTACATAACCGACCCGAGCAATCCCAGCCGTGTTGTCATGAGGAGAGGCAAAAGAAACATCGTCGGAATGGATGGAGTCGCCAACATAGAAGACTATGACCAATACGGCAACCCGATGAGGGAAGATGACGATGATGATGAAGCATATGTCAAAAGAAGAATGAAGACTACATTACCTATGAAAGATCGTACTCCATGGAAAAGGAAAAGTCACAACGAGGGCCTAAATTATTCGGAAACGAACAAAAAAGGAAAGAAACTAATCACTAAGAAACGTCCTCGACGCAGAGAAACTAAATGTGTGTTGTAATCTATATATGTATCTATTTTGCATACTTGCACTTTAACCGCGTTATTGATCGGTCAAATTATATATTGCCGCTGTTAAATATACATTATATAAATTGTATCGGTCGTTGTTCGGGAAAAAAAATTAAAAAGGAAATGGAAAGAGGGAAAAAATGCCAAAAATATCAGTAGCGGGCCCTGTCAGCGCGCGCTACTGCTAAGGCTTAGCAGTAGCGGGCCCTGTCAGAGCGAGCTACTGCTAAACTTAAGCGGGTCACCTCTAAGTTTTAGCAGTAGCGGGCCCTGTCAGCGCGCGCTACTGCTACGTTTAGCAGTAGCGCGCCCTGACAGGGCCCGCTACTGCTAAGTTTCACTTAAACCGGCCGGGCGGGTTCTTATTTTCATTCCCCTCTATCTAATCTCCCTCTCGAACTTCTCCCCGGCCGCCGTCGTCGTCGCCGCTCCTCCCCGCCCTCGTCGCCGCGCCTCCGCCGCCCTCATCGCTTCGCCTCCGCGGCCGCCGTACTCGTCTCCGCGCCTCCCCGCCCTCGTCGCCTCGCCTCCCCGGTATGCCTGCAAGTCTCTATTATGCTTAGGCCAGTACTGCTAGCATCATATTTTACTAACCAGTACTGCTAGCATCGTATGCAATTTTTAGCATCAAAGGCTCCTATAGTACACTGTACACACACACACACGCAAATACACACTCCAATTTTATTTATTTATTTTTTACATTGTATGGTACAGTACTTTACACACACAAATACACACTCCACTTTATTTATTTTTCATATTATATGGTATGTAGGAGTACTATACACACAAATACACGCTCCACTTTATTTATTTTTCACATTGTATGGTACTGTGCCGAAAGCGTCCAGACAAGGAGATGAGATAGACAAGGAATCACCGAGAAAACTACTAGTAATAAGTCAGCAGCAGGCAAAAGCAAATTCGCAACACCTCAATTTGATGCTAAAATTGCATACGATGCTAGCAGTACTGGTTAGTAAAATACATAAAAATGTATGACTATATTGTTGTATTTTCTGTGTTGCAGTTGTTATTAGTTCCTCCTCTTACTTAATTGGTTTCAGTTGAGCTGTTAAGCTTGTTGGAAAGATGCTTTGATGGGACGTTGTAGCACAGTTCCTGCTGTTAATAACTCGGGCTGTGAAGTGCAGTGCAGCTGTTATTTGAACTTTTGGAGTTGAAAATGAAAATGAAATGATATTGTGTATGGATTTTCTTCTTTTTTCCATATGTAGGGATCCGAGGGGCCTATGTTTTGCCGGAATGTTGATTTATTTCCGTTCCGGCAAATTTCAGGTTCCCGATATGTCCACTTTTTAGCAAAGGTCATGCCGAAATTTACCGTGAATTTCGACATGACTTGTGGTACAAAGTATGACATATCGGGTGCCCGGTATTTGATAGGACGGTATTTAGTCCTTTTTTTATAGTTTGAGAATTAAACTTGGAGACTAAATATATCGTAGGAAACATGTCGACCAACGACGAAGCCGGTGCAGATGAAGATTTTGACTACCAGCAGCATGAACACGCCTTCCTCGACCATATGTCTTCTCAGCTACCAGACAAACGTCCAAATGCCGCTAGTGCGACGGACGCCGAAATCGAGTCCGACAACACTCCTGATGGCACCGATGGCACTGACACCGGCGCCACCGACACCGGCGGCGCTGAAGCCGCTAATGAACCAGCAAATAAGAAGAAGGAGAGGGTACGAAAACCAAACAAGCTCGGCACCGACAAACTGCTAGTGACAGAGGTGCATCCTGGAAAATTCGAGCCAATAGCGCCGGCGGAAGCTCGCAAGTGCTATGGCAACCAAGTCGGATGCATCCTACGGGAAACCGCGAGCATCAACGACTATGACTTGAGGAGTATACCAAATATGGAACATTTACTCCTTACGAAGCTGCACAACAGATTCAAATTCCCGGATCGGGATGAGAGGAAAACTCCGTGGGATGATGATGCCATGACTGACATAAACGCCGCCGCCATGGTCAAGTTCAGCAACGCATTGTCCGCGTGGAAAGTGAGGGTGAAACGATTGATTGAGAAGAACAAACCTTGGTCCAAGATTTTTGTGGAGAATCCATCACTTACGGAAGCTGAGTTCTTAAAATTCAAGGACACTTGCGCTACCGACGAAGCCAAGCTTAGGTCCGCGAAATTCAAGGGGCTTCAGGAAAGGAACACGGGGAAACACCGCCTCGGAAGCCGTGGTTACATTGGAAAAAGGCCCATATGGGACAAGGAGGACGCGGAACGTGAAGCCACGGGGATCCCAGACCCCTTGGCGCAGTTCACCGACCCGCAGGAGTATGGCTTCATCAGGGCCCGCTACAAGTGGGACCCAAAGAAAAAGGTTTGGTCCACGGATGCGCCCACGAGGGAGTTGATGAGATTACTGGTAATATTTTTTTTTCCACCTTATATTAGCTTCTCATCAAGTCAGAATACACGTTGTAGTAACATTTGTAAATGGTCCACGTTTCTTTCGCAGAAAGAGCAACACAAGCTTGATGCCGAAAGCGACTCATCGTCTCAGTCGACGATTAGGCCCAAGTGGGACACCCATCTCAATCGGGCCTTGAACATACTGAAGGGCCTCCCCGTGGACACTCAGCCGCAGCATGGACGTGTGCACGGCATCACAGACGGTGCCCAGTGGAAGCACTACTACCACGAGGACACTGAGGCCAAAAGGCAGAGAAGGAAGTTTAGTCAGGTCAACATCGACGAGAAGGTGAAGCGTGCGGTTGAGAAAAAAGCAGCTGAGACCGAACAAGCGACCAAACAAGAGATGATCAAGTCGGCAGTCAATGCAGCTTTAGCTGCCTGTAGAGATGAGTTCGCAGCGTCGGTTTCATCCTTGATCCCGGCTGTTATCGAGTGGTCGAAGCAAAATCCAGACAAAACGGCAGCGGATTTTCCCCGTACTAGCTTCGTCGGGAGCAACTCGGTGAACATCGCACCAGCGGGGCCTGCTCTCGCATCCGGACATGCTCCATTAGCCACTCATAGCAGACCGTCCTCTGTCTCTGGCGTGCTAGGCGGGCCTTTGCCTTTGGCTGAGCTCGACGACCTCACGGTAATTACGCGTCACACCAACATATCTATAATATATCCCTTTTTCGTTGCCTTTTGGATGTCTGACGCCGTAGACATGTTTTCGCAGGCCGAGAGAACCCCGTGCACCTTACTATACATGATCAATGGCCAGACGGTGGATGTGGGAAAGGCAACGATAATAAATCCCACGGATCGGATGATCCACGCCATGTAGATGCCCAATACCACTTTCAAGGTTTCCGTGGAGAGTGTCAAACCGGGCCACGAGGATTTGGCTCCTCCGGTACAACTCGGGGGAGAGGAAGACGAGACCCCTAAGCGGCTTGCAGACTGCAAGGGCTATTTCATCCTATGGCCGAAGGGTCTTCTTCGTGTCGAGTCGGCCGCCGTGATGACCACACCAACGACAACACATCCCCAAGAAGGTATGAACACCACCACCCCGCCTCCGCAATTATTAGCACCACCTGTTATGCTGGGTGAGAGCGGTGAGCGACGCGAGGAAGGCGGTCCAAGCAGAGTGGATCGTGATTTCTCCCCCGTGCTCCAGCAAGCAATGGATGATGACATGGACAACCCTATGCAATTCCTCAAAACCGCCTTCATTAATCAGGAAGTAGAAATGATGAGTCAGCCATATGACTCCGCCAATAAGGAGCATGTGGACGAGGAGATGGATATTCTGTCGGAGCAGGAGCATCCTAGGTTTGAGTGCAAAAAGTCTCTCTTCGTGCAACCCTTGCAGGACACGCCTCCATATGCCGCCTCAAACCAGCATGAACAACCCTTGCTCAGCCCGTCAACACTTGGTTTGGCGATCAAGGGCGCTATGAAAGGCTCATCACAACCTCTCCCCCAGAAGAAGCCGAGGAAGAGACCGAATAGGAAAGACTTAGCTGCCAAAAAGGTTGTCAATGCTTCTAGCAGCAAGTCGGTTCCGCCAACCGGTTTTGTAGACTGTGTACCGATGAAAGGTACGACGTTGATCCATGTCGCGGGCGAGCCGATCCTCCCGCCTAAACCGCTGGAGAGCATATCAGGGGATCTCAGGAGACTGCACGACCATGTACAGTCGACAGAGAAAAGCCTTCTCGCGTCGAAGGATCCAGGATATCCACTTTATGCGGTGTGTGTGCCTCCGGGCATGGGCTACGTCGACACGGCGCCTGCGGAAGTGTTCTTCCTGCGGTTTGATCACATCTTTGAGATGTTCCTCACTAGGCGGCTCGATTTTACGATCGTCCGCCTTTTTGCGCTCCATATGAGCTTTGTCATCAAAAGAGAGGAAATCTCGCAAATCGCGGTGGTAGATTCATACTACATGCATGAGTCCTTCTTGTCGCTCGGTGACTATGAACTTAAAACTGCTAGGGAGTACATCGAAAATTTCATGCTGATGAATAAGGAGAAAGAAATGGTTCTCGTTCCTTATCATCCAATGTAAGTCATTGCCCGATTGCCTTTACATTTCAATCATTCCTTTGCTCATATAGAGGCTAGCTAATTTGAGGTGCATTTATTTTATGCAGCGAGGGGCACGCCGTCCTTATCGTTCTTTTCCCACGAGTCTCCCATGCCGTGTATTTCGACTCGTCTAGGAACTTCAAAAGGAAGGACTACACCAAAGTAATGAGTCTTCTGGATTCCGCTCTCCAGGGCTTCGGCATGAGGGGTGGCCATATCGAGAAAAAGTCACGAAGGAAGGGCGCGTCGTGTTTCTCGCATAAAACCAACTTCTGCAGTACCCATCAACCGGAAGGAAGTACAAATGATGGATACTATGTCATCCATCTCATGATGGAGTTCAGAAAGGATCAGCAACGTCTTCGCATGGCAAGCAAAGATGATAATCATATCATGATATGGGCAAAAAAGTTAGCCGAACCGGATTATAAAGTAAGAGATGACTTCTTTCGCATCCTGAAGGATATTGCAACCATCATCATGAAAGAAGTCGTCGACAAGAAGGGGATGTTCTACCACGGCCCAATATCGCGAGCTGATGTTAAAACTCGCGTAGGAATGCAGCTTTTGGACATTACGCCGTTCAATAAGCTAGGGTGCGTCCTCCCAGATATGGATGGATGGAAGTTCTAGTGTATTGACTATGCCGATGATGATGTCTCGGTTGAATTTATACTTTTGGAAGCGATATGAAACCTTTGTGATGTAATTTAACGGTCATGTTGAACTACTTGCGTAACGCTTGCTAGCTAGTGAATTAGTTGGGGTACCATGAACAACGTGTGTATATTATATTGTGTATGTTACTTTATGTTGCATCTATTCACTAACTTTTTGTCTTCGTGTTGCTCAAGTATATTATGTTGTGTACTATTGTTGAATTCTTATAATGAATATGCATCTCTAATAGGTACATAGATCATCGATGGCGAAGAAGTGCTATGCCGTGTACATAGGGAAGGTTCCAGGAGTGTACGATGAGTGGCCAGAGTGTCAGGCCCAAGTGCACCGGTTCCCGGGCGGCAGCCAAAGAGGGTTCAATACCAGAGAGGAAGCGGAAGGTAGTTACTTGAGATTTACACTAGCGCGAGAGGAAGATCGGAAGCGGCGCTTCATGAGCTACTACATAATTCCACTCTTCCTCATAGTGACCGCTCTTCTAGTATATATCATAGTTTAGATGGATGATGAAACTTGCTTGTAGTTGCATGTATTTAAGATATTGTGACAACTTCTATCGCTATTTTAGAGATGACATGATGAGAGACATCATTTGTGTTGGATATGAGAGATCATGATGATATATATATATGGTCATCAGATTATTGTATGTGTATGATATGATGAGATTTGTACTCTGTAGAAAACCTGTGTATGTGTATGAGACTATATTGTATAATACCTGTACAAATACAACAAAAATACGATGGGAAAAAGAAACAGAAAATGAAAAATAAATACCAGTAGCGCCCTGTTACCTGTACGCGCTACTAGTATTAGTAGTAGCGGGCTCTAAGGGGGCGCTAGTGGTGTAGTAGTAGCGGGTGCGTATGCGCGCTACTGCTACAAGTTAGCTGTAGCGTGCTAGCAGTAGCGCGCCCTAGGGCGCTACTGATAAGCCAAAAGGGGGCGCTACTACTAGCCTTTCTCCTAGTAGTGTCGAGGTGGTAGGTGGAATAGTTGACTCTGTCACCATCTGCAACATGTCCAGAATGGAGCTTTCTCTCGATGCTGCGAAGCCATTCATCGGCGTCAAGGGGCTCAGTGGAATAGCTGAAAACTTGGGGATGAAGCTGGATGAAGTCATTCAACGACACAAGCTCATTCCGCAGCTGGGAAGTGTTCCGAGCAATGACCCCCAACAACTCATTAGAGTCCCTTCGGTTTCTTTCAACCTCCATGAGAACCTGAGCCATCGTGGGTGATGGTGGAAGATTGCCTTCCTCCGGATCATTCCCACGAGCTTGGGCATGACTGATACGTCCAAAATGCATCACTATTTTATATCGTAATTCATCCTTATTCATTGATATATTTCACATTACGATGATGTTCTTATGTTGTTTTGTCTTATTATACACAGTTTGCAACTTTCCGGTGCTGAAGCAGCAGACGAAGGATTCAACGGTAAAAAGTGGACGCTGAGTTGCTGAAGAAGAATACCTCCAAATTACCTGAAAATCGACGGGGGGTATTTTCCAGAAGAATAACAAAGACTCGCCGACCATAGGGGGGCCACAGGGGCCCAGGCGGCCACCTGGCGTGGCCCCACCCCTAGCCGCACTGGGAGGGCGCCTGGAGCCCTGGGGCCACTCCCGGCTCCCCCCTCTGGCCTATATACTCCTCGTTACGCGAAAACCCTAAGAGGAGAAGCTTTCACGGAGTTCCGCCGCCGCTCCGTGGCGGAAACTTACAGAAAAGAAAAGGGCTCTCCGGTGGGAAGATTCCGCCGAGGAGATCACCTCCCGGAAGGGGAGATCATCGCATCGTCATCACCAACGTCACGGGAATCATCGAGATCATCCCCAACATCAGCACCATCTCCACCACCATCCAATCTCACCTCACAAGTTTATCTTGTGTTGTAATCCGTACTATCTATCCTCTCTACTCTACCGGTGTTGATTACTACTTTGTGGTGAATGCTATTGAGTTTTGTTGCAGAAATACCATTATGTCCAGATTGTTTATCATATATTTATCACCTCTGATCATGATCTCTTTTATGTCTTGTGAGTAGTTACTTTAGTTCTTGAGGACATGCGAGAAGTCTAGTTGCTAGTAGTCATATGATGTTGAAGTAATTTGTGTTGTTTGATATTTAAGTTGTGTTGTTATTTTCCTAGTGGTGTTGTGTGAGTCGAACACTCAACACTTCGCCTTCTTAAGGACCTAGGGGAATGCATTGTGTATCAAGAATTCTTACGGTGGGTTGCAGGAGTGACAGAAACCTAAACCCCAGTTTGCACACTTTTGCACAAGGGAATACTGGATCCTTGATCTTATTGTTGTGGTTAGGCTTTGCCTTAATTTCTATCTTGTATTTGCGGATGCTTGCAAGATGTTTTATCATAAGAGTGCACTTATCTTAGTCTAGAAGGTGTGCTAGCATAGATGCACCCACTCAACACTTATCAGCACAACACTTGTTATCGATACGGAGTATGGCGAAAGCACGTGACTACCTCTCCATGTGTCCTCAAGAACGCTTTAGTCTTTATAAGTTCAGTTTTCAGGCTTATCCCTTGCTCAGAAGGATTGGGCCACTTGCTGGTCCTCAGTGCTATTTACTTTGCTTGCTTTTATCTTATCGTTGCTTATATCGAAAACCCCTAAAAAGTTATCTTTCAGTGTTTGCAGTTATTCCTTGTCCACCATCACCTACCAGTACCTTTTGCTCCTCGTTGGGTTCGACACTCTTACTTATCAAAAACGCTACAACAGATCGCTTTACGTTGAGGGTTATCAATGACCAAGGTGGCCACAAGTTCCTTGATACATCCTGAAGGATAAGATCAATGTCAAAAGATGTGGAATGGTTTTGAAAATGCATCAGATTATGAAGATAACTAGAATGACTCGGACATAATAACGACTGTAATTGCAAGAGAAATGGAAATTCTCACAACATTGGAATAGCAATTACACTAAGAAGTCCAAAACTGGAAGCACAAAGACTCTAGACATCCAAACACAATTTTCCTACGGCTAAAAGGAAGCAAACAATGAGTTGTTCTAGTAAGACATAGATGAGCCTAGTCCTATTTTCCCGTAAAAAAGATGAGGGTGACTCAGAACTCAGAACGATGAGGATAAGGAGAAAAAAGAAGCCTTACGTTGTTCCCTTATATACCCAGAGTAACTATATAACTATATAAGGCTAGACTCAACTTCGACCAAGGCTGATAATCTTACAGTCAGTCCTTCTCTGATACCAAGTCTGCCGGGACCCGGGGTTTTCATATGCAAGTCCTGTCACAACACAATCATATGGAGAGCCGAGAGCCGTACCCACTTGTCTAAGCAGACAAGGCCAAGCACAGAATGCTATCGGAAAGCATCGAACATGAGGGGTATCCCATCCAGTCCGGATGATCAACTGAGATGGGTCCTCATCGTCCGCACACAAGTCTAAATGATATGGGTGGTGAACTCCCATACTCATAGACAATTCGCCTCAACCATACTATCGATTGTATTCTAACACTTACATAAACATACTCCAGCCCGATCACTTAGTCGGGGTCTCGGGCGGGCTCGATCATACAACAAAGTGTGCCACGTGACAGATTCACGAGCAATCGCATCGCGATGCCCCAAACTACGCACATCTAAGGGCCACTTGGTGTATAAAAGACCGCCATCAAGATCACAACCAAGCTCTCAAAAACGCATACTAAGACATGTACGTTATAATCATACACGCAACATACATGTCTAGTATGAAAAGAAGGTATCATCACATTACTCTACAAAGTTTGCAACTTTATTGACTCTCATATATATAGTACAAGCAGAGATCACAAGACTGTGATCCAACATTACATCAGTACAACGGAAGTGAAGTATGTTTGGGTACAGACAAGTTTAACAAATGGCTTAAGAAGCCTTATTTAAACACAAGCCCTCCACGAGGGAACCATTCTGCTGACTGGGACTATACTAGCTTGGCTTCAGTCATCGAGCTCCAGGAAGAATCCACCTTCGGGGTCAGTGGGTTCATTTAAAACATAGAATAAGCAAACGTGAGTACAAGTCGTACTCAGCAAGACTTACATAGGAACTATACTACTCATGCACATGTATCAAGGCAAAGGGAGGTGGGGTTTCAATGCAGAAGTGCCAGCTTTGACTTGGCTAGTCTTGTACTACGAATACCAGAATGAGGTAAGAAGCGTACACGAGTCCATCTATCCAAGTCTCCCAAAAAATTACACCACTATAGTGCCTTCCTCGACTTCCCACGAGAAAGCACGCCATATGACTCACACTTATCTTGGCAATTTTTATAAGTATCCAGTTCAAGTTGTCTAATAGTCAAGCTAAGCTTTCCAAACAGTCCATAACCGCAGACACGGCTATTCGAATAGTTTTGTTAACCCTGCAGGGGTGTACCGCTAGACACACATGACCATCAGTTACCGCCTTTGGCCTCGACACCATTCAAGGGGTGTCGGCGAGGATGATCACCACAACACTTCGCACACAGCTCCGTTCTAGTCCAGAGAGTCGCCTATCTGAGGGGGATCCGTATGGAAGTCCAGCCGAGGTTCCAGTACAGCCTCAAACGATGTGTGCAGGGTCCCATGCCGGACTGAGTAGCTGTTCTTCCACTTCGTAGACCGTGCCACAACCCTAATAGAACTTGCGAACTAATGCGACTTCTGTGGTTCGAAACGGGGTGAGGTACTAGGTCGAGAGGGTTCAGTGAACCCAATGTGTGGTTGCACTCTTCTTCTTGGATCACCACACAAGAACTCAGACTTAAGGTGGTGTTCAACAAGACAACCCACTGTGTACTCCTACACAACCTCTCATCGTTCACCTTGTATTAGGGTGGATTCACCAACACAGTTTCACCTTCATCAACACCATCATCACTACCATCCCGACTCACAGATCAAAAGTATCCTCATTGTAAACTCTAAGCATGCAATAAGTTTTAACAGTTGCAGGGGCCACATGATATCAATCAACTCCTATGTCATCTAGGATTGTGTTTTTCTTACTACTGTGACAAGATGACAGGTCATGCAAAGGATATGGGTTCAACTATGCGGTAGAATTGATAACAAGGTGATCATCCTATTTTATGCATAAGCGAGACTGAGAGGGAAATGGGTATTTATCGACATGATCAAATGGGGGGTGCTTGCCTTGCTGACAAGGGTCGTATGGGGTATCTTCAACGAAGGGGGTGATCTCGGGTTCCGGCTCCACCACTTTCGATAGGAAACAACACAAACAAGCAACCAATATAATTGACAATTCACAATCACATGATATGATGTTATAGCATCAGGTTCATGGTGCTGATGTGTTGAACATTCTATTTAAATGGAGCGTATTACATTGGGTTTCCCAAATTCACTTCAAATTTGAATTTAAAAGGTTCCATATGCACATTTTCTTTTGTTCACCAAATTTAAGTTGGTCAAACTTGAAAAAATAGTCCATATTAAGAATCCTTTGCATTTTTCTGATAAATTTATATATATTATTTATTTAATTTGGAGTTGTGGTTAAAAAGTTATTGAATTTCAAAGTTTATTCAATTTTATGGAATTTCTGATTATTCTTTAAAATGGAAAAGGATTTATTGTGTCATGCTTGCGTCAGCATGACGTGGGGGGTCTCACCAGTGGGGTCACTTTGTCAGTGGGGTTAATTAATTTCCCGGTTAGTTTTAAACTAACCCGTAGTTAGTTAGTGATCTGGGCCCACATGTCAGTGGGTCGGGGTGTGTTTAGCAGGGGGGGGGGGGGGGTTACCCTCTAATTAACAGGGCATGCCGGCGGTTAGCCGCCGGTGGCAACAGTGTGCGGTTGGGCTGCGCAAGACGTCAGCACAGGCCACCGTTTGGCACGCGGAAGGCACCGGGGTGCTCCTTGTGCTCCCCCGCTTCACCCTGCAGGCACAGGAGAGCCTAGGGGGCACCGGAGCCTTGTCGGCGTCGAGGTGCGACGAAGGCCGTGGCTCGGGTTTGGCGGGGAGGAGCTCAGAGAGAGGGGATCGACGTAGGAGCTCACCACTAGCGCGACGGAGGGATCGGGGAGGCCGGAGGAAGCAGAACGACGACGAATTCCGGCAATGGCACGACGGTCGTGGTGGAGGAAGTTGATGCGGGCGACGTCTCCAGAGGGATTCGGCTCGATTCTCTGCGCACGGTAAGCAAGTAGACGGTGGCGAATCTTCTGGACACCTCGTTGAAGCTTGAGGAAGACGACGGCCACACGGGTGCGGCAGCGCGCTCCGGCGCGAGCTTCGGGTGGCAAGTAGAACGGCGAGAGGAGAGGGGGAGGATGAGCCAGAAGAGGGGGAAAAGATGCACGACCTCTCGGGCGTCTCCGTGGCGCAAGGGAAAGGCCTCGGAGGCTGCTGCGTGGCCAGGGCACGTCGACGGCGTCGTCTTGGACGCCACCGAGGTGCTTGGCTCGGTGGGGAGGAAGACGCCAAGAGGGGCTGGGCTTGCCAGGCTTGCTGGGCTGCTGGGAGGTAAGTTGGGCCTCTTCTCTCTCTTCTCTATTCTTTTACTTTTCTATTTCTTTTCTGACATTTGTTTTGTCTTGGCTAAAAAATAGCTAGACATTTGTATAAATGCCCAAAATTTATATATGGCTTTAAGTGACCAGTGGCTAGTCACATCCAAAGTTTGAGCATTTTTTAAATTCAACATATTTGAATTCAAATTCAAATAGGGGTATTTATTTAATTCCATGATCCTGTTTGAATATTTGAAAATTCCATGAGCATGTATTTGAAACCACATCGCTTGATATGTGATCACACTCATTTATGGGAGTTTTCAAAATTGCAAAAGGAATTTTTGGAGCAACTTTCAAGATGGCCATTTTAATTAAATTCATCTGGGGTTGTTCTCTCTCCCATTTCAATTTCTTTTGAAATTTTTATCATGATGCAAAGTTACCAACTATCCCTAGCACATACCTAAGTTGGGGTTGTGACAGCTGTGGCGACATTACCTCGTCGGTAATCGTTGCGAGATCTACACCGACCACCAAAGCCTGAAATACCTGTTTACTCAGCCAGACCTGAATGTCCAACAAAGATGCCTCGAGAAAATAGATGATTTCAACATGGATACTCATTACACCCCTGGCAAAGCTAATGTGATGGCTGATGCCATGAGCCGCAAATCCTACTGTAGTGAACTTGAAGTTCAAGTATAGCAGCCACTTCTTTATGAAGAGCTAAGCAAGCTAAACCTCGAGATTGTTCCTCAGGGATATGTGAATAATCTGGTTGTTGAAGCGGACCTCGACGGCACCATCAAGTGGATACAAACATGTGACTCTGATGTCGAGAAGATTAAGAAGTATATCGCTAGAGGAAAGCCCTCATTCTTCACTGTTGCTGATGATGGTCCGTTGTACTTCAAGAATCGTTTAGTGGTCCCTAGAAGTAAGCCCAATCTGAACTTGACCTCGCACGTCATGAAATAAGCTCATGATACTCCTTTGTCGATTCACCCTGGTAGTACCAAGATGTACCAATACCTTCATCAGCGATACTAGTGGTCTAACATGAAGCAAGACATTGCTCGATATGTTGACGAGTGTGATGTTTTCCGTCGCGTGAAAGCGGAACATCAGAGACCTGCTAGAACTCTGCAACCACTATCTATTCCCGAATGGAAGTGGGACAAGATCGAGATGGACTTCTTCACTGGTTTTCCCAGATCGCACAAAGGCCACGATGCTATCTTTATCATCATCGACCGATTCTCCAATGTTGCCCACTTTCTGCCAGTCAAGGAGACGATCTATGCTAGTCAGTTAGCAGACTTGTAAGTTTCCAGAATTGTGTCCCTCCACTGTATTCCGTTGGAGATAAGTTTTGACCGAGGTAGTATTTTCACCTCAAGATTCTAGGATAGTTTCAAAGAAGCAATGGGCACTCATCTGAATTTCAGCACCTCTTATCACCCCCAGTCGCAAGGACAAGTTGAACGAGTCAATCAAGTGCTTGAAGATATGCTTCGAGCTTGTGTCATCTCATTCGGTAAGAAATGGGAGGAATCTCTTTGATTTTCTGAATTCTCCTACAACAACAGCTATCACGCTAGTCTGAAGATGGCCCCCTTTGAAGTTCTCTATGGTGGTAAGTGTCGAACCCCTCTGAATTGGTCAGAAACTGGGGAATGAGCACTCATTGGTCCAGACATTATCCAACACGCAGAAGATCAGGTTCGCGTTATCCGTGAACATCTGAAAGCTGCTCAGTCCCGCCAGAAAAGCAACTATGACCGCAAGCACAAAGAAATGGTCTATCAACCTGGCGAATACGCGTACCTCCGTGTCACTCCCATGAGAGGCACTCATCGTTTCGAGATCAAAGGCAAGTTAGCTCCTCGCTACATTGGCCCGTTCCATATTCTTTCCCGAAGTGGACCAGTGGAATACTGATTGGAATTTCCTCCAAACCTCTCTCAAGTCCATGATGTTTATCAGGTGTCGCAACTCCGACGCTGCTTCAAGGATCCTATCTGTGAGGTGGATCATGATCTGATTGAGCTGTAACAAGACTTGACTTATCAAGAACATCCGAGCAGCATTCTTGACCAGTCTGAACGTCGAACCCGCAACAAGACAACCATGTTCCTCAAGGTTCAGTGGTCAAATCATTCTGAAGAAGAAGCCACTTGGGAACGCGAAGATCGTCTTCGTGAGGAATACCCCGATCTTTTCCCCTATACCGCTTAGATTCTCGGGACGAGAATTCCTTTAGTGGGGGAGATTTTTAACACCCTCACTGTCATGTAATAGTAATCACTTTTTCTAATGATGTTTACTGTTGCAAATCATTCCGTAATCATCTTTGGTTCAATTCAAATTCAAATTTCCCTGTGATTGAAATTAAAAACAAAGTGGCTAATAAAAGTTCAAGAAATAACTTTGCAACCAAAATTCAGTGGACCATGTCCATGTGTATATGAGAATTTATGAAGTTATAAAATAAATCAAACAATTCATAATAGTAGCAAAACAGTGGCAATTAATCCCTTTTCAATAATACAATAATGCAAATGAATTTAGTTTGCCCTCAAACTTTTTGTGGCACTAGTATAAAGTGAAACACTAATTTTGGAGCTAGTCTACCATTTTACAAAATTGCAGAAGCTAAGAAAACAATTGCAAACAAAAATACAGAAAAGAAAATAAAAGAAAAAGAAACAAGCCCTATCTTTCGCTCGTGGGCAAAACCCCGGCCCATCTCTTCCCCCCACTGGGCCGAGCCCATCCGGCCTCTCTCCACCCCCTCCCCTGTTCACCTCGCCCATGGCAGGCATCCATGGAGCCACGGCCATGGTCGTCGCCGTGGCGGCCATCCACGGAACCACCGGCGAGATAAGTGCCCTGCCTCGCCCCCTGCACCCCAACCCTAACCCTAGGCCACTTGATCGAATCCCCACCCCACCCCATCGTCTCGCTCTTGTCGGGGAAGAACTCCATCGAAGCCGCCGTCACCATGAATGCGCCCACTCGCGGCCAGTGAGCTCCATAGCCCTCGCCGCTGTGTCCACCGGGTGCGCCGTCGTCGACTACGTCGACTACTGCGACAAATTCGAGCACGGAGCCACTCCACACCGCACACGGTCGCCGCTCCCCTTCACCGCCTCGCCGCTCGCCGTCGTAAATTCCGGCGCCACTGTCGTGGGAAAGTCAAGGAAGATGTCTGTAGATTCGGACTTATCATGGGACCTTTGTTGCGAGGTGAATTCGAGGAGAGAGTCGACATAGACATGGGACTTGGTGATTTACCCAGGTTCGGCCCCGTCGATGCGGTAAAGACCTACTCCTGCTTCTTGACTATTGTGGGATCGACTCCTCAATAGGAAGAGACGATCTTATCGATTACAGTGATGGTGTTTCGCGACCTTAGTCTCTTAGAGATCTAGGTTATAGTGCGAGTTGTCTAGTCCTGGCTTGAGGTAAGTTCTGGCTCTGGCTCCCGTGCACCTCGGCTTATAAAGATGCCGGGTCCCGGGATTCCGAGAGTCCGACTCCTACAGGATGTGGAGTTCTATTCTACTTTACAAGTTTTCTACGTGCTATACAAGGCAAGTTGAATTCCTTCTAGGGCTTCAGTCTTCACGCTTGGCACGTCAGACTCCTGACCGGGTCTTCTTTGTGGGCCTTCATAAGAAAGTCGGCCCAGGGGTTTCTAATGCCGGGTCTATGGGCCTGATCCATCCCCCCGACATTAGCCCCCAGGATTGTTATGATGCTTTAGTCTTCATAGCAATCTTCTTTATTTTCTTCATTGCCGCCGGCTCTTCATGGATCAAGGGCCATCTTTATGCTTGGCGTTGATTGGGAGTCGGAGTCTTAAATCTTGCTTCGGTTCCTTTATCTCCATGAAGTCGACTCTTCTGGTTGAGTCAACTACCATTTGATTCTTACTAGGAGTTGACGCCAACTCTTTTTAGCTTCAGATCACCTTTTACCTGAAGATTTTTGTTTTGACCTTTGGTCAAAGATCCGGTTTGGTTTTTATGATCACACTACCCGAAACGCCGGTTGGAGGCATTGATGTTTGTAATGGGAATCGAGGAGTCTTTCCATAAATGCTATCTACCACGGGTAGTTATCCCGTATCATTTATGGTATTAATTGATCCTCTCCATGAATCCACTATAAATATTCCTCGGGTAGTTTGATCCTTCAAGCGCACCCATCTTCTTCTTCCTCTTCCATTTTTCCCCATGGCACCTAAGCCAGAAGCCTCTGCTCCTTTGGCATCCAACGAGCCCGATCCCCGTGCAAGTTCTCGAGGTTGCGGCCATGGTCGTGGCCGTGGGCGAGGTTGTGGCCGTGGTAGAGGTAGGGGAAGAAGTATTCGTGCTGCCTCTCGTTCCGAATCTCCCCCTTCTTCTCCTGAGAGGAGTGATTTCTTGGTTCATATCCGGACGATTCGTCGCTGGATCAAACTTCCTGAGTCTTTTACTCAACTTGTGATTAACTCAACGCCTTCGGGTCTTTGGCTCCGATCGAATGGATGTCCTCATGGGCCTGTCTGGGTGACGCTTAGATTTTCTAGCCATGACACCATGATTTTCTAGAAAGGTTGGAAAACTTTACTTTGATCTAGGAATATCTCAAAAGGATACACCATTGTCATCATATTTGATGGTGAAGGCACCTTGTGGGCTAGGATCTTTGACTCTGATGGAGACCGAACCTGCTGTTGTATGGAGAGCTCCAGCGATGAAGAACTCCTTAGTGAAGAAGAAGCTTCAACGGAAGATGAAGTTGACTCTGAAGATGTAGACTTTTCTTCTTAGTAGTATTTTGCCGAGTTTGGCTTTTGCTTGTAAGATTACCTCCTTTGATGCAAGACCTAGTTGGTTTGATGAATGAAAATTATGAATTTTCATTGAATCCATGAGTCGGTTTTATTCCTGACTTTGAATATTTTTCAAAGTGTATGAGAGCCGATTATTTATGATAGTATATGTATCTGTAGCCCTCTGAGTCGATTCAGAATAGTCGTGTATCGGTAATCGATTCATAGGATAAATCGACTTGTAGCCCCCATGATATGGTGCGGTCATGTTTGCGTGTCGTACCGGGTCATCAAAGAAGTGTTGCTTCTCAACAGTCGGTGTATGCATCTGGGTGCAGTTCCGAGTCTTTGTTTGAGAAGAAATTTTTCTTTTCAAAGTGTAGTACCCATGAGTCGATGTGAGCTTCTTTTGTGTCATACCGAGTCATAGAGAATCTTTGAGCTGTAGTCCCCATGAGTCGGTGTGAGCATCTTTTGTGTCATACCGAGTCACACAGGTTAATGCTCACAGTGCATCTTTTGGATGACGTATAAAATGAAAGAAAAAGGTTAAGTATGAGTAACAAGAATGATGTGATTGGCATTCTTCATGCCTACCTTGAGAATATGTCATCGGTCATCATGATCGGGGTTGGCATGGTGATCAAGGGTCGTGTAATCACTAAGAACAAACTATAATGGGAAAAACACACCAGATGTCATCATTGGAGAACTTAAAGCGGGGCCTTGGCTACGAGTGGATACGAGGAGGAAGAGTCGATCGGTGGAGAGTCGGTGGCTTATATAAGGGGTGTGACCGACGTCGATGATAATTAAATAGGTGTCTAGCTTGCTAGTATTTCCACTCCATTCCATAGGCCCAGTGATAGCAATCGAGATGCCAACCATGATGATCCCTTCACAATTTCGTGTTCAAGGAGTCCCGCACTCTGGTTGTCCCTAAAACTTCCTAGCAACTTGCTAACATCGTCCCACGGCCTCCTAGTTTGGATTCCTCACCAATAAGACAGCATGGGAAGCCTAACAAGACATCCTCTAAACCATGAGCTGGTTGGAGGGCAACGAAGGGCGGGAGGCGATGGAGAAAATTGGGGACATTACTGCTCACAGCCCCACCCGAAGCATTGATTCCGAAAAGGATCAGCGGTGATCCAGCCTATGAGTCCTATCCGGAATTGTTGAATGGAAGGATAACAACTACACCATTGTGTCCCGCAAGCACGTGCAAGTTTGATTAAATTAGTGTGTCCCGCATGACGGTGTAGGCTAAATTTCCATCAGAATTAGTAAAATTTAAATTATCAGTAGAAGAATGTAGTTAGATATATGTTCAATGTGGATCAGTAATCATTAAATTTTCTCCTAGTTATATATATACATTCAGAAGACTGAATAGCGCTGTAATTTTGAGGAGAGGATTTTCAAATGAGCGTCGAAGGCACGGGAGACTAAGAACATAAATGCACATGGTGCGGATGCACAAACGTGTCAATGGCAATGGACAGATAATTATACAACCACTAATAAATTATTCATCAAACAAAGCCCCTAATCATCATTCTAAACAGAGCATAGCAAATGACAACCGCAACAACTAAAACTACGCATGATAGTTCTTAATTGTCATTATATTTCATCTGTCTTATGTGATTGATGCACTCTTGCTTCATCTCTTTAATTGTGCCCTCGAAATCAATCACTTTCTTTTCACTACAAAATCAACGATATCAGTTGACGCGCTATTTGTGTCATGGAAAATCATTTTTCGTCAATAGTAATACCCTAATGATGGTTCGCCTCCGTCAATCCACCCGTCACTGACGTGCCGTCATAAAAAACGAAAATGATGATGGTACCACTTTTTTCGACACACAAAATTGTATCTTAGGTGACAACTCTTTTTTTGTCAGTAATGAGGTTCTTCAAGGATGGGTCAAGTTTTCATGTATAGCACGTCAATCTGTCACCCAAGAATGTTTTTTCTGACGATAAAACCGTCACTGGGTTTATTTTTTTTTATTTACCCATTTACAATTTCTGCCTAATGGGGTCCGCCGCTTCCTAGCATGGCTCCCTTCATGTGGGCCCGGCGTAATGAGGGGTCCACCGGTTTTGACCGGTCAACGGGCCTACCACGCAGTCCCACATGATGATGACGTGGCCGTCTGTTTATGGGATCAGCTATCATATTTTCAGTGACGGGTGCTGACATGTAGGCCTAGTTTTTTTGTGACGATACCGACATATGGGCCCGATGGATGGTGACATGACTTATTACATGTGGGTCCACGTGCTTGTGACACCTTGCATAACCTTCACTGTTTGCATAGGCATTCAATTAGTTTTATATACGAGCTCGGCGACCATATATGAATAAATTTCGTAAATTTTTGAATTAGAATGCAAATATAGCTCGCGCTGCTGTTATTAATACTTAATAGATGTCACACAGACTTTCTAAGTCATTACAATACCAACCATGTGGCAAGGCCACAAAATAATAATAGGGACATTATTCAGTTTCATGCCAAGGGTTGCTAGAAATGCCATCCTAAGGAAGAACTAAGAATTCAATCAAGTTGATTCGTGCCTTCTCCAGAAACCAAAGTATTCTTCTGTTTACCATTCTCTTTGTTGGCTTCCTGTTGTTGAATGAAGGCACAGATGACAGATTCAAGACGATTATGCAATTGTAGAATGGAAATTTTCAGACCTTCGATTTCTACCTGCTGCTCTGGCAGGATCTTCTTGACAAGTTGAAATTATTTTCGTTGGTCTACAAGCATAATCTTCATAGTTTGAAGTTCATGCTTTGGAGGAAAAACATGCTTCACATCATCAATTACTTGATGTTGCTCTGATAGGGCCTTCTTGGCAGCTTCAAGTTCGAGGTTCTGTTCTGCCAGAGTCTTCTTCATAGCTTCAAGCTCATCTTGCAGCTTTGCTAGGGAAATCTCGACAGCACATGGTCCTCGCTGCTACTCTGCCAGGACAATGTTAAGTACTGGAGATTGTTGTTTTTTGACATCATTTAATAATATTATATTGTTCTACAGCAAAAAATATCAAGCTTAGAACAGGTGGAAGATTTCGAAAAGAAAGACAGTGGTTGTGTTAAAGGAAGACAATCATACATTTGAAATAAGTGTTTAAGGAAAAGAGTACATGCACTCACCCCTTTAAACCGCTTTCTCTTTGATGTGCTTGAGCTTGGTAGTACAACCTCAAAAAAATAGATGAGATGCTCAAACTCTAGTTGTAAGATCTACATCTTCTTAGACACATCTCCAAGTTGATGATGATAATAGTCCTGTGATAATGTGGATGAATACATTAGGTTGGAAACTACAAATTATATTTCCTATGAATGTGAGAGAAAGTAGAGATCTTCTAACCACATCTGAAGCATTTGCGTTAATATTGTCTTGTGAATCACTTGCTTCACTTTCAGCATTATTACATTCTTTAAGTTGTTCTTGATGGACTGTCCAGTGTTGTGAAGGAACATGAGCTCGTAGATCTGATAGGATCGAATGATCTTTAATACCGCTTGTAAGGAGCAATCTTGAATTCATATATTATGCATGTTGTTCCAGGCTCTTCTTCTCCATGTGTTCCTTAAACATGCGCCACCGTGAGTAGAAATCATCCACTTCATAAAAGTTATCATTAGTTAACATTAGATAAAAAACACCGTGATGAGTAACTAACAAAACGTGTGTGGCACATATGCAAGAATTTGCAGGGCCTAAACAATGTCAATGATGTGTTTACTATTTCTGAACTATGACGAGTAATTAACCAAACGCGTGTAAGGCACATGTGAAAGAATTTCCATCAGTTGATCAAACGATATGTACTGAAGAACCAGTTATGTAATATATCCAGAACCAGCACAACAATCAAGTATGAGCATTGAATGAATGAGACGAATCTGGTCAATGAGGATGCATATGATTGGCTCAAGGAAATAGAACTAACGACTTGGGTTAGGGCTTTCCAAAATGACTTAAGTGTGACATCATGCTAAACAATCTATGTGAAGTGTTGAACAAGTAAGAATATTGTCATTGAAATTGCAATTTGTATATAGGAACATGGATCAACTCAAACCAAAAGCATCATCAAATGTCATGCAGACTAAATGGGATATAGTGAAAGATCGCATAAACAAGATGTTGATCAATGAAGTAATTGTAACTACCGACCCAGAGTCATCAGGGGGCATGAACCCAGTCATCAGGGGGCATGAACCCACAATCATGCATAACGCTCCCTCTTGGAGTCACTACCTACTACCTGGCCAAATAAATAAACAGCAACGGAGAACATGGAAGAATTACTCTAGAACATAAATATAAAAGAGGAGAATCAAATATATTACTCAAACACAATCTGAACATAGTCTCATAATCCATCAGATCCCAGCAAACTCAGCATAGCAACAGCAGAAAGATTACATATGTGCCTCGATCATGTAGGGAAGCTCACGAGGTCTAATCCATGAAGAGCAAAGAGGGGAGGAGAACATCACATAGCTACTGATCATAGACACATGGTACAAGGTGGACTACTCAGGGTTCATCCGGGAAGCATCCATGGTGGTGGAGAAGCTCCCGGAGGTGATTCCTCCCTCCGGCAGGGTGCCGGGAAGAGGTCTTCTGGTGCTCCCGATCTTGGAAGCGCGGCGGCGGCGGAACGGAGGAGAGATCGCGAAAAAGGGTTCTCGTCTTCACGTCACGAGAGATATATAGGCGAAGGGGGGGTAGCCAGGGGGGCCACCAGGGGTCCAGGCGGCCCCCTGGCGCGGCCCAACTCTAGGGTGCGCCGGGAGGGCGCCTGGGGCCCTGTTGGGTCCCCTCTGCCCCCCCCCCCCCTCGATGATTCCCAAATCTTCTTCTGCGCTGATTTTTATTGTATTTTCCCAAATTTTTGGAGCACTTTTAATATGGGGGAAACCTGAAAGAGAAAAACAGAAGAAAACAGGAACTGGCGCTGGGGTGCAATGAGTTAATAGGTTAGTCCAAATATGATCAAAAGTGTATGGAAGTTCATCAATATCATAGCAATATCACACAAAAGAGGCATGGAGCAAGAATAAATTATAGATACGTTTTGGACGTATCAACATCCCCAAGCTTAATTCCTGCTCGTCCCCGAGTAGGTAAATGATAAAAGCATAATTTCTGTGGTGACATGCTAACAACCATATAAGAACTTTTAAGTAAAGGAATCAAGGCATGTAATTCAATTCAACTCATAACAGGCAAGAGTCTATATTTAGCATTGAAACAAGCAACATAAGAACATAAAGGTGCCAGAGCTCTCACTGTCCGTGACTCGAATGTCTCCAAATGGTGTTTGCGTGCAAGAAGGGATAGGGATATACGAGAAAAAGTATTTTTGTGTTGAGAACTCAATCTACTAAAGTTTCACACTTGGTCTTCTTTGGAATCTTATCTTGACTCATCCCCAGACCACTAGCCAAGTACAAGTCAAAATGATCCACTCTTTTTCGACATTTTGAGCACTCATGCAATTGATGAGCGTAAGCAAGAAAGTTGACACTTAGGATGGCAAAGAGAGAATATGGTGGAGGAGGAAGACAAAAAGGTGTGAAAGGATCACATCAATGAGGACAATCATAGGCGAGAGAGAGCCAAATGATAGATATGATATGAGGAGTAGGGATTTCCATGCAACGGATGCACATATGAGCTAAGGTAAGCTCTCCAATGGAATTAGTGGGGGTGCATCCAACTTGCTTGCTCAAGAAGACCTAGAGCTCATTTGAGGAGGCTCATCATTGGAATATACAAGCCAAGTTCTATAGTGTGAAGGTCCCCACATAGCTATATGCATGAATGATAATCTCTATGGAGTACAAGGTATAAGAGGGAGTACGAGTGCGGATCTCTCAAAAGTAATAGTAGTGTGCCCCTTCTCTCTTTTTATTTCTTTTTCTCTTTTTTTCTATTTTTTTGTATTTTTTGGTGGCCTCAATGGCTCTTTCTATTTCTCTCATTTGTTCTCTTTGGGATCTTTTAATTTGTCCTCTTTGGGATGTTTTAATTTGTCCACTTTGGGATCTTTTCCTCACTTTAGGGGAAACACTCTATATATTACAAAAAGTATAGAATATCTTTCACACTTTACAAAAGTACTCAAATCATAAAGAAGATGTAACTATCATGATGTATGCAAATGTATGCCTCTGCCAGTGTAGCAGGATATGCAATGATACTAGCGCGTCATGTAGCAATGATTAGGGCAAGGCCCAACTAGCATGCGGCTCATCGATCAAGCAAGTAGCATGCATGACATGAAGATCAAGTCATGAGAAGATGGATGTTGCATGGCAATATATCTCGGAAAGGCTATGGGAATGCCTTGATAGGTAGGTATGGTGGCTGTTTTGAGGAAGGATATAAGGAGGTTTATGATGACAGAGCGTATCATGCCAAGGGTTTGGATGTACCGGCGAAGGTGGACGCCAACTCTCGGAGTGAGAAGAAAGCAATGCACGTCACAGGAGAGGCTAGAAAAATATGGGAAGGTGGAAGTGTGAACATTCGAATACTCACATTAGTCCGAAGAACTCATGCACTTATTATCGGTAACTCTCAATCTAATAAGGAGGTTTCACAAAGAGACAAGTACCCCGAGGAGGAGTGTATGGGGGTTTGGTTATCCTTGCGCATCCTCGACTCATGGTACGTGAGTGTACTCTAATATTCGATCCCTCCAAAGAATAGTGATCCATCTAGTAGCTAGAGTTCTCAACTAATTTTGTAAGTTTCGAAAATAAACACGGATTTCCCAAAATACGACATCTATCGCTAATAGGCTAAAGCTCTTGACACCAAAAGTCCAAACATTACTCAAAGCAATACCTCAAAACTATTGCAAGTTACTACTACAAGAGAATAGCAACCTCAATTACCTACTTCAAGTCAAGACACAAAACTCAGTGCAACAGGCAAACTGTCTAAACAAGATAAACATGAAAACTCAAGAGAGTTCCAGCAACAAACTAAACAAAAGATCTTAAAAAGATAAGCATGAAAACTAACAGCTAACCATGACAGTAGCTATGAAAAAGATAAAGAACACACACATCAAAGATAAGCATTAAAAATCCTATGTTGTGTTCTAGATTTTGAAAGTGGAGCGTGTTTCTCTCCCACACAAACAAAGTTGGGTTCTAACTTGTTATGAACAGCAAGCAAAGCTAAAGAAAACTAAAAATAAAACCTAAGAGCGAGACGCCCCAAGCATAGCACATAACACATGAAGTGATAAAAATATAGTGAGACGAGAGACGAACTGATAATTGTTTCTGAAGAAGGGGATGCACGAGGGCATCCCCAAGCTTAGACGCTTGAGTCTTCTTGAATATTTCTTGGGGATGCATGAGGGAATCCCCAAGATTGAGCGCTTGACACTCCTGAATCTTCTTTCATCATCTTCCCTCGCACACTTGAAAACTCCCTTCATACATAACTCATCATAATCTGATTAGCGAGGTTAGTACCCATTAAAAAATAATTTTTCCTCTACTGGAAATAAGGATATTCTTGAAGAGCTACTGGTTCTCAAGATTGCCAAAAAGTTTTTGCAAAGAAAAAGCAAGCTTAAGGTTTGAAAAATGAAGAAGAGGCAAAACATGACAGAATCTGTGAAAAGCAGACCAACACGTAGTAAAGAATTCTTTAGGGATACTTCTACAACTCAAATAAAAAAACTCAGAATATACGAAAGTTCCGTAATTGTATAGAGCACACCGTGTAAAAATTTCAGCTCAAAATATGAACTGGGATTTTTCTGTGATTTTTCTAGTCACGAGGACAGAATCTGTTTTCTGGACAGCATGTCACAACTTTCACTTCCCTTGTCATATGAGGCTATGAATGGCACAAAGCTTGAAAAGTAAAGATACAATGATGTTGCTACAGTAGTAACTATCATCAAGACCACTAAAAAAATAATAAAAACAAAAAGGAAATCCTAAATTCGTTGTGGGCTGCCTCCCGAAAGCACTTCTTTAAAGCCATTAGCTAGGCTTGAAGATTATAGAAGATGCTCTCACAAGAATAAGAATTTTGAAGAAAAAGAGAGCATCAAGAAGCAAATATGAAACACATTTAAGCCTAACCCACTTCCTATGCATAGGCATCTTGTAAGGAAATAAATCAAAGAAGCACAAAGAAACCACCATAGGAAGGTGGAAGAAGAACAACTTTAAAACTTTCAACATAAAGAGAGGAGTTTTAGTAATATGGAAATTTCTACAACCAAACTTCCCTCTCTCAAAATAATTTTTAGTAGAATCATGAACAACATCAAGAATATAACTATCACATAAATCATGTTGTTCATGACCTGCAATCACACATGTATAGTTTTCAACACGGTCTTTAGGATTATAAGATAAATGCAACCCATCACATTGAGCCTTGATAAGAGCATAATTCTCCGGAATATGAGTTGGAGATTTCAAAAGGATAATAGGATAATCAAGTGTGGGTGCAATAGAAAAAAATTAATGCTTAACATGAGGAACTATAGCAAGTTCATCTCCGTAAGCATCATCCATAGTGGCATAAGGCCATAAGCATAGAAGGCATCAACTTCATCAAAAAGGGATATTTCAAAAGAATCCATAGGATCATAACACTCATATGAGGTAAGAGTCAAAGAGTTACTCTCATTAGAAGGTAGACAAGGATGGCTCCATTCTTCCTCCTTTTGTTCGTCACTCTCCTCCTATTTTTCATCCAAGGGGCTTTCGGGTTCAACAATTTCTTCTTCCATAGAGTCCTGCAAAACATTAGTCTCTTCCTTTGGGGGAGAGATTCTCTCAAGATGATCAGTAATATAATAATTTGCATCGTAATTTTGCAAACAATAGTTAAGTATAGAAAGACTCTCAGATTTGTAAGGGGCATCATCAATATTTTTAAGAAAAGAACTAATTTCATAGGCACCCTTATAAGCAACAAATTGTTCTATTTGCTCTTCATCATCAAAGTCATAATTTCTCTTAGCATAAGAAGCTAAGGTTTCATCATCATTGTACTCACATTGGAAAGCAAGGTGTTTGTGCCTCAGAAAGCAACAAGATTCATCCCTGCAGAAAGATATATTATATACTGAGCACAAGTTTCTAGCATACTCATACAACTGGTGTATTTGTTTCCATAAGTGTATCCCCTTTTGAGACAAGCGGTGTTCCTTGTACCACTTTTGTTGATCCTCGGTGAATCCTCCATGCTAATAAGATCTGGTTTCAAAGAAGTCAGACATTGATTGGCAGGTAAGGAACTAGACATACTATTGTTTATTTTTTTTATAAAGGACACGAAGATAAAAACTGAAAGGTAAACTAACAAGACTAAAAAGCAAAGATAAAAGATAGCATGCAACTCCCTATCTTGAAGAGCGGAGTCCCCGGCAAAGGCGCCAGAAATTTCTTTTGATGGCACGATTTAACGCCCCCTCGTTGGTTACCCAAAGTGGAAGGTGAGATGTAGCGTAGCGGCAATTTCCCTTAGAGAAGATGCTAAGGTTTAGGCTCGACCAGTAGGACTCCAACAGATACAAGAAGGTGGTGAAGTGAACAATGGCGCCATTCGCAACTCAAGGTTGCTTACTTCACCTGGACCTGCACACACAACAAATAACTTTGCTTCCCAACGAGTACAGAGGAGTTGTCAATTCCTCCGGCCTTGTTGTTTACAAAGAATAAATCGCACGTGATAATAATGATAGTGATAGCAACGGAAAAGTAAATAAAGCAGTAAATTGATAGTGGGTGTAAACAGTATTGAAAATATGGACCGGGGTCATATGATGTTCACTAGTGATGTCTCTCTCCCAAAAGACGATAAAATAGCCATGCGAGGTAAACAAATTACAGCTGCGCAATTGACAGGATTATGTGCGCAAACCAATGCTAACTATGCTATAAAGAAAGGAAGAGGCTCAAAAGCATGGACGGTATGCTAAGACAAGTACATCGAAATCCATCTGCATCTACCTACTAATCATCCACCTTGAGATATCTATCCATAACATCTCGCTGGTATTAAGTTGCGAATCCCACCCAAAGTGTAAACTCAAAGCAACGGACAACTTCATTAAAGAACTTTGCGTAAAGTAAACAATCCTTGCACCCGCAAGTACAAGTATCGTTGTTTTCACCCTTGTGGCAACAACACATCCCCTAGACTCATGTTTCTTTCACTCAAGCTAGTCATTAGGGGGCATGAACCCACAATCATGCATAAGCTCCCTCTTGGAGTCACTACCTACTACTTGGCCAAAGCAATAAACAACAACAGAGAATATGCAAGAATTACTCTAGAACATAAATATAAAAGAGAAGAATCAAATATATTACTCATACGCAATCCGAACATAGTCTCATAATCCATCGGATCCTAGCAAACTTAGCATAGCAACAGCAGAAAGATTACATATGTGCCTCGATCATTTAGGGCAGCGACCGAGGTCTAATCCATGAAGAGCAAAGAGGGGAGGAGAACATCACATAGCTACTGATCATAGACCCATGGTCCAAGGTGGACTACTCACGGTTCATCCGGGAAGCATCCATGGTGGTGGAGAAGCTCCCGGAGGTGATTCCTCCCTCCGGCAGGATGGCTGGAAGAGGTCTTCTGGTGCTCCCGATCTTGGAAGCGCGGCGGCGGCGGAACAGAGGAGAGATCACGAAAAAGGGTTCCCGTCACGGGGGTTTCATGTCACGAGGGATATATAGGCGAATGGGGACAGCCAGGGGGGCCACCAGGGGTCCAGGCGGCCCCCTGGAGCGGCCCCACCCTAGGGCGCGCCGGGAGGGTGCCTTGGGCCCTGGTGGGTCCCCTCTGCCCCCCCCCCCCTTGGTGATTCCCGAAGCTTCTTCTGCGCTGATTTTTTATTGTATTTTTCCCAAATTTTTGGAGCACTTTTAATATGGGGGAAACCCGAAATAGAAAAACAGCAGAAAACATGAACTGGCACTGTGGTGCACTGAGTTAATAGGTTAGTCCAAATATGATCATAAGTGTATGGAAGTTCATCAATATCATAGCAATATTACACAAAAGAGGCATGGAGCAAGAAGAAATCATAGATACGTTTTGGACGTATCAATCTTGTAACCAACTAAATCAATGAAGCACATAGTAACAAGCATAAGAAGGTAGGACAAGAACAACTTCAAACATTTCATCATGGAGAGAGGGAGTTTAATATCATTGAGATATGTGAAGCCATGTCCCCCTTTCTCATAGTAATTTTCAGTGGCATCATGAATAAACTCGACAATATAAGTATCACATAAAAAATTCTTATCATGATCCACAAGCATAGAAAATTTATTACTCCCCTCATGAGCAAAATCATTAATAGTAGTGGGAGCAAACTCAACAAAATAGCTATCACATGAATCATTCTTATCATGATACACTAGTAAAAATTTATTCTTTCTAGCATAAGTGTCATCACAATAATCATCATATATAGGAGGCAAAGTATCATCAAAATAAATTTCCTCATCAAAACATGGGGGGCTAAAAAGATCATCCTCATCAAACGTAGCATCCCCAAGCTTACAACTTTGCATATCATTAGCATCAAAATTATAAAAAGGAGACATACTAATGACATTGCTACTAACATGAGTGTTATGCAAATAATAAAGCTCCACAGGCTTTTTGATTTTCTCTTCAAACAATTGATGTCCTAATTCAAGGTAGAGCTCATAAAGCTCTCTAATTTTTTTCTCCATAAAGAAACATAAGCAAAGGTGAAAACTGCAAAGTAAACTAACAAGACTAAAAAGCAAAGGTAAAAGATAGTGGGCAACTCCCCTATCTTAGCACTCGGAGTCTCCGGCAACGGCGCCAGAAATTCGCTTGATGACAAGAGAGTTGACTAGTGTAACTTCTCTCCTCATTGGTTAGCCCAAGTGGAAGGTGTGATGTACGATAAAGGCTAATTACCCCTATGTAGAGGATAGGGTTTGTCTCCCGTAGGACTCCAGCAATGATAAGTAGGTGTCAGCAGCGCAATTGACGTGGTCCTGCACACAACACAAGTAACTTTTCTCCCAATGAGTACAGAGAGGTTGCAATCTCTCCGGCCTTGTTGTTTACAAAGGATCAACGCAACAGATAATGATAGTGATAACAACTGAATGTTAAAGCAAGAAAGTAAATGAGCGTGTAAACAATGATGAGAATATCGACCGGGGCCCCGTGATTTTCACTAGTGATGTCTCTCTCCCAAAAGTTGATAAAACTGTTGCGAGGTAAAAAATTTACAGATGGGCAATTGACAGGATTATAAACGCACCGCAATGCTAACTATGCTACAAAGAAAGGAAGAGGCTCAAAAGCATGGGTTGTACGCCAAAATAAGTAGACCGAAATCCAACTGCATTTACTACTAATCATCCACCTTGAGATATCTATCCAGAACATCTCGCTAGTATTAAGTTGCGAGCCCGACCCAAAGTATAAACTCAAAGCAACAGACAACGGCATTAAAAAGAACTTTGCATAAAGTAAACAACCCGTGCAACCACGATTACAAGCACCATTGTTTTCCCCCCTTGTGGCAACAACACATCCCCTAGACTCATGTTTCTGTCACTCAAGTGTTTCATCAGGGGGCATGAACCCACAATCGAGCATAACGTACCATCTTGGAGTTACGACCTACTACTTGGCCAAAGCAATAAACAACAACGGAGAACATGCAATAATTACTTAGGAACAAAAATATAAAAGATAAGAACCAAATATCACTACACCACGGGCAGGATCTAACGGCAGAGGACTGCCGGCAAAGATGGACCTATGCCGGCAGTTAGTGTGTCGATAAATGTTACCTACCGGCAGATCTGTACCACTGGTCGTTATGAGATGGTGATGGCAATCTAACTGCCGGCATAAGTTCTGTTATGACGGCAGTCCACCTGCCGGCACATATATTTGCCACCGCAGAATAGAAAAGTGCGATGAAAGGAAAATATGGGAGGGAAAAAATGGATCGGAGAGGGAATATCCCCTATCGCGCGCTGCTTTCCCCTTCTCCATATCCCTATTCGCCTCCCTCCATCTCCCCTCTGCCGTCGCCTCCTCCCCTCCCACTGCTCCCCATGCCCATGGCTCTCTTCCCCAGTCGCCCTTGCCCGAGCGCCGTCCCGTCTTCGCGCCCTCAGCCCGTGCTGCCCGTCTCCAACGAGACTTCGCCCGGAAGGGCACCACCGCCGCCCCTGCAAGGTCACCTAATCTACTCTTCGCTTCGCTGTCCTCTCCTCCCTCTTCTTCCTCTCTCTAATCTCTCTTCTCCCTATCCTTGTTGCACGCTACCACTGCCATGGATGACCTCAAGGACGCCTCGAACCTCTTCCCTTTGAAGCCGTCACAGCTGCATCCTTGCCAGATCCGGCTGTCGCGGATCCGTCCCCGCCTTCCTTGTCTCCTCCCATGTCTACACCCGCTTGGAAGCGCCACCATCGCCAGCGCTTCCTCGACTGGAGAGGGCGCTACCGTTGTGCTTCCCCGCCGTGAACACCATGTTGGCGCTGAGCAGCAGCGCGGCGTCCGTCCGCGTCGCGAATAGGTAAGACCCCTGCGCCCTCCCGATGACCGGCGACGCTGCAGCGGGGCCCACCGTGAGGGCGTTGTCGATGGTGTACATTTCGCCGAAGCGGTTTGGTGGGGTCGCCGGGCAGGGGCGTTAGCCCCGTGACAACGCGCACTATAGTGTCCGCCCTCGGCGGATCTACTATCACAACATCGTGCATGTAGAAGAGGTGGTGCGTCGTGGCCGAAGGCTCCGCTGCGACGAGCGTCAGAGACACCAGTGCCGGTAGGATTAGTTGCATGCTGGGGTAGATAGACATGGCACGTACTTACTCACCGCCTGCTTACTCGCCGTTTCAAGGTGTGCTATAATAATTGAATGGTTTAGGTGAGATCGAGATGTCTTGTAGCGTTGGTTGGGAGAAAGAAAGTGCTTTTCATGGCGACAGGACATACATTAAAAAACTAAACCATGTAGAGTTTTGATTTTCACAGTTTTTTGGTTTTTTTTTCTACTGTAGTAATTAGGATTTACCACATCTTGACAGCTGTTTGTAATATGAAAATTTCCAAATCTAGCTCTGATGCACATGTATGATGCTAAATAACTGGAAGCACACAGATTTACAAGCAATATTGTTGCGCCATGTATCTTTTAACAGTGTGCAGATTAATATGGGCACGCTTGTATTTGCGTCCTCGAGATATTTGATACAGTGAGGCTATTATCTTTGGGTTGGTTGATATTGATGGTCCTTGAAAGAAAAGTGAGGCTAGATAATAAGAGATTAATTGTGTTCTCATCTCCAGGATGTTCATTGGTTACATGATGTTACATTTCATTTTTCTCTCCTCTTGGTATTGCACTATTACTATGCACTAAAGCTGGTCATGGATGCATCTTGATAACTATGTAATGGTCCAGCGACGAAATTTCTTAAGTTGACGACCCTTCCGGTAGTACTGCTAGCTCGAGTGCCCCTACTCCTTGCCCAATAAAATGTGATTCTGTTTATTGCTTAATAACTGATACTCAATGAAGTGGTGTTGATGTCAAAATGTGAATATATGTGTACAATAGAATTACCTTGATATATGATGAAGACTGCTTTATTTTTTTGAATTATTACCTTAATATAGGTGTATATCATCGTGGGAGTGCAGTAAGATTTCTAAAAGTCCATATTTTTTATTCCTTCTCACCCAAGTGCTCTTATCTGCTTTCTTGTATGACTAGCACGAGTCAAAGATATATGTCTCTCTTCTTTGTTGATTGTCCCGACTACACAAGTTGAATGATCCCGTTTACTTATTTTCCTACATGTTTTTACTGTTATCACGAATGCGCGTCGAGGAGCATTCGGAGCGGAAGCGAGGACAACCACCACGACGGCAGCACCGACGTGCCTTCCTTGTGAGTTACTATTTATCTTCTTAAATTTAGTACTGCTTGTTCAGTATAAATTCAGTGTACTGCTTGTTCAGTATAATTCAGTGTACATGTCATCTTCAGTATAAATTTAACTGAACCTACTCCTGAGAGTATTTTTAGTTGGGCCAAATTATCCTTATCCTTTAAATCTACCAGTGGGAGTAGTTTTAACTTGAAAATCTCTGAACTTGCTCATTGAACTTTGCGTACCTTAGTTTCTGAATTCTGAAACTGAATTCAATGTAGAGTCTGAATTCTGAAACTGAATTCAATGTAAATTTTGAATTCTGAAACTGAAACAAATACACATTCTACTTAAGCTGTAACTGAAACTACTTAAACTATTAAATTAAGTTTGCAACTCTCTGTTGTGGTAGTGAGCTAATTTATTGTTGCCTAGTGTAAATCCAAACCACAGGAGAACAACTGAGCTGATTGCCTGCCTCATTCTAGCTAGTTGGAGAAACTCTGTGTGTGTGAAGCATGCACTTGTGGCTGAATTCAATTAACTAAAATGAGCACATCAGTGGAGACAAAATTCAAGTTTATATAAACTGCATCAAGTTGACTAGCAGGTCACTAATAATAGTAATTCACGTGAACATGAGCAATATTCCATTAACTGCAATGAACACATCAGTGGAGACAAAATGCAGTACTCACATGCCTGCATATTTCAATCGGTTGATCTTCATTGAACACAACAGTAGTAACAATCAATGTGTTCCCATATGCATATTTCAAACCTGAAAATGACCGTTATTGCTTAGACTAAAATTGCGGGATGATGCCTATTGTTCCATTTTTGACAATTCTAGGCTACGGGATGATGCCTATTGTTCTCTAAGGGTTGCTTCTGGAATCAATACTATATTGATGTTCATTTTAAAACTTTTAATCATGCTACTGTGATAAGAACATATTTTTTGTGCCTAGTCTTGGTGTACTTGTTCATGTTGTGATAAGAACTTTAATTAAGTCAATTGATCTACTGCTGGAGTACTTGTTTCTGTTTATAAGTAAATTGAACAATACTTCAGTTCATAATTCATGATCTACTCCAAATTTTATGATATGGTCGAACTTGCAGATGCCAAGTACAGGATCAGGTTGAGGTCTCCAGCGCAGTGTCAACGCACACTTCGATGCCTATGTTCTTCGGTTCTGGCATAGGTAAGTTGTTTATGCTGCCACTAAAATATATGTTGTCATCAGTGGTACGTGTTCACTGGAAGTATTCTTGTAGGTGATATTCTGGTCTGCATTTTTATATCCGGTCGCAATTGATCTTGTAGGTTCCCAATTAACATATAGATGCCATATTAACCTGGAAAGTGCACTTCCGTTTTTCACATGGTTACTTGCAGATGAAAAATGTTGCACTAAATCATCTAACCATTTGTTAGTTCAAGAAGTTGCACTAACTCATCTACCTTTATTTTCTTCATATTAATCAACAGTGCAAGATGTTGCTCATTATCGTGAGACTGGATGCTACGTGGAATGGATGTCTTAGAAACATTTTGTTGTTGTGTGTGGGTGATGATTATTGTCTTGGAAACAAATGCAATATTCATTTTGTTAGGTAGGTGACGCAGTTGTGCACTACATGGAGTACTTGTAGGTCATTTTGTTAGGTAGGTGAATTACTTGTGCACTAGATGAAGTATTTGTAGGATGAAGTCATCTTGATCATGATGAACTTCTGTGTGATGCTATCTGTGATGCCTATGTATGAACAAGTTATGCCTTGCAATGAAGTATCTTGTCTGTGATACTTGCAATGAAGTATTTTTTTTCTCTGTGATCTATGCAAGTTTGAATTTTAAAATTTGAAATGGACAAAATTTGATGTGTAAGTAGTGGAGAGAAGCTTCAGAAAGTGCCAGGGCAGAGAAACTGCCGGCATAGGTTATCCATCCAGGCAAGTGGCCTGCCAAGAATGATGGGAAAACAGGGCAATAGAATTGTCAGAGAAAATTTGCTTGCCAGGAAAGACTTTTCCCGATAGGGGTATTCCGGATAGTCCGGCCTGCCGGCAAAGAACTGTTGTCGGCAGTCCAATTGTCGTATATAGTGGCTTTTCCCGGCAGTTGGGGCGCCCTTATATTCTGCCCGTGGTGTAGTGTATATTACTCTATCACAATCTGAACATAATCTCATAATCCATCAGATCCCATCAAACTCAGCATAGCAACAGCAGAAAGATTACATAAGTGCCTCGATCATGTAGGGCAGCTCACGTTGTCTAAACCATGAAGAACAAAGAGGGGAGGAGAACATCACATAGCTACTGAACACGGACCCATGGTCCAAAGGAAACTACTCACGGCACATCCGGGAAGCGTCCCTGGTGGAGGGGAAGCTCCCGGAGGTCGATCCTCCCTTCGGCAGGGTGCCGGGAAGAAGTCTCCTGGCGCTCCAGATCTTGGAAGCGCGGTGGCGGCGGAACAGAGGCGGGATCGCGAAAAAGGGATCTGTCCTCAGGGGTTTCTCGTCACGGGGAATAAATAGGCGAATGGGGAATCCAGGCGGCCCATCAAGAGTCCAGGCGCCCCCCTGGCGCGGCCAGACCCTAGGCCGTGCCAGGTGGCCGCCTGGGTCCTTGGTGTTGGGCCCCTGGTCCTCCTTCGGGGTTCCGGAAGCTTCCGCTGTTTTTTATCTGATTTTCCCAGATTTTTGGAGCACTTTTAATATGGGGGAAACCTAGAATAGAGAAACAGCAGAAAACAGGAACTGGCATGTGGTGCATTGAGTTAATAAGTTAGTCCAAATATGATCAAAAGTGTATGAAAGTGTATCTAGATCATATCAATATCACACAAAACATGCATGGAGCAAGAAGAAATTATAGATACGTTTGGGACGTATCAGTATTTCACCTTGGACCATGGGTCCATGACCAGTAGCTATGTGATGTCTTCTCTCAAATCTTGTTCTTCAATGTTTATTCCTTGTGAGCTTCCTTACATGATCAAGGCACCTATGTAATTTTCCTGCTGGTCCTATGCTGTGTTTGCTGGGATCCAATGGATTATGATATTATGTTCAGATCGTGATGAGTTATATATTTGTTTTAACTTTTATATTTTGTTCTTGAGTAATTATTGCATGTTCTCCGTTACTTTTTATTGCTTTGGCCAAGTAGTAGATTGTAACTCCAAGAGGGAGCGTTATGCATGATTGTGGCTTCATGCCCCCCGATGTCCAGCTTGAGTGACAGAAACATGAGACTAGGGGATGTTCTGTTGCCACCATGGAGAAAACAATGGTGCTTGTAACCGTGGTTGCAAGGATTGTTTACCTTACGCATAGATTGTTAATGCAATTGTCTATTACTTTGAGTTTACACTTTGGGTGGGGCTCGCAACTTAATACCAGTGAGATATTCTGGATAGATATATCAAGGTGGATGATTAGTGAGTAGATGCAGATGGATTTCGGTCTACTTGTCTTGGCGTACTGCCCATACTTTTGAGCCTCTTACTTTCAAGTAGCATTATTAGCATTGCGGTGAACATCATGGGACCCCGATCCATATTTCCACCATTGTTTACGCCTCCACTTTATTTACTGCATTTACTTTCGGTTGCAATTATCACTACTATCTACCCTTACGTTTGATCCTTTGTAAACAACAAGGCCGGAGAGATTGACAACCTCTCTGAACTCGTTGGGAGCAAAGTTATTTGTTGTGTGTGCAAGTAATTTCAACGGCGCATCACTTACCGAACCACCTACTTGTAGATCCTTGGAGTCCTCTTGGATTCGATAAACCTTACAGTCCTCTTGTAAGGGAAATTAGCTTCTATCTACATCTCTACCTTCGAATTGGGGTAACCAACGAGGAGCACTACTTCAGTGCCATCAAGCTAAATTTCCGGTGCCGTTGCCGGGGACTCAAATCTTCAAGATAGGGGAGTTGCACACTATCTTTTATCTTTTCATTTTAGTCTTGTTAGTTTACCTTTTATTTTTTTATCTTAGTGTGATTTATCAAAAATCACAAAAAAAATAGTTACCTTGATTTTGGCAATCTGATAGAGGCGAAGGTGTTCCGATGTTTCGATGAGATGGTGTAGATCGATTATGGTGGAGACGACTTTCACGATCCGACTACGAACGTGCGAAGACGTTGCGCCTTAGCGATCGCTAAACAACCTCCGATGGGTTATTGATCCCGCGGATGCACGATCAACCTGACCACGAAGTTCTAATTCCTGCAAGCAATCGAAGAACAAGCAAGAACTAAGAATTGCAATCTGGATATTGCGAATATAAGATGAATGATTGACAGAAGTTGGGGTTCCAATGCGGTCTTGGCCTGGTCGGATCACACAAATGAAGAGCTCGAAGTTGCGGCTATGGCTAACTTAAATCTAATTAAAACCCAAGTCTAAACGACGCCCTAAGGGCTGTATATATGGGGGAACAGAGGGGAATTTCGTGGCCCCTTGGAGGAGGGGTCCGAAAACAACCCTAACTCGGTTTCCCCACATATACGGACTCTAAAAAATAGCCTATTAAGTGTATTTCGAAATTACATGGGCCTGGCCCAATAATAAGGTGACGCAGCACCTATAATAACCCTTGGACGAAAATATTAATGTGGCGTCTTGTGTCTCTCGTCCAAGTCTTCATGCATGCCTTATGGTGGCCTCAAAGTGCGAAAATCACCACTGGAAGCTCCATTGTCCTTTTCCGCGCGCACACCTCCTTCTCCATGCTTGATCCCGCTCCAATGACCATCCTTCTTATCCATGCTAGGTCCTTCATTCATAAGACAAACAAAAGTATCTAATTTAGGCAGCATCATATGTTCCTGAACATTAGAAGGATTCGCAAGAAACGAAAGTACCTGATAATTTAGTTGACGTGCGCGTGCTCTAGTAACTGGTCCAGTATGTGTAGTTGGTGAAGATGTGGGTGTAACATTAGTAGAGATGTCCTCATCATCCTCCCCTTCTTGAATTGAAGTCGTCCTCGACGGAAGCTCATCATCTTCTCCCAAATAAGGTTTCAAATCTGCAATGTTAAATGTGGGACTAACCCCAAAATCTGCAGGTAGCTCAAGTTTATATGCATTATCATTAATTTTCTGTAAAACCTTAAAGGGACCATTAGCTCGTGGCATTAACTTAGACTTGCGCAAATCAGGAAACCTATCTTTACGTAGATGTAACCAAAGAAGATCTCCTGGTTCAAACACAACATGCTTTCTACCCTTATCACCAGCAAGCTTGTATCTAGCATTCATTTTCTCAATGTTTTCTTTAGTTAACTCATGCATTTTTAATATCAATTCAGCACGTTGCTTAGCATCAAAGTTAACCTTCTCCGAAGATGGAAGAGGCAGCAAATCAATAGGTGCACGAGGTAGAAAACCATAAACAATCTCAAAAGGGCACATTTTTGTGGTAGAATGAAATGAACGATTATAAGCAAATTCAATATGAGGTAAACATTCTTCCCACATTTTCAAGTTACTCTTTAAAACAGCCCTAAGCATAGTAGACAAAGTCCTATTGACTACTTCAGTTTGTCCATCAGTTTGGGGATGACAAGTAGTACTAAAAAGTAGTTTAGTCCCCAACTTAGCTCATAACCATCTCCAAAAATGGCTAAGAAACTTAGTATCACGATCCGAGACAATAGTATTGGGCACACCATGTAAGCGAATAATCTCACGAAAGAATAAATCAGCAACATTAGCAGCATCATCGCTTTTATGACATGGTATAAAATGTGCCATCTTAGAAAATCTATCCACGACAACAAATATGCTATCCCTCCCCTGCTTTGTTCGAGGCAAGCCTAAAACAAAGTCCATGGATATGTCCTCCCACGGAACACTAGGTACAGGTAAAGGCATGTATAAACCATGAGGATTGAGTCGTGACTTAGCTTTTTGACATGTAGTGCAGCGAGCAACAAAACGCTCAACATCCCGTCTCATCTTTGGCCAAAAGAAATGTGTAGCAAGTACGTCCTCCGTCTTCTTCACGCCAAAGTGATGAGGACATCCCTACTAATGTTACACCCATACCCTCACCAACTACACATACTGGACCAGTTACTAGAGCACGTGCACGTCAACTAAATTATCAGGTACTTTCGTTTCTTGCGAATCCTTCTATTGTTCATGAACATATGATGCTGCCTAAATTAGATACTTTTGTTTTGCTTATGAATGAAGGACCTAGCATGGACAAGAAGGATGGTCATTGGAGCGGGATCAAGAATGGAGAAGAAGGTCTGCGCGGGGGAAAGTACAGTGGAGCTTCCAGTGGGGATTTTCGCACGTTGAAGCCACCATAAGGCATGCAAGAAGGCTTGGACGGAATACACGAGATGCCACTTCATTATTTTCGTCCAAGAGCAATTATAGGTGCTGCGTCACCTTAATATTGGGCTGGGCCCATGTAATTTCGAAATACCACATTATAGGCAGTTTTTAGAGTCCGTATGTGTGGGGAAACCGAGTTAGGGTTGTTTTCGGACCCCACCTCCAAGGGGTCACGAAAATCCCCTCTGTTCCCCCATATATACAGCCCTTAGGGCGTCGTTTAGACTTGGGTTTTAATTAGATTAAAGTTAGCCATAGCCGCAACTTCGAGCTCTTCGTTTGTGTCATCCGACCAGGCCAAGACCTCATTGGAACCCACACTTTCGTAATCATTCATCTTATATTCGCAATATCCAGATTGCAATTCTTAGTTCTTGCTTGTTCTTCGATTGCTTGCAGGAATTAGACCTTCGTTGTTAGGTTGATCGTGCATCCGCGGGATCAATAACCTCTCGGAGTTGGTTTAGCGATCGCTAAGGCGCAACGTCTTCGCACGTTCGTAGTCGGGTCGTGAAAGTCTACTCCACCAAAAATCGATCTCCATCATCTCATCGAAACATCGGGACACCTTCGCCTCTATCAAGTGGTATCAGATTTCCAGGTTGCTCGGTGAGATTTACCAGTTTTCATAGTCTAGATTGGTTCTGTTCTTCATACCTACAGTCCACGAAAAAGCCAAAAAAGAAAATTAGGGTTAGATCATCACGTCCCAAGACAGTCCTAGCCTTTGTCCAGTTTTCTTTTCAGTACTTGCTTTGTTGAATTTACGGTTGCATCGTTGTGTCAAGTTGCTGATCTTAGCGTCTAGTTCCCTTAGAGTTTCGAGTTCTGATCACAGTTTTCCACGTCGCCGCGGCACAAGTAGTCATCCTACCACGTTCCGCTAATCCGCGTCCAGATACACCACCACGTTCCGCCAAGCAGAGTCCTTATACACCAGCACGTCTCACGAGTCCGAGTTGAGTTCCACCATCAGTACGGTTCCTGATATCTCCGTAGCCAGAATAGTTTTGAGTTGATTAGAGTCGGATTTCACCAATCTTTTGTCGTACGTAGAAGAGGGTGATTTCCAAAAAAAAAGAAAAGAAAAAAAAAAGAGAGAAAATAAAAAATTCAGAGTGTGCTTCACAGTTGTTACGTGCCGCGCCGTGCTTTCGTTGGTGTTTTAGGCTCGCGTCTCTAGTACGGTCTAGCCTAGGATCAGCACAGTACCGACGTTGAGTGTTTATTCAGCTTTGCATCTCTGTTTTGATTACTGTTGATCTTTTTGCTACCATATTTGTCAAGCCTACCTACAGCTCCACATATATCCTACATCGTGCGTTTTGACACCTCCTGGCCATCGCTCTACCATATCTCTGAGAGTTTTGACCCGTTGGTTGTACATCACCACCTGCTGCTAGGTAAGAATCGGTAAGAACGTAAGAAAAGCTTGACGGATTTGTGCTTTCCACCACCCCACATCCATCCCATTAGTAGAAGTAGGATCATATTCCTGTGTGTTTTCTATTTCTGCTAACCATGCCAGGATCACATGATGAAGTGGCGCGGGATGCACCCGATTGGGAGAACATGACAAACAAGGAGCTACATGATAAATTTGCACAAATGATGTCTGAACAGGTGAATGACATCGAGACCAGATTTACAGAGGCAATTGATGGCGTGGAAAAGATGATCGACACCAAGCTCGACGCCAAGTTTACTGAGTTGATCGCACGCCTACCTTCAGCACAGCCACAGCCACCGCCACTACCACGTGCACGACGTATTCTGTTTCCGCGAGGACAAGCTGCTGGTATTGGTGCTCCTCCTGCTGCGGCAGTTGCTGCTACTGCTGCTGCTGCTGCTTCTGACGTCGTCCAGGACGACAACTACGAGGGTGATTACGAGGAGGAGGTGGAACAGGAAGCGGCCTATGAGCAGCCAGCTGGACGTCCACGTCCCAACATTCGCCAAGGTCGACACCAACCACCCCCTCAGGTACGCGATGATGAACATGTGCCTAAACTTAAATTGAATCTTAAGCCGTTTGAGGGTAGATATATTCCTGATGCTTATCTTACTTGGGAGTTAGAAACTGAACAACGTTTTACATGTTTACAATATCCTGAGAATAGACGTGTTACTGCTGCTGTTTGTGAATTCACGGGCTTTGCATCTATTTGGTGGTCTGAACATTATAGATTGCATGCTAATAATATTCCAACTACTTGGGCTGCTTTAAAAGATGCTATGCGTACTCGCTGGGTTCCTCCTTATTATCAACGTGAATTGTTACAAAAATTACAGCGTTTGAGACAAGGAAAAAATTCTGTAGAGGAATATTATCAAGAATTACAAACTGGATTGATTAGATGTGGCCTAGTAGAGGATAATGAAGCTATGCTTGCACGTTTTATGGGTGGCTTAAACAGGGAGATACAAACTATTCTAGAATACAAGGACTTTGCTACTATCACTCGTTTGTTTCATCTTGCTTGTAAAGCTGAACGTGAAGTGCAGGATCGACAGGCCGCTACAAGACCTAACTTTTCTGCAGGACGAAATACATCATGGACATCGCGTGGAGCTTCTACATCCACCCGTCCTGCTGCGCCACCATCTACTTCAGCCGCTCACTCTTACAGGGAGCCACCAAAACAGCCAGCGCCACCATTCAAGGGTGCACAGAGTGGTCTGGCGGCGAGTTCTTCTTCATCCATGGCGTCCACAGGGCAAACACGAGATCGTGATATTAAATGTCGCAGGTGCCAAGGTGGAGGTCACTTCGCAAAAGACTGTCCCTCCAAGCGTGTGATGACTATTACGGCGGATGGTGGGTATGAGTCAGCGAGTGACTATGATGAGGAGACTCTAGTTCTCATTGCTCATGAGGAACAGGGTGCCCATGATGATGCTCATGATATAGAGTATATGACTCCTGATGACGCAGATAAATATGCTAGTTTGGTTGCGCAACGTGTATTAAGTGTGCAGGTAACGAAGGCCGAGCAAAACCAGAGGCATAATTTGTTCCACACAAAGGGAGTGGTGAAAGAACGTTCGGTTCGCATCATCATTGACGGAGGGAGTTGCAACAACTTGGCTAGCATGGAGTTGGTGGAGAAGCTATCTCTCACCACAAGACCACACCCCCATCCGTACTATATTCAGTGGTTTAACAATAGTGGTAAGATTAAGGTAACGCGTTCTGTTCGTGTGCACTTTAGCATTGCTGCTTATGCTGATTATGTTGAATGTGATGTGGTACCCATGCAAGCATGCTCTCTTTTACTTGGTAGACCATGGCAATTTGATAGGAATGTTGTACACCATGGTAGGACAAATCAGTTTACTCTGGTTCATCAGGATAAAAATATTGCTTTACTTCCTATGTCTCCTGAACAAATTGTGAAAGATGATCTTGCTAGAGCTAGTAAAGCAAAACAGGAGAAAAATAAGAGTGAGAATGAGATAGCAGCCAAAGAATTTGAGCAACAACATAAGACTAATAGCAAATCTTCTTCTGCTGTTTCTAATGAAATTAAATTGACTAGTCCAACTTTGCTTGCTACTAAGGTTGATATTTCAGATTTGGATGTTAGTCAATATGTGTGCTATGCTTTTGTCTGCAAAGAAGCTTTGTTTTCATTTGAGGAATTGCCTCCTTCTTTGCCTCCTGTTGTCACTGACCTTTTGCAGGAGTTTATTGACGTCTTTCCACAAGACGTACCACCGGGATTACCACCTATTCGAGGGATTGAGCATCAGATTGACTTAATTCCCGGTGCTTCGTTGCCCAACCGTGCGCCATACCGTACCAATCCGGAGGAGACGAAGGAGATTCAGCGTCAAGTACAAGAGCTACTCGACAAAGGTTACATACGTGAGTCCCTTAGTCCTTGTGCTGTTCCTGTTATATTAGTGCCTAAAAAGGATGGAACATGGCGTATGTGTGTTGATTGTCGAGCCATTAATAATATTACTATTCGTTATCGTCATCCTATTCCTAGGTTAGATGATATGCTTGATGAATTAAGTGGCTCTACCATGTTTTCCAAAGTTGATTTGCGTAGTGGATACCATCAAATTCGCATGAAATTAGGAGATGAATGGAAAACGGCTTTTAAAACTAAGTTTGGATTATATGAGTGGTTAGTCATGCCTTTTGGGTTAACTAATGCACCTAGCACTTTCATGAGATTAATGAACGAGGTTTTACGTGCTTTCATTGGACGATTTGTGGTAGTCTATTTTGATGATATACTGATTTATAGCAAATCTTTGGAGGAACATTTGGATCATTTACGTGCTGTTTTTATTGCTCTACGTAATGCACGTTTATTTGGTAACCTTGGGAAGTGCACCTTTTGCACCGACCGAGTATCGTTTCTTGGCTATGTTGTTACTCCACAGGGTATTGAAGTTGATACAGCCAAGATCGAGGCGATTGAGAGTTGGCCGCAGCCCAAAACGGTCACACAAGTGCGAAGTTTTCTTGGCCTCACTGGATTCTATAGGCGTTTTGTGAGAGATTTCAGCACCATTGCTGCCCCTCTCCATGAGCTTACACGCAAGGATGTGCCTTTTACTTGGGGTACCGCACAGGAAGAAGCTTTCACGGTATTGAAAGATAAGTTAACACATGCTCCTTTGCTCCAACTTCCTGATTTTAATAAGACTTTTGAGCTTGAATGCGATGCTAGTGGGATTGGTTTGGGAGGTGTGTTATTACAAGATGCTAAACCTGTTGCATACTTTTCTGAAAAATTGAGTGGGCCTAGTCTGAACTATTCTACTTATGATAAGGAATTATATGCTCTTGTTCGGACATTAGAAACTTGGCAACATTATTTATGGCCCAAAGAATTTGTTATACATTCTGATCATGAATCTTTGAAACACATAAGAAGTCAAGCAAAACTTAATCGTAGACATGCTAAGTGGGTTGAATTTATTGAGACTTTCCCTTATGTCATTAAACACAAGAAGGGGAAAGATAATATTATTGCTGATGCTTTGTCTCGTCGTTATACTATGCTTTCACAACTTGACTTCAAGATATTCGGTTTAGAGACAATAAAAGAACAATATGCAAATGATGCGGAATTTAAAGATGTATTGCAGAATTGTAGAGAGGGTAGAACATGGAACAAGTTTGTGCTTAATGATGGATTTGTGTTCCGTTCTAACAAGCTATGCATTCCAGCTAGCTCTATTCGTCTTTTGTTGTTGCAGGAGGCGCAAGGAGGAGGATTAATGGGACATTTTGGCGTGAAAAAGACGGAGGACGTACTTGCTACACATTTCTTTTGGCCAAAGATGAGACGGGATGTTGAGCGTTTTGTTGCTCGCTGCACTACATGTCAAAAAGCTAAGTCACGACTCAATCCTCATGGTTTATACATGCCTTTACCTGTACCTAGTGTTCCGTGGGAGGACATATCCATGGACTTTGTTTTAGGCTTGCCTCGAACAAAGAAGGGGAGGGATAGCATATTTGTTGTCGTGGATAGATTTTCTAAGATGGCACATTTTATACCATGTCATAAAAGCGATGATGCTGCTAATGTTGCTGATTTATTCTTTGGAGAGATTATTCGTTTACATGGTGTGCCCAATACTATTGTCTCGGATCGTGATACTAAGTTTCTTAGCCATTTTTGGAGATGCTTATGGGCTAAGTTGGGGACTAAACTACTTTTTAGTACTACATGTCATCCCCAAACTGATGGACAAACTGAAGTGGTCAATAGGACATTGTCTACTATGCTTAGGGCTGTTTTAAAAAGTAACTTGAAACTGTGGGAAGAATGTTTACCTCATATTGAATTTGCTTATAATCGTTCAGTGCATTCTACCACTAAAATGTGCCCTTTTGAGATTGTTTATGGTTTTCTACCTCGTGCACCTATTGATTTGCTGCCTCTTCCATCTTCGGAGAAGGTGAATTTTGATGCTAAGCAACGTGCTGAGTTGATATTAAAAATGCATGAGTTAACTAAATAAAACATTGAGCGCATGAATGCTAGATACAAGCTTGCTGGTGATAGGGGTCGAAAGCATGTTGTATTTGAACCAGGAGATCTTGTTTGGTTACATCTACGAAAAGATAGGTTTCCTGATTTGCGCAAGTCTAAGTTAATGCCACGAGCTGATGGTCCCTTTAAGGTTTTACAGAAAATTAATGATAATGCATATAAACTTGAGCTACCTGCAGATTTTGGGGTTAGTCCCACATTTAACATTGCAGATTTGAAACCTTATTTGGGAGAAGATGATGAGCTTCCGTCGAGGACGACTTCAATTCAAGAAGGGGAGGATGATGAGGACATCCCTACTAATGTTACACCCATACCCTCACCAACTACACATACTGGACCAGTTACTAGAGCACGTGCACGTCAACTAAATTATCAGGTACTTTCGTTTCTTGCGAATCCTTCTATTGTTCATGAACATATGATGCTGCCTAAATTAGATACTTTTGTTTTGCTTATGAATGAAGGACCTAGCATGGACAAGAAGGATGGTCATTGGAGCGGGATCAAGAATGGAGAAGAAGGTGTGCGCGGGGGAAAGTACAGTGGAGCTTCCAGTGGGGATTTTCGCACGTTGAAGCCACCATAAGGCATGCATGAAGGCTTGGACGGAATACACGAGATGCCACTTCATTATTTTTGTCCAAGAGCAATTATAGGTGCTGCGTCACCTTAATATTGGGCTGGGCCCATGTAATTTCGAAATACCACATTATAGGCAGTTTTTAGAGTCCGTATGTGTGGGGAAACTGAGTTAGGGTTGTTTTCGGACCCCACCTCCAAGGGGTCACGAAAATCCCCTCTGTTCCCCCATATATACAGCCCTTAGGGCGTCGTTTAGACTTGGGTTTTAATTAGATTAAAGTTAGCCATAGCCGCAACTTCGAGCTCTTCGTTTGTGTCATCCGACCAGGCCAAGACCTCATTGGAACCCCAACTTTCGTAATCATTCATCTTATATTCGCAATATCCAGATTGCAATTCTTAGTTCTTGCTTGTTCTTCGATTGCTTGCAGGAATTAGACCTTCGTGGTCAGGTTGATCGTGCATCCGCGGGATCAATAACCTCTCGGAGTTGGTTTAGCGATCGCTAAGGCGCAACGTCTTCGCACGTTCGTAGTCGGGTCGTGAAAGTCTACTCCACCAAAAATCGATCTCCATCATCTCATCGAAACATCGGGACACCTTCGCCTCTATCACAAAGTGTCCCATTAATCTTCCTCCATGCGCCTCCTGCAACAACAAAAGACGAATAGAGCTAGCTGGAATGCATAGCTTGTTAGAACGGAACACAAAACCATCATTAAGCACAAACTTGTTCCATGTTCTACCCTCTCTACAATTCTGCAATACATCTTTAAATTCCGCATCATGTACATATTGATCTTTGAGTGTCTCTAAACCGAATATCTTGAAGTCAAGTTGTGAAAGCATAGTATAACGACGAGACAAAGCATCAGCAATAATATTATCTTTCCCCTTCTTGTGTTTAATGACATAAGGGAAAGTCTCAATAAATTCAACCCACTTAGCATGTCTACGATTAAGTTTTGCTTGGCTTCTTATGTGTTTCAAAGATTCATGATCAGAATGTATAACAAATTCTTTGGGCCATAAATAATGTTGCCAAGTTTCTAATGTCCGAACACGAGCGTATAATTCCTTATCATAAGTAGAATAGTTCAGACTAGGCCCACTCAATTTTTCAGAAAAGTATGCAACAGATTTAGCATCTTGTAATAACACACCTCCCAAACCAATCCCACTAGCATCGCATTCAAGCTCAAAAGTCTTATGAAAATCAGGAAGTTGGAGCAAAGGAGCATGTGTTAACTTATCTTTCAATACCGTGAAGGCTTCTTCCTGTGCGGTACCCCAAGTAAAAGGCACATCCTTGCGTGTAAGCTCATTGAGAGGTGCAGCAATGGTGCTGAAATCTCTCACAAAACGCCTATAGAATCCAGCGAGGCCAAGAAAACTTCTCACTTGTGTGACCGTTTTGGGCTGCGGCCAACTCTCAATCGCCTCGATCTTGGCTTTATCAACTTCAATTCCCTGCGGAGTAACAACATAGCCAAGAAACGATACTCGGTCGGTGCAAAAGGTGCACTTCCCAAGGTTACCAAACAAACGTGCATTACGTAGAGCAATAAAAACAGCACGTAAATGATCCAAATGTTCCTCCAAAGATTTTCTATAAATCAGTATATCATCAAAATAGACTACCACAAATCGTCCAATGAAAGCACGTAAAACCTCGTTCATTAATCTCATGAAAGTGCTAGGTGCATTAGTTAACCCAAAAGGCATGACTAACCACTCATATAATCCAAACTTAGTTTTAAATGTCGTTTTCCATTCATCCCCTAATTTCATGCGAATTTGATGGTATCCACTACGCAAATCAACTTTGGAAAACATGGTAGAGCCACTTAATTCATCGAGCATATCATCTAACCTAGGAATAGGATGACGATAACGAATAGTAATATTATTAATGGCTCTACAATCAACACACATACGCCAAGTTCCATCCTTTTTAGGCACTAATATAACAGGAACAACACAAGGACTAAGGGATTCACGTATGTAACCTTTGTCGAGTAGCTCTTGTACTTGACGCTGAATCTCCTTCGTCTCCTCCGGATTGGTACGGTATGGCGCACGGTTGGGCAGCGAAGCACCGGGAATTAAGTCAATCTGATGCTCAATCCCTCGAATAGGTGGTAATCCCGGTGGTACGTCTTGTGGAAAGACGTCAATAAACTCCTGCAAAAGGTCAGTGACAACAGGAGGCAAAGAAGGAGGCAATTCCTCAAATGAAAACAAAGTTTCTTTGCACACAAAAGCATAGCACACATATTGACTAACATCCAAATCCGAAATATCAACCTTAGTAGCAAGCAAAGTTGGACTAGTCAATTTAATTTCATTAGAAACAGCAGAAGAAGATTTGCTATTAGTCTTATGTTGTTGCTCAAATTCTTTAGCTGCTATCTCATTTTCACTCTTATTTTTCTCCTGTTTAGCTTTACTAGCTCTAGCAAGATCATCTTTCACAATTTGTTCAGGAGACATAGGAAGTAAAGCAATAGTTTTATCCTGATGAACCAGAGTAAACTGATTTGTCCTACCATGGTGTACAACATTCCTATCAAATTGCCATGGTCTACCAAGTAAAAGAGAGCATGCTTGCATGGGTACCACATCACAATCAACATAATCAGCATATGTGATGAGGACATCTCTACTAATGTTACACCCACATCTTCACCAACTACACATACTGGACCAGTTACTAGAGCACGTGCACGTCAACTAAATTATCAGGTACTTTCATTTCTTGCGAATCCTTCTAATGTTCATGAACATATGATACTGCCTAAATTAGATACTTTTGTTTTGCTTATGAATGAAGGACCTAGCATGGACAAGAAGGATGGTCATTGGAGCGGGATCAAGCACGGAGAAGAAGGTGCGCGCGCGGGAAAGGACAATGGAGCTTCCAGTGGTGATTATCGCACTTTGAACCCACCATAAGTTGCGCATGAAGTCTTGGACGAAATACGCGAGATGCCACTTCATTATTTTCGTCCAAGGGCAATTATAGGTGCTGCGTCACCTTAAAATTGGGCTGGGCCCATGTAATTTCGAAATACCACATTATAGGTTGTTTTTAGAGTCCGTATGTGTGGGGAAACCGAGTTAGGGTTGTTTTCGGACCCCACCTCCAAGGGGTCACGAAAATCCCCTCTGTTCCCCCATATATACAGCCCTTAGGGCGTCGTTTAGACTTGGGTTTTAATTAGATTTAAGTTAGCCATAGCCGCAACTTCGAGTTCTTCGTTTGTGTCGTCTGACCAGGCCAAGACCGCATTGGAACCCCAACTTCTGTTAATCTTTCATCTTATATTCGCAATATCCAGATTGCAATTCTTAGTTCTTGCTTGTTCTTCGATTGCTTGCAGGAATTGACCTTCGTGGTCAGGTTGATCGTGCATCCGTGGGATCAATAACCTCTCGGAGTTGGTTTAGCGATTGCTAAGGCGCAACGTCTTCGCACGTTCGTAGTCGGGTCGTGAAAGTCTACTCCACCAAAATCGATCTCCATCATCTCATCGAAACATCGGGACACCTTCGCCTCTATCAAGTGGTATCAGATTTCCAGGTTGCTCGGTGAGATTTACCAGTTTTCATAGTCTAGATTGGTTCTGTTCTTCATACCTACAGTCCACGAAAAAGCCAACAAAAAAAAAATTAGGGTTAGATCATCACGTCCCAAGACAGTCCTAGCCTTTGTCCAGTTTTCTTTTCAGTACTTGCGTTGTTGAATTTACGGTTGCATCGTTATGTCAAGTTGCTGATCTTAGCGTCTAGTTCCCTTAGAGTTTCGAGTTCTGATCATAGTTTTCCACGTCGCCGCCGCACAAGTAGTCATCCTACCACGTTCCGCTAATCCGAGTCCAGATACACCACCACGTTCCGCCAAGCAGAGTCCATATACACCACCACGTCTCACGAGTCCGAGTTGAGTTCCACCATCAGTACGGTTCCTGATCTCTCTGTAGCCAGATTAGTTTTCAGTTGTTAGAGTCGGTTTTCATCAAACTTTTTCCGTACAGAGAAGGGGGGTGATTAGCAACAACAACAAAAAAAAAGAGTTTGGCACGCTTTCCAGAGCAGTCTTTAGGCCAAAAATTTCGAGGGTAAAAAAATTTCGTGCCCATACGTTCCTTAGGTCCAGAAACTCATTTTGAGACGTTCGCCACCATAGTGATTTTTTCGCACTTTTTCAACCACCGCAGTCCCGCATCGCAAAAAAAAAAGAGCAAAAAAAAGAAAATCAGAGTGTGCTTCTCAGTTGTTTACGTGCCGCGCCGTGCTTTCGTTGGTGTTTTAGGCTCGCGTCTCTAGTACGGTCTAGCCTAGGATCAGCACAGTACCGACGTTGAGTGTTTATTCAGCTTTGCATCTCTGTTTTGATTACTGTTGAGCTTTTTCTACCATACTTGTCAGCCTTCCTACAGCTCCACATATATTCTACATCGTGCGTTTTGACACCTCCTGGCCATCGCTCTACCACATCTCTGAGAGTTTTGACCCGTTGGTTGTACATCACCACCTGCTGCTAGGTAAGAATCGGTAAGAACGAAAGAAAAGCTTGACGGATTTGTGCTTTCCACCACCCCACATCCCATTAGTAGAAGTAGGATCATATTTCTGTGTGTTTTCTATTTCTTCTAACCATGCCAGGATCCCATGATGAAGTGGCGCGGGATGCACCCGATTGGGAGAATATGACAAACAAAGCGTTACATGATAAATTTGCACAAATGATGTCTGAACAGGTGAATGACATCGAGAACAGATTTACAGAGGTGATTGATGGTGTGGAGAAGATGATCGACACCAAGCTCGACGCCAAGTTTACTGAGTTGCTCGCACGCCTACCTGCACAGCCTGCGGCCGCTCCAGCACAGCCACCGCCACCACGACGTGCACGACGTATTTTGTTTCCGGGCAGACAAGCTGCTGCTGCTCCTGCGGCTGCTGAAGTTGCTGCTACTGCTGCTGCTTCTGACGTCGGCCAGGACGACAACTACGAGGGTGATTACGAGGAGGAGGTGGAACAGGAAGCGGCCTATGAGCAGCCAGCTGGGCGTCCACGTCCCAACATTCGCCACGGTCGACACCAACCACCCCCTCAGGTACGCGATGATGAATATGTGCCTAAACTTAAATTGAATCTTAAGCCGTTTGAGGGTAGATATATTCCTGCTGCTTATCTTACTTGGGAGTTAGAAACTGAACAACGCTTTACATGTTTACAATATCCTGAGAATAGACGTGTTACTGCTGCTGTTTGTGAATTCACGGGTTTTGCATCTATTTGGTGGTCTGAACATTGTAGATTGCATGCTAATAATATTCCAACTACTTGGGCTGCTTTAAACGATGCTATGCGTACTCGCTGGGTTCCTCCTTATTATCAACGTGAATTGCTACAAAAATTACAGCGTTTGAGACAAGGAAAGAATTCTGTAGAGGAATATTATCAAGAATTACAAACTGGATTGATTAGATGTGGCCTAGTAGAGGATAATGAAGCTATGTTTGCACGTTTTATAGGTGGCTTAAACAGGGAGATACAAACTATTCTAGAATACAAGGACTATGCTACTATTACTCGTTTGTTTCATCTTGCTTGTAAAGCTGAACGTGAAGTGCAGGATCGACAGGCCGCTACGAGACCTAACTTTTCTGCAGGACGAAATACATCATGGACATCGCATGGACCTTCTACATCCACACGTCCTGCTGCACCACCATCTACTTCAACCGCTCATTCTTACAGGGAGCCACCAAAACAGCCAGCGCCACCATTCAAGGGTGCACAGAGTGGTCCAGCAGCGAGTTCTTCTTCATCCATGGCTTCCACAGGGCAAACACGAGATCGTGATATTAAATGTCGCAGGTGCCAAGGTGGAGGTCACTTCGCAAAAGACTGTCTCTCCAAGCGTGTGATGACTATTACGGCGGATGGTGGGTATGAGTCAGCGAGTGACTATGATGAGGAGACTTTAGTTCTCATTGCTCATGAGGAACAGGGTGCCCATGATGATGCTCATGATATAGAGTATATGGCTCCTGATGATGCAGATAAATATGCTAGTTTGGTTGCTCAACGTGGGTTAAGTGTGCAGGTAACGAAGGCCGAGCAAAACCAGAGGCATAATTTGTTCCACACAAAGGGAGTGGTGAAAGAACGTTCGGTTCGCATCATCATTGACGGAGGGAGTTGCAAAAACTTGGCTAGCATGGAGTAGGTGGAGAAGCTATCTCTCACCACAAGACCACACCCCCATCCGTACTATATTCAGTGGTTTAACAATAGTGGTAAGATTAAGGTAACGCGTTCTGTTCGTGTGCACTTTAGCATTGCTGCATATGCTGATTATGTTGATTGTGATGTGGTACCCATGCAAGCATGCTCTCTTTTACTTGGTAGACCATGGCAATTTGATAGGAATGTTGTACACCATGGTAGGACAAATCAGTTTACTCTGGTTCATCAGGATAAAAATATTGCTTTACTTCCTATGTCTCCTGAACAAATTGTGAAAGATGATCTTGCTAGAGCTAGTAAAGCTAAACAGGAGAAAAATAAGAGTGAAAATGAGATAGCAGCTAAAGAATTTGAGCAACAACATAAGACTAATAGCAAATCTTCTTCTGCTGTTTCTAATGAAATTAAATTGACTAGTCCAACTTTGCTTGCTACTAAGGTTGATATTTCACATTTGGATGTTAGTCAATATGTGTGCTATGCTTTTGTGTGCAAAGAAGCTTTGTTTTCATTTGAGGAATTGCCTCCTTCTTTGCCTCCTGTTGTCACTGACCTTTTGCAGGAATTTATTGACGTCTTTCCACAAGACGTACCACCGGGATTACCACCTATTCGAGGGATTGAGCATCAGATTGACTTAATTCCCGGTGCTTCGTTGCCCAACCGTGCGCCATACCGTACCAATCCGGAGGAGACGAAGGAGATTCAGCGTCAAGTACAAGAGCTACTCGACAAAGGTTACATACGTGAATCCCTTAGTCCTTGTGCTGTTCCTGTTATATTAGTGCCAAAAAAGGATGGAACATGGCGTATGTGTGTTGATTGTCGAGCCATTATAATATTACTATTCGTTATCGTCATCCTATTCCTCGGTTAGATGATATGCTTGATGAATTAAGTGGCTCTACCATGTTTTCCAAAGTTGATTTGCGTAGTGGATACCATCAAATTCGCATGAAATTAGGAGATGAATGGAAAACGGCTTTTAAAACTAAGTTTGGATTATATGAGTGGTTAGTCATGCCTTTTGGGTTAACTAATGCACCTAGCACTTTCATGAGATTTATGAACGAGGTTTTACGTGCTTTCATTGGACGATTTGTGGTAGTCTATTTTGATGATATACTGATTTATAGCAAATCTTTGGAGGAACATTTGGATCATTTACGTGCTGTCTTTATTGCTCTACGTAATGCACGTTTGTTTGGTAACCTTGGGAAGTGCACCTTTTGCACCGACCGAGTATCGTTTCTTGGCTATGTTGTTACTCCGCCGGGAATTGAAGTTGATAATGCCAAGATCGAGGCGATTGAGAGTTGGCCGCAGCCCAAAACGGTCACACAAGTGAGGAGTTTTCTTGGCCTCGCTGGATTCTATAGGCGTTTTGTGAGAGATTTCAGCACCATTGCTGCACCTCTCAATGAGCTTACACGCAAGGATGTGCCTTTTACTTGGGGTACCGCACAGGAAGAAGCCTTCACGATATTGAAAGATAAGTTAACACATGCTCCTTTGCTCCAACTTCCTGATTTTAATAAGACTTTTGAGCTTGAATGCGATGCTAGTGGTATTGGTTTGGGAGGTGTGTTATTACAAGATGCTAAACCTGTTGCTTACTTTTCTGAAAAATTGAGTGGGCCTAGTCTGAACTATTCTACTTATGATAAGGAATTATATGCTCTTGTTCGGACATTAGAAACTTGGTAACATTATTTATGGCCCAAAGAATTTGTTATACATTCTGATCATGAATCTTTGAAACACATAAGAAGTCAAGCAAAACTTAATCGTCGACATGCTAAGTGGGTTGAATTTATTGAGACTTTCCCTTATGTCATTAAACACAAGAAGGGGAAAGATAATATTATTGCTGATGCTTTGTCTCGTCGTTATACTATGCTTTCAAAACTTGACTTCAAGATATTCGGTTTAGAGACAATCAAAGATCAATATGTACATGATGCGGAATTTAAAGATGTATTGCAGAATTGTAGAGAGGGTAGAACATGGAACAAGTTTGTGCTTAATGATGGGTTTGTGTTCCGTTCTAACAAGCTATGCATTCCAGCTAGCTCTATTCGTCTTTTGTTGTTGCAGGAGGCGCATGGAGGAGGATTAATGGGACATTTTGGCGTGAAGAAGACGGAGGACGTACTTGCTACACATTTCTTTTGGCCAAAGATGAGACGGGATGTTGAGCGGTTTGTTGCTCGCTGCACTACATGTCAAAAAGCTAAGTCACGACTCAATCCTCATGGTTTATACATGCCTTTACCTGTACCTAGTGTTCCGTGGGAGGACATATCCATGGACTTTGTTTTAGGCCTGCCTCGAACAAAGAATGGGAGGGATAGCATATTTGTTGTCGTGGATAGATTTTCTAAGATGGCACATTTTATACCATGTCATAAAAGCGATGATGCTGCTAATGTTGCTGATTTATTCTTTCGAGAGATTATTCGCTTACATGGTGTGCCCAATACTATTGTCTCGGATCGTGATACTAAGTTTCTTAGCCATTTTTGGAGATGCTTATGGGCTAAGTTGGGGACTAAACTACTTTTTAGTACTACATGTCATCCCCAAACTGATGGACAAACTGAAGTAGTCAATAGGACTTTGTCTACTATGCTTAGGGCTGTTTTAAAGAGTAACTTAAAAATGTGGGAAGAATGTTTACCTCATATTGAATTTGCTTACAATCGTTCATTTCATTCTACCACTAAAATGTGCCCTTTTGAGATTGTTTATGATTTTCTACCTCGTGCACCTATTGATTTGCTTCCTATTCCATCTTCGGAGAAGGTTAATTTTGATGCTAAGCAACGTGCTGAATTGATATTAAAAATGCATGAGTTAACTAAAGAAAACATTGAGAAAATGAATGCTAGATACAAGCTTGCTGGTGATAAGGGTAGAAAGCATGTTGTGTTGGAACCAGGAGATCTTGTTTGGTTACATCTACGTAAAGATAGGTTTCCTGATTTGCGCAAGTCTAAGTTAATGCCACGAGCTGATGGTCCCTTTAAGGTTTTACAGAAAATTAATGATAATGCATATAAACTTGAGCTACCTGCAGATTTTGGGGTTAGTCCCACATTTAACATTGCAGATTTGAAACCTTATTTGGGAGAAGATAATGACCTTCCGTCGAGGACGACTTCAATTCAAGAAGGGGAGGATGATGAGGACATCTCTACTAATGTTACACCCACATCTTCACCAACTACACATACTGGACCAGTTACTAGAGCACGTGCACGTCAACTAAATTATCAGGTACTTTCGTTTCTTGCGAATCCTTCTAATGTTCATGAACATATGATACTGCCTAAATTAGATACTTTTGTTTTGCTTATGAATGAAGGACCTAGCATGGACAAGAAGGATGGTCATTGGAGCGGGATCAAGCACGGAGAAGAAGGTGCGCGCGCGGGAAAGGACAATGGAGCTTCTAGTGGTGATTATCGCACTTTGAAGCCACCATAAGTTGCGCATGAAGTCTTGGACGAAATACGCGAGATGCCACTTCATTATTTTCGTCCAAGGGCAATTATAGGTGCTGCGTCACCTTAAAATTGGGCTGGGCCCATGTAATTTCGAAATACCACATTATAGGCTGTTTTTAGAGTCCGTATGTGGGGGGAAACCGAGTTAGGGTTGTTTTTGGACCCCACCTCCAAGGGGTCACGAAAATCCCCTCTGTTCCCCCATATATACAGCCCTTAGGGCGTCGTTTAGACTTGGGTTTTAATTAGATTTAAGTTAGCCATAGCCGCAACTTCGAGTTCTTCGTTTGTGTCGTCCGACCATGCCAAGACCGCATTGGAACCCCAACTTCTGTTAATCTTTCATCTTATATTCGCAATATCCAGATTGCAATTCTTAGTTCTTGCTTGTTCTTCGATTGCTTGCAGGAATTGACCTTCGTGGTCAAGTTGATCGTGCATCCGCGGGATCAATAACCTCTCGGAGTTGGTTTAGCGATTGCTAAGGCGCAACGTCTTCGCACGTTCGTAGTCGGGTCGTGAAAGTCTACTCCACCAAAATCGATCTCCATCATCTCATCGAAACATCGGGACACCTTCGCCTCTATCAATATGCAGCAATGCTAAAGTGCACACGAACAGAACGCGTTTCCTTAATCTTACCACTATTGTTAAACCACTGAATATAGTACGGATGGGGGTGTGGTCTTGTGGTGAGAGATAGCTTCTCCACCAACTCCATGCTCACCAAGTTGTTGCAACTCCCTCCGTCAATGATGATGCGAACCGAACGATCTTTCACCACTCCCTTTGTGTGGAACAAATTATGCCTCTGGTTTTGTTCGGCCTTCGATACCTGCACACTTAACACACGTTGAGCAACCAAACTGGCATATTGATCTGCATCATCAGGAGCCATATACTCTATATCATGAGCATCATCATGGGCACCCTGTTCCTCGTGAGCAATGAGAACTAAAGTCTCCTCATCATAGTCGCTCGCTGACTCATACCCACCATCCTCCGTAATAATCATCACACGCTTGGAGGGACAGTCTTTTGCGAAGTGACCTCCACCTTGGCACCTGCGACATTTAATATAACGATCTCGTGTTTGCCCTGTGGAAGCCATGGATGAAGAAGAACTCGCTGCTGGACCACTCTGTGCACCCTTGAATGGTCGCGCTGGCTGTTTTGGTGGCTCCCTGTAAGAATGAGCGGTTGAAGTAGATGGTGGTGCAGCAGGACGTGTGGATGTAGAAGGTCCACGCGATGTCCATGATGTATTTCGTCCTGCAGAAAAGTTAGGTCTCGTAGCGGCCTGTCGATCCTGCACTTCACGTTCAGCTTTACAAGCAAGATGAAACAAACGAGTAATAGTAGCATAGTCCTTGTATTCTAGAATAGTTTGTATCTCCCTGTTTAAGCCACCTATAAAATGTGCAAACATAGCTTCATTATCCTCTACTAGGCCACATCTAATCAATCCAGTTTGTAATTCTTGATAATATTCCTCTACAGAATTTTTTCCTTGTCTCAAACGCTGTAATTTTTGTAGCAATTCACGTTGATAATAAGGAGGAACCCAGCGAGTACGCATAGAATCTTTTAAAGCAGCCCAAGTAGCTGGAATATTATTAGCATGCAATCTACAATGTTCAGACCACCAAATAGATGCAAAACCCGTGAATTCACAAACAGCAGCAGTAACACGTCTATTCTCAGGATATTGTAAACATGTAAAGCGTTGTTTAGTTTCTAACTCCCAAGTAAGATAAGCATCAGGAATATATCTACCCTCAAACGGCTTAAGATTCAATTTAAGTTTAGGCACATGTTCATCATCGCGTACCTGAGGGGGTGGTTGGTGTCGATCGTGGCGAATGTTGGGACGTGGACGTCCAGCTGGCTGTTCATAGGCCGCCTCTTGTTCCACCTCCTCCTCGTAATCACCCTCGTAGTTGTCGTCCTGGCCGACGTCAGAAGCAGCAGCAGTAGCAACAACTACAGCAGCAGCAGGAGCACCAGCAGCTTGTCTGCCCGGAAACAGAATACGTCGTGCACGTCGTGGTGGCGGTGGCTGTGCTGGAGCGGCCGCAGGCTGTGCAGGTAGGCGTGCGAGCAACTCAATAAACTTGGCGTCGAGCTTGGTGTCGATCATCTTCTCCACACCATCAATTGCCTCTGTAAATCTGTTCTCGATGTCATTCACCTTTTCAGACATCATTTGTGCAAATTTATCATGTAATGCTTTGTTTGTCATATTCTCCCAATCAGGTGCATCCCGCGCCACTTCATCATGGGATCCTGGCATGGTTAGCAGAAATAGAAAACACACAGAAGTATGATCCTACTTCTACTAATGGGATGTGGGGTGGTGGAAAGCACAAATCCGTCAAGCTTTTCTTTAGTTCTTACCGATTCTTACCTAGCAGCAGGTGGTGATGTACAACCAACGGGTCAAAACTCTCAGAGATGTGGTAGAGCGATGGCCAGGAGGTGTCAAAACGCACAATGTAGAATATATGTGGAGCTGTAGGAAGGCTGACAAGTATGGTAGCAAAAGCTCAACAGTAATCAAAACAGAGATGCAAAGCTGAATAAACACTCAACGTCGGTATTGTGCTGATCCTAGGCTAGACCGTACTAGAGACGCGAGCCTAAAACACCAACGAAAGCACGGCGCGGCACGTAATCAACTGAGAAGCACACTCTGAAAAAAAAATTGCTTTTTTTTTGCGATGCGGGACTGCGGTGGCTGAAAAAGTGCGAAAAAATCACTATGGTGGCGAACGTCTCAAAATGAGTTTCTGGACCTAAGGAACGTATGGGCACGAAATTTTTTTACCCCCGAAATTTTTGGCCTAAAAACTGCTCTGGAAAGCGTGCCAGACTACGAAAACTGGTAAATCTCACCGAGCAACCTGGAAATCTGATACCACTTGATAGAGGCGAAGGTGTCCCGATGTTTCGATGAGATGGTGTAGATCAATTATGGTGGAGACGAATTTCACGATCCGACTACGAACGTGCGAAGACGTTGCGCCTTAGCGATCGCTAAACCAACTCCGATGGGTTATTGATCCCGCGGATGCACGATCAACCTGACCACGAAGGTCTAATTCCTGCAAGCAATCGAAGAACAAGCAAGAACTAAGAATTGCAATCTGGATATTGCGAATATAAGATGAATGATTGACAGAAGTTGGGGTTCCAATGCGGTCTTGGCCTGGTCGGATGACACAAACGAAGAGCTCGAAGTTGCGGCTATGGCTAACTTAAATCTAATTAAAACCCAAGTCTAAACGACGCCCTAAGGGCTGTATATATGGGGGAACAGAGGGGAATTTCGTGGGCCCTTGGAGGAGGGGTCCGAAAACAACCCTAACTCGGTTTCCCCACACATACGGACTCTAAAAAATAGCCTATTAAGTGTATTTCGAAATTACATGGGCCTGGCCCAATAATAAGGTGACACAGCATCTATAATAACCCTTGGACGAAAATATTAATGTGGCGTCTTGTGTCTCTCGTCCAAGTCTTCATGCACGCCTTATGGTGGCCTCAAAGTGCGAAAATCACCACTGGAAGCTCCATTGTCCTTTCCCGCGCGCACACCTCCTTCTCCATGCTTGATCCCGCTCCAATGACCATCCTTCTTATCCATGCTAGGTCCTTCATTCATAAGACAAACAAAAGTATCTAATTTAGGCAGCATCATATGTTCCTCAACATTAGAAGGATTCGCAAGTAACGAAAGTACCTGATAATTTAGTTGACGTGCGCGTGCTCTAGTAACTGGTCCAGTATGTGTAGTTGGTGAAGATGTGGGTGTAACATTAGTAGAGATGTCCTCATCACAATCCTTCCTATTTAGTAAAGCATGTTAGGACTTGGTGCTTTGAGGGAATCAGAGGTTCTAGATTTCCATCAATGGGATGGAGAAAATATGAAGAAGGCATGGGACATAGTTTCTGATGCACATAGGAGAATTATGCCTTGGATACCTATAAGAATTGTGCTTAGCAATTTTTACCATGGTCTTTTTAAATGGTGCAAATACTCTCTTGATATTATAGCTGAAGGAGATTTCTTAGAGTGTGATGAAGCTAGAGCTATTGATATTATCCATGGTCTATATAGTTACTTTGTTTATGATCGTAGTTTTGATACTGCTACAATTGAAAAAAGAATGGATGCTCTAGACTTGAGGAAAGTAGAGAAATCCAAGCCCAATAAGAAAGATATTTTGGAGATAGAAAATGACTGGGCGCCTTTTTTTAGAATTAGCATCTCTAACCAAGATTTCCTTGCTTATTGTGATATTGGATCCATGGTTTCTACAATGCCAAAAGTTGTTTATGATTCTTTAAAACTCCCAAACATGGACAATTTGCCATCTTATCATGAACATGCTAATGGAGATATTTCTGAGATCCAGGAAAGGTAAAAGAGGTCCAAGTTACATTCTGTAAAAGGAGTGCAACGGTTGATTTCTTCATCATGGAGCCAAACCAAGGAAACATAGTGCTTGGAAGGGATTTCCTCCGAGCAGTAAAAGGCTTCATTGATATAGGTAAAGGACACATACTCTTAGGCGGAAAGGAGAAAGGTACGTATCACTTTCCAAAAATAAATAAGGATGAGCTTGTTGAGGAACCATTTGAAGGTCTTTGTAACGCCGATAACTATGATGACTTTTGATTTCTCTTCTTGTATCGTGCCTAGCTAAAAGGCATAAAATAAAGCGCTTGTTGGGAGGCAACCCAAGATGTTTTTACTTTCAGTTTTAGCGGTCTTGATGCTTGTTACTACTGGAGCAACATCATTGTATCTTTATTTTCAAGCTTTGTGCCAAGTTTCCTGAAACAGATTCTGTCCCCTAGACGAAACAATTGGGCATAAATCACTAGATCATATTTTTGATCTGAATTTTTTTGACAGTATGGTATATACAATTATATTTCATCCATATTTTCTGATTTTTTTATTTGAGTTGCAGAAGTACCCCGAAAAAATTATTTACTACCTGCTAGTCTGTTTCTCAAAGATTCTTGCACCTTTTGCGTTTTCATCATTTTCAAACCTTAAGCTTGCTTTTTCTTTGCAAAAACTTTTTGGCAATCTTGAGAAATAGTAGTTCTTCAAGAATATCTTTATTTCCAGTGAAGAAAAGTTATTTTATCATGGGTACTAACCACTCTAATCAGCTTATGATGACTTTCGTATGAAGGGAGTTTTCAAGTATGTGAAGGGAGATGATGAAAGAAGATTCGGAAGTGTCAAGCGCTCAAGCTTGGGGAGGCCCCCATGCACCCCCAAGAATAATCCAAGGAGACTCGGGAATCTAAGCTTGGGGATGCCGTCGTGCATCCCCTTCTCCATCCACAATCACCAGTTCGTTCTTCTCCATGCTATATTTTTATCGCTTCATATGTTATATGCTAAACTTGGAACATATCGCTCTTTAATTTTTAGTTTGTTTTAGTTTTGCTTGTTGTTCATAGCATGTTGGATCCTAGCCTTCATTGTTTGGGAGAGAGACACGCTCCGCTCCACCGTAGAAGACAACATAGGCTTGCATGCTTATCTTTCTTTTTGTGTGTGATCTTTATCTTTTCATAGCTCCTGTCATGTTTAGCTCTTAGTTTTCATGCTTATCTTTTTAAGAGATTTTTAGGTTGTTCTAGGTACACTCTTGAGTTTTCATGTTTATCTTGCTTAGAGAGTTTGCTTCTTGCACTGATTTGTGTGTCTTGCATGAGTAGGTAATTACAAAGTGTAGTAGTAACATGCAATAGTTTTGAGGTATTGATTTGAGTAATGTTTGGAGATTAGGGTGCCAAGAGCTTGAGCTTATTAGTGATAGGTGTCCTATTTTGGGCAATCCATGCTTATTTTGAAAAACTAAAAAAATTAGTTGAGATCTCTAGCTACTAGATGGATCGCTAACTTGTTGGGACCCGGAATATGCATATGTAATTCTAGCCACAATTCAATCATATGGAGAGCCGAGAGCCATACCCACTTGTCTAAGCAGAGAAAGGCCAAGTACAAGACACTCTTAGAAAGCTCGAACGTGAGCGGCACCCCATTCAGGCCCGGATTATCAACTGGAATGTGTCCTCATCATCCGCTCACAAGTCTAAATGCTTATGGGTGGTGAAATCCCATAATCATAAACAAGTCGCCTGAACCATATTGTCAATTGAACCATAGCATTTACATAAACAACTCCGGGCCGATTCACTTAGTCGGGGTCTCGAGCGGGCTCGATCGTACAACCAAGTGTGACACGTAACGGGATCAGATGAGGACATCTCCGTACGCGTAATCGCATCGCGATCTCCGAGTTGCTCACAAATTAGGGCCACCTGGCTGTAAGAAAGACCGCTAGAAAGAACACGACCAAGCTATCGAACCCCACACATGACATGCACGATATAAACATACATGCAGCATGCATGCCAAGTCTATAACAGTAGGTAACACAACATGAACTCTAAAAACTCATAGACTTTATTGCATCTTCTAAACTAAGCAAACATAGTAGTTGTACTACAAGCAGAGATCACAAGAATGTGATCCAACATTACATCAAACAACACCGGAAGAAAAATATTTCTTAGTAAAGATAACTTTAACAAATGGCTTAAGAAGCCTGAAAGAAAATACAACGACCCTCCAAAGGAACCAGGCTGCTGTCTGGAACTATACGACTTAGTCGGCGTCGAGCTCGAGGTTGAGGCTACCATCAGGGTCAGTGGTCTCTGAAAGGATTGAGATAGACCTAGAGGGGGGGTGAATAGGTCTTATTCAAATTTTATCACTACTTAGCAATTTTTAGGTAATAATGCGGAAGATAAAGGTGTGCCTAACAAATTGCAAGGTCTATTTAACAAAGACAAGATAAACGATAAGCACAATAAACTAAAGCAAGTGAGGGGAAAGTAATACGGTAGCACAAGTAATAAGGGGAAAGAGTAGGGATAACCGAATGACGCGGAGACAACGATGTATCCCGATGTTCACTTCCATGGAGGGAATCTACTCACCGTTCGGAGAGAGTAGGTGAAACCACGAAGGCACACCAACGCCACGAAGGCTCACTCTATTCCCCTTGAGATATCACCACGAAGGCGATTCCCAACCACTACCAGTTGACCTTAAAGGTGGTCACCAAACCCTCACAAACTCAACGGGGATAATCACAATGGTCGATTCCTCTCCAAAGAACTCCTACCCGTCTAGGAGTCTCCAACCTCCAAGAGTAACAAGATCAATGGGGAAAGGCTCAATGCTTGCTCAAATCACGATTTTGTTTGGTCGGAAGATGGGGAAGGGACGGATCTATCACGTGGTGAAAGATCCGACAAGAACTCTCACAAATCTCTCCGGGATCTTGGTTTGAGTGTATGAGATAAGAGAGAGGGATCACTTTGTGTTCTTGAGTCAAATAAGTGAAGTGGTCAACCCTAATACGAAGTGGGTGGGGGTATTTATAGATGCATAAGAACTAGCCGTTTTGATGCAGTCACAAGGGAGCCGGACGGTCCGGGCTATATGTCGGACGGTCCGACCTGTAGTCCGGACGACCGATGAGATCAGCACCAGGAATCCATAGCATTCACATGTCGGACGGTCCGGGGTGGAGCTCGGACGGTCTGGGCTGTGCCCGAACGGTCCGAACTTCATATCGGACGGTCTGACATACACATAAAAGGCACAAAAACATTGTGTGTTAATTTCCTACATATCTAACAGATTTTCATAGGTTGCAGATAAATGTATTTTAATGTGTTTCAGTAGTTTATGGTTTGAGCAAGACTTGAACCCATCCTTATGATCCCCTCTTTATATTGCGGGGATCTCTATGACTCAAGAAACAAATTGTAAAGAGGACTTAACGTCATCTTCTGTTCTTGTGTTGACTTCTTGAGAATAACTTTAGACGATCTCACATGATCCCTACATGATGACAACAAGAAGACTAACAATCCCTATGTATCACTTAGCAAACGTAGTTAGCCCCTTATATGTATATTGTCATCAACAAAAAAATATGCTTGAGGGCAAGATTGCACTTTCAATCACCCCCTTTTTGGTAGTTGATGACAATACACATATAGCTCTCAAAATAATATGCACATGACAGATTTGGAGAGCAGTGATCATTTGTTTGAGGACTCCCCCTCAACATGTGCATAGTGATCTTGGCATTAAGAAAGTCACATGTGAGGGGATTTCTCCAACACATAAATTTCTGAGTTTAAATCATGTGACATAATGGATTAAGTCAATTCAGAGCATGGTGGAAGTACTAGCCAAGGTTATCTTGACACAATAAAGCATACGCACCAATATCTTATTGCACGGTCAAGCATATAATCATGATACTAGAAATATGACCACGCATGATACTATATGATCCCTACCACCAATACAAGGTCTTAATACATAGGTTTTAACTAGCATAGATCACCACCAAGGTTCGACTCAGGTCACACAAACAAATGACTACGATAGGAGGTTTCTACCCCTTTGGCAACAAGTACCAAAAAGGGCAAGAACTACGAAAACGGCTCGGACAGCTACTCCTCGTCATCATGATCGTCGAGCTCGTCTGTGAAGAACTCAGGGAAGTCCGCAACCATCGGGAAGCCGTAGTCAGCAGCCCGAGGAGCGGAAGGAGGCTCCTCATCAGCACTCACAGGGCTCCCCGGGCGGGCACGAAGACGGGCCCAAAGGGCATTAGCCTGAGTGATACGGCAAACTTCAAGCTCGTGAGTAGCCGTGGCTTGGGTAGTGCAGGCCTTGAAGATCGCCTGTTGAGACTTGCCCAGAAAGCGAGCAATGCGACGAAGGGGTTCCACAATGGACTTGGCACGGCGAGAACCACGTGAGGTGGAGGCAGTAGTAGCAGAGGAACGGGGGGCCCAGGCATAGAGAGAAGAACCCTTCTTGGGCACCCATTCTTGGTGAACCACTGGCTTCTGAATCGGAACGGTGAAGAAGTGGTCAATCACCCGCTGAATGTAGGGTGCCAGCGGGAAGTGGCCACGCTTCGTGAGGGAGAAGAGCCACACCTCATGCCAGAGGAAGTCAGACACACCAATGGGACGAGACGTATGACCCAACTCCATTTGGTCAAAGGCCCCCTTGGCACATGCCATAAGATCAATATCAAAGGAGCGGACCATCGCTTTGTCACCATGCTTGGGCACCAAGGTGCGCAGAAGACACTGATACAACTGCAGACAATGTGGCTGAAAGTTTGTGGAATTTTTCATGGCCATATTGCTCCCTGGAGGAATATCAGCTGGGCGCATCATACAGCCCATACACATCTCAATGGACATGGACTCAAACTCGCCGGAGCGACTGTGAATCCGGTAGAGAGCATCAGATCTGGTAGGCATACCCAGAGCCTCACACCACTGGTCATAGGAAATGGAGATGGTCTACTGGTGAGTCCTCCATGAAAGAAAGTCATCGATGCCAAAGGTGCATGTGGCATAGAACTGAAGAATCGCTCCATGACTCCAATCACATTTGAGCGTCAACGCATGACGCAGTCCCATGACATCCACCAGACGGAGCATAGTGCCGAACTTAGCCGGATGCTGCTCAAAGTACTCCAAGTTGATGAACTTCTGGGGCGTGGTGGCATTGATCTCGAGGCAGACGGTCTCATAAATATCTTGCTACACAAGAGTGTGAAAACGGACATCCGTAGCAGTACCAGGTAGATTGAACTCATTGTCTTCTAATCGCATCTTTGAGGACACGTTTGCATCCATGAGATAGTAGTCCACCGGAACACGGCCACGCTTGTTTGGAGGAGCCATAGAGATAGCCAGACCCGGAAGAGGTTCCCTCCGCGGGGGAGGGACCGGACGCCTCACAGGCTGTGAGATAGGTTCCCGCTGACAGTTCGGGAGCGACATCTTGCGGGTATTGGGCTTGGGTGCAGAAGAGCGAATCAGATCCTCCTCTTCCATATCGTCCTCCTCATAGTCAGACTCAAGACAGACATGGCTGCTCCCGGCACCGTCACCACTACCATCACGAAGACGGCAACGAGGGCGGGAAGAATCTTGTGAATCATCAGAGCCTTGTCGGCGAGTCGGACCACGAGACGTTCCCTTCGGAGGCATGAGGACACGAATCCCTCACAAATCTGGGCCAAGACCAAAATGGGTTGGATCAAACGAGGGAGCAGAGGGAAAAGATCCAGAGGAGGAGAGGGAAACGAACCAGAGGGCCAGGCTGAGAGGGGAGCGGCCGGAGAAGTGCAGACGAGGCGGCGGCTGCGACCCCAGCGGAAACTGGATCCCGATCCAAAAGACTTCGGTGTTTAGGGTTATGGAGCGGGCTGGCAGACTTAAGTACTCGCGGGCAGGTCGGACAACCGGCTAATAGCCCGGACGGTCCGACGGAAGGTCGGACGATCCGGACGGTGGGTCGGACGTCCGAGATGAGGGGATAGGTAGCTGACAAGAGCAGCAGGTCGGACGATCGAGAAGAAGAACGGACCATCCGGCCTTGGACCCGGACCATCTGAGGTGTGAGGTACATATACCAGTAGCATTTTGGCTGAATATATGGCCAGGTCGGACCGTCCAAGACCAGGCTCAGACCATCCGACACTATGAAACTTTGCCCGTTGGCCAGAGGGTGGGTGACTAATGGGTGATGATCACGCATAGTAGTTGGGATGTATTACGACACAAGTCAAGAATTAAATGAAATACCTAGAGCACACCAGTGCTAGACCATGGTTTGATATATAAAAAAACATATGACTATGACGGGTGAGGTGGTGGCGGAAGCCACCATGTTTGAGTATATGTGAAGTTGAGACCGCGAAGATATACCTTGGGTCCAACCAATCACAACTCCATCTTTAAACGCTACACATGGTCTCACCTAAATGAGCATGCGGATTGTTGATGGTTGATTCTTTTTATGCATCACGTAGAGAGTTGAGAAATCATGGATTGATTTTCTCCCCCTACATACATGCCTACATCTAGATAAGATATTCGCTATGTGATATGGGGTGGCCCGATCTTCTCGTGAGCACAATAGTAGATGGATGATAGAAGGTTGATAACTAGTGAGACGTCCTCGAACTTCCCGGCTGTTCCTCCGTTGCCAGCGCAACAGATCTTCAACCCTAAGGAATTCTCAACACCACACTCTTTGCAACGTAGCCGATGACCACGAAACGATTCTGCAAGCCGCCAATTCCCAACGGAACAACGGATCACACTTGAAATTTGTAAGCCACCAATTCCCAACGGAACAATGGATCACACTTGAACTTAGGAAACACGAACCTCCAGATCGCAACAAAGTGGAGGGTTGAATTCTCGATCGCAACAAAGGAGATATCGATACAAGATGAATGCTTCAAGCAAATTCAATCTAGGGTTTATCTAAAACGTAGTCTGACCTAAAACTCGTAGGGGAACTTGTATCTATAGTCTAAGGGGGTCCAGACTCGGATACAGGGGCCGTAGGCCCGTTTCTGCGCGCAGGCAGCACGGTAGTACCGTGATTGGCGCGGTAGTACCGCGGGCGCGGTAGTACCACGGCTACTACCGACACCACTACCGTAACCCTTCTGTTGCCGCGGTAGTACGTGCGGTAGTAGGCCCGGTAGTACCGTGGTGCGGTAGTACCGCGGTCAGCGCGGTAGTACCGCGGCCTGAAGCTCGGTTGTTCTTGGCCTTGTCTTCTTGAGGTTCAGCTTCTCCTCCCAGATCCTTGGCTTCTCCTAGTGGATCCTTGGCTTTGTCTGGGATGTCCTCATCATCACGCCCTCCTTCAAAAAGTGTCGGCCTCGACGCTCTACGGTCGTCGATCAACATTTGCTGCATCAAAGAACACAGGTTGTGCTGAGGAACAACATCAAAGTCAGACTCTCGTACAAGTGATGGGTCGATATGTGCTTCAGTGTTCTGACGAGATTCATTAACAAGTTGATGTGGAGTCATAGGATGTAAATTGATCATCTTGCCCTTGAACTCCAAGTGATATGTATTGGCTCGGCCATTGTGTTGCACGGAATGATCATAAAGCCAAGGTCGACCTAACAACAAGTGACATACTTTCATAGGCACCACATCAAACTCAATGGAATCCATGTATGGCCCTATTTGAAGATCAACCCGCACCATATGACTGACTTTCATCTCACCCTTGTCACTTAGCCATTGAACATAATATGGATGAGGATGCGGTATGTATGGCAATTTCAGTTTGTCACATAACTCCTTGTTTTCCAAATTGCGGCAGCTACCACCATCAATAATGACCTTGCAAGCTTTGTTCTGGCCAACTAACGCTTTGGTTTGAAACAAATTGCATCTCTTGCTGTCAGCATGAGATGTCACAGGAAGAGCACGCGTAGACACCACAATTATAGGAGCGTTGGTAGCAAAAGCATCACATGCCACATCAGCAGAAACAAGCGGTTCATCATCATCATTGCCGGTTTCATATCCTCCGGTTTCTTCGTTGACGATCATAACTTTCCGATTAGGACATTCTCTCTTGAAGTGTCCTGTCCGACCACAACCATGACAAATCATCTCATTACGAGCCGTTGAAGGAGTAGACCCAGCAGCACTATGAACAGGCTGCACCAGCTTCTTCGCATGAGAGACCACAGAATGACTATCACGAGAACTGGAAAGATCATGAGATGTGGGCGCCGTGTTGGATGTTGTGCGAGAAGAAAAATTACTGCGACGCACAGAAAACTCATTGTCTTACTCCACTTGCAATTCAGCATCTCGGGCTTGATGTAACAAATCCTCAATATCCTGGTACTAATAATGCCGAACGATGCGTTTAATGTTGTAACTCAGACCTGCCAAAAACCGCTTCATAGTCTGCTCAGGATCTTCACGCACTCGAGCACGCTGCATTATCAACTCCATCTCTTTATAATATTCATCCACAGACAAAACACCTTGCTTCAAATTCTGCAACTTATCATATAAAGAACGCCTATAAGTACGAGGAACAAAACGATGACGCATGTGAAGCAACATATCTTGCCAAGAAGTGACAGGCACAAGATTTGCGTCACGCCGTGCAGAAACTAGGCCATTCCACCACAGCAAAGCATAACCATCAAATTCAGATGACGCAAGCTTGATCTTCTTATCGTCAGTATACTCATGCAAACGCCACAATTGCTCTATCTTCATCTCCCAATTCAGAAATTCCTCCACATCAATAGAGTCTTCAAATTTGGGAATAGAAAATTTTAGCTTGCCTAGCCCATCGTCGTCAGGCTGTCTCACAACACGCCTTGCACCAAGCAACGGTTGTTCAGCACGTCGGTCAAGATTGCCAACACCACGACCTCCGCCACGCCCCCCGAGCACCGGCCGTGCTGCGTGATGTTCTCTATCACGATTGACAGGAAGAAGTGCAGCAGCCCCATCCGCAAAAGATGCTTCCTCCGCAAATTCAGCCTCATCCTCACCACGAACGCTAGCATCATCCGCAGGTTGCGCATGGCGTTGTGTCATGGTCTGCATAGAACAAGATAGAAAATCCAATGTCTCCTGCATCTTGTCAATCTTTGCATCCGTGGAAGCCAAATCAGAACCCAGTTGATCACAACGACAGCGAAACTCACGGGACAGATGAGATCTCAACGCGGTGTATTCTGCCCAATTCACCAAATCAGTATCCGTCTTCTTTTGCTGCACCAAACTAGCATCCGCCGATGAAGACATGATTGCTCACCGAGTAAACCTGAAAGAATCTGATACCAAGATGATATGGGGTGGCCCGATCTTCTCGTGAGCACAATAGTAGATGGATGATAGAAGGTTGATAACTAGTGAGACGTCCTCGAACTTCCCGGCTGTTCCCCCGTTGCCAGCACAACAGATCTTCAACCCTAAGGAATTCTCAACACCACACTCTTTGCAACGTAGCCGATGACCACGAAATGATTCTGCAAGCCGCCAATTCCCAACGAAACAACGGATCACACTTGAACTTTGCAAGCCCCCAATTCCCAACGGAACAATGGATCACACTTGATCTTAGGAAACACGAACCTCCAGATCGCAACAAAGTGGAGGGTTGAATTCTCGATCGCAACAAAGGAGAAATCGATACAAGATGAATGCTTCAAGCAAATTCAATCTAGGGTTTATCTAAAACGTAGTCTGACCTAAAACTCGTAGGGGAACTTGTATTTATAGTCTAAGGGGGTCCAGACTCGGATACAGGGGCCGTAGGCCCGTTTCTTCGCGCAGGCAGCACGGTAGTACCGTGATTGGCGCGGTAGTACCGCGGGCGCGGTAGTACCGCAGCTACTACCGTAACCACTACCGTAACCCTTCTGTTGCCGCGGTAGTACGTGCGGTAGTAGGCCCGGTAGTACCGTGGCGCGGTAGTACCGCAGTCAGCGCAGTAGTACCGCGGCCTGAAGCTTGGTTCTTCCTGGCCTTGACTTCTTGAGGTTCAGCTTCTCCTCCCGGATCCTTAGCTTCTCCTTCTGGATCCTTTGCTTTGTCTGGGATGTCCTCATCACTATGTGCACTAACGAGAGCAAGATACCCCTAGGCAGAAAAGCTATAACATTCCAAGATACCTAGTTCACCCTTAGTTGGCAAAACCTTGCTTCATCCAACGGCTTGGTGAAGATATCGGCAAGTTGCTTGTCGGTGCCCACATGTGCAAGAACAATATCACACTTTTGAATATGATCCCGTATGAAGTGATGACGAATGTCAATATGCTTGGTGCGAGGATGTTGACATGGGTTGTTGGCAATCTTGATAGCACTTTCATTGTCACATAAGATGGGAACCTTCTTATAGGTGAGGCCATAATCCTTCAAGGTCTGCCTCATCCATAGAAATTGAGTAGCACAACTTGCGGCGGCCACATACTCGGCTTCGGTGGTGGAGAGGGATACACAATTTTGCTTCTTGGAATGCCAACTTACCAGTGAGTGCCCATGAAATTGGCATGAACCGGATGTTGAATTTCGATCCACCTTGTCTCCAGCCCAATATGCATCGGTGTACCCCATGAGATCAAACTTGGCTTCCTTGGGGTACCAAAGGCCCAACAAAGGAGTATGAACAAGGTATCTAAGAATGAGCTTAACCGCCAAATGATGACTCTCCATAGGTGAGGCTTGATATATTGCACACATTCCTACGCTAAGCATAATATTCGGTCTAGATGCACAAAGGTAAAGCAATGAACCAATCATAGAACGATAAAGTGTAGCATCAAACGGAATACCGAAAAGGTCTTGATCTGGATATCCCTTGGTTGGCATGGGTGTCTTGCATGGCTTGGCATCCTTCATACAAAACTTCACGAGCATGTCTTGAATGTACTTTGTTTGGGAGATGAAGGTTCCTTCATCAAATTGCTCGATTTAAAATCCAAGGAAGTACTTTAATCTACCCATCATGGACATCTCAAAGTTCTTGGTCATAGTTTCCGAGAACCACTTGCACAAATATGGTTTAGGAGAACCAAATATTATGTCATCTACATAGATTTGGCATATGAGAAATTCAACATTGGTTCTCTTGGTAAAAAGAGTGGAATCAATGAAACCCCTCAGAAATCCTTCCTCGAGTAAAAACTTCCTAAGATGGTCATACAAAGCCCTGGGGGCTTGCTTAAGACCATAAAATGCCTTATGAAGTTCGTACACGTGGTCCTTGTGATGAGGGTCACAAAAGCCAGGTGGTTGTGCTACATATACATCCTCTTGTAGTGGACCATTAAGAAAAGCACTTTTTACATCCATTTGGAATAATGGGAATCCATTGAATGCGACATAAGCAAGAAACATGCGTATAGATTCAAGACGGGCAACGGGAGCAAAGGTCTCATCAAAATCCAAGCCTTCAACTTGGGAGTACCCTTGAGCCACTAGCCTTGCCTTGTTTCGAATGATATTACCATATTCATCTTGCTTGTTTTTGAAGATCCACTTGGTTCCAATGATGTTATGATCTTGCCCGGAAGGCCTCTCCACGAGAGACCATACTTCATTCCGGGTGAAACTAGTGAGCTCATCTTGCATTGCAATGAGCCAATCCGCATCCTCAAGTGCTTGTTCAACCCTAAGTGGTTCAATCCAAGACACAAACGAGAAGTGAGCGCAAAATTTCATAAGTTGACGATGAGTAACTATATCTTGCCCCAATCACGTGAGAACCTTTTCAACATCAACACGTCTAGCCACCAATGGCATGATGTAAGTTGGAGTTTCAATAGGCTCCACCCATTCGGGATCATGAACAACATTTGGTTCATCATCAAGGGAGGAGCCATCATCAATTTCATCATTTTCTCCAAAGCAAATGCGGTCCAGCCGATCTCGTGGATCAACCGCATCATCAACTTGTGGTTGAGCAACCACATCGGATTGAGGAGGGTCTTGTTCTTGTTCTTGGATAATGGGCTCATCATGAGCAATCGGATCTTGAGTGAGAGGAGTAGGTGCTTGTGGTGGTGGAACACTTGGCCCATCATACACCTCATCATCTCTAGGAACTTGGGCAATGGGCACAAGATCTCCAATGCCCATAGCCAAGATGTCTTGAGAAGAATCTTCATTATTTCCTACATCACTTAGATCAACTTGCTCCCCATGGGAGCCATTAAATTCATCAAACTCTACGTCACAAGTTTCCACCACACATCCGGTGGATTTGATGTAGACCCTATAGGCGTGAGAGTTTTATGCATACCCAACAAATATACCCTCAATTGTTTTGGATTGAAACTTAGCTAACCGGTCTTTCTTATTGAGAAAGAAACACTTACAACGGAATACTCGGAAGTATTTGATGTTTGGCTTGTGGCCGATGAGAAGCGCATAGGGGGTCTTCATCAAGATCATTCGAAGGAAGAGCCGGTTTGATGCATGACAGGCAGTGTTGATGGCTTCGGCCCAAAATCTATATTGTAATTTGTACTCATCCAACATGGCCCGGGCCATCTCCACAAGAGTACGGTTCTTCCTCTCGGCTACACCATTTTGTTGAGGGGTGTAAGGTGCGGAATATTGATCTTCTATTCCCTCATCGCTCAAGAATTCTTCCAAGGTGTGGTTATTGAATTTGGAGCCATTGTCACTTCGTATTGCCAAGATAGCCATGTTGTATTTCCTTTGAGCTTGCTTGGCAAAATCAATGAAGGTGGCCTTCGTCTCGTCGTTGGACTTGATAAATAACACCCATGTCTATCTTGAATAATCATCAACAATGACAAGACCATATTTCTTCCCACCAAGACTATCCCATGATGGAGGACCAAAGAGATCCATATGAAGGAGCTCCAAAGGCCTTGAAGTTGACACGATATTCTTGGGGGAATGCTTTTCTTGATTTTGTTTCCAGGCTATACGTGCACTACACACACGATCTTTCTCAAAAGACACGTTTGTTAGTCCGAGGATGTGTTCACCCTTTAGGAGATCTTTTAGATTTTCTCATACCGACATGGGCTAGCCGGCGATGCCATAGCCACCCCTTGTCGGCCTTGGCCATTAGGCAAGTTGCATGGTAAGTACTCTCTTTCGAGAAGTCAACCGTATAAAGGTTTCCATCCAACTCTCCAACAAAGGCCACTTCGAGAGTATCTCTCCTAAAGACTTTCACACTTGTTAGACCAAATAGTGTACCATAACCAACGGAAGCTAATTGACGAACAGAAAGAAAATTGTATTGAAGAGATTGGACAAGCATGACATTTGCAAGAGACATGTCATTACTGATAGCCACCTTGCCAAACCCAAGTACCTTTCCCTTTGAACCACCACCAAAGACAATGCTCATGTATGGTTGAATTGCATCCATGAAGTCCTTGAGCAAACGGCTTTCTTCGGTCATATGATTGGTGCATCCACTATCAATCACCCATTTGACTCCACCGGAGATAGCATCCTACACATAGATTTAAGCTTTGGTTAGAGGTGCCCATTTTGCAATGGGACCTCTAAGGTTAGTAACAAAGGTCTTTGGAACCCAAATGGTATAGAAACGGAAATCATTACGGGGCCCAATGAATTTTGCAAACACCTCTCCATCCTTTGCCTTACGGAGCACATAGGATGGAGGCATTTTCTCCTTCTTCTTGTTAGGAGTGGGCTTGCCCCTAATGGCCTTCCCATTTCCAACAACAACCTCATCAACAATTTTCTTACCTTTGTCCTTGTGCCCTTCACGAAGAAAGATCACCTTTTGGGGAGTTGATTCCTTCCTAAGAGTGACATCCTTTGTCACACTCGTACTTGGATCAAACCCAAGTCCCTCCTTAGCAAAGGACTCCTTGTGATGACTTAATACATCATTTAGGTTTTTCTCGCCTTGGGCACAAGTCAAGAGGCCCTTCTTTAGTTGAGAATGAAGGGCTAAGTTCTCCTCGATGAGAGATGCTTGATCAAGGGTAGAGTTAGTAGCACAAGCATCAATATGCACAATAGTGGGAGGAGAAATCTTAGTAAGAGTTTTTATATGAGCAAGTTTGTGAGCCTCAAGATTTTTCTTAAGGGAGGTGAGTTCCTCATTTTTTATCTTGAGAGACACGGTGAGTACCTCAACATCCTTAGAAAGGGAGGTGTTTCGCTCTACAAGCTTGCTCATATCATTAGCAAGTTCCTTACATATTTCATTAGTCATTTTCAAGGAGGCAACATGCTTGTCATTTAAGTCATTTGATGCGTGAACAATTTTGCACAAGTTATCATTTCGAGCTTCCTCAAAGTCAATTTTCCGCTCAAGGAGAGTATAGTTCTCCTTTTCCTCGGTGAGGAAGATTTCAAGGTCCTTAATGGTTGTGGAGTGCTTACCCACCACGTCCATAAGTAATTGAAACATTTTGAGCTTGTTTCCTTTGAGGGAACTCATCATTTTGTTCACTTTAGCAAACAACAAATCTTCACAAATAGCATGAGCATCATCACTTTCTGCGTCATGAAATTCATCATGAGATTCGGAAGAGAACATGAAGGACTCATCAATAGGAGTTACCTTGATCTTAGCCGAGGAGGAGGGAGTGTCGTCATCAACCAACTTGGCCATGAGGCACTTGTGTGCATTGCCGGTGTAGTCACTCATGTAGTTGTAGTTCACAACTTCACCTTACTTGTTGAGGAGCTTCAAGGTCTTTTGTGTATCTTGAGCAACTCCGGCAACACCACCAACATACTCGGGATCGGACCCTTCTAGGGCCAACAATGCTTTCTTCTTGAACTTGTTTTTGAGAGGGATTGGCATCTTCTTGGCAACTTCCTTCCAAGGAAGTCGAGGTTTGTCCTCTCTTTTCTCATACGGACAATCCTCCACAAAGTGTCCCAGTTTCTCACAGTTGTAGCAGTTTCTTGTCTTCTTCTTTTGGAATCTTCCCTTGAAGTCCCCTTTGGTGAACCTCTTCACAAAGAGAGCAATATCATCATATGAGGGAGTATCATTGGAGTTATCCTCATATTCATACTCATCTTCTTCCTCATCATCATCAAACCCCTCGAGCCTAGCCTTGAGTGCAAGATTTGAGGACGGACCACCATATGTGGCAAGAAGTCTCTTGGACTCCTATAGGTGCTCTTCCTATTGCAAGAAGGTGGCAATCACATCATCCGGTTTCATCTTGAAGAAGTCGGGCATACGCCTCAATTCCCACACCATTTGATGAGAATACACCATGAGAGCATTCAACATCTTGTACACAAGGTAACGATTGGTGATTTGATATCAATCCAAAGATTTCTCACAGGTGAAGGACTGGACATGAGCAGAGAGAACTTTGAGACGCATATGAAGTTGTTGGGGCGTCTCATCTTTCTTCATGTGAAGGTTGTGCAATGCATTCTTTGCGGTCTCATATCTTGTCATTTGAAGCGACCCGGTGCCGGACTTAGCAATGAGAAGAGTATCCCACATTTCCTTGGCATTGGTGATATGAAGAAATGGTGCACGTGTCAACTCATCCATTCCTCTTTTCACGAACCCAATAGCCGCAAGGTTGCGATGTCGATCAAACACTTCACTTGGAGTAAGGTTGTTCGGATCGACAGGATAATAGCCTTTCCCGGAGTCGATGAGGTTCCACATGGGTTCGCACATAAACCGAAGATAATCTGCCATACGACTTTTCCAATCCAAAAAGTTAGTGTTCTCGGTTAGTACCGGTGGATTGCCGTTAAAGTTATACTTAGGTTCCACAAGCTTAGGACCAGGATAGTCCCATTGGTAGGGACCACCTCTTTGCAAGGGAGCCTCGGAACCGGGGTGCGCAAAGGTCGCTTGTGGGGACCTAGGGGCCGCACCACTTGACGTTTGTTACTCCGATGCCGAAGCCTTCAATCTTGCAAAGGAGGCTTCCATTTCCTTCCTTTGATTGTCCAAAGCCTTTTGCAAGGCTTTTTCCATATCTCCGGAGGTGAATAACTTGGGATCCTCAATCTCATAACTAACATGCCCTGTGGAAGGAGGTAACGCAGCTTGTGCGGCGGCCCTTTGTTTGGCAGCCAATCTCTCGGCTTCCGAACTCACGGCATCCGCAGGAATTGCGACCTCCTCCACATTAGCACCCGAACTTTCGGGGATGCCGTTCTTGGTCATCTCGCTCTAGGGCGGTGAAGCCACAAGAATAGAGCACGAGGCTCTGATACCAATTGAAAGGATCGAGATATACCTAGAGGGGGGGGGTGAATATGTCTTATACAAATTTTATCACTACTTAGCAATTTTTAGGCAATAATGCGGAAGATAAAGGTGTGCCTAACAAATTGCAAGGTCTATTTAACAAATACAAGCTAAACAATAAGCACAATAAACTAAAGCAAGTGAGGGGCAAATAATACGGTAGCACAAGTAATAAGGTGAAAGAGTAGGGATAACCGAATGACGCGGAGACAACGATGTATCCCGATGTTCACTTCCTTGGACGGAAGCTACTCACCGTTCGGAGAGAGTGGGTGAAACCACGAAGGCACACCAACGCACGAAGGCTCACTCTATTCCCCTTGAGATATCACCACGAAGGAGATTCCCAACCACTATCGGTTGACCTTAAAGGTGGTCACCAAACCCTCACAAACTCAACGGGGGTAATCACAATGGTCGATTCCTCTCCGAAGAACTCCTACCCGCCTAGGAGTCTCCAACCCCCAAGAGTAACAAGATCAATGGGGAAAGGCGCAATGATTTCTCAAATCACGATTTGGTTTGGTCGGAAGATGGGGAAGGGACGGAACTATCACGTGGTGAAAGATCCGACAAGAACTCTCACAAATCTCTCCGGGATCTTCGTTTGAGTGTATGAGATAAGAGAGAGGGAGCACTTTGTGTTCTTGAGTGAAATAAGTGAAGTGGTCAACCCTAATCCGAAGTGGGTGGGGGCTATTTATAGATGCACAAGAACTAGCCGTTTTGATGCAGTCACAAGGGAGCCGGACGGTCTGGGCTATATGTCGGACGGTCCAGGACAAGCCCGGACGGTCCGACCTGTAGTCCGGATGACCGATGAGATCAGCACAAGGACTCCATAGCATTCACATGTCGGACGGTCCAGGGCGGAGGTCGGACGGTCCGGGCTCGGCCCGGACGGTCCGACCTATACATCGGACGGTACGACTCATAGAGGTAATGCTACTGACCTTTTGCACCGCAGGTCGTACGGTCCGTGATAGAGCCCGGACGGTCCGGGCTGTGCCTGGACGGTCCGACCTGCATACCGGACGGTCCGACCAATAACAAAATTGGTACTGACCTTTTTGCACTGTAGGTCGGACGGTCCGGGATAGAGCCCGGACGGTCCGACCTTCGTACCGGACGGTCCGACATACACATAAAAGGCACAGAAACATTGTGTGTTAATTTCCTACATATCTAATAGATTTTCATAGGTTGCAGATAAATGTATTTTAATGTGTTTTAGTAGTTTATGGTTTGAGCAAGACTTGAACCCATCCTTATGATCCCCTCTTAATAGTGCGGGGATCTCTATGACTCGAGAAACAAATGGTAAAGAGGACTTAACGTCATCTTTTGTTCTTGTGTTGACTTCTTGGGAATAACTTTAGATGATCTCACATGATCCCTACATGATGACAACAAGTAGACTAAAAATCCCTGTGTATCACTTAGCAAACGTAGTTAGTCCACTATATGTATATCGTCATCAACAACAAAATATGCTTGAGGGAAAGATTGCACTTTCAGTCTCGTCTCTAAAACATAAAATAAACAAACGTGAGTACAAAGGTGTACTTAGCAAAACTTACATCAGAACTACACTACTTATGCTCATGTATCGAGGTAAAAGGTTGCTGGGGTTTGTAATGCAGAAGTGCCAGCTTTGACTTGCTAACCTGAACTACGAATACCAGAATGAGGTAAGGAGCGTACTCGTGTCCATCTATCCAAGTCTCCCAATCAATATACCACTATGGATCCTTCCTCGACTTCCCACGAGAAAGAAAATCATAGCACTCACACTTATCTTGGCAAGTTTTATAGTAACCATTGAAGTTATCTAATAATCAAGCATAGGTCTCCAATTAGTCCATTACCGCGGACGCGACTATTCGAATAGTTTGTTAACCCTGCAGGGGTGTACTGCTACACACATGAAACTATTAGTTACCACCGGGATCTCTTCACCGTTCAACCAGGTGTCGGCGAGGATAATTTCCACAACTTTTACCTCACAGCCAACTATAATCCAGGAGTCGACTATGTGAGTAGGTTACCGCTCGAGAGTCCGACCGGATCAACGATACGGACCCAGAAAATGTGGGTTACCGAGACGTCACTCTGGTAGACGGTTTTACTGTCTCACAGGTCCATCCACATATCTAAATGATGCAACCTTTCATTCATTCTTTTTCTATGCATATGCCAAATGGAAAGCTCAAACTAGTGTGACTCCTGGACCTGAATTGGGGTGAGTTAGTAGGTTGAGCTGGGATCCGTGTGCCCAACATGTGGTAGTACTCTTTGTCTTGGATTACTACACAAGAACTCGGGCTTAATGCATTGTTCAACGAGACAACCCACTGTGTACTCCTACACAGCCTCGCATCGTTCACCTTGTTTAGGTCAAATTCACCACACCCTTTTCCACACAAGTAACATGAACATGATTGGTAATAGCCCAGGATTTTCACCCAAATTAAAAAAAATGTTGCTTTATTTTATTTCTTGTTAGAATTGTTTGTAGTATTTGTTTCACCGATTTATTAATTGGTGAATATATTTCCCCCTCCTTCTCCTACCGGCATGCGCGACCGACCCTTTGAACCATGGCACACGACCTTTGCGGCACCGGGTGTTCACCCGATCACCGTCGCAGCTTCCGGCACAGGACCAACCTTCACCCTCGCTGCGAAAACCCCCATTTATATTTAAATGGGTTATTATTTTATCGGGCGGTGTTTCGAATTTTGTGCGATTCCGATTTCGCCGGGTAGGTAACGTTCGGATGTGCTAGGCATAGTAGCTGATGTAATCTGAGGGGCGTATTTACAAACTGTCACGCGAGATATTAGCTGGCCTCCCGTATTCCCCTTTTATCTTCGGAATCTAGCCCACCCGAAAACTAGACCCAAAATCGGCCATTTTGTGGCCCGAAACACTCCCAAACACCCGCCTGCTATTTATACAGTGCTACCCCTACCATATTTGGAAAACCCTAGCCCCTACCCCTCAATTTCTGCACCATCCCTCTACCCCGCCACCACATGGCGCAGCCAAACCTCCCTCCAACCCCCATGCCAGATCCAATCGGCTAAATCTGGTCCGCTGTCGGGACCCGGGGTTTGCGTATGTAATTCTTGTTACAACACAATCATATGGAGAGCCGAGAGCCGTACCCACTTGTCTAAGCAGACAAGGCCAAGCACAGAACACTCTCGAAAAGCATCGAACGTGAGGGGCATCCCATCCAGGCCGGATGATCAACTGAGATGGTTCCTCATCGTCTGCTCACAAGTCTAAATGATAAAATTTACATAAACAGACTCCAGCCCGATCATGTAGTCGGGGTCTCGGGCGGGCTCGATCATACCACAAAGTACCACGTGACAGAGTCACGAGCAATCACATCGCGCTGCCCCAAGCTGCGCACATCTAAGGGACACTTGGTGTATGAAAGACCGCCGGCAAGAACTAAGCTATCGAAGCCCACACTAAGACATGCACGTTATAATCGTACACGCAACATACATGTCTAGTGTAAACAGCAGGTAAGACAACATGAGCTCTACAAACTCATAGTTTTATTGCATCTGCTAAACAGAGCAGATATAGTAGTGTTACAAGCAGAGATCACATAACTGTGACCCAACATTACATCATACAACAACGGAAGAAAATTATGTCTTAGTAAAGACAAGGTTAACAAATGTCTTAAGAAGCCTTTAAGAAAACACAACGACCCTCCAGAGGGACCAGGCTGCTGTCCGGGACTACATTACTTCGTCGACGTCAAGCTTGAGGGGGAGGCCACCATCAGGGTCAGTGGTCTCGTCTCTAAAACATAGAATAAGCAAACGTGAGTACAAAGTCGTACTCAGCAAGACTTACGTCAGAACTATACTACTCATGCTCAGGTATCAAGGTAAAGGCAAGTGGGGTTGTAATGCAGAAAGCTTTGACTTGGCTATCCTATACTACGACTACATAGAGTTGAGATGAGAGGCGCACACGAGTCCATCTAATCTTGATCACCACATCAATACACCACCAGGGATCCTTCCTCGACTTCCCCACGAGGAAGCAACCCAAAGCACTCACACTTATCTTGAAGATTTTGAGAGTATCCATTTGAGTTGTCTAATAATCAAGTAAAGATCTCCAAGTGGTCCATAACCGCGGACACGGCTATTCGAATAGATCATTAACCCTGCAGGGGTGTACTTCTTCACATACGTAGCTACCACTTACCGCCTAGAACTCGTCACCTTCAAGCGGCGTCGACGAGGATAGTACCACGACACTTACCTCACGGCTCCAACTCTAGTCTAGGGGATCGCCTATCTGAGTATGTACCCCAATCGGGAATCCGACCGGGGTTTCCATTCAGGACCCAGACAATGTATGGACGGTCTGACAAGCCCACCTCGACGGATGGTGCTGCGCTTGCCTAAAACCATGCTACGTTATGAAATCAAATAGAAGAACAGTTAACCCATGCGAATCCTGGACCATAGTCGGGGTGAGTTAATAGGTCGAGATGGGTCAATGAGCCCAACATGTGGTAGTAATCTGTGTCTTGGATCACAACACAAGAACTCGGGGCCTAGGGAAGTGTAAATGAGACAACCCACTGTGTACTCCTACACAGTCTCTCATTGTTCACCTTTGTTAGGATGACTTCACCAACACATTACCATTACATTGAATTATTCTCTACCATCCCGATACATCACCCAGATGGATCATCTTCATTGCATACAACTCTAGCATAGCATAACAGGGATAAAGGGCCACATGATGAACACAAACAATCCTGGATCTGCTAGGTTGAGGTTTTGTTAATACGGTGGCAACAATGATAGGTCATGCAAAGGATGGGTTCAACTAGCGGTAGAACGGTAACATGTGAAGCACCTAATCATGCATAAGATACATGATCAATGTGGTTTGCTTGCCTTGTTGACGATCACGAGGTGTCACTCTTCAGGGCAGTCGGAAACTACGTCTGACGATGAATCTATTGAGAAGAGGCAAACACTGAGACAACAATAATGTAAACATCACAATGCAATGCACAATCAAGATGTAAAATATAGCATGGCATGGTACTGATGTGGGCTATGTTCAAGTTTCAACATATTAATTGAAGTATATTTGGAAAAGAATTCCAAATTCAAACTCCAAATGATTATTCAATTTTGTCCAAATTGCATTTTCTACTGTTTGATCTTTGTAAACGATTTTTTTCATGTTTGAAAGTTTCATATTTGGATTCCTTGCATTTTTCTGATAATTTTTCATATATTATTTGTTTGGTTTGGATTTATGGTTTAAAAGTTATTCAATTTCAAAGTTTTAACTATTTTCTGGAATTTCTATTAAAAAGATAAAAGAATTACTGCGTCAGCATGACATCAAGATGATATCATGGGGCGCTGACCAGTCAACTGTCTCATGGGACCCACCTGTCATTGACACAAGGGTTTAACCCCGATTTAATTAGAAACTAACAAGGGTTTAGGGGGCTGGGCCCCATCTGTCAGTGAGCCAAGGGGTTAATTAGGAGGGGGTTAGGCCCTAATGGCTAACCCGGCCGGCGGCTAGCCGGCGGCAGCCACGGGACGCGACGGCGCCAACGCAGCAGGCGGATCCGGCCACGGGGAGGCATGGGGGGCGCCGTAGCCTTGACGGTGTCGAGCTCGGGCGGTAGCCGTGCTCGGGCTCGACGGAGCAGGTGACAGAGAACGCTTGTTTCGGGACCCGGGGTTAGCGTATGTAATTCCAGTCACAACTCAATCACATGGAGAACCGAGAGCCGTACCCACTTCTCTAAGCAGACAAGTCCAAGCACAGAACACACTAGGAAAGCATCGTACGTGAGGGGCATCCCATCCAGGCCGGATGATCAACTGAGATGGGTCCTCATCGCCCGCTCACAAGTCTAAATGATTATGGGTGGTGAAATCCCATAATCATAGACAAGTCGCCTCAACCATGTTATCGATTGAATCATAACCCTTACATAAACAAACTCTTGCCCGATCACTTAGTCGGGGTCTAGGGCGGGCTCGATCATACAACAAAGTGTGCACGTGACAGAGTCACGAGCAATCGCATCGCGATGCCCCAAGCTGCGCACACCTAAGGGCCACTTGGTGTATAAAAGACCGCCAGCCAGATCACAACTAAGGTCTCGAAAACCCATACTAAGACATGCATGTTATAATCATACACGCGGCACACATGTCTAGTATGAACAGCAGGTATCATCACATAACTCTACAAAGTACTTCTTTATTGACTTACACATAGAGCATACAAAGATGACATGTCTGTGATCATCATTACATCATACAACCGAAGCAAATTAGGTCTGAGTACAGACAAGTTTAACAAAGGACTTAGAGAAGCCTTGTAAACATACATGCCCTTCCACGAGGGACCAGATACTTGTCTGGAACTATACAACCAAGGTCAACGTCAAGCTTCACGAAGGCGGCTCCATCGGGGTCCGGGTTCTCATCTAAAACATAGAATAAGCAAACATGAGTACAAAGTCGTACTCAGCAAGTGATAGAGGCGAAGGTGTCCCGATGTTTCGATGAGATGGTGGAGATCGATTATGGTGGAGTAGACTTTCACGACCCGACTACGAACGTGCGAAGACGTTGCGCCTTAGCGATCGCTAAACCAACTCCGAGAGGTTATTGATCCCGCGGATGCACGATCAACCTGACCACGAAGGTCTAATTCCTGCAAGCAATCGAAGAACAAGCAAGAACTAAGAATTGAAAATCTGGATATTGCGAATATAAGATGAAAGATTACGAAAGTTGGGGTTCCAATGAGGTCTTGGCCTGGTCGGATGACACAAACGAAGAGCTCGAAGTTGCGGCTATGGCTAACTTAAATCTAATTAAAACCCAAGTCTAAACGACGCCCTAAGGGCTGTATATATGGGGGAACAGAGGGGATTTTCGTGACCCCTTGGAGGTGGGGTCCGAAAACAACCCTAACTCGGTTTCCCCACACATACGGACTCTAAAAACAGCCTATAAGGTGGTATTTCGAAATTACATGGGCCCAGCCCAATATTAAGGTGACGCAACACCTATAATTGCCCTTGGACGAAAATAATGAAGTGGCATCTCGCGTATTTCGTCCAAGACTTCATGCGCGCCTTATGGTGGCTTCAAAGTGCGATAATCACCACGGGAAGCTCCGCTGTCCTTTCCCGCGCGCGCACCTTCTTCTCCATGCTTGATCCCGCTCCAATGACCATCCTTCTTGTCCATGCTAGGTCCTTCATTCATAAGCAAAACAAAAGTATCTAATTTAGGCAGTATCATATGTTCATGAACAATAGAAGGATTCGCAAGAAACGAAAGTACCTGATAATTTAGTTGACGTGCACGAGCTCTAGTAACTGGTCCAATATGTGTAGTTGGTGAGGATATGGGTGTAACATTAGTAGGGATGTCCTCATCATCCTCCCCTTCTTGAACTGAAGTCGTCCTCGACGGAAGCTCATCATCTTCTCCCAAATAAGGCTTCATATCTGCAATATTAAATGTGGGACTAACCCCAAAGGCTGCAGGTAGCTCAAGTTTATATGCATTATCATTAATTTTCTGCAAAACCTTAAAGGGACCATCAGCTCGAGGCATTAACTTAGACTTGCGCAAATCAGGAAACCTATCTTTACGTAGATGTAACCAAACAAGATCTCCGGGTTCAAACACAACATGCTTTCGACCCCTATCACCAGCAAGCTTGTATCTAGCATTCATGCGCTCAATGTTTTCTTTAGTTAACTCATGCAGTTTTAATATCAATTCAGCACGTTGCTTAGCATCAAAATTAACCTTCTCCGAAGATGGAAGAGGAAGCAAATCAATAGGTGCACGAGGTAGAAAACCATAAACAATCTCAAAAGGGCACATTTTAGTGGTAGAATGCAATGAACGATTATAAGCAAATTCAATATGAGGTAAACATTCTTCCCACAGTTTCAAGTTACTCTTTAAAACAGCCCTAAGCATAGTAGACAAAGTCCTATTGACTACTTCAGTTTGTCCATCAGTTTGGGGATGACATGTAGTACTAAAAAGTAGTTTAGTCCCCAACTTAGCCCATAAGCATCTCCAAAAATGGCTAAGAAACTTAGTATCACGATCCGAGACAATAGTATTGGGCACACCATGTAAGCGAATAATCTCACGAAAGAATAAATCAGCAACATTAGCAGCATCATCGCTTTTATGACATGGTATAAAATGTGCCATCTTAGAAAATCTATCCACGACAACAAATATGCTATCCCTCCCATTCTTTGTTCGAGGCAAGCCTAAAACAAAGTCCATGGATATGTCCTCCCACGGAACACGAGGTACAGGTAAAGGCATGTATAAACCATGAGGATTGAGTCGTGACTTAGCTTTTTGACATGTAGTGCAGCGAGCAACAAAACGCTCAACATCCCGTCTCATCTTTGGCCAAAAGAAATGTGTAGCAAGTACGTCCTCCGTCTTCTTCACGCCAAAGTGTCCCATTAATCCTCCTCCATGCGCCTCCTGCAACAACAAAAGACGAATAGAGCTAGCTGGAATGCATAGCTTGTTAGAACGGAACACAAATCCATCATTAAGCACAAACTTGTTCCATGTTCTACCCTCTCTACAATTCTGCAATACATCTTTAAATTCTGCATCATTTACGTATTGATCTTTGATTGTCTCTAAACCGAAAATCTTGAAGTCAAGTTGTGAAAGCATAGTATAACGACGAGACAAAGCATCAGCAATAATATTATCTTTCCCCTTCTTGTGTTTAATGACATAAGGGAAAGTCTCAATAAATTCAACCCACTTAGCATGTCTACGATTAAGTTTTGCTTGACTTCTTATGTGTTTCAAAGATTCATGATCAGAATGTATAACAAATTCTTTGGGCCATAAATAATGTTGCCAAGTTTCTAATGTCCGAACAAGAGCATATAATTCCTTATCATAAGTAGAATAGTTCAGACTAGGCCCACTCAATTTTTCAGAAAAGTAAGCAACAGGTTTAGCATCTTGTAATAACACACCTCCCAAACCAATCCCACTAGCATCGCATTCAAGCTCAAAAGTCTTATTAAAATCAGGAAGTTGGAGCAAAGGAGCATGTGTTAACTTATCTTTCAATACGGTGAAGGCTTCTTCCTGTGCGGTACCCCAAGTAAAAGGCACATCCTTGCGTGTAAGCTCATTGAGAGGTGCAGCAATGGTGCTGAAATCTCTCACAAAACGCCTATAGAATCCAGCGAGGCCAAGAAAACTCCTCACTTGTGTGACCGTTTTGGGCTGCGGCCAACTCTCAATCGCCTCGATCTTGGCTTTATCAACTTCAATTCCCTGCGGAGTAACAACATAGCCAAGAAACGATACTCGGTCGGTGCAAAAGGTGCACTTCCCAAGGTTACCAAACAAACGTGCATTACGTAGAGCAATAAAAACAGCACGTAAATGATCCAAATGTTCCTCCAAAGATTTGCTATAAATCAGTATATCATCAAAATAGACTACCACAAATCGTCCAATGAAAGCACGTAAAACCTCGTTCATTAATCTCATGAAAGTGCTAGGTGCATTAGTTAACCCAAAAGGCATGACTAACCACTCATATAATCCAAACTTAGTTTTAAATGCCGTTTTCCATTCATCTCCTAATTTCATGCGAATTTGATGGTATCCACTACGCAAATCAACTTTGGAAAACATGGTAGAGCCACTTAATTCATCAAGCATATCATCTAACCTAGGAATAGGATGACGATAACGAATAGTAATATTATTAATGGCTCGACAATCAACACACATACGCCATGTTCCATCCTTTTTAGGCACTAATATAACAGGAACAGCACAAGGACTAAGGGATTCACGTATGTAACCTTTGTCGAGTAGCTCTTGTACTTGACGTTGAATCTCCTTTGTCTCCTCCGGATTGGTACGGTATGGCGCACGGTTGGGCAGTGAAGCACCGGGAATTAAGTCAATCTGATGCTCAATCCCTCGAATAGGTGGTAATCCCGGTGGTACGTCTTGTGGAAAGACGTCAATAAACTCCTGCAAAAGGTCAGTGACAACAGGAGGCAAAGAAGGAGGCAATTCCTCAAATGAAAACAAAGCTTCTTTGCACACAAAAGCATAGCACACATATTGACTAACATCCAAATCTGAAATATCAACTTTAGTAGCAAGCAAAGTTGGACTAGTCAATTTAATTTCATTAGACACAGCAGAAGAAGATTTGCTATTAGTCTTATGTTGTTGCTCAAATTCTTTGGCTGCTATCTCATTTTCACTCTTATTTTTCTCCTGTTTAGCTTTACTAGCTCTAGCAAGATCATCTTTCACAATTTGTTCAGGAGACATAGGAAGTAAAGCAATATTTTTATCCTGATGAACCAGAGTAAACTGATTTGTCCTACCATGGTGTACAACATTCCTATCAAATTGCCATGGTCTACCAAGTAAAAGAGAGCATGCTTGCATGGGTACCACATCACAATCAACATAATCAGCATATGCAGCAATGCTAAAGTGCACACGAACAGAACGCGTTACCTTAATCTTACCACTATTGTTAAACCACTGAATATAGTACGGATGGGGGTGTGGTCTTGTGGTGAGAGATAGCTTCTCCACCAACTCCATGCTAGCCAAGTTGTTGCAACTCCCTCCGTCAATGATGATGCGAACCGAACGTTCTTTCACCACTCCCTTTGTGTGGAACAAATTATGCCTCTGGTTTTGCTCAGCCTTCGTTACCTGCACACTTAACACACGTTGAGCAACCAAACTAGCATATTTATCTGCATCATCAGGAGCCATATACTCCATATCATGAGCATCATCATGGGCACCCTGTTCCTCATGAGCAATGAGAACTAAAGTCTCCTCATCATAGTCACTCGCTGACTCATACCCACCATCCGCCGTAATAATCATCACACGCTTGGAGGGACAGTCTTTTGCGAAGTGACCTCCACCTTGGCACCTGCGACATTTAATATCACGATCTCGTGTTTGCCCTGTGGAAGCCATGGATGAAGAAGAACTCGCCGCTGGACCACTCTGTGCACCCTTGAATGGTGGCGCTGACTGTTTTGGTGGCTCCCTGTAAGAATGAGCGGCTGAAGTAGAGGGTGGAGCAGCAGGACGTGTGGATGTAGAAGGTCCACGCGATGTCCATGATGTATTTCGTCCTGCAGAAAAGTTAGGTCTCGTAGCGGCCTGTCGATCCTGCACTTCACGTTCAGCTTTACAAGCAAGATGAAACAAACGAGTAATAGTAGCATAGTCCTTGTATTCTAGAATAGTTTGTATCTCCCTGTTTAAGCCACCTATGAAACGTGCAAACATAGCTTCATTATCCTCTACTAGGCCACATCTAATCAATCCAGTTTGTAATTCTTGATAATATTCCTCTACAGAATTTTTTCCTTGTCTCAAACGCTGTAATTTTTGTAGCAATTCACGTTGATAATAAGGAGGAACCCAGCGAGTACGCATAGCATCTTTTAAAGCAGCCCAAGTAGCTGGAATATTATTAGCATGCAATCTACAATGTTCAGACCACCAAATAGATGCAAAACCCGTGAATTCACAAACAGCAGCAGTAACACGTCTATTCTCAGGATATTGTAAACATGTAAAGCGTTGTTCAGTTTCTAACTCCCAAGTAAGATAAGCATCAGGAATATATCTACCCTCAAACGGCTTAAGATTCAATTTAAGTTTAGGCACATGTTCATCATCGCGTACCTGAGGGGGTGGTTGGTGTCGACCGTGGCGAATGTTGGGACGTGGACGTCCAGCTGGCTGTTCATAGGCCGCTTCTTGTTCCACCTCCTCCTCGTAATCACCCTCGTAGTTGTCGTCCTGGCCGACGTCAGAGGCAGCAGCAGCAGTAACTGCAGCAGCAGCAGGAGCACCAGCAGCTTGTCCGTCCGGAAACAGAATACGTCGTGCACGTCGTGGTGGCGGTGGCTGTGCTGGAGCGGCCGCAGGCTGTATAGGTAAGCGTGCGAGCAACTCAGTAAACTTGGCGTCGAGCTTGGTGTCGATCATCTTCTCCACACCATCAATCGCCTCTGTAAATCTGTTCTCGATGTCATTCACCTGTTCAGACATCAGTTGTGCAAATTTATCATGTAATGCTTTGTTTGTCATATTCTCCCAATCAGGTGCGTCCCGCGCCACTTCATCATGGGATCCTGGCATGGTTAGCAGAAATAGAAAACACACAGAAGTATGATCCTACTTCGACTAATGGGATGTGGGGTGGTGGGAAGCACAAATCCGTCAAGCTTTTCTTCAGTTCTTACCGATTCTTACCTAGCAGCAGGTGGTGATGTACAACCAACGGGTCAAAACTCTCAGAGATGTGGTAGAGCGATGGCCAGGAGGTGTCAACCACACGAAGTAGAATATATGTGGAGCTGTAGGTAGGTTTGACAAATATGGTAGCAAAAAGCTCAACAGTAATCAAAACAGAGATGCAAAGTTGAATAAACACTCAACGTCGGTACTGTGCTGATCCTAGGCTAGACCGTACTAGAGACGCGAGCCTAAAACACCAACGAAAGCACGGCGCGGCACGTAATCAACTGAGAAGCACACTCTGAATTTTTTTTTCTCTTTTTTTTTTTTTTTTTTTTTTGGCGATGCGGGACTGCGGTGGCTGAAAAAGTGCGAAAAAATCACTATGGTGGCGAACGTCTCAAAACGAGTTTCTGGACCTAAGGAACGTATGGGCACGAATTTTTTTTACCCCTGAATTTTTTTTTTTTTTTTTTTTTTTTTGGAAATCACCCTCTTATACGTACGACACAAGATTGGTGAAATCCGACTCTAATCAACTCAAAACTATTCTGGCTACGGAGATATCAGGAAACGTACTGATGGTGGAACTCAACTCGGACTCGTGAGACGTGGTGGTGTATATGGACTCTGCTTGGCGGAACGTGGTGGTGTATCTGGACTCGGATTGGCGGAACGTGGTAGGATGACTACTGTGCGGCGGCGACGTGGCAAACTGTGATCAGAACTCGAAACTCTAAGGGAACTAGACGCTAAGATCAGCAACTTGACACAACGATGCAACCGTAAATTCAACAAAGCAAGTACTGAAAAGAAAACTGGACAAAGGCTCGGACTGTCTTGGGACGTGATGATCTAACCCTAAATTTTTTTTTTTTGGCTTTTTCGTGGGCTGTAGGTATGACGAACAGAATCAATCTAGACTACGAAAACTGGTAAATCTCACCGAGCAACCTGGAAATCTGATACCACTTGATAGAGGCGAAGGTGTCCCGATGTTTCGATGAGATGGTGGAGATCGATTATGGTGGAGTAGACTTTCACGACCCGACTACGAACGTGCGAAGACGTTGCGCCTTAGCGATCGCTAAACCAACTCCGAGAGGTTATTGATCCCGCGGATGCACGATCAACCTGACCACGAAGGTCTAATTCCTGCAAGCAATCGAAGAACAAGCAAGAACTAAGAATTGAAAATCTGGATATTGCGAATATAAGATGAAAGATTACGAAAGTTGGGGTTCCAATGAGGTCTTGGCCTGGTCGGATGACACAAACGAAGAGCTCGAAGTTGCGGCTATGGCTAACTTAAATCTAATTAAAACCCAAGTCTAAACGACGCCCTAAGGGCTGTATATATGGGGGAACAGAGGGGATTTTCGTGACCCCTTGGAGGTGGGGTCCGAAAACAACCCTAACTCGGTTTCCCCACACATACGGACTCTAAAAACAGCCTATAAGGTGGTATTTCGAAATTACATGGGCCCAGCCCAATATTAAGGTGACGCAGCACCTATAATTGCCCTTGGACGAAAATAATGAAGTGGCATCTCGCGTATTTCGTCCAAGACTTCATGCGCGCCTTATGGTGGCTTCAAAGTGCGATAATCACCACGGGAAGCTCCGCTGTCCTTTCCCGCGCGCGCACCTTCTTCTCCATGCTTGATCCCGCTCCAATGACCATCCTTCTTGTCCATGCTAGGTCCTTCATTCATAAGCAAAACAAAAGTATCTAATTTAGGCAGTATCATATGTTCATGAACAATAGAAGGATTCGCAAGAAACGAAAGTACCTGATAATTTAGTTGACGTGCACGAGCTCTAGTAACTGGTCCAATATGTGTAGTTGGTGAGGATATGGGTGTAACATTAGTAGGGATGTCCTCATCAGCAAGACTTACATCAGAACTATACTACTCATGCTCAAGTTTCAAGGTAAAGGGAGGTGGGGTTTCATCATGCAGAAGTGCCAGCTATGACTTGGCTAGTTCTGTACTACGAGTACCAGACTTGAGGTAAGAAGCGTACACGAGTCCACTACCAAGTATCCAACCAATACACCAATATGGATACTTCCTCGACTTCCCCACAAGGAAGCACACCATAGCACTCACACTTATCTTGCGAGTTTTAGAGTATCCATTCAAGTTGTCTAATAATCAGGTACAGGTTTCAAGTAGTCCTTAACAGCGGACGCGGCTATTTGAATAGTTTTGTTAACCTTGCAAGGGTGTAAACTACACACACATGACCATCAGTTACCGCCAGGTCTCGCGACCGTTCAAGAGGTGACAGCGAGGATGTTCACCACGACACTTCGCTCACAACCGGTCTATTCCAGGAGTCGACTATCTGAGTTTGTCACGGCTCGAGAGTCCGGCCGGATCAACGATACGGACCTAGACAATGTAGGCAACCGAGAAGCCACCTCTGACAGATGGTTTCACTGTCTAACAGATCCACCCACATGTCTAGGATGATGCAACATTTCCACTCACTCTTTTTCTATGCATATGTCAAATGGAAGGCCCGAACTAATGTGACTCTTGGACGTCAACACAGATCAAGGTACTAGGACGAGAGGGGTCAGTGAGCCCAATGTGTGGTTGTACTCTTTGTCTTGGATTACCATACAAGAACTCGGTGCTTAAGGCGGTGTTCAACGAGACAACCCACTGTGTACTCCTACACAGCCTCTCATCGTTCACCTTGTATTAGGGTGGATTCACCGACACAGTTTCTCCTTCATCAGTAACATGATCATAACCATCCCGACTCACAGATCATTGTAACCTCAATGTAACCTCTAAGCATGCAATAAGCATTAACAGTTGTAGGGGCCACATGATATCAATCAACTCCTATGTCAGCTAGGATTGTGGTTTGCTTACTACTGTGACAAGATGATAGGTCATGCATCGGATATGGGTTCAACTATGCAGTAGAATCGATACCAAGGTGATCTCCTAAACATGCATAAGCGAGACTAAGAGGGAAGTGGGATTTTATAGACATGATCAATGGGGTTTGCTTGCCTTGCTGACGATACACGGGTCTTAACGGTGGTCTTATTCTTCGGGGGTGACCACTGTCTCGGAGGCACTGTTACCGATACAAACATCAAAAAAGGGGGCCAACATTGAATTTAAATGCACAGGCACATGTTTATGTTGTCACACGATGTGAATGGTGCTGGTTTGTAGAAAATTCAATTTAAATGAAGTGTATTGCATTTGAAATGCAAATTCAGACTCCACATATGAATTTCAATTTAGCCAAAATGCATTTGCTCTTGTTGGATCATTGTAAAGCATGTGTTCATGTGTGTGATATGCCTCTGATGTACAAGTGATCATGGTTGCATTGCAATGGTTCAAATTGGAATAGTATTTGAATTAAATTTGAATTAATTCCAATTAAACCAAATAGCAAAAGCTATTGGTCCTATTTTAAATTCAACTCAAACATAGCTGAAAGTTGTATATTTGGATAGATTATTTTCTGCTGATCATTTTTCATATATTATTTGTCTAATTTTTAGTTCATATGAATTTTCTATGATTTTTCAAAGTTTATTGTATTTCTGCAATTTCTGGATTTCTTTTAAAAAGAAAAGGACTTATTGCGTCAGCATGAGGTCATGCTGACGTGGGGGGCCTCTGACTAGTGGGCCACCCATGTCAGTCTCAGGGGTTTAAATCCCTGGTTAATTAAACTGACAGGGGGTTATTAGGGCTGGGGGCCCCACGTGTCATAGGGCTTAGGGTTAGGTTTAGTTGGCAATTAGCTTAGGCTAATGGCGGGGTCGCCGGAATGCGGCCGGAGCTTCGCCGGAGTTGCTCTTTTGAGCACGGGGTGGGGGTTTGAGGGCACGGGCGCGCTCCTCGCAGGCTCCCGCCCCCAACGGTGCCATTGGGGCGTCAAGGGGAGGCCCTGGTGCTCGGCGACGACGGCAAAGGCGGCGGCCGGCGCACTGGAGAAGAGGGACTCGGGCACGGGGGCATGGGGAAAAACGGGAGAAGGGGGATTCGAAGCAAAACGCTCACCCGAACACGATGGTGACCGCAACAAAGCCGGAGAAGGAGCAGGCGCAGAGCAATTCGTCGCCGGAGACGAAGGCGGCCGGCGGTGAATACCTGAAGGGGACGTCGCCTGGGGAGGTTCCTTGCCCGAATTGACAGCGGGGTTCGTCGTAGTCGAGGCCTGCGGCGTTGCTGGACACCACGGGGCGGCAGTTGGAGCTCGGTGGACGCGAGAAGACACGACAACGGCGACGAGCTGCTCTCGAGCGCGCGTGGGAACGGCGGGACAGAGGGAAAGGCGAGCTCGTGAGGGGAGGAGAAGGTGCGGGGGCTCTCTGGGCGTTGCGTGGCGCACGGAGAAGGGCCTAGAAGGCCTAGGGGGGACGTGCCCCTCACCGACGTGGGCATGGCAGCCACCGAGCTTCTTGCCACGCCGGGGGGGGAGACGACAAACCCCCCAGGTGGGCTTAGGCTGGGTTCTGTTAGTTGGGCCGAGGTGGCCAGGGGGTTGGGCTGCTTTCCCTTTTCCCTTTTTCTTTCTGTTTCTTTCTGTTTTTATTTTTCTCCTATTTGTTTTGCTCTGAAATAATTAGTAGAGAATTTTATAAAATACCCAAATCTTTTATGTGGGCTTAGGATATAAGTAGCTAGCCACTTATAACTTTTGGGCATTTTTGAAATTCAAATAATTTGAATTTCAAATCAAATAGGGGTTTATTTAATTTTCCAAGGCATTGTTTGAAATTTAGAAAATTCCATGAGCATGGGATTGATCCCAAACCACTTTTAAAATGATCAGCATCATTTATAGAAATTTTCCAAATGTTCATATGATTTTTGGAAAAAAATATTTTTATCTGGCTATTTAATAAAAAAAATTTGGGCTTTTCTTTTCCCCAATTCTGAATTTCTTTTGAATTTTTGCATGATGCAAAGGGCACAATAAAACCCTAGCACTTACCTAACTTGGGGTTGTGACAGCTTGAGCGAGCGGGGTTAGGGGGGTATTGAGCGCATGCTCAACCTGAGCGCAGATGCGGCGTCGGGGAGGCCGGAGGACTGGCGGCGGCGACGAATTTGACGACGAACACCCGGTGACCGTAGGGAAGACGATGAAGATTGTGATGGCTGTCGGGGCTCCCTTGCTCGATTGAATGCTCCAGGAGACGAAGGTCACGACGGTGGGTCTTCTGGACAACCTTGCGCTGCGAGGTGATGCCGGTGGCAACGGTGGTGCACGTCGGCGGCGTCGTCGAGCTCTCGGACGTGGCGCGGGAGGCGAAACAGAGGGCGAGAGAGACTGCGAGGGGAGGGGAAAACGGATGGGGACGGCGTGGGAAGTCTCTAGGCGTCCAGTGGCGAGGGGGTAGGCTAGGGGAAGTAGGAGGTGGCGTCGGCGGCCATGGCATGGTCGCCACGCACCACTGTCACTGCCTGCCTGAGGAAGAAGACAAGAAGGAGGGTGGGCCGGGCCAGGCTACTGGGCTAGGTGGGCCAAAAGGTAAGGGGGCTCTGTTCTTTTTCTTTTTCTTTTATTGCTTCTGTTTTATTTGTTTTGCCTTGGAAAAAATATATCTAGGCATTTTATAAAAGTCCGAAAACTTTTATGTGGACTTACATGGCCTATTGCTAACCACTCACAAGTTTGGGAGATTTTTGAAATTCAAATAATTTGAATTTCAAATCAAATAGGGTTATTATTAAATTTCCAAGCCCTTCTCTTAATTTTTGAAAAATGTTGGAGCATGCAGTGGGACCCACAACCCATGAGATGTGATCATGCCCATTTATAGGACTTTTCAAAAACTTCAGAAGATTTTTGGAAAAAGATTTTTGTCTGGCCATTTATTTAAATTATTTTTGAGGCTTTTCCAAATCCTCAATTATTAAAAAGGAAATTTAAACATGATGCCTTATTTCTAGAAATAAAAGCACATACCAAAACTAGGGTTGTGACATCCGCCCGATCTGGATCGGACGATTCTGATAGCGCCACATCGCCCCGCACGTCCCACGCCCCTGCCCCGCTCCCGTGGAGGTCCACCACCCAAGCCGTCTTCTTCGCCGCCTCATCGCCGCCGGCCGGCAAGCCGCACCACCCCGCCAGGCCAGGGCCTGCCTCCCTTCTCCTCCTCTCCCTCTCTTTCCTTCCCTCTCCTCTCCAAACCACGTGCTCCCTCTCTCTGTCCACAGCGCCGAGGCGCCATGGAATCCGCCTCGAAGCTCCGCCGTTGAAGCCTTGCCGCCGGCCTCTCCCGTCCGGGACACCAGATCCCACGAACTAGAACCCCCGCGCCTTTCCCCGGCCTTCTCCGCCTTGGATCTGGCGAGATCCGGCGAGAGAGGCGTCGTTCCACCGCCTCTGTTTGTCTGGAGACGACGAGAATGAAGCCGTCGTGCGGCTCGATCCAGACGAGGGCGCCCACGTGGGTTGGCGCACATCTGCGACCCAGGCTGCACGCGCAGGCGTCCCAGTCCAGCACCAGCGTGCGGCCCGCAGCGCTTCCTCTCCTAGGCGAGCGCCCGTTAACCGTCGCCGCCCGTGCGTTGGGCCGCAGCCAAGCTAGTTGAGGGAATCCTTTTTCTTTTTTTTATGTTATCTGTTGGGCCGGCCTAGTTCAGGTTGTAGCCCCAGGGCGCAATATAGTTCTGCTGCGCTAGATCTGTTTAGGCCTAGTAGTGCCCCGTTTCGGCCCAGGAGCACTATTAGCTTTTTATTTATTTAATTGGCAGATTAATATATTTTTTGCGATGCGCGTGTCTTTTCACCGGTAGATCGGATGGAGACACTTTCTACATGAAAGTTTCTCTGTTTTTTGTATATTAATAAAATATTGCCCTTTGCCATGTTTGCACTTGTCTACATGATGTTCCACTGCTATTTACATCACATGCCACCGTAAATGTAATAGTCAATAACTTTTTAACCGTTGCTCCGATTAAAATGTTCCTTATATGCAACTTCACTAGAATTTCGTGTAGATTGTGTTTAAGCTATTTTTTGTTGTTCTTAATAAACGTAAAATATAGTTTAGGGCAGAACAGTACACAATGATTTAATTGTCGTGGGGTACTTAGTAATATGCCATGTTTAGGATTTTGCCTCACTTAAATTGACTAGCATATATAGTTTACTTTATGCCTCACCTCTTGCCATGTTTGTGTGACATGCCATGATTGATTGATATGCCATGTTAATAACCTTTGCTCATCTTGTGTAGCTAAACAACTTGAACCATTCTAAATGTGCGTTATCGTCGTGTGTGACGAATACTCCACTTAACCTGTTAGTAACCGCTCTCGACGATAGATGCGATATCGAAGTGTGTTGTCTCGTGTTGCCTTCTTGTTGATGCTTGATCGTGATTGCTTCATAGTAATAGATGCTTGCTCATCGGTTGCATTTCTAGTGTTTCCTTCTTGTGTGCTTCCGCGGGTACTCTCGGAGACGTTGCAAGCTTACGATCGACTACACCTTCGGCTTCGTCTTCTCATCAGGTAAGGGGGAGCATATATCATGCTTATAACTTTCACCTCACTTGTGCCTAGGTATAGGATAGAACGATTGCTTGATCATACCACTTCATATTTATGCTTCTCAAATAAACCCAAAAAACATGTCCCTCACATCCTAGCAAACCATTGTTTGGCCGTGTACCTTGCTTTCTTAACCATTGCTTAGTATGCATGCTTAGGATGCTATCAACTGTTATCTTGTTACTCCTTGGATTGGGCTATCACACTATTATATTATTGTGGACGATGTGATTATTATAATGTTGATTATACTCGGCGAAGGATGGAAGGTTAGGCTATCCCGCCTTGGCACTTTGTTCCTTTCTAGTCACCTAGGATCCGAGTCTCGGTTATTGGTTCTAAGACTGAGCGTGCCTAACCACGTGTGGGGTTTTATGGGGTCCCCTTTTCTTACCTACCTAGCTTCAAATATTTCTAGTGGTGGCCCAAGCTGATTTACCATTTGCAAAACCATGCATATATGTCTGTCGGGTCGCTCCTAACAGATATCCTTTAAAACAACCTGGGCCAGCGGGGACAGGGTTTCCTTGTTGGTCCACCCCGTGCCGGCGAGGGCTCGGCCCCATGTGAGGTGTCCCGGTAACCCAAACCCTGTTGAGACGGAAAAGGCCGATCCGAGAGCGCGGCCGGCTTTTGGATTGGGTGTCGACTCCCCGGGGACAACCCGGATTTGTTCGTTGTTAGCTAGAGGGACCTGTCGTTTCGGATCTCTCAGAACTAAATCATAAAATGGTTGCCTATGATGGGTAGCAACTGAGAGAGATGGAAGTGCGTGCGGAGCCTTGTAATGGGAAGTTGGTACACCCCTGCAGGGTTAAATCTTCTCGAGAAGACGTGTCCACGGTTATGGACGACTTGAGACCTACTTCTTGTTCATAGATAACTACAACTGAGTTAATCTTAATAACTTGATCAACGTGTGTGTGCCTTGACTGCTTCTTATTCATCGGGTGATTAAGGGAAGGACAAGGATAGGATAGCTGTTATGATTGCGTAAGTAGCAGATAGCAGACTTGTTGGAGGTGATTCCTCATCGAATGCTTGGATTATCATCTTACTCTAAATAAATTGTTATCCACCTCATATATTGCTAGTGCGGGTGCAACCTCACGACTACCCCCATCTTACCGTGAGAAGCTAGTTACAAGACTTGTTGTTATAGCTCACCCCTTCTTTTCTATTTTACGCACGTTATGCAACTATCTTTTCCTATAGTGGAGCTCGATGACCCTTCTTCTAGACACCTTCGCGGATACGCGTCGACGACTAGTTAGGCGGATCCCGGCGGAGAGCCTCGACCTATGTGGTTATGGGAATGGTGTGTTTTATCTTTGCCAGTAGGCATTTGATTGTAGTCTGTACCGAGACATGTATTGTCGGGACCCGGAATTTGCATATATAATTCCACTCACAACACAATCATATGGACAGCCGAGAGTCATACCCACTTGTCTAAACAGACAAGGCCAAGCACAGAACACTCTCGGAAAGCATCGAACGTGAGGGGCATCCCATCCAGGACGGATGATCAACTGAGATGGGTACTCATCGCCCGCTCACAATTCTAAATGATTATGGGTGGTGAAATCCCATAATCATAGACAAGTCGCCTCAACCATATTATCGAATTAATTATAACACTTACATAAACAGACTCCAGCCCGATCACCTAGTCGGGATCTCGGGCGGGCTCATTCATACAACAAAGTGTGACACGTGACAGAGTCATGAGCAATCGCATCGCGATGCCCCAAGCTGATGAGGACATCTCTACTAATGTTACACCCACATCTTCACCAACTACACATACTGGACCAGTTACTAGAGCACGCGCACGTCAACTAAATTATCAGGTACTTTCGTTTCTTGCGAATCCTTCTAATGTTCAGGAACATATGATGCTGCCTAAATTAGATACTTTTGTTTTGCTTATGAATGAAGGACCTAGCATGGACAAGAAGGACGGTCATTGGAGCGGGATCAAGCATGGAGAAGAAGGTGCGCGCGCGGGAAAGAACAATGGAGCTTCCAGTGGGGATTTTCGCACTTTGAAGCCACCATAAGGCATGCATGAAGGCTTGGACGAAATACACGAGATGCCACTTCATTATTTTCGTCCAAGAGCAATTATAGGTGCTGCGTCACCTTAATATTGGGCTGGGCCCATGTAATTTCGAAATACCACATTATAGGCTGTTTTTAGAGTCCGTATGTGTGGGGAAACCGAGTTAGGGTTGTTTTCGGACCCCACCTCCAAGGGGTCACGAAAATCCCCTCTGTTCCCTCATATATACAGCCCTTAGGGCGTCGTTTAGACTTGGGTTTTAATTAGATTTAAGTTAGCCATAGCCGCAACTTCGAGCTCTTCGTTTGTGTCATCCGACCAGGCCAAGACCTCATTGGAACCCCAACTTTCGTAATCTTTCATCTTATATTCGCAATATCCAGATTGCAATTCTTAGTTCTTGCTTGTTCTTCGATTGCTTGCAGGAATTAGACCTTCGTGGTCAGGTTGATCGTGCATCCGCGGGATCAATAACCTCTCGGAGTTGGTTTAGCGATCGCTAAGGCGCAACGTCTTCGCACGTTCGTAGTCGGGTCGTGAAAGTCTACTCCACCATAATCGATCTCCACCATCTCATCGAAACATCGGGACACCTTCGCCTCTATCAAGTGGTATCAGATTTCCAGGTTGCTCGGTGAGATTTACCAGTTTTCGCAGTCTAGATTGGTTCTGTTTTTCATACCTACAGTCCACGAAAAAGCCAACAAAAAAAAATTAGGGTTAGATCATCACGTCCCAAAACAGTCCGAGCCTTTGTCCAGTTTTCTTTACAGTAGTTTGCATTGTTGAATTTGCGGTTGCATCGTTGTGTCGAGTTGCTGATCTTAGCGTCTAGTTACCTTAGAGTTTCGAGTTCTGATCACAGTTTTGTCACGCCGCCGCCGAACAGTAGTACACCACCACGTTCCGCCAATCCGAGTCCAGATACACCACCACGTTCCGCCAAGCAGAGTCCATACACACCACCACAACCTACCGATCCGAGTCGAGTTCCATCACCCGTTCGGTTTGTGATATCTCCGTAGCCAGAATAGTTTTGAGTTGATTAGAGTCGGATTTCACCAAACTTTTTCCGTCCAGAGAAGGGGGGTGATTTCCAAAAAAAAAAAAAAAAAAAAAGAGTCTGGCACGCTTTCCAGAGCAGTTTTTAGGCCAGAAATTTCAGGGGTAAAAAAATTTCGTGCCCATACGTTCCTTAGGTCCAGAAACTCGTTTTGAGACGTTCGCCACCATAGTGATTTTTTCGCACTTTTTCAGCCCCCGCAGTCCCGCATCGCCAAAAAAAAAAAAAAAAAAAAAAAAGAGAGGAAAAAAAAAAATTCAGAGTGTGCTTCACAGTTGTTACGTGCCGCGCCGTGCTTTCGTTGGTGTTTTAGGCTCGCGTCTCTAGTACGGTCTAGCCTAGGATCAGCACAGTACCGACGTTGAGTGTTTATTCAACTTTGCATCTCTGTTTTGATTACTGTTGAGCTTTTTTGCTACCATATTTGTCAAACCTACCTACAGCTCCACATATATTCTACTTCGTGCGGTTGACACCTCCTGGCCATCGCTCTACCACATCTCTGAGAGTTTTGACCCGTTGGTTGTACATCACCACCTGCTGCTAGGTAAGAATCGGTAAGAACTGAAGAAAAGCTTGACGGATTTGTGCTTTCCACCACCCCACATCCCCTTAGTCGAAGTAGGATCATACTTCTGTGTGTTTTCTATTTCTGCTAACCATGCCAGGATCCCATGATGAAGTGGCGCGGGATGCACCTGATTGGGAGAATATGACAAACAAAGCATTACATGATAAATTTGCACAAATGATGTCTGAACAGGTGAATGACATCGAGAACAGATTTACAGAGGCGATTGATGGTGTGGAGAAGATGATCGACACCAAGCTCGACGCCAAGTTTACTGAGTTGCTCGCACGCTTACCTATACAGCCTGCGGCCGCTCCAGCACAGCCACCGCCACCACGACGTGCACGACGTATTCTGTTTCCGGGCGGACAAGCTGCTGGTGCTCCTGCTGCTGCTGCAGTTACTGTTGCTGCTGCCTCTGACGTCGGCCAGGACGACAACTACGAGGGTGATTACGAGGAGGAGGTGGAACAAGAAGCGGCCTATGAACAGCCAGCTGGACGTCCACGTCCCAACATTCGCCACGGTCGACACCAACCACCCCCTCAGGTACGCGATGATGAACATGTGCCTAAACTTAAATTGAATCTTAAGCCGTTTGAGGGTAGATATATTCCTGATGCTTATCTTACTTGGGAGTTAGAAACTGAACAACGCTTTACATGTTTACAATATCCTGAGAATAGACGTGTTACTGCTGCTGTTTGTGAATTCACGGGTTTTGCATCTATTTGGTGGTCTGAACATTGTAGATTGCATGCTAATAATATTCCAGCTACTTGGGCTGCTTTAAAAGATGCTATGCGTACTCGCTGGGTTCCTCCTTATTATCAACGTGAATTGCTACAAAAATTACAGCGTTTGAGACAAGGAAAAAATTCTGTAGAGGAATATTATCAAGAATTACAAACTGGATTGATTAGATGTGGCCTAGTAGAGGATAATGAAGCTATGTTTGCACGTTTCATAGGTGGCTTAAACAGGGAGATACAAACTATTCTAGAATACAAGGACTATGCTACTATTACTCGTTTGTTTCATCTTGCTTGTAAAGCTGAACGTGAAGTGCAGGATCGACAGGCCGCTACGAGACCTAACTTTTCTGCAGGACGAAATACATCATGGACATCGCGTGGACCTTCTACATCCACACGTCCTGCTGCTCCACCCTCTACTTCAGCCGCTCATTCTTACAGGGAGCCACCAAAACAGTCAGCGCCACCATTCAAGGGTGCACAGAGTGGTCCAGCGGCGAGTTCTTCTTCATCCATGGCTTCCACAGGGCAAACACGAGATCGTGATATTAAATGTCGCAGGTGCCAAGGTGGAGGTCACTTCGCAAAAGACTGTCCCTCCAAGCGTGTGATGATTATTACGGCGGATGGTGGGTATGAGTCAGCGAGTGACTATGATGAGGAGACTTTAGTTCTCATTGCTCATGAGGAACAGGGTGCCCATGATGATGCTCATGATATAGAGTATATGACTCCTGATGATGCAGATAAATATGCTAGTTTGGTTGCTCAACGTGTATTAAGTGTGCAGGTAACGAAGGCCGAGCAAAACCAGAGGCATAATTTGTTCCACACAAAGGGAGTGGTGAAAGAACGTTCGGTTCGCATCATCATTGACGGAGGGAGTTGCAACAACTTGGCTAGCATGGAGTTGGTGGAGAAGCTATCTCTCACCACAAGACCACACCCCCATCCGTACTATATTCAGTGGTTTAACAATAGTGGTAAGATTAAGGTAACGCGTTCTGTTCGTGTGCACTTTAGCATTGCTGCATATGCTGATTATGTTGATTGTGATGTGGTACCCATGCAAGCATGCTCTCTTTTACTTGGTAGACCATGGCAATTTGATAGGAATGTTGTACACCATGGTAGGACAAATCAGTTTACTCTAGTTCATCAGGATAAAAATATTGCTTTACTTCCTATGTCTCCTGAACAAATTGTGAAAGATGATCTTGCTAGAGCTAGTAAAGCTAAACAGGAGAAAAATAAGAGTGAAAATGAGATAGCAGCCAAAGAATTTGAGCAACAACATAAGACTAATAGCAAATCTTCTTCTGCTGTGTCTAATGAAATTAAATTGACTAGTCCAACTTTGCTTGCTACTAAAGTTGATATTTCAGATTTGGATGTTAGTCAATATGTGTGCTATGCTTTTGTGTGCAAAGAAGCTTTGTTTTCATTTGAGGAATTGCCTCCTTCTTTGCCTCCTGTTGTCACTGACCTTTTGCAGGAGTTTATTGACGTCTTTCCACAAGACGTACCACCGGGATTACCACCTATTCGAGGGATTGAGCATCAGATTGACTTAATTCCCGGTGCTTCACTGCCCAACCGTGCGCCATACCGTACCAATCCGGAGGAGACAAAGGAGATTCAGCGTCAAGTACAAGAGCTACTCGACAAAGGTTACATACGTGAATCCCTTAGTCCTTGTGCTGTTCCTGTTATATTAGTGCCTAAAAAGGATGGAACATGGCGTATGTGTGTTGATTGTCGAGCCATTAATAATATTACTATTCGTTATCGTCATCCTATTCCTAGGTTAGATGATATGCTTGATGAATTAAGTGGCTCTACCATGTTTTCCTAAGTTGATTTGCGTAGTGGATACCATCAAATTCGCATGAAATTAGGAGATGAATGGAAAACGGCATTTAAAACTAAGTTTGGATTATATGAGTGGTTAGTCATGCCTTTTGGGTTAACTAATGCACCTAGCACTTTCATGAGATTAATGAACGAGGTTTTACGTGCTTTCATTGGACGATTTGTGGTAGTCTATTTTGATGATATACTGATTTATAGCAAATCTTTGGAGGAACATTTGGATCATTTACGTGCTGTTTTTATTGCTCTACGTAATGGCCGTTTGTTTGGTAACCTTGGGAAGTGCACCTTTTGCACCGACCGAGTATCGTTTCTTGGCTATGTTGTTACTCCGCAGGGAATTGAAGTTGATAAAGCCAAGATCGAGGCGATTGAGAGTTGGCCGCAGCCCAAAACGGTCACACAAGTGAGGAGTTTTCTTGGCCTCGCTGGATTCTATAGGCGTTTTGTGAGAGATTTCAGCACCATTGCTGCACCTCTCAATGAGCTTACACGCAAGGATGTGCCTTTTACTTGGGGTACCGCACAGGAAGAAGCCTTCACCGTATTGAAAGATAAGTTAACACATGCTCCTTTGCTCCAACTTCCTGATTTTAATAAGACTTTTGAGCTTGAATGCGATGCTAGTGGGATTGGTTTGGGAGGTGTGTTATTACAAGATGCTAAACCTGTTGCTTACTTTTCTGAAAAATTGAGTGGGCCTAGTCTGAACTATTCTACTTATGATAAGGAATTATATGCTCTTGTTCGGACATTAGAAACTTGGCAACATTATTTATGGCCCAAAGAATTTGTTATACATTCTGATCATGAATCTTTGAAACACATAAGAAGTCAAGCAAAACTTAATCGTAGACATGCTAAGTGGGTTGAATTTATTGAGACTTTCCCTTATGTCATTAAACACAAGAAGGGGAAAGATAATATTATTGCTGATGCTTTGTCTCGTCGTTATACTATGCTTTCACAACTTGACTTCAAGATTTTCGGTTTAGAGACAATCAAAGATCAATACGTAAATGATGCGGAATTTAAAGATGTATTGCAGAATTGTAGAGAGGGTAGAACATGGAACAAGTTTGTGCTTAATGATGGATTTGTGTTCCGTTCTAACAAGCTATGCATTCCAGCTAGCTCTATTCGTCTTTTGTTGTTGCAGGAGGCGCATGGAGGAGGATTAATGGGACACTTTGGCGTGAAGAAGACGGAGGACGTACTTGCTACACATTTCTTTTGGCCAAAGATGAGACGGGATGTTGAGCGTTTTGTTGCTCGCTGCACTACATGTCAAAAAGCTAAGTCACGACTCAATCCTCATGGTTTATACATGCCTTTACCTGTACCTAGTGTTCCGTGGGAGGACATATCCATGGACTTTGTTTTAGGCTTGCCTCGAACAAAGAATGGGAGGGATAGCATATTTGTTGTCGTGGATAGATTTTCTAAGATGGCACATTTTATACCATGTCATAAAAGCGATGATGCTGCTAATGTTGCTGATTTATTCTTTCGTGAGATTATTCGCTTACATGGTGTGCCCAATACTATTGTCTCGGATCGTGATACTAAGTTTCTTAGCCATTTTTGGAGATGCTTATGGGCTAAGTTGGGGACTAAACTACTTTTTAGTACTACATGTCATCCCCAAACTGATGGACAAACTGAAGTAGTCAATAGGACTTTGTCTACTATGCTTAGGGCTGTTTTAAAGAGTAACTTGAAACTGTGGGAAGAATGTTTACCTCATATTGAATTTGCTTATAATCGTTCATTGCATTCTACCACTAAAATGTGCCCTTTTGAGATTGTTTATGGTTTTCTACCTCGTGCACCTATTGATTTGCTACCTCTTCCATCTTCGGAGAAGGTTAATTTTGATGCTAAGCAACGTGCTGAATTGATATTAAAAATGCATGAGTTAACTAAAGAAAACATTGAGCGCATGAATGCTAGATACAAGCTTGCTGGTGATAGGGGTCGAAAGCATGTTGTGTTTGAACCCGGAGATCTTGTTTGGTTACATCTACGTAAAGATAGGTTTCCTGATTTGCGCAAGTCTAAGTTAATGCCTCGAGCTGATGGTCCCTTTAAGGTTTTGCAGAAAATTAATGATAATGCATATAAACTTGAGCTACCTGCAGCCTTTGGGGTTAGTCCCACATTTAATATTGCAGATTTGAAGCCTTATTTGGGAGAAGATGATGAGCTTCCGTCGAGGACGACTTCAATTCAAGAAGGGGAGGATGATGAGGACATCTCTACTAATGTTACACCCACATCTTCACCAACTACACATACTGGACCAGTTACTAGAGCACGCGCACGTCAACTAAATTATCAGGTACTTTCGTTTCTTGCGAATCCTTCTAATGTTCAGGAACATATGATGCTGCCTAAATTAGATACTTTTGTTTTGCTTATGAATGAAGGACCTAGCATGGACAAGAAGGACGGTCATTGGAGCGGGATCAAGCATGGAGAAGAAGGTGCGCGCGCGGGAAAGAACAATGGAGCTTCCAGTGGGGATTTTCGCACTTTGAAGCCACCATAAGGCATGCATGAAGGCTTGGACGAAATACACGAGATGCCACTTCATTATTTTCGTCCAAGAGCAATTATAGGTGCTGCGTCACCTTAATATTGGGCTGGGCCCATGTAATTTCGAAATACCACATTATAGGCTGTTTTTAGAGTCCGTATGTGTGGGGAAACCGAGTTAGGGTTGTTTTCGGACCCCACCTCCAAGGGGTCACGAAAATCCCCTCTGTTCCCTCATATATACAGCCCTTAGGGCGTCGTTTAGACTTGGGTTTTAATTAGATTTAAGTTAGCCATAGCCGCAACTTCGAGCTCTTCGTTTGTGTCATCCGACCAGGCCAAGACCTCATTGGAACCCCAACTTTCGTAATCTTTCATCTTATATTCGCAATATCCAGATTGCAATTCTTAGTTCTTGCTTGTTCTTCGATTGCTTGCAGGAATTAGACCTTCGTGGTCAGGTTGATCGTGCATCCGCGGGATCAATAACCTCTCGGAGTTGGTTTAGCGATCGCTAAGGCGCAACGTCTTCGCACGTTCGTAGTCGGGTCGTGAAAGTCTACTCCACCATAATCGATCTCCACCATCTCATCGAAACATCGGGACACCTTCGCCTCTATCACAAGCTGCGCACATCTAAGGGCCACTTGGTGTATAAAAGACCGCCGGCAAGAACACAACTAAGCTATCGAACCCCACATGATAGAGGCGAAGGTGTCCCGATGTTTCGATGAAATGGTGGAGATCGATTATGGTGGAGACGACTTTCACGATCCGACTACGAACGTGCGAAGACGTTGCGCCTTAGCGATCGCTAAACCAACTCCGAGAGGTTATTGATCCCGCGGATGCACGATCAACCTGACCACGAAGGTCTAATTCCTGCAAGCAATCGAAGAACAAGCAAGAACTAAGAATTGCAATCTGGATATTGCGAATATAAGACGAATGATTACGAAAGTTGGGGTTCCAATGAGGTCTTGGCCTGGTCGGATGACAGAAACGAAGAGCTCGAAGTTGCGGCTATGGCTAACTTAAATCTAATTAAAACCCAAGTCTAAACGACACCCTAAGGGCTGTATATATGGGGGAACAGAGGGGAATTTCGTGGGCCCTTGGAGGAGGGGTCCGAAAACAACCCTAACTCGGTTTCCCCACACATACGGACTCTAAAAAATAGCCTATTAAGTGTATTTCGAAATTACATGGGCCTGGCCCAATAATAAGGTGACGCAGCACCTATAATAACCCTTGGACGAAAATATTAATGTGGCGTCTTGTGTCTCTCGTCCAAGTCTTCATGCACGCCTTATGGTGGCCTCAAAGTGCGAAAATCACCACTCGAAGCTCCATTGTCCTTTCCCGCGCGCACACCTCCTTCTCCATGCTTGCTCCCGCTCCAATGACCATCCTTCCTATCCATGCTAGGTCCTTCATTCATAAGACAAACAAAAGTATCTAATTTAGGCAGCATCATATGTTCCTGAACATTAGAAGGATTCGCAAGAAACGAAAGTACCTGATAATTTAGTTGACGTGCGCGTGCTCTAGTAACTGGTCCAGTATGTGTAGTGATAGAGGCGAAGGTGTCCCGATGTTTCGATGAGATGGTGGAGATCGATTATGGTGGAGTAGACTTTCACGACCCGACTACGAACGTGCGAAGACGTTGCGCCTTAGCGATCGCTAAACCAACTCCGAGAGGTTATTGATCCCGCGGATGCACGATCAACCTGACCACGAAGGTCTAATTCCTGCAAGCAATCGAAGAACAAGCAAGAACTAAGAATTGCAATCTGGATATTGCGAATATAAGATGAAAGATTACGAAAGTTGGGGTTCCAATGAGGTCTTGGCCTGGTCGGATGACACAAACGAAGAGCTCGAAGTTGCGGCTATGGCTAACTTAAATCTAATTAAAACCCAAGTCTAAACGACGCCCTAAGGGCTGTATATATGGGGGAACAGAGGGGATTTTCGTGACCCCTTGGAGGTGGGGTCCGAAAACAACCCTAACTCGGTTTCCCCACACATACGGACTCTAAAAACAGCCTATAAGGTGGTATTTCGAAATTACATGGGCCCAGCCCAATATTAAGGTGACGCAGCACCTAGAATTGCCCTTGGACGAAAATAATGAAGTGGCATCTCGCGTATTTCGTCCAAGACTTCATGCGCGCCTTATGGTGGCTTCAAAGTGCGATAATCACCACGGGAAGCTCCGCTGTCCTTTCCCGCGCGCGCACCTTCTTCTCCATGCTTGATCCCACTCCAATGACCATCCTTCTTGTCCATGCTAGGTCCTTCATTCATAAGCAAAACAAAAGTATCTAATTTAGGCAGTATCATATGTTCATGAACAATAGAAGGATTCGCAAGAAACGAAAGTACCTGATAATTTAGTTGACGTGCACGAGCTCTAGTAACTGGTCCAATATGTGTAGTTGGTGAGGATATGGGTGTAACATTAGTAGGGATGTCCTCATCATCCTCCCCTTCTTGAATTGAAGTCGTCCTCGACGGAAGCTCATCATCTTCTCCCAAATAAGGCTTCAAATCTGCAATATTAAATGTGGGACTAACCCCAAAGGCTGCAGGTAGCTCAAGTTTATATGCATTATCATTAATTTTCTGCAAAACCTTAAAGGGACCATCAGCTCGAGGCATTAACTTAGACTTGCGCAAATCAGGAAACCTATCTTTACGTAGATGTAACCAAACAAGATCTCCGGGTTCAAACACAACATGCTTTCGACCCCTATCACCAGCAAGCTTGTATCTAGCATTCATGCGCTCAATGTTTTCTTTAGTTAACTCATGCAGTTTTAATATCAATTCAGCACGTTGCTTAGCATCAAAATTAACCTTCTCCGAAGATGGAAGAGGTAGCAAATCAATAGGTGCACGAGGTAGAAAACCATAAACAATCTCAAAAGGGCACATTTTAGTGGTAGAATGCAATGAACGATTATAAGCAAATTCAATATGAGGTAAACATTCTTCCCACAGTTTCAAGTTACTCTTTAAAACAGCCCTAAGCATAGTAGACAAAGTCCTATTGACTACTTCAGTTTGTCCATCAGTTTGGGGATGACATGTAGTACTAAAAAGTAGTTTAGTCCCCAACTTAGCCCATAAGCATCTCCAAAAATGGCTAAGAAACTTAGTATCACGATCCGAGACAATAGTATTGGGCACACCATGTAAGCGAATAATCTCACGAAAGAATAAATCAGCAACATTAGCAGCATCATCGCTTTTATGACATGGTATAAAATGTGCCATCTTAGAAAATCTATCCACGACAACAAATATGCTATCCCTCCCATTCTTTGTTCGAGGCAAGCCTAAAACAAAGTCCATGGATATGTCCTCCCACGGAACACTAGGTACAGGTAAAGGCATGTATAAACCATGAGGATTGAGTCGTGACTTAGCTTTTTGACATGTAGTGCAGCGAGCAACAAAACGCTCAACATCCCGTCTCATCTTTGGCCAAAAGAAATGTGTAGCAAGTACGTCCTCCGTCTTCTTCACGCCAAAGTGTCCCATTAATCCTCCTCCATGCGCCTCCTGCAACAACAAAAGACGAATAGAGCTAGCTGGAATGCATAGCTTGTTAGAACGGAACACAAATCCATCATTAAGCACAAATTTGTTCCATGTTCTACCCTCTCTACAATTCTGCAATACATCTTTAAATTCCGCATCATTTACGTATTGATCTTTGATTGTCTCTAAACCGAAAATCTTGAAGTCAAGTTGTGAAAGCATAGTATAACGACGAGACAAAGCATCAGCAATAATATTATCTTTCCCCTTCTTGTGTTTAATGACATAAGGGAAAGTCTCAATAAATTCAACCCACTTAGCATGTCTACGATTAAGTTTTGCTTGACTTCTTATGTGTTTCAAAGATTCATGATCAGAATGTATAACAAATTCTTTGGGCCATAAATAATGTTGCCAAGTTTCTAATGTCCGAACAAGAGCATATAATTCCTTATCATAAGTAGAATAGTTCAGACTAGGCCCACTCAATTTTTCAGAAAAGTAAGCAACAGGTTTAGCATCTTGTAATAACACACCTCCCAAACCAATCCCACTAGCATCGCATTCAAGCTCAAAAGTCTTATTAAAATCAGGAAGTTGGAGCAAAGGAGCATGTGTTAACTTATCTTTCAATACGGTGAAGGCTTCTTCCTGTGCGGTACCCCAAGTAAAAGGCACATCCTTGCGTGTAAGCTCATTGAGAGGTGCAGCAATGGTGCTGAAATCTCTCAAAAAACGCCTATAGAATCCAGCGAGGCCAAGAAAACTCCTCACTTGTGTGACTGTTTTGGGCTGCGGCCAACTCTCAATCGCCTCGATCTTGGCTTTATCAACTTCAATTCCCTGCGGAGTAACAACATAGCCAAGAAACGATACTCGGTCGGTGCAAAAGGTGCACTTCCCAAGGTTACCAAACAAACGTGCATTACGTAGAGCAATAAAAACAGCACGTAAATGGTCCAAATGTTCCTCCAAAGATTTGCTATAAATCAGTATATCATCAAAATAGACTACCACAAATCGTCCAATGAAAGCACGTAAAACCTCGTTCATTAATCTCATGAAAGTGCTAGGTGCATTAGTTAACCCAAAAGGCATGACTAACCACTCATATAATCCAAACTTAGTTTTAAATGCCGTTTTCCATTCATCTCCTAATTTCATGCGAATTTGATGGTATCCACTACGCAAATCAACTTTGGAAAACATGGTAGAGCCACTTAATTCATCAAGCATATCATCTAACCTAGGAATAGGATGACGATAACGAATAGTAATATTATTAATGGCTCGACAATCAACACACATACGCCATGTTCCATCCTTTTTAGGCACTAATATAACAGGAACAGAACAAGGACTAAGGATTCACGTATGTAACCTTTGTCGAGTAGCTCTTGTACTTGACGCTGAATCTCCTTCGTCTCCTCCGGATTGGTACGGTATGGCGCACGGTTGGGCAGCGAAGCACCGGGAATTAAGTCAATCTGATACTCAATCCCTCGAATAGGTGGTAATCCCGGTGGTACGTCTTGTGGAAAGACGTCAATAAACTCCTGCAAAAGGTCAGTGACAACAGGAGGCAAAGAAGGAGGCAATTCCTCAAATGAAAACAAAGCTTCTTTGCACACAAAAGCATAGCACACATATTGACTAACATCCAAATCCGAAATATCAACCTTAGTAGCAAGAAAAGTTGGACTAGTCAATTTAATTTCATTAGAAACAGTAGAAGAAGATTTGCTATTAGTCTTATGTTGTTGCTCAAATTCTTTAGCTGCTATCTCATTTTCACTCTTATTTTTCTCCTGTTTAGCTTTACTAGCTCTAGCAAGATCATCTTTCACAATTTGTTCAGGAGACATAGGAAGTAAAGCAATAGTTTTATCCTGATGAACCAGAGTAAACTGATTTGTCCTACCATGGTGTACAACATTCCTATCAAATTGCCATGGTCTACCAAGTAAAAGAGAGCATGCTTGCATGGGTACCACATCACAATCAACATAATCAGCATATGCAGCAATGCTAAAGTGCACACGAACAGAACGCGTTACCTTAATCTTACCACTATTGTTAAACCACTGAATATAGTACGTATGGGGGTGTGGTCTTGTGGTGAGAGATAGCTTCTCCACCAACTCCATGCTCGCCAAGTTGTTGCAACTCCCTCCGTCAATGATGATGCGAACCGAACGTTCTTTCACCACTCCCTTTGTGTGGAACAAATTATGCCTCTGGTTTTGCTCGGCCTTCGTTACCTGCACACTTAACACACGTTGAGCAACCAAACTAGCATATTGATCTGCATCATCAGGAGCCATATACTCTATATCATGAGCATCATCATGGGCACCCTGTTCCTCGTGAGCAATGAGAACTAAAGTCTCCTCATCATAGTCGCTTGCTGACTCATACCCACCATCCGCCGTAATAATCATCACACGCTTGGAGGGACAGTCTTTTGCGAAGTGACCTCCACCTTGGCACCTGCGACATTTAATATCACGATCTCGTGTTTGCCCTGTGGAAGCCATGGATGAAGAAGAACTCGCCGCTGGACCACTCTGTGCACCCTTGAATGGTGGCGCTGACTGTTTTGGTGGCTCCCTGTAAGAATGAGCGGCTGAAGTAGAGGGTGGAGCAGCAGGACGTGTGGATGTAGAAGGTCCACGCGATGTCCATGATGTATTTCGTCCTGCAGAAAAGTTAGGTCTCGTAGCGGCCTGCCGATCCTGCACTTCACGTTCAGCTTTACAAGCAAGATGAAACAAACGAGTAATAGTAGCATAGTCCTTGTATTCTAGAATAGTTTGTATCTCCCTGTTTAAGCCACCTATAAAACGTGCAAACATAGCTTCATTATCCTCTACTAGGCCACATCTAATCAATCCAGTTTGTAATTCTTGATAATATTCCTCTACAGAATTTTTTCCTTGTCTCAAACGCTGTAATTTTTGTAGCAATTCACGTTGATAATAAGGAGGAACCCAGCGAGTACGCATAGCATCTTTTAAAGCAGCCCAAGTAGCTGGAATATTATTAGCATGCAATCTACAATGTTCAGACCACCAAATAGATGCAAAACCCGTGAATTCACAGACAACAGCAGTAACACGTCTATTCTCAGGATATTGTAAACATGTAAAGCGTTGTTCAGTTTCTAACTCCCAAGTAAGATAAGCATCAGGAATATATCTACCCTCAAACGGCTTAAGATTCAATTTAAGTTTAGGCACATGTTCATCATCGCGTACCTGAGGGGGTGGTTGGTGTCGACCGTGGCGAATGTTGGGACGTGGACGTCCAGCTGGCTGTTCATAGGCCGCTTCTTGTTCCACCTCCTCCTCGTAATCACCCTCGTAGTTGTCGTCCTGGCCGACGTCAGAGGCAGCAGCAGCAGCAGTAACTGCAGCTGCAGCAGGAGCACCAGCAGCTTGTCCGCCCGGAAACAGAATACGTCGTGCACGTCGTGGTGGCGGTGGCTGTGCTGGAGCGGCCGCAGGCTGTATAGGTAGGCGTGCGAGCAACTCAGTAAACTTGGCGTCGAGCTTGGTGTCGATCATCTTCTCCACACCATCAATCGCCTCTGTAAATCTGTTCTCGATGTCATTCACCTGTTCAGACATCATTTGTGCAAATTTATCATGTAATGCTTTGTTTGTCATATTCTCCCAATCAGGTGCATCCCGCGCCGCTTCATCATGGGATCCTGGCATGGTTAGCAGAAATAGAAAACACACAAAAGTATGATCCTACTTCGACTAATGGGATGTGGGGTGGTGGAAAGCACAAATCCGTCAAGCTTTTCTTTCGTTCTTACCGATTCTTACCTAGCAGCAGGTGGTGATGTACAACCAACGGGTCAAAACTCTCAGAGATGTGGTAGAGCGATGGCCAGGAGGTGTCAAAACGCACGATGTAGAATATATGTGGAGCTGTAGGAAGGCTGACAAGTATGGTAGCAAAAGCTCAACAGTAATCAAAACAGAGATGCAAAGCTGAATAAACACGCAACGTCGGTACTGTGCTGATCCTAGGCTAGACCGTACTAGAGACGCGAGCCTAAAACACCAACGAAAGCACGGCGCGGCACGTAATCAACTGAGAAGCACACTCTGAATTTTTTTGTTTTCTCTTTTTTTTGTTGTTGTTGGAAATCACCTCCTTCTACGTACAACAAAAGATTGGTGAAATTCGACTCTAATCAACTCAAAACTAATCTGGCTACGGAGAGATCACAAACCGAACAGGTGATGAAACTCAACTCGGATTGGTAGGTCGTGGTGCTGTATATGGACTCGACTTGGCGGAACGTGGTGGTGTATCTGGACTCGGATTGGCGGAAACGTGGCGGTGTACTACTGTGCGGCGGCGGTGTGACAAACTGTGATCAGAACTCGAAACTCTAAGGGAACTAGACGCTAAGATCAGCAACTCGACACAACGATGCAACCGTAAATTCAACAAAGCAAACTACTGTAAAGAAAACTGGACAAAGGCTCGGACTGTTTTGGGACGTGATGATCTAACCCTAAATTTTTTTTTTGGCTTTTTCGTGGACTGTAGGTATGAAGTACAGAACCAATCTAGACTACGAAAACTGGTAAATCTCACCGAGCAACCTGGAAATCTGATACCACTTGATAGAGGCGAAGGTGTCCCGATGTTTCGATGAGATGGTGGAGATCGATTATGGTGGAGACGACTTTCACGATCCGACTACGAACGTGTGAAGACGTTGCGCCTTAGCGATCGCTAAACCAACTCCGAGAGGTTATTGATCCCGCGGATGCACGATCAACCTGACCACGAAGGTCTAATTCCTGCAAGCAATCGAAGAACAAGCAAGAACTAAGAATTGCAATCTGGATATTGCGAATATAAGATGAATGATTACGAAAGTTGGGGTTCCAATGAGGTCTTGGCCTGGTCGGATGACACAAACGAAGAGCTGGAAGTTGCGGCTATGGCTAACTTAAATCTAATTAAAACCCAAGTCTAAACGACGCCCTAAGGGCTGTATATATGGGGGAACAGAGGGGAATTTCGTGGCCTCTTGGAGGAGGGGTCCGAAAACAACACTAACTCGGTTTCCCCACACATACGGACTCTAAAAAATAGCCTATTAAGTGTATTTCGAAATTACATGGGCCTGGCCCAATAATAAGGTGACGCAGCACCTATAATAACCCTTGGACGAAAATATTAATGTGGCGTCTTGTGTCTCTCGTCCAAGTCTTCATGCACGCCTTATGGTGGCCTCAAAGTGCAAAAATCACCACTGGAAGCTCCATTGTCCTTTCCCGCGCGCACACCTCCTTCTCCATGCTTGATCCCGCTCCAATGACCATCCTTCCTATCCATGCTAGGTCCTTCATTCATAAGACAAACAAAAGTATCTAATTTAGGCAGCATCATATGTTCCTGAACATTAGAAGGATTCGCAAGAAACGAAAGTACCTGATAATTTAGTTGACGTGCGCGTGCTCTAGTAACTGGTCCAGTATGTGTAGTTGGTGAAGATGTGGGTGTAACATTAGTAGAGATGTCCTCATCACCACACTAAGACATGCATGTTATAATCATACACGCAACATACATGTCCAGTGTAAATAGTAGGTACACATTGCATGAACTCTACAAAGTATATCTTTACTGACTTACACCTAGAGTACACAAAGATCATATAACTATGATCCATCATTACATCAAACAACAGAAGCAAATTAGGTCTGAGTACAAACAAGATTAACAAATGGCTTAGAGAAACCTTATTCAACATACATGCCCTTCCACGAGGGACCAGACTGCTGTCTGGAACTATACTAGCTTAGTCAACGTCGAGCTTCAGGAAGGCGACTCCATCGGTTCTGGGTTTCCATCTAAAACATAGAATAAGAAAACGTGAGTACAAAGTCGTACTCAGCAAGACTTAGATCAGAACTATGCTACTCATTCTCAAGTTTCAAGGTAAAGGGAGGTGGGGTTTCAACATGCAGAAGTGCCAGCTTTGACTTGGCTAGTCCTGTACTACGAGTACCAAACTTGAGGTAAGAAGCGTACACGAGTCCACCTACCAAGTCTCCAACCAATACACCACTATGGATACTTCCTCGACTTCCCCACGAGGAAGGATGCCATAGAACTCACGCTTATCTTGCGAGTTTTAGAGTATCCGTTGAAGTTGTCTAATAATCAAGTAAAGGTCTCCAAGTAGTCCATAACCGAGGACACGGCTATTCGAATAGTTTGTTAACCTTGCAGGGGTGTACTTCTACACACATGAATCTATCAGTTACCGCCGGGATCTCATCACCCTTCAAGCGGGTGTCGGCGAGGATAATTCCAACAACTTTTACCTCACAACCAACTATAATCCAGGAGTCGACTATCTGAGTTGGTTGCCGCTCGAGAGTCCAGCCGGATCAACGATACGGACCCAGACAATGACGACGACCGAGACGCCACCCTGGTAGATGGTTTTACTGCCTCACAGGTCCACCCACATATCTAAATGATGCAACCTTTCATTCATTCTTTTTCTATGCATATGCCAAACGGAAAGCCCGAACTAGTGTGACTCCTGGACCTGAATTGGGATGAGTTAGTAGGTTGAGCGGGGATCCGTTTGCCCAACATGTGGTAGTACTCTTTGTCTTGGATCAGAACACAAGAACTCGGGGCCTAGGGCAGTGTTCAACGAGACAACCCACTGTGTACTCCTACACAGCCTCTCATCGTTCACCTTTGTTTAGGTCAAATTCACCAACACGTTAATACCATCGTCATCATGATGACTACCATCATCAATTCATCACCCAATATTGACCAATGCTTCCACAACTCTAAGCATAGCAATAAGCAATAACAGTTGCAGGGGCCACATGATATCAATCAACTCCTATGTCAGCTAGGATTGTAGTTTGCTTACTACTATGACAAGATGATAGGTCATGCATCGGATACGGGTTCAACTATGCGGTAGAATCGATAACAAGGTGATCATCCTAATCAATGCATAAGCGAGACTGAGAGGGAAGTGGGATTTCATAGACATGATCAATGGGGGTTTGCTTGCCTTGCTGACGATACACGGGCTTAACGGTCTTCTTCTTCGGGGGTGATCTCCGTCTCGGAAACTCTGTTACCAGAACAATCATCAACAAAGGGGGACAACATTGAAATAAAATGCACAAGCACATGATAAGGTTGTCCATGATGTATATGGCACTGGTTTGTTGACAATTCAATTTAATTGAAGTGTATTGCAATTGAATTGCAAATTCAAACATCAAATTCAATTTCAAATTAAGCAATATGCACATTTGCTACTGTTCACCTGTCAGAACCCTCTGTTAGGTAATGTGCTAGGATCAAAGTAACCTTGCATCATGTCAAAATTTTCAAAAAGGAATCTTTGAAATCAACATCAAAAGCAAATGGGAGAAGGAAACCCCCCAGATGAATTAATTCAAAAGGCCAGATAAAAATCTTCTCCAAAATTTCATGTTAGATTTTTGAAAAGTCTTATAAATGAGTGTGATCACATATCAAGTGATGTGGGACCCATCCCATACTCATGGATTTTTCAAATATTCAAACAGTGCCTTGGAATTAATCAAATAACCCTATTTGAGTTAAGATTCAAATTATTTGAATTTTAAAAATGTTGAAACTTTATGAGTGGCTAGTCTATATTATTATGAGGCCACATAAATTTTTTCAGCATTTAATAAAATGCCTAGCTATTTATTTTAGCTAAGCAAAACAAATAGCAGAAAAGAAAACAGAGAGAAAAGGGGAAAAGAACTTACCTGAAAGCAGCCCAACTAGCTCCCCGCAGCCCACCTAGCCGGCCCAGCCCGCGAACCCCCCTTGTCGTCTTCTACCCCGCGCTGCCAAGCAGCTCGGTGGCGAGGCGCCGACGCCGTGGACGCCACCGCGACGCCTTCAAGCTTCCAGGCCTCCCCAGGCCTCATCTCTTCGTCTGGACGCATCCTGGAGCCGCCCCAGTTCATTTCCCTCCCTCCTCGTCGTCTTCCCCTTCCTCTCTCGCCCGATTCATCGTCGCCCGAGAAGAACGCCGGAGCGCCGTCGAGCCCCCGCGTGGCCACCGTGCTCCTCGCGACGCCTCGAGCTGTCCAGAAGAACCGCAGACGTCGTCTTCGTCTTCCCGTGCGGTGAATCGAGCCAGGAAGCCCCGGAGACTCCGCCATCGCCACCAAGTCGCCGCCGGCCACCGTGAAGGACTTCGTCAATTCCTTCGCTGTTGAACCACCCCAGACTTCGCCACCACCTCTACTGAGCTCCTGGTGAGCTCGGGTTCAAAACCCCTCACTTTCCCCCTTCGATTACTCCCTCTAGCCTTGGCCACCATGAGAGCCGAAGCTCCTCGCCGCCGGGATCCATGGAGACGTTCAACCGCTACGCCGAGCCTGCCATGATGTCCATCATGTTCCCCGTGCTCCTCCTCGTCGAACCAGCCTAGCCCCGCCTCGATCCGTGCCCTGGAACGAAATCCCGATCACGGCCGTAGCTAGGTCGCCGCAAAGCTTGACGCCGGCGAGCGTACGGTGCACCCCAGCGCTTGGTTTCGGTCCCATTCGACGCGCGCGAGTGAGGGCTTCAAGTTGATGGTCTCGGCGCTACAAATCGTCGACGGATTCGCCCTCCCCGTGCAGCGCCGCCACGGTCCAGTCGCCGGCGTTTAGCCGCCGGCGTGTTAGCCCAAACCCCCTCCCTTAATCACTCGCCTAATGACCCCTTGGGTCACTGACCAATGGGCCAAGTGGCTTAATTAAGCCACAGGATTAATTAACCCCACGGTTTAATTAAATCCAGCCACTGACAGGTGGGACCCCCATGTCAGCCCCCCCCTGACGCCAGCACTGACGCAATAAATCAATTTAAATGAATTTCCAGAGATTATTTGAATTAAAGAAATTCCAGAAAATACCCCAAACTTTGGAAATTCATAGAAAATTCATATTAACTCCAAATTAGACAAATAATATATGAAAAATGATCAGGAGAAAATTATCATTCCAAATATGCAACTTTCAACTATGTTTGAGTTGAATTTAAATTGGGACCAGTAGCATATGTCATTTGGTTTATTTGAATTTAATTCAAATTCAAATCAAATGATCTTGCAACTTGGACCATGGATTTATGTTATAATTCAACCACACATCAGAGGCATATCTTATACATTTGAAGATGATTCAAAATGATCAAACCATGTCACATGCAACTTGGTTAATTGAATTCAAATGTGGAGTTTGAATTTGCAATTCAATTTGCAATATACTCCATTTAAATGGAATTGCTTCACACATCAAAGCATATACATCAAGATTCAAACTTCCATCATGTGATTGTGCATTGTATTTACTTTTCTACTTTGCTTGTTGTTTGTCGAGTAGAGGTGGAACCGGAGCAGGAGGCTGCCCCCTTCGTTGAAGACCCAGAACCCGAACCTCGTCTGCAAGGCAAGCAAACCCCCATTGATCATGTCGATAAAATCCCACTTTCCTCTCATGTCTCGCTTATGCATTGTTTAGGATGATCACCATGCTACGTTTCTACCGCATAGATGAACCCATTCCTTTGCATGACCTATCATTTTGTCACAGTAGTAAGCAAACCACAATCCTAGCAAATGTAGGAGTTGTTTGATATCATGTGGCCCCTGCAATGTTATCGCTTATTGCATGCTTAGTATGATACCATGTTGTTACTGTGATGTGAGTCGGGATGGGAATGATCATGTTGATGATGGTAGAAAAGTGTTGGTGAATCGACCCTAATACAAGGTGAACGATGAGAGGCTGTGTAGGAGTACACGGTGGGTTGTCTCGTTGAACACCGCCCTAGTATGAGTTCTTGTGTGGTGATCCAAGATGAAGAGTACAACCACACATTGGGCTCACTGACCCCTCTCAACTTACTAACTCATCCCTTTCGATGTCCAGATGTCGCAATAATTCGGAGTTCTGGTAGGTCTGTGGCCTGGCTGCTAAGTGAGAGAACGGCTCATCCGAGACCGGCTTATGCACCACGCACACATCACTTGGGTCCACTTCGGTAAACCGGCCGGGTTCACGATTGTGGTAACCAACCCAAGTAGGCGGCTTTCTCGGACTAGATCGGCTATGAGGTAACAGTTGTGGTGAGCATCCTCGCCGACACTTCTTGAACGGTGTCGAGTACAAAGGCGGTAAATGATGATCATGTGTGTGTAGCGGTACACCCCTGCCGGGTTAACAAAACTATTCGAATAGCTGCGTCCGCGGTTATGGACTGCTTGGAAAGCTTAGCTTGATTATTATATAACTTGAACTGGATACTTCTAAAACACACCAAGATAAGTGTGAGTGCTATGGCGTGCTTTCTCGTGGGGAAGTCGAGGAAGGCACCATAGTGGTGTAATTGGTTGGAGAAATTAGTGGACTCGTGTACGCTTCTTACCTAGAAGTCTGGTACTCGTAGTTCAGGATTAGCCAATTCAAAGCTGGCACTTTTGCAAGTGAACCCCACCTCCCTTTACCTTGATACATGTGCATGAGTAGTATAGTTCCTATGTAAGTCTTGCTGAGTACGACTTTGTACTCACGTTTGCTTAATCTATGTTTTAGATGATGCCACTGACCCCGAAGGTGGCTTCTTCATCGAGCTGGACGACTGAAGACCAACTAGTCTAGTCCCAGTCAGACGACTGGTTCCCTCGTGGAGGGCTTGTGTTTAAATAAGGCTTCTTAAGCCATTTGTTAAACTTGTCTGTACTCCGACATAATTTGCTTCCGTTTGTATTGTAATGTTGGATCACATGTTTGTGATCTCTGTTTGCACTCTATAAGAGTTATCAATAAAATTGTACACTTTGTAGAGAATTGCAATGGTACCTGCTGTTCATACAAGGCATGTGTGCTGCGTGTATGTTTATAACATGCATGTCTTTTATGTGTTTTCGAGACCTTAGTTGTGTTCTGGCTGGCGGTCTTTCATACACCAAGTGGCCCTTAGATGTGCGCAGCTTGGGGCATCGCGATGCGATTGTTCGAGACTCCGTCTCGTGCACACTTTGTGGTATGATCGAGCCCACCCTAGACCCCGACTAAGTGATCGGGCTGGAGTAAGTCTATGTAAGAGTTTTGAGATAGTTGATAGTATGGTTGAGGCGACTTGTCTTTGAATATGGGAGTTCACCCCCCATATCATTAGACTTGTGTGCGGACGATGAGGACCCATCTCAGTTGATCATCCGGCCTGGATGGGATGCCCCTCACGTACGATGCTTTCCGAGAACGTTCTGTGCTTGGCCTTGTCTGCTTAGACAAGTGGGTACGGTTCTCGGCTCTCCATATGACTATGTCTTAGCTGTATTTGCATACGCTAACCCCGGGTCCCGACAGACTTGGTATCAGAGCAGGACTGACTGTAGGACTAGTAGCCTTGGCCGAAGTTGAGTCTAGCTTGCTATAGTTATATAGTTACTCTAGGTATATAAGGGAACAACGTAAGGCTTCTTTTTTCTCCTTACCCCCTTCGTTTTGAGTTCTGAGTCACCCTCATCTTATTCTACGGGAAGATAGGACTAGGCTCTTCTTTGTCTGATTAGAACATCTCGTTGATTGCTTCCTCATAGCCGTAGGAAAGTTGTGATCGGTTTGTTAGAGTGGTTATGCTCCCTGTTTTATTACATCGTATGTAAGTGATGTTTCCATGTTGGAAGAAATTGTCATTTCTTACAATTACAGCCGTTATGCTGTCCGAGTCATTCCAGGTTTATCTCATAATCTGATGCATTTGCAAACTCCTTTCTGTTTCAGATGGCAGATCTTCCCCCTCGGCAGATTGTTCGTTTGACCAGGTGCCTCGGTGTGCGTGGCCATCCCGCCATGTTGATCGAGATGATGTCCTATGTGGGATATCGATGGTACCCTGAGTACACCGTCGAGGAGCAGTTTCACGACTTCAACCAGATGCAGTTCCACTGCATTGTCCGGATCTACCCGCACCACGTTGGAGTCACTCAGCCTATCCACTTTGGACATGGCATTGGCGTTACCGAGAACATGGCTGTGCAGGATGTTGCATACTCATGTATGACACTGCTGAGAGAGGAGCACACTTTGCTGAGAGAGTCTTCTTTCCGCTATATCCCTGCTGCACTTCCAGGAGAAGAGGGATATTATACCAGACTCTACTCAGATCACTCTACAGAGGATCCAGCACTCCAGGTGACTGCTAGGTTTTCTAGTGATCGAGATCGTGATGCACGCGCTCTCCGTTTCGAGCTCCACGCCACCCGTTCGTCTGTATCGAGCACTGACACTTTTGGCACCCTTTGTGAGCGTGGGATCAGTTGAGTTTAATGCGATCTACCCAGTGAGGACTCAGATGCCTTCTCGAGTTGCTTGGCCCGAGATTGGAGGCATTTTTCCACCCCGTGGTCCTTTGCTTCCACCCTACGCTGGGCCTAGGCCCCATCCTTGCCCAAATGGATATCAGGGTCCACAAGCCTCCGTGTTTTCCGATGGCCACCTCCAGCTACCGGGATACGCGGGTAACTTTTATGAGGACTACTATGGAGATGGAGATGAGTGAGACCGCCTGTGGTCTTACTTAGTGATGATGTAGTAGTATCTTAGTATATTGTAAGCAAGGTGTCTAAGTTCCAGAGGCTTAGATAAATAATGTATAGGAAGTCAGAGTGCCTCTGAAGGATGTATCATCTTCATCACGTTTGTATTAGCTTGGTGCTTGTACTAAAATGATGTATGGTTTGTATGACAGCTTGTGAATATATGGCTTGTATGCTTTATCACCATGTTGTCAAGATGATTACTTCTTTTGCTCTGTAATCCTTCCAGTACTTCAATACCTTGATTAGATTCTTCAAATCAACTCTGTTTCACTTTTGTTTTCACCTTCAGGATGTCTCAAGGAACCCGTGGCCAGGTTGGTCGTAACCAAGGTCGTGGGAATGACCAGGAGGAAGGCAACCTTCCACCCCCACCCACGATGGCACAGGTTCTGATGGAAGTCGAGAGGAACCGCCGAGACTCTCACCATCTGTTGGAAGTCATTGCACGCAACACCACTCAGCAGCGCAATGAGTTGGTGTCCCTAAACGACTTCATCCGACTTCATCCCCCGGTTTTCAGTTACTCCACCGAGCCCCTTGACGCCGATGACTGGCTTCGCAGCATCGAGAGAAGCTCCAAGCAGGCCGTGTTGCAACTGGCGACAAGGTCAGCTATGCCACCTATCACCTCGAAGGTGCAGCTAGTTCTTGGTGGGAGAACTTTCTGAATATGCGTCCCGATGGACGCCTGCATCTTGGGAGGAATTCTGCACGTCCTTCTGATGAGGACATCCCTACTAATGTTACACCCATATCCTCACCAACTACACATATTGGACCAGTTACTAGAGCTCGTGCACGTCAACTAAATTATCAGGTACTTTCGTTTCTTACGAATCCTTCTATTGTTCATGAACATATGATACTGCCTAAATTAGATACTTTTGTTTTGCTTATGAATGAAGGACCTAGCATGGACAAGAAGGATGGTCATTGGAGCGGGATCAAGCATGGAGAAGAAGGTGCGCGCGCGGGAAAGGACAGCGGAGCTTCCAGTGGTGATTATCGCACTTTGAAGCCACCATAAGGCGCGCATGAAGTCTTGGACGAAATACGCGAGATGCCACTTCATTATTTTCGTCCAAGGGCAATTATAGGTGCTGCGTCACCTTAATATTGGGCTGGGCCCATGTAATTTCGAAATACCACCTTATAGGCTGTTTTTAGAGTCCGTATGTGTGGGGAAACCGAGTTAGGGTTGTTTTCGGACCCCACCTCCAAGGGGTCACGAAAATCCCCTCTGTTCCCCCATATATACAGCCCTTAGGGCGTCGTTTAGACTTGGGTTTTAATTAGATATAAGTTAGCCATAGCCGCAACTTCGAGCTCTTTGTTTGTGTCATCCGACCAGGCCAAGACCTCATTGGAACCCCAACTTTCGTAATCATTCATCTTATATTCGCAATATCCAGATTGCAATTCTTAGTTCTTGCTTGTTCTTCGATTGCTTGCAGGAATTAGACCTTCGTGGTCAGGTTGATCGTGCATCCGCGGGATCAATAACCTCTCGGAGTTGGTTTAGCGATCGCTAAGGCGCAACGTCTTCGCACGTTCGTAGTCGGATCGTGAAAGTTGCCTCCACCATAATCGATCTCCACCATCTCATCGAAACATCGGGACACCTTCGCCTCTATCACCTTCCGTGAGCACCACATTCCCAAGGGTCTTATGGACCGCAAGCGTGAGGAGTTCTGCAACCTCACTCAAGGCAGAAGGACCGTTGATGAGTTTAGTCGTGAGTTCAACCGACTGGCTTGTTATGCTACCGAAGAAGTCTCCACCGACGCAAAGAAGCAAGAGAGGTTCCGTCGTGGCCTCAACACTGGACTCCGTCGTGAGCTCAACCTTCACGACTTTGCCTCATTCCAGGTCCTTGTCAACAAGGCCATCAAGGCAGAGGACATGAACACCCCCAACGATTTCCGCAAACACCCTAGAGATGACGGTTCATCCAGCTCTGGTTCCCAGAAGCGCAAGATCTGGATCCCCAACAGCATGTTCCGCCAGAACAACCCACCGAGGCCATCCTATGTGGCGCCTCGTCCACCAACCCAGTTCCACCCAGCTCCACCAAACAACCCAGCTCCACGAACTGTTTTCGGAGCCTGTTACAAGTGTGGTCAGGCAGGCCACTACTCTCGCGAGTGTCCCCAGAACCAGTTCCAGCACCAGAATGCTCCACCCCGTGCCGGAGGCAACAACAACAACAATGGTCGTGGCAAGCCACCCCAGAAGGTCTACACCGCCAAACCCGCTCCTCCCGCCACTCGTGGACGTGTGAACCAGATGGCCGATGAAGAGACTGACGACACCACTGACGTCATTCTTGGTACGCTCCCAGTCAATTATGTTCCTACTTCCGTTCTTTTCGACCCAGGAGCATCTCATTCATTCATGTCGGAAAGTTATGCACTTCGTCATGAGTTACCCTTTGTGGAATTGTCCACCCCAATGATTATTCAAACTCCAGGGTCAAGATGGCAAACTAATAGAGTAAGCCATGGCAATCAAATTGCAATTGAGGGTCTAGTATTCCTTGCTTCACTCATAGCCCTCAAGTCTTCAGACATTGATGTCATCCTTGGCATGGATTGGCTATCAAAAATGAATGCCTACCTGGATTGCAAAGGAAAATCCGTGAAACTCACCCACCCTTCAGGCAAAACAGTCAACTATACCTCACCCAGAACAAGAACCCAAGTGCATTCTTTGAATGTACTTCCCCTTCCCGAACTTGAAGATATTCCGGTGGTTCGTGACTTCCCGGATGTCTTTCCTGAAGAGCTGCCGGGCATGCCACCCGACAGATGTGTAGAGTTTATAGTGGATCTTGTTCCAGGAACCGGACCAATTTCTAGACGCCCATACAAAATGGCCCCACGTGAGTTGGCTGAGCTTAAAACCCAACTGGAAGCTTTGTTGGAGAAAGGCTTCATCCGCCCTAGCTCATCGCCATGGGGTTGCCCCATTCTGTTCGTAACGAAGAAAGATGGAACAGAAAGGATGTGCGTAGACTATCGCCCGCTAAATTTAGCGATGATAAAGAACAAGTACCCTTTGCCCAGGATCAATGATCTTTATGATCAACTTGCAGGATCCTCTGTCTCCTCCAAGATGGATTTGAGATTAGGTTATCATCAAATCAAAATCCGAAACGAGGACATTCCCAAAACGGCTTTTACTACTCGTTATGGTCTTTACGAGTACACCGTCATGTCTTTTGCTTTAACCAATGCCCCCGCCACTTTCTCACGCATGATGAATTCGATCTTCATGGAGTATTTGGACCAGTTCGTCGTAGTTTACCTCGATGACATCCTTATATACTCGAAGAACGAAGAAGAACATGCCGAACACTTAAGGCTGGTATTGATGAAACTTAGAGAGCATCGCATGTATGCTAAATTCTCCATGTGTGAATTCTGGCTACAAGAAGTGACCTACTTAGGCCACGTGATTTCTGATAAAGGCATTGCTGTGAATCCAGAGAGAGTTCAGGCTGTCCTTGACTGGACTCCACCTGAATCGGTTAAGCAAGTTAGGAGTTTTCTTGGCCTAGCCAGCTATTGCCGCCGCTTCGTCGAGAACTTTTCTAAAGTTGCAAAGCCTCTAACTGAACTCCTCAAGAAAGATAAGAAATTCCTATGGACTCCCAAGTGCGAGGAAAGCTTTCAAGAGCTAAAAAGAAGATTGACTTCTGCACCTGTACTTGCACCTCCAGACACCAAAAAGGATTTCGAGATCTATTGTGACGCATCACGGCAAGGGTTAGGATGCATACTTCTGCAAGATCGACATGTGGTAGCTTATGCTTCACGGCAATTGCGGCCACATGAAGAGAACTATCCTACCCATGACCTTGAACTCGCTGCCGTAGTTCATGCCCTAACAACTTGGCGACATTACCTCCTTGGTAACCGTTGCGAGATTTATTCCGACCACCAAAGCCTCAAATACATTTTCACCCAGCCAGATCTTAATCTCAGGCAAAGACGCTGGATTGAGTTGATAAAAGATTACGACGTAGTAATTTCTTACACCCCAGGCAAAGCCAATGTCATGGCTGATGCACTAAGTCGTAAGTCGTATTGTAACAACCTCATGTTACAACAGTATCAACCACTTCTTCATGAGGACTTTCGCAAGCTCAACCTTGAAATTGTTCCTCATGGCTATCTTTATACCTTGGTGGCGAAACCAAATCTTGAGGATCAAATCATAGTTGCCCAAAGGCGTGCACGAGGTGTTCGCCGGATCAAGGAGAACATTGCTAGCGGAGTTGCTAAATGTTTCTCCACGGATAGCAAGGGAACGGTATTCTTTGAAAATCGTTTGGTAGTACCTAAGAATAGGGAACTAAGGCAACTCATCCTCAAGGAAGCCCATGACACACCCCTCTCGATTCATCCCGGTAGCACAAAAATGTACCGAGATCTACGCCAGAGATTTTGGTGGACTAGGATGAAGAGAGACATTGCTCAATTTGTTGCCGAATGTGATGTTTGTCGTCGCATTAAGGCAGAACATCAAAGACCTGCTGGTACACTGCAACCTTTGTCTATTCCCGAGTGGAAATGGGACAAAGTCGGTATGGACTTCATCACCGGCTTTCCAAGAACCCAGAAAGGAAACAATGCCATCTTCGTTATCATAGATAGGCTTTCCAAAGTTGCTCACTTCCTTCCGGTTCGCGAGTCTATAACTGCTAGCCAGTTAGCAGACTTGTACATCTCTAGAATTGTATCCCTTCATGGTGTTCCTTTGGAAATCAATTATGATCGCGGTAGCCTTTTCACCTCTAGATTTTGGGGAAGCTTTCAGAATGCTATGGGAACTCATCTCTCCTTTAGTACAGCTTTCCATCCTCAGTCTAGCGGTCAAGTCGAAAGGGTTAACCAAATTCTTGAAGACATGCTCAGAGCTTGTGTTATATCATTCGGAAAGAATTGGGAGAAGTCTCTTCCATTTGCCGAATTTGCTTATAACAATAGTTTTCAATCTAGTCTGAACATGGCTCCTTTTGAACTCCTTTATGGACGACGATGTCGAACACCACTAAACTGGTCGGAAACCGGTGAAAGACAATTCAATGGACCGGATATGATCAAGGAAGCAGAAGAGCAAGTTCGCATTGTTCGTGATCAATTGAAAGCAGCCCAGTCTCGTCAGAAAAGCTACTATGATCGTCATCATAGGCAAGAGAGCTACAATCTGGATGAGAAGGCTTACCTTCGGGTTACTCCTCTGAAGGGAACCCAACGTTTCGGTATCAAAGGCAAGTTAGCCCCACGTTACATCGGACCTTTCCGCATTATTGCTAAACATGGAGAAGTTGCCTACCAACTCGAACTACCTCCGCACCTCTCCCGAGTACATGATGTATTCCATGTGTCCCAACTCAGGCGTTGCTTCAAGGACCCCATCCGCGAAGTCGACCATGAAACGCTTGATCTCCAAGATGACCTTTCTTATCGAGAATACCCCGTTCGTATTCTTGATTCCGCAGAGCGTGTCCCTCGTCGTCAGAAGATTAGGTTTCTGGAAGTGCAATGGTCACACCACTCTGAAAGAGAAGCTACGTGGGAAAGAGAAGACCGTCTCAATGCCGAGTACCCCACCTTCCTCCCGCAGACTTCAGAATCTCGGGACGAGATTCTGTTGAGTGGGGGCGAGTTGTCAGAACCCTCTGTTAGGTAATGTGCTAGGATCAAAGTAACCTTGCATCATGTCAAAATTTTCAAAAAGTAATCTTTGAAATCAACATCAAAAGCAAATGGGAGAAGGAAACCCCCCAGATGAATTAATTCAAAAGGCCAGATAAAAATCTTCTCCAAAATTTCATGTTAGATTTTTGAAAAGTCTTATAAATGAGTGTGATCACATATGAAGTGATGTGGGACCCATCCCATACTCATGGATTTTTCAAATATTCAAACAGTGCCTTGGAATTAATCAAATAACCCTATTTGAGTTAAGATTCAAATTATTTGAATTTTAAAAATGTTGAAACTTTATGAGTGGCTAGTCTATATTATTATGAGGCCACATAAAATTTTCAGCATTTAATAAAATGCCTAGCTATTTATTTTAGCTAAGCAAAACAAATAGCAGAAAAGAAAACAGAGAGAAAACGGAAAAAGAACTTACCTGGAAGCAGCCCAACTAGCTCCCCGCAGCCCACCTAGCCGGCCCAGCCCGCGAACCCCCCTTGTCGTCTTCTACCCCGCGCTGCCAAGCAGCTCGGTGGCGAGGCGCCGACGCCGTGGACGCCACCGCGACGCCTTCAAGCTTCCAGGCCTCCCCAGGCCTCATCTCTTCGTCTGGACGCATCCTGGAGCCGCCCCAGTTCATTTCCCTCCCTCCTCGTCGTCTTCCCCTTCCTCTCTCGCCCGATTCGTCGTCGCCCGAGAAGAACGCCGGAGCGCCGTCGAGCCCCCGCGTGGCCACCGTGCTCCTCGCGACGCCTCGAGCTGTCCAGAAGAACCGCAGACGTCGTCTTCGTCTTCCCGTGCGGTGAATCGAGCCAGGAAGCCCCGGAGACTCCGCCATCGCCACCAAGTCGCCGCCGGCCACCGTGAAGGACTTCGTCAATTCCGTCGCCGTTGAACCAGCCCAGCCTTCGCCACCACCTCTACTGAGTTCTTGGTGAGCTCGGGTTCAAAACCCCTCACTTTCCCCCTTCGATTACTCCCTCTAGCCTTGGCCACCATGAGAGCCGAAGTTCCTCGCCGCCGGGATCCATGGAGACGTTCAACCGCTACGCCATCGAGCCTGCCATGATGTCCATCATGTTCCCCGTGCTCCTCCTCGTCGAACCAGCCTAGCCCCGCCTCGATCCGTGCCCTGGAACGAAATCCCGATCACGGCCGTAGCTAGGTCGCCGCAAAGCTTGACGCCGGCGAGCGTACGGTGCACCCCAGCGCTTGGTTTCGGTCCCATTCGACGCGCGCGAGTGAGGGCTTCAAGTTGATGGTCTCGGCGCTACAAATCGTCGACGGATTTGCCCTCCCCGTGCAGCGCCGCCGCGGTCCAGTCGCAGGCGTTTAGCCTCCGGCGTGTTAGCCCAAACCCCCTCCCTTAATCACTCGCCTAATGACCCCCTGGGTCACTGACCAGTGGGCCCAGTGGCTTAATTAAGCCACTGGATTATTTAACCCCACGGTTTAATTAAATCCAGCCACTGACAGGTGGGACCCCCTTGTCAGCCCCCCCCCCTGACGCCAGCACTGACGCAATAAATCAATTTAAATGAATTTCCAGAGATTATTTGAATTAAAGAAATTCTAGAAATTCCAGAAAATACCCCAAACTTTGGAAATTCATAGAAAATTCATATTAACTCCAAATTAGACAAATAATATATGAAAAATGATCAGGAGAAAATTATCATTCCAAATATGCAACTTTCAACTATGTTTGCGTTGAATTTAAATTGGTACCAGTAGCATATGTCATTTGGTTTATTTGAATTTAATTCAAATTCAAATCAAATGATCTTGCAACTTAGACCATGGATTTATGTTATAATTCAACCACACATCAGAGGCATATCTTATACATTTGAAGATGATTCAAAATGATCAAACCATGTCACATGCAACTTGGTTAATTGAATTCAAATGTGGAGTTTGAATTTGCAATTCAATTTGCAATATACTCCATTTAAATGGAATTGCTTCACACATCAAAGCATATACATCAAGATTCAAACTTCCATCATGTGATTGTGCATTGTATTTACTTTTCTACTTTGCTTGTTGTTTGTCGAGTAGAGGTGGAACCGGAGCAGGAGGCTGCCCCCTTCGTTGAAGACCCAGAACCCGAACCTCGTCAGCAAGGCAAGCAAACCCCCATTGATCATGTCGATAAAATCCCACTTTCCTCTCATGTCTCGCTTATGCATTGTTTAGGATGATCACCATGCTACGTTTCTACCGCATAGATGAACCCATTCCTTTGCATGACCTATCATTTTGTCACAGTAGTAAGCAAACCACAATCCTAGCAAATGTAGGAGTTGTTTGATATCATGTGGCCCCTGCAATGTTATCGCTTATTGCATGCTTAGTATGATACCATGTTGTTACTGTGATGTGAGTCGGGATGGGAATGATCATGTTGATGATGGTAGAAAAGTGTTGGTGAATCGACCCTAATACAAGGTGAACGATGAGAGGCTGTGTAGGAGTACACGGTGGGTTGTCTCGTTGAACACCGCCCTAGTATGAGTTCTTGTGTGGTGATCCAAGATGAAGAGTACAACCACACATTGGGCTCACTGACCCCTCTCAACTTACTAACTCATCCCTTTCGATGTCCAGATGTCGCAATAATTCGGAGTTCTGGTAGGTCTGTGGCCTGGCTGCTAAGTGAGAGAACGGCTCATCCGAGACCGGCTTATGCACCACGCACACATCACTTGGGTCCACTTCGGTAAACCGGCCGGGTTCACGATTGTGGTAACCAACCCAAGTAGGCGGCTTTCTCGGACTAGATCGGCTATGAGGTAACAGTTGTGGTGAGCATCCTCGCCGACACTTCTTGAACGGTGTCGAGTACAAAGGCGGTAAATGATGATCATGTGTGTGTAGCGGTACACCCCTGCAGGGTTAACAAAACTATTCGAATAGCCGCGTCCGCGGTTATGGACTGCTTGGAAAGCTTAGCTTGATTATTATATAACTTGAACTGGATACTTCTAAAACACACCAAGATAAGTGTGAGTGCTATGGCGTGCTTTCTCGTGGGGAAGTCGAGGAAGGCACCATAGTGGTGTAATTGGTTGGACAAAGTAGTGGACTCGTGTACCCTTCTTACCTCAAAGTCTGGTACTCGTAGTTCAGGATTAGCCAATTCAAAGCTGGCACTTCTGCAAGTGAACCCCACCTCCCTTTACCTTGATAAATGTGCATGAGTAGTATAGTTCCTATGTAAGTCTTGCTGAGTACGACTTTGTACTCACGTTTGCTTAATCTATGTTTTAGATGATGCCACTGACCCCGAAGGTGGCTTCTTCATCGAGCTGGACGACTGAAGACCAACTAGTCTAGTCCCAGTCAGACGACTGGTTCCCTCGTGGAGGGCTTGTGTTTAAATAAGGCTTCTTAAGCCATTTGTTAAACTTGTCTGTACTCAGACATAATTTGCTTCCGTTTGTATTGTAATGTTGGATCACATGTTTGTGATCTCTGTTTGCACTCTATAAGAGTTATCAATAAAATTGTACACTTTGTAGAGAATTGCAATGGTACCTGCTGTTCATACAAGGCACGTGTGTTGCGTGTATGTTTATAACATGCATGTCTTTGTATGGGTTTTCGAGACCTTAGTTGTGTTCTGGCTGGCGGTCTTTCATACGCCAAGTGGCCCTTAGATGTGCGCAGCTTGGGGCATCGCGATGCGATTGTTCGAGACTCCGTCTCGTGCACACTTTGTGGTATGATCGAGCCCGCCCTAGACCCCGACTAAGTGATCGGGCTGGAGTAAGTCTATGTAAGAGTTTTGAGATAGTTGATAGTATGGTTGAGGCGACTTGTCTTTGAATATGGGAGTTCACCACCCATATCATTAGACTTGTGTGCGGACGATGCTTTCCGAGAAAGTTCTGTGCTTGGCCTTGTCTGCTCAGACAAGTGGGTACGGTTCTCGGCTCTCCATATGACTATGTCTTAGCTGTACTTGCATACGCTAACCCCGGGTCCCGACATCACCCATTTTAAAATGGTCAAACATAAAAAAATTGCATATTCTTAATCCTTGCATTTTTCTGATAACTTTTCATATATTATATGTTTAATTTGGAGTTAGTATGAATTTTCTATGATTTTTCAAAGTTTATATGGTTTTTTGGATTTTTTTGAATTCTTTTAATCTGGGAAAAGGATTATTGCGTCAGGCTGGCATCATCATGACGTGGGGGGGGTCTGACCCGTGGGCCAGCCATGTCAGTGGCTGAGGGGGTTAACCCCGGTTTAATTAAAAACCCTGGATTAAATTAGGGCTCGGGGGCCGACCTGTCATTGACCTGGGGTCAATTAACAGGGGGATTAGGGCGCCTAATGGTGGCCACGTCGGCACTCGCCGGCGGCGACCTCTGCATGCGGCGGAGGGCTCGCCGGAGTGCCAAAACGGCCACGGTTTGGCACGGGAACACCACAGCGGTGTGCCTCGTGCACGTCCGCATCGAGTGGTGCGCATGGGAGGGCCAAGGGAGGGTCGGAGCCTCGCCATCGTCGACATGGCGCGACGGCCGTGGCTTTGCTCCGGTGGAAAGGGGGTTTCCGGCGGGGTTTTGGATCGCGGGGAGGGGGGTTTGAATCGTGTGCTCACCGGGAAGGTAGAGAAGGTGACGGCGACGTCGGAGGAGCACCGTCGGCAGCGTATTGCTCGTCGTAGCTTCTCGGCGGCCGTCGGCGTCGAGGTGAAGCTCACGTCGTACACGGGTCATCTCAGCCCGATTCCAGGCGCGGGGAGATGAAATCGACGATGGAGGTTCTCCTGGACATGGAGGTGTGTCTCATGGTCGTCGTTCGCCGCGTCGGAGCGCGATGGCGGGGCGGCGGTTCTCTCTGTCTTCGGGGCAAATTCGGTGAGGAGGATGCGAGAGAGAGCGGGGAGAGGGGGAAGAAGGTGCGGGGCGTCCAGGTGTCGCCACGGCGACAGAAGAATGCAGGGGGGATGCATAGGTGGTATCGCCGTCGCGGTGGCAGTCGTCGCGCGCCCTCGGCTCGCCATCGAGGTGCTTGGGGAAGACGATAACGTGGGGAAGGTGGGCCTGGGCCGAGGGAGGATAAGTTGGCCCAAAACAGGTAAGGCCCCCTTTCTGTTTTTCTTTAGTTTTTCTTTCTGTATTTTTGTTGTGCCTTGATAAATAAATACCTAGGCAATTTATAAAATGCCCAAAACTTTTATATGGTCTTAAGTGACATACTACTAGCCACTCCCAAGTTTTGGGTATTTTTGAAATTCATATAATTTGAATTTCAAATCAAATAGGGTGTTTATTTAATTTCTAAGCTCTGTTTGGATTTTTTGAAAAATCTTGGTGCATGTAGTGGGACCCACTTCACTTTATATGTGATCATGCTTATTTATAAGACTTTCCAAAAATAAGAGAGGAATTTTTGGAAGAAAACTTTATCTGGCCATTTAAATTAAATTCTTTAGGGATTTCTGCTTTCCCCAATTCCAATTTCTGTTGATATTTTTGCATGATGCAAAGGAGCACTAGAACCCTAGCACATACCTAAAAGAGGGTTGTGACATGTATCTTCCGCTGATGTATTTTATTAAGGCAGTTGTATGTCAATTGTATGAGATGTTGTATCCATGTAGCTGTAATGTTGTGATATCATGTTGGAAATCCGGGTCATATGGCATTGTCATATGTCACGGTGGGACCAATATGTGCTTCGTCCCCAGATCTGGATGGAAACATCTAGATCTGGAACAGAACCGCATATCGGGCCTTAGAACTTGGTATCAGAGCCTTACCGACCGTAGGATCCCTTTTCTGGCCGCCGTCGAGTCTAGGCAAAAAATATTTTGTAGTTACTAAGTTAGTTATCGGACAGTAAGAATATTTTTACTCCTTACCCTTGCTCTGGTTAGGACAAGTGTCGTAAGTGTTTTATTCTCGCCTTATCCCCATTCAAACTCTAGGATCTCAAGTGTGTGGAGTATCAAAATCGTTACAATGCCTTGCTTGCAGCGTATTGTCTCGATTCCGATCTCAGGTTGGGAATTCATGTAGTACCTTTAGCGTCTCCGACTCTGGTTAACATCTTGGTTACTCCTTGCTCTCCATCCTCTTGCCTAGTGTCTTCACGATCTTGAGTGGGAACACTATCTTTCTGATCAGGTTCTCTTTGTCGTTCTTCCTCTTGATCTCCCGATGGTTTCATTATCCGACATCTCCGTCTCTCTGCTGAAAGTTTCTTAACGGAGGTTCGTCATTGATATGGAGCAGAGCCCCTTTTTGGTGGTGTTGAAGATTGGCATCTCTGTTTTCTCTCCCCCGGATCATCCAGGATCTCGGGACGAGATCCCTTGTTGGTGGTGTTGAATTGAAACATCCCGGGATTTTCACCCAAATTAAAATTTTGTTTGTTGCTTTATTTTATTGCTTGTTAGAATTGTTTGCAGTATTTGCTTCGCCGATTTATTAATTGGTGAATATATTTCCCCCTACTTCTCGCACCGGCATGCGCGACCGACCCTTTTCACCATGGCACACGACCTTTGCGGCACCGGGTGTTCACCCGATCACCATCGCAGCTTCCGGCACAAGACCAACCTTCACCCTCGTTGCGATAACCCCCATTTATTTTTAAATGTGTTATTATTTTATCGGGCGGTGTTTCAAATTTTGTGTGATTCCGACTTTGTCGGGTAGGTAAACGTTCGGATTTGCTAGGCATAGTAGCCGATGTAATCCGAGGGGCGTATTTAAAAAATATCACGCGAGATATTAGCTGGCCTCCCAGATACCCCTTTTATCTTCGGAATCTATCCCACCCGAAAACTAGACCCAAAACGGGCCATTTTGTGGCCCAAAACACTCCCAAACACCCACCTGCTATTTATAGCAGTGCTACCCCTACCATATTTGGCAAACCCTTGCCCCTACCCCTCAATTTCTGCACCAGCCCTCTACCCCGCTGCCACATGGTGCAGCCAAACCTCCCATCAACCCCCATGCCAGATCCAATCGGCTCAATCTGGTCCGCCGATCTAGATCGGACGATTCTGAAAGCGCCACGTCGCCCCTGACGTCCCACGCCCCTTCCCCGCTCCCGTGGAGCTCCACCACCCGAGCCGTCTTCTCCGCCACCTCGTCTCCGCCAAGCGCCGCCGTCCGGCGAGCCGCACCACCCCGCCAGGCTAGGGCCTGCCTCCCTTCTCCTCCTCTCCCTCTCTTTCCTTACCACTCCTCTCCTCACCCTGTGCTGCCTCTCTCTGTCCGCAGCGCCGAGCCGCCATGGAATCCGCCTTGGAGCTCCGCCGTGGAAGCCTTGCCCCTGTCCTCTCCTATACAGGCCACCGAATCTGACAAACTAGCAGCCCCGCGCCCTTCCCCGGCCTCCTCCGCCTTGGATCTGGCGAGCTCCGACGAGGGAGGCGCCGTTGCACCGCCTCTGTTCGTTTGGAGACGACAAGGACGTAGCCGACGCGCGGCTCGATCCAGATGAGGGCGCCCACGTGGGCTAGTGCACATCTGCGGCCCAGGCTGCACGGGCAGGCGTCTCGGCCCAGCACCAGCGCGCGGCCCGCAGCGCTTCCTCGCCTAGGCGAACGCCCGTTAACCGTCGCCGCCCATGAGTTGGGCCTCAGCCCAGCTAGGTGAGGGATTCTTTTCCTTTTTTTTAAGTTATCTGTTGGGCCGGCCCAGTTCCCGTTGTAGCCCCAGGGCACAATATATTTATGCTAAGCTAGATCTTCTTAGGCCCAGTAGACCCCTGTTTAGGCCTAGGAGGACTTTTAGCTCTGTTTTTTATTTAATTGGCAGATTAATATTTTTTTTGCGATGCGCGTATCTTTTCACCAGTAGCTCGGATGGAGTCACTTTCTACATGAAAGTTGCTCTGTTTTTCATGTAGAATAATAAAATGTTGCCCTTTGCCTTGTTTGCACTTATCTACATGCTGTTTCACTACTATTTACATCGCGTGCCACCGTAAATGTAATAGGCCGTAACTTTTTAACAGTTGCTCCGATTAAAATGTTCCTTATAAATAACTTGACTAGAATATCGTGTAGATTGTGTTTATGCTATTGTTTGATGTTCTTAATCAACCTAAAATATGGTTTAGGGCAGAACAGTACCAAATGCTTTTATTTTCGTGTGATACTTAGTGATATGCCATGTTTAGGATTTTGCCTCACTTAAACTGTTTAGCATAGATAGTTTACTTTATGCTTCACCTCTTGCCATGTTTGTGTGACATGCCATGATTGAGTGATATGCCATGTTAACAACCTTTGATCATCTTGTGTAGCTAAACAACTTAAACCATTATAAATGTGCGGTATCGTCGTGTGTGACGGATACTCCACTTAACTTGTTAGTAACCACTCTCGACGATAGATGTGATATCGAAGTGCGTTGTCTCGTGTTGTCTTATTAATGATGCTTGCTCGTGATTGCTTCGTAGTGATAGATGCTTGCTCTTCGGTTGCATTTCCAGTGTTTCCTTCTTGTGTGCTTCCGCAGGTACTCTCGGAGACGTTGCAAGCTTGCGATCGACTACACCTTCGGTTTCGTCTTCTCATCAGGTAAAAGGGAGCATATATCATGCTTATAACTTTCATCTCACTTGGTCCTAGTTATAGGATATAACGATTGCTTGATCCTACCACTTCATATTTATGCCTCTCAAATTAACCCAAACCACCATGTCCCCCACATCCTAGCAAACCATTGTTTGGCCATGTACCTTGCTTGCTTAACCACTGCTTTGTATGCATGCTTAGGATGCTATCAAGTGTTATCCTGTTACTCCTTGGATTAGGATATCACACTATTATATTATTGTTGATGATGTGATTATTATAATGTTGATTATACTCGACGAAGGATGGAAGGTCAGGCTATTCTTCCTTGGCACTTTGTTCCATTCGAGTCACCTAGGAACCGAGTTCCGGATATTGGTTCTAAGACTAGGCGTGCCTAACCACGTATGGGATTTTATGGGGTCCCCTTTTGTTACCTACCTAGCTTCAAACATTTCTAGTGGTGGCCCAAGTTGTTTACCATTTGCAAACCATGCTTATATATCTGTCGGGTCGCTCCTAGCAGATATCCTTTAAAACAACCTGGTCCAGCGGGGACATGGTTTCCTTGTTGGTCCAGCCTTGGCTGGCAATAGCTCGGCCCCATGTGAGGTGTCCCGGTAACCCAAACCCTATTGAGACAGAAGAGGCCGATCCGAGAGCGCGGCCAGCTTTTGGATTGGGTGTCGACTCCCCGGGGGCCACCCGGATTTGTTCGTTGTTAGCTAGAGAGACCTGTCGTTTCGGATCTCTCAGAACTAAATCATAAAATGGTTGCCTGTGTTGGGTAGCAACTCAGAGATATGGGAGTGCGTGCGGAGCCTTGTAATGGGCAGTTGGTACACCCCTGCAGGGTTAAATCTTTTCGAGAAGACGTGTCCACGGTTATGGACGATTTGAGACCTACTTCTTGTTCATAAACAACTACAACTGAGTTAATCTTAATAACTTGATCAACGTGTGTGTGTGCCTTGACTGCTTCTTCTTCATCGGGTGGTGAAGGGGAGGACAAGGATAGGATAGGTGTTATGATTGCGTAAGTAGCTGATATTAGACTTGTTGGAGGCGATTCCTCATCGAATGCTTGGATTCTCATCTTACTCTAAATAGATCGTTAGCCACCTCATATATTGCTAGTGCGGCTGCAACCTCACCACTACCCCCATCTTACCGTGAGAAGTTAGTTACAAGACTTGTTGATATAGCTAACCCCTCCTTTTCTCTTTTCCGCATGTTATGCAACTATCTTCGACTATAGTGGAGCTCGACGACCCTTCTTCTGGACGCCTTCGCGGAGACTCGAGGACGGCTAGTTAGGCAGATCCCGGTGGAGAGCCTGGACCCGTGTGGTTACGGGAATGGTGTGTTTTATCTTTGCCAGTAGGCATTTGATTGTAGTCTGTACTCAGACATTTATCTTCCGCTGATGTATTGTATTAAAGAAGTTGTATGCCGATTGTATGAGATGTTGTATCCATGTAGCTATAATGTTCTGATATCATGTTGGAAATCCGGGGCATATGGCATTGTCATATTTCGCAGTGGGACCAATATGTGCTCCGTCCCCGGATCTGGATGCAAACATCCAGATCTGGAACAGTACCATATATCGGGCCTTACAATCTGCTAGGTTGAGGTTTGCTTAATACTATGGCAGAAATGATAGGTCATGCAAAGGAATGGGTTCAACTAGCGGTAGAACGTATCATTGTATCATCCTAATCATGCATAAGCGTGAGCGAGAGGGAAATGGGTTTTATAGACATGATCAATGGGGTTTGCTTGTCTTGCTGACGTTGAACGGGTTACCGGTCTTCTGATTCACGGAAGACCTCCGGTTCTGGTTCCACCTCTACCGATAGCAAACAATGTGGAAAAGGAACAATCAATACAAATACAATGCTCAAGCACATGATATGATGTTGTAACATGATGTATATAATACTGATGTGTTGAAGATTCAAGTTAAATGAAGTATATTGCAATAGAATTGCAAATTCAAACTCCATATTTGAATTCAAAATAGGGTATATGCATATTTTCTACTGTTACCCCATTTTAAAATAGTTGTTCATGATCAAATATAGCATATTAATATTCCTTGGATTTTTCTGATGCGGTTTCATATATAAATCTCTTCATTTGGAGTTATGGTTTAAAAGATATTCAATTCCCAAGATTTAAGCATTTTCTGGAATTAATGGAATTATTTTTATGCAGGAAATTGCTTTACTGCATCAGCATTGTGTCATGCTGACATGGGGGGGGGGCTGACCAGTGGGCCAGAGCTATCAGTGGCTCAGGGGGTTAACCCCAGTTTAAATTAAATTAGAAGAGGGGATTAGGGGGCCGTGGCCCCACCTAGCAGTGGCTCTTGTGGGGGTTAGTGGTTAGACTAACAACGACCACGTCACGGTCTGCCGGCGGCTAGTAGCCGGCGACACCCGTGCATGGCGGTCCCACGGGGACGACGGCGCATTGCACCAAATCGAGCGCCGCGACCACCTAGACGTTCAGGGGGATCTCGCGCATCTCGTGGAGCACACGGGAAACTAGGGGGAGGCCCGAGGCCGCGCTGGCGACGAGCTCCGCGGCGGCGGTGCTACTGTGTTGGCGAGCACGGTGACTAGGAGAGTGGGAAGGAGAAAGAGGAGGGGGAAATGAAGCTTCTGCTCACCCTGAGCTTGATGGTGAGGACGGCGGGGCTGGGAAGGAGCTGGAGGTGGCGAATTCAATGATGGCGAACTTGCGGCTCCAGCGAGGTTGTGGTGAAGCTTGCATTGGCTTCAGGTCGAGGCGGCTCTCTATCCGTTGCGCAACGACGGAGTCAATGGCGGGGAACACAAAGGACACAGCAGTTTGCCTCCTAGACGGCGTTGGCCACGCCGGACCATGACGGTGCTCTACGGCGGCGCTCGGGATTGCGTGGGCACGACGAAAGGGGAGAGGGAAAGGCTATCCAGGGGGAAGAAAGAACGTCGCGTCTCCAGGGAGGCTTCCAGACGCGCGTATGTGGCCGGGGAAGCAGCTGTGTGGCCAGGTCTCATCGGCGGCCACGACATGCTTTCCACCGAGCACCTTTGGGGCCTGGGGAGGAAGAAGAAGGCTGCTGGGTTGGGCCGACCTGGGTGAGTTGGGCTTCTTTGCCAGGTAAGCTTCTCTCTTTCTTTTCTTTCTGTTTTGTTTGTTTGATTTGATTTATATATCAAATCATTTTATGAAATCCCTAAAATATTTTGTATGGACTTATCTGACTAATATAAAGTCAGTACCAAGTTTTAAGGAATTTTGGATTTCAAAATATTTGAATCCAATTCAAATATGGATAATATTTAATTTCCAAAGTCACTTCTGGACTTTTTCTAAAATCCATGAGCATGACATGGGACCCACAACACATGAAATGTGATCATGCCCATTTATAGAGATTTTCATAAAGTTCAGAAGATTTTTAGAAAAAGATTTTTGTCTGGCCTTTTAATTGATTTGATTTTGAGGCTTTTAAAAATTCCCCATTTATTAAATAAAGAATTTAAACATGATGCCTTATTTCTAGCAATAAAACCACATACCAAAATTAGGGTTGTGACAACTCACCCCCACTCAAAAGAATCTCGTCCCGAGATTCAAGACGTAAGGTAAGAGGGAAAATCTACTAGGATGGGTCTTCACGGAGATCGAGGACTTCACGATCAACTCATGGCACGAGATATGTGAACATCTCTTGAGCTGAGACACATGAAACACATCAAAATGATGGAAGGAGGTAAGGGGAGTTTCAATTTGGTAGGCAACAATTCCACGCAGAAGTAGATAGTGAACAAGTTTTTCAAAGTAGCGAGGATTCAGGTTGCCCTTGATACCATAACGAGACAACTTAGGGGAGGTGACTCAAGAATATCTCCCAAGTCAGGCAAAAAGAATAACTTTTGATACATGGATCATTGAAGTTTCTTTCACCAGACCGAGGCATTCGAAAACGACCATTGAAGGAATAAGATAGAATGGAATACTTTGATTTGGATGGAAACTATTGTTATAGAAAATACGGCAAATGAGAGGCACAATCCCATTTCATACGGAAGGATATAACCTATTGGTTGAGCATGCTTTCTATAACTTGAGAATTCCACATTCATATGGTTTATCCAAATCTGTGCCGGAGATCTTGGTAACACTCCGTACAACCATGATGAATATATATGGGGAATGCAGATACAAAGGAAGATAACACCTTCTCAGATTTTTTTTCTTGGTATAGGAAGATGCTTGCCAACATAACTTGTCTAGATGATCGACCGAGAGACATTTAGTACTCCGCTTCTAATGTTCTCCTTGATGTTCTAGATACCATGATAATGCTTCGAAGTAGCATCAATATGCTAATCAAGTAAAGGTCGGACTTCGGGACACAAAGGATCCATATGGATCAACTTCTAGAATAAGTCATAAAATATCCTCATGGAGGAGTGGCTACTAATGAATGGCATTTGGGGATACTTTCAAGAATGGTGGCTAGATTTTTCGCACAAGTGAAACTATATCAGGATCTGGATTACTAGGTGGATTTTCTTGTGGATGATCATGGCTCCCTAAGAACTACAACAGATATGTCAAAGTAACAAAGTACCCCCGACACAATGGTCAGTGTGGTTACTCTGGCTAAAAGACATCTAAAGTGGGAGGAAAGCTTTGCAAATGCATCAACATCAGATTGTAAAAATGGGATGCTCCTCAACAAGAATTCCTAGAATGAATCGGACAACATAACGACTGTACCGGGATGAAAAATGAGACAACTTGCAAGAAATTGGGCAACACTTCATGAAGAAACTCTATAGAATGATGTCATTGGAAGACACAACACACCTACGGCTACAAAGAAGCAAACAACGTGATGTCCTAGTAGAGACAAAGAAGTGCCAAGTCCTATCTTCCCGTAGAACAAGATGAGGATGACTCAGAACTCAGATCAAAGAGGGTAAGGAGAAAAAAAGAAGTCTTACATTGTTCCCTTATACCCAAATAACTATATAACTATAGAATGCTAGACTCGACATCAACCAAGGTTTGGCAGTCCTACAGACAGTCCTGCTCTGATACCAAGTCTGTCGGGACCCGGAATATGCATATGTAATTCTAGCCACGATTCAATCATATGGAGAGCCGAGAGCCATACCCACTTGTCTAAGAAGACAAGGCCAAGTACAAGACACTCTCGGAAAGCTCGAACGTGAGGGGCATCCCATTCAGGCTCGGATGATCAATTGAAATGGGTCCTCCTCGTCCGCTCACAAATCTAAATGCTTATGGGTAGTCGCCTCAACCATATTTTCAATTGAACCATAGCATTTACATAAACAACTCCGGCCCGATTCACTTAGTCGGGGTCTCGAGCGGGCTCGATCGTACAACCAACTGTGACACGTAACGGGATCAGATGAGGACATCTCCGGACGGGCAATCGCATCGCGATGCTCCGAGTTGCTCACAACTTAGGGCCACTTGGCTATAAGAAAGTCAACTAGCGAGAACACGACCAAGCTATCGAACCCCACACATGACATGCATGATATAAACATACACGCAGCATGCATGCCAAGTCTATAACACCAGGTAACACAACATGAACTCTACAAACTCATAGAATTTATTGCATATGCTAAACTGAGGAGACATAGTAGTTGTATTACAAGAAGAGATCACATGAATGTGATCCAACATTACATGAAGCAAATTATGTCTTAGTAAAGACAAGTTTAACAAATGGCTTAAGAAGCCTGAAATAAAATACAACGACCCTCCAAAGGAACCAGGCTGCTATCTGGAACTATACGACTTAGTCGGCGTCGAGCTCGAGGTTGAGGCCACCATCAGGGTCAGTGGTCTCGTATATAAAACATAAAATAAGAAAACGTGTGTACAAAGGCGTACTCAGGAAGACTTACATCAGAACTACACTACTTATGCTCATGTATCAAGGTAAAAGTTTGGTGGGGTTTCTAATGCAAAAGTGTCAGCTTTGACTTGGCTAACCTGAACTACGAATACCAGAATGAGGTAAGGAGCATAGTCGAGTCCATCTATCCAAGTCTCCCAATCAATAAACCAGTATGGATCGTTCCTCGACTTCCCACGAGAAAGCAAATCATAGCACTCACACTTATCTTGGCAAGTTTTATAGTAACCATTGAAGTTATCTAATAATCAAGCATAGGTCTCCAAGTAGTCCATTAACGCGGACGTGGCTATTCGAATAGTTTGTTAACCCTTCAGGGGTGTACTTCTACACACACTGAAACTATTAGTTACCGCCAGGGTCTCGTCACCCTTCAAGCGGGTTTCGGTGAGGACAATTTCCACAGCATTTACCTCACAGCCAACTATAATCCAGGAGTTGACTATCTGAGTTGGTTACCGCTCGAGAGTCCGACCGGATCAACGATACGGACCCAGACAATGTAGATGACCAAGATGCCACCCTGGCAGACGGTTTTACTGTCTCAGAGGTCCATCCACATATCTAAATGATGAAACCTTTCATTCATTCTTTTTCTATGCATATGCCAAATAGAAAGCCCGAACTAGTGTGACTCCTTGACCTGAATTGGAGTGAGTTAGTAGGTTGAGAGGGGATATGTGTGCCCAACATGTGGTAGTACTCTTTGTTTTGGATTACCATAGAAGAACTCAGGCTTAATGCAGTGTTCAACGAGACAACCCACTGTGTACTCCTACACAGCCTCTCATCGTTCATCTTGTTTAGGTCAAATTCACCACACCCTTTTCAACACAAGTAACATGAACATGATTGCTACCATCATCAATTCATCACCCAAGATGAAGAGGTAGTAGAGCGGCATGGCATGAGCTACCAGCAGTTGTGTCGCCGTCTTTTATAGCCCGAGCCCGGTGTACGGTGAACGAGGTCCAAGAGCCTCGCCGCTTGACCACCGGTGTCCCCGAAGCGAATCCGCGAGCAGTGTCGCCATCGATGCTGGCCCGTGATGCGAGAGCACTCGCCGCGTCGACCCGTGCACGCCGCGCACTACCGCCGTAGGGTCCCGAGTGCTCTATGGGCTAGATGCGTGTAGCCCTAGCTCCGCTCGGAGCAGCACCACCGCAGGACCAGTGGAGGTAGCCGGAGAAAGAAGAAGAAGAGGCTGACAATGGGCCCTGGACCCACATGTCAGCAGGAGAGCCACTGTTCATCGGGGTGATGTTAGCATTTTTGGAAAAGTGAATTTGTAGCTTTTCTAAAAATGGTGGCCCCTAACAGTGGAGGTGATCCCGCGATATCCGTATCTCGATTGTCATGCACCAGTGCATCGTTTTTTCCCAGACCAGAAGTTTTTTGAGGAGTTGGTGTAATTTTGAGCTAACCCTAGGAATCTCGAGGACGAGATTCTTTTAAGGGGTGAAGGTTATCGATTTTTGTGCTGTCGTTCCTTCCTAGCTTATTCTCCCGATCTTTTTCCCCTGGAGTCTTGTTTATGACCAGAAGAATCCAGACAATCCTTGACCTTGCCACCATTTTCTCTGCCCCTTTGCATGGCAAGATCCCTCCCCAGACCCTCGATCCCGGATATGCAAGGATATTGCCACGTCAGGTGCAATGTTCTTCATACTGGCTTAATTCCATTTGTGCCAATCGATGGAATTAAATCCCGGAAAATACCTGGACACCTCTAAAGGTTGTGTAAACTTGTGGAGATGATCTTGGTTATCCTCTTGACCTCTCCCAAAGATATTGGCTATGATTGAATAAAGGAAATTGTGATTTTCTTTATAAAGCCAATAATACCTTTTTAGCCCATTTCCAAAGGAGCTACCATTTTGGTTGCCCCATTGGTGCTCAAATGAATTGTGGAGCTCCTAGTACCCAACCGATGGCCATTTATATCAAAACATGGGGTTCCATAGTTCAAAGTTTGAGCATAGCTTCCATTTCCAAATTCAGGGCAGAATAGCATTTTTCCAAAGGAAGTGTTATTTATGTTTGCCCATTGCCTCCCAAACATTTTGTGCCATTTCCCCTGCCCATGTCATGGTGTTGTGCCAAATTTCAGCTATAATGGAAAAGACATTATTGCACACTAAATTCCCAAAGTATCTTGCCAGTAGGAAACTTCGTGAAGGAAGTGCAAGCTAGCCTTGCCCACTTGAGCTGGAATTTTGAGCACATACTTATCCTAGTGCGTGATTAAGCTCTGCCAAATTTCAAGCCAAGGGGACCAGTGTGCTAGCCACACCACAGCACAAACACCTTCTGCCTAGTTGGTGCATTTGTAAAGGAAGTGTTATGTGCTTTGGTCCAATTGATCTCAAACTTGGCAGAGGTAATCACCTATGGATAAAATTGAGCTGACCCAAGTTCCAGACCATTTCACCAGATGAGCCTCCCCCAGTTCAGTACAAACACCTTGCTGGTCCAACCCATGTCATGTCACTTTCAACCACTCCATGCCAAGCAGGTCAGTCCCCCTTGGTTCCTGCGCTTCCTGAGATGTCACCTCACCATGTGGACATGGTTCCTGGTCATAAGCATGCGCGGGACACGTTTTGGCCTGGGTGACCACGCATGTGGCGTGTCCAGCTCACGACTAGCTCACGTCCAGCTAGTGCTTGTACTGGATCCTCATCCACATTGTCCTCTTCTTCGTGTCTGATCATGTCCTTCGTGATCCCCACGCCAAGCCTGATCACCGCGTGCGCTCCCGCCGTGTACCATTCCTTCTGGACACTGGTGCCGACACCATGTTCTCCACGGCCTGGCCACAGCGTGACCATGGCCTAGAGTCTTTGAGCTCTCGCTCGTGCTCTCGTCTGAGGCTATTTAATCCGCAACCCGAGCCTTCCAAGCAGCAAGCCGCATCCACTCCAGCCCCCTCCCCTCGAGCGCCCGGTCACCTCTCCCCGCCCGTGGCGGAGCCCCCTCGGCGGCCTCCATGGTCGAAGTCTAGCCGCCGTGTCGCCCCTAGCCCCGGCCCCCACGAGCTCACGGCCCCTGCGCGTCGGGCGCTGCCGCACCCACTGTCGGGCTCGCCATGGCCTCTGCCCCGACCCTGCGCCCCGCGCTGTGCCGCGCCATGGAAGCTCCGCCCTGCGAGCCGCGGCCGGATAAGTAGCGGCGACCCCGCCTCCCCAGTGCTGGCCCTCGACGGCGAAGAGCCGGCCCGGCTCCGACGCGGCGCCCATCCCCTGTTCTGGTGCGGACGGGACACAGGAGGAAGGAGGCAGGGGAGATGCAGGGGAGTAGAGAGGAGGCTCTGACGGCGGCCCCCGCTCGTCAGCTGCTAAGGCCTCGGGCCCGCGAGGAGTTAAGAAATCGTATTTTGTAAATACGCTTACCCGTGGAGAAGGCGTGTTTTCCTCCTGCTTAAGCCGAAATACGCCTCCCTGAGGAGAAAGCGTATTTCCGTATTACTGCGGCTGGAAAAGCACTTTCATTTCGGTGAAAGCGTATTTTCCGGAAAGCGTTTTCTCTCTCCAGATCCGAAAGGCTTAATTTGTGGACGTTCACCCGATAGGCCAAGTTTTCTGCCTATCGAACGAACGATCGTATCTCCATGACCGTGACTCCGATCGAGGTGATTCAAAAGCCCAGGTTTACAGTTTTTCGAGCCCGTCCCGTTGGTGCAACTTGCATGATGTGTTTGCATTGTGAAGTTGACCCTTTTGCCTCGGTTATCGTTAGGCCTCGCTAGAGAATCGTCGTTCCTATCGGATCTTTTGGAAGGTGATCGCACGTCCACCCGGCGTATCGTTGGAGCCCCCCCCAGGCAAGGAAGCCATCTTATATATGCTCTAAAGCATCGTGCCGTTCGTTCTTGTGTGTTTCAAAAATGTGATGATGTCATGTTCCTTTAACGATGAATTAAACCCCGATCTGTTAACTTGACTTGACATGATTATGCCATGCTTGCGTGATATGTTTATATTCGATCATGTTATGTTCACCCGTGAGTATCATGCTTATGCTTTTTATACGTTGCCTACTTTCTATGATAAGTTAAAAATGATCATGCCATGTTTACTGGTTAATATCATGTCCATGATTGTTTATGTCATATACCGTTCATTGATCGTATCCCTGTTGTATTTATGATTAGATCATATGCCTTCACCATGCTTATATGATAACATGTTGTACTAGTATTGCTATGATATATTTTGTTGCTATGCTTGATCATATGTTGCACATTTGATTTTGTGGATGGGATTGGACTGGAGTAACCGTTGATCAAGTGCCACCGAACCGAGCTCTATTCGTGCAGCCATATTTTCCTGAATGGGCAGGCCTTGGCTTGGGCTATCGTTGTGCCTCCTACGGGTATCACCAAAGAGGGGGGGGGGATTATGCACGCACGTTACCCTGGCCCGGTAGGTGGTAATAATCTCGACATCCGGAGTTATTTACCCGGGGGTCCCTGCGGGGGGGGGGGGGGATAAAGTTTATGGACCATGTGAAGTTCAGGGCCATGTGATGGTCAGTGTCGGGAGGAAACAGGGATACCCAAGACAGTATGTCGGTGATACCGTAGGGAGGTTACGCGGTAGGCAAGTTTCGTTGGAGAAGTCCTAGTCCACTCCTGCGGTACGAGTTCCAAGGATCATGTGCGACAAATAACAAGGTACTGGATGGAGGAAGAACTCCATAGTGTGGGTAAAGTGCACAAACTCTGCAGAGTCACAATCTATTCTAATAGCCGAGTCCTTGGTCATGAATGTGTTGAGTTGTTGGTCATGCGATGACCGGATGGGTTGGGTGGTAACAGAGGACACCTAACTCGTTGAATGGTCGTGCGACGACCCGGATGAGTAGTGGTCATGAGATGACCCGATGTGGAGTCGGTAAGGACTCCGAGGTAAGCTGCATGATCATGAGATGATCATGAGTGCCCATGTGATGATTGTTATTGCACTAATCTTATTCATGATAATATGCTAAATTCATCATGTTAAAATTGTTCAGATTCATCATGTTAATATTGTTTAAACTGTTATGCCATGATAACTAATATACTCTAATAACTTGTGCATGCTTGAATGCCATGGATTTCTTTGCTTGGTGTATACGTTACATGGTTTGCTTGTTTGCGATTACATTCAAACGTACTCACATGGCTTTCATCCCTGGCTATTCGCGTAGCCAGATTTTCAGGTTTAGCTAAGGATCCGCTTTTCCTAGGAGGAGTCGAATCGTTCGCGTGCTAGGAGAGTAACCCAGTCAGATCCCTATGGATTGGAGCTCTCCAAGTCCGTGCTGCCGTAGACAGTTTATATTTCGCTACCCCATCTCTGTAATTAACCATCTATGGTGGTAATATATTTATTCAAGCCACTTTGGCTTATGAATCCTTTTACAGTTGTGCCTATGTTCTTAGTACGTGTTGTAAGCGCGCACACCAGAGTGATTCCTGTGCTGGTGTGTGGGCGACAGTCATCTGTGTACAATGGTATTCAGGCGGGGTGTCACACTTGTGCACGCAGATTTTTTCTCTTATAGAAATCATTCTTTAGAGGGGCACCAATGTGTTCGGCCAAAACTATTCATTTCGGATCCTTGATAAGTTTGTAGTCAGAATGAAGTTATTCATCAACAATGGCCTTATCAATTTTGAGGTTGAAACCTGAAAGGTTAGCAATATCTATAGGCTTTTCCTTCACTAAAACCCATACAGTTTTTGGGCACTTCTCAGGTTTCTAGTAAGTGCCATCAGGTATTAGCTTCCTTTCGAAACCAACAACTTCCTTCCTAGGATTCCTATGAAGGAGAGCCTTCTTCAGGATATCATATAAGTATTGGTGTCCCTGGACACTTTTGAACATACCTGTTTCAAACAAATCTTTCAACCTGAGGAGTTCCTCGGTAACAACAGAGTTTTCCTCATCCGAGGCATTAGTATCATCAATAACAGTAGGTGCTTTGCCTTTAGACTCAGTGTTGCTTCGTTCCAAACAAGATAAGCATGGCGAGTCAGAATAAAGTTTTGTTTCAGAACCAAGTTGAGCCATGAGAGAGAGGTTAACATTTTCCAACTCTTCATGAGCCTCTTTCAATTTCTCGAGAGCCATTTTCCTCTGAAGAAATTCATAGGTGAGCTTCTCATAGTCTACTGAAAGAAGATCATGCCGAGAGGATAGTTCCTCAAACTTTTCTTTCAGAGCAGCATGCTCATTAGTCAAAGTTTGACCTTTCTCTATCTCATCGATCAACAGGGCTTCTGATTTCTTAATGGTTTTCCTTAGCGAGTCCAATTCATCTTGTTGGATTGAAGAAATTTTAGTAAGTTTAGCATAGCTTATTTTTTAGTCAATTTCATAGGATGATAAATCATAAGTATCATAGGAAACTTTGGATGAAGATACATTTTCCTTGGCCATGAAGCAGTATGCAGGAGTTTCATCTTCACTTATGTTGTTGGTGAACAATGAGCTCGAAGCACCAGCCGAAGCAAATACCAATCCAGCAACACCATCAGATTCGGATCTAGACCCAGAGCTTGAGCCTGATTATGCTTTGGACCCAGAGGCTTCTTCTTCAGAGTTCATTTCTTTACCCAGATAAGCCATGGCATAGTGAAAATTGCTTCGCCCAGATGAGTGTGCCTTCGAAGAAGAACTCTCACTCTTCTTATGGTACTTGTTCTTCTTGTCATCATCAGAATCTTTCTTCTTGTCTCTTTGAGAGCTAGATTCATGTATCTTTGACTCATACCTTTTGAAGTATTTGTGTTACTTGCTTGAGGAATCTCTGAGAGAGTACTTTGATTTGTTTTCAGCTTCCCACAATGGGAAATCAACAATGTAGTGACCTGGTTTCTTGCACTTATAGCAGCAGTTATCTTTAGCTGGAGAACCTCTTGAGGATGAGCGGTGAGAGTTGTAGCTTGATTGTATTGAGTAGTAATTCTTCTTAGGATATGAAGAACTCTTTCATTGGAAACGGTTGAAACACTTCATTATAAGAGCCAAATCCTTCCCAATGCGTGTTGGATCATCTGATTCGCTACAGGAAGCAGAACTGACTTCTGTAGAAGAGTGGCGTGAAGCTTTTGCCTTGAGGGCATGTGGTCTTCTTCGGGAGCCATTCACGTCTCATTTCTCTTCTTCTTCCATCTCAAAGGTAGTGAGTCTCTCAAGAATATCAGCAACGACAAGGTTTCTGCAATCAGTCCTCTCTTTGATCATCAACACAATGTGATCGAAATAATCATCAAGAGAGCGCAGCAAATTTCTGACCACCATATGACTGGTGATATCATCAGCACCGAGGGAAATCAACTCATTGGAGAGAGCAGTGACTCTGTTGTAGATAGAGCCAACTTTTGTCCCTCGTGTCGCTTGAACCGGTTGAATTTGCTTCGGAGTGTGTCAACTCTAGCATATTCCTGAGTAGAGACACCTTCTCCAATCTTCTCTAGATAATCCCGGACACCTTTGACAGAGGGGATATTCTTCACTTCATGATATTTTTCTGGAGTCAAATGATTCGTGATGAATACCCATACTTCAGAATCAAGAGCCATATTCTTTGTCTCATCAACGGTGAGAACATTCTTGTCCTTGATTTGAACTCCATGATTGACAACTTCCCAAGAAGCTGAATTGATAGAAACAATGTTTCTCTTCATCTTGTCCTTTCAGTAAGGATAGTCCTTCCCATTGTAAACAGGAATAGGTTCGCCAGAGCGAACAGCTGAAAAACACATACTTGGCAACACTCTTGGAGGTTAATCCAAAACACGTAGAGGGTAGGGAGTGCCTAGCTCTGATACAAATTGAAAGAACAATGATGTGATCATGGGGGCAGGGGGTGAATGATCACTTAAAATTTTCGGAAGAAACTTCGAAGTGAATCAGAATTACTGGAAGGGAGGAACGACGATATAGAGAACTAGGAAGCAAAATGAATCGCGAAGCTAAACATAGTGAGTCCAATCACAGTGAAGAATAACATGGAAGCAAAGTAGTACAGAAGGTAAGTGCTGTAAGTAAAGATAACTCAGTACGCAACAATGTTTGTTCGACCAGTTCACACTCTGCAAAGTGCTACATCTGGTTGGAGGGACTTCTGATTGAACACATGAGCTAACCTCTCTCCGTACGTTGCTCCAGTGCACCAATCTCCTTGAGCTTGGCCTGTTTTGACTTGTGGTAGATTATTGAGGAAATCTCTGAAACCTTTGACAAACTTGAACTTCGAGGCGACAATTTCTCTTTGCTAAGACGACTCTCTAACGGTCTAAGAGGATTGCAGTCCTCCAAGATAACAAGGCTAGCAAACTTCCACCAAAGTCATAGTAAATCATCTCAGATCAATAGGTCTTTTGCTTCGGTGGTTGGCTTTTGGGTTTTGCTTCGGTGGCTTTCTTGGGATGCTCTCTGCAGTCTCTCCCAGGGAATAATCTCAAAGAAGCCGACCGCAAATGACGGCGGGGGCGGCGTATTTATAGGTGGCGATCCCAAGGTGCAAAATGATAGATCTGACCCGAAGCTACAGCTTCACACGTGTCCACAACGTTGGATTTATCATCAATGCACAAATTTACTTGAGGAACAAGTAAAGCTGACTCATGGTCTGAATTTTGATTCGGAAGCGGAAAGTACGAAGCCTTTGCTACCAAAGCTTAACTCAGCACAGATGATATTTCTCCTCTAAGGCTTCTCACTGAGTTTTGATTCGAACTGAGCATTTTCACAATAACTTTGGCTTTGACTTACTAACCCCTCTTGATAGTACAGTTTTTCCTATGACTCAAAGAATAGAAAAAAAGAACTACACAAAAACTACTAAGTCTAGCCCCGTCTTCTTCATTTCCTTCGGTGAGTTATGCTTTAGGGAATCATAACATTTTTAGGGGTCATCCTTCATGATAAACCTTCGCTCCAAGGAATAATCTTCGACATCATGTCCATCTTCCTTGAAGATCTTCCACATATCTTGTGCTTCATGAACCTATTCAACTGTTTACACTCGAAAACATTGTTAGTTCCTCTATTGTCTTGTCCAACAATATCCAAAACACATGGGGAAATTTTTTGCTCTTACACAAATAAAATCAAACTTCGATGACGTTTGTCCCTCTGTCACGCGGGTTTTTGTCAAAAAATATCCCCAATTTTGTAGTGTTATCAACTTCCCATTCTGTTCAACAAACTTGGCGATAACACTGTAAGCCCTACCCTTCCATTCATCATCCAACCAGTTGACGTAGCCACAAGCTTCATATCCCTGATTGATAGAAAGAAAGTACTATTTTCATTCCTGGATAATTAAATGGGAAAGCTACCTAACACCAATAAAATTAAAAAGGCTTATGATGTCTACGCACGCTTCTATTCTTGTAAACTATGTTGTGCCTCCAAGCGTAGAGGTTTGTAGGACAATAGCAGTTTCCCTCAAGTGGATGACCTAAGGTTTATCGAACTCAGGAAAGTAGAGGTTTATTTTTGAAATGAGGCAAAAGAAGCCTTTTCCTTATATTGAAATAGGAGGAGCAAATACAGGACTGGCTAGAGCCAGAAAAGAGAAAAAAAATAGGAAAAGGGGGTGGAAAACCCAAAAAAAAAGCGAGTCAGCTTATAAGCTCCGCTAGATTCTTGGCCCCAGCCAACACCCAATCCTTTCCTTCCTCCCTGATCTTGTGCATGATGACCGAGCGAAGCGAGGATTTATTATTGAAAATTCTCGCATTTCCTTCCTTCTAAATCTCCCAGGTGATAAGCATGATGGCGGTCCGCAAGCCTTTTGGGGAAGAGGAAGGAGTCATGGCGATGGCGTGCCAGTAATCCAACACTTTCGGTCTTCTGGACTCGAGACAACGGAGGAGGTCCGGGAAGGAAAGCCAACATACCGTAGCATTCAAGATCCTTCTGGAAAAGTGGCATTCGAAGAGGATGTGTCTTGCAGTCTTAGAGGTGCACCTACAAAATGGACAGTTAGGTTGGTGTGGACATCCCCTTTTCGCAAGACGATCAGCGGTCCAGAGCCTTTTTTGAAAGGAAAGCCAGGCGAAGAAGCAACATTTTGGGGGAGCCCATGTTTTCCAAACAATGCGGTCGAAGGAGCAGGGGAGAGTAGCCGCAAACTGGGCCTTGTAGGCAGAGCTAGTTGAGTAGCAACCCTTAGGTGATAAGGTCAAGGTAATAGAGTCTCGGGTGCCAGGGGAGAGCTGAACCATAGAGAGGAGATCCCACAAGCAGACGTATTGCTCCAGGTGATCAACGGTAAAGGATTCCACATTTATGTCCGCAACCCAATTTTGGCCTTGAAGAGCATCCCGAACCGTCCGACCCTTTCTTCTAGAGGCATTGAAGATTAAGGGGGCAACGACCCTCGATGGATTACATCTAACCAACAGGAGGACCAAAAGGAAGACTTAGCACCATGGCCGATAGTGACCCGAGTGGTGGCATTAAAGAGGTCTCTATAAAAACCCACCAAAGGTTTTTCCGGTGCCATCCATTCGTCCCATAACCATCGAAGCCTGAGCGTGCTAGAGAACCTCTCAAGGTCGAGGACCCCAAGGTCACTTAGCTCTTTGGGGCGGCATACCTTCTGCCAATTAACTTTGCATTTACCCTCGCTAACCACTTCATGGCAGGCCCAAAGCACACCGCGGCTAATTTTGGGGAAGGCTTTAAGGATACCCTTGTCCCATTTTAAAGCAGTCAGCAGGAAGATCGTCATGGAAGAGAGAGCGGACTTTACCATAGTGGTGCAACCCGCTCTATTAAGGAGTCTGCACTTCTAGGAATTCAAACGAGCAACCGCCTTATCAATGAACGGTTGAAGATTCGCCCGTCTAAGCCTTCCATGCGACAGGGGCAGTCCCAGGTACTTCGAGGGGAATTGGACGGTGGCAGCAGGGAAGTTTGCCAGGACCGACGTCTGGTCGATGTCGGAGCAGCGGATTGGAGCTGTAGAACTTTTTTCCATATTTGTCGCAAGGCTGGAAACCTCCCCGAAGCTTTGAAGGATAGTTTCCAGGGCCAAGACGTCGTGCTCCATGGGGGATAAGAAGATGGCCGCGTCATCCGCATATAAGGAGACACGGGGCCCTTGCAGGCTGCCAGACATCTCATGGAGAAAACCGGAGGGAGTGGCCCTTTCCAGAATATGCTGAAGGGGTCAATGGTGATGTCGAAATGGAGAGGCGAAAGGGGGTCCCCTTGCCGAACTCCACGCCCGTGAAAGATGTCCTTTCCAGGAATCCCATTAAGAACAACACGGGATGAAGCCGTGGATAACAATGTCGACATCAGGGCACACCATCTTTGAGGGAAACCGAGGCATTGCATGAGATCTAGCATGTATCCCCCTTGATGGTATCCCAGCAAGTCCGAAAGAAGGAAATGGAGAAGTCGTCAGGGCCCGGGGCCTTATCAGCCGGCATGTCATCAATCGCCTCCTTGATCTCGCGTTCGGAAAAGGGAAGACTAAGATCATCTAGAGGGTGGACAGTGGTGTTTAAAGCGGCCCAGTTTATATCCAGCTGGTGGGGGGGAGGGCGGCCTAAAGTTTGGGAGAAATGATCGAAGATGAGCTTCTCCTTACCCTTATGAGGCGCGGCCCAAACACTCAAATGCTTAAGCCTCGTGATGAGATTTTTGCGCCTTCTCGCGTTAACCCACAGATGAAAAAAAATTGTGTTGGCATCTCCTTCTCTGAGGTAGAAGATTCTAGAGGACTGTCTTTTCCGCGATCTATCCAGCGCAACCAGACCTTTGACACGACTCTTGAGATCAGCGCAGAGAGCCCTCTCATCAAAAGAGAGGGACCTGGATTCCTGATCCACATGCAGCTGGAGGATTACATCCAAAGCCATAAGAAGATAAAGCTTACAGTCGGGAAAAAGGGACCTGCTCCAAGATCTCAGAAAATGCGCCATGGATTTCATCTTATGAGTGATAGTATGCACCGGTTGGGAGTGGGTTGAAGGTGCAGAACAGGCCTGGTTAACCGTATCATGTAATCGTGGCATCTTGCTCCAAAAGGATTCGAAAAGGAAGGAAGGCGGCCTCCGAGGACCACTTTTATTTGAGGGCAGAATGGGACAGTGGTCTGAGAGGGAGGACGACAGAACCTGTTGCACATGGTTTTCAAACGCCAGGTCCCAGCTTGAGTTGCAGAAAGCCCGATCAAGCCGAACCAGGGTTGGAGATTTTCTCTCATTTCTCTGGGTGAACTTCCTATTCTGAAGGTGAATCTCTTTTAGGTGAAAGGTGGCGAGGGCCTGTCTGAATTGTCCCATGAGGCGAAAGTTCAGCTTGTCATTATTTTTATCCGCCGCTTGATAGATGCGATTGAAGTCTCTGATGATTAGCCATTTCATATCATCTGCGGGTTTGGCGGCAATAGCTTCCGCAAGAAATTCTCCCTTATCTACATCAACACTGGGGCCGTAGACCGTGGTGAGCTTGAAAACGGTGTCGCAAGCACGAATTGCAACGTCCGTCGAGATCAGATATGTGCCAATGTGAATGTTGGATATGTCGACAAATTCAACGTTCCAAAGCAAAAGAATGCCTCCGCGAGTGCCAACAGTCGGACGATGCGCAAAGGAGCGGAGCCTGAAACCGCTAATGTAAGCTACGGTTTGGTGATCAATGTAGTCGAACTTGGTCTCTTGAATACACGCAATGTGGCAGGGGGTGTCCGCAAGGAAGGCATGCACCGTGTCCTTACGGCCCTGATCGTTTAGCTCGCGGGTATTCCAATCATCTATATTAATATTTGGGCCAATCATGATGATGAGGTGTGAAGTGGAGATAGAGAAGCAGTCTGAAAATAATAAAGGGGGGTGACAAGCCTACCCTCAAAGGCCAGCCCGGTGAAAGGTTTGGCGCAACGCAAAGAAAAGCTGGAAAAAAAACGGACACGCGAAATGAAGCAGAGTCTTGCTAAGCAGCAACGTCTTGGGGATTTGGCTCGAGTCCGCTAGGGCCTCCCATGGCGATAAGGGATTCGTTTTCCTCCGTCATGCTATGAATGTTGAGATTGAAAAGCTTGTCTAAGGATTCAATCGACTTGTTTGGCAGCTGCGACTTGAACTTGTTGACATACGCCTCTATGGCTTGCATCAGCAACATCCCTTCGCAGGAAATCCCCACACTTGAGGTCAGATCAAGGTTGTATTTGTCCATGGTGTGCATCATAGGCTTGGAGCTCAAACGTGCACTGCGCCTTCATGTCGAGGAGGGCTGGGAGGCGGACAGTCGAGGGGCGCGTGGCATAGCAGGCTCGGGGAGAGGTAGAAGCGGCACCTGAGGTCGAACGAATAGGTCTTCGGTGGAGTTGAGGGCAGGGCCTATGATCGGAGAGCCACCGCGTGTAGTGGTGTCGTCAGCTGGGCTGGAAACATCGCGAGCCTCCGTGGAAACGGGGTTGTCTAGGGCCTCTTCAGAGATCATATCGTCTTTAGGAACATCTTCCCAGCAGACCTGCACTTGCATTTGTTGGAGAAGCTGAGACGAAGTTGCAGCTTGAGAAGGAGCGGGTGAAGCCACCATAGGATCCTCCATAACGTCGTCCGCTTCCCACGAGCTGGGCAAGGCATGCTCGACATTCGCGCGAGGGGAGGAGAGGCCAGCCACGGCGAGCCGATAGAGAGGGCGCGCGGGACGCCTTTGATGGCAACACTACAGTCCCGGTAGGCCCCATTAAACAGAGGGGTGACGTTGGAGAGGTCCTGAAGCCCCGACGCACCTAGGGGTGAAGAAGCGCTTCGAGGCACCGTGCTCAGACAGGCCACAATGATGGACTGCAACTGCAAAAGGGAAGAGCGACGAGAGCCCTCATAACCACCAGAGGAGTATCCAGAGGAGTGACAAGAGCCGTGGTTTCGCCGCTGGCCACCTGCCAACGAACGGTCTCTGAAGTGATGTGCACAGGAGGAAACATGCCGTGACTGCGCATGGTGCCATTTGCGCCGATCCTCCTCGTCATTGTCATCATGACGGCGATGCTTGCGGAGCTCATGGTCATCGCAGCGGGAGCCGAAGCGAGAGAGGCAGCGGCAGCGGTCCTCGTGAGCCCAGGAACGAGAGCGGCAGCGATCACTGCCCGTGGAGCGAATGGAATCAACATACCCATGCCGCCTGGAACGGAAGCGGGAGCGGCTGTCGCGACCGCCCGAGCGAGGGCCACTCTCCAGGCCTGGGCCGACCACATCTTCGCCGTGAACGCTGTGAGCCGACCCCCGTTCGCCGAGAGCAGGGATGGGAGCCGGCAGGACGGAGCCCGATTCTGCGCTCACCAGCAAGCCACCAATGGTAGCCAAGTGGCATGGCGGGACGGTGTGCAAGGCAGGCCTAAAATCAGAGATTTGCTCGCCGCCGTCCAGAACCAGCGCCCCGGTGAAGTCCTCAACCTGGTCGATATGCAGCAGAATTTTGAAGTAGATGCTTCTCTTCCATTGTCCCGGCTTGTCCTCCTCGATGCGCACCATGGAGGAGAGGCCCATGGGTGCCTTGTTGACGAGGGTGCACCAAAGGACCTTGGGCATGCGATGCGGGGTTGTTTTCCAAACCCACATGCCGAAGGTAGAGGTGCCCTCCATTGTAGTGAAGCCGTCTTCGAGGTGTTGCACCGCGCACTTCCTACCGACGAGTTGATCCACGATCTGCAGCCTCCAAGCGAAGGGGGGAAGCCCATCAATGAAAACATGGACCCGAAAGTGGAGGTTAGCATTGTAGGCGTTGGAGACCGCACGCCATGGCCGGAAGTGGATGTCGAGGTCGTCGAGCTTGAAATTGCAGCGCTCCGTTCGCATCACTTTGTTGCGCAGCTCCGCGGAGGAGAACTTGACGAGGTACTGCTGCGGGAATTGGGAGCTCACCAATAGCTCCGACTCGCAAAGGCGGAATTTGTGGTGGAAGGCATCTTCGACGTCGATGCGGTCTGTTCCCGACGGCGCAGAGAGCACCCAGGCCACGACAGTCGAGACGCTCACGATCGAGGTCGTAGGAGGTGGCGATGTAGCACGAGTCTTCCGCCATGCACGTGGAAGGGTGGCCCAGGAACGTCGTTCCTGCAGAGGTGGAGGTGCGCCCGCCATGTTCGCATAGTGTTGTGTGGGACGATGCAGGGCAGGCTCGCGGACGCGCCGGCTCGAGCTGGCGGTGGCATGGTGCTCAGAATATTTGCGGAGAAAACAGGGGCGCACACCTCCCTTTGAAGGCAGGGGAGGCGAGGAGGCGTGAGAGGGAGGGGCGGCGGCAGGCCAACCGGGAGGACGCGACCCTTCAGGCCTCACGACGAGCACAGCGAAACATAACTCGTGTCCATCCATCTTCGGCAATAACTTCTCTCGGGCCCTCCGTCACCAGGGGAGGCGGAGATGAAGGAGCCGAAGCTCCAAGGCGACGCGGAGGGGAGAAATCTTCCTCGAGTTCAATGTCGGGGGCTGGCACCACGAAGCACACGGTCTTGCGCTCGCAATGCGGAGGACGACGCCTGAAGGTGGAGGAGGAATGGATGATGCCCACCGGAACGGGCGCTGCTAGAGACGAGGCGGGCGGACATCCCTCCTGGCGCCAGGGGGACCTCGCGTAGATGGACTCCTGGTCCACTAGGGAGGGTTCGTCGAGGGAGGGAGGCACATAGAGCATGCTCCGAGGTTGCCGCCGAGCCCAGCCAGCTCTCGTCGACGAGGGAGAGGACCGCGAGGGGACAACCACCACAGATCTGGGAGCCCTCGCCCCAGAAGTTGAACACGCCGGTAAGCAAAGGAAATCTGGCCGGAAGTTTGGGGGATGCTCGGAGGAGGTGGAGGGAGTTTGGTGGAGTGGGAGGAGAGACTGGAGGAGATAGGAGCGCCGGAGTTGGGGTGCGACGGCGGGCGGGCGCGTCGCGAGAGAGACCCAAACTAATGGTCATTTTTCTTGGAAGTTACGTATAGGGAAGGGAAGTAGAGGTTGAAGATGGTCTCTCTCAAGAAACCTTGCAATTAAGATACAAGAAGTCTCTTGTGTCCCCGACGCACCTAATACAACTAGGAGTTGTATAAGTGCACTAGTTCGGCGAAGAGATGGTAAAATATGGGTGATACGTGTGGCAAAACGAAGGAATATAAATCTGTAATAAAAATTACAACAAGCAAATAAGTAGTAAACGGGAGAACAAACGATATTGCAATGGTGGAAACAAGGCCTAGGCTTCATACTTTCACTAGTGGTAACTCCCAACAACATTAACATAGTCTAATCACATGATATTTCAACTAAAACATGCAAGGAGACGTAACTCGGAGGTCATTCCTTTGTGATCAAGAGAGGATGAGAATTATGTACGGCTAAAAATGCACACCTCGGAGTTCGTATTTCTCATCTATGGATTTCCCAATGTCACCGCGGCCATCCAAAGAGAGTATCACAATCACCACAACATATCTCAAGGCTAGTCAAAGACAAGCACCAAGAGACTCTCTGTAACAGCCCAGTTTTCACAAAAATTAAAAAAATTGTTTTTGGTGTGAATTGTTTTGATTGTCTGATTTGTTTGCGGTGTTTGCATCCCCGATTTATCGATCGGCGATTATTTTTCCCCCTCTTATCACGTATCGGACGGAGACCGACCCTTGCCACTCTGACACTCGACCTTTGCGACACCGGTTTTCACCCGAACACCGTCGCGAAAACCGCACGAGACCAGCCGCAGCCAACGGAACGAAAAACCCCGTTTAATAATTAAGCGCGAGGTGAACGCCGCCGGCTCGACGTGCTGATCGCGCAGTTCGAAGTTTTACCCGAATCGGAGGTACTGCGGACCCCCGGCGGTCAGAAACGTGAGCACCGCGCGCGCGAGATAAAAACCGGTGATGTTTTTGCAAACTGCCAGCCACCGGGGCTATATAAAGACCACCACACTCCCATCCCTTTTCTAGGGTTTCCCTACCACAAAATTGCAGCCACACCCCCATTTTGTCCCCAATTTTCGTAACCCTAGCTCTCAGATCTGAAAAACTGCCCCCTTGCGATCTGGACCGTCAGATCTCGCGATCCGACGGCCCAGATGCGCCCACCTCTCCACCTCTCCTCTCTCTCTCCTAGCCAGCCGCCCGAGGAGCTCATGCCGCCGCCGGTCGCCACCCCGGCGAGCAGCCCACCGTCGCCGGCCACCCCTCTTCCCTCTCCTCCTCCTCTCACCTTCCCTCTCCTCCACCTCTCACCTTCCCTCGCCTCCTCCCTGCAGGACAAGCCGCCGGCGCCAGGACGGCCGCGCCGCCACACCATGGACGAGCTCGGGGAGCTGCGCCACCCCGGTGCCTCGCCCCGCGCCGCCAGGGACCCCCATCGCCCCGGCCTCCGGATTCGTGGCCCGCCGGTGCCCTCCGTAGCCCGCCTGCCTCGCCACCTCGGGCAGCCCTACGCCGCCGCCGGCGTTCGGCGCCGCAGCCAGGCTACGTCGGGAGGACGAGCCTCCCCGATCCAGCCGCTCCAAGCGCCTGGACCGGCCAGGTGGGCCGGCCAGCCAGGCTCCCCAGGCGGCCCAGCAGCCCCTCCCGTGCTCTCTGGCCAGTGGGCCTTAGCCCATGAGTGAGGCCCCTTTTTTATTTTTTTCAGCCTCTGTTTTTTTTTCTTGTACTAAATTTCTGCTAAGTCTTTTATAAACTGCTGCTGATTCAATTTTCCACTGCGATTTCCCGTTAAACCGTAGCTCCGATGGACGTGCCCCCAAAACGAAAGTTGCTCAGTTTTGCGTGCTCTAGCGTTCGTATGTAGCAAGTTTTTCCGTTTGAGCTCGTCTTGATTGTGTAATTGTGTGCTGAACAGGGCATCAGACCGTTAAACTGCTACTTTTCCTGTTAGATGTTGTTGTTATTATTTTGTTGCAACTTTGCATGATGATTGTAACAAATCCATGAGGCCTATTGCATTGATTCTTTCTCCTATGTGTTAAGCATCATGTGTACTTCAGTTCTATGCTTTAACTTGCCATGTTTGACTGCTTTAGCTATATTAAATCTTGCCCCAAAGTGGTGATCCTGATGTTAATGTGCTGCTGTGCTGAAAACTGTTATTTTGTTGCAACTTCGGTCTACGAGTGTGTCGCGACCGTTTATCGGAATTGAGTGATATCAATTACATATTGTTAAGCATCATGTCTACTTTCATTACATGTATTGCATCTTCATGTAAGCATTACTGGTCATATAGATGTTTAGCTCCAAAGTTGGTATGCTGCTGTTTTTGACAGCCACCTCTGTTTTTATCTAAGTCTGTTACTTTTCGATGCCATGTTGTTTGCTTAATATCTTTTGATCTATGATGCCTTTTTGCATGATTCTTTTTGCCATGCCTTCCATGTCATGTCTACTTTAATTGCAAGTCATTTGTGAGCATGTCTGCATTCATTACCCTGTTTGTGCATTGCTATAATTTGTGCTTCGTGATGTTGGCAGTTTGTGCCCGTAACTTGTTTTGCTTATATCTTTTTAACCGTAACTCCGTTTGGAGTGTTCTTTATATGTAACTTGATTAGTTTTTCGTGTACTTTGTGTTTATGCTATTGTTTGCTATTGTTAACCAAACTAAAATATGGTTTAGGACAGAACAGTACCAAATCTTTTAATCATCATGCGGCACTTAGTGTTATGCCATGTTTAGGTGGTGCCTCACTTAAATTGACTAGCATAGATAGTTTACTTTGTGCTTCACCTCTTGACATGTTTGTGTGGTGTGCCATGCTTGCTTGAGATGCCATGTTAATAACCGTTGATTGGTCACCTGTAGCTAAGCAACTTGAACCACCGTAAACGTGCGGTATTCGTCGTGTGTGACGAGTACTTCACTTAAATTGTTAGTAACCGCTTTCGACGATAGGTGCGATGCCTCGTGTTGCCTTCTTGTTGATGCTTGCTCTTTTATTGCTCCGTAGTAATAGTAGTGCACCGTTGATTGCTTTCCAGTGTTTATCGTCTTGTGTGCTTCCGCGGGTACCTCTCGGGGACGATGCGAGCGTGCGATCGACTACACCTTCGGATCCCAACTTATCAACAGGCAAGGACTATACATTACTTATGATCCATTCTATTTCAACCAGCGGTTTGCATGCTAGTGTAGGTTAGGTTCGATGTTTGATCCTACCACATGTTTACAGCCTCTTTCAAACCGATACAGCCATGTCCCCTCCTAGCAAACCTTGTACTGCTATGTTACTATTGCTCGTTGCTCAGCCCCTGCTTAGTATGCATGCTTAGGATGCTACGATGTTACCCCCTGTTACTCCGGGGTTTGGAATATCACATTATTATATTGTTGTTGATGATATGATTATTATAAATGTTGACTATATTCGACGAAGGATGGAAGGTCTAGGCTATCCCGCCCCGACGCTTTGTTCCATTCGAGTCACCTAGGATCCGAGTTCCGGGTATTGGTTTTAAGACTGAGAGTGCCTAACCGCGTGTGGGATTTTATGGGGTCCCCTTTTCTTACCTACCTAGCTTCAAACATTTCTAGAGGTGGCCCAATCTGATTTACCATTTGAAAATCGTGTGTGTGTCTGTTGGGTCGCTCTTGGCAGATATTATTTAAAGCAACTTGGTCCAGCGGAGACATGGTTTCTTTGTTGGTCCACCCCAGGGAGCTAGGGGGCTGTCCACATCTGTTTGGGCAACCTATCCGACCTCATCCAGATGGTAGAGGCCGATTCGAGAGCGCGGCCGGCTTTTGAGTTGGATGTCGACTCACCGGGGGCCACCCGGATTTGTTCGTTGTTAGCTAGAGGGACTTGTCGTTTCGGATCTCTTGGAACTAAATCATAAAATGGTTGCCTGTGATGGGTAGCAACTGAGAGATATGGGCGTGCGTGCGGAGCCTCGTAATGGGAAGTTGGTACACCCCTGCAGGGTTAAATCTTTTCGAGAAGCCGTGTCCACGGTTATGGATGACTTGAGACCTACTCCTTGTTCATAGACAACAACAGCTGAGATAATTTTAATATAACTTGATCAACGTGTGTGTGCCTTGACTGCTTCTTCTTCGTCGGGATGCGAAGAGGAGGACAAGGATATGATAGGTGTTATGTTTGCGTAGTAGTTGATAGCAAGACTTGTTGGAGGCGATTCCTCATCGAATGCTTGGCTTCTTATCTTACTCTCTAGATCGTTAGCCACTTCATAAATTCTAGTGCGGAAGAAACCTCACCACTTACCCCCTCCTTACCGTAAACTACTAGTTGTCCTAGAATGACGAGTGATGAAGTCCTTGCTGGGTCAGATGACCACTACAGTTGGATGCTGAGTACTTCTGTACTCATGTACTACCCCCAAACTCTTTTAAGGGTTCTTGATCGACAACAGGTATGGTGACCGACGTTTCACGTGGAGACTCGACGACGACTAGTTAGGCGGATCCCGGCGGAGGGCCTGGACCCGTGTTGTTATGGGACCGATGTTTTTCTCTTTGCCAGTAGGCATTTTCTTGTAGTCTGTACTCAGACATGTATCTTCCACTGTTGTATTGTATTTGAGGCAGTTGTATGCCGATTGTATGAGATGTTGTATCCTGTATCAGTAATGTTGTGATATCATGTTGGAAATCCGGGGCATATGACTTCGTCATATGTCGCGGTGGGACCGATATGTGCTTCGTCCCCGGATTTGGATGGAAACATCTAGATCTGGAACAGTACCGCATATCGGGCCTTACACTCTCAATCTTCAATCAATTCGCAAAAGAGGAAATCACTCATGAAAATATTCTTCTAATCCATGTCCAATAGACCGCTGTCACCATGGTCTTGGAGATTATACTAGATAATATCAAGTGAGTACATCAATCCAATACATAGAAGAAGGGGAAACAGCATGGGATCACCCTAGATTAACATAGCCTATGATCACAATCAAGATCACATCATGGGAGAGAGAATTAACGACATAGCTACTATATAAGGCCTCAACTTCGAGGAGGAACTACTCCCTCTTCATGGAGGGAGGAAGCAACATCGATGGAGATGAATCCGGGGGCACTTCCCCGTCCCGGAAGGGTGTCGGCAGAGGGATTCTGGTCCCTCGAAGCTTGTTGGCGATGACGGCGGAGATCGGAATCACTTCTGGAAAAAGGAGTTCTGGAATCAGGGTTTCCTCCGCGGGGGTAAAAATAGGGACAACGAGGGGCACCAGGGGAGGTCCCAGTCGCCCAGGCGGCCTTGTGGCTCGGCCTCGTGGCTCGGCCTCCCCGTAGGCCATCCGGGTAGGCCGCCTGGGAGACAGGTGGCCCCCTCCGGCTCTCCTTCGGACGTCTGGAGTCTTCTGGAACGCTGATTTTTTATATATATTTATGGATTTGTTGGAGCTCTGTAAATATGGGTAAAAACCTGTAACTTACAGACATTAGCAGACAGAAACTGGCACTGGGTGCACTGAGTTACTAGGTTAGTACAAATTTGTGTAAAAAGATATGAAAGTGTAGCAAAACACATAGCAATGTCACCTAAAAGAGCATGGAACAAGTAGAAATTATAGATACGTTTGGGACGTATCAGCTTCTTACAAAGAAATCATCTACCGATGTCAAATATCTCGGTGCGTACTCGCCGAGCAAGGCTCTATCCAATATGCCCATAACTTAGCATCATCTCCAGCGTCTGCTTTTCAAAAGGTCCATTGTATTCCGACATCATTTTCTTATCGTTGTGACAACTGTAGTCAAACTCCGACAGATCTTCTATATCCTAAATATATATTGAGTGCTATGTAGATCGATAAGAGCAAATTTGATAGAAAGAAAGAGATTCATAGTAGTGATTGACCCGAGAACATGATTTGGAGTAGTAGTAAACCATCCTGCTGATGACCTTAGGAACGGGCTCGGAGTCCTCCGTCGTGCCGCAGGTGCTCACTGTGAGATCTACTCGTGCAGGCATAGACGGTTCCCTAAATAGCCTACGAGTGGTCACCATTAGGCCGATGAGTTGGCCTAGTGATTGTGCGCTGGCGAGACGCCGTCGGATATCTTGTTAAAGGGATTTGATGGGAGATCACAGTGCGTGTGCAAAAGGGGTGTGGAGGGAGGAAATCCAGATTTGTGGTTATAAACATAATTTTCAGCACATGCTTCACTCATGCGTCATCCGGTCAAACCATGTGCGATGCTCACCACCTGCTCAATATTAAAAAAAATTGTTCATTGTGAAATAATTGAGCTATGTTCTAACATCGGGTGGTGCTGGATTTGGATCCAAACTTGGCCATCAACGCTTAGATAGGACCGCACACTCTTGATGAAAAAATCCCGCCTATTTCCTCTAGGTCATTCATCATTGGTCTGGAGGGTATGCATATTTGGATTAACGAGCGCTGCTGGTGGCTTTGTGTGAACACTCTGCTCTGTGCGAGAACGGGTGGGTATCATGCATCATTGGAGAATGGACGAGCAAGGAGTGAGCGGAGGTGGCTACCGCACATGAGCTTTATTAAGGTGTCAGAGTGGGAGATCGGCATACTCTCCGCTCAAGTAGTACTAAATACAACAATCTTCAACAGTTTAACTAGTGTTGATTAATTAGTGTCATCACAAGCACATGGATTTTATTTTTTGTGCAACAATTAAGGTCGTCACATAGTTGTGTAACCCTTTGATCGAGTATCCCCCGTTCGAAAGAGATTTTTCATATATGCAACACATGCATATGTATATGTGACACATGCATATGCTTATGCATATATATATATACATGTCGTCTATTCTACAATCGATGATAGAATAATATTCTGCAATAATCTCGTACTTCCCGAGATGAACTTCTCGTACTGCTTCTGCATTACACTGTTGTACTGCTTTTTCGTGAAGTCGGTATTGCTCTTTCTGTACCTGTGTAGTAATTCGCTCGTAAATTCTAAACCGAAAATCAGAATTACACAAATGATATACAATTAGAAAGGTACAGAAAATTCTCAACTTTTTTGTACTGTGACTTTTTTCAAAATTTTAGATTTTTAGTTATGAATTTTCAAAAAACAGAAATCATCACAAGCTGATTGAAAAGTGTTTTGAACGAACAAAGTTACCCACTTCTCGGAATAGCGCAAATGATATACCGTTGTAAAGTTACTAACATTTCCAAACGTTTTTATGTTTTAATATTTTTCAAATTTTGCATAGTTTTTGAACAATTTTTAAATACTAAAAATCAGTTTAATTAAAAGACGATCATGGATCATTTTTGGATATCAAAATGATGCACATGATATGGCGTTAGAAAGGTACTGAAATTTTCCATCTTTTTCGTGTATGTGACACCCTGGATTTTGGAACTTTCTTTTTCCAAAAACTTTTCTAATTTATTTCTGGATTTGCCATTTGATTTGGTTTTGAGCACCTCTTTGGACTTGAACTTGAGCATAATTTCCTTCCATGCTCAAGTGGCCCTTGTTTCCAATCCTTTCCATTGCCATTCCATTGACCCACCTCATCCAAGCCATCATATATTCAAGCCTTATATTCCTTTTTCCAATAAAAGGAATATTCCCATTATTTGAGGTTTGTGAAGCAACCCCTATTTATATTTCTCCATAAATCCCCAAATAACCCCCTCATAATTTATGTAATATCTTGCCAAATTCTCCAAAAAGATTGCATGGCCCAAATGGATTTCTCCCCTAGAGAAGTTCATTTGTCTGTGGGGGCAGAATGGAGCTTTGGGAAGGGAGTGTCATTTCTCTTGATCCATTGCTGGTGAAACTTTTTGTGCAAGCTCATACGATCATATCATTGATATCCACCAAATTACACCACCATTTTCTTAGCCAAACTCACACAATAAATTCCCAAAGTTCTGGTGCAGCAAGGGGGCATTGTGAAGCAAGTGCATGATAGGGGATCCCATTTGCCTTGAAACTTTTGGAGCATGATCCTACCACCATATAACTCCACCAAACCAAATGTGAGACAAATCCCATCCACCATGTGAGTGCACCGTCAAGTTTAAGTTTCTGGTCAGAAGGACACCTTGTGAAGCAAGTGCTATCTAGGCTTGTCCAATGGCCATAAAATTTTATACACATGTGCACCATGCCAAATAACTCCAGTACACCAATGTTCAGCCAAATCCATCAAGCCTATGTGATTCTAGATTCAACTCTACATTTCTGGTCCAATTGGGAATTTACAAAGGAAGTGCTAGCTAGCTTGATCCAATTGAGATGAAACTTGGTAGACATACTCACCCTAATATATGATCAAGCTCAGCCAAAACTCATGCTTAGGGGAGCCATGTGCAAGCCATACAACAGTACAAACACCTTCAGCCCCCATGGTGCATTTGCAAAGGAAGTACCATGTGCATTGATTATTTTGAGCCCAAACTCCAAAGTATTCTAGTCCTTCCTATCCCTAGCCCAGAAGACAACCTGGCACCACCCCAAACACCACCATGTGAGCCCAGCTTGTGCCTCAAGTTTGCTGCATCAATCTTTGCAGAGAAGATAAGCCCACCCTGTTCATCTTTTAGACAAAATTTAGCACAGTGGTGATCTACAGTCAAAGGACTTCACCCTGGACAACTTTGGCCACGCAAGATCTTATCCTAAACACCAGTGCGCGTGGGGAGCAAGCATGTGGCGTGCTCTGGACGCGCTCCGCGCGTGTCCGACGCGTCCACATCTAGCCACTGTGCGCGTCCGTCATCTCCTGGTTGTCTAGCCGCGCTGCCTGGCTTTGCTGAGCACGCGTGGTCCACGCCACCCCGTCCCATCGCCCTCGATGGCCGCCAGCTCACCCCACGCCATGGCCGCGCTCCGTTGTCCCTGTTCGAGCCCGCATCTGCCTCCCCCCTATAAAATCCATGCTCCAGAGTCCCCCATGGCATTCAGCGCCTCCCCGGCCTCTCCTAGATTCTCCCCCTTCCCAATTTTCTCGCCGGAGCCCGCCATTCCCCACCTCGGGCGCCATTGCCGCCGCCTCCCTCCGGTGAAATTCTCGCGGCCCAAGCCCTCCCCTCCTCCTGTTCCGCTGTTGCGGTCTCCCGATGTGCCGGCGCCCCTCGCCGTGCTCCGTTCGGCCGCGGGCCAAGTGCCTGCTGAGCCCGGCACCGGCCACGGCTACTGCCGCTGCGCCCCGCCCCGCCCGTGGGGGCCGTAGCCACCGGCTGAACCGCGGGGCCCCGAGGTTACCTACGGCCGCCCCGGAGCGCCGCGCCCCAAGCCCCGCCGACAGGCCTCCCCGCCCCGGCCACCAACGACGGCAAAGCCCCTGGCGACCCTCCTCTTTTCGTGCCACGGGAGGAAGAAGGAGAGAACAGGGGAGGAGAGAGAGAGAAACTGTCAGGTGGGACCCGCCTGGAAGTGAGAGGAGCCCCGGGCCCGTTTCCTTTCAGTGGAGGCGCCTTCCCTTGGAATACATTTTCCTTAACTGAAAGCGTACTCTGCGCCTCTTCAGACAGGAATACACCTTCCCTGGCCGAAAGCGTATTTCTCCTCTTCTTCAGCCCGAAATACGCCTTCTCCACACCGAAAGCGTATTTTCTCCAAAAATCACCCCCCGACACCGTTTCCTTCATATCTCCACAACCGTAGCTCCAAACGAGGTGATTCTTTTTGCATTGTTTTCGTATCGAGCTCCTCTTCGTTTTGGCATAGGTTTCATGACATGATTTTATGTTGTTAATTGCTGGTCAAACAAAAGATGGTGTTTCACTTTTTCTTCGTTGCTTTATTTCAAAATATTTTGCAGGGTGTGTCGGTGTCGAAGACCAGGAGTGTTTCACACCTCTCTGGTAAAAGGCAAGACACAATACCCTTTGCACCTTTGCAAAGCTTTGACGTGCTTCTAAAATTGCTTTTTGATGATATGCACATATCGGTGACCGTGATCATGTTGCCATTTTATGATTGATGTTATCATTGCCATGCCATCCTTGAATATGCTACTACTATGATATGTTTTGCCATGTTACATCCATGCTATACTTTGATTATGTCATTGCCATGTTATGTCCTGAATCATCGTAAAACACAACATACCAACACCATGTTAAGTTGCTCATGTTATTTCTGTGCTAGTTCATGCTATGCCTAAGTTATGCTCAACTGCATTCATACTGTTGCCATGTTAATAACTTAATCTTTGTAACATGGATAATTTCACCATCTAAAATGTGTTTGATCATATCTGAAATCATTATGCTAGTATGCTATGCATTGTTATGATCTGATGCTACTCTTGCTGCACCTGATACTTGTGTTTGCTGTTGGAGACATGCTTCATGACAAGGTTATCAGGTGCCACCGAACCGAACTTATCCGTGCAGCCACATTTGCTTGTATGGGCAGGCCTTGATTCGGTCTACCGGTGGGTTCTCTTATGTGTATCACCAAAGAGGGAAGGCTATACGCGGAAGTTGCCTTGGCCGGGTAAACGGCGATAGTCTTGAGAGCCAGTTTGTTATGCGCGCAGGTCCCTGCGGGGGGGGGGGGGGGGGACAAAGTTTATGGACCATGCGATGGTCAGGGCCATGTGATGGAAGGTGTTTGGAGGACACAGGGGCTACCCAAGAAGGGATGTCGGTGATACGGTAAGAGGGACACGCGGTAGAACGGTCTCGTTGGAGAAGTCCTAGTCCACTCCTGCGGTACGAGTTCCAAGGATCCTATGGGACAAGTTCCGATGTACTGGATGGAGGAAGATATCCATAGTGTGGGTAACGTGCACAAACTCTGCAGAGTCACACAAATCTATTCGAATAGCCGCGTCCACGGTAATGGACACAGTTCGTACTAGGTCACACCATGAGATCAACATGAGTTCGGTGGTATGTCTGTGGTAAGTGATTGGTCATGCGATGACCCGTTTGGTCGTGCGATGACTTGTGGAAGTGCTTGGTCATGCGATGACCCGTTTGGTCGTGCGACGACCCGTGGAAGTGATTGGTCATGTGATGACATGTTTGGTCGTGCGACGACCCGTGAAGGTGATTGGTCACGATGTGACCCGGTGCTTTAGTCTGTAAGGACTCCAAGGTAAGCCTCGTGGTCATGCGATGATCATGTGGGGTCCAGGTGACCTTAAACGATGATTGTCTGTGCATTAGTCTAAATGTTGATAATATGCTTGATGGATATCTGTTTGCATGATATTGTTGCTCACATGTTTATCTCACTAATATACTTGAACCTTCTAATGCCATGTTATTGTTTTGCCTTGTTCCTTTGGTTGTTGTGAGCTTGCAACTACATTCAATGTACTGACCTGGTGTGTCATGCTAGATTTGCAGGTCGTGCTTTGGATGCATAGGACGAAGTTCCCAGTGTTTGTGAGCTAGGAGGTGTCCCAGCCAGTGTCCCTGTGGATTGGAGTTCATCGCCGCCGTTGTTGTTCCGCTGCCGAGTTATATTCCGCTGCTAGAGAGTTATGTTGCTGCTTGGTGTAGAGCCGAGGCTAGCCTGAGGAGCAAGTTGTGTCTCCGCTAGCATTGTAATAGACCTCGTGTACCCCTATCTTTGGTAATAGAAAGTTGTTCAGTTCTATATCAAGAAGTGTCGTGTTCCAGAAAACTTTATCTCTAGGCTGGAGCACGGGGTGTTCCGATCCTCTGAACTGGGGTGCCACAGTGTATTAATGTTTTTCAAATTCTACATAATTTTTGAGCAGTTTTGAAAATACTGAGATTCATTCAAAATAGACGAACAATAATTTGATACTAATTTTGTAACCACTTCTCGGAATAGCACAAATGATATACCGTTGGAGACCTACTGAAATTTATAAACATTTTTATGTTTTAAGTTTTTTCAAATTATGCATAGTTTTCGAACAGTTTTGAAAATACTAAAATTCAGATCTATTAAAAGATGATCATGGTGTTCATTGGACCTCAGAATGATGCAAATGATATGGCGTTGGAAAGGTACTGAAATTGAGCAAATTTTTCATTTTTTAACATTTTTCCAATTCTTCACGGTTTTTGAACAATATTCAAAGTACCGAGATTTTTTTCTATTCTAAGGAAAGATAGTATTGTACTTCTCTGAAATATGAGTTCCGTACTGCCCGACAATAAAGAAGTTTTTGTACTGCTCAAATGATTAAATTGTAATGCCCATAATTTTTCCCAGAGGACTGCAATGCCCTCTACATGTACCTTGTACTTCTGTGTATATGAGTTTCGTACTGCCCAATAATAATAATAATAATTGTACTACCCGAAATAAATAAGTTGTACAGCTCGGATTTTTTTTAAAGAACACAAGTTTGCCCTGTACTTCTGTGGAATACGAGTTTCGTACTACCCTGCAATATTATTTTTGTATTGCTCAAAATGATTAAATTGTATTGCTTGTAAATTAGTTTTACATAACTCAGCCCCCCTCGACATGTATCTTGTACTTTTGTCTAATATGAGTTTTGTATTGCGCGAAAACAGGAAAATTCAGATCAATTAAAAGATGACAACATATAGTTTTGGGATCTCAAAATTATGCAAATTATATGGCGTTAGAAAGATACCAAAATTTCATAAGTTTTTAATGTTTTAAGTTTTTTTCCAATTCTTCACTGTTTTTGAACAATATTCAAAATACCAATATTTTCTCTGTTATGAGAAATAGAGTTTTGTACTTACCTCCGCATATATTTCCTACTTCCTGGAATAGGACGTTTGCCCTGTGTGTTGCCCTAATATTGTACTTCCTGTAATCACAGTCGTTTTTGCATTCAATGATAGGAGTTCATGTTTTTTTAATTACTGGTGTTTATTTTCTGATCTTTCTGTTTTTATACTTCCCTAAACTGTATTTTTATACTTCTCGATCTTATGGATTTGTATTTCCTGTTCTACTAGTGTAACGATCGAAATGAATCAATGGTACTACCCAGGAAAAATGTATGTATTGCCTAGAATGAATACATGGTAGTGTTCACCAATATAAAAATGTACTGCTAAAAATGAATAATTTGTGTACCGCCTAGAATGAATAAATTAATGATACTGCACATAGTGAATCAATGTTACTGCTCAGAGAGATTCAATGGTACTGCTCTAGATGAAACAATGGAACTGCCCACTCAAAAAATATGGAGTAATATTTCTACCGAATGTACTATGACAATTTTACATTGAGACTATTTTTATTATAATAGTTATTAAATCATCTAAAAAATTATGGACTATGACGGCATTAATTGTGCACTTCCCAAAATGTATCAACGATACAACCCAAAATGAACCAACATTACTGCCCAAAATGAATAAATGGTACTTCTCGAAAAAACATGATTGTTCATTGGTACTGCTCAAGATTGATCAATGGTACTGCTCGAAAAAAATGATGTACTGCCAATACCGCAATTCTGTATTTTAAATCATTCAAACAAGTATTTCCTAGCTCAATGGGATGTTCTTCCCTCAGCTGCAAAAAAATAACCATGCAGATTCATACATAACAATTAAACTAACACACGTAGCCCACCGCTGAACATTGAGGAGGCGGGACGCTGCCGGAAAGGCCCGAGCGAGGACTGCAGCTTAAATCTGGTGGTTCACCCTTGTAGGGATCTTATTTTGGCCCTGCACTTTTGTACTTAGTAGTCGGTGGACAGTGGTAGCGGCGTAGCCACTCCGTCCGGTTAGCGCAAGATGTAAATAGCAATCCGGAAGGACCCGAGAAGTGCTTTGGTTCCGGTAAAATCCCCTACAGGGTAGTAGTAATGAATGCAGTAACTCTTTAGGCAACTTTTTCTTTTTTGTACCTCATGGATACCTTTCAATATCATTGGCCTTCGAGAGAGAGAACATCCGACAAGCGGATTCCGGTAAATTTCCTTTGAAATCTTGCATGGCTTACCGGAGGAGAACCGCAAGAATTCTCCACTGTGTGCGGTAGGCGCATTTTAACGAGAACACAGATGGAAATATTAGCAGTGGGTACTTATTTCCACTGGTTTTCCTCATGTATAAAGCGACTTCAAAAACCGAGGGGTTTGCAGAAGTTCAATCTCTCAAGGGTGCTGTGATGGTGCCTCGGTTCGAGGTCCGAGTTGTGCGGTTCATTCCGGTGAGTCTTTCCGGGAGACTGGTACATCCGTCCGCACGGGTGCTTGACGGGGACTCCATCCCGGTCTCTCCGGGATGGCTCGATCCCGGGAAGTGAGGACCAACCGTTGGAACCTTATCCTGGGCAGGTACGGAGCCTTCGCGGGCTACCCGAAGTCGAGCTTTATCGGGCGGACCAATAGCGACAACTTCGTACTACCCGCGCTAGGAGGATTCAATCGTCCGAGTGTGATTGATCTCGCGGAGAACCAACGTCGATGGACGGCGTGGTCTGGCATGAATCCCTTTCCAAGGCAAAGCGAGGGTGAGGCCTCGTGCACTCTCCACCTTGGGTAGAAAGGTGTGTTCCGGGAATTATCATCTGGGAAGGACAAACCATCCGGCCCAAGCGTCCAAAAATATGTTGGGGAGAGACCTCCGGCACGTAAAACATCCGAGATGTCATCCCTGTGGACCTGTGAGGCGACGTTTCGCGAAGAACCCATGAGGGTACCCCGAGAAGCCCCCGAGCGCAAAAACCATATAACCACCGTGACGGGCATGGTGAGCGGCCGCTCGTGACGATGCCAGCACCGACGAAGCTTGTTACAACTCGATGAAGATACAAATAAACTCCACAACCTACACAAGGAACAAACGTTCCTGTCGACGTGATCGTCTGCCCTCCTTGTAGAGCCACTCTGTCGGGGGTCGAATCCCTCAGGCCCTCCTTCTGGCGCCACTCTCCTATCGGGCTAGAAGGAGGGGAGAACAGAGGCGATGCTGCCCTGAGAACACCTTCCGAGAGAGTTTCCCCGGGAGGGCAGGTCCCGGAGACCGTGAGGGACGGGGAAGGTTGCTGCGGCATCGAAACGGCAATGGGCTTATGCGAGTAAACATGGGGGTTTACCCAGGTTCGGGCCGTCCGAAGACTAAAAGACCTACTCCTGCATATCTGATCTTCTTGCTGGTGGTGAAGTAGAACACAGTACAAGGCGATCTTCTAGGATAAGATACCCTACACTATAGTCCACTATACTCCTCTTCTTGTGACGGAGTTGCTCGCCCTCCCAAGGGGAATCCTTGGGAGGTCTTCCCGGGAAGCTCTGACGACGAACTTCCCTGGATTCTTTGGTGTGGATACATCCAGAGGTGGATGCATGGAGGTGGTAGCTAATTCCTTCTACTCTCCCTTATTCTCTTCTCTCTTTTCGTTTCTTCTCCTTGCCTCTCTTCTTTCTCCGCTTCTCTGATCCAGTCCCCCCCCCCTTCTGGTGTTGTTGGCGTCTCCCTTTTATAGACTAAGGGGCTCGCCACAGTCCCACTGACAGTTACAGAAAGAGAGGTTATCTTATGCTTGTGGACACGAGGCGTTCCGGGATTTTCCGGGAAGGTCTCGTGGCGTCGCAGGGACGATTGGAGCATGCATGCGCTAAGTACACACGAGGGATCCCGTCAGGTGTAAGCTGCCTCCTGTCAGCGGTGCATGCTTGTCTTCTAGTGCATTGAATACACTGTCTTCTTTGTCGGGCGGTGGGAGCCAACTGGATGACTCCATCCTCCCAGAACTGGTCCTGCGCACTCTTCCGCAGCGTTTCTGGCATCTCCCTGCCAGAATCCTCCATGGTCGTACTTGGGCTTTCCGAGAGGCGTAGTCGGAACCAGGGAAATGTGGTACCCCCGGTATTCGGTTACTGACAGTATGCAAATCAGAATTAGGATGGTTTTGCATGTGCTGCAGAAGTCATGGGTCTTGTGTTGGCTCACGAGCACTCGCCCCTGCACTCCTCAGCGTCAACGGCGGCGGTCAACCTCTAGCGCACGTGTCGCCCATTGAGAAAGCCACATCCATGAAGAGCCTCACCGGAACGTGTGCGCATGTCACCAGCCGCCGGCCTTATGGCGCCCACGCGGTGAGCCTCCATCACCTCCGGACACAGCGTAGCCTCCATGGAAAAGGACGAGAAGATGGGCATGGGCGCCGGCGGAACCGGCGACGCCGGGCGCATACTACGCTGCCGCTACTCCCGTCTGACCGCGCGGCCTCCCAATCTATCGTCGATGGCCGCTGGTCTTCTCCTCGGCGGCAGTGTCCTCCGCAATAGGAACCGTCGGAGAAGATCTTGAACCACAATGGACGCACTCCTCGAGCAGACTCCTAAGACTTCGTCACTGACCGATGCAAGCAACATAGAACAGAGTCCAGCGGAGGGAGGCCAGGGCGGCGCCGACGCGATGGTAGGCAGGCCGGGGAGGGCGGCCCGGGGGAGGAAGGTCGTGGGCGCCGGGGTTGGGGGTGGAACGTGGGACGTGGGCTTTTGTCTGTTTAGTTTTCTTTTCTTTTATTTGCTTTATATAGGGAGTTCATTGTAGAATAATATTCTTCAATCGATTGTAGAATAGACCTACCCTACATATATATATATATGAATATATATGAATAAAATCTTTCGAATTAGCCACACATCCAATGGAGAATCCGTGAGCGCACCTCCTCCAGATAGGCGACGAGGAGCTGCGAGTCCCGCATGATCTCGATGCACTTGATGTCAGACTCGATGGCGGCTCTGAGGCTGGAGAGGATACCCTCATACTCGGCGATGTTGTTGGACACCTTTCCACCATAATTGAAGCAGAGATGCACTGCATAGAACAATTTATTCCCCATTGGAGAGGTGAGTACCACACTAGCCCCCACACCTTGGCGGGAGAATACACCGTCGAAGTGTAGGGTCCAACCACATGGAGTGTCCATGCCCTTCGAGACGAACTCCTCCTCGTGAGGCTCCTTCGGGTACGGGTTCGTCCACTCAGCTGTGAATTCAGCAAACAGCGAGCATTTTGTGGGAAAAACACGCGAGATGTTCTCATTGGAGAACTTAAAGCGAGGCCTTTTCTACGAGTGGATACGAGGAGGAAGAGTCGATCTTGTCGGAGAGAAAGCACAAGAGAGACACAGGGATTTACCCAGGTTCGGCCCCTCAATGAGGTAAAGACCTACTTCCTTCCTTTCTTGTATTATATGTTGGAGATCTCGATTACAAGGGTGTTGTATGTCGTCAGTGCCTCGAGAACTAGTCTAAGATGATTCACCCTTTGGACATCCCAGGGCCTCGGCTTATATATGCGCCGGGTCCTAGGGTTTTACAATGAGTCCCATCAAAACATAAGGTGGAGTCCTATTCTATCTCCTTGGCGGCTATCTTGTCCCCCAACATGGATAGGCTCCTTCCTTAGGCGTCGACCTTTATCTTGCGACACAACCCAACTCACAGGCTGAGTCCTCTTTTGGGCCCTCTCTTCAACGAGTCGGACCACAGGCCAAATCAGTTCGTCTTGAGTACTGAGGCCCTATTATTAATGTTGTAAGGTCTCTGAATCATCCCCCTGACTGCGCCCTTGATGGTTCTGGTGGTGAGGAACTCCAGCTCGAATGGTTGCAGTTCGATGGCCCGCTCAGCCACGCGATCCGTTACATTAGGATTACGGAGGACTTGCTCCAAAGGGAAAGATATGATTACCTTGATGGGGTGATCATCGAAGTAGTTGGGCAGCTTCCTTGATGCCATGAGGAGCGAGAACAGGAGCTTCTACGGCATTGGATAGCATTCGCGAGCGTCCCTAAGCACCAAGATGACAAACTAGACCGGGTGCTCGACGAGGCGTGTGATGGTGGAAGCAGTGAGTGGCTCTTCTATAGGCTCCTTTTGAGGCTCCTCCTCGGGAAGGTCTTGTCCTTCAGTGTGGATCCCCTGAGTCGGAGCGGGTAAGGACTCCCCCTCACTAAGCCTCGGGAGGACCAGCGGGTCAGTGCTTGGCACGGCAGGAGCTTCTTGGTTCCCGTCCTTGATTGGCTCTCCTATAGAAACTTCTTCCCGATAGAGGAGTGGGACCTTCGTGAGGCTGGTTGTGCCTTTATCCTTGATGAGTACGTATTCCTCGCGCTCCATGATGAGGCATGCGTTGGCTGAGTGGGGAGTGGCTGCGCGGTAAAGCAGCAGCGGCTCTTTAGGGCACGAGGCCACATCACTTGAGGGATGATGAGATACCTCTTGGGGCCCTCAAGCGCAGCATCAGCTTCAGGAGTCCACTCAAGACCTTCCCGAGGAGGAGTTGGTCGCATTTCCTCGATGGACCGGATCTTGTCGGGATTAGCCTCAACGTCGCAGTGGGAGACCAAGAATCCCAGGAGCCTACATGAAGGCACCCTGAAGACACATTTAGCTGGCTTAAGCTTGACGTTTACCTTACGAAGGTTGGCGAACGTCTCCTCAAGGTCGGACAGGAGGTAGCTTACTTCACGAATCTTGACCACGATGTCGTTGACATATGCCTCTGCGTTCACACCCATCTTCAAGCCAAAGGGCATGCACACATAGTTTTACACCCCATTTTTTTCCGCGTGCGCCTGGGAGATGATCGACTTCTTCCTTGGTGGAGGTAAACCTTCAGGCTCGATAGTGTCTTCGGGAGAGGGGAGAGCGAAGGCGGCGGCCGCATGCGTACACGACCTATTGTGGCACCGGGTATTCACCTTATCATCGTTGCAACTTCCGGCACATGAGATGACCTGTTGCGGCACCGGGTATTCACCTGATCATCATCGCAACTTCAGGCACAGGACCAGCCTTCACCATCGTTGCGAAAATCCCCATTTATATTTACATGTGTTATTTTATCGGGCGGTGTTTCGAATTTTGTGCGATTCTGACTTTGTTTGGTAGGTAAGCCGTCGGATATGGCAGACATAGTAGCTGGTACTTTTCCAGACGCGTATTTGCAAAATGTCGCGTGCATTGTCAGCCCAGCCCACCCAAAAATACTAGGCTCATATCCCAGCAGAAGACAACATGTTGTGGCCCATTTATCCTTCCCCAAACATCTAATATAAAAGGAAGGAAACCCCTTGCCATTTGCAGTAACCCTAGCCTACCCTAACCCTCCACCTACCTCTAGCCGCCGCCACCCCACCTCAGTTTCTGTGCACAACCAATCCCCACTGCATCCAGATCTGGAGAAGCCTACCAGAAGCCTTGGTCCGTCGGATCTAGATCGGAGGGCTCCTGTGCCGCCACATCACCAGAACCAGAAGCCAGCCGTGGAGGCCTCCCGCTCGTTCCCGAGCCGCCTGCCATGGATATTCTCCCTTGGACACCTCCTCTCGCTCACCTCATGCCGTCGCGATCTTGCCAGCGAGCAGCGCCGCAACTCATCGCGCCGGCAGCCCCCGGTGAGCCTCTCCTCCCTCACGCCTTCCCTCTCATCTCTCCCACCTCACGTCGTCTCTCTCTTTCGCCGCCATGGAGCTTCCTCGGATCCTGAGTCGCGCGGCCCCTGGACACCGTCACCGGCTAGATCCAGCGACCGACAGCCAAATCCGCAGCACTGCCGGCGCCGCCAAGTCTTTGCTCGTTGGGAATACCCGTTCAAAAAAAATAGCCAACCTCGCAACGCTTGTGGGACGGCCACGCCCATGCCGCGCCCCAAGGCCCAGCGACCAACGCCTCCAACTGGTCTAGCCCGTGCCCCGGTTGTTGCTCCCCTTCACCCCGTGCGTTCGCCCGCCATCCCGCGCCCACCCCTGCTCATGGGCTTGGCCCGCTCGGTGAGCTCCCCCTTCCTTCTCTTTTTTCCATCTGCGAGTCTGTTGGGCTCGACCCATTAGCGTTGCCGCTGTTTAGCACAAACGGCTGGATATAATTTCCAGCGCCACCCTCTTTAGCCCGTTTAGGGTTCTTTCGGCCCGGTAGACCTTTTATTTATTTCTTGTTAGAATAATTGTTGATTGTGTTACCGTTTTGCGAGGCTTATATCTTTTAGACCATAGCTCAGATTGCGACGCGTTCTACATTTAACTTGCTTAGAATTTTTCCTAGTTTAATAAAATGTGTTCCTTTGCCATTTTGGACTTGTCTACATGTTGTTTCACTACTAATTACATGCCATGCCCCTGTAAAATGTAATAGGCCATAACTTAGTAATTGTACCTCTGATTAAAATGTTCTTTATATGCAACTTGACAAGAATTGTGTGTAGATTATGTTTATGCTATTGTTTGTTGTTGTTAACAAATATAAAATAAGGTTTAGGGTATAACAGTAGTAAATGCAATAAATGTTATGGGGTACTTAGCACTTAGCCATGTTTACAGTGTTACATCATTTAAATTGACTAGCATAGATATTTGCTTTATGCATCACCTCTTGCCATGCTTGTGTGATATGCCATGATTGTGTGAGATGCCATGCTAACAACATTTCATCATGTTGTGTAGCTAAACAACTTGAACCATTGTAAACGTGAAGCATCGTTGTGTGAGATCGATACTTCACTTAACCTGCTAGTAACCGCTCTCAACGGTAGCTCCGTATCGCAGTATCGTACCTCGTGTTACCTTCCTAATTTTTGCTTGACTGTGATTGCGTCGTAGTAATAGATGCATTTCCATTGAATTGCTTTCCAGTGTTTCCTTCCTGTGTACTCCCGCGAATACTCTCGGAGATGATGAGAGTTTGCGATCGACTACACCTTCGGAATCCGACTTATCAACAGGCAAGGATATGAGGAGCATCCTACCGACATCACCATGGATACATCTCCCCCACGTCGACCTTTGACGAGAGCACAAGAACGTGACATCGAGACTAAGGTGAACTCGCTCCTATTCAAACCACACTTAATTGCATGCGAGACTTGGGTGCTTCCTCATGTGAATATTCTATGCATCATCGGGTACCAACGAGACACCTAAGAGGAAGCCACAGGACAATTGAAGGTCACACGGGTAGAGGAACCGTGAGAAGCCAAAGGGAAAAACACCTACCTCCAGGAGTCGGACGTTCATACCCCAGGTCGGACCATCCGGACCGAGGTCAGACTGTCCGGGCTGGAGGTCGGACCATACGGAAAGGAAAACCCGAACTCGGGCTTCAGTGTCAATTATTCGGACGTCCAGACCATAGTTCGGACCGTCCGTGATGGAGGTCGGGCCGTCCGGAAAGCAATGACCGAGGTCAAGTCTCGGTGGTAATTGTTTGGACGGTCCGGACCCTATGTCGGACCGTCCGGTCTGAGGTCGGACCGTTCGGACCCTGGGTCGGACTGTCCGACTGGGTCAACGCGTCTGAGATCTGCCTACGTGCAACAACTGGGCTACGGCCCGTGTACCCCTTGGTCTGAGACCTAGACTATAAATACTCGTCTCCTACCTCCGTTTTAGGGTTAGCTAATATATTAGCTAGATTTGAGAGAGCTTAGCTCCTACTTTCCTTTTCGGAAACTAGATCTCTATGAGATACTCTCACAATCCTTCCTCTCCCCGCTCATAGAAGGAGAGGCCCCTGTTCTAGTATTAGAAGGAGCGGGAAACTATCAACATTACCTCCGTTTGTATATGGATCTTGAGATGTGTGGTACTTATGTGTGGAGGGCACCAGGGGAGGTGGCCCCCTCTCAGGCAGCCTCCTGGCGGGGCCAGGGGTTTGGCCGCGCCGCTTGGTCGCCTGGTGTAAGGCCCGATATGCGGTACTGTTCCAGATCTAGATGTTTCCATCCAGATCCGGGGACGAAGCACATATCGGTCCCACCGCGACATATGACGATGTCATATGCCCCGGATTTCCAACATGATATCACAACATTACAGATACAAGGATACAACATCTCATACAATCGGCATACAACTGCCTTAAATACAATACAACAGCGGAAGATACATGTCTGGGTACAGACTACAAGCAAATGCCTACCTGCAAAGAGAAAACATCGATCCCATAACCACACGGTCCAGGCCCTCCGCCGGGATCCGCCTAACTAGTCGTCGTCGAGTCTCCACGTGTAACGTCGATCACCATACCTGTCGTCGATCAAGAACCCTGAAAAGATTTTGGGGGTAGTATCATGAGTACAGAGGTACTCAGCATCCAACTGTAGTGGTCATCTGACCCAGCAAGGACTTCATCACTCGTCATTCTAGGACAACTAGTAGTTTACGGTAAGGATGTGGTAAGTGGTGAGGTTGTTGCCGCACTAGCATTTATGAAGTGGCTAACGATCTAGAGAGTAAGATAAGAAGCCAAGCAATCGATGAGGAAATCGCCTCCAAAAGTCTTGCTATCAACTACTCACCCAATCATAACACTTATCCTATCCTTGTCCTCCTCTTCGCATCCCGACGAAGAAGAAGCAGTCAAGGCACACACACACATTGTTCAAGTTATATTAAGATTATCTCAGTTGTTGTTGTCTATGAACAAGGAGTAGGTCTCAAGTCGTCCATAACCGCAGGGGTGTACCAACTGCCCATTACAAGGCTCCGCACGCACGCCCATCTCTCTCAGTTGCTACCCATTACAGGCAACCATTTTCTGATTTAGTTCCAAGAGATCCGAAACGACAGGTCCCGCTAACTAACAACGAACAAATCCGGGTGGCCCCCGGTGAGACGACATCCAGCTCAGGAGCCGGCCGCGCTCTCGATCTGGTCTCTACCGTATGACTCCAGGTTTGGATTGCCGGTTAATCACACATGGGACACCGGGTGCTCATCCGGTCATGATGGGCCAGCAATGGAACTACGTCCTCACTGGTCCGGGTTGGTTTAGAAACTACTGGTGTACGACCAGCACACACACGGTTTCAAATGGTAAAATCAGCTTGGGCCATCACTAGAAATGCTTGAAGCTAGGTAGGTAAGAAAAGGGGACCCCATAAAATCCCACACGCGGTTAGGCACGCTTAGTCTTAAAACCAATACCCGGAACTCGGGTCCTAGGTGACTCGAATGGAACAAAGCGTCGGGGCGGGATAACCTAGACCTTCCATCCTTCGTCGAATATAGTCAACATAATAATAATCATATCATCAACAACAATATAATAATGTGATATCCCAAACCAAGGAGTAACAGGGTAACATCGTAGCATCCTAAGCATGCATACTAAGCAGGGGCTGAGCAACGAGCAATAGTAAAATAGCAGTTCAAGGTTTGCTGGGAAGGGACATGGCTGTATTGGTTTGAAAGAGGATGTAAACATGTGGTAGGATCAAACATCGAACCTAACCTAGACTAGCATGCAAACTGCTGGTTGAAATAGAATGGATCATAAGTAGTGTATAGTCCTTGCGTGTTGATAAGTCGGGTTCTGAAGGTGTAGTTGATCGCAAGATCGCAACGTCTCCGAAGGTACCCGCGGAAGCACACAAGACGATAAACACTGGAAAGCAAGCAACGGTTGCACACTATTACTACGGAGCAACACAAGATCAAGAAGACATCACACGACACGGCAACGCGATACAGATCTATCGTCGAGAACGGTTACTAACAGTTTAAGTGGGGTATCGGTCACACACGACGAATACCGCACGTTTACGGTGGTTCAAGTTGCTTAGCTACAGGTGATCAACAAAGGTTGTTAACATGGCAACTCAAGCAAGCATGGCATACCACACAAACATGGAAAGAGGTGAAACATAAAAGAAACTATCTATGCTAGTCAATTTAAGTGAGGCACAACCTAAACATGGCATAACACTAAGTGTCGCACGATGATTAAAACATTTGGTACTGTTCTGTCCTAAACCATATTTTAGGTTGGTTAAAAGCAGCAAACAATAGCATAAAAACAAAGTACACGAAAAACTGATCAAATTACATATAAGGCACACTCCAAACGGAGTTACGGTTAAAAAGATATAAGCAAAACAAGTTACGGACACAATCTGCCAACATTAGGAAGCACACTTTAGAGCAACGCATAAACAGGATAATCAATGCAAACATGCTCACAAATGATATGGAACTAAAGTAGACATGACAGGGAAGGCATGGCAAAAAGAATCATGCAAATAGGCATCATAGATCAAAAGATATTAAGAAAACCACATGGCATCGGAACGTTACACACTTAGAGAAAAACTGAGGTGGCTGTCAACAACAGCAGCATAGCAACTTTGAAGCTTAATAACTATATGAACAACAAGCATATCATGAAAATGCAATACATATAATGAAAGTAGACATGATGCTTAACAATATGCAATTGGAATCACTCAATTCCGATAAACGGTCGCAACACACTCGTCGACCGAAGTTGCAACAAAATAACAGTTTCAGCAACAGCACCACAACAACAACAATTATTAGCAGTTTAACGGTCTGATGCCCACTTCAACACACAATTACACAATCAAGATTACCTCAAATGCAAACGCTCACAAAACATGAATTAAAGTACACGCAATTCTAAGCATCTTTCATTTTGGGGGCACGTTCATCGGAGCTACGGATCAACGGGAAATCGCATTGCAAAAACAGATCAGCACACAGTTACAACAATTACGGACTTAGAAAAAAAAACAGGAAAAGAAATAAAGGAAAAAAACAGAGGAGGGGTCGGGCCGGCTCACCATGGGCTCGGCCCAAGTGGCCTAGAGGCCGGCGGTTGGGCTGCTGGCGCCTAGCTGGGCCGCCTGCTGCTGTGGGCCGGCCCACGTCGGCCATTGGAGGAGGCCAGCCGGCTCGAGCTCCCTCCCGAGCACGACCGCAGGCGGCGGCGGCTCCAATGCCAGCAAGGGGTGTGACTCGGCCGCGGGAGGACCCGACGAGGGGCAGGACGGCGGTGGCCGGCTCGGATCCGGCCGGGCGCGGGCGGCGGGAGGACCCAGGGCGACAGCGGCCCGCTGGAGGAGGCGCTCGGCCTCGGGTGCTCCTGTCCATGGCGCGGCTCGGCCGTGGCTTCCATGGCCGGCGGCGGTCCTGCACGGAGACAGAGGAGAGGGAAGTTAGGGAGAGGAGGGAGGAGAGGGAAGGAGAAGGGTGGCCGGCTCCGGCGGCTACTTCGGTGGCCGGAGCTGGGTTGGCCGGCGGTTGCCCACGGGCAAGGTGGCTCGGGCTCCACGGGAGAGAAGCTCGGGGTTGGGGAACCAAACTGATGACATGGCACAACGCGGTTCGTCTTATCTGGATCCGACGGATCAGATCAGCGGTCTGGATCTGAGAGGGAGTTGGCTGCAATTGTTGCTAGGGTAAACCCTAGAAAGTGGTGGGAGTGTGGTGGTCTTTATATAGCCCAGGTGGCTGGAAGTTTGCAAAAACATCCCCGGTTTTTCTCTCACGCGCGCGGTGCTCACGTTTCTGACCGCCGGGGGTCCGCAGGACCTCCGATTCGGGTAAAACTTCGAACTGCGCGATCAGCGCGTCGAGCCGGCGGCGTTCACTTCGCGCTGGAACCGTTCTGAGAACACTTTCCGGCGCGCTATAATAATCGTTCCGTTGGCTGCGGCTAGTCTCGTGCGGTTTTCACGACGGTGCTCGGATGAAACCCGGTGTCGCAAAGGTCGAGTGTCAGGGTGGCAAGGGTCGGTTTCTGTCCGATACGAGATAAGAGGGGGAAAATAATCGCCGATCAATAAATCGGGGATGCAAACACCGCAAACAAATCAAACAATCAAACAATTCACACCGAAAACAAATTTTTTAATTTTTGTGAAAACTGGGCTGTTACAATACAACACCACCAACAAGGGATCTCGTCCCGAGATCCTGGACGATCCGGGGGAGAGGGGGGAGAGAAAAGAGTCGACGATCTTCAACACCACCAACAAGGGACTTTGCTCCATGTCGACTTCGAACTTCTGTCGAGATTCTTTCCGCAGAGAGACGACATCATTGGGAAAACGAAACCGTATGTGTCAAGAGGAAGAACGACAGCTAAAACCTGGTCAAAGGGTTAGTGCTTTTCGACGCAAGTCGTGAAAACACCGGGCAAAAGGAGGGAGGGTAAAGGACGACCCAGATGATATCCGAAACCGGAGAAGATAAAGGTACTACAGGAATTCCCACCTGAGATCGGAATCGAGACAATACGCTGCAAGCAAGGCATTGTAACGGTTCCAAAACTCCACACCTCGAGATCCTAAAGTTTGAAAGGGATAAGTCGAGAGTTAAAAACACTTACGGCACTTGTCCTGACCAGAGAAAGGGTAAGGAGTAAAAGATTCCTACTCTCCGATAACTAACTTAGTAAGTACAAAATAGTTTTTTTCTAGACTCGACTTCGGCCAGAGAAGGGATCCTACGGTCGGTAAGGCTCTGATACCAAGTTGTAAGGCCCGATATGCGGTACTGTTCCAGATCCTGATGTTTCCATCCAGATTCGGGGACGAAGCACATATCGGTCCCACCGCGACATATGACAAAGTCATATGCCCCGGATTTCCAACATGATATCACAACATTACAGATAAAAGGATACAACATCTCACACAATCGGCATACAACTGCCTTAAATACAATGCAACAGCGGAAGATACATGTCTGGGTACAGACTACAAGAAAATGCCTACCGGCAAAGAGAAAACATCGATCCCATAACCACACGGTCCAGGCCCTCCGCCGGGATCCGCCTAACTAGTCGTCGTCGAGTCTCCACGTGTAACGTCGATCACCATACCTGTCGTTGATCAAGAACCCTGAAAAGATTTTCGGGGTAGTATCATGAGTACAGAGGTACTCAGCATCCAACTGTAGTGGTCATCTGACCCATCAAGGACTTCAGCACTCGTCATTCTAGGAGAACTAGTAGTTTATGGTAAGGATGTGGTAAGTGGTGAGGTTGCTGCCGCACTAGCATTTATGAAGTGGCTAACGATCTAGAGAGTAAGATAAGAAGCCAAGCAATCGATGAGGAGAGTTTGCGATCGACTACACCTTCGGAATCCGACTTATCAACAGGCAAGGATATGAGGAGCATCCTACCGACATCACCATGGATACATCTCCCCCACGTCGACCTTTGACGAGAGCACAAGAACGTGACATCGAGACTAAGGTGAACTCGCTCCTATTCAAACCACACTTAATTGCATGCGAGACTTGGGTGCTTCCTCATGTGAATATTCTATGCATCATCGGGTACCAACGAGACACCTAAGAGGAAGCCACAGGACAATTGAAGGTCACACGGGTAGAGGAACCGTGAGAAGCCAAAGGGAAAAACACCTACCTCCAGGAGTCGGACGTTCATACCCCAGGTCGGACCATCCGGACCGAGGTCAGACTGTCCGGGCTGGAGGTCGGACCATACGGAAAGGAAAACCCGAACTCGGGCTTCAGTGTCAATTATTCGGACGTCCAGACCATAGTTCGGACCGTCCGTGATGGAGGTCGGGCCGTCCGGAAAGCAATGACCGAGGTCAAGTCTCGGTGGTAATTGTTTGGACGGTCCGGACCCTATGTCGGACCGTCCGGTCTGAGGTCGGACCGTTCGGACCCTGGGTCGGACTGTCCGACTGGGTCAACGCGTCTGAGATCTGCCTACGTGCAACAACTGGGCTACGGCCCGTGTACCCCTTGGTCTGAGACCTAGACTATAAATACTCGTCTCCTACCTCCGTTTTAGGGTTAGCTAATATATTAGCTAGATTTGAGAGAGCTTAGCTCCTACTTTCCTTTTCGGAAACTAGATCTCTATGAGATACTCTCACAATCCTTCCTCTCCCCGCTCATAGAAGGAGAGGCCCCTGTTCTAGTATTAGAAGGAGCGGGAAACTATCAACATTACCTCCGTTTGTATATGGATCTTGAGATGTGTGGTACTTATGTGTGGAGGGCACCAGGGGAGGTGGCCCCCTCTCAGGCAGCCTCCTGGCGGGGCCAGGGGTTTGGCCGCGCCGCTTGGTCGCCTGGTGTAAGGCCCGATATGCGGTACTGTTCCAGATCTAGATGTTTCCATCCAGATCCGGGGACGAAGCACATATCGGTCCCACCGCGACATATGACGATGTCATATGCCCCGGATTTCCAACATGATATCACAACATTACAGATACAAGGATACAACATCTCATACAATCGGCATACAACTGCCTTAAATACAATACAACAGCGGAAGATACATGTCTGGGTACAGACTACAAGCAAATGCCTACCTGCAAAGAGAAAACATCGATCCCATAACCACACGGTCCAGGCCCTCCGCCGGGATCCGCCTAACTAGTCGTCGTCGAGTCTCCACGTGTAACGTCGATCACCATACCTGTCGTTGATCAAGAACCCTGAAAAGATTTTCGGGGTAGTATCATGAGTACAGAGGTACTCAGCATCCAACTGTAGTGGTCATCTGACCCATCAAGGACTTCAGCACTCGTCATTCTAGGAGAACTAGTAGTTTATGGTAAGGATGTGGTAAGTGGTGAGGTTGCTGCCGCACTAGCATTTATGAAGTGGCTAACGATCTAGAGAGTAAGATAAGAAGCCAAGCAATCGATGAGGAAATCGCCTCCAAAAGTCTTGCTATCAACTACTCACGCAATCATAACACCTATCCTATCCTTGTCCTCCTCTTCGCAACCCGGCGAAGAAGAAGCAGTCAAGGCACACACACACATTGTTCAAGTTATATTAAGATTATCTAAGTTGTTGTTGTCTATGAACAAGGAGTAGGTCTCAAGTCGTCCATAACCGTGGACACGGCTTCTCGAAAAGATTTAACCCTGCAGGGGTGTACGAACTGCCCATTACAAGGCTCCGCACGCACGCCCATCTCTCTCAGTTGCTACCCATTACAGGCAACCATTTTATGATTTAGTTCCAAGAGATCCGAAACGACAGGTCCCTCTAACTAACAATGAACAAATTCGGGTGGCCCCGGTGAGACGACATCCAGCTCAGGAGCCGGCCGCGCTCTCGATCTGGTCTCTACCGTATGACTCCAGGTTTGGATTGTCGGTTAATCACACATGGGACACCGGGTGCTCAGCCGGTTATGATGGGCCAGCAAGGGAACTACGTCCTCACTGGTCCGGGTTGGTTTAGAAACTACTGGCGAACGACCACTACACACACGGTTTCAAATGGTAAAATCAGCTTGGGCCACCACTAGAAATGCTTGAAGCTAGGTAGGTAAGAAAAGGGGACCCCATAAAACCCCACACGCGGTTAGGCACGCTCAGTCTTAAAACCAATACCCGGAATTAAAGTACACGCAATTCTAAGCAACTTTCATTTTGGGGGCACGTTCATCGGAGCTACGGATCAACGGGAAATCTCTTCGCAAAAACAGATCAGCACACAGTTACAACAGTTACAGACTTAGAAAAAAAACAGGAAAATAAATAAAGGAAAAAAAACAGAGGAGGGGTCGGGCCGGCTCACCATGGGCTCGGCCCAAGTGGCCTGGAGGCCGGCGGTTGGGCTGCTGGCGCCTGGCTGGGCCGCCTGCTGCTGTGGGCCGGCTCACGTCGGCCACTGGAGGAGGCCAGCCGGCTCGGGCTCCCTCCCGAGCACGACCGTAGGCGGCGGCTCCAACGCCGGCAAGGGGCGCGCCTCGGCCGCGGGAGGACCCGAGAAGGGGAAGGACGGCGGCGGCCGGCTCGGATCCGGCCGGGCCCGGGCGGGCGGCGGGAGGAACCAGAGCGACAGCGGCCGGCTGGAGGAGGTGCTCGGCCTCGGATGCTCCTGGCCATGGCGCGGCTCGGCCGTGGCTTCCATGGCCGGCGACGCTCCTGCACGGAGACAGAGGAGAGGGAAGTTAGGGAGAGGAGGGAGGAGAGGGAAGGAGAAGGGTGGCCGGCTCCGGCGGCTACTCCGGTGGCCGGAGATGGGTTAGCCGGCGGCTGCCCACGGGCAAGGTGGCTTGGGCTCCACGGGAGGGAAGCTTGGGGTTGGGGAACAAAACTGATGACGTGGCACGACGAGGTTCGTCTGATCTGGATCCGACGGATCAGATCAGCGGTCTGGATCTGAGAGGGGGTTGGCTGCAATTGTTGCTAGGGTAAACCCTAGAAAGGGGTGGGAGTGTGGTGGTCTTTATATAGCCCAGGTGGCTGGCAGTTTGCAAAAACATCCCCGGTTTTTCTCTCGCGCGCGCGGTGCGCGCGTTTCTGACCGCCGGGGGTCCGCAGGACCTCCGATTCGTGTAAAACTTCGAACTGCGCGATCAGCGCGTCGAGCCGGCGGCGTTCACTTCGCGCTGGAACCTTTCCGAGAACACTTTCCGACGCGCTATAAAAATAACCCGTTTAGTTATTAAACGGGGTTTTTCGTTCCGTTGGCTGCGGCTAGTCTCGTGCGGTTTTCACGACGGTGCTCGGGTGAAACCCGGTGTCGCAAAGTTCGAGTGTCAGGGTGGCAAGGGTCGGTCTCCGTCCGATACGAGATAAGAGGGGGAAAATAATCGCCGATCAATAAATCGGGGATGCAAACACCGCAAACAAATCAGACAATCAAACAATTCACACCGAAAACAAATTTTTTAATTTTTGTGAAAACTGGGTTGTTACACCTGGCCTCCTTCTGGCTCCGTGGCCCTCCGGTTGTGTGGATTTTATGTGATTTTTCCTAGAATTTCCTGAGATGTCTAGAATTCATTTTTCCTGCACATGAGAACGCCATACAGATAGCTCTGCTAAAAACAGCATTAGTCCAGGTTAGTTTAGTACAAATCATGCAAGAATGAGTTCAAAACAATAGGAAAAGTGTTTGGAAAAGTTGATACATTTCAGAGGTATCAACTCCCCAAGCTTAGCATTTTCTTGTCCTCAAGAAATTCAGTTCAACGAACTGAACGCGACATAGAAAACTTTGACAAACTCTTTTTCTTCATCAGATGTTTATAAGCATGTACTACGAACAAGTCTAGCAAGTGTTGGAACAATGCTACAAAGACAATGCACAAAGCAATCCTTCATTCTTATGAAAAGCTCTCAAACATCTAAGAGTAAATAATATGTAACTGAAAATCATGAAAAGATCACAATGCTCATAACTTGAACATAGAAAAGTGGTATCTCGCTTGCCCCCATGAGTGAAGCAAAACATAAATGCAGAAGCACCTTCGGAGTTTCAAAGGAGGCTAAAAATAAATATTTCAGAATGAGTAATATCACAATCATGCAGAAGACAATGTGGTACTTTGGGACAATGCACATTACATTGAGAATGACAGTTATGCTCTCATTATTTGGTGGAGACTCTTGAACTGTGGCTTTTTATGGTAAAGTTGAAAACTCGTGGCCGGAAGCAAAGACTAAAAAGCTACCAAATCTCGTGGTTTTGAAAACAGAGATAAAATGCTTTTTCGGTGTGTAACTTTCCGGTCAATGGTAAATGATAAAGGTTTTCAATATATTCCATACCAACCATATTAATGGTGGTTCCCATGTTTTTTGTTTTATGCCTACACTTGTGTTCCCTATCCATCAATCATAAACGGTCCATGGCCAGCAATGATTGCGTGGTGCCCTTCATCCTGCTTCAAGTATGGAAGGGGAGATTGTATCTCCTTCCACCAATCATTAGCAGTCGGTATGGAGGGGGAAGTGCAAGTTATTTAAAATGTGAAAAATGTTTGAACTGGGCATTCTCCAGACCGGCCTCTGCCTCATAAATTTGACTAGTGTAAACTTTGTCAAGGAGTAAAACATTTTTAGCATGGGAGATACGGATACAAAAAGAGAAGTGCATTTGAAAAGTTTTTGAGATGGTACAAGAAGTCTTCGTTAGGGTGGCCGGTAAATACCATATATAGGAAGGTATAGTGAAGTCATATGGCGTAACTGGTTTCAAGGATTTTGGATGCACAAGCAGTCAGTCCGCTCAGTATAGGTGAAGGCTAGAAAAAAATGGGGAAGTGACTACCTAGAGAGCAATAACGGTCATAATCTGTCTGGAAAGGAGTTTGCCCCCCCCCCCCGTCCCAGAAAACTGCACCAGCTTCCCAAGGAAGGGTACCTCTTGGTATAAACAAGGCGTTGCCGGTTGCCGGAAAGGAGTTCCACGCATGAGGAATCCGGAAGGAGAAGTGTCGCCCTCTACCTCTGCGGATGGGACAGGACAGTCCCACCACATGCAGTACATTCCAAAAGGCATTCAATGCACCGCCCCCTTCTCTGAGAGACAGGGCTACAGCGGCGCCTTCGCCTCTGTTCTATTCCTCGTACGTGCCGAGGTCCTACACGCCCACTCAGGAGGAGTGGCGACGCCTTGCCATGCACTCTTCCCGGAAGGAACATTTTGGTGACACCCGTCAACCTAGGCTCCAGAAGAACGACGTCGCCCATGGCCACTTGTGGTGACCGCCTTGAGCTATAAAAGGGAGGCCCAAGCTGCTATAAAAACACAAGACACCCCATAAATAAAACATCTCTACCAGAAAGAGCTCATATCCATCTCGGCAGGGCTCCTCATATTTGTAGCACTCGTCGTATAAATTCAGACAAGCAGGAGTAGGGCTTTTAGTCTCCAGGCGGCCCGAACCTGTGTAAATCCTAGCGTGTCCCAGTGTCGACGACCCTCATTGTGTTTCGTGTGCGCGTGACGGAATCATATCACCCCCGGGGGATCCAACCCCCGACATCTGGCGATAGAAGGAAGGAGTCGCACGCACGACATCTAAGGATCTTTGTCACCAAGCCGAACTCGCAATGTCGCCCCTCGACATAAGCGAGCTCACCCTCAGCACGACTTCTACGGGGGGGCTTTCCACCTTGGAGACGCTCTCCCATCGCTGGGCGCGGAGCGACAAATCGCGCTGTGGCCGGAGAGGAGCCGATACTGCCTCAGATGGAGGGCGGCCAGCCAGTGGCCTTCCACCCCAGAGCGCAATGGTGAGGAACGCGGAGCAGGAGGCCCCGCGCCATCCCACCGCCTCCAGAAGACCCGTCCGTTGGTGGATGATGCATCTACCGGCTAACTCCGTCGGCTTGTGGGTGGAGCTGTGCGAAAATTTCTTTGGCACTTTTTCTGGGGTGTCCAACCTCCGAAAACCATCAGTGACTTGCGCCGGGTAGTGCAAAAGGATGGTGAATCTCTCCGGAAGATCGTACAGAGATTCACCCAGACGCGCATGAGGTTGCGATCATCGCCACCTTTCATGCCAACATCAAGAACCCGCGTATGCTCGAGAAGATGAGCACACAGTCCATTAAGACTATCACCGCCCTGTTCGAGCTGGCCGACAAGGTCACCCATATCGAAGAAGCGGTCCTGCCTGTTAATCGAGATGCCAGAAGACGCCCTACGGCTCGAGCTCCTTCCGGAAAGAACCAACATTCCGGGGAGCACGGGGCCCGCAAGCGCGTACAACTAGCTGTGTTCACCACGGAGAGGAACGGGGCCGCTCCGCAACCGCCCTCCACCGACATGGTGGTTGCTGTTGCGGACGCTACCCCGTCGCCCTACTGCAAGATACACAAGACCGAATAGCATGATGTGTCCGAGTGCCGCTCCGTCATCAAGCTCCAGGAAGACATGGAGGCCTTCTACGCGAATAAGGACGCCGAAAGGAAGGCCCAGCGAGGCGGGGGCGCCCAGCGTGGGGGCCGAGGCGGCTACCAGAACAAGGGCAAGTCGAAGAGGCCCCCTACCGGCGATGACGTTTCCGGAGGAGAGGAATCCGGAGATGATGCGGGTGAAGACTTACAGGCCGTTGTAGATTTTCTCGGTTACATCCATGGGGGAGCGTCCGGGCTCGCCTCCAACCGTCAATACCACAAGGTCGTGAGGCTGGTCCTCGCGGTCCAGTCCTCGCCGGAGGGACCCTGGGTTTCCCGTTGGGCCAACATCCCTCTGGTGGTCAACGTCGGCGACCACCCTACTACTCTTTTGGATGACAGCGAAGCCTTGCCCCCGCGCTCCTCTCCCCGGCGAGCAGCAAGATCAAGGTCAGCAAGATGATGTAAGACACCGGGTCCAGCATCAACCTGCTGTCCTCCCGCGCCTTCGAGAAGATGCAGATTTCGAGAAGCCACCTCCTCCCTTCCGCTTCCTTTCGCGGACTCAGTGGGATGGAGGTCCAGCCGCTTGGGCAGATTTCACTTCCAGTTACCCTCGGGGACCCCAGCAATTTTTAGACGGAGATGCTCGTCTTTGATGTCACGGACTTGCCTCTTTTGTATAGGGGACAGCTCGGGCGGCCATTTATTAGAAAGTTCGCCTCTGTGCATCACGTGCTCTACAACCTTGTCAAGATCCCGGGTCCCCGAGGCATAATCACCCTAGCCGGTAACACGCGAGAAGCTCTACGCTGCGTCCAAGGCGAAGCAAAGAAGGTCGCTGCCGCAAGGGAAGCCGGGAAGGCACCACTTCCGAGCGACGTGCATGTTCTCGAGGACAACACCCCGCTTTCCGGAAGCCCTACCAGCGAAGATAGAAGAATGGAGCCTCGGGTTTATACCTCCCCAACAGGCAACAAGCATTCCGGAGGACGTCCACGCCCCGCAGTGGACCCCGTCCGGCAAGTTACCAAGAAATTGAAGCCCGGCCAGCTCGCTCCGGCAGCTGTGTCGAAGAAAGTTCCTATCTCGGAGGATGGAAGTCGCACCATGTCCATCGGTGCTGACCTCTCCCCAAATAGAAAAGCGCGCTCGTCGCCTTGCTTCGCGGACACGCCAGAGTTTTCGCATGGGAGCCCTCCGATCTTCCCGGGGGTTCCCAGGGAGGTCATCGATAACAAGCTAGCAGTCAAGGCAGGCGTCCAGCCTGTGAAGCAGAAGGTCCATCGTCAAGCGCCAGACCGTCAAGAGTTCATAGAAGAAGAGATCCAGAAGTTTCTCAAGGCCGGCTTCATATGGGAGATTCGACAGCCCACTTGGTTAGCCAACCCTGTTTTCATCCCCAAGGCGAACGGGAACAAGAGATTGTGCATCGACTACGGCGATGTCAACGACACCTGCCCGAGAGAACCTTTGCCTCTCCCTCGCATTGATCAAATCGTGGAATCAACAGAGTAATGTGCTCGGTTGTCCTTCCTGGATGCATACGCCGGATACCACCAGATCAAGATGGAAGTTGAAGACGAAGAGAAAACTGCGCTCATCACCCCTTGCGGCACATATTGCTACATATGTATGCCCTTTGGGTTGAAGATTTCGGGTTCTACCTTCCAGAGAGCCATCCACATCGGCCTCGGGCCGCAACTACACCGCAATGTTGAGGCCTATATAGACGACATCGTGGTCAAGACCAAAGAAGAAGACGCTCTTCTTGAGGACCTGCGTGAGATGTTCCACAATCTCGACAAGTTGCAACTGAAGCTGAACCCGGAGAAATATTTATTCGGTGTGCCTTCCGGAAAGATCCTCGGCTTTTTGGTGTCCCTCCGTGGCATTGAAGTCAACCTAGACAAGATCAAGGTGATCGAGCAAATGCAGGGCCCGAAATGCATCAAGGATGTCCAGAGACTGAACATGTGCATTATGGCACTTGGAAGATTCATCTCCCGATTAGCCGAGAGAGAACTCCCATTCTTCAAGCTCCTGAAGAAATCCGGTCCCCTCGAGTGGACCCCGGAAGCTGAAGCCGCTTTCCAAGACCTCAAGAAGAATCTCGCATCACCACCAACCTTAGTGGCGCCTCGACCACGCGAACCCTTTCTGTTGTACATCTCGGCAACATCTCAGGTGGTAAGCGGAGTACTGGTGGTCGAGCGCGACCTAGAAGAAGATAATGGTGGAGCTGTCGTGGGAAAGTCATGCCAGATGTCCGTAGAGTCGGACTTGATTATGGGGACTTTGCTACGAGTGTACGATGAGGAAGAAAATCACACACAGAGAGAGACGCGATTTATACAGCTTCGGGCCCCGGGAAACATCGTCCGGTAAAAACCATACATGTTGTTTGTGGCTAGGTCTTATTCCTTTTCTCACAGAGAGTCGTCGGCATGTCGCCGGATCTCCTATAGTTGTGTCTAGTTGTTCCGGGTTTAGATGGCCCGGGACTAATCTTTTTTCTAGAGCCTATTTTGGTCTATTGAGTCTGCCCTCTATGGGGCGCCTTACCCCTCCATATATAGGTGGAAGGGGGAGGCTTACATGTAGAGTCCTAGTAGTATACACACTAGTCTATTCTTCTATTACTAGTCGAATATCAATCCGGGTCCTACTCTAAGTCTTGTAGCTTTTCGTATCTTCCAAGTTAGGTAGACTCCATCATCATTCCTTCATCCGGCTTTCATCTCCGCGAGCCGGCTCTTTTCATCCGACCGACTTTGTCTCCAAGCCGGGTCTAGCCTTGGGATATTCCCCCGACATTAGCCCCCAAGTTTAGCTTGGACGCAATCTTGGCGCGGGCTTCATTTTTCCTCTACTTTTCCTTGGCAATGAGATTGTCGTAGAAGAGGACGTTGGGTGTGCGTCCATGGTAAACTTCCAGTATAATGAATAGTTAGGATAAAGACCGGGTCTGGAGGCAAACCATTAGGCCGGCTTGCTCCACTGATTCATGTCAATGAACCCGGCACGGGCATTTTTATGTCCATATCACTTGTAGCCCCCAAGCTCCGAGTTTATCATCTCGTGATGACTTGGAGTTTTGTATAAATTCCTTGATGACAGATCTTTCAATTTGTGCAGCCCCCAAGTGCCGGTTGTGTTGCCTGCAGCAACCTGGGACTTGTACTTGTAAAATTTGCTTCGAAGTAGTGTAGCCCCCAAGTGTCGGGTTTTCTTTCCTGCAGAACCCTGGGACTTACACATTCTTGCTTGTTTTCTGAAGTCGTCAAGTATTATATGCCAAAGCCGGCAATTTTTGTTGAAGCCGACAAATGTTTGCTTGCTGATAAAAACCGATGAATGCGAATTTTCTGAATCCGGTAGATATGATATGATGGCTATTGTTCCAAGCTTCCAAATAGAGTGGCCCTTCGAGTGCTGGAATATGTTTCCTTCAGCAACCCGTATTAATGTGTGTCAACTCCAAGTCGGTATGAGAATCTGAATGTGGCGAGAGCCGGTGCGACGAAAGTCGACTTATATATTTTATATGGCGAGAGCCAGTGCAACAAGTGTCGACTAATATATATATATGGAGAGAGCCGGTGCGACAGAAGTTGACTTATATATATGGCGAGAGCCGTTTTGCGATGGATATCGACTTATAAATGCAGAAAATGCAATGCAGAAGGTATTGTCCCCATGAATCGGTATGAGCATCTTTGTGTCATACCGGGTCACACAGGTTAATGCTCATATTGCATGGTTTCATGACATATGAAATGATAGAAAAGTAAGTATGCTATGATGCTTTATATGCACGAATGAAATGCAAAGGCTAGTAGAAGTCGACTAAGACCTCATCTTCTCGCGTTGAGAGAGATTATTGGTTCAAGAGTCGAAACATCTCTCTAGAGCCGGTTTTTCAATGACGAGCATGCCCGGCTCTTAGGACTAAATTCAATAGGTGTTTTATGTAAACCGGTTGCGCGTTAGTTATGAAAAATCTAAACTGTACAGGCCGGGTGGCGTGGTTGGCCAATTCATGTGTATGCCAGGGTTTCTTCGGTTTTAAGAGTCGATGGGAACCATCGAACCCCCCTTTAACCACTTATCAAAACAAACACATGTGAAGTTTTACATATATATGTCGGCTTTTTCTGGTAGGAGTCGATGAGTATCATTGAGCTCCCCCGATTTTCCTTATCAAAGCAATATACATGCTCAGAGATGATAGAGGGTTGATCAAGCCCCCAGGTCTCTGAGAAAAGGTGTAAAAATATGTAATTGATGCAATATGAAAGTTGATTTTATGCATAAGTGTGGCGAGTCTTACCGAGATTTCTTGTGAAGCCGGTAATTTGTAATGATCCTGGATCCATAAAGGAGCCAGAATTTCCGATGAACCGGAACTCATTGAGGACCTGGAATTTTTTGATGAACCGGAACTCATCGAGGAGCCGGTATTTTTGATGAGCCGGGAATCGCTTGAGGATCCGGAAATTTAAATGAGTCGGAACTCATCAAGGAGCCGGAATTTTTGATGAACCGGAATCTCATTGTTGAGCTGAGATTTTCCAATAAGCCGGAACTCACGAAGGGAGCCGGGATTTTCAATAAACCGGAACTCACGGAGCGAGCCGGGATTTTCAATAGACCGAAACGCACAAAGGGAGCCGGAATTTTCAATAAACCGGAACTCATGAAAGGAGCCAGAATTTTCAATAAACCGAAACTCACGACGGGAGCCGTAATTTTTTCATTGAACCGGAATCTAAGCCGGGATTTTACCATCGAAATTAATGGACCAAAATTTGTGATGGTCAATTATAATCCGTCGTTGAAACATAATATATCTCAATCTCCGATGGATCCTATAGGAGGCGTAGCCCCCAAGTCTTGAGTCGACTCTAGGAGTTGGCTGGGGACTCCATGTATTGATCTGACGATGCAAAATAAACCCAGAGCACCATGGAAGGCAACCGCAGTGAGGTTGTAGCCGATGTTCGTAGGAATCGACGGTATAAACCGGCACTTACATGAACACCGGGCACGACGCTTTAAGCCGTCGCAATTGTAAACATCGAGCGTGGTGCTATAAACCAGCACGTCGAGAGCGACGATGTAAGCCGGCGCAGACGTATTAGTTGGGCACCATGTTGAAAGTTGATGCAAATGAAGGCATCGAGCGTGGTGCAGTCAGGCTGTCGGGTGCGGCGTTGCAAGCCAGCGACGGTGGTTGCTGCGCCGAGTCGGGGAGGCGTGTACTTGGTTATACGCTGGTACCGGCAGCGACGGATGATTGTCAATTATCGCGGAGGTAGAGCTAGTCATGCGGAGGTGTAGAGCCGGCATACGCAATGGGACGGTGATGGAGGCGGCGACCATGCGGCACAATGCTGGAGGTGAAGGCGGTCGTGCGCCGGCTTAGCTTGAGAGTGGAGTCTATTCTTTTTATGTAGATCCATCATCTTGGTTGTAGGTTGGCTTCATATATAATATAAGTATGCGCTTTAGGCTGGAGTGTGTCTTGGAAAGTTTCCTGGATTTTTGGAAGTTGGTCCATTTGATGGCTTTGTATGGTTGATATTGTTCATCCATCAGACTGGTTGTGCATGCACGTACGTCTTGGCCTTTGAAAGAATCCATCCACTAGAGTTTGGAACTTTGGATAGCTTGCACGGACTGGGATTCAGTAACTGGCTGTTTGCCAGTCACGCTGTAACCGGCGGCTCTCATCCGCCCTTCATGCTCCATCCAACGGTCCAAAGCAAAGCAAGGCAAAAGAACACAGCTGGGCCAAACTGAAGATTCAGACGTTTGCTGCTCTCTGTAAATCTGAAGCAATACTAGCCAAAAACGAAAGCATATTTATAGTGTTTGCACAAAACTAAAGCAATACGTACTGTTGGCACCTAATCTGAAATAAAACTTGCTGTTTGCACAAAACTGAATAAAAACTGAAGCTACATACTACTGTTTTGACTGTTTTAAAATGCAGTTTTCACAATCTAATAACCCAGAACAAATCTGAAGCAAAACAAATAGTTCATTCATTCAGGCTGAACAAAGAAGTGCAGCGAATACAAAATGAAGCTACAAACTGAAGCGAAAGCACACTGAATTCTCCATATTAATAATTAAAGGAGGTGACACTTACACTCAAGTCTGTAGCAACAAGTGTTATAACTGATTAATAATTCTGCATACTTAAAGATAAGGCCATTTCACTTGTACAATTTTGGCCTAAAAAGACTATAGTTAGTCTCCAAAATACTCCTAAAATACAAAAGTTAGCCCCAAAAGCCTATATCACCAATTTCTAGATACTAGAATAGATTTCCATGATAGAGAATGTTATAATCACACGTAGGAACTGTCAAGAGCTGAGTAAAACTTCCAATGACATTGTATTCTTCATGCGCCACATTTGCTCCTCCATTATTTCCATCATTCTCCACTTCTCGAGGTTGTACATCGTCTTTCTTCTTTTGTTGCTGCCAAGGAAAAACCAGATATAATAGTGCAAGATGAATGATAAGATCACATATGAAATTCTAGATTGCAACATACCTTTGCTCCTTTCGTTGTTGATGTGGCAGATTTGGTGGGTTTGCGCTTTCCCTTGCGCAACTTATCCATCCAGGTTCTGGCTCTCTTCGTGTTTTTTGATTGAACCTCCTTTTTCTTCAGCCGTGCGGCATTTAGAAAGTCATTTGTTTGTTGCTCATTCGGATCAACATTCTCTTGTTCATTCCTTGGTTCATTGCTTGGTTCTTTGCTTGGTTCATTGCTTGGTTCATTCATAGATGCATTGAGTTTATCCTCTAACCATGGCCTAATGGAATCAAGTGCATTTTCTAACAGCAAACAACATTCTTCAGAGTTGGCTATTTTCTTTGCCAAAGTGACAAACTTATAGGACAGATTGTTGTATCGAAGCATGGCTTCTAGTTTTGGATTCTCTACACGTTTCTTCCTTCTTTGTCCAAAATACTTCCCTTTTTTGCATCTCTAGTCCATCTCTTTAACACATAGTGGGTTGGCAATGTCTTTATATTCATCAAATCAAGAACTTTGAGACCATGTGCACACAATATTCCAACCCTGTGGGTTCTCAAGAATTTTGTCATGAAAATACTTCAACATACTACCGGCTTGTCCAAAAGCCAACTCTCTTTGCCGCTTGCTCCGTAGATGATTCTTGTGGTCACGCCAAGTGTAGCTAAGGTTATGTGGCCCACCGGCTCGACGACAGGCCAACTCATGTGCAGCTTTTGGCCTAATTCCAGAATCATCGGCGGTTTCTATTTCATAAGCTTGAAGATCTGAAATTTTCCTTTGTGATGCCATCAAGTGTCGGGTTTGTGGCAAATGAAGTGCATGATTATGTTCTAGCTTAACTTTGATGACTTCATAATCTCCAACCAACCGATCCAATGAAACAATGATGTGAGCATCGCAATTAGTCCTTGTTTCAGCTCTAAAAAGCTTCGGTACGTGATCAGTTTGCTCTTTTCTTCGAAGACCCTCATTGGAACAAACAAATTTGCATGAAGTTGCTTTACCATCGATTTTGCTCAAAGTAGTGTTTCTTTTCCTCACATCAAAGCCTGCTCGGCCCCCATATTCTAGCCAAAACTGCCAAGCATCATTTGTAGTTTTGAATCTCAACCCCACTTTGGGAATCCACCTTTCAGGCTCTGCCATCTCTTCTCACTCATACAACACATCACTCAAGTTCAGTCAAGTTGGACAACACAGACTTGCATAGCTCATCACTGAAATTCTGCAAAAATTCAGATCAACGCAAGAAATTACTCATAGATACCACTACAAATCGAAACATTGCACATCAATCACAGATACATCACTAACATCAGCACAAAACTGAAAATGCAAAAATTAATGGAGGAAGGTCTGACTGTACTCGGTGGCCAGCTTCAACTATTAATGGAGGGCTCCGTTTCAGAGATCATCGAGATGGCCACGGTGGCGCTAGCCATCCTGTTCGGCGCCGGCGGTTCTCCACCTTCTCATCTGCAGCGGCGCCGGCGGTTCCTCCGCCTTCTCCTCTGCTGCGGCGCCGCTACCCTCCACTCCTCCACGGCGCCGGCTCCTTTCTCTCTGCCTCGACGACCCCGTCTCCCTTCCGCAGCGGCACGGCGGGAAGCTCGACGGGATTCTTCTGCGGTGGCACGGCGGGAACGAGCAGGAGAACGCCCGCGAAATCCCCAAATCCTGCCGCCCTCGCCTGTTCTGCTCCGCCCTCGATTTGTTCTGGTTGCCCAGCTGTGTTCTTTTGCCTTGCTTTGGTCTGGATCGTTGGATGAAGCGTGAAGGGCGGATGAGAGCCGCCGGTTACAGCGTGACCGGCAAACAGCAGTTACTGAATCCTAGTCCAGCTTGCACACGCTCGGGTACGAGAGGTCTTGGAAGATTGGGAGTTATTTATCTTCGCGCGAGGCCCGTCGTCGAAGGCCGGACGAACGGAGTCGGCGTCGAGGTGGCCATGTAGCTGCGTTGTAGTTGGTGTTGTATACGACCTTGGGCGGAATTCGTGCTGAAATCGGCCGTAGTTCTGGAGTTGGACGTTAATAGTGCGCGTATGAGAGACCCGACTAAGTAGTGCCAGATGGTTACTGTTCATCCATCAGCTCCTTTGATTATCTTTGTACGTGAATATCAGCTGCTGGTTGAGTCGGCCTTCCATGCTCCTGATGGATTGCTTTAAACCGTCAGCTATGGACGGATGCTCGAAGCGGCGTGCCGTACGAGCGCGCCGAGCGCAGAAGGCCGGCGTGCAGGAGCGGCCCGGTGCTGGGCGCGGACTGTCTGCTGGACGGTGTTGTAACCTGGCAAACGTGCGCCTACGTTGGAGAAGTCGGGTGTCTTTTGTTCCACGTAACGGAGTAGCACTTTCCTTTTCTACGTAGCACTTTTCTTCCTTTTGAGTACGAGTAGTATTCTCTTTTTTCTTCAATACGGAGCTGTGCTATTCTCCTTTGTTGGTAGGAATAGTACCTTCCTAGTTGTTCACGATGGTACGAAGCCTCTAAGTTCTGCTCCGTTAGGCGACTCCGCTAGGCGACTCCGGCCAACCCCGCCGCTGGCCACTCCGGCCACGGCGGCCACCACATAACCTGCCGTGTGCCACTCCGGCCACGGCAGCCACCTAAGTCCTGCTTCGTTCCACTCCGGACTTGGCAGACACTCGGAGATTCTTTGTTCCCGGACGCATGCGGTGAGGATGGCTCTCTCGGATCTTGATTTTACGAGGGACAAGGAGTTTGAACAGCACATCAGGCATGTGTTCAACCTTCCGATCAACAACAGGGAAGGAAGCACACACAACGATTTCATCATGGTGGTTGCATTCCAGAGATCTAAGCTTCGACTCAATGATGAATCGGTGGGACTTATATTGCAAGCATGTTTTGGAGGATCAGCAATCAGGTTCAAAACTTCCAGACTCATGAATCTCTCCTTCAAGTTTTATGTTTCATCTCGACATGTTGGATTTGAGATTCTTAAAAATGGTAACATTGCCAACAATCTATTCCTCTGTGGCAATGGAGGTCCCAATTTTCCTCTGTGGCAATGGAGGTCCCAATTTTGTTCGAGAATATAGACAATATTTGCATGAACTTGATAGTGAATGGACCACGATTAATCGTGGAGGAAACAAAAGATCTTTTGCTCAAGTTGTTCAAACTCCTAGGATCATATCCAACAATTCGAATTTCGAACAGAATCATGCTCCAGGTGAGGTTCCCGCTAGCACTAATGACAGAGCCATTAATCAATCCAATAATGGTGCATTAACATCACCTAATAATGTACCATTAGGGCATAGAGGGAATCAGGCTAGTACCGGTCGGGCATAACGGTCAGGTTTTTTTTGTTTCCGTTGCCTATCAACGGAACATGGAAGAGAGAAATGCACCAATCGCATTAGATGCAGAGCATGCAAGAGATTGGGCCACATTCAGAGGGATTGCTATTTCAGAGGGGACAGGGCCCAATCCGGGGCTGCAAATAGGCCGGCATTGGTGCCACCAACGCTTCCAGATATGGAAAGACCAACAGAAAATCTAGCACCTGACGCCCCGGTCCCAGCGAGCAGTGACCTGACGCTTCCGATTCCAGAGGGTACAAATAACCCCACTAGGATGCCGGAGACAGTAGCTTTTACTTCCCCACCACCCACCCTGCGGGTTATTCCACCAGCATCGTCTGAATCCTCTGCTCTTGAGAGTGCTGCTATGGCCAACTTCGTCTTCGATCCTGCGCCATTTCTGCCTCACGGATGTCAGGCTATTGAGGTGGAAGGACGGCCGGCAAGGGTGCGAGTCATCCATGGTCCTATCTCGAGCAGCAATGACGACCTGGCCATTGTCACTATCATCCCCATGCCCCAAGGTGAAGTGGATTTTCACAATATCACAAGTATTTTGAATGAGTTTCTCATCTCCAGTAGGATTGCATTCACATCTGTTTCTCGTTGCCCATTTGGTCAAGCATATGTGAGATTTGTCAGTGTGGTAGATAGGGACTGCCTGATTTAGAGGGGCCCTATATTATTTGATGATGTCCATCTAGTTTTCCAGAAGCACAATGAGGGTATGAATTGGAGAAGCTTTAATCTGAATAGAGAAGTATGGCTCCTTCTAGTTGGATTCCCAGCAGATCTCAGGAATATGCATGAGATTAGTAATGCAGTTGCTAGCTTTGGTAAGCTTTTAGTATGGGATAGAGTAAAAACCACTGATGATGCTGTAGTTGTTAAAGTGAGACTCAATATGCTACAAGATATCCCTGCTAGTATTGTGGTTTATGATGCCCTACAGAACATGAGCTACTCATGGACATGCCCAGTTGTGATCTTCCAGAACCAGACCTTGGGAGGGCCTATGAATGAAGAGGATCCCATACCTATAGATGGCAATCCACACCCCAGGCCACAGGAGATTCATCATCACACTAACCAGGACAATTTGGTCGTTGGGCCTGTGGCATTTCATCTTGAGCCACAGGAAGCAGAAGATCATAATCTGCAGAACAATGAGGCCATTGCACCGGATCACAATTGGGGGCAATGGGAGGACCAGATGATAGATGAGCAACACAATGTCGATGAGGCTGATGATCTGGAGAATCATGCTGGGTAATTCAATCACATGCAGAACCTAGTGGAACCAATTGTGGCAGCAGTAGAGGTCCAACCTGTGGACAGTGAACTTACTTTATCTATTGGTATCCCTGGACACAGCATCATCTCAGTTGCATCTGCTGGTTTTAATTCGCCCAACCTGATGGATTTGGATGTGAAACTTCCCAATCTTTCACCCAGCATGCCCATTCTTCCACTGGATATGATTGATCTTAATGTTACAATACCAGAACCACCTGCAAGGATTGACCAGCTTCTGATGCTCAATCTGCAGTCTGTGCGCTCAGCTCAATCACCAGAGAACAATGCATCAGAGAATATGGATATTGCTGCAGTTACCCAGATTGGAAGATATGTAAATGATGTTGGAATGTTGCAGATGCATGATGACATGTTGCAAGCTGACTTGAGCACACAAGGTATTGCAACACCTCACATTTCTCATCAGCCTGACATAACTCTGTTCCCTGAAATTAATTGTGCTTTTCCTCCAGTCACGCTTCAGCTGACAGCCACACATGATGCCATAGTAGGTGAGACTGAAGGTTACAACAGGGAGTCACCACATGGAAGAGATACTGCCCAGCAAGTGATACACCATAATGACCAGCCAGACAATCTCACCACTATGGAAGGTAATTCAGATGCACCACCTGGATTTCCTTTTCCTGCATTTAGACAAGAATGTATTGCTGATTCTCAGATTAATGCTGTAGGACAAGAAGTAACCATGAGAAAGGAGGAATTCCTCAACCAGCAGGGGATGGAGATATGGGAGAAGCACTTTGCACCACCACAAAACAACCCTGCCATCCAGGTGCCGATTGTATGGTTTAATTTTATCACACTTGCCCTATCGTCACCGGACAACTTTGAGTGGTGCAAAGAACTTCTTAAATCATAGATGTGGAATATCATTGCTGATCAAAACCTCCATGAGGAGTTTATATGCTTCCACTTGCCTGATTATTGTCCATTGTCACAGGCACCATCATGCCAGAACATAGACAAGGAATATGAGGACCTGACTGATAGTGCTTCTACTCATAACCTGGAGTCACCTCCTGTGGCAGCTTCATTGGAGCCACAAACTATTCAGTACAGGAGGAAGAGAAGGGACAAGGCACCTATGGTTGAATCTGAGTAAGAAGAAGTTGCAGGATTAAAGGACTACATAAAGGATTTAAGCAGAGTGCATGTGAAAATATTCACTGCTTCACATGTAGCACAGTACCTCCTGAAATGCCATCTAAGATTGTTAAAAATCTCTCTATCTCTTTCTGCAAGGTGGCAGACAAAGAGTACCAGGAGGAGAATCTGAAGAAGTCCAAGAAGAACAAGACTGGCCCTGCTACAGGGAAACAAGTTATGAAGAAATGAAAACATCAGAGTTTAGTAGCATAAAGAGTAGGAGGGTAGTTCTCTTTTGTGCGCCTTCCAGAATGGATATAGTTATCAGCTTTATCTTTCTCATGTATCCAGACTCTATCTGCCTGATTTCTAAGTGGTCTGTAATGTATGTGTGCTGCTCTGTGAGAACTGGCCTAGGAGATGCATGCTATTTTTATCAGAATAGTGCAGTTATGTGGAGCTATTTATTCAAGTACCTGTATGATGCTATAACTATGGGTTCGATAGCTAGCAAACAGTATTCAGAACACACATGTCACAATGAATAGGAAATGGAATATTGTTAATTGGAACATTAGAGGTATTAAAAATAGTGACAAGTGGCTAGCCCTCAGAAACAAAATCACAGAATCTGGTGGAGATATCATTTGCATACAGGAAACTAAAAGAGAACAGTTTGACAGTAGATACATCAGTAACTTTTGTCCCAGACAGATCAATAAATTTGACTTTGTCCCATCCATTGGGGCTGCTGGTGGAATCTTAACCGCATGGAACGGCAATCTTTTTGTGGGAGAGACTCTGTTCAAAAATGAATTTTCTCTATCAATCAGATTTCTATCCAAGTTGACTGGAGAATCATGGATCCTCACAAATATTTACGGCCCATGTCATGATGATAGAAGATATGAATTTTTGGATTGGTTCCAACATATTGATATGCCTGAGGAAACTAAGTGGATGATCATGGGGGATTTTAACTACATAAGGTATCCACACAGCAGAAGCAGAAGTGGTGGTAATTTTCAGGATATGCTTAAATTTAATGAAGCCATCAGTACCCTGGGATTAGTTGAGATCCCATTGAAAGGTAGAGATTATACATGGAGTAACATGCAAGATGCCCCACTACTGCAGAAATTGGACTGGATATTTACATCTGAATCCTGGACTATTACATTCCCAAGAACTTTGGCCATACCACTTGCTAGACCAATTTCAGATCACACTCCATGTTTGGTTCAGATTGGCACAACTATACCTAAAGCATCTATCTTCAGATTTGAAAATTACTGGCTGAAAGTGGAGGGATTTAAAGAATTTGCTAAAAATAATTAGAATCTTCCCATTCATATAGCAGACAGTGCTAAGAGAATTACTGCTAAGTTCAAAAGACTCAGACATGGTCTCAAAATCTGGGCTAGAAACATTTCCAAATTGAGTCAAGCAATCAAATGCTCAAATGAAATGATTGCACTTCTGGATAAAATAGAAGAATTCAGAGATTTGACTGACAATGAGGCCATTGGCAGAGACATTATCAAGGAACATATTATTAAATTGTTGCAACAACAGATGATATATTGGAAACAAAGAGCCACAATTAGATGAGTTAAATTTGGAGAGGCCAACTCCAAATATTTTCAGGCTAAAGCCACTATCAAACATAGAATTAATTTCATAGATGCTCTTCAGGATACCAATGGTATTACACATAAAGATCATCAGAGCAAAGCAACTATTTTGTGGCACTCATTCAAAGACAGACTCAGTACTAAGCAAGCCTACAACTAATCCACTACAACTGGATGAGCTTCTTCCCAGATTTGATAATATGCATGCCATGGAAGCACATTTCACTAAACAAGAGATTGATGAAGTTATCAAGCATCTCCCTATGGATAAATCACCTGGACCTGATGGGTTCACCAATAACTTTGTTAAAGAATGTTGGGATTTTTTGGCAGATGATTTCTACAAGATGATTGAGGATTTTTACCATGGTAGGGTGAATTTAAAAAGTATCAATGGGTCATTCATTGCTCTGATTCCTAAAAAAGAAGCACCCACTTGTCCTAATGACTTCAGGCCTATTTCACTCCTCAACTGCTCATTCAAGATTATTACAAAACTATTGGCGAATAGATTACAGAAAATCATCCTTTCTATGGTTCATGCAAATCAATATGGTTTTCTTCACAATAGGTCGATTCAAGATTGCCTGGCATGGTCATATGAATTTCTTCATCAGGGTCATTCGTCACATAAGGAATTAATCATTGTGAAATTGGATTTTGAAAAAGCATTTGATATCCTGGAGCACAAGGCAATCATTGATATACTCAAAGCTAGAGGATTTGGACCCAATTGGATTAATTGGATTCAAATGATCCTGGATACAAGCCAATCGTCAGTGTTATTGAATGGTGTACCAGGAAAACAGTTTCCATGCAAAAGGGGTGTTAGACAAGGAGATCCCTTATCTCCACTCTTATTTGTACTGACAGCTGATCTTCTGCAAACTATATTGAATGAAGCTATGAGAAATGGACTGATTGAGCATCCACTACCTAATCATCCGGGGACAGACTTCCCAGTAATCCAATATGCAGATGACACACTTCTGATTATGCATGCATCATCACAACAACTCAGTCAACTCAACAATTTTCTCGAATATTCTACTCTGTTCACTGGATTAAAAATCAACTTTACCAAATCCTTGATGGTGCCCATCAATGTATCCAATGAGAAGATAAATTCCATGTCCACACAATTTGGTTGTTCAGTTGGCAGTTTCCCATTTACATATTTGGGTTTACCACTCAGAGTGAACAAACCTAATATGGAAGATTTTGCTCCTGTACTAAACAGACTCGAGAAGAGATTGGTCGGTTGTTCCACTCTCTTATCACAAGGGGAGAAACTAATATTGCTCAAATCAGTATTCACTAGCCTTCCTGCATTTTAAATGAGCACTCTCACATTACCCAAAGGTATCATTGAACAAATCAATAAGTACATGAAACATTGCTTTTGAAGAAAATATGGGATGGAAGACAAAGGTATTGCACTGATTAAATGGGAAAAAGTATGCAAACCCAAGAGATATGGGGGATTAGAAGAGCTAAATATACGATTACATAACAAATGTTTGCAGATGAAGTTTATTCATAAATTAATCAATCATCATAACCTTCCCTGGGTGCACATGATTTGGCAAACCTACTATGATGATGGTATACATAACAGGACAGTTGGGTCACTTTGGTGGAGACAGATTTGCAAACACATGATTGAATTTAAACAGAGGGCTACAGTGAAGGTTGGTATGGGAAATAACACTCAACTGTGGGTGGACAATTGGGGACATGGCAATTTGCAAAGCAGATATCCAGAACTTTTTTCTTTTGTGAAACAACAAAACATCAGCTTTCAGCAATTTTGTCAACAACAAGAGATGGGTCAGAGATTCCACCTCCCACTGTCTGAAACGGCATATGGGCAGTTTCTAGAATTACAGCAGCATATAGAGAACACTGAGAGGAGTACTGATCATGATTGCTGGTCATATGAGTGGAGTAGTAAGGATTTCTCTACTTCTAAGCTTTACCTTGCTATTCATCCGACCGAAGATTGCCCGCAAGTATTTCACCAGATATGGAACAGTGCAGTGATACTCAAATATAAGATATTCAGTTGGCTATTGATTTATGACAGAATCAACACAAGAAATTTGCTCCAAAGGAAAACATTTCATTTGCCATCATACAATTGTGTGCTTTGTACATATGCCACTGAGGAAACTAGTATTCATCTTTTCTGGGACTGTACACTGGCATTGCAAGTATGGGACTTCATTGCTCCCAACAGGAAAAGAGGAATTTCGATGATAGATCACATTCATCTCACAAGGATTAGTCTACCCAAAGACACTTCTATGGAGATCATCATCATGAGCTGCTGGCACATCTGGATGCTAAGAAATAATTGGATATTCAAAGGGATAGAACCATCTATTACTGCATGGAAGAGAGGATTCCTAAAAGACTTACAGCTTATTGAACACAAGATCAAAAATAAATACAAGACTATCCTCACTCAGTGGTGTGATAGTAAGTTGAACGATACTCGTTCAAAGTTTTTGAAACCAAGACCATTTGTAATGATTATACATAAAACTGGCATTGGCTGAGCTTGCTCACCACTTTTGTACATTATTATTATTAATATATTTGCCGTAGAACGATTGTTCTACGGTCTTGGTTTAAAAAAATGATGAGTGAATACTCATCGGCTCGGATTCGGCGGCTTTCTTTTAGCTCATGCTTTGGCAGCGTCGGTTCTTTGTCCGGCCAATTATGGGCTTCTCAATCCCTGTGAGGATCTCCTCCAAGATGACAACACCTTTGTGCGTAAGCCCTATGGTGGGCGCCAATTGTCGTGGGAAAGTCACGGCAGATGTTCGTAGAGTCGGACTTGATTATGCGGCCTTTGCTAAAAGTGTACGAGGAAAAGGAAAATCACAGAGAGAGAGAGACGCGATTTATACAGCTTCGGGCCCCGGGATACATCGTCCAGTAAAAACCCTACAGAGAGTCGCCGGCATGTCGCCGGCTCTCCTATAGTTGTGTCTAGTTGTCCCGGGTTTAGATGACCCGGGACTAATCTTTTTTCTAGAGCCTATTGTGGTCTATTGAGTCTGCCCTCTTTGGGGCGCCTTTCCCCTCCTTATATAGGTGGAAGGGGGAGGCTTACATGTATAATCCTAATAGGATACAAACTTGTGACGCCCCCAAAATCAATCCGTGTACAGTAATCATACACGCAGAGTACACGGCTGAGATTAGGGTGCCACGGTGAAAATATCACAGCACAACACTAAACACAAAAGGATAAACAAATATGTTACAATACCAGGGATCACGAGGATCCGAATACATAAGTCATACAAGCCATAATATCTGAGTACAGACATAGTTAGTCAAGTTTTTCCTTAAGAAGGCTAGCACAAATGACATCAGAGATACAGATCGAAAAGGCGAGGCCTCCTGCCTGGGATCCACCGAACTACTCCTGGTCAACGGGGAACTCGACGTCGTAGTAGTCGCCTCCGGGGTACTCCTGCTCCTGGGCTCCAACGTCGGCTGCAGCGGCCGATCAGGCAAAGAAAAAAAGGGGAAATAAAGAAAAGCTGAGTATCTAGCATACCCGCGAGTCTTACGTCCGCTACTAAGCATTATGCTTTGTATCAACGGAAAGAAGAGGCTATATATAGTATACTGCAAGATAGAAATCAGAATAAGGGTAAGAAGCTAGGCCTATCGAAGACTAGCATCTTCCGACGATGTCTTGCAGCAGGAGGTAAGAATCAGCCAACAGTTTATATAAAGCATAAAGTAACAATGCAGCAGAAGTTGCTGCAGCATTGTATAACAATAAGTTCTAATAATTAACAATGCCTCCGAGTTCCCCTCGTCGACATCCCAGCGAGGAAGAGAACCCGGAACCATACAGTTTAATAATAATAGTTTGTAGTGGTAAGATCCAGCTTCAGCATAAAGCGTCCTGTTACCGTGGACACGGCTATTCGAATAGATTAATCTTCCCTGCAGGGGTGCACTTGTGTTACACTACATGCACGGATCTCCAAGGTGGCGGGCACCTTATTAGGGAACGCTCCACCGAGGCTATCCGACACTTCGTAGCCCATCTTTCAAACTCAACAGAGAGGCCATACGCCGGTCTAAATCCTAAGTACGCCGGGCCTTGGATCCCAACCCGAATGTACTCCTGCACGGTGCGTGACTGGCCGGTGAAGTTGAAGCAAATCCAAATAAGACACCACCGCGCGAGCAAATAAGACCACACCACTTCCCGACAATCAGCCCGCAGTACTGCTAACGTCTGAAGAGTCCTCGGACGACACTACGAAGCAGAGGAGCCCATAACTCGTAATTCCCGCGGGTAGGTAGTGCGTACATGGCATATAGCCAACTCAAGACATTCACTGAACCATTTAGCATTTTAATTAACCTGCGTGACAACCGTTATCGTTGCCTCGACTTAACCGACTCGCGGACAACGACAGCAGTCAGGACCACCAGTACATCGGTGCCTGCCCTGTCGTCCCACCAAGTCACTGCGGTTACCAACAAGGTGAACCGTCTCCTTACCTTGTCTCGCGTGTGCTCCTGGAGGAGCTCGACTTTCGTGGTTTGGTAACTCTCGCGGCCAACGATCAGGGGCCAAGCACATCGGTACACTGGTCGTACCCTCCCTGTCGTCCCGTCGCAATACCTCTCGCGGGCATCGTTGGGTCGCCCGACTTCTTACCTTTAAGGACACCAGTTGGTTCGAGTTCCTACCATTAAGTGAAACCAGGAGGTATCACCCTCGATGGCACACTTCAAGAGGTTTGACAGAGACATCAGTGGAATGAACTAGAGAGGTAAACCTCGTATCATCCCGGTGATGCTACGCTACTGAGCCGACGAATGTGAAATACGAGTTCGTCCACTCGTAAGTCAAACTCAAAGCGACTCGGCAGAGTCTCGCCGTTGTAGGTTCCCTAGGGCGTCTGCATTGATCCGTACCTGTTGCAGTTGTAATATATCGTTCCCGCGATCACTCCCAGGGTGATCACGGCCCTCTATTCTAAACCTAGCTAACAATGCGCAGGGTTTACTGCTGAATAATGCATAAGTAATAATAGGCAGCATAGGATTAAAGGAAGGTACATCAAGGGGATACAGTGACAGGCTATGCAATTGAATAGGTAAGCAACGTAGCAGCAGCAGTAACAATTCCTAGTGCAAGAAATGTACGGAAAGATAGGCGATATCTGGGGAAGAGAATGGCTCTGCTTGCCTGGAAGCTCGACGGTAGAAGTAGGGTCGTCGACGAAGTAGTCGTACTCAACAGCGGTGTAGTCGGCGGCAGCAGCGGGGTCTACCGGAGATTAAGGGGGGAAGAAACAGTAAATACAAAGCACAACAATGCAAACAGATGCATGACATGACAGATGCAATGTTAACGGTGTTCTAACGCAGTGCAATGCACGTTGCTCGGAACGGAAATTCATCTGGGGATGAACTACCGGCTCCGGATGATTACCGGACAGGGTGTCCGGAGGGGAGTTATCATGTCGGAGGTGTCGTGTACATCGGACACATGTGTGGGTGGTGTATCCGGGTTAGTTGATCTATTCCGAACAACTTTCGTGTTCGAAATAAATTCATCCGGGTACTTTAGCAGTACCGGACCATTTATCGGACAGTCGGTCCGGAGGGGGACGGTTCGATGTTCATTGTGTTAGAGGGGTGTGATAGACATACGGATGGCGTATTCATATTCGTTATATTTTTCTGATCAATTTTCATGTATTAACTTTTTGAATCTGAGTTACGGTTTAAAAGATATTCAATTTCCAAAATTTAAACCATTTTAAATGAATTTTGGAATTTCTTTTTAATATTTATTACAACATTATCCATAAGCTTATCCAGAACAGTACCACTGACATGGAGGTCCCACATATCATAGACAGTGCTAATAAAAATGATTTCATTTAATCTAAATAACCCAGGGGGCCCACTTGTCATTCTCTGTTGTTTTATAATTTCCTTTTATTTAATATAAGAACCAGTGGGGGCCATCTGTCATACACACCTCTATTAATTAAATGTTTTAATTAACAAAACTCAGTAGAGGCCCACATGTCATAGGCTATAACATCTAAGTAATTGATTAAATCATTCAGGGATTAAGTAATGGCCTAGGGCCCACATGTAAGCCACCTAGGGGGTTATCTATTAGTGCCCAAATCAACAAGGGGTTAGTCCTAAATAGGGGATTACTTTTAAAAGGTATTAGTCCCTAATTAAACCAGGGGCGGCCCCACTGGTTAGTGGGCCAAATCCCACTGGTTTACCCAGTGCGGGCACGCCGGCGGAGGCCACTGGCTGCGGCGGCGTCGAGCGGGGCGAGGACTCCAGTGACCAACGGCGCAAGGGAGGGAGGGAATCAAACACGGGTGGCGACGCGCATCCAATGGTGTAGAGAACACGGCGAGGCGTGGCCTCAAACGTCGGCGGCGTCGAGGTCAGACGACGGCCGGAGTACACGTCCATGGCAGCGGTGACAATGGTGGCCAAATCTAAGGGGAAAAGGGGTCAACCGAGGGGGAAGCTCACGGTGAACGCGTAGGGGAGGCAGTGGGCTCGGGGGAGGCACCGGAGTCGTCGAATTCGTCGACGTCGTCCAGCGGCCGTGGCAGAGGGGGTCGCTTGATTCAGAGCGCTGGGTGGTCGTGAGCTCGTGCTCGCCGGCTAGGGTGGAGTAGGCGAGTGCTGCGGTGCCCCTGGATGTGGTCTTGAGGCTCGGGGGCTGGTTGGCCGCGCCGGCGATGGTGGTGTGCTCACGGCCACGCGGTTCCGCGCTGGGAGCCGAGAGGAGGCGGGGGGGAAACTGGGTGAGGAGGAGGGGGATGGCTACGGCCTCCTCCTTATCCACGAGCAGAGGGGAAGGGAGCAGGTAGGGCAGTTGGGTGGGGGGGCCGCCGGCGACAGTGCTCCCCTGCCATGGCACTGTCGTCGTGGTGGGGGAGGGGAGCAGGGGAAGGAGAGAGGAAGGGGACGGCCGGGCCGGGGTGGGCCAGCGCCCAGGGCGTAGGATAGGTTTTTGCTCTTTTTTTTGTTTTCTTTTGTTTCTTTTCTGTTTCATTTTTGTTTTCCAATCGATTTAATTTTGTTAGATGTAAAACCTATACCATTAATATTGTTGCAATGCAAACTACTGCTACAAAAAGTTTTGAACAATAATAAAATCATCTAGATTTTATATAAATTGAAAATCAATTAAATGTGGCCATTTTCTACTGTTTTGAATTATTTATTTTATTTAAACAAACTAATAATTCTCCAATTCATCACAACATTACCTACTGATTATTTCACATTTATAAAATAGGTTCCACAATTTTTTAGTGCATTTAAAATTCCCATATGTTTATTAAAATTATCATGGCAACTTAATAATCCCCAAGCACTTATTTTATTTCATAATATTACTAAATCACTTTAATAAAATATCCATTACTACATTATCATGTCCCATGATTGCTAGGCAATTTTATTAATAGGTTCCACAAATTTTGGTTTAACAAAGATTTTCATTTCCATTTTAAATTTCATGGCAATTTTGGATAAGCCAATCCTATTTGGTTTCACAACTATCATGGAATTAGGATTACTCAAATGACTAAGGATGTTTTGGTTTAACCATTTGCAAGTGGGTTGATAATCTCCCAAAATTCCTTGGAGCAAATCTATAGTCCACTCTAATTTGAAAATTTTATCAGGGTGAGAATCTGACAGAGCTATGATTAAAGGTGATCATGGCTTGATCATCAACAGTAATGATCACTAACAGTGGAATCACTGTAGTGATTACTGTTACTGATTCTGAGGGTGTTACAAACTAGTCTCTTATTCTATTATAAGTCGAATATCAATTCGGGTCCTACTCTAAGTCTTGTAGCTTTTTGTATCTTCCAAGTTAGGTGGACTCCATCTTGATTCCTTCGTCCGGCTTTCATCTCCAAGAGCCGCCTCTTGTCATCCGACCGGCTTTGTCTCCAAGCCAGGTCTAGCCGTGGCATATTCCCCCGACAGGAGCCCCATCCATGGCAAGTAGGCCTGAGGAGTCATCTCCTGCAGCAGGAGCCAATGGGGCCAAGGTTCCTCCAGGAGGAAAACCCAGAAGACAGTCCACTTCATCAGCACCATCCTCCGGGACACAAGACGCCGGTACCCGCAGATACAAAATATACTTCTCGGAGTGCTCATAGGTTCCCGGAAGCTCAGGTACTATTTTCGGGCACGCCCAATCCGAGTTTTGACCAGTTTCACACTCGAGCGCCTCCTGATAAACCGAGAAGCCACTGGCCGAATCATGGAATGTCGTTGGAGCTTTCCTATTCGTCCTCATGTTTGTCAACTCCGCCACTATTAAGGGCAAGGTACTGGCTCATTTTGTTGCTGAATGGACTCCGACTCTAGAAGATGACGAAGACCTCCGAGAATCATCTTCGCTTCCCGGCGCCGAAGACAACAATGAGTGGACCTTGTACTTTGACGGATCCTTCTCTTTGCAGGGAGCTGGGGCCGACGTTGTCCTGGTTTCCCCGACTGGAGAAGTCTTGAAGTATGTTGTGTAGATGTTGTTCGAGGGAGAGGCCTCCACCAACAACACAACAGAGTATGAAGGGTTGCTCCCCAGTTTGAGGGCCGCCATGGGTCTTGGAATCAAAAGAATCATAGTCAGAGGAAACTCTCAACTGGTGGTCAATCAAGTTAAGAATGACTACGGATGCCCCCAAATGCAGGCATACGTCGATGAAGTTCGAAAGCTCGAGAAATACTTCCATGGCTTAGGGATGGAGCATATCCCAAGGTCCAAAAATAGCGTCGCGGACGAGCTATCCAAGATCACTACCCGGAAGGAAAAAAGTACCGATAGTGCACCACAGTCCCAGTTCCTGTTTTCTACTATTTTTATATTTCAGGTTTCCCCCATATTAAAAGTGCTCCGAAAATTTGGGAAAAATCAGATAAAAAATCAGTGCACAGGAACCTTCCGGAATCACCTTGGTGGGGCCAGAGGGCCACCACTGCCTGGCCGCGCCAAGGGGTGCCTAGACCCCTAGTGGACCCCTTGGCTGCCCCCCTTCGCCTATGTATTCTCCGTGACGGGATTCTTCCGAAGACAGAACCCTTTTTCGCGATCTCACCTCTGTTCCGCCGCCACCGCTCTTCGAAGATCAGGAGCGCCAGCAGACCTCTTCCCGGCACCCTGTCGGAGGGAGGATTGACCTCCGGGAGCTTCTCCTCCACCATGGATGCTTCCCGGATGACCCGTGAGTAGTCTACCTTGGACCATAGGTCCATGATCAGTAGCTATGTGATGTTCTCCTCCCCTCTTTGTTCTTCATGGATTAGACCTTGTGAGCTGCCCTACATGATCAAGGCACATATGTAATTCTTTCTGCTATTGCTATGTTGAGTTTTCTGGTATCTGATGGATTATGAGACTATGTTCAGTTTGTGATAGAGTAATATATTTGGTTCTTATATTTCATATTTTTGTTCCTAAGTAATTCTTGCATGTTCTCCGTTGTTGTTTATTGCTTTGGCGAAGTAGTAGGTAGTGATCCCAAGAGGGAACGTTATGCTCGAATGTGGGTTCATGCCCCCTGATGACACGCTTGAGTGACAGAAACATGAGTCTAGGGGATGCGATGTTGCCACAAGGGGGAAAACAACGGTGCTTGTAACCGCGGTTGCAAGGATTGTTTACTTTACGGAAAGTTCTTTTAATGTAGTTGTCTGTTGCTTTGGGTTTACACTTTGGGTGGGGCTCGCAACTTAATTCCAGCGAGATGTTCTGGATAGATATCTCAAGGTGTATGATTAGTAGTAGATGCATTTGGATTTCGGTCTACTTATTTTGGCGTATTGCCCATCCTTTTGAGCCTCTTCCTTTCTTTGTAGCATAGTTAGCATTGCGGTGCGTTTTTAATCCTTTTAATTTCCCAGCTGTGATTTGTTTACCTCGCATAGCACTTTTATCGTCTTTTGGGAAAGATACATCACTAATGAACATCATGGGACCCCGGTCCATATTCTCATCACTGTTTACATGCTCATTTATTTTTTGTTCTTACTTTCCAGTAGTTATCTTTATCATTATCCCCTGTGTTTGATCCTTTGTAAACAACAAGACCAGAGAGATTGACAACCTCTCTAAACTTCATTGGGAGCAAAGTTATTTGTTTTGTGTGTGCAGGTCCAGGCGAAGCAGATGATTCTTTTCAGACGGTGCATCACTTGCCGAACCACCTACTTGTCGCTTTCGGAGTCCTACTGGTTCGATAACCTCGGTATCTTCATCAAGGGAAATTTTCTGCTATCCTACATCTCACCTTCCACTTGGGGTAACCAACAAAGGGCCAGAAGCCGTTATCATCTCTCGCGCATCAAGCAAATTTCTGGCGCCGTTGTCGGGGACTCCAATCGTCAAAATAGGGGAGTTTCACACTACCTTTTACCTTTGCTTTTTATTCTTGTTAGTTTATCTTTCAGCTTTTATCTTAGTGTCCTTTATGGAAAACCATAGAAATAAATTATTTACCTTTCTTTCAGTAGTCCTTCTTGTTTAGTCAAGCATGTTAGGACTTGGTACTTTGAGGGAATTGGAAGTTCTAGATTTCCATCAAAGGGATGGAGAGAATATGAAGAAGGTATGGGGCATAATTTCTGAAGCACATAAAAGAATTATGCCTTGGATACCTATAAAAATTGTGCTTAGAAATTTTTACCATGGTCTTTTTAAGTGGTGTAAACACTCTCTTGATATTATGGCTGAAGGAGACTTTTTAGAGTGTGATGAAGCTAGAGCTCTTGATATTTTGCATAGTCTATCTAGTTATTTTGTTTATGATCGTAGTTTTGATACTGTTATGGATAGACTTGCCACTATTTAAAAGAGGATGGATGCTCCAGACTTGAGAAAAGTAGAGGAAATTAAGTTCAACAAGAAAGAAATGTTGGAGATAGATGATGATTGGGAGCCTTTTGTTAGGATTAGCATCTCTAACCAAGTGTTCCTTGTTTTTTGTTATATTGGATCCATGGTTTCTACAATGCCAAAACTAGTTTATGATTCCTTGAATCTAGACATGGATAATTTGTCAATTTATCATGAACATGCTAATGGAGATATTTCAGAGATTAAAGGAAAAGTGAAAGAAGTCCAAGTTACATTCCTGAAAAGGGTTGCAACGATGGATTTCTTCATCATGGAGCCAAACCAAAGTAACATCGTGCTTGGAATGGACTTCCTCCGAGCTATGAAAGGCTTCATCGATATTGGTAAGGGTCACATACGATTTGGAAAGCGAAAGGTAAGTACCTTTACCCTAGGAAAAATAAGAATGATCTTGTTGAAAATCAATTTGAAGGTTTTTATGACTCTGATGATCTCGGGGGCCTTTGATTCTTCTTTTTGCTTTATGCCTAGTTTAAGGGCGTAAAAGAAAGCGCTTGTTGGGAGGCAACCCAAGATGTTTTTTCTTCTGTTTTTAATGATCTTGATGCTTGTTACTACCGTAGCAACATCATTGTATCTTTATTTTCAAGCTTTGTGCCAAGTTTAGCCTCCGATTGCAAGAAAGTTCAAAAGTTGTGACATGCTGTCCATAAAACATATTCTGTCCTTGGACGAAAAAATTCACGATAAATCACCGGATCATATTTTTTTATATGAATTTTTTTGACAGCGTGCTCTATACAATTTTCTTTCGAGAGTCTGTTATGAGTTTTTTGATTTGAGTTGCAAAAGTACCCCAAAATAATTACTACCTGTTGTTCTGTTTTTCACAGATTCTGCCACGTTTTTCCTTTCCTTACTTTTGCAAACCTGAAGCTTTCTTTTTCTTTGCAAAAACTTTTTGGCGATCTTGAGAAACAGTAGCTCTTCAAGAATATATTTATTTCCAGTGGGTAAACATTATTTTATTAAGGGTACTAACCTCTCTAATCAGCTTATGATGACTTATGTATGAAGGGAGTTTTCAAGTGTGCGAGGGAAGATGATGAAAGAAGATCCGGGAGTGTCAAACGCTCAAGCTTGGGGATGCCCCCATGCATCCCCAATAAATATTCAAGGAGACTCAAGCGTCTAAGCTTGAGGATGCCCCCGTGCATCCCCTTCTCCATCAACAATCATTAGTTCGTCCTTCGTCTCACTATATTTTTATTGGTTCATGCGTTATGTGCTATGCTTGGAGCATCTCGCTCTTAGGTTTCCTTTTTAGTTTTCTTTAGCTTTGCTTGCTGTTCATAACAAGTTAGAACCCAACTTACTGTGTGTGGGAGAGAAACACGCTCCACTCCAATCTAGAACACATCATATGATTTTCATGCCTATCTTTCTTCTGTTGTGTGTTCTTTATCTTTTCGTAGCTGCTGCCGTGTTTAGTTTTTAGTTTTCATGATTATCTTTTGCAAGAGCCTTAGATTTTGTTTATTTTGTTGCTGAAACTCTCTTTAGTTTTCATGTTTATCTTGTTAAGAGAGTTGGTTATTGCACTAAGTTGTATCTTGTCTTGAAGTAGGTAATTGAGGTTGCTATTCAATTGTAGTAGTAACTTGAAATAGTTTTGAGGTATTGTTGTGAGTAATGTTTGAAGTTTTGGTGTCAAGTGTTCTAGCCTATTAGTAGGGCAAATCAGCATAGCAACAGCAGAAAGAATTACATATGGCCTTGATCATGTAGGGAAGCTCACAGGGTCTAATCCATGAAGAACAAAGAGGGGAGGAGAACATCACATAACTACCGATCATGGACCCATGGTCCAAGGTAGACTAATCACGGATCATCCGGGAAGCGTCCATGGTGGAGGGGAAGCTCCCGGAGGTCAATCCTCCCTCCAGCAGGGTGCCGGGAAGAGGTCTTATGGCGCTCCCGATCTTGGAAGTGTTGCGGCAGCGGAACAGAGACGAGTTCGTGAAAAAGGGTTCTCTCTTTGGAGGAATCCCGTCAGGGAGAATAAATAGGCGAAGGGGGGAAGCCAGGGGTGCACCAGGTGGCTAGGCGGCCACCTAGCGCGGCCATCCCCTAGGGCGTGCCACCAGGGCGCCTAGGCCCCTGGTGGTGGCCCTCTGGCCCCACTGGTGATTCCGGAAGGTTCCGGTAGGCTGATTTTTATCTGATTTTTGTCGAATTTTTGGAGCACTTTTAATATTGGGGACACCTGAAATAGAAAAACAGCAGAAAACAGGAACTGGCACTGGGGTACACTGAGTTAATAAGTTAGTCCAAATATGATCAAAAGTGTATGAAAGTGTATCTAGATCATAGCAATATCACACAAAACATGCATGGAGCAAGCAGAAATTATAGATACGTTTGGGACGTATCAGTACTACGGTTCAGAATTTTCTCGTCAGGTGAAAAAGTTGATCTAGATCTACATTTTAATTTCTCCAAACTCTCTCAATCCTCCTTCCTAAAGGGATCCACATTTAGGAAATCGATGAACCGCCGTATCTCAGATTTCCGTGACAAGATTTTAACCCGGAGTTTGGTGCCACTGAGAAGTACCGAAATGTTAGTTGTGTCCACGGGCACACTCCTGCACTATGGATATGCAAGGAGGGATTCGACATAGGCAGCCGGTTTCTGAATTGCCCCTTAGAGGTTAGCGCCAATATTAGTACAGTTAACGCCCTTTCCTCCACTGGCTTGATGGCGCATACTAATATTTATTACCATTATTTCCTAGGGAAATGGAGCTTGTGCTTTTGTCAAGTGGTTTGATGATGATTCAGAGGGCAGCGCTAGGAGTATTATCACCAAGCTTGCAGAAGATAACAGGGAGTTGAATACGAAGGTTGTTGATATGGAGTGTACAATTACTAGGCTGAAGCTAGAGAGAATCAAGCACATGCAGCAGATGAAAGCACGAGACAAGTATGAAGTAGCATGTGTAGTTGCAGTTGCGACATTGGCCATCTTCTATTCAATTTTTGCAATGATGATTAGGGGTTTGTTTGAATGCACTTTGTGTTGAATGATGTGTTGATTTCATAAATTTGCTAGTTATGCATTCATGTACTTGTTGCGAAGAAGGCTAGCGATTCATTGTTTGCAACCGTACGCGTTCTCAATTCTCATAGCGGACGGTCGGTTGGACGAAATGTCAGCCTTTCTTCCGCCCACGAAAGGATTTCCAAAAACGTGCCTGATAGATTATGCATCCCAAAAATTTCACTAACTACCACCGATTGGTAAGAAGGGCTAGCGGTTCCTTCTTTGCAACCGTGGGTTTTCTGAATGTACATACTCGACGGTTGTTTGGACCAAACCGTGAGCCAGATTCATCCCACGAAAGGATTTTAAGAACCGTTCCTGATACATAATACATCCCACAGATTTCGATAACTATGAACGATTACGAATACGGGCTAGCAGTCCATTATTTGCAACCGTGGGTTTTCACCCTCAATATAACGGACGATTGTTTATCGGAACCGGCATCCCTATATCGCCCACGAAATAAATGTTGTAATCGTGGTGGATAGCCAACGTTTCCCAGATGGTTCAGTTTCGAGCACACAGTTTTTTATTTATGCCTTTTGCGTTCATAGCATCGCAAACAGTTTCGTACAAGGGACTGGGAAAGGAGTATCGTGTTAGCCCCTCTTTGCAGTAGTACTTGTTTCTCGTGAGGTAGGCCTTAAGAGATTCTGGAGGGTTAATCTCCACGACATTTGTTGCGTCTTCGGCATGTGAATGTTGGGAATCCGCAGAAATTTTTTGTGCCTGCTCACTTGTGGAGGGACGTGAGGTTTGACGCCCCGACCGGAGTCAAGGGGCGGGCTCAACTATTTCTCCGAAAAGCGAGGCACAGTCTAGCCCACATCTTTTGCGGGTTTATAGCAGCATCCGGCATCCGAGCTCCGCAATGGGAGAAGGATTTACCGGGAACTCTAGTCCCAGCTTCAGAAACGACTTCTCGGGGAAGTTTCCGAAACCGGGGACACGGGGGATCGGGCCCCCGTGACGCGATCGATCGGTGGGACTTTTCCGGTGAAAATACATCTGCTCGTGCTCGCACGGGGCGGACGGAATGCAAGAACCTTGCACCAGGCTTTGTGGGCAGACCCAAGGCACAATACACACGTAATCGGACCATCCGATAGCGTCCTGTGTGGTTTCCTTCCGGGAAATTTTGCTGGGATAGTACAGGGGTAGCCAGGATCAAACTGCTCACGTGTTGGGGAGTCGGCAAGGCCGAAGAAACCCCTAGGGAGCTGCACTTGGTACATCCCCTGTTGTTGAGTACAATGTCTCTTGGGCGCTACAATCTTCTCAGTCGATTGCAGCCGCAAATAATTCAATTCCCGGAGGAGACAAATCCAAGACACGTCATAAGTGAGCACAATGGGGGAAAAGAGGGGATTCACAACAGGTGCTCACATGAAGTCTTCAATGCTCCAGCCGGTGGTGGTGTTGGAAAGTTTTTGTGGTAGAATGCTCGAGGTATCTGTAGCAAGATACTCAACGGTCTGCCACCATTGTGACGCATATGGATGCCATAGCCCACCAGCTCTTCTGTAGTAATCGGCTCCATTGGAGATATCTTCGTAGAGGACACCGCAGCTAAGGACCTAGAGGAAGCGCCTCCTGCCCCTATCTGCAAGGCCTTCGAGGAATGAAGATTATGGCATACGTAAACGCCGGCCCTCCTTCTAGTGCCGGATGTCCGTGGACGGAACCTGGCGGCGAGGCGGCCACCCTGTGGGACGACCTCTCCCCATCGTCAGCTCCATCCGCTCCTCTTTTCCAGAAAATGCAGCTAGAGCCGCACATGCTCTTTATTCTTTGGAGGTTGCTGTGGCGTCGGAACGACACTGCTTTTGATGATAAAGTGCGAGCAAACACAGTGGTTACGCAGGTTCGGGCCGCTCGGAGGCGGAAAACCCTACTCCTGCATGTGTGATCTTTCTTGTGGGTGTTGGGGTACATTACAAGGTGTTTTCCGGGAAGGGCTCCCCTTCTTTTGTGCTCCTCCCTGCCCCCCCTTCTACATGGCAAACATCTACCTTTTACACTGCAAAGGGATGGTCACAAGGTGCTACTATTTTTCATCTCAATTTACAAATATGACCACACACACACACAAGCTAACGTATAGCACGGAGACGTCTTCCGAGAAGGCACTGGCCCTGGCGCGATGACAACACGGTTTTGTGTATTCCGAATGGAGGAGGGACTCCTACCATGTGCCGCGGTCTTCATGTTGCTCGACACCCATCGTTTTCTTCTACATTTAATGCACTGGACACCTGGTTGGGCGGTGGGAGTCAGAGGAGGCCCCACGTGTGGAAATATGGTGATTCATCCTCCCGGAAAGGTCGTCACCTTCTCTGCAATGTTTTCGGGTTACTTGTTTACTCAAACCACGATACACGAGAGTGCCCTTCTGGAGGGTACCCCGGCGACCTTGTCGCCGACAGCCTCAGACACAGAAACTCCTCACGCTTCATGTCCCTCAAGCCACTGGGTATATGCGTTGCTCTGAAGTATCTGACGAAGTCATCCCAAGTGATCACAACATCACCTCTGTTGGCCTTGTAGGTAGAGTACCAACTAGCCACTACTCCCTAAAGCTAGAACGAGGTGAAGGTGACGTAGTCCACTGGCCGGACGGTGTTGCCATGGAAATGCTTCTTTATCTCCGCTAACCAGTCATTTGTCTCAAGAGGGTCATTGGCCTCTGAGAACCTGGGGGGCCAATGTTAAGGAATTGCTAAAGTGTCATGAACTGTGGGCGATAATTCCTCTACGTGTACTGAGTCTACAGCAACTGCATGATCGCAGCGGTGCCCTGCGCCACTACGGCCACAGACTCCCCAAGAAGTGGGCTCTCCGGCAGCGGTGGCGGTGGGTTTCCTCTCGTCATCCTCTAGACAGGGACATTTATGAGAAAACATTGCAGACTAACAATAAAACCACAAGATAAGATAAAATTGACAACAAGACTTCCTCACAAGGTATGAGAAAGCCGAAAGCTGAATATCCACCAACTTAATCCGGAAAGTCTGAAGGGTAGGTTCTACTGGAATCCCCAAACCTGAGATGATCTGAATCAAAGATAATAATTTGCTAGCGAGCACACAAATAGAATATACGAGTGGTTGGAAACGTAAACGTTGAGACATCTGCCCTGGGCAAAGCGTAGAAACAAAGGAATGTAGGGGGAGATTCCACATCCAAAGGATGACAACCATCCCTATACAGAAGTTTCACCCAGAACAAGCCGTGGTCGATGTAGAGTTGTCAATCCCATGTGGCGGCTCAGTGTTCTCAATGTACGCCAACCTTTCTTGTCGCTAGCAAAAATTATAGAGAAATCGGAGTCCCATGTAAACGAGAACCTAGTTATTTTTGAGTTAGATGCGTTACAGAGAGAAAAACATTGTTTCACTTCTTCACAGAAAAGGGGGTGGGAGGGTGGGGTAAGAAGAAAAATAAATAGTTCCTACTCTTCGGGTTTTTTCCTTAGTAACTACAAAATACTTTCTAGACTTGACTTCGGCAAGTAAAGGTTACTACGGACGGTCCTGCTCTGATACCAAGTTGGAAGACCCGCGATGCGGTATAATCGCCAAGTTAGCGCTTTCGCACCGACTTCGAAGATGGTAGTGCATAAGGTACCACCAGCTCACGAACAAGAAAAGTGCTCGCTACAGGATTCTCAACAACAAGATATAAAACATGACAACTATTATTAAATAGGTAGCTCCCGGGCATAGAGGTGCCCATGAATAATAATAGCAACAACAATAGGCCACATGGCCCATCAGTACATCATCTCATCAAAGCAGAAGACAAACACGTCCGAGTACGGGAAAATGCAAATGGCCCAAGGAGGCTCGCTAAAAATGATGGTGCCCACAAAACGGATCGTCGAAACCCAGCTGCAGAAACTACGAAGCGAAGTCGTCGTACTCCTCGTCTGGCGGTATCTCCACAAAGTACTTGCCCACAGAAGGATCGTGATAGTAGTCTGAAGACCCAATCGTTTGTACATATATATGCCAGAAAGAGAAAGGGGTTGAGTATATATCAAAGCAGTAGAACTAACTTCTCACGGTAAGGAAGGGATAGTGGTTGAGGTTGCAACCCCACTAGCTTTTATGAGTGGCTAAAGATCTATTAGAGTTGGGTGAAGAACCAAGAATTCGTTGATGATCGCATCATTAAGGCTCTACTCACCTACTTACGCAAATCATAACACAACCTTGTCCTCCTCTTTGCCGCACCGGACGAAGAAGAAGCAATAAAGGAAACTCACACGTTGGAAATTTTAATCATGATTATGTTTCACTAGTGCAAAGAGGGGCTAACACGGCACGTTGGCCAAATTTGTTTGCGATGCTATCAACGCAAACGGTAGATATAAGAATCCGTGTGCCAAAAACTGAACCGTCTGTGAAACGTACGCCATCGGCTACCATTCTGAAAATTATTGCGTGGGTGATGTAGGGCTTACGTTTCTTTGAAAACCCGTCTGTGATGTTTAGGGTGAAAACCCACAGTTCCAAATAAAGGACTGCCAGCCTGTCTACACAATCATTCATAGTTACCGAAATGTTTGGAATGCATAATCTATCAAGTACGCTGTTGAAAATCCTTTCGTGTGTGAAACAAGGGCTGGAGATTCATTCAAACAACTGTGCACATGAGTATTCATAAAAACCCATGGTTGGAAGGAATGAACCGCTAGCCCTTCTTCCCAATCATTTATAGTTAGTGAAACATGTCGGATGTGTAATCTATCATGCACGTTCATGTACAACTTAGTGTTGGTGATGCATGACACACAGTTCGTGCAATAAAGTGTTTGTGCTTGCACCTGAGAATACCAACGGTTTCAAAACATGAATCGCTACCTTAGCGAGGCAAACGTTCTCAATTAAAAAATTTGTGCAACGTAAAACATATCAGGCACGCTTCTAAAAATCTAAGGGTTGGTGATGCACGACTTCTTCTTTTTATTTTCTGAAAGTTGGCTAGCTTCTCTTGCAGACGTTCGGAAATACAAAGTTGTGTGCAATGATGTGGTGCAACACAAATACGTTAGTTATCAAAAATGTCTACTATGTAGGCACATATTTTTGCAACTTCCATATATACTTGACAAAACAAAAGTTTCTGTATTGAGAATTGTCTGCTCTGCCAAACAACTAAACTGAATGACCTGTGAGCAAAGTAATTCGTATCTCCGATGGATTGATTTCAAAAAGTGTGGACAATTTTACTCTGTTACCATCCCGAAAAACTAAAGAAATAACATACTCCACTTCATATGAAAGAAAGGATCCGACGAAGCATATATAACATACACCTGTGTTACCGTTCGCATATATCATGGAAATGTTTATACTGACAAAGTTTGCATTAGAATATTGAGGACAGGGTAAATGCATTCCAAAGAGAAGCAACGAACAAAATATTGCATCTAAATTACCCATTGCCTATGCATGAAAGGATTTGAACATCTAAATCTATAACTACCTAGCTAGGTAAGCACATGATCGTCGCAAGAGTTAATGATCGACGATCGATCATCAGTACTACTTCGTCTAGGAAGGCCCGTGCCAACGTCGTTGCGACGATGCTTCTTGGGCGATAGCATGTCGTCGTCGTCATCATCGACGGCGTAGGCGGCATCATCCTCCTCCTCCTTCTGCTACTGCGGCTGCGGATGCTTCTCTTACTGCTGCGGTGGCGGCTCCTCCTCCTCCACCCCTGCTTCTGCTGATCTTCCGACTTGGGCCACTCAAGTCCTGAGTCGTTCTTGGGATCCGAGACTGGCCCTTCCATAATCTCCAAAAATGTGGGGTCATGTTGGGAAACGTAGTAGAAAACAAAAAAATTCGGCCTACGAATCAAGAACCCAAGATCATCCAAGAAGATTGCATACAAGGTTTTAGGTCATGGCTCACCAACCGATATAGCGGAAGTAGAGTTGGTGAAGCTCGTGGACGTAGTGGAAGTAGATTTCGCAAGTTCTCCCACGAACAGTCCCTCGATCAATCCCACGAACAAGTCCCGCGATCTAGTCCCACGGACAAGTCCCATGAACAAGCTCCTCGAAAAAGGGTCGAAGGTACGACCCCTCCATTAGTATCCACACATCCCGTAGCAGCAATCCAGCAGCGCTCCGCCGTCCAGAGATGAACGCCACCGAGAAAACTAGAGGGAGAAAACCCTAACGGATTCCGATCTAGAACAGCGTCTAAACCGGGGTCTAAAAGTGGAGGAACGGGGTTTAGAGGAGGGAGGGTGGCGCATAGGCCTTGGGGATTGATTGTGTGTTTCTCCCCCTCCCCCTGGTGATGAGGACATCCCTACTAATGTTACACCCATACCATCACCAACTACACATACTAGACCAGTTACTAGAGCACGTGCACGTCAACTAAATTATCAGGTACTTTCGTTTCTTGCGAATCCTTCTATTGTTCATGAACATATGATGCTGCCTAAATTAGATACTTTTGTTTTGCTTATGAATGAAGGACCTAGCATGGACAAGAAGGATGGTCATTGGAGCGGGATCAAGAATGGAGAAGAAGGTGCGCGCGGGGGAAAGTACAGTGGAGCTTCCAGTGGGGATTTTCGCACGTTGAAGCCACCATAAGGCATGCATGAAGGCTTGGACGGAATACACGAGATGCCACTTCATTATTTTCGTCCAAGAGCAATTATAGGTGCTGCGTCACCTTAATATTGGGCTGGGCCCATGTAATTTCGAAATACCACATTATAGGCTGTTTTTAGAGTCCGTATGTGTGGGGAAACCGAGTTAGGGTTGTTTTCGGACCCCACCTCCAAGGGGTCACGAAAATCCCCTCTGTTCCCCCATATATACAGCCCTTAGGGCGTCGTTTAGACTTGGGTTTTAATTAGATTAAAGTTAGCCATAGCCGCAACTTCGAGCTCTTCGTTTGTGTCATCCGACCAGGCCAAGACCTCATTGGAACCCCAACTTTCGTAATCATTCATCTTATATTCGCAATATCCAGATTGCAATTCTTAGTTCTTGCTTGTTCTTCGATTGCTTGCAGGAATTAGACCTTCGTGGTCAGGTTGATCGTGCATCCGCGGGATCAATAACCTCTCGGAGTTGGTTTAGCGATCGCTAAGGCGCAACGTCTTCGCACGTTCGTAGTCGGATCGTGAAAGTCGTCTCCACCATAATCGATCTACACCATCTCATCGAAACATCGGGACACCTTCGCCTCTATCACCTGGCTCACCTTATATAGGTGGCTAGGAGGTCTAGGGCGCAGCCCAAGGAGGATTGGGAGTCCAACTTGGACTCCCAAGCCTTCCAAACCTTCCCACACCTTCCCACCGGAAACCTGCCATAATGGGTTTTGGTATTCCCACCTGGAGGGGGATTCCTTCCCCTTGGTGCGCACCCCACCCCTTGGCCGGCCAGGGCAGCCTAGGTGGCTTGCCCCCCAAGGCTAGGGGCGCAGGGGAGTGGGTGGTACTGCCCGGAACCTTCCGGAACCTTCCATGACCTTCTAGAAGCTTCAAGGACCTTCCGGGACATATCGGGACCGTTTCGGGACATTCCGGACACTTCTGGAGCACTTCCAGGACCTTCCGGGACCGTTCTCGGACGTTCCGGAGCCATCCGAATAGTTTACAAAACCATCCGAGTTACAATTTAAGCCACCCGATGACCGCGAAGGTTGTCAGGACGCCCAGCGATTATCCAGAAACTATTCCGGTTGATCCAGGACTTCCCCAGTACCATTCTCATATGATTCGGAACCACCTGGGACTACTCCAGAGTGATCCGGACATATCCTTAAATACCCAGAACTACTTCTGGTGCCCTTATGAACAATTCCATAAATCTCCGGAACTACTTCCGGTACCCGTATGAACTATTCTGCTTTGCTTCCACTAAACCTTCTACCATACTAGTATTCTAACAGACTACTGCTCGTTAAGTGTGTGACCCAATAGGTTCCGTATAATGCGGACATGACTCAGAACATCTTCCGGACATAGGTCAACAACCTTTTGTCAATAGCCAATAATCAACAGCGGAGCCATGGACACCCATGTTGACTCCCGCACATACACGAAGAAACTTCGAGTGAACCATTATGTTTAGTCATGTACCATTCCCTTTGCTTCGCGATATATGACAAAGTTAGAGGAGAGAAGTTTGGCACCCATGTGTAACAACTTATGAACACAAGCCACTCGTTATCCTCTTTGCTCGTTTGTCCCTTTTCTCGTTATCGTATTCCGGTATCCCCGTGACTGAATCACAATGCGTCTGGCCAGACTATAATGGATACCGTCATACCGAGTGGGCCCGAAGTGAATATCTTCTTCATCGTGAAGGAGCAAATCCCATTCTTGAACTATCACAGTCACTAGCCACACCATCTGACATACCCAGAACTTATTTTACTACTTCCCATTTACGGGAGGATTCATCTAAGAACCAAAGCATGTCTTCCTGTGTGAAGCAACTCGATACTCTCATGGTCTAAGGAATTACGTATATGATAACATTTCATGATATGACTTATAACGTAGTTACGATGTGATCTCTAAGTATATCATTCAATACTGGGGTTGGTTCAACATCATTGTTCTGCTAACAATATGTTCCCATTGCTACTGACATCCTTGTTACAAGAACAATGTCCATGATTAAGAAAACGTAATCATCAGTTAGCACATGAGCTGGTCTTAGAGGCTAAACCAGGAACTCTTGGTGTTTACATTTCCACACATGCAAGTGAGTTTTCTTCTGAATCTCATAGTCAGGGTCATTGCAATTATAGCACAGAAATATAAACATTAATTACGAACGTGGAAATATATATAATAACATTTTATTATTGCCTCTAGGGCATATTTCCAACAGGTCATCAGGGCCGGTTGGCGGCGGCAACGGCAGGTCATCCTCACTTATATAGACAGAACCATTGTCGTGGTCGCTGCTAGAGTCACAGGTGTGATCGTGCCAGTCCTCTGGATGAGCCCAAGAACTCATGGTGGATATGGCCGGGAGGTCGGAGAGAAAATTTGAAGAGTGTGTTGTTCAATGAGAGGGAAAATTAAGAAGACAGATGGAAAGATAAATGTTCTTGCGTACTTAACTATACCGCACAATTAGTATTTCTGAAGCGACGGGACGGCTTCCTACTGCATTTAATCATGATTGACGTGTGGCAGCATGGACGGTGGGGTGAACGAGAAGACAACCCCCTCACACACTCTGTAAAGCATTACATGTTCGATGGAGAAAATGTTTCCTGACGGTTTGATGGACGACGAGTCACAACATTGTAAGTTTGCGTGTGGGATGGAGAAAAATCTGTCAATTTTCAACTTCTGCTTAGTGTGTCAATTTTAGACAACCAAATAATTGAATGATTTGTGTTCGATATATTTAAATTAAATTGATTGATTTAAAAAATAGTGGGCAAATTATATGTCCCTCTGCCAATGGGCCCGGGCATGCAGTCGTGACACACAACCGAGTACGACCGGCGTCATGGGGACCGCGTCAAGGGTTTTGGGCAACCAGCGAGTGCCTATAAAAGTCAGTAGGCCGTCCAGAGCGAGACCATCCACATCCTGCACACCATAGCAACATTATTACTAGCCCCAAGCATGCCGACTCGCCGTAGCGCGTCAGCACAGCAAGCTGCGCAATCACCCTATGTCGTTGATACGTTCTAAATGTATCTGTAATTTCTTCTTGTTCCATGTACTTTTATGTGTCGTTGCTACATGTTTTTCTATGTTTTTATATCATTTTACACATATTTGGACTAGCCTACTAACTCGGTGCACCCAGTGCCAGTTTTTGTCAGCTGATATCTTTAGTTGGAGTGATTTTCCCCAAATTAAAATGCTCCAAAAATTCCATGAAAATCAAAATAAAAATCAGCGTCACGGAAGATTCCGGAACCCCGAAGAAAGGCCAGGGGCCCCACCTGGCGCCCATGCATCCAGGTAGCGCGACCCCACCCCTGGTCGCGCCACCAGGGCACCTTGGAGCCCAGGTGGCCCTTGGCTCCCGCCCTTTGGCCTATATTACCGCTTCATCACCGAAATCCTCAAGGAGAACCCCGCATCGCGAAATACCTCTCTGTTCCACCGTCACCGCGCTTCAAAGATCAGAAGCACTAGAAGACCTCTTCCCGACACACTGCTGGAGGGAGGATTGACCTTCGGGGCCTCTCTAGCACCATGGACGCTTCTCGGATGTGTCGTGGGTTGTCTCCCTTGGACTATGGGTCCATGACCAGTAGCTATGTGATGTCTTCTCTCCAATCTTGTTCTTCAATGTTTACTCCTTATGAGATGCCCTACATGATCAAGGCACCTATGTAATTTTCCTGATGTTGCTATGCCACGTTTGCTGCGATCCAGTGGATTATGAGATTATATTCATATCGTGATGAGTTGTATATTTGTTTTACCTTTTATATTTTGTTCTTGAGTAATTCTTGCAAGTTCTCCATTGCTTTTTATTGCTTTGGCCAAGTAGTAGATAGTAACTCCAAGAGGGAGCGTTATGCATGATTTTGGGTTCATGCCCCCCGATGTCTAGCTTGAGTGGCAGAAACATGAGACTAGGGGGATGTTTTGTTGCCACCAGGAAGAAAACAACGGTGCTTGTAACTGCGGTTGCAAGGATTGTTTCCCTTACGCATAGATTGTTAATGCAATTGTGTGTTGCTTTGAGTTTACACTTTGATTGAGGCTCGCAACTTAATACCAGCGTTATGTTTTGGATAGATATCTCAAGGTGGATGATTAGTCAGTAGATGCAGATGGATTTCGGTCTACTTCTCTTGGCATACTGCCCAAACTTTTGAGCCTCTTACTTTCAAGTAGCATAATTAGCATTGTGGTGCGTTTATAATTCTGTCAATTGCCCAGCTGTAATTTGTTCACCCAGCTTAGCTTTTTATCGTCTTTTGGGAGAGAGACATCACTAGTGAACATCATGGGACCCCGGTCCATATTTCCACCATTGTTTACACCTCCACTTTATTTACTGCGTTTCTGTTGCAATTATCATTACCATTATCATTATCCCCTTGCGTTTAATCCTTTGTAAACAACAAGGCCAGAGGGATTGACAACCCCTTTGTAGTCGTTGGGAGCAAAGCTATCTGTTGTGTGTGAAGGTCCAGGCTAAGCAAGTGATATTGAGTAAACGGCGCCTCACTTGCCCAACCACCTACTTGTCGATCCTTGGAGTCCTCCTGGATTCGATAAACCTTACAGCCATCGTGTAAGGGAAATTTGCTGCTAGGCTACTTCTCATAATTTCTGGCGCCGTTTCCGGGGATTCCACTCTTCAAGATAGGGGAGTTGCACACTATCTTTTATCTTTTCTTTTTAGTCTTGTTAGGTTACCTTATCATTTTTATCTTAGTGTCCTTTATCAAAAATCACAAAACAATTGTTTATCTTGTTCCTGCTTGCTTCTACTATTATGGGTTCCACTGAAAACACTAAGTTGTGTGACTTCACTAGTCACAACAACAATGACTTTATCTGCACTTCTATTGCTACACCTACCACTTCAGCTTCTTATTATGAAATTAAAGCTACTTTGTTAAATCTTGTTATGAAAGAACAATTCTCAAGTGCTGGAGATGATGCTGCTTTATACTTGAATAATTTTGTTGAGCTTTGTGATATGAAAAAGTATAAATAAGTACAAGGTGATATTGTTAAGCTTAAGCTTTTTCCTTCCTCCTTGAGAGGAAGAGCTAAAATTTGGTTTCAATCCTTGCCTAGGAATAGCATAGATTCTTGGGATAAGTGCAAGGATGCTTTTATTGGGAAGTACAAACCACCTGCTAAGATTATCCAATTGAGGAGCAATATTATGAATTTTAAGCAATTTTATAATGAACATGTTGCCCAAGCTTGGGAACGCATGAAATCTCTTGTTAAGAATTGCCCTAAACATGGTTTGACTACTTGGATGGTTATCCATACTTTTTATGCAGGCTTGAACTTTACCTCGCGGAATCTGTTAGACTCGGCCGCAGGAGGAACCTTTATGTCAACAACACTTGGTGCTTCCACAAAACTATTAGATGAGATGATGACAAACTACTCTCAATGGAACACCAAAAGAGCTCCAACAGGTAGGAAGGTAAACTCTGTCGAGGAAATCTCCTCCCTAAATGAAAAAGTTGACATGATCATGTCTACTTACTAAGCAAGCGTCTATTGATCCTCATGATGTTCCCCTTGAATTCTTTGGTTGCTCAAGATCAAGTTGATGTTAATTTTATTTCTAGGAACAAGTTTAGTAATAATGCTTATAGAAGTAATTTTGGTAGCAATCCTAGAACTTTCCTATCCAACAACTATGGGAACAACAACACTTATCCTAGCACAAAAAACTCCACTTCTGAAATAGTGAGCATGCGTAAGGACATTATCACTTCTCAAAAATCCTTCTACAAGAGTGTAGAATAGAAATTAGAAAAACTAGATAGCCTCTCTTCGAAAGTTGACAATATAGCTCATGAGGTAGAATTACTTAAATTTATAACTTCACCTCTTAAGGAGAGGAAAACCACACCCATGAATGTTATCCAAGTCATGAGAATATTATAATGCTAGCCAAACTTAAGGATAGATGGGCTAGACAAAAGGAAGAGGAAGATAGAATTAAGAGCCTTCCTACACACACTACTGTCTCCACTATACAAGTTGTTGAGGATCTAAAAACTTTTAGCACCCAACACTTACCTAGTCCAACTGGACCTATTAATGGTGATGCTATACATCAATCTTAGGACAAGAAACTCCTATCAATTTAGAGACTACAAAAACAATGAGCTTAGATGACATCACCTCCACTTTAATTAATGGTAGTGATCTTGATTTTGATAATTGTAGTCTTTCAGAAGTTGTCAATTTTTTGCAAATAATGGCTAAAGACCCCCACACTAGCACATTTAACATTGCCTTTACTGAGCATATTACCAATGCTCTTATCAAAGCTAGGGAGAAGAAGCTCAAGCTTGAGAGTTCCATCTCTAAGAAGCTAGAAGATGGTTGGGATCCCATAGTCAAAATTAAATTGAATAACTTCTCTTGCTATGCTTTATGTGATGTTGGAGTTAGTGCCTTTGTTATGCCCAAAAGAATGTATGATATGATTAATTTGAAACCTTTTGATACATGCTCTTTTTGTGTTTGTCTCGTTGATTCTTCCGGAAAGAAACCTTTAGGAAGGATTGATGATGTTCTTATTATTGTCAATGATAATTATGTTCCCATTGATTTTCTTGGCATGGACATTGAGTGTGATCCCCCATCTCTAGTTATTTTGGGACGTCCTTTTATTCGCATCGTTGGTGCTACCATTGACATGAAAGAGGGGACAATTAAATTTCAGTTCCCCCTCAAAAAGGGAATGGAACACTTCCGTTGAAAGAAAATCAAGTTACCTTATGAGTCCGTTACACGGTTAAGATATTCTTTTGATATTGATAAAACTTAATTTTCTTGTATCATGCCTAGCTAAAAGGCATAAAAGAAAGCGCTTGTTGGGAGGCAACCTAAGATGTTTTTACTTCTGTTTTTAATGATCTTGATGCTTGTTACTACTGTAGCAACATTAGTGTATCTTTATTTTCAAGCTTTGTGCCAAGTTTTAGCTTCCGATTGCAAGAAAGTTCAAAAGTTGTGACATGCTGTCCAGAAATAGATTTTGTCCCCTTGACGGAAAAATTGGTTACAAATCACCAGATCATCTTTTTTATCTGAATTGTTTTGACAGAATTCTCCATACAATTTTCTTCCGTGCATCTGTTCTGAGTTTTTTGATTTGAGTTGTAGAAGTACCCCGAAAAAAATATTTGCTACCTGCTAGTCTATTTTTCACAGATTCTGCCATGTTTTGCATTTTCTTAGTTTTGCAAACCTTGATCTTGCTTTTTATTTGAAAATTTTTTTGGAAATCTTGAGAAATATTAGCTGTTCAAGAATATCTTTATTTCCAATGGAAAAAATTATTTTATCATGGGTACTAACCACTATTATCAGCTTATGATGAGTTTCGTATCAAGGGAGTTTTCAAGTATGCGAAGGAAGATGATGAAAGAACATTCGGGAGTGTCAAGCTCTCAAGCTTGGGGATGCCCCCATGCACCCCCAAGAAATACACAAGGAGACTCAAGCATCTAAGCTTGGGTATGCCCCCATGCATCCTCTTGTCCATCAACAATCATCGGTTCGTCCTTCTCCATACTATATTTTTATCGCTTCATATGTTATGTGATAAACTTGGAGCGTCTCTCTCTTTATTTTTATTTTTTTAGTTTTACTTTATGTTCATAACAAGTTGGATCTTAGCCTTTATTGTTTGGGAGAGAAACACGCTCCAATCCACCGTAGAACAGAACATAGGCTTGCATGCTTATCTTTCTTTTTGTGTGTGTTCTTTATCTGTTTCATAGTTGTTGTCATGCTTAGCTGTTAGTTTTCATCCTTATATTTTCAAGAGCTTTTGTTTAGGTTGTTCTAGGAACTCTCTTGAGTTTTCATGTTTATCTTATTTTAGAAAGTTGGCTTGTTGCACTGAATTGTGTGTTTGAATGAGTAGGTAATTAAGGTTACTATTACAAGTTTAGTAGTAACATTAAATAGTTTTTTGGTATTTATTAGAGTAATGTTTGGACATAAATGTGCCAAGAGCTTGAGCCTATTATTGATAGGTGTCATATTTTGAGCAATCCGTGCTTATTTTCAAAAACTACAAAAATTAGTTGAGAACTCTAGCTACTAGATGGATCGCTACCCTCTGGAGGGGTTGGAATATATAGAGTACCCTCATGTAGCATGGGTCGAGGATGCGCAAGGATAACCAAACCCCCATAAACTCCTCCTCGGGGTACTCATCTCTTTGTGAACCTCCCGATTAGATAGAGAGTTACCGATAATAAGTGCATGAGTTCTTCGGACTAATGCGAGTATTCGATTGTTGGCACTTCCACCTTCCCATATTTTGCTAGCCTATTCGGTACCGTGCAATTCCATTTCTCATCTTGAGAGTTGGCGCATACTTCGCCGGTGCATCCAAACCCTTGGCATGATAGGCTCTGTCATCATAAACCTCCTTATATCTTTCTTAAAACGGCCACCATACCTACCTATCAAGGTATTTCCATAGCCTTTCCGAGATACATTGCCATGAAACATCCACCATCTCATGACTTGATCTTCATGTCATACATGATTTTGCTTGATCGAGGAGTCATATGCTAGTTGGGATTTTCTCTTATTATTGCTACATGACGCGTTAGTATCATTGCATATCCTGCGACACTTGCAGAGGCATACATTTGCATACATCATGATAGTTTTCATTTTTTTTTCTTTATGTTCAGTACTTCTTATAAAGTGTGAATATCTTCTATGATCTTGTAAAATATAGAGTGTTTCCCTTAAGTGAGGAGAAGATCCCAAAGAGGACAAATTAAAAGATCCCAAAGAGGACAAATGAGAGATAAATAGAAATATCCAAAGAGGCCACAAAAATACAAAAAATAACAAAAAAGAGAAAAAGAAATAAAAAGAGAGAAAGGGGAAACACTACTATTCCTTTTGGAAGATCCATACTCGTACTCCATTGATATATTTGCACTCCATAGAGATTATCATTTCATGCATAACTATGTGGGGACCCTTACACTATAGAACTTGGCTTGCACATTCCAAGGATGAGCCTCCTCTAATTAGCTCTAGGTCTTCAGGAGAAAGCAAGTTGGATACACCCCCACTAGTTCCATTGGCGAGCTAACCTTAGCTCATATGTGCATCCGTTGCATGGCAATCCCTACTCCTCACATCATATCTATCATTTGGCCTTCTCTCGCCTATGATTGTCCTCATTGATGTGAGCCTTTCACACCTTTTTTTCTTCATTTCCCATCATTTCTCTCTTTTCCATCCTAAGTGCTAACATATGTTGCTCGCGCTCATGATGAGGACATCCCTACTAATGTTACACCCATATCCTCACCAACTACACATATTGGACCAGTTACTAGAGCTCGTGCACGTCAACTAAATTATCAGGTACTTTCGTTTCTTGCGAATCCTTCTATTGTTCATGAACATATGATACTGCCTAAATTAGATACTTTTGTTTTGCTTATGAATGAAGGACCTAGCATGGACAAGAAGGATGGTCATTGGAGCGGGATCAAGCATGGAGAAGAAGGTGCGCGCGCGGGAAAGGACAGCGGAGCTTCCAGTGGTGATTATCGCACTTTGAAGCCACCATAAGGCGCGCATGAAGTCTTGGACGAAATACGCGAGATGCCACTTCATTATTTTCGTCCAAGGGCAATTATAGGTGCTGCGTCACCTTAATATTGGGCTGGGCCCATGTAATTTCGAAATACCACCTTATAGGCTGTTTTTAGAGTCCGTATGTGTGGGGAAACCGAGTTAGGGTTGTTTTCGGACCCCACCTCCAAGGGGTCACGAAAATCCCCTCTGTTCCCCCATATATACAGCCCTTAGGGCGTCGTTTAGACTTGGGTTTTAATTAGACATAAGTTAGCCATAGCCGCAACTTCGAGCTCTTCGTTTGTGTCATCCGACCAGGCCAAGACCTCATTGGAACCCCAACTTTCGTAATCATTCATCTTATATTCGCAATATCCAGATTGCAATTCTTAGTTCTTGCTTGTTCTTCGATTGCTTGCAGGAATTAGACCTTTGTGGTCAGGTTGATCGTGCATCTGCGGGATCAATAACCTCTCGGAGTTGGTTTAGCGATCGCTAAGGCGCAACGTCTTCGCACGTTCGTAGTCGGATCGTGAAAGTCGCCTCCACCATAATCGATCTCCACCATCTCATCGAAACATCGGGACACCTTCGCCTATATCAAGTGGTATCAGATTTCCAGGTTGCTCGGTGAGATTTACCAGTTTTCGCAGTCTAGATTGGTTCTGTTTTTCATACCTACAGTCCACGAAAAAGCCAACAAAAAAAAATTAGGGTTAGATCATCACGTCCCAAAACAGTCCGAGCCTTTGTCCAGTTTTCTTTACAGTAGTTTGCATTGTTGAATTTGCGGTTGCATCGTTGTGTCGAGTTGCTGATCTTAGCATCTAGTTCCCTTAGAGTTTCGAGTTCTGATCACAGTTTGTCACGCCGCCGCAGCACAGTAGTACACCACCACGTTCCGCCAATCCGAGTCCAGATACACCACCACGTTCCGCCAAGCAGAGTCCATACACACCACCACAACCTACCGATCCGAGTCTAGTTTCCATCACCCGTTCGGTTTGTGATATCTCCGTAGCCAGAATAGTTTTGAGTTGATTAGAGTCGGATTTCACCAATCTTTTGTCGTACGTAGAAGAGGGTGATTTCCAAAAAAAAAAAAAAAAAAAAAAATTCCAGAGCAGTTTTTAGGCCAGAAATTTCAGGGGTAAAAAAATTTCGTGCCCATACGTTCCTTAGGTCCAGAAACTCGTTTTGAGACGTTCGCCACCATAGTGATTTTTTCGCACTTTTTCAGCCCCCGCAGTCCCGCATCGCCAAAAAAAAAAAAGCAAAAAAAAAAAAGAAAAAAAAAATCAGAGTGTGCTTCACAGTTGTTACGTGCCGCGCCGTGCTTTCGTTGGTGTTTTAGGCTCGCGTCTCTAGTACGGTCTAGCCTAGGATCAGCACAGTACCGACGTTGAGTGTTTATTCAACTTTGCATCTCTGTTTTGATTACTGTTGAGCTTTTTGCTACCATATTTGTCAAACCTACCTACAGCTCCACATATATTCTACTTCGTGCGGTTGACACCTCCTGGCCATCGCTCTACCACATCTCTGAGAGTTTTGACCCGTTGGTTGTACATCACCACCTGCTGCTAGGTAAGAATCGGTAAGAACTGAAGAAAAGCTTGACGGATTTGTGCTTTCCACCACCCCACATCCCCTTAGTCGAAGTAGGATCATACTTCTGTGTGTTTTCTATTTCTGCTAACCATGCCAGGATCCCATGATGAAGTGGCGCGGGATGCACCTGATTGGGAGAATATGACAAACAAAGCATTACATGATAAATTTGCACAAATGATGTCTGAACAGGTGAATGACATCGAGAACAGATTTACAGAGGCGATTGATGGTGTGGAGAAGATGATCGACACCAAGCTCGACGCCAAGTTTACTGAGTTGCTCGCACGCTTACCTATACAGCCTGCGGCCGCTCCAGCACAGCCACCGCCACCACGACGTGCACGACGTATTCTGTTTCCGGGCGGACAAGCTGCTGGTGCTCCTGCTGCTGCTGCCTCTGACGTCGGCCAGGACGACAACTACGAGGGTGATTACGAGGAGGAGGTGGAACAAGAAGCGGCCTATGAACAGCCAGCTGGACGTCCACGTCCCAACATTCGCCACGGTCGACACCAACCACCCCCTCAGGTACGCGATGATGAACATGTGCCTAAACTTAAATTGAATCTTAAGCCGTTTGAGGGTAGATATATTCCTGATGCTTATCTTACTTGGGAGTTAGAAACTGAACAACGCTTTACATGTTTACAATATCCTGAGAATAGACGTGTTACTGCTGCTGTTTGTGAATTCACGGGTTTTGCATCTATTTGGTGGTCTGAACATTGTAGATTGCATGCTAATAATATTCCAGCTACTTGGGCTGCTTTAAAAGATGCTATGCGTACTCGCTGGGTTCCTCCTTATTATCAACGTGAATTGCTACAAAAATTACAGCGTTTGAGACAAGGAAAAAATTCTGTAGAGGAATATTATCAAGAATTACAAACTGGATTGATTAGATGTGGCCTAGTAGAGGATAATGAAGCTATGTTTGCACGTTTCATAGGTGGCTTAAACAGGGAGATACAAACTATTCTAGAATACAAGGACTATGCTACTATTACTCGTTTGTTTCATCTTGCTTGTAAAGCTGAACGTGAAGTGCAGGATCGACAGGCCGCTACGAGACCTAACTTTTCTGCAGGACGAAATACATCATGGACATCGCGTGGACCTTCTACATCCACACGTCCTGCTGCTCCACCCTCTACTTCAGCCGCTCATTCTTACAGGGAGCCACCAAAACAGTCAGCGCCACCATTCAAGGGTGCACAGAGTGGTCCAGCGGCGAGTTCTTCTTCATCCATGGCTTCCACAGGGCAAACACGAGATCGTGATATTAAATGTCGCAGGTGCCAAGGTGGAGGTCACTTCGCAAAAGACTGTCCCTCCAAGCGTGTGATGATTATTACGGCGGATGGTGGGTATGAGTCAGCGAGTGACTATGATGAGGAGACTTTAGTTCTCATTGCTCATGAGGAACAGGGTGCCCATGATGATGCTCATGATATAGAGTATATGACTCCTGATGATGCAGATAAATATGCTAGTTTGGTTGCTCAACGTGTATTAAGTGTGCAGGTAACGAAGGCCGAGCAAAACCAGAGGCATAATTTGTTCCACACAAAGGGAGTGGTGAAAGAACGTTCGGTTCGCATCATCATTGACGGAGGGAGTTGCAACAACTTGGCTAGCATGGAGTTGGTGGAGAAGCTATCTCTCACCACAAGACCACACCCCCATCCGTACTATATTCAGTGGTTTAACAATAGTGGTAAGATTAAGGTAACGCGTTCTGTTCGTGTGCACTTTAGCATTGCTGCATATGCTGATTATGTTGATTGTGATGTGGTACCCATGCAAGCATGCTCTCTTTTACTTGGTAGACCATGGCAATTTGATAGGAATGTTGTACACCATGGTAGGACAAATCAGTTTACTCTAGTTCATCAGGATAAAAATATTGCTTTACTTCCTATGTCTCCTGAACAAATTGTGAAAGATGATCTTGCTAGAGCTAGTAAAGCTAAACAGGAGAAAAATAAGAGTGAAAATGAGATAGCAGCCAAAGAATTTGAGCAACAACATAAGACTAATAGCAAATCTTCTTCTGCTGTGTCTAATGAAATTAAATTGACTAGTCCAACTTTGCTTGCTACTAAAGTTGATATTTCAGATTTGGATGTTAGTCAATATGTGTGCTATGCTTTTGTGTGCAAAGAAGCTTTGTTTTCATTTGAGGAATTGCCTCCTTCTTTGCCTCCTGTTGTCACTGACCTTTTGCAGGAGTTTATTGACGTCTTTCCACAAGACGTACCACCGGGATTACCACCTATTCGAGGGATTGAGCATCAGATTGACTTAATTCCCGGTGCTTCACTGCCCAACCGTGCGCCATACCGTACCAATCCGGAGGAGACAAAGGAGATTCAGCGTCAAGTACAAGAGCTACTCGACAAAGGTTACATACGTGAATCCCTTAGTCCTTGTGCTGTTCCTGTTATATTAGTGCCTAAAAAGGATGGAACATGGCGTATGTGTGTTGATTGTCGAGCCATTAATAATATTACTATTCGTTATCGTCATCCTATTCCTAGGTTAGATGATATGCTTGATGAATTAAGTGGCTCTACCATGTTTTCCAAAGTTGATTTGCGTAGTGGATACCATCAAATTCGCATGAAATTAGGAGATGAATGGAAAACGGCATTTAAAACTAAGTTTGGATTATATGAGTGGTTAGTCATGCCTTTTGGGTTAACTAATGCACCTAGCACTTTCATGAGATTAATGAACGAGGTTTTACGTGCTTTCATTGGACGATTTGTGGTAGTCTATTTTGATGATATACTGATTTATAGCAAATCTTTGGAGGAACATTTGGATCATTTACGTGCTGTTTTTATTGCTCTACGTAATGCACGTTTGTTTGGTAACCTTGGGAAGTGCACCTTTTGCACCGACCGAGTATCGTTTCTTGGCTATGTTGTTACTCCGCAGGGAATTGAAGTTGATAAAGCCAAGATCGAGGCGATTGAGAGTTGGCCGCAGCCCAAAACGGTCACACAAGTGAGGAGTTTTCTTGGCCTCGCTGGATTCTATAGGCGTTTTGTGAGAGATTTCAGCACCATTGCTGCACCTCTCAATGAGCTTACACGCAAGGATGTGCCTTTTACTTGGGGTACCGCACAGGAAGAAGCCTTCACCGTATTGAAAGATAAGTTAACACATGCTCCTTTGCTCCAACTTCCTGATTTTAATAAGACTTTTGAGCTTGAATGCGATGCTAGTGGGATTGGTTTGGGAGGTGTGTTATTACAAGATGCTAAACCTGTTGCTTACTTTTCTGAAAAATTGAGTGGGCCTAGTCTGAACTATTCTACTTATGATAAGGAATTATATGCTCTTGTTCGGACATTAGAAACTTGGCAACATTATTTATGGCCCAAAGAATTTGTTATACATTCTGATCATGAATCTTTGAAACACATAAGAAGTCAAGCAAAACTTAATCGTAGACATGCTAAGTGGGTTGAATTTATTGAGACTTTCCCTTATGTCATTAAACACAAGAAGGGGAAAGATAATATTATTGCTGATGCTTTGTCTCGTCGTTATACTATGCTTTCACAACTTGACTTCAAGATTTTCGGTTTAGAGACAATCAAAGATCAATACGTAAATGATGCGGAATTTAAAGATGTATTGCAGAATTGTAGAGAGGGTAGAACATGGAACAAGTTTGTGCTTAATGATGGATTTGTGTTCCGTTCTAACAAGCTATGCATTCCAGCTAGCTCTATTCGTCTTTTGTTGTTGCAGGAGGCGCATGGAGGAGGATTAATGGGACACTTTGGCGTGAAGAAGACGGAGGACGTACTTGCTACACATTTCTTTTGGCCAAAGATGAGACGGGATGTTGAGCGTTTTGTTGCTCGCTGCACTACATGTCAAAAAGCTAAGTCACGACTCAATCCTCATGGTTTATACATGCCTTTACCTGTACCTAGTGTTCCGTGGGAGGACATATCCATGGACTTTGTTTTAGGCTTGCCTCGAACAAAGAATGGGAGGGATAGCATATTTGTTGTCGTGGATAGATTTTCTAAGATGGCACATTTTATACCATGTCATAAAAGCGATGATGCTGCTAATGTTGCTGATTTATTCTTTCGTGAGATTATTCGCTTACATGGTGTGCCCAATACTATTGTCTCGGATCGTGATACTAAGTTTCTTAGCCATTTTTGGAGATGCTTATGGGCTAAGTTGGGGACTAAACTACTTTTTAGTACTACATGTCATCCCCAAACTGATGGACAAACTGAAGTAGTCAATAGGACTTTGTCTACTATGCTTAGGGCTGTTTTAAAGAGTAACTTGAAACTGTGGGAAGAATGTTTACCTCATATTGAATTTGCTTATAATCGTTCATTGCATTCTACCACTAAAATGTGCCCTTTTGAGATTGTTTATGGTTTTCTACCTCGTGCACCTATTGATTTGCTACCTCTTCCATCTTCGGAGAAGGTTAATTTTGATGCTAAGCAACGTGCTGAATTGATATTAAAAATGCATGAGTTAACTAAAGAAAACATTGAGCGCATGAATGCTAGATACAAGCTTGCTGGTGATAGGGGTCGAAAGCATGTTGTGTTTGAACCCGGAGATCTTGTTTGGTTACATCTACGTAAAGATAGGTTTCCTGATTTGCGCAAGTCTAAGTTAATGCCTCGAGCTGATGGTCCCTTTAAGGTTTTGCAGAAAATTAATGATAATGCATATAAACTTGAGCTACCTGCAGCCTTTGGGGTTAGTCCCACATTTAATATTGCAGATTTGAAGCCTTATTTGGGAGAAGATGATGAGCTTCCGTCGAGGACGACTTCAATTCAAGAAGGGGAGGATGATGAGGACATCCCTACTAATGTTACACCCATATCCTCACCAACTACACATATTGGACCAGTTACTAGAGCTCGTGCACGTCAACTAAATTATCAGGTACTTTCGTTTCTTGCGAATCCTTCTATTGTTCATGAACATATGATACTGCCTAAATTAGATACTTTTGTTTTTCTTATGAATGAAGGACCTAGCATGGACAAGAAGGATGGTCATTGGAGCGGGATCAAGCATGGAGAAGAAGGTGCGCGCGCGGGAAAGGACAGCGGAGCTTCCAGTGGTGATTATCGCACTTTGAAGCCACCATAAGGCGCGCATGAAGTCTTGGACGAAATACGCGAGATGCCACTTCATTATTTTCGTCCAAGGGCAATTATAGGTGCTGCGTCACCTTAATATTGGGCTGGGCCCATGTAATTTCGAAATACCACCTTATAGGCTGTTTTTAGAGTCCGTATGTGTGGGGAAACCGAGTTAGGGTTGTTTTCGGACCCCACCTCCAAGGGGTCACGAAAATCCCCTCTGTTCCCCCATATATACAGCCCTTAGGGCGTCGTTTAGACTTGGGTTTTAATTAGACATAAGTTAGCCATAGCCGCAACTTCGAGCTCTTCGTTTGTGTCATCCGACCAGGCCAAGACCTCATTGGAACCCCAACTTTCGTAATCATTCATCTTATATTCGCAATATCCAGATTGCAATTCTTAGTTCTTGCTTGTTCTTCGATTGCTTGCAGGAATTAGACCTTTGTGGTCAGGTTGATCGTGCATCTGCGGGATCAATAACCTCTCGGAGTTGGTTTAGCGATCGCTAAGGCGCAACGTCTTCGCACGTTCGTAGTCGGATCGTGAAAGTCGCCTCCACCATAATCGATCTCCACCATCTCATCGAAACATCGGGACACCTTCGCCTATATCAGCTCATCCATTGCATGAGTTCTCAAAGTCGAAAGGGAGAGGGTCAGCTTAACTTGTATCTGACTAGTGGTCTAGGGATGAGTCAAAATAAGATCCCGAAGGAGACCAAGTGTGAAACTTTAGTAGAGTTAGTTCTCAATTAAACTATATTTTTTTATTCTCTAATCCCATCTCCCATTGCTTGCACGCAATCACCATTTGGAGACATTTGAGTCACAGACAACGAGAGCTCTTGCACCTTTATGTTTATACTTTGGTAGAATTAATACTAAGACTCTTGCTTGTTATTATCTTGACTTGAATGCTACATCTTACTTGCTTTACTTTGAAGTTCTTATATGTGTGTTAGCATGTCACCACAGAAATTATCTGTGTTATCATTTACCTACTCGAGGACGAGCAGGAATTAAACTTGGGGATGTTGATACATCCCAAACGTATCTATAATTTCCGCTTGTTCCATGAACTTTTATGTGACATTGCTACATGTCTTGCTACACTTTTATATCATATTACACATATTTGGACTAACCTACTAACTCAGTGCACCCAGTGCCAGTTTCTTTCTAATAATGTCTTTAGTTGCAGTGATTTTTCTCCAATTTAAAATGCTCCAAAAATTCCAGAAAAACCAGAATAAAAATCAACATCACGGGAGCTTACGGAACCCCGAAGGAGGGCCAGGGGTGCCCCACTTGGCTCCCATGCGGCCAGGTGGCACGGCCCCCCTGGCCGCGCCACCAGGGAGTCTGGGAGCCCAGGTGGCCCCTGGATCCCCCCCCTTTGGCTTATATTACCTCTTCATCGCAGAAACCCTCGAGGAGAACCCCGCATCGCGAAATACCTCTCTGTTCCTCTGCCACCGCGCTTCCAAGATCGGGATCACCAAAAGACCTCTTCCCGGCACCCTACAGGTGGGAGGATTGACCTACGGGAGCCTCTCCACCACCATGGACGCTTCCCGGATGTGCCGTGAGTATTCTCCCTTGGACCATGGGTCCATGACCAGTAGCTATGTGATGTCTTCTCTCAAATCGTGTTCGTCAAAGTTTAGTCCTTGTGAGCTGCCCTACATGATGAAGGCACTTGTGTAATTTTCCTACTATTGCTTTGTTGTGTTTTATAGGATCTGATGATTATGAGATTATGTTCAGATCGTGATGAGTTATATATTTGGTTTACCTTTTATATTTTATTCTTGAGTAATTCTTGCATGTTCTCCGTTGCTTTTTATTGCTTTGGCCAAGTAGTAGATAGTAACTCCAAGAGGGAGCGGTATGCATGATTGTGGGTTCATGCCCCCCGATGTCTAGCTTGAGTGACAGAAACATGAGACTAGGGGATGTGTTGTTTCCACCAGGAAAAAAACGGTGCTTGTAACCGCGGTTGCAAGGATTGTTTACCTTACGAATAGATTGTTAATGCAATTGTCTGTTTCTTTGAGTTTACACTTTGGGTGGGGCTCGCAACTTAATACCAGCGAGATGTTCTGGATAGATATCTCAAGGTGGATGATTAGTGAGTAGATGCAGATGGATTTCAGTCTACTTGTCTTGGCGTATTGCCCATACTTTTGAGCCTCTTACTTTCAAGTAGCATAATTAGCATTGCGGTGCGTTTATAATTCTGTCAATTTCCCAGCTATAATTTGTTCACCCAACTTAGTTGTTTATCGTCTTTTGGGAGAGAGACATCACTAGTGAACATCATGGGACCCCGGTCCATATTTCCACCATTGTTTACACCTCCACTTTATTTACTGCTTTTAGTTTCCGTTGCAATTATCATTACCATTATCATTATCCCCTCGCATTTAATCCTTTGTAAATAACAAGGCCGGAGGGATTGACAACGCCTTTGTACTTGTTGGGAGAAAAGCTATCTGTTGTGTGTGCAGGTCCAGGTTAAGCAAGTGATATTGAGTAAACGGCGCCTTACTTGTCGTACAACCTACTTGTCGATCCTTGGAGTCCTCCTGGATTCGATAAACCTTACAGCCACCTCGTATGGGAAATTTTGCTGCCACACTACTTATCAACCTTCCACTCGGGGTAGCAAACAAGGAGCACTACTTCAGTGCCATCAGCCATCGACATGACAGACGTGATGCGCCAGCTGGATCGTCCTGAGCAAATCCTTCCCGAAGCTGAGTCATGGCGCATCGTCGCGTCGGTTGAGCCGCATCAGCCAGCAGCAGGGCCCGTCTGAGCGATGGATCTGGAAGAACGCCAGAGGTTTGTAGTTTTCCTCGCTGGTCTAAAGGTGTCGACCGCATGCTCCAACGTCATGGCCGACTGCGTCGAGAGCAGGGACGCGATTATCGCCGGCAACCGCCCGATCGTTGCTCCGGCAGTGGCTGTCGTCAACTGCAATGTGGATACCACGACCACGGCTGTCAACCGCCTGTTGAAGATCCCTCCAGTGCTTGCGACACCAGGGACTGACACCGAAGTGCGCCGTTGTGTTCTCACTAATATCTGCCTTCCATTCCACATTGGATTAGACACGAATGCCCGTATTATTAAAGTTGGATTTTAGAATCGTACTCATCTTATTATTTGTAGTACAAATGTGTGTGTTTTATTAAGTATGTAACTATGTACTGGAAATAATTTTATAACATGTCATGATCTATATTTTGTGGGTTTTCTTATTAATCTTACATCTTAAGAACTTGCTCTCAATTCTCTCAACATTCAAAGTGTCCATCTCAACATCCCCACTAAGCCATGCATTTAAATCTTCTCTTCCACTATGCCATGCAAAACATGCCATATAAGCGAATTTAGAAATTAGAATTTTTTTTGCATTAGTCTATGCATGTAATACAACCACATCATACATGCATGTTAGGCATCCTTCACATTTTTGTTCAAAATGATATTTTGAACAATAATTCAAACGTTCTTATTCTATTTTTAGACACGCTCTTTTATTGATTTTCAAGCTAATTTTTTCATTGGATCTAGTTATTTTGAATAACTATTTATGAATTTTTTCCAATAAAGTTACCGCAGCAACGCGCGGGGAATCATCTAGTTTGTTGTGTTTGTGGAAGTGGTTCAATCAAACTAGAGAAAAAAGAAAAAAATCTGCATGAATTTTCATGTAAAATCGATGATATATGTGCCCTAGCAAATCTATAATTTATATCGATACCTTAGGTAAGCAAAAAAATAACAGACAATATCTTATGCTTGGTAGTATTGTATGTGGTTTGTTCAGATCAATCACCAGATGTGTTATTATTACTTGCACTGGCAGGCGTTCAGCGTACGGTTTGACTGTACTGTTCTACTGCCATAGTTAAAACAAATGGCTCTACTTTCTGAGCCGTCTAGCATAGATAGTGTTAAAGCAGGGTGGCTACTCTGGCAACACATAGTATATATTACATATCCCCTCCAGTCTACGATCTCAACAATGGAGCGGCCAACTCGATGCATCCAAACCACCAAAACCCCCGCTTGGAAAACCCGACTAACGACCTGAACGAGCCGCCAAAGGTGATTCGCTGCAGCAAGAGATTCTCACGCCGTGACGCTTTACGAGCGGGTGCCATCGCCGACTTTCACCGCCACCGGTCTCTTCGACTCTAGACTGTGACATCGGCGTTGATCCGGAGCTAGGTACGGCACGGAGCAGGCGAATTGGCTAACGGGCATACGTGCATCCAGGTGCGCAGGGTCTTGACATGATGTCGCGGTCGATGCAGGGCTACACATTGCGCACATGCTGGACATGGACATGGACTCCGGCTCCGAGTCCGACTACACTGACGACAAGCTCCTCATCATCGACAACGAGTCTGACACCGACAGCGAGCGTGATATGGGCACGACAACAACAGGACGGAGGAGGCGATGATATGCGCTGGACGGAGGAGGCGAAGATGGACAGGATTCTGGACATCGGACGTCCGACCCAATTCGGACGTCCGACATCAGCGAGAAGGATGGCGACCTCCGTATCCAGAAGACCTCCAAAACCGAAGCCGGATTTCCGACAGGATTCGGACGTCCGACGCATCGGACGTCCGACATATGACGGACGTCCGACATGAAGGTCCTCGAGAAGAACTCCCAATCCAGGACACCTCACCGCCAGAGTCGGATTTCTGACACGTTTCGGACGTCCGACGTGAGGGACGTCCGAAACTGCCTGCGCGCAGATCTGACGGGTTACGGCCCATGTATCCCTAGTTTTATTCCTTAGCTTATAAATAGAACACCCCCTACGAGTTTTAGGGCAAGCTTAAGTTTAGACAAGAATTTTAGGGTTAAGAGTTGTATCTCTTGGTGAAGCTTCCCTCCGGGGTTGGCGATGTCGTTTATCCAATAAAGATTGCCGCGGAGGTTCTTGTGTTCATCAAGGATTGACGTGTTTTTGTTTGAGGCGTGGTGATCTCCATCACGTTGCTTGCTGGATTCGTTCCTCTTCTTCAGGTTACATTTGTCGCGTGATTGGAAGGATTCTATCCGGGTTGCTCGCTGTGAAAGATCGGGAAAAAACTCAAAAGGAACTCCGTTCTTTATCATGTGGTATCAGATTTTCGGGTTGATCACGGCGAGGTTGTGTTGATCTCCATCACGTTTGGCTGTCAGGAGTCCCGAAATTGATATAGGTGCAGAATCCGCATCCGTGCTCCAAACAAGGCGTGCAAGCACAATTTGGAAAGGATATTCCGTGTGCTTTCCAGATTGTATACCCACAGCTCCCGATTCGTAGTGGTTTAGCCGCAATCTTGCAAACAATACTGCGGTTCTGTGAGTTGAGTTTGGCCAGATTGAAAAGATGAGTGCATCTCGGGCAGATTGTGTTGGTGCACAAGGTACAAAGATGGCTGACATTCGTCTGGGTTCATCGACAATACCCAAGTTGGAGGGCATAACTGATGTGGAGGTATATCTCAATTGGGAATTGGCCATGCACAAATTTTTCCGCTATACTGCGTTTCCCGGTGGTGAACAAATCACGATAGCATCTTCTGCATTATGTGATGGTGCTTTGGCTTGTTGGGAAAAGATTGTGCGTATCAGAGTAGCAATGGGACAGCCAGCTATTGATACTTGGCGTGCTATGTCGGATGCGATGCGTTCTCGTGTTGTTCCGCTCAATTATCTTACATCTTTGCGTGATAAATTGCAGATTTTGCAGCAAGGAATTTTGTCTGTGGATGATTATTTTCGGGAGATGACGTTTCTTTTGAGGCGTACTTTGGTGCGTGAAGAGCCAGAACAAACAATGCAACGTTTTATATCCGGTCTGAATGATAACATCAAGAGTATTGTTCGGCTTCATCCATGTAGTGACATGACAGATTTGTTAGCTCGAGCACGTCGGGCAGAATTGCAAGTGGCCAAGGATGTTGTGGATGATGGTGTACCATTGAGTGGGCTGAATGTGCAACTCAAGAGAGTACGTGATGATACTTGTGTGCCAGTGGATAGAAGCCAGCGTTGGAATTTATTTCAGGCGCAGTGTATGATCAAAGGCAAAGCATGCAAGTTGATCATTGATGGTGGTAGCTGTACTAATGGCATTAGCAAGACGATGGTGGCAGCATTGGGGTTGTCCACATGGCGTATTCCTGAACCGAAGCATCTTGAGTGGTTGAATAGTTGCGGTATGTTGAAGGTTACTCATAAGGTGCGTGTGCCATTTACAGTTGGTGATTATGTTGATGAGGTGGAGTGCGATGTGTTGCCATTGGAGGTGTGTGGACTGTTACTTGGGCGTCCATGGCAGTATGATCGCAATGCAATCCATGCGGGCCGTGCAAATACATATTCTTTTATGCATGATGGGAAACACCAGACTTTGAAGCCTATGGGTGATGATCTTATTCAGTCTGATGTGGTGCTGGTGGTTCGCAAGGAGAAGTTGCACAAAGCTAAACCACAACCAAGTTTAGCTAAGTTGCAGCCTGAGGAGCATGATGCTAAGAGCGTCAGTACTAAAACTGCTTCAACTATGCCTGTAGATGACAAGCCAGTACTTGTTAGTGACAAGCCGGTTGAAGTAAAGCCTCTTATTGGTGAAAAGAAGGAAATTGCAGCATGTGATACACCTTCAGTTTGTGTTGACAAAGGTGTTCAGACCGATGGTGGTGATGTTCGTGACTCGGTGCCTATGGCGATGAGGTTCGACGATCGCAGTTTTGTTCGAACACCTCTGCGACGTTTTGTTGGAGTAGCCGTGCATGTGCACAAAGGCAAGGATGGACGTGTTCGTCAGTTGTGTGGCCCGGGCATTACCACTTTGCAGGGTCATACAAAGAAGATTCATGTTCAGCAACAAAGGGCTCCAGCAAGAGTTGAGAAGAAGAAGGTGGTGGCGCCAAAGTCCAAACTCATGTGGAGAAGAAAGGAGGCACTCAGTGCTGCATCAAGTCAAGTGGCAAAGACGTGTGATGTTGTTGATATCATGCCACCCTTTCGAGCAGACCTCACGCGTTGGGGACAACGCTTTTTGAAGGGGAGGAGGATGATATGGGCACGACAACAACAGGACGGAGGAGGCGATGATATGCGCTGGACGGAGGAGGCGAAGATGGACAGGATTCTGGACATCGGACGTCCGACCCAATTCGGACGTCCGACATCAGCGAGAAGGATGGCGACCTCCGTATCCAGAAGACCTCCAAAACCGAAGCCGGATTTCCGACAGGATTCGGACGTCCGACGCATCGGACGTCCGACATATGACGGACGTCCGACATGAAGGTCCTCGAGAAGAACTCCCAATCCAGGACACCTCACCGCCAGAGTCGGATTTCCGACACGTTTCGGACGTCCGACGTGACGGACGTCCGAAACCCATCGGACGTCCGAAACTGCCTGCGCGCAGATCTGACGGGTTACGGCCCATGTATCCCTAGTTTTATTCCTTAGCTTATAAATAGAACACCCCCTACGAGTTTTAGGGCAAGCTTAAGTTTAGACAAGAATTTTAGGGTTAAGAGTTGTATCTCTTGGTGAAGCTTCCCTCCGGGGTTGGCGATGCCGTTTATCCAATAAAGATTGCCGCGGAGGTTCTTGTGTTCATCAAGGATTGTCGTGTTTTTGTTTGAGGCGTGGTGATCTCCATCACGTTGCTTGCTGGATTCGTTCCTCTTCTTCAGGTTACGTTTGTCGCGTGATTGGAAGGATTCTATCCGGGTTGCTCGCTGTGAAAGATCGGGACAAAACTCAAAAGGAACTCCGTTCTTTATCAGAGCGCGCCATCGCAGAGTAGCAGGTCTGCGCTCTCCCGCTCCAACAGTCCAGACAAATGTGTGTTCAGGAGTGCACGCCCCAGCAACCCGGCGAGTTGATCGGTGGTGCAGTAGGGTGGCTTCGCCGCAGTGCCGCCGTCATAGCAAGGCCACACTTAGCGTGCGTACTGTACATGGACATGGAGACCGACTCCGACCCCGACTACACCGGTGACAAGGTCCACGTCAACAACAATGACACTGACGACGAGCGCCCCATTGCAGAGCAGCAGGAGAGCGATCTCCCGCTCCCCAACTCTGGACAATAACGCGTGCTGGTGTGCACACCCCCGCAACCCGGCAAGGTTACCAGCAGTGCAGCTGGGCGGCTTCGCTACAGTGCCTTCCTCGAAGCAAGGTCACTTGTTGCGTGCATGGTGGCCATGGGCATGCACAACGACTCCGACACCGACGAGGAGCGCTGCATCACACGACAGCAAGAGCGCACTCTCGCGTTCCCCCACTCTGAAAAGCAGTGTGTGCTGGAGTGCACACCCCAGCAGCCCGGCAGCTCTCCCGCTCCCCCAGTCCAAACACCTGCGCATGGAGGAGTGCACGCTACATCAGCCCCTCAAGGTTACCATGAGTGCAGCTAGGCGCCTTCGCTGCAGTGCCGCCGTCGAAGCAGGGCCACTCATTGCGCGCATGTTGTACATGGACATGGACTACGGCTCCGACTCCGACTACACCGACGACGTATGCCCCATCGCTGAGCATCAGCGCGCAACCCCGCTCCGCCGCTCTGGACAGCTTCGCGATCTGGAGTGCACGCCCAGTATCCCATCAAGGTTACCATTAGTGCAGCTGGACGCCTTCGCCGTAGTGCCCGACTAAGACTCCGACTAGGGAATTAATTTAGCCTCTTTTTAGTTTTGTATGGCCTTAACAAGGTACTTTTGGTGATCTATTTTGGGTGTAATAGTTGAAAACCTCGCATTATATGCGGGGAGAATGAAATTACTTAAGAAGAATTAAGTAAATGTACACGGATCTAATTTAATAGCCGTCGGTGATGAGTTCCATCATAACATGGACGAGTGGATGGGAACAACCGTTTGCCACGTGTCGCCACCTCCATTTCTCTTGCTGACACACAGGCTTCCTCCCCAGAGCATGCTCGCCGCAGCAGCCAAAGCATGGGCTCCAAAAGGATTTTTGAACTTTTATTATTTCCTCCATCGCACTTTACCCGATCCTTCCCATGCAAGTGCCCACCAGGGCAAATATCAATCCCCAATTTCAGTGCTAGCTCTACAAATAAAGCTCGTCGTGGTAAGCGGCAGTAGCAACACACAAACACACGCTCATCCCCTAGTTCGCCACCACTACCACCACACCCATCGCCTCATCACCTATAGCGCACCACCCCCACCACCACACCCATTGCATATGGACCGCGCCTGTATGGAGGTGGAGGACGAAGAATTCGATGTGTCCAGCGCGCTGCTGGCCGGCATTGTGTTGGGTGCACAACCCGCCACTCCTGATAAAAACGACCCTAAGTTCAATCACATGATGGAGATGGCCATAGCCCAGTCCCTATAGGATTCACGCTTCGACGCGGACCTCCGCGACCTAGATGAGCGCGAGATCCAACTTGGGTTGCAGAAATCCGTCGCTTTTGTCGAGGCCCTCGCCGTTAATAGGGATCGGCAACAATTGGTACTGCATGAACCGGAGAGGCTGCAGCGGAAGAGGCTTCGGGAGGAGGAGGAGGAGGAGGAGGTCCGCCCCACGTTCACCCGAAGGCGTCGTCAGAGGCTCGTGTTCGAGTTCGAGTCGGAGGAGCAGATAGATGCGGAGGCCTTGGTGGCAGGCCAGGAAATGTCGTCGTCCGAGTCAGCAGCACAGCTGCGTGGGCATGGAGCGCATGTGCGTGCCGTGGACACCGTATTCGGGCAAGGTATGGAGATCGTCGACCTGACAAGCTCCTCCGCCAGTGGCACCTACCGAGCACAGAGGATATACGCTGGTAAAACTTTGACGCCCGACGATCGAGTACAAGCTCAGTAGCGCTATATGGATGCATGAATAACGTAAGGGTAGTAGCTATATTATGCAATTCATAACTATCTAGATGTGTGTGTAATAGTGAATTGTTTGTAAATTATTGCTTTTGAGCATGATTGGTGATATTTAATGTATGACTGGACCTATGTTGATTTCCCTATTGTGATGGCTAATGAATTTGCCTTTTGGTCATTTATGATTCTGACTTGTGATGTTGATGGTGATCAAACAGTCATGGGCTCGTGGCATTTCAATGTAGTTATCTTTTCAATCCAAAAATTGAAATTAATCAGAACTATAATTCCTGTCACACGGTGAAGCACATAGTTTGTATATTAAAACCCTTTACTTAACCTATACCATGTGAAATTCTCCCATGCGTTCTGATTGGCCAGAACACAACACCACTGATTGCACGCCTGCACCGTCGAATGCACACGGATCAAACGGTCACCAATCAACCAACATCATGCTGTTGTAGTTCCGATGGATATTGTATTTAACTCGTTTTTATGGTTTGTATGTTTAAAAATACAAAAATAACAAGGAATGTGTCCAAATTCGAAGACATGTCACGTATAGACGTGTGGCAGCTGTGCAAAACAATCAACCACAATCAACGAAGTAACGATACAATCTACTTGTAACCCGAACATTTGACGTCTCGTTCCATACATATCGAAACCACGGTGCTTCTGTTTGCAAGCCAATTACATGATAACCTTTCTCAAAATTTCTAAAAAAATTACCACATCATTGTTTTACCTTATCACGACGACACACAAAGTCTCATATATTTCCGAGCGATTTTGAATTTTTTGAATTTTTTGAATTTTTTGGGATTTAAAAAACACCGACCTCAATGTTTCCCCGTCGAAAGACATGGCCAAGGTGCCACAAGTTCATTCGAATTACACGTATGTGTGCTACACGTTAACCCGAGAGCACATATATGATTTTTCAGCACACCTTTGTTCTTGCACTTGTTCTTCAAATGCAAATAAATTCATAGCGAGTGCATATGAAACAACTGTATATATATATATATATATATATATATATATATATATATATCAAACGGAAGATGAAAATGACAAAAAAATCATAACTCAAATGTAAATAAACCCATAACAACTTCCTAATCTACACTTACTGACTTAATTATATCAAACACATCCCGTTAAATACCCAATTTCCTATGATACTATGAAGCACATGGTCCATAAATTACAACCGTTTGCTGAAGCTATACCATGCGCAATTCGGTTATGCGTTCTGATTGGCTAGAATGCAGCACCACGAATCGCAGTCCTACACCGTCCAATGCACACGGATCTAAAAGTCACCAATCAACCAACATTATGCAGTTGTAGTTCCGGCGGATATTATATTTTAACTCTTTTTCTACAGTTTGTAAGTGTAATAGTATGTTTAAAAATACCAAAATAACAAGGAATGAATCCATATTCGAAAATGTATAGACGCGGGCAGCTGTGAAAAAAAATCAACCAAAATCGACGAAGTAACGATACAATCTATTTGTAACCCGAACATTTCACGACTCGTTCCAAATAGAAAGAGCCAATGAGGCCAAAAAAATTCAAAACAAAGGAAAAAATACAAAAAGAGAAGGGGCAACACTACTATTCCTATTGAAAGATCCACACTTGTACTCCATTGTCATATTTGTACTCCATAGATATTTTCATATCATTCATGCATAACTATGTGGGGATCCATACATTATAGAACTTGGCATGCATATTCCAAGGATGAGCCTCCTCAAATGAGCTCTAGGTCTTCAGGAGCAAGCAAGTTGGATGCACCCCCACTAGTTCCATTGGAGAGCTTACCTTATCTCATATGTGCATCCGTTGCATGGCAATACCTACTCCTCATATCATATCTATCATTTGGCTTTCTCTCGCCTATGATTATCCTCATTGATGTGAGCCTTTCACACCTTTTTGTCTTCCTTCCCCATAATTTGTCTTTTTTCCATCCTAAGTGCCAACATAGCTTGCTCGCGCTCATCCATTGCATGAGTGTTCTAAGTAGAAAGGGAGAGGATCTGTTTGACTTGTGCCTGACTAGTGGTCTGGGGACGTGTCAAACTAAGATTCCGAAGGAGACCAAGTGTGAAGTTTAGTAGATTGAGTTCTCAGTTAAACTATATAGTATTTTTATGCTCTAAACCCATCTCCCACTTCTTGCATGCAAACACCGTTTGGAGACATTCGAGTCATGGACAGCGAGAGCTCTTTCACCTTTATGTTCTTATTTTTCTAGTTTCAATAATAGATATAGACTCTTGCTCGTATTATCTTGACTTGAATTGCATATCTTACTTGCTTTACTTTGAAGTTCTTATATGTGTGTTAGCATGTCACCATAGAAATTATCTGTGTTATCATTTACCTACTCGAGGATGAGCAGGAATTAAGCCTGGGGATGTTGATACGTCCCAAACGTATCTATAATTTCTTCTTTTTCCATGCTCTTTTAGGTGACATTGCTATGTGTTTTACTACATTTTCATACCTTTTTACACATATTTGGACTAACCTACTAACTCAGTGCACCCAGTGCCAGTTTCTGTCTGCTGATGTCTGTAAATTTCAGGTTTTTACCCATATTTACAGAGCTCCAAAAATTCCAACAAAAATATATAAAAAATCACCGCAACAGAAGCTTACAGAAGCCCGAAGTGGGGCCAGAGGGGAGCCAGAACCCACCCAGGCGGCCAGGTGGCGCGGCTCCCCTCCTGGCCGCACCACCAGGGTGCCTCGGCGTAGGGGCTACCCCCTGGTGCCCCCTTCGTCCTATATTTACAGTCCATTCCATAAACCCTTGAGAGGAACCCCTCATCGCTATCTTCACCTCTGTTCCGCCGCCGCCTCACTTCCAAGATTGGGAGCACCAGAAGATCTCTTCCCGGCACCGTGCCGGAGGGAGCATTGACCTCCGGGAGCTTCTCCACCACCATGAGCGCTTCCTGGATGTGTCGTGAGTATTTCCCCTTGGAACATGGGTCCATGACCAGTACCTATGCGATGTGTTCTCTCCAATCTTGTGTTTCAATTCTTAGCCCTTGTGAGTTGCCCTACATGATCAAGCCATCTATGTAATTTTCCTGCTGTTGCTATGATGAGTTTGCTGGGATCTGATGGATTATGAGATGATGTTCAAATTGTGATGAGTTATATATTTGGTTCTCCTTTTATATTTTGTTCTTGAGTAATTCTTTCATGTTCTCTATTGCTTCTTATTGCTTTGTCCAAGTAGTAGATAGTAACTCCAAGAGGGAGTGTTTATGCTTGATTGTGGTTTCATGCCCCCCGATGTCTAACTTGAGTGACAAACATGAGACTAGGGGGTGTGTTGTTGCAACCAGGGAGAAAACAACGGTGCTTTTAACCGCGGTTGCAAGGATTGTTTACCTTACACAATGTTTGTTCATGCAGTTGTCTGTTGCTTTGGGCTTACACTTTGGGTGGGGCTCGCAACTAAATACCAGCGAGATGTTCTGGATAGACATCTCAAGGTGGATGATTAGTGAGTAGATGCAGTTTGATTTCAGTCTACTTGTCTTGGCGTACTGTCCATACTTTTGAACCTGTAACTTTCTTTGGAGCATAATTAGCATTGTGGTGCGTTTATAATTCTGTCACTTGCGCAGCTTTCATTTGTTCAGCCAACTTAGTTGTTTATCGTCTTTTGGGAGAGAGACATCACTAGTGAACATCATGGGACCACGGTCCATATTTCCAACATTGTTTACACCTCAACTCTTTACTTATTTATTTCCTTTTCATTGCGATCACCACTATTATCTCCCGCGTGTGTTTGATACTCTGTACACAACAAGACTGGAGAGACGGAGAACTTCTCTGAACTCGTTGGGAGCAAAGTTTTTTGTTGTTGTGTGCAGGTCTACGTCAACTCCTAGGTAGAAATTTTCTAGCGCCGTTGCCACCTACTTGTAGAACTTGGAGTCCTACTGGAGACATAAACCTTGGTATCTTCACCGAGAGAAATTTACTGCTAGCTACATCTCAACCTTCCACTTGGGGTAACCAACGAGGGGCGAGAATCCATCATCCCTCTAACTAACGACGCACATTTCTAGGTGGGGCCCCGGTGAGTCGACATCCAACTCAAAAATCGGCCGCGCTCTCGAATCGGTCTCTACCATCTGACTCCAAGTTTGGATTACAGTATCATCACTGTGCTCGGGTCTTCAACCGGTCAGCTTGGACCAATACGGAACACTATCCTCGCTTGTACAGTTTGTTTTAAGATCTGTTGGGGCGCCAACCAACACACACACGGTTTCAAATGGCAAAATTAGCTTGGGCCACCACTAGAATTGTTTGGATCTAGGATGGTAAGACAAGGTGACTCCATAAAATCCCACACGCGGTTAGGCACGCTCATCAAGAAACACAATATCTAGAAATCGGGTCCTAGGTGAATGAAATGGAACAAAACACTAGGAGGGAACAACCCGTTCTCCCATCCTTCATCAAGTATAAATTTAACATCAAATAATAAATATCAACGAACTTCTGATAATAGCATGATATACAATCAAGGTAGCAATAGGTATAAGCAGCAGTCAAACTCCTACACATGCTAAGAAATCGTTAAGCGAGCGAGTAACATAGCTAAACAAGGTTTGCTAGGATGTGGGGATCATGGCTGTTTGGTTTTATTTGAGAGGCGCAAATATATGGTGGTAGGATCAAACAAACGTTCCAAATACAGCTAGGCAAGCAAACTGAGAGTTATAAAGAATGATATATAGAAACCCTTGCCCTAGTGGGTAGTAGACGGATCGAATGTAGTAGGGTCCTTAGTCTCGGTCTCCGACAGCTCCACGTAAGTCTCCTCGACAAACTCAGGCTCTAACATACGGAACCGAAAAGAAAGAAGCACAACAAGTAAGCATCGGGATCATCGGTGCAGAAACATGAAAGTTCAAGAAGGAGACAAGACATCACCCATCATAATGAAAATATAATAGGGATTGTCCTATTTATGCAAGAACAAAATGGATGAAACAAGATACAAGAACTTGGCAACATGATGAAGGAAACTAAGGACAAGATATGATAAATCTAGGCATGCACTAAAGGTAGGATTTTGCAAATAATTGTGTCACTTTATTTGATGCTTGCTCATATGACAATATGAATAGTACCAACTTCTTATTCTCACTTTTTCCCCAAAACCATAAACAACAAGTATAGATTGGAGTACGTGTGCACAAAATGCTCAAGTTGGAATTTCGGTACAAGATGCAAAAGATTAGAATAAAAGAAAAAGGCTTTAAGCCTCTACTAGGCTGCCTTCGGGCAACCTGGCCCATGCATGCTTCTTCTGCGCGTGGCATGATTACCGGGCCGAGCCCAGCTCGCGCGTAAAAAGAATAGAGAAATGTCACCGACGGGGTTCGAACCAGAGAGCTCCCTAGCGTTGTGCGGCTCTTATGCTACTACGTTGATGTTGGTTTGCTCGACAGGTAACCGGCGACAAGAGCATCTCCAACAGGCGCACGCCCGCGCGGTGCGTTAAAACATTTTTACAGCATGGAAATAGCATTTTAGCGCGCGCGATGTCGGGGATTGGACCCTTGGGGTATCCTCCGAAAAGCATTGCACGGCCAGATTGACAATATATGTTTTAAATTAACAAAGCCTCTTCTGGGAGGGTGATTTGCCCTTTGTTTGCCACGCGCATTTTTTCTGGTTTCTCAGAGCGTTTTTATTGCGAAAGGTGACAAGTCGCACCGAGCAGCAAAATGACCACGACACCTGGTGGGAGCGTCTCTCCAACCCGGCACAGCACAGCCACGTTGTCGCAACAACCGCGTCCCAAGCTTCTCGGAAGGAGTCCACGTAACCCGCGCATGCGTATGTATTTTCTGTAAATTTTTGTATACACCCGTGGACTTTGTGGCTATCCCCTCTCGTTTATAAAAGGGAGAAGTCAGCCCGAGGAAAGACGGGAACCCTCCCGAAAAAACATTGTACTCAGATCAGCTACCCTCAAGAAAGATCAGACAAGCAGGAGTAGGGCTTTTAGTCTCCGGATGGCCCGAACCTGGGTAAACTCCGTGTTTTCTCGCATCATCCCCAAGTCCGAACGCCGTTTCGACGCAACAGCAGCCTCCAGTTTCATCAAGCCTGTAGGAACCTGACGTGATCCCCATCCCGCACGGTCCCCAGGTCGTGCCCTGCCGGAAGCAACCCTTCCAGAAGGATTCTTCTCATCAGCGTCTCCGCTGTTCTCCCCTCTTTACGGTTCCGGACAAGGGCTGGGCTTGAACCCCTCGACATTCGGCGCTAGAAGGAGGGCCCGAGAAGCAACCCTTGACATATGGCGCTAGAAGGAGTCCTGCGGTTACGTCGGCTATTAACTTCCCTCTTCATCGACCATTCTCTCGAAGGGCACACCGCTACGAGGGGTGCTACTTTCAATGTCGGCGCAACAGAGCCACAGTACAAGCAGCCCCCCCAACGGATGCCCATTTGGCTGAAGAACCACTGGGCGTCGGTCACTAAGCATAAAGTGGCGGCAGCAAAAGCGACCGGGATCTTGCTACATATCCACTCGCGGTTTGCCCCTCCCAAGAGCTCACCGGTTCCGCCCTAGCTGGAGCACGAAGGATCTCGTGTGATTCCCTGCTGTGAATCCCCCATATCTCCCCATCGTGCTCACTTATGGTGTTCCTTGGATTCGTATCCTCCGGGAATTGAGATGTCTGCGTACACAATCGACTAAGAAGATTTTGGTGCCCAAGTGACACCATAATCCCGTGTGGGAACATGTCGGGCGTCGGATCCCCGAGGGATGATAGGATCATGGGACGGGCACGCGAAACACAATGAAGATCGTTGGTACCGGGACACACTGGGATTTACCCAGGTCGGGCCGTCCGGAGACGAAAATCCCTACTCCTGCTTGTCTAGATTGATACTGTGGAGGAAGCAAGGAGGTGGATCTCTTCCGAGAAGGATACGAGCATGGATGGATACATCGATGTTTTCGTTGGTGGGTTGATCCTTTTCTGCAGCGAGGGCCTCCCTTTTATAGTTCAAGGGAGTCACCACAAATGCATGTAAGTGGTGCCGTTCTTCTAGAGTTAGAGGCAACGGGTGTCACCGGGACACCACTTCCGGAAAGGGCGTGTGGCGAGGCAGTGCCACTCCTCCTGAGCGGGTGCGCGGGGCCTCGGCACGTACGAGGAATGGAATCGAAGAGAAGGCGTCGTTCTCGCCCTGTCCTCCAGACCAGGGGCGGCGCGTTGAATGTTTGTTCGAGCGTTATGCATGTGGTGGGGCCACCCTGTCCCCTCCGCACCGCTTAAGGAGAGGGTGGTGTAGTTTCTCCCGGGGTTATGCTGCGCAGATCTCTTTTCCGGTAGCGCTTTGCTTGTACTGGGATGTAGTGTTCCTTGATGATATGTTGAAGGTTTTCGGAGGAGAGAACTCCCGTTCCTCGAAAGTAACCATCGGTCCTGGCTGTGGCGTAGATCCGTGGTACGAGGGCCACGCCAGTTCTGATGGTCCAGGAACCTGGAACATCCGGGATGCAGTTTTGGTATTATGAAGGTGGCGGGCCCCGGGCCCTCCTGGCGGCGGTGAACGACATGTGTCGCGAGGAACTGGAGGGGCAGTCACTTGATTGCGCCTGCAAAGGCCAAAGGCCGTCACGATCCAGCGCCTGAGGCGGAGTAATTGAGGGCAGTTACTGCATGCCGCTGGTGGTAACCGGTATTTAACCCCCTCTGCTTGTGGACGAACTGGGCGCCCTATATCAGCTTCTTCTTCCATTCGACGAAAGTTGCAAAAGCCATGGCTCCCAAGCGTCGTTCTTTCGAGGAGGCGGAAGATGACAGCCCCCGCGCCCTCCGCGGAGGAGGAATCCGTGGTCGGCGCGGGCGGGGGAGGGGGAGCAGAGGCGGAAGAGCAATGCCAGCGATTGGGGCTTCCATTGGTGTCCTCATTCCTGTTGCACGAGAGCGGAGTACCCTCTTGAAGACGATCCGTGGCGGTATGGGAGGCCGAGGGCCAATGCCGCCGACTAGGATCCACAATTCCCATGCCGAGCGCATCGACTTCGATTTCGGCGTCGAGTTGACTTTGCCTTCTTGCAGGTGGCTCCCGCTCCCCAAGGTGTTCCGCAACGCGGTGCAGGACGTCGAACCCCTGCATTTCCGCCTGCAGGTGGACGTATGCCCACACGGTCCGGTGAAGTTGGAGACTCACCGGGGGTCCACGGGAGATCTTCATTTGTCTCACACGGTCCGGTGAAGATGTTTGCTCGTGTCCGCAAGTTTGAGTTTGGCAACTTCATCTTGTTCCGCTATGATGGAGAAGACCTCTTGACGCAGAAGTCTTTCGACATGCACGGCGGGCGGAAGGAGTGTTTCCCGGAAAGCTCTAGCAGCAGTGCGTCTTCATCCGGGAACGAAGACGATGATGCTTCTTCCGAGCAACGCAAGGGGAAATGAAGCTCCAGCAGCACTGGCGGCGAGAAGATCCCGGGGGACATCAATCCGGTGGTCCTGCTCAACTGAAGGCATCACCCACCTTTTCCTTCTCTTCCTATTTCTCTTCTTTCTTGTAATGATCCCGGAAATCCAAAAGGCTCTGTTTAGTGAGTCGTTCTCGAGAGGACGAGGTTGACTGCTTTTGTATGAACCGTTCTCGAGAAAATGAGATTGGCTGCTTTTGTATGAACCGTTCTCGAGAAAATGAGGTTGGCTGCTTTTGTATGAACCGTTGTCGAGAAAACGAGGTTGGCTGCTTGTGTATGAACCGTTCTCGAGAAAACGATGTTGGCAGCTTTTGTATTTGAATGTATTTTACCTGCAAAAAGTGTCTCGCCACGTGGCGAAGACAAGAGAGAAACTGGCGCCGCGTACTATCCACCGACGTGTAGGCTACTAGGAAGAACTTAATCCGGCAGGATTTTATGTGCCGGTTGGGTGACTTCCGAAAAGCATGTCGGAGGACAGGGTTAGTTTGTGCATCGTAAAAGTAAAGCATGCTAACACACACCGATTAACTCCCGGGGTTTGTTTTGTTGCACCCATAAACATTGATCCGGAGATCACAGCTTACAAATGTGGAGCTGCCGGGAAACTGGTCATTCGGCAACTTTATATCCTCACGGATAGAACTTACGAAGATGGTATTTTCGGAGGTGCTCGATGTTCCACGATTTTCTCACGGGGACTCCATCCTCGGTCTCCAGGCGGACGGATCCTGGACGGGTGACTTGGACTATCCGATAAGGGCCTTCCCAATTTGGAGACAGCTTGTTGAGACCCCTCCCGGACTGTAGCCGACGGAGGACAAGGTCCCCTTCCTCAAGTTCCCGGGAGCGGACGTGGCGGCTGTGATAGCGGCGTATTCCTTGCTAGTACCGCGCAACGCGTTTAGTAGCTCGAGTACGTACTTCCTCGGCAACGACGACATCTCCTTGTTGGAATTGCTTTTGTTCGGCCTCATCGAAGGCGCGAACTCGGGGAGATTCGTATCTGAATTATGTGGGGAGCACCGCCTCCGCTCCGTATACGAGAGAGAAGGACGTCTCGTTTGTGGCTCGGTTAGGTGTGGTCGAGATTGACCATAGAACAGTTGGGAGCTCATCCACCCACCGCTTTCCACACTTTGAGAGCGACTGGAAAGTACGGGTCCAGAGATCTTAGAGTAGTTCCGAATTGGCTCTCTCTGCCTGGCCGTTGCTCCTCGGGTGAGATACTGAAGCGAAACACACAACTGTGCCCATTTTCTCGCAGTACTCGAGGAAGGCCTGGCTTATGAACTGGGTGTCATTGTCCGTGATGATCCGGTTAGGGACTCCGAAATGGCACACCAGGCTTCTGATGAACTTGATGGCGGACTGTGCCATGACCTTGCGGACCGGTTCCACCTCCGGCCACTTGGTGAACTTGTCGAAGGCGACGTAGAGGAACTCATAGCCCTCGGTAGCACGGGGGAGTGGGCCCATGATATCCAATCCCCAGACCGCAAAGGGCCATGACAAAGGGATGGTCTGGAGTGCTTGTGTCGGTTGATGAACGGCCTTGGCGTGGAATTGGCAGGCGTCGCAAGTGTTGACAAGCTCCGTGGCGTCGTTCAAGGGGGTGGGCCAATAGAACCCTTGCCGGAAACATTTACCAACCAACGCCCGAGAACCAATGTGGGCGCCGCATATTCCTTCGTGGATGTCTTGGAGCAGCTCCTTGCTTTGATCTGTGGGGATGCATGTAGCTTCACGCTGTTGGGACGTCTGCGGTAGAGGGCTCCATCGAGTAAGAGATACATCAATGATTGGCGAGAAATCCTCTCGGCATCTTTCCGGCTGCTCGGCAGCTCTCCGTTTTTCAGGTAGTTCAGGATGTCAGCGACCCAACCCAGGGGTGCAGGGCCGACAGCGAGAACCTGGTGCTTGACGGGGATGAGCGAGGGAGGTTCTCCGGGAAACTGTCCCTTGGTCTTGATCTTCTGTTTCTTGATCTTTGGCCGCATGGGGTCGACTAAGGGTTTGAGTAAATGCTCGACGAACGCACCTGGTGGCACCTTTTATTTCCGGGCAGCGAATTTAGACAGCTCGTCTGCAACACTGTTCTGGGACCTTGGGATGTGCTCCATCCCTAGGCCATGGAAGTACTTCTCGATCTTGCGGACATCACCGACGTATGCCTGCATTTGCGAGAACCCGTAGTCGTCCTTGACTTGCCTGACCACCAGTTGGGAGTCGCCTCTGACTATGAGCCTTCTGATTACGAGACCCATGGTGGCTCTCAAACCAGCGAGCAGACCTTCATACTCTGTTGTGTTGTTGGTGGAAGCATCTCCTTCGAACAGCATCTATACAACGTATTTCAGAAGATCTCCGGTAAGGGAAACCAGGACAGCGCCAGACCTGGCTCCCTGCAAAGAGAAGGATCCGTCAAAGTACAGGGTCCACTCATTGTTGTCTTCAACGCCGGGAAGCGAAGATGCTTCCCAGGGGCCTTCGTCATCTTCTGGAGTCGGAGTTCATTCAGCAACGAAATCGGCCAGTACCTTGCTCTTTATGGTGGAGGAGTTGAAAAACGTGAGGTCGAAGCCGGAAAGCTCCAGCGCCCACTCCACGATCCGGCCAGTGGCTTCTCGGTTCCTCAGAATACGCTCGAGTGGAAATTTGGTCACCACTCTAATTGGGTGCGCTTGGAAATAGTGCATGAGCTTTCGGGAAGCTATGAGCACCCTGAGAAGTATCTTCTGGATCTACGCGTACCGGCGTCTCGCATCTCGGAGGACGGTGCTAATGAAGTAGAAGGGATTTTGGGTTATCCTCTTGGCAGGAACCTTGGCCCCGTGGGCTCCGACTGCAGAAGGTGATTCCTCCGGTTTGCTAACTGTGGGAGCGGCTCCACCTTCTTCTTCTTCTGGGTCGCGTTCGACCACCAATGCTCCGCTTACCACCTGAGATGTTGCTGAGATGTACAACAGCATGGGTTCACGTGGACGTGGTGCCACTAGGGTTGGTGGCGACCCGAGGTATTTCTTGAGGTCTCGAAAGGAAGCTTTAGCGTCTGGGGTCCACTCGAGGGGACCAAATTTCTTCAGGAGCTTGAAGAACGGTAGTGCCCTTTCGGCCAATCGGGGGATGAATCTCCCAAGTGCCGAGATGCACCTATTCAACCTCTGGACATCCTTGGTGCATTTCGGGGCCTGCATTTGCTCGATCACTTTGATCTTGTCGGGGTTGACTTCAATGCCATGATGGGACACCCAAAAACCGAGGACCTTGCTAGAAGGCACACCGAAAACACACTTTTTAGGATTTATCTTCAACTGCATCTTGTCGAGATTGTGGAACGTCTCGCGCAGGTCCTCAACAAGAGAGTCTTCTTCTTTGGTCTTGACCACAATGTCGTCCATGTAGGCCTCGACATTGCGATGGAGTTGCGACTCGAGGCCGTTGTGGATGGCTCTCTGGAAGGTGGATCCCGCATTCTTCCACCCAAAGGGCATGTATTTGTAGCAATATGTGTCGCACGAGGTGATGAACGCGGTTTTCTCTTCGTCTTCGACCGCCATCTTGATCTGGTGGTAACGGGCGTAAGCATCCAGGAAAGACAACCGAGCACACTCTGACGTTGAGTCCACGATTTGATCAATGCGAGGGAGACGGAAAGGATCTTCCGGGCAGGCGTCATTGACGTTGTCGTAGTCGATGCACAGTATCTTGTTCCCATTTGCCTTGGGGACAACAACGGGATTTGCTAGACAGGTGGGGTGTCTGATTTCCCGGATGAACTCTTGATGATCCGGCGCTTGACGACGGACCTTATGCTTCACAGGCTTGGCGCCTGCCTTGAGTGCTAGCTTGTGCTCAATCACCTCCCTAGGAACTCCGGGAAGATCGGAGGGTTCCCACGCTAAAATGTTGGCGTGTTCGCGGAGGAAGGTGATAAGCGCGCTTTCCTATTTGGGGGAGAGGTCAGCGCTGATGGACACGGTGCGACTCCCATCCTCCGAGATAGGGACTCTCTTCGACACAGTTGTCGGGGTGAGCTGGTTGGGCTTCGGCTTCTTGGTAACTTTCCGGACGGGGTTCACCGCAGGGCGGGAAAACCCTCCGGGATGCTTGTTGCCTGTTGGGGCAGCAGGAACCAGGGGTTCCATTCTATTGTCTTCGCTAAGGGGGCTTCCGGGAACAGGGTTGTGTTCCCCAAGAACATGCACGTCGCTCGGAAGCGGTGCCTTCCTGGCGGCCCTCGCAGAAGCGGCCTTCTTTGCCTCGCCTTGAATGCAGCGCGCGTCGCTGGCTAGGGTGATGACGCCTTTGGGGCCCGGAATCTTGACGAGGTTGTAGAGCCCATGATGCACGGAAGCGAACCTCTGGATAAATGGCCGCCCGAGAAGTACGTTATACAGAAGAGGCAGGTTCATGACATCAAAAGTGAGCATCTCTGTCCGGAAATTGGCGAGGTCGCCGAGGGTAACAGTAAGAGAAATCTCCCCAAGTGGTTGGACCTCCATCCCGCTGACCCCTCGGAAGGGGTTGGACGGAAGGAGGTGGCTTCTCTAAATCTGCATCTTCTCAAAGCCGCGGGAGGACAGCAGGTTGATGCTGGACCCAGTGTCGTACATCATCTTGCTGACCTTGATATTGCTGATCGTCGGGGAGAGGAGCGTGGGTGGCAAGCCATCGCTGTCATCCGGGAGAGTAGCAGGGTGGTCGCTGATGACAAGAGAGTTGACTAGTGCAACGCCTCTCCTCGTTGGTTACCCCAAGTGGAAGGTGTGATGTAGGATAGCGACAAATTTCCCCTATGTAGAGGATAGGGTTTGTCTCTCGTAGGAATCCGTCAATGATAAGTAGGTATCAGCGGCGCAACTGACGTGGACCTGCACACAACACAAGTAACTTTGCTCCCAACGAGTACAGAGAAGTTGTCAATCTCTCCGTCCTTGTTGTATACAATGGATCAACACAACAGATAATGATAGTGATAGCAACTGAAAGTAAAAGAAAGAAAGTAAATGAGCGTGTAAACAATGATGAGAATATGGACCGGGGTCCCGTGATGTTCACTAGTGATGTCTCTCTCCCAAAAGACGATAAAACTGCTATGCGAGGTAAACAAATTACAGATGGGCAATTGATAGGATTATAAACGCACCGCAATGCTAACTATGCTACAAAGAAAGGAAGATGCTCAAAAGCATGGACATTACGCCAAAATAAGTAGTCCGAAATCCAACTGCAGCTACTACTAATCATCCACCTTGAGATATCTATCCAGAACATCTCGCTCGTATTAAGTTGCGAGCCCCACCCAAAGTATAAACCCAAAGCAACAGACAACTTCATTAAAAAGCACTTTGCGTAAAGTTAACAATCCTTGCAACCGCGGTTACAAGCACCGTTGTTTTCTGTCACTCAAGCGTGTCATCAGGAGGCATGAACCCACAATCGAGCATATCGTTCCCTCTTGGAGTTACTACCTACTACTTGGCCAAAGCAATAAACAGCAACAGAGAACATGCAAGAATTACTTAGGAACAAAAATATAAAAGATAAGAACCAAATCTATTACTATATCACAATCTGAACATAATCTCATAATCCATCAGATCCCATCAAACTCAGCATAGCAACAGCAGAAAGATTACATAAGTGCCTCAATCATGGAGGGCAGCTCACGAGGTCTAAACCATGAAGAACAAAGAGGGGAGGAGAACATCACATAGCTACTGAACACGGACCCATGTTCCAAAGGAAACTACTCACGGCACATCCGGGAAGCGTCCATGGTGGAGGGGAAGCTCCCGGAGGTCGATCCTCCCTTTGGCAGGGTGCCGGGAAGAAGTCTGCTGGAGCTCTTGATCTTGGAACCGCGGTTGTGGCGGAACAGAGGCGAGATCGCGAAAAAGGGTTCTGTCTTCGGGGGTTTCCGTCACGGGGAATAAATAGGCGAAGGAGAAGCCAGGGAGGCACCAGGGGTCCAGGCGCTCCCCTGGCGCGGCCAGAACCTAGGCTGCGCCAGGTGGCCGCCTGGGTCCCTGGTGGTGGCCCCCGGGCCTCCTTCGGGGTTCCGGAAGCTTCCATTGCGCTGACTTTTTATCCGATTTTCCCGAATTTTTGGAGCACTTTTAATATGGGGGAAACCTAGAATAGAAAAACAACAGAAAATAGGAACTGGCACTGTGGTGCATTGAGTTAATAAGTTAGTCCAAATATGATCAAAATTGTATGAAAGTGTATCTAGATCATAGCAATATCACACAAAACATGCATGGAGCAAGCAGAAATTATAGATACGTTTGGGACGTATCAACATCCCCAAGATTAATTCCTGCTCCTCCTCGAGTAGGCAAATGATAACAAGCATAATTTCTGTGGTGACAGGCTAGCAACCATATAAGAACTTTGAAAAGTAAAGCAATCAAGGTATGTGATTCAATTCAAGTCATAACATTCAAGAGTCTATATTAGCATTGAAAAAAGCAACAAAAGAACATTAGGTGCAAGAGCTCTCGCTGTACGTGACTCGAATGTCTCCAAATGGTGTTTGTGTGCAAGAAGGGGGATATGGAATACGAGAAAATTTTATTTTTATTGAGAACTCAATCTACTGAAGTTTCACACTTGGTCTTCTTTGAAATCTTATCTTGACTCTGCCCCAGACCAGTAGCCAGGTACAAGTCAATTTGATCCACTCCCTTTCGATATTTTGAGCACTCATGCAATGGATGAGCGTAAGCACGAGAGTTTACACTTAGGATGGCAAAGAGAGAAGTATGGTGGAGGAGGAAGACAAAAAGGTGAGACAGGCTCACATCAATGAGGACAATCATAGGCGAGAAGGCCAAATTATAGATATGATGTGAGGAGTAGGGATTGCCATGCAACGGATGCACATATGAGCTAAGAAAAGCTCTCCGATGGAACTAGTGGGGGTGCAACCAACTTGCTCGCTCATGAAGACCTAGAGCTCTTTTGAGGAGGCTCATCCTTGCAATATGCAAGCCAAATTCTATAGTGTGAAGGTCCCCACGTAGCTATATGCATGTATGATCATCTCTATGGAGTACAAGGATAAGAGGGAGTACTAGTGTTGATCTTTCAAAAAGGGTAGTAGTGTTTCCCCTTTCTCTCTTTTTATTTATTTTTCTCTTTTTTCTTTTTTAATATTTTTTGGTGGCGTCAATGGCTCTTTCTATTTAATTCTCATTTGTCCTCTTTGGGATCTTTTATTTTCTCCACTTTGGGATCTTTTCCTCACTTAAGGGAAACACTCTAGTTTACAAGAGGGTATAGAAGTTCTTTCACACTTTACAAGGTACTCAAATCATTAAGAATATGTAGCTATCATGATGTATGAAATGTATGCGTCCGCCAGTGTAGCAGGAACATGTATGATATGAAGATCAAGTCATGAAGAGGTGGATGCTGCATGGCAATATATCTCAGAAAGGCTATGGAAATGCCTTGGTAGGTAGGTATGGTGGCTATTTTGAGGAAAGATATAAGGAGGTTTATGATGACAGAGCGTATCATGCCAAGGGTTTGGATGTACCGGAGAAGGTGGACACCAACTCTCGTAGTGGGAAGAAGGCAATGCACGGCACGGGAGAGGCTAGCAAATATGAGGAGGTGGAAGTGTCAACTTTCAATACTTACATTAGTCCGAAGAACTCATGCACTTATTATCAGTAACTCTCAATCTAATAAGGAGGGTCACAAAGAGACAAGTACCTAGAGGAGGAGTGTATTGGGGTTTGGTTATCCTTGCGCATCCTCGACTCATGGTACGTGAGTGTACTCTAATATCTGATCCCTCCAAAGATTAGCGATCCATCTAGTAGCTAGAGTTCTCAACTAGTTTTGTAGGTTTTTTGAAAATAAACACGGATTTCCCAAAATACGACATCTGTCATTAATAGGCTAGAGCTCTTGACACCAAACGTTCAAACATTACTCACATCAATAACTCAAAACTATTGCAAGTTACTACTAAACTTAAATAGCAACCTCAATTACCTACTCTCAAGGCAAAACACGACTCAGTGCAACAACCAACTCTCTTAACAAGATAAACATGAAAACTAAAGAGAATTCCAACAAAAAACTAAACAAAAGCCAAGGCTCTTGCTAAAGACAAACCAAAACTAAAAATAAACATGGCAGTAGCTATGCAAAGATAAAGAAGACACAACAGTAAAAAGATAGGCATGCAAAATCCTATGATCGATGTGTTCTAGATTGGAGTGGAGCGTGTTTCTCTCCCACACAAAGTAAGCTTGGTCTAACTTGTTATGAACAGCAATCAAAGCTAAATAAAACTAAAAATAAACCTAAGAGCGAGACGCTCCAAGCATAACACATAACGCATGAAGTGATAAAAATATAGTGAGACGAAGGACGAACTGATGATTGTTGATGGAGAAGGGGATGCACGGCGGAATTCCCAAGCTTAGATGCTTGAGTCTCCTTGAATATTTATTGGGGATGCGTGGGGGCATCCCCAAGCTTGAGCGCTTGAAATTCCTGGATCTTCTTTCATCATCTTCCATCGCACACTTGAAAACTCCCTTCATACATAACTCATCATAAGCTGATTAGAGAGGTTAGTACCCTTAGTCAAATAATTTTTCCCCACTGGATATAAAGATATTTTGAAGAGATAATGTTTCTCAAGATTGCTAAAAGGTTTTTGCAAAGAAAAATCAAGCTTAATGTTTGCAAAAGTAAGGAAAGGCAAAACGTGGCAGAATCTGTGAAAAATATATCAGCAGGTAGTAGAGAATTTTTTCGGGGCACTTCTGCAACTCAAATAAAAAAACTCAGAACATACGAAAGTTTCACAATTGTATAGAGCATTTTGTGTAAAAAAATCAGCTCAAAAAGATGAACTCGTGATTTGTTTCGATTTTTTCCATCAAGAAGACAGAATCTGTTTTCTGGACAGCATGTCACAACTTTTGCTTCCCTTATCATAAGAGGCTACAACTTGGCACAAAGCTTGAAAATAAAGATACAATGATGTTGCTACATTAGTAACAATCATATAAGTAAAAACAACTTGGGTTTCCTCCCAACAATCGCTTTCTTTTACGCCTTTAAGCTAGACATAAAGCAAAAGAAGAATCAAGTTTTATCAAGAGAGAAAGAATAGCTAGCCCGTGTAACGGACTCAAATGGTAACTTGATTTTCTTTCTAGGGAAGTGTTCCATCCCCTTTTTGAGAGGGGATTGAAATTTTATATTCCCCTCTTTCATTTCAATGACAACTCCAACGGTGCGAATAAAAGGACGTCCCAAAATAATTGGACATAAAGTTCACACTCTATATCCATAATAATAAAATCAACGGGAAGATAGTTGTCATTGACAATGATAAGAACATCGTCGATCTTCCCCAAAGGTTTCTTTACGGAAGAATCAACAAGACGAACACCAAAAGAAAAAGAATCAAAAGGTTTCAATTCAAACATGTCATACATTCTTTTGGGCATGACGGAGGTACTAGCCCCAACGTCACATAAAGCATAGCAAGAGAAGTTATTTAATTTAATTTTTATCATAGGGTCCCAACCATCATTTAGATTCCTAGGTATGGAGGCTTCTGTCCTAAGCTTCTCCTCCCTATATTTAATGAGAGAATTTGTGATATGCTCCGTAAAGGCAAGATTAAGTGTGCTAGTGTGGGGGTCTCTAGACATTTTGTGTAGCAAGCTAATAACTTCTGAGAGGGTGCAACTATCAAAATCAATATCACTACTATCAAAGGTGGTAGTAGTGTCATCTAGGATCACTTGTTTGAAACCCTCTATGTTCATAGTAGTTTCTTCTACTACGGTTGAGGTATTAGCATCACCATTAATATGTCCAATGGGACTAGGAGTGCATTGGGTGCTAATAGTTTTGGTGTCCTCAATAATTTGGATAGTGGCAACTGTGTGGTGTGTAGGAAGGCTCTTAATTCTATCCTCTTTCGCTTTTTTCTATCCCATCTTTCCTTAAGTTTAGCCATCATCCTAATATTTTCATTAATTTGTAATTGGATAGCATTAATAGGAGTGGCTTTCCTCTCCTCAAGGGGAGAGGTTCTAATTTTTAGCATCTCAACATCAAGGGCTAAGCTATCTACCTTCAAAGAAAGATTCTCTAATTTAGCTAACTTTTCTTCTACATTCTTGTTGAAGGCTTTTTGGGTAGTGATAAAGTCTCTAAGCATATTTTCTAGTTCAGAAGTGGGGTTTTTTTTGCTAGGGTAAGTGTTTTTATTCCCATAATTGGACGGAAATGGTCTAGGATTGCTAGCAAAGTTGCCCCTATAAGCATTGTTATTAAAGTTGTTTCTAGCAATGAAGTTCACATCTACTTGTTCCTATGCATCCAAAGAATTTAAAGGAACATCATGAGGATCAATAGAGGGTTTCTTGGTAAGTAGAGACATAATTAAGTCAACTTTTTCATTTAGGGAGCTAATCTCCTCGACAGAGGTTACCTTCCTACCTGTTGGAGCGCGTTCGGTGTGCCATTGGGAATAATTGGTCATCATCTCATCGAGAAGCTTTGAGGCAGCACCAAGTGTAGTTGACATAAAGCTTCCTCCCGCGGCCGAATCTAACAGGTTCCGCGAGGTAAAGTTCAAGCCTGCATGAAAAGTCTGGATAACCATCCAGGTAGTCAAACCATGTGTAGGGAATTTCTTAACATGAGATTTCATACGTTCCCAAGCTTGGGCAACGTGTTCATTATCCAATTGCTTAAAATTCATAATGTTACTTCTCAATAGGATAATTTTAGCAGGTGGGTAATACTTCCCAATAAAAGCATCTTTGCACTTATTCCAAGAATCTATGCTATTCCTAGGCAAAGATTGAAACCAAATTTTAGCTCCTTCCCTCAGAGAGAAAGGAAAAAGCTTGAGCTTAACAACATCACCTTGTACTTCTGTATACTTTTGCATATCAAAAACATTATTTAAGTGTAAAGCAGCATCATCTCCAACACCAGAGAATTGATCTCTCATAACAAGGTTTAGCAAAGCAGGTTTAATTTCATAAGAGGTAGCTGAAGTGGCAGGTGTGGCAATAGGAGTGCAGATAAAGTCTTTGTTGTTGTGACTAGTGAAGTCACACAACTTGGTGTTTTCAGTGGAACCCATAGTAGCAGCAAGTGTGGCAGATTTTTTTGTAATTTTTGATATAAGACACAAAGATAAAAATTGAAAGGTAAACTAACAAGACTAAAAAGCAAAGGTAACAGGTAGTGGGAAACTCCCCTATCTTAGCACTCGGAGTCCCCGGCAACGGCGCCAGAAATTCGCTTGATGACAAGAGAGTTGATTAGTGAAATGCCTCTCCTCGTTGGTTACCCCAAGTGGAAGGTGTGATGTAGGATAACGACAAATTTCCCCTATGTAGAGGATAGGGTTTGTCTCCCGTAGGACTCCGGCAATGATAAGTAGGTGTCAGCGGCGCAACTGACGTGGACCTACACACAACACAAGTAACTTTGCTCCCAACGAGTACAGAGAGGTTGTCATTCTCTCTGGCCTTGTTGTTTACAAAGGATCAACGCAACAGATAATGGTAGTGATAGCAACTGAAAGTAAAAGCAAGAAAGTAAATGAGCGTGTAAACAATGATGAGAATTTGGACCGGGGTCCCGTGATGTTCACTAGTGATGTCTCTCTCCCAAAAGACGATAAAACTGCTATGCGAGCTAAACAAAATACAGATGGGCAATTGACAGAATTATAAACGCACCGCAATTCTTATGCTACAAAGAAAGGAAGAGGTTCAAAAGCATGGGCAGTACGCCAAAATAAGTAGACTAAAATCCAACTTCATCTACTACTAATCATCCACCTTGAGATATCTATCCAGAACATCTCGCTGGTATTAAGTTGCGAGCCCCACCCAAAGTGTAAACCCAAAGCAACAGAAACCTGCATTAAAAAGCACTTTGCGTAAAGTAAACAATCCTTGCAACCGCGGTTACAAGCACCGTTGTTTTCCCCTTGTGGCAACAACACATCCCCTAAACCCATGTTTTTGTAACTCAAGCGTGTCATCAGGGGGCATGAACCCACAATCGAGCATAACGTTCCCTCTTGGAGTTACTACCTACTACTTGGCCAAAGCAATAAACAGCAATGGAGAACATGCAAGAATTACTTAGGAACAAAATTATAAAAGATAAGAACCAAATATATTAATCTATCACAATCTGAACGTAATCTCATAATCCATCAGATCCCATCAAACTCAGCATAGCAACAGCAGAAAGATTACATAAGTTCCTCGATCATGTAGGGAAGCTCACGAGGTCTAAACCATGAAGAACAAAGAGGGGAGGAGAACATCACATAGCTACTGATCACGGACCCATGGTCCAAAGGAAACGACTCACAGCACATCCGGGAAGCGTCCATGGTGTAGGGGAAGCTCCCGGAGGTCGATCCTCCCTCCGGCAGGGTGCCGGGAAGAAGTCTGCTGGCGCTCCCAATCTTGGAAGCGCGGTGGAACAAAGGCGAGATCGCGAAAAAGGATTCTCTCTTCGAGGGTTTCTGTCACGGGGAATAAATAGGCGAAGGGGGGTAGCCAGGGGGGCCACTAGGGGTCCAGGAGCCCCCCTGGCGCGGCCAGACCCTAGGCCGCCAGGTGGCCGCCTAGGTCCCTAGTGGTGGCCTCCCGACCCTCCTTCGGGGTTCCGGAAGCTTACGTTGCGCTGATTTTTATCCGATTTTCCCAAATTTTTGGAGCACTTTTAATATGGGGGAAACCTAGAATAGAAAAACAACAGAAAACAGGAACTGGCACTGTGGTGTACTTAGTTAATAAGTTAGTCCAAATATGATGAAAAGTGTATGAAAGTGTATCTAGATCATATCAATATCACACAAAACATGCATGGAGAAAACAGAAATTATAGATACGTTTGGGACGTATCAGTCGCCGACGTCCACCACCAAAGGGATGTTGGCCCAATGGGAAACCTCAGGCCCCTCTGGCGGAGAATGGACCGCGAGGACCTCTCTCACGGCCTTGTGGTATTGACGGTTGGAGGTGAGCGCGGACGCTCCTCCATGGATGTAGCCGACAAAGTCCACAACGGCCTGGAAATCATCGTCTGCGTCTTCTCCGGATTCCTCCCCTCCGGAAATGTTACCACCGGAAGGAGGTCTCCTCAGCTTTCCCTTGTTCTAGTATCTGCCTCGCTGGGCCTTCCTTTCGGCGTCCTTCTTGGCGTAGAAGGCCGCCATGTCTTTCTGGATCTTGACGATGGAACGACAATCGGACAAGTCGTGCTTCTCAGTCTTGTGTATCTTGCAATAAGGCGATGGGATGGTTTCCGCGGAGGCAACCACGATGTCGGTGGAGGGTGGCTGTCGTGCGGCCCCATTTCCCTTCGTGGTGAACACGGTTTGGTGCGCCCGCTTGCGGGCCCCGGGCTCCCAGGAATGCTCGTTCTTTCCGGAAGAAGCTCGAGTTGCAGGGCGCCTCCCAGCTTCTCGATTAAGAGGTTGGACCGCCTCTTCAACGCGGGTGACCTTGTCAGCTAGCTCGAACAAGGTGGTGATAGTCTTCATGGATCGAGTGCTCATCTTCTCGAGCATCCGCGGGTTCTTGACGTTGGCGTGGAAGCTGGCGATGATCGCGGCCTCATGTGCTTCGGGGATGCAGTGCTTCATCTGGGTGAACCTTTGGATACACTTTTGAAGAGGTTCGCCGTCCTTTTGCACTACTCGGCGCAAGTCACTGACGTTTTTCGGAGGTTGAATACCCCGGAAAAAGCGCCAACATACTTTTCGCAAAGCTCGGCCCACGAGCTGATGGAGTTAGCCGGTAGATGCATCATCCACCTGCGAACGTTGTCTTTGAGCTTCATGGGGAAGTAATTGGCTTTCGCCTTGTCGTCTCCCCCCCCCCCCGCGATCTCAACAGTAGTGTTGTACATGTGGATGAATTCGCGAGGGTCAGTCTTTCCGTCGTACGGAAGCGGACCATATATCCGGAATTTCTGTGGCCACTTGACGCTGCGGAGATCTTGGGTGAAGGCCACGCATACGATGTTGTATTCACTATCACCGGAAAGCATCGAGAGGAGGGACTCGGGCGTCGGAACACCGGCGGGTTTCCTTCCGCCTGACGATGGTGGTACGAGCGTCTTCGTGACGGTGATCATCTAGGCGAGTACGCTGGTCCAGGGACCCACAGTGCCCGGAAGATGCCAAAGAAGTTGCGCCAGGAGATCCGGCTCGTCGATGAGCGGTCTGGCGGACAACAGGCACTACAGGAAATATGCTAACTCGTGACCTTCTGTCATGACCTTGGAAAAAATAGTCATAAATCTACGACCATTTAAAACCAACTGGTCGTAAGCTATTTTGGAGGGTCCAAACCTGAAAACACAACGACCATTCTGATAAAAAAGGTCGTAATTTTCATATACCAAATGGTCATAAAGCAGACACAAGTGGTGTACGAGCTTATTTTTAGCTGATTACGACCAATATGAATGATCACACTTGCTAATTTGTGATGCGTTGAAATGATGAGGCGGCCACGTTGGCAGTTTTGCCTATGTGTCATGTCCATCTGTCAATCCACTTACGTTTAAACCTGCCACTAACATATGGGACCACATCCAACTAAAAAATAGTTATAAATATTAATGGATAGACAATAAATAATAAAGGCCAAGATTGAAGAAAAGAATACACTTTATTAATAATTAAATATTCAATTACAATTGAATTTGGGAAATGAAACAAATAGAATTCTTATTACAAAAATAATTGTATTACAATTCTTATTACAAAGAAAATGAAAATTACAATAAATAAATCCTAAACTAGACCTAACTACATTCTTTGATCTCCATCTTGGATCTTCAACCTGCATATAAACAAAGACAAGGGAAATGTTTTGGGAGATTAACATGTAGCATTCCCCTTAGGGAAATGCATATATATTAGGGGCTAGTGATTAGTACTTAGCTATATTAGCTAAGCACCATGAAATCAAATACAAGATCAATGAACAGTACACATAAAGCCAATGGAACAGTAAACACCAACCGGCAAACCAAAAGTGGAGAATGGAATCTTTCCAGCTTTTGAATTCAAGGCAAGATCAACATAGCACTAACCCCATTGAGACACAATTGCAAAATACTTGAACTTTCAATTTAAATCCAGTTCAAGTTAAAGGAGTATAACTTCACAAAGGACAACAGTCCAATAAGAGCCAGAAATATCTACATAGAATCAGGATGCACCAGCCAGCCGAAATGACACAAGTTCCCTGCCAATTAGCCACCTATTCACTCAATGGCTCAGGATCAAGGAGGAGGAGACAACAACTAGCAAGGAGAAAACAGAGAGAATTTCTGCATAGGAGCCAACCACAAATGATCACACAACCACATATCATATATTAGATAGGTAAGAACGTTGTAACCCATGTAACCATGCCAGTTCATGATAGTGAGCATAACCAGAACATAAGGGCCAAACTGAGCACAAAATAACAAAGAACATAGTCATATAAGGCCACAATATGAACCCCAGGCCAGCTAATGAATATTTGAGCAATCCAGGTGCAATTGCAGTGGCCATGAGCATGCATATGGCAAGACAAATGAGGACACGGTAACCCAGTCCATACCCTTGCCAAATTATAGAGTAATTTTGCACAGATCACAAGTTGAGAGGCCACAATCATTTGAATTCGTAACAAAGTACCATAGGCCACCATTCAATTGAACTGCACAAGGAAAATTCCTAAGGAAACTGCACAGGAACCCTAGCCATGGCACTGGACAGAGCAAGGGGGAGGAAGCAGAGCTCACCGACGCGGGGTTGTAGCCGATGCCAGAATCAGCAGCGCTGGGGTTGCGCTGCCACGCCGTCCCTTTGGCAAGGAACCACCCGAGGGGAAGGAGAGCACGACCACGGCACCGCACGACGGCATGGGCGACAGGGTTGCGCCACCGCGCCATCCCGCCGACGCCACGGCCACCAGTGTCGGCACGACGAAGGAGGCGGCACCAGGAGGTCGGAGATGGCCGGGGAGAGCCACCGGAGCACGCCGGCGAGACCCTAGCCGCACACCACGGAAACCCTAGAATGGGGAATCGAGGGGGCGTCCACAGGAGGCAGAGAAACACGAATCTAAGGGTACCAACGTGTGCAGCGTCGTGCACCGAAGCTATCGGTCACCACCATGGACGCCGGAGCAGCCGGGCGCGGCCGGAATCGGCCAGCGAGCAAGGAGGCGAAAAGGGGATCGAGCCGCTGGCTCGCGATAGAAGAGAGAAGTTAGGGGGAGAGATCCATGCTGGAGTGAATTATGTCCAATGGCAGGTGGGGCCGGTGCGGCCTAATGACAAGTGGGGTCAGGCCGAGATTAATCCTTTTCTCTTTCAAAACACCCCTCCCGAGATTTACGCCAGAGATTTTGGTGGACTAGGATGAAGAGAGACATTGCTCAGTTCATTGCTGAATGTGATGTTTGTCGTCGCATTAAGGCAGAACATCAAAGACCTGTTGGTACTCTTCAACCATTGCCTATTCCCGAGTGGAAATGGGACAAAGTGATGAGGACATCCCTACTAATGTTACACCCATACCCTCACCAACTACACATACTGGACCAGTTACTAGAGCACGTGCACGTCAACTAAATTATCAGGTACTTTCGTTTCTTGCGAATCCTTCTATTGTTCATGAACATATGATGCTGCCTAAATTAGATACTTTTGTTTTGCTTATGAATGAAGGACCTAGCATGGACAAGAAGGATGGTCATTGGAGCGGGATCAAGAATGGAGGAGAAGGTGCGCGCGGGGGAAAGTACAGTGGAGCTTCCAGTGGGGATTTTCGCACGTTGAAGCCACCATAAGGCATGCATGAAGGCTTGGACGGAATACACGAGATGCCACTTCATTATTTTCGTCCAAGAGAAATTATAGGTGCTGCGTCACCTTAATATTGGGCTGGGCCCATGTAATTTCGAAATACCACATTATAGGTTGTTTTTAGAGTCCGTATGTGTGGGGAAACCGAGTTAGGGTTGTTTTCGGACCCCCACCTCCAAGGGGTCACGAAAATCCCCTCTGTTCCCCCATATATACAACCCTTAGGGCGTCGTTTAGACTTGGGTTTTAATTAGATTAAAGTTAGCCATAGCCGCAACTTCGAGCTCTTTGTTTGTGTCATCCGACCAGGCCAAGACCTCATTGGAACCCCAACTTTCGTAATCATTCATCTTATATTCGCAATATCCAGATTGCAATTCTTAGTTCTTGCTTGTTCTTCGATTGCTTGCAGGAATTAGACCTTCGTGGTCAGGTTGATCGTGCATCCGCGGGATCAATAACCTCTCGGAGTTGGTTTAGCGATCGCTAAGGCGCAACGTCTTCGCACGTTCGTAGTCGGGTCGTGAAAGTCTACTCCACCAAAAATCGATCTCCATCATCTCATCGAAACATCGGGACACCTTCGCCTCTATCATTGCGCCAGGAGATCCGGCTCGTCGATGAGCGGTCTGGCGGACAACAGGCACTACAGGAAATATGCTAACTTGTGACCTTCTGTCATGACCTTGGAAAAAATAGTCATAAATCTACGACCATTTAAAACCAACTGGTCGTAAGCTATTTTGGAGGGTCCAAACCTGAAAACACAACGACCATTCTGATAAAAAAGGTCGTAATTTTCATATACCAAATGGTCATAAAGCAGACACAAGTGGTGTACGAGCTTATTTTTAGCTGATTACGACCAATATGAATGATCACACTTGCTAATTTGTGATGCGTTGAAATGATGAGGCGGCCACGTCGGCAGTTTTGCCTATGTGTCATGTCCATCTGTCAATCCACTTACGTTTAAACCTGCCACTAACATATGGGACCACATCCAACTAAAAAATAGTTATAAATATTAATGGATAGACAATAAATAATAAAGGCCAAGATTGAAGAAAAGAATACACTTTATTAATAATTAAATATTCAATTACAATTGAATTTGGGAAATGAAACAAATAGAATTCTTATTACAAAAATAATTGTATTACAATTCTTATTACAAAGAAAATGAAAATTACAATAAATAAATCCTAAACTAGACCTAACTACATTCTTTGATCTCCATCTTGGATCTTCAACCTGCATATAAACAAAGACAAGGGAAATGTTTTGGGAGATTAACATGTAGCATTCCCCTTAGGGAAATGCATATATATTAGGGGCTAGTGATTAGTACTTAGCTATATTAGCTAAGCACCATGAAATCAAATACAAGATCAATGAACAGTACACATAAAAGCCAATGGAACAGTAAACACCAACCGGCAAACCAAAAGTGGAGAATGGAATCTTTCCAGCTTTTGAATTCAAGGCAAGATCAACATAGCACTAACCCCATTGAGACACAATGGCAAAATACTTGAACTTTCAATTTAAATCCAGTTCAAGTTAAAGGAGTATAACTTCACAAAGGACAACAGTCCAATAAGAGCCAGAAATATCTACATAGAATCAGGATGCACCAGCCAGCCGAAATGACACAAGTTCCCTGCCAATTAGCCACCTATTCACTCAATGGCTCAGGATCAAGGAGGAGGAGACAACAACTAGCAAGGAGAAAACAGAGAGAATTTCTGCATAGGAGCCAACCACAAATGATCACACAACCACATATCATATATTAGATAGGTAAGAACGTTGTAACCCATGTAACCATGCCAGTTCATGATAGTGAGCATAACCAGAACATAAGGGCCAAACTGAGCACAAAATAACAAAGAACATAGTCATATAAGGCCACAATATGAACCCCAGGCCAGCTAATGAATATTTGAGCAATCCAGGTGCAATTGCAGTGGCCATGAGCATGCATATGGCAAGACAAATGAGGACACGGTAACCCAGTCCATACCCTTGCCAAATTATAGAGTAATTTTGCACAGATCACAAGTTGAGAGGCCACAATCATTTGAATTCGTAACAAAGTACCATAGGCCACCATTCAATTGAACTGCACAAGGAAAATTCCTAAGGAAACTGCACAGGAACCCTAGCCATGGCACTGGACAGAGCAAGGGGGAGGAAGCAGAGCTCACCGACGCGGGGTTGTAGCCGATGCCAGAATCAGCAGCGCTGGGGTTGCGCTGCCACGCCGTCCCTCTGGCAAGGAACCACCCGAGAGGAAGGAGAGCATGACCACGGCACCGCACGGCGGCATGGGCGACAGGGTTGCGCCACCGCGCCATCCCGCCGACGCCACGGCCACCAGTGTCGGCACGACGAAGGAGGCGGCACCAGGAGGTCGGAGATGGCCGGGGAGAGCCACCGGAGCACGCCGGCGAGACCCTAGCCGCACACCACGGAAACCCTAGAATGGGGAATCGAGGGGGCGTCCACAGGAGGCAGAGAAACACGAATCTAAGGGTACCAACGTGTGCAGCGTCGTGCACCGAAGCTATCGGTCACCACCATGGACGCCGGAGCAGCCGGGCGCGGCCGGAATCGGCCAGCGAGCAAGGAGGCGAAAAGGGGATCGAGCCGCTGGCTCGCGATAGAAGAGAGAAGTTAGGGGGAGAGATCCATGCTGGAGTGAATTATGTCCAATGGCAGGTGGGGCCGGTGCGGCCTAATGACAAGTGGGGTCAGGCCGAGATTAATCCTTTTCTCTTTCAAAACACCCCTCCCGAGATTTACGCCAGAGATTTTGGTGGACTAGGATGAAGAGAGACATTGCTCAGTTCATTGCTGAATGTGATGTTTGTCGTCGCATTAAGGCAGAACATCAAAGACCTGTTGGTACTCTTCAACCATTGCCTATTCCCGAGTGGAAATGGGACAAAGTGATGAGGACATCCCTACTAATGTTACACCCATACCCTCACCAACTACACATACTGGACCAGTTACTAGAGCACGTGCACGTCAACTAAATTATCAGGTACTTTCGTTTCTTGCGAATCCTTCTATTGTTCATGAACATATGATGCTGCCTAAATTAGATACTTTTGTTTTGCTTATGAATGAAGGACCTAGCATGGACAAGAAGGATGGTCATTGGAGCGGGATCAAGAATGGAGGAGAAGGTGCGCGCGGGGGAAAGTACAGTGGAGCTTCCAGTGGGGATTTTCGCACGTTGAAGCCACCATAAGGCATGCATGAAGGCTTGGACGGAATACACGAGATGCCACTTCATTATTTTCGTCCAAGAGCAATTATAGGTGCTGCGTCACCTTAATATTGGGCTGGGCCCATGTAATTTCGAAATACCACATTATAGGTTGTTTTTAGAGTCCGTATGTGTGGGGAAACCGAGTTAGGGTTGTTTTCGGACCCCCACCTCCAAGGGGTCACGAAAATCCCCTCTGTTCCCCCATATATACAGCCCTTAGGGCGTCGTTTAGACTTGGGTTTTAATTAGATTAAAGTTAGCCATAGCCGCAACTTCGAGCTCTTCGTTTGTGTCATCCGACCAGGCCAAGACCTCATTGGAACCCCAACTTTCTTAATCATTCATCTTATATTCGCAATATCCAGATTGCAATTCTTAGTTCTTGCTTGTTCTTCGATTGCTTGCAGGAATTAGACCTTCGTGGTCAGGTTGATCGTGCATCCGCGGGATCAATAACCTCTCGGAGTTGGTTTAGCGATCGCTAAGGCGCAACGTCTTCGCACGTTCGTAGTCGGGTCGTGAAAGTCTACTCCACCAAAAATCGATCTCCATCATCTCATCGAAACATCGGGACACCTTCGCCTCTATCATTTCGCCAGGAGATCCGGCTCGTCGATGAGCGGTCTGGCGGACAACAGGCACTACAGGAAATATGCTAACTTGTGACCTTCTGTCATGACCTTGGAAAAAATAGTCATAAATCTACGACCATTTAAAACCAACTGGTCGTAAGCTATTTTGGAGGGTCCAAACCGGAAAACACAACGACCATTCTGATAAAAAAGGTCGTAATTTTCATATACCAAATGGTCATAAAGCAGACACAAGTGGTGTACGAGCTTATTTTTAGCTGATTACGACCAATATGAATGATCACACTTGCTAATTTGTGATGCGTTGAAATGATGAGGCGGCCACGTCGGCAGTTTTGCCTATGTGTCATGTCCATCTGTCAATCCACTTACGTTTAAACCTGCCACTAACATATGGGACCACATCCAACTAAAAAATAGTTATAAATATTAATGGATAGACAATAAATAATAAAGGCCAAGATTGAAGAAAAGAATACACTTTATTAATAATTAAATATTCAATTACAATTGAATTTGGGAAATGAAACAAATAGAATTCTTATTACAAAAATAATTGTATTACAATTCTTATTACAAAGAAAATGAAAATTACAATAAATAAATCCTAAACTAGACCTAACTACATTCTTTGATCTCCATCTTGGATCTTCAACCTGCATATAAACAAAGACAAGGGAAATGTTTTGGGAGATTAACATGTAGCATTCCCCTTAGGGAAATGCATATATATTAGGGGCTAGTGATTAGTACTTAGCTATATTAGCTAAGCACCATGAAATCAAATACAAGATCAATGAACAGTACACATAAAAGCCAATGGAACAGTAAACACCAACCGGCAAACCAAAAGTGGAGAATGGAATCTTTCCAGCTTTTGAATTCAAGGCAAGATCAACATAGCACTAACCCCATTGAGACACAATGGCAAAATACTTGAACTTTCAATTTAAATCCAGTTCAAGTTAAAGGAGTATAACTTCACAAAGGACAACAGTCCAATAAGAGCCAGAAATATCTACATAGAATCAGGATGCACCAGCCAGCCGAAATGACACAAGTTCCCTGCCAATTAGCCACCTATTCACTCAATGGCTCAGGATCAAGGAGGAGGAGACAACAACTAGCAAGGAGAAAACAGAGAGAATTTCTGCATAGGAGCCAACCACAAATGATCACACAACCACATATCATATATTAGATAGGTAAGAACGTTGTAACCCATGCAACCATGCCAGTTCATGATAGTGAGCATAACCAGAACATAAGGGCCAAACTGAGCACAAAATAACAAAGAACATAGTCATATAAGGCCACAATATGAACCCCAGGCCAGCTAATGAATATTTGAGCAATCCAGGTGCAATTGCAGTGGCCATGAGCATGCATATGGCAAGACAAATGAGGACACGGTAACCCAGTCCATACCCTTGCCAAATTATAGAGTAATTTTGCACAGATCACAAGTTGAGAGGCCACAATCATTTGAATTCGTAACAAAGTACCATAGGCCACCATTCAATTGAACTGCACAAGGAAAATTCCTAAGGAAACTGCACAGGAACCCTAGCCATGGCACTGGACAGAGCAAGGGGGAGGAAGCAGAGCTCACCGACGCGGGGTTGTAGCCGATGCCAGAATCAGCAGCGCTGGGGTTGCGCTGCCACGCCGTCCCTCTGGCAAGGAACCACCCGAGAGGAAGGAGAGCACGACCACGGCACCGCACGACGGCATGGGCGACAGGGTTGCGCCACCGCGCCATCCCGCCGACGCCACGGCCACCAGTGTCGGCACGACGAAGGAGGCGGCACCAGGAGGTCGGAGATGGCCAGGGAGAGCCACCGGAGCACGCCGGCGAGACCCTAGCCGCACACCACGGAAACCCTAGAATGGGGAATCGAGGGGGCGTCCACAGGAGGCAGAGAAACACGAATCTAAGGGTACCAACGTGTGCAGCGTCGTGCACCGAAGCTATCGGTCACCACCATGGACGCCGGAGCAGCCGGGCGCGGCCGGAATCGGCCAGCGAGCAAGGAGGCGAAAAGGGGATCGAGCCGCTGGCTCGCGATAGAAGAGAGAAGTTAGGGGGAGAGATCCATGCTGGAGTGAATTATGTCCAATGGCAGGTGGGGCCGGTGCGGCCTAATGACAAGTGGGGTCAGGCCGAGATTAATCCTTTTCTCTTTCAAAACACCCCTCCCGAGATTTACGCCAGAGATTTTGGTGGACTAGGATGAAGAGAGACATTGCTCAGTTCATTGCTGAATGTGATGTTTGTCGTCGCATTAAGGCAGAACATCAAAGACCTGTTGGTACTCTTCAACCATTGCCTATTCCCGAGTGGAAATGGGACAAAGTGATGAGGACATCCCTACTAATGTTACACCCATACCCTCACCAACTACACATACTGGACCAGTTACTAGAGCACGTGCACGTCAACTAAATTATCAGGTACTTTCGTTTCTTGCGAATCCTTCTATTGTTCATGAACATATGATGCTGCCTAAATTAGATACTTTTGTTTTGCTTATGAATGAAGGACCTAGCATGGACAAGAAGGATGGTCATTGGAGCGGGATCAAGAATGGAGGAGAAGGTGCGCGCGGGGGAAAGTACAGTGGAGCTTCCAGTGGGGATTTTCGCACGTTGAAGCCACCATAAGGCATGCATGAAGGCTTGGACGGAATACACGAGATGCCACTTCATTATTTTCGTCCAAGAGCAATTATAGGTGCTGCGTCACCTTAATATTGGGCTGGGCCCATGTAATTTCGAAATACCACATTATAGGCTGTTTTTTGAGTCCGTATGTGTGGGGAAACCGAGTTAGGGTTGTTTTCGGACCCCCACCTCCAAGGGGTCACGAAAATCCCCTCTGTTCCCCCATATATACAACCCTTAGGGCGTCGTTTAGACTTGGGTTTTAATTAGATTAAAGTTAGCCATAGCCGCAACTTCGAGCTCTTCGTTTGTGTCATCCGACCAGGCCAAGACCTCATTGGAACCCCAACTTTCGTAATCATTCATCTTATATTCGCAATATCCAGATTGCAATTCTTAGTTCTTGCTTGTTCTTCGATTGCTTGCAGGAATTAGACCTTCGTGGTCAGGTTGATCGTGCATCCGCGGGATCAATAACCTCTCGGAGTTGGTTTAGCGATCGCTAAGGCGCAACGTCTTCGCACGTTCGTAGTCGGGTCGTGAAAGTCTACTCCACCAAAAATCGATCTCCATCATCTCATCGAAACATCGGGACACCTTCGCCTCTATCATTGCGCCAGGAGATCCGGCTCATCGATGAGCGGTCTGGCGGACAACAGGCACTACAGGAAATATGCTAACTTGTGACCTTCTGTCATGACCTTGGAAAAAATAGTCATAAATCTACGACCATTTAAAACCAACTGGTCGTAAGCTATTTTGGAGGGTCCAAACCTGAAAACACAACGACCATTCTGATAAAAAAGGTCGTAATTTTCATATACCAAATGGTCATAAAGCAGACACAAGTGGTGTACGAGCTTATTTTTAGCTGATTACGACCAATATGAATGATCACACTTGCTAATTTGTGATGCGTTGAAATGATGAGGCGGCCACGTCGGCAGTTTTGCCTATGTGTCATGTCCATCTGTCAATCCACTTACGTTTAAACCTGCCACTAACATATGGGACCACATCCAACTAAAAAATAGTTATAAATATTAATGGATAGACAATAAATAATAAAGGCCAAGATTGAAGAAAAGAATACACTTTATTAATAATTAAATATTCAATTACAATTGAATTTGGGAAATGAAACAAATAGAATTCTTATTACAAAAATAATTGTATTACAATTCTTATTACAAAGAAAATGAAAATTACAATAAATAAATCCTAAACTAGACCTAACTACATTCTTTGATCTCCATCTTGGATCTTCAACCTGCATATAAACAAAGACAAGGGAAATGTTTTGGGAGATTAACATGTAGCATTCCCCTTAGGGAAATGCATATATATTAGGGGCTAGTGATTAGTACTTAGCTATATTAGCTAAGCACCATGAAATCAAATACAAGATCAATGAACAGTACACATAAAAGCCAATGGAACAGTAAACACCAACCGGCAAACCAAAAGTGGAGAATGGAATCTTTCCAGCTTTTGAATTCAAGGCAAGATCAACATAGCACTAACCCCATTGAGACACAATGGCAAAATACTTGAACTTTCAATTTAAATCCAGTTCAAGTTAAAGGAGTATAACTTCACAAAGGACAACAGTCCAATAAGAGCCAGAAATATCTACATAGAATCAGGATGCACCAGCCAGCCGAAATGACACAAGTTCCCTGCCAATTAGCCACCTATTCACTCAATGGCTCAGGATCAAGGAGGAGGAGACAACAACTAGCAAGGAGAAAACAGAGAGAATTTCTGCATAGGAGCCAACCACAAATGATCACACAACCACATATCATATATTAGATAGGTAAGAACGTTGTAACCCATGTAACCATGCCAGTTCATGATAGTGAGCATAACCAGAACATAAGGGCCAAACTGAGCACAAAATAACAAAGAACATAGTCATATAAGGCCACAATATGAACCCCAGGCCAGCTAATGAATATTTGAGCAATCCAGGTGCAATTGCAGTGGCCATGAGCATGCATATGGCAAGACAAATGAGGACACGGTAACCCAGTCCATACCCTTGCCAAATTATAGAGTAATTTTGCACAGATCACAAGTTGAGAGGCCACAATCATTTGAATTCGTAACAAAGTACCATAGGCCACCATTCAATTGAACTGCACAAGGAAAATTCCTAAGGAAACTGCACAGGAACCCTAGCCATGGCACTGGACAGAGCAAGGGGGAGGAAGCAGAGCTCACCGACGCGGGGTTGTAGCCGATGCCAGAATCAGCAGCGCTGGGGTTGCGCTGCCACGCCGTCCCTCTGGCAAGGAACCACCCGAGAGGAAGGAGAGCATGACCACGGCACCGCACGGCGGCATGGGCGACAGGGTTGCGCCACCGCGCCATCCCGCCGACGCCACGGCCACCAGTGTCGGCACGACGAAGGAGGCGGCACCAGGAGGTCGGAGATGGCCGGGGAGAGCCACCGGAGCACGCCGGCGAGACCCTAGCCGCACACCACGGAAACCCTAGAATGGGGAATCGAGGGGGCGTCCACAGGAGGCAGAGAAACACGAATCTAAGGGTACCAACGTGTGCAGCGTCGTGCACCGAAGCTATCGGTCACCACCATGGACGCCGGAGCAGCCGGGCGCGGCCGGAATCGGCCAGCGAGCAAGGAGGCGAAAAGGGGATCGAGCCGCTGGCTCGCGATAGAAGAGAGAAGTTAGGGGGAGAGATCCATGCTGGAGTGAATTATGTCCAATGGCAGGTGGGGCCGGTGCGGCCTAATGACAAGTGGGGTCAGGCCGAGATTAATCCTTTTCTCTTTCAAAACACCCCTCCCGAGATTTACGCCAGAGATTTTGGTGGACTAGGATGAAGAGAGACATTGCTCAGTTCATTGCTGAATGTGATGTTTGTCGTCGCATTAAGGCAGAACATCAAAGACCTGTTGGTACTCTTCAACCATTGCCTATTCCCGAGTGTAAATGGGACAAAGTGATGAGGACATCCCTACTAATGTTACACCCATACCCTCACCAACTACACATACTGGACCAGTTACTAGAGCACGTGCACGTCAACTAAATTATCAGGTACTTTCGTTTCTTGTGAATCCTTCTATTGTTCATGAACATATGATGCTGCCTAAATTAGATACTTTTGTTTTGCTTATGAATGAAGGACCTAGCATGGACAAGAAGGATGGTCATTGGAGCGGGATCAAGAATGGAGGAGAAGGTGCGCGCGGGGGAAAGTACAGTGGAGCTTCCAGTGGGGATTTTCGCACGTTGAAGCCACCATAAGGCATGCATGAAGGCTTGGACGGAATACACGAGATGCCACTTCATTATTTTCGTCCAAGAGCAATTATAGGTGCTGCGTCACCTTAATATTGGGCTGGGCCCATGTAATTTCGAAATACCACATTATAGGTTGTTTTTAGAGTCCGTATGTGTGGGGAAACCGAGTTAGGGTTGTTTTCGGACCCCCACCTCCAAGGGGTCACGAAAATCCCCTCTGTTCCCCCATATATACAGCCCTTAGGGCGTCGTTTAGACTTGGGTTTTAATTAGATTAAAGTTAGCCATAGCCGCAACTTCGAGCTCTTCGTTTGTGTCATCCGACCAGGCCAAGACCTCATTGGAACCCCAACTTTCTTAATCATTCATCTTATATTCGCAATATCCAGATTGCAATTCTTAGTTCTTGCTTGTTCTTCGATTGCTTGCAGGAATTAGACCTTCGTGGTCAGGTTGATCGTGCATCCGCGGGATCAATAACCTCTCGGAGTTGGTTTAGCGATCGCTAAGGCGCAACGTCTTCGCACGTTCGTAGTCGGGTCGTGAAAGTCTACTCCACCAAAAATCGATCTCCATCATCTCATCGAAACATCGGGACACCTTCGCCTCTATCATTGTGCCAGGAGATCCGGCTCGTCGATGAGCGGTCTGGCGGACAACAGGCACTACAGGAAATATGCTAACTTGTGACCTTCTGTCATGACCTTGGAAAAAATAGTCATAAATCTACGACCATTTAAAACCAACTGGTCGTAAGCTATTTTGGAGGGTCCAAACCTGAAAACACAACGACCATTCTGATAAAAAAGGTCGTAATTTTCATATACCAAATGGTCATAAAGCAGACACAAGTGGTGTACGAGCTTATTTTTAGCTGATTACGACCAATATGAATGATCACACTTGCTAATTTGTGATGCGTTGAAATGATGAGGCGGCCACGTCGGCAGTTTTGCCTATGTGTCATGTCCATCTGTCAATCCACTTACGTTTAAACCTGCCACTAACATATGGGACCACATCCAACTAAAAAATAGTTATAAATATTAATGGATAGACAATAAATAATAAAGGCCAAGATTGAAGAAAAGAATACACTTTATTAATAATTAAATATTCAATTACAATTGAATTTGGGAAATGAAACAAATAGAATTCTTATTACAAAAATAATTGTATTACAATTCTTATTACAAAGAAAATGAAAATTACAATAAATAAATCCTAAACTAGACCTAACTACATTCTTTGATCTCCATCTTGGATCTTCAACCTGCATATAAACAAAGACAAGGGAAATGTTTTGGGAGATTAACATGTAGCATTCCCCTTAGGGAAATGCATATATATTAGGGGCTAGTGATTAGTACTTAGCTATATTAGCTAAGCACCATGAAATCAAATACAAGATCAATGAACAGTACACATAAAAGCCAATGGAACAGTAAACACCAACCGGCAAACACAAAGTGGAGAATGGAATCTTTCCAGCTTTTGAATTCAAGGCAAGATCAACATAGCACTAACCCCATTGAGACACAATTGCAAAATACTTGAACTTTCAATTTAAATCCAGTTCAAGTTAAAGGAGTATAACTTCACAAAGGACAACAGTCCAATAAGAGCCAGAAATATCTACATAGAATCAGGATGCACCAGCCAGCCGAAATGACACAAGTTCCCTGCCAATTAGCCACCTATTCACTCAATGGCTCAGGATCAAGGAGGAGGAGACAACAACTAGCAAGGAGAAAACAGAGAGAATTTCTGCATAGGAGCCAACCACAAATGATCACACAACCACATATCATATATTAGATAGGTAAGAACGTTGTAACCCATGTAACCATGCCAGTTCATGATAGTGAGCATAACCAGAACATAAGGGCCAAACTGAGCACAAAATAACAAAGAACATAGTCATATAAGGCCACAATATGAACCCCAGGCCAGCTAATGAATATTTGAGCAATCCAGGTGCAATTGCAGTGGCCATGAGCATGCATATGGCAAGACAAATGAGGACACGGTAACCCAGTCCATACCCTTGCCAAATTATAGAGTAATTTTGCACAGATCACAAGTTGAGAGGCCACAATCATTTGAATTCGTAACAAAGTACCATAGGCCACCATTCAATTGAACTGCACAAGGAAAATTCCTAAGGAAACTGCACAGGAACCCTAGCCATGGCACTGGACAGAGCAAGGGGGAGGAAGCAGAGCTCACCGACGCGGGGTTGTAGCCGATGCCAGAATCAGCAGCGCTGGGGTTGCGCTGCCACGCCGTCCCTCTGGCAAGGAACCACCCGAGAGGAAGGAGAGCACGACCACGGCACCGCACGACGGCATGGGCGACAGGGTTGCGCCACCGCGCCATCCCGCCGACGCCACGGCCACCAGTGTCGGCACGACGAAGGAGGCGGCACCAGGAGGTCGGAGATGGCCGGGGAGAGCCACCGGAGCACGCCGGCGAGACCCTAGCCGCACACCACGGAAACCCTAGAATGGGGAATCGAGGGGGCGTCCACAGGAGGCAGAGAAACACGAATCTAAGGGTACCAACGTGTGCAGCGTCGTGCACCGAAGCTATCGGTCACCACCATGGACGCCGGAGCAGCCGGGCGCGGCCGGAATCGGCCAGCGAGCAAGGAGGCGAAAAGGGGATCGAGCCGCTGGCTCGCGATAGAAGAGAGAAGTTAGGGGGAGAGATCCATGCTGGAGTGAATTATGTCCAATGGCAGGTGGGGCCGGTGCGGCCCAATGACAAGTGGGGTCAGGCCGAGATTAATCCTTTTCTCTTTCAAAACAACCCTACTTTTGGCACTCGGAAAATGAAAAATGGTTTTTTCGTACAAAAATGGAAACCGTTTGTCATTTGTTAATAAAATATGGTCTGGTATTTTACAAAAATGGAGTGGTTCAAATTCACACCAAATATTTGCTAGGTTCTTCACAAAACAACCCTACTTTTGGCACTTAGAAAATGAAAAATGGTTTTTTCGTACAACGAAAATGAAAACTTCCTTTGACAAACTTGTTGCCCATTCCAATATTCACCCATTTGCAAAAAATGAGATCATTACAGAAAACTATCCTTTGAAACTAGCACTAAGATCGGTCCTTTGGCTTGAAAGCTACGAACCTTCATACTCGATAGCTCATTTTGAGAACACTTTTATAAGATATTTGCATTATTCCAAGTTTGTTGGTTTGTATGGTTACTAGGACATAAATTAGGATGCAACGCGAAGGTTTTACATTTTTTTGATTTTTTTTGAATTGTTTAAGCCGGTTTCAAAATGCGGTCAAAACGGGGGAGGGGGGCATGACCGGTGATAGTTAGGGGTGGAATCTTGCAAAAATCTTGGTGGTTATATGATTTAATGACTACTTGTGTACCTAGAAATGATTTTTTGAAAAAATAAAGAGCAAATTATCAAGCACATGTAGTTCAAATTTGACCCCGTTCAAGCTGAATCTGCGCAAATTTGTCTTTTTCAGGAGAGGTGTATAAGAAACATTTTACATGGAAACCTTTTGTCAATTGTTAATAAAATATGGTCTGGTATTTTACAAAAATGGAGTGGTTCAAATTCACACCAAATATTTGTTAGGTTCTTCACAAAACAACCCTACTTTTGGCACTCGGAAAATGAAAAATGGTTTTTTCGTACAACGAAAATGAAAACTTCCTTTGACAAACTTGTTGCCCATTCCAATATGCACCCATTTGCACAAAATGAGATCATTACAGAAAACTATCCTTTGAAACTAGCACTAACATCGGTCATTTGGCTTGAAAGCTACGAACCTTCATACTCGATAGCTCATTTTGAGAACACTTTTTTAAGATATTTGCATTATTCCATGTTTGTTGGTTTGTATGGTTACTAGGACATAAATTAGGATGCAACGTGAAGGTTTTACATTTTTTTTTATTTTTTTTTAATTGTTTAAGCCGATTTCAAAATGCGGTCAAAACGGTTGAGGGGGGGCATGACCGGTGATAGCTAGGGGTGGAATCTTGCAAAACTCTTGGTGGTTCTATGATCTAATGACTACTTGTGTACCTAGAAATGATTTTTTTTAAATATGAGCAAACTATGAGGCACCTGTAGTTCAAATTTGACCCGCTTTCAGCTGAATTGGCAGAAATTTGTCTTTTTCAAAAGAGGTGGATGGAAAACTTGTTAGAGGCAACCACTTGGTATTTTTTACATATAACATGGTCTAGTATTTTTTTTAATGTTTTTTTTTGAAAAGTTTCAACATATTTGTGGTAGGTCCTTCACAAAAAAACAATTTTTCGCACTCGAAAAATGAAAAATGGTTGTTTGTGCAAGTAAAAAGAAAACTTTCTTTGTCAACATTGTTCGTGGTTCCATGATGCACGCTTGTGCACAATATGAGTTCATTTGAACAAACTATACCCTGGATGTGGCCATAACATCCGTCATTTGGATCGAAAGCCAAGAATCTTCGTAGAAGATAGCTCATTCATGAGAACACTTTTCTAAGATAATTTCCGTATTCCAAGTTTATATTTTTTATGGATACTAGGACACATATAATGACACAACGCGAAGGTTTCTCATTGTTTTATTTATTTTTTGAATTTTGTACGCCGATTTCAAAATACGGTCACAACGGGCGTCATGACCGTTCGTAGCTAGGAGTTGAATCTTCTAAAAATAATTGTATATCTCTGATGAAATAGCTACTTGAGTACCTAAAAATTATTTTTGCTAAAAATCATGAGCAAACTATGAGGCACCTGTAGTTCAAATTTGACCTGCTTTCAGCTGAATTGGCAGGAATTTGTCATTTTCAAAAAGGTGGATGGATAACATTTTAAAGGCAACCACTTGGTATTTTGTACATATAACATGGTCTAGTATTTTTTAAATGGAATTTTCAAAAATTTCAACATTTTTGTCGAAGGTGCTTCACAAAAAAACTCAGTTTTAAGCATTTTAAAAAATAAAAATGAATTTAACACTATGTTGTGTTCTGATTGGTGCATGAGCATGTCACACGGATCATGCATCAGACACCGTCGGATTTGCCGGACCCAACGGTAGCCCTCTCCCCCCCCCCACCCTCTCACCTCTCATTCTCTCATCTGATCCACCCAGCCACACACATCGCGAGCTCCTCTCTCGCTCGTCTCCCCCTCTCCGTCGCACCACTCCTCGCCGCCACAACCACGGATGATGGCCCTTTCCGGCGGCCTCTAGCAGCTCCCAGCACCCCCACATGATCCCCAAGATGTGCTCCTCCATCTCCTCCGACCAGATCCGATGGGCGCGTCCTCCTATGGCTACGCGCGACCCTCCGCATCCACTAGGGTTTCGTTTTCCGCGCCACCGGCGTTACTCCGGTGACTCGGGTGAGTCCTCCACTCCTCTCATCACATCCTCCCTCTCTTCCTCACCACGCCCCCTCTCCCTCTCAGATCCAGCAATCTGGTACACCAGGACGCCATGGATTGGAAGGTTTCTTCCTCACCTGCCTCAATGCCATGCCATGGAGGACGCAGCTCCACCAGTACCCCAACGCCATCCAGATCCTGGTCCGACCCATCCCCTTGCTCTCATATGCCATGGCTGGAGGCCTTCTCCGCCCACCCGGCCACCGGCACCACCTCCCCCACCGTCTCCAAGTCCGTTTCCTTGCACTTCTACTTCAGCTGTTACTTCGCTTCTTGCTGTCACTCATCTCGTCAGTCACTGCAGATGGAGCAAGGAGGAGCAGTCAGCCGCGATGTTGACAGCCACTGACTCCACCGCTCAGGTCATACAAATGGCGCGCTCCTTCCTTGCATTAGTGATGTGATTGATCTGATTTGATCTATGGACTCAATTCGGCTGGTTTCTTCAAACTGTTTGTTGCAGGAACTGTCAGAACGGAATGCCAAGTACAGGGAAAATATTGGGTTCGTCTTCGTGATATGCGAGTCTGGGAGGACCGCCCCTGAGGTCTTATCTGCGCTCAAGGTCTGCATACGTACACCTTAAGTTCTGGACTTCCAGTATTGTTTGGTTTCTATAATTGGCATGTATCCCTGCATGTCTGGGTCATCTTATATCAGCAATTCGTGCAGCAGTAATGTGGTTTCTGTGTGTTCTAAAGTCTGTTAGTAGCTCCCTCTCTCTTAGGTGATGTGGTATTGTGATCCGTGGAATAGTGCAGGTATCTGAATCATGGAACAACTGTTGTTTTCTTTTGAATGAAAGTAGTGGCCTTCCTCGATGGTTTACGAGTTCTGAATCGAAACTGGACTCTGTTCCTTAAGCTTTTGACATCACTGGGGTCATTTAATGTTTTTATTTTAGGCCATATACGCTGCATTGCACGCGCTATGACTTGATGTGTAGATTCCAAAATGATTGTAGCTTGTTTATTTGCCCTTGGAGGCTTTATAGTTATCATAGTAATTCAATAGTGGTTGCAACATGTGATAGAACTTTAAATTGTAATGCTAACAGTTTTTTTGGCACAATGTGCCTTATGATTTTATACTAGTAATTAGAGTTGCGTGTATGCCAACCTCTCAATTATTTACATTAATGAAGTTATATCACCGTCAGTCATTTCATATTAGAACCCTGCAACCTTTATATTCCTTTGTTATTTATCTTGCTTCTTAATAATAGCTTTTAAAATTCAGCATGTAATAACTTGTTGTTGTGAAGATTTTAACTGTTAAAAATGGAATTATATTCAATTCTTGAAGAATCACACAAACAATAATTGCCAGAATAGGATGTTAGTTTATTAGGTGATGTTCTCTAAGTCTGTATCATTTGTGTGAGATCTTGTAGATCTGGACGGTGACAGCTGACTGGCCAGTAAACCACGGCTGGCGGCGGTCTTGCTGTTTCTTTTGGGCGCAGGTGAACAACATCTTGCTAGAACGACTACATGACGTGCCTTGCCGCAACCGAGGTAGGTTGGACTCGGCCACGACTACAACCGTGCCCGGTGAGCTCACCTTCTCCTCTCTGTGTACTGATCATGGTGGCTGTGACTTTGGCTTGATGGATAGTTGTTGTGGGACTCCTAGCTTGTTGCCATGATGGATTTGGTGGTTGTGCTCTGATTTACTTACTGTTTTATGATATTTTTGCAACTGTGGTTTGAATTCAAAAACTGTGCACTGTAGGACACAATGTGCTCAATTTGACCTGTATTTACATGTTCATGTCACTTGTAATTGTGCTACTTTTATTGTCTGAGAACTTTGTGCATTGGCTTAGGTTCTAGCATTATTGTGCTCGGGTTTAGTCACTGGAACTTCTATTTTGTAGAATTTCTGTTGTTTTAATCATATGCTATGCTTCTGGATGTGTTAGGATGTAACTAGTGCTGCTGTTGGTTCATGCTGCACTGTTAAATCGTATTTATGATCATCATAAGTTACTATTAATACTCTACTATGTATAATTCTACTTTATTGTTCTATGATGTATAGTTAGTTCAGTTTGTATAAAAGCATAACTAATTATCATCTACTATTAATCATGTATGGGATCTAGCCCTTGTTCTATTCCTGCTATGTGTTTGCACAATTTCGTTTGCATGTTTTTTCAACTACTCCACCAAATTGTAATTGAATTCGTTTTGAACAGCAACAGAGGCTCACCAGTGGAGGTAGGCTCATGCAGCAACAGAGGCGGAATCGGGATCGGCAGCAACACAACTGTAATCTGGGCTTTCGTTTATGTTTCGCGAGCTACAGAATGAATTTGGAAGAAAGATAGTTCTAGCACATTGGAGCTAGTTATACTTGATAGCTAGTTTAGTTTTAGTTAGTTTAGTTTTTAGTGGTTGGATATCTGATGTGAACAATCTTTGATTGTAATGTCCCAAGTTTGGCGATTTGCTCTATTTGAGATATTAATTCTATTTTCTATCTATGCTATTTAAATATTTGTTTCATTTACTAGAAAAAAATCTGAAGAATATGGTCGTGACAATTGGGTCCCACTTATCTGAACCTAACAATTGGGACCCACTTACCAGAACCTGACAATTGGGACCCACTAGACTACTGGAGTGAAAAATAGAAAACTATAGCCGCTGAGCCAAAAAGGCCACATCTCAGGAAATAAAAAGGCTGAAATATTGGGCTTGGCCCATCTGACTGATCAAAATTGAAAGGAAAAAGTAAATTAAATGGGTTGAATTGTTGGGCTAGGCCCATATAGGTGGCTCAATTGGATCGGGCTGATTTTGCCACATCAGCTTGCCACGTTGGATCTGACGTGGCCTGGCCAATAAGCCAATGACCAAACCAATTGGTCACAACATCTACGACCTTTGGTTTGGTCACAATCATCTATGACCATTTCAGAAGAAGAAAAGGTCACATTGTCCGCTTTGCGACCCTCAGCTTTTGACCAATTGATTTTGGTCACAGAAAGGTCACAAATGAAGAACAGTGACCTTTCAGTGACCAATATGTAGGGTCACAAGTTAGCATATTTCTTGTAGTGGGTCACGACAGTGCTCATCTCGGGGGTGGTCTTGTCTAGGCCCGTGTTGCGGGGAGTGCACAGTACGCTCTTGACCCCGGGCGGAAGCGTTAGGGAGCGTGGTTGGCCTCGTGCGCTGCCGAGACGGCGTGGAGGCACGGCGATCGAGCTCCTATTGCTTCTAGAGGGCCCGAGCAGAGAGTTGGGCAATGGTAAGCCGCCAAGTCTCCAGACGATCCCCAGAAGGGAGTAATTGGCTAAGAGCCCTGACTTGCGCTAGCGCCTCCGCGGATGTGCGCAATCCGTCAGGAATGGGGATGCGTGGAGCCCCACCGCTTCATTCGGAGGCTCGTCCCCAACTCAGCTTCGGTGTCGCACCTCTTGGGCGTGCGGGAGAGTGATGAGAGGGTCCTGCACCGTTAGGTGAGGGATGGCCGCCGTGAGGTACTGCTTCTTCAGGTACGTCCGACCGAGCAGCGCGCTCCTCAGCGGGAGCATAAGTGCGACGTGTAGCCAGGTCATCTGCAGGTGGCGGGGATGCCGCGGAGCCGCCTGTTCCGCATTCCTCACCGTTGCGGTCCGGAGGCGGAAGGCCACCAGCTAGTCGTCCTCCTTCCGAGGCAGTCTCGGCTCCTCTCCGACCGCTAGGCGAGTGATCGCTCCGTGTACGACAACGGGAGAGCGTATCTATGGTAGAGAGCCCTCTGTCGATGTCGTGCTGGGGGTGAGCTCGCGTGTGACGAGAGGTCGACATTGCTAAGCGAGCTTGATGATGGTTATCCTCAGATGACGTGTGTGCGGCGCCCTCCTTCTAGCGCCAGATTCGGGGGTCAGATCCCCGAGGGATAATACAATTCTGGGACAATGCACAATCAAGATGCATAACATAGCATGGCATGGTACTGATGTGGGGTATGTTCAAGTTTCAGCATGTTAATTGAAGTATATTTGGAAAAGAATTCCAAATTCAAACTCCAAATGATTATTCAAAATTGCCCAAATTACATTTGCTACTTTTTGATCATTGTAAACTATTTTGTCATGCTTGAAAGTTGCATATTTGGATTCCTTTCATTTTTATGATAATTTTTCATATATTATTTATTTGATTTGGATTTATGGTTTAAAAGTTATTGAATTTCAAAGATTTAATAATTTTCTGGATTTTCTGATTATTTTCAATTTGGACAACTGAATTAGTGCGTCATTCTTGTGTCATGCTGACGCAGGGTGGGCTGACATGTGGGCCATCCCTGTCAGTGACACAGAGTTAAGTCTCCGGTTTAATTAATTTGACGGGGGATTAAGGGGGGGGGGGGGGGGGCAGGGCCCACCTGTCATTGACCTTGGGACAAATGACCAGGGGTTTAGCCCCTAATCACCCGGCCACGTTGGCGTCACCGGAGGCTCAACGCCGGTGTCCACTGGACACGGCGGAGCTCGCTCAGGACGGCGGCGCAGGCTACCAAACGGGGCGCCGAGGCCACCGGAAGGCAGCCCGTCGACTCGCGCGTCTCAGGGGCCAAACAGGCGGACATGGGAGGGCTCTGGGCCACGCCGGCGAGCTTCTCGGCGACGGCGGGAGCTTGTCCCACGGCGAGCATGGCGATTTCGGCCACAGGGATGAGAGCGAGAGGGGAGAAAAGAGAGGGGAGCTCGCCAGGAGCACTTTGCTGCTAAATAGGGAGGTCAGGGACGACTAACGGCGGCAAAATTGACGACGGCGTGCCGGTGGCCGTGAAGGAGACGGAGGTCACGGGCGTCTTCGTGGGGCGTCCTTGGATTGATTCATCGCGGGATATGATGAAGATGATGTCGGTTGTCCTCCTGGACACGATGGCTCTGGCTGGTTCGTCCGGTGGGCGCGTCGGAGCACGGCGGCGCTCTACGGAGCTTCACGGGGCGCGCAAAATAGACGAGGGAGAGGCGGGAGAGCTGGCCAGATAGAGAGGGGAAAAGGAGGGGTGCACGGGGTCTCCACGGCGCCGGATAGAGACGAGGGGGAGCAGCTGCGTGGCCAGAAGCAGGAGGTGGCAGCCGGCCACAGCATGCCCTCCACGGCGACGTCCTCCTGGCGGCAGGAAGAACACGGCCATGCCTCTGGTGGGCTGGGCTGGCTTGGTGTGCCAGGTGGGCCAAATAGGTGGGCTCGTCCCTTTTTCTCTTTTCTTTTTTTATTCTTTCTGTTATTTTGTTTTGTTTTGCATAAAATAGCAAAACAATTTTATAAAATTCCACAACAATTTATATGGGCTTAGGTGACATATAAGTAGCCACACCCACTGTTTTGGAAATTTTGAAATTCAATACATTTGAATTTCAATTCAAATATGATTTAAATTTAATTTCCAAGCTCCTGTTTGAAATTTTGAAAATTCCATGAGCATGAGGATGGACCCACAACACTTGAAATGTGATCATGCCCAATTATAGTGATTTTCAAAATCATCAGAAGATTTTTGGAAAAAGATTTTTCTCTGGCCTTTTATTTAAATTCTTTTTGAGGCTTTTCCAAATCCCCAATTATTAAAGAAGGAAATTTAAACATGATGCATGTTTACTTACTAATACCAAGCATACCTAGTTAGGGTTGTGACACACCCGACTAGTGGGACTTTACCGGTAGCAATACGGTGTGCATGTTCGCAAGGGGCGAATGCTTTGCGGGAACCTTGCACCAAGCTATGGGACGGACCCAGAGAACAATCCACACGAAGTCGGATCATCTCATAGTGCCCTGCGTGGTTTCCTTCTGGGACAGTTGCCGGGAGAGGATAGGGGTAGCCAGGCTCAGGCTGCTCGCATGTCGAGGAGGCACTATGACCGCGGTCACCTCTGGGAGGCTGCTTTTCGTGCAATTCTATCGGGGAACGGAAGTTCGCTCCTCCAAAAACCTTCAACATATCCTCAAGGGACACTACCTCCCAGTACAAGCAAAGCGCTACCGGGAAGGAGTTCCGAGCAGCATCAACTGGGGACAAACTACACCACCCTCTCATTATGCGGCGCGGAGGGGACAGGGCGGTCCCACCACATGCAGAACGCTCCAAAAAACATTCAACGCGCCGCCCCCTGGTCAGGAGGATAGGGAGACAGAGGCGCCTTCGCTTCGGTTCCATTCCTCGTACATGCCGAGGCCCCGTGCACCCGCTCAGGAGGAGTGGCACTGCCTCGCCACGCGCCCTTTCCGGAAGTGGCGTCCCGGTGACACCCGTCGCCTCTAACTCTAGAAGAACGGCACCGCTTACAGGCATTTGTGGTGAACCCCTTGAAATATAAAAGGGAGGCCCTCGCTGCAGAAAAGGATCAACCCACCAGCGGCAACCTCCCTGTACCCATCCAAGCTCGTATCCTTCTCGGAAGAGCTCCACCTCCTTGTTGCCTCCACAGTATCAATCCACACAAGCAGGAGTAGGGATTTTAGTCTCCGGACGACCCGAACCTGGGTAAATCTCACTGTTTCCCGGTACCAACGATCTTCATTGTGTTTCGCGTGCGCGTCAATGTGATGTTTACACTTTGTTTTCTCGGTGTGTGCCTCTTCTCGGTAGATTCATCGCCAGACGTAGTTTCCGACTGCTCTGAAGAGTGGCACCTCGTGATCGTCAACAAGGCAAGCAAACCCCATTGATCATTTCTATATAAACCCATTTCCCTCTTGTTCTCTTTTATGCATGATTAGGTGATTCACATGTTACCGTTCTACCGCTAGTTGAACCCATCCTTTGCATGACCTATCATTGCTGCCACAGTATTAAGAAAACCTCAAGCTAGCAGATCCAGGATTGTTTTTTTTTCATCATGTGGCCCTTCATCCATGTTATGCTTATGATATGCTAGAGTTGTTTGCAATGAAGGTGATCCATCTGGGTGATGTATCGGGATGGTAGAGAACAATGCAACATGATGGTAATGTGTTGGTTAAGTCACCATAACAAAGGTGAACAATGAGAGGCTGTGTAGGAGTACACAGTGGGTTGTCTCATTTACACTTCCCTAGGCCCCTAGTTGTCGTGTTGTGATCCAAGACAAGAGTACTTTCACATGCATGGCTATGGACCCTGTTTGGCCTACTAACTCACCCCGAGAATGGTCCAGGATTCACATGAGTTATTGCTTCTTCGATTTTATTTTGTGCGGGAGTGGGAGGAGATGCACTGTTACTTTGTAGCACGGTTTTAGACGAGCGCAGTACCATCCGTCGAGGTGGGCTTGTCGGACCGTCCATACACCGTTTGAGTCCTGAATGGAAACCCCGACCGGATTTCTGATTGGGGTACATACTCAAATAGGCGATCCCCTGGACTAGAGTTGGAGTGTTGAGGTAAGTTCCTTGGTGTTTATCCTCGTCCGACATCCGCTTGAAGTATGACGAGTCACGGGCGGTAAGTGTTGACACGTGTGTGAAGCGTACACCCCTGCAGGGTAATGATCTATTCGAATAGCCGTGTCCGCAGTTATGGACCACTTGGAGACCTATACTTAAGTATTAGACAACCTGAACGGATACTCTAAAACTGCCAAGATAAGTGTGAGTGCTTTGGGTTGCTTCCTCGTGGGGATGTCGAGGAAGAATCCATGGTAGTGTATTGATGTGGTGATCAAGATTAGATGGACTCGAGTACGCTTCTCATCTCAAGTCTATGTAGTCGTAGTACAGGATAGCCAAGTCAAAGCTTTCTGCATTACAACCCCACTTTCCTTTACCCTGATACCTAAGCATGAGTAGTATAGTTCTGATGTAAGTTTTGCTGAGTACGACTTTGTACTCACGTTTTCTTAATTTATGTTTTAGAGGCGAGACCACTGACCCTGATGGTGGCCTCCCCCTCAAGCTCGACGCCGACGAAGTCATGTAGTTCCAGACAGCAGCCTGGTCCCTCTGGAGGGTCGTTGTGTTTTTTTAAAGGCTTCTTAAGCCATTTGTTAACCTTATCTTTACTAGGACATAATTTGCTTCCATTGTTGTTTGATGTAATGTCGGGTCACATTCATGTGATCTCTGCTTGTAACACTACTATATCTGCTCTATTTAGCAGATGCAATAAAATTATGAGTTTGTGGATTTCATGTTGTGTTACCTGTTGTTTACACTAGACATGTATGTTTCGTGTATGATTATAACGTGCATGTCTTAGTGTGGGGTTCGATATCTTGGTAGTGATCTTGCCGGCGGTCTTTCATACACCAAGTGGCCCTTAGATGTGCGCAGCTTGGGGCATCGCGATGCGATTGCTCGTGACTCTGTCACGTGGCACACTTTGTTGTATGATTGAGCCCGCCCGAGACCCCGGCTAATTGATCGGGTTGGAGTCTGTTTATGTAAGTATTATGATTCAATCGGTAATATGGTTGAGGCGACTTGTCTATGAGTATGGGATTTCACCACCCATAATCATTTAGACTTGTGATCGGACGATGAGGACCCATCTCAGTTGATCGTCAGGCCTGGATGGAATGCCCCTCACGTTCGAGATTTCCGAGAGTGTTCTGTTCTTGGCCTTGTCTGCTTAGACAAGTGGGTACGGCACTCGGCTCTTCATATGATTGAGTTGTAGCAGGAATTACATACGCAAACCCCGTGTCCCGACAGACTTGGTATCAGAGCAGGACTGTCTGTAGGATTACTAAACCTTGGCCGAAGTCGAGTCTAGCATTCTATAGTTATATAGTTACTTGGGTATATGGGAACAACGTAAGACTTCTTTTTTCTCCTTACCCTCATCGATCTAAGTTTTGAGTCACCCTCATCTTTTCTACGGGAAGATAGGACTAGGCTCTTCTATGTCTATACTAGAACATCTCGTTGTTTGATTCTCCACAGCTGTATGTTTTGGTTGTCTAGAGTCACCATTCCATCAAGCCTTTTTGAGGAGGTTCTGATCATTCTTGCGGATTGATTCATTTTTCCACCTCGGTACAGCTGTTATGTTGTCCGATTTGTCCTGTGTTTCCAGTGTTTCCGATGCTATTGCATTACAATCTTGTTCGCTCTTAAATTATGTCATCTTTGCTTTGATTCTGGAGCTTCTCATTTCTTTGTTTCTGAAAAGTCTGCACTCCTTCATGACATTTGATTCGTGGATTTGCCTACCTCTTTCATGATTAAAACTCCAGGATCCACATGGCGTACCAGTAGGGTAAGTCGTGATAATGAAATTGCTGTTGAGGATCTTGTATTCCTTGCTTCTCTCATAGCCCTCAAATCTTCAGATATCGATATCATCTTAGGTATGGATTTTTTGTCGAAACATCGTGCCAAGATTGATTGTGCCACTAAATTAGTCCAACTCACTCATCCTTCCGGCAAGGTAGTACATTTCACATCTCAAGGTTCAGAAACCCAGCTATATTCGTTGAATGAACATCCCCTCCTTGACCTTAAAGATATTCCGATAGTTTGTGACTTTCCGGATGTCTTTCCAGAAGAGCTGCCAGGAATGCCTCCTGGCAGATGTGTAGAATTCATTGTAAATCTTGCCCCAGGAACCGCCCCAATTTCCAGACGCCCATATAGGATGGCCCCACATGAGTTAGCTGAGCTTAAAATCCAACTCAAAGCTTTGTTGGCAAAAGGCTTCATCTTCTCTAGCTCATCGCCATGGGGTTGCCCTGTTGTGTTCGTAATGAAGAAAGATGGAACAAAAAAGATGTGCGTAGATTATCGCCCGCTTAATCTAGCGACGTTAAAGAACAAGTACCCACTTCCCAGGATCAATCATCTTTATGATCAACTTGCTGGATCCTCAGTCTTCTCCAACATGGATTTGAGATTAGGCTATCATCAAATCAAAATCAGAAATGAGGACATTCCCAAAACAGCTTTCACTACTGGTTATGGTCTTTATGAGTACACCGTTATGTCCTTCTGTTTAACCAATGCCCCAACCACTTTCTTGAGCTTGTTGAATTTGAACTTCATGGAGTACTTGGATAAAAAATTTGTAGTTTATCTTGATGACATTCTCATCTACTCGAAGAACGAAGAAGAGCATGCAGAACATCTTAGGTTGGTATTGATGAAACTTAGAGAGCATCGCCTTTATGCTAAGTTTTCGAAATGCGAATTCTGGCTTGCAGAAGTGACCTACCTAGGCCACGTGATTCCTGCAAAGGCATTGTTGTCAATCCCGAGAGAGTTCAGGCCGTCCTTGACTGGACTCCACCTGAATATGTTAAGCAAGTGAGGAGTTTTATTGGCTTAGCAAGCTATTCTCGCCGCTTTGTTGAGAACTTCTCCAAAGTTGCAAAGCATGTAACTGAACTCCTCAAGAAAGATAAGTAATTCAAATGGACCCCCAATTTCGAGGAAAGCTTTCAAGAGCTAAAAAGAAGATTGACTTCTACACCCGTACTTACGTCTCCAGACACCAAAAAGGATTTCGAAATCTATTGTGATGCTTCACGGCAAGGGTTAGAATGCATACTTATGCAAGACCGACATGTGGTAGCATACGCTTCACGTCAGTTGCCGTGAAGGGAACTATCCTACCCATGATCTTGAACTCGCCGTCGTAGTTCATGCATTGAAGACTTGGAGACATTACCTCCTTGGTAATCATTGTGAAATCTATACCGATCACCAAAGCCTCAAATACATATTCACCTAGCCAGATCTTAATCTCAGGCAAAGACGCTGGATATAGTTGATAAAAGATTATGACTTAGGAATTTCTTACACCCCAGGCAAAGCCAATGTCATGGCTGATGCACTAAGTCGTAAATCGTATTGTAACAACCTCATGTTACAACAGTATCAACCACTTCTCCATGAGGAATTTCGAAAGCTTAATCTGGAGATAGTTCCCCAAAGATTCCTTTCCACCTTGGTATTGAAACCAACTCTTGAGAACCAACTCGTAGCTGCCCAAAAACATGATAGTGGTATCCAAGAGATCAAAGAGAACCTTGCTAGCAAAAGTGCTAAATGTTTCTCTGTAAATGATCAAGGAACGATATTCTTTGAGAATCGTTTCGTAGTGCGAGAAAACCAAAACCTAAAATAGTTGATCCTTAAGGAAGCTCATGACACACCTCTCTCGATTCATCCCGGTAGTACGAAAATGTACCGAGATCTACGCCAGACATTTTGGTGGACCGGTATGAAGCGAGTAATTGCTCAATTTGTTGCTGAATGTGATGCCTGTCGTCGCATTAAGGCAGAGCACCAAAGACCTGCTGGTACTCTTCAACCTTTGCCTATACCTGAGTGGAAATGGGATAAAGTCAGTATGGATTTCATCACTGGCTTTCCAAAGTCTCAAAAGGAAACAATGCCATCTTCGTGGTCATAGACCGTCTTTCCAAAGTTTCCCATTTTCTTCTTGTTCGCGAGAGTATAATTGCTAGCCAGTTAGCGGATTTATATGTCTCTCGAATCGTTTCCCTCCAAGGTGTTCCTTTGGAAATCAATTCAGACTGTGGAAGTCTTTTCACCTCTCGATTTTGTTAAAGTTTTCAAAATGCTATGGGAACCCATCTCTCCTTTAGCACCGCCTTTCATCCCCAGTCAAGTGGTCAAGTAGAAAGACTCAATCAAGTTCTCGAAGACATGCTCACAGCCTGTGTTATCTCATTCGGAAAGAGTTGGGAGAAATCTCTTCCATTCGCCGAGTTTGCTTATAACAACAGCTTCCAATCTAGCTTGGGCATGGCACCCTTTGAATTTCTCTTTGGACGAAAATGTCGAACACCATTGAACTGGTCAGAAGCCGGTGAAAGATAATTATTTGGACCGGATATGATCCAGGAAGCAGAAGAGAAGGTTCGCATTGTTCGTTAGCAATTGAAAACAGCCCAGTCTCGTCAGAAAAGCTACTATGATCGTCATCATAGGCCAGAAAGCTACGAGATGGACGAGAAGGCCTACCTCCGGGTTACTCCTCTGAAGGGAACCCATAGCTTCTATATCAAAGGCAAATTAGCCCCACATTACATCGGTCCCTTTCACATTCTAGCTAAACATGGAGAAGTTGCCTACCAACTTGAACTACCCCCGCATCTTTCTCAGGTTCACGATGTCTTCCACGTATCTCAACTCAGGCGTTGCTTCAAGGACCCCATCCGCGAAGTAGACCAAGAAACGCTTGATCTCCAATAAAAATTGTCATATCGAGAGTATCATGTCCGTATCCTTGATGAAGTCGAGCGCACCACCCGACGTCAGAAGATCAAGTTCCTCAAAGTGCAGTGGTCCAACCATTCTGAGAAAGAAGACACCTAGGAACGAGAAGACCGGCTTCGAGTCGAGTACCCCACCCTCTTCCCAACGAATTCTGAATCCCGGGACGAGATTCTTTTGAGTGGGAGCGAATTGTCACAACCCTAATATGGTATGTTTGGTATTAGTAAGTAACCATGCATCATGTCTAAATTTCCTTATTTAATAATTGGGGATTTGGAAAAGCCTCAAAAAGAATTTAAATAAAAGGCCAGAGAAAAATCTTTTTTCAAAAATCTTCTGATGATTTTGAAAATCTCTATAATTGGGCATGATCACATTTCAAGTGTTGTTGGTCCATCGTCATGCTCATGGGATTTTCAAAAATTCAAACAGGAGCTTGGAAATTAAATTTAAATCATATTTGAATTGAATTCAAATGTATTGAATTTCAAAATTTCCAAAACAGTGGGTGTGGCTACTTATATGTCACCTAAGCCCATATAAATTGTTGTGGAATTTTATAAAATTGTTTTGCTATTTTATGCAAAACAAAACAAAATAACAGAAAGAATAAAAAAGAAAAGAGAAAAAGGGTAGAGCTCACCTATCTGGCCCACCTGGCCTAGCAATCCAGCCCAGCCCACCAGGGGCATGGCCGTCTTCTTCCTGGCGCCAAGAGGACGTCGCCGTGGAGGGCATGCCGTGGCCGGCTGCCACCTCCTGCTTCTCGACACGCAGCTGCTCCCCCTTGTCTCTATCCGGCGTCGTGGAGACCCCGTGCACCCCCCTACTTTTCCCCTCTCTCTCTGGCCAGCTCTCCCTCCTCTTCCTCATCTATTTTGCGCGCCCTTTGAAGCTTCGTAGAGCGCCGCCGTGCTCCGACGCGCCCACCGGACGAACCAGCCAGAGCCATCGTGCCCGGGAGGACAACCGACATCGTCTTCATCATCTCCCGCGAAGAATCAATCCAAGGACGCCCCATGACGATGGCCGGGACCTCCGTCTCCGCCACGGCCGCCGGCACGCCGTCGTCAAATTTGCTGCCTCTCTTTCCCCCCTCTCGCGCTCATCCCTGTGGCCGAAATCGCCAGGCCTGTCATGGGCCGAGCTCCCGCCGTCGCCGAGCAGCTCCCTGACGTGGACCAAAGCCCTCCCATGGCTGCCTGTTTGGCCCCTGAGACACGCGAGTCGACGGGCTGCCTCCCGGTGGCCTCGGCGCCCCATTTGGTAGCCTGCGCCGCCGCCCCGAGCGAGCTCCGCCATGTCCAGCGGACACCAGCGTTGACCCGCCGGTGAGGCCAACGTGGCCGGGTGATTAGGGGATAAACCCCTGGTCATTTGACCCAAGGTATATGACAGGTGGGCCCTAGCCCCCCCTTTATCCCCTGTCAAATTAATTAAACCGGAGACTTACCCATGTGTCACTGACAGGGATGGCCCACATGTCAGCACCCCCCCCCCCCCCCGTGTCACCATGACACAAGCATGACGAAGTAATTCATTTGTCCAAATTAAAAATAATCAGAAAATCCAGAAAATGATGAAATCTTTGAAATTCAATAACTTTTAAACCATAAATCCAAATCAAATAAATAATATATGAAAAATTATCATAAAAATGCAAGGAATCCAAATATGAAACTTTCAAGCATGACAAAATAGTTTACAATGATCAAACAGTAGCAAATGTAATTTGGGCAATTTTGAATAATCATTTGGAGTTTGAATTTTGAATTCTTTTCCAAATATACTTCACTTAACATACTGAAACTTGAACATACCCCACATCAGTACCATGCCATGCTATGTTATGCATCTTGATTGTGCATTGAAATGTGATGTTTACACTTTGTTGTCTCGGTGTGTTCCTCTTCTCGATAGATTCATCGCCGGACGTAGTTTCCGACTGCTCTGAAGAGTGGCACATCGTGATCGTCAACAAGACAAGCAAACCCCATTGTACATGTCTATATAAACTCATTTCCCTCTTGTTCTCTTTTATGCATGATTAGGTGACTCACATGTTACCGTTCTACCGCTAGTTGAACCCATCCTTTGCATGACCTATCATTGCTGCCACAATATTAAGCAGACCTCAACCTAGCAGATCCAGGATTGTTTGTGTTCATCATGTGGCCCTTCATCCATGTTATGCTTATGCTATGCGAGAGTTGTTTGCAATGAAGGTGATCCATCTGGGTGATGTATCGGGATGGTAGAGAACAATGAAACATGATGGTAATGTGTTGGTGAAGTCACCCTAACAAAGGTGAACAATGAGAGGTTGTGTAGGAGTACACAGTGGGTTGTCTCATTTACATTGCCCTAGGCCCCGAGTTCTCGTGTTGTGATCCAAGACAAGAGTACTTCCACATGCAGGGCTATGGACCCCGTTTGGCCTACTAACTCACCCCGACTATGGTCCAGGATTCGCATGGGTTATTGCTTCTTCCATTTGATTTTGTGCCGGAGTGGGAGGAGATGCACGGTTACTTGTAGCACGGTTTTAGACGAGCGCAGTACCATCCGTCGAGGTGGGCTTGTCGGACCGTCCATACATCATTTGAGTCATGAATAGAAACCCTGGTCGTATTTCTGATTGGGGTACATACTCAAATAGGCGATCCCCTGGACTAGAGTTGGAGCCGTGAGGTAAGTGCCTTGGTGTTTATCCTCGTCCGACATCCGCTTGAAGGATGATGAGTCACGAGCGGTAAGTGTTGACACGTGTGTGAAGCATACACCCCTGCAGGGTAATGATCTATTCGAATAGCCATGTCCGCGGTTATGGACTAATTGGAGACCTATACTTGATTATTAGACAACCTGAACAGATACTCTAAAACTGCCAAGATAAGTGTGAGTGCTTTGGGTTGCTCCTCGTGGGGAAGTCGAGGAAGAATCCATGGTAGTGTATTGATGTGGTGATCAAGATTAGATGGACTCGAGTGCGCTTCTCATCTCAACTCTATGTAGTCGTAGTACAGGATAGCCAAGTCAAAGCTTTCTGAATTACAACCCCACTTGCCTTTACCTTGATACCTGAGCATGAGTACTATAGTTCTGATGTAAATCTTGCTGAGTACGACTTTGTACTCACGTTTGCTTAATTTATGTTTTAGAGACGAGACCACTGACCCTAATGGTGGCCTCCCCCTCAAGCACGACACCGACGAAGTCATGTAGTTCCAGACAGCAGCCTGGTACCTCTGGAGGGTCGTTGTGTTTTCTTAAATGCTTCTTAAGCCATTTGTTAACCTTGTCTTTACTAGGACATAATTTGCTTCCGTTGTTGTTTGATGTAATTCTGGGTTACATTCATGTGATCTCTTCTTGTAACACTAATATACTGCTCTGTTTAGCAGATGCAATAAAATTATGAGTTTGTAGAGTTCATGTTGTGTTACCTGTTGTTTACACTAGACATGTATGTTGCGTGTATGATTATGACGTGCATGTCTTAGTGTGGGGTTCGATAGCTTGGTTGTGATCTTGACGGCGTCTTTCATACACCAAGTGGTCCTTAGATGTGCGCAGCTTTGGGCATCGCGATGTGATTGCTCGTGACTCTGTCACGTGGCACACTTTGTTGTATGATTGAGCCCGCCCGAGACCCCGATTAAGTGATCGGGCTGGAGTCTGTTTATGTAAGTGTTATGATTCAATTCATAATATGATTGAGGCGACTTGTCTATGAGTGTGAGATTTCACCACCCATAATCATTTAGACTTGTGAGCGGACGATGAGGACCCATCTCAGTTGATCGTCCGGCCTGGATGGAATGCCCCTCACGTTTGAGCTTTCCGAGAGTGTTCTGTGCTTGGCCTTTTCTGCTTAGACAAGCGGGTACGGCTCTCGGCTCTTCATATGATTAAGTTGTAGCAGGAATTACATACGAAAACCCCGGGTCCCGACAGGGTGTGTCACGGGGACCCGATTCCCTGTGTCCCCGGTTCCCGGAAATTTCGATTCCCCGAGGTCGTTGTTTTCTCTGTCCCCCGAGATGCTAGGTTCCATCTTTCGGATATAGGCCTCCCTCTCGGCCAGGATCTTCTTCAGACCATCACACTCCCCTTGCAGGTTGCGCACCACCTCCGTGTGAGCGCTCTGCACAGCTCAGAGTTCCTTTTTGTGCAACTCCACCAGATTGCGGTGTACTTCGGCCACCGTTGCCTCCAGTGCGTCCTCACGGCGCTTGAGAGACTGGTTTTCCTCCAAGATGTCTTCGTCTTGCTTGGATTGGGCTTGACTCACCTTGTGGAGGTCCGTCCATATGCGTAACGTCTCCGCTTCCTGGCCTGCCTGTGCCACGTGTGTCTCCTCCAACTTCGCTGCCCACGTGCTCAGCGCCTTTATGTTGTCCGAGACCGCTCGGGCCACGGCAGCCTCCCGGGAAGCCACCTGCTGCGCCTAATCGACCAGTTGCTTCTCTCGTGCAAGATGCTTGTTCCTGAGCTCCTCAAACTCCCTCTAACCGTTGATCCAAAATTCGGCCCCGATTAGAGTCGCGACGTCGTCCAAGTCAACATATGTCGATAGGCTTTTCCGAAGAAGCTTCTTCTATGGCCAGCACACTTGCCTGGCATTCCATCCTCTTGTCCGCCACCAAGACAGAAGAATCGCTACTCACTTGCACCCAAAATTTATGCGTCTAAAACAAGGCCAAGTTGTCGAGAAGTGTGTTAGTTCCGACAGCTGCGTACCCGGATGATGCTAGCGATGGTTCTTGGAGCCTTCGCTTGGGAGGCGCCTCCTCCTTACACACTCACCTCTCCTTGTTGGGGGCCTGCGCCCACGAGCCCTATTACCCCTGCGCCGGGGCCATGCTTCTGCCGCTGTAAACGGTCAAATTCAGCTGCCTGGTTCCTGTCGGCGCAGGATGACCCCCGTATTTTTCCCGTGGTGCAGGTGGCGTCTTCGGTGGCACCACGAAGGGAGGCTCACCTGCCGCAATGAATAGCGATGTTAAGACTCCCGCAAGATGCATAGGAACCATAAAAGCGCAAGGCAACATGAACCTGTAACGGAATGGATAACTTCCTCCGCGATCGGTGTTCCTGTCAGCACCCGCCCGTGTGTTCGTTCCTGCTGCTACTCCTCCGACATGCGATCCCTCTTCGCCGGGATCTCGTTGGTCTCCTCCCTGTTCCGTGATTCGCAAATTGTCAAATGCGTCCGGATATGCATATAACATGGGTGAAAATGTGACTTAATCATCATCCTGCAGCGGCGATAATGTAGAGTCCGGGAGGCCTAGGCCCTACCCCTCAGCAGCCGGTGTCGGCACGTCCGGAAGCTTCTCCTGCCTTTGGGAAGCATCACCCACTGGCCTCCGTGGGACCGACCGCTTGCACCTCCTCAAGGAGGAGGTCTCTGGAGGCGTCACCACGTCGCTGTCAGCAGGTTCCCTGTTCTCCGACCCCTTTGTGGTGTCCGCCGTTTTCCCGGCCTCGGCCGTTCCTGACGGCGAAACATAAGGAGTGTAGACCGGCGTAGGAGGGTCTTCTTCTTCCCCCTCGTCGTCCTCCTCGTCATCACTGTCAGTGGTCCCAGGGAGCTCCAGGGACCCCTTCTCCGAAGACGGCTCTGAGCCCGTCCCTTCCGACGAGTCCTCGTCCGAGCTCTCCTCCTCTGTGACATATTCTAGGATTTCCTCCGCCGCTGCCTTCTTGCCGCGTGTGGTTGTCCTTTTTCGGCCTCCCCTCTAGGGAGGCGAGGCCCCGGTGAGATAGATGGTCTCCCGAGCGCCTTTGGGCCTCGGGCATGTGCCTCACCCGGTCCGAGAGCCCCTCTCGCGAGCAGTTCACCCGAGGGGCGGTTCCTCCATCTTTGCACCCGTTTGCTTCTGAACATACTGGAAGTAGAGATGTTGCCTCCTCTGCATCCTCGCTAGTTCCACCGGTTTGGTAAGAGCCATCCTGCTCTCATCCGGGTCCCTCGGAAGCTCATCTAGCAACCCCAATAAGTTCTCGATTTCCGTCTCCGACATGGATTTCCATTCTGGGCCGATCAACCCCTTGGAACTGCAAGGAGGCATAGCCTCTAGTAGCAGGTCTCGGGCCCTGTTGTTGTGGAGAGGAATCGCCTTCTCCGCCAGGACTGTTTGCCATCCTCTAGCGAACATTTCCTCGAACGTATGGTAAAACCTCAGGGTGTGCAAAACCGAACCTAAACCAAAAACCAAACCGAAAAAAATTAAACCGAACCGAAATTTTGGTTTTTCTAGTTTTCATTTTCAGTTTTCAAATCTGAAAACCATTTCAACTTCGGTTTTTTCGGTTAAAACCAAACAGTTTTCGGTTAAACCGAATAATCGAAACTAGCAGCTCTGTGAGAAGGCTGACAAGTTATAAGCTGATCCCACCCCCACCCCTCCTTTTATAGCACGCTTCACCCAGTGCTCTACCGCCCTTTAGGGAGGTGGTACTAAATAATCGCTACTCCTCCACCCGGCTGTGCACTTGCGCTGGTGTGACTGGCATGCAGACATGCTAGCTCGTTTAGCTTAGCCCAACCAAAGGCTACTAGCTGGGCCTCAACATTTCCAGCCCGCAGCGTAAGATAGAGAGAGAGTTGGGAATTCAAAAAATTGAGCTACTGGTTGACTATACTGACATTGCCCTTAAAGAAGTATTACTGGACATGCATGTAATGCTACGGTGCTAGTGCTACCAAATCAAAAATCAATAATCATGTCTACTAGTACCATCTAATCATTTAATCTACGTATGTACGCAGCTCTTACAAGAATTTTTTATTCTTCATACACATACCAAATCACATCATCAAAAAACTATTTGTTGTTTAAAAATTCGCGTCAACTTTGGTTATTTTGGTTATTACCGAAACCGAACCGAAATTAAATAGTTATTACCGAAACCGAACCGTATCTATGTATAAAACCTTATAAACCGAAGTATAAAAACCGTATAAACCGAAAAATGTATAAACCAAACCGAATGAAACTGAAAAAAACCGAACGCACACCCTGAGTAAAACCTGATCAAGGAAATATTGTGTTCCACCCCAGGATGAAGCCGTATCGTGTCCGTCAGACCCCAGTAATCCCACGCCATCCTCTTCCGATGCTGCAGCGGGGCGATCCGGCATCTCAGATAGTCGGCCACCGCCATGTCCATTGTCAGATCGGCAGCCTTCAGGTACTTGATCCGGCGCAGCACCAGATCAAATTGTGCCCCCAGGGGAGACGAAGCATACCAAATGTCAGTCCATGCTTTTTCTTGCAGCAGCACATCAACCGGTACCTGGTAGGCGGAAATGATCGAATCGTGCCGCCACTCAGACATCGTGTCCCAGATACTCGTTAGACATCATGTCCCAGATCTTGAGGGAAAATCCCCCCGCGAACGTATCATGCTTCACTCTGGGAGCATAGAAGTACCAGAATGGATCCACGGACGGCACTACTCCCACAAAATTCTTACACGAATACGCAAAGGCAGCCAAGGCAGTCACGCTGTTCGGATGCAATTGCAGCAACTGGATCTTGTATGTATCCAAGATACACAGGAAGAACCTGGAAAAAGGAGGCACCAAGCCCGCCTCCAAAAAGGTGGTGAAGATCGGCACAATTTCCCCCCGTACTTCTGCCTCCCTTCCTCCCGGCATCGTCGTGATGATAGGGCCGTTCTTGTTGCCTTCTCCGGCGAGGAACACCTGCAGCAGATCCATCTTCTCTCCAGAGTTGCGGCACAACGTGAAGCACGCGGATACCAAGCGTGGGTCGTTGCCGGATGGCGCCGGTGTCCGCCTCTGCGTTTGCTTCCTCTTGGGCGCCATTACATGTCTATGTTGGGGGCGGGTGGCGTCAGTTCGTGGGGAAGAGAATGCTAAGCAAGGAATGGAGTAACCTCCCCTCAAACGCGGGGCGTGATTGATATACTACGCTCTCTCGGGGTCACCACCTCACCCGCAACGGTAACTTGTGGTGGGCCCGTGTGTCACACCTTGAAGAAACCACCCGACAAGTCAAACAGTCATTCGCCAGTTACCGTTAGGGCCTGGCCACTGCCTCGGAAATGCGTCGCCGTACCCAGGAGTGGGGCCATTGTCGGAGATAGGACCCCTGGGGTATCCTCCGAAAAGCATCGCACGGCCAGATTGAAAGTATATGTTTTAAACTAACAAAGCCTATTTCGAGAGGGTGATTTGACCTTTTTTGCCACACGGAGGTCTTTTTCTGGTTTGGCAGAGTGTTTATTGCGGAAGGAGATAAGTCGCACCGAGCAGCAGAATGACCATGACACCTGACGAGAGCATCATTCCAAAGCGACATGCCAGAGCCGTGTTGTCACAACAACCGCGTCCCAAGCTTCCCAGAAGGCGTCCCTGTAGTCCACGTAACCCACACATGTGTGTGCCTTTTCTGTAAATTTTTGTAAACACCCGTGGTACTTTGTGGCTATCCCCTCTCATTTATATAAGGGAGAAGTTGTCCCGAGGAAAGGGGGGAACCCTCCTGGAATAACTTTGTACTCAGTTCGGCTACCCTCAAGAAAGATCACACAAGCAGGAGTATGGCTTTTAGTCTCCGGACGGCCTGAACCTAGGTAAGCCCCGAGTTTTCTTGCATCATCCCCAAGTCCGAACGATGTTTCGATGCCACAGCAGCCTCCGGTTTCATTAAGCCTGCGGGAACCTCACGTGTTCCCCATCCCGCACTGATGAGGACATCTCTACTAATGTTACACCCACATCTTCACCAACTATACATACTGGACCAGTTACTAGAGCACGTGCACGTCAACTAAATTATCAGGTACTTTCGTTTCTTGCGAATCCTTCTAATGTTCATGAACATATGATGCTGCCTAAATTAGATACTTTTGTTTTGCTTATGAATGAAGGACCTAGCATGGACAAGAAGGACGGTCATTGGAGCGGGATCAAGCATGGAGAAGAAGGTGCGCGCGCGGGAAATAACAATGGAGCTTCCAGTGGGGATTTTCGCACTTTGAAGCCACCATAAGGCATGCATGAAGGCTTGGACGAAATACACGAGATGCCACTTCATTATTTTCGTCCAAGAGCAATTATAGGTGCTGCGTCACCTTAATATTGGGCTGGGCCCATGTAATTTCGAAATACCACATTATAGGCTGTTTTTAGAGTCCGTATGTGTGGGGAAACCGAGTTAGGGTTGTTTTCGGGCCCCACCTCCAAGGGGTCACGAAAATCCCCTCTGTTCCCCCATATATACAGCCCTTAGGGCGTCGTTTAGACTTGGGTTTTAATTAGATTTAAGTTAGCCATAGCCGCAACTTCGAGTTCTTCGTTTGTGTCGTCCGACCAGGCCAAGACCGCATTGGAACCCCAACTTCTGTTAATCTTTCATCTTATATTCGCAATATCCAGATTGCAATTCTTAGTTCTTGCTTGTTCTTCGATTGCTTGCAGGAATTGACCTTCGTGGTCAGGTTGATCGTGCATCCGCGGGATCAATAATCTCTCGGAGTTGGTTTAGCGATTGCTAAGGCGCAACGTCTTCGCACGTTCGTAGTCGGGTCGTGAAAGTCTACTCCACCAAAATCGATCTCCATCATCTCATCGAAACATCGGGACACCTTCGCCTCTATAAAGTGGTATCAGATTTCCAGGTTGCTCGGTGAGATTTACCAGTTTTCATAGTCTAGATTGGTTCTGTTCTTCATACCTACAGTCCACGAAAAAGCCAACAAAAAAAAATTAGGGTTAGATCATCACGTCCCAAGACAGTCCTAGCCTTTGTCCAGTTTTCTTTTCAGTACTTGCTTTGTTGAATTTACGGTTGCATTGTTGTGTCAAGTTGCTGATCTTAGCATCTAGTTCCCTTAGAGTTTCGAGTTCTGATCACAGTTTGCCACGTCGCCGCCGCACAAGTAGTCATCCTACCACGTTCCGCTAATCCGAGTCCAGATACACCACCACGTTTCGCCAAGCAGAGTCCATATACACCACCACGTCTCACGAGTCCGAGTTGAGTTCCACCATCAGTACGGTTCCTGATCTCTCTGTAGCCAGATTAGTTTTCAGTTGTTAGAGTCGGATTTCATCAAACTTTTTCCGTACAGAGAAGGGGGGTGATTAGCAAAAAAAAAAGTCTGGCACGCTTTCCAGAGCAGTTTTTAGGCCAAAATTTTCAGGGGTAAAAAAATTTCGTGCCCATACGTTCCTTAGGTCCAGAAACTCATTTTGAGACGTTCGCCACCATAGTGATTTTTTCGCACTTTTTCAGCCACCGCAGTCCCGCATCGCAAAAAAAAAGAGCAAAAAAAAAAGAGAGAGAGAAAAAAAATTCAGAGAGTGCTTCTCAGTTGTTTACGTGCCGCGCCGTGCTTTCATTGGTGTTTTAGGCTCGCGTCTCTAGTACGGTCTAGCCTAGGATCAGCACAGTACCGACGTTGAGTGTTTATTCAGCTTTGCATCTCTGTTTTGATTAATGTTGAGCTTTTGCTACCATACTTGTCAGCCTTCCTACAGCTCCACATATATTCTACATCGTGCGTTTGACACCTCCTGGCCATCGCTCCACCATATCTCTGAGAGTTTTGACCCGTTGGTTGTACATCACCACCTGCTGCTAGGTAAGAATCGGTAAGAACGAAAGAAAAGCTTGACGGATTTGTGCTTTCCACCATCCCACATCCCATTAGTAGAAGTAGGATCATATTCCTGTGTGTTTTCGATTTCTGCTAACCATGCCAAGATCACATGATGAAGTGGCGCGGGATGCACCCGATTGGGAGAACATGACAAACAAGGAGCTACATGATAAATTTGCACAAATGATGTCTGAACAGGTGAATGACATCGAGACCAGATTTACAGAGGCAATTGATGGCGTGGAAAAGATGATCGACACCAAGCTCGACGCCAAGTTTACTGAGTTGATCGCACGCCTACCTACACAGCCTGCTGCCGCTCCAGCACAGCCACCGCCACTACCACGTGCATGACGGATTCTGTTTCCGAGAGGACAAGCTGCTGGTATTGGTGCTCCTCCTGCTGCTGCAGTACCTGCTTCTGCTGCCTCTGACGTCGGCCAGGACGACAACTACGAGTGTGATTACGAGGAGGAGGTGGAACAGGAAGCGGCCTATGAACAGCCAGCTGGACGTCCACGTCCCAACATTCGCCACGGTCGACACCAACCACCCCCTCAGGTACGCGATGATGAACATGTGCCTAAACTGAAATTGAATCTTAAGCCGTTTGAGGGTAGATATATTCCTGATGCTTATCTTACTTGGGAGTTAGAAACTGAACAACGTTTTACATGTTTACAATATCCTGAGAATAGACGTGTTACTGCTGCTGTTTGTGAATTCACGGGATTTGCATCTATTTGGTGGTCTGAACATTGTAGATTGCATGCTAATAATATTCCAACTACTTGGGCTGCTTTAAAAGATGCTATGCGTACTCGCTGGGTTCCTCCTTATTATCAACGTGAATTGTTACAAAAATTACAGCGTTTGAGACAAGGAAAAAATTCTGTAGAGGAATATTATCAAGAATTACAAACTGGATTGATTAGATGTGGCCTAGTAGAGGATAATGAAGCTATGCTTGCACGTTTTATGGGTGGTTTAAACAGGGAGATACAAACTATTCTAGAATACAAGGACATTGCTACTATCACTCGTTTGTTTCATCTTGCTTGTAAAGCTGAACGTGAAGTGCAGGATCGACAGGCCGCTACGAGACCTAACTTTTCTGCAGGACGAAATACATCATGGACATCGCGTGGAGCTTCTACATCCACACGTCCTGCTGCACCACCATCTACTTCAGCCGCTCATTCTTACAGGGAGCCACCAAAACAGCCAGCGCCACCATTCAAGGGTGCACAAAGTGGTCCAACGGCGAGTTCTTCTTCATCCATGGCTTCCACAGGGCAAACACGAGATCGTGATATTAAATGTCGCAGGTGCCAAGGTGGAGGTCACTTCGCAAAAGACTGTCCCTCCAAGCGTGTGATGACTATTACGGCGGATGGTGGGTATGAGTCAGCGAGTGACTATGATGAGGAGACTTTAGTTCTCATTGCTCATGAGGAACAGGGTGCCCATGATGATGCTCATGATATAGAGTATATGGCTCCTGATGATGCAGATAAATATGCTAGTGTGGTTGCTCAACGTGTGTTAAGTGTGCAGGTAACGAAGGCCGAGAAAAACCAGAGGCATAATTTGTTCCACACAAAGGGAGTGGTGAAAGAACGTTCGGTTCGCATCATCATTGACGGAGGGAGTTGCAACAACTTGGCTATCATGGAGTTGGTGGAGAAGCTATCTCTCACCACAAGACCACACCCCCATCCGTACTATATTCAGTGGTTTAACAATAGTGGTAAGATTAAGGTAACGCATTCTGTTCGTGTGCACTTTAGCATTGCTGCATATGCTGATTATGTTGATTGTGATGTGGTACCCATGCAAGCATGCTCTCTTTTACTTGGTAGACCATGGCAATTTGATAGGAATGTTGTACACCATGGTAGGACAAATCAGTTTACTCTGGTTCATCAGGATAAAAATATTGCTTTACTTCCTATGTCTCCTGAACAAATTGTGAAAGATGATCTTGCTAGAGCTAGTAAAGCTAAACAGGAGAAAAATAAGAGTGAAAATGAGATCGCAGCTAAAGAATTTGAGCAACAACATAAGACTAATAGCAAATCTTCTTCTGCTGTTTCTAATGAAATTAAATTGACTAGTCCAACTTTGCTTGCTACTAAGGTTGATATTTCAGATTTGGATGTTAGTCAATATGTGTGCTATGCTTTTGTGTGCAAAGAAGCTTTGTTTTCATTTGAGGAATTGCCTCCTTCTTTGCCTTCTGTTGTCACTGACCTTTTGCAGGAATTTATTGACGTCTTTCCACAAGACGTACCACCGGGATTACCACCTATTCGAGGGATTGAGCATCAGATTGACTTAATTCCCGGTGCTTCGCTGCCCAACCGTGCACCATACCGTACCAATCCGGAGGAGACGAAGGAGATTCAGCGTCAAGTACAAGAGCTACTCGACAAAGGTTACATACGTGAATCCCTTAGTCCTTGTGCTGTTCCTGTTATATTAGTGCCAAAAAAGGATGGAACATGGCGTATGTGTGTTGATTGTCGAGCCATTAATAATATTACTATTCGTTATCGTCATCCTATTCCTCGGTTAGATGATATGCTTGATGAATTAAGTGGCTCTACCATGTTTTCCAAAGTTGATTTGCATAGTGGATACCATCAAATTCGCATGAAATTAGGAGATGAATGGAAAACGGCTTTTAAAACTAAGTTTGGATTATATGAGTGGTTAGTCATGCCTTTTGGGTTAACTAATGCACCTAGCACTTTCATGAGATTAATGAACGAGGTTTTACGTGCTTTCATTGGACGATTTGTGGTAGTCTATTTTGATGATATACTGATTTATAGCAAATCTTTGGAGGAACATTTGGATCATTTACGTGCTGTCTTTATTGCTCTACGTAATGCACGTTTGTTTGGTAACCTTGGGAAGTGCACCTTTTGCACCGACCGAGTATCGTTTCTTGGCTATGTTGTTACTCCGCAGGGAATTGAAGTTGATAAAGCCAAGATCGAGGCGATTGAGAGTTGGCCGCAGCCCAAAACGGTCACACAAGTGAGGAGTTTTCTTGGCCTCGCTGGATTCTATAGGCGTTTTGTGAGAGATTTCAGCACCATTGCTGCACCTCTCAATGAGCTTACACGCAAGGATGTGCCTTTTACTTGGTGTACCGCACAGGAAGAAGCCTTCACGATATTGAAAGATAAGTTAACACATGCTCCTTTGCTCCAACTTCCTGATTTTAATAAGACTTTTGAGCTTGAATGCGATGCTAGTGGTATTGGTTTGGGAGGTGTGTTATTACAAGATGCTAAACCTGTTGCTTACTTTTCTAAAAAATTGAGTGGGCCTAGTCTGAACTATTCTACTTATGATAAGGAATTATATGCTCTTGTTCGGACATTAGAAACTTCGCAACATTATTTATGGCCCAAAGAATTTGTTATACATTCTGATCATGAATCTTTGAAACACATAAGAAGTCAAGCAAAACTTAATCGTAGACATGCTAAGTGGGTTGAATTTATTGAGACTTTCCCTTATGTCATTAAACACAAGAAGGGGAAAGATAATATTATTGCTGATGCTTTGTCTCGTCGTTATACTATGCTTTCAAAACTTGACTTCAAGATATTCGGTTTAGAGACAATCAAAGATCAATATGTACATGATGCGAAATTTAAAGATGTATTGCAGAATTGTAGAGAGGGTAGAACATGGAACAAGTTTGTGCTTAATGATGGGTTTGTGTTCCGTTCTAACAAGCTATGCATTCCAGCTAGCTCTATTCGTCTTTTGTTGTTGCAGGAGGCGCATGGAGGAGGATTAATGGGACATTTTGGCGTGAAGAAGACGGAGGACGTACTTGCTACACATTTATTTTGGCCAAAGATGAGACGGGATGTTGAGTGTTTTGTTGCTCGCTGCACTACATGTCAAAAAGCTAAGTCACGACTCAATCCTCATGGTTTATACATGCCTTTACCTGTACCTAGTGTTCCGTGGGAGGACATATCCATGGACTTTGTTTTAGGCCTGCCTCGAACAAAGAATGGGAGGGATAGCATATTTGTTGTCGTGGATAGATTTTCTAAGATGGCACATTTTATACCATGTCATAAAAGCGATGATGCTGCTAATGTTGCTGATTTATTCTTTCAAGAGATTATTCGCTTACATGGTGTGCCCAATACTATTGTCTCGGATCGTGATACTAAGTTTCTTAGCCATTTTTGGAGATGCTTATGGGCTAAGTTGGGGACTAAACTACTTTTTAGTACTACATGTCATCCCCAAACTGATGGACAAACTGAAGTAGTCAATAGGACTTTGTCTACTATGCTTAGGGCTGTTTTAAAGAGTAACTTAAAAATGTGGGAAGAATGTTTACCTCATATTGAATTTGCTTATAATCGTTCATTTCATTCTACCACTAAAATGTGCCCTTTTGAGATTGTTTATGGTTTTCTACCTCGTGCACCTATTGATTTGCTTCCTATTCCTTCTTCGGAGAAGGTTAATTTTGATGCTAAGCAACGTGCTGAATTGATATTAAAAATGCATGAGTTAACTAAAGAAAACATTGAGAAAATGAATGCTAGATACAAGCTTGCTGGTGATAAGGGTAGAAAGCATGTTGTGTTTGAACCAGGAGATCTTGTTTGGTTACATCTACGTAAAGATAGGTTTCCTGATTTGCGCAAGTCTAAGTTAATGCCACGAGCTGATGGTCCCTTTAAGGTTTTACAGAAAATTAATGATAATGCATATAAACTTGAGCTACCTGCAGATTTTGGGGTTAGTCCCACATTTAACATTGCAGATTTGAAACCTTATTTGGGAGAAGATAATGAGCTTCCGTCGAGGACGACTTCAATTCAAGAAGGGGAGGATGATGAGGACATCTCTACTAATGTTACACCCACATCTTCACCAACTATACATACTGGACCAGTTACTAGAGCACGTGCACGTCAACTAAATTATCAGGTACTTTCGTTTCTTGCGAATCCTTCTAATGTTCATGAACATATGATGCTGCCTAAATTAGATACTTTTGTTTTGCTTATGAATGAAGGACCTAGCATGGACAAGAAGGACGGTCATTGGAGCGGGATCAAGCATGGAGAAGAAGGTGCGCGCGCGGGAAATAACAATGGAGCTTCCAGTGGGGATTTTCGCACTTTGAAGCCACCATAAGGCATGCATGAAGGCTTGGACGAAATACACGAGATGCCACTTCATTATTTTCGTCCAAGAGCATTTATAGGTGCTGCGTCACCTTAATATTGGGCTGGGCCCATGTAATTTCGAAATACCACATTATAGGCTGTTTTTAGAGTCCGTATGTGTGGGGAAACCAAGTTAGGGTTGTTTTCGGGCCCCACCTCCAAGGGGTCACGAAAATCCCCTCTGTTCCCCCATATATACAGCCCTTAGGGCGTCGTTTAGACTTGGGTTTTAATTAGATTTAAGTTAGCCATAGCCGCAACTTCGAGTTCTTCGTTTGTGTCGTCCGACCAGGCCAAGACCGCATTGGAACCCCAACTTCTGTTAATCTTTCATCTTATATTCGCAATATCCAGATTGCAATTCTTAGTTCTTGCTTGTTCTTCGATTGCTTGCAGGAATTGACCTTCGTGGTCAAGTTGATCGTGCATCCGCGGGATCAATAACCTCTCGGAGTTGGTTTAGCGATTGCTAAGGCGCAACGTCTTCGCACGTTCGTAGTCGGGTCGTGAAAGTCTACTCCACCAAAATCGATCTCCATCATCTCATCGAAACATCGGGACACCTTCGCCTCTATAACGCACTGTCCCCGGGCCGTGCCCTGCCGGAAGTAGCCCTTCCGGAAGGATTCTTCTCATCAGCGTCGCCGCTGTTCTCCCCTATTTCCGGTGCCGGACAAGGGCTTGGCTTGAACCCCCCCTCCCCCCAACATCCGGCGCTATAAGGAGGGTCCGAGAAGCAACCTCTGACACGCGACTACGGGAGTGCTATTCCAGACGCGCTATAATTTAGTGCGCCGATGTAGCGCTGCAGTAGGCGCTCTTTCCAGCGTGCACGCAGAGCAATATCGCAAACAAGTGTTTAGTTGAAGCAATGCAAATTTTGTAGTTGAAGCATCATAGAAAAGATGCAAACAAATTTTCGATTTCAATCATAGTTCGGAATTACTTGATCACGAGAAAAATATTAGATGGTTCGAAATCATTTCACCACAAACAAAAGAAAGCATCGTCATGGTTCACCACAAATTATGCACCATCTTCATCAAGCTTGTGCTCCTCCTGCTCCTCCTCTTCCTCCTCCTCATCTTCCTCCTCCTCAAACTCCTCGTCCTTATCCACATCGTCGTTGGGAATAGGCTCGGCGAAGCCATGAAGCGAAGGCATTTGAGGTGCATCGGTAGCCATGTGTGTCGGAGGTGCTCCCATGCCTCCCATGATGTAAGGCCCGATATGCGGTACTGTTCCAGATCTAGATGTTTCCATCCAGATCCGGGGACGAAGCACATATCGGTCCCACCGCGACATATGACGAAGTCATATGCCCCGGATTTCCAACATGATATCACAACATTACAGATACAAGGATACAACATCTCATACAATCGGCATACAACTGCCTCAATACAATACAACAGCGGAAGATACATGTCTGAGTACAGACTACAAACAAATGCCTACTGGCAAAGAGAAAAACATCGATACCCATAACCACACGGGTCCAGGCCCTCCGCCGGGATCCGCCTAACTAGTCGTCGTCGAGTCTCCACGTGAAACGTCGATCACCATACCTGTTGTCGATCAAAAACACTGAAAAGAGTTTGGGGGTAGTATCATGAGTACAGAAGTACTCAGCATACAACTGTAGTGGTCATCTGACCCAGCAAGGACTTCATCACTCGTCATTCTAGGACAACTAGTAGTTTACGGCAAGGATGGGGTAAGTGGTGAGGTTGCTTCCGCACTAGCATTATGAAGTGGCTAAAGATCTAGAGAGTAAGATAAGAAGCCAAGCATTCGATGAGGAATCTCCTCCAAGTCTGTTATCAACTACTTACGCAAACATAACACCTATCATATCCTTGTCCTCCTCTTCGCATCCCGGCGAAGAAGAAGCAGTCAAGGCACACACACACACGTTGATCAAGTTATTTAATATTATCTCGGTTGTTGTTGTCTATGAACAGGGAGTAGGTCTCAAGTCGTCCATAACCGTGTACACGGCTTCTCGAAAAGATTTAACCCTGCAGGGGTGTACCAACTGCCCATTACAAGGCTCTGCACGCACGCCCATCTCTCTCAGTTGCTACCCATCACAGGCAACCATTTTATGATTTAGTTCCAAGAGATCCGAAACGACAGGTCCCTCTAACTAACAACGAACAAATCCGGGTGGCCCCCGGTAAGTCGACACCCAACTCAAAAGCCGGTCGCGCTCTCGAATCGGTCTCTACCGTCTGTCGCAGGTTTGGACAGCCGGTTAATCACACATGGGAAACCGGGTCCTCAGCTGGACAAGGTGGGCCAGCAAGGGAACTATGTCCTCACTGGTCCAGGGTGGTTTGTAAACAACTGGCGGCCGACCAGCACACACACGTTTTCAAATGGTAAATCAGCTTGGGCCACCACTAGAAATGTTTGAACCTAGGTAGGTAAGAAAAGGGGACCCCATAAAATCCCACACGCGGTTAGGCACGCTCAGTCTTAAAACCAATACCCGGAACTCGGATCCTAGGTGACTCGAATGGAACAAAGCGTCGGGGCGGGATAGCCTAGACCTTCCATCCTTCGTCGAATATAGTCGACATTATAATATTCATATAATCAACGACAATATAATAATGTGATAGCCCAAACCAAGGAGTAACAGGGTAACATCGTAGCAACCTAAGCATGCATACTAAGCAGGGGCTGAGCAACGAGAAATAGTAGCATAGCAGTACATTGTTTGCTGGGAGGGGACATGGCTGTATCGGTTTGAAAGAGGTTGTAAACATGTGGTAGGATCAAACATAGAACCTATCCTATACTAGCATGCAAACCACTGGTTGAAATAGAATGGATCATAAGTAATGTATAGTCCTTGCCTGTTGATAAGTCGGGTTCCGAAGGTGTAGTTGATCGCAAGCTCGCATCGTCTCCGAGAGGTACCCGCGGAAGCACACAAGAAGTAAACACTGGAAAGCAATCAACGAGCAAGCATCTATTACTACGAAGCAAACACGAGCCAGCATCAACAAGGGGGCAACACAGGACATTGCACCTACCGTCGAGAGCGGTTACTAACAGGTTAAGTGGAGTACTCGTCACAAACGACGATACCGCACATTTGGAAAGGTTCAAATTGTTGAGCTACAGGTGATCAACAAAGGTTGTTAACATGGCATCTCACTCAAGCATGGCATAGCACACAAACATTACAAGAGGTGAAGCATAAGATATACTATTTATCTAGTCACTTTAAGTGGGGGTAAAACCTATACATGGCAACTATTACGGACCCCACGATATTTATTGCATTTGGTACTGTCCTTCCCTAAACAATATTTTAGGTTTGTTAATAACAGCAAACAATAGCATAAACACAAAGTACACGAAAAACTAATCAAGTTACATATAAAGAACATTTTAATCGGAGCAATGGTTAAAAAGTTATGCCAATTACAGTTTACAGTGGCAAGGTTGTAATTAGCAGGTAGACAACATGTAAACAAATTCAAACATGACAAAAGAGCACATTTTATTAATCTACACAAAAAACTAAGCAAGATTCGTTTTTAAAGCGTCGCGATCCGAGCTACCGTTAAAAAGATATGTGCATCGCAAAAAAATAACACAATATGCAATTTTATTAAACCAGAAAAAAATGTCTAACGGGCCGAAAGCTACTAGGCCCAACAGAAAATAGAAAAAAAGAGAAAAAAGGTGCCTCACCTAATGGGCCTCGGCCCAGGAGACGTGGGCGCTGGATAACGGGCGCTCGCACAGGGCGCAAAGAAGAGCCATTGCAGGGGCGCTGGACTGGGCCTTGAGCACAGCCCACGGGGTGGTGGCCGGCCTGGCTCGCCTGGGCCGCGGTCGCTGGGCCCATGCTGGGGCGTTCAGCTGGATCCCGTCCTCGTCTCCAGCGAAGCGGCAGAGGAGGCTGGCGGCGCCGGCGTGGGAGACCTCCGGCGAGGGGAGGAGGTGCAAGGGGTCCGGTGGTGAGAGGAGGCGGGTCCCGGCGCGACTACGGGCGTGGCCGGGCTCGGGCGGCACTGCGAGGCCGAGGGCGGTGGACCTCGTGCCGGCCAGCCATGGCAACTTCCATGGCGCGCGGCGGTGGCGCGGCTTCTACGAGGGAGTTAGCGGGCGGGGAACGGGAAACTTGGTGCGGCAGCCTGGATCCATTCGCGGGGGTCACCGGACGACGTCCTGGGGCGCGAGCTGCGAGCTCCTATGGGCGTCCATGGCGGCAAGAACACGGGGGAGAGAGCAGAGTTAGATGGGGAAGAGAGAAGGGAAAGGTAAGAGAGGAGGGCACGCGGCGCGGAGGTGCAGACCTGCGTGGCTCACGGCTCACCGGCCGGGGCTACTCCGGCGACGGGCGTGGAGGCGGCGGCGCAGGTCCACGGACGTGGAGGCTCTGAACGGCTGAGGAGGCGATGTGGCACATCCTGAGCCACTGATTCGGAGATCCGACGGCTATGGGTTGATCTGGGGCTAAGGTTTTTGATAAATTGGGCTAAATTGCGAAAATAGGGATATTGTGAGGGGGGTGGCTGCAATTTTGGTCTAGGGAAACCCTAGAAAGGGGTGGGAGTATGGTGGTCCTTATATAGCCCAGGTGGCTGGCAGTTTGCAAAAACATCCCCGGTTTTTCTCTCACGCGCGTGGTGTTTACGGTTCTGACCGCCGGGGGTCCGCAGGACCTCCGATTCGGGCAAAACTTCGAACTGCGCGATCAGCGCATCGAGCCGGTGGCGTTCACCTCGCGCTGGAACCGTTCCGAGAACACTTTCCGGCGCGCTATAAAAATAACTCGTTTAATTATAAAACGGGGTTTTTCGTTCCGTTGGCTCCGGCTGGTCTTGTGCGGTTTTCGCGACGGTGATCGGGTGAAACCCGGTGTCGCAAATGTTGAGTGTCAGGGTGGCAAGGGTCGGTCTCCGTCCGATACGAGATAAGAGGGAAAAAATAATCGCCGATCGATAAATCGGGGATGCAAACACCACAAACAAATCAGACAATCAAACAATTCATACCGAAAACAAATTTTTAAATTTCTATGAAATCTGGGTTGTTACAATACAACACCACCAACAAGGGATCTCGTCTCGAGATCCAGGATGATCCGGGGAGAGGGGGGAGAGAAAAGAGAGTCGATGATTCTTCAACACCACCAACAAGGGACTCTGCTCCATGTCGAACGATGAACTCCATCGAGATACTTTCCGCAGAGAGACGACATCGTCGGAAAAACGAAACCGTCAGTGACAAGAGGGAGAACAACAATGAAAGCTGGATCAAAGGACAGTGCATTTCGACGCAAGTCATGAAAACACTGGGCAAAAGGATGGATGACAACGGGTGACAAGATGTAAACCAGAGTTGGAAGAACTAAAGATACTACAGGATTTTCCAACCTGAGATCGGAATCGAGACAAGACTCTGCAAGCAAGGCATTGTAACAATTCCGAAACTCCACTTAATCGAGATCCTAGAGTTTGAAGGAGATAAGACGAGAATTGAAACACTTACGTCACTTTTCCTGACCAGAGCAAGGGTAAGGAGTAAAAAGATTCCTACTCTCCGATAACTAACTTAATAACTACAAAATAATTTTTTCCTAGACTCAACTTCGGCCAGAAAAGGGATCCTACGGTCGGTAAGGCTCTGATACCAAGTTGTAAGGCCCGATATGCGGTACTGTTCCAGATCTAGATGTTTCCATCCAGATCCGGGGCCGAAGCACATATCGGTCCCACCGCGACATATGACGAAGTCATATGCCCTGGATTTCCAACATGATATCACAACATTACAGATACAAGGATACAACATCTCATACAATCGGCATACAACTGCCTCAATACAATACAACAGCGGAAGATACATGTCTGAGTACAGACTACAAACAAATGCCTACTGGCAAAGAGAAAAACATTGATACCCATAACCACACGGGTCCAGGCCCTCCGCCGGGATCCGCCTAACTAGTTCTCGTCGAGTCTCCACGTGAAACGTCGATCACCATACCTGTTGTCGATCAAGAACCCTGAAAAGAGTTTGGGGGTAGTATCATGAGTACAGAAGTACTCAGCATCCAACTATAGTGGTCATCTGACCCAGCAAGGACTTCATCACTCGTCATTCTAGGACAACTAGTAGTTTACGGTAAGGATGGGGTAAGTGGTGAGGTTGCTGCCGCACTAGCATTATGAAGTGGCTAACGATCTAGAGAGTAAGATAAGAAGCCAAGCATTCGATGAGGAATCGCCGCCAACAAGTTTGTTATCAACTACTTACGCAAACTTAACACCTATCCTATCCTTGTCCTCCTCTTTGCATCCCGACGAAGAAGAAGCAGTCAAGGCACACACACACGTTGATCAAGTTATTTAATATTATCTCGGTTGTTGTTGTCTATGAATAGGGAGTAGGTCTCAAGTCGTCCATAACTGTGGACACGGCTTCTCGAAAATATTTAACCCTGTAGGGGTGTACCAACTTCCCATTACAACGCTCCGCACGCACGCCCATCTCTCTCAGTTGCTACCCATCACAGGCAACCATTTTATGATTTAGTTCCAATAGATCTGAAATGACAGGTCCCTCTAACTAACAACGAACAAATCCTGGTGGCCCCCGGTGAGTCGACACCCAAATCAAAAGCCGGTCGCGCTCCCGAATCGGTCTCTACCGTCTGTCGCAGGTTTGGACAGCCGGTTAATCACACATGGGAAACCGGGTCCTCAGCCGGACAAGGTGGGCCAGCAAGGGAACTATGTCCTCACTTGTCGAGGGTGGTTTGTAAACAACTGGCGGCCGACCAGCACACACACGGTTTCAAATGGTAAATCAGCTTGGGCCACCACTAGAAATGTTTGAAGCTAGGTAGGTAAGAAAAGGGGACCCCATAAAATCCCACACGCGGTTAGGCACGCTCAGTCTTAAAACAAATACCCAGAACTCGGGTCCTAGGTAACTCGAATGGAACAAAGCGTCGGGGCGGGATAGCCTAGACCTTCCATCCTTTGTCGAATATAGTCAACATTATAATATTCATATAATGAAAAACAATATAATAATGTGATAGCCCAAACCAAGGAGTAACAGGGTAACATCGTAGCAACCTAAGCATGCATACTAAGCAGGGGCTGAGCAACGAGCAATAGTAGCATAGCAGTACATGGTTTGCTAGGAGGGAACATGGATGTATCGGTTTGAAAGAGGCTGTAAACATGTGGTAGGATCAAACATCGAACCTATCCTATACTAGCATGCAAACCGCTGGTTGAAATAGAATGGATCATAAGTAATGTATAGTCCTTGCCTGTTGATAAGTCGGGTTCCGAAGGTGTAGTTGATCGCAAGCTCGCATCGTCTCCGAGAGGTACCCGCGAAAGCACACAAGAAGTAAACACTGGAAAGCAATCAACGAGCAAGCATCTATTACTACGAAGCAAACACGAGCAAGCATCAATACGGGGGCAACACAGGACATCGCACCTACCGTTGAGCGCGGTTACTAATAGGTTAAGTGGAGTACTCGTCACACACGATGATACCGCACATTAGGAAAGGTTCAAGTTGTTTAGCTACCGGTGATCAACAAAGGTTGTTAACATGGCATCTCACTCAAGCATGGCATAGCACACAAACATTACAAGAGGTGAAGCATAAGATAAACTATCTAATCTAGTCACTTTAAGTGGGGGTAAAACCTATACATGGCAACTATTATGGACCCCACGATATTTATTGCATTTGGTACTGTCCTGCTCTAAACAATATTTTAGGTTGGTTAACAACAGAAAATAATATCATAAACACAAAGTACACGAAAAACTAATCAAGTTACATATAAAGAACATTTTAATCGGAGCAACGGTTAAAAAGTTATGCCAATTATAGTTTACAGTGGCAAGGTTGTAATTAGCAGGTAGAAAACATGTAAACAAAGTCAAACATGACAAAAGAGCACATTTTATTAATCTACACAAAAAACTAAGCAAGTTTCATGTTTAAAGCGTCGCGATCCGAGCTACCGTTAAAAAGATACGTGCATCGCAAAAAAAAATACAATATGCAATTTTATTAAACCAGAAAAAAAATGTCTAACGGGCCGAAAGCTACTGGGCCCAACAAAAAATAGAAAAAGAAGAGAAAAAAAGGCGCCTCACCTAATGGGCCTCGGCCCAGGAGACGTGGGCGCTGGATAACGGGCGCTCGCCCAGGGCGCAAAGAAGAGCCATTGCGGGGGCGCTGGATTGGGCCTTGAGCGCGGCCCACGGGGCGGTGGCCAGCCTGGCTCGCCTGGGCTGTGGTCGTTGGGCCCATGCTGGGGCGTTCGGCTGGATCCCGTCCTCGTCTCCAGCGAAGCTGCAGAGGAGGCTGGCGGCGCCGGTGTGGGAGACCTCCGGCGAGGGGAGGAGGTGCAAGGGGGTCCGGTGGCGAGAGGAGGCGGGTCCCGGCGCGACTACGGGCGTGGCCGGGCTCGGGCGGCGCTGCGAGGCCGAGGTCGGGCACATCCTGGGCCACTGATTCGGAGATCCGACGGCTATGGGTTGATCTGGGGCTAGGGTTTTTGATAAATTGGGCTAAATTGCGAAAATTGGGCTATTGTGAGGGGGGTGGCTGCAATTTTGGTCTAGGGAAACCCTAGAAAGGGGTGGGAGTGTGGTGGTCCTTATATAGCCCAGGTGGCTGGCAGTTTGCAAAAACATCCCCGGTTTTTCTCGCGCGCGCGTGGTATTTACGTTTCTCACCGTCGGGGGTCCGTAGGACCTCCGGTTCGGGTAAAACTTCGAACTGCGCGATCAGCGCATCGAGCCGGTGGCGTTCACCTCGCGCTGGAACCGTTCCGAGAACACTTTCCGGCACGCTATAAAAATAACCCGTTTAATTATAAAATGGGTTTTTCGTTCCGTTGGCTGCGGTTGATCTTGTGCGGTTTTCGCGACGGTGATCGGGTGAAACCCGGTGTCGCAAATGTCGAGTGTCATGGTGGCAAGGGTCGGTCTCCGTCCGATACGAGATAAGAGGGAAAAAATAATCGCCGATCGATAAATCGGGGAGGCAAACACCGCAAAAAAATCAGACAATCAAACAATTCATACCGAAAACAATTTTTTTAATTTTTATGAAATCTGGGCTGTTACACATGAGCGATCCAAAACTCATGCCACCCATGCCTCCCATCAAGGCCATGCCTCCCAGCAAGTTACTATAGAACACGATGCTATCTGAATTTTTAAACACCGACGACCAGATTCAGACAGCGGTGCGACAGGGAAAACTTTCGGCGACGCTGACCTTGCGCACAGGACGCCGGCGACTTCACGGAGCAACGCAAACACAAGATGGCACATCCACGAACACGGGGATGCCCAGATCTGTACCTGTCCTAGCAAAGGTGAGGCCTTTTTCACGCCGGAAAAACACGGCGGCGATCTGCGCTTCGCATCTTCAGACAACAGCAACAAAACATGGAGGCGCATGTGTCCAAATCTGGCACCTTTAATGCCATACATGCGCTCTGGCCGTAGCTCGATCATGCACGCGCACGGCCCGGGAACTCCTTGGATTTGGTGGCCACGGCTTGCATGGCGACGACAGTCTATGGCGGCATACACGAACGAAGCGCCTGGCAATGAGGTTGCGCTGCGATCTACGGGAAAGGGAAGGTCGCGGCTCACCTAGGGGTGCTCGGTGATGACCTCGAACACGCCGGAGAGGAAGGAGTCAACGTCGAGGAAGAAGAGGTCATGCGGCGAGGAAGAGGTGGTCGCGGCTCGACCTTGGCTCCTTGGGTGGAACTAGGGCTCGAAGAAGATGAAGACAAACGAGACGAAGCGCTGCACAAGCTCCTGATTGAAGGCGACGTTGGATGGCGAAGAAATTCACCGGATTTTCCCGACGGCCATGGCGGAACAGAGGAGGTGCGACTCGACCATGGCGGCGGCGGCGAGAGAAATTGGGGGGAGAAACTGGAGCTAGGGTTCGAAGGGGAGCTCCTAGACGCGCCTATATGGAGAGGGACGTCTCTGGCTAGCCTCGGGGCTCCACTCGTCGCCGTGGCAGCTTGCGTGAGAGAGAGGAGAGAGAAAAGGTGTTGCCTCGCTGGAAAGAAGATGACACCGACACTGCTTACGGGTTCGGAGAAATGGGCTACGGCCTGACCGAGCAGGCCCAGCTAGGCTGGGCTGCTTCCCTCTGTTTCCAGGGAAAAATAAAATAGAATCTATTATATACTTAAAATGATAAAAAATGAACGGCTAAGATGTAAAATATAAAAAGAACCAAAAGAACAGTTTGTTATTTGCATGAAGAAAATACGCATGTATAGCTCTTTCCCGTACGTCTTGATCCATCATGGCACATAGATGAGTCAGAGTCCAAAAAAAATCTATAAGGTCAATAGCGGCTAGCTAAACTTAGGACATATGGACTTTAAAAGAAAAAAGGAAGATTTCAATTCAAGTGGTAATCAAACTATGTTCGGCAGGAAGAGTATGGGAAATAAGCAAAGAAAAAATCTAATTCAGAAGAAAATAGAGTCCAAGAATAATACTTGCTGTGAACATGTCACGTGTAAGATAGGATTAGTTTTGTGTTGCAAACGTATAGAAACAAAAAAATGTTTAACCGAGAACTAAAGGAGAAAAAAAGAGTCCAATCGAAAATAAAATATTAATGCAAGAAGAATACGTGCATGATCTGCTATTTTAGCAATCTTTTTTTAATATAAGGCTAGGCCCGACATTACATATAAATCCATACGGCAACGATACGATCCCAAGATTAACCAGTACAGAGCAATCGACCACCATCAAAAGCCACAGGTGGCCACCACGGCATGCAGACCACCAAATAGAACCGAACAGAGTTTTCGAAGTTTGCAGACATACCAGCCATACAGGCTAAGAGGCGAACTAAACTAGCAAAGCAAAACAGGAGCCACTACACAAGATGCAGAAGAGGTCGTAGGAGCCCGGGGAGGAGGAGGAGCTTGCCGAGGAAGGAGCATCAAGGCCAGCTCTTTGATGCGGTAGATGACGACCTTCAGTTCCTCCTCGTCTTCTAGCTTACTCATCGGAATCCAGCTATGAAGCATGGCAACCAATTTAAACAAGCAATCAGTAGGGCATCTTGGAAATGCCTTTTCAATAGCAAACTTATTACGCGTAATCTAAAGGATCCAACAAAACGCGGGAAACACAATCCAAAAAATTCTACGGATAGACGTAGGCAAAGATTTCACCAACTCCCGCACCTCCCCAAAGGACGAAGGGTTCTAGCTCACACAAAGCCAAGAATGAACACAACTCCACATAAAAAGGGTCAACTGGCACTGGAAATAAACATGACACGTAATCTCACAGGTCCCACACAAACAACAAGCATCAGAATCAATGTCCTGCTTGAAAATCTGGTCAGAAGCCGAAAGTTTGCTCCTGAAAGCTTGCCACAAGAAGACCTTAATTTTTGAGGGAACCCTAGCCTTCCACACAGGAGAAAAAAGGGCCCGACCTGCACCCACCCACAAGTGCTGCATAAAGAGACTTGACCAAAAATTTAGAGGAGGCCGAAAGGGTCCAAGAGGTGGAATCTTCCCCATCCGAGAGCGTAGGAAACATGCCAACAAGCCGTTGCCAGTCATCCAGTTCTCCGGGAGAGAGGGATCGCCGAAACTCCAGGTCCCAATTCTTAACCGCAAGATCTGCAATAGAGATAGTAGGAGCCGAACAGTAGGAAAACAAAACCGGGAACAACACAGATAACCTGCCTTCCGGGTGCCACAGATCCAGCCAAAATCAAACAGATTTCCCATTACAAATAGAAAATTTGACATGGGTCAAAAACAAATCCCTCACTCTATAGATAGACCGTCAAAACTGAGAGCCACCAAAGGCCGGGGCCATCAAAGGAGACGAAGAGGGAAAATATTTACCTTGGAGGCACCGAAACCAGAGAGGCTTAGGCCCCAAATCACTCAAACTCGAGGATATCTTCCACCACCATTTAACCAACAAACACTCATTCATAACGACAATATTGAGAATGCCCAGGCCACCCACCTTCTTAGGAAGACAAATAAAGTACCACTTGACCATACGATACTTCTGTTTATTATCAGCCGCATTACAAAAGAATATACTCCGGTGCTTATCCATGGCCAAATGGGAGATCCCAGGCATCCTATAGAATCCCATAGTGTACATAGGGAGGGAAGAAAGACAAGCATTCATAAGGAAAATTTTAGCCACTTGGGAGTGATGGAGGCCACGCCACAGCATCAACCTATTGCCCACTTTGAGTACAACCGAAGCGAGATCCTTGGACGAGATGGAGGAGGGGGAGATGGGGATCCCAAAATATTTGAAGGGGAAGGTTCATAACTGCCAATTCATTAGATCAGCAACTCTACGCGCCTCCAAATTCGAGCACCCCAAGGTGAGAAACTCTCTTTTAGAAAAATTGATCTTAAGACCCGGCATAGATTCAAAACACAAAAGAATGAACTTGAGGTTAATGAGCCCCAACTCATTATTCTCTATCAAAATAATCGTGTCATCCGCATATTGCAAGTGTGTAACACCGTTGGGGATCAAGTTGGAGGCTACCGGCGAGATGTGTTTATGAGCAACTGCTCGAGATAGAATATTAGCCAGCGCGTCAACCACAAAATTGAACAAGAGGGGGAAATCGGGTCACCTTGTCGAAGGCCCCTACCATTTGGGAAAAGGGGGGTTTGGTCCCCATTAATGGAAACAGCAGTGTGGCCACCACCAACCAGCTGTATCACTCTATGAACATAAGCACCATCAAAACCACGAGACAACAAGACAGAGCGCAAAAACGGCCAGCTAACAGAGTTGTAAGATTTTTCTAAGTCCAATTTAAGAATAATCACATTAGACTTAAGACGCTTCAGGTCGTGAACCAACTCATGCAGGACCAGAATACCATCCAAGATGAATCTTCCTTTGATGAAAGCAGATTGGGTCGGAGCAATGATCCGATGGGCCACAGGGGAAAGCCTGGTGACGAGGGGTTGACCCCACGACTCCTACGGATAAGCCTACCTGGTGTCCCTGAAGACAGAAGGCCCATGAAGATACAGCCTTAGCCCGCTAATTGGCACCGACGTAGGAGTCTGCGACTCACAAGGAAGGTGCGAAAACCTGCCGTACGGAGCAAGCTAGGGTTAGGAAAGCTTACCTGTAAACGTAGATGAACTCCCCGAGACCTAGCCCAGTATATAAGGGCTAGGAGGGGCGACGCCAAAGGGCAATCAATATCATCTATGACCCTAGCCTTGGGCACTCCAGCCTTGGCATCCACTGTAATCGCATCTCCCCCATCAATAATATCGAGCAGGAGCGTGCCTTCCTGTTTGCCGATGAGCTATCGTCCAACCTGTGCTTCTCATGACTAACCCAGGGTCCCTGACCATGGGATTTGCCGGGGTTGATCCCCGTCAATTGGCGCCGTCTGTGGGAACTACACAGGTTGGGATCACGATCTCGGCGGTCCCGTCTTCAGCAAGCTACAACTCAAGGGCAAGAACCAGATCTAGCCCACTCGAAGGATTCAAGATCACGGCGAACATCTCTGCCACCCCATCAAGACCGCTGGGGCTACAACTGTGCCAGGACCGATACTACGGTAACGGCCAAGTGCAGCGTCAGCACCGAAGGAATCGACGACCCAGAAGAACGGCGAGGGGCCTCTACGAAGGAATTCCACTCGACGAACCGCGACGCGCAGCGGAGGACTCGAAAATCTTTCGACAACCCACCGCCGCCCGGGCACCCGCCACACATCAAGACGATGACTACGAGATCGAAACCAGCGATCACCAGAACCATCGCCAAGGAAGAAGGAATCGACGACCCAAAAGGCGCGCATGGGAGATCTACGGCGAGGCTCCAATGAACGAGCCACGTCATGCAGCCGCGCAACCGACGACCGCTCAACGCCATGCCATCGCACGAACACCTGCCGCCAGCCAGGACAGCGACTCCGAGACACCGGTGGGCGAGTACTATGACCCAGATCGAAGGCCAGATGAATTCGCCAACCTCATCAAGAACCTAGACATGAGTCGAGGAATCGAAACCGACCCTCGCTTCCACGAACACACGGAGGATCACGAGAAAATCTTTATAATCTCAAGAAGGAAGAGGCACGCCGGATCTAGCAAACTCACGGCTAGAGAGAAGCTAGCAGGACCCTGCACGATCCACAGCTTCGAGGATGACTGGGGACGTGTCAGGTCAGGCCACACTTTGAGAAACTGCCGCTTGTTCAACGAGCTAGCCGACAACCTCAAGAAGGAGAAGCAGAAAGAAGACAGGCGCAACCGGCGACCCGAACAATCGCCGCCCTCAAGCCCGGAAGGACGTCACAGCCCGCCGCAAGGACAGGTGCTCATGATCCAAGAGGGAAGGGTGCCGCAAGCACAACACGACGCCTACACCGTGCAAGCTAGAGCAGCCGAAAGCACAAACATAGTCGAAGTCTACCAGCTACATGATACGGAGATCAGCATCACGTTCTCACAGGACGACCATCCACCCGCAGTCCCAAGACCGGGGCACGCGCCCCTGGTGCTCGATGCACAAATCGGAGGGTACGACATGGATAGGGTCTTCATGGATGGAGGCAGCAGCATGAATATCATCTTCACCAGCACCCTGCAAAAGATGCTGATCCCACGATCGGTATGGAGAAAATAGAGCACCGAGTTACACGGGGTAGTCCCAGGAGAAGCAGCCACATCCCTCGGAGCCATCGAACTCGAAGTTGTCTTCGGCAACCGACGCAACTTCGCAAAGCACGTCCTCGAATTCGAGGTACTCGACTGGCAATCGCAGTACCACGCCATATTGGGACGGCCAGCATTCGCGCAGTTCATTGCGGTCCCACACTACGCCTACCTCAAGCTCAAGATGCCAGGATCAGCAGGGGTCCTCACGATCAACGGAAGATTCATCAAAACAGATCAATGTGATCGTGACTTTCACAAAATCTCCGACACATTCAGAGCCGAGCAAGAACTCAGAGAAATAGCCATGGCGACGGACAAGAGTACCTTCCCATTGGTGAGCCAAAGCGAATCTAAGGAGTACGGACGCGACTTCAGCATCGACAGCGACACAGTCACTCACCAAGTGCACCCGACGGACCCGGACAAAACAGTCCGCGTGTACGCCCACCTACCAGAGGAGCAGGCGACGGCCCTCGTCGCTTTCCTTCGAGATGAGTGGGAAATATTCGCCTGGTGCCCAGCCGACATGCCTGGAGTACCACGTGAATTCGCGGAGCACTCCCTACGCATCAAACAAAACACGAAACCGGTGAAGCAAGCTCTGAGACGATTCTCGGAGCCCAAGCGCAGAGCAATCGGAGAGGAAGTCAACCGGTTACTCGACGCCCAGTTCATCCGAGAAACGAAGAAAGCCACCTGGATAGCCAACCCAGTGTTGGTGCCCAAGAAAGACACGACCGTACTGCGCATGTGTGTCGACTACGGACCAATCAACAAGCATTGCCCGAAGGACCACTTCCCCCTGCCTAGAATCGATCAGATAATCGACTCGACAGAAGGGTGCGATCTACTTTCCTTTCTTGACGCTTACTCAGGATACAACCAGATCAGGATGAAGGAAGAAGACGAAGAGCACACATCGTTCATCACCCCCTATGGCGTATTCTTCTAGAGGACCATGCCCTTCGGGCTCAAAAACGCAGGCGCCACATACCAGCGAATGATGCAGGCCTGCCTGAAGGAGCAAATCGGAAGAAACGTGCAAGTCTATGTGGACGACATCGTCATCAAGACCTACAAATAAGCCACACTACTCGATGACCTGCGCGAAACCTTCGCAGCGCTCAACAAATACAGAATCAAACTCAACCCAAAGAAGTGCGCATTCGGCGTACCGGCAGGGAAGCTGCTCGGCTATATGGTCTCTGCCCGAGGAATTGAGGAAAACCCTGAAAAAGTCCAAGCCATCTCTCGAATGCAAGAACCAACCGACGTCAAAGGAGTACAACAGCTCACTGGAAAACTCGCAGCCCTAAGCCGCTTCATCAGCAGGCTGGGCGAACGCACACTGCCTTTCTATCAGCTGCTCAGGAAAGGAGAGAAATTCAAATGGACGGAGGAAGCCCGCCAAGCATTCGCGGACCTGAAAAAGACACTCTCGACCCCACCAATCCTGGCGGTACCCAAGGAACGAGAGAAGCTATACCTCTACGTGGCAGCACGTAACAGTGTAGTAAGCACATCACTCATTGTTGAACGCGCAGAAGACGGCAAGGTCCAAAGCATCCAGAGACCAATCTACTACCTCAGCATGTTCCTGACCAAATCCGAGCAGCGGTACCCGCATTATCAGAAGCTACTATTATCCATCATCATGACCTCAAGAAAGGTGTCCCACTACTTCGATGAGCACCATATCACAATCGTGAGCAGCGCACCACTCGCTGACATACTCAATAACCCTGCAGCGACTGGACGAGTCGCCGAGTGGAACATTGAGCTCAGCCCACGGAACCTGCAGTTCAAGCACCCAACAGCCATCAAATCCCAAGTACTCCCAGATTTCCTGGTCGAGTGGACGGAGGTTCAGACACCAGGCCCCCAGACCTATCAAGTTCATGGTCAATGTTCTTCGATGGGTCCAAGAGACAACAAGGAGCCGGGGCAGGAGTTGTGCTCATCTCCCCTAAAGGAACAAAGCTAAAATATGTCCTCCAAATCAACTTCAGTCATGCCTCCAACAACGAAGCAGAATACGAGGCACTCCTCCATGGCATGCGCATGGCCAAAACATGCGGAGCCACTCGCCTCATAATCTACGGGGACTCCAATCTCGTCGTCCAGCAGACGATGAGAAACTGCGACGCAATAGCCGACAACATGGCGGCCTACCAGAAGCTCTACAACGCACTCGAAGGAAGTTTCGACGGGTGCGAGCTCCACTACATCACCCGGGCCAACAACACAGAAGCTGAGAACTCGCGAACATCGGTTCGACCCGAGGACCAATACCACCCGGCGTTTTTCTCGAAAGCATCAGCCGGAGATCCATCAAGGCACAGGCAGCAGCACCTGAAGCAGTCGTGGACGGCGAGGACGCAACAGACCTGGCGCAGGTGGCAGCAGCAACCCCATCAGAAGGCACAAGCACCATCACACCCGACAGCATAGCTCCGACAGAGCTCGAAGGACCTGTCTGGGAAAAATCGTTCCTCCGATTCCTAATCGAAGGTACGCTACTGCAAGACGTGGCCGAAGCACGACGCATCAGCCGACGATCCAAGGCACTCACGGTGATCAACAAACAACTATACAAGCGCGGCATCACCCAGATACTCCAAAGGTGCATCGACGAAGAGGACGGCAAAGCCCTACTGCTCGAAATCCACGAAGGCACCTGCGGGCACCATGCGAGCAGTCGAATACTCGTGTCCAAAGCATTCCGAGCCGGGTTCTATTGGCCCACAGCCATGAAAAACACAAAGGAAATCGTGCGACGTTGTGTCTCCTGCCAGAAATTCGCCAACAGGCCACACGCTCCCGCCTCAGAGCTCAAGACCATACCACTATCCTGGCCGTTCGCCACCTGGGGACGCGACATTGTGGGCCCACTCAAGAAATCATCAAAGGGCGGAAGGACACACCTGCTCGTCGCAGTCGACAAGTTCACTAAATGGATCGAAGCAGTACCCATCACCAGCTCCACAGCCCTCGCGGCTGTCAACTTCATCAAATCGATCATCTTCAGGTTCGGCGTGCCACACAACATCATCACGGACAATGGCACGAACTTCACAGCCGCAGAATTCCAGAACTTTTGCGAAGAACCAGGCATCAAAATAAATTATGCATCAGTCGCGCACCCGCAGTCCAACGGCCAAGTGGAAAAAGCAAACGGCCTTGTATGCGGGGGAATCAAGAAGCGGCTCCTCGCGCCACTCGAGCAAGCCGCCGGCAACTGGGTAGAAGAACTCCCCGCGGTACTATGGAGCCTACGAACTACATCAAACACCGCGACACAGTACACACCATTCTTCATGGTGTACGGGGCAAAGGCAGTCCTACCACATGACCTCAAGTTCGGAGCACCTCGGGTCACCGGATACGAAGAAGAAGAAGCAGAAGAAGCACTACAAGATGACAAAGATATGGCTGACAATGCAAGAGATACAGCCCTGGAAAAATCAGAGGGATACCAGGACAAACTACGCACCTACCAAAGCAGTCGCTTGCGCACTAGAACCTTCAACAAAGGTGACCTAGTCCTACGGCTGATACAAGAGAAGGTCCATAAACTTGCCCCCCAATGGGAAGGACCATTCATAGTCTCAGAAGTCATCGGAGGTGGCGCCTACAGGCTGAAGAACCCGAAGACAGACGAGGACGTGGGCAACCCATTGAACGTAGCAAACTTGCGACTGTTCTATCCATAGTCCCCATCGGTCAGACATGACTGGCAACTCATGTAGCCGCCCGACCGCAATAAAATAAATGTTGCCCAAATACTGCCATCTCACAGCACTCGGGGGCTTAAGCATAAAATCCCCCCGAGAGACGCTATCGCCTACGCGATCCTAATCACAGCACTCGGGGGCTTAAGCATAAAATCCCCCCGAGAGACGTTATCGCCTACGCGATCCTAATCACAGCACTCGGGGGCTTAAGCATAAAATCCCCCCGAGAAATTCTATCGCCTACGCGATCTTAACCACAGCACTCGGGGGCTTAAGAATAAAATTCCCCCGAGAGACGCTATCGCCTACGCAGTCTTAACCAAAGCACTCGGCGGCTTAAGAATAAAATCCCCCTGAGAGACGCTATCGCCACTCAAGCGATCTTAACCAAAAGCACTCGGGGGCTTAAGAATAAAATCCCCCCGAGAGACGCTATCGCCACTCAAGCGATCTTAAACACAAACACTCGGGGGATCAAGCACAAAAACTCCCCCCGAGAGACGCTATCGTCGCTCACGCGACCTCTACATCCAAGCACTCGGGGGCTCGAGTACCACCTCCTCCCGAGAACCGCTCACACAGTCTGAAACTTAAAAATCCAAAGACATGGCCACAATCAGATGGAGCACCAAGTACTCTAAAGAAACTCTGGAGGGAGCACAGGACACAGACTCATTTAGTCTTCATCCGATCGCCAACGATCACCTAAAGACTCGGGGGCTACTCCCATCGGGAGCGCTGTCACGCACCCGATAAAATACAGAAATTAACGGAAGAACGACAAGGGAAACAAATCTCAGCCTACGCTCGACCCTCCGACTCAAGCGTAGCCTCGAGGGCTACTCCCATCGGGAGCGTTGTTGCGCACCCGACACAACCCACAGTGCAAAGTTTGGACGGACTCAAGAACAGCTCTCGATCACAAAGGACTCGAACATAGCTCCCGGTTGCAAAGAACTCGAAAACAGCTCCTGATCGCCAAGAACCCAAACACAGCTCTCGGTTGCAAAGAACTCGACGACAGTTCCTGATCGCCAAGGACTCGAACACAGTTCTCGGCTGCAGAAGGCCCAAAGATAAATTCCATCGCAAAGTCTCAAGCACAGTTTACACCACAAGGACCATCTTCAGTACAAAAAGATTCAAAGTATATTGGATAGAAGGCAGCTCTGATCACTTGAAGGCAATCCTCATTACATCGAGAACCAACCTAGTTACAAAAGACGCAAACAGTCCTACAGCATCAATCACCCAAGGAATTATGACTTCTACATGTGCGCCCATGCTGGGATGATTGGCACTAAGACAGCAAGCATCATCACAGACAAAGGAGGAGTCGAAGTAGCAGGCTCATGATGCCAATGACATAGCAAAAGGTTAAGCTCGACTTATTTGCAGAGCAGTTGAAGACGATGCTCCACCAGCTTCTTCTCCTGCTCCACTAGCTTCTTCTCCAAGCTCCGCCCGAGTTGCCAGCGAAGATGAGGCCGCCTCCAGTTCTACAAGGTCGCTTGGCGCGCCCGTTTGATCGATGGCTTGACATGGATGTCCTCTTCGGAGCTGATGGAGACGGCACCATCACCTGAGGAGTCGCTAGAAGACGGAGCTGTGAAGCTGTCGCTGCTCGACTCCTGCCAGTGCGGATCCATGCTGTTGCTGCTCGGATCGAACGCGCGGACAGTGACAGTACTTTCGCCGTCAAAACGACAGCTAAGCATATCGCCATCTCGCAGATTCAACCGCCGAGCAAACAAACTCCAACCAGAGCCAAGAAAAATAAAGCGGGAACTATCAACCTCCAAGTCAACATAAGAAGGAGATCGACAGCTCCCTTGAAGATGCAGAAACAAGCCATCTAAGCCACGTTCAGAGACAATGGCGGAAAAAGCAGAGGGAAGAAGAACGCGATTGGCGCTCTGGCCACGAACGCGTAAAAGAAAATCATAGCGCCAGAAACCCTCCTCCAAGGGAGAGGAGGAAGGCCCTGGAGCCGTACCATGGCGACCACCACGGCATGAGCGTGGTGCACGGCCACCACGGCCACGACGAACACGGCCACGGCTAGCACCTCGCCTGGGAACCATGAGAGGAAGAAGAGAAGAAGGAACAGGCAAAGCAGCAAGCTAGATAGAGGAGAAACGTTGTGGAAGCAACAGGCTTATTTATAAAACATCAACCTCCCAGCACAGAGAAGCCACGACGACAGCAGCAATTAATTCAAAAGACCAAATGTCACAGACGTCTCAGATTCCAAGACCAAGATGCTTTCCCACGGGACGCACTGTGCGTGAGACGCGTAAATTCACGCGCGTTTCCAACGCACGTATCAGAAACTCAACCAGCGCCTGCCGCACGCCACAGCGGTCATTATTATGACCGGTCATAAAGAAGTGACGGTTCACTGGCGGAGCATCCCTGACAGCCATCAAACAGAGGCATCGTTATCCTGACAAGCGGTGAAGAATACAAACAGACATCAAGACTCAGAGATTCCATCTTTCAGATCTTTTTCCCAATGAAGAAAAACATCTTACTCCCATCGGGAGAGCACATCATGAGAGTCCCAGGTGCTACCTCACCCAAAGGTCAGCAATGTGCTCGAGTGACCACTTGCACTCACGAGAGTCTCGGGTGCTCCCTCAACCCGACACAATACAAACATGCATCGCCAAGACCATACGGCGCTAGAGTCTCAGGTGCTCCCTCACCTCAAGAGCCGAAAACGGCATTCGAGTGACTACTCGCAAAGAACTCCCCGTCTGAGCACTCGAAACAAGCTCCAAGGGTGAATGAGTGAACAGCTCGCTTGATGTTTTGTTCCAAGCGGGTGCAATACTATTAGGCTCCGCGCCTCAAAAACACACATTCCTGGAACACGGTACACTGTGCCCTGATGCCACGCAAGATTAGCGTGTAGGTAAGACCCCGCTGCGAAGTTCGGCCGGGCTAGGACTTGCCGAAGAGCGATTTCACTCCCAACCTTTTCCATGCGTTGCGCATGATAGAAAAAGCCGGGCGGACGCGCCTTAGGCTATGCACATTACTGTCGGCAAATGAACACCGTAAGACCTGAAGCGGCAGGACTTTTTCTCGACACCAGTGTTCCAATCTCACGTCGAGGGACGTGGGTTTGATTGGGCTACTGCGGTATTTGCCCTAGTGCAATTCACCAAGGCTCGACCAATCGACTCCTTGGGCCCTTTCAGATTAACATCCCTCGAAACAGGTTTTGTCATGGCCACCAGACTGCCAGCGACGCACGGTTGTACCGCGCATACAAATAACTAACAAATGGATGTACTCGAGTCCCTGCGCGACTCTTCGAGTCCCCCAGGCACTCGGGGACTACTGACGAGGGGGTGACCCCACGACTCCTACGGATAAGCCTACCTGGTGTCCCTGAAGACAGAAGGCCCATGAAGATACAGCCTCGGCCCGCTAATTGGCACCGAAGTAGGAGTCTGCGACTCACAAGGAAGGTGCGAAAACCTGCCGTACGGAGCAAGCTAGGGTTAGGAAAGCTTACCTGTAAACGTAGATGAACTCCTCGAGACCTAGCCCAGTATATAAGGGCTAGGAGGGGCGACGCCAAAGGGCAATCAATATCATCTGTAACCCTAGCCTTGGGCGCTGCTCCAGCCTTGGCATCCACTGTAATCGCATCTCCCCCATCAATAATATCGAGCAGGAGCGTGCCTTCCTGTTTGCCGACGAGCTATCGTCCAACCTGTGCTTCTCATGACTAACCCAGGGTCCCTGACCATGGGATTTGCCGGGGTTGATCCCCGTCACCTGGCAACAAAGGCCTTCGCATGAAACTTAGCAATGTTATTAATCAGCGCAATCGGTCTAAATTGGCGAATAGAATCCGCCCCTCTAACTTTAGGGATCAAGGAGAGCACCGCCAAGTTAAGACGAGAGATGTCCACGGTTCCAAGACAGAACCCTTGAATGATAGCATACACCAAATGCTTGAGGACCGCCCAAAATTTCTGGAAAAAAGCATTTGAAAAGCCGTCCAGGCCAGGAGCAGAATAAGAATTAGACGAAAAGACCCCATCATCAATCTCCTCACATGAGAGGGAATATAGGAGCGCACAATTATCCTCATCAGAAACACGAGAAGCATCCAGCGTCAAAGCCGGGAAATAGAGATAGCAACCAATGGTTTCGCACTAAGGAGAGAGGCAAAGAAGGTAAAAATATGCTCTTAATAATAGAGGGGTCCCCGACAGAGGAGCCATCAATGGTAAGGCGACAGATCAAGCTTCTCCTCCTACGGCCATCGGCAATAGCGATAAAATAACTCGTGAGACGGTCCCCTTTGAACAACCAAGAAACCCACCCACGTTGCCGCTAGAACTCCTCGTCAACTTTATGCAGCTCAAGAAAAAAATCTTCCAAGGCATAACGTAGCTTCCAACCAGTAGCATCCAAACAAGCCGAATCAGCCACACTGTCGAGAGCCACAATGCGGTTAAGGAGGTCCCATTTAGCCTTCTGATCCACAGAAACATGGTTGGCCGACCAGTCGCGAAGAAAATGGCGAAGTAATCTTGAACAGTGTCTCCAATCATCAATGGGGCCAAAGAAACGATGGCCATAAAGGAAAAATGGAAAACAATTCGAAGAGATCAGAGGCACAAAACCATCCACCATCAGCCAAGAGGAGCCGAAACGGAAGATTTTAGGGCGCACCAGAACACGGGAAGCAGAGGAGAGAAGCAGAGGGGTGTGATCCGAGCCAACATGGGGAAGAGCACACAAGGAGGCATTGGGGAAGAAACCATCCCACTCAGGGGAAATGAGGACCCTGTCTAGGACCGACCGAATGGGAGAGCATTGATGATTAGACCAGGTGTATCTTGCCCCCAAGCGCGGCAGTTCTCAGGGGGCCTCATCAGCGATGAAGTCATTAAACAGGGTCACCCTAGTCCAATAGAAGTTGGAAAAACTCTTCTCAGCTGGGTTTCTGAACAAGTTAAAGTCCCCACCAATAGCAACAGGGAGCGAGGATAGGGCCAACTTGGCAGACAACTCCGCAAGAAAAACTGAAGCATAAGAGTGATCAGCAGGCCCATACACGACGACCAATTCCCAGGAAAACCGCGACCCAATAGACGTGAGCTCGATAATGATGAAATAGGTGCCGAGGCTAACATTACCAACCAAAAAATCATCACAAGAAGCCCCCACCAGGATGCCACCCGCCGAACTAACAGCAGGAAGCCAGTTCCACCAAAATAGATCCGTCCCACCAATGGCATCAAGTTCAGCAGTAGATAAGGATTCCCTTTTGGTTTCAAGAAGACAAAGAAGGTTAATAGAATGCAGATGGATATAATCACGTAACTGGTCACGGCGCCCCATAGCACCGATCCTACGAATATTCTAGAAGAGAGCGTTCATTTGGAAGATTTTTAATGCGAAGACTTGACCTGCGCACCGTAGGGCAAGTGGAGATCTTAACAACACACTTCCTACCACGCAAGGGCGGTCGGGTTGGGCCACTACCCAACCCAACATCACCACCCACAACAGGCACACTACCAACCTCACCAATAGGAGGCGAACGAGTCGCAGCCGCATTGGCCTTGGCAATAGCAGCTTGTGCAAGCTCGTTAGCGCGAAGAACCGAAATCTTTGCGTGGGGCGAGACCCGCAGATCACCCAGCACAATCCCTGAATCAGAAGCCACAGCGAAAAAATGTGAATCGGGAAGGGAAGACTAAACCGAACGAACAGGCGAACAAGGGGTACTGGGGGAGAGAAAGGCATACCAATAGGATCATCACGAGCCGCCGCACGCCGCTCCGCACGCTGGATCACCGAAAGCCCACATCCCGAGACGGGCCTGCTCTTCCGAGAAGTGGACACAGGAATTTTGATTCCATGAGACGGGATAGAAGGCGAGGTAGGGTGATCATCCGCAGCAATCCCCAAGTCGTGCTCCAGGTTGCGGTACAGGCCGGCTTTGGAGAATTTGGAGAGTGCCGCAGCTTCCTCCGCCCTGGCTTTGGCCTGAGCCGATGTCTTGCGGACCGTCTTGTGCTTGCGGGAGAGAGGGGGCCCATCCACCTGGGTATCCGCCTCATGGGGCGACGAGTCGACGATGCCAGAAAGCGAGGGGGAACCAGCACGTCCTAGCCGATTGGAGCACACGGCCGAGACCGGAGACACACCAACAGGGTCCACCGACACGGGGTTCACAGGAGAAGGGGAGGGATCGCCCTCAAGAATAGATTCCATGGCATCCTTGTAGACATGCTTCTTCCCACTGTCGCGATCAGGAGCACGGTTCAGTTACAATTTCTGAATGCGGGGGCCGAGCACCTCCCACTCTTGAGCGGTGAATGGAGGGCCACTAGGTCCACTCCCCTTCTGGCTGCCATCCTTGGGATCGTCGTAATGGGGAGCCGGGGTGGGGGAGGAGGAGGCGGTGGGGATGAGTTCCTCACAGGCGCCCCTTCACCCTGCCCTTAATGCGAAAGGCCTTGATCCCAGGGATGAACTCCACGAACCCATGAACCAAAGGGGGGTTCCAAACCCAGATGGACACAGGAACCATCCCCTGGCGGCATAAGGATCCCTCATCCACGGCTACAGGCTTCCCCACCAGATCAGCGAAAGCAAGGATACCAGCAACATAGCGCATCTTAGGAAGATAGCAAGGACATCCTCCAATAAAACCATAGATTCAACTAGTGAACCAAACGAGTGATCCACATCTGTGGCCTCTTTCACCGAGATGACCAGGTGGTGGATAGGCAACGTGAAAGTCGCACTCTTGGAGACCATACTGAGACTTTCCTTGGAGGGGAAAACCTCCCCAAAATCCTTCTCAGATATCTGCTCCAGTTGCCAATCTCAGTCATCGGCTCCCCACTCGCGCAGTTCTTCAGCCAGCCACTCCAAGGACGCCTCCCCTCCATGACAGTAATAACAGTAGTGTTGAGGATCTTGGGGACAGCCACCACTGCCTGCCCGCCCCCTTCCATGACAAAGAACCCACAACAAGGAAGCCCATGACTATTATGTTTTACCACCGGGGCAGGGTAGCGAGAGGTGCAATCAGCCGTGAGGTGCTCATCCTTCCGACGGATCAAACAAAAAGGCGGCAACTGGCCTTCCGACTGAAAGTGGTCTGGCTTGTGGCAAGCAAAACAAGTGAGGTGGCCTGAGGAACCCTTGTCCCTCCCCCCCCCCCCCCCGCCATGCTAGATCCAGCACCACTAGAGCCCAAAGGAGGGGGAAGCAAACCAGGACCTGCAAATGAGCCACCACCACCATCACGATCTCCAAACTTCCTCTTGTTCGAGTAGCCAAATCCAGACGAGTTGCGACCCCACCAAAATTGCGGCCATAGCCAGATCCGTACTGGATCGGACCACGCCGCAAACCAAAGCCAGCGGGAGGTTGCCGAGGAAGCGGGGGGGGGGAGGTAACAAATCTGAGCCCGCCGAGCCGGAAGGACCGCCCACAGGTCCCGTGGAACCACGAGGGCGCGCAACATTCGCAGCCGCCTCCCAATGATCAGCAGCCATGGCAGCGGCCTTGCGGCGCTACTCCTCCACGAACCAGGGGGCGGGGCTCCCCAATCTGCAGATCCCTTGGAGGCAGCCTCCCGGGACGCCTTCTCGGACTCCAAACGTGCACGCAGCGCCGCCTCGACCTTGGCTCCATCGGCATCACCTTCCGGTCGAGCATCAGCCCCTGCCCCCACCAAGGATGGATCAGTCGAGCCACACTGCTCTATGGTGACCACCGAGGCGAACGGACGGAGGAGAGGAGGAGGTGGAGGCGCTAAGACAATGCGACGCGGCGGGGTGGGGAAGAATAGAGAGCGGCGGAGGTCACGTGGCGCCGCAGGATAACCTAGGGTTAGGTCGCAGCACCAATGCCGGATCCATAAGAATCCACGCGGAATAGGGCGAGGAGGGCCGGAAGAGCTCGGACCAGGAGGAGGGCGCTCAATGCATGGGCCCAAGCCTGCACGAGGGGGGGTTAACTAAAGGGGGGAATTCATGCGCGAAAAAAGAAAAGAGGCCAGATCCAAGCGTCCCCGTCGGAGGCCCATCGGCCCATCCAACCGGACCTCCACCGATTCGAACGCACCCAGATCTAGGGTTTCCGCACGCTCCAACGACGCCGCCGCAAGGGATGCCGGTGAGGTCTCCACCTCCTCCACCGAGCCCGGTGAACCCATAATACTTGGAAGAGGGGAGGGAGGAGGAGCACGCCTAGCTCCACGGCGCTGGCCACGGTTCCAGCCCGGTTCAGGTGGCGCCAACACACACGCAAAGCCACGGCCGCAGCCACCGAGGGCGAACTTCCGCCGAGATGCGGTCACCACCGGCGGTGGAGGGCACGAGGGAAGACCCCCCAAGTTCTCCTCGTCCTCCGAATCAGACCACTGCTCATCAGCCAATGCCCAGAACTTATTGAGCCTCTTGCCAAGCGCAACATCCACAGGGACCTCGAGAATGACGGGGGCAGGAGGAGGTCCCGTCCGCTCCACCACCAGCTCAGAAAGACACAACAGAAGCTGAGGGGTGCACGGAGTGGAGGAAGAGGGGAGACCCACCGGCCGAAGAACAGGGGAGGCCGGCGTTGCCAGAGACAGGAGCACGGGGGAGGGGGAGCACGGGGGGTGGGGGGAGGGGAGCGGGGGTGAAGCCATCAATTTTGGCGTTCTATTTGCAGTGTTTATTTTAGCAATATGGCCGACTCCTTTTATGCGTAGCATACGCTTTTTTTTTAGGAATACAGTACAACTCTGACGCTCACATACACGAGTATATAATCACACCTATGACGCACACACGTACACCCTACCTCTATGAGCATCTTCGTAATACTGAGCCGGTACATCATTTTGAGATTAACGAAGTCATCACCTCGTCTTCGACGGGAACGTTTCCTCCCACTAAAAGTGCATCACCGGAAGCCCTGGAATAAATTCATGAAAATGCGAGCACCATTGTCAAATCTGGGATTTAAACTCTGTGTCACCTAACCAAGTTGAGGATGCCAGGTACAGGGAAAAAGTTTCATCGAGATAAACACAAGTAACGAATAGTAAAGGACAAAATGGAAAGTTCAGACTAAAGAAAGACACGAGTCCAAGGAGATTAAACAAAAAAACACGAGTCCAAGCAGCTTAGTGCTTCACGTTAACATATTTCCTTTGCCCACATGGAAAATTAGATTTGTATATGTACATATCAAAGAGCAAGGGGCAAAGAGATTAGCAAAATACTTTTGTTTTATAATAAAATGTGTATATAATAGAAATTTAAACGTAACAAATCATGGATGGACAATCGAGACCCAAAATACATCAACATTTAGGTGTCAACAATCTATATTAAAATTCTCTATAAAAAACTAATTTATCATGGTGTGCATTTTAATTACACTGGTTGAGAATCTAAAAATCAATACAAGAACTAAAGCATGAAAACGCCTCAGTTCAAATTAAGTTTCTTTCTAAAAATAGTCATGAGAATTCTAAAGCATGAAAGCATCTACAATAAAGATGCATTAAAACTGTTTAAAAAGTATTGCCATTAATGTATGCAAACATATATGGGATAAATACCAAAGTCGTATTGATGGAAAAATATATATGATTAGTTTTCTAACATTTTAATTTATTTTGTTGTTTCATAATAAAACTTTTAGCTGAAATTATGAATTAGAAGATGCAAATAATCAAGTACACCATGTATTGTGGAACATATGAAACTACAGTATAATTATATGAGAAGGACACTACAACCAACATTAAAAAAGGGGTCAAGTCAAGGAAATTATATGCTATTTCAATATTGTACGCAAGATGAGTTCATTTTGCAGTAATTACTTTATTTGAAAGATACTAATGGGAGTGACGAGCAAACAATCAAATCAAAATTTCATTTCTGAAAAGAAACGAGCAAGGTGAGAGATTGTTAAAATAGTAGTGTGTTGAACTAAAGAGCAAAGTCATTCTATCGAGCTAACTAAGTTTTTCTTTGAAATATATATTTTGTACGAAATTTTGCCAAAGATCATGTTTAGATGCAATACACGTATTTACAATAAGTTCTTGGTCAAAGACATTCAAAAACTTATAAAATATCATGAATGGTTAGGCCTCATTCGGTATCATTGCTAATTGATAATGTAGAATAAAAATAGACCGAAATGAATGTGTGAAGCTTAATTTCATAAATACAATTCTTAAAATATTTATAATATTTTGATTGTCGAAGGGATAATACATATATATCATCGATTTACTTTCAATAGTAGCATTACATATAGCATCTTCACATGAAAAATGGTATTTAAACTTTTGATCTATGGAGTCTGGAGACCCTATTAAAAGCTAAAATGGTATGTGTAGATATAAATATAAATCTAGCCGCGCAAATGCACTGGCCACTATGCTAGTTTTCCATTAAGGAAAATGCAGCATGGCTCCAGGAGTTTTGACAGAAAAGTGAAGAGGGATAAAATCACCCAAAAATGTGTTCCATGATCAGGAAAGTTTTTCTGATTTTACAAAATTACTTTGAATCAATTTGGTGAAAGTAAAATCAGTGGAATTTCAATTAAATTCAAATGTGGTTTGAACTAAACATGCATTTTTAGGGGGTGAAAAATGAATGTAAATTCATGGAATACATGGGGTTTGGCTATGCAAAGTTTGGATCTGACGGGAGATCATGGCTAACATGGAAAAAAATCAAACAACACCTTTCTTTAACCCCCAAGGTGAAATGGGACTCAAACATGGATTCAACGCTTGATCACCACATGGTAATACATCTTGTAGCATCATGCCAAGTTTGAGACTTAGGGGAGAAATAAAAAATACAAGATGCAAGTGGAAATTGCTCTTGAGCTATTACAACTATCCCCGTGCTAAGACTACTCTGTTGAGGTGTAACATTACAAATTTTAGACAACTTGATAATGAACATCTTGCTCAATCTTGGGAACGTATGAAATCTCTTGTTAAGTATTTCCTTACTCATGGATTGACTACTTGGATGGTTATCCAGACTTTCTATGCATGATTAAACTTTGCCTCGCGGAATCTGTTAGACTTGGCTACGGAAGGAACCTTTATGTCAACCACACTTGATGTTGCTACAAAGCTATTAGATAATATGATAACAAACTACTCTCAATGGCACACCGAACGATCTCCAACAGGTACGAAGGTAACTCTATTGAGGAGATGTCCTCTTTAAATGAAAAGGTTTACTTGATCATGTCTTTACTTACTAAACAAGTGCTTGTTGATCCTCCTGATTTACCTTTAAATTCTTTGGTTGCTCAAGAGAGAGAGCAAATATATATATATATATATATATATATATATTAATTTTATTTCTAGGAAAAACTTTAATAACAATGCTTATATGAGTAAATTTGGTAACAACAATCGTAGGCCATTCCGCTGCAATAATTTTTATGTGAACAACAACAATTATCCTAGTAACAAAAACTCCACTTCTGAATTAGAGAGCTTTCTTAAGGACTTTATTACCTCTCAAAAAGCTTTCAATGAGAACCTAGAGGAAAAATGTCACAACCCCAAGTTACGTATGTGCTAGGAATAGCAAGTTACTTTGCATCATGTAAAAATTTCAAAAAGAAATTGAAATGGGGGAAAACAAAAGCACCAAATGAATTTTATTTAAATGGCCACCCTAAAAATGTCTTCCAAAAACCCGCTATTTTTTTGAAAAGTCTTATAAATATGCAGGATCACATATAAAGTGAAGTGGGTCCCACTGCATGCTCCAAAAAAATTAAAAAAATCCAGAAAGGGCTTGGAAATTAAATAATACCCCTATTTGAATTGAAATTCAAATAATTTGAATTTCCAAAATTCTCAAAACTTGGGAGTGGCTAGTTATATGCCATGTAAATCCATATTAAAATTTTGGGAATTTATAAAATGATGTGTTATTTATTTTATACAGAGCAAACAAAGGTCAGAAAAAAAGGAAAGAGGCCTTACCTGGCTCGGGCCCAACTAGCAGAAGCTAGGCCCAGCCCACCTCGTAGCCTTGTCGTCTTCCTCCCCGCCGCTCCAAGCAGCTCGCTGGAGGCAGAGCACGCCGACAACGCCACCGCGACGCCTCGCGCCTTCCAGGCCTCCCCGTACGCATACACTCGTCGAGGAGACGTGCAATACACCCCGCCTCCATTCCTGATGAGGACATCTCTACGAATGTTACACCCACATCTTCACCAACTACACATACTGGACCAGTTACTAGAGCACGTGCACGTCAACTAAATTATCAGGTACTTTCGTTTCTTGCGAATCCTTCTAATGTTCATGAACATATGATGCTGCCTAAATTAGATACTTTTGTTTCGCTTATGAATGAAGGACCTAGCATGGACAAGAAGGACGGTCATTGGAGCGGGATCAAGCATGGAGAAGAAGGTGCGCGCGCGGGAAAGAACAATGGAGCTTCCAGTGGGGATTTTCGCACTTTGAAGCCACCATAAGGCATGCATGAAGGCTTGGACGAAATACACGAGATGCCACTTCATTATTTTCGTCCAAGAGCAATTATAGGTGCTGCGTCACCTTAATATTGGGCTGGGCCCATGTAATTTCGAAATACCACATTATAGGCTGTTTTTAGAGTCCGTATGTGTGGGGAAACCGAGTTAGGGTTGTTTTCGGACCCCACCTCCAAGGGGTCACGAAAATCCCCTCTGTTCCCCCATATATACAGCCCTTAGGGCATCGTTTAGACTTGGGTTTTAATTAGATATAAGTTAGCCATAGCCGCAACTTCGAGCTCTTCCTTTGTGTCCTCCGACCAGGCCAAGACCTCATTGGAACCCCAACTTTCGTAATCATTCATCTTATATTCGCAATATCCAGATTGCAATTCTTAGTTCTTGCTTGTTCTTCGATTGCTTGCAGGAATTAGACCTTCGTGGTCAGGTTGATCGTGCATCCGCGGGATCAATAACCTCTCGGAGTTGGTTTAGCGATCGCTAAGGCGCAACATCTTCGCACGTTCGTAGTCGGATCGTGAAAGTCGCCTCCACCATAATCGATCTCCACCATCTCATCGAAACATCGGGACACCTTCGCCTCTATCAAGTGGTATCAGATTTCCAGGTTGCTCGGTGAGATTTACCAGTTTTCGTAGTCTAGATTGGTTCTGTTCTTCATACCTACAGTTCACTAAAAAGCCAACAAAAAAATTAGGGTTAGATCATCACGTCCCAAAACAGTCCGAGCCTTTGTCCAGTTTTCTTTACAGTAGTTTGCATTGTTGAATTTGCGGTTGCATCGTTGTGTCGAGTTGCTGATCTTAGCGTCTAGTTACCTTAGAGTTTCGAGTTCTGATCACAGTTTGTCACGCCGCCGCCGCACAGTAGTACACCACCACGTTCCGCCAATCCGAGTCCAGATACACCACCACGTTCCGCCAAGCCGAGTCCATACACACCACCACAACCTACCATCCGAGTTGAGTTCCATCACCTGTTCGGTTTGTGATCTCTCCGTAGCCAGATTAGTTTTGAGTTGATTAGAGTCGGATTTCACCAATCTTTTGTCGTACGTAGAAGGAGGTGATTTCCAAAAAAAAAAAAAAAAAGAGTCTGGCACGCTTTCCAGAGCAGTTTTTAGGCCAAAAATTTCGGGGGTAAATTTTTTTTTCGCCCATACGTTCCTTAGGTCCAGAAACTCATTTTGAGACGTTCGCCACCATAGTGATTTTTTCGCACTTTTTCAGCCACCGCAGTCCCGCATCGCAAAACAAAAAGAGCAAAAAAAAAAGACAAAAAAAAATATATTCAGAGTGTGCTTCTCAGTTGATTACGTGCCGCGCCGTGTTTTCGTTGGTGTTTTAGGCTCGCGTCGCTAGTACGGTCTAGCCTAGGATCAGCACAGTACCGACGTCGAGTGTTTATTCAACTTTGCATCTCTGTTTTGATTACTGTTGAGCTTTTTGCTACCATATTTGTCAAGCCTACCTACAGCTCCACATATATTCTACTTCGTGCGGTTGACACCTCCTGGCCATCGCTCTACCACATCTCTGAGAGTTTTGACCCGTTGGTTGTACATCACCACCTGCTGCTAGGTAAGAATCGGTAAGAACGAAAGAAAAGCTTGACGGATTTGTGCTTTCCACCACCCCAAATCCCATTAGTAGAAGTAGGATCATACTTCTGTGTGTTTTCTATTTCTGCTAACCATGCCAGGATCCCATGATGAAGTGGCGCTGGATGCACCTGATTGGGAGAATATGACAAACAAAGCATTACATGATAAATTTGCACAAATGATGTCTGAACAGGTGAATGACATCGAGAACAGATTTACAGAGGCGATTGATGGTGTGGAGAAGATGATCGACACCAAGCTCGACGCCAAGTTTACTGAGTTGCTCGCACGCCTACCTACACAGCCTGCTGCCGCTCCAGCACAGCCACCGCCACTACCACGTGCATGACGGATTCTGTTTCCGAGAGGACAAGCTGCTGGTATTGGTGCTCCTCCTGCTGCTGCAGTACCTGCTTCTGCTGCCTCTGACGTCGGCCAGGACGACAACTACGAGGGTGATTACGAGGAGGAGGTGGAACAAGAAGCGGCCTATGAACAGCCAGCTGGACGTCGAGGTCCCAACATTCGCCACGGTCGACACCAACCACCCCCTCAGGTACGCGATGATGAACATGTGCCTAAACTTAAATTGAATCTAAAGCCGTTTGAGGGTAGATATATTCCTGATGCTTATCTTACTTGGGAGTTAGAAACTGAACAACGCTTTACATGTTTACAATATCCTGAGAATAGACGTGTTACTGCCGCTGTTTGTGAATTCACGGGTTTTGCATCTATTTGGTGGTCTGAACATTGTAGATTCCATGCTAATAATATTCCAGCTACTTGGGCTGCTTTAAAAGATGCTATGCGTACTCGCTGGGTTCCTCCTTATTATCAACGTGAATTGCTACAAAAATTACAGCGTTTGAGACAAGGAAAAAATTCTGTAGAGGAATATTATCAAGAATTACAAACTGGATTGATTAGATGCGGCCTAGTAGAGGATAATGAAGCTATGTTTGCACGTTTTATAGGTGGCTTAAACAGGGAGATACAAACTATTCTAGAATACAAGGACTATGCTACTATTACTCGTTTGTTTCATCTTGCTTGTAAAGCTGAACGTGAAGTGCAGGATCGACAGGCCGCTACGAGACCTAACTTTTTTGCAGGAAGAAATACATCATGGACATCGCGTGGAGCTTCTACATCCACACGTCCTGCTGCACCACCATCTACTTCAGCCGCTCATTCTTACAGGGAGCCACCAAAACAGCCAGCGCCACCATTCAAGGGTGCACAGAGTGGTCCAGCGGCGAGTTCTTCTTCATCCATGGCTTCCACAGGGCAAACACGAGATCGTGATATTAAATGTCGCAGGTGCCAAGGTGGAGGTCACTTCGCAAAAGACTGTCCCTCCAAGCGTGTGATGATTATTACGACGGATGGTGGGTATGAGTCAGCGAGTGACTATGATGAGGAGACTTTAGTTCTCATTGCTCATGAGGAACAGGGTGCCCATGATGATGCTCATGATATAGAGTATATGGCTCCTGATGATGCAGATAAATATGCTAGTTTGGTTGCTCAACGTGTGTTAAGTGTGCAGGTAACGAAGGCTGAGCAAAACCAGAGGCATAATTTGTTCCACACAAAGGGAGTGGTGAAAGAACGTTCGGTTCGCATCATCATTGACGGAGGGAGTTGCAACAACTTGGCTAGCATGGAGTTGGTGGAGAAGCTATCTCTCACCACAAGACCACACCCCCATCCTTACTATATTCAGTGGTTTAACAATAGTGGTAAGATTAAGGTAACCCGTTCTGTTCGTGTGCACTTTAGCATTGCTGCATATGCTGATTATGTTGATTGTGATGTGGTACCCATGCAAGCATGCTCTCTTTTACTTGGTAGACCATGGCAATTTGATAGGAATGTTGTACACAATGGTAGGACAAATCAGTTTACTCTGGTTCATCAGGATAAAAATATTGCTTTACTTCCTATGTCTCCTGAACAAATTGTGAAAGATGATCTTGCTAGAGCTAGTAAAGCTAAACAGGAGAAAAATAAGAGTGAAAATGAGATAGCAGCCAAAGAATTTGAGCAACAACATAAGACTAATAGCAAATCTTCTTCTGCTGTTTCTAATGAAATTAAATTGACTAGTCCAACTTTGCTTGCTAGTAAAGTTGATATTTCAGATTTGGATGTTAGTCAATATGTGTGCTATGCTTTTGTGTGCAAAGAAGCTTTGTTTTCATTTGAGGAATTGCCTCCTTTGCCTCCTGTTGTCACTGACCTTTTGCAGGAGTTTATTGACGTCTTTCCACAAGACGTACCACCGGGATTACCACGTATTCGAGGGATTGAGCATCAGATTGACTTAATTCCCGGTGCTTCGTTGCCCAACCGTGCGCCATACCGTACCAATCCGGAGGAGACGAAGGAGATTCAGCGTCAAGTACAAGAGCTACTCGACAAAGGTTACATACGTGAATCCCTTAGTCCTTGTGCTGTTCCTGTTATATTAGTCCCTAAAAAGGATGGAACATGGCGTATGTGTGTTGATTGTCGAGCCATTAATAATATTACTATTCGTTATCGTCATCCTATTCCTAGGTTAGATGATATGCTTGATGAATTAAGTGGCTCTACCATGTTTTCCAAAGTTGATTTGCGTAGTGGATACCATCAAATTCGCATGAAATTAGGAGATGAATGGAAAACGGCATTTAAAACTAAGTTTGGATTATATGAGTGGTTAGTCATGCCTTTTGGGTTAACTAATGCACCTAGCACTTTCATGAGATTAATGAACGAGGTTTTACGTGCTTTCATTGGACGATTTGTGGTAGTCTATTTTGATGATATACTGATTTATAGCAAATCTTTGGAGGAACATTTGGATCATTTACGTGCTGTTTTTATTGCTCTACGTAATGCACGTTTGTTTGGTAACCTTGGGAAGTGCACCTTTTGCACCGACCGAGTATCGTTTCTTGGCTATGTTGTTACTCCGCAGGGAATTGAAGTTGATAAAGCCAAGATCGAGGCGATTGAGAGTTGGCCACAGCCCAAAACGGTCACACAAGTGAGGAGTTTTCTTGGACTCGCTGGATTCTATAGGCGTTTTGTGAGAGATTTCAGCACCATTGCTGCACCTCTCAATGAGCTTACACGCAAGGATGTGCCTTTTACTTGGGGTACCGCACAGGAAGAAGCCTTCGCGGTATTGAAAGATAAGTTAACACATGCTCCTTTGCTCCAACTTCCTGATTTTAATAAGACTTTTGAGCTTGAATGCGATGCTAGTGGGATTGGTTTGGGAGGTGTGTTATTACAAGATGCTAAACCTGTTGCATACTTTTCTGAAAAATTGAGTGGGCCTAGTCTGAACTATTCTACTTATGATAAGGAATTATATGCTCTTGTTCGGACATTAGAAACTTGGCAACATTATTTATGGCCCAAAGAATTTGTTATACATTCTGATCATGAATCTTTGAAACACATAAGAAGTCAAGCAAAACTTAATCGTAGACATGCTAAGTGGGTTGAATTTATTGAGACTTTCCCTTATGTCATTAAACACAAGAAGGGGAAAGATAATATTATTGCTGATGCTTTGTCTCGTCGTTATACTATGCTTTCACAACTTGACTTCAAGATATTCGGTTTAGAGACAATCAAAGATCAATATGTAAATGATGCAGAATTTAAAGATGTATTGCAGAATTGTAGAGAGGGTAGAACATGGAACAAGTTTGTCCTTAATGATGGGTTTGTGTTCCGTTCTAACAAGCTATGCATTCCAGCTAGCTCTATTCGTCTTTTGTTGTTGCAGGAGGCGCATGGAGGAGGATTAATGGGACACTTTGGCATGAAGAAGACGGAGGACGTACTTGCTACACACTTCTTTTGGCCAAAGATGAGACGGGATGTTGAGCGTTTTGTTGCTCGCTGCACTACATGTCAAAAAACTAAGTCACGACTCAATCCTCATGGTTTATACATGCCTTTACCTGTACCTAGTGTTCCGTGGGAGGACATATCCATGGACTTTGTTTTAGGCTTGCCTCGAACAAAGCAGGGGAGGGATAGCATATTTGTTGTCGTGGATAGATTTTCTAAGATGGCACATTTTATACCATGTCATAAAAGCAATGATGCTGCTAATGTTGCTGATTTATTCTTTCGTGAGATTATTCGCTTACATGGTGTGCCCAATACTATTGTCTCGGATCGTGATACTAAGTTTCTTAGCCATTTTTGGAGATGCTTATGGGCTAAGTTGGGGACTAAACTACTTTTTAGTACTACCTGTCATCCCCAAACTGATGGACAAACTGAAGTAGTCAATAGGACTTTGTCTACTATGCTTAGGGCTGTTTTAAAGAGTAACTTGAAAATGTGGGAAGAATATTTACCTCATATTGAATTTGCTTATAATCGTTCATTTCATTCTACCACTAAAATGTGCCCTTTTGAGATTGTTTATGGTTTTCTACCTCGTGCGCCTATTGATTTGTTGCCTCTTCCCTCTTCGGAGAAGGTTAATTTTGATGCTAAGCAACGTGCTGAATTGATATTAAAAATGCATGAGTTAACTAAAGAAAACATTGAGAAAATGAATGCTAGATACAAGCTTGCTGGTGATAAGGGTAGAAAGCATGTTGTGTTTGAACCAGGAGATCTTGTTTGGTTACATCTACGTAAAGATAGGTTTCCTGATTTGCGCAAGTCTAAGTTAATGCCACGAGCTGATGGTCCTTTTAAGGTTTTACAGAAAATTAATGATAATGCATATAAACTTGAGCTACCTGCAGATTTTGGGGTTAGTCCCACATTTTACATTTCAGATTTGAAACCTTATTTGGGAGAAGATAATGAGCTTCCGTCGAGGACGACTTCAATTCAAGAAGGGGAGGATGATGAGGACATCTCTACGAATGTTACACCCACATCTTCACCAACTACACATACTGGACCAGTTACTAGAGCACGTGCACGTCAACTAAATTATCAGGTACTTTCGTTTCTTGCGAATCCTTCTAATGTTCATGAACATATGATGTTGCCTAAATTAGATACTTTTGTTTTGCTTATGAATGAAGGACCTAGCATGGACAAGAAGGACGGTCATTGGAGCAGGATCAAGCATGGAGAAGAAGGTGCGCGCGCGGGAAAGAACAATGGAGCTTCAAGTGGGGATTTTCGCACTTTGAAGCCACCATAAGGCATGCATGAAGGCTTGGACGAAATACACGAGATGCCACTTCATTATTTTCGTCCAAGAGCAATTATAGGTGCTGCGTCACCTTAATATTGGGCTGGGCCCATGTAATTTCGAAATACCACATTATAGGCTGTTTTTAGAGTCCGTATGTGTGGGGAAACCGAGTTAGGGTTGTTTTCGGACCCCACCTCCAAGGGGTCACGAAAATCCCCTCTGTTCCCCCATATATACAGCCCTTAGGGCATCGTTTAGACTTGGGTTTTAATTAGATATAAGTTAGCCATAGCCGCAACTTCGAGCTCTTCTTTTGTGTCCTCCGACCAGGCCAAGACCTCATTGGAACCCCAACTTTCGTAATCATTCATCTTATATTCGCAATATCTAGATTGCAATTCTTAGTTCTTGCTTGTTCTTCGATTGCTTGCAGGAATTAGACCTTCGTGGTCAGGTTGATCGTGCATCCGCGGGATCAATAACCTTTCGGAGTTGGTTTAGCGATCGCTAAGGCGCAACGTCTTCGCACGTTCGTAGTCGGATCATGAAAGTCGCCTCCACCATAATCGATCTCCACCATCTCATCGAAACATCGGGACACCTTCGCCTCTATCAATTCCCCTCCTCTGGCTCCTCCTTCCCCCTCTCCCTCGCCGTGTTCTTACCCGCCCGTAACTCGCTGCGGTGCGCGCCGCTGCACCCGCATGGCCAACGACCACGAGCCACTGCACTGTTGTGTCCATCGTCTCCGCCACCTACGTCTTCATCGCCCCGCGTGAGAAATTGAGCCAAGGAGCCCCGTGCACGGAGTCCCCTTCGTCGTCTTCGTCGCCGGCCGCCGTGGATCCCGGAGAGCAATTCATCTCCGGCCGCCTTCCCCACCTCTCCCCGACCTCACCAACCTATTCATGTGAGCTCCGCCATCCCCCCCCCCTCATCTCGAGCTCCTACCTGTGGCCTCTATCCCCGTTTTCACCATGGCCAAACCCCGGCCGCAGCGGAGCTCGACGCCGGCGTGGCCTCAGGACTCCCCTGAGCCGCCCGTTCGCTCCATGCGATGCGCGCTACCACGCTGTGCCCGTAGATTCCCTCGGCGCAGCAAGCCATGGATAAATGATGTGTCCACAGCGGGCGCCGCCGCGTTCAGTAGCCACAGGCGGCTAAACACCGGCCGTCCTGACATGGCCACCATTAGGGCCCTAACCCCTCTGGTTAGTTGACCCTAGGTCAATGACATGTGGGGCCAGCCCACTAATTAACCCAGGGATTTAAATTAAACAGGGGATTAACCCCCTGTGTCATTGACAGGTGGGGCACTCTTGCCAGTTTGACTGGTCAGCCCCTCTGACGTCATGCTGAGGCAAGGCTGGCGCAGTAAAGGTTTTCTGATTAAAAATATTCCATAAAAGGCAAAAAACTTGTAAATTCAATAACTTTTTATCCACAACTCCAAATTAAATAAATAATATATGAAAAATTATCAAAAAAATGCAAGGAATATGAATATGAAATTTGTTTACATGTTCAAACATTTTAAAATGGGGTAACAGTAGCAAATGTGCATATGGAACATTTTGAATTCAAATTTGGAGTTTGAATTTGCAAACCTTTTGCAATACACTTCAATTAAATGGAATTTGTCACAAACCAGTACCATGTACATCATATTATACCACTTGATCATGTTTTTGTGCATTGTTCATTTATATTTATTGCTATCTTGTGTTGATTGCTATCGGTAGAGGTGGAAACTGAACCGGAGGTCATCCCTGAAGCAGAAGACCGGTAACCCGTGTATCGTCAGCAAGGCAAGAAAACCCCATTGATCATGTCGATAAAATCCTAGTTCCCTCTCATTCTCTCTTATGCATGTTTAGGATGTCACCATGATGCGTTTCTATCACATAGTTGAACCCATTCCGATGCATGACCTATCATTTTGTCACCGTCTTAAGCAAACTACAATCCTAGCAGATGTAGGAGTTGAATGTTGATCATGTGGCCAATGCAACTGTTACTTCTTATTGCATGCTTAGTGTTACAATGAGGTTACATTCATGTGAGTTGGGATGGTAGTGATCATGATGATGATGGTGGAAATGTGTTGGTGAACTTGACCTAAACAAGGTGAACAATGAGAGGTTGTGTACGAGTACACAGTTGGTTGTCTCGTTGAACATTGCCTTAAGCCCGAGTTCTTGTATGGTAATCCGAGACAAAGAGTAAAACCACACATTGGGCTCACTGACCCCTCTCGACCTATTAACTCACCCTGGTCCAAGTCCAGGAGTCACACCTAGTTCGGGCTTTCCATTCGGCATATGCATGGAAAGATAAAAGAAGTGAAATGTTGCTTTCATGGTAGGGCTTGTAGCACATGGCTTGTCAAGCGGAGAACCATCCGGCGAGGTGGGCTTGCCAGTCGTGCCTAGATGGTTTGAGTCCTGACCGGAAACTCGGCCGGAATTCCAGTTGGGTTTGAAACTCAGATCGTTGACTTCTTGGACTAGAACGGTGCCGTGAGGTAAGTGTCGTGGTGAACATCCTCGCCGGCACCCCTTGAATGGTGACGAGTACTTGGCGGTAACTGATGGTCATGTGTGTGTAGTAGTACACCCCTGCAGGGTTAACAAACTATTCAAATAGCCGCGTCCGCAGTAATGGACTACTTAGAGACCTATGCTTGATTATTAGACAAGTTCAATGGTTACTCTAAAACTAGCCAAGATAAGTGTGAGTTCTATGGTTTGCTTTCTCGTGGGAAGTCGAGGAAGGATCCATAGTGGTGTATTGTTTGGGAGACTTGGAAAGATGGACTCGAGTACGTTTCTTACCTCATTCTGGTATTCGTAGCACGGGATTAGCCAAGTCAAAGCTAGCACTTCTGCATTGAAACCCCACTTCCCTTGCCTTGAAACTTGAGCATGAGTAGTATAGTTCTGATCTAAGTCTTGCTGAGTACGCCTTTGTACTCACGTTTTCTTATTTATGTTTTTAGATGAAACCCCTGACCTCGATGGAGGATTCTTCGTGGATCTTGACATTGACTAAGCTAGTATAGTTCCATACAACAGTCTGGTCCCTTGTGGAGGGCTATGTACGCTTATATAAGGCTTCTCTAAGCCATTTGTTAAACTTGTCTGTACTCAGACCTAAGTTGCTTCCGTTGTTTGATGTAATGTTGGATCACAGTCATGTGATCTCTTTGTGTACTCTATATGTAAGTCAATAAAGAAGTATACTTTGTAGAGTTCATGTGATGAGTACCTGCTATTTACACTAGACAACTATGTTGCGTGTATGATTATAACGTGCATGTCTTAGTGTGGGGTTCGATAGCTTAGTTGTGTTCTCGCCGGCGGTCTTTCTTACACCAAGTGGCCCTGAGATGTGCGCAGCTTGGGGCATCACGATGCAATTGCTCATGACTCCTTCATGTGGCACACTTTGTTGTACGATCGAGCCCGCCCAAGACCCTGACTAGGTGAATCGGGCTGGAGTCTGTTTATGTAAATGTTATGGTTCATTCGATAATATGGTTGAGGCGACTTGTCTATGAGTATGGGATTTCACCACCCATAAGCATTTAAACTTGTGAGCGGAAGATGAGAACCCATCTCAGTTGATCATCCGGGCCTAGATGGGATGCCCCTCACGTTCGAGCTTTCCGAGAGTGTCTTGTTCTTGGTCTTGTCTGCTTAGACAAGTGGGTATGGCTCTCGGCTCTCCATATGATTGAGTTATGACTAGAATTACATACGCATATTCCGGGTCCCGACAGACTTGGTATCAGAGCAGGACTATCTATAGGATTATCAAACCCTTGGTCGAAGTCGAGTCTAGCATTCTATAGTTATATAGTTACTTTGGGTATAAGGGAACAACGTAAGACTTCTTTTTTCTCCTTATCCTCGTCGATCTGAGTTCTGAGTCACTAACGAGGGGGTGACCCCACGACTCCTATGTGTGAGGCTACCTAGTGCGTATGAAGACAGAAGGCCCGTTGGTAAGCTGCGATAAGCCCATGATTGGCCCAACCAAGCACCGATGTAGGAGTCCGCGACTAACATGGAAGGTGCAAGTATTAGGAAACTACCTATGTAACCTAGCACGGACTCCCCGAGACCTAGCCTAGTATATAAAGACTGGGAGGGGAGACGTCTATCTCATCTCAATACGCATCTACTCATCCTAGCCTTGCGAGAACTCGCCTTGGCCTCCACTGTAATCGCCCCCTCACGTAATAATATCGAGCAGGAAGTACTTCTCCTGTTAGCCGACGAGTATCGTCCAACCTGTGCCATCTCTATGACTAACCCAGGGTCCCTGACCATGGGATTTGTCGGGGTTGATCCCCGTCAATTGGCACCGTCTGTGGGAACTCCGCAGGTTGGAATCACGATCTCGGCGGCCTCATCATCGACACTCGTCAAGGCGACGACTTCATCAGCTCTCATCGACCCTAAGATCCAGGCAGACTTCGATCTGTTTGGATCCCTCGGTTTCATGGCTCACCTCCCGGCCTTTCGACCAGCCTTCGCCGACCTGCGCACTGGAGTCAACCTGATTTTCGGAGCATATCAAATCTACATCAACCACTGGGGAGCCCTCCGTCTCACGGACCGCGCTCGAGCACTCGCGAAGGCAGATCCTACATCAACAATCGAAGCAGCTCCCGCCCTTGTGACGACTCCGCGAGTCAGCCACGATCCCCAGCCCGACTACTCGAGTGGTCCCCGGAAGAAGCGCATCGCGCGCGCAAGCAAGATGACACTCAAGACGTTGTCCCAAGTATTCATGGCAGACATCCACGAGCCAACCACAGATGGCAAAAACCAAGATGGCGACCCGAGTAGTTGCCAGGACAACCACTCGAATAGCAAAGACAGTGATCCTAGCAACACTGGCCAGGTCACCGTCACGCTTGGAGAATCAAGAACTATACCAAAGAAAATATACCAAATAGTGGAGCATAGCAATCGCAGGACCGATGAGCCAGAAATCAGCAAGCATCAGATTCCAGGAATAGCGAAAGAGGACCACCACGTAGAAAATATCTACTTATCCAAGGAAGCAATCGCCAGAATAAGGGACGCAGTGAAGCGTGGAAAACTACTCCCGGAGAACGCAACGCGAGACAAACTCAGAGCATACAACAAGCTAGCGAGTGACGCCACCAAGAGCGCAAGACAACAACGCTTAGAACTATAAAAGCAAGGAAAGATCGCCATCGACTCAAGGAGCAAACGCATATCACCTTCCAGAAGCGACTCCTCTGACTACGACTCCCCCATCCGAGCCAGGTCCAGATTCAGCAATCTGAAACGCACGGACAAGAAGAAGGTGGCCCGCAAGCTAGATGACGACTTCAAGCTAGAAGAGGACGACGACGAGGAAGAACAACTCACGCCAGCCAAAGCCCTTTTCACTGCCTAAGAGTACCTAGATCGTGCTCAGAAAAGAAAGAAAGGCATCTTAGATCACAACACGGCGATGGCACTCAAAATAATGAAAGACGCCATCTCAGCCCCCAAAAGAACAGGCGCAAGACGGGCTCCCCGCGAGCAAACCCCGGACAGGGACCCCAATTCATCTGACGACGATAGCAGCAACGAATGGCGCAAGCGCCCAAACAAAAACAAGAACCACAACAGCGACGACAACAGCAACAGACGCAACAGCAATCGGCGAGACGCACGCGATGACATAACACAAAGCAAAGTCAACCGTGGAAGACGACGACGAGGGGCCCGCGAAGAGTACTCGAATGAGCAAGCTTCCGACGAAAACGTAGAACCATGCGGAGCACTGTGCTTCACACGGTCCATACGGAAGTCAAGAATGCCGAAAGGTTTCAAGCTAAACTCCACGACGCACAAGTACGACGGGCTGGAGGAACCAGAAGCATGGCTCGACGACTACCTAACAGCCGTAAAATTCCAGCGCGGAACCAATATCACAGCAATGCAGTACATACAACTCATGCTCGAGAGCTCAGCACGACACTGGCTGAAAAACCTACCACGAGGATCAATCGACTCCTGGAGGCAGTTCCGCAGTGCCTTCATCGAGAACTTCAAGTCCACCTACAAACGACCGGCATCACTCGAGGAACTGAGGGCCTGCAGGCAAGGTTCAAGAGAATCCCTACGAGCATACATCCAGCGATGGACCATACTCAAAAACTCAGCCGAGGACATCTCGGATGAAAGCGCAATCGATGCATTCAGAGGGGCTTGCAGCGCATCGACTTCAAGGAGCAGCTCGGCAGATGAAAGTCCGAACACTCGCAAGACTGCTTGAGAAAGCCAACAACTAGGAAGATGGAGAAGACTCTGTATGGAATGAATCAGAGATCCATACAGCGCGCTCAGAACGCGACTACGACTACCACACCAGCGACAGAGGACTCGACAGAAGAAGAAAACGCCTGAGGCGCAACTGCTACGACGACAGAGGACCCAACATGGTCGCGGCCGGCTTCCCAGATGACAAAGAAGGCAGACATCGCGACGACAGGAGAATACATCATAGGGACAACCAAGAAGAAACACCCCAAATTCAAAAACGAGACTGGAGAACAAGGCAGCCACGGGACGACGCCCGAGCATATCGCTCGGCCAAAGAGCCGCTCGACAGACCGTGCACAATACACGGGTTCAGAAATGAGCGCGGAGAGCTCAGATCAGGGCACACCCTCAGGAACTGCAGGCGATTCATCGAGCTCTCCGAAGAAAAAAGTCGATCTGCAATAGCAGCAGCACGACCTATCGCAAGCGTGGCAGTCGGGACCATAGCCCACGACGCTCCGCCAGCACCCACCATACCAGCAAGGCAGGTAGCAGTAATCCAAGAACGGGGCACGACACCCGAGGAGGAAAAATACCCGAAAGCACACGGTCGGATCTACATGATACAAGAAGGAAGACCATCAAACAGGCAGCAGAAGCAAGTCACCAGACAAGTTTTTCTCGCAATCTCTTCGCACCCGGCTGTCCCAGAATACTTGCGCGGATCCGAGACTGAAATCACCTTCTCCCGAGAAGACCACCTGCCAGCCATCCCGCGCCCAGGACATGCCGCACTAGTACTCGAAGCACGAATCGGAAACTACGATATGTCACGAGTATTCATGGATGACGGCAGCGGAATCAACATCATATTCATCAGAAACTTGGAAGAAATGCTCATCCAAAGCTCAGCACTGAAAACTTCAGGCACAACATTCCATGGAATTGTGCCAGGGAAAGCAGTCTATCCCCTCGGAAAATTAAGTCTTGAGATGATTTTTGGCAGCACGAGCAACTTCCGCAAAGAAACACTGGACTTCGAAGTGGTTAACTGGAAATCACAATACCATTGATAGAGGCGAAGGTGTCCCGATGTTTCGATGAGATGGTGGAGATCGATTATGGTGGAGACGACTTTCACAATCCGACTACGAACGTGCGAAGACGTTGCGCCTTAGCGATCGCTAAACCAACTCCGAGAGGTTATTGATCCCGCGGATGCACGATAAACCTCACCACGAAGGTCTAATTCCTGCAAGCAATCGAAAGAACAAGCAAGAACTAAGAATTGCAATATGGATATTGCGAATATAAGATGAATGATTAACGAAAGTTGGGGTTCCAATGCGGTCTTGGCCTGGTCGGATGACACAAACGAAGAGCTCGAAGTTGCGGCTATGGATAACTTAAATCTAATTAAAACCCAAGTCTAAACGACGCCCTAAGGGCTGTATATATGGGGGAACAGAGGGGATTTTCGTGACCCCTTGGAGGTGGGGTCTGAAAACAACCCTAACTAGGTTTCCCCACACATACGGACTCTAAAAATAGCCTATAATGTGGTATTTCGAAATTACATGGGCCCAGCCCAATATTAAGTTGACGCGGCACCTATAATTCTCCTTGGACGAAAATAATGAAGTGGCATCTCGTGTATTTCGTCCAAGCCTTCATGCACTCCTTATGGTGGCTTCAAAGTGTGAAAATCACCACTGGAAGCTCCATTGTCCTTTCCCGTGCGCGCACCTTCCTCTCCATGCTTGATCCCGCTCCAATGACCATCCTTCTTGTCCATGCTAGGTCCTTCATTCATAAGAAAAACAAAAGTATCTAATTTAGGCAGCATCATATGTTCATGAACATTAGAAGGATTCGCAAGAAACGAAAGTACCCGATAATTTAGTTGACGTGCGCGTGCTCTAGTAACTGGTCCAATATGTTTAGTTGGTGACGATGTGGGCGTAACAGTAGTAGGGATGTCCTCATCATCCTCCCCTTCTTGAATTGAAGTCGTCCTCGACGGAAGCACATCATCTTCTCCCAAATAAGGCTTCAAATCTGCAATATTAAATGTGGGACTAACCCCAAAGTCTGGAGGTAGCTCAAGTTTATATGCGTTATCATTAATTTTCAGCAAAACCTTAAAGGGACCATCAGCTCGTGGCATTAACTTGGACTTGCGTAAATCAAGAAACCTATCTTTACGTAGATGTAACCAAACAAGATCTCCGGGTTCAAACACAACATGCTTTCTACCCTTATCACCAGCAAGCTTGTATCTAGCATTCATTCTCTCAATGTTTTCTTTAGTTAACTCATGCATTTTTAATATCAATTCAACACGTTGCTTAGCATCAAAATTAACCTTCTCCGAAGATGGAAGAGGCAGCAAATCAATAGGTGCACGAGGTAGAAAACCATAAACAATCTCAAAAGGGCACATTTTAGTGGTAGAATGCAATGAACGATTATAAGAAAATTCAATATGAGGTAAACATTCTTCCCACATTTTCAAGTTACTCTTTAAAACAGCCCTAAGCATAGTAGACAAAGTCCTATTGACTACTTCAGTTTGTCCATCAGTTTGGGGATGACATGTAGTACTAAAAAGTACTTTAGTCCCCAACTTAGCCCATAAGCACCTCAAAAAATGGCTAAGAAACTTAGTATCACGATCCGAGACAATAGTATTGGGCACACCATGTAAGCGAATAATCTCACGAAAGAATAAATCAGCAACATTAGCAGCAGCATCGCTTTTATGGCATGGTATAAAGTGTGCCATCTTAGAAAATCTATCCACGACAACAAATATGCTATCCCTCCCCTTCTTTGTTCGAGGAAAGCCTAAAACAAATTCCATGGATATGTCCTCCCACGGAACACTAGGTACAGGTAAAGGCATGTATAAACCATGAGGATTGAGTCGTGACTTAGCTTTTTGACATGTGGTGCCGCGAGCAACAAAACGCTCAATATCCCGTCTCATCTTTGGCCAAAAGAAATGTGTAGCAAGTACATCCTCCGTCTTCTTCACGCCAAAATGTCCCATTAATCCTCCTCCATGCGCCTCCTGCAACAACAAAAGACGAATAGAGCTAGCTAGAATGCATAGCTTGTTAGAACGGAACACGAATCCATCACTAAGCACAAACTTGTTCCATGTTCGACCTTCTCTAAAATTCTGCAATACATCTTTAAATTCTGCATCATGTACATATTGATCTTTGATTGTCTCTAAACCGAATATCTTAAAGTCAAGTTGTGAAAGCATAGTATAACGACGAGACAATGCATCAGCAATAATATTATCTTTCCCCTTCTTGTGTTTAATGACATAAGGGAAAGTCTCAATAAATTCAACCCACTGCATGTCTACGATTAAGTTTTTCTTGACTTCTTATGTGTTTCAAAGATTCATGATCAGAATGTATAACAAATTCTTTGGGCCATAAATAATGTTGCCAAGTTTCTAATGTCCGAACAAGAGCATATAATTCCTTATGATAAGTAGAATAGTTCAGACTAGGCCCACTCAATTTTTCAGAAAAGTATGCAACAGGTTTAGCATCTTGTAATAACACACCTCCCAAACCAATCCCACTAGCATCGCATTCAAGCTCAAAAGTCTTATTAAAATCAGGAAGTTGGAGCAAAGGAGCATGTTTTAACTTATCTTTCAATACCGTGAAGGCTTCTTCCTGTGCGGTACCCCAAGTAAAAGGCACATCCTTGCGTGTAAGCTCATTGAGAGGTGCAGCAATGGTGCTGAAATCTCTCAAAAAACGCCTATAGAATCCAGCGAGGCCAAGAAAACTCCTCACTTGTGTGACCGTTTTGGGCTGCGGCCAACTCTCAATCGCCTCGATCTTGGCTTTATCTACTTCAATTCCCTGCGGAGTAACAACATAGCCAAGAAACGATACTCGGTCGGTGCAAAAGGTGCACTTCCCAAGGTTACCAAACAAACGTGCATTACGTAGAGCAATAAAAACAGCACGTAAATGATCCAAATGTTCCTCCAAAGATTTGCTATAAATTAGTATATCATCAAAATAGACTACCACAAATCGTCCAATGAAAGCACGTAAAACCTCGTTCATTAATATCATGAAAGTGCTAGGTGCATTAGTTAACCCAAAAGGCATGACTAACCACTCATATAATCCAAACTTAGTTTTAAATATCGTTTTCCATTCATCTCCTAATTTCATGCGAATTTGATGGTATGCACTACGCAAATCAACTTTGGAAAACATGGTAGAGCCACTTAATTCATCAAGCATATCATCTAACCTAGGAATAGGATGACGATAATGAATAGTAATATTATTAATGGCTCGATAATCAACACACATACGCCATGTTCCATCCTTTTTAGGCACTAATATAACAGGAACAGCACAAGGACTAATGGATTCACGTATGTAACCTTTGTCGAGTAGCTCTTGTACTTGACGCTGAATCTCCTTCGTCTCCTCCGGATTGGTACGGTATGGCGCACGGTTGGGCAGCAAAGCACCGGGAATTAAGTCAATCTGATGCTCAATCCATCGAATAGGTGGTAATCCCGGTGGTACGTCTTGTGGAAAGACGTCAATAAACTCCTGCAAAAGGTCAGTGACAACAGGAGGCAAAGAAGGAGGCAATTCCTCAAATGAAAACAAAGATTCTTTGCACACAAAAGCATAGCTCACATATTGACTAACATTCAAATCCGAAATATCAACCTTAGTAGCAAGCAAAGTTGGACTAGTCAATTTAATTTCATGGGAAACAGCAGACGAAGATTTGCTATTAGTCTTATGTTGTTGCTCAAATTCTTTAGCTGCTATCTCATTCTCACTCTTATTTTTCTCTTGTTTAGCTTTACTAGCTCGAGCAAGATCATCTTTCACAATTTGTTCAGGAGACATAGGAAGTAAAGCAATATTTTTATCCTGATGAACCAGAGTAAACTGATTTGTTCTACCATGGTGTACAACATTCCTATCAAATTTCCATGGTCTACCTAGTAAAAGAGAGCATGCTTGCATGGGTACCACATCACAATCAACATAATCATCATATGCAGCAATGCGAAAGTGCACACGAACAGAACGCGTTACCTTAATCTTACCACTATTGTTAAACCACTGAATATAGTACGGATGAGGGTGTGGTCTTGTGGTGAGAGATAGCTTCTCCACAAACTCCATGCTAGCCAAGTTGTTGCAACTCCCTCCATCAATAATGATGCGAACCGAACGTTCTTTTACCACTCCCTTTGTGTGGAACAAATTATGCCTCTGGTTTTGCTCGGCCTTCGTTACCTGCACACTTAACACACGTTGAGCAACCAAACTAGCATATTTATCCGCATCATTAGGAGCCATATACTCTATATCATGAGCATTATCATGGGCAACTGGTTCCTCATTAGCAATGAGGACTAAAGTCTCCTCATCATAGTCACTCGCTGAGTCATACCCACCATCCGCCATAATAGTCATCACATGCTTGGAGGGACAGTATTTTGCGAAGTGACCTCCACCTTGGCACCTGCGACATTTAATATCACGATCTCGTGTTTGCCCTGTGGAAGCCATGGATGAAGAGGCACTCGCCACTGGACCACTTTGTGCACCCTTGAATGGTGGCGCTGGCTGTTTTGGTGGCTCCCTGTAAGAATGAGCGGCGGAAGTAGATGGTGGTGCAGCAGGACGTGTGGATGTAGAAGCTCCACGCGATGTCCATGATGTATTTCGTCCTGCAGAAAAGTTAGGTCTCGTAGCGGCCTGTCGATCCTGCACTTCACGTTCAGCTTTACAAGCAAGATGAAACAAACGAGTGATAGTAGCATAGTCCTTGTATTCTAGAATAGTTTGTATCTCCTTGTTTAAGCCTCCCATAAAACGTGCAAGCATAGCTTCATTATCCTCTACTAGGCCAAATCTAATCAATCCAGTTTGTAATTCCTGATAATATTCCTCTACATAATTTTTTCCTTGTCTCAACGCTGTAATTTTTGTAGCAATTCACGTTGATAATAAGGAGGAACCCAGCGAGTATGCATAGCATCTTTTAAAGCAGCCCAAGTAGTTGGAATATTATTAGCATGCAATCTACAATGTTCAGACCACCAAATAGATGCAAACCCCGTGAATTCACAAACAGCAGCAGTAACACGTCTATTCTCAGGATATTGTAAACATGTAAAGCGTTGTTCAGTTTCTAGCTCCCAAGTAAGATAAGCATCAGGAATATATCTACCCTCAAACGGCTTAAGATTCAATTTCAGTTTAAGCACATGTTCATCATCGCGTACCTGGGGGGTGGTTGGTGTCGACCGTGGCGAATGTTGGGACGTGGACGTCCAGCTGGCTGTCCATAGGCTGCTTCATGTTCCACCTCCTCCTCGTAATCACCCTCGTAGTTGTTGTCCTGGCCGACATCAGAAGCAGCAGCAGTAGCAGCAACTGCAGCAGCAGCAGGAGCACCAATACCAGCAGCTTGTCCGGCCGGAAACAGAATACGTCGTGCACGTCGTTGAAACGGTGGTTGCGCCGGGGCGGCCGCAGGCTGTGGAGGTAGGCGTGCGATCAACTCAGTAAACTTGGCGTCGAGCTTGGTGTCGATCATCTTCTCCACGCCATCAATCGCCTTTGTAAATCTGTTCTCGATGTCTTGCACCTGTTCAGACATCATACGTGCAAATTTATCATGTAGCTCCTTGTTCGTCGTGTTCTCCCAATCGGGCGCATCCTGTGCCACTTCATCATGTGATCCTGGCATGGTTAGCAGAAATAGAAAACACACAGAAATATGATCCTACTTCTACTACTGGGATGTGGGGTGGTGGAAAGCACAAATCCGTCAAGCTTTTCTTTCGTTCTTACCGATTCTTACCTAGCAGCAGGTGGTGATGTACAACCAACGGTCAAAACTCTCAGAGATATGGTAGAGCGATGGCCAGGAGGTGTCGAAACGCACTATGTAGAATATATGTGGAGCTGTAGGAAGGCTGACAAGTATGGTAGCAAAAGCTCAACAGTAATCAAAACAGAGATGCAAAGCTGAATAAACACTCAACGTCGGTACTGTGCTGATCCTAGGCTAGACCGTACTAGAGACGTGAGCCTAAAACACCAACGAAAGCACGGCGCGGCACGTAAACAACTGAAAGCACACTCTGAAAAAAAATTCTCTCTTTTTTTTGTTTTTTTTTTGGCGATTCGGGGCTGCGATGGCTGAAAAAGTGCGAAAAAATCACTATGGTAGCGAACGTCTCAAAATGAGTTTCTAGACCAAAGGAAGGTATGGGCACGAAAAAATTTCACCCTTGAAATTTTTGTCCTAAAAACTGCTCTGGAAAGCGTGCCAGACTCTTTTTTTTTTGGAAATCACCCCCTTCTACGTACGACAAAGATTGGTGAAATCCGACTCTAATCAACTCAAACTAATCTGGCTACGGAGAGATCACAAACTGAACGGGCGATGGAACTCAACTCGGATTGGTAGGTCGTGGTGGTGTATATGGACTCGGGATGGCGGAACGTGGTGGTTTATCTGGACTCGGATTGGTGGCAGCGGACGGATGGAACTGTGCGGCGGCGGCGTGACAAACTGTGATCAGAACTCGAAACTCTAAGGGAACTAGACGCTAAGATCAGCAACTCGACACAACGATGCAACCGCAAATTCAACAAAGCAAACTACTGTAAAGAAAACTGGACAAAGGCTCGGACTGTCTTGGGATGTGATGATCTAACCCTAAAAAAAAAATTGGCTTTTTCGTGGACTGTAGGTATGAAAAACAGAAGTAATCTAGACTACGCAAAACTGGTAAATCTCACCGAGCAACCTGGAAATCTGATACCACTTGATAGAGGCGAAGGTGTCCCGATGTTTGGATGAGATGGTGGAGATCGATAATGGTGGAGACGACTTTCACGATCCGACTACGAACGTGCGAAGACGTTGCGCCTTAGCGATGTCTAAACCAACTCCGAGAGGTTATTGATCCCGCGGATGCACGATCAACCTGACCACGAAGGTCTAATTCCTGCAAGCAATCGAAAGAACAAGCAAGAACTAAGAATTGCAATCTGGATATTGCGAATATAAGATGAATGATTAACGAAAGTTGGGGTTCCAATGTGGTCTTGGCCTGGTCGGATGACACAAAAGAAGAGCTCGAAGTTGCGGCTATGGCTAACTTAAATCTAATTAAAACCCAAGTCTAAACGATGCCCTAAGGGCTGTATATATGGGGGGACAGAGGGGATTTTCGTGACCCCTTGGAGGTGGGGTCCGAAAACAACCCTAACTCGGTTTCCCCACACATACGGACTCTAAAAACAGCCTATAATGTGGTATTTCGAAATTACATGGGCCCAGCCCAATATAAAGGTGACGCGGCACCTATAATTCTCCTTGGACGAAAATAATGAAGTGGCATCTCGTGTATTTCGTCCAAGCCTTCATGCACTCCTTATGGTGGCTTCAAAGTGCGAAAATCACCACTGGAAGCTCCATTGTCCTTTCCCGTGCGCGCACCTTCCTCTCCATGCTTGATCCCGCTCCAATGACCATCCTTCTTGTCCATGCTAGGTCCTTCATTCATAAGAAAAACAAAAGTATCTAATTTAGGCAGCATCATATGTTCATAAACATTAGAAGGATTCGCTAGAAACGAAAGTACCTGATAATTTAGTTGACGTGCGCGTGCTCTAGTAACTGGTCCAATATATTTAGTTGGTGACGATGTGGGTGTAACAGTAGTAGGGATGTCCTCATCAACCATGCCATCCTAGGACGCCCAGCCTTCGCGCGTTTCATGGCAGTACCACACTATGCCTACCTCATGATGAAAATGCCAGGCCCGCGAGGAGTAATCACAGTTAGCGGCAGCTTCGTCCGATCTGACCGTTGCGACAATGAGTTCCACAAAATATCAGAAACCTTTGGAGCACACCAAGCCAGCGGAGCCGCAGCCCCAGAAGAAGAGGCTCAACCATAGAGGCAAAAGGGAGCCACAACAGTTTTTGTTCTTAGGGCTACTAAGCCATCGATCCAAATAAAGGGGTTGCCTTCAAACAGCAGCCCCCCTCGTGTAAGAAACAAAAAGGGAAAATATTGGAAATATTCTCCCGAAGATTATTTTTGCACATTGGCACTCAGGGGCTCGCTGAAGCAGCCACCCCCCGAGGCCTTCTTTGCAAACGCGACTCTAAAAAATTGGCACTCGGGGGCTCGCCGAAGCAGCCACCCCCCGAGGCGTTCTTCGCAAACGCGACTCTAAAAAATTGGCACTCGGGGGCTCGTCGAAGCAGCCACCCCCCGAGGCGTTCTTCGCAAACGCGACTCTAAAAAATTGGCACTCGGGGGCTCGCCGAAGCAGCCACCCCCCGAGGCGTTCTTCGCAAACGCGACACTAAAAAATTGGCAGTCAGGGGCTCGCCGAAGCAGCCACCCCCCGAGGCGTTCTTCGCAAACGTGACTCTAAAAAATTGGCACTCGGGGGCTCGCCGAAGCAGCCACCCCCCGAGGCGTTCTTCGAAAACGCGACTCTAAAAAATTGGCACTCGGGGGCTCGCCGAAGCAGCCACCCCCCGAGGCGTTCTTCGCAAACGCGGCCTATAAGGAAATCGGCACTCGGGGGCTCGCCGAAGCAAAAAACTCAGCAGCCAACAAGACAAATCCTACCACGCAAAGTTTGATCTACAGCAGACGAACAAAGTAATTCAACTGCAACAAAACGTTGCCCAGCAAAGGATAGAGCGCCAAACAAGGGCTAATCCCCAGGCTCCGACTTTACTTTACACAGAGCACCCAATCGACGGTCATTATCCTCGACCACCCACTTCACAACTTCGTCTGCAGGTTCATCCGCCACGGCGTAAATATCGTCCATCAGCTGAGCTCGACCACCAGTAGGACCTCGAGCTGCCAACATAATATCAACCCCCGGCCAATGACTATGGACGAAGGCAAAAGCACAGCGAGCACCTGCATCAATCTTGTGATTAACCACGCGCCGAAGATCCGCAGGCTGGGAGAACATCCGACAAAGCGTCTCAAGAGATGAAGGGACAGGATCCAAAGGGTAAAATTCAGCAAAAATCCTGCCAAACACTCCGCGGCAGTACTCAAGAGCCCGCGGTACCCTCTCAACCCGCATCCGCAAAGCAGCAAACGCCCGAGCACGCGCCCTGTCCATCCAGAAAGGATTGTTCGCCTGCACAACCGGGTCCTCCAGCCGCAGCAACTCAGACTGCACTGCCTCCTCCTCCTCGCGAGAACGCCCAGCATGCACTTCGCAACGAAGCACAAAAGGTCAGCGGCAAAGCACAAAGGAAAGAACTCGCGCATCCAAGCGGTCGAAGAAAAAAAGCAAGATCACCCTTCAGAAAGTCAGAAAACTTCAACATCCAAGCTGCCAAGCCATCCAAGACAGCCTCAGCACGCTCGCGCTTCAAGCGATGGACCGCAACAGCACCTTTCAGTCGAACGATCTCACGTTCGGCCTCTTTCAGCCTCAAGCAAACGGACTCGTAAGCACCTTCGCAAGCATCCTCCTTCAGCAAATTCCAAGCCCGAGAAATGCCCGGGATGGCCTAACGCAAAGAAAAACAAGTCAAAAGAAGCAAGGCAGCAAGCAGCACAAGAAAGCAAAACAGGTCCATGAATTAAGATCCGCCGTCCCGAAGGAGGCACATTACAACTGAAAGTTCTCAACACTCAAAAAAAAGGGGGACCACACTACTCCTCGACTGCAGAAGTGTTTGCCTCTACGACCAGCTGCAGCTGGCGGGCCAGTCGAGTAGTGCGAGCACTCTGCTCGTCCGCGTAAGCAGGCAAAGTATCCACCATGGAATCCTGAATAGGAAGACCATGGCCCGGAAGAACAACAATAGACGTGGCAAGTCCACCCACCACGTTCTCACGAAGCAAGCCCTCCAGCCGATCCCCATCCGGACCGAAAGCAGCAACTAATGCATCAAGACCCTCAGGATGCTTCCCCGCATCAGGAAATAGGTGCGCATGGAGAAGTTTCAAAAGAATGGTAGCCCGATCGCAGACATCCCCAACAGCTACAGCAGCACCCGAGACAGCATCTACAGAGCCACGGAGAACGCCCGAACCAGCAGCAGCAACATCCACCGCTCCAATACCCGCGGAACCTGGAAGAAGGCCACAGATTAAAATCCAAGCAATCGTAGAAGACAAACAAACCGCAAAAAGACGGAGGACAGGAGGAGTCCACTAACCAATTAACGAGCTCGCCAAATCCTGCAGGCGCTCGCACTCAACCCTCTCGACTTGAAGAAACTGCTCCTCCAACCGCCGCAACCGCTCGAGCTCACCGTGTTGCGCCTGTAGTTCATTCTCCTTGGACTCCAGAGCAGCCCGAAGTTCAGCAAGTTCTTTCTTCGCAGCCTCCGCCCGCCTGTCAGCACCCTTCTTGCAACCTACGGAACAATCACCAATCAGAACCAATCAGCAAAAGAAACAAAGACCAAGAACCAGAATCTCACGTGTCATAGCAGTTAAGCTCCCCTGCACCGAGTCATGAGCACGTCGCCACCGATCAGTCTCAGTCAGCACACGTTCGCACATCCGAAATAAAGGTTGCACCCAAGCAGATACACAAAGTCAAAACATAGGAAAGAAGAAAATCAAAGGCTACAACCAATCACAAATGATTGCTTGCAGCCTCGGGGGCTACTCCCATTGGGAGCACTGCCGTGCTCCCAATATGTATCAGACCAACAGAAGGAAGACCTAAATCATAGACTACAACCACCCTCAAGTGACCATTTGCAGCCCCGGGGACTACTACAGCAAAGCACAGAAAGACAAAGAAATTACGTACCTGCTCCGCCATGCGATCAAAGAACTTGGATTTACCCTTAATGGAGAGATCCATCCTCTCCAGAAAATGCTCCTCAGGGATCACTGGTTTGACATCCGGAGGTAAATCACCCTCAGGAGCAGCAGCAGCCGAAGCAGATCCCCCAGACGGAGAAGTCGCAGAGGTTCCTGATACGTCCCAAACGTATCTATAATTTCTGCTTGCTCCATGCATGTTTTGTGTGACTTTGCCATGTTTTGCTTGAACTTTCATACACTTTTGAGCATATTTGGACTAACCTATTAACTCAATGCACCCAGTTGCCAGTTCCTGTTTTCTGCTGTTTTTGTATTTCAGGTTTTCCGGCCATTAAAAGTGCTACAAAAATTCCGGAAAAATTATATAAAAAATCAGCGTCCCGGAAGCTTCCGGAATCACAAAGGAAGGAGGGGAGGGCCACCACAGGGACTCCAGAAGGATCCCTGGCGCAGCCCCACCCTAGGCCGCGTCGGGCACCCTCCTGGCTGCCCTGTGGCCCCCCTGGTGCCCCCCTTTGGCCCTATTATTACCCCCGCGGAGGAAACCCTGATTCCTGACCCCTTTCCTCCAGATGAAATTCCGATCTCTGCCGCCATCGCCATCAAGTTTCGGGGGGGGCATAATTCCTGTGCCGGCACCCTGCCGGGACGGGGAAGTGCCCCCGGATTCATCTCCATCAACGTTGCTTCCTCCCTCCATGAAGCGGGAGTAGTTCTCCCTCGGGCTGAGGTTTCTACCAGTAGCTATGTGTTCTTCTCTCTCTCCCATGAGGTTATCTTCGTTGTGATCATAGGCTATGTTAATCTAGGGTGGTCCCATGATATTTCCCCTTCCTCTATGTATTGGATTGATGTACTCAATTGATCTTATCTAGTATAATCCCCGAGACCAAGGTGACAGCGGTCTATTGGACATGGGTTAGAAGAATATTATCATGAGTGATTTTCTCTTTTGTGTGTTGATTGAAGATTGAGAGTCTCTTGGTGCTTATCTTTGACTATCCTTGAGATATGTTGTGGTGATTGTGGTACTCTCTTTGGATGGCCGCGGTGACATTGGGAAATCCATAGATTGAGAACTACGAACTTTGAGGTGTGCTTAGCCCTACATAATTCTCATCCTCTCTTGACCACAAAGGAATGACCTCCGAGTGCGTCTCCATTGCATGTTTTATGGGAAATATCATGTGATTAGACTATGTTAATGTTGTTGAGAGTTGCCACTAGTGAAAGTATGAAGCCTAGGCCTTGTTTCCACCATTGTTACACCGTTTGTGCTCACTTTTGGCACATGTTTGCTTGCTGCACTTGTTATTACAGATTTATATTACCTTGCTTTGCCACACCTATCACTCGTATTTTACCATCTCTTCGCCGAACTAGTGCACCTATACAACTCCTAGTTGTATTAGGTGTGTTGGGGACACAAGAGACTTCTTGTATCTTAATTGTAGGGTTGCTTGAGAGAGAACATCTTCAACCTCTACTTCCCTGAGTTCGTTAAACCTTAGGTCATCCACTTGAGGGAAATTGTTCTTGTCCTACAAACCTCTGCGCTTGGAGGCCCAACATAGTCTACAAGAATAGAAGCGTGCGTAGACATCAAGCTATTTCTGGCGCCGTTGCTGGGGAGGTAAGGTTTGAAGGTATATCTTTAGATCTTGCAATTAAATCTTTTCGTTTCTTGTTTTTATTTTCACTAGTTATGCTTATGGAAAATTGCACTCTTAGTTCGTTGTTTGGGGAAGGCCGCTTTACCACACCCGTGGTAGAGAAGTCTCCTCCACCTGCTGAATGTATCCCGTTCAAAATACCACTTGGGATAGTTGAAATAATTATTAATGATTGTTATGATGGGACAGTCAATCCTATTATTCATTTGTTGAAACTTACAGAACTTTGTGAGTTATTTAAGATTTCAGGTTTGACAAGAGGTGAAGTCATGTAGAAATTATTTGCCTTGTCACTGAAAGGAAAAGCATTGGAATGGTATAGGCTACTAGATGATTCTCACCTATGGGATTGGGAAGAGATCCAGTCTCTCTTTTACTCCAAGTTTTATCCTCTTCATGAAGTTCATGAGAATAGGAATTATGTTTATAATTTCTGTCCTCATGACGGAGGGAGCATAGCTCAAGCTTGGGGGAGACTGAAAACTTTAATGCTAAAATGTCCTAACCATGGAGTCCCCAAAGATATAATTATTACTAATTTTTATGCGAGGCTTTCTCGACAGTATAAAGACTTGCTCAATGCTTCCTCTATGGGTTCTTTGACAAACGAAAAGATGGATGCTAAATGGGAACTCCTTGAAAGAATTCAACGCAATACTGAAGATTGGGAGATCGACAAAGGTAAAGAGTCAGGTATAAATTATGAGTATGATTGCATTAAGTCCTTTGTTGAAACTGCAAGTTTTAATAAGTTTAGTGCTAAGTTTGGGCTTGATTCCCAACTCCTTGTTGATTTCCTCAAATCTTTTGTTTCACATCTTAATATGCCTAAGGAGAATTGGATCAAGCATCATGAACCTTTTAAAGAGATTTGCAAAGAAAATGAAATTGTTCATGATGATTGCAACATGCATGATCCAATTCCTGAAAATGAAGTTTTATATAAGCATGTTAATTTTTGTGGAGTGGATTGACCTTGTGAAAGGCCTATGATTGAAGAAGAGAAGTATTGTAAGAAACATAAGCATGAAAGAACAATCACTTGGGTCAAAGATTTAACTAAAATTGCTAGAGAATTGTGTGAACTTTATCCTTTTACTTGTGAACTTTGCTGCATAGAGGGTCACTTTAATTTTCAATGCATGAACTTTCAAAGCATAACTGTTAATCAGTTGTGTGATAACATGATCACTTCTGATCTTTATGATGAACTTATGTTATTTTTGATGTGTGAAGAGTTAACAGAAAATACTTCTTGGCTAGATGTTAATGCCTTAGGAATTAGCAACACTTTGCAAAATTTCCATCTCTATTGTGTTGTTAATTGCCATGAAAATGATTACATAAGTAAGATTAAAAAGGAGGGAACTTTACCAAAGTATAAAAATGTCTCTCATATCTCTACTAACAAAAAGGAGAGTTTCTCCCAAGTTTCCCCTATTGTTTCTAATAAACCAGGATATGTGGAGAAACATCATATCCAACCACTCCCTCCTAAGGTGAATAAGAAGAAAAAGAAGAGGACGAGGAAGAGGAGCAAGAAGGAAGAAGAATGGGTATCAACCTGGCCTGAGCATATCCCTCGCATCAATTTTTATCCTAACGGACAAAAAAATTTGGAGGACGGTGAGCTTGATTGCATTCATTATTATCCTGATGTTAAGTCTGTAGGCACTATTGAAGATGATTTTGATTATGATATGCATGTTACTTTTTGTGATTGGGAAAATGATGATAATACTACTTATGATCTTGAAAATCTTTTTGGTACCAACTCTGAGAGTGATGGTATGGAAAGCTCTAAGCTTGGGGATGATAGTATTGCATGTCCTTTACCCATTAGTGATGTGTTAATTGATAATTCTTTTGCTAGTAAGAATAAAGACAACATGTTTACAAATATAGTTTCTAGCAGTGATAATGCTCTTATCTACTATGATGATGTTATAACTCCTATCTTTAGTGATTATAAAGGTACCTATGACATAAGGAGAAATTATCCTTATGAAACTTGTCATAATCATGGAGGTAATTACTCCCTTGTTGAACACCATCTTCCTAATACACAATTAATCTATAATATTCAAGTTGTTTATGATAGTCCTACTCCCACTATTACCAATGAGAAAGATTATGCTTATGTGGAGAGTAAGAGTACCCTTTTGCATGTGGATCATGGTAACAATGCTTTATGTGATGCTTATATTGTTGAGTTTATTCATGATCCCACTGAAAATTATTATGAGAGGGGAACATATGCTTATAGATATTTCAATAATATCAAGTTCCCTCTCTTTATGTTGAAGGTTTTGAAGTTGCACTTGTTTTGGCTTCCAATGCTAATATCTTTATGCTTCCATGAGTTATTTATCTACAAGATCCCTTTGCATAGGAAGCATGCTAGACATAAATGTGGTTGTTATTTGCTTCTTGATGCTCTCTTTTGTTCTTCAACTCTTATTCCTTATTCCTATGAGAGCATCATTAAAATCTTAAGCCTATCTTTATGGCTATAAAGAAAGAGCTCTAGGGAGACAACCCTTGTTATCTTTAGTTTGAGTTTTTTACTTCCAGTTTTTAGTGGTCTTGATGATTGTTACTACTATAGCAACATCATTGTATCTTTATTTTCAATCTTTGTGCCAAGTCTAGCCTCCGATTGCAAGAAAGTTCAAAAGTTGTGACATGCTGTCCAGAAAACAGATTATGTCCTTGGACGGAAAAATTAGCCTAAAATCACCAGATCATCTTTTTATCTGAATTGTTTTGACAGAGTGCTCCATACAATTGACTTTCAAGCGTATGTTCTGAGTTTTTTGATTCGAGTTGCAGAAGTACCCCTAAAAAATTCTTTACTACCTGCTGTTCTGTTTTTCACAGATTCTGCCACGTTTTGTCTCTCCTAACTTTTGAAAACCTTAAGCTTGCTTTTTCTTTGCAAAAACTTTTTGGCAATCTTGAGAAATAGTAGCTCTTCAAGAATATCTTTGTTTCCAGTGGAAAAATATATTTTTTAAGGGTACTAACTTCTCTAATCAGCTTATGATGAGTTATGTATGAAGGGAGTTTTCAAGTGTGCGATGGAAGATGATGAAAGAAGATTCGGGAGTGTCAAGAGCTCAAGCTTGGGGATGCCCCCATGCATCCCCAACAAATATTCAAGGAGACTCAAGAGTCTAAGCTTGGGGATGCCCCCGTGCATCCTCTTCTCCATCAACAATCATCAGTTCGGCCTTCGTCTCACTATATTTTTATCACTTCATGCGTTATGTGCTATGCTTGGAGCGTCTCTCTCTTAGGTTTTATTTTTAGTTTTCTTTAGCTTTTCTTGCTGTTCATAACAAGTCAGATCCTGTCTTACTTTGTGTGGGAGAGAAACACGCTCCGTTTGAACTAGAACTCCTCATAGGATTTGCATGATTATTTCCTTAGCTGTGAGTTGTTCTTTTTCTTTTCTTAGCTGCTGCCCTGTTTAGTTGTAGTGCTTTCGTTTTCTTCTAGAGCTTTTCTTTTGTCTCAGGTTGAACTTTCTATAGGTTGCATGTTTTATCTTGTTAGAGAGTTTGCCTGTTGCACTGAGTTTTGTGTCTTGACTAGAAAGTAGGTAGTTGAAGTTGATATTCTCTTTATAGTAGTAACTTGCAATAGTTTTGAGGTATTGACTAGAGTAATATTTGAACTTTCGGTGTCAAGAGCTCGAGCCAATTAGTGATAGATGTCGTATTTTGGGCAATCCGTGTGATTTTCGAAAACGAAAACCCCTGTTGTGAACTCTAGCTACTAGATGGATCACTAACCTCTGGAGGGTTCGGATATTAGAGTACACTCACGTACCATGAGTCGAGGATGCGCAAGGACAACCAAACCCCCATACAGTCCTCCTCGGGGTACTTGTCGCTTTGTGAACCTCCTGATTAGATTGAGAGTTACCAATAATAAGTGCATGAGTTCTTCAGACTAATGTGAGTATTCGAAAGTTGACACTTCCACCCACCTATACTTTTTCTAGCCTCTTCGGTACCGTGCATTGCCCTTTCTCACCTTGAGAGTTGGTGCATACTTCGCCGGTGCATCCAAACCCTTGGCATGATACGCCCTGTCATCATAAGCCTCCTTATATCTTTCCTCAAAACAACCACCATACCTACCTACAAGGCATTTCCATAGCCTTTTCGAGATACATTGCCATGCAACATCCACCTTCTCATTACTTGATCTTCATGTCATACATGCTACTTGCTTGATCGATGAGCCGCATGCTAGTTGGGCCTTGCCCTAATCATTGCTACATGACGCGCTAGTATCATTGCATATCCTTCTACCCTGGCAGAGGCATACATTTGCATCATGATAGTTACATCTTCTTTATGTGAGTACCCTTGTAAAGTCTGAAAGATCTCCTATATTCTTGTAAAATATAGAGTGTGCCCCTAAAGTGAGGAAAATATCCCAAACAGGACAAAATCAAAAGATCCCAAAAAGGACAAATGAGAGTTAAATAGAAAGAGCCATTGAGGCCACCAAAAAAATAGAAAAAAATAGAAAAAAATAGAAAAAAGAGAAAAAAGAGAAAAATAAAAATAAAAAGAGAGAAGGGGGCACACTACTATTCCTTTTGAGAGATCCACACTAGTACTTCATCCTCTATCCCTTGTACTCCATAGAGATCATCATCATGCATATAGCTATGTGGCGACCTTCACACTATAGAACTTGGCTTGTATATTCCAATGATGAGCCTCCTCAAATGAGCTCTAGGTCTTCTTGAGCAAGCAAGTTAGATGCACCCCCACTAGTTTCCTTGGAGAGATTTTAGCTCACATGTGCATCCGTTGTATGGAAATCCCTACTCCTCACATCATATCTATCATATGGCCTTCTCGCCTATGATTGTCCTCATTGATGTGAGCCTTTCACACCTTTTTGTCTTCCTCCTCCACCTTCTTTCTGTTTCGCCTTTTAGGTGTCAACTTTCTTGATCACGCTCATCCATTGCATGAGTGCTCAAAATATCGAAAGGGAGTGGATCGGTTTGACTTGTACCTGGCTAGTGTCTGAGGACGAGTCAAGATAAGAATCCAAAGGAGACCAAGTGTGAAACTTTAGTAGATAGTTGTTCTCAACAACCCTTTTTTTCTCTTTTTCCCAGTCCCCTGCTTCCACGCAAACACCATCTGGAGACATTCGAGTCAAGGACAGCGAGAGCTCTTGCACCTTTTGTTCTTTTGTTGCTTGTGTCAATGCTAATATAGACTCTTGCTTGTTAAGACTTGAATTGAATTGCATGCTTTAATTTCTTTACTCAAAAGTCCTCATATGGTTGTGTGGCATGTCACCACAGAAATTATGCTTGTTATCATTTACCTACTCGAGGACGAGCAGGAATTAAGCTTGGGGATGTTGATACGTCCCAAACATATCTATAATTTCTGCTTGCTCCATGCATGTTTTGTGTGACTTTGCCATGTTTTGCTTGAACTTTCATACACTTTTGAGCATATTTGGACTAACCTATTAACTCAGTGCACCCAGTTGCCAGTTCCTGTTTTCTGTAGTTTTTGTATTTCAGGTTTTCCGGCCATTAAAAGTGCTCCAAAAATTCCGGAAAAATTATATAAAAAATCAGCGTCCCGGAAGCTTCCGGAATCACCAAGGAAGGGGGGAGGGCCACCACTGGGACTCCAGAAGGGTCCTTGGCGCGGCCCCACCCTAGGCCATGCCGGGCACCCTCCTGGCTGCCCTGTGGCCCCCCTGGTGCCCCCCTTTGGCCCTATTTTTACCCTCGCGGAGGAAACCCAAATTTCGGACCGCTTTTCTCGAGAAGCAATTCCGATCTCCGCCGCCATCGCAATCAAGTTTCAGGGGGACAGAATTCCTGTGACGGCACCCTGCCGGGACGGGGAAGTGCCCCCGGATTCATCTCCATCGACGTTGCTTCCTCCCTCCATGAAGCGGGAGTAGTTCTCCCTCGGGGCTGAGGTTTCTACCAGTAGCTATGTGTTCTTCTCTCTCTCCCATGATGTGATCTTCGTTCTGATCATAGGCTATGTTAATCTAGGGTGATCCCATGATATTTCCCCTTCCTCTGTGTATTGGATTGATGTACTCAATTGATCTTATCTAGTATAATCCCCGAGACCAAGGTGACGGCGGTCTATTGGACATGGGTTAGAAGAATATTATCATGAGTGATTTCCTCTTTTGTGTGTTGATTGAAGATTGAGAGTCTCTTGGTGCTTGTCTTTGACTATCCTTGAGATATGTTGTGGTGATTCTGGTAGTCTCTTTGGATGGCCGCGGTGACATTGGGAAATCCATAGATTGAGAACTACGAACTTTGAGGTGTGCTTTTGTAGCCCTACATAATTCTCATCCTCTCTTGACCACAAAGGAATGACCTCCGAGTGCATCTCCATTGCATGTTTTATGGGAAATATCATGTGATTAGACTATGTTAATGTTGTTGAGAGTTGCCACTAGTGAAAGTATGAAGCCTAGGCCTTGTTTCCACCATTGTTACACCGTTTGTGCTCACTTTTGTCACATGTTTGCTTGCTGCACTTTTTATTACAGATTTATATTACCTTGCTTTGCCACACCTATCACTCGTATTTTACCATCTCTTCGCCGAACTAGTGCACCTATACAACTCCTAGTTGTATTAGGTGTGTTGGGGACACAAGAGACTTCTTGTATCTTAATTGCAGGGTTGCTTGAGAGAAAACATCTTCCACCTCTACTTCCCTGAGTTCGATAAACCTTAGGTCATCCACTTGAGGGAAATTGCTGCTGTCCTACAAACCTCTGCGCTTGGAGGCCAAACATAGTCTACAAGAATAGAAGCGTGCGTAGACATGAAGCTATTTCTGGCGCCGTTGCCAGGGAGGTAAGGTTTGAAGGTATATCTTTAGATGTTGCAATTAAATCTTTTCATTTCTTGTTTTTATTTTCACTAGTTATGCTTATGGAAAATTCTCTTAGTTCGTTGTTTGGGGAAGGCCGCTTTACCACACCCGTGGTAGAGAAGTCTCCTCCACCTACTGAATGTATCCCGTTCAAAATACCACTTGGGATAGTTGAAATAATTATTAATGATTGTTATGATGGGACAGCCAATCCTAGTATTCATTTTTTGAAACTTACAGAACTTTGTGAGTTATTTAAGATTTCAGGTTTGACAAGATGTGAAGTCATGAAGAAATTATTTGCCTTGTCACTGAAAGGAAAAGCATTGGAATGGTATATGCTACTAGATGATTCTCACCTACGGGATTGGGAAGAGATCTAGTCTCTCTTTTACTCCAAGTTTTATCCTCTTCATCAAGTTCATGAGAATAGGAATTATGTTTATAATTTATGTCCTCATGATGGAGAGAGCATAGCTCAAGCTTGGGGGAGACTGAAAACTTTAATGCTAAAATGTCCTAACCATGGTCTCCCCAAAGATATAATTATTACTAATTTTTATGCGAGGCTTTCTCGACAGTATAAAGACTTGCTCAATGCTTCCTCTATGGGTTCTTTCACAAACGAAAAGATTGATGCTAAATGGGAACTCCTTCAAAGAATTCAACGCAATACTAAAGATTGGGAGATCGACAAAGGAAAAGAGTCAGGTATAAATTATGAGTATGATTGCATTAAGTCCTTTGTTGAAACTGCAAATTTTAATAAGTTTAGTGCTAAGTTTGGGCTTGATTCTCAACTCCTTGTTGATTTCCTCAAATCTTTTGCTTCACATCTTAATATGCCTAAGGAGAATTGGATCAAGCATCATGAACCTTTTAAAGAGATTTGCAAAGAAAATGAAATTGTTCATGATGATTGCAACATGCATGATCCAATTCCTGAAAATGAAGTTTTATATAAGAATGTTAATTTTTGTGGAGTGGATAGACCTTGTGAAAGGCCTATGATTGAAGAAGAAAAGTATTGTAAGCAACATAAGCATGAAAGAACAATCACTTGGGTCAAAGATTTAAATGAAATTGCTAGAGAATTGTGTGACCTTTATCCTTTTACTTGTGAACTTTGTTGCATAGAGGGTCACTTTAATTTTCAATGCATGAACTTTCAAAGCATAACTGTTAATCAGTTGTGTGATAGCATGATCACTTCTGATCTTTATGATGAACTTATGTTATTTTTTATGTGTGAAGAGTTATCAGAAAAGACTTCTTGGATAGATGTTAATGCCTTAGGAATTAGCAACACTTTGCAAAATTGCCATCTCTATTGTGTTGTTAATTACCATGAAAATGATTACATAAGTAAGATTAAAAAGGAGGGAACTTTACCAAAGTATAAAAATGTCTCTCATATCTCTACTAATAAAAAGGAGAGTTTCTCCCAAGTTTCCCCTATTGTTTCTAATAAACCAGGATATGTGGAGAAACATCATATCCAACCACTCCCTCCTAAGGTGAAGAAGAAGAAAAAGAAGAGGAGGAGGAAGAGGAGCAAGAAGGAAGAAGAATGGGTATCAACCTGGCCTGAGCATATCCCTCGCATCAAATTTTATCCTAACGGACAAAAAAAAATCGAGGACCGTGAGCTTGATTGCATTCATTATTATCCTGATGTTAAGTCTGTAGGCACTATTGAAGATGATTTTGATTATGATATGCATGTTACTTTTTGTGATTGGGAAAATGATGATAATGCTACTTATGATCTTGAAAATCTTTTTGGTACCAACTATGAGAGTGATGATATGGAAAGCTCTAAGCTTGGGGATGATAGGATTGCAAGTCCTTTAACCATTAGTGATGTGGTAATTGATAATTCTTTTGCTAGTAAGAATAAAGACAACATGTTTACAAATATAGTTTCTAGCAATGATAATGCTCTTATCTACTATGATGATGTTATAACTCCTATCTTTAGTGATTATAAAGGTACCTATGACATGAGGAGAAATTATCCTTATGAAACTTGTCATAATCATGGAGGTAATTACTCCCTTGTTGAACACCATCTTCCTAATACACAATTAATCTATAGTGTTCAAGTTCTTTATTATAGTCCTACTCCCACTATTACCAATGAGAAAGATTATGCTTATGTGGAGAGTAAGAGTACCCTTTTGCATGTGGATCATGGTAACAATGCTTTATGTGATGCTTATATTGTTGAGTTTATTCATGATCCCACTGAAAATTATTATGAGAGGGGAACATATGCTTATAGATATTTCAATAATATCAAGTTCCCTCTCTTTATGTTGAAGGTTTTGAAGTTGCACTTATTTTGGCTTCCTATGCTAATATCTTTATGCTTCCATGAGTTATTTCTCTACAAGATCCATTTGCATAGGAAGCATGTTAGACTTAAATCTGTTTTTTATTGCTTCTTGATGCTCTCTTTTGTTCTTCAACTCTTATTCCTTATTCCTATGAGAGCATCATTAAAATCTTAAGCCTATCTTTATGGCTATAAAGAAAGATCTTTAGGGAGACAACCCTTTTTATCTTTAGTTTGAGTTTCTACTTTCAGTTTTTAGTGGTCTTGATGATTGTTACTACTGTAGCAACATCATTGTATCTTTATTTTCAATCTTTGTGCCAAGTCTAGCCTCCGATTGCAAGAAAGTTCAAAAGTTGTGACATGTTGTCCAGAAAACAGATTCTGTCCTTGGACGGAAAAAGTAGCCTAAAATCACCAGATCATCTTTTTTATCTGAATACTATTGACAGAGTTCTCCATACAATTGACTTTCGAGCGTCTGTTCTGAGTTTTTTGATTCGAGTTGCAGAAGTACCCTTAATAAATTCTTTACTACCTACTGTTCTGTTTTTCACAGATTCGGCCACATTTTGTCTCTCCTAACTTTTGCAAACCTTAAGCTTGCTTTTTCTTTGCAAAAACTTTTTGGAAATCTTGAGAAATAGTAGCTCTTCAAGAATATCTTTGTTTCCAGTGGAAAAAAATTATTTATTAAGGGTACTAACTTCTCTAATCAGCTTATGATGAGTCATGTATGAAGGGAGTTTTCAAGTGTGCGATGGAAGATGATGAAAGAAGATTCGGGAGTGTCAAGCGCTCAAGCTTGGGGATGCCCCCATGCATCCCCAACAAATATTCAAGGAGACTCAAGCGTCTAAGCTTGGGGATTCCCCCGTGCATCCTCTTCTCCATCAACAATCATCAGTTCGGCCTTCGTCTCACTATATTTTTATCACTTCATGCGTTATGTGCTATGCTTGGAGCGTCTCTCTCTTAGGTTTTATTTTTAGTCTTCTTTAGCTTTGCTTTCTGTTCATAACAAGTCAGATCCCGTCTTACTTTGTGTGGGAGAGAAACACGCTCCGTTTGAACTAGAACTCCTCATAGGATTTGCATGATTATTTCCTTAGCTGTGAGTTGTTCTTTTTCTTTTCTTAGCTGCTGACCTGTTTAGTTGTAGTGCTTTAGTTTTCTTCTAGAGCTTTTGTTTTGTCTAAGGTTGAACTTTCTATAGGTTGCATGTTTTATCTTGTTAGAGAGTTTGCCTCTTGCACTGAGTTTTGTGTCTTGACTAGAAAGTAGGTAGTTGAAGTTGCTATTCTCTTTATAGTAGTAACTTGCAATAGTTTTGAGGTATTGACTAGAGTAATGTTTGAACTTCCGGTGTCAAGAGATCGAGCCAATTAGTGATAGATGTCGTATTTTGGGCAATCCGTGTGATTGTCGAAAATGAAAACCCCTGTTGAGAACTCTAGCTACTAGATGGATCACTAACCTCTGGAGGGTTCGAATATTAGAGTACACTCACGTACCATGAGTCGAGGATGCACAAGGATAACCAAACCCCCATACACTCCTCCTCGGGGTACTTGTCTCTTTGTGAACCTCCTAATTATATTGAGAGTTACCGATAATAAGTGCATGAGTTCTTCGGACTAATGTGAGTATTCGAAAGTTGACACTTCCACCCACCTATACTTTTTCTAGCCTATTCGGTACCGCGCATTGCCCTTTCTCACCTTGAGAGCTGGTGCATACTTCACCGGTGCATCCAAACCCTTGGCACGATACGCTCTGTCATCATAAGCCTCCTTATATCTTTCCTCAAAACAACCACCATACCTACCTACAAGGCATTTCCGTAGCCTTTTCGAGATACATTGCCATGCAACATCCACCTTCTCATGACTTGATCTTCATGTCATACATGCTACTTGCTTGATCGAGGAGCCGCATGCTAGTTGGGCCTTACCCTTATCATTGCTACATGACGCGCTAGTATCATTGCATATCCTTCTACCCTGGCAGAGGCATACATTTGCATCATGATAGTTACATCTTCTTTATGTGAGTACCCTTGTAAAGTCTGAAAGATCTCCTATATTCTTGTAAAATATAGAGTGTGCCCCTAAAGTGAGGAAATGATCCCAAACATGACAAAACCAAAAGATCCCAAAGAGGACAAATGAGAGTTAAATAGAAAGACCATTGAGGCCACCAAAAAATACAAAAAAATAGAAAAAAGAGAAAAAAAAAGAGAGAAGGGGGCACACTACTATTCCTTTTGAGAGATCCACACTAGTACTTCATCCTCTATCCCTTGTACTCCATAGAGATCATCATCATGCATATAGCTATGTGGGGACCTTCACACTATAGAACTTGGCTTGTATATTCCAATGATGAGCCTCCTCAAACGAGCTCTAGGTCTTCTTGAGCAAGCAAGTTAGATGCACCCCCACTAGTTTCCTTGGAGAGCTTTTAGCTCACATGTGCATCCGTTGCATGGCAATCCCTACTCCTCACATCATATCTATCATATGGCCTTCTCTCGCCTATGATTGTCCTCGTTGATGTGACCCTTTCACACCTTTTTGTCTTCCTCCTCCACCTTCTTTCTGTTTCGCCTTTTAGGTGTCATCTTTATTGCTCACGCTCATCCATTGCATGAGTGCTCAAAATATCGAAAGGGATTGGATCAGTTTGACTTGTACCTGGCTAGTGGTCTGGGGACGAGTCAAGATAAGAATCCAAAGGAGACCAAGTGTGAAACTTTAGTAGATGGTAGTTCTCAACAACCCTTTTTTTTCTCTTTTTCCCAGTCCCCTGCTTCCACGCAAACACCATCTAGAGACATTCGAGTCACGGACAGCGAGAGCTCTTGCACCTTTTGTTCTTTTGTTGCTTGTGTCAATGCTAATATAGACTCTTGCTTGTTAAGACTTGAATTGAATTGCATGCTTTAATTGCTTTACTTAAAAGTCCTCATATGGTTGTGTGGCATGTCACCACAGAAATTATGCTTGTTATCATTTACCTACTCGAGGACGAGCAAGAATTAAGCTTGGGGATGTTGAAACGTCCCAAACGTATCTATAATTTCTGCTTGCTCCATGCATGTGTTGTGTGACTTTGCCCTGTTTTGCTTGAACTTTCATACACTTTTGAGCATATTTGGACTAACCTATTAACTCAGTGCACCCAATTGCGAGTTCCTGTTTTCTGCTATTTTTGTATTTCAGGTTTTCCGGCCATTAAAAGTGCTCCAAAAATTCTGGAAAAATTATATAAAAAATCAGCGTCCCGGAAGCTTCCGGAATCACCCAGGAAGGAGGGGAGGGCCACCACAGGGACTCCAGAAGGGTCCCTGGCGCGGTCCCACCCTAGGCCACGCCGGGCACCCTCCTGGCTGCCCTGTGGCCCCCTGGTGCCCCCTTTGGCCCTATTTTTACCCCCGCGGAGGAAACCCTGATTCCGGACCGCTTTTCTCCAGAATCAATTCCGATCTCCGCCGCCATCGCCATCAAGTTTCGGGGGGACAAAATTCCTGTGTCGGCACCCTTCCGGGATGGGGAAGTGCCCCCAGATTCATCTCCATCGACGTTGCTTCCTCCCTCCATGAAGCGGGAGTAGTTCTCCTTTGGGGCTGAGGTTTCTACCTGTAGCTATGTGTTCTTATCTCTCTCCCATGATGTGATCTTCGTTGTGATCATAGGCTATGTTAATCTAGGGTGATCCCATGATATTTCCCCTTCCTCTATGTATTGGATTGATGTACTCAATTGATCTTATCTAGTATAATCCCTGAGACCAAGGTGACAGCGGTCTATTGGACATGGGTTAGAAGAATATTATCATGAGTGATTTCCTCTTTTGTGTGTTGATTGAAGATTGAGAGTCTCTTGGTGCTTGTCTTTGACTATCCTTGAGATATGTTGTGGTGATTGTGGTAGTCTCTTTGGATGGTCGCGGTGACATTGGGAAATCCATAGATTGAGAACTACAAACTTTGAGGTGTGCTTTTGTAGCCCTACATAATTCTCATCCTCTCTTGACCACAAAGGAATGACCTCCGAGTGCGTCTCCATTGGATGTTTTATGGGAAATATCATGTGATTAGACTATGTTAATGTTGTTGAGAGTTGCCACTAGTGAAAGTATGAAGCCTAGGCCTTGTTTCCACCATTGTTACACCGTTTGTGCTCACTTTTGTCACATGTTTGCTTGCTGCACTTTTTATTACAGATTTATATTACCTTGCTTTGCCACACCTATCACTCGTATTTTACCATCTCTTCGCCAAACTAGTGCACCTATACAACTCCTAGTTGTATTAGGTGTGTTGGGGACACAAGAGACTTCTTGTATCTTAATTGCAGCGTTGCTTGAGAGAGAACATCTTCAACCTCTACTTCCCTGAGTTCGATAAACCTTAGGTCATCCACTTGAGGGAAATTGCTGCTATCCTACAAACCTCTTCGCTTGGAGGCCCAACATAGTCTACAAGAATAGAAGCGTGCGTAGACATCAGTTCCCTCCACACCTACAGTTGCAGGGGTCGTCCCCGCACCTGAAGCCACGGGAGTAGCGGAATCGGCCAGTCGACCAGACGCCGCTCCAGAATCAGTTGAAGGAGCAGCGACGGCACCAGCACTCGCAGAAGAAGCAGACGGAGCAGGAGCAGTCCTACAAAGCGGTTACCTTCAAAACACCACCCAATGCAATAAAAGCCAGAAACGGTAAAGTGGAAAAGTACACTAACCCAACAGGAGCGGCGCCTGGATGCAGCAATATCCCGAACCTGCGTTTCTTCGACGCAGCAGGAGGAGGGCACGGCACAACAGGCTGTACGACCGCGGGTAAATCTTCGCCATCACCCGCCGCATCACGACCACTCGCAGGACGAGTGCGTTTGACATGAAGAGGACTTGAATCCCCCGAGTCATCCGCAGCTGACGATGGAGCACCCGCGGGCTCGACAGCAATAGCACCCGAAGCGCCAGAAGCACCCCCATCACTTGCAAGGACAGGATCGACACCAGCCTCACCAGGTTCATCGAGTATATCGGCATCCTCAGGATGCGGCGGGTTGCTCAGCAAAGGAGTGTGATCCTACAGATCAAAGCAGCATCAGCAATCAATAGAAACGAGCTAGCAGTTCAAATAAAATTTAAAGATAAGTACCTGAGGAAGAGGCAAGTCAGCAGAGTAAGGACGAACAAGACTCTGCTCCCCAATGCTCGTGCACTTTGTGACTTGCTGAACCCGGGCTAAAAGACCGTCATCGGAAAACCCTTCGGGTGAACTCCTGGTCGAGTCATCAGGCCCAGTATACTGCCACATGGGACGGACCCGATGCTGAAGCGGCTGCACGCGTCTCTTGACAAACACGGAGATAAGTTGACCGCCAGTCAGTTCATCCTTCAAAGCAGTAATCTTCTGCACAAACGGTTCCATGAGAGACGACTCGCGAGCAGACAAAGGATGCGCCCATGAAGAACGCTTAACCACCCACGCAGCAGGGTCGAAAGGAGGCAGACCAAACCGCTGACCCGCAACGCACTGGCCCTTCAGATAAAACGAGCTCCTCCGCCACGAAAAGACGGAATCCAACTTCTCCAGATCAAAATAAGAAGATTTATCCTTAATAGAGATCCCGACGCCCCCAATGGCGTATTCAGAATTTGTCCTCTTCACATTGAAGAGACTTTTCCAGAGACCCTAATGGGGATAGATCCGCAAAAACCCTCGTAGAGCGTAATGAAACAGGCAAGGTGCAGAATCCCATTGGGGGTCAAATCATGCAGTTGCAACTGATAGGCGCAAAGCAACCCCCGGAGGAAAGGATGAATGGGAAGTGCAAAACCACGGGGGAAGAAACTCTGAAAGCATACCCGCTCATCTGGATGTGACGCCCCCAAAATCAGAACGTGTACAGTAATCATACACGCAAGGTACACGATCGAGATCAAGGACTCACGGTGAGATATCACAACACAACTCTACAAATAAAATAATACAAGCTGTATAATACAAGCCAGGGGCCACGAGGGCTCGAATACAACAGCTCGAGAGCACAAAGTTAGTGGAAGCAATAGTATCTGAGTACAGACACAAGAATACAAGGTTGCCTTAAGAAGTCTAGCACAAATATCAACAACGATCGAAAAGGCGAGGCCTCCTGCCTGGGAACCTCCAAACTACTCATGGTCAACGGGGAACTCGACGTCGTAGAAGGCATCGGGGGTCTTCATGTTGCGGTGGTCGGCATCGGGGATCTCCTGCTCCTGGGCTCCAAGTCTCCAACATCGACTGCAGCGGCCGATCAGGCAAAAAAAGAAGGGGGAAATAAAGCAAAGGTGAGTATCTAGCATACCCGCGAGTCTTACGTCCGCTACTAAGCATTTATGCATTTGTATCAAATGGAAAGGGGAGGCTGTATATAGTGGACTGAGTTGCAGAAATCCAGAATAAGGAAGAGAAGCCAGGCCTAATGATAGAGGCGAAGGTGTCCCGATGTTTCGATGAGATGGTGGAGATCGATTATGGTGGAGACGACTTTCACGACCCGACTACGAACGTGCGAAGACGTTGCGCCTTAGCGATCGCTAAACCAACTCCGAGAGGTTATTGATCCCGCGGATGCACGATCAACCTGACCACGAAGGCCTAATTCCTGCAAGCAATCGAAGAACAAGCAAGAACTAAGAATTGCAATCTGGATATTGCGAATATAAGATGAAAGATTACGAAAGTTGGGGTTCCAATGAGGTCTTGGCCTGGTCGGATGACACAAACGAAGAGCTCGAAGTTGCGGCTATGGCTAACTTAAATCTAATTAAAACCCAAGTCTAAACGACGCCCTAAGGGCTGTATATATGGGGGAACAGAGGGGATTTTCGTGACCCCTTGGAGGTGGGGTCCGAAAACAACCCTAACTCGGTTTCCCCACACATACGGACTCTAAAAACAGCCTATAATGTGGTATTTCGAAATTACATGGGCCCAGCCCAATATTAAGGTGACGCAGCACCTATAATTGTTCTTGGACGAAAATAATGAAGTGGCATCTCGTGTATTCCGTCCAAGCCTTCATGCATGCCTTATGGTGGCTTCAACGTGCGAAAATCCCCACTGGAAGCTCCACTGTACTTTCCCCTGCGCGCACCTTCTTCTCCATTCTTGATCCCGCTCCAATGACCATCCTTCTTGTCCATGCTAGGTCCTTCATTCATAAGCAAAACAAAAGTATCTAATTTAGGCAGCATCATATGTTCATGAACAATAGAAGGATTCGCAAGAAACGAAAGTACCTGATAATTTAGTTGACGTGCACGTGCTCTAGTAACTGGTCCAGTATGTGTAGTTGGTGAGGGTATGGGTGTAACATTAGTAGGGATGTCCTCATCATCCTCCCCTTCTTGAATTGAAGTCGTCCTCGACGGAAGCTCATCATCTTCTCCCAAATAAGGTTTCAAATCTGCAATGTTAAATGTGGGACTAACCCCAAAATCTGCAGGTAGCTCAAGTTTATATGCATTATCATTAATTTTCTGTAAAACCTTAAAGGGACCATCAGCTCGTGGCATTAACTTAGACTTGCGCAAATCAGGAAACCTATCTTTTCGTAGATGTAACCAAACAAGATCTCCTGGTTCAAAAACAACATGCTTTCGACCCCTATCACCAGCAAGCTTGTATCTAGCATTCATGCGCTCAATGTTTTCTTTAGTTAACTCATGCATTTTTAATATCAATTCAGCACGTTGCTTAGCATCAAAATTCACCTTCTCCGAAGATGGAAGAGGCAGCAAATCAATAGGTGCACGAGGTAGAAAACCATAAACAATCTCAAAAGGGCACATTTTAGTGGTAGAATGCACTGAACGATTATAAGCAAATTCAATATGAGGTAAACATTCTTCCCACAGTTTCAAGTTACTTTTTAAAACAGCCCTAAGCATAGTAGACAATGTCCTATTGACCACTTCAGTTTGTCCATCAGTTTGGGGATGACATGTAGTACTAAAGAGTAGTTTAGTCCCCAACTTAGCCCATAAGCATCTCCAAAAATGGCTAAGAAACTTAGTATCACGATCCGAGACAATAGTATTGGGCACACCATGTAAACGAATAATCTCTCCAAAGAATAAATCAGCAACATTAGCAGCATCATCGCTTTTATGACATGGTATAAAATGTGCCATCTTAGAAAATCTATCCACGACAACAAATATGCTATCCCTCCCCTTCTTTGTTCGAGGCAAGCCTAAAACAAAGTCCATGGATATGTCCTCCCACGGAACACTAGGTACAGGTAAAGGCATGTATAAACCATGAGGATTGAGTCGTGACTTAGCTTTTTGACATGTAGTGCAGCGAGCAACAAAACGCTCAACATCCCGTCTCATCTTTGGCCAAAAGAAATGTGTAGCAAGTACATCCTCCGTCTTTTTCACGCCAAAATGTCCCATTAATCCTCCTCCATGCGCCTCCTGCAACAACAAAAGACGAATAGAGCTAGCTGGAATGCATAGCTTGTTAGAACGGAACACAAATCCATCATGAAGCACAAACTTGTTCCATGTTCTACCCTCTCTACAATTCTGCAATACATCTTTAAATTCCACATCAGTTGCATATTGTTCTTTGATTGTCTCTAAACCGAATATCTTGAAGTCAAGTTGTGAAAGCATAGTATAACGACGAGACAAAGCATCAGCAATAATATTATCTTTCCCCTTCTTGTGTTTAATGACATAAGGGAAAGTCTCAATAAATTCAACCCACTTAGCATGTCTACGATTAAGTTTTGCTTGACTTCTTATGTGTTTCAAAGATTCATGATCAGAATGTATAACAAATTCTTTGGGCCATAAATAATGTTGCCAAGTTTCTAATGTCCGAACAAGAGCATATAATTCCTTATCATAAGTAGAATAGTTCAGACTAGGCCCACTCAATTTTTCAGAAAAGTATGCAACAGGTTTAGCATCTTGTAATAACACACCTCCCAAACCAATCCCACTAGCATCGCATTCAAGCTCAAAAGTCTTATTAAAATCAGGAAGTTGGAGCAAAGGAGCATGTGTTAACTTATCTTTCAAAACCGTGAAAGCTTCTTCCTGTGCGGTACCCCAAGTAAAAGGCACATCCTTGCGTGTAAGCTCATTGAGAGGGGCAGCAATGGTGTTGAAATCTCTCACAAAACGCCTATAGAATCCAGCGAGGCCAAGAAAACTCCTCACTTGTGTGACCGTTTTGGGCTGCGGCCAACTCTCAATCGCCTCGATCTTGGCTTTATCAACTTCAATACCCTGTGGAGTAACAACATAGCCAAGCAACGATACTCGGTCGGTGCAAAAGGTGCATTTCCCAAGGTTACCAAATAAACGTGCATTACGTAGAGCAATAAAAACAGCACGTAAATGATCCAAATGTTCCTCCAAAGATTTGCTATAAATCAGTATATCATCAAAATAGACTACCACAAATCGTCCAATGAAAGCACGTAAAACCTCGTTCATTAATCTCATGAAAGTGCTAGGTGCATTAGTTAACCCAAAAGGCATGACTAACCACTCATATAATCCAAACTTAGTTTTAAAAGCCGTTTTCCATTCATCTCCTAATTTCATGCGAATTTGATGGTATCCACTACGCAAATCAACTTTGGAAAACATGGTAGAGCCACTTAATTCATCAAGCATATCATCTAACCTAGGAATAGGATGACGATAACGAATAGTAATATTATTAATGGCTCGACAATCAACACACATACGCCATGTTCCATCCTTTTTAGGCACTAATATAACAGGAACAGCACAAGGACTAAGGGACTCACGTATGTAACCTTTGTCGAGTAGCTCTTGTACTTGACGCTGAATCTCCTTCGTCTCCTCCGGATTGGTACGGTATGGCGCACGGTTGGGCAACGAAGCACCGGGAATTAAGTCAATCTGATGCTCAATCCCGCGAATAGGTGGTAATCCCGGTGGTACGTCTTGTGGAAAGACGTCAATAAACTCCTGCAAAAGGTCAGTGACAACAGGAGGCAAAGAAGGAGGCAATTCCTCAAATGAAAATAAAGCTTCTTTGCACACAAAAGCATAGCACACATATTGACTAACATCCAAATCCGAAATATCAACCTTAGTAGCAAGCAAAGTTGGACTAGTCAATTTAATTTCATTAGAAACAGCAGAAGAAGATTTGCTATTAGTCTTATGTTGTTGCTCAAATTCTTTGGCTGCTATCTCATTCTCACTCTTATTTTTCTCCTGTTTTGCTTTACTAGCTCTAGCAAGATCATCTTTCACAATTTGTTCAGGAGACATAGGAAGTAAAGCAATAGTTTTATCCTGATGAACCAGAGTAAACTGATTTGTCCTACCATGGTGTACAACATTCCTATCAAATTGCCATGGTCTACCAAGTAAAAGAGAGCATGCTTGCATGGGTACCACATCACAATCAACATAATCAGCATATGCAGCAATGCTAAAGTGCACACGAACAGAACGCGTTACCTTAATCTTACCACTATTGTTAAACCACTGAATATAGTACGGATGGGGGTGTGGTCTTGTGGTGAGAGATAGCTTCTCCACCAACTCCATGCTAGCCAAGTTGTTGCAACTCCCTCCGTCAATGATGATGCGAACCGAACGTTCTTTCACCACTCCCTTTGTGTGGAACAAATTATGCCTCTGGTTTTGCTCGGCCTTCGTTACCTGCACACTTAATACACGTTGAGCAACCAAACTAGCATATTTATCTGCATCATCAGGAGTCATATACTCTATATCATGAGCATCATCATGGGCACCCTGTTCCTCATGAGCAATGAGAACTAGAGTCTCCTCATCATAGTCACTTGCTGACTCATACCCACCATCCGCCGTAATAGTCATCACACGCTTGGAGGGACAGTCTTTTGCGAAGTGACCTCCACCTTGGCACCTGCGACATTTAATATCACGATCTCGTGCTTGCCCTGTGGACGCCATGGATGAAGAAGAACTCGCCGCTGGACCACTCTGTGCACCCTTGAATGGTGGCGCTGGCTGTTTTGGTGGTTCCCTGTAAGAATGAGCGGCTGAAGTAGATGGTGGTGCAGCAGGCCGTGTGGATGTAGAAGCTCCACGCGATGTCCATGATGTATTTCGTCCTGCAGAAAAGTTAGGTCTCGTAGCGGCCTGTCGATCCTGCACTTCACGTTCAGCTTTACAAGCAAGATGAAACAAACGAGTGATAGTAGCAAAGTCCTTGTATTCTAGAATAGTTTGTATCTCCCTGTTTAAGCCACCCATAAAACGTGCAAGCATAGCTTCATTATCCTCTACTAGGCCACATCTAATCAATCCCGTTTGTAATTCTTGATAATATTCCTCTACAGAATTTTTTCCTTGTCTCAAACGCTGTAATTTTTGTAACAATTCACGTTGATAATAAGGGGGAACCCAGCGAGTACGCATAGCATCTTTTAAAGCAGCCCAAGTAGTTGGAATATTATTAGCATGCAATCTACAATGTTCAGACCACCAAATAGATGCAAAGCCCGTGAATTCACAAACAGCAGCAGTAACACGTCTATTCTCAGGATATTGTAAACATGTAAAACGTTGTTCAGTTTCTAACTCCCAAGTAAGATAAGCATCAGGAATATATCTACCCTCAAATGGCTTAAGGTTCAATTTAAGTTTAGGCACATGTTCATCATCGCGTACCTGAGGGGGTGGTTGGTGTCGACCGTGGCGAATGTTGGGACGTGGACGTCCAGCTGGCTGCTCATAGGCCGCTTCCTGTTCCACCTCCTCCTCGTAATCACCCTCGTAGTTGTCGTCCTGGCTGACGTCAGAAGCAGCAGCAGCAGCAGGAGGAGCACCAATACCAGCAGCTTGTCCTCGTGGAAACAGAATACGTCGTGCACGTGGTAGTGGCGGTGGCTGTGGCTGTGCTGAAGGTAGGCGTGCGATCAACTCAGTAAACTTGGCGTCGAGCTTGGTGTCGATCATCTTCTCCACGCCATCAATCGCCTCTGTAAATCTGGTCTCGATGTCCTGCACCTGTTGAGACATCATACGTGCAAATTTATCATGTAGCTCCTTGTTTGTCATGTTCTCCCAATCGGGTGCATCCCGCGCCACTTCATCATGTGATCCTGGCATGGTTAGCAGAAAGAGAGAACACACAGAAATATGATCCTACTTCTACTAATGGGATGTGGGGTGGTGGAAAGCACAAATCCGTCAAGCTTTTCTTTCGTTCTTACCAATTCTTACCTAGCAGCAGGTGGTGACGTACAACCAACGGGTCAAAACTCTCAGAGATGTGGTAGAGCGATGGCCAGGAGGTGTCAAAACGCACGATGTAGAATATATGTGGAGCTGTAGGAAGGCTGACAAGTATGGTAGCAAAAAGCTCAACAGTACTCAAAACAGAGATGCAAAGTTGAAAAAACACTCAACGTCGGTACTGTGCTGATCCTAGGCTAGACCGTACTAGAGACGCGAGCCTAAACACCAACGAAAGCACGGCGCGGCACGTAATCAACTGAGAAGCACACTCTGGAATTTTTTTTTTCTCTTTTTTTTTTTTTTTTTTGCTTTTTGTTTTTTTTTTTTTTTGGCGATGCGGGACTGCGGTGGCTGAAAAAGTGCGAAAAAATCACTATGGTAGAGAACGTCTCAAAACGAGTTTCTGGACCTAAGGAACGTATGGGCACGAAATTTTTTTACCCCTGAAAATTTTGGCCTAAAAACCGCTCTGAAAAGCGTGCCAAATTTTTTTGCTTTTTTTTTTTTTTTTTTTTTTTGGAAATCACCCCCTTCTACGTACGACAAAGATTGGTGAAATCCGACTCTAATCAACTCAAACTAATCTGGCTATGGAGAGGTCACGAACCGTACTGATGATGGAACTCAACTCGGACTCGTGGTACGTGGTGGTGTATATGGACTCTGCTTGGCGGAACGTGGTGGTGTATGTGGACTTGGATTGGCGGAACGTGGTAGGATGACTACTGTGCGGCGGGGACGTGGCAAACTGTGATCAGAACTCGAAACTCTAAGGGAACTAGACGCTAAGATCAGCAACTTGACACAACGATGCAACCGTAAATTCAACAAAGCAAGTACTGAAAAGAAAACTGGACAAAGGCTCGGACTGTCTTGGGACGTGATGATCTAACCCTAAATTTTTTTGGCTTTTTCGTGGGCTGTAGGTATGACGAACAGAATCAATCTAGGCTACGAAAACTGGTAAATCTCACCGAGCAACCTGGAAATCTGATACCACTTGATAGAGGCGAAGGTGTCCCGATGTTTCGATGAGATGGTGGAGATCGATTATGGTGGAGACGACTTTCACGACCCGACTACGAACGTGCGAAGACGTTGCGCCTTAGCGATCGCTAAACCAACTCCGAGAGGTTATTGATCCCGCGGATGCACGATCAACCTGACCACGAAGGCCTAATTCCTGCAAGCAATCGAAGAACAAGCAAGAACTAAGAATTGCAATCTGGATATTGCGAATATAAGATGAAAGATTACGAAAGTTGGGGTTCCAATGAGGTCTTGGCCTGGTCGGATGACACAAACGAAGAGCTCGAAGTTGCGGCTATGGCTAACTTAAATCTAATTAAAACCCAAGTCTAAACGACGCCCTAAGGGCTGTATATATGGGGGAACAGAGGGGATTTTCGTGACCCCTTGGAGGTGGGGTCCGAAAACAACCCTAACTCGGTTTCCCCACACATACGGACTCTAAAAACAGCCTATAATGTGGTATTTCGAAATTACATGGGCCCAGCCCAATATTAAGGTGACGCAGCACCTATAATTGTTCTTGGACGAAAATAATGAAGTGGCATCTCGTGTATTCCGTCCAAGCCTTCATGCATGCCTTATGGTGGCTTCAACGTGCGAAAATCCCCACTGGAAGCTCCACTGTACTTTCCCCTGCGCGCACCTTCTTCTCCATTCTTGATCCCGCTCCAATGACCATCCTTCTTGTCCATGCTAGGTCCTTCATTCATAAGCAAAACAAAAGTATCTAATTTAGGCAGCATCATATGTTCATGAACAATAGAAGGATTCGCAAGAAACGAAAGTACCTGATAATTTAGTTGACGTGCACGTGCTCTAGTAACTGGTCCAGTATGTGTAGTTGGTGAGGGTATGGGTGTAACATTAGTAGGGATGTCCTCATCACCTAACGAAGACTAGCATCTTCCAACGAGTCTTGCAGCACAAGAAGAGAATCAGCCAACAGTTCAATAGCATGAATGTAATAACAATGCAGCAGAAGTTGCTGCAGCATTGTATAATAGTAAGTTGTATTAGATAATAATTATATATGCCTCCGAGATCCCCTCCTCGACTTCCCTGCGAGGAAGAGAAACCGGAACCAACAGTTTAATAGTAGTAGTTGGTAGTAGTAGGCTCTAGCTTCAGCATAAAGCGTCCTGTTACCGTGGACACGGCTATTCGAATAGATTATCATCCCTGCAGAGGCTGCACTACTATTACCCTACACGCTTGGATCTCCAGGGTGGCGTACACCTTGTTAGGGAATGCCCCACTGAGGCTGTCCGACATGCCGAGGCCCATCCTACGGCTCATCAGAGAGGTCCCCGCCGGTCTACAGTCCTAAGCGCAAGAGCTTCATGGGCCATCACCTCTCGCACTCCGGGTCGTTGTGCGCCAAGTGGATCCAGTGCCGCAACACGTTCTGACCCAACCACAATGCTGAAACTAGACGTCTTTCAGAGCTTTCGAACGAGACCACAACGCGGAGGGCCCTGATACGTCCAAAAGCATCATTATTTTATATTGTGATGTCACCCTATTCATTGATATATTCCACTTTAAAATATTGTTCTTATGTTGTTTTGGCTTATTTTACACAGTTTACAACTTTTCGGTGCCGAAGCAGCAGATCCAGAATTCAGTGGTAAAAAGTGGATACCAAGTTGCTGAATCAGATCAAGTCCAAATGCGATGAAATTTTACGGGGATCATTTTTACGAAGATTGAATGGGAATCACCGAAGGAGGAGGTGAGGGGACCCACCAAGCAGCCAGAAGGGTGCCTGGCGCGCGCCCCCTCCTGGTCGCGCCAGGCACCCTCCTGGATGCCTGGTGGCCCCCCTCGGTGCCCCCTCTCGCCTATAATACCCCCTGGGGTGAAAACCCTAAAACAAGAGTCGTTTCAATGTTTCGCCGCCGCCACGGGGCGAAAACCTACAGAGGAGAAAAGCCATCTCCGGCGGGCAGATTCCGTCGGGGAGATCACCTCCCGGAAGGGGAGATCGTCGCCATCATCATCATCATCGTCACGGGCATCATCGAGATCATCATCAACATCATCCCCAACATCAGCACCATCCCCATCTCCATCCCATCTCATCTCACAATTGCAACTTGTGTTGTAATCCGTACTGTCTATCCTCTCTAATCTGTTGGTGTTGATTACTACTTTGTGGTGAATGCTATTGAGTTTTGTTGGAGAAATATCATTGTGTCCAGATTGTTTACCACCCATCTATCACCTCTGATCATGATCTCTTTTATGTCTTGTGAGTAGTTACTTTAGTTCTTGAGAACATGGGAGAAGTCTAGTTGTTAGTAGTCATGCTATGTTGTAGTATTATGTGTTGTTTGATACTTAAGTTGTGTTGTTATTTATCTAGTGGTGTTATGTGAGTCGAACACATAACACTTCACCTTTCATGGGCCTAGAGGAATACATTGTGCACAAAGGATGCTTATGGTGGGTTGCCGGAGTGACAGAAACCTGAACCCCAGTTCGCAGACTTTCGCACAAGGGAGTTATGGATCCTTGATCGTAATGATGTGGTTACGCTTATGCCTTAATTACTACCTTGTATTTGCGGATGCTTGCAAGGTGTGTAATCATAAGAGTACACTTATCTTAGTCTAGAAGGTGTACTAGCATTGCTCCACCCACCAACACTTATCAACACAATACATATTACTTGGCGGAGTATGGTGAAAGTAACTTGGCTATCGCTCCCGTGTTTTCTCGAGAACGCTTTAGCTTTTATAAGTTCAGTTCCTAGGCTTATCCTTGTGAAAGGATTGGGCCACTTTCTACTCCTCAGTTACCTTGTTTACTTTGCTTGTCTTTTACTTTTCTGTTGCTTAAACTAAAACCCCCTAAATATTTACCCTTCGGTGTGTGCAGCCTTTTCCTTATCCAGTGTCACTTATCAGTACCTTCTGCTCCTCGTTGGGATCGACATCCTTATTTATCGAAAAGCTACAATTGATCCCCTAGACTTGTGGGTTATCAAGAATCGTTTATTGGCGAGGTTAACGGGCGAGGTGATCCCACTAAACCTATTAACTTCTCCGCCATCAGGCCCACACCGTAATCCCATGTGGAGGTAGTGCGTATAGGGCACGTCGACCCACTCAAGTCATCCACCTGAACCGTTAAGCATTTTATTATTATCCGTCGGGACAACCGTTATCGTTGCCCCTTTCTGGGTGAGTCGCGGACAACGACAGCAGCCAGGACCACCAGTAACGTCGATGCCTGCCTTGACGTCCCACCAACTCGTGCGGTTACCAACAAGGTGAACCGTCTCCTTACCTTGTCTCGCGTTTGCTCTTTGAAGAGCTCGACTTTCGTACAACAGGATATCTATCGGCCACGAACAGTACCAGACCCGCCGCACACCGGTGGAATACACCTGACTTGTCGTTCCGCTAAGATACCCTGCGCGGTCACCGTTGGGTCACCCGACTCCTTACCTGTAAGGACACCAGTTGATTCGAGTGCCTACCATCAAGTGAAACCAGGAGGAATCACCCTCGATGGTACACTTGAAGAGGTTCGACAGAGACATCAGCGAAATGAACTAAAGAGGAATATTCTCGTATCACCCCGGTTGTTTCGAGACACCAGCGGAATGAACTGAAGAGGAATACCCTCGTATCATCCCAGTGACGCTTAGCTACTGAGCCGACGAGAGTGAAATACGAGTCCTTCCACGCGTAAGTCAAACTCGAAGCGACTCGGCAGAGTCTCGCCGTTGTAGGTTCCCTAGGGCGTTTGCATTGATCCGTACCTGTTGCAGTTATAATATTTAAAATCCTCTTTCACTCACCAGAGTGATCACGACCCGCTATTCTAAACCTAGCTAACAATGCGCAGGGTTTACTGCTGAATATAATATATATATTTAATAGGCAGCATAGGATAAAGGAAGTTACATCAAGGGGCGACAAAAATAGGCTATGCAATTGAATGGGATTGTAACGTAGTAGCAGCAGCATATGCCTAGTGCAAGAAATGTACGGAAAGATAGGCGATATCTGGGGAAGGAAAATGGCTCTGCTTGCCTGGAAGCTCGACGGTAGAGGTACGATCGTCGACGAAGTAGTCGTACTCGGCATCGGTGTCGTCGGCGGCAGTGTCGAGGTCTACCAGATAATAAGGGGGAAGAAACAATAAATACACAACAATAATAGCAATACAAATTCAAGACATAGCAGATACAAAGCAACGGGGCTCTAACGTCGTGTTCGGTGATTTTGCTCGGAGCGAGAATTTATCCGGGGATGACTCATCAGTAGCGGTTGATTACCAGACCGATGATCCGGAGGGGGAAGGTTCCATCTCCGCAGTGTTAGAGACATCTGACAAACATGTGGATAGTGTATCCGTGCTCGTTGATCCATTCAGAACAACTTTCATATTCAGAACATTTTCATCCAGAAAGTTTCACCAGCTCCGGTCGTCTGACAGACAGATGAACCGGAGGGGAAATGTTCCAAGTTCGGTATGTTAGAGGGGTGTGGTGGATACACGGGTGGCGTACCCGTGTTCGTTATATTTTTCAGATCAAGTTTGATGTATAAATTATTATCATCGGAGTTACGGATTAAAAGATATTGAATTTCAAAGTTTTATTCAATTTAAATCATTTTCTGGATTTTATTTTAATATTTAATTCAAACATTATCCACAATCTTATCCACAACAGTACATTGACAGGTGGGGCCTACATGTCATACACTCATTTTATTAAACATATATTAGTCTAATTTAAACAGGGAATTATCAGGGATGGGTCCCACATGTCATAATGAGATTTAGAATTAATCATTTTATTTAAGTTAACAGGACATGGGCCCCAGATGTCATTGACTCCAAGGGTTATCTCTGTTTTAAATAAATCATAGCTTAATTAAATGGGCAGGGCCCACTGTCATACATACATCAGGGTATTAGCAGGGGTTGGTTTAGTTAAAAAGGGGATTAGCCCCTAAGCTAATCTGCCCGGCCCACCAATCAGTGGGGGGATCAACCCCTGGTTTAGTCGCGCGTACAGGACACCGGCGGCGAGGCCCGTCACGGCGGTGGTCCGCCGGAGCTGCGCTTTGGTGACCAAATGAGGCGGCGACGACGTCAAAAGGCCTGCGCATGAAGCGCTGCACCCATGGGTGCACCAGGTGGAGGCGGGGAACGGCTACAACGGCGGCTATGGTTGAACCCGACGGTGACCGGAGCAGGCTACCGTGGCCACGACGGCAGAGGCGTAAAAATCGACGGGGGAATGGGGCATTCGACTCGCGTGCTCACCGGGGACACGTCGAGGTGGCAATGGGCTCGGAGGAGGCCGGGTGCAGCCGGAATTTGAACGGCGGCGGAGGCAGATGCAGAAGGGGTCCGACGGTGATGGCGAGCGCACAACCCTTACCGGCTTCGATTGGCTGCGCGTTTAGATGAAGTCTTCGCCGAGGGAGCTCCCAGACAAGCCCGCACGCCCGGAGGTGGCCAGTGGCCGCGCCCACAGCGGCGGCGCAGCGACGAACGCGCTCGGCAAAGCAAGGCACAGAGGTAGAGCGGCGGCGCAAGAAGAGTGGGAAAGAGGCTAGGGTTCGTCCACGGCGAGGGGGGGCTTTTATAGGCCTCCGGGGCACCGTGGATGCCTGACAGCGAGGCAAGGAAGTGTCCATGGCGGCCGGATGCGCGCCACGGCACAAGAGGAACAGGGGAGGAAGAAGACCTGCCAGGGTGGGTTGGGCCGTTGGGTGGGCCTCGCCCCAAGCGAGGGATAACCCCCCTTATTTCCTGCACTTTTTTTTCTTTGCAATTGTTTTTTATTTTTGTTGGTCCACCAAATGATTTTTTATTAGACATGAGACTTGCTCCTATTTTTGTATTGCCCTATGTAGTAATGCTACAAAAGTTTGGTGATATAATAAATTCATTGGATTATTTTTGTTTATTTTAAAAGGGCTTTTGTGATGTTTTGCTACTGTTAATAATTGTTTGCAATATTTAGATATTACAATAAATGCTCATTGCAGGTTTATCATGTTCCACTGGTTTTTGGGGATTTTGCAAAAGTGGTTACACAATTTTTGGACAAAGTTTTATTTGTCACATTGTTTTTAATATCAAGAAAAAGGTTTTCTGGAAAAAAATTTGATTTCAAAGATGATCAAGGTGATGACCAAGCACAGTGATTTAACTAAAGCAAGGTGATTATTGTTTCATCAACAATGATTACTGTTACAAGACCTGAGGGTGTTACAAATCTCCCCCACTACAAAGAATTCTCGTCCCGAGAATTAAAAGGTAGTGTAAGGGGTAAAGCTTTGGTTTCGTAATCTAATGAATCTTCTGGTTCTGGTTGCCCTTATCTAGGAAGTTAATCCTTCTCGTTGACGTCTTCATTTCTTTGCATCAGTGCATCTCGACGAGTTGTCATCCTTCATTCAGGGTCTTCATCGTACTTACGAATAGGCTAGAAGGAAAAATTTAAGGGGTCGGATCGGTACTAGGTTAATCAATCGAGGTTAACCAAGGGAATGGGGTGCAAAGTATATTCCGAGTTTATACCCAGGGGAATACATCGAGAGAAATAAAAGAAGGTATGAGAAATCTCAAGCGGATAGGCATGCATTCGATGCCGATGACGGATGATGAAAAGGGGTCCAGGGCATCAGGCATAAGCACTGAGTCTGATATTGGACTGAAGATCACAAGGTAGGTGGCTCGTGAATTGAATACGAGGTCAAGCACAAAGAATAACCTTGGGAACGGGGATGTACAAAAGAGTCAGGTTTCGATCGTGTGGAACTGTGGGTTATGGGCCCACATTGAATAAGAAGGGTGGCGACATCCCATGCGATCGCGAGGCAAGGTTTGTCAGAGAACAGATCGTCAGTTATCTCAGCGACGACGTCGGTACCAAGGGCGAGGAACGAAGAGAATCATTTTCCTACTCGTTAATACGAGGCAAACCAATCGGCAAAATTCTCGTCCATCGGTGGTTACCGAAAGGTTATCAACAAAAGTAACATGTTGTACTGACAGAGTAGTACACCGAAGTGTTTACATAAGTAGGGAATTATCACTGCTTACATAAGTTATATCACAAGAAAGGTTAAACAGACCAATGGAAAGGAAAAGGTGATGATACACAAGTATCAGGTATATATCTTTCCCAATGGAAAGAAAAGTACGATATACACGACCAAGTTGTATTGGCAGAGAGTCAAGGTGATAGAGGCGAAGGTGTCCCGATGTTTCGATGAGATGGTAGAGATCGATTATGGTGGAGACGACTTTCACGATCCGACTACGAACGTGCGAAGACGTTGCGCCTTAGCGATCGCTAAACCAACTCCGAGAGGTTATTGATCCCGCGGATGCACGATCAACCTGACCACGAAGGTCTAATTCCTGCAAGCAATCAAAGAACAAGCAAGAACTAAGAATTGCAATCTGGATATTGCGAATATAAGATGAATGATTACGAAAGTTGGGGTTCCAATGAGGTCTTGGCCTGGTCGGATGACACAAACGAAGAGCTCGAAGTTGCGGCTATGGCTAACTTAAATCTAATTAAAACCCAAGTCTAAACGACGCCCTAAGGGCTGTATATATGGGGGAACAGAGGGGAATTTCATGGCCCCTTGGAGGAGGGGTCCGAAAACAACCCTAACTCGGTTTCCCCACACATACGGACTCTAAAAAATAGCCTATTAAGTGTATTTCGAAATTACATGGGCCTGGCCCAATAATAAGGTGACACAGCACCTATAATAACCCTTGGACGAAAATATTAATGTGGCGTCTTGTGTCTCTCGTCCAAGTCTTCATGCACGCCTTATGGTGGCCTCAAAGTGCGAAAATCACCACTGGAAGCTCCATTGTCCTTTCCCGCGCGCACACCTCCTTCTCCATGCTTGATCCCGCTCCAATGACCATCCTTCTTATCCATGCTAGGTCCTTCATTCATAAGACAAACAAAAGTATCTAATTTAGGCAGCATCATATGTTCCTGAACATTAGAAGGATTCGCAAGAAACGAAAGTACCTGATAATTTAGTTGACGTGCACGTGCTCTAGTAACTGGTCCAGTATGTGTAGTTGGTGAAGATGTGGGTGTAACATTAGTAGAGATGTCCTCATCACAAGGGAGGTTGTCGATGATAACACAAATCATCGAGGGGTGGGGTGGTATTTCGCATGATGAATCCAATTGACACATGGAAGAAGCCATGTAAGATTAGTCGGATAACAATCTACCAAAGGTCGGATGGTTCGCAAAGAATTTGATGTGAGTATCGGCACTCAAATAGAAGGAGAAAGAATGCAAAGGCATCGGGTGATAGAAGCATCAGAATAATTTAATGCTTAAGTACAAGGGAATTATGATTTCGAGATCGGGAGGTGGATGTAAGTATCCATACGGACTTATCGATGACAGGGGATTGCAAGGCGATTAACACGTAGGTCCTCGGGAATTCATCGGAGTGTAATCTTCGGAATCTTCTGGCGAATCAGATCATCATCTGGAATGAGAGGTCTCCGGGAGGAAGTAGTCACGAGATCCTAATGTCACAGTTAGCTAAATTTTCCCGAAAGGATAAGAGAGTAGAATCCCAGAGTAAAGGTACGGAGAAAAAGATCCTAATACCACCAAGTTTGCGACGTGGGCCGATAAGCCACACGACACTGTTAGTAAAGTAGTTTTGCAAAGACTAGACTCGACTTCGACCAAGGAGTTGGAAGGGGGTGTCCTATAGGCAGTCGGCTCTGATACCAACTTGTGACGCCCCCAAAATCAGACCGTGTACAGTAATCATACATGCAAGGTACACGATCGAGATCACGGACTCACGGTGAGATATCACAACACAACTCTACAAATAAAATAATACAAGCCAGGGGCCACGAGGGCTCGAATACAACAGCTCGAGAGCACAAAGTTAGCGAAAGAAATAGTATCTGAGTACAGACACAAGAATACAAGGTTGTCTTAAGAAGGCTAGCAAAAATATCAACAATGATCGAAAAGGCGAGGCCTCCTGCCTGGGAACCTCCAAACTACTCCTGGTCAACGGGGAACTCGACGTCGTAGAAGGCATTGGGGGTCTTCATGTTGCGGTGGTCGGCATCGGGGATCTCCTGCTCCTGGGCTCCAAGTCTGCAACGTTGACTGCAGCGGCCGATCAGGCAAAACAAGAAGGGGAAATAAAGCAAAGGTGAGTATCTAGCATACCCGCGAGTCTTACGTCCGCTCCTAAGCATTTATGTATTTGTATCAAATGGAAAGGGGAGGATGTATATAGTGGACTGAGTTGCAGAAATCCAGAGTAAGGAAGAGAAGCTAGGCCTAACGAAGACTAGCATCTTCCAACGAGTCTTGCAGCACAAGAAGAGAATCAACCAACAGTTCAATAGCATGAATGTAATAACAATGCAACAGAAGTTGCTGCAACATTGTATAATAGTAAGTTGTATTAGATAATAATTATATATGCCTCCGAGATCCCCTCCTCGACTTCCCTGCAAGGAAGAGAAACCGGAACCAACAGTTTAATAGTAGTAGTTGGTATTAGTAGGCTCTGGCTTCAGCATAAAGCGTCCTGTTACCGTGGACACGGCTATCCGAATAGATTATCATCCCTGCAGGGGCTGCACTACTGTTACCCTACACGCTTGGATCTCCAGGGTGGCGTACACCTTGTTAGGGAATGCCCCACCGAGGCTATCCGACACGCCGAGGCCCATCCTACGGCTCATCAGAGAGGTCCCCGCCGGTCTACAGTCCTAAGCGCAAGAGCTTCATGGGCCATCACCTCTCGCACTCCGGGTTGTTGTGCGCCAAGTGGATCCAGTGCCGCAGCACGATCCGACCCAACCACAATGCTGAAACTGGACGTCTTTCAGAGCTTTCGAACGAGACCACAACGCGGAGTGCCCACACTGTAATCCCGTGGAGGTAGTGCGTATAGGGCACGTCGACCCACTCAAGTCATCCACCTGAACCATTAAGCATTTTATTATTATCTGTCGGGACAACCGTTATCGTTGCCCCTTTCTGGGTGAGTCGCGGACAACGACAGCAGCCAGGACCACCAGTAACGTCGGTGCCTGCCCTGACGTCCCACCAACTCGTGCGGTTACCAACAAGGTGAACCGTCTCCTTACCTTGTCTCGCGTTTGCTTTTTGAAGAGCTCGACTTTCGTACAACAGGATATCTATCGGCCACGAACAATACCAGACCCGCTGCACACCGATGGAATACACCTGACCTGTCGTTCCGCTAAGATACCCTGCGCGGGCAACGTTGGGTCACCCAACTCCTTACCTGTAAGGACACCAGTTGATTTGAGTGCCTACCATTAAGTGAAACCAGGAGGAATCACCCTCGATGGTACACTTGAAGAGGTTCGACAGAGACATCATCGAAATGAACTAAAGAGGAATATTCTCGTATCACCCCGGTGGTGCCGAGACACCAGCGGAATGAACTAAAGAGGAATACCCTCGTATCATCCCAGTGATGCTACGCTACTGAGCCGACGAGAGTGAAATACGAGTCCTTCCACGCGTAAGACAAACTCGAAGCGACTCGGCAGAGTCTCGCCGTTGTAGGTTCCCTAGGGCGTCTTCATTGATTCGTACCTGTTGCACTTATCATATTTAAAATTCGCTTTCACTCACCAGAGTGATCACGACCCGCTATTCTAAACCTAGCTAACAATGCGCAGGGTTTACTGTTGAATATAATATATATATTTAATAGGCAGCATAGGTGATGAGGACATCCCTACTAATGTTACACCCATATCCTCACCAACTACACATATTGGACCAGTTACTAGAGCTCGTGCACGTCAACTAAATTATCAGGTACTTTCGTTTCTTGCGAATCCTTCTATTGTTCATGAACATATGATACTGCCTAAATTAGATACTTTTGTTTTGCTTATGAATGAAGGACCTAGCATGGACAAGAAGGATGGTCATTGGAGCGGGATCAAGCATGGAGAAGAAGGTGCGCGCGCGGGAAAGGACAGCGGAGCTTCCAGTGGTGATTATCGCACTTTGAAGCCACCATAAGGCGCGCATGAAGTCTTGGACGAAATACGCGAGATGCCACTTCATTATTTTCGTCCAAGGGCAATTATAGGTGCTGCGTCACCTTAATATTGGGCTGGGCCCATGTAATTTCGAAATACCACCTTATAGGCTGTTTTTAGAGTCCGTATGTGTGGGGAAACCGAGTTAGGGTTGTTTTCGGACCCCACCTCCAAGGGGTCACGAAAATCCCCTCTGTTCCCCCATATATACAGCCCTTAGGGCGTCGTTTAGACTTGGGTTTTAATTAGACATAAGTTAGCCATAGCCGCAACTTCGAGCTCTTTGTTTGTGTCATCCGACCAGGCCAAGACCTCATTGGAACCCCAACTTTCGTAATCATTCATCTTATATTCGCAATATCCAGATTGCAATTCTTAGTTCTTGCTTGTTCTTCGATTGCTTGCAGGAATTAGACCTTTGTGGTCAGGTTGATCGTGCATCTGCGGGATCAATAACCTCTCGGAGTTGGTTTAGCGATCGCTAAGGCGCAACGTCTTCGCACGTTCGTAGTCGGATCGTGAAAGTCGCCTCCACCATAATCGATCTCCACCATCTCATCGAAACATCGGGACACCTTCGCCTCTATCAAGTGGTATCAGATTTCCAGGTTGCTCGGTGAGATTTACCAGTTTTCGCAGTCTAGATTGGTTCTGTTTTTCATACCTACAGTCCACGAAAAAGCCAACAAAAAAAATTAGGGTTAGATCATCACGTCCCAAAACAGTCCGAGCCTTTGTCCAGTTTTCTTTACAGTAGTTTGCATTGTTGAATTTGCGGTTGCATCGTTGTGTCGAGTTGCTGATCTTAGCGTCTAGTTCCCTTAGAGTTTCGAGTTCTGATCACAGTTTGTCACGCCGCCGCAGCACAGTAGTACACCACCACGTTCCGCCAATCCGAGTCCAGATACACCACCACGTTCCGCCAAGCAGAGTCCATACACACCACCACAACCTACCGATCCGAGTCTAGTTTCCATCACCCGTTCGGTTTGTGATATCTCCGTAGCCAGAATAGTTTTGAGTTGATTAGAGTCGGATTTCACCAATCTTTTGTCGTACGTAGAAGAGGGTGATTTCCAAAAAAAAAAAAAAAAAAAAAAAAAGAGTCTGGCACGCTTTCCAGAGCAGTTTTTAGGCCAGAAATTTCAGGGGTAAAAAAATTTCGTGCCCATACGTTCCTTAGGTCCAGAAACTCGTTTTGAGACGTTCGCCACCATAGTGATTTTTTCGCACTTTTTCAGCCCCCGCAGTCCCGCATCGCCAAAAAAAAAAGCAAAAAAAAAAAAAAAAAAAAGAGAGGAAAAAAAAATCAGAGTGTGCTTCACAGTTGTTACGTGCCGCGCCGTGCTTTCGTTGGTGTTTTAGGCTCGCGTCTCTAGTACGGTCTAGCCTAGGATCAGCACAGTACCGACGTTGAGTGTTTATTCAACTTTGCATCTCTGTTTTGATTACTGTTGAGCTTTTTGCTACCATATTTGTCAAACCTACCTACAGCTCCACATATATTCTACTTCGTGCGGTTGACACCTCCTGGCCATCGCTCTACCACATCTCTGAGAGTTTTGACCCGTTGGTTGTACATCACCACCTGCTGCTAGGTAAGAATCGGTAAGAACTGAAGAAAAGCTTGACGGATTTGTGCTTTCCACCACCCCACATCCCCTTAGTCGAAGTAGGATCATACTTCTGTGTGTTTTCTATTTCTGCTAACCATGCCAGGATCCCATGATGAAGTGGCGCGGGATGCACCTGATTGGGAGAATATGACAAACAAAGCATTACATGATAAATTTGCACAAATGATGTCTGAACAGGTGAATGACATCGAGAACAGATTTACAGAGGCGATTGATGGTGTGGAGAAGATGATCGACACCAAGCTCGACGCCAAGTTTACTGAGTTGCTCGCACGCTTACCTATACAGCCTGCGGCCGCTCCAGCACAGCCACCGCCACCACGACGTGCACGACGTATTCTGTTTCCGGGCGGACAAGCTGCTGGTGCTCCTGCTGCTGCTGCAGTTACTGTTGCTGCTGCCTCTGACGTCGGCCAGGACGACAACTACGAGGGTGATTACGAGGAGGAGGTGGAACAAGAAGCGGCCTATGAACAGCCAGCTGGACGTCCACGTCCCAACATTCGCCACGGTCGACACCAACCACCCCCTCAGGTACGCGATGATGAACATGTGCCTAAACTTAAATTGAATCTTAAGCCGTTTGAGGGTAGATATATTCCTGATGCTTATCTTACTTGGGAGTTAGAAACTGAACAACGCTTTACATGTTTACAATATCCTGAGAATAGACGTGTTACTGCTGCTGTTTGTGAATTCACGGGTTTTGCATCTATTTGGTGGTCTGAACATTGTAGATTGCATGCTAATAATATTCCAGCTACTTGGGCTGCTTTAAAAGATGCTATGCGTACTCGCTGGGTTCCTCCTTATTATCAACGTGAATTGCTACAAAAATTACAGCGTTTGAGACAAGGAAAAAATTCTGTAGAGGAATATTATCAAGAATTACAAACTGGATTGATTAGATGTGGCCTAGTAGAGGATAATGAAGCTATGTTTGCACGTTTCATAGGTGGCTTAAACAGGGAGATACAAACTATTCTAGAATACAAGGACTATGCTACTATTACTCGTTTGTTTCATCTTGCTTGTAAAGCTGAACGTGAAGTGCAGGATCGACAGGCCGCTACGAGACCTAACTTTTCTGCAGGACGAAATACATCATGGACATCGCGTGGACCTTCTACATCCACACGTCCTGCTGCTCCACCCTCTACTTCAGCCGCTCATTCTTACAGGGAGCCACCAAAACAGTCAGCGCCACCATTCAAGGGTGCACAGAGTGGTCCAGCGGCGAGTTCTTCTTCATCCATGGCTTCCACAGGGCAAACACGAGATCGTGATATTAAATGTCGCAGGTGCCAAGGTGGAGGTCACTTCGCAAAAGACTGTCCCTCCAAGCGTGTGATGATTATTACGGCGGATGGTGGGTATGAGTCAGCGAGTGACTATGATGAGGAGACTTTAGTTCTCATTGCTCATGAGGAACAGGGTGCCCATGATGATGCTCATGATATAGAGTATATGACTCCTGATGATGCAGATAAATATGCTAGTTTGGTTGCTCAACGTGTATTAAGTGTGCAGGTAACGAAGGCCGAGCAAAACCAGAGGCATAATTTGTTCCACACAAAGGGAGTGGTGAAAGAACGTTCGGTTCGCATCATCATTGACGGAGGGAGTTGCAACAACTTGGCTAGCATGGAGTTGGTGGAGAAGCTATCTCTCACCACAAGACCACACCCCCATCCGTACTATATTCAGTGGTTTAACAATAGTGGTAAGATTAAGGTAACGCGTTCTGTTCGTGTGCACTTTAGCATTGCTGCATATGCTGATTATGTTGATTGTGATGTGGTACCCATGCAAGCATGCTCTCTTTTACTTGGTAGACCATGGCAATTTGATAGGAATGTTGTACACCATGGTAGGACAAATCAGTTTACTCTAGTTCATCAGGATAAAAATATTGCTTTACTTCCTATGTCTCCTGAACAAATTGTGAAAGATGATCTTGCTAGAGCTAGTAAAGCTAAACAGGAGAAAAATAAGAGTGAAAATAAGATAGCAGCCAAAGAATTTGAGCAACAACATAAGACTAATAGCAAATCTTCTTCTGCTGTGTCTAATGAAATTAAATTGACTAGTCCAACTTTGCTTGCTACTAAAGTTGATATTTCAGATTTGGATGTTAGTCAATATGTGTGCTATGCTTTTGTGTGCAAAGAAGCTTTGTTTTCATTTGAGGAATTGCCTCCTTCTTTGCCTCCTGTTGTCACTGACCTTTTGCAGGAGTTTATTGACGTCTTTCCACAAGACGTACCACCGGGATTACCACCTATTCGAGGGATTGAGCATCAGATTGACTTAATTCCCGGTGCTTCGCTGCCCAACCGTGCGCCATATCGTACCAATCCAGAGGAGACGAAGGAGATTCAGCGTCAAGTACAAGAGCTACTCGACAAAGGTTACATACGTGAATCCCTTAGTCATTGTGCTGTTCCTGTTATATTAGTGCTGAAAAAGGATGGAACATGGCGTATGTGTGTTGATTGTCGAGCCATTAATAATATTACTATTCGTTATCGTCATCCTATTCCTAGGTTAGATGATATGCTTGATGAATTAAGTGGCTCTACCATGTTTTCCAAAGTTGATTTGCGTAGTGGATACCATCAAATTCGCATGAAATTAGGAGATGAATGGAAAACGGCTTTTAAAACTAAGTTTGGATTATATGAGTGGTTAGTCATGCCTTGTGGGTTAACTAATGCACCTAGCACTTTCATGAGATTAATGAACGAGGTTTTACGTGCTTTTATTGGACGATTTGTGGTAGTCTATTTTGATGATATACTGATTTATAGCAAATCTTTGGAGGAACATTTAGATCATTTACGTGCTATTTTTATTGCTCTACGTAATGCACGTTTGTTTGGTAACCTTGGGAAGTGCACCTTTTGCACCGACCGAGTATCGTTTCTTGGCTATGTTGTTACTCCGCAGGGAATTGAAGTTGATAAAGCCAAGATCGAGGCGATTGAGAGTTGGCCGCAGCCCAAAACGGTCACACAAGTGAGGAGTTTTCTTGGCCTCGCTGGATTCTATAGGCGTTTTGTGAGAGATTTCAGCACCATTGCTGCACCTCTCAATGAGCTTACACGCAAGGATGTGCCTTTTACTTGGGGTACCGCACAGGAAGAAGCCTTCACCGTATTGAAAGATAAGTTAACACATGCTCCTTTGCTCCAACTTCCTGATTTTAATAAGACTTTTGAGCTTGAATGCGATGCTAGTGGGATTGGTTTGGGAGGTGTGTTATTACAAGATGCTAAACCTGTTGCTTACTTTTCTGAAAAATTGAGTGGGCCTAGTCTGAACTATTCTACTTATGATAAGGAATTATATGCTCTTGTTCGGACATTAGAAACTTGGCAACATTATTTATGGCCCAAAGAATTTGTTATACATTCTGATCATGAATCTTTGAAACACATAAGAAGTCAAGCAAAACTTAATCGTAGACATGCTAAGTGGGTTGAATTTATTGAGACTTTCCCTTATGTCATTAAACACAAGAAGGGGAAAGATAATATTATTGCTGATGCTTTGTCTCGTCGTTATACTATGCTTTCACAACTTGACTTCAAGATTTTCGGTTTAGAGACAATCAAAGATCAATACGTAAATGATGCGGAATTTAAAGATGTATTGCAGAATTGTAGAGAGGGTAGAACATGGAACAAGTTTGTGCTTAATGATGGATTTGTGTTCCGTTCTAACAAGCTATGCATTCCAGCTAGCTCTATTCGTCTTTTGTTGTTGCAGGAGGCGCATGGAGGAGGATTAATGGGACACTTTGGCGTGAAGAAGACGGAGGACGTACTTGCTACACATTTCTTTTGGCCAAAGATGAGACGGGATGTTGAGCGTTTTGTTGCTCGCTGCACTACATGTCAAAAAGCTAAGTCACGACTCAATCCTCATGGTTTATACATGCCTTTACCTGTACCTAGTGTTCCGTGGGAGGACATATCCATGGACTTTGTTTTAGGCTTGCCTCGAACAAAGAATGGGAGGGATAGCATATTTGTTGTCGTGGATAGATTTTCTAAGATGGCACATTTTATACCATGTCATAAAAGCGATGATGCTGCTAATGTTGCTGATTTATTCTTTCGTGAGATTATTCGCTTACATGGTGTGCCCAATACTATTGTCTCGGATCGTGATACTAAGTTTCTTAGCCATTTTTGGAGATGCTTATGGGCTAAGTTGGGGACTAAACTACTTTTTAGTACTACATGTCATCCCCAAACTGATGGACAAACTGAAGTAGTCAATAGGACTTTGTCTACTATGCTTAGGGCTGTTTTAAAGAGTAACTTGAAACTGTGGGAAGAATGTTTACCTCATATTGAATTTGCTTATAATCGTTCATTGCATTCTACCACTAAAATGTGCCCTTTTGAGATTGTTTATGGTTTTCTACCTCGTGCACCTATTGATTTGCTACCTCTTCCATCTTCGGAGAAGGTTAATTTTGATGCTAAGCAACGTGCTGAATTGATATTAAAAATGCATGAGTTAACTAAAGAAAACATTGAGCGCATGAATGCTAGATACAAGCTTGCTGGTGATAGGGGTCGAAAGCATGTTGTGTTTGAACCCGGAGATCTTGTTTGGTTACATCTACGTAAAGATAGGTTTCCTGATTTGCGCAAGTCTAAGTTAATGCCTCGAGCTGATGGTCCCTTTAAGGTTTTGCAGAAAATTAATGATAATGCATATAAACTTGAGCTACCTGCAGCCTTTGGGGTTAGTCCCACATTTAATATTGCAGATTTGAAGCCTTATTTGGGAGAAGATGATGAGCTTCCGTCGAGGACGACTTCAATTCAAGAAGGGGAGGATGATGAGGACATCCCTACTAATGTTACACCCATATCCTCACCAACTACACATATTGGACCAGTTACTAGAGCTCGTGCACGTCAACTAAATTATCAGGTACTTTCGTTTCTTGCGAATCCTTCTATTGTTCATGAACATATGATACTGCCTAAATTAGATACTTTTGTTTTGCTTATGAATGAAGGACCTAGCATGGACAAGAAGGATGGTCATTGGAGCGGGATCAAGCATGGAGAAGAAGGTGCGCGCGCGGGAAAGGACAGCGGAGCTTCCAGTGGTGATTATCGCACTTTGAAGCCACCATAAGGCGCGCATGAAGTCTTGGACGAAATACGCGAGATGCCACTTCATTATTTTCGTCCAAGGGCAATTATAGGTGCTGCGTCACCTTAATATTGGGCTGGGCCCATGTAATTTCGAAATACCACCTTATAGGCTGTTTTTAGAGTCCGTATGTGTGGGGAAACCGAGTTAGGGTTGTTTTCGGACCCCACCTCCAAGGGGTCACGAAAATCCCCTCTGTTCCCCCATATATACAGCCCTTAGGGCGTCGTTTAGACTTGGGTTTTAATTAGACATAAGTTAGCCATAGCCGCAACTTCGAGCTCTTCGTTTGTGTCATCCGACCAGGCCAAGACCTCATTGGAACCCCAACTTTCGTAATCATTCATCTTATATTCGCAATATCCAGATTGCAATTCTTAGTTCTTGCTTGTTCTTCGATTGCTTGCAGGAATTAGACCTTTGTGGTCAGGTTGATCGTGCATCTGCGGGATCAATAACCTCTCGGAGTTGGTTTAGCGATCGCTAAGGCGCAACGTCTTCGCACGTTCGTAGTCGGATCGTGAAAGTCGCCTCCACCATAATCGATCTCCACCATCTCATCGAAACATCGGGACACCTTCGCCTCTATCAATAGGATAAAGGAAGGTACATCAAGGGGCGACAAAAATAGGCTATGTAATTGAATAGGATTGTAACGTAGTAGCAGCAGCATATGCCTAGTGCAAGAAATGTACGGAAAGATAGGCGATATCTGGGGAAGGAAAATGGCTCTGCTTGCCTGGAAGCTCGACGGTAGAGGTACGATCGTCGATGAAGTAGTCGTACTCGGCATCGGTGTCGTCGGCGGCAGTGTTGAGGTCTACCAGATAATAAGGGGGAAGAAACAATAAATACACAACAATAATAGCAATACAAATTCAAGACATAGCAGATACAAAGCAACGGGGCTCTAACGTAGTGTTCGGTGATTTTGCTCGGAGCGAGAATTTATCCGGGGATGACTCATCAGTACCGGTTGATTACCGGACCGATGATCCGGAGGGGGAAGGTTCCATGTCTGCAGTGATAGAGACATCTGAAAGACATGTGGATAGTGTATCCGTGCTCGTTGATCCATTCTGAACAACTTTCATGTTCAGAACATTTTCATCCGAAAGTTTTACCGTTCCGGTCGTCTGACAGACAGATGAACCGGAGGAAAAATGTTCCAAGTTCGGTATGTTAGAGGGGTGTGGTGGATACACGGGTGGCGTACCCGTGTTCGTTATATTTTTCTGATCAAGTTTGATGTATAAATTATTTTCATCTGAGTTACGGATTAAAAGATATTAAATTTCAAAGTTTTATTCAATTTAAATCATTTTCTGGATTTTATTTTAATATTTAATTCAAACATTATCCACAACAGTATACGGACAGGTGGGGCCTACATGTCATACACTCATTTTATTAAACATATATTAGTCTAATTTAAACAGGGAATTATCAGGGATGGGTCCCACATGTCATAATGAGATTTAGAATTAATCATTTTATTTAAGTTAACAGGACATGGGCCCCAGATGTCATTGACTCCAAGGGTTATCTCTGTTTTAAATAAATCATAGCTTAATTAAATGGGCAGGGCCCACTGTCATACATACATGGGGGGGTATTAGCAGGGGTTGGGTTAGTTAAAAAGGGGATTAGCCCCTAAGCTAATCTGCCCGGCCCACCAGTTAGTGGGGGGCTCAACCCCTGGTTTAGTCACGCGTACTGGACACCGGCGGCGAGGCCCGTCGCGGCGGTGGTCCGTCGGAGCTGCGCTCCGGTGACCAAATGAGGCAGCGACGACGTCAAAAGGCTTGCGCATGAAGCGCTGCACCCATGGGTGCACCAGGTGGAGGCGGGGAACGGCTACAGTGGCGGCTATGGTTGAACCCGACGGCGACCGGAGCAGGCTACCGTGGCCACGACGGCAGAGGCGTACAATTCGACGGGGGAATGGGGCATTCGACTCGCATGCTCACCGAGGACACGTCGAGGTGGCAATGGGCTGGGAGGAGGCCGGGTGCAGCCGGAATTTGAACGGCGGCGGAGGCGGATGCACAAGGGGGCCGACGGCGATGGCGAGCGCACAACCCTTACCGGCTTCGATTGGTTGCGCGTTTAGACGAAGTCTTCGCCGAGGGAGCTCCCAGACAAGCCCGCACGCCCGAAGGTGCCCAGTGGCCGCGCCCATGGCGGCGGCGCAGCGACGAACGCGCTCGACAGAGCAAGGCACAGAGGTAGAGCGACGGCGCAAGAAGAGTGGGAAAGAGGCTAGGGTTCGTCCACGGCGAGGGGGGGCTCTTATAGGCCTTCGAGGCACCGTGGATGCCCGACAGCGAGGCAAGGAAGTGCCCATGGCGGCCGGATGCGCGCCACGACACAAGAGGAACAGGGGAGGAAGAAGACCTGCCAGGGTGGGTTGGGCCGCTGGGTGGGCCTCGCCCCAAGCGAGGGATAGCCCCCCTTATTTCCTGCACTTTTTTTTGTTTGCAATTGATTTTTATTTTTGTTGGTCCACTAAATTATTTTTTATTAGACATGAGACTTGCTCCTATTTTTGTATTGCCCTATGTAGCAATGCTACAAAAGTTTGGTGATTAAATAAATTCATTGGATTATTTTTGTTTATTTTAAGCGGGCTTTTTGTGTTGTTTTGCTACTGTTATAATTGTTTCCAATATTTAGATATTGCAATAAATGCTCATTGCAGGTTTATCATGGTCCACTGGTTTTTGGGGATTTTACAAAAGTGGTTACACAATTTTTGGACAAAGTTTTATTTGTCACATTGTTTTTAATATCAAGAAAAAGGTTTTCTGGATTTGTTTTGATTTCAAAGATGATCAAGGTGATGACCAAGCACAGTGATTTAACTAAAGCAAGGTGATTACTGTTTCATCAACAGTGATTACTGTTACAAGACCTGAGGGTGTTACACTGGACGAGGCGCAGGGACCTCCTCATCACCGAGAATCCGGGCGGCATCGCGCACCACTACGCCGTCGGCCACCAGTTCATCAAGATCTGCAGCTCCAAAAACAAAGCGCTCCCATTTACCGGTCATCCTCGCCGACTCCTGCACTGCACTACGGAGACGCTTGGTCATGAATCTCAACTAGCAGACTGCACGAAAAGAAAGGCGGACGAAAAAGAGCAATGAAGGAAGAAGAAAGGAAGACAGGAGAAGGCAATGGCTGGGTGAAAACCTAAAACACACAAGGCGCCGGTATTTAACCATCAGTCCGAGCAAACAAATCGTCACCGCTCATCTTGAAATCCAAGAGACGTGGCACGATCCCACGATAGCCGAGGAACATGGAAAACTCAACCAGAGCACTAACCATACCGCCCACCGCGCGCGAAAAACGAGGGCCATCATCACGAAGTGAGAAATTTTCGGGCAACAGATGTCAAGTCACTCAATTTTCACTTGACATGGCGACCCAACCTGTCAGGCGAGTCAACAAACGTCACACCTCATCAACGCGTCTCAAACACGCATCTTCGGTTAACATCCAGCTCTTTACTAGCTTTTTTCATATTATTTCAAAGAAAAATTCTTACTCCCATTGGGAGTACCTTTATTCGAGTTCGGGTGCTCCCTCACCCAGAAGGCAAAGATGTGCTCGAGTGATTTACTCGCACCAGCAGAAAAACATACTCTCAGAGTTTGGGTGCTCCCTCACCCCGAAGACGATAAAGCATTCGAGTGATTACTCGCAGAAAAAGATTCAGCAATTCAGCAAACATGACTTACTCGCACACTCGACGACATTTCGAGTGGGTGCTATCTTATTTTCCTCGCCTGAGTTCACTACAAACTCCGCGAGTGACGGCTAAAACAACTCACTTGATTGTTTATTCCAAGTGGGTGCATCGCTAATCAGGCTCCGTGCCTCAACAAAAACAAATTATGCCTGGGCTGCGACACACTGTACCCAGATGCCACGCAAGCTTAGCGTGTAGGTAAGACCCCGCTACGCAGAACGGCCGGGCCGGGACTTGCCGCAGAGCGATTTCACTCCCGACCTTTTCCATGCGCTCGCATGATCGAAAGAGCCGAGCGGACGCGCTCACGCTATGTGCTTAGACTGACAGCATTTGATCCTATAAGACCTGCAGCGGCGCGACTTTGCTTGACACCAGTGTTCCAAATTCACGTCGAGGGACGTGGGCTTGATTGGGCTACCGTGGTATTTGTCACTAGCACAATTCACCAAGGCTCGACCAGTCGAATCCTTGGGCCCTTTCAGCTTAGCAATCCCTCGAAACAGATATTGTCATGGCTCAAAACTGCCAGCGACCCGTGGTGATGCCACGCTTACAAACAATAAAGGCGCAGATGAATTCGAGTCCCTGCGTGACTCTTCGAGTCCCCCAGGCACTCGGGGGCTACTGACGAGGGGGTGACCCCACGACTCCTACGTGTGAGGCTACCTGGTGCGTATGAAGACAGAAGGCCCGTTGGGAAGCTGCGAGAAGCCCACGATTGTCCCAACTAAGCACCGACGTAGGAGTCCGCGACTGACATGGAAGGTGCAACTTGGCGTACAAGGCAGGACTAGTATTAGGAAACTACCTATGTAACCTAGCACGGACTCCCCGAGACCTAGCCTAGTATATAAAGACTGGGAGGGGAGGCGTCTATCTCATCTCAATACGCATCTACTCATCCTAACCTTGCGAGAACTCGCCTTGGCCTCCACTGTAATCGCCCCCTCACGTAATAATATCGAGCAAGAAGTACTTCTCCTGTTAGCCGACGAGTATCGTCCAACCTGTGCCATCTCTATGACTAACCCAGGGTCCCTGACCATGGGATTTGCCGGGGTTGATCCCCGTCAGTCACCCTCATCTTTTCTACGGGAAGATAGGACTAGGCTCATCTATGTCTTTACTAGAACATCTCGTTGATTGCTTCTTTGTAGCCGTAGGACTGTAGTGGTCGTCTAGAGTCCTCGTGTTATTGAGTTCCTTGAAGAAGTTCTGTCCAATCTCTTGTAGGTTCTCTCCTTTTTCATTCCGGTGTAGCCGTTATGCTGTCCGATTTGTCCCGTGTTTCCAGTGATTCCGATGCTTTTGCATTACAATATTTTCCGCTCTTAATTATGTCATCTTTGCTTTGATTCCATCATGATTCCTATTCTGATTGTTTATTTTTATCACACAGAATTTCAGATGGAACTAGTCGTGATGAATCCGGTCATGGTAGTCAAAGTGATGATGATCCTCCTCCACCGTCTTCTACGACGAAAATCATGATGGAGGCTGAGAAAAATCATCATGATCAAACATGCCTTCTAGAGCTCATAGAGCGGAATACTTCTCGTCGGCGCAATGTGGTTGTCAGCATTCAGGACTTCATTCTCCTCGACCCGCCGATATTTCGATGTTCTTCCGAGCCCCTTGAAGCCGATGATTGGCTTTGTTCCATCGAGCGTAAGCTTGAGACGGCACATGTTGCTCCCGATGATCATGTGATGTTTGCGACATACTTTCTGGAAGGTGTTGCTGGTGAATGGTGGGATAACTATGTTGCAATGCAACCTGATGGTCACGTAGTGACTTGGCAGCAATTCCGTGATGCCTTCCCAGGGTACCACATTCTGGATGAGATGATGGAAAGAAAGAAGGAAGAGTTTTGCAATCTGACTCTGGGAGATATGTCCATCCACGAGTATATGACCGAGTTCAACCGTCTTGCTCATTATGCCCCAAAGGAGATATCCACTGATGCCAGGAAGCAAGCAAGGTTCCGCAAGGGACTTAGCCCTGTTATTCGTCATGATCTCAATCTTCATGAGTTTTTCAACTTTGAAGATTTAGTCAATAGATCCTTCAAAGCTGAGTATGGCAACGAGGTGTTTGAAGAGTCTCGCAAGCATGCTCGTGAGCTTGCTCCATCTTCTAGTTCGGCCCCTCAGAAACGCCGGATATGGATTACAACTAGTGCCATTCCTTCACACCTTATTTCAAGGCCATCCTACATGGTGCCTCAACCCGCTCCACCAAACACGAATCCAAACAGTTATGGTAGTGAGCCTGCCATCCTTGCTCCACCCCCTGACACCAGAGTTTGCTACAATTGTGGTCAGGCGCTGGGCCACATAGCGCGGAAATGTTCATTGTCGGTGAAAGTTGATCCTCGTCCAAGACATAATGCCACCCCACCCAAGTCTTCCAAAGCTAAGTCTTCAGGGAAATCAACATCCAACTCCTTTCAAGCAAAGTCCTTAGCCACTGTGAGTGGTTGTGTGAACCAAATCTCAGTTGAGGAAGCTATTGATACTTCTGACGTCATCCTTGGTACGCTCCCGATGAATCATGTTCCCGCCTCTACTCTTTTCGACCCATGAGCCTCTCATTCATTCATGTTGGAAAGTTATGCCCTTCGGCATGAGTTCCCCTTTGAAGAAATGTTTTCTCCAATGATAATCCAAACTCCTGGTTCAAAGTGGCAAACTAATAGAATAAATCATGGTAATCAAATTGCAATTGAGGTTTTAGTATTCCTTGCTTATCTTATAGCCCTCAAGTCTTCAGACATTGATGTCATCTTAGGAATGGATTGGTTGTCAAGACAAAATGTTGTACTTGATTGTAAAACCAAGACTGTTAAGCTTACCCATCCATCAGGCCGAATAATCAATTTCACTTCTCCCAGCTATAGAACCCAGATGCATACGTTGAATGTGCTTCCCCTTCCCGACCTCAAAGATATTCCGGTAGTTCGTGACTTTCCGGATGTCTTTCCTGAAGAACTTCCAGGGATGCCTCCTGACAGATGTGTAAAATTTATCGTAGATCTTTTGCCAGGAACCGCCCCAATTTCCAGACGCCCATACAAAATGGCTCCACGTGAGTTAGCTGAGCTTAAAATCCAACTTGAAGCTTTGTTGGCAAAAACTTCATCTGCCCTAGCTCATCGCCATGGGGTTGCCCCGTTCTGTTCGTAACGAAGAAAGATGGAACCGAAAAACTCCAAAAAGAAAAAAGCTGCGAAAACCAGGGTGTCACACATTGTCACTGACACTACATTAACTAGATGATGCCCCGCACGTTGCTGCGGAATTTTTTTGCAAAATATTTCAGTGAAAATGTTTGGTTAAAAGAACCATGTATATTTGAAACAGTAACTTTTGAAGTAATATATGGATTTAATATAAATATCATAATAAAATAAAAATTTCCATGCATGCATGTTGCATGTGGGTTTTTATTATGCATAGTGACATATTGAAGTGGGTCTTTCTCATGCATGTTGGATGATGTTGCATGTTGAGAGAAATATGCTAGTGGAGAATGATGTGGCATGCATGATGAGGTGGAGTGTGTGCATGTTGAGAGATTGTTTGTAGTGCGGAGCAACTTCTTAAAATGTAAGATGTAAGATGTAAGATAGGTTAGTCCTAAATATATTGTAAACAATATAAAAATGCATCAAAACATATAACAAGATGACCAAAACAAACATGGAACAGACAAAAACTATAGTTATCGTTTAGTACATATTAGTTATCATAAGTATTCGTTTATCCCAAAGTACCAATATGTATTACATGTAAAAATTGTAACTTAGCTTTTGTTTGTGTGTATATAAAAAATAGACAAATGTTTATTTGCGAGATTATGTTACGTACATACATTTTGTACTATTATGTACAATTTTTTCTACATAATGTGGTACAGTGGATTGAGCTTCTTTAAATGTTGTAGTTAATTTAAATGTTGTAATGTGGACCCACTTTTTCGAGATGGGAACTTGCTCTGGCCGTCCACGGAGCGCCTCCGCGTGGCGCAGTGCGAGATCATTTTCGCCCGAGAGGTAGTAGCGACCGACGAAGAAGGCATCGCTGAGCGCCTTGAGGCCGTTAAGGATGAGCACCAGTTCGCGAAGATCCTGGTGAATTCCGTGACGAGTATTACCTCCACGTCAAGCCTTGAGCGGCATGCTCCGGCGAGTTCTGGTGTTCACTGACGACCTAGGTTAAATATTAAGTTTTTTTTCCTATGTTCGTATGATCCAAATATGTAGCGTGAAACTATATATGTTTGAATTTATGAATTTCTCATTCAAAAATATTAGATCTGTTTTATTCCACCTTTTTTTATTGCATTTTTATTTTACAATGATCAACATAATGATTTTACGGATTCAAAATATACCTAGAGTTCTTACAGGCAAGCCTAAACCTAAGGGTAACTCCAACGCGCCAACGCAAACGGACGCCGGATTTGTCCGATTTTTGTTCGGTTTGCGCGGTCGCATCCGCACACATGTTTGCTTCCTGTCCGGCGACATGCGTGGTCGCCCAACGCGCCGACGCAAACGCATATTTAAACAGAAAATGTAAACAAAAAATAACTAATAAATCACTTAAATTAACTAATTAACCGTCCTTACAACTAAAACAGAAATTTAAAAATCCTAAAAATTTGCCAAACCACTTTGAGCATGGCGGCGCTCTGGTGGCGCTTTGGTCGGGGCGTGGAAGGTAGTTGTGGGCGCTGGCGTGGGATAGCAACGCGCCATCGCATGCTCGTCTTATAAAAAGACGCCACACACGTTGTCAAGTGGCCCAGCACGGACGCAAGATGTCGAGGACGGACGTGAAGCGTCCGCTCGGTGTCCGCGCCGGCGCAAACTCAACGCACTTTTACATAGGATTTATGTCGGCGGACACCGAGCAAATGTGACCGCGCTAATAAATGTAAATGTGGCTGCACATTGAAGACAAATTTTCGCGGTTTGACTCAAAAGAAGACACGACGGACCGCGTTGGAGTTGCCCTAACAACTGATCTGTCTCAAGTCGAGGTCGCCACCGATCCCGGCGCCACCTCGCGCTCGATGCGTCGCTCCTCCCCGCCTCGCACTCTTGGATCCAATCTTGGTGGTCCATCAGTCCCCAGACTAAATCCCCACCCTCCATCCAGTCTCCTCTTAGGTTGGATCCCCCCCTCCTCAACCGACTCTTCCACATCGCACATCCGCCATGAAACCACCACTACTCCTCCGCCGCCGCCATCTCTCCTCGTCCTCCGCCGACGCCGTGGCCGCAGCCGAGCTTCTGGGGATGCTCACCAATGCCACTTTACCTGACGACCTCGATTGCCTACTCCGCCGCTTAGGTGACCGCGGCCTGGAATCCGCCCTCTCATCCCTTCCCTCCCCCCTCCCTGCGGCGTCCGCCCTCCGCCTCCTTCACCACCTTGTTCCCATCGCTCCCTCCTCATCCTCCTCCAGCCACGCCCACGACCTCCTATCCCCCCGCGTCTCCGCACTCCTCCTCCCCTCCCTCGTCGCCGATCGCTCCACACTCCCCTCCGCTCGTTGCCTAATCAAACGCCTCCTACACCTTCACCCCCTCCACACTGCTGCAGCGGCTGTCGCCGACGCCTCCTCCACCCCCTCCTCGGACTTACTCCTCAACACCTTCCTCACCTCCTCCCTGCGTGGCTCCCTCAGGGGTGCCGCGTCCGCCTTCCATGTGCTCTCTTCCCGGGGCGCTTTGCCCTCCCTTAAGACCTGCAATACACTCCTTGAGGCTCTTGCACACACTGGCCAGCTCGACGCTGCTTGCAAGGTGTTCGCTGAAATGCGTCATTGTCAGAACGTCACTCCGGATGCATACTCATATACCTCTATGATCAAGGCCCTCTGCAGGGATGGAAAGGTGGATGCCGGTCTTAAGATGCTTGCAGAGTTAGTCGATACTGGGCTGCAGCAATGTGCTGGTGCAGTGCCATACAATCTGCTGTTGGATGCACTATGCAAGAGTGGAAGAGTGGACGAGGCTTTTCGGTTGAAGGAGACGATGGAAGAGAGCAGGGTGACTCCGAGCGTGGTCACGTTTGGCATTCTCATCAGTGGTCTAGCAAGAAGTGACCGTTTTGGGGAGGTTGGTGCAGTGTTGCAGGACATGGCAGGGTTAGGAATCATCCCAAATGAGATTATTTACAATCAGCTTATTGATTATCATTGTAGGAAGGGGCATTTCTCAGAAGCAATCAGGTTATTTGATGAAATGGTCTCAAAGAAGATGAATTCAACAGCAGTGACTTACAACTTGATTGCTAGAGCTCTATGCAAGGAAGGGGAGATGGAGCGTGCCGTGCAGATATTGGAGCAGATGCTATCAACTGGGATGGTAATTCATTTTGGTTTGTTTAATTCAGTGGTTGCAGGGCTTCTCCAAACTACTGGAAGATTGAAGTCTGTGGTAAGGCTTATAAGCGAAATGATTTTAAGGGGTATGAAACCAAATGATCCTCTCATGACAGCTTGTGCGAAGCAGCTTTGCAAGGGCGGGAGACACCAAGAAGCAGTTGGAATTTGGTTGAAGATGTTAGAGAAAGGTTTATCTGTCAATGTTGCAACTTCTAATGCATTGATTCATGGCCTTTGTGAGGGGAAGAACATGAAAGGAGCTACTGAGGTTCTAAGGACCATGGTTAGTAAGGGGCTGGAACTGGATATCGTCACTTATAACATAATGATTCAAGGTTGCTGCAAAGACAATAAAACAGAGGAAGCAATTAAACTTCGTGATGACATGGTCCGAAGAGGGTTTAAGCCTAATATTTTTACATTTAATACTATACTACATGCTTATTGCATTTTGGGTAAAATGGAAGAGGCCATTCACCTGTTGGATCAGATGAAAATTGAGGGCCTTCGGCCAGATGTAGTGTCATATGGCACTATAATAGATGGATATTGTAAAATAAAGGATATTCAGAAAGCAAATGAATATTTGACTGAACTGATGACCTGTGGGTTAGAACCAAATGTAGTCATCTATAATGCACTTATTGGTGGTTATGGTAGAATTGGTAACATTTCTGGAGCAATTGATGTCCTTAAAACTATGAAGTCTACTGGCATAAGACCAACTGATGTAACTTACTGCAGTCTTATGCACTGGATGTGCCATGCTTATCTTGTTGATGAGGCTAAGACCATGTTTGAACAAAGCAGAGAAAACAGCATTGAGGTGGGAGTAATTGGCTACACAATTATGATACATGGTTTTTGCAAAATAGGAAAAATGGATGAAGCTTTGAATTACTTTCAGCAAATGCGGTCCAGGGGTATACCTCCAAATAAGCTTACTTATACCATTCTGATGCATGCCTATTGTAAATCTGGTAATAACGAAGAAGCCTCCAAGCTTTTTGATGAGATGGTGAGCTCAGGAATTATTCCTGATAATGTTTCTTACAATGCACTAGCTACAGGGTTCTCTCAAGTGGATCCATTGGACAAGGCTACAGAATTGCCTGCTGAAATATCAAGTGTTTTGATGCAGAATGATTGTTTGCACAATGCATTAGTTAATAGGATAAGCACACCTTGGTGTCAGAAAGAAGCTACTTCCAGTGAATGATGTGTGATCAAGGAACCACAAGGAAGGCTGCTTTTCTGATTGGACCCATCCAAGCATGAATGGGAACTAGAGAGACAGCAGAGGCTCTCACCTCGATATTGGCCATGCGACTTTCTCATTTAGCAGCAACATCAACTGAATCGATTCATCTGTTATCTTGGAGAGCTATCCAACAGCAGCGGGTTGCGCTTAAAGTTTATTTTTGGTAATATATACTTGCTCATCAAGCTGCTACCTTGTGGATGTCGGGGTGCCCAACAGAAGCACCAGATTGTCTTGAAGTTTCATGTTGGTAAAGTATACACTCTTACCCAATTAATTAGTTTTTAATTTACCTGTCATAGGCGCATAGAGTTCCTTCTATAAGTCGACAATCAGAGTACTGTGTATATGATTTATAACATTTTTTTTGCTGTTCACTACATCACGTTTGTTTATTCATACTAATGTGCTGAAAACACTCTACCTAAATGTTTTCTTGGTGTAGTGCCCAATAGTATTCTAAAAAATAGAACATGTGAATTAAATAATCTTGTTCTCAAGTAGGGCATTTTTATTCGTTCCCTTGACAATGGAAAAACAATAACTCATCATGCGTAAGCATTGACTGGTAACCATTTACACAGCCTAACATTGGTTGACAATGACGACACCTTGAGTGCCCATCGGTGGATAGATGAAGACTGAATGGAATTACTGCTGCAAGTTACAGAAGGTAATGATTTATTCTCTTGTACTCATAGGACTATTATTAAACACACTAATTCTTCCCCATTTTCATATGAATAAGCATTAGGTTTGTAGTCCTTGTTCTGAGATGCACACACAAGAATTTGAAATTGAAAGTTTGAACTAAAAGAAATAAAAAAACTTGCATACACATTATACTGATTTCTGTATTATTTTGTAAATGTACATTGTTGTATGTATTTTGACGTGCAAACTTTGGGCAAAAATATGTCTTTTTTTGCTCTGCACAAAAATATCAAGTTCAGTTTGTTTCTTTCTTACATCACTGCAAGATAGAAATAGAAATTGTGTGTTACATTTCATCCAACCATGTGCATGTACAAATATTGTTGGAATCCTTGAAGACTTGTAAATGGTTAAAAGCACCTGGGTGAACCTGACCCAGGTGCACCAATGAATTTTCCTTAGTGCCACCTGTATTGTTTGACTAGGATTATGGTGTCAGTTTAATCTGTAGTATTTAGACTTTAGATGAGTTTTTCTAGCTCATCAACAGTTATGGTTTTGTTTGAGCGGACTTGTAAATAGTTCGTGTTCAATCTGCGTGGTGCAAACTTTGCGCCATTACTTGATGTCTCAGTGCATATCTGACACTATATTGTGTCGCATGGCATGCCTGTGTTCATGGACTGTCTTTCTTTGCTACTGCTAGAAACTTTTGAGCTTATGGAACTACTAACCATTTCTAGATCTTCCATTTGCACTTTCCTTGCCATGTGCCTTTCTCTGGTGCTGCTGCCAGAAAATGGGGTTTCGGAACTTGATATATCTGTTGTCTTTGCGAAGTAACGCAGTTAATCCTTTTTATCTGTACCCATGTTTTCCTGTAGATTTTATTTAACATTGTGCTCATGAGGTTACACTGCTTACCTATATTAACCTGAACTTTTGTTTTCCCTTCTGTTCATTAAGGACCTGCTCTTCCACATCCACTTTCATGTATGCTGCACCTAACTGGCATATACTATTCTACAATGATTCTAAACAAGTAATTCGAGCTCCTCAAAACTCAAATTTGGCTACCACTTGACATTTATGTTGAGCACAATGCATGGCAGGTGACCTTGCTACTCTCAGTGCAGTGCAACTTGGCAGATGACCAGTTGGGCTATTTGCAGTTTTGCACCATGACCCAGGTCAGGCAACAACACCTGCCGGGTCTAATTAAATAGACTAGAGGGCAAGAAATTTATGGATTACATTTGTAGCAATTGTTGCTTCCGTTTTTCTTAGTTTTCTATGGTAAACTTGATATATAATGTACTGCTGAGAAAAATATTAATATTGCAGTAATCTGATCGTTTCCTTCTTTTGTAAAATATTGAGATTTGATTTTTTTCTCTCTAATATGTATCTTGACGTTTCCTTCTTTCTTTTGTTTTTGGGTAATTTTTGTTTTGACCATTTTGCTTATGCCACTCCTAAAATTGACATTCCACTTTTGCCATTCTAGCTGTTGTAATGCATTATCAAAAGTGTCAATTGTGATGTACGTATTGGCAAAAGCTAGAGTGGCAAAAGTGATGCATTGTCGAAAGTTTAGAGTGGTGAAAGCTAGAGTGGTAATTGTATCATCAAAAGCTAGAGCGCCAAAAGTGAAATGTTATTTTTAAGAGTGGTAGCAGCAAAATGGCCATAAACTAGTGGACAGACCTGGTACTAGAAGCTCCCACACCAGGTGGGGTCTGCGGAAGGATTATACGTGGCAAGCCTTATGAAGACAGGCTGGTGGGAACCAGGAACTCTTGGCACAAGTGGGGAGTACTTCACCACTGCGCCAGGCTTGTCCTTCAGCCAAAAACTAGTGGCAAAAATAATTTTTCCCCTTTGTTTTTGACTCTAGGCTCTTGTTTATAACGCTTAATTTGATCTGGTTATTTTAATGCTGCCGTTCTCTCAGAGATTGCGCACATCTTTAGAGGTGTATTTCTCACTTTCCCTACTTGGTAAGAACTCAATTTATATCATATGATATGCAGCTTAAATGGTAAGCTTGTGACTTGTGATGTTTTCAGAGCTGACTTGTTGATGCTTCAGATGATTTTAGACAAAAAAAAAATAGGCCTGTTAAGAAAATTCTCGTCCTTTATTTCTCAGTCAAATTTAGCGCAGCCATTTTCTGATGAATAATGTTGTCTGGGATTATCACATGCATGCTGTTTGAAGATTTCAGTAATTCAGTTTCATTTGTATTTTGGTCCTTTAGAAATTCTAAAATGTGTTTCTGTTCTGTCAGACTGCAATTATATTATACCTGTTGAAGAATGGAGTTCTGATTTCTGAGTCATGAAAGTTCATTGGGAATCCAACCAATTTCGACATGATGGGGCTGCTACCTTGAAGCTCTCATGTCCTGACTGGGGGAGATCACGTTGAAGCCTGTAAGAACGTGGACCGTCTTTGTTATCACAGTGAACAGGTACTCCCTAATATTGGTCATTTTAGAGATTGATATGATCTAATGTACTACTTGGACAGTTAATTTCTTTCATGATGTTAGTAAATCTGAAAAGCGATATACTCCCTCCTTCCAAAAATATAGTACTCCCTCCGTTCACTTTTATAAGACGTTTTAGACATCAACGGTCATATGTACGAAATTTTCCGTGTTTTCTAAATATACCCCCGGTGTCAGTCGATCCGTCCCTCCCCTCGCTCACCTCCGACCTGTGTTGAGCGAGTGGCGATGGCGTCGTTGGAGGCCGACTGAGTGCGGCGGAGCTGACGCTTGAGGAAGTCAGTGGCATGGATAGGCATGGATAGGGACAAGCTGGACTCGAAGACAAACATGTTCGTGGATCTCGGTTCGTTGGTGTTGCCACCGAGTGGAGGGTGAGGGGTGGCGATACTGGGAGAGGGGGGGGGGACTTGGGTGAGCTGGTGTTGCAGGTGGAGGGCGGCAGTGGCAGCAGCAAGCCACCTCACCCGCCCGGACACCGACGCTTCGGATTTGAGCTGCTGATATTCTCCAGTGGGAGCAGCAGCTCCGAGGGAGGTGGTGGAGGCGGTGGCGGAAGCACGGCGAGTTCACCACTCAGTGCACCCCACTTGCAACATCTGCTCGTCTGTGCCCGTGTCGTCATCGCCTCTCCCTAGCCCAGTTGCTGTTGTGCAAGGCCAAGCTGACGCTTGAGGCAGCCGGGGGTGTGGATAGGGACAAGCCTATCACGAAGAGACACATGTTCACGGATCTCGGCTAGCTTGTGTCGTCCCCGAGCGGGAGAGGGAGGGGTGGCAGTACTGGGAGCGGGAGGGGGAGCTAGTGGCGGAGTGCGGCAGCAACCCGTCGCGGCCACCCGACACTAATGCTCTAGATCTGTCTGTTGATATTCTTTGGCAGGAGCAACAACTCCGGGGAGGTTGTTGAGTGACGGGAGCACGGGGCAACATCTGCTTGCCTGCCTGTGTGGCCGCCTCTCCTTAGCCTGTGTTGTCACCACCGGCGGTGAGGAGTAGAGGGAGGAGAAGATGGTGCCGTGAGGAGCGGGAGGACGTCGTCGTCGGCTGCTCTGCGATGGTGCCGCCGTCACCTATGACTTCCTAGACCACCACGACGAGGAGGCGCTGGGCGAGGAATTCTGTATCTATACCTAATAATAAAGGGAGGTGCGTTTCTTCTCTTTTTTCATCCGTCACACGCATTTTACAGAAAGGTCCCTACTATTTTTGGGAATTAACCCACACTGTAGTAATAATTGAAGAAAACGTTTCACTACTCCACTTGGGCCGTCCAGCGCCGCACTTTGAAGTAAATAAGGCCCATCTGGGGTTGGGGCCTCATTGAAGCAGGATAATAAAAAATGGTTCGCTGCCACACTTGGCCTTTTCCCCAACTACTGGCCAGTTTCATCACCGCGCGCACATGCATCATCATATCGTACAAAAAAAATAGTTTGCACTTAGAAAGAATATATTATTTAATTATAATTCACACTATAAAAAGTTTATGTGTGAAAATTTTAACACATTTAAGTGTGCCAACATTTTAACGCATTTTAAAGTGTGAACTATTTAATAAATGTGTTCATGGATTTTTATACATTTTTTATATATGATTTATTTTAAATATTATCTTTCGTGCAAATATCTTATAAAAGTGATGCAAAAGAAGAATAAAAAAAATTAAATGTTCCAAGGAGAGCAAATAGCTTTAATTGCGAGCATTTTTTAAAATTTTACAAAATTTGAGTGCGAATAGTTAGATTTTTATACTTTTTTATATATGAATTTTTTAAAATATAATTTAAAATGCAAAAATCTTATAAAAGCGATGCAAAGTAAGAATAAAAAGAAATGAAAATGTTTCGAGGAGAGCAAATAGTTTTAAGTGTGAGCATTTTTTAAAATTTTACAAAATTTGAGTGTGAATAGTTTTAATTTTTGTTGGCATGAACTTTTTTAAAATTTAACGTACAAAACGTTTATTTTTCATGCAAAAAAATGAAAGAAAGAAAACAAAACAAAACTAAATAGGAAAAAATTAAATAAAATAGATGAGAGTAAGCTCGAGCTACTGCGCTAATGGGCCGACTCGATGTGTTCTAATATTCATCCAAACATCTCAAGACATGTATTCAATTTAAATCTGGATTCATTAGTTCAGGATGCAAACGATAGGATATTGACTTTGGGATCTAAATCACCGAACCCATACAAAAGTTAATTAAAACAGACCTATCCCTTGTCTAAGGGAATTTTCCTGGACTTCAATTAAAGTTGGCAAACAATCTAATAAGAACTTGGGAATAAGGGGATGAATTGGTTACTTGGCAGCTTGACTTGCTCTTTTGATCAAACAACCAAAGCGAATACCTTTATTTTCTGATTGGAATTCAAGTTGGACTAGATCGTCGTAAGACCCATAAAAAAAGATAAATCGTGCCGTGTGCAGTTTGAAAGGTTGATTTGACTATTAATTAGTTCCACCTTGCTCCCTAACAAGCAATTTGTTTAATTTAAATATGCTTCTAAATTTCTTTAGTATCAGGAATTCATATGAGAAATTATAACAGAGAATAATTAAGTGTGATAAAGAAAGAAGAAATGAGGAAAAGAAGTTATCCAACTATGTTGCCAGCCGAGTTAAGTGTAATGTCGCTTGTCACCGAAGGAATTAACTTCCAACATGATTTAATGAGTGATTTGTGAGATTGAATGTGGAGCAATTTGAGGAACGATTCTTCATAATTTAAGTAGCAACACTGGGTATCCAGAAAACGTATGCGAAAACTATGTATCTGCCCTAGTTGATTTTTAATTTCAACATTAAGAAAAAGAATAGGGTTATCGGCTAGCTGATAGTATGGGCCTGTTTGGGACTACTTTGCTCTACTAAAATTGAGTCCATTCCATTAAATTCATTTTAGAGCAGCTTTATGTAGAAGTTGTAGATTAATCAAAGAAAAGTTTTACATTGTTTGGCTTCCAACTAGCTCCAGCTTTAAGAATGAAATTTTTGATGAAAAAGATCTATTTGATTGGATGATGAAGGGGTATCCACTTACTGGTGGCAGTGGTGGGTAATTTCCCCCCAACTCCAGCTTCTAGATTTTATTTGGAGCACCCCTTGAGGAGCTTCACGAAAAACAGGAAGTTGTATCTCAGATTCTAGTTTATTTGTGGAGCGACATATCATGGAGTTACCCCGTTTGGCCTGTGTTTCTTGGAGCGGAGCTAAATTTTAGAGAGTGGAGTAGTCCCAAACAGGCTCTATGTTGCTTCCAAACTAAAAAATTAATTTATTTTGATTACCGATAAGAAAATTAATTTATTTCCTTCATTATTCTTTCATTATTAGTTCTATACATGATCATTCTACTATTCTTTTTGTAAGAACTTATGATTAAAAATAAACAAAAAACCTGTGAGATGTACCACATGAAAAATTGGTGGTCGACGGAGCCACCAACACCGACAATTGCATCATCAGTTTGCACCTGCATACATGGATATGTTGTAGCTCTTCTCAGCGTCGAACTAGCCGATCGACGAGGCTACCAATAACGATAATTGCATCATCACATAGGCAAGGCTTGACACATCCTAACATGATGGATGAGGAAATAGAATTGAGGAGTGGACGATGGTGAACAATACATTAGTTGGATCGCGGCTGGGTTGACCATCATGCATCTCATTCGATGCGCCCCAACACATCCAATACTACTGATATCAAATTGACATTATGTTTCCCGTTGCAACACACGGGCACTTTCTAGTAACAACTAAAAAAAAAAGGGAATTATGTATAATCTGACCAATAGCTACTTCTCAGGACTTCTGTAGAACAACGGTCAAACTCAAACCTTTTATACAGTAGTGATTAAAGGAAATGGGGCCTCAAGTATGCTGATGCTACGCCGTGATTTTCTCATCTGCTAGTTCTTATCATACGAAAAGAATCTGCTCTCGGAGGTATCCCAAATATATTCCCTCTTCATCGGATTGTCGTTCATCTCCAAAGATCCAAAGATCCAACGATCGACCCTCTCGTCCCAACCTCGTTCCCGACCCTCGATCGGCATTGATTGACCCTGGTTCAGGGATCGCACCCTTGACCCGCGAGCCAGCCAACTATGGACTAGACTCTACTAGTCTTCACTCTTGTGGTTTCCTCTTCTTCGGTTTTTGTTTTCTTATTCCGGATATTGCTTTTCATGGTTCTTATCTCTGCAACTTGTGATTTTCACGAGAGAACCAAATCCAAGTTGGTGAAGATGATGATTTGGGCTGGCGCGGTATTGGGATCGTTTGATCGATTAGAGGGCACCCTCTCAGTATAGAAAATCCAACCGTATTTTTTTATACATATTGACTGTAAACCGTCAAGATTGATGTGAATTCTGTACTCAGCAGGATCGAGATCAGGAATATAACTCCCGAATGGCAAAAGGTGTGCTCAGAGGTAAAAGGATGATACTGAAGATGCAGATCTGTTATGGTTGGATCATGTCGACTAGTTTTGCGTCGGGTTGGGAGACGAAAACATGAAAGACTAGTAACGTTTTCAGTTTTCATTCATCTTTACACAAAGAGTACTGATTGCATTGATTTAGACATTTAGTAAGGAAAATATGTAAAGTTCTAGATGTTTTCTGGAGGTATATAATTTGAAGGAAACGTACCGCATATGGTCGTCCTCCATCTACTTTATCCCGTTAGGGGTTTGTCTTTCCATGGAGTTTCTGTACGGCACCAATCTGTTTGTGTGTTCTTCGAGAGTGGAATGCATGTGCAAATTTCAAGTATCTTGGCAATGTAAGTTCAGCATATGGTAAGATTATCCTGATATCTTGTATATCTAGAATTGTACTCCTTCCATCCCAAATTACTTGATGCAAATTTATCTAAATATAAATGTATCTAAACTTAAAATAAATCTAGATACACCCATATTTAGACATATCTACGAGTAAAAGCTAACAACAACTCTAGTAGATGGGTCATCCTGCCGTCGACCTGTACATATACAGGTTTTCTTGGCGGACGAACGGCTTTTTGGGCCAGAGCTGCCAAATCTCACGCGGCCTGTAATTTCTTTTGTGAGCGGTCCACATATTTTTCTCCGTAGAGGGGGCGGGGGGGGGGGGGGGGGGGGGGATAGGGTTGGTGTCTTTGGTTTCATCCTTTCCCCGCCGCCGCAACCTTCTCCCCCTTTGTCGCATCCAACCCAAATTCCGATGAGCGATTTAGATGGCAAGAGGAGGAAGCTCTCGTGGTGGTCGTAGCTGCTCATCTCTGACCCAACGCTATCGGAATGACCATGAGACGGGGTTCTCCTGTGGGCCCGTGGCGTCCTCCAGTCGATCCGACGAGGTCGGCGTAGGCATGGCGTCGTGGCACGCTCTCCCGCGGACAAAAACACTGTCTGGGTGGAGTTCCACCACCTTGATGACATCCTCTGGCCGTCGACGTCGCGCTGCCGCGTCGTGGAGCGCTAGTTCTTCGAGGCTAAGGAGGTCATGGGGGTGGGAGAGCCAGGCGCCGCCGAGTGCCTGGAGGTCGCACGGGAGGAGTACGACTTCGTCCGAGTCCTCATGAACTCGGCCTACGACTACTACCTCCACGACGGCCAGTGAGTGCCCTTCCGGTGCCTTCCCCGGTGTAAATTCATGTGTTTAGGTTTATTTTTCCGTTCGTCTTTCCAAATTCCGGCGTAGTTTCATCGTGTAATGTAATCGCCAAATACTTTAAATTCACCGTTTCATATGGCGTTTCTATTCTGTTGAATGAGTTTTGGTACCGCATATCTGTTTTAGGGTGAGCGGTATATAAGATTTTCAATACGCAGATTTGGGGCAGAGTTGCTCTTAAGAGGGGATCCAGTCGGTATAAGAGCAACTCCAACGGCAGGATGCAAATGTCCGCTTTAGGTTCGCTTTCGGTCGCGCAGCTAAAAATCAATGCCCAACGGTTCGACGAAATTAGGTGTGATCAGCTTTTGTTCGCTTTTTAGTCCTCCGCGATCCAAACTAGACCAAATTTTGAGGCTAGTTTGTGTCCAAAGAGGACAATGCAGACATCGATCCGTAGTCCGCTTGTGTCCGTTGTCCAGTCTGGCCCACCACAATCCCACCTTTCCCCCTCCCCCTTTTTCTCCACTGGCCCACCACCCACTCCATCCATGCACTCGCACCTAGAGCTTGAGAAGTCACCAGGCCACGCCGCTCCTCTTCCCCGCGTGTGCGCGGGCGGCATCGAGGCGAACGGCTCCTCCACGCCCGCACAACACCGGCTTCGCGCACCAGGGAAAGAGCACCGCGAACCCGCACGCCCTCGGTGGCGTCTCGTCGCCGCATCGCGTCTCTTCCTTGTGTTGCCACAAGTCCTGCTGTGGCGGCGTGCCATTCCAGCTCTCCTCCTGTTGGAGAGCGGGAACACGATGCTCCTCCCCGGCGTGCTCCTCCTCGGCGGGCGTGGCGGCTCCTCCCAGCCCGTCCTGCTCCTCTCGTTCTCGACGGCGATGCGCACCGCGGCGACATGGGGCGAGCGCACCGCGGTGGTTTGGAGCGGCAGGTGGAAGATGATGAGCACATGGATATGCCATAGATGACTTTTCAACGAAGGGCACAATTTAATTGGAAAAAATTACTAAATCGAATCAAGAAAGCACATGATCAGGTGAACACTAACTTAAGTTTATCTTATAAACTTGTTGAGATGGCTATGCTTTCATCTCCATTGTTGTTAGTTGAACCCAGGTACACAATGAAGGAACCCAACAACATATAAGCTCATGAAGAAACAAGTTGAAGAAATAAAATTGAAGAAAACAAGTTTCGAGTGAATATGTTTTCTACATATTTTTCGCCTCTGATCTTTGGCTGATCCACACCCATAGGGAGCAGAGATGGGGCCTTTGGGGGGTATATTACCAGAAGCTACATCAAATTTACTTTCCAATGCAAAAAACCTCACATCATTTGGAGTTGTGAGTTAAAAGTTCTAGCCATTCTCGTGGAAGGTGTCCAGGTTGTCAATGCTTCGTGAATTTCCGAGGAGCTCTCCAACAACTCCCAAAGTTTATTGCTTATTCCCCTAAGGAAGCCATCCAAAGCTGCTTACTTTTGAATCTTTTTCACACCTAACCAAGGGGGGGGGGGTTGTCCCTGCTATAAAACCCCATCTTCCCCATCTTTCTAGAAACCTTTGTCAAACCATTCAACTACAAGATTATGCAGCAAGACTGCTAGAGTGATCCAAGAGATCCTTGCTACCTTTGCTCTTGTGAGTTCATCCGGATTCGCGAGAAGGAGGCTCTGGTTCCTCCTAATTCGTGCTCTACGGTTTCAGCCGTTTTGTGTGGGTTAGTCCCGGTTTGTGGTTCTGCGATTGTTCGGACAAAGGGTTGGAGTTCTTGTAGCTCCGGTCAGCCATCCCCAACGTATGGGTTGCATCCAACCTCGACAGATATAATGCTAGTTATCCCGGTTGTTTGCAGCTAGTTATCCCACCCGATTTGATCATACGACGTGAAGATCGGGCCACCCTCGGGCGTGAACTCGGTCATCGGGTTTGCACCTATCATCTGGTACCAGAGCCTTCGTTGACACGGTAGGATATGTTATCGAAGTTTATCTTTCTATCATCCCTTTAGATCGAGTGATTTTCACGCTATATTTTCTGTCCTAGAAGTCTAAAACCCCACTAAAAATAAATCCAAGCCTTGTTGGTGCTGAGATCTTGTTGTTGCATACCTTGCATGTTCTTCATCTTTTAGATCTGCACCAAGTTTCATTATCTTAATTGTTTTCAGATTTGGTTGTTGTGTTTTAGAAAAAGAAAAAAGTGGCAAAAAAATCATGAGAGAAAAAGAAAGTGTCGTGTAAGATCCAAAAGTTCCATCTTGTTAGAAAATTTTCAGAACCTTGTCTGTTGTGCAAGATCCAAAAGTTTTAGCTTTGTAGATTTTTTTTCAAAAGCTTGTGTGTTGGATATCTTCAATCTTGTTGCAAGGTCTCATATTTCTATCAAAAATCTTGGTTTTCATCAACTTGATTTCAACACAAGCCCTCTTTGTTTACCCCACCTAGAGCTCCACCAAAAAACCGAAGCTAGTTCTATGATCTTTGTCTTTCAATTTTAACACATCCGGAAGAACCGTGATCTGTTTTAAACTCATAAGAACTTTGGTGAGTAAGACGTGGGGTTGTGTGATTCCACAAAATTTTCAATGTTACCATCTATTACACGCTTCTATTCTTTCTAGACTATGTTTGGCGAGAACATCATTACTTAGCGGCGCACCTAGCAAATAGTGCGCCACCACTTGGTAAGTTGACAGCGGCGCACCTTTAGTCCAATGCGCCAATGCGCCACCACTGGTAACCCAACATGGTGCACCTCTACTATATAGCAGTGGCGCACCACCAACATGGTGCGCCTCTAGTACGGATATTGGGGATATACCATTTTCTAGTAGTGTAGAATAGGCGATTTTCAAGTATCGTGCTTGATATGTCATTTTGGACATTGAATTTTACTTGCAATAAAACGAGGGCGAATTCGCCCATGGTGCCAGCAACCCGCTCCAACCCACAGTCATCCGTCCCTGCCTTAGGTGAATTTGTCGAATTTTGTTCATACAAAATCCGTTTGACATATTTATATTTCAAGCATTTGTTCTGTTTTGTACATAATTTTGTTATGCATTATTTTATAAGTCACAGAGCTAAATCAGAGTTTGTATGACCAAGTTATGGCCTTTCAAACCAAAATTTCTTACAAATTTCTAGCACCAGCATGACAACATATAAAAAAACAACTAAAATTCAGATGTAATTTTTGTGTAGATTATTTTTCATATAGAAATCTTTTTCACCGCAGGTTGCATTTGATGTCTATTACGTGCTTCTATTATTTGTAGGCTATGTTGGGCCTTCAAGCACAGAGGTTTCTTGGATAGCAGCAATTTCCCTCAAGTGGATGACCTAAGTTTATCGAACTCAGGTGATAGGGCATATTTCCCCATGATTGGTTTTAGTGATTGATGACAACACATTTGCGGTTTAACCGTGTGCCTTGAGTATTTCAGATAACTTAAGCCATGGCACAAGACGGTTATCAACCCCTCGGGTTATGGAACGTGAAGACGGAGTTTCCCTCTCGGATTCTTTTTTTGGTGGTTGAGTCGTAGGAAATCCGTACTATTAAGAGGGGATCCGCGGTGATATGATGGGTGGAATCATCACACTACACTTTTCTCTGGACCCACATATCTTCTTGGCGCCTTCGGAGGAGTCAGTATAGGAGGCCATTCCAGCCTGGGTCTGCTGGGGCGGTAGTACCGCTTGGAATGCAGTAGTACCGCTCATGCGGTAGTACCGCACCCACTGCGGTAGTACCGCGGTACGGTAGTACGGCAGTTTAGTGCCGCAACCACTACCGCAAGCGTACTGACTGAGCGGTAGTGGGCACGACACTAGAGTGCGGTACTACGGTACCACGGTAGTATCGCACCCAGTGCGGTAGTACCGCGCTACGGTAGTACGGCAGTCTAGTACCGTAACCACTACCGCAAGCGTACTGACCGAGCAGTAGTGGGCACAACACTAAGCTGCGGTACTACGGCAGCGCGGTAGTACCGCACCCACTGCGGTAGTACCGCGCCACGGTAGTACCGCTCTAGGAGTGGTAGTACCGTGGTTGGTGGGGGTCCAACGGCTTTTTAATCCGCCCCCTATAAAAGGGGGTCTTCTTCTCCAAGGAGACTCACCTCATTTTATTGCTGCTCCTCCATTGACGCCCAAAGCTTATTCTTGCCCGATCTTCCTACCTAGCCATCAAAACTTGTTGATTCTCTCGGGTTTGGAAGAGGAGGCCCCGATCTACACTTCCACCAAAGGATATTTGATTCCCCTCATTATTCCCTTGTGGATCTTGTTACTCTTGGGTGCGTTGGTGCCCTAGACGGAAGAGGTCCCCTCGGAGCCACATTCCATTGTGGTGAAGCTCCGTGGTTTGTTGGGAGCCTCCAATTAAGTTGTGGAGATTGCCCCAACCTTGTATTGTAAAGGTTCGTTTGCCACCTTCAAGGCCACCGCGTAGTGGTTCACGGCATCTTGCATTAGTAAGAGCGTGAGGAGAATAGGGTGGCCCTCGTTGGCCTTCGTGTGAGCATTGTGCTCCACACCCTCTCCAAACGGAGACGTACTTCTCGAGAGAGAAGGAACTCCGGTAACATATCCTTGTCTCCGTGTTCCCTCTACCTTTACTTTGCAAGTTACTTTTCATTGCTTATATATTGCTTGATTTCTTGTTGTAGTTGTTAAGTTGTCATATAGGATCTCACCTAGTTGCATATCTAGACGACTTACTTTTCTTGCACGGCAGCGCGGTAGTACCGCGCCACGGTAGTACCGCTCTAGGAGTGGTAGTACCGTGGTTGGTGGGGGTCCAACGACTGTTTAATGCGCCCCCTATAAAAGGGGGTCTTCTTCTCCAAGGAGACTCACCTCATTTTATTGCTGCTCCTCCATTGACGCCCAAAGCTTATTCTTGCCCGATCTCCCTTCCTAGCCATCAAAACTTGTTGATTCTCTAAGGTTTGGAAGAGGAGGCCCCGATCTACACTTCCACCAAAGGATATTTGATTCCCCCCATTATTCCCTTGTGGATCTTGTTACTCTTGGGTGCGTTGGTGCCCTAGACGGAAGATGTCACCTCGGAGCCACATTCCATTGTGGTGAAGCTCCGTGGTTTGTTGGGAGCCTCCAATTAAGTTGTGGAGATTGCCCCAACCTTGTATTGTAAAGGTTCGTTTGCCACCTTCAAGGCCACCGCGTAGTGGTTCACGACATCTTGCATTGGTAAGAGCGTGAGGAGAATAGGGTGGCCCTCGTTGGCCTTCGTCTGAGCATTGTGCTCCACACCCTCTCCAAACGGAGACGTACTTCTCGAGAGAGAAGGAACTCCGGTAACATATCCTTGTCTCCGTGTTCCCTCTACCTTTACTTTGCAAGTTACTTTTCATTGCTTATATCTTGCTTGATTTCTTGTTGTAGTTGTTTAGTTGTCATATAGGATCTCACCTAGTTGCATATCTAGACGACTTACTTTTCTTGTTGAGCACGAACACGTCTTTGAGGGATGACTCATTATACTCATGTCATCCCTCAAAGACGTGTTCGTGTCTAGATTATCCTGATATCTTGTATGTCTAGAATTGTACTCCTTCCATCCCAAATTACTTGATGCAAATTTATCTAAATATAAATGTATCTAAACTTAAAATAAATCTAGATACACCCATATTTAGACATATCTACGAGTAAAAGCTAACAACAACTCTAGTAGATGGGTCATCCTGCCGTCGACTTGTACATATACAGGTTTTCTTGGCGGACGAACGACTTTTTGGGTCAGAGCTGCCAAATCTCACGCGGCCTCGCGGCCTGTAATTTCTTTTGTGAGCGGTCCACATATTTTTCTCCGTAGAGGGGGGGATAGGGTTGGTGTCTTTGGTTTCATCCTTTCCCCGCCGCCGCAACCTTCTCCCCCTTTGTCGCATCCAACCCAAATTCCGATGAGCGATTTAGATGGCAAGAGGAGGAAGCTCTCGTGGTGGTCGTAGCTGCTCATCTCTGACCCAACGCTATCGGAATGACCATGAGACGGGGTTCTCCTGTGGGCCCGTGGCGTCCTCCAGTCGATCCGACGAGGTCGGCGTAGGCATGGCGTCGTGGCACGCTCTCCCGCGGACAAAAACACTGTCTGGGTGGAGGTCCACCACCTTGATGACATCCTCTGGCCGTCGACGTCGCGCTGCCGCGTCGTGGAGCGCTAGTTCTTCGAGGCTAAGGAGGTCATGGGGGTGGGAGAGCCAGGCGCCGCCGAGTGCCTCGAGGTCGCACGGGAGGAGTACGACTTCGTCCGAGTCCTCATGAACTCGGCCTACGACTACTACCTCCACGACGGCCAGTGAGTGCCCTTCCGGTGCCTTCCCCGGTGTAAATTCATGTGTTTAGGTTTATTTTACCATTCGTCTTTCCAAATTCCGGCGTAGTTTCATCGTGTAATGTAATCGCCAAATACTTTAAATTCACCGTTTCATATGGCGTTTCTATTCTGTCGAATGAGTTTTGGTACCGCATATCTGTTTTAGGGTGAGCGGTATATAAGATTTTCAATACGCAGATTTGGGGTAGAGTTGCCCTTAAGAGGGGATCCAGTCGGTATAAGAGCAACTCCAACGGCAGGATGCAAATGTCCGCTTTAGGTTCGCTTTCGGTCGCGCAGCTAAAAATCAATGCCCAACGGTTCGACGAAATTAGGTGTGATCAGCTTTTGTTCGCTTTTTAGTCCTCCGCGATCCAAACTAGACCAAATTTTGAGGCCAGTTTGTGTCCAAAGAGGACAATGCAGACATCGATCCGTAGTCCGCTTGTGTCCGTTGTCCAGTCTGGCCCACCACAATCCCACCTTTCCCCCTCCCCCTTTTTCTCCACTGGCCCACCACCCACTCCATCCATGCACTCGCACCTAGAGCTTGAGAAGTCACCAGGCCACGCCGCTCCTCTTCCCCGCGTGTGCGCGGGCGGCGTCGAGGCGAACGGCTCCTCCACGCCCGCACAACACCGGCTTCGCGCACCAGGGAAAGAGCACCGCGAACCCGCACGCCCTCGGTGGCGTCTCGTCGCCGCATCGCGTCTCTTCCTTGTGTTGCCACAAGTCCTGCTGTGGCGGCGTGCCATTCCAGCTCTCCTCCTGTTGGAGAGCGGGAACACGATGCTCCTCCCCGGCGTGCTCCTCCTCGGCGGGCGCGGCGGCTCCTCCCAGCCCGTCCTGCTCCTCTCGTTCTCGACGGCGACGCGCACCGCGGCCTCATGGGGCGAGCGCACCGCGGTGGTTTGGAGCGGCAGGTGGAAGATGATGAGCACATGGATATGCCATAGATGACTTTTCAACGAAGGGCACAATTTAATTGGAAAAAATTACTAAATCGAATCAAGAAAGCACATGATCAGGTGAACACTAACTTAAGTTTATCTTATAAACTTGTTGAGATGGCTATGCTTTCATCTCCATTGTTGTTAGTTGAACCCAGGTACACAATGAAGGAACCCAACAACATATAAGCTCATGAAGAAACAAGTTGAAGAAATAAAATTGAAGAAAACAAGTTTCGAGTGAATATGTTTTCTACATAATTTTCGCCTCTGATCTTTGGCTGAGCCACACCCATAGGGAGCAGAGATGGGGCCTTTGGGGGATATATTACCAGAAGCTACATCAAATTTACTTTCCAATGCAAAAAACCTCACATCATTTGGAGTTGTGAGTTAAAAGTTCTAGCCATTCTCGTGGAAGGTGATAGAGGCGAAGGTGTCCCGATGTTTCGATGAGATGGTGGAGATCGATTATGGTGGAGGCGACTTTCACGATCCGACTACTAACGTGCGAAGACGTTGCGCCTTAGCGATCGCTAAACCAACTCCGAGAGGTTATTGATCCCGCGGATGCACGATCAACCTGACCACGAAGGTCTAATTCCTGCAAGCAATCGAAGAACAAGCAAGAACTAAGAATTGCAATCTGGATATTGCGAATATAAGATGAATGATTACGAAAGTTGGGGTTCCAATGAGGTCTTGGCCTGGTCGGATGACACAAACGAAGAGCTCGAAGTTGCGGCTATGGCTAACTTTAATCTAATTAAAACCCAAGTCTAAACGACGCCCTAAGGGCTGTATATATGGGGGAACAGAGGGGATTTTCGTGACCCCTTGGAGGTGGGGTCCGAAAACAACCCTAACTCGGTTTCCCCACACATACGGACTCTAAAAACAGCCTATAAGGTGGTATTTCGAAATTACATGGGCCCAGCCCAATATTAAGGTGACGCAGCACCTATAATTGCCCTTGGACGAAAATAATGAAGTGGCATCTCGCGTATTTCGTCCAAGACTTCATGCGCGCCTTATGGTGGCTTCAAAGTGCGATAATCACCACTGGAAGCTCCGCTGTCCTCTCCCGCGCGCGCACCTTCTTCTCCATGCTTGATCCCGCTCCAATGACCATCCTTCTTGTCCATGCTAGGTCCTTCATTCATAAGCAAAACAAAAGTATCTAATTTAGGCAGCATCATATGTTCATGAACAATAGAAGGATTCGCAAGAAACGAAAGTACCTGATAATTTAGTTGACGTGCACGAGCTCTAGTAACTGGTCCAATATGTGTAGTTGGTGAGGATATGGGTGTAACATTAGTAGGGATGTCCTCATCAGAAGGTGTCCAGGTTGTCAATGCTTCGCGAGTTTCCGAGGAGCTCTCCAACAACTCCCAAAGTTTATTGCTTATTCCCCCAAGGAAGCCATCCAAAGCTGCTTACTTTTGAATCTTTTTCACACCTAACCAAGGGGGGGGGGTTGTCCCTGCTATAAAACCCCATCTTCCCCATCTTTCTAGAAACCTTTGTCAAACCATTCAACTACAAGATTATGCAGCAAGACTGCTAGAGTGATCCAAGAGATCCTTGCTACCTTTGCTCTTGTGAGTTCATCCGGATTCAAGAGAAGGAGGCTCTGGTTCCTCCTAATTCGTGCTCTACGGTTTCGGCCGTTTTGTGTGGGTTAGTCCCGGTTTGTGGTTCTGCGATTGTTCGGACAAAGGGTTGGAGTTCTTGTAGCTCCGGTCAGCCATCCCCAACGTATGGGTTGCATCTAACCTCGACAGATATAATGCTAGTTATCCCGGTTGTTTGCAGCTAGTTATCCCACCCGATTTGATCATACGACGTGAAGATCGGGCCACCCTCGGGCGTGAAATCGGTCATCGGGTTTGCACCTATCATCTGGTACCAGAGCCTTCGTTGACACGGTAGGATATGTTATCGAAGTTTATCTTTCTATCATCCCTTTAGATCGAGTGATTTTCACGCTATATTTTCTGTCCTAGAAGTCTAAAACCCCACTAAAAATAAATCCAAGCCTTGTTGGTGCTGAGATCTTGTTGTTGCATACCTTGCATGTTCTTCATCTTTTAGATCTGCACCAAGTTTCATTATCTTAATTGTTTTCAGATTTGGTTGTTGTGTTTTAGAAAAAGAAAAAAGTGGCAAAAAAATCATGAGAGAAAAAGAAAGTGTCGTGTAAGATCCAAAAGTTCCATCTTGTTAGAAAATTTTCAGAACCTTGTCTGTTGTGCAAGATCCAAAAGTTTTAGCTTTGTAGATTTTTTTTCAAAAGCTTGTGTGTTGGATATCTTCAATCTTGTTGCAAGGTCTCATATTTCTATCAAAAATCTTGGTTTTCATCAACTTGATTTCAACACAAGCCCTCTTTGTTTACCCCACCTAGAGCTCCACCAAAAAACCGAAGCTAGTTCTATGATCTTTGTCTTTCAATTTTAACACATCCGGAAGAACCGTGATCTGTTTTAAACTCATAAGAACTTTGGTGAGTAAGACGTGGGGTTGTGTGATTCCACAAAATTTTCAATGTTACCATCTATTACACGCTTCTATTCTTTCTAGACTATGTTTGGCGAGAACATCATTACTTAGCGGCGCACCTAGCAAATAGTGCGCCACCACTTGGTAAGTTGACAGCGGCGCACCTTTAGTCCAATGCGCCAATGCGCCACCACTGGTAACCCAACATGGTGCACCTCTACTATATAGCAGTGGCGCACCACCAACATGGTGCGCCTCTAGTACGGATATTGGGGATATACCATTTTCTAGTAGTGTAGAATAGGCGATTTTCAAGTATCGTGCTTGATATGTCATTTTGGACATTGAATTTTACTTGCAATAAAACGAGGGCGAATTCGCCCATGGTGCCAGCAACCCGCTCCAACCCACAGTCATCCGTCCCTGCCTTAGGTGAATTTGTCGAATTTTGTTCATACAAAATCCGTTTGACATATTTATATTTCAAGCATTTGTTCTGTTTTGTACATAATTTTGTTATGCATTATTTTATAAGTCACAGAGCTAAATCAAAGTTTGTATGACCAAGTTATGGCCTTTCAAACCAAAATTTCTTACAAATTTCTAGCACCAGCATGACAACATATAAAAAAAACAACTAAAATTCAGATGTAATTTTTTGTGTAGATTATTTTTCATATAGAAATCTTTTTCACCGCAGGTTGCATTTGATGTCTATTACGTGCTTCTATTATTTGTAGGCTATGTTGGGCCTTCAAGCACAGAGGTTTCTTGGATAGCAGCAATTTCCCTCAAGTGGATGACCTAAGTTTATCGAACTCAGGTGATAGGGCATATTTCCCCATGATTGGTTTTAGTGATTGATGACAACACATTTGCGGTTTAACCGTGTGCCTTGAGTATTTCAGATAACTTAAGCCATGGCACAAGAGGTTATCATCCCCTCGGGTTATGGAACGTGAAGACGGAGTTTCCCTCTCGGATTCTTTTTTTGGTGGTTGAGTCGTAGGAAATCCGTACTATTAAGAGGGGATCCGCGGTGATATGATGGGTGGAATCATCACACTACACTTTTCTCTGGACCCACATATCTTCTTGGCGCCTTCGGAGGAGTCAGTATAGGAGGCCATTCCAGCCTGGGTCTGTTGGGGCGGTAGTACCGCTTGGAGTGCGGTAGTACCGCTCATGCGGTAGTACCGCACCCACTGCGGTAGTACCGCGGTACGGTAGTACGGCAGTTTAGTGCCGCAACCACTACCGCAAGCGTACTGACTGAGCGGTAGTGGGCACGACACTAGAGTGCGGTACTACGGTACCACGGTAGTACCGCACCCAGTGCGGTAGTACCGCGCTACAGTAGTACGACAGTCTAGTACCGTAACCACTACCGCAAGCGTACTGACCGAGCAGTAGTGGGCACGACACTAAGCTGCGGTACTACGGCAGCGCGGTAGTACCGCACCCACTGCGGTAGTACCGCGCCACGGTAGTACCGCTCTAGGAGTGGTAGTACCGTGGTTGGTGGGGGTCCAACGGCTGTTTAATGCGCCCCCTATAAAAGGGGGTCTTCTTCTCCAAGGAGACTCACCTCATTTTATTGCTGCTCCTCCATTGACGCCCAAAGCTTATTCTTGCCCGATCTCCCTTCCTAGCCATCAAAACTTGTTGATTCTCTAGGGTTTGGAAGAGGAGGCCCCGATCTACACTTCCACCAAAGGATATTTGATTCCCCCCATTATTCCCTTGTGGATCTTGTTACTCTTGGGTGCGTTGGTGCCCTAGACGGAAGAGGTCACCTCGGAGCCACATTCCATTGTGGTGAAGCTCCGTGGTTTGTTGGGAGCCTCCAATTAAGTTGTGGGGATTGCCCCAACCTTGTATTGTAAAGGTTCGGTTGCCACCTTCAAGCCACCACGTAGTGGTTCACGGCATCTTGCATTGGTAAGAGCGTGAGGAGAATAGGGTGGCCCTCGTTGGCCTTCGTGTGAGCATTGTGCTCCACACCCTCTCCAAACGGAGACGTACTTCTCGAGAGAGAAGGAACTCCGGTAGCATATCCTTGTCTCCGTGTTCCCTCTACCTTTACTTTGCAAGTTACTTTTCATTGCTTATATCTTGCTTGATTTCTTGTTGTAGTTGTTAAGTTGTCATATAGGATCTCACCTAGTTGCATATCTAGACGACTTACTTTTCTTGTTGAGCACGAACACGTCTTTGAGGGATGACTCATTATACTCATGTCTAGAGATTGGCCCCCGTCTCTAGACATGAGTATAATGACGGCATGTCCGCCATAAAAGCTCAAATGAATGAAATGACCCAATTGCTTAGAGCTCTCATGTCTAAGGCTCCCGAGGGGGGCAACGCCGTCATCACACCCAACACTCAAACGTTGGGAGGAGGAGAGTCAGTCTCTCAATTTCGTGATGATGGTAGGAATGGCAACCCTTTCATTCCCCTTCATGGGAATGGAGCGGGTGTCAATTCCGCGGTTGCCTCTCCCCCGAGCTATCACCCTTTACCTCTACCCAAGCCTCATTTTGCACATGCAGGATCAACACCTATCCTTAACAAAGATGAGTATCCTATATGGGCATACCGTATAAAGAGGCACTTGAAGGGGTCATCGGAGGAATTGTGGCGAATTATCCAAGAAGGCTTTCATCCATATGATCGCCACAACATGACTCCAAGAGAATACCGTGACAACTCCATCATTAGTCATGCTCTAGTTGTCATTGGGAATGGTTTGAAGCCCAAGCAAGAAAATCTTGTCAGAAAGTGTGAAACGGCCAAGGAGTGTTGGGATCTTCTTGAAAGGACACTCATGGGAAGTGCAAGTATTAGAAGCTCCAAATTTGACAAGGTCCAAGACCAAGCCGATAACTTTGTCAGAAATGAAGGAGAGTCTTCCGAGGATGTTCATCGCAGGTTGGTTGCTCTTGCCAATGATATGAAGGATCATGGAAGCAAGGACACCGATGATGATTGGGTCAAAAGGAAGTTCATCTCGGCTATGCTTATCTATAAGGAGCATCTAACTCAAGTCATTCGTCAAAGACCAGATTTCCGTGACTTGACTTCCAACCAAGTCTTGGGTGAATTTGTGGCCATGGAGATTTTGAATGACACGACCAAGACAAAGATAACACACCATGGAGGTCCTAATATGCAATCCCTCGCCTTGAAGGCAAAGGAAGTTCATTTTGAGGAAGATGTTGATGAAGAGGATGTCGGTCCGGAAGACACCAAGTATGCTTACAATGAGCACATGGCTCTTGCATCAAGACAATTTTGGAGCAACAAGAAGAACTTCAAGTCCAACACTAGTAGCTTCAAGCCCAAGGGACAAAGAATAAGAACTTGCTTCAATTGTGGAAATGTGAGTCATTTCGTTGCGGATTGTCCATATGAGAAGCGAGAAGATCATGGTGGCAAGCTCATCCGGAAGGACAAGTCCAAGTCACCGTTGAACAAGAATTTTGTGAAGAAGAAGCCACAACGTGTGTTGGTGGCTCATGAAGAATACTTCTCCGATGATGAGGATGATGAAGAAGGTGGTGAGATTGTGGCAACCGCCACCGTCGCCATCGCCATGGAGTCTCCCTCATCGTCTTCGCTCTTCAACTCCCCCAACGAAAATCCTCACATCATCCACAAGTGTCTCATGGCGAAGACCACTTCGGTAACTCCTCCCCTTAAACCATTTACTCCCACTAACCCATCTTTGTTGGATTGTGTGGAGGATAATGAGGAGCCCAAGGTTCAAGAAGGAAATGAGTTTGAGCTTTTCATGAGCAAACTCAAAGGTGAGGCCAAGAGACACTTTGTGGCTCTCTTGGAGAAATTAGGTGGAGCTCATGCCCACATTGAGGAACTTGAGGAGTCCATCACCGAGTTGCAAGGTCATAGTCGAGACTATGCGGATGAGATAGGAGAGCTATCTCAATCTCTTGAAGAAGAGCGTGAGATTAAGTTGTCTCTCGAGGAGACATATGCTAGTGATACTTCTAAGCTCAAAGTTGATCTTAAACATGCTAATGCCATTTCTTGTGACCTAAAGACTAAAAATGATGAACTTGTGGAGGCTCATGAGAGACTTCTTGTGGATCGTGAGAAAGTTGAAAAGGACCACAAGTCCTTAAAACACGAACTCATGGTTCTCAAGAAAGCACATGAGGAAACCTCCATTAAACTCACTAAAGAGATTAATACTTTTTCTCCTATTCTTATGATAGAGAAACCTAGTTCCACTAATCCTTGTTGTGAGCATATTCCTCTTATTGAGGAAAACGCTAGGTTGAAGGCACAACTAGAGAAGGGACTTGTTTCTTGCATCCAAGGAGAAAAGAATCTCAATGATCTCTTGAGTTCCCAAAAGGAGGTGATTGGCAAGGAAGGCATTGGGTTTGGTGCTAGTTCATCCAAAAAGAAGAACAAGAAAAGGAAGAACAAGAAGAAGAAAGGAAAAGCTCCCCCTTCCACAAAAGATGTAGTATTCGTGAAGGAAGGGGAGAAGCCTCAAGAGAAAGTGGCAAAGGTCAATGATGGTGGTGGTGCCAAAAGGGGTGATGCCATCCCCAATGACTTTGCCGGACCAACTAATCCTTCTTATGCTCTTTGTTGCACTAACGATGGGCATGTCTATGCCAAATTTATTGGTTCTTATGATGAATATATTGCTTGGTCTATTTGGGTCCCTAAGACCCTTGTTACTAACGCGAGAGGACCCATTCGTGAATGGGTACCTAAAACCAAGCATTGATTCCATGTAGGTGGCGGCTTCCGGTGGTGGCTCATGGATACTTGATAGCGGGGCTACAAGTCATATGACCGGAAGCAAGGACATGTTGGTGGACATTGACTATGGACCATCTCGAACCACCCGTGTCCAATTTGGTGATGCAAACACGTCTAAGGTATTGGGTCTCGGTAAAGTAATAATTTCTCCGGACTCGTCCATTGAGAAAGTATTACTCGTTGAGACTTGTGCCTTTAATTTACTCTCCGTTCGTCAACTTGCTATGATGGGTCTTTGTACCTTCTTCGATAAAGACATGGTCACCTTGATGTGGAGCAAAACTCTTAAAGTAGCCTTTGTTGGACACGTGGAGGACGGTATGTATGTGGTGGACTTCTCCAAAGTTCCCACCAAAACCGCCATGTGTCTAATGGCCAAAGTTGATGTGGGATGGCTTTGGCACGGCCGAGTAGCCCATGTCAATATGAGATCTTTGCAAACCCTCCTCAACGGTGATCATGTTGTGGGACTAACAAATGTTAGTTTTTCCAAAGATCGTGCTTGTAGGGCTTGTATTGAAGGAAAGCTTCACGAGAAGAAACATCCCGTCAAGAATATCATCTCCACCAAGAGGCCGTTGGAGCTCCTTCACATGGATCTCTTCGGGCCTCCATCCTATGATAGTCTTGGCGGAAGGAAGTATTGTTTGGTGATTGTGGATGACTATTCAAGATACACATGGGTTTATTTCTTCAAGAGGAAGAGTGAGACTCAACAAACCGTCATCGAGTTTGCCAATGAAGCTCAACGTCAACATAACTCAAAGATATTGGCTATTAGAAGTGACAACGGCACCGAGTTCAAGAACTATACCTTGGATGAATTTCTTGGTGATGAGGGGATCAAACATCAATATTCCGCTGCTTATACCCCTCAACAAAATGGTGTTGCGGAGAGAAAGAATCACACTTTAATTGATGCGGCAAGGACAATGATGGCGGAGTTCAAAAGTCCCTACAACTTTTGGGCGGAAGCCATCAACACCGCTTGTCATGCTACCAATCGTCTTTATCTCCGCAAGATCTTGAACAAGACTCCATATGAAATCCTTACCGGGAAGAAGCCCAACATCAAGTACTTCCGGGTCTTCGGGTGTAAGTGTTTCATTCTTAAAAAGGGTGCCCGTTTGTCTAAGTTTGAGTCTAAGGCAATTGAGGGCATATTTGTTGGGTATGCTTCAAACTCTCACGCGTATAGAGTCTACAACAAATCTTCCGGGCTTGTTGAAGAATCTAGCAACGTGGAGTTTGACGAACATAATGGCTCCCAAGTGGGGCAAAGTGATCTTAATGATGTAGGTGATGAAATTCCTCCGGAAGCCATAAGAAGAATGGGTGTGGGATTTTTCCTACCCATTGAGGAACCCCTTGTGGCGGAAGGAGAAGGACAATGCTCTACTCAAGTGGAGCCATCACCTCCTCAAGATCAACAATCCAACCAAGAACAAGATGACGGCCCTCTCGTTACCGAACAAGATAAAGGTCAAGATCACATCAATGTTGAGGGTGTCGCACCCAATGATGACCAAGATCAAGTTCAAGTTCAAGGACAAACTCAAGATGTTGAGCAAGTCCTTGTTGATGCTCCCTCTTCCGAAGATGTTCCTCTCGAGCCGTCTCAAGAGGCCATGGAGGAAGAAAGAGCACGTCGATCACTCAAGATTGCATCCCGGTTAAAGTCTCAAGATCTCTCGGTAGATCAAGTGCTCGGAAGCATCAAGAAAGGGGTAACGACTCGTAGTCAATTGAGAAACTTTTGTGTCCATAATGCGTTTGTTTCTTGTGTTGAACCCCAAAAGGTTTTTGAGGCGCTTGAAGACCCGGATTGGCTTGAGGCCATGCATGATGAGCTCAACAACTTCAAGCGCAACAAGGTGTGGTCATTAGTGGAGAGACCCAAAGGTGATCATAATGTTATTGGGACCAAGTGGATCTTCAAGAACAAGCAAGATGCTAATGGTGTTGTCATAAGGAACAAGGCAAGGTTGGTGGCACAAGGTTTTTCCCAAGTCGAAGGTATTGACTACGGTGAAACTTTTGCCCCCGTGGCTCGCCTTGAGTCCATTCGTATAGCTCTTGCTTATGCTTCTCATCATAACTTCAAGCTATATCAAATGGATGTGAAGAGTGCTTTTCTTAATGGTCCCATTAATGAGTTGGTATATGTCAAGCAACCCCCCGGGTTCGAGGACCCCAATTTCCCTAATCATGTCTATAAACTCGACAAGGCGCTCTATGTCCTAAAACAAGCCCCAAGAGCTTGGTATGATCACCTTACCGAGTACTTAGTCGATTATGGGTTTCAAATTGGGCAAATCGATCCCACTCTTTTTACCAAGAGGGTTGGTGGGCAATTGTTCATATGTCAACTATATGTTGATGACATTATCTTTGGTTCGGCTAACCAATCTTTTAATGAAGAATTTGCTAAGCTAATGACCGACAAGTTTGAGATGTCCATGATGGGAGAGTTGGAGTTCTTCCTCGGCTTTGAAGTGAAGCAATTATCTAGGGGAACCTTCATCAACCAAGCCAAATACACTCAAGACATGCTCAAGAGGTTCAAGTATGATGGTCTTAAAGGAGCTAAGACCCCCATGCCACTCAAGTGTCAACTTGACCTCGACCCAAACGGCAAAGAGGTAGACCAAAGGGAGTATCGTTCCGTGATCGGTTCCTTGCTTTACCTTTGTGCATCTAGGCCGGATATCATGTTGAGTGTGGGTATGTGTGCAAGATTTCAAGCCGCACCAAAGGAGAGCCACGTGGTGGCTGTCAAGAGAATCTTTCGATATTTGGTTCATACCCCAAACTTTGGCTTGTGGTATCCTAAGGGCTCAAGCTTCAATCTCATTGGCTACACGGATTGGGATTGGGCGGGAGACAAAGTGGAGAGTAAGTCCACTTCCGGAGGATGTCAATTCCTTGGTAGGTCTTTGGTGAGTTGGTCATCCAAGAAGCAAAATTGTGTATCTCTCTCAACTACCGAAGCCGAGTATATTGCTGCCGCAAGTTGTTGTGCTCAATTGTTGTGGATGAGGCAAACTTTAAAGGATTACAGTGTCACTTGTGACAACCCCGTTCAACATAGCAAGACGAAGCATATTGAAATTCGACATCATTTCATTCGAGACCATGTGAAGCGGGGTGATATTGATCTTTCATATGTGGGCACCGGAGATCAACTTGCGGATATTTTCACCAAGCCTTTGGATGAAGCAAGATTCCGAGAGTTAAGGCATGAGCAAATATCATTGATTCGAGTAATGCGGTTTGAAGACTTGGCACACACACCCCATCTCAACAAGGTATCTAGCTTGGATGTAGGCATGGACATAGGGGGAGTGTTGCTTAATTAATGGGCAACCACTCCACCTATTATGCATACAGAGTGATAGAGGCGAAGGTGTCCCGATGTTTCGATGAGATGGTGGAGATCGATTATGGTGGAGACGACTTTCACGATCCGACTACGAACGTGCGAAGACGTTGCGCCTTAGCGATCGCTAAACCAACTCCGAGAGGTTATTGATCCCGCGGATGCACGATCAACCTGACCACGAGGGTCTAATTCCTGCAAGCAATCGAAGAACAAGCAAGAACTAAGAATTGCAATCTGGATATTGCGAATATAAGATGAATGATTACGAAAGTTGGGGTTCCAATGAGGTCTTGGCCTGGTCGGATGACACAAACGAAGAGCTCTAAGTTGCGGCTATGGCTAACTTAAATCTAATTAAAACCCAAGTCTAAACGACGCCCTAAGGGCTGTATATATGGGGGAACAGAGGGGAATTTCGTGGCCCCTTGGAGGAGGGGTCCGAAAACAACCCTAACTCGGTTTCCCCACACATACGGACTCTAAAAAATAGTCTATTAAGTGTATTTCGAAATTACATGGGCCTGGCCCAATAATAAGGTGACGCAGCACCTATAATAACCCTTGGACAAAAATATTAATGTGGCGTCTTGTGTCTCTCGTCCAAGTCTTCATGCACGCCTTATGGTGGCCTCAAAGTGCGAAAATCACCACTGGAAGCTCCATTGTCCTTTCCCGCGCGCACACCTCCTTCTCCATGCTTGATCCCGCTCCAATGACCATCCTTCTTATCCATGCTAGGTCCTTCATTCATAAGACAAACAAAAGTATCTAATTTAGGCAGCATCATATGTTCCTGAACATTAGAAGGATTCGCAAGAAACGAAAGTACCTGATAATTTAGTTGACGTGCGCGTGCTCTAGTAACTGGTCCAGTATGTGTAGTTGGTGAAGATGTGGGTGTAACATTAGTAGAGATGTCCTCATCATCCTCCCCTTCTTGAATTGAAGTCGTCCTCGACGGAAGCTCATCATCTTCTCCCAAATAAGGTTTCAAATCTGCAATGTTAAATGTGGGACTAACCCCAAAATCTGCAGGTAGCTCAAGTTTATATGCATTATCATTAATTTTCTGTAAAACCTTAAAGGGACCATCAGCTCGTGGCATTAACTTAGACTTGCGCAAATCAGGAAACCTATCTTTACGTAGATGTAACCAAACAAGATCTCCTGGTTCAAACACAACATGCTTTCTACCCTTATCACCAGCAAGCTTGTATCTAGCATTCATTTTCTCAATGTTTTCTTTCGTTAACTCATGCATTTTTAATATCAAATCAGCACGTTGCTTAGCATCAAAATTAACCTTCTCCGAAGATGGAAGAGGCAGCAAATCAATAGGTGCACGAGGTAGAAAACCATAAACAATTTCAAAAGGGCACATTTTAGTGGTAGAATGAAATGAACGATTATAAGCAAATTCAATATGAGGTAAACATTCTTCCCACATTTTCAAGTTACTCTTTAAAACAGCCCTAAGCATAGTAGACAAAGTCCTATTGACTACTTCAGTTTGTCCATCAGTTTGGGGATGACAAGTAGTACTAAAAAGTAGTTTAGTCCCCAACTTAGCCCATAAGCATCTCCAAAAATGGCTAAGAAACTTAGTATCACGATCCGAGACAATAGTATTGGGCACACCATGTAAGCGAATAATATCACGAAAGAATAAATCAGCAACATTAGCAGCATCATCGCTTTTATGACATGGTATAAAATGTGCCATCTTAGAAAATCTATCCACGACAACAAATATGCTATCCCTCCCCTGCTTTGTTCGAGGCAAGCCTAAAACAAAGTCCATGGATATGTCCTCCCACGGAACACTAGGTACAGGTAAAGGCATGTATAAACCATGAGGATTGAGTCGTGACTTAGCTTTTTGACATGTAGTGCAGCGAGCAACAAAACGCTCAATATCCCGTCTCATCTTTGGCCAAAAGAAGTGTGTAGCAAGTACGTCCTCCGTCTTCTTCACGCCAAAGTGTCCCATTAATCCTCCTCCATGCGCCTCCTGCAACAACAAAAGACGAATAGAGCTAGCTGGAATGCATAGCTTGTTAGAACGGAACACAAACCCATCATTAAGGACAAACTTGTTCCATGATCTACCCTCTCTACAATTCTGCAATACATCTTTAAATTCTGCATCATTTACATATTGATCTTTGATTGTCTCTAAACCGAATATCTTGAAGTCAAGTTGTGAAAGCATAGTATAACGACGAGACAAAGCATCAGCAATAATATTATCTTTCCCCTTCTTGTGTTTAATGACATAAGGGAAAGTCTCAATAAATTCAACCCACTTAGCATGTCTACGATTAAGTTTTGCTTGACTTCTTATGTGTTTCAAAGATTCATGATCAGAATGTATAACAAATTCTTTGGGCCATAAATAATGTTGCCAAGTTTCTAATGTCCGAACAAGAGCATATAATTCCTTATCATAAGTAGAATAGTTCAGACTAGGCCCACTCAATTTTTCAGAAAAGTATGCAACAGGTTTAGCATCTTGTAATAACACACCTCCCAAACCAATACCACTAGCATCGCATTCAAGCTCAAAAGTCTTATTAAAATCAGGAAGTTGGAGCAAAGGAGCATGTGTTAACTTATCTTTCAATACCGTGAAGGCTTCTTCCTGTGCGGTACCCCAAGTAAAAGGCACATCCTTGCGTGTAAGCTCATTGAGAGGTGCAGCAATGGTGCTGAAATCTCTCACAAAACGCCTATAGAATCCAGCGAGGCCAAGAAAACTCCTCACTTGTGTGACCGTTTTGGGCTGCGGCCAACTCTCAATCGCCTCGATCTTGGCTTTATCAACTTCAATTCCCTGCGGAGTAACAACATAGCCAAGAAACGATACTCGGTCGGTGCAAAAGGTGCACTTCCCAAGGTTACCAAACAAACGTGCATTACGTAGAGCAATAAAAATAGCACGTAAATGATCTAAATGTTCCTCCAAAGATTTGCTATAAATCAGTATATCATCAAAATAGACTACCACAAATCGTCCAATAAAAGCACGTAAAACCTCGTTCATTAATCTCATGAAAGTGCTAGGTGCATTAGTTAACCCACAAGGCATGACTAACAACTCATATAATCCAAACTTAGTTTTAAAAGCCGTTTTCCATTCATCTCCTAATTTCATGCGAATTTGATGGTATCCACTACGCAAATCAACTTTGGAAAACATGGTAGAGCCACTTAATTCATCAAGCATATCATCTAACCTAGGAATAGGATGACGATAACGAATAGTAATATTATTAATGGCTCGACAATCAACACACATACGCCATGTTCCATCCTTTTTCAGCACTAATATAACAGGAACAGCACAATGACTAAGGGATTCACGTATGTAACCTTTGTCGAGTAGCTCTTGTACTTGACGCTGAATCTCCTTCGTCTCCTCTGGATTGGTACGATATGGCGCACGGTTGGGCAGCGAAGCACCGGGAATTAAGTCAATCTGATGCTCAATCCCTCGAATAGGTGGTAATCCCGGTGGTACGTCTTGTGGAAAGACGTCAATAAATTCCTGCAAAAGGTCAGTGACAACAGGAGGCAAAGAAGGAGGCAATTCCTCAAATGAAAACAAAGCTTCTTTGCACACAAAAGCATAGCACACATATTGACTAACATCCAAATCTGAAATATCAACTTTAGTAGCAAGCAAAGTTGGACTAGTAAAGCAATATTTTTATCCTGATGAACCAGAGTAAACTGATTGGTCCTACCATGGTGTACAACATTCCTATCAAATTGCCATGGTCTACCAAGTAAAAGAGAGCATGCTTGCATGGGTACCACATCACAATCAACATAATCAGCATATGCAGCAATGCTAAAGTGCACACGAACAGAACGCGTTACCTTAATCTTACCACTATTGTTAAACCACTGAATATAGTACGGATGGGGGTGTGGTCTTGTGGTGAGAGATAGCTTCTCCACCAACTCCATGCTAGCCAAGTTGTTGCAACTCCCTCCGTCAATGATGATGCGAACCGAACGTTCTTTCACCACTCCCTTTGTGTGGAACAAATTATGCCTCTGGTTTTGCTCGGCCTTCGTTACCTGCACACTTAACACACGTTGAGCAACCAAACTAGCATATTTATCTGCATCATCAGGAGCCATATACTCTATATCATGAGCATCATCATGGGCACCCTGTTCCTCATGAGCAATGAGAACTAAAGTCTCCTCATCATAGTCACTCGCTGACTCATACCCACCATCCGCCGTAATAGTCATCACACGCTTGGAGGGACAGTCTTTTGCGAAGTGACCACCACCTTGGCACCTGCGACATTTAATATCACGATCTCGTGTTTGCCCAGTGGAAGCCATGGATGAAGAAGAACTCGCCGCTGGACCACTCTGTGCACCCTTGAATGGTGGCGCTGGCTGTTTTGGTGGCTCCCTGTAAGAATGAGCGGCTGAAGTAGATGGTGGTGCAGCAGGATGTGTGGATGTAGAAGCTCCACGCGATGTCCATGATGTATTTCGTCCTGCAGAAAAGTTAGGTCTCGTAGCGGCCTATCGATCCTGCACTTCATGTTCAGCTTTACAAGCAAGATGAAACAAACGAGTGATAGTAGCAAAGTCCTTGTATTCTAGAATAGTTTGTATCTCCCTGTTTAAACCACCCATAAAACGTGAAAGCATAGCTTCATTATCCTCTACTAGGCCACATCTAATCAATCCAGTTTGTAATTCTTGATAATATTCCTCTACAGAATTTTTTCCTTGACTCAAACGCTGTAATTTTTGTAACAATTCACGTTGATAATAAGGAGGAACCCAGCGAGTACGCATAGCATCTTTTAAAGCAGCCCAAGTAGTTGGAATATTATTAGCATGCAATCTACAATGTTCAGACCACCAAATAGATGCAAATCCCGTGAATTCACAAACTGCAGCAGTAACACGTCTATTCTCAGGATATTGTAAACATGTAAAGCGTTGTTCAGTTTCTAACTCCCAAGTAAGATAAGCATCAGGAATATATCTACCCTCAAACGGCTTAAGATTCAATTTCAGTTTAGGCACATGTTCATCATCACGTACCTGAGGGGGTGGTTGGTGTCGACCGTGGCGAATGTTGGGACGTGGACGTCCAGCTGGCTGTTCATAGGCCGCTTCCTGTTCCACCTCCTCCTCGTAATCACCCTCGTAGTTGTCGTCCTGGCCGACGTCAAAAGAAGCAGCAGCAGGTACTGCAGCAGCAGCAGGAGCACCAATACCAGCAGCTTGTCCTCTCGAAAACAGAATACGTCGTGCACGTGGTAGTGGCGGTGGCTGTGGCTGTGCTGGAGCGGTAGCAGGCTGTGTAGGTAGGCGTGCGATCAACTCAGTAAACTTGGCGTCGAGCTTGGTGTCGATCATCTTTTCCACGCCATCAATTGCCTCTGTAAATCTGGTCTCGATGTCATTCACCTGTTCAGACATCATTTGTGCAAATTTATCATGTAATGCTTTGTTTGTCATATTCTCCCAATCAGGTGCATCCCGCGCCACTTCATCATGGGATCCTGGCATGGTTAGCAAAAATAGAAAACACACAGAAGTATGATCCTACTTCTACTAATGGGATGTGGGGTGGTGGAAAGCACAAATCCGTCAAGCTTTTCTTCAGTTCTTACCGATTCTTACCTAGCAGCAGGTGGTGATGTACAACCAACGGGTCAAAACTCTCAGAGATGTGGTAGAGCGATGGCCAGGTGATGAGGACATGACTACCATAGTTACAGCCACAACCCCTGCTAATATACCTACTGGACCAATTACGAGAAATCGTGCACACCAATTAAATTATCAGGACCTAGCATGGACAAGAAGGATGAGCATTGGAGCATGGTCAAGCATGAAGATGATGAGGACATAATTATCATGGATATGACCATTAATTCCTCTATATTTGATCAAGAAATGAAGTCAATACAAAGGGGCATGATTGTGTGCTGTACAAGAAGTTATTTCACGTCACTTTTGGGCCAAGAGAAGATAGAGACCAAGTCTTTCACGTCATGGACTCAGATTCGGACTGCAGAGATATACCCAACTTCAAACAGCCGCCGTTTCTACATACGAACTCCAAATTGGGTGATTCTTTTTTCTGGTGATAGCTTATCTCATCTAGTTTCCAACGCAATTGGTTTCACCTTCAAATTCCTTCGGAGCGTGGAGATATTGCGAAAACGGTGCGACCCAGCAGCAGAATCCGAATCAAAGTCCAACTCAATAGGTGTTGCATCACCTCCACATGGGCCCAAGTGCCTTGTACGACCTAGGTTTAGTTTTAGGACTCCTTGGGACGTCCTTCCACCCCCTTGGCCTCCACCCTTTAGTCCTATATAAGTAGATCAACCCTAGGGTTTTTCTTTGGATTTCTTTTAGTTAAAAAGACTGCTTAGCTAATTGCTGCATCTTCGTGTATTCGGTTTGTGTCCAACGACCAGATCAAGACCGCTTTCGGAATCCCAACTTTATTCATACTTCAACTACATATTCGCAATATTCAGATTGCTTTATCATAGTTCTTGCTTGTTCTTCGATTGCTTGCAGGCACTAGACCTTCGTGGTCAGGTTGATCGTGCTCCGACGTGGTCAATAACCTCCGGAGATTGGTTTAGCGATTGCTAAGGCGCGACGTTGTTGCACGTTCGTAGTCGGATCGTCAGAGTCGTCTCCACCAAATCGATAGTTATCTCTCATCGAAAGATCGGGACACCCCGCCTCTATCAAGTGGTATCAGTTTTCAGGTTGCTCGGTGAGAATTCCACATCCATATATTAGATCTGTTTTTTATCACCTATCATCCACACAAAAAACCCATAAAAATAGGATTAGATCATCATATCCAAACCAATCTGAGACTTCGCAATTTTCTTTTCGGTGCTTTGCTTTATTGAATTATCGGTTGCATCGTCGTGTTCAGTTGCTGGTCTTAGTATCTAGTCCTTTAGAGTTTCGAGTTCTGTTCACGTTAGTCACCGCCGTCGCTGCACCATCATCCCATCCGCTGCCTACTTCTACCATCCACTATAGAAAAAGAGAGAAAAAGAGTTGAAAAAAGAGAGAAAAGAGAAAAAGGAAAAAAGAAAGAAAAAAGGAAAAAAGAGAAAAAAGAAGAAAAATTTCGGATCTATCTCTAGTTGAACTCGTATTTGAAATCTCGTCGGAATCAGTTTTGAGCAGTGTCCACTAAAACGGGTATAACTTTGTCATCCGAAGTCCGTTTTGGCTCCACGAGTACTCAAATTAAAGATATTTTCGAGCCGCTTCTAAATAGTTCTGGAGCTAGTGTGTTATTTAAAACTCCAGATCGACTTCTAAGACGGACTTTTTGACCTCTAAAGTTTCCGAACACAGTTTTTGTCAGATTTCGGGCTGATTCTCAATTTTTTTGACACCTCATCCGAACTCTAAATTGAGTGATTCTTATTGCGTAAGAAATCTTAAGTCAGTGCCCTATTGGAGGAAAAATATCAAAAAATTAGCAAATATATTTCAGAGGAAAGTTGTAGCGAGAATATTGGTGTATCTTGATTTGAAGCCTATTTTCACCATTATCTTTACTCTGTTGATGATCTTCACTTATATCTTGCTATTCAGAGCTACTTCATATCATTCATTGCTGCTAATTGTGCTACGCCGTGACCACATTAGTGTTCTAGGCTCGCGTCTCTAGTCTGGTCTAGACTAGGACCAGCACAGTATCGTCGTTGAGCGTTAATTCAATTTTGCATCTCTGAATTGATTATTGCTGATATTTTTGCCACCATATTAAAGCCTTCCAAGCTCCACATATTTCTACATCGTGTATACGTGTGTTCACCTGGCAATCGCTCTACTTAATCTTTGGAGTTCTTTGACACCGTTGGTTGCCGATCACCACCTGCTGCATGGTAAGAACTAGTAAGACATTGATATTTGCTATCATGTGAGCGTTTTACCACCACATCCTAGTAGTTCATAGGGACATATACTTGTGATTTGTTTCTTGTTTTCTACTAATCATGGCAGGTTCTGGAGTTAGATCTTCTTGGGCGGCAACTATAGTTGGAGATTTGCCACCACCTACAACTACACAACAGTCACTGCAAAAGGTAAACACACATAAGCATGCACATGATCAGTTTATTGTTTCCATACCACACTTTCATGGACGTCTAAGACCTGATTTATACATTGAGTGGGAGTTTGAAATAAATGATATATTTGTTTCCCATAATTTTCTTGAGCATAAGAAAGTAAAAACTGCAATTAGTGTTTTCCAAGATTTTGCTTCTATTTGGTGGAATGAATATTGTAGTTTATATCCTGATTATATACCTAATACTTGGAATGATCTCAAACTTGCTATGCGATATAGATTCGTTCCCTCTTATTATACTCGTGACAAGGTTAGGAAATTAAAAAAATTAAAACAAGGTACTAAAACTGTTTCAGAATATTATGATGCTTTAGAAACTACATTCTTGCATTCTCTTTTAGAGGAAAGTGAAGAATATTTCATGGACATATTTTGGGAAGGTTTAAACCGTGACATTCAGGATATCCTAATTCATGAAAAGTGTTATCCTATGGATCGTTTGTTTCGTCTTGCTTGTAAAGCTGAACAGGAAATCGACAGACGTGTTGCCCAGAAAACGAACAAGCGGAATGTGCAAATACCACAAGTTGAGAAGGTTGTTCCTTCAACCACTATGAGCACTACCATAACCACATCAATTGTTGTAAGCACTCCTCCAATATCTGATCTATCATCACAAAAAGGTAATGACAAAGGTATGGATCTTTCCCCTCCACATGAGAACCTTGCTGATTTAAAAGCAACATGTGTTGAGCTATCCAGTAGTTTCATCACACAACCAATTTTCGAGAATGTCATAACTTCACATGAAGATGTTGCTTGCCTAATAGACTTTAATACATCATGTCTTGAGTTACATGTTGATTTGAGCACACCATCTATTTTGGATAATCATCTTACTATTATGAAACTGCCAATGCTTAATCATTTTGATATGACCTCTAATCTTGGTGATGATTCTGCGTCGAATGACTTGTTGCATGACTACTTAGTTAAGCCTGTTGTAGCATGTCCTTCGAAAAACATTAACGTTTCTTCACCGGTATTGGGATGGTTTAATAATGAGCATTGTACATCTTTAATTATGAATAAGAGCTTCACTTATATATGCAAACTGAGTTGCAATACTTTCATGTCGTTTATGTATTGTGATGATCATATATGTTTATATTTCACGACATACGAAAGTTACTCATATATACATGTGTTACATGTCCAAAAACTAAGGGAAGTAAGAATGGATGACATATATATATACAACATGTACACCTTGTCTCTTTTGTTAGCCACATTTCAGATTAAGAAACGCCGGGGACGGCTTTATTTTCAAGAAGGGGAGTGATAGAGGCGAAGGTGTCCCGATGTTTCGATGAGATGGTGGAGATCGATTATGGTGGAGGCAACTTTCACGATCCGACTACGAACGTGCGAAGACGTTGCGCCTTAGCGATCGCTAAACCAACTCCGAGAGGTTATTGATCCCGCGGATGCACGATCAACCTGACCACAAAGGTCTAATTCCTGCAAGCAATCGAAGAACAAGCAAGAACTAAGAATTGCAATCTGGATATTGCGAATATAAGATGAATGATTACGAAAGTTGGGGTTCCAATGAGGTCTTGGCCTGGTCGGATGACACAAACGAAGAGCTCGAAGTTGCGGCTATGGCTAACTTATATCTAATTAAAACCCAAGTCTAAACGACGCCCTAAGGGCTGTATATATGGGGGAACAGAGGGGATTTTCGTGACCCCTTGGAGGTGGGGTCCGAAAACAACCCTAACTCGGTTTCCCCACACATACGGACTCTAAAAACAGCCTATAAGGTGGTATTTCGAAATTACATGGGCCCAGCCCAATATTAAGGTGACGCAGCACCTATAATTGCCCTTGGACGAAAATAATGAAGTGGCATCTCGCGTATTTCGTCCAAGACTTCATGCGCGCCTTATGGTGGCTTCAAAGTGCGATAATCACCACTGGAAGCTCCGCTGTCCTTTCCCGCGCGCGCACCTTCTTCTCCATGCTTGATCCCGCTCCAATGACCATCCTTCTTGTCCATGCTAGGTCCTTCATTCATAAGCAAAACAAAAGTATCTAATTTAGGCAGTATCATATGTTCATGAACAATAGAAGGATTCGCAAGAAACGAAAGTACCTGATAATTTAGTTGACGTGCACGAGCTCTAGTAACTGGTCCAATATGTGTAGTTGGTGAGGATATGGGTGTAACATTAGTAGGGATGTCCTCATCATCCTCCCCTTCTTGAATTGAAGTCGTCCTCGACGGAAGCTCATCATCTTCTCCCAAATAAGGCTTCAAATCTGCAATATTAAATGTGGGACTAACCCCAAAGGCTGCAGGTAGCTCAAGTTTATATGCATTATCATTAATTTTCTGCAAAACCTTAAAGGGACCATCAGCTCGAGGCATTAACTTAGACTTGCGCAAATCAGGAAACCTATCTTTACGTAGATGTAACCAAACAAGATCTCCGGGTTCAAACACAACATGCTTTCGACCCCTATCACCAGCAAGCTTGTATCTAGCATTCATGCGCTCAATGTTTTCTTTAGTTAACTCATGCATTTTTAATATCAATTCAGCACGTTGCTTAGCATCAAAATTAACCTTCTCCGAAGATGGAAGAGGTAGCAAATCAATAGGTGCACGAGGTAGAAAACCATAAACAATCTCAAAAGGGCACATTTTAGTGGTAGAATGCAATGAACGATTATAAGCAAATTCAATATGAGGTAAACATTCTTCCCACAGTTTCAAGTTACTCTTTAAAACAGCCCTAAGCATAGTAGACAAAGTCCTATTGACTACTTCAGTTTGTCCATCAGTTTGGGGATGACATGTAGTACTAAAAAGTAGTTTAGTCCCCAACTTAGCCCATAAGCATCTCCAAAAATGGCTAAGAAACTTAGTATCACGATCCGAGACAATAGTATTGGGCACACCATGTAAGCGAATAATCTCACGAAAGAATAAATCAGCAACATTAGCAGCATCATCGCTTTTATGACATGGTATAAAATGTGCCATCTTAGAAAATCTATCCACGACAACAAATATGCTATCCCTCCCATTCTTTGTTCGAGGCAAGCCTAAAACAAAGTCCATGGATATGTCCTCCCACGGAACACTAGGTACAGGTAAAGGCATGTATAAACCATGAGGATTGAGTCGTGACTTAGCTTTTTGACATGTAGTGCAGCGAGCAACAAAACGCTCAACATCCCGTCTCATCTTTGGCCAAAAGAAATGTGTAGCAAGTACGTCCTCCGTCTTCTTCACGCCAAAGTGTCCCATTAATCCTCCTCCATGCGCCTCCTGCAACAACAAAAGACGAATAGAGCTAGCTGGAATGCATAGCTTGTTAGAACGGAACACAAATCCATCATTAAGCACAAACTTGTTCCATGTTCTACCCTCTCTACAATTCTGCAATACATCTTTAAATTCCGCATCATTTACGTATTGATCTTTGATTGTCTCTAAACCGAAAATCTTGAAGTCAAGTTGTGAAAGCATAGTATAACGACGAGACAAAGCATCAGCAATAATATTATCTTTCCCCTTCTTGTGTTTAATGACATAAGGGAAAGTCTCAATAAATTCAACCCACTTAGCATGTCTACGATTAAGTTTTGCTTGACTTCTTATGTGTTTCAAAGATTCATGATCAGAATGTATAACAAATTCTTTGGGCCATAAATAATGTTGCCAAGTTTCTAATGTCCGAACAAGAGCATATAATTCCTTATCATAAGTAGAATAGTTCAGACTAGGCCCACTCAATTTTTCAGAAAAGTAAGCAACAGGTTTAGCATCTTGTAATAACACACCTCCCAAACCAATCCCACTAGCATCGCATTCAAGCTCAAAAGTCTTATTAAAATCAGGAAGTTGGAGCAAAGGAGCATGTGTTAACTTATCTTTCAATACGGTGAAGGCTTCTTCCTGTGCGGTACCCCAAGTAAAAGGCACATCCTTGCGTGTAAGCTCATTGAGAGGTGCAGCAATGGTGCTGAAATCTCTCACAAAACGCCTATAGAATCCAGCGAGGCCAAGAAAACTCCTCACTTGTGTGACCGTTTTGGGCTGCGGCCAACTCTCAATCGCCTCGATCTTGGCTTTATCAACTTCAATTCCCTGCGGAGTAACAACATAGCCAAGAAACGATACTCGGTCGGTGCAAAAGGTGCACTTCCCAAGGTTACCAAACAAACGTGCATTACGTAGAGCAATAAAAACAGCACGTAAATGATCCAAATGTTCCTCCAAAGATTTGCTATAAATCAGTATATCATCAAAATAGACTACCACAAATCGTCCAATGAAAGCACGTAAAACCTCGTTCATTAATCTCATGAAAGTGCTAGGTGCATTAGTTAACCCAAAAGGCATGACTAACCACTCATATAATCCAAACTTAGTTTTAAAAGCCGTTTTCCATTCATCTCCTAATTTCATGCGAATTTGATGGTATCCACTACGCAAATCAACTTTGGAAAACATGGTAGAGCCACTTAATTCATCAAGCATATCATCTAACCTAGGAATAGGATGACGATAACGAATAGTAATATTATTAATGGATCGACAATCAACACACATACGCCATGTTCCATCCTTTTTAGGCACTAATATAACAGGAACAGCACAAGGACTAAGGGATTCACGTATGTAACCTTTGTCGAGTAGCTCTTGTACTTGACGCTGAATCTCCTTTGTCTCCTCCGGATTGGTACGGTATGGCGCACGGTTGGGCAGTGAAGCACCGGGAATTAAGTCAATCTGATGCTCAATCCCTCGAATAGGTGGTAATCCCGGTGGTACGTCTTGTGGAAAGACGTCAATAAACTCCTGCAAAAGGTCAGTGACAACAGGAGGCAAAGAAGGAGGCAATTCCTCAAATGAAAACAAAGCTTCTTTGCACACAAAAGCATAGCACACATATTGACTAACATCCAAATCTGAAATATCAACTTTAGTAGCAAGCAAAGTTGGACTAGTCAATTTAATTTCATTAGACACAGCAGAAGAAGATTTGCTATTAGTCTTATGTTGTTGCTCAAATTCTTTGGCTGCTATCTCATTTGCACTCTTATTTTTCTCCTGTTTAGCTTTACTAGCTCTAGCAAGATCATCTTTCACAATTTGTTCAGGAGACATAGGAAGTAAAGCAATATTTTTATCCTGATGAACCAGAGTAAACTGATTTGTCCTACCATGGTGTACAACATTCCTATCAAATTGCCATGGTCTACCAAGTAAAAGAGAGCATGCTTGCATGGGTACCACATCACAATCAACATAATCAGCATATGCAGCAATGCTAAAGTGCACACGAACAGAACGCGTTACCTTAATCTTACCACTATTGTTAAACCACTGAATATAGTACGGATGGGGGTGTGGTCTTGTGGTGAGAGATAGCTTCTCCACCAACTCCATGCTAGCCAAGTTGTTGCAACTCCCTCCGTCAATGATGATGCGAACCGAACGTTCTTTCACCACTCCCTTTGTGTGGAACAAATTATGCCTCTGGTTTTGCTCGGCCTTCGTTACCTGCACACTTAATACACGTTGAGCAACCAAACTAGCATATTTATCTGCATCATCAGGAGTCATATACTCTATATCATGAGCATCATCATGGGCACCCTGTTCCTCATGAGCAATGAGAACTAAAGTCTCCTCATCATAGTCACTCGCTGACTCATACCCACCATCCGCCGTAATAATCATCACACGCTTGGAGGGACAGTCTTTTGCGAAGTGACCTCCACCTTGGCACCTGCGACATTTAATATCACGATCTCGTGTTTGCCCTGTGGAAGCCATGGATGAAGAAGAACTCGCCGCTGGACCACTCTGTGCACCCTTGAATGGTGGCGCTGACTGTTTTGGTGGCTCCCTGTAAGAATGAGCGGCTGAAGTAGAGGGTGGAGCAGCAGGACGTGTGGATGTAGAAGGTCCACGCGATGTCCATGATGTATTTCGTCCTGCAGAAAAGTTAGGTCTCGTAGCGGCCTGTCGATCCTGCACTTCACGTTCAGCTTTACAAGCAAGATGAAACAAACGAGTAATAGTAGCATAGTCCTTGTATTCTAGAATAGTTTGTATCTCCCTGTTTAAGCCACCTATGAAACGTGCAAACATAGCTTCATTATCCTCTACTAGGCCACATCTAATCAATCCAGTTTGTAATTCTTGATAATATTCCTCTACAGAATTTTTTCCTTGTCTCAAACGCTGTAATTTTTGTAGCAATTCACGTTGATAATAAGGAGGAACCCAGCGAGTACGCATAGCATCTTTTAAAGCAGCCCAAGTAGCTGGAATATTATTAGCATGCAATCTACAATGTTCAGACCACCAAATAGATGCAAAACCCGTGAATTCACAAACAGCAGCAGTAACACGTCTATTCTCAGGATATTGTAAACATGTAAAGCGTTGTTCAGTTTCTAACTCCCAAGTAAGATAAGCATCAGGAATATATCTACCCTCAAACGGCTTAAGATTCAATTTAAGTTTAGGCACATGTTCATCATCGCGTACCTGAGGGGGTGGTTGGTGTCGACCGTGGCGAATGTTGGGACGTGGACGTCCAGCTGGCTGTTCATAGGCCGCTTCTTGTTCCACCTCCTCCTCGTAATCACCCTCGTAGTTGTCGTCCTGGCCGACGTCAGAGGCAGCAGCAGCAGTAACTGCAGCAGCAGCTGGAGCACCAGCAGCTTGTCCGCCCGGAAACAGAATACGTCGTGCACGTCGTGGTGGCGGTGGCTGTGCTGGAGCGGCCGCAGGCTGTATAGGTAAGCGTGCGAGCAACTCAGTAAACTTGGCGTCGAGCTTGGTGTCGATCATCTTCTCCACACCATCAATCGCCTCTGTAAATCTGTTCTCGATGTCATTCACCTGTTCAGACATCATTTGTGCAAATTTATCATGTAATGCTTTGTTTGTCATATTCTCCCAATCAGGTGCATCCCGCGCCACTTCATCATGGGATCCTGGCATGGTTAGCAGAAATAGAAAACACACAGAAGTATGATCCTACTGCGACTAATGGGATGTGGGGTGGTGGAAAGCACAAATCCGTCAAGCTTTTCTTCAGTTCGTACCGATTCTTACCTAGCAGCAGGTGGTGATGTACAACCAACGGGTCAAAACTCTCAGAGATGTGGTAGAGCGATGGCCAGGAGGTGTCAACCGCACGAAGTAGAATATATGTGGAGCTGTAGGTAGGTTTGACAAATATGGTAGCAAAAAGCTCAACAGTAATCAAAACAGAGATGCAAAGTTGAATAAACACTCAACGTCGGTACTGTGCTGATCCTAGGCTAGACCGTACTAGAGACGCGAGCCTAAAACACCAACGAAAGCACGGCGCGGCACGTAACAACTGTGAAGCACACTCTGATTTTTTTTTTCTCTTTTTTTTTTTTTTTTTTTTGCTTTTTTTTTTTTTGGCGATGCGGGACTGCGGGGCTGAAAAAGTGCGAAAAAATCACTATGGTGGCGAACGTCTCAAAACGAGTTTCTGGACCTAAGGAACGTATGGGCACGAAATTTTTTTACCCCTGAAATTTCTGGCCTAAAAACTGCTCTGGAAAGCGTGCCAGACTCTTTTTTTTTTTTTTTTTTTTTTGGTGGACTGTAGGTATGAAAAACAGAACCAATCTAGACTGCGAAAACTGGTAAATCTCACCGAGCAACCTGGAAATCTCATACCACTTGATAGAGGCGAAGGTGTCCCGATGTTTCGATGAGATGGTGGAGATCGATTATGGTGGAGGCAACTTTCACGATCCGACTACGAACGTGCGAAGACGTTGCGCCTTAGCGATCGCTAAACCAACTCCGAGAGGTTATTGATCCCGCGGATGCACGATCAACCTGACCACAAAGGTCTAATTCCTGCAAGCAATCGAAGAACAAGCAAGAACTAAGAATTGCAATCTGGATATTGCGAATATAAGATGAATGATTACGAAAGTTGGGGTTCCAATGAGGTCTTGGCCTGGTCGGATGACACAAACGAAGAGCTCGAAGTTGCGGCTATGGCTAACTTATATCTAATTAAAACCCAAGTCTAAACGACGCCCTAAGGGCTGTATATATGGGGGAACAGAGGGGATTTTCGTGACCCCTTGGAGGTGGGGTCCGAAAACAACCCTAACTCGGTTTCCCCACACATACGGACTCTAAAAACAGCCTATAAGGTGGTATTTCGAAATTACATGGGCCCAGCCCAATATTAAGGTGACGCAGCACCTATAATTGCCCTTGGACGAAAATAATGAAGTGGCATCTCGCGTATTTCGTCCAAGACTTCATGCGCGCCTTATGGTGGCTTCAAAGTGCGATAATCACCACTGGAAGCTCCGCTGTCCTTTCCCGCGCGCGCACCTTCTTCTCCATGCTTGATCCCGCTCCAATGACCATCCTTCTTGTCCATGCTAGGTCCTTCATTCATAAGCAAAACAAAAGTATCTAATTTAGGCAGTATCATATGTTCATGAACAATAGAAGGATTCGCAAGAAACGAAAGTACCTGATAATTTAGTTGACGTGCACGAGCTCTAGTAACTGGTCCAATATGTGTAGTTGGTGAGGATATGGGTGTAACATTAGTAGGGATGTCCTCATCAGGGAGGATGATGAGGACATGACTACCATAGTTACAGCCACAACCCCTGCTAATATACCTACTGGACCAATTACGAGAAATCGTGCACACCAATTAAATTATCAGGACCTAGCATGGACAAGAAGGATGAGCATTGGAGCATGGTCAAGCATGAAGATGATGAGGACATAATTATCATGGATATGACCATTAATTCCTCTATATTTGATCAAGAAATGAAGTCAATACAAAGGGGCATGATTGTGTGCTGTACAAGAAGTTATTTCACGTCACTTTTGGGCCAAGAGAAGATAGAGACCAAGTCTTTCACGTCATGGACTCAGATTCGGACTGCAGAGATATACCCAACTTCAAACAGCCGCCGTTTCTACATACGAACTCCAAATTGGGTGATTCTTTTTTCTGGTGATAGCTTATCTCATCTAGTTTCCAACGCAATTGGTTTCACCTTCAAATTCCTTCGGAGCGTGGAGATATTGCGAAAACGGTGCGACCCAGCAGCAGAATCCGAATCAAAGTCCAACTCAATAGGTGTTGCATCACCTCCACATGGGCCCAAGTGCCTTGTACGACCTAGGTTTAGTTTTAGGACTCCTTGGGACGTCCTTCCACCCCCTTGGCCTCCACCCTTTAGTCCTATATAAGTAGATCAACCCTAGGGTTTTTCTTTGGATTTCTTTTAGTTAAAAAGACTGCTTAGCTAATTGCTGCATCTTCGTGTATTCGGTTTGTGTCCAACGACCAGATCAAGACCGCTTTCGGAATCCCAACTTTATTCATACTTCAACTACATATTCGCAATATTCAGATTGCTTTATCATAGTTCTTGCTTGTTCTTCGATTGCTTGCAGGCACTAGACCTTCGTGGTCAGGTTGATCATGCTCCGACGTGGTCAATAACCTCCGGAGATTGGTTTAGCGATTGCTAAGGCACGACGTTGTTGCACGTTCGTAGTCGGATCGTCAGAGTCGTCTCCACCAAATCGATAGTTATCTCTCATCGAAAGATCGGGACACCCCGCCTCTATCACCAGGAGGTGTCAAAACGCACGATGTAGAATATATGTGGAGCTGTAGGAAGGCTGACAAGTATGGTAGCAAAAGCTCAACAGTAATCAAAACAGAGATGCAAAGCTGAATAAACACTCAACGTCGGTACTGTGCTGATCCTAGGCTAGACCGTACTAGAGACGCGAGCCTAAAACTCCAACGAAAGCACGACGCGGCACGTAATCAACTGAGAAGCACACTCTGAATTTTTTTTCTCTTTTTTTTTTTGCTTTTTTTTTGCGATGCGGGACTGCGGTGGCTGAAAAAGTGCGAAAAAATCACTATGGTGCCGAACGTCTCAAAATGAGTTTCTGGACCTAAGGAACGTATGGGCACGAAATTTTTCACCCCCAAAATTTTTGGCCTAAAAACTGCTCTGGAAAGCGTGCCAGACTCTTTTTTTGTTTTGGAAATCACCCTCTTCTACGTACGACAAAGATTGGTGAAATCCGACTCTAATCAACTCCAAAACTATTCTGGCTACGGGGATATCTCAAACCGAACGGGTGATGGAACTCAACTCGGATTGGTAGGTCGTGGTGGTGTATATGGACTCGGGTTGGCGGAACGTGGTGGTGTTTCTGGACTCAGATTGGTGGCAGCGGACGGATGGAACTAGTGCAGCGGCAGCGTGACAAACTGTGATCAGAACTCGAAACTCTAAGGAACTAGACGCTAAGATCAGCAACTCGACACAACGATGCAACCGCAAATTCAACAAAGCAAACTACTGTAAAGAAAACTGGACAAAGGCTCGGACTGTTTTGGGACGTGATGATCTAACCCTAATTTTTTTTGTTGGCTTTTTCGTGGACTGTAGGTATGAAGAACAGAACCAATCTAGACTACGAAAACTGGTAAATCTCACCGAGCAACCTGGAAATCTGATACCACTTGATAGAGGCGAAGGTGTCCCGATGTTTCGATGAGATGGTGGAGATCGATTATGGTGGAGACGACTTTCACGATCCGACTACGAACGTGCGAAGACGTTGCGCATTAGCGATCGCTAAACCAACTCCGAGAGGTTATTGATCCCGCGGATGCACGATCAACCTGACCACGAGGGTCTAATTCCTGCAAGCAATCGAAGAACAAGCAAGAACTAAGAATTGCAATCTGGATATTGCGAATATAAGATGAATGATTACGAAAGTTGGGGTTCCAATGAGGTCTTGGCCTGGTCGGATAACACAAACGAAGAGCTCTAAGTTGTGGCTATGGCTAACTTAAATCTAATTAAAACCCAAGTCTAAACGACGCCCTAAGGGCTGTATATATGGGGGAACAGAGGGGAATTTCGTGGCCCCTTGGAGGAGGGGTCCGAAAACATCCCTAACTCGGTTTCCCCACACATACGGACTCTAAAAAATAGTCTATTAAGTGTATTTCGAAATTACATGGGCCTGGCCCAATAATAAGGTGACGCAGCACCTATAATAACCCTTGGACGAAAATATTAATGTGGCGTCTTGTGTCTCTCGTCCAAGTCTTCATGCACGCCTTATGGTGGCCTCAAAGTGCGAAAATCACCACTGGAAGCTCCATTGTCCTTTCCCGCGCGCACACCTCCTTCTCCATGCTTGATCCCGCTCCAATGACCATCCTTCTTATCCATGCTAGGTCCTTCATTCATAAGACAAACAAAAGTATCTAATTTAGGCAGCATCATATGTTCCTGAACATTAGAAGGATTCGCAAGAAACGAAAGTACCTTAGTTGACGTGCGCGTGCTCTAGTAACTGGTCCAGTATGTGTAGTTGGTGAAGATGTGGGTGTAACATTAGTAGAGATGTCGTCATCACAGAGAAACAATTCTTTCACTATGGTCACTTTCGGCGGCCTTTCTAGGTCACCCAAGGTGATAACGGTGCTTCAAAGAAGAGCATTGGCCATGAACCCAAGATACATCTTTGTGGTGTCATACCAAATAAGCTCAAACATGGTGGCTTCGGCCACCGCCCCTCTCCATTGGAGAGTGTTTGTGTTCTTGTGTCCGTGTTTTTTTTTGGAGTTTTGCGTTTTGGTCACTTCAAGATTGCTCTCTTGTTCGTGTGCTCCTTCATCATGAAGTGACCCTTCCCAGTCGTGTTTTGTCTTGTCTCCATCCTAAGCCTTTCCCCCTTTAGCCGTCGCGCAAACGTCCTCCTTGTTTGCAACCTTGGCTGAGTTTTCTGCTTCCTGCGGTACTACCACCCGAGGAAGCGGTACTACCGCGCCCAGTGCGGTACTACCGCAGTCTCGGGGAGAGTCCAAACCGAAGGGGTACGGGATGTTGTCCCCATACCCCCAGTCAGTTTCCCCTTCTCTCCTCTCTCGAAGCAGCAAGGCTCTCCCGCGGCGCCCTCCTCGGAGTGCTGCATCCGTGCTCCCCCTGCGTGTTCTCCTCCGGTGGGATCGATCCCCACCTCCCCCGTGTGCCATGGATCCCGGTATTGCCCTGTTTCTCCCTCGTGTTGGCTCGTGTTCTTGAGCTCTTGTGTTTAGGGCAATGCTTTTAGATCCACTAGGTTTTTGGCTATTCCTAGGCATTTTGAGGACATGGAAGGATTGCTAGCTAGGCATAGAGTAAATTTGTTGGTGTGGTTGTGATGTGTGGAGGCACGGTAGTACCGGATCTCAGATCCGTGGTCTCAGCTGTCTGCACGGTACTACCGCAGTGTTACTGCGGTACTACCGCTCGAGCGGTACTACCGTAGTACCCTACGGTACTACCGTAGTACCCTACGATACTACCGTGGAGCGGTAGTGATAGAGGCGAAGGTGTCCCGATGTTTCGATGAGATGGTGGAGATCGATTATGGTGGAGGCGACTTTCACGATCCGACTACGAACGTGCGAAGACGTTGCGCCTTAGCGATCGCTAAACCAACTCCGAGAGGTTATTGATCCCGCGGATGCACGATCAACCTGACCACGAAGGTCTAATTTCTGCAAGCAATCGAAGAACAAGCAAGAACTAAGAATTGCAATCTGGATATTGCGAATATAAGATGAATGATTACGAAAGTTGGGGTTCCAATGGGGTCTTGGCCTGGTCGGATGACACAAACGAAGAGCTCGAAGTTGCGGCTATGGCTAACTTAAATCTAATTAAAACCCAAGTCTAAACGACGCCCTAAGGGCTGTATATATGGGGGAACAGAGGGGATTTTCGTGCCCCCTTGGAGGCGGGGTCCGAAAACAACCCTAACTCGGTTTCCCCACACATACGGACTCTAAAAACAGCCTATAATGTGGTATTTCGAAATTACATGGGCCCAGCCCAATATTAAGGTGACGCAGCACCTATAATTGCTCTTGGACGAAAATAATGAAGTGGCATCTCGTGTATTTCGTCCAAGCCTTCATGCATGCCTTATGGTAGCTTCAAAGTGCGAAAATCCCCACTGGAAGCTCCATTGTTCTTTCCCGCGCGCGCACCTTCTTCTCCATGCTTGATCCCGCTCCAATGACCGTCCTTCTTGTCCATGCTAGGTCCTTCATTCATAAGCAAAAAAAAAGTATCTAATTTAGGCAACATCATATGTTCATGAACATTAGAAGGATTCGCAAGAAACGAAAGTACCTGATAATTTAGTTGACGTGCACGTGCTCTAGTAACTGGTCCAGTATGTGTAGTTGGTGAAGATGTGGGTGTAACATTAGTAGAGATGTCCTCATCATCCTCCCCTTCTTGAATTGAAGTCGTCCTCGACGGAAGCACATTATCTTCTCCCAAATAAGGTTTCAAATCTGCAATGTTAAATGTGGGACTAACCCCAAAATCTGCAGGTAGCTCAAGTTTATATGCATTATCGTTAATTTTCTGTAAAACCTTAAAGGGACCATCAGCTCGTGGCATTAACTTAGACTTGCGCAAATCAGGAAACCTATCTTTACGTAGATGTAACCAAACAAGATCTCCTGGTTCAAACACAACATGCTTTCTACCCTTATCACCAGCAAGCTTGTATCTAGCATTCATTTTCTCAATGTCTTCTTTAGTTAACTCATGCATTTTTAATATCAATTCAGCACGTTGCTTAGCATCAAAAGTAACCTTCTCCGAAGATGGAAGAGGAAGCAAATCAATAGGTGCACGAGGTAGAAAACCATAAACAATCTCAAAAGGGCACATTTTAGTGGTAGAATGAAATGAACGATTATAAGCAAATTCAATATGAGGTAAACATTCTTCCCACATTTTTAAGTTACTCTTTAAAACAACCCTAAGCATAGTAGACAAAGTCCTATTGACTACTTCAGTTTGTCCATCAGTTTGGGGATGACATGTAGTACTAAAAAGTAGTTTAGTCCCCAACTTAGCCCATAAGCATCTCCAAAAATGGCTAAGAAACTTAGTATCACGATCCGAGACAATAGTATTGGGCACACCATGTAAGCGAATAATCTTGCGAAAGAATAAATCAGCAACATTAGCAGCATCATCGCTTTTATGACATGGGATAAAATGTGCCATCTTAGAAAATCTATCCACGACAACAAATATGCTATCCCTCCCCTTCGTTGTTCGAGGCAAGCCTAAAACAAAGTCCATGGATATGTCCTCCCACGGAACACTAGGTACAGGTAAAGGCATGTATAAACCATGAGGATTGAGTCGTGACTTAGCTTTTTGACATGTAGTGCAGCGAGCAACAAAACGCTCAACATCCCGTCTCATCTTTGGCCAAAAGAAATGTGGAGCAAGTACGTCCTCCGTCTTCTTCACGCCAAAATGTCCCATTAATCCTCCTCCATGCGCCTCCTGTAACAACAAAAGACGAATAGAGCTAGCTGGAATGCATAGCTTGTTAGAACGGAACACAAACCCATCATTAAGCACAAACTTGTTCCATGTTCTACCCTCTCTACAATTCTGCAAAACATCTTTAAATTCCGCATCATGTACATATTGATCTTTGATTGTCTCTAAACCGAATATCTTGAAGTCAAGTTGTGAAACCATAGTATAACGACGAGACAAAGCATCAGCAATAATATTATCTTTCCCCTTCTTGTGGTTAATGACATAAGGGAAAGTCTCAATAAATTCAACCCACTTAGCATGTCTACGATTAAGTTTTGCTTGACTTCTTATGTGTTTCAAAGATTCATGATCAGAATGTATAACAAATTCTTTGGGCCATAAATAATGTTGCCAAGTTTCTAATGTCCGAACAAGAGCATATAATTCCTTATCATAAGTAGAATAGTTCAGACTAGGCCCACTCAATTTTTCAGAAAAGTATGCAACAGGTTTAGCATCTTGTAATAACACACCTCCCAAACCAATACCACTAGCATCGCATTCAAGCTCAAAAGTCTTATTAAAATCAGGAAGTTGGAGCAAAGGAGCATGTGTTAACTTATCTTTCAATACCGTGAAGGCTTCTTCCTGTGCGGTACCCCAAGTAAAAGGCACATCCTTGCGTGTAAGCTCATTGAGAGGTGCAGCAATGGTGCTGAAATCTCTCACAAAACGCCTATAGAATCCAGCGAGGCCAAGAAAACTCCTCACTTGTGTGACCGTTTTGGGCTGCGGCCAACTCTCAATCGCCTCGATCTTGGCTTTATCAACTTCAATTCCCTGCGGAGTAACAACATAGCCAAGAAACGATACTCGGTCGGTGCAAAAGGTGCACTTCCCAAGGTTACCAAACAAACGTGCATTACGTAGAGCAATAAAAACAGCACGTAAATGATCCAAATGTTCCTCCAAAGATTTGCTATAAATCAGTATATCATCAAAATAGACTACCACAAATCGTCCAATGAAAGCACGTAAAACCTCGTTCATTAATCTCATGAAAGTGCTAGGTGCATTAGTTAACCCAAAAGGCATGACTAACCACTCATATAATCCAAACTTAGTTTTAAATCCGTTTTCCATTCATCTCCTAATTTCATGCGAATTTATGGTATCCACTACGCAAATCAACTTTGGAAAACATGGTAGAGCCACTTAATTCATCAAGCGTATCATCTAACCTAGGAATAGGATGACGATAACGAATAGTAATATTATTAATGGCTCTACAATCAACACACATACGCCAAGTTCCATCCTTTTTAGGCACTAATATAACAGGAACAGCACAAGGACTAAGGGATTCACGTATGTAACCTTTGTCGAGTAGCTCTTGTACTTGACGCTGAATCTCCTTCGTCTCCTCCGGATTGGTACGGTATGGCGCACGGTTGGGCAGCGAAGCACCGGGAATTAAGTCAATCTGATGCTCAATCCCTCGAATAGGTGGTAATCCCGGTGGTACGCCTTGTGGAAAGACGTCAATAAACTCCTGCAAAAGGTCAGTGACAACAGGAGGCAAAGAAGGAGGCAATTCCTCAAATGAAAACAAAGCTTCTTTGCACACAAAAGCATAGCACACATATTGACTAACATCCAAATCCGAAATATCAACCTTAGTAGCAAGCAAAGTTGGACTAGTCAATTTAATTTCATTAGAAACAGCAGAAGAAGATTTGCTAGTAGTCTTATGTTGTTGCTCAAATTCTTTAGCTGCTATCTCATTTTCACTCTTATTTTTCTCCTGTTTAGCTTTACTAGCTCTAGCAAGATCATCTTTCACAATTTGTTCAGGAGACATAGGAAGTAAAGCAATAGTTTTATCCTAATGAACCAGAGTAAACTGATTTGTCCTACCATGGTGTACAACATTCCTATCAAATTGCCGTGGTCTACGAAGTAAAAGAGAGCATGCTTGCATGGGTACCACATCACAATCAACATAATCAACATATGAAGCAATGCTAAAGTGCACACGAACAGAACGCGTTACCTTAATCTTACCACTATTGTTAAACCACTGAATATAGTACGGATGGGGGTGTGGTCTTGTGGTGAGAGATAGCTTCTCCACCAACTCCATGCTCGCCAAGTTGTTGCAACTCCCTCCGTCAATGATGATGCGAACCGAACGTTCTTTCACCACTCCCTTTGTGTGGAACAAATTATGCCTCTGGTTTTGCTCGGCCTTCGATACCTGCACACTTAACACACGTTGAGCAACCAAACTAGCATATTGATCTGCATCATCAGGAGCCATATACTCTATATCATGAGCATCATCATGGGCACCCTGTTCCTCGTGAGCAATGAGAACTAAAGTCTCCTCATCATAGTCGCTCGCTGACTCATACCCACCATCCGCCGTAATAATCATCACACGCTTGGAGGGACAGTCTTTTGCGAAGTGACCTCCACCTTGGCACCTGCGACATTTAATATCACGATCTCGTGTTTGCCCTGTGGAAGCCATGGATGAAGAAGAACTCGCTGCTGGACCACTCTGTGCACCCTTGAATGGTGGCGCTGGCTGTTTTGGTGGCTCCCTGTAAGAATGAGCGGTTAAAGTAGATGGTGGTGCAGCAGGACGTGTGGATGTAGAAGGTCCACGCGATGTCCATGATGTATTTCGTCCTGCAGAAAAGTTAGGTCTCGTAGCGGCCTGTCGATCCTGCACTTCACGTTCAGCTTTACAAGCAAGATGAAACAAACGAGTAATAGTAGCATAGTCCTTGTATTCTAGAATAGTTTGTATCTCCCTGTTTAAGCCACCTATAAAACGTGCAAACATAGCTTCATTATCCTCTACTAGGCCACATCTAATCAATCCAGTTTGTAATTCTTGATAATATTCCTCTACAGAATTTTTTCCTTGTCTCAAACGCTGTAATTTTTGTAGCAATTCACGTTGATAATAAGGAGGAACCCAGCGAGTACGCATAGCATCTTTTAAAGCAGCCCAAGTAGCTGGAATATTATTAGCATGCAATCTACAATGTTCAGACCACCAAATAGATGCAAAACCCGTGAATTCACAAACAACAGCAGTAACACGTCTATTCTCAGGATATTGTAAACATGTAAAGCGTTGTTCAGTTTCTAACTCCCAAGTAAGATAAGCATCAGGAATATATCTACCCTCAAACGGCTTAAGATTCAATTTAAGTTTAGGCACATGTTCATCATCGCGTACCTGAGGGGGTGGTTGGTGTCGACCGTGGCGAATGTTGGGACGTGGACGTCCAGCTGGCTGTTCATAGGCCACTTCTTGTTCCACCTCCTCCTCGTAATCACCCTCGTAGTTGTCGTCCTGGCCGACGTCAGAGGCAGCAGCAGCAGTAACTGCAGCAACAGCAGGAGCACCAGCAGCTTGTCCGCCCGGAAACAGAATACGTCGTGCGCGTCGTGGTGGCGGTGGCTGTGCTGGAGCGGCCGCAGGCTGTATAGGTAAGCGTGCGAGCAACTCAGTAAACTTGGCGTCGAGCTTGGTGTCGATCATCTTCTCCACACCATCAATCGCCTCTGTAAATCTGTTCTCGATGTCATTCACCTGTTCAGACATCATTTGTGCAAATTTATCATGTAATGCTTTGTTTGTCATATTCTCCCAATCAGGTGCATCCCGCGCCACTTCATCATGGGATCCTGGCATGGTTAGCAGAAATAGAAAACACACAGAAGTATGATCCTACTTCTACTAATGGGATGTGGGGTGGTGGAAAGCACAAATCCGTCAAGCTTTTCTATAGTTCTTACCGATTCTTACCTAGCAGCAGGTGGTGATGTACAACCAACGGTCAAAACTCTCAGAGATGTGGTAGAGCGATGGCCAGGAGGTGTCAAAACGCACGATGTAGAATATATGTGGAGCTGTAGGAAGGATGACAAGTATGGTAGCAAAAGCTCAACAGTAATCAAAACAGAGATGCAAAGCTGAATAAACACTCAACGTCGGTACTGTGCTGATCCTAGGCTAGACCGTACTAGAGACGCGAGCCTAAAACACCAACGAAAGCACGGTGCGGCACGTAATCAACTGAGAAGCACACTCTGAATTTTTTTTCTCTTTTTTTTTTGCTTTTTTTTTGCGATGCGGGACTGCGGTGGCTTAAAAAGTGCGAAAAAATCACTATGGTGGCGAACGTCTCAAAATGAGTTTCTGGACCTAAGGAACGTATGGGCACGAAATTTTTTTTACCCCCGAAATTTTTGGCCTAAAAACTGCTCTGGAAAGCATGCCAGACTTTTTTTTTTTGGAAATCACCTCCTTCTACGTACGACAAAAGATTGGTGAAATCCGACTCTAATCAACTCAAAACTAATCTAGCTACGGAGAGATCACAAACCGAACAGGTGATGGAACTCAACTCGGATTGGTAGGTCGTGGTGCTGTATATGGACTCGACTTGGCGGAACGTGGTGGTGTATCTGGACTCGGATTGGTGGAAACGTGGCGGTGTACTACTGTGCGGCGGCGGTGTGACAAACTGTGATCAGAACTCGAAACTCTAAGGGAACTAGACGCTAAGATCAGCAACTCGACACAACGATGCAACCGCAAATTCAACAAAGCAAACTACTGTAAAGAAAACTGGACAAAGGCTCGGACTGTTTTGGGACGTGATGATCTAACCCTAATTTTTTTGTTGGCCTTTTTGTTGACTGTAGGTATGAAGAACAGAACCAATCTAGACTACGAAAACTGGTAAATCTCACCGAGCAACCTGGAAATCTGATACCACTTGATAGAGGCGAAGGTGTCCCGATGTTTCGGTGAGATGGTGGAGATCGATTATGGTGGAGACGACTTTCACGATCCGACTACGAACGTGCGAAGACGTTGCGCCTTAGCGATCGCTAAACCAACTCCGAGAGGTTATTGCTCCCGCGGATGCACGATCAACCTGACCACGAAGGTCTAATTCCTGCAAGCAATCGAAGAACAAGCAAGAACTAAGAATTGCAATCTGGATATTACGAATATAAGATGAATGATTACGAAAGTTGGGGTTCCAATGAGGTCTTGGCCTGGTCGGATGACACAAACGAAGAGCTCGAAGTTGCGGCTATGGCTAACTTAAATCTAATTAAAACCCAAGTCTAAACGACGCCTTAAGGGCTGTATATATGGGGGAACAAAGGGGATTTTCGTGACCCCTTGGAGGTGGGGTCCGAAAACAACCCTAACTCGGTTTCCCCACACATACGGACTCTAAAAACAGCCTATAATGTGGTATTTCGAAATTACATGGGCCCAGCCCAATATTAAGGTGACGCAACACCTATAATTGCTCTTGCACGAAAATAATGAAGTGGCATCTCGTGTGATTCGTCCAAGCCTTCATGCATGCCTTATGGTAGCTTCAAAGTGCGAAAATCCCCACTGGAAGCTCCATTGTTCTTTCCCGCGCGCGCACCTTCTTCTCCATGCTTGATCCCGCTCTAATGACCGTCCTTCTTGTCCATGTTAGGTCCTTCATTCATAAGCAAAACAAAAGTATCTAATTTAGGCAGCATCATATGTTCATGAACATTAGAAGGATTCGCAAGAAACGAAAGTACCTGATAATTTAGTTGACGTGCACGTGCTCTAGTAACTGGTCCAGTATGTGTAGTTGGTGAAGATGTGGGTGTAACATTAGTAGAGATGTCCTCATCAAGCAGGGGCAGTGGTGTGTGGACGCAGCCCCACCGGCTCATCGGCAGTGGTGTAGGGGACCTGCAGAAGATCCATGAATACCTTCCACTTGCAGGTGAGAACATCATCATCACACATCCAGGTGATGGTCCTATCAGCATCAGTATGGAAGTAGACGGTGGCGAAGAACTGGGCCACGAGATCAGCGTCAAAAGGTTTGTTGAAGGAAATGATGTGGCGAAGTCCAAACTGATCCACCAGAGCAAGAGCATCAGCAAAGTAGTCCATATGCTGCTCCATGTATGCCAGACTGACGGACTTCACATTGGGCACAAACTTGTTCTTCCTGTCAGATATGATCATGTGGAAGACATCACGCTGCTCCTTGTTCCAGAACTTGGACTTCATCATGGATGGATCACGAGGCTGCCTGTAGGGATTTACCCTACGGTAGTCCTGGTACTCTAGCAGAGGGAGCTCGAACACTGGCTTCACCTTTGGCTTCTCTCGGTGAGCGGTCTTCTTCATTGAACTGTACGGTGCTTTGCCAGTGACTAGAGCCTTGCGCTTCAAGTGCGAACGAGAGCCACCACCTGACCAAACCCAAAACAGACAGACACAAAAAGAACAAAAGGATGAGATGCAAAAGTCTAGGAGATGAACAATAGAGCAGAGAAGGTGATACAGGTTGCAGGTTCTGGAGGTACGGTAGTACCGTGGTTAATGCCGTACTACCTGATGAGGACATCTCTACTAATGTTACACCCACATCTTCACCAACTACACATACTGGACCAGTTACTAGAGCACGTGCACGTCAACTAAATTATCAGGTACTTTCGTTTCTTGCGAATCCTTCTAATGTTCATGAACATATGATGCTGCCTAAATTAGATACTTTTGTTTTGCTTATGAATGAAGGACCTAGCATGGACAAAAAGGACGGTCATTGGAGCGGGATCAAGCATGGAGAAGAAGGTGCGCGCGCGGGAAAGAACAATGGAGCTTCCAGTGGGGATTTTCGCACTTTGAAGCTACCATAAGGCATGCATGAAGGCTTGGACGAAATACACGAGATGCCACTTCATTATTTTCGTCCAAGAGCAATTATAGGTGTTGCGTCACCTTAATATTGGGTTGGGCCCATGTAATTTCGAAATACCACATTATAGGCTGTTTTTAGAGTCTGTATGTGTGGGGAAACCGAGTTAGGGTTGTTTTCGGACCCCACCTCCAAGGGGTCACGAAAATCCCCTCTGTTCCCCCATATATACAGCCCTTAGGGCGTCGTTTAGACTTGGGTTTTAATTAGATTTAAGTTAGCCATAGCCGCAACTTCGAGCTCTTCGTTTGTGTCATCCGACCAGGCCAAGACCTCATTGGAACCCCAACTTTCGTAATCATTCATCTTATATTCGCAATATCCAGATTGCAATTCTTAGTTCTTGCTTGTTCTTCGATTGCTTGCAGGAATTAGACCTTCGTGGTCAGGTTGATCGTGCATCCGCGGGATCAATAACCTCTCGGAGTTGGTTTAGCGATCGCTAAGGCGCAACGTCTTCGCACGTTCGTAGTCGGGTCGTGAAAGTCGCCTCCACCATAATCGATCTCCACCATCTCATCGAAACATCGGGACACCTTCGCCTCTATCAAGTGGTATCATATTTCCAGGTTGCTCGGTGAGATTTACCAGTTTTCGTAGTCTAGATTGGTTATGTTCTTCATACCTACAGTCCACGAAAAAGCCAAAATTTTTTTTAGGGTTAGATCATCACGTCCCAAAACAGTCCGAGCCTTTGTCCAGTTTTCTTTACAGTAGTTTGCTTTGTTGAATTTGCGGTTGCATCGTTGTGTCGAGTTGCTGATCTTAGCGTCTAGTTCCCTTAGAGTTTCGAGTTCTGATCACAGTTTGTCACACCGCCGCCGCACAGTAGTACACCGCCACGTTTCCGCCAATCCGAGTCCAGATACACCACCACGACCTACCAATCCGAGTTGAGTTCCATCACCTGTTCGGTTTGTGATCTCTCCGTAGCCAGATTAGTTTTGAGTTGATTAGAGTCGGCTTTCACCAATCTTTTGTCGTACGTAGAAGGAGGTGATTTCCAAAAAAAAAGAGCAAAAAAAAAAGAGAAAAAAAAATTCAGAGTGTGCTTCTCAGTTGATTACGTGCCGCGCCGTGCTTTCGTTGGTGTTTTAGGCTCGCGTCTCTAGTACGGTCTAGCCTAGGATCAGCACAGTACCGACGTTGAGTGTTTATTCAGCTTTGCATCTCTGTTTTGATTACTGTTGAGCTTTTGCTACCATACTTGTCAGCCTTCCTATAGCTCCACATATATTCTACATCGTGCGTTTTGACACCTCCTGGCCATCGCTCTACCACATCTCTGAGAGTTTTGACCGTTGGTTGTACATCACCACCTGGTGCTAGGTAAGAATCGGTAAGAACTAAAGAAAATCTTGACGGATTTGTGCTTTCCACCACCCCACATCCCATTAGTAGAAGTAGGATCATACTTCTGTGTGTTTTCTATTTCTGCTAACCATGCCAGGATCCCATGATGAAGTGGCGCGGGATGCACCTGATTGGGAGAATATGACAAACAAAGCATTACATGATAAATTTGCACAAATGATGTCTGAACAGGTGAATGACATCGAGAACAGATTTACAGAGGCGATTGATGGTGTGGAGAAGATGATCGACACCAAGCTCGACGCCAAGTTTACTGAGTTGCTCGCACGCTTACCTATACAGCCTGCGGCCGCTCCAGCACAGCCACCGCCACCACGACGCGCACGACGTATTCTGTTTCCGGGCGGACAAGCTGCTGGTGCTCCTGCTGCTGCTGCAGTTACTGCTGCTGCTGCCTCTGACGTCGGCCAGGACGACAACTACGAGGGTGATTACGAGGAGGAGGTGGAACAAGAAGTGGCCTATGAACAGCCAGCTGGACGTCCACGTCCCAACATTCGCCACGGTCGACACCAACCACCCCCTCAGGTACGCGATGATGAACATGTGCCTAAACTTAAATTGAATCTTAAGCCGTTTGAGGGTAGATATATTCCTGATGCTTATCTTACTTGGGAGTTAGAAACTGAACAACGCTTTACATGTTTACAATATCCTGAGAATAGACGTGTTACTGCTGCTGTTTGTGAATTCACGGGTTTTGCATCTATTTGGTGGTCTGAACATTGTAGATTGCATGCTAATAATATTCCAGCTACTTGGGCTGCTTTAAAAGATGCTATGCGTACTCGCTGGGTTCCTCCTTATTATCAACGTGAATTGCTACAAAAATTACAGCGTTTGAGACAAGGAAAAAATTCTGTAGAGGAATATTATCAAGAATTACAAACTGGATTGATTAGATGTGGCCTAGTAGAGGATAATGAAGCTATGTTTGCACGTTTTATAGGTGGCTTAAACAGGGAGATACAAACTATTCTAGAATACAAGGACTATGCTACTATTACTCGTTTGTTTCATCTTGCTTGTAAAGCTGAACGTGAAGTGCAGGATCGACAGGCCGCTACGAGACCTAACTTTTCTGCAGGACGAAATACATCATGGACATCGCGTGGACCTTCTACATCCACACGTCCTGCTGCACCACCATCTACTTCAACCGTTCATTCTTACAGGGAGCCACCAAAACAGCCAGCGCCACCATTCAAGGGTGCACAGAGTGGTCCAGCAGCGAGTTCTTCTTCATCCATGGCTTCCACAGAGCAAACACGAGATCGTGATATTAAATGTCGCAGGTGCCAAGGTGGAGGTCACTTCGCAAAAGACTGTCCCTCCAAGCGTGTGATGATTATTACGGCGGATGGTGGGTATGAGTCAGCGAGCGACTATGATGAGGAGACTTTAGTTCTCATTGCTCACGAGGAACAGGGTGCCCATGATGATGCTCATGATATAGAGTATATGGCTCCTGATGATGCAGATCAATATGCTAGTTTGGTTGCTCAACGTGTGTTAAGTGTGCAGGTATCGAAGGCCGAGCAAAACCAGAGGCATAATTTGTTCCACACAAAGGGAGTGGTGAAAGAACGTTCGGTTCGCATCATCATTGACGGAGGGAGTTGCAACAACTTGGCGAGCATGGAGTTGGTGGAGAAGCTATCTCTCACCACAAGACCACACCCCCATCCGTACTATATTCAGTGGTTTAACAATAGTGGTAAGATTAAGGTAACGCGTTCTGTTCGTGTGCACTTTAGCATTGCTGCATATGTTGATTATGTTGATTGTGATGTGGTACCCATGCAAGCATGCTCTCTTTTACTTCGTAGACCACGGCAATTTGATAGGAATGTTGTACACCATGGTAGGACAAATCAGTTTACTCTGGTTCATTAGGATAAAACTATTGCTTTACTTCCTATGTCTCCTGAACAAATTGTGAAAGATGATCTTGCTAGAGCTAGTAAAGCTAAACAGGAGAAAAATAAGAGTGAAAATGAGATAGCAGCTAAAGAATTTGAGCAACAACATAAGACTACTAGCAAATCTTCTTCTGCTGTTTCTAATGAAATTAAATTGACTAGTCCAACTTTGCTTGCTACTAAGGTTGATATTTCGGATTTGGATGTTAGTCAATATGTGTGCTATGCTTTTGTGTGCAAAGAAGCTTTGTTTTCATTTGAGGAATTGCCTCCTTCTTTGCCTCCTGTTGTCACTGACCTTTTGCAGGAGTTTATTGACGTCTTTCCACAAGGCGTACCACCGGGATTACCACCTATTCGAGGGATTGAGCATCAGATTGACTTAATTCCCGGTGCTTCGCTGCCCAACCGTGCGCCATACCGTACCAATCCGGAGGAGACGAAGGAGATTCAGCGTCAAGTACAAGAGCTACTCGACAAAGGTTACATACGTGAATCCCTTAGTCCTTGTGTTGTTCCTGTTATATTAGTGCCTAAAAAGGATGGAACTTGGCGTATGTGTGTTGATTGTAGAGCCATTAATAATATTACTATTCGTTATCGTCATCCTATTCCTAGGTTAGATGATACGCTTGATGAATTAAGTGGCTCTACCATGTTTTCCAAAGTTGATTTGCGTAGTGGATACCATAAATTCGCATGAAATTAGGAGATGAATGGAAAACGGATTTAAAACTAAGTTTGGATTATATGAGTGGTTAGTCATGCCTTTTGGGTTAACTAATGCACCTAGCACTTTCATGAGATTAATGAACGAGGTTTTACGTGCTTTCATTGGACGATTTGTGGTAGTCTATTTTGATGATATACTGATTTATAGCAAATCTTTGGAGGAACATTTGGATCATTTACGTGCTGTTTTTATTGCTCTACGTAATGCACGTTTGTTTGGTAACCTTGGGAAGTGCACCTTTTGCACCGACCGAGTATCGTTTCTAGGCTATGTTGTTAGTCCGCAGGGAATTGAAGTTGATAAAGCCAAGATCGAGGCGATTGAGAGTTGGCCGCAGCCCAAAACGGTCACACAAGTGAGGAGTTTTCTTGGACTCGCTGGATTCTATAGGCGTTTTGTGAGAGATTTCAGCACCATTGCTGCGCCTCTCAATGAGCTTACACGCAAGGATGTGCCTTTTACTTGGGGTACCGCACAGGAAGAAGCCTTCACGGTATTGAAAGATAAGTTAACACATGCTCCTTTGCTCCAACTTCCTGATTTTAATAAGACTTTTGAGCTTGAATGCGATGCTAGTGGTATTGGTTTGGGAGGTGTGTTATTACAAGATGCTAAACCTGTTGCATACTTTTCTGAAAAATTGAGTGGGCCTAGTCTGAACTATTCTACTTATGATAAGGAATTATATGCTCTTGTTCGGACATTAGAAACTTGGCAACATTATTTATGGCCCAAAGAATTTGTTATACATTCTGATCATGAATCTTTGAAACACATAAGAAGTCAAGCAAAACTTAATCGTAGACATGCTAAGTGGGTTGAATTTATTGAGACTTTCCCTTATGTCATTAAACACAAGAAGGGGAAATATAATATTATTGTTGATGCTTTGTCTCGTCGTTATACTATGCTTTCACAACTTGACTTCAAGATATTCGGTTTAGAGACAATCAAAGATCAATATGTACATGATGCGGAATTTAAAGATGTTTTGCAGAATTGTAGAGAGGGTAGAACATGGAACAAGTTTGTGCTTAATGATGGGTTTGTGTTCCGTTCTAACAAGCTATGCATTCCAGCTAGCTCTATTCGTCTTTTGTTGTTGCAGGAGGCGCATGGAGGAGGATTAATGGGACATTTTGGCGTGAAGAAGACGGAGGACGTACTTGCTACACATTTCTTTTGGCCAAAGATGAGACGGGATGTTGAGCGTTTTGTTGCTCGCTGCACTACATGTCAAAAAGCTAAGTCACGACTCAATCCTCATGGTTTATACATGCCTTTACCTGTACCTAGTGTTCCATGGGAGGACATATCCATGGACTTTGTTTTAGGCTTGCCTCGAACAAAGAAGGGGAGGGATAGCATATTTGTTGTCGTGGATAGATTTTCTAAGATGGCACATTTTATACCATGTCATAAAAGCGATGATGCTGCTAATGTTGCTGATTTATTCTTTCGAGAGATTATTCGCTTACATGGTGTGCCCAATACTATTGTCTCGGATCGTGATACTAAGTTTCTTAGCCATTTTTGGAGATGCTTATGGGCTAAGTTGGGGACTAAACTACTTTTTAGTACTACATGTCATCCCCAAACTGATGGACAAATTGAAGTAGTCAATAGGACTTTGTCTACTATGCTTAGGGCTGTTTTAAAGAGTAACTTAAAAATGTGGGAAGAATGTTTACCTCATATTGAATTTGCTTATAATCGTTCATTTCATTCTACCACTAAAATGTGCCCTTTTGAGATTGTTTATGGTTTTCTACCTCGTGCACCTATTGATTTGCTTCCTCTTCCATCTTCGGAGAAGGTTAATTTTGATGCTAAGCAACGTGCTGAATTGATATTAAAAATGCATGAGTTAACTAAAGAAAACATTGAGAAAATGAATGCTAGATACAAGCTTGCTGGTGATAAGGGTAGAAAGCATGTTGTGTTTGAACCAGGAGATCTTGTTTGGTTACATCTATGTAAAGATAGGTTTCCTGATTTGCGCAAGTCAAAGTTAATGCCACGAGCTGATGGTCCCTTTAAGGTTTTACAGAAAATTAACGATAATGCATATAAACTTGAGCTACCTGCAGATTTTGGGGTTAGTCCCACATTTAACATTGCAGATTTGAAACCTTATTTGGGAGAAGATAATGAGCTTCCGTCGAGGACGACTTCAATTCAAGAAGGGGAGGATGATGAGGACATCTCTACTAATGTTACACCCACATCTTCACCAACTACACATATTGGACCAGTTACTAGAGCACGTGCACGTCAACTAAATTATCAGGTACTTTCGTTTCTTGCGAATCCTTCTAATGTTCATGAACATATGATGCTGCCTAAATTAGATACTTTTGTTTTGCTTATGAATGAAGGACCTAGCATGGACAAAAAGGACGGTCATTGGAGCGGGATCAAGCATGGAGAAGAAGGTGCGCGCGCGGGAAAGAACAATGGAGCTTCCAGTGGGGATTTTCGCACTTTGAAGCCACCATAAGGCATGCATGAAGGCTTGGACGAAATACACGAGATGCCACTTCATTATTTTCGTCCAAGAGCAATTATAGGTGCTGCGTCACCTTAATATTGGGCTGGGCCCATGTAATTTCGAAATAGCACATTATAGGCTGTTTTTAGAGTCCGTATGTGTGGGGAAACCGAGTTAGGGTTGTTTTCGGACCCCACCTCCAAGGGGTCACGAAAATCCCCTCTGTTCCCCCATATATACAGCCCTTAGGCGTCGTTTAGACTTGGGTTTTAATTAGATTTAAGTTAGCCACAGCCGCAACTTCGAGCTCTTCGTTTGTGTCATCCGACCAGGCCAAGACCTCATTGGAACCCCAACTTTCGTAATCATTCATCTTATATTCGTAATATCCAGATTGCAATTCTTAGTTCTTGCTTGTTCTTCGATTGCTTGCAGGAATTAGACCTTCGTGGTCAGGTTGATCGTGCATCCGCGGGATCAAGAACCTCTCGGAGTTGGTTTAGCGATCGCTAAGGCGCAACGTCTTCGCACGTTCGTAGTCGGATCGTGAAAGTCGTCTCCACCATAATCGATCTCCACCATCTCATCGAAACATCGGGACACCTTCGCCTCTATCACTGCTAAGATGAAGGGTGAGTTGGCCCCCTATCAGACTTCTGTTGTCTACTATGATGCGAAGGGCAACGAGAAGCACAAGTTGATGCTCACCCCGTTTCTGGATATTATGCACCGGATTTTCCGGACCTCTCTGTTCCCTCGGGTTGGCGATCTGGACAAGATCCATAGCTACTTGGTCAACGTGATTCTTCTCTGCCAGGAGTACAGGGGGTCGGCGATGACTCTGGATATCTGCTCGATCATGTATGAGGAGCTCTACACTGCAGTTATGGAGCGCAAGGTCCCTATCTATGGGCCTTACCTTCAGCTGTTGTGTGAGAAGGTCTAGAGTGACACTTTTGAGGATCCTCTTCGGCTGGGGCATCTTACCAAGCATGAGGTGGTGCAGCTGCGGATTAAGGCCAATTGGGCTGGTGGTGAGGCTGCTGCTCAGGGTTCCCCAGTTGCTTCTGATGCGGAGATGGCTGATGAGGAGGGTGGAGCTGGTGATGCTGATGAGCCTGCGGCTGGTGGTGGCAGAGTCCGCCGCACTCGCTCTGGTACGGGCTTTGGTGGCAGTGGGAGGTCTTCCTCCCAGGACTTGGAGCAGCCGGTTTGGGCTGCTAAGCTCACTCGCAAAGTGAAGAAGCTGTTCTGCATGCAATCTCACATGCAGCAAAGGATGTATCAGGCTCACAAGAGGGAGAAGGAAAACCGCTAGCGTCAGAAGCTGTTCTACAGGCACCAAGGCATGGAAGTGCAGTCCGGATCGGAGGGGAAGATCACTGAGGAGGATGACTGGATCTACCAGTTCAGCACATGGGAGATTGTCGAGGACACTGCCGGCACGTCTGCTTCTGCTCCACCTGCTGATGAGACTGTTGAGGAGACTGCTGAGGAGTCAGAGGCGGGATCTTCGGATGAGTCTGATGATGGTGATGACGATTATCAGGCGGAGGAGTAGTCCACCACCGTGGGGCGTTACGCCACTCTCTGCCTTTTTAGCGTCTCGATGCCAAAGGGGGAGAGAGTTTAGGACCTCGATTTGCTTTCTTTCAGGGTTGTCGAGTCACAAGTGTGTTTCTGTGTTGCCTTTGCCTCCAATTGTGAACTCCGTGTGTTTGATTTCGTTGTTCGTTTGCCTTGTGAGACCATCGTGAAGTATTGTGTGAGACATACGCTACCCTTTGCTTAAAGTACTTTATATGTTGCTTTTGCTATGCTTGTGCTAATTCTCGCTCATATAATTGTTGTTGGTAGCTTGTGTGGCATGGTAGATAAAATATAGGGGGAGTGTCCATTCTAATGTGTGCACCATGCAATCCAAAGGCTAAACTCAAAGGGTGCACACATCTAGGGGGAGTTAGCCTATATTTTGTGGCTCCATGCCATATGTTTCATTCCCTATTATCTTTTTGAGCAAATCGGTTGTTGTCATCAATACACCAAAAAGGGGGAGATTGATAGGGCATATTTCCCCATGTTTGGTTTTAGTGATTGATGAAAACACATTTGCGGTTTAACCGTGTGCCTTGAGTATTTCAGATAACTTAAGCCATGGCACAAGACGGTTATCATCCCCTCGGTTGATGGAACGTGAAGACGAAGTTTCCCTCTCGGATTCTTTTTTTGGTGGTTGAGTCGTAGGAAATCCGTACTATTAAGAGGGGATCTGCGGTGATATGATGGGTGGAATCATCACACTACACTTTTCTCTGCACCCACATATCTTCTTGGCGCCTTCGGAGGAGTCAGTATAGGAGGCCATTCCAGCCTGGGTCTGCTGGGGCGGTAGTACCGCTTGGAGTGCGGTAGTACCGCTCATGCGGTAGTACCACACCCACTGCGGTAGTACCGCGGTACGGTAGTACGGCAGTCTAGTGCCGCAACCACTACCGCAAGCGTACTGACTGAGCGGTAGTGGGCACGGGCACTAGAGTGCGGTACTACGGTACCACGGTAGTACCGCACCCAGTGCGGTAGTACCGCGCTACGGTAGTACGGCAGTCTAGTACCGTAACCACTACCGCAAGCGTACTGACCGAGCGGTAGTGGGCACGACACTAAGCTGCGGTACTACGGCAACGCGGTAGTACCGCACCCACTGCGGTAGTACCGCGCCACGGTAGTACCGCTCTAGGAGCGGTAGTACCGTGGTTGGTGGGGGTCCAACGGCTGTTTAATGTGCCCCCTATAAAAGGGGGTCTTCTTCTCCAAGGAGACTCACCTCATTTTATTGCTGCTCCTCCATTGACGCCCAAAGCTTATTCTAGCCCGATCTCGCTTCCTAGCCATCAAAACTTGTTGATTCTCTAGTGTTTGGAAGAGGAGGCCCCGATCTACACTTCCACCAAAGGATATTTGATTCCTCCCATTATTCCCTTGTGGATCTTGTTACTCTTGGGTGCGTTGGTGCCCTAGACGGAAGAGGTCACCTCGGAGCCACATTCCATTGTGGTGAAGCTCCGTGGTTTGTTGGGAGCCTCCAATTAAGTTGTGGAGATTGCCCCAACCTTGTATTGTAAAGGTTCGGTTGCCACCTTCAAAGCCACCGCGTAGTGGTTCACAACATCTTGCATTGGTAAGAGCGTGAGGAGAATAGGGTGGCCCTCGTTGGCCTTCGTGTGAGCATTGTGCTCCACACCCTCTCCAAACGGAGACGTACTTCTCGAGAGAGAAGGAACTCCAGTAACATATCCTTGTCTCCGTGTTCCCTCTACCTTTACTTTGCAAGTTACTTTTCATTGCTTATATCTTGCTTGATTTCTTGTTATAGTTGTTAAGTTGTCATATAGGATCTCACCTAGTTGCATATCTAGACAACTTACTTTTCTTGTTGAGCCTAAACTTTTTAAGAAGTCATAAAAATTGTTAGTCGCCTATTCACCCCCCCTCTAGTCGACATTCCGATCCTTTCATCAGGGAAGGAGGGGTTGAAGATGGTCTCTCACGAGCAACCCTCCAATTAAGATATAAGAAGTCTCTTGTGTCCCCAACACACCTAATACAATGATAAAATATGGGTGATAGGTGTGGCAAAACGAAATAATATAATTCTGAATAAATAAAAACAACAAGGTAGCAAGTGACAAAATGAGCACAAACGGTGTAAGAATTGTGAGAAACAAGGCATAGGATTCATAATTTCACTAATGGCCACTCCCAACAACATTAACATAATGGAAACACATGATATTTCCAGAAAAAACATTCAAGGAAGATGTAACGGGTTTTTTTTGAAAAATATTTTGAATTTTGAAGGCGAGAACATCATTACAAGTGGCGCACCTAGCAAATAGTGCGCCAGTACTAAGTTTTGATTTTATTTCACTAATGGTCACTCCCAACAACATTAACATAATGGAAACACATGATATTTCCACAAAAAACATTCAAGGAAGATGTAACAGGATTATTTTTTGAAAATTATTTTGAATTTTGACGGCGAGAACATCATTACTAGTGGCACACCTAGCAAATAGTGCACCACTACTAAGTTTTGATTTTTTTCAAATATTTTTGCCTCCAAATTTTAAAAGCATCGCAACTTTTATTCTGTTTGGTTTTTGAGGATTCTAGAAAATGGATAACAGGTGTAGCCCGCCAAATTCTAATGTAACTTTTCGAGTAGATGCATTTTCATATATAAAACTTTTTTATCGGAGGTGGTATGCGAAAGTTATGGCCATTTTACCAACACACGACGGTATTTTGCAAAAAAGGTGAAATTCATTTTTGTTAATTCCGTAAAAATTAGAGCACTTAACCCATGGGCATCAAGATTTTGAAATTTGATATTTATATCATTTTCTCCTATTTTTTCAAACTGAGAAGGTGCCCCGCCACTTCTAAGTGCTGCCCAAAATTTCCACACCCTCCGAGGCTTAACAGTGGCGCACCATTCCCAATTGCGCCACTTCTACCTAAAATAGCAGTGTCGCACCTGGCAGGGGTGCACCACTGGTAAGCCTGGGGAGGGGGGTTGTAAGGCCCGATATGTGGTACTGTTCCAGATCTAGATGTTTCCATCCAGATCCGGGGACGAAGCACATATCGGTCCCACCGCGACATATGACGAAGTCATATACCCCGGATTTCCAACATGATATCACAACATTATAGATACAAGGATACAACATCTCATGCAACCGGCATACAACTGCCTTAATACAATACAACAGCGGAAGATAAATGTCTGAGTACAGACTACAAGCAAAAGTCTACTGGCAAAGAGAAAACATCGATTCCCATAACCACACGTTGATCAAATTATATTAAATTATCTCAGTTGTTGTTGTCTATGAACAAGGAGTAGGTCTCAAGTCGTCCATAACCGTGGACACGGCTTTTCGAAAAGATTTAACCCTGCAGGGGTGTACCAACTGCCCATTACAAGGCTCCGCACGCTCGCCCATCTCTCTCAGTTGCTACCCATCACAGGCAACCATTTTATGATTTGGTTCCAAGATATCCGAAACGACAGGTCCCTCTAACTAACAACGAACAAATCCGGGTGGCCCCCGGGGAGTCGACAACCAATCCAAAAGCTGGCCACGCTCTCGGATCAGACTCTTCCGTCTCAACATGGTTTGGGTTACCGAGACGCCTCACGTGAGGCCTCGGGCCCTCGCCGGTCAAAGGTGGACCAACAGGGAAACCATGTCCCCACTGGTCCGGGTTGGTTGGAAAACTACTGGCGTACGACCAGGACACACACGGTTTCAAAAGGTAAAATCAGCTTGGGCCACTACTAGAAATGCTTGAAGCTAGGTAGGTAAGAAAAGGGGACCCCATAAAATCCCACACGCGGTTAGGCACGCTCAGTCTTAAAACCAATACCCAGAACTCGGATCCTAGGTGACTCGAATGGAACAAAGCGTTGGGGCGGGATAGCCTAGACCTTCCATCCTTCGTCGAATATAGTCAACATTATAATAATCATATCATCCACAACAATATAATAATGTGATATCCCAAACCAAGGAGTAATAGGGTAACATCGTAGCATCCTAAGCGTGCATACTAAGCAGGGGCTGAGCAACGAGCAATAGTAACATAGCAGTACAAGGTTTGCTGGGAGGGGACATGGCTGTATTGTTTTGAAAGAGGCTGTAAACATGTGGTAGGATCAAACATCGAACCTAACCTAGACTAGCATGCAAACCGCTGGTTGAAATAGAATGGATCATAAGTAATGTATAGTCCTTGCCTGTTGATAAGTCGGGTTCCGAAGGTGTAGTTGATCGCAAGCTCGCATCGTCTCCGAGAGGTACCCGCGGAAGCACACAAGACGGTAAACACTGGAAAGCAATCAACGAGAAAGCATCTATTACTACGAGGCAAACACGAGCAAGCATCAACAAGAAGCAACACGAGACATCGCACCTACCGTCGAGAGCGGTTACTAACAGGTTAAGTGGAGTACTCGTCACACACGACGATACCGCACATTTGGAAAGGTTCAAGTTGTTTAGCTACAGGTGATCAACCAACGGTTGTTAACATGGCAACTCAAGCAAGCATGGCATAGCACACAAACATTTCAAGAGGTGAAGCACAAAGTAAACTATCTATGCTAGTCAATTTAAGTGAGGCACAACCTAAACATGGCATAACACTAAGTGTCGCATGACAATTAAAGGATTTGGTACTGTTCTGCCCTAAACCATATTTTAGGTTGGTTAACAACAGCAAACAATAGCATAAACACAAAGTACACAAAAAACTAATCAAGTTACATATAAAGAACACCCCAAACGGAGTTACGGTTAAAAAGATACAAGCAAAACAAGTTACGGGCACAAACTGCCAACATCACGAAGCACACTTTAGAGCAATGCATAAACAGGTTAATGAATGCAAACATGCTCACAACTGATGGAGTTAAAGTAGACATGACAGGGAAGGCATGGCAAAAAGAATCATGCAAAAAGACATCATAGATCAAAAGATATTAAGCAAACAACATGGCATCGCAAAGTAACAGACTTAGAGAAAAACAGAGGTGGCTGTCAAAAACAGCAGCATAGCAACTTCGGAGCTCAATAACTATATGACCAGCAAGCATATCATGGCAATGCAATACATGTAATGAAAGTAGACATGATGCTTAACAATTTGCAATTGGAATCACTCAATTCCGATAAACGGTTGCGAAGCAATCGTCATCCGAAGTTGCAACAAAATAACAGTTTCAGCAACAGCAGCACATTAACATCAGGATAGCTACTTTGGAGCAAGATTTAATATAGCTACAGCACCCAAACATGACAAGTTAAAGCATGGAAATGAAGTACACATGATGCTTAACACATAGGAAAAAGAATCAACGCAATAGGCCTCATGGATTAGTCACAATCATCATGCAAAGTTGCAATAAAACAATAACAGCAACACTTAACAGAATTAGTAGCAGTTTAACGGCCTGATGCCCACTTTAGCACACGATTACACAATCAAGATGACCTCAAATGCAAATGCTCACAAAAGATGAATTAAAGTACACGCAATTCTGAGCAACTTTCATTTTGGGGGCACGTTTATCGGAGCTATGGTTTAACGGGAAATTACATCGCAAAACAGATCACAGCAGCAATAATAAAGGACTTAGCAGAATTTAGCAACAGGAAAAAAATAACAGAGGGAAAAAAAAGGGATGGCCTCACCCCAAACGGGCTCGACCCATGAGGCGGCTGGGCTGGCAGATCTGGCCAAGGGCGCCTGGGCCTTGGAGGGGAGGCCGGCCTGCTGCCAGCGGCTGCTGGGCTCGCCGGCCCAGTGAACGAGCGCGCACGGCTGCGGCTTCGTGCTCCTCTCGAGCGGCACGAGCAGTGCCATGGCGGCGTCGGCGGCTGGTCATCGCGCCGGAGGTAGCACAAGGGGAGGCCGGAGTGGCCAAAACGGAGGGGAAAGACGCGGATCCGGCCAGATCCGGAGGCAGGGGCGACGGGGTTTATCTCGGCCGGCGGGAGCTTGAGCTCCGAAGCGCCTCCAATGGCGCGGCTGCGCGGGCTCTAGCTCCGGGGCGACCTGCACAGAGGAGGGGGCGAGGAGGTGAGGGGAAGGAGGAGAAGGGAGCACAGAGGGAGAGGAGAGGGAGGTGGCCTGGCGCGGGGAGGAGGAGAAGGCGGCGCGGCTGCTGCGGCGGCCGGAGGCGGGGATGGACGGCTCGGGCGAGCTCCATGGGAGGCGGCGGCTTCCCGAGCCCAGATCGGGCCCGACGGCGGCGGAGGCGGGCCCACGCGGCCCGGGGGCAGCTGGAAGCTGCGGTTGGTGGGAGGAGGCCAGATCTGGGCCGTCAGATCCCAGATCTGACGGTCTGGATCCCAGATCTGGGCCGTCAGATCCCAGATCTGACGGTTTCGAATTAGGGTGGTTTGGGAGGCAAATTTGTGCAAACCTCAGGGGGGTGGCTGCAAATTTGCCATAGAGGAACCCTAATTGGCTGGTTTGGGAGGTGGGGGTCATTATATAGGCAGGTTGGCTGGCCAGTTGACGCAAACGCCCTCGGTACCACTCTCGCGTGTCCGGTGATCGCGTTCGTGACCGCTGAGACTCCGTACGGACTCTGATTCGGGCGAAACTTCGATCTACGCGCTCAGCGCGTCGAGCCCGTCGATCGTACCTAACTGCGGTGACATTCCGACAACATTTTTCGGCGCCCCAATAAAATAATCCTTTCATTAAATAAACGGGGTTTTTCGTTCCGTTGGCTGCGGCTGGTCTCGTGCAGGTTTTGCGACGGTGATCGGGTGAAACCCGGTGTCGCAAAGGTTGAGTGTCAGGGTGGCAAGGGTCGGTCTCCGTCCGGTACGAGATAAGAGGGGAAAAAATAATCGCCGATCGATAAATCGGGGATGCAAACACCGCAAACAAATCAGACAATCAAACAATTCACACCGAAAACAAATTTTTTTTATTTTTGTGACAACTGGGCTGTTACAGGGTTGATAGCTTCTCGCTCCTCATTGGTTACCCCAAGTGGAAGGTTGATATGTAGCTAGCAGTAAATTTTTCCTAACGTAGAGGATATGGTTTATGTCTCCAGTAGGACTCTAAGGATCGACAAGTTGGTGGTCAAACGATCAAGGCGCCGTTTGAAGATAATTACTCACTTTACCTAGACCTGCACACAGCAACAAATAAATTTGCTCCCAACGAGTACAGAGAGGTTGGCAATCACTTCAGCCTTGTCGTTTACAAAGGATCAAATGCAAGGTTGAAATAGTAGTGGTGATTGCAACTGAAAGGAAATAAAAGAAGTAAATAGTGGAGGTGTAAAAAGTGGTGGAAATATGGACCGGGGTCCCATGATGTTCACTAGTGATTCCTCTCTCCCAAAAGACGATAAAATAACTAAGCTGGGTAAACAAATTACAGCTGGGCAATTGACAGAATTATAAACGCACCACAATGCTAATTATGCTGCAAAGAAAGTTAGAGGCTCAAAAATATGGGCAATACGCCAAGACAAGTAGACCGAAATCCAACTGCATCTACTCACTAATCATCCACCATGAGATACCTATCCAGAACATCTCGCTGATTTTAAGTTGCGAGCCCCACCCAAAGTGTAAACCCAAAGCAACAGACAACTGCATTAGCTAACTTTGCGTAAGGTAAACAATCCTTGCAACCACGGTTACAAGAACCGTTGTTTTCTCCCTCGTGGCAATAACACATCCCCTAGTCTCATGTTTCTGTCACTCAAGCTAGACATCGGGGGCATGAACCCACAATCAAGCATAAACTCTCCCTCTTGGAGTAAAGCAATAAAAGGAGAACCAAATATGTAACTCATCACAATCTGATCATAATCTCATAATCCATCGGATCCAAGCAAACTCAGCATAGTAACAACAGGAAAATTACATGAATTCCTTGATCATGTAGGGCAGCTCACAAGGGCTAAGAATTGAAACACAAGATTGGAGAGAAGACATCACATAGCTACTGGTCATGGACCCATGGGGGACTACTCACGACACAACGCGAAAGCGCTCATGGTGGTGGAGAAGCTCCCGGAGGTCAATCCTCCCTCAGACAGGGTCCCGGGAAGAGGTATTCTGGTGCGCCCGATCTTGGAAGCGAGGCGGCGGCGGAACAGAGGTGAAAATTGCGATGTGGGTTCCTCTCAAGGTTTTTGTGACGGGTGGTAAGTATAGGCCAAAGCGGGGCACCAGGGGGTGGACCCTCCCCCCAGGCGCCCTGGTGGCGCGGCCAGGAGGGGTCCGTGCCAGGTGGTCGCCTGTGTGGGCCCTGGCTCCCCTCTGGCCCCCTCCGGTACTTCGTCAAGCTTCTGTCGCGTTTCTTTTTATATATTTTTGTTGGAACTTTTGGAGCTCTGTAAATATGGGTAAAAACCTACAATTCACAGACATCAGCTGACAGAAACTGGCACCGAGTGCACTGAGTTAGTAGGTTAGTCCAAATATGTGTAAAAAGGTATGAAAGTGTAGTAAAACACATAGTAATTTCACTTAAAAGAGCATGGAACAAGCAGAAATTATAGGTACGTTTTGTACATATCAACATCCCCAAGATTAATTCCTGCTCGTCCTCGAGTAGGTAAATGATAACACAGATAATTTCTGTGGTGACGTGCTAACACACATATAAGAACTTCAAAGTAAAGCAAGTAATATATGCAATTCAAGTCAAGATAATAAGAAGCAAGAGTCTATATCTAGTATTGAAACTAGCAAAGTAAGAACATAAAGGTGCAAGAGATCTCGCTGTCCGTGACTCGAATGTCTCCAAATTGTGTTTGCGTGCAAGAAGTGGGAGATGGGTTTAGAGCAGAAAAATACTATATAGTTTAATTGGGAACTCAATCTACTAAGACTTCACACTTTCTCTCCTTCAAATTCTTATTTTGACTCGTCCCCAGACCGCTACTCAGGCACAATTCAAAATGATCCTCTCCCTTTCGACTTTGACCACTCATGCAATGGATGAGAGCGAGCAAGATATGTTGGAACTTAGGATGGCAAAGAGAAAAATTATTGGGAAGGAAGACAAAAAGGTGTGAAAGGATCACATCAATGAGGACAATCATAGGCGAGAGAAAGCCAAATGATAGATATGATGTGACGAGTAGGGATTCCCATGCAACAGATGCACATAAGAGCTAAGGTAAGCTCTCCAATGGAACTAGTGGGGGGGGGGTGCATCCAACTTGTTTGCTCATCAAGACCTAGAGATCTTTTGAGGAGGCTCGTTCTTGGAATATGCAAGCCAAGTTCTATAGTGTAAGGATCCCAAATAGTTATGCTGAATGATATGCATATCTCTATGTAGTAAAAACTAACAATGGAGTACGAGTGTGGATCTTTCAAAAGGAATAGTAGTGTTGCCCCCTTCTCTCTTTTTTTTCTTTTCTTTGTTTTGGTATTTTTGTGGACTCATTGGCTCTTTCTATGTATCTCTCATTTGTCCTCTTTGGGATCTTTTAATTTGTCCTCTTTTGGGATCTTTTATTTTGTGTCCTCTATGGGATATTTTCCTCACTTAAGGGCAATACTCTATATTTCACAAGAATATAAAGAAGATCTTCACACTTTACAAGAAGTACTCAACATAAAGAAAACTGAAAACTATCATGATGTATGCAAATGTATGTCTCTGCCAGTGTAGCAGGATACGCAATGTTACTAGCGCGTCATGTAGTAATTATAAGGGCAAGGCCCAACTAGCATGCGGCTCCTCGATCAAGCAAAAACACGTATGAAATGAAGATCAAGTCATGTGATGATGGATGTTGCATGGCAATGTATCTCGAAAAGGGTATGGAAATGCCTTGATAGGTAGGTATGGTGGCTGTTTTGAGGAAGATATAAGGAGGTTTATGATGACAGAGCGTATCATGCCAAGGGTTTGGATGCACCGGCGAAGTATGCTCCAAATCTCAAGAAGAGAAAGGGCAATGCACGGTACCGAAGAGGCTAGCGAAATATGGAAGGTGGAAGTGCCAACAATCGAATACTCGCATTAGTCCGAAGAACTCATGCACTTATTATCGGTAACTCTCTATCTAATCAGGAGGTTCACAAAGAGACCAGTACCCCAAGGAGGTGTGTATGGGGGTTTGGTTATCCTTGCACATCCTCGACCCATGGTACGTAAGGGTACTCTATATATTCCAACCCCTACTCTACACGTATCCACCAACATCCGGCCGGATATTTTGTGAATAGATCACATGGGATACGGAATACGTGACCGAGAAAAAGAACAGAACCGATATGAGGATAATTGGTATAATGATTAATGAGTTGATCATGCAGATACCTATATATTCTCACCTCATGTTTTGTAAAGTATCGCGAATCAAAGGGATTGGCATGTCAACCAGAGGTTCACTCGAATTAATATTCATGTAGGTGCGGGAACCATTATGGGTGTCCATGGCTCCGCTATTGGTTATTGATCCGAGGAAAGACAGTTTCCGGTTCATGTTCGTATTCTACCGAACCTATGGGGTCACACACTTCAGGGTGGTAGATTTGTTGAGTACTAGAGTGATAGGAGCACGAGTATAACACACCGAAAAAGTTTCAAAGTGACTGAGATTTAATCGGAGAGAAAACCGGAATCGTTTCGGGGCACCGGTAAAGTACCGGAAAGAGTTTTGAGAAAACTGGGTAAAACTGGAGGGCCGGACCACCTTGCCAAGCAAGGATACCTCTTGGTACAAACAAGGCGTTGCCGGAAAGGAGTTCCGTGCAGTAGGAAACCAGAAGGAGCAGCGCCGCCCTCTCCCTTAAGCGGTGCGGAGGGGACAAGACGGTCCCACCACATGTAGAACATTCCAAAAGGTATTCAATACGCCGCCCCCTGGTTTGAGAGACAGGGCTACATCGGTGCCTTCGCCTCTGTTCTATTCCTCGTACATGACGAGGTCCCGCATGCCCACTCAGGAGGAGTGGCGACAACTTGCCACACACTCTTCCCGGAAGGAACATTTCGGTCACACACATCACCCCAGGCTCCAGAAGAACGACGCCGCCCATGGCCACTTGTGGTGACCCCCTTAAGCTATAAAAGGGAGGAACAAGCTGCTAGAAAAACACAAGACACCCCATCAACAACACCTCTCTACAAAAAATGAGGTCGTATCCATCTCGTAAGGGTTCCTCATATTTGTAGCACTCGTCATATCAATTCAGACAAGAAGGCGTAAGGCTTTTAGTCTCCGGACGGCCCGAACCTGGGTAAATCCTAGCGTGTCCCAGTGTCGACGTGTCACAACCCTAGTTTTGGTATGTGGTTTTATTGCTAGAAATAATGCATCATGTTTATATTCCTTTAATTCAGAAATGGGGAATTATATAAAGCCTCAAAATCAATTCAAATAAAAGGCCAAACAAAAATCTTTTCCCCAAAATATTCTGAACTTTTTGAAACTCTCTATAAATGGGCATGATCCCATTTCATGTGTTGTGGGTCCCATCACATGCTCATGTATTATTCAAAAAATCCAAAAGGGCCATGGAAATTAAATAATATTCATATTTGAATTGGATTCAAATATTTTGAACTCCAAAAATCCTGAAAATTTGGGTGTGACTTTATATCAGTCACATAAAGCCCCAATAAAAATCTCAGGGTTTTATAAAATGTTTTGACATAAAAAAATCAAAACAAAATAAAATAACAGAAATGAAATAAAAGAAAAACAGGAAAGAAACTCACCTCCTTACCTTGTGGCCCAGCTGGCCCAGTGACCTAGCCCGGCCCACCCGTCGTCTTCCTCCCCGCCGAGCCAAGCTGCTCGCCGGAGGCAGAGCGCGCCCGCCGTGCACGCCACCTCCCCTGGCCATGCAGCTGCTTCCCTCTCCTCATCCCAGCGCGCGTGGACGCCCAGAACCCTCCCCGCGCTTACCCCCCCTCCCAAAGCCATCTCATTCTTCCTCCCTCTTCTCTCTCGAGCCGCCCCGCCGTGCTGTCCATGAGATCCGCGAGGTCTCCTCGGGCCTCCCCGAGGAAGTAATCGAGCCAATAGTCTCTGGAGACGACGCCCGCATCAATCTCCTCCGCCACGGCCACCGAGTACATCGCCGGAATTCTCTCCGCCCGGCCTTCCCCGACCTCTCCGTCGGATTCTTCGAGTTGCCGGTGAGCTCAAGGTCTTTTTCCCCTACCCCGCACTCGTTTTGGTGCTCTGTGTCGCCATCTCCGTTCCAGCCGAGTACAGGTCGCTGCCTGCGAGGTCGCCGCCTCGCCTCCAGTACCTCCCTGTGGTCGCCGTGTGCATTGGGCGAAGTGCGCGGGTGTAAGGCCCGATATGCGGTACTGTTCGAGATCTAGACGTTTCCATCCAGATCCAGGGACGAAGCACATATCGGTCCCACTGCGACATATGACAAGGCCATATGCCCTGGATTTCCAACATGATATCACAACATTATAGCTACAAAGATACAACATCTCATACAATCGGCATACAACTGCCTAAATGCAATACATCAGCGGAAGATACATGTCTGGGTACAGACTACAATCAATTGCCTAGTGGCAAAGAGAAAATCATCGATTCCCATAACCACACGGGTCCAGGATCTCCGCCCGGATCCACCTAACTAGTCGTCGTCGAGTCTCCACGAAGGCGTCCAGAAGAAGAGTCGAGGTAGTAATCGACTGCAGCGACCGATCAGGCAAAACATAAAAGGGAAAAGAAAAGAAAGGGGTGAGAATATATCAAAAGTCTTGTAACTAACTTCTCACGGGTAAGATGGGGGTGGTGGTGAGGTTGCAGACGCACTAGAAATATATGAGTGGCTAACGGTCTATTATAGAGTAAGATGAGAACCAAGCATTCGATGAGGAATCGCCTCCAACAAGTCTTTCTATCAACTACTTAGGCAAGCATAACACCTATCCTATCCTTGTCCTCCTCTTCGCATCCCGACGAAGAAGAAGCAGTCAAGGCACACACACCTTTATCAAGTTATAGTTATGATTCAGTTGATGTTATCTATGAACAATACGTAGGTTCCAAGTCGTCCATAACCATGGACACGGCTTCTCGAAAAGATTTAACGCTGCAGGGGTGTACCAACTGCCCATTACAAGGCTCCGCACGCACGCCCATCTCTCTCAGTTTCTACCCATCTCAGGCAGCCATTTTATGATTTAGTCCCGAGAGATCCGAAACGACAGGCCCCTCTAGCTAACAACGAACAAATCTGGGTGGCCCCCGGGGAGTCGACATCCAATCCAAAAGCTGGCCGCGCCCTCGGATCGGCCTCATCCGTCTCAACAGGTTTTGGGTTGCCGGGACACCTCACCTGAGGCCCCGGGCCCTCGCCGGTCAAGGGTGGTCCAACAAGGAAACCATGTTCCCGCTAGCCCAGGTTGGTTTAAAGATTAATCTGCCAGGAGCGACCCAACAGACACACACACGGTTTCAAATGGTAAATCAGCTTGGGCCACCACTAGAAATGTTTGAAGCGAGATAGGTAAGAAGAGGGACCCCATAAAATCCCACACGTGGTTAGGCACACTCAGTCTTAGAACCAATACTCGGAACTCGGATCCTAGGTGACTCGAATGGAACAAAGCGTCGAGGCGGGATAGCCTAGACCTTCCATCCTTCGTCGAATATAGTCAACATTATAATAATCATATCATCCACAACAATATAAATAATGTGATAGCCCAATCCAAGGAGTAACAGGAGGTAACAGTTGATAACATCCTAGCATGCATACTAAGAAGTGGCTGAGCAGCGAGCAAAAGTAACATATCCGAACAAGGTTTGCTGGGATGTGGAGGGACATGGCTGTTTGGGTTTATTTGAGAGGCATGAATATGAAGTGGTAGGATCAGGAAACCGTTCTATCCTACACCCAGGAGAGAGTGAGCTGAAAGTTATAAGCATGATATATGCTCCCCTTTACCTGAGAGAAGACGAAACCGAAGGTGGAGTCGATCGCAAGCTCGCATCGTCTCCGAGAGGTACCCGCGAAAGCACACAAGAAGGAAACACTGGAAAAAGCAATCAACGAGAAAGAAACTATTACTACGAATCAATCACGAGCAAGAAACAACAAAAGACAACACGAGACAACGCACTACGACATCACATCTATCGTCGAGAGCGGTTGCCAACAGGTTAAGTGGAGTATTCGTCACACACGACGATACCACACATTTAGAATGGTTCAAGTTGTTTAGTTACACAAGGTGAGCAAGGGTTATTAACATGGCATCTCACTCAAGCATGGCAAGAGGTGGAGAAAAAGGTAAACTATCTATGCTAGTCAATTTAAGTGAGGCACAACCTAAACATGGCATAACACTAAGTGTCTCACGATGATTAAAGGATTTGATACTGTTATGCCTTAAACCATATTTTAGGTTGGTTAACAGCAGCAAACAATAGCATAAACAAAAAGTACACAAAATTCTAGTCAAGTTACATATAAAGAACATTTTAATTGGAGCAACGGTTAAAAAGTTATTAAATAAACAATTTTACAGTGGCATGCGATGGTAATTAGCAGTAAACAACATGTAAACAAAGTCAAACATAGCATATAAGCACATTTTATTAATCTACATGAAAAACTAAGCAAGTTTCATGTTTAAAGCGTCGCTATCCGAGGTACGATTTAAAAGATATAGCTACCGCAAGAAAATAATACAATCTGCCAAATTAAAAACCTAGAAAAGGAAAAAGAACTCTAACGGGCCGAATCTTCTACTGTTGGGCCTAACAGAGGTGGGCGCTATTTAACTAAACAACGCACCATGCGCGAGATAGACTAATGGGCCGACCCAACTAGCAAAAAAAGGGAAAAAATGGAGGGCCTGCCTCACCAGTGCGGGCCGAGGCCCAAGTCGTGGCGTGGGCGCAGCTTAGCGGTTGTCGCCTGGGGCGAGGAGGGGTCGCGGGCTGCAGCGGCGTGCTGGGCCGCGTTGGTTGGGGCGCGCCTGGCCCACACGGGCATTGGAGGCGGCCCACGCAGGCGCTGGAGGCGGCCCAGGCGAGCGCTAGGACCTGGTCGGTTCATCCTCGCACTTGACAGAGGCCACGGCGGTGCCGATGCAGCTACCTCGCCGGCGGGAGGTGGCCAGGGGAGGGCGCCGCGGACGAGTATGGCGGGAACGGGGCCGGGCGTTGCGGATCCGGCCGAAGACTCGCCGGATCTGGTCGGTGGGGCGACGTGCAGGGGCGACGCGGCTCGATCTCCTCGGGGCTCCGTCCATGGCGCAAGCATACGGGAGGGAGAGATAGAGTTAGAGACGAGGGGGGAGGAGGAAGGAGAAGGAGAACGGGGGCACGAAGGAGAGGCAGGGTGGTCGGCAACCTCACCAGAGGGAGCACGGCGGCGGCTGCCGCGGTGGTGACGGGCGGTGGCGGCCTCCACGGCGAGGCGGCGAGAAGCTGTGTGAGGAGAGAGAGGAGGAGGTTGGGGGATGATGTGGCGCGCCCGTATCCCTCCGATCGCCCGATCGGACGGCCGGGAGCAGCTGGGGCTAGGGTTGGGCGAAAATGGGGATATTTTGGGGTAGATTGGGGCAAAGTGGAGGTGGTGGCTGCAATTTTTGGCTAGGGAAACCCTAGAAAGGGGTGGGCGAGTGGTGGTCTTTATATAGCCCAGCTGGCTGCAGTTTGCAAAAACATCCCCGGTTTTTCTCTCGCATGCGCGGTGTTTACGTTTCTGACCGCTGAGGGTCCGCGGGACCTCTGATTCGGGTAAAACTTCGAACTGCGTGATCAGCGCGTCGAGCCGGTGGCGTTCACCTTGCGCTGGAACCGTTCCGAGAACACTTTCCGGCGCGCTATAAAAATAACCCGTTTAATTATTAAACGGGGGTTTTTCGTTCCGTTGGCTGCGGCTGGTCTTGTGCGGGTTTTCGCGACGGAATTTTGAAAAGCCTCAAAATCAATCAAATAAAAGGCCAAACAAAAATCTTTTTCCAGAAATCTTCCGAACTTTTTGAAAATCTCTATAAATGGGCATGATCACATTTCATGTGTTGTGGGTCCCATCTAATGCTCATGTATTTTTCAAAAAAATCCAAAAGGGCCTTGGAAATTAAATAATATTCATATTTGAATCGGATTCAAATATTTTGAACTCCAAAAATCCTGAAAATTTGGGTGTGACTTTATATCAGTCACTTAAAGCCCCAATAAAAATCTCAGGGTTTTATAAAATGTTTTGACATAAAAAAATCAAAACAAAACAAAATAACAAAAATGAAATAAAAGAAAAACAGGAAAGAAACTCACCTCCTTACCTTGTTGCCCAGCTTGCCCATTGGCCTAGCCCGACCCACCATCCTCCTGTCATCTTCCTCCCCGCTGAGCCAAGCTGCTCGCTGGAGGCAGAGCGCACCCGCCATGCACGCCCCTCCCTTGGCCATGCAGCTGCTTCCCTTTTCTCATCCCAGCGCGCGTGGACGCCCAGAACCCTCCCCGTTCTTATCCCCCTCCCAAAGCCATCTCCTTCTTCCCCCCTCTTCTCTCTCGAGCCGACCCGCCGTGTTGTCCAGGAGATCCGCGAGGTCTCCTCGGGCCTCCCCGAGGAAGGAAGCGAGCCACTAGTCTCTGGAGACGATGCCCACATCAATCTCCTCAGCCACGGCCACCGAGTACATCGCCGGAATTCTCTCCGCCCGGCCTTCCCCGACGTCTCCGTCGGATTCTTCGAGTTGCCGGTGAGCTCAAGGTCTTTTTCCCCTACCCCGCACTCGTTTTGGTGCTCTGTGTCGCCATCTCCGTTCCAGCCGAGTACAGGTCGCTGCCTGCGAGGTCGCCGCCTCGCCTCCAGTACCTCCCAGTGGTCGCCGTGTGCACTGGGCGAAGTGCACGGACAAGGGCTACGCCTCACTGCCCTCGGCGCAGCAATCCGTGGCCGGAGCCGCGGTCCCTAGTGGGCGCCGCCATACAACAGCCACCGGCGGCTCAACGCCGGCCGTGCCGACGTGGCATGGCCATTAGGCCTTAAACCCCCTACTAACCCCCCCTTTAGTCCATGACATGTGGGGCCCAACCCCTTAATTAAATGGGTTAAGTTAAATTAACCCCACTGTTAGCCTGAGACACTGACTAGTGGGTCCACTCTATCAGTTGACCAGTCAACCCCCCTGATGTCATGCTGACGCCAACATGACGCAGTAAATCCTTTTTCTATTTAACAAAAATTCCAGAAAATAGCTAAATCTTGTAAATTGAATATCTTTTGAACCACAACTTAGATTGAAAAGATTTATATATGAAAAATCATCAGAAAAATCCAAGGAATATGAATATGCAATTTTGTTTCTTGTTCAATCATTTTAAAATTGGGAAACAGTAGAAAATGTGTATATGGCATATTTTGAATTCGAATATGAGGTTTGAATTTGCAACCCCTTTTCAATATACCTCATTTAAATGGATTCATCAACAAACCAGTACCATTTAAATCATGTTATCACAAACATATCATGTGCTTGAGAATTGTACATTCGTTGATTGCGTTATCCTTTGTTGATGATTGCTTCAATAACAGTGTTTTCGAGCCGGACTGTCCCCATGGCAGAAGACCGGTAACCCGTGTATCGTCAGCAAGGCAAGAAAACCCTTATTGATCATGTCTATAAAAACCCATTTTCCTCTCGCTCTCGCTTATGCCTGATTAGGATGATACAATGATATGTTCTACCGCTAGTTGAACCCATTCCTTTGCATGACCTATCATTTCTGCCACAGTATTAAGAAAACCTCAACCTAGCATATCTAGGAATTGTTTGTGATCATCATGTGGCCATTCATCCATGTTGTGCTTATGGTATTCTTAGAGTTGTGGAAGCATTGGTCCATCTTGGGTGATGAATTGATGATGGTAGCAATCATGTTCATGTTACTTGTGTTGAAAAGGGTGTGGTGAACTTGACTAAAAAGGTGAACGGTGAGAGGCTGTGTAGGAGTACACAGTGGGTTGTCTCGTTGAACACTGCCTTAAGCCCGAGTTCTTGTGTAGTAAGCCAAGACAAAGAGTACTACCACATGTTGGGCACACGGATCCCCGCTCAACCTGCTAACTCACCCCAATTCAGGTCCAGGAGTCACACTAGTTTAGGCTTTCCATTTTGCGTATGCATAGAAAAAGAATGAATGAAAGGTTGCATCATTTAGATATGTGGGTGGACCTGTGAGACAGTAAAACCATCTACCAGGGTGGCATCTCGGTTGCCTGCATTGTCTGGCTCCGTATCGTTGAACCGGACGGACTCTCGAGCGGTAACTATCTTAGATAGTCGAATCCTGGATTATAGTTGGCTGTGAGGTAAAAGTTGTGGAAATTATCCTCGCCAACACTCGCTTGACGGGTGACGAGATCCCGGCAGTGACTGATAGTTTCATGTGTGTAGCAGTACACCCCTGCAGGGTTAAAAAACTATTCAAATAGCCGCGTCCACGGTAATGGACTACTTGGAGACCTATGCTTGATTATTAGATAACTTCAATGGTTACTCTAAAACTTGCCAAGATAAGTGTGAGTGCTGTGGTTTTCTTTCACGTGGGAAGTCGAGGAAGGATCCATAGTGGTGTATTGATTGTGAGACTTGGATAGATGGACTCGTGTGCGCTTCACACCTCAATTCTGGTAATCGTAGTACATGTTAGCCAAGTCAAAGCTGGGACCTCTGCATTACAAACCACACCGGCCTTTTACCTTGATACATGAGAATAAGTAGTGTAGTTCTGATGGAAGTCTTGCTGAGTACGCCTTTGTACTCATGTTTGCTTATTTTATGTTTTAGATATGAGACCACTGACCCTGATGGTGGCCTCTACCTCGAGCTCGACGCCGACTAAAGTCATATAAGTTCCAGACAGCAGCCTGGTTCCTTTGGAGGGTCGTTGCATTTTCTTTCAGGATTCTTAAGCCATTTGTTAAACTTGTCTTTACTAAGACATAATTTGCTTCCGTTGTTGCTTGATGTAATGTTGGATCACAGTTATGTGAAGTTTACAAGATGCAATAAAGCCTATGAGTTTGTAGAGTTCATGTTGCGTTACCTGCTGTTATACACTTGGCATGCATGTTGCGTGTATGTTTATAACGTGCATGTCATGTGTGGGGTTCGATAGCTTGGTTGTGTTCTCGCTAGCGGTCTTTCTTACAGCCAGGTGGCCCTGAGTTGTGAGTAACTCGGAGCATCGCGATGCGATTGCGCGTACGAAGATGTCCTCATCTGATCCCGTTACGTGTCACACTTCGTTGTACGATGGAGCCCGCTCGAGACCCCGACTAAGTGAATCGGGCTAGAGTTTGTTTATGTAAATGCTAAGGTTCAGTCGACAATATGGTTGAGGCAACTTTTCTATGAGTATGGGAGTTCATCACCCATAAGCATTTAGACTTGTGAGCGGACGATGAGTACCACATTACAGTTGATCATCCGGGCCTGAATGGGATGCGCCTCATGTTCGAGCTTTCCGATAGAGTTACGTACCGGGCCTCGTCTGTTATGATGAGTGGGTATGGCTCTCGGCTCTCCATATGATTGAATTGAGGCTAGAATGACATACGCATATTCCGGGTCCTAACACGACGACCCTCATTGTGTTTCGCGTGCACATCCCGGAATCATATCACCCCAGGGGGATTCGACCCCGACATTTGGTGCTAGAAGGAGGGTGCCGCACGCACGTCATCTGAGGATCTTCGTCACCAAGCGGACCTCGCAATGTCGAGCCCTCGACACACGTGAGCTCACCCTCATAACGACATCGACAGGGGGCTTTCCACCTTGGAGACACTCTCCCTTCGCCGGGCGCAAAGCGACCACTCGCCCCGTGGCCAGAGAGGATCCGAGACTGCCTCACATGGAGGGCGGCCAGCCGGTGGCCTTCCACCTCCAGAGCGCTATGGTGAGGAACGTGGAGCAGGCGCTCCCGCGGCGTCTCCACCCCCTCTAGAAGACCCGTCAGCACGCCGCGCTCAGGCTCCCGCCGAGGAGCGCACGGCCCAGCCTGACGGACCACCCGAAGAAACGGCGCCTCACGGCGGCCATCCCTCGGCCAACGGTGCCGGACCCTCTCGTTGCTCCCCGCACTCCCAGGTGGTGCGTTACCGGAGCCGAGCCGGGGCGGGGCCTCCGACCGGAGCGGTGGGACTTCACGTATCCGCACTCCATACTGGCTACGCACCCCCGCGGAGGTGCTGTCACAAGTCAGGGCTCTCAGTCAGTTTCTCCCTTCCGGTGATCGGCTGGAGACTTGGAGACTCACCATTGCCCAACTATTCGCGTGGCCTTTGCATAAGCAACATGAGCTCAATCGCCGTGCTCTCGCGCCATCTCGGCAACGCACGGGGCCAACCGCGCTCCCTAACTCTTCCGTCCGAGGCCTGGAGCGCACTGTGCACTCCCCCCAACCTGGGCCTCCACAAGACTACCCCCGAGATGAGCGCTGCCACGATCCCGATGCCCGCCAGACCGCTCATCGATGGCCCGGATCTCCTGGTGCAGCTTCTGTGGCATCTTTCGGACACCGTGGGTCCCCGGTCCAACATGCTTTCCTGGATGATCGCCGTCACAAAGACGCTCGAACCACCATCGTTAGACAGAAGGATACTCGCTGGTGTTCCGACGCCCGAGTTCCTCCGCTCGATGCTGTCCGGGAGGGGATTCTTGCCGGTGAGAGCGACTACAACACCGTGTGCGTAGCCTTCACCCAAGATCTCCGCAGCGTCAAGTGGCCCAAGAAGTTCCGGATAGATGGTCCACTTCTGTATGACGGAAAGATAGAACCCCGCGAGTTCATCCACATGTACAACACTGCTGTGGAGATCACAGGGGGATACGACGAGGCGAAAGACAACTACTTCCGCATGAAGCTCAAGGACAACGTCCGTCGGTGGATGATGCATCTACCGGCCAACCCCATCGGCTCGTGGGCGGAGCTCTTTTAAAAGTTCATTGGAGCTTTTTTTGGGGTGTCCAACCTCCAAAAACCGTCAGTGATTTGCGCCGAGTAGTGCAAAAGGATGGTGAACCTCTCCGAAAGTTCATCCAGAGGTTTACCTAGATGCAGCATTGCATCCCCGATGCGCATGAGGCCGTGATCATCGCCACCTTTCGTGCCAACGTCAAGAACCCGCGCATGCTCGAGAAGATGAGCACCCGGTCCATCAAGACTATTAGCAAGATGATGTACGACCTCGGAAGGCAGCGGACGGGAGGAGGTGGCTTCTCGGAATCTGCATCTTCTCGAAGGCACGAGAGGACAATAGTTTGATGCTCGACCCGGTGTCACACATCATCTTGCTGACCTTGCTGTTGTTGATCATCGGGGAGAGGAGCGTGGGCGGCAAGTCATCGCTGTCGTCCGGAAGACTAGCAGGGTGGTCGCCAACGTCCACCACCAGAGGGATGTTGGCCCAACGGGAAACCCGAGGTCCCTCTGGCGGGGACTGGACCGCGAGGAACTGTCTGACGTCCTTGTGGTATTGACGGTTGGAGGCGAGCGCGATGCTCCCCCATGGATGTAACCGAAAAAAATCCACAGCGGCCTGGAAGTCGTCACTTGCGTCATCTCCGAATTCCTCTCCTCCGAAAACTTCACCGCCAGAAGGCAACCTCTTCTACTTGCCCTTGTTCTTGTAGCCGGCTCGGCCCCCACGCTGGGAGCCCCGGCCTCGCCGGGCCTTCCTTTCGGCGTCCTTCTTGGCGTAGAAGTCCACCATGTCTTCCTGGAGCTTGATGATGGAGCGGCACTCGGAGATGCCATGCTTGTCGGTCTTTTGTATCTTGCAGTAGGGTGACGGGGTAGTGTCCGCGGAGACAACCATGATGTCGGTGGAGGTTGGTCGCGGAGCGGCCCCGTTCCCCTCCATGGTGAACACGGCTTGGTGTACACGCTTGCGGGCCCCGGGCTCCCCGGAATGTTGGTTCTTTCCGGAAGGAGGCTTGTGCAACCTGGCCGCCTCCGAGGTGTTATTCGCACTCGCGACAATATGTCCTTTTGGCACTCAAGGGCTCGTGCAACTCAGCCAACCCCGCGATGTTATTCACACTCGCAAAATTTTCTTCTACAAACACTCGGGGGCTCGTGTAACTCAGTCAGCCCTGAGGCGTTATTCGCGCTCGCGACATTTTAATACTCTGCATCGCACGGGCTCACGCAACCCACCTTGAAGAATCAGTCGCACCTTCGGTACCGTAACTTTGACCACTAGGGTAATGAGCAAGCACCACACTGCTCGCTCTAAACGTACCCGTACTAAGACACTTGGGGGTTCAACAAGTTGTCACCCCATCCCCCTCCAAAGATATCAATAGTAGATGGCAGAAGCAAGCACTCGACAACATGGAAGTTGGACAAAGCACGCCGAGATTAGAAGAGGCCGAAGAGAAAACATTACAACACTCGCAAGCAGACCAAGCGTCTCTGCCTGAAAAATTACACAACCAAGAACCCACCTTACTTAGGGATACAAAGCCACAAGACGACTCGGCAATTTATAAAGACTTCGCCCAGTCGCCAGCGATTGGCCGAAGCCTCGAGGGCTACTCCCATCGAAAGCGCTGTCGTGCACCCGATAAATTAGGTACTAGACGAGAAAAGGAATAAGACAAAAGTACTTCTATGATCTCATCAAAAAAAGTTTTTAGCAAATGTTAATCTGCACAAAGGCTTACAAAAAGGCATACAAAGGAGATTTTTTACACCAAAAGGACTACAAGGCCAACACTCCAAGGAATTATGACTTCTACATGTATGCTCATGCTGAGATCACTGGAAACACTCCGTGTCGTGCCAGGCATCATCACAGACAAAGGAAAAATATCTACCCTAAGTCTATATGGTGAAGCTCGACTTATGACACGCTTGATAGCCTTGTGCTATCGGCGGGTCCGCTTGATCAGTGGCTTGACATCAGCTATCACAACCACCACCAGGTGACGACTCAGAGGAACGAGAACCATGAGGTGAGGTGCCAACAGAAGAAGAAATAGAAGCATCACCCGCTCTTCCAGAGTCGTCGTCGCTTGAGCTCTCCCAGCAAGGTTACAGCCGATTGCCATTGGAGTCGAAGGCCCTAATGGAGAGGGTTTCTTCTCCATCGAACCGTCAACAAAGACTGTCACCCTTGCGTAGATTAAACTGACAGAAAAACACCCTCCAACCAGACTCCAAGAAAACCAAGGATGAAGACTCAACCCGAAGCAACACCCACAGTGGGAAATACATATACCCTTGGAAGCGTAGCCAGAGACCATCTAAGCTCAATTCATAAACAAGAGAGGAAAAAAAGATGGGAGAGGAATCCGGCCAGCAATACGACTACGTATGTAAAGAATGAATTCATGGATGCAAACACCCTCATCGAAAATCACGACAGAAGTACTCCTTGACGACCCTCCACGCCTCCGATGGCAGCGTGTTGTGCAGGGAGCACGCGCACCACGGCCTCGATGGCCACGGACGGCGGCGCCACGTACGTCACGCGCACCATGGCCTCGACGACCATGGTCAGTGGCGCCATGCGGAACACCAGCATCAGGAGCTCCACGAGCACGCCATTTTGGGGCCATGAAGCGGAAACTAGAGGAAGAAGATTTAAATAGGATGGATCACCAAGCATACATCATAAACCCATATATATATACCTCATCAAGGGAAACTGGGTCCTTCTAGTTACAAGAAATGGGAAACGACGCAATATTGGAAATTCAAGGCACGAAGGCTACAGATTCCAAGACAAAGGCGCCCCTTCACATCCAACATCATTCAAAGATAGCAATAAATCAGACAGCCTTGGAAATGCAACAGACGGAATAGTAGCGACAATTAAATCCATGCGCGTATCAAAGCGTTATCATAACCATAGACGGAAGTGATAGCTCACAGCAGACTACTGTCATCCTGGATACGTCATCAACATCAAAATAATCATCATCGCGCACAGTGGATGTGACAACTCAAAAGTCGCTTCAAACATAGAAGACCAAAAGTTATGCCTTCGTGTTGCTTATATTTTGTTTCTCTAACCTTGTCTTCTAATTTGATTCCATCAAAATAAACTCCCATCGGGAGCGCCTTATCAATTCTGACGAAATGAAGGCTATACAAATCACCTTACGAGGGTTGGAGTGACCGACTCACCTCAGGGTATTCAGAAAAAAACACCTCATTAAGGCTTCAGTGCATACTCGCCTCTAAAATAAACACTTGAGTGTTTACTCACAAGATTACACAAGACTAGAAGTCAATCGAGTGGTCACTCGCGTAAACTATAAACAAGTAACTGGCTCCCCGAGCGAGTACCCGAAAGCTTATCGGTTGCTCATACTATAAGTCCACTCGATCATTCTCCAAGTGGGTGCATTCTATATTGGCGATGCGCCCCTAATGTGACCTGGGTTACGATACACTATACCTCAGCTGCCACCCAAGCTTGCGTGTATGTAAGACCCCGCTGATCCGTCAGCCAGGCCAGGACTTGCCACATCGCGACTTCACTTCCGACCGTACCATGCCCAAGTGCATGAGTTAGATAAACCACTAACAGACGCATTAGGGTCGTATTCAGTACTTTCACTGGCGGCATTGATCCTATAAGTACTCAGCAGCATGGACCTTTCTTGACACCAGTCGTTCCCAACTTCGTCTCGAGGGACTCGAGCTTGATTGGGAAACTGTGGTATTTTCCGCTAGCGCAATTTACTAAGGCTCGATCCGTCGAGTGCCTTGGACCCATTAGCTTAGCATCCCTATCACAAAAATATATCTTACAGATAAACTTATACCACATAAACTAGCTTATCACGCGCAAAATCGACACGCACTACGACAACTATTGCAGATTGGAGTCCCTGCGCGACTCTTCGACTTCCCCAGGCACTCGGGGGCTACTAACGAGGGGGATATCCCCACGACTCCTCTACGTGAGGGTACCTGGTGCGTGTCAAGACCGACAACCCATTGGATGCTTCGACTGGCCCAAGATCAGCCCATCCGAAGCATTGACGGCTGCACCGACATGGAGTCCAAACCGACGTACTTTTATCCTAACTAACATGGCAGGTGCTATACCAAGTATTCGTCGAAAGAACCATGCCAAAGATGCTCCAATCACACGTGCTAAGATGCAGCAAGTGCACGACAACATGCTTCAACTGCAGCAAGCCATGGCTTTGCTTCTTAGCAAGCGCATTCCTGGACATGGCGATGGGGCTCGACACCGAACTCGCCCCGCTGCCCCATTTGTTACCATGGCTGCTCCTCGTTCTGTGAAGAACACATTGATACCAAACCTATGTAAGAAAGAGTGTCCACAACCCAAAACTCCACATATCAAGAGTGACAAAAATAGGGAGTTGAGAGATTCCACCAAACGCGAGGAAGAGAGAGTTTACTACAAGATTAGAGAGAGGAGTGAGCCACCACATGGTATTCCACCAAATTCGAGTGAGAAGATGAAAGAGATTTGTGATCCACAATCTGAAATTTCACAAACTAGGAGTGCCAAAATTAGTGAGCTGTGTGATGTAACCACATTTGAGAGTGAGCGCCTCCAACCTAATATTTGAGAGATGAGTGACTCACAACCAAATATTCCATACAATCAAAATGAGAGGATTAGTGAGTCCACCAAACACGAGGTTGAGATTGTTCTAGATGATGATAGAGAGATGAGAGCTCCACCACCAAACATTTCATACAATGAGGGTGAGAGCATTAGTGAGTTATGTGAGTCCACAAAATGAGATGTTGAGATTGATCAGGATGATGAGAGCGAGAAGAGAGATACACCAAAAAATAATCCACCCAATAAGAACGAGAGGATTGTTGATTTGCATGAGTCCACCAAATCTGAGAATGAGAGCATACAACACAAAATCAGAGAGTTGAATGATCCACCAAAGGAGAGGTAGGAAGATTATTCACTTACTAACAACTCGAAAAGTTCTTCTTCTTTGCATGATGTGCAGATTTTGAGACCATACCTTGCTGCCCTCTTACAACGATGGGAGGAGGAGGTCCAAGAACAATTATGGGGCACATGGAGTCCTACTACACATAGAGCATATGTGCATGTTTAGTTCCACAAGGGCATGAAGGTAATCAATGAGGTAAAACAAAAAAAGATCATCAATTTTGTTGCACCCAAAGGTATGTACTTATGAGAAACTAAAACAATGGCATGATGAAATCAGAGAACAAATATTTGGAACATCATCATCCATTAAAAAACATGTGTTTATCAACCTTGCGGATCCCACAATGATACCAAAAGCTTAACAATCACACATAAGTATTCGACATAGTCATTGCCTAGTTATTTTCTTGTGTCCTCATATATTTATATTGAAGACAATAAGGAGTTGAGGATTACTTCCTTCCAAGGGAAAGAGAGTGACATAATAAGGATCATGGCTGATTATAAATTTATACTCCATAAAAATGTTTGTTGGAAGGAACTACTGAGCCGAACAAAACATCATGTTGACATAAATAATAAGTTAGCAAAGTTGAATAATAATTATCATGAAATCTTTGCATTATGAATTGGTATTTCCCTCTTTTCTTTTGTGTGACAACCAACTAGAGTCGATGACAACTCCTTTTCAAGAGAGGGGGGATGATGAGTACATCACAATCGTCAACACATCACCAAGCATCTCTACACAAATTGTAAGATGTGACAAACAAATACATGATGAGATGCAACACGGTTCTAAGGTGACAACTATAATTGAAGATTTCATGTTTATTTTGCATAGACATTATATTTTTTTGGAAAAGGAGAATGACCCTCGTCCTCTGCATCAGGATGATGCATAGGGCCATGTTATTAATTATCCAACAAAACCTTACAAAGTAATATATCAATAAGTCCGAAGCAACCATCTTAACAACAAATGTCGCCGCCCCTATCGCATTGATGAAGAAATGGAGATAGTCGGGGTCGCGTACCCCGACCTCACACCAAAGTCTAACATCTAAAGCCGGATGCCCCAACCAAGCCAATGCCGGATCTGGGTCTCAAACCGGTCTGGCGCACTCGTAACGATAGCAGATGCTCCTGCTGCAAAGGCCGTCATCATCGTCCTCCACCGGTCCATCTTCAGATAAAAACTGATGCACCAACCTTGCCATGCCTGCCGTCGATGCCACCATAGCGCCAGATGACACCACCACCCTTCACGCGTCCACCATCACGCATTGTCACCGAGACCCTGATGCACCATGTCGCCGAGGCTCCACGTCATCGATTTATGTAATGAAATGCCGCTCCACCACTAAAACCGTCCACTGGTCCCTCGATCCAATGCGCACCTCCAAAACTGACGGCCCCAAGGGGAGAACGACACAAGAGAGTCGTCATTATCCGATCAAGTGATCTTGGGTTTCCCCTGGAGGTAGCGGATAACAGTGTGTAGCTTCTCCAACGGTGATGTCTTCAAGAAGAGAACGACGTAGAAGAACGCCGCCATCGCCGGCCTTGGCACCTGATGACCCTCAACTGTAGGGGATCGTTTGTAGCATTTTTGATAAATAAGAGTGTCGAAAACAACGAGGAGCGGAAAGTATTGTTAAGTGACTTTGGCAAAGAAATAACTGCAAACACTGAAAGATAACATTTTAGGCGTTTTCGGTATAAGCAACAGGAAGGTAAAAGCAAGAAAAGTAAGAGGCACTGAGGAGAAACAAGTGGCCCAATCCTTTTGAGCAAAGGATAGGCCTAGCAAGTGAACTTATAAAGGCTAAAGCGTTCTTGAGGACACACCGGAGAAATAGTCACGTGCTTTCGCCATATTCCTTATCGGTACTATGTGCTGTGTTGATAAGTGTTGAGTGGGTGAATCTATGCTAGCACACCTTCTAGACTAAGATAAGTGCACTCTTATGATTAAACATCTTGTAAGCATCCGCAAATACAAGATAGTAATTAAGGCAAAAGCCTAACCATAGCAATACGATCGATGATCCATTGTTCCCTTGTGCAAAAGCGTGAAAACTGGGGTTCAAGTTTCTGTCACTCCAGCAACCCACCATAAGCATTCTTTGTACACAATGCATTCCCCTAGGACCTTAATAAGGCGAAGTGTTGAGTGTTCGACTCACACAACACCATTACGAAAATAACAACACAACTTAAATATCAAACAACACATATTACTTCAACATCATATGCCTACAAGCAACAAGACTTCTCCCATGTCCTAAAGAACTAAAGTAACTACTCAAAAGACATAAAATAGATCATGATCAGAGGGGATAAATAGATGATAAACAATCTGGACACAATGATATTTCTCCAACAAAACTCAATAGCATTCATCGCACGGTAGCAATCAACACCGATAGAGTAGAGACGATAGATAGTATGGATTACAATACAAGTTAAACTTGTGAGATGAGATGGGATGGTGGTTCAGATGGTGCTGATGTTGGGGATGATGTTGATGATGATCTCGATGATTCCTGTGACGATGGTGATGACGATGGCGATGATCTCCCCTTCCGGGAGGTGTTCTCCCTAGCGGAATATGCACGCCAGAGATGTATTTTCTTCTCTGTAGTTTCTGCCACGGAGCGGTGGCGGAACTCATGAAACTCCTCCTGTTTTAGGGTTTTTGGGTGACGAGTGATATATAGGCCAGAGGGGGGAGCCGGGAGTGGCCCTAGGTGTCAAGGCGCCCTCCCGGCGCGCCCCAGGTGGGGTCCGCGCCAGGTGGCTTCCTGGGCACCCTGTGGCCCCCCTCTGGCTCCTGCTTTGCTTGTCCTCATCATCCTTCTGGAAAATGGCCTCCGTCGATTTTCAGGTAATTTGGATGTCTTATGCTTCAGCAACTCAGCGTCTACTTTTTACCGCTGAATCCTGCAGCAGCTGCTTCGGCATCGGAGAGTTGCAAACTGTGTAAAACAAACCAAAACAACACAAGAATAGCATCATAACATGAAATATTTCAATGAATAGGAAAGAATTACTATATAAAATAGTGATGCATTTTGGACGTATCAACTCACCCAAGCTTAGACCTCGCTTGTCCCCAAGCGAATACTGAGCTCGGTAAACCTGTCCACAAGTTTAGAGAGTGAAGTGTCGACAAATAGAATATGGACAAGAAGCATCATGATTTCTTCACCAAACTCAAGCATCCTCAACAGCAACCTCAACTCTTAAGGCCCTTATGAGAAAGTAATAACAACTAAAATCAAAAGTAGGGCTGAGAAAACTCATTAAATTATGGCAAACATATCCTTGGTCAAAGGACAACTAATAACTTTTACTTTTGCTCTTTCTCTTTATAATGAAACAATTTGAAGATTCTGAAAGAACAGGTTATTATTCATGAAGTGAAAATGTTAACAAAAAGGAAGATGCATGCTTAGCAAAGCTTTCGCTAATAACATATTTATCAAATGATAATGTCAACAAGGATGAGGCATGTCAAAAATTAATGCAGCATTATATGGATGAATCCTCATCAACATCAAGTGTCTGTTCTCTTTAAGGAAGGAAGTAAGTAGGAAAAACTGACTCAACATAAAAGTAAAAGGCATGCCTTGTTTATAGGCAAGCAGGGAAAACTCATGTGCTATCCTTAAATCAAACAGAATGAAAACAAATTTTGGGAGGTGCATAGTTCGTCAACGAATGCTAATAGATAGATCAATTACTTCTCAAGCTGGACAAGTTTCAAGGAACGGTTCCCAAGTGGGGACGATCACATCCCTTAATCTCCTTTGTTTATCACTGTCAACATTTCTGATTTCTCATAGACCAAGCGTGAAGGAGGGTTTGTTTGTTGTATTATATTATGAGCTGGGCGACTCATGCCAGTTCCTCCTCGTATTATGGGTTTGCAGATTAGACATGCAATCCCGGGGTAAAACTTGTCCAACTTAAGAAGATCATGAATTACCTACTACTTCCTCATGAGCTAAACAAGAGGCACAAAACAGAAGATTTTGAACATTTAAGGATAACACATAAATTCTATACTTTTAGGAGTGGTAGGAAATACCACGAATAGGAAGGTCTGGTGTACTCAAATGGAAGATATTGGTTTCAAGGTATGGATGCACAAGCAGAAATCTACTTGGCAAAGAGTTTGGCTAGCAAAGGCTTTGAGAGAACAGACAATTGATGCTAACTTAGATGCAAAACATATAAAGCATAAACATTAAGGTAAGCATAACACATCAAGTTGTCTTCCTTGTCAACATAACACTTCAAGCATAATAACATAAAGGTTTTGGCTATGTCGCTACTTGAGAAAACATGCATCTTGTCATGACCAAAGCTATGTTTGCCAAAATTAAATAAATTTTTTAGAGCCATACCTGATATAAGGTCAATACTCCCCATAAGAATCATCATATAAGGCCGATTGCGTGAAGAGAATACCGAGTGCAGCGAAGGAACCAATAGACTTCTCATTAATATTCCATCATAGATGACTCAACACTCACAGATACAAACTCTCCACAAAGGAGTGATAGACCTCAATGCAAACACCTATTTCATATAATAACTTCCCTAGACATAATACGACTCTACTGGACTCTAAAATACTAAGATAAAGATAAAGATACCGGGCACTCCCCAAGCTTGGAACAATCCAAGGGGATGCCATTACCCGAGGAGATTTACTCCTCATTCCTGTTGTTGTTGATCACGTAGTCCTGGACAAAGCGCTTCCATGGAAGAGGTTCTCCCGTCTCATGAGAGACTTCAGTCTCCAAGATCCTGCTTCCAGCACCTAAACCCATGCGAATAAACTTTAGTTCATACTCACAATTCTGGTTATGCAGATCATAGATCTGCCCTTGGAGCTCATCAATTCTTTCTTCTGTTGCGGTGATGCTTGACCACATCCCCCTCATCTCCTTCTTGTAGAATGTCTTTAGCTCTTTGATGAGCTTGATGTTGGCTTCAACACCGTGCTCAACCATCTTCTTGTACTTGAAGACTTCTTGCTCCTCTTCTTCTAGCCTGGCCTTGATGCTCCCCTCCTTGACAGGTTCCTTTAGATTTTCTTGGTGGAGAACCCCATCCTCCAACTAGACGTTTTGAGGGTGCTTCTTCACCTCAACGAGGTAAGGCTTGATGACGTTGACGATGAACTTGTCCTTGGGGGAACTTGGGGAAGACATGGCACCTAGGTGTAGCTAAAAGATTTCCTGGCAGAAACAGCTCGAAAAGAAAACACACGAAATCGCGAGATACGGTGCCGGGACTATTCGGGATAATATATAGAAAAAAATTCTGCAACAGAAGGAAGGCAACGAGCCAAAGCGGAGTCGGAGGCGGACTCTAGGGTGTCCAGGCAGCCTCCCGGCGCGGCCAGGAGGTAGGCCGCGCCAGGGGGGCGCCTGGGCCCCCTGGAGCTCCTCTCCAGCTATGATCAGGCTTCGAATTTTCCTAATTTTGAAAAATCTTGTAATATGGAACTTTTGTGGCGGTTCGCGATGTTTCCTTACCGTAATACATACCTTTTCTTATTATGTTCCTGCTGGCGTCTGAAACAGGGATGGAACATATTCTTCATGAGTTGTTGTGTGTATTAAATTTACATCAACATTGACGGGGTCTCCCTCCATGTAATGCTTGAGTCTTTGCCCATTCACAACTTGGGGTTTGGTGCCATCAAAATTGTTAATCTTGATTGCCCGGAGCGGTATACTTCTTCGATATGAAATGGCCCTTCCCATCTGGAAAGTAATTTACCTGGAGAAAATCTGAAACGAGATCTAAACAACAAAACTTTATCACCAACATTAAATTCACATTTCAGAATCCTTCTATCATGCCACTTCTTTACCTTTTCCTTAAATATTTTGCACTCTCGTAAGCTTCACTTCTCCACTCATCTACAGAAGTCAAGTTCATGAGACGCTTTTCACCGGCTAACTTTGGGTCAGCATTAAGCTCTCTAACAGCCCAGAAAGCTTTGTGTTCTAACTCTAATGGGAAATGGCAAGCCTTGCCATAAACCATCTTATGCGGAGACATGCCCATGGGGTTTTTGTAAGAAGTTCTATACGCCCACAAAGCATCTCCTAACTTCTTTGACCAGTCCTTCCTAGAACTGTTGACTGTCTTTTGCAAGATCAACTTGATCTCTCTATTGGTGAGCTCAATTAGACCACTAGTTTGAGGATGCTACGTTGAAGCAATTCTATGATTGACATCGTACTTAGCTAGAGATTTTCTAAAAGCTCCACGCATGAAGTGTGATCCTCCATCAGTCATGAGGTACCTAGGTACACCAAACCTAGGGAAAATTGCATCTTTGAGAATTTTCAAAGATGTCTTGTGATCAACACTCTCAGTGGGGATTGCTTCAACCCACTTGCTTACATAATCAACAGCCACTAAAATGTGAGTGTACTTGTGCGAGGGAGGAAATAAAATCAAAACCCCAACAATCGAAAGGCTCAATCACTAGAGAGTAATTCATAGGCATCTCATTCCTCCTACTAATATTACCAACTCTCTGACACTTATCACAAGATAAAACATAATTTCTAGCATCTTTGAAGAGAGTAGGACAATAAAAACCTAATTGGAGAACCTTATGTGCGGTCCTCTCACCGGCATGATGTCCTCCATAGGGACTATCGTGACATTGTCTGAGAATGTCCTTCTGCTCGTGCTCCGGTATGCATCTTCTCATGATCCCGTCCATACCTTCTTTGAAAAGACTAGGGTCATCCTAAAAGTAGTGCCTCAAATCATGGAAGAACTTCTTCCTTTGCTGAAATGTTAAACCTTGAGGCAAATACTTTGCAATGATAAAATTAGCATAATCTGCAAACCAAGGATCGGAAAGAGATTGTACTTTTACAACGACAAGTTGTTTGTCTAGAAAACTGTCGTTGACTAGGATGGGGTCATGCGGTATATCTTCCATTATTGAAAGATTGTCCGCCACCGTATTGTCTGCTCCTTTTCTATCAACAATCTGTAAATCAAACTCTTGAAGAAGGAGTACCCACCAGATGAGTCTTGGTTTGGCATCCTTCTTCTCCATAAGGTACTTAAGAGCAGCATGGTCAGTGTGAATAATGAATTTTGAATCAACAATATAAGGTCTAAACTTATCACAAGAAAACACTACTGCTAAGAGTTCCTTCTCAGTAGTAGCATAATTCTTTTGAGCACTATCAAGGGTTTTGCTAGCATAATGTATAACATTCAATTTCTTATCAACCCTTTGTCCTAACACAGCTCCAATAGCAAAATCACTAGCATCACACATAATTTCAAAGGGCAATTTCCAATCAGGTGGTTGTACTATAGGAGCGGTTATCAAATCTTTCTTAAGAACTTCGAAGGCTTCCTTACAATCTTCATCAAATACAAGACGAACATCCTTCTGGATAAGATTAGTGAGGGGTCTAGAAGTCTTAGAAAAGTCTTTAATAAATCTTTTATAGAAATGAGCATGACCGAGAAAACTACGAATACCTTTAATGTCCCTTGGATAGGGCATCCTTTCAATAGTTTCAATCTTCGCCTTGTCCACTTCAATTCCCCTCTCGGAAATCTTGTGACCAAGAACGATCCCTTCGTTAACCATGAAGTGGCACTTTTCCCAGTTTAAAACTAAATTTGTGTCCTCGCATCTCTGCAAAACTTTATTAAGATCGTGGAGACAGTGGTCAAAGGAAGTTCCATAGACGGAGAAATCGTCCATGAAGACTTCCACAATCTCCTCAAAGAAACCATGAAAAATAGCAGACATGCATCTCTGAAAAGTAGCAGGTGCATTGCATAAACCAAAAGTCATACGCCTAAAAGTATAAGTACCGTAAGGACACATGAAAGTGGTCTTATCTTGATCAGCAATATTAGCATGAATTTGAGAGAAGCAATAGTACCCGTCAAGATAGCAAAAGTGGGTGTTTTTGGACAACCTCTCGAGCATCTGGTCGATAAAGGGCATCGGGTAATGGTCCTTCCTGGTTGCCTTGTTCAACTTCCTGTAATCAATACACATTCTATATCCAATAACAACTCTCTAAGGTATTAGTTCATTTTTATCATTAGGAACAACAGTCATACCTCCTTTCTTAGGAACACAATGAACTGGACTTACCCACCTACTATCGGCTATAGGATAGATGATACCTGCGGCTAGAAGCTTGAGAATTTCAGTCCTAACAACGTACTTCATCCTTGGGTTCAGCCGTCGTTGATGATCAACAACTGGCTTAGAATCAGGCTTGAGATTGATAGTGTGTTGGTAAATCGATGGACTAATACCCTTAAGGTCATCAAGGGTATAGCCAAGGGCACCACGGTGTCTGCGAAGTGTCTCCAATAATGGCTCTTCTTCAAATCCTGAAAGGTTAGCATTGATAATAACATGATATATTTTCTTTTCATCTAAATAAGAGTACTTGAGCATATCGGGAAGTGGTTTGAGGTCAAACACAGGGTCTTCTTTCGGTTGTGCTAGGATTCCTAAAGGTTCAACTGGAAGGTTGTGCTTCAGGATAGCAGTTTGTCTTGTTAATATTTCGTCCAGCTCATTTCTTTCTTGCATATGCATATCATTCTCGTGGTCTTCCATATATTGCTGCAAAGGATCATTAGGAGGGATAGCAATGGAGGCAATATCTTCAATAATTTTATCATCACTAAGTAAATTAGTACCACGAGGCTGCTTAGAGAACTTAGAAAAGTTAAATTCATATGGCTCACCATTGAATTCAACAAAAACTTTACCTTTCTTGCAATCTATTATAGCTCCACAAGTGCCGAGGAAAGGCCTACCAAAGATAATAGGGAAAAAATATCTTGCACTGAATCAAGTAGTAGAAAGTCAGTAGGATACTTTACCTTTCCACATAGGACTTCAACATCTCTCACAATTCCAGTGGGAGAGATAGTTTCTTTGTTTGCTACATAAATAGTAACATCAATCTCTTCAAGTTCACAGGGTGAAATCTCACCCATGATCTCCTGATAGAGTGAATAAGGAATGGCGCTAGCACTCGATCCCAAATCGCATAGCCGTAATAATTGTGATCTCCTATTTTAACAGATACAACTCGTGTACCTGAAATTGGGCTTTTATTCTTGGCTGTGACAGCACAAAAATTTATAATGGAATCTGAAACATCATTAGTAACTAAATCTTTAACCACCGCAACTTGAGGATCGACCATGATTTGGTCCTCAGGTTCGTCAGTTCGTCTCTCACTTTTGTTTATTATGCCAGTCACAAAAGAGTGCACCCTCATGCTTGCAGGAAAATGGGGCTTTTCATATAAAACTGCAGGCAGAATAGGGTCAGCAACATTTATATCAACAGTTAATTCTGTAAAGGGTTTATGATACTGATCCTTCTCCTCCTTAGAAGAGTCAACGTGAGAGGCAAAGTTCTTACAAAAATCAATCATTAGCTGGGAATCAAGACCAATCTTAGAGAAAAAGGTATTAAAATAATCAATTTTCACATAGCTCTCAATGTAATCATGCTCATAATTTATAGCGGGTTCAATACCTTTGTCGATTTCCCAGTCTTCAGTGTTCTTCTGGATCCTCTCAATGAGATCCCATGTCTCTTCAACGCTTCTTTTTTGGAATACCCCACTAGAGGAGGCATCCAACATCTCCTTATTCCGACGAGAAAGCCTGGCATAAAATTTTGTACTTCCTACGATCCATATTACTTGTCCTAAAATTGATGTATCTATCACTAAAATGCATCTAGATACATCCATTTTAAGACAAGTAATATGGATCGGAGGGAGTAAGTATAATTTCTTTGGAGAGTTCATGAATAGGACATTTGAACGTTAGGGACTTCAGCCTCCCCCAAGCTTGAGCGACGCTCTCTCCGTCACGTGGCCAAAAGTTATATATGGTGTTCCTGTCTCGAAGAATTTCATGAAGAGGATAAAACTTTGTATAAAAGAGAGACATAAGCTCTTGCCAATTAAGAAAATGTGAGTTATCGAGGAGCTTATACCAATCTAAAGCTTTATCTGTAAGTGATACGGAGAATAATTTCTTCATAACGAACTCCCTGGACACACCTACATGCTTGAATAATGAACATAGTTGTGATAAATATAGCAGGTGTTCACTTGGATGTCTGTCTCCTGCATAACGGTTAGCCAAGACATAATCGATAATACTAGTTGGTATTTTATAAGGCACAATTTCAGTAGGGGTAGGAGTGACCACCACAGTTGTGGGGCGTTTCCCCATAAACAATGAACCAAGAGTAGAGGTGTCCATGAGGACAAAAAGGCAGCAACAGCAAAACAAAAATATAAAAGCTTCCTTACCAGCTTCACTTACTAATAGCGCTACGCTCCCCGACAACGGCGCCAGAAAATAGTACTTGATGACCGTCAACTGTAGGGGATTGTTCGTAGCGTTTTCGATAAGTAAGAGTGTCGAACCCAACGAGGAGCAGAAGGTATTGGTAAGTGACTTTGGCAAAGAAATAACTGCAAACACTGAAAGATAACTTTTTAGGGGTTTTCGGTATAAGCAACAAGAAGGTAAAAGATAGCAAAGTAAGAGGCACTGAGGAGCAACAAGTGGCCCAATCATTTTGAGCAAAGGATAGGCCTAGCAACTTAACTTATAAAGGCTAAATCATTCTTGAAGACACACGGGAGAAATAGTCACGTGCTTTCGCCATATTCTGTATCGGTACTATGTGCTGTGTTGATAAGTGTTGAGTGGGTGAATCTATGCTAGCACACCTTCTAGACTAAGATAAGTGCACTCTTATGATTAGACATCTTGCAAGCATCCACAAATACAAGATAGTAATTAAGGCAAAAGCCTAACCATAGCAATACGATCGATGATCCATTGTTCCCTTGTGCAAAAGCATGCAAGCTGGGGGTCAGGTTTCTGTCACTCCGACAACCCATCGTAAGCATTCTTTGTACACAATGCATTCCCCTAGGTCGTTAATAAGGCGAAGTGTTGAGTGTTCGACTCACACAACACCACTAGGAAAATAACAACACAACTTAAATATCAAACAACACATATTACTTCAACATCATATGACTACTAGAAACTAGACTTCTCCCATGTCCTCAAAAACTAAAGTAACTACTCACAAGACATAATAGAGATCATGATCAGAGGGGATAAATAGGTGATAAAAAAATCTGGACACAATGATATTTATCCAACAAAACTCAATAGTATTCATCACACGGTAGAAATCAACACCGATAGAGTAGAGATGATAGATAGTACTGATTACAGCACAGATTAAACTTGTGAGGTGAGATGGGATGGTGGTGGAGATGGTGCTGATGTTGGGGATAATGTTGATGATGCCCGTGACGATGTTGATGACGATGACGATGATCTCCCCTTCCGGGAGGTGTTCTCCCCGGCGGAATCTGCCCGCCGGAGATGTCTTTTCTTCTCTGTAGGTTTCCGCCACGGAGCGGCGGCGGAACTCATGAAACTCCTCCTGTTTTAGGGTTTTTGGGCGACGAGTGATATATAGGCCAGAGGGGGGAGCCGGGAGTGGCCCCAGGTGTCAAGGCGCCCGCCCGACACGCCCCAGGTGGGGGCCACGCAAAGTGGCCGCCTGGGCACCCTGTGGCCCCCCTCTGGCTCCTGTTTTGCGTGTCCTCGTCATCCTTCTGCAAAATTGCCTCCGTTTATTTTCAGGTAATTTGGAGGTCTTCTGGTTCAGCAACTCAGCGTCTACTTTTTACCGCCGAATCCTGCGTCTGCTGCTTCGGCATCGGTAAGTTGCAAACTGTGTAAAACAAGCCAAAACAACATAAGAATAGCATCATAACATGAAATATATCAATGAATAGGAAAGAATTACTATATAAAATAGTGATGCATTTTGGACGTATCAGCACCTGGCCTAGGGCAGGGTTTTCACCAGGATCTTCTTGAAACCTCCATCCAACTTCATGTGCACAGAACCACCATTGATCTCCGCCGCAATGCAGCGAGCATGCCTCTCTGACCAAATCAGATCTGACCGGAGGAAATATTCCACATGCAGATCCGTACCGAGATCCTCGCGAGAGCACACCGCCACGCGCCCCTGTTGCTGGTTGTCGTGCGCTGCCGTGGCTGTCCACCGCGCGCCTCCATGCTGTCCTGGCCGCCGCGTGCCACCACGCTGACGGTGGCCACCACGCCACCAAACCGCTGCGGTCGGACACTCGCTGCCGCGTTCGCAGGCACTACGGAAGGAAGAGGCTTGCCGCCGCCGACGCCGCACGGGCTTTTCCCGACAACGCTAGCCGGCAGCGGCGGGGTATATAGGGGAGGGAGGGGGGGGAAGGGTGCATCCCGAGACGCCCCGGTGCGGCGCGGCGGCGCTGCACGGGAGCGGGAGTGTGGGAGGCAACGAAGGGGGAGGAGAGGGGCAGCGGCATGAGAGGAGGCGGTGACGGCGGAACTGCCCTTCTTTTTATCTCTTGTAGATCAAAGAAAGTCGAGGACGAGTCTTCATCAAGGAAGGGAGGATGATGAGCACATGGATATGCCATACATGACATTTCAATGAAGGGTACAATTTAGTTGGAAAGAATTACTAAATCAAATCAAGGAAGCACATGATCAGGTGAACGCTAACTTAAGTTTATGTTATAAACTTGTTGAAATGGATGTGCTTTCATCTTCATTATTGTTGGTTGAACCCAGGTACACAATGAAGGAAAGAAACAACATATAAGATAATGAAGAAACAAGTTGAAGAAAACAATTTTCGAGTGAATGTGTTTTCTACAGATTTTTTGCCTCTGATCTTTGGCTGAGCTACACCCAAGGGAAAAGAGACGGGGCCTTTGGGGTATATCACCAGAAGATACATCAAACTTACTTTCCAATGCAAAAAACCTCTGATCATTTGGATTTGTGAGTTAAAAGTTCTAGCCATTCTCGGGGAAGGTATCCAAGCTGTCAATGCTTCGCGAATTTCTGAGGAGCTCCCCAACAACTCCCAAAGTTAACTGCTTATTCCCCCAAGAAAGCCATCCAAAGCTGCTTACTTTTGAATCATTTTCACACCTAACCAAGGGGAGTTGTCCCTACTATAAAACCACATCTCCCCCATCTTTTTATAGCATGGTTAATAGTACCGCCGGCTGTTGGCTATAAGGAGATGCTATGTCATCTATAGCCAAGCTTATAGCCAACTAGTACAATAGTTAGCTATAAACATGTACTACTTTATTGATATATGGTCCACATGTCTGTCTCACAAAGTTCCTAGGAGCACGTGCTGCAGCTGACTACTAATTTGTATCCCACTTCTCTTCTCTCTCCTCTCCTTTCTCCTCGAACTAAGAAAAAATATAATATTTTGGTGCTTACAGCCTGCTGATTATATCTTATTGTACTTGCTCTTAGAAACCTTTGTCAAACCATTCAACTACAAGATTATGCAGCAAGACTGCTAGAGAGATCCAAGTGATCCTTGCTATCTTTGCTCTTGTGAGTTCATCCAGATTCGCGAGAAGGAGCCTTTGGTTCCGCCTAATTCGTGTTGTACGGCTCCTGCTGTTTTGTGTGGGCTAGTCCCAGTTTGTGGTTCTGCGATTGTTTGGATAACGGGTTGGAATTCTTGTAGCTCCGGTCAGCCATCCTCAACGTACGGGTTTCATCCAACCTTGGCAGGTATAAAGCTAGTTATCCCGACTGCTTGCAGCTAGTTATCCCACCCGATTCGATCCTACAACGTGAAGACTGGGACACCCTCGGGCGTGAACTCGTTCATCGGGTTTGCACCTATCAGAAGAGAAAGAAAATTTGCGTCGTGGTTTTACCGTTGGACACTGGAATTTCTTCGCATGTCCTCTGTCCGTTTCGGCGACCCAAACGGAAAAAATGTCCGCCAAATTTACGTCCGTTTGGGTCGGCCCATTGGAGTTTCCCTAAGATGGGTGGCCGAAGGGGGTTTTGGTGGAGAAGAGTATTGTGTTACGTGTAAAGAAAGTGAATGGGTTTTTTCCTTCCCGATTAAACGAATTCAAGTGCCACTTGGTACTGTTCTGTACCACTTCATATTTATCAATGCTTTGTGCGATTTTTCTTTTAGCATCATTGTGATGTTTAGTTCCTAAACAGAATGCCAAGTTCGAGATTTTTTATCAGTGTTGAGTATATTGACTGTACTAGGAAAGTTAGGATGGCGTAGGATTTGTTGTACCTTGACTTGCACTCAGTTGATCATTGTACCCCCATGAGGTTCGAGCAATAGATCAAAAATTTCATCAACCCTATTCTATCCTTCTACATGGTTTTAGGTTAACCGATGAACCCTAGCCATCGCCCCGTCCGTTCCGCCCAGTGCCGCCCCGAGGGCCGCGCTGTCTGTACCTAGGGTTCGTTTCCTTGGACCGGTGGCCCTATAGATTGTACGAGCAAAGTTTTGCCCTTAGGTTTTGGATATTGTTTAGCAGAACAATAGAAGAACTAATATTGCTTGCAAGTATAAACATATATTTAGGTTCCTGAATATCAAAGAATAAGGGTAGAAGGTCAAAGAACAACTCAAGGCAACAAATCTGTACCATGATGACGAAGCCTTTGAAGAAGGACGACTCCTAAAAACATCCTTGAGATAGAGAAAGTCAACGAAGAGAAATTGGAGCTGAATGATTACGTAGTCTTTTTCTTAGTTTCTTTTATATTCTTGAGTCGTAGATAAGTCGTACTATAAAAAGGGGTTAGTTAGTTGAGATCTAGGTCGAAGTGAATTTGCTCTACTCAACACAAAATCCAGAAAGTTGTGCTAAGAAGAGAAATATCACTGAGAACTGAGTTATTGCTCGAAGGCAAAGCCATCGCACTTTGTGCCTCCGAGAGAGAACTCTTTCGGTGAGTCGGCTTTCTTGTTCCTCAAGTAAACTTGCGCATTGATGAGGAATCCGACCATTGTGGACACGCGTAAGGCTGTCACATCGGGTCACATCCGTAGTTTCGCCATTGGGATCGCCACCTATAAATACCCCACACCCACCCGCCATTTGCGGTTGGCTGCTCCACTGAATATTCTCAGACACAAGATATGTGAGCATCTTAAGGAAGATCTCGAGAGAAAACCCACGTCCACTTTGAGTTGAGCAATTCACCGAGACTTAGGTTGAGATTAGCTGAACTTTTTATCTTGGATATCTGCAAGTCTCCTAGACGGTTAGAAGTCTCCTTCAGCAGTCAAAGAGAAATTGTCTCTGCGAAGAGAAAGTTTGTGAAGGTTTCAGAGATGTCCTGATCATCTACCTCGAGTAAAAAATGTCAAGCTCGAGGAGTTTGTTGCAGAGAGGAATAGGACAGAGAGAGGTTTGCTCCTATGTTCAATCACAAGTCCCTCCATCCAGACGTAACACTTTGCAAAGTGTGAACTGGTTTACCAAACATCATCGCGTCAATAGTCTCGTTCTACATTCAACACTTTCCCTTCAGTACTATTGTAGTTTGACTTCTGTGATGTTTTATCTTGATGTTTACCTTCGTCGTAGTTAGGATTTCCATGTTTCCTTTTGTTCCTATAAATCTTGTTTCCCATCAAATTTTCTGTTAAGATTTTTCTATTGTTGCTGTGAAACCGCTTCTCTTTTGGTACGAAAATTTGAAGTGACCATTCACCCCCTCTCTCTCTAATCCTTCTTCTGCTTTCAACTGGTATTAGAGCTAGGCACTCCCTACGCTCTGCGTGCTAAGGACTAACCACCTGGAGTGTTGTTAGTATGTTGGTTTTTAAGCTATCCGCTCAGGAGAGCCGATTCGTGTGTTCGATGGAAATGACTATCCTTTCTGGAAGGACAAAATGATGATAAACATTGTGTCTATTGATCCTGAATGCTGATGTCTGGTAAAGTATGGAGTTGCTGTCAAAGATGCCTCTAAACTGATTGATCTTGAAAAGAAGCTGCAACTGCTCAACAAACAAGTCTGGGTGTTCATCACTAATCACATGAATCATGAGCAGTATGACCTCTTGAAGAACACTGCCACTTCTAAAGAGGTTTGGGACTATATGGATAAAGTAGGTGAAGATGTTTCCACCCAGAAGGATGCCAGAATTTATAACCTTCGAAGAAAATTCCACCGGTTCAAGCACCGTGATGGTGAATCTGTGACGTCTACATACAATAGACTTTGCAGGTTAGAAGGCGAGATGAAACCCCTCGGTGCTACTGATGTCACTGATACTATGGTGGTGAGGACTTTGCTTCATTCTCTGGATGATTTCTTTGCTCACCTCGTAATGACGATCAAGGAGAGATCTGATTTCAGAAACCTCAAACCTGCTGATATTATTGAGAGACTCAAGACTCATGAAATGGAAGAAGAATAATGCCATGATGTAAATGGGTCGATGTGACGCCCCCAAAATCAGACTGTGTACAATAATCATACACGCAAGGTACACGATCGAGATTAGGGATTCACGGTGAGATATCACACCACAACTCTACAAATAAAATAATACAAGCTGTTTAATACAAGCCAGGGGCCACGAGGGCTCGAATACAACAGCTCAAAAGCACAAATTTAGCGAAAGCAATAGTATCTGATTACATACACAAGAATACAAGGTTGCCTTAAGAAGGCTAGCACAAATAACAATAGATCGAAAAGGCGAGGCCTCCTGCCTGGGAACCTCCAAACTACTCCTGGTTAACGGGGAACTCGACGTCGTAGTTGGCGCCTCCGGGGTACTCCTGCTCCTGGGCTCCAACGACGACTGCAGCGGTCGATCAGGCAAAACATAAAGGGGAAATAAAGCAAGGGTGAGTATCTAGTATACCCGCGAGTCTTACGTCCGCTACTAAGCATTTATGCATTTGTATCAAATGGAAAGGGGAGGCTGTATATAGTGGACTGCAAGGTAGAAATCAGAATAGGGGTAAGAAGCTAGGCCTATCGAAGACTAGCATCTTTTGACGTGTCTTGCAGCATGAGAAGAGAAACAACCAGCAGTTTAATAACATGAATGTAATAACAATGCAGCAGAAGTTGCTGCAGCATTGTATAATAGTAAGTTGTAATAATTAATAATAATAATGCCTCCAAGTTCCCCTCCTCGAGTTCCCGGCGAGGAAGAAAACCCGAACCATACAGTTTAATAGTAGTAGTTTGTAGTGGTAAGATCCAGCTTCAGCATAAAGCGCCCTGTTACTGTGGACACGGCTATTCGAATAGATTAATCTTCCCTTCAGGGGTGCACTGGCGTGACTCTACGACGCTCGGATCTCCAGGGTGGCGTACACCTTGTGAGGGAACACCCCATCGAAGCTATCCGACACAAAGTAGCCTATCCTTCGGAAATCAACAGAGAGGTCATCCGCTGGACTATATCCTTTGTACGCCGGGCTTTGGACCCTAACCCGAACGTACTCCTGAACGATGTGTGACTGGCCGGTGAAGAAAAATCAAAGCAAATACAAATATACTGCTCGATCAAGAGAAGACAACACCACTTCCCGGCAATCATCCCGCGGTACTGCTGACGTCTGAAGACCATCGAAAAAGACTACGATGCAGGGGAGCCCACACTCCTCATCTCATTTGTAGGTAGTGTGTACAAGCCAATAGGCAACTCAAGACATCCGCCGAACCATTTAGCATTTTAATTAACCTGCGTGACAACCATTATCGTTGCCTCGACTTAACTGACCCGCGGACAACGACAGCAATCAGGACCACCAGTACATCGGTGCCTGCCCTGTCGTCCCACCAAGTCACTGCAGTTACCAACAAGGTGAACCGACTCCTTACCTTATCTCGCATGTGCTCTTGGTAGAGCTCAACTTTCGTGGTTTGGTAACTCTCGCGAGATACGAGCAGGGGCCAAGCACGCCAGTAAAGTCAGTCGTACCCTCCCTGTCGTTCCCGACGCAATACCACTCGCGGGCACCGTTGGGTCACCCGACTTCTTACCTTAAGGACAACCGGGGCTCAGGACCCTAGAGCGGCTATACAGAGTCAGCAAAGAGTGGAGTACGAGGATTACTACTCGGTAGCTCCACTTGATGTGGCTCGACAGAGCCAAGCTAGGGGGCCTTAGGCGGTGTCTGCATTGTACCATACCTGTTACAGTTAATATATTGTATCCGCATTCACTCCCCTGAGTGATCACGACCCGCTATCTAATCCTAGTTGACTAACAAAGTGCAGGGCTCACTGCTGAATTTAATATATAATTAGACAACATAGGATAAAGGAAGGTACATCAAGGGGCGACAAAAACAGGCTATGCAATTGAATAGGATTGTAACGTAGCAGCAGCAGTAACCATGCCTAGTGCAAGAAATGTACGGAAAAGATAGGCGATATCTGGGGAAGAGAATGGCTCTGCTTTCCTGGTAGCTCGATGGTAGGGGTAGGGTTGTCGACGAAGTACTCATACCCGGCAGCGGGGTAGTCGGCGGTAGCAGCGGGGTCTACCGGAGAATAAAGGGGGGAGAAACAGTAAATATAAAGCAAACATAACAAACAGATGCATGACTTGATAGATGCAATGTTAACGGTGTTCTAACGCAGTGCAATGCACGTTGCTCGGAGCGAGAATTCATCCGGGGATGAAAAACCGGCTCCGGGTGATTATCGACAAACGGCCCAGAGGGGGGATGTCGATGTTCGTTGTGTTAGAGGGTTGTGGTTGACGTATAGATAGCGTATCCATATTCATTATATTTTTCTGATCAATTTTGATGTATAAAGTTTTTGAATCTGACTTACGGTTTAAAAGATATTCATTTTTAAAGTTTAAATCATTTTAAAAGATTTCTTAATTATTTTTATTATTAAATCCCAACATTATCCAGAACAGTGAAGTTTCACTGGTCAAACCTGACACAGGGGACCCACCTGTAAGGTTGACTGGTCAACTGACCAGTGGGTCCCATATGTCATCCTCACACCGGCATAATAAAACATTTTATTTATTTTAATAGCAATGGGCCAACATGTCATTGACTAGGGGTTAATAATAATCAAATAGATTTAATTAAGGGGATGACCCACATCTAATAGACATATTAACTATCTGTTTTAATTAGTTTAATTCATAGGTTAATTAGGGAGCATGGCCCACATGTCATAGGCCAATTGATTTAGCAGATTAATTTTTTTAATTAACTCAAACAGGGGTAGGGGGAGGTTACGCCCCCGCTGGCACAATCGTGCCCACGTCGTGCTTGCCTCTGGCGAGCCAGGGCACGACGGCGAGCGGGAGAGGGACGTCGGCGCGACGGCGTCGCGGCAACGCGCACGCGCGCATGCAAGATGGGCCCCGGCCAGGCCAGGCCGCATAGAAGCGGCAACGGTGAGCGGCACGGGAGCTCACTCCCGTCCATGGCGGCCTCATGGGTCACGACCCTAGGGTGGCCGAACGACGGGGGAGAGGGAGGGAACCGGCGCGGCGGCTTACCGTGAGGGCAGGGAAGAGGTCTGGGAGGCCGAAGGGGGGCAACAGCGAGGGAATTTGCGAGGCGGGGCGGCGGCCGGGGCGGAGAGGTTGGGCCCGATTCGCGCGACGTAGAGCCTCCCGGCGTCGACTGAGCACGCGAGGAGACGAGGAGGGCGACGACGGTGCTCCTGTTCAAGCCGGGGCGAGCTCTCGTCGTTGTTGGCCGCGGGGAAGACGGCGGCGCGGCCACGGGTGCTCGCGGTTCTAGCGCGCGACGGAGGGCAGCGAGCAGGGGAGAGGTAGGGGGCGCGCTAGGGTTAGGGTTCCTGCAAGGCGCGGGGGGGGGGGGGGTGCGGCCTTATTCCGGCCGGTGGCCGTGGGATGGCCGACAGCGAGCCAGGCGCGGCCATGGCCGGCTCGGATGGCTGCCACGCCATGCCCCTGTCTCCCCTCTGTACGGAGGTAGGAGAAAGCCGGCGTGGGTTGGGCTTGGCCCGGTGGGGGGAGGGAAGATGGGATTTGCCCAGAGCGAGGAATAAACCCCTTTTTTATTTCTTTTGTTTTCCTTTTTTTTCTTCTGTAATATTTTGATTTACTAGCTTTAGCATTTTCTAAAAATATGGAACTTGCCCCAAAATTAGTGTTGTACCCCAAACCAGTGTTATAAAAAGTTTGGGGCATTTATAAATTCATTTGATATTTTATTTAATCAATAAATGATTAAAAAGGATGGATTAAACTACTGTTTGAATTGTTTGATTTATTTTATAACTTAATAAATTCCCATACCCACATGGACATGGTCCACTGAATATTGGTGATTTAACAAAAGTGGTTCCACAATTTTTGGACAAGTTTAATTGTCACATGATTTTTGATATTGACAAAAGGCATTTTGAACTTGTTTAATGGCAAAGATGATTAAGACAAGGATTAGCAACAGTGGTTAACAACAGTAATAGTCATTACAAAAATGATTACTGTTACAGTCACTGAGGGTGTTACAGTCGAGGAGAAAGCCCCATGCCCTGAAAGCAAGAGCCTCACGTGATTCCTCTTTGGAAGTTGGTTTTGTATCTGGCTTTGAATCTGATGATCCTGAAAGTATTGGAAAGGACCTAACTCTTGTCATGAAGAAAGATCACTTCATCACCGAAGAAGAACTACTTGTCAAGACACTCAAGAGATTCCTCTCGACATCGTTCACAAATAGGAAACCGCTCAGCGAAGGATAACTCATGCTACTAGTGCAAGAAAACATGCCACTATTTTGCTAATTGTCCTCTATGGGAAGTCTAAGCTAAACCCAAGCATTCGAAGAGTAACTCCTCAAGCAATCCTCAAAGATCAAGTAGAATCTTTGATTTGAAGGAATATGAGTCCAAGTCCCGAAAGGAAAAGAAATATGATTCTGATGATGAAAATAAAAAGAAGTATCATACGAAGCACGGGGATTCCTCCTCGAAATACTCATCCCGTAGAAGAACCTCTCACCGTTCCAATGCTTATCTAGGAAAAGAGATGAATTCTGATGAGGATGCCTTTGGGTCCAATGCTGAATCCAAAGAGCAGTGAATCACCCACAAGCGCGTTCTTCCTCAAGAATAGTAGTGAAGACGAATCTCCTTCTTACTGCTTCATGGCTAAGGCTTCTAAGGTATCATCTAAGAAATCTCCCTATGATACTTCTGATAGTTCCTCGTTTGAGTGCAATTCTAGAGTTAGCTACAACAAACTTCCTAAAATTGCCTCCATCCAACAAAATGAACTTGAAAGTATGAGTATAACTATTAATAAATTTGAGGCATTGTTGATCGATGAGATTGAGAAAGATCAAACTTTAACTAATGAGCATTTTGCTTTGAAGGAAAAGTTTGAAGAACTTTCCACTCGACATGATCTTCTTTTAGTTGACTATGAGAAGCTTACTTATGAATTCCTTCAAAGGGAGATGGCTATCGAGAAACTGAAAGAGGCTCATGAAGATCTTGAGAATGTAAATCTCTCACTCCTTGATCAATAGGGTCCGCGTGAGAAAAATGAATCTGTTTCTCTTTGCTTAACTTGTTTGGAACGAGAGAAAACTAATTCATCTATTGAATCATGAAAAGGAAAGGAAAGTATTATTATTGATGATGATAATCCCTCCGTCGAGGAATATCATGCTGTTATCGAGGAACTCCTCAGGTTGAAAGAATTTCTTGAAACATGAATGTTCAAAAGTGTACAGGGATACCAATACCTATGCGATATTCTTAAGAAGGAAATTATTCATAGGAAACCTCGTAAGGAAGGTGTCGGTTTCGAAGGTAAACTGAATGCCGGTGTCACCTACTGGAAACCTGAGCAGTAGTCTAAAATTGTGTAGGTGCTAGCAAAAGAAAATCCCATTGATATTGATAACCTTCCAGGTTTCAGGTGCAAGATTGATACTATCATCGTTGATGAATCACTTGATTCTGATTATAAACTATTCAAAGATAATGATGGCAAAGTTATTGCTCAATATGTTGGTGCTAACTACAGGAATGGCTCTCCAAAGAGACAAATTTGGGTGCTCAAGTCTCTCGTAGAGAAACTGCCTACTAACCATTCTATGTAGGGAAAGGTTGTGATTCCACCATGTCCCTATTACTCTCTTGAAAAGAGAAATGACCCCCTTATGACTGAATCCAGTGCACCCCAGAAAGATTATGAGAAATTTAATCGCTATGTTTATCATCATAGAGGAAACCGTGATAAAAATTTCTTATGCTCGCCAGTACACTAACCCTCCCCCGAGGAGAAACTATGCTTGTAATTCAAATTTTTCTTGTCGTCTTGTGAACTCAACTGCCGCTTTTAACTCACCTACTCAGAAGTGGGTGGTTAAGAAAAAACTAATTCTTCTGTAGGACTATGTCTTCGGTGGATCTTAATGGATCATGAACAGTGGTGGAACTAATTGTATGACCGGAGACAAAGAGTTGTTAACCGAAGAAAAAATGAATGAATATTCTTAGAGATATATTACCTTCGGTAACAACAATAAAGGGAAGGTACTTAGTTTGGGAAGGTTGCCATATGGAAGGATAAACATATTGATAAAGTCATGCTGGTTAAGTCTCTAGGATTTAATCTTATGTCTATATCTAAGTTATGCAATATTGGTATGCTTGTTCCGTTCTCCGCCACTCGTTGTGTAGTTTTCTCGCAGAATGATTACACGTTTATCTTTGAGGGCTACAGGAAAGATGACTTGTATATTGTGGATTTCTCTTTGGGCCCTGCAATGCCTACCTGCTTAATTGCCAAAGCTACAGAAGGTTGGATATGGCACATAAGACTTGGTCATGCAGGAATGGGAAATCTTCACACTCTTCTCAAGAAGAAACATATTCTTGGCCTTAACGAAGTAAAATTCGATAAGGATTGCCTATGAAGTTCCTGTGAAGCTGGGAAGGTCGCAACTACATCATTCAACAAAGACAATCATGACCACTACTCGGCCCCTAGAATAGCTTCATATGGATCTCTTCGGTCAACAAAACTATGCCAGTTTTGGAGGTAACAAGTATGGTCTAGTTATTGTTGATAATTTTTCTCGCTTCACTTGGGTTTTCTTTCTACATGACAAGACCAAGGTCATAGAAATATTAAATTCATTCCAAGAGAGCTCAAAATAAATATGATCTTACTCTGATGCATATCCAAAGTGATAATGGCATGGAATTCAAAAATATATATATCTAAGAATTTCTTGATGATTATAGCATTACGCATGAGTTCTCTACCACATATACACCACAACAAAATGGTGCGATTGAAAGGAAGAACCGTATACTTATTGAAATGACCAGAATTATGCTTGCAGAATATCAAACACCAATCAGAGTTTAGGCTGAAGCTATCAATACTGAATGCCATATTATCAACAGGGTTTACCTACACAAGTTTCTGAAGAAAACATCCTATGAGCTCATTACCGGTAACAGAACCAGTGTTTCATATCTTAGAGTCTTTGGTGCTCCATGCTACATTAAATATATGAATCACATTTCTAAGTTTGCCCCTAAGGCACATGAATGGTTTTTACTCGGTTATGGTTCAAACTCTCACACATACAGAGTTTATAACTCCTACTTTGGGAAACTTATGGAAACTGTAAATATGAGGTTTGATGAAACTAATGGCTCTCAAAAGGAGCAATTACCTCAAGTGCTAGACGAACCACCTCTAGATTAAGTTATCAGATCAATGGCTATTGGAGACATTCTTCTTGTCGATACAAATGCTCGTCACAATGATGATGATGTAGATCCCTTGTTCCCACACATAGCCCGGGGCGTAGGAGATCCAAATCAGAATCATGAAGACATTGCTGAACTGGACGAAGGAGAAGCCTAGGCCGAAGCAAATGTCCCTCACGAAGGAAATGCTGATGTAACATCCCAATTTTTCTAAATTTGGATGTTAATCAATCATCTTATGCATGCCATGCTTTATCTGCATTATCTGGATTTTTTGGAATATTTAAAATATTTTTCAACTTAAGGCAATTTATTGGAGAGGATATAAAATGAGTTATCCCCTATTAAATAAGGTTGAAAAATATTTAGAATGTTATTTGAGTGTTCTTGGAATTTTTTTGGAGATTATAATTACCTCTAAAAATATTTTAGGGATTTTTATAATGCTCAGAAAGTTTGTATTGCATTAAAATGATTTATCAAATATTGCGTTATAGGTGGAAAAGTATTTCCAGTAAATTGTTATTTATAATTTATTTTAATGTTGATGCACTTTTAAAAATATAATTTTAATATTTTAAAAAGTTCCCTCGGCGTCGTTGACTAAATAAAAACGTTTTTAAAGAATGGAGTATTCGCAGCTGGGCCACCAGCCGGTCCAGTAGCATGTTTTCGCCGCTGGCGCAATTTGAGTCCAAGTTGCATCCGAGAAAAATATATTTCTTTTCTTTGTGCCTATATATAGAATTTTAGAAAAAAATACTTTTTATTTTTTTGCAAAAACCCTAGCGGGACCAGCCTAGTCACTGCAGCCGTCGGATCCTGTCGCCTCGGACCGCCCCCGTCGGCCGACCCCGCCGTCGTCGGACACTGCTGGAGACGCGCCGCCACCATGCGCCACCGGCCACCGCGGCCTCCAGCCGCGCCACCCCGACGCCCGGCCGCCGCCACCGGCCGCCGCCTCGCCGGAGTTGAGGTGAGCTCCGCTCATAGCCGTCGTATCTCGATCCAATGGTCCAGATCGGCAGGATCTGGATCTGGATCTATGGTTTGCTTTTCCCCCGGTTAACGGGAGTTAACTTCGGTTTTCTAGTTAACCGCGGTTGTCCGTTTATTTTTATTGAGCTAACGGTCGCCATAATGTCACCGAAGCGAAAGCGGTTCATCCCGTAGTGACGATTGCGTGTTCGCGATGAAAATCTTATTTTATTTATGGATGAGCCCTTTTTCTCAGATTTGACTCTAGAATCGTTTTAGCTATATCTTTTAAACCGTGTACCCGTTTTAGGTAATTATTTTTGCGCTCTGACCGTAGTGCAAATTAGAACATACAAATTACATTTTGAACATTTTTGCACAATTTGAATTTGAATTTGTTCATATTCAAATTCAAACTTTCGAAAACCGTATCTTGCAAACGATGAATCCATTTTCGTTGATTCCAGTTGTGTTGGACTCCTAATGACTAGTAGAATAATTGTAGCTAATACTCGTTCTTGCTGTTGGGAGTTTTATTTGATTGTTTTCTGTTGATATTATTTGATGTTATGTGAGTATGTTTATTGACCGATGACTTCATTGAACGTATAGATTCTGTGGAGTGCATAGAAGATCAGAAATAAGCGTTAGAGTACTTAAACACCGTTAAAGGCAAGTTACACTTTTGACATTGCACATCTTATGTTTTATATGCATGTGAAAGATTATTATGTTGTCTTGAAACCTGGTATAGGATAGCCATATGTTTTATTTGATCCTTATATCCAATGTTGTCATGTTTTAGTATTCTTTGTGTTATTTGATTGTGTGCTTTGTGTTGTTACGACAGACATGGGGTGAATATTATATTATTCAAGTGGTTTGTGACAACATTAATAGTTAAATAGTAGGTTGAAATTGATGTACTTTAGAGTGGTTTTGCATCCTGAGGGCTCTGCAATATTCATATATATATATTTGTATTGTGTGGCATTGCAATCTGACGGCTCTGCAATGTTCACAGTGTGTCTAGATAGTGGCACTGTATCCTGAGGGCTCTACAATCTTCATGATAGGGTGATATTGCATCCTGAGGGCTCTGAAATTTTCACGAATGTTTGTATAGGGTGATGTTGCATCACGAGGGCTCTGCAATATTCACGAATGTGTATGTAGTGGCATAGTATCCTGAGGGCTCTACGATGTTCACGATTATGTGGTATGGGTGATATTGTATCCTGAGGGCTCTACAATACTCACGGAACCATGATCCCGAGGGCTCTCATGGCTACCACTAGTAATCCTATGATCCTGAGGGCTCTCGTAGGAGGTTAAGTTAGTTGTGGTCCGCTTTGGTCGATATGAACTTAAGATGAGAAAGGTTTTTACTAGTAAGTGAAAATAAGTGAATACCAGCTATATGTAAAATAAACCAAGGTTGTTTCATGTTCTTGATTTGAAATTAGATGTAGGGTTTTCTATATCACTCTTGTTACTTGCCGTACATTCAATGTACTGAATCGTTGTTGGATTGTAACCTTCGTGTTGTAGGTTTCTCAGAAGATTAGTGTGGTATGATAGGCTTGCGACTCTGCACTCAACATGTCTCTTGTGGATGTTGATGGTACTCATTACTGTTTGCTACTACTTCTGCTATATTTATATGGGAAAATCTAGTTAGCAATTGAGATTTTTAATCTCTTGCAAACATAAATTCAGTACTTCTATAGTATTGTTTCTCCTTGAGTATGACGTATTCCGGCATATTTCTATGATGTATCTATTTTAATGTTAAACACATGTCGAGAATAATATGTCTATTTGCAATTGAGATTTTCAGTTTCTTGCAAATACATATGAAAAATTCAAGGTGATTTCTTCAAATTGATGCTTGGGATCACAAGGTAGTCATATGGATCTACTGCCTACACATATTATCGTTGACTACTGCTAAGGCCTACAGTTTGTTGTCTTGAAATTATGATTGCTTTAGAAAGTGCTCTCCCACACATTTTACTAAGTCATGACATAAGGCATCAAGAGCGAGTATCTACTGATTTCATCAGATTATACTTCCTAATGTTGTGAGTTCTACTCCATTTCAGAGATTATCTTCAAGGTGTCATCCTTAGCAATTTAAGATTCACACTAATAATTTCAAGCACCTTCTTGAAATCTATTTCTTTTGCAATATTAAGATGTATTTATATTACGCAATCTGTAATATAAATAAATTACCGGGTTTTCACCGGAAATGATATGTTCTATGCGTTTACCAAATTGTTATTTTTCATGAACATGTCTTAGCGGTCGAGATTGATTTCTCCCGCACAATAGGTGATATGCTCTATGTGTTTACAACATTTCGATTTTTCATGAACACGTCATAGCGGTCGAGATTGATTTCTCCCGCATAATAGACTTGTAATTCTTTGACAATTACATCTCCCTCATTATATTAGGAAAACACTAGGTAATGAGTTTGATCTACTTCCCATGTGCAGACTATCACTCTTACGGAGAGGCCTATGTTTTTTCAATCTCGACAAACGATTACCTTCAACGTGTTTTTCCTTATAATTAAATTGTGACATACACAAGGTAATAGAACCATGCGCATCTACTTTGTCAGATTATGCAGCCTATTACTGTGAGATCTATATGATCTTCAACGTGTTATGTTCCCGCAATTGAGGTTGAAAATTTTCAAGTTATACCCTTGAGTCAAATTTTTGCATTCTTATTACACACCAAGATGTTTTTAATTTACTACTGGTAAATTAATTATGTATGGTTTGCCCCTATAAGTAATCGATGGCTAACAATTTGATGCTATTGCCCTCAATGGCCACAACTTACTTAAGCGGATAATGGACATCAAGATCAGTTTTGCATCCCATGGGATAGCGCTTGCAATCCAAGCCATGCCACCGGGACTTATTTCAAACCTTCAACATGACACACCATCAAGGAAGTCAATTGTTTTGCATGATGTTCTTCTAGAACCAAGAAAAAAACTGACTATCCAGTTGTCACGGGACCCTATGAGCACGGAGAACATGATGGTTGAACATGCATCAACCGAGATGTTTGGAGACTACATTTAGTCCCTTAGTCTCCTTAGTAATCTATTTATCTATGTCCATTTATGATGTGCTAATAAGAACATAAGTATTTTTCTAATCATATATTGTATATCACAATATATTGTATCAGCACTTTGATACAAATACATTGGTATGTATTATATATATGATAGAGGTTTCCATACTGAAAATCTTCAAATATATATATAAATTTATACGGGGTTCAATCAGATGAAAGATGATACGTGCCTTGTCGACATATGTACCACGAACTCTATACTCAGGGAAATGAAATGTTTCCACTCTTGCTGAGAGAAAAAGGAGATATTTCAACTATTGCTAGGCGTGATGGTGTATTTGTTGACTCAACTCGAGTCATATTTACTATCCCTATGGGTACCCGAGTAGAATCAATGATGCTTTCGTGTCCGGGTCAACTTGTACCCTACTAAACTATAGAGATATCCGTCAAAATAGTTTCCATAGTAGAAACTTTTGATGATAACAAAGAGAAAGAAATTATCTTCACCATATACGGATATGGCAAGGACATTATCTTCTTATCGTCTGGATTGCATTATACATACTACAAAACCCGTAGCATTTGTTGCATACATGATAGCTTCCAAAATGTCTTCTACATGACAAATTTGGCATACTCGCATTGCTCATTTTGACATGGGTTCAAACTGAAACTATCGGCAATTTTATTGATCATGACAAAAATGAGGTTACATTCTAACAAAATTAGGATTTATGTGCATTACATGTGATGCAAGGAAGCTAAAAAAATTTTGAACCTGTGAACTATAAGGCATGAAGCCCCAGAACATTTTATTAATATATGGATATATACATGTGTACAAACTGGTCTACCAGAAGTAGAAGCCAGGGGGGAGTTTTACAGGTTCAAAAAAATCCCATTCAGGGTGGTAAATTTTTTATTCATCTCAGGAGTTCCTCCTTAAACCTAGGCTTAATCCTATGAGAAAGTAGGGTAAGATCATGTACAAAACCACTTCGCCATTTTGCAAAGTAAGGTCTCTCATGTCTGAAAACTTTGGCATTGCGCACTAGCCATATATGCCACCAGGCACTGAACACAACCTCTGCAAAAAAAGGCTTATTGAAAGTCCTCCTGGCTTGCTGAGAAATCTGAGTCATATCAGTTCCAGGAACCATTCTATCTGAAGATAGTTCCATACCCTGCAACTGAAATTGCAGGAGAAAAAGAGATGATTTCTATCCTCCAGGCAATGCGCTTGGCAAAGAACAGAATTCATACCATCATTGATTTTCTAGTGTCTGCGTTGCAACATATATTTTGTGTTGAGTCTATCCATGATCAGTAACCAGGCAAACACTTTGGTCTTTAGAGTGCAACAATATTTCCAGATCCAGTGCAATATTGTAAGGCCCGATATGCGGTACTGTTCCCAGATCTAGATGTTTCCATCCAAATCCGGGGACGAAGCACATATCGGTCCCACCGCGACATATGACATTGACATATGCCCCGGATTTCTAACATGATATCAAAACATTACAGATACAAGGATACAACATCTCATACAATCGACATACAACTGCCTTAATACATTACATCAACAGAAGTTATATGTCTGAGTACAGACTACAATCAAATTCCTATTGGCAAAGGTAAAACACACCATTACCGTAACCACATGGGTCCAGGCTCTCCGCCGGGATCCACCTAACTAGTCGTCGTCGAGTCTCCGCGAAGGCGTACCGAAGAAGGGTCGTCGATCTCCTCTGAAGTCCAAGATCGTTTGCATAACGTGCGTAAAAGAGAAAAGAAGGGGTGAGCTATATCAACAAGTCTTGTAACTAACTTCTCACGAAAATATGGGGGGATGTGGTGAGGTTGCAGTCGCACTAGCAGTATATGAGTGGCTATCAATCTATTTTAGAGTAAGATGAGAACCAAGCATTCGATGAGGAATCGCCTCCAACAAGTCTTGCTATTAGCTACTTACGCAATCATAACACCTATCCTATCCTTGTCCTCCCCTTCGCATCCCGACGAAGAAGAAGCAGTCAAGGCACACACACACACGTTGATCAACTTATTAAGATTATCTCAGTTGTTCTTGTCTATGAACAAGGAGTAAGTCTCAAGTCGTCCATAACCGTGGGCACGACTTCTCGAAAAGATTTAACCCCGCAGGGGTGTACCAAATGCCCATTACAAGGCTCCGCACGCACACCAAGCTCTCTCAGTCAGGCCCGTTAAAGACACTCATTGAAGAGTTGTTCCGAGAGATCCGGACGTCATAGCCCCTCTAACTAAAAACGCACATTTCCGGGTGGCCCCCGGTGATTCGACATCCAACTGAAAAGACGGTCGCGCTCTCGAATCAGCCTCTATCGTCTGGATGAGGTCGGGATGGCTAACCCTCGCCCGGGCAGGCACCCCTAGCTCCCTGAAGTGGACCAACAGGATATACCATCCCACTGGCCCGATTTGTTTTAAATCCACTGGCTGCAGACCTGTTATGCATGCGGGTTTCAAATGGTAAATCAGCTTGGGCCAACACTAGAAATGTTTGCAGCTTGGTAGGTAAGACAAGGGGACCACATAGTATCCCACACGCGGTTAGGCACGCTCGCGAAGAGACACAATACCCGGAACTCGGGACCTAGGTGACTCGAAAGGAACAAAGCATCGGGGCGGGATAGCCTAGACCTTCCATCCTTCATCGAGTATAGTCAGCATTATAATAATCACATCATCCACAAATATAATAGTGTGATAGCCCAATCCAAGGAGTAAAAGGATAAACAGTTGATAGCATCCTAGCATGCATACTAAGCAGTGGCTGAGCATCGAGCAATAGTAACATAGCCGAATAAGGGTTGCTGGGATGTGGAGGACATGGCTGTTTGGGTTTATTTGAGAGGCATGAATATGAAGTGGTAGGATCAAGCAATCGTTCTATCCTACACCAAGGCGCGAGTGAGCTGAAAGTTATAAGCATGATATATGCTCCCCCTTACCTGATGGGAAGACGAAGCCGAAGGTGTAGTCGATCGCAAGCTCGCAATGTCTCCGAGAGGTACCCACGGAAGCACACAAGAAGGAAGCACTGGAAAGGGAATCGACGGAGATGCATCTATTACTATGAATAAATCACGAGCAAGCAACATCAAGAAGGCAACACGAGACAACACACTACGGTCGCATCTATCGTCGAGAGCAGTTACTAACAGGTTAACGGAAGTACTCCTCACACACGACGATACCGCACATTTACAATGGTTCAAGTTGTTTAGCTACAGAACATGAGCAAAAGTTGTTAACATGGCATATCACTCAAGCATGGCATATCACACAATCATGGCAAGAGGTGAAGCATAAATAATCTACCTATACTAGTCAAGTTAAGCGGGTAAAATTCCTACACATGGAATATCACTATTTACCCAGCAAAATAAATATGTTTGGTACTGTTTTTCCCTAAACAATATTTTATTATTTTTACTATCAAGAAAGAGCAGCATAAACATGAAGCACACGAAATTCTAACCAAGTTACATATAAGAAACATTTTAATCAGAGCAACGGTTAAAAAGTTGCGACCTATTACATTTACGGTGGCAAGGGTTGTAATTAGCAGGTAAAAACATGTACCCCAGTGCAAACATGGCAAAGGACAACATTTTATCAATCTAGTAGGAAGTTCCGATGCGAGCTACGTTTGAAAAGATACGGGCATCGCAAAAATCTATTATAATCTGCCAAATATATATAGAAAATAGAGCTACTAGTGCTCCTGGGCCGAAACAAGGGTCTACTGGGCCTAAACAGATGAGCGCTACGCAACTAAACTATGCTCTGAGCGAAGGAATGCTCTTGGGCCGGCCCAACAAGCAGAAAAAAATAAAAAGGAAAAAAATGGGCTCCTCACAAGGCGGGCTGAGGCCCTACCGACGGGGGGGGGGGGGGGGGGTGAGGCATAGCCAGATCTCGCTCGTGCCGAGGGGGCCCTGCGGGCCGAGGAGATGCGCTGGGCCGTGGGGGCGCTGGATGGGCCGCCTGGGGCTGCGCTGGCCCACGCGAGGGGGCTGCCGAGCGGGAGGCTCGGGCTCCTCCCGATCCAGCACGGGGTCGCGGCGGCGCCGCAACACGGCTCGCCGGCCGGCGGAAACCGGAGACGCATCGAGGCGGGGGAGGTCAGCAGGAGCGAGGAAGGGGGCACGACGGAGGGGATCCACCGGATCCGGTGGGTGCAGGCGCCGGCTAGGGATCCAGGGGCGGTGGTGGCGTGGGGCCGAGCTCGGCTCGAGGCCATCCATGGCGGGCCGGCGGCTGCTCCTGGAGAGAAGAAGAGGCGAGGGGGGAAGGAGAGAGCAGAGGAGTGGGAGAGGGCGCGAGACGGGGACCTGAAAAGGGCGACGATCGGAGCACGGCGGCTCACAGGGGCGCGGGCGGCGGAGGCACGAGGCGGCGGGGTCGGCTCGGGCGTGGAAGCTCCATCTGGTGACGTGGCGTGTCCGTAGCCATCCGATCCCGATCGGACGAACCGGATCAAGGCGGCTGGATCTGGTGGGTTGGTGGCTGGTGGAGGCAAGTGGCGGCGGGGGAGAGGCTGGGCACGGAAATCTGAGGGTTAGCCAAATTTGGAAGGGGGCTTGTCCATTTATAGTCGGTGGCTGTTAGGGAGGATTTTTGGGCCATAAATATCCCGTTTCAGGTCCGTTTTTCGGGTGGGCTAGAATCCAAAGATAAGAGGGGAATCCGGGGGTCCAGCTATCAGCGCACGCAATATTTTTGCAAATACTTTTCTCAAAATGTACCGTCTACTATGCATGGCACATCCGAACGTTCACCTACCCAACGAAGTAGGAATCGCGCGGAATTCAAAACATCGCCTCAAAGCACCGAACTGACGTCGTCTGCAATGTTAACGCCAAAAGATAACGTCGAAAACCTCCCGATAAAATAACCCATTTAAATATAAATGGGGGTTTCTCCGCACCGTTGGTGATGGCTGGTCCTGTGTCGAAAGTTGCGACGGTGATCGGGTGACTTTCCCGGTGCCGCAACGAGGTCGGGGCCGTTGGGAAAAGGGTTCGGTCTCGCATCCGATACGAGAAAGAGGGGGAGAATATTCACCAAATAATAAATTGGCGAAACAAATACTGCAAACAATTCTAGCAATCAAAAAAATAAAGCAACAAACAATTTTTTTAATTTAGGTGAAAATCCTGGGTTGTTACAAGTATCTGATTGGACTGTATTGGAGCATGGTTATAGTATTTCTTTGCTGAGAATTTGACCTTTTCCTTGTGTTTACCTTTCCAGTACCAGGTGTTAGTGTTCTCATTATCAAGAAGAGCGGCCATCATCTGCTGCAGATTTGTGAGCTCATTATAAGCCTGCAGATTTAATGGAAGATTGAACAGTGTGCTAACTTCCAATGCTGATCTGAACTCCAAAAGGGATATGTTGGGGTCCTTGGAAAAAGAGAACAAACGTCTGAAGCTTTGCTGGATGTAGTTAGGGAGTAAATCCAAACACCAATTATTAGACCAAAATAAAACTATATCTCCATGCCAAGGTATAATGGAGGAGCATACTCTAAATTTATCCATTAATTTTCTGACATCCTTCCACCAGAAAGATCCACACAGATCAGTGGCGTGTGGGACTCTCTCATAATAATAAGAGTCCCAAACCAGATGCACCCATGGTACATCAACCTTGTTGTAGAACTTGTCCAGATGTTTCATGAGTAGAGCTTTGTTTTGCAGACTGAGATTAAGAATGCGCAAGCCTCCTTTTTTGTTTGGTCTGCAAATTAAATCCCAAGCAGCCAGCGGATGCCCATATTACCGTCCTCGCTTTCTCCATACACACTGCCTTTGAATTCTCTATAACTGTTTTATGATTCCTGGTGGAATGTGCAATGAACACAGAAAGTATATGGGCTAGGAGGATATAACAGAATTCAAAAGTTGCTTCCTTCCACCTTGGTTGAGAAACTGTGAACTAGCAGTTAGTCTCCTTTCCATGCACTCCACCAGAGGCATGAAATCAGCCATTTTTTTGCCTAGTAGTACCAATTGACAATCCCGGGTATGTAAATGGCACGGTCCCCACTTTACATCCAAACCCATGTGCAAGCTCAGCAAGTCTCTGATATGAGAGATTGATAGGAATCATGAAGGACTTGTGAAAGTTAATCTCAAGCCTTGTGGATGCAGAGAAAATTTCCAGGGACTCCTTGAGTGCAGAAAGTTGGTGAGAATCTGCTTGCATGATTAGAACTGTGTCATCTGCATATTGGACAATAGGGAAGTCCAAGTCATGACATGGGATAGGTAGGTGGATATTGCCTTCATTTGAAAGCCTGTTAACCACAAACCGCAGCAGGTCAGCAGCAAGGACAAATAGCAAAGGGGAGAGAGGATCTCGTTGCCTGACACCTCTTCTGCTTTTAAACTGTTTTCCAGGTATACCATTGAGCAGGACAGCAGAAGACCCAAAGCTAAGGAGTTCCTCAACCTAACCAATCCATTTATCATTGAAACCTTTGTGTTTCATGATTTGCAAAATTGTTGAGTGTTCAATAGAGTCAAAATCCTTTTCAAAATCCATCTTTAGCAGAACCAAAGATCTTTTGGATTGATGGCATGGGTGAAGATATTCAAATGTCCATGCAAGACAGTCCTGGATGGTCCTTGATTAAATGAATCCATATTGGTTTTTATGGATACATCTCATGATGTCCTTCTGCAGTCTGTTGGCCCCAATTTTTGTGAGGAACTTGAGGCCCACACTAGTAAAGGAGATTGGTCTGAAATCATTAACCAATTCAGGATTAGTTTTCTTGGGGATCAATGTGTTGTATGATCCATTGAGATTCTCTAGCCTAGCTTCTCCCCTGTGGAAGGCTCTAGCCAGCTCATAAAAATCCTGACATATGATAGACCAGCATCTTTTCAGAAACAAACCATTGAACCCATCCGGGCCAGGAGCTTTATAGGTTGGCATGTGCCTTACAACATCATCCATCTCTTCCTTTTCAAAGGTGATAGAGGCGAAGGTGTCCCGATGTTTCGATGAGATGATGGAGATCGATATTTGGTGGAGTAGACTTTCACGACCCGACTACGAACGTGCGAAGACGTTGCGCCTTAGCGATCGCTAAACCAACTCCGAGAGGTTATTGATCCCGCGGATGCACGATCAACCTGACCACGAAGGTCTAATTCCTGCAAGCAATCGAAGAACAAGCAAGAACTAAGAATTGCAATCTGGATATTGCGAATATAAGATGAATGATTACGAAAGTTGGGGTTCCAATGAGGTCTTGGCCTGGTCGGATGACACAAACGGAGAGCTCGAAGTTGCGGCTATGGCTAACTTTAATCTAATTAAAACCCAAGTCTAAACGACGCCCTAAGGGCTGTATATATGGGGGAACAGAGGGGATTTTCGTGACCCCTTGGAGGTGGGGTCCGAAAACAACCCTAACTCGGTTTCCCCACACATACGGACTCTAAAAACTGCCTATAATGTGGTATTTCGAAATTACATGGGCCCAGCCCAATATTAAGGTGACGCAGCACCTATAATTGCTCTTGGACGAAAATAATGAAGTGGCATCTCGTGTATTCCATCCAAGCCTTCATGCATGCCTTATGGTGGCTTCAACGTGCGAAAATCCCCACTTGAAGCTCCACTGTACTTTCCCCCGCGCACACCTTCTTCTCCATTCTTGATCCCGCTCCAATGACCATCCTTCTTGTCCATGCTAGGTCCTTCATTCATAAGCAAAACAAAAGTATCTAATTTAGGCAGCATCATATGTTCATGAACAATAGAAGGATTCGCAAGAAACGAAAGTACCTGATAATTTAGTTGACGTGCACGTGCTCTAGTAACTGGTCCAGTATGTGTAGTTGGTGAGGGTATGGGTGTAACATTAGTAGGGATGTCCTCATCATCCTCCCCTTCTTGAATTGAAGTCGTCCTCGACGAAAGCTCATCATCTTCTCCCAAATAAGGTTTCAAATCTGCAATGTTAAATGTGGGACTAACCCCAAAATCTGCAGGTAGCTCAAGTTTATATGCATTATCATTAATTTTCTGTAAAACCTTAAAGGGACCATCAGCTCGTGGCATTAACTTAGACTTGCGCAAATCAGGAAACCTATCTTTTCGTAGATGTAACCAAACAAGATCTCCTGGTTCAAATACAACATTCTTTCGACCCCTATCACCAGCAAGCCTGTATCTAGCATTCATGCGCTCAATGTTTTCTTTAGTTAACTCATGCATTTTTAATATCAACTCAGCACGTTGCTTAGCATCAAAATTCACCTTCTCCGAAGATGGAAGAGGAAGCAAATCAATAGGTGCACGAGGTAGAAAACCATAAACAATCTCAAAAGGGCACATTTTAGTGGTAGAATGCACTGAACGATTATAAGCAAATTCAATATGAGGTAAACATTCTTCCCATAGTTTCAAGTTACTTTTTAAAACAGCCCTAAGCATAGTAGACAATGTCCTATTGACCACTTCAGTTTGTCCATCAGTTTGGGGATGACATGTAGTACTAAAAAGTAGTTTAGTCCCCAACTTAGCCCATAAGCATCTCCAAAAATGGCTAAGAAACTTAGTATCACGATCCGAGACAATAGTATTGGGCACACCATGTAAACGAATAATCTCTCCAAAGAATAAATCAGCAACATTAGCAGCATCATCGCTTTTATGACATGGTATAAAATGTGCCATCTTAGAAAATCTATCCACGACAACAAATATGCTATCCCTCCCCTTCTTTGTTCGAGGCAAGCCTAAAACAAAGTCCATGGATATGTCCTCCCACGGAACACTAGGTACAGGTAAAGGCATGTATAAACCATGAGGATTGAGTCGTGACTTAGCTTTTTGACATGTAGTGCAGCAAGCAACAAAACGCTCAACATCCCGTCTCATCTTTGGCCAAAAGAAATGTGTAGCAAGTACGTCCTCCGTCTTTTTCACGCCAAAATGTCCCATTAATCCTCCTCCATGCGCCTCCTGCAACAACAAAAGACGAATAGAGCTAGCTGGAATGCATAGCTTGTTAGAACGGAACACAAATCCATCATTAAGCACAAACTTGTTCCATGTTCTACCCTCTCTACAATTCTGCAATACATCTTTAAATTCCGCATCATTTGCATATTGTTCTTTGATTGTCTCTAAAACGAATATCTTGAAGTCAAGTTGTGAAAGCATAGTATAACGACGAGACAAAGCATCAGCAATAATATTATCTTTCCCCTTCTTGTGTTTAATGACATAAGGGAAAGTCTCAATAAATTCAACCCACTTAGCATGTCTACGATTAAGTTTTGCTTGACTTCTTATGTGTTTCAAAGATTCATGATCAGAATGTATAACAAATTCTTTGGGCCATAAATAATGTTGCCAAGTTTCTAATGTCCGAACAAGAGCATATAATTCCTTATCATAAGTAGAATAGTTCAGACTAGGCCCACTCAATTTTTCAGAAAAGTATGCAACAGGTTTAGCATCTTGTAATAACACACCTCCCAAACCAATCCCACTAGCATCGCATTCAAGCTCAAAAGTCTTATTAAAATCAGGAAGTTGGAGCAAAGGAGCATGTGTTAACTTATCTTTCAATACCGTGAAAGCTTCTTCCTGTGCGGTACCCCAAGTAAAAGGCACATCCTTGCGTGTAAGCTCATTGAGAGGGGCAGCAATGGTGCTGAAATCTCTCACAAAACGCCTATAGAATCCAGCGAGGCCAAGAAAACTTCGCACTTGTGTGACCGTTTTGGGCTGCGGCCAACTCTCAATCGCCTCGATCTTGGCTGTATCAACTTCAATACCCTGTGGAGTAACAACATAGCCAAGAAACGATACTCGGTCGGTGCAAAAGGTGCACTTCCCAAGGTTACCAAATAAACGTGCATTACGTAGAGCAATAAAAACAGCACGTAAATGATCCTAATGTTCCTCCAAAGATTTGCTATAAATCAGTATATCATCAAAATAGACTACCACAAATCGTCCAATGAAAGCACGTAAAACCTCGTTCATTAATCTCATGAAAGTGCTAGGTGCATTAGTTAACCCAAAAGGCATGACTAACCACTCATATAATCCAAACTTAGTTTTAAAAGCCGTTTTCCATTCATCTCCTAATTTCATGCGAATTTGATGGTATCCACTACGCAAATCAACTTTGGAAAACATGGTAGAGCCACTTAATTCATCAAGCATATCATCTAACCTAGGAATAGGATGATGATAACGAATAGTAATATTATTAATGGCTCGACAATCAACACACATACGCCATGTTCCATCCTTTTTAGGCACTAATATAACAGGAACAGCACAAGGACTAAGGGACTCACGTATGTAACCTTTGTCGAGTAGCTCTTGTACTTGACGCTGAATCTCCTTCGTCTCCTCCGGATTGGTACGGTATGGCGCACGGCTGGGCAACGAAGCACCGGGAATTAAGTCAATCTGATGCTCAATCCCTCGAATAGGTGGTAATCCCGGTGGTACGTCTTGTGGAAAGACGTCAATAAACTCCTGCAAAAGGTCAGTGACAACAGGAGGCAAAGAAGGAGGCAATTCCTCAAATGAAAACAAAGCTTCTTTGCAGACAAAAGCATAGCACACATATTGACTAACATCCAAATCTGAAATATCAACCTTAGTAGCAAGCAAAGTTGGACTAGTCAATTTAATTTCATTAGAAACAGCAGAAGAAGATTTGCTATTAGTCTTATGTTGTTGCTCAAATTCTTTGGCTGCTATCTCATTCTCACTCTTATTTTTCTCCTGTTTTGCTTTACTAGCTCTAGCAAGATCATCTTTCACAATTTGTTCAGGAGACATAGGAAGTAAAGCAATATTTTTATCCTGATGAACCAGAGTAAACTGATTTGTCCTACCATGGTGTACAACATTCCTATCAAATTGCCATGGTCTACCAAGTAAAAGAGAGCATGCTTGCATGGGTACCACATCACAATCAACATAATCAGCATAAGCAGCAATGCTAAAGTGCACACGAACAGAACGCGTTACCTTAATCTTACCACTATTGTTAAACCACTGAATATAGTACGGATGGGGGTGTGGTCTTGTGGTGAGAGATAGCTTCTCCACCAACTCCATGCTAGCCAAGTTGTTGCAACTCCCTCCGTCAATGATGATGCGAACCGAACGTTCTTTCACCACTCCCTTTGTGTGGAACAAATTATGCCTCTGGTTTTGCTCGGCCTTCGTTACCTGCAAACTTAATACACGTTGAGCAACCAAACTAGCATATTTATCTGCGTCATCAGGAGTCATATACTCTATATCATGAGCATCATCATGGGCACCCTGTTCCTCATGAGCAATGAGAACTAGAGTCTCCTCATCATAGTCACTCGCTGACTCATACCCACCATCCGCCGTAATAGTCATCACACGCTTGGAGGGACAGTCTTTTGCGAAGTGACCTCCACCTTGGCACCTGCGACATTTAATATCACGATCTCGTGTTTGCCCTGTGGACGCCATGGATGAAGAAGAACTCGCCGCCGGACCACTCTGTGCACCCTTGAATGGTGGCGCGGGCTGTTTTGGTGGCTCCCTGTAAGAATGAGCGGCTGAAGTAGATGGTGGCGCAGCAGGACGTGTGGATGTAGAAGCTCCACGCGATGTCCATGATGTATTTCGTCCTGCAGAAAAGTTAGGTCTTGTAGCGGCCTGTCGATCCTGCACTTCACGTTCAGCTTTACAAGCAAGATGAAACAAACGAGTGATAGTAGCAAAGTCCTTGTATTCTAGAATAGTTTGTATCTCCCTGTTTAAGCCACCCATAAAACGTGCAAGCATAGCTTCATTATCCTCTACTAGGCCACATCTAATCAATCCAGTTTGTAATTCTTGATAATATTCCTCTACAGAATTTTTTCCTTGTCTCAAACGCTGTAATTTTTGTAACAATTCACGTTGATAATAAGGAGGAACCCAGCGAGTACGCATAGCATCTTTTAAAGCAGCCCAAGTAGTTGGAATATTATTAGCATGCAATCTACAATGTTCAGACCACCAAATAGATGCAAAGCCCGTGAATTCACAAACAGCAGCAGTAACACGTCTATTCTCAGGATATTGTAAACATGTAAAACGTTGTTCAGTTTCTAACTCCCAAGTAAGATAAGCATCAGGAATATATCTACCCTCAAACGGCTTAAGATTCAATTTAAGTTTAGGCACGTGTTCATCATCGCGTACCTGAGGGGGGTGGTTGGTGTCGACCGTGGCGAATGTTGGGACGTGGACGTCCAGCTGGCTGCTCATAGGCCGCTTCCTGTTCCACCTCCTCCTCATAATCACCCTCGTAGTTGTCGTCCTGGACGACGTCAGAAGCAGCAGCAGCAGCAGTAGCAGCAACTGCAGCAGCAGGAGGAGCACCAATACCAACAGCTTGTCCTCGCGGAAACAGAATACGTCGTGCACGGGGTAGTGGCGGTGGCTGTGGCTGTGCTGAAGGTAGGCGTGCGATCAACTCAGTAAACTTGGCGTCGAGCTTGGTGTCGATCATCTTTTCCACGCCATCAATTGCCTCTGTAAATCTGGTCTCGATGTCATTCACCTGTTCAGACATCATTTGTGCAAATTTATCATGTAGCTCCTTGTTTGTCATGTTCTCCCAATCGGGTGCATCCCGCGCCACTTCATCATGTGATCCTGGCATGGTTAGCAGAAATAGAAAACACACAGGAATATGATCCTACTTCTACTAATGGGATGGATGTGGGGTGGTGGAAAGCACAAATCCGTCAAGCTTTTCTTACGTTCTTACCGATTCTTACCTAGCAGCAGGTGGTGATGTACAACCAACGGGTCAAAACTCTCAGAGATATGGTAGAGCGATGGCCAGGAGGTGTCAAAACGCACGATGTAGGATATATGTGGAGCTGTAGGTAGGCTTGACAAATATGGTAGCAAAAAGATCAACAGTAATCAAAACAGAGATGCAAAGCTGAATAAACACTCAACGTCGGTACTGTGCTGATCCTAGGCTAGACCGTACTAGAGACGCGAGCCTAAAACACCAACGAAAGCACGGCGCGGCACGTAACAACTGTGAAGCACACTCTGAATTTTTTATTTTCTCTCTTTTTTTTTTTTTTTTGCTCTTTTTTTTTTTGCGATGCGGGACTGCGGTGGCTGAAAAAGTGCGAAAAAAACACTATGGTGGCGAACGTCTCAAAACGAGTTTCTGGACGTAAGGAACGTATGGGCACGAAATTTTTTTACCCCTGAAAATTTTGGCCTAAAAACTGCTCTGAAAAGCGTGCCAGACTATCACCCTAAAAATTTTGGCCAATTTTTTTTTTTTTTTGGAAATCACCCTCTTCTACGTACGACAAAAGATTGGTGAAATCCGACTCTAATCAACTCAAAACTATTCTGGCTACGGAGATATCAGGAACCGTACTGATGGTGGAACTCAACTCGGACTCGTGAGACGTGCTGGTGTATATGGACTCTGCTTGGCGGAACGTGGTGGTGTATCTGGACTCGGATTAGCGGAACGTGGTAGGATGACTACTTGTGCGGCGGCGACGTGGAAAACTGTGATCAGAACTCGAAACTCTAAGGGAACTAGACGCTAAGATCAGCAACTTGACACAACGATGCAACCGTAAATTCAACAAAGCAAGTACTGAAAAGAAAACTGGACAAAGGCTAGGACTGTCTTGGGACGTGATGATCTAACCCTAATTTTTTTTGTTGGCTTTTTCGTGGACTGTAGGTATGAAGAACAGAACCAATCTAGACTATTAAAACTGGTAAATCTCACCGAGCAACCTGGAAATCTGATACCACTTGATAGAGGCGAAGGTGTCCCGATGTTTCGATGAGATGATGGAGATCGATTTTTGGTGGAGTAGACTTTCACGACCCGACTACGAACGTGCGAAGACGTTGCGCCTTAGCGATCGCTAAACCAACTCCGAGAGGTTATTGATCCCGCGGATGCACGATCAACCTGACCACGAAGGTCTAATTCCTGCAAGCAATCGAAGAACAAGCAAGAACTAAGAATTGCAATCTGGATATTGCGAATATAAGATGAATGATTACGAAAGTTGGGGTTCCAATGAGGTCTTGGCCTGGTCGGATGACACAAACGGAGAGCTCGAAGTTGCGGCTATGGCTAACTTTAATCTAATTAAAACCCAAGTCTAAACGACGCCCTAAGGGCTGTATATATGGGGGAACAGAGGGGATTTTCGTGACCCCTTGGAGGTGGGGTCCGAAAACAACCCTAACTCGGTTTCCCCACACATACGGACTCTAAAAACTGCCTATAATGTGGTATTTCGAAATTACATGGGCCCAGCCCAATATTAAGGTGACGCAGCACCTATAATTGCTCTTGGACGAAAATAATGAAGTGGCATCTCATGTATTCCGTCCAAGCCTTCATGCATGCCTTATGGTGGCTTCAACGTGCGAAAATCCCCACTGGAAGCTCCACTGTACTTTCCCCCGCGCACACCTTCTTCTCCATTCTTGATCCCGCTCCAATGACCATCCTTCTTGTCCATGCTAGGTCCTTCATTCATAAGCAAAACAAAAGTATCTAATTTAGGCAGCATCATATGTTCATGAACAATAGAAGGATTCGCAAGAAACGAAAGTACCTGATAATTTAGTTGACGTGCACGTGCTCTAGTAACTGGTCCAGTATGTGTAGTTGGTGAGGGTATGGGTGTAACATTAGTAGGGATGTCCTCATCAAAAGGTCTCAGTCAACACATCCAAACCATCAACATGTTGTAGCAAGTTTGCCAGGTCAAACCCCATCTGTATCCCTCTGGCTTGCCCCATTCTGTTCCTGAAGGAGTCATAGAAAGCCTGAGCCATACCATCATGAGTGGAGAAAATTGTACCATCAGGCAAGGTCAAGGTGGCTATGTTATTTCTCCTATGCCTCTCAGTTGCCATAGCAAGGAATTTTTTTTAATTTTCCTCCCCAACTTTAATGTATCTCTGTGTACATCTTTTCTTCCAGTATAGATGTTGAAAATGCAGTAGTTTCTCATGATGTAGTTTGACTATCTTCCTGAAGTTAGATTCATGAGTAGTTAGTGATCTGAATTACTCCAAACAGTCCAAGATTAAAATGACCCTATTGCATTTATCAATCAACAACTTCAGATTTGAGATGCTCCTTTGCCAGATCTTGAGATTCCTCCTGAGGGTCTTGAATTTATCCACTATCCTGGCAGTAATGTGAGTCTTGAGTTAAGCAGTGCCCCAAGATTGCTGAACACACTCAAAAAACCCACCATGCTCAACCGAGAAATTTTCAAATCTAAAAAGGTTAGACTTGGGTATAGCAGTTCCAATGGATACCACACAGGGCACATGATAAGAAGCAGTTTTGGCCAAAGGAAGGACCTGGGTCATGGGATAAACCGAAATCCAATTAGCAGATGTAAAGAACCAGTCAAGCTGCTCCAAAAGAGGTTCATCCTACATATTAGACTAGGTATAGTTTCTTCCCTTGATTGGAAGTTCAAGAATGCCCAGATGATCAATGATCTCATTGAAAATGAACATATCATTAGTATCCCCTCCAGGTTGATTCCTATTTTCAGCTGATCTGATAAAGTGGAAATTTCCAAGAAGTAACCAATTATCTTCAGATGAAATTTATAGATGATATAACCAGTCAACAAAAGCATCCCTTCTAATTGTCACACAAGGACCATAAACATTAACCAGGGTCCAAACCGAATTGTTATGCGAGGATGTAAATTGGACCCTCAAACCAAAAGCTTGCACTTCCAAAAGCACCCCAGAAAACCAACCATAATTCCATATGATTGCAACTCCACCAGATGCACCCACGGATGGAGAAAAAACAAATTGATCAAATCTCCTGGGAGACCAAGCCCTAAGAGTTGTTAGATCAAAGGATTCCATCTTAGTTTCCTGAAGACAAACGACTTGGCATTGACTTTCCTAAATCTTGTTCCTCACTTCTCTTTGTCTAGATTCTTCCAGCATAGTACCGTCCAACTTCTAGTGTTTAACATAACAAAACATATTAAAATGGAAGTATCTGGGAAAAAGCATACAATGCAATTCCCAACATAACCAAGTACCAAAAGTCTTGAACCTAGCACAGGTAAATAGTTTCACAACTGGCCAATTTAGGGGCTTGCCAAACCCAGAAAGCAGAGAAAAACTAATCATTTGAAGGACTGTTAGAAGAGTCATGTGGATTAGCCATAAGCTTCTCCTTAGTGAGCTGAGTTGCAGGGATCTGTAGGTCTTCACCAATAGCCTGCATCACCCTGATCGGAGTTGGAGGTATGGTTGCTTTCTGCTGCTGCTCTTCTTTAGGTTCAGTTTGCTGCTGGGCTGGAGGGAGTGGCACCAATTGCATGGGATTGGACCTAGGCTTTTTCTTCTTGGGATGCGAAGGCAACTCTTGAAGGGACTCAGCTTTGAATCCCGCATTCTTTGCCGCGCTCCTAGTGCATCGTTGTACCGTCGTATCCACCAGTGGAGTTTTGGACTTCCTCTTCTTGTGTTGAACCTTGGGTGCCTGCTCTGTTGTGAAGGCTTGCACTGCTGGTAGTGCAGGGACTTCAGAGGGGAACAGTTCACGCGCAGTAGGCAGCAAAGGCAAGGGAGCAAGATCTTGTTCATCAATGAATATAAAGGATGTCGATCTAGATGTCTCATCAAAAGCAACGTGCCAGGACCTTTTGGAGCAGATGATTGGCTTCAGTGGTGAAAAAAATAGAGGCCCTGGCACCTCCATAGTACTGATATCTTCCTTCAAGGAGGCAAATGTACGCTCCCAAATCATGGCAGGAGGAAGAGGAGACCCAACCACAATGTGCACCATGCCCAATACCACATTCACAGGATTGGCCTAATGAAAAGGCAGCGGCTGGTATGGCACAATTGCAAGAGCATCGTCCGGCGCGGCATCACATTGCAGCTGAACCTCATGCTGCACAACATTATCTTCAATCACAATCACTTGATCTACAGAGTCAGATTTCTCAGGATGATCAAGGACCATGGACTGCTGCTCTTCTGCTATTACCTCTGTAGGTTCTGGGATAGCAGGATCTGGCTAGGCATTGTCTTCCCACTGTTGTCCTTCCTCCCAAACTACATGTCCCCAGTTTGGAGCATCATCAACCGGTGCAGGCAGTGGTGTAGGCACATCATTCCAGCCTATAGAAGGATACGGTGGAAGAACAAAATTCACATTATTTGGCTGAAGTTGTCCTGGCAGAGGGTGGGGATTTCCATCCAGTGGCATCGGGTCTTCCTCTTGTGGGAGCTGATTGTTCCAGTCAGCCCCCAGGATGTAGCATGCTGCTGTCCAACTGACCTTGGCACCACCCCATTCCGCAAAGTTATTGAAAACCACATCCCGCGGGACTAGTTGAGTGTCAGGGAAAGATTCATACACCATGGAACGAGCGAGGTAGGGGTCATGCTCATCCCAATATAGGAATTTTCGAAAAGTGTCTACGTCCTCCCTTATGTTGTTTCCATTGCGGTAATCTAACGGAACCCCCACAAACATAAGCCACCCAAACCTTGAATCAGTAGTTGCCCGAAATCCCTCACGCTCGTCGTGATTGAAAAAGCGCACAAAGTGCTCATCTCCCAGATTGAAAGGTGCATGTTGTGTGAGAGAGTATCGAACAGCAGGGTCACGAACCTCAAATAGCCCCACACCAGTGAACCACGAATGCGCTGACCTGACCTGAACACCTCTGTGCTGAAGAAACTCCACCACCATCTCCCTCATCGGCCCCATCTGCCCAGGCTCTGGAAGGGGCACAACTTCCGCCACCATGAAGTTCTCATGGGTGCGGGCTGGCCGCACTGATGGCGTGACATAGGTCCTCGGAAGCCTGTTGGCTCCCCCTTCGAAGATGTGATGCCCCGCCGGTAGGAAGCGCAGCGGATCGACTTCATAGTTCGCCATGTGTTGGCCAATCATGGTTGCCAAGCAAGGGCCAAGGGGAGTATGCGGCGGCGGCTAGGTGTCGTCGGAGATTGGGGTTTTTGGCCGCTGGGAGCTTGAAGCGTCAGGGGAGGGTTCTTTGGTGGCGCGAGTACCAAAAGAATACATAAGTTATACAAACCAGAATATCTGAGTACAGACATAGTTAGTCAAGTTTTGCCTTAAGAAGGCTAGCACAAATAACATCAGAGATACATATCGAAAAGGCAAGGCCTCCTGCCTGGGAGCCTCCGAAACTACTCCTGGTCCTAGTCAGCGGGGGTCTCGACGTAGTAGTATCCGCCTCCGGGGTACTCCTGCTCCTGGGCTCCAACGTCGACTGCAGCGGCCGATCAGGAAAGGGGGAAATAAAGCAAGGGTGAGTATCTAGCATACTTGCGAGTCTTACGTCTGCTACTAAGCATTTATGCATTTGTATCAATGGAAAGGGGAGGCTGTATATAGTGGACTACAAGGTAGAAATTAGAATAAGGGTAAGAAGCTAGGCCTATCGAAGACTAACATCTTCCGACGAGTCCTTCACCACAAGAAGAGAACAACCAACAGTTCATATAAAGCGTAAAGTAACAATGCAGCAGAAGTTGCTGCAACATTGTATAATAGTAAGTTGTAATTATATAACAATTAACAATGCCTCCGAGTTCACTTCCTCGACTTCCCTGCGAGGAAGAAGATCCGGAACCATACAGTTTAATAGTAGTAGTTTGTAGCGGTAAGATCCAACTTCAGCATAAAGCGTCCTGTTACCGTGGACACGGCTATTCGAATAGATTAAACTCCCTACAGGGGTGCACTAATGTTCAGCCTGCACTCTCGGATCTCCAGGGTGGCGGGAACCTTCTTAGGGATCGCTCCTCCAAAGCTACCCGACACGCCGCAACCCATCCCAGGCTCAACAGAGAGGCCATCCGCCGGACTATATCCTATGCGATCAGGGGTCTAGGACCCTCACCCTTCACGCTCCTGCACGGTGCGTGGCTGGCCGGTGAAGCCAAAGCAAATACAAAAACACCGCTCGAGCAAAGAAGACACCACTTCCCGGCGCAGGCCCGGTACTGGTGACGTTTGAAGAGCTTTCGGACAAACTACGACGCAGGGGATCCCATAACTCCTTATCCCACGTGAAGGTAGTGCGTACAAACCAACGGGCCTCTCAAGTCATCCACCGAACCATTTAGCATTTTATTATTATCTCGCAGACAACCGTTATCGCTGTCTGACTAACAACACAACGGACAAAGAACATCAACAAGGTCCACCAGTAACGTCGGGGCATGCCATGTCGTCCCGTCAAAGCACACGGTTACCAACAAGGTGCACCGTCTCCTTACCTTGTCTCGCGTGTGCTCTTAGTAGAGCTCGAATTTTCGTGGTTTGGTAACTCTCGCGAGATACGAGCAGGGGCCTAGCACGCCAGTAACGTCGGTCGTACCCTCCCTGTCGTTCCCGACGCAATACCGCTCGCGGGCACCGTGGGGTCGCCCGACTACTTACCTTTAAGGAAAACCATGCTCAGGTACCTAGAGCGGCTATACAGAGCCAGCCACGAGTGGAGTACAAGTATTACTCCTTGATAGCTCACACTTGATGGTGGCTCGGCAGAGCCGAGCTAGGGGGCCTTAGGCGGTGTCTGCATTGTATCGTACCTGTGCAGTTGTATAAGTTGTACCCATGTTCACTCCCCTAAGTGATCACGGCCCGCTATCTAATCCTACTTGACTAACAAAGAGCAAGGCTCACTGCTGAATACAATATATATTTATAGGCAACATAGGATAAAGGCAGGTACATCAAGGTGCGAAAAAAATAGGCTATGCAACTGAATAGGATTGTAACGTAGCAGCAACAGTAACAATGCCTAGTGCAAGAAATGTACGGAAAATATAGGCGATATCATGGGGAAGGAAAATGGCTCTTATTTCCTGGAAGCTCGATAATAGAGGTATGGTCGTCGACACAGTAGTTGTACACAGCAACGTCGGCGGCGGTAGCGATATCAAGGTCTATCGAATAAGAAGGGTGGAAGAAACAATAAATACACAACAATAATAGCAATACAAATACAATACACGACTGGCGCATTGTCAACAGTGTTCTAACGCAGTGCAAGGTGTATTGCTTGGAGCGGGAATTCATCCTGGGATGAAAAGCAGCTCCGGGTGATTATCGACAAATGGCCCGGAGGGGGGAATGTCGATGTTTTTGTGTTAGAGGGGTGTGGTTGGTATGCAGATAGCGTATCTGTATTCGTTATATTTTTCTGAGCAATTTTCATGTATAAAGTTTTTGAATCTGACTTTCGGTTTAAAAGATATTTAAATTCAAAGTTTAATTCAATTTAAATCATTTTCTGGATTATTTTTATTATTAAATAAAGCATTATCCAAAACAGTGGTTGACCAGTGGGCTCACATTTATAATAAATCCATTTTATTTAATAAATCAGTAGGGTGGCCCACATGTCATACACTATGTAATTTCATTAAATCTTTTTATTTAATATCTATAGGGGGACCTAGGTGTCATAGAGACTTGCCTAATTAAAAGTTTAATTAAACCAAAGATTAGTTTAATCAACTAGGCCCGCATGTCAGTGACTTGAAGAGTTATTTTTATTCACAAGTAATTAGAGGGGAGGTATGGGGCCCATGTGTCATTGACTTAGTTTGTTTAACAAGGGGGTTAAGCTAATGTGGGGTTAATTAACCCAGCGGGCCCCACTGGTCAATGGGACAATCCACTGGTTTAGACCACGGGCGTGCCCACGTAGGGCACACCGGCGGCGAGCCCGCATGACGACGAGCACACCGGGGCCTTCCCGGTGACCAAAAACACGGCAGAAGGGCGGAACCGGACAAGGATAGTGGCTCGCATCGTGTGGAGGAGGCGGCGGAGGCTGGGGCGGCCAGAGGCTTGGGAACGACGAGCGCGGGCGGCGGCTGGTGCACTGGCATGACGGGGGCGGTGACAGAGGCCACAACTCAAGCGGGGAATGGGGGGAATGGCGCCCAGCTCACCGTGGAGCGCGTCGAGGAGGCAGGGGGCTCAGGGGAGTACCGCGGCGGGGGAATTTGTCACCGGAGTGGATGGCGGCCGGTGGAGGGGATTAGTCCGATTCGAGCGATGCAGGGGTCCCCGTCCTGAGCTCGAGGATGGGGAAGACCTGGACGACACTTGCGGGGCTCCTGGACATGCTAGCATGGGCTGGGGAGGAGGTTGGTCGCGCCAGCGCTGTCGACGCGCCCACGACCGTGCTCGGTGCCACAAGGGAGAGGAGGGGAGAGCACGACGGGGGGAATGGAGTGGCGGCTAGGGGGGGTCTAGGGTTTCTAGGGGTGCCAGGGGGGCTCTTATCCCGCCGGATGGCCGCCACGGCATGTCGGCCGGCCGCGGGATGCCCTCCACGCAATCGGAGGAAGACAACGGGGAGGGGAGCTGGGCCGGGGTGGGCCGAGATGGTCTCACCCTGGGCGAGGCATAGGCCCTCTTTCCATTTTCTTTTGTTTTTGTTTTCTTTTCTCTTATTTCTTTACTGTTTTAATTTGTTTTGCTTTCAAATGATTTTTTGCCACAGGTGAAACTTGATGGTATATTTGTGTTGCATATACTAGAGGTGCCACAAAAAGTTTGGTGGCAAAAGAAATTCATTTAATATTTCTCTTTAATATTGAACTGATAAATGGTGTTGTTCTAGGCCTGGTTTGGATTGGTTGAATTTTTCAGTGGCTTGATAAAGTACCATAACCATATTGGCATGGCCCACTGATTATTTGTGATTTAACAAAAGTGGTTGCACAATTTTTGGACAAAGTTTCATTTGCCACATTGTTTTTAATTATCAGACAAAAAGCATTTTGAATTTGTTTCATCTGTGAATTCAAAGATGATCAAGGCAATAATCAAGCACAGTGATTTAATTTTAGCAAGGTGATTACTGTTCCACAACAGTGATTACTGTTACAAGACCTGAGGGTGTTACATTCTTCAAATCTTATACCTATGAGAGCATCATTAAAATCTTAAGCCTATATTTATGGCTATAAAGAAAGAGCTCTAGGGAGACAACCCTTGTTATGTTTTCTTTGATTTTTTTACTTTCAGTTCTTAGTGGTCTTGATGCTTGTTTTACTGTAGCAACATCATTGTATATTTATTTTCAAGCTTTGTGCCAAGTTTTAGCCTCCGATTGCAAGAAAGTTCAAAAGTTGTGACATGCTGTCCAGAAACACATTCTGTCTGCTTGACGGAAAACTTCGCCAAAAATCACCATATCATCTTTTTTATCTGAACTTTTTTGACTGTATGCTCTATATAATTAGATTTCAGGTGTCTGTTGTGATTTTTTTGATTTGAGTTGCAGAATTACCTTGAAAAATTATTTACTATATACTGGTCTATTTTTCACAGATTCTATCACGTTTTGCATTTTCATCGTTTTGAAAATATTAAGCTTGCTTTTTCTTTGCAAAACCTTTATGGTAATCATGAGAAACATTACCTTTTCATTAAAATCTTTATTTCTAGTGGAGATCAAATATTTTATTATGGATACTAACCACTCCAATCAGCTTATGATGAGTTTCGCATGAAGGGAGTTTTCAAGTATGCGACTGAAGATGATGAAAGAAGATCTGGGAGTGTAAAGCGCTCAAGATTGGGGATGCCCCCATGCAACACCAAGAAATATCCAAGGAGACTCAAGCGTCTAAGAGCATCTCGAGCCGTTCGGACCCCAAGACGTTTTTCGGCGCTATTTTAGCGCCGCTTGGTGGGCGCCCGGGGCGGAAAAAACGCTGGGGGTTGGCCGGCCCCCAGCCGGGACCCCAAGGCGGCCCCAAAGTCGGGTGGTGTTGGCGCAGTTGCGGTCCAGATTCGGCCCAGAAACGCCGCAAATTGATTTTTTGAATGCAAATTCAACGCAGTTCGGCACAAATGGTGCAAATTCAACACGAAAACATGAAATATCGTCACAGTTCGGCGCACAACGTGGAATACAAACACATAGTTCGACACAAATACAAATACAAATCAAACTAGGCATTGCCTTTGCGCATCCATAGATGATCCACTAGATCTTCTTGTAGTTGACGATGCACGTGTGGGTCTCGGATCCCATGGAACATGTTGAGATAGGTTGTCGAATCTGGTAGTATCTCGTGATCAACAACTCCAAGAGACCCCTGGTTGAGATATGGTTCAGAGTCATACACTGGATACTCTTTCTCGCTCTCAATGATCATGTTGTGCAAAATTACACAACAATTCATCACCTCCCACATTTGATCTTTCGACCAAGTCTAAGCGGGGTACTGGACAACGGCAAATCGAGATGGGAGCATGATACGTTTCAAACGTATCGATAATTTCTGCTCGTTCCATGCATGTTTTGTGTGATATTGCTATGATCTAGATACACATTTTATCATATTTGTACTAACCTACTAACTCAGTGCACCCCAGTGCCAGTTCCTGTTTTCTGCTGTTTTTCTATTCTAGGTTTCCCCCATATTAAAAGTGCTCCAAAAATTCGGGAAAAATCGGATAAAAAATCAGCGTAACGGAGTCTTACAGGAACAACCAAGTGGGGCCAGAAGGCCACCACCAGGGGCCCAGGCGGCCACCTGGCGAGGCCAGGGGCCTGGCCGCGCCAGGGGGCGCCTGGACCCCTGGTGGCCCCCCTGGCTGCCCCCTTTGCCTATTTATTCTCCGTGACGGGGAAACTCCGAAGACAGAACCCTATTTCACAATCTCGCCTCTGTTCTGCCGCCGCCGCGCTTCCAAGATCGGGAGAACTGTGAGGACCCTTCCCGGTACCCTGCCGGAGGGAGGATCGACCTCCGGGAGCTTGTCCTCCAACATGGACGCTTCCCGGATGTGCCGTGAGTAGTCTACCTTGGACCATGGGTCCGTGATCATTAGCTATGTGATGTTCTCCTCCCCTCTTTGTTCTTCATGGTTTAGACCTCGTGAGCTGCCCTACATGATCGAGGAACATATGTAATTCTTCTGTTGTTGCTATGTTGAGTTTGATGGGATCTGATGGATTATGAGATTATGTTCAGATCGTGATAGAGTAATATATTTGGTTTTGATCTCTTATATTTTTGTTCCTAAGTTATTCTTGCATGTTCTCCGTTGTTGTTCATTGCTTTGGAAAGTGGTAGATAGTAACTCCAAGAGGGAACATTATGCTCGATTATGGCTACATGACCCCTGATGACACGCTTGAGTAACAAAAACATGAGTCTAGGGGATGTGATGTGGCCACAAGGGGGAAAACAACGGTGCTTGTAAGGCCCGATATGCGGTACTGTTCCAGATCTAGGTGTTTCCACCCAGATCCGGGGACGAAGCACATATCGGTCCCACCGCGACATATGACAAAGCCATATGCACCAGATTTCCAACATGATATCACAACATTACAGATACAGGATACAACATCTCATACAATCGGCATACATCTGCCTCAAATACAATAAAACAGCGGAAGATACATGTCTGAGTACAGACTACAATCAAATGCCTACCGGCAAAGAGAAAACATCGATCCCATAACCACACGGGTCCAGGCCCTCCGCCGGGATCTGCCTAACTAGTCGTCGTCGAGTCTCCACGCGAGACGTCGATCACCATACCTGTTGTCGATCAAGAACCCTGAAAAGAGTTTGGGGGTAGTATCATGAGTACAGAGGTACTCAGCATCCAACTGTAGTGGTCATCTGACCCAGCAAGGACTTCATCACTCGTCATTCTAGGACAACTAGTAGTTTACGGTAAGGAAGGGTTAAGTGGTGAGGTTGCTGCCGCACTAGCATTTATGAAGTGGCTAACGATCTAGAGAGTAAGATAAGAAGCCAAGCATTCGATGAGGAATCGCCTCCAACAAGTCTTGCTATCAGCTACTTACGCAAACATAACACCTATCCTATCCTTGTCCTCCTCTTCGCATCCCGACGAAGAAGAAGCAGTCAAGGCACACACACACACACGTTGATCAAGTTACATTAAGATTGTCTCAGTTGTTGTTATCTATGAACAAGGAGTAGGTCTCAAGTCATCCATAACCGTGGACACAGCTTCTCGAAAAGATTTAACCCTGCAGGGGTGTACCAACTGCCCATTACAAGGCTCTGCACGCACGCCCATCTCTCTCAGTTGCTACCCATCACAGGCAACCATTTTATGATTTAGTTCCAAGAGATCCGAAATGACAAGTCCCTCTAACTAACAACGAACAAATCCGGGTGGCCCCCGGGGAGTCGACAACCAATCCAAAAGTTGGCCACGCTCTCGGATCGGACTCTTCCATCTCAACAGGGTTTGGGTTACCGAGACGCCTCACGTGAGGCCTCGGGCCCTCGCCGGTCAAAGGTGGACCAATAGGGAAACCATGTCCCCACTGGTCTGGGTTAGTTGGAAAACTACTGGCGTACGACCAGCACACACACGGTTTCAAAAGGTAAAATCAGCTTGGGCCACCACTAGAAATGCTTGAAGCTAGGTAGGTAAGAAAAGGGGACCCCATAAAATCCCACACGCGGTTAGGCACGCTCAGTCTTAAAACCAATACCCGGAACTCAGATCCTAGGTGACTCGAATAGAACAAAGCGTCGGGGCGGGATAGCCTAGACCTTCCATCCTTCGTCGAATATAGTCAACATTATAATAATCATATCATCAACAACAATAATAATAAAAATATGATATCCCAAACCAAGGAGTAACAGGGTAACATCGTAGCATCCTAAGCATGCATACTAAGCAGGGGCTGAGCGACGAGCAATAGTAACATAGCAGTACAAGGTTTGCTGGGAAGGGACATGGCTGTATCGGTTTGAAAGAGGCTGTAAACATGTGGTAGGATCAAACATCGAACCTAATCTAGACTAGCATGCAAACCGCTGGTTGAAATAGAATGGATCATAAGTAATGTATAGTCCTTGCCTGTTGATAAGTCGGGTTCCGAAGGTGTAGTCGATCGCAAGCTCGCATCGTCTCCGAGAGTAACCGCGGGAGGCACACAGGAAGGAAACACTGGAAAGCAATCAACAAGCAAGCATCTATTACTACGAGGCAAACACGAGCAAGCATCAACAAGAAGCAACACGAGACATCGCACCTACCGTCGAGAGTGGTTACTAACGATTTAAGTGGAGTACTCGTCACACACGACGATACCGCACGTTTACGGTGGTTCAAGTTGTTTAGCTACAGGTATCAACAAAGTTGTTAACATGGCAACTCAAGCAAGCATGGCATAGCACACAAACATGGAAAGAGGTGAAGCACAAAGTGAACTATATATGCTAGTCAATTTAAGTGAGGCACAACCTAAACATGGCATAACACTAAGTGCCGCACGATGATTTAAAATATTTGGTACTGTTCTGTCCTAAACCATATTTTAGGTTGGTTAACAACAGAAAACAATAGCATAAACACAAAGTACACGAAAAACTAATCAAGTTACATATAAAGAACACTCCAAACGGAGTTACAGTTAAAAAGATACAAGCAAAACAAGTTACGGGCACAATCTGCCAACATCAGGAAGCACACTTTAGAGCAATGCATTAACAGGTTAATCAATGCAAACATGCTCACAAATGATATGAACTAAAATAGACATGACAGGAAAGGCATGGCAAAAAGAATCATGCAAATAGGCATCATAGATCAAAAGATATTAAGCAAACAACATGGCATCGCAAAGTAACAGAGTTAGTGAAAATTAGAGGTGGCTGTCAAAAACAGCAGCATAGCAACTTTGGAGCTCAATAACTATATGACCAGCAAGCATATCATGAAAATGCAATACATGTAATTAAATTAGACATGATGCTTAACAATATGCAATTGGAATCACTCAAATCCGATAAACGGTCGCGACACACTCGTCGACCGAAGTTGCAACAAAATAACAGTTTTCAGCACAGCAACACATTAACAGCAGGATAGCTACTTTGGATGAAGATACAATGAACATGCAGAAAGCAAATATGGAATGTGAATGCATGGAACTGAAGTAGAAATAATGCTTAACAGGATGCAAAAGGAATCAATCAATTCCGACGAACGGTTGCGAAGCAATCGTCGCCCGAAGTTGCAATAAAATAACAGTTCAGCAACAACAGCACAGCTAACGATCTGGTACCCACTTCGACGCAGAATTAAATTATCTAGACGGCCTCAAACGGAAAAACTTTTTACATACGAATGCTAGAGCACGCAAAACTGAGATATTCATCTTTTGGGCGCGAGGTCAAACGAGCTACGGATTGATCGTTATTCTACTCGCAAAACAACTAACAACACAACAGTTTAGGGACTTAGCAGAAATTAGACTAAGGAAAAAAACAGAGGAAAAAAATAAATAAATAAAAAGAAAAAGAGGCCTCACCATGGGCCAAGCCCATCTGGCCGAGGAGGTGGCTTGGGCCGCGGCTGCTCTGGGCCGTGGGAGGGGAGGCGCCGGCTGGGCTAGCTGGACCGGCCCACCTGGCCGGCGGTTGGAGGCGCCGGATCGGGACCTCCCGATCCCGAGCACGGTGGCCGGCGGCTGTCGCCGTTCCAGGCTCCGGCGAGGGGCTCTAGGAGGCCGGGGCGGTCGGGCGGCGGCGGGCGGCCGGGATCCCGCCGGAGGGCGTCGAAGGCGGCGCGGCGAGCCCTCTGCCAGGGCGAGCTCAAGGCCAAGCCCTCCAATGGCGGCCGACGACGCTACCTGGAGAGAGGGAGGGGGACGCGGGTGAGAGAGGTCAGGGGAGGAGAGGGAAAGGGGAGAGGAGAGGGCCGGCTGTAAGGCCTCTGATGCGGTACTAACTCTAACTAGTCGCTTTCGCGTCCGGTCGGAGTTAGAAGCGCATCAAACGCCACCGGCGCACGACACTCGCACTCGTGTCGCTGCCGGATTCTCGACAACAGGTATATAAGCATAACTCTAAGATAGAAATACATATAGATAGATAAATAGAACAGGACATACAACGCCACTGTCTAATAATACAACAACATCTGAGTACAACTCATCGATACATCAAGCGGAAGCATAATAGGGACCGAGTACGGTCAAGATCCAAATTGCCCTAGAGAGGGCTACACATAAATATCCACCCACGGGAACGTCTGAGCCCAACTATAGGATCCTACTGGTCGAGGTACTCATACTCGTCGTCGTCCTCCGGGGGCACCTCCACGAAGTAACGTCCGGTGCTGGGGTCGAGGTAGTAGTCCACTGCAGCGGCCGATCAGGCAAAGCGGTAAAGACAGAAAAGTAAACGGGGGTGAGAACATGTCATTACGGAATAACTAACGCTACAGGAAAGGCAAAGACAAAGACAGGTTGCAGCCGTACTAGCATATATGGTGGCTACTCGTTCTAACAGAATAAAGATGAGGTCCAAGAAGTTACGTTGACAACATGTCGTAGGTCGGCTATCCACCTACTTACGCAAACATAACACAACCTCGTTTCTCTCTCGGTCCCCCTAGACGAAGAAAGACAACCAAGGCACGCACACAGTTCGTCAAGTTTTATCTCATGATTAAAATTGACGTTATTCTATGAACAAGGAGTAGGTCTCAAGTAGTCCATAACCGCGGACACGGCTTTTCGAAAAGATTTACCCTGCAGGGGTGTACCAACTGTCCATTATAGACGTCGCATGTACGCCCGGTTTCCACTTGGCTAGGTAAGCGCCTGAAACTCCGGAACGTCAGAGTCCCTCTAACTAACAACGCACAACTCCGGGTGGCCCCCGGTGAGTCGACACCCAACTCCAGAGCTGGCCACGCTCTCGAATCGGCCTCTACCGTCTGGATGAGGTCGGGTTAACTGTCCAAACTATGTAAACAGCCCCCTAGCTCCCTGTTTTTGGACCAACAGAGAAACTATGTCTCCGATGGCCCGGGTTGTTTCGAAAACAGCTGGGGCGCCAACCAACACACACACGAGGCAAAATAAAATCAGCTCGGGTGATAGAGGCGAAGGTGTCCCGATGTTTCGATGAGATGGTGGAGATCGATTATGGTGGAGGCGACTTTCACGATCCGACTACGAACGTGCGAAGACGTTGCGCCTTAGCGATCGCTAAACCAACTCCGAGAGGTTATTGATCCCGCGGATGCACGATCAACCTGACCACGAAGGTCTAATTCCTGCAAGCAATCGAAGAACAAGCAAGAACTAAGAATTGCAATCTGGATATTGCGAATATAAGATGAATGATTACGAAAGTTGGGGTTCCAATGAGGTCTTGGCCTGGTCGGATGACACAAACGAAGAGCTCGAAGTTGCGGCTATGGCTAACTTAAATCTAATTAAAACCCAAGTCTAAACGACGCCCTAAGGGCTGTATATATGGGGGAACAGAGGGGATTTTCGTGACCCCTTGGAGGTGGGGTCCGAAAACAACCCTAACTCGGTTTCCCCACACATACGGACTCTAAAAACAGCCTATAAGGTGGTATTTCGAAATTACATGGGCCCAGCCCAATATTAAGGTGACGCAGCACCTATAATTGCCCTTGGACGAAAATAATGAAGTGGCATCTCGCGTATTTCGTCCAAGACTTCATGCGCGCCTTATGGTGGCTTCAAAGTGCGATAATCACCACGGGAAGCTCCGCTGTCCTTTCCCGCGCGCGCACCTTCTTCTCCATGCTTGATCCCGCTCCAATGACCATCCTTCTTGTCCATGCTAGGTCCTTCATTCATAAGCAAAACAAAAGTATCTAATTTAGGCAGTATCATATGTTCATGAACAATAGAAGGATTCGCAAGAAACGAAAGTACCTGATAATTTAGTTGACGTGCACGAGCTCTAGTAACTGGTCCAATATGTGTAGTTGGTGAGGATATGGGTGTAACATTAGTAGGGATGTCCTCATCATCGGGCCACCACTAGAATTGTACGAAGCTAGGTAGGTAAGACAAGGGGGGCCCATAAAACCCCACACACGATTAGGCACGCTCGTCAAGAAACACAATACCCGGAACTCGTGTCCTAGGTGACTCAAATGAACAAAGCACCAGACGGGAATAGTCCAGCCTTCCACCTTTCGTCGAATATAATTTAATATCATTTAACAATAATAAATATCAACCAACTTCTTTTATAGCATGATATCCCAACCATAAATATATAGGGCAAGCAGCAAGTTTTCTATCCATACTAAGCACTGGCTGAGCAGCGGTAACTTAGCAGTATAATGGTTTGCTGGGATGTGGGGATCATGGCTATATGGTTTTCAACATGGCATATAAGGTGGATAGGATCAAGCAACAACGTACTCGTTCTACAGCTAGGCACGAGCAGGAAGTTATAAAGTAATGACACAGTTTCTCCCCCTTGCCTGGTAAGGTAGTCGAAGCAGCACCCACGGTACCCTCGGGCTCGGTGTCGGACAACTCCACGTGAGTCTCCTCGTCAGTCTCGGGTGCTAACGTAAAGATACCGGCAAGGAAAACACACAAGTAAGCAACTGATGCAAACTCAAACAAGGATGGCATGTTCAAGGTTTATTTACATGATAAGACCCTGTCTAGTCAAGTTTAAATGAAGGTGATGGCGACAGGTCATCAACTTCATATGCATTTATTTACATTGTAATGGCTTTGGTCTAAGCCTTAAACTTAGGTGTAAGTAACATGATGACATGACATAAACAGCAAGCATTACAAGAATTTAAATAATATGAAAGTAAAACAAAGATTCCGGAGACGGAGTAGTGTCGGTGAACTTGACACATAGGAAGGTGCAACAAAAGTTGGAACCCAGCCGCACTACATATGAAAATATGTTAGGGCTGAATTGAAGAAGAAGATGACATGGAACAAGATTGAAAAGATCAGACGATCAACAATTTTCAAATGCACTGAAGTTGAAATTGCTGCAGACAACAGATCTGAATGCTTCTGAACCAGGTGATCACACCTTGTCTCAAGAGTTGCACAAAACATCATGAGGACATCACTGCTGAAATCCTTGCAGAAAAGTACCCCAAAACACATATGATATGTCTCTACTTGAATTTGCAAGGGCAGTTGCAAATTCAACTGAAGTTCAGGGGCTGAGTGCAAAATTACACCACATGAATTTTGAAAAAGGCTCAGATGAACAAATCATCATCACCATGCAATTCCTTGTGCAAAATTACCCCAATTTCATATATGGCATGGGAAACTTTGAAATTTGAACAACCTTAGCAAAACAAGAATTTACAGGGGGCTTATTGCAAAATTGACCAAGCTCCAAAATTAGAGATGGCCATTTGCAAACATGCATATCACCAGTGTGATCAGTAGCTCCAGCTACCCGAAAAACATATATGGCAGGCATCAAAAAGAACAGGAGGTTGAAATCTAATTTGAATTTGAATTCAAATCTAAATGGAATAAAAAACAGAAAGAAAAAGAATAAAAGAAAAGGGAAAGGGGGGGAGCCCAGCCAGCAGGCCCAGCTGCTGCTTCCCGCCCCTGGGCGCGCTAGCTCTAACGGGCCAGGCCCAGCTGGATCCACGGCCATGCAAAAAAAAGGAGCAAAAACTCCTGGTTAAATCGACCCCAGGGGGGATCGAACCCCTCACCCCGCGGTTCGAACTCCAGGCGCGCATACCACTCGGCCACTGCTCGACTTCTGACAGAAGACTGCTCGCTCTGAAGTTAAACCAACTGTGAGGCGGTTCTGAAACTGAAACGCGAACGGACTCGACTTCAGGCGGCAGTGGATGGAAGAAAGGAGGGAGCTTTGCGAAGCTTATATTCGATCCAGGCCTCCAACGCACTGGTGCAGCGCTGCATCGCCTCCGTATCTTCTACGGAGACAATCCTCCTCGCAGAAACGAAGCAAACAAGGCGCGAACTGAAGAAAACCGGCCGCTTGCTCTGCTGTCTGAAGAAATTCAGACATCGCAGTCGCCGCTCGCGTGGAACTCCGACGTCCCTCGCATCTCGCACGGCTCGCCGGGAACTCCAAGCTTGCTCCTAGTCGTAACCGGTAGCACCCAGAACCCGTTTTGCATCAAACCTCGCCTCGCCGTACTACCCACGGGAGCTACAACTGGTCGGAAAAACACGGCGGAACGGCCGCTTGCGGGAGACAGGGGAGGGGATCGGCGAGGCTCACAGCGGGGCGACGGCTCGTGCGGGCTCGGGAGGGAGGTCGCCGGCGTCCTTCACGCAGACGCAGACGAAGACGAAGATGAGCGCGCCGGAATTCCTCAGGCCATGGACCTCCTGTCCATGGCAGCCCCGGACAGGACGCGGGGGGAGGAGGAGATGGGAGAAGGAGGCGGCGGCGCCCGAGGGAGGATGCTAGGGTTGGAGACAAGGAGAGGGGGGCATAAATAGGAGAGGGGGAGAGGTGACGTGGCTCCAGGAGGGCCTCTCCTCCACGGGAACGCCATGTGCGTGAGGGGGAGAAAGGTGAGAGGAGGGAGATGACAGGCGGGTCCCGCTGGCTGGGAGAGAGGGAGGGAAAAAAAAGAAAAAAAACGAGGCGCTGCCCCTGGTGGGCTGAAATCAGTCGGCCCAAGTGGCTAGAAGAGGAAAAGGAAGAAGGACAGGGCCTTTTCCATATAAGAAATAAAAACAGCAAGGAAGAAAAAGAAATAGGAAAAGATAAGGGAAAGGTAAAAATATTTTAAATATTTTAAATATTTTTAAATTCCCCTGAAAAGATGCTTGATCATCCAAAATTGATTTGATCAATTTTGCATGCAATGAAAAATCCCCCAAAGTAAAACAGCACCCTTTTCTATTTAAAATTAAATAGAAAAAGCCATTGGAGATTTTTTTGAGAGAAAAACAGAAGGTTCAAAATTCCATGAGCTTGAAATTCTTAATCCTTGCATTTTTCTAGATTTTTCAAAATTGGTCAAACCTTTGGCAACAACAAAAATGTGGCCCCTTTTTTATTTCAAAATCACTTTGAACTAGGGCTACTGTTTTTGGTGGTGGCAAAAATGCTTTGAGGATTTCAAAATCCTTGCAATAGTAATTGAAATGGCTAGGCCAAGTTTGGGGTCAAGAGGAGGGAGCATGTGACAAGGAAAATTCCAACAATGTCCTTCTTGAACCACTTTGGATGCAAAAGAAAACAACCCAACATGACTCTAATCCCAATGCCAATTAAGATCACCACATGAAGTGACCTACACATCCACCATGCCAAGTTACAAGTCCAACAGAGGAAGTAAAATACATAGTGTTTGGTGGCTTATTACATGTGGGCTGTTACAGCTCTCCCCTACCAACATAGGATCTCGTCCCGAGATCTAAGCAAGAAAAAGCTCGGGATACTCAGAACGGAGATGATCTTGACGCTCCCACGTTGCCTCCTTCTCCGAGTGATGTGCCCACTGCACCTTGAGGAACTTGACGGTCTTGTTGCGAGTCTTGCGCTCGGACGAATCAAGAACATGGACTGGACGCTCTGAGTAAGAAAGATCCGCACTGAGCTGGATCTCGCCCAAGTCCACTGCCTGCTCTGGCTGCTTGAAACACTTCTTCAGCTGAGACAGGTGGAACACATCATGCACCATAGCCAAGCTGTCTAGAAGCTGAAGGCGGAACGCGAGAGGTCCCCGAGTCTCGAGGATGCGGAACGGACCAACGAACCTGGGAGCCAACTTGCCTTTGATCCCAAAGCGGTGAGTGCCCCGAAGTGGAGACACTTTGAGGTATGCGAAATCACCAACTTTGAAGTCAACACCACAGTGCTTCCTGTCATAATAAGCCTTCTGCCTAGACTGTGCTGCCTTTAGGTTCTCCCGGACAATCTTCACTTTGTCATCTGCCTCTTGTATCACATCTGGACCGAACAGCTGCCTCTCACCCGTCTCGGACCAGTTCAAAGGTGTCCTGCACATGCGACCATACAAGACTTCAAACGGCGCTGCCTGCAGACTTGTCTGATAGCTGTTGTTGTAAGAGAACTCAGCATACAGCAAGCACTCTTCCCACTTCATGCCAAACGAGATCACACATGCCCTCAACATGTCCTCGAGAATTTGATTCACACGCTCAACCTGCCCACTGGTCTGAGGGTGATACGCGGTACTGAACAACACCGTCGTACCAATCGCCTTTTGAAAGGCCTGCCAGAACTTAGAGGTGAAAAGGCTGCCTCTATCTGAACTGATCTTCTTGGGAATGCCATGCAAGGATACAACTCTTGCGGTGTACAAATCCGCCAACTGAGCTGCTGAAATAAAGTCCTTCACTGGAAAGAAGTGAGCAACTTTGGAGAGATTGTCAATGACAACAAAGATGGCATTGTTCTTCCTCTGCGACAGAGGAAAACTTGTGATGAAATCCATCTCAATGTGATCCCATTTCCACTCCGGAACTTCAATTGGCTGAAGTAGCCCTGCAGGCTTCTGGTGCTGTGCTTTCACTCTCCTGCACACATCACACTGGGAGACAAAACGGGCAACATCCCGCTTCATACGAGTCCACCAAAAACTCTGCTTGAGGTCCTGATACATCTTGGTGCTACCAAGGTGGATAGACAGCTTTGAGTCATGGGCTTCTTTCAAAATGACCTCTCTGAAACCTCCTTCTTTGGGAACAACAACTCGCTCCTCGAACATCACGGTGCCATCTTATGCACTGAAAAGCAACCGTACTTCGGAACTGAGGCAGCAACACCCTGCTTGACTTTCTGAATCATTGCGCTGCCAGACTGAGCTTCACGAATCTTCTCACGGATAGTGGGCTCTACCACAAGGTTGGCCAGATAGCCTACTGGAACTAGCTCGAGATTGAGCCTTCGAAAGGACTCACACAAATCAGGGTGTATCTTCTGCACCTGGATACTGTTGCAATCACCCTTGCGGCTCAACGCATCAGCTATGACATTCGCCTTGCCAGGCGTATACTGAATATCCACGGAGTACTCAGTAATAGTCTCGAGCCATCTCCTTTGCCTCAAGTTCAGGTTAGGCTGCGTGAACAAGTACTTTAAGCTTTTGTGATCGGTGAACACATCAACCTTCCTCCCTAGGAGGAGGTGTCGCCAAGTAACCAACGCATGAATCACTGCAGCCAGTTCAAGATCGTGGGTCAGATAATTCCTCTCAGCCTGCTTCAACTGCCTGGAGGTGTAAGCCACAATATTCTTTCCCTGCATCAACACTTCGCCAAGGCCATTCAACGAGGCGTCACAGAAAACTTGAAACGGCTGTGACTCGTCTGGCGGTGTAAGGATCGGAGCTGTGGTCAGCCTTAGCTTCAACTCATCAAAAGCTGCTTGGCAAGCCTGTGACCAATTGTACTTCTTGCCCTTGCACAACAACTCCGTCATCGGCTTTGCTATCTTGGAGAAATTCTCGACAAACTTCCTGCAATAGCTGGCAAGTCCGAGAAAACTCCTCAGCTGCTTGACATTCTTCGGCGGAGTCCAATCCTGAATCGTCCGGACTCTGTCTGGGTCAACAGCAATGCCCTCTGAGGAAATGACATGGCCAAGGAAGTTGACCTTATTGATCCAAAATTCACACTTGGAGAACTTGGCATAAAACTGGTGATCTCTCAACTTCTGCAACACCAATCTGAGATGCTCCTCATGCTCAGCCTCTGACTTGGAAAAGACAAGGATGTCGTCGAGGTAGAGGAGTACGAACACATCTAGCCATTCTTGGAACAGATAGTTCATGGCCCTAATGAACGTGGGAGGAGCGTTTGAAAAGCCAAACGTCATGACCGTAAACTCGTACAGTCCATAACGAGTGCGGAAGGCTGTCTTGGGAATGTCCTCCTCACGGACACGAATCTGGTGGTACCCCATCTTTAGATCAAGCTTTGAAAACACCTTTGCCCCATGCAATTGCTCGAATAAGTCATTGATGTTGGGCAAAGGGTACTTGTTTTTGATCGTCTTCTTGTTGATCCCACGGTAGTCTTGAACCAACCGACTAGTACCATCTTTCTTCTTCACAAAAAGACACGGGGCACCCCAAGGGGAAGTGCTCGGACGAATGAGCCCATCCTTCTCAAGCTTCACCAGCTGCTCCTTCAACTCAATCAGCTCTTCCGGACACATCTTGTAAGGCTGCCGAGATATCGATTGTGTACCAGGTTCTAGCTCGATCAAGAACTCAATAGCACGCACGGGTGGAATACCTGGTAACTCCTCTGGGAAGACATCTGGGAACTCTCGAACAACTCTGACCTCCTCGATCAATGGAGCAACTCCAGCGTTCAGAGCGTACAACTGTGCTGCTCCTGCTTTCGAGCCACAACTGTACCAAATCTCTGCGCCTGAATCGTGCGTCAGCAACACGGTCTTGGACGGGCAATCAATCTTGGCCTTGTGCTGCATAAGCCAATCCATACCCAGAATGACATCAATGTCTGAACTTGGCAAAACGATGAGAGAGGCTGGGCAATTGCATCCCTGAATGGAGACTGTCACAAAAGGAGCACGGATAGAAGTGGTGAACTTTGCACCTGGTGACACAATCGGGAGGAAACTGGGAAGATCCTCCAAGGCAAGGACCTGATCGTGAGCAAACTTCTGGGAGACGAAGGAATGGGAAGCTCCAAAATCAAACAACACGGTCGCAGGAACAGAATTAACAAGTAACCTACCAAGCACAATCTCGGACGACTGCTGTGCCTCTGTCACAGTCACGTTGTTCACACGGAGCGCTCGTGGCTGGGCCCGCACCATCGCGTTGCTCGGTGTAGAGCGAGGTGGGGGCGGAGGCAGCCGGGCGTAACGAGGGTCGATGCACTGCGGAGACTTGTGCCCCGGCCTGCCACACTTGAAGCACGTGATCTCAGGCCTGGGCTGGCCCTGTGGAGCAGGCGGCCTCGCAGAGGGTGGAGTAGAGCGAGGTCCGTGCTGCACTGGGACGGGAGGGCGGGAAAAAGTGCGGACAACTGCCCCCCTCTGCTGAAACTGCTGAAGGTGCGGCTGAGACTGTGGCTCTGCAACCCAGGACTTGGCCTTCTTGTGGACCATCACTGCTGAACTGTGCTCTCTCTGCTTCCTCTTCTCTGCGGAATGCTCTGCCTCAGCTGACTCCTGTCTGATAGCCTGGTCGACGAACTCTGAGAACAGGCTTGGCGTGGACAAGATGAGCGCATACTTGATGTCCGTGGAAAGACCACCGCGGAACCTGGCAATGCGCTTGGCCTCTGTCGAGACCTCCTCTGGAGCGTACCTGGCGAGCCTGACGAAGGCCAGGTTATACTCCTGCACAGACCTGTCCCCCTGCCTCAGAGCTAAGAACTCCTCGCGCTTCCTCTCGATCAGTCCACTGGGAATATGAGCAGCTCTGAAATCCCTGACGAAGTCTTCCCACGTGATCTCTGCATCACCCTTGTTGGCCTTGTACGTCGAGAACCAACTGCCTGCGGCACCCTGAAGCTGGAAAGAGGCGAAGGTGACGTAGTCGATGGGTCTGACGGCGTTGGCATTGAAGTGCTTCTTGATCTCTGCGATCCAGTCATCCGCCTCCAGTGGGTCTCGAGCCTCGGAGAACCTGGGGGGGCTGATCGCGAGGAACTGCTGCAGTGTGGTGTACTGTGGACGATCATTTCTCTGAGCACCCTGGTTCTGCAGCATCTGAAGGATCGCAGCTGTGCCCTGAGCCACTGCGGCTACAGCCTCCCCAAGGATAGGGTTCTCTGGCGGCAGCATGTTCGCTCTTGGCATCCTGTATACAGGAACACTTATGAGAACATGATTGAATCATTGAAGTAACCAGAAGTTAAAGCAATATTGACAACAAAACTTCCTCACGAGGTATGAGGAAGCCGAAGGCTGAAATTCCACCAAGGTTAACCAGGAAAGTCGATAGCTAGGTGCTACTGGAATTCCCAAACCAAGATCATCCGAATCCAAGATAATAATCTGCTAGCGAGCACACAACAATATATACGAGCGGTTGGAACCTGACAATGAGACATCTTCCCTGAGAGGCCCACCATCACGGTCGTCCATAGGGGAAAGACACCACATCCATATTACCATAGGATGCCCGCCAATCCTGTATGGACGTTTCACCTGGGTTAACTGTCCAAACTATGTGAACAGCCCCCTAGCTCCCTGTTTTTGGACCAACAGAGAAACTATGTCTCCGATGGCCCGGGTTGTTTCGAAAACAGCTGGGGCGCCAACCAACACACACACGAGGCAAAATAAAATCAGCTCGGGCCACCACTAGAATTGTACGAAGCTAGGTAGGTAAGACAAGGGGGCCCCATAAAACCCCACACACGATTAGGCACGCTCGTCAAAAAACACAATACCCGGAACTCGGGTCCTAGGTGTCTCAAATGGAACAAAGCACCAGACAGGAATAGTCCAGCCTTCCACCTTTCGTCGAATATAATTTAATATCATTTAACAATAATAAATATCAACCAACTTCTTTTATAGCATGATATCCCAACCATAAATATATAGGGCAAGCAGCAAGTTTTCTATCCATACTAAGCAATGGCTGAGCAGCGGTAACTTAGCAGTACAATGGTTTGCTGGGATGTGGGGATCATGGCTATATGGTTTTCAACATGGCATATAAGGTGGATAGGATCAAGCAACAACGTACTAGTTCTACAACTAGGCACGAGCAGGAAGTTATAAAGTAATGACACAGTTTCTCCCCCTTGCCTGGTAAGGTAGTCGAAGCAGCACCCACGGTACCCTCGGGCTCGGTGTCGGACAGCTCCACGTGAGTCTCCTCGTCAGTCTCGGGTGCTAACGTAAAGATACCGGTAAGGAAAACACACAAGTAAGCAACTGATGCAAACTCAAACAAGGATGGCATGTTCAAGGTTTATTTACATGATAAGACCCTGTCTAGTCAAGTTTAAATGAAGGTGATGGCGACAGGTCATCAACTTCATATGCATTTATTTACATTGTAATGGCTTTGGTCTAAGCCTTAAACTTAGGTGTAAGTAACATGATGACATGACATAAACAGCAAGCATTACAAGAATTTAAATAATATGAAAGTAAAACAAAGATTCCGGAGACGGAGTAGTGTCGGTGAACTTGACACATAGGAAGGTGCAACAAAAGTTGGAACCCAGCCGCACTACATATGAAAATATGTTAGGGCTGAATTGAAGAAGAATATGACATGGAAAAGGATTGAAAAGATCAGACGATCAACAATTTTCAAATGCACTGAAGTTGAAATTGCTGCAGACAACAGATCTGAATGCTTCTGAACCAGGTGATCACACCTTGTCTCAAGAGTTGCACAAAACATCATGAGGACATCACTGCTGAAATCCTTGCAGAAAAGTACCCCAAAACACATATGATATGTCTCTACTTGAATTTGCAAGGGCAGTTGCAAATTCAACTGAAGTTCAGGGGCTGAGTGCAAAATTACACCACATGAATTTTGAAAAAGGCTCAGATGAACAAATCATCATCACCATGCAATTCCTTGTGCAAAATTACCCCAATTTCATATATGGCATGGGCAACTTTGAAATTTGAACAACCTTGGCAAAACAAGAATTTACAGGGGCTTATTGCAAAATTGACCAAGCTCCAAAATTAGAGATGGCCATTTGCAAACATGCATATCACCAGTGTGATCAGTAGCTCCAGCTACACTAAAGACATATATGGGAGGCATAAAAAAGAACAGGAGGTTGAAATCTAATTTGAATTTGAATTCAAATCTAAATGGAATAAAAAATAGAAAGAAAAAGAATAAAAGAAAAGGGAAAGGGGGGGGAGCCCAGCCATCTTGGGCTGGTTTCGGCCAGCAGGCCCAGTTGCTGCTTCCCGCCCCTGGGCGCGCTAGCTCTAACGGCCCAGGCCCAGCTGGATCCACGGCCATGCAAAAAAAAAGGAGCAAAAACTCCTGGTTAAATCGACCCCAGGGGGGATGGAACCCCGCACCCCGCGGTTCGAACTCCAGGCGCGCATACCACTCGGCCACTGCTCGACTTCTGACAGAAGACTGCTCGCTCTGAAGTTAAACCAACTGTGAGGCGGTTCTGAAACTGAAACGCAAACGAACTCGACTTCAGGCGGCAGTGGATGGAAGAAAGGAGGGAGCTTTGCGAAGCTTTGATTCGATCCAGGCCTCCAACGCACTGGTGCAGCGCTGCATCGCCTCCGTATCTGCTACGGTGACCATCCTCCTCGCAGAAACGAAGCAAACAAGGCGCGAACTGAAGAAAACCGGCCGCTTGCTCTGCTGTCTGAAGAAATTCAGACATCGCAGTCGCCGCGCGCGTGGAACTCCGGCGTCCCTCGCATCTCGCACGGCTCGCCGGGAACTCCAAGCTTGCTCCTAGTCGTAACCGGTAGCACCCAGAACCCGTTTTGCATCAAACCTCGCCTCGCCGTACTACCCACGGGAGCTACAACTGGTCGGAAAAACACGGCGGAACGGCCGCTTGCGGGAGACAGGGGAGGGGATCGGCGAGGCTCACAGCGGGGCGACGGCTCGTGCGGGCTCAGGAGGGAGGTCGCCGGCGTCCTTCACGCAGACGCAGACGAAGACGAAGATGAGCGCGCCGGAATTCCTCAGGCCATGGACCTCCTGTCAATGGCGGCCCCGAACAGGACGCGGGGGGTGGAGGAGATGGGAGAAGGAGGCGGCGGCGCCCGAGGGAGGATGCTAGGGTTGGAGACAAGGAGAGGGGGGCATAAATAGGAGAGGGGGAGAGGCGACGTGGCTCCAGGAGGGCCTCTCCTCCACGGGCACGCCATGTGCGTGAGGGGGAGAAAGGTCAGAGGAGGGGGATGACAGGCGGGTCCCGCTGGCTGGGAGAGAGGGAGGAAAAAAAAGAAAAAAAACGGGGCGCTGCCCCTGGTGGGCTGAAATCGGTCGGCCCAAGTGGCTAGAAGAGGAAAAGGAAGAAGGACAGGGCCTTTTCCATATAAGAAATAAAAACAGCAAGGAAGAAAAAGAAATAGGAAAAGATAAGGGAAAGGTAAAAATATTTTAAATATTTTTAAATTCCCCTGAAAAGATGCTTGATCATCCAAAATTGATTTGATCAATTTTTCATGCAATGAAAAATCCCCCAAAGTAAAACAACACCCTTTTCTATTTAAAATTAAATAGAAAAAGCCCTTGGAGAGTTTTTTGAGAGAAAAACAGAAGGTTCAAAATTCCATGAGCTTGAAATTCTTAATCCTTGCATTTTTCTAGATTTTTCAAAATTGGTTTGACCAATTTTGGCAACAACAAAAATGTGGGCCCTTTTTGAATTCAAAATCACTTTGAACTAGGGCTACTGTTTTTGGTGGTGGCAAAAATGCTTTGAGGATTTCAAAATCCTTACAATAGCAATTGAAATGGCTAGGCCAAGTTTGGGGTCAAGAGGAGGGAGCATGTGACAAGGAAAATTCCAACAATGTCCTTCTTGAACCACTTTGGATGCAAAAGAAAACAACCCAACATGACTCTAATCCCAATGCCAATTAAGATCACCACATGAAGTGACCTACACATCCACCATGCCAAGTTACAAGTCCAACAGAGGAAGTAAAATACGTAGTGTTTGGTGGCTTATTACATGTGGGCTGTTACACCGGCGGCCTGGCTACTCTGGTGGCCGGAGCTGGGTTGGCCGGCGGCTGCCCTCGGGCAAGGTGGAGGCGGCGGTGGAGAGAGAGGTTGGTGGGAGGTTGACTCGATCTGGGCCGTCGAATCGTGAGATCTAACGGTCCAGATCTGAGAGGGCTAGGTTTGCTGCGAAAATGGGCAAAATTGGGCAATTTTCAGATCTGGGGGCTGTCTAGTGGCTTAGGAAAAACCCTAAGTGGTGGGATGGTCTATTTATAGCCCGGGTGGCTGGCAGTTTGCAAAAACGTCCTCGGTTTCTCTCTCGCGCGTCCGGTCTTTACGTTTCTGACCGCCGGGGGTCCGCAGTACCTCCGATTCGGGTAAAACTTCGAACTGCGCGATCAGCACGTCGAGCCGGAGGCGTTCACCTCGCGCTGGAACCGTTCCGAGAACACTTTCCGGCGCGCTAAAAAAATATCCCGTTTAATTATTAAATGGGGTTTTTCGTTCCGTTGGCTGCGGCTGGTCTCGTGCGGTTTTCGCGACGGTGATCGGGCGAAACCAGGTGTCGCAAATGTCGAGTGTCAGGGTGTCAAGGGTCGGTCTCCGTCCGATACGAGATCAGAGGGGAAAAAATAACCGCCGATCGATAAATCGGGGATGCAAACACCGCAAACAAATCAGACAATCAATCAATTCACACCGAAAACAAAATTTTTAATTTTTGTGAAATCTGGGCTGTTACAGTGCTTGTAACGTGGTTGCAAGGATTTTTTACTTTACGCAAAGTTCTTTTAATGCAGTTGTCTAATGCTTTTGGTTTACACTTTGGGGGGGTACTCGCAACTTAATACCAACGAGATGTTCTGGATAGATATCTCAAGGTGGATGATTAGTAGTATATGTAGATGGATTTCGGTCTACTTATTTATGCGTACTGCCCATGCTTATGAGCGTCTTCCTTTCTTTTGTAGCATAGTTACCGTTGCGGTGGGTTTATAATCCTGTCAATTAACCATCTGTAATTTGTTTACCCCTCATAGAAAATTTATCGTCTTTTGGGAGAGAGACATCACTAGTGAACATCACGGGACCCCCGTCCATATTTTCATCTTTGTTTACAAGCTATTTCCTTTTCAGTATTTTCTTTCAGTTGCTATAATTATCATTATCCCTTGTGTGTTTGACCCTTTGTGAACAACAAGACCGGAGAGATTGAAAACCTCTCTGAACTTCGTTGGGAGCAAAGTTAATTGTATCGTGTGCAGGTCCGCGTCAGGTGCGCCGCTGACACCTACTTATCATTCCCGGAGTCCTACGGGAGACAAACCCTATCCTCTACATAGGGGAAATTTGCTGCTATCCTACATCTCACCTTTCACTTGGGGTAACCAACGAAGGCCGAGAAGCCATTAACACTTCCACGCCATCAGAGCACCCAAATGCCCGCTCGACATCCTTCCTGCAAGACTCCTGGCACTTGGCAAAGTGGGCGTACTTCCCTCCTGGCACATGGTTTGAGATAGTCTTCACAAATACCAGCCATCTTGGATAGATGCCATCTGCTAGGTAGTATCCCTTGTTGTACAGGTGACGGGGATCAACCCCGGCAAATCCCATGGTCAGGGACCCTGTGTTAGTCATGAGAGGCACAGGTTGGACGATAGCTCGTCGGCAAACAAGAGGATACATTCCTGCTCGATATTATTGATGAGGGAGATGCGATTACAGTGGATGCCAAGGCTGGAGCGCTCAAGGATAGGGTTACAAATGATATTGGTTGCCTTTGGCGTCGCCCATCCTAGCCCTTATATGCCGGGCTAGGTCTCGGGGAATTCATCTATGTTTACAGGTAAGCTTTCCTAACCCTAGCTTGCTCCGTACGACAGGTGTTTGCACCTTCCTTGTGAGTCGCAGACTCCTACGTCGGTGCCAATTAGCGGGCCAAGGCGGGTCCAGGCGGGTCTTCATGGGCTTTCTATCTTCAGGGACACCGGGTAGGCCCATCTGTAGGAGTCGTGGGGTCACCCCCTCGTCAGTAGCCCCCGAGTGCCTGGGGGACTCGAAGAGTCGCGCAGCGACTCAAGTACATCCATTTGTTTGGTCGTTTGTATGCGTGGTACAACCGCAGGTCGCTGGCAGTCTGGTGGCCATGACAAAACCTGTTTCGAGGGATGCTAAGCTGAAAGGGCCCAAGGAGTCGACTGGTCGAGCCTTGGTGAATTGCGCTAGTGGCAAATACCGCAGTAGCCCAATCTAACCCACGTCCCTCGACGTGAGCTTGGAACACTGGAGTCAAGCAAAATTCCTGCCGCTTCAGGTCTTACGGTGTTCATTTGCCGCCAGTAATGTGCATAGCCTAAGGCGCGTCCGCCCGGCTTTTTCTATCATGCGCATCGCATGGAAAAGGTTGGGAGTGAAATCGCTCTTCGGCAAGTCCCAGCCCGGCCGAACTTCGCAGCGGGGTCTTACCTACACGCTAATCTTGCGTGGCATCTGGGCACAGTGTGTCGTGTTCCAGAAATGTCTATTTTTGAGGCGCGGAGCCTAATATTATTGCACCCACTTGGAACAAAACATCAAGCGAGTTGTTCACTTGTTCACCCGCGGAGCTTGTTTCGAGTGCTCCGGCGAGGGGTTCTTTGCGAGTGGTCACTCGAATGCCGTTTCGGCTCTTGAGGTGAGGAAGCACCTGAGACTCTTAGCGTCGTATGATCTTGGTGAATGCATGTTTGTCTTGTGTCGGGTTGAGGGATCACCCGAGACTCTCGTGAGTGCGAGTGGTCACTCGAGCACATTGCTGACCTTTGGGTGAGGGAGCACCTGGGACTCTTATGATGTGCTCTCCCGATGGGAGTAAGATGTTTTTCTTCATCGGGAAAAAGATCTGAAAGATAAAATCTCTGAGCCTTGATGGCGTACTCCGTAGGCCTTGCTGTGATATGACGTTGGCGTGGTCTTCTGGTGTTTTTGACCACTGTAGCCTGCCGAAGGAAATGACTTGGCGCTGTCCCGCCGAAATTTTCGTGTCGCGCGATCATGGTCCTCTTTTTGCGCGCGTAGTGGGCGGTGTTGTCACTGCGCCGGTTGGATTTTCCATACTTTTCGCCTGTTTATGGGATCGTGCCACGTTTGCTGGGCGATAAGTTTGGACGGTGCCCCTTCTTGCTAGGCTCTTGGGTTAAATACCTTGCGGCTGGGTAAATTGTAGGTTTTACCCAGCCATTGCCTTCCTTCTTTTTCTCTGTTTCCTTCTTGTTCTTGAGCCTTCATCTTTTCTCCTCTGCGGGCTGCTGCAGGATCTATGACCAAGCACCCCCGTAGTGCTGTAGAGTCGGCCAAGATGTCCGGCAAGTGGGAGCGGTCCACGTTCGGGGCCGGAGATCTGGATTCGCTGGTTGCTGACGGCGTGGTGGTGGAGGGTGATGTGCGTCTCCCTGGTGATGAGTCGATTCTAGCGCTGGCGGCGGACGAGCGGGTATGCTTCCAGGCTTTCTTCCACCGCGGGTTTGCTCTTTCGTTGCACCTTTCGTTCGCGGCTTGCTGTATTCCTATCGGCTCCAGTTGCATGACCTGACTCCCAACGGAATTTTGCACATTGCGTGTTTCATCACTCTTTATGAGGCCTTCCTGGGGATTTACCCCTATTGGGGACTTTGGAGGCGCCTTTTTAGTATAAAAAGGACGAACTCTGAGTACGCCGTGGGTCGGGTGTGATGAGGACATCCCTACTAATGTTACACCCATACCCTCACCAACTACACATACTGGACCAGTTACTAGAGCACGTGCACGTCAACTAAATTATCAGGTACTTTCGTTTCTTGCGAATCGTTCTATTGTTCATGAACATATGATGCTGCCTAAATTAGATACTTTTGTTTTGGTTATGAATGAAGGACCTAGCATGGACAAGAAGGATGGTCATTGGAGCGGGATCAAGAATGGAGAAGAAGGTGCGCGCGGGGGAAAGTACAGTGGAGCTTCCTGTGGGGATTTTCGCACGTTGAAGCCACCATAAGGCATGCATGAAGGCTTGGACGGAATACACGAGATGCCACTTCATTATTTTCGTCCAAGAGCAATTATAGGTGTTGCGTCACCTTAATATTGGGCTGGGCCCATGTAATTTTGAAATACCACATTATAGGCTGTTTTTAGAGTCCGTATGTGTGGGGAAACCGAGTTAGGGTTGTTTTCGGACCCCACCTCCAAGGGGTCACGAAAATCCCCTCTGTTCCCCCATATATACAGCCCTTAGGGCGTCGTTTAGACTTGGGTTTTAATTAGATATAAGTTAGCCATAGCCGCAACTTCGAGCTCTTCGTTTGTGTCATCCGACCAGGCCAAGACCTCATTGGAACCCCAACTTTCGTAATCATTCATCTTATATTCGCAATATCCAGATTGCAATTCTTAGTTCTTGCTTGTTCTTCGATTGCTTGCAGGAATTAGACCTTCGTGGTCAGGTTGATCGTGCATCCGCGGGATCAATAACCTCTCGGAGTTGGTTTAGCGATCGCTAAGGCGCAACGTCTTCGCACGTTCGTAGTCGGATCGTGAAAGTCGCCTCCACCATAATCGATCTCCACCATCTCATCGAAACATCGGGACACCTTCGCCTCTATCAGGGTGGGTATCTCCATTGGGGGTAAACATTCGTATTTTGACTTGGAGAAAATCGATTCCGTTAGCGGCTGGCGAAAAGGCTGGTTTTATCTGAAGGATCGCTGCGTTGTTGGTCAACAATTTGGTCTTGCTTCTTTCAATCCGGGAACGCGGGTGGTCAGACAGCCTTCGTGGTCTCATTCCTTGACCGAGGTGGAGTCGTCCGAGCTGACTCCGTTTTTGGAGAGGATTGCTGTGTTGAAGGATAACTTGATTGGTGGTCAGCCCATCTCTGTTTTTGTGGCGAGGCGAGTTCAACCGTTGCAGCATCGAACTCGTCCTATGTGGAAGTACGAGGGACTCGGTGACTCGACGAGATGCTCACCTCAAGAGCTTGAACCTAACGCCCTGCTGACTCGCATCCAACATGTGACCAAGTGCTCGAGTATTTCGGAAATGCGCCTTGTCCTTCCGTATGCTTCTGATCATTCTCCGCCGCCGGTTGGTGCCCGTGTTCATTCGTTTGTTTGGACAAGTACCTAGTTTTGCTTTCTTGTTGACATTGCTTGCCTTGCAGGGCCATGCTCCGGCGCTGTGTAATCCTTTGCAGCCGGAGGACGCCAATATTCTTGAAGAACCTGGTGCTTCCGCAGCTGATGATGCTGCGCCAACTGTTGATGCTGAAACTGTGCTGGTGGAAACTGGAGATAGTGAAGATTCGAGTCCCTTTCGCGTGAAGCGGTCGTGCCCCTTGAGCGCTGAAGATCATGATGCATTGGGTGATGCTGTCCCACCGGCTGCTCCGTTTTCTGGGCCTTCCCCTTCGGCTGCTACTCCGGCCGCTGCTCCGAAGAGGGTCAGGCTTGGGAGGCTGGGGCGCCCTCGTGCTGCGCGTGTCGGGTAAGAATCTGCTGGATTTTTCCCGTTCCCTTTTCCTTGTTCCTGCGTCTGATAATGCTTATCTTGTAGTGTTGCGACTGCTCCGGCGGCTTCGTGCACCAGCGCAGCTACTACTGACTTGAAGTCACCGGACTCTGGGGCGGTAGCCAAGCATCTTGAGGACCCCTCGGCTGCTGCTGGTCAATCTGGGCCGTCGGCGGCTCCTGTCGTTCCGACTGCGGGTGTAATTCCTGGTGCGCCCTCTTCTGAGGCGCCTGGTGCTGTTGCTCCTGAGTCCAAGCCTACTGAACTTGGTCCCCCGTACTTTGGCCGGCTTGATCTGGCGATTGAAGACAAGGCTCGTGTTTTCGACCACGTCTCCATGCTGGTAAGTTGATTCGTGCCTGTGCGACTTTATCATTGGGGGCACGGCAGTGCTCCCGATGGGAGTATCCCTCGAGGCTACAAGTAACTGCTTGCAGTTGCTTGTAGTCTTGTCTTTTCTTATCATATGATTGTCTGGATTTTGCAGCCTGTTTTCCAACACTGTGAGCGCTTGGTGATTGATGCTGAGCGTTGGCAAGGGCCCATGATTCTGCCCAGGATGCTTTGTCTGCGATGAGCGGTGAGTTTTCATTCTTGCGCTACTGAGTTTTGGCCACTGCGTCTTTTGTTTTGAGTACTGTCTTGCCTCGCAGACCGTCGCCAGGCTGCCGAGAAGCAAGCCGAGAAGGCGGGGAGGACGGTTTCCCTTCTTAAGGATACCTTGGCTTCCAAGGAGGCGGAGTTGCATGGTCAACACGAGGAGCTGGTTCGCCTTCGTCAGGCTGAGGACGCGCGTGCGCGGGTGGAGGCAGTCGAGGGCAAACGTCTTCGCGCCTTAGCAGACTCGCTTGTGTGTAAGTTTGGCATTCATCCATTGGTCTTGTTGTTCCTACTGTGATAGAGGCGAAGGTGTCCCGATGTTTCGATGAGATAATGGAGATCGATTTTGGTGGAGTAGACTTTCACGACCCGACTACGAACGTGCGAAGACGTTGCGCCTTAGCAATCGCTAAACCAACTCCGAGAGGTTATTGATCCCGCGGATGCACGATCAAACTGACCACGAAGGTCAATTCCTGCAAGCAATCGAAGAACAAGCAAGAACTAAGAATTGCAATCTGGATATTGCGAATATAAGATGAAAGATTAACAGAAGTTGGGGTTCCAATGCGGTCTTGGCCTGGTCGGACGACACAAACAAAGAACTCGAAGTTGCGGCTATGGCTAACTTAAATCTAATTAAAACCCAAGTCTAAACGACGCCCTAAGGGCTGTATATATGGGAGAACAGAGGGGATATTCGTGACCCCTTGGAGGTGGGGCCCGAAAACAACCCTAACTCGGTTTCCCCACACATACGGACTCTAAAAACAGCCTACAATGTGGTATTTCGAAATTACATGGGCCCAGCCCAATATTAAGGTGACGCAGCACCTATAATTGCTCTTGGACGAAAATAATGAAGTGGCATCTCGTGTATTTCGTCCAAGCCTTCATGCATGCCTTATGGTGGCTTCAAAGTGCGAAAATCCCCACTGGAAGCTCCATTGTTATTTCCCGCGCGCGCACCTTCTTCTCCATGCTTGATCCCGCTCCAATGACCGTCCTTCTTGTCCATGCTAGGTCCTTCATTCATAAGCAAAACAAAAGTATCTAATTTAGGCAGCATCATATGTTCATGAACATTAGAAGGATTCGCAAGAAACGAAAGTACCTGATAATTTAGTTGACGTGCACGTGCTCTAGTAACTGGTCCAGTATGTGTAGTTGGTGAAGATGTGGGTGTAACATTAGTAGAGATGTCCTTATCATACTGTCTTCCCGTGATGACGTTTCTTTGCTTGGTACAGCTGCTATAGGTGCGAAACCGATGGAAGCTTCTGCGTCAGGGTCTGGAATTCTCCAAGGTGTTGTAGATGCTGTTGCAGGTGTTGTTGCAGTGGTTGGGGACGTGTGCACCTGGGCTTCCGATCTTGTGAGTCTTGTGCACGAACACCTTATGCCGGAGGGTTCAAGGGTGCCTGAAGGCATGGGCGCTCGGGTGGCTGCATTCGTCCCTGATGGGAAGCGTATGGTGGAGCTAGTTGCGGAGAGCGTGGTGAGTGGTTCTTCCACGACCCTTGTTGTCCTTATGGGGCATGGGATTTCCATTAATGATTCCTTGGTTGAGACCATCCCGGACTATTCTGATGAGCAGAGCGATCGAGCCGATACTCTGGCTCGTCGCCTGCAACAGGTTGTAGATGCCCAGAGTCCCCCTGTCTTAGGTGAGGGGGAGGCACAACAGTGTTGCATCGCTTTGAAACTTTGTCTGGAATTCGTGACTCCATTGTGCTGGTTGATCTTTTGCTACCTTTATCTGAGTGACTGCTTGGCTGTTCCTCTTGCTGCTTTTTGATTTCTTTGTTTTGTTCATCCTGCGGTAGGCCACTCCGGGCGTTCTTCGTCCTTGGAATTCGCTAAAGGATGACGCTCGCGACGGTGCCTACGAGTCCGTTTGCTTGTGACTGAAGGACGCTGAGCGGGAGATTGTTCGACTGAAGGGATCCATAGCCGTTCAGTGTACTCGGCGCCAGCGTGCCGAGCCGTGGTTGAGAACCTTGCTTCGTGGGTGGTGAAGTTGTCCGACCTCCTGCGGGGTGAGTTTCTCCTCTGCTTGGTTGCTCGATTCCGTTTTGTAGGTTTTGCTGTCTCTGTCTTGATCGTGGTTTTTGACTTTCTAAGTGCTGGCAGGGCGATCTCGGGATGAAGAGAGGGCCGTTCAGTGGGAGATGTCACGGCTTGATGATCCCAGAGTGCAGGCGAGCAATCCCTTTTGGGCGGATGGGGCTCGTGCTCGAGCGTTTGCTTTGCTTCGTCTCCGAGTTGAGCTGGTGCCGGATGCTCTCAAATACTGCCAGCGGATATTGGGTGGTATCCATGCTGAGTTCTATCCGCTGGAGGTGGTTCCTTCGTCCCTTGAGAGGCTTTGTCGCGTATTTTCTCAGCCTTTCGAGTTACGTCGAGTGATGGATCATCAGATTCGTGCTGGAGCCCAAGCTGCTTTGGGTTTGGTCCATAGTCATTGGCCGGGGGTGGATTTTGCTCAGGTGGTGGCGGGTCCTCCAGGCGGTAGGGATCATCCGATGAATGAGCACTACATGGTTGTAGATAAACCTGTGCGCCAGGTTGTGAGGCGATTTTGCGAAGAGAACGACCGCCATCTGGGTGCACTTGTTAAGGCGAAGTTGGAGCCTAAAGATTAGGTGCTTCCCTTCGTTGTATATGCTTCTTCTTGGTGGTATATATTCCATGCTGTCTTGGTTGTGTCGCGGGGGATCGTCTGCGTTGTAGTTGCGGGGGACGTTCCAGAGGGTTGCCGCGGCAAGCCCCCGTGTGTAAAAGTTTTTATGTGTCGCGGTTGCGAAGAGCGCCTTGGGGGGTGGCGGCTTCGGCGAGCCCCCGAGTGCCAAGTTAATGTGCCGCGATTGCGGAGGACGCCTCGGGGGGTGGCGGCTTCGGCGAGCCCCCGAGTGCCATGTTGATGTGCCACGATTGCGGAGGATGCCTCGGGGGGTGGCAGCTTCGGCGAGCCCCCGAGTGCCAAGTTAATGTGCCGCGATTGCGGAGGACGCCTCGGGGGGTGGCTGCTTCGGCGAGCCCCCGAGTGCCAAGCTAATGTGCCGCGATTGCGGAGGACGCCTCGGGGGGTGGCTGCTTTGGTGAGCCCCCGAGTGCCAAGTTAATGTGCCGCGATTGCGGAGGACGCCTCGGGGGGTGGCTGCTTCGGCGAGCCCCCGAGTGCCAAGTTAATGTGCCGCGATTGCGGAGGACGCCTCGGGGGGTGGCTGCTTCGGTGAGCCCCCGAGTGCCAAGTTAATGTGGCACGATTGTGGAGGACGCCTCGGGGGGTGGCTGCTTCGGCGAGCCCCCGAGTGCCAAGTTAATGTGCCGCGATTGCGGAGGACGCCTCGGGGGGTGGCTGCTTCGGCGAGCCCCCGAGTGCCAACAGATTTTGGGGAAAATATTTATGTAATACTTTTCCTGCTGTCTCTTACAAAGAGTAGGGGGGTTCTGTTGAAGACAGATCCCTTTTTCTTAGAACGATGATGTAGTGGCCTTAAAGGCTTGGTAGCTTTGTCTCCGAGTGCCTGGGTTCTTCGGGCGATGTTCCTTTCCTTTTACGGGAGCGCTTCTTCTGCGAGTCCCGTGGTCCTACTGCCTTGGTGGGCTACGAAGGCTTCTGCTATCTTGTGGAATTCCTTGTCGCAGCGGTCGGATCTGACGAAACTGCCGCTGATTGTGATGACCCCGTGTGGGCCTGGCATCTTCAGCTTGAGGTAGGCGTAATGGGGTACAACCATGAGGCGAGCGAAAGCTGGTCATCCGAGGATTGCGTGGTATTGTGACTTCCAGTCGACCACTTCAAAGTCCAGCGTTTCCTTGCGGAAGTTTGTCGCGTTCCCGAAGACTACCTCCAGGCTTATCCTTCCGAGGGGGTAGACTGCTTTTCCTGGTACGATCCCGTGGAAGGTTGTGCCTGAGGACTTGAGTGCGTTGTTTTGGATGAGCATGTCATTGAGTGTTCGGGTTAAGATGATGTTGATCCCACTGCCGCCGTCCATGAATACTCGCGACATGTCGTAATTTCTGATTCTGTCCTCGAGTACTAGCGCGGCGTGCCCTGGTTGGGGAACGACTGGCGGGTGGTCGTCCCGGGAGAAGGCGATTTCTGTCTCCGACCCGCGCAGGTACTCTGGTACGGCCGGGTGTGCGGAGGTTGCCAGGAAGACTTGTCTGGTGACTTGTTTCTGCTGCCTGTTGGAAGGCCTGCCTTCTTGTATCATGTAGATCCTCCCGTGGGCTTCTGGGTACTGGTCTTCTTCTTCTTCTGGTGTCCTTTGTCGTTCCTGGATGGCGGCCACCTGTCTTGTTGGCAGAGGGGGGGCTGGTGGCGCGTTGTGGGCGACTAGCCCGACTGCTATGCTTGCGAGTGGTCGTACTGTAGCGGCCGCGGAGCGGCTTTTCTCCTCGGCCAACTCGTTGAAGCTTCTGCAATTCCTGAGGGTGTGGGACGATCTGAGCTCTCCTCGCTCGTTTCTGAATCCGTGTATAGAACACGGTCCGTCGAGTTGTTCTTTGGCGGAGCGGAATGCGCGAGTGCCGTCGCGTGGCTGCCTTGTCCTCCATTCGCATTTCTGAGCTTGGGGCTCGTCTTCTGGGTTGTCTCGTCGTTGTGGTCTGTTGTCGTCGCGGTGCCTGCCGTTCCGATCGTCCGAGAAACCGGCGGCGACCATGTCAGGTCCTCTGTCGTCGTAGAAGTTCCGTCTGGGTCGCTTCCTTCTTCTGTCGGCTCCTCTATCTCCGTTGTAGTCGTAGTCGTACTCTGATCGTGCAGTGTGGGTTTCTGTTTCATTATGAACAAAATCTTCTCCGTCCGCCCAGCTGTTGGCTAGTTCTAACAGCCGTGCGAGTGTTCGGACTTTCATATGTCCGAGCTGCTTCTTGAATTCAACGCGCTGTAAACCTCGCCTGAACGCGTCGATCGCACTTTCGTTCGAGATGTCTTCCGCTGAATTATTGAGTATCGTCCATCGCTAGATGTATGCTCGCAGGGTCTCCCTCGTTCCTTGTTTGCATGCCCGCAGTTCCTCGAGTGAGGCTGGTCGCTTGTATGTGGATTTGAAGTTTTCTATAAAAGCTCCTCGGAACTGGCTCCAGGAGCTGATGGATCCGCACCGGAGATTCTTCAGCCAATGTCGAGCGGAGCTCTCGAGCATGAGCTGTACGTACTGCATTGCCGTGATGTTGGTTCCTCTCTGAAACTTGACTTCTGTTAGGTAGTCGTCGAGCCATGCCTCCGGCTCCTCGAGTCCGTTGTACTTTAGTGTTGTGGAGTTCAGTTTGAACCCGTTTGGCATTCGTGTCTCACGTATGGCACGTGTGAAGCATAGTGCTCCACATGGCTCGATTTCCTCGTCGGAAGCCTATTCGTCCAAGTACTCCTCGCGTGCTGCGCGTCTTCGCCTGCTTCGGTTGACTCTATTCTGTGTGATGTCGTCTCGCGCATCTCGTCGAGTGCTGCGGCGCCTGTTGTTGTCGTCGCTGTCGTGCTTCTTGTTTCTGTCGGAGCGTCTGCGCCTGTCGTCGTCGTCGTCTGGTGAAATGGGGTCCCTGTCCGGTGTTCGTTCGCGAGCCTGCCGTTTTGTGCTGGATTTCTTGGGCACCGAGGCATCGATGGAGTCCTTAATTATCTGCAAAGCGATGGAAGTGTAGCGATCTGACTTGCCCTTTCTGCTTTTCTGGGCGCGAGACAGGTAGTCCTGGGCGCTTATGAGTGCTTCTGCCGGAGTGAGGGGCTCTTCTTCGTCATCGTCTTCCTCTAGTCTGAAGTCGTCTTCGAGTTTCCGCACCACTCTCGCCCTTTCTGTTTTCCGCAGATTGTTGAGTTTCGATCTGTTGCGGGTGGGGGAGTCGTGGCCTGGTGAGTCACTTCTGGGAGGTTGTCTGCGGCTCCTTTTCTTTTCGAGTTCCGCCTTCTCTTGCTTCTCCATGGCTAGGCGCCATTGTCTCGTCTGCTGGGTTAGCTCGTCCGCTAGCTTGTTGTATGCCCTTATCTCGTCTCTTGAGGCGTCTGGTGGTAGTAGCCTGCCGCGGGCCACTGCTTCCTTTACCATTTCCATTGATTCCTTGGACAAGTATATTTTTTCTCTGGGTGGTTCGTCTGCTGCTGCAACCAGGGTTTGCTGCCTGCTGCGCGATGGCTGACTGCTTTTTTGATTGCTGGGTCCTTGTTCCTCCGGGACTTTCATTGGTATGGATCCCGGTTCTCCTAGCTTTACGACCATCTTACTGGTGTTGCCAGGCCTGCCGCCCTGCTGGTGGTTGGGGTGTCTTGACGAGTGCCCGGATCGTCGACTCGTCCGTTGTTACCTGACGCTGGTGCGCCAACTTCTGCCATGAACACACCTGCGATGGTGTCCTTGCCGCCTCCTTGCTGATACGTGTGATGGTGCTTCTCCATGTTGGGGCACCACTCGAGAGGTCGCGAGTGGCGTGGAGCCTTGGGTTGGGTGGGTAGCTACGGCTGCCAGATAGGTTTGCCGTGCGGGCGGCGTCCGCTCCGGTCACTGCTGCAGGTGTTGCCGTGGGTGCGCGGGTGCCATCGGTGAGGCGAAGAGTCCCCGAATGGTTGATGTAGATCTGATACACTCCGAAGATCAGATTGACGCCGGAGTGTAGATCGGTAAAGACTGGCTGGAGGGCCGGGAGGTGTGCCGTGAATCCGAGGGACTCGAACAGATTAGATCTTGCCGGAGCCGCTGAGTCGATGAGTGCCGATGATGATGAGGCCGCTGAGATCGCGTTCCCAACCTGCGCGGTACCCACAGACGGCACCAATTGATGGGGATCAACCCCGGCAAATCCCATGGTCAGGGACCTTGGGTTAGTCATGAGAGGCACAGGTTGGACGATAGCTCATCGGCAAACAGGAGGATACGTTCCTGCTAAATATTATTGATGAGGGAGATGCGATTACAGTGGATGCCAAGGCTGGAGCGCTCAAGGCTAGGGTTACAGATGATATTGGTTGCCTTTGGCGTCGCCCCTCCTAGCCCTTATATGTCGGGATAGGTCTCGGGGAATTCATCTACGTTTACAGGTAAGCTTTCCTAACCCTAGCTTGCTCCGTACGACAGGTCTTTGCACCTTCCTTGTGAGTCGCAGACTCCTACGTCGGTGCCAATTAGCGGGCCAAGGCGGGTCTAGGCGGGTCTTCATGGGCCTTCTATCTTCAGGGACACCGGGTAGGCCAATCTGTAGGAGTCGTGGGGTCACCCCCTCGTCAACTGGTGACCATTGACCTCGAAGTTCACCGGAGGAGCATGACCTTCGACAAGCTTGGAAAAGACATTTCAGCACTGCAGGACGTTGATGTCATTGTGTGTTCCTGGCATGCCAAAGAAGGAGCGCCAAATCCAGAGATCATGTTTAGGAACTGCCTCAAGTACCACACTACAATGACCTTTTGCGCCGTTGTACATCCCCTGCCAAGAAAATGGACAGTTCTTCCATTCCAATGCATGCAACCGATGCTTCCAAGCATCCCAAGAAATCCTCTTGCTTCATTCTCTGCTAGGATCCGAGCAGTGTCTTTAACATTTGGTGCTCGCAAGTACTGTCCTCCAAAGCAGCCCACCACTGCTTTGGAAAACTTGTACATACACTCAAGGGCGGTGGACTCGACCATGCGTGCATAGTCTTCATGTTGATCACCAGGAGCTCCGTATGCAAGCATCCTCATTGCCGTTGTGCACTTCTGAAGTGTGGATAATCCAACTGTGCCGGTGCAATCTTTCTTGCAAACGAAGTAGTTGTCATACTCTCGAAGTGAATTGACAATGCGAAGAAAGAGCTTTCGGCCCATGCGGTACCGGCGCCGGAATGTCTTCTCGCCGTGTAGGGGAACATCGGCAAAGTAGTCGGAATAGAGCGAGCAATAGCCCTCCGAACGGCGCCTCTCCTTTGCCTTCCGGTGGTCCATCTTGGAGCCGCCCCGGTGCGGTGCCGTGTTGGCGCCAAACAGGTCGGCCAAGGCGGCGAGCATCATGAGGTGTTCGTCGTCCTCGGAGCCGGCGGCGGACTCTTCCTCCTCCATCAGCGCGGCGAAGAGCACCTCGTCGTCGGAGTCCGTCTCGGCGCGGCAATTCGCCGAACACCTGGGGTGCGGTGTGGTCGCGGCCAGTCGCCGGTGATCTCGCCTGTTCGCGTCTCGCCGGCCAACCGCTGCTGTACTTGGCAATCTTGGAAGGGGGGGCGGTGGGGGTGGAGCAGCGGCGTGTTTGGCTACAGCGCAACGGCTACCTTGCAGCGGCGCGGTACCGGCGGCGACAAGGGTGGTGGGGGAGAAGCGGTGGATTTTTGGGCGGTTTGCTCTGCCAGTGGGCCAGCCGGCTCTTTTCGCTTCGTCCGGCGCCCCCAAGCGACCCCCAGCGCGCCGGGTTGGCTTGGGATCGCCGGACTCAAAATTCGGCCGATCCGGAGATATTTGGGCCCTTGGGGGCGCGACTGGGCGTATTTTGTCCGTCCGGAGCAAATAGCGCCGGCTTGGGGGCCTCCTGGGGGCGCGGCTGGAGATGCTCTAAGCTTGGGGATGCCCCCGTGCATCCCCTTCTCCATCAACAATCATCAGTTCGTCCTTCTCCATGCTATATTTTTATCTCTTCATGTGTTATGTGCTAAACTTGGAGCGTCTAGCTCTTTAATTTTTAGTTTGTTTTAGTTTTTCTTTCTGTTCATAACAAGTTGGACACAAGCCCTCATTGTTTGTTAGAGAAACACGCTCCACTCCAATCTAGAACACAACATAGGTTTGCATGCATATATTTCTGGGTGTTCTTTATCTTTTCATAGCTACGGTCATGCTTAGCTCTTAGTTTTCATGCTTTATCTTTAGCTTTTATTTAGGTTGCTTTTGGAACTCTCTTGAGTTATCATGCTTATCTTGTTTAGAGAGTTGATATGTTGCAATGATTTGTGTGTCTTGCATGCGTAGGTAATTGAGGTTGCTATTATAAGTATAGTAGTAACTTGCAATAGTTTTGAGGTATTGATTTGAGTAATGTTTGGACTTTTGGTGCCAAGAGCTTGAGCCTATTTGTGATAGGTGCATATTTTGGGCAATCTGTGTTTATTGTTGAATACTACAAAAATTAGTTCAGAACTCTAGCTACTAGATGGATTGATAACCTCTGGAGGTTTTGGAATATATGGAGTACCCTCACGTACCACGGGTCGAGGATGCGCAAGGATAACCAAACCCCCGTGCACTCCTCCTCGGGGTACTTGTCTCTTTGTGAACCTCCTGATTAGATAGAGAGTTACCGATAATAAGTGCAAGAGTTCTTCATACTAATGCGATTATTTGATTGTTGGCACTTCCACCTTCCATATTTTTCTAGCCTCTTCGTTACCGTGCATTGCCCTTTCTCGTCTTGAGAGTTGGTGCAAATTTCGCCGGTGCATCCAAGCCCTTATATCCTTCCTCAAAACAGCCACCATACCTACCTATCAAGGCATTTCCATAGCCTTTCCAAGATACATTGACATGCAACATCCATCATCTCATGAATTGATCTTCATGTCATGCATGTTTTTGCTTGATCAAGGAGCCGCATAGTATCATTGCATATCCTGCTACACTGGCAGAGGCATACATTTGCATACATCATGATAGTTTTTCAGTTTTCTTTATGTTGAGTACTGATTGTAAAGTGTGAGGATCTTCTTTATATTCTTGTAAAAATATAGAGTGTTTCCCTTAAGTGAGGAAAAATCCCAAAGAGGACAAATTAAAAGATCCCAAAGAGGACAAATGAGAGATATATAGAAAGAGCCAATGAGGCCACCAAAATACAAAAGGAAAGAAAAAAAGAAAAAGAAATAAAAAGAGAGAAGGGGGCAACACTACTATTCCTTTTAAAAGGTCCACACTCGTACTCCATTGTCATATTTGTACTCCATAGAGATATTCATATCATTCATGGATAACTATATGGGGATCCTTACACTCTAGAACTGGGCTTGCATATTCCAAGCATGAGACTCCTCAAAAGAGCTCTAGGTCTTCATGAGCAAGCAAGTTGGATGCACTCCCATTAGTTCCATTGGAGAGCTTACCTTAGCTCATATATGCATCCGTTGCATGGCAATCCCTACTCCTCACATCATATCTATCATTTGGCTTTCTCTCGCCTATGATTGTCCTCATTGATGTGAGCCTTTCACACATTTTTTTCTTCCTTCCCCATCATTATTCTATTTGCCAAAGTGCCAACATATCTTGCCCGCGCTCATCCATTGCATGAGTGCTCAAAGTCGAAAGGGAGAGGATCAATTTGACTTGTACCTGACTAGTGGTCTGGGACGAGTTAAAATAAGATTCCGAAGGAGACCAAGTGTGAAGTAATAGTAGATTGAGTTTTCAATTAAACTATATAGTAATTTTATACTCTAAACCCATCTACCACTTCTTGCATGCAAACACCATTTGGAGACATTCGAGCCACGGACAGCGAGAGCTCTTGCACCTTTATGTTCATGATTTGCTAGTTTCAATACTAGATATAGACTCTTGCTTGTTATTGTCTTGACTTTAATTGGATATCTTACTTGCTTTACTTTGAAATTTCTTATATGTGTGTTAGCATGTCACCACATAAATTATCCATGTTATCATTTACCTACTCGAGGACGAGCAGGAATTAATCTTGGGGATGTTTATACGTCCCAAACGTATCTATAATTTCTGCTTGTTCCATGCTTATATGGGTGATATTGCTATGTGTTTTGATGCACTTTCATATCTTTTTATAACATATTTGAGAACTAACCTTTTAATGGTTGCAAGAGTGCACAAGTTCTTCTTTTTGTACTTTATGTGTAGGAATTATTTTGATAAAGGAGAAATCACGAAAAGAAGCTTTGTTGGAGTTGGACTCTAACTGTGCCGAAATTTTTCCCCACCAGACAAGTTTTAAAGATCGTCTTGGAAACGCTAGAAAACGGCCTCAAATGGAAAAAACTTAAACTACAAAGTTGTAGAGAATTTTGTTCCGGTGGATCTAGGCATAAAACTCGACCCAATCGGAGTTCTGATGCTCCCTCTACCCACGAAATATCGAAGACATAATCTAGTTGACGGGAATCCGAGAGTCTTTATAAAGAGAGGAAACCTAGGTCAAAGGGCACCACGAAATTTCTCCCCTTGGCATCCGTCTTGAGGGGGAGATCCATCTACAAACCAGCACCATCTCCAAGGAAGAAGAAGGGGGCCAAGGGCCACTTCCCCCAAGGGTCGTGGCCGCCCCCATGGCTGTGGCCGCCGCCGTCTCCTTCACCTCCTCCGAGCTGCACGTCTCCATCAACAACTCTCTTTTTCTCACCATGTCAATGTGTGCCTTTAATATGGACCTACAATTGAATTTTAGCACTTTGTCCTATGTGTCTACACTCAATATGGTTTCGTAGAATCCTTTATCCAAATAATTAATCTCATTGCATGGTCTTAACTTTAAAATTGCAAATTCCCCACTTTACGTTGGATTCATGCAGTTTTACACACTCATGACAAATTGCATAATATTATTCCCATTTATATTTGATACGTGGAAATCTCTCAAGCCTTTCCCATCTGCGGTAATATGATTCTCCTGACAAAGTAATATACATGCTCAGAGCCGATAGAGGGTTGATCAAGCCCCTAGGTCTCTGAGAAAAGGTGTAAAACTTGTTGGAATACGGGGCAGAAAACACAAAATATTCATACCTACGGTACCCGAACCCAAGATCTATGCTATGGCGATGTAAAGTAACGGACATAATCGGTGTTCATACCTTTGAAGACCGAAAGAGGGAAACGTTCTTGCGAACGTGGCTGGCATAGACTCGAAACTACGACCTCCCTGTCGTGTAGAAGACCACCACCGGCGAGGATGACTCCCGGTAAACCTCCAGCGACGAAGTAGCACCACAGGTGTAGTGCCTCGAAGAGATTATACACGTACGGTACAATCGATGTTCCTCCCGGGCCCCGAACCAGGCGAGCAGCGGAAGAAAGACGGCTACGGATCCCGACTCCGGCAGAATGACGGCCTCCCTTATGGAGGAGAACTCCAACCAGGTGCAGACTCCAAACAAGGGGAGTCCACTTCCGGGAAGGAGAAGGAGGAAGAAGGAGATATTGGTGTGTTGGAAAAAAGGGGGGCTACCCCTCCTTATATAGGCCAAGGGGGGTGTGATCCTCCTCCCCTCCCCCATGTGGGACTAAACTCCCAAGGGGGGGAGTGCGCCGGCCATAGGGGGGGATGGGCCCCACCCTTGGCGCCAAGCCCAAGGGGGGAGACCCCCTCCTCCCTTAATGGGCCCCATGAGCCCATTTAGCCTTTTCCCATTTTTTTAATTTTTTTAATATGTTTTAAAAATTTAATTCAGATAATTAAATAATAAAACATTATTAAAACAATTAAAATTTATTTTGAACTATTCAAAATGTCCGGAAACCATTCCGTCCTCCTCCGGAACTATTCCGGTGATTCCTCCTATTTCACCGATTGATCCCGTAATTGTCCTATGCATCGATTGCCCTTAAGTGTAACACCCTAACGGTCCGGGAAACAACAGACATGGTCGAGACTCTTCTCATTGACCAATGACTAGTCAGTTGGACCTGGTTACAATCCTTGACAGCCCCTGCGCTTCCATCGAATGAACTTCGGTCGCTTTTGGAAACCGTTAACGATACGACGTAATCCCTTTGTGCTGCGGTACTTTGTTTGTCCGAGGTTTGATCGTCGGTATCCTACATACCGTGTTCACATCTCGTTCACAACAAACAAGTTTACTCGTCCATGATCATTGCATCTCTTGTGACCTAGTCACTTGCTTGCAAGCTATTGATGCAATATCACCGAGTGGGCCCAGAGTACCTGTCCTGTCACAAGGACTGACAAATCCCGCTCTGATCTATTAACATACTCATCAACCATCTATTTCGGAATACCCAAAGTGCACCGTTATAGCCAGCATATTTCAGTCAGGCGGTGGGATACAAATCAAAGTCTCCTCATATATGACAATTACGTATGATCATTACGGTCTAAGGACTAAGCCATATGTTACAAAGTCATAGCAACGCTGAACTATGTGACTCGATCACATTGCAATACTTTAGGTGGGTGTACGTCCATCACATCATTCCCCTTAACGATATGACCTCATTGTCAATGGACTTAAGTGTCGCCATGATCAGGAAAGCTTGATCAATCAATTGCCCAATGTGATAGTTTACCCGAGTTACACTACGGACCATGTTTTATACTACACCTGTATTAGTATTTCCAAGTAATACAGTTATAGCATAGTATAAAACTTATTATGAACAAAACGGATATGTGACAAATATCTTTATTAATTTGTCTCTAGGGAACATACCCAACAGTCTCCCACTTGCACTAGAGTACAAATTACACTAGTTTACATCAGGTATGTATCTAACACCAATGGTCTCTCGGTGTTCTTCAAACTTGCCCTGTGGAAGAGGTTTATTCATCGGGTCTGCTGCGTTCAGATCCGTATGTATCTTGTGAATCCTAGTGTGTCCATCCCTGACGTAGTCTCGCGTCACATGGAACTTTCGGAGGATGTGCTTGGCTGTAGAGTGAGTTCTTGGCTCCTTCGCGTTAGCAATGGCACCCCTGTTATCGCAGAAGATTCCCACGGGGTCAGTGCAGCTGGGAAAGACGCCAAGCTCGATCACGAACTTCTTCAGCCACAACGCCTCGTTTGACGCTTCGCAAGCGGCAATATACTCCGACTCCATTGTAGATTGGGCGACGACTGACTGTTTTCCGCTCCTCCAGCTAATTGCGCCACCGTTCAACATGAAAACATATCTCGTCTGGGATTTCGAGTCATCTAGATCTGAGCCGAGGCTTGCGTCAACGTAACCCTTTACGGTGAGCTCATCATCAACTCCTCCATAAACGAGAAAGAGATCCTTGGTTCTTCTCAAGTACTTAAGGATGTTCTTTACTGCTGTCCAGTGAGACATTCCCGGATTACTCTGGTAGCGATTAGTCATACTAATGGCCAGTGCTAAATCCGGTCTGGTACATAACATAGCATACATGAGAGAACCTATGGCTGAGGCATAGGGCTTTGAGGACATCTCCTCCTTCTCTTTTGCTGTGGTTGGGCATTGAGTCCATTCATGGAAAATTGTCCATTCAGATATTCCTTTACTTCTTCTAAGAATTTCTTATCGTTCCCTATCAGTAATATGTCATCTACATATAACACAAGGAATGCTACAGAGCTCCCACTCAGTTTCTTATAGACGCAGAACTCTTCGACGTTTTGGACAAATCCAAAAGCTTTAATGACCTCATCAAATCGAAGATTCCAGCTCCGAGATGCTTGCTCCAACCCATAGATGGACCGTTGAAGCTTGCACACCTTACCAGCATTCCTTGGATCGATAAACCCATCTGGTTGCATCATATACAACTCTTCCTCAATGTTTCCATTAAGGAACGCAGTTTTCACATCCATCTGCCATATCTCGTAATCATGATAGACAGCTATTGCTAGTAGGATCCGAATAGACTTGATCATCGCTACAGGAGAGAATGTCTCCTCGTAGTCAACTCCTTGAATTTGTCGGAACCCCTTCGCGACAAGTCGAGCTTTGTAGACAGATACGTTTCCGTCTGCGTCAGTCTTTTTCTTGAAAATCCATTTATTCTCGACGGCCTTGCGGTCCTCGGGAATATCCACCAAAGTCCAAACTTTGTTGGTGTACATGGAGTCTATTTCGGATTTCATGGCTTCTAGCCATTTCTCGGACTCGGGTCCCCCCATTGCTTCTTTGTAACTCGTAGGTTCATCCGACTCATCAGCCGAGATTGCATTCACAAGATGTCCGTAAAACTCGGTAGGTTGACGGACTCTTGATGACCTATGGGGCAAAATAGGTTCCTCTTCATTCTCATCATGATCATCATGTATGCCATGATCGTTATGAATGTCTTCCTGACCATTCTCTTCAGCTCCCACTGTGGAAGAAGGTTCCAGAACAATTTCTGTTGCCGGTTTTTCCATTTGGAGTGATTGGTCAGTCACTTCATCGAGGTCTATTTTCCTCCCACTCAATTCTTTCGAGAGAAACTCTTTCTCAAGAAAGTGTCCAGTCTTAGCGACAAACGTTTTGCCCTCAGTTTGGTTGTAGAAGGTGTATCCAACAGTTTCCTTTGGATATCCTACAAAGATGCATTTCTCCGCCTTAGATTCGAGTTTGTCAGGCTGAAGTTTCCTAACATAAGCCTCACAACCCCAAATCTTCAGGTAAAACAACATTGGTTTCTTGCCAAACCATTCTTCAAACGGTGTTGTCTTCACGGATTTGGACGGTACCCTATTAAGAACGTAAGCGGCAGTTTCTAATGCATACCCCCAGAATGATGTAGGTAAGTCGGTATGAGACATCATTGACCGTACACTATCCAATAGTGTTCGATTACGTCGCTCGGACACACGGTTTCGCTGAGGTGTTCCAGCTGGCGTAAGTTGTGGTACAATACACCAAGTCTTCAGATGAGTGCCAAACTCGTGACTTAAATACTCGCCTCCTCGATCAGATCAAAGGTGCTTGATTTTCTTCCCGAGTTGATTCTCGACCTCACTCTGAAATTCCTTGAAATTTTCAAAGGTTTCAGACTTGTGTTTCATTAAATAGATATACCTGTATCTACTTAAGCCATCTGTGAAGGTCACGAAGTAACGAAAACCATTGCGTGCGGTGACATTCATTGGTCCGCATACATCAGTATGTATGATCCCTAATAAGTCCACCATGCGCTGCATTGTTCCATTGAATGGAGTCCTTTTCATTTTGCCCATTAGGCATGGTTCACATGTGTCAAGGAATCCAAAATCCAATGACTCCATCCATCTTTATGGAGTTCCTCCATGCGCTTTATACCAATATGACCAAGTCGACAATGCCACATCGTCATGTGTTCTTTGTTACTAGGCTTTAATCTTTTGGCCTCTACGTTATTGATGTGGGAGTCATGATATTCGAGATCCATTAAGAATAAGCCATTACGCACCGGTGCATGAACATAGAAGACATTATTCTTATAAAACGAACAACCAGTTGTTTCAGATTTAAAAGAATAATGGTCTCGCATCAAGCAAGAGCCACTCACAATGTTCATACACAACGCGGGTACATAATAGCAATTATTCAAGACAAGAATCAATCCCGAAGGGAGACTAAGACGAAGCGTGCCAATTGAAATTACTTCAACCTTGGCACCGTTCCCAACGCGCATTGTCACTTCATCCTTCCGCAAGAGTCGTTTATTCTGCATCCCCTCCTGGGAGTTACAGATGTCAGCAACTGATCCGGTATCAAATATCCAGACGTTGCTCCGAGCACTTGTCAGGAAAACATCAATAACATGTATATCACATATATCCATGTCTCTTCCGACAACCTTGTCGGCCTTCTTATCTTGATAGAGGCGAAGGTGTCCCGATGTTTCGATGAGATGGTGGAGATCGATTTTTGGTGGAGTAGACTTTCACGACCCGACTACGAACGTGCGAAGACGTTGCGCCTTAGCGATCGCTAAACCAACTCCGAGAGGTTATTGATCCCGCGGGTGCACGATCAACCTGACCACGAAGGTCAATTCCTGCAAGCAATCGAAGAACAAGCAAGAACTAAGAATTGCAATCTGGATATTGCGAATATAAGATGAAAGATTAACAGAAGTTGGGGTTCCAATGCGGTCTTGGCCTGGTCGGACGACACAAACGAAGAACTCGAAGTTGCGGCTATGGCTAACTTAAATCTAATTAAAACCCAAGTCTAAACGACGCCCTAAGGGCTGTATATATGGGGGAACAGAGGGGATTTTCGTGACCCCTTGGAGGTGGGGTCCGAAAACAACCCTAACTCGGTTTCCCCACACATACGGACTCTAAAAACAGCCTAGAAGGTGGTATTTCGAAATTACATGGGCCCAGCCCAATATTAAGGTGACGCAGCACCTATAATTGCCCTTGGACGAAAATAATGAAGTGGCATCTCGCGTATTTCGTCCAAGACTTCATGCGCGCCTTATGGTGGCTTCAAAGTGCGATAATCACCACTGGAAGCTCCGCTGTCCTTTCCCGCGCGCGCACCTTCTTCTCCATGCTTGATCCCGCTCCAATGACCATCCTTCTTGTCCATGCTAGGTCCTTCATTCATAAGCAAAACAAAAGTATCTAATTTAGGCAGCATCATATGTTCATGAACAATAGAAGGATTCGCAAGAAACGAAAGTACCTGATAATTTAGTTGACGTGCACGAGCTCTAGTAACTGGTCCAATATGTGTAGTTGGTGAGGATATGGGTGTGACATTAGTAGGGATGTCCTCATCATCCTCCCCTTCTTGAATTGAAGTCGTCCTCGACGGAAGCTCATCATCTTCTCCCAAATAAGGCTTCAAATCTGCAATATTAAATGTGGGACTAACCCCAAAGGCTGCAGGTAGCTCAAGTTTATATGCATTATCATTAATTTTCTTCAAAACCTTAAAGGGACCATCAGCTCGAGGCATTAACTTAGACTTGCGCAAATCAGGAAACCTATCTTTACGTAGATGTAACCAAACAAGATCTCCGGGTTCAAACACAACATGCTTTCGACCCCTATCACCAGCAAGCTTGTATCTAGCATTCATGCGCTCAATGTTTTCTTTAGTTAACTCATGCATTTTTAATATCAATTCAGCACGTTGCTTAGCATCAAAATGAACCTTCTCCGAAGATGGAAGAGGTAGCAAATCAATAGGTGCACGAGGTAGAAAACCATAAACAATCTCAAAAGGGCACATTTTAGTGGTAGAATGCAATGAACGATTATAAGCAAATTCAATATGAGGTAAACATTCTTCCCACAGTTTCAAGTTACTCTTTAAAACAGCCCTAAGCATAGTAGACAAAGTCCTATTGACTACTTCAGTTTGTCCATCAGTTTGGGGATGACATGTAGTACTAAAAAGTAGTTTAGTCCCCAACTTAGCCCATAAGCATCTCCAAAAATGGCTAAGAAACTTAGTATCACGATCCGAGACAATAGTATTGGGCACACCATGTAAGCGAATAATCTCACGAAAGAATAAATCAGCAACATTAGCAGCATCATCGCTTTTATGACATGGTATAAAATGTGCCATCTTAGAAAATCTATCCACGACAACAAATATGCTATCCCTCCCATTCTTTGTTCGAGGCAAGCCTAAAACAAAGTCCATGGATATGTCCTCCCACGGAACACTAGGTACAGGTAAAGGCATGTATAAACCATGAGGATTGAGTCGTGACTTAGCTTTTTGACATGTAGTGCAGCGAGCAACAAAACGCTCAACATCCCGTCTCATCTTTGGCCAAAAGAAATGTGTAGCAAGTACGTCCTCCGTCTTCTTCACGCCAAAGTGTCCCATTAATCCTCCTCCATGCGCCTCCTGCAACAACAAAAGACGAATAGAGCTAGCTGGAATGCATAGCTTGTTAGAACGGAACACAAATCCATCATTAAGCACAAACTTGTTCCATGTTCTACCCTCTCTACAATTCTGCAATACATCTTTAAATTCCGCATCATTTACGTATTGATCTTTGATTGTCTCTAAACCGAAAATCTTGAAGTCAAGTTGTGAAAGCATAGTATAACGACGAGACAAAGCATCAGCAATAATATTATCTTTCCCCTTCTTGTGTTTAATGACATAAGGGAAAGTCTCAATAAATTCAACCCACTTAGCATGTCTACGATTAAGTTTTGCTTGACTTCTTATGTGTTTCAAAGATTCATGATCAGAATGTATAACAAATTCTTTGGGCCATAAATAATGTTGCCAAGTTTCTAATGTCCGAACAAGAGCATATAATTCCTTATCATAAGTAGAATAGTTCAGACTAGGCCCACTCAATTTTTCAGAAAAGTAAGCAACAGGTTTAGCATCTTGTAATAACACACCTCCCAAACCAATCCCACTAGCATCGCATTCAAGCTCAAAAGTCTTATTAAAATCAGGAAGTTGGAGCAAAGGAGCATGTGTTAACTTATCTTTCAATACGGTGAAGGCTTCTTCCTGTGCGGTACCCCAAGTAAAAGGCACATCCTTGCGTGTAAGCTCATTGAGAGGTGCAGCAATGGTGCTGAAATCTCTCACAAAACGCCTATAGAATCCAGCGAGGCCAAGAAAACTCCTCACTTGTGTGACCGTTTTGGGCTGCGGCCAACTCTCAATCGCCTCGATCTTGGCTTTATCAACTTCAATTCCCTGCGGAGTAACAACATAGCCAAGAAACGATACTCGGTCGGTGCAAAAGGTGCACTTCCCAAGGTTACCAAACAAACGTGCATTACGTAGAGCAATAAAAACAGCACGTAAATGATCCAAATGTTCCTCCAAAGATTTGCTATAAATCAGTATATCATCAAAATAGACTACCACAAATCGTCCAATGAAAGCACGTAAAACCTCGTTCATTAATCTCATGAAAGTGCTAGGTGCATTAGTTAACCCAAAAGGCATGACTAACCACTCATATAATCCAAACTTAGTTTTAAATGCCGTTTTCCATTCATCTCCTAATTTCATGCGAATTTGATGGTATCCACTACGCAAATCAACTTTGGAAAACATGGTAGAGCCACTTAATTCATCAAGCATATCATCTAACCTAGGAATAGGATGACGATAACGAATAGTAATATTATTAATGGCTCGACAATCAACACACATACGCCATGTTCCATCCTTTTTAGGCACTAATATAACAGGAACAGCACAAGGACTAAGGGATTCACGTATGTAACCTTTGTCGAGTAGCTCTTGTACTTGACGCTGAATCTCCTTTGTCTCCTCCGGATTGGTACAGTATGGCGCACGGTTGGGCAGTGAAGCACCGGGAATTAAGTCAATCTGATGCTCAATCCCTCGAATAGGTGGTAATCCCGGTGGTACGTCTTGTGGAAAGACGTCAATAAACTCCTGCAAAAGGTCAGTGACAACAGGAGGCAAAGAAGGAGGCAATTCCTCAAATGAAAACAAAGCTTCTTTGCACACAAAAGCATAGCACACATATTGACTAGCATCCAAATCTGAAATATCAACTTTAGTAGCAAGCAAAGTTGGACTAGTCAATTTAATTTCATTAGACACAGCAGAAGAAGATTTGCTATTAGTCTTATGTTGTTGCTCAAATTCTTTGGCTGCTATCTCATTTTCACTCTTATTTTTCTCCTGTTTAGCTTTACTAGCTCTAGCAAGATCATCTTTCACAATTTGTTCAGGAGACATAGGAAGTAAAGCAATATTTTTATCCTGATGAACTAGAGTAAACTGATTTGTCCTACCATGGTGTACAACATTCCTATCAAATTGCCATGGTCTACCAAGTAAAAGAGAGCATGCTTGCATGGGTACCACATCACAATCAACATAATCAGCATATGCAGCAATGCTAAAGTGCACACGAACAGAACGCGTTACCTTAATCTTACCACTATTGTTAAACCACTGAATATAGTACGGATGGGGGTGTGGTCTTGTGGTGAGAGATAGCTTCTCCACCAACTCCATGCTAGCCAAGTTGTTGCAACTCCCTCCGTCAATGATGATGCGAACCGAACGTTCTTTCACCACTCCCTTTGTGTGGAACAAATTATGCCTCTGGTTTTGCTCAGCCTTCGTTACCTGCACACTTAACACACGTTGAGCAACCAAACTAGCATATTTATCTGCATCATCAGGAGCCATATACTCCATATCATGAGCATCATCATGGGCACCCTGTTCCTCATGAGCAATGAGAACTAAAGTCTCCTCATCATAGTCACTTGCTGACTCATACCCACCATCCGCCGTAATAATCATCACACGCTTGGAGGGACAGTCTTTTGCGAAGTGACCTCCACCTTGGCACCTGCGACATTTAATATCACGATCTCGTGTTTGCCCTGTGGAAGCCATGGATGAAGAAGAACTCGCCGCTGGACCACTCTGTGCACCCTTGAATGGTGGCGCTGACTGTTTTGGTGGCTCCCTGTAAGAATGAGCGGCTGAAGTAGAGGGTGGAGCAGCAGGACGTGTGGATGTAGAAGGTCCACGCGATGTCCATGATGTATTTCGTCCTGCAGAAAAGTTAGGTCTCGTAGCGGCCTGTCGATCCTGCACTTCACGTTCAGCTTTACAAGCAAGATGAAACAAACGAGTAATAGTAGCATAGTCCTTGTATTCTAGAATAGTTTGTATCTCCCTGTTTAAGCCACCTATGAAACGTGCAAACATAGCTTCATTATCCTCTACTAGGCCACATCTAATCAATCCAGTTTGTAATTCTTGATAATATTCCTCTACAGAATTTTTTCCTTGTCTCAAACGCTGTAATTTTTGTAGCAATTCACGTTGATAATAAGGAGGAACCCAGCGAGTACGCATAGCATCTTTTAAAGCAGCCCAAGTAGCTGGAATATTATTAGCATGCAATCTACAATGTTCAGACCACCAAATAGATGCAAAACCCGTGAATTCACAAACAGCAGCAGTAACACGTCTATTCTCAGGATATTGTAAACATGTAAAGCGTTGTTCAGTTTCTAACTCCCAAGTAAGATAAGCATCAGGAATATATCTACCCTCAAACGGCTTAAGATTCAATTTAAGTTTAGGCACATGTTCATCATCGCGTACCTGAGGGGGTGGTTGGTGTCGACCGTGGCGAATGTTGGGACGTGGACGTCCAGCTGGCTGTTCATAGGCCGCTTCTTGTTCCACCTCCTCCTCGTAATCACCCTCGTAGTTGTCGTCCTGGCCGACGTCAGAGGCAGCAGCAGCAGTAACTGCAGCAGCAGCAGGAGCACCAGCAGCTTGTCCGCCCGGAAACAGAATACGTCGTGCACGTCGTGGTGGCGGTGGCTGTGCTGGAGCGGCCGCAGGCTGTATAGGTAAGCGTGCGAGCAACTCAGTAAACTTGGCGTCGAGCTTGGTGTCGATCATCTTCTCCACACCATCAATCGCCTCTGTAAATCTGTTCTCGATGTCATTCACCTGTTCAGACATCATTTGTGCAAATTTATCATGTAATGCTTTGTTTGTCATATTCTCCCAATCAGGTGCATCCCGCGCCACTTCATCATGGGATCCTGGCATGGTTAGCAGAAATAGAAAACACACAGAAGTATGATCCTACTTCGACTAAGGGGATGTGGGGTGGTGGAAAGCACAAATCCGTCAAGCTTTTCTTCAGTTCTTACCGATTCTTACCTAGCAGCAGGTGGTGATGTACAACCAACGGGTCAAAACTCTCAGAGATGTGGTAGAGCGATGGCCAGGAGGTGTCAACCGCACGAAGTAGAATATATGTGGAGCTGTAGGTAGGTTTGACAAATATGGTAGCAAAAAGCTCAACAGTAATCAAAACAGAGATGCAAAGTTGAATAAACACTCAACGTCGGTACTGTGCTGATCCTAGGCTAGACCGTACTAGAGACGCGAGCCTAAAACACCAACGAAAGCACGGCGCGGCACGTAACAACTGTGAAGCACACTCTGAATTTTTTTTTTTTTTTTTTTTTTTGGAAATCACCCTCTTCTACGTACGACAAAAGATTGGTGAAATCCGACTCTAATCAACTCAAAACTATTCTGGCTACGGAGATATCACAAACCGAACGGGTGATGGAACTAGACTCGGATCGGTAGGTTGTGGTGGTGTGTATGGACTCTGCTTGGCGGAACGTGGTGGTGTATCTGGACTCGGATTGGCGGAACGTGGTGGTGTACTACTGTTCGGCGGCGGCGTGACAAAACTGTGATCAGAACTCGAAACTCTAAGGTAACTAGACGCTAAGATCAGCAACTCGACACAACGATGCAACCGCAAATTCAACAATGCAAACTACTGTAAAGAAAACTGGACAAAGGCTCGGACTGTTTTGGGACGTGATGATCTAACCCTAATTTTTTTTTGTTGGCTTTTTCGTGGACTGTAGGTATGAAAAACAAAACCAATCTAGACTGCGAAAACTGGTAAATCTCACCGAGCAACCTGGAAATCTGATACCACTTGATAGAGGCGAAGGTGTCCCGATGTTTCGATGAGATGGTGGAGATCGATTTTTGGTGGAGTAGACTTTCACGACCCGACTACGAACGTGCGAAGACGTTGCGCCTTAGCGATCGCTAAACCAACTCCGAGAGGTTATTGATCCCGCGGGTGCACGATCAACCTGACCACGAAGGTCAATTCTGCAAGCAATCGAAGAACAAGCAAGAACTAAGAATTGCAATCTGGATATTGCGAATATAAGATGAAAGATTAACAGAAGTTGGGGTTCCAATGCGGTCTTGGCCTGGTCGGACGACACAAACGAAGAACTCGAAGTTGCGTCTATGGCTAACTTAAATCTAATTAAAACCCAAGTCTAAACGACGCCCTAAGGGCTGTATATATGGGGGAACAGAGGGGATTTTCGTGACCCCTTGGAGGTGGGGTCCGAAAACAACCCTAACTCGGTTTCCCCACACATACGGACTCTAAAAACAGCCTAGAAGGTGGTATTTCGAAATTACATGGGCCCAGCCCAATATTAAGGTGACGCAGCACCTATAATTGCCCTTGGACGAAAATAATGAAGTGGCATCTCGCGTATTTCGTCCAAGACTTCATGCGCGCCTTATGGTGGCTTCAAAGTGCGATAATCACCACTGGAAGCTCCGCTGTCCTTTCCCGCGCGCGCACCTTCTTCTCCATGCTTGATCCCGCTCCAATGACCATCCTTCTTGTCCATGCTAGGTCCTTCATTCATAAGCAAAACAAAAGTATCTAATTTAGGCAGCATCATATGTTCATGAACAATAGAAGGATTCGCAAGAAACGAAAGTACCTGATAATTTAGTTGACGTGCACGAGCTCTAGTAACTGGTCCAATATGTGTAGTTGGTGAGGATATGGGTGTAACATTAGTAGGGATGTCCTCATCATATCTTCTAGGTACTTGGTGCAGCTGTGCTCCTTCTTGATTTCCATCTCAGCAATTTTGAGTATTGTGAACAATTCAGAAAGGGTCTCAACCATTCCTTGCATGTTGTACTTCAACACAAAACTCTCATAGCTAGGGGGTAGCGACCGCAACACCCTATCAATCGCCACTTCATCTGGAATCTTAAATTCTAGATCATTTAGGCGTTGAACGTAGTCAGACATTTTGACTACGTGCTCAGTCATGCTGGTGTGCTCTTCCATCTTCGCAGAGAAGAAAGCTTCACAAACTTCATTTCTCTCAACCTTGGCTTGAGGTGCAAAGACGGTCTTGAGGTCAGTGATTATCTCATAAGAACTGAAGCTCTCGAACCGTTTCTGCAGTTCAGCCTCCATGGCATGGAGCATACCCTTCTTGACAAAGGAGGAATCATCCGACTTAATGAGATAGACTTTCTTCTCAGCCGGAGTAGAGGTAGTTGTTGGTGCATCTCCTAATGCAGTCTCAAGTACATAGGACATTTTGAGGGGAACGAGGAGAATCCTCAGGGTGCGGAACCAGGAGGTGAAGTTTGACCCATTAGTTTTCCGTTTATCTTTCTCTAGGAATGATCCTAAGTTGAACGAGGGGTGATAGAGGCGAAGGTGTCCCGATGTTTCGATGAGATGGTGGAGATCGATTATGGTGGAGTAGACTTTCACGACCCGACTACGAACGTGCGAAGACGTTGCGCCTTAGCGATCGCTAAACCAACTCCGAGAGGTTATTGATCCCGCGGATGCACGATCAACCTGACCACGAAGGTCTAATTCCTGCAAGCAATCGAAGAACAAGCAAGAACTAAGAATTGCAATCTGGATATTGCGAATATAAGATGAAAGATTACGAAAGTTGGGGTTCCAATGAGGTCTTGGCCTGGTCGGATGACACAAACGAAGAGCTCGAAGTTGCGGCTATGGCTAACTTAAATCTAATTAAAACCCAAGTCTAAACGACGCCCTAAGGGCTGTATATATGGGGGAACAGAGGGGATTTTCGTGACCCCTTGGAGGTGGGGTCCGAAAACAACCCTAACTCGGTTTCCCCACACATACGGACTCTAAAAACAGCCTATAAGGTGGTATTTCGAAGTTACATGGGCCCAGCCCAATATTAAGGTGACGCAGCACCTATAATTTCCCTTGGACGAAAATAATGAAGTGGCATCTCGTGTATTTCGTCCAAGACTTCATGCGCGCCTTATGGTGGCTTCAAAGTGCGATAATCACCACTGGAAGCTCCGCTGTCCTTTCCCGCGCGCACACCTTCTTCTCCATGCTTGATCCCGCTCCAATGACCATCCTTCTTGTCCATGCTAGGTCCTTCATTCATAAGCAAAACAAAAGTATCTAATTTAGGCAGTATCATATGTTCATGAACAATAGAAGGATTCGCAAGAAACGAAAGTACCTGATAATTTAGTTGACGTGCACGAGCTCTAGTAACTGGTCCAATATGTGTAGTTGGTGAGGATATGGGTGTAACATTAGTAGGGATGTCCTCATCAAGGGGCGTGGTGCTGTCATCTACAAGGTTGATTCACAAAGATACATATTTAGACTTTTGTTCATAATGTGGAGTTCAATTACAATTAATTCTAAAACTCCCACTTAGGAAAAACATCTCTCAATTTTGCTAAGTGATTACACGATCCTAGAACACCATACCTCCCCCGTGTGACACGACCATCAGTATGTTGTTCAAGGTAGGCCATCATGCCAATCACATCATCCATGTGACTCATGCTCGACCTTTCGGTCTCTTGTGTCCCGAGGCCATGTCTGCACATGCCAGGCTCGCCATCACACCCTATGTGATTTGTTGCTGTGTCATACAAGGCCATGCTTCTGGGCATGCTAGGCTTGCTACACCCACCTCTTGTGAACGAAAAAATGTTTGACATCCGTGTGACACGTGATGCCTCCATAATGTAGAACTTTCCAGGTGGTGCTCACTAGGGTAAGGACACTATGTTGGTTTTAGCGAGAGATGGTCCTGTTTCGTTCTACCGTCGATATATCTAGCATACTAGCATAAAACAGGAAGTAAAAACTGTAAATAATACAACCTATGATCCCCCTTCATGCAAAGCAAAGTTAAAACGCCTTTCTACTTTAGCTTGTGCAAGTTTTATGTGGCTGCTAGGGGTTTCGAGAGAGAGAACCGATTTCTATCCTACGAAAACATGCCACAACACCGATCCCCAATCGTCTCTATTACACCCCTGTCGGGGCCCTCCGTTGCAAACATCTTCGCATCGCTAATGCAAAGAGACAGACACCCCCCAGCCACTTTATATGGTACAAGCCATATGTCAAGCATGGAACCAGTCTCGCGTAAACGCGTATGGTCGGTCGGGGGCCGCTTCATCAAACATTGCCGCGACGCTAAATTAGTACACGTGGGAGGGTAACGAATGAAGATTCGATGCCCACATCCTAGATGTGTTCTACCCGTACAATACATCTACGCATAGCTAGCTCATGATACCACTGCTGGAATACGGGGCAGAAAACACAAATTTTTCATACCTACGGTACCCGAACCCAAGATCTATGCTATGGCGATGTAAAGTAACGGAGGAAATCGGTGTTCATACCTTTGAACACTGAAAGAGGGAAACGTTCTTGCGAACGTGGCTGGCGTAGACTCGGAACTACAACCTCCCTGTCGTGTAGAAGACCACCACCGGCGAGGATGACTTCCGGTAAACCTCCAGCGACGAAGTAGCACCACAGGTGTAGTGCCTCGAAGAGATTATACACGTACGGTACAATCGGTGTTCCTCCCGGGCCACGAACCAGGCGAGCAGAGGAAGAAAGACGTCTACGGATCCCGTCTCCGGCAGAACGACGGCCTGCCTTATGGTGGAGAACTCCAACCAGGTGCATACTCCAAACAAGGGGAGTCCACTTCCGGGAAGGAGAAGGAGGAAGAAGGAGATATTGGTGTGTTGGAAAAAAGGGGGGGGGGGCTACCCCTCCTTATATAGGCCAAGGGGGGGGGGGTGATCCTCCTCCCCTCCCACATGTGGGACTAAACTCCCAAGGGGGGGAGTGCGCCGACCATAGGGGGGGATGGGCCCCACCCTTGGCGCCAAGCCCAAGGGGGGAGACCCCCTCCTCCCTTAATGGGCCCCATTGGCCCATTTAGCCTTTTTCCCATTTTTTTTAATATTTTTAATATTTTTTAAATATTTAAATTAGATAATTAAATAATAAAACATTATTAAAACAATTAAACTTTATTTTGAACTATTCCAAATGTACGGAAACCATTCCGTCCTCCTCCGGAACTATTCTGGTGATTCCTCCTATTTCACCGATTGATCCCGTAACTGTCCTATGCATCGATTGCCCTTAAGTGTAACACCCTAACGGTCCGGGAAACAACAGACATAGTCGAGACTCTTCTCATTGACCAATGACTAGTCAGTTGGACCTGGTTACAATCCTTGACAGCCCCTGCGCTTCCATCGAATGAACTTCGATCGCTTTTGGAAACCGTTAACGATGCGACGTAATCCCTTTGTGCTGCGGTACTTTGTTTGTCCGAGGTTTGATCGTCGGTATCCTACATACCGTGTTCACATCTCGTTCACAACAAACAAGTTTACTCGTCCATGATCATTGCATCTCTTGTGACCTAGTCACTTGCTTGCAAGCTATTGATGCAATATCACCGAGTGGGCCCAGAGTACCTGTCCTGTCACAAGGACTGACAAATCCCGCTCTGATCTATTAACATACTCATCAACCATCTATTTCGGAATACCCAAAGTGCACCGTTATAGCCAGCATATTTCAGTCAGGCGGTGGGATACAAATCAAAGTCTCCTCATAGATGACAATTACGTATGATCATTACGGTCCAAGGAGTAAGCCATATGTTACAAAGTCATAGCAACGCTGAACTATGTGACTCGATCACATTGCAATACTTTAGGTGGGTGTACGTCCATCACATCATTCCCCTTAACGATATGACCTCATTGTCAATGGACTTAAGTGTCGCCATGATCAGGAAAGCTTGATCAATCAATTGCCCAATGAGATAGTTTACCCGAGTTAAACTACGGACCATGTTTTATACTACACCTGTATTAGTATTTCCAAGTAATACAGTTATAGAACAGTATAAAACTTATTATGAACAAAACGGATATGTGACAAATATCTTTATTAATTTGTCTCTAGGGCACATATCCAACAAAACTATGTAATGTATGATGCAATATGTATTATGCAATGTTAAAGTCAACTTTATGCATAAGTGTGGCAAGAGACGATGCGACAAGAGTAACCTTTAGATGTGGCGAAGGCCTAGTGCGATGAAGATCGACTTTATGGATTTATGGTGAAAGCCTAGTGCGATGAAGATCGACTTTATAAATTATGGCGATAGCCTAGCGCGATGAAAATCGACTTTATAAAATATGGCGATAGCCTAGCGCGACGAAAATTGACTTTATAAATTATGGCGATAGCCTAGTGCGATGAAAATTGACTTTATAAATTATGGCGATAGCCTGGTGCGATGAAAATTGACTTTTTAAATTATGGCGATAGCCTGTTGCGATGAAGATCGACTTATACTTATTTATTATGTGGCGAGAGCCACTGTGACAAGTGTCGACTTTATATATATATATATAGGCGGTCTATTCTGACATCGATGTCAGAATAACTATTCTGACAACATTCCGAACTGCAGTATTTTCGCAAAGAGAAACGCACTGCTGAATTCGGAGCACTGCAGCTCGGGTAAAAACGAACCGCATGCAAAATTTTCGCGATAACTTTTAAACCATTGATCGGAATTGAGCGTATGATACACCGTTGGATTCGTATGGAAAAGGAGCATCTTCCGTATGTTGAACACTTCCCACGATTCATCACGGATTAAGAGAAGTTTCGAAAATGGTGCGACGACCCACTTTCACAGCTGTAGTTTTTTTTGCGATTTCTCTTAAACCGTTCATCGGAATGATGCAAATTATATACCGTTGAAAATATATCGATCAGGCGCTCCATCCATATGTAGAACACTTTGTCTAATTTGCTACGGATTTGAGAGAAATCTAGCTGCAAAAAAATGAGCACACTCTGTTTTTCGCCGGCGGATCTTGTAGAGAGTAGAACTTTTTAACCGCTTGTCCGATCAATGCGTATGATAAACCGTTGGATTCGTATGGATTAGTAGATTAATCCATATGTTGAACACTTCCATATTCCATACGGTTTTGAAGTAATTTGAAAAACAGTGTTGCTGCCCTCTTTTGGACAACGGGAGTTTTTGCTTAAATGTGTTTGATTCGTTCGTCCGATCGCTTCAATTGTTACACGGTTGGATACCTATCGTCGAGGTGCTCCATTTGTATGTAAAACACATCCTCTAATTCCTTACGGTTTAAAAGTAGCGTTGATTTTACTAAAACGCGGACTCACTTTTTTCACGGAACAAAAAATCGGCGAGTGAATTGCATTGGTTTGCATCCGACAGTCAAGCGCACCGCATTATCGCCAAACAGAGCGCATGTGTTCTTCGCGGACCAGGAATCGGCCAAGTGAACTGCATTCGCCGGTCAACCGCACCGCATCCGACGGGGCAAGCGCACTGCATTATCGATAAACAAAAATGCACGTGTTTTTCGTGGATCAGAAACCGGTCAAGCGAAATGCATTGGACGGGAGACCACAGTGCATCATTGAACAAAAAGAATTGCATGTCTTTTTTTATTTATTTTTCAAAATCATCGCAGTTCTTCGCGGATCAATAATCGATGAAGCGAACTGCATCCACCGGGCGCCGGCTGCATTTATCGACGGGAGAGAACTGCACATGATTTTATACAAATGAACTATAAATGAACCGTACTCCGTAAATTTCATTAGACGAGCGACCGCACTGCATCAAACGGGCAAGCAAACTGTATTTTTCTTCAACTTTTTATGAACGGGAGTGGACTGCATCAAAACAAACCGCAATATATACATCACTGTTATTTCTCTTCTCTTAAACATCACTGTACAAAAGACCTTATGCAGCGACGTGATGATGCCGCCCTCGTACATATTTCCCTTGAGGTCCGGCATCTTGTCCGGCGGGAAGTAGCCCCACGCCGTGCGATCTGGTGGAGGTGGAGGTTCTTGCCGACGTGCGGGTTCTTGAGCCCGCTGCCGCACAGTAGCACCGGTGTAAGGAGCGGGGTGCGGCGCAGATGCAGGAAGGCCGGGTCGCTGTCGATCCGTTGGTGGCGTGTCGGCCTTTCCTTGGCGCCGACGGAGGGAGCCGGCGGTGCGAGAGTTAGGGATTAGGCGGCCGGGGGCGCTCGATCCGGAGCGGCCACGTCACGCGATGAATCAGGAGCTGGCGGCGCGGATCTATCGGGGAGGAGGCGTGCTGGGGGCGGATCCTTTGGGGAGGAAGGAGACGTGCTGGCGGCACGGATCGGTCGCCGGCAGGGCGGGCGGCGCTGGTGGAAGGAGGTTGGGTGGTTCACGGCGGGGTGGGGGTAGAGCCGAACGTTGGGTGGGTGGCGCCACCGGGAGGTTTGGTGCGGGGGACGCGAGATGCGTTTGGAGCGGACGTGGGGGCGTGGAGGAAGAAGGTGGGTTCGGGTGGGGTTCGTGCGTACGGGGTTAATAAGCTAGACGTGGTGGGTGGGTTGTTCTCGTTTTTTTCCAGGTGGATGGGTGTTGTTAGAATAAGAGATTTATATATATAGAACATGGTTTTTGTATGTTGTGATTCTATGGTCACTACAATCAGAACCTTTGGATTGCTTTCAGATCCGTAGAACTTTTTACAAAAGGTTCTCATTTTATGATTTACTGAATTTCTCTATTCAAAAGAAGAATGTACAGTTCTCTCTTTCCATCTAGGAATGAATTCATTGGAAAAAAGAAAAAAATATGCATAGTAAGATGTAGCATTCCTTTCAATCCTTGCATAGATATATAAGGAAAAAAACAAAATTGCACCAGTGCCACTACATGCACAAGCTCACATGCATGTCAGCACCATCACATGCATACGTTTGCTTCCACACAAGCTCAGACCATCACATGCATCATGCATGTCATATTTGACTAAGTTAGGCTAATAATTTTAATTCTTTGGGTGATTTAGTTTTCCTACCATTTCGTCTATCATTTGCCTTTAAAAATAGTGGCAATTTATTCGGTGTAACACATATGTACAAAAGGTACTTACATTAAAAAAATAGTGATTGTTCATTCGGTTCCAAACATATGCACAACATATTTTCAAAAATCTTTGAAAAGAAAGTAATGTTCATTCGGTGCCAAACATATATTCAAGAGGTGCTTGAAAATCTTTAGAAAAAACTATCATTATACTCATTCCGTGCCAAACATATATGCTAGAGGTGCTTGAATTTTTTCAGATAAATATATCATTAATATCATTCGGTTCCGAACATGTATACAAGATTGGAGTTAATACAATATGGTGCTGCATCTATAATCATTCGGTGCTGATAAATTCAATGGTAATTCATTCGGTGCCAAACATGCAAGCAAGCAATACCTAGCACTTTGAATGCGAAAAACAACAAAAATATAGGAGTTGACCACATCTCTCTCTGCCTCTCTGGTCTTTCATTCCTAAACCTAGATTAACAAGGGAAAAAAATTAAACATGGTCATGCAGATAAAAAAAACTTGATAAACATAATAATTTGCTCAAGCACGCATTTTACACTGAAAGGACTACAAATTCCTCCAACTAGAACTTGCATAGACCAGAAGTTCAAAATCATGAAGATGTACAACAAGATTCAAACACCACGAGATATGGAGAGAAGGGGGTTGCTTCCACGGGGTGACAGGACAGATTTGGTTCCGGACATTTTCCAGATCGGAATCCAGCACCCGTCGTCGCCTTCTTCCGCTCTGGCCGCCAACACGCCAACGGCGAGATGGCCGCGACCCTTTCGCCCTCCTGCACCCACACGGGAGGGATACATGGTGTTGGTTTCCTGCTCGCGAATGAAAAAACAATGAGAGATTAGAGAGAACAGAGAGAGATTGAAGGATAGGGAGGCGCGGAAGGGAAGAAAGAACTCACCGGCGGAGTGAACAGAGTTGCAGGCGGCGACCACGAACGCGAGGAGGCGGACCGCGTGAGGCTCTCGTCCACGGTTGCTCCTCCATCTCGTCCTATCGCTCAAGGCCGTCCCACAGGCGAGGCATATGGAAAAAGCTCACCATAGTTGGACCCCATGGCCGGATCCATGAGCATGAGGGGGACGGGGAGGCGGGGCTGGAGCATGGACAACACAACACCGATGGGGAGAATAAAGGGCGGGATGCAGACGGCCGCCGTCGGCGAGGTTGGAAGGATGCCACGGCCTCAAGCACTCCTCGCCGCCGGCATCGATTTTGGGCTCCCTCGCCGAGATGGAGGTAGCAGGTAGCATGGGGGGCGGCTAGATCGTGGGAGATGGTTGGGTGCAGTGGGGGCCTCGATCTCGTGGTGGTCAGACTGGTGCAGGATAGAGGACGAGGAGGAGGAGAAAACAAGGGGCTGGATGGCGAGATACAGAAGAGAGATGCGATTGGGTTTTGGGAAGTGACTAGGAAGGAAAAAGATCGCATGAGGATAAAGAGAGAAGGGCTCACAGGATGGTCTGGTCTCCATTAGGCTCTTTGGCACGATCTAGTGGTGTGGTGGCTTGTGTTCACGTGGGCTAAGGCTAGTAGCCAGGCTAGGGAGGCTATCAACCGGGAATCATGGAAAGTACAGTTAAAAGAGGAAATAAGGAGGAACGATGGAAAATGAAGAACATAAAAAGAGGAAACCTTTTGTCCATGGCAGCTCGTATCCCCATACGCAATAGATGATTGTGATTGCTATGTCGATTACAACATACGAAGACTATATATATATAAGGTCAGTCTATTTTAACAACACCCCTTAAAACCTTATTCTAACAATAATCCGCTTATTCTGACAACACCTTTCACACCCACCTGGAGCCGAACCACACGAAAACAACACAGAAAAACCGCCCCGGACCCAATCCTTCCCACCTCCCCCGATCCACTTCCTACCACGCCCCCGCTCCTCCCGGTCCACGCCCCCGCTCCACTTTTCTGCAACAAATCCCCAACCCGCGCCCGATCCCGAACCCCGCCGCCCTCTCCACCACCGGAGACGCGGCAGCCCCAACCAGCAATGGAGGTCGCCCCCCTCCTACACACCTTCCACCCCGCAGCGGCGCCGCCCTGGATCCACCGTCGGACAGCTTCCCCGCGGTAGCCGCGACCGCTGACCGTCGCCCACATCGCCGGATCAGGCGCTGACCACGGCCGCCGCACAACCACCAGCGTCAGTCGCGGCCCGTCGTCATCCATGCCGTCCAGCCGTCCACATCGCCATATCCGGCGCTGACCTAGCACCTACGCAGCCGCCGGCGTCCACTCCATCACTGGTGAGACGTGCCCTGCGCTTTGGATCCGTCGTAGCAGTCACCTCCGATCCGGAGGCCACGACCTTCGCCGGCCACTCCAACGTGCGCCAGTTGCCCGCCCCTGCTCTTCGATTCAGTCCAGCTCGCAAGAGAACACCGGATGCATGCTCCAGCTTGCCTGCGCTGGGCGCAGCTCGGGCTTAATAGCGGCCATGTCGACGTTTTGTGCCTCTAGCCGAACATGCAGCGTAGCGTCTGTTCTGGTGCCGTTCACTTTGATTGGCAGATGCAGCTCAAACCAGCAGTTTTTCTTAAAATAAATTATTCTAGATAAAAGTCTAGTGTGTGCAGTTCGGTGACTGTTCTCTGGTCCCGTGTCATGTTGCTACAGGTTGGTGGTTCTCACCATAGTTCCGAGCTTTGGTGCGCTTCGTAGCTTCAGGGCCTTGGAAATGTGACGTCTACAAGAGTTGGCTGCAGGAGCATACACGGAAAGCCGGCCTCCCCAATCCGGAGTGTCACACCCTCAAGGAGGGGCCTTGCCACGAGCCCACCTTCATTTCCTAGAATGGCGCGTAGCAGTCTGCTCCTGAAGTCACGCTCATTGAAGTTGACGAGTCCATGCCAACGATTGGCAGAATCCCAGCAACTGTAAGTTACTAGTAGTATTTGACACTTACGTTCATTCGATCTTCCGAGTTGTAACGTGCTCCTCTCTGTGTGTTCCTGTGGTGTATTTATAGTTATGGCATGGAGTGTTCAACACACTTCACTAGTTCACGTCATTGTTGTACAATTATGCCGCTAATGTATGCTTATGGTTCCGTACCGTTCCAGTCTATTATACCAATTGCTACTGGAATAGAGTTCAGAGTTTTTGTTATCCTAGTATGGTGTATCAGGCATGAGCAGTGGTTACCCATTTGCCGCGGTAGAGCTTTGCCTCTGATAGTAATATATAGTTGATCTTGAAAGAAAGCAGGGAGGGGTGTCCACTGATTAAATTTGCTTTGATAATTTTCTAGTAGTTTTATCTTGCTGTATGTTTCAATTTTACCATCTTATGTGGTTCGCTTGCGGCATCTCGCAGTTTGGATCAACATCGTATGCAGTGTTGTTGCCACGAAGTTTGCTTCTACACAAATGAACTCTTTTTTCATTTTGTTTGGTTGAATTCAGTTTCTAATGAAGTTTGTTAATTATTTCTGTGTAGTTCCACTGGCGCCGGCATGAGGTTCATCAGCTACTGCTTTCAGTTCGCCATGGTACCTTGGATGCGAGCCGCCGACATGCAATTTAGTTCGCTTTTTGTGAATTTGTACTTTGGATAGGTTACTGATTTGTACCATGTACTGAAATGTCGTTCACTTGGCAAAGTAGCAACAGTGCTCACTTGTTAGTGAGGCGAAAAATATATACTTGTCTAGTTGTAAAAAATGTAAAGCGGCTCATTTTCGGTACTGATGTGGTTCATTTTCGATAATCATGCGGTTCTTTTTTGGTACTCTTGTAGTTCACAACCTTCGTTTTCTGCTGTTCAAATAGTGTTTATAATTTTCTTTGAAAAAAAGATAAAAGAAAACTGTGTAATTTTCTTGTCAGTTTGATGTAGTGCACTTTTCTATCTAAAGTGGTGCGACTTTTCGTCTAATGAAGTTCAATGGTTGTGATTAACTCATAGTCCGTTGTGCTGCGATATGATAAAAAATGTTAGTTTTTTCTTAATGCAGTTCACAAATCTCGACCGTGCAATTTGAATCGATCTATATCAAACAAAAAAAATTCAAGTGTAAAAATCGTGCAGTTCACCTTGGTGTGTGCCGCCTTTCACATTCAATGAGGCGAACTTTGATGATTTGACAAGAAAAAAAATGCATGCAATTCTCTTCGGTCTCTCTTCCGTCGATATTTTAATGCACGGTTCACTTCGTTGATTCCGGTTTTGAGAAAAATACATGCATTTCCGTTTGCCGATAATGCAGTGCGGTTGCACGTTGGATGCAATCGCATGCAGTTCGCTTCGTTGATTTCCGTCCGCGAAAAACACGTGCGTTTCAGTTTACCGCTAATGCAGTGTGCTTGCCCGTTGGATGCAGTGCGGTTGCCCGGCGAATGCACTTCACTTGGTCGATTTCGGTTCCGCGAAGAACGGAGTTCTGCGTTTTTAGTAGAATCAACACAACTTTTAAACCGTAAGGAATTAGAAAGAGTGCTCTACATACAAATGGAGCGCCTCGAAGATAGCTATCCAACCGTGTATCAATTACATCGATCGGACAAACGAATCAAAAAATTTTACGCAAAAACGCCCGCTGTCCACAAGAGGGTAGCACACCGTTTTCGAAATTCCTTTGAAACCGTGATGAATATCGAAAAGTGTTCAACATGTTGGAGATGGTCCTACTCCATACGAATACAATGGTGTATCATACGCATCGTTTCGATAAACGGTTAAAAAGTTTGACTCTCTACGAGATCCGAAAACCAAAAACAGAGTTGCTGCGATTTTTCGATTTGAAATTCCTCTCAAATCATAAGGAATTACAGAAAGTGTTATGCATATGGATGGAGCGCCTGATCGATATCTTTCCAACGGTGTATCATTTGCATCATTCCGATGAACAGTTTAAGAGAAAACGCGAAAATACGCCCGCTGCAAAAGTATGTCGCCGCACCGTTTTCGAAACTTCTCTTAATCCGTGAGGAATCTGCACAAGTGTTCAACAAACGTAAGATGCTCCATTTCAATACGAATCCAACGGTGTATCAGACGCTCAATTCCGACAAACGGTTAAAAATTTGAAGCGAAAACGGTGCATGCGGTTCTGTTTTACCCGAGCTGCAGTGCTTCGAATTCAGCAGTGCGGTTCTCTTTGCGATACGATGCAGTTCGGAATGTTGTCAGAATTGAGCATATGATACACCGTTGGATTCGTATGGAAAAGGAGCACCTTTCATATGTTGAACACTTCTCTGGATTCTGCATGGATTAAGAGCAGTTTTTAAAACGGTGCGGCGACCCACTTTCACATTGGGAGTTTTTTTTGCTATTTCTCTTAAACCGTTTGTCGGAACGAGGCATATGATACACCGTTGGAAAGATAACGAGTAGGCGCTTCATCCATATGTAGAACGCTTTCTCTAATTCCTCACGGTTTGAGAGTAATTTCAAATTGAAAAAACGCACAAACTCTATTTTTTTCCGGCGGATCTTGTAGAGTAAAAAAAATTAACCGTTTGACGAAATGATGCTTATGATACACCGTTGGATTCGTATGAAGTAGAAGCTCTTGGATATGTTGAACACTTTCCGAGATTCTTCACGGTTTTGAAGAAATTTCGAAAACGGTGTGCTGCCCTTTTATGGACAGCGGGTGTTTTTGCGTAATTTTTTTGAATGGTTTGTCCAATCGATGCAATTGATACACCATTGGATAGGTATCGTCGAGGCGCTCCATTTTCATGTAGAAAACTCTTTCTAACTCCTTAAGGTTTAATAGAACTGTCGAATTTACTAAAACGCGGAACTATGTGTCTTCGCGTACCGAAAATCGACCAAGTGAACTGCATTCTCCGGGCAAGCGCACCGCATCCGATAGGCAAGCGCACTGCATTATCGATAAGCAGAAACACATGTGTTTTTCTTTGATCTAAATTCAACGAAATGAACTGCATCCGTTGGGCGACCACATTGCAATACCGAACATAGAGAACTGCACACATCAAAGTGAACTGCAGACGTTTTTTCCTCTTTCTAACTTTTTGTGCAAACTCGCTAATTGAATGGCCAAGGCTTGTGAACTGCATTGATCAAAGCACATCTTTTTTCCGTTACAATTATTTGCATAAAGAACTGCAAACACCATAAAAAAGTGAACCACATTTTTTGTTAATTTATTTAAGATCTTTTGCAATTTTTCGTATCCACGCCAAATGAACTGCAAGGCGAAAACACACGAGCATGATACAAAGCTTTGTTGAGCATTTTTTCCTTCTCATACAGTATCAACAAATGAACAAACAAGGCTCTACAAGAGCACATGTAACATCAAAGTAAGCAATTGAACCGTACTGCACACAAACTATTCATCATTTTTTATCTGAAAACTAATAAAAATGGCCTCTATCTTTGTCCATACAAAAAAGAAGACGGCCAAGGGCCAACAAACACCTGATCCTCGTTTGACCGACCATTGACACGATGATCACTTGGAAAGCTGCTCCTGCTCGCCCCAGCGATCAGTGTGCTCCCCGTTCGGCGGCTGGTGAAGTTTTGTTCCCCGAAGCTTCAGATCTCTTTGCGCGGGCTTTCCGGTCACAAGTCGGAATGAACATATGCTTCAGTTCTGACCGCTTTAGTTTCTTCATCCTAGTACTTGGAAAGAAATTGGAGTCTACGAAGTACTAATGCCGTAGTGGTGACTGGTGGGTCACATTGAACGGGACCAAGTCCTAGTAACTTACAGAAACGAGCGAGCAAGCGTCAGAGGAACAAGAGCTAGGAGAACAAGTGCTCTGTTCCATCTTTGAGCTCCACCATTCAGTTTCAGTCTGGCGTACACGAGTGGTAGTCACGCGTACCACAACATAGACGACGGTCTAATTATCATTGTCCAGCAGAAATTAACAATGTGAAAAACGAACCGCACTGTGTCGCTACACGCACTGCATGCCGTAGGTGCACTGCCCTATCGAGCTCTATCGAGCAGCCCTGGCCGTCGCGCGCATTGCCTTCTTCTTCGTGGCTCAGAGACGAACTGAAGCCCTCTGCTTCTTCCACATACGTCGGGGCTGTAATCCACGCAAGGAGAATCATCGAGTCAGGACCCAGGAAACATGTCTGAATTTGTGTTGGTAAGTGAAGATTAGTATGTAGTACCTGAGGGAAGATGGATGACAACCTCGGGGCGGAACCACTACTGCGCAAGGACGGTGGAGCGACGATCGGCCTCGCCGCCGTCGGCTCCCGAGGTCTCGGCCATGGCGACATGCGCGAGCTCCTCGTGCAGCGCGAGCGCGATGACCTCATCGTTCTCGACCGCCTCGACCCTGACCTCGGCGGCGAGGGGCATGTGGTAACCGTCGAGCAGGGCGCTGGGGCGCCGCCTCCCATGGCCGTGGGCAGGCGTGGGTTGTTTCCGGAGAGGTGCGCCCGTCTCCCATGGCCGTGGAGGGCGGCGGCTCCGGTTGTCGGGTTGGAGGCGGGGGCGTGGCGGCCGGGGGTTGGCAGCGGGATTTGCCGGCGCGAGGTGGAGACCGAGGGAGGCCTGCGGCGGATCAGGAGGTCATGGGGGGAGGTCGGGGCATGGGTGGATGGATAAGGCATGACTGGTGGGGGGTGGATGTGTTTTTTTATTTTGTGTCTACACGTATGGGGTGGCTCACGCGGGAGGATCCGGTTCGCTTGGTGTGTTAAACCGTTTGTGTTAGCAGAATAAGGAAGTGTTAGTAGAATAAGTCTTAAGGGGGTGTTAGTAGAATAGACCCACCCTATATATATATGTAGGGTTTCTGTTTTACTCAAGTATAATATGGACGGAGTTGTACGATGTTCCATGGCCTGGGAGACTCCTCCATGGATGTGCGTGACTTTGCCTTCTCACGTATATCAACCAGATAGTAGGATCCATTGTACAGGTTCTTGCTGACCACAAACGGTCCTTTCCATGGAGAGGATAGCTTGTGCATTCCATCATTTTTCCGTATGAGGCGCAACACTAAGTCACCTTCCTGGAAAGTCCGACTTTTGATACGACGGCTATGATATCATCGCAGATCTTATTGGCAGATAGCCGACTGAGCTGCTGCTAGTTCTCGTTTTTCATCAAGAACATACAAGGCATCCTACCTCGCTTTCTCATTGTCGGATTCCACATAAGTTGTGACTCTTGGTGAGTTGTGACGGATGTCACTTGGGAGAACGACTTCTGCTCCATAGACTTGGAATTAGGGTGTGTAGCCTGTCGACCTGTTAGGGGTCGTCCTGATACTCCATAATACTGAGGGCAATTCTTCTCATAGCAACCTGGCGTTCTTTCCAAAGGGACAAAAAGTCGAGGTTTGATGCCTCAAAGCAACTCTTGGTTGGCTCTCTCGGCTTGTCCATTGGTCTGCGGGTGAGCCACCGACGCAAGGTCAAGTCGGATGTGCTTGTTTTGACAGAATCGTTGCATAACCCCCTCTGATAGGTTAGATCCATTATCAGTGATGATACTGTGGGGGTAGCCGAATCTGTATATTATCTTTTTCAAGAATTTTAACGCTGTGGCTGCGTCACATTTGCTGACCAGCTCTTCCTCGACCCATTTGGTGAATTTATCGACTGCCACCAGTAGGTGTGTATTCTTGTTGGCTAACCTTTTGAAAGGTCCCACCATATCAAGCCCCCACACTGCAAAGGTCCAGGTGATAGGGATCACCCTGAGTTCTTGAACCGGCACATGAGCTTGCTTTGCGTAGCGCTGACATCCGTCGCACTTCTTGACTATATCCTCTACATCCGCATGTGTTGTGAGCCAGTAGAATCCATGTCTATAAGCTTTAGCCACCAGCGAACGAGAGCCGGTGTGATGCCCACAGTCTCCAGAGTGTATTTCATTGAGGATCTCTCTACCTTCTTCGGGTGACAAACATCTCTGAAAACCGTCTGCAGGGCTTCGCCGATGTAACTCACTGTTGATGAGTGCTCCCTCCATTCCAATTTATAGTGCGTCCTCGGTTTCCGTGCTGCAACTTTGATCGTAAATTTAAAAAACGAGACCGATTGTGGCAGGAGAAAAAATTATACCAGTAAACCCGCCGCAAACGGTCTCGTTGGTCAAATTTACGGTCAAAGTTGCACCTCGGGAAGCGTGGGCGCACTATAAATTGGAATGGAGGGAGTACAAAATATTTGCTTCTTCTGACAATTTATCTGGCTAGTACCTCATCCGTACGTAGGGTTTCCCGGGTCCTGTAATCAAATTATGGCATAACCCATGAGGGAGTGGCATGTATTGCGGCCACCAGAGCCGGTTTTGGATCCAACTCTGCTATGTCTTGCTCCGTCAGTGTTTGCATAGAAGGCTTTGTTAGGACATCCAGGAACACATTTGGTGGGCCCGACTTTCGCTGAGAGACAAGCCGGGATAAAGCATCTGCGACTTCGTTTAGCTTGTGCTCCAGATAGTCCACCTGGTACCCAACAAAGAAACCGGCTTGTCTTTCCACCTCTCTCCGATAGGCTGCCATGGTGGCATCGTTGGAGTTCCATTTTCCCGACACTTGTTGGGAAACAAGGTCGGAATTGCCGTAGCATTCGATCCGGCTTATTTTCATCTCACGAGCCAGCCATAGCCCATGAAGTAGGGCCTCATATTCTGCTGCGTTGTTGGTGCAAGTGAACTGCAGTTGCAAGACGTTGCAAAATTTCTCTCCTTTGGGAGAAGGGAGGACCACGCCGGCTCCTAACCCTTGGAGCTGCCGACTCCTGTCAAAGTGCATTGTCCAGTATTTGGTAATTGGCTTCTCCGGAGGCGCCTGGATTTTTGTCCAATCATTGATGAAGTCTACTAACACTTGGGACTTGATGGTCGTGTGTGGTTCATACTTGATGTGATAAGCCCACAACTCTATAGCCCAATTTGCGATCCTTCCCGTGGCTTCCCGGGTCTGGATGATGTCCGCGAGGGGTGACGACCTGACTACAGTTATGAGGTGTTCCTGGAAATAGTGCTTGAGTTTCTGACTTGTCATGAATACACCAAGGACCAATTTCTGCCAGTGAGGGTAGCGTTGCTTCGACGAATTCAAGACCTCACTAACATAATAGACTGTCCTTTGCAAGGGATTCTCTTTATCGGCTTCCATACGCTCAACCACGACCACAACACTGACTGCTCAATTGTTGGATTAGATATAGAGCAACATTGGCTCCTTTGGCTTAGGAGCTGCTAGTATTGGAGCCTGGGACATCTGTTTCTTCAGTGACTCTAGCGCTTGATCAGCCTCATCATCCCAGACAAATTTTTCCGACTTGCGTAAGAGCCGGTACAGGGGGGTCGCTTTTTCTCCAAGTCGGCTTATAAACCGACTCAAGGCAGCTACACACCCTGTGAGTCATTGGACTCATTTTATTGATGCCGGCTTTTGAAGAGCCATGATAGCACTGATTTTCTCAGGGTTCACCTCAATGCCTCTCTTCGACACTATCTATCCACGAACTTTCCTGCAGGGACCCCGAAGGTGCATTTGGTCGGGTTCAACTTCATTTGGTACTTGCGCAGATTCTTGAAGGTTTCCTGGAGGTCGCTGATGAGTGAGTCGACTAGCTGGGACTTGATAACTATGTCGTGCACGTAAGCGTGCACATTGCGCCCAATTTGCTCCTTGAGGCAATTCCGCACTGTTCGCTGGTACGTGGCTCCTGCATTCTTCAAGCCAAAAGGCATAGAAGTGTAGCAGTATATCCCAAAAGGAGTGATGAAAGCTGTTTTCTCCTGGTATTCAAGAGCCATCTTGATTTGGTGATAGACAGAATAGGCGTCAAGAAAACACATGAGCTCACATCCCGCGGTAGAATCTATGATCTCCTCGATGGGAGGTAGTGCGAAGGGATCCTTTGGGCAAACCTTGTTTAAGTCGGTGTAGTCGATGCACATACGCCAAGTCCCGTTCTTTTTTAAAACGAGCACCGGGTTTGCCAGCCACTCCTGATAGTAAACTTCCATAATGAGCCCGGCGGCAAGGAGCCGGGATATTTCTTCCTCAATGGCGTTCCTCCTTTCGTCATTGAAAGTTCGAAGGAATTGCTTGATCGACTTCAGTTTTGGGTCAATATTTATTTGGTGCTCAGCGAGTTCCCTCAGGACATCTGGCATGTCAAAAGGTTTCCATGCAAATATGTCCCGATTCTCACGGAGGAACTCGATGAGCGCGCTTTCCTATTTATCAGATAAACCTGTCCCAATGATGAACTGCTGATGGCTTCTCGCCCCTCGTTGGTTACCCCAAGTGGAAGGTTGAGATGCAGCGTAGCGGTAATTTCCCTCAATAAAGATACCAAGGTTTGTCTCTAGTAGGACTCAACGATAAGTACGATAGGTGGCAACGGCGCCAGAAATTATTCTGATGCGTGGAGTTGTCGTGGACCTGCACAGAACAAATAACTTTGCTCCCAACGAGTTCAGAGGAGTTTCAATTCCTCCGGACTTGTCGTTTACAAAGGATCAAACGCAAGAGATAAAAAGGTACTAGTAAAAGTAAAAACAGAAAGATAAATAGTGGGTGTGAACAATGGTATGAAGATGGATCGGAGTCCCGTGATTTTCACTAGTGATGTCTCTCTCCCAAAAGACGATAAAAATGCTAGCGAGGTAAACAAATCACAGTTGGGCAATTGACAGGATTATGAAGGCACCGCAATGCTAACTATGCTGCAAAGAAAGGAAGGGCTCAAAAGCAATGGGCAGTACGCCAAGGTAAGTAGACCGAAATCCATCTGCATCTACTACAAATCATCCACCTTGAGATATCTATCCAGAACATCTCGCTGGTATTAAGTTGCGAATCCCACCCAAAGTGTAAACTCAAAGCAACAGACAACTGCATTAAAAGAACTTTGCGTAAAGTAAACAATTCTTGCACCAATAGGCACAATCACCGCTGTTTTATCCCTGGTGGCAACATCACATCCCCTAGTCTCATGTTTCTGTCACTCAAGCTAGACATCAGGGGGCTGAACCCACAATCGAGCATAACGCTCTCTCTTGGAGTTGCAAGCAAATAACTTGGCCAAAGCAAATACTGCAACGGAGAACATGCAAGAATTTACTCAAGAACAAAATATAAAAGGGAAAACCAAATATATTACTCATCAAAATCTGAACATAGTCTCATAATCCATCAGATCCCAACAAACTCAGCATAGCAACAGCAGAAAATTGCATAGGTGCCTCGATCATGTGAGGCAGCTCACGAGGTCTCGAAAGTGGAAGCACAAAAGAGGGAGAGGACATCACATAGCTACTGATCACGGACCCATGGTCCAAGGGGGACTACTCACGGTACATACGGGAGGCGTCCATGGCTATGGATGGTCTCCCAGAGGGGTGATCTCCTTCCGGCAGGGTGCCGGGGCAGCTTCTCCAGGCAGCCCCGATCTGAAAACGGCGGCGGCGGCGGAACAGAGAGGTTTCCGCGAAAAAGAGTTCCTGTTTAGGGGTTTCTACCCCGAGGGGGTTATATAGGCGAAGGGGGGCGTCGAGGGGCCACCCAGGGCAGCAAGGAGGGTGCCTGGCGCGCCCTAGGGTTGGGGCCGCGCCAGGGACCCTTCTGGCTCCCTCGTGGTGGTCCCGGCTCTCTCCCTTGGTTATTCCAGAAGCTTCCTGCTCGCTGATTTTTAATATAATTTTTGCGGAATTTTTTGGGCACTTTAATCAGCCGGAAAACCTGAAAAACAAAAACAACAGAAAACCAGAAGCTGGCAACTGGGTGCACTGAGTTAGTAGGTTAGTCCAAATTGGTTTAAAAGTGTAATAAAGTTCAACCAAAACATGGCAAAGTCACACAAAACATGCATGGAGCAAGAAGAAATTATAGATACGTTTGGGACGTATCAACATCCCCAAGCTTAATTCCTGCTCGTCCTCGAGTAGGTAAATGATAACAAGCATAATTTCTGTGGTGACATGCCACACAACCAAATAAGGACTGTTAAGTAAAGCAATCAAAGCATGCAATTCAATTCAAGTCTTAACAGGCAAGAGTCTATATTGGCATTAACACAAGCAACAAAAGAACAAAAGGTGCAAGAGCTCTTGCTGTCCGTGACTCGAATGTCTCCAGATGGTGTTTGCGTGCAAGCAAGGGACGGGGAAGAAAGAGAAAAAAGGTTGTTGAGAACAACTATCTACTAAAGTTTCACACTTAGTCTCCTTTGGATTCTTATTTGGACTCGTCCCCAGACCACTAGCCAGGTACAAGTCAAACTGATCCACTCCCTTTCGATATTTTGAGCACTCATGCAATGGATGAGCGTGAGCAAGAAAGTTGACACCTAAAAGGCGAAATAGAGAAAGGGTGGAGGAGGAAGACAAAAAGGTGTGTGAAAGGCTCACATCAATGAGGACAATCATAGGCGAGAGAAGGCCATATGATAGATATGATGTGAGGAGTAGGGATTGCCATACAACGGATGCACATGTGAGCTAACAGCTCTCCAATGGAACTAGTGGGGGTGCATCTAACTTTCTTGCTCAAGAAGACCTAGAGCTCGTTTGAGGAGGCTCATCATTGGAATATACAAGCCAAGTTCTATAGTGTAAAAGTTCCCCACATAGCTATATGCATGATGATAATCTCTATGGAGTACAAGGGATAGAAGATGAAGTACTAGTGTGGATCTCTCAAAAGGAATAGTAGTATGCCCCCTTCTCTCTTTTTATTTTTCTTTTTCTCCTTTTTCTCTTTTTTTTTATTTTTTGGTGGCCTCAATGGATCTTTCTATTTAACTCTCATTTGTCCTCTTTGGGATCTTTTGATTTTGTCCTCTTTGGGATCTTTTCCTCACTTTAGGGGCAATACTCTATATTTTACAAGAATATAGGAGATCTTTCACACTTTACAAAGGTACTCACAAAAAGAAAATGTAACTAATCATGATGCAAATGTATGCCTCTGCCAGGATAGCAGGATATGCAATGATACTAGAGCGTCATGTAGCAATGATTAGGGCAAGGCCCAACTAGCATGCGGCTCATCGATCAAGCAAGTAGCATGTATGACATGAAGATCAAGTCATGAGAGGGTGGATGTTGCATGGCAATGTATCTTGGAAAGGCTATGGAAATGCCTTGTAGGTAGGTATGGTGGTTGTTTTGAGGAAAGATATAATGAGGCTTATGATGACAGAGCGTATCATGCCAAGGGTTTGGATGCACCGGCGAAGTATGCGCCAACTCTCGAGGTGAGAAAGGGCAATGGACGATACCGAAGAGGCTAGAAAAAGTATGGGTAGGTGGAAGTGTCAACTTTCGAATACTCACATTAGTCCGAAGAACTCATGCACTTATTATCGGTAACTCTCAATCTAATAGGAGGTTCACAAAGAGACAGGTACCCCGAGGAGGAGTGTATGGGGGTTTGGTTATCCTTGCGCATCCTCGACTCATGGTACGTGAGTGTACTCTAATATTCGAACCCTCCAGAGGTTAGTGATCCATCTAGTAGCTAGAGTTCTCAACAGGGGTTTTTTGGTTTTTGAAAAACACACGGATTTCCCAAAATACGACATCTATCACTAATAGGCAAGAGCTCTTGACACCAAAAGTTCAAACATTACTCTAGTCAATACCTCAAAACTATTGCAAGTTACTACTTCAAAAAGAAAAGCAACTTTAACTACCTACTTTCTAGTCAAGACACAGAACTCAGTGCAACAGGCAAACTCTCTAACAAGATAAAACATGCAACCTATAGAAAGTTCAACCTGAAAAGAAAAGCTCTAGAAAAACTAAAGCACTACAGCTAAACAGACCAGCAGCTAAGAAAAGAAAAAGAACAACTCACAGCCAAAAGAAATAAGCATGCAAATCCTATGAGGAGTTCTAGTTCAAGTGGAGCGTGTTTCTCTCCCACACAAAAGAGTAAGTTGGGGTCTAACTTGTTACTACAGCAAAGAAAGAAAAACAAACCTAGAAAAGTAAAGAGCGAGACGCTCCAAGCAAAGCACATAACGCATGAAGTGATAAAAATATAGTGCAACGAAAGACAGACCGATGATTGTTGATGAAGAAGGGGATGCCTCGGGGGCATCCCCAAGCTTAGACGCTTGAGTCTCCTTGAATATTTATTGGGGGTGCACTTGGGCATCCCCAAGCTTGAGCGCTTGACACTCCTGGATCTTCTTTCATCGCCTTCCATCGCGCACTTGAAAACTCCCTTCATACATAACTCATTGTAGGCTGATTAGAGAGGTTAGTACCCTAATAAAATAATTTACCTCTACTAAAAATAAAGATTTCCAGGAAGAGCTACTGTTTCTCTTGCCTGCCCAAAAAAGTTTGCAAAGAAAAAGCAAGCTTAAGGATTGCAAAACTGCGAAAAGAAAAACTGGGGCAGAAGCTGAGAAAAACAGAACAGCAGAGAAAGGGGAATTTTTTCGAGGTACTTCTACAACTCAAATCAAAAAACTTTGAACAGGGGCTAGCAAGCCAATTGTATGGAGCATGCTGTCAAAACAATTCAGATCAAAAAGATGATCTGGTGATTTATCGCGAATTTTCCCGTCAAGAAGACAGAATCTGTTTCTGGACAGCAAGCTCCAACTTTTGAACTTTCAAGCACTCTGAGGCTAAACTTGGCACAAAGCTTGAAAAATAAAGATACAATGATGTTGCTACGGTAGTAACAATCATCAAGACCACTAAGAACAGAACAAAAACAAAAATAAAAACCTAAATTCGTTGCGGGCTGCCTCCCAAAAGCGCTTCTTTAGAGCCATTAGCTAGGCTTAAAGATTATAGAAGATGCTCTCACAAGAATAAGAATTTTGAAGCAAAAGAGAGCATCAAGAAGAAAATATGAAACACATTTAATCCTAACCCACTTCCTATGCATAGGCATCTCATAAGAAAATAAATCGAAGAAGCACAAAGTGACATGCATAGGAAGGTGGAACAAGAACAACTTAAAAACTTTCAACAAAAAGAGAGGTGTTTTTGTAACACGGAGGTTTCTACAATCATACTTTCCTCTCTCAAAGTAATTTTCAGTAGTATCATGAACAACATCAAGAGTGTAACTATCACATAAATCATATTGTTCATGACCTACAAGCACACGTGTATTGTTTTCAACACGGTTTTTAGGATCATAAGATAAATGCAACCCATCACATTGAGCTTTGATAAGAGGAAAATTCTCCGGAGTTGGAGATTTCAAAAGGATAATAGGACAATCAAGTGTGGGTGCAATAGCAACAATTTCATGCTTAACATAAGGAACTATAGAGAGTTCATTTTTGTTAGCATCATCTATAGTGGCATCATGGCCATCAACAAAGCAAGTATCGAAATCATCAGAAAGGGGAGTATCAAGTGAGTCCTCGGAATCATAAGATTCCTCTTCATAGAAATCATTAGCCTCTTCTTGGGCAGCAAGCATTTTATTTTTAAAATCCTCAATATAAGCATTGGAAGTATAATTCTCAAAGCAATAAGCAAGAACAGCAAAGTTTTCGGACTTGTGAATAGTATCGTAATACTTTTCAATCAAAGAAGCAATCTCATAAGCACCTTTAAAAGCAACAAACTCTTCAATATTTTCAACATCAAAGTAATCATAAACACCTTTGGCATAAGAAGATAGGATCTCATTTTCATTAAACTCACACTGGAAAGGAAGGTGTTTACGCTCTATATTAGAGCAGCAAGTAAAATCATAAATGTGGCATAAACACTCAGCATAGCAATAAGAAGTTTGTATTTGGTCCCATAAGTGTTTCCCTTTCTGAGATAGGCGGTGCCGCGTATAATGAGCATGCTCATCCAATGATTTTCCCTCAACCAAGTCGGTTCGGTTTTTAGCGCGAGCACAAATTGATCGAAGGTGATCCAAGTGAAACATGTCCATCCTACCATATTTGGGTGGTTCATCACCCATGGTGAGGATAGCATAAATAGGCAAAGCAAGACAAAGGCAAAAGGTAGCAACTATTTTTGTGGTTTTTCATAAAGGACACTGAGATAAAAACTGAAAGGTAAACTAACAAGACTAAAAAGCAAAGGTAAAAGATAGCGTGTAACTCCCCTATTTTTGATACAGGAGTCCGACAACGGCGCCAGAAATTGGCGGTTATCAGGACTCGCGTATTTGTACTTCCTTTGAGTCCCCGGCAACGGCGCCAGAAATTAGCTTGATGGCTTCTCGCCCCTCGTTGGTTACCCCAAGTGGAAGGTTGAGATGCAGCGTAGCGGTAATTTCCCTCAGTAAAGATACCAAGGTTTGTCTCCAGTAGGACTCAACGATAAGTACGATAGGTGGCAACGGCGCCAGAAATTATTCTGATGCGTGGAGTTGTCGTGGACCTGCACAAAACAAATAACTTTGCTCCCAACGAGTTCAGAGGAGTTGTCAATTCCTCCGGCCTTGTCGTTTACAAAGGATCAAATGCAAGAGATAAAAAGGTACTAGTAAAAGTAAAAACAGAAAGATAAATAGTGGGTGTGAACAATGGTATGAAGATGGACCGGAGTCCCGTGATTTTCACTAGTGATGTCTCTCTCCCAAAAGACGATAAAAATGCTAGCAAGGTAAACAAATCAAAGTTGGGCAATTGACAGGATTATGAAGGCACCGCAATGCTAACTATGCTGCAAAGAAAGGAAGGGCTCAAAAGCAATGGGCAGTACGCCAAGGTAAGTAGACTGAAATCCATCTACATCTACTACAAATCATCCACTTTGAGATATCTATCCAGAACATCTCGCTGGTATTATGTTGTGAATCCCACCCAAAGTGTAAACTCAAAGCAACATACAACTGCATTAAAAGAACTTTGCGTAAAGTAAACAATTCTTGCACCAATAGGCACAATCACCGTTGTTTTATCCCTGGTGGCAACAACACATCCCCTAGTCTCATGTTTCTGTCACTCAAGCTAGACATCAGGGGGCTGAACCCACAATCGAGCATAACGCTCTCTCTTGGAGTTGCAAGCAAATAACTTGGCCAAAGCAAATACTGCAACGGAGAACATGCAAGAATTTACTCAAGAACAAAATATAAAAGGGCAAACCAAATATATTACTCATCACAATCTGAACATAGTCTCATAATCCATCAGATCCCAACAAACTCAGCATAGCAACAGCAGAAAATTACATAGGTGCCTCGATCATGTGAGGCAGCTCATGAGGTCTCGAAAGTGGAAGCACAAAAGAGGGAGAGGAAATCACATAGCTACTGATCACGGACCCATGGTCCAAGGGGGACTACTCATGATACATACGGGAGGCATCCATGGATATGGATGGTCTCCCGGAGGGGTGATCTCCTTCCGGCAGGGTGCCGGGGCAGCTTCTCCAGGCAGCCCCGATCTGAAAACGGCGGCGGCGGCGGAACAGAGAGGTTTTCGCGAAAAAGATTTCATGTTTAGGGGTTTCTACCCCGATGGGGTTATATAGGCGAAGGGGGGCGTCGAGGGGCCACCCAGGGCAGCCAGGAGGGTGCCTGGCGCGCCCTAGGGTTAGGGCCGCGCCAGGGACCCTTCTGGCTCCCTGGTGGTGGTCCCGGCTCTCTCCCTTGGTTATTCCGGAAGCTTCCTGCCCGCTGATTTTTAATATAATTTTTGCGGAATTTTTTGGGCACTTTAATCAGCCGGAAAACCTGAAAAACAAAAACAACAGAAAACCAGAAGCTGGCAACTGGGTGCACTGAGTTAGTAGGTTAGTCCAAATTGGTTTAAAAGTGTAATAAAGTTCAACTAAAACATGGCAAAGTCACACAAAACATGCATGGAGCAAGCAGAAATTATAGATACGTTTGGGACGTATCAATTGCTGGGAAGCGTCACCAGGGACAAAGTCGACTTTCTTCGTGTCCTGAGCCGGTTGGAACTTGGGGTTGTTGTCGGGAGTCGGTTTCTTAAGGATGGTGGAGTCTGCCGGGTCTACCTTCTCCTGGTATCCTGTCAAGTCCTCCTTGGCGCATGCTGAGTCGGCAAACTTGACGTGTTGTTCATTGCACTCCGTAGCCCTGGTACGACTCCCATCTGCCGTGATTGGTCCGTTAGGACCCGAAATTTTGAGGTTTAGATACACATAACATGGCCGAGCCATGAACCTGGCATAAGCCGGTCTGCCCAAGATGGCATGATATGGTCTTTCTTGCTTTACCACCTCATAAGGTATGATCTCAGAGCGAAAATTTTCAGCAGTTCCAAAGGCTGTCTCCAGGTAGATATTTCCTATCGGCCGTACCGACTTTCCTGGGACTATTCCATGGAAAACAGTGTTGGAGGATTGCAGTTGTTTATGAGTCAGTCCCATTCTGCGGAAGGTCTCGTAGTAAAGCATGTTGATGCTGCTTCCTCCATCCATGAGTACTTTATCAAGTGTGTAACACCCGATTTGTGGAGAACTACAGGGAGCCCGGGTTTTCTACCACTGGTGGGTGGTCATCCCTTGTCCAGGTGATCCGCTTTTCGGACCTATTAAGCCACCTGGGACAAGCCGACTCCGTGACCACGGCCATGGCAGCTCTCTGCTGCAATTTCCTGTCTCTTCGACAACTGGTGGTGGTGAAGACCTGGTAGTTTGAATGGTCTTGGAGCTATTTTGGGTTTTCTTGGAATCCAGCAAGTCCTGACTGGTTTTTCTTCCCTCCTCCCCTGGATCCTTGGTGTTGAGGTGCTGTGCCGGCTCCCTGATGCCCAAAATCTTGGTTATGGTTGTTCTGGCCGGCTCCTCCACATGAACCCGGGGGTCCCTGACCTCCATGCCGTGCGAACTCTTTCATGAAGTTGCAATCTTCCCAGGTGTTATTGGCTGGACGACCAGGTTTACTATGAGTTGGGAAAGGCCTTTTTATAGCTTCTTCAAAACTGGTTGGGGGTTGGAAGCCTCCTTCCAACTTTCGGTAGTTGTTACTCCCCTGCTTCTGCCTTTGGAAGCCGACGTTTGTGTTGGGTACCAAGTTGAAGCATTCTGATCGAGTCAATGCTTAGTCTGTTGATTCTGGCTCTGGGATCCATTGCCATTGTTCTTTTTATTCTGGGCGGCCTTATCCTCTTCGGTGATATGGGGAGGCCCGATCTTCTCAGTAAGCGGACGGTGAATATGAGGGCGATGATAGATAACTTGTATGTAGCCAATGAACTCTCCTTGCTAGATCCCTGTTGCCAATGCGACAGCTCTCTACCCTTTCGATATTCACAACTTCACACACTTGCGCAACGTAGCCGTCGACCACGAGACGGTAATTTGCAATCTACTAATCCCCAGTGGAACAATAGATCACACAAAACTTGCAGTAGAAGAACTTAAGATCGATACGAATTGAAGTCTTAATGATTCAAGAGGAAAGCTTGAAGCTATTCTCAATATCTAGGGTTTATCTAAACGTGGTCTAACCCTAAAACTCGTGGGAGCTGGGTATTTATAAGCTAGGGGGATACAAGAGCCGCAGCCCGTCTGATCTGCGCGTAGGCAGTTTCGGACGTCCGATGGGTTTTGGACGTCCGTCACGTCGGACGTCCGAAACGTGTCGGAAATCCGACTCTGGCGGTGAGGTGTCCTGGATTGGGAGTTCTTCTCGAGGACCTTCATGTCGGACGTCCGTCATATGTCGGACGTCCGATGCGTCGGACGTCCGAATCCTGTCGGAAATCCGGCTTCGGTTTTGGAGGTCTTCTGGATACGGAGGTCTCCATCCTTCTCGCTAATGTCGGACGTCCGAAATGGGTCGGACGTCCGAAAGTTGGAGCATGTCTCATCTTCTCCTCCTTCTGGATCCTCGTCTTCGTCATGATTCCTGATTATGCAAACATACAAAGATTTAGGAAGTATAAAGTTCTCATTACATAATATATCAGAATCTATTAAGAGCGAGTTCACCTGTTGTTCTATCAACTTTGCACGAGCTCTTGTAATATGTCCAATTCTGATTTCGTCATCCTTCTTCTTTGTTGAATCAACTTGTTCTTCATGACGAACTGGAGATGTGTTGGTAGTAGGGATGTCCTCATCATCTCCCCCCCTTCAAAAGGCGTCGACCTCGACGCTCCAAGGTCATCTCCCATGTATGGTGATAAATCAGCAATGTTGAAACTGTTGCTAGCGCCACCAAACTCGGCAATGGGAATATCAATCGAGTAGGCATTGTCATTGATCTTGGCTAACACCTTGTAAGGACCAGCACCACGTGGCTTCAACTTGGAATCCCTCATCCCTGGAAAGCTATCCTTGCGCAAATGTACCCAAACCATATCTCCAGGTTGAAAAAGAACTTGCTTCCGGGACTGGTTCCTCGCAGCAGCAACATTCTTGCCTTGCTTCTCAATAGCCTCTCGGGTCCTCTCATGGATCTTCTTTACATAATCTGCTCGTTTGGATGCCTCCATATTAACTCGTTCCTGCAATGGAAGAGGCAGCAAATCAAGAGGTGTAATAGGCTTAAAACCATAGACCACTTCAAAAGGACAAAGGTGAGTAGTAGTGTGTACTGCCCTGTTATAAGCAAATTCAACATATGGCAAACACTCCTCCCATTCGCGCAGATTTTTCTTGATCATAGCTCGCAATAATTGTGACAATGTTCTATTGACCACCTCCGTTTGACCATCAGTTTGGGGATGACATGTAGTACTGAACATCAACTTTGTTCCCAACTTTCCCCAAAGTGTCTTCCAGAAGTAGCTCACAAACTTTACATCCCTGTCAGAAAAAATTATCTTGGGCACTCCATGCAAGCGTACAATCTCCCTGAAAAACAGGTTAGCAACATGCGACGCATCATCGCTCTTATGGCAAGCAATAAAATGTGCCATCTTGGAAAATCTATCCACTACCACAAATATACTATCATGACCATATTTAGTGCGTGTCAATCCTAACACAAAGTCCATACTAATATCTTCCCAAGGTGTGGTAGGAGCCGATAGTGGAGTATACAAACCGTGAGGCTTCAGCTTCGACTTGGATGTGTTGCATACAATACAGCGTCGAACAAACCTGTCCACATCACGCCTCATCCTGGGCCAATAAAAATTATCAGCAAGCATGAGTAATGTCTTCTCACGCCCAAAGTGACCCATCAGTCCGCCTGCATGTGATTCCTGCAACAATAGCAAACGCACAGAAGATTCTGGAACACAAAGTTTGTTAGCGCGAAACAAAAATCTATCATGGATGTGGAACTTGTCACAAGCATTCCGAAGCAAACACAAACGATATGGTTCAGCAAAATCATGATCAGTTGCATATAAATCACACAAACTCTCTAATCCAGGAATTTTAACATCAAGATGTGTCAATAACATGTTCTTCCTAGATAGAGCATCAGCAACAACATTATCTTTTCCTTTCTTATATTTGATGATGTAAGGAAAAGACTCAATGAACTCAACCCACTTAGCTAAGCGTCTATGCAAATTAGATTGAGCTTTCAGATATTTCAAAGCTTCATGATCAGAATGTATGATAAATTCTTTTGGCCACAAATAATGTTGCCAAACCTCAAGAACTCTAACAAGTGCATACAATTCTTTATAATAAACAGGATAATTCAATCTAGCACCAGAAAGCTTCTCACTAAAATAAGCTATCGGTCTACCTTCTTGCATCAAAACACCACCAATACCTATACCACTAGCATCACATTCAACTTCAAATTGCTTAGTAAAATCTGGTAACGTAAGTAAAGGTGCAGAAGTAAGCAAACGTTTCAACTCATCAAATGCAAGGTCTTGGGCAACGCCCCAAACAAAAGGCACACCTTTCTTAGTCAATTCATTCAACGGTGCAGCAATAGTACTAAAGTTTTTCACAAAACGTCTATAAAACCCAGCAAGACCGTGAAAACTTCGTACTTGGCTAACATTCATGGGAGTAGGCCAATTTTGAATTGCTTCAATTTTAGAAGAATCTACTTCTACCCCATGCTTAGATACAACAAAACCCAAAAATATGACCTTATCTTTTGCAAAAGTGCACTTCTCAAGATTAGCATATAATTTAGAATCACGCAACACTTGCAAAACTTGTCTAATATGATCAGCATGTTCAAATTCATTGCGGCTGTAAATAAGTATATCATCAAAATACACAACCACAAAATGTCCAATAAACTCCCGCAAAACATGGTTCATTAATCTCATGAAAGTACTAGGAGCATTAGTAAGACCAAAAGGCATAACTAACCACTCATATAAGCCGAACTTAGTTTTGAAAGCAGTTTTCCATTCATCCCCTTCTTTCATCCTAATTTGATGGTATCCACTACGCAAATCAATTTTAGAGAAAATAGCAGCACCACATAATTCATCAAGCATATCCTCTAAACGTGGAATGGGATGACGATAGCGAATAGTGATGTTATTAATAGCTCTACAATCTACACACATACGCCATGTACCATCTTTCTTAGGAACCAAAATAACAGGAACAGCACAAGGGCTAAGGCTGACACGAATATACCCTTTATCCAGAAGCGCTTGTACTTGTTGCTGAATTTCCTTCGTCTCTTGGGGGTTTGTCCTATATGGTGCCCGGTTCGGAAGAGTTGCACCCGGTATAAGATCAATCTGGTGCTCAATACCACGCAAGGGTGGTAATCCTGCTGGAACCTCCGCCGGAAACACATCATCAAAATCCTGCAAAACAGTAGCCACACCAGGAGAAATAGGATGGTTATCATTAGAAACCAAAACCTCGCCTTTATACATGAGGACAAGAGGGATGGCTGTAGGATCCGCACTAAATTCTCGCATGTCTTCTTTGGTGGCTAATGTAAGCAAACTAGTCTCTCTCGCACTTGTCGTTATATTATCACTCATAGTTATTACATTGTTCTCTCGTGTTGTTTCTACATTCACCTCTACCGTCTGACGAGACTCATTCACAATTTGCTGTGGGGACATAGGATGGAGATTAACTTTCTTGCCCTTGAACTCCAAATGATATGTATTGGCTCGACCATTGTGTTGCACATGGCGATCATATAACCACGGCCGACCCAATAAGAGATGGCAAACTGTCATAGGCACCACATCAAAATCGACGGAATCCTTGTATGGGCCTATCTCAAAATTTACACGCACCATGTGATTTACCTTCATCTCACCACTGTCACTCAACCATTGGACATAATAAGGATGCGGGTGAGGTGAGTATTTCAGATTGAGCTTGGCACATAACTCCTTGCTTGCGAGGTTGCGGCAGCTACCTCCATCAATGATCACTTTGCAAGCTTTGTTGGGACCAACAAGTGCCTTGGTTTGGAACAAATTACAGCGCTGAGAATCAACATGTGGCTGCACTGTAAGAGCACGTTGTGACACAACAATGGTAGGAGCATGCGATGGAAAAGCATCCATGCCTTTTTCACTATGATATCCCTCATCATCGAATGCGGAAGGATCTTCATCATCACCAGTTTCATACTCGCCAGTTTCTTGATTCACAAACATGACCTTTCTGTTCGGGCAATCTCTCTTGAAGTGACCCGGATTACCGCAAGCATGACAAGTGATCTCGCGATTGCGAGCTGTAGACATGTTGGAGCCTGCACTAGTGGCAGGGGCAGCTGGCTTCTTGGCCATAGAACCTGATGAGGACATGACTACCATAGTTACAGCCACAACCCCTGCTAATATACCTACTGGACCAATTACGAGAGATCGTGCACACCAATTAAATTATCAGGTACTTTCGCTTCTTGGTAATGTTTCTAATGTTCATGTGAATATGATGCTGCCTAACATCGATATATATCTGTTGCTGACAAATGAAGGACCTAGCATGGACAAGAAGGATGAGCATTGGAGCATGGTCAAGCATGAAGATGATGAGGACATAATTATCATGGATATGACCATTAATTCCTCTATATTTGATGAAGAAATGAAGTCAATACAAAGGGGCATGATTGTGTGCTGTACAAGAAGTTATTTCACGTCACTTTTGGGCCAAGAGAAGATAGAGACCAAGTCTTTCACGTCATGGACTCAGATTCGGACTGCAGAGATATACCCAACTTCAAACAGCCGCCGTTTCTACATACGAACTCCAAATTGGGTGATTCTTTTTTCTGGTGATAGCTTATCTCGTCTAGTTTCCAACGCAATTGGTTTCACCTTCAAATTCCTTCGGAGCGTGGAGATATTGCGAAAACGGTGCGACCCAGCAGCAGAATCCGAATCAAAGTCCAACTCAATAGGTGTTGCGTCACCTCCACATGGGCCCAAGTTCCTTGTACGACCTAGGTTTAGTTTTAGGACTCCTTGGGACGTCCTTCCACCCCCTTGGCCTCCACCCTTTAGTCCTATATAAGTAGATCAACCCCTAGGGTTTTTCTTTGGATTTCTTTTAGTTAAAAAGACTGCTTAGCTAATTGCTGCATCTTTGTGTACTCGGTTTGTGTCCAACGACCAGATCAAGACCGCTTTCGGAATCCCAACTTTATTCATACTTCATCTACATATTCGCAATATTCAGATTGCTTCATCATAGTTCTTGCTTGTTCTTCGATTGCTTGCAGGCACTAGACTTTCGTGGTCAGGTTGATCGTGCTCCGGCGTGGTCAATAACCTTCAGGAGATTGGTTTAGCGATTGCTAAGGCGCAACGTCGTTGCACATTTGTAGTCGGATCGTCAAAGTCGACTCCATCAAATCGTAGTTATCATCTCATCGAAAGATCGGGACACCCCGCCTCTATCAGAACCATTGGAGGCTGGCTTGGAAACTGAAGAAGAAGCTCGAGTATTGGCACCATAATTCTCCATAGGCGCGGATGTCCTTGGAGAAAATCTGCTAGATGTGGAGTATCTTGACTTCAGTTGTGCCTCTTCTGCATGCTGGGATTCAGCCTCCCTTGCAAGATGCAATAAATCATTCATATTATAGTATTGGTGATGCCGCACAATACTCTTGATAGTAAATTTCAGCCCATGGAGAAAACGTTGCATAGTCATCTCAACCTCTTCGCGAACTCGCGCACGTTGCAACAACATCTCCATCTCCATATAGTATGCATCAACGGACATAGTACCTTGCTTCAATTGTTGCAATTTATCAAAAACTGTCCGTAAGTAATTTGTGGGAACAAACCGAGCTTTCATGGTCGCCTTCATGTCACGCCATGTACGAATAGGCTGGCCATTGGTTTCTTGTATCTCGGTCAACACACTCTCCCACCAACGCAAAGCATAACCGTCAAACTCGGAAGAAGCAATCTTGATCTTCTTGTCCTCCGGATAATCATGCAAACGCCATAATTTTTCCATCTTAAGCTCCCATGTGAGGTATTCTTCCACATCCGTGGACCCTTCAAATTTGGGGATATTAAACTTGGGCTTGCTCAAGACATCTTCTTCCTGAATGGGTATACGGCGCGCACCAAGACCAAGTGGAGGTTGGCGAACCGGTCCTTGAAGACCACGCCCACGTCCTTGAATGCCCCTCAAATCAGCATTGTCACCATGGACACTACCATCATCTTCCTGAGCATCAGGTTGGCGTTGTACCATAGCTGCTTGTATGCCAGTGACAGATGTTGTCATTTGTTGTAGGTTCTGCTGGATAGCAGCAAGTTGTTGTTGCATAGTGGTGACTGCAGCTTCAGTCGCGTCCACTTTCAGTTGTACCGCTTGAACATTTGTATCAATTGCATCAGCGGATTTAGTAAACATCCCAGTCAAGTGATCACGGAGACCTTCATATGCCTCCCATGTAACTGGCGCATCCTTGTCCTATTTCTGCATCACATCAAAACCACTTTGAGACATGATTAGTAGGTTAGTGCACTAAATCAAAATCTTTTGGTGGACACTCACAACTCACTCAAAACTGACAAGAAAAGGTGAATCTTACCGTTCCAAAGTGAATAGTAATGCGTACCCGTTCGGATGGAAGACTAGTGCACGGATGTGATGAAGTGAATACCCGAGTAAAAGAGTGAACACACGACAAAGCAGGATATATTTGGTGGAGCTATAGGTATGGCACCCTAACTACACCGAAGTCAAGTTCTAGTGTTGATCGTGTGATACAAACCCAAAGAAAAACTCACACAGTGGAGACAAACGAAAGACAGGCCTCTCAAAAGATCACCACTATGATATGTCCTTTCTAACACTTGTATATCTCTTTGCACTCTTTTATAACTCTTTTTTTTTATCACACTTCTCTCTTTTTTTTTGACACTATTCCAAACTGGACGAAATTGCTACAGTACTGCTACAGTGATTTTGGAGGTCTTCTCGAGGACCTTCATGTCGGACGTCCGTCATATGTCGGACGTCCGATGCGTCGGACGTCCGAATCCTGTCGGAAATCCGGCTTCGGTTTTGGAGGTCTTCTCGCTAATGTCGGACGTCCGAAATGGGTCGGACGTCCGAAAGTTGGAGCATGTCTCATCTTCTCCTCCCTCTGGATCCTCGTCTTCGTCATGATTCCTGATTATGCAAACATACAAAGATTTAGGTAGTATAAAGTTCTCATTACATAATATTTTAGAATCTATTAAGAGCGAGTTCACCTGTTGTTCTATCAACTTTGCACGAGCTCTTGTAATAGGTCCAATTCTGATTTCATCATCCTTCTTCTTTGTTGAATCAACTTGTTCTTTATGATGAACTGGAGATGTGTTGGTAGTAGGGATGTCCTCATCATTCGGGGTTAGAGTCCTTGGTTTTGTCGGACTCGGCGTACTTCATGACTGCATTCATGAGCTCTCCCATGTTATTGATCGTCCGCTTGAGTCGGCCGAGTTTATGTACTAATGGCTCCAATTTGCAGTTCCTTTCCAAGACAATCCCTGCTGTTTGAGCAGTGATGGTGTGAGAAGAGTGAACTATGTCTGCGACTCGTTGTGCCCAGCTCAGGGCCGACTCTCCTTCCTTCTGGATGCAGTGGTCCAAGTCTACGATTGTGGTGGCTCGCCGGCAGGTGCCTTGGAAATTCTTGATAAACTTCTCTTTGAGATCCGTCTAGGAGGTGATGGAGTTTTTGGGAGGTATTTGAACCATTTACGAGTCGGCCCTTCTGAAAGGACGTGGATGTCGCCTAGAGGGGGGTGAATAGGCGCTTAAAATAATTACGGTTTCGGCTTGAACAAATGCGGAATAAAACTTAACGTTTAATTTGCCAAGCAAGAAACCTAAATAAGCTAGGCTCAACTATGTGCACCAACAACTTATACTAAGCAAGATAAACAACTATGTGATAGCAAGATATATAACAAGAGCACTAAGGATATCACAAAGTAGGTGCACAAGTAAATAGGTTGACTAGAAGAACAACCTATGGGACAAGCAATGTACAATAATAAGAGCAAGTACAAGATAAACAATGTAATAAGCTTGCTCAAAGTAAAGGTAGAGATAACCGCAAGTTCCTTCTCTTTCGAGAAGTATGTCCCCGTTTGGAGAGGGTGAGGAGCACAATGCTCACACGAAGCCAACGAGGGCCACCCTATTTCTCCTCACGCTCTTACCAATGCAAGATGCCATGATTCCACTAGTAGGACACTTGAGGGCGGTCACCGAACCCGTACAAATGGCAACCCTTGGGGGCGGTCACCGAACCCATACAAATGCTCGGGGCAATCTCCACAACCGAATTGGAGGCTCCTGTAGCGTCCCGAAGCTTTCCACGACAATGATTGAGCTCCGTAAAAACAAGCCTCTAGGTGCCAACGCACCCACGAGGAACAAGCTCTAGAGTGCCAATGCACTCAAGAGTAGCTACCTTCACAACTTCACTCACTACAAAGAATCCTCGGAGAGAACTCAAACCGATGCACCAAATGCAATGGCAAGAGCACACGAAGTGCTCAAGTCCCCAACTCTCAAATCCCACCAAAGAAACAAAAGCTATGGAGGAATATGAGAGGAAGAACAAGGAGAACACCAAGAACTCCAAGATCTAGATCCACAAGGTTCCCCTCACTTAGAGGAGAGATGACTTGGTGGAGAATGTGGATCTAGACCTCCTCTCTCCTTTCCCTGAAAAAGGAGCAAGAATCATAGGAGGGGAAGAGAGTAAGCAAGCTCAAAGAGGTCAACAATGGGGGGAAGAACTTGCACAAAACCGGTGGGGACAAAGGAAGAAGAAGACCCCCTTTTATAGTCCCCCACGAATCCAGCCGTTGGGAACCGTTGGCAGCCCACCAACCACGGTACTACCGCTCAGAGAGCGGTACTACCGTGGTGCGGTACTACCGCGCCGGGAGCGGTACTATCGCCCCACGGTACTACCGAAGCCCAGTGTCATGCCCACTACCGCAAAGTCCAGTGGACTTACGGTAGTGAGTACGGTACTTGCCCGCGGTACTACCGCACTGGGAGCAGTACTACCGCCCCACGGTACTACCGGGGGCCAGTACCGTGCCCACTACCGCAAAGTCCAGTGGACTTACGGTAGTGAGTGCGGTACTCGCCCACGGTACTACCGTGGCGCGGTACTACCGCCCTGGCAGAACCAGGGATCCCAGGCCACACAACAGATGAACTCCAAATAAAACAGGCAAACCCTGAACTGCCACAACTTCTGCAAATGAACTCCGATTAAGGCAAACTCAAGCTTGATGGAAAGCTAACGAACAGAGCTGCCTAATCACGCCTGGAAATATTTAGAAGTGGCAGGGGAGAAATGTCAAACAAATAGAGGTGTGAAACCTCTAACCGAGACGACCCGACAAATCTCCCACATCAAAAAACATACGAGAAGACGCATATGAAATCCGTTTTCGATGAACAAGAGCTTGTCATGAAGAAGACCACAAGCTCCAAAACCCACAAAGAGAAAAGGCAAACAAGAACCAATAAAGATGATGCCAAGGATGCAAAAGGTTTGAGCTCTCCACGAACGACTCGGCCTAGCCTATAACACGGTCTCCTAACTACTACCAAGAGACCGGTAAACTAGACACCTATCTAGTCAAACCTTTGTCTTGCGCATAAACACTTGAGCTTGATGATGACGATCATGCCCGCCTCAAGTTGGAACATCTTCCTTGATTCCGCCGGCTCGATGAAGACTTGTAGATAGCTCTCCCATACTCCATTATGGGTGATCCTATTTTAGGCACATCTTCACACGACCATTATCATCAAATGGTCGGCAAGCTCCAAGCATACGATATCTTCGTGATGCTCCTCTTGACCTTGCACACATCTACTTGACCAATCTTTGGATAGCTCCATGAAGAACACCTTGGTCAACACGTAATCTTCATCTTACAACCTTGAAGCCACCATATGATCTTCAAGCGTTGCCTATGGACAAACCTTAAAGTATAACTCAAGGAAACCATTAGTCCATAAAGATTGTCATCAATTACCAAAACCAAACATAAGGGCACATGCCCTTTCACCTTCCAACATCATCATGAAGTAACGGGCACAAACTTCTTCGTTGGCTTGGAGCTCAATTGGGAGAAGTGCCATTTCATGCTTAACGAAGGGATAGTTCTTGGACACAAGATTTCCGAAAGGGGAATTGAAGTGGACAAGGCAAAAATTGAACCTATTGAAAGGATGCCCTATCCAAGGGACATCAAAGGTATTCGTAGTTTCCTAGGTCATGCTGGTTTATATAGAAGATTTATGAAGGACTTTTCTAAGACCTCGAGACCCCTTACCAATCTTCTCCAGAAGGATTCTCCTTTTGTATTTGATGAAGACTGTAAGGAAGCTTTTGAAGTTCTTAAGAAAGCTTTGATAACCGCTCCTATAGTACAACCACCTGGCTGGAATTTTCCCTTTGAAATAATGTGTGATGCTAGTGATTTTGCTGTTGGAGCTGTTTTAGGACAAAGGGTTGACAAGAAGCTGAATGTCATCCACTATGCCAGCAAGACACTTGATAGTGCTCAAAAGAATTATGCTACTACCGAGAAGGAATTCTTGGCAGTGGTGTTTGCTTGTGATAAGTTTAGATCGTATATTGTTGATTCTAAAGTTATTATTCATACTGACCATGCTGCCATTAAGTATCTTATGCAGAAAAAGGACGCCAAACCAAGTCTCATTAGATGGGTACTCCTTCAAGAATTTGATTTGCAGATTGTCGATAGAAAAGGAGAAGACAATCCGGTGGCGGATAATCTTTCAAGAATGGAAGATATCCCGCACGATCCTATTCCAGTCAACGACAGTTTCCCAGATGAACAACTTGCTGTTGTAAAAGACAATCTCACTCCGACCCTTGGTTTGCAGATTATGCTAATTTTATCATTGCAAAGTTTTTGCCTCCAGGTTTTACATTTCAGCAGAGGAAGAAATTCTTCACGGATTTGAGGCACTACTTTTGGGATGATCCACATCTTTTGAAAGAGGGTCCAGATGGGATGGTGAGAAGATGTATACCGGAGCACGAGCAGCAGGACGTTCTTCGACAATGTCACGATAGTCCCTATGGAGGACATCATGCCGGTGAAAGGACCGCACATAAAGTTTTACAATCAGGTTTTTATTGGCCTACTCTTTTTAAGGACGCCCGAAGGTACGTTCTATCTTGTGATAAGTGTCAGAGAGTTGGTAACATTAGCAGGAGAAATGAGATGCCTATGAATTACTCACTAGTGATCGAACCTTTCGATTGCTGGGGTTTTGATTTTATGGGTCCTTTTCCTCCTTCACACAAGTACACACACATCTTAGTTGCTGTTGATTATGTAACCAAGTGGGTTGAAGCAATCCCCACTGAGAATGCTGATCACAAGACATCTTTGAAAATGCTCAAGGATGTAATTTTTCCTAGGTTTGGAGTACCAAGGTACCTCATGACAGATGGAGGGTCACACTTCACGCATGGAGCTTTTAGGAAAGCTCTAGCCAAATACGATGTCAATCATAGGATTGCATCACGGTACCACCCTCAAACTATTGGGCAAGTTGAGCTCACCAATAGGGAGATCAAGTTGATCCTGTAGAAGACAGTAAATAGTTCTAGAAAGGACTGGTCAAAGAAGTTAGGAGATGCTTTGTGGGCGTATAGAACTGCTTACAAAAACCCCATGGGCATGTCTCCGTATAAAATGGTCTATGGCAAGGCTTGCCATTTACCATTAGAGTTAGAGCACAAGGCTTTCTAGGCTGTCAGAGAGCTAAATGCTGACCCAAAGTTAGCTGGTGAAAAGCGTCTCATGAACTTGACTTCTCTAGATGAGTGGAGGAGTGAAGCTTACGAGAGCGCTAAAATTTTCAAGGAAAAGGTAAAGAAGTGGCACGATAAAAGAATTCTGAAACGTGAATTTAATGTTGGTGATAAAGTTTTGTTGTTTAGATCTCGTTTCAGATTTTCTCCAGGCAAACTACTTTCCAGATGGGAAGGACCTTTTCTTATCGAAGAAGTATATCGGTCTGGTGCAATCAAGATCAACAATTTCGAAGGCAACAAACCTCAAGTTGGGAATGGACAAAGACTCAAACATTATATGACAGGTGATCCAATCAATGTGGACGTAAACATGATATATATAATAACTCATGAAGAGCATGTTGCAGCCCAGTTTCAGACTCTGGCAGGAGGAGAATAAGAAAAGGTATGTATTACGGTAAGGAAACATCGCGAACATCAATAAAAGTTTACTTTTCAAAGTTTTTGCAAAATTAGGAAAATTCCAAGCCCGAGTGGAGCCGGAGAGGAACTCCAGGGGGCCTAGGAGGCCTCCTGGTGCCCCCCCTCCTGGCCGCGTCAGGCACCCTCCTGGGTGCCCTGGACTCCGACTCCACCTAGGCTTGAAACCTTCCTTCTGTTGCGGAAATTTTTGCTATATATTTGCCCGGATCGTCTCGGCACCGTATCTCTCGATTTCGCGTGTTTTCTTTCTCGGTCTGTTTCTGCCAGGAAAACTTTCAGCAGATCTAGGTGCCATGGCTTCCCCAAGTTCCCCCAAGGACAAGTTCGTCATCAACGTCATCAACCCTTACCTCGCTGAGGTGAGGAAGCACCCCCAGGTCCTTCGTGTGGAGGACGGTGTTCTCCACAAGGAAGATCTGAAGGGACCTGTCAAGGAAGGGAGCACCGAGGAGCGGCTGAAGGAGATGGAACATGAGGTCTTCAAGTTCAAGAAGATGGTGGACCGCGGTGTTGAAGCTAACTTCGACATCATGAACGAGATCGAGGATTCCCACAAGAAGGAGATGAAGGAGATGTGGTCAAGTTTGGCCGCATTAGAAGAAAAAGTTTATGAACTCCAAGCACAGATCTATGATCTGCAGAACCAGAACTGTGAGTATGAACTAAAGTTTCTGCGCATGGGTTTAGGTGCTGAGTGCAGGATCTTGGAGACGGGAATGTCCTTCGAGACTGGAGAACAACTTCCATGGAAGCGCTTCGCCAAGGAGTACGTGACTGAGAAGAACAAGAATGAGGAGTAAATCTCCTCGGGTAATGACATCCCCTCAGCTTGTTCCAAGCTTGGGGGAGTGCCGGGTATCTTTATCTTTATCTTTTTCTTTAGGAGTCAAGTAGAGTCGTATCATGTCTAGGGAAGTTACTTTATGAAATAGGTATTGCTTTGAGGTCTATCACTCCTTTTGTGGAGAGCTTTGTATCCGTGAGTGTGGGGTCGCCTATGAAGGAATATTAATGAGAAGTCTATTGGTTTCTTCGCTGCACTCGGTATTCTCTTCACGCATTCGACATTATGAGCTGATTCTTATGGGGAGTATTGACCTTATATCAGGTATGGCTTCGAAAACTTGATGTAAATCTTGGCAAGTATAGCTTTGGTCATAACAACAAGCATGTTTTTCTCAAAGTAGCGACATAGCCAAAACCTTTGTGTTATTATGCTTGAATTGTTATGTTGACAAGGAAGACGACTTGATGTTTAATGCTAGTTTTAATGTTTATGCTTTGCATTGCTTGCGTCTAAGTTGTCATCAATTGTCTGGTCTCTCAAAGCCTTGCTAGCCAAAACTCTGTACTAAGCGGAATTCTGCTTGTACTTCCATACCCTGAAACCAACATCTTCCACTTGAGTCCACCTTACCTTCCTATTTGTGGTATTCCACTACCACTGCTAAAGTATATAATTTGTGTGCTATCTCTAGATGTTCAAAATCTTCTGTTTTGTGCCGCTGATTCAGCTCATGAGGAAGTGGTGGGTAACCCATGATCTTCTTAATTTGGAAAAGTTTTATCTTGGGATTGCATGCCTAATCTACAAACCCTTAATGCGAGAAGGGACTGGCATGAGTGCCCAGCTCGTAAAAGATAAATACTAACACACCAGTTCCTTCGCCCATTTATGAGTGATAAACAAAGGAATTTAAGGGGATGTGATCGTCCCCACATGGGAGCCGTTCCTCGAAACTTGTCCAAATCATGAAGTGAGTGAGTTATCTATCAGCAGTCATTGACGGATCATGCACCTCCCAAAAGTCTGTTTTTATTCTGTTTGATCTAGAGATGGCACATGAGTTTTCCCTGCTTACCCTTTTGCACGGGGTTTATCCTTTATTTTGTGCTGAGTCAGTCTTTCCTACTTCCTTTCTTCTTGAGAGAGAACAGACATTGATGTTAATAAAGATGCTTGCATACAAAGCTGCATTGAAAGTTAGCATGTTACATCTTTGTTGACATTATCTTTTGATAGGTGAGTTGTTTGCAAAAGCTTGCTTAGTAAACATCTTCCTTTGTGTTAACATGTGCACTTCTTGACTAATAACATGTTCTTTCCAAAGCTTCAACTGGTTTCATTATAAGTGAAAGAGAAAGAGTAAAAGTTATTAGTTGTTCCTTGACCAAGGCTATGTTTTCCATGATTTGATGAGTTTTCCAGGTCCTACTTTGTTATAATTGTTACTACTTTCTCATAAGGGCCTTATGAGTTGAGGTTGCTGTTGAGGATGCTTCAGTTTGGTGAGAAATCTTGATGCTTCTTGTCCGTATTCTTTTATCGACACTTCACCCTCTAAACTTGTGGACAGGTTTACCGAGCTCAGTAATCGCTTGGGGACAAGCGAGGTCTAAGCTTGGGGGAGTTGATACGTCCAAAAAGCATCACTATTTTATATTGTAATTTCATCCTATTCATTGATATATTCCACTTTAAAACATTGTTCTTATGTTGTTTTGGCTTGTTTTACACAGTTTACAACTTTCCGATGCCGAAGCAGCAGAACCAGGATTCAGCGGTGAAAAGTGGACACCAAGTTGCTGAATCAGATCAAGTCCAAATACGATGAAAATTTACGGGGATTGTTTTATGGGAATTGACTGGGGATCACCGAAGACGGAGGTGAGGGGACTCACCAGGCAACCAGAAGGGTGCCTGACGCGCCCCCCCTCCTGGCCGCGCCAGGCACCCTCCTAGATGCTTGGTGGCCCCCCTCGGTGGCCCCTCTCGCCTATAAGACCCCCTGGGGTGAAAACCCTAAGAACAGAAGAGTTTTCGTGTTTCGCCGCCGCCACGGGGCGGAAACCTACAGAGGAGAAAATCCATCTTCGGCGGGCAGATTCTGCCGGGGAGATCACCTCCCGGAAGGGGATATCGTCGCCATCATCATCATCATCGTCACGGGCATCATCGAGATCATCATCAACATCACCCCCAACATCAACACCATCTCCATCTCCATCCCATCTCATCTCACAATTGCAACTTGTGTTGTAATCCGTACTATCTATCCTCTCTACTCGGTTGGTGTTGATTACTACTTTGTGGTGAATGCTATTGAGTTTTGTTGGAGAAATATCATTGTGTCCAGATTGTTTGCAACCCATCTATCACCTCTGATCATGATCTCTTTTATGTCTTGTGAGTAGTTACTTTAGTTCTTGAGAACATGGGAGAAGTCTAGTTGTTAGTAGTCATATGATGTTGAAGTATTATGTGTTGGTTGATACTTAAGTTGTGTTGTTATTTCTCTAGTGGTGTTATGTGAGTCGAACACTTAACACTTCACCTTTAATGGGCCTAGGGGAATACATTGTGCACAAAGGATGCTTATGGTGGGTTGCCAGAGTGACAGAAACCTGAACCCCAGTTCGCACACTTTTGCACAAGGGAGTTATGGATCCTTGATCATAATGCTGTGGTTAGGCTTATGCCTTAATCACTACCTTTTATTTGCGGATGCTTGTAAGGTGTGTAATCATAAGAGTACACTTATCTTAGTCTAGAAGGTGTACTAGCATTGATCCACCCACCAACACTTATCAACACAATACATATTACTTGGCGGAGTATGGTGAAAGTAACTTGACTATCTCTCCCGTGTGTTCTCGAGAACGCTTTAGCTTTTATAAGTTTAGTTCCTAGGCTTATCCTTGTGAAAGGATTGGGCCACTTGCTACTCCTCAGTTACCCTGTTTACTTTGCTTGTCTTTTACTTTTCTGTTGCTTAAACAAAAAACCCCTAAATATTTACCTTTGAGTGTGTGCAGCCTTTCCTTATCCAGTGTCACTTATCAACACCTTCTGCTCCTCGTGGGATCGACATCCTTATTTATCGAAAAGCTACAATTGATCCCCTATACTTGTGGGTTATCAAGAATCGTTTATTGGCGCGGTTAACGGGGGAGGCAACCCAACTAAACCTATTAAATTCTCCGCCATCAATACTCTACCGGTAATACTGCAGATAAGATTCCAACATGGCGATTCCTCAAAATCAAGAAGTAAATGAAAGGTTATGCATTAAGGAAGTGGGAGTTGACCTTGAACTTGTGTTCATGCCCATGGATACGATGTAGAACTTATCATGAAAGCTTCGCGTAAAGATAATTAACCCCCATGGTATAAATTCTTCTGCATCTATGATACACCATTCTACCTTTGAGTATTACCTCTCGTATCTCGAGGATATCATGCCTTCGCGCTACATCTTATGAATTTTTGATGAAACAATGCCTTTCCCAATCATAGCCACTCCATGGGTTCTGGGTTGACGTCAACCGAGAACCCTGAATACCTTTTGCTCACCATTCCTTTGCTTGTTGTCGCTGCAGTTCGTTTTCATTCTCCGGAAACCTCTTTACATGATGTGTCGTGGTCATCATCGACATCTTGGCTTCTTCCAGGTGTTAATTGAATTCATGGTGTGAAATACCATCCTTGCCCCTCGATGATTTGTGCTATCATCGACAACCTCCTTTGACTCCCTGCCAATACAAACTTGGTCATGTATATCTTGCTCTGCTTTCCCTTGGAAAAAATATACCCCTGTTAGTTGTGTATTATCAGATTTCCCTTTCCATTGGTCTGTTTAACCTTTCTTCCAATGTAACTTAACTGAGCAGTGATAATCCCCTACTTAAGTAAATACTTCGGTGTACTACTCTATCGATACAACCTATTACTATCATGGATAACCTTTCGGTGAACACCGATGGATGAAAGTTTTGCCGATTGCTCTGCCTTGTTTTAACGAGCGGGAGAATGATTCTCTTTGTCCCTCGCCCTTGGTACCGATGTTGTTCCCGAGATAACTTATGATCTATACTCTGACTAACCTTACATCGCGATCGCATGGGATATCGCCACCCTTCTTATTCAATGTGGGCCCATAACCCACAGTTCCATAGGATCAAAACCTGACTCTCTTGTACCTTTATGTTCTCAAGTTATTCCTCGCGCTTGGCATCGTATGAAATTCACTAGTTATCTACCTTGTGTTATTCAATCCGGTATCAGACACAATACTTATGCCTGATGCTCTGGACCCCTTTTCATCTTCCATCATCGACATCGAATGCATGTCTATATGCTTGAAACTTCTCTTACCTTCTTTTGTTTCTCTTGATGTATTTCCCCGAGTTTAAATTCGAGAGATACTTTGTACCCCATCACTTTGGACAACCTCGGTTGATTAACTGGGTACTGATCCGACCCCCTTAAGTGTTTCCTCCTAGCCTATTCTTGAGTACGCTTAAGCTCCCGAAGGAAGAATGACAACTTCGACAAGACACACTGATGCAAAGAAAACGAAGACTTCAACGAACTGGATCAACTTCTTCGTGAAGGGCAACAAACACCAGAAGACTCGTTAGAATACGAAACCAAAACTTTACCCCTTACCCTACCTCCTTAATTCTCGAGACGAGAATTCTTTGTAGAGGGGGAGATTTGTAACACCCTCAGTGTCAAGAAATAGTAATCACTTTTGATTAATGCCAAGTAACTGTGGTTAAGCTTGTGATGATCACCCTTGATCATAGCTCATTCAAATTCCAACCCAAATGAAAATTCCAAACATAAGTTGAAATTATAGTCGAACCAAAAATGATGAAACCAATTTTATTAAATTCCTAAAAGTCATTATGTCAAGTTACTATATCAATGGGAACTTATTATAATATTTTAATATTTTAAACAAGTCAAACCAGTGGCAAAAACAATCCATTTTAATCAATTATTGTTTATATAAAAATAAAATGATTTTATAAAAGGCCCAAACTTTTTGCAGCATCCTATTAAAGTGTAACAGTGATATTGGTGCAAGTTTCATCAATTAGAAAAATCAAAACTGCCTAGACAAACCCCCACCCCTTCCCTTCCACTGTGGAAACACCTAAACTACGCTCAGGGGCAAGGCCCCTCCCCTTCCACTGTGGCCTAGCCCAAACCCCCACCCACCCTCTTCATGTTCATGGGGACGCCGTAGCGGCCATCCACATAGGCCAGGCTGTGCCGTGCCATCGTGCCGCCCATCGGGCGATCGCCGACGACTATATCGGCGCCCCCGAGCCCCCTGGAACCCTAGATCCATCGCGCCCCCATCCCCCCCTCCACTTCGTCGTTCTCCACCTCACCGAGCTGCCATGGTCGCCGTCGCGCGAGCTCGCGCGGCCATTGACCTCCTCACGGAGCCTCTCTTTAAGGCCCGATATGCGGTACTGTTCCAGATCTAGATGTTTCCATCCAGATCCAGGGACGAAGCACATATCGGTCCCACCGCGACATATGACAATGCCATATGCCCCGGATTTCCAACATGATATCACACCATTAAAGTTACATGGATACAACATCTCATACAATCGGCGTACAACTGCCTTAAATACATTACATCAGCGGAAGATACATGTCCGAGTACAGACTACAATCAAATGCCTATTGGCAGAGGTAAAACACGCCATTCCCGTAACCACACGGGTTGTAACACCCCAGAGCCAGTAACTGTAATCACTACAGTGATCCCCTTGGTAATGATCATCACTGTTGTTAATTAAGCCATGGACACCTTTGATCATAGCTCTGTCAAATTCCAACCCTGATAATTTTTTTAAATTCGGTGGATTATAAATCTTGGTCCAAGAATTATGGGAGATTATTAATCACCTTGCAAATAAATAGACCAAGTCATACCTAGCCATTAGAATAATAACAAGTCACTGATAATTATGAAACCAATAGTGGTGGGTTATTAAATTGCCCCTAGGAATTAAAATAAAAGTGGAACATAAAGTTAAACTAATTTTTTTTGTTAAAACAATTTTATTAAATGCCTAATAATCAGTGGGCCATATAAAAATAGCAATGGGAATTTATTAAGCTATTTAAATAATGCAAACAAATGAAGACAGTAGCAAAACAACAACTTTTACTTCACATTAAATCATTCAAAACTCTAAATGATTTTATTTTGGTACCGCACTTTTTGTGCCATCACTATAATATGTAACAGTAATTATAGAGCAAGTCTTCCATTTTATAAAAATCATATGGTGGACAAATAAAATTGTAAGCGAAAAGATTAAAAACAAAAATAGAAAAATGGGAAGATCCTAAGCAAAAGCCCAACCGGACCCAGCCATCTCCCTCCCCTTTCTTCCACCTCCTGTTCACAGGAGCCGTGGCGGCCAGCCATGGCATCGCCGGTGCCTCGCTGTCGACCATCCACGGCATCCCCGTCGAGGTTAAGAACGACCCCGTGCCCCTCCTGTAGCCCTAGATCGAGCCCCTCGCCATTTGCCCCCCTCCTCATCTCCCCGCAGCTAGCCCCGAAGCTGCCCGCACTGCCCGTCGCCGCCATCACGCCGTGGCCGCGGCCAATGGCCGCCGGAGGCCGCGCTGCCGTGCCTGGAGTGTTCCCCACCGTCGACTCCCTCACCCCGAGCACTCCCTCATCGCCGAAGTCCACTCGAGGCCGCGAATCACGCCTTCTTCTTCCTCCAGCCACCGGCCTGCGTCGTTGATTTCGGCCGCCCCAGACCTCCTCGCGCCTCCCTGAGCTCGCCATCAGCCTCCCCTCGGTGATCCGCATCGATTCCTCCCCTCTCCCTCGCCGTTCCGCCGCCGTAGGACCGAGTTGCGCATGGGCCGCCATTAGCGGGGTCACGAGCTCGAGCTCCTGGACGCCCGTGGCCGAGCCTACTCGCCTCTTTCCTGCCACGGCTTCTTCCCGCGCGACCGCTCCGTCGTCCACCACGCCCCTCGCCGGGCTGCAGCAGTTCCGTGGCCGCCGTGGCCACCATGGTAGTGGGCCCTCCTCTCCGCCTGGGCGCCGCCCCGGCTGTCGGCCCCTCCGTCCGCATTGTCCCCTTGGCCACCTTGGACGAGGCCGCCCCCGCGCCCAGCCTCCCTAGCCGTTGGCCCCTCCTATTACCCGGCTGCACTCACTGCTGCTTTGACCTTCGCCGCCGGTGTGCTGGCCGAGGTTAAGCCCCCCTTTTAAATGGTTTAGATAACCCCCCTGTGTGGCTTACAAGTGGGGCCTAGCCCTTTTCTAATTAAACTTACTAGATTTGTTTCCCCTGAGAGAATGACATGTGGGTCCTGCACCCCCCTTAACCCTTGGTCAATTAAACAAATAGATTGGATTATCAAAACATGACTCAGTGACATGTGGGTCCCCTTGTGCTATTTAGTTTAAATAAAATCAATTTGTTGCATGTGTCTATGACACATGGGGCCCACTGGTCAGTTGACAAGTCAAAGCCACCTAACCTATGACAGGTGGGTCCCATCTGTAAGTTTGACCCAGTCAAAGATTCCTTGTGGATAATGCTATAAATTGTTGATAAAAGAAATTCTAAAAAATTCTAAAAAATTCTTTAAAATGATTTAAACTTAGAAATTCAATATCTTTTAAACCGTATCTCTGATGAAAATATTTTATACATTAAAATAGATCAGAAAAATGCCACTAATACGGATACATGACTTTCCCCCTCCATATCGTCTGTCCGGTAATTACCCGGTACCGGTAAAACTTTCTGGACGGAAATGTTCTGAAAATAAAAGTTCTTTGGAATGCATCAACGGTCACAGATACACTATCCACATGTCTGTCAGATATTCACAACAATAAAGACATGAAACCTTCCCCCTCCGGGCCGTTTGTTGATAATCGCCCGGAGCCGGTATTTCATTCCCGGATGAATTTCAGCTCCGAGCAAAGCACCTTGCACTGTGATAGAACACTGTTAACCATGCATTTGACATATCTTGTATTGTTATTGCTATTATTGTTGTGTATTTATTGTTTCTTCCCCCTCTCTTTTTGTCCGGTAGACCCGACGACCGATGCCAATGCCCCTGTGATCAACTAAGTCGTCGACGACCGTACCCCTACCCGCAAGGTTCCAGGAAAGCAGAGCCATTCTCTTCCCAAGATATCGCCTATATTTCCGTACTTTTCTTGCACTAGGTATTGTTACTGCTGCTGCTATGTTACAATTCTATTCCATTGCATAGCCTGTTTTTTTCGCCCCTTGCTGTACCTTTCTTTATCCTATGCTGCTTGCTATAACTATATATTATATTCAGCAGTGAGCCCTGCGCATTGTTAGCTAGGATTAGATAGCGTGCCGTGATCACTCTGGTGAGTGACGCGGATACGAATATTATAACTGCAACAGGTACGGATCAATGCAGACGCCCTAGGGAACTTACAACGGTGAGACTCTTCCGAGTCGCTTTGAGTTTGACTTACGAGTGGAATGGACTCGTATTTCACTCTCGTCGGCTCAGGAGCGTAGCATCACCGAGATGTAACAAGGTTTATCTCTTTAGTTCATTCCATTGATTTCTTTGTCAAACCTCTTTAAGTGTACCATCGAGGGTGATACCTCCTGGTTTCACTTAATGGTAGGCACTCGAATAAACCGGTGTCCTTAAAGGTAAGAGTCGGGAGACCCAACGGTGCCCGCGAGAGGTATATTGTCGGGAGCGACAGGGAGGGTACGACCAACGTTACTGGCGTGCTTGGCCCCTGCTCGTATCTCTCGAGAGTTACGAAACCACGCAAATTCGAGCTCTAGCAAGAGCACATGCGAGACAAGCTAAGGAGACGGTTCACCTTGTTGGTAACCGCGCGCTTTGACGGGACGACAGGGCAGGCCCCGACGTTACTGGAGGACCTTGTTGCTCTTCGTTGTCCATTGTGTTGTTAGTCAGACAGCGATAACGGTTGTGTGCGAGATAATAATAAAATAATAAATGGTTCGGCAGATGACTTGAGAGGCCACAAAGTCCTGTACGCACTACCTTCACGTGGGATAAGGAGTTATGGGCTCCCCTGCGTCGTAGTTTATCCGAAAGCTCTTCAGACGTCAGCAGTACTATGGCCTGCGCCGGGAAGTGGTGTTTTCTTCGTCCGGACGGTGTATTTGGATTTTCTTTTGCTTCACCGGCCAGCCACGCACCGTGCAGGAGCGTGAAGGGTGAGGGTTCCTAGACCCCTGATCGCATAGGATATAGTACGACGGATGGCCTCTCTGTTGAGCCTAGGATGGGCTGCGGCGTGTAGGATAGCTTTGTGATAGAGGTGAAGGTGTCCCGATGTTTCGATGAGATGATGGAGATCGATTTTGGTGGAGTAGACTTTCACGACCCGACTACGAACGTGCGAAGACGTTGCGCCTTAGCAATCGCTAAACCAACTCCGAGAGGTTATTGATCCCGTGGATGCACGATCAACCTGACCACGAAGGTCAATTCCTGCAAGCAATCGAAGAACAAGCAAGAACTAAGAATTGCAATCTGGATATTGCGAATATAAGATGAAAGATTAACAGAAGTTGGGGTTCCAATGCGGTCTTGGCCTGGTCGGACGACATAAACGAAGAACTCGAAGTTGCGGCTATGGCTAACTTAAATCTAATTAAAACCCAAGTCTAAACGACGCCCTAAGGGCTGTATATATGGGGGAACAGAGGGGATTTTCGTGACCCCTTGGAGGTGGGGCCCGAAAACAACCCTAACTCGGTTTCCCCACACATACGGACTCTAAAAACAGCCTATAATGTGGTATTTCGAAATTACATGGGCCCAGCCCAATATTAAGGTGACGCAGCACCTATAATTGCTCTTGAACGAAAATAATGAAGTGGCATCTCGTGTATTTCGTCCAAGCCTTCATGCATGCCTTATGGTGGCTTCAAAGTGCGAAAATCCCCACTGGAAGCTCCATTGTTATTTCCCGCGCGCGCACCTTCTTCTCCATGCTTGATCCCGCTCCAATGACCGTCCTTCTTGTCCATGCTAGGTCCTTCATTCATAAGCAAAACAAAAGTATCTAATTTAGGCAGTATCATATGTTCATGAACATTAGAAGCATTCGCAAGAAACGAAAGTACCTGATAATTTAGTTGACGTGCACGTGCTCTAGTAACTGGTCTAGTATGTGTAGTTGGTGAAGATGTGGGTGTAACATTAGTAGAGATGTCCTCATCACTTTGGTGGAGCGTTCCCTAACAAGGTGCCCGCCTCCTTGGAGATCAGAGCATGCAGGCTGAACAGTAGTGCACCCCTGCATGGAGTTTAATCTATTCGAATAGCCGTGTCCACGGTAACAAGACGCTTTATGCTGAAGCTGGATCTTACCACTACAAACTAATACTATTAAACTGTATGGTTCCGGGTCTTCTTCCTCACAGGGAAGTAGAGGAAGGGAACTCGGAGGCAATTATTATTAATAATCATTTCAACTTACTATTATACAATGTTGCAGCAACTTCTGCTTCATTGTTACTTTATGCTTTATATATAAACTGTTGGCTGTTTCTCTTCTCATGCTGCAAGACACGTCAGAAGATGCTAGTCTTCGATAGGACTAGCTTCTTACCCTTATTCTGATTTCTACCTTGCAGTCCACTATATACAGCCTCTCCTTTCCATTTGATACAAATGCATAAATGCTTAGTAGCGGACATAAGACTCGCGGGTATGCTAGATACTCACCTTTGCTTTATTTCCCCCTTTTTGTTTTGCCTGATCGGCCGCTGTAGTCGACGTTGGAACCTTGGAGTCCAGGAGCAGGAGATCCCCGATGTCGATCACCGCAACATGAAGATCCCCGATTTCTTCTACGACGTCGAGTTCCCCGTTGACCAGGAGTAGTTTGGAGGTTCCCAGGAAGGAGGCCTCGCCTTTTCAATCTGTTGTTATTTGTGCTAGCCTTCTTAAGGCAGCCTTGTATTCTTGTGTCTGTACTCAGATACTTTTGCTTCCGCTAACTTTGTGCTTTCGAGCTGTTGTATTCGATCCCTCGTGGCCCCTGGCTTGTATTAAACAGCTTGTATTATTTTATTTGTAGAGTTGTGTTGTGATATCTCACCGTGGCACCCTGATCTCGATCGTGTACCTTGTGTGTATGATTACTGCACACGGTCTGATTTTGGGGGCGTCACTAGTTGATATCAGAGCCGACTGCCTGTAGGTAACCCCCTTCCAACTCCTTGGTCGAAGTCGAGTCTAGTCTTTGCAAAACTAGTTTACTAACAGTGTAGTGTGGCTTATCGGCCCACATCGCAAAACTGGGTGGAATTAGGATATTTTTCTCCGCATCTTTACTCTGGGACTCTGATCTCTCTTCTCTTTCGGGTTAAAGATTTTTTCTAACACTGACTCTAGGTTCTCGTGGTCACATCCTCCCGGAGACCCCCTCATTACAGATGATCACCTGGTTCAACAGAAGATTTCGAAGATACTCTCCGATGAATTGTCAAGACCCTATGTGCCGATACCTTGAGAATTCCTTGCCACCGATAAGTCTGTATGTATAACCACATACACCTTCCGTTCATCCATTCAATCCCAGTTGCTCTTGTGTTCACAAGGTGCATCGAAATACTTTCCGTTGTTTCGGGGATCCTTTGAGCCTACTGCATTGCAGCTTCTTTTCACCCTGCGGATAATTCCTCACATTTATCGAGGACCCGTTCATCCTAAGTGGTTCATATCATTCCCATAATACTTTGAAATACTATCCGATCTCGCGCCAATCCTCGGCAACCTACTGCTTTGGAGATTCTTCTTACCTGCTTGCACTATGATTGATCCCATTGGTCTTGTGGTCTTCGATGCCCTCCCTTGGCATTGCCATTCCGATCCGTTGAATCATCCTGTGCGCGAGTGCACGCAATCCTCAGATGATCCCTATGAATCCATTCTTCTGGCTCAGACGTTATTCCGGACATGAGCTGGTTCTCGGTAAATCAAACCTTAATCGATTAACCGTCAAGCTTCTATTCAACTTATTCATGCTTGAACGATGTATCTGAATCTGATACACCGATATGGAAGTCGTAATTCCTTTATACTTAAGCATCAAATTATTCCGATGCTTCTATCTCCAATGCTTTTTCATTCTTTCTTCTTATGGTTGAGTACCGATACTCACACCAGACTCTCTGTACACTGCCTGGCCTTTTTGGTGGAGTACTACCTGACGTCCCCTTGTGTCCTAAACCATTGACGAGCTTCCCCTGATACGAAATGCCTTTGGCGAATGGTATCATCTGGTCCGTGTCATCAACCTTCTTCTTTCAAACTTGTATCCCTTGTTCCTATGTTTGTCGTATAGATTCGTAAAATTTCCCTATGGGTTGTATCTATGCTTCCCCTAATCTGTATGAACCGAAACTTCTACGGGTCACACTCTACTGGTGTTATGCGAGATAAAATTCCAACACGACAACTTCATCGAAATCGAGAAGTGAATGAAAGGTATTGCATTGAAGAAGTGTGGGTCGACCCTGAACCTTGTGTTCATGCCCATGGATACGATGTAGAACATATCATGAAAGCTTCTCGTAAAGATAATTATCCCCTTGGCATAAATTTATAATACGTCTATGATCTTCTGTTCTACCTTCGAGTATTACCCCTCTGGTATCTCGACAATATCGGCCATTGCACCACCTCTTATGAATTCTTGCTGGTGCGCTACTTCTCATCGATTTTGCCATTCCACAGGTTCTGGGTTGTCGTCAACCGAGAACACTGCTTACCTTTTGCTCCACCACCCCTTTTGTTTGGTGATGTTGCTATTCAATTGCATTCTCTTGAAACCTCTTGACATAAAGTGTCGTGGTCATCATCAACATTTTTTCTTCTTCCATGTGTCTATTGAATTCATGGTGAGAAATACCATCCTTACCCCTCGATGATTTGTGTTATCATCGACAACATCCTTTGACCCCCGACCAATACAAACTTGGTCATATATCTTGCTCTGCTTTCCTTTGGGAAAGATATACACCTGATACTTGTGTATCATCACATTTTCCTTTCCATTGGTCTGTTAACCTTCCTTTGAATATAAATTATCCGAGCAGTGATGATTCCCTGCTGATGTAAACACTTCGGTGTACTACTTCGTCCGTACAACCTGTTACTACTGTTGATAACATTTTCGTAAGCACCGATGGACGAGAACCTTGTCAATTGGTCCGCCTCGTCTTAACAAGCAAGAAAATGGTTCTCTTCGTCCCTCGCCCTTGGCACTGATGTTGTTGCCAACATAGTTGACAAGCTGTTCTCCGTCATACCTTGCAACTTGATCGCATGGAATGTCACCACCCTTCTTATTCAATTTGCGCCCATAACCCACATTTCCAAAGGATCGAAACCTGACTCTCTTGTACCTTTCCGTTCTCGAGGTTATTCCTCTTGCTTGACCTTGTATGCAATTCAGGAGTCCTCTACCTTATGATATTCAGTTCGATATCAGAATCAATGCTTATGCCTGATGCTTTCGACCCATTTTCATCCACTGTTATCATCGACAAATTCTTGCAAATCCTCTTGAAAACTTCTCATGCCTTCTTTTGTTTCTCTCGATGTATCTCCCTAAGTTTAACTCGTGAGATACTTTGTTCCCCATTCCCTTGGACCATCTCAGTTGATTAACCTTGTACCGATCTGACCCCCTCAAGTTTTCCCCCTAACCTATTCATAAGTACGATGAAGCCCCCGAATGAAGGATGACAACCCGTCGATATGCACTGATGCAGAGAAATGAAGACGTCAACGTGAAGGATTAACTTCTTCGAGAAGGACAACAAGCACCAGAAGAATCGTTAGAATACGAAACCAAAGCTTTACCCCTTCCACTACCTTTTTATTCTCAGGACGAGAATTCTTGTAGTGGGGGATATTTGAAACACCCCAGAGCCAGTAACAATAATCACTACAGTGATCCCCTTGGTAATGATCATCACTGTTGTTAATCAAGCCATGGTCACCTTTGATCATAGCTCTGTCAAATTCCAACCCTGATAAAATTTTCAAATTGGGTGGATTATAAATCTTGCTTCAAGAATTTTGGGAGATTATTAATCACCTTGCAAATAAATAGACCAAGTCATACCTAATCTTTAGAATATCCCAAGTCAATGATAATTATGAAACCAATAGTGGTGGGTTATTAAATTGCCCCTAGGAATTAAAATAAAAGTGGACCATAAAATTAAACTAAAAAAATTGTTAATTTTTTTATATTAAATGCCTAATAATCAGTGGGTCATTTAAAAATAGAAATAGGAATTTATTAAGCTATTTAAATAATGCAAACAAATGAAAACAGTAGCAAAACAACAACTTTTACTTCATATTAAATCATTCGAAAATCTAAATGATTTTATTTTGGTACCACACTTTTTGGGCCATCACTATAATATGTCGTAGTAATTATGAATCAAGTCTTCCATTTTATAAAAATCATATGGTGTACAAATAAAATAGTAATCGAAAAGAATAAACACAAAAACAGAAAAATGGGAAGATCCTAAGCTCCGCCCTTGGAAAAAGCCCAACCAGGCCCAGCCATCTCCCTCCCCTTTCTTCCACCTCCTGTTCACAGGAGCCGTGGCGGCCATCCCTGGCATCGCCGGTGCCTCGCTGTCGACCATCCACGGCATCCCCGGCGAGGTGAAGAACGGCCCCGTGCCCCCGCTGTAGCCCTAGATCGAGCCCCTCGCCATTTGCCCCCCCTCCTCGTCTCCCCGCAGCTAGCCCCGTCGCCGCCCGCACTGCCCGTCGCTGCCACCACGCCGTGGCCGTGGCCAACGGCCGCCGGAGGCCGCGCTGTCGTGTCTGGAGTGCTCCCCACCGTCGACTCCCTCACCCGAGCACTCCCTCGTCGCCGAAGTCCATTGGAGGCTGCGAATCGCGCCTTCTTCCTCCAGCCGCCGGCCTTCGTCATCGATTTCGACTGCCCCGGACCTCCTCGCGCCTCCCTGAGCTCGCCATCAACCTCCCCTCGGTGAGCTGCACCGATTCCTCCCCTCTCCCTCGCCGTTCCGCCGCCGTAGGACCGAGCCCCGCACGGGCCGCCATTAGCGGGGTCACGAGCTCGAGCTTCTGGACGCCCGTGGCCGCGCCCACTCGCCTCTTGGCTGCACTGGCTTCTTCCTGCACGCGCTGCCTGCGCGGCCGCTCCGTCGTCCACCACGCCCCTCGCCGGGCTGCAGCGGTTCCGTGGCCGCCGTGGCCACCATGGTCGTGAGCCCCTCCTCTCCGCCTGGGCGCTGCCCCGGCTGTCGGCTCCTTCGTCCGCATTGTCCCCTTGTCCACCTTGGTCGAGGCCGCCCCCGCTCCCAGCCTCCCTGGCCGTCGGCCCCTCCTCTTCCTCGGCTGCACTCACTGCTGCTGTGGCCTTCGCCGCCGGCGTGCTGGCCGGGGTTAAGCCCCCCCTGTTAAACGGCTTAGATAACCCCCTGTGTGGCTTACAAGTGGGGCCTAGCCCTTGTCTAATTAAACTAACTAGATTACATTCCCCTGAGAGAATGACATGTGGGTCCTGCACCCCCCTTAACCCTTGGTTAATTAAAAAAATACATTGGATTATTAAAACATGACTCAATGACATGTGGGTCCCCTTGTGCTATTTAGTTTAAATAAAATCAATTTGTTGCATGTGTCTATGACACATGGGGCCCACTGGTCAGTTGACCAGTCAAAGCCACCTAACCTATGACAGGTGGGTCCCATCTTTAAGTTTGACCCAGTCAAAGATTCCTTGTGGATAATGCTGTAATTTGTTGATAAAAGAAATTCTGAAAATTCTTTAAAATGATTTAAACTTAGAAATTCAATATCTTTTAAACCTTAACTCCGATGAAAAATATTTTATACATTAAAATTGATCAGTAAAATGCCACAGATACAGATATGCTACCCATACCCCCACCACACCCCTCTAATATACTTCACACGAGACTTCCCCCTCCAGATCGTTAATCTGGTAATTACCCGATACCGGTAAAACTTTCCGGATGGAAATGTTCTGAACATTAATGTTTTTTGGAATGCATTAACGGTCACAGATACACTAACGACATGTCCGCCAGATATTTACGACACTACAAACATGGAACCTTCCCCCTCCGGGCCATTTGTCGATAATCGCCCGGATCCGGTATTTCATCCCTGGATGAATTCCCTCTCCGAGCAAAGCACCTTGCACTGCGGTAGAACACCGTTAACCATGCATTTGACATGTCTTGTATTTGTATTTCTATTATTGTTGTGTATTTATTTTTTCTTCCCCCCTCTCTTATTGTCCGGTAGACCCGGCGACCGATGCCGATGCCCTTGTGATCAACTACGTCGTCGACGACCGTACCCCTACCCGCAAGCTTCCAGGCAAGCAGAGCCATTCTATTCCCCAGATATCGCCTATCTTTCCATACTTTTCTTGCACTAGGAATTGTTACTGCTGCTGCTACGTTACAATCCTATTACATTGCATAGCCTGTTTTTGTCGCCCCTTACTGTACCTTCCTTTATCCTATGCTGCCTGCTATAACTTTTCCTGCGGCGATGCAGTGAGCCCTGAGCATTGTTAGCTAGGATTAGATAGCGGTCCGTGATCACTCTGGTGAGTGACGCAGATATGAATATTATAACTGCAACAGGTACGGATCAATGTAGATGCCCTAGGGAACCTACAACGGCGAGACTCTGCCGAGTCGCTCCGAGTTTGACTTTCGAGTGGAATGGACTCGTATTTCACTCTCGTCGGCTCAGTAGCGTAGCATCCCCGAGATGATACGAGGTTTACCTCTTTAGTTCATCCCGCTGACATCTCTTTCAAACCTCTTTAAGTGTACCATCGAGGGTGATACCTCATGGTTTCACTTAATGGTAGGCACTCGAATCAGCCGGTGTCCTTAAAGGTAAGAGTCGGGAGACCCAGCGGTGCCCGTGAGCGGTATATTGTTGGGAGAGACTGAGAGGGTACGACCGATGTTACTGGCGTTCTTGGCCCCTACTCGTATCTCATGAGGGTTACCAAACCACACAAAGTCGAGATCTACCAAGAGCACACGCGAGACAAGGTAAGGAGACGGTTCACCTTGGTGTTAACCGCGCTCTTTGACGGGACGGCAGGGCAGGCCCCGACGTTACTGGTGGACCTTGTTGCTGTTTGTTGTCCGTTGTGTTGTTGGTCAGACAGCGATAACGGTTGTCTGTGAGATAATAATAAAATACTAAATAATTCGGCAGATGACTTGAGAGGCCGCAAAGGCCTGTACGCACTACCTTAACGTGGGATAAGGAGTTATGGGCTCCCCTGCGTCGTAGTTTATCCGAAAGCTCTTAAGACGTCAGCAGTACAGCGGCCTACGCCGGGAAGTGGTGTCTTCTTCATCTGGATGGTGTATTTGGATTTGCTTTTGCTTCACCGGCCAGCCACGCACCATGCAGAACCGTGAAAGGTGAGGGTTCCTAGACCCCTGATCGCATAGGATATAGTCCGGCGGATGGCCTCTCTGTTGAGCCTAGGATGGGCTGCGGCGTGTCGGATAGCTTTGGTGGAGCGTTCCCTAACAAGGTTCCCGCCACCCTGGAGATCCGAGCGTGCAGGCTGAACAGTAGTGCACCCCTGCAGGGAGTTTAATATATTCGAATAGCCGTGTCCACGGTAACAGGACGCTTTATGCTGAAGCTGGATCTTACCACTACAAACTACTACTATTAAACTATATGGTTCCGGGTCTTCTTCCTCGCAGGGAAGTCGAGGAAGGGAACTCGGAGGCATTTATTATTATTAATCATTACAACTTACTGTTATACAATGCTGCAGCAACTTATGCTTCATTTCTACTTTATGCTTTATATATGAACTGTTGGCTGTTTCTCATCTCATGCTGCAAGACACGTCAGAAGATGCTAGTCTTTGATAGGCCTAGCTTCTTACCCTTATTATGATTTCTACCTTGCAGTCCACTATATATAGCCTCCCCTTTCCATTTGATACAAATGCATAACTGCTTAGTATCGGACGTAAGACTCGCGGGTATGCTAGATACTCACCTTTGCTTTATTTCCCCCTTTTTGTTTTGCCCGATCGGCCGCTGCAGTCGACGTTAGAGCCTTGGAGTCCAGGAGCAGGAGATCCCCGATGTCGATAACCGCAACGTGAAGATCACTGATGTCTTCTACGACGTCGAGTTCCCCGTTGACCAGGAGCAGTTTGGAGGTTCCCAGGCAGGAGGCCTCGCCTTTTCGATTTGTTGTTATTTGTGCTAGCCTTGTTAAGGTAACGTTCTATTCTTGTGTCTGTACTCAGGTACTTTTGCTTCTGCTAACTTTGTGCTTTCGAGTTGTTGTATTCAATCCCTCGTGGCCCCTGGCTTGTATTAAACAGCTTGTATTATTTTATTTGTAGAGTTGTGTTGTGATATCTCACCGTGGCACCCTGATCTCGATCGTGTACCTTGCGTGTATGATTACTGTACACGGTCTGATTTTGGGGGCGTCACACAGGTCGAGGCTCTCCGCCGGGATCCACCTAACTAGTCGTCGTCGAGTCTTCGTGAAGGCGTCCAGAAGAAGGGTTGTCGAGCTGCTCTGAAGTCCAAGATTGTTTGCATAACATGCGTAAAAGATAAAAGAAAGAGGTGAGCTATATCAAAAGTCTTGTAACTATCTTCTCACGGGTAAGATGGGGGTAGTGGTGAGTTTGCAGACACACTAGCAATATATGAGTGGCTAACGGTCTATTTTAGAGTAAGATGAGAGCCAAGCATTCGATGAGGAATCGCCTCCAACAAGTCTTGCTATCAATAACTTACGCAAACATAACACCTATCCTATCCTTGTCCTCCTCTTCGCAAACCGACGAAGAAGAAGCAGTCAAGGCACACACACGTTGATCAAGTTATATTTAGATTATCTCAGTTGTTGTTGTTTATGAACAATGAGTAGGTCTCAAGTCGTCCATAACCGTGGACACGGCTTCTCGAAAAGATTTAATCCTGCAGGGGTGTACCAACTGCCCATTACAAGGCTCCGCATGCAAGCCCATCTCTCTCAGTTTCTACCCATCACATGCAACCATTTTATGATTTAGTCCCGAGAGATCCGAAACGACAGGTCCCTCTAGCTAACAACGAACAAATCCGGGTGGCCCCCGGTGAGTCGACATCCAGCTCAGGTGCCAGCCGCGCTCTCGATCTGGTTTCTACCGTCTGTCGCAGGTTTGGATTGCCGGTAAATTATCACATGGGGCCGGGTCCTTAGCCGGACAGGTTGGACCAACAAGGAAACCATGTCCCCGTTGGCCCTGGTTGTTTTAAAGAATATCTGCCAGGAGCGACCCAACAAACACACACACACAGTTTCAAATGGTAAATCAGCTTGGGCCACCTCTAGAAGTGTTTGAAACTAGGTAGGTAAGAAAAGGGGACCCCATAAAATCCCACACGCGGTTAGGCACGCTCATCAAGAGACACGATACCCGGAACTAGGGTCCTAGGTGACTCGAATGGAACAAAGCGTCGGGGCGGGATAGCCTAGACCTTCCATCCTTCGTCGAGTATAGTCAACATTATAATAATCATATGATCCACAACAATATAATAAGGTGATAGCCCAATCCAAGGAGTAACAGGAGGTAACAGTTGATAACATCCTAGCATGCATACTAAGCAGTGGCTGAGCGAGCAAAAGTAACATAGCCGAACAAGGTTTGCTGGGATGTGGAGGACATGGCTGTTTGGGTTTAATTGAGAGGCATGAATATTAAGTGATAGGATCAAGCAATCGTTCTATCCTACACCTAGGCGCGAGTGATCTGAAAGTTATAAGCATGATATATGCTCCCCCTTACCTGATGAGAAGACGAAACCGAAGGTTTAGTCGATCGCAAGCTCGCATTGTCTCCGAGAGGTAACCCCGAGAGCACTCAAGACAGTAAACACTAGAAAGCAGTCAACGAGCAAGCATCTATTACTACGAAGCAAAGACGAGCAAGCATCAACAAGAAGGCAACACGAGACATCACACCTACCGTCGAGAGCGGTTACTAACAGGTTAAGTGGAGTACTCGTCACACTCGACGATACCGCACATTTAGAATGGTTCAAGTTGTTTAGCTACACAAGGTGAGCAAAGGTTATTAACATGTCATCTCACGCAATCATGACATCACACACAAACATAACAAGAGGTGAAGCACAAAGTAAACTATCTATGCTAGTCAATTTAAGTGAGGCACAACCTAAACATTGCATATCACTAAGTACCCCACGAAAATTTAAGAATTTGGTACTTTTCTACCCTAAACCATATTTTAGGTTCGTTAACAACAGCAAAAAATAGCATAAACACAAAGTACATGAAATTCTAATCAAGATACATAAAAAGAACACTCCAAACGGAGTTACGGTTAAAAAGATATAAGCAAAACAAGTTTGGAACACAATCTGTCAACATCAGGGAGCACACTTTAGAGCAATGCATAAACAGGATATTGAATGCAAACATGCTCACAAATGATATGCAACTAAATTAGGCATGGCAGAGAAGGCATGGCAAAAGGAATCATGCAAATAGGCATCACAGATCAAAAGATATTAAGCGTGCAACATGGCATCACAAAGTTACACACTTAGTGAAAAACAGAGGTGGCTGTCAAAAACAGCAGGATCGCAACTTTGGAGCTAAACATATCTATGACCAGAAATGTAAACGTGACAATGCAATACATATAATGGAGGTAGACATGGCATAGATCAAAATGACATATTGCAATGCTCAATAGGATGCACGGTTAAAAAGATATAGGGCAGCAAAGTAGCAACTTTATATAAACAGTATCACATGTCATCAGGGTCACCACTTTGAAGCAAGAATTAATATAACTACAACAGTCAAACATGACAAGTGATTGCATAGGATTGAAGTAGACATGATGATTAACAATATGCAACAAGAATTAATGCAATACGCCTCATGGATGTGTCACAATCATCAATCAAACTTGCAATAAAATAATAATAGCAGCACTTAATAAGAAGTAACATCAACTAACAGTCTGATGCCCACTTCAGTAGTGATTAACAACATCAAGATGGCCTCAAATCAAAATTCTCACAAAAGATGGATTGAAGTACACACAAATCTAACCAGTTTTCCTTTTGGGCGCATCGTGATCCGGGCTACGGTTTACACGCAAATTACATCGCAAAAATGAATCAGCAGCACAATCTCCAGACTTAGAGAAAAAAAGCAGGGAGAGGTCTCGGGCCGAAATCTCAATTTGGGCCGTTCCCTTCTAGCAGGCCGGCAGATCTGGGGCCCTCGGACCTGGGTCACGGTCTGGCTGGGCCAAGGGGCCCACCTGGCCATGGGGGCGGTCAAAGGAGGAGCCGGCTGGCTCCTTGTTCCGAGCGGCGGCGGCGGCGCCCGAAACACCGGTGACGCGTCGGCCATCAGCGGCAAGGTGCGGGGCGAGGATGGGGCGCAGGCGGCGGCGTCTACTGGCCGGTGGCGAGGAGTACAGGCCGGCGGCAGCGAGCTCCAACCCTGCCAGCCCGACGCGGTTGCTGCGTCCGCGGGTGGCGGCTCCCTGGTGCGCCTGCAGGGGAGGGAGAGAAGTCACAGGGAGGAGGAGAGGAAGAGAGAGGGAAGGGAGGAGAAGGAGGTGGGGCGCCCGGCCCGGCTGGCTGGAGGTGGCGGCGCTCTCCTCGGGCTGGAGGCGCCATGCGGGCTGAGGAGAGAGAGGAGGGAGGTGGGAAATTGGGGTGATGTGGCGCAACGAGGGCCCACCGATCGCGAAATTCGGCGGCCAAAAATATTTTGCGATCTAGGTTTGACGAATTTGGGACTAAAAATGGATCTGGGGGCAAATGTGAGGGGGGTGGCTGCAATTTTTGGCTTGGGAAACCCTAGAAAGGGGTGGGAGAGTGGTGGTCTTTATATAGCCCAGGTGACTGGCAGTTTGCAAAAACATCCTTGGTGTTTCTCTCGCGCGCGCGGTGTTTACGTTTCTGACCGCCGAGGGTCCACAGGACCTCCGATCCAGGTAAAACTTTCAACTGCGCGATCAGCGCGTCGAGCCGGCAGCGTTCACCTCGCGCTGGAACCGTTCTGAGAACACTTTACGACGCGCTATAAAAATAACCCGTTTAATTATTAAACGGGGTTTTCGTTCCGTTGGCGATGGCTGGTCTTGTGCGGGTTTTCGCGACGGTGATCGGGTGAAACCCGGTGTCGAGGGTCGGTCTCCGTCCGGTACGAGATAAGAGGGGAAAAATAATCGCCGATGGATAAATCGGGGATGATAACACCGCAAAAAAATCAGACAATCAAACAATTCACACCGAAAACAATTTTTTTATTTTTGTGAAATCTGGGCTTTTACACTCTTCGTGTCCTGGAGCTCCGCCATCGTCGTCCTCGTCTTCCCGCACTCGCCAACGACTGGAGAAGCCCCGTGGACTGCACCCCCTTCTTCCCCTCGTCACCGGCCGCCGCAAGTCTTCGTCGAATTCGTCGATGCCTGCGCTCCATCGAGACCACTACCTCCCCTACACCCTCTCCCTGAGCCTCTCCCCTGACACCCCTGTAACACCCTCAGTGCCATGTAACAATTATCACTTTTGTTAATGACAATTACTGTTCCTAAACATGCCTTGATCATCTTTGCATCTAATCATATCCAAAAACCCTTTTGGTTGATATTAAAAACAAAGTGATAAATACAACTTTTTCCCAAAGTTGTGCAACCAATTTTGTAAAATGCCAAATAATCAGGGGATCATGTCCGTATGGACGTGGAGGTTTATTGAACTGTAAAATAATTCAAACAATTCAAAACAGTGTCGAAACAACCCTTTTCACACATCGCATATCCAAAATAAATACTAAATGATTTTATCTTTGCCCCAAACTTTTTGTGGCACCTTTTTAAAGTGTAACACCAATAGTGGAGCACATTGCTTATGTTACTAAAACCATTTTGTGGCTAAACAAAATGCAAACAGAAAAGAAAAGGAAATGAAAAGTAGAAAAGAATAAAAGGAAAGGAGGCTACCCCCCGGTCTTGCAAGTGCACAGTGCAGTCCAGCCCAGCTTTGTTAGTCCTTAATACACTAATTAGCAAATAACCCCTGGTTAAATTTAACTATTAGTTAAGTCAATATTAGTATGACAGGTGGCCCCCACTGCCAGTTAAATTAAAAAATGATTGTATAAAATTCTAGTCAATGATTAATGTCTATGCACGCTTCAATTGTTGTAGACTATGTTGGGCCTCCAAGCGCAGAGGTTTGTAGGACAGCAGCAATTTCCCTCAAGTGGATGACCTAAGGTTTATCGAACTCAGGGAAGTAGAGGTTGAAGATGGTCTCTCTCAAGCAACCCTGCAATTAAGATACAAGAAGTCTCTTGTGTCCCCAACACACCTAATACAACTAGGAGTTGTATAGGTGCACTAGTTCGGCAAAGAGATGGTAAAATACGAGTGATAGGTGTGGCAAAGCAAGGTAATATAAATCTTTAATAAAAAGTGCAGCAAGCAAACATGTGACAAAACTGAGCACAAACGGTGTAACAATGGTGGAAACAAGGCCTAGGCTTCATACTTTCACTAGTGGCAACTCTCAACAACATTAACATAGTCTAATCACATGATATTTCCCATAAAACATGCAATGGAGACGCACTCGGAGGTCATTCCTTTGTGGTCAAGAGAGGATGAGAATTATGTAGGGCTACAAAAGCACACCTCAAAGTTCGTAGTTCTCAATCTATGGATTTCCCAATGTCACCGCGGCCATCCAAAGAGAGTACCACAATCACCACAACATATCTCAAGGATAGTCAAAGACAAGCACCAAGACTCTCAATCTTCAATCAACACACAAAAGAGGAAATCACTCATGATAATATTCTTCTAACCCATGTCCAATAGACCGCAGTCACCTTGGTCTCAGGGATTATACTAGATAAGATCAATTGAGTACATCAATCCAATACATAGAGGAAGGGGAAATATCATGGGATCACCCTAGATTAACATAGCCTATGATCACAACGAAGATAACATCATGGGAGAGAGAGAAGAACACATAGCTACTGGTAGAAACCTCTGCCCCGAGGGAGAACTACTCCCGCTTCATGGAGGGAGGAATCAACGTCGATGGAGATGAATCCGGGGGGCACTTCCCCATCCCGGCAGGGTGCCGGCACAGGAATTCTGGTCCCCCGAAGCTTGTTAGCGATGGCGGCGGAGATAGGAATCGCTTCTAGAAAAAGTGCTTCGATATTAGGGGTTTCCACCCCGAGGGCTAAATATAGGCGGAGGGGGGAGTCGAGGGGACCCACCAGGCAGCCAGGAGGCCTCCTGGCGCGGCCTAGGGTGGGGCCGCGCCAGGGACCCTCCTGGTCTCCTGGTGGTGGCCCCCCTCCGCTACCTTGGTGATTCCGGAAGCTTCCGGGTCGCTGATTTTTATCTGATTTTTCCGGATTTTTTGGAGCACTTTTAATGGCCGGAAAACTTGAAATACAAAAACATCAGAAAACAGCAACTGGCAGCTGGGTGCACTGGGTTAATAGATTAGTCCAAATATGCTCAAAAGTGTATGAAAGTTCAAGCAAATCATGGTAAAGTCACACAAAACATGCATGGAGCAAGCAGAAATTATAGATACGTTTGGGACGTATCAATGATATGTGGGCCCTAGTGCTGTTTAAATAGAAAATCATTAGATTAAAATAAACAGTGGCTCACAAATGGACCCCACTAGTCAGATTTGACCAGTCCAACACCTCTGTGTATGACATGTGGGTCCCCCTTGTCAATGCACTATTTTGGATAAGGTTGTGGATAATGTTGAATTAATAAATAAAATAAATTCTAGAAATTCTTTTAAATTGATTAAAACTTTGAAATTAATATCTTTTAAACTGTAACTCCGATGAAAATAATTTATACATGAAAGTTGATCAGAAAAATACAATGAATACGGATACACCACTAATATACCTACCACCCCTCTAACATACTGAACACGAGAATCCCCCCTCCGGGCCGTCTGCCGATAATCACCCGGAGCTGGTAAATCATCCCCGGATGAATTCCCGCTCCGAGAAAAGCACATTGTACTACGTTAGAACACCATTAACATTTCATATGTTATGCCATGCATCTATTTTCATATGATTGCTTTATATTTACTATTTCTCCCCCCTTATTCTTCGGTAGACCCCGCGACTGCCACCGACTACACCGCTGCTGAGTGCAACTACGTCGTCGACGACCGTACCCCTACCATCGAGCTTCCAGGCAAGCAGAGTCATTCTCCTTCCCCAGATATCGCTTATATTTTTCGTACATTTCTTGCACTAGGCATTGTTGTTGTTGCTACGTTGCTTACCTATTCAATTGCATAGCATGTCATTGTCGCCCCTTGATGTACCTCCTTTATCCTATGCTGCCTATTAATTATATATATTATATTCAGCAGTTAGTGTAACAGCCCAGTTTTCACAAAAATTAAAAATTTTGTTTTCGTTGTGAATTGTTTGATTATCGGATTTGTTTGCGGTGTTTGCATCCCCGATTTATCGATCGACGATTATTTTCCACCTCTTATCTCATATGGGACGGAGACTGACCTTTGCCACCCTGACACTCGACCTTTGCGACAACGGGATTCACCCGATCACCGTCGCGAAAACCGCACGAGACCAGCCGCAGCCAACGGAACGAAAACCCCGTTCAATAATTAAACGGGATATCTTTATAGCGCGCCGGAAAGTTTTCTCGGAACGGTTCCATCCCGAGTTGAACGCCGCCGGCTCGACGCGCTGATCGCGCAGTTCGAAGTTTTACCCGAATCAGATGTCCTGCGGACCCTCGGCGGTCAGAAACGTAAACACCACGCGCGCGAGAGAAAAACCGGGGATGTTTTCGCAGACTGCCAGCCACCTGAGCTATATAAAGACCACCACACTCCCACCTCTTTCTAGGGTTTCCCTAGCCACAAAATTGCAGCCACACCCCCAGATCTGGTCCAAATTTTCGTCCAATAGCCCCCAGTTCCGAAACCCTAGCCACCGAACCGTTCCCAGCCGTCAGATCTGAGATCAAATGGCTCAGATCTGAGCCACGTCGCCCCCAATGGCCAGCACATGGAACCGGGCCCCGCAGGGCCGAGCGCCGCCGCGCCGGGCCGCAGCCGGGCCGCGCCGCCCCGCGCCCGAGCGCCTCTGTCGGCCGGCCGTCGCCGTCCCGCCTCCGGCTGCCCTCCGGCGAGGCTAAGCCGCCGTCCCGCGCCTCCTCCTCCCTCTCCTTCCTCCTCCCCCGTCCTCTCACCGTCTTTCTTCTCTTCTCCGTGCAGGCCGTGCCGCCATGGCTGCCATGGCTTGGAGCTCGAAGCTCATGGCCGAGCCAGCCACCATGGCCGCACCGGCGCTACCACGGCCCGGATCCGGTCACCCTCTGTCGTCCCCAACGCCCCTAGCCTCTCCTCCGGCCGCCACGGGCACCGCCGTCCACCTCCAACCCGCCATGGCTCGGCCAGATCCGAGCAGCCCGAGCTCCCCCACCCCCTGTAAAATTCTAAGTCCCAGATTTTCTACTCTGTGTACCCGTTTTGTAATGCGATTTCCCATTGACTCGTAGGTCGGAACGAAGTGATTCTTTTTTTGTATTGTTGTGCTCTCTGTGCTCTAGCATCCATATTATGTGAGCATCTTGATCCGAGGTCATCTTGTTTGGTTAATTGTTGTTCAAACAGGGCACCAGATCGTTAAACTACTAAACTGCTGTGAATCTATCTGAAAACTGTTGCTTGATTGAAACTTCGGGTGACGATTGCTCCGCAACCGTACGTCGAAATTGAGTGATTCCTTTTGCGTTGTGTTAACCATTGTTTCTACTTCAGTTTCATGCGCCGTAATTGCTTGCTGCATCATGATTGTATCTTTCTCCAAAGTAGCTACCCTTCTGTTAGTGTGTTGCTGTTTATATTTTGTTGCAACTTCAGGTGACAGTTGCGTCGCAACCGTTTATCGGAATGGAGTGATTCCAATTGCATATTGTTAAGCTTCATGTCTACTTCCATTATATGTATTGTATTGCCATGATATGCTTGCTGGTCGTATAGTTATTGAGCTCCAAAGTTGCTATGCTGCTGTTTTTGACAGCCACCTCTGTTTTTCTCTAAGTCTGTAACGTCACGATGCCATGTTGCATGGTTAATATCTTTTGATCTATGATGCCTATTTGCATGATTCTTTTTGACATACCTTCCCTGTCATGTCTATTTCAGTTCCATATCATCTGTGAGCATGTTTGCATTGATTATCCTGTTTATGCATTGCTCTAAAGTGTGCTTTGTGATGTTGGCAGATTGTGTTCCAAACTTGTATTGCTTGTATCTTTTTAACCGTAACTCCGTTTGGGGTGTTCTTTATATGTAACTTGATTAGTTTTTCGTGTACTTTGTGTTTATGCTATTGTTTGCTGTTGTTAACAAACCTAAAATATGGTTTAGGACAGAACAGTACCAAATCTTTTAATTGTCGTGCGACACTTAGTGTTATGCCATGTTTAGGTTGTGCCTCACTTAAATTGACTAGCATAGATAGTTTACTTTGTGCTTCACCTCTTGCCATGTTTCTGTGCTATGCCATGCTTGCTTGAGTTGCCATGTTAATAACCGTTGGTTGATCACCTGTAGCTAAGCAACTTGAACCACCGTAAACGTGCGGTATCGTCGTGTGTGACGAGTACTCCACTTAACCTGTTACTAACCGCTCTCGACGGTAGGTGCGATGTCTCGTGTTGCCTTCTTGTTGATGCTTGCTCGTGTTTGCCTCGTAGTAATAGATGCTTGCTCGTTGATTTCTTTCCAGTGTTTATCGTCTTGTGTGCTTCCGCGGGTACCTCTCGGAGACGATGCGAGCTTGCGATCAACTACACCTTTGGAACCCGACTTATCAACAGGCAAGGACTATACATTACTTATGATCCATTCTATTTCAACCAGTGGTTTGCATGCTAGTCTAGGTTAGGTTCGATGTTTGATCCTACCACATGTTTACACCCTCTTTCAAACCGATACAGCCATGTCCCCTCCCAGCAAACCATGTACTGCTATGTTACTATTTCTCGTTGCTCAGCCCCTGCTTAGTATGCATGCTTAGGATGCTACGATGTTACCCTGTTACTTTTGGTTTGGGCTATCACATTATTATATTGTTGTTGATGATATGATTATTATAATGTTGACTATATTCGACGAAGGATGGAAGGTCTAGGCTATCCCGCCCCGACGCTTTGTTCCATTCGAGTCACCTAGGATCCGAGTTCCGGGTATTGGTTTTAAGACTGAGCGTGCCTAACCGCGTGTGGGATTTTATGGGGTCCCCTTTTCTTACCTACCTAGCTTCAAACATTTCTAGTGGTGGCCCAAGCTGATTTACCATTTGAAACCGTGTGTGTGCTGGTCAGCTGCCAATAGTTTTTAAACCAACCCGGACCAGTGAGGACATAGTTCCCTTGCTGGCCCATCATGACCGGCTGAGGACCCAGTTTCCCATGTGTGATTAACCGGCAATCCAAACCTGGAGTCATACGGTAGAGACCAGATCGAGAGCGCGGACGGCTCGTGAGCTGGATGTCGACTCACCGGGGGCCACCCGGATTTGTTCGTTGTTAGCTAAAGGGACCTGTCGTTTCGGATCTCTTGGAACTAAATCATATAATGGTTGCCTGTGATGGGTAGCAACTGAGAGAGATGGGCGTGCATGCGGAGCCTTGTAATGGGCAGTTGGTACACCCCTGCAGGGTTAAATCTTTTCGAGAAGCCGTGTCCACGGTTATGGACGACTTGAGACCTACTCCTTGTTCATAGACAACAACAACTGAGATAATCTTAATATAACTTGATCAACGTGTGTGTGCCTTGATTGCTTCTTCTTCGTCGGGATTCGAAGAGGAGGACAAGGATAGGATAGGTGTTATGATTGCGTTAGTAGTTGATAGCAAGACTTGTTGGAGGCGATTCCTCATCGAATGCTTGGCTTCTTACCTTACTCTCTAGATCGTTAGCCACTTCATAAATACTAATGCGGCAGCAACCTCAGCACTTACCCCTTCCTTACCGTAAACTACTAGTTGTCCTAGAATGACGAGTGATGAAGTACTTGCTGGGTCAGATGACCACTACAGTTGGGTGTTGAGTACCTCTGTACTCATGATACTACCCCCAAACTCTTTTCAGGGTTCTTGATCGACAACAGGTATGGTGATCGACGTTTCACGTGGAGACTCGACGACGACTAGTTAGGCAGATCCCGGCGGAGGGCCTGGACCCGTGTGGTTATGGGGATCGATGTTTTTCTCTTTGCCACTAGGCATTTGATTGTAGTCTGTACTCAGACATGTATCTTCCGCTGTTGTATTGTATTTGAGGCAGTTGTATGCCGATTGTATGAGATGTTGTATCCTTGTATCTGTAATGTTGTGATATCATGTTGGAAATCCGGGGCATATGACCTTGTCATATGTCATGGTGGGACCGATATGTGCTTCGTCCCCGGATCTGGATGGAAACATCTAGATCTGGAACAGTACCGCATATCGGGCCTTACAGTTAGCCCGGTGTGTCCTTCCTTCCGTCCGTCCGCCCAGCTCCAGCTCCTGCCCCACATAGAGACCAACTTTGAATTTCATCTTCCTGAACCAGAACCTACTTGGCGGTCTCGTCATTCTTAACTCCATGCAACGGTGGCGTCATCTAGATCCCCAACGCAGCACCATGGCCGGTTCGACCACCAACATCGACGACCGTGCGGGTGTGGGAGTTGGCGGAAGAGGAGCCAATGAAGATCCATAATGGAAACAATCGATATGCTAGAAAAAATCATTTTTTATTTTCTGAGTGCTAGAAATACGGATTTTTGTGGAGAACCTACTAAATATTATTGCAAAATAGGATCAAACAATTTTTAAGAAATATTAGACAATATTTTAAGTACAATTGACCAATTTTTTTGCATGTAAAATGTTTTTCATACACCACTCGTCAAATTGATATATTTCACCGATTCATCTGAAACCGATTCAAATTTGAACTACATGTATTTTTCTCGTTATTTAAAAAAATGATTTCTAGGTACAAAAGTACCAATTTAATCAGAGATCATACATTTTTTTTGCAAGAATCCACCTGCATCAATGAACGGTCATGCCCGCTGTAAGGCCCGATATGCGGTACTGTTCCAGATATCACAAAATTACAACTACAAGGATACAACATCTCATACAATCGGCATACAACTGCCTTAATACATACATCAGTGGAAGATACATGTCTGAGTACAGACTACAATCAAGTTCACCAGTCTTCTCCATTCTCTCGTCTCTTCCACGGTGGGTTCCCCTTGTCTGGAACCTATAGTGGGATTGAGGCTTCTCTGCTACGCGCACGCCGTCGTGCTGCTGCAACTCTGGTTCCGGAGGTCTGCTTCCGCCACCTTCGCTGGATCGAAGAACGGGGGTCGTCATCGAGTCTCTTATGTGTGCGAGTACTACGAGGTGCTACACGTGTGGAACTACACCCATCCGGGTGCTCAACACAGCCAGGGGGCTGTGAACCTTGATCGGCTACATCAACCACGTTTGCGGGAACGTTTCCCGCGCAACAGACTACACCCCGAGGTATGTTTCCGCAAGTCTTTCCGTTACAGCATTACAGCTAGATAGATCTTGGGTTAAGGGCGACGTTAGTTAGAAAAATTATTGTTTTCTGCTGCGAGACCCAATAGTGGTATCATGAGCTAGATCTATGCTTCGTTTTGCTGTGCGGACAGAACATGATAGAGGCGAAGGTGTCCCGATGTTTCGATGAGATGGTGGAGACGACTTTCACGATCCGACTACGAACGTGCGAAGACGTTGCGCCTTAGCGATCGCTAAACCAACTCCGAGAGGTTATTGATCCCGCGGATGCACGATCAACCTGACCACGAAGGTCTAATTCCTGCAAGCAATCGAAGAACAAGCAAGAACTAAGAATTGCAATCTGGATATTGCGAATATAAGATGAATGATTACGAAAGTTGGGGTTCCAATGAGGTCTTGGCCTGGTCGGATGACACAAACGAAGAGCTCGAAGTTGCGGCTATGGCTAACTTAAATCTAATTAAAACCCAAGTCTAAACGACGCCCTAAGGGCTGTATATATGGGGGAACAGAGGGGATTTTCCTGTCCCCTTGGAGGTGGGGTCCGAAAACAACCCTAACTCGGTTTCCCCACACATACGGACTCTAAAAACAGCCTATAATGTGGTATTTCGAAATTACATGGGCCCAGCCCAATTTTAAGGTGACGCAGCACCTATAATTGCCCTTGGACGAAAATAATGAAGTGGCATCTCGCGTATTTCGTCCAAGACTTCATGCGCAACTTATGGTGGCTTCAAAGTGCGATAATCACCACTGGAAGCTCCATTGTCCTTTCCCGCGCGCGCACCCTCTTCTCCATGCTTGATCCCGCTCCAATGACCATCCTTCTTGTCCATGCTAGGTCCTTCATTCATAAGCAAAACAAAAGTATCTAATTTAGGCAGCATCATATGTTCATGAACAATAGAAGTATTCGCAAGAAACGAAAGTACCTGATAATTTAGTTGACGTGCGCGTGCTCTAGTAACTGGTCCAGTATGTGTAGTTGGTGAAGATGTGGGTGTAACATTAGTAGAGATGTCCTCATCATCCTCCCCTTCTTGAATTGAAGTCGTCCTCGACGGAAGCTCATCATCTTCTCCCAAATAAGGTTTCAAATCTGCAATGTTAAATGTGGGACTAACCCCAAAATCTGCAGGTAGCTCAAGTTTATATGCATTATCATTAATTTTCTGTAAAACCTTAAAGGGACCATCAGCTCGTGGCATTAACTTAGACTTGCGCAAATCAGGAAACCTATCTTTACGTAGATGTAACCAAACAAGATCTCCTGGTTCAAACACAACATGCTTTCTACCCTTATCACCAGCAAGCTTGTATCGAGCATTCATTTTCTCAATGTTTTCTTTAGTTAACTCATGCATTTTTAATATCAATTCAGCACGTTGCTTAGCATCAAAATTAACCTTCTCCGAAGATGGAAGAGGCAGCAAATCAATAGGTGCACGAGGTAGAAAACCATAAACAATCTCAAAAGGGCACATTTTAGTGGTAGAATGAAATGAACGATTATAAGCAAATTCAATATGAGGTAAACATTCTTCCCACATTTTCAAGTTACTCTTTAAAACAGCCCTAAGCATAGTAGACAAAGTCCTATTGACTACTTCAGTTTGTCCATCAGTTTGGGGATGACAAGTAGTACTAAAAAGTAGTTTAGTCCCCAACTTAGCCCATAAGCATCTCCAAAAATGGCTAAGAAACTTAGTATCACGATCCGAGACAATAGTATTGGGCACACCATGTAAGCGAATAATCTCACGAAAGAATAAATCAGCAACATTAGCAGCATCATCGCTTTTATGACATGGTATAAAATGTGCCATCTTAGAAAATCTATCCACGACAACAAATATGCTATCCCTCCCGTTCTTTGTTCGAGGCAAGCCTAAAACAAAGTCCATGGATATGTCCTCCCACGGAACACTAGGTACAGGTAAAGGCATGTATAAACCATGAGGATTGAGTCGTGACTTAGCTTTTTGACATGTAGTGCAGCGAGCAACAAAACGCTCAACATCCCGTCTCATCTTTGGCCAAAAGAAATGTGTAGCAAGTACGTCCTCCGTCTTCTTCACCCCAAAATGTCCCATTAATCCTCCTCCATGCGCCTCCTGCAACAACAAAAGACGAATAGAGATAGCTGGAATGCATAGCTTGTTAGAACGGAACACAAACCCATCATTAAGCACAAACTTGTTCCACGTTCTACCCTCTCTACAATTCTGCAAAACATCTTTAAATTCTGCATCATGTACATATTGATCTTTGATTGTCTCTAAACCGAATATCTTGAAGTCAAGTTGGGAAAGCATAGTATAACGACGAGACAAAGCATCAGCAATAATATTATCTTTCCCCTTCTTGTGTTTAATGACATAAGGGAAAGTCTCAATAAATTCAACCCACTTAGCATGTCTACGATTAAGTTTTGCTTGACTTCTTATGTGTTTCAAAGATTCATGATCAGAATGTATAACAAATTCTTGGGGCCATAAATAATGTTGCCAAGTTTCTAATGTCCGAACAAGAGCATATAATTCCTTATCATAAGTAGAATAGTTCAGACTAGGCCCACTCAATTTTTCAGAAAAGTATGCAATAGGTTTAGCATCTTGTAATAACACACCTCCCAAACCAATACCACTAGCATCGCATTCAAGCTCAAAAGTCTTATTAAAATAAGGAAGTTGGAGCAAAGGAGCATGTGTTAACTTATCTTTCAATACCGTGAAGGCTTCTTCCTGTGTGGTACCCCAAGTAAAAGGCACATCCTTGCGTGTAAGCTCATTGAGAGGGGCAGCAATGGTGCTGAAATCTCTCACAAAACGCCTATAGAATCCAGCGAGGCCAAGAAAACTCCTCACTTGTGTGACCGTTTTGGGCTGCGGCCAACTCTCAATTGCCTCGATCTTGGCTTTATCAACTTCAATTCCCTGCGGAGTAACAACATAGCCAAGAAACGATACTCGGTCGGTGCAAAAGGTGCACTTCCCAAGGTTACCAAATAAACGTGCATTACGTAGAGCAATAAAAACAGCACGTAAATGATCCAAATGTTCCTCCAAAGATTTGCTATAAATCAGTATATCATCAAAATAGACTACCACAAATCGTCCAATGAAAGCACGTAAAACCTCATTCATTAATCTCATGAAAGTGCTAGGTGCATTAGTTAACCCAAAAGGCATGACTAACCACTCATATAATCCAAACTTAGTTTTAAATGCCGTTTTCCATTCATCCCCTAATTTCATGCGAATTTGATGGTATCCACTACGCAAATCAACTTTGGAAAACATGGTAGAGCCACTTAATTCATCAAGCATATCATCTAACCTAGGAATAGGATGACGATAACGAATAGTAATATTATTAATGGCTCTACAATCAACACACATACGCCAAGTTCCATCCTTTTTAGGCACTAATATAACAGGAACAGCACAAGGACTAAGGGATTCACGTATGTAACCTTTGTCGAGTAGCTCTTGTACTTGACGCTGAATCTCCTTCGTCTCCTCCGGATTGGTACGGTATGGCGCACGGTTGGGCAGCGAAGCACCGGGAATTAAGTCAATCTGATGCTCAATCCCTCAAATAGGTGGTAATCCCGGTGGTACGTCTTGTGGAAAGACGTCAATAAACTCCTGCAAAAGATCAGTGACAACAGGAGGCAAAGAAGGAGGCAATTCCTCAAATGAAAACAAAGCTTCTTTGCACACAAAAGCATAGCACACATATTGACTAACATCCAAATCCGAAATATCAACCTTAGTAGCAAGCAAAGTTGGACTAGTCAATTTAATTTCATTAGAAACAGCAGAAGAAGATTTGCTAGTAGTCTTATGTTGTTGCTCAAATTCTTTAGCTGCTATCTCATTCTCACTCTTATTTTTCTCCTGTTTAGCTTTACTAGCTCTAGCAAGATCATCTTTCACAATTTGTTCAGGAGACATAGGAAGTAAAGCAATTGTTTTATCCTGATGAACCAGAGTAAACTGATTTGTCCTACCATGGTGTACAACATTCCTATCAAATTGCCATGGTCTACCAAGTAAAAGAGAGCATGCTTGCATGGGTACCACATCACAATCAACATAATCAGCATATGCAGCAATGCTAAAGTGCACACGAACAGAACGCGTTACCTTAATCTTACCACTATTGTTAAACCACTGAATATAGTACGGATGGGGGTGTGGTCTTGTGGTGAGAGATAGCTTCTCCACCAACTCCATGCTCGCCAAGTTTTTGCAACTCCCTCCGTCAATGATGATGCGAACCGAACGTTCTTTCACCACTCCCTTTGTGTGGAACAAATTATGCCTCTGGTTTTGCTCGGCCTTCGATACCTGCACACTTAACACACGTTGAGCAACCAAACTAGCATATTGATCTGCATCATCAGGAGCCATATACTCTATATCATGAGCATCATCATGGGCACCCTGTTCCTCGTGAGTAATGAGAACTAAAGTCTCCTCATCATAGTCGCTCGCTGACTCATACCCACCGTCCGCCGTAATAATCATCACACGCTTGGAGGGACAGTCTTTTGCGAAGTGACCTCCACCTTGGCACCTGCGACATTTAATATCACGATCTCGTGTTTGCCCTGTGGAAGCCATGGATGAAGAAGAACTCGCTGCTGGACCACTCTGTGCACCCTTGAATGGTGGCGCTCGCTGTTTTGGTGGCTCCCTGTAAGAATGAGCGGTGGAAGTAGATGGTGGTGCAGCAGGACGTGTGGATGTAGAAGGTCCACGCGATGTCCATGATGTATTTCATCCTGCAGAAAAGTTAGGTCTCGTAGCGGCCTGTCGATCCTGCACTTCACGTTCAGCTTTACAAGCAAGATGAAACAAACGAGTAATAGTAGCATAGTCCTTGTATTCTAGAATAGTTTGTATCTCCCTGTTTAAGCCACCTAAAAACGTGCAAACATAGCTTCATTATCCTCTACTAGGCCACATCTAATCAATCCAGTTTGTAATTCTTGATAATATTCCTCTACAAAAAAATTTCCTTGTCTCAAACGCTGTAATTTTTGTAGCAATTCACGTTGATAATAAGGAGGAACCCAGCGAGTACGCATAGCATCTTTTAAAGCAGCCCAAGTAGCTGGAATATTATTAGCATGCAATCTACAATGTTCAGACCACCAAATAGATGCAAAACCCGTGAATTCACAAACAGCAGCAGTAACACGTCTATTCTCAGGATATTGTAAACATGTAAAGCGTTGTTCAGTTTCTAACTCCCAAGTAAGATAAGCATCAGGAATATATCTACCCTCAAACGGCTTAAGATTCAATTTAAGTTTAGGCACATGTTCATCATCGCGTACCTGAGGGGGTGGTTGCTGTCGACCGTGGCGAATGTTGGGACGTGGACGCCCAGCTGGCTGCTCATAGGCCGCTTCCTGTTCCACCTCCTCCTCGTAATCACCCTCGTAGTTGTCGTCCTGGCCGACGTCAGAGGCAGCAGCAGTAGCAGCAACTGCAGCAGCCGCAGGAGCAGCAGCAGCTTGTCTGCCCGGAAACAGAATACGTCGTGCACGTCGTGGTGGCGGTGGCTATGCTGGAGCGGCCGCAGGCTGTGCAGGTAGGCGTGCGAGCAACTCAGTAAACTTGGCGTCGAGCTTGGTGTCGATCATCTTCTCCACACCATCAATCGCCTCTGTAAATCTGTTCTCAATGTCATTCACCTGTTCAGACATCATTTGTGCAAATTTATCATGTAACGCTTTGTTTGTCATATTCTCCCAATCGGGTGCATCCCGCGCCACTTCATCATGGGATCCTGGCATGGTTAGAAGAAATAGAAAACACACAGGAATATGATCCTACTTCTACTAATGGGATGTGGGGTGGTGGAAAGCACAAGTCCGTCAAGCTTTTCTTTCGTTCTTACCGATTCTTACCTAGCAGCAGGTGGTGATGCACAACCAACGGGTCAAAACTCTCAGAGATGTGGTAGAGCGATGGCCAGGAGGTGTCAAAACGCACGATGTAGAATATATGTGGAGCTGTAGGAAGGCTGACAAGTATGGACGCAAAAGCTCAATAGTAATCAAAACAGAGATGCAAAGCTGAATAAACACTCAACGTCGGTACTGTGCTGATCCTAGGCTAGACCATACTAGAGACGCGAGCCTAAAACACCAACGAAAGAACGGCGCGGCACGTAAACAACTGAGAAGCACACTCTGAATTTTTTTTCCCTCTTTTTTTTTTTTTTTTTTTTTTGCGATGCGGGACTGCGGTGGCTGAAAAAGTGCGAAAAAATCACTATGGTGGCGAACGTCTCAAAATGAGTTTCTGGACCTAAGGAACGTATGGGCACGAAATTTTTTTACCCCCGAAATTTTTGGCCTAAAAACTGCTCTGGAAAGCGTGCCAGACTCTTTTTTTTTTTTTTTTGGAAATCACCGCCTTCTACGTACGACAAAAGATTGGTGAAATCCGACTCTAATCAACTCAAAACTAATCTGGCTACGGAGAGATCACAAACCGAACAAGTGATGGAACTCAACTCGGATTGGTAGGTCGTGGTGCTGTATATGGACTCGACTTGGCGGAACGTGGTGGTGTATCTGGACTCGGATTGGCGGAACGTGGTGATGTAGTACTGTGTGGCGGCGGCGTGACAAACTTTGATCAGAACTCGAAACTCTAAGGGAACTAGATGCTAAGATCAGCAACTTGACACAACGATGCAACCGTAAATTCAACAAAGCAAGTACTGAAAAGAAAACTGGACAAAGGCTAGGACTGTCTTGGGACGTGATGATCTAACCCTAATTTTTTTTGTTGGCTTTTTCGTGGACTGTAGGTATGAAGAACAGAACCAATCTAGACTATGAAAACTGGTAAATCTCACCGAGCAACCTGGAAATCTGATACCACTTGATAGAGGCGAAGGTGTCCCGATGTTTCGATGAGATGGTGGAGATCGATTATGGTGGAGACGACTTTCACGATCCGACTACGAACGTGCGAAGACGTTGCGCCTTAGCGATCGCTAAACCAACTCCGAGAGGTTATTGATCCCGCGGATGCACGATCAACCTGACCACGAAGGTCTAATTCCTGCAAGCAATCGAAGAACAAGCAAGAACTAAGAATTGCAATCTGGATATTGCGAATATAAGATGAATGATTACGAAAGTTGGGGTTCCAATGAGGTCTTGGCCTGGTCGGATGACACAAACGAAGAGCTCGAAGTTGCAGATATGGCTAACTTAAATCTAATTAAAACCCAAGTCTAAACGACGCCCTAAGGGCTGTATATATGGGGGAACAGAGGGGATTTTCGTGACCCCTTGGAGGTGGGGTCCGAAAACAACCCTAACTCGGTTTCCCCACACATACGGACTCTAAAAACAGCCTATAATGTGGTATTTCGAAATTACATGGGCCCAGCCCAATTTTAAGGTGACGCAGCACCTATAATTGCCCTTGGACGAAAATAATGAAGTGGCATCTCGCGTATTTCGTCCAAGACTTCATGCGCAACTTATGGTGGCTTCAAAGTGCGATAATCACCACTGGAAGCTCCATTGTCCTTTCCCGCGCGCGCACCTTCTTCTCCATGCTTGATCCCGCTCCAATGACCATCCTTCTTGTCCATGCTAGGTCCTTCATTCATAAGCAAAACAAAAGTATCTAATTTAGGCAGCATCATATGTTCATGAACAATAGAAGGATTCGCAAGAAACGAAAGTACCTGATAATTTAGTTGACGTGCGCGTGCTCTAGTAACTGGTCCAGTATGTGTAGTTGGTGAAAATGTGGGTGTAACATTAGTAGAGATGTCCTCATCAGAACACATCGGGGATGTGGGCGTTGATTCTACGATTGTTACCCTCTCACGTGTACTTGTTATATCTGTGGCATTGTTTGATGAAGCGGCCCCCGACCGACCTTACGCGTACGCTTCCGCGAGACGGGTTCCACACTTGACATACGGCTTGTACCGTATAAAGTGGCTTTGGGGGTGTATGTCTCTCTTACTTTAGCGGATATGGCATTTGCAACGGAGGGCCCCGTACGGGGTGTAATAGAGACAATCTATAATCAACGTTGTGGTTCAATGTTCGTAGAAACGGTTGATCTATGAAAAGCCCTAGCAGCCACGTAAAACATGCAATATACAAAATAGAGGCTTCTAACTTTATATTGCAGAGGGGGCTATTGTTGTTTGCTTAATCTTGATGTAGTGATAGCTTTGCTATGTGTTACTAGAAAGTAGTAAACAATCATCATGATGAAACAAACTTAAATGGAGACACTGTAGACTTAGTGCCACCATGATTATACATCTTAAAACTTTCTAGTATAGGATACACGACGGTAGCATTAAATAAGATGATCCCTTATAAAATGCCAAACATAAGTATTCTACCGAAGTGTGCACCACCTGGAAGGTTCTCTTTATGATAGGCAGGCCGTGACGATCGGGTGTCATACATACATTAGAGTTCGCATGAGGTTGGGCCTGGCAAGCCTAGCATATGTCGATATGGCCTTGCTAAGCAGCATATAACACTAAGGTCAATTTGGCGAGCCTAGCATATGTAGATATGGCCTCGGAATACTAGAGATCGAAAGATTGATCATGAGTCACATATAGGATGTGATCGCACAAACTAGTTGTCTACCTTTGAAAGTAATCCGTCGGCCGTTGTGATATTCGAGGACGGATAGTGAATCTAGATCATGTAATCACTAAAACTTCTTAGGGATGATTATTTTAGTGTGAGCTCATCTATAATATGATTATTATGAACTCATTGTTATGAACTAGTCTTAATTATTTTCCTTGAAAATATTTTGTAGAAAATTAAAATGGACATGAATCAGTATCATTGATTGGTTACTTTCTTACGTGGTGAAAGACTTAAAGATGATGGGTCAAATTTCGTTGATTGATACTTATACCTTAGGAATGTGCTCAAGAGAGCTAACCTCTTGTTCGTGATACAAGAGCGTATGGGAGACCCTCCAGTAGACAACATGGATGAAAAAGTAATGCTTGATTACCATAATCGTCGAAGGACTTACGCCATGGTTAAAAGTGTCATAGAAACTAGCTTTCCGCAAGATTTATGTGAACAATATGCGGATATGAACACATTTGACACAATCGACATGATGAAGTCATTGTTTATACATCAGTTTAGAGTGGCCAGATTTGAGTTAGAAAATGAGTTTCTTACCACAAAGATGGAAGAGAACACTTTTCTGAAAACTCACGTAGCCAAGATGCATGGGATACATCTGAAACTCGTGGAGGACTTTGACTATTGGACCACAGAGGAGTCTGCTATAAACACGGTGCTACACTCTCTTCCACCGAGTTACACAAACTTTGTCCATGACTATGTCGGAAGAGGTGAAACCTTCAGTTCTTTGAGTTCATGGTCAACCTCCGAGATTTAGAGGTTGAACCCATTGAAGGAGAAATTGTTGATGGAGAAGATATATGTTTGATATACTCGTTATAAAAGTTTGTTCCCTTATACAACATTTGCAGTTTAATAAGTATTTGATACTTGTTCTTTTTTATGAAAACAGGGCCTGCCGTTGCATGGACGGGAAGAGGTGCGATCCAGGATTGATGGCAACCAAGACAGTTGATGGCCACCAAGATTTCACCAAGACATCTATCCTAGAATTATACTTAGAGTATTAGATAAATCTTTTGTAATCGATTAAGTATGAACACTTAGTGATATGTCTTGCATCTCGCAAGACGAAGTTATTCATGTTTTTGAGAAAAGTTAGTTGTTCCAGTTTGATGAAAAAAGTGTGCTTATAGTATGATTGCAATTGAGTTTATATTATAATAGATGCATTTATATAACACTATAATTGTCAAGTGATATTCAATGTTTAATGATTGAGTTATTTTGAATAACAATAAAGTCAAAAGTCATAACTATATTAAATGCATGAGATGAATTCATAAATGATGAAGTCATTAGACACTCGATCTATTAATTCATGAATTTATTATCATCAAAGATGACTAATGACGGAGTTCTAGCAAAGTAGAAGTTGCGCCAAACATTGTACATAAATGATGTATTAACCAAGCGCATGAATAATCATTAAAGATGCTTCGCATGATTAATTGAACAAGGCATTCAATTAAGATCATAAATCTGAGATTACGGAATCACAGTGAAGTTGGATATAAGAATAAAAATCACCATGATGTGATCAAAGTGATGAGTATTATAATTGACATAAATGGGAGACTTTTGGAAATAATGCAACAAATTATGATGGAAGTTTAAAGTGCTCAAGCACCTGAACCATTCGTAGTCATATTAAAATGTAGTATGGTCTAAATACATTCCCCTTACACTAATGCTATTTTGAATGAACAAAGTTGTTATAATTTATTCAGTTAAAACACCCACTTCATGAAATAAGGAAACCATTCTGAATTTAATGAAGCTGATGACTCCATATGATGATGGTGTTAGAAAGTTTCTAGAAGTTTTATATGATATAACTTTCTTTGTATTAGAGTTGTGAGCAATTGTAAAACACACCTTCGCAAATAGCAAAACTTGTATTGCTTGAATTGGTGAATGAGAAGATGGTTCTGAGGAATAAACCAATGGGAGAAAAGTGAATTATTTGACCAGGGTGATTGACCCTGCCTCCAGATAACAGAGTAACGCAACGGAAAATGTTCCGTTGCAATGACTCCATGAAAAGAGGAAATATTCTATTGATGATGATCATGGTATATAAGTTAAAGCCTTAGTTTAAAAATAAGAAGATTGTCATGAATACGTTCTGTACAGAACAATAATCATGAGTCTTCTTAAGTGAAACAAAAGGGACACTGCTCATAAATTACGAAGGATTGATGGTTACCTAGGAAACGAGGAGAAATAAAATCATATTGAGTTGCATATGGGATGGCTCACATCCTATGAAATAAAGTAGTTATTTCACATTCCGAATAACCAGGAAGTTATTAAGAATGATGCAACACATAAAGGCATGATTTGGCACATAAAAGATGTTATGGATAAATTCAATAATGATTGACTACAGAAGCGTAGTAATGCTAAATCAATATGGGTATTTCATTCACGAACACTATGAAGGGACCATAGCTTGAAATTGCATCACATTCAAGTTGTGGAATTTGAAGAGAAGTAGCAATTGGCATAACGAAAGAATGTTTTGATAAGATGGACCATAGTACCTCAAGGCAGAAACTCTCAACCTTGATTTGATCAAGTGATTTTGAAGTAATCAAAATATTGAGATGGACTGCAATTTCATGAAACTGAGTGGGAGCTTTGGAGACTTCCTGAAAACTTGGAATGCAGAGAGCATTTTCTGAATGGGAGCTTTGGGAGCAATATTATTATGTCTGACATAATTAGAATATAAACTTAATAAAAGCTTACTTACAGATATATGTAGGATATATTTGAGTGGGAGCACAATGTCAATTTCATATATACACGATGATATATGTGAAAACAATATCATATATATACGTTGACATACATGGAGATTAAGGCTAATAAGATGAAAGGATTACGAGAATCTTATATGAACGAAATACAGATGTGTCACACACTAAAATCTATAAGGATAGATTAGGACACGTGTAATGAACATCAAAAGGATTGGAATGATATCCTAAACAAGAAAAGGTTCTTGTGGCTAGGAATTATATAAAGGATGTAAAACATTAATATCACAAAATAATGTTTTAATGGAAGAATAGGGATCCACTTTGTCTCAAGACATGTGATCCTATATGACCTTTGACATATGATTCTACCATAAAACAGAAGTTATGAATCCAATAAAAGAATGACTCAAAGGTTCTTAGAAGAAGAACAGGTTCCGATGTGCTTGATTGGAAAAACACAGAACCTGAGCAAAGTCCAAGCATTCAGTATCTGAAGAGAAACTGAGGACAATACTCTAAATGATAGAAAGATAATATACTTGAATGTAATACTGGATTACGATTGCAAGCCTTATTATGGGTCTATAGGAATTAGAGATATCACCAAAAGGAATAGAAAGAAAATGTGAGCTATAATTTCACGAACCAAAACTCTACAAAATATAAATATCTACTTAAGGAAGTAGAAGGTTGAATAAAGTTTAGCGTAAGAAGTTTAGACTTCTGGCTGAGTGTATTTTTCAGTATACATGACTATGGGAGTCCTAGGGACTAAAACCAGTTTGTCATTAGAGAATATTGTAAAATAAGAAGTCTCACTCTCCCGCCAAACTTATAATTCAGATAATGAAGGGTATATCAAGCATGTTGACCAATACCTGTTGCAAACGAACATACGAATCTGAACGGGTACAGATCGTTGACGAAACCTCTTCCATGAGCAAGCATGATCAATAAACACTTATATGATAAGATGATTATGATCGAGAAAATATGCAGCTAGATTATTTGCTATCTAGTGCAAGTGGGAGACTGTTGGATATATGCTCTAGAGGCAAATAATATATGATTATTCCAATATATCTAAATAAATTCATGGCCAGTTTCATACTGTGCTGGAACTGTATCAGTGAAACAATGATACAGGTGTGGTATAGAAACAACCAGAGTTCCTAGTCAGCCTCTCATGATGACTGGTTTATCGTCAACTGATGATGGTGGTTTCACGATCATGGACAATCAAGTCAATGGGCGGTAAGGTCACCTCATTGAATGAATGACGTGATGAACATTACCCAATGCAAGCATTGCAACATGATCAAATCGTAAAAGTTCAGTGTTGTAATTACAGAACGTAGTAGCCTGTTCCTTTGACCGTGAGATCACGCATAATTGCTATCTTCTGAGGATGCTTTGAGTGCATTAACCGTCACACTGAAACATGGTGACCATAAAGGTGTATCTTGGGCTATCCGATGGGATATGTTGAGGAGTGTTGATTCAAGAGCGGGATTTGTCAATCCATATAATGGAAAGATACTTCATGGCCAACTCGGTGAGATTGCATCCATAAAGCTGCGCAGCGTGTGACTAGGTCACAAGGATGAATATCACGAAACGAGTGAATAAGATTTGTCGGTAACAAGATAGAACTAATGCATTGGATGCAGTTGATCGAATCTTGGACTAATCTAGTATCGCATGACAAAGGGAATGGATACAACGTGCACGGTTCAATCGGTTACTTCCGGAATGCACAGGGGTCATTATGGGCATCCAGGTCCCGCTATTGATCATTGGCCGTAGCATTTGTCTCGGTCATGACTGGAGTGTTCTCGGACCGTAGGGTAACACACTTAAGGGATCGATGAATATCGGAGACCTTTTCGGAACTATCGGAGTTACCGGAGAAGAGAGAAAGACATACCGGAAAAGTTCCGTGTTGGTCCGAAGGTTGTTCGGAGTGAGCTGGAAGGAGTTCCGGATCATTAGGGGATGAAATAATATGTTTTATTTATTAATTAAGTGAATTAATATTTAATAACATTTTATTTATAATTAAAAAGTGCAATGGGCCAGCTTTTGACCTCATATTCAAATCACGAGTCACCTACCTTGTGATATTCAGTCCGATATCAGTGTCAATGCTTATGCCTGATGCTCTGAACCCCTTTTCAACATTCACCGTAGACCTCGAATGCATGCTTGTCCGCTTGAAACTTCTCATGCGTTCTTTTGTTTCTCTTGATGTATTCCCCTGAGTTTGAACTCGGGAAATACAATGTACCCCATTCCCTAGTACAACCTCGGCTGATTAACCTTGTACTGGTCCAACCCCTTGAGTTTTCCTCCGAACCTATTCGTAAGTACGGTGCAGCCCCGAAAGAAGGATGACAACCCGTCGAGATGCACTGATGCAGAGAAATGAAGATGTCAACTTGAAGGATTAACTTCTTCCTGATGGGCAACAAGAACCAGGAGAATCGTTAGAATGCAAAACCGAAACTTTAACCCTTACACTACCTTTTCATTCTCGGGACGAGAATTCTTTGTAGTGGGGGAGATTTGTAACACCCCGGGTGTCACGCTACAGTAATCACCTTATCTAATGCCAAGTCATCATGATTATGCTGATAATGATCACCCTTGATCAAGGCTTGTTCAAATTCAGCCCGATAATTTTTTTTTTCAAAACAATGTGGCAATTAATGTTCAACCAAAAATTGTGGAACCAATTTTATAAAATGCCAAATAATCAGTAGGTCATATTAAAAATGAAATGGGAGTTTATTAAAATGTTTTACTAATTTAATCAAATCAAAATAGTGTCAAATCAGTGGCATTTAATCCCATTTAAATAAACCAAAATTGCAAATGATTTTATTTTAGTCCCAAATTTTCAGTGGTAATATTATAAAGCATAACAATAATATTGGAGCAAGCTTCACCATTAACAAAAATAATTTTAGTGCTAAAAAAATTAAAACAAAATGTGGAGCATAAAGCAAAATAACAAAAAAAAGGGAAAACCTGTCCTACGCTCATGGGCAAGGCCCCTCCCCTCCCCACTGGACCGGCCCACCCCAACCCAGCCCCCTCTTTTCTTCCTCCTCCCACTGCTCATCTGATGAGGACATGACTACCATAGTTACAGCCACAACCCCTGCTAATATACCTACTGGAGCAATTACTAGAGATCGTGCACACCAATTAAATTATCAGGTACTTTCGCTTCTTGGTAATGTTTCTAATGTTCATGTGAATATGATGCTGCCTAACGTCGATATATTTCTGTTGCTGACAAATGAAGGACCTAGCATGGACAAGAAGGATGAGCATTGGAGCATGTTCAAGCATGAAGATGACGAGGACATAATTATCATGGATATGACCATTAATTCCTCTATATTTGATCAAGAAATGAATTCAATACAAAGGGGCATGATTGTGTGCTGTACAAGAAGTTATTTCACGTCACTTTTGGCCCAAGAGAAGATAGAGACCAAGTCTTTCACGTCATGGACTCAGATTCGGACTGCAGAGATATACCCAACTTCAAACAGCCGCCGTTTCTACATACGAACTCCAAATTGGGTGATTCTTTTTTCTGGTGATAGCTTATCTCGTCTAGTTTCCAACGCAATTGGTTTCACCTTCAAATTCCTTCGGAGCGTGGAGATATTGCGAAAACGGTGCGACCCAGCAGCAGAATCCGAATCAAAGTCCAACTCAATAGGTGTTGCATCACTCCACATGGGCCCAAGTGCCTTGTACGACCTAGGTTTAGTTTTAGGACTCCTTGGGACGTCCTTCCACCCCCTTGGCCTCCACCCTTTAGTCCTATATAAGTAGATCAACCCCTAGGGTTTTTCTTTGGATTTCTTTTAGTTAAAAAGACTGCTTAGCCAATTGCTGCATCTTCGTGTACTCGGTTTGTGTCCAACGACCAGATCAAGACCGCTTTTGGAATCCCAACTTTATTCATACTTCATCTACATATTCGCAATATTCAGATTGCTTTATCATAGTTCTTGCTTGTTCTTCGATTGCTTGCAGGCACTAGACCTTCGTGGTCAGGTTGATCGTGCTCCGGCGTGGTCAATAACCTTCAGGAGATTGGTTTAGCGATTGCTAAGGCGCAACGTCGTTGCACGTTTGTAGTCGGATCGTCAAAGTCGACTCCATCAAATCGTAGTTATCATCTCATCGAAAGATCGGGACACCCCGCCTCTATCAAGTGGTATCAGTTTTCAGGTTGCTCGGTGAGAATTCCACATCCATATATTAGATCTGTTTTTTATCACCTATCATCCACACAAAAAACCCATAAAAATAGGATTAGATCATCATATCCAAACCAATCTGAGACTTCGCAATTTTCTTTTCGGTGCTTTGCTTTATTGAATTATCGGTTGCATCGTCGTGTTCAGTTGCTGGTCTTAGTATCTAGTCCTTTAGAGTTTCGAGTTCTGTTCACGTTAGTCACCGCCGCCGCTGCACCATCATCCCATCCGCTGCCTACTTCTACCATCCACCATAGAAAAAGAGTTGAAAAAAGAGAGAAAAGAGAAAAAGGAAAAAAAGAAAGAAAAAAGGAAAAAAGAGAAAAAAGAAGAAAAATTTCTGATCTATCTCTAGTTGAACTCGTATTTGAAATCTCGTCGGAATCAGTTTTGAGCAGTGTCCACTAAAACGGGTATAACTTTGTCATCCGAAGTCCGTTTTGGCTCCACGTGTACTCAAATTAAAGATATTTCCGAGCCGCTTCTAAATAGTTCTGGAGCTAGTGTGTTATTTAAAACTCCAGATCGACTTCTAAGACGGACTTTTTGACCTCTAAATTTTCCGAACACAGTTTTTGTCAGATTTCGGGCTGATTCTCAATTTTTTTGACACCTCATCCGAACTCTAAATTGAGTGATTCTTATTGCGTCGGAAAGCTTAAGTCAGTGCACTATTGGAGGAAAAATATCAAAAAATTAGAAAATATATTTCAGAGGAAAGTTGTAGCGAGAATATTGGTGTATCTTGATTTGGAGCCTATTTTCACCATTATCTTTACTCTGTTGATGATCTTCACTTATATCTTGCTATTCAGAGCTACTTCATATCATTCATTGCTGCTAGTTGTGCTACGCCGTGACCACATTAGTGTTCTAGGCTCGCGTCTCTAGTCCGGTCTAGACTAGGACCAGCACAGTATCGTCGTTGAGCGTTAATTCAATTTTGCATCTCTGAATTCATTATTGCTGATATTTTTGCCACCATATTAAAGCCTTCCAAGCTCCACATATTTCTACATCGTGTATACGTGTGTTCACCTGGCACTCGCTCTACTTAATCTTTGGAGTTTTTTGACACCGTTGGTTGCCGATCACCACCTGCTGCATGGTAAGAACTAGTAAGACATTGATATTTGCTATCATGTGAGCGTTTTACCACCACATCCTAGTAGTTCATAGGGACATATACTTGTGATTTGTTTCTTGTTTTCTACTAATCATGGCAGGTTCTGGAGTTAAATCTTCTTGGGCGGCAACTATAGTTGAAGATTTGCCACCACCTACAACTACACAACAGTCACTGCAAAAGGTAAACACACATAAGCATGCACATGATCAGTTTATTGTTTCTATACCACACTTTCATGGACGTCTAAGACCTGATTTATACATTGAGTGGGAGTTTGAAATAAATGATATATTTGTTTCCCATAATTTTCTTGAGCATAAGAAAGTAAAAACTGCAATTAGTGCTTTCCAAGATTTTGCTTTTATTTGGTGGAATGAATATTGTAGTTTATATCCTGATTATATACCTAATACTTGGAATGATCTCAAACTTGCTATGCGATATAGATTCGTTCCCTCTTATTATACTCGTGACAAGGTTAGGAAATTAAAAAAATTAAAACAAGGTACTAAAACTGTTTCAGAATATTATGATGCTTTAGAAACTACATTCTTGCATTCTCTTTTAGAGGAAAGTGAAGAATATTTCATGGACATATTTTGGGAAGGTTTAAACCGTGACATTCAGGATATCCTAATTCATGAAAAGTGTTATCCTATGGATCGTTTGTTTCGTCTTGCTTGTAAAGCTGAACAGGAAATCGACAGACGTGTTGCCCAGAAGACGAACAAGCGGAATGTGCAAATACCACAAGTTGAGAAGGTTGTTCCTTCAACCACTATGAGCACTATCATAACCACATCAATTGTCGTAAGCACTCCTCCAATATCTGATCTATCATCACAAAAAGGTAATGACAAAGGTATGGATCTTTCCCCTCCACATGAGAACCTTGCTGATTTAAAAGCAACATGTGTTGAGCTATCCAGTAGTTTCATCACACAACCAATTTTCGAGAATGTCATAACTTCACATGAAGATGTTGCTTGCCTAATAGACTTTAATACATCATGTCTTGAGTTACATGTTGATTTGAGCACACCATCTATTTTGGATAATCATGTTACTATTATGAAACTGCCAATGCTTAATCATTTTGATATGACCTCTAATCTTGGTGATGATTCTGCGTCGAATGACTTGTTGCATGACTACTTAGTTAAGCCTGTTATAGCATGTCCTTCGAAAAACATTAACGTTTCTTCACCGGTATTGGGATGGTTTAATGATGAGCATTGTACATCTTTAGATATGAATAAGAGCTTCACTTATATATGCAAACTGAGTTGCAATACTTTCATGTCGTTTATGTATTGTGATGATCATATATGTTTATATTTCACGACATACGAAAGTTACTCATATATACATGTGTTACATGTCCAAAAACTAAGGGAAGTAAGAATGGATGACATATATATATACAACATGTACACCTTGTCTCTTTTGTTAGCCACATTTCAGATTAAGAAACGCCGGGGACGGCTTTATTTTCAAGAAGGGGAGGATGATGAGGACATGACTACCATAGTTACAGCCACAACCCCTGCTAATATACCTACTGGAGCAATTACTAGAGATCGTGCACACCAATTAAATTATCAGGTACTTTCGCTTCTTGGTAATGTTTCTAATGTTCATGTGAATATGATGCTGCCTAACGTCGATATATTTCTGTTGCTAACAAATGAAGGACCTAGCATGGACAAGAAGGATGAGCATTGGAGCATGTTCAAGCATGAAGATGACGAGGACATAATTATCATGGATATGACCATTAATTCCTCTATATTTGATCAAGAAATGAATTCAATACAAAGGGGCATGATTGTGTGCTGTACAAGAAGTTATTTCACGTCACTTTTGGCCCAAGAGAAGATAGAGACCAAGTCTTTCACGTCATGGACTCAGATTCGGACTGCAGAGATATACCCAACTTCAAACAGCCGCCGTTTCTACATACGAACTCCAAATTGGGTGATTCTTTTTTCTGGTGATAGCTTATCTCGTCTAGTTTCCAACGCAATTGGTTTCACCTTCAAATTCCTTCGGAGCGTGGAGATATTGCGAAAACGGTGCGACCCAGCAGCAGAATCCGAATCAAAGTCCAACTCAATAGGTGTTGCATCACTCCACATGGGCCCAAGTGCCTTGTACGACCTAGGTTTAGTTTTAGGACTCCTTGGGACGTCCTTCCACCCCCTTGGCCTCCACCCTTTAGTCCTATATAAGTAGATCAACCCCTAGGGTTTTTCTTTGGATTTCTTTTAGTTAAAAAGACTGCTTAGCCAATTGCTGCATCTTCGTGTACTCGGTTTGTGTCCAACGACCAGATCAAGACCGCTTTTGGAATCCCAACTTTATTCATACTTCATCTACATATTCGCAATATTCAGATTGCTTTATCATAGTTCTTGCTTGTTCTTCGATTGCTTGCAGGCACTAGACCTTCGTGGTCAGGTTGATCGTGCTCCGGCGTGGTCAATAACCTTCAGGAGATTGGTTTAGCGATTGCTAAGGCGCAACGTCGTTGCACGTTTGTAGTCGGATCGTCAAAGTCGACTCCATCAAATCGTAGTTATCATCTCATCGAAAGATCGGGACACCCCGCCTCTATCATCATCTCCACCCCGTCGAGCTTGCATGGGCGTCCATGGCGCGATGGAGCACGCGTCGGCCATTGGACGGTCGTCGTCAAGGTTAACCTTCCTGAGCCCCCGCGAAACCCTAGCCGCTAACCATTCCCCCCTCGCGCCTCCTCTCCTCTGTTCGAGCTCACCCGAGCCCGTCATGGTCGCGCTCGCCATGTCCGCCATCGTCGACGCGACCACCATGCTCCCGTGCTCCAAGACGATTTCCAGGAGGAGCGCCATCATCGTCTTCATCAACCCGCGGAAGGAATCGAGCTCCTGGACACTGCCTTGCCCAACCGAGTTGTCTTCCCCGACGGGATCGCTGCCGGCCGCTGTCTTCGCCGCCGGGATTCGTGCTCCCCCGACCTCCCCGGCCTCTCGCGCGCTCGCCATCGGACTCCCCTCGGTGAGCCGCGCCGGTTCCCCATCTCCCCTCCCAGGTTCCACGCCGTAGCCCGCTTCCCCGCCGTGCCCTGCTTCGGGCACCACCGCGGCCGCCATTGCCGATCCCCGCGCCCTGCCTGCGTCTAGCCCACCGACGCCCGCACCTCGCGCGTGTGTGCACGCCTGCGCGGCCACGCCCCGCTCCCCGCCTCAGCTCGCCAAATAAACCGGCCTCGTCGTGCTCTTCTCGCCGGTGGCCATGATTTAGTTAACCGTGGGCTAACCCCCCCCCCCCTTGATTAACGCTAACAAAAAGAGTTAAAGGAAATAATCCCCTCCCCCTTATGTGGATGACAGACGGGCCCTAGCCCTTTAAGTTAATTTAATTGTTTAATTAAATTACTGTAAATATGACACTTGGGCCCCACCCACTGTTAAGTTAATAAAGGTGCTTAATTTAAATAGGTATTAGTCTAGTGTATGACATGTGGGCCCAGGGCCTGTTTAACTTTAATAAAAATGTTTATAGATACTTTGAGGCTGACAGGTGGGTCCCCTTTGTCAGTTGACCAGTCAACAATACTGTTCTCGATAATATTAGGATTAAATAATAAAAGAAGTTCTAGATATTGTTTTAAATTGATTTAAACTTTAAAAATCAATATCTTTTTATCCGTAACTCCGATGGAAACACTTTATATATGAAACTTGATCAGAAAAATATCACGAATACAGATATGCTACTCATACCCCCATCACACCCCTCTAACATACCGAACACGGGACATTCCCCCTCCGATTGCACTGTCCGGTAATCACCCGGAGTCGGTAAACTTTCCGGATGAAATTATTCTGAACATGAAAGTTGTTCGGAATGGATCAACTAGCACGGATACACTATTCACATGTCTGTCAGATGTCTCTAACACTGCCGACATGGAACCTTCCCCTCCGGATCATCTGTCCGGTAATCAACCGGTACTGATGAGTCATCCCCGGATAAATTCTCGCCCCAAGAAAATCACCTAACACTGCGTTAGAGCCCGTTGCTTTGTATCTACTATGTCATATTTTTTTATTTCTATTATTGCCATGTATTTATTGTTTCTTCCCCCTCTCTTATTGTCCGATAGTCTCGACGTTCGCCGCGGATGCCCCTTTGAGCTTCCAGCCAAGCAGAGCTATTTTCCTTCCCCAGATATCGCCTACCTTTCCGTACATTTCTTGCACTAGGAATATGCTGCTGCTACTACGTTACAATCCTATTCAATTGCATAGCCTGTTTTTGTTGCCCCTTGATGTACCTTCCTTTCTCCTATGCTGCCTATTAAATTTATATTATATTCAGCAGTAAACCCTGCGCATTGTTAGCTAGGTTTAGAATAGCGGGCCGTGATTACTCTGGTGAGCGAACGCGGATTACAAAATATTATAACTGCAACAGGTACGGATCAATGCAGACGCCCTAGGGAACCTACAACGGCGAGACTCTGCCGAGTCGCTTCGAGTTTGACTTACGCGTGGAAGGACTCATATTTCACTCTCGTCGGCTTAGTAGCGTAGCATCACTAGGGTGATACGAGGGTATTCCTCTTTAGTTCATTCCGCTGGTGTCTCGGCACCACCGGGGTTATACGAGAATATTCTTCTTTAGTTCATTCCACAGATGTCTCTGTCGAACCTCTTCAAGTGTACAATCGAGGGTGATTCCTCCTGGTTTCACTTGATGGTAGGTACTCGAATCAACTGGTGTCCTTACAGGTAAGGAGTCGGGTGACCCAACGGTGCCCGCGCAGGGTATCTTAGCGGAACGACAGGTCAGGTGTATTCCACCGGTGTGCGGCGGGCCTGGTACTGTTTGTGGCCGAGAGGTATCCTGTTGTACGAAAGTCGAGCTCTTCAAAGAGAAAACGTGAGACAAGGTAAGGAGAAGGTTCACCTGGTTGGTAACCGCACAAGTTGGTGGGAGGTTAGGGTAGGCACCGACGTTACTGGTGGTCCTGACTGCTGTCGTTGTCCGTGACTCACCCAAAAAGGGACAAAGATAACTGTTGTCCCGACAGATAATAATAAAATGCTTAACGGCTCAGGTGGATGACTTGAGAGGCCGCAAAGGCTTGTACGCACTACCTTCACGTGGGATTACGGTGTGGGCCCTCCGCATTTTGGTCTCGTTCAAAAGCTCTGAAAGACGTCCAGTTCAGCATTGTGGCAGGGACGGATCGCGCTGTGGTGCTGGAATTCACCCTCCTCACAACGACCCGGAGAGCGAGGGGTGATAGGCCCATGACCCCCTTGCCCTTAGGGCTGTAGACCGGCGGGGACCTTTGTGATGAGCCGTAGGATGGGCCTCGGCGTGTCGGATAGCCTCGGTGGGGCATTCCCTAACAAGGTGTACGCCACCCTGGAGATCCGAGCGTGTAGGTTGAACAGTAGTGCACCCCTGCAGGGAGTTTGATCTATTCGAATAGCCGTGTCCACGGTAACAGGACGCTTTATGCTGAAGCTAGAGCCTACTACTACAAACTACTACTATTAAACTGTTGGTTCCGGTTTCTCTTCCTCGCAGGGATGTCGAGGAGGGGATCTCGGAGGCATTTATAATTATTGATAATTACAACTTACTAATATACAATGATGCAACAACTTCTGCTGCATTGTTACTTTATGCTTTATATAAACTGTTGGCTATTCTCTTCTCATGCTGCATAGAGTTGTGTTGTTATATCTCACCGTGAGTCCCTGATCTTGATCGTGTACCTTGCGTGTATGATTACTGTACACGGTCTGATTTTGGGGGCGTCACAAATGCCTAGTGCAATAGATAAATATAGACAGTTAGGCGATATATGGGAGAGGTGATGGGGCACTGCTTGCCTGGAAGCTCGACGGTAGGGGTACGGTCGTCGACGACGTAGTCGTACTCAACAGCGATGTAGCCGGCGACAGTCGCAAGGTCTACCGGAGAATAGGGGGGGGGACATTAAATACAAAGCAATCATATGCAAATAGATGCATGGCATGTGATACACGAGATAGCTTCTCGTCCCTCGTTGGTTACCCCAAGTGGAAGGTGAGATGTAGCGTAGCGGCAAATTTCCCTTAGCAAATTTGCTAAGGTTGAGTATTGTCCAGGAGGACTCCAACAGATAAAAGTAGGTGGTGAAGTGAACAATTGGCGCCGTTGACAATCTAAGGATTGCTAACTTCACCTGGACCTGCACACACAACAGATAGCTTTGCTCCCAGCGAGTACAGAGGAGTTGTCAATTCCTCCGTCCTTGTTGTTTACAAAGGATAAAACCCACGGGATAATAATGATAGTGATAGCAACTGAAAACTAAATACTGAAAGTAAATTGATAGTGTAAACAGTGGTGGAAGTATGGACCGGGATCCCATGATGTTCACTAGTGATGTCTCTCTCCCAAAAGACGATAAAATAGCCATGCGAGGTAAACAAACTATAGCTTGGCATATGACAGGATTATGTGCGCAAACCAATGCTAATTATGCAAAACAGAAAGGAAGAGGCTCAAAAGAACGGGTGGTACGCCAAGACAAGTAGACCGAAATCCATCTCCATCTACGAACTAATCATCCACCTTGAGATATCTATCTAGAACATCTCGCTGGTATTAAGTTGCAAATCCCACCCAAAGTGTAAACTCAAAGCAACGGACAACTGCATTAAAGAACTTTGCGTAAAGTAAACAATCCTTGCACCCGCAAGTACAAGCACCGTTCTTTTCCCCCTTGTCGCGAAAACACATCCCCTAGACTCATGTTTCTGTCACTCAAGCTAGTCATCGGGGGGCATGAACCCACAATCATGCATAACGCTCCCTCTTGGAGTCACTACCTACTACTTGGCCAAAGCAATAAACAGCAATGGAGAACATGCAAGAGTTACTCAAGAACATAAATATAAAAGAAGAGAATCAAATATATAACTCAATCACAATCTGAACATAATCTCATAATCCATCGGATCCCAGCAAACTCAGCATAGCAACAGCAGAAATATTACATAAGTGCCTCGATCATGTAGGGCAGCTCACGAGGTCTAATCCATGAAGAACAAAGAGGGGAGGAGAATATCACATAGCTACTGATCATGGACCCATGGTCCAAGGTGGACTACTCACGGTTCATCCGGGAAGCATCCATGGTGGTGGAGAAGCTCCCGGAGGTGATTTCTACCTCCGGCAGGGTGTCGGGAAGAGGTCTTCTGGTGCTCCCGATCTTGGAAGCACGGCGGCGGCGGAACAAAGGAGAGATCGCGAAGAAGGGTTCCGTCCCCGAGGGTTTCTCGTCACGGGGAATAAATAGGCGAAAGGTGGCATCCAGAGGTGGGCCAGGGGCTCCAGGGGCCTGTCCGCGCCCTCTGGCCGCCTGGGCCCCCCTGGCTCCCCTATCGGTCTCTTCGTGAAGCTTCCAGTACGCTGATTTTTCCTATATTTTTCCCGGAATTTTTCTGGTACTTTTAGTAAGGGGGAAATTTGAAATAGAAAAACAGAAGAAAGCAGGAACTGGCACTGGGGTGCACTGAGTAGGTTAGTCCAAATATGATCAAAAGTGTATGGAAGTTCATCAATATCATAGCAATACACACAAAAGAGGCATGGAGCAAGGATAAATTATAGATACGTTTTGGACGTATCAACATCCCCAAGCTTAATTCCTGCTCGTCCTCGAGTAGGTAAATGATAACAAGCATAATTTCTGTGGTGACATGCTAACAACCATATAAGAACTTTGTAAGTAAAGCAATCAAAGCATGCAATTCAATTCAAGTCATAACAGACAAGAGTCTATATCTAGCATTGAAACAAGCAACATAAGAACATAAAGGTGCAAGAGCTCTCGCTGTCCGTGACTCGAATGTCTCCAAATGGTGTTTACGTGCAAGAAAGGAGATAGGGATATACGAGAAAAAGTATTTTTATTGTTGAGAACTCAATCTACTAAAGTGTCACACTTGGTCTTCTTTGGAATCTTATCTGGACTCATCCCCAGACCACTAGCCAGGCACAAGTCAAAATGATCCACTCCTTTTCGATATTTTGAGCACTTATGCAATGGATGAGCATAAGGAAGAAAGTTGACACTTATGATGGCAAAGAGAGAATAAGGTGGAGGAGGAAGAAAAAAAGGTGTGAAAGGCTCACATCAATGAGGACAATCATAGTCGAGAGAAGGCCAAATGATAGATATGGTGTGAGGAGTAGGGATTGCCATGCAACGGATGCACATATGAGCTACGGTAAGCTCTCCAATGGAACTAGTGGGGGTGCATCCAACTTTCTTGCTCAAGAAGACCTAGAGCTCATTTGAGGAGGCTCATCATTGGAATATACAAGCCAAGTTCTATAGTGTGAAGGTCCCCACATAGATATATGCAAGAATGATAATCTCTATGGATTACAAGATATAAGATGGAGTACGAGTGTGGATCTTCTCAAAAAAGAATAGTAGTGTGCCCCTTCTCTCTTTTTATTTCTTTTTTTTCCTTTTTCTATTTTTCATTTTTTTGTATTTTTGGTGGCCTCAATGGCTCTTTCTATTTAACTCTCATTTGTCCTCTTTGGGATCTTTTAATTTTTCCTCTTTGGGATCTTTTCCTCACTTTAGGGGCAACACTCTATATATTAGAAAAAGTATAGAAGATCTTTCACACTTTACAAAGTACTCAAATCATAAAGAAAATGTAACTGTCATGATGTATGCAAATGTATGCCTCTGCCAGTGTAGCAGGATATGCAATGATACTAGCGCATCATGTAGCAATGATTAGGGCAAGGCCCAACTAGCATGCGGCTCATCGATCAAGCAAGTAGCATGTATGACATGAAGATCAAGTCATGAGAAGATGGATGTTGCATGGCAATGTATCTCAAAAAGGCTATGGAAATTCCTTGATAGGTAGGTATGGTGGCTATTTTGAGGAAGGATATAAGGAGGCTTATGATGACAGAGCGTATCGTGCCAAGGGTTTGGATGTACCGGAGAAGGTGGACGCTAACTCTCGGAGTGAGAAGAAAGCAATGCACGGCACAAGGAAGGCTAGCAAAATATGGGAAGGTGGAAGTGTCAACTTTTGAATACTCACATTAGTCCGAAGAACTCATGCACTTATTACCGGTAACTCTCAATCTAATAAGGAGGTTTACAAAGAGACAATTACCCCGAGGAGGAGTGTATGGGGGTTTGGTTATCCTTCCGCATCCTCGACTCATGGTACGTGAGTGTACTCTAATATTCGACCCTCAGAAGAGTAGTGATCCAACTAGTAGCTAAAGTTCTCAACTAATTTGTAGGTTTTTGAAAATAAACACGGATTTCCCAAAATACGACATCTATCACTAATAGGCTAAATCTCTTGACAGCAAAAGTCCAAACATTACTCAAGACAACACCTCAAAACTTTTGCAAGTTACTACTAAAAAAAGAATAGCAACCTCAATTACCTACTTCAAGTCAAGACACAAAACTCAGTGCAACAGGCAAACTCTCTAAACAAGATAAACATGAAAACTCAAGAGAGTTCCATCAACAAACTAAACAAAATCTCTTTGAAAGGATAAACAAGAAAGCTAAGAGCAAAGCATGACAGCAGCTACGGAAAGATAAAGAACAAACACAACAAAGATAAGCAGGAAAAGTCCTATGGTGTGTTCTAAATTTTGGAAGTGGAGCGTGTTTCTCTCCCACAAAAATAAAGTTGTGCTCTAACTTGTTGTGAACAACAAGCAAAGCTAAAGAAAACTGAAAACAAAACCTAAGAGCAAGACGCTCCAAGAATAACACATAACGCATGAAGTGATAAAAATATATTGAAACGAGAGATGAACTAATAATTGTGATGGAGAAGGGGATGCACGGGGGCATCCCCAAGCTTAGACGCTTGAGTCTCCTTGAATATTTCTTCGGGATGCATGGGGGCATCCCCAAGCTTGAACGCTTGACACTTCTAAATCTTCTTTCATCATCTTCCCTCGCACACTTGAAAACTCCCTTCATACACAACTCATCATAATCTGATTAGCGAGGTTAGTACCCATAATAAAAAAAAATCTCTACTGGAAATAAAGATAATCTTGAAGAGATACTGTTTGTCAAGAGGGCCAAAAGGTTTTTTCAAAGAAAAAGAAAGCTTAAGATTTGAAAAACGAAGAAAAGGAAAAACAGGACAGAATCTGTGAAAAACAGACGAGAAGGTAGAAACGAATTTTTTAGGGATACTTCTGCAACTCAAATCAAAAGACTTAGAACATACGAAAGTTTCATAATTGTATAGAGCACGCTGTGTAAACAATTCAGCTCAAAAATATGAACTGGGATTTTTCTCTGATTTTTCTAGTCACGAGGACAGAATCTGTTTTCTGGACAGCATGTCACAACTTTCACTCCCCTTGTCGTATGAGGCTATAAAAGACACAAAGCTTGAAAAGTAAAGATACAATGATGTTGCTACAGTAGTAGCAATCATCAAGATCACTAAAAACAGAAGAAAAACAAGAAGGAAGTCCTAAATTCGTTGCGGGCTGCCTCCCGAAAGCACTTCTTTAAAGCCATTAGCTAGGCCTGAAGATTATGAAAGATGCTCTCACAAGAATAAGGATTTGAAGCAAAAGAGAGCATAAAGAAGCAAATATGAAACCCATTTAAGCCTAACCCACTTCCTATGCATAGGCATCTTGATGAGGACATCTCTACTAATGTTACACCCACATCTTCACCAACTACACATACTGGACCAGTTACTAGAGCACGCGCACGTAACCTAAATTATCAGGTACTTTCGTTTCTTGCGAATCCTTCTAATGTTCCGGAACATATGATGCTGCCTAAATTAGATACTTTTGTTTGTCTTATGAATGAAGGACCTAGCATGGATAAGAAGGATGGTCATTGGAGCGGGATCAAGCATGGAGAAGGAGGTGTGCGCGCGGGAAAGGACAATGGAGCTTCCAGTGGTGATTTTCGCACTTTGAGGCCACCATATGGCGTGCATGAAGACTTGGACGAGAGACACAAGATGCCACATTAATATTTTCGTCCAAGGGTTATTATAGGTGCTGCGTCACCTTATTATTGGGCCAGGCCCATGTAATTTCGAAATACACTTAATAGGCTATTTTTTAGAGTCCGTATGTGTGGGGAAACAGAATTAGGGTTGTTTTCGGACCCCTCCTCCAAGGGGCCACGAAATTCCCCTCTGTTCCCCCATATATACAGCCCTTAGGGCGTCGTTTAGACTTGGGTTTTAATTAGACTTAAGTTAGCCATAGCCGCAACTTCGAGGTCTTCGTTTGTGTCGTCCGACCAGGCCAAGACCGCATTGGAACCCCAACTTCTGTTAATCTTTCATCTTATATTCGCAATATCCAGATTGCAATTCTTAGTTCTTGCTTGTTCTTCGATTGCTTGCAGGAATTGACCTTCGTGGTCAGGTTGATCGTGCATCCGCGGGATCAATAACCTCTCGGAGTTGGTTTAGCGATCGCTAAGGCGCAACGTCTTCGCACGTTCGTAGTCGGGTCGTGAAAGTCTACTCCACCAAAATCGATCTCCATCATCTCATCGAAACATCGGGACACCTTCGCCTCTATCAAGTGGTATCAGATTTCCAGGTTGCTCGGTGAGATTTACCAGTTTCATAGTCTAGATTGGTTCTGTTCTTCATACCTACAGTCCACGAAAAAGCCCACAAAAAAATTAGGGTTAGATCATCACGTCCCAAGACAGTCCTAGCCTTTGTCCAGTTTTCTTTTCAGTACTTGCTTTGTTGAATTTACGGTTGCATCGTTGTGTCAAGTTGCTGATCTTAGCGTCTAGTTCCCTTAGAGTTTCGAGTTCTGATCACAGTTTGCCACGTCGCCGCCGCACAAGTAGTCATCCTACCACGTTCCGCTAATCCGAGTCCAGATACACCACCACGTTCCGCCAAGCAGAGTCCATATACACCACCACGTCTCACGAGTCCGAGTTGAGTTCCACCATCAGTACGGCTCCTGATCTCTCTGTAGCCAGATTAGTTTTCAGTTGTTAGAGTCGGATTTCATCAAACTTTTTCCGTCCAGAGAAGGGGGGTGATTAGCAAAAAAAAAAAAAGAGAGAGAAAAAAAATTCAGAGTGTGCTTCTCAGTTGTTTACGTGCCGCGCCGTGCTTTCGTTGGTGTTTTAGGCTCGCGTCTCTAGTACGGTCTAGCCTAGGATCAGCACAGTACCGACGTTGAGTGTTTATTCAGCTTTGCATCTCTGTTTTGATTACTGTTGAGCTTTTGCTACCATACTTGTCAGCCTTCCTACAGCTCCACATATATTCTACATCGTGCGTTTGACACCTCCTGGCCATCGCTCCACCATATCTCTGAGAGTTTTGACCCGTTGGTTGTACATCACCACCTGCTGCTAGGTAAGAATCGGTAAGAACGAAAGAAAAGCTTGACGGATTTGTGCTTTCCACCATACCATATCCCATTAGTAGAAGTAGGATCATATTCCTGTGTGTTTTCTATTTCTGCTAACCATGCCAGGATCACATGATGAAGTGGCGTGGGATGCACCCGATTGGGAGAACATGACAAACAAGGAGCTACATGATAAATTTGCACAAATGATGTCTGAACAGGTGAATGACATCGAGACCAGATTTACAGAGGCAATTGATGGCGTGGAAAAGATGATCGACACCAAGCTCGACGCCAAGTTTACTGAGTTGATCGCACGCCTACCTACACAGCCTGCTGCCGCTCCAGCACAGCCACAGCCACCGCCATCCGTACTATATTCAGTGGTTTAACAATAGTGGTAAGATTAAGGTAACGCGTTCTGTTCGTGTGCACTTTAGCATTGCTGCATATGCTGATTATGTTGATTGTGATGTGGTACCCATGCAAGCATGCTCTCTTTTACTTGGTAGACCATGGCAATTTGATAGGAATGTTGTACACCATGGTAGGACAAATCAGTTTACTCTGGTTCATCAGGATAAAACTATTGCTTTACTTCCTATGTCTCCTGAACAAATTGTGAAAGATGATCTTGCTAGAGCTAGTAAAGCTAAACAGGAGAAAAATAATAGTGAAAATGAGATAGCAGCTAAAGAATTTTAGCAACAACATAAGACTAATAGCAAATCTTCTTCTGCTGTTTCTAATGAAATTAAATTGACTAGTCCAACTTTGCTTGCTACTAAGGTTGATATTTCGGATTTGGATGTTAGTCAATATGTGTGCTATGCTTTTGTGTGCAAAGAAGCTTTGTTTTCATTTGAGGAATTGCCTCCTTCTTTGCCTCCTGTTGTCACTGACCTTTTGCAGGAGTTTATTGACGTCTTTCCACAAGACGTACCACCGGGATTACCACCTATTCGAGGGATTGAGCATCAGATTGACTTAATTCCCGGTGCTGCGCTGCCCAACCGTGCGCCATACCGTACCAATCCGGAGGAGACGAAGGAGATTCAGCGTCAAGTACAAGAGCTACTCGACAAAGGTTACATACATGAATCCCTTAGTCCTTGTTCTGTTCCTGTTATATTAGTGCCTAAAAAGGATGGAACTTGGCGTATGTGTGTTGATTGTAGAGCCATTAATAATATTACTATTCGTTATCGTCATCCTATTCCTAGGTTAGATGATATGCTTGATGAATTAAGTGGCTCTACCATGTTTTCCAAAGTTGATTTGCGTAGTGGATACCATCAAATTCGCATGAAATTAGGGGATGAATGGAAAACGGCATTTAAAACTAAGTTTGGATTATATGAGTGGTTAGTCATGCCTTTTGGGTTAACTAATGCACCTAGCACTTTCATGAGATTAATGAACGAGGTTTTACGTGCTTTCATTGGACGATTTGTGGTAGTCTATTTTGATGATATACTGATTTATAGCAAATCTTTGGAGGAACATTTGGATCATTTACGTGCTGTTTTTATTGCTCTACGTAATGCACGTTTGTTTGGTAACCTTGGGAAGTGCACCTTTTGCACCGACCGAGTATCGTTTCTTGGCTATGTTGTTACTCCGCAGGGAATTGAAGTTGATAAAGCCAAGATCGAGGCGATTGAGAGTTGGCCGCAGCCCAAAACCGTCACACAAGTGAGGAGTTTTCTTGGCCTCGCTGGATTCTATAGGCGTTTTGTGAGAGATTTCAGCACCATTACTGCACCTCTCAATGAGCTTACACGCAAGGATGTGCCTTTTACTTGGGGTACCGCACAGGAAGAAGCTTTCACGGTATTGAAAGATAAGTTAACACATGCTCCTTTGCTCCAACTTCCTCATTTTAATAAGACTTTTGAGCTTGAATGCGATGCTAGTGGGATTGGTTTGGGAGGTGTGTTATTACAAGATGCTAAACCTGTTGCATACTTTTCTGAAAAATTGAGTGGGCCTAGTCTGAACTATTCTACTTATGATAAGGAATTATACGCTCTTGTTCGGACATTAGAAACTTGGCAACATTATTTATGGCCCAAAGAATTTGTTATACATTCTAATCATGAATCTTTGAAACACATAAGAATCCAAGAAAAACTTAATCGTAGACATGCTAAGTGGGTTGAATTTATTGAGACTTTCCCTTATGTCATTAAACACAAGAAGGGGAAAGATAATATTATTGCTGATGCTTTGTCTCGTCGTTATACTATGCTTTCACAACTTGACTTCAAGATATTCGGTTTAGAGACACTCAAAGATCAATATGTACATGATGCGGAATTTAAAGATGTATTGCAGAATTGTAGAGAGGGTAGAACATGGAACAAGTTTGTGCTTAATGATGGTTTTGTGTTTCGTTCTAACAAGCTATGCATTCCAGCTAGCTCTATTCGTCTTTTGTTGTTACAGGAGGCGCATGGAGGAGGATTAATGGGACACTTTGGCGTGAAGAAGACGGAGGACGTACTTGCTACACATTTCTTTTGGCCAAAGATGAGACGGGATGTTGAGCGTTTTGTTGCTCGCTGCACTACATGTCAAAAAGCTAAGTCACGACTCAATCCTCATGGTTTATACATGCCTTTACCTGTACCTAGTGTTCCGTGGGAGGACATATCCATGGACTTTGTTTTAGGCTTGCCTCGAACAAAGCAGGGGAGGGATAGCATATTTATTGTCGTGGATAGATTTTCTAAGATGGCACATTTTATACCATGTCATAAAAGCGATGATGCTGCTAATGTTGCTGATTTATTCTTTCGTGAGATTATTCGCTTACATGGTGTGCCCAATACTATTGTCTCGGATCGTGATACTAAGTTTCTTAGCCATTTTTGGAGATGCTTATGGGCTAAGTTGGGGACTAAACTACTTTTTAGTACTACTTGTCATCCCCAAACTGATGGACAAACTGAAGTAGTCAATAGGACTTTGTCTACTATGCTTAGGGCTGTTTTAAAGAGTAACTTGAAAATGTGGGAAGAATGTTTACCTCATATTGAATTTGCTTATAATCGTTCATTTCATTCTACCACTAAAATGTGCCCTTTTGAGATTGTTTATGGTTTTCTACCTCGTGCACCTATTGATTTGCTGCCTCTTCCATCTTCGGAGAAGGTTAATTTTGATGCTAAGAAAGGTGCTGAATTGATATTAAAAATGCATGAGTTAACTAAAGAAAACATTGAGAAAATGAATGCTAGATACAAGCTTGCTGGTGATAAGGGTAGAAAGCATGTTGTGTTTGAACCAGGAGATCTTGTTTGGTTACATCTACGTAAAGATAGGTTTCCTGATGTGCGCAAGTCTAAGTTAATGCCACGAGCTGATGGTCCCTTTAAGGTTTTACAGAAAATTAATGATAATGCATATAAACTTGAGCTACCTGCAGATTTTGGGGTTAGTCCCACATTTAACATTGCAGATTTGAAACCTTATTTGGGAGAAGATGATGAGCTTCCGTCGAGGACGACTTCAATTCAAGAAGGGGAGGATGATGAGGACGTCTCTACTAATGTTACACCCACATCTTCACCAACTACACATACTGGACCAGTTACTAGAGCACGCGCACGTCAACTAAATTATCAGGTACTTTCGTTTCTTGCGAATCCTTCTAATGTTCCGGAACATATGATGCTGCCTAAATTAGATACTTTTGTTTGTCTTATGAATGAAGGACCTAGCATGGATAAGAAGGATGGTCATTGGAGCGGGATCAAGCATGGAGAAGGAGGTGTGCGCGCGGGAAAGGACAATGGAGCTTCCAGTGGTGATTTTCGCACTTTGAGGCCACCATAAGGCGTGCATGAAGACTTGGACGAGAGACACAAGACGCTACATTAATATTTTCGTCCAAGGGTTATTATAGGTGCTGCGTCACCTTATTATTGGGCCAGGCCCATGTAATTTCGAAATACACTTAATAGGCTATTTTTTAGAGTCCGTATGTGTGGGGAAACAGAATTAGGGTTGTTTTCGGACCCCTCCTCCAAGGGGCCACGAAATTCCCCTCTGTTCCCCCATATATACAGCCCTTAGGGCGTCGTTTAGACGTGGGTTTTAATTAGACTTAAGTTAGCCATAGCCGCAACTTCGAGGTCTTCGTTTGTGTCGTCCGACCAGGCCAAGACCGCATTGGAACCCCAACTTCTGTTAATCTTTCATCTTATACTCGCAATATCCAGATTGCAATTCTTAGTTCTTGCTTGTTCTTCGATTGCTTGCAGGAATTGACCTGCGTGGTCAGGTTGATCGTGCATCCGCGGGATCAATAACCTCTCGGAGTTGGTTTAGCGATCGCTAAGGCGCAACGTCTTCGCACGTTCGTAGTCGGGTCGTGAAAGTCTACTCCACCAAAATCGATCTCCATCATCTCATCGAAACATCGGGACACCTTCGCCTCTATCACATCTTGTAAGAAAATAAATCAAAGAAGCACAAAGAAACCAACATAGGAAGGTGGAACAAGAACAACTTCAAAACTTTAAGCATGAAGAGAGGAGTTTTTGTAACATGGGAGTTTCGATAACCAAACTTTCCTCTCTCAAAATAATATTCAGTAGTATCATGAACAACAGGGTGAAATGCTGAAAGCCTGCCCAAGCGCCCAGCCCACCCAGCCACCAGGCAGGCAGCCAACCCAACTTCAAGTCACACATAGAACACGTGAGTCGTAACCTTAGCCAGACGCCGCACTCGGGGAACAAAGCGGGAGGGAGAGCCAGGAAGCCACCAAGAGGGAGAGCCAGCGGCCATGCATCTTGCGGTGTCTCGGAGTCCTCGGCGTCCTTGGCCTCGGCACGGCGTCCTAGGCCTCCTCGTCGGCCATCGCTCCCATCGCGCCCGTCTCGCCGGCCGCCGCACCTGTCCTGCCAGCCGTTGCGCTCGCCCCGCCTGTGGCTCAGCCCTTGTTGACGCTGCTCAGTGGTTGCTGTCGTTGCTTGTGCAGCTATCTCCTGATACGTCCAAAACGTATCTATAATTTCTGCTTGCTCCATGCCTCTTTTGTGTGATATTTCTATGATATTGATGAACTTCCATACACTTTTGATCATATTTGGACTAACCTATTAACTCAGTGCACCCCAGTGCCAATTCCTGTTTTCTGCTGTTTTTCTATTTCAGGTTTCCCTCTTATTAAAATTACCAGAAATATTCCGGGAAAAATATAGGAAAAATCAGCGTACCGGAAGCTTCGCGAAGAGCCCGAGAGGGGCCAGAGGGGATCCAGGGGGGCCCAGGCGGCCAGAGGACGCGGCCCCACCCCTGGCCGCGCCAGGGGGCGCCTGGAGCCCCTGGCCCACCTCTGGCTGCCCCCTTTCGCCTATTTATTCCCCTTGACGAGAAACCCTCAGGGACGGAACCCTTTTTCGCGATCCCTTCTCTGTTCCGCCGCCGCCGCGCTTCCAAGATCGGGAGGACCAGAAGACCTCTTCCCGGCACCCTGCCGGAGGGAGGAATCACCTCCGGGAGCTTCTCCACCACCATGTATGCTTCCCGGATTAACCGTGAGTAGTCCACCTTGGACCATGGGTCTATGATCAGTAGCTATGTGATGTTATCCTTCCCTCTTTGTTCTTCATGGATTAGACCTCGTGAGCTGCCCTACATGATCAAGGCACTTATGTAATCTTTCTGTTGTTGCCATGTTGAGTTTGCTGGGATCCGATGGATTATGAGATTATGTTCCGATTGTCATTGAGTTATATATTTGATTCTCTTCTTTTATATTTATGTTCTTGAGTAATTCTAGCATGTTCTCCGTTGCTGTTTATTGCTTTGGCCAAGTAGTAGATAGTGACTCCAAGAGGGAGCGTTATGCATGATTGTGGGTTCGTGCCCCCCGTTGACTAGCTTGAGTGACAAAAACATGAGTCTAGGGGATGTGCTGTTGCCACAAGGGGGAAAACAACGGTGCTTGTACTTGCGGGTGCAAGGATTGTTTACTTTACGCAAAGTTCTTTAATGCAGTTGTCTGTTGCTTTGAGTTTACAATTTGGGTGGGATTCACAACTTAATACCAGCGAGATGTTCTCGATAGATATCTCAAGGTGGATGATTAGTAGGTAGATGCAGATGGATTTCAGTCTACTTTTCTTGGCGTACTGCCCGTGATTTGAGCCTCTTCCTTTCTGTTTAGCATAATTAGCATTGGTTTGCGCATATAATCTTGTCAATTGCCCAGCTGTAATTTGTTTACCTCGCATGGCTATTTTATCGTCTTTTGGGAGAGAGACATCACTAGTGAACATCATAGTACCCCGGTCCATATTTCCAACATTGTTTACACCTTCAATATACTTTCAGTATTTACTTTTCCGTAGCTATCACTATCATTATTATCTCGTGCATTTTATCTTTTGTAAACAACAAGGACGGAGGAATTGACAACTCGGCTGTACTCGTTGGGAGCAAAGCTATCTGTTGTGTGTGCAGGTCCAGGTGAAGTAAGCAACTTAGAGTTGTGAACGGTGCCATTGTTCACTTCACCACCTTCTTGTATCTGTTGGAGTCCTATGGGTTCGATACTCTAAAACCTTAGCATCTTCGCTAAGGGAAATTTGCCGCTAGGCTACATCTCACCTTCCACTTGGGGTAACCAACGAGGGACGAAAAGCTATCTCGTGTATCAAGCAAATTTCTGGCGCCGTTGCCGGGGACTCCACTCTTCAAGACAGGGGAGTTTCACACTATCTTTTATCTTTGATTTTTAGTCTTGTTTGTTTACCTTTCAGTTTTTGCTTTAGTGTCTTTTATCGAAAATCAAAAAAATAGTTATCTTGCGTTTAGTTATCCTTTCTGTTTAGTCAAGATGTTAGGATTTGGTGCCTTGAGGGAGTCTGAGGTCTTAGACTTCCATCAAATGGATGGAGAAAATATGAATAAGGATTGGGATAGAATTTCTGATGCACATAGGAGAGTTATGCCTTGGATACCTAAAAAAATTGTGCTTAGAAATTTTTACCATGGTCTTTTTAGATGGTGCAAGCACTCTCTTGATATTATAGCTGAAGGGGATTTCTTAGCTTGTGTTGAAGCTGGAGCTCTTGAAATTATACATGGTCTATCTAGTTACTTTGTTTATGATCATAGTTTTGATACTGTTATAGATAGACTTGCTACTATTGAAAAGAGATTGGATGCTCTAGACTTGAAAAAGCAAAGAAACCCCAGCCGAACAAGAAAGATGTTTATGAGTTAGATGGTGACTGCGAACCCATTGTTAGAATTAGCATCTCTAACCAAGACTTCCTTGCCATTTGTGACATTGGATCTATGGTTTCTACTATGCCAAAAGTTGTTTATGATTATTTAAAATTTAACATGGACAAATTATCATCCTATCATGAACATGCTAATTGAGATATTTCTGAGATCCAGGGAAGGATAAAAGATGTACGAGTGACATTCCTTAAAGGGATTGCAATGGTTGATTTCTTTGTCATGAAGCCAAATATAAGAAACATAGTGCTTGGGAGGGATTTGCTCCGAGCCGTGAAAGGCTTCATTGATATAGGTAAGGGACAAATACGCCTACGCGTGAAGGAAAAAGGTGTGTACCCCTTTCCTAAAAGAAACAAGGATGAACTTGTTGAGGAACCATTTGAATCATATTACAACTCCGATTATTATGATGGTCTTTGATTCCTTCTTTTTGCATTAAACCTAGCTAATGGCTTTAAAGAAGCGCTTTCGGGAGGCAGCCCGCAACGAATTTAGGTTTTCCTTTTTGTTTTTCTTCTGTTTTTAGTGGTCTTGATGATTGTTACTACTGGAGCAACATCATTGTATCTTTACTTTTCAAGCTTTGTGCCTTTTATAGCCTCATACGACAAGGGAAGTGGAAGTTGTGACATGCTGTCAGGAAAACAGATTATGTCCTCGTGACTTGAAAAATCAGATAAAAATCCCAGTTCATCTTTTTGAGCTGAATGTTTTAACAACGTACTCTATAGAATTACGAAACTTCCGTATGTTCTGAGATTTTTTATTTGAGTTGCAGAAGTATTCCTAAAATATTCTGTACTACCTGCTGGTCTGCTTTTCACAGATTCTGTCCTGTTTTGCCTTTCCTTCGTTTTACAAACCTTAAGCTTGCTTTTTGTTTGAAAAAACTTTTTGGAAATCTTGAGAAACATTAGCTCTTCAAGATTATCCTTATTTCCAGTAGAGAAAAAAATATTTTATTATGGGTACTAACCTCGCTAATCACATTATGATGAGTTATGTATGAAGGGAATTTTCAAGTGTGCGAGGGAAGATGATGAAAGAAGATTAAGAAGTGTCAAGCGTTCAATCTTGGGGATGCCACCATGCACCCCCAAGAAATATTCAAGGAGACTCAAGCGTCTAAGCTTGGGGATGCCCCCGTGCATCCCCTTCTCCATCGACAATTATCAGTTCGTCTCTCGTTTCACTATATTTTTATCGCTTCATGCGTTATGTGCTATGCTTGGAGCGTCTCGCTCTTAGGTTTTATTTTTAGTTTTGATTAGCTTTGCTTGCTGTTCATAACAATTTAGAACTCAGCTTTCTTTGTGTGGGAGAGAAACAAGCTCCACTTCCAAAATCTAGAACACAACATAGTATTTTTTCATGCTTATCTTTGTTGTGTGTGTTCTTTATCTTTTCGTAGCTACTGTCATGTTTTTCTCTTAGCTTTCATGCTTATATTTTCAAAGAGCTTTTGTTTAGTTTGTTGCTGAAACTCTCTTGAGTATTCATGTTTATCTTGTTTAGAGAGTTGGCCTGTCGCACTGAGTTTTGTGTCTTGAATTGAAGTAGGTAATTAAGGTTGCTATTCTTTTGTAGTAGTAACTTGCAATAGTTTTGAGGTGTTGTTTTGTGTAATGTTTGGACTTTTGGTTTCAAGAGATTTAGCCTATTAGTGATAGATGTCGTATTTTGGGCAATCCGTGTTTATTTTCAAAACATACAAATTAGTTGAGAACTCTAGCTACTAGATGGATCACTACTCTTCTGAGGGGTCGAATATTAGAGTACACTCACGTCCCATGAGTCAAGGATGCGCAAGGACAACCAAACCCCCATACACTCCTCCTCGGGGTACTTGTCTCTTTGTGAAACTTCCTTATTAGATTGAGAGTTGCCGATAATAAGTGCATGAGTTCTTTGGACTAATGTGAGTATTCGAAAGTTGACACTTCCACCTTCCCATATTTTTCTAGCCTTTCCTGTGTCGTGCATTGCTTTCTTCTCACTCCGAGAGTTGGCGTCCACCCTCGCCGGTACATCCAAACCCTTGGCACGATACGCTCTGTCATTTTAACAACCCAGATTTCAAATAAAATTAAAAAAATTGTTTTCGGTGTGAATTGTTTGATTGTCTGGTTTGTTTGCGGTGTTTTCATCCCCGATTTATCGATCGGCGATTATTTTCCCCGCTCTTATCTCGTATCGGACGGAGACCGACCCTTGCCACCCCGACACTCGACCTTTGCGACACCGGGTTTCACCCGATCACCGTCGCGAAAACCGCACAAGACCAGCTGCAGCCAACGGGACGAAAAACCCTGTTTTATCATTAAATGGGTTATTTTTATAGCGCGCCGAAAAGTTTTCTCGGAACGGATCCAGCGCGAGGTGAACGCCACCGGCTCGAAGCGCTGATCCCGCAGTTCGAAGTTTTACCCGAATCGGAGGTACTGCGGACCCCCTGCGGTCAGAAACGTAAACACCGCGCGAGTGCGAGAAAAACCGGGGATGTGTTTGCAAACGGCCAGCCACCTGGGCTATATAAAGACCACCACACTCCCACCTCTTTCTAGGGTTTCGCTAGCCACAAAATTGCACCCGGCCCCACACAATAGCCCCAATTTTCGCTTTTTGCCCATTTTTCTAGCAAATTTGAGCCAGATCCATCCTGGACCGTCAGATCTCGCGATCCGACGGCCCAGGAAACTCCCCACCAACCACCTCCGATCCTCTCTCCTCTCTCTCTCCAGCCCGCAGCCGCCGCCGCCGCCGGGGCCGACCAGCCGGGCAGCCGCCGCGCGCAGCCGCCGGCCTTCCTGTCCTCCCCGCGCCTGACCTCCCTCTCCTCTCCCTTCTCCTCCCTCTCTCCTCCTCACCTCTCTCTCTCTGCTGCAGGAGGCTGCAGCCAGCCGAGGCCGCCGCCATGGAAGACCCGAGCCGGCGAGCTTGCCGTGGCTCCGGCCTCCCGAGCCCAAGACCCCGCCGGATCCGCCTCCCGCCCCTGTCCGGCTCCCCGCGCCGCCGCGCCGGCTCGCCAGAGTCCGGCGCCGCCGCCCGTCGCCGATCGGGTCGTGCCCGAGCGCTCGGCCGCTTGCACCCTCCCGTGGTGGGCCGGCCTCCTTCCCTCAGCCCACCAGCGCCGCGGCCCATCGCAGCAGCCGGCCCAGGCGCCTCCAGATCCAACCCCAGGCCTGATGGGCCAAGGCCCACTTGGTGAGGCCCACCCGTTATGTGTTTTTTTCTGAGAAACCTGTGAATTTTATGTTTTTTTTCTGAGAAACCTGTGAATTTTTCTAAGTCTGGAAAATATGTGCTGCTGATTCAATTTTGTGAATAGATTTGCGATCAAACCGTATCCCGGATGACGTTGCGCCCAAAAGGAAATTTTCTTAGAATTGTGTGTACTTCAATCCATCTTTTGTGAGCATTTCGATTTGAGGCCATCTTATTGTTGTTAATCTGTGTTGAAGTGGGCATCAGGCCGTTAAACTGCTACTAATTGCTGTTATGTGCTGCTGTTCTTATTTTATTGCAACTTTGGTTGATGATTGTGACACATCCATGAGGCCTATTGCATTGATTCTTTTTGCATACTGTTAAGCATCATGTCTACTTCCATTACATGTATTGCATTGTCATGATATGCTTGCTGGTCATCTAGTTATTGAGCTCTAAAGTTGCTATGTTGCTGTTTTTGACAGCCACCTCTGTTTATCACTAAGTCTGTAATGTTCCGATGCCATGTTGCATGCTTAATATCTTTTGATCTGTGATGCCTATGACCATGATTCTTGTTTGTACCTGATCACCATCATGTCTAGTTCATGTTCATATATTGCTATGTCATGTTGCTGCACTTTTGCATATTGTTTTGCTCCTGTTTATACAGCATAAAAATAACAGTTTCTCCCATGTTTCTCTGATTTTCACTAAGTCCTAGACCAGTAATGTTTTATTGCATTTTGCATGAGCTATAATTAGTTGTTCATGATGCCTTTTTGCATGATTCTTTTTGCCATGCCTTCCCTGTCATGTCTACTTTAGTTGCATATCCTTTGTGAGCATGTTTGCATTCATTATGCTGTTTATGCATTTCTCTAAAGTGTGCTTCCCGATGTTGGCAGATTGTGTTCCAAACTTGTTTTGCTTGTATCTTTTTAACCGTAACTCCGTTTGGGGTGTTCTTTATATGTAACTTGATTAGTTTTTCGTGTACTTTGTGTTTATGCAATTGTTTGATGTTGTTAACCAACCTAAAATATGGTTTAGGTCAGAACAGTACCAAATCTTTTAATTGTCGTGAGGTACTTAGTGTTATGCCGTGTTTAGGTTGTGCCTCACTTAAAATGACTAGCATAGATAGTTTCCTTTATGCTTCACCTCTTTAATGTTTGTGCGCTATTCCATGCTTGAGTGAGATGCCATGTTAACAACCTTTGTTGATCACCTGTAGCTAAACAACTTGAATCTTTCCAAATGCGCGGTATCGTCGTGTGTGACGAGTACTCCACTTAACCTATTAGTAACCGCTCTCGACGGCAGGTGCGATGTCTCGTGTTGCCTTCTTGTGATGCTTTCTCGTGTTTGCCTCATAGTAATAGAGTGCTTGCTCGTTGATTGCTTTCCAGTGTTTACCGTCTTGTGTGCTTCCGCGGGTACCTCTCGGAGACGATGCGAGCTTAAGATCAACTACACCTTCGGAACCCGACTTATCAACAGGCAAGGACTATACATTACTTATGATCCATTCTATTTCAACCAGCGGTTTGCACTCTAGTCTAGGATGTTTACAGCATCTTTCAAGCCGATACAGCCATGTCCCCTCCCAGCAAACCATGTACTGCTATGTTACTATTGCTCGTTGCTCAGCCCCTGCTTAGTATGCATGCTTAGGATGCTATGATGTTACCTCCTGTAACTCCTTGGTTTGGGATATCACATTATTATATTGTTGTTGATGATTTGATTATTATAAATGTTGACTATATTCGACGAAGGATGGAAGGTCTAGGCTATCCCGCCCCGACGCTTTGTTCCATTCGAGTCACCTAGGACCCGAGTTCCGGGTATTGGTTTTAAGATGGAGCATGCCTAACCGCGTGTGGGATTTTATGGGGTCCCCTCTTCTTACCTACCTAGCTTCAAACATTTCTAGTGGTGGCCCAAGCTGATTTACCATTTGAAACCGTGTGTGTGCTGGTCGGTCGCCAGTACTTTTCAAACACCCCGGGCCAGCGGGGACATGGTTTCCTTGTTGGTCCACCTTGTTCGGCTGACGACCCGGTTTCCCATGTGAGATTAACCGGCTATCCAAACCTGCGACAGACGGTAGAGATCGATTCGAGATCGTGGCCGGCTTTTGAGTTGGGTGTCGACTCACCGGGGGCCACCCGGATTTGTTCGTTGTTAGTTAGAGGGACCTGTCGTTTCGGATCTCTCGGAACTAAATCATAAAATGGTTGCCTTTAATTGGTAGCAACTGAGAGAGATGGGCATGTGTGCGCAGCCTTGTAATGGGCAGTTGGTACACCCCTGCAGGGTTAAATCTTTTTGAGAAGCCGTGTCCACGGTTATGGACGACTTGAGACCTACTCCTTGTTCATAGACAACAACAACTGAGATAATCTTAATATATCTTGATCAATGTGTGTGTGCCTTGACTGCTTCTTGATAGAGGCGAAGGTGTCCCGATGTTTCGATGAGATGGTGGAGATCGATTATGGTGGAGGCGACTTTCACGATCCGACTACGAACGTGCGAAGACGTTGCGCCTTAGCGATCGCTAAACCAACTCCGAGAGGTTATTGATCCCGCGGATGCACGATCAACCTGACCACGAAGGTCTAATTCCTGCAAGCAATCGAAGAACAAGCAAGAACTAAAAATTGCAATCTGGATATTGTGAATATAAGATGAATGATTACGAAAGTTGGGGTTCCAATGAGGTCTTGGCCTGGTCGGATGACACAAACGAAGAGCTCGAAGTTGCGGCTATGGCTAACTTATATCTAATTAAAACCCAAGTCTAAACGACGCCCTAAGGGCTGTATATATGGGGGAACAGAGGGGATTTTCGTGACCCCTTGGAGGTGGGGTCCGAAAACAACCCTAACTCGGTTTCCCCACACATACGGACTCTAAAAACAGCCTATAATGTGGTATTTCGAAATTACATGGGCCCAGCCCAATATTAAGGTGACGCAACACCTATAATTGCTCTTGGACGAAAATAATGAAGTGGCATCTCGTGTATTCCGTCCAAGCCTTCATGCATGCCTTATGGTGGCTTCAACGTGCGAAAATCCCCACTGGAAGCTCCACTGTACTTTCCCCCGCACGCACCTTCTTCTCCATTCTTGATCCCGCTCCAATGACCATCCTTCTTGTCCATGCTAGGTCCTTCATTCATAACCAAAACAAAAGTATCTAATTTAGGCAGCATCATATGTTCATGAAAAATAGAAGGATTCGCAAGAAACGAAAGTACCTGATAATTTAGTTGACGTGCACGTGCTCTAGTAACTGGTCCAGTATGTGTAGTTGGTGAGGGTATGGGTGTAACATTAGTAGGGATGTCCTCATCATCCTCCCCTTCTTGAATTGAAGTCGTCCTCGACGGAAGCTCATCATCTTCTCCCAAATAAGGTTTCAAATCTGCAATGTTAAATGTGGGACTAACCCCAAAATCTGCAGGTAGCTCAAGTTTATATGCATTATCATTAATTTTCTGTAAAACCTGAAAGGGACCATCAGCTCGTGGCATTAACTTAGACTTGCGCAAATCAGGAAACCTATCTTTTCGTAGATGTAACCAAACAAGATCTCCTGGTTCAAAAACAACATGCTTTCGACCCCTATCACCAGCAAGCTTGTATCTAGCATTCATGCGCTCAATGTTTTCTTTAGTTAACTCATGCATTTTTAATATCAATTCAGCACGTTGCTTAGCATCAAAATTCACCTTCTCCGAAGATGGAAGAGGCAGCAAATCAATAGGTGCACGAGGTAGAAAACCATAAACAATCTCAAAAGGGCACATTTTAGTGGTAGAATGCACTGAACGATTATAAGCAAATTCAATATGAGGTAAACATTCTTCCCACAGTTTCAAGTTACTTTTTAAAACAGCCCTAAGCATAGTAGACAATGTCCTATTGACCACTTCAGTTTGTCCATCAGTTTGGGGATGACATGTAGTACTAAAAAGTAGTTTAGTCCCCAACTTAGCCCATAAGCATCTCCAAAAATGGCTAAGAAACTTAGTATCACGATCCGAGACAATAGTATTGGGCACACCATGTAAACGAATAATCTCTCCAAAGAATAAATCAGCAACATTAGCAGCATCATCGCTTTTATGACATGGTATAAAATGTGCCATCTTAGAAAATCTATCCACGACAACAAATATGCTATCCCTCCCCTTCTTTGTTCGAGGCAAGCCTAAAACAAAGTCCATGGATATGTCCTCCCACGGAACACTAGGTACAGGTAAAGGCATGTATAAACCATGAGGATTGAGTCGTGACTTAGCTTTTTGACATGTAGTGCAGCGAGCAATAAAACGCTCAACATCCCGTCTCATCTTTGGCCAAAAGAAATGTGTAGCAAGTACGTCCTCCGTCTTTTTCACGCCAAAATGTCCCATTAATCCTCCTCCATGCGCCTCCTGCAACAACAAAAGACGAATAGAGCTAGCTGGAATGCATAGCTTGTTAGAACGGAACACAAATCCATCATTAAGCACAAACTTGTTCCATGTTCTACCCTCTCTACAATTCTGCAATACATCTTTAAATTCCGCATCATTTGCATATTGTTCTTTGATTGTCTCTAAACCGAATATCTTGAAGTCAAGTTGTGAAAGCATAGTATAACGACGAGACAAAGCATCAGCAATAATATTATCTTTCCCCTTCTTGTGTTTAATGACATAAGGGAAAGTCTCAATAAATTCAACCCACTTAGCATGTCTACGATTAAGTTTTGCTTGACTTCTTATGTGTTTCAAAGATTCATGATCAGAATGTATAACAAATTCTTTGGGCCATAAATAATGTTGCCAAGTTTCTAATGTCCGAACAAGAGCATATAATTCCTTATCATAAGTAGAATAGTTCAGACTAGGCCCACTCAATTTTTCAGAAAAGTATGCAACAGGTTTAGCATCTTGTAATAACACACCTCCCAAACCAATCCCACTAGCATCGCATTCAAGCTCAAAAGTCTTATTAAAATCAGGAAGTTGGAGCAAAGGAGCATGTGTTAACTTATCTTTCAATACTGTGAAAGCTTCTTCCTGTGCGGTACCCCAAGTAAAAGGCACATCCTTGCGTGTAAGCTCATTGAGAGGGGCAGCAATGGTGCTGAAATCTCTCACAAAACGCCTATAGAATCCAGCGAGGCCAAGAAAACTCCTCACTTGTGTGACCGTTTTGGGCTGCGGCCAACTCTCAATCGCCTCGATCTTGGCTTTATCAACTTCAATACCCTGTGGAGTAACAACATAGCCAAGAAACGAGACTCGGTCGGTGCAAAAGGTGCACTTCCCAAGGTTACCAAATAAACGTGCATTACGTAGAGCAATAAAAACAGCACGTAAATGATCCAAATGTTCCTCCAAAGATTTGCTATAAATCAGTATATCATCAAAAAAAATAGACTACCACAAATCGTCCAATGAAAGCACGTAAAACCTCGTTCATTAATCTCATGAAAGTGCTAGGTGCATTAGTTAACCCAAAAGGCATGACTAACCACTCATATAATCCAAACTTAGTTTTAAAAGCCGTTTTCCATTCATCTCCTAATTTCATGCGAATTTGATGGTATCCACTACGCAAATCAACTTTGGAAAACATGGTAGAGCCACTTAATTCATCAAGCATATCATCTAAACTAGGAATAGGATGACGATAACGAATAGTAATATTATTAATGGCTCGACAATCAACACACATACGCCATGTTCCATCCTTTTTAGGCACTAATATAACAGGAACAGCACAAGGACTAAGGGACTCACGTATGTAACCTTTGTCGAGTAGCTCTTGTACTTGACGCTGAATCTCCTTCGTCTCCTCCGGATTGGTACGGTATGGCGCACGGTTGGGCAACGAAGCACCGGGAATTAAGTCAATCTGATGCTCAATCCCTCGAATAGGTGGTAATCCCGGTGGTACGTCTTGTGGAAAGACGTCAATAAACTCCTGCAAAAGGTCAGTGACAACAGGAGGCAAAGAAGGAGGCAATTCCTCAAATGAAAACAAAGCTTCTTTGCACACAAAAGCATAGCACACATATTGACTAACATCCAAATCTGAAATATCAACCTTAGTAGCAAGCAAAGTTGGACTAGTCAATTTAATTTCATTAGAAACAGCAGAAGAAGATTTGCTATTAGTCTTATGTTGTTGCTCAAATTCTTTGGCTGCTATCTCATTCTCACTCTTATTTTTCTCCTGTTTTGCTTTACTAGCTCTAGCAAGATCATCTTTCACAATTTGTTCAGGAGACATAGGAAGTAAAGAAATATTTTTATCCTGATGAACTAGAGTAAACTGATTTGTCCTACCATGGTGTACAACATTCCTATCAAATTGCCATGGTCTACCAAGTAAAAGAGAGCATGCTTGCATGGGTACCACATCACAATCAACATAATCAGCATATGCAGCAATGCTAAAGTGCACACGAACAGAACGCGTTACCTTAATCTTACCACTATTGTTAAACCACTGAATATAGTACGGATGGGGGTGTGGTCTTGTGGTGAGAGATAGCTTCTCCACCAACTCCATGCTAGCCAAGTTGTTGCAACTCCCTCCGTCAATGATGATGCGAACCGAACGTTCTTTCACCACTCCCTTTGTGTGGAACAAATTATGCCTCTGGTTTTGCTCGGCCTTTGTTACCTGCACACTTAATACACGTTGAGCAACCAAACTAGCATATTTATCTGCATCATCAGGAGTCATATACTCTATATCATGAGCATCATCATGGGCACCCTGTTCCTCATGAGCAATGAGAACTAGAGTCTCCTCATCATAGTCACTCGCTGACTCATACCCACCATCCGCCGTAATAGTCATCACACGCTTGGAGGGACAGTCTTTTGCGAAGTGACCTCCACCTTGGCACCTGCGACATTTAATATCACGATCTCGTGCTTGCCCTGTGGACGCCATGGATGAAGAAGAACTCGCTGCTGGACCACTCTGTGCACCCTTGAATGGTGGCGCTGGCTGTTTTGGTGGCTCCCTGTAAGAATGAGCGGCTGAAGTAGATGGTGGCGCAGCAGGACGTGTGGATGTAGAAGCTCCACGCGATGTCCATGATGTATTTCGTCCTGCAGAAAAGTTAGGTCTCGTAGCGGCCTGTCGATCCTGCACTTCACGTTCAGCTTTACAAGCAAGATGAAACAAACGAGTGATAGTAGCAAAGTCCTTGTATTCTAGAATAGTTTGTATCTCCCTGTTTAAGCCACCCATAAAACGTGCAAGCATAGCTTCATTATCCTCTACTAGGCCACATCTAATCAATCCAGTTTGTAATTCTTGATAATATTCCTCTACAGAATTTTTTCCTTGTCTCAAACGCTGTAATTTTTGTAACAATTCACGTTGATAATAAGGGGGAACCCAGCGAGTACGCATAGCATCTTTTAAAGCAGCCCAAGTAGTTGGAATATTATTAGCATGCAATCTACAATGTTCAGACCACCAAATAGATGCAAAGCCCGTGAATTCACAAACAGCAGCAGTAACACGTCTATTCTCAGGATATTGTAAACATGTAAAACGTTGTTCAGTTTCTAACTCCCAAGTAAGATAAGCATCAGGAATATATCTACCCTCAAACGGCTTAAGATTCAATTTAAGTTTAGGCACATGTTCATCATCGCGTACCTGAGGGGGTGGTTGGTGTCGACCGTGGCGAATGTTGGGACGTGGACGTCCAGCTGGCTGCTCATAGGCCGCTTCCTGTTCCACCTCCTCCTCGTAATCACCCTCGTAGTTGTCGTCCAGGCCGACGTCAGAAGCAGCAGCAGCAGCAGTAGCAGCAACTGCAGCAGCAGGAGGAGCACCAATACCAGCAGCTTGTCCACGCGGAAACAGAATACGTGGTGCACGTGGTAGTGGCGGTGGCTGTGGCTGTGCTGAAGGTAGGCGTGCGATCAACTCAGTAAACTTGGCGTCGAGCTTGGTGTCGATCATCTTCTCCACGCCATCAATCGCCTCTGTAAATCTGGTCTCGATGTCCTGCACCTGTTGAGACATCATACGTGCAAATTTATCATGTAGCTCCTTGTTTGTCATGTTCTCCCAATCGGGTGCATCCCGCGCCACTTCATCATGTGATCCTGGCATGGTTAGCAGAAATAGAAAACACACCGGAATATGATCCTACTGCTACTAATGGGATGGATGTGGGGTGGTGGAAAGCACAAATCCGTCAAGCTTTTCTTACGTTCTTACCGATTCTTACCTAGCAGCAGGTGGTGATGTACAACCAACGGGTCAAAACTCTCAGAGATGTGGTAGAGCGATGGCCAGGCGGTGTCAAAACGCACGATGTAGAATATATGTGGAGCTGTAGGAAGGCTGACAAGTATGGTAGGAAAAACTCAACAATAATCAAAACAGAGATGCAAAGCTAAATAAACACTCAACGTCGGTACTGTGCAGATCCTAGGCTAGACCGTACTAGAGACGCGAGCCTAAAACACCAACGAAAGCACGGCGTGGCACGTAACAACTGTGAAGCACACTCTGAAAAAAAAAATTCTCTCTTTTTTTTTTTTTTTTTTTTTTTGGAAATCACCCTCTTCTACGTACGACAAAAGATTGGTGAAATCCGACTCTAATCAACTCAAAACTATTCTGGCTACGGAGATATCAGGAACCGTACTGATGGTGGAACTGAAGTCGGACTCGTGAGACGTGGTGGTGTATATGGACTCTGCTTGGCGGAACGTGGTGGTGTATCTGGACTCGGATTGGCGGAACGTGGTAGGATGACTACTGGTGCGGCGGCGACGTGGCAAACTGTGATCAGAACTCGAAACTCTAAGGGAACTAGACGCTAAGATCAGCAACTCGACACAACGATGCAACCGCAAATTCAACAATGCAAACTACTGTAAAGAAAACTGGACAAAGGCTCGGACTGTTTTGGGACGTGATGATCTAACCCTAATTTTTTTTTTTGGCTTTTTCGTGGACTGTAGGTATGAAGAACAGAACCAATCTAGACTACGAAAACTGGTAAATCTCACCGAGCAACCTGGAAATCTGATACCACTTGATAGAGGCGAAGGTGTCCCGATGTTTCGATGAGATGGTGGAGATCGATTATGGTGGAGGCGACTTTCACGATCCGACTACGAACGTGCGAAGACGTTGCGCCTTAGCGATCGCTAAACCAACTCCGAGAGGTTATTGATCCCGCGGATGCACGATCAACCTGACCACGAAGGTCTAATTCCTGCAAGCAATCGAAGAACAAGCAAGAACTAAAAATTGCAATCTGGATATTGTGAATATAAGATGAATGATTACGAAAGTTGGGGTTCCAATGAGGTCTTGGCCTGGTCGGATGACACAAACGAAGAGCTCGAAGTTGCGGCTACGGCTAACTTATATCTAATTAAAACCCAAGTCTAAACGACGCCCTAAGGGCTGTATATATGGGGGAACAGAGGGGATTTTCGTGACCCCTTGGAGGTGGGGTCCGAAAACAACCCTAACTCGGTTTCCCCACACATACGGACTCTAAAAACAGCCTATAATGTGGTATTTCGAAATTACATGGGCCCAGCCCAATATTAAGGTGACGCAACACCTATAATTGCTCTTGGACGAAAATAATGAAGTGGCATCTCGTGTATTCCGTCCAAGCCTTCATGCATGCCTTATGGTGGCTTCAACGTGCGAAAATCCCCACTGGAAGCTCCACTGTACTTTCCCCCGCGCGCACCTTCTTCTCCATTCTTGATCCCGCTCCAATGACCATCCTTCTTGTCCATGCTAGGTCCTTCATTCATAACCAAAACAAAAGTATCTAATTTAGGCAGCATCATATGTTCATGAAAAATAGAAGGATTCGCAAGAAACGAAAGTACCTGATAATTTAGTTGACGTGCACGTGCTCTAGTAACTGGTCCAGTATGTGTAGTTGGTGAGGGTATGGGTGTAACATTAGTAGGGATGTCCTCATCACTTCTTCTTCGTCGGGATGCGAAGAGGAGGACAAGGATAGAATAGGTGTTATATTTGCGTAAGTAGTTGATAGCAAGACTTGTTGGAGGCGATTCCTCATCGAATTCTTGGCTTCTTATCTTACTCTCTAGATCGTTAGCCACTTCATAAATGCTAGTGCGGCAGCAACCTCACCACTTACCCCATCCTTACCGTAAACTACTAGTTGTCCTAGAATGACGAGTGATGAAGTCCTTGCTGGGTCAGATGACCACTACAGTTGGATGCTGAGTACTTTTGTACTCATGATACTACCCCCAAACTCTTTTCAGGGTTCTTGATCGACAACAGGTATGGTGACCGACGTTTCACGTGGAGACTCGACGACGACTAGTTAGGCGGATCCCGGCGGAGGGCCTGGACCCGTGTGGTTATGGGGATCGATGTTTTTCTCTGTGCAAGTAGGCATTTGATTGTAGTCTGTACTCAGACATGTATCTTCCGCTGTTGTATTGTATTAAGGCAATTGTATGCCGATTGTATGAGATGTTGTACCCTTGTATCTATAATGTTGTGATATCATGTTGGAAATCCGTGGCATATGGCTATGTCATATGTCGCGGTGGGACCGATATGTGCTTCGTCCCCGGATCTGGATGGAAACATCTAGATCTGGAACAGTACCGCATATCGGGCCTTACAGTCATCATAAAACTCCTTATATCCTTCCTCAAAACAGCCACCATACCTACCTATCAAGGCATTTCCATAGCCTTTCCGAGATACATTGCCACGCAACATCCATCTTCTCATGACTTGATCTTCATGTCATACATGCTACTTGCTTGATCGATGAGCCGCATGCTAGTTGGGCCTTGCCCTAATCATTGCTACATGACGCGCTAGTATCATTGCATATTCTGCTACAATGGCAGAGGCATACATTTGCATACATCATGATAGTTACATCTTCTTTATGATTTGAGTACTTTGTAAAGTGTGAAAGATCTTCTATACTTTTTGTAATATATAGAGTGTTTCCCCTAAAGTGAGGAAAAGATCCCAAAGTGGACAAATCAAAAGATCCCAAAGAGGAAAAAATTAAAAGATCCCAAAGAGGAAAAATGAGAGAAATAGAAAGAGCCATTGAGGCCACCAAAAGAAGAAGAGAAAAACAAATAAAAAGAGAGAAGGGGGCACACTACTATTCCTTTTGAGAGATCCACACTCGTACTCCCTCTTATATCTTGTACTCCATAGAGATTATCATTCATGCATATAGCTATGTGGGGACCTTCACACTATAGAACTTGGCTTGTATATTCCAATGATGAGCCTCCTCAAATGAGCTCTAGGTCTTCTTGAGCAAGCAAGTTGGATGCAACCCCACTAGTTCCATTGGAGAGCTTACCTTAGCTCATATGTGCATCCGTTGCATGGCAATCCCTACTCCTCACATCATATCTATCATTTGGCTTTCTCTCGCCTATGATTGTCCTCATTGATGTGAGCCTTTCTCACCTTTTTGTCTTCCTCCTCCACCATATTCTCTCTTTGCCATCCTAAGTGTCAACTTTCTTGCTTACGCACATCCATTGCATGAGTGCTCAAAATGTCGAAAAGGAGTGGATCATTTTGACTTGTACCTGGCTAGTGGTCTGGGATGAGTCAAGATAAGATTCCAAAGAAGACCAAGTGTGAAACTTTAGTAGACTGAGTTCTCAACACAAAAATACTTTTTCTCGTGTATCCCTATCCCCTTTCTGGCACGCAAACACCATTTGGAGACATTCGAGTCACGGACAGCGAGAACTCTTGCACCTTTATGTTCTTATGTTTCTTGTTTCAATGCCAAATATAGACTCTTGCCTGTTATGACTTGAATTGAATTACATACCTTGATTGCTTTACTTAAAAAGTTCTTATATGGTTTGTGATAGGGGCGGAGGTGTCCCGATGTTTCGATGAGATGGTGGAGATCGATTATGGTGGAGGCAACTTTCACGATCCGACTACGAACGTGCGAAGACGTTACGCCTTAGCGATCGCTAAACCAACTCCGAGAGGTTATTGATCCCGCAGATGCACGATCAACCTGACCACAAAGGTCTAATTCCTGCAAGCAATCGAAGAACAAGCAAGAACTAAGAATTGCAATCTGGATATTGCGACTATAAGATGAATGATTACGAAAGTTGGGGTTCCAATGAGGTCTTGGCCTGGTCGGATGACACAAACGAAGAGCTCGAAGTTGCGGCTATGGCTAACTTATGTCTAATTAAAACCCAAGTCTAAACGACGCCCTAAGGGCTGTATATATGGGGGAACAGAGGGGATTTTCGTGACCCCTTGGAGGTGGGGTCCGAAAACAACCCTAACTCGGTTTCCCCACACATACGGACTCTAAAAACAGCCTATAAGGTGGTATTTCGAAATTACATGGGCCCAGCCCAATATTAAGGTGACGCAGCACCTATAATTGCCCTTGGACGAAAATAATGAAGTGGCATCTCGCGTATTTCGTCCAAGACTTCATGCGCGCCTTATGGTGGCTTCAAAGTGCGATAATCACCACTGGAAGCTCCGCTGTCCTTTCCCGCGCGCGCACCTTCTTCTCCATGCTTGATCCCGCTCCAATGACCATCCTTCTTGTCCATGCTAGGTCCTTCATTCATAAGCAAAACAAAAGTATCTAATTTAGGCAGTATCATATGTTCATGAACAATAGAAGGATTCGCAAGAAACGAAAGTACCTGATAATTTAGTTGACGTGCACGAGCTCTAGTAACTGGTCCAATATGTGTAGTTGGTGAGGATATGGGTGTAACATTAGTAGGGATGTCCTCATCATCCTCCCCTTCTTGAATTGAAGTCGTCCTCGACGGAAGCTCATCATCTTCTCCCAAATAAGGCTTCAAATCTGCAATATTAAATGTGGGACTAACCCCAAAGGCTGCAGGTAGCTCAAGTTTATATGCATTATCATTAATTTTCTGCAAAACCTTAAAGGGACCATCAGCTCGAGGCATTAACTTAGACTTGCGCAAATCAGGAAACCTATCTTTACGTAGATGTAACCAAACAAGATCTCCGGGTTCAAACACAACATGCTTTCGACCCCTATCACCAGCAAGCTTGTATCTAGCATTCATGCGCTCAATGTTTTCTTTAGTTAACTCATGCATTTTTAATATCAATTCAGCACGTTGCGTAGCATCAAAATTAACCTTCTCCGAAGATGGAAGAGGTAGCAAATCAATAGGTGCACGAGGTAGAAAACCATAAACAATCTCAAAAGGGCACATTTTAGTGGTAGAATGCAATGAACGATTATAAGCAAATTCAATATGAGGTAAACATTCTTCCCACAGTTTCAAGTTACTCTTTAAAACAGCCCTAAGCATAGTAGACAAAGTCCTATTGACTACTTCAGTTTGTCCATCAGTTTGGGGATGACATGTAGTACTAAAAAGTAGTTTAGTCCCCAACTTAGCCCATAAGCATCTCCAAAAATGGCTAAGAAACTTAGTATCACGATCCGAGACAATAGTATTGGGCACACCATGTAAGCGAATAATCTCACGAAAGAATAAATCAGCAACATTAGCAGCATCATCGCTTTTATGACATGGTATAAAATGTGCCATCTTAGAAAATCTATCCACGACAACAAATATGCTATCCCTCCCATTCTTTGTTCGAGGCAAGCCTAAAACAAAGTCCATGGATATGTCCTCCCACGGAACACTAGGTACAGGTAAAGGCATGTATAAACCATGAGGATTGAGTCGTGACTTAGCTTTTTGACATGTAGTGCAGCGAGCAACAAAACGCTCAACATCCCGTCTCATCTTTGGCCAAAAGAAATGTGTCGCAAGTACGTCCTCCGTCTTCTTCACGCCAAAGTGTCCCATTAATCCTCCTCCATGCGCCTCCTGCAACAACAAAAGACGAATAGAGCTAGCTGGAATGCATAGCTTGTTAGAACGGAACACAAATCCATCATTAAGCACAAACTTGTTCCATGTTCTACCCTCTCTACAATTCTGCAATACATCTTTAAATTCCGCATCATTTACGTATTGATCTTTGATTGTCTCTAAACCGAAAATCTTGAAGTCAAGTTGTGAAAGCATAGTATAACGACGAGACAAAGCATCAGCAATAATATTATCTTTCCCCTTCTTGTGTTTAATGACATAAGGGAAAGTCTCAATAAATTCAACCCACTTAGCATGTCTACGATTAAGTTTTGCTTGACTTCTTATGTGTTTCAAAGATTCATGATCAGAATGTATAACAAATTCTTTGGGCCATAAATAATGTTGCCAAGTTTCTAATGTCCGAACAAGAGCATATAATTCCTTATCATAAGTAGAATAGTTCAGACTAGGCCCACTCAATTTTTCAGAAAAGTAAGCAACAGGTTTAGCATCTTGTAATAACACACCTCCCAAACCAATCCCACTAGCATCGCATTCAAGCTCAAAAGTCTTATTAAAATCAGGAAGTTGGAGCAAAGGAGCATGTGTTAACTTATCTTTCAATACGGTGAAGGCTTCTTCCTGTGCGGTACCCCAAGTAAAAGGCACATCCTTGCGTGTAAGCTCATTGAGAGGTGCAGCAATGGTGCTGAAATCTCTCACAAAACGCCTATAGAATCCAGCGAGGCCAAGAAAACTCCTCACTTGTGTGACCGTTTTGGGCTGCGGCCAACTCTCAATCGCCTCGATCTTGGCTTTATCAACTTCAATTCCCTGCGGAGTAACAACATAGCCAAGAAACGATACTCGGTCGGTGCAAAAGGTGCACTTCCCAAGGTTACCAAACAAACGTGCATTACGTAGAGCAATAAAAACAGCACGTAAATGATCCAAATGTTCCTCCAAAGATTTGCTATAAATCAGTATATCATCAAAATAGACTACCACAAATCGTCCAATGAAAGCACGTAAAACCTCGTTCATTAATCTCATGAAAGTGCTAGGTGCATTAGTTAACCCAAAAGGCATGACTAACCACTCATATAATCCAAACTTAGTTTTAAATGCCGTTTTCCATTCATCTCCTAATTTCATGCGAATTTGATGGTATCCACTACGCAAATCAACTTTGGAAAACATGGTAGAGCCACTTAATTCATCAAGCATATCATCTAACCTAGGAATAGGATGACGATAACGAATAGTAATATTATTAATGGCTCGACAATCAACACACATACGCCATGTTCCATCCTTTTTAGGCACTAATATAACAGGAACAGCACAAGGACTAAGGGATTCACGTATGTAACCTTTGTCGAGTAGCTCTTGTACTTGACGCTGAATCTCCTTTGTCTCCTCCGGATTGGTACGGTATGGCGCACGGTTGGGCAGTGAAGCACCGGGAATTAAGTCAATCTGATGCTCAATCCCTCGAATAGGTGGTAATCCCGGTGGTACGTCTTGTGGAAAGACGTCAATAAACTCCTGCAAAAGGTCAGTGACAACAGGAGGCAAAGAAGGAGGCAATTCCTCAAATGAAAACAAAGCTTCTTTGCACACAAAAGCATAGCACACATATTGACTAACATCCAAATCTGAAATATCAACTTTAGTAGCAAGCAAAGTTGGACTAGTCAATTTAATTTCATTAGACACAGCAGAAGAAGATTTGCTATTAGTCTTATGTTGTTGCTCAAATTCTTTGGCTGCTATCTCATTTTCACTCTTATTTTTCTCCTGTTTAGCTTTACTAGCTCTAGCAAGATCATCTTTCACAATTTGTTCAGGAGACATAGGAAGTAAAGCAATATTTTTATCCTGATGAACTAGAGTAAACTGATTTGTCCTACCATGGTGTACAACATTCCTATCAAATTGCCATGGTCTACCAAGTAAAAGAGAGCATGCTTGCATGGGTACCACATCACAATCAACATAATCAGCATATGCAGCAATGCTAAAGTGCACACGAACAGAACGCGTTACCTTAATCTTACCACTATTGTTAAACCACTGAATATAGTACGGATGGGGGTGTGGTCTTGTGGTGAGAGATAGCTTCTCCACCAACTCCATGCTAGCCAAGTTGTTGCAACTCCCTCCGTCAATGATGATGCGAACCGAACGTTCTTTCACCACTCCCTTTGTGTGGAACAAATTATGCCTCTGGTTTTGCTCGGCCTTCGTTACCTGCACACTTAATACACGTTGAGCAACCAAACTAGCATATTTATCTGCATCATCAGGAGTCATATACTCTATATCATGAGCATCATCATGGGCACCCTGTTCCTCATGAGCAATGAGAACTAAAGTCTCCTCATCATAGTCACTCGCTGACTCATACCCACCATCCGCCGTAATAATCATCACACGCTTGGAGGGACAGTCTTTTGCGAAGTGACCTCCACCTTGGCACCTGCGACATTTAATATCACGATCTCGTGTTTGCCCTGTGGAAGCCATGGATGAAGAAGAACTCGCCGCTGGACCACTCTGTGCACCCTTGAATGGTGGCGCTGACTGTTTTGGTGGCTCCCTGTAAGAATGAGCGGCTGAAGTAGAGGGTGGAGCAGCAGGACGTGTGGATGTAGAAGGTCCACGCGATGTCCATGATGTATTTCGTCCTGCAGAAAAGTTAGGTCTCGTAGCGGCCTGTCGATCCTGCACTTCACGTTCAGCTTTACAAGCAAGATGAAACAAACGAGTAATAGTAGCATAGTCCTTGTATTCTAGAATAGTTTGTATCTCCCTGTTTAAGCCACCTATGAAACGTGCAAACATAGCTTCATTATCCTCTACTAGGCCACATCTAATCAATCCAGTTTGTAATTCTTGATAATATTCCTCTACAGAATTTTTTCCTTGTCTCAAACGCTGTAATTTTTGTAGCAATTCACGTTGATAATAAGGAGGAACCCAGCGAGTACGCATAGCATCTTTTAAAGCAGCCCAAGTAGCTGGAATATTATTAGCATGCAATCTACAATGTTCAGACCACCAAATAGATGCAAAACCCGTGAATTCACAAACAGCAGCAGTAACACGTCTATTCTCAGGATATTGTAAACATGTAAAGCGTTGTTCAGTTTCTAACTCCCAAGTAAGATAAGCATTAGGAATATATCTACCCTCAAACGGCTTAAGATTCAATTTAAGTTTAGGCACATGTTCATCATCGCGTACCTGAGGGGGTGGTTGGTGTCGACCGTGGCGAATGTTGGGACGTGGACGTCCAGCTGGCTGTTCATAGGCCGCTTCTTGTTCCACCTCCTCCTCGTAATCACCCTCGTAGTTGTCGTCCTGGCCGACGTCAGAGGCAGCAGCAATAGTAACTGCAGCAGCAGCAGGAGCACCAGCAGCTTGTCCGCCCGGAAACAGAATACGTCGTGCACGTCGTGGTGGCGGTGGCTGTGCTGGAGCGGCCGCAGGCTGTATAGGTAAGCGTGCGAGCAACTCAGTAAACTTGGCGTCGAGCTTGGTGTCGATCATCTTCTCCACACCATCAATCGCCTCTGTAAATCTGTTCTCGATGTCATTCACCTGTTCAGACATCATTTGTGCAAATTTATCATGTAATGCTTTGTTTGTCATATTCTCCCAATCAGGTGCATCCCGCGCCACTTCATCATGGGATCCTGGCATGGTTAGCAGAAATAGAAAACACACAGAAGTATGATCCTACTTCGACTAAGGGGATGTGGGGTGGTGGAAAGCACAAATCCGTCAAGCTTTTCTTCAGTTCTTACCGATTCTTACCTAGCAGCAGGTGGTGATGTACAACCAACGGGTCAAAACTCTCAGAGATGTGGTAGAGCGATGGCCAGGAGGTGTCAACCGCACGAAGTAGAATATATGTGGAGCTGTAGGTAGGTTTGACAAATATGGTAGCAAAAAGCTCAACAGTAATCAAAACAGAGATGCAAAGTGGAATAAACACTCAACGTCGGTACTGTGCTGATCCTAGGCTAGACCGTACTAGAGACGCGAGCCTAAAACACCAACGAAAGCACGGCGCGGCACGTAACAACTGTGAAGCACACTCTGATTTTTTTTTTCCCTCTCTTTTTTTTTTTTTTTTTTTTTGCTTTTTTTTTTCGGCGATGCGGGACTGCGGGGGCTGAAAAAGTGCGAAAAAATCACTATGGTGGCGAACGTCTCAAAACGAGTTTCTGGACCTAAGGAACGTATGGGCACGAAATTTTTTTACCCCTGAATTTTTTTTTTTTTTTTTTTTTTTTTTTTGGAAATCACCCTCTTCTACGTACGACAAAAGATTGGTGAAATCCGACTCTAATCAACTCAAAACTATTCTGGCTATGGAGATATCACAAACCGAACGGGTGATGGAAACTAGACTCGGATCGGTAGGTTGTGGTGGTGTGTATGGACTCTGCTTGGCGGAACGTGGTGGTGTATCTGGACTCGGATTGGCGGAACGTGGTGGTGTACTACTGTGCTGCGGCGGCGTGACAAACTGTGATCAGAACTCGAAACTCTAAGGGAACTAGACGCTAAGATCAGCAACTCGACACAACGATGCAACCGCAAATTCAACAATGCAAACTACTGTAAAGAAAACTGGACAAAGGCTCGGACTGTTTTGGGACGTGATGATCTAACCCAAATTTTTTTTGTTGGCTTTTTCGTGGACTGTAGGTATGAAAAACAGAACCAATCTAGACTGCGAAAACTGGTAAATCTCACCGAGCAACCTGGAAATCTGATACCACTTGATAGGGGCGGAGGTGTCCCGATGTTTCGATGAGATGGTGGAGATCGATTATGGTGGAGGCAACTTTCACGATCCGACTACGAACGTGCGAAGACGTTGCGCCTTAGCGATCGCTAAACCAACTCCGAGAGGTTATTGATCCCGCAGATGCACGATCAACCTGACCACAAAGGTCTAATTCCTGCAAGCAATCGAAGAACAAGCAAGAACTAAGAATTGCAATCTGGATATTGCGAATATAAGATGAATGATTACGAAAGTTGGGGTTCCAATGAGGTCTTGGCCTGGTCGGATGACACAAACGAAGAGCTCGAAGTTGCGGCTATGGCTAACTTATGTCTAATTAAAACCCAAGTCTAAACGACGCCCTAAGGGCTGTATATATGGGGGAACAGAGGGGATTTTCGTGACCCCTTGGAGGTGGGGTCCGAAAACAACCCTAACTCGGTTTCCCCACACATACGGACTCTAAAAACAGCCTATAAGGTGGTATTTCGAAATTACATGGGCCCAGCCCAATATTAAGGTGACGCAGCACCTATAATTGCCCTTGGACGAAAATAATGAAGTGGCATCTCGCGTATTTCGTCCAAGACTTCATGCGCGCCTTATGGTGGCTTCAAAGTGCGATAATCACCACTGGAAGCTCCGCTGTCCTTTCCCGCGCGCGCACCTTCTTCTCCATGCTTGATCCCGCTCCAATGACCATCCTTCTTGTCCATGCTAGGTCCTTCATTCATAAGCAAAACAAAAGTATCTAATTTAGGCAGTATCATATGTTCATGAACAATAGAAGGATTCGCAAGAAACGAAAGTACCTGATAATTTAGTTGACGTGCACGAGCTCTAGTAACTGGTCCAATATGTGTAGTTGGTGAGGATATGGGTGTAACATTAGTAGGGATGTCCTCATCAGTTTGTTAGCATGTCACCACAGAAATTATGCTTGTTATCATTTACCTACTCGAGGACGAGCAGGAATTAAGCTTGGGGATGTTGATACGTCCAAAACGTATCTATAATTTCAGCTTGCTCCATGCCTCTTTTGTGTGATATTGCTATGATATTGATGAACTTCCATAAACTTTTGATCATATTTGGACTAACCTATTAACTCAGTGCACCCCAGTGCCAGTTCCTGTTTTCTGCTGTTTTTCTATTTCAGGTTTCCCCCTTAATAAAAAGTACCAGAAAAATTCCGGGAAAAATATAGGAAAAATCAGCGTACCGGAAGCTTCGCGAAGAGACCGAGAGGGGCCAGAGGGGAGCCAGGGGGGCCCCAGGCGGCCAGAGGGCGCGGCCCCACCCCTAGCCGCGCCAGGGGGGCGCCTGGAGCCCCTGGCCCACCTCTGGCTGCCCCCTTTCGCCTATTTATTCCCCATGAGGAGAAACTCTCGGGGAAGGAACCCTTTTTCGCGATCGCTCCTCTGTTCCTCCGCTGGCGCGCTTCCAAGATCGGGTGCACCAGAAGAACTCTTCCCGGCACCCTGTCGGAGGGAGGAGTCACCTCCAGGAGCTTCTCCACCACCATGGATGCTTCCCGGATTAACCGTGAGTAGTCCACCTTGGACCATGGGTCTATGATCAGTAGCTATGTGATGTTCTCCTCCCCTCTTTGTTCTTCATGGATTGGACCTCGTGAGCTGCCCTCCCCTGTTGCTATGTTGAGTTTGCTGGGATCCGATGGATTATGAGATTATGTTCGATTGTGATTGAGTTATATATTTGATTCTCTTATTTTATATTTATGTTCTTGAGTAATTCTTGCATGTTCTCTTTTGCTTTTTATTGCTTTGGCCAAGTAGTAGATAGTGAATCCAAGAGGGAGCGTTATGCATGATTGTGGGTTCATGCCCCCCGATGACTAGATTGAGTGACAGAAACGTTAGTCTAGGGGATGTGCTGTTGCCACAAGGGGGAAAACAACGGTGCTTGTACTTGCGGGGCAAGGATTGTTTACTGTACGCAAAGTTCTTTAATGCAGTTGTCTGTTGCTTTGAGTTTACACTTTGGGTGGGATTTGCAACTTAATACCAGCGAGATTTTCTGCATAGATATCTCAAGGTGGATGATTAGTAGGTAGATGCAGATGGATTTCGGTCTACTTGTCTTGGCGTACTGCCCGTGCTTTTGAGCCTCTTCCTTTCTGTTTAGCATAATTAGCATTGGTTTGCGCACATAATCCTGTCAATTGCCCAGCTGTAATTTGTTTACCTCGCATGGATATTTTATCATCTTTTGGGAGAGAGACATCACTTGTGAACATCATAGTACCCCGGTCCATATTTCCAACACTGTTTACACCTTCAATTTACTTTCAGTATTTACTTTTCCTTAGCTATAACTATCATTATTATCCCGTGGGTTTTATCCTTTGGAAACAACAAGGCCGGAGGAATTGACAACTGCTCTGTACTCGTTGGGAGCAAAGCTATCTGTTGTGTGTGCAGGTCCAGGTGAAGTAAGAAACTTAGAGTTGTGAACGGCGCCATTCTTCACTTCACCACCTTCTTGTATCTGTTGCAGTCCTACGGGTTCGATACTCTAAAACCTTAGCATCTTCGCTAAGGGAAATTTGCCTCTACGCTACATCTCACCTTCCACATGGGGTAACCAACGAGGGACGAGAAGCTATCTCGTGTATCATCTCCGTGTCACCCTCCTCCATGGCATGGGATCTGGGAATCCCCTACCTTTGCTCGGCAGCCGCCACTGCTTGATATCCTGCCGCCACCGCTCATACCGCTGCCGTTTTGTCTCTTCGGTTAAGGGTAATGAATGTCTCTCTAGCATTGATATTTTTTCCAGCTTGCTAATGCAAGGGCAAAATAGAATTTTTATATCACACATAATATTTTATGGCTAAAACTGAAAAAAAATTCATAAAGGAAACAAAATGAAGTTTAGATGTCAAAACAAGAATAAAGAAAAATTTAGGACCATAAAAGGAAGCAGATTTTAAAAACAAGTCAAATAAGAAATTTTCTCATAGATATATTGCTTGAAACTTCAAAATCGCGTCAACTTTGGTTATTTTGGTTATTACCGAAACCGAGCCGATAACAAGTGGTTATTACCGAAACCGAACCGTATCTATGTATAAACTCGTATAAACCAAAGTATAAAAATCGTATAAACTGAAAACTGTATAAACCGAACCGAATCGAACCGAAAAAACCGAATGCACATGCTGAGTTAGAGGGGTGTGGTGGGCATACGGATAGCTTATTATTATTTGTTGTATGTTTTGATCAATTTTCATATATAAAGTTTTTCCATTTGAGCTACGGATTAAAAAGATATTAATTTCTAAAGTTTAAGATCATTTAAAAGAATTTCTGGATTTCTTTTATTATTAAAATAGCAACATTGTCCAAAACAGTACGGGTTGACTGGTCAACTGACATGTGGTCAATTTTGGACCTATGACTGCCCATTTCTTAACCAAAACGGAAGTGAATCAACACTTCGGGAGAAATGGGCAACTCTCATTGAACAACAACCATAAAACTTGCATTTGAAGCATATAAAGCAGACATGTAATTAAGAAATTTCACAAGCACGAATGAAGTAGTTGTAGAACAAATAACTAGGAAGAGCTTGAGCAATCCATTTGTAGCAACGTGTGGATGTCTGGACCATGATTAAGCACACAAGTTAACAGCCAAGAACTGGACCATAATTAATCACAACAAAACATAACAGCCAAGCACTCAAAATGACGGTGGGAACAACCCATCAGCTTACCGTGGCGGGGGGAGTCGCCGAAGGGAGTCACTGGAGACGGAGAGGGTCCACGCGAGCGTGAGTCATCGGAGAAGGAGGGAGGGAGAGAGAGAGAGAGAGAGGGAGAGAGAGGGAGGCCGCCGGAGGGGTGCGTGGCAGCCGTCGTTGTCGTCGTGTCGCGGGAGCGAGAGGGGATTAGGGTTCGTCGAGAGGCTTGTGTGGTATGGAGGGGCGAACCGTGCAATTTGGCTAAGTTAGAAACTTCTATGGCGCATGTGATTCCCGTGCGTTACAGAAAGTGACAATTCTATGGCGCATTGGAGCTCCGTGCGCCACATAAAGTTTGGACTTAGTCCAAAAGCTGAGTTGCTCTAGTTATGACATGAAACACTCAATAGCCTAGTGGTGTGGTTGCTCACATTGTGAAGCTGGGGCAGGGAGGTTCGAGTCTTGGCTCTCCACAATTATTTTCCTTTTTTCATTTTTTGTAATTATGTTACAGATATATTTAAAGCAACATGCAATACACATGTGTGGGTAGACAATTAATTTAGTCAAAAGAAAAAAATCATACATATAAAGCAACAAGAATCTACACACACTCCCTCCGGTCCTTTTTAGTTTGCATATAAGTTTGTCCGAAGTCAAAGTCATATACATATGATTGTCACACACATCAATACATGTCATCTCAATCACACGTGTGCATACACAAAAAAAGTCACGTCATCTCGATCAATTGGTTCCGAGCTAGCTAGCCTCTCTTAATCTTCTTGCCTTTCTTCTTCGCGATTGAAAACTTTAGCCCGGACACCTTGGGATTTATTCTAGTGAACGGACAACCTTTAGTGGGTAGGGTGGTCTTCCTTCTTAGTTTACTAGTGGTAGGCACGCCGAAGTACTTTTCTAATTCTTCTTTGATCTTCGGATCGCCATTTTTGTCGAAGTCTTGCTCGTTGGCGTCTCCGTCCATTCCGATAATGCTCCTCTTGCCGCTACTGTCGACAACACGGCTGGGCTTTGACGGGTCAATAATGAAGAAGCATTGGTCAACTTAGCTAGCGAGAACCCATGGCTCGTTTTTCGTGGTGGCGTTCTTTGATTTTGCATCAGGTATAACCATGGTGGTGAAATGCCAACCTTCTTTTTCGACCTTCTTGGCCCATCTGACATGGAACACCGGCACCGTCTCCCCACAGTAGTCGAGCTCCCATATCTCCTCGATCCTTCCAAAGAATCTTTCCTTGAAAGTGGCCTCGTCATCGGCGAAGGATAGCCTTATAACTCCTGGGATTTGATATTCGGAACTCTTGTCCTTTTCCTCAGTGTAGAATCTGTAACCGTTGATGTCAGACGACTGATACGTGCTTAGGTTGTGCGCGGGGCCCTATGATAAGGATAATATGAGTTGTTGATCTTCGGTAAAAGGTGTCTGCGGTGGATTGTCCAGTAGACGTTTCTTGAACCAATCCGTGAAGCTGGAGTTGTGCTCTCTAATTACGTCTCCCATCTTCCTCGGTCGGCCCATATCGATGTACTTCTGCTCGATTAAGCTTTTGTGCTCTTCCATCCAAGGGTCGACCAATTCGATGTGTTGTAGCGTGACTTGATGTGCCGTGTCAAAGTCGGCGCGTCGATCAGCGATGCCGACATGAAGTGCGCGGTAGCCCTCGCGGTGATCATATCCAGCGAGCCTGCCGAGGAGCTTCTTGGTGGGCAGACCAACATTCTCTTCCTCGGTTGGATAATTCTGGCAGAAGGAGATGCAGTCGTAGGTCAGAAATCCTTTGGCTATGCTTACATCTAGACATGACCTATTGCGAACGAATCATTTAATGACACCGTTCATCCTTTCGAACGGCATCATGTTGTGCAGGAACGTCGGCCCGAGATGGATGATGTCATCCCCGACATGGACTAGAAGGTGCACCATGATGTCGAAGAATGCGGGCGGAAAATAAATCTCGAGCTCGCATAATATCACAACGATCTCTTCCTGGAGCATTTTGAGCTGCTTCACACCAATCGACTTCCTAGAGATGACGTCAAAAAAGTTGCAGAGGCCAAAAAATCTCTCACGGACGTGCTCGTCCATTATCTCTTGGATCACAACGGGAAGTATCCGCGTCATCAGCACGTGGCTGTCATGAGACTTCATCCCGATGAACCGCTTCTTCGCTAAGTCTAGATATCTGCTTATCTTCCCTGAGTAATCGTGAGGAACTTTCACTCCTAGGAGGCACCTGAAAAGCTGCTGCACCTCCTCCTCACTCAAAGCGAAGCAAGCAGCGCGAACCACCACCTCAATCTTCTTAGACATTTTGCGGTGACCTTGAATCCCTTCCTTGGTCTTCTCATCATCGTCGTTGTCACCATCACTATCGGGATACACAGATCTTTCTTGATGCCAAGCAATTTCAGGTCGCGTCTTGCTTTCGGCCCATCCTTGGTCTTCTCTAGCATGTTGAGAAGAGTGCCGAACAGACTGTTGGTGACGTTTTTCGTGATGTGCATGACATCGAGGCTATGGGGCGTGTGGAGGATCTTCAAGTACTTCAGGTCCCAGAAAACAGACTTCGCTTTCCATACTCCCAACAATGGGTCTACCCTCGGTCACTTCTTTCCCGCCTTGGGGCACTCTTCCCAGTTTTGCAACAGCTTCTGGATTTCTTCGGTGCTCCTCGGACGTGGTGCTCTTTCGAGCTCGACTTTACCGTTGAACAGATCTCCGTGTTTTCTCCACGGGTGATCCTTGCGAAGACACTTCCGAGTCCCTTGGATCCTTTGGTAGCTGGAGATGTGTGGTCTTATCCATGCACTTGACACATGCCTTTTGTCCGTGGTCGACCTGGGCCGCTAATTATCCCAAACCAAGATAGTCCAGCACAGTTGTGAACACCGCGGCTCTCATAGGGAAATATTATTTACCGTGGGTGTCGCACGTAAGGGGTGGATTATCCCACAACGTGGCCAACTCCTGTTTCAACAGCGCAAGATACTTATGCATGTCGATACCTGGTTGTTTCGGCCCCTGAATAAGAATAATCAAGTGTATGTACCTTTTCTTCGTGCATATCCAAGGGGGGATGTTGTACGGCCATACAAACACGGGCCATGTGCTATACGTGCTACCCTGGTTGCTAAATGGATTGGGTCCATCGGAACTAACACCCAGCTTGATGTTCCTTGGATCATTCCAGAAACCATCTTCGATGTACAATGCATCCCACTGGGAAGTGTCTGAAGGGTGTGTCAGGATCTTACCCTTCTCCGGATCATCCTCGGGCCACATCGCTTGAGCTTTTCTTCCTTAGGGTCTACGAAATAGCGCTGCAGACGGGGAGTGATAGGAAAGCACCATACTAATTTCCGAGGAACTTTCTGGTATCGTCCTTGGACGCACACCGGACATGCGGTGTAATCCTTGTACCCGTCCCGATAAAGTACGCAGTCATTGGTGCAGGCGCGGTATTTAACGTGTGGTAGGTCGAGGGGGCACACGACCTTCTTGGCCTCATCGATACTTCTTGGCAAGGTGTTCCCCTATGGAAGACGATCGTGCAAGAATTCCATCAAAGCGTTGAAGCTCACGTCGGTCCATTTATGTTCCGCCTTCATCTCTAGAACCTTAAGCATTACATTTAGTCGTGTATCCTCGGTCCGACATACAGGATACAATGGAGTCATCCCGTCTATCTCCATTTGCGCCAGATTAGCTTTCTCTTTGGCTGAAGCTTTAGCGTTGCTCGTCTCCTTCATGAGCAGTTCTTGAACATGAGGGTCCAGCAAGGCCGAAGTTAGCAGCGTCTCCGTGTTCACGTCCTCTCCACCACCATCTACTCCGGAATCATCTCCTTATTCATGATGATCCACATGTCCGTCGGCATCTCCTTCTTCATGATGAATATGGACGTTAGCATCTCCTTGTTCATGATGATGATGTCCGCCGGCATCTCCTTGTTCATGATGATGATGTCCGCCGGCATCTCCTTGTTCATGATGATGATGTCCGCCGGCATCTCCTTGTTGATGATGATGATGTCCTCCGGCATCTCCTTGTTCACACATGAAACCGCGCCTGAGCAGGTGCTCGTCCAATAGTCCGGAATCAGGGTCCATCCAGGTCAGGAGTTTGCATTTTTGGCATGGACATCTTATCTGGGTCCGTTTGTTCAGAATCATGTTGGCTTTCGCCTCTTCCTTGTATCTACCCACTCGACCTCCAATCATCTTGATGACCATGGTTGCCTACGCGACACAATTAAAGTGTTTTAATTAGAACCACACAATTAATGCGCATGCACATGGTCGCCGGAAAAATTCTGCATGGCTTTCCTACAAATAGGAGATATGGGTAGTGCAAAAAAATTCCGAAATGGAAATGAATCAACATTTCGGCAAACATCCATGAACCACTCTGACGTAAGCTAAGTGACAAAAAAACTTCTTCCCATGCAAACATATATTCTTTCACCACCCACACACAAGATTCACCTATGCACAAAACATCTCATATACACACGGCGCACACCGCCGGCCACACAAAACATACATATCTATGTCCTCCAACTACTCACCTAGTAGATTCGATCCGAGACGACTCCGCGGTGAGAGGAAGTGGTGTTTGGATAGGATAGTGAAGAAAAAGAGATATGGAGAAGGAAAACAAAGTGTTGGAGAGGCTTCCCCTTACAAATATATCAACCCAAATAGGTTAAACAACAAAAATTGAAGGAAACTATGGGCAAAATGGGGTGGGGTGAGGAGGAGCACGACCTAGGGGGAGCAATGCATGAACTTGGGGTGCTGGTGGTAGAGAGTATCGGGCTGTAAATGTTGGCTCTGGATGCCAGTTTATGTGGCGCATGTGCTTCGGTGCGCCACAGAATGTCTAGTTTCTGTGGCGCATCTGACCGGGTGCGCCACAGAAACTTGACATTCGTTGGCGCATGGATATGGGTGCGCCACAGAAAGAGGCTTCCAGATCAACGTGTTGGTCCCCACCCAAATTTCAGTGGCGCACCTCGTCACATGCACCACAGAAATGCACACTTTAGTGGCGCACGTAGCTCCCATGCGCCACATAAATTTCTAAAAGAAACAAGGATGAACTTGTTGAGGAACCATTTGAATCATATTACAACTCCGATTATTATGATGGTCTTTGATTCCTTCTTTTTGCATTAAGCCTAGCTAATGGCTTTAAAGAAGCGCTTTCGGGAGGCAGCCCGCAACGAATTTAGGTTTTCCTTTTTGTTTTTCTTTTGTTTTTAGTGGTCTTGATGATTGTTACTACTGGAGCAACATCATTGTATCTTTACTTTTCAAGCTTTGTGCCTTTTATAGCCTCATACGACAAGGGAAGTGAAAGTTGTGACATGCTGTCCAGAAAACAGATTCTGTCCTCGTGACTTGAAAAATCAGATAAAAATCCCAGTTCATCTTTTTGAGCTGAATGTTTTACACAACGTACTCTATAGAATTACGAAACTTCCGTATGTTCTGAGTTTTTTTATTTGAGTTGCAGAAGTATTCCTAAAATATTCTGTACTACCTGCTGGTCTGCTTTTCACAGATTCTGTCCTGTTTTGCCTTTCCTTCGTTTTGCAAACCTTAAGCTTGCTTTTTCTTTGCAAAAACTTTTTGGAAATCTTGAGAAACATTAGCTCTTCAAGATTATCCTTATTTCCAGTAGAGAAAAAATTATTTTATTATGGGTACTAACCTCGCTAATCACATTATGATGAGTTATGTATGAAGGGAATTTTCAAGTGTGCGAGGGAAGATGATGAAAGAAGATTAAGAAGTGTCAAGCGTTCAAGCTTGGGGATGCCACCATGCATCCCCAAGAAATATTCAAGGAGACTCAAGCGTCTAAGCTTGGGGATGCCCCCGTGCATCCCCTTCTCCATCGACAATTATCAGTTCGTCTCTCGTTTCACTATATTTTTATCGCTTCATGCGTTATGTGCTATGCTTGGAGCGTCTCGCTCTTAGGTTTTATTTTTAGTTTTGATTAGCTTTGCTTGCTGTTCATAACAAGTTAGAACTCAGTTTTCTTTGTGTGGGAGAGAAACAAGCTCCACTTCCAAAATCTAGAACACAACATAGTATTTTTTCATGCTTATCTTTGTTGTGTGTGTTCTTTATCTTTTCGTAGCTATTGTCATGTTTTTCTCTTAGCTTTCATGCTTATATTTTCAAAGAGCTTTTGTTTAGTTTGTTGCTGAAACTCTCTTGAGTTTTCATGTTTATCTTGTTTAGCGAGTTGGCCTGTCGCACTGAGTTTTGTGTCTTGAATTGAAGTAGGTAATTAAGGTTGCTATTCTTTTGTAGTAGTAACTTGCAATAGTTTTGAGGTGTTGTTTTGTGTAATGTTTGGACTTTTGGTTTCAAGAGATTTAGCCTATTAGTGATAGATGTCGTATTTTGGGCAATCCGTGTTTATTTTCAAAACATACAAATTAGTTGAGAACTCTAGCTACTAGATGGATCACTACTCTTCTGAGGGGTCGAATATTAGAGTACACTCACTCCATGAGTCAAGGATGCGCAAGGACAACCAAACCCCCATACACTCCTCCTCGGGGTACTTGTCTCTTTGTGAAACTTCCTTATTAGATTGAGAGTTGCCGATAATAAGTGCATGAGTTCTTCGGACTAATGTGAGTATTCGAAAGTTGACACTTCCACCTTCCCATATTTTTCTAGCCTTTCCTGTGCCGTGCATTGCTTTCTTCTCACTCCGAGAGTTGGCGTCCACCTTTGCCGGTACATCCAAACCCTTGGCACGATACGCTCTGTCATTTTAACAACCCAGATTTCAAATAAAATTAAAATTTTTGTTTTCGGTGTGAATTGTTTGATTGTCTGGTTTGTTTGCGGTGTTTTCATCCCCGATTTATCGATCGGCGATTATTTTCCCCCCTCTTATCTCGTATCGGACGGAGACCGACCCTTGCCACCCCGACACTCGACCTTTGCGACACCGGGTTTCACCCGATCACCGTCGCGAAAACCGCACAAGACCAGCTGCAGCCAATGGGACGAAAAACCCTGTTTTATCATTAAACGGGTTATTTTTATAGCGCGCCGGAAAGTTTTCTCGGAACGGATCCAGCGCGAGGTGAACGCCACCGGCTCGAAGCGCTGATCGCGCAGTTCGAAGTTTTACCCGAATCAGAGGTACTGCGGACCCCCTGCGGTCAGAAACGTAAACACCGCGCGAGTGCGAGAAAAACCGGGGATGTGTTTGCAAACGGCCAGCCACCAGGGCTATATAAAGACCACCACACTCCCACCTCTTTCTAGGGTTTCGCTAGCCACAAAATTGCACCCGGCCCCACACAATAGCCCCAATTTTCGCTTTTTGCCCATTTTTCTAGCAAATTTGAGCCAGATCCATCCTGGACCGTCAAATCTCGCGATCCGACGGCCCAGGGAACTCCGCACCAACCACCTCCGTTCCTCTCTCCTCTCTCTCTCCAGCCCGCAACCGCCGCCGCCGGGGCCGACCAGCCGGGCAGTCGCCGCGCGCAGCCGCCGGCCTTCCTTTCCTCCCCGCGCCTGACCTCCCTCTCCTCTCCCTTCTCCTCCCTCTCTCCTCCTCACCTCTCTCTCTCTGCTGCAGGAGGCTGCAGCTAGCCGAGGCCGCCACCGGCCGCCGCCATGGAAGACCCGAGCCGGCGAGCTTGCCGTGGCTCCGGCCTCCCGAGCCCAAGACCCCGCCGGATCCGCCTCCCGCCCCTGTCCGGCTCCCCGCGCCGCCGCGCCGGCTCGCCGGAGTCCGGCGCCGCCGCCCGTCGCCGATCGGGTCGTGCTCGAGCGCTCGGCCGCTCGCACCCTCCCGTGGTGGGCCGGCCTCCTTCCCTGAGCCCACCAGCGCCGCGGCCCATCGCAGGAGCCGGCCCAGGCGCCTCCAGATCCAACCCCAGGCCTGATGGGCCAAGGCCCACTTGGTGAGGCCCGCCCGTTATGTTTTTTTTTCTGAGAAACCTGTGAATTTTATGTTTTTTTTCTGAGAAACCTATGAATTTTCCAAGTCTGGAAAATATGTGCTGCTGATTCAATTTTGTGAATAGATTTGCGATCAAACCGTATCCCGGATGACGTTGCGCCCAAAAGGAAATTTTCTTAGAATTGTGTGTACTTCAATCCATCTTTTGTGAGCATTTTGATTTGAGGCCATCTTATTGTTGTTAATCTGTGTTGAAGTGGGCATCAGGCCGTTAAACTGCTACTAATTGCTGTTATGTGCTGCTGTTCTTATTTTATTGCAACTTTGGTTGATGATTGTGACACATCCATGAGGCCTATTGCATTGATTCTTTTTGCATACTGTTAAGCATCATGTCTACTTCCATTACATGTATTGCATTGTCATGATATGCTTGCTGGTCATCTAGTTATTGAGCTCTAAAGTTGCTATGCTGCTGTTTTTGACAGCCACCTCTGTTTATCACTAAGTCTGTAATGTTCTGATGCCATGTTGCATGCTTAATATCTTTTGATCTGTGATGCCTATGACCATGATTCTTGTTTGTACCTGATCACCATCATGTCTAGCTCATGCTCATATATTGCTATGTCATGTTGCTTCACTTTTGCATATTGTTTTGCTCCTGTTTATACAGCATAAAAATAACAGTTTCTCCCATGTTTCTCTGATTTTCACTAAGTCCTAGACCAGTAATGTTTTATTGCATTTTGCATGAGCTATAATTAGTTGTTCATGATGCCTTTTTGCATGATTCTTTTTGCCATGCCTTCCCTGTCATGTCTACTTTAGTTGCATATCATTTGTGAGCATGTTTGCATTCATTATGCTGTTTATGCATTTCTCTAAAGTGTGCTTCCCGATGTTGGCAGATTGTGTTCCAAACTTGTTTTGCTTGTATCTTTTTAACCGTAACTTCGTTTGGGGTGTTCTTTATATGTAACTTGATTAGTTTTTCGTGTACTTTGTGTTTATGCAATTGTTTGATGTTGTTAACCAACCTAAAATATGGTTTAGGTCAGAACAGTACCAAATCTTTTAATTGTCGTGAGGTACTTAGTGTTATGCCGTGTTTAGGTTGTGCCTCACTTAAAATGACTAGCATAGATAGTTTCCTTTATGCTTCACCTCTTTAATGTTTGTGCGCTATTCCATGCTTGAGTGAGATGCCATGTTAACAACCTTTGTTGATCACCTGTAGCTAAACAACTTGAATCTTTCCAAATGCGCGGTATCGTCGTGTGTGACGAGTACTCCACTTAACCTGTTAGTAACCGCTATCGGCGGTAGGTGCGATGTCTCGTGTTGCCTTCTTGTGATGCTTTCTCGTGTTTGCCTCATAGTAATAGAGTGCTTGCTCGTTGATTGCTTTCCAGTGTTTACCGTCTTGTGTGCTTCCGCGGGTACCTCTCGGAGACGATGCGAGCTTGAGATCAACTACACCTTCGGAACCTGACTTATCAACAGGCAAGGACTATACATTACTTATGATCCATTCTATTTCAACCAGCGGTTTGCACTCTAGTCTAGGATGTTTACAGCATCTTTCAAGCCGATACAGCCATGTCCCCTCCCAGCAAACCATGTACTGCTATGTTACTATTGCTCGTTGCTCAGCCCCTGCTTAGTATGCATGCTTAGGATGCTATGATGTTACCTCCTGTAACTCCTTGGTTTGGGATATCACATTATTATATTGTTGTTGATGATTCGATTATTATAAATGTTGACTATATTCGACGAAGGATGGAAGGTCTAGGCTATCCCGCCCCGACGCTTTGTTCCATTCGAGTCACCTAGGACCCGAGTTCCGGGTATTGGTTTTAAGACGGAACATGCCTAACCGCGTGTGGGATTTTATGGAGTCCCCTCTTCTTACCTACCTAGCTTCAAACATTTCTAGTGGTGGCCCAAGCTGATTTACCATTTGAAACCGTGTGTGTGCTGGTCGGTCGCCAGTACTTTTCAAACACCCCGGGCCAGCGGGGACATGGTTTCCTTGTTGGTCCACCTTGTTCGGCTGACGACCCGGTTTCCCATGTGAAATTAACCGGCTATCCAAACCTGCGACAGACGGTAGAGATCGATTCGAGATCGCAGCCGGCTTTTGAGTTGGGTGTCGACTCACCGGGGGCCACCCGGATTTGTTCGTTGTTAGTTAGAGGGACCTATCGTGCCGGATATCTCGGAACTAAATCATAAAATGGTTGCCTTTAATTGGTAGCAACTGAGAGAGATGGGCATGTGTGCGGAGCCTTGTAATGGGTAGTTGGTACACCCCTGCAGGGTTAAATCCTTTTGAGAAGCCGTGTCCACGGTTATGGACGACTTGAGACCTACTCCTTGTTCATAGACAACAACAACTAAGATAATCTTAATATATCTTGATCAATGTGTGTGTGCCTTGACTGCTTCTTCTTCGTCGGGATGCGAAGAGGAGGACAAGGATAGGATAGGTGTTATATTTGCGTAAGTAGTTGATAGCAAGACTTGTTGGAGGCGATTCCTCATCGAATTCTTGGCTTCTTATCTTACTCTCTAGATCGTTAGCCACTTCATAAATGCTAGTGCGGCAGCAACCTCACCACTAACCCCATCCTTACCGTAAACTACTAGTTGTCCTAGAATGACGAGTGATGAAGTCCTTGCTGGGTCAGATGACCACTACAGTTGGATGCTGAGTACTTTTGTACTCATGATACTACCCCCAAACTCTTTTCAGGGTTCTTGATCGACAACAGGTATGGTGACCGACGTTTCACGTGGAGACTCGACGACGACTAGTTAGGCGGATCCCGGCGGAGGGCCTGGACCCGTGTGGTTATGGGGATCGATGTTTTTCTCTTTGCAAGTAGGCATTTGATTGTAGTCTGTACTCAGACATGTATCTTCCGCTGTTGTATTGTATTAAGGAAATTGTATGCCGATTGTATGAGATGTTGTACCCTTGTATCTGTAATGTTGTGATATCATGTTGGAAATCCGTGGCATATGGCTATGTCATATGTCGCGGTGGGACCGATATGTGCTTCGTCCCCGGATCTGGATGGAAACATCTAGATCTGGAACAGTACCGCATATCGGGCCTTACAGTCATCATAAAACTCCTTATATCCTTCCTCAAAACAGCCACCATACCTACCTATCAAGGCATTTCCATAGCCTTTCCGAGATACATTGCCATGCAACATCCATCTTCTCATGACTTGATCTTCATGTCATACATGCTACTTGCTTGATCGATGAGCCGCATGCTAGTTGGGCCTTGCCCTAATCATTGCTACATGACGCGCTAGTATCATTGCATATTCTGCTACACTGGCAGAGGCATACATTTGCATACATCATGATAGTTACATCTTCTTTATGATTTGAGTACTTTGTAAAGTGTGAAAGATCTTCTATACTTTTTGTAATATATAGAGTGTTGCCCCTAAAGTGAGGAAAAGATCCCAAAGTGGACAAATCAAAAGATCCCAAAGAGGACAAAATTAAAAGATCCCAAAGAGGACAAATGAGAGAAATAGAAAGAGCCATTGAGGCCACCAAAAGAAGAAGAGAAAAACAAATAAAAAGAGAGAAGGGGGCACACTACTATTCCTTTTGAGAGATCCACACTCGTACTCCCTCTTATATCTTGTACTCCATAGAGATCATCATTCATGCATATAGCTATGTGGGGACCTTCACACTATAGAACTTGGCTTGTATATTCCAATGATGAGCCTCCTCAAATGAGCTCTAGGTCTTCTTGAGCAAGCAAGTTGGATGCAACCCCACTAGTTCCATTGGAGAGCTTACCTTAGCTCATATGTGCATCCGTTGCATGGCAATCCCTACTCCTCACATCATATCTATCATTTGGCTTTCTCTCGCCTATGATTGTCCTCATTGATGTGAGCCTTTCTCACCTTTTTGTCTTCCTCCTCCACCATATTCTCTCTTTGCCATCCTAAGTGTCAACTTTCTTGCTTACGCACATCCATTGCATGAGTGCTCAAAATGTCGAAAAGGAGTGGATCATTTTGACTTGTACCTGGCTAGTGGTCTGGGATGAGTCAAGATAAGATTCCAAAGAAGACCAAGTGTGAAACTTTAGTAGACTGAGTTCTCAACACAAAAATACTTTTTCTCGTGTATCCCTATCCCCTTTCTGGCACGCAAACACCATTTGGAGACATTCGAGTCACGGACAGCGAGAACTCTTGCACCTTTATGTTCTTATGTTTCTTGTTTCAATGCCAAATATAGACTCTTGCCTGTTATGACTTGAATTGAATTACATGCCTTGATTGCTTTACTTAAAAAGTTCTTATATGGTTTGTTAGCATGTCACCATAGAAATTATGCTTGTTATCATTTACCTACTCAAGGACGAGCAGGAATTAAGCTTGGGGATGTTGACACGTCCAAAACGTATCTATAATTTCTGCTTGCTCCATGCCTCTTTTGTGTGATATTGCTATGATATTGATGAACTTACATAAACTTTTGATCATATTTGGACTAACCTATTAACTCAGTGCACCCCAGTGCCAGTTCCTGTTTTCTGCTGTTTTTCTATTTCAGGTTTCCCCCTTACTAAAAGTACCAGAAAAATTCCGGGAAAAATATTGGAAAAATCAGCGTACCGGAAGCTTCGCGAAGAGACCGAGAGGGGCCAGAGGGGAGCCAGGGGGGCCCCAGGCGGCCAGAGGGCGCGGCCCCACCCCTAGCCGCGCCAGGGGGCGCCTGGAGCCCCTGGCCCACCTCTGGCTGCCCCCTTTCGCCTATTTATTCCCAATGAGGAGAAACTCTCGGGGAAGGAACCCTTTTTCGCGATCGCTCCTCTGTTCCGCCGCTGCCGCGCTTCCAAGATCGGGTGCACCAGAAGAACTCTTCCCGGCACCCTGTCGGAGGGAGGAATCACCTCCAGGAGCTTCTCCACCACCATGGATGCTTCCCGGATTAACCGTGAGTAGTCCACCTTGGACCATGGGTCTATGATCAGTAGCTATGTGATGTTCTCCTCCCCTCTTTGTTCTTCATGGATTGGACCTCGTGACCTGCCCTCCCCTGTTGCTATGTTGAGTTTGCTGGGATCCGATGGATTATGAGATTATGTTCGATTGTGATTGAGTTATATATTTGATTCTCTTATTTTATATATATGTTCTTGAGTAATTCTTGCATGTTCTCTTTTGCTTTTTATTGCTTTGGCCAAGTAGTAGATAGTGACTCCAAGAGGGAGCGCTATGCATGATTGTGGGTTCATGCCCCCCGATGACTAGCTTGAGTGACATAAACATTAGTCTAGGGGATGTGCTGTTGCCACAAGGGGGAAAACAACGGTGCTTGTACTTGCGGGGCAAGGATTGTTTACTGTACGCAAAGTTCTTTAATGCAGTTGTCTGTTGCTTTGAGTTTACACTTTGGGTGGGATTTGCAACTTAATACCAGCGAGATTTTCTGCATAGATATCTCAAGGTGGATGATTAGTAGGTAGATGCAGATGGATTTCGGTCTACTTGTCTTGGCGTACTGCCCGTGCTTTTGAGCCTCTTCCTTTCTGTTTAGCATAATTAGCATTGGTTTGCGCACATAATCCTGTCAATTGCCCAACTGTAATTTGTTTACCTCTCATGGATATTTTATCATCTTTTGGGAGAGAGACATCACTTGTGAACATCATAGTACCCCGGTCCATATTTCCAACACTGTTTACACCTTCAATTTACTTTCAGTATTTACTTTTCCTTAGCTATAACTATCATTATTATCCCGTGCGTTTTATCCTTTGGAAACAACAAGGCCGGAGGAATTGACAACTCCTCTGTACTCGTTGGGAGCAAAGCTATCTGTTGTGTGTGCAGGTCCAGGTGAAGTAAGAAACTTAGAGTTGTGAACGGCGCCATTCTTCACTTCACCACCTTCTTGTATCTGTTGCAGTCCTACGGGTTCGATACTCTAAAACCTTAGCATCTTCGCTAAGGGAAATTTGCCTCTACGCTACATCTCACCTTCCACATGGGGTAACCAACGAGGGACGAGAAGCTATCTCGTGTATCATCTCCGTGTCACCCTCCTCCATGGCATGGGATCTGGGAATCCCCTACCTTTGCTCGGCAGCCGCCACTGCTTGATATCCTGCCGCCACCGCTCATACCGCTGCCGGTTTGTCTCTTCGGTTAAGGGTAATGAATGTCTCTCTAGCATTGATATTTTTTCCAGCTTGCTAATGCAAGGGCAAAATAGAATTTTTATATCACACATAATATTTTATGGCTAAAACTGAAAAAAAATTCATGAAGGAAACAAAATGAAGTTTAGATGTCAAAACAAGAATAAAGAAAAATTTAGGACCATAAAAGGAAGCAGATTTTAAAAACAAGTCAAATAAGAAATTTTCTCATAGATATATTGCTTGAAACTTCAAAATCGCGTCAACTTTGGTTATTTTGGTTATTACCGAAACCGAGCCGATAACAAGTGGTTATTACCGAAACCGAACCGTATCTATGTATAAACTCGTATAAACCGAAGTATAAAAATCGTATAAACTGAAAACCGTATAAACCGAACCGAATCGAACCGAAAAAACCGAATGCACATGCTGAGTTAGAGGGGTGTGGTGGGCATACGGATAGCTTATTATTATTTGTTGTATTTTTTGATCAATTTTCATATATAAAGTTTTTCCATTTGAGCTACGGATTAAAAAGATATTAATTTCTAAAGTTTAAGATCATTTAAAAGAATTTCTGGATTTCTTTTATTATTAAAATAGCAACATTGTCCAAAACAGTACGGGTTGACTGGTCAACTGACATGTGGTCAATTTTGGACCTATGACTGCCCATTTCTTAACCAAAACGGAAGTGAATCAACACTTCGGGAGAAATGGGCAACTCTCATTGAAGAACAGCCATAAAACTTGCATTTTAAGCATATAAAGCAGACATGTAATTAAGAAATTTCACAAGCACGAATGAAGTAGTTGTAGAACAAATAACTAGGAAGAGCTTGAGCAATCCATTTGTAGCAACGTGTGGATGTCTGGACCATGATTAAGCACACAAGTTAACAGCCAAGAACTGGACCATAATTAATCACAACAAAACATAACAGCCAAGCACTCAAAATGACGGTGGGAACAACCCATCAGCTTACCGTGGCGGGGGGAGTCGCCGAAGGGAGTCACTGGAGACGGAGAGGGTCCACGCGAGCGTGAGTCATCGGAGAAGGAGGGAGGGAGAGAGAGAGAGAGAGAGAGAGAGAGGGAGAGAGAGGGAGGCCGCCGGAGGGGTGCGTGGCGGCCGTCGTCGTCGTCGTGTCGCGGGAGCGAGAGGGGATTAGGGTTCGTCGAGAGGCTTGTGTGGTATGGAGGGGCGAACCGTGCAATTTGGCTAAGTTAGAAACTTCTATGGCGCATGTGATTCCCGTGCGTTACAGAAAGTGACAATTCTATGGTGCATGGGAGCTCCGTGCGCCACATAAAGTTTAGACTTAGTCCAAAAGCTGAGTTGCTCTAGTTATGACATGAAACACGCAATAGCCTAGTGGTGTGGTTGCTCACATTGTGAAGCTGGGGCAGGGAGGTTCGAGTCTTGGCTCTCCACAATTATTTTCCTTTTTTAATTTTTTGTAATTATGTTACAGATATATTTAAAGCAACATGCAATACACATGTGTGGGTAGACAATTAATTTAGTCAAAAGAAAAAAAATCATACATATAAAGCAACAAGAATCTACACACACTCCCTCCGGTCCTTTTTAGTTTGCATATAAGTTTGTCCGAAGTCAAAGTCATATACATATGATTGTCACACACATCAATACATGTCATCTCAATCACACGTGTGCATACACAAAAAAAGTCACGTCATCTCGATCAATCGGTTCCGAGCTAGCTAGCCTCTCTTAATCTTCTTGCCTTTCTTCTTCGCGATTGAAAACTTTAGCCCGGGCACCTTGGGATTTATTCTAGTGAACGGACAACCTTTAGTGGGTAGGGTGGTCTTCCTTCTTAGTTTACTAGTGGTAGGCACGCCGAAGTACTTTTCCAATTCTTCTTTGATCTTCGGATCGCCATTTTTGTCGAAGTCTTGCTCGTTGGCGTCTCCGTCCATTCCGATAATGCTCCTCTTGCCGCTACTGTCGACAACACGGCTGGGCTTTGACGGGTCAATAATGAAGAAGCATTGGTCAACTTAGCTAGCGAGAACCCATGGCTCGTTTTTCGTGGTGGCGTTCTTTGATTTTGCATCAGGTATAACCATGGTGGTGAAATGCCAACCTTCTTTTTCGACCTTCTTGGCCCATCTGACATGGAACACCGGCACCGTCTCCCCACAGTAGTCGAGCTCCCATATCTCCTCGATCCTTCCAAAGAATCTTTCCTTGAAAGTGGCCTCGTCATCGGTGAAGGATAGCCTTATAACTCCTGGGATTTGATATTCGGAACTCTTGTCCTTTTCCTCAGTGTAGAATCTGTAACCGTTGATGTCAGACGACTGATACGTGCTTAGGTTGTGCGCGGGGCCCTATGATAAGGATAATATGAGTTGTTGATCTTCGGTAAAAGGTGTCTGCGGTGGATTGTCCAGTAGACGTTTCTTGAACCAATCCGTGAAGCTGGAGTTGTGCTCTCGAATTACGTCTCCCATCTTCCTCGGTCGGCCCATATCGATGTACTTCTGCTCGATTAAGCTTTTGTGCTCTTCCATCCAAGGGTCGACCAATTCGATGTGTTGTAGCGTGACTTGATGTGCCGTGTCAAAGTCGGCGCGTCGATCAGCGATGCCGACATGAAGTGCGCGGTAGCCCTCGCGGTGATCATATCCAGCGAGCCTGCCGAGGAGCTTCTTGGTGGGCAGACCAACATTCTCTTCCTCGGTTGGATAATTCTGGCAGAAGGAGATGCAGTCGTAGGTCAGAAATCCTTTGGCTATGCTTACATCTAGACATGACCTATTGCGAACGAATCCTTTAATGACACCGTTCATCCTTTCGAACGGCATCATGTTGTGCAGGAACGTCGGCCCGAGATGGATGATGTCATCCCCGACATGGACTAGAAGGTGCACCATGATGTCGAAGAATGCGGGCGGAAAATAAATCTCGAGCTCGCATAATATCACAACGATCTCTTCCTGGAGCATTTTGAGCTGCTTCACACCAATCGACTTCCTAGAGATGACGTCAAAAAAGTTGCAGAGGCCAAAAAATGTCTCACGGACGTGCTCGTCCATTATCTCTTGGATCACAACGGGAAGTATCCACGTCATCAGCACTTGGCTGTCATGAGAATTCATCCCGATGAACCGCTTCTTCGCTAAGTCTAGATATCTTCTTATCTTCCCTGAGTAATCATGAGGAACTTTCACTCCTAGGAGGCACCTGAAAAGCTGCTGCACCTCCTCCTCACTCAAAGCGAAGCAAGCAGCGCGAACCACCACCTCAATCTTCTTAGACATTTTGCGGTGACCTTGAATCCCTTCCTTGGTCTTCTCATCATCGTCGTTGTCACCATCACTATCGGGATACACAGATCTTTCTTGATGCCAAGCAATTTCAGGTCGCGTCTTGCTTTCGGCCCATCCTTGGTCTTCTCTAGCATGTTGAGAAGAGTGCCGAACAGACTGTTGGTGACTTTTTTCGTGATGTGCATGACATCGAGGCTATGGGGCGTGTGGAGGATCTTCAAGTACTTCAGGTCCCAGAAAACAGACTTCGCTTTCCATACTCCCAGCAATGGGTCTACCCTCGGTCACTTCTTTCCCGACTTGGGGCACTCTTCCCAGTTTTGCAACAGCTTCTGGATTTCTTCGGTGCTCCTCGGACGTGGTGCTCTTTCGAGCTCGTCTTTACCGTTGAACAGATCTCTGTGTTTTCTCCACGGGTGATCCTTGCGAAGACACTTCCGAGTCCCTTGGATCCTTTGGTAGCTGGAGATGTGTGGTCTTATCCATGCACTTGACACATGCCTTTTGTCCGTGGTTGACCTGGGCCGCTAATTATCCCAAACCAAGATAGTCCAGCACAGTTGTGAACATGGCGGCTCTCATAGGGAAATATTATTTACCGTGGGTGTCGCACGTAAGGGGTGGATTATCCCACAACGTGGCCAACTCCTGTTTCAACAGCGCAAGATACTTATGCATGTCGATACCTGGTTGTTTCGGCCCCTGAATAAGAATAATCAAGTGTATGTACCTTTTCTTCGTGCATATCCAAGGGGGGATGTTGTACGGCCATACAAACACGGGCCATGTGCTATGCGTGCTACCTTGGTTGCTAAATGGATTGGGTCCATCGGAACTAACACCCAGCTTGATGTTCCTTGGATCATTCCAGAAACCATCTTCGATGTACAATGCATCCCACTGGGACTGTCTGAAGGGTGTGTCAGGATCTTACCCTTCTCCGGATCATCCTCGGGCCACATCGCTTGAGCTTTTCTTCCTTAGGGTCTACGAAATAGCGCTGCAGACGGGGAGTGATAGGAAAGCACCATACTAATTTTCGAGGAACTTTCTGGTATCGTCCTTGGACGCACACCGGACATGCGGTGTAATCCTTGTACTCGTCCCGATAAAGTACGCAGTCATTGATGCAGGCGCGGTATTTAACGTGTGGTAGGTCGAGGGGGCACACGACCTCCTTGGCCTCATCGATACTTCTTGGCAAGGTGTTCCCCTATGGAAGACGATCGTGCAAGAATTCCATCAAAGCGTTGAAGCTCACGTCGGTCCATTTCTGTTCCGCCTTCATCTCTAGAACCTTAAGCATTACATTTAGTCGTGTATCCTCGGTCCGACATACAGGATACAATGGAGTCATCCCGTCTATCTCCATTTGCGCCAGATTAGCTTTCTCTTTGGCTGAAGCTTTAGCGTTGCTCGTCTCCTTCATGAGAAGTTCTTGAACATGAGGGTCCAGCAAGGCCGAAGTTAGCAGCGTCTCCGTGTTCACGTCCTCTCCACCACCATCTACTCCGGAATCATCTCCTTATTCATGATGATCCTCATGTCCGTCGGTATCTCCTTCTTCATGATGAATATGGACGTTAGCATCTCCTTGTTCATGATGATGATGTCCGCCGGCATCTCCTTGTTCATGATGATGATGTCCGCCGGCATCTCCTTGTTGATGATGATGATGTCCTCCGGCATCTCCTTGTTCACGCATGAAACCGCGCCTGAGCAGGTGCTCGTCCAATAGTCCGGAATCAGGGTCCATCCAGGTCAGGAGTTTGCATTTTTGGCATGGACATCTTATCTGGGTCCGTTTGTTCAGAATCATGTTGGCTTTCGCCTCTTCCTTGTATCTACCCACTCGACCTCCAATCATCTTGATGACCATGGTTGCCTACGCGACACAATTAAAGTGTCTTAATTAGAACCACACAATTAATGCGCATGCACATGGTCGCCGGAAAAATTCTGCATGGCTTTCCTAAAAATAGGAGATATGGGTAGTGCAAAAAATTTCCGAAATGGAAATGAATCAACATTTCGGCAAACATCCATGAACCACTCTGACGTAAGCTAAGTGACAAAAAAACTTCTTCCCATGCAAACATATATTCTTTCACCACCCACACACAAGATTCACCTATGCACAAAACATCTCATATACACACGGTGCACACCGCCGGCTACACAAAACATACATATCTATGTCCTCCAACTACTCACCTAGTAGATTTGATCCGAGACGACACCGCGGTGAGAGGAAGTGGTGTTTGGATAGGATAGTGAAGAAAAAGAGATATGGAGAAGGAAAACAAAGTGTTCGAGAGGCTTCCCCTTACAAATATATCAACCCAAATAGGTTAAACAACTAAAATTGAAGGAAACTATGGGCAAAATGGGGTGGGGTGAGGAGGAGCACGACCTAGGGGGAGCAATGCATGAACTTGGGGTGCTGGTGGTAGAGAGTATCGGGCTGTAAATGTTGGCTCTGGATGCCAGTTTATGTGGCGCATGTGCTTCGGTGCGCCACAGAATGTCTAGTTTCTGTGGCGCATCTGACCGGGTGCGCCACAGAAACTTGACATTCGTTGGCGCATGGATATAGGTGCGCCACAGAAAGAGGCTTCTAGATCAACGTGTTGGTCCCCACCAAAATTTCAGTGGCGCACCTCGTCACATGCGCCACAGAAATGCACACTTTAGTGGCGCACGTAGCTCCCATGCGCCACATAAATTTCTATATTTCTGTGGCGCACGGCGTCACATGCGCCACAAAAATAGTTCTATGGAGCACGCCCTTTTAGGTGCGCCACAGAAACCATATCTATCTATAAGCAGTTTCCTAGTAGTGTATGTACTAAGATATTATGGCTTGTATGAATTATGTATTCGTACCCTCATGACCCATGTCTTGTAATATAAATAACTTATCATGTTTGTTTCTAGAGTTGTGCTGTGATATTCTTACAGTGACACCCTGATCTCGATCGTGTACAGTGCGTTTATGATTAGTAGATGATAGTAAATCGGGGCGTCACATATTCATACTGAAAATCTTCAAATCTATATTTAAATTTCTACGGGGGTCAATCAGATGAAAGATGATATGTTCCTTGTGGACATATGCACCGCGCACTCTATACTCAGGGAAATGAAATGTTTCCACTCTCACTGAGAAAAAAAAGAGATATTACAAACTATTGCTTGACGCGATGATGTATTTGTTGACTCACCTCGAGTCATATTTACTGTCCCTATGGTTACCCGAGTAGAATCGAGGATGATTTCATATCCGGGTCAACTCGTACCCTACTAAACTATAGAGATATGGGTCAAAATAGTTTCGATAGTCGACACTTTTGATGACAACAAAGAGAAAGAAATTCTCTTCACCATATACGGATATGGCAAGGACATTATCTTCTTATCTTCTGGATTGCACTATTCATACTACAAAACCCATACCATTTGTTGCACACATGATATCTTCCGAAATGTCTTCTGCATGAAAATTTTGGCATACTCGCCTTGCTCATTTTGACATTGGGTTGAAACAGAAACTATCGGCAATATTATTGATCATGACTAAAATGAGGTTACATTCTAACAAAATTTGGATTTATGTGCATTACATGTGATGCAAGGAAGCTAAATTTAAGGCTTGTACACCTTAAAGTCTACGCTAAACCACTCAAAACTCCACGAATTTATCAAGTCAAGGTAAGTGGCTCTTCCCAACCATTGACTAGACCATTCAGGTATTCCATGGTTCTAAAAGACACATCTACACGACGTATCATGTATGCATTTAGCCACACTAAACCATTGTCTCATCATCCTAAAAATCAAATAGACAATATAATAAAATTCTTCTTGCTTAACTTTAATATGGCCCTAGAATTTAATTTTAGCACTTTGTCCTATGTGTCTATACTCAATATGGTTTCGTAGAATCCTTTATCCAAATAATTAAGCTCATTGCATGATCTTTACTTTAGAATTTCAAATTAACAACTTTACATTGGAGTCATGCAGTTTTACACGCTCATGATAAACTGCGTAATATTATTTCCATTTATCATGGATACATAGAAATCTCTCAAGCATTTCCCATCTGCGGTAATTCGGTTATACACCGATATCACCACCACGACATACATCATTGGCCCCTCTCATGGGATCTGTGTGAGGAATAATCGTATTTCCATCAATACCTCAAGCCCCTCTCATGGGGAGTTACTCTAGGCCAGTATCCTGCTACACCGAAGAATATTTCCAGGCATTAGGGAGAAATTCAAGTACCATGTATAATTCCAGGAAAGTGGAATGTTCAACAAATTTCTGCCTCAAATCCACGTCCTCAAAGATCTGAACCATGCGTTCTAAAGATTTTCAACACATTGCAAATAACCTATCAGATTCATTTACTGAATATAAAGGTGTCGAACAATCCTACAATCCTGCAAAAATATGCCTACATGAGTGAAGGTACCAACAAAAATCACTCTACTCCCTGTTGAAAGCAACAAGGGGAGAAGTATGGAAACAGTACATTAGGATTTAGCTTCTCGTGAGAAAGGATATTAAGTCCATTGAATCAGTAAATGCAAGTAAATTTCACATTGACAGCCACCTAATGGGTAGCATACACCCAGTGGATGGGAAACCTCCACCAACCCAGGTCATAGTGCATAGAATGACTGGGACATCGGAATACCCAACTCAACCATAGTGGGAAACCACAAGCAGTCATCATGTGTAAAGATATTTCCATCAACTATATACATAAATATAGATTCTGGAGAACCGTATAACCGGAAGTCTACAATTGTCGACATACATTTCTCAACTAGTTTGGAAAAAACCTTTCAAATGATTCATGTCCAAAGACCATGGCCATGGAAAAGTGTGAACAACACTTAGACTGAACTCAAACAAACGATGCAATTCTAGGTAGAAATAATCTTGATCAATAAAGGGAAGGTATTCACAAAGCAATACCTACACCTATTTTTCTTCTGGAAACAGAACGAGAACACCGAGGTGGTGAAACATAGACCAAGTATTGTAGCACAAGAGTTCACACAGATACCCAACTTTTCTCCAGAGGTGGAATATCCTTTCGATATCTTATATCATTGGCAGTATAAATCATCTATCTATGCAGTTGATAGACGTAGTGATCACATATCCATATGGCTAACTAGATTCAGACATATATGATTTATTTTTGATGGAATCTGAATTCTGAATCAAAATACAAAATGCAACATTCATTGTGTAAAAATCAGTAAGTCACCATACGACTTATTGTTGTCGGCAAATATGGTACAACTAAACCTGAGAATGGTTTCAAACCTAAACCGTACCTCAACCGCACCCACGTGATTACGTATATCACCCCGAATCTAACCAGACCCGTTCTGTATCAAAATCGGACCAACCATAAGCGGGCATAACAAAAACTAAACAGTTTTGGACGTATCAAGCGGGCATATTCCTCCGGGGAGAACTTTTCTCGGAGGGTGAGATTGTCCTCATCATTATCACCATCGTCACGGGCATCATCGAGATCACAGTCACCATCATCCTCATCACCAGCACCATCTCCATCTTCCTCCCATCTCACTTTACCATTGCAATATGATTTGTACCTTGCACTATTCATCCCCTCTACTTTATCGGTGTAGATTACTCTTTTCTGGTGAATGTTATTAAGTTTTGTTGGAGAATTATTTTTATGACAAGATTTTTCATCATATATTCATCACCTCTGATCATGATCTCTTTTGTGTCTTGTGAGTAGTTCCTTTAGTTCCTGTGGACATGGGAGAAGTCACGTTGTTAGTACTCATATGATGTTGAAGTAATATGTGTTGATTGATATTTATGTTTTGGTGTCATTCTTCTATTGGTGTTATGTGATAGTCGACTACATAACACTTCGCCTTTTTAAGGACCTAGGGGAATGCATTTTGTATAAACTATGCTTACGATGGGTTGCCGGAGTAACAGAAACCTGAACCCCAATCCGCATACTTTTGCACGAGGGAGTGTTGGATCCTAAAGCTTATTGCTATGGTTAGGCTTTGACTTAATTTCTCTCTTGTATTTGCGGATGCTTGCAAGAGGTATAATCATAAGAGTGCACTTGTCTTAGTCTAGGCGGTCTACTAGCATAGGTCCACCCACACAACACTTATCAATACAAAACATAGTACTAGACGGAATATAGAGAAAGTCACTTGAGTACCTCTCCCGTCCCGTGTGTCCTCAGGAACGCTTTAGCCTTTATAAGTTTAATCCTTCGTCTTATCCTTTGTGTTCAAAAGGGATTGGGCCACTTGCTGCACCTCAACACCATTTACTTTTCTTGCTTTTATTTACTTGTTGCTTATACCAGAAAACCCATAAAATTTTACCTTTCAGTACTTGAAGTTATTCCTTTCTCGCGATCACTTGTCAGTACCTTCGGCTTCTCGTTGGGTTCGACACTCTTACTTATTGAAAAGGCTACGATATATCCCCTACACTTGTGGGTCATCAAGACCATTTTCTGGTGCCGTTGCCGGGAAGTGTAGCTCTATTGGTAAGGAAACCTTTACATTGTACGTGTTGTTTTTATTTTGCTGTTACTACTTTTCATCCTTATGGATAATTCTGCTCTTAGTTCTTTGCTTGTGGGGAGCCTCCACGCCACGGTTGTGGTGGAGAAGGCTCCTCCACCTACTGAAATTATGTCTTTTAAAATACCAACTGGTATTGTTGATTATGTCATAACTAATCATTATGCAGGAGACATACATTCCTTATTTAAATAAGCGATCAATTGCTCTATCTTTCACAATTACGTTCCTTATTTAAGCTTGCAGGTGTATCAATGGATTTTTTTTCATGAGGAAATTATTCTCTCTATCATTGAAAGATAAGGCTTTGGATTGGTATAAGCTTCTCTATAACTCTCATTTACTAAATTGTCAAGAGCTTATGCGTCTCTTTTATGCAAAGTTTTATCCTCTTCATGAAATACATCGAGACAAGAAGTATATTTATAACTTTTGGTCTCGTGATGGAGAAAGCATCACCCAAGCTTGGGGGAGATTGAAATCCCTAATGCTCAAATGTCCCAATAATGAGCTCCCCAAGGAAATTATTCTTATAAATGTATATGCAAGACTTTCTCGTCAGGATAGAGAGATGCTTGATGCCTCCTCTAGTGGGGTATTCCGAACCAGAAGAGTTGAAGATAGATGGGATCGCATTGAAAGGATCTAGAAGAACACTGAAGATTGGGAGATTGATAAATTTATTGAACGCGTTATAAATTGTGAGCATGATTACATTGAGAGCTATGTGAAAACTGATTACTTCAATACATTTTGTGCTAAGATTGTTCTTGATTCCCAGCTTTTAGTTGATTTTTGCAAAGACTCTGCCTGTGAAATTGATTCTTCCAACAACAAGGAGGATCAGCACCATAAGCCGTTTAAGGAATTACCTGTTGATATTAATGTTGCTGATCCTATCTTACCTGTAGTTTTATATGAGAAACCCCCTTTTCCCACAAGGATAAGGGAGTGATGGCACTGAAGTAGTGCTCCTTGCTGGTTACCCCAAGGGGAAGTATAAGATTTAGCGTAGCAGCAAATTTCCCTCGGTGAAGATACCAAGGTTTTCAATCCAGTAGGAATACAAAGATCAACAAGAAGGTGGTGAAGCGCGCAACGCAACGTCTGAAAGATATTGCTCCATTAACCTGGACGTGCACACACAACAAGTAACTTTGCTCCCAACGTGTACAAAGAGGTTGTCAATCTCTTCGGCCTTGCCGTTCACAAAGGATCAAACACATGGTGTAAGTAGTGATGGTAATTGCAACTGAAAGACAATAAAGCAGTAAATGAATTGAGGTGTAAACAATGGTGGAATATGGACCGGGGTCCCATTATGTTCACTAGTGATGTCTCTCTCCCAAAAGTCGATAAAACAGCTAATCTGGGTGAACAAATTATAGCTGGGCAATTGACAGAATTATAAACGCATCACAATGCTAATTATGCTGCAAGAAAGTTGGGAAGTACACCAAAACAAGTAGACCATTTATCCATCAGCATCTACTCACTAATCATCCACCTTGAGATTAAGTTGCAAGGCCCACCCAAAGTGTAAACCCAAAGCAACAGATAACTGCATTAACAAACTTTGCGTAAGGTAAACAATCCTTCCAACCGCAGTTACAAGCACCGGTGTTTTCTCCCTGGTGGCAACAACACATCCCCTAGTCTCATGTTTCTGTCAATATAGCTAGACAGCGGGGGGCATGAACCCCACAATCAAGCATAAACACTCCCTCTTGGAGTTACTATCTACTACTTGGCGAAAGCAATAAAAAGCAATGGAGAAAATGCAAGAATTACTTAAGAACAAAATATAAAAGGAGAACCAAGTATATAATTCATCATGATCTGAACATAATCTCATAATCCATCGGATCCCAGCAAACACAGCATAGCAATAGCAGGAAAATTACATAGATGCCTTGATCATGTAGGGTAGCTCACAAGGGATAAGAATTGAAGCACAAGATTGGAGAGAAGACATCACATAGCTATTGGTCATGGACGTATTTTCCAAGGGGGGACTACTGACGACAAATCCGGGAAGCGCTCATGGTGGTGGAGAAGATCTCGGAGGTCAATCCTCCCTCCGGCAGGGTGCCGAGAAGAGGTCTTCTGGTGCTCCCGAACTTGGAAGCGAGGTGGCGGAGGAACAGAGGTTAAAATCGTGATGCGGGGCTCCTCCGAGGGTTTCTAGAAAAGGGTCTAAATATAGGCCGAAGGGGGGCACCGGGGGGTGGTCCCTCCCCCCATACGCCCTACTGGCCCAGCCTAGGGTGGGGCCGCGGTAGTTGGCCTCCTAGGGGGGGGTATGGCCCTCCTCTGACCCTCCTCCGGCTTCCGGAAGCTTCTGTTGCAATGATTTTTTATATATTTTTATTGTAAATTCTTGGGCTATGTAAATATGGATAAAAACTAGAAACATGCACTGGGTGCACTGAGTTTGTAGGTTAGTACAAATATGTGTAAGAAGGTATGAAAGTGTAGAAAACGCATAGCAATGTCACCAAAAGGAGCATGAATCAAGAAGAAATTGTAGATACGATTGGGACATATCAACATCCCCAAGATTAATTCCTGCTCGTCCTCGAGTAGGTAAATGATAACACAGATAATTTCTATGCTGACATGCTAACACACATATAAGAACTTCACAGTAAGGCAAGTAAGATATAAAATTCAAGTCAAGAAAATAACAAGCAAGAGTCTATATCTAGTAAGTAAACTAGCAAAGTAAGAACATAAAGGTGCAAGAGCTCTCGATGTCCGTGACTCGAATGTCTCCAAATGGTGTTTGTGTGCAAGAAGTGGGAGATGGGTTTAGAGAATTAAAAATATTGTATAGTTTAATTGAGAACTCAATCTACTAAAACTTCACACGTGGTCTCCTTCAGATCATTATTTTGACTTGTACCCTGACCACTAGTCAGGCACAATTCAAACTGATCCTCTTCCTTTCAACTTTGAGCACTCATGCAATGGATGAGCGTGATCAAGATATGTTGGCACTTAGGATGGCAAAGAGAAAAATGATGGGGAAGGAAGACAAAAAAAGGTGTGAAAGGCTCACATCAATGAGGACAATCATAGGCGAGAGAAAGCCAAATGATAGATATGATGTGAGGAGTGGGGGTTGCTATGCAACGGATGCAGATATGAGCTAAGGTAAGATATCCATTGGAAATAGTGGGGGTGCATCCAACTTGCTTGCTTTATGAAGACCTAGAGCTCGTTTGAGGAGGCTCATCCTTGGAATATACAAGCCAAGTTCTATACTGTAAGGAACCCAGATAGTTATGCATGAATGATGTGAATATCTCTATGGAGTACAAATATGATAATAGAGTACGGGTGTGGATCTTTTAGAAGGAATAGTAGTGTTTCCCCCTTCTCTTTTTTTTTCTTTCATTTTTTTGTTTTTTTTTGTTTTGTTGTGGCCTCATTGGCTCTTTCTATTTATATCTCATTTGTCCTCTTTTGGATCTTTTCATTTGTCCACTTTTGGGATCTTTTATTTTGAGCTCTTTGTGATGTTTTCCTCACTTAAGGGAAATGGAATATAAAGAAGATCTTCACACTTTACAAGAAGTACTCAACATAAAGAAAACTGAAAAACTATCATGATGTATGCAAATGTATCATGAAAACTGAAAAACTATCATGAAAACTAAAAAAATAACAAGATCTTTGACCAATGCAACTTGAGGATCGACCTAAATTTTGTCCTCAGGCTCATTAGTTCTTCTCTCACTTTTATTTAATATGCCTGACACAAAAGAGTGCTCCCTCATCCTTGCAGGAAAAGGGGGCTTTTCATATATAAGTGCAGGCAAGATAGGGTTAGCAACATGAATATCAACAGGTAATTCTTTCAAGGGCTTATGATGTTGATCCTCTTTCTTTTTAGAGGAATCCATATGAGAGGCAAAGTTTTTGCAAAAATCAATCAAAAGTTGAGAAATAAGACAAATCTTAGCATGAAAGGTATTGAAGTAATCAGTTTCCACATAGCTCTTAATGTAATCATGCTCATAATTTATAACGGGTTAAATACCTTTATCAATCTCCCAATCTTTAGTGTTCTTCTGGATCATATCAATAAGATCCCACCTTTCTTCAATGCTTCTGGTGCGGAATACCCCACTAGAGGAGGCATCGATTATCTCTCTATCCTGACGAGAAAGTCTTGCATAAAAATTTGTAAGAATAATTTCCTTGGGGAGATCATGATTGGGACATTTGAGCATTAGGGACTTCAATCTCCCCAAAGCTTGGGTGATGCTTTCTCCGTCACGAGACCAAAAGTTATAAATATAGTTCCAGTCTCAATGTATTTCATTAAGAGGATAAAACTTTTCATAAAAGAGAGGCATACATGCTTGTCAATTTAATAAATGAGAGTTATCAAGAAGCCTATACAAATCACAAGCCTTATATTTTAATGATAGAGAGAATAGTTTTTTCATAACACAGTCCATCGATATACCTGCAAGCTTAAATAAGGAGCATAGTTGTGAAAGATATAGCAAGTGTTCACCTGGATTTCTATCTCCTGCATATCGATTAGCAATAACACAATCAACAATTGAAGTTGGTATTTTAAAGGGCACAATTTCAGTAGGTGGGGGAGCTTTCTCCACCACAGTAATGGTGGGACGGTTCCCCGCAAGAAAAGTACCAAGAGCAGAGCTGTCCACATAGACTAAAAGTAACAGCAGCAAAATAAAATCAGCACTAACAATATAAAGGTTTCCTTACCAATTTCACTTACCAATAGCGCTATGCTCCCCGGCAATGGCGCCAGTAAATGGTCCTTATGACCCACAAGTGTAGGGGATCTATCGTAGCCTTTTCTATAATGAAGAGTGTTGAACCCAACGAGGAGCAGAAGGTATTGACAAGTGATCTTGAGATGGGAATAACTGCAGTGCTAAAAGGTTACTTTTTATGGGTTTTCGGTTATAAGTAACAAGGAGATAAAAGCAAATAAAAGTAAATTGTGCAAAGGATAAGCCAAAGAATTTAAACTTATAAAGGCTAAAACATTCTTGAGGAAACACGGGAGAGATAGTCATGTGCCTTCGCCATATTTTGTATTGGTACTATGTTTTTTGTTGATAAGTGTGTGTGTGGGTGAACCTATGCTAGTGCACTTTCTAGACTAATATAAGTACACTCTTATGATTAAACCTCTTGCAAGCATTCGAAAATACAAGATAGAAATTAAGGCAAACCCTAACCATAGAAATAAACTCTAGGATCCATCAATCCCTCGTGCAAAAATGTCCGAAGTAGGGTTCAGGTTTCTATCACTCCGGCAACCCACCATAAGCATACTTTATACACAATGCATTCCCTTAGGTTCTTAAAAGGAGAAGAGTTGTGTAGTCGATGTTCACACAACACCACTAAAAGAATAACACCACAACTTAAATATCAAATAACACATATTACTTCAACATCATATGACTACTAACAACTAGACTTCTCACATGTCCTCAAGAACTAAAGGAACTACCCACAAGATATATAAAAGAGATCATGATTAGAGGGAATAAATATATGATAAACAATCTGGTCATCACAATAATTCTCCAACAAAACTCAATAGCATTCACCATAAAAGAGTAATCAACATTGGTAGAGTAGAGGGGATAGATAGTGCATGTTACAACTTGGATTGCAATGGTGAGATGAGATCGATGAAGATGGAGATGGTGTTGGTGATGAGGAAAATGTTGATGATTTTCTCGATGGTGCCCGTGACGACGGTGATGACGATGAGGACGATCTCCACCTCCGGGAGGAGTTCTCCCCGACGGAATCTGCCGCCGGAAAGGTCTTTTCTTCTCTGTAGGTTTCCGCCATGGAGCGGCGGAACTCCGGAAACTCTTCTTCTTCTAGGGTTTTTAGGTCATGATGAAGATATAGGCCAAAGGAGGGGGGGTCCCTAGAGTGGGGCCCACCTCCCAGGCGGCCCCTGGCGCGGTTAGGAGGGGCCCCGCGCCACCAGGGCGCCTGGAAGCCTAGTGGACCCCCTCCGGCTACCCTTCGGCTGGTCTTCTTCAATTCTTCAGAAAATTATACCCCGTGATTTTCAGGTCATTTGGAGATGTGCTGATATGGACACTTGATGTGCACTTTTCCCCTGCTTATTCCTGCGTCTGCTGTTTCGGCACTGGAAAGTTGCAAACTGTGTAAAACAAGCCAAAACACTATAAGAACATCATCATAATATGGAATATATCAATGAATAGAGGTAAATTATAATATAAAATAGTGATGCATCTTGGACGTATCAGCAGCATCGGCTCTCCATCTTTGCGGATGACGTGATGATTTTTCTAAAGCCGATGGAGGTGGAGCTTTCCACATGCTCTGAGATCCTACAGTTATTTGAGAGTAAATAGACGGAAGATGATGGCAATCCTAATTCGTTGCTCACCTCGAGAGGAGGTGTTGATCGGAGAGGAACTCGGCTGCCCCTTAGGTGCATTCCCGTACACTTATCTAGGCCTCGCCATGAGCATTCGTAAGCTCTCGGCAGCGCAGCTTGGAGCCCTTGTGGAGCGGCTCGCGGGATATTTGCCGCGGTGGACGGCAGAAGATATGCCAGAAAGCGGTAGACTGGTTCTAATCCTTTTGGTGCTATGTTCGGTGCCGCTTCACACCATGTTTGCACTTGTCCTATCAGATAAGACAATTGCGGTGATGAATAAAATCATCAGAAGCTTCATGTGGTGTGGGTATTCGGGGGCACGGGGCGGCCATTGCAAGGTGGCGTGGTCGGTCGCGTGCTCACCCAAATGGGCTGGAGGGCTAGGTGTGCAGAAGCTCCGAACGGTGGACATCGGGAGGCCTTGGGTGGAATTCAAGTTTAGCATCCCCAAGGAGGCCCGGGATATGGTTCCTGCCGCCACACGGGTCGAAATTGGAGATGGGAAGAGGGCACTTTTCTAGGAGGATCGTTGGTGGCTAGGGTTTAGGATTGAGTAGGTTGCGCCTAAGATATATGGCGCGGTGCCCGACCAGGTGCGGACGGTACGTACCATGCAGCAGTCCATGATCAACACTGCATGGGCACGGGAAGCTAGACCGAACCTCACGGAGAGGGCGCTGAGGGAATATCAGTGGTTGTGGGAGCAGATAGGACAGGTCCACCTGGAGGTTGGTGAGTAGGATGATGTCAGGTGGTATTGGGAGGCTAATGGGCAGTTCTTCGTGCGCTCTGCCTACACGGCGAAGTTCGCGGGCCAGGAGATCATACCGCATGCTGAGTTCACGTGGAAGTCCAGGGCGCCACTGCGGTGTCGCTTCTTCCTCTGGCTGGCGCTCAGGGATTGGTGTTGGACGTCAGATAGGCTTGCCCAGCGTGGGCTGCCGCACCAGGATACATGCCCCTTCTTCAACCAGTAGGAGGACTCCATCGAACATATCCTGCTTTCGTGTGTGTTCTCACACATTATATGGACGCGGGTGTGCCGAGTGTTGGGAAAGGAGGATTGAATCCCATCTGCGGAGGTATGTCCAGGTACATAGTGATTGGACAGGAGGGAGACGAGCCTTTGACCGAAAGCCATCCTGACGCTTTGGGCGCTGATCATGTTGGAGCTACGGAAGCATTGGAATGCGATTGTGTTCGATGCGGGAAGGCCTTCGGTCAAGGTGCTGGCCGCAAAGATTGTGGTTGAAGTGGAAGCATGGAGGAATGCGGGACTACTGAAGGGCAACTGGGATCGCCCCATAGCGGAGTTACGTAGGTGGGCTGGGATTGATTAGTACTATGTATGTAATTTAGGTGGATGCGATGCAGTGTAATTAAGTTGTAATGTTTACACCGCGAGGTGGACCGGTTTTCTTACCTTGTATTAATATAGAATAAGCACCCTGTGCGTATTCGAGAAAAACTGGGAGAAGTGTCACTTCATGGTCAATGAGGGAATCATTCTTGCCCACAAGATTTCGAAGAGGGGAATCGAAGTGGACAAGGCGAAGATTGAAGCAATTGAGAGGATGCCCTATCCAAAGGACATCAAAGGTATTCGTAGTTTCCTCGGTCATGTTGGTTCTATAGAAGATTTATTAAGGACTTTTCTAAGATTTCGAGACCCCTAACTAATCTTCTCCAAAAGGATATTCCTTTCGTTTTTGATGAAGATTATAAGGAAGCCTTTGAAGTTCTTAAGAAATCCTTAACAACTGCTCCTATAGTCCAACCACCTGATTGAAGTTTACCTTTTGAAATTATGTGTTTTAGGACAAAGGGTTGATAAGAAATTGAATGTTATACATTATGCTAGCAAAACCCTTCATAGTGCTCAAAAGAATTATGCTACTACTTAGAAAGAGTTTTTAGCAGTAGTAGTTGCTTGTGATAAATTTAGACCTTATATTGTTGATTCAAAAGTTATTATTCATACTGACCATGTTGTTGTTAAATATCTTATGGAGAAGAAGGATGCCTAACCAAGGCTTATCAGATGGGTTCTTCTTCTTCAAGAATTTGACTTGTAGATTGTTGATAGGAAGGGAGCAGACAATCCAGTGGTGGAAAACCTCTCCAGGATGGAGAATATAGCACATGATCCTGTTCTAGTCAACGATAGCTTTCCTGATGAACAACTAGTTGTATTAAGGGTACAATCTACTTCCGTTCCATGGATTGAAGATTATGCTAACTTTATTGTTGCAAACTTTTTGCCCCAAGGTTTAACATTACAGCAAAGGTAGAAATTCTTCCACGACTCGCGGCTTTACTTTTGGGATGACCCACATCTTTTTAGAGAAGGTCCGAATGGAACCATTAGAAGATGCATACCAGAGCATCAACAGAAGGATATCTTGAGGGAATGTCACGACAACCCTTATGGAGGAAATCATGCCGGTGAGAGGACCGCACACAAGGTTCTTCAATCAGGTTTTTATTGGCCTACTATCTTTAAATATGTTATGTGGCACCCCGGCTCAGAACAACCGGTTTACCCTACATTGCCAGCCCAGAGATCATGTCTTCTGGCAATGCACAACATCTTGGTACAGAAATAACTGCATTCATTGATAATTATACAGGTACATAGGTTGAGGGTACATGATACTACAAGGCAAGGTGGCAAGTCTCGTGTGGCAACAGTATCTACATTATTTATGAAGAAACTCAGGGCCTCGATACGAGAAATGGAATACTTTAGGGAAGCAGAATAACGGGGTGATGAGCTCCACTCCACGGGGACACTGCTGGGACACGACCTAGTTCGCAAAGTACGGAACACAAGGACTTCCAGGTACGGCTTCTTCTGCATCTGGCACGACACGCCATGTTAGTACATTGAATTTAGTTGCAAGCTCACAAGAGCCAAGTCATTAGGAAAAAACAACATCATAGCAATAACAGTTCAAGCAATGCAAACATGATAAATCTAGCATATTACCAAGGTTAAGACTAGTGCAAGAACAACCATCGTTTAAGGTCACATGGACCACTCATGATCATCGCATGATCATGCCTCTTACCTCAGAGTCCTTACAGACTCAACAATCGGGTTACGGGTCATCGCATGACCACGCAACTTGTGAGGGTCATCGCACGACCACTCAACGGATTAGGGGTCATCGCATGACCACCCAACTTCTCAGGTCATCGCATGACCAACAACTTATACGGGTCGTCGCACGACCACTCAACGGGTTAGGGGTCATCGCATGACCACCCAAGTTATCCAGTCATCGCATGACCAACAACTCATACGGGTCGTCGCACGACCACCAACTTAGCAAAATCATCACACCGGGTTTATGTTTATCCATACTGTGACCTAGTACAAATTGTGTCCAATACCGTGGACTCGGGTATTCGAATAGATTTGCACACTCTTCAGAGGTTGTGCATTTTACTCACACCATGGAGCTCCTTATCCAACGGACTAGGACTACTCCAACGAAACTCGTCTACCGCGTAACTTTCTATGATACCACCGACGTACCTTCGTGTCTTGGGTATCCCTGTGTCCTCTTGACACCTGCCATCGCATGGAAAACAACATTGTCCCAAACGGGGTCTCCCGGGTATCATATCATATCTGGATCTCAAGATTATCGTTGCCTACCTGATCAGGGTAGCGCGCGCATAACCTTCCCTCTTTGTTGATACCCGTAAAAGTCACAATGGTAGACCAAGCTAAGGCCTGCCCATACAGGCAAATGTGGCTGGACTAGTAAAGCTCGGTTCGGTGGCACTTGGTCAATGGTTAATTCATGTTCATTAAGTTTCATCATTATTAGCTTGGCAACACATGATCTAAGTCATAGCAACATAAGTCTATCATAGCAATATAGATATGAACATTATAATACCACTACCACCATGTATATGCAGCAACTGGCATGATATAACATGAACATGGTAAGGGCATAAGCTATACATAGGCACAACACATAAGCATGGATACGATCAACATGAACGGGATTCTAGCATGAACATGATCTAAATAACATGAGCATGATGATGACTAGTGAGCATGGCATGATTACTTCTAGAATATCATATCAGGCAAGCATGGTATAAGTACTATGAGCATGTCAAATAATTTTCTGAAATAATTTTCCAACACAAAAAGAATAAGTCAAACAAATCATTCCTTCTATCTAGTGACTCTAGACAGAAAAGAAAGCTATGAAAATATGTAAGATTAAAGAGGGGCTCAAGACAAAACTAGGGGAAAAAGAATCAACTCATTTGGCCTTCTGGTCTAGAAGATATAAGTGGTCCAAGTTTTTTCAAATAAATTGATTAAATTGATTTAAATCAATTTTTCTGGAATTTCCAGAGAACGCCATGTCGATGGCGTATTTGCGAAGGGCGCCTCCACTAGAAAATAGATTCAAAGGGGGTGTGGGTGACTGGCAGGTGGGGCCTGCCTGTCGGGTACAACTGAGGAGGGAGGGAAACAGGGTCGACGACTCCCGTGACGGCGGCTCACCGACGTGGAAACCTCGACGACTGCCTACGGGTGCAGGAATGGATGAAAAGGAGTGTGCGGAGCCTCTAGGTACCCATATCACGGCGAATGGTTGTCGGACGGCGAGGCTTGCTTCTTCTCCAGAGACGGCTGGCGGCAGTGCTCATCTGTATTGGGGCTTCCTTCACGGAATCGCCCGATTGAGCACTGTATTAGCACCACTGGAAGAAAAGAAAACTAGGGGAAGTGGTGGCGAGTGCAGGGGGCAACCAAAGGCGATTTGCCAGAGCTGCAATCCCTCGGCAGCGCCCCGGTGTGATCCAAGCCTCCCTGGGCGGGTTTTAGTGAGAGCGAGCTCGATTGGAGGGCAGTGGGGTGTGTTGCGATGCTCTGGAGGCGAGGGGGCCAGGGTCTTTATAGGGGCGAGGTGATTCCGATGAGCTTGCCACCAGGAGGAAACTGCCGGAGCAGTACATGGTTCTGGCGAGCTTGGGAGGTTTTCGACGTGACTAGAGGGGTTTAATGAGGCCAGGGAGGCGTGCGCGCTCCATCCAAACATTTTGCTGCAGGGGGCATGAGTCGAACAGTGGCCATGGCGGTGCGATGGTCTACAACGGCGAGGTTCTCGGCGGGCGGCGCGGCTTTGGCTGGGACAGGTGGACGGCTGGGATGCTCCAGTGCCAGGGACACGAGGATGCAGACGCGTGCGAGGCAGGTTCAAGGTGATTGCGGAGGTCAATGCTCGTGCGGCGGCCTGCGACGGCGAGCTTTCCGACGAACAGCGCGGCTTTTCCCGGGGACAGGTGGATGGCTGGGAACTCCCCGTGGCTACGGTAACAAGGTGTCACCGCGGGCTCTCGGATCAACGCGGGGGTGAGATGGCGACAGGTCGGCCTTGCACAAAGCATGGCGATGGCCAGCCTGGTGTGCGGTCACCCCGTCCTCCTCTGTCATGGATGCGGCCAGGGCGTGCAAAACGTGTCTATGGGCTTGTCCACCAGTTAAGGAGAGTAGTGGTGCGAGTGTAGCGTCCGACAGGTGCGTGAGTCACTTGCTAGGTCCAATATTGTCTTCTGTCTAGAAACTATGAGAAAATCTGGAGGTAGTTTGGATGAATGGTTTGAGCTGAAATTTTGGGCATAGTGTGTATCTACGAGGGTGCTCAAGTGTTAAAATTGTCAGAGGCAATGGATAAGTGTACAGGGTACTTGCTTCACAATGTGCCCCACTGACCAGAAATGATAAAGGATTTTTTTGGGAAAAAATTGTACTAGACTTGGTGGGATTTTTGCATCAACCAACAAGGCATCACATGAGAGTCCAGCAAAAAAAGTTTCAAGTGATTTGGAGCAGCAGAGATATAGGTTGCTTTGCAACCTATGAGGAAAAAAGATTATTCCTTTGAGAGAAAAAGGAATATTTTGAGAAATAAAATTGTGGCTAGGGGAGAAAAGACCAGAACTTGACTTTGGCAAGTTGATGGATGGATTTGAGATCACAAGGCCAAGGAATAAAAATATGTCCAAGCCATTAAGGCCCAAAAGAGTTGTAAAACACCGTCGAAAATGCAAGCTCCAGAAACAAGCCAAAGGGTTTTGCAAAGAAAAAGTTTTCGAAAACCAGGGTTTCACAAACCTACCCCCCTTAGGATGAATCTCGTCCCCGAGATTCGGTTGCTCAGGTGACAGACACGGATATGTGGATTTCAGAAAATCTTCCCTCTCCCAAGTAGCTTCTTCCTTCGTATGGTGCTCCCACGGTACCTTATAGAACCGTATTACCTTGCTGCGGGTGGTTCTTTCCATGTCCTCTAAAATTGTGACAGGCTTCTCTTCATATGTGAAATCCTCTGTTAGCTCTAACTCCTTCATATCTGCCTGCTTGACTAGGGGTGCAATGCACTTCCTGAACTGAGATATGTGGAAAACATCATGAACATCGGACAACTCTGTGGGTAATTCAAATTGATAAGCTACTCTTCCCCTCTAGGCTATCACTAGGAACGGTCCGATGTATCGTGGTGCAAGCTTCCCTCAAGTATGAAATCTCCTTACTCCCTTCATGGGTGTTACTCGAAGGTAAGCATATTCTCTGGGCTGAAAGGTCACCTCCCGATGTTTCGGGTCATAATAGCTCTTTTGGCGAGACTTAGCTGCTCTTAGGCTGTCCTGAATTTCTTTGACTTGCTTTTCTACCTCGAGCATCAGATCTGTACCGAAGATGCGACTGTCTCTCGTTTGTGGCAAGTTCAAAGGGGTATGACTCTTACGCCCATATAATGCTTCAAAGGGTGACATCTTGAGACTAGACTGATAACTGTTGTTGTAGGAGAACTCTGCGTATGGCAAACAGCCTTCCCACTTGGGTCCATAGGCTAGAGCACATGACCTGAGCATGTCTTCTAGTATCTGATTCACTCGTTCCATTTCCCCATCGGTCTGTGGATGATAGGCTGTGCTATGCTTCAGCGCGGTCCCTAAGGCTTGGTGTAGGAGAAGCCAGAATGCAGATGTGAATAGGAATCCTCTGTCTGAGGTGATCGTCTTGGGTACCCCATGGAGGCTAACAACTCGGGACATGTATAGCTGGGCTAGTTGGTCTGCTCGGTAAGTGGTTCTTACAGGAATAAAATGGGCCAACTTGGTGAGCATGTCCACAATAACCCAAATGGCATCATCGCCTCTAGCTTATTTAGGGAGTCCCACGACAAAATCCATGCATATGTCATCCAATTTCCACTTGGGAACTTGTAGGGGTTGCAGTAATCCATCTGGCTTCTGGTGTTCAGCTTTGACTCTGTTGCATATGTCGCAGCACACAATGTAGTATGCAATATCCTTTGGCATACCGGACCACCAAAACGTTGTCCTTAAATCCTGGTACATCTTTGTACCTCCTGGGTGGATGGAATATGCATATTCATGTGCCTCTCGCAGTATTTGTTATCTTAAGCTGTTTTGATCCAGTACGCATGTTCGGTCCTTAAACCATAGCGTTCCCTGGGTATCGATGTGGAAAGCTTCGGCCTTGCCTTGCCGTACCTTCTCCCTTATTTCTTGGATGTCTGGATCCTGCGTTTGTGCTTCCTTGACTTCTTCCACGAGGTTTGGAGTAATTTCCAATGTCTTTGTGATCATCGGGCCACATAGCACCAGATTGAGGCTGGCAAATTCCCATAGAAGTGTTGGGTTAATCCTCTCCCAGAGTGCATTGACCTTCCTCGGCTTCCTGCTAAGGGCATCGGCTACCATATTGGCTTTTCTGGGGTGATAGTTTATCCCAAGGTCATAGTCCTTTACCAATTCAATCCATCTCCTTTGTCTGAGGTTGAGATCTGGTTGGGTGAAAATATACTTGAGGATATTATGGTCTGTGTATATTTCACACCGTTGGACGATGAGGTAATGTCTCCATATCTTCAGTGCATGCACCACATCCGCTAGTTCCAAATCGTGGGTGGTGTGATTTTCTTCATGTTGTCGTAGCTGTCGGGATGCATAGGCAACAGCCTTTCCATCTTGCATTAGCACACAGCCAAGTCCACGTCTGGAAGCATCACAGTAGATGTCGAATTCCTTGTGGATATCTGGAAAGGTTAAGACGGGCGCAGAGGTTAACCTCGTGTTTAGTTGCATGAAGCTGTCGTCACATTCCTTAGTCCAGACAAACTTGTGATTCTTCTTCAAGAGTTCTCTCAATGGCTTGGGTATTTTAGAGAATACTTCAATGAATCGATGATAATAGCCAGCCAATCCCAAGAAACTATGGACTTCGGTCACTGTAGTTGGTGGCTTCCAATTCAACACGTCAGCCACTTTACTGGGGTCTACAGCAACTCCTTGTTCTGATAGAATATGCCCCAGAAATCCAACTTCCTTTACCCAGAATTCACACTTGCTGAATTTGGCGTATAAGTGGTGAGCTCGCAGCCTTTCCAACACTGTACGGAGGTGTTGCTTATGCTCTTCTTCACTCTTGGAGTATATGAGGTTGTCATCGATGAACACCACCACAAACATGTCCAAAAAGTCCATGAAGACCTTATTCATCATGCCCATGAAGTAGGCTGGAGCGTTCGTCAATCCGAAGGACATGACCGTGAATTCATATAGGCCTCCCTCGTGGTGAATGTCGTCTTTGGTATGTCTTCTTTCTTGATCTTCAACTGGTGATAACCCGTGCGAAGGTCTATCTTGAAAAATACCCGTGCACCATTTAAATGGTCGAACAGATCATCAATGCGAGGTAGCAGGTATTTGTTCTTGATTGTAACTTCGTTTAGTGGGCGGTAGTCCACACACATTCGTAGGCTGCCATCTTTCTTCTTAACAAACAGCACACGTGACCCCCATGGTGAAGTGCTGGGACAAATGTACCCTTTCCGTAATAACTCTTCCAATTGCTTCTTTAGTTCTACCAACTCTGTGGATGGCATTTGATAGTACTTCTTGTATATTGGGGATGTTCCGGGAATGATCTCTATAGCAAACTCCAGTTCCTTGTCAGGTGGCATTCCTGGCAATTCCTCCGGAAATACATCTGGAAATTCTCTGACTATCGGGATCTTGTCCATGTCAGTTGTGGTGACCTTGCACACCATCCCCTCCCTTTATGGCATTCCAACATCGGTAAACTGGACTATCTTCCCGGCGGGGTTAACCAATTCCAATATCCTGGTTTTGAAATGGAGGTGTACTTGATGTTCCGTCACCCAATCCACTCCAAGGATTGCATCTAGTATCGTGGAATTGAGCAGGATGAGGGTGGCTGGGAATTTCACTCCATATATCACAATCGATATATCCTTCCATACATTGCTTGCTCTGAGCACACCCCGGGGGATTGTACCACCATGGTTTTATCCAACAGAGAGATGGGAAAATTATGTAGGGTGGAAAAACTCCGTAAACGAGTGGGTAGCTCCGGAATCAAATAATATAACTACAGGTATGTCAATAATAGGGAGCATACCAATAAACATGTCAGGGGATTCGCGATCTTCTTCGCCCGAGCTGTGATGGACTCGACCTTGCTGATAGCCTGGGTTGGGGAGACGCCCAAGGGTGTTGACTTGAAACGCTGGTTTCCCCATCTTGGTGGGGCATTGCCTGGAGTAGTGCCCTGGCTTTTCGTAGGTGAAAAAAGTGTTGTTGCGCAGGCAATCTTCCTTCACCGGGTTTCTGACGTAAGTCTTCTCTTGGTTCACCGGCTTGTTGGCTGCGGTGTTTCCATTGTTCCAGGCGGCCTTGTCACCGGTCTCGGCGGGCTGCCAAGTGCGCTGCTTCTAGGAGGATGGCTCATTGTTGCCTTTCTTGACTTAATATTTGCGCTTGCGGTCTTCATACCCAAACTTGTGCTCATTGATGAACTTGTACTCGCGTTGTGCTATGAGAGCCTTGTTGACAAGGGTCTAGAAGTTCGGGAAATCCAACATACTAAGTTGGCAACGGAGAGTGGCGTTGAGTCCACCAAGGAAGCGATCTATCTTCTTGTCTTCAGTGGAAACATCATGGATGGAGTACCTTGCGAGGTGATTGAACTTGTTCAGGTACTCGGTCACGGAAGAGTTGACTTGGACAAGAGAAAGGAATTCCCTCTGTTTGACCTTCATCACTCCTGAGGGGATATGGTATGTCCGAAAATTCTCCTTGAATTTTTCCCAAGTGATGTCTTCTTCTGGGGGCCATATTGCCTTGGTATTGTCCCACCAAATAGCTACATAACCTTCGACATAGTGAGTGGCAAACGGTACCTTGTCAGATTCCTCACAGCGGGCAATCTCCAATTTCTTCTCTATTGTCCTTAGCTAGTCATCAGCTTCCATGGGATCAGCTGCCTGGTTAAAGCTTGGTGGGTAGATTCGCTGAAAGTCTGACAGCTTAGAACGGGATCCTTGGTTCTGATTCTGTCCCACCATAGTCTGCATGCTTTTCAGAAATTCCATGATGTCTTGATTCCATTTCTCTTCAAACATCCTCGTGATTTGATCTGTGGTTGGTGCCTTTTGTGGATGGGGTGGTAACTGTTCTGGTGACAGTCCGGCTCGTCTGGCGGATCGACGAACTGGGGTGTTGTCGCCACCATGGTTGCTGCTATCACCTCTTCTCATCCTATATTCGTTCCCAATATGAAGAGCCAATTTGATGAGCAACAACCATAAGGGAAAAAATTAGGCGACATTGAATGAAGAATGAAAATTAGGCGAACAACAAAACAATTTTTAGGGAAAACAAGTAGACTGGTATGATGCATACATATGTCGATAGAAACTTCACCACTTCACAAGTTTTAACGGTAGTCGATGACCATCTGAACCCTTGTGTGAAACCAACGAATAAACCAGTAGCCACCAGAACGGTCTTGACAACTCATATCTAGGACGTTACTGGAATAACTCAACCACTGCTCAAGAAGGCCGAAAAACAGCTCAGAGCATGAGAAAGCGTTGATAAAAATAATGCAAAGGTCCACCAAGATGGCCGGAAAGCAGCTCAGAGCTTGGGGTCTCCACAACTGTTAGAGACAGCCGAAAAGCAACTCAGAACACGGGCTGGCTGTTGAAAAGAGAAATATAAAGTTGGCATCCACCCCGAATGGCCGGAAGCAGCTCAGAACATAGGAATAGTGTCGATATCAAAGAAAATCAAGCAAGGGTCCATCAGAGTCACATAATACCGTATTCAAAAATCATAAGGGTAAAAACATGATAAATGCGACACCAAAAGATAGTCGAATGAAAAGAGAGGCGAACAACATAATTATATATACTATGATAGTTGCGAAGCATACTCGTGCTGATACTCTAACATTGCTCTGCTGATACTCTAACATTGCTCTGGACATATACTACGATAGTTGCGAAGCATTCAGAGGAATCATCGGAGTCAGCCTCAGAGTCAGAACTAACGATGTGGATCGTGCTACTAGAGGCAAAGGAAACATGGCGACGTTGACGGGAAGGCTCTCCCTCAGAAGGAGGAGGAGTACGCCGCCTAAGCATCGGAGAAGAAGGGGTAGCAGTCAACGCGGCCCACTCACCTGGGGTCTCGCGACGAGTGACAACCGGAACATTAGGATGTCCCGCTGAGCTAACAGGAGTCTCCGGTATGAGTGAAGGTGGGATCGGTGAACTAGGCATCGGTGCAAAAGTGGAGGGTGGAGGTGGAGACTAGACTGCACTGATAGATGCGAGTGCCTCTCTAGAGCGAGCCAGCTCCTTTGCGAGGCTGGTGATCAACTCATACTCAGCAGTCATGTAGCGAGACAGGTTCATGACCACTCGGTCGCATGCTGAGTCATCGGGTGGGAAAAGGACTCGCCCTGTAGAAGACAGGGTGGGGTAGTAGAAGAAACATGGGTGAGTCTGCATCTCGACCTCCTCCTGGTGCAGATCTAGGACAGCATCTAGAGCAGCAAACTCGATGCCTGCTCGAGAGTGGAAGCAGTTCCTCCCTTCATAGAACGCAAAAGGCTGCCGATCGCGGAACTCATGAAAAGGAACACCTTAGCGCGGTACTCGTGCACGAAGTCTGCCATCTTCAAGCGGTACACCTATTACACCTGGTCCTCTCCCTAAGGGTGAGGACGAAGCCAAACATTGCAAAGCAGCGACGGAAAGCTGGACGGTGACGACGCGTACTCGAAGGGGTATGGAACAGGTGCCATCTACACTTATAGGGTTAGCCATTAGCAATAAAAACAAATGCATCAATATGCATGCCATGCAATCAGTCAATGCATCAATCAAGGTGCACAAAACAAGCAAGACTCTAGACTTAACGTTAATCTAGCGCTCGAGCTAACTAGCATGTCCTACAGTCAGCGCGGCTCTGATACCAAGCGTTGTGGCACCCCGGCTCAGAGAAACCGGTTTACCCTACATTGCCAGCCCAGAGATCATGTCTTCTGGAAATGCAAAATATCTTGGTACAGAAATAACCGCATTCATTGATAATTACACACGTACATAGATTTAGGGTACATGATACTACGAGGCAAGGCGATACGTCTCGTGCGGCAATAGTATCTACATTATTTATGTCACAACTCAGGGCCTCGATACGAAAAACGGAATACTCTAGGGCAGCGGAATAACGGGGTGATGGAGCTCCACTGCACGGGGACACTGCTCTGACACGGCCTAGTTCGCAAAGTACGGAACACCAGAACTTCTAGGTACTGCTTCTCCTGCATCTGGCATGAGACGCCAGGTCAGTACATTGAATGTACTTTCAAGCTCACAACAGCCAAGTCATTAGGACAAAACAACAGCATAGCAATAACAGTTCAAGCAATGCTAACATGATAAATCTAGTATATTACCAAGGTTAAGACTAGTGCAAGAACAACCATCATTTAAGGTCACATGGACCACTCATGATCATCGCATGATCATGCAGCTTACCTCAGAGTCCTTACAGACTCAACAATCGGGTTACGGGTCATCACATGACCACGCAACTTGTGATCGTCTTTGCATACCCACTCAACGGGTTAGGGGTCATCGCATGACAACCCAACTTCTCAACTCATCGTATGACCAACAACTTATACGGGTCGCCACACTACCACTCAACGGGTTAGGGGTCATTGCATGACCACCCAACTTATCCGGTCATCGCATGACCAACAACTCATACGGGTTTTTCTCACGACTACCAACTTAGCAAAATCATCACACCGGGTTCATGTTGATCCATAGTGTGACCTAATACGAACTGTGTCCAATACCATGGACTCGGCTATTCGAATAGATTTGTACACTCTGCAGAGGTTGTGCACTTTACCCATACCATGGAGCTCCTTGTCCAACGGACTAGGACTACTCCAACGAAACCCGTCTACCACGTAACCTTTCTATGGTACCACGGACATACTTTCGTGTCTTGGGTATCCCTGTGTCCTCCAAACACCTGCCATCGCATGGAAAACAACATTATCTCAAACGGGGACTCTCGGGTATCATATCATCTATGGATCTCAAGATTATCGCCGCCTATCTGATCAGGGTAGCGCGCGGGCATAACCTTCCCTCTTTGGTGATACCCGTAAAAGGCACAACGATAGACCAAGCTAAGGCCTGCCCATACAAGAAAATGTGGCTGCACTTGTAAATCTCAGTTCGGTGGCACTTGGTCAACGGTTAATTAATGTTCATTAAGTTTCATCATTAGTAACTTGGCAACACATGATCTAAGTCATAGAAACATAAGTGTATCGTAGCAATATGGATATGAACCTGATACTACCACTACCACTAAGTATGTGCAGCAACTGGCATGATATAAAATGAACATGGTAAGGGTATAAGCTATACATAGGCACACCACATAAGCATGGATACGATCAACATTAACGGGATGCTAGCATGAACATGATCTAAATAACATGAGCATGATGATGACCGGTGAGCATGACATGATTACTTCTAGCATATCATATCAAGCAAGCATGGTATAAGTACTATGAGCATGCCAAATAGCATCAAAATATCATCAAGTTAAATGAGAAAAGCGACATTTAGAAAACCCATGGCACTTGCAATTCCGTCATGAAAATAGATGGTGTGGCTTGCCTTGGTAAGATGGAGTTTCCCTGATCTCCTGATCCTTAGCAACCAAATTGTCTCCTTCTGAAATAATTTTCCAACACAAAAAGAATAAGTCAAACAAAGCATTCCTTGTATCCAGTGATTCTAGACAGAAAAGAAAGTATGAAAATTTGAAAAATTAAAGAGGGGCTCAAGAAAAACCTAAAAAGAATCAACTCATTTTGCCTTATGGTTTAGAAAATATAAGTGGTAAAAGTTTGGTCAAATAAATGGATTAAATTGATTTAAATCAATTTTTCTGGACTTTCCAGAGAGGGACACATCGATGGCGTATTTGCGAAGGGCGCCTCCACTAGAAAAATGATTCAGAGGGGGAGTGGGTGACTGGCAGGTGGGGCCTTCCTGTCGGGTTCAACAGAGGAGGGAGGGAAACAGGACCGACGGCTCCGGCGACGACGGCTCGCCGACTGCCTACGGGTGAGAGAATGAATGCAGAGGAGTGTGAGGAGACTCCACGTACCTGTAGCACGGGGAATGGTGGTCAGATGGCGAGGCTAGCTTCTTGTCCAGTGACGGTCGGCGACGGTGCTCATCGGGATCGGGGCTTCCTGCTGCAATCGCCTAATTGAGCACTGCGTTAGCTCCACTGGAAGAAAAGAAGACTAGGGGAACTGGTGGCGAGGGATGGGGCAACCAGAGGCGATTTGCTAGAGCTGCAATCCCTCGGTGGCGCTCTAGTGTAATCTAAGGCCAGGGGCCTCCGTGGACGGGTTTTAGTGAGAAGGAGCTCCATTGGAGGGCAGTGGGGTGTGTTGCGATGCTCCGGAGGCGAGGGGACGGGGGGTTTTATAGGGGGCGAGGTGATTCCGACGAGCTCCCCGTCAGGAGGAAATTGTCAGAGCAGTGCGGGGTTCTGGCGAGCTCGGGAGGGTTTCAACATGACTAGAGGCGTTTAATGCGGCCACGCAGCCGTGCGCGCTCTGTCCAAACCTTTTGCTGTAGGGGGGCACAGGTCGAACAGTGGCCATGGCGGTACGGTGGTCTGCGACGGCGAGGTTTTCGGCGGGCGGCGCGGCTTCGGCTGGGATTGGTGCACGGCTGGGATGCTCCAGTGCCAGGGACACGAGGATGCAGACGCGGGCGAGGCGGGGTCAAGGTGAGTGCGGAGGTCAATGCGTGTGCGGCCGCCTGCGACGGCGAGCTTTCCGAAAAGCGGCGCGGCTTTGCCCGCGGACAGGTGGATGGCTTGGATCTCCCCGTGGCTACGGAGACAAGTATGCGGCCGCGGGCTCTCGGGGCGAGGTGGGGGCAAGATGGAGACGGGTCGGCCGTACACAGAGCACGCCGATGGTCGGCCTGCTGCGCGGTCACCCCGTGCTCCCATGTCATTGTAACATCCCAAAATCTTCTAAATTTTGGAATGTTAATAAATAAATTATAATGATGATTGTTTGCTTGATGTGTTTGATTTTCTCTGGGATTTAAAACTTTTTGGGAGTTTATTGAATATTAAAAAGAGAGGGAATAAAAGGACTTTCCCTAATATTCATAACTGGTGTTTTTGGAATTTATTATTTAAAACGAAACCAATAAAACAAAATGAGAGAAGGTAATATGAATCCTTCAACATATTAAAAGGTTGGAAAATGTTTTAAATCATTATTGGAATTCTTCAGAATATTCAAAACATTTTTCAACTCAAGGAAATTCATTTGAGAGGATATAAAATTACTTATCCCCTTTTTAATAAAGTTGGAAAATATTTAGAATATTACTTTAAAGTTTTTAATATTTATTATAAGTATTATAAATAACTCTAAAATTATTTTAGGGATTTTATAATGCTAAGAGAGCTTTTATTCCATTGAAATGATTTATTAAATATTTTAAAAGGGTTGAAAAAGTATTCCAATGGGATATTTTTTATTTTACCAAATATTTTATTGGTGTGACAATTTAAAATTTATATTTTATTATTTAGAAATGGTTTGTCAATGCTTTTGATCAAATAAAAATATTTTTAATAATTTATTGGATTTTATTTGATTTACGAAAAGTATTTTATATTCAAATAAAGTATTTAAAAAATGTTTTTATTTTTATTTTCCTTTTAGAAAACGTATTCATTAAATAATTTTCTTTAGATTATTTTAAGAATTTAGAATTTTATTTCATATTTTTCTGATTTGCGGTTGATTTTATTTTATTCTGTGAAGTTTCGATTTTAAGGAAAAAGAAAAAAAATCCGTAGCCCGGCCCAGTAGTTTGTCTCCGCCCACGAGCGAATTAGAGTCCGAGTCGGACCCAATTTGTTTTTTTCGTTTTTCCATCTCAACCTATATATAGGAATTAGACTTTTCCTTTTTATTTCTTTTCTTTTCTTTCCAATAAAAAAAAGAAACCCTAGCCACGGGACCCACGGGCCGCCGCCGCCGCCGGGCCCCGCGACTCGCCGGACCTCGCCGGCCGCCGCTTGCCGGAGTGGCCGCCGCCCCGCACACCTACCGCCCCGTCCCTCCACCGGCCACCTCCCCGCCCCCAGCGCCGCCCGCCCCGGCTGGAGCTCACCGAAGCCGAGTCGCAGCCGCGCCTCGGGCCGGCATCGCCCTCGCCGGAGAGCAGCACTGCCCGCGCCGGAGCTCCCCGCCGCCGCCACAGCGGCCACGCCGCCGCCCGCTTCGGAAGCCGCCGCGCCGGCCGCCACGCAGCTCCACCGCCCCGGCCGGCAGCACCACTCGCCGGAGTGTCGCCGCCACCTCTCCGGAACTCGCCGCCGCCACCTCACCGGCCAGCCACGACCTCGCCGGAGTCCAGATCCGGCCAGATCTGGGCCAGTGACCCGATCACGTTTTTCGTTAAACTTTATTTGCGGATCAGTCCTTTTGGCAGAAAACACCCCGGCGCCGTACATGCAGTATATCCTTCACCGTGCGTCGGATCGAGGTGAAACTTTTTGCTACACGCTCGTGTTCTTCTGTACTTTAGCATGGAATCAACTTTCTACACTTTTGAACACTTTTGAATTTGAATTTATTTCAAATTCAAATTCAAATTCCAGTGGTTGTATCTTTTAAATCGTTGATCCAAATCGAGTGATTCTTCATGCGTTGGATCACTCGTGTCATGTAATTTCTGTCTATATCATGTGTACACAAAAATTCACAACTTTCTTGATCCGTTTAAAGTCAAATTCAATTCAAATTTGAACTTGCTATGACCTGTGTTGTATTATTCCGTTTCACGTTATTCTTTTTGCATATCGGATCACTTGAGACATGATATCGGTAACATTCACACACTTTTCATGTGGGCATGATTTTCACCTTGATTTCATAAATTCCCATAGTCAAAATTCCTTACCGATGAACCTCTATCTGTTGACTCTCTCGAGGTCACTTCCACCGATCAGCTTCGAGCACACCTACACATCTGCATTTCAAACCTTTTTGTTTTGTTGCTAAAACATTTGTGATTGTTTTGTCCTTGTGGTGTGATTGCTTATTCGACTCCCTCCATCTGCGATAGATTTCTCGGAGGGTGACGAATAGAGTTGACTGGATCGTGAGAGCGAAGAACTTCATCGAATGTATAAGGAAAGTTTCACTTTTGGTTATGCTTCTACCACATGCTTTGATTGATCATTATATCCAACGTGTTATGTTTTAGTATTTCTTGTGCTATGTGATTATATGCTTACTGTTGCAATGATAATCATGGGGGGAATTGTTGTGTTATTCCAGTGTTGTGGCAACATTATTATTAGTAAAACGGTAACGTGCGATTGAGGTACTGTAGAGTGGTATTACATCCCGAGGGCTCTGTGATATTCACTTACGATTGTTTGTGTGGCATTGCACCCTAAGGGATATGCAATGTTCACTTTGTGTCTAGGTAGTTGCACTGTATCCTGAGGGCTCTATAGTGTTCACGATAGGGCGATGTTGCATCCTGAGGGCTCTGTAACAGTCACGAATTTGTTTGTAGTGGCATCGTATCCTGAGGGCTCTATGATGTTCACGAATAGAAGGTACATGTGCTATTGTATGCTGAGGGCTCTAAAATACTCAAGAAACCATGATCCCGAGGGCTCTCATGGCTGATAGGGTGATGTTGCATCCTGAGGGCTCTGTAACAGTCACGAATGTGTTTGTAGTGGCATCGTATCCTGAGGGATCTATGATGTCCACGAATAGGAGGTACGTGTGCTATTGTATCCTGAGGGCTCTACAATACTCACGAAACCATGATCCCGAGGGCTCTCATGGCTGCCATTAGAAACCCTATGATCCTGAGGGCTCTCATAGGCGGTTTAGTTAGATAATGTCCTTTGTGGGTTGATATTAACTTAAGATGATAAAAATGTTGAGTAGTAGGTAGAAGTATATACATGCCAGCTTTTTGTACAACGAACCAAGCTTGATTCATGTTCTTGATTTGTAATTAGTTGTAGGATTGCTTTATCACTTGTGTTACTTGCCGTACAAATCAGATGTACTGACTCGTGTTCGGGCTGTAACCTTCGCTGTTGCAGGATTTTATACGACGAGTAAGTGATGCGTTGTAGGGTTACGATGTCTATACTCAACTATGCCAGTGGAGTTGATGGACACCACGAAGCTTTTATTGTGTTTCCGCTGTATTTTATTTGTAAGCTAGCCTTGAGCTATGCAGGTATGTTTATTTGTAATACTGGATCTTCGATGTAATATATATGACATGTGGTTTATTTTTGATATTATATCATGTACTGTGTGTGCTAGCTATTGATCCAGGTACTAGCACATAATGCACAGAGACTCCGGTTTGTGATGAATCGGGTCGTTACAGATGGTATCAGAGCCCATGTTGACTGTAGGTCGTGACCCTAGAAAATGGATAGAAAAATCCATAGGAACAGAATTATTTTATCACTCTCTGATTTCTTACTCTCTCCATTAGTATTTCTCATCTATTATAGAATTTTCTAAACTCCTTGTCTTATTCTAATGTATACACCCCTCCGAGTTGCTTATGCCCGTGAAGACAAGACATTTGAGAGGTACATCATCAACCCCGTGGATCAATTGAAGTTACCACTACCAGAATTAGAAGGATTATCCTATGGATTCAATAAGGATTAGTTTTGACACTACGAGGGGATTTACAAGATCAGCTTAGCTGTGAAGAATGAAGTTTAGATTCCGACCACCACTTGTGGAGATAGATAAATGATTTTCGCATAGTATGATGAGATCATACGTCGTGCACATATGACCTTACTCTAGGTTTGCTTGTGTGGTGTGTCTTTTGAGTGATTTATTGATTATTGTTGTGTGTTGTGTTTTGTGTTTTTTTTTCGTGAGTAAAATAGGTATATGTTGCCTTAGACCCCATCTATTTAGTATGATTCAAGACTGAAGAAGACACATCAACAAGGAGAATAACTTGACAAATGACTCAACGATATGAAGATTGTTTAGACATTGCAAAACTGAAGCTGCCGTCATTGAAGACTTGAAGACCTGGAAGATTCAAAGATTCCTATCGTTAGGTCGTTTTTGTGAGTTGTCGTTTCTTGGTTTTACCGACAGCTACACATCAAAACTTATGTTTTCAAAACTGGTGTGATGTTTGTATGGGTATCTCTATCTCTCTCTACCTCTCTATCTACATTCTATTTCCCCCTCGTCCTCATACTACACTGAAGAAGCTACTACAATGGATGCTAATGTCAAGACTGGAATAAAGATGGATGCAACTTAATGCCGAGTCCAAGGATAACCCCGTGTGCCAGGATCTTACAACAAGCAAGCACAATCTTGCTGAAGGAAGGACCATGGAGCGAGCTGTAGTTCACGAGTGCACGTTTCATAGTAGTTTGCGCAAACCCGAGTGTTGTGAAGAAACGATAGATTTTTAGTTTGGCTTGCAGAACCAATGGATTTATCTGAACCCAGTTCATGATTAAGAGTATTTTCTGCAATTCTTGTGAGGATGACCGAGTGTTAGATTGCAAGATTCACTAAACCATGTACAAGGTAATGATTTGGGTGCGTAATGGATTGGCCCCCATGACGACTACTCTTATTATTTGCTGCTATACGGGATAAAAAATCTTGAGTGACTTACTGATGAGGCCATCTCTACTAATGTTACACCCACATCTTCACCAACTACACATACTGGACCAGTTACTAGAGCACGTGCACGTCAACTAAATTATCAGGTACTTTCGTTTCTTGCGAATCCTTCTAATGTTCATGAACATATGATGCTGCCTAAATTAGATACTTTTGTTTTGCTTATGAATGAAGGACCTAGCATGGACAAGAAGGACGGTCATTGGAGCGGGATCAAGCATGGAGAAGAAGGTGCGCGCGCGGGAAAGAACAATGGAGCTTCCAGTGGGGATTTTCACACTTTGAAGCTACCATAAGGCATGCATGAAGGCTTGGACGAAATACACGAGATGCCACTTCATTATTTTCGTCCAAGAGCAATTATAGGTGCCGCGTCACCTTAATATTGGGCTGGGCCCATGTAATTTCGAAATACCACATTATAGGCTGTTTTTAGAGTCCGTATGTGTGGGGAAACCGAGTTAGGGTTGTTTTCGGACCCCACCTCCAAGGGGTCACGAAAATCCCCTCTGTTCCCCCATATATACAGCCCTTAGGGCGTCGTTTAGACTTGGGTTTTAATTAGATTTAAGTTAGCCATAGCCGCAACTTCGAGCTCTTCGTTTGTGTCATCCGACCAGGCCAAGACCTCATTGGAACCCCAGCTTTCGTAATCATTCATCTTATATTCGCAATATCCAGATTGCAATTCTTAGTTCTTGCTTGTTCTTCGATTGCTTGCAGGAATTAGACCTTCGTGGTCAGGTTGATCGTGCATCCGCGGGATCAATAACCTCTCGGAGTTGGTTTAGCGATCGCTAAGGCGCAACGTCTTCGCACGTTCGTAGTCGGATCGTGAAAGTCGTCTCCACCATAATCGATCTCCACCATCTCATCGAAACATCGGGACACCTTCGCCTCTATCAAGTGGTATCAGATTTCCAGGTTGCTCGGTGAGATTTACCAGTTTTCGTGGTCTAGATTGGTTCTGTTCTTCATACCTACAGTCCACGAAAAAGCCAACAAAAAAATTAGGGTTAGATCATCACGTCCCAAAACAGTCCGAGCCTTTGTCCAGTTTTCTTTACAGTAGTTTGCTTTGTTGAATTTGCGGTTGCATCGTTGTGTCGAGTTGCTGATCTTAGCGTCTAGTTCCCTTAGAGTTTCGAGTTCTGATCACAGTTTGTCACGCCGCCGCCGCACAGTACTACACCACCACGTTCCGCCAATCCGAGTCCAGATACACCACCACGTTCCGCCAATCCGAGTCCAGATACACCACCACGTTCCGCCAATCCGAGTCCAGATACACCACCACGTTCCGCCAAGCAGAGTCCATATACACCACCACGACCTACCGATCCGAGTTGAGTTCCATCACCCATTCGGTTTGTGATGTCTCCGTAGCCAGATTAGTTTGAGTTGATTAGAGTCGGATTTCACCAATCTTTGTCGTACGTAGAAGAGGGTGTTTTCCAAAAAAAAAAAGAGCAAAAAAAAAAAGAGAGAAAAAAAAAGTCTGGCACGCTTTCCAGAGCAGTTTTTAGGCCAAAATTTTCGGGGGTAAAAAATTTTCGTGCCCATACGTTCCTTAGGTCCAGAAACTCATTTTGAGACGTTCGCCACCATAGTGATTTTTTCGCACTTTTTCAGCCACCGCAGTCCCGCATCGTAAAAAAAAAGGAAAAAAAAAAGAGAATTTTTTTTTCAGAGTGTGCTTCTCAGTTGATTACGTGCCGCGCCGTGCTTTCGTTGGTGTTTTAGGCTCGCGTCTCTAGTACGGTCTAGCCTAGGATCAGCACAGTACCGACGTTGAGTGTTTATTCAGCTTTGCATCTCTGTTTTGATTACTGTTGAGATTTTGCTACCATACTTGTCAGCCTTCCTACAGCTCCACATATATTCTACATCGTGCGTTTTGACACCTCCTGGCCATCGCTCTACCACATCTCTGAGAGTTTTGACCCGTTGGTTGTACATCACCACCTGCTGCTAGGTAAGAATCGGTAAGAACTAAAGAAAAGCTTGACGGATTTGTGCTTTCCACCACCCCACATCCCATTAGTAGAAGTAGGATCATACTTCTGTGTGTTTTCTATTTCTGCTAACCATGCCAGGATCCCATGATGAAGTGGCGCGGGATGCACCTGATTGGGAGAATATGACAAACAAAGCATTACATGATAAATTTGCACAAATGATGTCTGAACAGGTGAATGACATCGTGAACAGATTTACAGAGGCAATTGATGGTGTGGAGAAGATGATCGACACCAAGCTCGACGCCAAGTTTACTGAGTTGCTCGCACGCTTACCTATACAGCCTGCGGCCGCTCCAGCACAGCCACCGCCACCACGACGTGCACGACGTATTCTGTTTCCGGGCGGACAAGCTGCTGGTGCTCCTGCTGCTGCTGCAGTTACTGCTGCTGCTTCCTCTGACGTCGGCCAGGACGACAACTACGAGGGTGATTACGAGGAGGAGGTGGAACAAGAAGCGGCCTATGAACAGCCAGCTGGACGTCCACGTCCCAACATTCGCCACGGTCGACACCAACCACCCCCTCAGGTACGCGATGATGAACATGTGCCTAAACTTAAATTGAATCTTAAGCCATTTGAGGGTACATATATTCCTGATGCTTATCTTACTTGGGAGTTAGAAACTGAACAACGCTTTACATGTTTACAATATCCTGAGAATAGACGTGTTACTGCTGCTGTTTGTGAATTCACGGGTTTTGCATCTATTTGGTGGTCTGAACATTGTAGATTGCATGCTAATAATATTCCAGCTACTTGGGCTGCTTTAAAAGATGCTATGCGTACTCGCTGGGTTCCTCCTTATTATCAACGTGAATTGCTACAAAAATTACAGCGTTTGAGACAAGGAAAAAATTCTGTAGAGGAATATTATCAAGAATTACAAACTGGATTGATTAGATGTGGCCTAGTAGAGGATAATGAAGCTATGTTTGCACGTTTTATAGGTGGCTTAAACAGGGAGATACAAACTATTCTAGAATACAAGGACTATGCTACTATTACTCGTTTGTTTCATCTTGCTTGTAAAGCTGAACGTGAAGTGCAGGATCGACAGGCCGCTACGAGACCTAACTTTTCTGCAGGACGAAATACATCATGGACATCGCGTGGACCTTCTACATCCACACGTCCTGCTGCACCACCATCTACTTCAACCGCTCATTCTTACAGGGAGCCACCAAAACAGCCAGCGCCACCATTCAAGGGTGCACAGAGTGGTCCAGCAGCGAGTTCTTCTTCATCCATGGCTTCCACAGGGCAAACACGAGATCGTGATATTAAATGTCGCAGGTGCCAAGGTGGAGGTCACTTCGCGAAAGACTGTCCCTCCAAGCGTGTGATGATTATTACGGCGGATGGTGGGTATGAGTCAGCGAGCGACTATGATGAGGAGACTTTAGTTCTCATTGCTCACGAGGAACAGGGTGCCCATGATGATGCTGATGATATAGAGTATATGGCTCCTGATGATGCGGATAAATATGCTAGTTTGGTTGCTCAACGTGTGTTAAGTGTAAAGGTATCGAAGGCCGAGCAAAACCAGAGGCATAATTTGTTCCACACAAAGGGAGTGGTGAAAGAACGTTCGGTTCGCATCATCATTGACGGAGGGAGTTGCAACAACTTGGCGAGCATGGAGTTGGTGGAGAAGCTATCTGTCACCACAAGACCACACCCCCATCCGTACTATATATATTCAGTGGTTTAACAATAGTGGTAAGATTAAGGTCACGCGTTCTGTTCGTGTGCACTTTAGCATTGCTGCATATGTTGATTATGTTGATTGTGATGTGGTACCCATGCAAGCATGCTCTCTTTTACTTGGTAGACCATGGCAATTTGATAGGAATGTTGTACACCATGGTAGGACAAATCAGTTTACTCTGGTTCATCAGGATAAAACTATTGCTTTACTTCCTATGTCTCCTGAACAAATTGTGAAAGATGATCTTGCTAGAGCTAGTAAAGCTAAACAGGAGAAAAATAAGAGTGAAAATGAGATAGCAGCTAAAGAATTTGAGCAACAACATAAGACTACTAGCAAATCTTCTTCTGATGTTTCTAATGAAATTAAATTGACTAGTCCAACTTTGCTTGCTACTAAGGTTGATATTTCGGATTTGGATGCTAGTCAATATGTGTGCTATGCTTTTGTGTGCAAAGAAGCTTTGTTTTCATTTGAGGAATTGCCTCCTTCTTTTCCTCCTGTTGTCACTGACCTTTTGCAGGAGTTTATTGACGTCTTTCCACAAGACGTACCACCGGGATTACCACCTATTCGAGGGATTGAGCATCAGATTGACTTAATTCCCGGTGCTTCGCTGCCCAACCGTGCGCCATACCGTACCAATCCGGAGGAGACGAAGGAGATTCAGCGTCAAGTACAAGAGCTACTCGACAAAGGTTACATACGTGAATCCCTTAGTCCTTGTGCTGTTCCTGTTATATCAGTGCCTAAAAAGGATGGAACTTGGCGTATGTGTGTTGATTGTAGAGCCATTAATAATATTACTATTCGTTATCGTCATCCTATTCCTAGGTTAGATGATATGCTTGATGAATTAAGTGGCTCTACCATGTTTTCCAAAGTTGATTTGCGTAGTGGATACCATCAAATTCGCATGAAATTAGGAGATGAATGGAAAACGGCATTTAAAACTAAGTTTGGATTATATGAGTGGTTAGTCATGCCTTTTGGGTTAACTAATGCACCTAGCACTTTCATGAGATTAATGAACGAGGTTTTACGTGCTTTCATTGGATGATTTGTGGTAGTCTATTTTGATGATATACTGATTTATAGCAAATCTTTGGAGGAACATTTGGATCATTTACGTGCTGTTTTTATTGCTCTACGTAATGCACGTTTATTTGGTAACCTTGGGAAGTGCACCTTTTGCACCGACCGAGTATCGTTTCTTGGCTATGTTGTTACTCCGAAGGGAATTGAAGTTGATAAAGCCAAGATCGAGGCGATTGAGAGTTGGCCGCAGCCCAAAACGGTCACACAAGTGAGGAGTTTTCTTGGCCTCGCTGGATTCTATAGGCGTTTTGTGAGAGATTTCAGCACCATTGCTGCACCTCTCAATGAGCTTACACGCAAGGATGTGCCTTTTACTTGGGGTACCGCACAGGAAGAAGCCTTCACGGTATTGAAAGATAAGTTAACACATGCTCCTTTGCTCCAACTTCCTGATTTTAATAAGACTTTTGAGCTTGAATGCGATGCTAGTGGTATTGGTTTGGGAGGTGTGTTATTACAAGATGCTAAACCTGTTGCATACTTTTCTGAAAAATTGAGTGGGCCTAGTCTGAACTATTCTACTTATGATAAGGAATTATATGCTCTTGTTCGGACATTAGAAACTTGGCAACATTATTTATGGCCCAAAGAATTTGTTATCCATTCTGATCATGAATCTTTGAAACACATAAGAAGTCAAGCAAAACTTAATCGTAGACATGCTAAGTGGGTTGAATTTATTGAGACTTTCCCTTATGTCATTAAACACAAGAAGGGGAAAGATAATATTATTGCTGATGCTTTGTCTCGTCGTTATACTATGCTTTCACAACTTGACTTCAAGATATTCGGTTTAGAGACAATCAAAGATCAATATGTACATGATGCGGAATTTAAAGATGTTTTGCAGAATTGTAGAGAGGGTAGAACATGGAACAAGTTTGTTCTTAATGATGGGTTTGTGTTCCGTTCTAACAAGCTATGCATTCCAGCTAGCTCTATTCGTCTTTTGTTGTTGCAGGAGGCGCTTGGAGGAGGATTAATGGGACATTTTGGCGTGAAGAAGACGGAGGACGTACTTGCTACACATTTCTATTGGCCAAAGATGAGACGGGATGTTGAGCGTTTTGTTGCTCGCTGCACTACATGTCAAAAAGCTAAGTCACGACTCAATCCTCATGGTTTATACATGCCTTTACCTGTACCTAGTGTTCCGTGGGAGGACATATCCATGGACTTTGTTTTAGGCTTGCCTCGAACAACGAAGGGGAGGGATAGCATATTTGTTGTCGTGGATATATTTTCTAAGATGGCACATTCTATACCATGTCATAAAAGCGATGATGCTGCTAATGTTGCTGATTTATTCTTTCGAGAGATTATTCGCTTACATGGTGTGCCCAATACTATTGTCTCGGATCGTGATACTAAGTTTCTTAGCCATTTTTGGAGATGCTTATGGGCTAAGTTGGGGACTAAACTACTTTTTAGTACTACATGTCATCCCCAAACTGATGGACAAACTGAAGTAGTCAATAGGACTTTGTCTACTATGCTTAGGGCTGTTTTAAAGTGTAACTTAAAAATGTGGGAAGAATGTTTACCTCATATTGAATTTGCTTATAATCGTTCATTTCATTCTACCACTAAAATGTGCCCTTTTGAGATTGTTTATGGTTTTCTACCTCGTGCACCTATTGATTTGCTTCCTCTTCCATCTTCGGAGAAGGTTAATTTTGATGCTAAGCAACGTGCTGAATTGATATTAAAAATGCATGAGTTAACTAAAGAAAAAATTGACAAAATGAATGCTAGATACAAGCTTGCTCGTGATAAGGGTAGAAAGCATGTTGTGTTTGAACCAGGAGATCTTGTTTGGTTACATCTACGTAAAGATAGGTTTCCTGATTTGCGCAAGTCTAAGTTAATGCCACGAGCTGATGGTCCCTTTAAGGTTTTACAGAAAATTAACGATAATGCATATAAACTTGAGCTACCTACAGATTTTGGGGTTAGTCCCACATTTAACATTGCAGATTTGAAACCTTATTTGGGAGAAGATAATGAGCTTCCGTCGAGGACGACTTCAATTCAAGAAGGGGAGGATGATGAGGACATCTCTACTAATGTTACACCCACATCTTCACCAACTACACATACTGGACCAGTTACTAGAGCACGTGCACGTCAACTAAATTATCAGGTACTTTCGTTTCTTGCGAATCCTTCTAATGTTCATGAACATATGATGCTGCCTAAATTAGATACTTTTGTTTTGCTTATGAATGAAGGACCTAGCATGGACAAGAAGGACGGTCATTGGAGCGGGATCAAGCATGGAGAAGAAGGTGCGCGCGCGGGAAAGAACAATGGAGCTTCCAGTGGGGATTTTCGCACTTTGAAGCTACCATAAGGCATGCATGAAGGCTTGGACGAAATACACGAGATGCCACTTCATTATTTTCGTCCAAGAGCAATTATAGGTGCTGCGTCACCTTAATATTGGGCTGGGCCCATGTAATTTCGAAATACCACATTATAGGTTGTTTTTAGAGTCCGTATGTGTGGGGAAACCGAGTTAGGGTTGTTTTCGGACCCCACCTCCAAGGGGTCACGAAAATCCCCTCTGTTCCCCCATATATACAGCCCTTAGGGCGTCGTTTAGACTTGGGTTTTAATTAGATTTAAGTTAGCCATAGCCGCAACTTCGAGCTCTTCGTTTGTGTCATCCGACCAGGCCAAGACCTCATTGGAACCCCAAATTTCGTAATCATTCATCTTATATTCGCAATATCCAGATTGCAATTCTTAGTTCTTGCTTGTTCTTCGATTGCTTGCAGGAATTAGACCTTCGTGGTTAGGTTGATCGTGCATCCGCGGGATCAATAACCTCTCGGAGTTGGTTTAGCGATCGCTAAGGCGCAACGTCTTCGCACGTTCGTAGTCGGATCGTGAAAGTCGTCTCCACCATAATCGATCTCCACCATCTCATCGAAACATCGGGACACCTTCGCCTCTATCACTTACCTACAGCAGAGAGACGACGATGTTAAGCCTGAACCATAGAATGGTATGATGTTTGATCCCTATATATGATTATCTTTAATAATCGTATGTTATACGGTGAGTATAGGCCAAGACCATTTCCTGCAGGTATCCCGTAATAGTATTCTTGATGACCACCATGATAAAATCGATAGTTGCTTAGTATTGGCGCCTGACCTGTCAGCCATGAAGGTTCAATATACGAAAGACTCCGCTTTTGCTAAGGATTCAAGACCTGATAGGAGGAGGTGAATCTCTTTGAAGGAGGTCATCGATGGAGTAAGATTTTGAAGACCACGTCGCATTAAGGGTGGTAGCACCCTGGACCATCAGTGGATCGAGGGACTGTCATGAAGACCCGAACCCTAAACTTTCTTTCTAGCCTTCTCGAATCTCGAGGACGAGATTCTTTTTAAGGGTGGTAGTCTGTAACTAATTTTATTATTTAGAAATGCTTTGTCAATGCTTTTGATCAAATAAAAATAGTTTTAATAATTTATTGGATTTTTTTGATTTATGAAAAGTATTTTATATTCAAATAAAGTATTTAGAAAATATTTTAAGTTTTATTTTCCTTTTTGGAAAATGTATTCATTAAATAATTTTCTTTAGATTATTTGAAGAATTTAGAAATTTTTTTCATATTTTTCTGATTTTGCGGTTGATTTTATTTTATTGTTTGAAGTTTCGATTTTAAAGAAAAATAAAAAAGATCCGTAGCCCGGCCGAGTAGTTTGTCTCTGCCCACGAGCGCATTAGAGTCCGAGTCGGACCCAGTTTATTTTTTTCGTTTTTCCCTCTCAGCCTATATATAGGAATTATATTTTTCCTTTTATTTCTATTCTTTTCTTTCCAATAAAAAAAAGAAACCTAGCCGCGGGACTCGCGGGCCGCCGCCGCCGGGCCCCGCGACTCGCCGGACCTCGCCGGCCGCCGCTCGCCGGAGTGGCCGCCGCCCCGCACACCTCCCGCACCGCCCCGCCACCGGCCACCTCCCCGCCCCCAGCGTCGCCCGCGCCGGCTGGAGCTCACCGGAGCCGAGCCGCAGCCGCGCCTCGGGCCGGCATCGCCCTCGCCGGAGAGGAGCGCCGCCCGCGCAGGAGCTCCCCGCCGCCGCCACAGCGGCCACGCCGCCGCCCGCTTCGGAAGCCGCCGCGCCGGCCGGCCTCCCGCGCCCCACGCCGCTCCACCGCCCCGGCCGGCCGCACCACTCGCCGGAGCGTCGCCGCCACCTCTCCGGAACTCGCCGCCGCCACCTCACCGGCCAGCCAAGACCTCGCCGGAGTTCGCCGGTGTCCAGATCCGGCCAGATCTGGGCCAGGGACCCGATCGCGTTTTCCATAAAAACTTTATTCGCGGATCAGTCCTTTTGACATAAAACACCCCGGCGCCGTACGTGCAGTATCTCCTTCACCGTGCGTCGGATCGAGGTGAAACTTTTTGCTACACGCTCGTGTTCTTCTGTACTTTAGCATGGAATCAACTTTCTACACTTTTGAACACTTTTGAATTTGAATTTATTTCAAATTCAAATTCAAATTCAAGTGGATGGATCTTTTAAATCGTTGATCCAAATCGAGTGATTCTTTTTGCGTTGGATCACTCGTGTCATGTACTTTCTGTCTATATAATGTGTACACAAAAATTCACAACTTTCTTGATATGTTTAAAGTCAAATTCAATTCAAATTTGAACTTACTATGACCTGTGTTGTAGTATTCCGTTTCACGTGATTCTTTTTGCATATCGGATCACTTGAGACATGTTATCGGTAAGATTCACACACTTTTCATGTGGGCATGATTTTCACCTTTATTTCATACATGCCCGTAGTCAAAATTGCTTACCGGTGAACCTCTATCTGTTGACTCTCTCGAGGTCACGTCCATCGATCACCTTCGAGCACACCTACACCTCTGCACTTCAAACCTTTTTGTTTTGTTGCTAAAACCTTTGTGATTGTTTTGTTGATCTTTTGTTTTGTCCTTGTGGTGTGATTTCTTATTCGAGTCCCTTCGTCTGTGATAGATTTCTCGGAGGGTGACGAATAGAGTTGACTGGATCGTGAGAGCGAAGAACTTCATCGAATGTAGAAGGCAAGTTTCACTTTTGGTTATGCTTCACTGTTGATTATGCACATACTATGTTTCTATGCATGTGAAGGTTGTTATGTTATGCTGAAACCTGGTAGGATAGCCACATGCTTTGATTGATCATTATATCCAATGTGTTATGTTTTAGTATTTCTTGTGCTATGTGATTATATGCTTACTGTTGCAATGATAATCATGGGGGGAATTGTTGTGTTATTCAAGTGTTGTGACAACATTATTATTAGTAAAACAGTAACGTGCGATTGAGGTACTGTAGAGTGGTATTACATCCCGAGGGCTCTGTGATATTCACTTACGATTGTTTGTGTGGCATTGCACCCTGAGGGCTCTGCAATGTTCACTTTGTGTCTAGGTAGTTGCACTGTATCCTGAGGGCTCTACAGTGTTCACGATAGGGCGATGTTGCATCCTGAGGGATCTGTAACAGTCACGAATGTGTTTGTAGTGGCATCGTATCCTGAGGGCTCTATGATGTTCACGAATAGAAGGTACGTGTGCTATTGTATCCTGAGGGCTCTACAATACTCACGAAACCATGATCCCGAGGGCTCTCATGGCTGATTGGGTGATGCTGCATCCTGAGGGCTCTCTGATGTCCATGAATAGGAGGTACGTGTGCTATTGTATCATGAGGGCTCTACAATACTCACGAAACCATGATCCCGAGGGCTCTCATGGCTGCCATTAGAAATCCTATGATCCTGAGGGCTCTCATAGGCGGTTTAGTTAGATAATGTCCTTTGTGGGTTGATATTAACTTAAGATGATAAAAATGTTGAGTAGTAGGTAGAAGTAGATAAATACCAGCTTTTTGTACAACGAACCAAGCTTGATTCATGTTCTTGATTTGTAATTAGTTGTAGGATTGCTTTATCACTTGTGTTACTTGCCGTACAAATCAGATGTACTGGTCCGTGTTCGGGTTGTAACCTTCGGTGTTGCAGGATTTTATACGACGAGTAAGTGATGCGTTGTAGGGTTACGATGTCTATACTCAACTATGCCAGTGGAGTTGATGGACGCCATGAAGCTTTTATTGTGTTTCCGCTGTATTTTATTTGTAAGCTAGCCTTGAGCTATGCATGTATGTTTATTTGTAATACTGGATCTTCGATGTAATATATATGACATGTGGTTTATTCTTGATATTACATCATGTACTATGTGTGCTAGCTATTGATCCAGGGATTAGCACAGAATGCACAGAGACTCCGGTTTGTGATGAATCGGGTCGTTACAGTCATGGACACGGCTAGGGCGTGCAAAACGTGTATGGGGGCTTGTCCAAGCGTACAGGAGAGTAGAGGTGCGACTGTAGCGTCTGACAGGTGTGTGAGTCACTTGCTAGGTTCAATATTGTCTTCTGTCTAGAAACTTTGAGAAAATCTGGGGGGAGTTTGGCTGAATGGTTTGAGCTGAAATTTTTGTCATAGTGTTTATCTAGGAGGGTGCTCAAGTGTTAAACTTTTCAGAGGCAATAGATAAGTGTACATCGTACTTGCTTCACAAAGTGCCCCACTGACCAGAAATGAAAAAGTATTTTTGGAGGGAAAAACTTGTACTGGACTTGGTGGGATTTTTGCATCAAGCAACAAGGCATCACATGAGAGTCCAACACAAAAAGTTTCAAGTGATTTGGAGCATCAGAGATATAGGTTGCTTCAAAACCTATGGGGAAAAAGGATTATTCCTTTGAGAGAAAAAGGAATATTTTGAGAAAGAAAATTTTGGCTAGGGTAGAAAAGATCAGAACTTGATCTTGGCAAGGTGAGGGATGGATTTGAGATCACATGTCCAAGGAACAAAAATATGCCCAAGCCATTAATGCCCAAAAGAGTTACAAAACACCGAGCGAAAAGGAAAACTCAGAAACAAGCCAAAGGGTCTTGCAAAGAAAAAGTTTTCAAAAACCAGGGTGTCACATGCTAGAAATTATTTCTTACGTTGTGATAAGTGTCAGAGAGTTGTTAACACCTAGTAGGAGAAATGAGATTCCTATGAATTATTCTCTAGTCATTGAGCCTTTTGATTGCAAGGGTTTTGATTTTCTGGGTCCTTTTCCTCCTTCTCGCAAGTTGATCTTACAAAAGACAGTGAACAGTTCTAGAAAGGGCTGATCCAAAAAGTAGGGAGATGCCTTGTGGGCATATAGAACTTCTTACAGAAACCCCATGGGCATGTCTCCTTATAAGATGGTTTATGCCAAGGCTTGTGATACGTCCCAAACGTATCTATAATTTCTTCTTGCTCCATGCATGATTTGTGTGAATTTGCCATGTTTTGCTTGAAATTTCATACACTTTTGATCATATTTGGACTAACCTATTAACTCAGTGATGATTTGTGTGAATTTGCCATGTTTTGCTTGAACTTTCATACACTTTTGATCATATTTGGACTAACCTATTAACTCAGTGCACCCAGTTGCCAGTTCCTGTTTTCTGCTGTTTTTATATTTCAGGTTTTCCGGCCATTAAAAGTGCCAAATAAATTCCGGAAAAATTATATAAAAAATCAGTGTCCCGGATGCTTCCCGAAGAACCGAGGAAGGAAGGGAGTGGACCCACCAGGGCCCCAGGAGGGTCCCTGGCGCGGCCCAGCCCTTGGGCGCGCCAGGCACCCTCCTGGATGCCCTGTGGCCCCGCTCGGTGCCCCCTTTGGCCTATATTTAGTGCCCGCGGAGAAAACCCCTAATATCGATCTGCTATTCCCGTTCTCCTCTCTAACATCCGCCACTGCCGTTTCAAGATCGGGGCTGCCAGGAGAAGCTGCCTTGGCACCCTGCCGGAAGGAGGAACCCCCTCCGGGAGACCATCCATCAACATGGCGCCTCCCGAATGTGTTGTGAGTAGTCCCTCTTGGACCATGGGTCCATGAACAGTAGCTATGTGATGTTCTCTTCCCCTCTTTGTGCTTCCACTTTCGAGACCTCGTGAGCTGCCTCACATGATCGAGACACCTTTGTAATTTTCTGTGTTGCTATGCTGAGTTTGCTGGGATCTGATGGATTATGAGACTATGTTCAGATTGTGATGAGTAATATATTTGGTTCTCATTTATATTTTTGTTCTTTAGTTAATTCTTGCATGTTCTCCGTTGCCGTATTTTTCTTTGGCCAAGTGATTTTTTGCAACTCCAAGAGGGAGCGTTATGCTTGATTTTGGGTTCAGCCCCCTCATGTCTAGCTTGAGTGACAGAAACATGGGGCTGGGGGATGTGTTGTTGCCACCAGGGATAAAACAACAGTGCTTGTACCTGCGGGTGCAAGGATTGTTTAATTTACGCATAGTTCTTTTAATGCAGTTGTCTGTTGCTTTGAGTTTACACTTTGGGTGGGATTCACAGCTTAATACCAGCGAGATGTTCTGGATATATATCTCAAGGTGGATGATACGTAGTAGATGCAGATGGATTTTGGTTTACTTACCTTGGCGTACTGCCCATTGCTTTTGAGCCTCTTCCTTTCTTTTGTAGCATAGTTAGCATTGCGGTGCGTTTATAATCATGTCAATTGCTCAGCTGTGATTTGTTTACTTCGCTAGCACTTTTATCGTCTTTTGGGAGAGAGACATCACTAGTGACCGTCATGGGACCCCGGTCCATTTTCCACCATTGTTAACACCCTCAATTTACTTTCAGTCTTTACTTTCCGTTGCCACTATTATTATTGTCTCTTGCGTTTATCCCTTGTAAACAGCAAGGCCCAAGGAATTGACAACTCCTCTGTACTCGTTGGGAGAAAAGTTATTTGCTGTGTGTGCAGGTCCAGGTGAAGTAAGCAACCTCGGGTTGTGAACGGCGCCATTGTTCACTTTACCACATTCTTGTATTTCTGCGAGTCCTACGGGAGACAAAACCCTATCCTCTACATAGGGGAAATCTGTTGCTACGCTACATCTCACCTTCCACTTGGGGTAACCAACAAGAAGCGAGAGAATTATCTTCCTTGCTAGCATCAAGCAATTTCTGGCGCCGTTGCTGGGGACTCCAGCCTACAAGATAGGGGAGTTGCAGACTATCTTTTATCTTTGATTTTTAGTCTTGTTAGTTTACCTTTCAGTTTTTACTTTTGTGTCCCTTATCAAAAATAGAAAAAATACCTATTACTTTACAAGTAGTTACCACTATGGCAGGTCCTTTTGCCTTTGGTGAGGCAGAAGTACTTACCTTTACTCAGAGAGGTGGTGAAAGTCTGAAAGATGCTTGGTATAGAATTAATGATTCTCAAAAGAGGGCCACCAAGAAGCAATCCACTACTATCTTTCTCAGAAATTTTTATGTTGGGATTACTTCTTGGAATAGGTTTGTTTTAGACACTGCTATCAATGGGAACTTTATAGAGGCTCCAGTTTGGGAAGCCCTTAATGTTATTGAAAATCTTGTTGGAAGTCTTCCCGTTGCTATCATTAAGGAGGACATTACTCTAGCTCACATTATAGGAAAACTTGAAAAAATAGAGTTAGAAATGCCAAGTATCGATAAAGTAAATGAGTTGGATCGTAATATTCAAGGGAATTTGAATAGGCTAGATAACTCCATGCAAAAAATTGTCAAAACTTTGGAGACTATCAAATCCCTTGATGAGAAGGCTTCTAGGATAGAAAAGATTGAGGAAGTCATTGAAACTCTAGGAACTACCTTTTCCTCAATCAAAACTAAAAAGGATAAAGCGCCGGCAAGAAAGAAACCCAAGTTCGTTTACGTCCCTAAGGTTCCTCTAGCTAAAGCTGACACACCTATTGCCAAGAGAGTTGAAACAGTGAAAACATTGGAGGAGACACCTATCTTTAATTTTAATGAAACTCCAATTGATTTTCCTCCTTTTGATTTTATCCCTAGAAGCATTTAATTCCTCCTTTATTTGAGAAACCTCTTAAGACTAGTTGTACTATTGAAGAGCTTTTTGATGATCTTTATGATGGTTAAATTGATACAACTTGATCTTTTGCTTTCTGCCTAGCTTAAAGGCGTAAAATAAAGCGCTTGTTGGGAGGCAACCCATGATGTTTTTACTTCTGTTTTTAGTGGTCTTGGTGATTGTTACTTCTGTAGAAACATCATTGTATCTTTATTTTTCAAGCTTTGTGCCAATTATAGCCTCATATGACCAGGGAAGTGAAAGTTGTGACATGCTGTCCAGAAACAGATTCTTTCCTCGCTATGGGAAAAATAATAGAAAATCACCAGTTCATCTTTTTGAGCTGAATTTTTTACACAGCGTGCTCTATACAATCACGGAACTTTCGTATGTTTTGAGTTTTTTTATTTGAGTTGCAGAAGTGCCCCTAAAAAATTCTTTACTACCTGTTCTTCTGTTTTTCACAGATTCTGCCACGTTTTGTCTCTCCTAACTTTTGCAAACATTAATCTTGCTTTTTCTTTCCAAATTTTTTTTGGAAATCTTGAGAAACATTATCTCTTAAAGAATATCTTTATATCCAGTGGGGAAAATTATTTATTAAGAGTACTAACGTATCGAATCAGTTTACAATGAGTTATGTATGAAGGGAGTTTTCAAGTGTGCGATGGAAGATGGCGAAAGAAGATCCTGGAGTGTCAAACGCTCAAGCTTGGGGGTGCCCCCATGCATCCCCAATAAATATTCAAGGAGACTCAAGCGTCTAAGCTTGGGGATGCCCCCGTGCATCCCCTTCTTCATCAACAATTATCAGTCCGTCCCTAGTTGCACTATATTTTTACCACTTCATGCGTTATGTGCTATGCTTGGAGCGTCTCACTCTTTATTTTTCTTAGGTTTGTTTTTGCTTTGTTTTCTGTAATAACAAGTTAGACCCCAGCTTTATTTTGTGTGGGAGAGAAACACACTCCGTTTGAACTAGAACTCCTCAAAGGATTTGCATTCTTATTTCCTTAGCTGTGAGTTGTTCTTTTTCTTTTCTTAGTTGCTGCCCTGTTTAGTTGTAGTGCTTTAGTTTTCTTCTAGAGCTTTTTCTTTTGTCTTAGGTTGAACTTTCTATAGGTTGCATGTTTTATCTTGTTTAGAGAGTTTGCCTGTTGCACTGAGTTTTGTGTCTTGACTAGAGAGTAGGTAGTTGAAGTTGCTATTCTCTTTGTAGTAGTAACTTGCAATAGTTTTGAGGTATTGATTAGAGTAATGTTTGAACTTTTGCGAAATCCGTGTGATTTTCGAAAACCAAAAAACCTCTGTTGAGAACTCTAGCTACTAGATGGATCACTAACCTCTGGAGGGTTCGAATATTAGAGTACACTCACTGTAAGGCCCGATATGCAGTACTGTTCCAGATCTAGATGTTTCCATCCAGATCCGGGGTCGAAGCACATATCGGTCCCACCACGACATATGACATAGCCATATGCCCCGGATTTCCAACATGATATCACAACATTACAGATACAAGGACACAACATCTCATACAATCGGCATACAACTGCCTTAATACAATATAACAACGGAAGATACATGTCTGAGTACAGACTACAATCAATTTCCTAGTGGCAAATAGAAAATCAGCGATCCCCATAACCACACGGGTCCAGGCCCTCCGTCGGGATTCGCCTAACTAGTCGTCGTCGAGTCTCCACGTGAAACGTCGATCACCATACCTGTTGTCGATCAAGAACCCTTAAAAGAGTTTGGGGGTAGTATCATGAGTACAGAAGTACTCAACATCCAACTGTAGTGGTCAACTGACCCAGCAAGGACTTCATCACTCGTCATTCTAGGACAACTAGTAGTTTACGGTAAGGATGAGGTAAGTGGTGAGGTTGCTGCCGCACTAGCATTTATGAAGTGGCTAACGATCTAGAGAGTAAGATAAGAAGCCAAGCATTCGATGAGGAATCGCCTCCAACAAGTTTGCTATCCACCTCCTTACGCAAGCATAACACCTATCCTATCCTTGTCCTCCCCGTCGCATCCCGACGAAGAAGAAGCAGTCAAGGCACACACACGTTGATCCAGTTATTAAGATTATCTCAATTGCTTTTGTCTATTGACAAGGAGTAGGTCTCAAGTCATCCGTAACCGTGGAGACGGCTTCTCGAAAAGCTTTAACCCTGCAGGGGTGTACCAACTGCCCATTACAAGGCTCCGGACGCACACCCATCACTCTCAGTTGCTACCCATCATAGGCAACCATTTTATGATTTAGTTCTGAGAGATCCGAAACAACATGTCCCTCTAACTAACAACGAACAAATCCGGGTGGCCCCCGGTGAGTCGACATCCAGCTCAGGAGCCGATCGCTCTCTCGATCTGGTCTCTACCGTATGCCTCGGGTTGGGATTGCCGGTAAATTCTCACATGAGTCCGGGTCCTCAGCCGGACAGGATGGACCAACAAGGAAACCATGTCCCCGCTGGCCCAGGTTGTTTTAAAGGATATTTTCAGGAGCTACCCGACAGACATATATGCATGGTTTTCAAATGGTAAAATCAGCTTGGTCCACCACTAGAAATGTTTGAAGCTAGGTAGGTAAGAAAAGGGAACCGCATAGTATCCCACACGCGGTTAGGAATGCTCAGTCTTAAAACCAATACCCGGAACTCGGATCCTAGGTGACTCGAATGGAACAAAGCATCGGGGCGGGATAGCCTAGACCTTCCATCCTTCGTCGAAAATAATAACCATATCATCCACAACAATACCTCACATTTAGAATGGTTCAAGTTGTTTAGCTACACAAGATGAGCAAAGGTTGTTAACATGGCATCTCACTCAAGCATGGCATAGCACACAAACATGGCAAGAGGTGAAGCATAAAGGAAACTATCTATGCTAGTCAATTTAAGTGAGGCACAACCTAAACATGGCATTCCACTAAGTGCCCCACGACAAGTTAAGTATTTGGTACTGTTCTTCCCTAAACCATATTTTAGGTTGGTTAACAACAGAAAACTATAGCATAAAGACAAAGTACATGAAATTCTAATCAAGTTGCATATAAAGAACACTCCAAACAGAGTTACGGTTAAAAAGGTATAAACAAAACAAGTTATACATACAATCTGCCAACATCAGTTAGCACACTTTAGAGCAACAAATAAACAAGAAAAAGGTTGTAAACATGCACAAAAATGATATGAAACTAAAGTAGACATGGCAGGCAAGTCATGGCAACAAGAATCATGCAAATAGGCATCATCGTTCACTAGTTATAAGCAACACAAAAAGCTATAAAACATTACTGGTCAAGGACTTAGTGAAAAAATCAAGAAAACAGGGTAGAAACTGTTATTATCATGCTGTATAAACAGGAGAAAAACTATATGCAAAAGTGCAGCAACATTACATAGCAATATATGAGCATGGAGTAGGCATGATGATGATCAGGTACAAACAGGAATCAAGCTCATAGGCATAGCAGATCAAAAGATATTAAGCATGCAACATGGCATCGAAAAGTTACAGACTTTGTGAAAAATAGAGATGGTTGTCAAAAACAACAGGATAGCAACTTTGGAGCTTAACATATCTATGACCGGAAATGTAAACATGACAATGCAATACATATAATGGAATTAGACATGGCATAGATCAAAATGACATATTTCAATGCTCAATAGGATGCACGGTTAAAAAGATACAAGGCAGCAAAGTTGCAACAAAACATAAACAGCCACACCTGTTATCAGGTTCACCACTTTGGAGCAATAAATAATATATCTACATCAGGCAAACATGACAAGTGATTGCATAGGATTGAAGTAGACATGATGCTTAACAATATGCAACAAGAATCACTCGATTCCGACGAACGGTTGCGACGCAACCGTCACCTGAAGTTGACACAAAATATCAAATTCAGCAGTCTAGCAGCAATTAACAGCCTGGTGCCCACTTCAAAAGAGGATTTATACATGCCAATCAACTCAAACATGATCAATAACTATACTACCATCTAGAGCACAGAGAGCACAATCATCCAAAAAAAGAATCATGTTAATCCGATCTACAAGCTAACGGGAAATCGCGTTGCAAGTAAGGCACTTGAGATAAAAGTTCTGGGACTTTGAGAAAATTACAGCGGGGTCGAGCTCCCGGCTGTTCGTCCATTGCGGGACAGGAGGTGGCCGCCGGTGCCCGTGGAGGCCGGTACAGGGCGCGAGGCGGATCGGGAAGGTGTGGGGTGGAGGAGGAAGGGCGTGGGGTGGCAGATCTGGCCCGAACCTCGCCGGATCCGGCCAGATGGTGACGAGCTCGAGCTCGAGTTGACCTCGGGCATGGCCATGGCGTCCTGCTGCACATGGAAGAGGAGGGAGGAGGTGAGGGATAGGGAGAGGAGGAAGAGGAGGGCGCGGGGAGAGGAGGAGGAGGCCTGGGCGGCGGTGAAGCGGCCGACCGGTGCGGCGGCTCGTCGGAGCGGACGTGGAGGCGCCGTCCTCCACGGGAATGGCGGCGCAGCGGGCTGGCTGCGGCCTGGTTCAGCCCGACGTTAGGACGGCGGCGCCCTGCGGGCCCCGGTTCGCCTGTGCTATGGCTGGATGGGCTAGATGCGCGATCTGGACCGTAGATCGCCGGATCTGACGGCCAGAAACACCTGGGATGTAGGGTTTCGCAGATCTAGGGCTCTGGGGAAAACTTGGGGCAATTTGGAGGGGGTGGCTGCAATTTTTGGCTAGGGAAACCCTAGAAAGGGGTGTAAGAGTGGTGGTCTTTATATAGCCCGGGTGGCTAGCAGTTTGCAAAATATCCCCGATTTTTCTCTCGCGCGCGCGGTGTTTACGTTCCTGACCGCCGGGGGTCCGCATGAACTCCGATTCGGGTAAAACTTCGAACTGCGCAATCAGCGTGTCGAGCCGGCGGCATTCACCTCACGCTGGAACAGTTCCGAGAACACTTTCCGGCTCGCTATAAAAATATCCCGTTTACTTATTAACCGGGGTTTTCATTCCGTTGGCTACGGCTGGTCTGGCGCGGGTTTTTGCGACGGTGATCGGGTGAAACCCGGTGTCGCGAAGGTCGAGTGTCAGGGTGGCAAGAGTCGGTCTCTGTCCGGTACGAGATAAGAGGGGGGGGGGAATAACCGTCGATCAATAAATCGGGGATGCAAACACCGCAAACAAATCAGACAATCAAACAATTCACACCGAAAACAAATTTTTTCATTTTTCTGAAATCTGGGCTGTTACACTCACGTACCATGAGTCGAGGATGCGCAAGGATAACCAAACCCCCATACACTCCTCCTCGGGGTACTTGTCTCTTTGTGAACCTCCTGATTAGATTGAGAGTTACCGATAATAAGTGCATGAGTTCTTCAGACTAATGTGAGTATTTGAAATTTGACACTTCCACCTCCCATATTTTGCTAGCCTTTCCTGTGCCATGCATTGCCTCCTTCTCACTCCGAGAGTTTGCGTCCAACTTCGCCGGTACATCCAAACCCTTGGCATGATACGCTCTGTCATCAAAAACCTCCTTTTATCCTTCCTCAAAACAGCCACCGTACCTACCTATCAAGGTATTTCCATAGCCTTTCCGAGATACATTGCCATGCAACATCCACCTTCTCATGACTTGATCTTCATGTCATACATACTACTTGCTTGATCGATGAGCCGCATGCTAGTTGGGCCTTGCCTAATCATTGCTACATGACGCGCTAGTATCATTGCATAACCTGCTACCCTGGCAGAGGCATACATTTGCATCATGATAGTTACATCTTCTTTATGTGAGTACCTTTGTAAAGTGTGAAAGATCTCCTATATTCTTGTAAAATATAGAGTGTTGCCCCTAAAAGTGAGGAAAAGATCCCAAAGAGGACAAAATCAAAAGATCCCAAAGAGGACAAATGAGAGAAATAAAAAGAGCCATTGAGGGCACCAAAAAATACAAAAAAATAGAAAAAGGAGAAAAAGAAAAATAAAAAGAGAGAAGGGGGCACACTACTATTCCTTTTGAGAGATCCAAACTAGTACTTCATCCTCTATCCCTTGTACTCCATAGAGATCATCATACATGCATATAGCTATGTGGGGACCCTTCACATATAGAACTTGGCTTGTATATTCCAATGATGAGCCTCCTCGAAAGAGCTGTAGATCTTCTTGAGCAAGCAAGTTAGATGCAGCCCACTAGTTCACTTGGAGAGATTTTTAGCTCACATGTGCATCCGTTGCATGGCAATCCCTACTCCTTACATCATATCTATCATATGGCCTTCTCTCGCCTAAGATTGTCCTCATTGCTGTGAGCCTTTCACACCATTTTTGTCTTCCTCCTCCACCTTCTTTCTGTTTCGCCTTTTAGGTGTCAACTTTCGTGCTCACGCTCATCCATTGCATGAGTTCTCAAAATATCGAAAGGGAGTGGATCGGTTTGACTTGTACCTAACTAGTGGTCTAGGGACGAGTCAAGATAAGAATCCAAATGAGACTAAGTGTGAAACTTTAGTAGATAGTAGTTCTCAACAACTATTATTATCTCGTATTCCTTATCCCCTTTCTTGCACGCAAACACCATTTGGAGACATTCGAGTCATGGACAGCGAGAGCTCTTGCACCTTTTGTTCTTTTGTTGCTTGTGTCAATGCTAATATAGACTCTTGCTTGTTAAGACTTGAATTGAATTGCATGCTTTGATTTCTTTACTTAAAAGTCCTTATATGGTTGTGTGGCATGTCGACACAGAAATTATGCTTGTTATCATTTCTCTACTCGAGGACGAGCAGGAATTAAGCTTGGGGATGTTGATACGTCCCAAACGTATCTATAATTTCTGCTTTCTCCATGCATGATTTGTGTGACTTTTCCATGTTTTTCTTGAACTTTCATACACTTTTTATCATATTTGGGCTAACCTATTAACTCAGTGCACCCAGTTGCCAGATCATGTTTTCTGCTGTTTTTGTATTTCAGGTTTTCCGGCCATTAAAATGCCCAATAAATCCCGGAAAAATTATATAAAAAATCAGCGACCCGGAAGCTTCCCGAGTCACCAAGGAAGGAAGGGGGTGGACCCACCAAGGCCCCAAGAGGGTCCCTGGCGCATCCCCACCCTAGGCCGTGCCAGGAAGCCTCCTGGCTGCCCTGTGGCCCCTCTCGGTGCCCCCTTTGGCCTATATTTACCCCCCGTGACAGAAACCCCTAATATCGATCTGTTATTCCCGTTCTCCTCTCTGTACCGCCGCCGCCGCCGTTTCAAGATCGGGGATGTCAGGAGAAGCTGCCCCGGCACCCTACCGGAAGGAGGAATCCCCTCCAGGAGATCATCCATCGCCATGGACGCCTCCAGGATGTCTTGTGAGTAGTCCCCCTTGGACCATGGGTCCATGACCAGTAGCTATATGATGTTCTCCTCCCCTCTTTGTGCTTCCACTTTCGAGACCTCGTAAGCTGCCTCACATGATCGAGGCACTTTCGTAATTTTCTGTGTTGCTATGCTGAGTTTGCTGGTATCTGATGGATTATGAGATTTTGTTCAGATTGTGATGAGTAATATATTTTGTTCTCTTTTATATTTGTGTTCTTTAGTAAATTCTTGCATGTTCTCCGTTTCCGTATTTTACTTTGGCCAAGTGATTTGTTGCAACTCCAAGAGGGAGCGTTATGCTTGATTGTGGTTTCAGCCCCTTGATGTCAAGCTGAGTGAGAGAAACATGACACTATGGGATGTGTTGTTGCCACCAAGGGTAAAACAACGGTGCTTGTACTTGCGGGTGCAAGGATTGTTTACTTTACGCATAGTTCTTTTAATGCAGTTGTCCGTTGCTTTGAGTTTACACTTTGGGTGGGATTCGCAACTTAATACCAGGGAGATGTTCTGGATAGATATCGGAATGTGGATGATTCGTAGTAGATGCAGATGGATTTTGTTCTACTTACCTTGGCGTACTTCCGATTGCTTTTGAGCGTCTTCCTTTCTTTTGTTGCATAGTTAGCATTGCGGTGCGTTTATAATCCTGTCAATTGCCCAGCTGTGATTTGTTTACCTCGCTAGCACTCTTATCGTCTTTTGGGAGAGAGACATCACTAGTGAACATCACGGGAACCCGGTCCATATTCACACCATTGTTTACACCTTCAATTTACTTTCAATTCTTACTTTCCGTTGCTAATATTATTACTCTTGCGTTGATCCTTTGTAAACAGCAAGGCCGGAGGAATTGACAACTCCTCTGTAATCGTTGGGAGAAAATTTACTTGTTGTGTGTGCAGGTCCACGTCAACCTCGTCTCCATCCGGCAACAATTTATGCGCCGTTGACACCTTCTTATATCTCTTGGAGTCCTACTGGTTCGATAAGCTTGGTATCTTCACCGACGGAAATTTGCTGCTACACTACATATCACCTTCCACTTGGGATAACCAACGAGGAGTGAGAGAACTATCCTCACTGTATTAGCACACTACTATTCCTTTTGAGAGATCCACACTAGTACTTCATCCTCTATCCCTTGTACTCCATAGAGATCATCATACATGCATATAGCTATGTGGGGACCCTTCACACTATAGAACTTAGCCTCTATATTCCAATGATGAGCCTCCTCAAACGAGCTCTAGGTCTTCTTGAGCATGCAAGTTGGATGCACCCCCACTAGTTCCCTTGGAGAGCTTTTAGCTCACATGTGCATCCGTTGCATGGCAATCCCTACTCCTCAAATCATATCTATCATATGGCCTTCTCTTGCCTATGATTGTCCTCATTGATGTGAGCCTTTCACACCATTTTTGTCTTCCTCCTCCACCTTCTTTCTGTTTCGCCTTTTAGGTGTCAACTTTCTTGCTCATGCTCATCCATTGCATGAGTGCTCAAAATATTGAAAGGGAGTGGATCAGTTTGACTTGTACCTGACTAGTGGTCTAGGGACGAGTCAAGATAAGAATCCAAAGGAGACTATGTGTGAAACTTTAGTAGATAGTAGTTCTCAACAACCTTTTTCTCTCTTTTTCCCAGTCACCTGCTTGCACGCAAACACCATTTGGAGACATTCGAGTCACGGACAGCGAGAGCTGTTGCACCCTTTGTTCTTTTGTTGCTTGTGTCAATGCTAATATAGACACTTGCTTTTTAAGACTTCAATTGAATTTCATGCTTTGATTTCTTTACTTAAAAGTCCTTATATGGTTGTGTGGCATGTCGCCACAGAAATTATGCTTGTTATCATTTACCTACTTCAGGAAGAGTAGGAATTAAGCTTGGGGATGTTGATATGTCCCAAACTTATCTATAATTTCTGCTTGCTCCATGCATGATGTGTGTGACTTTGCCATGTTTTGCTTGAACTTTCATACACTTTTGATCATATTTGGACTAACCTATTAACTCAATGCACCTAGTTGCCAGTTCCTATTTTTTGTTGTTTTTATATTTCAGGATTTCCGGCCATTAAAAGTGCCAAATAAATTACGGAAAAATTATATAAAACATCAACGTCCCGGAAGCTTCCCGAAGAACCGAGGAAGGAAGGGAGTGGACCCACTAGGGGCCCAGGAGGGTCCCTGGCGTAGCCCAGCCCTAGGGCGCGCCAGACACCTCCTGGCTGCCCTGTGGCCCCCCTCGATGCCCCCTTTGGCCTATATTTAGTGCCCGCGGAGAAAATCCCTAATATCGATCTGCTATTCCCGTTCTCCTCTCTGTACGGCCGCCGTCGCCGTTTCAAGATCGGGGCTGCCAGGAGAAGCTGCCCCGGCACACTGCGGGAAGGAGGAAAGCCCTCCGGGAGACCATCCATCAACATGGACGCCTCCCGGGTGTGTTGTGAGTAGTCCCTCTTGGGCCATGGGTCCATGACCAGTAGCTATTTGATGTTCTCCTCCCCTCTTTGTGCTTCCACTTTCGATACCTCGTGAGCTGCATCACATGATCGAGGAACCTTTGTAATTTTCAATGTTGCTATGCTGAGTTTGCTGGGATCTGATGGATTATGAGACTATGTTCAGATTGTGGTGAGAAATATATTTGGTTCTCTTTTATTATTTGTGTTCTTTAGTTAATTCTAGCATGTTCTTCGTTGCCGTATTTTGCTTTGGCCAAGTGATTTGTTGCAACTCCAAGAGGGAGTGTTATGCTTGATTTTTGGTTCAGCCCCCTGATGTCTAGGTTGAGTGACAGAAACATGAGACTAGGGGATTTGCTGTTGCCACCAGGGATAAAAAACGGTGCTTTGACCTGCGGGTGCAAGGATTGTTTACTTTACGCATAGTTCTTTTAATGCAGTTGTCTGTTGCTTTGAGTGTACACTTTGGGTGGGATTCACAACTTAATACCAGCGAGATGTTCTGGATAGATATCTCAAGGTGGATGATTTGTAGTAGATGCAGATGGATTTCGGTCTACTTACCTTGGCGTGCTGCCCATTGCTTTCGAGCCTCTTCCTTTCTTTTGTAGCATAGTTAGCATTGCGGTGCGTTTATAATCCTGTCAATTTCCCAGCTGTGATTTGTTTACCTCGCTAGCACTTTTATCGTCTTTTGGGAGAGAGACATCACTAGTGAACGTATAGGGACCCCGGTCCATATTTCCACCATTGTTTACACCCTCAACTTACTTTCAGTCTTTACTTTCCGTTGCCACTATTATTATCTCTTGCGTTGATCCTTTGTAAACAACAAGGCCGGAGGAATTGACAACTCCTTTGTACTCGTTGGGAGCAAAGTTATTTGCTGTGTGTGCAGGTCCAGGTGAAGTACGCAACCTCGGGTTGTGAACTGCGCCATTGTTCACTTTACCACCTTCTTGTATTTCTGCGAGTCCTACGGGAGACAAAACCCTATCCTCTACATAGGGGAAATCTGCTGCTACGCTACAACTCACCTTCCTCTTGGGGTAACCAACGAGAAGCGAGAAAATTATCTTCCTTGCTAGCATCAGCTTGCCATCTACCTTTAGATCTAGAGTACAAAGCTTTCTGGGCTATTAGAGAGCTTAATGCTAATGCCAAACTTGCTGGTGAAAAGCATCTTATGAACTTGACTTCTCTAGATGAGTGGAGAAGTGAAGCTTACGAGAGCGATAAAATGTTCAAAGAAAAGGTAAAGAAGTGGCATGACAAGAGAATTTTTAAACAGGAATTTAATGTTGGTGATAATGTTTTGTTGTATGGATATCGTTTCAGGTCTTATTCACGTAAAATACTTTCCAAGTGGGAAGGACAGTACCACATTGAAGAAGTATACCGCTCCGGTGCAATCAAGATTAACAATTTTGAAGGAACCAAACCACAAGTTGTGAATGGGCAACGACTCAAGCATTACATGGCGGGAGAAACTATCAATGTCGATGTGGATGTAATACAAATAGCCACTCATGAAGAACATATTGCAGCACTGTGTCAGACACCAGGGGTAGCACAAAACGAATAGGTATGTAATACGGTAAGAAAACTTCGCAAAAATCCATAAAAGTTCTCTATTACCAAATTTTGGAAAATAAGAAAATTTTCAAGCCGGAGTGGGGTTGGAGAGGAGCTCCCGGTGGCCTAGGCGTGGTGGCGCGGGCCATCTTCTGGCCGCTCTAGGTGGCCACCTGGCCCACCTGGAGACCGCCTTCGACCCCCGCTTGGCTCTTTAGTTTCCTTTATGTGCAGAAATGTTTGCTATTTATTTCCCGTATCTTCCCGGATCTTTATCTTGTGATTTCGTGCGTTTTCTTTTCAATCTGTTGTTGCCAGGAAAACTTTCAGCAAAACCTAGGTGACATGGCTTCCCCAAGCTCTCCCAAGGACAAGTTCCTCGTCAACGTCATCAACCCTCACCTCTCGGAGGTGAGGAGGCATCCTCAAGATCTTTGGGTGGAGGACGATGTCCTCCACAAGGACGATCTGAAGGGACCTGTCAAGGAGGGGAGCACCAAATCAAGATTGGAAGAAGTGGAGTAAGATGTCTTAAAGTACAAGAAGATGATCGAGCGTGGTGTTGAATCTAACATCGACATTATCACTGACCTGAAGGCACAACATGAGAGAGAGAGATGAAAGAGGTGTGGTCAAGCATGGCCCACTAGTGCTGTTAGGGTCGATCCAAACGATTTTGACCCCTATCACCTACGGAAATTGAAACCTTCGCCTTCCCTTCTATTACGATAGGGGGGGGTCTATTCCACACAACAACAACAACAACAACGACAAAAACAACAAAGCCTATCAGTCCCAAACAAGTTGGGGTAGGCTAGAGTTGAAACCCAAAAGATATCGTAACCAAATCACGGTTCCGGCACGTGGATAGCTAACTTCCACGCACCCCTGTACAGAGCTAGATCTTTGTTGATAGCCCAGTCCTTCAGGTCTTTCTTCACAGACTCCTCCCAAGTCAAGTTTGTCCTCCACCGACCTCTCTTGACATTATCAGCACGCCTTAACCGCCTGATATGCACAGTCGCTTCAGAAGGCCTACGCTGGATATGCCCAAACCATCTTAGACAATGTTGGAAAAGCTTCTCTTCAATTGGTGCCAGCCCAACTCTCTCCCGTGTAACATCATTCTGGATCCGATCCTTCCTTGTGTGGCCACATGCCCATCTCAACATGCGCATCTCTGCCACACCTAGTTGTCGGACATGTCCCAAACAAGAAGAGGTCTATTCCACACGATATGGAAAAATCGTTTGCTATGTGGCGATGTCAAGCAGACGCTTCCGTGTAACCAATCGTGTCTGATGTACAACGATATCCCACACGGCCATTGGCAGAATGACCGTGTGGACATAGCATATGTATCACATGCAGTTTACTCGACACGATCGTTTGCTATGCAGCCAGGAACACAAACAAGCAATAAGTCAGAACCGTCTGTGACATTACAAAGGTCCCAAACAGTTTCTGTAAGGCACCGGGTTTGGGTCTACACTATCGGGTTTTTGGTTTAGGGTTGTGACCCATTATCAATCACTGACGATTCGCTAAAACTATTTGTGTGCGATGATATTATTATCAGCCACGATTTCTCGCGCTGCTGGTCGGATCTCCTTCGACTTGAGCTGCGGTGCATCACACCCTGCATCCAGGGTACACGGTGACGTGTTTGTGTGTCAACAGGGAGCCTTCGACGTGATGTGCGGATGCGTTGACGTCGTCTAGAGCGCCCGCTATAACGCCTGGAGTTGGGAGCCTCCAACGTGGTGTGTGCATGCGCCGCGGCTGGATTCCTCTATAGAATAGGAATGTGAGGGGATAAGTTAATCACCAAGTAATCTGTAAACATTATTAGAAAGGAGGGGGCTACATGCTAAATTTTGTTTAAGTTGCAGGTGAGAGCATCATATTTGTTTGGATGTCGGTCCTTGTGGGTTCAACGGGGAAGGATATAAGTTTTTAGATTTTTATTGAAATCACGTTTTCATATGTTACATCGCCTATAAATATTCATCTAACATATGCTTAATGTTTTTCATAACTTCTAGTATTTGATTGGTCATAACTTTCTTCACTACCTAGCGACGAATAGTACTTCCATTGTCGTCAGGAAGAGGTTAATACTTATTAATGAATATCCCGATGACACTTAATTTTAAATAAATATTCTTTGTTCTCCTATTGCTTCATGGATTGCTGATGTTAGTCTACCTTAAAACTATTTAGTCCTTTATTATTGAGTAAGTATTTTTGGAGCTCGAGATCCATGATACTGTTTTGTGAAAAAAAATCAAAAAACCTATTTCTTTTACTTTTCAAAAAATTCTGAATAAAATTATACAAGTAAACAAGGATGTGAAATGACTGGGATTAAAATTTCTGGATAAAATGCGTTGAAATGAGATCTCTACATTAAATACAAATTCATGGTATGCAATGATGAATAGTACCATATGTTAAAAAACCATAGATTTTTATTTTGCATATACCCCATGTTAGGGTATATTATCCTGAAATTTTACACACTTGTGCATTAGCCTTCATCTATATCTCTTTTTTTACAAATTCTTTTAGGTGTAAACATTTGAAATTACACGCATTTTAAGGTTTTCATCTTGCAGGGCTCACTCGAGCTTGTCCTCCAAAAGCAATTTTCGTTTATTATTGAACTATATTCCTCATTTTTGTTGAAATGTTTTATTTTTAGGTTGTATGCATTTTTTGTTCTCGAACGCTATTTTAGATATAGCACGCTATAATTTGTATAATATTTGAAGGAAACCATCGCTATTTTTTTTAGCACGCTATTTGTTTCATGGATATATTGTAAAATTGTCATCCTCTAGTTGAAAAAATTACAATGATCTAAATAACGAAATCAGCATGGTAACTAAAGAAAAAGCTGTCCACTCCGGCCACGGCAGCCACAGCCATACACCACCGGCGCACACCCCGTCGCCGGCGTCCAACCATCGCTGAGGTGCACTCCGACCTCATCGTCCATCATGTCCCTGCAAGATCTTAGCTTTGAAATAGGCCTTGGGTTTGAAAAGCACATCTGGTCTACACTCAAGAAGCCGATCAACTTCGTGGTAAATCAAGGCCTCAGAGAATTCTTCCTGGTCGCGGAGTTCACCAAATCCAAGATAAGTCTCTCTGATGACTTAGTTGCTATCATTCTCTTGTCTTGCTTTGGAGGAAGAGCTAGTTTATTCAAGGTACAGAGATTGCAAAAGTTGACTTTCAAGTTCTCAGTTGCTTCACTGGATGTTGGGTTTGCCATTTACAATGGAGGAAATATTATCTCTGAGTTGTTTAGTCTGTCTTTCTGGTTATGGAATTCTGGTGGCCCAAATTATCTCAAAGAATTTGAGCTCTACCAGAAAGGGCAAGAAGACTCATGGACGCTTGATGACGACATCCCTACTAATGTTACACCCATACCCTCACCAACTACACATACTGGACCAGTTACTAGAGCACGTGCACGTCAACTAAATTATCAGGTACTTTCGTTTCTTGCGAATCCTTCTATTGTTCATGAACATATGATGCTGCCTAAATTAGATACTTTTGTTTTGCTTATGAATGAAGGACCTAGCATGGACAAGAAGGATGGTCATTGGAGCGGGATCAAAAATGGAGAAGAAGGTGCGCGCGGGGGAAAGTACAGTGGAGTTTCCAGTGGGGATTTTCGCACGTTGAAGCCACCATAAGGCATGCATGAAGGCTTGGACGGAATACACGAGATGCCACTTCATTATTTTCGTCCAAGAGCAATTATAGGTGCTGCGTCACCTTAATATTGGGCTGGGCCCATGTAATTTCGAAATACCACATTATAGGCTGTTTTTAGAGTCCGTATGTGTGGGGAAACCGAGTTAGGGTTGTTTTTGGACCCCACCTCCAAGGGGTCACGAAAATCCCCTCTGTTACCCCATGTATACAGCCCTTAGGGCGTCGTTTAGACTTGGGTTTTAATTAGATTTAAGTTAGCCATAGCCGCAACTTCGAGTTCTTCGTTTGTGTCGTCCGACCAGGCCAAGACCGCATTGGAACCCCAACTTCTGTTAATCTTTCATCTTATATTCGCAATATCCAGATTGCAATTCTTAGTTCTTGCTTGTTCTTTGATTGCTTGCAGGAATTGACCTTCGTGGTCAGGTTGATCGTGCATCCGCGGGATCAATAACCTCTCGGAGTTGGTTTAGCGATTGCTAAGGCGCAACGTCTTCGCACGTTCGTAGTCGGGTCGTGAAAGTCTACTCCACCAAAATCGATCTCCATCATCTCATCGAAACATCGGGACACCTTCGCCTCTATCAAGTGGTATCAGATTTCCAGGTTGCTCGGTGAGATTTACCAGTTTTCATAGTCTAGATTGGTTATGTTCTTCATACCTACAGTCCACGAAAAAGCCAACAAAAAAAAATTAGGGTTAGATCATCACGTCCCAAGACAGTCCTAGCCTTTGTCCAGTTTTCTTTTCAGTACTTGCTTTGCTGAATTTACGGTTGCATCGTTGTGTCAAGTTGCTGATCTTAGCGTCTAGTTCCCTTAGAGTTTCGAGTTCTGATCACAGTTTGCCACGTCGCCGCCGCACCAGTAGTCATCCTACCACGTTCCGCCAATCCGAGTCCAGATACACGACCACGTTCCGCCAAGCAGAGTCCATATAAACCACCACGTCTCACGAGTCCGACTTGAGTTCCACCATCAGTACGGTTCCCGATATCTCCGTAGCCAGAATAGTTTTGAGTTGATTAGAGTCGGATTTCACCAATCTTTTGTCGTACGTAGAAGAGGGTGATTTCCAAAAAAAAAAAAAAAAAAAAAATTGGCACGCTTTTCAGAGCAGTTTTTAGGCCAAAATTTTCAGGGGTAAAAAAATTTCGTGCCCATACGTTCCTTAGGTCCCGAAACTCGTTTTGAGACGTTCGCCACCATAGTGATTTTTTCGCACTTTTTCAGCCACCGCAGTCCCGCATCGCAAAAAAAAAAAAGAGCAAAAAAAAAAAAAAAAGAGAGAAAAAAAAATTCAGAGTGTGCTTCACAGTTGTTACGTGCCGCGCCGTGCTTTCGTTGGTGTTTTAGGCTCGCGTCTCTAGTACGGTCTAGCCTAGGATCAGCACAGTACCGACGTTGAGTGTTTATTCAGCTTTGCATCTCTGTTTTGATTACTGTTGATCTTTTTGCTCCCATATTTGTCAAGCCTACCTACAGCTCCACATATATCCTACATCGTGCGTTTTTGACACCTCCTGGCCATCGCTCTACCATATCTCTGAGAGTTTTGACCCGTTGGTTGTACATCACCACCTGCTGCTAGGTAAGAATCGGTAAGAACGTAAGAAAAGCTTGACGGATTTGTGCTTTCCACCACCCCACATCCATCCCATTAGTAGAAGTAGGATCATATTCCTGTGTGTTTTATATTTCTTCTAACCATGCCAGGATCACATGATGAAGTGGCGCGGGATGCACCCGATTGGGAGAACATGACAAACAAGGAGCTACATGATAAATTTGCACGTATGATGTCTCAACAGGTGCAGGACATCGAGACCAGATTTACAGAGGCGATTGATGGCGTGGAGAAGATGATCGACACCAAGCTCGACGCCAAGTTTACTGAGTTGATCGCACGCCTACCTTCAGCACAGCCACAGCCACCGCCACTACCACGTGCACGACGTATTCTGTTTCCACGAGGACAAGCTGCTGGTATTGGTGCTCCTCCTGCTGCTGCAGTTGCTGCTACTGCTGCTGCTGCTTCTGACGTCGGCCTGGACGACAACTACGAGGGTGATTACGAGGAGGAGGTGGAACAGGAAGCGGCCTATGAGCAGCCAGCTGGACGTCCACGTCCCAACATTCGCCACGGTCGACACCAACCACCCCCTCAGGTACGCGATGATGAACATGTGCCTAAACTTAAATTGAATCTTAAGCCGTTTGAGGGTAGATATATTCCTGATGCTTATCTTACTTGGGAGTTAGAAACTGAACAACGTTTTACATGTTTACAATATCCTGAGAATAGACGTGTTACTAATGCTGTTTGTGAATTCACGGGCTTTGCATCTATTTGGTGGTCTGAACATTGTAGATTGCATGCTAATAATATTCCAACTACTTGGGCTGCTTTAAAAGATGCTATGCGTACTCGCTGGGTTCCTCCTTATTATCAACGTGAATTGTTACAAAAATTACAGCGTTTGAGACAAGGAAAAAATTCTGTAGAGGAATATTATCAAGAATTACAAACTGGATTGATTAGATGTGGCCTAGTAGAGGATAATGAAGCTATGCTTGCACGTTTTATGGGTGGCTTAAACAGGGAGATACAAACTATTCTAGAATACAAGGACTTTGCTACTATCACTCGTTTGTTTCATCTTGCTTTTAAAGCTGAACGTGAAGTGCAGGATCGACAGGCCGCTACGAGACTTAACTTTTCTGCAGGACGAAATACATCATGGACATCGCGTGGAGCTTCTACATCCACACGTCCTGCTGCGCCACCATCTACTTCAGCCGCTCATTCTTACAGGGAGCCACAAAAACAGCCAGCGCCACCATTCAAGGGTGCACAGAGTGGTCCAGCGGCGAGTTCTTCTTCATCCATGGCGTCCACAGGGCAAACACGAGATCGTGATATTAAATGTCGCAGGTGCCAAGGTGGAGGTCACTTCGCAAAAGACTGTCCCTCCAAGCGTGTGATGACTATTACGGCGGATGGTGGGTATGAGTCAGCGAGTGACTATGATGAGGAGACTCTAGTTCTCATTGCTCATGAGGAACAGGGTGCCCATGATGATGCTCATGATATAGAGTATATGACTCCTGATGATGCAGATAAATATGCTAGTTTGGTTGCTCAACGTGTGTTAAGTGTGCAGGTATCGAAGGCCGAGCAAAACCAGAGGCATAATCTGTTCCACACAAAGGGAGTGGTGAAAGAACGTTCGGTTCGCATCATCATTGACGGAGGGAGTTGCAACAACTTGGCGAGCATGGAGTTGGTGGAGAAGCTATCTCTCACCACAAGACCACACCCCCATCCGTACTATATTCAGTGGTTTAACAATAGTGGTAAGATTAAGGTAACGCGTTCTGTTCGTGTGCACTTTAGCATTGCTGCATGTGCTGATTATGTTGATTGTGATGTGGTACCCATGCAAGCATGCTCTCTTTTACTTGGTAGACCATGGCAATTTGATAGGAATGTTGTACACCATGGTAGGACAAATCAGTTTACTCTGGTTCATCAGGATAAACATATTGCTTTACTTCCTATGTCTCCTGAACAAATTGTGAAAGATGATCTTGCTAGAGCTAGTAAAGCTAAACAGGAGAAAAATAAGAGTGAAAATGAGATAGCAGCTAAAGAATTTGAGCAACAACATAAGACTAATAGCAAATCTTCTTCTGCTATTTCTAATGAAATTAAATTGACTAGTCCAACTTTGCTTGCTACTAAGGTTGATATTTCAGATTTGGATGTTAGTCAATATGTGTGCTATGCTTTTGTGTGCAAAGAAGCTTTGTTTTCATTTGAGGAATTGCCTCCTTCTTTGCCTCCTGTTGTCACTGACCTTTTGCAGGAATTTATTGACGTCTTTCCACAAGACGTACCACCGGGATTACCACCTATTCGAGGGATTGAGCATCAGATTGACTTAATTCCCGGTGCTTCGCTGCCCAACTGTGCGCCATACCGTACCAATCCGGAGGAGACGAAGGAGATTCAGCGTCAAGTACAAGAGCTACTCGACAAAGGTTACATACGTGAATCACTTAGTCCTTGTGCTGTTCCTGTTATATTAGTGCCTAAAAAGGATGGAACTTGGCGTATGTGTGTTGATTGTAGAGCCATTAATAATATTACTATTCGTTATCGTCATCCTATTCCTAGGTTAGATGATATGCTTGATGAATTAAGTGGCTCTACCATGTTTTCCAAAGTTGATTTGCGTAGTGGATACCATCAAATTCGCATGAAATTAGGGGATGAATGGAAAACGGCATTTAAAACTAAGTTTGGATTATATGAGTGGTTAGTCATGCCTTTTGGGTTAACTAATGCACCTAGCACTTTTATGAGATTAATGAACGAGGTTTTACGTGCTTTCATTGGACGATTTGTGGTAGTCTATTTTGATGATATACTGATTTATAGCAAATCTTTGGAGGAACATTTGGATCATTTACGTGCTGTTTTTATTGCTCTACGTAATGCACGTTTATTTGGTAACCTTGGGAAGTGCACCTTTTGCACCGACCGAGTGTCGTTTCTTGGCTATGTTGTTACTCCGCAGGGAATTGAAGTTGATCATGCCAAGATCGAGGCAATTGAGAGTTGGCCGCAGCCCAAAACGGTCACACAAGTGAGGAGTTTTCTTGGCCTCGCTGGATTCTATAGGCGTTTTGTGAGAGATTTCAGCACCATTGCTGCACCTCTCAATGAGCTTACACGCAAGGATGTGCCTTTTACTTGGGGTACCGCACAGGAAGAAGCTTTCACGGTATTGAAAGATAAGTTAACACATGCTCCTTTGCTCCAACTTCCTAATTTTAATAAGACTTTTGAGCTTGAATGCGATGCTAGTGGGATTGGTTTGGGAGGTGTGTTATTACAAGATGCTAAACCTGTTGCATACTTTTCTGAAAAATTGAGTGGGCCTAGTCTGAACTATTCTACTTATGATAAGGAATTATATGCTCTTGTTCGGACATTAGAAACTTGGCAACATTATTTATGGCCCAAAGAATTTGTTATACATTCTGATCATGAATCTTTGAAACACATAAGAAGTCAAGCAAAACTTAATCGTAGACATGCTAAGTGGGTTGAATTTATTGAGACTTTCCCTTATGTCATTAAACACAAGAAGGGGAAAGATAATATTATTGCTGATGCTTTGTCTCGTCGTTATACTATGCTTTCACAACTTGACTTCAAGATATTCGGTTTAGAGACAATCAAAGAACAATATGTAAATGATGCGGAATTTAAAGATGTATTGCAGAATTGTAGAGAGGGTAGAACTTGGAACAAGTTTGTGCTTAATGATGGATTTGTGTTCCGTTCTAACAAGCTATGCATTCCAGCTAGCTCTATTCGTCTTTTGTTGTTGCAGGAGGCGCATGGAGGAGGATTAATGGGACACTTTGGCGTGAAGAAGACGGAGGACGTACTTGCTACACATTTCTTTTGGCCAAAGATGAGACGGGATGTTGAGCGTTTTGTTGCTCGCTGCACTACATGTCAAAAAGCTAAGTCACGACTCAATCCTCATGGTTTATACATGCCTTTACCTGTACCTAGTGTTCCGTGGGAAGACATATCCATGGACTTTGTTTTAGGCTTGCCTCGAACAAAGAATGGGAGGTATAGCATATTTTTTGTCGTGGATAGATTTTCTAAGATGGCACATTTTATACCATGTCATAAAAGCGATGATGCTGCTAATGTTGCTGATTTATTCTTTCGTGAGATTATTCGCTTACATGGTGTGCCCAATACTATTGTCTCGGATCGTGATACTAAGTTTCTTAGCCATTTTTGGAGATGCTTATGGGCTAAGTTGGGGACTAAACTACTTTTTAGTACTACATGTCATCCCCAAACTGATGGACAAACTGAAGTGGTCAATAGGACTTTGTCTACTATGCTTAGGGCTGTTTTAAAGAGTAACTTGAAACTGTGGGAAGAATGTTTACCTCATATTGAATTTGCTTATAATCGTTCATTGCATTCTACCACTAAAATGTGCCCTTTTGAGATTGTTTATGGTTTTCTACCTCGTGCACCTATTGATTTGCTGCCTCTTCCATCTTCGGAGAAGGTTAATTTTGATGCTAAGCAACGTACTGAATTGATATTAAAAATGCATGAGTTAACTAAAGAAAACATTGAGCGCATGAATGCTAGATACAAGCTTGCTGGTGATAGGGGTCGAAAGCATGTTGTGTTTGAACCCGGAGATCTTGTTTGGTTACATCTACGTAAAGATAGGTTTCCTGATTTGCGCAAGTCTAAGTTAATGCCACGAGCTGATGGTCCCTTTAAGGTTTTGCAGAAAATTAATGATAATGCATATAAACTTGAGCTACCTGCAGCCTTTGGGGTTAGTCCCACATTTAATATTGCAGATTTGAAGCCTTATTTGGGAGAAGATGATGAGCTTCCGTCGAGGACGACTTCAATTCAAGAAGGGGAGGATGATGAGGACATCCCTACTAATGTTGCACCCATATCCTCACCAACTACACATATTGGACCAGTTACTAGAGCTCGTGCACGTCAACTAAATTATCAGGTACTTTCGTTTCTTGCGAATCCTTCTATTGTTCATGAACATATGATGCTGCCTAAATTAGATACTTTTGTTTTGCTTATGAATGAAGGACCTAGCATGGACAAGAAGGATGGTCATTGGAGCGGGATCAAGCATGGAGAAGAAGGTGCACGCGCGAGAAAGGACAGCGGAGCTTCCAGTGGTGATTATCGCACTTTGAAGCCACCATAAGCCGCGCATGAAGTCTTGGACGGAATACGCGAGATGCCACTTCATTATTTTCGTCCAAGGGCAATTATAGGTGCCGCGTCACCTTAATATTGGGTTGGGCCCATGTAATTTCGAAATACCACCTTATAGGCTGTTTTTAGAGTCCGTATGTGTGGGGAAACCGAGTTAGGGTTGTTTTCGGACCCCACCTCCAAGGGGTCACGAAAATCCCCTCTGTTCCCCCATATATACAGCCCTTAGGGCGTCGTTTAGACTTGGGTTTTAATTAGATTTAAGTTAGCCATAGCTGCAACTTCGAGCTCTTCGTTTGTGTCATCCGACCAGGCCAAGACCTCATTGGAACCCCAACTTTCGTAATCATTCATCTTATATTCGCAATATCCAGATTGCAATTCTTAGTTCTTGCTTGTTCTTCGATTGCTTGCAGGAATTAGACCTTCGTGGTCAGGTTGATCGTGCATCCGCGGGATCAATAACCTCTCGGAGTTGGTTTAGCGATCGCTAAGGCGCAACGTCTTCGCACGTTCGTAGTCGGATCGTGAAAGTCGTCTCCACCATAATCGATCTCCTCCATCTCATCGAAACATCGGGACACCTTCGCCTCTATCAGGAAGGTACATGTCTGAGTACAGACTACAATCAAATGTCTACTGGCAAGGAGAAAAACATCGATCCCATAACCACACGGGTCCAGGCCCACCGCCGGGATCCGCCTAACTAGTCGTCGTCGAGTCTCCACGTGAAACGTCGATCACCATACCTGTTGTCGATCAAGAATCCTGAAAAGAGTTTGGGGGTAGTATCATGAGTACAGAAGTACTCAGCATCCAACAGTAGTGGTCATCTGACCCAGCAAGCACTTCATCACTCGTCATTCTAGGACAACTAGTAGTTTACGGTAAGGAAGGGGTAAGTGGTGAGGTTGCTGCCGCACTAGCATTATGAAGTGGCTAACGATCTAGAGAGTAAGATAAGAAGCCAAGCATTCGATGAGGAAATGCCTCCAACAAGTCTTGCTATCAACTACTTACGCAAACATAACACCTATCCTATCCTTGTCCTCCTCTTCGCATCCCGACGAAGAAGAAGCAGTCAAGGCACACACACATTGATCAAGTTATATTAAGATTATCTCAGTTGTTGTTTTCTATGAACAAGGAGTAGGTCTCAAGTCGTCCATTACCGCGGACACGGCTTCTCGAAAATATTTAACCCTGCAGGGGTGTACCAACTGCCCATTACAAGGCTCCGCACGCACGCCCATCTCTCTCAGTTGCTACCCATCATAGGCAACCATTTTATGATTTAGTTCCAAGAGATCCGAAACGACAAGTCCCTCTAGCTAACAACGAACAAATCCGGGTGGCCCCCGGTGAGACGACATCCAGCTCAGGAGCTGGCCGCGCTCTCGATCTGGTCTCTACCGTATGACTCCAGGTTTGGATTGCCGGTTAATCACACATGGGAAACCGGGTCCTCAGCCGGTCATGATGGGCCAGCAAGGGAACTATGTCCTCACTGGTCCGGGTTGGTTGGAAAACTACTGGCGTACGACCAGCACACACACGGTTTCAAATGGTAAAATCATCTTGGGCCACCACTAGAAATGCTTGAAGCTAGGTAGGTAAGAAAAGGGGACCCCATAAAATCCCACACGCGGTTAGGCACGCTCAGTCTTAAAACCAATACCCGAAACTCGGATCCTAGGTGACTCGAATGGAACAAAGCGTCGGGGCGGGATAGCCTAGACCTTCCATCCTTCGTCGAATATAGTCAACATTATAATAATCATATCATCAACAACAATATAATAATGTGATATCCCAAACCAAGGAGTAACAGGGTAACATCGTAGCATCCTAAGCATGCATACTAAGCAGGGGCTGAGCAACGAGCAAAAGTAACATAGCAGTACAAGGTTTGCTGGGAAGGGACATGGCTGTATCGGTTTGAAAGAGGCTATAAACATGTGGTAGGATCAAACATCGAAGCTAACCTAGACTAGCATGCAAACCATTGGTTGAAATAGAATGGATCATAAGTAATGTATAGTCCTTGCCTGTTGATAAGTCGGGTTCCGAAGGTGTAGTTGATCGCAAGCTCGCATCGTCTCCGAGAGGTACCCACGGAAGCACACAAGACGATAAACACTGGAAAACAATCAGCGAGCAAGCACTCTATTACTACGAGGCAAACACGAGCAAGCATCAACAAGAAGCAACACGAGACATCGCACCTACCGTCAAAAGCGGTTACTAACAATTTAAGTGGAGTACTCGTCACACACAATGATACCACACGTTTACGGTGGTTCAAGTTGTTTAGCTACAGGTGATCAACAAAGTTTGTTAACATGGCATATCACTCAAGCAAGCATGGCATAGCACACAAACAGGTCAAAAGGTGAAGCACAAAGTAAACTATCTATGCTAGTCAATTTAAGTGAGGCACAACCTAAACATGGCATACACTAAGTGCCGCACAACAATTAAAGCATTTGGTACTGTTGTGTCCTAAACCATATTTTAGGTTGGTTAACAACAGCAAACAATAGCATAAACACAAAGTACACGAAAAACTAATCAAGTTACATATAAAGAACACCCCAAACGGAGTTACGGTTAAAAAGATACAAGCAACACAAGTTACGGCACAATCTGCCAACATCAGAAAGCACACTTTAGAGCAATGCATAAACAGGATAATGGATGCAAACATACTCCCAAATGATATGAAAATAAAGTAGACATGACAGGGAAGGCATGGCAAAAATAATCATGCAAATATGCATCATTGATCAAAAGATATTAAGCAAACAACATGGCATCGCAAAGTAACAGACTTAGTGAAAAACAGAGGTGGCTGTCAAAAACAGCAGCATAGAAACTTTGGAGCTAACTATCTATATGACCAGCAAGCATATTATGACAATGCAATACATGTAATGGAAGTAGACATGATGCTTAACAATATGCAATTGGAATCACTCAATTCCGATAAACGGTCGCGACACACTCGTCGACCGAAGTTGCAACAAAATAACAGTTTCAGCAACAGCAGCACATTAACATCATGATCACCACTTTGAAGCAAGATTTAATATAGCTAAAGCACCCAAACATGAAAAGTTAAAGCATGGAAATGAAGTACACATGATGCTTAACACATAGGAAAAAGAATCAATGCAATATGCCTCATGGATGAGTCACAATCATCATGCAAAGTTGCAACAAAATATTAACAGCAGCACTTTACAGGAAATACTAGCAATTAACGGGCTAATGCCCACTTTAGCGCACAATTACACAATCAAGATGTGCTCAAACGCAAATGCTCACAAAAGATGAATCAAAGTACACGCAATTCTAAGCAACATTCATTTTGGGGGCACGTTCATCGGAGCTACGGATCAACGGGAAATCGCATTACAAAACGGGATCAGCAGCAGTTTTATCCAGGACTTGGAAAAAATAACAAAGCTAGGAAAGAAAAAAAAAGGCACGGGCTGGCTCAGCATGGGCCGCGACCCAAATCGGCCTGGGGAGGCCTGGCGCTGGGGGGGCTGCTGGATGGGCCGCCTGCTGGCTGGGCTGGAGTGGGGTTGCTGGGCCGCCTGGGGCGCCTGGCTGGCCGGCCCACCTGGCCGGTTGGAGGCGCACGGGACCTCCCGTCCACGACCCCGAATGGCAACGGCTGGAGATGTCGGACGGCGGCGCCATTGACGCCGGCGAGCAGGCGGCGGCGGGCACGCAGGCAAGGGGAGGCGGAGGCGAACGGGGACGGCCGGATCCGGCGCGGATCCAGGGGGAGGCGGCGCAAGGAGCTCCCGTGGGCTGCAGGTCGGGCTCGAGCGGAGGCCATGGCGCGGCGCTCGGTCGGCCGACGGCTGACCTGCTGGACCTGCGGGAGAGGAGGGGTTAGGAGGAAGATGAGAGGGAGGAGAAGGAGGGAGAGGTGAGAGGGAAGGAGGGGGGCCAGCGGCTGCTGCGGCATGGCGGCCGGAGTTGGCCGGGCGGCCTCGGGAGGAGTTGGGCGGCGCGCGGCCCGGGCTGGAGGAGGAAGAGAGGAGAGATCTAGGTGGTTGGTGGGGAGCTGCCTGGGCCGTCGGATCACGAGATCTGACGGTCCAGGATTGATCTGGATAGGGTTTGGGCAAAAAATGGGCAAGATGCAAAAATTTGGGCTATTGTGAGGTGGTGGCTGCAATTTTGTGGTAGGGAAACCCTAGAAAGGGGTGGGAATGTGGTGGTCTTTATATAGACCCAGTGGCTGGCAATTTGCAAAAACATCCCCGGTTTTTCTCTTGCGCGCGCGGTGTTTACGTTTCTGACCGCCGGGGGTCCGCAGGACCTCCGATTCGGGTAAAACTTCGAACTGCGCGATCAGCGCGTCGAGCCGGAGGCGTTCACCTCGCGCTGGAACCGTTCCGAGAACACTTTCCGGCGCGCTATAAAAATATCCCGTTTAATTATTAAATGGGGTTTTTCGTTCCGTTGGCTGCGGCTAGTCTCGTGCGGTTTTCGTGACGGTGATCGGGTGAAACCCGATGTCACAAAGGTCGAGTGTCAGGGTGGCACGGGTCAGTCTCCGTCCGATACGAGATAAGAGGGGGGAAATAATCGCCGATCGATAAATCAGGGATGCAAACACCGCAAACAAAATGAGACAATCAAACAATTCACACCGAAAACAAAATTTTAAATTTTTGTGAAAACTGGGCTGTTACACCAAACGGACAGGGACTAATCTCAGTGAAGTTCATCTGTCTGTCCGTGAGCAAGAATTCACTGAGCAAATCCCTAATATTGTGAAAATGCGCAGGCAAGTTCGGCATAGGGACAAACGTTGCAATGGCCCAATCTTCATGCATGGGAGCAGAGGCGGAGGAGAGAACATGCACCCTTGCAGGTCTCCCTTTGACCTCGAGGACTTGTTGTCCCCGTGGGAGGAACGCCGCCGGGTCGAAGGGAACGCCGCCACCGGAGGGGTCTGAGGCGCAGCGTTGACGACGGGAGCCGATGGAGGTGTTCTTGACGGCTGGGAGATTTGCGGAGGAGCTTGAGGGAGGGGGAGGATGCCGGGAGCGGAGGAAGGTGGTGGGATCAGTGGGAAATTACTTCGAGTGGTCTTGTCAATCGCCTCTGTCAGGGGGTGACTTGCCTTGTCTTGGTGGGAAAATACGGGCAGCTTCCTAGGCTTGGACGGTGGGGTGGGGGATACGGGTCGGCAGTCACTGGCAATGTGACCCCACCCCTTACACTTGTGGCATTTGATTTTTTGTGTGCAAGCGGCCCACAAGTGATCAGTGCCCAGGCACCTAGAGCAGAACGACCCAGATGAGTGGGCCTTTGTATTTTGAATCAAACCATTTGGCGCTCCTCTCGCCCTGAAATGGCGACCAGCATTAGAGGCCTGGTAATTGGAAGTGATTGGGGCATTAACCTGCACATTAAAAGAGTTTGACCTCCTGGGCGAAGAAACAGCTCTCTGGATGAACTTGAATTTGAATTTGAAATGACCGATTGATTCCTGGCAGCCGGGATCTGATTGGATCTGTTATTGTTGAAGATCCGAGGTGTTTTGGTTGCTTGGGCATAAGATTTCTTCTTGGAATGGTTAACCAGCGTTGATAGAGGCGAAGGTGTCCCGATGTTTCGATGAGATGATGGAGATCGATTTTGGTGGAGTAGACTTTCACGACCCGACTACGAACTTGCGAAGACGTTGCGCCTTAGCAATCGCTAAACCAACTCCGAGAGGTTATTGATCCCGCGGATGCACGATCAACCTGACCACGAAGGTCAATTCCTGCAAGCAATCAAAGAACAAGCAAGAACTAAGAATTGCAATCTGGATATTGCGAATATAAGATGAAAGATTAACAGAAGTTGGGGTTCCAATGCGGTCTTGGCCTGGTCGGACGACACAAACGAAGAACTCGAAGTTGCGGCTATGGCTAACTTAAATCTAATTAAAACCCAAGTCTAAACGACGCCCTAAGGGCTGTATATATGGGGGAACAGACGGGATTTTCGTGACCCCTTGGAGGTGGGGTCCGAAAACAACCCTAACTCGGTTTCCCCACACATACGGACTCTAAAAACAGCCTATAATGTGGTATTTCGAAATTACATGGGCCCATCCCAATATTAAGGTGACGCAGCACCTATAATTGCTCTTGGACGAAAATAATGAAGTGGCATCTCGTGTATTCCGTCCAAGCCTTCATGCATGCCTTATGGTGGCTTCAACGTGCGAAAATCCCCACTGGAAACTCCACTGTACTTTCCCCCGCGCGCACCTTCTTCTCCATTCTTGATCCCGCTCCAATGACCATCCTTCTTGTCCATGCTAGGTCCTTCATTCATAAGCAAAACAAAAGTATCTAATTTAGGCAGCATCATATGTTCATGAACAATAGAAGGATTCGCAAGAAACGAAAGTACCTGATAATTTAGTTGACGTGCACGTGCTCTAGTAACTGGTCCAGTATGTGTAGTTGGTGAGGGTATGGGTGTAACATTAGTAGGGATGTCCTCATCATCCTCCCCTTCTTGAATTGAAGTCGTCCTCGACGGAAGCTCATCATCTTCTCCCAAATAAGGTTTCAAATCTGCAATGTTAAATGTGGGACTAACCCCAAAATCTGCAGGTAGCTCAAGTTTATATGCATTATCATTAATTTTCTGTAAAACCTTAAAGGGACCATCAGCTCGTGGCATTAACTTAGACTTGCGCAAATCAGGAAACCTATCTTTACGTAGATGTAACCAAACAAGATCTCCTGGTTCAAACACAACATGCTTTCGACCCCTATCACCAGCAAGCTTGTATCTAGCATTCATGCGCTCAATGTTTTCTTTAGTTAACTCATGCATTTTTAATATCAATTCAGCACGTTGCTTAGCATCAAAATTAACCTTCTCCGAAGATGGAAGAGGCAGCAAATCAATAGGTGCACGAGGTAGAAAACCATAAACAATCTCAAAAGGGCACATTTTAGTGGTAGAATGCACTGAACGATTATAAGCAAATTCAATATGAGGTAAACATTCTTCCCACAGTTTCAAGTTACTTTTTAAAACAGCCCTAAGCATAGTAGACAATGTCCTATTGACCACTTCAGTTTGTCCATCAGTTTGGGGATGACATGTAGTACTAAAAAGTAGTTTAGTCCCCAACTTAGCCCATAAGCATCTCCAAAAATGGCTAAGAAACTTAGTATCACGATCCGAGACAATAGTATTGGGCACACCATGTAAACGAATAATCTCTCCAAAGAATAAATCAGCAACATTAGCAGCATCATCGCTTTTATGACATGGTATAAAATGTGCCATCTTAGAAAATCTATCCACGACAACAAATATGCTATCCCTCCCCTTCTTTGTTCGAGGCAAGCCTAAAACAAAGTCCATGGATATGTCCTCCCACGGAACACTAGGTACAGGTAAAGGCATGTATAAACCATGAGGATTGAGTCGTGACTTAGCTTTTTGACATGTAGTGCAGCGAGCAACAAAACGCTCAACATCCCGTCTCATCTTTGGCCAAAAGAAATGTGCAGCAAGTACGTCCTCCGTCTTTTTCACGCCAAAATGTCCCATTAATCCTCCTCCATGCGCCTCCTGCAACAACAAAAGACGAATAGAGCTAGCTGGAATGCATAGCTTGTTAGAACGGAACACAAATCCATCATTAAGCACAAACTTGTTCCATGTTCTACCCTCTCTACAATTCTGCAATACATCTTTAAATTCCGCATCATTTACATATTGTTCTTTGATTGTCTCTAAACCGAATATCTTGAAGTCAAGTTGTGAAAGCATAGTATAACGACGAGACAAAGCATCAGCAATAATATTATCTTTCCCCTTCTTGTGTTTAATGACATAAGGGAAAGTCTCAATAAATTCAACCCACTTAGCATGTCTACGATTAAGTTTTGCTTGACTTCTTATGTGTTTCAAAGATTCATGATCAGAATGTATAACAAATTCTTTGGGCCATAAATAATGTTGCCAAGTTTCTAATGTCCGAACAAGAGCATATAATTCCTTATCATAAGTAGAATAGTTCAGACTAGGCCCGCTCAATTTTTCAGAAAAGTAAGCAACAGGTTTAGCATCTTGTAATAACACACCTCCCAAACCAATCCCACTAGCATCGCATTCAAGCTCAAAAGTCTTATTAAAATCAGGAAGTTGGAGCAAAGGAGCATGCGTTAACTTATCTTTCAATACCGTGAAGGCTTCTTCCTGTGCGGTACCCCAAGTAAAAGGCACATCCTTGCGTGTAAGCTCATTGAGAGGTGCAGCAATGGTGCTGAAATCTCTCACAAAACGCCTATAGAATCCAGCGAGGCCAAGAAAACTCCTCACTTGTGTGACCGTTTTGGGCTGCGGCCAACTCTCAATCGCCTCGATCTTGGCTTTATCAACTTCAATTCCCTGCGGAGTAACAACATAGCCAAGAAACGATACTCGGTCGGTGCAAAAGGTGCACTTCCCAAGGTTACCAAACAAACGTGCATTACGTAGAGCAATAAAAACAGCACGTAAATGATCCAAATGTTCCTCCAAAGATTTGCTATAAATCAGTATATCATCAAAATAGACTACCACAAATCGGCCAATGAAAGCACGTAAAACCTCGTTCATTAATCTCATGAAAGTGCTAGGTGCATTAGTTAACCCAAAAGGCATGACTAACCACTCATATAATCCAAACTTAGTTTTAAATGCCGTTTTCCATTCATCTCCTAATTTCATGCGAATTTGATGGTATCCACTACGCAAATCAACTTTGGAAAACATGGTAGAGCCACTTAATTCATCAAGCATATCATCTAACCTAGGAATAGGATGACGATAACGAATAGTAATATTATTAATGGCTCGACAATCAACACACATACGCCATGTTCCATCCTTTTTAGGCACTAATATAACAGGAACGGCACAAGGACTAAGGGATTCACGTATGTAACCTTTGTTGAGTAGCTCTTGTACTTGTCGCTGAATCTCCTTCGTCTCCTCCGGATTGGTACGGTATGGCGCACGGTTGGGCAACGACGCACCGGGAATTAAGTCAATCTGATGCTCAATCCCTCGAATAGGTGGTAATCCCGATGGTACGTCTTGTGGAAAGACGTCAATAAACTCCTGCAAAAGGTCAGTGACAACAGGAGGCAAAAAAGGAGGCAATTCCTCAAATGAAAACAAAGCTTCTTTGCACACAAAAGCATAGCACACATATTGACTAACATCCAAATCTGAAATATCAACTTTAGTAGCAAGCAAAGTTGGACTAGTTAATTTAATTTCATTAGAAACAGCAGAAGAAGATGTGCTATTAGGCTTATGTTGTTGCTCAAATTCTTTGGCTGCTATCTCATTTTCACTCTTATTTTTCTCCTGTTTAGCTTTACTAGCTCTAGCAATATCATCTTTCACAATTTGTTCAGGAGACATAGGAAGTAAAGCAATATTTTTATCCTGATGAACCAGAGTAAACTGATTTGTCCTACCATGGTGTACAACATTCCTATCAAATTGCCATGGTCTACCAAGTAAAAGAGAGCATGCTTGCATGGGTACCACATCACAATCAACATAATCAGCATATGCAGCAATGCTAAAGTGCACACGAACAGAACGTGTTACCTTAATCTTACCACTATTGTTAAACCACTGAATATAGTACGGATGGGGGTGTGGTCTTGTGGTGAGAGATAGCTTCTCCACCAACTCCATGCTAGCCAAGTTGTTGCAACTCCCTCCGTCAATGATGATGCGAACCGAACGTTCTTGCACCACTCCCTTTGTGTGGAACAAATTATGCCTCTGGTTTTGCTCAGCCTTCGTTACCTGCACACTTAACACACGTTGAGCAACCAAACTAGCATATTTATCTGCATCATCAGGAGCCATATACTCTATATCATGAGCATCATCATGGGCACCCTGTTCCTCATGAGCAATGAGAACTAAAGTCTCCTCATCATAGTCACTCGCTGACTCATACCCACCATCCGCCGTAATAATCATCACACGCTTGGAGGGACAGTCTTTTGCGAAGTGACCTCCACCTTGGCACCTGCGACATTTAATATCACGATCTCGTGTTTGCCCTGTGGAAGCCATGGATGAAGAAGAACTCGCCGCTAGACCACTCTGTGCACCCTTGAATGGTGGCGCTGACTGTTTTGGTGGCTCCCTGTAAGAATGAGTGGCTGAAGTAGATGGTGGTGCAGCAGGACCTGTGGATGTAGAAGGTCCACGCGATGTCCATGATGTATTTCGTCCTGCAGAAAAGTTAGGTCTCGTAGCGGCCTGTCGATCCTGCACTTCACGTTCAGCTTTACAAGCAAGATGAAACAAACGAGTAATAGTAGCAAAGTCCTTGTATTCTAGAATAGTTTGTATCTCCCTGTTTGAACCACCCATAAAACGTGCAAGCATAGCTTCATTATCCTCTACTAGGCCACATCTAATCAATCCAGTTTGTAATTCTTGATAATATTCCTCTACAGAATTTTTGCCTTGTCTCAAACGCTGTAATTTTTGTAGCAATTCACGTTGATAATAAGGAGGAACCCAGCGAGTACGCATAGCATCTTTTAAAGCAGCCCAAGTAGTTGGAATATTATTAGCATGCAATCTACAATGTTCAGACCACCAAATAGATGCAAACCCCGTGAATTCACAAACAGCAGCAGTAACACGTCTATTCTCAGGATATTGTAAACATGTAAAGCGTTGTTCAGTTTCTAACTCCCAAGTAAGATAAGCATCAGGAATATATCTACCCTCAAACGGCTTAAGATTCAATTTAAGTTTAGGCACATGTTCATCATCGCGTACCTGAGGGGGTGGTTGGTGTCGACCGTGGCGAATGTTGGGACGTGGACGTACAGCTGGCTGTTCATAGGCCGCTTCCTGTTCCACCTCCTCCTCGTAATCACCCTCGTAGTTGTCGTCCTGGTCGACGTCAGAAGCAGCAGCAGCAGGTACTGCAGCAGCAGGAGGAGCACCAGCAGCTTGTCTGCCCGGAAACAGAATACGTCGTGCACGTCGTGGTGGCGGTGGCTGTGCTGGAGCGGCCGCAGGCTGTGCAGGGAGGCGTGCCAGCAACTCAGTGAACTTGGCGTCGAGCTTGGTGTCGATCATCTTCTCCACACCATCAATCGCCTCTGTAAATCTGTTCTCGATGTCATTCACCTGTTCAGACATCATTTGTGCAAATTTATCATGTAATTCTTTGTTTGTCATATTCTCCCAATCAGGTGCATCCCGCGCCACTTCATCATGGGATCCTGGCATGGTTAGCAGAAATAGAAAACACACAGAAGTATGATCCTACTTCTACTAATGGGATGTGGGGTGGTGGAAAGCACAAATCCGTCAAGCTTTTCTTTCGTTCTTACCGATTCTTACCTAGCAGCAGGTGGTGATGTACAACCAACGGGTCAAAACTCTCAGAGATGTGGTAGAGCGATGGCCAGGAGGTGTCAACCGCACGAAGTAGAATATATGTGGAGCTGTAGGTAGGCTTGACAAATATGGTAGCAAAAAAGCTCAACAGTAATCAAAACAGAGATGCAAAGTTGAATAAACACTCAACGTCGGTACTGTGCTGATCCTAGGCTAGACCGTACTAGAGGCGCGAGCCTAAAACACCAACGAAAGCACGACGCGGCACGTAATCAACTGAGAAGCACACTCTGAATTTTTTTTTCTCTCTTTCTTTTTTTTTTTTTTTTTTTTTTTTGGAAATCACCCCCTTCTACGTACGACAAAGATTGGTGAAATCCGACTCTAATCAACTCAAACTAATCTGGCTATGGAGAGATCACGAATCGTACTGATGGTGGAACTCAACTCGGACTCGTGGTACGTGGTGGTGTATATGGACTCTGCTTGGCGGAACGTGGTGGTCTATCTGGACTCGGATTGGCGGAACGTGGTAGGGTGACTACTGTGCGGCGGCGACGTGGCAAACTGTGATCAGAACTCGAAACTCTAAGGGAACTAGACGCTAAGATCAGCAACTTGACACAACGATGCAACCGTAAATTCAACAAAGCAAGCTACTGTAAAGAAAACTGGATAAGGGCTCGGACTGTTTTGGAACGTGATGATCTAACCCTATTTTTTTTGTTGGCTTTTTCGTGGACTGTAGGTATGAAGAACAGAACCAATCTAGACTATGAAAACTGGTAAATCTCACCGAGCAACCTGGAAATCTGATACCACTTGATAGAGGCGAAGGTGTCCCGATGTTTCGATGAGATGGAGGAGATCGATTATGGTGGAGACGACTTTCACGATCCGACTACGAACGTGCGAAGACGTTGCGCCTTAGCAATCGCTAAACCAACTCCGAGAGGTTATTGATCCCGCGGATGCACGATCAACCTGACCACGAAGGTCTAATTCCTGCAAGCAATCGAAGAACAAGCAAGAACTAAGAATTGCAATCTGGATAGTGCGAATATAAGATGAATAATTACGAAAGTTGGGGTTCCAATGAGGTCTTGGCCTGGTCGGATGACACAAACGAAGAGCTCGAAGTTGCGGCTATGGCTAACTTAAATCTAATTAAAACCCAAGTCTAAACGACGCCCTAAGGGCTGTATATATGGGGGAACAGAGGGGATTTTCGTGACCCCTTGGAGGTGGGGTCCGAAAACAACCCTAACTCGGTTTCCCCACACATACGGACTCTAAAAACAGCCTATAAGGTGGTATTTCGAAATTACATGGGCCCAGCCCAATATTAAGGTGACGCAGCACCTATAATTGCCCTTGGACGAAAATAATGAAGTGACATCTCGCGTATTTCGTCCAAGACTTCATGCGCGCCTTATGGTGGCTTCAAAGTGCGATAATCACCACTGGAAGCTCCGCTGTCCTTTCCCGCGCGCGCACCTTCTTCTCCATGCTTGATCCCGCTCCAATGACCATCCTTCTTGTCCATGCTAGGTCCTTCATTCATAAGCAAAACAAAAGTATCTAATTTAGGCAGCATCATATGTTCATGAACAATAGAAGGATTCGCAAGAAACGAAAGTACCTGATAATTTAGTTGACGTGCACGAGCTCTAGTAACTGGTCCAATATGTGTAGTTGGTGAGGATATGGGTGTAACATTAGTAGGGATGTCCTCATCACTTCCGCTGTTGTATTGTATTTGAGGCAGTTTTATGCCGATTGTATGAGATGTTGTATCCTGTATCTCTAATGTTGTGATATCATGTTGGAAATCCGGGGCATATGACTTTGTCATATGTCGCGGTGGGACTGATATGTGCTTCGTCCTCGGATCTGGATGGAAACATCTAGATCTGGAACAATACCGCATATCGGGCCTTACATTTGGCCAAGCTTATGTAAGATTGAATAGCGCTATAGACAGGGACACGTTAGTGCATGAGAGTTCTCACCAGTTTGGGGACATTCATGTGATTTTTCAGAGGCACAACCAAGGACTGAATTGGAGAAACCTGCAATTGGACAGAGACATTTGGAACCAGGTAGTGGGGTTTCCTTTTGACAAGAGAGACATTCAAGAAGTAGCCAATGCTGTCAGAAGTTTTGGTAAGCTGCTCCTGTGGAATAGAGCTAGAAGCACCAGAGCTGCCATTATCATGAAAATCAGAGTTAGCAATCTCAGTGACATCCCTGCCAGCATTGTGATTGGAGATGGTGACATTCCCATTTCTGAATCCTGGACTTTACCAGTGGTTTTCTTGTAGCAGGAATTACTTGGAGGTGGCCCACCAGATGAAGACCCCATTCCCCCTGATGGTAATCCGATTCCCCTCCCGGTTAACCCCCACTTCCACCCCAACCAGTTGCATCACTTCATTGGCCCCATTCTCCAACACCAAGCAGCTGATGATCTTAACCTGCGTGCCCATGAACAAGTGTTGGTGCACATTCCTGATCTAAACCAGGAGTTTGAAGATGATGAAGAGGCAGCTGATCTTCCTGAATGGGGCCAATGGCCACACCCAGCAGGAAATATATTGGCAGATCAAGAGCTAGAACCAGGGGAATTCCCTATTCTGGAGGAACTAATGCAGCCTCTTGAGGAGCAAGTGGAACTAATCAACAATAGCTATGCTAACCAAGCCAACTCTGACAGTGGCCTCACTCTCTCACTGGGATCAAACTCAGTACACAACATCTCTGAAGGCAGCTCTGAACTTGGTATGTTGGAGGTAAACACTGATGTAAACCTAATGGGCCACATTTTCAGTGGGCTCCCAGATCAGGCTGCTCTTTCTCAGCCCATTGAAGCCCATCAGCCCACACTGCAACTGGGAATTCAGTTTTCTGCCACCACACATAAGATTTCAACCTCTTCATCCAAAGCTATAATTCCCTTTGAGCCACTGACACTGGCATCAATTTCATGCAACACAAACCTCAACCCACCTGACTCACAAGAAGTTACAGTGGCAACCAATGATCCAGTGCTTGAAGTAATGCAACCATTCTTCTCTCTCACTGATCCCTGGAACATTGTGGAAGATCCTCTAAAACCCAAACTAAAACTTCTAATTACAGTACCTCTGTAGATGAAGAAAAAAAATTGGAAGATGAGGAAAATGCTAAAGTTAGCAGAAAGCAGGTGGGGAGCTTTCCTAAAGTGGATTTTAGTCACTCTGAAAACAGTGACGGTTATTTTCTCTCTGCAGCCCCTGGTTTTTTAATTAAAGGAAAATACTCTAGGCATGAACTGTCTTTCCAGGAAAATGAAGCTTCTTCTGGAAATCAGGAGCTGGCTCCCTGGATGTCCTCCTTTAATGTCAGAACTGAAGATTCTACTCAGGTTAAAATTCCTGTTGAATGGGCTTTTTTTATTGCAAGACAACTCCTATCTCCTGACAAGTTTGAATGGATATGCAAATTTCTTCAATCTCAAATGTGGAATATAATTGTGGAAGGAAATGATAAAGATGAAATTATGGACTTCTTTATTCCTTTAAAATGCCCCTCATCTGATTCTTTGATTTGCATTGACATGCAACGGCAACGGCATTCTTCTGAACCATCCATGTCTAATCATGCCTCTAATTGCTGCACCCCTCAGGATAGTCAGGAAGAGAAAGGGAAAAGCACACTGGTTTCCTCCACCAGTGCTCTGCATGCTAAAGGGAAAAGGAAAGACAGAGCCCCCCTGGTGGAAACTGAGGTAAGGAGGAGCAACAGACTAAGATGTACTGCAAAAGGATTGAGACAAACACCTTGTATCAACAAAAACTGCTTAGCCTGTTATGCTATTCCTCCTCCAGTTAAAAGCAAAGTGGTTAAAAATTTAAATGTGACTTATTGCAAGGTAAATGCCAAGGAATCCAATGTGGAGGTGCTGGAGAAGAAAAGACAGAAGAAGGGGAGCAAGGACAAGGGAAGCAAGCTTCCAAATAAGACCTGACAAACTCCATATTGCCATGTCTAGTACTATGAAATCAGCATTTTGTGGTTATGAAATGACTGCTTGGTGGTCATTATTTTGTGGTTCTGATGGCCCTGTAATATTTTCTCTGCATACTTGTGCTTTAATGATACTGGATCCCTTGTCTGCTCTCCCAGTAACCCTCAGGTCTTTATTTTCTCAGTTCCCCCTTCTAGTTACTGATGTTTGCATCTTGGAATATTCTAAATTGGAACATTAGAGGCATCAATGTAAAAGATAAGTGGCTAGCAGTGTCAAACAAAATCTCTGAATCCAATAGCTCAATTGTTTGCCTGCAGGAAACAAAGAGAGACTCTTTTGACTCCTCCTATATCAAAAACTTTTTCCCTAGGAATTTCAACAAATTTGAATTTTTTCCATCAGTGGGAGCTTCTGGTGGACTGCTAGTAGTCTGGAATGATAGGCTTTTTCAAGGGTAATGCCTCCACAAAAACAAATTCTCTATCTCAATCAGATTCACCTCTCTGCTCAATAATCAATCCTGGATTCTGACCAATATTTATGGGCCATGTGACACAATCCAAAGACATGACTTCCTAAAATGGCTTAATAATATTAACATGCCTGATGAAAATGACTGGCTGATCATGGGGGACTTCAATTACATCAGATACCCTCACAACAGAGTAAAAGGAAATGGGGATGTTCAACACATGTTACAATTCAATGAAACAATCAACAACATGGCCCTTGTAGAAATCCCTCTCAAAGACAGAGCCTTCACTTGGAGTAATATGCAAGATGCACCACTTCTGGAAAAGATTGACTGGGTCTTCACCTCTGAGCATTGGACAACTACTTTTCCCAACACAACAGTCAGAACTCTGGCAAAAACAACCTCTGACCATCCCCCCTGCTGGATCTCCATAGGCACTGTCATCCCTAAATCAAGAATTTTCAGATTTGAAGACTTCTGGCTCAAACATCAAGATTTCAAACAAGTGGTGGCTGATATCTGGAACCAACCCAGCCTAGAATCTGATAGTGCTAAAGTTATCACTGCAAAATTCAAAAGACTGAGAAAAGGATTGAAAATCTGGGCCAAATCAGTCTCCAACCTAACTACAACCATCAAAGCCACAAATGAGGTCATCCACATGTGGGACTTTTTTGAAGAATTCAGACCACTTAGTGACACTGAAAACAATGGCAGAGACATACTGAAACAACACCTTGCTCAAATTCTTGAATTCCAGAGGATATGTTGGAAACAAAGAGCAACAATCAGATGGGTCAAACTTGAAGATGAGAACTCAAATTTTTACAAGACCAAGGCCACTCTAAACCACAGGCACACTTCCATAGCTTCCCTTATAGACCCAAATGGAAACATTATCTCTGATCAAGAAGGAAAGGCTCATATACTTTGGAAAGCTTTCAGAGGAAGACTAGGAACTAAGAATGAGATTGAGGACCACATGAAATTATCACACATCATCAAGAGAGTAGAAAACCTGGATACACTTGAAGCTCCTTTCACATGCACTGAAATTGATGAAGTGGTTAATCAGATGCCTGCTGACAAAGCTCCAGGACCAGATGGATTTAATGGTGCTTTCATCAAACACTGTTGGGATATTCTATGTCAGGACTTCTACAGACTTATTGCTGACTTTCATGCTGGGATTGTCAACCTTCAAAGAATAAATTCCTCTTTCATCACTCTCATCCCAAAAATTGATTCACCTTGCACAACAAATGATTTCAGGCCAATCTCTCTACTGAATTGCACCATCAAAATCATCACCAAGCTGCTGGCAAACAAATTGCAAACACGCATCACTTCCTTGATTCACATCAACCAGTATGGTTTTATTAAAAACATATCCCTTCAAGATTGTGTGGCCTGGGCCTATGAATATTTTCATCTATGCCATGCATCCAAAAAACCAACAGTGGTGCTTAAACTACACTTTGAGAAAGCTTTTGACATGATTGAACATGAAACCATACTGGAAATATTGAAAGCAAAAGGATTTGCAGAAGTTTGGTGCAAGTGGATGAGGATGATATTCAGTTCTGGCACATCTTCTGTTTTACTCAATGGCATCCCAGGGAAAACCTTCCATTGCAAGAGAGGAGTCACACAAGGGGACCCCCTTTCACCACTTCTATTTGTACTGGCAGCTGACCTCCTTCAATCCATATGCAATGAAGCTATGCTGGAGCAACTCATTGAGAGACCACTAATGATTTCTTCAGGACCTCACTTTCCAATTATTCAGTATGTTGATGACACACTATTGATTATGCCTGCTGATAAGACACAATTGGAACAGATCAAAATTTTGTTGTATTACTTTGCAAAATACACTGGACTGAAAGTAAATTTCCACAAGTCTTCTCTGGTTCCCATCAATGTGCCAGAAAACAACTTGCAGGCCGTCACCAGCACTCTGAACTGCCAACTGGGATCCTTTCCCTTCACCTATCTGGGTCTTCCAATGGGCATCCACAAGCCAAAAATTGAGCATTTCCTGAATCTAATGCAAAGAATTGACAGAAGGCTCTTTGTATGCTCCACAATGCTCTCCTATGATGGAAGAATGATGTTGATCAAGCACATCTTCTCAGCACTCCCCACATTCTATATGTGCACACTCATGCTGCCAGCTGGTGTTATCATTCAAATCAACAAGTACCTCAGATCCTTCTTTTGGAGGAAATATGGAGCTGAACAGGGTGGTTCTCCACTCATCTCTTGGCAAAAAGTTTCTAAACACAAAGAAAAGGGAGGCCTAGGTATTATTGATATTGCCACACACAAAAAAACTCTCCTCATTAAGAATATTCACAAATTCCTCAACAAAGATGACATTCCGTGGGTCCTGCTCTTACGGGAAACTGCTTACAGTGAAAATCCACCCTTGGGTCAATCCACAGGTTCTTTCTGGTGGAAATATCATATCCCTCTCCTACCAACTTACAAGAAGCATGCTACAATTCAGTCTGGGCAAGGTAACACTATATCTTTCTGGTATGACAAGTGGACAAACAAGCGCCTCTCTGAAGAATTCCCTAAACTCTTCTCTTTTGCCAAGGATAAGAGCATTTCTATCCAAGAAGCCAGAGATGCCCCCAACTGGGATGAGCTGTTTCATACTCCCATGTCTATTGAAGCATGGAACCAACTCCAGCAAACCTCACAATTTCTGCAGCACAACTCAGACAACAAAGATTTATGGCTAAGTCATGGAAAACTGAAATTCTCCTCAATCACAGTATACAAGGAGCTCATGGTTGAAGACACTGCAAATGGATTAACCAAAAAACTCTGGAAATGTGTAGCTAGGCTTAAGCACAAGATATTCTTCTGGCTACTGATAAACAATAGAATAAACACAAGAGCATTTCTCCAAAGAAAGAACTTTCATCTTCCCAACTATGACTGTGCCTGTGGCTCATCAAATGGCCCAGAAACCTCTCTTCACTTGTTCTGGGACTGCAACTTTGCCTTCAAATGCTGGATCACAGTGATCCCCTTCAAACAAAGAGGTACATCCATTCTGGAAGAAACCTGGCTGGCACTGGAGCATGTTCCACAACACTTTGGCCTGGAAATCATAATTATGGGATACTGGCACATTTGGAACCAGAGGAATGGTTTGATTTTCAGAAGTGAAAGAGCAACGGTTCAAGGCTGGAGGAGGAATTTGGCTCATGACCTCTCTCTCCTCCAATACAGAATAAAGGATAAATTCAGACAAGAACTCTTGGACTGGATTGCAGTCAATCTTGACTGATTTTTTTAGGCAGCTAACATAGATTTTCCCACTTTGGCGATGTTCCACAAAACTGGAATTGGCTAATTAGCCTTCAGTTTTTTCCCCTCTTTCTGTAACTTACCATTGTAACATACCACTGTACTTATTTTTTGAAGAAATAGAAAATATACCGTAGAACAATTGTTCTACGGTCAATACCTCAAAAAAAAAACTAATGAAAAAGCTACTCAAAGATAGCCTTTGTGCGAGTTGATAAAAATAAAATAAAATCTGACATCGGTTTTTTAAATTAGCAAAGGTAACATTTGTCTTAAGGAATATCCTAAAACTTGCCAACTAGGTAAATCCGAGGGTGGTAAAACTGATCTGCGACGTACGTTCTCTGGAGGATTAGGAAAGCTTGTTACGGCGACTACTTACATCTGACCTCAAAAAAAAGTGAAAAAGCTAGACCTAGACTAGACGCCGTACGTTCTGCGGTTGCTGCCGCTTTCCTGCACGACGTACTTGCTCCAGAACCAGTGTTTGCTCCAGACGAGGTTCATCTCGTCGATGGGAACCCCCTTGGTCTCCGGCAGGAAGAGCGCAATGAAGGTGGTCATGACCACCATCCATGCCGCGAAGAAGTAGAAGAGGCCGAACTTGAGGTGGCAGAGCATGGTGAGGAACGCCTGCCCGATGATGAAGGTGAGCATCATGTTGACGCACACGGCAATGCTCTGCCCCGCCGACCTAATCTCCAGCGCGAACACCTCACTGGGCACCAGCCAGCCAAGCGGCCCCCACGACCAAGCGAACCCGGCGACGTAGAGGCAGATGAAGAGCACCAGCAGCAGTGCGTAGGAGCGCGACATCTGGCCCTCGCCTGTGGTGCCGAACTGCAGTGCGATCAGGGTGCCCACCACCACCTGGGACACAAACATCTGTGTGCCGCCCTGTAGGAACAGTGCCCGCCGCCCCAGACGGTCTACGGAGACGATGGAAATGACGGTGGCGAACATGTTGACGAGCCCCGTGATGACGGCGGACATGAGGGATGCGTCGCCGCCGAAGCCGATTGTGAGGAACAGCACGGGCGCATAGAACATGATGACGTTGATGCCGGTGAGCTGCTGGAAGAAGGGGACGAGCACGGCGATGGTCAGCTGGGGACGGTACTTGCGCTCTAGGATGTTCTGCCAAGGGTTCTCGATGGCCTTGGCCTCCTCGCTGGCGGCCACCATGTCGTCGTACTCGTCGTTCACGTCCGAAGTTCCCCGGACCTTCACTAGCACCTTCTTGGCCTCCGCAGTGTAGCCGCGGGCGATGAGGGAGTTGGGGGTGTCCGGCAGGGCCAGCGCGCCGAGGGTAATGATGAGCGCCGGTACGCCCGCGAGGCCGAGACCAATGCGCCAGCCCCACCCACCCTCGATACCCACGGTGGCATAGTTGATGAGGTTGGCGGACAGGATGCCGATTGTGGTCATGAGCTGGAATCCGATGTTGAGCATGCCCCGGAGGTTCGCCGGCGCCATCTCCGAGAGGTAGAGAGGGACGGACTGGTTGGCGAAACCTACACCGATGCCGAGGAGGATGCGACCGAGGATAAGCATCATCAGGCTCGTGGCGGCACCGTTGAGGGCTGAGCCCGCGAGGAAGGTGATGCCGCCACAGAACATGGACCACTTGCGGCCGAAGATGCGTGTGACGGACGCCGCCTGGAACGACGTCGCCAGTGCCGCCAGGTACAGCGAGGACGTGAAGAGGGTCAGGAGCTGGCTATCGAACTTGCAGTATTGGTTCTTTTCCTTGTTTGCCTTGGACTGGGCGTACACTGACGGGAAGAACTCGCTCAAGAATGAATCCATGGACGTCACGCCACCTTCATCAAGGGAAGCAACACAAAAAATTTCACTCTCTCGATCTCATCGGCATGCATGCAGTCAGTTGTACGTACTATATAATATATTTGTAGTAAGTATTTCATTTCATATAGTTTGAAGCAAATTGACAGTACCGGAGATGCCGATGTCGTAGCCAAAGATGAGGCCGCCGGAGGAGGCGACAAGGCAGGAGAAGAAGACGAAGGCCGTCATGTGTCCAGGGTAGACCTTGCCCCCGGAGGCAGTTACCACCACGCCGCCCGCCATCTCTGCCAACCGGCGAGACAACGGTGATGATGCCCGAGGAGATCGAGGAGGAAAAACGCGAGACGAGGTGCGTAGACCGTTTGTCCAGGAGGCAACATCGTCTTTATAGCACCTAGAGTGGCAAACCCTGTCCAGTGGATACACTCATGGATGAGAATGCAAGCAACCTATTTGTGATCGCTACTTTCTTGCAATGAAACTTGGCGCTAAAATTAGGGCATCACTAGTCCTCAATCCCTGCATCCCACTATTTTTGGTATATATAGCTTGAAAACTTCTATTTTCATTTTTGGCTGCATGCAATATTTGTTAGAAATTAGCTACTTTCCCACTATTAGAAAATAAAACACAATATTTATATGTAATTTTAAAATTACTCTTGAATACATATTGTAGAATACACCGTGGTTTCATAGAACCTAAAACTATGATTTTGTACTTGCGAATATCAAGATGAAGAATTATTACCATTGGTATAGTGGAGTCATGACCAGTGATCCACAGCTAACAATAAAACCTAGATATGCGCTTCCATAGACCGCGGAGGGGGTATTCTCGTCTCGCCACTTAATAACTAGGGTACCAGGAGATTAGCGCGAGGGTAGCCTACAGAAGCCCATACCCAAACCCGAACATTCTCTGTACGTGTATACATACGGTCCCACGTTCATCATGTAGAGCGTTATACGGTGGGCCATTCCCATTTTCTCAGATCCATGTGTGATGAGGACATCTCTACTAATGTTACACCCACATCTTCACCAACTACACATACTGGACCAGTTACTAGAGCACGCGCACGTCAACTAAATTATCAGGTACTTTCGTTTCTTGCGAATCCTTCTAATGTTCAGGAACATATGATGCTGCCTAAATTAGATACTTTTGTTTGTCTTATGAATGAAGGACCTAGCATGGATAAGAAGGATGGTCATTGGAGCGGGATCAAGCATGGAGAAGGAGGTGTGCGCGCGGGAAAGGACAATGGAGCTTCCAGTGGTGATTTTCGCACTTTGAGGCCACCATAAGGCGTGCATGAAGACTTGGACGAGAGACACAAGACGCCACATTAATATTTTCGTCCAAGGGTTATTATAGGTGCTGCGTCACCTTATTATTGGGCCAGGCCCATGTACTTTCGAAATACACTTAATAGGCTATTTTTTTAGAGTCCGTATGTGTGGGGAAACCGAGTTAGGGTTGTTTTCGGACCCCTCCTCCAAGGGGCCACGAAATTCCCCTCTGTTCCCCCATATATACAGCCCTTAGGGCGTCGTTTAGACTTGGGTTTTAATTAGATTCAAGTTAGCCATAGCCGCAACTTCGAGCTCTTCGTTTGTGTCATCCGACCAGGCCAAGACCTCATTAGAACCCCAACTTTCGTAATCATTCATCTTATATTCGCAATATCCAGATTGCAATTCTTAGTTCTTGCTTGTTCTTCGATTGCTTGCAGGAATTAGACCTTCGTGGTCAGGTTGATCGTGCATCCGTGGGATCAATAACCTCTCGGAGTTGGTTTAGCGATCGCTAAGGCGCAACGTCTTCGCACGTTCATAGTCGGATCGTGAAAGTCGTCTCCACCATAATCGATCTCCACCATCTCATCGAAACATCGGGACACCTTCGCCTCTATCAAGTGGTATCAGATTTCCAGGTTGCTCGGTGAGATTTACCAGTTTTCGTAGTCTAGATTGGTTCTGTTCTTCATACCTACAGTCCACGAAAAAGCCAAAAAAAATTAGGGTTAGATCATCACGTCCCAAAACAGTCCGAGCCTTTGTCCAGTTTTCTTTACAGTAGTTTGCTTTGTTGAATTTGCGGTTGCATCGTTGTGTCGAGTTGCTGATCTTAGCGTCTAGTTCCCTTAGAGTTTCGAGTTCTGATCACAGTTTGTCACACCGCCGCCGCACAGTAGTACACCGCCACGTTTCCGCCAATCCGAGTCCAGATACACCACCACGTTCCGCCAAGTCGAGTCCATATACAGCACCACAACCTACCAATCCGAGTTGAGTTCCATCACCTGTTCGGTTTGTGATCTCTTTGTAGCCAGAATTAGTTTTGAGTTGATTAGAGTCGGATTTCACCGATCTTTTGTCGTACGTAGAAGGAGGTGATTTCCAAAAAAAAAAAAAAAAAAAGTCTGGCACGCTTTCCAGAGCATTTTTTAGGCCAAAAAATTTGGGGGTAAAAAAATTTCGTGCCCATACGTTCCTTAGGTCCAGAAACTCATTTTGAGACGTTCGCCACCATAGTGATTTTTTCGCACTTTTTCAGCCACCGCAGTCCCGCATCGCAAAAAAAAAAGCAAAAAAAAAAGAGAATTTTTTTTTCAGAATGTGCTTCTCAGTTGATTACGTGCCGTGTCGTGCTTTCGTTGGTGTTTTAGGCTCGCGTCTCTAGTACGGTCTAGCCTAGGATCAGCACAATACCGACGTTGAGTGTTTATTCAGCTTTGCATCTCTGTTTTGATTACTGTTGAGCTTTTGCTACCATACTTGTCAGCCTTCCTACAGCTCCACATATATTCTACATCGTGCGTTTTGACACCTCCTGGCCATCGCTCTACCACATCTCTGAGAGTTTTGACCCGTTGGTTGTACATCACCACCTGCTGCTAGGTAAGAATCGGTACGAACTAAAGAAAAGCTTGACGGATTTGTGCTTTCCACCACCCCACATCCCATTAGTAGAAGTAGGATCATATTTCTGTGTGTTTTCTATTTCTGCTAACCATGCCAGGATCCCATGATGAAGTGGCGGGGGATGCACCTGATTGGGAGAATATGACAAACAAAGCATTACATGATAAATTTGCACAAATGATGTCTGAACAGGTGAATGACATCGAGAACAGATTTACAGAGGCGATTGATGGTGTGGAGAAGATGATCGATACCAAGCTCGACGCCAAGTTTACTGAGTTGCTCGCACGCCTACCTATACAGCCTGCGGCCGCTCCAGCACAGCCACCGCCACCACGACGTGCACGACGTATTCTGTTTCCGGGCGGACAAGCTGCTGGTGCTCCTGCTGCTGCTGCAGTTACTGCTGCTGCTGCCTCTGACGTCGGCCAGGACGACAACTACGAGGGTGATTACGAGGAGGAGGTGGAACAAGAAGCGGCCTATGAACGGCCAGCTGGACGTCCACGTCCCAACATTCGCCACGGTCGACACCAACCACCCCCTCAGGTACGCGATGATGAACATGTGCCTAAACTTAAATTGAATCTTAAGCCGTTTGAGGGTAGATATATTCCTGATGCTTATCTTACTTGGGAGTTAGAAACTGAACAACGCTTTACATGTTTACAATATCCTGAGAATTGACGTGTTACTGCTGCTGTTTGTGAATTCACGGGTTTTGCATCTATTTGTTGGTCTGAACATTGTAGATTGCATGCTAATAATATTCCAGCTACTTGGGCTGCTTTAAAAGATGCTATGCGTACTCGCTGGGTTCCTCCTTATTATCAACGTGAATTGCTACAAAAATTACAGCGTTTGAGACAAGGAAAAAATTCTGTAGAGGAATATTATCAAGAATTACAAACTGGATGGATTAGATGTGGCCTAGTAGAGGATAATGAAGCTATGTTTGCACGTTTTATAGGTGGCTTAAACAGGGAGATACAAACTATTCTAGAATACAAGGACTATGCTACTATTACTCGTTTGTTTCATCTTGCTTGTAAAGCTGAACGTGAAGTGCAGGATCGACAGGCCGCTACGAGACCTAACTTTTCTGCAGGACGAAATACATCATGGACATCGCGTGGACCTTCTACATCCACACGTCCTGCTGCACCACCATCTACTTCAACCGCTCATTCTTACAGGGAGCCTCCAAAACAGCCAGCGCCACCATTCAAGGGTGCACAGAGTGGTCCAGCAGCGAGTTCTTCTTCATCCATGGCTTCCACAGGGCAAACACGAGATCGTGATATTAAATGTGCAGGTGCCAAGGTGGAGGTCACTTCGCAAAAGACTGTCCCTCCAAGTGTGTGATGATTATTACGGCGGATGGTGGGTATGAGTCAGCGAGCGACTATGATGAGGAGACTTTAGTTCTCATTGCTCACAAGGAACAGGTGCCCATGATGATGCTCATGATATAGAGTGTATGGCTCCTGATGATGCAGATCAATATGCTAGTTTGGTTGCTCAACGTGTGTTAAGTGTGCAGGTATCGAAGGCCGAGCAAAACCAGAGGCATAATTTGTTCCACACAAAGGGAGTGGTGAAAGAACGTTCGGTTCGCATCATCATTGACGGAGGGAGTTGCAACAACTTGGCGAGCATGGAGTTGGTGGAGAAGCTATCTCTCACCACAAGACCACACCCCCATCCGTATTATATTCAGTGGTTTAACAATAGTGGTAAGATTAAGGTAACGCGTTCTGTTCGTGTGCACTTTAGCATTGCTGCATATGCTGATTATGTTGATTGTGATGTGGTACCCATGCAAGCATGCTCTCTTTTACTTGGTAGACCATGGCAATTTGATAGGAATGTTGTACACCATGGTAGGACAAATCAGTTTACTCTGGTTCATCAGGATAAAACTATTGCTTTACTTCCTATGTCTCCTGAACAAATTGTGAAAGATGATCTTGCTAGAGCTAGTAAAGCTAAACAGGAGAAAAATAAGAGTGAAAATGAGATAGCAGCTAAAGAATTTGAGCAACAACATAAGACTAATAGCAAATCTTCTTCTGCTGTTTCTAATGAAATTAAATTGACTAGTCCGACTTTGCTTGCTACTAAGGTTGATATTTCGGATTTGGATGTTAGTCAATATGTGTGCTATGCTTTTGTATGCAAAGAAGCTTTGTTTTCATTTGAGGAATTGCCTCCTTCTTTGCCTCCTGTTGTCACTGACCTTTTGCAGGAGTTTATTGACGTCTTTCCACAAGACGTACCACCGAGATTACCACCTATTCGAGGGATTGAGCATCAGATTGACTTAATTCCCGGTGCTTCGCTGCCCAACCGTGCGCCATACCGTACCAATCCGGAGGAGACGAAGGAGATTCAGCGTCAAGTACAAGAGCTACTCGACAAAGGTTACATACGTGAATCCCTTAGTCCTTGTGCTGTTCCTGTTATATTAGTGCCTAAAAAGGATGGAACTTGGCGTATGTGTGTTGATTGTAGAGCCATTAATAATATTACTATTCGTTATCGTCATCCTATTCCTAGGTTAGATGATATGCTTGATGAATTAAGTGGCTCTACCATGTTTTCCAAAGTTGATTTGCGTAGTGGATACCATCAAATTCACATGAAATTAGGGGATGAATGGAAAACGGCATTTAAAACTAAGTTTGGATTATATGAGTGGTTAGTCATGCCTTTTGGGTTAACTAATGCACCTAGCACTTTCATGAGATTAATGAACGAGGTTTTACGTGCTTTCATTGGACGATTTGTGGTAGTCTATTTTGATGATATACTGATTTATAGCAAATCTTTGGAGGAACATTTGGATCATTTACGTGCTGTTTTCTACGTAATGCACGTTTGTTTGGTAACCTTGGGAATTGCACCATTTGCATCGACCGAGTATCGTTTCTTGGCTATGTTGTTACTCCGCAGGGAATTGAAGTTGATAAATCCAAGATCGAGGCGATTGAGAGTTGGCCGCAGCCCAAAACGGTCACACAAGTGAGAAGTTTTCTTGGCCTCGCTGGATTCTATAGGCGTTTTGTGAGAGATTTTAGCACCATTGCTGCACCTCTCAATGAGCTTACACGCAAGGATGTGCCTTTTACTTGGGGTACCGCACAGGAAGAAGCCTTCACGGTATTGAAAGATAAGTTAACACATGCTCCTTTGCTCCAACTTCCTGATTTTAATAAGACTTTTGAGCTTGAATGCGATGCTAGTGGGATTGGTTTGGGAGGTGTGTTATTACAAGATGCTAAACCTGTTGCATACTTTTCTGAAAAATTGAGTGGGCCTAGTCTGAACTATTCTACTTACGATAAGGAATTATATGCTCTTGTTCGGACATTAGAAACTTGGCAACATTATTTATGGCCCAAAGAATTTGTTATACATTCTGATCATGAATCTTTGAAACACATAAGAAGCCAAGCAAAACTTAATCGTAGACATGCTAAGTGGGTTGAATTTATTGAGACTTTCCCTTATGTCATTAAACACAAGAAGGGGAAAGATAATATTATTGCTGATGCTTTGTCTCGTCGTTATACTATGCTTTCACAACTTGACTTCAAGATATTCGGTTTAGAGACACTCAAAGATCAATATGTACATGATGCGGAATTTAAAGATGTATTGCAGAATTGTAGAGAGGGTAGAACATGGAACAAGTTTGTGCTTAATGATGGTTTTGTGTTCCGTTCTAACAAGCTATGCATTCCAGCTAGCTCTATTCGTCTTTTGTGGTTGCAGGAGGCGCATGGAGGAGGATTAATGGGACACTTTTGCGTGAAGAAGACGGAGGACGTACTTGCTACACATTTTTTTGGCCAAAGATGAGACGGGATGTTGAGCGTTTTGTTGCTCGCTGCACTACATGTCAAAAAGCTAAGTCACGACTCAATCCTCATGGTTTATACATGCCTTTACCTGTACCTAGTGTTCCGTGGGAGGACATATCCATGGACTTTGTTTTAGGCTTGCCTCGAACAAAGAAGGGGATGGATAGCATATTTGTTGTCGTGGATAGATTTTCTAAGATGGCACATTTTATACCATGTCATAAAAGCGATGATGCTGCTAATGTTGCTGATTTCTTCTTTCGTGAGATTATTCGCTTACATGGTGTGCCCAATACTATTGTCTCGGATCGTGATACTAAGTTTCTTAGCCATTTTTGGAGATGCTTATGGGCTAAGTTGGGGACTAAACTACTTTTTAGTACTACTTGTCATCCCCAAACTGATGGACAAACTGAAGTAGTCAATAGGACTTTGTCTACTATGCTTAGGGCTGTTTTAAAGAGTAACTTGAAAATGTGGGAAGAATGTTTACCTCATATTGAATTTGCTTATAATCGTTCATTTCATTCTACCACTAAAATGTGCCCTTTTGAGATTGTTTATGGTTTTCTACCTCGTGCACCTATTGATTTGCTGCCTCTTCCATCTTCGGAGAAGGTTAATTTTGATGCTAAGCAACGTGCTGAATTGATATTAAAAATGCATGAGTTAACTAAAGAAAACATTGAGAAAATGAATGCTAGATACAAGCTTGCTGGTGATAAGGGTAGAAAGCATGTTGTGTTTGAACCAGGAGATCTTGTTTGGTTACATCTACGTAAAGATAGGTTTCCTGATTTGCGCAAGTCTAAGTTAATGCCACGAGCTGATGGTCCCTTTAAGGTTTTACAGAAAATTAATGATAATGCATATAAACTTGAGCTACCTGCAGATTTTGGGGTTAGTCCCACATTTAACATTGCAGATTTGAAACCTTATTTGGGAGAAGATGATGAGCTTCCGTCGAGGACGACTTCAATTCAAGAAGGGGAGGATGATGAGGACATCTCTACTAATGTTACACCCACATCTTCACCAACTACACATACTGGACCAGTTACTAGAGCACGCGCACGTCAACTAAATTATCAGGTACTTTCGTTTCTTGCGAATCCTTCTAATGTTCAGGAACATATGATGCTGCCTAAATTAGATACTTTTGTTTTTCTTATGAATGAAGGACCTAGCATGGATAAGAAGGATGGTCATTGGAGCGGGATCAAGCATGGAGAAGGAGGTGTGCGCGCGGGAAAGGACAATGGAGCTTCCAGTGGTGATTTTCGCACTTTGAGGCCACCATAAGGCGTGCATGAAGACTTGGACGAGAGACACAAGACGCCACATTAATATTTTTGTCCAAGGGTTATTATAGGTGTTGCGTCACCTTATTATTGGGCCAGGCCCATGGAAATTCGAAATACACTTAATAGGCTATTTTTTTAGAGTCCATATGTGTGGGGAAACCGAGTTAGGGTTGTTTTCGGACCCCTCCTCCAAGGGGCCACGAAATTCCCCTATGTTCCCCCATATATACAGCCCTTAGGGCGTCGTTTAGACTTGGGTTTTAATTAGATTCAAGTTAGCCATAGCCGCAACTTCGAGCTCTTCGTTTGTGTCATCCGACCAGGCCAAGACCTCATTGGAACCCCAACTTTCGTAATCATTCATCTTATATTCGCAATATCCAGATTGCAATTCTTAGTTCTTGCTTGTTCTTCGATTGCTTGCAGGAATTAGACCTTCGTGGTCAGGTTGATCGTGCATCCGCGGGATCAATAACCTCTCGGAGTTGGTTTAGCGATCGCTAAGGCGCAACGTCTTCGCACGTTCGTAGTCGGATCGTGAAAGTCGTCTCCACCATAATCGATCTCCACCATCTCATCGAAACATCGGGACACCTTCGCCTCTATCAATGTGCATGCACAAGGAAAGTGTCCCAAAGAATTAGGCGGCGGTTACGTTTCTTCGATCGTGCTCAGCTCCATCGTTGCATACCTTCCCTCTCCCCCACCGTCGCCTCCTCCATGTCCCGCCGTTGCCGCCATTGCCCGTATCCTCTCATACGTAACGTTGTCGCCTTTATCCCGCCGTCGGCTACGTGTCCGTCACCTCACCACACGACAAGAATCCGGACGCGAAAGTTGGAATGCTCTAGCGGCCACATTCAGATCTAAGGTATCCTACCCGTACGTAGGGTTTTCAATCCTTCTCTACATCTCATGATGCACGCATGGTAGCATAGGGTTTATTCTGTTGGTTCAATGTTATTGGATAAATGGACGATTCAATGTCAAGTAGTATTGTCGATGATAATGTAAATGTTGGTGATCCAAGTTCGGATACATCATCAGAAGAAGAAGATGGTGATTCTGACAATAACCTCTTTGATGAACCATAAGACAATAGCCTCATTCGAGATAACCAATCCGACAATGAAAATGTGAGTCATGCATATCTCATTTCTATGTTATGTGCGTATATCAATAGCATTTGCATCCTCTTGCATTTGACAAGTTCCTTTACAAAAATGTGTAGATGAACATGGGTGATCAAAACATGGACATTGGTGCAGATAAATCCAACCCTGAGAACAATAATGATGTATGTTCGCATCTTATTCCAGTTTTTGTAAAAATTTAAAAGGGCTTCTAATTGAAAATCCATGTGATGCGACCTGTACATGAGATATGACTTTCTGCTACGATTGTACATGTTATATTCCTCTCCCATAGTGAGCATAACTATTTTGCGGATTCATATTTGGAAATCTTAGATGATGAGGAGATGGAAGAATCAAAATCTTAGTACACGAGTGATGTAAGTTTACAGGTTGTTCTTGTATGGAAAGCCATAATTAAGTTCTTAGAGTTACCCTATTAAAAAGTAGTATAATTCAAAGTGAAACTTACACTTCCATGTCTTTCCTATCTATTTTTTACGTGACAGGCAGTGCCCAGCTTCCTCAATCACTACTAGGATTTTGCCCATACAAGAATGTACACTAGCAGCGCATGCTACAAGAACCGTGCTGCATGTGCACTTTAGCAGCGCGGGCAAAAGGAGTGCGCTCCAGGAGATTGACCATTGGCAGCGCGACCCTTAGTAAGACGCGCTGGTAATATGGGTTCACAATTTGTGTTCCCGTAGCAAGCCACTTTAGTGGCGTATGTTTAGCAGCGCGGCCTCGTAAACACGCACCGCTAAGTTTTTAGCACAGACCGGGGTTTTTTGGGCCCACATCTCAGCGGCGCGCCCCTGCGTGCATGCGCCGTAGATGCCCTTGTCATCTACAGCGCGGTGTGGCACACCCGCGCTGTATATTGTATACCTAAAACCAGGCCCCCCTCACTCTCTCCGCACACAAATCCCCTCTCCTCCACCACTCTCTCCCTCTCCACTCGACGTCGCCACCGCGCTACTCCCACGCCGGCGCCCCTCTCCTCCACGACGGGGCCCCATTCCTCCGCGCCGGCGCCCCTCTCCTCCACGTCGCTGCCTCCCTCCTCCACAGCCGTTGGCCGCCCCATGCCGCCCCGCTCCTCCATCGTCGCTGTCCGCCATTCTCCTGCATCGTAGCCGGCCGCCACGCTGCTCGACCATGCTGGGCCCCCGCTGCTCCCCCTCCCACACCCGCCGCCGCCCACCGGTGAGTTTTCTCCTCACATGGTTATTTTTTTGTTAGTATTTAATTACTTGCTATTTAGGCAACTGTTTTAGTTAGATTTTTTATTACCTAATATTTATGGTATGTAGTTAGGTTAGTAAGTGGTATTGACGAGGGGGTGACCCCACGACTCTTACTGATGAGGGTACCTGGTGCGTATCAAGCTAGAAGGACCGCAGAAAGCCTCGACTGGCCCACATATGGCCCACTCAAGGCATCGCCATGAGGAGTCCTCGAGCATCATGGAAATCGCGACTTGACGTCCAAGACTAAGACAAATTAGGAAACCCTCTCTGTAAACCTAGACAGAATCCTTGCGACCCAGCCTAGTATATAAAGGCTGGGAGAGGGGGCGTTTAGGGCATCGATGTAACGACCCGGTCACAAAAGGAACCAAGTCTACTGTGCTTCTGTGCTACCCCTAGATTAGTATGCTAGCACACATAGTACTCGATGAAATACCATGAATCACATATAAAAAAGTAACGTAAATACATGGTATTTATTACCTTATAGCTTTTGGCTAGAATACACCGTGGAAACAAACAATACATAAATGGAGTCCCATCAACACCAACGGCAAAGTTGCGTGTAGACATCGTAACCCTACATTGCATCACTTACTCGTCGTATACAATCCCGCAACACCGAAGGTTACAGCATATATAACAGACCTATCTTCTACATGCAATTTGGCTGGTGGAAAAGATCTAAGTTTCAATTTGCATAAAGCTTATTTTTTTCCTTACTTAAAGAGTATCATATCAGTACTACAAAGCTCATAAAATGATTGAATTGGTTTCTCCAAGTCAATCTACTCCCAAAGTTGATTAAACCTGATTTGATTAATTAAAAATGATGAGATCCGTCAACATTCCCACTTCTAGATGATAAAAGTTGTCCGTAACCGTGGACATGGCTAATCATGATCAGTTTGTATACTCTGCAGAGGTTTGTGCACTTTTCCCCACAAGACTCGACCACCTCCTTTTTAGTTCGTCGCACTGCATGTTGTATGAGAACCGGAAGGTCGAGCATGGTCTTTTAGAAGATTTTTCCTCACTCTGGCGGTGCCCATCCCAGCTACTCATAACTATGTTCGTTGCACCACCTAGTAAGAGTCACTGCAACTAATCAACCAAGCCAGAGCCAATAATAGCTTGTGGATGCACACGTAAGCTTTTAGTTATGAAAAATATGATTAATTCCTTTAATCCTGGGTGGCATTCCGCAGTGATTACTCGCCATCTCAAGGTCACTAAGGAAAATCCACTGGTTCCTCCAGGGTGCCCCCAACCATTCCACCCAGGTAGTTCATTAACTTTATCTTGGTCCTGTTTACTACTTAGTCACTCACACCTCATAATGGATCACTTCCCAATCCACGTCTACTTAGCAAAGCAGTATAATTCTACACGGTGGCGACAATGATATAAGGTTCGAACCTACCTCAATGAACTACTGGGTGTAATAGTATAATATAATAATTAATCCTATCAATGCATAATATTTAAGTTGGACTACAATGCATAGGAAAAATATAGGTAATACTGGAGCATGATCAAAAGAGTAACTTGCCTGGATCCTGAAGGTGAAATATTTTACTCGTAGTCGTCTCTCCTTCTCGTTATAATATATCTAACGATTAAAGAGAAACACTTCAACACACAAAACAATCCAAAGTGAAGATCCAAATAAAGATACAATTAACAAAAATATTTGATTATTAAATTAATAAGTTAACTACTATGGCGTGGATAGGTTGACATAGGATCAAGTTCGATTGGATGGAAATATGATGGAAATCATATCTCCGGGGATTGCAAAATCAATTGGATATGTTGAAGCTTGATTGTAAAATCAATTGGCTGGAGAGTATGTCAAACTTCACTTGGTTTGACAATGTGGATATTTAAAAATATATTACATGCTTGAATTGAATACAAAAATGATCCAATAGAAATATTGAAAAGATTGAATTATTTCTATGGTCAAATTTATAAAGGAAAAAGATGTAACTAAATGGAAGTTGAAACAAAGGCTTGAGGTCAAAATAAGTTGTTAACATAATGGAAAGAATGTGACAAATGTGCAAACAAAAAGATGTGATTCTAAGTATCAAATTTGATGAAGAAAATAATTCCAAAATAATTTATAGAATAAGGGCTATATAAAATATACTCAAATTCACATATTACCTCCGACCCATATTAATGTACTCAACTTTCTCTAGATTCGTATGTATCTAGTTAAGTATTTAGACTAGATGCATGTGTATCTAGACAAACTTAAGTACATTAATATGGATCGGAGGGAGTAATAAATTTGAGTTAAATTCTGAATTACCAAAAATGAAATATTACTGGACCCTAATAAAGTACATTTTCCAAGGAATCTGTACATATAAAATTTGTTGAAATTCTGACTTACGGGCTAGAAGATATGAATTTCTAAAGTTTGGCTACTTTTCTGGAAATGAATTACGGGATTTAACATGGAGCAGCCACATGGAGAATTCTGATTGGTCTGTACCTATTTTATTTAAACAGAAAAAAGATGAACGGAGGAGCGAGACCTCACCGTAGATTCCGCCGGAATTTGAAGAAGAAGATCTCCAGCATCAATGAATGGACGAACGGGGTAGAGGAGACTACTACGAATTTCCTAGACATGGTTTTGAGGACTATGGCTTCGCCTGTGAGCGGCGATAATCCGTCGGATCTTGTGAAGTTCGCCGGAGTTCATGGCTTTAAATTAATCGTGATCCAGCTGCGAATTGGTTCAAAAAAAATTCAAATATGTGCAACAAAGGAAAAAAGAATGGAAGCCTAAAGAAATACGGCTTGGGATCAACCGTACGCGACGAATTCTTCAACGGAAGTGTGGATGTACCACAACTCCGACGAGCAATTTCTCACAATTGAGAGGGGTTTGGAGAGGTATTTTCTGCGTGTAGAAGAGTGGAACGAAGGTTCTCATCCGGGCGGTATTTATAGGTTCAGAGGAGGTACATAGAAGGAGATCGGGACGAGGTTATGGAAAGCTTTCAATGGCATTTATGGAGAAAATTCTGGATTTTTAAGCATTAATTCGCGTTGTTCTTTTATTGAGTGGATTTATCATGAACTTCTTCACAATTTTTGTAAAGGTTTGAAATTGAATCGGTCAAGAAATTAAGTGGGAGGTGGAGAGGAAGAGCTTCAGTTGCCATGGCTATTTCGTTCTGTCAGTTCACGTACAGGAAACGAACGAGGGAGGAAGAAGATGATGGCTCGGGGGTATGGGCCTCAGCGGGAGATTTGGCCCATGAACAAAAAAAAAGTGGAGAGATAAAGAAAAGAAAAGAAAAATAGAGAGATGGGCCTTGGCCCAATTGATCTAGGGTTTTTGTTTTTATTATTTAATTCTAAATTAATAACTCCCAAATCAATTATAAAATTAATATAGACCAAATAAAATATATATAGTCTAGGAAAATATTTCTCTCTTTGAATAATTTTATAAATAGTTTTTTCAACCAAAAAATATCATTTAAAGCATTAATAAATTCCCTAAATTAGTATTTAGGGTTTTATAAATACCCAAAATGATTAATAAAATAAACAAGTATTCAAATGAGCATTGTTAAATATTTCCAACACTATTTTTGGAGAAGTCATATTATCTCCACTCATTTAATAAATTGAATTATTGGAAATATTTAAATATCCCTTAAATATCAATATCCAATAAACACAAATTTGGAATAAGAATGGTTATGGGACCACAATAAATTTCAGAAAGTCATTTTATTCTCACTCTAAAATATTTAATTGTGGTTCCTTACAAAAAATGACAAAAGAAAAAAATCATTTCTTTGAATTTTGAATAAACCTCAGAACCAATATTTTTATAATTGGATAAATGATTATCCAATTTTATTAAATGGTTTGTAAAGCTTTAAACAAAAACAAAAAAAGTTATCATTTACCCTAAAATTCAAACAAGTCAATCAATATTATATTATTTATTAACATTCCAAAATTTGGAAAATTTTGGGATGTTACAATCAAATTTCATAGCAACACCTCCGGTCCAAAGCGATCTCGCCTAGACCTCCACTGTAATTGCCCCCTTTAAAATACAATCGAGCAGGATGTGCTTTCTCCCGTTAGCCGACGAGTATCGCCAACCTGCATGCCTGTTCTATGAGTTAACTCAGGGTTCCCAACCATGGGATTTGCCGAGGTCAATCCTCGTCAATTGGTGCCGGCCGTGGGGACTACCCAGGTTGGAATCACGATCTCGGTGGGGCCGCCATCAGCAAATCATAACTCGAGGATTCGAGCTAGATCCAATCCACTCGAAGAACTCAAGTTCATCGCAAGCCTCTCCATCGTGCCTCCAAGGGCACTCGGCCGGTGACTGCGCAAAAACCAATCTTTCAGCGACTACCAAATTCGCGCCCAGCGGAAGAAAATTCGACGACGCAATAGGCGAACACAAACCGCGGCTGCAGGCCCAGTCGCAGAGCCAGAACAAGAAGTCCAAATCGAGGTTTCACTCGAGGAACCGTCGCCCGGCGCAACAACACCAACATCCACCCGAGCGCCCGCCACCGCCCAAGAAACCTAAGAGGACTCTTAAACTCAATTCGGCGAGTACTACGACCCCGACCGAAGACCGAATGAAATCGCCAAGATGATTTGCAACTACTCAATCAACGATGGAATCGAGCTTGATCCAAGATTCCACTCCCGCTCAGAAGACCACTCTCAATCGTTTCGCATCGCAAGAAGAAGAAGACACGTCGGCTCCAGCAAACTCATAGCCCAAGAGCATCTTGATGGGCCGTGCACAATCCATTGCTTCGAGGATGACTGGGGACGTATCAGATCAAGCCACACCTTGAGGAGCTGCCTCCTGTTCGCCGAACTCTCCGACAGGCTCAAGAAAGAAAAATAGCGGAAAGCCAAACGGGCTCGAGAGACAGCGCAGTCGCCAACACACAACTCAGAAGAATAGTACCCTCCTCCCTGAGATCACTCGAACTCGACGTCATCTTCGATAGCATGGGCCACTTCTCAAGAAAAATCCTCGAGTTCAAAGTACTCGACTGGGAGTCCCAACTTGTCTTCATGAGCAAGCAAGTTGGATGCACCCCCACTAGTTCCATTGGAAATATTTTCTTAGCTCATATGTGCATCCGTTGCATGGCAATCCCTACTCCTCACATCATATTTATCATTTGGCCTTCTCTTGCCTATGATTGTCCTCATTGATGTGAGCCTTTCTCATCCTTTTTGTCTTCCTCCTCCACCTTATTTCTCTCTTTTCCATCCTAAGTGCAACTCTCGTGCTTACGCTCATCCATTGCTTGAGTGCTCAAAATATCGAAAAGGAGTGGATCAAATTGACTTGTACCTGGCTAGTGGTCTGGGGACGAGTCATGATAAGATTCCAAAGAAGACCAAGTGTGAAACTTTAGTAGATTGAGTTCTCAACAAATATATATTTTTATCGTATTCCCACCTCCCCCTTCTTGCACGCAAACACCATTGGAGACATTCGAGTCACAGGCAGCTAAGAGCTCTTGCACCTTTATGTTCTTATGTTGCTTGTTTCAATGCTAATATGGACTCTTGCCCGTTATGAATTGAATTGAATTGAATTACATACCTTGATTGCTTTACTTTCAAAGTTCTTATACGGTTGTTAGAATCTCACCACATAAATTATGCTTATCATTTACCTGCTCGAGGACGAGCAGGAATTAAGCTTGGGGATGTTGATACGTCCCAAACGTATCTATAATTTCTTCTTGCTCCATGCATATTTTGTGTGATATTGCTATGATCTAGATAGACTTTCATAAATTTTGATCATATTTGGACTAACTTATTACCTAAGTTCACCATAGTGCCAGTTCCTGTTTTCTGTTGTTTTTCTATTTCAGGTTTCCCCCATATTAAAATTGCTCCCAAAATTCGGGAAAATCAGATAAAAAATCAGCGTAACAGAACTTCCGGAGTCCCGAAGGAGGGCCAGAGGGGCCACACCTGGTGCCCAGGCGGCCTGGTGGCGCAACCTAGGGTCTGGCCACGCCGGGAGGCCGCCTGGACACCTGGTGGGCCCCCTGCCTGCCCCCATTCGCCTACATATTCTTCGTGATGTGAAACTTCCGAAGACATAACCCATTTTGGCCGATCTCGCCTCTGTTACGCCGCCTCCGCGCTTCCAAGATCGGGAATGCCAGTAGACCTCTTCCCAGCACCCTGCCGGAGGGAGGATCGACCACCGGGAGCTTCCCCTCCACCATGGACGCTTCCCGGATGATCCGTGAGTAGTCTACCTTGGACCATGGGTTCGTGAACTGTAGCTATGTGATGTGCTCCTCCCCTCTTTGTTCTTCATGGAGTAGACCACGTGAGCTGCCCTACATGATCGAGGCACATATGTAATTTTCTGTTGTTGCTATGCTGAGTTTGCTTGGATCTGATGGATTATGAGACTATGTTCAGTTTGTGATTGGGTAATATATTTGTTTCTTATCTTTTATATATTTTTTCTTAAGTAATTCTTGCATGTTCTTCGTTGTTGTTTATTGCTTTGGCCAAGTAGTAGGTAGTGACTCCAAGAGGGAACGTTATTCTCGATTGTGGGTTCATGCCCCCTGATGACACGCTTGAGTGACAGAAACATGAGTCTAGGGGATGTGTTGTTACCAAAAGGGGGAAACAACGGTGCTTGTAACCGCGGTTGCAAGGATTGTTTACTTTACGCAAAGTGATTTTTAATGCAGTTCTCTGTTGCTTTGGGTTTACACTTTGGGTGGGGCTCGCAACTTAATACCAGCGAGATGTTATGGATAGATATCTCAGGTGGATGATTAGTAATAGATGAAGTTGGATTTCGGTCTACTTATTTTGGCGTACCGCCCATGTGATATGGTGAGGATAGTTCTCTCACTCCTCGTTGGTTACCCCAAGTGGAAGGTGAGACGTAGCGTAGCAGCAAATTTCCCTCGGTGAAGATACCAGGGTTTGTCTCCAGTAGGACTCGCAGAAATACAAGAAGGTGACCACGGCGCCAGAAATTGGGCGATTGTCGTGACATGCACACAGAAACAAATAACTTTGCTCCCAACGAGTATAAAGGAGTTGTCAATTCCTCCGGCCTTGCTGTTTACAAAGGATCAACGCAAGAGATAATATTGCAACTAAAAGTAAGAACTGTAAATAAATTAAAGGTGTAAACAATGGTGTTAATATGGACCGAGGTCCCGTGATGTTCGCTAGTGATGTCTCTCTCCCAAAAGACGATAAAAGTGCTAGCGAGGTAAACAAATCACAGCTGGGCAATTGACAGATTATAAACGCACCGCAATGCTAACTATGCTACACAAGAAAGGAAGAGGCTCAAAAGCAATGGGCAGCACGCCAAGGTAAGTAGACCGAAATCCATCTGCATCTACTACGAATCATCCACCTTGAGATATCTATCCAGAACATCTCGCTGGTATTAAGTTGCAAATCCCACCCAAAGTGTAAACTCAAAGCAACAGACAACTGCATTAAAATAACTATGCGTAAAGTAAACAATCCTTGCACCCGCAAGTACAAGCACCGTTGTTTTATCCCTGGTGGCAACAACACATCCCCTAGTCTCATGTCTCTGTCACTCAAGCTAGACATCAAGGGGCTGAACCCACAATCAAGCATAACGCTCTCTCTTGGAGGTGCAAAAAATCACTTGGCCAAAGTAAAATACGGCAACGGAGAACATGCAATAATTTACTAAAGAACACAAATATAAAAGAGAACCAAATATATTACTCATCACAATCTGAACATAATCTCATAATCCATCAGATCCCAGCAAACTCAGCATAGCAACACAGAAAATTACAAAAGTGCCTCGATCATGTGAGGCATCTCACGAGGTCTAGAAAGTGGAAGCACAAAGAGGGGAGAAGAACATCACATAGCTACTGGTCACGGACCCATGGTCCAAGGGGGACTACTCACGGCACATTCGGGAGGCTTCCATGGCGATGGATGGTCTCCCGGAGGGGGTTCCTCCTTCCGGCAGGGTGCCGAGGCAGCTTCTCCTGGCATCCCCGATCTTGAAATGGAGGCGGCGGCACAGAGAGGAGAACGGGAATAGCCGATCGATATTAGGGGTTTCCGCCACGGGGGGTAAATATAGGCCAAAGGGGGCACCGAGAGGGACCACAGGGCAGCCAGGAGGTCTCCTGGCGCGGCCCAGGCTGGGGCCGCGCCAGGGATCCTCCTGGGGCCCTGGTGGGTCCACCCTCTTCCTTCCTTGGTGATTCGGAAAGCTTTCGGGTCGTTGATTTTTTATATAATTTTTCTGTGATTTATTTGGCACTATTAATGGCCGGAAAACCTGAAATATAAAAACAACAGAAAACAGGAACTGGCAACTGGGTGCACTGAGTTAATAGGTAAGTCCAAATATGATAAAAAAGTGTATGAAATTTTAAGCAAAACATGGAAAAGTCACACAGATCATGCATGGAGCAAGCAGAAATTATACATACGTTTGGGATGTATCAACATCCCCAAGCTTAATTCCTGCTCGTCCTCGAGTAGGGAAATGATAACAAGCATAATTTCTGTGGAGACATGCCACACAACCATATAAGGACTTTTAAGTAAATCAATCAAAGCATGCAATTCAATTCAAGTCTTAACAAGCAAGAGTCTATATTAGCATTGACACAAGCAACAAAAGAGCAAAAGGTGCAAGAGCTCTCGCTGTTCGTGACTCGAATGTCTCCAAATGGTGTTTGCGTGCAAGAAAGGGGATAGGGAATACGAGATAAAAAATAGTTGTTGAGAACCACTATCTACTAAATTTTCACACGTAGTCTCCTTTGGATTCTTATCTTGACTCGTCCCCAGACCACTAGTCAGATACAAGTCAAACTGATCCACTCCCTTTCAATATTTTGAGCACTCATGCAATGGATGAGCGTGAGCAAGAAAGTTGACACCTAAAAGGCGAAACAGAAAGAAGGTGGAGGAGGAAGACAAAAAAAGGTGTGAAAGGCTCACATCAATGTGGACAATCATACGCGAGAGAAGGCCATATGATAGATATGATGTGAGGAGTAGGGATTTCCATGCAACGAATGCACATGTGAGCTAAAATCTCTCCAAGGGAACTAGTGGGGGTGCATCTAACTTGCTTGCTCATGATGACCTAGAGCTCTTTTGAGGAGGCTCATAATTGGAATATACAAGCCAAGTTCTATAGTGTGAAGGGTCCCCACATAGCTATATGCATGTATGATGATCTCTATGGAGTACAAGGGATAGAGGATGAAGTACTAGTGTGGATCTCTCAAAAGGAATAGTAGTGTGCCCCCTTCTCTCTTTTTTTCTCTTTTTTCTATTTTTTGTATTTTTTTGGTGGCCTCAATGGCTCTTTCTATTTCTCTCATTTTTCCTCTTTGGGATCTTTTGATTTTGTCCTCTTTGGGATCTTTTCCTCACTTTAGGGGCAACACTCTATATTTTACAAGAATATAGGAGATCTTTCACACTTTACAAAGGTACTCACATAAAGAAGATGTAGCTAGCATGATGCAAATGTATGCCTCTGCCAGGGTAGCAGGATATGCAATGATAATAGCGCGTCATGTAGCAATGATTAGGGAAAGGCCCCACTAGCATGCGGCTCATCAATCAAGCAAGTAGCATGTATGACATGAAGATCAAGTCATGAGAAGGTGGATGTTGCATGGCTCGGAAAGGCTATGTAAATGCCTTGTAGGTAGGTATGGTGGCTGTTTTGAGGAAAGATATAAGGAGGATTATGATGATAAAGTGTATCATGCCAAGGGTTTGGATGCACCGGCGAAGTATACGCCAACTCTCGAGATGAGAAAGGGCAATGCACGGTACCAAAGAGGCTAGAAAAAGTATAGGAGGTGGAAGTTTGAACTTTCGGATACTCACATTAGTCCGAAGAACTCATGCACTTATTATCTTAACTCTCAATCTAATCAGAAGGTTCACAAAGAGACAAGTATCCCGAGGAGTGTATGGGGGTTTGGTTATCCTTGCGCATCCTCGACTCATGGTATGTGAGTGTACTCTAATATTCGAACCCTCCAGAGGTTAGTGATCCATCTAGTAGCTAGAGTTCTCAACAGGGTTTTTTGGTTTTTGAAAATCACACGGATTGCCCAAAATATGACATCTATCACTAATAGGCTCGAGCTCTTGACACCAAAAGTTCAAACATTACTCTAGTCAATGCCTCAAAACTATTGCAGGTTACTACTACAAAGAGAATAGCAACTTCAACTACCTACTTTCTAGTCAAGACACAAAACTCAGTGCAACAGGCAAAATTTCTAACCAGATAAAACATGCAACCTATAGAAAGTTCAACCTAAGACAAAACAAAGGCTGCAGAAGAAAACTAAAGCACAACAACTAAACAGGGAAGCAACTAAGAAAAGAAAAAGAACAAGTCACAGCTATGAGAATAAGCATGCAAATCCCATGAGGAGTTCTAGTTCAAGCGTAGTGTGTTTCTCTCCCACACAAAAGTAAGCTAGGGTCTAACTTGTTATAACAGCAAACAAAGCAAAAACAAATCTAAGAAAAGTAAAGAGCGAGATGCTCCAAGAATAGCACATAACACATGACGTGATAAAAATATAGTGCAATGAGGGACGAACTGATAATTGTTGATGAAGAAGGGGATGCACGGGGGCATCCCCAAGCTTAGACGCCTGAGTCTCCTTGAATACTTATGGGGGTGCACATGGGCATCCCCAAGCTTGAGCGTTTGCAACTCCAGGATCTTCTTTCATCATCTTCCATCGCACACTTGAAAACTCCCTTCATACACAACTCATTGTAAACTGATTAGAGAGGATAGTACACTATTAAAATAATTTTCCTCTACTGCAAATAAAGATATTCTTTCAGAGCTACTATTTCTCAAGATTTCCAAAAAGTTTTTGCAAAGAAAAAGCAAGCTTAAGGTTTGCAAAAGTTAGGAGGGACAAAATGTGGCAGAATCTGTGAAAAACAGAACAACAGGTAATAAGGAATTTGTTAGGGGTACTTATGCAACTCAAATCAAAAAACTCAGAACATAAGAAAGTTCTGTGATTGTATAGAGCACGCTGTGTAAACAATTCAGCTCAAAAAGATGAACTGGTAATTTTCTACGATTTTTTTGTCACCAGGACAGAATCTGTTTTCTGGACAGCATGTCACAACTTTCACTTCCCTTGTCATATGAGGCTATAATTGGCACAAAGATTGAAAAGTAAAGATGCAATGATGTTGCTACAGTAGTAAAAATCATCAAGACCACTAAGAACAGAAGAAAAACAAAAAGGAAAACCTAAATTCGTTGTGGGCTGCCTCCCGAAAGCGCTTCTTTAAAGCCATTAGCTAGGCTTAAAGCAAAAGATCAAGTCTTATCAAGAAAATAACTAGCCTGTGTGACGGAATCAAGAGGCAACTTCATATTTTTCCAAGGGAAATGTTCCATCCCTTTCTTGAGAGGGAATTGGAATTTGATATTCACCTCTTTCATGTCAATAACAGCACTGACGGTGCGTAGAAAAGGATATCCCAAAATAATTGGACAAGAGGGCTCCCACTCAATGTCCATAATAGTAAAATCAACGGGAACATAATTCTCGTTGACAATGATAAGAATATCGTCGAGCTTCCCCAAAGGTTTCTTTACGGAAGAATCGACAATTCGAACACCAAAAGAACAAGGATCAAAAGGTTTTAATTCAAGCATATCATACATTCTTTTGGGCATAACGGAGGTACTAGCTCCAACATCACAAAGAGCAAAGAAAGAGAAGTTATTCAATTTGATTTTTATCATAGGATCCCGACCATCTTCTATCTTCCTAGGTATGGAGGCTTCTAGTCTAAGCTTCTCCTCCCAAAATTTGATTAGAGCATTGGTTATATGCTCTGTGAAGGCAAGATTAAGTGTGCTAGTATGGGGGTCTCTAGACATTTTGTGTAGGAAACCAATATCTTCAGGTAAGGTGCAGTTGTCAAAGTCTAGATCACTAGTATCTATCAAGGAGGTAGTGATATCATTTAGGCTCACTTGTTTGAAAGCCTCTATGTTCATAGAGGTTTCTTCATCTATGGTTGAGGTGGCAGCATCACCATTGATACGTCAAGTGGGACTAGAGGTGTGATGGGTGCTAACAGTTTGGACATCCTCAACAACTTGGATAGTAGCTACTGTGTGGTAGGTAGGAAGGCTCTTAACTCTCTCTTCTTCCTCCTTTTCTCTAGCCCATCTCTCTTTAAGTTTTCCCAACATCCTAATGTTTTCATTAATTTGCACTTGGATAGCATTCATAGGAGTGGTCTTCCTCTCCTCGGGGGGAGAAGTTCTAATTTTAAGCATCTCAACATCATGGGCTATGTTGTCTACCTTCAAAGAGAGAATATCTAATTTGTCTAATTTCTCTCCTACACTCAAGGCCTTTTGGGTAGTGATAAAGTCATTGAGCAAGGTCTCTAGTTCACAGGTGAATTTTTTGGTTCTAGGATAAGTGTTGTTGTTCCCATAGTTGTTGGATGGGAAAGGTCTAGGATTGTTGCTACCAAAATTACTCCTATAAGCATTATTGTTGAAGTTGTTTCTAGAGATAAAGTTCACATCTACTTGTTCTTGAGCAACCAAGGAATTTAAAGGAACATCCTGAGGATCAATAGGAGCTTGCTTGGTAAGTAGAGACATGATCAAGTCAACCTTTTCAGTAAGAGAGGAGATCTCCTCGACATAATTTACCTTCTTACCAGTTGGAGATCGTTTGGTGTGCCATTGAGAGTAGTTCAGCATCATCTCATCAAGTATCTTCGTGGCAGCACCAAGTGTGGTTGACATGAAAGTTCCTCCCACGGCCGAGTCTAACAGATTCCGCGAGGTAAAGTTTAAGCCTGCATAAAAAGTCTGGATAACCATCCAGGTAGTCAAACCATGTGTAGGGCAGTTCTTAACAAGAGATTTCATTCCTTCCCAAGCTTGAGCAACATTTTCATTATCCAATTGCCTAAAATTCATAATGTTACTTCTCAACTGGATAATTTTAGCAGGGGGATAGTACTTCCCAATAAAAGCATCCTTACACTTGTCCCAAGAATCGATACTATACTTAGGTAACGATTGCAGCCACTCCTTGGCTCTTCCTCTCAAGGAGAAAGGAAAAAGCTTCAGCTTGACGATGTCTCCATCTACTTCCTTGTACTTTTTCATATCACAAAGCTTAACAAAATTATTTAAGTGCAAGGAAGCATCCTCTCCAGCACCTGAGAATTGATCTTTCATAAAAAGATTAAGCAAAGCAGGTTTAATTTCATAAGAAGGTGCTGAAGTGGCAGGTGGAGCAATAGGAGTGCAGAGAAAGTAACTGTTGTTGTGACAAGTGAAGTCACACAACTTGGTGTTTTCATTGGAACCCATAGTAGCAACATGTATTTTGGATAACGGACACAAAAGTAAAAACTGAAAGGTAAACTAACAAGACTAAAAAGCAAAGATAAAAGATAGTGTGCAACTCCCCTATCTTGTAGACTGGAGTCCCCGGCAACGGTGCCAGAAATTGGCTTGATACGGTGAGGATAGTTCTCTCACTCCTCGTTGGTTACCCCAAGTGGAAGGTGAGATGTAGCGTAGCAGCAAATTTCCCTCGGTGAAGATACCAAGGTTTGTCTCCAGTAGGACTCGCAGAAATACAAGAAGGTGACAATGGCGCCAGAAATTTGGCGGTTGTCGTGACCTGCACACAGAAACAAATAACTTTGCTCCCAACGAGTACAGAGGATCAACACAAGAGATAATAGTGCAACTGAAAGTAAGAACTGTAAGTAAATTAAAGGTGTAAACAATGGTGTGAATATGGACCGAGGTCCCGTGATGTTCACTAGTGATGTCTCTCTCCCAAAAGACGATGAAAGTGCTAGCGAGGTAAACAAATCACAACTGGGCAATTGACAGGATTATAAACGCACCGCAATGCTAACTATGCTACTGCATGGCATGCGCATGGCAAAATCCCGCGATTCAACTCGCCTTCTACAGCGAATCCAACCTCTTCGTCCAGCAAACAATGAAAAATTGTGAAGCAGTCACAGACAACATGTCAGCCTACTAGAAGCTCTACAACATCTTAGAAGGAGAATTCGATGGATGCGAACTCAACTACGTCTCCAGAGCAAACAACAAAGAAGCAGACGAGCTCGCCAACATCGGGTCCACCCGAGGACCAGTCCCCCCGGGGGATTTCCTCGAAAGCATCGGCCAGAGATCGATCAAAGTCAAAACGCCAGTATTAGAGACAGCCGCGGAAGACGACAGCACAACCGAGCCCGCACATGCAGCAGCAGACCCGATCACCGGCGGTGAAGCCAACAACGCAGTTGAGGAGGGTGAACCAGCAGGACTCGAAAGCCCAGTTTGGACAAGACCTTTACTCAGATTCTTGATACAAGGCATCCTACCGCAGGATGTCGTTGAAGCTCGACGAATCAGCCGACGATCGAAGGCGTTCACCATAATCAATGGACAGCTCTACAAGCGCAACATCTCCTAAGTACTCCAAAAATGCATTGAAGAGCAAGACGGCAAAGCCCTAGTACTCAAGATCCACGAAGGGACAAGCGGGCACCACGCGAGTCGTCGCACACTCGTAGCCAAAGCTTTCCGCACCTCGTTTTGCTGGCCAACCGTAATGCGAAACGCGGAAGACATCGTGCGACGTTGCATCGCATGCCAAAATTTCGCTAGTCGACCTCACGCCCCAGCATCCGAGCTCAAAACTATACCATTATCATGGCCTTTTGCCACATGGGGGCTCGACATGGTAGGCCCACTCAAGAAATCAGCAAACGGTGGCATAACACACCTCTTGGTAGCGGTCGACAAGTTCACTAAGTGGATCGAAGCAACTCCAATCACCAGCTCGACAGCCCTCACAGCTGTCAACTTCATCAAGTCAATCATTTTTCTATTCAGCCTACCGCACAACATCATCACGGACAACGGAACGAACTTCACGACAGCAAAATTCCAGAACTTTGGCCAGGAGCTGGGCATCAAAATCAATTATGCCTCAATCGCGCACCCCCAATCCAACGGCCAAGTAGAAAAAGCAAACGGCCTAGTGTGTGGAGGAATAAAAAAAGCGGCTCCTCGCGCCACTCAAGTAGGCCGCAGGAAATTGGATAGAAGAACTCCCCGTAGTCCTATGGAGCCTACGCACTACTCCCAATGCTTCAACCCAGTACACGCCATTTTTCTTGGTGTACAGAGCAGAGGCAGTACTTCCGCACGACCTCAAGTTCGGAGCTCCCCGAATAACCGGGTATGAAGAGGAAGAAGCAGAATACGCACTCGAAGACGACAAGGACACTACAGATGAGGCAACAGACTCAGCTCCCGCAAGATCAGAAGGATACCAGGACAAGCTGCGCACTTATCAAAGCAGGCGCCTGCGAACAAGAACTTTCCAAGAAGGCGACCTTGTCCTGTGGCTAGTCCAAGAGAAGGTCCACAAGCTAGCCCCACAATGGGAAGGACCATTTATGTTCTCTGAAGTCATAGGAGGAGTAACATACAGACTAAAGAACCCGAAGACCAAAGAAGATGTGGGAAAACCCATGTAACGTGGCAAACTTGCGCCTCTTCTACCCATAGACTACTAGCTCGGAAACATCTTCCAGCAACGCAAGGCCCGGCAACAGCGCCGAAGGGCAACTCATGTAAAACACTTGAAATAATAAAAAATGTGTTTCCAAGACAAGGCTACCTAAAGCACTCGGGGGCTTGAGAACGGACTCCCCCCGAGAGACGCTTTTTCTCTTACGCGACGATTTAACCTAAAGCACTCGGGGGCTCGACCATGGACTCCCCCTGAGAGACACTTTTTCGCTTACGTGACGAATTAACCTAAAGCACTCAGGGGCTCAAGCACGGACTCCCCCCGAGAGACGCTCTTTAGCTTACGCGACGACTTAACCTAAAGCAATCGTGGGCTTGTGCACGGACTCCCCCCGAGAGATGCTTTTTATCTTACGCGACAACTTAACCTAAAAGCACTCGGGGGCTTGAGCACGGACTCCCCCCGAGAGGCACTTTTTCTCTTACGCGACAACTTAACCTAAAGCTCTCGGGGGATCGAGCACGGAGTCTCCCCGAGAGACGCTTTTTCGCTTACGCGACGACTTAACCTAAAGCACTCCCCCCCCCCGAGAGACGCTTTTTCGCTTACGCGACGACATTACCTAAAGCACTCGAGGGCTCGAGCACGAACTCCCCCAAGAGACTCTTTTTAGCTTACGCGACAACTTAACCTAAAGCACTCGGGGGCTCGAGCACGGAATCCCCCCGACAGATGCTTTCTCGCCTACGCGACGAAATAAACCTAAAGATTCAAGGATCCAACAAAATCCCTTTATCCACAGCCTAAAAACACCTTGAGGATGCAAGTACAGTCCCCAAGGTACCACACGGCCCCACTGCCAAAGCCAGAGCATGTTTTTACATCACAGCAAGGACAAAAGATGCAACCCTTCAATTTTAGTAGACAAAATTCAAGCTCACAAGGAGGTTCCAAGACAGCCGCGAAAGCAAGATAACCTCTTAAGTCTTCACCTGATCACAAGTGATCACCTAAAGACTCGGGGGCTACTCCCATCGGGAGCGCTGCCGCGCACCCGATCAGCTTTTCTTCTCCAGCATAGCAGGGCAAAATTAAAAGGGGCTAGTCCAAGCCTATGCTCGACACTATGAATCAAGCATAACCACGGGGGCTACTCCCATCGGGAGCGCTGTTGCGCACCCGATATTATAGAATATAAGTACAAGGTCAAAGAAGCCGAAGATAGTTCTTGCTACAAGATCAAAAAGGCGAAGACAATTTTCATTACAAGGACAAGAAACCGAAGACATTTATCATTACAAGGTCAAAGCACTCAAAGGATGTTTTTTCATTTCATATCAGACATACATTAGTACAAAACCTTCCGCCACACATCAAAGGTTACAAGATAAGGGACTCGAGCACCTATCAAAAGGACTACAAGACCAATCATCCCAAGGAATTATGACTTCTACATGTGTACCCATGCTAAGATAATTGGCACTTCGGTCCACATCTTGACGAGCATCATCACAGACAAAGTAGGCCTAAGTCTGTGTGGAGCCACTCGATGCCTTCCTCCGCCTGGTGACCTTGTCGGTCGACGCCCCCGCTTGCTTGGTGGTCTGACATCCGACTCCTCCTTACAACTAGAAGAGCAAGCACCGCCAGCCGAGGAGTCGGCAGATGATGAAGCCACAAGAGAAGCAGTCGAAGTGCCCATCGCCTCGCTAGAGCTGTCGCTGCTCGTTTTCTCCTAGTACGGATCCAGGTGATTGCCACCAGCATCAAAAGCACGAACGGTGAGAGTATCTTCGCCGTCAAACCAACAACAAAGGCTATCCCGAGCGCACAAGTTCAGCCGGCGAGAAAAGATCCCCAACCAGGCCCCAAGAAAACGAAGAAGGAGATGTCAACCTCAAGATCTATCCACACGGGAGAATGAGGGCACCCTTGAAGACAGATCCAAAGGCCCCTCAGATTGAGCTCGGAAACAATAGAAGCAAAAGAAAAAGGAAGAGTGATCCGGCCAGCAGATGGACTAAGAATTCCAAGAAAAAAAATCATAATGCCAAACACCCTCCCTCTCACAAGAAGAGGAGGGTGCTGCAATTGCTCCGCCACGCCCACGATAGGACGAGCGAGGCGTACGATCACCACGGCCTCGCCGCCTCGGCCCCGACGAAACATGCCGCAAGAAGCACCAACTAAGGAATGCTGAAGAACTACGGAAACTAGAAGAGGGATCAAAGAGGAATGAAGATATACTGCTGAACAAACAAGAACAAAAAGATATTTATAGCTCAGGCCAGGGGCAAACAAGATGGCCGCGTTAGAAATCCAATCGACGCCGTCATTAACCCATCGGGAGCGCGTGACGGTACAAGTTCCAATGCAAGATACCTCTTCGCATTTTACAAATATTTAAAGACATCAAATCCTCGCGCTCTTTTTAATACATGCATTGGAAACCCAATGAGCCGCCAGGCCACAGGGCGTCATTATGACTACACAGAAGACATGACGGTTCATAAGAAGAGCCCCTGTCATCAAACACATCATCAGCAGTATCATTGCAAAATGGGGCGCCATAGCATCCCAGACAAGACTGATTCAAGACAAGGCATCACAAAAAGCAGAACAATGGAAGGATTCCCTAAACTCACCCCTTTAGACTTTTTGACTGAATTTTTCAACAATTTACTCCCATTGCGAGAGCCCCACATTTACAAAAACAGAGAAAAGACTTTGGCCCTGAGGATGCGAGCGTTACTCCCCTCCAATAAAGAAACAAGCACGCCTATTGAGTTCGGGTGCTCCCTCACCCCGCGGGCCACAACATTCTCGAGTGCTCGCTCGCCCCGCCAAGGACTAAACATATATAGAGTTCGGGTGCTCCCTGATACGTCCTAAACGTATCTATAATTTCTGCTTTCTCCATGCATGTTTTGTGTGACTTTGCCATGATTTGCTTGAACTTTCATACACTTTTGAGCATATTTGGACTAATCTATTAACCCAGTGCACCTAGCTTCTAGTTGTTGTTTTCTGCTGTTTTTGTATTTCAGGTTTTCCGGCCATTAAAAGTGCTCCAAAAAATCCGGAAAAATCAGATAAAAATCACCGACCCGGAAGCTTCCGGAATCACCAAGGTAGCGGAGGGGGACACCACCAGGAGACCAGGTGGGTCCCCTCGGCACCCCCCTCCGCCTATATTTAGCCCTCGGGGTGGAAACCCCTAATATCGATCTCTTTTCCGCGAACTCGCCTCTGTACCGCCGTCGCCGCCGTTTCAAGATCGGGGCTGCCTGGAGAAGCTGCCCCGGCACCCTGCCGGGAGGAGGAACCCCTCCGGGAGACCATCCATAGCCATGGACGCCTCCCGGATGTGCCATGAGTAGTCCCCCTTGGACCATGGGTCTGTGACCAGTAGCTATGTGATGTACCTCTCCCCTCTTTGTGCTTCCACTTTCGAGACCTCGTGAGCTGCCTCACATGATCGAGGCACTTTTGTAATTTCTGATGTTGCTATGCCGAGTTTGCTGGGATCTGATGGATTATGAGACTATGTTCAGATTGTGATGAGTAATATATTTGGTTCTTCTCTTTTATATTTTGTTCTCGAGTAAATTCTTGCATGTTCTCCGTTGCAGTATTTTGCTTTGGCCAAGTAGTTTGCTTGCAACTCCAAGAGGGAGCGTTATGCTTGATTGTGGGTTCATCCCTCTGATGTCTAGCTTGAGTGACAGAAACATGAGACTAGTGGATATGATGTTGCCACCAGGGATAAAACAACGGTGCTTGTACCCGCGGGTGCAAGTATTGTTTACTTTACGCAAAGTTCTTTTAATGCAGTTGTCTGTTGCTTTGAGTTTACACTTTGGGTGGGATTCGCAACTTAATACCAGCGAGATGTTCTGGATAGATATCTCAAGGTGGATGATTCGTAGTAGATGCAGTTGGATTTCGGTCTACTTACCTTGGCGTACTGCACATTGCTTTTGAGCCCTTCCTTTCTTTGCAGCATAGTTAGCATTGTGGTGCCTTCATAATTCTGTCAATTGCCCAGCTGTGATTTGTTTACCTCGCTAGCACTTTTATCGTCTTTTGGGAGAGAGACATCACTAGTGAATATCACGGGACCCCGGTCCATCTTCACATCAATGTTTACACCCTCAATTTACTTTCAGTCTTTACTTTCAGTTCCACTTTTATCTCTTGCGTTGATCCTTTGTAAATAGCAAGGCCGGAGGAGTTGACAACTCCTCTGTACTCGTTGGGAGCAAAGTTATTAGTATCTGTGTGCAGGTCCAGGTGAAGCTAGCAACCTCGGCGCCATTGTTCACTTTACCACCTTCTTGTATCCTTCGGAGTCCTACGGGAGACAAACCTTGGTATATTTGCCAAGGGAAAACTTGCCGCTGCACTATATCTCACCCAGCACTTGGGGTAACCAACGAGGCTTGAAGAGTATTAACACTCTCTTTCCATCAGCAAGTTTTCTGGCGCAGTTGCCGGGGACTCCAGTCTCCAAGATAGGGGAGTTGCACACTATCTTTTATCTTTGATTTTTAGTCTTGTTAGCTTACCTTTCAGTTTTTACTTTTGTGTCCTTTATCAAAAATACCAAAAATACCTGTTGCTACTGTGGGTTCCAATGAAAACACCAAGTTGTGTGACTTCACTAGTCACAACAACAGTGACTTTATCTGCACTCCTATTGCTCCACCTACCACTTCAGCACCTTCTTATGAAATTAAACCTGCTCTGCTTAATCTTGTTATGAAAGATCAATTCTCAGGTGCTGGAGAGGACGCTGCCTTGCACTTAAAACATTTTATCAAACTCTGTGATATGCAAAAGTACAAGGAAGTGGATGGAGACATCGTTAAGCTGAAGCTTTTTTCCTTTATCTTTGAGAGGAAGAGCCAAGGAGTGGCTGCAATCCTTACCCAAGAACAGTATCGATTCTTGGAGTAAATGAAAAGATGCTTTTATAGGGAAGTACTATCCCCCTGCTACAATTATTAAATGGAGGAGTAAAATTATGAATTTCAGGCAATTGGATAATGAACACGTTGCCCATGCATGGGAACGTATGAAGACGCTTGTCAAGAACTGCCCTGTAAGGCCCGATCAGCGGTACTGTTCCTGATCTAGATGTTTCCATCCAGATCCGGGGACGAAGCACATATCGGTTCCACCGCGACACATGACAATGCCATATGCCCCGGATTTCCAACATGATATCACAACATTACAGATACATGGATACAACATCTCATACAATCGGCATACAACTACCTTAATACATTACAACAGTGAAAGATATATGTCTGAGTACATACTACAACAAATGCCTAGTGGAAAAGAGAAAAACATCGATCCCATAACCACACGGGTCCAGGCCCTCCGCCGGGATCCGCCTAACTAGTCGTCGTCGAGTCTCCACATGAAACGTCGATCACCATACCTGTTGTCGATCGAGAACCCTGAAAAGAGTTTGGGGTTAGTATCATGAGTACAGAGGTACTCAACATCCAACTGTAGTGGTCAACTGACCCAGCAAGGACTTCATCACTCGTGATTCTAGGACAACTAGTAGTTTACAGTAAGGATGGGGTAAGTGGTGAGGTTGCTGCGGCACTAGCATTTATGAAGTGGCTAACGATCTAGAGAGTGAGATAAGAAGCCAAGCATTCGATGAGGAATCACCTCCAACAAGTCTTGCTATCAACTACTTACGCAAACATAACACCTATCCTATCCTTGTCCTTCATCTTCGCATCCCGACGAAGAAGAAGTAGTCAAGGAACACACACATTGATCAAGTTATATTAAGATTATCTCAGTTGTTGTTGTCTATGAACAAGGAGTAGGTCACAAGTCGTCCATAACCGTGAACACGGCTTCTCGAAAATATTTAACCCTGCAGGGGTGTACCAACTGCCCATTACAAGGCTCCACACGCACGCCCATAACCCTCAGTTTCTACCCATCACAGGCAGCCATTTTATGATTTATTCCCAAGAGATACGGTACGACAGGTCCCTCTAACTAACAACGCACAAATCCGGGTGGCCCTCGGGGAGTCGACACCCAATCCAAGAGCCGGCCACGCCCTCGGATTGGACTCTTCCGTATGGCTAAGGTCGGGGTTAGTCTCACCTATATAACAGGGGACTTCCCTAGCTCACCAGTGTGGACCAACCAGAGGAACGATGTCTCTGTTGGTCCGGGTTATTTCAAAACTACTAGGGGCCCAACCAAGCACACACACGGTTTCAAATGGTAAATCAGCTTGGGCCACCTCTAGAAATGTTTGAAGCTAGGTAGGTAAGAAGAGGGGACCCCATAAAATCCCACACACGGTTAGGCACGCTCAGTCTTAAAACCAATACCCGGAACTCGGGTCCTAGGTGACTCGAATGGAACAAAGCATCAGGGCGGGATAGCCTAGACCTTCCATCCTTCGTCGAATATAGTCAACATTTATAATAATCAATATCATCAACAACAATATAATAATGTGATAGCCCAAACCAAGGAGTAACAGGGTAACATCGTAGCATCCTAAGCATGCATACTAAGAAGGGGCCGAGCAACGAGCAATAGTAACATAACAGTACATGGTTTGCTGGGAGGGGACATGCCTGTATCGGTTTGAAAGTGGCTATAAACATGTGGTAGGATCAAACATCGAACCTAAGCTAGACTAGCATGAAAACCGCTGGTTGAAATAGAATGGATCATAAGTAATGTATAGTCCTTGCCTGTTGATAAGTCGGGTTCCGAAGGTGTAGTTGATCACAAGCTCTCATCGTCTCCGAGAGGTACCCGCGGAAGCACACAAGACTGTAAACACTGGAAAGCAATCAACGAGCAAGCATCTATTACTAAAAAGCAAACACAAGCAAGCATCAACAAGAAGTCAACACGAGACATCGCACCTACCGTCGAGAGCGGTTACTAACAGGTTAAGTGGAGTACTCGTCACACACGACAATACCGCACATTTGGAAAGGTTCGAGTTGTTTAGCTACAGGTGATCAACAAAGGTTGTTAACATGGCATCTCACTCAAGCATGGAATAGCATACAAACATGACAAGAGGTGAAGCATAAAATAAACTATCTCTTCTAGTCAATTTAAGTGGGGCACAACCTAAACATGGCATACACTAAGTGCCGCACGACAATTAAAGGATTTGGTACTGTTCTGCCCTAAACCATATTTTAGGTTGTGATGAGGACATGGCTACCACAGTTACAGCCATAACTCATGCTACTACACACATTGGATCGGCTACTAGAGCTCGCGCAAACCAACAGAATTATCAGGTATTTTCGTTTCTTGGTAATGTTTCTAATGTTCATGTGAATATGATGCTGCCTAATGTAGATATATTTCTGTTTCTGACAAATAAAGGGCCTAGCATGGACAAGAAGGATGAGATTCTTTCGATGAGGCACTTAGTGTATGCTCTGATACCACTTGATAGAGGCGGGGTGTCCCGATCTTTCGATGAGATGATAACTACGATTTGATGGAGTCGACTTTGACGATCCGACTACAAACGTGCAACGACGTTGCGCCTTAGCAATCGCTAAACCAATCTCCTGAAGGTTATTGACCACGCCGGAGCACGATCAACCTGACCACGAAGGTCTAGTGCCTGCAAGCAATCGAAGAACAAGCAAGAACTATGATAAAGCAATCTGAATATTGCGAATATGTAGATGAAGTATGAATAAAGTTGGGATTCCAAAAGCGGTCTTGATCTGGTCGTTGGACACAAACCGAGTACACGAAGATGCAGCAATTGGCTAAGCAGTCTTTTTAACTAAAAGAATTCCAAGTCTAAAGGATGCCCTATGGGGTGTATATATAGGGGAAAATAGAGGGAATTTCGTCCTCCCTTGGCAAGGTGGGACTAAAATCCCTCTGGAGTCATTTTCCCCTACAATACGGACTCTAAAACAGCCTATTAAGCACTATTTCGAAATTACATGGGCCTGGCCCATAAATAAGGTGGCGCAGCACCTATAACAGCCCCTGGACAAACAAGATGGCAATTAATAAATTTCGTCCATATCTTATTATTGGTGCTGCGCCACCTTATTTTTGGGCTAGGCCCATGTAAATTTCGAAATAGTGCTTAATAGGCAGTTTTAGAGCCCGTATTGTAGGGAAATTGACTAAAGAGGGATTTTAGTCCCACCTTGCCAAGGGAGGACGAAATTCCCTCTCTTTTCCCCTATATATACACCCCATAGGGCACCCTTTAGACTTGGATTTCTTTTAGTTAAAAAGACTGCTTAGCCAATTGCTGCATCTTCGTGTACTCGGTTTGTGTCCAACGACCAGATCAAGACCGCTTTTGGAATCCCAACTTTATTCATACTTCATCTACATATTCGCAATATTCAGATTGCTTTATCATAGTTCTTGCTTGTTCTTCGATTGCTTGTAGGCACTAGACCTTCGTGGTCAGGTTGATCGTGCTCCGGTGTGGTCAATAACCTTCAGGAGATTGGTTTAGCGATTGCTAAGGCGCAACGTCGTTGCACGTTTGTAGTCGGATCGTCAAAGTCGACTCCATCAAATCGTAGTTATCATCTCATCGAAAGATCGGGACACCCCGCCTCTATCAGGTTGGTTAACAACAGAAAACAATAGCATAAACACAAAGTACATGAAAAACTAATCAAGTTACATATAAAGAACATACAAACAGAGCTACGGTTAAAAAGATACAAGCAAAACAAGTTTGGAACACAATCTGCCAACATCACGAAGCACACTTTAGAGCAATGCATAAATAGGATAATGAATGCAAACATGCTCACAACGTATATGCAACTAAAGTAGACATGGCAGGGAAGGCATGGCAAATGGAATCATGCAAAAATGCATCATGAACAACTAGTTATAGCCCATGTAAAATGCAATAAAACATTACTGGTCTAGGACTTAGTGAAAATAAGGAAAACAGGGCAGAAACTGTTATTTTTATGCTGTACAAACAGGAGCAAAACTATATGCAAAAGTGCAGAAACATGACATAGAAATAGATGGGCATGAAGTAGACATGATGATGATCAGGTACAAACAGGAATCAAGGTCATAGGCATCATAGATCAAAACATATTAAGCATGCAACATGGCATCGGAACATTACAGACTTAGAGAAAAACAGAGGTGGCTGTCAAAAATAGTGGCATAGCAACTTTCGAGCTCAATAACTATATGACCAGCAAGCATATCATGACAATGCAATACATTTAATGGAAGTAGACATGATGTTTAACAGTATGCAAAAAGAATCAATGCAATAGGCCTCATGGATGTGTCACAATCATCATGCAAACTTGCAATAAAATAACAGCAGCAGCACACTAACAGGAAATAAAGCAATTAACATCCTGATGCCCACTTCAACACAGATTAACAACATCAATATGGCCTCAAATCAAAATCCTCGCAAAAGATGAACTGAAGTACATACAATTCCAAGCAATTTTTCTTTTGGGCGCAAGGTAATCCGAGCTACGGTTTGATCGCAAATTACGATGCAAAACAGTACCAGCAGCACAAATTACAGGACTTAGCAAAAAAAATCATAGGGTTCTCAAGGAAAAAAAAAGAAAACGGGCCTCACCCAACAGGCCGGCCCAAGAGGCTGCGGGAGGGAGGCCGGGCGGGCTGGGCCGCTGGAGCCAGGCCGTGGCCCACGTGGGCGAGGCCGGCCCAGGCGGGTGACGAGGTCGTCCGGTCGTCCTCGTCCCGATCAGATCGGGCAGGACAGGCGGCGCCGGCGGTGGTGGCTGCCGCGGTGGCCGGCGGTGCTCTAGGAACGGGGGCGGGCGAAGGAGGCAGGCGACGGGCCGGTGCTGGAGGAGCCGGCGGGGGGCGCAGTCCAGAGGGCGGCGAGCTCGGGGACGGACCCCATGGCGCGCGGCGGCGCGGGCTTCAGCCATGGCCACTCCGGCCAGGCGCTACGGGCTCCGACGAGCTCCTACAACAGAGAGGGAGGTGAGGGGCAAGGAGAGAGGAGAGGGAGCGCGAGAGGAGAGGACCTGGTGGGGGTGCGCGGTGGCCGGAGTTGGACGCGACGTCCTCGCGGGCTGGCGGCGGCGCTCGATCCGGTTGGAGGGAGAGGAGAGAGAAAGGTGGGGCTGACGTGGCACCACCGTAGCCCTTCGATTTGCGATCCGACGGCTTCGGGAGTGTCTAGGGCTAGGGTTTGCGAAAACGGGGTATTTGGGGGCAATTTTGGGGCAAAAACAGGGGGGTGGCTGTAATTTTTAGGCTAGGGAAAGCGTAGAAAGAGGTGGGAGTGTGGTGGTCTTTATATAGCCCAGGTGGCTGGTAGTTTGCAAAAACATCCCCGGTTTTTCTCTCGCGCGCGCGGTGTTTACGTTTCTGACAGCCGAGGGTCCGCAGGACTCCGATTCGGGTAAAACTTCGAACTGCGCGATCAGCGCGTCGAGCCGACGGCGTTCACCTGTGCTGGAACCGTTCCGAGAACACTTTCCGGCGCACTATAAAAATAACCCATTTAATTATTAAACGGGGTTTTTCGTTCCGTTGGCTGTGGCTGGTCTCATGCGGTTTTCGCGACGGTGATCGGGTGAAACCCGGTGTTGCAAAGGTCGAGTGTCAGGGTGGCAAGGGTCGGTCTCCGTCCGGTACGAGATAAGAGGGGGGGAAATAATCACCGGTCGATAAATCGGGGATGCAAACATGATGACGGCTTCTCGCCCTTCGTTGGTAGGCCCCAAGTGGAAGGCGTGATGCGGCACAGCAGCAAGTTTCCCTCAGTAAAGATACCAAGGTTTGTCTCCAGTAGGACTCCAGAGATGATAAGTAGGTGTCAGCGGCGCAACTGACGCGGACCTGCACGCAGACACAGATAACTTTGCTCCCAACGAAGTTCAGAGAGGTTGTCAATCTCTCCAGTCTTGTTGTTCACAAATGATAAAACGCCAGGGGATAATGATAGCAACTTGAAAGTAAATGTAGAAAAGTAAATATAGCTTGGAAACAATAATGAGGATATGGACCGGGATATGTGATGTTCGCTAGTGATGTCTCTCTCCCAAAAGACGATAAAAATGCTATGCGAGGTAAACAAATTACAGAAAGGCCATTGACAGAATTAAGAACGCACCGCAATGCTAACTATGCTACAAAAGAAAGGAAGAGGTTCAAAAGCACAGGCAGGACGCCAAGGTAAGTAGACCGAAATCCATCTGCATCTACTACTAATCATACACCTTGAGATATCTATCCAGAACATCTCGCTGGTATTAAGTTGCGAGCCCCACCCAAAGTGTAAACCCAAAGCAACAGACAACTGCATTAAAAAGAAATTTGCGTAAAGTAAACAATCCTTGTAACCGCGGTTACAAGCACCGTTGTTTTCCCCCTTGTGGCAACAGCACATCCCCTAGACTCATGTTTCTGTCACTCAAGCATGTCATCGGGGAGGCATGAAACCACAATCTAGCACAACGCTCCCTCTTGGAGTCACTACCTACTACTTGACCAAAGCAATAAACAGCAACGGAGAGCATGTAAGAATTACTTAGGAACAAAAATATAAGAGATAAAAACCAAATATATTACTCTATCACAATCTGAACATAATCTCATAATCCATCAGATCCGATCAAACACAACATAGCAATAGCATAAATATTACAAAGGTGCCTCGATCATGTAGGGCAACTCACGAGGTCTAAACAATGAAGATCAAAGAGGGGAGGAGAACATCGCATAGCTACTGATTACGGACCCATGGTCCAAGGAAAACTACTCACGAGACATCCGGGGAGCATCCATGGTGGAGAGGAGACTCCCGGAGGTCAATCCTCCCTCCGGCACGGTGCCGGGAAGAGGTCTTCTGGTGCTCCCGATCTTGGAAGCGCGGCGGCGGAGGAACAGAGGCGAGTTCGCGGAATAGGGTTCTGCCTCTGGACTTTTCCCGTGACGGGGGATAAATAGGCGAAGGGGGGCAGCCAGGGGTGGACCAGGGGCCCCAGGCGCCCCCTGGCGCGGCCAGGGGTGGGGCCGTGCCGGGTGGCCGCCTAGGCCCCCCTGGCCCCCCTCTGGCCCCTCCCGGGCTTTTCTCGAAGCTTCCGTCACGCTGATTTTTTATCTGAATTTTCCCGAATTTTTCTGGCACTTTTTATATGGGGGAAAACTGAAATAGAAAAACAGCAGAAAACAGGAACTGGCACTTGGTTGCACTGAGTTAATAGGTTAGTCCAAATATGATCAAAAATGTATGAAAGTGTATCTAGATCATAGCAATATCACACAAAACATGCATGGAGCAAGCAGAAATTTTCGATACGTTTTGGACGTATCAACATCCCCAAGCTTAATTCTTGCTCGTCCTCGAGTAGGTAAATGATAACAACATAATTTCTGTGGTGACATGCTAGCAACCATAAAAGAACTTTGAAAAGTAAAGCAATCAAGGTCAGAGATTCAATTCAAGTCATAACAGGCAAGAGTCTATATTAGCATTGAAATAAGTAACAAAAGAACAAAAGGTGCAAGAGCTCTTGCTGTCCGTGACTCGAATGTCTCCAAATGGTGTTTGCGTGCAAGAAAGGAGAATAGGGAATACGAGAAAAAGTATTTTTGTTGAGAACTCGATCTACTAAAGTTTCACACTTGGTCTTCTTTGGAATCTTATCTTGACTCGTCCCCAGACCACTAGCCAGGTACAAGTCAATTTGATCCACTCCTTTTCGATATTTCGAGCACTCATGCAATGGATGAGCGTAGGCACGAGAGTTGACACTTAGGATGGAAAAGAGAGAAATATGGTGGAGAAGGAAGACAAAAAGGATGAGAAAGGCTCACATCAATGAGGACAATCATAGGCAAGAGATGCCAAATGATAGATATGATGTGAGGAGTAGCGATTGCCATGCAATGGATGCACATACGAGCTGAGAAGCTCTCCAAACTATATGCATAAAGATCATCTCTATGGAGTACAAAGATATAGAGGGAGTACTAGTGTGGATCTCTCAAAAGGATAGTAGTGTTGCCCCTTTCTCTCTTTTTATTTCTTTTCTCTTTTTTGTATTTTTTTGTATTTTTTGGTGGCCTCAATGGCTCTTTCTATTTAACTCTCATTTGTCCTCTTTGGGATCTTTTAATGTGTCCACTTTGGGATCTTTTCCTCACTTAAGGGCAACACTCTATTTTACAAGAAGGTAAAGGAGATCTTTCACACTTTACAAGGTACTCAAAATCATAAGGAAGATGTAACTATCATGATGTATGCAATGTATGTCACTGCCAGTATAGAAGGAACATGTATGACATGAAGATCAAGTCATGAAGAGGTGGAAGTTGCATGGCAATGTAACTCAGAAAGGCTATGGAAATGCCTTGATAGGTAGGTATGGTGGCTGTTTTGAGGAAGGATAAAGGGAGGCTTATGATGACAGAGCGTATCATGCCAAGGGTTTGGATGTACCGGCGAAGGTGGACACCAACTCTCGGAGTGAGAAGAAGGCAATGCACGGCACAGGAAAGGCTAGCAGAATATGGGAAGGTGGAAGTGTCAACTCTCAATACTTACATTAGTCCGAAGAACTCATGCACTTATTATCGGTAACTCTCAATCTAATAAGGAGGTTCACCAAGAGACAAGTACCCCGAGGAGGAGTGTATGGGGGTTTGGTTATCCTTGCGCATCCTCGACTCATGGTACGTGAGTGTACTCTAATATTCGACTCCTCAGAAGAGTAGTGATCTATCTAGTAGCTAGAGTTCTCAACTAGTTTTGTAGGTTTCGAAATTAAACACGGATTGCCCAAAATACGACACCTATCACTAATAGGCAAGATCTCTTGACACCAAAAGTCCAAACATTACTCACAACAATGCCTCAAAACTATTGCAAGCTACTACTAAAATTAAATAGCAACCTCAATTACCTACTTTCAAGACAAAACACAACTCAGTGCAACAACCAACTCTCTTAACAAGATAAACATGAAAACTAAAGAGAGTTGCAGCAACAAACTAAACAAAAGCCAAAGCTCTTGCTAAAGACAAACTAAAACTAAGACTAAACATGTCAGTAGCTATGAAAAGATAAAGAACACACAACAGCAAAAAGATAGGCATGAAAAATCCTATGATGTGTTCTAGATTTTGAAAGTGGAGTGTGTTTCTCTCCCACACAAAGTAATAAAGGATCTAACTTGTTATGAACAGAAAGCAAAGCTAAAGAAAAATAAAACCTAAGAGCGAGATGCTCCAAGCATAGCACATAACACATGAAGTGATAAAAATATAGTGAGACGAAGGATGAACTGATGATGGTTGATGGAGAAGGGGATGCACGGGGGGCATCCCCAAGCTTAGACGCTTGAGTCTCCTTGAATATTTATTGGGGATGCATGGGGGCATCCCCAAGCTTGAGCGCTTGACACTCCTGGATCTTCTTTCATCATCTTCCAACGCACACTTGAAAACTCCCTTCATACATAACTCATCATAAGCTGATTAGAGAGGTTAGTACCCTTAATAATTAATTTTTTTCCACTGCATATAAAGATAATCTTGAAGAGCTGCTGTTACTCAAGAGTGCCAAAAAAAATTTGCAAAGAAAAAGCAAGCTTAAAGTTTGCGCTCGATCCGGTAGCCATCCAATCTGCGATCCGATGGCTCCGGGAGTGTCCAGGGCTAGGGTTTGCGAAAACGGGGTATTTGGGGGCAATTTTGGGGCCAAAAAAGGGGGTGGCTATAATTTTTAGGCTAGGGAAAGCCTAGAAAGAGGTGGGAGTGTGGTGGTCTTTATATAGCCCAGGTGGCTGGTAGTTTGCAAAAACATCCCCCGTTTTTCTCTCTCGCGCGCGGTGTTTACGTTTCTGACCGCCGAGGGTCCGCGGGACTCCGATTCGGGTAAAACTTCGAACTGCGCGATCAGCACGTCGAGCCAGCGGCGTTCACCTCGCGCTGGAACCGTTTCGAGAACACTTTCCGGTGCGCTATAAAAATAACCCGTTTAGTTATTAAACGGGGTTTTTCGTTCCGTTGCTTGTGGCTGGTCTCGTGCGGTTTTCGCGACGGTGATCGGGTGAAACCCGGTGTCGCAAAGGTCGAGTGTCAGGGTGGCAAGGGTCGGTCTCCGTCCGGTACGATATAAGAGGGGGGAAAATAATCACCGATCGATAAATCTGGGATGCAAACACCGCAAACAAATCAGACAATCAAACAATTCACACCGAAAACAAAAAAATTAATTTTTGTGAAATCTGGGCTGTTACATGCCCCACACATTGAATGACTACCTGGATGGTTATCCAGACTTTTATGCAGGCTTGAACTTCACCTCGCGGAACCTTTTAGATTCGGCCGCGGGAGGAAATTTGATGTCAACCACACTTGGTGCTGCCACAAAGCTACTTGATGAGATGATGTTGAACTACTCTCAGTGGCACACCGAAAGATCTCCAACTGGTAAAAGGTAAATTCTGTCGAGGAGATCTCCTCTCTAAATGAAAAGGTTGACCTTATCATGTCTCTACTTACCAAGCAAGCTCCTATTGATCCTCAGGATGTTCCTTTAAATTCTTTGGTTGCTCAAGAGCAAGTAGATGTGAACTTTGTCTCTAGAAACAACTTCAACAATAATGGTTATAGGAGTAATTTTGGTAGCAACAACCCTAGGCCTTTCCCATCCAACTATGGGAACAACAACACTTATCCTAGCACCAAAAACTCCACCTTTGAACTAGAGACCTTGCTCAAAGACTTTATCACTACCCAAAAAGCCTTCAACAAGAGTGTGGAAGAGAAATTAGATATCCTCTCTTCGAAGGTAGACAACATAGCCCATGATGTAGAGATGCTGAAGATTAGAACTTCTCCCCCCGAGGAGAGGAAGACCACTCCTATGAATGCCATCCAATTCCAAATTAATGAAAACATTAGGATGTTGGGAAAACTAAAAGAGAGATGGGCCAGAGAAAAGGAGGAAGAAGAGAGAATTAAGAGCCTTCCTACCTACCACACAGTAGCCACTATCCAAGTAGTTGAGGATGTCCAAACTGTTAGCACCCATCACACCCCTACTCCCACTGGACCTAGCAATGGTGATGCTACCACCTCAACCATAGATGAAGAAACCTCTATGAACATAGAGGCTTTAAAACAAGTGAGCCTAAATGATATCACTACCTCCTTGATAGATAGTAGTGACCTAGACTTTGACAACTGCACTTTACCTGAAGTTATTGGTTTCCTACACAAGATGTCTAGAGACCCCCACAGTAGCACACTTAATCTTGCCTTCACAGAGCATATCACCAATGCTCTAATCAAAGTTAGGGAGGAGAAGATTAGACTAGAAGCGTCCATACCTATGAAGCTAGAAGATGGTTGGGATCCTATGATAAAAATCAAATTGAATAACTTTTCTTGCTATGCTTTATGTGATGTTGCAGCTAGTACCTCCGTTATGCCCAAAAGAATGTATGATATATTTGAATTGAAACCTTTTCATCCTTGTTCTTTTGGTGTTCGTCTTGTCGATTCTTCCGTAAAGAAACCTTTGGGGAAGATTGATGATGTTCTTATCATTGTCAATGACAATTATGTTCCCGTTGATTTCACTATTATGGTCATTGAGTGTGAGCCCTCTTGTCCAATTATTTTGGGACGTCATTTTCTTCGCACAGTTGGTGTTGTTATTGACATGAAAGAGGGGAATGTCAAATTCCAATTCCCGCTCAAGAAAGGGATGGAACATTTCCCTAGGAAAAAGATTAATTTTCCTTTTGAGTCCGTCACACGGGCTAGTTATTCTCTTGAAAAGACTTGATCTTTTGCATTAAGCCTAGCTAATGGATTTAAAGAAGCCCTTTCGGGAGGCAGCCCGCAACGAATTTAGGTTTTTCTTTTTTCTTTTCTTCTATTTTTAGTGGTCTTGATGATTGTTACTACTGTAGAAATATCATTGTATCTTTACTTTTCAAGCTTTGTGCCAATTATAGCCTCATATGAAAAGGGAAGTGAATGTTGTGACATGCTGTCCAGAAAACAGATTATGTCCTCATGAATAGAAAAATCGGAGAAAAATCCCAGTTCATCTTTTTGAGCTGAATTTTTTACACAGCGTGCTCTATACAATTACGAACTTTCGTATGTTCTGAGTTTTTTGATTTGAGTTGCAGACGTATCCCTAAAAAAATTGTTTTTACCTGCTGGTCTATTTTTCACAGATTCTGTCCTGTTTTGCCTTTTCTTCGTTTTGCAAACCTTAAGCTTGCTTTTTCTTTGCAAAAACTTTTTGGCAATCTTGAGAAACAATAGCTCTTCCTAGAAATCTTTATTTCCAGTAGAGGAAAAATTATTTTAGTAGCGCACTAACCTCTCTAATCAGTTTACAATGAGTTATGTATGATGGGAGTTCTCAAATGCGCGATGGAAGATGATGAAAGAAGATCTTGGAGTTTCAAACGCTCAATCTTGGGGATGCCCATGTGCACCTCCAATAAATATTCAAGGAGACTCAAGCGTCTAAGCTTGGGGATGCCCCCGTGCATCCCCTTCTTCATCAAAAATTATTAGTTCGTCCCTCGTTGCACTATATTTTTATCACTTCATGCGTTGTGAGCTATGCTTGGAGCGTCTCGCTCTTTACTTTTCTAGGTTTGTTTTTGCTTTGTTTGCTGTAGTAACAAGTTAGACCCCAGCTTACTCTTTTGTGTGGGAGAGATACACGCTCCGCTTGAACTAGAACTCCTCATAGGATTTGCATGCTTATTCTTTTAGCTGTGAGTTGTTCTTTTTCTTTTCTTAGCTGCTGCTCTGTTTAGTTGTAGTGCTTTAGTTTTTCTAGAGATTTTCTTTTGTTTTAGGTTGAACTTTCTATAGGTTGCATGTTTTATCTTGTTAGAGAGTTTGCCTGTTGCACTGAGTTTTGTGTCTTGACCAGAAAGTAGGTATTAAAGTTGATGTTCTCTTTGTAGTAGTAACTTTCAATAGTTTTGAGGTATTTACTAGAGTAATGTTTGAACTCTTGGTATCAAGAGCTCGAGCCTATTAGTGATAGATGTCGTATTTTGGGCAATACGTGTGTTTTTCGAAAACCAAAAACCCCTGTTGAGAACTCTAGCTACTAGATGGATCACTAACCTCTGGAGGGTTTGAATATTAGAGTACACTCACGTACCATGAGTCGAGGATGCGCAAGGATAACCAAACCCCCATACACTCCTCCTCGGGGTACTTGTTTCTTGTGAACCTCCTGATTAGATGGAGAGTTACCGATAATAAGTGCATGAGTTCTTCGGACTAATGTGAGTATTCGAAAGTTGACACTTCCACCCACCTATACTTTTTCTAGCCTCTTAAGTACCGTGAATTTCCCTTTCTCACCTTGACAGTTGGCGCATACTTCGCCGGTGCATCCAAACCCTTGGCACGATACGCTCTTTCATCATAAGCCTCCTTATATCTTTCCTCAAAACAGCCACCATACCTACCTACAAGGCATTTCCATAGCCTTTCCGAGATACATTGCCATGCAACATCCACCTTCTCATGACTTGATCCTCATGTCATACATGCTACTTGCATGATCGATGAGCCGCATGCTAGTTGGGACTTGCCCTAATCATTGCTACATGACGCGCTAGTATCATTGGATATCCTGCTATCCTGGCAGAGGCATACATTTGCATCATTCTTGTAAAATATAGAGTGTTGCCCCTAAAGTGAGGAAAAGATCCCAAAGAGGACAAAATCAAAAGATCCCAAAGAGGACAAGAGAGTTAAATAGAAAGAGCCATTGAGGCCACCAAAAAAAATACAAAAAAAGAAAAAAAAGAAAAAGGAAAATAAAAAGAGAGAAGGGGGCACACTACTACTCCTTTTGAGAGATCCACACTAGTACTTCATCCTCTATCCATTGTACTCCATAGAGATCATCATCAGGCATATAGCTATGTGGGGACCTTCACACTATAGAACTTGGCTTGTATATTCCAATGATGAGCCTTCTCAAACGAGCTCTAGGTCTTCTTGAGCAAGCAAGTTAGATGCACCCCCACTAGTTTCCTTGGAGAGCTTTTAGCTCACATGTGCATCCGTTGCATGGCAATCCCTACTCCTCACATCATATCTATCATATGGCCTTCTCTCGCCTATGATTGTCCTCATTGATGTGAGCCTTTCACACCTTTTTGTCATCCTCCTCCACCTTCTTTCTGTTTCGCCTCTTAGGTGTCAACTTTCTTGCTCACGCTCATCCATTGCATGAGTGCTCAAAAGATCGAAAGGGAGTGGATCAGTTTGACTTGTACCTGACTAGTGGTCTGGGGACGAGTCAAGATAAGAATCCAAAGGAGACCAAGTGTGAAACTTTAGTAGATAATTGTTCTCAACAACCTTTTTTCTCTCTTTTTCCCAGTCCCCTTCTTGCACGCAAACACCATCTGGAGACATTCGAGTCACGGACAGCGAGAGCTCTTGCACCTTTTGTTCTTTTGTTGCTTGTGTCAATGCTAATATGGACTCTTGCTTATTAAGACTTGAATTGAATTGCATGCTTTAATTGCTTTACTTAAAAGTCCTTATATGGTTGCGTGGCATGTCACCACAGAAATTATGCTTGTTATCATTTACCTACTCGAGGACGAGCAGGAATGAAGCTCGGGTATGTTGATACGTCCCAAACGTATCTATAATTTCTTCTTGCTCCATGCATGTTTTCTGTGACTTTTCCATGATTTGCTTGAACTTTCATACACTTTTGAGCATATTTGGACTAATATATTAACCCAGTGCACCCAGCTGCCAGTTGCTGTTTTCTGCTGTTTTTGTATTTCAGGTTTTCCGTCCATTAAAAGTGCTCCAAAAAATCCGGAAAAATCGGATAAAAATTCAGCGACCCGGAAGCTTCCGGAATCACCAAGGTAGCGGAGGGGGGCCACCACCAGGAGACCAGGAGGGTCCCTGGCGCGGCCCCACCCTAGGCCGCGCCAGGAGGCCTCCTGGCTTTCTGGTGGGTCCCCTCGACACCCCCCTCCGCCAATATTTAGCACTCAGGGTGGAAACCCCCAATATCGATCTCTTTTCCGCGAACTCGCCTCTGTACCGCCGCCGCCGTTTCAAGATCGTAGTCGGATCGTGAAAGTCGCCTCCACCATAATCGATCTACACCATCTCATCGAAACATCGAGACACCTTCGCCTCTATCAGCAATGCACGTTTCTCGGAGCGGGAATTCATCCGGGGATGAAATTCCGGCTCCGGGTGATTACCGGAACGGGAGTCCGGAGGGGGAACATACCATGCCGGGGGTGTCATGGACATCCGACAAACGTATGGATGGTGTATCCGTGTTAGTTGAACTACTCCGAACAACTTCCATGTTCAGAATATTTTCATCTTGATAGTTTTACGGTATCGGGCAATCATCAGACAGACGGTGCGGAGGGGGGGATGTCGATGTTCGGTTTGTTAGCGGGGTGTGGTTGATATACGGATAGCATATTCGTATTCTTTATATTTTTCTGGTCAATTTTCATGTATAAAGTTTTTTAATCGGAGCTACGGTTTAATAGATATTAATTTCTGAAGTTTAAATCATTTTAAAAGATTTTCTGGATTTTGTTTTATTAATAAATCCTAACATTACCCACAAGGGGTTGACCAGGTCAAACCTGACAAGTGGGTCCCACTGGTCAGCCTCTGTTTAATAAAAATATTTTAACTAAATCTAATTAAACCAGTGGACCCACATGTCAATCTTTACTGTTTTATAAATTCTTTTTAATTAATCTAATAACTAGTGGGGCCCAAGTGTAAGTCTAACAGTACTAACTAACAATTATTTAAACTAACTCATGCCTAGGGCCCACATGTCATAGACAGTGGGGTAAACTAACAGTTTTCAATTTGTTTTAAACTCAGATTAACTAGCGAGGGACTGGCCCACATGTCATACACAGAGTTAACTAACAGGGGTTATCTCTTTTATTAACGGTGATTAGTGGCTAATTAAGCCAGAGGGGTCCACACGCCACTGGGTGAACCCACTGGGTTTAGCCCGTGCATGCCCACGCCGACGACTGGAGCACGGTGGCGCTGGCCGGGAGGGCACTCCGGCGACCAATTTGAGCGGCAGAGAGGCTGGAATCGGACGGGGGTTGCGTCTTGAGGTCCCCAGTGGACTCCGTCCTCAACGGGGAGGCCCCAGTCGATGATGGAGACCACCGTGGCAGCGGCCGGAGCGCGTGCTCGCGGGACGACGATCTACGTCGCACGAGGAAGAAGGAGGAAAGGGGGAAAAGCAGCGCAAGCTCACGGGGATTATGTTGAGGATGGCAGAGGGCTCGGGGGCGGCTTGGTGCGGCGGAATTTGTCGACGACCTCGTAGGGGCAGAGGAGGAAGACGACGCTGATTCCGCGCGGTGTGCTGGTGCAGGGCACGGCTCCTTCTGCGTGGCGACGAAGACGTCGACGACGAGTGCAATGGATGTGGTGGCTGCGGCTAATACGGCGAGTGGCCGCTGCATTCACGCGATGTCGACCATGGCGGCTCGGGTGTGGTTGGGGAAGACGAAGGCAAGGCATAGATGGGGTAACGGGGCTAGGGTTTCGATCCAGATGGGTTGGGGGAGCGCTCGGGGCCTTTAACCTCGCTGGGGTCGCGGGATGTCCGCCACGCCGACGGCAGTGGCCGTGGAACCGGTGGATGCGTGCCACGCCCCCCCCCCCCATGAACAGAGGAAGAAGATGGGGGTGGGGGCCGGGGTGGGCCGTGGTGGAGGTGGGCCTCACCCAATGGAGGGGAGGGGGTGGCCTTTGCTAGGGCGGGAGTTAGTGTATTTTCCCTTTCTTTTTCTTTTTTTATTCCATTTCTTTCTCTGTTCTATTTTATTTAGCCACTAGATGGTTTTTATAAACTATGAAACTTGCTCCATTATTTGTATTGCCTATGTATCAATGTTACAAAAAGTTTGGTGATTAAATAAATTCATTTGAATATTGTTGTTTATTTTAAAAAAGGCTTTTTTGTGTTGTTTTGCTACTGTTATTAATTGTTTGCAATATTTAGATATTGCAATACATGCTCATTGCATGTTTATCATGGTCCACTGAATATTTTTGATTTTACAAAAGTGGTTGCACAATTTTTCTACTGTTATTAATTGTTTGCAATATTTAGATATTGCAATACATGCTCATTGCATGTTTATCATGGTCCACTGAATATTTTTGATTTAACAAAAGTGGTTGCACAATTTTTAGGCAAAGTTTTATTCATTACTTATTTTTAATATTCATTAAAAGGCATTTTGAGTTTGAGTTGATCCAAGGTGATCAAAGCATGATTAACATCATTGATTAGCAACAGTAATCTTCATTATCAGAAGTGTTAATGTTCCATAACACTGAGGGTGTTACTAATCTCCCCCACTACAGGAATTCTCGTCCCGAGAATTTAAGTGGTAGCGAGGAAAAGATCGGGTTATTCTTCACGAAGGCGATCTTCGCGTTCCCAAGTGGCTTCATCTTCAGAATGATTTGACCACTGAACTTTGAGGAACTTGGTTGTCTTGTTGCGGGTTTTGTGTTCAGACTGGTCGAGAATGCGGCTCGGATGTTCTTGATAAGTGAAGTCCTTTTGCAATTCAATCAGATCATGTTCCACTTCACGAATAGGGTCCTTGAAGCAGCGACGGAGTTGCGACACGTGAAATACATCATGGACTTGGGAGGGGTTTGACCGCAACTCCAATCGGTACGCCACTTGTCCACTTCTGGAGAGTATACGGAACGGGCCAATGTAGCGAGGAGCTAACTTGCCTTTGATCCCGAAACGATGAGTGCCCCTCATGGGAGTGACGCGGAGGTAAGCTTGTTCACCGGGTTGATAGATCATTTCCTTGTGCTTGCGGTCATAGATGCTTTTCTGGCAGGACTGAGCAGCTTTCAAGTGTTCACGGATAACGCAAACCTGATCTTCGGCATGTTGTATAATGTCCGGACCAATGAGGGTTCGTTCCCCAGTTCCTGACCAATTCAGAGGGGTTCGACACTTACGTCCATAAAGAACTTCAAAGGGTGCCATCTGCAGACTAGCTTGATAGCTATTGTTGTACGAGAATTCAGCAAATGGAAGAGATTCCTCCCATTTCTTACCGAACGAAATGACACAAGCTCGAAGCATGTCTTCAATCACTTGATTGACTCGTTCGACTTGTCCTTGCGACTGGGGGTGATAAGCGGTGTTGAATTTCAGATGAGTGCCCATAGCTTCTTGGAAACTATCCCAGAACTTCGAGGTGAAAATGCTTCCACGATCTGAACTGATCTCCAACGGAATACCGTGGAGGGAAACAATTCTGGAAACATATAAGTCTGCTAACTGACTAGCAGAGCTCGTCTCCTTGACTGGCAGAAAGTGGGCAACCTTGGAGAATCGGTCGATGACGACAAAGATCGCATCATGACCCTTCTGTAATCGAGGAAAAATGGTGACGAAGTCCATTTCAATCTTGTCCCATTTCCATTCAAGAATAGAGAGTGGTTGCAGAGTTCCAACAGGTCTTTGATGTTCGGCTTTGAGGCGACGGCAAACGTCACACTCATCAACATAACAAGCAATGTCTTTCTTCATGCCAAGCCACCAGTACCGCTGATGAAGGTCTTGGTACATCTTGGTGCTACCTGGGTGGATCGACAACGGGGTATCATGAGCTTCTTTCATAACATCCGGGGTCAAGTTTAGATTGCCCTTGCTAGGAACCACTAAACGATTCTTGAAGTACAACGCTTGATCATCAGCAAACCTGTAGTCTGAGGGCTTACCTATGGCGAGATATCGCTTCATCTTTTCGTAATCAGAGTCAGCTTTTTGGATGAACTTGATGTCTTTGTCGAGGTCTACTTCAACAACAAGGCAATTCAGATATCCCTGTGGAACAATCTCGAGGTCCAGCTTTAGAAGCTCTTCATACAGACGTGGTTGCTCTACTTGAACTTCCAGTTCACTACAATAGGCTTTGCCTCTCAGGGAATCAGCCATCACGTTAGCTTTGCCAGGGGTGTAAGAAATTCCAATGTTGTAGTCGGCTATTGTCTCGAGCCATCTCTGCTGGCGGAGATTCAGGTCTGGTTGAGTAAACAGGTACTTCAGGCTTTGGTGGTCGGTGTAGATCTCGCAATGATTACCGACGAGGTAATGTCGCCACAGCTTCAATGCATAAATTACCGCTGCCAATTCGAGATCATGTGTTGGATAGTTTTCTTCGTGAGCACGCAACTGACGAGATCCATAAGAAATCACTCTGCGCTCTTGCATTAGGACACAACCTAATCCTTGACGAGACGCGTCGCAATATATCACGAAGTCCTTCTGAGTATCAGGCGGAGCAAGCACTGGGGGAGAAGTGAGCTTGTCCTTCAGAGCTTGAAAACTTTCTTGACAATTATCAGTCCACTCAAACTTGACGCCTTTGTGGAGCAGATTAGTCAGAGTCTTGGCAATCTTGAAGAAATTTTCAACAAAACAGCGGCAATAACTAGTAAGGCGGAGGAAACTTCGGACTTGCTTGACAGTCTTTGGCGGAGTCCATTCAAGAATAGTCTGGATACGTTCTGGGTTGACGGCAACGCCATCCTTCGAAATCACATGACCAAGGTAGGTTACTTCGGGACGCCAGAACTCGCACTTAGAATACTTAGCATAGAGTTTGTGTTCTCGAAGCTTTTCCAGTATAAGACGAAGGTGTTCAGCGTGTTCTTCATCGTTCTTGTAGTATATTAAGATATCATCCAGATAAACCACGACAAACTTGTTGAGATATTCCATGAATATATAGTTCCTCAATCGGGAAAAGGTGGCTGGGGCATTCGTCAAGCCAAAGGACATGACGGTGTACTCATATGATCCCTAGCGAGTAATGAAGGCGGTCTTCGGAATGTCCTCTTCACGGACGCGGATTTGGTGATAACCCAACCTCAAGTCGAGTTTAGAAAACACCTTGGATCCAGCAAGTTGATCATACAAATCATTTATCCGAGGAAGTGGGTACTTGTTCTGTATTGTGGCCTGGTTGATAGGTCGGTAATCTTGTACCCAACGATTCGTTCCATCACTCTTCTTGATAAAGAGCGAAGGTGCTCCCCAAGCAGAGGAACTTGGACGGATGAAGCCTTTGTCGAGTGCCATGTCAATCTCCATCTTCAATTCAAGGAGGTGATGAGGTGGCATATTATAGGGGCGCTTAGCAATAGGAACGGTGCCGGGCTTCAGGTCGATGACGAATTAAACTTCCCTGATCAGGGGTATCCCCGGCAGTTCTTCTGGGAAGACGTCAACAAATTCGCAAACGATTGGAACTTTCTCAATTCCTTCCAGAGGTGCAGCGTTCAAAGTATTCATCATATAGATCTGCATTTCAGCATCTCGGGTAATTCGGGCGGTGTGGTGCACAACTTCGCCGGAGGGGTGAAAGAGTCGGACGGCCTTTTTTCCACAAAAGAGTGCGGCATCGTGAGCCTTCAACCAATCCATGCCAAGGATAAGGTTGATGGTGGAGGTTTTCAGAATGTGTGGAGAAACAAGGAATTCGAATCCCTCGATCCCGACGGTGAGGTTAGGTGCAACGATATCAACACGACACTGGGTATCGGGAGTCCGGACTATTAAGGGGTATGCATCTTTTCGTGTTGTATGCCATAGTTAAATGCAAATGCTCCAGACATGAATGAATGTGATGCTCCTGAATCAAATAATAGAGTAGAAGGTATTGAGTTAACGAGAAGGGTACCCATCACAGTAGCAGGTTGTTCCGGAGCTTCATCAACGTCAATGTGGTAAGCATGACCACGAGTGTGAGCAGAACAACCAGTATTATAGTTGGGGGTCTTGTTGTTTCCACGGCCATTTCCGCGGCCCGTAGGCTGAACTACCAGTTGATTCTGTCGTTGGGGGCAGTCTCTGGAAATATGGCCTGGTTGACGGCACTTAAAGCACAAGCCATCTTGAGGACGGAGGGGTGCAGTCTCGGTCTTTGGCTGTCTCGACGGGGGCGGAGGCAGATGGGGTGCACCGTACGAGGGCCTTGGTGCAGGGGCAGGTGGACGATACACACTGTGTGGAAGCCAAACGCGTTGGTTCTGTGCTCTGCCCGAAGATGAGCCAGCATCAATGGGGCGCTTCGGTGAACCCCCGAACTTAAGTTGAGCGGTCTCGAGAGTGATAGTCTGGTTCACCATAGTAGTGAAGTCGGGGAAGACGTGCAAAGCCAGTGCAAGCTGGAGATCTGAGTTGAGCCCATCACAGAACTTCTCTTGCCTACTTGCATCATTTGGGAGGTCACTTGCACCATAGCGGGAGAGGCGGAGGAATTCCCTCTGATATGCCTCGACAGTTTTGTTGCCCTGAACGAGGTTGCGGAACTCGGCCTTCAGATGGTTCATAATCTCCTGGGGGACATAACGAGCACGAAAAACAGCCTTAAACTCATCCCAGGTGTCGACGGTCCCTTCAGCTAGCGAGCTCTTGTGGGTGTCCCACCATTGAGCAGTGGGGCCACGCAGGAAATAAGTCATGAAGGTGACGTAATCAGTAGCATGCACCCTAGCGAACTCGAGGTGACGAGTGATGTCACGAAGCCAATCATCGGCATCCAGCGGCTGTTCAGGTTGGTGGAAGAGAGGTGGATTGAGACGCATGAAATCCCGCAGAGTAACCACAGGCGGTTGGTTCTGGTGCTGGTTCTGATTCTGGTTTTGGTTCTGGAGCTGGTCTATGACTCCTTGCATGAACACTTGGTTCATCTGAAACTGTTGCATCATCGCGGCCATGTAGTCCGGCGATAGAGGTGGATCATTGGCACCACGACCACGACCACGACTACCACGACCAGCCATCCTACTAGAATTTAACAGGGGTATTTTAGCGATGAAAATTTACCGAGATTCCAGAAACGAGTATGAGGTAAAGCGACAACAAAGAGGAGGCACTGATATATAGGAGTAGTCATATAAGACATACACATCCACACATAGAGTCAACCAGAAAATGGGGCAGCGTAACGTCGTAGAAATTAAGGAAAAATGACACACTAGGCGACGCGCACACCGCGGTAAGGAATACACGACGCGACATAGATTCCACTATGTCAATCACGCCGCAAGAAAACTGTTGGCCACAGGAGTTTCTGCCAGAGAACGCGCGGCCTGCCCAGAATGAGAATGGGATCCATGGTCCGGGACCTGGGTCAGAACTCCTGCGACACGACTCAATCAAAGGGGTACGCACCAGAACGCCGGGTGAAATCAAGAGAACGTGATCCTAATGTCAGATTTTGTAAAACTTACCAGCAAGGATAAGAGAGCAGAGTCTCAAATCATAGGTACGAAGAAAAGGATTCTAATACCATAGATATCACACGTAGTGACATCGATGTGGGCCCAAAAGCCAAACATTAAGTTAGCAAAATAGTTTTTTCAGAAACTAGACTCAAATTCGACCAGGTAGTGGTTGGGTGGCTTCCTACAGGTAGTCGGCTCTGATACCAACTTGTGACGCCCCTAAAATCAATCTGTGTACAGTAAACATACATGCAGGGTACACGGCTGAGATTAGGGTGCCACAGTGAGAATATCATAGCACAACACTAAACACAAAAGGATAAACCAATATGTTACAAGATAAGGGGGTCACACGGACCCGAATACAAAAGTTATACAAGCCATAATATCTGAGTACAGACATAGTTAGTAAAGTTTTGCCTTAGGAAGGCTAGCACAATAACATAAGAGATACAGGTCGACAAGGCAAGGCCTCCTGCCTTGGAGCCTCCTAAACTACTCCTGGTCTTGGTCAGCGGGGGCCTTGACGTAGTAGTATCCGCCTCCGGGGTACTCTTGCTCCTAGGCTCCAACGTCGACTGCAGCGGCAGATCATGCAAAACAGAAAGGGGGAAATAAAACAAGGGTGAGTATCTAGTATACCCTCGAGTCTTACGTCCGCTACTAAGCATTTATGCATTTGTATCAAATGGAAAGGGGAGGCTGTATAGAGTGGACTGCAAGGTAGAAATCAGAATAAGGGTAAGAAACTAGGCCTATCGAAGACTAGCATCTTCTGATGTGTCTTGCAGCATGAGAAGATAAACATCCAACAGTTCCATAACATGAATGTAATAACAATGCAGCAGAAGTTGCTGCAGCATTGTATAATAGTAAGTTGTAGTAATTAATAATAATAATGCCTCCGAGTTCCCTTCCTCGACTTCCCTGCGAGGAAGAAGACCCGGAACCATACAGTTTAATAGTAATAGTTTGTATTGATAAGATCCAGCTTCAGCATAAAGCGTCCTGTTACCGTGGACGAATAGATTAAACTCCCTGCAGGGGTGCGCTACTACTCAGCCTGCACGTTCGGATCTCCAGGGTGGAGGGAACCTTGTTAGGGAACGCTCCACCAAAGCTATCCGACACGACGCAACCCATCCTAGGCTCAACAGAGAGGCTATCCGCCGGACTATATCCTATGCGCCAAGGGGTCTAGGTCCCTCACCCTTGCACGCTCCTGCACGGTGCAAAGTCTGGCCGGTTAAGCAAAAAGCAAATCCAAATACACCGTCCGGACGAAGAAGACACACCACTTCCCGGGAATCAGGCTGTAGTACTGTTGACGTCTGAAGAGCTTTCGGACAAACTACGACGCAGGGGAGCCCATAACTCCTTATCCCACGTGAAGGTAGTGCGTACAGACCAATGGGCCTCTCAAGTCATCCGCCGAACCATTTAGCATTTTAATTAACCTGCGTGACAACCGTTATCGTTGCCTCGACTTAACTGACCCGCGGAAAACTACAGATGTCAGGACCACCAGTACATCGGTGCCTGCCCTGTCGTCCCACCAAGTCTCTGCGGTTACCAACAAGGTGAACCGACTCCTTACCTTATCTCGTGTGTGCTCTTGGTAGAGCTTGACTTTTGTGGTTTGGTACCTCTCGCGAGATACGAGCAGAGGCCAAGCACGCCAGTAAAGTCGGTCGTACCCTCCCTGTCATTTCCGACGCAATACCGCTCGCGGGCACCGTTGGGTTGCCCGACTCTTACCTTCAAGGACACCAGGTTATTCGAGTGCCTAACATTAAGTGAAACCAGGAGGTATCATCCTCGATGGCACACTTCAAGATGTTTGACAGAGACATCGGCGGAATGAACTAAAGAGGTAAACCTCGTGTCAGCCCGGTGATGCTACGCTACTGAGCCGACGAGAGTGAAATATGAGTCCTCCGCTCGTAAGTCAAACTCGAAGCGACTCGACAGAGTCTCGCCGTTGTAGGTTCCCTAGGGTGTCTGCATTGATTCGTACCTGTTGCAGTGATAATATTTTGTAATACCCGCGTCACTCCCTTGAGTAGTCACGGCCCGCTATCTAATCCTAGTTAACAATGCGCAGGGCTCACTGCTGAATATAATATATAGCTATGAGTGGCAGCATGGGATAAAGGAAGGTACAACAAGGGGCGACAAAAACAGGCTATGCAATTGAATAGGATTGTAACGTAGCAGCAGAAGTGACAATGCCTACTGCAAGAAAAGTACGGAAGATAGGCGATATCTGGGGAAGAGAATGGATCTTCTTGCCTGGTAGCTCGACTATAAGGGTAGGGTCGTCGATGAAGTAGTCGTACCCAGCAGTGGTATAGTCGGCGACAGCAACGGGGTCTACCGGAGATTAAGGGGGGGAGAAACAGTAAATACAAAGCAAACATAACAAACAGATGCATGACATGACAGATGAAATGTTAACGGTATTCTAACGCAGTGCAATGCACGTTGCTCGGGAGAGGGAATTCATCCGGGGATGAAATTACGGCTCCGGGTGATTACCGGACAGGGTGTCCAGAGGGGGAAGGTACCATGCCGGGGGTGTCGTGGACATCCGACAAACATATGGATGGTGTATCCGTGTTAGTTGAACTACTCCGAACAACTTCCATGTTCCGAATATTTTCATCCGGATAGTTTTACGGTATCGGGCAATCATTGGACAGACGGTCCGGAGGGGGGATGTCGATGTTCGGTATGTTAGAGGGGTGTGGTTAGTATACGGATAGCGTATTCGTATTCTTTATATTTTTCTGGTCAATTTTCATGTATGAAGTTTTTTAATCGGAGCTACGGTTTAAAAGATATTAATTTCTAAAGTTTAAATCATTTTAAAAGATTTTCTGGATTTTCTTTTATTAATAAATCCTAACATTATCCACAAGGGGTTGACCAGGTCAAACCTGACCAGTGGGTCCCACTGGTCAGCCTCTGTTTAATAAAAATGTTTTAACTAAATCTAATTAAACAAGTGGACCCACATGTCAATCTCTACTGTTTTATAATTTATTTTTAATTAATCTTATAACTACTGGGGCCCAGGTGTAAGTCTAACAGTACTAACTAACAGTTATTTAAACTAACTCATGCCTATGGCCCACCTCTCATAGACAGTGGGGTAAACTAACCGTTTTCAATTTGTTTTAAACTCGGATTAATTAGCGAGGGACTGGACCACATGTCATACACAGAGTTAACTAACAGGGGTTATCTCTTTTTTTAACGGTGATTAGTGGCTAATTAAGCCAGAGGGGTCCACACGCCAGTGGGTGAACCCACTGGGTTTAGCCCGTGCATGCCCATGCCGACGACCAATTGGAGCGGCGGAGAGGCTGGAATTGGACGCGGGCTGCGTCTTGCGGTCCCTAGTGGACTCCGTCCTCAACGGGGAGGCCCCAGTCGACGACGGCGACCACCGTGGCGGCGGCCGGAGCGCGTGCTCGCGGGGCGACGATCTATGGCGCATGAGGAAGAAGGAGGAGAGGGGGAAAAGCAGCGCAAGCTCACGGAGAGTATGTTGAGGATGGCAGCGGGCTCAGGGGCGACTCGGTGCGGCAGAATTTGTCGACGACCTCGTCAGGGCAGAGGAGGAAGACGACGCTGATTCCGCGTGGTGTGGTGGTGCAGGGCACAGCTCCTTCTGCGTGGCGACAAAGACGTCGACGGCGAGTGCAATGGACGTGGTGGTTGCGGCTAATACGGCGAGTGGCCGCGTGCGTTCACGCGACGTCGACCATGGCGGCTCGGGTGTGGTTGGGGAAGACGAAGGCGAGGCACAATGGGGGAATGGGGCTAGGGTTTCAATCCAGATGGGTTGGGGGAGCCCTGGGGGCCTTTAACCTCGCTGGGATGAGAAAGTTTCACATTATGAAAACGTTCATAAGAAAATGTGCAAAGTACAGGAAGGTGGGATTCATAAGGAAGGATCTATACAACATGTTTTTCCGGGAAAAGAGGAAGCGGATTGCAACGGGTGACGCTAACACAATCATTGCCATTATGAAAAGACAGAAGTCTAAAGATCCAAATTTCTATTTTGATTACAAGATGGACAAAAAGGGTCGGTTGGAACACATGTTTTGGTGTGATTCTCCGTCTCGTCAGGACTATCAGGACTACAGTGATGTGCTGGTATTTTACAATACATACAAGATGACTCGGTATGGCATGCCATTCGTTGCTTTTGTGGGTGTCAACAATCATCGCAGGACTATTATCTTTGCATCTGCAATCGTAATGGACGAGACCGAAGATACATATGTGTGGTTGCATGAATCTTTTATGAAAGTTGTGTGCCAGGAGAAGCCAAAAGGGATTATAAGTGATGGGGATGCATCATTGATCAATGCTATTGCTAAAGGTTTTCCTCGTATTTTGCGTAGTGTTTGTTCCTGGCACCTTGAGAAAAACATGAAGAATCACCTTTACCACAAGTCCCTAAATGAATTAAGGATGTTATTGTACTACGCCACGTCGGAAACCATCTTTGAGGAGAGAAGGAGTGCTTTTGTCAGGAAATGGAAAACGGATCAGACAAAACAATGGCTGAAGAAGATGTATAAGAGGAAGAAGTTGTGGGAGGACACATTTCTAGCTGATGGATATTTCCTCGGAATGAAGAGAAACCAGAGGAGCGAGAGTATGAACTCGTGCCTACACTTCTGCCTTGACTCGGGGATGACACTGGTGGATTTGATAATGCACTACGAGATCGCCATCGTCTGTGTCCGTGAGGATGAGGCCCGTCTAGACAAAGAGGACTCCCAAATAGTACTTGCGCCAATTACTAAGTACGTACAGGGAGATTGAGGTGTCTGCTTTACATATGTTCAGTGCAGCAAACTTCTAAATCCTACAAGCAGAGCTGGAAAAAATAGCTGGATTAGAGATCATAGAAGAAATGATTGGTGATGGAAATTCAAGATACATTGTTTTACGTTGAATACACACTGGCAGACCCAGTTGAACTATTAAGTACACGTGCAATAGGATGCATCAGAAGGGGTTTCCTTGCAAGCACATCCTCTTTGTTTTGAATCATCTCAAAGTGTCAAGGATGCCTGACTGTTGTGTACTTCGACGCTTCTCCAAAAGAGCAAGATTCGGCCTGCCTGCGAGGTGTGAGAGAGATATGTTCGAATGGGGATGGCCGGGAGCATTGGAGAGGAAAAGGCACATCCAGCTAAGTGTTGTAGCGGGAGATGCTTCCAATGCCACTTGCCATGATGAAAAATTCTATAATGAGCTTATGGAATGTATGCAACGTGTTATATCCAGGACAAGTAGTCTCAAGAATGGATCAAGTACAGACGTGACTTACACCGATTATAATGGACAGAAAAACATAGGTGATCCACTATACGTTTCAACAAAAGGAGCCCCAAAGCAGAACAAGAAAAATCAAGCCGGCGGTAACAATCCGCCGTTGACAAAAAATTGCAGGTCGCTAGCATTCGATGAGCGCCACAAGGGGAGTGTCTGTGGTGCTTGCAATACCGCATGTCATAACACGCGTAATGTGAAACTCCGTCATTTACATTTCCGTGGCGCATGTGGCACCTAGCCCACATGCGCCACTGAATTCTCAAAAAATTCAAATAACAATTAAAACATTTAAATTTTTTAAAAAATCTAAAAAAATAAAAAATTCAGGAAAAAATAATAATTTGGAAAACTTAATTATTTCAATTTTTTCTAATTTTTAACCTATCTCAAACTTCTAAGTTCCATTCGGTTCATCTACCCTTATGCTAGTCATGTTTTTATTGATATAAGTATCATCTCAACCCTCTTAAGCCTTGTATGTGTATATATTATATGTGTGTGTAGTTTATGTGTGGTATGTATATATATGTGTGTTAATAAATTTTGAAAAAAATCAAAAACTTCAATAGGAAATCAAAAGTTTCAAAAAAAACTGAAAACTAAAAAAAAACCACAAAAAATAACAAATCCAAAAATTAAAAAATTTAAGAAAAATGTATTTTTATAAAAAATCACAAAAAAATATCGAAGTTTTTTCCCTCTCATGCATGCCTACCTCCCTATATTATCGAAAATCCAAAAAGAAAAAAGTTATTTGAAAAAGAAGATTTTATTCTACAAAAATAAAAAAAATTCAAAAATATTTAAAAGTTCAAAATTTTCAAAAAAACTATTTTTTTAGAAATATATTTTTTCATTGTCGACATTTTTTGGACTTCCTTGAGTTTTTTTGAATTTTTCGGGTTTTTTTTTTGCTTTTTTGAAATTTTGTGGCGCATATACAAGATGCGCCACAGAAAGGCAGATTTCTGTGGCGCACATCCTACATACACCATAGAAAAGAACATCATAGTACATACGCCACAGAAAGCCACATTTCTGTGGCGCATTTGGTTTTCGTGCGCCACAGAATTCCAATATTCTGTGGTGCATGCAAAACAATGCGCCACATTGTTTTTCTCTGGTGCGTCCCCTTTTCAGTGCGCCACAGAATGCATTCCTATTTATAAGCAGTTTTGTAGTAGTGTAAGGTCCTAATTAATAGCATTATTTAATTATAACAAGCCTGAATCCAATGATAAAATGGAAAAAATAGATTTTGGAGATGAGCCTTATACACGAAAATAAAGGGAGTAATTGTGTACGTTCAATAAACATTAATAGTAGTCAACATATATATTGTGTTTGCAAATAAAATAAGTTTATTGGCATATTCCATTAGTTCATAATAAGTTTTATTCTGTGCTATAACTGTATTAAGCGGAAACATTAATACACGTGTGGTATATAAACAAACCAGGTCCCTAGTTAACTCTAGTATACTAGCTCATTGGGAAATTGATGATCAAGATTCCCTGATCATGGAGACATATAAGTCTGTTGACAATGAGGTCATATCATTGGAAGAATGATATGATGGACACACACCCACCAGAAGTGTTGCAATGTGATCGAGTCACATAAGTTCAACATTGCGATAACTATAACGTAGTGACCAGATCCTTTGACTGTGATGATCATACGTAATTGCTATCTATTAGGATGCTTTGATTTGCATCCACCGCCTGACAGAACTAAGGTCGCCATAAAGGTGTACTTTGAGTATTCCGAAATAGGTATGTTGACGAGTATGCAAATAGATCAAAGCAGGATTATTCCATTCGAGTGACGGATAGGTACTGTGGGCCTACTCGGTGATATCACATCATAAAGAATGCAATCATGTGACTAGGTCACGGGGTTGTAATATCACGGGAATGAGTAAACATGTTTGTCGGTAACAAGGATAAACTAGGTATATTGGATACCAACTGATAGGGAATATTTCCCCTTGATTGGTTTTAGTTATTGATGACAATACATTTGCGGATAACCGGGTGCGATGAGCATTTCAGATAATTGTATTAATGGCACAAGACCGTTATTGCCCCCTCGGTGTATGAAGCGTGAAGACAGAGTTTTCCTTTCGATCTCCTTTTTGGTATTTGAGTCATAGGAAAACCATACTATGAAGAGGGGATCCGCTTTGGAAATGGTGGGTGGAATCATCACACAGTCTCACTTTCTGCACCCACATATTTCCCTTGCATCGTGGTGGTGTGGAACTTGGTGGCATTGGCTCCCTGGCTTTGCCAGGGCGGTAGTACCGCGCCGCGGTAGTACCGGACCCAGTACCGCACCCACTACCGGGATCCCACTGGACTCTGCGGTAGTGGGGACGGCACTGGGCTCGGTAGTACCGTGGAGCGGTAGTACCGCTCCCAGTGCGGCAGTGCCGCTCCACGGTAGTACCGTGGACCAGTACCGCACCCACTACCGGGATCCCTCTGGACCCCGCGGTAGTGGGCACGACACTGACCCTCGGCAGTACGGTGGAGCGGTAGTACCGTGGCTGGTACAGTAGTACCGCGCCCCGGTAGTACCGGGGCCAGTACCGCACCCACTACCGGAATCCCTCTGGACTCCACGGTAGTGGGCACGGTAGTGACCCTCTGCAGTACCGGTGGCATGGTAGTACCGCACCGCAGTAGTACCGCTTCTGAACCGGTACTATCGTGGTTGGTGGGCAGCCAACGGTTGCATTTATGGCCACCTATAAAAGGGGGTCTTCTTCCCCATTGAGACTCACCTCATTTATTGCTCTCACCTCCATTGACGTCCAAGCTCCATTCTTGCCCGATCTCCCTCCCTAGCCATCAAAACTTGTTGATTCTCTAGGGTTTGGGAGAGGAGGCCCCGATCTACACTTCCACCAAAGTATATTTGATTCCCCCCACTAATCCCGTGTGGATCTTGTTACTCTTGGGTGCCCTGGTGCCCTAGACGGAAGAGGTCACCTCGAAGCCACAATCCATTGTGGTGAAGCTTCGTAGTTTCGTTGGGAGCCTCCAATTAAGTTGTGGAGTTTGCCCCAACCTTGATTGTAAAGGTTTGGTTGCCACCTTCAAGGCCGCCTTGTAGTGGATCACGGCATCTTGCATTGGTAAGAGTGTGAGGAGAAATAGGGTGGCCCTCGTTGGCTTCGTGTGAGCTTTGTGCTCCTCACCCTCTCCAAACGGAGACGTACTTCTCGAAAGAGAAGGAACTTCGGTAACATATCCTTGTCTCCCGTGTTCGCTTTACCTTTACTTTGTGCAAGTTGTTTTTCATCGCATTTATCTTCTTTCCTTTGTTGTGTTCCATTAGTTGTCATATAGGTTGATGAGGACATCTCTACGAATGTTACACCCACATCTTCACCAACTACACATACTGGACCAGTTACTAGAGCACGTGCACGTCAACTAAATTATCAGGTACTTTCGTTTCTTGTGAATCCTTCTAATGTTCATGAACATATGATGCTACCTAAATTAGATACTTTTGTTTTGCTTATGAATGAAGGACCTAGCATGGACAAGAAGGACGGTCATTGGAGCGGGATCAAGCATGGAGAAGAAGGTGCGCGCGCGGGAAAGAACAATGGAGCTTCCAGTGGGGATTTTCGCACTTTGAAGCCACCATAAGGCATGCATGAAGGCTTGGACGAAATACACGAGATGCCACTTCATTATTTTCGTCCAAGAGAAAGTATAGGTGTTGCGTCACCTTAATATTGGGCTGGGCCCATGTAATTTCGAAATACCACATTATAGGCTGTTTTTAGAGTCCGTATGTGTGGGGAAACCGAGTTAGGGTTGTTTTCGGACCCCACCTCCAAGGGGTCACGAAAATCCCCTCTGTTCCCCCATATATACAGCCCTTAGGGCGTCGTTTAGACTTGGGTTTTAATTAGATTAAAGTTAGCCATAGCCGCAACTTCGAGCTCTTCGTTTGTGTCATCCGACCAGGCCAAGACCTCATTGGAACCCTAACTTTCGTAATCATTCATCTTATATTCGCAATATCCAGATTGCAATTCTTAGTTCTTGCTTGTTCTTCGATCGCTTGCAGGAATTAGACCTTCGTGGTCAGGTTGATCGTGCATCCGCGGGATCAATAACCTCTCGGAGTTGGTTTAGCGATCGCTAAGGCGCAACGTCTTCGCACGTTCGTAGTCGGATCGTGAAAGTCGTCTCCACCATAATCGATCTCCACCATCTCATCGAAACATCGGGACACCTTCGCCTCTATTATAGGTTGTACACATAGTTGCATATCTAGAAAACCTAGATTTATTATTGAGCTTAATTTGTTAAGAAAGGCTTAAAAATTGTTAGTCGCCTATTCACCCCCCCTCTAGTCGACATTCCGACCCTTTCAATTGGTATTAGAGTTTCGTCTCTTATTAAGGTCTTTACTGCCTTAACAGGATGTCGCAAGGGGATAAACCGAAAGAGGATGAGTTACTAGGAGTTTCTTCGAACCCTCCCCTTTCTGAAAGGGTTCCAAGTACCGAGGGCTTCACGAACACGTTCGTGAAGGATGACTCGTCATCTATCTCTCGACATGAGTACAATGAAGGCATGTCCGCCATTAAGGCTCACATGAATAAAGTTACTAATATGCTTAGTAGTCTCATGTCGAGGATGCCCACGGAGGGCAACCCCACCATCACCCCCAACATTCCAACGTTGGGTGGGGGAGATGTCATCTCCCAAACTAGTGATGATGGTAGGAATGATAACCGATCCATTCCTCGTCTAGGGAATGGATCGGGTATTCATTCCGCGGTTGCTCATCCCGTTACCTATAACTCACTACCTCTTCCCGAGCCTCATTTTGCACATGCAGGCATTATTCCCATCCTTAACAAAGATGCTTATCCGGTTTGGGCTCATCGCATGAAGAGACATTTGAAGGGGTCCTCGGTGGAACTATGGCGCATCGTTGAGGAGGGATTCAATCCTCGTGACCGCCACAACTTGACCCCAAGAGAATATCGGGACAACATCACCAACGGTCAGGCTTTGCTTGTGATAGGAAATGGGTTTAAGGAAGAGCAAGACAATCTTGTCTGAAAGTGTGAAACGGCCAAACAGATGTGGGATCTTCTTGAGAAGACTCTCATGGGAAGTTCTAGCATACGATGCTCAAAGTTTGACATGATCCAAGATCAAGCCGGCCACTTTGTCAGGAATGTCCATCAAAGGTTGGTGGCCCTTGCAAACTCCATGACGGACCATGGGAGCATGGAAACCGATGATGGATGGATAAAAAGAAAGTTCATCACGACTATGCTCATACACAAGAAGCATATCACCAAGGTCATTCGTCAAAGGCCCGACTTCGCGAGTTGAGTTCATACCAAGTCTTGGATGAATTTGTTGCCATGGAAATCTTGGACTCCACGGCCGAGTTGAAATTGGCTCGCCAAAGTGGCACCAAGATGCCATCTCTCGCCTTGAAGACCAAGGAAGTTCAAGTTGAGGAAGATGAAGATGAAGAGGACGTTGGTCCGGAGGACAGCAAGTGATAGAGGCGAAGGTGTCCCGATGTTTCGATGAGATGGTGGAGATCGATTTTGGTGGAGTAGACTTTCACGACCCGACTACGAACGTGCGAAGACATTGCGCCTTAGCAATCGCTAAACCAACTCCGAGAGGTTATTGATCCCGCGGATGCACGATCAACCTGACCACGAAGGTCAATTCCTGCAAGCAATCGAAGAACAAGCAAGAACTAAGAATTGCAATCTGGATATTGCGAATATAAGATGAAAGATTAACAGAAGTTGGGGTTCCAATGCGGTCTTGGCCTGGTCGGACGACACAAACGAAGAACTCGAAGTTGCGGCTATGGCTAACTTCAATCTAATTAAAACCCAAGTCTAAACGACGCCCTAAGGGCTGTATATATGGGGGAACAGAGGGGATTTTCGTGACCCCTTGGAGGCGGGGTTCGAAAACAACCCTAACTTGGTTTCCCCACACATACGGACTCTAAAAACAGCCTATAATGTGGTATTTCGAAATTACATGGGCCCAGCCCAATATTAAGGTGACGCAGCACCTATAATTGCTCTTGGACGAAAATAATGAAGTGGCATCTCGTGTATTCCGTCCAAGCCTTCATGCATGCCTTATGGTGGCTTCAACGTGCGAAAATCCCCACTGGAAGCTCCACTGTACTTTCCCCTGCGCGCACCTTCTTCTCCATTCTTGATCCCGCTCCAACGACCATCCTTCTTGTCCATGCTAGGTCCTTCATTCATAAGCAAAACAAAAGTATCTAATTTAGGCAGCATCATATGTTCATGAACAATAGAAGGATTCGCAAGAAACGAAAGTACCTGATAATTTAGTTGACGTGCACGTGCTCTAGTAACTGGTCCAGTATGTGTAGTTGGTGAGGGTATTGGTGTAACATTAGTAGGGATGTCCTCATCATCCTCCCCTTCTTGAATTGAAGTCGTCCTCGACGGAAGCTCATCATCTTCTCCCAAATAAGGTTTCAAATCTGCAATGTTAAATGTGGGACTAACCCCAAAATCTGCAGGTAGCTCAAGTTTATATGCATTATCATTAATTTTCTGTAAAACCTTAAAGGGACCATCAGCTCGTGGCATTAACTTAGACTTGCGCAAATCAGGAAACCTATCTTTTCGTAGATGTAACCAAACAAGATCTCCTGGTTCAAATACAACATGCTTTCGACCCCTATCACCAGCAAGCTTGTATCTAGCATTCATGCGCTCAATGTTTTCTTTAGTTAACTCATGCATTTTTAATATCAATTCAGCACGTTGCTTAGCATCAAAATTCACCTTCTCCGAAGATGGAAGAGGCAGCAAATCAATAGGTGCACGAGGTAGAAAACCATAAACAATCTCAAAAGGGCACATTTTAGTGGTAGCATGCACTGAACGATTATAAGCAAATTCAATATGAGGTAAACATTCTTCCCACAGTTTCAAGTTACTTTTTAAAACAGCCCTAAGCATAGTAGACAATGTCCTATTGACCACTTCAGTTTGTCCATCAGTTTGGGGATGACATGTAGTACTAAAGAGTAGTTTAGTCCCCAACTTAGCCCATAAGCATCTCCAAAAATGGCTAAGAAACTTAGTATCACGATCCGAGACAATAGTATTGGGCACACCATGTAAACGAATAATCTCTCCAAAGAATAAATCAGCAACATTAGCAGCATCATCGCTTTTATGACATGGTATAAAATGTGCCATCTTAGAAAATCTATCCACGACAACAAATATGCTATCCCTCCCCTTCTTTGTTCGAGGCAAGACTAAAACAAAGTCCATGGATATGTCCTCCCACGGAACACTAGGTACAGGTAAAGGCATGTATAAACCATGAGGATTGAGTCGTGACTTAGCTTTTTGACATGTAGTGCAGCGAGCAACAAAACGCTCAACATCCCGTCTCATCTTTGGCCAAAAGAAATGTGGTAGCAAGTACATCCTCCGTCTTTTTCACGCCAAAATGTCCCATTAATCCTCCTCCATGCGCCTCCTGCAACAACAAAAGACGAATAGAGCTAGCTGGAATGCATAGCTTGTTAGAACGGAACACAAATCCATCATGAAGCACAAACTTGTTCCATGTTCTACCCTCTCTACAATTCTGCAATACATCTTTAAATTCCACATCATTTGCATATTGTTCTTTGATTGTCTCTAAACCGAATATCTTGAAGTCAAGTTGTGAAAGCATAGTATAACGACGAGACAAAGCATCAGCAATAATATTATCTTTCCCCTTCTTGTGTTTAATGACATAAGGGAAAGTCTCAATAAATTCAACCCACTTAGCATGTCTACGATTAAGTTTTGCTTGACTTCTTATGTGTTTCAAAGATTCATGATCAGAATGTATAACAAATTCTTTGGGCCATAAATAATGTTGCCAAGTTTCTAATGTCCGAACAAGAGCATATAATTCCTTATCATAAGTAGAATAGTTCAGACTAGGCCCACTCAATTTTTCAGAAAAGTATGCAACAGGTTTAGCATCTTGTAATAACACACCTCCCAAACCAATCCCACTAGCATCGCATTCAAGCTCAAAAGTCTTATTAAAATCAGGAAGTTGGAGCAAAGGAGCATGTGTTAACTTATCTTTCAATACCGTGAAAGCTTCTTCCTGTGCGGTACCCCAAGTAAAAGGCACATCCTTGCGTGTAAGCTCATTGAGAGGGGCAGCAATGGTGCTGAAATCTCTCACAAAACGCCTATAGAATCCAGCGAGGCCAAGAAAACTCCTCACTTGTGTGACCGTTTTGGGCTGCGGCCAACTCTCAATCGCCTCGATCTTGGCTTTATCAACTTCAATACCCTGTGGAGTAACAACATAGCCAAGAAACGATACTCGGTCGGTGCAAAGGTGCACTTCCCAAGGTTACCAAATAAACGTGCATTACGTAGAGCAATAAAAACAGCACGTAAATGATCCAAATGTTCCTCCAAAGATTTGCTATAAATCAGTATATCATCAAAATAGACTACCACAAATCGTCCAATGAAAGCACGTAAAACCTCGTTCATTAATCTCATGAAAGTGCTAGGTGCATTAGTTAACCCAAAAGGCATGACTAACCACTCATATAATCCAAACTTAGTTTTAAAAGCCGTTTTCCATTCATCTCCTAATTTCATGCGAATTTGATGGTATCCACTACGCAAATCAACTTTGGAAAACATGGTAGAGCCACTTAATTCATCAAGCATATCATCTAACCTAGGAATAGGATGACGATAACGAATAGTAATATTATTAATGGCTCGACAATCAACACACATACGCCATGTTCCATCCTTTTTAGGCACTAATATAACAGGAACAGCACAAGGACTAAGGGACTCACGTATGTAACCTTTGTCGAGTAGCTCTTGTACTTGATGCTGAATCTCCTTCGTCTCCTCCGGATTGGTACGGTATGGCGCACGGTTGGGCAACGAAGCACCGGGAATTAAGTCAATCTGATGCTCAATCCCTCGAATAGGTGGTAATCCCGGTGGTACGTCTTGTGGAAAGACGTCAATAAACTCCTGCAAAAGGTCAGTGACAACAGGAGGCAAAGAAGGAGGCAATTCCTCAAATGAAAACAAAGCTTCTTTGCACACAAAAGCATAGCACACATATTGACTAACATCCAAATCTGAAATATCAACCTTAGTAGCAAGCAAAGTTGGACTAGTCAATTTAATTTCATTAGAAACAGCAGAAGAAGATTTGCTATTAGTCTTATGTTGTTGCTCAAATTCTTTGGCTGCTATCTCATTCTCACTCTTATTTTTCTCCTGTTTTGCTTTACTAGCTCTAGCAAGATCATCTTTCACAATTTGTTCAGGAGACATAGGAAGTAAAGCAATATTTTTATCCTGATGAACTAGAGTAACCTGATTTGTCCTACCATGGTGTACAACATTCCTATCAAATTGCCATGGTCTACCAAGTAAAAGAGAGCATGCTTGCATGGGTACCACATCACAATCAACATAATCAGCATATGCAGCAATGCTAAAGTGCACACGAACAGAACGCGTTACCTTAATCTTACCACTATTGTTAAACCACTGAATATAGTACGGATGGGGGTGTGGTCTTGTGGTGAGAGATAGCTTCTCCACCAACTCCATGCTAGCCAAGTTGTTGCAACTCCCTCCGTCAATGATGATGCGAACCGAACGTTCTTTCACCACTCCCTTTGTGTGGAACAAATTATGCCTCTGGTTTTGCTCGGCCTGCGTTACCTGCACACTTAATACACGTTGAGCAACCAAACTAGCATATTTATCTGCATCATCAGGAGTCATATACTCTATATCATGAGCATCATCATGGGCACCCTGTTCCTCATGAGCAATGAGAACTAGAGTCTCCTCATCATAGTCGCTCGCTGACTCATACCCACCATCCGCCGTAATAGTCATCACACGCTTGGAGGGACAGTCTTTTGCGAAGTGACCTCCACCTTGGCACCTGCGACATTTAATATCACGATCTCGTGTTTGCCCTGTGGACGCCATGGATGAAGAAGAACTCGCCGCTGGACCACTCTGTGCACCCTTGAATGGTGGCGCTGGCTGTTTTGGTGGCTCCCTGTAAGAATGAGCGGCTGAAGTAGATGGTGGCGCAGCAGGACGTGTGGATGTAGAAGCTCCACGCGATGTCCATGATGTATTTCGTCCTGCAGAAAAGTTAGGTCTCGTAGCGGCCTGTCGATCCTGCACTTCACGTTCAGCTTTACAAGCAAGATGAAACAAACGAGTGATAGTAGCAAAGTCCTTGTATTCTAGAATAGTTTGTATCTCCCTGTTTAAGCCACCCATAAAACGATCAAGCATAGCTTCATTATCCTCTACTAGGCCACATCTAATCAATCCAGTTTGTAATTCTTGATAATATTCCTCTACAGAATTTTTTCCTTGTCTCAAACGCTGTAATTTTTGTAACAATTCACGTTGATAATAAGGAGGAACCCAGCGAGTACGCATAGCATCTTTTAAAGCAGCCCAAGTAGTTGGAATATTATTAGCATGCAATCTACAATGTTCAGACCACCAAATAGATGCAAAGCCCGTGAATTCACAAACAGCAGCAGTGACACGTCTATTCTCAGGATATTGTAAACATGTAAAACGTTGTTCAGTTTCTAACTCCCAAGTAAGATAAGCATCAGGAATATATCTACCCTCAAACGGCTTAAGATTCAATTTAAGTTTAGGCACATGTTCATCATCGCGTACCTGAGGGGGTGGTTGGTGTCGACCGTGGCGAATGTTGGGACGTGGACGTCCAGCTGGCTGCTCATAGGCCGCTTCCTGTTCCACCTCCTCCTCGTAATCACCCTCGTAGTTGTCGTCCTGGCTGACGTCAGAAGCAGCAGCAGGAGCAGTAGCAGGTACTGCAGCAGCAGGAGGAGCACCAATACCAGCAGCTTGTCCTCGCGGAAACAGAATACGTCGTGCACGTGGTAGTGGCGGTGGCTGTGGCTGTGCTGAAGGTAGGCGTGCGATCAACTCAGTAAACTTGGCGTCGAGCTTGGTGTCGATCATCTTCTCCACGCCATCAATCGCCTCTGTAAATCTGGTCTCGATGTCCTGCACCTGTTGAGACATCATACGTGCAAATTTATCATGTAGCTCCTTGTTTGTCATGTTCTCCCAATCGGGTGCATCCCGCGCCACTTCAACATGTGATCCTGGCATGGTTAGCAGAAATAGAAAACACACAGGAATATGATCCTACTTCTACTAATGGGATGGATGTGGGGTGGTGGAAAGCACAAATCCGTCAAGCTGTTCTTACGTTCTTACCGATTCTTACCTAGCAGCAGGTGGTGATGTACAACCAACGGGTCAAAACTCTCAGAGATATGGTAGAGCGATGGCCAGGAGGTGTCAAAACGCACGATGTAGAAAATATGTGGAGCTGTAGGTAGGCTTGACAAATATGGTAGCAAAAAGATCAACAGTAATCAAAACAGAGATGCAAAGCTGAATAAACACTCAACGTCGGTACTGTGCTGATCCTAGGCTAGACCGTACTAGAGACGCGAGCCTAAAACACCAACGAAAGCACGGCGCGGCACGTAACAACTGTGAAGCACACTCTGAATTTTTTGTTCTCTCTTTTTTTTTTTTTTGAATCTAATTAACTCAAAACTAATCTGGCTACGGAACGAGCACAAACCGAACAGGTGATGGAACTCAACTCGGATCGGTAGGTTGTGGTGGTGTGTATGGACTCGGCTTGGCGGAACGTGGTGGTGTATCTGGACTCGGATTGGCGGAACGTGGTGGTGTACTACTGTGCGGCGGCGGCGTGACAAACTGTGATCAGAACTCGAAACTCTAGGGTAACTAGACGCTAAGATCAGCAACTCGACACAACGATGCAACCGCAAATTCAACAATGCAAACTACTGTAAAGAAAACTGGACAAAGGCTCTGACTGTTTTGGGACGTGATGATCTAACCCTAATTTTTTGTTGTTGGCTTTTTCGTGGACTGTAGGTATGAAGAACAGAACCAATCTAGACTACGAAAACTGGTAAATCTCACCGAGCAACCTGGAAATCTGATACCACTTGATAGAGGCGAAGGTGTCCCGATGTTTCGATGAGATGGTGGAGATCGATTTTGGTGGAGTAGACTTTCACGACCCGACTACGAACGTGCGAAGACGTTGCGCCTTAGCAATCGCTAAACCAACTCCGAGAGGTTATTGATCCCGCGGATGCACGATCAACCTGACCACGAAGGTCAATTCCTGCAAGCAATCGAAGAACAAGCAAGAACTAAGAATTGCAATCTGGATATTGCGAATATAAGATGAAAGATTAACAGAAGTTGGGGTTCCAATGCGGTCTTGGCCTGGTCGGACGACACAAACGAAGAACTCGAAGTTGCGGCTATGGCTAACTTAAATCTAATTAAAACCCAAGTCTAAACGACGCCCTAAGGGCTGTATATATGGGGGAACAGAGGGGATTTTCGTGACCCCTTGGAGGCGGGGTCCGAAAACAACCCTAACTTGGTTTCCCCACACATACGGACTCTAAAAACAGCCTATAATGTGGTATTTCGAAATTACATGGGCCCAGCCCAATATTAAGGTGACGCAGCACCTATAATTGCTCTTGGACGAAAATAATGAAGTGGCATCTCGTGTATTCCGTCCAAGCCTTCATGCATGCCTTATGGTGGCTTCAACGTGCGAAAATCCCCACTGGAAGCTCCACTGTACTTTCCCCTGCGCGCACCTTCTTCTCCATTCTTGATCCCGCTCCAACGACCATCCTTCTTGTCCATGCTAGGTCCTTCATTCATAAGCAAAACAAAAGTATCTAATTTAGGCAGCATCATATGTTCATGAACAATAGAAGGATTCGCAAGAAACGAAAGTACCTGATAATTTAGTTGACGTGCACGTGCTCTAGTAACTGGTCCAGTATGTGTAGTTGGTGAGGGTATTGGTGTAACATTAGTAGGGATGTCCTCATCAGCAAGTATGCTTACAATGAGCACATGGATCTAGCCTCAAGATAATTTTGGGGCAACAAGAAGAAATTCAAGTCCAACACAAGTAGCTTCAATCCAAAGGGCCAAAGGATAAGGACTTGCTTCAATTGTGGTAATGTGAGTCATTTTGTTGCGGATTGTCCATATGAGAAGAGAGAAGACCATGGTGGCAAGCTCATCCGTAAGGACAAGAACAAGTCACCATTGAACAAGAACTTTGTGAAGAAGAAGCCACAACGTGTGATAGAGGCGAAGGTGTCCCGATGTTTCGATGAGATGATGGAGATCGATTTTTGGTGGAGTAGACTTTCACGACCCGACTACGAACGTGCGAAGACGTTGCGCCTTAGCGATCGCTAAACCAACTCCGAGAGGTTATTGATCCCGCGGATGCACGATCAACCTGACCACGAAGGTCTAATTCCTGCAAGCAATCGAAGAACAAGCAAGAACTAAGAATTGCAATCTGGATATTGCGAATATAAGATGAATGATTACGAAAGTTGGGGTTCCAATGAGGTCTTGGCCTGGTCGGATGACACAAACGAAGAGCTCGAAGTTGCGGCTATGGCTAACTTTAATCTAATTAAAACCCAAGTCTAAACGACGCCCTAAGGGCTGTATATATGGGGGAACAGAGGGGATTTTCGTGACCCCTTGGAGGTGGGGTCCGAAAACAACCCTAACTCGGTTTCCCCACACATACGGACTCTAAAAACTGCCTATAATGTGGTATTTCGAAATTACATGGGCCCAGCCCAATATTAAGGTGACGCAGCACCTATAATTGCTCTTGGACGAAAATAATGAAGTGGCATCTCGTGTATTCCGTCCAAGCCTTCATGCATGCCTTATGGTGGCTTCAACGTGCGAAAATCCCCACTGGAAGCTCCACTGTACTTTCCCCCGCGCACACCTTCTTCTCCATTCTTGATCCCGCTCCAATGACCATCCTTCTTGTCCATGCTAGGTCCTTCATTCATAAGCAAAACAAAAGTATCTAATTTAGGCAGCATCATATGTTCATGAACAATAGAAGGATTCGCAAGAAACGAAAGTACCTGATAATTTAGTTGACGTGCACGTGCTCTAGTAACTGGTCCAGTATGTGTAGTTGGTGAGGGTATGGATGTAACATTAGTAGGGATGTCCTCATCATCCTCCCCTTCTTGAATTGAAGTCGTCCTCGACGGAAGCTCATCATCTTCTCCCAAATAAGGTTTCAAATCTGCAATGTTAAATGTGGGACTAACCCCAAAATCTGCAGGTAGCTCAAGTTTATATGCATTATCATTAATTTTCTGTAAAACCTTAAAGGGACCATCAGCTCGTGGCATTAACTTAGACTTGCGCAAATCAGGAAACCTATCTTTTCGTAGATGTAACCAAACAAGATCTCCTAGTTCAAATACAACATTGATAGAGGCGAAGGTGTCCCGATGTTTCGATGAGATGGTGGAGATCGATTTTTGGTGGAGTAGACTTTCACGACCCGACTACGAACGTGCGAAGACGTTGCGCCTTAGCGATCGCTAAACCAACTCCGAGAGGTTATTGATCCCGCGGGTGCACGATCAACCTGACCACGAAGGTCAATTCCTGCAAGCAATCGAAGAACAAGCAAGAACTAAGAATTGCAATCTGGATATTGCGAATATAAGATGAAAGATTAACAGAAGTTGGGGTTCCAATGCGGTCTTGGCCTGGTCGGACGACACAAACGAAGAACTCGAAGTTGCGGCTATGGCTAACTTAAATCTAATTAAAACCCAAGTCTAAACGACGCCCTAAGGGCTGTATATATGGGGGAACAGAGGGGATTTTCGTGACCCCTTGGAGGTGGGGTCCGAAAACAACCCTAACTCGGTTTCCCCATACATACGGACTCTAAAAACAGCCTAGAAGGTGGTATTTCGAAATTACATGGGCCCAGCCCAATATTAAGGTGACGCAGCACCTATAATTGCCCTTGGACGAAAATAATGAAGTGGCATCTCGCGTATTTCGTCCAAGACTTCATGCGCGCCTTATGGTGGCTTCAAAGTGCGATAATCACCACTGGAAGCTCCGCTGTCCTTTCCCGCGCGCGCACCTTCTTCTCCATGCTTAATCCCGCTCCAATGACCATCCTTCTTGTCCATGCTAGGTCCTTCATTCATAAGCAAAACAAAAGTATCTAATTTAGGCAGCATCATATGTTCATGAACAATAGAAGGATTCGCAAGAAACGAAAGTACCTGATAATTTAGTTGACGTGCACGAGCTCTAGTAACTGGTCCAATATGTGTAGTTGGTGAGGATATGGGTGTAACATTAGCAGGGATGTCCTCATCATCCTCCCCTTCTTGAATTGAAGTCGTCCTCAACGGAAGCTCATCATCTTCTCCCAAATAAGGCTTCAAATCTGCAATATTAAATGTGGGACTAACCCCAAAGGCTGCAGGTAGCTCAAGTTTATATGCATTATCATTAATTTTCTTCAAAACCTTAAAGGGACCATCAGCTCGAGGCATTAACTTAGACTTGCGCAAATCAGGAAACCTATCTTTACGTAGATGTAACCAAACAAGATCTCCGGGTTCAAACACAACATGCTTTCGACCCCTATCACCAGCAAGCTTGTATCTAGCATTCATGCGCTCAATGTTTTCTTTAGTTAACTCATGCATTTTTAATATCAATTCAGCACGTTGCTTAGCATCAAAATTAACCTTCTCCGAAGATGGAAGAGGTAGCAAATCAATAGGTGCACGAGGTAGAAAACCATAAACAATCTCAAAAGGGCACATTTTAGTGGTAGAATGCAATGAACGATTATAAGCAAATTCAATATGAGGTAAACATTCTTCCCACAGTTTCAAGTTACTTTTTAAAACAGCCCTAAGCATAGTAGACAATGTCCTATTGACCACTTCAGTTTGTCCATCAGTTTGGGGATGACATGTAGTACTAAAAAGTAGTTTAGTCCCCAACTTAGCCCATAAGCATCTCCAAAAATGGCTAAGAAACTTAGTATCACGATCCGAGACAATAGTATTGGGCACACCATGTAAACGAATAATCTCTCCAAAGAATAAATCAGCAACATTAGCAGCATCATCGCTTTTATTACATGGTATAAAATGTGCCATCTTAGAAAATCTATCCACGACAACAAATATGCTATCCCTCCCCTTCTTTGTTCGAGGCAAGCCTAAAACAAAGTCCATGGATATGTCCTCCCACGGAACACTAGGTACAGGTAAAGGCATGTATAAACCATGAGGATTGAGTCGTGACTTAGCTTTTTGACATGTAGTGCAGCGAGCAACAAAACGCTCAACATCCCGTCTCATCTTTGGCCAAAAGAAATGTGTAGCAAGTACGTCCTCCGTCTTTTTCACGCCAAAATGTCCCATTAATCCTCCTCCATGCGCCTCCTGCAACAACAAAAGACGAATAGAGCTAGCTGGAATGCATAGCTTGTTAGAACGGAACACAAATCCATCATTAAGCACAAACTTGTTCCATGTTCTACCCTCTCTACAATTCTGCAATACATCTTTAAATTCCGCATCATTTGCATATTGTTCTTTGATTGTCTCTAAACCGAATATCTTGAAGTCAAGTTGTGAAAGCATAGTATAACGACGAGACAAAGCATCAGCAATAATATTATCTTTCCCCTTCTTGTGTTTAATGACATAAGGGAAAGTCTCAATAAATTCAACCCACTTAGCATGTCTACGATTAAGTTTTGCTTGACTTCTTATGTGTTTCAAAGATTCATGATCAGAATGTATAACAAATTCTTTGGGCCATAAATAATGTTGCCAAGTTTCTAATGTCCGAACAAGAGCATATAATTCCTTATCATAAGTAGAATAGTTCAGACTAGGCCCACTCAATTTTTCAGAAAAGTATGCAACAGGTTTAGCATCTTGTAATAACACACCTCCCAAACCAATCCCACTAGCATCGCATTCAAGCTCAAAAGTCTTATTAAAATCAGGAAGTTGGAGCAAAGGAGCATGTGTTAACTTATCTTTCAATACCGTGAAAGCTTCTTCCTGTGCGGTACCCCAAGTAAAAGGCACATCCTTGCGTGTAAGCTCATTGAGAGGGGCAGCAATGGTGCTGAAATCTCTCACAAAACGCCTATAGAATCCAGCGAGGCCAAGAAAACTTCGCACTTGTGTGACCTTTTTGGGCTGCGGCCAATTCTCAATCGCCTCGATCTTGGCTGTATCAACTTCAATACCCTGTGGAGTAACAACATAGCCAAGAAACGATACTCGGGCGGTGCAAAAGGTGCACTTCCCAAGGTTACCAAATAAACGTGCATTACGTAGAGCAATAAAAACAGCACGTAAATGATCCAAATGTTCCTCCAAAGATTTGCTATAAATCAGTATATCATCAAAATAGACTACCACAAATCGTCCAATGAAAGCACGTAAAACCTCGTTCATTAATCTCATGAAAGTGCTAGGTGCATTAGTTAACCCAAAAGGCATGACTAACCACTCATATAATCCAAACTTAGTTTTAAAAGCCGTTTTCCATTCATCTCCTAATTTCATGCGAATTTGATGGTATCCACTACGCAAATCAACTTTGGAAAACATGGTAGAGCCACTTAATTCATCAAGCATATCATCTAACCTAGGAATAGGATGACGATAACGAATAGTAATATTATTAATGGCTCGACAATCAACACACATACGCCATGTTCCATCCTTTTTAGGCACTAATATAACAGGAACAGCACAAGGACTAAGGGACTCACGTATGTAACCTTTGTCGAGTAGCTCTTATACTTGACGCTGAATCTCCGTCGTCTCCTCCGGATTGGTACGGTATGGCGCACGGTTGGGCAACGAAGCACCGGGAATTAAGTCAATCTGATGCTCAATCCCTCGAATAAGTGGTAATCCCGGTGGTACGTCTTGTGGAAAGACGTCAATAAACTCCTGCAAAAGGTCAGTGACAACAGGAGGCAAAGAAGGAGGCAATTCCTCAAATGAAAACAAAGCTTCTTTGCAGACAAAAGCATAGCACACATATTGACTAACATCCAAATCTGAAATATCAACCTTAGTAGCAAGCAAAGTTGGACTAGTCAATTTAATTTCATTAGAAACAGCAGAAGAAGATTTGCTATTAGTCTTATGTTGTTGCTCAAATTCTTTGGCTGCTATCTCATTCTCACTCTTATTTTTCTCCTGTTTTGCTTTACTAGCTCTAGCAAGATCATCTTTCACAATTTGTTCAGGAGACATAGGAAGTAAAGCAATATTTTTATCCTGATGAACTAGAGTAACCTGATTTGTCCTACCATGGTGTACAACATTCCTATCAAATTGCCATGGTCTACCAAGTAAAAGAGAGCATGCTTGCATGGGTACCACATCACAATCAACATAATCAGCATATGCAGCAATGCTAAAGTGCACACGAACAGAACGCGTTACCTTAATCTTACCACTATTGTTAAACCACTGAATATAGTACGGATGGGGGTGTGGTCTTGTGGTGAGAGATAGCTTCTCCACCAACTCCATGCTAGCCAAGTTGTTGCAACTCCCTCCGTCAATGATGATGCGAACCGAACGTTCTTTCACCACTCCCTTTGTGTGGAACAAATTATGCCTCTGGTTTTGCTCGGCCTGCGTTACCTGCACACTTAATACACGTTGAGCAACCAAACTAGCATATTTATCTGCATCATCAGGAGTCATATACTCTATATCATGAGCATCATCATGGGCACCCTGTTCCTCATGAGCAATGAGAACTAGAGTCTCCTCATCATAGTCGCTCGCTGACTCATACCCACCATCCGCCGTAATAGTCATCACACGCTTGGAGGGACAGTCTTTTGCGAAGTGACCTCCACCTTGGCACCTGCGACATTTAATATCACGATCTCGTGTTTGCCCTGTGGACGCCATGGATGAAGAAGAACTCGCCGCTGGACCACTCTGTGCACCCTTGAATGGTGGCGCTGGCTGTTTTGGTGGCTCCCTGTAAGAATGAGCGGCTGAAGTAGATGGTGGCGCAGCAGGACGTGTGGATGTAGAAGCTCCACGCGATGTCCATGATGTATTTCGTCCTGCAGAAAAGTTAGGTCTCGTAGCGGCCTGTCGATCCTGCACTTCACGTTCAGCTTTACAAGCAAGATGAAACAAACGAGTGATAGTAGCAAAGTCCTTGTATTCTAGAATAGTTTGTATCTCCCTGTTTAAGCCACCCATAAAACGATCAAGCATAGCTTCATTATCCTCTACTAGGCCACATCTAATCAATCCAGTTTGTAATTCTTGATAATATTCCTCTACAGAATTTTTTCCTTGTCTCAAACGCTGTAATTTTTGTAACAATTCACGTTGATAATAAGGAGGAACCCAGCGATTACGCATAGCATCTTTTAAAGCAGCCCAAGTAGTTGGAATATTATTAGCATGCAATCTACAATGTTCAGACCACCAAATAGATGCAAAGCCCGTGAATTCACAAACAGCAGCAGTGACACGTCTATTCTCAGGATATTGTAAACATGTAAAACGTTGTTCAGTTTCTAACTCCCAAGTAAGATAAGCATCAGGAATATATCTACCCTCAAACGGCTTAAGATTCAATTTAAGTTTAGGCACATGTTCATCATCGCGTACCTGAGGGGGTGGTTGGTGTCGACCGTGGCGAATGTTGGGACGTGGACGTCCAGCTGGCTGCTCATAGGCCGCTTCCTGTTCCACCTCCTCCTCGTAATCACCCTCGTAGTTGTCGTCCTGGCTGACGTCAGAAGCAGCAGCAGGAGCAGTAGCAGGTACTGCAGCAGCAGCAGGAGCACCAATACCAGCAGCTTGTCCTCGCGGAAACAGAATACGTCGTGCACGTGGTAGTGGCGGTGGCTGTGGCTGTGCTGAAGGTAGGCGTGCGATCAACTCAGTAAACTTGGCGTCGAGCTTGGTGTCGATCATCTTCTCCACGCCATCAATCGCCTCTGTAAATCTGGTCTCGATGTCCTGCACCTGTTGAGACATCATACGTGCAAATTTATCATGTAGCTCCTTGTTTGTCATGTTCTCCCAATCGGGTGATCCCGCGCCACTTCAACATGTGATCCTGGCATGGTTAGCAGAAATAGAAAACACACAGGAATATGATCCTACTTCTACTAATGGGATGGATGTGGGGTGGTGGAAAGCACAAATCCGTCAAGCTGTTCTTACGTTCTTACCGATTCTTACCTAGCAGCAGGTGGTGATGTACAACCAACGGGTCAAAACTCTCAGAGATATGGTAGAGCGATGGCCAGGAGGTGTCAAAACGCACGATGTAGAAAATATGTGGAGCTGTAGGTAGGCTTGACAAATATGGTAGCAAAAAGATCAACAGTAATCAAAACAGAGATGCAAAGCTGAATAAACACTCAACGTCGGTACTGTGCTGATCCTAGGCTAGACCGTACTAGAGACGCGAGCCTAAAACACCAACGAAAGCACGGCGCGGCACGTAACAACTGTGAAGCACACTCTGAATTTTTTGTTCTCTCTTTTTTTTTTTTTTTTTGAATCTAATTAACTCAAAACTAATCTGGCTACGGAACGAGCACAAACCGAACAGGTGATGGAACTCAACTCGGATCGGTAGGTTGTGGTGGTGTGTATGGACTCGGCTTGGCGGAACGTGGTGGTGTATCTGGACTCGGATTGGCGGAACGTGGTGGTGTACTACTGTGCGGCGGCGGCGTGACAAACTGTGATCAGAACTCGAAACTCTAGGGTAACTAGACGCTAAGATCAGCAACTCGACACAACGATGCAACCGCAAATTCAACAATGCAAACTACTGTAAAGAAAACTGGACAAAGGCTCGGACTGTTTTGGGACGTGATGATCTAACCCTAATTTTTTGTTGTTGGCTTTTTCGTGGACTGTAGGTATGAAGAACAGAACCAATCTAGACTACGAAAACTGGTAAATCTCACCGAGCAACCTGGAAATCTGATACCACTTGATAGAGGCGAAGGTGTCCCGATGTTTCGATGAGATGGTGGAGATCGATTTTGGTGGAGTAGACTTTCACGACCCGACTACGAACGTGCGAAGACGTTGCGCCTTAGCAATCGCTAAACCAACTCCGAGAGGTTATTGATCCCGCGGATGCACGATCAACCTGACCACGAAGGTCAATTCCTGCAAGCAATCGAAGAACAAGCAAGAACTAAGAATTGCAATCTGGATATTGCGAATATAAGATGAAAGATTAACAGAAGTTGGGGTTCCAATGCGGTCTTGGCCTGGTCGGACGACACAAACGAAGAACTCGAAGTTGCGGCTATGGCTAACTTAAATCTAATTAAAACCCAAGTCTAAACGACGCCCTAAGGGCTGTATATATGGGGGAACAGAGGGGATTTTCGTGACCCCTTGGAGGCGGGGTCCGAAAACAACCCTAACTTGGTTTCCCCACACATACGGACTCTAAAAACAGCCTATAATGTGGTATTTCGAAATTACATGGGCCCAGCCCAATATTAAGGTGACGCAGCACCTATAATTGCTCTTCGACGAAAATAATGAAGTGGCATCTCGTGTATTCCGTCCAAGCCTTCATGCATGCCTTATGGTGGCTTCAACGTGCGAAAATCCCCACTGGAAGCTCCACTGTACTTTCCCCTGCGCGCACCTTCTTCTCCATTCTTGATCCCGCTCCAACGACCATCCTTCTTGTCCATGCTAGGTCCTTCATTCATAAGCAAAACAAAAGTATCTAATTTAGGCAGCATCATATGTTCATGAACAATAGAAGGATTCGCAAGAAACGAAAGTACCTGATAATTTAGTTGACGTGCACGTGCTCTAGTAACTGGTCCAGTATGTGTAGTTGGTGAGGGTATTGGTGTAACATTAGTAGGGATGTCCTCATCAGCAAGTATGCTTACAATGAGCACATGGATCTAGCCTCAAGATAATTTTGGGGCAACAAGAAGAAATTCAAGTCCAACACAAGTAGCTTCAATCCAAAGGGCCAAAGGATAAGGACTTGCTTCAATTGTGGTAATGTGAGTCATTTTGTTGCGGATTGTCCATATGAGAAGAGAGAAGACCATGGTGGCAAGCTCATCCGTAAGGACAAGAACAAGTCACCATTGAACAAGAACTTTGTGAAGAAGAAGCCACAACGTGTGATAGAGGCGAAGGTGTCCCGATGTTTCGATGAGATGATGGAGATCGATTTTTGGTGGAGTAGACTTTCACGACCCGACTACGAACGTGCGAAGACGTTGCGCCTTAGCGATCGCTAAACCAACTCCGAGAGGTTATTGATCCCGCGGATGCACGATCAACCTGACCACGAAGGTCTAATTCCTGCAAGCAATCGAAGAACAAGCAAGAACTAAGAATTGCAATCTGGATATTGCGAATATAAGATGAATGATTACGAAAGTTGGGGTTCCAATGAGGTCTTGGCCTGGTCGGATGACACAAACGAAGAGCTCGAAGTTGCGGCTATGGCTAACTTTAATCTAATTAAAACCCAAGTCTAAACGACGCCCTAAGGGCTGTATATATGGGGGAACAGAGGGGATTTTCGTGACCCCTTGGAGGTGGGGTCCGAAAACAACCCTAACTCGGTTTCCCCACACATACGGACTCTAAAAACTGCCTATAATGTGGTATTTCGAAATTACATGGGCCCAGCCCAATATTAAGGTGACGCAGCACCTATAATTGCTCTTGGACGAAAATAATGAAGTGGCATCTCGTGTATTCCGTCCAAGCCTTCATGCATGCCTTATGGTGGCTTCAACGTGCGAAAATCCCCACTGGAAGCTCCACTGTACTTTCCCCCGCGCACACCTTCTTCTCCATTCTTGATCCCGCTCCAATGACCATCCTTCTTGTCCATGCTAGGTCCTTCATTCATAAGCAAAACAAAAGTATCTAATTTAGGCAGCATCATATGTTCATGAACAATAGAAGGATTCGCAAGAAACGAAAGTACCTGATAATTTAGTTGACGTGCACGTGCTCTAGTAACTGGTCCAGTATGTGTAGTTGGTGAGGGTATGGATGTAACATTAGTAGGGATGTCCTCATCATCCTCCCCTTCTTGAATTGAAGTCGTCCTCGACGGAAGCTCATCATCTTCTCCCAAATAAGGTTTCAAATCTGCAATGCTAATGTGGGACTAACCCCAAAATCTGCAGGTAGCTCAAGTTTATATGCATTATCATTAATTTTCTGTAAAACCTTAAAGGGACCATCAGCTCGTGGCATTAACTTAGACTTGCGCAAATCAGGAAACCTATCTTTTCGTAGATGTAACCAAACAAGATCTCCTAGTTCAAATACAACATGCTTTCGACCCCTATCACCAGCAAGCTTGTATCTAGCATTCATGCGCTCAATGTTTTCTTTAGTTAACACATGCATTTTTAATATCAACTCAGCACGTTGCTTAGCATCAAAATTCACCTTCTCCGAAGATGGAAGAGGCAGCAAATCAATAGGTGCACGAGGTAGAAAACCATAAACAATCTCAAAAGGGCACATTTTAGAGGTAGAATGCACTGAACGATTATAAGCAAATTCAATATGAGGTAAACATTCTTCCCACAGTTTCAAGTTACTTTTTAAAACAGCCCTAAGCATAGTAGACAATGTCCTATTGACCACTTCAGTTTGTCCATCAGTTTGGGGATGACATGTAGTACTAAAAAGTAGTTTAGTCCCCAACTTAGCCCATAAGCATCTCCAAAAATGGCTAAGAAACTTAGTATCACGATCCGAGACAATAGTATTGGGCACACCATGTAAACGAATAATCTCTCCAAAGAATAAATCAGCAACATTAGCAGCATCATCGCTTTTATTACATGGTATAAAATGTGCCATCTTAGAAAATCTATCCACGACAACAAATATGCTATCCCTCCCCTTCTTTGTTCGAGGCAAGCCTAAAACAAAGTCCATGGATATGTCCTCCCACGGAACACTAGGTACAGGTAAAGGCATGTATAAACCATGAGGATTGAGTCGTGACTTAGCTTTTTGACATGTAGTGCAGCGAGCAACAAAACGCTCAACATCCCGTCTCATCTTTGGCCAAAAGAAATGTGTAGCAAGTACGTCCTCCGTCTTTTTCACGCCAAAATGTCCCATTAATCCTCCTCCATGCGCCTCCTGCAACAACAAAAGACGAATAGAGCTAGCTGGAATGCATAGCTTGTTAGAACGGAACACAAATCCATCATTAAGCACAAACTTGTTCCATGTTCTACCCTCTCTACAATTCTGCAATACATCTTTAAATTCCGCATCATTTGCATATTGTTCTTTGATTGTCTCTAAACCGAATATCTTGAAGTCAAGTTGTGAAAGCATAGTATAACGACGAGACAAAGCATCAGCAATAATATTATCTTTCCCCTTCTTGTGTTTAATGACATAAGGGAAAGTCTCAATAAATTCAACCCACTTAGCATGTCTACGATTAAGTTTTGCTTGACTTCTTATGTGTTTCAAAGATTCATGATCAGAATGTATAACAAATTCTTTGGGCCATAAATAATGTTGCCAAGTTTCTAATGTCCGAACAAGAGCATATAATTCCTTATCATAAGTAGAATAGTTCAGACTAGGCCCACTCAATTTTTCAGAAAAGTATGCAACAGGTTTAGCATCTTGTAATAACACACCTCCCAAACCAATCCCACTAGCATCGCATTCAAGCTCAAAAGTCTTATTAAAATCAGGAAGTTGGAGCAAAGGAGCATGTGTTAACTTATCTTTCAATACCGTGAAAGCTTCTTCCTGTGCGGTACCCCAAGTAAAAGGCACATCCTTGCGTGTAAGCTCATTGAGAGGGGCAGCAATGGTGCTGAAATCTCTCACAAAACGCCTATAGAATCCAGCGAGGCCAAGAAAACTTCGCACTTGTGTGACCTTTTTGGGCTGCGGCCAATTCTCAATCGCCTCGATCTTGGCTGTATCAACTTCAATACCCTGTGGAGTAACAACATAGCCAAGAAACGATACTCGGGCGGTGCAAAAGGTGCACTTCCCAAGGTTACCAAATAAACGTGCATTACGTAGAGCAATAAAAACAGCACGTAAATGATCCAAATGTTCCTCCAAAGATTTGCTATAAATCAGTATATCATCAAAATAGACTACCACAAATCGTCCAATGAAAGCACGTAAAACCTCGTTCATTAATCTCATGAAAGTGCTAGGTGCATTAGTTAACCCAAAAGGCATGACTAACCACTCATATAATCCAAACTTAGTTTTAAAAGCCGTTTTCCATTCATCTCCTAATTTCATGCGAATTTGATGGTATCCACTACGCAAATCAACTTTGGAAAACATGGTAGAGCCACTTAATTCATCAAGCATATCATCTAACCTAGGAATAGGATGACGATAACGAATAGTAATATTATTAATGGCTCGACAATCAACACACATACGCCATGTTCCATCCTTTTTAGGCACTAATATAACAGGAACAGCACAAGGACTAAGGGACTCACGTATGTAACCTTTGTCGAGTAGCTCTTATACTTGACGCTGAATCTCCGTCGTCTCCTCCGGATTGGTACGGTATGGCGCACGGTTGGGCAACGAAGCACCGGGAATTAAGTCAATCTGATGCTCAATCCCTCGAATAAGTGGTAATCCCGGTGGTACGTCTTGTGGAAAGACGTCAATAAACTCCTGCAAAAGGTCAGTGACAACAGGAGGCAAAGAAGGAGGCAATTCCTCAAATGAAAACAAAGCTTCTTTGCAGACAAAAGCATAGCACACATATTGACTAACATCCAAATCTGAAATATCAACCTTAGTAGCAAGCAAAGTTGGACTAGTCAATTTAATTTCATTAGAAACAGCAGAAGAAGATTTGCTATTAGTCTTATGTTGTTGCTCAAATTCTTTGGCTGCTATCTCATTCTCACTCTTATTTTTCTCCTGTTTTGCTTTACTAGCTCTAGCAAGATCATCTTTCACAATTTGTTCAGGAGACATAGGAAGTAAAGCAATATTTTTATCCTGATGAACCAGAGTAAACTGATTTGTCCTACCATGGTGTACAACATTCCTATCAAATTGCCATGGTCTACCAAGTAAAAGAGAGCATGCTTGCATGGGTACCACATCACAATCAACATAATCAGCATAAGCAGCAATGCTAAAGTGCACACGAACAGAACGCGTTACCTTAATCTTACCACTATTGTTAAACCACTGAATATAGTACGGATGGGGGTGTGGTCTTGTGGTGAGAGATAGCTTCTCCACCAACTCCATGCTAGCCAAGTTGTTGCAACTCCCTCCGTCAATGATGATGCGAACCGAACGTTCTTTCACCACTCCCTTTGTGTGGAACAAATTATGCCTCCGGTTTTGCTCGGCCTTCGTTACCTGCACACTTAATACACGTTGAGCAACCAAACTAGCATATTTATCTGCGTCATCAGGAGTCATATACTCTATATCATGAGCATCATCATGGGCACCCTGTTCCTCATGAGCAATGAGAACTAGAGTCTCCTCATCATAGTCACTCGCTGACTCATACCCACCATCCGCCGTAATAGTCATCACACGCTTGGAGGGACAGTCTTTTGCGAAGTGACCTCCACCTTGGCACCTGCGACATTTAATATCACGATCTCGTGTTTGCCCTGTGGACGCCATGGATGAAGAAGAACTCGCCGCCGGACCACTCTGTGCACCCTTGAATGGTGGCGCTGGCTGTTTTGGTGGCTCCCTGTAAGAATGAGCGGCTGAAGTAGATGGTGGCGCAGCAGGACGTGTGGATGTAGAAGCTCCACGCGATGTCCATGATGTATTTCGTCCTGCAGAAAAGTTAGGTCTTGTAGCGGCCTGTCGATCCTACACTTCACGTTCAGCTTTACAAGAAAGATGAAACAAACGAGTGATAGTAGCAAAGTCCTTGTATTCTAGAATAGTTTGTATCTCCCTGTTTAAGCCACCCATAAAACGTGCAAGCATAGCTTCATTATCCTCTACTAGGCCACATCTAATCAATCCAGTTTGTAATTCTTGATAATATTCCTCTACAGAATTTTTTCCTTGTCTCAAACGCTGTAATTTTTGTAACAATTCACGTTGATAATAAGGAGGAACCCAGCGAGTACGCATAGCATCTTTTAAAGCAGCCCAAGTAGTTGGAATATTATTAGCATGCAATCTACAATGTTCAGACCACCAAATAGATGCAAAGCCCGTGAATTCACAAACAGCAGCAGTAACACGTCTATTCTCAGGATATTGTAAACATGTAAAACGTTGTTCAGTTTCTAACTCCCAAGTAAGATAAGCATCAGGAATATATCTACCCTCAAACGGCTTAAGATTCAATTTAAGTTTAGGCACGTGTTCATCATCGCGTACCTGAGGGGGTGGTTGGTGTCGACCGTGGCGAATGTTGGGACGTGGACGTCCAGCTGGCTGCTCATAGGCCGCTTCCTGTTCCACCTCCTCCTCGTAATCACCCTCGTAGTTGTCGTCCTGGACGACGTCAGAAGCAGCAGCAGCAGCAGTAGCAGCAACTGCAGCAGCAGGAGGAGCACCAATACCAGCAGCTTGTCCTCGCGGAAACAGAATACGTCGTGCACGTGGTAGTGGCGGTGGCGGTGGTTGTGGCTGTGATAGAGGCGAAGGTGTCCCGATGTTTCGATGAGATGATGGAGATCGATTTTTGGTGGAGTAGACTTTCACGACCCGACTACGAACGTGCGAAGACGTTGCGCCTTAGCGATCGCTAAACCAACTCCGAGAGGTTATTGATCCCGCGGATGCACGATCAACCTGACCACGAAGGTCTAATTCCTGCAAGCAATCGAAGAACAAGCAAGAACTAAGAATTGTAATCTGGATATTGCGAATATAAGATGAATGATTACGAAAGTTGGGGTTCCAATGAGGTCTTGGCCTGGTCGGATGACACAAACGAAGAGCTCGAAGTTGCGGCTATGGCTAACTTTAATCTAATTAAAACCCAAGTCTAAACGACGCCCTAAGGGCTGTATATATGGGGGAACAGAGGGGATTTTCGTGACCCCTTGGAGGTGGGGTCCGAAAACAACCCTAACTCGGTTTCCCCACACATACGGACTCTAAAAACTGCCTATAATGTGGTATTTCGAAATTACATGGGCCCACCCCAATATTAAGGTGACGCAGCACCTATAATTGCTCTTGGACGAAAATAATGAAGTGGCATCTCGTGTATTCCGTCCAAGCCTTCATGCATGCCTTATGGTGGCTTCAACGTGCGAAAATCCCCACTGGAAGCTCCACTGTACTTTCCCCCGCGCACACCTTCTTCTCCATTCTTGATCCCGCTCCAATGACCATCCTTCTTGTCCATGCTAGGTCCTTCATTCATAAGCAAAACAAAAGTATCTAATTTAGGCAGCATCATATGTTCATGAACAATAGAAGGATTCGCAAGAAACGAAAGTACCTGATAATTTAGTTGACGTGCACGTGCTCTAGTAACTGGTCCAGTATGTGTAGTTGGTGAGGGTATGGATGTAACATTAGTAGGGATGTCCTCATCAACGTGTGTTGGTGGCTCAAGAGGAATACTACTCCGATGATGAGGATGATGAAGAAAGTGGTGAGATTGTGGCAACCGCCACCGTTGCTATCACCATCGAATCCCCCTCATCAACGTCTCTCTTCAACTCCCCCAACGAGAACCCTCACATCATCCACAAGTGCCTTATGGCCAAGACTACCTCGGTAACTCCTCACTCTAAACCGTTTATTCCCACTAACCCATCTTTGTTGGATTGTGTGGAGGAAAATGAGGAGCCAAAGGCACAAGAAGAAAATTAATTCGAGCCATTCATGTCCAAACTCAAAGGTGAAGCCAAGGGACACTTTGTGGCTCTCTTGTAATAACTAGGTGAAACCCATGCTCACATTGAGCAACTTGATGAGACTATCACCGAGTTGCAAGGCCATAGTCGCGATTATGCGGATAAGATAGGGGAGCTATCTCATTCTCTTGAAGAAGAGTGTGAGCTTAAGTTGTGTCTTGATGAGACTTATGCTAGTGATACCTCTAAGCTAAAACTTGACCTTAAACACTCTAATGCGATTGCTTGTGATCTCAAGACTAAAAATGATGAACTTGTTGAGGCTCATGAAAGACTTATTGTGGACCATGAGAAAGTCGAAAAGGACAACAAGTGCTTAAAGCACGAACTCATGGCTCTCAAGAAGGCACATGAGGAAACAAGTATTCAACTCACTAAAGAGATTACTACCTTTTCTCCTATTATTGTGGTAGAGAAACCTAGTTCCTCTAATTCTTGTTGTGAGCATATTCCTCTCATTAAGGAAAACGCTAGGTTCAAGGAACAACTTGAGAAGGGACTTGTTTCGTGCATTCAAGGAGAGAATAACCTTAATGATCTCTTGAGTTCCCAAAAGGAGGTCATTGGCAAGGAAAGCATTGGTTTTGGTGCAACTCCATCAAAGAAGAAGAATAAGAAGAGGAAGAACAAAAAGAAGAAGGGCAAGGCCCCTCCTCCTTCAAAGGAAGTCACCTTTGTGAAGGAAGGGGAGAAGCCTCAAGAAAAGGTGACAAAGGCCATTGAGGGTGGAGTCACCAAGAGGAGTGGTGCCATTCCCAAGACTTTACCGGACCAACTAACCCCTCTTATGTTCTTTGTTGCACTAATGATGGGCATGTTTATGCCAAATTTGTTGGTTCTTTTGATGAGTATATTGCATGGTCCATTTGGGTGCCTAAGACCCTTGTTACTAACGCGAGAGGACCCATTCATGAATGGGTACCTAAATCCAAGAATTGATCTCATGTAGGTGGAGGCTTCCGGTGGAGGTTCATGGATACTTGATAGCGGGGCTACAAGTCATATGACCGGAAGCAAGGACATGTTGGTAGACATTGATGTTGGACCATATCGAACCACCCGTGTCCAATTTGGTGATGCAAACACGTCGAAGGTATTAGGACTTGGAAAGTAATAATTTCTCCGGACTCGTCCATTGAGAAAGTATTACTAGTTGAGACTTGTGCCTTTAATTTACTATCCGTTCGTGAACTTGCCATGATGGACCTTTGCACTTTCTTTGATAAAGACATGGTCACCTTGATGTGGAGCAAAAACACTTAAAGTAGCCTTTGTTGGACACGTGGAGGACGGTATTTATGTGGTATACTTTTCAAAAGTCCCCACCAAAATGCTATGTGTCTAATGGCTAAAGTTGATGTGGGATGGCTTTGGCACCGCCGACTAGCCCATGTCAATATGAGGTCTTTGCAAACACTTTGATGAGGACATCCCTACTACAACTACTACTTCCCCAACTCTTCATGATGAACAAGCCAATCAAATCTGACTTGGACCTATTACAAGAGCCCGTGCTAAGTTATTAGAACAGTAGGTGAATTTTCTCTTACTCGAGTCTGATGATCAGCTTAGTGAGAATTATAAACTGCCTAAATCCTTGTGTGTTTGTATGATCAGGTATCAAGGTGAAGACAAGGAGCTAGGAGGAGCTGAGGTTCAAGAAGAAGAAGCCAAGGAACAAGGACAAGCTACATTGGAAGAATAACCTCAAGAAGACAAGGCCAGGAAGAACCAAGCTTCAAGACGCGGTACTACCGTGTTGACCGCGGTACTACCGCGCCATGGTACTACCGGGCCTACTACCGCACGTACTACCGCGAGAACAGAAGGGTTACGGTAGTCCTTATGGTACTACCATAACTACTACCGTGCTGGTCAGGAGAGATGCGGAAGTGGTTACGGTAGTAGCCGCGGTACTACCGCCCCCGCGGTACTACCGCGCCTATCACGGTACTACCGTGCTGCCTGCGCGCAGAAACGGGCCTACGGCCCCTGTATCCGAGTCTGGACCCCCTTAGACTATAAATACAAGTCCCCCTACGAGTTTTAGAGGCAGACCACGTTTAGATAAACCCTAGTTCTTGAGAATAGCTCCAAGCTTTCATCTTGAATCATATACTTCAATTCGTATCGATCTGAAGTGTTGCTACTGCAAGTTTTGTGTGATCTGTTGTTCCACTGGGAATTAGTAGATTGCAAATTACCGTCTCGTGGTCGACGGCTACGTTGCACAAGTGTGTGAAGTTGTGAATATCCAAAGGGTAGAGAGCTGTCGCATTGGCAACAGGGATCTAGCGAGGAGAGTTCATCGGCTACATACAAGTTATCTATCATCGCCCTCATATTCACCGTCCGCTTACTGAGAAGATCGGGCCACCCCATATCATCTTGGTATCAGATTTCTAGTGTTCCCTCGGTAAGCATCCACCAAATCCCCCATAGATCGTTTTGTTTTCGTCCTATCCAGAAAAAGCCATACAAAAATATTAGGGTTTCATGTTTTTGCCATAACCTAGAGTGCATCTATTCCAAGTTTTAGTTGCTGATCGTCGTCCATTTTGCGTAACTTGTTTTTGATCGAGTCTTAGCTTTCCTAATCTTTGTGTCTCACTATTCGGAGTGTCTTTATCGTGTTAGATTGGTTTGTGTCGAGTTAGTTTGTTGTCGTTATCTTTTATCCCTCAGTTTGTGTCTCCGTTTGATAGCCATAGTTATCCTTTCTTTGGTGTCGCACTTTCCTATTGAGACTAGCATATCTTTGATCTTCGAGCTGCTCCTATAGGTTTTGAAGTGCATCAAGTGGTTTGTGCAAAGTTGAGTTGGGTTGTTGTTTCCTTCACGTTGAGTCAGAAAAGTAAAAAAAAGAGAACGAGAAAAGAGAAATAATCAAAAAAAAGGAAAGAGCCTAGCAAACAGAGACAGAAAAGGCAAAGTTGATTACATATTTTGTGCAGCCTTGAGTTACTTTTTCTACCACGTTCATAGCATTAGTAGATTGAGCAATCTTGTGCCCGTACACTTTGAGCTTGTGCTAGAATTTTCTCTTGTGCAATTGCAACACGAGCATTACTCCGCCACACACATTATGCGCTCAATTTCATAGTTGCTTTTTCCCAGTTGTTCTCCATCGCGTGTGTGTTCCCGTAGAACTTCTTGGCATACGATCAGCACTAGGATTTGTGAATTGGTGTCGATAGGGATCCATACCTATAACTCCACCACATAATCCTGTTTTGTCGTGTGACGGTTTCTTATACCCGGGTATTCACTTCATCACATCCGTGCACTAGTCCTCCATCCGAACGGGTATGCATTACTATTCACTTTGGAACGGTAAGATTCACCTTTTCTTGTCAGTTTTGAGTGAGTTGTGAGTGTCCACCAAAAGATTTTGATTTAGTGCACTAACCTACTAATCATGTCTCAAAGTGGTTTTAATGTGATGCAGAAACAGGAAAAGGATGCGCCAGTAACATGGGAGGCATATGAAGGTCTCCGTGATCACTTGACTGGGATGTTTACTAAATCCGCTGATGCGATTGATACAAATGTTCAAGCGGTCCAACTGAAAGTGGACGCGACTGAAGCTGCAGGCGCCACTATGCAACAACAACTTGCTACTATACAGCAGAGCCTACAACAAATGACAACATCTATCAGGGGCATACAAGCTGCTATGGTACAACGCCAACCTGACGCTCAGGAAGATGATGGTAGTGTCCATGGTGACAATGCTGAGTTGAGGGGCAATCAAGGCCGTGGGCGTGGTGTTCAAGGGCCGGTTCGCCAACCTCCACTTGGTTTTTGTGCGCGTCGTCTACCCATTCAGGAAGAAGATGTCTTGAGCAAGCCCAAGTTTAACATCCCCAAATTTGAAGGTTCCACGGATGTGGAAGAGTACCTCACATGGGAGCTTAAGATGGAAAAATTATGGCATTTGCATGATTATCCGGAGGACAAGAAGATCAAGATTGCTTCGTCCGAGTTTGACGGTTATGCTTTGCGTTGGTGGGATAGTGTGTTGACCGAGATACAAGAAACCGATGGGCAGCCTATTCGTACATGGCGTGACATGAAGGCGACCATGAAAGCTCGGTTTGTTCCCACTAATTACTTACAGACAGTTTTTGATAAATTGCAACAATTGAAGCAAGGTACTATGTCCGTTGATGCATACTATATGGAGATGGAGATGTTGCTGCAACGTGCGCGAGTTCGCGAAGAGGTTGAGATGACTATGCAACGTTTTCTCCATGGGCTGAAATTTAATATCAAGAGTATTGTGCGGCATCACCAATACTATAATATGAATGATCTATTGCATCTTGCAAGGGAGGCTGAATCCCAGCTTGCAGAAGAGGCACAACTGAAGTCCAGATACTCTACATCTAGCAGATTTTCTCCACGGACACCGTCCGCGCCTATGGAGAATTATGGTGCCAATACTCGGGCTTCTTCGTCCGTTTCCAAGCCAGCCTCCAATGGTTCTATGGCCAAGAAGCCAGCTGCTCCAGCCACTAGTGCAGGCTCCAACATGTCTACAGCTCGCAATCGCGAGATAACTTGTCATTCTTGCGGTAATCCGGGTCACTTTAAGAGAGATAGCCCGAACAGAAAGGTCATGTTTATTAATGAAGAAACCGGCGAGTATGAAACCGGTGATGATGAAGACCCAGCCGCGTTGGATGATGAAGGTTACAATACCGAAGAAGGCATGGATGATTTTCCGTCGCATGCTCCTACTATTGTGGTGTCACAACGTGCTCTCACGGTACAGCCACATGCTGATTCTCAGCGCTGCAATCTGTTCCAAACCAAGGCGCTCGTTGGTCCCAACAAAGATTGCAAAGTGATCATTGATGGAGGTAGCTGCCGCAACCTCGCAAACAAGGAGTTATGTGCCAAGCTAAATCTGAAATACTTACCTCACCCAAGTCCTTATTATGTCCAATGGTTGAGTGACAGTGGTGAGATGAAGGTGAACCACATGGTGCGCGTAAATTTTGAGATAGGCCCATACAAGGATTCCATCAATTTTGATGTGGTGCCTATGACAGTTTGCCATCTCTTATTGGGTCGGACGTGGTTATATGATCGTCATGTGCAACACAATGGTCGAGCCAATACATATCATTTGGAGTTCAAGGGCAAGAAAGTTAATCTCCATCCTATGTCTCCACAGCAAATTTTGAATGAGTCTCGTCAGAAGGTAGAGGTGAATGTAGAACCAACACGAGAGAACAATGTAATAGCTGTGAGTGATAATATAACGAAAAGTGCGAGAGAGACTAGTTTGCTTACATTAGCCACCAAAGAAGACATGAGAGAATTTAGTGAGGATCCTACAGCCATACCTCTTGTCCTCATGTATAAAGGCGAGGTTTTGGTTTCTAATGATAACCATCCTATTTCTCCTGGTGTGTCTACTGTTTTGCAGGATTATGATGATGTGTTCCCGGCAGAGGTTCCAGCGGGATTACCACCCTTGCGTGGTATTGAGAACCAAATTGATCTTATACCGGGTGCAACTCTTCCTAACCGGGCACCATACAGGACAAACCCCCAAGAGACGAAGGAAATTCAGCAACAAGTACAAGCGCTTCTGGATAAAGGGTATATTCGTGTCAGCCTTAGCCCTTGTGTTGTTCCTGTTATTTTAGTTCCTAAGAAAGATGGTACATGGCGTATGTGTGTAGATTGTAGAGCTATTAATAAAATCACTATTCGATATCGTCATCCTATTCCACGTTTAGATGATATGCTTGATGAATTGTGTGGTGCTGCTATTTTCTCTAAAATTGATTTGCGTAGTGGATACCATCAAATTAGGATGAAAGAAGGGGATGAATGGAAAACTGCTTTCAAAACTAAGTTCGGCTTATATGAGTGGTTAGTTATGCCTTTTGGTCTTACTAATGCTCCTAGTACTTTCATGAGATTAATGAAGCATGTTTTGAGGGAGTTTATTGGACATTTTGTGGTTGTCTATTTTGATGATATGCTTATTTACAGCCGCAATGAATTTGAACATGCTGATCATATTAGACAAGTTTTGCAAGTGTTGCGTGATTCTAAATTATATGCTAATCTTGAGAAGTGCACATTTGCAAAAGATAAGGTCATATTTTTGGGATATGTTGTATCTAACCATGGGGTAGAAGTAGATTCTTCTAAAATTGAGGCAATTCAAAATTGGCCTACTCCCATGAATGTTAGCCAAGTACGAAATTTTCACGGTCTTGCTGGTTTTTATAGATGTTTTGTGAAAGACTTTAGTACTATTGCTGCACCGTTGAATGAATTGACTAAGAAATGTGTGCCTTTTGTTTGGGGCGTTGCCCAAGACCTTGCATTTGATGAGTTGAAACGTTTGCTTACTTCTGCACCATTACTTGCGTTACCAGATTTTACTAAGCAATTTGAAGTTGAATGTGATGCTAGTGGCATAGGCATTGGTGGTGTGTTGATGCAAGAAGGTAGACCTATTGCTTATTTCAGTGAGAAACTTTCTGGTGCTAGATTGAACTACCCTGTTTATGATAAAGAATTGTATGCACTTGTTCGAGTTCTTGAGGTTTGGCAACATTATTTGTGGCCAAAAGAATTTATCATACATTCTGATCATGAAGCTTTGAAATACTTGAAGGCGCAATCTAACTTGCATAGGCGCTTAGCTAAATGGGTTGAGTTCATTGAGTCTTTTCCCTACATCATCAAATATAAGAAAGGGAAAGATAATGTTGTTGCTGATGCTCTCTCTAGGAAGAACATGTTATTGACACATCTTGATGTTAAAATTCCTGGATTAGAGAGTTTGTGTGATTTATATGCAACTGATCATGATTTTGCTGAACCATATCGTTTGTGTTTGCTTCGGAATGCATGGGACAAGTTCCACATCCATGATAGATTTTTGTTTTGAAACTTTGTGTTCCAGAATCTTCTGTGCGTTTGTTATTGTTGCAGGAATCACATGCAGGAGGACTGATGGGTCACTTTGGGCGTGAGAAGACATTACTCATGCTTGCTGATAATTTTTATTGGCCCAGGATGAGGCGTGATGTGGACAGGTTTGTTCGACGCTGCATTGTATGCAACAAATCCAAGTCCAAGCTAAAACCTCACGGTTTGTATACTCCACTATCGGCTCCTACCACACCTTGGGAAGATATTAGTATGGACTTTGTGTTAGGATTGCCACACACTAAATATGGTCATGATAGTATATTTGTGGTAGTGGATAGATTTTCTAAGATGGCACATTTTATTGCGTGCCATAAGAGCGACTATGCGTCGCATGTTGCTAACCTGTTTTTCAGGGAGATTGTACGCTTGCATGGAGTGCCCAAAGACAATTGTTTCTGACAGGGATGTAAAGTTTGTGAGCTACTTCTGGAAGTCACTTTGGGGAAAGTTGGGGACAAAGTTGATGTTCAGCACTACATGTCATCCCCAAACTGATGGTCAAACGGAGGTGGTGAATAGAACATTGTCACAATTGTTGCGCACTATGATCAAGAAAAATCCGCGTGAATGGGAGGACTGTTTACCACATGTTGAGTTTGCTTATAACAGGGCAGTACACACTACTACTCAGCTTTGTACTTTTGAGGTGGTTTATGGTTTTAAGCCTATTACACCCCTTGATTTGTTGCCTCTTCCATTGCAGGACAGAGTTAATATGGAGGCATCCCAACGAGCAGATTACGTGAAGAAGATTCATGAGAAGACACGAGAGGCTATTGAGAAGCAAGGCAAGAACGTTGCTGCTGCACGCAACCAGTCACGAAAGCAAGTTCTATTTCAGCCTGGAGATATGGTTTGGGTACATCTGCGCAAGGATAGATTTCCAGGATTGCGGGACTCCAAGTTGAAGCCACGTGGTGCTGGTCCTTATAAAGTGCTGGCCAAGATCAATGATAATGCCTACTCCATTGATATTCCCATTGCTGATTTTGGTGGTGCAAGTAACAGCTTTAATGTAGCTGATTTATCACCACATATGGGAGATGACCTCGGAGCGTCGGGGTCGATGCATTTTGAAGGGGGGGGAGATGATGAGGACATCCCTACTAAAACTACTACTTCCCCAACTCTTCATGATGAACAAGCCAATCAAATCCGACTTGGACCTATTACAAGAGCCCGTGCTAAGTTATTAGAACAGCAGGTGAATTTGCTCTTACTCGAGTCTGATGATCGGCTTAGTGAGAATTATATACTGTCTAAATCCTTGTGTGTTTGTATGATCAGGTATCAAGGTGAAGACAAGGATATAGGAGGAGCTGAGGTTCAAGAAGAAGAAGCCAAGGAACAAGGACAAGCTACATTGGAAGAAGAACCTCAAGAAGACAAGGCCAGGAAGAACCAAGCTTGAGGCTGCGGTACTACCGCGCCACGGTACTACCGGGCCTACTACCGCACATACTACCGCGAGAACAGAAGGGTTACGGTAGTCCTTACGGTACTACCATAACTACTACCGTGTTGGTCAGGAGAGATGCGGAAGTGGTTATGGTAGTAGCCGCGGTACTACCGCCCCTGCGGTACTACCGCGCCTATCACGGTACTACCGTGCTGCCTGCGCGCAGAAACGGGCCTACGGCCCCTATATCCGAGTCTGGATCCCCTTAGACTATAAATACAAGTCCCCCTACGATTTTTAGAGGCAGACCACATTTAGATAAACCCTAGTTCTTGAGAATAGCTCCAAGCTTTCATCTTGAATCATATACTTCAATTCGTATCGATCTGAAGTGTTGCTACTGCAAGTTTTGTGTGATCTGTTGTTCCACTGGGAATTAGTAGATTGCAAATTACCATCTCGTGGTCGACGGCTACGTTGCGCAAGTGTGTGAAGTTTTGAATATACAAAGGGTAGAGAGCTGTCGCATTGGCAACAGGGATCTAGCGAGGAGAGTTCATCGGCTACATACAAGTTATCTATCATCGCCCTCATATTCACCTCCCGCTTACTGAGAAGATCGGGCCACCCCATATCACACTTCTCAAGGGTGAGCATGTCATTGGACTAACAAATGTTAGCTTTGCCAAAGATCGTGCTTGTAGGGCATGCATTGAAGGGAAACTACATGAGAAGAAACATCCGGTCAAGAATATCATCTCCACCAAGAGACCTTTGGAGCTCCTTCACATGGATATGTTTGGGCCTCCCTCATATGATAGTCTTGACGGAAAGAAGTATTGCTTGGTTATTGTGGATGAATACTCAAGATATACATGGGTTTATTTCTTCAAGAAGAAAAGTGAGACCCAACAAACAGTCATTAAGTTTGCCAATGAAGCTCAACGTCAACACAACTCAAAGATTTGGCAATTAGAAGTGACAATGGCACCGAGTTCAAGAACTACACCTTGGATGAATTCCTTGAAGATGAGGGGATCAAACATCAATATTCCGCTTCTTATACCCCTCAACAAAATGGTGTTGCGGAGAGGAAGAATCGCACTCTGATTGATGCAGCAAGAACAATGATGGCGGAGTTCAAGAGTCCATACAACTTTTCGTCAGAGGCCATCAACACTGCTTGTCATGCAACCAACCGTCTTTATCTCCGCAAGATCTTGAACAAAACTCCGTATGAAATCATCACCGGGAAGAAGCCCAACATCAAATATTTTCGGGTCTTCGGGTGTAAGTGTTTCATTCTTAAGAAAGGTGCTCGTTTGTCTAAGTCTGAGTCTAAGACAAATGAGGGCATATTTGTTGGTTATGCATCAAACTCCCACGCCTATAGAGTCTACAACAAGTCTTCTGGACTTGTTGAAGAATCTAGCAACGTGGAGTTCAATGAACATAATGGCTCCCAAGTGGGGCAAAGTGATCTTAATGATGTAGGTGATGAAATTCCTCCTCAAGCCATAAGAATAATGGGTGTGGGTCATTTCCTACCCGTTGAGGAACCCCTTGTGGTGGAAGGAGAAGGACAATGCTCTACGCACGTGGAGCCATCACCTAGTCAAGATCCACAAGCAAACCAAGAACAAGACGAAGGCCTTCACTCCCTGATACACGAGATAGCTTCTCTTCCCTCGTTGGTTACCCCAAGTGGAAGGTGAGATGTAGCATAGCGGCAAATTTCCCTTACCGAAGATGCTAAGGTTTTAGAGTATCGAACCCGTAGGACTCCAATAGATACAAGTAGGTGGTGAAGTGAACAATGGCGCCGTTCACAACTCTAAGTTCCTTACTTCACCTGGACCTGCACACACAACAGATAGCTTTGCTCCCAACGAGTACAGAGGAGTTGTCAATTCCTCCGGCCTTGTTGTTTACAAAGGATAAAACGCACGGGATAATAATGATAGTGATAGCTACGGAAAAGTAAATACTGAAAGTAAATTGAAGGTGTAAACAGTGTTGGAAATATGTACCGGGGTACTATGATGTTCACTAGTGATGTCTCTCTCCCAAAAGACGATAAAATAGCCATGCGAGGTGAACAAATTACAGCTAGGCAATTGACAGGATTATGTGCGCAAACCAATGCTAATTATGCTATAAAGAAAGGAAGAGGCTCAAAAGCACGAGCACTACGCCAAGACAAGTAGACCAAAATCCATCTGCATCTACCTACTAATCATCCACCTTGAGATATCTATCCAGAACATCTCGCTGGTATTAAGTTGCGAATCCCACCCAAAGTGTAAACTCAAAGAAACAAACAACTGCATTCAACAACTTTGCGTAAAGTAAATAATCCTTGCACCCGCAAGTACAAGCACCGTTGTTTTCCCCCTTGTGGCAACAGCACATCCCCTAGACTCATGTTTCTATCACTCAAGCTAGTCATCGAGGGGCATGAACCCACAATCATGCATAACGCTCCCTCTTGGAGTCACTATCTACTACTTGGCCAAAGCAATAAACAGCAACGGATAACATGCAAGAATTACTCAAGAACATAAATATAAAAGAAGAGAATCAAATATATAACTCAATCACAATCTGAACATAATCTCATAATCCATCGGATCCCAGCAAACTCAACATACCAACAGCAGAAAGATTACATAAGTGCCTCGATCATGTAGGGTAGCTCACGAGGTCTAATCCATGAAGAACAAAGAGGGGAGGAGAACATCACATAGCTACTGATCATAGACCCATGGTCCAAGGTGGACTACTCATGGTTAATCCGAGAAGCATCCATGGTGGTGGAGAAGCTCCCGGAGGTGATTCCTCCCTCCGGCAGGGTGCCGGGAAGAGGTCTTCTGGTGCTCCCGATCTTGGAAGCGCGGCGGCGGCGGAACAGAGGAGAGATCGCGAAAAAGGGTTCCGTCCCCGAGGGTTTCTCATCACGGGGAATAAATAGGCGAAAGGGTGCAGCCAGAGGTGGGCCAGGGGCTCCAGGCGCCCCCCTGGCGTGACCAGGGGTGGGGCCGCGCCCTCTGGCCGCCTGGGGCCCCCTGGCCCCCCTCTGGCTCTTCGCAAAGCTTCCGGTATGCTGATTTTTCCTATATTTTCCCCGGAATTTTTCTGGTACTTTTAATAAGGTGGATCCTGAAATAGAAAAACAGCAGAAAACAGGAACTGGCACTGGGGTGCATTGATTTAATAGATTAGTCCAAATATGATCAAAAGTGTATGGAAGTTCATCAATATCATAGCAATATCACACAAAAGAGGCATGGAGCAAGCAGAAATTATAGATACATTTTGGACGTATGACTCGCCCGAACAAGATCAAGGTCAAGATCCCATCATTGAAGATGGTGGTACATCAAATGATGAACAAGATCAAGTTCTCGTTCAAGGGAAAGCTCGAGATGATGAGCAAGTCCTTGATGATGCCCCTTCTTCCGAAGATGGTTCTCTCGTCCCGTCTCAAGAAACTTTGGACAAACAAAGAGTTCAGCGAGCACTCAAGATTACATCCCAGTTAAAATCACAAGATCTTTCGGTGGATCAAGTGCTCGGAAGTATCCAAAATGGGGTAACAAATCGTAGTCAATTGATAAAATTTTGTTCCCATAATGCATTTATTTCTTGTGTTGAACCTCAAAAGGTAGGTGCGGCGCTTGGAGATCCGAATTGGCTTGAGGCCATGCATGATGAACTCAATAACTTCAAGCGCAACAAGGTGTGGACATTAGTGGAGAGACCCAAAGGTGATCATAATGTCATTGGGACCAAGTGAATATTCAAAAACAAGAAAGATACACTTTGTATTGTCATATGGAACAAGGCAAGGTTGGTGGCACAAGGCTTTTCCCAAGTCGAAGGTATTGACTATGGTGAAACTTTTGCCCCCGTGGCTCGTCTTGAGTCCATTCGTATTGCTCTTGCTTATGCTTGTCATCATAACTTCAAGTTATATCAAATGGATGTGCAGAGTGCTTTTCTTAATGGTCCCATTAATGAGTTGGTATATGTCAAGAAACCCCCCGGGTTCGAGTACCACAATTTCCCTAATCATGTCTATAAACTCGACAAGGCGCTCTATGGCCTTAAGCAAGCACCACACACTTGGTATGAGCACCTTACCAAGTTCTTAGTCGATTATGGGTTTGAAATTGGGAAAATCGATCCCACTCTTTTTACCAAGAGGGTTGGTGGGAAATTGTTCATATGCCAACTATATGTTGATGATATTATCTTTGGTTCGATTAACAAATGTTTTAATGAGGAATTTGCTAAGTTAATGACCGACAAGTTTGAGATGTCTATGATGGGAGAGTTGGAGTTCTTCCTTTGTTTTGAAGTGAAGCAATTGTCAAGAGGAACCTTCATCAACCAAGCCAAATATACTCAAGACATGCTCAAGAGGTTCAAGTATGATGGTCTTAAAGGAGCCAAGACTCCCATGCCAGTCAAGTGTCAACTTGACCTCGACCCGAACGGCAAAGAGGTAGACCAAAGGGAGTATTGTTCTATGATTGGTTCTTTGTTGTATCTTTGTGCATCTAGGCCGGATATCATGTTGAGTGTGGGCATGTGTGCAAGATTTCAATCCGCACCAAAAGAGAGTCACGTAGTGGATGTCAAAAGAATCTTCCGATATTTGGTTCATACCCCAAACTTTGGCCTGTGGTATCCTAAAGGCTCAAGCTTCAACCTTGTAGGGTACATGGATTCGGATTGGGTAGGAGAAAAGGTGGAGAGGAAGTCCACTTCCGGAGGATGCCAATTCCTTGGTAGGTCTTTGGTGTGTTGGTCATCCAAGAAGAAAAATTGTGTTTCCCTCTCTACGACCGAAGCCGAGTACATTGCCGCCGCAAGTTGTTGTGCACGATTATTATGGATGAGGCAAACTTCTAAGGATTGCGGTGTCATTTGTGATAAAGTGCCTCTTTCATGTGTCAATGAAAGTGCTATCAAGATCGCCTAAAACCCCGTTAAACATAGCAAGACGAAGCATATTGAGATTCGTCATCATTTTATTCGAGATCATGTGAAGCGGGGTGATATTGACCTTTCATATGTGGGCACCAGAGATCAACTTGCGGATATTTTCACCAAGCCCTTCGATGAAGCAAGGTTTCGGGAGTTAAGGCATGAGCTAAATATCATTGATTCAAGTAATGCGGTTTGACAACTTTCTCACACACCCTATCTCTACATGGAATCTAGCTTGGATGTAGGCATGGACATATGGGGAGTGTTTCTTAACTCATAGACAACCACTCCACCTATTATGCGGAAATAGACAAAATTCTTTCACTATGGTTACTTTCTGTGGCTATCATAGTCACCCAAAGTGATAACGGTGCTTCAAATAAGATCATTGGCAATGTACCCAAGATACATCTTTGTGGTGTCATACCAAATAAGCTCAAACATGGCTTCGGTCACCGCCCCTCCCCTCGGGAGGGTTGGCTCGTTTTGGTGTTTATTTATTGTGTTTGGGTTGCTTTTTGCATTTTGATCACTCCAAGATTGATCGTGCCTTTCCTTGTTGTTTTTATCTCGGAGTGTTCTCATCCTGGTGCTGTTTTTTGAGTCATCCCAAGCCCTTCCTCCTAAGATATTCGATGCAATTTCCCACTATCCCTTGTCTCTTGGTGGGCGGTTCTGCTGCCAGCGGTACTACCGCTGTAGTCACGGTACTACCGCTGCCCCGAGGAGTTGTATAACCGAAGGGGTACGGGGAGTTCCTCCCCATTACCCCCTTTCGGTTTCTTCTCATCTCTTCTGTAGTAGCGGCGCCCACCCCGACGCCCCCTCCCAATGTGCCGCCTCCGTGCCGTCTCTCCTCGTTCTCCTCCAGTGGGATCGTTCCCCACCCTCCCCGAGTGCCACGGATACTGGTATTGCCCCGTTTCCCTTCTCCATTGGTTCAATTTCTTGAACTTTGTTGCTAGGGTAATACTTGTAGATCCACTAGGTTCTTGTCTATGCCTAGGAAGTTTGAGAACTTGGATAGATTGCTAGATAGGAATGAAGTAGATGTGTTGGAGTGGTTTGAGTTTTTGGAACCCCGGTAGTACCGGATCTCAGATCCGTGCTCTCTACACCAGGACGGTACTACCGCTCGCGCAGTACTACCGTGATTCCAGAAACTGACACTTCCCCAACAGACCTGCTTTGTTCACCTATGTCCGGGATCTTGCATCTCATGTGTTTTTGTTTTGCGGTTCTCTCTGTTGGTGTTGGTCAGGTGATGGCTCTCGTCGGAATCCCAAGCGCAAGGCCTCCGTCCAACCCGGTGTTTCCTTCAAGAAGACTGCTCAGAAGAAGAAGGAACCAGTCAAGCCTGTATCAGAAATTTCACTTCGCGAGTACAAGGCATACCGTGAAGTCAATCCGTACCACGTGGACCAAGACCCAGAGTTGGTTGGCACTCAGTTCTGTAATAAGACTCCGAGGGATCTGTTCCATATGACTCTGAAGCACATGAAGAACAAGTATGTTCCACATGTGAAGTCTGTCTAACTGAGGCATATGCGGGCTCACCCCGAGTACTTTGGAAAGGCCTATGCTCTATGTGAGCAGTTTGGGATTCTGTATATCATCTCCTTCAACAAGAAGTTCGATGCCGAGCTCCTTGCTCAGTTCTATTCCACGGTGTACTTCACCAACCGCGAAGATCGGACCATCATTTGGATGTGCAAGGATGAGCAGGTGAACTGCACCTGGGGGGATTTCATGACGGCTCTGCACATTCCCGTCTCCACTAAGGATGATCTAGTGGGTGTTCGGCCCCATACCGAGGGGAATGCCAAGAGCAAGAGTTTGGTGGGTCCGTATCAGACAACAATTCCATATACTAATGCCAAGGGAAATCAGAAGTACACAGTGGTTCTCTGCCCGTTCTTGGACATCATGCACCGCATCTTCAGGACTTCTCTGTTTCCCCGGGTGGGCAATCTGGACATGGTTCACAGCTACCTGGTGAACATGCTTCTCCTCTGTGTGGAGTGCAAGGGCACCACGCAGACCTTGGATGTGTGTGACATCATCTGGGACGAGCTCTATCTTGCTGTGATGGAACGCAAGGTTCCCATTTATGGCCCATATCTCCAGGTCCTCTTCGAGATCACTTGGGCCGCTACTTTTGAGGCGGTGAAACTTCCCGTTGGGCCTCTGACTACTCGCGAGGAGGTCCAGCTGCGCATCAAGGACAACAGGGTTGGAGGTCATGGTCCTGCTCATGACTCTCCACCTCCAGCCGGATCAGATGAGGAGGTTCAGGAGGAGCCGGAGGTTGGTGGCGGAAGTGTTCCCTTGCGTCGTGGGGGTGTGGAACTTGGTGGCATTGGATCCCTGGCTCTGCCAGGGCGGTAGTACCGCTCAAGGAGCGGTAGTACCGCGTCGCGGTAGTACCAGACCCAGTACCGCACCCACTACCGGGATCCCACTGGACTATGCGGTAGTGGGGATGGAACTGGGGCTCGGTAGTACCGCTCCCAGTGCGGTACTACCGCTCCACGGTACGTCCGAGGGCCAGTGTCGTACCCACTACCGTGGTACTACCAAGAGATACAACTCTTAACCCTAAAATTCTTGTCTAAACTTAAGCTTCCCCTAAAACTCGTAGGGGGTGTTCTATTTATAAGCTAAGGAATAAAACTAGGGATACATGGGCCGTAACCCGTCAGATCTGCGCGCAGGCAGTTTCGGACGTCCGATGGGTTTCGGACGTCCGTCACGTCGGACGTCCGAAACGTGTCGGAAATCCGACTCTGGCGGTGAGGTGTCCTGGATTGGGAGTTCTTCTCGAGGACCTTCATGTCGGACGTCCGTCATATGTCGGACGTCCGATGCGTCGGACGTCCGAATCCTGTCGGAAATCCGGCTTCGGTTTTGGAGGTCTTCTGGATACGGAGGTCGCCATCCTTCTCGCTGATGTCGGACGTCCGAATTGGGTCGGACGTCCGATGTCCAGAATCCTGTCCATCTTCGCCTCCTCCGTCCAGCGCATATCATCGCCTCCTCCGGCCTGTTGTTGTCGTGCCCATATCACCTTAAAAATTGTTAGTCGCCTATTCACCCTCCCTCTAGTCGACATTCCGATCCTTTCACCGACGATCAAACCTTGGACAAGCAAAGTACCATAGGACAAAGGGAACAGGCTCAACGTTAACAGATCCAACAACGATGAAGTTCATTCGATGGAAGCGCATGGGCTATCAAGGATTGTAACTAGGTCCAATTGATTAGTCATTGGTCAGAGAGTGTCTGTTGTTTCCCGGGCCGTAGGATGTCACACTTACGGGTATTCAACGCAATAAGGATTGATTCGGGATCACCGTCGAAATAAGAGAGAACACCGTAATTGTTCCGGTGAAGGACATAAATGGTTGTGGGTATTTTGAAAGCTTCAAAATATTATTTAATAATGTTTAAATATGTTTTATTAATTATTTAAAAGAATTAAATATTAAAATATAATTAAATATAACTAAAAAATGGAAGAAAAGGCATATGGGCCTAAAGAGGCCCATTAGGGGAGCAGGAAGCCTCCCCCCTTGGCCCATGGCGCCAAGGGAGGGGCCCATGCCCCCCTAGGGAACATTTCCCCCCTTCCCTTTGGTTTAGTGCCAAATGGGAAGTTGAGGGAGGTGTGCCCCCCTCCTTGGCCTATATAAGGAGGGGTAGGGTGCCCATTTTTCTTCATGAATTTTTGAGACAAGTTCTCATCTCTCTTTCTCATTTCTCCTTCCTCGAGTGGACTCCCCTTGTTTGGAGTCTGCACTTGGTTGGGAATTTCTCCACCATACGCACGTCGTCGTGGTGCTGGAATCGGGATCCGAATCCATCTTCTTTCCGCTGCTCTTCTGGTTCGGAGCCCGGAGGGACGTCGGGTACACCGTATGTTGTAATCCCTCTAGGAACTACACTTGTGGTGCTACTTCCTCATCGTGGCCGTATCGCGAGGTCTTCATCGATAACGTTCCGACGGGGACGCAATCCCGTCATTGGTCTACAAGGACCGGGTGGCTATTGGAGTCATCATTGATCTGCGCGGCATCGGGGATATCCGGTACGACTACATCAACCACGTTCACGCGGGCATGTTTCCCGCTTATCGGACTACATACTGGCGTGTGACCTATTTCCATCTGTTAATTGCATCTCCATAGCATAGGTCTTGGGCTTGGGTATCGTAGGTTATGAATAATTATTGTTTTCTACCCCGAACCCCAACAAATTGTGTGTTACCTTAGGTAGGATGTAATTACTCGATCAACATCGCCGCTAATTTGATGCATGCTACGTATCAAGGAGGATGCCAAACATGTTAACAACTAAAACACCGGAGCAACTAAGGAAAGGCTGGTACCCCGCTCCCGAATTAATATATAGAAACTAGCATATATAAAAATATTTCGAAAAACCAGCATAGATGTCCTACGCCTACGGATAATATACGGAAGTTTATCGCACTTATGGTAATCCAACCGATTAGATCCAGATCAGCATGCACAATTATGCACGTCAAAATTACCCCTAGGACGCGCGTTGCTCAAAAGGGATTGAGAGGAAGGATATTGCCAATGATTTCGCACGGTTTTTCATGCAGAATCACAACAAATATTTGCTCATGTATTACGAGGCGGATCTGCCTAGACGGGACTGCATCCGGTGTGAAGGTACGATTTGCTGATTTCTCTTTTTAACATGAGATCAGTGTGAACCATGTACCGCTGGATCCATGTGCGATCGAGTCGGCAGAGGTAGCATTGAGCGATGTGTTGCCAGTGACAGGATTGGTCGATGCTACAGCGGCCACATAAGTCATCTTTGCGATGCGAGGCGTCGCAAAATGAAGGTGTTAGGCGGCGTTCAGATAGGCGGGAGACATAATGAAATGGAGGTGGGAGGCGGCATGGTCATGATGGGAGGCGCCTATGATATGAGGGACAACTTTAGGCGTTTTAGACGGGATGATGGACGTGGTCATTTAAACACTTACATATGGACGTGATCAGTTGACACGCGACGTGCATGATAATCAGCCATCCCTTTTAATCGGGCGAAACCGCCAAGTTGTGGGGCGACGTATTTTTAGTCCCACGTTGACACCCGAGGACATCGTCTACCTTTTTCAATGTTATATGCAAAAAAATTGTCGCACCCGCTCAGACCGCAGCCCCTCCCACACCTGGTCAGGTCGGACCCCCACCGCGGCTAGGTCGGGCCGCACCCCACCCCTACCAGCAACCACAAACCCTAGTTCTTCCGTCAGACGGCGCAATCCTATGTCTTCTTCCTACTCCCCTCTACTGCAACTGTTGCCCTCATCAGCGCCGCCATGTCGTCAAGCTCGGTGGCCAGGTCATTGCTCGGAGTCCGTGTTGTGGTGGTTCCGCACATCACATGCTAAAAGTGTCGCAATCGCGTGAAATTCTATGTCTCGAACACGGAGCAACATGAAGGGTGGGTCTTCTACAAGTGTGCTGGTGGTGTAAGTGAATTGCAACTCTGTTATTCAGATTTGGTACTATTTTGTGTCACTTGCCTCATATGGTTTCTCATTTGGAATCTGGCTTCTGTTTTATTTTAGGGAATCTGGCTTCTGTAATCACTAGTATTGGGAATTGGAGTATGTACGCTGATAACCCACAAGTGTAGGGGATTGCAACAGTCTTCGTGGGTAGGTATAACCCAATTTATTGATTCAACACAAGGGGAGCCAAAGAATACTTATAAGCCTTAGCAGTTGAGTTGTCAATTCAACCACACCTGAAAAAGCACTAGACAAGATATTTAGTAGCAACGGCGTGTTGACGGGTGTAGCATTTAAGACTTCCCCAATCACCAACACCACAAATTAGTAGCGGCAGCAATGAGAGAAATAGTAACAAAAAGGGAAATGAAGATGAAAGATGGACCGGGGTTCAAAGTTTCAATAGTAGTAACTCACCAAGAAAAAGACATAGTGTTGGGTGAACAAATTACAGTTGGGCAATTGAGAAAATTCACTAGTTCTAGCCAAATGTCAGAACCCTCTGTTAGGTAATGTGCTAGGGTTAGCAAGTCTTTTGCATCATGTTAAAATTTTCAAAAGAAATCTTTGAAATCAAAATCAAAAGCAAAATGGGAGAAGGAACCCCCCCCCAGATGAATTAATTCAAAAGGCCAGATAAAAATCTTCTCCAAAAATTCATGTTAGATTTTTGAAAAGTCTTATAAATGAGTGTGATCACATATCAAGTGATGTGGGACCCACCCCATGCTCAGGGATTTTTCAAATATTCAAACAGTGCTTTGGAATTAATCAAAAATCCCTATTTGAGTTAAGATTCAAATTATTTGAATTTTAAAAATGTTCAAACTTTACAAGTGGCTAGCCTAGTATATTGTGATGCCACATAAAAAGTTTCAGCATTTTATAAAATGGTTTGATATTTTTATCAGAGCCAAAACAAATTTACAGAAAAAAGAAAGGAAAGATTAAACAGAAAGAAAAAGGAAAAGACGAAGCAGCCCAACTTACCCCCCCCCCCCCCGCAGCCCAGCAGCAGCCCAGGCCCACCTCCCTCCTTGGCGTCTTCCTCCCCACGCCCCGAAGCTGCTCGGTGGAATGCATGGAGCACTCCACCGACGCCGCCGACGAGCCTGGCCACGCAGCTGCTTCCCCCTCGTCCCTATCGCGTGTCCGTGGACGTCTGGAAGACTCCACGATCCACTCTCCCCTCCCCCAGCTCACCCCGTGCTCTCCCACTACGAAACCCGACGACCACCGAGCGCCGCCGTCGCCATGGCTCCTAGCCCACGCGGCCAGTGAGCTCCTCAGGGCAAGACAAAGTGTCCGACGTGCTCCCCGACGACGACTACCTCCTCTGGCAGAAGGAATCAAGCCCCGGAGCTCTGTAGCCGACGTCCCCTTCTTCGTCTTCGCCTCTGGCCACCGCGCGCCATCGACAAATTCGTCCCCGAGAAGGCACCCCTGACCTCGCCGTCGCGTTCTTTGCAACCGTGGTGAGCAGGCGCATCGATCTCCTCTTTTCCCCCTTCCAATTCGTCCTCTACCCCGAGCTGCCATGAGAGCCGGAGGATGTCGCCGCCATGGTTGACGTTGAGGTCGCCCCAGTGCTCCATCGACTCAACCATTGCGCGCATCATCATCCTGGTGATCTTGTGCGTCGAACGAGCCCCCTTTTGCCTCGCCCCGTGCCTGTTTTGCGAGTGCAGCTCCAAGCCGTAGCTCCGGTCGCCGCCGCGGTCGAAGCTGCCGTCGTCTGTGACCTCCCCGGCGACGTGCAGGTGGTGCTATCGACGCGGCTCATCGCGGGCTTTCGAATGGTGGTCCTGGCGCAGAGAATGGAGGCCAGGAGGAGGAGATAGCAGAGCGCCGCCGCGTCTGTGACGCCGGCGTTTAGCCGCCGGCAGGCCGCCGACGTGGCCATGTTTAGGGGCTTAACCCCACCTGGGTTAAGTGACCCTAGGTCACTGACACTGGGCCCCAATGGCTTAATTAAGCCACTAGTTAAATTAAACAGCCGGGTTAATTAACCCAGAGGCTGACAACCCTGGCCCACACGCCAGACCCGCCCCCCCCCCCCCACGTCAGCCTTGCGCAAGCATGACGCAGTAAATGAATTCCAGAAATTTAGAAATGATTTATAGAAATTCCAGAAAATCCAGAATTTAGCCCAAACTTTGGAAATTCATAGAAAATTCATATTAACTCCAAATTGGACAAATAATATATGAAAAATGATCAGGAGAAAATAAGCTATCCAAAAATCCAACTTTCAACTATAGTTGAGTTGAATTTAATTTGGGACCAGTAGCATTTGTCATTTGATTTAATTGGAATTTATTCAAATTAAATTCAAATGCTTTTGCATTTTGAACCATGGCAACATGCTACTTTTCAACCACACATCAGATGCATACCATACACATTTCAAAATGATTCAAATTGATCAAACAATGTCACATGTAACTTGGCTAAGTTTGAATTCAAATTGGAGTTTGAATTTGCAATTCATTTTGCAATATACTCCATTTAAATGGAATTGCTTCACACATCAAAGCATATACATCAAGTTTCAACCTTCCATCATGTGATTGTGGATTGTATTTACTTTGCTAACTTGTTTGTTGTTTGTCGAGTAGAGGTGGAACCGGAACAGGAGGCTGCCCCCTTCGTTGAAGACCCCGAACCCGAACCTCGTCAGCAAGGTAAGCAAACCCCCATTGATCATGTCGATAAAATCCCACTTCCCTCTCATGTCTCGCTTATGCATTGTTTAGGATGATCACCATGATAACGTTTCTACTGCATAGTTGAACCCATATCCTTTGCATGACCTATCATCTTGTCACAGTAGTAAGCAAACCACAATCCTAACAGATGTAGGAGTTGGTTGATATCATGTGGCCACTGCAACTGTTGCTGCTTATTGCATGCTTAGTGGTACAATGAGGTTGCTTTTGATGTGAGTCGGGATGATGGTAAACATGGTGTTGATGAAAGTGAAATGTGTTGGTGAATCTACACTAATACAAGGTGAACGATGAGAGGTTGTGTAGGAGTACACAGTGGGTTGTCTCGTTGAACACCGCCCTAAGCTCGAGTTCTTGTGTGGTGATCCAAGACGAAGAGTACTACCCCATGTTGGGCACATGGACCCCCGCTCAACCTACTAACTCACCCCTTCTAAGTTCAATGAGTCGCACTAGTTCGGAGTTCTGGTAGGTCTATGGCACGGTCTGCGAAGTGGAAGAACGGCTCTTTCAGACCGGCTTGGGACCCTGCACACATCTTCTGGGACCACATCGGTAAACCGGCCGGGTTCACGATGTGGATTCCAGCCCAGATAGGCGTCTCCATTGAATTTGAGTTGGCTGTGAGGTAAAAGTTGTGGGAATTATCCTCGCCGGCACCTCTTGAACGGTGTCGAGTACAAAGACGTTAACTGATAGTTTCATATGTGTAGCAGTACACCCCTGCAGGGTTAATAAACTATTTGAATATCCGCGTCCGCGGTAAGGGACTACTTGGAGAGTTGTGCTCGATTATTAGACAACTTGAACCGGATACTTCTAAAACACACCAAGATAAGTGTGAGTGCTATGGTGTGCTTCTCGTGGGGAAGTCGAGGAAGTAACCATAGTGGTGTAATTGGTTGAAGAGATGTAGTGGACTCGTGTATGCTTCTTACCTCAAGTCTGGTACTCGTAGTTCAGGACTAGCCAAGTCAAAGCTGGCACTTCTGCAAGTGAAACCCCACCTCCCTTTACCTTGTTACATGTGCATGAGTAGTATAGTTCCTACGTAAGTCTTGCTGAGTACGACTTTGTACTCACGTTTGCTTATTCTATGTTTTAGATGAACCCACCGACCCTGATGGGGGCTTCTACCCGAAGCTTGAAGAATGAAGACTCAGACCAAGACCAAGCTAGTGTAGTCCCAGTCAGACGACTGGTTCCCTCGTGGAGGGCTTGTTTTTAGATAAGGCTTCTCTAAGCCATTTGTTAAACTTGTCTGTACTCAGACCTAACTTGCTTCCGCTTGTCTGTTGTAATGTTGGATACCATGCTTGTGATCTCTGTGTGCACTCTGTAAGAGTTATCAATAAAGATGTGTACTTTGTAGAGAATTGCAATGATACCTGCTGTTCATACTAGACATGTGTGTTGCGTGTATGTTTATAACATGCATGTCTTAGTATGGGTTTTCGAGACCTTAGTTGTGATCTGGCTGGCGGTCTTTTATACACCAAGTGGCCCTTAGATGTGCGCAGCTTGGGGCATCGCGATGCGATTGCTCGAGACTCTGTCTCGTGCACACTTTGATGTATGATCGAGCCCGCCCTAGACCCCGACTAAGTGATCGGGCTGGAGTAAGTCTATGAAAGGGTTATAATACAATCGATAGTATGGTTGAGGCGACTTGTCTATGAGTATGGGAGTTCACCACCCATATCATTTAGACTTGTGTGCGGACGATGAGGACCCATTTCAGTTGATCATCCGGCCTGGGTGGGATGCCCCTCACGTTCGATGCTTTCCGAGAACGTTCTGTGCTTGGCCTTGTCTGCTTAGACAAGTGGGTACGGTTCTCGGCTCTCCATATGATTGTGTTGTAGCGAGGCTTGCATACGCTAAGCCCGGGTCCCGACACCAAAGAACAAACAAGAGCATCCTATAGTCTAAGAACCAAACGTAGGCATGTATTCCGTATGTAGTTGTACGTGCTTGCAATAACTACTTTGCACAACATCTTTTGTCCTACCATCCCGCTACCAACGGGGCCAAAAGGAAATTATGGAGATTAAGGTGCTCCTATCAAAGAGCACCGGAACAAGGCATTAACACTATGAACACATGTAATCCTCAAATTATAGCCCATCCCCTTTGATGTCCCAAGCTGTCACCATTGAGATCGCCGGTTCCAGACTATAACAGGTGCATACAACCATAGATAAGATCTGGAACAACAATTATATTCATGCAACCATAAGATGCTCAGATATTAAATCTTGCTACTCGTGCACTAGTAACAAGCATTAAGAACAAGAAATTGCAGCAACAATAATTCATAAACTTCTTAGGATTGAATAGCAATGTAAAAATTCATCGGATCCCAACAAACACAACACCAATTACATCATATGGATCTCAATCATGTGAGACAACTCATGAGAACTTTTTATTGAAGATCTAGGGGAGAAGATACCACATAGCTACTGCCAAGAACCTGTAGTCCAAGGGGGAACTACTCAATAAGCATCATGGAACGAAGAGGGGTTGATGAAGATGACCCCGGGGACCAAGGCCCTCTCTGGCAGGGTGCCGGAGCAGGATCCTGGTGACCCCCGAAGCTAGGTTTCTATGACGGTGGAGATCGGGATCGCTTCTGGAAAATATGACTGGCTATGTCGGGTTTTCGCGTCGGGTGTAAATATAGGTGAAAGGGGAGACCGAGGGGGTCCCACCTCGCCCAAGCGGGTCCTTGGCGCGACCACCCCCTAGTTGCGCCCAGAGGACGCCTGGAGGATGTGGTCCTCCCCTGGACCTCATCCTCTGGCTGGAGGACTCTTCTGATGTAAAATATTTTTGGTAATTTTTTGAAATTTTGTTGAGCAACTTCATTTTTGGACCTTTTCTGCATTGCAACGAAAAAACAGACAGAAATGGCAATGGGCTCTATATTAGTAGGTTAGTCCAATAAATGATTTAAAATTATTGCAAAATATGTAGCAACGACACAAAATGAGCATGGAGCAAGCAAAAATTATAGATACGGTTGAGACGTCATACGCTATCTAGTGGACGAGCAGTTCCTCATTGGCAGCGACGCAGAAGATGCATTAGGCGTTGCAGAGAAAAGGAGGGAAGAGTTGATTTGAGCAAGAGATTAAAGAGCAAAGATCAAGAAGTTTTAAGATGATGACATGCCAATGGTTGCATCAGTGAAGTTGGAATGCAGGTGGCAAGTGGCATCAGTAGGAAGCAAGTAGATGCACTTCTTGGGTTAGGGTATGAAATGTCGAAAATGTTGAAGGCACTAATTGCAAGATCCATTACTCTTACAATGATTGTAGCTATTTCATTGGTGAAGAACTGATGAATAATATAGAGTTTGTTTGTCCATGTCAGTGTTGATGTAAGGGTGAGAAGAACTAAAGAAATTTGTTTTAAATGGAAGATCATGTTTGTTATGTTTTTGCAAGGATTCATCATTTTGCAACCATCATGGAATCTGCCCAAACTTTTTGTATAACCTACCATGACCACAACAACCACACATACTAAATGGTTTTCAACACTAACATGATTATCATTTTTTTCATTTTTTTATCAAAAAAGGCCGGTAAATGAAACCCCTAGCGGTCTACCCATAGTCATTCACCCCATAGGGGGTAGCAATTGGTGCCTACTACCTTGTGTAGGTTAGGGTGGACCTATTTGATTTCTTACAGCATGATGGGGCCCAGGGCTGAAATGTATCCATCACCGTAGGATCGCACTGTGTGGATTCCCAGAGTACACCCTGAACCTTCATCCTTCACTGTTCACTTTGTGAAGCAACTTCATCAAGCATGATGTGTTTTCCCCCTAACTTTTTTTCATGTCATACCTACACCTAACCTAGCACACTTGCAAGATTGTGTCGAATTTCAACTTTTTGTCCCATTTACTGCATTTTTCGGTCGAAAAAGCGCGAAAATGGTCGTATGCGACAAATCTTGCAAACTATGTTCAAAATCTTTCAAAATTTGCATGGAGCCCTACCATTGCCATGTGTGTTTCTCACAAAAGTTTGGGATCAAATGGTGTTAGTCAAAAAAATCATGTAGAAAAATGGGGCCTCAGACTAGGTCGGAAGCGTCCTCATCGAAGCACCTCCATTTGGCAACCATCATGGAATCTGCCTAGACTTTTATATAGCCTTCCATGACCACAACAACCACACGTATCAAATGGTTTTTAATACTAGCATGATTTTCATTTTGTTTCATTTTTTCCTCAAAAAAGATCGGTAATTGACCCACCCCCACTACTGAAAACTGTAGCTTTGCCGTCAGCGACATGAATCCCGAACGGCAAAGTCTTTGTCGTCTGCTGACGGCAAAGCAAATGTCAGCTGGTAAGTCGATAACGACAGGCTTTGCCGTCAGCTTTAAATCGACGAACGGCAAAGGCTTTGCCGTCAGGGTTTCTAACTAGATTAACGGCAAAGTTAAGATCACACATGTTTATTATGAGGTGGGCCCTCGTACATCTTTACCGTCTTCTACCAAAAAAACTAACGGCAATGATTTTTTTCTAAAAAAAATTAGGTGTCCGTTTGCCATGTTTCCATCTGTACACTGTGCTGGAGGAGACTGCGTTGGACTTTTTAGGTCGCTCGACGCTGGAGTTTTTGGTGTCGCGCAGGTGGCCACGCCTCACCACTAGCCACGCCACGCCGGAGGTCGCGTCGCACCGGTGGCCACGCCTTGCCGCTAACCGCGCCACACTTGAGGTCCCGACGTGCCGTGCCGCTGTGTTGTCTGTCTTGCTGGTGGTTGCGCCACGCCGTAGGCCGCACTGTACCGGAGGCAGCACCGCTGGCCGCGCCATGCCGGAGGCCGCGGGAGGTCGTGCTGCGCTGCGCTGGCCGTGTCGCTGGTGCTCGCGCCACGCCGGCGGCCGCACCGGAGGCAGCGCCGCTGGCTGCGCCATGCTGCTGGCCGCTCCAAGCCGGTGCTCACACCGCGCCGTAGCGCTGGTGTCTCGCTGTTACCTGTGCCACGCCGGAGGTCGCGCTGCACCGTTTGCCGTTTCGCTGGTGCTGGACCGCGCCGCACCCGAGGTCGTGCCATGCCGCGCTGCTAGTCTTGCCGCTGGTGGCTGCACCGAAGTCTTCCTTGTGGCTGGGCAGTAGGAGGCGCCGCCATGGGGAGAGAGAGAGGATGAGGCGTGGGGGTTGGTTTGGGTTTATTTTTTGAACATAAAAGAAGGGCCTCGAAGACCCCTGCTGCATTAAAACTTTGTGTCGGTACATCTTACAGAAAAGCCCCTGAAGAAAGTATGAATAACTACTTGGGGCTTACAAATCACAACCAGGTCCCTAAACTATTCGCGAAAATGCGATCGGGTCCCTGAACTCCGACGAGGCGATGAATCCGCCGCCAGTCCCGGCCAGCGACGACGCATCCGGGGACGAAACCACTTGGATACGAAGCACCGAAGAACGCCGAGATCTGTAGGCTACTGGGCCTCCCATTTGGCACAACGGCCGGGAGGTTGAAGATGTGCAGACACAGGCTTGCTCCTGTAGTCGTCTTGGCGCAGCACGGCCGCCTTTCGGCCAGAAAAGTCGATGGGAAACCGGCCGCCTGCCGGTGAAGCTCCATCGAGGATGAACTCTTGAGAGAAGCAGCAGTAAGTCTAGGAATAGCCCTTCCAATATGCACGCCAACCACCGCCGAATCCCCATCCCCATGATGGCCAGATCGGGACAGTGAGGGGAGCACACTTAGAAGAACCACCCTCCTATGGATAAACGCGAGATTATTGAGGGAGGAGCTCCAGATCGAGTCCATCTTCTCTGTCATCCACCATGGACACCGGAGAAGAAAGAACAAGATCCAGATCTCGAAGTCGCTCCCAAGACATGGGGAGAACTCCGACGGGAAGGAAAACCTACATCCTACGCGCGAGCACACCCGCCCTCCTAACCACCACAACCAGCAGCGCCGGCGGAGGGGAGAGGAGGGAGGGGGCCGCAGTCTTCTTCCTCAGTCAAGGGCAAGGGAGAGGAGAGGACGGGTAGGTGGCTGGTTGGTTTGGGTTGGGACGATAAGGGAGAGAGAGAGACGATAAGGCGTGATTGGTGATAGAATCTAACATCTAACATTTTTAAGAAGTTGGTCCCAATTCTGTCAACATGTAAGGTGTCCACCTCATCATCCCACTAAGCCAATCATTTTAATTTCTTTCCTACTAGGCCATGCAAAGTATGCCACATAAGGGAGGTCCCATTAACTTCACATGCACATGCAACTTATCACATATAAATATTAACTTTCTTTTGCACTCAAATTTATAAGTGCCTTTTTTAATAGAGAATCAAATTATAAGTGACCTCATATTTTTTCTATGCGATAATTTCTGTATGAATGCACATATGTAATTGCTATCACTGTAATATGTTTAATCAAAGGTGATGTCTCCACTGTGTCTACTCAACATTTTTTTCATCTCATATCATCTCACCGATATATCGTGAAGGTAATAAAATTTTTTAAAGACACTCATTTTTTATTTATCATCATTTTCTCTTAGAAAAATTCTTATATTTTGAGTCTAAACAATATTAATTTCAAATAAATTATAATAAACTTATATTATGTTTCATAAATTTTTTCTATATTTAAAAATATTAAATTATTTATTAGCAGTCCCGCAGCAACGCGCGGGGCATCATCTAGTTTGGAAAATGATAACTCCCACACGGTTCGGCCGGCAACCCCCCGCCCACACGCCTACATACATGCGTACTAATTTTAAAGAATCCATCCATTCACACCTAGCTTTTGCGTTTTTTGGATTTAAAAAAGTTTTATTTCTTAAATAAAAATTTTGATTAAAATTCTGTTTTCAGCATTAAATCCGTCTCGACCAGATCTTCAAAACTAGATCCAATATTGATATGTTTCGAGAACTTTTTTTTCGGACCAAAAGTTGCCACGTTGTTTACACTGAAATTGCCATCCACTTTACACTAAAGTTGTCATGATTTCTTTCATCTATTTTTTTCTTATAGATTTAAAGTTACCATTGTATTTTAACGCCTTTTGACTCATCGCCGAGGACCGGGGAGAGCTGCGGTGATGCTTAGTGGACCCCGAGTAGGTATCTGCCACGGGGGGAGGGGGGGGTGCGCGACATGTTTGTCGCCTAGGTTACGAATGCGTCGAGGAGATCCTCTGACGCATCTCAACGCATGACGGTGGGAGAGGGGACATGGATCGGGGGGAGAGTTTGTCGACGGTGTGGTGCTGCTCTGGCTGCAACTATTTTTTGTGCCCATGGCAATTTCTATTCATAGGACATGGAAATTATTATTAATAGGAGGACCGAGGAAAGCTACGGTGATGCTCAGTGGACCACGATCAGATATCTGACTCGGGTTGGGGGGAGTGGTGTGCGACACGGCGGTCTCCTAGGTTACGAATGCGTCGAGGAGATCCTTTGACGCATCTCAACGCTTGATGGTGGGAGAGGGGACATGGATCGGGGGGAGAGTTTGTCGATGGTGTGGTGTTGCTCCGGCGGCAACTATTTTTGGTGCCCATGGCAATTTCTATTCATAGGACATGACAATTTTCTATTCATAGGACATGGCAATTCTAATGTATAGGACATGGGAATTTCTATTCATAGGACATGGCAATTCTAATTCATAGGATATGACAATTTTTATTCATAGGACATGGCAATTCTGACTAGCGTCTACAACTTCAACTTGGCACCCTCACATAACTAAACTTGCCATACAAAATATCAGCGATTGCCATGTTTCGTGTCACACATGTAGTTATCATCATTGTCATAAAAACGTGCCACACGTGTGGGAGGACAGATGGTAAACCCGCACGCTTTGGTGGCAACTTTAGGACATGTGAGATGGCAACTTCGCTAAATACATGGCAACTTTGGCTAATAATTGCCATCTATGTACACCTAAAATTAGCATCTAAAAAACGTGTTGGCGGAAGTGCCTCCGATATACGGCAATTTTATTCAGAGGACATGGCAATTCTTATTCATAGGGCATGGCAATTCTTATTCGTAGGAATAGCGTCTACAACTTGAAGTTGCCACCCTCACATAACTAAAACATGCCACAAGTGTGGGTGGAAAAGGGCAAGCCCACACGCTTTGGTGGCAACTTTAGCACATGTGAGATGACAACTTCTGCTAAAACATGGCAACTTTGACTAATAATTGCCATCTACGTATACCTAAAATTAGCATCTAAAAAATGTGTGGGTGGAAGTGCCTCCTATATATGGCATTTTTATTCATAGGACATGGCAATTTTTATTCATAGGACATGGCAATTTCTATTCATAGGACATAGAAATTTTTATTCGCAGGACTAGCGTCTATAACTTGAAGTTGTCACCATCACATAACTAAACTTGCCATCAAAAACATCAGGGATTGCCATGTACTCATGGTAGTTATCAGCATCCAAAGTTTTTTCTATCTACCAATGGCAAAATATTTCCTTTTTGTGTCCATGAAAAATTTAACATATCTTTCGCCATGGCAATTTAAGATGTGTTTTTCCCATGGCAAAAAGAACATGTGTTTTACCCAAGGTAAGTTTATAAAGTTTTATTTTATGAATTACGACAAATTTACATAGAACGTTGAAGAAAAAGTGCAAAAAAACGTAGTTGAAGCAAATGATGGTAATTTTAGTGCAAACAACATGGCAATTTACGTGCAATAGACATGAAAATTTTTAACCCGAAAAAAAAGTTGTCGAAACATATCGATATGGGATCTAGTTTTGAAGATCTCGTCGCGACGGATTTAATGGTGAAAACAGAATTTTATTTAGAATTTTTATTTGAAAGATAAAACTTTTTGAAAACAGATAAAACGCAAAAGCTAGTCACATTTGCAATCTTCTTTAATATTGGTGCCCGGCGTTCGGGCCTGGAGGAGTGGCCCGAACGTTCGGTGTGTATCGACGTCCTAGAATTTTTGGAACGTACGTGGGGTGGGTGGGCTCGGGCGGTTAGTGAAGGTTTATGTGGGTGGGTGGCTCCACGTCACTGATCCGTGGGATTAGCTGTCCACCAATCAAAACTCAGTAAATTTTTTGTGTTTCTTTACTCTATGTAATTCAATAAAAAACGTAAGTAAATAATTAGGAATTTTTTACCACGCATTCGGGGGATCATAAATCAACAGCACACCAAATTTCATGATATTTGGACATTGTTTGAATTTAAAAAAAAATAAACACACATACAATTATTTTGTTATAGCAAAGCGTATTTTGCCCTTAGCTTCTTTTCACTAATTGGAAAATCAGTTCTTTGCCGTCTACTATTATAAAAGCGGACGGCAAAGAGCGCTTTGTCGTCTGCTTTTATAATAGCAGACGGCAAAGAACTGATTTTCCATCAGTGAAAAAAAAGCAGACGACAAAGTAACCTTTGCCGTCAGCCTCTCTTTGCCGTCCAGGGCGGACGGTAAATCTTCCCTTTGCCGTCTGCCACGACAAACTGCAAACGGCAAAGAAAAAGCTGACGACAAAACTCATGTTTCCTGTAGTGCCCCTGGCGTCTACCCCTAGACATTCATCCAATAGGGGGTAGCAATTTGTGGATAATACCTAGTTTAGGTTAGGGTGGACCTATTTGACATCCTAAAACATGATGGGGCCCAGGGATGAAATGTATACATCACCGTAGCATCGCACCGCGTGGATTCCTAGACTACACCATGAATCTTCGTCCTGCACTGTCCACATTGCGAAGCAACTTCATCAATCATTATGTTTTTCTCCTAACGTTTTTTCATGTCCTACCTACACCTAACCTAGCACATATGCAAGATTGTGTCCAATTTCAACCTTTTTCCCATTTACTGCATTTTTACGGTAAAAAAAATCCCGAAAAAGGCCGTACGTGAAGAATCATGCAAACTTTGTTCAAAATCTTTCAAATTGGCATGGAGCCCTACCATTTCCATTTGTGTTGCTCACAAAAGTTTGGGATCAAATGGTGTTGGTCAAAAAATCATGTAGAAAAAGCGGGCCTCAGACTAGGTCGGAAGCGTGCTCGTCAAAGCACCTCCATTTTGCAACCATCATGGAATCTTCCCAAACTTTTTGTATATCCTCCCACGACCACAACAACCACACATATCAAATGGTTTTCAACACTAACATGATTTTCATTTTGTTTCATCTTTTTCCTCAAAAAAGGTCGGTAATTGACCCCCCTAGCTGTCTACCCCTAGACATTCACCCCATAGGGGGTAGCAATTGGTGGCTAGCACCTAGTATAGGTTAGGGTGGACCTATTTGACATCCTATAGCATGATGGGGCCAGGGGCTGAAATGTATCCATCGTTGTAGCATCACACTCTGTGAATTCCCGGACTGCACCCTGAACTTTCGTCCTGCACTGTTCACTTTGTGAAGCAACTTCATCAAGCATGATGTGTTTTGCCCCTAACTTTTTTCATGTCCTACCTACACCTAACCTAGCACACTTTCAAGATTGTGTACAATTTCAACCTTTTACCTATTTACTGCATTTTTTCGGTCGAAAAGGCCCAAAAAACGGCCGTACGTGAAAATCTTGCAAACTTTGTTAAAAAACTTTCAAAATTGGCATGTAGCTCTAGCATTTCCATGTGTGTTGATAAAAAAATTTGGGATCAAATGGTGTTGGTAAAGAAATCATGTAGAAAAGGGGGGGCTTATACTAGGTCGGAAGCATCCTCGTCGAAGCACCTCCATTTTGCAACCATCATCGAATAACCCCACAAATTTTGTATAGAATACCATGAGCATAACACCTAGACATATCAAATGGTTTTCAATACTAACATGGTTTTCATTTATTTTCATTATTTTCTCAAAAATGGTCGGTAATTGACCCCCCTGGCGGTCTGCCCCTAAACATTCACCCCATAGGGTAACAATTGGTGGCTACCACCTAGTTTAGGTTAGGGTGGACCTATTTGACATCCTACAACATGATGCACCAGGGCTGAAATGCATCCATCACCGTAGCATCGCACCGCTTGGATTCCCAGACTACACCCTGAACCTTTGTCCTACACTGTCCACTTTGTGAAGCAACTTCATCAAGCATGATGTGTTTTTCCCCCTCACTTCTTTTTTCATCCTACCTACAAATAACCTAGCACATTTGCAAGATTGTGTCCAATTTCAACCTTTTTCCCATTTACCGCATTTTTTTGTCGAAAAAGCCCGAAAAACGGCCGTACGTGAGAAATCTTGCAAACTTGGTTCAAAATCTTTCAAAAATGGCATGGAGCCATACAATTGCTGTGTGTATTGCTAACAAATTTTGGGTTCAAATGGTTTTGGTAAAAAAAATCACGTAGAAAAAGAGGTCTTTAGACTAGGTCAAAAGCGTCCTCGTCGAAGCACCTCCATTTTGCAACCATCATGGAATCTGCCCAAACTTTTCTTATAGCCTCCCATGAACACAAAAACCAAACATACCAAATGGATTTCAATACTAACATGATTTTCATTTTGTTCCCTTTTTTCCTCAAAAAAGGTCGGCAATTGACCCCTTGGCGGTCTACCCCTAGAAATTCACCCCATAGGGGGTAGGAATTGGTGGCTACTACCTTGTTTAGGTTAGGATGGACCTATTTGACATCCTACAGAATAATGGGGCTCAGAGATGAAATGTATCCCTCACCGTAGCATCGCACCATAGCCTCCCATGTCAACAACACTCACACATCTCAAATGGTTTTCAACACTAACATGATTTTCATTTTGTTTCACTTTTCTCTCAAAAAAGGCCGGTAATTGACCCCCCTGGCGGTCTACCCCGAGACATTCACCCCATAGTGGGTACCAATTGGTCGCTACCTTTAGGGTGGACTTATTTGACATCCTACAACATGATGGGGCCCAGGGTAAAATGTATCCATCACTGTAGCATCACACCATGTGGATTCGCAGACTACACCCTGAACCTTCGTCCCGCACTGTCCACTTAGTGAAGCAACTTCATCAAGCATGATGTGTTTTGCCTCTAAATATTTTTCATGTCCTACCTACACCTAACCTAGCACACATGCAAGATTGTGTCCAATTTCAACCTTTTTTCATTTACTGCATTATTTTGGTCGAAAAAGCCTGAAAAACGAATGTACATGTCGTGGGCCCAATAGCCCAGGCCACCAAATTGTTATCTCTTTTACTCATTGCCATGTTGTTTTTCCCTCACTCCACACGCACACTCACGCACATAGACCTAAAGATGCCATCCCCCGACCGTCGTCGTGGCCACCGCTGCCGTCTCCTTCAACCCCATGTCGTATCCTCCAACCCCTACCGTCTCTGTCGCTGCTGCCGTCATCTCCAACCCCCAACCATCGTCGCCACCGCCGCCTGAGTCGAACAACCCCCGACTGTCGTCGCCGTCGCAGCCGCCCGAGTCGAACAAGGTCTGAACCCTACCCGCTCCACTCTCTCTATGAAGTTCCCTCCGCCGCCCGAACTGGATTGGCTTTCTAGCTAGGATTCGGAGATATGGTTAGCTAGTAGTAAAGGATGGTAAAATAGATGTTGAAATCATGACATAATCCTCGAAATATGTGGTAATTGTGACTCGCTCATATGAACATTTCTAATACATGCCTGGAGTATCTCATATAAACATTTTTGTTACCATTTTTGTGTAGAAAATGACTAAAAGAACTATATGTCAAGTTTGTGGATCGCCATGCGTAGACAGCAGTGGAACTGTCACACTATTCAGTGTGTACATACAAACCTGGTTTTGCTCGCTCTATGGTAATTCGTCATCTTCGATCTATGCTTACATGTTTTATTTTATTTTGGGTGTGCTTTCATATGTCTTAGTGCTTTCATCATTAATGATACATACGCATGCAATGTGAGGTTGGGGTTCAATGAAATCACAGGCTACACTGTACAGTTCAAAGTTGATGAAGGACGCCCCTACACATTCCATGTACATAAAAGATCCACGAAGACCGAGATGGGAGGAGAAGATTGGAGATGCTTCATCACCAAAAATCACCTTAGTAACGGTTGTTGGATATATGCTCTAGAGGAAAATAATATATGATTATTCCAATATATCTAAGCAAGTTCATAACCAGTTTCATACCGTGCTAGAACTATATCAGTGAAACAATGATACAGGTGTGGTATAGAAAACCACAGAGTTACTAGTTAGCCTCTATATCAATAACTAGTTCATGGTCAACATGATGGTCGTGGTTTCGCGATCATGGACAATTAAGTCTCTTGACTATGAGGTCACCTCACTGGTTGAGTGACGTGGTTATGACGCCCCCAAAAACAGACCGTGTACAGTAATCATACACGCAAGGTACACGATCGAGATCAGGGACTCACGGTGAGATATCACAACACAACTCTACAAAAAAAAATACAAGTTGTTTAATACAATCCAGGGGCGACGAGGGCTCGAATACAACAGCTCGAAAGCACAAAGTTAGCGGAAGCAAAAGTATCTGAGTACAGACAAAAGGATACAAGGTTGCCTTAAGAAGGCTTGCACAAAATCAACACTCGATCGAAAAGGCAAGGCCTCCTGCCTGGGAACCTCCAAAATACTCCTGGTCAAAGGGGAACTCGACGTCGTAGAAGGCATCGGGGATCTTCATGTTGCGCTGGTCGGCATCGGGGATCTCCTGCTCCTTGACTTCAACGTCGACTGCAGCGGCCGATCAGGCAAAACGAAAAGGGGGAAATAAAGCAAGGGTGAGTATATAGCATACCCGCGAGTCTTACGTCCGCTACTAAGCATTTATTCATTTGTGTCAAATGGAAAGGGGAGGTTGTATATAGTGGACTGCAAGGTAGAATTCAGAACAAGGATAAGAAGCTAGGCCTATCGAAGACTAGCATCTTCTGACGAGTCTTGCAGCACAAGAAGAGAACAACCAACAGTTCATATAAAGCATAAAGTAACAATGAAGCAGAAGTTGCTGCAACATTGTATAATAGTAAGTTGTAATAATAACAATAATAATGTCTCCGAGTTCCCTTCCTCGACTTCCCTGCGAGGAAGAAGACCCAGAACCATACGGTTTAATAGTAGTAGTTTGTAGTGGTAAGATCCAGCTTCAGCATAAAGCGTCCTGTTAAGGTGGACACGGCTATTCGAATAGATTAAACTCCCTGCAGGGGTGCACTACTGTTTAGCCTGCACGCTCGGATCTCTAGGGTGGCGGGAACCTTGTTAGAGAACGCTTCACCAAAGCTATCCAACACGCTGCAGCCCATCCTAGGCTCAACAGAGAGGCCATCCGCCAGACTATATCCTATGCGCCAAGGGGTCTAGGTCCCTAACCCTTGCACGCTCCTACACGGTGCGAGGCTGGCCGCTGAAGCAAAAGCAAATCCAAATACACCGATCGAGCGAAGAACACACACCGCTTCTCGACTATCAGACCGCGATACTGCTGACGTCTGAAGAGCTTTCGGACAAACTACGATGCAGGGAAGCCCATAACTCCTTATCCCACATGAAGGTAGTGCGTACAGACCAACGTGCCTCTCAAGTCATCCGCCGAACCATTTAGCATTTTATTATTTTCTGTCGGGACAACCGTTATTGTTTCCCCTATCCGGGTGAGTCGCGGACAACGACAACAGCCAGGTCCACCAGTAACATCGGTGCCTGCCCGGACGCCCACCAACTCGTGCGGTTACCAACAAGGTGAACCGTCTCCTTACCTTGTCTCGCGTTTGCTCTTTGAGGAGCTCGACTTTCGTACAACATGATACCTCTCGGCCACGAATAGTACCAGGCTCGCCACACACCGATGGAATACACCTGACCTGTCGTTCCGCTAAGATACCCTGCGCGGGCACCGTTCGGTCACCCGACTCCTTACCTTTAAGGACACCAGTTGATTCGAGTTCCTAGCATCAAGTGAAACCAGGAAGAATCGCCCTCGATGGTACACTTGAAGAGGTTCGACCGAGACATCAGCGGAATGAACTAAAGAGGAATATTCTCGTATCACCCCGGTGGTGCTGAGACACCAGCGGAATGAACTAAAGAGGAATACCCTCGTATCATCGCAGTGATGCTACGCTACTGAGCCGACGAGAGTGAAATACGAGTCAGTCCACTCGTAAGTCAAACTCGAAGCGACTCGGCAGAGTCTCGCCGTTGTAGGTTCCCTAGGGCGTCTGCATTGATCCGTACCTCTTGCAGTTGTATATATTTTGTATCCGCGTTCACTCACCAGTGTGATCACGGCCTGCTATTCTAAACCTAGATAACAATGCGCAGGGTTTACTGCTGAATATTTATAAGGCAGCATAGGATAAAGGAAGGTACATCAAGGGGCGACAATGACAGGCTATGCAATTGAATAGAATGATAACGTAGCAGCAGCAATGCCTAGTGCAAGAAATGTACGGAAAGATAGGCGATATCTGGGGAAGAGAATGGCTCTGCTTGTCTGGAAGCTCGACGGTAGGGGTACGGTCATCGACGAAGTAGTCGTACTCGGTGGTGTGAGCGGCGGCAGCAACGGGGTCTATCGGAGAATAAGGGGGCATAAACAGTAAATACAATGCACACAATGTAAACACAGAAAAAGGACATAGCAATTGAATTGTACACGGTGTTCTAACACAGTGCTAAGTATTTAAGGCGGAGCGGGAATTTATCCGGGGATGATTAATCTGTACCGGTTGATTACCGGACAGATGATTCGGAGGGGGAAGGTTCCATGTCTGCAGTGTTAGAGACATCTGACAGACATGTGGATAGTGTGTCCGTGCTCGTTGGTCCATTGTGAACAACTTTCATGTTCAGAACATTTTCATCCGCCAATTTTTTTGGCTCCGGGTGATTACTGGACAGTGCAACCGGAGGGGGAAAGTCTCGGGTTCAGTACTCTAGAGGGGGGTGGTGGCTGTACGGGTGGCGTATCCGTATTCGTTGTATTTTTTGATCAATTTTCATGTATAAAGTTTTCCCATCGGATATGCGGTTTAAAAGATATGAATTTTCTAAGTTTTAAACATTTAAAATCATTTTTGGTACTCCTTAATTTTCTAAGGTCACGGCGGGAGCCAGCCAGGCGAGCGGGGTGCGGTGAGGTGGTGTAGTCCCGCGCGGCGATTGTGTGCACGCGGATGCGCGGTCGGGCGCGGAGCACGCGAGACGGAGTGGCCACGAACACGAAACGCGCGACCATGGCGCACGGTGGTCCGGCCGCGGCGGTGCATGATGTCTATGGCAACGATTTCAACGAGGGGAGAAGGGGAATCGGTGAGGCTCACCGTGGGGAGACCGGTGGCGAGCTCGGCGTCGACGGGCAATGGACGTCGACGACGAATTTGCCGGCGAGGTGCGTCAACCGTGGCGGAGCTCGATGACAATGGCGTCGCGAGTAGGGCATCCCGGTTCGATTGGCTTGATGGAGAGGAAGAGGAGGTAGGGGCGGTCCTGATGGACATGTTCGCACGGCCGGACGTGGCCATTGGCCACGACGACTACGGTGGCGCGACGAGGTGCTCCGCGCGGTGAGCCAGAATCGAGGGAGGGAGGATATGGGGATGGGGGCGGCGCCGTGACAGGGACTGGAGGTGCGTCTAGGGTTGAGTTAGGGGCTCTGGGGCTTATCCCCTCCCAGCAACCGACGGATGGACTCCACGGGGTGGCCGCACCATGGATGGCCGCCACACCTTGGTCGTCCTTCCTGACTGTAGCGAGGTAGGTGAAAAGCTCGGGTGGGCTAGGCCTGTCTACAGGTGGGGGGAAGGTGGGTTGAGCCTTGCCCAGTGCGGCATTTAGTGTTTTCCCTTTTGTTTTGTTTTCTCTTTTTATTTTTATTTTTCTTTCCTGTTTGCAATTTAATTAGTTAGTAATTGATTTTATGAAGAGGTGCAACCACCTCTAATGTTTATGTTACAATACACCACACTCCTACAAAGAGTTTTAGGCATTAATAAAATAGTTTGGATTTTCTTTAATTAAGAAAAGATTAAATGGGGCTATTTTAGCTACTGGTTTTATTTGTTTATATCATTTAAATAAGGTAATACAATCCCATTAATATTTTATTTTGACCTATAGATTATTAGGCATTTAATAAAACTGGTTTCACAATTTTTGAATAAACTTCAATTCCCACTTTTATTTAATTTTCAAGATATTTTTTTATTTCTTAATATTACTAAAATACTTTGACAAAACATCCATTACTATATTAACATGGCCTAATGATTGCTAGGCATTTTATTAATAGGTTTCATCATTTATGGTACAACTATGATTTTCATTTTCATTTTAATTGCCATGACAATTTTGATAACCCAACATCATTGGTTTCATAGTTATCACTGACTTGGGATTATTCTAAAGGCTAAGTATGACTTTGTCTAATTATTTGCAAGGTGATTAATAATCTCCCAAAATTCTTGGAGCAAGATTTATAACCCATATCATTTGAAAATTTTATCAGGGTTGGAATTTGACAGAGCTATGATCAAAGGTGATCATGGCTTGATTAGCAACAGTAATGACCATGAACAAGGGGATCACTGTAGTTGTTACTATTACTGACCCTGGGGGTGTTAAAAATCTCCCCCACTACAAGAATTCTCGCCCCGAGAATTAAAAGGTAGTGGGATGGGTAAATCTTGGGTTTCCTATTCTAACGAATCTTCTGGTTCTTGTTGCCCTTCGTGAAGAAGTTAATCCTTTGCGTTGAAGTTTTCATTTCTCTGCATCGATGCATCTCGACGTGTTGACATCCTTCCATCGGGGGCTTCATCTTACTTACAGATATGGTAGGGGGGAAACTTAGGGGGTCGGACCGGTATGAGGTTAATCAACCAGGGTGGTCCAAGGGAATGGAGTACAAAGTATCTTCCGAGTTTAACTCAGGGGAACACATCAATAGAATTAAAACAACACATGAGAGGTTTTTAAGCGGATAGGCATGCATTCAACGTCGATAACGGATAATGGAAAGTGGGGGCCAGAGCACCAGGCATAAGCACTGCGTCTGGTCTCGGACTGAATATCAAAATGTAGGTGACAAGAGTCAGGTTTCGGTCCTGTGGACTGTGGATTATGGTCCCATACTGAATAAGAAGGGTGGTGACATTTAATGCGATCAAGTTGCAAGGTATGACGCAGAATAACTTTGATGAGGACATCCCTACTAATGTTACACCCATACCCTCACCAACTACACATACTGGACCAGTTACTAGAGCACGTGCACGTCAACTAAATTATCAGGTACTTTCGTTTCTTGCGAATCCTTCTATTTTTCATGAACATATGATGCTGCCTAAATTAGATACTTTTGTTTTGGTTATGAATGAAGGACCTAGCATGGACAAGAAGGATGGTCATTGGAGCGGGATCAAGAATGGAGAAGAAGGTGCGCGCGGGGGAAAGTACAGTGGAGCTTCCAGTGGGGATTTTCGCACGTTGAAGCCACCATAAGGCATGCATGAAGGCTTGGACGGAATACACGAGATGCCACTTCATTATTTTCGTCCAAGAGCAATTATAGGTGTTGCGTCACCTTAATATTGGGCTGGGCCCATGTAATTTCGAAATACCACATTATAGGCTGTTTTTAGAGTCCGTATGTGTGGGGAAACCGAGTTAGGGTTGTTTTCGGACCCCACCTCCAAGGGGTCACGAAAATCCCCTCTGTTCCCCCATATATACAGCCCTTAGGGCGTCGTTTAGACTTGGGTTTTAATTAGATATAAGTTAGCCATAGCCGCAACTTCGAGCTCTTCGTTTGTGTCATCCGACCAGGCCAAGACCTCATTGGAACCCCAACTTTCGTAATCATTCATCTTATATTCGCAATATCCAGATTGCAATTCTTAGTTCTTGCTTGTTCTTCGATTGCTTGCAGGAATTAGACCTTCGTGGTCAGGTTGATCGTGCATCCGCGGGATCAATAACCTCTCGGAGTTGGTTTAGCGATCGCTAAGGCGCAACGTCTTCGCACGTTCGTAGTCGGATCGTGAAAGTCGCCTCCACCATAATCGATCTCCACCATCTCATCGAAACATCGGGACACCTTCGCCTCTATCAAGTGGTATCAGATTTCCAGGTTGCTCGGTGAGATTTACCAGTTTTTCGTAGTCTAGATTGGTTCTGTTCTTCATACCTACAGTCCACGAAACAGCCAACAAAAAAAATTAGGGTTAGATCATCACGTCCCAAAACAGTCCGAGCCTTTGTCCAGTTTTCTTTACAGTAGTTTGCATTGTTGAATTTGCGGTTGCATCGTTGTGTCGAGTTGCTGATCTTAGCGTCTAGTTCCCTTAGAGTTTCGAGTTCTGATCACAGTTTGCCACGTCGCCGCCGCACCAGTAGTCATCCTACCACGTTCCACCAATCCGAGTCCAGATACACCACCACGTTCCGCCAAGCAGAGTCCATATACACCACCACGTCTCACGAGTCCGACTTGAGTTCCACCATCAGTACGGTTCCTGATATCTCCGTAGCCAGAATAGTTTTGAGTTGATTAGAGTCGGATTTCCCCAATCTTTTGTCGTACGTAGAAGAGGGCACGCTTTCCAGAGCAGTTTTTAGGCCAAAAATTTCAGGGGTAAAAAAATTTCGTGCCCATACGTTCCTTAGGTCCAGAAACTCGTTTTGAGACGTTCGCCACCATAGTGATTTTTTTCGCCCTTTTTCAGCCCCCGCAGTCCCGCATCGCCAAAAAAAAAAGCAAAAAAAAAAAAAAAAAAGAGAAAAAAAAAATTCAGAGTGTGCTTCACAGTTGTTACGTGCCGCGCCGTGCTTTCGTTGGTGTTTTAGGCTCGCGTCTCTAGTACGGTCTAGCCTAGGATCAGCACAGTACCGACGTTGAGTGTTTATTCAGCTTTGCATCTTTGTTTTGATTACTGTTGAGTTTTTCCTACCATACTTGTCAGCCTTCCTACAGCTCCACATATATTCTACATCGTGCGTTTTGACACCGCCTGGCCATCGCTCTACCACATCTCTGAGAGTTTTGACCCGTTGGTTGTACATCACCACCTGCTGCTAGGTAAGAATCGGTAAGAACGTAAGAAAAGCTTGACGGATTTGTGCTTTCCACCACCCCACATCCATCCCATTAGTAGCAGTAGGATCATATTCCGGTGTGTTTTCTATTTCTGCTAACCATGCCAGGATCACATGATGAAGTGGCGCGGGATGCACCCGATTGGGAGAACATGACAAACAAGGAGCTACATGATAAATTTGCACGTATGATGTCTCAACAGGTGCAGGACATCGAGACCAGATTTACAGAGGCGATTGATGGCGTGGAGAAGATGATCGACACCAAGCTCGACGCCAAGTTTACTGAGTTGATCGCACGCCTACCTTCAGCACAGCCACAGCCACCGCCACTACCACGTGCACGACGTATTCTGTTTCCGTGTGGACAAGCTGCTGGTATTGGTGCTCCTCCTGCTGCTGCAGTTGCTGCTACTGCTGCTGCTGCTGCTTCTGACGTCGGCCTGGACGACAACTACGAGGGTGATTACGAGGAGGAGGTGGAACAGGAAGCGGCCTATGAGCAGCCAGCTGGACGTCCACGTCCCAACATTCGCCACGGTCGACACCAACCACCCCCTCAGGTACGCGATGATGAACATGTGCCTAAACTTAAATTGAATCTTAAGCCGTTTGAGGGTAGATATATTCCTGATGCTTATCTTACTTGGGAGTTAGAAACTGAACAACGTTTTACATGTTTACAATATCCTGAGAATAGACGTGTTACTGCTGCTGTTTGTGAATTCACGGGCTTTGCATCTATTTGGTGGTCTGAACATTGTAGATTGCATGCTAATAATATTCCAACTACTTGGGCTGCTTTAAAAGATGCTATGCGTACTCGCTGGGTTCCCCCTTATTATCAACGTGAATTGTTACAAAAATTACAGCGTTTGAGACAAGGCAAAAATTCTGTAGAGGAATATTATCAAGAATTACAAACTGGATTGATTAGATGTGGCCTAGTAGAGGATAATGAAGCTATGCTTGCACGTTTTATGGGTGGCTTAAACAGGGAGATACAAACTATTCTAGAATACAAGGACTTTGCTACTATCACTCGTTTGTTTCATCTTGCTTGTAAAGCTGAACGTGAAGTGCAGGATCGACAGGCCGCTACGAGACCTAACTTTTCTGCAGGACGAAATACATCATGGACATCGCGTGGAGCTTCTACATCCACACGTCCTGCTGCGCCACCATCTACTTCAGCCGCTCATTCTTACAGGGAGCCACCAAAACAGCCAGCGCCACCATTCAAGGGTGCACAGAGTGGTCCAGCAGCAAGTTCTTCTTCATCCATGGCGTCCACAGGGCAAGCACGAGATCGTGATATTAAATGTCGCAGGTGCCAAGGTGGAGGTCACTTCGCAAAAGACTGTCCCTCCAAGCGTGTGATGACTATTACGGCGGATGGTGGGTATGAGTCAGCGAGTGACTATGATGAGGAGACTCTAGTTCTCATTGCTCATGAGGAACAGGGTGCCCATGATGATGCTCATGATATAGAGTATATGACTCCTGATGATGCAGATAAATATGCTAGTTTGGTTGCTCAACGTGTATTAAGTGTGCAGGTAACGAAGGCCGAGCAAAACGAGAGGCATAATTTGTTCCACACAAAGGGAGTGGTGAAAGAACGTTCGGTTCGCATCATCATTGACGGAGGGAGTTGCAACAACTTGGCTAGCATGGAGTTGGTGGAGAAGCTATCTCTCACCACAAGACCACACCCCCATCCGTACTATATTCAGTGGTTTAACAATAGTGGTAAGATTAAGGTAACGCGTTCTGTTCGTGTGCACTTTAGCATTGCTGCATATGCTGATTATGTTGATTGTGATGTGGTACCCATGCAAGCATGCTCTCTTTTACTTGGTAGACCATGGCAATTTGATAGGAATGTTGTACACCATGGTAGGACAAATCAGTTTACTCTAGTTCATCAGGATAAAAATATTGCTTTACTTCCTATGTCTCCTGAACAAATTGTGAAAGATGATCTTGCTAGAGCTAGTAAAGCAAAACAGGAGAAAAATAAGAGTGAGAATGAGATAGCAGCCAAAGAATTTGAGCAACAACATAAGACTAATAGCAAATCTTCTTCTGCTGTTTCTAATGAAATTAAATTGACTAGTCCAACTTTGCTTGCTACTAAGGTTGATATTTCAGATTTGGATGTTAGTCAATATGTGTGCTATGCTTTTGTGTGCAAAGAAGCTTTGTTTTCATTTGAGGAATTGCCTCCTTCTTTGCCTCCTGTTGTCACTGACCTTTTGCAGGAGTTTATTGACGTCTTTCCACAAGACGTACCACCGGGATTACCACCTATTCGAGGGATTGAGCATCAGATTGACTTAATTCCCGGTGCTTCGTTGCCCAACCGTGCGCCATACCGTACCAATCCGGAGGAGACGAAGGAGATTCAGCGTCAAGTACAAGAGCTACTCGACAAAGGTTACATACGTGAGTCCCTTAGTCCTTGTGCTGTTCCTGTTATATTAGTGCCTAAAAAGGATGGAACATGGCGTATGTGTGTTGATTGTCGAGCCATTAATAATATTACTATTCGTTATCGTCATCCTATTCCTAGGTTAGATGATATGCTTGATGAATTAAGTGGCTCTACCATGTTTTCCAAAGTTGATTTGCGTAGTGGATACCATCAAATTCGCATGAAATTAGGAGATGAATGGAAAACGGCTTTTAAAACTAAGTTTGGATTATATGAGTGGTTAGTCATGCCTTTTGGGTTAACTAATGCACCTAGCACTTTCATGAGATTAATGAACGAGGTTTTACGTGCTTTCATTGGACGATTTGTGGTAGTCTATTTTGATGATATACTGATTTATAGCAAATCTTTGGAGGAACATTTGGATCATTTACGTGCTGTTTTTATTGCTCTACGTAATGCACGTTTATTTGGTAACCTTGGGAAGTGCACCTTTTGCACCGACCGAGTCTCGTTTCTTGGCTATGTTGTTACTCCACAGGGTATTGAAGTTGATAAAGCCAAGATCGAGGCGATTGAGAGTTGGCCGCAGCCCAAAACGGTCACACAAGTGAGGAGTTTTCTTGGCCTCGCTGGATTCTATAGGCGTTTTGTGAGAGATTTCAGCACCATTGCTGCCCCTCTCAATGAGCTTACACGCAAGGATGTGCCTTTTACTTGGGGTACCGCACAGGAAGAAGCTTTCACAGTATTGAAAGATAAGTTAACACATGCTCCTTTGCTCCAACTTCCTGATTTTAATAAGACTTTTGAGCTTGAATGTGATGCTAGTGGGATTGGTTTGGGAGGTGTGTTATTACAAGATGCTAAACCTGTTGCATACTTTTCTGAAAAATTGAGTGGGCCTAGTCTGAACTATTCTACTTATGATAAGGAATTATATGCTCTTGTTCGGACATTAGAAACTTGGCAACATTATTTATGGCCCAAAGAATTTGTTATACATTCTGATCATGAATCTTTGAAACACATAAGAAGTCAAGAAAAACTTAATCGTAGACATGCTAAGTGGGTTGAATTTATTGAGACTTTCCCTTATGTCATTAAACACAAGAAGGGGAAAGATAATATTATTGCTGATGCTTTGTCTCGTCGTTATACTATGCTTTCACAACTTGACTTCAAGATATTCGGTTTAGAGACAATCAAAGAACAATATGCAAATGATGCGGAATTTAAAGATGTATTGCAGAATTGTAGAGAGGGTAGAACATGGAACAAGTTTGTGCTTAATGATGGATTTGTGTTCCGTTCTAACAAGCTATGCATTCCAGCTAGCTCTATTCGTCTTTTGTTGTTGCAGGAGGCGCATGGAGGAGGATTAATGGGACATTTTGGCGTGAAAAAGACGGAGGACGTACTTGCTACACATTTCTTTTGGCCAAAGATGAGACGGGATGTTGAGCGTTTTGTTGCTCGCTGCACTACATGTCAAAAAGCTAAGTCACGACTCAATCCTCATGGGTTATACATGCCTTTACCTGTACCTAGTGTTCCGTGGGAGGACATATCCATGGACTTTGTTTTAGGCTTGCCTCGAACAAAGAAGGGGAGGGATAGCATATTTGTTGTCGTGGATAGATTTTCTAAGATGGCACATTTTATACCAAGTCATAAAAGCGATGATGCTGCTAATGTTGCTGATTTATTCTTTGGAGAGATTATTCGTTTACATGGTGTGCCCAATACTATTGTCTCGGATCGTGATACAAAGTTTCTTAGCCATTTTTGGAGATGCTTATGGGCTAAGTTGGGGACTAAACTACTTTTTAGTACTACATGTCATCCCCAAACTGATGGACAAACTGAAGTGGTCAATAGGACATTGTCTACTATGCTTAGGGCTGTTTTAAAAAGTAACTTGAAACTGTGGGAAGAATGTTTACCTCATATTGAATTTGCTTATAATCGTTCAGTGCATTCTACCACTAAAATGTGCCCTTTTGAGATTGTTTATGGTTTTCTACCTCGTGCACCTATTGATTTGCTGCCTCTTCCATCTTCGGAGAAGGTTAATTTTGATGCTAAGCAACGTGCTGATTTGATATTAAAAATGCATGAGTTAACTAAAGAAAACATTGAGCGCATGAATGCTAGATACAAGCTTGCTGGTGATAGGGGTCGAAAGCATGTTGTGTTTGAACTAGGAGATCTTGTTTGGTTACATCTACGTAAAGATAGGTTTCCTGATTTGCGCAAGTCTAAGTTAATGCCACGAGCTGATGGTCCCTTTAAGGTTTTACAGAAAATTAATGATAATGCATATAAACTTGAGCTACCTGCAGATTTTGGGGTTAGTCCCACATTTAACATTGCAGATTTGAAACCTTATTTGGGAGAAGATGATGAGCTTCCGTCGAGGACGACTTCAATTCAAGAAGGGGAGGATGATGAGGACATCCCTACTAATGTTACACCCATACCCTCACCAACTACACATACTGGACCAGTTACTAGCGCACGTGCACGTCAACTAAATTATCAGGTACTTTCGTTTCTTGCGAATCCTTCTATTGTTCATGAACATATGATGTTGCCTAAATTAGATACTTTTGTTTTGCTTATGAATGAAGGACCTAGCATGGACAAGAAGGATGGTCATTGGAGCGGGATCAAGAATGGAGAAGAAGGTGCACGCGGGGGAAAGTACAGTGGAGCTTCCAGTGGGGATTTTCGCACGTTGAAGCCACCATAAGGCATGCATGAAGGCTTGGACGGAATACACGAGATGCCACTTCATTATTTTCGTCCAAGAGCAATTATAGGTGCTGCGTCACCTTAATATTGGGCTGGGCCCATGTAATTTCGAAATACCACATTATAGGCTGTTTTTAGAGTCCGTATGTGTGGGGAAACCGAGTTAGGGTTGTTTTCGGACCCCACCTCCAAGGGGTCACGAAAATCCCCTCTGTTCCCCCATATATACAGCCCTTAGGGCGTCGTTTAGACTTGGGTTTTAATTAGATTAAAGTTAGCCATAGCCGCAACTTCGAGCTCTTCGTTTGTGTCATCCGACCAGGCCAAGACCTCATTGGAACCCCAACTTTTGTAATCATTCATCTTATATTCGCAATATCCAGATTGCAATTCTTAGTTCTTGCTTGGTTCTTCGATTGCTTGCAGGAATTAGACCTTCGTGGTCAGGTTGATCGTGCATCCGCGGGATCAATAACCTCTCGGAGTTGGTTTAGCGATCGCTAAGGCGCAACGTCTTCGCACGTTCGTAGTCGGATCGTGAAAGTCGTCTCCACCATAATCGATCTACACCATCTCATCGAAACATCAGGACACCTTCGCCTCTATCACCACCGATAGCCATCCATGAAACCATGCGTGAGCAGGTGCCCTTTTATTGTTTTTGAATCCAGGTCCAAAAGGCACTTCAGCTTGCATCTTCGACACGGACATCTTATCTCCGTCTCGTTCTTTTTAATCATCTCGGCCTACGCGGAGCTCAAAAACATATCCATGATGCCTCCAGTCATCTTGCGAACCATGGTCGCCTGCGGGGCATAGAGCAAAATGATATTTTAGAACCATTTTTTTTTGGCATGACCTTGCCTAATTATTAGGACAAAAAAGAATGCAAAGTGTGCCAAATTTTCGCTGAAACGGAAATGAATCAACATTCCGGAAAAATATTGACAACTATCGCATATGTGAGGTACCTGCAAACAATCATCACACCCATACATATATACCTCATGATCATCACATCACACCACACATATACACCGACAAAAAGTGTGTTATAGAGAGAACAAACTAGATCTACACAACAATAAAGAGATATACCTTACTTACCAACGAAAAAAGGAGATACAACTACTTATTTTGGGAATATCTATGGTGTAAATAAGGTGAGGAGAAGAAAGGAACCGAGAGAAGCTAGTTGGAAGTGGAGGTGGACAATGTGAATGTGGTAGGGTGGCTCCAAAACATCTAGCTGCTCCAAGACTTAGTAATGGCGCACCTTCACCAATATGCGCCATTACTAAGTATGGGAGCTAATGGCGCACCAACTAGAGGTGCGCCATTAATAACTCTGGTAGAGGGGACCAGGGGCCAGAGAGGGGGGGACCAGAACAGTAATGGCGCACCATGCATAAATGCGCCATTTCTGTTCCATACTTAGTAATGGCGCACCTCCAGGACATGCGCTATTGATGTGTCATCAGGACTGGGCCCACCCCTCCCCTGACTTAGCAATGGCGCACATCCCAGAAGTGCGCCATTAGCATCCCTGTTGCCTTATGGCTCACTTCCGGGAAGTGCGCCATTGTTAAGTCAGGGGAGGGGGGGCTGGTCCAGGAGCGAATTGGCGGTGGCGCACTCTTGTTCAAGTGCGCCATTAGTATTAAGGGCACTAATGGCGCATCAGTACAAGGTGCGCCATTGCTATTTAGTAATGGTTCACTGGACATGTGGTGCGCCATTAGTGTCCATATTATCTATAGCTATTTTTCCAGTAGTGATGCATGACCTGCCTCCTTTGCCACATGCTGAATTCTCTGTGCTGATGGACCCAGAGGTTGTTGGAGATACTTGCCCAGATGAGCCCAAGCCGAAGCATTTGATCTTTTAAGCCAATGCTTGGTTTTATATACTCTTGAATACATTGATTCCTATGCTTGATGTCCACGATGATATTCCCATTCCAACTATTGTGCAACATGCCATCATGAAGCTAGTCAATGGCCTTCCCTTCGATTGTGAAGACTGATTCATTCGCACCATGGTCTCATGTGATGATTATCATATTGCAATGAAACCGTATGCACCGTGGCTCATGGCAGTTTGCAATTACCCTCAGGATGTTCCATTCACTGTTAATATTTATCCTTCGATCTTCACTCCTCTAGTCAGAGAAGTTCTAAATGTTATTGCTCGTCAAAATGATCCATTTGATGAGCATGTTGCAATTCGGGCCCATGTGACTGAACGTAACATTCGCACCAAGTACATCAAACCAGTTCATCACATGGAAGTTTCCCTTCGTTCGCAAAAAATTCTTCATCATCACATCGATCAAGACTGCGTGCAAAAATCAATCCATCATGAACGAGTTGAATATGCTCCGAAACATCAACAAGAACAATAATCAACTCCTTCGAGAATGTCTTCGATGTGAATGGAAAGGTTTAAGGAAGTTGAATTATCTCGGTCACTTGCAACCATGTGGTTTCGCTGAACATCCTCTCTATCTGCAAAGGAACTGGACAAATGATGATCATGTGGATCGACCAGATTTCAACATCCCCTATCCGCCAGAGAACAGAGACACTCTTTGGGTGATTGATTATTATCATATTGCCACTTAAGCCGCGTCCTCCCACTCCGACACTGAAGGCCATCATGCACCAAGAGTTTACTCACCGTTTCATAGAAGTCCCAAGACCCTACAAACATCACTGCTCTACTCCTCGGGCGATCAACACTCCTTCTGCACCAAGATTACTCTTCCTAGTGGTCGCTCTCGCCGTCGTCGTCCTGCTACGTCAAGGATGTGTGCTTCAATGCCCCCAGAATCCACTCAACCTCGACGCTGCCGTTCAAGCGATTAGGAAATCTTTCGACCCTAATGTCAATATTTTTGTTCAATTATTGACAAAAATGGGGAGAACTAGTGTCGGGACCCGGGGTTAGCGTATGCAAGTCCAGCTAAGACATAGTCATATGGAGAGCCGAGAACCGTACCCACTTGTCTAAGCAGACAAGGCCAAGCACAGAACGTTCTCCTAAAGCATCGTACGTGAGGGGTATCCCATCCAGGCCGGATGATCAACTGAGATGGGTCCTCATCGTCCGCACACAAGTCTAATGATATGGGTGATGAACTCCCATATTCAAAGACAAGTCGCCTCAACCATACTATCGACTATCTCATAACTCTTACATAGACTTACTCCAGCCCGATCACTTAGTCGGGGTCTAGGGCGGGCTCGATCATACCACAAAGTGTGCCCGAGACAGAGTCTCGAACAATCGCATCGCGATGCCCCAAGCTGCGCAAATCTAAGGGCCACTTGCTGTATGAAAGACTGCCAGCCTGATCACAACTAAGGTCTCGAAAACCCATACAAAGACATGCATGTTATAAACATACACGCAGCACACATGCCTTGTATGAACAGTAGGTATCATTGCAATTCTCTACAAAGTATACATTTTTATTGATAACTCTTATAGAGTGCACACAGAGATCACAAACATGTGATCCAACATTACAACACAAGCGGAAGCAAAGTATGTCTGAGTAAAGACAAGTTTAACAAATGGCTTAAGAAGCCTTATTTAAACACATGCCCTCCACGAGGGATCCAGTCGTCTGACTGGGACTAGACTAGCTTGGTCTTCAGTCGTCGAGCTCGATGAAGAAGCCACCTTCGGGGTCAGTGGTTTCATCTAAAACATAGATTAAGCAAACGTGAGTACAAAGTCGTACTCAGCAAGACTTACATAGGAACTATACTACTCATGCATATGTATCAAGGTAAAGGGAGGTGGGGTTTCACTTGTAGAAGTGCCAGCTTTGACTTGGCTAGTCCTGAACTACGAGTACCAGACTTGAGGTAAGAAGCATACACGAGTCCACTACTTTATCCAACCAATTACACCACTATGGTGCCTTCCTCGACTTCCCCACGAGAAAGCATACCATAGCACTCACACTTATCTTGGTGTGTTTTAGAAGTATCCAGTTCAAGTTGTCTAATAATCAAGCTAAGCTTTCCAAGCAGTCCATAACCGCGGACGCGGCTATTCGAATAGTTTTGTTAACCCTGCAGGGGTGTACCACTACACACACATGATCATCAGTTACCGCCTTTGATCTCGACACCATTCAAGGGGTGCCAGCGAGGATGCTCACCACAACTGTTACCTCATAGCCTATCTAGTCCGAGAAAGCCGCCTACCTGGGTTGGCTACCACTATCGTGAACCCGGCCGGTTTACCGAAGTGGACCCAAGTGATGTGTGCGTGGTGCATAAGCCGGTCTCGGATGAGCCGTTCTCTCACTTAGCAGCCAGGCCACAGACCTACCAGAACTCTGAACTATTGCGACATCTGGACATCGAAAGGGATGAGTTAGTAACCTGAGAGGGGTCAGTGAGCCCAATGTGTGGTTGTACTCTTCATCTTGGATCACCACACAAGAACTCGGACTTAGGGCGGTGTTCAACGAGACAACCCACCGTGTACTCCTACATAGCCTCTCATCGTTCACCTTGTATTAGGGTAGATTCACCAACACTTTTCTACCATCATCATCATGATCACTACCATCCCGACTCACATAACAGTAACATCATGGTATCACTCTAAGCATGCAATAAGCAGTAACAATTGCAAGGGCCACATGATATCAATCAATTCCTACATTTGCTAGGATTGTGGTTTGCTTACTACTGTGACAAAATGATAGGTCATGCAAAGGAATGGGTTCATCTATGCGGTAGAAACGCATCATGGTAATCATCCTAAACAATGCATCAGTGAGACATGAGAGGGAAGTGGGATTTTATCGACATGATCAACGGGGGTTTGCTTGCCTTGCTGACGAGGTTCGGGTTCGGGGTCTTCAACGAAGGGGGCAGCCTCCTACTCCGGTTCCACCTCTACTCGACAAACAACAAACAAGGTAGCAAAGTAAATACAATGCACAATCACATGATGGAAGGTTGAAACTTGATGTATATGCTTTGATGTGTGAAGAAATTCCATTTAAATGGAGTATATTGCAAATTGAATTGCAAATTCAAACTCCAATTTGAATTCAAACTTAGCCAAGTTACATGTGACATTGTTTGATCAATTTGAATCATATTGAAATGTGTATGATATGCCTCTGATGTGTGGTTGAAATCTAGCATGTTGCCATGGTTCAAGTTGCAAACACTTTTGAATTGAATTTGATTTAATTCCATTAAAATCAAATAGCAAATTCTACTGATCACATTTTAAATTCAACTCAAACAAAGTTGAAAGTTGTATATTTGGATAGCTTATTTTCTCCTGATCATTTTTCATATATTATTTGTCCAATTTGGAGTTAATATGAATTTTCTATGAATTTCCAAAGTTTGGGCTATTTTCCTGATTTTCTGGAATTTCTTTAATTCAATTTATTCTGGAAATTCATTTACTGCGTCATGCTTGCGCAAGGCTGACGTGGGGGGGTCTGACGTGTGGGCCAGGGTTGTCAGCCTCTGGGTTAATTAACCCGGCTTGTTTAACTTAACCAGTGGGGATTAAGGGCCCTGGGCCCACTTGTCATAGGCTGTGTGGGGGGTTAAGCACGGGTTAAGGCCTAACCCACCGGCGGCTTGACGCCGGTGGCCTGGGCGCCCTTGCCGGAATCGGCTAGAGGCCACGGGAGAGGAAACGGAGGGCATGGGCGTGCTCCTGGAGGTCTTCCGCGTCGAGAGGAGGCATCAGGGGTTCACGGGGAGGTCGGGAGCGACGACGGCGACGTGCTGGGCGGAAACAGAACGATGGCGAAGTTGGGGGGAGAAGCTAGCGTGCACGGCTTGGGCTGAACTTGCACGCGTTCGAAAGCTGGAACGCCCGCGAGTCAAACGCGCGCACTGGGGCGCCGCGAGGAGCACGAGGGCGAGCTCTAGCTCAACCATGGCGGCGAGGAGCTCGGGTTCTCATGTCGGATTTGGCTAGAGGGGCTACGGGATGCTAGGAGCTTTGGGGAAATTCTCAGAAGCTCACCGCGGATCGAACGGAAGCAACAGCAAGCTCGGGGAGGCTTCAACGGCGGTGAATCGACGACGGCGAGCTCGCGGGTCCGGCGAGTTCTCGGTGAAGCTTGCGTCCCGTCTGGCCCGAATTGATGCGTCTCCTGCTGCTAGTCGTCGAAGTCGAGGACGGCGATCACGCTGGACAGGTTGGACGGGCTCTTCGGCATCGAAGGACACGCGGGGGCGCTTCGGTGCTCCGGCGAGTTCTCGGGCGGCGACGAACACGAGCACGGGAGGAGGAGGAGGAGGAGGAAGCTCTGGAGGGGGGGAATGGATCGGGACGGGCAAGAGACGTCTCCAGGCGTGGCTAGATGGCACGGGGAGGCCTGGAAGGCGCTCGGCGGCGACGTGGCGTCCACGGCTGGCTCGGTGGCATTCCACCGAGCAGCTTGGAGGCGCGGGGCGGGGAAGAAGACCCTGCTGCCCCTCTGGGCCGGGTGGGCTGGATGGGCCGGCTTCGCCTGGGCGTCTGGTAAGGTTTTCTGTTTATTTTTCTATTTTTCTTTTCTGCCTTTTTGTTTTGTTGTGCTAAATGAATAGCTAGGCATTTTATTAAATGCTGAAATTTTTTTATATGGCCTCATAATAATATAGACTAGCCACTTATAAAGTTTCAACATTTTTAAAATTCAAATAATTTGAATCTTAACTCAAATAGGGATTTTTAATTAATTCGAAGGCACTGTTTGAATATTTGAAAAATCCATGAGCATGGTGTGGGTCCCACATCACTTGATATGTGATCACACTCATTTATAAGACTTTTTAGAAATCTAACATGAATTTTTGGAGAAGATTTTTATCTGGCCTTTTGAATTAATTCATCTGGGGGGGGGTTCCTTCTCCCATTTTGCTTTTGATTTTGATTTCAAAGATTTCTTTTGAAATTTTTAACATGATGCAAGTGACTTGCTAACCCTAGCACATTACCTAACAGAGGGTTCTGACAACTAGATGCATTGAAGAGTAGTTTTCCTATAGGGTTAAGGGTTTTGGAGTTCGAGTGGTTACAACAAACATCCGTTTTCATTTGATCTGGTTGTAATTAACTCTAAGTCGAATGTGAACTACTATCTTATCGTATGATATCTATCTGCTATGCTTGCTATCAACATCTGTCTTGCAGGAAGTTATCTATCTTAAGTTCACATGTCATTCGAGGAGATTGCATATTTTGATTGGATATATTTGGATTGCAATCTCGCTCGCTAAGATATTGGTGATATCCCTCGATCTATTCCTTATCAAATGCACTTAACTGCATTTTTATCTTCCGTGCATACATCAAGGGGGAGTATATCATCTATCTTAGCTCTGGTTTTTCATCATACTACAAAAACTTTCAATTATTTGTCGATGCCTGTTTTGTCAACAATCGTCCAAAAAGAGGGAGATTGTAAGAGAAAGTTTTGCCCCTTAGGTTTTGGAGATGTTTGTACAAAGTAGTAGAGGAACTAATATTGTTTTCGAGTATAAAAAAAATACTTAGGTTCCTGAAGAATGGAGTTTGCGTGTAGAAGTACGAAGGACAACTCACTGCAGCGAAGCTGCAAACTTATACCGAAGCCTTTGATGGAGAACGACCCTGAAAAATGTCGTCATAAAAGAAGGTGTTCTTGAGTAGAAACGGAACGAGGAGAATCTGATGCTGCATGAAGACTTAGTCTTTTTGCTAGTTTCCCTTTTAATTTCTTTAATCGTAGGAAAAACCGTACTATCAAGAGGGGTTTGCTAGTTGAGATTTTAGTTGAAGTGAACTTGCTCAGCTCAACTTAAAACCCAGAGAGATAGCCTACCAAGATAAATCTCACTGAGTAGAGTTATAGCTCGAAGGCAATGTGATCGCTCTTTGTGCCTCCGAGAGAGAACTCATTCGGTGAGTCAGCTTTCTTGTTCTGCAAGGAAAGTTGCGCATTGATGAAAAATCCGACCGTTGTGGACAGACGTCAAGTTGTTGCATTGGTACACATCAATCATTCACCATTGGGATCGCCACTTATAAATATACCGCACCCGCCCGCCATTTGTGGTTGGCTGCTCCACAGAATATTCTTAGACACAAGTACAGTGAGCATCCCAAGGAAGATCTCAAGAGAAAACAAACCCAAGTCCCATACTGAGTTGAGAAATTCATAGAGACTTAGGTTGAGACTAGCCGACCTTTTTTATCTTGGAGATCTGCAAGTCTCATAGACGGTTACAGGTCGTCTTTCATCAATCGAAGAGTAATAGTCACTACGAAGCAAGTCTGTAAAGGTTTCGGAGATGTCCTGAATCATCTACCCCGAGTAAGAATTGGACAAGCTCGAGAAGTTTTTTGAAGTGGAGAATAGGAAAAAGAGAGTTTTGTTGCAGGTGTTCAATCAGCAGTCCCCCCAACCATACGTAGCACTTTGTAGAGTGTGAACTAGTTCACCAAACATCGCTGAGTCAGGCTTGTTTTCTTTCTCGTACTTACTTTCAGTATTTACTCCGCAGCTTATTTTCTCGTGATGTTTCCCCTCGCCCTGTTTACTTTTGTTGTAAACTGCCTCGACATGTCTCTCAATGTTGCATTCCCTTCGTTTTCTACTTAGTAGCTTTATGTTTCACTTCAAAGTTTCGAAGAAATTTTAGAAGTGATCATTCACCCCCTCCCCCACTAGTGCGCGTAATAGCTATCCAAACGGTTTTTACCCCTATCACCTACGGGAATCGGAACCATTGCCTTGCCTTCGATTGCGATAGGGGGGCCTATTGTCAGGGGGATGGCCCCAACGCCATGACCCGGTATTCAGAAGGACCAAGCCGACTCTCAAGGATGAAGGCCCAGAAGAAATACTCAGCTTGGGCCGAGTTATGACGCCGCGAAGCGGGAAGGACGTAGAAGGAAATAGACTTACCTTGTACAATAAGGAAACTATACTTGTAAAAGTAGACTAGGACTTGATGTGCGAGAGATGATAATGGCTTCTCGCCCTTCGTTGGTTACCCCAAGTGCGAGAGATGTAGGATAGTAGAAAATTTCCCCTAACTTAGAGGATAGGGTTTGTCTCCCGTAGGACTCCGAAAGCGGCAAGTGGGTGACAACGGTGCTAGAAACTAGGCGGTTGACGTGAACCTGCACACACAACAGATAACTTTGCTCCCAACAAAGTTCAGAGAGGTTGTCAATCTCTCCGGCCTTGTTGTTTACAAAGGATCAAACGCAAGGGATAAAGGATAATAGTGATCGCTACTAGAAAGTAAAAGCAGGAAATAAATTGAGCGTGTAACAGTGATGAGAATATGGACCGGGGTCCCATGATGTTCACTAGCGATGTCTCTCTCCCAAAAGACGATAAAACTGCTATGCGAGGTAAAAAAATCACAGCTGGGCAATTGAAAGGATTAAAAACGCACCGCAATGCTAACTATGCTACAAAGAAAGGAAGAGGCTCAAAAGCATGGGCGGTACGCCAAAATAAGTAGACCGAAATCCAACTGCATCTACTACTAATCATCCACCTTGAGATATCTATCCAGAACATCTCGCTGGTATTAAGTTGCGAGCCCCACGCAAAGTGTAAACCCAAAGAAACAGACAACTGCATTAAAAGAACTTTGTGTAAAGTAAACAATCCTTGCAACCGCGGTTACAAGCACCGTTGTTTTCCCCCTTGTGGAAACAACACATCCCCTAGACTCATGTTTCTGTCACTCAAGCTAGTCATCAGGGGGCATGAACCCACAATTGAGCATAACGTTCCCTCTTGGAGTCACTACCTACTACTTGAACAAAGCAATAAAAAGCAACGGAGAACATGCAATAATTACTCAAGAACAAATATATAAAAGATAAGAACCAAATATATTACTCAATCACAAACTGAACATAGTCTCACAATCCATCAGATCCCAACAAACTCAGCATAGCAACAGCAGAAAGAATTACATATGTGCCTTGATCATGTAGGGCAGCTCACAAGGTCTAATCCATGAAGGACAAAGAGGGGAGGAGAACATCACATAGCTACTGATCATGGACCGATGGTCCAAGGTAGACTACTCACAGATCATCCAGGAAGTGTCCATGGTGGAGGAGAAGCTCCCGGAGGTCAATCCTCCCTCCGGCAGGGTGCCGGGAAGAGGTCTACTGGCACTCCCGATCTTGGAAGCGACGCGGCGGCGGAATAGAGGCGAGATCACGAAAAAGGGTTCTGTCTTCGGAGGTTTCCCGTGACGGAGAATAAATTGGCGAAGGGGGCAGCTAGGGGGGCACCAGCTGTCCAGGTGGTCCCCTGGCGCGGCCTCACCCTAGAGCGCGCCTGGTGGTGGCCCTCTGGCCCCACTTTGGATCTTCTGGAAGCTTCCGGTACGCTGATTTTTTATTTTATTTTTCCTGAATTTTTGGAGCACTTTTAATATGGGGGAAACCTGAAATAGAAAAACAGCAGAAAATAGGAACTGGCACTGGGGTGCACTGAGTTAATAGGTTAGTCAAAATATGATCAAAAGTGTATGAGAGTGTATCTAAATCATAGCAATATCACACAAAACTTTCATGGAGCAAGCAGAAATTATAGATACGTTTGGGACGTATCAGGACTCCATCTTTAGTCGGAGTCGTTTTCGTGTAACTCTAGGGACCCGGTGCCTTTATAAGCCAGCCCCCTTGGTCCAAATAGGAAAACTCAACTTAGATCCTGTCGAGGCATAGGCAGCGATCTGGCACCTTTGTATTCGAGAAGTCGACACCCCATATTAGAAAAGCAGGAGTAGTTCTTTTCCTTTCGAGGGGCCGAAACCTTGGTAAATCTCATGTCTTGTGTTCTCACCGACTCACCTTCTCGAAACCACCTCGCAGCAAAGGTCCGACACTAAGTTCTCTAATGAGGACATCTGCCGTGACTTTCCTATGACAGTTGGCGCCCACCGTGGGGCCTGCACACGCAGGTATTGAAAAACATGAAGAAGTCCGGCGTGGCACTGACGACTTCACCATTGATTGGATCGCCAAAAACCAACACAAGGAATTTTGCATGTACAACACCACCTGGGTCCCTCAGATCGATTCCATCGAGCCGATTTATCAAACCCCGGGTAACTCTAACTACTACCTCACCAGAGGGCCGGATAAGTCTAAAACAGAACTCGACAAAATCAAGGGTCAGCGGATCCTCAAAACCAACTTCAGGCATGTTTTTGTTGGAATTGTCAGCGAATCCTCAGAACCAGCGTATTCTTTTGAAATCTTACTTCATGACAATCCGACAAACTCTCTGATACTGCCTTATGTTCAAAAAAAGGACAACACTCCCATGCCGAATCCATCCATCTGACTGAGAAATACCGGTTTAGACCTGAGACGGAGGAATACAATCCAGAATCTCCCGGATTCAGGACATGCTCTCCCGCATGTCCTTAGGCCGAGTCATGGAAGACAAGACAATGGAGAGCCACCGGCTCCACCTACAAGTTTGTTGGACTCACCTAAAGACCTCTGGGACCAGAACTATCAGTGGAAACTCTGGAAAAAGAAACCACGTCGCAATCTTCGAAAGAGTTTCTTTTTAAGGAAGTATGCCAAAGCCGGCCCCCACAGGAATCACGGCAAGAAAAAAAATTCGAGTCTATGGAAAACATCCTCAAACCAGTAAGCAACGCGCTAGATCGCATAAAAGAAGTAGTTAACGAATTTCAAAAGCTCGTTGACACTGCCCCTATATGTGCAAGATCGAACAAAGCCAAGAAAAGGGAAGTTGGAGATCAGAGTCGGCCAAATGCTGGAAAGCAAAAAGTTGATCAAAACCCGGGTAAACACAATGTTACCAACCCCCGGAAGAAGAAAAGAATCACAAAACCAGACCAGAGAACTCGTATAAACAATTACGAAAAAGCTCTACAAGAGCCGTGTCCAAGACACTCTAGGCCGAGCCACCCTGCCAACCATTCTTGGGACCAATGCAGTTACATGCTGGCATTTAAGCGGCAATGGAGCAAAGAAAACGAGCAGATGTGCCTATCTCAAAGAATATCAACTAGTTTCTACAACCCACAAGCGTCAGGACCGAGAGACCTTGGGCACGCCAACTACAAAAAGGGTATGAGTCATCAGACGACAAGGAACTGGTAATACAACGAAATCACCTTATGGTAAGAACAGAGTCCTATCCGGTGAAGCCTGTCATATAGTCAAACAAACGAAGAGCCGGCGGCCATGAGCTCATAAATTATAAGAGCCATGGGGAATGCACAGCTCCGTCATTATTGTATCTAGGACAGAAACATCCCTGGGCGACTCACTAAAATATACAATAGAGCCGACCACCATGGGCAGAACCCCCTTTTTCCTATTATCTATCCTTTTCCTTGCACCTTCATATTATGTTTTTGCATTGCATCATATCATACATTTCATACTTTGCACGCACCATCTGGAGTCCGGTAGGGTCTGATCAACCTTTTACTGGAACTAGGCACGAATATTGCTGTATTCAGAGACCTTGGGGGCTTGAAGTCTTTTACTTCATCTTGACAACCGGAAGGCTCGGCATATACGTGTAACGTATGACATCTGTATTTTTTTATTTAGAGATCTTGGGGGCTTATGGTCTTCCTTAAACCTAAGCTTGACAACCGAAGGACTCGACATACATATGAACTTTGCCTACTAAGGAAACGACCTGTATAGCTGCAGTGAACTCGCACTAATATGACCTATGTGGACCGTTCTAGTTTCAAAATATCAGTCGGCTCCAAAAAAAATGCCCCATGAGATTGATTCTATTACAGAGAACGCTAGAAATAGTCATGCGACGCTGGCTTATAGGGGTGTTCTGAATCACACGCAAAAAAGTGACCAACTTTTTCTTTTCCCCAAAACAGAACAAAACCCTCCGTTGAAACTGGGTTGATCCAGAACTTGTGCGGTTAAAGAGAATTGTGACAGTCACACGTACGTTCGACCTCCCGCGAAGCCATTTTTCTTTGTTTTCGCATGTTCATAAACCATTATTTTTCCTGTCATCATGCAAAAAAACAAATCCTTTTACCAAATAGCCGATTTTCATTTACAAAAATAACACATAGAGTCGGTATTCAGAGACTACAGAAGGGCGCTACTATGATTAGACATGAGAGTAAATTAATCATGCCGACTCATGGTGGCTACACCTTGAATTTTGTTACTATGATTTGACATGAGAGTAAATTAATCATGCCGAATCATGATGTCTATGACTTGAATTTTGTTATTATGATTCGACATGAGAGTAAATTAATCATGTCGACTCATGGTGGTTATTCCTTGAATTTTTTTACTATGATTCGACATGAGAGTCAATTAATCATGCCGACTCATGGTGGCTACGCCTTGAATTTTGTTACCATGATTCGACATGAGAGTAAATTAATCATGCCGACTCAGGGTAGCTATGATATGGTTTTGTTCAACTTCGTATCGACATGGAAGTATACTAATCATGTCGATATGCCGACTCATCAAGGCTACAAATTAGAGTCTCGAAAACATACATACTCCACCACAACTTGGGACAACGTATAACCGTTCACACCGACTCAGTGTACGGGATCTTGTACTTACACGAGAAAAAGAAAGATCACATAAGAAAGTCAATTCACACCAGTACCCGGTCACAGGATACGGTAACAACTGAACTTGTAGAAAGCTATTAATATAGGACTCGCATGTAACCGATTTTCAACAAAGGACTGGCTCACTCAAAAAGAGAGGAAGAAACACACACAAGGGATCTTAACACCCATCATCCAAATGATAGCTTAAATAAAGCTATGTGCATACTGCACACAAAGATAAGTAGCTGGATAATACAACGCTGGCACCTCAAATATTTTTCACCACTCCCCAAAAGAAAAACAAACAGCTGGAGTTCAAGTACTTCCTTTTTTTCCCGTCTTCATCTTCAAGATTAGGCTTCACGGTCCTTATGATACTCATAGCCTTGATACAAAAGCACGTCAGAAACGTTTCCAATATCCAGATCGTCTAGAACCGGCTCATCCAAAGAAGCTGGCTCAGAGGTTTCTGACGGAGGAAGCACGGAGAAGGCCACTAGCTCAGTTGGAGTAATCTTCCGCCTCTTGTTATGTTCATCATAACCAGGCTCTATATCAGACAAATCTACATCTTCGGCAATCTTTGTCGCAAACTTACGAGTCTCCTTGATAACCTTGGACTAATCTTCAGGGGTAAACTCGGTGCCATCAACATTAAACTCGAGAAAGCCGTCAGCCAAAAACCCGGGTTAAGGTCCGGATGGTAGGACTTGGCAAGCCTGAGAGCACGCATCACCCCTAGTCGACATGCCGATCGCTTAACTATCTCTATCCAAGCTGGGACATTTGAGAATAGCTGCATCATATCAGCTAGTTTAGGCATCACAACAGGTTTGCTTTGAACAGCAGCGATGGTCTTGACAGCTCCCTCGCAAAGCTGATTAATAACCGTAAAAAATAGGGTCATTTGCATACCCAACGGTCCTTGGAGAGCATGATGTTTTTCACCTGTTTCAAAAATTTCATGAGTCGGTAAAACTCACAGATATACAGAGGATTCATCTTTTAGTCTAAGACGACTCACCAAATACCGCTGAAGAAAAACGTTGAATACTCTTCTTGAGAACATTGAACTTTCTCTCTTCTTCCTGGCATTTTGATTCAGATTCATTAGCAGTTTTCTTCACAAGGTTAAGAGCTTCAACATGATGAGATTTCATTGCCTCCAGCTCTTCTGTTTTTATCTTCAATTCACCAAGAAGCCGGCTTATTTCCTCATCTACTTGACGCCGCTTCTCGGACTCAACTCGTATCTTCTCATCAACATGGTGAGTCGCCTTACCGGCTTCAAGAGCTAAAGCCTGCATAAATATACATAAGTCCCTGATCATCACAAATATAATGACCAGAAACATGGGGGCTATATTGTTTAAAAAAACAACAAAATTACAAGCGTGTTTGCAAACAATAAAGTCCTAGGTCGATAAAAGTAAATCAACCTAGCACTTGGGAGCTACACGTATCCCATATTACACACAGATGAGAAAAAGTTGTTGTAGAAAGGTATACATACCTCATATTTCTATTTCATGAAGACAATCAAGTCATGTTGTTCACTTAGCCGGCTCAAACATGGAGCGTATAAATCCTCTAAAGGGATATTTTCAAGAGCCAAGGTCGACTCCCAGATGGTCCCTCGGTTATCGGGGAAGACGGCTTAGTAACATGCTCATCATCTACAGGGATTTCCTCAGTTATGATTTTAAATGTAGGAGTCGGAATTAAGCCGGGTCTAGAAGTCCCTTCTTTAGTCTGAGCGGCCAATTCTTCACTTCCCTCCTCAAGAGATCTTTCCTTGAATGGGGTGGATTTTCCAGCAGAAACAGTAGACGCTTCTTCAACAACATTAACTGACTCCTTGAGAGTTACGAAATCGGTCTTTGTTTTAAACCTTGCTTGAGTCCTAAAGGCAAAGAAAATTCATGAACATCATCATACCATGAGAATAAATCATTCATTACTCACATCACTTACCCACGATTGATAAGAAGTTTGCCGGAAAGTCGCATAGACGATTCCCCAGATGAAGTGCTATTTTCTTCAGCATCATCGGCGGGACGCTGTGGCTCGATGCCTCCTTTCTGGTGAACCCGGCGGGGATAGCTGGGCCGCACAGAGTCCAGAGGATCAATTGACTCAGAATTACGAGCCCGCTTTTTCCCTTCTTGGCCCTATAATAAAAGATAAACCCAAGATGAGGATTATAGCAAGAAAGCATTCGAAAAAAGGGAACAGGTAAAGTACCTGATAGAGGCGAAGGTGTCCCGATGTTTCGATGAGATGGTGTAGATCGATTATGGTGGAGACGACTTTCACGATCCGACTACGAACGTGCGAAGACGTTGCGCCTTAGCGATCGCTAAACCAACTCCGAGAGGTTATTGATCCCGCGGATGCACGATCAACCTGACCACGAAGGTCTAATTCCTGCAAGCAATCGAAGAACAAGCAAGAACTAAGAATTGCAATCTGGATATTGCGAATATAAGATGAATGATTACGAAAGTTGGGGTTCCAATGAGGTCTTGGCCTGGTCGGATGACACAAACGAAGAGCTCGAAGTTGCGGCTATGGCTAACTTATATCTAATTAAAACCCAAGTCTAAACGACGCCCTAAGGGCTGTATATATGGGGGAACAGAGGGGATTTTCTTGACCCCTTGGAGGTGGGGTCCGAAAACAACCCTAACTCGGTTTCCCCACACATACGGACTCTAAAAACAGCCTATAATGTGGTATTTCGAAATTACATGGGCCCAGCCCAATATTAAGGTGACGCAGCACCTATAATTGCTCTTGGACGAAAATAATGAAGTGGCATCTCGTGTATTCCGTCCAAGCCTTCATGCATGCCTTATGGTGGCTTCAACGTGCGAAAATCCCCACTGGAAGCTCCACTGTACTTTCCCCCGCGCGCACCTTCTTCTCCATTCTTGATCCCGCTCCAATGACCATCCTTCTTGTCCATGCTAGGTCCTTCATTCATAAGCAAAACAAAAGTATCTAATTTAGGCAGCATCATATGTTCATGAACAATAGAAGGATTCGCAAGAAACGAAAGTACCTGATAATTTAGTTGACGTGCACGTGCTCTAGTAACTGGTCCAGTATGTGTAGTTGGTGATGGTATGGGTGTAACATTAGTAGGGATGTCCTCATCATCCTCCCCTTCTTGAATTGAAGTCGTCCTCGACGGAAGCTCATCATCTTCTCCCAAATAAGGTTTCAAATCTACAATGTTAAATGTGGGACTAACCCCAAAATCTGCAGGTAGCTCAATTTTATATGCATTATCATTAATTTTCTGTAAAACCTTAAAGGGACCATCAGCTCGTGGCATTAGCTTAGACTTGCGCAAATCAGGAAACCTATCTTTACGTAGATGTAACCAAACAAGATCTCCTGGTTCAAACACAACATGCTTTCGACCCCTATCACCAGCAAGCTTGTATCTAGCATTCATGCGCTCAATGTTTTCTTTAGTTAACTCATGCATTTTTAATATCAAATCAGCACGTTGCTTAGCATCAAAATTAACCTTCTCCGAAGATGGAAGAGGCAGCAAATCAATAGGTGCACGAGGTAGAAAACCATAAACAATCTCAAAAGGCACATTTTAGTGGTAGAATGCACTGAACGATTATAAGCAAATTCAATATGAGGTAAACATTCTTCCCACAGTTTCAAGTTACTTTTTAAAACAGCCCTAAGCATAGTAGACAATGTCCTATTGACCACTTCAGTTTGTCCATCAGTTTGGGGATGACATGTAGTACTAAAAAGTAGTTTAGTCCCCAACTTAGCCCATAAGCATCTCCAAAAATGGCTAAGAAACTTTGTATCACGATCCGAGACAATAGTATTGGGCACACCATGTAAACGAATAATCTCTCCAAAGAATAAATCAGCAACATTAGCAGCATCATCGCTTTTATGACATGGTATAAAATGTGCCATCTTAGAAAATCTATCCACGACAACAAATATGCTATCCCTCCCCTTCTTTGTTCGAGGCAAGCCTAAAACAAAGTCCATGGATATGTCCTCCCACGGAACACTAGGTACAGGTAAAGGCATGTATAAACCATGAGGATTGAGTCGTGACTTAGCTTTTTGACATGTAGTGCAGCGAGCAACAAAACGCTCAACATCCCGTCTCATCTTTGGCCAAAAGAAATGTGTAGCAAGTACGTCCTCCGTCTTTTTCACGCCAAAATGTCCCATTAATCCTCCTCCATGCGCCTCCTGCAACAACAAAAGACGAATAGAGCTAGCTGGAATGCATAGCTTGTTAGAACGGAACACAAATCCATCATTAAGCACAAACTTGTTCCATGTTCTACCCTCTCTACAATTCTGCAATACATCTTTAAATTCCGCATCATTTACATATTGTTCTTTGATTGTCTCTAAACCGAAAATCTTGAAGTCAAGTTGTGAAAGCATAGTATAACGACGAGACAAAGCATCAGCAATAATATTATCTTTCCCCTTCTTGTGTTTAATGACATAAGGGAAAGTCTCAATAAATTCAACCCACTTAGCATGTCTACGATTAAGTTTTGCTTGACTTCTTATGTGTTTCAAAGATTCATGATCAGAATGTATAACAAATTCTTTGGGCCATAAATAATGTTGCCAAGTTTCTAATGTCCGAACAAGAGCATATAATTCCTTATCATAAGTAGAATAGTTCAGACTAGGCCCACTCAATTTTTCAGAAAAGTATGCAACAGGTTTAGCATCTTGTAATAACACACCTCCCAAACCAATCCCACTAGCATCGCATTCAAGCTCAAAAGTCTTATTAAAATCAGGAAGTTGGAGCAAAGGAGCATGTGTTAACTTATCTTTCAATACCGTGAAAGCTTCTTCCTGTGCGGTACCCCAAGTAAAAGGCACATCCTTGCGTGTAAGCTCATTGAGAGGTGCAGCAATGGTGCTGAAATCTCTCACAAAACGCCTATAGAATCCAGCGAGGCCAAGAAAACTCCTCACTTGTGTGACCGTTTTGGGCTGCGGCCAACTCTCAATTGCCTCGATCTTGGCATGATCAACTTCAATTCCCTGCGGAGTAACAACATAGCCAAGAAACGATACTCGGTCGGTGCAAAAGGTGCACTTCCCAAGGTTACCAAATATACGTGCATTACGTAGAGCAATAAAAACAGCACGTAAATGATCCAAATGTTCCTCCAAAGATTTGCTATAAATCAGTATATCATCAAAATAGACTACCACAAATCGTCCAATGAAAGCACGTAAAACCTCGTTCATTAATCTCATAAAAGTGCTAGGTGCATTAGTTAACCCAAAATGCATGACTAACCACTCATATAATCCAAACTTAGTTTTAAATGCCGTTTTCCATTCATCCCCTAATTTCATGCGAATTTGATGGTATCCACTACGCAAATCAACTTTGGAAAACATGGTAGAGCCACTTAATTCATCAAGCATATCATCTAACCTAGGAATAGGATGACGATAACGAATAGTAATATTATTAATGGCTCTACAATCAACACACATACGCCAAGTTCCATCCTTTTTAGGCACTAATATAACAGGAACAACACAAGGACTAAGTGATTCACGTATGTAACCTTTGTCGAGTAGCTCTTGTACTTGACGCTGAATCTCCTTCGTCTCCTCCGGATTGGTACGGTATGGCGCACGGTTGGGCAGCGAAGCACCGGGAATTAAGTCAATCTGATGCTCAATCCCTCGAATAGGTGGTAATCCCGGTGGTACGTCTTGTGGAAAGACGTCAATAAATTCCTGCAAAACGTCAGTGACAACAGGAGGCAAAGAAGGAGGCAATTCCTCAAATGAAAACAAAGCTTCTTTGCACACAAAAGCATAGCACACATATTGACTAACATCCAAATCTGAAATATCAACCTTAGTAGCAAGCAAAGTTGGACTAGTCAATTTAATTTCATTAGAAACAGCAGAAGAAGATTTGCTATTAGTCTTATGTTGTTGCTCAAATTCTTTAGCTGCTATCTCATTTTCACTCTTATTTTTCTCCTGTTTAGCTTTACTAGCTCTAGCAAGATCATCTTTCACAATTTGTTCAGGAGACATAGGAAGTAAAGCAATATTTTTATCCTGATGAACCAGAGTAAACTGATTTGTCCTACCATGGTGTACAACATTCCTATCAAATTGCCATGGTCTACCAAGTAAAAGAGAGCATGCTTGCATGGGTACCACATCACAATCAACATAATCAGCATATGCAGCAATGCTAAAGTGCACACGAACAGAACGCGTTACCTTAATCTTACCACTATTGTTAAACCACTGAATATAGTACGGATGGGGGTGTGGTCTTGTGGTGAGAGATAGCTTCTCCACCAACTCCATGCTCGCCAAGTTGTTGCAACTCCCTCCGTCAATGATGATGCGAACCGAACGTTCTTTCACCACTCCCTTTGTGTGGAACAAATTATGCCTCTGGTTTTGCTCGGCCTTCGATACCTGCACACTTAACACACGTTGAGCAACCAAACTAGCATATTTATCTGCATCATCAGGAGTCATATACTCTATATCATGAGCATCATCATGGGCACCCTGTTCCTCATGAGCAATGAGAACTAGAGTCTCCTCATCATAGTCACTCGCTGACTCATACCCACCATCCGCCGTAATAGTCATCACACGCTTGGAGGGACAGTCTTTTGCGAAGTGACCTCCACCTTGGCACCTGCGACATTTAATATCACGATCTCGTGCTTGCCCTGTGGACGCCATGGATGAAGAAGAACTCGCCGCTGGACCACTCTGTGCACCCTTGAATGGTGGCGCTGGCTGTTTTGGTGGCTCCCTGTAAGAATGAGCGGCTGAAGTAGATGGTGGCGCAGCAGGACGTGTGGATGTAGAAGCTCCACGCGATGTCCATGATGTATTTCGTCCTGCAGAAAAGTTAGGTCTCGTAGCGGCCTGTCGATCCTGCACTTCACGTTCAGCTTTACAAGCAAGATGAAACAAACGAGTGATAGTAGCAAAGTCCTTGTATTCTAGAATAGTTTGTATCTCCCTGTTTAAGCCACCCATAAAACGTGCAAGCATAGCTTCATTATCCTCTACTAGGCCACATCTAATCAATCCAGTTTGTAATTCTTGATAATATTCCTCTACAGAATTTTTTCCTTGTCTCAAACGCTGTAATTTTTGTAACAATTCACGTTGATAATAAGGAGGAACCCAGCGAGTACGCATAGCATCTTTTAAAGCAGCCCAAGTAGCTGGAATATTATTAGCATGCAATCTACAATGTTCAGACCACCAAATAGATGCAAAGCCCGTGAATTCACAAACAGCAGCAGTAACACGTCTATTCTCAGGATATTGTAAACATGTAAAACGTTGTTCAGTTTCTAACTCCCAAGTAAGATAAGCATCAGGAATATATCTACCCTCAAACGGCTTAAGATTCAATTTAAGTTTAGGCACATGTTCATCATCGCGTACCTGAGGGGGTGGTTGGTGTCGACCGTGGCGAATGTTGGGACGTGGACGTCCAGCTGGCTGCTCATAGGCCGCTTCCTGTTCCACCTCCTCCTCGTAATCACCCTCGTAGTTGTCGTCCTGGACGACGTCAGAAGCAGCAGCAGCAGCAGCAGTACCAGCAACTGCAGCAGCAGGAGGAGCACCAATACCAGCAGCTTGTCCTCGCGGAAACAGAATACGTCGTGCACGTGGTAGTGGCGGTGGCTGTGGCTGTGCTGAAGGTAGGCGTGCGATCAACTCAGTAAACTTGGCGTCGAGCTTGGTGTCGATCATCTTCTCCACGCCATCAATCGCCTCTGTAAATCTGGTCTCGATGTCCTGCACCTGTTGAGACATCATACGTGCAAATTTATCATGTAGCTCCTTGTTTGTCATGTTCTCCCAATCGGGTGCATCCCGCGCCACTTCATCATGTGATCCTGGCATGGTTAGCAGAAATAGAAAACACACAGGAATATGATCCTACTTCTACTAATGGGATGGATGTGGGGTGGTGGAAAGCACAAATCCGTCAAGCTGTTCTTACGTTCTTACCGATTCTTACCTAGCAGCAGGTGGTGATGTACAACCAACGGGTCAAAACTCTCAGAGATATGGTAGAGCGATGGCCAGGAGGTGTCAAAACGCACGATGTAGGATATATGTGGAGCTGTAGGTAGGCTTGACAAATATGGTAGCAAAAAGATCAACAGTAATCAAAACAGAGATGCAAAGCTGAATAAACACTCAACGTCGGTACTATGCTGATCCTAGGCTAGACCGTACTCGAGACGCGAGCCTAAAACACCAACGAAAGCACGGCGCGGCACGTAACAACTGTGAAGCACACTCTGAATTTTTTTTTCTCTCTCTTTTTTTTTTCTCTTTTTTTTTTTTTTTTGCGATGCGGGTCTGCGGTGGCTGAAAAAGTGCGAAAAAATCACTATGGTGGCGAACGTCTCAAAACGAGTTTCTGGACCTAAGGAACGTATGGGCACGAAATTTTTTTACCCCTGAAAATTTTGGCCTAAAAACTGCTCTGAAAAGCGTGGCAGACTTTTTTTTTTTTTTGGAAATCACCCTCTTCTACGTACGACAAAAGATTGGTGAAATCCGACTCTAATCAACTCAAAACTATTCTGGCTACGGAGATATCAGGAACCGTACTGATGGTGGAACTCAACTCGGACTCGTGAGACGTGGTGGTGTATATGGACTCTGCTTGGCGGAACGTGGTGGTGTATCTGGACTCGGATTGGCGGAACGTGGTAGGATGACTACTGGTGCGGCGGCGACGTGGCAAACTGTGATCAGAACTCGAAACTCTAAGGGAACTAGACGCTAAGATCAGCAACTTGACACAACGATGCAACCGTAAATTCAACAAAGCAAGTACTGAAAAGAAAACTGGACAAAGGCTAGGACTGTCTTGGGACGTGATGATCTAACCCTAATTTTTTTTGGCTTTTTCGTGGACTGTAGGTATGAAAAACAGAAACAATCTAGACTACGAAAAACTGGTAAATCTCACCGATCAACCTGGAAATCTGATACCACTTGATAGAGGCGAAGGTGTCCCGATGTTTCGATGAGATGGTGTAGATCGATTATGGTGGAGACGACTTTCACGATCCGACTACGAACGTGCGAAGACGTTGCGCCTTAGCGATCGCTAAACCAACTCCGAGAGGTTATTGATCCCGCGGATGCACGATCAACCTGACCACGAAGGTCTAATTCCTGCAAGCAATCGAAGAACAAGCAAGAACTAAGAATTGCAATCTGGATATTGCGAATATAAGATGAATGATTACGAAAGTTGGGGTTCCAATGAGGTCTTGGCCTGGTCGGATGACACAAACGAAGAGCTCGAAGTTGCGGCTATGGCTAACTTATATCTAATTAAAACCCAAGTCTAAACGACGCCCTAAGGGCTGTATATATGGGGGAACAGAGGGGATTTTCGTGACCCCTTGGAGGTGGGGTCCGAAAACAACCCTAACTCGGTTTCCCCACACATACGGACTCTAAAAACAGCCTATAATGTGGTATTTCGAAATTACATGGGCCCAGCCCAATATTAAGGTGACGCAGCACCTATAATTGCTCTTGGACGAAAATAATGAAGTGGCATCTCGTGTATCCCGTCCAAGCCTTCATGCATGCCTTATGGTGGCTTCAACGTGCGAAAATCCCCACTGGAAGCTCCACTGTACTTTCCCCCGCGCGCACCTTCTTCTCCATTCTTGATCCCGCTCCAATGACCATCCTTCTTGTCCATGCTAGGTCCTTCATTCATAAGCAAAACAAAAGTATCTAATTTAGGCAGCATCATATGTTCATGAACAATAGAAGGATTCGCAAGAAACGAAAGTACCTGATAATTTAGTTGACGTGCACGTGCTCTAGTAACTGGTCCAGTATGTGTAGTTGGTGATGGTATGGGTGTAACATTAGTAGGGATGTCCTCATCAGTACCTCTTGCCCAAGGACTTGTTCTTCCCCAACCATGGGAGAGTCAGTAGTAGCGGGAGGAGTATTTTTCTCTTTGTCGACCTTGTTTTTTCCCGAACCCTCCTACATAGCCAGGCGTAAATAAAGGGAGATATATCGCGAAAATAAATCCCAAATATTACTTCCATTATGACAAGGGTTATTAGCCCCCACTTCCTCCTCGATATCCGACTCTTCAGTATTGACCCACCATGAGTCGGTCGCCTAAAATAACATGATGAGCAAATCAAAATGACATGGCAGGTTAAATTCAAGTCAGGTTTTTGGCATAGGGATTAAAAAATTACCGCTGGAGCCGGGTTCTCAGTGCAGAAGGGCGCAAGACCGACTGTAAAAATCTCGTTTCTGCTATTTGCAAGAAATTTCCTGCAAGCAGCAACAAGAGCAGCCGATGCAATTTGTGTATGTTCATAGCGCATAGGGTCATTAAGGCCTGAAGTGTTGCACATGAGCCGGTCCCTAACGCTGAGGGGCTGGATTTGCCATTCAACCCAGCACCTGGTCAGATCTGTGCCAAGGAGCCCGTGGGCAAGAAGCGCTTTTACCCTGCTAAGCATCGGCTTGAGTTTCTCCTTTTGCTCCGGTGATGGATAAGGATTAAAATGCCCTTGATCGACTAGTCGGTTTTCACGAAAGCTGGGCAGCGGGTTTTCCTTCTCAGGAACTTCGGCAGTACAGGAAAAGAAGGACTTCATCCAATTCTTCAGTTGAGTCGCCAGTTTTATTGAAGGATACATGCTCCTTTGTCGTTTTTGAAAGGCGACTCCTCCACACTCCAGAATTGGGCCGCCACTATGCTCGATCTGTTTGCTCCCATAAAAGAACCCGGAGAACAAGATCAGAGACAGTTTGCTTTGCGGACAGACCTCGCAGAAAACTTGGAAATTGCAGATATTTAGGACAGAATTGGGGGCAATATCTTGAGGGTGTAAGCCGTATGCACCCAAAACATTCCTGAAGAATCGGGATCCGGGGTGCCGAAATCCCTGGGTCACATGCTCTGCAAATACAACCACCTCGCCCTCACGAGGTTGTGGCCGATTCTCATCTCCAGGAGCACGCCAATTTATTTCTTTTTGAGGAGGAAGAATTCCCGACTTTTCCATCTCCTCTAGTCGGAGCTGAGTCATTTGGGAGCGCATCCAATTTGCCTCAAAGGTGTTATTGGAAGCCGACTTTACGTTGGCCAGAACCTTTGGGTCCTTAGAACTGTTTATTTTTCCCATGGAAAAGGATTGGGACCTAAAAATATGAAAGTATGCTAAGTCGGTTGATAAAAAATAACTAAATCTACGAACGAATATTTGAGTCCATTTTCTATAAGTCGGCTTGTGCAGAAACAAGTTTCGGACGGAGATATGAAATGGATAGATCTACAAGATCTTAAAAATACATGCGAAAAAGGGAAGATAATCTCGGTAACTACGGAAAGACCGAGGGGATTATCAAATGACCATAAGCAGATCTACGTAAAAATGCTAGCGCAAAGATAGCAGATCTACAGGCAAAGTTCAAGGGTGAATCCGAACTAATCTACAACATCTAAAAAGGAACTGCCATTGATACATTTTTTGAAGCTCGGGACGAGAGCATCAATGGAGAGGAGAAGAAAGAACAAGGTTTCGATTGAGAAGCTTACTCGCGAAAACGACGAGAGTGACGCGGACCTAGTTTTCCTCCTTGGGGCCGTGGAAGAAGCACGCACTTGAGAACCTCGGGAGTCTTGGTCTCCAGAGCGCAAGGAAAAAGATTAATTGGCAACGGTTGAAGATGAATGAGCTATTTAAAAAGACTTTTGACCGAAAGACGTGGTGCCGCAAGCGAGTTCTCGGTTAAAATGTTCTGGATTCCGGCGATAATGAATGCATATCGGTTGAAATGCCGAGGAAAAAGGAGTAAATCGTCTTGGGAAAATTGCTGCAATTAAAGAACAAGATTTGCCATCATAAATGTGTTAGCAAGACTTGGTGAGAGTCGGCTCCTGAAACTTGGCATATGAGTAAAGATAAGAAGATCGTCGTGAAGCTGAAGCATCGCGCCAATCTTTGGTGCTAATGTCGGGGGGATGGCCCCAACGCCATGACCCGGTATACGGAAGGAGTGGGCCGACTCTCCAGGTTGAGGTCCCAGAAGAAAGACTCGGCTTCGGCCGAGTTATGACGCCGCGAAGCCTGAAGGACGTAGAAGGAAATAGACTTACCTTGTACAATAAGGAAACTATACTTGTAAAAGTATACTAGGACTCCATCTTTAGTCGGAGTCGTTTTCGTGTAAATCAAGGGACCCGGTGCCTTTATAAGCCAGTCCCCTTGGTCCAAAAAGGAAAATTAACTTAGATCCTCTCGAGGCATAGGAAGCGATCTCACACCTTTGTATTCGAGAAGTTGACACCCCATAATATAAAAGCAGGTGTACGTCTTTAACTTTCGAGGGGTCGAAACCTGGGTAAATCTCATGTCTTGTGTTCTCGCCGGCTCACCTCCTCGAAACCAACTGGCAGCAAAGGTCCCACACTAAGTTCTCTAATGAGGACATATGCCGTGACTTTCCTACGACACCTATTCTAAACAATAGCCAGAATTCGTTGCCTATGGATAGTCCGCGCAGACGCACAAGATAACTCGCACATTTGAGATGACCTTTTTATCGCAAACACTTATCCACGAATGTCCTTCTGAGATTATTATCCTATGGCATACGTTTGATACAGAAACTATGTTTGTGTTGATTTATACTATCCCAAACGCTGATGTGTCAGGAACTGCGTGGGATATCCAAATCTATTCCATACAGTTTGTATATAGTACACGTTTGTGTTGTTGACACATACACAAACGTTTGTGCACAAATGCTCGTCTGGTTTCAGAATTAAATCCCAAATGTTATTTTCGTCCAAACTGTGTGTGCTATTGTAACGACCCGGACCCGAAGGGAACCAACACACAGTACTCGATGAAATACCATAATATCACATGTCATAAATGAACGTAAATACATGGTATTTCTTACCTTACATCCCTTAGGCTAGAATACACAACAGAACTATCAATATATAAGTGGAGTCCCATCAACGCCAACGGAAGAGTTGAGTGTAGACTTCACGACCCTATATCGTATCACTTACTCGTCGTATATAATCCTGCAACACCGAAGGTTACAACCCGACAACGGGTCAGTACATTTGAATGTACGGCAAATCATATCCCAGAAAGAAGTAAAATTTCCTACAATACATGCAATTTGGCTGGTGGAGCTTCTACATTTATTTTTGCAAAAAGCTAATTTTTCCCTATAGAATAATAATAACTATGTTCTACAATAGCATACGATAGAGATGGAAAATTCCACTCAATCTATCCCAAAGTTATTAAATCAATAAATTAATTAAAAATGATGAGACAAATCAATATTACCACAAATAGTCGCTCAAATAGCATGATGTATGACAACTGGAAGATCGATACATGGTCTTTCAGAAGAGTTTCCCTTACTCCGGTAGCACCCATCCCACCTAGTCACAACTACGTTCACAGCACTACCAAGTAAGAGTCCCTTCAAATGATCAGCCAAGCCAGAGCCCATAGTAGCTTGTGGCTGCACACGTAAGCTTCTAGGTATGTCAATACAATTAGTCCCTTTGAGCCTGAGTGGCTTTCCGCAATGAACACTGCCCACCCGCAGGTCACTGGCAACCATCCCACCCAGGTAGTTCATTAACTTTATCTTGGTCCTATTTACTACATTATCACTCATACCTCATAATGATTCACTTCCCAATCCAAGTCTACTTAGCATAGCAATATAGTAATATACGATGGTGACAATGATTTAAGGATCGGACCTACCTCAATGAACTATTGGGTGTAATAGCATAGCATAACCTATCATGCAATCTAAAGAAGAAGAACTAATGCATTGAAACATAGGTAATAGGGAGTATGATCAAAGATATGACTTGCCTTGAATCTTGATGAAGTTATTCGCGCTCACAATTCCGACAATTCTACTCATCACACTCCGAGCAATCTATCGTAACCAAGCACACAAGGTTGCACACAATCAATACACAAACAAAGGAAAAACAAGGTTCATGAACTCCAAAAGAAAACCAAATAAAAGTTTTTGCAAAACAGATCATGATTGAGTTCAAAAGTGGGTTGCAAAGTGTTTAGAATATAGGGTTTAGAGAGGGTTTCCTTTTGCAACAAGAATCAATCAAAACCGAGTTGTAAAAAAAAGATACGATCAACTAAAGTCGAATTTGAATCTGATCAGATTTCAATATTTTCGAAAATCAAAAAGAAAATTTTATGGTTTTACTGGATAGAAGATTTCGAAAGAAAACCGTGGGCTTTTGAATCACGCAAAACGGATCTACGGCCAAAAAGATATTACAAGAACGAATCTACATAGAATTTAAAAATCTTTTTGATCAAACGAAAAAATATTTTTTTTCTCAAAACTTGGGTCTACAGTACCTAATGTGTAGAGGTTTTAGAAAGAAACAATTGGCCGTGTAACATCCCAATTTTTGTAAAATTTGGATGTTAATAGAATCATTTGTGCATATCATTTTTTTCTTCCCATCGCATATTGGATCTTTTGGATTTTCCTTCCAATTTATTTGAACCCAAAAAAAAATCAAGAGAGAAGATAACATGACTTCTTCAACATAAAAAAGGGTTAAGAAAATATTGGAGCATTTATTTTATTTTAATAAAGCATTTCGGGAATTTAATAAATCCTAAAATTCCTTTTGGAATTTATTAATTTTCCAAAATGACTTTATAAATAAATTTTCGCATTTTATAAAATTGCATTCAGCTAGGAATATTTATCCTAGGCTTTATGAAAAAAAATATATATAATTTTGTTGAGGTTTTATTAGAGTTTTATTAAACTTATTTTTGAAATAGATTTTTATAGTATTTTATTTTGACAAGGAAAATTTACAATATTTTTCTTATATATTTATAAGATTTTTAAAAATTTGTTACGTATTTTTTTATAGAGGTATTTAAAAAAAATCGGCCACCAGGCCAGCCAGCTGGCCGGCCCAGCCAGGCCACCCACCCGTGCCTCGTCTCCTCCCGTACGTGCATGTGCGTACGCGCACAACACGCAGCAGCACGCAGCAGCATGCAGCGCAACAAGCAGCAGCGCCGGCGCTGACCGCGCCGCCGGCCACGCCAGCCAGCCAGCCGCGCCCTTCCTTCCTTCCTTCCTTCCTTCCCCGCGTACCCCGCACCTTCCTTCTCCACCCCGACACCATTAAAGCCCCCATTAATCCTCCATTAAAGAGTTCGCCGGAATTTTCGCACTTGCCGGTTTTCGTCGCCGGGAGCACGTATCTGGACACCCCCTCCCCCTATATAAATCACCCCTGCGTGCCCCTCCTCCCACTCGTCCAAAGCCCCCAAAAATCTTGCCAAAAGCCGCACCGTAGCTCGCGAATTTGCTCGCCGAAGTTCGCCGGTCGAGCTCCGCTTCGGCGTTGATCACGTCGCCGGTAAGCCGTCTTGAGACCCTAAACTCTGGAAATCGGTTGCCCTCGTCGTTGCGCATCTTATGGACAAAATTTTGCCTCTTCTCGTACACCACAGCAGCGTCCCGGAGCTCGCGCGTCCACCGGAGTTCGCCGGAGTTCACCGCCGCCCCGCCACGTCGTTGCCACGCCGGAGACCGCCGCCACCACCCCGCGCTTCCCCACGCCGAGCCGCCCCTCCCCGACACCTCCCTCGCCGCCAATCCCCACCGGAGCCGCCGCCCCACGAAGAAGACGCCAACGGCCACGTACAGTACGTGTACGTTTCTTCCTGTGTAGAAGAAAATGAGTAAAAAAACGTTTTATTTATTTATTTATTTATTTTTAGAGCATTCATTAGATTAAAATTTTACCCCTAGTCTTGTTTTACCTATATATATATTTTTTCTTTTTACTCATTTATTAGTTTTAGACGAAACCAAATCCCACGTTTAATTATTTTTTATTTATTTATCCCTCTATCGCGTGGAAACCTATTTTCAAAATTTTGGAATTTTAAAATATGAGTTTGAATGTATTTAAATTCAAACTTCGTTTGACCATAATTTTATAACCGTAGCTCGGTTTTGACCGATTATTTTTGCAAATCGAAACTCTAAATTATCTATATCACTTAGGACTTTCATCAACAAGTTTCACACAAATTTTGTTCCGTTTTACAAAACCTTTTTCATTCCTTTTCCTTTCAAGATTTGTCGAAACTATGTTTTCGTTTCTTTTGTATTATGTTTTGATTGGATGCACCTGTTTGTTTGCGATAGATTGCCCCGAGTGCGAAGCGGAATATTTCCAGTCCTTAGAGTTTGACCAGCAGCAGCCAGGCGAGTCTACCTTTGATCATTTTCCACTTTACCTATGTTTTATTGCATGTAGTACCCCTTTCTTAGAATGCATAAGTAGAAGTTACTTTCACGCAAACCCAATAGTTCAATTTGTGGTAGGTTTAACTTGTCACCATCGTGTAGGAAATTGTAGTGCTATGCTTTTGTAGACGTGGATTGGGGAGTGAATTCACAATGAGATGAGTGACTTTGTAGTAAATCAGGACCAAGTTAAACTCAATGAACTACCTGGGTGGAATGGTTGGAGGCACCCTGGAGGAACCAGTGGAGATGCCTAAGTGACCTGGAGATGGCCAGGGATCACTGCGGAAAGCCACCCAGGCTTAAAGAGATTTTATCATATTGTCATTTTCTAGAAGCTTACGTGTGCAGCCACAAGCCATTATGGGCTCTGGCTTGGTTGCTTAGTAGTAGTGACTCTTGCTAGGTGGTGCTACGAACGTAGTGTTGGTAGGTGGGATGGGCACCGCCAGAGTAAGGGAAACTCTTCTAAAAGACCATGTCTCGACCTTCCCGTTTCCATACAAAGTGTAGTGTGGAAAATACCAATGGAGGTGGTCGAGTCTTGTGGGGAAAAGTGCACAAACCTCTGCAGAGCGTATAAATCTAATCGATTAGCCGAGTCCCCGGTATTGGACAATTTGAGCATCTAGCTATGGTAATTTTGAGAAATCTCATCATCTTTAATTAATCATTTTGGGCATAATTACCATGGGTTGCCTTGTGCTTATTATTTTGTTGAGTTTAATTTTAGGAACACTTATTCTATAGGGAAAATTTTAGCTTTATGAAAATTGAAACGTAGAAGCTCCACTAGCCAAATGCATGTATTGTAGGACTTCATTTTCTTCTCCTTGGTATGACTTGCCGTACATTCAAAGTACTGACCCTATTTGGGTTGTACGATTGTTGCAGATTACTCTGACGGTGATTAAGGTGTGAATAGGTTATTGTCCTATACTCAACGTTTTGCCGTGGAGTCGGATGGACCACTACTACTACTATTAGTTCCGCAGTTTTTGATGGCCTTAAGCCATACTAATGTAATAAATTTTCTTTATTTTGAACTCTCCGATGTAATGAAATACATGTGATTTATTCTGTTATTCATCGAGTACTGTGTGTGCCAGCAAGTTGATCCAGGGACTGGCACATATCACAGAGACTTGGTTCCATTCGGGATCGGGTCGTTACAAGATGGCATCAGAGCACATGTTGACTGTAGGACGTGACCTTAGAAATGGAAAAGCCATAGGACAAAATTTTATTTTGCTAACCTTCTACTTTTCGTTGTTCTCGTATCCTTTTCTATTCAAATCTAACTTCTCTCTTTTAAAAATATAGATGTCGACTGCCATGACCCGCTTCACCCAGCCCGATGAGACCATGCCTTTTGGGAGACGCGTGACGAAGATCACCAAGTACCTGAACATCGGCCTGCCTAGTTTTACTGGAACCCTCAAGACCTCGGCGCCAGAAGATAGATGCTGGAGGATCAACGTCCACATTCCAGGACGCACCTTCGGGAAGAACATCAAGCCTATTGACTTCTTCTTGGAGGCACCAACTTGGAGTTTGGGCCAGAGCATCGCAGCACACACCTCCCTTGGACGCATCCGCGAGGAATACAAAGAGGATCTCAAGGGAACCACCTTCACGGCATGTGGACGTCGGGATCACCATGGAGAGATTGTGTGCACCGTTGAGGACGACACTATATCATCCTATATCCAAGACCTGGAGGAGCACATCCGCAGCTTGGAGAAGGTGATGCACCGTGGCATGAAGACCTCCAGGAAGCTAGCCATCCGCCAAGAGGAGCTGGAGGAGGAACTCAAGGAAACTCGTGAAGGGTACGAGGATGAAATCAACACGCTACTGAAGAAGCATGAAGAAGTGAAGCTCCTGCTAGAAGAAGCCGAAGAGAAGCTTGACCATGGAGAAAACATCCAGGACGACAACTCTGATGGAGATTTCGTCAGCCAAGATAAGGATCATGAGGGGTCACAGGACGTTGAGATGAGCGAGTCGTCAACCGACTCGAATTAGTTACAGACCACCATCATAGATGATTATCCTTAGCTACTCGAGTAGAGTTTCGATCTATCGATTTTTTTTGTTACCATGTCGACTTTGTGACATGGATTATCTTAGGTTGCTTGTTTGAAACTTGATTTGAGTGAATTGAATTGAAACTTTGCTATCATTTTTGCATATGGGTAGTGTTTTCCCCTTAGGCCCTTTCTCCCTCTATATCTCATCTATTCTAACCCAACAAATGCCACCAAGAAGGGACCCTTCCGGAAGTGGATCAGGAAGTGGAATCCCCGGCCTAGAGCAGTTGCTTCAGACCCAAAACCAGTTGATGCAACTTCTGATGCAGAACATGAACACCAACAACAACGCACCACCACCTCCACCACCACCGCCTCCGGTGGATAGTCTCACCCGTTTCCTGAGATTGAACCCACCATGTTCTCAAGCAGCCCAGAGCCGATTGTTGCTGATGATTGGCTTCGTAATATGGGAAGGAAGCTGGACACCGTTGGATGCACTGATGGGGAGAAAGTGAGGTTCGCCTCGCACCAGCTGGATGGACCTGCAGCCGCATGGTGGGATAACTATACCACCACATACCCCATGGCTAATGTGACTTGGGATCAGTTCCAGCAGGCCTTCCGCACGGCTCATGTTTCAGCTGGAGCTATGAGTCTCAAGAAGAGGGAATTCCGCAACTTACGCCAAGGAGGTCGTTCAGTGGCAGAATATGTGGAGGAGTTCAACAAGCTGTCCCGTTATGCTCCAGGAGATGTGGCCTCAGATGCCGCTAAACAAGAGAAGTTTCTGGAGGGACTAAATGATGAGCTTGGCGTTCAACTGACGGTGGCAACTTTTGCTAATTATCAAGAGATGGTGGACAAGGCTATCATTCTTGAATGCAAGCATCAGATAATGGAGAATCGCAAGAGGAAGTACGGCCAGGGAAAATTTCACTCTGGAGCTCAGCAGAAGCCCCGTCCCGCACCATCCTCAGGATATGGTGGATCAGGACACAACAAGTTTGGAGGACACAACCATCATAACCATGGAGGCCATTCTCAGCATGGGAACCATGGAAACAATCATGGTGGCCCTAGGAATGGAAATGGAGGAAATGGAAATGGAGGAAATGGGAATCAACACCGTCCCAACAATACTGCACCGATGAGGAAGGATCTGAGTCAGATCACCTGCTTCAAGTGCAACAATAAAGGACACTATTCAACAGATTGTCCTGAGAACAAGAATGGGAATGGCAATGGAAATTCTGGAAACAAGAAGCCAAATCCTTTCGCCAAGGGACAAGTGAACCATGTCAATGTGGAGGAAGTCTATGAACAGCCAGATGCAGTGTTTGGTAAGTTTCTCCTAAACTCTCATCCGGTATTAGTTCTTTTTTATACTGGTGCATCGCATTCATTCATATCAAGGGTAGTTGTGGATAAGTATGGATTTCCTACCAAGACCCTTAGTATGCCCATTATGGTGAGTTCCCCGGGAGCCGAGATGGCGGCAGGTTTAGGTTGTCCCCAGTTGAACCTCTCCATTGGCAGGCATGTTTTCCCCACAGACCTGATCATCCTGAAGTCACAAGGATTAGATGTCATTCTAGGCATGGATTGGATGTCGAAGTATGAAGGCAACATTGACTGTGTTAGAAGATCGATTTCTCTCACCACTCCAGAGGGAAAGAGGATCAACTATGTGTCCAAGCATAAGCCTAGAAAGGTCCAGGTATACTCACTTTAAGGGGGTTAGCCTGGAGGAAGTGCCGATAGTCAAGGAGTACCCTGATGTATTCCCGGAGGAATTGCCCGGAATGCCACCGGATCGAGACATTGAGTTCTTGATTGAGTTGTTGCCAGGCACCGGACCAATATCCAAGAGACCGTATAGAATGCCCGAAAACGACCTGGAAGAAATTAAGAAACAGATTGAGGAGTTTTTGGAGAAAGGGTATATACGTCCGAGTTCATCACCTTGGGGAGCCCCAGTGCTCTTAGTGGCGAAGAAAGACGGAACCCTAAGAATGGTAGTGGATTATCGCTCATTGAATGAGGTGACTATCAAGAACAAGTATCCACTACCAATGATCAATGATTTGTTTGATCAACTGGAAGGAGCTAGTGTTTTCTCCAAGATCGATCTTCGATCTGGATACCACCAGTTGAAGATTCGAGAACAAGATATACCCAAGACCGCTTTCACCACCAGATATGGACTTTATGAGTATACAGTCATGTCATTTGGTTTGACCAATGCCCCTGCATATTTCATGAGTATGATGAACAAGATATTCATGGAGTTTTTGGACAAGTTTGTTGTGGTATTCATACATGATATCTTGATCTACTCCAAGAATGAAGAGGAGCATGAAGAACATCTACGCTTAGTTTTGGAGAAGCTCAGAGAACATCAACTCTATGCTAAGTTCAGTAAATGTGAGTTTTGGTTGAAGAAGGTGGGATTTCTTGGGCACGTTGTGTCAGGTGAAGGCATAGCAGTGGACCCTTCCAAGGTTGAAGCAGTCACGGAATGGATTGCACCCACATCAGTCACTGAAATCCGTAGTTTCCTTGGACTTGCGGGATATTACCGGAGATTCATTGAGAGTTTCTCCAAGATCTCCAAGCCCATGACAGAGTTGTTGAAGAAGGAAACCAAGTTCGTGTGGACAGAAGAATGTGAGGCTAGTTTTCAAGAATTGAAGAAAAGGTTGGTTACAGCCCCAGTGCTGATTTTTCCTAATATACACAAGGATTTTCAAGTGTATTGTGATGCCTCTCGTCAAGGACTTGGAGGTGTCCTTATGCAAGACGGAAAGATCGTAGCTTACACCTCACGTCATCTTCGACCTCATGAAGTGAACTATGCCACACATGATCTGGAGTTAGCAGCCGTAGTGCATGCACTCAAGACCTGGAGACATTTCCTTGTTGGGAATAGTTGTGATGTGTACACTGATCATAAGAGTTGAAATATATCTTCACTCAGAAGGAGTTGAACCTTAGGCAGAGGAGGTGGTTAGAGATCATTAAAGATTATGATATGAGATTGCACTATCATCCAGGAAAGGCCAATGTGGTGGCTGATGCTTTGAGCCGGAAGAGTTATGTCAATACTCTCATAGCAGGAGGTTTACCTCAAAATTTATGCAATGACCTCAGAGATCTCCGATTGGAGATTGTTCCTCAAGGATTTATCGCCACTCTGGAGATTCAATCCACATTGTTGGAAAAGATCCGCGAGGCTCAGAAGACGGACAAAGGCATTGCTGAGATAAAGGAAAGTATGGGCAAAGGAAAGGCCAAGGGATTTCGTGAGGATGAACATGGAACCTTATGGTTTGAACAACGTATTTACGTGCCCAATAACCCGGAGATCAGAAAGCTGATTCTTCAGGAAGCTCATGATTCGCCTTACTCCATACACCCAGGCAACACCAAGATGTATTTGGACTTGAAGGAAAAATTCTGGTGGACCGGTATGAAGAAGGATATTGCGGAATATGTAGCAGTGTGTGATGTATGTCAGAGAGTGAAGGCGGAACATCAGAAGCCGGCCGGGGTACTTCAGCCTTTGTCGATACCCGATTGGAAATGGGACAAACTTGGCATGGATTTCATCACTGGATTACCCCTTGACTCGATCAGGATATGATTCTATCTGGGTAGTGGTGGATCGTTTGACTAAGGTAGCTCACTTCATCCCCGTGAAAACCACCTATACGAGTGCAAAGCTGGCAAAGATATATATGTCGAGAATCGTATGTCTGCATGGAGTCCCGAAGAAGATTGTGTCAGATAGAGGCACTCAGTTCACCTCAAAATTCTGGCACCAGTTGCATGAAACCTTGGGAACCAGACTGGAATTCAGCATGGCTTTTCACCCGCAGACAGATGGGCAGACAGAGAGAGTGAATCAAATTCTGGAAGACATGTTGAGAGCTTGTGCACTAGATTATGGATCCAGTTGGGATGATAATTAACCTTATGCAGAGTTCTCATACAACAACAGTTACCAAACTAGTTTGAAGATGGCCCCGTTTGAAGCCCTCTATGGAAGAAGGTGTAGAACACCGTTAATGTGGGATGAAGTTGGAGATCGTCAATTGTTTGGACCAGACTTGATTAAGGATTCCGAAGAGAAGGTCAAATTGATCCGTGATAGATTGAAGATAGCCCAGTCCAGGCAGAAGAGTTACACAGATGCAAAACGCAAGGAGGTAATATACGAAATGGGAGATCGAGCATATCTTCGTGTGTCCCCACTTCGAGGAATCAAGAGATTTGGAGTCAAAGGGAAACTAGCACCACGGTTTGTGGGGCCATACAAAATAGTGGAACGCAAGGGAGAGGTTGCATACAAGTTGGAATTGCTAGAAGCATTGTCTGGAGTTCACGATGTGTTTCACGTATCTCAGCTGAAGAAGTGTCATGCAGAGATGGAGGATATTCCGTTGAGAGACACCGTACCCTTGGAAGCAATTCAATTGGGGAGTGACTTGACCTACGAAGAGAAGCCGGTTAAAATTCTTGACACCAAGGACAGAGTCACTCGTACCAAGGTTATCAAGTTCTGCAAGGTTCAGTGGAGTCACCACACTGAGGAAGAAGCCACTTGGGAGCGAGAAGAAGAACTCAAGCAGGACCACCCACACCTTTTTGCTGGCCAACCCGAATCTCGAGGGCGAGATTCATCTTAAGGGGGGTAGGTTTGTAACATCCCAATTTTTGTAAAATTTGGATGTTAATAGAATCATTTGTGCATATCATTTTTTTCTTCCCATCGCATATTGGATCTTTTGGATTTTCCTTCCAATTTATTTTAACCCAAAAAAAAATCAAGAGAGAAGATAACATGACTTCTTCAACATAAAAAAGGGTTAAGAAAATATTGGAGCATTTATTTTATTTTAATAAAGCATTTCGGGAATTTAATAAATCCTAAAATTCCTTTTGGAATTTATTAATTTTCCAAAATGACTTTATAAATAAAATTGCATTCAGCTAGGAATATTTATCCTAGGCTTTATGAAAAAAAAATATAATTTTGTTGAGGTTTTATTAGAGTTTTATTAAACTTATTTTTTAAATAGATTTTTATAGTATTTTATTTTGACAAGGAAAATTTACAATATTTTACTTATATATTTATACGATTTTTAAAAATTTGTTACGTATTTTTTTATAGAGGTATTTAAAAAAAAATCGGCCGCCAGGCCAGCCAGCTGGCCGGCCCAGCCAGGCCACCCACCCGCGCCTCGTCTCCTCCCATACGTGCATGTGCGTACGCGCACAACACGCAGCAGCACGCAGCAGCATGCAGCGCAACAAGCAGCAGCGCCGGCGCTGACCGCGCCGCCGGCCACGCCAGCCAGCCAGCCGCGCCCTTCCTTCCTTCCTTCCTTCCTTCCCCGCGTACCCCGCACCTTCCTTCTCCACCCCGACACCATTAAAGCCCCCATTAATCCTCCATTAAAGAGTTCGCCGGAATTTTCGCACTTGCCGGTTTTCGTCGCCGGGAGCACGTATCTGGACACCCTCTCCCCCTATATAAATCACCCCTGCGTGCCCCTCCTCCCACTCGTCCAAAGCCCCCAAAAATCTTGCCCAAAGCCGCACCGTAGCTCGCGAATTTGCTCGCCGAAGTTTGCCGGTCGAGCTCCGCTTCGGCGTCGATCACGTCGCCGGTAAGCCGTCTTGAGACCCCAAACTCTGGAAATCGGTTGCCCTCGTCGTTGCGCATCTTATGGACAAACTTTTGCCTCTTCTCGTACACCACAGCAGCGTCCCGGAGCTCGCGCGTCCACCGGAGTTCGCCGGAGTTCACAGCCGCCCCGCCACGTCGTAGCCACGCCGGAGACCGCCGCCACCACCCCGCGCTTCCCCACGCCGAGTCGCCCCTCCCCGACACCTCCCTCGCCGCCAATCCCCGCCGGAGCCGCCGCCCCACGAAGAAGACGCCGACGGCCACGTACAGTACGTGTACGTTTCTTCCTGTGTAGAAGAAAATGAGTAAAAAAAATGTTTTATTTATTTATTTATTTATTTTTAGAGCATTCACTAGATTAAAATTTTACCCCTAGTCTTGTTTTAGCTATATATTTTTTTTTCTTTTTACTCGTTTATTAGTTTTAGACGAAACCAAATCCCGCGTTTAATTATTTTTTATTTATTTATCCCTCTATCGCGTGGAAACCTATTTTCAAAATTTTGGAATTTTAAAATATGACTTTGAATGTATTTAAATTCAAACTTCGTTTAACCATAATTTTATAACCGTAGCTCGGTTTTGACCGATTATTTTTGCAAATCGAAACTCTAAATTATCTATATCACTTAGGACTTTCATCAACAAGTTTCACACAAATTTTGTTCCGTTTTACAAAACCTTTTTCATTCCTTTTCTTTTCCAGATTTGTCGAAACTTTGTTTTCGTTTCTTTTGTATTATGTTTTGATTGGATGCACCTGTTTGTTTGCGATAGATTGCCCCGAGTGCGAAGCGGAATATTTCCAGTCCTTAGAGTTTGACCAGCAGCAGCCAGGCAAGTCTACCTTTGATCATTTTCCACTTTACCTATGTTTTATTGCATGTAGTACCCCTTTCTTAGAATGCATAAGTAGAAGTTACTTTCACGCAAACCCAATAGTTCAATTTTTGGTAGGTTTAACTTGTCACCATCGTGTAGGAAATTGTAGTGCTATGCTTTTGTAGACGTGGATTGGGGAGTGAATTCACGATGAGATGGGTGACTTTGTAGTAAATCAGGACCAAGTTAAACTCAATGAACTACCTGGGTGGAATGGTTGGAGGCACCCTGGAGGAACCAGTGGAGATGCCTAAGTGACCTGGAGATGGCCAGGGATCACTGCGGAAAGCCACCCAGGCTTAAAGAGATTTTATCATATTGTCATTTTCTAGAAGCTTACGTGTGCAGCCACAAGCCATTATGGGCTCTGGCTTGGTTGCTTAGTAGTAGTGACTCTTGCTAGGTGGTGCTACGAACGTAGTGTTGGTAGGTGGGATGGGCACCGCCAGAGTAAGGGAAACTCTTCTAAAAGACCATGTCTCGACCTTCCCGTTTCCATACAAAGTGTAGTGTGGCAAATACCAATGGAGGTGGTCGAGTCTTGTGGGGAAAAGTGCACAAACCTCTGCAGAGCGTATAAATCTAATCGATTAGCCGAGTCCCCGGTATTGGACAATTTGAGCATCTAGCTATGGTAATTTTGAGAAATCTCATCATCTTTAATTAATCATTTTGGGCATAATTACCATGGGTTGTCTTGTGCTTATTATTTTGTTGAGTTTAATTTTAGGAACACTTATTCTATAGGGAAAAATTTAGCTTTATGCAAATTGAAACGTAGAAGCTCCACTAGCCAAATGCATGTATTGTAGGACTTCATTTTCTTCTCCTTGGTATGACTTGCCGTACATTCAAAGTACTAACCCTATTTGGGCTGTACGATTGTTGCAGATTACTCTGACGGTGATTAAGGTGCGAATAGGTTATTGTCCTATACTCAACGTTTTGCCGTGGAGTCGGATAGACCACTACTACTACTATTGCTTCCGCAGTTTTTGATGGCCTTAAGCCATACTAATGTAATAAATTTTCTTTATTTTGAACTCTCCAATGTAATGAAATACATGTGATTTATTCTGTTATTCATCCAGTACTGTGTGTGCCAGCAAGTTGATCCAGGGACTGGCACATATCACAGAGATTTGGTTCCATTTGGGATCGGGTCGTTACAGGCGGCTAGTTTCATCTAAAACGGAGCAACGGTTAAAAGTTTACGACGTTTTTACTAACCGCGGCGGGTAGACTTTGACGTGACGAAAACGATGGTTCCGGCGATCCCCGGCGACAAAGAAGTCGTCTAGGATGCGGAGCTTGACTAGGAGATCACAGTGGTGGTGGTGATGATCCCCAACGTTGTCCGTACGGGCGTAGAGACGCGATGAACCGAGCGCGCTTCGATAAACTCCCGTGATGCACGCAAAACTTAGAGATCAATCTTGTGCAAGAAAAGAAAGAGGGAAAAGATGTCCATTGATGCACAACGAAGAAAGAAGTCGGTATGCAAAATTTGGATTCAAGGGAGGCTCGCCGGCGACGGGATCTACCTCGAAATTGGCTCGATTTGGGACGGTTTGGGGCAAAATTTTATGTGAAATCTGTGGAGGAAATCCTGGGGTATTTATGGGACAAGATTTCGTGGGCAGAGGGGCAATCAGAGAGGAGTCCCGGGCGGACACAACCGCCAGCGACGCACCGAGTCCGTTCTGGACTCTGGTCGTTACTTGCTAGAGAAGAACAAAGGGCACGTGCGCGTGCAAGGGCGAGCTGGGCCACTTGGCCCGCTGCCAGGCGCGTTGGCTGGGCCGGGGGCTGGCCTGGTGTAAGGCCCCCGATGCGGTGCTAACTCGAGTTAGTCGCTTTCGCGTCCTGCTCATGTTAGTAGCTTATAAAAGGCCACCGACTCACGACACTCGCACTCGTGTCGCTGCCGGATTCTCGACAACAGATATAAGAACAATGAACTTAAAACTAAGACATAAATATATAGAGTCCAGGGCATACATCGCCGCTGGTATTATTACATCATTTCAGAGGTCCATAGGACCCAACAGTACATCATGCAACAAGCGGAAGACAGTCACGACCGAGTACGGTCAAAATCCAAATGGCCCTAGAGAGGGCTGCACATAAATAGTCCACCCACGGATCGTCGGAACCCAACTATAGGATCTACTGAACGAAGTCATCCTCATCGTCGTCCTCCGGGGGCACCTCCACGAAGTATCCTCCGGTGCTCGGGTCGAGGTAGTAGTCAACTGCAGCGACCGATCAGGCAAAATAGTAAAAGCACAAAGGAAAACAGGGGTGAGATTACATCATTACAGGATAGCTAACTTCCTACGGCAGGACAAAGTAAAGGTAAAGTTTGCAGCCGCACTAGCATATATGGTGGCTATCGTTTTATTAGAGTAGAGGTAGGATCCAAGAATGCACGTGACATCGCGTCATAAGTATGCTATCCACCTACCTACGTCAACCATAACACAACCTGGATCTTCTCTCGGTCCCCCTAGACGAAGAAAAGCAGCCAAGGCACTCACACGGTAGGCAAGTTTTAATTAAGATTCAAATTGATGTTATTCTATGAACAAGGAGTAGGTCTCCAGTCGTCCATAACCGCGGACACGGCTTTTCAAAAAGATTTAACCCTGCAGGGGTGTACCAAGTGCCCATCATAGGCTTCACATGTACGCCCGGTTTCCAATTGACTGGGTAAACGCCTGAAACTCCGGAACGTCAGAGTCCCTCTAACTAACAACGCACAATTCCGGGTGGCCCCCGGTGAGTCGACATCCAACTCAAAAGCCGGTCGCGCTCTTGAATCGGCCTCTACCGTATGGCCAAGGTCAGATTTAGTCTCACCTATTTAAAAGGGGACTTCCCTAGCTCACCAGTTTGGACCAACCAGAGGAACTATGTCTCCGTTGATCCGGGTTGTTTCGAAAACTGCTGGGGTACCAACGAAGCACACACACGTTTGCAAATAGTAAAATCAGCTCGGGCCACCACTAGAACTGTATGAAGCTAGGTAGGTAAGACAAGGGGACCCCATAGAATCCCACAAACGATTAGGCACGCTCATCAAGAAACACAATACCCGGAACTCGGGACCTAGGTGACTCAAATGGAACAAAACACCTGGCGGGAACAGCCTGGTCTCCCATCTTTCGTCAAGTATAAATTAACATCGTAATAATAATAAATATCAACCAACTTCTTTAATAACATGATATCCCAACCATAGCATAGGGTAAGCAGCAAGTTTTCCTACTCATACTAAGCAATAGATGAGCAGCGGTAACTTAGCAATACAAAGTTTGCTGGGATGTGGGGATCATGGCTGTTTGGGTTTTGAAGGTGGCATAAGAAAAGTGGATAGGATCAAACAAACGTTCTAGACTACAGCTAGGCAGGTAGGAAGAAAGGTATCAAGTAATGGTGTAAATCTTCCCCTTGCCTGGGTAATCGGTCGTCGAAGCAGACGTAGCAGGGTCCTCGGGCTCGGTGTCGGAAACCTCCACCTAAGTCTCCTCGGCAGTCTCAGGCGCTAACGTAAAGTACCGGCAAGGAAAAGGCACACAAGTAAGCAACGGGTGCAATGCATAGGAAAGGATGGTATGATCAAGTTTAATTAGACATGATGTGACCCTATCTAGTCCGATTTAAAGGAAGGTGGTGACGACACGTCAACAACTTCATATGCAATTTATTTATGTTGAATGGCTTTGGTCTTAGCCTTAATTTGTGGTGTAAGTAACATGGCAACATGGCATGATCAACAAAGCAACTAACAGAAATAATTACAACGTGAAAGTAAAACATCGATTCCGGAGACGGAGAGATGTCGATGAACTTGACATCGGAAAGGTGCAACAAAAGAAAGGAACCCAGCCACATTGCATATGACAATATGCTAGGTGCTGGTTTGATGATGCAAAGATTTGAAGATGATACGAAAAGAACTTGGAATTGAATAGATGATTAGAATTCAAGATGCACTTAAGTTGAAAGAAACAAAGAAAAGAAAGGCAAGGTTGGATATGGTTAGGTGATGACACCATGTACATTGAGTTGCACAAAACATCAAATGGACATCACCATTTTAATCCTTGCATTTTTCTACCCCGAAACCATATATGGCATGTCTCACTTTGAATTTGCAACACATTTTTCAAATACAAAAGAACTGAGGGGCTTCTTTGCAAAATTCCACTACTCCAAAATAGAGGGGCCAAAAATGGAAATGAAAATCACCACTGCAATCAGTGGCTCAAGCTACCCCAAAATCATATATGGGATGCCCCAAATTGAGATATAAGTTTAAATTCAATTTGAATTTGAAACCAAATTCAAATTTGAATTTGAATAGAAAAAGAAAATGAAAAGAAAGAAAGGAAAAGAATAAGAACAGGGCATAGGCCACAGGGGCTGCCTCGGACGCCAGGCCCAACTTCTCTCTCGCTGTCCCAAAAGCACAGGCCCACTCGACTGGAGACAGAAAAATCGAAAAAGGGCCTCGCCACTTACTTGGGCCCAAGGCCACTTCTTCTGTCCTTCTCGGCCCAAAGCCCCTACTCCCACTCTGAATCGTGCGACACCTGACGAAAATGAAGAAAAGGGGGACCTTTCCTCTGAATCCCGACGCGAGCTGCCACTTCCGGCGAACCACGCCTCGTGCTTCGGCCACCTCCTCGCGAACTGCCATGGGGAAGCTCGAGAGGGCACTCCCCTCTACGCCTGGATGCAAAGCACGACCACCCTCAACCTCTTTGCTCGCCAGAATCTTCAAAGATTCAGAGGTGCGGCGGCAAGTTCAGAAGATGCAGACACACGCGGTTTCCGGCGAACTTTCGGCGAGCCTAGCGCGGTGTACAACTCGTCTCCGGCCGAACTCCGGTGTTCTACTCGTCGCTGGGACACCCCTCTACGCAAACGCACCACGGATCCGGCCTCAAACTCACGGACGACGATGCGAGGGACACCTGAACACGGCGGCGCCATGGACTGCACCTGCAGTTCTTCAGCAGAGACGCGCCGCAGCTGCTATGGTGGCCAAGGCGGAACCTTTGCGGCCATATGCGCGCTCTGGGCGCGGCCATGACGGGCGCAAGCATGCCCGAGCAGCGCCATGGGCACGGCGTGCACTGGGCGCTCGCAACGGCGACTAACGGCGGGGGAAACTACGGTGCTACGCTGCGACACGAGCCTAGACGAGCTACGCGACTCAGGGCACTCCGAGGCTCACCTTGGGGGTGTTGTGGTCGTGCTCGAGGCACGGGTCGACGAGGAAGGAGACGACGGCGACGAGGAAGAAGAAGCGGCCGAGGCGGAGGTCGTCGTCGCGGGACCGCGGCGGGGTTCCTGCAACCACAACGGCGACGGGGAACGGTCAGGAAGGGCTGCAGGAAGATGAGCGCGAAGGCTGGGTCGACGACATGGATAGACTGCGGCGCAATCGAAGAAATTGGTCGGCGGCCATGGCGGAACAGGGGAGGGGACTGAAGACGAACCCTGCGGCGGCGAGGGGAAACAGCTGGAGGAATGGAATCCTAGGGGGTTCCTGGGGCTCGGGAGCTTGGATTAAAATGAGGGGGCTCCCTCTGGCCACGTCGACGGGCGTCGACGTCGATGACGGCGTCGGCTGTGAGAGGGGAACGACGACGACGTGGAAAGGCGATGCACAGGAGCCCTCCGATGGCGATCGACGGCTGACCACATCCCTCTGTACCGCTTCGGTGGCACAGGCAACGGTGGGCTGGGGAAGAGGCCCATTTGGGCTGGGCCGCGCCAGAAAAAGGAAGAAAAGGATAAAAGACCCCCTGCCTCTCCTTTTCCAAATAGAAAAAAAACAGAGGAGGGTTTTCTGGATTTAAATACAAGGAAGAAAATTACATAAAAATATGTTTAATTGACCTTGAATTATTCCTCAATTTCCAAAAATGGTTTGGGCATTTTTGGCAACAACAAAATGTGAGCTCATTTTTGAATTTCAAAATTCACTTTGAACGATAGCCACTGTTTTTGGTGATGACAAAAATGATTTGACCATTTGAAAACTATTGGCCTGGCAAAACAAAAGGATGGGCCAAGATTGGGATGTAGGGGAGTTGACATGCAAACAGAACAATTGCATGAACATGGCACTTGAATTAACTTGGGAGCAATTTGAATAAAACCAAATGGGCTCCAATCCCAATGCAATTTAAAATCACCACATGAAATGACATGGACAACCACCATGTGAAGTTACAAAGCCAACAGACAAAGTAAAGTTACATGATGTTTTATAATTATTGCAAGTGGGCTGTTACACCTGGCCTGGCCGCCCATTATTTTACGAATTGATTTTTTTCGAATAACTGACTATAGAGATATTTTTAAAATAATATAAATAACCAAAAAAATATAACACATTAATTTCTAAAAATAAAATAAATAAATAAAACGAAATTAGCTTTATTTATTTATTTATTTTTCCTGAACTTCAAAATAAATTTAAGTCGGAAAAATGAAAAATAAATTTTTTAAATCTTAGAAAATTTTAAATAGAATATTAAATGATTTTTTTATCCAAAATTAAAAGATTGAAAAATATTATTTTCTAATAAATCCAAATAAATTCCAAGTAAGGTTTTAAATCATTTTCCAATAAAAATTGAAGAAGTCATGTTATCTTCCCTCCTTTTTTCAAAGGTATTCAAAATAAGATCTAATAAAATAAAAACTTTTAATTAAAACAGTTTCCCAACTTTCTTTTGTTTATTGAAGGAGTCATATTACCTTCTCTCTATTATTTTTTTAGCTAGATTGGTTTTACATAATAATGTAAAAGAACAAAAATGAATATTAGGAAAGTCATTTTATTCTCTCTCATTTTAATATTCATTAAATTCTAAAAGTTTTAGATCCTAGTTTATTTCACTCAGATCAATAACAAACAAATCAAACAAGACAATCTTAAATATTTATTTATTATAACATTCCAAAATTTAGAATTTTGGGATGTTACATCTATACGCTGAACATTACAAATGGTTGTTCACAAAATATGGTGTGGATTTATAAATAGATCCCCAACACTCATTTTTTATTGAATGTGTGCGATGTACATATATGCAGAACCGTGTGCAATGATCCAATCGCTCGTAGTTTAATTAGCATTGTATTTATCTTAAATATTTTAGGATATTTTTAATTGTTGATATAAGCACATTCATATATATATATATATATATATATATATATATATATATATATATAAACATATATATATATATAATAGGGTGGGTCTATTCTAACAACACCCCCTTAAGACCTTATTCTAACAACAATGGGCTTATTCTGACAACACCTCACTAACCAAAACCCACCGAATCGCACCGAATCGGACCGCACGTAGCGAAGGGATTAAAAAAACCACCTCAACCTCTCTGCCTTATCCCCTCCTAGCCTCTCCTCGCACGTCAGATCCCCTCCACCCCCAGCCCGACCCGCACGTCCTCCCTGCCTACCTCCCACCCCCTCTCACCTCGCCGCCGGCGTAATCCGGCCAGGCCTCCATCCCGCGTGGGGCGCCGCCACCGGGATCCGGCCCCGGCCTCCTCTCCCTCACACTAGCCGCGCGGGGCGCCACGGTCGAGATCCTCCCCGCCTCCTCTCCCTGATGATGGCTGCACGGGGCACCGCCGCCTGGATCCGCCCCACCGCCTCTCCCCCATACTGGCCGCGCAGAGCATCGCCGCCGGCGTGCGCCCCCGTCTCCATCTCGCGCGGGTCGCCACGGCTGCGCTCCTCCTCTTCTGCTCCGGTCGTGGCCGTCAATCTTGGCACACTGCTGACCTCACCCCCGCCCTCATCTCCCCCAGCCCCCGGCCATCACCGCCGCCACCGGCCTAATCTCCCCCGGCCGTGGATCCCCTGCCCTCAACGCCAGCGGTGGGAGGGGCCCCGACGCCCAACCGGATCCCGCTAGCATCGTGAAGCAGGACGGAGGAGGAGTGCCGGATCTGGCGCGCTGCCCTTCTCCTTCCCAACAAGAAGCAGGGCAGAGGAGGAGCGTTGGATCCTTCTGGGCCACTGGATTCGGCCACCAGCCTCCGCCTTCCCCGACCACTTGACGCTCCGTCGCCGGATCTGAGCTCGGAAGGTCACCGGCGACTCTTCCCTCCCCCGTTCCTCCTCCATGGCCTGCCCTGTGCTCAAACCGAGGAGTCCTCCGGTGGAGAAACGTTTCTCCTCACAGCGGGAATTTAGCTTCACGCATGGTGCAGTTCGGGTGGGGATTGTCTGCGTGTGTGTGTGCAGATCAGACTTCATGTATATCTCGGTGCAGATCATTTTTTTTGTTGATTTTCCGGACCCCTCCTCCTTCCTCCAACAGCGGACGTGCAACCCAGATCACGTGAAGCTCTGTTTTGTATGTTTCTTTTGTAGGCTCCAAATGATGTGGTTCACTACCGCACTGTTTGTTGTTGTTGCGGTTCATTTTATATTTAGTTGCAGAGGAACGAGACGAAAAAAGGAGAAAAAAGTGCAATGTATATATCTTTTCTACAAAATATATGTATATATTGCGGTTTGTTTTGATGCAGTCCACTCCCGTTCATAAAAAGTTGAAGAAAAATACAGTTTGCTTGCCCGTTTGATGCAGTGCGGTCGCTCGTCTAATGAAATTTACGTAGTACGGTTCATTTATAATTCATTTGTATAAAATCATGTGTAGTTCTCTCCCGTCGATAAATGCAGCCGGCGCCTGGTGGATGCAGTTCGCTTCATCGATTTTTGATCCGCGAAGAACTTCGATGATTTTGAAAAAAAATAAAAAAATACATGCAGTTCTTTTTGTTCAATGATGCACTGTGGTCGCTGTTTTGCGATAATCCAGTGAGCTTGTCTGTCGGATGCAATCGGGTGCCCCGCGGATGCAGTTCACGAACCTATTTTTTGTTCCACGAAAAACAAGTGCGTTTTGTCTGGCGATAATGCAGTGCGGTTGCCCGGCCAAATGCAGTTCACCTCGACGATTCCGGGTCCGCGAAGAACGGAGTTCCGCGATTTACTAAAATCGACACAACTTTTAAACCGTAAGGAATTAGAGGACGTCTTTTACATTCAAATGGAGCGCCTCGACGATAGCTATCCAATGGTGTATGAATTGCATCGATCGGACGAATGAATCAAATGAATTTACGCAAAAACTCCCGCTGTTCAAAAGAGAGCAGAAACACCGTTTTTCAAATTACTTCAAAACCGTCGGGAATCAGGAAAACTGTTCAACATATGGGTTAATATCCTACTCCGTACGAATCCAACGGTGTATCATACACCGTTGGATCGGAGCTACAAGCAAAATGTAAATATTAGAACACGAGCAGTGTCATTTCTTCTTCATTTGTACATTAATGGAATATAAGCCATGTAGACCATGTGCATACCTCGGTTGTAAATCTCAGAGTCACCCATTACTAGCATGAAATTGCATAAAGTACATAATAATTAGGTAATGGAAGAATTGGCATGCAGTCAATGATAACAGGTTCGTGCATACATAATACACCATACAATCCAACATATTCAAGACATGGAAAGCCCAGCTAAGTAACTACAACATGCCTAACAAATATAGGAAATGAATCGGTTTTCATGTGGTAATGATCGCTAATTAACTTGGTTATCACATTGCATAATAACATTATACAGAATATGGTTTCAATTACTTGAAGTTGTATATGCAATCCAAACACAAGAATAATTTTAAGATGCAATCGAAAGAGAAAAAAATGGATGCAAGGCATGAGCAACGCATGTAGAAAGGGTGATCTTAATATAATCCAACTATGTGGCATATCTAACTAAACATATGTATCTAGGAAGCTAATAACGACCTAGTCATCACCTATGGAGAGGGCAATGGGATCCTTCCCATTGGAAGGAAGGAAGCGAGGTTTCCTCGTCGTGGAGGCCCTCTACACCGTCGTAGCAGACGACTGCCGGACCTGGATTCAAGGAAAGCACGCAATGGCAAGCAAGTGCGGTGAGGGTGCATCCATAGCAAGTGTATCCTCCATGATTTGGTGGTCGGGCCATACAGGATCAATGGAGGAGTAATAGCATGCACATGAGGAGGGCGACTGGGATCTTACCGGAACAGGGCGAGCGGTGTGGCTAGCAGGGAGGGGGTGGCCGACGTACACAGTCTAGGCCGCCACGCACGGTATACGAAATGGGGGGGGGGTTGCGCCGTGTAGGCCGCCGCGCCCGGTATGCGGAGCGGGGGCTGGGATGCACCGTGTAGCACGGCGCTGGAGTTGCCTACGCCGTCTAGGCCGCATCGCTAGGAGGAGCCGGGGAGGGTTTGAATAAGAAAAGGGGGAATGCGGCCTTTGGTGGTCGAAGGAAGGAGGGGGGCTTAGATATTCCCGCGGCTGGCGAAACTTTTGGGTAGGTGGGGAGGATATAGTCGGGAGAAGTGGTATCGTAGACGAAACTAAAAATAAATCTGTGTAGGAACCTTCGAAATTTGGTGCGAATTATCCTAATTATAGCGAACATCATCCATGTCATTGAATATATTAAGAGCAGCTGTTAATTTGAGAAAACAAATGAGTCATCAGCAAAGCTCACACTTGCTAAATCGAGCCAGCTCTATAGTTAAACAAGGTATTGGACATAACATAACTCTTATTCAAGATTTACTGGAATAACAAAAGACCGACGCCTAATTAAACAAATACTACTAGTCCAGCTAGTCCAGAGAGGATTCCGAGGCATCGGCGTATGCCGCCGCCCTGTTGGCCTCCTGACCGTCGATGAGCTGCTGGTCTAGAGAGACCTCCTGTAACAGCCCAGATTTCACAAAAATTAAAAATTTTATTTTCGATGTGAATTGTTTTATTTTTTAATTTGTTTGCGGTGTTTGCATCCCCGATTTATCGATCGGCGATTATCCCCCTCTTATCTCGTACTGAACGGAGACCGACCCTTGCCACCCTGACACACGACCTTGCGACACCGGGTTAAGATCGATCACCATCGCGAAAACCCGCACAAGACCAGCCGTAGCCAACGGAACGAAAACCCCGTTTAATAAGTAAACGGGATATTTTTATAGCGCGCCGGAAAGTGTTGTCGGAACGGTTCCAGGGCGAGGTGAACGTCGCCGGCTCGACGCGCTGATCGCGCAGTTCTATGTTTTACCCGAATCGGAGGTCCTGCGGACCCTCGGAGGTCAGGAACGTAAACACCGCGCGCGCGAGACAAAATCCGGGGATGTTTTTGTAAACTGCCAGCCACCTGGGCTATATAAAGACCACCACACTCCCACCCCTTTCTAGGGTTTCCCTAACTAAAAATTGCAGCACCCCCCTCACAATGTCCAGATCTGCCCCAATTTTGCCCCAAATCCCAAAACCCTAGATCTAGACGCGTTGTAGCCATTAGATTCGAAGACGGACGCACGAGATCGCGCAACGTCGCCCACCAAAGCTCCTCCAGAGCCTCCCAGCCGCCCCGAGCGCCGTAGTTCCCCTGAGCCGCGCCGCCGCCTCGGCCCATCCAGGCGCGCCGCCTCCCGTGGAAGCCGCCGCCGCTGTACGCCTTCGGCCGCTCGTCGCCGGTCACCGCCAAGCTCCGGTGAGCCAGCCCCCTGCCGCGTCGCCTCCCCTTCATCTCGCACTTACCCCCTCTCATCTTCTCTCGCGCAGGAGCCACAGCCAGCGCCGCCGGCGACCCCAACACCGTTGCCGCCCACCATGGCCTACATGCGGGAGCTCGCCGCCGCCTCCACGTTGGGCCACCACGCCGCCGGATCCTCCCGCAGCCGCCCGGCTAGCCCGGCCGCCTCCGGCGCCCCTCGCCTCAAATTGCGGCGCCGCGCCTTCCTCGTCGGAGTGCCGCGCCGGACGCTGCCTCCCAACGCCCCGATCCGGTCGGCTCGGGCACCAGCCGCCGTGGCCACGTGGGCCTCCTCAGTCCCGGCCGGCCCAGCAAGCCCCAACCGCCCAGCGGCCCAATGGCCCAACAACCGCCGCCGACCAGATGGGCCTCGGCCCAACAGGTCCACCCCTTTTTTTTCTTTTCTCATTTTTATTTCTTTTTTCTTTTATTTTGGCTTAGTCCCTGAGAATTATTGTTTTTATCTGTTTTGCGCGTAATATTGCGAAGAAACCGTAGCCCGGATGAGTTTGCGCCCAAAAGGAAAATTGTTTAGAATTGTGTGTACTTCAATCCATATTTTGTGAGAATTTTGATTTGAGGCCATCTTGATGTTGTTAATCACTGTTGAAGTGGGCACCAGGCTGTTAACTACTATTATTTTCTGCTAGTGTGCTGCTGCTAATATTTTATTGCAAGTTTGCTTGATGTTTGTGACACATCCATGAGGCCTATTGCATTGATTCTTGTTGCACACTGTTAAGCATCATGTCTACTTCAATCCTATGCAATTACTTGCCATGTTTGCATGCTCTAGCTATATTAATTCTTGCTCCAAAGTGGTGACCCTGATGATATGTGCTGCTGTTTATATAAAGTTGCTACTTTGCTGCGTTGTATCTTTTTAACGTGCAAACTATTGAGCATTGCAATATGTCATTTTGATCTATGCCATGTCTATTTCTATTATATGTATTGCATTGTCATGTTTACATTCCTGGTCATAGTTATATTCTACTCCAAAGTTGTTATCCTGTTGTTGACAGCCACCTCTGTTTTTCTCTAAGTCTGTAACTTTCCAATGCCATTTTTTTGGAAAAGGAGAATATATTAATATAGATGAGATACCAATTACACCCGACCTCTGCAACTACACAATGCCCAAAAGGCACTACGGATGCACTCAGCCAATCAAAAACAAAAATAAAAGAACGAAAAAGAATAGTCCCGCTATAGAGTTACAATCCTCGCAGCCGCGGTACAACCACCACCAATCCAACACCTGATGTCCAACTCTTCAAAAGCAACGCCTTCAAGAAGGTCAGTGTCAGGCACCACCAATTAAGGCCAGACCTTGGGTTTTCACCCTGAAGATAGTCCCCGCTCTCAAAACAATGTTTTCAGCAAGACCATTGCCAGGCACAACCAATTAAGGCCATACCTTGGACTTTCCAATGCCATGTTGCACGCTTAATATCTTTTGATATGTTATGCCTATGACCTTGATTCTTGTTTGTAACTGATCATCATCATGCCTACTCCATGCTCGTATATTGCTATGTCATGTTGCTGCACTTTTGCATATAGCTTTGCTACTGTTTATACAGCATGAAAATAACAGTTTCTTCCCTGTTTTCCTGATTTTTACTAAGTCCTAGACTAGTAATGTTTTATTGCATTTTGTTTGGGCTATAATTAATTGTTCATGATGCCTATTTGCATGATTCCTTTTGCCATGCCTTCCCTGCCATGTCTACTTTAGTTGCATATCATTTGTGAGCATGTTTGCATTCATTATCCTGTTTATGCATTGCTCTAAAGTGTGCTTCCGGATGTTGGCAGATTGTGTTCAAAACTTGTTTTGCTTATATCTTTTTAACTGTAACTCCGTTTAGAATGTTCTTTACATGTAACTTGATTAGTTTTTAATGTGCTTTGTGTTTATGCTATTGTTTTCTGTTGTTAACCAACCTAAAATATGGTTTACGGGAGAACAGTACACATTACTTAAATTGTCGTGGGGCACTTAGTGGAATGCCATGTTTAGGTTGTGCCTCACTTAAATTGACTAGCATAGATAGTTTATCTTATGATTCACCTCTCGTCATGTTTGTGTGCTATGCCATGCTTGAGTGAGATGCCATGTTAATAACCTTTGCTCACATTGTGTAGCTAAACATTTTGAACCATCATAAACGTGTGGTATCGTCGTGTGTGACGAGTACCTCCACTTAACCTGTTAGTAACCGCTCTCGACGATAGATGCGATGCCGTAGTGCGTTGTCTCGTGTTGCCTTCTTGTTGATGCTTTCTAGTGATTGCTTCGTAGTAATAGATGCTTGCTCGTCGATTGGTTTTTCCAGTGTTTCCTTCTTGTGTGTTTCCGCGGGTACCTCTCGGAGATGTTGCGAGCTTGCGACCGACTTCACCTTCGGATCGTCTTCTCATCAGGTAAGGGGAGCATATATCATGCTTATAACTTTCAGCTCACTCGCGCCTAGTTGTAGGATAGAACGATTGCTTGATCCTACCACTTTATATTCATGCCTCTCAATAAACCCAAACAGCCATGTCCTCCAGATCCCAGCAAACCTTGTTTGGCTATGTTACTTTTTCTCGCTGCTCAGCCACTGCTTAGTATGCATGCTAGGATGTTATCAACTGTTCTCCTGTTACTCCTTGGTTTGGTCTATCACATTATTATATTGTTGTTGATGATATGATTATTATAATTTTGACTATATTTGACGAAGGATGGAAGGTCTAGGCTATCCCGCCCCGACGCTTTGTTCCATTCAAGTCACCTAGGATCCGAGTTCAGGGTATTGGTTTTAAGACTGAGTGTTCCTAACCGCGTGTGGGATTTTATTGGGTCCCCTTTTATTACCTACCTAGCTTCAAACATTTCTAGAGGTGGCCCAAGATGATTTACCATTTGAAACCATGCATATATATCGATCGGGTCGCTCCTAGTAGATATCCTTTAAACCAACCTGGGCCGGCCCGGACATGGTTTCCCTGTTGGTCCACCTTTGGCCGGCGAGGGCCTGGCCCCATGTGAGGTGTCCCGGTAATCCAAACCCTGTTGAGACGGAAGAGGCCGATCCGAGGGCGCGGCCAGGTTTTGGATTGGATGTCGACTCCCCGGGGGCCAGCCGGATTTGTTCGTTGTTAGCTAGAGGGACCTGTCGTTTCGGATCTCTCGGAACTAAATCATAAAATGGTTGCCTATAATGGGTAGCAACTGAGAGAGATGGGCGTGCGTGCGGAGCCTTGTAATGGGCAGTTGGTACACCCCTGCAGGGTTAAATCTTTTCGAGAAGCCGTGTCCACAGTTATGGACGACTTGAGACCTACTCCTTGTTCATAGACAACAACAACTGAGATAATCTTAATAAACTTGATCAACGTGTGTGTGCCTTGACCGCTTCTTCTTCGTCGGGATTCAAAGAGGAGGACAAGGATAGGATAGGTGTTATGTTTGCGTAAGTAGTTGATAGCAAGACTTGTTGGAGGCGATTCCTCATCGAATGCTTGGTTCTCATCTTACTCTAAATAGACCGTTAGCCACTCATATCTTGCTAGTGCGTCTGCAACCTCACCACTACCCCCATCTTAACGTGAGAAGTTAGTTACAAGACTTTTGATATATTCTCACCCCTTTCCTTTCTTTTCCCTTTTTTTCCTGATCGGCCGCTGCAGTTGATTACTACCTCGACTCTTCTTCTAGACACCTTCGCGGAGACTCGATGACGACCAGTTAGGCGGATCCCGGCGGAGAGCCTGGACCCGTGTGGTTACGTGGATCGTGTTTTTTACCTTTTCCGCTAGGCATTTGATCGTAGTCTGTACTCAGACATGTATCTTCCGTTGTTGTATTGTATTAAGGCAGTTGTATGCCGATTGTATGAGTTGTTGTATCCTTGTAGTTGTAATGTTGTGATATCATGTTGGAAATCCGGGGCATATGGCATTGTCATATGTCGCGGTGGGACCGATATGTTCTTCATCCCCGGATCTGGATGGAAACATCTAGATCTGGAACAGTAACGCATATCGGGCCTTACACCTCCGAGGCATCGGCGTATTGATGAGGACATCCGTACTAATGTTACACCCATACCCTCACCAACTACACATACTGGACCAGTTACTAGAGCACGTGCACGTCAACTAAATTATCAGGTACTTTCGTTTCTTGCGAATCCTTCTATTGTTCATGAACATATGATGCTGCCTAAATTAGATACTTTTGTTTTGCTTATGAATGAAGGACCTAGAATGGACAAGAAGGATGGTCATTGGAGCGGGATCAAGAATGGAGAAGAAGGTGTGCGCGGGGGAAAGTACAGTGGAGCTTCCAGTGGGGATTTTCGCACGTTGAAGCCACCATAAGGCATGCATGAAGGCTTGGACGGAATACACGAGATGCCACTTCATTATTTTCGTCCAAGAGCAATTATAGGTGCTGCGTCACCTTAATATTGGGCTGGGCCCATGTAATTTCGAAATACCACATTATAGGCAGTTTTTAGAGTCCGTATGTGTGGGGAAACCGAGTTAGGGTTGTTTTCGGACCCCACCTCCAAGGGGTCACGAAAATCCCCTCTGTTCCCCCATATATACAGCCCTTAGGGCGTCGTTTAGACTTGGGTTTTAATTAGATTAAAGTTAGCCATAGCCGCAACTTCGAGCTCTTCGTTTGTGTCATCCGACCAGGCCAAGACCTCATTGGAACCCCAACTTTCGTAATCATTCATCTTATATTCGCAATATCCAGATTGCAATTCTTAGTTCTTGCTTGTTCTTCGATTGCTTGCAGGAATTAGACCTTCGTGGTCAGGTTGATCGTGCATCCGCGGGATCAATAACCTCTCGGAGTTGGTTTAGCGATCGCTAAGGCGCAACGTCTTCGCACGTTCGTAGTCGGGTCGTGAAAGTCTACTCCACCAAAAATCGATCTCCATCATCTCATCGAAACATCGGGACACCTTCGCCTCTATCAAGTGGTATCAGATTTCCAGGTTGCTCGGTGAGATTTACCAGTTTTCATAGTCTAGATTGGTTCTGTTCTTCATACCTACAGTCCACGAAAAAGCCAAAAAAAAAATTAGGGTTAGATCATCACGTCCCAAGACAGTCCTAGCCTTTGTCCAGTTTTCTTTTCAGTACTTGCTTTGTTGAATTTACGGTTGCATCGTTGTGTCAAGTTGCTGATCTTAGCGTCTAGTTCCCTTAGAGTTTTGAGTTCTGATCACAGTTTTCCACGTCGCCGCCGCACAAGTAGTCATCCTACCACGTTCCGCTAATCCGAGTCCAGATACACCACCACGTTCCGCCAAGCAGAGTCCATATACACCAGCACGTCTCACGAGTCCGAGTTGAGTTCCACCATCAGTACGGTTCCTGATATCTCCGTAGCCAGAATAGTTTTGAGTTGATTAGAGTCGGATTTCACCAATCTTTTGTCGTACGTAGAAGAGGGTGATTTCCAAAAAAAAAAAAAAAAAAAAATTTCAGAGCAGTTTTTAGGCCAAAATTTTCAGGGGTAAAAAAATTTCGTGCCCATACGTTCCTTACGTCCAGAAACTCGTTTTGAGACGTTCGCCACCATAGTGTTTTTTTCGCACTTTTTCAGCCACCGCAGTCCCGCATCGCAAAAAAAAAAAAAAGAGCAAAAAAAAAAAAAAGAGAGAAAATAAAAAATTCAGAGTGTGCTTCACAGTTGTTACGTGCCGCGCCGTGCTTTCGTTGGTGTTTTAGGCTCGCGCGCGTCTCTAGTACGGTCTAGCCTAGGATCAGCACAGTACCGACGTTGAGTGTTTATTCAGCTTTGCATCTCTGTTTTGATTACTGTTGATCTTTTTGCTACCATATTTGTCAAGCCTACCTACAGCTCCACATATATCCTACATCGTGCGTTTTGACACCTCCTGGCCATCGCTCTACCATATCTCTGAGAGTTTTGACCCGTTGGTTGTACATCACCACCTGCTGCTAGGTAAGAATCGGTAAGAACGTAAGAAAAGCTTGACGGATTTGTGCTTTCCACCACCCCACATCCATCCCATTAGTAGAAGTAGGATCATATTCCTGTGTGTTTTCTATTTCTGCTAACCATGCCAGGATCACATGATGAAGTGGCGCGGGATGCACCCGATTGGGAGAACATGACAAACAAGGAGCTACATGATAAATTTGCACAAATGATGTCTGAACAGGTGAATGACATCGAGACCAGATTTACAGAGGCAATTGATGGCGTGGAAAAGATGATCGACAACAAGCTCGACGCCAAGTTTACTGAGTTGATCGCACGCCTACCTTCAGCACAGCCACAGCCACCGCCACTACCACGTGCACGACGTATTCTGTTTCCGCGAGGACAAGCTGCTGGTATTGGTGCTCCTCCTGCTGCGGCAGTTGCTGCTACTGCTGCTGCTGCTGCTTCTGACGTCGTCCAGGTCGACAACTACGAGGGTGGTTACGAGGAGGAGGTGGAACAGGAAGCGGCCTATGAGCAGCCAGCTGGACGTCCACGTCCCAACATTCGCCACGGTCGACACCAACCACCCCCTCAGGTACGCGATGATGAACACGTGCCTAAACTTAAATTGAATCTTAAGCCGTTTGAGGGTAGATATATTCCTGATGCTTATCTTACTTGGGAGTTAGAAACTGAACAACGTTTTACATGTTTACAATATCCTGAGAATAGACGTGTTACTGCTGCTGTTTGTGAATTCACGGGCTTTGCATCTATTTGGTGGTCTGAACATTGTAGATTGCATGCTAATAATATTCCAACTACTTGGGCTGCTTTAAAAGATGCTATGCGTACTCGCTGGGTTCCTCCTTATTATCAACGTGAATTGTTACAAAAATTACAGCGTTTGAGACAAGGAAAAAATTCTGTAGAGGAATATTATCAAGAATTACAAACTGGATTGATTAGATGTGGCCTAGTAGAGGATAATGAAGCTATGCTTGCACGTTTTATGGGTGGCTTAAACAGGGAGATACAAACTATTCTAGAATACAAGGACTTTGCTACTATCACTCGTTTGTTTCATCTTGCTTGTAAAGCTGAACGTGAAGTGCAGGATCGACAGGCCGCTACAAGACCTAACTTTTCTGCAGGACGAAATACATCATGGACATCGCGTGGAGCTTCTACATCCACACGTCCTGCTGCGCCACCATCTACTTCAGCCGCTCACTCTTACAGGGAGCCACCAAAACAGCCAGCGCCACCATTCAAGGGTGCACAGAGTGGTCCGGCGGCGAGTTCTTCTTCATCCATGGCGTCCACAGGGCAAACACGAGATCGTGATATTAAATGTCGCAGGTGCCAAGGTGGAGGTCACTTCGCAAAAGACTGTCCCTCCAAGCGTGTGATGACTATTACGGCGGATGGTGGGTATGAGTCAGCGAGTGACTATGATGAGGAGACTCTAGTTCTCATTGCTCATGAGGAACAGGGTGCCCATGATGATGCTCATGATATAGAGTATATGACTCCTGATGACGCAGATAAATATGCTAGTTTGGTTGCTCAACGTGTATTAAGTGTGCAGGTAACGAAGGCCGAGCAAAACCAGAGGCATAATTTGTTCCACACAAAGGGAGTGGTGAAAGAACGTTCGGTTCGCATCATCATTGACGGAGGGAGTTGCAACAACTTGGCTAGCATGGAGTTGGTGGAGAAGCTATCTCTCACCACAAGACCACACCCCCATCCGTACTATATTCAGTGGTTTAACAATAGTGGTAAGATTAAGGTAACGCGTTCTGTTCGTGTGCACTTTAGCATTGCTGCTTATGCTGATTATGTTGATTGTGATGTGGTACCCATGCAAGCATGCTCTCTTTTACTTGGTAGACCATGGCAATTTGATAGGAATGTTGTACACCATGGTAGGACAAATCAGTTTACTCTGGTTCATCAGGATAAAAATATTGCTTTACTTCCTATGTCTCCTGCACAAATTGTGAAAGATGATCTTTCTAGAGCTAGTAAAGCAAAACAGGAGAAAAATAAGAGTGAGAATGAGATAGCAGCCAAAGAATTTGAGCAACAACATAAGACTAATAGCAAATCTTCTTCTGCTGTTTCTAATGAAATTAAATTGACTAGTCCAACTTTGCTTGCTACTAAGGTTGATATTTCAGATTTGGATGTTAGTCAATATGTGTGCTATGCTTTTGTCTGCAAAGAAGCTTTGTTTTCATTTGAGGAATTGCCTCCTTCTTTGCCTCCTGTTGTCACTGACCTTTTGCAGGAGTTTATTGACGTCTTTCCACAAGACGTACCACCGGGATTACCACCTATTCGAGGGATTGAGCATCAGATTGACTTAATTCCCGGTGCTTCGTTGCCCAACCGTGCGCCATACCGTACCAATCCGGAGGAGACGAAGGAGATTCAGCGTCAAGTACAAGAGCTACTCGACAAAGGTTACATACGTGAGTCCCTTAGTCCTTGTGCTGTTCCTGTTATATTAGTGCCTAAAAAGGATGGAACATGGCGTATGTGTGTTGATTGTCGAGCCATTAATAATATTACTATTCGTTATCGTCATCCTATTCCTAGATTAGATGATATGCTTGATGAATTAAGTGGCTCTACCATGTTTTCCAAAGTTGATTTGCGTAGTGGATACCATCAAATTCGCATGAAATTAGGAGATGAATGGAAAACGGCTTTTAAAACTAAGTTTGGATTATATGAGTGGTTAGTCATGCCTTTTGGGTTAACTAATGCACCTAGCACTTTCATGAGATTAATGAACGAGGTTTTACGTGCTTTCATTGGACGATTTGTGGTAGTCTATTTTGATGATATACTGATTTATAGCAAATCTTTGGAGGAACATTTGGATCATTTACGTGCTGTTTTTATTGCTCTACGTAATGCACGTTTATTTGGTAACCTTGGGAAGTGCACCTTTTGCACCGACCGAGTATCGTTTCTTGGCTATGTTGTTACTCCACAGGGTATTGAAGTTGATACAGCCAAGATCGAGGCGACTGAGAGTTGGCCGCAGCCCAAAACGGTCACACAAGTGCGAAGTTTTCTTGGCCTCGCTGGATTCTATAGGCGTTTTGTGAGAGATTTCAGCACCATTGCTGCCCCTCTCAATGAGCTTACACGCAAGGATGTGCCTTTTACTTGGGGTACCGCACAGGAAGAAGCTTTCACGGTATTGAAAGATAAGTTAACACATGCTCCTTTGCTCCAACTTCCTGATTTTAATAAGACTTTTGAGCTTGAATGCGATGCTAGTGGGATTGGTTTGGGAGGTGTGTTATTACAAGATGCTAAACCTGTTGCATACTTTTCTGAAAAATTGAGTGGGCCTAGTCTGAACTATTCTACTTATGATAAGGAATTATATGCTCTTGTTCGGACATTAGAAACTTGGCAACATTATTTATGGCCCAAAGAATTTGTTATACATTCTGATCATGAATCTTTGAAACACATAAGAAGTCAAGCAAAACTTAATCGTAGACATGCTAAGTGGGTTGAATTTATTGAGACTTTCCCTTATGTCATTAAACACAAGAAGGGGAAAGATAATATTATTGCTGATGCTTTGTCTCGTCGTTATACTATGCTTTCACAACTTGACTTCAAGATATTCGGTTTAGAGACAATCAAAGAACAATATGCAAATGATGCGGAATTTAAAGATGTATTGCAGAATTGTAGAGAGGGTAGAACATGGAACAAGTTTGTGCTTAATGATGGATTTGTGTTCCGTTCTAACAAGCTATGCATTCCAGCTAGCTCTATTCGTCTTTTGTTGTTGCAGGAGGCGCATGGAGGAGGATTAATGGGACATTTTGGCGTGAAAAAGACGGAGGACGTACTTGCTACACATTTCTTTTGGCCAAAGATGAGACGGGATGTTGAGCGTTTTGTTGCTCGCTGCACTACATGTCAAAAAGCTAAGTCACGACTCAATCCTCATGGTTTATACATGCCTTTACCTGTACCTAGTGTTCCGTGGGAGGACATATCCATGGACTTTGTTTTAGGCTTGCCTCGAACAAAGAAGGGGAGGGATAGCATATTTGTTGTCGTGGATAGATTTTCTAAGATGGCACATTTTATACCATGTTATAAAAGCGATGATGCTGCTAATGTTGCTGATTTATTCTTTGGCGAGATTATTCGTTTACATGGTGTGCCCAATACTATTGTCTCGGATCGTGATACTAAGTTTCTTAGCCATTTTTGGAGATGCTTATGGGCTAAGTTGGGGACTAAACTACTTTTTAGTACTACATGTCATCCCCAAACTGATGGACAAACTGAAGTGGTCAATAGGACTTTGTCTACTATGCTTAGGGCTGTTTTAAAAAGTAACTTGAAACTGTGGGAAGAATGTTTACCTCATATTGAATTTGCTTATAATCGTTCAGTGCATTCTACCACTAAAATGTGCCCTTTTGAGATTGTTTATGGTTTTCTACCTCGTGCACCTATTGATTTGCTGCCTCTTCCATCTTCGGAGAAGGTGAATTTTGATGCTAAGCAACGTGCTGAGTTGATATTAAAAATGCATGAGTTAACTAAAGAAAACATTGAGCGCATGAATGCTAGATACAAGCTTGCTGGTGATAGGGGTCGAAAGCATGTTGTATTTGAACCAGGAGATCTTGTTTGGTTACATCTACGAAAAGATAGGTTTCCTGATTTGCGCAAGTCTAAGTTAATGCCACGAGCTGATGGTCCCTTTAAGGTTTTACAGAAAATTAATGATAATGCATATAAACTTGAGCTACCTGCAGATTTTGGGGTTAGTCCCACATTTAACATTGCAGATTTGAAACCTTATTTGGGAGAAGATGATGAGCTTCCGTCGAGGACGACTTCAATTCAAGAAGGGGAGGATGATGAGGACATCCCTACTAATGTTACACCCATACCCTCACCAACTACACATACTGGACCAGTTACTAGAGCACGTGCACGTCAACTAAATTATCAGGTACTTTCGTTTCTTGCGAATCCTTCTATTGTTCATGAACATATGATGCTGCCTAAATTAGATACTTTTGTTTTGCTTATGAATGAAGGACCTAGCATGGACAAGAAGGATGGTCATTGGAGCGGGATCAAGAATGGAGAAGAAGGTGTGCGCGGGGGAAAGTACAGTGGAGCTTCCAGTGGGGATTTTCGCACGTTGAAGCCACCATAAGGCATGCATGAAGTCTTGGACGGAATACACGAGATGCCACTTCATTATTTTCGTCCAAGAGCAATTATAGGTGCTGCGTCACCTTAATATTGGGCTGGGCCCATGTAATTTCGAAATACCACATTATAGGCAGTTTTTAGAGTCCGTATGTGTGGGGAAACCGAGTTAGGGTTGTTTTCGGACCCCACCTCCAAGGGGTCACGAAAATCCCCTCTGTTCCCCCATATATACAGCCCTTAGGGCGTCGTTTAGACTTGGGTTTTAATTAGATTAAAGTTAGCCATAGCCGCAACTTCGAGCTCTTCGTTTGTGTCATCCGACCAGGCCAAGACCTCATTGGAACCCCAACTTTCGTAATCATTCATCTTATATTCGCAATATCCAGATTGCAATTCTTAGTTCTTGCTTGTTCTTCGATTGCTTGCAGGAATTAGACCTTCGTGGTCAGGTTGATCGTGCATCCGCGGGATCAATAACCTCTCGGAGTTGGTTTAGCGATCGCTAAGGCGCAACGTCTTCGCACGTTCGTAGTCGGGTCGTGAAAGTCTACTCCACCAAAAATCGATCTCCATCATCTCATCGAAACATCGGGACACCTTCGCCTCTATCACGTATGCAGCTGCCCTGTTGGCCCGTTGAACGTCGCTAAGCTACTGGTCCAGAGAGGCCGCCACGGCATCGACGTATGCCGCCGCCCTGTTGGCCTGCTGAACGTCGATGAGGTGCTGGACTAGAGAGGCCGCCACCGCATCGCCGTATGCTGCCGCTCTGTTGGCCCGCTGAACTTTGCTGAGCTGCTGGTCCAGAGAGGCCGCAGTGGCATCGGCGTATGCCGCCGCCCTGTTGGCCCGCTGGACGTCGATAAGTTGCTAGCCGAGAGAGGCCGCCACGGCATCGGCGTATGCCGTCGCCCTATTGACCTCCTGAACCTCGATGAGCTGGTGCAAAGAGGCCTTCGCGGCATCAGCGTACGCCGCCGCCCTTTTGGCGGCTTCCGTCTTTCTTCTGGCGGCTACCGCTACCAAGATGGCGACGTAAGCCGCCATCTTAGCGGCTTTCGTTGCCTTGGCCTTTTCCGTAGATGTGCGTTGGATGCATGCGGTCGGGATGGACAAGACGGAGACGACCGGGGTCCTGCAGTAAAAAAGAGGTCACCAATCGGGCATGACCGGCAAACAAGATGGAAATAGCCGGGAAATCGGTGATACTCGGGGCGGCCGGGTTAATGAAGGAATCGGTCACCAAACGATACCTCGCTCCAAAATCGCACAAGACCACGCTCAAGGCAGCATCGTTGGAACCACCGCCTCCGACAGGTACCGGGGCAGCGGCAAAGCCGGCCCTACGAGCCCTCTGGTAGCGTGTCGACGTCCCCATCCTATAGACCTAACCCTATTTATGGGTTGAGGAATGGATTGTGTTCTTGAATCACCGAAGGTGGGGAAATCTAGCTAGATGTGGATTGAGTATAGCTTCGGACGAAAGCCACTTGCGTTCTCGCATCCCAAACGGTTCTTCGTTGTAAACTGTGTGCATGTACTTTGATAAAAGCCGACCACTCAGGTTGCAGAACCAGCTCCCCGCGGATCGCACTGAGATCCAACGAATACCATTCGGCGCTAATGTTACATCCAACGGCCACTGTTGTGCGCTATGGTTACGAGATTTTTTCGGATGGTTTTTGAGCTGTCAAAGGGGTTTTTCAGTGTTTGACTATTATTCAGCTAATATAGTTTGTACACTAAGTGCCACCAGTTTTTGTCATAATCCTCTCAAATTTGTACCACGTACCATGTTCGTGAAATGGTGACGGCATGCCAAATCCCATCCCGTTTAGATGTCATTTTAATCGAGTTTCAATTTCACGGTCATTTTGCTAAAAAATATATAAGTCAGTGCACAATATTTATCAAACGCGGTCCAAACTTCTTGAAATTTTATGATGTTAGTGTGAATGCTTGACGGTGAACACATAAAAGTTTGGGGTTCAAAAGACTTAAAAATAATATGTTCACTTGTAATGTGGATGTTTCCGGTAGAAACAATGATGCTTCGAAGTGAATGATACAACTTCGTACACTAAGTACCATTGTTTTTTTATCATAACCACCATTAAATTTAACCGCATACATTGTTGGTGAAATGATGACAACGCGCCAAGTTTCATCCAATTTAGAGACCATTTGAATTGATTTTCAGTTGCAGGGTTGTTTTGCTCGAAAATGATTCACCTAGTCCATTTTATATTTAAAGTGTTGTCAAAGATGATTAAAATTTTGGGATACCGGTGTGGGTGCTTAATGCTGAACACACACAACAAATGGAGGCTAAAGGATTTTAGAAAGACATGTTGTCTTTGTGATGTTGTTCTTTCACGTCGAAACCCTGACATTTCGATGGGAATTTTGTACACTAAGTCCCATCAGTTTTTGTCATAATCCTCTAATGTTCGTGAAATGCTGACAGTGTGTCAAATATCATCCTACTCGGAGGCCATTTTCATCGACTTTCAATTTCATGGGCGTGTTGCTCAAAAATAAAGCAATAAATGCGTAATATTTATCAAACGAGGTCCAAAATTCTTGAAATTTTAGGATGTTAGTGTGAATGCTTGGTGTTGAATACATAAAAAGTTTGGGGTTCAAATCACTTACAAATAATGTGTTGTACTTGTAATGCAGTTGTTTTTGGTAGAAACACCGATGCTTCCAAGTGAATGGTACAACTTCGTACACGGAGTATCATTGGTTTTTATCATAACCAACTTTAAATTTAACCACATACATTGTTGGTGAAATGATGACAACACGCAAAGTTTCATCCAATTTAGAGACCATTGGAATTGATTTTCATTTGCAGGGATGGTTTGCTCGAAAATGATTCACCTGGTACATCATATATGTCAAATGAAGTCAAAGATGTTTGAAATTTTGGGAACCCAGTGTGAGTGTGTAAGGCCCGATATGCAGTACTATTCCAGATCTAGATGTTTCCATCCAGATCCGGGGAAGAAGCACATATCGGTCCCACCGCGACATATGACAATGCCATATGCCCCGGATTTCCAACATGATATCACAACATTACAGCTACAAGGATACAACATCTCATACAATCAACATACAATTGCCTTAAATACATTACATCAGCGGATGATACATGTCTGAGTACAGACTACATTCGAGTGCCTAATAGCAAAGGTAAAACACACCATTACCGTAACCACACGGGACCAGGCTCTCCGCCGGGATCCACCTAACTAGTCGTTGTCGAGTCTCCGCGAAGGCGTCCAAAAGAAGGGTCGTCGAGCTCCTCTGAAGTCCAAGATCGTTTTATAACGTGCGTAAAAGAGAAAAGAAGGGGTGAGCTATACAACAAGTCTTGTAACTAACTTCTCTCGGTAAGATGGGGGTAGTGGTGAGGTTGCATCCGCACTAGCAATATATGAGGTGTCTAACGATCTATTTAGAGGAAGATGAGAACCAAGCAGTCAATGAGGAATCGCCTCCAACATCCTTGCTATCAGCTACTTACGCAAACATAACACCTATCCTATCCTTGTCCTCCCCTTCATCACTAGATGAAGAAGAAGCAGTCAAGGCACACACACGTTGATCAAATTATTAAGATTATCTCAGTTGTTATTGTCTATGAACAAGGAGTAGTTCTCAAGTCGTCCATAACCGTGGACAGGGCTTCTAGATAAGATTTAACCCTGCATGGGTGTACCAACTGCCCATTACAAGGCTCCGCACGCACGCCGATCTCTCTTAGTTGCTACCCATCACAGGCAACCATTTTATGATTTAGTTCCGAGAGATCTGAAACGACAGGTCCCTCTAACTAACAACGCACAAATCCGGGTGCCACCCGGGGAGTCGACACCCAATCCAAAAGCCGTCTGCACTCTTGGATCAGACTCTTCCGACTGCCACAGGTCAGATTACCGGGTCACCTCACATGGGACCGGGTCCTAGATGATCGGGTGGACCAACAGAGAAACCTTGTCTCCACTGGAACAAGTTGATTTATAAGATATCTGCTAGGAGTGACCCGACAGACATATATGCATGGTTTGCAAATGGTAAATCAACTTGGGCCACCACTAGAAATGTTTGAAGCTAGGTAGGTAAGAAAAGGGGACCCCATAGTATCCCACACGCGGTTAGGCACGCTGGTCAAGAGACACAATACCCCGAACTCGGGTCCTAGGTGACTCGAATGGAAGAAAGCATCCTGGCGGGATAGCCTTCCATCCTTCGTTGAATATAATCAACATTATAATAATCATATCATCCACAACAATATAATAATGTGATATCCCAATCCAAGGAGTAACAGGATAACAGTTGATAGCATCCTAAGCATGCATACTAGGAAGTCGTTAAGCAAGCAAGGTACATGGCCGCACAATGGTTTGCTAGGGATGTGGGGGATGTAGCTGTTTGGTTTATTTGAGAGGCATAAATATGAAGTGGTAGGATCAATCAATCGTTCTATCCTATAGCTAGGCAAAAGTGAGCTGAAAGTTATAAGCATGATATATGCTCTCCCCTTACCTGATGAGAAGACGAAGCCGAAGGTGTGGTCGGTCGCAAACTCGCATCGTCTCCGAGAGTACCCGCGGAAGCACACAAGAAGAAATCACTGGAAAAGAAATCGATGAGCAAACATCTATTACTACGAAGAAATCGATGAGCAGGCAACAACAAGAAGGCATCACGAGGCAACGCACTACGATACGGGTCTACCGTCGAGAGCGATTACTAACAGGTTAAGTGAAGCACATTTATCATTGAGGGTCCAAGTTGTTTAGCTACACAATATGAGAAAAGGTTGTTAACATAGCATCTCCCTCAATCATGGCATATCACGCAATCATGGCAAGAGGTGAAGCATAAATAAACTAGCCTGGCTAGTCAATTTAAGTGAGGCACAAACCTAAACATGGCATTCACTAAGTACCCCACGATAATTTAAGCATTTGGTACTGCTCTGTCCTAAACCATATTTTATATTTTTTATTAGCAAGCAAAAGCAGCATAATCACAATCTACATGCAATTCTAGTCAAGTTACATATAAGAAACATTTTTATCGGAGCAATGGGTAAAAAGTTACGGCCTATTTCATTTTATAGTGGCATGGCATGTAAATAGCAGTGAAACATCATGTAGACAAGTGCAAACATGGCAAAGAGAAATAAATTACTAATCTACGCAAAAAACGGAGCAATTTTCATGTAGAAAGCATCTCCATCCGAGCTACGGTCTAAAAGATATAAGCCTCACAAAATACCAACACAATATAATAGCTAAAACATAAAAGAAAAGAGGAAAATAACCTATTTGGGCTCCCCTCGGCCGAACTGGCCCAACACTGGGCTGAGCCTACGCTACTGGGCGAGAGACAACACTGGGCTGAGCCCAACCTGCAACTGGAAAAAAATAAACAAAAAGAAAATGAAGAAGGGGCCGCTCACCTCTGGGCCGAGGCCCAGGCCGGCAGTGGGCGAAGGTTAGTGCCAGATCGCCCGGGGCGAAAGGTGGCGGCGGGCCGAGCTGCTGGAGGTTGGTCCTTATGGCGCCTCGGTACAGGCCGGCCTAGCTGGTGGGCGAGCGGGCGGTCGGGCTAGGGCGTCTCGATCCCCATCCGCACGGGATCGCGCCATGGCCGCGACGGCAGCGAGTGGCAGGCGGCCACCGGTGGGCTGGGAGGCGCAAATGGTGACGGGGATGGGCTGAAACGGGCGCGGGAGGAGGAGATCCGGCTGGATCTGGTGGGTGACGAGGTCGCCGGCGTGCTCTCCTCGGGCGGCGTATCCATGGCGGCTGACGGTTCTCCTGGAGAAGAAGAAGAGATGGGGAGGTGAGGGAAGGAGGGAAGAGAAGGAGAGGGGCGCATGGGGAGGGAGACCTACAGGCGGCTGGCGCGGCTTGCCAGTCGGCGAGCTCGTCGGCGTTTGAGGGCTCGCGGTGGCGGCTCGGTAGGGATCTCTCGGGCAGGGAGGAGCCTCCACTACGGCTGGGGCTTCTGGTGACGTGGCAAGCTCGTGGTCATCCGATCCAGATCTGATGGTCCAGATCGGGCCGCCGGATCTAGGGCAGATGTGGTTGGTGGGGGTGTGGCTGCTCCATGTGGCGGCGGGGAAGAGGAAGAGCATCGAAATTGAGGGAGGCTAGCTTAGGGTTTGCCCATTTTTGGTAGGGTAGCACCTACTATTTATAGCAAAGGTTGTTTGGGGTGGTTTGGATCACAAATGGGCTGCTTAGAGGCGATTTTTGGGCTTGGTTTTTGGGTGGGCTAAGATTAGAAGATAAGAGGGAATTATGGGAGGTGAACTAAAAGCACACGCAATATTTCGTAAATACGCCCTCCTGGAGTTACATTGGCTAATATGCATGGCACCTCCAGTCGATCACCCGCTAAACGAGGCCGGAATCACATGAAATTCAAATCACCGCCTTGCTACACTAAACTGACGTCGTCTATACCGTTTCGCATAGAACCAAGAACGTCGAAACCCGCCCGATAAAATAACCCATTTAAATATAAATGGGGGTTTTCGCGCCGATGGTGATGGCTGGTCCTGTGCCGGGAGTTGCGATGGTGATCGGGTGATTACCCGGTGTCGCAACAGGTCGTGTGCCATTTGGGAAAAGGTTCGGTCACTCATCCGATATGAGAATGAGGGGGAAAATATAATCACCGATTAATCAATCGGCGAAGCAAACAATGCAAACAATTCTAACAAGCAACAAAATAAATCAAGAAACAAAAAATTTAATTTGGGTGAAAATCCCGGGCTATTACAGAGTGCCCATTGTTTAACACATAAAAACTGGGGGTTTAAAGGCTTTTAGAATAACATGTTGTCTTTCCAATGTGGTTGTCTCACATAGAAACCCTGATATTTCGATAGGAATGGCCGAACTTGTACACGTAGTACACGTAGTACCCCTATTTTTTATCACGATAATCTCAAATTTATACAACATTACGGTCTGGTGAAACGATGACAGCATGCAAAGTCTCATATTGATTAGTCATCATTTGAATTGGTTTTTGATTTCAAAGTCCTTTAGGGTTTATACCCACCAGCTCTTATAACGCAAACGATTATATTCATGTATGTGTATGCTTTTCAATCTGTATGTACTTCAAAGCAAACCGTGAGAAATTTGGATAGCTTTGTGATACATTCCAAACGTATCTATAATTTCTGCTTTCTCCATGCATATTTTGTGTGATATTGCTATGTTTTAGATACACTTTCATACACTTTTGATCATATTTGAACAAACCTATTAACTCGGTGCACCCCAGTGCCAGTTCCTTCTTTCAGCTGTTTTTCTATTTCAGGTTCTCCCCGTATTAAAAATGCTCCAAAAATTCTAGGAAAATACAATAAAAAATTAGCTCTTCGGAAGCTTCGGGATTCACCGAGGAGGGGCCAGAGGGGACCCACCAGGGCCCCAGGCGCCCTCCCAGCTCGGCCAGGAGTGGGGTCACGCCAGGGGACTGCCTGGACCGCTGGTGGCCCCCCTGGCTGCCCCCCTTCGCCTATATTTATCTCCCGTAGCGAAAACCCTGAAGACAGAACCCCTTTTCGCGATCTCGCCTCTGTTCCACCGCCGCCACGCTTCCAAGATCGGGAGCGCTAGCAGACCTCTTCTCGGCACCCTGTCGGAGGGAGGATTGACCTCCGGGAGCTTCTCCACCACCATGGACGCTTCCAGGATGATCTGTGAGTAGTCCACCTTGGACCATGGGTCCATGATCAGTAGCTATGTGATGTTCTCCTCCCCTCTTTGTTCTTCAGGATTAGACCTTGTGAGCTGCCCTACATGATCAAGGCACATATGTAATTCCTTCTGCTATTGTTATGCTGAGTTTGCTAGGATCTGATGGATTATGAGACTATGTTCAGATTGTGATTGAGTAATATATTTGGTTCTTATCTTTTATATTTTTGTTATTGAGTAATTTTTGCATGTTCTCCGTTGCTGTTTATTACTTTGGCCAAGTAGTAGGTAGTGACTCCAAGAGGGAGCGTTATGCTTGATTGTGGGTTCATGCCCCCTGATGACTAGCTTGAGTGACAGATACATGATTCTAGGGGATGTGCTGTTTCCACAAGGGGGAAAATAACGGTGCTTGTAACCACGGTTGCAAGGATTGTTTACTTTACGCAAAGTTCATTTAATGTAGTTGTCTGTTGCTTTGGACTTTGGGTGGGGCTCGCAACTTAATACCAGCGAGATGTTCTGGATATATATCTCAAGGTGGATGATTAGTAGTAGATGCAGATGAATTTTGGTCTACTTATTTTGGCGTAACAACCATGCTTTTGAGTCTCTTCCTTTCTTTGTAGCATAGTTAGAATTGGTTTGCGCCCGTAATCCTGTCAATTTCCCAGCTGTGATTTGTTTACCTCGCATAGCAGTTTTATCGTCTTTTGGGAGGGAGACATCACTAGTGAACATCATGGGACCTTGGTCCATATTTCCACCACTGTTACACGCTCAATTTACTTCCCTCTTTTACTTTTTAGTTGTTGTCATCATGTCTGGTCCTTTTTCCTTTGTTCAGAAAGAAGTTCTCAACTTTAAACAGAAAGGTGGTGAAAGTTTAAAAGATGCTTGGTATAGAAATAATGTTTCTCAGAAAAGAGCCACCAAGAAGCAATCCACTCCTATCGTGCTTAGAAACTTTTATGTTGGAATTACTCCTTGGAATAGGTTCGTTCTAGACACTGCTATCAATGGGAATTTCCTAGAAGCCCCAATATGGGAGTTTCTTAATGTTATTGAAAATCTTGTTGGAAATCTCTTTGTTGCTAGCATTCAAGAGGATATCACTCTAGTTCACATTATGAAAAAACTTGAAAAGATAGAATTAGAAATACCAAGCATAGCTAAGATAAATGAGTTGGATCGTAAGATTCAAGGGAATTTGATTAGACTTGATAGCTCCATGCATAAAATTATCAAAACTTTGGAGACCATCAAATCCCATGATTTGGATCCTTCTAGGATAGATAAGATTGAGGAAATCATTGACACTTTAGGAACTACTTTCTCCTCAATCAAACCAAAATAGGTAGAAACTCCGGCAAAGAAGGAAACTAAGTTCAATTATGTCCCTCAGGTTCCCCGACCTAAAAATAATCCACTCATTGCCAGGGGAGTTGAAACCGTGAAAACTTTGGAAGAAATACCCCCTCTTAGATAAATTTATAAATGAAAATCCAATTGATTTTCCACATTTTGGTTTTATCCCTAGAAGTATCTTCATTAGGCCTTTATTTGAAAGACCTCTTAAAACTAGTTGTACAATTGAAGAGCTTTTTTGATGATCTTGATGATGGTTCGATTGATAAAACGTAATTCTTATTTTTGCTTCTTGCCTAGCTTAAAGGCATAAAAGAAAGCGCTTGTTGGGAGGCAACCCAAGATATATGTACTTTTTTTAGCGGTCTTGATGATTGTTACTACTGTAGCAACATCATTGTATCTTTATTTTCAAACTTTGTGCCAAGTTTAGCCTCCGATTGAATGAAAGTTCAAATGTTATGACGTGCTCTCCAGAAAACAGATTCTGTCCTTGGACGTAAAAATTTGCCTAAAATCACCAGATCATCTTTTTTATCTGAATTTTTTGATAGCGTGCTCCAAACAATTGGCTTTCGAGCATATGTTCTGAGTTTTTTGAGTTGAGTTCAGAAGTACCCGAAAAAATTATTTACTACCTTCTGTTCTGTTTTTCATAGATTCTACCATGTTTTTCCTTTCCTTACTTTTGCAAGACTTGCGCTAGCTTTTTCTTTGCAAAACCTTTTTGGCAATCTTGAGAAATAGTAGCCCTTCAAGAAAATCTTTATTTCTAGTGGAGGAAAATTATTTTATTAAGGGTACTAACCTCTCTAATCAGCTTATGATGAGTTATGTATGAAGGGAGTTTTCAAGTGTGCGAGGGAAGATGATGAAAGAAGATCCAGGAGTGTCAAACGCTCAAGCTTGGGGATGCCCCCATGCATCCCCAATAAATATTCAAGGAGACTCAAGTGTCTAAGCTTGGGGATGCCCTCATGCATCCCCTTCTCCATCAACAATCATCAGTTTGTCCTCCGTCTCACTATATTTTTATCAGTTCATGCGTTATTTTCTATGCTTGGAGCGTCTCCCTCTTATGTTTACGTTTTATTTTTGTTAGATTTGTTTGATGTTCATAACAAGTTAGAACCAGCTTACTTTGTGTGGGAGAGAAACACACTCCACTTCAAACTAGAACACATCATAGGATTTCATGCTTATCTTTCTTTTGTTGTGTGTTCTTTATCTTTTCGTAGCTGCTGTCATGTTTAGCTCTTAGTTTTAATGTTTATCTTTTTAGGGTTTTCATCAGTTTTGCCATCGGTTGTATTACACTAATCAGTTTTTCCACTAATAATTTTCGCTACTCAGAATTGTCATTGTTCCGTTAGTTGTATACTCAAAAATACCATTTTCTGCCGCTACCGTCAATTAAAAACGCATGGATCACGATATATACCCCTGACCCCGATTTGTAAGATTAGTAAAAATAAGAGCATTGTGTGTATGCCATGACTTGCATGCCTATGCGTGCTAACCACCTTTGCTAAGAATATCTGCTGACAAAAAATGACATATAAGTAATATATCCTTTAAGAACAATAATACTCGGACATTTGTTAATCGTGCTAACCGTTAACCAAGATTAGCAGTGCGCCATTCATTCTGCTAATCGTCGCTCATTTGTTTTCTCTTCTATGGTCAGTCCTGTTCACCCGGGGCCATGAAGCACGAGGCTGCACATGTCCAGACCGGACATGCCAATGAAAGTAGTATGCACGTCATGTATTTGCTCCCAAGCTATATAAGCAAGCTGGGAGGCTGCTCCATGTCTACAACTAGCTAGTTAAACAGTGCAGGATGGGAATTGTGGCTGCGACGGATAATGTTAGGAACAGGTTGGGGAAGGATCAGGATATGGTTAATCAGGCCCATCGTTTTAGCTAGGTGATATGTTAGTATATAGAGCTTAATTCTGTTTTGAAACAGATGAATACGTTGGCTGGTATGGTACCTGCTCTTAACAACACTAACCTTGAGGGTTCGAACCTTACGGCACACCTTTTAACGATAGACAATTGTTTTTTTGAGTATACATCTAACGGAACAGTGGCAATTCTGAGCAGTGAAAAAATTTAGTGGCAAAACTGATTAGTGCAATACAACCGATGGCAAAACTGATAAAACCCCATCTTTTTAAGAGAGTTGGTTGTTGCACTGAGTTGTGTGTTGACTTTAAGTAGGTAATTGAGGTTGTTATTCAATTGTAGTAGTAACTTGCAATAGTTTTGAGGTATTGTTGTGAGTAATGTTTGAACTTTTGGTGTCAAGAGCTCTATCCTATTAGTGATAGGTGTCGTATTTTTGGAAATCCGTGTTTATTTTCAAAAAACTACAAAAACTAGTTGAGAACTCTAGCTACTAGATGGATCACTAATCTTTGGAGCGATCGGATATTAGAGTACACTCATGTACCATGAGTCGAGGATGCGCAAGGATAACCAAACCCCCATACACTCCTCCTCGGGGTACTTGTCTCTTTGCGAACCTCCTTATTAGATTGAGAGTTACCGATAATAAGTGCATGAGTTCTTCAGACTAATGTAAGTATTGAAAGTTGACACTTCCACCTCCTTATATTTTCTAGCCTCTTCGGTACCGTGCATTGCCCTCTTCTCACTCCGTGAGTTGGAATCCACCTCGCCGGTGCATCCAAACCCTTGGCACGATACGCTCTGTCATCATAAATCTCCTTATATCTTTCCTCAAAACAGCCGCCATACCTACCTATCAAGGCATTTACATAGCCTTTCCAAGATATATTGCCATGCAACATCCACCTCCTCATGACTTGATCTTCATGTCATACATGTTCCTGATACACTAGCAGAGGCATACATTTGCATACATCAGGATAGCTACATCTTTATGTTGAGTACCTTGTAAAGTGTGAAAGATCTTCTATACTTCTTGTAAAATAGAGTGTTGCCCTTAAGTGAGGAAAAGATCCCAAAGAGGACAAATTTAAAAGATCCCAAAGAGGAAAAATGAGAGTTAAATAGAAAGAGCCATGGAGGCCACCAAAAGATACAAAAAATAGAAAAAATAGAAAAGGAAATAAAAAGAGAGAAGGGCCAAAAGATGCTCGGAATGTTTAAGAATTTTTTTTCCAAAAAGTAGGGCAAACAAAATTCGTTTATTTTAGTTGGGTCATTAAAAGCTTAAATTGAGTTTTCATAATTTTGGAGAATTTAATTTGAACTAATGCCAACTTTAATTAAAATTTTTGTTTTTTGTTCTCTTTTCATCAATTTTTTTTGTCTTTGACATATTAAATTATGCGCATTTGTATTTTAGAGATTTATTTGATTTTGTTTGATATTTTATTTTTATATTTTAGGAAAATATCTAATTATTGTCCTCTCTCAAACTCTAGGAAAAAATTCCTAGCATAACATCTTCTATTTTTTATTCCTATGTGAAGAAAATCTGCTTTTATTTTATTTTCTTCCAACCCGAGTGGGCTTAACCCAATCTGGGTATTTTTCATTCTCTTCTTTATTTTTCTTTCCACCTGGGCCTTAGCCCATTAGCTTAGCCTAGTGGTGGCTGATTTCTTCACCTACATCTCCAGCGCCTCCTCTCCTTCCTCTTCCCTTTACGTTTTTCACTGTGCACTAACTCATGGAAACTCCTCCACTTACACCCATTAATAGCTACAATTTCCATATCAGATTATATATAGACACATAAGGTAGTTTCCTTGCCCTCTCACTTCCCCGTTTTGCCAAGATTGCTGCAGAAAGAAATGGTGCTCTATGGACGCCCATGTTGCATCCCAGCGACTCAAGCCTTCCCAATTCGTCCCTTTGCATCAAGAAGACTCTCCTTCATATCAAAGCTCCATTCAGGAAAGAAAGAACTCGATTCGTTGAACACACGCGGACAATTTAACATGTATGCGTACACTATTCATCGAGTTCATCGAGTCGATTCATCGCGCTCGGTGAGTTTCTATCGAATTCCTTTTGCATGTGCACTCAAACATGTTCAACCTATCTCCTAGACATCATAGTTTGATGTATTTCTCTAGTTGGCTGCACCTATTCAAATCGGTGACCATTCGGTGGCATCACCATGTTCTTGTAGTTTTTAGTTTTTGTTCCTCTGATCACTTCGTGCCCAATTTATCAAATGCTTCCTATGATCATAGAATTCTATTGGTGAATTAGTTTCAAGATCGATCAATCATTTGTTTAGAGTATATTTCTTTTAGTCGTTTGTGTTAATTAGAATAATATATTTTATTATATCTTTATACGATTTCATGTGTTAATTTTTTGCATAATGTAGTAGTGTGATATGCTTCTTTGTTAGTTCTTGTGAATTATTACCATGCGTAATAGTTGATCGGTGAACTTTGTGATATTTTATCACATGTTTGTGATATCACTAGGAGTCGCTCGTAATTATTTCATAATCCTAGAAATTTTATATTATTTACTAAATTTATTTTATTTTATTTAAAATTGTGAAGATAATTGTGCGTTTTTTTTTTGGTTTGATAATTGGGTTACCATGTATACTCGTGTTTTATTCTTGGTATGAGTTGTTGTGAATTATTTGCATGTTCTGTATTCGTATATTTAATCTAGATTTTGTTTGTGTTATAAAATATAGTTTATGTATTGTCTCATGTTGCTTTTGTAGTTTTATCTTGTGCATGTATGGAATTAGAAAATGTTCTCATGCTTATAATTCGGTAGAATTACTATTAGCGTTGTTTGTTTTATTAGAATATGATTTACGTATTCATATTTTCTTATATCACATGTTCGATTTATTAATTCTAAATCATGCTATGTCTATGATAGATGTTATATATATTCTTGGTTTGTGTTGTTGCATAGTTCCTTCATGCTAGAAGTCAAATAAAATCCTTTCTTATTTGAGAATAAATACATTGTGTTTCAAGATCACTCTCTTATTTCCTAAGTCATGTGACATGGCTTGTCTTGTGTAATATTTTAGTAACACCTTTTGTGTAGTCCTTAATCATATTTTGAAGAAGTTATTTATTATCCAAGATTACACGTTAAATATTTGTATTCCATAGTTTTATTTGTATGACTTTATAAATATATTTTAGTTATATGTCAACCATGTGTTATATCATTGCTAGTTTGTATTTTATGTTCGTGATTGGCCTTGCTTGGTAGATATGCATGTACGATCTCATATTTATGTAAGTAATATTTATTTTGCTTGATCAATAACATGGCCTATAGGATGTTGTGATTTTATAACTAGATTGTATGTGTGTGTACCAAATCTTGTATTAGAAGATCATGTCGTATGGAGCATGTTATGTCTTTCCAATTGTAGGTTGTACTAGAAATGAATAACATGTTATATTGTTACTCATGTAGTTGAATACATTTTGATTTCATTGATGTCATGTTCTAGTTGTTTACTTGCCTATATGATCATTATGATTTCTTAATGTGATTATATGTTATAACTAACATGATAGTATTGTCTGCTAATTCCATGCTTCTGTGTCTTACATGTCATAACTAGTCTCCTAGGGTTGTGTCCTATTGCCATGCTTGTATTTATGTTAGTCGTTATAAACAAAGTTATGTTACACTTGTGAGTTGTATTGCATTGGTATCCTAGCATGTTTCTCGTGTGTTGATCATCTCCATGCTTAGCATTATATCTTTATTTATGGCATGCCCAAGTCTTGTCTTATTATGCTTCAAGTGTGATAGTTGAGTATTTAGTATTTGTGCTTCTCATAGATGATTATTCTTGTCATGTGTTACTACTATGAGTGTTTTATGTGTGTTGCAATAGTTCATCACATGCTTAGAAGGGTTTACCTTTAATGTTAGTTGATTTGTGCCTCCTCATAAGCTTAGTATGGACAATAATTATAAGCATGCATGTGGTAATGTTGTGTCTAGTTATTGTTTAAGTATTTGATTGTTCCTTATTATAAAGAATGTGTCCTAGTTTACTATTTTATGATGATAACTCAGATGTTTGATGCTTGTGTTTTAAGTGAAACATATTTATGACTTTATATTCATATGCCTTGTACGACACGTCTTATCATGTAGATTTTTAATCAGTCTTTGTCACATTTTGCATTTTATTTTATTATAGTAATGATTGCCAATGGTTATAATAGTTGGTGTTTGATTCTGCTTGATGTTAACCATTATAAATATTTAGAAGCATCTAAATATTTATTTGTGTTTAATTGTACTCTTAAACATGCCATGTTAATGCTTGTGGTACGACAAGGTTATATTAGCATGTATTACCATGTCATGTCTATGACAATTGTTTATTTACTGAATGTGTTGTTTAACTTGTTTATATTACTTGACATGTGTTTGGTTTGTGATATTGGATCTATATGATTTACTATTTCTTAAGGACCGAACCTAGATCCCACTCAATTGACATCGTTGAATGATGTCTGATTGTTTAACTAGTTTGGTTTATAATAATGGTTTGGTTGTCTTATGGAGTACTTTCTTTTTGAATTATTATTTTTATAATAATGTTTGGCTGCCTTGACCATTATAAATATTTAGATTATGTCTAAATATTTATTTGTGGTTAATTTTTACCTTCCTCATGCTATGTTATGTTGTGTAGTTACAATGCATAGGATGGTTCCATTCCTTGTGTTGATGCCATGGTGTTTGTTATATAATAGTTTTTTATATAGTTAGTCGAGATGTGTAGTGGGCACTATTAGCTGCTAGTATCATAGTTCTTATTAGAACGTTGGTCTTGATCTCCGAGCCTTACTTAGTCATCTTCAACCTAAACCCAGTCACTTTGTTGAATCATCTCTCTCACCTTCCTATCACACTATCTCATTTTGAAATAACCATCTTGATCAATATCTTGCTATCCATCCAGCCTTGATCTATTTGGAATGTTATTTGGATTTACTTTTGATTTGGTATTTAATTGTCTTCATTTGTTATCGATACGACGAGTAAGGAGTGGAGATGTTGGACATGGACAGATTCAAGTAACCGAAGATGGACTCAACAACGAAGGAATGCCTCCCTCTTTGATCATGTTTATCCTATGTTTTACAAAATTGAATTGTATTTTATAACCACTATATGCATGCTATTTTATCTCGTAGATAGCGTGTCGATTGACACATTACCCTGATCCATTTATCGCCTATTTACTTGACACCTAAGTAGAACTATACAGTAATCTTGTAGAGTAGAAATGCTTAGCCATGCTAATTATTCTATAGGTGCTTATCTGAATGATCTTTGGATCATTAACAGTTGAAACTTGTTACTGAGCTTGCTAAGGTAGGACGGTTGGCCATTTTTTACTTCTTCTACTCTCTTCTACTCTGGGTGAAACTTACCATCTAAATACTGGCGCGGGCGACAGCTGGATCAAGGATTGAAGGAGCGATTGGCTGCCCTTCACAAGGTGAAGGGGGCAATCCGTCGTCCGTGCCGCATGAGGCCCAATAAGTCTTGGATCTGAAGATTGTGACAACCGTACAACCACATGCTATATGGGCACTGGCTTTGGTTAATTAGTTAGTTCATCCTTATTATCGGCATCATCGTACCGCAGATGGGATAGCTACCTTGCGATGAGAATCCTCAGCACAAAAGGGGGCAAGGACTGTGAACTGCGGTTACTACCTTGTGAAACCTAGTGGGAATGTCATAGTAAGGGTGGGTCTAATGAAAGACCTCATCACAATCTCCCTGCCGGTATACAAAATAGTGTACTACGCCAGCGGCCACTGGTGGCAACAAGACGAGATTGTGTCGTGTGGGTAAAGGGTACAACCTCTGCAGAGTGTAAAACTATTCGAATAGCTGTGTCCATGGTCATGGACGACACATGAATCTTTCTTGACATACGGGAACCTGTCTTTCTTATTCCCTCTTTGCCCCTATTCTTGGAACCTATGAAGGATGTGAGTGGATCGAGGATCCTCACCATGTTGGAAGTTATGATGGAGAAAATGTTGTTTTCGTCTAAAACCACTTATCAACTATTATGCGTTTTTCAAACAAAACTAGCTTTTGTGCAAAAGAACCATACAACCTTCCTTTGAAGCCTCATGTAGTTATTAGGACCTTTCCCGGGAGGCATGTTGAGTACGACATGTACTCATGGCAATAATTTTGTTGAACAGAGTTTCATGAAGACGAAGCTGATGAATATGACTACTATGGCGATCCGTATAAGTGTGGTCACGTGGACTACATCGACTGCCTATGGCTGAGATGGAGTCGCTACGCATTATACTTTCCGCTGTTTCCTGATTGTAATAAATGTCATGAGACATTTTATATGTATGCCTTATGGCAGATTATGGTACTTGTAGAATATTTATGTATTCTGCAATGATACCATTTCGCTGTGTTGTCAACAATGATCTTGGGATTGACAATTAAACACAGGAGGGTCTGGAAATTATTTTCGAGTTCTCACAGAAGTTGTATCGGAGCCGATGTCGACCTAGTTGCGTGACCTTAGTTAGAAATGGAAAAACCTTTAACACTATTTTTATAAGAAAACTATTTCGGAAAAGAAATATTCTCGTAGTCTTTACCTTCTCGTTACTCTTCCTATCTTATCTTATTAAAATAAGGTTTAAACCTACATCTTTCTTTTCTTCTTCATAGATTGTGAAACCTTTTTTTTCGCCCATGGTTTTGGAAAGTCAGAAGCTCCACAAGGCATGCCAAGAATTTCAACATAACTTAACCCTTGAAGCTTGAAGTAGCAACATCTTTTCGAAAGAAGACACCTGGAGAACTCAAGATGTCAACAACCGCCGACCATGCTTCTATCATCAACGTTGAAGATTTTCCTCAAGATTTATTGTGACCTAACATATAGGATTAGGCTGGTTAACACCCTTGTAGTAGTAGAACTCATAGCTCGTAAACGCAAACCTTTTTGTGTGAGTATCGTCTGCATATTGTTCTTCTGGTTTTCTATGCAGTCATACTAAAATCATATTTACCAAAACTATGATCTTTTGAGTTTTATTTGGATAGCTCCATGGTTATCTTGGTGTTTGGCTTTCATTTGTCTTCTCGGGTATCCTTTCCCATATATAGGAGTCTTTTATTCAACTTGTGTTTTTCCCTCGTATCTATAAACCCTTGGAGGCTAATGGATATCAACAGAGTTGGGATAGCCTATTTGGTGGTGTATTACCAAAGTGAACCTATGGAAAACCACTTTTAAGGGGGGTAGTAGACGGTGATTTATGGTGAGATCGAAGATTTCAAGACCTTCATTCGCAAAGAATATGAAGATTTGCATACCTTCACTATGCCTACCACAAACTAAAAGTCGAAGGAAGGATCAACGAATACAGTCGCACCAAAGCTTGACCTAAAGAAGAAGGGCAATACTGAAGAATGTTCAATCACTGAGAGAAGCTATCAGATTATCATCGCCAAGACAGTAGGACCGTTTACAAGCCTTGATAGAGCAAGAAGGAATTTTGATAAGAGACGTATCTTCAATCAAGACCCCAAAACATGAATATAAGCGAGTTCAGAATGGATCGTGATTTCCACAAGTTTCTAAAAAGGACTATGTCGAAGATGAAGCTAACCACAACCCATTCACTGTAGTCAGCTCAAATCTCGGGGACGAGAATTCTTTTAAGGGGGGGGGGTAGATTTGTAACATCCCGATGCTCGGAATGTTTAAAAAAAGTTTTCCAAAAAGTAGGGCCAAAAAAATTTCGTTTATTTTAGTTGAGTTATTAAAAGCTTAAATTGAGTTTTCATAATTTTGGAGAATTTAATTTGAACTAATGCCAACTTAAATTAAATTTTGTGTTTTCTTGTTCTCTTTTCATCGATTTTTTTGTCTTAGACATATTAAATTATGCGCATTTGTATTTTAGAGCTTTATTTGATTTTGTTTGATCTTTTATTTTTATATTTTTCCTTTTAGGAAAAATATAATTATTGTCCTCTCTCAAACTCTAAGCAAAAATTCCTAGCATAACATCTTCTATTTTTTATTCCTGTGTGAAGCAAATCTCCTTTTACTTTATTTTCTTCCAAACCGAATGGGCTTAACCCAATCTGTTTTTTTCATTCTCTTCTTTATTTTTCTTTCCACCTAGGCCTTAGCCCATTAGCTTAGCCTAGTGGTGGATGATTTCTTCAGCTGCATCTCCAACGCCTCCTCGCCTTCCTCTTTCCTGTACGTTTTTCGTTGTGCACTAACTCATGGAAACTCCTCCACTTACACCCATTAATTGCTACAGTTCCATATCAGATTATATATAGACACATACGGTAGTTTCCTTGCCCTCTCGCTTCCCCGTTCTGCCAAGATTGCTCCAGAAAGAAATGGTGCTCTATGGACGCCCATGCTGCATCCCAGCGACTCAAGCCTTCCCAATTCGTCCCTTTGCGTCAAGAAGACTCTCTTTCATATCAAAGCTCCATTCAGGAAAGAAAGAACTTGATTCGTTGAACACACGCGGACAATTTTACATGTACGCGTACACTGTTCATCGAGTTCATCGAGTCGATTCATCGCGCTCGGTGAGTTTCTATTGAATTCCTTTTGCATGTGCACTCAAACATGTTCAACCTATCTCCTATACATCATAGTTTGATGTATTTCTCTAGTTGGCCGCACCTATTCAAATCGGTGACCATTCGGTGACATCACCATGTTCTAGTAGTTTTTAGTTTTTGTTCCTCTGACCACTTCGTGCCCAATTTATCAAATGCTTCCTATGATCATAGAATTCTATTGGTGAATTAATTTCAAGATCGATCAATCATTTGTTTAGAATATATTTCTTTTAGCCGTTCGTGTTAATTAGAATAATATATTTTATTATATCTTTATACGATTTCATGTGTTAATTTCTTGCATCATGTAGTAGTGTGATATGCTTGTTTGTTAGTTCTTCTAAATTATTATCATGCGTAATAGTTGATCGGTGAACTTTGTGATATTTTATCACATGCTTGTGATATCACTAGGAGTCGCTCGTAATTATTTCATAATCCTAGAAATTATATATTATTTACTAGATTTATTTTATTTTATTTAAAATTGTGAAGATAGTTGTGCGTTTTGTTTTGGTTTGATAATTGGGTTACCATGTATACTCGTGTTTTATTCTTGGTATGAGTTTCTGTGAATTATTTGCATGTTTAGTATTAGTATATTTAATCTAGATTTTGTTTATGTTATAAAATATAGTTTATGCATTGTCTCATGTTGCTTTTGTAGTTTTCTCTTGTGCATGTATGGAATTAGTAAATGTTCTCATGCTTATAATTCCATAGAATTACTATAAGCATCGTTTGTTTTATTAGAATATGATTTACATACTCATATTTGCTTATATCACATGTTTGATTTATTAATTCTAAATCATGCCATGTCTATGATAGATGTTATATATATATATATTCTTGGTTTGTGTTGTTGCATAGTTTCTTCATGCTAGAAGTCAAATTTAATGCTTTCTTATTTGAGAATAAATACATTGTGGTTCAAGATCACTCTCCTATTTCCTAAGTCATGTGACATGGCTTGTCTAGTGTAATATTTTAGTAACACCTTTTGTGTAGTTGTTAATCATATTTTGAAGAAGTTATTTATTATCCAAGATTACACGTTGAATATTTGTATGCCATAGTTTTATTTGTATGAATTTATAAATATATTTTTGTTATATGTCAACCAAGTGTTATATCATTGCTAGTTTGTATCTTATGTTCGTGATTGGCCTTGCTTGGTAGATATGCATGTTCGATCTCATATTTATGTAAGTAATATTTATTTTGCTTGATCAATACCATGGCCTATAGGATGTTGTGATTTTATAACTAGATTGTATGTGTGTGTACCAAATCTTGTATTAGAAGATCATGTCGTATGGAGCATGTTATGTCTTTCCAATTGTAGGTTCTACTAGAAATGAATGGCATGTTATATTGTTACTCATGTAGTTTAATACATGTTGATTTCATTGATGCCATGTTCTAGTTGTTTACTTGCCTATATGATCATTATGATTTCTTAATTTGATTATATGTTATAAACAGCATGATAGTATTGTCTGCTAATGCCATGCTTCTGTGTCTTACATGTCATAACTAGTCTCCTAGGGTTCTGTCCTATTGCCATGCTTGTATTTATGTTAGTCGTTATAAACTAAATTATGTTACACTTGTGAGTTGTATTGCATTGGTATCCTAGCATATTTCTCGTGTGTTGATCATCTCCATGCTTAGCATTATATCTTTATTTATGGCATGCCCAAGTCGTGTCTTATTATGCTTCATGTGTGATAGTTGAGTATTTAGTATGTGTGCTTCTCGTAGATGATTATCCTTGTCATGTGTTACTACTATGATTGTTTTATGTGTGTTGCAATAGTTCATCACATGCTTAGAAGGGTTTACCTTTAATGTTAGTTGATTTGTGCCTCCTCATAAGCTTAGTATGGACAACTAGTTATATTATTACAAGCATGCGTGTGGTAATGTTGTGTCTAGTTATTGTTTAAGTATTTGATTGTTCCTTATTATAAAGAATGTGTCCTAATTTACTATTTTCTGATGATAACTCAGATGTTTGATGCTTGTGTTTTAAGTGAAACATATTTATGATTTTATATTCATATGCCTTGTACGACATGTCTTATCAAGTAAAATTTTAATCAGTCTTTGTCACATTTTGGATTGTATTTTATTATACTAATGATTGCCAATGGTTGTAATGGTTGATGTTTGATTCTGCTTGATGTTAACAATTATAAATATTTAGAAGAATCTAAACATTATAAATGGTTGCGTTTATTTCTTAAGGACCGAACCTAGATCCCACTCAATTCACGTCGTTGAATGATGTCTGATTGTTTAACTAGTTTGGTTTATAATAATGGTTTGGTTGTCTTATATATGGAGTACTTGCTTTTGAATTATTATTTTTATAATAAGGTTTGGCTGCCTTGACCATTATAAATATTTATATTATGTCTAAATATTTATTTGTGGTTAATTTTTACCTTCCTCATGCTATGTTATGTTGTGTAGTTAAAATGCATAGGATGGTTCCATTCCTTGTGTTGATGCCATGGTGTTTGTTATATTGTAGTTTTCTATATAGTTAGTCGAGATGTGTAGTGGGCACTATTAGCTGCTAGTATCATAGTTCTTATTAGAACGTTGGTCTTGATCGCCGAGCCTTACTTAGTCATCTTCAACCCAAACCCAGTCACTTTGTGGAATCATCTCTCTCACCTTCCTATCACACAATCTCATTTTGAAATCTCCATCTTGATCAATATCTTGCTATCCATCCAGTCTTGATCTATTTGGAATGTTATTTGGATTTACTTTTGATTTGGTATTTAATTGTTTTCATTTGTTATCGATACGATGAGTAGGGAGTGGAGATGTTGGACATGGACAGATTCAAGTAACCGAAGATGGACTCAACAACGAAGGCATGCCTCCCTCTTTGATCATGTTTATCCTATGTTTTACAAAATTGAATTGTATTTTATAACCACTATATGCATGCTATTTTATCTCGTAGATAGCGTGTCGATTGACACATTACCCTGATCCGTTTGTCGCCTATTTACTTGACACCTGAGTAGAACTATACAGTAATCTAGTAGAGTAGAAATTCTTAGCCATGCTAATTATTCTATAGGTGCTTATCTGAATGATCTTTGGATCATTAACAGTTGAAACTTGTTACTGAGCTTGCTAAGGTAGGCCGGTTGGCCATTTTTTACTTCTTCTACTCTGGGTGAAACTTACCATCTAAATACTGGCGCGGGCGACAGCTGGATCAAGGATTGAAGGAGCGATTGGCTGCCCTTCACAAGATGAAGGGGGCAATCCGTCGTCCGTGCCGCATGAGGCCCAATAAGTCTTGGATCTGAAGATTGTGACAACCATACAACCACATGCTATATGGGCACTGGCTTGGTTAATTAGTTAGTTCATCCTTATTATCGGCATCATCGTACCGCAGATGGGATAGCTACCTTGCGATGAGAATCCTCAGCACAAAAGGGGGCAAGGACTGTGAACTGCGGTTACTACCTTGTGAAACCTAGTGGGAATGTCATAGTAAGGGTGGGTCTAATGAAAGACCTCATCACAATCTCCCTGCCGGTATACAAAATAGTGTACTACGCCAGCGGCCAATGGTGGCAACAAGACGAGATTGTGTCGTGTGGGTAAAGGGTACAACCTCTGCAGAGTGTAAAACTATTCGAATAGCCGTGTCCATGGTCATGGACGACACATGAATCTTTCTTGACATACGGGAACCTGTCTTTCTTATTCCCTCTTTGCCCCTATTCTTGGAACCTATGAAGGATGTGAGTGGATCGAGGATCCTCACCATGTTGGAAGTTATGATGGAGAAAATGTTGTTTTCGTCTAAAACCACTTATCAACTATTATGCTTTTTTCAAACAAAACTAGCTTTTATGCAAAAGAACCATACAACCTTCCTTTGAAGCCTCATGTAGTTATTAGGGCCTTTCCCGGGAGGCATGTTGAGTACGAAATGTACTCACTGAAATAATTTTGTTGAACAGAGTTTCATGAAGACGAAGCTGATGAATATGACTACTATGGCGATCCGTATAAGTGAGGTCACGTGGACTACATCGACTGCATGTGGCTGAGATGGAGTCGCTACACATTATACTTTCCGTTGTTTCCTGATTGTAATAAATGTCATGAGACATTTTATATGTATGCCTTATGGCAGATTATGTCACTTGTAAAATCTTTATGTCTTCTACAAAGATACCATTTCGCTGTGTTGTCAACAATGATCTTGGGATTGACAATTAAACAAAGGAGGGTCTGGAAATTATTTCCGGGTTCTCACAACACTCGTACTCCCTCTTATATCTTGAACTCCATAGAGATGATCATATATGCATATAGCTATGTGGGGACCTTCACACTATAGAACTTGGCTTGTATATTCCAATGATGAGCCTCCTCAAACGAGCTCTAGGTTTTCTTGAGCGAGCAAGTTGGATGCACCCCCACTAGTTCCATTAGAGAGCTTACTTTAGCTCGTATGTGCATCCGTTGCATGGCAATCCCTACTCCTCACATCTTATCTATCTTTTGACCTTCTCCCGCCTATCATTGTCCTCATCGATGTGATCCTTTCACACCCTTTTTGTCTTCCTCCTCCACCGTATCTCTCTAGTTTCCATCCTAAGTGTCAACTCTCGTGCCTACGCTCATCCATTGCATGAGTGCTCAAAATATCGAAAGGGAGTGGATCAAATTGACTTGTACCTGGCTAGTGGTCTGGGGACGAGTCAAGATAAGATTCCAAAGAATACTAAGTGTGAAATTTTAGTAGATTGAGTTCTCAACAAATACATATTTTTTCTCATATTCCCATCACTACTGGAAAAACAGCTATAGATAATATTGACACTAATGGCGCACTATACATGTGGTGCGCCATTAGTAACCTAAACAGTAATGGCGCACCTGGTGAAAAGTGCGCCATTACTATGTTTGACCAAGGTTTGACCCATTCCTGGACATAGTAATGGCGCACTTTTTATAAGTGCGCCATTAGTAAGGTGACATAGTAATGGCGCACCTGGTGAAGGGTGCGCCATTACTATGTTTGACCAAGGTTTGACCCAGTCAAAGACATAATAATGGTGCACTTTGTAAAGTGCGCCATTACTATGTCAAACCTAGTAATGGCGCACCTTTACAAAGTGCGCCATTACTATGTCTTTGACCAAGGTTGACCCAATCAAAGGCATAGTAATGGCGCACTTTGTGAAGGTGCACCATTACTAACTTTCTGAGGTGGCCAAATTTTTTACCAAATGCGCCCCCCCTGTGGACCGCCTTTTCAATTTAAAAAATAAATAAACGAAAATGATAGAAATGTCAAAAAAAATAAAAAAAATAAGATTCCCATGAGATATAAGGTCTAGTTCTTAGGAAAATTTAGAAGCATGAATTTTGACTTTTTTTGCAAAATCTCTCGAGAATTGTGTAAAATGGGCTTAACTTTTGCATAGGACCTCCGATGAAAAAGTTTTTTATATGAAAAATCATCTACTCGAAAAGTTATATCCAAATTCATGATTGGATACCCCCAAGATATATTAATTCAAAAGGCCAGAAATAAATCTTCTCCAAAAATTCATGTTTGAATTTTGAAAAGTCTTATAAATGAGTGTGATCACATATCAAGTGATGTGGGACCCACCCCATGCTCATGGATTTTTCAAATATTCAAACAGGACCTTGGAATTAATCAAAAACCCCTATTTGATTTAAAATTGAAATGTTTTGAATTTTAAAAAGTGCCAAACTTTACAAGTGGCTAGCCTAATATATTATGAGGCCATGTAAAAAGTTTTAGAATTTAATAAAATGCCTAGCTATTTATTTAGCACAGAAAAACAAATTACAGAAAAGAAAAAAAGAAAGGAAAGATTAAATAGAAAATAAAATAGAGAATACCTTACCTGACGCCTAGGCGAAGCCAGCCCATCTGGCCCTGCCGGCCCAAAGGGGCACAGGGGTCTTCTTCCCCGACCCCGCGCCTCCAAGCTGCTCGGTGGAATGTCACCGAGCTAGCCGGGCACGTCGCCACTTCCCCAGCCTCCACCTGCCCCTCTGGAGCCTCCTAGATGCGCCTCGAAGCTCCTGGAGACGCCGTGCGTCCATTTCCCCCCTCCCCAGTGCCTATCCTCCTCTCTCTCGCCGAGCCCCGCGAAGAACCGAACGCCGCTGTCGCCATGGATTGAAGCACGCGTGGCCACCGTCGTCCCCGAGCCGCGTCGAAGTGTCCATCGTCTTCGCCTTCGTCATCTACGCCGAGCCGCAGAAGGAATCGCCCCGAGGTGTTGTGTAGCCGACGCGAGCTTCCTCATCTTCCACTCCGGCCGTCGCGGATCGAACTCAAATTCCGGCGCCACCGTGACCTCCCCGGCCTTGCCGTCTCTTCCATCAGAACCAGGGTGAGCTCCTGCTCATTTCCCCTAACTTTTCAGCGCCCCACACCCCTTCTAGACGAATCCGCCATGGGAGCCGAGCACAGCCTCCGCCATGGACGATGAGGACCCATCTCAGTTGATCATCCAGCCTGGATGGGATGCCCCTCACGTACGATGATTTCCGAGAACGTTCTGTGCTTGGCCTTGTCTGCTTAGACAAGTGGTTACGGTTCTCGGCTCTCCATATGACTATGTTGTAGAGGGACTTGCATACGCTAACCCCGGGTCCCGACAGACTTGGTATCAGAGCAGGACTGACTGTAGGATTATCAGCCTTGGCCGAAGTCGAGTCTAGCTTGCTATAGTTATATAGTTACTCTGGGTATATAAGGGAACAACGTAAGGCTTCTTTTTCTCCTTACCTTCATCTTTCCGAGTTCTGAGTCACCCTCATCTTGTTCTACGGGAAGATAGGACTAGGCTCATCTATGTCTTACTAGAACATCTCATTGAATGCCTCCTTGTAGCCGTAGGAGAGTTGTGTTCGGTTTGCTATAGTTGTTTTGCTTCATGAATTCTTACATCGTATGTAAGTGATGTTTCTATGTTGTAAGAAAATTGTCTTTTCTTGCAATTACAGCCGTTATGATGTCCGAGTCATCCCAGGTTTCTACATAATCTGATGCATTTGCAAAATCCTTCTATATTTTTCGGATGTCTTTCCAGAAGAATTGCTAGGTGGCATGCCCGACAGTTCTCTAGAGTTTGTTGTAGGTTTTGTTCTAGAAACCTATAGTGATTCATTTGCAGCTCTTCCTCCCAGTTTAGATGTCTTCTAGCCAGAATAACCACACTAACCATCGTGTTGGGGTACTTTGCTACTCTACCATATCGGTTCTAGCCCCTAGTAAACCTTGGTCATCCTCTAAGAAGCTATATAGAGATCCAACCCCTTAAACCTAGCCACCCGACAGATGTGTAGAGTTCATAGTGGATCTTATGCCCGGAACCCCACCAATTTCCAGACGCCCATACAAAATGGCCCCACGTGAGTTAGCTGAGCTTAAAATCCAACTTGAAGCTTTGTTGGCAAAAGGCTTCATCCGCCCTAGCTCATCGCCATGGGGTTGCACCGTTCTGTTCGTAACGAAGAAAGATGGAACATAAAGGATGTGCGTAGACTATCACCCGCTAAATCTAGCGACGATAAAGAACAAGTACCCACTTCCCAGGATCAATGATCTTTATGATCAACTTGCTGGATCCTCTGTCTTCTCCAAGATGGATTTGAGATTAGGTTATCATCAAATCAAAATCCGAAACGAGGACATTCCAAAAACGGCTTTTACTACTCGTTATGGTCTTTACGAGCACACCGTCATGTCATTTGGTTTAACCAATGCCCCCGCCACTTTCTCGCGCATGATGAATTCGATCTTCATGGAGTACCTAGATAAATTTGTTGTATTTTATCTCGATGACATTCTCATCTACTCGAAGAACGAAGAAGAACATGCCGAACATCTAAGGCTGGTATTGATGAAACTTAGAGAGCATCGCTTGTATGCTAAATTATCCAAGTGTGAATTTTGGCTACCAGAAGTGACCTACTTAGGCCACGTGATTTCTGCAAAAGGCATTGCTGTGAATCCCGAGAGAGTCCAGGCCGTCCTTGACTGGACTCCACCTGAATCGGTTAAGCAAGTTAGGAGTTTTCTTGGCTTAGCAAGCTATTGCCGCCGCTTCGTGGAGAACTTTTCTAAAGTTGCAAAGCCTCTGGCTGAACTCCTCAAGAAAGATAAGAAATTCCTGTGGACTCCCAAGTGCGAGGAAAGCTTTCAAGAGCTAAAAAGAAGATTGACTTCTGCACCCGTACTTGCGCCTCCAGACACCAAAAAGGATTTCGAGATCTTTTGTGACGCCTCACGGCAAGGGTTAGGATGCATACTTCTGCAAGATAGACATGTGGTAGCTTATGCTTCACGCCAGTTGCGGCCACATGAAGAGAACTATCCTACCCACGATCTTGAACTCGCTGCCGTAGTTCATGCCCTGACAACTTGGCGACATTACCTCCTTGGTAATCGTTGTGAGATCTTTTCTGACCACCAAAGCCTCAAATACATATTCACCCAGCCAGATCTTAATCTCAGGCAAAGACGCTGGATTGAGTTGATAAAAGATTAAGACGTAGGAATTTCTTACACCCCAGGCAAAGCCAATGTCATGGCTGATGCACTAAGTCGTAAGTCGTATTGTAACAACCTCATGTTACAACAGTATCAACCACTTCTTCATGAGGAATTTTGCTGACTCAATCTTGAGATTATTCCTCATGGTTATCTTTCTACCTTGGTGGCGAAACCAACCCTTGAGGATAAAATTATAGCCGCCCAGAAACGTGATAGTGGTATTCGAGAGATCAAGAAGAACATTGCTAGCGGAGTTGCTAAATGTTTCTCCATGAATAATCAAGGTGTCGTTTTCTTTGGCACTCGATTGGTTGTACCACGAAAACACAATCTTAGGAGGCTAATTCTTAAGGAGGCCCATGACACACCCCTTTCGATTCATCCTGGTAGCACAAAGATGTACCGAGACCTACGCCAGAGATTTTGGTGGACTAGGATGAAGCGACAAATTGCTCAGTTCATTGCCGAATGTGATGTTTGTCGTCGCATTAAGGCCGAACATCAAAGACCTGCTGGTACACTTCAATCTTTGCCTATTCCAGAGTGGAAATGGGACAAAGTCACTATAGATTTCATCACCGGCTTTCCAAAACCCAGAAAGGAAACGATGCCATCTTCGTTGTCATAGATAAGCTTTCCAAAGTTGCTCACTTCCCTCCAGTTCGCGAGTCTATAACTGCTAGCCAGTTAGCGGACTTGTACGTCTCTAGAATTGTATCCCTTCACGGTGTTCCTTTGGAAATCAATTCTGATCTGGTAGCCTTTTCACCTCTAGATTTTGGGGAAGCTTTCAGAATACTATGGGCACTCATCTCTCCTTTAGTACAGCTTTCCATCCTTAGTCTAGCGGTCAAGTCTAAAGGGTTAACCAAATTCTCGAGGACATGCTCAGAGCTTGTGTTATCTCATTCGGAAAGAATTGGGAGAAGTCTCTTCCATTCGCCGAATTTTCTTATAACAATAGTTTCCAATCTAGTCTGAACATGGCTCCTTTTGAACTCCTATATGGACGACGATGTCGAACACCCCTAAACTGGTCAGAAACCGGTGAAAGACAATTCTTTGGACCGGATATGATCAAGGAAGCAAAAGAGCAAGTTCGCATTGTTCGTGATCAATTGAAAGCAGCCCAGTCTCTTCAGAAAAGCTACTATGATCGTCATCATAGGCAAGAGAGCTACAATCTGGATGAGAAGGCTTACCTTCGGGTTACTCCTCTGAAGGGAACCCAACGTTTCGGTATCAAAGGCAAGTTGGCCCCACGTTACATCGGACCTTTCCGCATTCTTGCTAAACGTGGAGAAGTTGCCTACCAACTTGAACTACCCCCGCATCTTTCGCGAGTACATGATGTATTCCATGTGTCACAACTCAGGCGTTGCTTCAAGGACCCCATCCGCGAAGTCGACCATGAAATGCTTGATCTCCAAGATGACCTTTCTTATCGAGAGTACCCCGTTCGTATTCTTGATTCCGCAGAGCGTGTCACTCGTTGTCAGAAGATTAAGTTTCTGCAAGTGCAATGGTCACACCACTCTGAGAGAGAAGCCACGTGGGAAAGAGAAGACCGTCTCCGTGCTGAGTACCCCTCCTTCCTCCCGCAGACTTATGAATCTCGGGATGAGATTCTTTTGAGTGGGGGCGAGTTGTCACAACCCCAAGTTAGGTACGTGCTAGGATTAGCAAGTCACTTTGCATCATATTAAAATTTCAAAAGAAATCATTTGAAATCAATTTCAAACTCAAATGGGAGAAGGAACACCCCCCAGATGAATTAATTCAAAAGGCCAGAAATAAATCTTCTCCAAAAATTCATGTTTGAATTTTGAAAAGTCTTATAAATGAGTGTGATCACATATCAAGTGATGTGGGACCCACCCCATGCTCATGGATTTTTCAAATATTCAAACAGGACCTTGGAATTAATCAAAAACCCCTATTTGATTTAAAATTGAAATGTTTTGAATTTTAAAAAGTGCCAAACTTTACAAGTGGCTAGCCAAATATATTATGAGGCCATGTAAAAAGTTTTAGCATTTAATAAAATGCCTAGCTATTTATTTAGCATAGTGAAACAAATTACAGAAAAGAAAAACAGAAAGGAAAGATTAAACAGAAAAGAAAATAGAGAAAACCTTACATGAAGCATAGGCGAAGCCAGCCCATCTGACCCAGCCGGCCCAAAGGGGCACAGGGGTCTTCTTCCCCGACCCCGCGCCTCCAAGCTGCTCAGTGGAATGCCACCGAGCTAGCCGAGCACGTCGCCGCTTCCCCAGCCTCCACCTGCCCCTCTGGAGCCTCCTAGACGCGCCTCAAAGCTCCTGGAGACGCCGTGCGTCCATTCCCCCCCTCCCCAGTGCCTATCCTCCTCTCTCTCGCTGAGCCCCGCGAAGAACCGAACGCCGTCGCCGCCATGGATTGAAGCACGCGTGGCCACCGTCGTCCCCGAGCCGCGTCGTCGTGTCCATCGTCTTCGCCTTCGTCGTCTACGCCGAGCCGCAGAAGGAATCGCCCCGATGTGCTGTGTAGCCGACGCGAGCTTCATCGTCTTCCACTCCGGCCGCCGCGGATCGAACTCAAATTTCAGCGCCACCGTGACCTCCCCGGCCACGCCGTCTCTTCCATCAGAACTGTAAGGCCCGATATGCGGTACTGTTCCAGATCTAGATGTTTCCATCCAGATCCGGGGACGAAGCACATATCGGTCCCACCGCGACATATGACATAGCCATATGCCCCGGATTTCCAACATGATATCACAACATTACAGATACAAGGATACAACATCTCATACAATCGGCATACAACTGCCTTAATACAATACAACAGCGGAAGATATCTGTCTGAGTACAGACTACAATCAAATTCCTAGTGGCAAAGAGAAAACATCGATCCCCATAACCACACGGGTCCAGGCCCTCCGCCGGGATCCGCCTAACTAGTCGTCGTCGAGTCTACACGTGAAACGTCGATCACCATACCTGTTGTCGATCAAGAACCCTGAAAAGAGTTTGGGGGTAGTATCATGAGTACAGAAGTACTCAGCATACAACTGTAGTGGTCATCTGACCCAGCAAGGACTTCATCACTCGTCATTCTAGGACAACTAGTAGTTTTATGGTAAGGAAGGGGTAAGTGGTGAGGTTGCTGCCGCACTAGCATTTATGAAGTGGCTAACGATCTAGAGAGTAAGATAAGAAGCCAAGCATTCAATGAGGAATCGCCTCCAACAAGTCTTGCTATCAACTACTTACACAAACATAACACCTATCCTATCCTTGTCCTCCTCTTCGCATCCCGACGAAGAAGAAGCAGTCAAGGCACACACACATTGATCAAGTTATATTAAGATTATCTCAGTTGTTGTTGTCTATGAACAAGGAGTAGATCTCAAGTCGTGCATAACCGTGGACACGAATTCTCGAAAAGATTTAACCCTGCAGGGGTGTACCAACTGCCCATTACAACGCTCTGCAAGCACGCCCATCTCTCTCAGTTGCTACCCATCACAGGCAACCATTTTATGATTTAGTTCCAAGAGATCCGAAAGGACAGGTCCCTCTAGCTAACAACGAACAAATCCGGGTGGCCCCCGGTGAGTCGACACCCAATACAAAAGCCGGCCGCGCTCTCGAATCGGTCTCTACCGTCAGTCTCGGGTTTGGATAGCCGGTTGATCACACATGGGAAACCGGGTCCTCAGCCAGACAAGGTGGGCCAGCAAGGGAACTATGTCCTCACTGGTCTAGGTTGGTTTGAAAACTATTGGCAGCTGACCAGCACACACACTGTTTCAAATGTTAAATCAGCTTGGGCCACCACTAGAAATGCTTGAAGCTACATAGGTAAGAAAATGGGACCCCATAACATCCCACAAGCGGTTAGGCACGCTCAGTCTTAAAACCAATAGCCGGAACTCGGATCCTAGGTGACTCGAATGGAACAAAGCATCGGGGAGGGATCCTTCGTCGAATATAATCAACATTATAATAATCATATCATCAACAACAATATAATAATGTGACATCCCAAACCAAGGAGTAACAGGGTAACATCGTAGCATCCTAAGCATGCATACTAAGCAGGGGCTGAGCAACGAGCAATAGTAACATAGTAGTACAAGGTTTGTTGGGAGGGGACATGGCTGTATTGGTTTGAAAGAGGCTGTAAACATGTGGTAGGATCAAACATCGAACCTATCCTATACTAACATGCAAACCACTGGTTGAAATAGAATGGATCATAAGTAATGTATAGTCCTTGCCTGTTGATAAGTCGGGTTCCGAAGGTGTAGTTGATCGCAAGCTCGCATCGTCTCCGAGAGGTAACCGCGGGAGCACATAAGATGGTAAACACTGGAAAGCAATCAACGAGCAAGCATCTATTACTACGGGGCAACACAAGATCAAGAAGACAACACACGACACGGCAACGCGACACGGATCTATCGTCGAGAACGATTACTAACAGTTTAAGTGGGGTATCGGTCACACACGACGAATACCGCATGTTTACGGTGGTTCAAGTTGCTTAGCTACAGGTGATCAACGAACGATTATTAACATGGAAACTCAAGCAAGCATGGCATAGCACATAAACATGGCAAGAGTTGAAGCACAAAATAAACTATCTATGCTAGACAATTTAAGTGAGGCACAACCTAAACATGGCATAACACTCAGTGCCGCACGATGATTAAAACATTTGGTACTCTTCTGTCCTAAACCATATTTTAGGTTGGTTAACAACAACAAACAATAGCATAAACACAAAGTACACGAAAAACCAAACGGAGTTACGGTTAAAAAGATATAAGCAAAACAAGTTACGGGCACAATCTGCCAACATCAGGAAGCACACTTTAGAGCAATGCATAAACAGGATAATCAATGCAAATATGCTCACAAATGATATGGAACTAAAGTAGACATGACTGGGAAGACATGGCAAAAAGAATCATGCAAATAGGAATCATAGATCAAAAGATATTAAGCATGCAACATGGCATCGGAACGTCACAGACTTAGAGAAAAACTGAGGTGGCTGTCAAAAACAGCAGCATAGCAACTTTGGAGCTCAATAACTATATGACCAGTAAGCATATCATGGCAATAAAATACATATAATGGAAGTAGACATGATGCTTAACAATATGCAATTCGAATCACTCAATTCGGATAAACGGTCGCGACACACTCGTCGACCGAAGTTGCAACAAAATATAAACAGCAGCACACTAACATAAGGTTAGCTACTTTGGGTGAAGATACAATCCTGATGCAGCAAGAAATTATGGCATGTGAATGCATGAAACTGAAGTAGAAACAATGTTTAACGCAACGCAAAAGGAATCACTCAATTCCTACGTACGGTTGCGACGCAACCGTCGCCCGAAGTTGCAATAAAATAACAGTTACATCAACTTAGCAATAGTTAACGACAGGTAGCCCTGTTTGAACAGCAATAACTACATCTAAACAACCTCAAAAAAAATAACTCACAAAAGATAAAAGCTAGAGCACGCAATTCTAAACAATTCGTCTTTTGGGCGCAACGCGATTCGATAAACGGTTTGCTCGCAAAGCTAATCGCGAAACTGAAACAGCAGCTAAAACTTCCAGACTTAACAAAAATATGTAACAGACAGGAAAAAAGGGGCCTCACCCCTTGGGCTTCGGCCCAAGTTGGCCTGGAGGCAGATCTGGGCTGTGGGGCGAATGGGCTGCTGGCCGAGATGGGTCGCTGCTGGCTGGAAGGCCGGCCCACCCGGCTGAGGAGGTCCAGCCGAGCGGCTGGCTGGCCTCTGGCGTCGTTCCAGTCGGCGAACGAACGGGCGGCGGCGGCGCCGTTGACCTCCCGGCGCCGAGGTGGCAGCAGGGGTCTCCGGCGGCGCGCGGGGCGGCCTGACCCTAGCGGAACGGCGGCGGGGTGGCGGATCCCGGTCGCCAGGATCTCAAGAGGCGCGGGGCCGAGCTCGGCGAGCTCCATGGCTGCTTGCTCCCGCCGGACATGGAGACGACGGCGGATCCCTAGACAGAGAAGAGGGAAGAGGTGAGGCGGAGAGGAGAGAGGAGGAGGAGGGGCGCGGGCTCACCGGCTGCGGCGGCACGGCAGCTGGCCGGAGGGAGGTGGCGGCGGCGACCTCGGCCGGATCGGGCGGCGCGGTAGAGAGCAGTTGGAGGTGCGGTTGGTGGGGGCTGGGTGCTGACATGGCGCTCTCCTGGCCGTTGGATCTACGGATCCGACGGCCCAGAACTCATTGGGCTGATCTCCAGATCTGGGAGCTAGGTTTTGGACGAAAATGGGGTATTTTTGGGGCAAAGTGGAGGGGGTGGCTGCAATTTTGTGGCTAGGTAAACCCTAGACAGGGGTGGGAGTGTGGTGGTCTTTATATAGCCCCGGTGGCTGGCAGTTTGCAAAAACATCCCCGGTTTTTCTCTCTCGCGCGCGGTGCTCACGTTTCTGACCGCCACGGGTCCGCAATACCTCCGATTCGGGTAAAACTTCGAATTGCGCGATCAACACGTCGAGCTGGCGGCGTTCACCTAGCGCTGGAACCATTCCGAGAACATTTTCCGGCGCGCTATAAAAATATCCCGTTTAATTATTATACGGGGTTTTTTGTTCCGTTGGCTGCGGCTGGTCTCGTGAGGTTTTCACGACGTGGTCGGGTGAAATCCGGTGTCGCAAAGGTCGAGTGTCAGGGTGGCAAGGGTCGGTCTCCGTCCGATACGATATAAGAGGGGGGGGGAAATAATCGCCGATCGGTAAATCGGGGATGCAAACACCGCAAACAAATCAGACAACCAAACAATTCACACCGAAAACAAAATTTTAATTTTTGTGAAATCTGGGCTGTTACAATACAACACCACCAACAAGGGATCTCGTCCCGAGATCCAGGACGATCCGGGGGAGAGGGGGGAGAGAAAAAGAAAGTCGACAATCTTCAACACCACCAACAAGGGACTCTGCTCCATGCCGATGACGAACTTCCGTCGAGAAACTTTCCGCAGGGAGACGACATCGTCGGAAAAACGAAACCGCCAGTGTCAAGAGGAAGAGCGACACTTCAAGGAGACGATCAAGGGAAGTACTCTCACTGAAATCGTGAGGATACTGGGCAAGAGAACTGAAGTCAATAGACGACCAAGATGTTATCCGGAATCGGAGAAGCTAAAGGTACTACAGGAATTCCCAACCTGAGATCGGAATCGAGACAATACGCTGCAAGCAAGGCATTGTAACTATTTCGAAACTCCACACTCATCGAGATCCTAAAGTTTGAAAGGGGATAAGAGGAGAATAAAACACTTACGACACTTGTCCTGACCAGAGCAAAGGTAAGGAGTAAAAATATTCCTACTCTCCGATAACTAACTTAGTAACTACAAAATAGTTTTGTCTAGACTCGACTTCGGCCAGAGAGGGGATCCTACGGTCGGTAAGGCTCTGATACCAAGTTGTAAGGCCCGATATGTGGTACTGTTCCAGATCTAGATGTTCCCATCCAGATCCGGGGACGAAGCACATATCGGTCCCACTGCGACATATGACACTGCCATATGCCACGGATTTCCAATAAGATATCACAACATTAAAGCTACAAAGATACAACATCTCATACAATCGACATACAACTGCCTTAATACAATACAACAACGGAAGATATATGTCTGAGTACAGACTACAATCAAATGCCTAGTGGCAAAGAGAAAACATCGATCCCCATAACCACATGAGTCCAGGAGGAGACACCTGATGATACGAACCACCGGGGGAATCCTCTTGAGTTTGTCCCGACCTTTCACAGCGAGCAACCTGGGTAGAAATCCTTCCAATCATGCGATGAACGCAACCTGAAGAAGAGGAACGAATCCAGCAAGCAACGTGATGGAGATCACCACGCCTCACACCAAAACACGACAATCCTTGATGAACACAAGAACCTCCGCGGCAATCTTTATTGGACAAACGGCATCGCCAACCCCGGAGGGAAGCTTCACCAAGAGATACAACTCTTAACCCTAAAATTCTTGTCTAAACTTAAGCTTACCCTAAAACTCGTAGGGGGTGTTCTATTTATAAGCTAGGGGATAAAACTAGGGATACATGGGCCGTAGCCCGTCAAATCTGCGCGCAGGCAGTTTCGGACGTCCGATGGGTTTCGGACGTCCGTCACGTCGGACGTCCGAAACGTGTCGGAAATCCGACTCTGGCGGTGAGGTGTCCTGGATTGGGAGTTCTTCTCGAGGACCTTCATGTCGGACGTCCGTCATATGTCGGACGTCCGATGCGTCGGACGTCCGAATCCTGTCGGAAATCCGTCTTCGGTTTTCGAGGTCTTCTGGATACGGAGGTCGCCATCCTTCTCGCTGATGTCGGACGTCCGAATTGGGTCGGACGTCCGATGTCCAGAATCCTGTCCATCTTCGCCTCCTCCGTCCAGCGCATATCATCGCCTCCTCTGTCCTGTTGTTGTCGTGCCCATATCATCCTCCCCCCCTTCAAAAAGCGTTGTCCCCAACGCGTGAGGTCTGCTCGAAAGGGTGGCGTGATATCAACAACATCACACGTCTTTGCCACTTGACTTGATGCAGCACTGAGCGCCTCCTTTCTTCTCCACATGAGTTTGGACTTTGGCGCCACCACCTTCTTCTTCTCAACTCTTGCTGGAGCCCTTTGTTGCTGAACATGAATCTTCTTTGTATGACCCTGCAAAGTGGTAATGCCCGGGCCACACAACTGACGAACACGTCGATCCTTGCCTTTGTGCACATGCACGGCTACTCCAACAAAACGTCGCAGAGGTGTGCAAACAAAACTGTGGTCATCGAACCTCGTCGCCATACGCACCGAGTCACGAACAGTACCACTGTCATCAGTCTGAACACCTTTGTCAACACAAACTGAAGGTGTATAACATGCTGCAATTTCCTTCCTTTCGTCACGAAGAGGCGTAACTTCAACCGGCTTGTCACCAACAAGTAAAACTGGCTTGTCATCTACAGGCATGACTGAATTAGTTTTAGTACTGATGCTCCTAGCATCATGCTCCTCAGGATGCAACTTAGCTAAACTTGGTTGTGGTTTAGCATTGTGCAACTTCTCCTTGCGAACCACCAGCACCACATCGGACTTGATATGATCATCTCCCATAGGCTTCAAAGTCCTCTGTTTGCCATCATGCATAAAAGAATATGTATTTGCTCGGCCCGCATGTATAGCATTGCGATCATACTGCCATGGACGCCCAAGTAACAGTCCACACACCTCCAATGGCAACACATCGCACTCAACCTCATCAACATAGTCACCAACTGTAAATGGCACACGCACCTTATGAGTAACCTTCAGTATACCGCAGCTATTCAACCACTCGAGATGCTTCGGTTCAGGAATACGCCATGTGGACAACCTCAATGCTTCCACCATTGCTTTGCTAATGCCATTGGTACAACTACCACCATCAATCATCAACTTGCATGCTTTGCCTTTAATCATACACTGCGCCTGAAATAAATTCCATCGCTGACATCTATCCACTTTCATACAAGTATCACCATGCACTCTCTTGAGTTGCACATTCAGCCCACTCAATGGTACAACATCATCCACAACATCCTTTCCAACATCATCCGCCAAGTCAGAAATCATGGCTGCTGCCTCATCAATTTTCTGTAGTGGAACAACCATCTGACTAATCTCAAAATTATTTGGAATCAACTCCTTTTGAGAGCTAGCAGAAAAATCTGAGATTGTTTTGGATATAGCTGCCGCTTGTGTTTCAGCCTTCGCTAATATCTGCAAAATCTTTGATATATCATCCAAATCTGCAGAATATGGACCAACCACAGTATTGTTTTCGCGTTTGCGGCTGTACCGCTGCGAACCGGAAGCGGTGGCCATACAATCTGGAAAGCACACAAGATATCTTTTCCAATTTGTGCTTACACGCCTTATTTCGAGCACGGATGCGGATTCTGCACCTATATCAATTTCGGGACTGCCGACAGCCAAATCCAATTACGGGATTTCTTCTCTTCAACCTCTAGCAATCTCCTCGCAAATCAATTTAGCGGAAACAAATCTGCACAAACACAGCAGCAATCTGCAGCCTCTATGCACAATCTCCTCCAAACAAATCAATCTGAACGAGAAATTCTCCAAGCAAACTCCTCCCAACAAAACCGATCTAGATGCGATCGATCAACACAACCTCGCCGTGATCAACCCAAAAATCTGATACCACATGATAAAGAAAAGGAGACACCTGATGATACGAACCACCGGGGGAATCCTCTTGAGTTTGTCCCGACCTTTCACAGCGAGCAACCTGGGTAGAAATCCTTCCAATCACGCGATGAACGCAACCTGAAGAAGAGGAACGAATCCAGCAAGCAACGTGATGGAGATCACCACGCCTCACACCAAAACACGACAATCCTTGCTGAACACAAGAACCTCCGCGGCAATCTTTATTGGACAAACGGCATCGCCAACCCCGGAGGGAAGCTTCACCAAGAGATACAACTCTTAACCCTAAAATTCTTGTCTAAACTTAAGCTTACCCTAAAACTCGTAGGGGGTGTTCTATTTATAAGCTAGGGGATAAAACTAGGGATACATGGGCCGTAGCCCGTCAAATCTGCGCGCAGGCAGTTTCGGACGTCCGATGGGTTTCGGACGTCCGTCACGTCGGACGTCCGAAACGTGTCGGAAATCCGACTCTGGCGGTGAGGTGTCCTGGATTGGGAGTTCTTCTCGAGAACCTTCATGTCGGACATCCGTCATATGTCGGACGTCCGATGCGTCGGACGTCCGAATCCTGTCGGAAATCCGTCTTCGGTTTTGGAGTCTTCTGGATACGGAGGTCGCCATCCTTCTCGCTGATGTCGGACGTCCGAATTGGGTCGGACGTCCGATGTCCAGAATCCTGTCCATCTTCGCCTCCTCCATCCAGCGCATATCATCGCCTCCTCCGTCCTGTTGTTGTCGTGCCCATATCACTCCGTCGGGATCCGCCTAACTAGTCGTCGTGGAGTCTCCACGTGAAACGTCGATCACCATACCTGTTGTCGATCAAGAACCCTGAAAAGAGTTTGGGGGTAGTATCATGAGTACAGAAGTACTTAGCATCCAACTGTAGTGGTCATCTGACCCAGCAAGGACTTCAACACTCGTCATTCTAGGACAACTAGTAGTTTACGGTAAGGAAGGGGTAAGTGGTGAGGTTGCTGCCGCACTAGCATTTATGAATTGGCTAACGATCTAGAGAGTAAGATAAGAAGCCAAGCATTCGATGAGGAATCGCCTCCAACAAGTCTTGCTATCAACTACTTATGCAAACATAACACCTATCCTATCCTTGTCCTCCTCTTTGCATCCCGACGAAGAAGAAGAAGTCAAGGCACACACACATTGATCAAGTTATATTAAGATTATCTCAGTTGTTGTTGTCTATGAATAAGGAGTAGGTCCCAAGTCGTCCATAACCGTGGACACGGCTTCTCGAAAATATTTAACCCTTCAGGGGTGTACCAACTGCCCATTACAAGGCTCCGCACGCACGCCCATCTCTCACAGTTGCTACCCATCACAGGCAACCATTTTATGATTTAGTTCCAAGAGATCTGAAACGTAAGGTCCCTCTAGCTAACAACGAACAAATCCGGGTGGCCCCCGGTGAGTCGACACCCAACTGAAAAGCCAGCCGCGCTCTCGAATCGGTCTCTACCGTCAGTCTCGGGTTTGGATAGCCGGTTGATCACACATGGGAAACCGGGTCCTCAGCTGGACAAGGTGGGCCAGCAAGGGAACTATGTCCTCACTGGTCCAGGTTGGTTTGAAAACTACTGGCAGCTGACCAGCACACACACTGTTTCAAATGTTAAATCAGCATGGGCCACCACTAGAAATGCTTGAAACTAGATAGGTAAGAAAAGGGGACCGCATAACATCCCACACGCGGTTAGGCACGCTCAGTCTTAAAACCAATACCCGGAACTCGGATCCTAGGTGACTGGAATGGAACAAAACGTCGGGGCGGGATAGCCTAGACCTTCCATCCTTCGTCGAATATAGTCAACATTATAATAATCATATCATCAACAACAATATAATAATGTGACATCCCAAACCAAGGAGTAACAGGGTAACATCGTAGCATCATAAGCATGCATAATGAGCAGGGGCTGAGCAACGAGCAATAGTAACATAGCAGTACAAGGTTTGCTGGGAGGGGACATGGCTGTATTGGTTTGAAAGAGGCTGTAAACATGTGGTAGGATCAAACATCGAACCTATCCTATTCTAGCATGCAAACCGCTGGTTGAAATAGAATGGATCATAAGTAATGTATAGTCCTTTCCTGTTGATAAGTCGGGTTCCGAAGGTGTAGTTGATCGCATGCTCGCATCGTCTCCGAGAGGTAACCGCGGGAGCACATAAGACGGTAAACACTGGAAATCAATCAACGAGCAAGCATCTATTACTATGGGGAAACACAAGATAAATAAGACAACACGCGACACGGCAACGCGACACGGATCTATCGTCGAGAACGATTACTAACAGTTTAAGTGGGGTATCGGTCACACACGATGAATACCACACGTTTACGGTGGTTCAACTTGCTTAGCTACAGGTGATCAACCAACGATTATTAACATGGCAACTCAAGCAAGCATGGCATAGCACATAAACATGGGAAGAGGTGAAGCACAAAATAAACTATCTATGCTAGACAATTTGAGTGAGGCACAACCTAAACATGTCATAACACTAAGTGACGTACGATGATTAAAACATTTTGTACTGTTCTGTCCTAAACCATATTTTAGGTTGGTTAACAACAGAAAACAATAGCATAAACACAAAGTACATGAAAAACTAATCAAGTTACATATAAAGAACACCCCAAACGGAGTTACGGTTAAAAAGATATAAGCAAAATAAGATACGGGCACAATCTGCCAACATCAGGAAGCACACTTTAGAGCAATGCATAAACAGGATAATCAATGCAAACATGCTCACAAATGATATGTAACTAAAGTAGACATGACAGGGAAGACATGGCAAAAAGAATCATGCAAATAGGCATCATAGATCAAAAGATAGTAAGCATGCAACATGGCATCGGAAAGTCATAGACTTAGAGAAAAACAGAGGTGGCTGTCAAAAACAGCAGCATAGCAACTTTGGAGCTCAATAACTATATGACCAATAAGAATATCATGGCAATACAATATATATAATGGAATTAGACATGATGCTTAACAATATGCAATTGGAATCACTCAATTCGTATAAACGGTCGCGACACACTCGTCGACCGAAGTTGCAACAAAATATAAACAGCAGCACGCTAACATCATGTTAGCTACTTTGGGTGAAGATACAATAATGATGCAGCAAGCAATTATGTCATGTGAATGCATGAAACTGAAGTAGAAACAATGCTTAACGCAACGCAAAAGGAATCACTCAATTCCGACGTACGGTTGCGACGCAACCGTCGCTCGAAGTTGCAATAAAATAACAGTTACATCAACTTAGCAGCAGTTAACGACAGGTAGCCCTGTTTTAACAGCAATATCTACATCTAAAAAACCTAAAAACAAATAACTCACAAAAGATAAAAGCTAGAGCACGCAATTCTAAACAATTCGTCTTTTGGGCGCAACGCTATTCGATCTACGGTTTTCTCACAAAGCTAATCGCGAAACTGAAACAGCACCTAAAACTTCCAGACTTACCAAAAATATGTAACAGACAGGAAAAAAAAGGGGCCTCACCCCTTGGGCTTCGGCCCAAGTTGGCCTGGAGGGGGATCTGGGCTGTGGGGCGAGTGGGCTACTGGCCGAGCTGGGCCGCAGCTGGCTAGAAGGCCGGCCCACCCGGCTGAGGAGGTCCAGCCGAGCGGCTGGCTGGCCTCTGGCGTCGTTTCGGCCGGCGGCACGGGGCCGAGCTCAGCGAGCTCCATGGCTGCTTGCTCCCGCCGGACATGGAGCCGACGGCGGCTCCCTGGACAGAGAAGAGGGAAGAGGTGATGCGGAGAGGAGAGAGGAGGAGGAGGGGCGCGGGCTCACCAGTCGCGGCGGCGCGGCAGCTGGCCGGAGGGAGGTGGCGGCGGCGACCTCGGCCGGATCGGGCGGCGCGGTAGAGAGCAGTTGGAGGTGCGGTTGGTGGGGGCTGGGTGCTGACGTCGCGCGGAACTCATTGGGCCGATCTCCAGATCTGGGAGCTAGGTTTTGGACGAAAATGGGGTGTTTTTGGGGCAAAGTGGAGGGGGTGGCTGCAATTTTGTGGCTAGGTAAACCCTAGAAAGGGGTGGGAGTGTGGTGGTCTTTATATAGCCCCGGTGGCTGGCAGTTTGCAAAAACATCCTCGATTTTTCTCTCGCGCGCGCGGTGCTCACTTTCTGACCGTCGGGGGTCCGCAGTACCCCCGATTCGGGTAAAACTTCGAACTGCGCGATCAACACGTCGAGCTGGCGGCGTTCACCTATCGCTGGAACCGTTCCGAGAACATTTTCCGGCGCGCTATAAAAATATCCCGTTTAATTATTAAACGTGGTTTTTCGTTCCATTGGCTGCAGTTGGTCTCGTGTGGTTTTCACGACGTGGTCGGGTGAAACCCGGTGTCGCAAAGGTCGAGTGTCAGGATTGCAAGGGTCGGTCTCCGTCCGATACGAGATAAGAGGGGGAAAAATAATCGCCGATCGATAAATCGGGGATGGAAACACCGCAAACAAATCAGACAACCAAACAATTCACACCGAAAACAAAATTTTAATTTTTGTAAAATCTGGGCTGTTACAAGAACCAGGGTGAGCTCGTGCTCATTTCCCCTACCTTTTCAGCGCCCCACTCCCCTTCTAGCCGAATCCGCCATGGGAGCCGAGCACAGCCTCCGCCATGGACGAGCTCGAGCTCGCTCCCGTGCTCCTTCGCCTGCACCGGGTTTCCCGTCGTCTTCCCCGTGCTCTTACGCGTCGTTGCGCCCACTGCTGCTTCTCCTCGTGCCCCCAATCGACGACTGTGTCTAGCCAGTGGCTCCGCCGCCGCTAGGGCTCAACGCCTGCGTCGTTCTGGTGAGCCCCCGTGGCCCCGTTGTGCTCAAACAGATGCGGGAGCGCACGGGCTTCATCCTGGTGGTCGCGGCGTGCCATTTGGTGATGAGGACATCCCTACTAATGTTACATCCATACCCTCACCAACTACACATACTGGACCAGTTACTAGAGCACGTGCACGTCAACTAAATTATCAGGTACTTTCGTTTCTTGCGAATCCTTCTATTGTTCATGAACATATGATGCTGCCTAAATTAGATACTTTTGTTTTGCTTATGAATGAAGGACCTAGCATGGACAAGAAGGATGGTCATTGGAGCGGGATCAAGAATGGAGAAGAAGGTGTGCGCGGGGGAAAGTACAGTGGAGCTTCCAGTGGGGATTTTTGCACGTTGAAGCCACCATAAGGCATGCATGAAGGCTTGGACGGAATACACGAGATGCCACTTCATTATTTTCGTCCAAGAGCAATTATAGGTGCTGCGTCACCTTAATATTGGGCTGGGCCCATGTAATTTCGAAATACCACATTATAGGCAGTTTTTAGAGTCCGTATGTGTGGGGAAACCGAGTTAGGGTTGTTTTCGGACCCCACCTCCAAGGGGTCACGAAAATCCCCTCTGTTCCCCCATATATACAGCCCTTAGGGCGTCGTATAGACTTGGGTTTTAATTAGATTAAAGTTAGCCATAGCCGCAACTTCGAGCTCTTCGTTTGTGTCATCCGACCAGGCCAAGACCTCATTGGAACCCCAACTTTCGTAATCATTCATCTTATATTCGCAATATCCAGATTGAAATTCTTAGTTCTTGCTTGTTCTTCGATTGCTTGCAGGAATTAGACCTTCGTGGTCAGGTTGATCGTGCATCCGCGGGATCAATAACCTCTCGGAGTTGGTTTAGCGATCGCTAAGGCGCAACGTCTTCGCACGTTCGTAGTCGGGTCGTGAAAGTCTACTCCACCAAAAATCGATCTCCATCATCTCATCGAAACATCGGGACACCTTCGCCTCTATCAAGTGGTATCAGATTTCCAGGTTGCTCGGTGAGATTTACCAGTTTTCATAGTCTAGATTGGTTCTGTTCTTCATACCTACAGTCCACGAAAAAGCCAACAAAAAAATTAGGGTTAGATCATCATGTCCCAAGACAGTCCTAGCCTTTGTCCAGTTTTCTTTTCAGTACTTGCTTTGTTGAATTTACGGTTGCATCGTTGTGTCAAGTTGCTGATCTTAGCGTCTAGTTCCCTTAGAGTTTCGAGTTCTAATCACAGTTTTCCACGTCGCCGCCGCACAAGTAGTCATCCTACCACGTTCCGCTAATCCGAGTCCAGATACACCACCACGTTCCGCCAAGCAGAGTCCATATACACCAGCACGTCTCACGAGTCCGAGTTGAGTTCCACCATCAGTACGGTTCCTGATATCTCCGTAGCGAGAATAGTTTTGAGTTGATTAGAGTCGGATTTCACCAATCTTTTGTCGTACGTAGAAGAGGGTGATTTCCAAAAAAAAAAAAAAAAAAAAATTCAGGGGTAAAAAAATTTCGTGCCCATACGTTCCTTACGTCCAGAAACTCGTTTTGAGACGTTCGCCACCATAGTGTTTTTTTCGCACTTTTTCAGCCACCGCAGTCCCGCATCGCAAAAAAAAAAAAGAGCAAAAAAAAAAAAAAAGAGACAAAAAAAAAATCAGAGTGTGCTTCACAGTTGTTACGTGCCGCGCCGTGCTTTCGTTGGTGTTTTAGGCTCGCGTCTCTAGTACGGTCTAGCCTAGGATCAGCACAGTACCGACGTTGAGTGTTTATTCAGCTTTGCATCTCTGTTTTGATTACTGTTGATCTTTTTGCTACCATATTTGTCAAGCCTACCTACAGCTCCACATATATCCTACATCGTGCGTTTTGACACCTCCTGGCCATCGCTCTACCATATCTCTGAGAGTTTTGACCCGTTGGTTGTACATCACCACCTGCTGCTAGGTAAGAATCGGTAAGAACGTAAGAAAAGCTTGACGGATTTGTGCTTTCCACCACCCCACATCCATCCCATTAGTAGAAGTAGGATCATATTCCTGTGTGTTTTCTATTTCTGCTAACCATGCCAGGATCACATGATGAAGTGGCGCGGGATGCACCCGATTGGGAGAACATGACAAACAAGGAGCTACATGATAAATTTGCACAAATGATGTCTGAACAGGTGAATGACATCGAGACCAGATTTACAGAGGCAATTGATGGCGTGGAAAAGATGATCGACACCAAGCTCGACGCCAAGTTTACTGAGTTGATCGCACGCCTACCTTCAGCACAGCCACAGCCACCGCCACTACCACGTGCACGACGTATTCTGTTTCCGCGAGGACAAGCTGCTGGTATTGGTGCTCCTCCTGCTGCTGCAGTTGCTGCTACTGCTGCTGCTGCTGCTTCTGACGTCGTCCAGGACAACAACTACGAGGGTGATTACGAGGAGGAGGTGGAACAGGAAGCGGCCTATGAGCAGCCAGCTGGACGTCCACGTCCCAACATTCGCCACGGTCGACACCAACCACCCCCTCAGGTACGCGATGATGAACACGTGCCTAAACTTAAATTGAATCTTAAGCCGTTTGAGGGTAGATATATTCCTGATGCTTATCTTACTTGGGAGTTAGAAACTGAACAACGTTTTACATGTTTACAATATCCTGAGAATAGACGTGTTACTGCTGCTGTTTGTGAATTCACGGGCTTTGCATCTATTTGGTGGTCTGAACATTGTAGATTGCATGCTAATAATATTCCAACTACTTGGGATGCTTTAAAAGATGCTATGCGTACTCGCTGGGTTCCTCCTTATTATCAACGTGAATTGTTACAAAAATTATAGCGTTTGAGACAAGGAAAAAATTCTGTAGAGGAATATTATCAAGAATTACAAACTGGATTGATTAGATGTGGCCTAGTAGAGGATAATGAAGCTATGCTTGCACGTTTTATGGGTGGCTTAAACAGGGAGATACAAACTATTCTAGAATACAAGGACTTTGCTACTATCACTCGTTTGTTTCATCTTGCTTGTAAAGCTGAACGTGAAGTGCAGGATCGACAGGCCGCTACGAGACCTAACTTTTCTACAGGACGAAATACATCATGGACATCGCGTGGACCTTCTACATCCACACGTCCTGCTGCTCCACCCTCTACTTCAGCCGCTCATTCTTACAGGGAGCCACCAAAACAGTCAACGCCACCATTCAAGGGTGCACAGAGTGGTCCAGCGGCGAGTTCTTCTTCATCCATGGCTTCCACAGGGCAAACACGAGATCGTGATATTAAATGTCGCAGGTGCCAAGGTGGAGGTCACTTCGCAAAAGACTGTCCCTCCAAGCGTGTGATGATTATTACGGCGGATGGTGGGTATGAGTCAGCGAGTGACTATGATGAGGAGACTTTAGTTCTCATTGCTCATGAGGAACAGGGTGCCCATGATGATGCTCATGATATGGAGTATATGGCTCCTGATGATGCAGATAAATATGCTAGTTTGGTTGCTCAACGTGTGTTAAGTGTGCAGGTAACGAAGGCTGAGCAAAACCAGAGGCATAATTTGTTCCACACAAAGGGAGTGGTGAAAGAACGTTCGGTTCGCATCATCATTGACGGAGGGAGTTGCAACAACTTGGCTAGCATGGAGTTGGTGGAGAAGCTATCTCTCACCACAAGACCACACCCCCATCCGTACTATATTCAGTGGTTTAACAATAGTGGTAAGATTAAGGTAACGCGTTCTGTTCGTGTGCACTTTAGCATTGCTGCATATGCTGATTATGTTGATTGTGATGTGGTACCCATGCAAGCATGCTCTCTTTTACTTGGTAGACCATGGCAATTTGATAGGAATGTTGTACACCATGGTAGGACAAATCAGTTTACTCTGGTTCATCAGGATAAAAATATTGCTTTACTTCCTATGTCTCCTGAACAAATTGTGAAAGATGATCTTGCTAGAGCTAGTAAAGCTAAACAGGAGAAAAATAAGAGTGAAAATGAGATAGCAGCCAAAGAATTTGAGCAACAACATAAGACTAATAGCAAATCTTCTTCTGCTGTGTCTAATGAAATTAAATTGACTAGTCCAACTTTGCTTGCTACTAAAGTTGATATTTCAGATTTGGATGTTAGTCAATATGTGTGCTATGCTTTTGTGTGCAAAGAAGCTTTGTTTTCATTTGAGGAATTGCCTCCTTCTTTGCCTCCTGTTGTCACTGACCTTTTGCAGGAGTTTATTGACGTCTTTCCACAAGACGTACCACCGGGATTACCACCTATTCGAGGGATTGAGCATCAGATTGACTTAATTCCCGGTGCTTCACTGCCCAACCGTGCGCCATACCGTACCAATCCGGAGGAGACAAAGGAGATTCAGCGTCAAGTACAAGAGCTACTCGACAAAGGTTACATACGTGAATCCCTTAGTCCTTGTGCTGTTCCTGTTATATTAGTGCCTAAAAAGGATGGAACATGGCGTATGTGTGTTGATTGTCGAGCCATTAATAATATTACTATTCGTTATCGTCATCCTATTCCTAGGTTAGATGATATGCTTGATGAATTAAGTGGCTCTACCATGTTTTCCAAAGTTGATTTGCGTAGTGGATACCATCAAATTCGCATGAAATTAGGAGATGAATGGAAAACGGCATTTAAAACTAAGTTTGGATTATATGAGTGGTTAGTCATGCCTTTTGGGTTAACTAATGCACCTAGCACTTTCATGAGATTAATGAACGAAGTTTTACGTGCTTTCATTGGACGATTTGTGGTAGTCTATTTTGATGATATACTGATTTATAGCAAATCTTTGGAGGAACATTTGGATCATTTACGTGCTGTTTTTATTGCTCTACGTAATGCACGTTTGTTTGGTAACCTTGGGAAGTGCACCTTTTGCACCGACCGAGTATCGTTTCTTGGCTATGTTGTTACTCCGCAGGGAATTGAAGTTGATAAAGCCAAGATCGAGGCGATTGAGAGTTGGCCGCAGCCCAAAACGGTCACACAAGTGAGGAGTTTTCTTGGCCTCGCTGGATTCTATAGGCGTTTTGTGAGAGATTTCAGCACCATTGCTGCACCTCTCAATGAGCTTACACGCAAGGATGTGCCTTTTACTTGGGGTACCGCACAGGAAGAAGCCTTCACCGTATTGAAAGATAAGTTAACACATGCTCCTTTGTTCCAACTTCCTGATTTTAATAAGACTTTTGAGCTTGAATGCGATGCTAGTGGGATTGGTTTGGGAGGTGTGTTATTACAAGATGCTAAACCTGTTGCTTACTTTTCTGAAAAATTGAGTGGGCCTAGTCTGAACTATTCTACTTATGATAAGGAATTATATGCTCTTGTTCGGACATTAGAAACTTGGCAACATTATTTATGGCCCAAAGAATTTGTTATACATTCTGATCATGAATCTTTGAAACACATAAGAAGTCAAGCAAAACTTAATCGTAGACATGCTAAGTGGGTTGAATTTATTGAGACTTTCCCTTATGTCATTAAACACAAGAAGGGGAAAGATAATATTATTGCTGATGCTTTGTCTCGTCGTTATACTATGCTTTCACAACTTGACTTCAAGATTTTCGGTTTAGAGACAATCAAAGATCAATACGTAAATGATGCGGAATTTAAAGATGTATTGCAGAATTGTAGAGAGGGTAGAACATGGAACAAGTTTGTGCTTAATGATGGATTTGTGTTCCGTTCTAACAAGCTATGCGTTCCAGCTAGCTCTATTCGTCTTTTGTTGTTGCAGGAGGCGCATGGAGGAGGATTAATGGGACACTTTGGCGTGAAGAAGACGGAGGACGTACTTGCTACACATTTCTTTTGGCCAAAGATGAGACGGGATGTTGAGCGTTTTGTTGCTCGCTGCACTACATGTCAAAAAGCTAAGTCACGACTCAATCCTCATGGTTTATACATGCCTTTACCTGTACCTAGTGTTCCGTGGGAGGACATATCCATGGACTTTGTTTTAGGCTTGCCTCGAACAAAGAATGGGAGGGATAGCATATTTGTTGTCGTGGATAGATTTTCTAAGATGGCACATTTTATACCATGTCATAAAAGCGATGATGCTGCTAATGTTGCTGATTTATTCTTTCGTGAGATTATTCGCTTACATGGTGTGCCCAATACTATTGTCTCGGATCGTGATACTAAGTTTCTTAGCCATTTTTGGAGATGCTTATGGGCTAAGTTGGGGACTAAACTACTTTTTAGTACTACATGTCATCCCCAAACTGATGGACAAACTGAAGTAGTCAATAGGACTTTGTCTACTATGCTTAGGGCTGTTTTAAAGAGTAACTTGAAACTGTGGGAGGAATGTTTACCTCATATTGAATTTGCTTATAATCGTTCATTGCATTCTACCACTAAAATGTGCCCTTTTGAGATTGTTTATGGTTTTCTACCTCGTGCACCTATTGATTTGCTACCTCTTCCATCTTCGGAGAAGGTTAATTTTGATGCTAAGCAACGTGCTGAATTGATATTAAAAATGCATGAGTTAACTAAAGAAAACATTGAGCGCATGAATGCTAGATACAAGCTTGCTGGTGATAGGGGTCGAAAGCATGTTGTGTTTGAACCCGGAGATCTTGTTTGGTTACATCTACGTAAAGATAGGTTTCCTGATTTGCGCAAGTCTAAGTTAATGCCTCGAGCTGATGGTCCCTTTAAGGTTTTGCAGAAAATTAATGATAATGCATATAAACTTGAGCTACCTGCAGCCTTTGGGGTTAGTCCCACATTTAATATTGCAGATTTGAAGCCTTATTTGGGAGAAGATGATGAGCTTCCGTCGAGGACGACTTCAATTCAAGAAGGGGAGGATGATGAGGACATCCCTACTAATGTTACACCCATATCCTCACCAACTACACATATTGGACCAGTTACTAGAGCTCGTGCACGTCAACTAAATTATCAGGTACTTTCGTTTCTTACGAATCCTTCTATTGTTCATGAACATATAATACTGCCTAAATTAGATACTTTTGTTTTGCTTATGAATGAAGGACCTAGCATGGACAAGAAGGATGGTCATTGGAGCGGGATCAAGCATGGAGAAGAAGGTGCGCGCGCGGGAAAGGACAGCGGAGCTTCCAGTGGTGATTATCGCACTTTGAAGCCACCATAAGGCGCGCATGAAGTCTTGGACGAAATACGCGAGATGCCACTTCATTATTTTCGTCCAAGGGCAATTATAGGTGCTGCGTCACCTTAATATTGGGCTGGGCCCATGAAATTTCGAAATACCACCTTATAGGCTGTTTTTAGAGTCCGTATGTGTGGGGAAACCGAGTTAGGGTTGTTTTCGGACCCCACCTCCAAGGGGTCACGAAAATCCCCTCTGTTCCCCCATATATACAGCCCTTAGGGCGTCGTTTAGACTGGGGTTTTAATTAGATATAAGTTAGCCATAGCCGCAACTTCGAGCTCTTCGTTTGTGTCATCCGACCAGGCCAAGACCTCATTGGAACCCCAACTTTCGTAATCATTCATCTTATATTCGCAATATCCAGATTGCAATTCTTAGTTCTTGCTTGTTCTTCGATTGCTTGCAGGAATTAGACCTTCGTGGTCAGGTTGATCGTGCATCCGCGGGATCAATAACCTCTCGGATTTGGTTTAGCGATCGCTAAGGCGCAACGTCTTCGCACGTTAGTAGTCGGATCGTGAAAGTCGCCTCCACCATAATCGATCTCCACCATCTCATCGAAACATCGGGACACCTTCGCCTCTATCATTACTATTCGTTATCGTCATCCTATTCCTAGGTTAGATGATATGCTTGATGAATTAAGTGGCTCTACCATGTTTTCCAAAGTTGATTTGCGTAGTGGATACCATCAAATTCGCATGAAATTAGGAGATGAATGGAAAACGGCTTTTAAAACTAAGTTTGGATTATATGAGTGGTTAGTCATGCCTTTTGGGTTAACTAATGCACCTAGCACTTTCATGAGATTAATGAACGAGGTTTTACGTGCTTTCATTGGACGATTTGTGGTAGTCTATTTTGATGATATACTGATTTATAGCAAATCTTTGGAGGAACATTTGGATCATTTACGTGCTGTTTTTATTGCTCTACGTAATGCACGTTTATTTGGTAACCTTGGGAAGTGCACCTTTTGCACCGACCGAGTATCGTTTCTTGGCTATGTTGTTACTCCACAGGGTATTGAAGTTGATACAGCCAAGATCGAGGCGATTGAGAGTTGGCCGCAGCCCAAAACGGTCACACAAGTGCGAAGTTTTCTTGGCCTCGCTGGATTCTATAGGCGTTTTGTGAGAGATTTCAGCACCATTGCTGCCCCTCTCAATGAGCTTACACGCAAGGATGTGCCTTTTACTTGGGGTACCGCACAGGAAGAAGCTTTCACGGTATTGAAAGATAAGTTAACACATGCTCCTTTGCTCCAACTTCCTGATTTTAATAAGACTTTTGAGCTTGAATGCGATGCTAGTGGGATTGGTTTGGGAGGTGTGTTATTACAAGATGCTAAACCTGTTGCATACTTTTCTGAAAAATTGAGTGGGCCTAGTCTGAACTATTCTACTTAGGATAAGGAATTATATGCTCTTGTTCGGACATTAGAAACTTGGCAACATTATTTATGGCCCAAAGAATTTGTTATACATTCTGATCATGAATCTTTGAAACACATAAGAAGTCAAGCAAAACTTAATCGTAGACATGCTAAGTGGGTTGAATTTATTGAGACTTTCCCTTATGTCATTAAACACAAGAAGGGGAAAGATAATATTATTGCTGATGCTTTGTCTCGTCGTTATACTATGCTTTCACAACTTGACTTCAAGATATTCGGTTTAGAGACAATCAAAGAACAATATGCAAATGATGCGGAATTTAAAGATGTATTGCAGAATTGTAGAGAGGGTAGAACATGGAACAAGTTTGTGCTTAATGATGGATTTGTGTTCCGTTCTAACAAGCTATGCATTCCAGCTAGCTCTATTCGTCTTTTGTTGTTGCAGGAGGCGCATGGAGGAGGATTAATGGGAAATTTTGGCGTGAAAAAGACGGAGGACGTACTTGCTACACATTTCTTTTGGCCAAAGATGAGACGGGATGTTGAGCGTTTTGTTGCTCGCTGCACTACATGTCAAAAAGCTAAGTCACGACTCAATCCTCATGGTTTATACATGCCTTTACCTGTACCTAGTGTTCCGTGGGAGGACATATCCATGGACTTTGTTTTAGGCTTGCCTCGAACAAAGAAGGGGAGGGATAGCATATTTGTTGTCGTGGATAGATTTTCTAAGATGGCACATTTTATACCATGTCATAAAAGCGATGATGCTGCTAATGTTGCTGATTTATTCTTTGGAGAGATTATTCGTTTACATGGTGTGCCCAATACTATTGTCTCGGATCGTGATACTAAGCTTCTTAGCCATTTTTGGAGATGCTTATGGGCTAAGGTGGGGACTAAACTACTTTTTAGTACTACATGTCATCCCCAAACTGATGGACAAACTGAAGTGGTCAATAGGACATTGTCTACTATGCTTAGGGCTGTTTTAAAAAGTAACTTGAAACTGTGGGAAGAATGTTTACCTCATATTGAATTTGCTTATAATCGTTCAGTGCATTCTACCACTAAAATGTGCCCTTTTGAGATTGTTTATGGTTTTCTACCTCGTGCACCTATTGATTTGCTGCCTCTTCCATCTTCGGAGAAGGTGAATTTTGATGCTAAGCAACGTGCTGAGTTGATATTAAAAATGCATGAGTTAACTAAAGAAAACATTGAGCGCATGAATGCTAGATACAAGCTTGCTGGTGATAGGGGTCGAAAGCATGTTGTATTTGAACCAGGAGATCATGTTTGGTTACATCTACGAAAAGATAGGTTTCCTGATTTGCGCAAGTCTAAGTTAATGCCACGAGCTGATGGTCCCTTTAAGGTTTTACAGAAAATTAATGATAATGCATATAAACTTGAGCTACCTGCAGATTTTGGGGTTAGTCCCACATTTAACATTGCAGATTTGAAACCTTATTTGGGAGAAGATGATGAGCTTCCGTCGAGGACGACTTCAATTCAAGAAGGGGGGGATGATGAGGACATCCCTACTAATGTTACATCCATACCCTCACCAACTACACATACTGGACCAGTTACTAGAGCACGTGCACGTCAACTAAATTATCAGGTACTTTCGTTTCTTGCGAATCCTTCTATTGTTCATGAACATATGATGCTGCCTAAATTAGATACTTTTGTTTTGCTTATGAATGAAGGACCTAGCATGGACAAGAAGGATGGTCATTGGAGCGGGATCAAGAATGGAGAAGAAGGTGTGCGCGGGGGAAAGTACAGTGGAGCTTCCAGTGGGGATTTTCGCACGTTGAAGCCACCATAAGGCATGCATGAAGGCTTGGACGGAATACACGAGATGCCACTTCATTATTTTCGTCCAAGAGCAATTATAGGTGCTGCGTCACCTTAATATTGGGCTGGGCCCATGTAATTTCGAAATACCACATTATAGGCAGTTTTTAGAGTCCGTATGTGTGGGGAAACCGAGTTAGGGTTGTTTTCGGACCCCACCTCCAAGGGGTCACGAAAATCCCCTCTGTTCCCCCATATATACAGCCCTTAGGGCGTCGTTTAGACTTGGGTTTTAATTAGATTAAAGTTAGCCATAGCCGCAACTTCGAGCTCTTCGTTTGTGTCATCCGACCAGGCCAAGACCTCATTGGAACCCCAACTTTCGTAATCATTCATCTTATATTCGCAATATCCAGATTGCAATTCTTAGTTCTTGCTTGTTCTTCGATTGCTTGCAGGAATTAGACCTTCGTGGTTAGGTTGATCGTGCATCCGCGGGATCAATAACCTCTCGGAGTTGGTTTAGCGATCACTAAGGCGCAACGTCCTCGCACGTTCGTAGTCGGGTCGTGAAAGTCTACTCCACCAAAAATCGATCTCCATCATCTCATCGAAACATCGGGACACCTTCGCCTCTATCATTTGGTCGCCAGAGCCGCCGTCCCGCGCGTCGCCGCCGCGACGGGTTGCCACCGGCGACTAGCCGCCGGCGAGATGACGTGTACGTCATTATATTAGTGCTAATCCCACCCATAGTGACGCTGACATGTGGGCCCTGCCCCCTGCTAATCACCAGTTTAGTTTAAATTAAAACAAAAAGTTTTAATTAACCACAGAGAGAATGACATGTGGGTCCTAGTCGTCAGTGGCCCCCTGACGTCAGCATGACCTCATGCTGATGCAGTAAATGCTTTTCTAATTAAAACAATTCCAGAAATTGGAAGAAAATACTCTAAACTTTGAAAATTCATAGAAAATTCATATTAACTCCAAATTTAACATATAATATATGAAAAATGATCAGGAGAAAATAATCTATCCAAATATACAACTTTAAACTATGTTTGAGTTGATTTTAAAATGGGACCAGTAGCATTTGCTATTTGGTTTAATTGGAATTTAATCAAATTAAATTCAAATGCTTTTGCAATTTGAACCTGAGCAACATACCCCAATTCACTTGAACATCAGAGGCATATCATACACATGTCAAGATGAATTACATTGATCAAACAATAGCATTTATAACTTGGCTAAAATGAATTCAAATTGGAGTTTGAATTTGCAATTTCATTTGCATTATACTCCATTTAAATGGAATTGCCTCACACATCAGAAGAATATACATCCAGTTTCAACCTTCAACCATGTGATTGTGCATTGTACTTATTGTGCTCCCTTGCTTGTTGTTTGTTGAGTAGAGGTGGAGCCGAAACAGGAGGCATCCCCCTTCGTTGAAGATCCCGAGACTGAACCTCGTCAGCAAGGGAAGCAAACCCCCATTGATCATGTCGATAAAATCCCACTTCCCTCTCATGTCCCGCTTATGCATTGTATAGGATGATTACCATGCTACGTTTCTACCGCATAGATGAACCCATTCCTTTGCATGACCTATCATTTGTCACAGTAGTAAGCAAACCACAATCCTAGCAAATGTAGGAGTTGATTCATATCATGTGACCCCTGCAATTGTTACTGCTTATTGCATGCTTAGAGTGTTACAATGTTGATATTGTTATGTGAGTCGGGATGGTAGTGATCATGTTGATGTTGGTGGAAATGTGTTGGTGAATCTACCCTAATACAAGGTTAACGATGAGAGGCTGTGTAGGAGTACACAGTGGGTTGTTTCGTTGAACACCGCCTTAAGCCCGAGTTCTTTTGTGGTGATCCAAGCTGAAGAGTACCACGACATGTTGGGCAAACGGATCCCCGCTCAACCTACTAACTCACCACTTCTCAGTTCAATGACTCGCAGTAGTTCGGAGTTCTGGTAGGTTTGTGGCCTGGATGCAAGGTGAGAGAATGGCTCAACTGAGACCGGCTTATGCACCACGCACACATCTTCTGGGACCACTTCGGTAAACCGACCGGGCTACGAATGTGGAAACCATCCCAGATAGGCGTCTTCATTGAACTGAGTTGGCTGTGAGGTAAAAGTTGTGGAGATTATCCTCGCCGACACCCGCTTGAAGGGTGACGAGATCCTGGCGGTAACTGATGGTTTCATGTGTGTAGCAGTACAACCCTACAGGGTTAATAAACTATTCGAATAGCCGCGTCCGCGGTAAGGGACTACTTGGAAAGCTGTGCCGGATTATTAGACAACTTGAACTGGATACTTATAAAACTTGCCAAGATAAGCGTGAGTGCTATGGCGTGCTTTCTCGTGGGGAAGTCGAGGAAGGAACCATAGTGGTGTATTTGGTTGGAGACATGTAGTGGACTCGTGTACGCTTCTTACCTCAAGTCTGGTACTCGTAGTTCAGGGCTAGCCAAGTCAAAGCTGGCACTTCTGCATTTGAACCCCACCTCCCTTTACCTTGATACATGTGCATGAGCAGTATAGTTCCTACGTAAGTCTTGCTGAGTACGACTTTGTACTCATGTTTTCTTATTCAATGTTTTAGATGAACCCACTGACCCCGAAGGTGGATTCTTCATCGAGCTCGACGACTGAAGACCAAGCTAGTGTAGTCCCAGTCAGACGACTGGTTCCCTCGTGGAGGGCTTGTGTTTAAATAAGGCTTCTTAAGCCATTTGTTAAACTTGTCTGTACTCAGACCTACTTTGCTTCCGCTTGTTTATTGTAATGTTGGATCACAGACTTGTGATCTCTGTGTGCACACTGTGAGAGTTATCAATAAAATGTATACTTTGTAGAGAATTGCAATGATACCTGTTGTTCATGCAAGGCATGTGTGCTGCGTGTATGTTTATAACATGCATGTCTTTGTATGGGTTTTCGAGACCTTAGTTGTGATCTGGCTGGCGGTCTTTTATACACCAAGTGGCCCTTAGATGTGCACAGCTTGGGGCATCGCGATGCGATTGCTCGAGACTCCGTCTCGTGCACACTTTGATGTATGATCGAGCCCGCCCTAGACCCCGACTAAGTGATCAGGCTGGAGTAAGTCTATGTAAGAACTATGAGATAGTCGATAGTATGGTTGAGGCGACTTGTCTGTGAATATGGGATTTCATCACCCATATCATTTAGACTTGTGTGCGGACGATGAGGACCCATCTCAGTTGATCATCCGGCCTGGATGGGATGCCCCTCACGTACGATGCTTTTCGAGACGTTCTGTGCTTGGCCTTGTCTGCTTAGACAAGTGGGTACGGTTCTCGGCTCTCCATATGACTATGTCGTAGCGGGACTTGCATACGCTAACCCCGGGTCCCGACATGTATGCTTTTACATTTGTAATGCAAAGAAAACGGTGAGAAATTTGGATACGTGTGCTAGTGGACACTATCCCGCAGCCCGTTCGCCCTGTATGAACATTGGGTGTGGCCTTTTACGGTTCTTGTCCAGGAAAATATCCTCCACCCCGTACACGCCCCACTACCGACCCCGGCCTGCACCTTCACCACATCTCCCGTTCGTCCTCCGGCCCTAGATTCCTGCTTTATTTCCTAGTCCTCTAAAGCCTACATTCGTGTCGGGAGAAGGGGGAGGTGGAGGACTCGATGGAGGCTAAACCAATGACGTCAGTCGACCCCTCCGCCCTTCGTCGAGCCGTCGCTCCTTGCGGTAGGTGGAGGATGCGGCGGGGGAAAATCAGAGAAAGGTAGCTCGATTCCTCCACCCGTCGATGAGCCGTTGAGCATCGTGGGAGGTGGAGGATGCGGCGGAGGCATAGCGGATGACTGCAGCCAAACCATCCCTCCGCCCGTTGACAGGTTGTCGAGCCCTGTGGGAGGTGGAGGACGGTGTAGATACATAACGGACAACGTCGACGATAGCCAAATTCCTCCGCCTGTTGACGAGTCGTCGAGCCTTCTGCGAGGTGGAGGATGCGGCAGAGGCGACATCAGCTTGATCCCTCCGCCTGCCGTGGAGCCGTTGCGCCGTGTGAAGAGGCCGTGCTATATTGAAGTTGACGGCAAGGGCTAGGTGACCTGCTACCTCAAAGAACACATCTATCCGTCATCAAAGATGATGTACAAGGCTCAGATCGAGCTGGACGCCGTGTAGGATGAGCTGTTGGCCGTATCGGAGGTCGCCGTCGCCGATCGCTTCGACAAGGCGCTACACGAGTACAAGCTCGCCTACAACCTCTACCAGGCGACGAGATTTTCCTTCCCCGTAGCGTGCAAGCCTTGAGTCTGCTTTAACCGCCGTCTTCATGAGCCGTCGTCGATCATCGCCTCCAGGTTCCAGTCCTATCTAGTTTAAGTTTTAAGTTTTAAGTTTTTATGGTTTTAGTCAAGGAAGAACTCCAGTGTATCGCGGTGATGAACTATGTAGCGGCGAACCTGTAATAAATCTTTTGCATTGTTTGCATGATTTGTTCTCAGCCGTTGCAGACTTCACCGCAAAATATTACTACTCCGCGTCTAGCTACTAGCAGCTAGCCTCGGGACTATCCACACGCACAATACGGTGATTAGACGGGAGAGGCGTGGCGTGCAAATAGGTTTGACTAGACGACAGTGTGGAAGGAGCACGCGCGCACCAGCGCTCCTCACCGGGACGAGTGCTAGCTCACCTTGAGACATGGCGTTTGATGTTAAACCCCTCCCCCTCACCGCTCCCAAATACTACTACCTGTTCTTCCTTCTTTCACATCGCAAGCTCGAAGCCACATGAACAAGTGCAATTATTTTCCAAGCTTGGCTCGCTAGCTCTGCGATTATGAGACGGGAGAGGCGTGGTGTGTTCTCAGGTTTGACTAGATGGCCACGTGCAAGGAGCACACACCACCGCTCATCACCAACTCCTCCAAGCCTTCTACCGTAAGGCAAATACTATTCCTCCTCGCAAAATGGAGCGAGAAATCTGCAATAAAAATCCTGGCACGAGCGGTCGCGCATTGCCAATAGTCTGTTTTAATGACCCGTGTGTTTTTCTTCATCTGTATCTGAACAAGGCTTTGCATCTGGCAATCAATCAAACAAGAGGAATACACGCATAGAATTCACTGACAACAGATTTTCATCGCATAACATAGATCTCCATTGCATAAAGGAGCATGGTTCCTTTTCTCGAATTAGTTCAACTATAAGAACTGACCCAAAATAAACCCTAAACTAGCGTCAAGTACGTACTGAAATAGCTTTCACCCTCGTATCTAGCCCATTTAAACTACGCTAGAAGTCCATCCACGATGTACTGATGAACCTAAAATATTTACTACCAGCTAAAAGCTCCCTGCCGCGCGTGCAGATCACTTCGATCCACCAGAGGAGAAACTCCTCCCTCTACGGGCATCCTCCTCCAGCCGCTCCCGATTCCCTATGGCGAAGCGCTCGTTTTCCTCGTACCTCGTCAGATCATGCTTATGATCTTCCTCTTCATGCAGGGAAGCTCATAGTGCCATAGCCATCTCGTTTGCGTCCTCCTGCGCGAGGAAGGCATTGTAGCACTCGAGGGTGTCGGCGTTGTCGTCGCCGATGCCCGGGGGACCCAGGGTGGCTCTCTCCGATGCCAGGATGGTGCTCGCCGGCCCTAGGATGGTGCTCGCCGGCGCCTGGATGTGCTCGCTGGCGCCTGAATGTGCTGACAAACGCCTGGATGTGCTCGCCGGCGCTTGCATGGTGCTCGTCGGCGCCTGCATGCCGCCCCCTGCGCCCGAACGCTGTTCCCCTCCTCCATAATGCTCCCCTCCTCCTGCCTGTCGCCCGCCATCGGCCGGATGGTTGATACACGAGATAACTTCTCGCACCTCGTTGGTTACCCCAAGTGGAAGGTGAGATGTAGCGTAGCGGCAAATTTCCCTTAGCGAAGATGCTAAGGTTTTAGAGTATCGAACCCGTAGGATTCCAACAGATACAAGAAGGTGGTGAAGTGAACAATGGCGCCGTTCACAACTCAAGATTTCTTATTTCACCTGGACCTGCACACACAACAGATAGCTTTGCTCCCAACGAGTTTAGAGTAGTTGTCAATTCCTCCGGCCTTGTTGTTTACAAAGGATAAAACGCACGGGATAATAATGATAGTGATAGCTACGGAAAAGTAAATACTGAAAGTAAATTGAAGATGTAAATAGTGTAGGAAATATGGACTGGGGTACTATGATGTTCACTAGTGATGTCTCTCTCCCAAAAGACGATAAAATAGCCATGCGAGGTGAACAAATTACAGCTGGGCAATTGACAGGATTATGTGCGCAAACCAATGCTAATTATGCTATAAAGAAAGGAAGAGGATCAAAAGCACGGGCAGTACGCCAAGAAAAGTAGACCGAAATCCATCTGCATCTACCTACTAATCATCCACCTTGAGATATCTATCCAGAACATCTCGCTGGTAATAAGTTGCGAATCCCACCCAAAGTGTAAACTCAAAGCAACAAACAACTGCATTAAAGAACTTTGCGTAAAGTAAACAATACTTGCACCCGCAAATACAAGCACCGTTGTTTTCCCGCTTGTGGCAACATCACATCCCCTAGACTCATGTTTCTGTCACTTAAGCTAGTCATCGGGAGGCATGAACCCGCAATCATGCATAACGCTCCCTCTTGGAGTCACTATCTACTACTTGGACAAAGCAATAAACAGCAACGGAGAACATGCAAGAATTACTCAAGAACATAAATATAAAAGAAGAGAATCAAATATATAACTCAATCACAATCTGAACATTATCTCATAATCCATCGGATCCTAGCAAACTCAACATAGCAACAGCAGAAAGATTACATAAGTTCCTCGATCATGTAGGCCAGCTCACGAGGTCTAATCCATGAAGAACAAAGAGGGGAGGAGAACATCACATAGCTACTGATCATAGACCCATGGTCCAAGGTGCACTACTCACGGTTAATCCGGGAAGCATCCATGGTGGTGGAGAAGCTTCCGGAGGTGATTTCTCCCTCCGACAGGGTGCCGGGTAGAGGTCTTCTGGTGCTCCCGATCTTGGAAGCGAGGCAGCGGCGGAACAGAGGAGAGATCGTGAAAAAGGGTTCCGTCCCCGAGGGTTTCTCGTCACGGGGAATAAATAGGCGAAAGGGGTCAGCCAGAGGTGGGCCAGGGGCTCCAGGCGCCCCCCTGGCGCGGCCAGGGGTGGGGTCGCGCCCTCTGGCCGCCTGGGGCCCCCTGGCTCCCCTCTGGCCCCTCTCGGGATCTTCGCGAAGCTTCCGGTACGCTGATTTTTCCTATATTTTTCCTGGAATTTTTATGGTACTTTTAATAAGGGGGAAACCTGAAATAGAAAAACAGCAGAAAACAGGAATTGGCACTGGGGTGCACTGAGTTAATAGGTTAGTACAAATATGATCAAAAGTGTCTGGAAGTTCATCAATATCATAGTAATATCACACAAAAGAGGCATGGAGCAAGCAGAAATTATAGATACGTTTTGGACGTATCAACATCCCCAAGCTTAATTCCTACTCGTCCTCGACTAGGTAAATGATAACAAGCATAATTTCTGTGGTGACATGCTAACAACCATATAAGAACTTTTAAGTAAAGAAATCAAGACATGTAATTCAATTCAAGTCATAACATGCAAGAGTATATATTTGGCATTGAAACAAGCAACATAAGAACATAAAGGTGCAAGAGCTCTCGCTGTCCGTGACTCGAATGTCTCCAAATGGTGTTTGCGTGCAAGAAAGGGGATAGGGATATACGAGAAAAAGTATTTTTGTGTTGAGAACTCAATCTACTAAAGTTTCACACTTGGTCTTCTTTGAAATCTTATCTTGACTCATCCCCAGACCACTAGCCAGGTACAAGTCAAAATGATCCACTCCTTTTCGACATTTTGAGCACTCATGCAATGGATGAGCGTAAGCAAGAAAGTTGACACTTAGGATGGAAAAGAGAGAATATGGTGGAGGAGGAAGACAAAAAGGGTGTGAAAGGCTCACATCAATGAGGACAATCATAGGCGAGAGAAAGACAAATGATAGATATGATGTGAGGAGTAGGGACCATGCAACGGAGGCACATATGAGCTAAGGTAAGCTCTCCAATGGAACTAGTGGGGGTGCATCCAACTTGCTTGCTCAAGAAGACCTAGAGCTCATTTGAGGAGGATCATCATTGGAATATACAAGCCAAGTTTTATAGTGTGAAGGTCCCCACATAGTTATATTCATGAATGATAATCTCTATGGAGTACAAGATATAAGAGGGAGTACGAGTGTGGTTCTCTCAAAAGGAATAGTGGTGTGCCCCCTTCTCTCTTTTTATTTCTTTTTCTCTTTTTTCTATTTTTTGTATTTTTTGGTGGCCTCAATGGCTCTTTCTATGTCTCTCATTTGTCCTCTTTGGGATCTTTTCCTCACTTTAGGGGCAACACTCTATATATTACAAAAGGTATAGAAGATCTTTCACACTTTACAAAGTACTCAAATCATAAAGAAGATGTAACTATCCTGATGTATGCAAATGTATGCCTCTGCCAGTGTAGCAGGATATGCAATGATACTAGCACGTCATGTAGCAATGATTAGGGAAAGGCCCAACTAGCATGCGGCTCATCGATCAAGCAAGTAGCATGTATGACATGAAGATCAAGTCATGAGAAGATGGATGTTGCATGGCAATATATCTCGGAAAGGCTATGGAAATGCCTTGATAGGTAGGTATGGTGGCTGTTTTGAGGAAGGATATAAGGAGGTTTATGATGAAAGAGCGTATCGTGCCAAGGGTTTGGATGTACCGGCGAAGGTGGACGCCAACTCTCGGAGTGAGAAGAAAGCAATGCACGACACAGGAAAGGCTAGAAAAATATGGGAAGGTGGAAGTGTCAACTTTCGAATACTCACATTAGTCCGAAGAACTCATGCACTTATTATCGATAACTCTCAATCTAATAAGGAGGTTTCACAAAGAGACCAGTACCCCGAGGAGGAGTCTATGGGTTTTTTTTTTATCCTTGCGCATCCTCGACTCATGGTACGTGAGTGTACTCTAATATTCGACCCCTCATAAGAGTAGTGATCCATCTAGTGGCTAGAGTTCTCAACTAATTTGTAGGTTTTGAAAATAAACACGGATTGCCAAAAATACGACATCTATCACTAATAGTCTAAAGCTCTTGACACCAAAAGTCCAAACATTACTCAAAACAACACCTCAAAACTATTGCAAGTTACTACTACAAAAGAATAGCAACCTCAATTACCTACTTCAAGTCAAGACACAAAACTTAGTGCAACAGGCAAACTCTCTAAACAAGATAAACATGAAAACTCAAGAGAGTTTCAGAAACAAACTAACAAAAGCTCTTTGCAAAGATAAGCATGAAAGCTAAGAGCAAAACATGACAGTAGCTATGAAAAGATAAAGAACACACACAGCAAAGATAAGCATGAAAAAAATACTATGTTGTGTTCTAGATTTTGGAAGTGGAGCGTGTTTCTCTCCCACACAAAGAAAGCTGGGTTCTAACTTGTTATGAATATCAAGCAAAGCTAAAGAAAACTAAAAATAAAACCTAAGAGCGAGACGCTCCAAGCATAACACATAACGCATGAAGCGATAAAAATATAGTGAAACGAGAGACAAACTGATGAGGACATCCCTACTAATGTTACACCCATACCCTCACCAACTACACATACTGGACCAGTTACTAGAGCACGTGCACGTCAACTAAATTATCAGGTACTTTCGTTTCTTGCGAATCCTTCTATTGTTCATGAACATATGATGCTGCCTAAATTAGATACTTTTGTTTTGCTTATGAATGAAGGACCTAGCATGGACAAGAAGGATGGTCATTGGAGCGGGATCAAGAATGGAGAAGAAGGTGCGCGCAGGGGAAAGTACAGTGGAGCTTCCAGTGGGGATTTTCGCACGTTGAAGCCACCATAAGGCATGCATGAAGGCTTGGAGGGAATACACGAGATGCCACTTCATTATTTTCGTCCAAGAGCAATTATAGGTGCTGCGTCACCTTAATATTGGGCTGGGCCCATGTAATTTCGAAATACCACATTATAGGCTGTTTTTAGAGTCCGTATGTGTGGGGAAACCGAGTTAGGGTTGTTTTCGGACCCCACCTCCAAGGGGTCACGAAAATCCCCTCTGTTCCCCCATATATACAGCCCTTAGGGCGTCGTTTAGACTTGGGTTTTAATTAGATTTAAGTTAGCCATAGCTGCAACTTCGAGTTCTTCGTTTGTGTCGTCCGACCAGGCCAAGACCGCATTGGAACCCCAACTTCTGTTAATCTTTCATCTTATATTCGCAATATCCAGATTGCAATTCTTAGTTCTTGCTTGTTCTTCGATTGCTTGCAGGAATTGACCTTCGTGGTCAGGTTGATCGTGCATCCGCGGGATCAATAACCTCTCGGAGTTGGTTTAGCGATTGCTAAGGCGCAACGTCTTCGCACGTTCGTAGTCGGGTCGTGAAAGTCTACTCCACCAAAAATCGATCTCCATCCTCTCATCGAAACATCGGGACACCTTCGCCTCTATCAAGTGGTATCAGATTTCCAGGTTGCTCGGTGAGATTTACCAGTTTTCATAGTCTAGATTGGTTCTGTTCTTCATACCTACAGTCCACGAAAAAGCCAACAAAAAAAAATTAGGGTTAGATCATCACGTCCCAAGACAGTCCTAGCCTTTGTCCAGTTTTCTTTTCAGTACTTGCTTTGTTGAATTTACGGTTGCATCGTTGTGTCAAGTTGCTGATCTTAGCGTCTAGTTCCCTTAGAGTTTCGAGTTCTGATCACAGTTTGTCACACCGCCGCCGCACAGCAGTACACCGCCACGTTTCCGCCAATCTGAGTCCAGATACACCACCACGTTCCGCCAAGTCGAGTCCATATACAGCACCACGACCTACCAATCCGAGTTGAGTTCCATCACCTGTTCGGTTTGTGATCTCTCCGTAGCCAGATTAGTTTTGATTTGATTAGAGTCGGATTTCACCAATCTTTTGTCGTACGTATAAGAGGGTGATTTCCAAAAAAAAAAAAAAAAAAAAAAAAAAAAATTCGGAGCAGTTTTTAGGCCAAAAATTTCGTGCCCATACGTTCCTTAGGTCCAGAAACTCGTTTTGAGACGTTCGCCACCATAGTGATTTTTTCGCACTTTTTCAGCCACCGCAGTCCCGCATCGCACCAAAAAAAAAAAAAGAGCAAAAAAAAAAAAAAAAAGAGGAAAAAAAAAATCAGAGTGTGCTTCTCAGTTGATTACGTGCCGCGCCGTGCTTTCGTTGGTGTTTTAGGCTCGCGTCTCTAGTACGGTCTAGCCTAGGATCAGCACAGTACCGACGTTGAGTGTTTATTCAACTTTGCATCTCTGTTTTGATTACTGTTGAGCTTTTTGCTACCATATTTGTCAAGCCTACCTACAGCTCCACATATATCCTACATCGTGCGTTTTGACACCTCCTGGCCATCGCTCTACCATATCTCTGAGAGTTTTGACCCGTTGGTTGTACATCACCACCTGCTGCTAGGTAAGAATCGGTAAGAACGTAAGAAAAGCTTGACGGAGTTGTGCTTTCCACCACCCCACATCCATCCCATTAGTAGAAGTAGGATCATATTCCTGTGTGTTTTCTATTTCTGCTAACCATGCCAGGATCACATGATGAAGTGGCGCGGGATGCACCCGATTGGGAGAACATGACAAACAAGGAGCTACATGATAAATTTGCACGTATGATGTCTCAACAGGTGCAGGACATCGAGACCAGATTTACAGAGGCGATTGATGGCGTGGAGAAGATGATCGACACCAAGCTCGACGCCAAGTTTACTGAGTTGATCGCACGCCTACCTTCCGCACAGCCACAGCCACCGCCACTACCACGTGCACGACGTATTCTGTTTCCGCGAGGACAAGCTGCTGGTATTGGTGCTCCTCCTGCTGCTGCAGTTGCTGCTACTGCTGCTGCTGCTTCTGACGTCAGCCAGGACGACAACTACGAGGGTGATTACGAGGAGGAGGTGGCACAGGAAGCGGCCTATGAGCAGCCAGCTGGACGTCCACGTCCCAACATTCGCCACGGTCGACACCAACCACCCCCTTAGGTACGCGATGATGAACATGTGCCTAAACTTAAATTGAATCTTAAGCCGTTTGAGGGTAGATATATTCCTGATGCTTATCTTACTTGGGAGTTAGAAACTGAACAACGTTTTACATGTTTACAATATCCTGAGAATAGACGTGTTACTGCTGCTGTTTGTGAATTCACGGGCTTTGCATCTATTTGGTGGTCTGAACATTGTAGATTGCATGCTAATAAAATTCCAACTACTTGGGCTGCTTTAAAAGATGCTATGCGTACTCGCTGGGTTCCTCCTTATTATCAACGTGAATTGTTACAAAAATTACAGCGTTTGAGACAAGGAAAAAATTCTGTAGAGGAATATTATCAAGAATTACAAACTGGATTGATTAGATGTGGCCTAGTAGAGGATAATGAAGCTATGCTTGCACGTTTTATGGGTGGCTTAAACAGGGAGATACAAACTATTCTAGAATACAAGGACTTTGCTACTATCACTCGTTTGTTTCATCTTGCTTGTAAAGCTGAACGTGAAGTGCAGGATCGACAGGCCGCTACGAGACCTAACTTTTCTGCAGGACGAAATACATCATGGACATCGCGTGGACCTTCTACATCCACACGTCCTGCTGCGCCACCATCTACTTCAGCCGCTCATTCTTACAGGGAGCCACCAAAACAGCTAGCACCACCATTCAAGGGTGCACAGAGTGGTCCAGCGGCGAGTTCTTCTTCATCCATGGCGTCCACAGGGCAAACACGAGATCGTGATATTAAATGTCGCAGGTGCCAAGGTGGAGGTCACTTCGCAAAGGACTGTCCCTCCAAGCGTGTGATGACTATTACGGCGGATGGTGGGTATGAGTCAGCGAGTGACTATGATGAGGAGACTCTAGTTCTCATTGCTCATGAGGAACAGGGTGCCCATGATGATGCTCATGATATAGAGTATATGACTCCTGATGATGCAGATAAATATGCTAGTTTGGTGGCTCAACGTGTATTAAGTGTGCAGGTAACGAAGGCCGAGCAAAACCAGAGGCATAATTTGTTCCACACAAAGGGAGTGGTGAAAGAACGTTCGGTTCGCATCATCATTGACGGAGGGAGTTGCAACAACTTGGCTAGCATGGAGTTGGTGGAGAAGCTATCTCTCACCACAAGACCACACCCCCATCCGTACTATATTCAGTGGTTTAACAATAGTGGTAAGATTAAGGTAACGCGTTCTGTTCGTGTGCACTTTAGCATTGCTGCATATGCTGATTATGTTGATTGTGATGTGGTACCCATGCAAGCATGCTCTCTTTTACTTGGTAGACCATGGCAATTTGATAGGAATGTTGTACACCATGGTAGGACAAATCAGTTTACTCTAGTTCATCAGGATAAAAATATTGCTTTACTTCCTATGTCTCCTGAACAAATTGTGAAAGATGATCTTGCTAGAGCTAGTAAAGCAAAACAGGAGAAAAATAAGAGTGAGAATGAGATAGCAGCCAAAGAATTTGAGCAACAACATAAGACTAATAGCAAATCTTCTTCTGCTGTTTCTAATGAAATTAAATTGACTAGTCCAACTTTGCTTGCTACTAAGGTTGATATTTCAGATTTGGATGTTAGTCAATATGTGTGCTATGCTTTTGTGTGCAAAGAAGCTTTGTTTTCATTTGAGGAATTGCCTCCTTCTTTGCCTCCTGTTGTCACTGACCTTTTGCAGGAGTTTATTGACGTCTTTCCACAAGACGTACCACCGGGATTACCACCTATTCGAGGGATTGAGCATCAGATTGACTTAATTCCCGGTGCTTCGTTGCCCAACCGTGCGCCATACCGTACCAATCCAGAGGAGACGAAGGAGATTCAGCGTCAAGTACAAGAGCTACTCGACAAAGGTTACATACGTGAGTCCCTTAGTCCTTGTGCTGTACCTGTTATATTAGTGCCTAAAAAGGATGGAACATGGCGTATGTGTGTTGATTGTCGAGCCATTAATAATATTACTATTCGTTATCGTCATCCTATTCCTAGGTTAGATGATATGCTTGATGAATTAAGTGGCTCTACCATGTTTTCCAAAGTTGATTTGCGTAGTGGATACCATCAAATTCGCATGAAATTAGGAGATGAATGGAAAACGGCTTTTAAAACTAAGTTTGGATTATATGAGTGGTTAGTCATGCCTTTTGGGTTAACTAATGCACCTAGCACTTTCATGAGATTAATGAACGAGGTTTTACGTGCTTTCATTGGACGATTTGTGGTAGTCTATTTTGATGATATACTGATTTATAGCAAATCTTTGGAGGAACATTTGGATCATTTACGTGCTGTTTTTATTGCTCTACGTAATGCACGTTTATTTGGTAACCTTGGGAAGTGCACCTTTTGCACCGACCGAGTATCGTTTCTTGGCTATGTTGTTACTCCACAGGGTATTGAAGTTGATAAAGCCAAGATCGAGGCGATTGAGAGTTGGCCGCAGCCCAAAACGGTCACACAAGTGAGGAGTTTTCTTGGCCTCGCTGGATTCTATAGGCGTTTTGTGAGAGATTTCAGCACCATTGCTGCCCCTCTCAATGAGCTTACACGCAAGGATGTGCCTTTTACTTGGGGTACCGCACAGGAAGAAGCTTTCACGGTATTGAAAGATAAGTTAACACATGCTCCTTTGCTCCAACTTCCTGATTTTAATAAGACTTTTGAGCTTGAATGCGATGCTAGTGGGATTGGTTTGGGAGGTGTGTTATTACAAGATGCTAAACCTGTTGCATACTTTTCTGAAAAATTGAGTGGGCCTAGTCTGAACTATTCTACTTATGATAAGGAATTATATGCTCTTGTTCGGACATTAGAAACTTGGCAACATTATTTATGGCCCAAAGAATTTGTTATACATTCTGATCATGAATCTTTGAAACACATAAGAAGTCAAGCAAAACTTAATCGTAGACATGCTAAGTGGGTTGAATTTATTGAGACTTTCCCTTATGTCATTAAACACAAGAAGGGGAAAGATAATATTATTGCTGATGCTTTGTCTCGTCGTTATACTATGCTTTCACAACTTGACTTCAAGATATTCGGTTTAGAGACAATCAAAGAACAATATGCAAATGATGCGGAATTTAAAGATGTATTGCAGAATTGTAGAGAGGGTAGAACTTGGAACAAGTTTGTGCTTAATGATGGATTTGTGTTCCGTTCTAACAAGCTATGCATTCCAGCTAGCTCTATTCGTCTTTTGTTGTTGCAGGAGGCGCATGGAGGAGGATTAATGGGACATTTTGGCGTGAAAAAGACGGAGGACGTACTTGCTACACATTTCTTTTGGCCAAAGATGAGACGGGATGTTGAGCGTTTTGTTGCTCGCTGCACTACATGTCAAAAAGCTAAGTCACGACTCAATCCTCATGGTTTATACATGCCTTTACCTGTACCTAGTGTTCCGTGGGAGGACATATCCATGGACTTTGTTTTAGGCTTGCCTCGAACAAAGAAGGGGAGGGATAGCATATTTGTTGTCGTGGATAGATTTTCTAAGATGGCACATTTTATACCATGTCATAAAAGCGATGATGCTGCTAATGTTGCTGATTTATTCTTTGGAGAGATTATTCGTTTACATGGTGTGCCCAATACTATTGTCTCGGATCGTGATACTAAGTTTCTTAGCCATTTTTGGAGATGCTTATGGGCTAAGTTGGGGACTAAACTACTTTTTAGTACTACATGTCATCCCCAAACTGATGGACAAACTGAAGTGGTCAATAGGACATTGTCTACTATGCTTAGGGCTGTTTTAAAAAGTAACTTGAAACTGTGGGAAGAATGTTTACCTCATATTGAATTTGCTTATAATCGTTCAGTGCATTCTACCACTAAAATGTGCCCTTTTGAGATTGTTTATGGTTTTCTACCTCGTGCACCTATTGATTTGCTGCCTCTTCCATCTTCGGAGAAGGTGAATTTTGATGCTAAGCAACGTGCTGAATTGATATTAAAAATGCATGAGTTAACTAAAGAAAACATTGAGCGCATGAATGCTAGATACAAGCTTGCTGGTGATAGGGGTCGAAAGCATGTTGTTTTTGAACCAGGAGATCTTGTTTGGTTACATCTACGAAAAGATAGGTTTCCTGATTTGCGCAAGTCTAAGTTAATGCCACGAGCTGATGGTCCCTTTAAGGTTTTACAGAAAATTAATGATAATGCATATAAACTTGAGCTACCTGCAGATTTTGGGGTTAGTCCCACATTTAACATTGCAGATTTGAAACCTTATTTGGGAGAAGATGATGAGCTTTCGTCGAGGACGACTTCAATTCAAGAAGGGGAGGATGATGAGGACATCCCTACTAATGTTACACCCATACCCTCACCAACTACACATACTGGACCAGTTACTAGAGCACGTGCACGTCAACTAAATTATCAGGTACTTTCGTTTCTTGCGAATCCTTCTATTGTTCATGAACATATGATGCTGCCTAAATTAGATACTTTTGTTTTGCTTATGAATGAAGGACCTAGCATGGACAAGAAGGATGGTCATTGGAGCGGGATCAAGAATGGAGAAGAAGGTGCGCGCAGGGGAAAGTACAGTGGAGCTTCCAGTGGGGATTTTCGCACGTTGAAGCCACCATAAGGCATGCATGAAGGCTTGGAGGGAATACACGAGATGCCACTTCATTATTTTCGTCCAAGAGCAATTATAGGTGCTGCGTCACCTTAATATTGGGCTGGGCCCATGTAATTTCGAAATACCACATTATAGGCTGTTTTTAGAGTCCGTATGTGTGGGGAAACCGAGTTAGGGTTGTTTTCGGACCCCACCTCCAAGGGGTCACGAAAATCCCCTCTGTTCCCCCATATATACAGCCCTTAGGGCGTCGTTTAGACTTGGGTTTTAATTAGATTTAAGTTAGCCATAGCTGCAACTTCGAGTTCTTCGTTTGTGTCGTCCGACCAGGCCAAGACCGCATTGGAACCCCAACTTCTGTTAATCTTTCATCTTATATTCGCAATATCCAGATTGCAATTCTTAGTTCTTGCTTGTTCTTCGATTGCTTGCAGGAATTGACCTTCGTGGTCAGGTTGATCGTGCATCCGCGGGATCAATAACCTCTCGGAGTTGGTTTAGCGATTGCTAAGGCGCAACGTCTTCGCACGTTCGTAGTCGGGTCGTGAAAGTCTACTCCACCAAAAATCGATCTCCATCCTCTCATCGAAACATCGGGACACCTTCGCCTCTATCACAAACTGATAATTGTCGATGGAGAAGGGGATGCACGGGGGCATCCCAAGCTTAGACGCTTGAGTCTCCTTGAATATTTCTTGGGGTGCATGGGGGCATCCCCAAGCTTGAACGCTTGACACTTCTTAATCTTCTTTCATCATCTTCCCTCGCACACTTGAAAACTCCCTTCATACATACTCATCATAATCTGATTAGCGAGGTTAGTACCCATAATAAAATAAAAAAATTCTCTACTAGAAATAAGGATAATCTTTAAGAGCTACTGTTTATCAAGATTTCCAAAAAAAAATTTGCAAAGAAAAAGCAAGCTTAAGGTTTGCAAAACGAAGGAAAGGCAAAAGAGGACAGAATCTGTAAAAAACAGACCAGCAGGTAGTAAAGAATTTTTTAGGGATATTTCTGCAACTCAAATCAAAAAACTCAGAACATACGGAAGTTTTGTAATTGTATGGAGCACGCTGTGTAAAAAATTCAGCTCAAAAAGATGAACTGGAATTTTTCTCTGATTTTTCTAGTCACGAGGACAGAATCTGTTTTCTGGACAGCATGTCACAACTTTCACTTCCCTTGTCGTATGAGGCTATAAAAGGCACAAAGCTTGAAAAGTAAAGATACAATGATGTTTCTACAGGTAGTAACAATCATCAAGACCACTAAAAACAGAAGAAAAACAAAAAGGAAAACCTAAATTCGTTGCGGGCTGCCTCCCGAAAGCGCTTCTTTAAAGCCATTAGCTAGGCTTAATGCAAAATAGATCAAGTCTTTTCAAGAAAATAACTAGCCCGTGTGACGGACTCAAAAGGAAACTTAATATTTTTTCCTAGGGAAGTGCTCCATCCCTTTCTTGAGAGGGAATTGGAATTTTATAATCCCTTCTTTCATATCAATAACAGCACCCACGGTGCGAAGAAAAGGACGTCCCAAAATAATTGGACAAGAAGGTTCATATTCAATGTCCATAATAGTAAAATCAACGGGAACATAATTTTCATTGACAATGATAAGAACATCATCTATCTTCCCCAAAGGTTTCTTTATGGAAGAATCGACGAGACGAACACCAAAAGAACAAGCATCAAAAGGTTTCAATTCAAATATATGATACATTCTTTTGGGCATAACGGAGGTACTAGCTCCAACATCACATAAAGCATAGCAAGAAAAGTTATTCAACTTAATTTTAATCATAGGATCCCAACCATCTTCTATCTTTCTAGATATGGAGGCTTCTACCCTAATCTTCTCCTCCCTAGCTTTGATGAGAGCATTAGTGATATGCTCCATGAAGGCAAGATTAAGTGTGCTAGTGTGGGGGTCTCCAGACATCTTGTGAAGGAAACGAATAACTTCAGAAAGGGTGCAATTATCAAAATCAATGTCACTACTATCAACTAGAGTAGTAGTGGTGTCCTTTAGGCTCACTCGTTTGGTAGCTTTAATTGTCATAGGAATTCCTTCTTCTACGGTTGAGGTCATAGCATCACCATTAATAGGTCCTATGGGACTAGGGGTGCATTGGGTGCTAAGAGTTTGGATATCCTCAACCACTTGGATAGTAGCAACAGTATGGTGTGTAGGAAGGTTCTTAATTCTATCTTCTTCCTCCTTTTCTCTAGCCCATCTCTCCTTAAGTTTATCCATCATCCTAATGTTTTCATTAATTTGCAATTGGATAGCATTCATAGGAGTGACCTTCCTCTCCTCAAGGGGAGAAGTTCTAATTTTAAGCAATTCTACTTCGTGGGCTAAATTGTCTACATTCGACGAGAGGGTATCTAGTTTGTCTAGTTTTTCCTCTACACTCTTGTTGAAGGCTTTTTGGGTAGTGATAAAATCTTTAAGCATACTCTCTAATTCCGAAGTGGAGTTTTTGGTGCTAGGATAAGTGTTGTTGTTCCCATAGTTGTTGGAGGGGAACGGTCTAGGATTGCTACCAAAGTTACTACTATAAGCATTGTTGTTGAAGTTGTTTCTAGAGATAAAAACCACATCTACTTGATCCTGAGCAATCAAAGAATTTAAAGGAACATTTTGAGGATCAATAGGAGATTGCTTGGTAAGTAGAGACATAATCAAGTCAACTTTTTAATTTAGGGAGGAGATCTCCTCACTACTAGGGAAATAACTATACATGGAAAGCTTATTAGTGGCGCATATAGAAGGCCATGCGCCACCATCTATTACGGGTGGCGCACTGGAAAATAATGCGCCACCCATAAGACCTTATGGGTGGCGCATTATTTTCCAGTGGGCCACCCCTAAGAGTGGGCCAGCCTGAATGATCTTATACGTGGCACATTTAGTAACATGCGCCACCCCTAAGAACCTTATAGGTGGTGCATTCCCAATATGCGCCACCCCTAAGAGCTTAGGGGTGGCACATTCTGTGAATGCGCCACCCATAAGGTCCTTAGGGGTGGCGCAGTGTGGTAATGCGCCACCCATAAGAGCTTAGGGGTGGCACATCTCACCAATGCGCCACCACTGACTTGCTATATGCGCCACTAAATTCCAAGAGCTGCCCTTATCTACTCCACCCCACCTACCACCTCTCATTCACTCCACACAATTCTCAAACTATATCCCCTCTTCTCACCCTAGATCTATTCGGTTTTCTCCTCCTCCCCACCTCATTTCTTCCATTTATCCATCGATACTTGGCATTACATCTATTTTGTTTCATATTGAAGTAAGTGGACCTCCTCCCAAACACTTTTGTTCCATTTATGACCCATATACTTGCCTTTATTATCTTGGGGTTTGTTGTATATGTGAAGCTTGGGTTTGATGTATATGTGAAGCTTGTGGTGGTTTGATGTATATGTGAAGCTTACGGTGGTTTGATGTATATGTGAATCTTGAGTGGCCAATGTTTTGCCGAAATGTCGATTCATTTCCGTTTCGGCAAATTTCTGGCGCACTCTCCGCATGCTCCCATGCATTATTAGGGAAGGTCATGCCGAATTTTTCCGGCGACGGCTGTGATATATAATTTTGTTGCTCTCTCCGTGCACACAGGTGATCGACCATGGTCCGCGAGATGCTGAGCGATAATAGGTCGGATATAAGATGTCCGTGTCGGAGATGCAAACTGTAGTGCGTGACTCGAGCCTGATTCCGGAATATTGCAAAGACACCTGAAGCGTAATGGTTTGATGGATGGCTACACACGGGGGATAAGTGATGAAGCTGGTGAGGAGGAGGACGTCAATGGTGGGGCGCCAGTAAATGAGGAAGGGCAACCAGTCAACAGCGGCGGGCGAGAAGACGAAGAGCATCCCGTCCATGATCATGAAGAAGATGCCGAAGCGGATCATGTAGATCAAGATGACGGACATGAAGATCAAGATGTCGGACATGATGAGGATTCAAGCGGAGTGCGGGACCCTCAGGTTCAAGAGCTGCTTGTCAAAGAGGCGTTGAACGCAAGAGGTGCAGCTAGAGAGAAAGCCAAGATGGCGCAACTCGAGAAAGACGCGATTACGAAGTTGTATGAAGGATGCAACGACGGGGATACCCGCTTGAATGTAACACTTGGGGCTATGGAGATGAAGGCAAACCACAAATGGACCGACGAAAGCTTCGATGATAACATGGCATTCTGGCACGATCGTCTTCCGAAGGGCAACACGTTCCCAACTAGTATCGCTGAAGCCAAAAAAGTCCTTTGCCCTCTCGATCTTCCGCACGTTAAATACCACGTATGCATAAATGATTGCATGATCTATCGGGGTGAGGACGAAGATAAAACCACATGTTTGGTGTGCGGTGTTAGTCGATACAAGAGAGGGAAGAAAGTACCTAGAAAAGTGGTATGGTACTTTCCGATCACTCCTCGTCTGCAGAGGTATTTCGTAGATCCCGAGGAAGAAAAGCTCATGACCTGGCACGCGGATAGAAAGAAGCTAAAAGAGGATGACCCGAACCCGGATCCGGAAAAGGAGGACATGCTGAGGCACCCTTCAGATGGTAGCCAATGGACTGCGTTGGACCTCGAATACCCAGATTTTGGGAAAGAACCAAGGAACCTCAGGATTGGTGTGAGCGCCGATGGAGTCAATCCGTTTGGCGGCCAGAGAAGCACACACAGTACCTGGCCCGTGTTTGTATGCATATACAAACTTCCCCCTGGAAGTGCATGAAGAAAAAGTACATAACAATGTGTATGCTAGTTCAAGGGCCGAAACAACCAGGTACGGACCTCAATCTATATCTGCAACTGTTGAAAGAGGAGCTAGAAACGTTATGGAAAGACGGAGTCAATAAGTGGGACGACGCGGAAAAAGAATATTTCCCAATGAAAGCCGCGGTGATCACGACGGTGTACGACTATCTCGGATACGGATATTTCTCAGGGCAGGTTGTCCAAGGATTCTGTGCATGCGTTAGGTGCATGGATAATACAACGTACCGCCAGCTACCAAAAGATCCCGGATCTTCAAAAACCGTGTTCCAAGGGTCTCGGAGGTGGCTTCCCAAGAAACACGCGTGGAGAAAACAGGGACATCTGTTCGATGGAAGCGAGGAGCTCCGAGCACCCCCAGCTTGAAGGAGCGGCAAAGAAATCGACAACTTGATGAAAACTTGGAAAGAGTGCCCCGCGCCGGGAAAGAAAAAAAAGAAGACTCAGCCGTTCATGAGGGTATGGAAAGCGAGGTCTGTTTTCTCGGATTTGGAATACTGGAGTCTCCTCCGCCGTCCTCATAGCCTAGATCTCATGCATATCACAAAGAACGTGTGCGAGAGCTTGTTCGGCACGCTGCTCAACATGCCGGAGAAGACCAAGGACGGGCCAAAAGCAAGGAATGACTTTAAATTTATGGGCATCAGGAGGGAACTTCACCCCCCTAGTGACGACGATGATGAGCCGGAGGAGGAAGAGGATACGGAAACACAAAACTCTCGCAAACGAAAAAGGACGACCAAGAAGAAGACCGGTATTGATCACTGCCCCCCGGCATGCTTCACTCTGTGCGAGGAGGAGATCAAGCGGTTTATCCACTGCCTCATAGGAGTAAAATTTCCGAACGGCTACGCGGGGAAGATAAGCAGATACCTAGACAAGGCGAAGCAGCGTTTCAGCGGGATGAAATCTCACGACTGTGCCGTGCTGATGACGCAGATTCTCCCGGTTGCGATGCGAGGGATAATGGACGAGCACGTCCATAAAACGTTGTTTGGCCTTTGCAACTTTTTTGACGTCATCTCCCGGAAGTCGATTTGCGCTACGCAACTCAAAAGGCTACAGGAGGAGATCGTGATCATACTATGCGAGCTTGAGATCTATTTCCCGCCCGCGTTCTTCGACATTATGGTGCATCTGCTGATCCACGTCGTGGAGGATATCGTCCAACTCGGGCCTGCGTTTCTGCGCAGCATGATGCCATTCGAAAGGATGAATGGACACATCAAAAAATACGTTCGTAATAGGTCCCGTCTAGATGCAAGCATAGCGAAGGGCTTTCTAACCGAAGGGTGCATCTCTTTTTGCACGAATTATATCAACACCGAGAACCCTGTTGGTCTGGCCGTCAACAAGCACTTTGGCAGGACCGATGGGTGTGGTCACCACGAGGGAAGCCGCGCAATGCATGTCAACTTTGACGGTCGAGACATCGACTTTGAAAGAGCAATCCTAGTCGCGCTACAACACATCCAACTAGTCGATCCTTGGATAGTAAAGCACAAGGATTTAATCAGGAAGAAGTATAGTGACCAGGGCCTGCAGATAACGGACCGAGATCCACGGCTAATCAAAGAGCACAACTCCGGTTTCATGACTTGGTTCAGGGACGAGCTTCGTGCTAATCCCCCGCGAAGGAACGCTTCCGAGGACGAAAAGATGATATTGACCTTGTCACAGGGTGCCTCACGCAACCTGATGACCTATCAAGCGTATGATATCAACGGCTACACATTCTACACGGAGGAAAAGGATAATAACTGCGATTACCAGAACTCAGGGGTAACGGGGATATTCTACACTGATGACGTCAAGGAAAGATTCTATGCAAGGATCGAGGACATATGAGAGCTCGACTACTGTGGAGAGAAGGTGCTGATGTTCCGTGTGAGATGGGCCAACAGTGTCGTAAAAGAATACCGGTACTTCACCACCATGGTTATACCCGAAGTCAAATCCAAGTCTGCGGGCGCAAACGTCACCGCGAAAAATGAGCCATGGGTACTGGCTAGCCAAGTGGACCAATGCTTCTTCATTACCGACTCATCAAAGCCGAGCCGCGTTGTAGTGAGGAGAGGCAAAATAAACATCATCGGAATGGATGGAGTCGCCAACGAGGAAGACTTTGACAAGTACGGCGACCCGAAGATGGAGGATGACTACGCCGCTCAGGATACATACACCACAACCCTACCGAAGAAAGGTCTCCTCCCATTCAAGAGGAAAAGTGAAGGCGTCCCGGGCCTAAATTATTCACCCACGACAAAGAAGGGCAAGAAGAAGATCGTGAGGAAATGATAGCTAGATAGCTAGCTCCAAATTTAAGAAAAATATTTTGTAATTCATGATCACTTTGTGTATGCATGGATTTAATATGCACTTTGCTATTGTTTGTTGGTGTTGCTACTTGTGCTTGCTCCCCTCTCACATTACACTGCTCCCCTCTCACATTACACCTAGTATTTTGTTAAAGATTTTCCTTGTTTGCATCCACTTCATGACTCCACCTACATATTATAACCATCAAGGGTCTGTGTTTTCATCATAGTTGTTATGGCACTAAGTTCATTCATAATGTGACAAGGCATGTGACAAGACCTGTTTAATTAAAAAATAAACATGGCATAATGTGACAAGGCATGTGACAAGGCATATTATAACCACCTACATATACTCCAAAAAGAAGAAATGGAAATATTCATTCATAATGTTACAAGACATGTTTAATTAAAAATAATTGAACAAAAAAATTAAAAACTCTTAGGGGTGGCGCATATTTCCCAAATGCGCCACTAAGTTCTCTTATGCGCGGCACATCTAGCAGATCTGCGCCACCAAAAGGTTTCTTATGCGTGGCGCATTTCGCCGAAATGCGCCACGCATAAGAAACCTTATGCGTGGCGCATTTCAGCAAAATGCGCCACCCCTAAGCCTTAACCGCTCCATCACCCCCTCCCCTTGCCCGTGCCCACACCCATTCCCCACCATCTCTCCCAGCGCACTCTCCTCGCCGTCGACCGCCACCGGAGCCGCCCCCCGTCGTTCGAGCCCCCCTCTCCGTCCACCGCCCTCGCCGCTACCGGAGCTGCCACCGGAGCCGCCCCCGCGCCCCCATCTGTAACGCCCCGGCCACATCCACCGGTTCCCGGCGTACGCCTGGCGGGATCTAGACTGTCCCCACAGACCAACACTAGTCTTTCCTGCGCACTTTGTCCTCACTCATGCGCACCCGGGAACAACTTCCCGGTCGGCCACCCATCCTCAAATCGCTCCAAGCCAAGCACGCTTAACTTTGGAGTTCTTTGGATCTGGGCTCCCGGAAAAGAAGGTGCACCTTGTTGATATGAGTAGTCTATCATTCCTATTAAGCCAGGATGTCACATACACCCCCACTCAAAGGAACCGATGTCCTCATCGGCCCACAGGAACGTTCCCTCTTGGCACACGTCTGTGCGTCCAGTGACGACACATGTCCCACATGTTCGCGCACTGACACACACACGCCCGTATAACCGCAAGGGTCGGCTCTGATACCATTTGTAACGCCCCGGCCACAGCCACTGGTTCCCGGCGTACGCCTGGCGGGATCTAGACTGTCCCCACAGACCAACACTAGTCTTTCCTGCGCACTTTGTCCTCACTCATGCGCACCCGGGAACAACTTTTCCCGGTCGGTCACCCATCCTCAAATCGCTCCAAGCCAAGCACGCTTAACTTTGGAGTTCTTTGGATCTGGGCTCCCGGAAAAGAAGGTGCACCTTGTTGATATGAGTAGTCTATCATTCCTATTAAGCCAGGATGTCACACCATCCATGGTCGCCCCCTCCACCAGACCCGACCCCGTGACCTAGGCGACACCGGATTCGCCGCCTCGACGCCGGAGCCGCCATCGGAGCCACACCCTCGACGCCGGAGCCGCCACCAGAGCCGCCCCCTTAACGCCATCGGAGCCCCCGCCCAGAACCCTAACCTCCCGTAGCTCTCAGGTGATCGCCCTGCCTTGTTCTACATCCTTGCTTTGGCATAGCAATTTGACGCCTAGGGTTTGGCATTTGGCCAGTGGCAATGGAGAAAATTCAGAAAATTGCAGTTGCTTGTTGTGCTACTGCTGGCTGCTACTGCAAATTGCTATTGCTAGTTGTCAATTTGATACATATTTTATACAAAGTGTGAGGTAGAGCGAGAGGATGAGAAGAACACAGAAGATGAGCTCGCAAACATTTCCAAAATGAAGTTTAAATGGTAGTTATAAGATATTGATAAACTATAGGTGATTAAATTTAAGCTATAAGTTGAAGATGAAAGAGATATAGTGGCAAGAACAATATAGAAAGTTTTAAAATGGATCATATACATGTCAATCTTATTAAACTAGTGGCAAGAACAATATAGAAAGTTTTAAAATGGATCCTATACATCCAAATATACAACAACAGTAAGATTCCCATAGTGTAGTTGTTGTGCCAACAAAACCAAAAAATATGTGTGTTTTTGTGAATATGAGTTGTGAATATGAAAAAACCCAAGCAAGTGCCAATTTGCAATGCATTGTTTACCATATGAAATTTACCTATATATATGATGTTTGAATATCTATTTTAGTGCATTGTTCTACACTATATATGTGCTGGTTGTGCCTACATGTAGGCATTTTTTATGTGCAGGGACTCTCATTATCCCCTTTCTCCCGAAATGTTGATTAACTTCCGTTTTGGTTGAGAATGGGGCACTCTCATGTTAAGAAAAATAGCAAAGGTCATGCCAAATTTTTCCGTGAATTCGTGCATGATGTACCTTTGCTATTTTTCTTAACATGAGAGTATTTGCATTTATTTATTGTGCTAATTAATTAAGTAGTTTCATTTCTTAATATTGTACTAGTCAAACATGTCGACCGGAGCCGACGCCGGTCCTTCTTCTCAGCCGGAAAAAAAAGGAAGCAATTTTGGGAATACTCCCAGGAGGAGGTCGAGGAGCAGAGAGAAGAGGAAGTACCTCCGGCCGAGGAGGAGTATGAGGAGGAGATAGAGTCGGAGTCCGACTCATCGGATGATGACTTGGAGGAGGAGGAGGCCGGTACGACAGACGGCGAGGGGAACATCGGCGAGGATGATGGGACCGGTGGCTCCAACACAGATGGTACCCATTCGAAGAGGAGGTATCGGAAACCGATCAAGGTCGGCGCCATCAGGCATGAGTTTACTGTTGTGACCGCCGTCGGGATTCCTAAACAGCCCGAACGTTTTTCGGAAGGGTACGGCCGTCAAGTTGCGGCGATCCTCCGCAACACCGTGCCGATCACCACGATTAACCTCAAAAGTCGTGGGAATATTCATTATTGTCAGATTCTTATCAACAAGTTGCACGGACGATACAAGTTTCCGGAGCCGTACGATAACACCAAACTCAAAGGGAACAAAGTAAACACATGGGCCCTCAGGAAGATGAGCAAGGCCTTGTCCAGTTGGAAAACCCGGGTGAAGAGGGCAATTTTTGACAAGAACAAAACCTGGGAGGATATCAAGGAGAAAGAGTCGTTGATCGACGAAGCTACCTACAACCTTTTCAAGGCTAGGTGTGAGTCCGAGCAAGCCAAGGACGCGAGTGCAAAGGGAAAGGCCATGCGGTCGCAGGTCATAGGTAACCACCGTCTCGGAGCCGGTGGTTACAAAAGTTCCAAGCCTAAATGGGACAAGGAGGATGCTGAGTACGCCTTTGCGGGCATACCTAACCCCTTCCAGCAATACAAAGATGATCCGCAGACCGAATTCTTTGTGAGGGCCCGGAGCTATAAGGACAACGCAACCTCGAAAATAATTATTGATCCTAAGATTCAGGAGTTTACGACTACCGTGGTAAGTAGTTTACCACGCGACCTTGTCGATTGAATTCTCGAGTGAAGTTCACAATTTCTTAACGTTTCACAATATTTTTGCAGCAAGCGGAAATAAAAATCGCCTCATCGCAGGAGTCGTCGGTTAAGCCGGCCGGCCCGTGGGACAACTCCTTTAAGAGGGCGTTGAACAAGGTCAAGAAGGTTGACGACGTGACGGCGAAGCCATCGTCAGCCGGCCGTGTGGTCGGCTTTGGTGCGGACCTAAATTGGTCTGAATATTATGGAAAACCGGCGGAGCAGTCCGGTTCGAGGGGGCGCAAGGCGAGAAGGACCGAAGAAGACACCGCTTATGTTCGTGGACTGGAGGAGAAGGTGAACATGCTTCCGCAACTTGTCCAGGAGGAAGTGGCGAAGACGATGAACGCTCTCCTTCCAGATATGATGCAGTCACTCGCGAATTGGCAAGCGCGTGGTGGACAAGGGTCCATACCAGTCCCCAGCATGGTCGGCAGCAACTCGGGCACCGCGGCGCCCGCAGTCCCGACTCCCTCCGCAGTGGTGGCTCCCTCACCGACTCCCGGCGTATTGGTGACTCCGGCCGCCAACACCGCGGTGGTGGCGCCGGACGTGATGGTAACTCCTCCAGCCACGATCGAGCAACCGGGGCATAACAATAATGCACCCGGCGGCAGCGCAAATAGGGCGACCAACGCCACGGGAGGCAGTGCGCCCTCCGTCTCTTGCATTCCCGCCGTCATCGGCGGGGTCTCTTCACTAGCCGACCTCGACGCCCTCAAGGTAACTAGAAGCGTCTACAACTCAAACAAGGACTTCATCTCCTTGCCTTTTTTAGTGGAATCTCTCTGATGCCCTACATGCATACATCTCTTTCACAGGAGGACACTCCATGCATTATATTACAAATCGTGGACGGCGAGTTGAAGGATGTTGCCAAAGGTAAAATCATTCAACCACAAAATCGAATCATGCACAATATGCCGATGGCACCGGAGATGCATAGGGTTCAAATCTCTCTCGTGATATCGGGATACGAGAGAGTTGAACCTCCCATTCAACCCCCCAGATACGATGAGGACGAGCCGACAGTCCTGAGTGACTGTTTCGTCCAAATATGCCTATGGCCGAAGAGCCAAATGCGTTTAATGACGGGGGAAAGGGGCACCACACCTAGGACAACACCGCTAGTCATCGTGTCGGCGCCACATGATCACATCGGCGCACAACAAAAAGACGATGATCTTGATGATGATATCAATGCCGACCAGTTCATCAATACTTTGTATGATGCTGATGACTTATTCATGCCTCCTGCTGAAGGAGCCTATCAGCATGACGAGGAAGATCGCGATCCAGCTGATCCTGCGGCGAAGCCTGCTTGCTCCACGCGTCTCTTCGCTGCTTCTCAGGAGATGTCTCTAGCGGCTTGCGCCTTCACCGAGCCTCAAGCAGATGCCACAAGGAGATCTATTCTCAGCCCGTCCATAAGGAGGCCACTGAGCAGATAAAGGGAGGTGACTGCTCAAAATCAGAAAAGAAGAATGGACGGAAAAGAAAGAAGAGCATCACTTCGAGTAGCCAACCTTCGATGCCGATCCGGGCTCAGGACGGGCCACCAAGACCCAAGGATCTCTCGTTTGAAATCCATGTGGCTGGTAGGGCGATGCTACCTAAGGACATGCTCGACCTTGCAACTTCGGATATGCAGAGTGTGCATCATAGTATTATGGCATTAGAGAAGATTCTTCTTTGAGAAGATAATCCCTCGTACCCAGTTTTCATGGCCAAGGTGCCACTCAACATGGGCTTCATCAACACTATCCCCGCGGATATGATAATCCTACAGTTTTCGGAGATCTTCAATTTGTACCATCTCAAGCGGCTGGACCATAGCCTTATCCGTATGTTCTCGCTCAGCCTTTCTATGAGTATCAGGAGAGATAAGACCCCGAGCGTCGCGATATGGGACCCCTTCTACATGCGTGAAAGCATCTTGATGGACGACGGGGACGCGGCTCTCGCGGCGGTGTACATCACAGACTTCATGATACAAAACGCCGACAAGGATTCATTTCTTATGACCTACTCTCCCAAGTAAGTCATTCGCTCGCCTCCGTAGTATATATGCTTTCTTAACTTTCCATTGTCCTCTTCCAACATTCCTTTTGGATTGTTTTAATTATGGAGTGAGGATCAAGACTGCGTGCTCATCTGCTTTTCACCGCAACACTTGCATGCCGTGTATTTGGACTCGGGGAGTGTGAAAAAGAAAGATTACAAGTATATCATGAGAGTTTTGGATGATTCTCTCGCCGGCTACATAAAAGCCGGAGGCAAGATGGTGAAGCACAAGTTTAGGAAGAATCAGCCTGACGTGAACGTGTTCAGCCACGTAACGCAGTTCCCGTGCGTCAAGCAGCCGGCTGGCAGTGTGAGGGATGCGTACTACGCCCTTCATCACATGAGGGCGATTGTACAAGAACAACGCAACCTTACGCTGCCAAGTCATCTTAGAGCGTGGGCCGAAAGGAAGGCGGAAATCGCCGATGCAAATCTTAAGGAGGAGTTCTTTCACATCCAAGCGCAGATGGCGACTATCATCCGTCATGAAGTACAAATGAGGGGGTCGATCTTCCGCTCGAACATTGCACCATCCAATGGGGAGATAGAAGTCCGCCTAAAGGCCTTGCGTGACACAAGGCCTTTCATGACGAAGGAAGGATGCCGCCCATTCCCTGAGACGAGTCAGAACAATTAAACAATTTATGTTATATATGGAAGTCGTTTGATGAATGTATGCCCTACATGTAATTTGGATGTACTCTTTGTGTAGTAGATGGTAGTGTCAAATACTCTTGGTGCTCTTTGTGTATAAAGGTCACTACATATGCATTTTTATGCATATGTGCATGCTCCTCGCCATTGATCGACTTGCTTTAAGTTGTTGATAAGAATAGATGCTACATTGCTTTGTTCTCCTTTGGTATGAATTCATATGGATGTGACCTCTAAAGCTTTGTTTTGTGCAGGTTGAAGAGCAAACAAGAGATGATGACAAAAGTAGCTTTCGGTTTTCAATAATTGTTGGACTCATTGTAATATTGTGATGGATGTAATCTTGTGAATCTTGTTGGCCTCTAAACCTTTGTAAATCTTTGTAATAAGAATTATAATGCAATTCTTTTGTATCAATAACTGTTGGGCTCATTGTAATATTGTATTTTGCATTTCTGTAATATAATAAAAAATATTTGTAATGTTTTTATTCTTTTCTGTAATTCTTTTTTTTGTTTTCTGTAACCCATTTAGTGGCACATTTTGTCTGGCTTTAGTGGCGCACTGTGAATGCGCCACCCCTAAGGAACCTTATGCGTGGCGCATATCAGAATGCGCAACCCCTAAGAGCTTATAGGTGGCGCATTCTGAGATGCGCGATGCCTAAGGGACTTAGGGGTTGCGCATCCAGAATGTGCCACCTCTAAGCCCTTATTAGTGTCTTGTAGTTAGTGGGGCATCCGTAATGCGCCACTAAACTCAAAAAAAGGGCGCCACCATAAGGGTATTCCCTAGTAGTGCCTCGACAGAGTTTACCTTCCTACCTGTTGGAGCTCTTTCGGTGTGCCATTGGGAATAGTTGGTCATTATCTCATCGAGAAGTTTTGTGGCAGCACCAAGTGTAGTTCACATAAAGGTTCCTCCCGCGGTCGAATCTAGCAAGTTCCGCAAGGTAAAGTTCAAGCCTGCATAAAAAATCTAGATAACCATCCAAGTAGTCAAACCATGCTCAGGGAAATTTTTAACAAGAGATTTCATGCGTTCCCAAGCTTGGGCAACGTGTTCATTATCCAATTGCTTAAAATTCATAATAAAGCCACTAAACTGGATAATCTTAGCAGGGGAATAGTACTTCCCAATAAAAGCATCCTTGCACTTATCCGAAGAATCTATGCTATTCTTAGGCAAGGATTGAAACCAGATTTTAGCTTCATCCCTCAAAGAGAAAGGAAAAAGCTTAAGCTTAACAATATCACCATCTACTTCTTTGTACTTTTGCATATCACAAAGCTCAATAAAATTATTTAAGTGCAAATCAACATCATCTCTAGCACCAGAGAATTGATCTTTCATAACAAGGTTCAGCAAAGCAGGTTTAATCTCATAAGAAGGTGCTGAAGTAGAAGGTGTAGCAATAGGAGTGCAGATAAAGTCACCATTGTTGTGACTAGTGAAGTCACACAACTTGGTGTACTCAGAAGAACCCATAGTAGCAGCAAGCAAGATAACTATTTTTCTGATATTTGATAAAAGACACTAAAGCAAAAACTGAAAGGTAAACAAACAAGACTAAAAAGCAAAGATAAAATATAGTGTGCAACACCCCTATGTCGAAGAGTGGAGTCCCCGGCAACGGCGCCAAAAATTTGCTTGATACACGAGATAACTTCTCGCCCCTCGTTGGTTACCCCAAGTGGAAGGTGAGATGTAGCGTAGCGGCAAATTTCCCTTAGCAAAGATGCTAAGGTTTTAGAGTATCGAACCCGAGGACTCCAACAGATACAAGAAGGTGGTGAAGTGAACAATGGCGCCATTCACAACTCAAGGTTGCTTACTTCACCTGGACCTGCACACACAACAGATAGCTTTGCTCCCAACGAGTTCAGAGGAGTTGTCAATTCCTCCGGCCTTGTTGATTACAAAGGAGAAAACGCACGGGATAATAATGATAGTGATAGCTACGGAAAAGTAAATACTGAAAGTAAATTGAAGGTGTAAACAGTGTAGGATATATGGACCGGGGTACTATGATGTTCACTAGTGATGTCTCTCTCCCAAAAGACGATAAAATAGCCATGCGAGGTGAAAAAATTACAGCTGGGAAATTGACAGGATTATGTGCGCAAACCAATGCTAATTATGCTATAAAGAAAGGAAGAGGCTCAAAAGCACGGGCAGTATGCCAAGACAAGTAGACCGAAATCCATCTGCATCTACCTACTAATCAGCCACCTTGAGATATCTATCTAGAACATCTCGCTGGTATTAAGTTGCGAATCCCACCCAAAGTGTAAACTCAAAGCAATAGACAACTGCATCAAAGAACTTTGCGTAAAGTAAACAATCCTTGCACCCGCAAGTACAAGCACCGTTGTTTTCCCCCTTGTGGCAACAAAAAATCCCCTAGACTCATGTTTCTGTCACTCAAGCTAGTCATCGGGGGGCATGAACCCACAATCATGCATAACGCTCCCTCTTGGAGTCACTATCTACTACTTGGACAAAGCAATAAACAGCAACGGAGAACATGCAAGAATTACTCAAGAACATAAATATAAAAGAAGAGAATCAAATATATAACTCAATCACAATCTGAACATAATCTCATAATCCATCGTATCCCAGCAAACTGAACATAGCAACAGCAGAAAGATTACATAAGTGCCCCGATCATGTAGGGCAGCTCACGAGGTATAATCCATGAAGAACAAAGAGGGGAGGAGAACATCACATGTCTACTGATCATAGACCCATGGTCCAAGGTGGACTACTCACGATTAATCCGGGAAGCATCCATGGTGGTGGAGAAGCTCCCGGAGGTGATTCATCCCTTCGGCAGGGTGCCGGGAAGAGGTATTCTGGTGCTCCCGATCTTGGAAGCGTGGCGGCGGCAGAACAGAGGAGAGATCGCGAAAAAGGGTTCCGTCCCCGAGGGTTTCTCGTCACGGGGAATAAATAGGCGAAAGGGGGCAGCCAGAGGTGGGCCAGGGGCTCCAGGCACCGCCCCCCTGGCGCGGCCAGGGGTGGGGCCGCACCCTCTGGCCGCCAAGTGCCCCTGGCTCCCCTCTTGCCCCACTCGGGCTCTTCGCGAAGCTTCCGGTATGCTGATTTTTCCTATATATTTTCCCAGAATTTTTCTGGTACTTTTAATAAGGGGGAAACATGAAATAGAAAAACAGCAGAAAACAGGAACTGGCACTGGGGTGCACTGAGTTAATAGGTTAGTCCAAATATGATCAAAAGTGTATGGAACTTCATCAATATCATAGCAATATCACACAAAAGAGGCATGGAGCAAGCAGAAATTATAGATACGTTTTGGACGTATCAATGGTGCGTGCATCAGCCTCCATTGCGCGTGCCTGCGCCTGGAGGGTCCTGATACGCCCCAAACATATCTACTTTTCCAAACACTTTTGCTATTGTTTTTCCCTCATTCTTGAATGATTTGAACTAAACTAACCCGGACTGACGCTGTTTTCAGCAGAGCTACCTGTATGGTTTTATTGTGTGCAGGAAAATGGATTTTTGGACATCTCAGAAAATTCCCAGAAAAAACAAAGAAAATCCATGCACCCGGAGGGACCCAGGACCAGAAAGTGGGCCAGAGGGGAGCCAGGGGGGCCCCAGGCGCCCAGCTGGCGCGGCCACACCCCTGGCCGTGCCGGGTGGCCGCCTGGGTGGGTCCCACCCCCTTTGGTGACCTACCTTGGCCCCTATTTATTCTCGTGACGAGGAAACTCCAAATCAAAATTCACTTTTCCAGAACCCGTCGCGGAGCCGCCGCCACCCTCTGTTCTTCCTCGGGAGGGCTAATCTGGAGGCTGGTTTGGCCTCCGGAGAGGGGAGATCATCGCCATCACCAATCCGTCCTCCCTCCATGACTTCTCTTCACATGTGTGAGTAATTCCCTGTTGTAGGCAAAGGGGATGGTAGGGATTTGATGAGTTTGGTCATGTAATAGTTCGTCAGATTGTTGGGGGCATGTTGGCTATCATCTACTTTGGTGTTTATCATCTTTTCTATAACTTGTTGTCCTTAATACTTGTCACTTTGGGCGCGAGTGCCATGTTTTTAAGATCTGCACCACTTATGTTTTCATGAGTATATTTATGTTTGAGATCCTATCTATGATTTGTATGCACCTATTATGGTCCGGAACCGGCGATCCCAAAGGTGACAGCTTGGGACACCAAAGGGGATGGTCCATAATTTGATGATTCTATGTATCCATTGAGTTTATTGCTTTGTTCCGGTTATCTTTGACTGGAGCACCTTAATCTCCATAAGTTCCCTTTGGCCCCGTTCGTAGCGGGATGGTAGGACAAAAGATGTTGTGCAAGTTCTTATTGCAAGCACTCAAAACTACCTACGGGGTACAGGCCTAATGTTTGATATTTGCCTAGATGATCATTGCTTTTCTGTGTGCCTTGCCCCGTGTTAGAATCTAGAACATGTTTAGTCTTATTCATGCAGCGCCCAACCATCCATCTCCCTAGCCTAAAGTGTTTTAATCCTGCTGGTTACTACTAGTTTATTTCCGCTGTTTTACTTTTGCCGTTATCACCATTGTTACAACTATCAAACCATAGTTGCTATTAATAATTTGTTGTAAGAAAGTATATTTCAGGTGCCGTTGAATTGACAACTCAACTGTCAAAGCTTATAAACACTCTTTGGCTCTCCTTGTGTTGAATCAATAAATTGGGTTAACTTACCCGCGAGAACACTACAATCGATCCCCTACAGTTGAGGGTCATCAAGTATTGTTTTCTGGCGCCTTTGTCGGGGAGCATAGCAATATTTACAAGTCTACTTGAAGTATCCTTCCTGCTACACTTCATCCTCTATGGGTAAGAAAGGACACCCCAAGGTTCCGATCCTACAATCCACTACAAGAAAAGGTACCGTTCTGAGTTCCAGTGCTACGCTTGATTCACCTTCCGTTATAAGTAAGTTTGCTTCACCACTACCACCACATGCTACTTCTACTGAGTCAGTTACTATGTCCGATACTTTTGATGATGCTTCCACTACTCTTGATGATACTAGTTTTCTTGGTCACTATATTGAAACTCAGACTGCTAAGGTTGCAGCAGAATCCGAGACCGAGACTCCTGCTACCTATATTCTTACTTGCAAAACCGTTGGTTACCCAGACTTAGATGAACTCAAGGAGAGGATCCTTGTTGATGATTATATTACTCTTGATGATGATTTTTGCAGGGAACTCAAAGAGTGTGTCGACTCTGACCCTGGTGCTGTTAAAGAGCTGCTCGAAAAGCACTCCAGGAAGAAAAAGATTATTCCTGATCCTAAATTTGCCACATCTCCTATATGCATCACTGATCCTGATTATGTTTTCTCTGTTGATCTTTCACTTATATCTACAGTCGATGATGATCCTTTTTATGGCATAGAAAATGATGATGCTATAGCACACCTAACCAAACTCGTTGAGTTAGGTGACTTATTTACTACTGATGAAAATATACAAAACTTCTATGTGGCCAAGCTTTTTTCTTTTTCCTTAAAGGAAGATGCTAAATCATGGTACGATGCATTACCCTATGGTTCCATTGAGAGTCCTCTGGACTTAGTTCAATTCTTTGTTGATAAATATTTTCCTGATCATATGCAACATGCTTCTTTGCAAAGAATCTATAACTTTAAACAATTGCAGGATGAGCACCTCCCTAAAGCATGGGGGAGGTATTGTGATTTAATCAAGGATAGACCGGGACATGAAGTCCCAAAGAATGAATTACATGATATATTTTATTCTGGTCTAACCGATGAGTCTAGATCCTATCTGGATAGTTGTGCTGGTTGTGTTTTCAGGGAAAGAACACCGGACGAAGCCGAAGAATTAATGGGCAAGATTTCCAAGAACCACGAAGATTGGTCCGTCCCTGAACCACCTCCACCACCGAAGAAGAGGGGCATGCTTGTTCTAAGCCCCGAAGATATGCAAGAAGCAAAGAAGTCTATAAAGGAGAAAGGCATTAAAGCCGAAGACGTGAAGAATCTACCTCCTATCGAGAAGTTGTGTGAGCCTATTACTCACCCTCCCTTGGTAGAGGTACATTCTTTATTAGACTTTACTGAAAGTGACATACGTAAAGGTGAGCCTCCCGACCAATGCTTCGATGAGCTTGATAATTTTATTATTAAGCATGACAATTATACTAGGAGGATACAAAGTCAGTTGCATGATAATTCTCTTGCTATCAAAAGTTTACCTGGTGTTCTAGAAAGAACAGTTAATGATGTTAAATGTCTTGTCAAGCATTTTGATATGGTTCAAACTCATCTTGAACAAATTTCTAATGTGCAAAAAGATTTGCTTGCTAACAATGTCAAATAGGACATACAAGCTTATGGCATCAAGACCAGGGATGGAACACACACCCAGGACACACTATATCCTGAGGGGCATCCAAAGAGGATCGAGCAAGATTCTCAAGTGCAAGTAGAAGACGAGATTGTTAGCTCTCCAAAGAAGAAAAAGAAGAAGAAGAAACGCAAGGAATTTGACAACTCCAATGATCCTATTACAAGTGAAGAACCTGTTGTCTATCCTAACATCATATCTACCTCCGATGCTGAAACAGAAGACGGTGCCGAGACAAAAAAAAAGCATAAGGAGAAGGATGATCCTCCCGAGGTGCGAGAAGAAGAAGCACCCGATAAACGCAAGAAGTATACTAGAGAAGACTTCATCGCAAGAAGACACGGGAAGGAAAGAGAACCGTGGGTACAAAAACCGATGCCCTTTCCAGGTAAGTCTATCAAATCTAAAGAAGAAGAGCACTATAATAAATTTTGTGTATGGATGAAACCTCTTTTTCTACAAATTCCCCTGACTGATGCTATCAAGTTACCTCCTTATTCAAAATATATGAAAGATATTGTCACTAACAAAAGAAAAGTTCCTAATGAGGCAATATCTACTATTCTTGCTAACTACTCTTTCAGTGGCAAGATTCCTGAGAAGCTTGGTGATCCAGGTATACCCACCATTCCTTGCTCCATCAAAAATAATTATGTCAAAACTGCCTTATGTGATCTCGGAGCAGGGGTGAGTGTTACGCCTTTTTCTCTTTATGAAAGGCTATGTTTAGATAAGCTAATACCTAAATATATTTCTCTTCAGATGGCTGACAAGTCAACAGCCGCCCCGATAGGTATTTGTGATGATGTTCCCGTTGAAGTTGCTAATTGTTTGATTCTTACAAACTTTGTTGTGCTTGACATGCCCGGGGATGAGAGCATGTCCATTATTCTTGGTAGACCTTTTCTTAACACCGCATGTGCCATTATTGATTGCAATAAAGGAAAGGTCACCTTCAACGTAGATGATAAAGAACACACAGTGTATTTTCCAAAGAAGATCGACAAAAGGCATGGCCTTAACACAATAGAGACTATCGAGACCGTGAAGATTGGAGAATGGGACTGTCCATTACATGTGCACTACAAATACAAAACCATTATGGTGGGGACAATGTCCATTAAAGTAAAGGTGCAATGATCAGTTCATAAGAGGTGAGACTTTTTGCTCTATATATCGCCGGTTTGTTGGTAAGACTTGATCAACCTTGCTAATGAGCATGTTTTATATAGGTAAAAAGTAGAGCTTGTTATGATTTCATTTTCCTTAAATTTTATTCTCTTTGTTGTACCAAGTTTATATGTTTTTGAAGCTGCACCATTCTAATCACTGCTTCAAGTTTTCAGAAAGTTTCGCAGCTTTTCGAACTCCGAATTTTGTTCAAAGTGAAGCCTACAGAAAAATTCCAGAAAATTTAGAATAAAAAATTTCATGCCGAGAGTGACCCAGAGGCACCTGGGGCTGACCAAGGGGGCCACCAGTGGCCCAGGAGGCCAGCTGGCGCGGCCAGCCCCCTGGTCGCGCCCACAGGGCGCCTGGGGGCCACATGCCCCATCTTCAGGTGAGTCTTCTTCCTCTCTCTTCCTTTCTTCTCCAAAACACCAGTTCTGCACCTGGAAGTTGCATTCTTGCTGCTATCCATCTAGAATTTCGATCTCTCTCTACGACCCATCATTTGAGCTGAGATTTGATCAAATACTCCCTGGTATGTAACTCCTCCACCCCTCAAATTAGAATTTTGATTGGTGGCTTCGTTTGTGAGTATTTAGTAGTTCTTGGTGCTGTTCATATGAGCTTGCATGCATGTGTAGAAATTTATTTTCCAAGTTTTGATGCAAGTTTATGCCTTAGGAAAGTGAGTAGAGTAGTTTGCCTCAACTCACTTTGTTTAAATCCTTGTTTTTGTGAATTGTCAAAAAAAATCAGAAATGAGTTTGCTAGGAAAGGCAAAGGGGTGGCTTGGGAAGAAGAAGCCCGAGCACTCCGATCGATTCACTAGAGCTGCAGCTTCACCCTCAGCTGCTAGGGTGAGCTACAATGAAGATCATGTGCCCTTGGAGTTGTTGGAAGATACGAGTCCAACATGCGCAATGATGTATCCATGCGAAGAATTTAATGAAGCTGCAGGAATTAAGGAGGATTTTTACGGCCTTTGTGCCAATACAGGTTTGATACGGCTAGCACTATGCCGTGTGATACAATACAAGAAGCTCACCTCCTACTTTGTTAACAGTTTTTGTTGCAACCATACTGCTGGAACCGTCGAGTTCAAACTTTATAATAATCTTATAACCATGTCTTTGGCACAGTTTTGTGATATAATAGGTGTGCCAAACGCTGGTTGATGCGCGAGGTAATGATAGTGATTTCTTGCCCTTCGTTGGTAAACCCCAAGTGGAAGGTGTGATGTAGCACAGCAGCAAATTTCCCTCAGTAAAGATACCAAGGTTTGTCTCCAGTAGGACTCCGGAGATGATAAGTAGGTGTCAGCGGCGCAACTGACGCGTACCTGCACAAAGACACAAATAACTTTGTTCCCAACGAAGTTCAGAGAGGTTGTCAATCTCTCCGTTCTTGTTGTTCACAAAGGATCAAACACAAGGGATAATGATAGCAACTGAAAGTAAAAGCAGAAAAGTAAATGAGCGTGGAAACAGTGATGAAGATATGGACCGGGATACGTGATGTTCACTAGTGATGTCTCTCTCCCAAAAGACGATAAAACTGCTATGCGAGGTGAACAAATTACAGAAGGGCAATTGACAGGATTATGAACGCACCGCAATGCTAACTATGCTACAAAAGAAAGGAAGAGGCTCAAAAGCATGGGCAGAACGCCAAAATAAGTAGACCGAAATCCAACTACATCTACTACTAATCATCCACCTTGAGATATCTATCCAGAACATCTCGCTGGTATTAAGTTGTGAGCCCCACCCAAAGTGTAAACCCAAAGCAACAGAAAACTGCATTAAAAAGCACTTTGCGTAAAGTAAACAATCCTTGTAACCGTGGTTACAAGCACCGTTGTTTCCCCCTTGTGGCAACAGCACAGCCCCTAGACTCATGTTTCTGTCACTCAAGCGTGTCATCAGGGGGCATGAACCCACAATCGAGCATAACGTTCCCTCTTGGGGTCACTACCTACTACTTGGCCAAAGCAATAAACAACAACGGAGAACATGCAAGAATTACTTAAGAACAAAAATATAAGAGATAAGAACCAAATATATTACTCAATCACAATCTGAACATAATCTCATAATCCATCAGATCCCATCAAACTCAGCATAGCAACAGCAGAAAGATTACAAAAGTGCCTCGATCATGTAGGGCAGCTCACGAGGTCTAAACCATGAATAACAAAGAGGGGAGGAGAACATCACATAGCTACTGATCACGGACCCATGGTCCAAAGGAAACTACTCACGATACATCCGGGAATCATCCATGGTGGAGAGGAGACTCCGGGAGGTCGGCCCTCCCTCCGGCAGGGTGCCGGGAAGAGGTCTGCTGGTGCTCCCGATCTCGGAAGCGCGGCGGCGGCGGAATAGAGGCGAGATCGCGAAAAAGGGTTCTCTCCCCGAGGGTTTCTCGTCACGGAGAATATATAGGAGAAGGGGGCAGCCAGGGGGCCACCAGTGGTCCAGGCGCCCCCCTGGCGCGGCCAGCCCCTGGGGCGCGCCACCAGGGCTCCTGGGCACCTGGTGGTGGCCCTCTGGCCCCACTCAGGTTCTTCCAGAAGGTTCTTCTGCGCTGATTTTTTATCTGATTTTCCCGAATTTTTGGAGCACTTTTTATATGGGGGAAAACTGAAATAGAAAAACGGCAGAAAACAGGAACTGGCACTGTGGTGCACTGAGTTAATAGGTTAGTCCAAATATGATCAAAAGTGTATGAAAGTGTATCTAGATCATAGAAATATCACACAAAACATGCATGGAGCAAGCAGAAATTATAGATACGTTTTGGACGTATCAACATCCCCAAGCTTAATTCCTGCTCGTCCTTGAGTAGGTAAATGATAACAACATAATTTCTGTGGTGAGATGCTAGCAACCATATAAGAACTTTGAAAAGTAAAGCAATCAAGGTTAGAGACTCAATTCAAGTCATAACATGCAAGAGTCTATATTAGCATTGAAACAAGTAACAAAAGAACATTAGGTGCAAGAGCTCTCGCTGTCCGTGACTCGAATGTCTCCAAATGGTGTTTGCGTGCATGAAGGGGGATAGGGAATACGAGAAAAATATTTATTTGTTGAGAACTCAATATACTAAAGTTTCACACTTGGTCTTTTTCTGAAATCTTATCTTGACTCGTCCCCAGACCACTAGCCAGGTACAAGTCAATTTGATCCACTCCTTTTTCAATATTTTGAGCACTCATGCAATGGATGAGCGTAAGAACGAGAGTTCACACTTAGGAGGGCAAAGAGAGAAGTACGGAGGAGGAGGAGGAGGAAGAAAAAAAAGAATGAGAAAGGCTCACATCAATGAGGACAATCATAGGCAAGAGATGCCAAATGATAGATATGATGTGAGGAGTAGGGATTTCCATGCAACGGATGCACATATGAGCTAGGAAGCTCTCCAATGGGACTAGTGGGGTGGCATCTAACTTGCTCGCTCATGAAGACCTAGAGCTCGTTTGAGGAGGCTCATCCTTGGAATATGCAAGCCAAGTTCTATAGTGTGAAGGTCCCCACATAGCTATATGCATAATGATCATCTCTATGGAGTACAAGGATATAAAGGGAGTACTAGTGTGGATCTCTCAAAAGGATAGTAGCCCTTTCTCTCTTTTTATTTCTTTTTCTCTTTTTTCTATTTTTTGTATTTTTTGTGGCCTCAATGGCTCTTTCTATTTAACTCTCATTTGTCCTCTTTGGGATCTTTTATTGTGTCCACTTTGGGATCTTTTCATCACTTAAGGGAAACACTCTATTTTCGTTGCCTTTTGGATGTCTGACGCCGTAGACATGTTTTCGCAGGCCGAGAGAACCCCGTGCACCTTACTATACATGATCAATGGCCAGACGGTGGATGTGGGAAAGGCAACGATAATAAATCCCACGGATCGGATGATCCACACCATGCAGATGCCCAATACCACTTTCAAGGTTTCCGTGGCGAGTGTCAAACCGGGCCACGAGGATTTGGCTCCTCCGGTACAACTCGGGGGAGAGGAAGACGAGACCCCTAAGAGGCTTGCAGACTGCAAGGGCTATTTCATCCTATGGCCGAAGGGTCTTCTTCGTGTCGAGTCGGCCGCCGTGATGACCACACCAACGACAACACATCCCCAAGAAGGTATGAACACCACCACCCCGCCTCCGCAATTATTAGCGCCGCCTGTTATGCTAGGTGAGAGCGGCGAGCGACTCGAGGAAGGCGGTCCAAGCAGAGTGGATCGTGATTTCTCCCCCGTGCTCCAGCAAGCAATGGATGATGACATGGACGAGGATGGTGACCCTATGCAATTCCTCAACCCCGCCTTCATTAATCAAGAAGTAGAAATGATGAGTCAGCCATATGACTCGGCCAATAAGGAGCATATGGACGAGGAGATGGATATTCTGACGGAGCAGGAGCATCCTAGGTCTGAGTGCAAAAAGTCTCTCTTCGTGCAACCCTTGCAGGACACGCCTCCAGATGCCGCCTCAAACCAGCATGAACAACCCTTGCTCAGCCCGTCAACACTTGGGTTGGCGGTCAAGGGCGCTATGAAAGGCTCATCACAACCTCTCCGCCAGAAGAAGCCGAGGAAGAGACCGAATAGGAAAGACTTAACTGCCAAAAAGGTTGTCAATGCTTCTAGCAGCAAGTCGGTTCTGCCAACCGGTTTTGCAGACCGTGTACCGATGAAAGGTACGGCGTTGATCCATGTCGCGGGCGAGCCGATCCTCCCGCCGAAACCGCTGGAGAGCATATCAGGGGATCTCAGGAGACTGCACGACCATGTACTATCGACAGAGAAAAGCTTTCTCGCATCGAAGGATCCAGGATATCCACTTTATGCGGTGCGTGTGCCTCCGGGCATGGGCTACGTCGACACGGCGCCTGCGGAAGTGTTCTTCCTGCGGTTTGATCACATCTTTGAGATGTTCCTCACTAGGCGGCTCGATTTTACGATCGTCCGCCTTTTTGCGCTCCATATGAGCTTTGTCATCAAAAGAGAGGAAATCTCGCAAATCGCGGTGGCAGATCCATACTACATGCATGAGTCCTTCTTGTCGCTCGGTCACTATGAACTTAAAACTGCTATGGAGTACATCGAAAATTTCATGCTGATGAATAAGGAGAAGGAAATGGTTCTCGTGCCTTATCATCCAATGTAAGTCATTGCCCGATTGCCTTTACATTTCAATCATTCCTTTGCTCATATGGAGGCTAGCTAATTTGAGGTGCATTTATTTTGCGCAGCGAGGGGCACGCCGTCCTTATCGTTCTTTTCCCGCGAGTCTCCCATGCCGTGTATTTCGACTCGTCTAGGAACTTCAAAAGGAAGGACTACACCAAACTAATGAGTCTTCTGGATTCCGCTCTCCAGGGCTTCGGCATGAGGGGTGGCCACATCGAGAAAAAGTCACGACGGAAGGGCGCGCCGTGTTTCTCGCATAAAACCAACTTCTGCAGTATCCATCAACCGGAAGGAAGTACAAATGATGGATACTATGTCATCCATCTCATGATGGAGTTCGGAAAGGATCAGCAATGTCTTCGCATGGCAAGCAAAGATGACAATCATATCATGATATGGGCAAAAAACTTAGCCGAACCGGATTATAAAGTAAGAGATGACTTCTTTCGCATCCTGAAGGATATTGCAACCATCATCATGAAAGAAGTCGTCGACAAGAAGGGGATGTTCTACCATGGCCCAATATCGCGAGCTGATGTTAAAACTCGCGTAGGAATGCAGCTTTTGGACATTACGCCGTTCAATAAGCTAGGGTGCGTCCTCCCAGATATGGATGGATGGAAGTTCTAGTGTATTGACTATGTCGATGATGATGTCTCGGTTGAATTTATACTTTTGGAAGCGATATGAAACCTTTGTGATGTAATTTAACGGTCATGTTGAACTACTTGCGTAACGCTTGCTAGCTAGTGAATTAGTTGGGGTACCATGAACAACGTGTGTATATTATATTATGTATGTTACTTTATGTTGCATCTATTCACTAACTTTTTGTCTTCGTGTTGCTCAAGTATATTATGTTGTGTACTATTGTTGAATTCTTATAATGAATATGCATCTCTAATAGGTACATAGATCATCGATGGCGAAGAAGTGCTATGCCGTGTACATAGGGAAGGTTCCAGGAGTGTACGATGAGTGGCCAGAGTGTCAGGCCCAAGTGCACCGGTTCTCGGGCGGCAGCCAAAGAGGGTTCAATACCAGAGAGGAAGCGGAAGCTAGTTACTTGAGATTTACGCTAGCGCGAGAGGAAGATCGGAGGCGGCGCTTCATGAGCTACTACATAATTCCACTCTTCCTCATAGTGACCGCTCTTCTAGTATATATCATAGTATAGATGGATGATGAAACTTGTTTGTAGTTGCATGTATTTAAGATATTGTGACAACTTCTATCGCTATTTGAGAGATGACATGATGAGAGACATCATTTGTGTTGGATATGAGAGATCATGATGATATATATATATGGTCATCAGATTATTGTATGTGTGTGATATGATGAGATTTGTACTCTGTAGAAAACTTGTGTATGTGTATGAGACTATATTGTATAATACCTGTACAAATACAACAAAAATATGATGAGAAAAAGAAACAGAAAATGAAAAATAAATACCAGTAGCGCCCTGTTACCTGTACGCGCTATTGGTATTAGTAGTAGCGGTCTCTAAGGGGGGGGGGGCGCTACTGGTGTAGTAGTAGCGGGTGCGTACGCGCGCTACTGCTACAAGTTAGCTGTAGCGTGCTAGCAGTAGCGCGCCCTAGGGCGCTACTGATAAGGCCAAAGGGGGCGCTACTACTAGCCTTTCTCCTAGCAGTGGTAGGGCATTTCTTAACAAGATATTTCATTCGTTCCCAAGCTTGGGCAACGTGTTCATTATCCAATTGCTTAAAATTCATAATGTTACTCCTTAATTGGATAATTTTATTAGGTGGGTAGTACTTTCCTATAAAAGCATCTTTGCACTTATCCCAAGAATCTATGCTATTCCTAGGCAAAGATTGAAACCAGATTTTAGCTTCTCCCCTTAAAGATAAAGGAAAGAGCTTGAGCTTAACAATATCACCTTCTACTTCTTTATACTTTTGCATATCACATAATTCAACGAAATTGTTCAAGTGTAAAGCAGCATATCTCCAGCGCCAGAGAATTGATCTCTCATAACAAGGTTTAGCAAGGCAGGTTTAATTTCATAAGAGGTAGCTGAAGTGGCAAGTGTGGCAATGGGGGTGCAGATAAAGTCTTGGTTGTTGTGACTAGTGAAGTCACACAACTTGGTGTTTTCAGTGGAACCCATAGCAGCAGCAAGTGTGGCAGATTTTTTTTTGTGATTTTTGATATAAGACACAAAGATAAAAACTGAAAGGTAAACTAACAAGACTAAAAAACAAAGGTAAAGGGTAGTGTGCAACTCCCCTATCTTAGCACTCGGAGTCCCCGGCAACGGCGCCAGAAATCTTGCTTGATGCGCGAGGTAATGATAGTGATTTCTCGCCCTTCGTTGGTAAACCCCAAGTGGAAGGTGTGATGTAGCACAGCAGCAAATTTCCCTCAGTAAAGATACCAAGGTTTGTCTCCAGTAGGACTCTGGAGATGATAAGTAGGTGTCAGCGGCGCAACTGACGCGGACCTGCACACAGACACAAATAACTTTGTTCCCAACGAAGTTCAGAGAGGTTGTCAATCTCTCCGGTCTTGTTGTTCACAAAGGATCAAACACAAGGGATAATGATAGCAACTGAAAGTAAAAGCAGAAAAGTAAATGAGCGTGGAAACAGTGATGAAGATATGGACCGGGATACCTGATGTTCACTAGTGATGTCTCTCTCCCAAAAGACGATAAAACTGCTATGCGAGGTGAACAAATTACAGAAGGGCAATTGACAGGATTATGAACGCACCGCAATGCTAACTATGCTACAAAAGAAAGGAAGAGGCTCAAAAGCATGGGCAGAACGCAAAGAAAATAGACCGAAATCCAACTGCATCTACTACTAATCATCCACCTTGAGATATCTATCCAGAACATCTCGCTGGTACTAAGTTGCGAGCCCCACCCAAAGTGTAAACCCAAAGCAACATACAACTGCATTAAAAAGCACTTTGCGTAAAGTAAACAATCCTTGTAGCCGCGGTTACAAGCACCGTTGTTTTCCTCCTTGTGGCAACAGCACATTCCCTAGACTCATGTTTCTGTCACTCAAGCGTTTCATCAGGGGGCATGAACCCACAATCGAGCATAATGTTCCCTCTTGGGGTTACTACCTACTACTTGGCCAAAGCAATAAACAACAACGGAGAGCATGCAAGAATTACCTAAGAACAAAAATATAAGAGATAAGAACCAAATATATTACTCAATCACAATCTGAACATAATCTCATAATCCATCAGATCGCATCAAACTCAGCATAGCAGCAGCAGAAAGATTACAAAAGTGCCTCGATCATGTAGGACAGCTCAGGAGGTCTAAACCATGAAGAACAAAGAGGGGAGGAGAACATCACATAGCTACTGATCACGGACCCATGGTCCAAAGGAAACTACTCATGATACATCCGGGAAGCATCCATGGTGGAGAGGAGACTCCCGGAGATCGGCCCTCCCTCCGGCAGGGTGCCGGGAAGAGGTCTGCTGGTGCTCCCGATCTCGGAAGCGCGGCGGCGGCGGAACAGAGGCGAGATCGCGAAAAAGGGTTCTCTCCCCGAGGGTTTCTCGTCACGGAGAATATATAGGCGAAGGGGGGCAGCCAGGGGGGCCACCAGGGGTCCAGGCGCCCCCCTGGCGCGGCCAGCCCCTGGGGCGCGCCACCAGGGCGCATGGGGCCCTGGTGGTGGCCCTCTGGCCCCACTCAGGTTCTTCCAGAAGGTTCTTCTGCGCTGATTTTTTATCTGAGTTTTCCCGAATTTTTGGAGCACTTTTTACATGGGGGAAAACTGAAATAGAAAAACAGCAGAAAACAGGAACTGGCACTGTGGTGCACTGAGTTAATAGGTTAGTCCAAATATGATCAAAAGTGTATGAAAGTGTATCTAGATCATAGCAATATCACACAAAACATGCATGGAGCAAGCAGAAATTATAGATACATTTTGGAAGTATCACTGGTCAGACGGCGAGGATGAACACTCAGCCCTCCAAGTTGAGGACCCTCTTCAACTCCCTTTGTCGCCAGGAGGAGAGCTACATTCGGCGTACAAAGATTTCCAGCAGTTTATTCCCCCACATCAGGTATTTCGCGTACTTTATTGCTAGAGGGGTGTTGGCTCGTAACAACTCGAGCAACGGTTCTGCACCAGATTTCGATATCTATACGAACGCCCTCTCTGATAGGAATGATTATAATGTGGGTGCCTTAATTGCTTGACGCCTTGTTACGAAAAGTAACAAGGGTGATTTATTTGGTGGTGTTTACGCCACACTTATCCTTGATTCTCTTAACGGCACCCCACATCCTGACGATGTTCCCTTTTCTTACGCAAGTCTTGATCTTGCTGCTATGAAGAGGCATAAGATTCTTACCATGACTTCCCAGTTTGGTAACCTTGTTTATATTTTGAGGTTTGAAAAGACCATTACTCTTGAGATCCGTCTACCTGCACTACTTTTGTTTGATCACACCCGCAGGAACAGATGGTCCTTCAATGACGTCCAGTTCGATGAGTTCATGGACCACTATCAGCTGCATAACCCCATGGAGGGGGTTGTTCCCGACGAGGAGGAGCATGGTGAGTTCCCACCTTTCCAGGGGGAGACCTTCACCCAGCATGGTGAGGGGTCTTCCTCTGCTTGGAGCGCAGGAACTTCCTCATGGCAGGAACCGAGGACTTCGGTGTACGTGTTGTAGTACTCATACGACCCTTGGACTTAACATTACCCCGGAGCAGGATGCTCCTGGGGGCAGTAGCTGCTAGCAACTTAGGCCAAAAGCCTAATCTTGGGGGAGTACGTGCCCTTCTCACTTTTCCATTGTATTATCCTTTTTTTATTTTTGTTCGGTTTGATCTTTTTGAAGTTTTTGCCCGTTCTTCTTTGTTCTTTTAATTTGCAAAAAAAAAAGATTTCTCTTTTATTTTTCTTTCATTAAAACTTTAAAAACCCCAAAAAGATATCATTTCTCTCTTTAGTATGCTTTGTTTTCAGAGTTCAGCTCGAATCCGTGATGGCATTTGATTATATACTTCCCACGTTCGGTCATGCAAGTGACAAGGCAGTAATGACGAAGATCGACGAAAGGGAAGCAACAAGGAAAACCGGTATGAACTCTTCAAGTTTTTATTTTTGTACATATGCCTGTACTTATGATCTAGAGACCAGCTTGTAGCGACATAGTGTTATGTTTACAATGCTTTCCCAGTGTTCAAGCTTTCTTTGTGGCTGATCCCAAATAGCTCGAGTGCATAATGTGTTGTTGAAATGATTTACATGCATTGCATCATTCATGGTTTGGCATATTGAAGTGGTATTTCCCTTCGGAGAATTGTTGGATTGACTTGGCACATGTTCACACAGGTTTATGACAAAAATGTTTGTCATGCCTTGATGACCTTTTAATTTTAGAATAGTTATATCACTTTCATGCCCGATTCAATGTTGCTTTGTCGCTCTGCATCATTATGATAATTATTGCTCTGTAGTTGGTCGCTTCCCAGTCTTTTGCTAGCCTTCGCTCGCACTAAGTGGAATTCTTCTTGTGTATCCCAACTGCTTTTTAAACCAGTTATTCCACTTGAGTCCACCATACCTTCCTATATGTGGTATTTACCGGCCACTTGTAACTTAGACTCTCTTGTGCCATCTCGAAATTTATTCAAAAGCTTCCCTTTTGTAACCGTACAAGCTCATGGTGCGGTGAGGGAAAATCAGTATCTACCATGCCAACAATATTTTGACGGAAGTTTTAACTAGTCAATTCTTTTTAAAAAAGAGAGAGTTACACCTCCCCCATACTTGATGATGGAATGAAATGGACCAAATGTTGCTAATGATAGATGGAACGACATCCTCCTTCCATACTTGAGGCAAAATAAAAGGTTCCATAGACCGTCAAATGATGGATGGGTAAGGGAACAAAAGTGTAAGCAAAAAAAGGCATAATATGGTTGGCATGGGAGATATTGAGAGACTTTTACCGTTCACCGTTGACGGGAAAGTTGCACTCCTCAAAAGAAATTTTGCCTCTGTTTTCAAAACCAAGAGCTCTGGCACATGTTTAGTCTTTTCTTCCAACCACGAGTTTTCAACCTTGCCATAAAAAAGCCACGGTTCGAGAGTCTCCCCTTCTTTCTTCAAAGCACCATCTATTGAGAGCATAAGTGTCATTCTTAGTGTAACATGCATTGTCCCAAAGTATTACATTGTCTTCTGCATGCTTGTGATATTGCTAGTCTGAAATTCTTAGTTCTAGTCTCCTTTAAAACTCCAGAGGAGCTTCTGCATTTATGTTTTGCTTCACTCATGGAGGCTAGCGAGATACCACTCCAGTATGTTCAGGCTATGTGCATTGTGATATTGTCTTGATTTTTGTAGGCATATTATTTACTTTTGGTTGTTTGTGATTGATCACTTGAAAGAAGGATTGCTTCGTGCATTGTCCTCATAGCATTGTTTTGATACTTGCTAAACTATTTTCATAGTACCGGCTTATATACATCTTATGAAGCAAAAGAGTTTGTCAAAGTGTTCTTTGTCGCGTCCAGTTCGTTGAACTGAATTGCTTGAGGACAAGCAATAGGCTAAGCTTGGGGGAGTTGATACGTCCCAAACGTATCTACTTTTCCAAACACTTTTGCTATTGTTTTGCCCTCATTCTTGCATAATTTGAACTAAACTAACCCGGACTGACGTTGTTTTCAGCAGAGCTGTCTGTATGGTTTTATTATGTGCAGGAAAAAAGATTTTTTGACATATCAGAAAATTCCAAGAAAAAACACAGAAAATCCACGCACCCGGAGGGACCCAGGACCAGAAGGTGGGCCAAAGGGGAGCCTGGCGGGCCCCAGGCGCCCAGCTGGCACGGCCACCCCCTTGGCTGCGCCGGGTGGCCGCCTGGGTGGGTCCCACCCCATCTGGTGACCTACTTTGGCCCCTATTTATTCTCTTGACGAGGAAACTCCGAAACAGAAGTCGCTTTTCCAGAACCCATCGCGGAGCCACCGCCACCCTCTGTTCTTCCTCGGGAGGGCTAATCTGGAGGCTCATTTGGCCTCTGGAGAGGGGAGATCATCGCCATCACCAATCCATCCTCCCTCCATGAATTCTCTTCACATGTATGAGTAATTCCCAGCTTGTAGGCAAAGGGGATGGTAGGGATTCGATGAGTTTGATCATGTAATAGTTCGTCAGATTGTTGGGGGCATGTTGCCTATCATCTACTTTGGTGTTTGTCATCTTTGCTATAACTTGTTGTTCTTAATGCTTGTCACTTTGGGCCCGAGTGTCATGTTTTCAGATCTGAACCACTTATGTTTTCATGAGTATATTTATGTTTGAGATCCTATCTATGAGTTGTATGCACCTATTATGGTCCGGAACCGACGATCCCAAAGGTGATAGCTTGGGACACCAAAGGGGATGGTCCATAATTTGAGGATTCCGTGTATCCATTGAGTTAATTGATTTGTTCCGGTGCTCTTTGACATGAGAACCTTAATCTCCATAAGTTCCCTTTGGCCCCGTTCGTAGCAGGATGGTAGGACAAAAGATGTTGTGCAAGTTCTTATTGCAAGCATGCACAACTACCTGCGGGATACATGCCTAATGTTTGATATTTTCCCAACCATCCATCTCCCTAGCCTACAGTGTTTTAATCATGCTGGTTACTACTGAAAGTGCAATATATCGACCAGAGGGGGGGGTGAATGGGAGATTTTCAATTTTGCTACCGGATTTTGATTTTCTTCAGGACTGAAGCAATCATGAAGCTGAATAATTAACCAAAATCATGAAGAAATAAAACTTCATAGAATGTAATCATTAGGGCAGCTCATCATAATGCAACAGAAATAAATCAATTCAGATAAGCAGAGGTGCTTCAGATGCATAGTATGAAGACTAATAGCAGAGGGAGAGCTGAAGCACAAGCAGTCAACATAGATACTGAAGACATAATACTGAGGCTTAAGAGATTGAAGAGATATCACCAGAGATTGAAGACAATGGTTTGGTAGACCAGTTCAAGTTGCTGTGACAACTCTACGTCTGGTTGGAGAGGCTGAGATTCAACTCAGAAGACATAGTCTTCACCTTGTTCTCCTTGAACTAAAGTCCACAGACTCCGTCCAATAACTCAGGTGAGTCTTCAAGGTAGACTCCCGAAACCTTTACAGACTCAGTCACTCCGGGAAGTCACAATTGCATCTTGACTTCCTCAGACTGAAGACTTCTACACCGGCTGGAAGATCACAGTCTTCAAGAGTAAGCATTTTTATGAGGAGCTTCCCTGTGAACAAAATGGTTAGCAGATATATGATTATAATCATTTCCTTTTGAGGTATCGTCCTCAGATGATATCCTCAGCTCATTTGCATCTGCATTCACAGGAAGGTTAGTGATGAGGTCCTTTGGCACCCAGATCTGCTTGACTGGAGGACCGTTCCTGCAGTTAGTTCCGATGTATCTGGCAAATACCTCACCATTACCATTCTTAAACAGTTTATAGTTTGAGTCAAATGACTCACTCATCACGTCTGAGGAAACAGCATCATAACCAGATAAGGTATAGGGATCAGGAGGATGCATCATTGCTCGAACCCAAATGGTCTCAGGATATTGTTCAGGTTTCCAGTAAGACCCATCAGGGTTGAGTCTCCGAGTGAATGCGATGCCTTCTTTCCTCGGGTTTCTGTTGAGGATCTGTTTCTTGAGAATGTCACAGAGAGTCTGATGTCCTTTCAGACTCTTGAACATGCCTGTTTCCAGTAGACTCTTCAACCTAGCATTTTCTTTAGTAATGTCTATGGTATCCTCAGATGAGGGGTTAGATACCACAGAAGTAATAGAAATAACAGAGTCTGAAGACATTGAGGAACTAGACACAGATATGATTTGATCACGTTCAATGCATCTTAAACAGGGAGGATTGAATCCTTCTTGTGGCATGATGATCTGTTGGGAGAGGAGTGAATCATTTTCTTTCTTCAGATCGTCATGAGACATCCTTACACGTTCAAGTTCTTGTTTCCTCATGAGGAACTCATGAGACAGCTTTTCATGATCAGTAAGGAGTGCCTCATGCCGATTGAACAAGTCATCAAACTTTGACTGAAGAATTTTTGCTTCATCAGTCAACTTTTGAGTCTTCGTCATTTCCTCAACCAGCATATCATCACTTTTGTTTAATGAGATCTGAGTCTTTTCAAGTGCACGTTGTTGTTTAGATGCAAGTTTAGCAAGTTTAGCATAGTTTTCATCAGGTTCTTCATCAGAGGGTTGATCTGATGATGAGTAAGAAGATACCTTGGAGGACTTGGCCATGAAGCAGAAGGAAGGAGTTGTGTCTTCAGCTTCATCATCAGCATGTGATGGACCAAATTCTTCAGTGCTGAAGATTGACTTTGAGACAAGTGTCGTGGCAAGAGCCAAACCGGCCACACCCTCAGATTCTTCAGATTCTTCTTCCTCAGCATCAGGGTTGGAACCAGATTCTTCCGAGTCCAATTCTTTCCCGAGATAAGCGCGAGCCTTACGGGAACTGCTATTCCTGTATCCAGTAGACCTTGAGGATCTTGAGGATTTCTTCTTTGTCTTTTCATCAGAACTTTCATCTTTCCCTTTCTTCTTCTTCTTCAGTTTAGCTTCCTTTTCCCATAGAGGACACTCAGCGATGTAATGCCTAGGTTTCTTGCACTTGTGGCAAACTCTCTTTCTAGCTTCGACAGAATCATCATCTTTGCTTTTTCTTGAGGACGATCTTGAGGAATTTTTGAATCGATTCTTCTTCGTGAACCTTTGAAACTTTCTGGTAAGGAGAGCAAGTTCACGGCTGAGAGTCTCAGGATTATCAGTATCAGCCTCAGACTCTTCATCAGAGGACACTCTTCGTGCTCTAGCTTTTAGCGCGCGGACCTTAGGCGTGGGGCTGTATAAGTCTCGTTTTACAGAGAGCTTCAGTTCATGAGCATTGAGGCGCTCGAGAATGTCTGCTGGATCCAGAGTCTTGAAGTCAGGCCTTTCTTGAATCATCAGTGATAGGAACTCAAATGAGTCATCCAGTGACCTCAGCAGTTTCTTCACAACTTCATGATCTGTGATATCAACAGCACCAAGAGCTTGAAGTTCATTGGATATGTCAGTGAGTCTGTCAAAGGTTTGTTGCACGTGCTCATTATCCAGCCTCTTGAACCGATTGAAGAGACTGCGGAGTGTATCAACTCGTGAGTCTCGTTGAGCTGAGACTCCTTCATTAACTTTAGACAGTCTTGTCCATATCTTCTTTGCAGTATCCAGACCACTGATACGGTTGAACTGAGCCTTATTGAGATGACCACCAATGATGCTTCGAGCTTTTGCATCAAGCTGCCAGTTTTTCTTGACAACTTCGGGAGCAGTCATCAGATTTGCTTCAGGAATGCCTTGATCAACAATGTCCCACAGATCCTTGTCAATGGCTTCAAGATGCATCCTCATCTTGTTCTTCCAGTATGGATAGTCTGTTCCGTCGAAGATGGGGCAGTTTGAGACAACGCTCATTGTACCTGAGGTCGACATAACTAAAACTCCAGGTGGTTAAACCGAATCACACAGAACAAGGGAGTACCTTGCTCTGATACCAATTGAAAGTGCAATATATCGACCATAGGGGGGTGAATGGGAGATTTCAATTTTGCTACCGGATTTTGATTTTCTTCAGGACTGAAGCAATCATGAAGCTGAAGAAGTAACCAAAATCATGAAGAAATAAAACTTCACAAAATGTAATCATTAGGGCAGCTCATCATAATGCAACAGAAATAAATCAATTCAGATAAGCAGAGGTGCTTCAGATGCATAGTATGAAGACTAATAGCAGAGGGAGAGCTGAAGCACAAGCAGTCAACATAGATACTGAAGACATAATACTGAGGCTTAAGAGATTGAAGAGATATCACCAGAGATTGAAGACAATGTTTTGGTAGACCAGTTCAAGTTGCTGTGACAACTCTACGTCTGGTTGGAGAGGCTGAGATTCAACTCAGAAGACATAGTCTTCACCTTGTTCTCCTTGAACAGTCCACAGACTCCGTCCAATAACTCAGGTGAGTCTTCAAGGTAGACTCCCGAAACCTTTACAGACTCAGTCACTCCGGGAAGTCACAATTGCATCTTGACTTCCTCAGACTGAAGACTTCTACACCGGCTGGAAGATCACAGTCTTCAAGAGTAAAAAGCTTCGGATCACTCGAACCGACTTCCTCAGAAATGCTCAACTACTCAGGGTGGTGGTTTTCCTCACATAGGTTCTTCAGTCTCCTCAGAGGTGGGTTGCTCTCAAATGACAAGTGTCAGTTTTTCTCTCGGAGCAGCCAACCCACAAATGGGGCTGGGGGTGGCTATTTATAGCCGCGGAGCAATCCGAGGTGAAAGGACATAAATGCCCATGCATGCAATTACTCTCATGCCCTCGTAAATGACCGTTGCTAGACCAGTTCTAGCCTCTCACCACGAAACACGTGGCACGGTCAAAGTATTCTCTCTCCAGACTCCTCAACCGAAGTTAGTTACCTCAGTGTCCTGAAGAACATCATCTCAGACACATGAGGACTGAACTTCTACTGCAGGAGATCTCACTCTCTTCAGGAGAACTGCACTCGCAGTCTCCAGACTCCTCAACCGAAGACAAATTCCTCAGTGTCCTGAAGAACAACGTCTCAGACACCCGAGGAACTGAACTTCTACTGCAGGAGATTTCTCTCTCTTCAGGAGAACTGCACTCGCAGTCTCCAGACTCCTCAATCGAAGACAGATTCCTCAGTGTCCTGAAGAACAACGTCTCAGACACCCGAGGATTTGAACTTCTACTGCAGGAGATTTCCTCAGGGTTTTTCTTCAGGATTCCTAACTGAGCACTTCCTCAGACCTTCGGAACTCGTTTTCTTCAACCCCTCCAACAGTGCGGTGTTTTCCTATGACTCAAGAAGTATAAAAAGTCTTAGCGAAGACTACGCTTCAACTTCGTCTTCAGCGCGAACTTCCTCAGGATCGTCTTCAGCTTCAGCTTCAACCGAACGCTTCAGGATCCTACTTCCTCAGGATTTCGCGCAACTTCATTCTTCAGGAAACACACCGATTTCTCCAATGTTCCTCAACATTTTGGGGGGTCGGCATTGGTGGTTAAACACCTCATCAGGGACTGTTCTCCTGTGTATACTCACAAACACATCAGTCCCTTAACCGTTTTGTCATCAAACTCCAAAACCTCAAGGGGAGGGCACTTGATGCACTTACAATCTCCCCCTTTTTGGTGATTTTGATGACAATCAGGTTAAGCTTCAACGGGGATAAAATTATGAGTTTAAAAAAACTTTGAAGAATATTTTTAACATTAAGCTGAATATAGTGAAGCTCCCCCTGAGGATATGCATATAGGTTGAAGAATGTTTAATATCTAAAGCATTTTGAGGTATATGAGGAGCTCCCCCTATATTCGGGCATTTCTGAAGCAGTGCATGTTATGAAGTGTTTGAGGAATTTAAACAACGCACTGAGAGAGGTGTTTGCAGAGACAATCACATGCATATATGATAAACTTGAGGAAATAGCATGAGTTAACTGAGGAAAAGTATCAGGCAAACACCAAAATAACAGTTTACAACTTGTTACAAAAAATATCTGAAGAACGAGAGTTCTAACTGAAGAACCCCATAACTAAGACCCGCTTGAAGACTAACAGATTTCTCCCCCTTTGTCATAAAATGATCAAAAAGGGAAAAACTGAAGCTAACGCCCCCTTTGAATATGCTTCAAGGCTGAGGTGAGTCACGCCTGAGGCAGTCCGTTGCAGTGTGAGGGCAGGCATCAGTGTCTTCAGCTTCTTCAGCAGTCATCTCCTAGTTTGAGGAATAAGAGTCCATGGCCGGAGGAGGAGTCGTGCAGCGTCTGAATTGCCTCGGGGGTTTGATCGCCGGAATCGGAGGCTTTTGAAGATCCAATTGTGCGATGTCTTCAGGGGTGAGTACTTCTTTCATCAAGGCATCAAGATGTTGATATGTATGATGAGTATACTGATGCACTTTCTTCACTGAAGAATGCGTCTGAGCCATATAGCTGAGAATTTCAGAAAACTGACGCTTCACCCAATCATGATTACGATCAACTTTCTGATGAAGACTAATCAGAAGCTCTCGGTCAGTCATCACTCGAGCCTGAGTTGTATCCTCAGTTGAGGCATGAGTTCTTGTTTCATCAGTTGTGCGAGACTGAGGATGACGAATATTTCCACCGAGGGAATTGGTCGGGAGAACTTCTTCATAGAAGAGGCCTTTGCCCTTGTCGTTTGAGGCAAGAGTATGCTGAAGCACTTCGACAGGCGGCAGATAGGTCCTGTGATTCGGGTGATCAGGTTGGAACTCAATTCTTGTCACGGCTCGGATGAGCTTCATGATCCATGGCGCGTATGGTTTCCGGATATGAGGACTCTGTGCAGCATCAACTAGAGTTCTGAAGAAGAAGTCAGGAACGTTGATTGGCCCAGACATGCAGAGATTGTGAAGTATGTTCTTCATGACGCCAATGACTTCTTCAGCAGTGGATTCATAGCCTTTAATGGGGCAGAAGGTCTTCGCCAGAATCCGATACATTGTACTCGGCAGATACTGAAGCTCAGAGACTGGAAACTTTGTGCGAGCTGGGGCTTCAGGGGCCTGAGGCGTCATAAGATGTTCATCAGGTCATCTCGAAGAATTTGAGACCCATAGGAGCAGGCAGCAGGGGAAGTGCACTGAGGCAACTCAAGAATAGCAATTGCTTCAGGAACAGTGATGGTGTAGTGATGATGCTCAGTCATCCATTCGAGGACCCAGGTGTTGATATCCAGAGGATTTTCTGAAACATACAACGTGGCATAAAACTGAAGCACAAGCTTTTCATTCCAGTGTATGCATTCAGAGCAGAACTGAAGCAGCTTGGCATGATGCAGATCCTGAAGCACATTGTTGAAGCAAGGAAGGGCTTCCATATCCAGCAGAGGAATGTGCTTGTGAGGAAACAATTTGTTTTGCTTGTAGAGCACTGAAGCATAGTAGTTCTTCTGAGTGGCAGTCCAGAACCTCAGTAGCTTTCGAGGTGGAGCAGAGTGATACGAATTTTGAATCCCCTCTTGAAAGAAACTCATGGCATTGAAGAAATCAGTAGCATCAAAGCTTGGAGTATCATCAGATTCAAGGTCACGGAAGAATGGTTGCTTCTGCTTCGGACACAAGGACCGAGCTTGAACGGGGCCTTGAGGTGGTGAAGGCGCTTGAGGCACTTCAATTTGAAGAGAGGCTTGAAGCTGAGGCGGAGGCGCTGCAGGTGCTTCAGGATCCTTGGGGTCCTTGGGAAGACGAGGTGATGTGGCCTGTTTGTCGTCAGCATTACCATTGGTACTGTTTTCTGCTTCAGGAGGAGCATTGGTGTTGTGCTCAGCTTCAGCTTCAGTTTCAGCGACGGGGGGGTCGGGCTTGGGATCAGCAGCATCAGTATCAGTGTTAGTGTTAGCTGCAGCATCAGTATCAGCAACAGAGTTTGTGGGAGCACTAGAGGCGTCTGGGTCATCAGCATCAGAAGATGAGGACGATGCACCAACAGAGTCTTCAGACTGAAGAGAAGTGTCTGGAAGCACCTCGGTTACGGTGTCGGAATGAGGCTCAGGTGAGAAGACGGTGTGAGTGGGTGAATTTGTCAATCCAAAGTCTTCATCATGAACACGAGGAGTTCCATGATCCATGATGTCGACGTCCATGTCTTCAACTTCAGTGATAACTGGTGGCGGTGGGGACGGTGGAGTGGGAACAATGGGTGTTGCAGCAGGGGGTGGAGTGAAGATGATTAAACTGCGCTGAGGATTTTGTGGTGGAGTTGAGGCAGCAGTAACTAGAACGGTGGTATCAGCGGGCTGTGTTGTAGGAGGAGCTGAGGAAAGGGGTGTAGCATCAATGGGGTCCTCAACAGCAGGTTTCTTTGCAGCAGGTGGAGTTGAGGGTTGTGCTTCAGGCGTGCGCTTGAGGCTTTTGGCAGAGGCATCAGTGGGTACTGAGGAAGCAGGTTGTCGAAGCTTCATCAACTTGGTCATCTGTTGTGAGATCCGTTCCTTGGATTGACCAATATAAGCACGATTGGCAGCGAACTCAATGTTGAGACGTTGAACTTCGCATTGATGCTCAGTAAACTCCTGAGGAGTAACTTCAGTGATAGGTTTCTTCTTGAAGTCACTGTGGACTTTCTTCAGTTTGGCCTTCAACTGTTTCTGAAGATCACGTTGATGAATCTCATTTATGAGGAACTGTTGAACATAGAATTTGATGTGTTTCGGGATGTCCAAATCATCAAGCGGAGTGTCAGGCTTAACAGACCAAATTTCAATGTACTCCAAGATCTTCTTGGGATCAAGGAGAAGCGGGATTTCGGAACCCGTTGCTTCAGCTTTGCGTCTGGCCGCAGCACGCACATACTCAATTTTATCAGCTTCAGTGGCAACGAAGCCTGCCATATCCTCAAATTCATCTTCATCATCAGAGGATTGAGGAGTATGATGAATGGCGGCACGCATAGCAGTTTTCTTTGGTGAGGGCGAGGGCCGCGTTGAAGAACAATTTTGGTCTTCAGCTGAGGCTGAGGCATTGTGGTTGAGGCCTCAGGAGTATGACCTGATTCATCAGTGCGTGTCCTTGGGGAGGGGGCAGCCCCATCCGTGCGTTGACATGAGGAGCCAACAACTTGAGGCTTAGCTGAGGTCTTCTGAGAAGGTTTCATGCCAGGAGCCTTTTTGCGGTGCTGAGGCGGTGGTTGTTGTCTGGGTTGAGACTGATCTTGAGGCGGAATCTGTATTGAAGCAGTCAAGTCACGGACCAGATTCTTGACACGGCTGCGAGTGCGCTTGAGGTACTGTTCATGTGTAGCAGGAAAGTCTTCAGGAGTATGCAGTGTTGTGGGATCAGGAAGGACTCCAGGAGCTGGTGGAGGTCGAGCCTTGATACCCAAGGTCTTTAGTGGCGGATTTACTGCAAACATTTCCTCATGCTGAGGATTAAGCCATTGATAGGCCACCCAGCGCTTGGCCCATTCCCTCGTGATCTTCTGTACCCGTTTCTTTCGTTCATCAGTAGTTTCTCTTTCGGGAGTCTTCAGCTTCTCATAGAGTTCAGGAGGCAGGTCTTTAGCGGTATCAGTATGCTTACGCCGAGGAGCCATTTTCTTCAGCTGAGGTGTCTGAGGAATTGTGCGTTCAAGCTGAGCTGCAAATGAAGTGAGACTATGAGAACCATACGATTCCTGAGCAGACATGTACCTGTGACAGAATTAAGTTGCGAGGGAAGTGGGGTACGGTTATATGCGTTCATGAGGAATAGGCTGAGGAAAATGAAGAAATGAGGCATAGGTACAGGTCTCAGAAAGCTAGCAGTACAGTTGAGGAAGAACTGGCTTGAGGACACAACAGTGCTGAGGAATAATATGCTGAGGAATTAACCACTAAGGAATAAGCATACCAGACTTGAGGCGAATGCTGAGGGACAATGAGTCTTCTTCCCCGGCGACGGCGAACTCCGAGAGTGAGAGAAGCGGTGGGGGGTAAATGACCGGGGGTGGGGGGGGGGTAGAGGGCTATTTATAGAGGGGTGAAAGCTGAGGAGGTTGCGAAATTTGTGGACGAGATAGCCCCTGATTGTTGGGATCCTCAGTGGATATCGTGATGGTGGATAATTACGACGTGCGATAAAATCGCAACAAATTGAAGGCAGCTGTAACAGAAAATCCATGATTTGAGGACCTTGAGGACAAGGGCTGAAGACGAAGACAAATGGTCTCAGGCTGATGATGATGACTTAAGGTCTCAGCCTGAGGAATATATGATTTCCTGATGAACGCATATGAGATAGACAGATTAGATAAGTGAGCACAGAGGGACGGGTCCGATCACGTTCACCTAGTTGAAGAAGCAAAAACTGAAGATCAATAACTATAGGTGAACGCTGTTGAGGACAAACATGATAATCGTCGGTAATGAAGACTTCGAATCCTGAGGAAGATCAATAACATCAAATCCCGAGGAAGTTGAGGAACACCAAATCCTGAGGTGTTTTGGGTGGTGGCGCTACCCACCTTATAGGGAATGAGACACTTGATACCATACAATTATCGTATGGATCTTGAGTCAATTTCCACGTTGATTTCTTCACACTTAGCAAGGTAGTTCCTCATGATTTGAGGAGTACGACGCATCGTGTGTTGTGCATCAGGATTCTTCAATATTGTTTAAGCGTTAGGATGTGTGTCCATTCACTGGACGTTTGAGGAGTCTAAGATATTTAGCTCACACCTCAGAGTGCTAAATCGCTTCTCATCCAAAGGCTTAGTGAATATATCAGCAAGTTGGTCTTCAGTCTTCACATGGCTGATGACGATATCTTCCTTCAAGACATGATCCCGAAGAAAGTGATACCGAATCTCAATATGCTTCGTCCTCGAGTGCTGTACCGGATTCTGAGAGATCTTGATGGCGCTCTCATTGTCACATAGGAGTGGTACTTTCTTCAGTTTGATGTCGTAGTCCTTCAGAGTTTGCTTCATCCAAAGAAGCTGTGAGTAGCTTGCACCAGCAGCAATGTATTCAGCTTCAGCGGTGGAGAGAGAGACGCAGTTCTGCTTCTTCGATGACCAGCACACAAGAGAACGTCCGAGGAAGTGACATGTTCCTGAGGTAGACTTCCGATCCACTCGATCTCCAGCATAATCTGAGTCTGAGTACCCGACGAGATCCAGCTGTGTGCCTTTTGGATACCATAAGCCTAGCGACGGGGTGTGAGCCAAATATCAAAGAATTCGTTTCACCGCTTGGTGATGCGATTCCTTTGGTGCCGCTTGGAATCGGGCACACATGCAAACGCTCAACATTATATCAGGCCTGGATGCACATAGATATAGCAGAGACCCTATCATGGAGCGGTATACCTTTTGATCGTAGTCCTTGCCATTTTCATCGGGACCAAGTTGTCCGTTTGTAGGCATCGGTGTCTTGATGCCCTTGCAGTCTTGCATTCCAAATTTCCTCAGGCACTCCTTGAGATACTTCTCCTGAGAGATGAAGATGCCGTTGCGTTGTTGACGAATTTGGAGTCCTAAGAAGAACTTCAGCTCGCCCATCATCGACATCTGATACTGTTCACTCATCAAGAATGCAAATTCTTCACTGTAGTTCTTGTTAGTGCATCCAAATATTATGTCATCAACATAAATTTGACATATGAATAATGCATCATCATATCGTTTTGTGAAAAGAGTTGGGTCGAGGGAACCAGATTTGAAGCCCTTGCTGATGAGGAAGTCCCTTAGTGTGTGATACCAAGCCCGAGGGGCTTGCTTCAGTCCATAGAGGGCTTTCTTCAATCTGTACACCATATTAGGCTTCTTGGCGTCTTCCAAACCTGGAGGTTGAGCAACATATACTTCTTCCTCGATATTACCATTGAGGAAGGCACTTTTCACATCCATTTGATATAACTTGATATTATGATGATTAGCAAATGCAAGCATAATGCGAATGGACTCAAGTCTAGCTACAGGAACGAAGGTTTCACCGAAGTCGATCCCCTCGACTTGAGTATATCCTTGAGCTACGAGACGAGCTTTGTTTCTGATGACTTGTCCATCTTCATCAAGTTTGTTGCGGTAGATCCACTTCGTGCCGATGACATTGTGAACTCGAGGATCAGGACGTTTGACTAGTTCCCAAACATCATTCAGTTTAAACTGAAGAATTCGTCTTGCATTGCCTGAATCCATTCCGCTTCTCGGAATGCCTCGGTGACTTTGATGGGCTCTGAAATTGACACAAACGAGAAATGCCCACAAAAGTTTGCTATGCGATTAGCTCTTGCACGCGTAAGAGGACCTGGTAGGTTGATGTCAGCGAGGATTTTGTCCACTTGAACTTCATTCGCCACACGAGGAAGTCGAGGAGGATGATCTTGAGGCGCATCTTCGTCACTGCTGTCAGATTCGTTAGCATCAACTTCAGGTGCTTCAGGAGCTTCAGACGTATCAGGTGCCTCAGGATCAGGATCGTCATCGGGATTATTCGCTTCAGGATTTGGGTGTTCTTCAGGAGCAGGAGGTATGTGGATTTCTTCAGGATGATCCACAGGAATGATGTCACCAGCACCCATCTTCTTGATCTGTTCTTCAGGTGGTGATTCACCTAAATCATGTGGCAGGTGCTCTCTTTGGGAGCCATCAGACTCATCAAAACGCACGTCTACAGTTTCAACAATTTTGTAATGACTAATGTTGAAGACTCTGTAGGTGTGCGAGTTGATACCATAACCAAGCATGAAACCCTCACATGCTTTGGGTGCAAATTTGGACTCGTGATGAGGATCACGTATCCAGCAAGGTGCACCGAATACTTTGACGTAACTTACATTGGGTTTCTTACCGACCATTAACTCGTATGATGTTTTATTGAAGAACTTATGAAGATACACTCGATTGACGATGTGACAGGCAGTGTTGATTTCTTCAGCCCACCACTTGAGTGGAGTATTGTACTCAGCCAGCATCGTGCGAGCCATCTCGATGAGGGTTCGATTATTTCTCTCAACAACGCCATTTTGCTGAGGAGTGTATGGCGCAGAGAATTCATGTGCAATTCCCAAGTCATCGAGGAATTCTTCCACACCGAAGTTCTTGAACTCAGTGCCGTTGTCGCTTCGAATGTGCTTGATCTTCAGGTTGTAGTTGTTCATGACTCGCAGGGCGAAGAGCTTGAGGATTGCTGGAGTTTCTGACTTATAGAGAAGAAAATGCACCCAAGTGTATCGTGAGAAGTCATCAACAATAACAAGACCATACATGTTACCTCCAAAACTCGAATACTTTGGAGGACCAAATAGATCCATGTGAAGCAATTCCAGTGGTCTCGTAGTATTCATGATGGTCTTCGCTGGGTGATTGGCCTTGGTCATCTTTCCAGCTTCGCAGGCACCACAGAGCCGGTCCTTTGAAAATCTGATTTCCTCAATCCCGAGGACATGTTTCTTCAGTACCAGCTTCTGAAGATTTCTCATTCCAGCGTGGCCGAGTCTTCGATGCCATAGCCAGCACTCTGAGGCTCGTGCCAAGAGGCATGTAGCAACCTGAGGACCTTCAGAGAAATCTACAATATACAGGTCACCTTTCCTAACCCCACTAAAGACAATGGATTTATCGCTAATCATGAAGACAATACAACCATGTTTTCCGAAGAGAACAGCGAGATCAAGATCACACAGCATAGATACAGACATCAAGTTGTATCCAAGAGATTCAACAAGCATGACTTTATCAATGTGTTGGTCTCGTGAGATAGCCACTCTGCCGAGACCCAATACCTTACTTTTACCTTTATCAGCGAAGGTGATGGTTTTCTTTGAAGAAGGACTTAGTGATGATTCCATAAGAAGACTTCTGTCACCAGTCATGTGATTTGTGCATCCACTATCTGATAGAGGCGAAGGTGTCCCGATGTTTCGATGAGATGGTGGAAATCGATTATGGTGGAGGCGACTTTCACGATCCGACTACGAACGTGCGAAGACGTTGCGCCTTAGCGATCGCTAAACCAACTCCGAGAGGTTATTGATCCCGCGGACGCACAATCAACCTGACCACGAAGGTCTAATTCCTACAAGCAATCGAAGAACAAGCAAGAACTAAGAATTGCAATCTGGATATTGCGAATATAAGATGAATGATTACGAAAGTTGGGGTTCCAATGAGGTCTTGGCCTGGTCGGATGACACAAACGAAGAGCTCGAAGTTGCGGCTATGGCTAACTTAAATCTAATTAAAACCCAAGTCTAAACGACGCCCTAAGGGTTGTATATATGGGGGAACAGAGGGGATTTTCGTGACCCCTTGGAGGTGGGGTCCGAAAACAACCCTAACTCGGTTTCCCCACACATACGGACTCTAAAAACAGCCTATAATGTGGTATTTCGAAATTACATGGGCCCAGCCCAATATTAAGGTGACGCAGCACCTATAATTGCTCTTGGACGAAAATAATGAAGTGGCATCTCGTGTATTTCGTCCAAGCCTTCATGCATGCCTTATGGTGGCTTCAAAGTGCGAAAATCCCCACTGGAAGCTCCATTGTTCTTTCCCGCTCGCGCACCTTCTTCTCCATGCTTGATCCCACTCCAATGACCGTCCTTCTTGTCCATGCTAGGTCCTTCATTCATAAGCAAAACAAAAGTATCTAATTTAGGCAGCATCATATGTTCATGAACATTAGAAGGATTCGCAAGAAACGAAAGTACCTGATAATTTAGTTGACGTGCACGTGCTCTAGTAACTGGTCCAGTATGTGTAGTTGGTGAAGATGTGGGTCTACTAATGTTACACCCACATCTTCACCAACTACATATACTGGACCAGTTACTAGAGCACGCGCACGTCAACTAAATTATCAGGTACTTTCGTTTCTTGTGATTCCTTCTAATGTTCAGGAACATATGATGCTGCCTAAATTAGATACTTTTGTTTGTCTTATGAATGAAGGACCTAGCATGGATAAGAAGGATGGTCATTGGAGCGGGATCAAGCATGGAGAAGGAGATGTGCGCGCGGGAAAGGACAATGGAGCTTCCAGTGGTGATTTTCGCACTTTGAGGCCACCATAAGGCGTGCATGAAGACTTGGACGAGAGACATAAGACGCCACATTAATATTTTCGTCCAAGGGTTATTATAGGTGCTGCGTCACCTTATTATTGGGCCAGGCCCATGTAATTTCGAAATACACTTAATAGGCTATTTTTTCAGAGTCTGTATGTGTGGGGAAACCGAGTTAGGGTTGTTTTCGGACCCCTCCTCCAAGGGGCCACGAAATTCCCCTCTGTTCCCCCATATATACAGCCCTTAGGGCGTCGTTTAGACTTGGGTTTTAATTAGATTTAAGTTAGCCATAGCCGCAACTTCGAGCTCTTCGTTTGTGTCATCCGACCAGGCCAAGACCTCATTGGAACCCCAACTTTCGTAATCATTCATCTTATATTCGCAATATCCAGATTGCAATTCTTAGTTCTTGCTTGTTCTTCGATTGCTTGCAGGAATTAGACCTTCGTGGTCAGGTTGATCGTGCATCTGCGGGATCAATAACCTCTCGGAGTTGGTTTAGCGATCGCTAAGGCGCAACGTCTTCGCACGTTCGTAGTCGGATCGTGAAAGTCGTCTCCACCATAATCGATCTCCACCATCTCATCGAAACATCGGGACACCTTCGCCTCTATCAAGTGGTATCAGATTTCCAGGTTGCTCGGTGAGATTTACCAGTTTTCGTAGTCTAGATTGGTTCTGTTCTTCATACCTACAGTCCACGAAAAAGCCAAAAAAAAAATTAGGGTTAGATCATCACGTCCCAAAACAGTCCGAGCCTTTGTCCAGTTTTCTTTACAGTAGTTTGCTTTGTTGAATTTGCGGTTGCATCGTTGTGTCGAGTTGCTGATCTTAGCGTCTAGTTCCCTTAGAGTTTCGAGTTCTGATCACAGTTTGTCACACCGCCGCCGCACAGTAGTACACCGCCACGTTTCCGCCAATCCGAGTCCAGATACACCACCACGTTCCGCCAAGTCGAGTCCATATACAGCACCACGACCTACCAATCCGAGTTGAGTTCCATCACCTGTTCGATTTGTGATCTCTCCGTAGCCAGATTAGTTTTGAGTTGATTAGAGTCGGCTTTCACCAATCTTTTGTCGTACGTAGAAGGAGGTGATTTCCAAAAAAAAAAGAGCAAAAAAAAAAGAGAGAGAAAAAAAAAAGAGTCTGGCACGCTTTCCAAAGCAGTTTTTAGGCCAAAAATTTCGGGGGTAAAAAAATCCGCGCCATCATCCAGAGCAGAAATTTCGTCCTCCAAATCCGCGCACTTGCGCTTCAGGCTCCTGGTCCTCTTCCTCAGCATCTCATTACTCCCCTCCAGACGGGCGACCTGGCCCTGCAGCTCCTCTATAATCCAGTCCCGGGACTCTAGGTCGATGGGGTCGATGTGGGCGTGACCCCCTGTCTGGAGGTTGTAATCGTGCTTAAACCGGGCTTCATCCAGCTGAGCCTCAGTCAAAGCCAAGTGCTTCTCCATAGCGATCAGGTGATCCCCCATGATCGGGTGAGGAATGCCGGGAGTGGGATCTCCCTCGCCATCGCGCATCCCGTAGTGACGGAACCGCGTGGATCTCAGCTCGTACTGGTGGAACCTCACAATTCGAGCAATCGCCTCCTGACAAGCTCGACGCAGACCTTCCTCCCAAGTACGGGCGTACAACACAAAGGCGATGGTGTCTGACCGCGGAGTAACCTCCGATCCTCGGAGCGCACACCGCACAACCAGGCGAGCCTCCACATCCTTCCTCCCGGAGATCTCGTAGGCCCAGAAATCTGCAACGGGGCGGTGAACAAGCTGAAGCAGCTCGATCAGATCCTGAGCAAAGAGCGTATCCCCAGCCTGAGTCAGCTGCAGGTGGTGCACCAGAACTCCAGCCATCTACAATTTTTATAAGTTTAAGTTAGATGACAAGTGTGCAATATTTTAAACATAACAAAACAGTTATAAATGGTTTACTATAGAAGGGATAAGAGAGGTAAGCATTTTATACTATGCAGATTACCATCTCTTTATTTTAGAAAATAGTTTTTGATTTTCCCCCATCCTATCTATCGTCCATTCTAACTAGGCTGCTACGGTCGGAACAGGGGCTCTGATACCAAGTCTGTGGGCACCCCGGACTATATGTCCGAAGCGACCAGCTGTGCATACCTTCATGCTCCCATGATCAGTGTCGCATGACGCACAAGTCGATAATGGATATCACAGTCACAAGTTCATACAGTACCGAATACAAGGTCATACATAAACATAGTCTTACACGGCCTCATCGGGCTCAAATGGCAGCGGAATAAGAAAAAGCAAGATAGATAGCAGCATCACAATCCACAGGCAAAGCTCAGAGCGTAGCACATCCTAGTACTCGTCATTCGCGTCATCGTTAAATACCTGCTCCTCCAAGCCTGGCCGATTGAATAACCAGGGACAAAGCCGTGAGTACATACAAAGTACTCGCAAACCACCCTAAGAAATGAACAAGATTTTGTACAAAAAAATAATGGGATGGCTATATGGTGGAGTTTAACATGGGGGAACCTAACTACCTGATGAGGACATCCCTACTAATGTTACACCCATATCCTCACCAACTACACATACTGGACCAGTTACTAGAGCACGTGCACATCAACTAAATTATTAGGTACTTTCGTTTCTTGTGAATCCTTCTATTGTTCATGAACATATGATGCTGCCTAAATTAGATACTTTTGTTTTGCTTATGAATGAAGGACCTAGCATGGACAAGAAGGATGGTCATTGGAGCGGGATCAAGAATGGAGAAGAAGGTGCGCGCGCGGGAAAGTACAGTGGAGCTTCCAGTGGTGATTATCACACTTTGAAGCCACCATAAGGCGCGCATGAAGTCTTGGACGAAATACGCGAGATGACACTTCATTATTTTCGTCCAAGGGCCATTATAGGTGTTGCGTCACCTTAATATTGGGCTGGGCCCATGTAATTTCGAAATACCAAATTATAGGCTGTTTTTAGAGTCCGTATGTGTGGGGAAACCGAGTTAGGGTTGTTTTCGGACCCCACCTCCAAGGGGCCACGAAATTCCCCTCTGTTCCCCCATATATACAGCCCTTAGGGCGTCGTTTAGACTTGGGTTTTAATTAGATTTAAGTTAGCCATACCCGCAACTTCGAGCTCTTCGTTTGTGTCATCCGACCAGGCCAAGACCTCATTGGAACCCCAACTTTCGTAATCATTCATCTTATATTCGCAATATCCAGATTGCAATTCTTAGTTCTTGCTTGTTCTTCGATTGCTTGCAGGAATTAGACCTTCGTGGTCAGGTTGATCGTGCATCCGCGGGATCAATAACCTCTCAGAGTTGGTTTAGCGATCGCTAAGGCGCAACGTCTTCGCACGTTCATAGTCGGATCGTGAAAGTCGTCTCCACCATAATCGATCTCCACCATCTCATCGAAACATCGGGACACCTTCGCCTCTATCAAGTGGTATCAGATTTCCAGGTTGCTCGGTGAGATTTACCAGTTTTCGTAGTCTAGATTGGTTCTGTTCTTCATACCTACAGTCCACGAAAAAGCCAAAAAAAAATTTAGGGTTAGATCATCACGTCCCAAAACAGTCCAAGCCTTTGTCCAGTTTTCTTTACAGTAGTTTGCTTTGTTGAATTTGCGGTTGCATCGTTGTGTCGAGTTGCTGATCTTAGCGTCTAGTTCCCTTAGAGTTTCGATTTCTGATCACAGTTTATCACACCGCCGCCGCACAGTAGTACACCGCCACGTTTCCGCCAATCCGAGTCCAGATACACCACCACGTTCCGCCAAGTCGAGTCCATATACAGCACCACGACCTACCAATCCGAGTTGAGTTCCATCACCTATTCGGTTTGTGATCTCTCCGTAGCCAGATTAGTTTTGAGTTGATTAGAGTCGGCTTTCACCAATCTTTTGTCGTACGTAGAAGGAGGTGATTTCCAAAAAAAAAAAGAGCAAAAAAAAAAAAGAGAGAGAAAAAAAAAGAGTCTGGCACGCTTTCCAAAGCAGTTTTTAGGCCAAAAAATTCGGGGGTAAAAAAATTTCGTGCCCATACGTTCCTTAGGTCCAGAAACTCATTTTCAGACGTTCGTCTCCATAGTGATTTTTTCGCACTTTTTCAGCCACCGCAGTCCCGCATTGCAAAAAAAAAGAAAAAAAAAGCAAAAAAAATAAAAAATCAGAGTGTGCTTCTCAGTTGATTACGTGCCGCGCCGTGCTTTCGTTGGTGTTTTAGGCTCGCGTCTCTAGTACGGTCTAGCCTAGGATCAGCACAGTACCGACGTTGAGTGTTTATTCAGCTTTGCATCTCTGTTTTGATTACTGTTGAGCTTTTGCTACCATACTTGTCAGCCTTCCTACAGCTCCACATATATTCTACATCGTGCGTTTTGACACCTCCTGGCCATCGCTCTACCACATCTCTGAGAGTTTTGACCCGTTGGTTGTACATCACCACCTGCTGCTAGGTAAGAATCGGTACGAACTAAATAAAAGCTTGACGGATTTGTGCTTTCCACCACCCCACATCCCATTAGTAGAAGTAGGATCATATTTCTGTGTGTTTTCTATTTCTGCTAACCATGCCAGGATCCCATGATGAAGTGGCGCGGGATGCACCTGATTGGGAGAATATGACAAACAAAGCATTACATGATAAATTTGCACAAATGATGTCTGAACAGGTGAATGACATCGAGAACAGATTTACAGAGGCGATTGATGGTGTGGAGAAGATGATCGACACCAAGCTCGACGCCAAGTTTACTGAGTTGCTCGCACGCCTACCTATACAGCCTGCGGCCGCTCCAGCACAGCCACCGCCACCACGACGTGCACGATGTATTCTGTTTCCGGGCGGACAAGCTGCTGGTGCTCCTGCTGCTGCTGCAGTTACTGCTGCTGCTGCCTCTGACGTCGGCCAGGACGACAACTACGAGGGTGATTACAAGGAGGAGGTGGAACAAGAAGCGGCCTATGAACAGCCAGCTGGACGTCCACGTCCCAACATTCGCCACGGTCGACACCAACCACCCCCTCAGGTACGCGATGATGAACATGTGCCTAAACTTAAATTGAATCTTAAGCCGTTTGAGGGTAGATATATTCCTGATGCTTATCTTACTTGGGAGTTAGAAACTGAACAACGCTTTACATGTTTACAATATCCTGAGAATAGACGTGTTACTGCTGCTGTTTGTGAATTCACGGGTTTTGCATCTATTTGGTGGTCTGAACATTGTAGATTGCATGCTAATAATATTCCAGCTACTTGGGCTGCTTTAAAAGATGCTATGCGTACTCGCTGGGTTCCTCCTTATTATCAACGTGAATTGCTACAAAAATTACAGCGTTTGAGACAAGGAAAATATTCTGTAGAGGAATATTATCAAGAATTACAAACTGGATTGATTAGATGTGGCCTAGTAGAGGATAATGAAGCTATGTTTGCACGTTTTATAGGTGGCTTAAACAGGGAGATACAAACTATTCTAGAATACAAGGACTATGCTACTATTACTCGTTTGTTTCATCTTGCTTGTAAAGCTGAACGTGAAGTGCAGGATCGACAGGCCGCTACGAGACCTAACTTTTCTGCAGGACGAAATACATCATGGACATCGCGTGGACCTTCTACATCCACACGTCCTGCTGCACCACCATCTACTTCAACCGCTCATTCTTACAGGGAGCCTCCAAAACAGCCAGCGCCACCATTCAAGGGTGCACAGAGTGGTCCAGCAGCGAGTTCTTCTTCATCCATGGCTTCCACAGGGCAAACACGAGATCGTGATATTAAATGTCGCAGGTGCCAAGGTGGAGGTCACTTCGCAAAAGACTGTCCCTCCAAGCGTGTGATGATTATTACGGCGGATGGTGGGTATGAGTCAGCGAGCGACTATGATGAGGAGACTTTAGTTCTCATTGCTCACGAGGAACAGGGTGCCCATGATGATGCTCATGATATAGAGTATATGGATCCTGATGATGCAGATCAATATGCTAGTTTGGTTGCTCAACGTGTGTTAAGTGTGCAGGTATCGAAGGCCGAGCAAAACCAGAGGCATAATTTGTTCCACACAAAGGGAGTGGTGAAAGAACGTTCGGTTCGCATCATCATTGACGGAGGGAGTTGCAACAACTTGGCGAGCATGGAGTTGGTGGAGAAGCTATCTCTCACCACAAGACCACACCCCCATCCGTACTATATTCAGTGGTTTAACAATAGTGGTAAGATTAAGGTAACGCGTTCTGTTCGTGTGCACTTTAGCATTGCTGCATATGCTGATTATGTTGATTGTGATGTGGTACCCATGCAAGCATGCTCTCTTTTACTTGGTAGACCATGGCAATTTGATAGGAATGTTGTACACCATGGTAGGACAAATCAGTTTACTCTGGTTCATCAGGATAAAACTATTCCTTTACTTCCTATGTCTCCTGAACAAATTGTGAAAGATGATCTTGCTAGAGCTAGTAAAGCTAAACAGGAGAAAAATAAGAGTGAAAATGAGATAGCAGCTAAAGAATTTGAGCAACAACATAAGACTAATAGCAAATCTTCTTCTGCTGTTTCTAATGAAATTAAATTGACTAGTCCAACTTTGCTTGCTACTAAGGTTGATATTTCGGATTTGGATGTTAGTCAATATGTGTGCTATGCTTTTGTGTGCAAAGAAGCTTTGTTTTCATTTGAGGAATTGCCTCCTTCTTTGCCTCCTGTTGTCACTGACCTTTTGCAGGAGTTTATTGACGTCTTTCCACAAGACGTTCCACCGGGATTACCACCTATTCGAGGGATTGAGCATCAGATTGACTTAATTCCCGGTGCTTCGCTGCCCAACCGTGCGCCATACCGTACCAATCCGGAGGAGACAAAGGAGATTCAACGTCAAGTACAAGAGCTACTCGACAAAGGTTACATACGTGAATCCCTTAGTCCTTGTGCTGTTCCTGTTATATTAGTGCCTAAAAAGGATGGAACTTGGCGTATGTGTGTTGATTGTAGAGCCATTAATAATATTACTATTCGTTATCGTCATCCTATTCCTAGGTTAGATGATATGCTTGATGAATTAAGTGGCTCTACCATGTTTTCCAAAGTTGATTTGCGTAGTGGATACCATCAAATTCGCATGAAATTAGGGGATGAATGGAAAACGGCATTTAAAACTAAGTTTGGATTATATGAGTGGTTAGTCATGCCTTTTGGGTTAACTAATGCACCTAGCACTTTCATGAGATTAATGAACGAGGTTTTACGTGCTTTCATTGGACGATTTGTGGTAGTCTATTTTGATGATATACTGATTTATAGCAAATCTTTGGAGGAACATTTGGATCATTTACGTGTTGTTTTTATTGCTCTACGTAATGCACGTTTGTTTGGTAACCTTGGGAAGTGCACCTTTTGCATCGAGCGAGTATCGTTTCTTGGCTATGTTGTTACTCCGTAGGGAATTGAAGTTGATAAAGCCAAGATCGAGGCGATTGAGAGTTGGCCGCAGCCCAAAACGGTCACACAAGTGAGAAGTTTTCGTGGCCTCACTGGATTCTATAGGCGTTTTGTGAGAGATTTCAGCACCATTGCTGCACCTCTCAATGAGCTTACACGCAAGGATGTGCCTTTTACTTGGGGTACCGCACAGGAAGAAGCCTTCACGGTATTGAAAGATAAGTTAACACATGCTCCTTTGCTCCAACTTCCTGATTTTAATAAGACTTTTGAGCTTGAATGCGATGCTAGTGGGATTGGTTTGGGAGGTGTGTTATTACAAGATGCTAAACCTGTTGCATACTTTTCTGAAAAATTGAGTGGGCCTAGTCTGAACTATTCTACTTATGATAAGGAATTATATGCTCTTGTTCGGACATTAGAAACTTGGCAACATTATTTATGGCCCAAAGAATTTGTTATACATTCTGATCATGAATCTTTGAAACACATAAGAAGCCAAGCAAAACTTAATCGTAGACATGCTAAGTGGGTTGAATTTATTGAGACTTTCCCTTATGTCATTAAGCACAAGAAGGGGAAAGATAATATTATTGCTGATGCTTTGTCTCGTCGTTATACTATGCTTTCACAACTTGACTTCAAGATATTCGGTTTAGAGACACTCAAAGATCAATATGTACATGATGCGGAATTTAAAGATGTATTGCAGAATTGTAGAGAGGGTAGAACATGGAACAAGTTTGTGCTTAATGATGGTTTTGTGTTCCGTTCTAACAAGCTATGCATTCCAGCTAGCTCTATTCGTCTTTTGTTGTTGAAGGAGGCGCATGGAGGAGGATTAATGGGACACTTTGGCGTGAAGAAGACGGAGGACGTACTTGCTACACATTTCTTTTGGCCATAGATGAGACGGGATGTTGAGCGTTTTGTTGCTCGCTGCACTACATGTCAAAAAGCTAAGTCACGACTCAATCCTCATGGTTTATAAATGCCTTTACCTGTACCTAGTGTTCCGTGGGAGGACATATCCATGGACTTTGTTTTAGGCTTGCCTCGAACAAAGAAGGGGAGGGATAGCATATTTGTTGTCGTGGATAGATTTTCTAAGATGGCACATTTTATACCATGTCATAAAAGCGATGATGCTGCTAATGTTGCTGATTTATTCTTTCGTGAGATTATTCGCTTACATGGTGTGCCCAATACTATTGTCTCAGATCGTGATACTAAGTTTCTTAGCCATTTTTGGAGATGCTTATGGGCTAAGTTGGGGACTAAACTACTTTTTAGTACTACTTGTCATCCCCAAACTGATGGACAAACTGAAGTAGTCAATAGGACTTTGTCTACTATGCTTAGGGCTGTTTTAAAGAGTAACTTGAAAATGTGGGAAGAATGTTTACCTCATATTGAATTTGCTTATAATCGTTCATTTCATTCTACCACTAAAATGTGCCCTTTTGAGATTGTTTATGGTTTTCTACCTCGTGCACCTATTGATTTGCTGCCTCTTCCATCTTCGGAGAAGGTTAATTTTGATGCTAAGCAACGTGCTGAATTGATATTAAAAATGCATGAGTTAACTAAAGAAAACATTGAGAAAATGAATGCTAGATACAAGCTTGCTGGTGATAAGGGTAGAAAGCATGTTGTGTTTGAACCAGGAGATCTTGTTTGGTTACATCTACGTAAAGATAGGTTTCCTGATTTGCGCAAGTCTAAGTTAATGCCACGAGCGGATGGTCCCTTTAAGGTTTTACAGAAAATTAATGATAATGCATATAAACTTGAGCTACCTGCAGATTTTCGGGTTAGTCCCACATTTAACATTGCAGATTTGAAACCTTATTTGGGAGAAGATGATGAGCTTCCGTCGAATACGACTTCGATTCAAGAAGGGGAGGATGATGAGGACATCTCTACTAATGTTACACCCACATCTTCACCAACTACATATACTGGACCAGTTACTAGAGCACGCGCATGTCAACTAAATTATCAGGTACTTTCGTTTCTTGTGAATCCTTCTAATGTTCAGGAACATATGATGCTGCCTAAATTAGATACTTTTGTTTGTCTTATGAATGAAGGACCTAGCATGGATAAGAAGGATGGTCATTGGAGCGGGATCAAGCATGGAGAAGGAGATGTGCGCGCGGGAAAGGACAATGGAGCTTCCAGTGGTGATTTTCGCACTTTGAGGCCACCATAAGGCGTGCATGAAGACTTGGACGAGAGACACAAGATGCCACATTAATATTTTCGTCCAAGGGTTATTATAGGTGCTGCGTCACCTTATTAATTGGCCAGGCCCATGTAATTTCGAAATACACTTAATAGGCTATTTTTTTAGAGTCTGTATGTGTGGGGAAACCGAGTTAGGGTTGTTTTCGGACCCCTCCTCCAAGGGGCCACGAAATTCCCCTCTGTTCCCCCATATATACAGCCCTTAGGGCGTCGTTTAGACTTGGGTTTTAATTAGATTTAAGTTAGCCATAGCCGCAACTTCGAGCTCTTCGTTTGTGTCATCCGACCAGGACAAGACCTCATTGGAACCCCAACTTTCGTAATCATTCATCTTATATTCGCAATATCCAGATTGCAATTCTTAGTTCTTGCTTGTTCTTCGATTGCTTGCAGGAATTAGACCTTCGTGGTCAGGTTGATCGTGCATCCGCGGGATCAATAACCTCTCGGAGTTGGTTTAGCGATCGCTAAGGCGCAACGTCTTCGCACGTTCGTAGTCGGATCGTGAAAGTCGTCTCCACCATAATCGATCTCCACCATCTCATCGAAACATCGGGACACCTTCGCCTCTATCACCATGAAGCAGAAGGAAGGAGTTGTGTCTTCAGCTTCATCATCAGCATGTGATGGACCAAATTCTTCAGTGCTGAAGATTGACTTTGAGACAAGTGTCGTGGCAAGAGCCAAACCGGCCACACCCTCAGATTCTTCAGATTCTTCTTCCTCAGCATCAGGGTTGGAACCAGATTCTTCCGAGTCCAATTCTTTCCCGAGATAAGCGCGAGCCTTACGGGAACTGCTATTCCTGTATCCAGTAGACCTTGAGGATCTTGAGGATTTCTTCTTTGTCTTTTCATCAGAACTTTCATCTTTCCCTTTCTTCTTCTTCTTCTTCTTCAGTTTAGCTTCCTTTTCCCATAGAGGACACTCAGCGATGTAATGCCCAGGTTTCTTGCACTTGTGGCAAACTCTCTTTCTAGCTTCGACAGAATCATCATCTTTGCTTTTTCTTGAGGACGATCTTGAGGAATTTCCGAAGCGATTCTTCTTCGTGAACCTTTGAAACTTTCTGGTAAGGAGAGCAAGTTCATGGCTGAGAGTCTTAGGATTATCAGTATCAGCCTCAGACTCTTCATCAGAGGACACTCTTCGTGCTCTAGCTTTTAGCGCGCGGACCTTAGGCGTGGGGTTGTATAAGTCTCGTTTTTCAGAGAGCTTCAGTTCATGAGCATTGAGGCGCTCGAGAATGTCTGCTGGATCCAGAGTCTTGAAGTCAGGCCTTTCTTGAATCATCAGTGATAGGAACTCAAATGAGTCATCCAGTGACCTCATCAGTTTCTTCACAACTTCATGATCTGTGATATCAACAGCACCAAGAGCTTGAAGTTCATTGGATATGTCAGTGAGTCTGTCAAAGGTTTGTTGCACGTGCTCATTATCCAGCCTCTTGAACCGATTGAAGAGACTGCGGAGTGTATCAACTCGTGAGTCTCGTTGAGCTGAGACTCCTTCATTAACTTTAGACAGTCTTGTCCATATCTTCTTTGCAGTATCCAGACCACTGATACGGTTGAACTGAGCCTTATTGAGATGACCACCAATGATGCTTCGAGCTTTTGCATCAAGCTGCCAGTTTTTCTTGACAACTTCGGGAGCAGTCATCAGATTTGCTTCAGGAATGCCTTGATCAACAATGTCCCACAGATCCTTGTCAATGGCTTCAAGATGCATCCTCATCTTGTTCTTCCAGTATGGATAGTCTGTTCCGTCCAAGATGGGGCAGTTTGAGACAACGCTCATTGTACCTGAGGTCGACATAACTAAAACTCCAGGTGGTTAAACCGAATCACACAGAACAAGGGAGTACCTTGCTCTGATACCAATTGAAAGTGCCATATATCGACCATAGGGGGGTGAATGGGAGATTTTCAATTTTGCTACCGGATTTTGATTTTCTTCAGGACTGAAGCAATCATGAAGCTGAAGAAGTAACCAAAATCATGAAGAAATAAAACTTCACAAAATGTAATCATTAGGGCAGCTCATCATAATGCAACAGAAATAAATCAATTCAGATAAGCAGAGGTGCTTCAGATGCATAGTATGAAGACTAATAGCAGAGGGAGAGCTGAAGCACAAGCAGTCAACATAGATACTGAAGACATAATACTGAGGCTTAAGAGATTGAAGAGATATCACCAGAGATTGAAGACAATGTTTTGGTAGACCAGTTCAAGTTGTTGTGACAACTCTACGTCTGGTTGGAGAGGCTGAGATTCAACTCAGAAGACATAGTCTTCACCTTGTTCTCCTTGAACTAAAGTCCACAGACTCCGTCCAATAACTCAGGTGAGTCTTCAAGGTAGACTCCCGAAACCTTTACAGACTCAGTCACTCCGGGAAGTCACAATTGCATCTTGACTTCCTCAGACTGAAGACTTCTACACCGGCTGGAAGATCACAGTCTTCAAGAGTAAAAAGCTTCGGATCACTCGAACCGACTTCCTCAGAAATGCTCAACTACTCAGGCTGGTGGTTTTCCTCACATAGGTTCTTCAGTCTCCTCAGAGGTGGGTTGCTCTCAAATGACAAGTGTCAGTTTTTCTCTCGGAGCAGCCAACCCACAAATGGGGCTGGGGGTGGCTATTTATAGCCGCGGAGCAATCCGAGGTGAAAGGACATAAATGCCCATGCATGCAATTACTCTCATGCCCTCGTAAATGACCGTTGCTAGACCAGTTCTAGCCTCTCACCACGTAACACGTGGCACGGTCAAAGTATTCTCTCTCCAGACTCCTCAACCGAAGTTAGTTACCTCAGTGTCCTGAAGACACATGAGGACTGAACTTCTACTGTAGGAGATCTCACTCTCTTCAGGAGAACTGCACTCGCAGTCTCCAGACTCCTCAACCGAAGACAAATTCCTCAGTGTCCTGAAGAACAACGTCTCAGACACCCGAGGAACTGAACTTCTACTGAAGGAGATTTCTCTCTCTTCAGGAGAACTGCACTCGCAGTCTCCAGACTCCTCAACCGAAGACAGATTCCTCAGTGTCCTGAAGAACAACGTCTCAGACACCCGAGGAACTGAACTTCTACTGCAGGAGATTTTCTCAGGGTTTTTCTTCAGGATTCCTAACTGAGCACTTCCTCGGATCTTCGGAACTCGTTTTCTTCAACCCCTCCAACAGTGCGGTGTTTTCCTATGACTCAAGAAGTATAAAAAGTCTTAGCGAAGACTACGCTTCAACTTCGTCTTCAGCGCGAACTTCCTCAGGATCGTCTTCAGCTTCAGCTTCAACCGAACGCTTCAGGATCCTACTTCCTCAAGATTTCGCGCAACTTCATTCTTCAGGAAACACACCGATTTCTCCAATGTTCCTCAACATTTTGGGGGGGTCGGCATTGGTGGTTAAACACCTCATCAAGGACTGTTCTCCTGTGTATACTCACAAACACATCAGTCCCTTAACCGTTTTGTCATCAAACTCCAAAACCTCAAGGGGAGGGCACTTGATGCACTTACAACTACTAGTTTATTTCCGTTGTTTTAGTTTTGCCGTTATCACCATCGTTACCACTATCATACCACAGTTGCTATTAATACTTTGTCGCAAGCAAGTATATTTTAGGTGCGGTTGAATTGACAACTCAACTGTCAAAGCTTATAAATACTCTTTGGCTCCCCTTGTGTCGAATCAATAAATTGGGTTAACTTACCCGTGAGAACATACAATCGATACTCTACAGTTGAGGGTCATCAGGTCTGCGCTTGCATGGCAGCGTGGTGGGAGCGCGCGTTGCGCTCGGCGTGCGCTGTGCGACCGGCGTTGCGGGAGCAACCGTTCAGGCCTGCATACCGTCGGGGAGTGCGAGTCGACGACGGTACCACTAGAACTAGCAAGGAGTTGTCCATCACTGTCGGCGGAGCTGCAGGCAGAGTCAATACCTCACCATCAGCTGCTGGGGTCAAGTTGGCTGGGGTACGGTGGACCGGACCAATTGTTGATCTGTGGGAAGAGAGGGAAAAAGAAGAGGATGTGAATTCCGCTCCTGTGTCCCCGACATTGACGCTCTTTATAGCCCGACCAAGGTTTCGTGGTTGCGTGCGGGAAGGTTGCGCGGTTGCGCGCGTGACCTAGCGCCTGCTCCAGCTGCATCACGAGCGTACGCGTGGCCATCGCAAATGATCAAGTGGTGTTCGATCTATTTGACTAGAAATCGCCGGTGGGTAGAAGCCGAAACGAGGAAGACAAACGAGCGTCTGACGCGTGTCGATCTATATCGCAAGGTTCTCGTTACTCTTTCCTTCAATTTTTTTAAAAGTGCACAAGGTATCACAGACGTGGTGTTTGTAAATACTCTAGAATTATAATCATTTGGTTGCGGCGTGCCTACAAAGTAGACATTTTTTAAAACTTACTTCTTTGTGTTACACCATATCATCACACACAATTTTGTACTTCAGAACGTCTGCTAAGAGAAACTAGCAAATTTTTAAATAAATAGAAAATACATAGAAGAAGCTAGCGGTACATTTGAAGCAGCTGTTGGTGTTGTTTGCTTTCATCACGCACAGTTGATTGTACGAACTGTGTGTTGTCCAACACCAACACTTAGATTTTCAAAAGCGTTTCTGATAAATCACATATCCCACACATTTCAGTAACCACAACCGATTGGTAACAAGGGCTAGCGGTTCATTGTTTGCGACCGTGGGTTTTCTGAATATATATGCGGATGGTTGCTTGGTCGAATTGTCAGCTTTGTTGCCCCCAACGAAATGATTTTTAGAAGCGTGCCCGAGTTATTAGGTATCCCAAATATTTGAGGAAACATTAACGATTGCGATAAAGGGCTAGCGGTCCATTGTTTGCAACCGTGGGCTTTCACTCTAGGTATCCCAGACCGATTTTCAAGGACCCGTCAGCCCTACATGACCCATGCAATAATTTTTAGAATTGTGTCCGTTCGTGTACATTTCCAAGACGGTTCAGTTTCAAGCACACGGTTTTTTTTCTACCGTTTGTGTTGATTGCATCGCAAACATTTTCGGTCAAGGGACTGGGAAAGGAGCAATGAAGACGCCAAGTACTGGGGGAACAAGAATATCCAAAGATCAATGCAAGCACGACCAAAGAAAGCAAAGGTTGAGGTAAGCGCAAAGGTAAAAGACCGAAGAAGAGTGAAGAGAAGAATGCTTATCGGCCAAATCATTCAAAGAATTCAAGATCACCCCTAGGCGCAAATCTAAGGATCGATATCGACAAGTGAGAATAAGAAATCGGTATGTTGCTGGCAGTAGACCTTTCCGGCAAGGTGGTCGTGGAAGAATGTATTGAAGATGTTGAGTTAATGCATCAGCATAGCACAGTACACCACAAGATGTAGAACGGTGTGAATTATGTCCGTCTTGACGACCGGCACAAAAGTGACCGTTAAGTCGATGCTATCCCATTGGAAAAAACCGCGGACCACCCAGTGAGCCTTGTACCGCTTAAGAGTGCCATCAAGGAGGCTCTTTAGGGTGGAACTCCCACTTCCCATTGATAATGTTGATGCGCTGAGGTCTCTGAACGAGCTGCCATGTTCAGTTGTGTTTTAGGGCCTCCAACTCCTACCGCATTGCGACGAGCGAATGAGGATCATGGAGAGGGGCACGAGACGGTCTCAGAAATGCTAATGGCAAGGAGGTTGAGGCAGCACATGTGTATTGATCAGGCGAGTAGCGTTTCCTGGAAAGATACACCAACACATACCCTGGCATGGAGGAAACGGAGCGGGTGGTGCCCCAACCGGGGCGGCGACGATGTTGGTGACGAGCTCGGTGCGAAAGAACCAGACGTGATCGGGGGCCGTGTGGCTGGCGTGGAGGGATCCAAGCCCGGCAAGGTATTCTCTATGGAGGCGTCCAAGGACAATGAAGAGGCACCCAAGGTCGGCGAAGCGGTCTACATTGAGGTTGTAGAGGCCTGGGAAGCGGCACCCAAGCCAAAGACCGAGACCATAGAAGACGTTCCCGGAATTGACGTCGTGCAGCCATGAGCGGGCACAAGGGTGGTTCGTGTGCGCTACCCTCAAAGATGTAGAGGCCCCGGCAAGGCCGGATAGCAGAGGACGATAACGACAATGACAGTGCAGTAGCTGGTGGTACCTGATAAAACAGAAACACCTTCACCTCAAAGTAGATGTGTCTCGAGGTGATGACACGATGATCATACCACTAGTAGCCTTTGGTATTAGAAGGGTAGACGAGAAAAATGGACGCAATGGAATGAGGTGCAAGCTTATGTGGCGTGGTGATGGGTACAGATAACACCTATCGTTGGTTACCCCAAGTCGAAGGTTATGATGAAGATAGCGGTAAATTTACCTCGGTGAAGATACCAAGGTTTGTCTCTAGTAGGATTCCAAAGATCACAAGAAGGTGGCAACGACGCCAGAGATTTGCTTGAGGACACTGATAGATCCCAAACGTATCTATAATTTATGCTTGCTACATGCTTCTTTTGGTGATCTTGTTATATGTTTTTCTACACTTTCATATCATTTACAAAATATTTTGGACTAACCTAATAATTCAGTGCCTAGTGCAAGTGAATGTCTGTGCATTGCAGAAGAAGGGTAAAAATAAAACTGCTCAGAAAAATCTAGAAAAAATCCAGAAAAATATCCAAGTCGGAAGACTCCAGAAGACTGAAGGACATTTGGAGGGGGCACCTCCTGTCCAGGCGACCTGCTGGTCCGGGCTTGGGGGTGGCCGCGCCCTCTTGCCGCCTGGGCCAGGGGGGCCACCTTTGACAGGCCCCTTTGGCCCTTATTCTTACTCCCGATGTGAAAACCTGTAAACCGGAACACCTTTCTCCGGAAGCAATTCCGATCTCCGCCGCCATCTCCAAAGAGCTTCAAGGGACCAGAATTCCTGCTCCGCCACCCCGCTGGGACGGTGAGGTGCCCCTGGATTCATCTCCATCGACGTTTCTTCCTCCTTCCATGATGCGGGAGTAGTTCCTCCGCGGGGCTGAGGTCTTCTACCAGAGCTATGTGGTTAATGTTCTCTACCATGATATGATCTTCATTGTGATCATAGGCTATGTTAATCTAGGGTGATTCCATGATGTTTCCCCTTCTTCTATGTATTAGATTTGATGTACTCACTTCTCAATATCTAGTATAATCTCCGAGACCATGGTGACATCGGGTCTATTGGACATAGATTAGAAGAATTTTTCATGAGTGATTTCTTCTATTTTGAGTTGATTGAAGATTGAGAGTCGCTTGTTGCTTATCTTTGACTATCCTTGAGATATGTTGTGGTGATTGTGGTACTCTCTTTGGATGGCCACAGTGACATTGGGAAATCCATAGATGATAACTACGAACTCTAAGGTGTGGTTTTGTAGCCCTACATAATTCTCGTACTCTCTTGACCAGAAAGGAATGACCTACGAGTACGTCTCCATTGCATGTTTTAGTGGAAATATCATGTGATTAAACTATGTTAATGTTGTTGAGAGATTCCACTAGTGAAACTATGAAGTCTAGGCCTTGTTTCGACCATTACAATACCGTTTTTGCTCATGTTTACTACTTGTTTGCTTGCTGTAATTTTTATTACAGATTTATATTACCTTGCTTTGTCACACCTATCACCCATATTTTATCATCTCTTCGCCGAACTAGTGCACCTATACAACTCCTAGTTTTGTATTAGGTGTGTTGGGGACACAAGACACTTCTTGTTTCTTAATTGCCTGGTGCTTGAGAGAGACCATATCTTCAACCTCGACTTCCCTGAGTTCGATAAACATTAGGTCATCCACTTGAGGGAAATTGCTGATGTCCTACAAACCTTTGCGCTTGGAGGCCCAACATAGTCTACACGAATAGAAGTGTGTGTAGACATCATACACAGTCTGTCACATCCCAACTTTTACTCTTCTTGTTAATCTAGTTAACCAAAAATTAGAGCCAACAAAAACCTTGCATGAAATGTTAGGTTGTGTTTCAATGCTTGAACTTGTGTGCTTAGGGTTAGTCATGTTGTTGCTTGATGATGCACTTGTGGTGGTGATCATTTTGTGCTGCATGTGCCTAAGATAACCTAGTGACTATGGTTAACCATATATGTCTACCATGCATGCACTTCATCCTTAGTTGGTCATAAAAAAAATGGCAACTTGTCAAATTCTAACAACCCTTGGTGCTAACACCTAGTAAATTTTCTATATAGTAATAATACTAATAATTTTAGCCACCAGAAAATCCTTAGGCATCAACCTTTTGGTTGTTTGCTAATAACTAAAAAAATTATCAATAAAATTTCCTAACTACATAAAATCATAAGGAAATGCATGCATGATCTTTATATCTAACCTAATAATAATAACAACACTAAAAATAATACTAATAATAAGAGAGATATATATTATTATTATCTCTTAAAATAAAATTGGGTGATTAGTGCTTCAAAAAAAAGAAGAAGGGAGAAACTACACTAACCACCCCCCCCCCTAATCTCTCTCTCTCTAACCTCCCTCATCCCAACGAACAGAGAGAGACCCTCTCTCTCTGGTTCTTCTCTCTCTCTCACGTTCTCTCTCTCCCTCTCCCCATGCAGGGAGAGCCCCTCTCCCTCTCGTAACCTCTCTCTCTGCTCTCCCTCTCTCTCTCCCGAGCCCACATGCCAGCCCCACGACACTGTTTCCCAACCAGTATCGATCCCAAGGATCGCCCCCGTGGCCTGCCAGCACGATTTATACCCCCCAACCCTCTTCTGCGATGTGACCGGTGAGCGCCCACGTCGGAGCTGAACCATGCCTCTTCTCTCACAAGCTCTCCCGCCGCCCCTCTCAGCCAGCTCGGAGCGAGGCCACGGATCGCCCCCATGGTCTCCCGCCCGTTGCAGCTTGCTCCTTCCCGCCTAGCCGCTCCCCCCCCACAGCTATATATAGCTAGCCCCGACGCCCCTCACCCTCACTCACCTCGCCACCCCTCTCCAGCAGCCACCACGCCCCCACCACGAGAAGAACAGGAAGGAGGAGGAGACGAGAAGGAGGAGGAGACGAGAAGGAGGAGGAGACGAGAAGAGAGGAGGAGACGAGAAGTTGCAGGAGAAGAGGAGGAGGGAAGCCGGAGGAGAGGAGGAGGAGGAGAGGCCGACGCCGCCCCTCTGCCTCTCGCGCTGCCCGGCGAGGCCAGGAGGAGCCGACGCCAACGCCGCCTACCCCGAGCCGCTCAACGTCCGCGCCTTCATCACCGATCGCCGCCACCTTCACCAAAAACGAGCCGCCCTCACCGTCCTCTACGCCCGCCGCCAACTCCCGCCGTCCGTCGTCGGCCCGAGCAACTCCGATGAGCGCCTCGAGCCCCCTACTGTACGCCATGGCCCCCACAAAACTCCACGTCGCGCAGCCCCTTTTAGGGCAAAAATGGAGCCCCAGGCCCCCTACGACCACGCCCCGCCACTCCCCTTCGACCGCCGGCCACCAGAGGTGCTCCGGCGAGGTCCTCCCCGCTTCTGTCCGCCATGGGAGCCTACTCCCGTTCCTGCCCTAGCGGGAGGAAGAAGAAGCCCCCTGGCCGTTCGATCACACTTGATCCAACGGCCAGGAAAGCCCCATACCCCTTCGATTTAAGTTAAAAAAAAGTGTTTAAAAAAAACCCGCTGCTGCGCTGTGCTGGGCTCGGCCCGTTTAAAAAAAACAAAACGAAGGGAGCGCCGTGGGCGCCTGATAGCCGGCCGGCCTGCTGTTTTTTTTATTGTTATTATTAAGCTGTAACACCGTTTTACTTATAGAAAAATAACTACAACTCCAATTTCATTGAAATAAATTTTGTTGGGTGCATAAAATTAATGTTTATAATTCTGCATGTTTAGAATAATTTTTGCCCAGTGCCAAATTGATTGCTTTAGTTTTAACTAGTTAATTGATTATGTTATCAGCTTAAAATAGTTTTAGTTAATTCCTTGTTGACTCTAAAAATGTAATGTTGACTTGTTTATATTCCTATGATTATTCTTGATTTTTCTGTGTGTGTAGAATAGTTTTTAGCTTAAATAAATTTGTGGCCCTTTTTATTATTATTACCATTGCTAGTTTAATTCTTATCTAAATAATACTAGTAATATTAAATTATTATTTAATATAAAACCAGCCTATGGTCAGTAGGTTATTGCTATAAAATTGGTTGCTGAGTTAATAAAAATTAAAAGGTTGTTAGTGAATAAAATAGGTTAATAATATTGCTTATAGTTGAAGTTGCTTTACTGCCGATTATTAAATCCAGTAAAGTTATCCTAATGCTTTGTTGTAAAATTTAGCCTTGTTGCATGTTTTAGGACTTAATAAACATGGGAGTTAAAACTCTGAGAATTATTTTGCCCTTGTTGTTTGTGTCTGATTGTGAAAGTTGAATGTTGTGTGCCATATGTTGTTTTTGCCTCATGGTAATTGTGTGCTCTTTTCCGCAACGTGTAGACGAATCGCTTGACGTTCCAGGTGAAGACTCCTTCCAAGCCGAAGAAGCCGTACCAGGAGACACCGTCGAGGAAGGCAAGCCATCTTAAAAACTCAAACGCTTGTCCTACATTTTTACTTTCTTTGTACCATATTATATATCATGCTACTGTTATATCATTTTGGGGGTGGGATTGTATTAGTTTATTAGGTTAAACACCACATACCTTGTAAACCTACCTATTTGGGAGAAATAAATTAGACACCGATGATCTTGATCCCTAGCCTTGCTTAAGAACTATTGATAACATAATAATTTGATTAATCTTGCTCCACCCTAATGAATTGGCATACATCTGAGAAGATGTGATGTCCAAGATTGTGGTTGTTGGAAACATCGTTGGACATATTCAAAGTCTGGAGGGACTCTCTATAAGTGCCGCCGAAACCTAGTATTACAGTACAACCACAATACTCTGGTATGGGACAGGGCTAGTTGGAAGCTTGTTTATATTAGTACGGGGGTCTTATAACTACACATGGATGTTTGATTCCACGAATCTGATAGCCCTCGAAGTCGAGGGGTGAAATTCGCTAGGCTTGGCGTCAGAGGGAACCTTGGTGCTCTTCGACTACGGTGCAGGCTTGGGTCCAAGAGGAGCATGACCTGGCATGCGGGCAGTCCATGCAGTACGCAAGGGGTAGATGCACCTGTACTAGGATAGACAAGGGGAAGACTACGATCGATTATCCGAAAACCGCATACTGAGATATGACGAACCGTGGAGACTCACGGCGGATGTATCGAATGTTGTGGGTAAAGTGTAAAACCTCTGCAGAGTGAAAACTATTCGAGTAGCCGGAGTCCACGGTCATGGACAACTAGTGAGGCCACACTTTGTGGGGAATAGATGAGAAATTCTAGTACTGAGATTATGGTTCACGATGATGGTGTTGGTATTATAAAAAGGGTTGGACTTGATTAAATCAAATATAGTATTGGGATTAAAATTTGCTAAGAGTAAAATGTTGCCAACTTAACTAATATTGGGTAGTGATAGAGGCGAAGGTGTCCCGATGTTTCGATGAGATGGTGGAGATCGATTATGGTGGAGACGACTTTCACGATCCGACTACGAACGTGCGAAGACGTTGCGCCTTAGCGATCGCTAAACCAACTCCGAGAGGTTATTGATCCCGCGGATGCACGATCAACCTGACCACGAAGGTCTAATTCCTGCAAGCAATCGAAGAACAAGCAAGAACTAAGAATTGCAATCTGGATATTGCGAATATAAGATGAATGATTACGAAAGTTGGGGTTCCAATGAGGTCTTGGCCTGGTCGGATGACACAAACGAAGAGCTCGAAGTTGCGGCTATGGCTAACTTAAATCTAATTAAAACCCAAGTCTAAACGACGCCCTAAGGGCTGTATATATGGGGGAACAGAGGGGAATTTCGTGGCCCCTTGGAGGTGGGGTCCGAAAACAACCCTAACTCGGTTTCCCCACACATACGGACTCTAAAAACAGCCTATAATGTGGTATTTCGAAATTACATGGGCCCAGCCCAATATTAAGGTGACGCAGCACCTATAATGGCCCTTGGACGAAAATAATGAAGTGTCATCTCGCGTATTTCGTCCAAGACTTCATGTGCGCCTTATGGTGGCTTCAAAGTGTGATAATCACCACTGGAAGCTCCACTGTACTTTCCCGCGCGCGCACCTTCTTCTCCATGCTTGATCCCGCTCCAATACCATCCTTCTTGTCCATTCTAGGTGCTTCATTCATAAGCAAAACAAAAGTATCTAATTTAGGCAGCATCATATGTTCATGAACAATAGAAGGATTCACAAGAAACGAAAGTACCTGATAATTTAGTTGACGTGCACGTGCTCTAGTAACTGGTCCAGTATGTGTAGTTGGTGAGGATATGGGTGTAACATTAGTAGGGATGTCCTCATCATCCTCCCCTTCTTGAATTGAAGTCGTCCTCGACGGAAGCTCATCATCTTCTCCCAAATAAGGTTTCAAATCTGCAATGTTAAATGTGGGACTAACCCCAAAATCTGCAGGTAGCTCAAGTTTATATGCATTATCATTAATTTTCTGTAAAACCTTAAAGGGACCATCAGCTCGTGGCATTAACTTAGACTTGGGCAAATCAGGAAACCTATCTTTACGTAGATGTAACCAAACAAGATCTCCTGGTTCAAACACAACATGCTTTCTACCCTTATCACCAGCAATCTTGTATCTAGCATTCATTTTCTCAATGTTTTCTTTAGTTAACTCATGCATTTTTAATATCAATTCAGCACGTTGCTTAGCATCAAAATTAACCTTCTCCGAAGATGGAAGAGGAAGCAAATCAATAGGTGCACGAGGTAGAAAACCATAAACAATCTCAAAAGGGCACATTTTAGTGGTAGAATGAAATGAACGATTATAAGCAAATTCAATATGAGGTAAACATTCTTCCCACATTTTTAAGTTACTCTTTAAAACAGCCCTAAGCATAGTAGACAAAGTCCTATTGACTGCTTCAGTTTGTCCATCAGTTTGGGGATGACATGTAGTACTAAAAAGTAGTTTAGTCCCCAACTTAGCCCATAAGCATCTCCAAAAATGGCTAAGAAACTTAGTATCACGATCCGAGACAATAGTATTGGGCACACCATGTAAGCGAATAATCTCTCGAAAGAATAAATCAGCAACATTAGCAGCATCATCGCTTTTATGACATGGTATAAAATGTGCCATCTTAGAAAATCTATCCACGACAACAAATATGCTATCCCTCCCCTTGTTTGTTCGAGGCAAGCCTAAAACAAAGTCCATGATTATGTCCTCCCATGGAACACTAGGTACAGGTAAAGGCATGTATAAACCATGAGGATTGAGTCGTGACTTAGCTTTTTGACATGTAGTGCAGCGAGCAACAAAACGCTCAACATCCCGTCTCATCTTTGGCCAAAAGAAATGTGTAGCAAGTACGTCCTCCGTCTTCTTCACGCCAAAATGTCCCATTAATCCTCCTCCATGCGCCTCCTGCAACAACAAAAGACGAATAGAGCTAGCTGGAATGCATAGCTTGTTAGAACGGAACACAAACCCATCATTAAGCACAAACTTGTTCCATGTTCTACCCTCTCTACAATTCTGCAAAACATCTTTAAATTCCGCATCATGTACATATTTATCTTTGATTGTCTCTAAACCGAATATCTTGAAGTCAAGTTGTGAAAGCATAGTATAACGACGAGACAAAGCATCAGCAATAATATTATCTTTCCCCTTCTTGTGTTTAATGACATAAGGGAAAGTCTCAATAAATTCAACCCACTTAGCATGTCTACGATTAAGTTTTGCTTGACTTCTTATGTGTTTCAAAGATTCATGATCAGAATGTATAACAAATTCTTTGGGCCATAAATAATGTTGCCAAGTTTCTAATGTCCGAACAAGAGCATATAATTCCTTATCATAAGTAGAATAGTTCAGACTAGGCCCACTCAATTTTTCAGAAAAGTATGCAACAGGTTTAGCATCTTGTAATAACACACCTCCCAAACCAATACCACTAGCATCGCATTCAAGCTCAAAAGTTTTATTAAAATCAGGAAGTTGGAGCAAAGGAGCATGTGTTAACTTATCTTTCAATACCGTGAAGGCTTCTTCCTGTGCGGTACCCCAAGTAAAAGGCACATCCTTGCGTGTAAGCTCATTGAGAGGTGCAGCAATGGTGCTGAAATCTCTCACAAAACGCCTATAGAATCCAGCGAGTCCAAGAAAACTCCTCACTTGTGTGACCGTTTTGGGCTGCGGCCAACTCTCAATCGCCTCGATCTTGGCTTTATCAACTTCAATTCCCTGCGGAGTAACAACATAGCCAAGAAACGATACTCGGTCGGTGCAAAAGGTGCACTTCCCAAGGTTACCAAACAAACGTGCATTACGTAGAGCAATAAAAACAGCACGTAAATGATCCAAATGTTCCTCCAAAGATTTGCTATAAATCAGTATATCATCAAAATAGACTACCACAAATCGTCCAATGAAAGCACGTAAAACCTCGTTCATTAATCTCATGAAAGTGCTAGGTGCATTAGTTAACCCAAAAGGCATGACTAACCACTCATATAATCCAAACTTAGTTTTAAATGCCGTTTTCCATTCATCTCCTAATTTCATGCGAATTTGATGGTATCCACTACGCAAATCAACTTTGGAAAACATGGTAGAGCCACTTAATTCATCAAGCATATCATCTAACCTAGGAATATGATGACGATAACGAATAGTAATATTATTAATGGCTCGACAATCAACACACATACGCCATGTTCCATCCTTTTTCGGCACTAATATAACAGGAACAGCACAAGGACTAAGGGATTCACGTATGTAACCTTTGTCGAGTAGCTCTTGTACTTGACGTTGAATCTCCTTCGTCTCCTCCGGATTGGTACGGTATGGCGCACGGTTGGGCAGCGAAGCACCGGGAATTAAGTCAATCTGATGCTCAATCCCTCGAATAGGTGGTAATCCCGGTGGTACGTCTTGTGGAAAGACGTCAATAAATTCCTGCAAAAGGTCAGTGACAACAGGAGGCAAAGAAGGAGGCAATTCCTCAAATGAAAACAAAGCTTCTTTGCACACAAAAGCATAGCACACATAGTGACTAACATCCAAATCTGAAATATCAACCTTAGTAGCAAGCAAAGTTGGACTAGTCAATTTAATTTCATTAGAAACAGCAGAAGAAGATTTGCTATTAGTCTTATGTTGTTGCTCAAATTCTTTAGCTGCTATCTCATTTTCACTCTTATTTTTCTCCTGTTTAGCTTTACTAGCTCTAGCAAGATCATCTTTCACAATTTGTTCAGGAGACATAGGAAGTAAAGCAATATTTTTATCCTGATGAACCAGAGTAAACTGATTGGTCCTACCATGGTGTACAACATTCCTATCAAATTGCCATGGTCTACCAAGTAAAAGAGAGCATGCTTGCATGGGTACCACATCACAATCAACATAATCAGCATATGCAGCAATGCTAAAGTGCACACGAACAGAACGCGTTACCTTAATCTTACCACTATTGTTAAACCACTGAATATAGTACGGATGGGGGTGTGGTCTTGTGGTGAGAGATAGCTTCTCCACCAACTCCATGCTCGCCAAGTTGTTGCAACTCCCTCCGTCAATGATGATGCGAACCGAACGTTCTTTCACCACTCCCTTTGTGTGGAACAAATTATGCCTCTGGTTTTGCTCGGCCGTCGATACCTGCACACTTAACACACATTGAGCAACCAAACTAGCATATTGATCTGCATCATCAGGAGCCATATACTCTATATCATGAGCATCATCATGGGCACCCTGTTCCTCGTGAGCAATGAGAACTAAAGTCTCCTCATCATAGTCGCTCGCTGACTCATACCCACCATCCGCCGTAATAATCATCACACGCTTGGAGGGACAGTCTTTTGCGAAGTGACCTCCACCTTGGCACCTGCGACATTTAATATCACGATCTCGTGTTTGCCCTGTGGAAGCCATGGATGAAGAAGAACTCGCTGCTGGACCACTCTGTGCACCCTTGAATGGTGGCGCTGGCTGTTTTGGTGGCTCCCTGTAAGAATGAGCAGTTGAAGTAGATGGTGGTGCAACAGGACGTGTGGATGTAGAAGGTCCACGCGATGTCCATGATGTATTTCGTCCTGCAGAAAAGTTAGGTCTCGTAGCGGCCTGTCGATCCTGCACTTCACGTTCAGCTTTACAAGCAAGATGAAACAAACGAGTAATAGTAGCATAGTCCTTGTATTCTAGAATAGTTTGTATCTCCCTGTTTAAGCCACCTATAAAACGTGCAAACATAGCTTCATTATCCTCTACTAGGCCACATCTAATCAATCCAGTTTGTAATTCTTGATAATATTCCTCCACAGAATTTTTTCCTTGTCTCAAACGCTGTAATTTTTGTAGCAATTCACGTTGATAATAAGGAGGAACCCAGCGAGTACGCATAGCATCTTTTAAAGCAGCCCAAGTAGCTGGAATATTATTGGCATGCAATCTACAATGTTCAGACCACCAAATAGATGCAAAACCCATGAATTCACAAACAGCAGCAGTAACACGTCTATTCTCAGGATATTGTAAACATGTAAAGCATTGTTCAGTTTCTAACTCCCAAGTAAGATAAGCATCAGGAATATATCTACCCTCAAACGGCTTAAGATTCAATTTAAGTTTAGGCACATGTTCATCATCGCGTACCTGAGGGGGTGGTTGGTGTCGACCGTGGCGAATGTTGGGACGTGGACGCCCAGCTGGCTGCTCATAGGCCGCTTCCTGTTCCACCTCCTCCTCGTAATCACCCTCGTAGTTGTCGTCCTGGCCGAAGTCAGAAGCAGCAGCAGTAGCAGCAACTGCAGCAGCCGCAGGAGCACCAGCAGCTTGTCTGCCCGGAAACAGAATACGTCGTGCACGTCGTGGTGGCGGTGGCTGTGCTGGAGCGGCCGCAGGCTGTGCAGGTAGGCGTGCGAGCAACTCAGTAAACTTGGCGTCGAGCTTGGTGTCGATCATCTTCTCCACACCATCAATCGCCTCTGTAAATCTGTTCTCGATGTCATTCACCTGTTCAGACATCATTTGTGCAAATTTATCATGTAACGCTTTGTTTGTCATATTCTCCCAATCGGGTGCATCCCGCGCCACTTCATCATGGGATCCTGGCATGGTTAGCAGAAATAGAAAAGACACAGAAATATGATCCTACTTCTACTAATGGGATGTGGGGTGGTGGAAAGCACAAATCCGTCAAGCTTTTCTTTCGTTCTTACCGATTCTTACCTAGCAGCAGGTGGTGATGTACAACCAACGGGTCAAAACTCTCAGAGATGTGGTAGAGCGATGGCCAGGAGGTGTCAACCGCACGAAGTAGAATATATGTGGAGCTGTAGGTAGGCTTGACAAATATGGTAGCAAAAAGCTCAACAGTAATCAAAACAGAGATGCAAAGTGGAATAAACACTCAACGTCGGTACTGTGCTGATCCTAGGCTAGACCGTACTAGAGACGCGAGCCTAAAACACCAACGAAAGCACGGCGCGGCATGTAATCAACTGAGAAGCACACTCTGAAAAAAAATTCTCTTTTTTTTTTTTGCGATGCGGGACTGCGGTGGCTGAAAAAGTGCGAAAAAATCACTATGGTGGCGAACGTCTCAAAATGAGTTTCTGGACCTAAGGAACGTATGGGCACGAAATTTTTTTACCCCCGAAATTTTTGGCCTAAAAACTGCTCTGGAAAGCGTGCCAGACTCTTTTTTTTCACTCTTTTTTTTTTGCTCTTTTTTTTTTGGAAATCACCTCCTTCTACGTATGACAAAAGATTGGTGAAAGCCGACTCTAATCAACTCAAAACTAATCTGGCTACGGAGAGATCACAAACCGAACAGGTGATGGAACTCAACTCGGATTGGTAGGTCGTGGTGCTGTATATGGACTCGACTTGGCGGAACGTGGTGGTGTATCTGGACTCGGATTGGCGGAAACGTGGCGGTGTACTACTGTGCGGCGGCGGTGTGACAAACTGTGATCAGAACTCGAAACTCTAAGGGAACTAGACGCTAAGATCAGCAACTCGACACAACGATGCAACCGCAAATTCAACAAAGCAAACTACTGTAAAGAAAACTGGACAAAGGCTCGGACTATTTTGGGACGTGATGATCTAACCCTAATTTTTTTTTTGGCTTTTTCGTGGACTGTAGGTATGAAGAACAGAACCAATCTAGACTATGAAAACTGGTAAATCTCACCGAGCAACCTGGAAATCTGATACCACTTGATAGAGGCGAAGGTGTCCCGATGTTTCGATGAGATGGTGGAGATCGATTATGGTGGAGACGACTTTCACGATCCGACTACGAACGTGCGAAGACGTTGCGCCTTAGCGATCGCTAAACCAACTCCGAGAGGTTATTGATCCCGCGGATGCACGATCAACCTGACCACGAAGGTCTAATTCCTGCAAGCAATCGAAGAACAAGCAAGAACTAAGAATTGCAATCTGGATATTGCGAATATAAGATGAATGATTACGAAAGTTGGGGTTCCAATGAGGTCTTGGCCTGGTCGGATGACACAAACGAAGCGCTCGAAGTTGCGGGTATGGCTAACTTAAATCTAATTAAAACCCAAGTCTAAACGACGCCCTAAGGGCTGTATATATGGGGGAACAGAGGGGAATTTCGTGGCCCCTTGGAGGTGGGGTCCGAAAACAACCCTAACTCGGTTTCCCCACACATACGGACTCTAAAAACAGCCTATAATGTGGTATTTCGAAATTACATGGGCCCAGCCCAATATTAAGGTGACGCAACACCTATAATGGCCCTTGGACGAAAATAATGAAGTGTCATCTCGCGTATTTCGTCCAAGACTTCATGCGCGCCTTATGGTGGCTTCAAAGTGTGATAATCACCACTGGAAGCTCCACTGTACTTTCCCGCGCGCGCACCTTCTTCTCCATTCTTGATCCCGCTCCAATGACCATCCTTCTTGTCCATGCTAGGTCCTTCATTCATAAGCAAAACAAAAGTATCTAATTTAGGCAGCATCATATGTTCATGAACAATAGAAGGATTCACAAGAAACGAAAGTACCTGATAATTTAGTTGATGTGCACGTGCTCTAGTAACTGGTCCAGTATGTGTAGTTGGTGAGGATATGGGTGTAACATTAGTAGGGATGTCCTCATCAGGTAGTTAGGTTCCCCCATGTTAAACTCCACCATATAGCCATCCCATTATTTTTTTTGTACAAAATCTTGTTCATTTCTTAGGGTGGTTTGCGAGTACTTTGTATGTACTCACGGCTTTGTCCCTGGTTATTCAATCGGCCAGGCTTGGAGGAGCAGGTATTTAACGATGACGCGAATGACGAGTACTAGGATGTGCTACGCTCTGAGCTTTGCCTCTGGATTGTGATGCTGCTATCTATCTTGCTTTTTCTTATTCCGCTGCCATTTGAGCCCGATGAGGCCGTGTAAGACTATGTTTATGTATGACCTTGTATTCGGTACTGTATGAACTTGTGACTGTGATATCCATTATCGACTTGTGCATCATGCGACACTGATCATGGGAGCATGAAGGTATGCACAGCTGGTCGCTTCGGACATATAGTCCGGGGTGCCCACAGACTTGGTATCAGAGCCCCTGTTCCGACCGTAGCAGCCTAGTTAGAATGGACGATAGATAGGATGGGGGAAAATCAAAAACTATTTTCTAAAATAAAGAGATGGTAATCTGCATAGTATAAAATGCTTACCTCTCTTATCCCTTTTATAGTAAACCATTTATAACTGTTTTGTTATGTTTAAAATATTGCACACTTGTCATCTAACTTAAACTTATAAAAATTGTAGATGGCTGGAGTTCTGGTGCACCACCTGCAGCTGACTCAGGCTGGGGATACGCTCTTTGCTCAGGATCTGATCGAGCTGCTTCAGCTTGTTCACCGCCCCGTTGCAGATTTCTGGGCCTACGAGATCTCCGGGAGGAAGGATGTGGAGGCTCGCCTGGTTGTGCGGTGTGCGCTCCGAGGATCGGAGGTTACTCCGCGGTCAGACACCATCGCCTTTGTGTTGTACGCCCGTACTTGGGAGGAAGGTCTGCGTCGAGCTTGTCAGGAGGCGATTGCTCGAATTGTGAGGTTCCACCAGTACGAGCTGAGATCCACGCGGTTCCGTCACTACGGGATGCGCGATGGCGAGGGAGATCCCACTCCCGGCATTCCTCACCCGATCATGGGGGATCACCTGATCGCTATGGAGAAGCACTTGGCTTTGACTGAGGCTCAGCTGGATGAAGCCCGGTTTAAGCACGATTACAACCTCCAGACAGGGGGTCACGCCCACATCGACCCCATCGACCTAGAGTCCCAGGACTGGATTATAGAGGAGCTGCAGGGCCAGGTCGCCCGTCTGGAGGGGAGTAATGAGATGCTGAGGAAGAGGACCAGGAGCCTGAAGCGCAAGTGCGCGGATTTGGAGGACGAAATTTCTGCTCTGGATGATGGCGAGGACATCCGGAAGGATGATGATGCCTACCTTAGTGTTGACGAGGACCACGGCGAGGAGGAGGACGTCTCGAACTCCGAGGATCGTGCTTTCATCGACGATGAGGAGGAGAGTGACGCGTAGGAGGTGTCCCATTGAGTAGTTGCCACTTTTGGGTTTAGTCGTGGCTCGGTTTGATGATGTGTGGTTGGTTATCTGTAAGACTTGGTTATGTATGAGACTTATGCTATCGTTATGCTACCATGTGCTGATTTGCTAGTTGCAAGTTTATTGTCTATCTTATATGTCTTGCTTGTGTTTGATAACTAAATTGTTAGGGACTTACCCCCCCCCCCCTTGTAGACTAAATTCCCTCTTATCTTGCGCAACAACCTCAGGATGCCTAGGAGCTCTTGCGCCAACCCAAGTGGATCCGGTGATGTGCCACCGCCACCACCCGACCCGAGCAGGGCGCAACTTTTGTGACTGCTTATGGAGGAGCGCCAGGCTGCTCGTGACGAGCGCCAGGCAAACATGGCTGCACTCCAGCAGTTAGTCCAGGCCGCCACCAATGCCAACCAAGGAGGCGGCGGAGCTGGTGGAAATGAGGAGCCCAGGTCTCGGCTCCGAGATTTCCAGAACACCAACCCGCCCGTGTTCTCGCAGACGAAGGAGCCTCTGGATGCTGAGGATTGGCTCCGCACCATGGAGAACAACCTTGCTGTCGCCGCTGTTGGCAACAACGAGAAGGTCCTGTATGTCACCCACTACCTCGCCGGCACCGCCAGGAGCTGGTGGGAAGGAGTGCGTGCCCGTCTTCCTGAAGGGAAAGTACTCACCTGGGCTGAGTTCTCCGAGAAGTTCAAGAAGGCACACATCCCCACCGCACTGATCAGGAGGATGAAGGAGGAGTTCCGCCATCTCAAGCAAGGGGGTATGACCGTGGTCGGTTATCTTGACCGATTCACTCAGCTGTCGAGGTATGCCTCGAAGGAGGTGGACACCGAGGAGAAGCGGAAGGATCGTTTCTTGGATGGACTGCACGATGAGCTCCAGGTTGTCCTGGTGGCTATGCAAATCCATGATCTTGAGTCTCTTGCTGATGCTGCTATTCTGATGGAGGGCAAGCTCAAGATGGCCGCTGAGAACCGCAAGCTTCGCATGATGCAGCAGGGTGGATCCAGCAACCCCCGACTGCGTCCGACACAGCCGCCAAGGCCAGCACCCCAGCCTCAGAGGAGCCCTTACCCAGCGCCACGCCCCAATGCTCCTACCCGCCCGGTTGGAGTTCCGCGACCAGCAGGCGGAGTTCCCCGCAACCCTGGAGTGATATGCTTCGGATGTGGACAGAAGGGCCACTACTCGACAGAGTGTCCCAATAAGAAGAACACTGCTCCGCGCCCCAATGCACCAGCACCCGCCAGAGGGAACCCCGGACGCAACAATGCCCAGCGCGGTGCGTCTAACGCCGCGAAGGGACGTCTGCATCATGTGCAAGCCGAGGAAGCTCAGGAGGCAGCAGCCGTCATCTTGGGTACGTTCCTAGTAAATTCAGTACCTGCCACAGTTATGTTTGATTCTGGTGCATCCCACTCTTTTATTACAGAGCCCTTTGTGACTAGAAGTAAGCTGATACCTACTCGAATGAAGAAGCCCATGATAGTCCAAATACCTAGATCCAAACTTAGGGCCAGCATAACTTGCTCAGGAGTTCCAATAAAGATCAGCGGAGAAATGTTTCCAGCAGACTTGATAGTGCTGGGAACCGAAGGGATAGATGTGATACTTGGCATGAATTGGTTGTCCAAGCACAGAGGTCGGTTAGATTGCACCTTGAGGACAGTCAACCTCACCAGTCCAAAGGGAGTTCAGGTAGAGTACACAGATAAGCCCGACAAGACCCGAGCCTGCTGTCATCAGAGTGTCTCGGTACCAACCCCTGAGGAAGTGGATGTTGTATGTGAATTCCCGGATGTCTTTCCGGAGGAGTTACCCGGTATGCCGCCTGATCGGGATATCGAGTTTATCATCGAGTTAGTGCCTGGCACAACCCCAATTGCACAGAGGCCCTACCGTATGAATGCCGAAGAGCTGGTTGAGTTGAAGAAACAGCTGAATGACATGCTCCAGAAGGGACTGATTCGACCCAGTGCTTCACCCTGGGGTTCGCCAGTTCTCTTTGTGGACAAGAGAGACGGCACCATAGGCATGTGTGTGGACTACCGTAAGCTGAATGAAGTAACCATCAAGAACAAGTATCCGCTCCCCAAAATCGAGGACATGTTCGACCAGTTGAACGGAGCCCGAGTCTTCTCCAAGATTGATCTAAGGACCGGATACCACCAGCTGAAGGTCCGTGAGTCGGACATCCCCAAGACAGCCTTCACGACATGCTATGGTTTGTTTGAGTACACTGTGATGTCCTTCGGACTTACCAATGCCCCGGCCTATTTCATGAACCTCATGAATAAGATCTTCATGAAGTACCTTGACAAGTTTGTAGTGGTGTTTATTGATGATATCCTGATATATTCTAAGACGGAGGAAGAGCATGCCGAGCATCTGCGCTTAGTCCTCGAGACTTTGCGAGAGCACCAGCTGTACGCCAAGTTCAGCAAGTGTGAGTTCTGGCTCAAGGAAGTCGGATTTTTGGGACATGTATTGTCAGAAGGAGGAATATCTGTCGACCCCGCCAAGATCCACTCCATCATGGACTGGACAGCTCCGACCACTCAGACCGAAGTCAAAGGATTCCTCGGATTAGCGGGATATTACAGCAAATTCGTGGAAGGCTTCTCCAGCATTGCCCGACCCATGACTCAACTGCTGAAGAAGGACCAGAAGTTTGTATGGACGGAGAAGTGTGAGGCCAGTTTCCAGGAGTTGAAGAGGAGATTGGTATCCGCCCTAGTGTTGACTATGCCTGACCTGACCAAGAGCTTTGATGTGTACTGTGATGCATCGAAGATTGGTTTGGGTTGTGTCCTTATGCAAGTGGGCAAGGTGATTGAGTACCTGTCACGACAGTTGAAGCCGCACGAGTTGAACTATCCCACCCATGACTTGGAGCTAGCCGCAGTTGTGCTTGCTCTCAAGAGATGGAGACATTACCTGATGGGTCACCGTTGCGACATATACACAGACCATAAGAGCCTGAAGTACATTTTCTCACAGAAGGAGTTGAACATGAGGCAGAGGAGATGGATCGAGCTGATCAAAGACTATGACCTCGAAATCCATTACCATCCTGGTAAGGCCAACGTGGTAGCAGATGCCCTCAGCCGCAAGCCCTGCACACTTAATGCAATGATCAGAGAGAAGCAGCCAGCTATGCACGAGGAGTTCGAGAAGCTGGGTTTGGAACTTGTTACACCCGGTTTTCTGGCTCACCTCGAGCTGACTCCGACTCTATTTGATCAAATCAAGGAGGCACAAAAGGGACACGACAGTATCGAGGGAATCAAGAAGAAGATGCCCCTCGGCAAGGCCCCGAAGTTCACGACGGATGATGAAGGAGTTCTTTGGTTTGATGGCCGATTGTATGTGCCTAATGTGAAGGAGTTGAAGCTCACTATCCCGAAGGAATCTCACGATACACCTTACTCCATCCACCCCGGAGGGACTAAGATGTATCAAGACTTGAAGGACTTGTTTTGGTGGCACGGTATGAAGCGTGAGATTGCCTTGTATGTTGCGAAGTGCGACAACTGCCAGAGAGTGAAAGCAGAGCAGAAGAGACCTGCAGGATTGTTGCAACCACTCCGAGTTCCTGAATGGAAGTGGGAATAGATAGGCATGGACTTCATCACAGGACTACCGAGGTCGAGCAAGGGTCATGACTCTATATGGGTCATCATCGACCGACTCACCAAGGTAGCACACTTTATTCCAGTGCGAACCACCTATCGAGGAGATCAGCTGGCGGAGTTGTACATGTCAAGAATCGTATGCCTACACGGAGTTCCGAAGGAGATTGTGTCAGACCGAGGTACCCAGTTTACCTCGAGGTTCTGGAAGCAAGTCCAGGAGGCACTAGGAACCAAGCTCGCATTCAGCACAGCCTATCACCTGCAGACTGGAGGCCAGACCGAGCGAGTAAACCAGATACTAGAGGATATGCTCCGCGCATGTGCTCTAGCCTATGGTTCCAAGTGGGAGGACTTCTTGCCCTATGCAGAATTCTTCTACAACAACAGCTACCAGTCGAGTTTGCAGATGGCCCCATTTGAAGCTTTGTATGGAAGGAAGTGTCGCACGCCCCTAAACTGGTCTCAGACCGGAGAAGGGAAAATTTTCGGACCCGATGTTCTGAAGAGGCCGAAGAGCAGGTCCAGTTGATTCGTGAGCGTCTCAAGACCGCTCAGTCTCGTCAGAAGAGTTATGCCGACCCGAAGCGTCGAGAGGTGACTTTTGCAGTTGGAGACTTTGTGTATCTCCGAGTCACCCCACTGAAGGGAATGCAGCGATTCCATGTGAAGGGAAAGCTAGCACCTCGTTACATCGGACCATTTGAGGTGATAGCCAGACGAGGTCAAGTTGCCTATCAGTTGAGACTGCCAGCAGAGCTATCCGATGTGCACGATGTCTTCCACGTCTCACAGCTCCGGAAGTGTCTGGAGGTGCCGGACAAGCCCGATGTTTTCAAAAACATCGATCACCGCACGGTGGATATCAACCAGGACCTCACATACCGCGAGACACCCCTTCGTATCCTGGAAGAAGCCACCCGAGTCACCCGAAAACGCGCGATCAAGTTCCACAAGGTCCAGTGGACCAACCACACTGAGGAGGAAGCCACCTGGGAACGGGAGGACTACCTCAAGCGCGAGTTCCCGCATCTCTTCACTAGCTTGTGAATCTCGGGGACGAGATTCTTTTTAAGGGGGGAAGGTCTGTCACATCCCAACTTTTACTCTTCTTGTTAATCTAGTTAACCAAAAATTAGAGCCAACAAAAACCTTGCATGAAATGTTAGGTTGTGTTTCAATGCTTGAACTTGTGTGCTTAGGGTTAGTCATGTTGTTGCTTGATGATGCACTTGTGGTGGTGATCATTTTGTGCTGCATGTGCCTAAGATAACCTAGTGACTATGGTTAACCATATATGTCTACCATGCATGCACTTCATCCTTAGATGGTCATAAAAAAATGGCAACTTGTCAAATTCTAAAAACCCTTGGTGCTAACACCTAGTAAATTTTCTATATAGTAATAATACTAATAATTTTAGCCACCAAAAAATCCTTAGGCATCAACCTTTTGGTTGTTTGCTAATAACTAAAACAATTATCAATAAAATTTCCTAACTACATAAAATCATAAGGAAATGCATGCATGATCTTTATATCTAACCTAATAATAATAACAACACTAACAATAATACTAATAATAAGAGAGATATATATTATTATTATCTCTTAAAATAAAATTGGGTGATTAGTGCTTCAAAAAAAAAGAAGGGGGAAACTACACTAAGCCCCCCCCCTAATCTCTCTCTCTCTCTAACCTCCCTCATCCCAACGAACAGAGAGAGACCCTCTCTCTCTGGTTCTTCTCTCTCTCTCACGTTCTCTCTCTCCCTCTCCCCACGTAGGGAGAGCCCCTCTCCCTCTCGTAACCTCTCTCTCTTCTCTCCCTCTCTCTCTCCCGAGCCCACATGCCAGCCCCATGACACTGTTGCCCAACCAGTATCGATCCCAAGGATCGCCCCCGTGGCCTGCCAGCACGATTTCTACCCCCCAACCCTCTTCTGCGATGTGACCGGCGAGCGCCCACGTCGGAACTGAACCACGCCTCTTCTCTCACAAGCTCTCCCGCCGCCCCTCTCAGCCAGCCCGGAGCGGGGCCACGGATCGCCCCCATGGTCTCCCGCCCGTTGCAGCTCGCTCCTTCCCACCTAGCCGCTCCTCCCCCACGGCTATATATAGCTAGCCCCGACGCCCCTCACCCTCACTCACCTCACCACCCCTCTCCAGCAGCCACCACACCCCCACCACGAGAAGAACAGGAAGGAGGAGGAGACGAGAAGAGAGGAGGTGATGAGGACATCTCTACTAATGTTACACCCACATCTTCACCAACTACACATACTGGACCAGTTACTAGAGCACGTGCACGTCAACTAAATTATCAGGTACTTTCGTTTCTTGCGAATCCTTCTAATGTTCATGAACATATGATGCTGCCTAAATTAGATACTTTTGTTTTGCTTATGAATGAAGGACCTAGCATGGACAAGAAGGACGGTCATTGGAGCGGGATCAAGCATGGAGAAGAAGGTGCGCGCGCGGGAAATAACAATGGAGCTTCCAGTGGGGATTTTCGCACTTTGAAGCCACCATAAGGCATGCATGAAGGCTTGGAAGAAATAAACGAGATGCCACTTCATTATTTTCGTCCAAGAGCAATTATAGGTGCTGCGTCACCTTAATATTGGGCTGGGCCCATGTAATTTCGAAATACCACATTATAGGCTGTTTTTAGAGTCCGTATGTGTGGGGAAACCGAGTTAGGGTTGTTTTCGGGCCCCACCTCCAAGGGGTCACGAAAATCCCCTCTGTTCTCCCATATATACAGCCCTTAGGGCGTCGTTTAGACTTGGGTTTTAATTAGATTTAAGTTAGCCATAGCCACAACTTCGAGTTCTTCGTTTGTGTCGTCCGACCAGGCCAAGACCGCATTGGAACCCCAACTTCTGTTAATCTTTCATCTTATATTCGCAATATCCAGATTGCAATTCTTAGTTCTTGCTTGTTCTTCGATTGCTTGCAGGAATTGACCTTCGTGGTCAGGTTGATCGTGCATCCGCGGGATCAATAACCTCTCGGAGTTGGTTTAGCGATTGCTAAGGCGCAACGTCTTCGCACGTTCGTAGTCGGGTCGTGAAAGTCCACTCCACCAAAATCGATCTCCATTATCTCATCGAAACATCGGGACACCTTCGCCTCTATCAAGTGGTATCAGATTTCCAGGTTGCTCGGTGAGATTTACCAGTTTTCATAGTCTAGATTGGTTCTGTTCTTCATACCTACAGTCCACGAAAAAGCCAACAAAAAAAATTAGGGTTAGATCATCACGTCCCAAGACAGTCCTAGCCTTTGTCCAGTTTTCTTTTCAGTACTTGCTTTGTTGAATTTACGGTTGCATCGTTGTGTCAAGTTGCTGATCTTAGCGTCTAGTTCCCTTAGAGTTTCGAGTTCTGATCATAGTTTGCCACGTCGCCGCCGCACAAGTAGTCATCCTACCATGTTCAGCTAATCCGAGTCCAGATACACCACCACGTTCCGCCAAGCAGAGTCCATATACACCACCACGTCTCACGAGTCCGAGTTGAGTTCCACCATCAGTACGGTTCCTGATCTCTCTGTAGCCAGATTAGTTTTCAGTTGTTAGAGTCGGTTTTCATCAAACTTTTTCCGTACAAAGAAGGGGGGTGTTTAGCAAAAAAAAAAAATTCGTGCCCATACGTTCCTTAGGGCCAGAAACTCATTTTGAGACATTCGCCACCATAGTGATTTTTTTGCACTTTTTCAGCCACCGCAATCCCGCATCGCAAAAAAAAAAAGAGAGAATTTTTTTTTCAGAGTGTGCTTCTCAGTTGTTTACGTGCCGCGCCGTGCTTTCGTTGGTGTTTTAGGCTCGCGTCTCTAGTACGGTCTAGCCTAGGATCAGCACAGTACCGACGTTGAGTGTTTATTCAGCTTTGCATCTCTGTTTTGATTACTGTTGAGCTTTTGCTACCATACTTGTCAGCCTTCCTACAGCTCCACATATATTCTACATCGTGCGTTTTGACACCTCCTGGCCATCGCTCTACCACATCTCTGAGAGTTTTGACCCGTTGGTTGTACATCACCACGTGCTGCTAGGTAAGAATCGGTAAGAACTAAAGAAAAGCTTGACGGATTTGTGCTTTCCACCATCCCACATCCCATTAGTAGAAGTAGGATCATATTACTGTGTGTTTTCTATTTCTGCTAACCATGCCAGGATCACATGATGAAGTGGCGCGGGATGCACCCGATTGGGAGAACATGACAAACAAGGAGCTACATTATAAATTTGCACAAATGATGTCTGAACAGGTGAATGACATCGAGACCAGATTTACAGAGGCAATTGATGGCGTGGAAAAGATGATCGACACCAAGCTCGACGCCAAGTTTACTGAGTTGATCGCACGCCTACCTACACAGCCTGCTGCCGCTCCAGCACAGCCACAGCCACCGCCACTACCACGTGCACGACGGATTCTGTTTCTGAGAGGACAAGCTGCTGGTATTGGTGCTCCTCCTGCTGCTGCAGTACCTGCTGCTGCTGCTTCTGACGTCGGCCAGGACGACAACTACGAGGGTGATTACGAGGAGGAAGTGGAACAGGAAGCGGCCTATGAACAGCCAGCTGGACGTCCACGTCCCAACATTCGCCACGGTCGACACCAACCACCCCCTCAGGTACGCGATGATGAACATGTGCCTAAACTGAAATTGAATCTTAAGCCGTTTGAGGGTAGATATATTCCTGATGCTTATCTTACTTGGGAGTTAGAAACTGAACAACGCTTTACATGTTTACAATATCCTGAGAATAGACGTGTTACTGCTGCTGTTTGTGAATTCACGGGATTTGCATCTATTTGGTGGTCTGAACATTGTAGATTGCATGCTAATAATATTCCAACTACTTGGGCTGTTTTAAAAGATGCTATGCGTACTCGCTGGGTTCCTCCTTATTATCAACGTGAATTGTTACAAAAATTACAGCGTTTGAGACAAGGAAAAAATTCTGTAGAGGAATATTATCAAGAATTACAAACTGGATTGATTAGATGTGGCCTAGTAGAGGATAATGAAGCTATGCTTGCACGTTTTATGGGTGGTTTAAACAGGGAGATACAAACTATTCTAGAATACAAGGACTTTGCTACTATCACTCGTTTGTTTCATCTTGCTTGTAAAGCTGAACGTGAAGTGCAGGATCGACAGGCCGCTACGAGACCTAACTTTTCTGCAGGACGAAATACATCATGGACATCGCGTGGAGGTTCTACATCCACACGTCCTGCTGCACCACCATCTACTTCAGCTGCTCATTCTTATAGGGAGCCACCAAAACAGCCAGCGCCACCATTCAAGGGTGCACAAAGTGGTCCAGCGGCGAGTTCTTCTTCATCCATGGCTTCCACAGGGCAAACACGAGATCGTGATATTAAATGTCGCAGGTGCCAAGGTGGAGGTCACTTCGCAAAAGACTGTCCCTCCAAGCGTGTGATGACTATTACGGCGGATGGTGGGTATGAGTCAGCGAGTGACTATGATGAGGAGACTTTAGTTCTCATTGCTCATGAGGAACAGGGTGCCCATGATGATGCTCATGATATAGAGTGATGAGGACATGACTACCATAGTTACAGCCACAACCCCTGCTAATATACCTACTGGAGCAATTACTAGAGATCGTGCACACCAATTAAATTATCAGGTACTTTCGCTTCTTGGTAATGTTTCTAATGCTCATGTGAATATGATGCTGCCTAACGTCGATATATTTCTGTTGCTGACAAATGAAGGACCTAGCATGGACAAGAAGGATGAGCATTGGAGCATGTTCAAGCATGAACATGACGAGGACATAATTATCATGGATATGACCATTAATTACTCTATATTTGATCAAGAAATGAAGTCAATACAAAGGGGCATGATTGTGTGCTGTACAATAAGTTATTTCACGTCACTTTTGGCCCAAGAGAAGATAGAGACCAAGTCTTTCACGTCATGGACTCAGATTCGGACTGCAGAGATATACCCAACTTCAAACAGCCGCCGTTTCTACATACGAACTCCAAATTGGGTGATTCTTTTTTCTGGTGATAGCTTATCTCGTCTAGTTTCCAACGCAATTGGTTTCACCTTCAAATTCCTTCGGAGCGTGGAGATATTGCGAAAACGGTGCGACCTAGCAGCAGAATCCGAATCAAAGTCCAACTCAATAGGTGTTGCATCACCTCCACATGGGCCCAAGTGCCTTGTACGACCTAGGTTTAGTTTTAGGACTCCTTGGGATGTCCTTCCACCCCCTTGGCCTCCACCCTTTAGTCCTATATAAGTAGATCAACCCCTAGGTTTTTTCTTTGGATTTCTTTTAGTTAAAAAGACTGCTTAGCTAATTGCTGCATCTTCATGTACTCGGTTTGTGTCCAACGACCAGATCAAGACCGCTTTCGGAATCCCAACTTTATTCATACTTCATCTACATATTCGCAATATTCAGATTGCTTTATCATAGTTCTTGCTTGTTCTTCGATTGCTTGCAGGCACTAGACCTTCGTGGTCAGGTTGATCGTGCTCCGACGTGGTCAATAACCTTCGGAGATTGGTTTAGCGATTGCTAAGGCGCGACGTTGTTGCACGTTCGTAGTCGGATCGTCAGAGTCGTCTCCACCAAATCGATAGTTATCTCTCATCGAAAGATCGGGACACCCCGCCTCTATCAAGTGGTATCAGTTTTCAGGTTGCTCGGTGAGAATTCCACATCCATATATTAGATCTGTTTTTTTATCACCTATCATCCACACAAAAAGCCATAAAAATAGGATTAGATCATCATATCCAAACCAATCTGAGACTTCGCAATTTTCCTTTCGGTGCTTTGCTTTATTGAATTATCGGTTGCATCGTCGTGTTCAGTTGCTGGTCTTAGCATCTAGTCCTTTAGAGTTTCGAGTTCTGTTCACGTTAGTCACCGCCGCCGCTGCACCATCATCCCATCCGCTGCCTACTTCTACCATCTACCATAGAAAAAGAGATAAAAAAGAGTTGAAAAAAGAGAGAAAAAAAAGAAAAAGGAAAAAAAAAAGAAAAAAGGAAAAAAGAGAAAAAAGAAGAAAAATTTCGGATCTATCTCTAGTTGAACTCGTATTTGAAATCTCGTCGGAATCAGTTTTGAGCAGTGTCCACTAAAACGGGCATAACTTTGTCATCCGAAGTCCGTTTTGGCTCCACGAGTACTCAAATTAAAGATATTTCTGAGCCGCTTCTAAATAGTTCTGAAGCTAGTGTGTTATTTGAAAGTCCAGATCGGCTTCTAAGACGGACTTTTTGACCTCTAAAGTTTCCGAACACAGTTTTTGTCAGATTTCGGGCTGATTCTCAGTTTTTTTGACACCTCATCCGAACTCTAAATTGAGTGATTCTTATTGCGTCGGAAAGCTTAAGTCAGTGCCCTATTGGAGGAAAAATATCAAAAAATTAGCAAATATATTTCAGAGGAAAGTTGTAGCGAGAATATTGGTGTATCTTGATTTGGAGCCTATTTTCACCATTATCTTTGCTCTGTTGATGATCTTCACTTATATCTTGCTATTCAGAGCTACTTCATATCATTCATTGCTGCTAGTTGTGCTACGCCGTGACCACATTAGTGTTCTAGGCTTGCGTCTCTAGTTCGGTCTAGACTAGGACCAGCACAGTATCGTCGTTGAGCGTTAATTCAATTTTGCATCTCTGAATTGATTATTGCTGATATTTTTGCCACCATATTAAAGCCTTCCAAGCTCCACATATTTCTACATCGTGTATACGTGCGTTCACCTGGCAATCGCTCTACTTAATCTTTGGAGTTCTTTGACACCGTTGGTTGCCGATCACCACCTGCTGCATGGTAAGAACTAGTAAGACATTGATATTTGCTATCCTGTGAGCGTTTTACCACCACATCCTAGTAGTTCATAGGGACATATACTTGTGATTTGTTTCTTGTTTTCTACTAATCATGGCAGGTTCTAGAGTTAGATCTTCTTGGGCGGCAGCTATAGTTGGAGATTTGCCACCACCTACAACTACACAACAGTCACTGCAAAAGGTAAACACACATAAGCATGCACATGATCAGGTTATTGTTTCTATACCACACTTTCATGGACGTCTAAGACCTGATTTATACATTGAGTGGGAGTTTGAAATAAATGATTTATTTGTTTCCCATAATTTTCTTGAGCATAAGAAAGTAAAAACTGCAATTAGTGCTTTCAAAGATTTTGCTTCTATTTGGTGGAATGAATATTGTAGTTTATATCCTGATTATATACCTAATACTTGGAATGATCTCAAATTTGCAATGCGATATAGATTCGTTCCCTCTTATTATACTCGTGACAAGGTTAGGAAATTAAAAAAATTTAAACAAGTACTAAAACTGTTTCAGAATATTATGATGCTTTAGAAACTACATTCTTGCATTCTCTTTTAGAGGAAAGTGAAGAATATTTCATGGACATATTTTGGCAAGGTTTAAACTGTGACATTCAGGATATCCTAATTCATGAAAAGTGTTATCCTATGGATCGTTTGTTTGGTCTTGCTTGTAAAGCTGAACAGGAAATCGACAGACGTGTTGCCCAGAAGACGAACAAGCGGAATGTGCAAATACAACAAGTTGAGAAGGTTGTTCCTTCAACCACTATGAGCACTACCATAACCACATCAATTGTCGTAAGCACTCCTCCAATATCTGATCTATCATCACAAAAAGGTAATGACAAAAGTATGGATCTTTCCCCTCCACATGAGAACCTTGCTGATTTAAAAGCAACATGTGTTGAGCTATCCAGTAGTTTCATCACACAACCAATTTTCGAGAATGTCATAACTTCACATGAAGATGTTGCTTGCCTAATAGACTTTAATACATCATGTCTTGAGTTACCTGTTGATTTGAGCACACCATCTATTTTGGATAATCATGTTACTATTATGAAACTGCCAACTCTTAATCATTTTGATATGACCTCTAATCTTGGTGATGATTCTGCGTCGAATGACTTGTTGCATGACTACTTAGTTAAGCCTGTTGTAGCATGCCCTTCGAAAAACATTAATGTTTCTTCACCGGTATTGGGATGGTTTAATGATGAGCATTGTACATCTTTAGATATGAATAAGAGCTTCACTTATATATGCAAACTGAGTTGCAATACTTTCAAGTCGTTTATGTATTGTGATGATCATATATGTATATATTTCACGACATACGAAAGTTACTCATATATACATGTGTTACATGTCCAAAAACTAAGGGAAGTAAGAATGGATGACATATATATATACAACATGTACACCTTGTCTCTTTTGTTAGCCACATTTCAGATTAAGAAACGCCGGGGACGGCTTTACTTTCAAGAAGGGGAGGATGATGAGGACATGACTACCATAGTTACAGCCACAACCCCTGCTAATATACCTACTGGAGCAATTACTAGAGATCGTGCACACCAATTAAATTATCAGGTACTTTCGCTTCTTGGTAATGTTTCTAATGCTCATGTGAATATGATGCTGCCTAACGTCGATATATTTCTGTTGCTGACAAATGAAGGACCTAGCATGGACAAGAAGGATGAGCATTGGAGCATGTTCAAGCATGAACATGACGAGGACATAATTATCATGGATATGACCATTAATTACTCTATATTTGATCAAGAAATGAAGTCAATACAAAGGGGCATGATTGTGTGCTGTACAATAAGTTATTTCACGTCACTTTTGGCCCAAGAGAAGATAGAGACCAAGTCTTTCACGTCATGGACTCAGATTCGGACTGCAGAGATATACCCAACTTCAAACAGCCGCCGTTTCTACATACGAACTCCAAATTGGGTGATTCTTTTTTCTGGTGATAGCTTATCTCGTCTAGTTTCCAACGCAATTGGTTTCACCTTCAAATTCCTTCGGAGCGTGGAGATATTGCGAAAACGGTGCGACCCAGCAGCAGAATCCGAATCAAAGTCCAACTCAATAGGTGTTGCATCACCTCCACATGGGCCCAAGTGCCTTGTACGACCTAGGTTTAGTTTTAGGACTCCTTGGGATGTCCTTCCACCCCCTTGGCCTCCACCCTTTAGTCCTATATAAGTAGATCAACCCCTAGGTTTTTTCTTTGGATTTCTTTTAGTTAAAAAGACTGCTTAGCTAATTGCTGCATCTTCGTGTACTCGGTTTGTGTCCAACGACCAGATCAAGACCGCTTTCGGAATCCCAACTTTATTCATACTTCATCTACATATTCGCAATATTCAGATTGCTTTATCATAGTTCTTGCTTGTTCTTCGATTGCTTGCAGGCACTAGACCTTCGTGGTCAGGTTGATCGTGCTCTGATGAGGACATCCCTACTAATGTTACATCACCAACTACACATACTGGACCAGTTACTAGAGCACGTGCACGTCAACTAAATTATCAGGTACTTTCGTTTCTTGCGAATCCTTCTATTGTTCATGAACATATGATGCTGCCTAAATTAGATACTTTTGTTTTGCTTATGAATGAAGGACCTAGCATGGACAAGAAGGATGGTCATTGGAGCGGGATCAAGAATGGAGAAGAAGGTGCGCGCGGGGGAAAGTACAGTGGAGCTTCCAGTGGGGATTTTCGCACGTTGAAGCCACCATAAGGCATGCATGAAGGCTTGGACGGAATACACGAGATGCCACTTCATTATTTTCGTCCAAGAGCAATTATAGGTGCTGCGTCACCTTAATATTGGGCTGGGCCCATGTAATTTCGAAATACCACATTATAGGCTGTTTTTAGAGTCCGTATGTGTGGGGAAACCGAGTTAGGGTTGTTTTCGGACCCCACCTCCAAAGGGTCACGAAAATCCCCTCTGTTCCCCCATATATACAGCCCTTAGGGCGTCGTTTAGACTTGGGTTTTAATTAGATATAAGTTAGCCATAGCCGCAACTTCGAGCTCTTCGTTTGTGTCATCCGACCAGGCCAAGACCTCATTGGAACCCCAACTTTCGTAATCATTCATCTTATATTCGCAATATCCAGATTGCAATTCTTAGTTCTTGCTTGTTCTTCGATTGCTTGCAGGAATTAGACCTTCGTGGTCAGGTTGATCGTGCATCCGCGGGATCAATAACCTCTCGGAGTTGGTTTAGCGATCGCTAAGGCGCAACGTCTTCGCACGTTCGTAGTCGGATCGTGAAAGTTGCCTCCACCATAATCGATCTCCACCATCTCATCGAAACATCGGGACACCTTCGCCTCTATCAAGTGGTATCAGATTTCCAGGTTGCTCGGTGAGATTTACCAGTTTTCGTAGTCTAGATTGATTCTGTTCGTCATACCTACAGCCCACGAAAAATCCAAAAAAAAATTTAGGGTTAGATCATCACGTCCCAAGACAGTCCGAGCCTTTGTCCAGTTTTCTTTTCAGTACTTGCTTTGTTGAATTTACGGTTGCATCGTTGTGTCAAGTTGCTGATCTTAGCGTCTAGTTCCCTTAGAGTTTCGAGTTCTGATCACAGTTTGCCACGTCCCCGCCGCACAGTAGTCATCCTACCACGTTCCGCCAATCCAAGTCCACATACACCACCACGTTTCGCCAAGCAGAGTCCATATACACCACCACGTACCACGAGTCCGAGTTGAGTTCCATCATCAGTACGATTCGTGACCTCTCCATAGCCAGATTAGTTTGAGTTGATTAGAGTCGGATTTCACCAATCTTTGTCGTACGTAGAAGGGGGTGATTTCCAAAAAAAAAAAAAAAAAAAAAAAAAAATTTCAGGGGTAAAAAAATTTCGTGCCCATACGTTCCTTAGGTCCAGAAACTCGTTTTGAGACGTTCTCTACCATAGTGATTTTTTCGCACTTTTTCAGCCCCCGCAGTCCCGCATCGCCAAAAAAAAAAAAAAAAAAAAAGCAAAAAAAAAAAAAAAAAAAAAGGAGCGAGAAAAAAAAAATTCAGAGTGTGCTTCACAGTTGTTACGTGCCGCGCCGTGCTTTCGTTGGTGTTTTAGGCTCGCGTCTCTAGTACGGTCTAGCCTAGGATCAGCACAGTACCGACGTTGAGTGTTTATTCAGCTTTGCATTTCTGTTTTGATTACTGTTGAATTTTCCTACCATACTTGTCAGCCTTCCTACAGCTCCACATATATTCTACATCGTGCGTTTTGACACCTCCTGGCCATCGCTCTACCATATCTCTGAGAGTTTTGACCCGTTGGTTGTACATCACCACCTGCTGCTAGGTAAGAATCGGTAAGAACGTAAGAAAAGCTTGACGGATTTGTGCTTTCCACCACCCCACATCCATCCCATTAGTAGAAGTAGGATCATATTCCTGTGTGTTTTCTATTTCTGCTAACCATGCCAGGATCACATGATGAAGTGGCGCGGGATGCACCCGATTGGGAGAACATGACAAACAAGGAGTTACATGATAAATTTGCACGTATGATGTCTCAACAGGTGCAGGACATCGAGACCAGATTTACAGAGGCGATTGATGGCGTGGAGAAAATGATCGACACCAAGCTCGACGCCAAGTTTACTGAGTTGATCGCACGCCTACCTTCAGCACAGCCACAGCCACCGCCACTACCACGTGCACGACGTATTCTGTTTCCGCGAGGACAAGCTGCTGGTATTGGTGCTCCTCCTACTGCTGCAGTTGCTGCTACTGCTGCTGCTGCTGCTTCTGACGTCGCCCAGGACGACAACTACGAGGGTGATTACGAGGAGGAGGTGGAACAGGAAGCGGCCTATGAGCAGCCAGCTGGACGTCCACGTCCCAACATTCGCCACGGTCGACACCAACCACCCCCTCAGGTACGCGATGATGAACATGTGCCTAAACTTAAATTGAATCTTAAGCCGTTTGAGGGTAGATATATTCCTGATGCTTATCTTACTTGGGAGTTAGAAACTGAACAACGTTTTACATGTTTACAATATCCTGAGAATAGACGTGTTACTGCTGCTGTTTGTGAATTCACGGGCTTTGCATCTATTTGGTGGTCTGAACATTGTAGATTGCATGCTAATAATATTCCAACTACTTGGGCTGCTTTAAAAGATGCTATGCGTACTCGCTGGGTTCCTCCTTATTATCAACGTGAATTGTTACAAAAATTACAGCGTTTGAGACAAGGAAAAAATTCTATAGAGGAATATTATCAAGAATTACAAACTGGATTGATTAGATGTGGCCTAGTAGAGGATAATGAAGCTATGCTTGCACGTTTTATGGGTGGCTTAAACAGGGAGATACAAACTATTCTAGAATACAAGGACTTTGCTACTATCACTCGTTTGTTTCATCTTGCTTGTAAAGCTGAACGTGAAGTGCAGGATCGACAGGCCGCTACGAGACCTAACTTTTCTGCAGGACGAAATACATCATGGACATCGCGTGGAGCTTCTACATCCACACGTCCTGCTGCGCCACCATCTACTTCAGCCGCTCATTCTTACAGGGAGCCACCAAAACAGCCAGCGCCACCATTCAAGGGTGCACAGAGTGGTCCAGCGGTGAGTTCTTCTTCCTCCATGGCGTCCACAGGGCAAGCACGAGATCGTGATATTAAATGTCGCAGGTGCCAAGGTGGAGGTCACTTCGCAAAAGACTGTCCCTCCAAGCGTGTGATGACTATTATGGCGGATGGTGGGTATGAGTCAGCGAGTGACTATGATGAGGAGACTCTAGTTCTCATTGCTCATGAGGAACAGGGTGCCCATGATGATGCTCATGATATAGAGTATATGACTCCTGATGATGCAGATAAATATGCTAGTTTGGTTGCTCAACGTGTATTAAGTGTGCAGGTAACGAAGGCCGAGCAAAACCAGAGGCATAATTTGTTCCACACAAAGGGAGTGGTCAAAGAACGTTCGGTTCGCATCATCATTGACGGAGGGAGTTGCAACAACTTGGCTAGCATGGAGTTGGTGGAGAAGCTATCTCTCACCACAAGACCACACCCCCATCCGTACTATATTCAGTGGTTTAACAATAGTGGTAAGATTAAGGTAACACGTTCTGTTCGTGTGCACTTTAGCATTGCTGCATATGCTGATTATGTTGATTGTGATGTGGTACCCATGCAAGCATGCTCTCTTTTACTTGGTAGACCATGGCAATTTGATAGGAATGTTGTACACCATGGTAGGACAAATCAGTTTACTCTAGTTCATCAGGATAAAAATATTGCTTTACTTCCTATGTCTCCTGAACAAATTGTGAAAGATGATCTTGCTAGAGCTAGTAAAGCTAAACAGGAGAAAAATAAGAGTGAAAATGAGATAGCAGCTAAAGAATTTGAGCAACAACATAAGACTAATAGCAAATCTTCTTCTGTTGTTTCTAATGAAATTAAATTGACTAGTCCAACTTTGCTTGCTACTAAGGTTGATATTTCGGATTTGGATGTTAGTCAATATGTGTGCTATGCTTTTGTGTGCAAAGAAGCCTTGTTTTCATTTGAGGAATTGCCTCCTTCTTTGCCTCCTGTTGTCACTGACCTTTTGCAGGAGTTTATTGACGTCTTTCCACAAGACGTACCACCGGGATTACCACCTATTCGAGGGATTGAGCATCAGATTGACTTAATTCCCGGTGCTTCGCTGCCCAACCGTGCGCCATACCGTACCAATCCGGACGAGACGAAGGAGATTCAGCGTCAAGTACAAGAGCTACTCGACAAAGGTTACATACGTGAATCCCTTAGTCCTTGTGCTGTTCCTGTTATATTAGTACCTAAAAAGGATGGAACATGGCGTATGTGTGTTGATTGTCGAGCCATTAATAATATTACTATTCGTTATCGTCATCCTATTCCTAGGCTAGATGATATGCTTGATGAATTAAGTGGCTCTACCATGTTTTCCAAAGTTGATTTGCGTAGTGGATACCATCAAATTCGCATGAAATTAGGGGATGAATGGAAAACGGCATTTAAAACTAAGTTTGGATTATATGAGTGGTTAGTCATGCCTTTTGGGTTAACTAATGCACCTAGCACTTTCATGAGATTAATGAACGAGGTTTTACGTGCTTTCATTGGACGATTTGTGGTAGTCTATTTTGATGATATACTGATTTATAGCAAATCTTTGGAGGAACATTTGGATCATTTACGTGCTGTTTTTATTGCTCTACGTAATGCACGTTTGTTTGGTAACCTTGGGAAGTGCACCTTTTGCACCGACCGAGTATCGTTTCTTGGCTATGTTGTTACTCCGCAGGGAATTGAAGTTGATAAAGCCAAGATCGAGGCGATTGAGAGTTGGCCGCAGCCCAAAACGGTCACACAAGTGAGGAGTTTTCTTGGCCTCGCTGGATTCTATAGGCGTTTTGTGAGAGATTTCAGCACCATTGCTGCACCTCTCACTGAGCTTACACGCAAGGATGTGCCTTTTACTTGGGGTACCGCACAGGAAGAAGCCTTCACCGTATTGAAAGATAAGTTAACACATGCTCCTTTGCTCCAACTTCCTGATTTTAATAAGACTTTTGAGCTTGAATGCGATGCTAGTGGGATTGGTTTGGGAGGTGTGTTATTACAAGATGCTAAACCTGTTGCTTACTTTTCTGAAAAATTGAGTGGGCCTAGTCTGAACTATTCTACTTATGATAAGGAATTATATGCTCTTGTTCGGACATTAGAAACTTGGCAACATTATTTATGGCCCAAAGAATTTGTTATACATTCTGATCATGAATCTTTGAAACACATAAGAAGTCAAGCAAAACTTAATCGTAGACATGCTAAGTGGGTTGAATTTATTGAGACTTTCCCTTATGTCATTAAACACAAGAAGGGGAAAGATAATATTATTGCTGATGCTTTGTCTCGTCGTTATACTATGCTTTCACAACTTGACTTCAAGATTTTCGGTTTAGAGACAATCAAAGAACAATATGTAAATGATGCGGAATTTAAAGATGTATTGCAGAATTGTAGAGAGGGTAGAACATGGAACAAGTTTGTGCTTAATGATGGATTTGTGTTCCGTTCTAACAAGCTATGCATTCGAGCTAGCTCTATTCGTCTTTTGTTGTTGCAGGAGGCGCATGGAGGAGGATTAATGGGACATTTTGGCGTGAAAAAGACGGAGGACGTACTTGCTACACATTTCTTTTGGCCAAAGATGAGACGGGATGTTGAGCGTTTTGTTGCTCGCTGCACTACATGTCAAAAAGCTAAGTCACGACTCAATCCTCATGGTTTATACATGCCTTTACCTGTACCTAGTGTTCCGTGGGAGGACATATCCATGGACTTTGTTTTAGGCTTGCCTCGAACAAAGAAGGGGAGGGATAGCATATTTGTTGTCGTGGATAGATTTTCTAAGATGGCACATTTTATACCATGTCATAAAAGCGATGATGCTGCTAATGTTGCTGATTTATTCTTTGGAGAGATTATTCGTTTACATGGTGTGCCCAATACTATTGTCTCGGATCGTGATACAAAGTTTCTTAGCCATTTTTGGAGATGCTTATGGGCTAAGTTGGGGACTAAACTACTTTTTAGTACTACATGTCATCCCCAAACTGATGGACAAACTGAAGTGGTCAATAGGACATTGTCTACTATGCTTAGGGCTGTTTTAAAAAGTAACTTGAAACTGTGGGAAGAATGTTTACCTCATATTGAATTTGCTTATAATCGTTCAGTGCATTCTACCACTAAAATGTGCCCTTTTGAGATTGTTTATGGTTTTCTACCTCGTGCACCTATTGATTTGCTGCCTCTTCCATCTTCGGAGAAGGTTAATTTTGATGCTAAGCAACGTGCTGATTTGATATTAAAAATGCATGAGTTAACTAAAGAAAACATTGAGCGCATGAATGCTAGATACAAGCTTGCTGGTGATAGGGGTCGAAAGCATGTTGTGTTTGAACCAGGAGATCTTGTTTGGTTACATCTACGTAAAGATAGGTTTCCTGATTTGCGCAAGTCTAAGCTAATGCCACGAGCTGATGGTCCCTTTAAGGTTTTACAGAAAATTAATGATAATGCATATAAAATTGAGCTACCTGCAGATTTTGGGGTTAGTCCCACATTTAACATTGCAGATTTGAAACCTTATTTGGGAGAAGATGATGAGCTTCCGTCGAGGACGACTTCAATTCAAGAAGGGGAGGATGATGAGGACATCCCTACTAATGTTACATCACCAACTACACATACTGGACCAGTTACTAGAGCACGTGCACGTCAACTAAATTATCAGGTACTTTCGTTTCTTGCGAATCCTTCTATTGTTCATGAACATATGATGCTGCCTAAATTTGATACTTTTGTTTTGCTTATGAATGAAGGACCTAGCATGGACAAGAAGGATGGTCATTGGAGCGGGATCAAGAATGGAGAAGAAGGTGCGCGCGGGGGAAAGTACAGTGGAGCTTCCAGTGGGGATTTTCGCACGTTGAAGCCACCATAAGGCATGCATGAAGGCTTGGACGGAATACACGAGATGCCACTTCATTATTTTCGTCCAAGAGCAATTATAGGTGCTGCGTCACCTTAATATTGGGCTGGGCCCATGTAATTTCGAAATACCACATTATAGGCTGTTTTTAGAGTCCGTATGTGTGGGGAAACCGAGTTAGGGTTGTTTTCGGACCCCACCTCCAAAGGGTCACGAAAATCCCCTCTGTTCCCCCATATATACAGCCCTTAGGGCGTCGTTTAGACTTGGGTTTTAATTAGATATAAGTTAGCCATAGCCGCAACTTCGAGCTCTTCGTTTGTGTCATCCGACCAGGCCAAGACCTCATTGGAACCCCAACTTTCGTAATCATTCATCTTATATTCGCAATATCCAGATTGCAATTCTTAGTTCTTGCTTGTTCTTCGATTGCTTGCAGGAATTAGACCTTCGTGGTCAGGTTGATCGTGCATCCGCGGGATCAATAACCTCTCGGAGTTGGTTTAGCGATCGCTAAGGCGCAACGTCTTCGCACGTTCGTAGTCGGATCGTGAAAGTTGCCTCCACCATAATCGATCTCCACCATCTCATCGAAACATCGGGACACCTTCGCCTCTATCATGCTCCGACGTGGTCAATAACCTTCGGAGATTGGTTTAGCGATTGCTAAGGCGCGACGTTGTTGCACGTTCGTAGTCGGATCGTCAGAGTCGTCTCCACCAAATCGATAGTTATCTCTCATCGAAAGATCGGGACACCCCGCCTCTATCATAGAGTATATGGCTCCTGATGATGCAGATAAATATGCTAGTTTGGTTGCTCAACGTGTGTTAAGTGTGCAGGTAACGAAGGCCGAGCAAAACCAGAGGCATAATTTGTTCCACACAAAGGGAGTGGTGAAAGAACGTTCGGTTCACATCATCATTGATGGAGGGAGTTGCAACAACTTGGCTAGCATGGAGTTGGTGGAGAAGCTATCTCTCACCACAAGACCACACCCCCATCCGTACTATATTCAGTGGTTTAACAATAGTGGCAAGATTAAGGTAACGCGTTCTGTTCGTGTGCATTTTAGCATTGCTGCATATGCTGATTATGTTGATTGTGATGTGGTACCCATGCAAGCTTGCTCTCTTTTACTTGGTAGACCATGGCAATTTGATAGGAATGTTGTACACCATGGTAGGACAAATCAGTTTACTCTGGTTCATCAGGATAAAAATATTGCTTTACTTCCTATGTCTCCTGAACAAATTGTGAAAGATGATCTTGCTAGAGCTAGTAAAGCTAAACAGGAGAAAAATAAGAGTGAAAATGAGATAGCAGCTAAAGAATTTGAGCAACAACATAAGACTAATAGCAAATCTTCTTCTGCTGTTTCTAATGAAATTAAATTGACTAGTCCAACTTTGCTTGCTACTAAGGTTGATATTTCAGATTTGTATGTTAGTCAATATGTGTGCTATGCTTTTGTGTGCAAAGAAGCTTTGTTTTCATTTGAGGAATTGCCTCCTTCTTTGCCTCCTGTTTTCACTGACCTTTTGCAGGAATTTATTGACGTCTTTCCACAAGACGTACCACCGGGATTACCACCTATTCGAGGGATTGAGCATCAGATTGACTTAATTCCCGGTGCTTCGCTGCCCAACCGTGTGCCATACCGTACCAATCCGGAGGAGACGAAGGAGATTCAGCGTCAAGTACAAGAGCTACTCGACAAAGGTTACATACGTGAATCCCTTAGTCCTTGTGCTGTTCCTGTTATATTAGTGCCAAAAAAGGATGGAACATGGCGTATGTGTGTTGATTGTCGAGCCATTAATAATATTACTATTCGTTATCGTCATCCTATTCCTCGGTTAGATGATATGCTTGATGAATTAAGTGGCTCTACCATGTTTTCCAAAGTTGATTTGCGTAGTGGATACCATCAAATTCGCATGAAATTAGGAGATGAATGGAAAACGGCTTTTAAAACTAAGTTTGGATTATATGAGTGGTTAGTCATGCCTTTTGGGTTAACTAATGCACCTAGCACTTTCATGAGATTAATGAACGAGGTTTTACGTGCTTTCATTGGACGATTTGTGGTAGTCTATTTTGATGATATACTGATTTATTGCAAATCTTTGGAGGAACATTTGGATCATTTACGTGCTGTCTTTATTGCTCTACGTAATGCACGTTTGTTTGGTAACCTTGGGAAGTGCACCTTTTGCATCGACCGAGTATCGTTTCTTGGCTATGTTGTTACTCCGCAGGGAATTGAAGTTGATAAAGCCAAGATCGAGGCGATTGAGAGTTGGCCGCAGCCCAAAACGGTCACACAAGTGAGGAGTTTTCTTGGCCTCGCTGGATTCTATAGGCGTTTTGTGAGAGATTTCAGCACCATTGCTGCACCTCTCAATGAGCTTACACGCAAGGATGTGCCTTTTACTTGGGGTACCGCACAGGAAGAAGCCTTCACGATATTGAAAGATAAGTTAACACATGCTCCTTTGCTCCAACTTCCTGATTTTAATAAGACTTTTGACCTTGAATGCGATGCTAGTGGTATTGGTTTGGGAGGTGTGTTATTACAAGATGCTAAACCTGTTGCATACTTTTCTGAAAAATTGAGTGGGCCTAGTCTGAACTATTCTACTTATGATAAGGAATTATATGCTCTTGTTCGGACATTAGAAACTTGGCAACATTATATATGGCCCAAAGAAATTGTTATACATTCTGATCATGAATCTTTGAAACACATAAGAAGTCAAGCAAAACATAATCGTAGACATGCTAAGTGGGTTGAATTTATTGAGACTTTCCCTTATGTCATTAAACACAAGAAGGGGAAAGATAATATTGTTGCTGATGCTTTGTCTCGTCGTTATACTATGCTTTCACAACTTGACTTCAAGATATTCGGTTTAGAGACAATCAAAGATCAATATGTACATGATGCGGAATTTAAAGATGTATTGCAGAATTGTAGAGAGGGTAGAACATGGAACAAGTTTGTGCTTAATGATGGGTTTGTGTTCCGTTCTAACAAGCTATGCATTCCAGCTAGCTCTATTCGTCTTTTGTTGTTGCAGGAGGCGCATGGAGGAGGATTAATGGGACATTTTGGCGTGAAGAAGACGGAGGACGTACTTGCTACACATTTCTTTTGGCCAAAGATGAGACGGGATGTTGAGCGTTTTGTTGCTCGCTGCACTACATGTCAAAAAGCTAAGTCACGACTCAATCCTCATGGTTTATACATGCCTTTACCTGTACCTAGTGTTCCGTGGGAAGACATATCCATGGACTTTGTTTTAGGCCTGCCTCGAACAAAGAATGGGAGGGATAGCATATTTGTTGTCGTGGATAGATTTTCTAAGATGGCACATTTTATACCATGTCATAAAAGCGATGATGCTGCTAATGTTGCTGATTTATTCTTTCGAGAGATTATTCGCTTACATGGTGTGCCCAATACTATTGTCTCGGATCGTGATACTAAGTTTCTTAGCCATTTTTGGAGATGCTTATGGGCTAAGTTGGGGACTAAACTACTTTTTAGTACTACATGTCATCCCCAAACTGATGGACAAACTGAAGTAGTCAATAGGACTTTGTATACTATGCTTAGGGCTGTTTTAAAGAGTAACTTAAAAATGTGGGAAGAATGTTTACCTCATATTGAATTTGCTTATAATCGTTCATTTCATTCTACCACTAAAATGTGCCCTTTTGAGGTTGTTTATGGTTTTCTACCTCGTGCACCTATTGATTTGCTTCCTATTCCATCTTCGGAGAAGGTTAATTTTGATGCTAAGCAACGTGCTGAATTGATATTAAAAATGCATGAGTTAACTAAAGAAAACATTGAGAAAATGAATGCTAGATACAAGCTTGCTGGTGATAAGGGTAGAAAGCATGTTGTGTTTGAACCAGGAGATCTTGTTTGGTTACATCTACGTAAAGATAGGTTTCCTGATTTGCGCAAGTCTAAGTTAATGCCACGAGCTGATGGTCCCTTTAAGGTTTTACAGAAAATTAATGATAATGCATATAAACTTGAGCTACCTGCAGATTTTGGGGTTAGTCCCACATTTAACATTGCAGATTTGAAACCTTATTTGGGAGAAGATAATGAGCTTCCGTCGAGGACGACTTCAATTCAAGAAGGGGAGGATGATGAGGACATCTCTACTAATGTTACACCCACATCTTCACCAACTACACATACTGGACCAGTTACTAGAGCACGTGCACGTCAACTAAATTATCAGGTACTTTCGTTTCTTGTGAATCCTTCTAATGTTCATGAACATATGATGCTGCCTAAATTAGATACTTTTGTTTTGCTCATGAATGAAGGACCTAGCATGGACAAGAAGGACGGTCATTGGAGCGGGATCAAGCATGGAGAAGAAGGTGCGCGCGCGGGAAATAACAATGGAGCTTCCAGTGGGGATTTTCGCACTTTGAAGCCACCATAAGGCATGCATGAAGGCTTGGACGAAATACACGAGATGCCACTTCATTATTTTCGTCCAAGAGCAATTATAGGTGCTGCGTCACCTTAATATTGGGCTGGGCCCATGTAATTTCGAAATACCACATTATAGGCTGTTTTTAGAGTCCGTATGTGTGGGGAAACCGAGTTAGGGTTGTTTTCGGGCCCCACCTCCAAGGGGTCACGAAAATCCCCTCTGTTCTCCCATATATACAGCCCTTAGGGCGTCGTTTAGACTTGGGTTTTAATTAGATTTAAGTTAGCCATAGCCGCAACTTCGAGTTCTTCGTTTGTGTCGTCCGACCAGGCCAAGACCGCATTGGAACCCCAACTTCTGTTAATCTTTCATCTTATATTCGCAATATCCAGATTGCAATTCTTAGTTCTTGCTTGTTCTTCGATTGCTTGCAGGAATTGACCTTCGTGGTCAGGTTGATCGTGCATCCGCGGGATCAATAACCTCTCGGAGTTGGTTTAGCGATTGCTAAGGCGCAACGTCTTCGCACGTTCGTAGTCGGGTCGTGAAAGTCTACTCCACCAAAATCGATCTCCATTATCTCATCGAAACATCGGGACACCTTCGCCTCTATCAGGAGGAGACGCATGGTGGAGATTATAAAAAGGGTAGTGATAGAGGCGAAGGTGATGTTGGTATTATAAAAAGGGTTGGACTTGATTAAATCAAATATAGTTGTGGGATTAAAATTTGCTAAGAGTAAAATGTTGCCAACTTAACTAATATTGGGTAGTGATAGAGGCGAAGGTGTCCCGATGTTTCGATGAGATGGTGGAGATCGATTATGGTGGAGACGACTTTCACGATCCGACTACGAACGTGCGAAGACGTTGCGCCTTAGCGATCGCTAAACCAACTCCGAGAGGTTATTGATCCCGCGGATGCATGATCAACCTGACCACGAAGGTCTAATTCCTGCAAGCAATCGAAGAACAAGCAAGAACTAAGAATTGCAATCTGGATATTGCGAATATAAGATGAATGATTACGAAAGTTGGGGTTCCAATGAGGTCTTGGCCTGGTCGGATGACACAAACGAAGAGCTCGAAGTTGCGGCTATGGCTAACTTAAATCTAATTAAAACCCAAGTCTAAACGACGCCCTAAGGGCTGTATATATGGGGGAACAGAGGGGAATTTCGTGGCCCCTTGGAGGTGGGGTCCGAAAACAACCCTAACTCGGTTTCCCCACACATACGGACTCTAAAAACAGCCTATAATGTGGTATTTCGAAATTACATGGGCCCAGCCCAATATTAAGGTGACGCAGCACCTATAATGGCCCTTGAACGAAAATAATGAAGTGTCATCTCGCGTATTTCGTCCAAGACTTCATGCGCGCCTTATGGTGGCTTCAAAGTGTGATAATCACCACTGGAAGCTCCACTGTACTTTCCCACGCGCGCACCTTCTTGTCCATGCTTGATCCCGCTCCAATGACCATCCTTCTTGTCCATGCTAGGTCCTTCATTCATAAGCAAAACAAAAGTATCTAATTTAGACAGCATCATATGTTCAGGAACAATAGAAGGATTCACAAGAAACGAAAGTACCTGATAATTTAGTTGACATGCACGTGCTCTAGTAACTGGTCCAGTATGTGTAGTTGGTGAGGATATGGGTGTAACATTAGTAGGGATGTCCTCATCATCCTCCCCTTCTTGAATTGAAGTCGTCCTCGACGGAAGCTCATCATCTTCTCCCAAATAAGGTTTCAAATCTGCAATGTTAAATGTGGGACTAACCCCAAAATCTGCAGGTAGCTCAAGTTTATATGCATTATCATTAATTTTCTGTAAAACCTTAAAGGGACCATCAGCTCGTGGCATTAACTTAGACTTGCGCAAATCAGGAAACCTATCTTTACGTAGATGTAACCAAACAAGATCTCCTGGTTCAAACACAACATGCTTTCTACCCTTATCACCAGCAAGCTTGTATCTAGCATTCATTTTCTCAATGTTTTCTTTAGTTAACTCATGCATTTTTAATATCAATTCAGCACGTTGCTTAGCATCAAAATTAACCTTCTCCGAAGATGGAAGAGGAAGCAAATCAATAGGTGCACGAGGTAGAAAACCATAAACAATCTCAAAAGGGCACATTTTAGTGGTAGAATGAAATGAACGATTATAAGCAAATTCAATATGAGGTAAACATTCTTCCCACATTTTTAAGTTACTCTTTAAAACAGCCCTAAGCATAGTAGACAAAGTCCTATTGACTACTTCAGTTTGTCCATCAGTTTGGGGATGACATGTAGTACTAAAAAGTAGTTTAGTCCCCAACTTAGCCCATAAGCATCTCCAAAAATGGCTAAGAAACTTAGTATCACGATCCGAGACAATAGTATTGGGCACACCATGTAAGCGAATAATCTCTCGAAAGAATAAATCAGCAACATTAGCAGCATCATCGCTTTTATGACATGGTATGAAATGTGCCATCTTAGAAAATCTATCCACGACAACAAATATGCTATCCCTCCCCTTGTTTGTTCGAGGCAAGCCTAAAACAAAGTCCATGGATATGTCCTCCCACGGAACACTAGGTACAGGTAAAGGCATGTATAAACCATGAGGATTGAGTCGTGACTTAGCTTTTTGACATGTAGTGCAGCGAGCAACAAAACGCTCAACATCCCGTCTCATCTTTGGCCAAAAGAAATGTGTAGCAAGTACGTCCTCCGTCTTCTTCACGCCAAAATGTCCCATTAATCCTCCTCCATGCGCCTCCTGCAACAACAAAAGACGAATAGAGCTAGCTGGAATGCATAGCTTGTTAGAACGGAACACAAACCCATCATTAAGCACAAACTTGTTCCATGTTCTACCCTCTCTACAATTCTGCAAAACATCTTTAAATTCCGCATCATGTACATATTGATCTTTGATTGTCTCTAAACCGAATATCTTGAAGTCAAGTTGTGAAAGGATAGTATAACGACGAGACAAAGCATCAGCAATAATATTATCTTTCCCCTTCTTGTGTTTAATGACATAAGGGAAAGTCTCAATAAATTCAACCCACTTAGCATGTCTACGATTAAGTTTTGCTTGACTTCTTATGTGTTTCAAAGATTCATGATCAGAATGTATAACAAATTCTTTGGGCCATAAATAATGTTTCCAAGTTTCTAATGTCCGAACAAGAGCATATAATTCCTTATCATAAGTAGAATAGTTCAGACTAGGCCCACTCAATTTTTCAGAAAAGTATGCAACAGGTTTAGCATCTTGTAATAACACACCTCCCAAACCAATACCACTAGCATCGCATTCAAGCTCAAAAGTTTTATTAAAATCAGGAAGTTGGAGCAAAGGAGCATGTGTTAACTTATCTTTCAATACCGTGAAGGCTTCTTCCTGTGCGGTACCCCAAGTAAAAGGCACATCCTTGCGTGTAAGCTCATTGAGAGGTGCAGCAATGGTGCTGAAATCTCTCATAAAACGCCTATAGAATCCAGCGAGTCCAAGAAAACTCCTCACTTGTGTGACCGTTTTGGGCTGCGGCCAACTCTCAATCGCCTCGATCTTGGCTTTATCAACTTCAATTCCCTGCGGAGTAACAACATAGCCAAGAAACGATACTCGGTCGGTGCAAAAGGTGCACTTCCCAAGGTTACCAAACAAACGTGCATTACGTAGAGCAATAAAAACAGCACGTAAATGATCCAAATGTTCCTCCAAAGATTTGCTATAAATCTGAATATCATCAAAATAGACTACCACAAATCGTCCAATGAAAGCACGTAAAACCTCGTTCATTAATCTCATGAAAGTGCTAGGTGCATTAGTTAACCCAAAAGGCATGACTAACCACTCATATAATCCAAACTTAGTTTTAAATGTCGTTTTCCATTCATCTCCTCATTTCATGCGAATTTTATGGTATCCACTACGCAAATCAACTTTGGAAAACATGGTAGAGCCACTTAATTCATCAAGCATATCATCTAACCTAGGAATAGGATGACGATAACGAATAGTAATATTATTAATGGCTCGACAATCAACACACATACGCCATGTTCCATCCTTTTTCGGCACTAATATAACAGGAACAGCACAAGGACTAAGGGATTCACGTATGTAACCTTTGTCGAGTAGCTCTTGTACTTGACGCTGAATCTCCTTCGTCTCCTCCGGATTGGTACGGTATGGCGCACGGTTGGGCAGCGAAGCACCGGGAATTAAGTCAATCTGATGCTCAATCCCTCGAATAGGTGGTAATCCTGGTGGTACGTCTTGTGGAAAGACGTCAATAAACTCCTGCAAAAGGTCAGTGACAACAGGAGGCAAAGAAGGAGGCAATTCCTCAAATGAAAACAAAGCTTCTTTGCACACAAAAGCATAGCACACATAGTGACTAACATCCAAATCCGAAATATCAACCTTAGTAGCAAGCAAAGTTGGACTAGTCAATTTAATTTCATTAGAAACAGCAGAAGAAGATTTGCTATTAGTCTTATGTTGTTTCTCAAATTCTTTAGCTGCTATCTCATTTTCACTCTTATTTTTCTCCTGTTTAGCTTTACTAGCTCTAGCAAGCTCATCTTTCACAATTTGTTCAGGAGACATAGGAAGTAAAGCAATATTTTTATCCTGATGAACCAGAGTAAACTGATTGGTCCTACCATGGTGCACAACATTCCTATCAAATTGCCATGGTCTACCAAGTAAAAGAGAGCATGCTTGCATGGGTACCACATCACAATCAACATAATCAGCATATGCAGCAATGCTAAAGTGCACACGAACAGAACGCGTTACCTTAATCTTACCACTATTGTTAAACCACTGAATATAGTACGGATGGGGGTGTGGTCTTGTGGTGAGAGATAGCTTCTCCACCAACTCCATGCTCGCCAAGTTGTTGCAACTCCCTCCGTCAATGATGATGCGAACCGAACGTTCTTTCACCACTCCCTTTGTGTGGAACAAATTATGCCTCTGGTTTTGCTCGGCCGTCGATACCTGCACACTTAACACACGTTGAGCAACCAAACTAGCATATTGATCTGCATCATCAGGAGCCATATACTCTATATCATGAGCATCATCATGGGCACCCTGTTCCTCGTGAGCAATGAGAACTAAAGTCTCCTCATCATAGTCGCTCGCTGACTCATACCCACCATCCGCCGTAATAATCATCACACGCTTGGAGGGACAGTCTTTTGCGAAGTGACCTCCACCTTGGCACCTGCGACATTTAATATCACGATCTCGTGTTTGCCCTGTGCAAGCCATGGATGAAGAAGAACTCGCTGCTGGACCACTCTGTGCACCCTTGAATGGTGGCGCTGGCTGTTTTGGTGGCTCCCTGTAAGAATGAGCAGTTGAAGTAGATGGTGGTGCAGCAGGACGTGTGGATGTAGAAGGTCCACGCGATGTCCATGATGTATTTCGTCCTGCAGAAAAGTTAGGTCTCGTAGCGGCCTGTCGATCCTGCACTTCACGTTCAGCTTTACAAGCAAGATGAAACAAACGAGTAATAGTAGCATAGTCCTTGTATTCTAGAATAGTTTGTATCTCCCTGTTTAAGCCACCTATAAAACGTGCAAACATAGCTTCATTATCCTCTACTAGGCCACATCTAATCAATCCAGTTTGTAATTCTTGATAATATTCCTCCACAGAATTTTTTCCTTGTCTCAAACGCTGTAATTTTTGTAACAATTCACGTTGATAATAAGGAGGAACCCAGCGAGTACGCATAGCATCTTTTAAAGCAGCCCAAGTAGCTGGAATATTATTAGCATGCAATCTACAATGTTCAGACCACCAAATAGATGCAAAACCCGTGAATTCACAAACAGCAGCAGTAACACGTCTATTCTCAGGATATTGTAAACATGTAAAGCGTTGTTCAGTTTCTAACTCCCAAGTAAGATAAGCATCAGGAATATATCTACCCTCAAACGGCTTAAGATTCAATTTAAGTTTAGGCACATGTTCATCATCGCGTACCTGAGGGGGTGGTTGGTGTCGACCGTGGCGAATGTTGGGACGTGGACGCCCAGCTGGCTGCTCATAGGCCGCTTCCTGTTCCACCTCCTCCTCGTAATCACCCTCGTAGTTGTCGTCCTGGCCGAAGTCAGAAGCAGCAGCAGTAGCAGCACCTGCAGCAGCCGCAGGAGCACCAGCAGCTTGTCTGCCCGGAAACAGAATACGTCGTGCACGTCGTGGTGGCGGTGGCTGTGCTGCAGCGGCCGCAGGCTGTGCAGGTAGGCGTGCGAGCAACTCAGTAAACTTGGCGTCGAGCTTGGTGTCGATCATCTTCTCCACACCATCAATCGCCTCTATAAATCTGTTCTCGATGTCATTCACCTGTTCAGACATCATTTGTGCAAATTTATCATGTAACGCTTTGTTTGTCATATTCTCCCAATCGGGTGCTTCCCGCACCACTTCATCATGGGATCCTGGCATGGTTAGCAGAAATAGAAAACACACAGAAATATGATCCTACTTCTACTAATGGGATGTGGGGTGGTGGAAAGCACAAATCCGTCAAGCTTTTCTTTCGTTCTTACCGATTCTTACCTAGCAGCAGGTGGTGATGTACAACCAACGGGTCAAAACTCTCAGAGATGTGGTAGAGCGATGGCCAGGAGGTGTCAACCGCACGAAGTAGAATATATGTGGAGCTGTAGGTAGGCTTGACAAATATGGTAGCAAAAAGCTCAACAGTAATCAAAACAGAGATGCAAAGTTGAATAAAAACTCAACGTCGGTACTGTGCTGATCCTAGGCTAGACCGTACTAGAGACGCGAGCCTAAAACACCAACAAAAGCACGGCGCGGCACGTAATCAACTGAGAAGCACACTCTGAATTTTTTTTCCTCTTTTTTTTTTGCTCTTTTTTTTTGCGATGCGGGACTGCGGTGGCTGAAAAAGTGCGAAAAAAATCACTATGGTGGCGAACGTCTCAAAATGAGTTTCTGGACCTAAGGAACGTATGGCCTAAATATTTTTTTTTTTTTGGAAATCACCCTCTTCTACGTACGACAAAGATTGGTGAAATCCGACTCTAATCAACTCAACCTAATCTGGCCACGGAGAGATCACAAACCGAACGGGTGATGGAACTCAACTCGGATTGGTAGGTCGTGGTGCTGTATATGGACTCGACTTGGCGGAACGTGGTGGTGTATCTGGACTCGGATTGGCGGAAACGTGGCGGCGTACTACTGTGCGGCGGCGGTGTGACAAACTGTGATCAGAACTCGAAACTCTAAGGGAACTAGACGCTAAGATCAGCAACTCGACACAACGATGCAACCGTAAATTCAACAAAGCAAACTACTGTAAAGAAAACTGGACAAAGGCTCGGACTGTTTTGGGACGTGATGATCTAACCCTAATTTTTTTTGGCTTTTTCGTGGACTGTAGGTATGAAGAACAGAACCAATCTAGACTACGAAAACTGGTAAATCTCACCGAGCAACCTCGAAATCTGATACCACTTGATAGAGGCGAAGGTGTCCCGATGTTTCGATGAGATGGTGGAGATCGATTATGGTGGAGACGACTTTCACGATCCGACTACGAACGTGCGAAGACGTTGCGCCTTAGCGATCGCTAAACCAACTCCGAGAGGTTATTGATCCCGCGGATGCACGATCAACCTGACCACGAAGGTCTAATTCCTGCAAGCAATCGAAGAACAAGCAAGAACTAAGAATTGCAATCTGGATATTGCGAATATAAGATGAATGATTACGAAAGTTGGGGTTCCAATGAGGTCTTGGCCTGGTCGGATGACACAAACGAAGAGCTCGAAGTTGCGGCTATGGCTAACTTATATCTAATTAAAACCCAAGTCTAAACGACGCCCTAAGAGCTGTATATATGGGGGAACAGAGGGGAATTTCGTGGCCCCTTGGAGGAGGGGTCCGAAAACAACCCTAACTCGGTTTCCCCACACATACGGACTCTAAAAAATAGCCTATTAAGTGTATTTCGAAATTACATGGGCCTGTCCCAATAATAAGGTGACGCAGCACCTATAATAACCCTTGGACGAAAATATTAATGTGGCGTCTTGTGTCTCTCGTCCAGGTCTTCATGCACGCCTTATGGTGGCCTCAAAGTGCGAAAATCACCACTGGAAGCTCCATTGTCCTTTCCCGCGCGCACACCTCCTTCTCCATGCTTGATCCCGCTCCAATGACCATCCTTCTTATCCATGCTAGGTCCTTCATTCATAAGACAAACAAAAGTATCTAATTTAGGCAGCATCATATGTTCCTGAACATTAGAAGGATTCGCAAGAAACGAAAGTACCTGATAATTTAGTTGACGTGCGCGTGCTCTAGTAACTGGTCCAGTATGTGTAGTTGGTGAAGATGTGGGTGTAACATTAGTAGAGATGTCCTCATCACTACTCCCATCGGGAGCGCTGCTGCGCACCCAATAAAAGACAGAAACGGAAACAAATTCTAGCCTACGCTCGACCCTTCGACTCAAGCGTAGCCTCGGGGGATACTCCCATCGGGAGCGCTGTCGCGCACCCGATAGAACCCACAATGCAAAGTATTGGACGGACTCGAAGACAGCTCTCGGCCGCAAAGGGCTCGAACACAACTCTCAGTTTTTCGCGGGATAGAAACGGTTCTCTCTCTCGAAACCCGTAGCGGCCACGTAAAACTTGCACTAGCTAAAGTAGAAAGGCGTTTGAATTTTCTTTGCATGAAGGGGGATCATAGTTTGTATGATTTACAGTTTTACTTCCTGTTTATGCTAGTATGCTAGATATGACGACGGTAGCACAAATAGGACCATCTCTCACAATGCCAACATTGTGTTCTCCCTTGGTGGGCACCTCCTGGAAGGTTCTCCCATATGGCCGACATTCCGTACATACCGGGTGTCACACATATTAAACGGAGTTCGCATGAGGTTGGGTCCGGCAAGCCTGGCATACGCAGATATGGCTTTGCTGAACAGCTAACATCACAGTTCGATTGGCAGGCTTGAGTATGTAGATTTGGGTCTGGAACACAGTAGATCGAAAGATCGAGCACGAGTCACATACCTGATGTGATTGGCTTAGAGGCCTTCCTGGGTCGCATACTGATGGCCGTGACGATCGGGGGAGGTATGGGGTCTGGGATTGTGTAATCACTTAGTTAAATTGAGAGGTGTTTATCTAAGTGGGAGCTTTCTAGAATTTTTAAGATTAAATTGAAAACTCCACATTATGAACAAAAGTCTAAATATGTATCCTTGTGAATCAAACTTTGTAGATGGCAGCACCACGCCCCTCGTTCAACTTAGGATCGTTCCTAGAGAAAGACAAACTGAAAACTGAAGGGTCAAACTTCACCAACTGGTTCCGCACCCTAAGGATTCTCCTCGTTCCCCTCAAAATGGCATACGTACTAGAGGGCACGTTAGGTGATGCACCAGAAGATGATGCCAGTCAGGATGAGAAGAATGTCTATCTCTCCAAGACTGATGATTACAACCTTGTCCAGAGTGGCATGCTCTACTCCATGGAGGCTGAGCTGCAGAAACACTTTGAGAGGATGGGTGCATACGAGATTATCACCGACCTCAAGGCGGTCTTTGCACCTCAAGCTAGGGCTGAACGGTATGAAGCTTCTGAAGCCTTCTTCTCAGCAAATATGGACGAGCACGGCAGCGTGAGTGAGCACGTGGTCAAGATGTTTGGCTACGTTCAACGCTTGAATGCTCTGGAATGTCAGATTCCATATGAACTTGCTGTTGATAGGGTGTTGCAGTCGCTTCCCCCTAGCTACAAAGGCTTTGTGCTGAACTACAACATGCAGGGGATGACCAAAACCCCTTCTGAGTTGTTCGCCATGTTGAAGAGTGCTGAGGTTGAAATCAAGAAGGAGCACGCTGTCTTCATGGTCAACAAGACCACTGAGTTTAAGAAGTCAAGCAGGTGGGAGAAGGCTAAGAAAGGTGGCCCCAAAAGGGATGGTAAGTCAGTTGTCGTTCCTCCCAATGCACCTAAGCCCAAACCCGGAGTTGAGTGCTTCTACTGCAAGGGTGAAGGTCACTGGAAACGCAACTGCCCCAAGTACCTAAAGGACAAGAAGGCTGGCAAGGTCGCCAAGAGAGACAAAGGTATATTTGATATACATATTGTTGATCTTTTCTTGACAAGCGCCGGGAACACATCCTGGATACTTGATACAAGATCTGTCGCTCATAATTCTAATTCCGTTCCGGGACTAAGGAATAAGAGACGCTTGCTGAAAGATGAAGTGACGATGCGCGAGGGGAATGGCTGTCAAATTGATGTGTTGGCGGTCGGCACGAAGCATCTTAGTCTCCCTTTGGAATTAGTTCTAGTTCTGAATAAATGCTACTATGTACCCGCATTGAGTGTGAACATCGTTAGTGGCTCTTGCTTGAAGCGAGACCACTATTCTTTTAAGTCTGATACAATTGGTTGTTCGATTTATAAGAATGAAGTGTTTTATGTTCACGCGCCGGAGCAACGTGGTTTATTCGTACTTGATCTCAATGGTGATGTGAGTCACATTAACAATATAGAGGCCAAAAGATTAAAGAGTAGTGATGAAGAGCACATGATGATGTGGCATTGCCGACTTGGTCATATTGGCATAATGCGCATGGAGAGGCTCCATAAGGATGGACTTCTTGATTCATTGGATTTTGGATCCCTTGATACATGTGAACCATGCCTCATGGGCAAAATGACAAGAACTCCATTCAATGGGATAATGGAGCGTGCGGATGACTTATTAGGGATCATACATACAGATTTATGTGGACCCATGAACATCCCCACACGCAATGGTCTTCGTTACTTCGTGAGCTTTACTGATGACTTGAGTAGATATGGGTATATTTATTTGATGAAGCATATGTCTGAAACCTTTGAAAGGTTCAAGGAACTTCAGAATGAGGTCGAGAATCAACTCGGAAAGAAAATCAAGCACCTTCGATCGGATTGAGTTGGCGAGTATTTAAGTCATGAGTTTGGCAATCATCTGAAGTCTTGTGGCATAGTACCAAAGCTTACGCCGGCAGGCACATCTCAGAGAAACGGTGTGGCTGAAGGACGTAATCGAACCCTATTGGATAGCGTACGATCGATGATGTCTCATACTGTTTTGCATGTGTCATTCTAGGCGTATGCATTAGAAACTGCCGCTTACGTTCTTAATAGGGCACCATCCAAATCCGTAAAGACAACACCATTTGAAGAATGGCATGGCACGAAACCTAAGTTTTCTCACCTGAAGATTTGGGGTTGTGAGGCTTATGTTAGGAAACTACAGCCTAACAAACTTGAATCCAAGGCGGATAAGTGCATATTTGTGGGCTGTCCCAAGGAAACTTGTGGATACACCTTCTACAATAAGTCTGAGAGAAAAACGTTTGTTGCCAAGACTAGACACTTTCTTGAGAAAGAGTTTCTCTCGAAAGAGTTGAGTGGGAGGAAAATAGACCTCGATGAAGTGACTGATCAATCACTCCAATTGGAAGAAACGACCACAGAAGTCATTTTGGAACCTTCTTCCATAGTGGGAGCTAAAGAGAATGGCCAGAACGACATTAATAACGATCATGACATACATGATGATCATGATGAGAATGAAGAGGAACCTATTATGCCCCGTAGGTCATCAAGAGTCCGTCAAGCTACTGAGTTTACGGACAGCTTGTGAATGCAATCTCGGCTGATGAGTCAGATGAACCTACGAGTTACAAAGAAGCAATGGAGGGACCCGAGTCCGAGAAATGTCTTGAAGCCATGAAATCCGAAATAGACTCCATGTACACCAAAAAAGTTCGGACTTTGGTGGATATTCCGTCGAGAATAAATGGATTTTCAAGAAAAAGACCGACCCAGATGGAAACATATCTGTCTACAAAGCTCGACTTGTCGCAAAGGGGTTCCGACTAATTCAAGGAGTTGACTACGATGAGACGTTCTCTCTTGTAGCGATGATAAAGTCTATTCGTATCCTACTAGCAATAGCTGCATATCATGATTACGAGATATGGCAGATGGATGTGAAAACCGCATTCCTAAATGGCAACATTGAGGAAGAGTTGTATATGATGCAACCAGAGGGGTTTATCGATCCAAGGAATGCTGGTAAGGTGTGCAAGCTTCAACGGTCCATCTATGGGTTGAAGCAAGCATCTCGGAGCTGGAATCTTCGATTTGATGAGGTCATTAAAGCATTTGGATTTGTCCAAAACGTCGAAGAGTTCTACGTCTATAAGAAACTGAGTGGGAGCTCTGTAGAATTCCTTGTGTTATTATATGTAGATGACATATTGTTAATAGGGAACGATAAGAAATTCTTAGGAGAAGTGAAGGAATATCTAAATGGACAATTTTCCATGAAGGACCTTGGTGAAGCTGCGTACATATTGGGGATTAAGATCTATAGAGATAGACCTAATCGACTATTGGCTTTGAGTCAGAGCACTTATATTGACAAGATATTAAAAGGTTCTGTATGGATAACTCCAAGAGAGGCCTCTTGCCAGTTATAAAAGGTGTCAAGTTAAGCGTGACTCAGCGCCCGACCACAGCAAAAGAGAAGGAGGAAATGTCCTCAAAACCCTATGCCTCAGCCATAGGTTCTCTCATGTATGCTGTGTTATGTACCCGGCCGGATTTAGCGCTGGCTATTAGTATGACTAATCGCTACCAGAGTAATCCGGGAATGGCTCACTGGACCGCAGTAAAGAACATCCTAAAGTACTTGAGAAGAACAAAGGATATCTTTCTCGTTTATGGAGGAGTTGACGAGGAGCTCACCGTAAACGGTTAGTTTGACGCAAGCCTCGGCTCAGACCTAGATGATTCGAAATCCCAGACGGGATATGTTTTCATGTTGAACGGTGGCGCAATTAGCTGGAGGAGCGGAAAACAGTCAGTCGTTGCCCAATCCACAATGGAATCAGAGTATATTGCCGCTTGCGAAGCGTCAAACGAGGCGCTGTGGCTGAAGAAGTTCGTGACCGAGCTTGGCGTCTTTCCCAGTTGCACTGACCCCATGGGAATCTTCTGCAACAACACGGGTGCCATTTCTATCGCGAAGGAGCCAAGAACTCACTCTATAGCCAAGCACATTCTCCGAAAGTTCCATGTGACGCGAGACTACGTCCGGGATGGACACACTAGGATTCACAAGATACATACGGATCTGAACGCAGCAGACCCGATGACTAAACCTCTTCCATAGGGCAAGTTTGAAGAACACGGAGAGACTATTGGTGTTAGATACACACCTGATGTAAACTAGTATAATTACTACTCTAGTGCAGGTGGGAGACTGTTGGATATGTGCCCTAGAGACAAATTAATAAAGATATTTGTCACATATCCATTTTGTTCATAATACGTTATATACTGTGCTATAACTGTATTACTTGGAAATACTAATACACGTGTAGTATAAAACATAGGTTCGTAGTTTAACTCGGGTAAACTATCTCATTGGGCAATTGATTGATCAAGCTTTCCTGATCATGGCGACACTTAAGTCCATTGGCAATGAGGTCATGTCATTAGGGGAATGATGTGATGGACATACACCCACCTCAAGTATTGCAATGTGATCGAGTCACATAGTTCAGCGTTGCGATGACTTTGTAACGTATGGCTTAGTCCATAGACCGTAATGATCATACGTAATTGTCATCTACGAGGAGACTTTGATTTGTATCCCACCGCCTGACTGAAATATGTTGGCTCTAACAGTGCACTTTGGGTATTCCGAAATAGATGGTTGATTAGTATGTTAATAGATCAGAGCGGGATTTGTCAGTCCTTGTAACAGGACAGGTACTCTGGGCCCACTCGGTGATATTGCATCAATAGCTTGCAAGCAGGTGACTAGGTCACGGCAGATGCAATAGGCACGGACGATTATTTTTTTTTGTTGTGAACGAGATGTGAACACGGTATGTGGGATACCTACGATCGAACCTTGGACAAACAAAGTACCGCAGCACAAAGGGATTACGTCGTATCGTTAACGGTTTCCAAAAGCGATTGAAGTTCATTCGATGGAAGCGCAGGGGCTGTCAAGGATTGTAACCAGGTCCAACTGACTAGTCATTGGTCAATGAGAAGAGTCTCGACCATGTTTGTTGTTTCCCGGACCGTTAGGGTTTTACACTTAAGGGCAATCGATGCATACGACAGTTTCGGGATCAATCGGTGAAATAGGAGAAATCACCGGAATAATTATGGAGGAGTACGGAAGTTGTTCCGGACATTTTGAATGGTTCAAAATAAAGTTTAATTTGTTTTAATAATGTTTTATTATTTAATTATCTGAATTAAATATTTAAACATATTAAAATAATTAAAAAAAGGAAAAAGGCTATATGGGCCTATGGGGCCCATTAGGGGAGGAGGGGGTTCCCCCCCTTGGTCTTGGCGCCAAGGGTGGGGCCCATCCCCCCCTTGGCCGGCGCACCCCCCCATTGGGAGTTTAGTCCCACATGGGGGAGGGGAGGAGGATAGCACCCCCCTTGGCCTATATAAGGAGGGGTACACCCCCATTTTTCCAACACACACAATTATTCCTCTCTCTCCTTCTCCTTCCTGGAAGTGGACTCCCCTTGTTTGGAGTCTGCACCTGGATTGGAGTTCTCCACTATAAGTCAGGCCGTCGCTCTGCTGGAGTTAGGATCCGAATCCGTCTTTCTTCCGCTGCTCGCCTGCTTCGGTGCCCGGGAGGAACATCGATTGTACCGTACGTGTATAATCTCTTCGAGACACTACACCTGTGGTGCTACTTCATCGCTGGAGGTCAACCGGTAGTCATCCTCGCCGGTGGTCTACTACACGACAGGGAGGTCGTAGTTCCGAGTCTACGCCAGCCACGTTCGCAAGAACGTTTCCCTCTTTCGGTCTTCAAAGGTATGAACACCGATTCCCTCCGTTACTTTACATCGCCATAGCATAGATCTTGGGTTCGGGTACCGTAGGTATGAAAAATTTGTATTTTCTGCCCCGTATCCCAACACCCCCTGGCCCAGGCAGCCAGGTGGCACGGCCACCCCCTGGCCGCGCCAGGCAGTCACCTGGGCGAGGGGTGGACCACCTCTAGCACTCCTTCGGGCTTCTGGAGTCTTCCGACTTTGATATTTTGTAGACATTTTCTGGATTTTTCCGAGCAATTTTTTTCACCTTTTCTGCAATGCATGGACAAAAACAGAAAGAAACTAGCGTTGGGCACTGAGTCAGTAGGTTAGTCCAAATAAGTTGCAAATGATATGAAAGTGCATGAAAACTTATAGCATTATCACCAAAACAAGCATGGGACTGATACGTCTCAAACGTATCGACTTTTCCAAACACTTTTTTCATTGTTTTGACCTCATTCTTGCATGATTTGAATGAAACTAACCAGGACTAATGTTGTTCTCAGCAGAGCTTCCTATATGACTTTTTTATGTCCAGGAAAAGGGAAATCTAAGCATCTCAGAAAATTCCAAGAAAATTCCCAGAAAATCCACGCACCAAAAGAGTCCCGGAGGCAGAAGATGGGCTAGAGGGGGGCCACCCGTGGCCCAGGCGGCACGCACAACCACTTGGCCGAGCCACCAACCCGCCTGGTCAGGTGGGGGCACCCCCAGGCCCCCTTCGGCTGATACTTTTACTCCTGGCGAGGAAACCTTAAAACAGATGTCGATACTCAAATTCTCGTCGCGGAGCCGCCCATCTGTTCTTCTCCGGGATAGCTAATTTTGGAGGCTGTTTTGGCCTCCAGCGAGGGGAAATCGATGCCATCGTCATCACCATCGCCGCTTCATCATCCTTCCATGTATCGCCCATACTTGTGTGATTAATTCCCTGTTGTAGGTGAAGGGGATGGTAGGGATTGGATGAGTTAGATCATGTAATAGTTCGTCAGATTGTTGGGGGCATGTTACCTATCATCTACTATGGTGTTTATCATCTTTGGTACTACTTGTTGCCCTTCATGCCTGTCACTTTGGGTCCGAGTGCCATGATTTCAGATGTGAACCCTTTATGTTTTCATCAATATATTTTTGTTATTGGTCCTATCTAAGTTGTATGCACCTATTATAGTCCGGAACCGGCGATCTCAATGCTAATATCTTGGGAAACCAAAAGTGATAGACTATAATTTGAGGATTCAATGTATCCATTGATTGTTAATGCTTTCTTCCCATGCTCTTTTGCAGGAGCACCTTAATCTCCATAAGTTCCTTTTGGCCCTGTTAGTAGCAGGATGGTAGGACTAAAGATGTTGTGCATGTTCTTATAGCAAGCACGCTCAACTACCCTTGGGATACAACCTAATGTTTGATATTTTCCTAGATGATCATTACTTTGTTATCTCTTATCCATGCAGCGCCCAACCATCCATTCCCCTAGCCTACAGTGTTTTAATCCTCCTTGTACTAGTTGCTTTACTTTGCATTTTTACTTTTGTTGCTTTTCCACCACTATTTCCGTTGCCACCATCACCTCCATCACACCATTACTACTAATAAATTGTTGCCAAGCAAGTATATTTCAGGTGCGGTTGAATTTAAAACTCAATTGTGAAAGCTTATAAATATTCTTTGGCTCCCCTTGAATCGAATAAATAAATTGGGTTATTCTTACCCACGAAGACTGTTGCGATCGCCTACACTTGTGGGTCATCGAGACTATTTTCTGGTGCCGTTGCCGGGAGCATAGCTTTATTTACTAGCCTACATGGAATTATTTTTCTTTCTGCGATTTATTCGCTATGGGCAAGAAAGGAGACCCAAAGTTCCGATCTTATCATCCACTACAAGAAACGGTATTGTTCTTAGCACTAGTGCTAAACTTGATTCGCCTTCTATTATGAGTAAGTTTGCTTCAGCACCACCACATGCTGCTTCTACTGAGTCTGGTAGCACGTCTAATACTATTGATGATGCTTCTACTGTTCTTGATGAGACTGGTTCACTTGGTCACTTTATTGAGTCTCAGATTGATAAGGTTGCAGAACAGTCTCGGACCGAAATTCCTGGCACTTGTTCTCCTATTGGTACGTCCTTTTATTACCCTGATTTGAGTGACCTCAAGCGTAAATGTTTTGATGATGATTATATTGAACTTGATAATGAAGTTTATACAGACCTTGCAGAGTGTAATGATTCTGCAGATCCTGATGCTATGAATAAGCTACTTGAAAATCATGCTATGAAGAAGAGTTTCCTCCTGATCCTGAATTTTCTACATCTCCTATTTGCATTAAATATGCGGATTTTGATTTCTCTGTTGATCTTTCACTTATATCTCTGGTTGAATCGGACCCCTTTTATGGCAGACAAATTTAAGATGCTATTGCACACCTTACTGAGTTGGTGGCTTATTTTCTAATGAGGACAAGAAGAGAAATTTTTACGTTACTAAGCTACTTCCTTTTTCTTTAAAGGAGCGTGCCAATGCATGGTATGATTCACTACCATGTGGTTCTATGAAAAGTCCTCAAGATTTGGCCCAATCTTTTGTTGCTAAATATTTTCCTGCTCATAGGCAACATGCTGCTTTACAAAGAATTTATAACTTTAAATAGTTGAGGATGAGCACCTCCCTAAAGCTTGGGGGAGGTATTGCACTTTACTCAAGGCTAGGCCGGGACATGGAGTCCCTAAGAATGAATTTCTTGATATATTTTATGTTGGACTAACCAATGAGTCTAGATCCTTTCTAGATAGTTCTGTTGGTTGTGTTTTCAGGGAAAGAACTCCAGACGATGCCGAAGAACTAATGGGCAAGATAGCTAAAAATCATGCTGATTGGTCCATCCCTGAGCCACCCCAACACCGAAGAAGAGGGGTATGCTTGTATTAAACCCCGAAGATATGCAAGAAGCTAAGAAGTCTATTAAAGAGAGATGTATTAAAGCTGAAGATGTGAAGAATCTACCTCCTATTGAGAAGTTGTGTGATCCTACCACTCACCCCCTATGGTAGAGGTACACTCTCGTTTAGATTTCAATGCAAGTGACATCCCTCATTGATAGAGTCGAGGTGTCCCGATCTTTCGATGAGATGATAACTACGATTTGATGGAGTCGACTTTGACGATCCGACTACAAACGTGCAACGACGTTGCGCCTTAGCAATCGCTAAACCAATCTCCTGAAGGTTATTTCCCACGCCGGAGCACGATCAACCTGACCACGAAGGTCTATTCCTGCAAGCAATCGAAGAACGAGCAAGAATATGATAAAAGCAATCTGAATATTGCGACAATAGATGAAGTGTTTATAAAGGTGGGATTCTGAAAGCGGTCTTGATCTGGTCGTTGGACACAAACCGAGTACTCGAAGTTGCAATGATGGCTAACTTTTACCTAAACAAAATCCAAGTCTAAAGGATGCCCTATGGGGTGTATATATAGGGGAAAAGAGAGGGAATTTCGTCCTCCCTTGGCAAGGTGGGACTAAAATCCCTCTGGAGTCATTTTCCCCTACAATACGGACTCTAAAACATCCTATTAAGCACTATTTCGAAATTACATGGGCCTGGCCCATAAATAAGGTGGCGCAACACCTATAACAGCCCCTGGACAAAATTATGAAGCGGAATCTTTGTATATTTCGTCCAAGGCTTCATGCACTTCTTATGGTGGCTTCAAAGTGCGGAAATCACTACTGAAAGCTCCATTATTCTTTGCCGCACACGCTACTTCCTCTCCATGCTTGATCTCGCTCCAATGGCCATCCCTCTTGTCTACATTAGGTCCTTCATGCATAAGTAAGACAAAAATATCTAATTTAGGCAGCATCACATGTTCATAAACATTAGAAGGATTTCCATGAAACGAAAATACCTGATAATTCTGTTGGTTTACACGAGCTCTAGTAGCCGATCCAATGTGTGTAGTAGCATGAGTTATGGTTGTAACTGTGGTAGCCATGTCCTCATCACTCATGGTAAGCCTCCTAAACAATGTTTAGATGAGCTTGATAATTTTATTATTAAGAAAAGTCATTTTAATGAGAGGATTCAAAGTCAGTTGCATTATAATTCTCTTGCTATCAAAAGTCTACTTGATGTTCTAGGAATAACTGTTAATGATGTTAAAGGTCTTCTTAAGCATTTTCATATGGTTCAAACTCAGCTTGAAAAAATTTCTAAATGTGCAAAAAGATTTGCTTGCTACCAATTCCAAAAAAGTTTATACACAGGCTTATGGTATTAAGACCCGAGGTGGGACACTCACACAAGACCTCTCTATCTAGAGGGGCATCCGAAGAGAGTCGAGCAAGATTCTCAATTGCAGGAACAAGATGTTGAAAGCTCACTATAGAAGAAGAAGAATAAGAAACATAAGGAAGATGACAACTCCAATGATCACACGATTAATGAAGAACCTATTATTGATCCTAATGGTATACCTATTTCTAATGCTGATACTGAAGACAGTGCTAAACCTAATAATGGCCATGAGAAGAACGATCCACCTGAAGTCCAAGAAGAAGAAGCACCCGACAAGTGCAAGATATATACTAAAGAATACTTTATTGCAAGAAAACATGGGAAGGAAAAATAACCTTCGGTATAGAAATCAATGCCCTTCCTAGGTAAGTTTCTCAAAACTAAAGAAGAAGAGCATTACAATAAATTTTGGGAATGGATGAAACCTATTTTTCTTCAAATTCCTTTGACTGATGCTATTAAGTTGCCTCCGTACTCAAGGTATATGAACGATATTGTTATTAACGAAAGAAAAGTTCCTAATTAGGCAATATCTACTATGCTTGCTAATTACTCTTTCAGTGGCAAGATTCTTGAGAAGCTTGGAAATACAAGTACACTAACCAGTCCTTGCTCCATAAAGAATAATTATGTTAGAACTACTTTACGTGACCTTTGTGCAGGAGTGAGTGCTACGCATTTTTCTCTTTACAAGAGGCTTTGTTTGGAAAAACTAATCCGTACAGATATCTCTCTTCAAATGGTTGACAAGTCAACAGCCGTTCCAATTGGTATTTGTGAGGATGTTCCTGTTGAAGTTGCTAATTAATTCTTACTCACTTTGTTGTGCTAGACATGCACAAGGATGGGAGCATGTCTATAATTCTTGGAAGGCCTTTTCTCAACACCGCAGGTGCTATCATTGATTGCAATAAAGGAAAAGTCACTTCCAATGTTAATGACAAGGAGAAAATGGTTTATTTTCCAAAAAAATATCGATATAGGGCATGGCCTTAACTCTATTAAAAATGTTGAATCCGTGAAGATTGGAGATTTGGATTGTCCTATAAATGTGCATTACAAATAGAAAATCATTATGGTTGGGACAATGTCCGTGAAAGTGAAGGTACCATGGATACTTTACAATAAGTGAAACTTTTTGCCCTATATATAACTTCTTTGCTAGTAAGACTTCATCAACCTTACTAACAAACTCGTTTTATATAAAGCAAAAAAGGGAAGCTTATTTTGCTCTCATTCCATTTTTCTTTCACTTCTCCTTGTTGTACCTGAACTTTACATTTTTTTGAAACTCCATAAGTTTGACCATTGCTTCGAGTTTCTGGAAGTTCTGTAGCTTTCTTCATCTCAAAAAATATTCAAAAATGAAGTTGTCAGAAAAATTCTGGAAAAACCAAAATCAAAATTTTTCTGCAAAGAGAGACCCGGGGGCACCTAAGGCTGTCTATGGGGGAACCCCTGGACCTGGCGGCCAGGTGGTGCGGCCACCCCCTGGTCGTGCCACCAACCCACCTGGGCCCACCAGGGGCCCCTCCAAGTATTTATTCTTCCACTCTGTCAATCTCTTGCTCCAAAAATCCCTAGTTTCTTTCTAGAACCCGTGTTCTTGGTGCTAATGGCTGCAAATTTCGATCTCCTTCCTCAGTCCATCATTTCATCTGAGATTTTGGGAAATTCCTCCTTGGTATGTGACTCCTCCACTCCTCCAAATAGATTTTTGAATGGTAAACTTATATGTGAGATTTTGGAGTTCTTGGTGGTTTTTCATATGAGCTTGCATGCATGCTTAGAAATAGATTTTTGATGTTTCGATTCAAGTTTAAGCCTTGGGGAAGTGAGTAGACTAGTATGCTTCAACTCCCTTTTCTTATTTATAAATTTTTCTGAATTGCGAAAAAATTCAGATTAGGGGATCTGGAGGAAAACTAAAGGATGGTTCGCGGAAAAACAACCCGAACCCACGAATAGATTTACTAGAGCTGCAGCATCATCCTCAAGTGCGGGGGTGAGCTACAACAATGACATCGAGCATCCGGGGATGCTCGATGAGTCTGAAACGGTGCATGCCATGACGTACCCGTGCCCGGATTTCCTTGCCTCCGCAGGTTTGCGAGATCAATTTAATAGCCTTTGTGAAGCTACAGGTTTGACGTATCTTGTGACACAACACTAAACTAACTTATTACTTTGTCAACTGGTTTAACTTTAATGACGGGATTCATCCCACTGTTGAATTTTGAATTTATGAAGATGTTAAAACTATGTCGTTGGCAGAGTTTTGTGATTTTTTAGGTATGCGGAATGTCGGAAAGAAGGGAAGGATGAACACGCGGCCATCCAGGCTTAGGGCCCTCTACAACAGTCTTTGTAGCGGAGACACAAGGGGGATCTGATATGGGGTGGCCCGATCTTCTCAGTAAGCGGACGGTGAATATGAGGGCGATGATAGATAACTTGTATGTAGCCAATTAACTCTCCTTGCTAAATCCCTGTTGCCAATGCGACAGCTCTCTACCCTTTGGATATACACAACTTCACACACTTGCGCAACGTAGCCGTCGACCACGAGACGGTAATTTGCAATCTACTAATCCCCAGTGGAACAATAAATCACACAGAACTTGCAGTAGAAGAACTTCAGATCGATACGAATTGAAGTCTTAATGATTCAAGAGGAAAGCTTGAAGCTATTCTCAATATCTAGGGTTTATCTAAACGTGGTCTAACCCTAAAACTCGTGGGAGCTGGGTATTTATAAGCTAGGGGGATACAAGAGCCGCAGCCCGTCTGATCTGCGCGTAGGCAGTTTCGGACGTCCGATGGGTTTCGGACGTCCGTCACGTCGGACGTCCGAAACGTGTCGGAAATCCGACTCTGGCGGTGAGGTGTCCTGGATTGGGAGTTCTTCTCGAGGACCTTCATGTCGGACGTCCGTCATATGTCGGACGTCCGATGCGTCGGACGTCCGAATCCTGTCGGAAATCCGGCTTCGGTTTTGGAGGTCTTCTGGATACGGAGGTCGCCATCCTTCTCGCTAATGTCGGACATCCGAAATGGGTCGGACGTCCGAAAGTTGGAGCATGTCTCATCTTCTCCTCCTTCTGGATCCTCGTCTTCGTCATGATTCCTGATTATGCAAACATACAAAGATTTAGGCAGTATAAAGTTATCATTACATAATATATCAGAATCTATTAAGAGCGAGTTCACCTGTTGTTCTATCAACTTTGCACGAGCTCTTGTAATAGGTCCAATTCTGATTTCATCATCCTTCTTCTTTGTTGAATCAACTTGTTCTTCATGACGAACTGGAGATGTGTTGGTAGTAGGGATGTCCTCATCAGGATCTGTCGAGGCAAGATTTCTAGCATCTAGTTTCCCCACATCAGGTATTTCACTTATTATAGAGCTCGAGGGGTGTTAGCACGTGAGAACACGACGAACATTACCGCTCCAGATCTAGCTATCTTGGCAGCTCCCCTCGAGGAGGATCGTACGTACAACATATGTGCTTTGATTCCTCGCCGTCTCGACACTAATGGCGAGAAGGGTACTAACTTTTGGCATCTTCGCCAAAATTATTATTGAGCATCTTCACCTAGCTGTAATGTAGATGATTTTCATCTTCCCTTTTTATGTTTTGATCTTAATGCTATGAAGAGGCATGAGTTTGCTACTAGTAATTCTGAACTATGAAGAGTCGTATTATCCATTTGCCTGCACCTCTTTTCTTTAACTTTACTCGCAGGAACGGATGGTCATTCACCTTCACTGAGCTAGAGGAGTACTCAGCTCAACATCAGTTCTACGGCCCCGTGATGGAGGGGGATCCCCCCGAAGAAGAGGATCCCAAGCAGATTCCACCTCCTTCTGAGGAGCCCGTTATCCCTTGGGGCGAGGTGTTTTCTTCTTGGAGCAAGGAGCCTTATTCTTGGGAGGCCAGCAGGATGTCGTTCTCCTTGAACGATACCCTGCAGGATCCATGGAGTTACCAGTACTATCCCGAAGCCGGAGGAAGCTCCTGGGGCCCACAGTAGGCGAGTCCAACTTAGGCCAAAAGCCTAAGGTTGGGGGAGTACGTACACTTCTCCCCTTTCATTGTATCATCCATGGTTATTCACTTTAATATTTTCAGAGTTATTGCCTGTTCTTCTTTGTTCTTTCTCAATTTGCAAAAACAAGAAAAATATTTCTCCCTTCTTTTGTTTTGATTAACCTTTGAAAAACCTAAAAATATTTCCTTTCTGTCTTTAGTTTGCTTTGTTTGCAGAGTTCAGCTCACGTGCATGGTTGCAATTGCACTTGATTTTATCTATGTATTTTCGGTCGTGCAAGTGACGAGGCGATAATAATGAAGATCGACGGACGGGATGCAACAAGGACAACCAGTATTAACTCTATTTGTTTCTAATTTTGTACATATGCTTGTACTTAGGATCTAGAGACCAGCTTGTAGCGACATAGTGCTATGTTTACAATGCTTTCCCAGTAGTTCATGCTTTCTTTGTGACTAGTATCAAATAGGTGGTGATGAGGACATCCCTACTAATGTTACACCCATACCCTCACCAACTACACATACTGGACCAGTTACTAGAGCACGTGCACGTCAACTAAATTATCAGGTACTTTCGTTTCTTGCGAATCCTTCTATTGTTCATGAACATATGATGCTGCCTAACTTAGATACTTTTGTTTTGCTTATGAATGAAGGACCTAGCATGGACAAGAAGGATGGTCATTGGAGCGGGATCAAGAATGGAGAAGAAGGTGTGCGCGGGGGAAAGTACAGTGGAGCTTCCAGTGGGGATTTTCGCACGTTGAAGCCACCATAAGGCATGCATGAAGGCTTGGACGGAATACACGAGATGCCACTTCATTATTTTCGTCCAAGAGCAATATAGGTGCTGCGTCACCTTAATATTGGGCTGGGCCCATGTAATTTCGAAATACCACATTATAGGCAGTTTTTAGAGTCCGTATGTGTGGGGAAACCGAGTTAGGGTTGTTTTCGGACCCCACCTCCAAGGGGTCACGAAAATCCCCTCTGTTCCCCCATATATACAGCCCTTAGGGCGTCGTTTAGACTGGGGTTTTAATTAGATTAAAGTTAGCCATAGCCGCAACTTCGAGCTCTTCGTTTGTGTCATCCGACCAGGCCAAGACCTCATTGGAACCCCAACTTTCGTAATCATTCATCTTATATTCGCAATATCCAGATTGCAATTCTTAGTTCTTGCTTGTTCTTCGATTGCTTGCAGGAATTAGACCTTCGTGGTCAGGTTGATCGTGCATCCGCGGGATCAATAACCTCTCGGAGTTGGTTTAGCGATCGCTAAGGCGCAACGTCTTCGCACGTTCGTAGTCGGGTCGTGAAAGTCTACTCCACCAAAAAATCGATCTCCATCATCTCATCGAAACATCGGGACACCTTCGCCTCTATCAAGTGGTATCAGATTTCCAGGTTGCTCGGTGAGATTTACCAGTTTTCATAGTCTAGATTGGTTCTGTTCTTCATACCTACAGTCCACGAAAAAGCCAACAAAAAAAATTCTGGTTAGATCATCACGTCCCAAGACAGTCCTAGCCTTTGTCCAGTTTTCTTTTCAGTACTTGCTTTGTTGAATTTACGGTTGCATCGTTGTGTCAAGTTGCTGATCTTAGCGTCTAGTTCCCTTAGAGTTTCGAGTTCTGATCACAGTTTTCCACGTCGCCGCCGCACAAGTAGTCATCCTACCACGTTCCGCTAATCCGAGTCCAGATACACCACCACGTTCCGCCAAGCAGAGTCCATATACACCAGCACGTCTCACGAGTCCGAGTTGAGTTCCACCATCAGTACGGTTCCTGATATCTCCGTAGCCAGAATAGTTTTGAGTTGATTAGATTCGGATTTCACCAATCTTTTGTCGTACGTAGAAGAGGGTGATTTCCAAAAAAAAAAAAGAGCAAAAAAAAAAAAAAGAAAAAAAAAGAGAGAAAATAAAAAATTCAGTGTGCTTCACAGTTGTTACGTGCCGCGCCGTGCTTTCGTTGGTGTTTTAGGCTCGCGTCTCTAGTACTGTCTAGCCTAGGATCAGCAAAGTACCGACGTTGAGTGTTTATTCAGCTTTGCATCTCTGTTTTGATTACTGTTGATCTTGTTGCTACCATATTTGTCAAGCCTACCTACAGCTCCACATATATCCTACATCGTGCGTTTTGACACCTCCTGGCCATCGCTCTACCATATCTCTGAGAGTTTTGACCCGTTGGTTGTACATCACCACCTGCTGCTAGGTAAGAATCGGTAAGAACGTAAGAAAAGCTTGACGGATTTGTGCTTTCCACCACCCCACATCCATCCCATTAGTAGAAGTAGGATCATATTCCTGTGTGTTTTCTATTTCTGCTAAACCATGCCAGGATCACATGATGAAGTGGCGCGGGATGCACCCGATTGGGAGAACATGACAAACAAGGAGCTACATGATAAATTTGCACAAATGATGTCTGAACAGGTGAATGACATCGAGACCAGATTTACAGAGGCAATTGATGGCGTGGAAAAGATGATCGACACCAAGCTCGACGCCAAGTTTACTGAGTTGATCGCATGCCTACCTTCAGCACAGCCACAGCCACCGCCACTACCACGTGCACGACGTATTCTGTTTCCGCGAGGACAAGCTGCTGGTATTGGTGCTCCTCCTGCTGCTGCAGTTGCTGCTACTGCTGCTGCCGTTGCTGCTACTGCTGCTGCAGTTGCTGCTACTGCTGCTGCTGCTGCTTCCGACGTCGTCCAGGACGACAACTACGAGGGTGATTACGAGGAGGAGGTGGAACAGGAAGCGGCCTATGAGCAGCCAGCTGGACGCCCACGTCCCAACATTCGCCACGGTCGACACCAACCACCCCCTCAGGTACGCGATGATGAACACGTGCCTAAACTTAAATTGAATCTTAAGCCGTTTGAGGGTAGATATATTCCTGATGCTTATTTTACTTGGGAGTTAGAAACTGAACAACGTTTTACATGTTTACAATATCCTGAGAATAGACGTGTTACTGCTGCTGTTTGTGAATTCACGGGCTTTGCATCTATTTGGTGGTCTGAACATTGTAGATTGCATGCTAATAATATTCCAACTACTTGGGCTGCTTTAAAAGATGCTATGCGTACTCGCTGGGTTCCTCCTTATTATCAACGTGAATTGTTACAAAAATTACAGCGTTTGAGACAAGGAAAAAATTCTGTAGAGGAATATTATCAAGAATTACAAACTGGATTGATTAGATGTGGCCTAGTAGAGGATAATGAAGCTATGCTTGCACGTTTTATGGGTGGCTTAAACAGGGAGATACAAACTATTCTAGAATACAAGGACTTTGCTACTATCACTCGTTTGTTTCATCTTGCTTGTAAAGCTGAACGTGAAGTGCAGGATCGACAGGCCGCTACAAGACCTAACTTTTCTGCAGGACGAAATACATCATGGACATCGCGTGGAGCTTCTACATCCACACGTCCTGCTGCGCCACCATCTACTTCAGCCGCTCATTCTTACAGGGAGCCACCAAAACAGCCAGCGCCACCATTCAAGGGTGCACAGAGTGGTCCGGCGGCGAGTTCTTCTTCATCCATGGCGTCCACAGGGCAAACACGAGATCGTGATATTAAATGTCGCAGGTGCCAAGGTGGAGGTCACTTCGCAAAAGACTGTCCCTCCAAGCGTGTGATGACTATTACGGCGGATGGTGGGTATGAGTCAGCGAGTGACTATGATGAGGAGACTCTAGTTCTCATTGCTCATGAGGAACAGGGTGCCCATGATGATGCTCATGATATAGAGTATATGACTCCTAATGACGCAGATAAATATGCTAGTTTGGTTGCTCAACGTGTATTAAGTGTGCAGGTAACGAAGGCCGAGCAAAACCAGAGGCATAATTTGTTCCACACAAAGGGAGTGGTGAAAGAACGTTCGGTTCGCATCATCATTGACGGAGGGAGTTGCAACAACTTGGCTAGCATGGAGTTGGTGGAGAAGCTATCTCTCACCACAAGACCACACCCCCATCCGTACTATATTCAGTGGTTTAACAATAGTGGTAAGATTAAGGTAACGCGTTCTGTTCGTGTGCACTTTAGCATTGCTGCTTATGCTGATTATGTTGATTGTGATGTGGTACCCATGCAAGCATGCTCTCTTTTACTTGGTAGACCATGGCAATTTGATAGGAATGGTGTACACCATGGTAGGACAAATCAGTTTACTCTTGTTCATCAGGATAAAAATATTGCTTTACTTCCTATGTCTCCTGAAAAAATTGTGAAAGATGATCTTGCTAGAGCTAGTAAAGCAAAACAGGAGAAAAATAAGAGTGCGAATGAGATAGCAGCCAAAGAATTTGAGCAACAACATAAGACTAATAGCAAATCTTCTTCTGCTGTTTCTAATGAAATTAAATTGACTAGTCCAACTTTGCTTGCTACTAAGGTTGATATTTCAGATTTGGATGTTAGTCAATATGTGTGCTATGCTTTTGTCTGCAAAGAAGCTTTGTTTTCATTTGAGGAATTGCCTCCTTCTTTGCCTCCTGTTGTCACTGACCTTTTGCAGGAGTTTATTGACGTCTTTCCACAAGACGTACCACCGGGATTACCACCTATTCGAGGGATTGAGCATCAGATTGACTTAATTCCCGGTGCTTCGTTGCCCAACCGTGCGCCATACCGTACCAATCCGGAGGAGACGAAGGAGATTCAGCGTCAAGTACAAGAGCTACTCGACAAAGGTTACATACGTGAGTCCCTTAGTCCTTGTGCTGTTCCTGTTATATTAGTGCCTAAAAAGGATGGAACATGGCGTATGTGTGTTGATTGTCGAGCCATTAATAATATTACTATTTGTTATCGTCATCCTATTCCTAGGTTAGATGATATGCTTGATGAATTAAGTGGCTCTACCATGTTTTCCAAAGTTGATTTGCGTAGTGGATACCATCAAATTCGCATGAAATTAGGAGATAAATGGAAAACGGCTTTTAAAACTAAGTTTGGATTATATGAGTGGTTAGTCATGCCTTTTGGGTTAACTAATGCACCTAGCACTTTCATGAGATTAATGAACGAGGTTTTACGTGCTTTCATTGGACGATTTGTGGTAGTCTATTTTGATGATATACTGATTTATAGCAAATCTTTGGAGGAACATTTGGATCATTTACGTGCTGTTTTTATTGCTCTACGTAATGCACGTTTATTTGGTAACCTTGGGAAGTGCACCTTTTGCACCGACCGAGTATCGTTTCTTGGCTATGTTGTTACTCCACAGGGTATTGAAGTTGATACAACCAAGATCGAGGCGATTGAGAGTTGGCCGCAGCCCAAAACGGTCACACAAGTGCGAAGTTTTCTTGGCCTCGCTGGATTCTATAGGCGTTTTGTGAGAGATTTCAGCACCATTGCTGCCCCTCTCAATGAGCTTACACGCAAGGATGTGCCTTTTACTTGGGGTACCGCACAGGAAGAAGCTTTCACGGTATTGAAAGATAAGTTAACACATGCTCCTTTGCTCCAACTTCCTGATTTTAATAAGACTTTTGAGCTTGAATGCGATGCTAGTGGGATTGGTTTGGGAGGTGTGTTATTACAAGATGCTAAACCTGTTGCATACTTTTCTGAAAAATTGAGTGGGCCTAGTCTGAACTATTCTACTTATGATAAGGAATTATATGCTCTTGTTCGGACATTAGAAACTTGGCAACATTATTTATGGCCCAAAGAATTTGTTATACATTCTGATCATGAATCTTTGAAACACATAAGAAGTCAAGCAAAACTTAATCGTAGACATGCTAAGTGGGTTGAATTTATTGAGACTTTCCCTTATGTCATTAAACACAAGAAGGGGAAAGATAATATTATTGCTGATGCTTTGTCTCGTCGTTATACTATGCTTTCACAACTTGACTTCAAGATATTCGGTTTAGAGACAATCAAAGAACAATATGCAAATGATGCGGAATTTAAAGATGTATTGCAGAATTGTAGAGAGGGTAGAACATGGAACAAGTTTGTGCTTAATGATGGATTTGTGTTCCGTTCTAACAAGCTATGCATTCCAGCTAGCTCTATTCGTCTTTTGTTGTTGCAGGAGGCGCATGGAGGAGGATTAATGGGACATTTTGGCGTGAAAAAGACGGAGGACGTACTTGCTACACATTTCTTTTGGCCAAAGATGAGACGGGATGTTGAGCGTTTTGTTGCTCGCTGCACTACATGTCAAAAAGCTAAGTCACGACTCAATCCTCATGGTTTATACATGCCTTTACCTGTACCTAGTGTTCCGTGGGAGGACATATCCATGGACTTTGTTTTAGGCTTGCCTCGAACAAAGAAGGGGAGGGATAGCATATTTGTTGTCGTGGATAGATTTTCTAAGATGGCACATTTTATACCATGTCATAAAAGCGATGATGCTGCTAATGTTGCTGATTTATTCTTTGGAGAGATTATTCGTTTACATGGTGTGCCCAATACTATTGTCTCGGATCGTGATACTAAGTTTCTTAGCCATTTTTGGAGATGCTTATGGGCTAAGTTGGGGACTAAACTACTTTTTAGTACTACATGTCATCCCCAAACTGATGGACAAACTGAAGTGGTCAATAGGACATTGTCTACTATGCTTAGGGCTGTTTTAAAAAGTAACTTGAAACTGTGGGAAGAATGTTTACCTCATATTGAATTTGCTTATAATCGTTCAGTGCATTCTACCACTAAAATGTGCCCTTTTGAGATTGTTTATGGTTTTCTACCTCGTGCACCTATTGATTTTCTGCCTCTTCCATCTTCGGAGAAGGTGAATTTTGATGCTAAGCAACGTGCTGAGTTGATATTAAAAATGCATGAGTTAACTAAAGAAAACATTGAGCGCATGAATGCTAGATACAAGCTTGCTGGTGATAGGGGTCGAAAGCATGTTGTATTTGAACCAGGAGATCTTGTTTGGTTACATCTATGAAAAGATAGGTTTCCTGATTTGCGCAAGTCTAAGTTAATGCCACGAGCTGATGGTCCCTTTAAGGTTTTACAGAAAATTAATGATAATGCATATAAACTTGAGCTACCTGCAGATTTTGGGGTTAGTCCCACATTTAACATTGCAGATTTGAAACCTTATTTGGGAGAAGATGATGAGCTTCCGTCGAGGACGACTTCAATTCAAGAAGGGGAGGATGATGAGGACATCCCTACTAATGTTACACCCATACCCTCACCAACTACACATACTGGACCAGTTACTAGAGCACGTGCACGTCAACTAAATTATCAGGTACTTTCGTTTCTTGCGAATCCTTCTATTGTTCATGAACATATGATGCTGCCTAAATTAGATACTTTTGTTTTGCTTATGAATGAAGGACCTAGCATGGACAAGAAGGATGGTCATTGGAGCGGGATCAAGAATGGAGAAGAAGGTGTGCGCGGGGGAAAGTACAATGGAACTTCCAGTGGGGATTTTCGCACGTTGAAGCCACCATAAGGCATGCATGAAGGCTTGGACGGAATACACGAGATGCCACTTCATTATTTTTGTCCAAGAGCAATTATAGGTGCTGCGTCACCTTAATATTGGGCTGGGCCCATGTAATTTCGAAATACCACATTATAGGCAGTTTTTAGAGTCCGTATGTGTGGGGAAACCGAGTTAGGGTTGTTTTCGGACCCCACCTCCAAGGGGTCACGAAAATCCCCTCTGTTCCCCCATATATACAGCCCTTAGGGCGTCGTTTAGACTGGGGTTTTAATTAGATTAAAGTTAGCCATAGCCGCAACTTCGAGCTCTTCGTTTGTGTCATCCGACCAGGCCAAGACCTCATTGGAACCCCAACTTTCGTAATCATTCATCTTATATTCGCAATATCCAGATTGCAATTCTTAGTTCTTGCTTGTTCTTCGATTGCTTGCAGGAATTAGACCTTCGTGGTCAGGTTGATCGTGCATCCGCGGGATCAATAACCTCTCGGAGTTGGTTTAGCGATCGCTAAGGCGCAACGTCTTCGCACGTTCGTAGTCGGGTCGTGAAAGTCTACTCCACCAAAAATCGATCTCCATCATCTCATCGAAACATCGGGACACCTTCGCCTCTATCAGGTGGAGTGCATAATGTGTTATTGAAATGATTTGCATGCATTGCATTGTTCATGATTTGGCATATTGAAGTGGTATTTCCCTTCGGGGAATTTTTTGGATTGACTTGGCACATGCTTACACATGTTTATGACTATAAGTCTATCAAAGCCTTGATGATCTTTTTATTTCAGAGTAGTCATATCACTTTCATGCCCGATTCAATGTTGCTTTGTTGCTCTACTTGATTATGACTAGTTTTTCTCTCTAGTTGGTCGCTTCCCCATATTTTGCTAGCCTTCATCTGTACTAAGCGGACTGAATGCTTGTGCATCCAAAATCCTTGAAACCAGTTGTGCCATATGAGTCCACCATAGCTTCCTATATATGGTATTTAGCGGCCATCCTAACGAATACTTACTTGTACCACATCAAAATTATTCAAATACACTTATCTTTTGGTATCATGGGGCGTGAGGGGCGATCGATACCTTCCATGCTAAAAATGTTTTACTCCTTGACAAAGTTTAATCTAGTCAAATTTATGAGGCAGAGGCCTGTCTGGAGAATGCCCAGTTATCATTTGTTTTAATTTTAGAAAACTTACACTTTCCCCTCCATACTTGAGACGGAATGAAAGGAACTTATGTTGGCAAAAGACTGTTGATGATTGGTGGAAGGAAACTTACTTTCCTTTCATACTTGAGATAGAATGAAGGCCATAGACCGTCTATGATTGGTGGATAGGGAACACAAGTTAGGCATACCACAAAAAGTATGGGAACCGCCATTAATATTGGATGTATGAAAGATATTGAAAACCTTTACCGTTTACCGTTGACTGGGAAGGTACACTCCTAAAAGCAATATATCTCTATTTTCAAAACGTCGAGCTCTGGTACTTGTTTAGTCTTTTCTTCGGACCAAGGGTATTCAACCTCGCCATAAAAAGCCACGGTTCGAGAGTTTCCACCTTCTCCTTCAAAGAACCAACTATTTAGAGAATAATTATCATTCTGAGTGTAATGTTCATTGTCCCAAAGTACCACATTGTCTTCTACATGATTGTGATATTGCTCATTCTGTATATCTAGCCTCCTTCAAAACTCTGGAGGTGCTTCTGCATTTATGTTTTGCTTCACTTATGGGGGCAAGCGAGATACAACTTATTATGTTTAAGTCATATGCATTGTGATCCTATCATGATTTTCAGTTGCATATTATTTATTCTTAGCTATTTGAGAGCTTTTCATAAGAATAAAGGATTGCTTCGTGCATTGTCTTTGTAGCATTTCTCCAACACTTGCTGGACTTGTTTGTAGTACAAGCTTATGTACATCTCGTGAAGAAAAAGAGTTTGTCAAAAATTACTTTGTCGCGCCCAGTTCGTTGAACTGAATTGCTTGAGGACAAGCAATATTCAAAGCATGGGGGGGGGGGGGGGTTGATACGTCTCAAACGCGACTTTTCCAAATACTTTTGCTTTTTTTGACCTCATTCTTGCATGATTTGAATAAAACTAACCCAGACTAACGTTGTTTTCAGCAGAGCTGCCTGTAGGGCTTTTTTATGTGAAGCAAAAGGGAAATCTAAGCATCTGAGAAAATTCCAAGAAAATTCCCAGAAAATCCACGCACCAGAAGAGTCTCGGAGCCAGAAGATGGGCCAGAGGGGAGCCACCCCTGACCCAGTTGGCCAGGTCGCGTGGCCAACCCTCCGGCCGCGATAGCAACCCGCCTGGTTAGGTGCGGCCATGTAACAGCCCGGGATTTCCACCCTACTAAAAAAATTTGTTTGTTGCTTTATTTGGTTGATTGCTATAATTCTTTGTAGTATTTGCTTCGCTGATTTATTAATCGGTGAATATTTTCCCCTATTTCTCGTATCGGATGCGGGACCAAACATTTTCCCCAAACGGCACACGACCTTTGCGACACCTCGTTCCCCCGAGCACCGTCGCAATTTCCAGCACAGGACCAACCATCGCCATCGGAACGAAAAACCCCATTTAATAATTAAATGGGTTATTTTATTGGGCACCGGAAAATGTTCTCGGACCGGTATCGAAGTGACGTACGATTAACAGGATCGACACGCTGAGCGCGTGGTTCGAGATTTCGTCTGAATCGGAGGTCGTATGCACTCCGGGCGGTCAGAAACATGGAGTATCGGGAGCGAGAGAGAAAACGCGTGGGATTTTGCGTAAACCTGCCATCCAGGCCAGCCTATATAAAGACCACCACTCCCCCTAACCCTTCTAGGGTTTCCCCTAACACAAAATTGCAGCCACCCCCTACAATTGCCCAGTTTTTCCTCTCAAAGCCTACATTTTCGAAACCCTAACCCTCCCTCAGATCTGGACCATCCGATCTGTGATTTTGATGGCCCAGATGAGGCCACGTAGACTCCTAGCCTCCTTCCAGCAGAACCGGGGCGCGCGGGACCGCTCCTCCAGACCATCTGGCTTCCGGGCGCCGCCGCCGCCCTGCCCGTGGAGAAGCCTCCGCCGCCCGACTCAGGCCAGAACGCCGCGCCCACGCCGCCCCGGCGAGCTCCTCCTTGCCGCCCCTCTCCCTTCTCCTCCCCACGCCCTCGTCTACCTTGACCACCTCGCCTTTCCTTCTCGCAGGACCTCGTCGGCCGCCCGCCATGGCCATGGCGCCGCCCAAGCTCCACTGGCCGACAGCCGCCGCTGCGCCCCAGTAGAGCCGCGCCACCAGCCACCGCGCGGATCTGGCGCCCCGGCCTCGCCTCCGCCACCTTGGGCTCCTCCGCCGCTCCTCTGCACACCTCGGTCCCAGCGCCGTTCGCCACCGTCCGGCGAGGCCATCGCCGCCGTCTACCTCCCGAGCGGGATTGGGATCGACCCGATCCGCCTCCGACGTCGCCCGCGTGGGCCAGTTTCTCCAGCGGCCCAGCGAACCGCCCAGCCCCCGCGCCCCCAAGTGGCCCAGTCCACACCCCCGGCCATGGCGCCCCTTCGCCCGTGGGCGCAGCCTACTAACCTCCGCCCAATCGCCTCCTGGGCCAGCCCCAGTACGGTTAGAGCCGCCCTTCCCTTTTTTTTATTTTGTTTTGCCTGTGTTTTTCCTGTTGCGTTAGATGGGCTCAGCCCATGTCTCTGCGTAGCGCCCTGGGCGACTTTTAACTAGCTAGAACGCCCCTGGTCCGGCCCATGTGGAATATCTGGCCTTTTTATTTATTTTTGTAAATTATAAAATGGCAGATTATATAGTATTTTTGTGATGGCGATATATTTTTAACGGTAGCTCGGATCGCAACGTGTCCTACATGAAAGTTGCTCTGTTTTGCGTGTAGATTATAAAATGTTTCTCTTTGCCATATTTGAACTTGCCTACATGTTGTTTACCTTCTATTTACACCGCATGCCATTGAAAACTGTAATAGTCGTAACTTTTTAACCGTTGCGCCGATAAAAATGTTTCTTATCTGTAATGTGACTAGAATTTCGTGTAGATTATGAATATGTTGTTCCTGCTTGCTAATAAAAATAATTAAATTATGTGTAGGGCAGAACAGTACCAAATGCAATAATTATCGTGGGGTCCGTAATAGTTGCTATGTATATGTTTTACCCCCACCCCCACTTAAAGTGACTAGATTAGATAGTTTATTTATGCTTCACCTCATGCCATGTTTGCGTGATATGCCATGTTAACAACCTTTGCTCATGTTGTGTAGCTAAACAACTTAAACCATTCTAAATGTGTGGCATCGTCGTGTGTGACGAGTACCTCACTTAACCGGTTAGTAACCGCTCTCGACGATAGATGCGATGACGTAGTGCATTGTCTCGTGTTGCCTTCTTGATGATGCTTGCTCGTGATTGCTTTGTAGTAATAGATTCTTTCTCTTCGATTGCCTTTTCCAGTGTTTCCTTCTTGTGTGCTCCCGCGGTTATTCTCGGAGACGATGCGAGCTCGCGATTGACTACACCTTCGGCTTCGTCTTCTCATCAGGTAAGGGGGAACATATATCATGCTTATAACTTTCAGCTCACTCGCGCCTAGCTGTAGGATAGAACAATTGCTTGATCCTACCACTTCATATTCATGCCTCTCAAATAAACCCAAACAACCATGTCCTCCACATCCCAACAAACCTTGTTCGGCTATGTTACTATTGCTCCCTGCTCAGCCACTTCTTAGTATGCATGCGAGGATGATATCAACTGTTACCTCATGTTACTCCTTGGATTGGGCTATCACATTATTATATTGTTGTGGATGATATTATTATTATAATGTTGACTATATTCGACGAAGGATGGAAGGTCTAGGCTATCGCACCCGACGCTTTGTCACATTCGAGTCACCTAGGACCCGAGTTCCGGGTATTGTGTCTCTTGACGAGCGTGCCTAAACGCGTGTGGGATACTATGGGTCCCCTTTTATTACCTACCTAGCTTCAAACATTTCTAGTGGTGGCCCGAGCTGATTTACCATTTGAACCCCGTGTGTGTGCTTGGTTGGATCCCCTCGCAGTTTTTAAAACAAACCGGGCCAGTGGGAACATGGTTTTCGTGTTGGTCCACCTGATCAGCTAGGACCCAGCCTCATGTGATAATTTACCGGTAATCCGACCTGCGTCATACGGAAGAGTCCGATCCGAGAGCGTGGCCGGCTCTTGGGTTGGGTGTCGACTCCACGAGGGCCACCCGGATTTGTGTGTTGTTAGTTAGAGGGACCTGTCATTTCGGATCTCTCAGAAATGAATCATAAAATGGCTACCTGTGATGGGTAGAAACTGAGAGAGATGGGTGTGCGTGAGGAGCCTTGTAATGGGCAGTTGGTACACCCCTTTAGGGTTAAATCTTTTCGATAAGCCGTGTCCACGGTTATGGACGACTTGAGACGTACTCCTTGTTCATAGAAAACAACAACTGAGATAATCTTAATAACTTGATCAACATGTGTGTGACTTGACTGCTTCTTCTTCATCGGGATGCGAAGAAGAGGACAAGGATAGGATAGGTGTTATGTTTGCGTAAGTAGATGATAGCAGACTTGTTGGAGGCCATTCCTAATCGAATTCTTGGTTCTCATCTTACTCTAAAATAGACCGTTAGCCACTCATATATTGTTAGTGCGACTGCAACCTCAACCACTACCCCCATCTTACCGTGAGAAGTTAGTTACAAGACTTGTTGATATAGCTCACCCCTTCTTTTCTCTTTTACGCACGTTACGCAAACGGTGTTGGACTTCAGTGGAGCTCCACGACATGTCTTCTGGACGCCTCGTGGAGACTCGACGACGACTAGTTAGGCGGATCCCGGCGGAGAGCCTGGACCCGTGTAGTTACGGAATGGTGTGTTTTACCTTTTCCACTAGGCATTTGATTGTAGTCTGTACTCAGACAAGTATCTTCCGCTGATGTATTGTATTTAGGCAATTGTATGACGATTTTATGAGATGTTGTATCCATGTAGCTATAATGTTGTGATATCATGTTGGAAATTCGGGGCATATGGCAGTGTCATATGTCGCGGTGGGACCGATATGTGCTTCGTCCCCGGATCTGGATGGAAACATCTAGATCTGGAACAGTACCGCATATCGGGCCTTACAACTTGGTATCAGAGCCTTACCGGCCGTAGGATCCCTTTTCTAGCAGAAGTCGAGTCTAGACAAAAACTATTTTGTAGTTAGTAAGTTAGTTATCGGAGAGTAGGATTCTTTTACTCCTTACCCTTGCTCTGGTCAGGACAAGTGACATAAGTTTTTAATCTCGTATTATCCCCTTCAAACTTTAGGATCTCGAATGTGTGGAGTTTCAGAATAGTTACAATGCCTTGCTTGCAGCGTATTGTCTCGATTCCGGTCTTAGTTTGGGAAATCCTGTAGTACCTTTAGCTCTTCCGATTCTGGTTAAACATCTTGGTCCTCTGTTGATCTCAGTCCTCTTTCCCATTATCCTCACGATTCCAGTGAGAATGCTTCGCTTGATCATCGCTTTCAACTATCGTTCGTCCTCTTGATCTCTCTTGGTTTCGTTCTTTGACGTCGACATGGAGTAGAGTCCCTTGTTGGTGGTGTTGAAGATTGTCGCATCTCTTTTCTCTCCCCCCTTCTCCCCCGGATTGTCCAGGATCTCGGGACGAGCTCACTTATTAGGGGTGTTGTATTGTAACAGCCCCGGATTTCCACCCTAATTAAAAATTTTGTTTGTTGCTTTATTTTTTTAATTGCTATAATTGTTTGTAGTATTTTCTTCATTGATTTATTAATCGCTGAATATTTCCCCCTCTTTCTCGTATCGGATGAGGGACCAAACCTTTTTCCCAAATGGGACACGACCTTTGCGACACCGGGTTCACCCGAGCACCGTCGCAATTTCCGGCACAGGACCAACCATCGCCATCGGAACAAAAAACACCATTTAATAAGTAAATGGGTTATTTTATTGGGCACTGGAAAATGTTCTTGGACCGATATCCAAGTGAGGTACGATTAACGGGCTCGACGCGCTGAGCGCGTGGTTCGAGATTTCATCCGGATCGGAGGTCGTATGCACTCCCGGCGGTCATAAACGTGGAGTATCGGGCGCGAGAGAGAAAACGCGAGGGCTTTTGCGTAAACCTTCCATCTAGGCCAGCCTATATAAAGACCACCACTCCCCGTAGCCCTTCTAGGGTTTCCCCTAACATAAAATTTCAGCCACCCCCCAACAATTGTCGAGTTTTGCCTCTCAAAGCCTCCATTTTTGAAACCCTAACCCTCCCTCAGATATGGACCATCAGATCTGTGATATTATGGCCCAGATGAGGCCACGTAGCCTCCCAGCCCCCTTACAGCCGAACCAGGCCGCGCGGGCCCGCTCCTCCACCGCGGGCCCATCTGGCTTCCGGGTGCCGCCGCCGCCGCCCGACTCCGGCCAGACCGCCACGCCAGCGCCGCCCCGGAGAGCTCCTCCTTTCGGCCCCTCACCCTTCTCCTCCCCGCGCCCTCTTCTCACCTGACCACCTCGCCTCTCCTTCAAGCAGGACCTCGTCGGCCGCCCTCCATAGCCATGGCGCCGCCCGAGCTCCACTGGCCAGCAGCCGCCTGTAAGGCCCGATATGCGGTACTGTTCCAGATCTAGATGTTTCCATCCAGATCCGGGGACGAAGCACATATCAGTCCCACCGCGACATATGACGAACCATATGCCCCGGATTTCCAACATGATATCACAACATTACAGCTACAAGGATAGAACATCTCATACAAGCGGAATACAACTGCCTTAGATACAATACATCAGCGGAAGATACATGTCTGAGTACAGACTACATTCAAATGCCTAGTGGCAAAGGTAAAACACTCCATTCCCATAACCACACGGGTCCAGGCTCACCGCCGGGATCATCCTAACTAGTCGTTGTCGAGTCTCCGCGAAGGCGTCCAGAAGAAGGGTCGAGGTGGTAATCAACTTCAGCGGCCGATCAGGTAAAACATATAAGGGAGAAGAAAAGAAAGTGGTGAGAATATATCAAAAGTCTTGTAACTAACTTCTCACGGGTAAGATGGGGGTAGTGGTGAGGTTGCAGACGCACGAGAAATATATGAGTGGCTAACGGTCTAGAGTAAGATGAGAATCCAAGCATTCGATGAGGAATCGCCTCCAACAGGTCTTGCTATCAACTACTTACGCAAACATAACACCTATCATATCCTTGTCCCCCTCTTCGCATCCCGACGAAGAAGAAGAAGTCAAGGCACAGACACGTTGATCAAGTTATTTTAAGATTATCTCAGTTGTTGTTGTGTATGAACAAGGAGTATGTCTCAAGTCGTCCATAACCGTGGACACGGCTTCTCGAAAAGATTTAACCCTGCAGGGGTGTACCAACTGCCCATTACAAGGCTCCGCACGCACGCCCATCTCTCTCATTTGCTACCCATCACAGGCAACCATTTTATGATTTAGTTCTGAGAGATCCGAAACGACAGGTCCCTCTAACTAACAACGCACAAATCCGGGCGGCCCCCGATGAGTAGACATCCACTCCAAAATCCGGCCGCGCTCTCGAACTGGTCTCCACCGTCTGTCGCAGGTTTGGATTGCCGGATCACCCATACCCGGGGCCAGGTCCTCATCCGGATAGGTTGGACCAATAGGATATACCATCCAACTGGCCCAGGTTGTTTTAAATCCACTGGTTGCAGACCAGTTACGCACACGGTTTCAAATGGTAAATCAGCTTGGGCCACCACTAGAAATGTTTGGAGGTAGTTAGGTAAGAAGAGGGGACCCCATAGCATCCCACACGCGGCTAGGCACGCTCTTCAAGGGACACAATAACCGGAACTCGGGACCTAGGTGACTCGAATGGAACAAAACGTTGGGGCGGGATAGCCCAGACCTTCCATCCTTCATCGAGTATAGTCAACATTATAATAATCATATAATCCACAACTATATAATAAAGTGATAGCCCAATCCAAGGAGTAACAGGATAACATTTGATAACATCCTAGCATGCATACTAAGCAGTGGCTGAACAGCGAGCAAAAGTAGCATAGACGAACAAGGTTTTGCTGGGATGTGGAGGACATGGTTGTTTGGGTTTATTTGAGAGGCATGAATATGAAGTGGTAGGATCAAGAAATCGTTCTATCCTACACCTAGGCGCGAGTGAGCTGAAAGTTATAAGCATGATATATGCTCCCCTGACCTGATGAGAAGACGAAACCGAAGGTGAAGTCGATCGCAAGCTCGCATCGTCTCCGAGAGGTACCCGCGGAAGCACACAAGAAGGAAACACTGGAAAAGACAATCGACGAGCAAGCATCTATTACTACGAAGCAATCACGAGGAAGAATCAACAAGAAGGCAACACGAGACAACGCAATATGATACAGATCTATCGTCGAGAGTGGTTATTAAAAGGGTTAAGTGAAGTACTCGTCACACACGACGATACCGCACATTTAGAATGGTTCAAGTTGTTTAGCTACACAAGGTGAGCAGAGGTTATTAACATGGAATCTCACTCAAGCATGGGATATCACTCAAACATGACAAGAGGTGAAGCATAAGGTAAACTATCTATGCTAGTCAATTTAAGTGAGGCACAACCTAAACATGGCATTCCACTAAGTGCCGCACGACAATATTTTTTTTTGTACTGTTCTTCCCACAATAATATTTTAGGTTGGTTAACAACAGAAAACAATAGCATAAACACAAAGTGCACGAAAAACTAATCAAGTTACATATAAAGAACACTCCAAACGGAGTTACGATTAAAAAGATATAAGCAAAACAAGTTACGGACACAATCTGCCAACATCAGGAAGCACACTTTAGAGCAATGCATAACGAGGATAATGAATGCAAACATGTTCACAAATGATACGAAACTAAAGTAGACATGTCAGGGAAGGCATGGCAAAAGGAATCATGCAAAAAGGCATCATGGTTCACTAGTTATAAGCAACACAAGAAGCTATAAAACATTACTGGTCAAGGACAGAAACTGTTATTTTCATGTTGTGTAAACAGTAGCATAACTATATGCAAAAGTGCAGCAACATGACATAGCAATATATGAGCATGAAGTAGACATGATGGTGATCAGGTACAAAAAAGAATCAAGGTCATAGGCATAACAGATCAAAAGATATTAAGCATGCAACATGGCATTGGAAAGTTACACACACAAAAAACAGAGGTGGGTGTCAAAACAGTGGCATAACACCTTTGGAGCTGAAAATAACTATGACCAGGAATGCTAACATGAAAATGCAATACATATAATGGAAGTAGACATGGCATAGATGAAAATGACATATTGCAATGCTCAATAGGATGCACAGTTAAAAAGACAACGAAGTAGCAACTTTATATAAACAACAACACACTAACAGCAGGGTAGCTACTTTGGGTGACGAAACAAACATCATGCAGCAGGCAAATATGACATGTGAATGCATAGCATTTAAGTAGACATGTGGTTAACAGTATGCAACAAGAATCAATGCAATAGGCCTCACAGATGAGTCACAATCATCATTCAAACTTGCAATAAAATAATGACAGCAGCACTTAACAGGAATTAGTAGCAGTTAACAGTCTGATGCCCACTTCAACACAGGTTTGCACCATCAAGATGGCCTCAAATCAAAAAGCTCGCAAAAGATGGATTGAAGTACACACAATTCTAAACAATTTTCCTTTTTGGCGCAACGAGATCCGGGCTATGGTTAACTCGCAAACGACAACGCAAAATTGAATCAGCAGCACATTTTTCCAGACTTTAAAAAAATCGCAGGGTCTAACAACAGAAAAAAAAAGTATAAGGGCCTCACCCATGGGCTCGGCCCATCTGCGGCTCGGAGGCCTGGTGGCTGGATTGGGCTGGCGCCTTGGGTCGCGCTGGCTGGGCCTGGGGGGAGAGGACACTGGGCCGACCCACCTGGCTGGCTGGTGGTGAAGGCAACCGGCGCCCGATCAGATCTGGATCGCGGTCGCCCGGTGCAGCGGCGGCTCGGCGGCCGGCTCCGGCGACGGACGCGCGACGGCGCGGGAACGGGATGGGTGCAGGGGTGGCTCGGCTAGAGGCGGCCACCGGAGTTGGCTGGAGAAGCGCATCGGCGAGGTCCTGGGGCGGCGACGCCTTGAGCTCGGCCGGCCCATCGCGATGGCGCGCGGTGGCGCCCCTGCAGCAGTGAGATAGAGGGGGTGAGGGAAGTAGGAGGGACGAGGGAGAGGAGAGCACGACAGAGGAGAGGAGGGAGGTGGCGGCCCGGCGGTGAGCTCTCCGGAGCAAGCGGCGGTGGCTTTCCCATGGGCGGCGGCTGGAGAGAGATAGGAGGTGGGTAGGCTGGGGCGCATCTGGGCCGTTGGATCGGCCGATCTGACGGTCCAGATCGCAGGGAGCTAGGTTTGGACGAAAATGGGGATATTTTGGGGCAAATTGGGGCAACGTGGAGGGGGTGGCTGAAATTTTTGGCTAGGGAAACCCTAGAAAGGGGTGGGAGAGTGGTGGTCTTTATATAGCCCAGGTGGCTGGCAGATTGCAAAAACATCCCCGGTTTTTCTCTCGCGCGCGCGGTGCTTACGTTTCTGACCACCAGGGGTCCGCAGGACCTCCGATTCGGGTAAAATTTCGAACTGCGCGATCAGTGCGTCGAGCCGGCAGCGTACACCTCGCGCTGGAACCGTTCCAAGTACACTTTCCGGCGCGCTATAAAATAACCCGTTTAATTATTAAACGGGGTTTTTGTTTCGTTGGCTGCGGCTGGTCTCGTGCGGTTTTTGCGACGGTGATCGGGTGAAACCCGATGTCGCATAGATCGAGTGTCAGGGTGGCAAGGGTCGGTCTCCGTCCGGTACGAGATAAGAGGGGGGAAATAATCGCCGATAGATAAATCGGGGATGCAAACACCGCAAACAAATCAGACAATCAAACAATTCACACCGAAAACAAATTTTTTAATTTTTTGTGAAATCTGGGTTGTTACAATACAACACCACCAACAAAGGATCTCGTCCCAAGATCCAGGACGATCCGGGGGAGAGGGGAAGGGGGAAAGAAGAGAGTCGACGATCTTCAACACCACCAACAAGGGACTCTGCTCCATGTCGAACGACAAACCTCCGTCGAGAAACTTTCCGCAGAGAGACGGCAATGTCGGAAAACGAAACCATCAGGTGGTCAAGAGGAAGAATGAAAGCGAGACCCAGATCAAAGGATAGTATTTTCGACGCAAGTCATGAAAACACCGGCAAAAGGATGGATGGCAACGAATGACCCAGATGATACCCGAAATCGGAGAAGCTAAAGGTACTACAGGAATTCCCACCTAAGCTCGGAATCGAGACAATACTTCCCTAGCAAAGCATTGTAACAATTTCGATACTCCACACACTTGAGATCCTAGAGTTTGAAGGGGATAAGGCGAGAATTAAAACACTTATGTCACTTGTCCTGACCAGAGCAAAGTTAAGGAGGAAAAAGATTCCTACTCTCCGATAACTAACTTAGTAACTACAGAATAGTTTTTGTCTAGACTTGACTTCGGCCAGAGAAGGGATCCTACGGTCGGTAAGGCTCTGATACCAAGTTGTAAGGCCCGATATGCGATACTGTTCCAGATCTAGATATTTCCATCCAAATCCGGGGACGAAGCACATATCGGTCCCACCGCGACATATGACGAAGCCATATGCCCTGGATTTCCAACATGATATCACAACATTACACCTACAAGGATACAACATCTCATAAAATCGGCATACAACTGCCTTAGATACAATACATCAGCGGAAGATACATGTCTGAGTACAGACTACATTCAAATGCCTAGAGGCAAAGGTAAAATACTCTATTCACGTAACCACATGGGTCCAGGCTCTCCGCCGGGATCTGCCTAACTAGTCGTCGTCGATTCTCCGCGAAGTCGTCCAGAAGAATGGTCGAGGTGGTAATCAACTGCAGCGGCCGATCAGGCAAAACATATAAGCGAGAAGAAATAAAAGGGGTGAGAATATATCAAAAGTCTTGTAACTAACTTCTCACGGGTAAGATGGGGGTAGTGGTGAGGTTGCAGACGCACGAGAAATATATGAGTGGCTAACGGTCTATTTTAGAGTAAGATGAGAATCCAAGCATTCGATGAGGAATCGCCTCCAACAGGTCTTGCTATCAACTACTTACGCAAACATAACGCCTATCCTATCCTTGTCCTCCTCTTCGCATCCCGACGAAGAAGAAGAAGTCAAGGCACAGACACGTTGAACAATTTATTTTAAGATTATCTCAGTTGTTGTTGACTATGAACAAGGAGTAGGTCTCAAGTCGTCCATAATCGTGGACACGGCTTCACGAAAAGATTTAAACCTGTAGGGGTGTACCAACTGCCCATTACAAGGCTCCGCACGCACGCCCATCTCTCTCAGTTGCTACCCATCACAGGCAACCATTTTATGATTTAGTTCCGAGAGATCCGAAACGACAGGTCCCTCTAACTAACAACGCACAAATCCAGGTGGCCCCCGGTGAGTCGACATCCACTCCAAAAGCCGGACGTGCTCTCGAACTGGTCTCTACCGTCTGTCGCAGGTTTGGATTGCCGGATCACCCATACCCGGGGCCGGGTCCTCAGCCGAACAGGTTGGACCAATAGGATATACCATCCAACTGGCCCAGGTTTTTTTAAATCCACTAGCGGCAGACCAGTTACGCACACGGTTTCAAATGGTAAATCAGCTTGGGCCACCACTAAAAATGTTTGGAGCTAGGTAGGTAAGAAGAGGGGACCCCATAGCATCCCACACGCTGTTAGGCACGCTCGTCAAGAGACACAATAGCCGAAACTCTGGACCTAGGTGACTCGAATGGAACAAATTGTCGGGGCGGGATAGCCTAGACCTTCCATCCTTCGTCGAGTATATTCAACATTATAATAATCATATAATCCACAACATTATAATAAAGTGATAGCCCAATCCAAGGAGTAACAGGATAACAGTTGATACCATCCTAGCATGCATACTAAGCAGTGGCTGAGCAGCGAGCAAAAGTAACATAACCGAACAAGGTTTTGCTGGGATGTGGAGGACATGGTTGTTTGGGTTTATTTGAGAGGCATGAATATGAAGTGGTAGGATCAAGCAATCGTTCTATCCTACACCTAGGCGTGAGTGAGCTGAAAGTTATAAGCATGATATATGCTCCCCCTTACCTGATGAGAAGACGAAACCGAAGGTGAAGTCGATCGCAAGCTCGCATCGTCTCCGAGAGGTACCCGTGGAAGCACACAAGAAGGAAACACTGGAAAAGACAATCGACGAGCAAGCATCTATTACTACGAAGCAATCACGAGCAAGCATCAACAATAAGGTAACACGAGACAACGCAATATGATACGGATCTACCGTCGAGAGCGGTTACTAACAGGTTAAATGAAGTACTCGTCACACACGACGATACCGCACATTTAGAAAGGTTCAAGTTGTTTAGCTACACAAGGTGAGCAGAGGTTATTAACATGGCATCTCACTCAATCATGGCATAGCACTCAAACATGACAACAGGTGAAGCATAAGGTAAACTATCTATGCTAGTCAATTTAAGTGAGGCACAACCTAAACATGGCATTCCACCAAGTGTCGCACGACAATTAAAACATTTTGTACTATTCTGCCCTAAATCATATTAGCATAAACACAAAGTACACGAAAAAGTAATCAAGTTACATATAAAGAACACTCCAAACGGAGTTACGGTTAAAAAGATATAAGCAAAACAAGTTACGGACACAATCTGCCAACATCAGGAAGCACACTTTAGAGCAATGCATAACCAGGATAATGAATGCAAACATGCTCACAAATGATATGCAACTAAAGTAGACATGGCAGGGAAGGCATGGCAAAAGGAATCATGGAAAAAGGCATCATGGTTCACTAGTTATAAGCAACACAAGAAGCTATAAAACATTACTGGTCAAGGACTTAGTGAAAATCTGGAAAACAGGGCAGAAACTGTTATTTTCATGCTGTATAAACAGGAACATAACTATATGCAAAAGTGCAGCAACATGACATATCAATATATGATCATGAAGTAGACATGATGGTGATCAGGTACAAACAAGAATCAAGGTCATAGGCATACTAGATCAAAGGATATTAAGCATGCAACATGGCATTGGAAAGTTACAGACTTAGAGAAATAACAGAGGTGGTTGTCAAAACAGTGGCATAGGAACTTTGGAGCTGAAAATAAATATGACCAGGAATGGTAACATGACAATGCAATACATATAATGGAAGTAGACATGGCATAGATCAAAATGACATATTGCAATTCTCAATAGGATGCACGACGGGGATCAACCCCGGCAAATCCCATGGTCAGGGACCCTGGGTTAGTCATGAGATGCACAGGGTGGATGATAGCTCGTCAGCAAACAAGAAGGCTCGCTCCTGCTCGATATTATTGATGGGGGAGAAGCGATTACAGTGGAGGCCAAGGCTGGAGCGCTCAAGGCTAGGGTTACAGGTGATATGCCATGTCTTTGGCGTCTCCCCTCCTAGCCCTTATATACCGGGCTAGGTCTCAGGGAGTTCATCTATATTTACAAGTAAGATTTCCTAACCCTAGCTTGCTCCGTACGGCAGGTCTTCACACCTTCCTTGTGAGTCGTGGACTCCTACGTCGGTGCCAGCTAGCGGGCCGAGGCTGTATCTTCATGGGCCTTCTGTCTTCATGGACACCAGGTAGGCTTATCCGTAGGAGTCGTGGGGTCACCCCCTCGTCAGTAGCCCCCGAGTGCCTGGGGGACTCGAAGAGTCGCATAGGGACTCGAGTACATTCATTTGTCGGTTATTGGCATGCGCGGTTCATCCGCGGGTCGCTGGCAGTCTGGTGGCCATGACAAAATCTGTTTCGAGGGATGCTAAGCTGAAAGGGCCCAAGGATTCGACGGGTCGAGCCTTGGTGAATTGCACTAGGGCAAATACCTACAGTAGCCCAATCAAACCCACGTCCCTCGACGTGAGCTTGGAACACTGGTGTCGAGCAAAAGTCCGGCCGCTTCAGGTCTTACGGTGTTCATTTGCCGCCAGTAATGTCCGTAGCCTAAGGCGCGTCCACCCGGCTTTTCTATCATGCGCAGCGCATGGGAAAGGTTGGGAGTGAAATCGCTCTTCGGCAAGTCCCAGCCCGGCCGTACTTCGCAGCGGGGTCTTACCTACACGCTAATCTTGCGTGGCATCTGGGCACAGTGTATCGTGTTCCAGGAATGTGTGTTTTTGAGGCGCGGAGCCTTATAACATTACACCCGCTTGGAACAAAACATCAAGCAAGCTGTTCACTCATTCACCCGAGGAGCTTGTTTCGAGTGCTCAGTCGGGGTTTTTTCGCGAGTAATCACTCGAATGTCGTTTCGGCTCTTGAGGTGAGGGAGCAACTGAGACTCTTAGCGTCGTATGGTCTTGGTGAATGCATGTTTGTCTTTGCGTCGGGTTGAGGGAGCACCCGAGACTCTTTGTGAGTGCGAGTGGTCACTCGAGCACTTTGCTGACCTTTAGGTGAGGGAGCACCCGGGACTCTTATGATGTACTCTCCCGATGGGAGTAAGATGTTTTTTCTCCATCGGGAAAAAGATCTGAAAGATAGAATCTCAGGGCCTTGATGTCTGTTTGGTTTTCTTCGTCGCTTGCCAGGGATAGCGATGCCTCTGTTTGATGGCTGTCAGGGATGCTCTGCCAGTGAACCGTCACGTCTTCATGACCGGTCATAATAATGGCCGCTGTGGCGTCCGGCAGGCGGCGGTTGAGTTTCCGATACGCACGTTGGAAACGCGCGTGAATTGACGCGTCTTGCGCACAGTGCGTCCCGTGGGAGAGCATCTTGGTCTTGGAGTCCGAGACGTCTGCGACGTTTAGTCTTTGAATTAATTGTTGTTGTCGTCTTGGCTTCTCTGTGCTTGAGGATTGTTGTTCTATAAATAAACCTTTCTCTTCCACAGCATTCCGCCTCTATCCAGCTTGCTGCTTTGCCTCTTCCTTCTTCTCTTGTTCCTCTCATGGCTCCCAAGCGGGGTGTTGGCCGTGGCCGTGGTGGTCGTACACCACGTTCATGCCTTGGTGGTCGCCATGGTGCGGCGCCAGTGCCTTCCTCTTCTCCCTTGGAGGAGGGATTCTGGCGCTATGACTTTTTTTACATGTTCGTGGCCAAAGTGCCAATCGCGTTCTTCTTCCTTCTGCTTTTTCCGCCATTGTCTCTGAAGGTGGCTTGGATGGCCTACTTCTGCATGTTTAAGGGAGTTGTCGATCTCCTTCTTATGTTGACTTGGAGGTTGATAGTCCCCGCTTGATTTTTCTTGGCTCTGGTTGGAGTTTGTTTGCTCGGCGATTGAATTTGCGAGATGGGGATGCGCTCAGCTGTCATTTTGACGGCAAAAGCACTGTCACTGTCCGCTCGTTCGACCTGAGCGGCAATAGCATGGATCCGCGCTGGAAGGAGTCGAGCAGCGGCAGCTCCACAAAGTCGAGGAGTCCTTCACCTGCATCTTCGACTGCTTCTTCCTCCAGGGACTCTTCTAGTGCTGGTGGTGAGCCGTTTTCAACTGCTTCCCCCTCTGGCTCTGAAGAAGACCTCGATGTCAAGCCACCGGTTAAACGAGCGCGGTAGGCGACCTTGTAGAACTGGAGGCAGCGGCATCATCTTCGCCAGCAGCTTGGGCGGAGCTGGAGAAGAAGCTAGAGGAGCAGGAGAAGAAGCTGGTGGAGCATCTTCTTCAATGGCTCCGCAAATAAGTCGAGCTTCACCTTTTGTTATGTCATTTGACATCATGGGCCTGTTGCTTCGACTCCTCCTTTGTCTGTGATGATGCTCTTGTACTAGAGTCGATTACCCCTCATGGGCACACATGTAGAAGTCATAATTCCTTGGGTGATTCCCTCTTGTAACAGGAGCTTCCTTCTATCCAAATGTAGTTGAGTCCTTTTTGTACTGAAGATGATCCTTATGATGTAAACTGTGCTTGATCCTTTGCAATGGAATTTATATTTGGGCCTTTATGCAACCGAAATCTGAGTTCGAGTCCTTGACGATCAGGAGATTTCTTCGATTTCTTTGGAACTGAGAGTTGTGTTCGAGCCCTTTGCGGCCGAGAGCTGTCTTCGAGTCCGTCCAATACTTAGCATTGTGGGTTCTATCGGGTGCGCGACAGCGCTCCCGATGGGAGTTTCCCCCGAGGCTACACTTGAGTCGAAGGGTCGAGCGTAGGCTAGAATTTGTTTCCGTTTCTGTCTTTTATCGGGTGCGCGGCAGCGCTCCCGATGGGAGTAGTGATGAGGACATCTCTACTAATGTTACACCCACATCTTCACCAACTACACATACTGGACCAGTTACTAGAGCACGCGCACGTCAACTAAATTATCAGGTACTTTCGTTTCTTGCGAATCCTTCTAATGTTCAGGAACATATGATGCTGCCTAAATTAGATACTTTTGTTTGTCTTATGAATGAAGGACCTAGCATGGATAAGAAAGATGGTCATTGGAGCGGGATCAAGCATGGAGAAGGAGGTGTGCGCGCGGGAAAGGACAATGGAGCTTCCAGTGGTGATTTTCGCACTTTGAGGCCACCATAAGGCGTGCATGAAGACCTGGACGAGAGACACAAGACGCCACATTAATATTTTCGTCCAAGGGTTATTATAGGTGCTGCGTCACCTTATTATTGGGACAGGCCCATGTAATTTCGAAATACACTTAATAGGCTATTTTTTAGAGTATGTGTGGGGAAACCGAGTTAGGGTTGTTTTCGGACCCCTCCTCCAAGGGGCCACGAAATTCCCCTCTGTTCCCCCATATATACAGCCCTTAGGGCGTCGTTTAGACTTGGTCTTTAATTAGATATAAGTTAGCCATAGCCGCAACTTCGAGATCTTCGTTTGTGTCATCCGACCAGGCCAAGACCTCATTGGAACCCCAACTTTCGTAATCATTCATCTTATATTCGCAATATCCAGATTGCAATTCTTAGTTCTTGCTTGTTCTTCGATTGCTTGCAGGAATTGGACCTTCGTGGTCAGGTTGATCGTGCATCCGCGGGATCAATAAGCTCTCGGAGTTGGTTTAGCGATCGCTAAGGCGCAACGTCTTCGCACGTTCGTAGTTGGATCGTGAAAGTCGTCTCCACCATAATCGATCTCCACCATCTCATCGAAACATCGGGACACCTTCGCCTCTATCAAGTGGTATCAGATTTCCAGGTTGCTCGGTGAGATTTACCAGTTTTCGTAGTCTAGATTGGTTCTGTTCTTCATACCTACAGTCCACGAAAAAGCCAAAAAAAATTAGGGTTTGATCATCACGTCCCAAAATAGTCCGAGCCTTTGTCCAGTTTTCTTTACAGTAGTTTGCTTTGTTGAATTTACGGTTGCATCGTTGTGTCGAGTTGCTGATCTTAGCGTCTAGTTCCCTTAGAGTTTCGAGTTCTGATGACAGTTTGTCACACCGCCGCCGCACAGTAGTACGCCGCCACGTTTCCGCCAATCCGAGTCCAGATACACCACCACGTTCCGCCAAGTCGAGTCCATATACAGCACCACGACCTACCAATCCGAGTTGAGTTCCATCACCCGTTCGGTTTGTGATCTCTCCGTGGCCAGATTAGTTTGAGTTGATTAGAGTCGGATTTCACCAATCTTTGTCGTACGTAGAAGAGGGTGATTTCCAAAAAAAAAAAAAATTTAGGCCATACGTTCCTTAGGTCCAGAAACTCATTTTGAGACGTTCGCCACCATAGTGATTTTTTTCGCACTTTTTCAGCCACCGCAGTCCCGCATCGCAAAAAAAAAAAAAGAGCAAATTTTTTTTTCAGAGTGTGCTTCTCAATTGATTACGTGCCGCGCCGTGCTTTCGTTGGTGTTTTAGGCTCGCGTCTCTAGTACGGTCTAGCCTAGGATCAGCATAGTACCGACGTTGAGTGTTTATTCAACTTTGCATCTCTGTTTTGATTACTGTTGAGCTTTTTGCTACCATATTTGTCAAGCCTACCTACAGCTCCACATATATTCTACTTCGTGCGGTTGACACCTCCTGGCCATCGCTCTACCACATCTCTGAGAGTTTTGACCCGTTGGTTGTACATCACCACCTGCTGCTAGGTAAGAATCGGTAAGAACTGAAGAAAAAGCTTGACGGATTTGTGATTTCCACCACCCCACATCCCATTAGTAGAAGTAGGATCATATTTCTGTGTGTTTTCTATTTTTGCTAACCATGCCAGGATCCCATGATTAAGTGGCGCGGGATGCACCCGATTGGGAGAATATGACAAACAAAGCGTTACATGATAAATTTGCACAAATGATGTCTGAACAGGTGAATGACATCGAGAACAGATTTACAGAGGCGATTGATGGTGTGGAGAAGATGATCGACACCAAGCTCGACGCCAAGTTTACTGAGTTGCTCGCACGCCTTCCTGCACAGCCTGCGGCCACTCCAGCACAGCCACCGCCACCACGACGTGCACGACGTATTCTGTTTCCGGGCAGACAAGCTGCTGGTGCTCCTGCGGCTGCTGCAGTTGCTGCTCCTGCTGCTGCTTCTGACGTCGGCCAGGACGACAACTACGAGGGTGATTACGAGGAGGAGGTGGAACAGGAAGCGGCCTATGAGCAGCCAGCTGGGCGTCCACGTCCCAACATTCGCCACGATCGACACCAACCACCCCCTCAGGTACGCGATGATGAACATGTGCCTAAACTTAAATTGAATCTTAAGCCGTTTGAGGGTAGATATATTCCTGATGCTTATCTTACTTGGGAGTTAGAAACTGAACAACGCTTTACATGTTTACAATATCCTGAGAATAGATGTGTTACTGCTGCTGTTTGTGAATTCACGGGTTTTGCATCTATTTGGTGGTCTGAACATTGTAGATTGCATGCTAATAATATTCCAGCTACTTGGGCTGCTTTAAAAGATGCTATGCGTACTCGCTGGGTTCCTCCTTATTATCAACGTGAATTGCTACAAAAATTACAGCGTTTGAGACAAGGAAAAAATTCTGTAGAGGAATATTATCAAGAATTACAAACTGGATTGATTAGATGTGGCCTAGTAGAGGATAATGAAGCTATGTTTGCACGTTTTATAGGTGGCTTAAACAGGGAGATACAAACTATTCTAGAATACAAGGACTATGCTACTATTACTCGTTTGTTTCATCTTGCTTGTAAAGCTGAACGTGAAGTGCAGGATCGACAGGCCGCTACGAGACCTAACTTTTCTGCAGGACGAAATACATCATGGACATCGCGTGGACCTTCTACATCCACACGTCCTGCTGCACCACCATCTACTTCAACCGCTCATTCTTACAGGGAGCCACCAAAACAGCCAGCGCCACCATTCAAGATTGCACAGAGTGGTCCAGCAGCGAGTTCTTCTTCATCCATGGCTTCCACAGGGCAAACACGAGATCGTGATATTAAATGTCGCAGGTGCCAAGGTGGAGGTCACTTCGCAAAAGACTGTCCCTCCAAGCGTGTGATGATTATTACGGCGGATGGTGGGTATGAGTCAGCGAGCGACTATGATGAGGAGACTTTAGTTCTCATTGCTCACGAGGAATAGGGTGCCCATGATGATGCTCATGATATAGAGTATATGGCTCCTGATGATGCAGATCAATATGCTAGTTTGGTTGCTCAACGTGTGTTAAGTGTGCAGGTATCGAAGGTCGAGCAAAACCAGAGGCATAATTTGTTCCACACAAAGGGAGTGGTGAAAGAACGTTCGGTTCGCATCATCATTGACGGAGGGAGTTGCAACAACTTGGCGAGCATGGAGTTGGTGGAGAAGCTATCTCTCACCACAAGACCACACCCCCATCCGTACTATATTCAGTGGTTTAACAATAATGGTAAGATTAAGGTAACGCGTTCTGTTCGTGTGCACTTTAGCATTGCTGCATATGCTGATTATGTTGATTGTGATGTGGTACCCATGCAAGCATGCTCTCTTTTACTTGGTAGACCATGGCAATTTGATAGGAATGGTGTACACCATGGTAGGACAAATCAGTTTACTCTTGTTCATCAGGATAAAAATATTGCTTTACTTCCTATGTCTCCTGAACAAATTGTGAAAGATGATCTTGCTAGAGCTAGTAAAGCAAAACAGGAGAAAAATAAGAGTGCGAATGAGATAGCAGCCAAAGAATTTGAGCAACAACATAAGACTAATAGCAAATCTTCTTCTGCTGTTTCTAATGAAATTAAATTGACTAGTCCAACTTTGCTTGCTACTAAGGTTGATATTTCAGATTTGGATGTTAGTCAATATGTGTGCTATGCTTTTGTCTGCAAAGAAGCTTTGTTTTCATTTGAGGAATTGCCTCCTTCTTTGCCTCCTGTTGTCACTGACCTTTTGCAGGAGTTTATTGACGTCTTTCCACAAGACGTACCACCGGGATTACCACCTATTCGAGGGATTGAGCATCAGATTGACTTAATTCCCGGTGCTTCGTTGCCCAACCGTGCGCCATACCGTACCAATCCGGAGGAGACGAAGGAGATTCAGCGTCAAGTACAAGAGCTACTCGACAAAGGTTACATACGTGAGTCCCTTAGTCCTTGTGCTGTTCCTGTTATATTAGTGCCTAAAAAGGATGGAACATGGCGTATGTGTGTTGATTGTCGAGCCATTAATAATATTACTATTTGTTATCGTCATCCTATTCCTAGGTTAGATGATATGCTTGATCAATTAAGTGGCTCTACCATGTTTTCCAAAGTTGATTTGCGTAGTGGATACCATCAAATTCGCATGAAATTAGGAGATGAATGGAAAACGGCTTTTAAAACTAAGTTTGGATTATATGAGTGGTTAGTCATGCCTTTTGGGTTAACTAATGCACCTAGCACTTTCATGAGATTAATGAACGAGGTTTTACGCGCTTTCATGCTAGATACAAGCTTGCTGGTGATAGGGGTCGAAAGCATGTTGTATTTGAACCAGGAGATCTTGTTTGGTTACATCTATGAAAAGATAGGTTTCCTGATTGGCGCAAGTCTAAGTTAATGCCACGAGCTGATGGTCCCTTTAAGGTTTTACAGAAAATTAATGATAATGCATATAAACTTGAGCTACCTGCAGATTTTGGGGTTAGTCCCACATTTAACATTGCAGATTTGAAACCTTATTTGGGAGAAGATGATGAGCTTCCGTCGAGGACGACTTCCATTCAAGAAGGGGAGGATGATGAGGACATTTCTACTAATGTTACACCCACATCTTCACCAACTACACATACTGGACCAGTTACTAGAGCACGCGCACGTCAACTAAATTATCAGGTACTTTCGTTTCTTGCGAATCCTTCTAATGTTCAGGAACATATGATGCTGCCTAAATTAGATACTTTTGTTTGTCTTATGAATGAAGGACCTAGCATGGATAAGAAGGATGGTCATTGGAGCGGGATCAAGCATGGAGAAGGAGGTGTGCGCGCGGGAAAGGACAATGGAGCTTCCAGTGGTGATTTTCGCACTTTGAGGCCACCATAAGGCGTGCATGAAGACCTGGACGAGAGACACAAGACGCCACATTAATATTTTCGTCCAAGGGTTATTATAGGTGCTGCGTCACCTTATTATTGGGACAGGCCCATGTAATTTCGAAATACACTTAATAGGCTATTTTTTAGAGTCCGTATGTGTGGGGAAACCGAGTTAGGGTTGTTTTCGGACCCCTCCTCCAAGGGGCCACGAAATTCCCCTCTGTTCCCCCATATATACAGCCCTTAGGGCGTCGTTTAGACTTGGGTTTTAATTAGATATAAGTTAGCCATAGCCGCAACTTCGAGCTCTTCGTTTGTGTCATCCGACCAGGCCAAGACCTCATTGGAACCCCAACTTTCGTAATCATTCATCTTATATTCGCAATATCCAGATTGCAATTCTTAGTTCTTGCTTGTTCTTCGATTGCTTGCAGGAATTAGACCTTCGTGGTCAGGTTGATCGTGCATCCGCGGGATCAATAACCTCTCGGAGTTGGTTTAGAGATCGCTAAGGCGCAACGTCTTCGCACGTTCGTAGTCGGATCGTGAAAGTCGTCTACACCATAATCGATCTCCACCATCTCATCGAAACATCGGGACACCTTCGCCTCTATCAAGTAGCCCCCAAGTCTTTAGGTGATCGTTGGCGATCGGGTGAAGACTAAATGAGCCTGTGTCCTGTGCTTCCTCCAAAGTTTCTTCAGAGTACTTGGTGCTCCATCCGATTGTGGCCATGTCCTTCGAACCTTGTTTTTAGCAAGTGGGGCTGGCCGGGTATTTTTTGCTTGAGCGTTTTTTAAGCTTCAGACTGCGTGATGAGGACATCTCTACTAATGTTACACCCACATCTTCACCAACTACACATACTGGACCAGTTACTAGAGCACGTGCACGTCAACTAAATTATCAGGTACTTTCGTTTCTTGCGAATCCTTCTAATGTTCATGAACATATGATGCTGCCTAAATTAGATACTTTTGTTTTGCTTATGAATGATGGACCTAGCATGGACAAGAAGGACGGTCATTGGAGCGGGATCAAGCATGGAGAAGAAGGTGCGCGCGCGGGAAATAACAATGGAGCTTCTAGTGGGGATTTTCGCACTTTGAAGCCACCATAAGGCATGCATGAAGGCTTGGACGAAATACACGAGATGCCACTTCATTATTTTCGTCCAAAAGCAATTATAGGTGCTGCGTCACCTTAATATTGGGCTGGGCCCATGTAATTTCGAAATACCACATTATAGGCTGTTTTTAGAGTCCGTATGTGTGGGGAAACGGAGTTAGGGTTGTTTTCGGGCCCCACCTCCAAGGGGTCACGAAAATCCCCTCTGTTCCCCCATATATACAGCCCTTAGGGCGTCGTTTAGACTTGGGTTTTAATTAGATTTAAGTTAGCCATAGCCGCAACTTCGAGTTCTTCGTTTGTGTCGTCCGACCAGGCCAAGACCGCATTGGAACCCCAACTTCTGTTAATCTTTCATCTTATATTCGCAATATCCAGATTGCAATTCTTAGTTCTTGCTTGTTCTTCGATTGCTTGCAGGAATTGACCTTCGTGGTCAGGTTGATCGTGCATCCGCGGGATCAATAACCTCTCGGAGTTGGTTTAGCGATTGCTAAGGCGCAACGTCTTCGCACGTTCGTAGTCGGGTCGTGAAAGTCTACTCCACCAAAATCGGTCTCCATCATCTCATCGAAACATCGGGACACCTTCGCCTCTATCAAGTGGTATCAGATTTCCAGGTTGCTCGGTGAGATTTACCAGTTTTCGTAGTCTAGATTGGTTCTGTTCTTCATACCTACAGTCCACGAAAAAGCCAACAACAAAAAAATTAGGGTTAGATCATCACGTCCCAAAACAATCCGAGCCTTTGTCCAATTTTTTTTACAGTAGTTTGCTTTGTTGAATTTGCGGTTGCATCGTTGTGTCGAGTTGCTGAGCTTAGCGCCTAGTTCCTTAGAGTTTCGAGTTCTGATCACAGTTTGTCACGCTGCCGCCGCACTAGTTCCATCCGTCCGCTGCCACCAATCCGAGTCCAGAAACACCACCACGTTCCGCCAACCCGAGTCCATATACACCACCACGACCTACCAATCCGAGTTGAGTTCCACCACCCGTTCGGTTTGAGATATCCCCGTAGCCAGAATAGTTTTGGAGTTGATTAGAGTCGGATTTCACCAATCTTTGTCGTACGTAGAAGAGGGTGATTTCCAAAAAAAAAAAAAAAAAAATTTGGGCCAAATATTTCGGGGGTGAAAAAATTTCGTGCCCATACGTTCCTTAGGTCCAGAAACTCATTTTGAGACGTTCGCCACCATAGTGATGTTTTCGCACTTTTTCAGCCACCGCAGTCCCGCATCGCAAAAAAAAACAAAAAAAAAGAGGAAAAAAAAATTCAGAGTGTGCTTCTCAGTTGATTACGTGCCGCGCCGTGCTTTCGTTGGTGTTTTAGGCTCGCGTCTCTAGTACGGTCTAGCCTAGGATCAGCACAGTACCGACGTTGAGTGTTTATTCAACTTTGCATCTCTGTTTTGATTACTGTTGAGCTTTTTGCTACCATATTTGTCAAGCCTACCTACAGCTCCACATATATTCTACTTCGTGCGGTTGACACCTCCTGGCCATCGCTCTACCACATCTCTGAGAGTTTTGACCCGTTGGTTGTACATCACCACCTGCTGCTAGGTAAGAATCGGTAAGAACTGAAGAAAAAGCTTGACGGATTTGTGCTTTCCACCACCCCACATCCCATTAGTAGAAGTAGGATCATACTTCTGTGTGTTTTCTATTTCTGCTAACCATGCCAGGATCCCATGATGAAGTGGCGCGGGATGCACCTGATTGGGAGAATATGACAAACAAAGCATTAAATGATAAATTTGCACAAATGATGTCTGAACAGGTGAATGACATCGAGAACAGATTTACAGAGGCGATTGATGGTGTGGAGAAGATGATCGACACCAAGCTCGACGCCAAGTTTACTGAGTTGCTCGCACGCTTACCTATACAGCCTGCGGCCGCTCCAGCACAGCCACCGCCACCACGACGTGCACGAGGTATTCTGTTTCCGGGCGGACAAGCTGCTGGTGCTCCTGCTGCTGCTGCAGTTACTGCTGCTGCTGCCTCTGACGTCGGCCAGGACGACAACTACGAGGGTGATTACGAGGAGGAGGTGGAACAAGAAGCGGCCTATGAACAGCCAGCTGGACGTCCACGTCCCAACATTCGCCACGGTCGACACCAACCACCCCCTCAGGTACGCGATGATGAACATGTGCCTAAACTTAAATTGAATCTTAAGCCGTTTGAGGGTAGATATATTCCTGATGCTTATCTTACTTGGGAGTTAGAAACTGAACAACGCTTTACATGTTTACAATATCCTGAGAATAGACGTGTTACTGCTGCTGTTTGTGAATTCACGGGTTTTGCATCTATTTGGTGGTCTGAACATTGTAGATTGCATGCTAATAATATTCCAGCTACTTGGGCTGCTTTAAAAGATGCTATGCGTACTCGCTGGGTTCCTCCTTATTATCAACGTGAATTGCTACAAAAATTACAGCGTTTGAGACAAGGAAAAAATTCTGTAGAGGAATATTATCAAGAATTACAAACTGGATTGATTAGATGTGGCCTAGTAGAGGATAATGAAGCTATGTTTGCACGTTTCATAGGTGGCTTAAACAGGGAGATACAAACTATTCTAGAATACAAGGACTATGCTACTATTACTCGTTTGTTTCATCTTGCTTGTAAAGCTGAACGTGAAGTGCAGGATCGACAGGCCGCTACGAGACCTAACTTTTCTGCAGGACGAAATACATCATGGACATCGCGTGGACCTTCTACATCCACACGTCCTGCTGCTCCACCCTCTACTTCAGCCGCTCATTCTTACAGGGAGCCACCAAAACAGTCAGCGCCACCATTCAAGGGTGCATAGAGTGGTCCAGCGGCGAGTTCTTCTTCATCCATGGCTTCCACAGGGCAAACACGAGATCGTGATATTAAATGTCGCAGGTGCCAAGGTGGAGGTCACTTCGCAAAAGACTGTCCCTCCAAGCGTGTGATGATTATTACGGCGGATGGTGGGTATGAGTCAGCAAGTGACTATGATGAGGAGACTTTAGTTCTCATTGCTCATGAGGAACAAGGTGCCCATGATGATGCTCATGATATGGAGTATATGGCTCCTGATGATGCAGATAAATATGCTAGTTTGGTTGCTCAACGTGTGTTAAGTGTGCAGGTAACGAAGGCTGAGCAAAACCAGAGGCATAATTTGTTCCACACAAAGGGAGTGGTGAAAGAACGTTCGGTTCGCATCATCATTGACGGAGGGAGTTGCAACAACTTGGCTAGCATGGAGTTGGTGGAGAAGCTATCTCTCACCACAAGACCACACCCCCATCCGTACTATATTCAGTGGTTTAACAATAGTGGTAAGATTAAGGTAACGCGTTCTGTTCGTGTGCACTTTAGCATTGCTGCATATGCTGATTATGTTGATTGTGATGTGGTACCCATGCAAGCATGCTCTCTTTTACTTGGTAGACCATGGCAATTTGATAGGAATGTTGTACACCATGGTAGGACAAATCAGTTTACTCTAGTTCATCAGGATAAAAATATTGCTTTACTTCCTATGTCTCCTGAACAAATTGTGAAAGATGATCTTGCTAGAGCTAGTAAAGCTAAACAGGAGAAAAATAAGAGTGAAAATGAGATAGCAGCCAAAGAATTTGAGCAACAACATAAGACTAATAGCAAATCTTCTTCTGCTGTGTCTAATGAAATTAAATTGACTAGTCCAACTTTGCTTGCTACTAAAGTTGATATTTCAGATTTGGATGCTAGTCAATATGTGTGCTATGCTTTTGTGTGCAAAGAAGCTTTGTTTTCATTTGAGGAATTGCCTCCTTCTTTGCCTCCTGTTGTCACTGACCTTTTGCAGGAGTTTATTGACGTCTTTCCACAAGACGTACCACCGGGATTACCACCTATTCGAGGGATTGAGCATCAGATTGACTTAATTCCCGGTGCTTCACTGCCCAACCGTGCGCCATACCGTACCAATCCGGAGGAGACAAAGGAGATTCAGCGTCAAGTACAAGAGCTACTCGACAAAGGTTACATACGTGAATCCCTTAGTCCTTGTGCTGTTCCTGTTATATTAGTGCCTAAAAAGGATGGAACATGGCGTATGTGTGTTGATTGTCGAGCCATTAATAATATTACTATTCGTTATCGTCATCCTATTCCTAGGTTAGATGATATGCTTGATGAATTAAGTGGCTCTACCATGTTTTCCAAAGTTGATTTGCGTAGTGGATACCATCAAATTCGCATGAAATTAGGAGATGAATGGAAAACGGCTTTTAAAACTAAGTTTGGATTATATGAGTGGTTAGTCATGCCTTTTGGGTTAACTAATGCACCTAGCACTTTCATGAGATTAATGAACGAGGTTTTACGTGCTTTCATTGGACGATTTGTGGTAGTCTATTTTGATGATATACTGATTTATAGCAAATCTTTGGAGGAACATTTGGATCATTTACGTGCTGTTTTTATTGCTCTACGTAATGCACGTTTGTTTGGTAACCTTGGGAAGTGCACCTTTTGCACCGACCGAGTATCGTTTCTTGGCTATGTTGTTACTCCGCAGGGAATTGAAGTTGATAAAGCCAAGATCGAGGCGATTGAGAGTTGGCCGCAGCCCAAAACGGTCACACAAGTGAGGAGTTTTCTTGGCCTCGCTGGATTCTATAGGCGTTTTGTGAGAGATTTCAGCACCATTGCTGCACCTCTCAATGAGCTTACACGCAAGGATGTGCCTTTTACTTGGGGTACCGCACAGGAAGAAGCCTTCACCGTATTGAAAGATAAGTTAACACATGCTCCTTTGCTCCAACTTCCTGATTTTAATAAGACTTTTGAGCTTGAATGCGATGCTAGTGGGATTGGTTTGGGAGGTGTGTTATTACAAGATGCTAAACCTGTTGCTTACTTTTCTGAAAAATTGAGTGGGCCTAGTCTGAACTATTCTACTTATGATAAGGAATTATATGCTCTTGTTCGGACATTAGAAACTTGGCAACATTATTTATGGCCCAAAGAATTTGTTATACATTCTGATCATGAATCTTTGAAACACATAAGAAGTCAAGCAAAACTTAATCGTAGACATGCTAAGTGGGTTGAATTTATTGAGACTTTCCCTTATGTCATTAAACACAAGAAGGGGAAAGATAATATTATTGCTGATGCTTTGTCTCGTCGTTATACTATGCTTTCACAACTTGACTTCAAGATTTTCGGTTTAGAGACAATCAAAGATCAATACGTAAATGATGCGGAATTTAAAGATGTATTGCAGAATTGTAGAGAGGGTAGAACATGGAACAAGTTTGTGCTTAATGATGGATTTGTGTTCCGTTCTAACAAGCTATGCATTCCAGCTAGCTCTATTCGCCTTTTGTTGTTGCAGGAGGCGCATGGAGGAGGATTAATGGGACACTTTGGCGTGAAGAAGACGGAGGACGTACTTGCTACACATTTCTTTTGGCCAAAGATGAGACGGGATGTTGAGCGTTTTGTTGCTCGCTGCACTACATGTCAAAAAGCTAAGTCACGACTCAATCCTCATGGTTTATACATGCCTTTACCTGTACCTAGTGTTCCGTGGGAGGACATATCCATGGACTTTGTTTTAGGCTTGCCTCGAACAAAGAATGGGAGGGATAGCATATTTGTTGTCGTGGATAGATTTTCTAAGATGGCACATTTTATACCATGTCATAAAAGCGATGATGCTGCTAATGTTGCTGATTTATTCTTTCGTGAGATTATTCTCTTACATGGTGTGCCCAATACTATTGTCTCGGATCGTGATACTAAGTTTCTTAGCCATTTTTGGAGATGCTTATGGGCTAAGTTGGGGACTAAACTACTTTTTAGTACTACATGTCATCCCCAAACTGATGGACAAACTGAAGTAGTCAATAGGACTTTGTCTACTATGCTTAGGGCTGTTTTAAAGAGTAACTTGAAACTGTGGGAAGAATGTTTACCTCATATTGAATTTGCTTATAATCGTTCATTGCATTCTACCACTAAAATGTGCCCTTTTGAGATTGTTTATGGTTTTCTACCTCGTGCACCTATTGATTTGCTACCTCTTCCATCTTCGGAGAAGGTTCATTTTGATGCTAAGCAACGTGCTGAATTGATATTAAAAATGCATGAGTTAACTAAAGAAAACATTGAGCGCATGAATGCTAGATACAAGCTTGCTGGTGATAGGGGTCGAAAGCATGTTGTGTTTGAACCCGGAGATCTTGTTTGGTTACATCTACGTAAAGATAGGTTTCCTGATTTGCGCAAGTCTAAGTTAATGCCTCGAGCTGATGGTCCCTTTAAGGTTTTGAAGAAAATTAATGATAATGCATATAAACTTGAGCTACCTGCAGCCTTTGGGGTTAGTCCCACATTTAATATTGCAGATTTGAAGCCTTATTTGGGAGAAGATGATGAGCTTCCGTCGAGGACGACTTCAATTCAAGAAGGGGAGGATGATGAGGACATCCCTACTAATGTTACACCCATATCCTCACCAACTACACATATTGGACCAGTTACTAGAGCTCGTGCACGTCAACTAAATTATCAGGTACTTTCGTTTCTTGCGAATCCTTCTATTGTTCATGAACATATGATGCTGCCTAAATTAGATACTTTTGTTTTGCTTATGAATGAAGGACCTAGCATGGACAAGAAGGATGGTCATTGGAGCGGGATCAAGCATGGAGAAGAAGGTGCGCGCGCGGGAAAGGACAGCGGAGCTTCCAGTGGTGATTATCGCACTTTGAAACCACCATAAGGCGCGCATGAAGTCTTGGACGAAATACGCGAGATGCCACTTCATTATTTTCGTCCAAGGGCAATTATAGGTGCTGCGTCACCTTAATATTGGGCTGGGCCCATGTAATTTCGAAATACCACCTTCTAGGCTGTTTTTAGAGTCCGTATGTGTGGGGAAACCGAGTTAGGGTTGTTTTCGGACCCCACCTCCAAGGGGTCACGAAAATCCCCTCTGTTCCCCCATATATACAGCCCTTAGGGCGTCGTTTAGACTTGGGTTTTAATTAGATTTAAGTTAGCCATAGCCGCAACTTCGAGTTCTTCGTTTGTGTCGTCCGACCAGGCCAAGACCGCATTGGAACCCCAACTTCTGTTAATCTTTCATCTTATATTCGCAATATCCAGATTGCAATTCTTAGTTCTTGCTTGTTCTTCGATTGCTTGCAGGAATTGACCTTCGTGGTCAGGTTGATCGTGCACCCGCGGGATCAATAACCTCTCGGAGTTGGTTTAGCGATCGCTAAGGCGCAACGCCTTCGCACGTTCGTAGTCGGGTCGTGAAAGTCTACTCCACCAAAAATCGATCTCCACCATCTCATCGAAACATCGGGACACCTTCGCCTCTATCAACAGCCAGCTGCACGTCCACGTCCCAACATTCGCCACGGTCGACACCAACCACCCCCTCAGGTACGCGATGATGAACATGTGCTTAAACTTAAATTGAATCTTAAGCCGTTTGAGGGTAGATATATTCCTGATGCTTATCTTACTTGGGAGTTAGAAACTGAACAACGCTTTACATGTTTACAAAATCCTGAGAATAGACGTGTTACTGCTGCTGTTTGTGAATTCACGGGTTTTGCATCTATTTGGTGGTCTGAACATTGTAGATTGCATGCTAATAATATTCCAGCTACTTGGGCTGCTTTAAAAGATGCTATGCGTACTCGCTGGGTTCCTCCTTATTATCAACGTGAATTGCTACAAAAATTACAGCGTTTGAGACAAGGAAAAAATTCTGTAGAGGAATATTATCAAGAATTACAAACTGGATTGATTAGATGTGGCCTAGTAGAGGATAATGAAGCTATGTTTGCACGTTTTATAGGTGGCTTAAACAGGGAGATACAAACTATTCTAGAATACAAGGACTATGCTACTATTACTCGTTTGTTTCATCTTGCTTGTAAAGCTGAACGTGAAGTGCAGGACCGACAGGCCGCTACGAGACCTAACTTTTCTGCAGGACGAAATACATCATGGACATCGCGTGGACCTTCTACATCCACACGTCCTGCTGCACCACCATCTACTTCAGCCGCTCATTCTTACAGGGAGCCACCAAAACAGCCAGCGCCACCATTCAAGGGTGCACAAAGTGGTCCAGCGGCGAGTTCTTCTTCATCCATGGCTTCCACAGGGCAAACACGAGATCGTGATATTAAATGTCGCAGGTGTCAAGGTGGAGGTCACTTCGCAAAAGACTGTCCCTCCAAGCGTGTGATGACTATTACGGCGGATGGTGGGTATGAGTCAGCGAGTGACTATGATGAGGAGACTTTAGTTCTCATTGCTCATGAGGAACAGGGTGCCCATGATGATGCTCATGATATAGAGTATATGGCTCCAGATGATGCAGATCAATATGCTAGTTTGGTTGCTCAACGTGTGTTAAGTGTGCAGGTATCGAAGGCCGAGCAAAACCAGAGGCATAATTTGTTCCACACAAAGGGAGTGGTGAAAGAACGTTCGGTTCGCATCATGATTGACGGAGGGAGTTGCAACAACTTGGCGAGCATGGAGTTGGTGGAGAAGCTATCTCTCACCACAAGACCACACCCCCATCCGTACTATATTCAGTGGTTTAACAATAGTGGTAAGATTAAGGTAACGCGTTCTGTTCGTGTGCACTTTAGCATTGCTGCATATGCTGATTATGTTGATTGTGATGTGGTACCCATGCAAGCATGCTCTCTTTTACTTGGTAGACCATGGCAATTTGATAGGAATGTTGTACACCATGGTAGGACAAATCAGTTTACTCTGGTTCATCAGGATAAAAATATTGCTTTACTTCCTATGTCTCCTAAACAAATTGTGAAAGATGATCTTGCTAGAGCTAGTAAAGCTAAACAGGAGAAAAATAAGAGTGAAAATGAGATAGCAGCTAAAGAATTTGAACAACAACATAAGACTAATAGCAAATCTTCTTCTGCTGTTTCTAATGAAATTAAATTGACTAGTCCAACTTTGCTTGCTACTAAGGTTGATATTTCGGATTTGGATGTTAGTCAATATGTGTGCTATGCTTTTGTGTGCAAAGAAGCTTTGTTTTCATTTGAGGAATTGCCTCCTTTGCCTCCTGTTGTCACTGACCTTTTGCAGGAGTTTATTGACGTCTTTCCACAAGACGTACCACCAGGATTACCACCTATTCGAGGGATTGAGCATCAGATTGACTTAATTCCCGGTGCTTCGCTGCCCAACTGTGCGCCATACCGTACCAATCCGGAGGAGACGAAGGAGATTCAGCGTCAAGTACAAGAGCTACTCGACAAAGGTTACATACGTGAATCCCTTAGTCCTTGTGCTGTTCCTGTTATATTAGTGCCTAAAAAGGATGGAAATTGGCGTATGTGTGTTGATTGTAGAGCCATTAATAATATTACTATTCGTTATCGTCATCCTATTCCTAGGTTAGATGATATGCTTGATGAATTAAGTGGCTCTACCATGTTTTCCAAAGTTGATTTGCGTAGTGGATACCATCAAATTCGCATGAAATTAGGGGATGAATGCAAAACGACATTTAAAACTAAGTTTGGATTATATGAGTGGTTAGTCATGCCTTTTGGGTTAACTAATGCACCTAGCACTTTCATGAGATTAATGAACGAGGTTTTACGTGCTTTCATTGGACGATTTGTGGTAGTGTATTTTGATGATATACTGATTTATAGCAAATCTTTGGAGGAACATTTGGATCATTTACGTGCTGTTTTTATTGCTCTACGTAATGCACGTTTGTTTGGTAACCTTGGGAAGTGCACCTTTTGCACGGACCGTGATAGAGGCGAAGGTGTCCCGATGTTTCGATGAGATGGTGGAGATCGATTATGGTGGAGTAGACTTTCACGACCCGACTACGAACGTGCGAAGACGTTGCGCCTTAGCGATCGCTAAACCAACTCCGAGAGGTTATTGATCCCGCGGATGCACGATCAACCTGACCACGAAGGTCTAATTCCTGCAAGCAATCGAAGAACAAGCAAGAACTAAGAATTGCAATCTGGATATTGCGAATATAAGATGAAAGATTACGAAAGTTGGGGTTCCAATGAGGTCTTGGCCTGGTCGGATGACACAAACGAAGAGCTCGAAGTTGCGGCTATGGCTAACTTAAATCTAATTAAAACCCAAGTCTAAACGACGCCCTAAGGGCTGTATATATGGGGGAACAGAGGGGATTTTCGTGACCCCTTGGAGGTGGGGTCCGACAACAACCCTAACTCGGTTTCCCCACACATACGGACTCTAAAAACAGCCTATAAGGTGGTATTTCGAAATTACATGGGCCCAGCCCAATATTAAGGTGACGCAGCACCTATAATTGCCCTTGGACGAAAATAATGAAGTGGCATCTCGCGTATTTCGTCCAAGACTTCATGCGCGCCTTATGGTGGCTTCAAAGTGCGATAATCACCACGGGAAGCTCCGCTGTCCTTTCCCGCGCGCGCACCTTCTTCTCCATGCTTGATCCCGCTCCAATGACCATCCTTCTTGTCCATGCTAGGTCCTTCATTCATAAGCAAAACAAAAGTATCTAATTTAGGCAGTATCATATGTTCATGAACAATAGAAGGATTCGCAAGAAACGAAAGTACCTGATAATTTAGTTGACGTGCACGAGCTCTAGTAACTGGTCCAATATGTGTAGTTGGTGAGGATATGGGTGTAACATTAGTAGGGATGTCCTCATCATCCTCCCCTTCTTGAATTGAAGTCGTCCTCGACGGAAGCTCATCATCTTCTCCCAAATAAGGCTTCAAATCTGCAATATTAAATGTGGGACTAACCCCAAAGGCTGCAGGTAGCTCAAGTTTATATGCATTATCATTAATTTTCTGCAAAACCTTAAAGGGACCATCAGCTCGAGGCATTAACTTAGACTTGCGCAAATCAGGAAACCTATCTTTACGTAGATGTAACCAAACAAGATCTCCGGGTTCAAACACAATATGCTTTCGACCCCTATCACCAGCAAGCTTGTATCTAGCATTCATGCGCTCAATGTTTTCTTTAGTTAACTCATGCAGTTTTAATATCAATTCAGCACGTTGCTTAGCATCAAAATTAACCTTCTCCGAAGATGGAAGAGGTAGCAAATCAATAGGTGCACGAGGTAGAAAACCATAAACAATCTCAAAAGGGCACATTTTAGTGGTAGAATGCAATGAACGATTATAAGAAAATTCAATATGAGGTAAACATTCTTCCCACAGTTTCAAGTTACTCTTTAAAACAGCCCTAAGCATAGTAGACAAAGTCCTATTGACTACTTCAGTTTGTCCATCAGTTTGGGGATGACATGTAGTACTAAAAAGTAGTTTAGTCCCCAACTTAGCCCATAAGCATCTCCAAAAATGGCTAAGAAACTTAGTATCACGATCCGAGACAATAGTATTGGGCACACCATGTAAGCGAATAATCTCACGAAAGAATAAATCAGCAACATTAGCAGCATCATCGCTTTTATGACATGGTATAAAATGTGCCATCTTAGAAAATCTATCCACGACAACAAATATGCTATCCCTCCCATTCTTTGTTCGAGGCAAGCCTAAAACAAAGTCCATGGATATGTCCTCCCACGGAACACTAGGTACAGGTAAAGGCATGTATAAACCATGAGGATTGAGTCGTGACTTAGCTTTTTGACATGTAGAGCAGCGAGCAACAAAACTCTCAACATCCCGTCTCATCTTTGGCCAAAAGAAATGTGTAGCAAGTACGTCCTCCGTCTTCTTCACGCCAAAGTGTCCCATTAATCCTCCTCCATGAGCCTCCTGCAACAACAAAAGACGAATAGAGCTAGCTGGAATGCATAGCTTGTTAGAACGGAACACAAATCCATCATTAAGCACAAACTTGTTCCATGTTCTACCCTCTCTACAATTCTGCAATACATCTTTAAATTCCGCATCATTTACGTATTGATCTTTGATTGTCTCTAAACCGAAAATCTTGAAGTCAAGTTGTGAAAGCATAGTATAACGACGAGACAAAGCATCAGCAATAATATTATCTTTCCCCTTCTTGTGTTTAATGACATAAGGGAAAGTCTCAATAAATTCAACCCACTTAGCATGTCTACGATTAAGTTTTGCTTGACTTCTTATGTGTTTCAAAGATTCATGATCAGAATGTATAACAAATTCTTTGGGCCATAAATAATGTTGCCAAGTTTCTAATGTCCGAACAAGAGCATATAATTCCTTATCATAAGTAGAATAGTTCAGACTAGGCCCACTCAATTTTTCAGAAAAGTAAGCAACAGGTTTAGCATCTTGTAATAACACACCTCCCAAACCAATCCCACTAGCATCGCATTCAAGCTCAAAAGTCTTATTAAAATCAGGAAGTTGGAGCAAAGGAGCATGTGTTAACTTATCTTTCAATACGGTGAAGGCTTCTTCCTGTGCGGTACCCCAAGTAAAAGGCACATCCTTGCGTGTAAGCTCATTGAGAGGTGCAGCAATGGTGCTGAAATCTCTCACAAAACGCCTATAGAATCCAGCGAGGCCAAGAAAACTCCTCACTTGTGTGACCGTTTTGGGCTGCGGCCAACTCTCAATCGCCTCGATCTTGGCTTTATCAACTTCAATTCCCTGCGGAGTAACAACATAGCCAAGAAACGATACTCGGTCGGTGCAAAAGGTGCACTTCCCAAGGTTACCAAACAAACGTGCATTACGTAGAGCAATAAAAACAGCACGTAAATGATCCAAATGTTCCTCCAAAGATTTGCTATAAATCAGTATATCATCAAAATAGACTACCACAAATCGTCCAATGAAAGCACGTAAAACCTCGTTCATTAATCTCATGAAAGTGCTAGGTGCATTAGTTAACCCAAAAGGCATGACTAACCACTCATATAATCCAAACTTAGTTTTAAATGCCGTTTTCCATTCATCTCCTAATTTCATGCGCATTTGATGGTATCCACTACGCAAATCAACTTTGGAAAACATGGTAGAGCCACTTAATTCATCAAGCATATCATCTAACCTAGGAATAGGATGACGATAACGAATAGTAATATTATTAATGGCTCGACAATCAACACACATACGCCATGTTCCATCCTTTTTAGGCACTAATATAACAGGAACAGCACAAGGACTAAGGGATTCACGTATGTAACCTTTGTCGAGTAGCTCTTGTACTTGACGCTGAATCTCCTTTGTCTCCTCCGGATTGGTACGGTATGGCGCACGGTTGGGCAGTGAAGCACCGGGAATTAAGTCAATCTGATGATCAATCCCTCGAATAGGTGGTAATCCCGGTGGTACGTCTTGTGGAAAGACGTCAATAAACTCCTGCAAAAGGTCAGTGACAACAGGAGGCAAAGAAGGAGGCAATTCCTCAAATGAAAACAAAGATTCTTTGCACACAAAAGCATAGCACACATATTGACTAACATCCAAATCTGAAATATCAACTTTAGTAGCAAGCAAAGTTGGACTAGTCAATTTAATTTCATTAGACACAGCAGAAGAAGATTTGCTATTAGTCTTATGTTGTTGCTCAAATTCTTTGGCTGCTATCTCATTTTCACTCTTATTTTTCTCCTGTTTAGCTTTACTAGCTCTAGCAAGATCATCTTTCACAATTTGTTCAGGAGACATAGGAAGTAAAGCAATATTTTTATCCTGATGAACCAGAGTAAACTGATTTGTCCTACCATGGTGTACAACATTCCTATGAAATTGCCATGGTCTACCAAGTAAAAGAGAGCATGCTTGCATGGGTACCACATCACAATCAACATAATCAGCATATGCAGCAATGCTAAAGTGCACACGAACAGAACGCGTTACCTTAATCTTACCACTATTGTTAAACCACTGAATATAGTACGGATGGGGGTGTGGTCTTGTGGTGAGAGATAGCTTCTCCACCAACTCCATGCTAGCCAAGTTGTTGCAACTCCCTCCGTCAATGATGATGCGAACCGAACGTTCTTTCACCACTCCCTTTGTGTGGAACAAATTATGCCTCTGGTTTTGCTCAGCCTTCGTTACCTGCACACTTAACACACGTTGAGCAACCAAACTAGCATATTTATCTGCATCATCAGGAGCCATATACTCCATATCATGAGCATCATCATGGGCACCCTGTTCCTCATGAGCAATGAGAACTAAAGTCTCCTCATCATAGTCACTCGCTGACTCATACCCACCATCCGCCGTAATAATCATCACACGCTTGGAGGGACAGTCTTTTGCGAAGTGACCTCCACCTTGGCACCTGCGACATTTAATATCACGATCTCGTGTTTGCCCTGTGGAAGCCATGGATGAAGAAGAACTCGCCGCTGGACCACTCTGTGCACCCTTGAATGGTGGCGCTGACTGTTTTGGTGGCTCCCTGTAAGAATGAGCGGCTGAAGTAGAGGGTGGAGCAGCAGGACGTGTGGATGTAGAAGGTCCACGCGATGTCCATGATGTATTTCGTCCTGCAGAAAAGTTAGGTCTCGTAGTGGCCTGTCGATCCTGAGGGGGTGGTTGGTGTCGACCGTGGCGAATGTTGGGACGTGGACGTCCAGCTGGCTGTTCATAGGCCGCTTCTTGTCCCACCTCCTCCTCGTAATCACCCTCGTAGTTGTCGTCCTGGCCGACGTCAGAGGCAGCAGCAGCAGTAACTGCAGCAGCAGCAGGGGCACCAGCAGCTTGTCCGCCCGGAAACAGAATACGTCGTGCACGTCGTGGTGGCGGTGGCTGTGCTGGAGCGGCCGCAGGCTGTATAGGTAAGCGTGCGAGCAACTCAGTAAACTTGGCGTCGAGCTTGGTGTCGATCATCTTCTCCACACCATCAATCGCCTCTGTAAATTTGTTCTCGATGTCATTCACCTGTTCAGACATCATTTGTGCAAATTTATCATGTAATGCTTTGTTTGTCATATTCTCCCAATCAGGTGCATCCCGCGCCACTTCATCATGGGATCCTGGCATGGTTAGCAGAAATATAAAACACACAGAAGTATGATCCTACTTCGACTAATGGGATGTGGGGTGGAGGAAAGCACAAATCCGTCAAGCTTTTCTTCAGTTCTTACCGATTCTTACCTAGCAGCAGGTGGTGATGTACAACCAACGGGTCAAAACTCTCAGAGATGTGGTAGAGCGATGGCCAGGAGGTGTCAACCGCACGAAGTAGAATATATGTGGAGCTGTAGGTAGGTTTGACAAATATGGTAGCAAAAAGCTCAACAGTAATCAAAACAGAGATGCAAAGTTGAATAAACACTCAACGTCGGTACTGTGCTGATCCTAGGCTAGACCGTACTAGAGACGCGAGCCTAAAACACCAACGAAAGCACGGCGCGGCACGTAATCAACTGAGAAGCACACTCTGAAAAAAAAAAATCTCTTTTTTTTTTTTTTTTTTTGCTTTTTTTTTTTTTTTTTTTTGCGATGCGGGACTGCGGTGGCTGAAAAAGTGCGAAAAAATCACTATGGTGGCGAACGTCTCAAAATGAGTTTCTGGACCTAAGGAACGTATGGGCACGAAATTTTTTCACCCCTGAAATTTTTGGCCTAAAAACAGCTCTGAAAAGCGTGCCAGACTGTAGGTATGAAGAACAGAACCAATCTAGACTATGAAAACTGGTAAATCTCACCGAGCAACCTGGAAATCTGATACCACTTGATAGAGGCGAAGGTGTCCCGATGTTTCGATGAGATGGTGGAGATCGATTATGGTGGAGTAGACTTTCACGACCCGACTACGAACGTGCGAAGACGTTGCGCCTTAGCGATCGCTAAACCAACTCCGAGAGGTTATTGATCCCGCGGATGCACGATCAACCTGACCACGAAGGTCTAATTCCTGCAAGCAATCGAAGAACAAGCAAGAACTAAGAATTGCAATCTGGATATTGCGAATATAAGATGAAAGATTACGAAAGTTGGGGTTCCAATGAGGTCTTGGCCTGGTCGGATGACACAAACGAAGAGCTCGAAGTTGCGGCTATGGCTAACTTAAATCTAATTAAAACCCAAGTCTAAACGACGCCCTAAGGTCTGTATATATGGGGGAACAGAGGGGATTTTCGTGACCCCTTGGAGGTGGGGTCCGACAATAACCCTAACTCGGTTTCCCCACACATACGGACTCTAAAAACAGCCTATAAGGTGGTATTTCGAAATTACATGGGCCCAGCCCAATATTAAGGTGACGCAGCACCTATAATTGCCCTTGGACGAAAATAATGAAGTGGCATCTCGCGTATTTCGTCCAAGACTTCATGCGCGCCTTATGGTGGCTTCAAAGTGCGATAATCACCACGGGAAGCTCCGCTGTCCTTTCCCGCGCGCGCACCTTCTTCTCCATGCTTGATCCCACTCCAATGACCATCCTTCTTGTCCATGCTAGGTCCTTCATTCATAAGCAAAACAAAAGTATCTAATTTAGGCAGTATCATATGTTCATGAACAACAGAAGGATTCGCAAGAAACGAAAGTACCTGATAATTTAGTTGACGTGCACGAGCTCTAGTAACTGGTCCAATATGTGTAGTTGGTGAGGATATGGGTGTAACATTAGTAGGGATGTCCTCATCAGACCGAGTATCGTTTCTTGGCTATGTTGTTACTCCACAGGGTATTGAAGTTGATAAAGCCAAGATCGAGGCGATTGAGAGTTGGCCGCAGCCCAAAACGGTCACACAAGTGAGGAGTTTTCTTGGCCTCGCTGGATTCTATAGGCGTTTTGTGAGAGATTTCAGCACCATTGCTGCCCCTCTCAATGAGCTTACACGCAAGGGTGTGCCTTTTACTTGGGGTACCGCACAGGAAGAAGCTTTCACGGTATTGAAAGATAAGTTAACACATGCTCCTTTGCTCCAACTTCCTGATTTTAATAAGACTTTTGAGCTTGAATGCGATGCTAGTGGGATTGGTTTGGGAGGTGTGTTATTACAAGATGCTAAACCTGTTGCATACTTTTCTGAAAAATTGAGTGGGCCTAGTCTGAACTATTCTACTTATGATAAGGAATTATATGCTCTTGTTCGGACATTAGAAACTTGGCAACATTATTTATGGCCCAAAGAATTTGTTATACATTCTGATCATGAATCTTTGAAACACATAAGAAGTCAAGCAAAACTTAATCGTAGACATGCTAAGTGGGTTGAATTTATTGAGACTTTCCCTTATGTCATTAAACACAAGAAGGGGAAAGATAATATTATTGCTGATGCTTTGTCTCGTCGTTATACTATGCTTTCACAACTTGACTTCAAGATATTCGGTTTAGAGACAATCAAAGAACAATATGCAAATGATGCGGAATTTAAAGATGTATTGCAGAATTGTAGAGAGGGTAGAACTTGGAACAAGTTTGTGCTTAATGATGGATTTGTGTTCCGTTCTAACAAGCTATGCATTCCAGCTAGCTCTATTCGTCTTTTGTTGTTGCAGGAGGCGCATGGAGGAGGATTAATGGGACATTTTGGCGTGAAAAAGACGGAGGACGTACTTGCTACACATTTCTTTTGGCCAAAGATGAGACGGGATGTTGAGCGTTTTGTTGCTCGCTGCACTACATGTCAAAAAGCTAAGTCACGACTCAATCCTCATGGTTTATACATGCCTTTACCTGTACCTAGTGTTCCGTGGGAGGACATATCCATGGACTTTGTTTTAGGCTTGCCTCGAACAAAGAAGGGGAGGGATAGCATATTTGTTGTCGTGGATAGATTTTCTAAGATGGCACATTTTATACCATGTCATAAAAGCGATGATGCTGCTAATGTTGCTGATTTATTCTTTGGAGAGATTATTCGTTTACATGGTGTGCCCAATACTATTGTCTCGGATCGTGATACTAAGTTTCTTAGCCATTTTTGGAGATGCTTATGGGCTAAGTTGGGGACTAAACTACTTTTTAGTACTACATGTCATCCCCAAACTGATGGACAAACTGAAGTGGTCAATAGGACATTGTCTACTATGCTTAGGGCTGTTTTAAAAAGTAACTTGAAACTGTGGGAAGAATGTTTACCTCATATTGAATTTGCTTATAATCGTTCAGTGCATTCTACCACTAAAATGTGCCCTTTTGAGATTGTTTATGGTTTTCTACCTCGTGCACCTATTGATTTGCTGCCTCTTCCATCTTCGGAGAAGGTGAATTTTGATGCTAAGCAACGTGCTGAATTGATATTAAAAATGCATGAGTTAACTAAAGAAAACATTGAGCGCATGAATGCTAGATACAAGCTTGCTGGTGATAGGGGTCGAAAGCATGTTGTTTTTGAACCAGGAGATCTTGTTTGGTTACATCTACGAAAAGATAGGTTTCCTGATTTGCGCAAGTCTAAGTTAATGCCACGAGCTGATGGTCCCTTTAAGGTTTTACAGAAAATTAATGATAATGCATATAAACTTGAGCTACCTGCAGATTTTGGGGTTAGTCCCACATTTAACATTGCAGATTTGAAACCTTATTTGGGAGAAGATGATGAGCTTCCGTCGAGGACGACTTCAATTCAAGAAGGGGAGGATGATGAGGACATCCCTACTAATGTTACACCCATACCCTCACCAACTACACATACTGGACCAGTTACTAGAGCACGTGCACGTCAACTAAATTATCAGGTACTTTCGTTTCTTGCGAACCCTTCTATTGTTCATGAACATATGATGCTGCCTAAATTAGATACTTTTGTTTTGCTTATGAATGAAGGACCTAGCATGGACAAGAAGGATGGTCATTGGAGCGGGATCAAGCATGGAGAAGAAGGTGCGCGCGCGGGAGAGAACAATGGAGCTTCCAGTGGGGATTTTCGCACGTTGAAGCCACCATAAGGCATGCATGAAGGCTTGGACGGAATACACGAGATGCCACTTCATTATTTTCGTCCAAGAGCAATTATAGGTGCTGCGTCACCTTAATATTGGGCTGGGCCCATGTAATTTCGAAATACCACATTATAGGCTGTTTTTAGAGTCCGTATGTGTGGGGAAACCGAGTTAGGGTTGTTTTCGGACCCCACCTCCAAGGGGTCACGAAAATCCCCTCTGTTCCCCCATATATACAGCCCTTAGGGCGTCGTTTAGACTTGGGTTTTAATTAGATTTAAGTTAGCCATAGCCGCAACTTCGAGCTCTTCGTTTGTGTCATCCGACCAGGCCAAGACCTCATTGGAACCCCAACTTTCGTAATCATTCATCTTATATTCGCAATATCCAGATTGCAATTCTTAGTTCTTGCTTGTTCTTCGATTGCTTGCAGGAATTAGACCTTCGTGGTCAGGTTGATCGTGCATCCGCGGGATCAATAACCTCTCGGAGTTGGTTTAGCGATTGCTAAGGCGCAACGTCTTCGCACGTTCGTAGTCGGGTCGTGAAAGTCTACTCCACCAAAAAATCGATCTCCATCATCTCATCGAAACATCGGGACACCTTCGCCTCTATCAAACCGGTTGACTTCCTCTCCGATTGCTCTGTGCTTGGGCTCCGAGAATCGTCTCAGCACTTGCTTCACCGGCTTCGTGTTTTTCTTGATGTGTAGGGCGTGTTCCGCGAATTCGCGTGGTATCCCAGGCATGTCGGCTGGGCACCAGGCGAATATTTCCCACTCGTCTCGAAGGAAAGTGACGAGAGTCGTCGCCTGCTCCTCTGGTAGGTGGGCGTACACGCGGACTGTTTTGTCCGGGTCCGTCGGGTGCACTTGGTGAGGCACTGTGTCGCTGTCGATGCTGAAGTCGCGACCGTACTCCCTGAATTCGCTTCGGTTCACCAATGGGAACGTACTCTTGTCCGTCACCATGGCTATTTCTCTGAGTTCTTGTTCGGCTCCGAATGTGTCGGAGATTCTGTGGAAGTCACGATCACATTGATCTGATTTGATGAAGCTTCCGTTGATCGTGAGGACTCCTGATGATCCTGGCATCTTGAGCTTGAGGTAGGCGTAGTGTGGGACCGCCATGAACTGCGCGAATGCTGGCCGTCCCAATATGGCGTGATACTGCGATTGCCAGTCGAGTACCTCGAACTCGAGGACGTGCTTTGCGAAGTTGCGTCGGTTGCCGAAGACAACTTCGAGTTCAATGACTCCGAGGGATGTGGCTGCTTCTCCTGGGACTACCCTGTGTAACTCGGTTCTTGATTTTCTCCATACTGATCGTGGGATCAACATCTTTTGCAGGGTGCTGGCGAAGATGATGTTCATGCTGCTGCCTCCGTCCATGAAGACCCTATCCATGTCGTACCCTCCGATTTGTGCATCGAGTACTAGGGGCGCGTGCCCCGGTCTTGGGACTGCGGGTGGATGGTCGTCCTGTGAGAACGTGATGCTGGTCTCCGTGTCATGTAGCTGGTAGACTTTGACTATGTTTATGCTCTCAGCTGCTCTAGCCTGCAGGGTGTGGCCGTCGCGTTGTGCTTGCGGTACCCTTCCTTCCTGGATCATGAGCACTTGTTCTTGCAGCGGGCTGTGACGTCCTTCCGGGCTTGAGGTCGGTGATTGTTCGGGTCGTCGGTTGCGCCTGTCTTCTTTCTGCTTCTCCTTCTTGAGGTCGTCGGCTAGCTCGTTGAACAGGCGGCAGTCTCTCAAAGTGTGACCTGACCTGACGCGTCCCCAGTCATCCTCGAAGCTGTGGATCGTGCAGGGTCCTGCTAGCTGCTCTCTAACCGTGAGTTTGCTAGATCCGGCGTGCCTCTTCCTTCTTGAGATTCTGAAGATCTGCTCGTGATCCTCCGGGTGTTCGTTGAAGCGAGGGTCGGTTTCGATTCCTCGACTCATGTCTTGGTTTTTGATGAGGTTGGCGAATTCATCCGGCCTTCGATCTGGGTCGTAGTACTCTCCTACAGGTGTCTCGGAGTCGCTGTCTTGGTTGGCGGCAGGTGCTCGCGTGACGGCGTGTCGTCGAGTGGTCGTTGGTTGTGCAGCTGCGTGATGTGGTTCGTTCATTGGGGCCTCGCCGTAGATCTCCCATGCGCGCCTTTTGGGTCGTCGATTCCTTCTTCCTTGGCGGTGGTTTCTTCTGATCGCTAGATTCGATCTCGTAGTCATCGTCTTGATGTGCGGCGGGTGCCCGGGAGGTGGTGGGTTGTCGAAAGATTTGCGAGTCCTCCGCTGCGCGTCGCGGTTCGTCGAGTGGAATTCCTTCGTAGAGGCCCCTCGCCGTTCTTCTGGGTCGTCGACTCCTTCGGCGCTGGCGCTGCACTTGGCCGCTACTGTAGTATCGGTCCTGGCACAACTGTAGCTCGAGTGGTCTTGATGGGGTGGCAGAGAAGTCCGCCGTGATCTTGAATCCTTCGAGTGGGCTAGATCTGGTTCTTGCTTTTGAGTTGTAGCTTGCTGAAGACGGGACCGCCGAGATCGTGATCCCAACCTGTGTAGTTCCCACAAACGGCGCCAATTGACGGGGATCAACCCCGGCAAATCCCATGGTCAGGGACCCTGGGTTAGTCATGAGATGCACAGGTTGGACGATCGCTCGTCGGCAAACAGGAAGGCTCGCTCCTGCTCGATATTATTGATGTGGGAGATGCGATTACAGTGGAGGTCAAGGATGGAGTGCCCAAGGCTAGGGTTACAGGTGATATGCCATGTATTTGGCGTCGCCCCTCCTAGCCCTTATATACCGGGCTAGGTCTCGGGGAGTTCATCTATGTTTACAAATAAGCTTTCCTAACCCTAGCTTGCTCCATACGGCAGGTCTTCGCACCTTCCTTGTGAGTCGTGGACTCCTACGTCGGTGCCAGCTAGCGGGCCGAGGCTGTATCTTCATGGGTCTTCTGTCTTCATGGACACCAGGTAGGCTTATCCGTAGGAGTCGTGGGGTCACCCCCTCGTCAATGCATGTTTAAAAAGATATAGGGCAGCAAAGTAGCAACTTTATATAAACAGCAGCACACTAACATCAGGGTAGCTACTTTGGGTGATGAAACAAACATCATGCAGCAGGCAAATATGACATGTGAATGCATAAAATTGAAGTAGACATGATGCTTAACAGTATGCGACAAGAATCAATGCAATACGCCTCACGGATGAGTTACAATCATCATTCAAACTTGCAATAAAATAATGACAGCAGCACTTAATAGGAATTAGTAGCAGTTAACAGTCTGCTACCCACTTCAACATAGGTTTCCACCATCAAGATGGCCTCAAATAAAAAAGCTCGCAAAATATGGATTCAAGTACACACAATTCTAAACAATTTTCCTTTTGGGCGCAACGCGATCGGGGCTAAGGTTTACTTGCAAACTTGAATCAGCAGCACATTTTTCCAGACTTAGAAAAATCGCAGTGTCTAACAGCAGAAAAAAAGTATAACAGCCTCACCCATGGGCTCGGCCCATCTGCGGCTGGCTTGGGCTGGCGCCTTGGGCCGCGATGGCTGGGCCTGGGGGGAGACGACGCTGGGCCGGCCCACCTGGCTGGCTGGCGGTGGAGGCAACCGGCGCCCGATCTGATCTGGATCGCGGCCGCCCGGTGCAGCGGCGGCTCGCCGGCTGGCTCCGGCGACGGACGCGCGGCGGCGCGAGAACGGGACGGGTGCAGGGGTGTCGCGGCTGGAGGCGGCCGCCGGAGTTGGCTGGAGAAGCGCGTCGGCGAGGTCCTGGGGCGGCGGCGCCTTGAGCTCGGCCGGCCCATCGCCATGGCGCGCGGCGGCGCCCCTACAGCAGAGAGAGAGAGGGGGGGTGAGGGAAGTAGGAGGGAGGAGGGAGAGGAGAGCGCGACAGAGGAGAGGAGAGAGGTGGCGGCACAACGGTGAGCTCGCCGGAGCAAGCGGCGGTGGCGCGGCGGCTTGCCCATGGGCGGCGGCTGGAGAGAGAGAGAGGAGGTGGGTAGGCTGGGGCGCATCTGGGCCGTTGGATCGGCCGATCCGACGGATCGTATGGAGCTAGGTTTGGACGAAAATGGGGATATTTTAGGGAAAATTGGGGCAAAGTGGAGGGGGTGGCTGCAAATTTTGGCTAGGGAAACCCTAGAAAGGGGTGGGAGAGTGGTGGTCTTTGTATAGCCCAGGTGGCTAGCAGTTTGCAAAAACATCCCCGGTTTTTCTCTCGTGCGCGCGATGCTTACGTTTCTGACCGCCAGGGGTCCGCAGGACCTCCGATTCGGGTAAAACTTTGAATTGCACGATCAGCGCGTCGAGCCGGAGGCGTTCACCTCGCGTTGGAACCGTTCCGAGTACACTTTCCGGCGCGCTATAAAATAACCCGTTTAATTATTAAACGGGGTTTTTGTTCCGTTGGCTGCGGCTGATATCGTGCGGTTTTTGCGACGGTGATCGGGTGAAAACCGGTGTCGCAAAGGTCGAGTGTCAGGGTGGCAAGGGTCAGTCCCCATCCGGTACGAGATAAGAGGGGGGAAATAATCGCCGATCGATAAATTGGGGATGCAAACACCGCAAACAAATCACATAATCAAACAATTCACACTGAAAACAATTTTTTTAATTTTTGTGAAATCTGGGTTGTTACACCGCCTGATGAGGACATGACTACCATAGTTACAGCCACAACCCCTGCTAATATACCTACTGGAGCAATTACTAGAGATCGTGCACACCAATTAAATTATCAGGTACTTTCGCTTCTTGGTAATGTTTCTAATGTTCATGTGAATATGATGCTGCCTAACGTCGATATATTTCTGTTGCTGACAAATGAAGGACCTAGCATGGACAAGAAGGATGAGCATTGGAGCATGTTCAAGCATGAAGATGACGAGGACATAACTATCATGGATATGACCATTAATTACTCTATATTTGATCAAGAAATGAAGTCAATACAAAGGGGCATGATTGTGTGCTGTACAAGAAGTTATTTCACGTCACTTTTGGCCCAAGAGAAGATAGAGACCAAGTCTTTCACGTCATGGACTCAGATTCGGACTGCAGAGATATACCCAACTTCAAACAGCCGCCGTTTCTACATACGAACTCCAAATTGGGTGATTCTTTTTTCTGGTGATAGCTTATCTCGTCTAGTTTCCAACGCAATTGGTTTCACCTTCAAATTCCTTCGGAGCGTGGAGATATGATAGGGGCGGAGGTGTCCCGATGTTTCGATGAGATGGTGGAGATCGATTATGGTGGAGGCAACTTTCACGATCCGACTACGAACGTGCGAAGACGTTGCGCCTTAGCGATCGCTAAACCAACTCCGAGAGGTTATTGATCCCGCAGATGCACGATCAACCTGACCACAAAGGTCTAATTCCTGCAAGCAATCGAAGAACAAGCAAGAACTAAGAATTGCAATCTGGATATTGCGAATATAAGATGAATGATTACGAAAGTTGGGGTTCCAATGAGGTCTTGGCCTGGTCGGATGACACAAACGAAGAGCTCGAAGTTGCGGCTATGGCTAACTTATGTCTAATTAAAACCCAAGTCTAAACGACGCCCTAAGGGCTGTATATATGGGGGAACAGAGGGGATTTTCGTGACCCCTTGGAGGTGGGGTCCGAAAACAACCCTAACTCGGTTTCCCCACACATACGGACTCTAAAAACAGCCTATAAGGTGGTATTTCGAAATTACATGGGCCCAGCCCAATATTAAGGTGACGCAGCACCTATAATTGCCCTTGGACGAAAATAATGAAGTGGCATCTCGCGTATTTCGTCCAAGACTTCATGCGCGCCTTATGGTGGCTTCAAAGTGCGATAATCACCACTGGAAGCTCCGCTGTCCTTTCCCGCGCGTGCACCTTCTTCTCCATGCTTGATCCCGCTCCAATGACCATCCTTCTTGTCCATGCTAGGTCCTTCATTCATAAGCAAAACAAAAGTATCTAATTTAGGCAGTATCATATGTTCATGAACAATAGAAGGATTCGCAAGAAACGAAAGTACCTGATAATTTAGTTGACGTGCACGAGCTCTAGTAACTGGTCCAATATGTGTAGTTGGTGAGGATATGGGTGTAACATTAGTAGGGATGTCCTCATCAAGATATTGCGAAAACGGTGCGACCCAGCAGCAGAATCCAAATCAAAGTCCAACTCAATAGGTGTTGCATCACCTCCACATGGGCCCAAGTGCCTTGTACGACCTAGGTTTAGTTTTAGGACTCCTTGGGACGTCCTTCCACCCCCTTGGTCTCCACCCTTTAGTCCTATATAAGTAGATCAACCCCTAGGGTTTTTCTTTGGATTTCTTTTAGTTAAAAAGACTGCTTAGCTAATTGCTGCATCTTCGTGTACTCGGTTTGTGTCCAACGACCAGATCAAGACCGCTTTCGGAATCCCAACTTTATTCATACTTCATCTACATATTCGCAATATTCAGATTGCTTTATCATAGTTCTTGCTTGTTCTTCGATTGCTTGCAGGCACTAGACCTTCGTGGTCAGGTTGATCGTGCTCCGGCGTGGTCAATAACCTTCAGGAGATTGGTTTAGCGATTGCTAAGGCGCAACGTCGTTGCACGTTTGTAGTCGGATCGTCAAAGTCGACTCCATCAAATCATAGTTATCATCTCATCGAAAGATCGGGACACCCCGCCTCTATCAAGTGGTATCAGTTTTCAGGTTGCTCGGTGAGAATTCCACATCCATATATTAGATCTGTTTTTTATCACCTATCATCCACACAAAAAGCCATAAAAATAGGATTAGATCATCATATCCAAACCAATCTGAGACTTCGCAATTTTCTTTTCGGTGCTTTGCTTTATTGAATTATCGGTTGCATCGTCGTGTTCAGTTGCTGGTCTTAGTATCTAGTCCTTTAGAGTTTCGAGTTCTGTTCACGTTAGTCACCGCCGCCGCTGCACCATCATCCCATCCGCTGCCTACTTCTACCATCCACCATAGGAAAAGAGAGAAAAAGAGTTGAAAAAGAGAGAGAAAAAAGAAAAAGGAAAAAAAAGAAAGAAAAAGGAAAAAAGAGAAAAAAGAAGAAAAATTTCGGATCTATCTCTAGTTGAACTCGTATTTGAAATCTCGTCGGAATCAGTTTTGAGCAGTGTCCACTAAAACGGGCATAACTTTGTCATACGAAGTCCGTTTTGGCTCCACGAGTACTCAAATTAAAGATATTTCCGAGCCGCTTCTAAATAGTTCTGGAGCTAGTGTGTTATTTGAAACTCCAGATCGGCTTCTAAGACGGACTTTTTGACCTCTAAAGTTTCCGAACACAGTTTTTGTCAGATATCGGGCTGATTCTCAATTTTTTTTAACACCTCATCCGAACTCTAAATTGAGTGATTCTTATTGCGTCGGAAAGCTTAAGTCAGTGCCCTATTGGAGGAAAAATATCAAAAAATTAGCAAATATATTTCAGAGGAAAGTTGTAGCGAGAATATTGGTGTATCTTTATTTGGAGCCTATTTTCACCATTATCTTTGCTCTGTTGATGATCTTCACTTATATCTTGCTATTCAGAGCTACTTCATATCATTCATTGCTGCTAGTTGTGCTACGCCGTGACCACCTTAGTGTTCTAGGCTCGCGTCTCTAGTCCGGTCTAGACTAGGACCAGCACAGTATCGTCGTTGAGCGTTAATTCAATTTTGCATCTCTGAATTGATTATTGCTGCTATTTTTGCCACCATATTAAAGCCTTCCAAGCTCCACATATTTCTACATCGTGTATACGTGCGTTCACCTGGCAATCGCTCTACTTAATCTTTGGAGTTCTTTGACACCGTTGGTTGCCGATCACCACCTGCTGCATGGTAAGAACTAGTAAGACATTGATATTTGCTATCCTATGAGCGTTTTACCACCACATCCTAGTAGTTCATAGGGACATATACTTGTGATTTGTTTCTTGTTTTCTACTAATCATGGCAGGTTCTGGAGTTAGATCTTCTTGGGCGGCAGCTATAGTTGGAGATTTGCCACCACCTACAACTACACAACAGTCACTGCAAAAGGTAAACACACATAAGCATGCACATGATCAGGTTATTGTTTCTATACCACACTTTCATGGATGTCTAAGACCTGATTTATACATTGAGTCGGAGTTTGAAATAAATGATTTATTTGTTTCCCATAATTTTCTTGAGCATAAGAAAGTAAAAACAGCATATAATTATGCTAGTTTGGTTCTCATTGCTCATTGCTCATGAGTCAGCGAGTGACTATGATGAGGAGACTTTAGTTCTCATTGCTCATGAGGAACAGGGTGCCCATGATGATGCTCATGATATAGAGTATATGACTCCTGATGACGCAGATAAATATGCTAGTTTGGTTGCTCAACGTGTATTAAGTGTGCAGGTAACGAAGGCCGAGCAAAACCAGAGGCATAATTTGTTCCACACAAAGGGAGTGGTGAAAGAACGTTCGGTTCGCATCATCATTGACGGAGGGAGTTGCAACAACTTGGCTAGCATGGAGTTGGTGGAGAAGCTATCTCTCACCACAAGACCACACCCCCATCCGTACTATATTCAGTGGTTTAACAATAGTGGTAAGATTAAGGTAACGCGTTCTGTTCGTGTGCACTTTAGCATTGCTGCTTATGCTGATTATGTTGATTGTGATGTGGTACCCATGCAAGCATGCTCTCTTTTACTTGGTAGACCATGGCAATTTGATAGGAATGTTGTACACCATGGTACGACAAATCAGTTTACTCTGGTTCATCAGGATAAAAATATTGCTTTACTTCCTATGTCTCCTGAACAAATTGTGAAAGATGATCTTGCTAGAGCTAGTAAAGCAAAACAGGAGAAAAATAAGAGTGAGAATGAGATAGCAGCCAAAGAATTTGAGCAACAACATAAGACTAATAGCAAATCTTCTTCTGCTGTTTCTAATGAAATTAAATTGACTAGTCCAACTTTGCTTGCTACTAAGGTTGATATTTCAGATTTGGATGTTAGTCAATATGTGTGCTATGCTTTTGTCTGCAAAGAAGCTTTGTTTTCATTTGAGGAATTGCCTCCTTCTTTGCCTCCTGTTGTCACTGACCTTTTGCAGGAGTTTATTGACGTCTTTCCACAAGACGTACCATCGGGATTACCACCTATTCGAGGGATTGAGCATCAGATTGACTTAATTCCCGGTGCGTCGTTACCCAACCGTGCGCCATACCGTACCAATCCGGAGGAGACGAAGGAGATTCAGCGACAAGTACAAGATCTACTCGACAAAGGTTACATACGTGAGTCCCTTAGTCCTTGTGCTGTTCCTGTTATATTAGTGCCTAAAAAGGATGGAACATGGCGTATGTGTGTTGATTGTCGAGCCATTAATAATATTACTATTCGTTATCGTCATCCTATTCCTAGGTTAGATGATATGCTTGATGAATTAAGTGGCTCTACCATGTTTTCCAAAGTTGATTTGCGTAGTGGATACCATCAAATTCGCATGAAATTAGGAGATGAATGGAAAACGGCTTTTAAAACTAAGTTTGGATTATATGAGTGGTTAGTCATGCCTTTTGGGTTAACTAATGCACCTAGCACTTTCATGAGATTAATGAACGAGGTTTTACGTGCTTTCATTGGACGATTTGTGGTAGTCTATTTTGATGATATACTGATTTATAGCAAATCTTTGGAGGAACATTTGGATCATTTACGTGCTGTCTTTATTGCTCTACGTAATGCACGTTTGTTTGGTAACCTTGGGAAGTGCACCTTTTGCACCGACCGAGTATCGTTTCTTGGCTATGTTGTTACTCCACAGGGAATTGAAGTTGATAAAGCCAAGATCGAGGCGATTGAGAGTTGGCCGCAGCCCAAAACCGTCACACAAGTGAGGAGTTTTCTTGGCCTCGCTGGATTCTATAGGCGTTTTGTGAGAGATTTCAGCACCATTGCTGCACCTCTCAATGAGCTTACACGCAAGGATGTGCCTTTTACTTGGGGTACCGCACAGGAAGAAGCTTTCACGGTATTGAAAGATAAGTTAACACATGCTCCTTTGCTCCAACTTCCTGATTTTAATAAGACTTTTGAGCTTGAATGCGATGCTAGTGGGATTGGTTTGGGAGGTGTGTTATTACAAGATGCTAAACCTGTTGCATACTTTTCTGAAAAATTGAGTGGGCCTAGTCTGAACTATTCTACTTATGATAAGGAATTATATGCTCTTGTTCGGACATTAGAAACTTGGCAACATTATTTATGGCCCAAAGAATTTGTTATACATTCTGATCATGAATCTTTGAAACACATAAGAAGTCAAGCAAAACTTAATCGTAGACATGCTAAGTGGGTTGAATTTATTGAGACTTTCCCTTATGTCATTAAACACAAGAAGGGGAAAGATAATATTATTGCTGATGCTTTGTCTCGTCGTTATACTATGCTTTCACAACTTGACTTCAAGATATTCGGTTTAGAGACAATCAAAGAACAATATGCAAATGATGCGGAATTTAAAGATGTATTGCAGAATTGTAGAGAGGGTAGAACATGGAACAAGTTTGTGCTTAATGATGGATTTGTGTTCCGTTCTAACAAGCTATGCATTCCAGCTAGCTCTATTCGTCTTTTGTTGTTGCAGGAGGCGCATGGAGGAGGATTAATGGGACATTTTGGCGTGAAAAAGACGGAGGACGTACTTGCTACACATTTCTTTTGGCCAAAGATGAGACGGGATGTTGAGCGTTTTGTTGCTCGCTGCACTACATGTCAAAAAGCTAAGTCACGACTCAATCCTCATGGTTTATACATGCCTTTACCTGTACCTAGTGTTCCGTGGGAGGACATATCCATGGACTTTGTTTTAGGCTTGCCTCGAACAAAGAAGGGGAGGGATAGCATATTTGTTGTCGTGGATAGATTTTCTAAGATGGCACATTTTATACCATGTCATAAAAGCGATGCTGCTGCTAATGTTGCTGATTTATTCTTTGGAGAGATTATTCGTTTACATGGTGTGCCCAATACTATTGTCTCGGATCGTGATACTAAGTTTCTTAGCCATTTTTGGAGATGCTAAGTTGGGGACTAAACTACTTTTTAGTACTACATGTCATCCCCAAACTGATGGACAAACTGAAGTGGTCAATAGGACATTGTCTACTATGCTTAGGGCTGTTTTAAAAAGTAACTTGAAACTGTGGGAAGAATGTTTACCTCATATTGAATTTGCTTATAATCGTTCAGTGCATTCTACCACTAAAATGTGCCCTTTTGAGATTGTTTATGGTTTTCTACCTCGTGCACCTATTGATTTGCTGCCTCTTCCATCTTCGGAGAAGGTGAATTTTGATGCTAAGCAACGTGCTGAGTTGATATTAAAAATGCATGAGTTAACTAAAGAAAACATTGAGCGCATGAATGCCAGATACAAGCTTTTATGACATGGTGGAGGTCACTTCGCAAAAGACTGTCCCTCCAAGCGTGTGATGACTATTACGGCGGATGGTGGGTATGAGTCAGCGAGTGACTATGATGAGGAGACTTTAGTTCTCATTGCTCATGAGGAACAGGGTGCCCATGATGATGCTCATGATATAGAGTATATGGCTCCTGATGATGCAGATAAATATGCTAGTTTGGTTGCTCAACGTGTGTTAAGTGTGCAGGTAACGAAGGCCGAGCAAAACCAGAGGCATAATTTGTTCCACACAAAGGGAGTGGTGAAAGAACGTTCAGTTCGCATCATCATTGACGGAGGGAGTTGCAACAACTTGGCTAGCATGGAGTTGGTGGAGAAGCTATCTCTCACCACAAGACCACACCCCCATCCGTACTATATTCAGTGGTTTAACAATAGTGGTAAGATTAAGGAAACACGTTCTGTTCGTGTGCACTTTAGCATTGCTGCATATGCTGATTATGTTGATTGTGATGTGGTACCCATGCAAGCATGCTCTCTTTTACTTGGTAGACCATGGCAATTTGATAGGAATGTTGTACACCATGGTAGGACCAATCAGTTTACTCTGGTTCATCAGGATAAAAATATTGCTTTACTTCCTATGTCTCCTGAACAAATTGTGAAAGATGACCTTGCTAGAGCTAGTAAAGCTAAACAGGAGAAAAATAAGAGTGAAAATGAGATAGCAGCTAAAGAATTTGAGCAACAACATAAGACTAATAACAAATCTTCTTCTGCTGTTTCTAATGAAATTAAATTGACTAGTCCAACTTTGCTTGCTACTAAAGTTGATATTTCAGATTTGGATGTTAGTCAATATGTGTGCTATGCTTTTGTGTGCAAAGAAGCTTTGTTTTCATTTGAGGAATTGCCTCCTTCTTTGCCTCCTGTTGTCACTGACCTTTTGCAGGAGTTTATTGACGTCTTTCCACAAGACGTACCACCGGGAATACCACCTATTCGAGGGATTGAGCATCAGATTGACTTAATTCCCGGTGCTTAACTGCCCAACCGTGCGCCATACCGTACCAATCCGGAGGAGACAAAGGAGATTCAGCGTCAAGTACAAGAGCTACTCGACAAAGTTACATACGTGAATCCCTTAGTCCTTGTGTTGTTCCTGTTATATTACTGCCTAAAAAGGATGGAACATGGCGTATGTGTGTTGATTGTCGAGCCATTAATAATATTACTATTCGTTATCGTCATCCTATTCCTAGGTTAGATGATAGAGGTGAAGGTGTCCCGATGTTTCGATGAGATGATGGAGATCGATTTTGGTGGAGTAGACTTTCACGACCCGACTACGAACGTGCGAAGACGTTGCGCCTTAGCAATCGCTAAACCAACTCCGAGAGGTTATTGATCCCGCCGATGCACGATCAACCTGACCACGAAGGTCAATTCCTGCAAGCAATCGAAGAACAAGCAAGAACTAAGAATTGCAATCTGGATATTGCGAATATAAGATGAAAGATTAACAGAAGTTGGGGTTCCAATGCGGTCTTGGCCTGGTCGGACGACACAAACGAAGAACTCGAAGTTGCGGCTATGGCTAACTTAAATCTAATTAAAACCCAAGTCTAAACGACGCCCTAAGGGCTGTATATATGGGGGAACAGAGGGGAATTTCGTGGCCCCTTGGAGGAGGGGTCCGAAAACAACCCTAACTCTGTTTCCCCACACATACGGACTCTAAAAAATAGCTATTAAGTGTATTTCGAAATTACATGGGCCTGGCCCAATAATAAGGTGACGCAGCACCTATAATAACCCTTGGACGAAAATATTAATGTGGCGTCTTGTGTCTCTCGTCCAAGTCTTCATGCACGCCTTATGGTGGCCTCAAAGTGCGAAAATCACCACTGGAAGCTCCATTGTCCTTTCCCGCGCGCACACCTCCTTCTCCATGCTTGATCCCGCTCCAATGACCATCCTTCTTATCCATGCTAGGTCCTTCATTCATAAGACAAACAAAAGTATCTAATTTAGGCAGCATCATATGTTCCGGAACATTAGAAGGATTCGCAAGAAACGAAAGTACCTGATAATTTAGTTGACGTGCGCGTGCTCTAGTAACTGGTCCAGTATGTGTAGTTGGTGAAGATGTGGGTGTAACATTAGTAGAGATGTCCTCATCATCCTCCCCTTCTTGAATTGAAGTCGTCCTCGACGGAAGCTCATCATCTTCTCCCAAATAAGGTTTCAAATCTGCAATGTTAAATGTGGGACTAACCCCAAAATCTGCAGGTAGCTCAAGTTTATATGCATTATCATTAATTTTCTGTAAAACCTTAAAGGGACCAGCAGCTCGTGGCATTAACTTAGACTTGTGCAAATCAGGAAACCTATCTTTACGTAGATGTAACCAAACAAGATCTCCTGGTTCAAACACAACATGCTTTCTACCCTTATCACCAGCAAGCTTGTATCTAGCATTCATTTTCTCAATGTTTTCTTTAGTTAACTCATGCATTTTTAATATCAATTCAGCACGTTGCTTAGCATCAAAATTAACCTTCTCCGAAGATGGAAGAGGCAGCAAATCAATAGGTGCACGAGGTAGAAAACCATAAACAATCTCAAAAGGGCACATTTTAGTGGTAGAATGAAATGAACGATTATAAGAAAATTCAATATGAGGTAAACATTCTTCCCACATTTTCAAGTTACTCTTTAAAACAGCCCTAAGCATAGTAGACAAAGTCCTATTGACTACTTCAGTTTGTCCATCAGTTTGGGGATGACAAGTAGTACTAAAAAGTAGTTTAGTCCCCAACTTAGCCCATAAGCATCTCCAAAAATGGCTAAGAAACTTAGTATCACGATCCGAGACAATAGTATTGGGCACACCATGTAAGCGAATAATCTCACGAAAGAATAAATCAGCAACATTAGCAGCATCATCGCTTTTATGACATGGTATAAAATGTGCCATCTTAGAAAATCTATCCATGACAACAAATATGCTATCCCTCCCCTGCTTTGTTCGAGGCAGGCCTAAAACAAAGTCGATGGATATGTCCTCCCACGGAACACTAGGTACAGGTAAAGGCATGTATAAACCATGAGGATTGAGTCGTGACTTAGATTTTTGACATGTAGTGCAGCGAGCAACAAAACGCTCAACATCCCGTCTCATCTTTGGCCAAAAGAAATGTGTAGCAAGTACGTCCTCCGTCTTCTTCACGCCAAAGTGTCCCATTAATCCTCCTCCATGCGCCTCCTGCAACAACAAAAGACGAATAGAGCTAGCTGGAATGCATAGCTTGTTAGAACGGAACACAAAACCATCATTAAGCACAAACTTGTTCCATGTTCTACCCTCTCTACAATTCTGCAATACATCTTTAAATTCCGCATCATGTACATATTGATCTTTGAGTGTCTCTAAACCGAATATCTTGAAGTCAAGTTGTGAAAGCATAGTATAACGACGAGACAAAGCATCAGCAATAATATTATCTTTCCCCTTCTTGTGTTTAATGACATAAGGGAAAGTCTCAATAAATTCAACCCACTTAGCATGTCTACGATTAGGTTTTGCTTGGCTTCTTATGTGTTTCAAAGATTCATGATCAGAATGTATAACAAATTCTTTGGGCCATAAATAATGTTGCCAAGTTTCTAATGTCCGAACAAGAGCGTATAATTCCTTATCATAAGTAGAATAGTTCAGACTAGGCCCACTCAATTTTCAGAAAAGTATGCAACAGGTTTAGCATCTTGTAATAACACACCTCCCAAACCAATCCCACTAGCATCGCATTCAAGCTCAAAAGTCTTATTAAAATCAGGAAGTTGGAGCAAAGGAGCATGTGTTAACTTATCTTTCAATACCGTGAAGGCTTCTTCCTGTGCGGTACCCCAAGTAAAAGGCACATCCTTGCGTGTAAGCTCATTGAGAGGTGCAGCAATGGTGCTGAAATCTCTCACAAAACGCCTATAGAATCCAGCGAGGCCAAGAAAACTCCTCACTTGTGTGACGGTTTTGGGCTGCGGCCAACTCTCAATCGCCTCGATCTTGGCTTTATCAACTTCAATTCCCTGCGGAGTAACAACATAGCCAAGAAACGATACTCGGTCGGTGCAAAAGGTGCACTTCCCAAGGTTACCAAACAAACGTGCATTACGTAGAGCAATAAAGACAGCACGTAAATGATCCAAATGTTCCTCCAAAGATTTGCTATAAATCAGTATATCATCAAAATAGACTACCACAAATCGTCCAATGAAAGCACGTAAAACCTCGTTCATTAATCTCATGAAAGTGCTAGGTGCATTAGTTAACCCAAAAGGCATGACTAACCACTCATATAATCCAAACTTAGTTTTAAATGCCGTTTTCCATTCATCCCCTAATTTCATGCGAATTTGATGGTATCCACTACGCAAATCAACTTTGGAAAACATGGTAGAGCCACTTAATTCATCAAGCATATCATCTAACCTAGGAATAGGATGACGATAACGAATAGTAATATTATTAATGGCTCTACAATCAACACACATACGCCAAGTTCCATCCTTTTTAGGCACTAATATAACAGGAACAGCACAAGGACTAAGGGATTCACGTATGTAACCTTTGTCGAGTAGCTCTTGTACTTGACGCTGAATCTCCTTTGTCTCCTCCGGATTGGTACGGTATGGCGCACGGTTGGGCAGCGAAGCACCGGGAATTAAGTCAATCTGATGCTCAATCCCTCGAATAGGTGGTAATCCCGGTGCTACGTCTTGTGGAAAGACGTCAATAAACTCCTGCAAAAGGTCAGTGACAACAGGAGGCAAAGAAGGAGGCAATTCCTCAAATGAAAACAAAGCTTCTTTGCACACAAAAGCATAGCACACATATTGACTAACATCCAAATCTGAAATATCAACCTTAGTAGCAAGCAAAGTTGGACTAGTCAATTTAATTTCATTAGAAACAGCAGAAGAAGATTTGCTATTAGTCTTATGTTGTTGCTCAAATTCTTTAGCTGCTATCTCATTTTCACTCTTATTTTTCTCCTGTTTAGCTTTACTAGCTCTAGCAAGATCATCTTTCACAATTTGTTCAGGAGACATAGGAAGTAAAGCAATATTTTTATCCTGATGAACCAGAGTAAACTGATTTGTCCTACCATGGTGTACAACATTCCTATCAAATTTCCATGGTCTACCAAGTAAAAGAGAGCATGCTTGCATGGGTACCACATCACAATCAACATAATCAGCATATGCAGCAATGCTAAAGTGCACACGAACAGAACGCGTTACCTTAATCTTACCACTATTGTTAAACCACTGAATATAGTACGGATGGGGGTGTGGTCTTGTGGTGAGAGATAGCTTCTCCACCAACTCCATGCTCGCCAAGTTGTTGCAACTCCCTCCGTCAATGATGATGCGAACCGAACGTTCTTTCACCACTCCCTTTGTGGGGAACAAATTATGCCTCTGGTTTTGCTCGGCCTTCGTTACCTGCACACTTAACACACGTTGAGCAACCAAACTAGCATATTTATCTGCATCATCAGGAGCCATATACTCTATATCACGAGCATCATCATGGGCACCCTGTTCCTCATGAGCAATGAGAACTAAAGTCTCCTCATCATAGTCACTCGCTGACTCATACCCACCATCCGCCGTAATAGTCATCACACGCTTGGAGGGGCAGTCTTTTGCGAAGTGACCTCCACCTTGGCACCTGCGACATTTAATATCACGATCTCGTCTTTGCCCTGTGGAAGCCATGGATGAAGAAGAACTCGCCGCTGGACCACTCTGTGCACCCTTGAATGGTGGCGCTGGCTGTTTTGGTGGCTCCCTGTAAGAATGAGCGGCTGAAGTAGATGGTGGTGCAGCAGGACGTGTGGATGTAGAAGCTCCACGCGATGTCCATGATGTATTTCGTCCTGAAGAAAAGTTAGGTCTCGTAGCGGCCTGTCGATCCTGCACTTCACGTTCAGCTTTACAAGCAAGATGAAACAAACGAGTGATAGTAGCAAAGTCCTTGTATTCTAGAATAGTTTGTATCTCCCTGTTTAAACCACCCATAAAACGTGCAAGCATAGCTTCATTATCCTCTACTAGGCCACATCTAATCAATCCAGTTTGTAATTCTTGATAATATTCCTCTACAGAATTTTTTCCTTGTCTCAAACGCTGTAATTTTTGTAACAATTCACGTTGATAATAAGGAGGGACCCAGCGAGTACGCATAGCATCTTTTAAAGCAGGCCAAGTAGTTGGAATATTATTAGCATGCAATCTACAATGTTCAGACCACCAAATAGATGCAAATCCCGTGAATTCACAAACAGCAGCAGTAACACGTCTATTCTCAGGATATTGTAAACATGTAAAGCGTTGTTCAGTTTCTAACTCCCAAGTAAGATAAGCATCAGGAATATATCTACCCTCAAACGGCTTAAGATTCAATTTCAGTTTAGGCACATGTTCATCATCGCGTACCTGAGGGGGTGGATGGTGTCGACCGTGGCGAATGTTGGGACGTGGACGTCCAGCTGGCTGTTCATAGGCCGCTTCCTGTTCCACCTCCTCCTCGTAATCACCCTCGTAGTTGTCGTCCTGGCCGACGTCAGAAGCAGCAGCAGCAGGTACTGCAGCAGCAGGAGGAGCACCAATACCAGCAGCTTGTCCTCTTGGAAACAGAATCCGTAGTGCACGTGGTAGTGGCGGTGGCTGTGGCTGTGCTGGAGCGGCAGCAGGCTGTGTAGGTAGGCGTGCGATCAACTCAGTAAACTTGGCGTCGAGCTTGGTGTCGATCATCTTTTCCACGCCATCAATTGCCTCTGTAAATCTGGTCTCGATGTCATTCACCTGTTCAGACATCATTTGTGCAAATTTATCATGTAGCTCCTTGTTTGTCATGTTCTCCCAATCGGGTGCATCCCGCGCCACTTCATCATGTGATCCTGGCATGGTTAGTAGAAATAGAAAACACACAGGAATATGATCCTACTTCTACTAATGGGATGTGGGATGGTGGAAAGCACAAATCCGTCAAGCTTTTCTTTCGTTCTTACCGATTCTTACCTAGCAGCAGGTGGTGATGTACAACCAACGGGTCAAAACTCTCAGAGATATGGTGGAGCGATGGCCAGGAGGTGTCAAACGCACGATGTAGAATATATGTGGAGCTGTAGGAAGGCTGACAAGTATGGTAGCAAAAGCTCAACAGTAATCAAAACAGAGATGCAAAGCTGAATAAACACTCAACGTCGGTACTGTGCTGATCCTAGGCTAGACCGTACTAGAGACGCGAGCCTAAAACACCAACGAAAGCACGGCGCGGCACGTAAACAACTGAGAAGCACACTCTGATTTTTTTTTTCTCTCTCTTTTTTTTTTTGCTCTTTTTATTTTTTTTATTTTTTTGCGATGCGGGACTGCGGTGGCTGAAAAAGTGCGAAAAAATCACTATGGTGGCGAATGTCTCAAAATGAGTTTCTGAACCTAAGGAACGTATGGGCACGAAATTTTTTTACCCCTGAAAATTTTGGCCTAAAAACTGCTCTAGAAAGCGTGCCAGACTCTGTACGGAAAAAGTTTGATGAAATCCGACTCTAACAACTGAAAATCTCTTTTTTTTTTTTTTTGCTAATCACCCCCCTTCTTTGTACGGAAAAAGTTTGATGAAATCCGACTCTAACAACTGAAAACTAATCTGGCTATAGAGAGATCAGGATCCGTACTGATGGTGGAACTCAACTCGTACTCGTGAGACGTGGTGGTGTATATGGACTCTGCTTGGCGGAACGTGGTGGTGTATCTGGACTCGGATTAGCGGAACGTGGTAGGATGACTACTTGTGCGGCGGCGACGTGGCAAACTGTGATCAGAACTCGAAACTCTAAGGGAACTAGACGCTAAGATCAGCAACTTGACACAACGATGCAACCGTAAATTCAACAAAGCAAGTACTGAAAAGAAAACTAGACAAAGGCTAGGACTGTCTTGGGACGTGATGATCTAACCCTAATTTTTTTTTGTTGGCTTTTTCGTGGACTGTAGGTATGAAGAACAGAACCAATCTAGACTATGAAAACTGGTAAATCTCACCGAGCAACCTGGAAATCTGATACCACTTGATAGAGGCGAAGGTGTCCCGATGTTTCGATGAGATGATGGAGATCGATTTTGGTGGAGTAGACTTTCACGACCCGACTACGAACGTGCGAAGACGTTGCGCCTTAGCAATCGCTAAACCAACTCCGAGAGGTTATTGATCCCGCGGATGCACGATCAACCTGACCACGAAGGTCAATTACTGCAAGCAATCGAAGAACAAGCAAGAACTAAGAATTGCAATCTGGATATTGCGAATATAAGATGAAAGATTAACAGAAGTTGGGGTTCCAATGCGGTCTTGGCCTGGTCGGACGACACAAACGAAGAACTCGAAGTTGCGGCTATGGCTAACTTAAATCTAATTAAAACCCAAGTCTAAACGACGCCCTAAGGGCTGTATATATGGGGGAACAGAGGGGAATTTCGTGGCCCCTTGGAGGAGGGGTCCGAAAACAACCCTAACTCTGTTTCCCCACACATACGGACTCTAAAAAATAGCCTATTAAGTGTATTTCGAAATTACATGGGCCTGGCCCAATAATAAGGTGACGCAGCACCTATAATAACCCTTGGACGAAAATATTAATGTGGCGTCTGGTGTCTCTCGTCCAAGTCTTCATGCACGCCTTATGGTGGCCTCAAAGTGCGAAAATCACCACTGGAAGCTCCATTGTCCTTTCCCGCGCGCACACCTCCTTCTCCATGCTTGATCCCGCTCCAATGACCATCCTTCTTATCCATGCTAGGTCCTTCATTCATAAGACAAACAAAAGTATCTAATTTAGGCAGCATCATATGTTCCGGAACATTAGAAGGATTCGCAAGAAACGAAAGTACCTGATAATTTAGTTGACGTGCGCGTGCTCTAGTAACTGGTCCAGTATGTGTAGTTGGTGAAGATGTGGGTGTAACATTTGTAGAGATGTCCTCATCATATGGACAGGTTATTTCTTTGCCGCCTTTTGAGGGTAGATTTAATCCTGCTGTTTATCTTGATTGGGAGTTTGAAGTAGAACAAATTTTTGCGAGTAATAATTTTTCTGAATTTGAGAGAGTACGAGCTACCACTCGCGCATTTAATGGTTTTGCTTCAATTTGGTGGAGTGTGTATATTAAGAAAAACATTGATAATAAACCCTCAATTTGGAAAGATTTGAAAGCTATAATGAGACATAAATTTGTTCCTCCTTATTATCGTCGTGAATTGCTTCGAAAAGTAGAACAATTAAATCAAGGGAGTAACATTGTTCATGCTTACTATCAAGAGTTTAAATCTTATATGCATCAGTGTGATATAGAAGAATCTGAGGATGACAGGAAGAATAGATTTTTTAATGGTTTGAACGATGACATTCGCGCACGATTTCATTATATTCCTCGTTGCATTATTGGTATGTATGTTCGTGCTTGTACCTTTGAGAGACAGATACAGGAGGATGCTTTGAGCGACTACGACGCCTACGGCGACTACTATTCTAGACCATGCTCACCACCACCGATTGTCTCCTTCGCCATTGCACCTTCTCCGACGACCATGACTCCTATTGTGAGTGTGATATCACCTCCAGCCTCTATGACCTTGCCATCATCCGTACCTACATCATCTGAGTTGTTGCAACAAGGTAACAACAAAGGTATTGATGACATAACTTCACATAAGGATGATGCATGCATAGTAGAGTTGAATAAATCATGTGTTGAGTTACCTGTTGATTTGAGCACACCATCTATTCTCGATAATTATGTTACTATTATGAAAATGCCAATGCTTAATCATTTTGACATGACCTCTAATCTTGGTGATGATTCTACATCGAATGACTTGTTGCATGACTACTTAGTTAAGCCTGTTGTAGCATGTCCTTCGAAAAACATTAACGTTTATTCACCGGTGCTGGGATGGTTTAATGATGAGCATTGTACATCTTTAGATATGAATAAGAGCTTCACTTATATATGCAAACTGAATTGCAATACTTTCATGTCATTTATGTATTGTGATGATCACATATCTTTATATTTCACGACGTACGAAAGTTACTCATATATACATGTGTTACATGTTGAAAAACTGAGGGAAGTAAGAATGGATGATATATATATATACAACATGTACACCTTGTCTTTTTTGATAGCCACATCTCAGATTAAGCAACGCCGAGGACGGCTTTGTTTTCAAGAAAGGGAGGATGATGAGGACATGGCTTCCATAGTTACACCCGCAGCCCGTGCTAATATACCTACTAGACCAATTACGAGAGATTGTGCACGCGAGTTAAATTATCAGTTACTTTTGTTTCTTGGTAATGTTTCTAATGTTCATGTGAATATGATGCTGCCTAATGTAGATATATTTCTGTTTCTGACAAATAAAGGGCCTAGCATGGACAAGAAGGATGAGATTCGAGCATGATCAAGCATAGAGATGAAGGCGCGCGCGACGGGAACAAGAACGGAGTTCTTGCTGGAGATTTCCGCACTTTGAAGCCACCATGATGACATAAAATAAGATGGACGAAATATACAAGATGGCAATTAATAAATTTCGTCCATATCTTATTATTGGTGCTGCGCCACCTTATTTTTGGGCTAGGCCCATGTAAATTTCGAAATAGTGCTTAATAGGCAGTTTTAGAGCCCGTATTGTAGGGAAATTGACTAAAGAGGGATTTTAGTCCCACCTTTCCAAGGGAGGACGAAATTCCCTCTCTTTTCCCCTATATATACACCCCATAGGGCACCCTTTAGACTTGGATTTCTTTTAGTTAAAAAGACTGCTTAGCTAATTGCTGCATCTTCGTGTACTCGGTTTGTGTCCAACGACCAGATCAAGACCGCTTTCGGAATCCCAACTTTATTCATACTTCATATACATATTCGCAATATTCAGATTGCTTTATCATAGTTCTTGCTTGTTCTTCGATTGCTTGCAGGCACTAGACCTTCGTGGTCAGGTTGATCGTGCTCCGACGTGGTCAATAACCTCCGGAGATTGGTTTAGCGATTGCTAAGGCGCGACGTTGTTGCACGTTCGTAGTCGGATCGTCAGAGTCGTCTCCACCAAATCGATAGTTATCTCTCATCGAAAGATCGGGACACCCCGCCTCTATCAACCGCCCCCTAAACGAAGTCACCATCAAGAACAAATACCCGTTGTCCCGCATTGATGATTTGTTTGACCAACTGAAGGGTGCCCGATTATTTTCCAAGATAGATCTTCGTACCGGCTATTACCAGCTGAAGATCCGGAAGGAAGACATCCCCAAGACGACATTCACCACCAGATATGGCCTATATGAATTCACGGTCATGTCATTTGGCTTAACGAATGCTCCAAGAACATAAGCAGCATCTCCGCACCGTGTTGGAGCGACTGCGAGCTCACCATCTTTACACCAAGTTCAGCAAGTTCATGGTTTGGCTAAAAGAGGTGGGATTTCTGGGGCACATCTTGACAGCTCAAGGAGTGGCCGTGGATCCCAGCAAGGTGAACGATATATTGAACTGGAAGTCAGCAACCACAGTGACTGAAGTCCGGAGTTTCTTGGGATTGGCGGGTTATTATCGCCGATTCATTGAAGGCTTATCCAAGATAGCCAAGCCCTTGACCGAGCTATTGAAGAAGAATTAGAAATTGGTCTGGACCAAGGAATGTGATGACAGTTTCAAGCAGCTGAAGACGAAGTTAACCTCATCCCCCGACATGACCTTGCCAGACATCCACAAGGGATTCGACATATATTGCGATGCCTCCAAACGCGGCCTTGGTTGTGTGTTGATGCAAGAGGGAAAGGTCGTAGCATATGCCTCCCGACAGCTATGCCAACATGAAGTCAATTACCCCACACAGACCTGGAAGTAGCTGTTGTGGTACACGCATTGAAGATATGGAGGAATTATCTCATCGGCCAACGGTGTGAAGTATATACAGATCATAAGAGCCTCAAATACATCTTCACGCAACCAGACCTCAACCTCAGGCAAAGAAAATGGCTCGAGCTGGTCAAGGACTATGACCTCAGGATTAATTATCACCCCGGGAAGGCTAACGTGGTCACCGATGCCCTTAGCCGGAAGCCCAGCTCGGTTAATGCACTCTGGGAGAGGCTCCACCCAAGATTACGGGAGGAATTCACTAACCTCAACCTGGTGTTATGTGACTCGATGACCATGAAGAACCTGGAAATCACTCCAACCCTTGTGGAAGAAGTTAAAGAAGCACAAGCTCAAGATTTAGAAATCCGGGATATCAAGGAACTGATCCAGCATAGGCCAAATCCTTTCACCTGGACACTCAGGGAGTGCTATGGTTTAAGAGCCGAATCTGCGTACCGGATCAGAACAACCTGAGGTAGCAGATACTGCGAGAGGCACATGAGTCAGCATATTCTATCCACCCAGGAGGTACCAAGATGTACCAGGATTTGAGGGCCACATTCTGGTGGCCCGGAATGCGGAAAGATATTGCGTACTATGTTGCCTGCTGCGACATATGCAACAAAGTCAAAGCTGAACATCAGAAGCCAGCTGGATTACTGCAACCCCTGCAATTTCCGCTATGGAAATGGGATGACATATGTATGGATTTTATTGTGGGACTCCCAAAGAACGCACGGGGCCACGACTCCATCTGGGTAATCGTGGAATGCTTACCAAAGTGGCTCACTTCATTCCGATAAGGACCACTTACCGAGTTGATCAACTGGCAGAGCTATACATGTCCCGGATTGTCAGCCTCCTTGGGATACCAAAGACAATCATCTCAGACAGAGGATCAGTATTCACGTCTGCATTCTGGCTACGTCTTCACCAAGCCCTGGGGACTGCACTAAAGCATTGCACTGCCTACCATCCTCAGACCGATGGCCAAACAGAACGAGTAAACTAGATACTGGAAGATATGCTCAGGGCATGTGTGCTAGCTTACGGCACCAAGTCGGAGGACTATTTGCCATATGCAGAATTGGCATACAATAACAGCTATCAGACCAGTCTCAATATGTCACCTTTTGAAGCATTATATGGGCAGAAATGTCGTAACCCCTTGAACTAGTCACAGAAAGGGGACAGTCGTCTCTTTTGCACCAACTTAATGCTCGCAGCAGAAAAGCAAGTCAAAGAAATTCAGGACCGCCTGAGAGCAGCCAAGTCTCGACAGAAGACTTACTATGACCCGAAGCATCGGGAGGTGCACTTTGAGCCCGGAGAATATGCTTATCTCCGAGTGACACCAATGAAAGGGGTGAGGAGATTCCATACCCGAGGGAAGCTTGCCCCAAGGTACATCGGGCCATTCCCAATAATGGCTAGAAAGGGGAGAGTAGCATACCAACTGGAACTACCCCCAGAACTGTCTGATGTCCATGAAGTATTCACATATCACTGCTACGCAAGTGCATTGCACCACCGGTTAAGCGATTGGATATGAAAGAGTTAGTATTCACACCGGACCTGACATATGAAGAGAAACCGGTCAGAATTTTGGAGGAAATGGAGAGGACCACCTGCAGTAAAGTGATACGGTTTTACAAGGTATAATGGGAACACCATACCGAGGAAGAGGCTACCGGGGAAAGGGATGAGTTTCTGAGATCCGCATATCCGTATCTGTTCCCCGAGCAACCAAATCTTGAGGACGAGATTTACCCTACGGGGGGGGGGGGGGGGGGTAGGTTTGTGACACCCTGGTTTTTTTCCCTCTTTGTTTGCAATTTATTTTGCTGGTTTTCTGGATTTAGATTTTATTTGCCTGAGTTTTTCAGCTCCTTTGGCCTTGATCACTTGGGCCTAATTTTTCTTCCTAGGCCAAGTGACCTCCAAACCTCTCTCCCTCATGGCTATGATCAAGTTTGATCATCCATGCCCTTGCCACATTTTTATTTCTCAAGAAATTCCTTTTTCATTGAAGGAAATAGCTCTTTTCCCCCTCTTTATTAAAGCTAGCCTCTCCTCTGCTATTCCTTTTTCCTTGAAACTTTTTGTGCTGGAAAATGGGATCATGCCTCATGGTTCTATTCAAAAACATAAGCAAGTTCAGTACAAAATTATCCCTGTAGAAATTCATTTCCAATTCTGGTCAGGAGGGCACTTTGTGAAGGAAGTACCATGAAACCTGGTCAATTGGCTCTGGACTTTTTACCACTTATACTCCTTCCTAAACCTAGCATGCACACCAAAAATCAGCCCCAAACTCCCAGCCATTTGACCTACAGAATGCTTCAAAGTTTGCTGCAGAAACTTGATTTTGAAGCTAGGATCCACAGTAGACCTCCCCTTGACCATCCAATACCACACCTAAGCTACTGGACACCTACTACACGCCACAGACACGCTTGGAGAACAGTGGCTGCCCCCAGTGCACGCGTGCATAGGGTGAGCACGCGCATTGCCTGCCATAGGCGTGCTCTCGCCGTGGTCGAGCTGTCGCCGTCAAGGGAATGCCTCGCCCAGCGAGCCCGCGGCCGCGCCCTCGTGTCCGTAGCACCCAGTGCTCCTCCGCACGCCACCCAGCTCCACCTAAAGCCGCACCGCCCGCCGGAGACCTCGTTGTCGCCGCCCCTGTTCGACAGAGGTGCACGCGGGATGGTCACTGTGGCGCGCACGCCTCCGCGACGCCCGCGTCGTCTTCTCCACGTCCCTAGCCTCACCGCACGCACGCGTGACGCCTGACCCTGGAAAAGCCGCGCCGCCCGCCGCCTAGCTTCTCGATTCAGAGCCGCCGCAGCGGCCATGGACGACACGATCAGTCGCCCCGCCGATGCAGAACCTCGGGGGCCGCCTGCACGCGTGTACGCCCATCTCCAGAACCTCCTGAACACGCCGGAAACGCCCAAGCTTATCCACGTGCACGCAGTGCTCCAATTTATCTCTGTCCGGCTGTCACAACCCTCTTTAAGTATGTGCTAGGGTTTGATTGTGCCCTTTGCATCATGTAAAAATTTCAAAAGAAATTGAATTGGGGAAAAAGAAAAGCCCTAAAGAATTTAATTCAAATGGCCAGACAAAAATTTCTTCCAAAAATTCCTCTGAACTTTTTGAAAAGTCTTATAATTAAGCATGATCACATATAAAGTGAAGTGGGTCCCACTTCTTGCTCCAAGATTTTTCAAGAATTCAGAAAAGAGCTTGGAAATTAATTAGTAAGCCTATTTGATTTGAAATTCAAATTATTGGAATTTCAAAAATCTTCAAAAATTTGGAGTGGCTAGTTATATGTAATGTAAGTCCAAATTAAAATTTTGGGGATTTTATAAAACGCTCTGTTATTTTTTTAGCAGAGTAAACAAATGTCAGAAAAGAAAAAGAAAAAATAAACAAAAGGGCTTACCTGGGAAAATCCGGCCCAACTCGGGGAGGTGGCCCAGCCCAGGGGCACCACCATCTTCTTCCCAGCGCCAGAGTAGGCAGGTCGTCGCCGTGGCGATCATGCCGCGACGACCGAGCCTTCTAGGCCTCCCCTTTACTCGCGCCACGCAGACGCCAAAGACCCCCCCCCCCCCCCCCGCACCTTCCCCGTCCTCACGCTCGCCCTGCATCTCCCTCCCTCGCCAAGTCCCGCGCCGCCCAAGCGCATGCCGGAGCACCGCCACGCGTAGCCATGGCCAACGGCACCCTCCCGGCAAGCCATCGTGTCCAGTGAAGTCCCCACCGTCAACTTCATCAAGCCACGCCTCCAATTTGATCCGGGAGCCAACGGAGGCAACGCAAGCTTCGAGTTCTTCACCGTCGGCCGCCGCAGCTCCGGCAAGACATTCCGTCCGCGCCCGCTCACCCCCGACCTCGCCGTGCCCCTCATCGCATTCCTGGTGAGCTTCCATCTCGCCCTAGCCCGTCCGAGCTCTAGTTCGTGCACAACATCGCCATCGCCATCTTCCAGTGCTCCGGCCGCCGCGCCAATTGAAGCCAGCGTCGCCCTGGTGGCCCCGGCGTCCCCTGTTTGCTCCCCTCGACGCGGGAGAGCACGGGGCATCTTCCCGTCCAAGTCTCGTTCCCAGAAGCGCCCAAAATCCCCACTCCAGCGAGGTTCCGCCGCGGGTTTGGTCACCGCCGGCGAGCTAGCCATTAGCGCTAACTAATCCCACCCCTAATTAACCCCCATGCCCACTGACAGGTGGGCCCCAGTCCTCCTTAACCCCCTCTCTGTTAAACTAACAGAGAGATTAAACCCCCCAGCCACTAATAGTTTGACCCCACACGTCAGCCCCACCCCCCTGACGTCACTGTGACGTCATGCCCACGCAATAATTCAATTTATGAATTAAAAGAAATACAGAAAATATTACAGAAAATGTATTAAACTTCTAAAATTCATAGAAAATTCATATTAACTCCAAATTGGACAAATAATATATGAAAAATGATCAGCAGAAAATGCTCTATCCAAATAATCAACTTTCAACCATGTTTGAGTTGATCTTAAATTGGGACCAGTAGCTTTTGCTATTTTTCTTAATTGGAATTAATTCGAATTTAATTCAAATGCTATTCCAATTTGAACCATTGCAATGCAAACATAAACACTTGTACATCAGAGGCATATTATACACATGTCAAGATGGTTTACAAAGAACAAACAATAGCAAATGAAACTTGGCAAATTTGAACAACATTTGGAGTTTGAATTTGAATTAACTTTTCAAATCAACTTCAATTAACATGTTGCAACTTGAACTTAGAGCACACCAGTACCATGCCATGCTACAATATGCATCTTGATTGTGCATTGCAATGTAATGTTTATATGTTTGTTGTTCCGGTGTTTGCTTTGGTTGCTCGATAGAAGTGGAACCGGAGGCCACCCCCTTCGTTGAGGACACCGTACCGAACCTCCTCAGCAAGGCAAGAAAACCCCATTGATCATGTCTATAAAATCCCACTTCCCTCTCAGTCTCGCTTATGCATGTTTAGGAGATCACCTTGGTATCGAGTCTACCACATAGTTGAACCCATATCCGATGCTCCCCTCTGTCACAGTAGTAAGCAAACCACAATCCTAGCTGACATAGGAGTTGATTGATATCATGTGGCCCCTGCAACTGTTAAAGCTTATTGCATACTTAGAGGTTACATTGAGGTTAGAATGATCTGTGAGTGGAGATGGTTATAATCATGTTTCTGATGAAGGAGAAACTATGTCGGTGAATCCACCCTAATACAAGGTGAACGATGAGAGGTTGTGTAGGAGTACACAGTGGGTTGTCTTGTTAAACACCGCCTGAAGCCCGAGTTCTTTTATGGTAATCCAAGACAAAGAGTAGAACCACACATTGGGCTCACTGACCCCTCTCGGCCTAGTACCTTGATCGGTGTTGACATCCAGGAGTCACGTTAGTTCGGGCCTTCCGTTTGTCATATGCATAGAAAAAAGAAGGAGTGAAGTGTTGCATCATCTTAGATATGTGGGTGGATCTGTGAGGCAGTGAAACCATCTGCCAGAGGTGGCATCTCGTTTGCCTACATTGTCTGAGTCCGTATCGTTTATCCGGCCGGACTCTCAAGCGGTGACAAACTCAGATAGTCGACTCCTGGAATAGACCGGTTGTGAGCGAAGTGTCATGGTGAACATCCTCGCCGGCACCCCTTGAATGGTGACGAGACCTGGCGTTAACTTATGGTCATGTGTGTGTAGTTTACACCCCTGCAGGGTTAAAAAAACTATTCGAATAGCCGCGTCCGCGGTCATGGACTACTTGGAACCTGTACCTGATTATTAAACAACTAGAATGGATACGCTAAAACTCGCAAGATAAGTGTGAGTGCTATGGCGTGTTTCCTCGTCGGGAAGTCGAGGAAGTATCCATAGTGGTGTATTGGTTGGAGACTTGGTAGTGGACTCGTGTACGCTTCTTACCTCAAGTCTGGTACTCGTAGTACAGGACTAGCCAAGTCAAAGCTGGCACTTCTGCATGTTGAAACCCCACCTCCCTTTACCTTGAAACTTGAGCATGAGTAGTATAGTTCTGATGTAAATAAGTCTTGCTGAGTACAACTTTGTACTCACGTTTGCTTATTCTATGTTTTAGATGGAAACCCAGACCCCGATGCTGTCACCTTCCTGAAGCTCGACGTTGACTAAGCTAGTATAGTTCTAGACAGCAGTCTGGTCCCTCGTGGAAGGGCATCTTTGTTGAACAAGGCTTCTCTAAGCCATTTGTTAAACTTGTCTGTACTCAGACCTAATTTTCTTCCGTTGTATGATGTAATGTTGATCACAGACATGTGATCTTTGTATGCTCTATGTGTAAGTCAATAAAGAAGTACTTTGTAGAGTTATGTGATGATACCTGCTGTTCATACTAGACATGTGTGCTGCGTGTATGATTATAAGATGCATGTCTTAGTATGGGTTTTCGAGACCATAGTTGTGATCTTGCTGGCGGTCTTTTATACACCAAGTGGCCATTAGATGTGCGTAGATTGGGGCATAGCGATGTGATTGCTCGTGACTCTGTCACGTGGCACACTTTTTTGTATGATCGAGCCCGCCCTAGACCCCGACTAAGTGATCGGGCTGGAGTCTGTTTATGTAAGGGTTATGATTCAATCGATAACATGGTTGAGGCGACTTGTCTATGAGTATGGGATTTCACCACCCATAATCATTTAGACTTGTGAGCGGGCGATGAGGACCCATCTCAGTTGATCATCCGGCCTGGAGGAGATGCCCCTCACGTACGATGCTTTCCGAGAGTGTTCTGTGCTTGGCCTTGTCTGCTTAGACAAGTGTGTACGGCTCTCGGCTCTCGATGTGATTGAGTTGTGAATGGAATTACATACGCATATTACGGGTCCCGACAGAGTTGGTATCAGAGCAGGACTGTCTGTAGGATTATCAAGCCTTGGTCGAAGTCGAGTCTAGCATTCTATAGTTATATAGTTACTCTGGGTATAAGGGAACAACGTAAGGCTTCTTTTTCTCCTTACCCTCATCGATCTGAGTTCTGAGTCACCCTTATCTTTTCTACGGGATGATAGGACTAGGCTTATCTATGTCTTACTAGAACATCTCGTTGATTGCTTCCTTGTAGCCGTAGGAAAATTGTGTTCAGTTGACCAGAGTCGTTGTGCTTCCTGATTTCTTACATCGTATGTAAGTGTTGTTTTTATGTTGTAAGAAAATTGTCTTTTCTTGCAATTACAGTCGTTATGCTGTCCGAGTCATACCAGGTTTCTTCATAATTGGATGCATTTGCAAAATCCTTCTCTCCATTTTGGTTGTCTTTCCAGAATATTTGTTAGGTGGCATGCCCGACAATTCTCTAGTGTTTGTTGTAGGTTTTCTTCTAGATACCAATATTGATGCATTTGCAGTTCTTCCTCCCACTTTAGATGTTTCCTAGCCAGAATAACCGCACTAACCATCGTGTTGGGGTACTTTGCTACTCTGACATATCTTTTGTAGCCCCTAGTAAGTTGTGGTCATCCTCTAGGAAAACTACCCAGTAACCCAACTCCTTAAACCTAGTTACCCGACAGACGTGTAGAATTCATAGTGGATCTTATACCAGGCACAACCCCAATTTCCAGACGCCCATATAGAATGGCCCCACATGAGTTAGCTGAGCTTAAAACCCAACTTGATGCTTCGTTGGCAAAAGGCTTCATCCGCCCTAGCTCATCGCCATGGGGTTGCCCCGTTCTGTTTGTAACGAAGAAAGATGGAACGGAAAGGATGTACGTAGACTATCGCCCGCTAAATCTAGCGACGATAAAGAACAAATACCCACTGCCCAGGATCAATGATCTTTATGATCAACTTGCTGGATCCTCTGTGTTCTCCAAGATGGATTTGAGATTAGGCTATCATCAAATCAAAATCCGGAACAAGGACATTCCCAAGAAGGCTTTCACTACTCGATATGGTCTTTACGAGTACACCGTCATGTCCTTCGGTTTAACCAATGCCCCCGCCACATTCTCGCGCTTGATGAATTCGATCTTCATGGAGTACCTAGATAAATTTGTTGTAGTTTATCTTGATGACATTCTCATCTACTCGAAGTACGAAGAAGAGCATGCAGAACATCTTAGGATGGTATTGATGAAACTTCGAGAGCATCGCCTTTATGCCAACTTCTCTAAGTGCGAATTTTGGCTACCATAATTGACCTACTTAGGCCACGTGATTTCTACCAAAGGCATTGCAATGTAATGTTTATATTGTTGTTGTTCCGGTGTTTGCTTTGTTTGCTCGATAGAAGTGGAACCGGAACCGGAGGTCACCCCCTTTCGTTGAAGACACCGTACCGAACCTCGTCAGCAAGGCAAGCAAACCCCATTGATCATGTCTATAAAATCCTACTTCCCTCTCAGTCTCGCTTATGCATGTTTAGGAGATCACCTTGGTATCGATTATACCGCATAGTTGAACCCATATCCGATGCATGACCTATCATCTTGTCACAGTAGTAAGCAAACCACAATCCTAGCTGGCATTGGAGTTGATTGATATCATGTGGCCCCTGCAACTGTTAAAGCTTATTGCATACTTAGAGGTTACATTGAGGTTACAATAATCTGCGAGTAGGGATGGTTATAATCATGTTACTGATGAAGGAGAAACTGTGTCGGTGAATCCACCCTAATACAAGGTGAACGATGAGAGGCTGTGTAGGAGTACACAGTGCGTTGTCTCGTTGAACACCGCCTTAAGCCCGAGTTCTTGTATGGTAATCCAAGACAAAGAGTACAACCACACATTGGGCTCACTGGCCCCTCTCGGCCTAGTACCTTATTCCGTGTTAACGTCCAGGAGTCACATTAGTTCGGGCCTTCCATTTGTCATATGCGTAGAAAAAAGAGTGAGTGAAGTGTTGCATCATCTTAGATATGTGGGTGGATCTGTGAGGCAGTGAAACCATCTGTCAGAGGTGGCGTCTCGGTTGCCTACATTGTCTGAGTCCGTATTGTTGATCCGGCCGGACTCTCGAGCGGTGACAAACTCAGATAGTCGACTCCTGGAATAGACCGGTTGTGAGCGAAGTGTCGTGGTGAACATTCTCGCCGGCACCCCTTGAATGGTGACGATACCTGGCCTTAACTGATGGTCATGTGTGTGTAGTTTACACCCCTGCAGGGTTAAAAAAACTATTCGAATAGCCACGTCCGCGGTCATGGACTAGTTGGAACCTGTACCTGATTATTAGACAACTGGAATGGATACTCGAAAACTCGCAAGATAAGTGTGAGTGCTATGGCGTGTTTCCTCGCCGGGAAGTCGAGGAAGTATCCATTGTTGTGTATTGGTTGGAGACTTGGTAGTGGACTCGTGTACGCTTCTTACCTCAAGTCTGGTACTCGTAGTACAGGACTAGTGATGAGGACATCTCTACTAATGTTACACCCACATCTTCACCAACTACACATACTGGACCAGTTACTAGAGCACGTGCACGTCAACTAAATTATCAGGTATTTTCGTTTCTTGCGAATCCTTCTAATGTTCATGAACATATGATGCTGCCTAAATTAGATACTTTTGTTTTGCTTATGAATGAAGGACCTAGCATGGACAAGAAGGACGGTCATTGGAGCGGGATCAAGCATGGAGAAGAAGGTGCGCGCGCGGGAAATAACAATGGAGCTTCTAGTGGGGATTTTCGCACTTTGAAGCCACCATAAGGCATGCATGAAGGCTTGGACGAAATACACGAGATGCCACTTCATTATTTTCGTCCAAAAGCAATTATAGGTGCTGCGTCACCTTAATATTGGGCTGGGCCCATATAATTTCGAAATACCACATTATAGACTGTTTTTAGAGTCCGTATGTGTGGGGAAACCGAGTTAGGGTTGTTTTTCGGACCCCACCTCCAAGGGGTCACGAAAATCCCCTCTGTTCCCCCATATATACAGCCCTTAGGGCGTCGTTTAGACTTGGGTTTTAATTAGATTAAAGTTAGCCATAGCCGCAACTTCGAGCTCTTCGTTTGTGTCATCCGACCAGGCCAAGACCTCATTGGAACCCCAACTTTCGTAATCATTCATCTTATATTCGCAATATCCAGATTGCAATTCTTAGTTCTTGCTTGTTCTTCGATTGCTTGCAGGAATTAGACCTTCGTGGTCAGGTTGATCGTGCATCCGCGGGATCAATAACCTCTCGGAGTTGGTTTAGCGATCGCTAAGGCGCAACGTCTTCGCACGTTCGTAGTCGGGTCGTGAAAGTCTACTCCACCAAAAACGATCTCCATCATCTCATCGAAACATCGGGACACCTTCGCCTCTATCAAGTGGTATCAGATTTCCAGGTTGCTCGGTGAGATTTACCAGTTTTCATAGTCTAGATTGGTTCTGTTCTTCATACCTACAGTCCACGAAAAAGCCAACAACAAAAAATTAGGGTTAGATCATCACGTCCCAAGACAGTCCTAGCCTTTGTCCAGTTTTCTTTTCAGTACTTGCTTTGTTGAATTTACGGTTGCATCGTTGTGTCAAGTTGCTTATCTTAGCGTCTAGTTCCCTTAGAGTTTCGAGTTCTGATCACAGTTTGCCACGTCGCCGCCGCACAAGTAGTCATCCTACCACGTTCCGCTAATCCGAGTCCAGATACACCACCACGTTCCGCCAAGAAGAGTCCATATACACCACCACGTCTCACGAGTCCGAGTTGAGTTCCACCATCAGTACGGTTCCTGATCTCTCTGTAGCCAGATTAGTTTTCAGTTGTTAGAGTCGGATTTCATCAAACTTTTTCCGTACAGAGAAGGGGGGTGATTAGCAAAAAAAAAAAGAGATTTTCAGTTGTTAGAGTCGGATTTCATCAAACTTTTTCCGTACAGAGTCTGGCACGCTTTCTAGAGCAGTTTTTAGGCCAAAAGTTTCAGGGGTAAAAAATTTTCGTGCCCATACGTTCCTTAGGTCCAGAAACTCATTTTGAGACGTTCCCCACCATAGTGATTTTTTCGCACTTTTTCATCCACCGCAGTCCCGCATCGCAAAAAAAAAAAAGAGAGAGAAAAAAAATTCAGAGTGTGCTTCTCAGTTGTTTACGTGCCGCGCCGTGCTTTCGTTGGTGTTTTAGGCTCGCGTCTCTAGTACGGTCTAGCCTAGGATCAGCACAGTACCGACGTTGAGTGTTTATTCAGCTTTGCATCTCTGTTTTGATTACTGTTGAGCTTTTTGCTATCATATTTGTCAAGCCTACCTACAGCTCCACATATATTCTACTTCGTGCGGTTGACACCTCCTGGCCATCGCTCTACCACATCTCTGAGAGTTTTGACCCGTTGGTTGTACATCACCACCTGCTGCTAGGTAAGAATCGGTAAGAACAAAAGAAAAGCTTGACGGATTTGTGCTTTCCACCATCCCACATCCCATTAGTAGAAGTAGGATCATATTCCTGTGTGTTTTCTATTTCTGCTAACCATGCCAGGATCACATGATGAAATGGCGCGGGATGCACCCGATTGGGAGAACATGACAAACAAGGAGCTACATGATAAATTTGCACAAATGATGTCTGAACAGGTGAATGACATCGAGACCAGATTTACAGAGGCAATTGATGGCGTGGAAAAGATGATCGACACCAAGCTCGACGCCAAGTTTACTGAGTTGATCGCACGCCTACGTACACAGCCTGCTGCCGCTCCAGCACAGCCACAGCCACCGCCACTACCACGTGCACGACGGATTCTGTTTCCGAGAGGACAAGCTGCTGGTATTGGTGCTCCTCCTGCTGCTGCAGTACCTGCTGCTGCTGCTTCTGACGTCGGCCAGGACGACAACTACGAGGGTGATTACGAGGAGGAGGTGGAACAGGAAGCGGCCTATGAACAGCCAGCTGGACGTCCACGTCCCAACATTCGCCACGGTCGACACCAACCACCCCCTCAGGTACGCGATGATGAACATGTGCCTAAACTGAAATTGAATCTTAAGCCGTTTGAGGGTAGATATATTCCTGATGCTTATCTTACTTGGGAGTTAGAAACTGAACAACGCTTTACATGTTTACAATATCCTGAGAATAGACGTGTTACTGCTGCTGTTTGTGAATTCACGGGATTTGCATCTATTTGGTGGTCTGAACATTGTAGATTGCATGCTAATAATATTCCAACTACTTGGGCTGCTTTGAAAGATGCTATGCTTACTCGCTGGGTTCCTCCATATTATCAACGTGAATTGTTACAAAAATTACAGCGTTTGAGACAAGGAAAAAATTCTGTAGAGGAATATTATCAAGAATTACAAACTGGATTGATTAGATGTGGCCTAGTAGAGGATAGTGAAGCTATGCTTGCACGTTTTATGGGTGGTTTAAACAGGGAGATACAAACTATTCTAGAATACAAGGACTTTGCTACTATCACTCGTTTGTTTCATCTTGCTTGTAAAGCTGAACGTGAAGTGCAGGATCGACAGGCCGCTACGAGACCTAAATTTTCTGCAGGACGAAATACATCATGAACATCGCGTGGAGCTTCTACATCCACACGTCCTACTGCACCACCATCTACTTCAGCCGCTCATTCTTACAGGGAGCCACCAAAACAGCCAGCGCCACCATTCAAGGGTGCACAAAGTGGTCCAGCGGCGAGTTCTTCTTCATCCATGGCTTCCACAGGGCAACACACGAGATCGTGATATTAAATGTCGCAGGTGCCAAGGTGGAGGTCACTTCGCAAAAGACTGTCCCTCCAAGCGTGTGATGACTAATACGGCGGATGGTGGGTATGAGTCAGCGAGTGACTATGATGAGGAGACTTTAGTTCTCATTGCTCATGAGGAACAGGGTGCCCATGATGATGCTCATGATATAGAGTATATGGCTCCTGATGATGCAGATAAATATGCTAGTTTGGTTGCTCAACGGGTGTTTAGTGTGCAGGTAACGAAGGCCGAGCAAAACCAGAGGCATAATTTGTTCCACACAAAGGGAGTGGTGAAAGAACGTTCGGTTCGCATCATCATTGACGGAGGGAGTTGCAACAACTTGGCTAGCATGGAGTTGGTGGAGAAGCTATCTCTCACCACAAGACCACACCCCCATCCGTACTATATTCAGTGGTTTAACAATAGTGGTAAGATTAAGGTAACGCGTTCTGTTCGTGTGCACTTTAGCATTGTTGCATATACTGATTATGTTGATTGTGATGTGGTACCCATGCAAGCATGCTCTCTTTTACTTGGTAGACCATGGCAATTTGATAGGAATGTTGTACACCATGGTAGGACAAATCAGTTTACTCTGGTTCATCAGGATAAAAATATTGCTTTACTTCCTATGTCTCCTGAACAAATTGTGAAAGATGATCTTGCTAGAGCTAGTAAAGCTAAACAGGAGAAAAATAAGAGTGAAAATGAGATAGCAGCTAAAGAATTTGAGCAACAACATAAGACTAATAGCAAATCTTCTTCTGCTGTTTCTAATGAAATTAAATTGACTAGTCCAACTTTGCTTGCTACTAAGGTTGATATGTCATATTTGGATGTTAGTCAATATGTGTGCTATGCTTTTGTGTGCAAAGAAGCTTTGTTTTCATTTGAGGAATTGCCTCCTTCTTTGCCTCCTGTTGTCACTGACCTTTTGCAGGAATTTATTGACATCTTTCCACAAGACGTACCACCGGGATTACCACCTATTCGAGGGATTTAGCATCAGATTGACTTAATTGCCGGTGCTTCGCTGCCCAACCGTGCGCCATACCGTACCAATCCGGAGGAGACGAAGGAGATTCAGCGTCAAGTACAAGAGCTACTCGACAAAGGTTACATACGTGAATCCCTTAGTCCTTGTGCTGTTCCTGTTATATTAGTGCCAAAAAAGGATGGAACATGGCGTATGTGTGTTGATTGTCGAGCCATTAATAATATTACTATTCGTTATCGTCATCCTATTCCTCGGTTAGATGATATGCTTGATGAATTAAGTGGCTCTACCATGTTTTCCAAAGTTGATTTGCGTAGTGGATACCATCAAATTCGCATGAAATTAGGAGATGAATGGAAAACGGCATTTAAAACTAAGTTTGGATTATATGAGTGGTTAGTCATGCCTTTTGGGTTAAGTAATGCACCTAGCACTTTCATGAGATTAATGAACGAGGTTTTACGTGCTTTCATTGGACGATTTGTGGTAGTCTATTTTGATGATATACTGATTTATAGCAAATCTTTGGAGGAACATTTGGATCATTTACGTGATGTCTTTATTGCTCTACGTAATGCACGTTTGTTTGGTAACCTTGGGAAGTGCACCTTTTGCACCGACCGAGTATCGTTTCTTGGCTATGTTGTTACTCCGCAGGGAATTGAAGTTGATAAAGCCAAGATCGAGGCGATTGAGAGTTGGCCGCAGCCCAAAACGGTCACACAAGTGAGGAGTTTTCTTGGCCTCGCTGGATTCTATAGGCGTTTTGTGAGAGATTTCAGCACCATTGCTGCACCTCTCAATGAGCTTACACGTAAGGATGTGCCTTTTACTTGGGGTACCGCACAGGAAGAAGCCTTCACGATATTGAAAGATAAGTTAACACATGCTCCTTTGCTCCAACTTCTTGATTTTAATAAGACTTTTGAGCTTGAATGCGATGCTAGTGGTATTGGTTTGGGAGGTGTGTTATTACAAGATGCTAAACCTGTTGCTTACTTTTCTGAAAAATTGAGTGGGCCTAGTCTGAACTATTCTACTTATGATAAGGAATTATATGCTCTTGTTCGGACATTAGAAACTTGGCAACATTATTTATGGCCCAAAGAATTTGTTATACATTCTGATCATGAATCTTTGAAACACATAAGAAGTCAAGCAAAACTTAATCGTAGACATGCTAAGTGGGTTGAATTTATTGAGACTTTCCCTTATGTCATTAAACACAAGAAGGGGAAAGATAATATTATTGCTGATGCTTTGTCTCGTCGTTATACTATGCTTTCAAAACATGACTTCAAGATATTCGGTTTAGAGACAATCAAAGATCAATATGTACATGATGCGGAAATTAAAGATGTATTGCAGAATTGTAGAGAGGGTAGAACATGGAACAAGTTTGTGCTTAATGATGGGTTTGTGTTCCGTTCTAACAAGCTATGCATTCCAGCTAGCTCTATTCGTCTTTTGTTGTTGCAGGAGGCGCATGGAGGAGTATTAATGGGACATTTTGGCGTGAAGAAGACGGAGGACGTACTTGCTACACATTTCTTTTGGCCAAAGATGAGACGGGATGTTGAGCGTTTTGTTGCTCGCTGCACTACATGTCAAAAAGCTAAGTCACGACTCAATCCTCATGGTTTATACATGCCTTTACCTGTACCTAGTGTTCCGTGGGAGGACATATCCATGGACTTTGTTTTAGGCCTGCCTCGAACAAAGAATGGGAGGGATAGCATATTTGTTGTCGTGGATAGATTTTCTAAGATGGCACATTTTATACCATGTCATAAAAGCGATGATGCTGCTAATGTTGCTGATTTATTCTTTCGAGAGATTATTCGCTTACATGGCGTGCCCAATACTATTGTCTCGGATCGTGATACTAAGTTTCTTAGCCATTTTTGGAGATGCTTATGGGCTAAGTTGGGGACTAAACTACTTTTTAGTACTACATGTCATCCCCAAACTGATGGACAAACTGAAGTAGTCAATAAGACTTTGTCTACTATGCTTAGGGCTGTTTTAAAGAGTAACTTAAAAATGTGGGAAGAATGTTTACCTCATATTGAATTTGCTTATAATCGTTCATTTCATTCTACCACTAAAATGTGCCCTTTTGAGATTGTTTATGGTTTTCTACCTCGTGCACCTATTGATTTGCTTCCTATTTCATCTTCGGAGAAGGTTAATTTTGATGCTAAGCAACGTGCTGAATTGATATTAAAAATGCATGAGTTAACTAAAGAAAACATTGAGAAAATGAATGCTAGATACAAGCTTGCTGGTGATAAGGGTAGAAAGCATGTTGTGTTTGAACCAGGAGATCTTGTTTGGTTACATCTACGTAAAGATAGGTTTCCTGATTTCCGCAAGTCTAAGTTAATGCCACGAGCTGATGGTCCCTTTAAGGTTTTACAGAAAATTAATGATAATGCATATAAACTTGAGCTACCTGCAGATTTTGGGGTTAGTCCCACATTTAACATTGCAGATTTGAAACCTTATTTGGGAGAAGATAATGAGCTTCCGTCGAGGACGACTTCAATTCAAGAAGGGGAGGATGATGAGGACATCTCTACTAATGTTACACCCACATCTTCACCAACTACACATACTGGACCAGTTACTAGAGCACGTGCACGTCAACTAAATTATCAGGTACTTTCGTTTCTTGCGAATCCTTCTAATGTTCATGAACATATGATGCTGCCTAAATTAGATACTTTTGTTTTGCTTATGAATGAAGGACCTAGCATGGACAAGAAGGACGGTCATTGGAGCGGGATCAAGCATGGAGAAGAAGGTGCACGCGCGGGAAATAACAATGGAGCTTCTAGTGGGGATTTTCGCACTTTGAAGCCACCATAAGGCATGCATGAAGGCTTGGACGAAATACACGAGATGCCACTTCATTATTTTCGTCCAAAAGCAATTATAGGTGCTGCGTCACCTTAATATTGGGCTGGGCCCATGTAATTTCGAAATACCACATTATAGACTGTTTTTAGAGTCCGTATGTGTGGGGAAACCGAGTTAGGGTTGTTTTCGGGCCCCACCTCCAAGGGGTCACGAAAATCCCCTCTGTTCCCCCATATATACAGCCCTTAGGGCGTCGTTTAGACTTGGGTTTTAATTAGATTTAAGTTAGCCATAGCCGCAACTTCGAGTTCTTCGTTTGTGTCGTCCGACCAGGCCAAGACCGCATTGGAACCCCAACTTCTGTTAATCTTTCATCTTATATTCGCAATATCCAGATTGCAATTCTTAGTTCTTGCTTGTTCTTCGATTGCTTGCAGGAATTGACCTTCGTGGTCAGGTTGATCGTGCATCCGCGGGATCAATAACCTCTCGGAGTTGGTTTAGCGATTGCTAAGGCGCAACGTCTTCGCACGTTCGTAGTCGGGTCGTGAAAGTCTACTCCACCAAAAACGATCTCCATCATCTCATCGAAACATCGGGACACCTTCGCCTCTATCAACTAGCCAAGTCAAAGCTGGCACTTCTGCATGTTGAAACCCCACCTCCCTTTACCTTGAAACTTGAGCATGAGTAGTATAGTTCTGATGTAAATAAGTCTTGCTGAGTATGACTTTGTACTCACGTTTGCTTATTCTATGTTTTAGATGGAAACCCAGACCCCGATGGAGTCACCTTCCTGAAGCTCGACGTTGACTAAGCTAGTATAGTTCCAGACAGTAGTCTGGTCCCTCGTGGAAGAGCATGTTTGTTGAACAAGGCTTCTCTAAGCCATTTGTTAAACTTGTCTATACTCAGACCTAATTTGCTTCCGTTGTATGATGTAATGTTGATCACAGACATGTGATCTCTGTATGCTCTATGTGTAAGTCAATAAAGAAGTACTTTGTAGAGTTATGTGATGATACCTGCTATTCATACTAGACATGTGTGCTGCGTGTATGATTATAACATGCATGTCTTAGTATGGGTTTTCGAGACCTTAGTTGTGATCTTGCTGGCGGTCTTTTATACACCAAGTGGCCCTTAGATGTGCGCAGCTTGGGGCATCGCGATGCGATTGCTCGTGACTCTGTCACGTGGCACACTTTTTTGTATGATCGAGCCCGCCCTAGACCCCGACTAAGTGATCGGGCTGGAGTTTGTTGATGTAAGGGTTATGATTCAATCGATAACATGGTTGAGGCGACTTGTCTATGAGTATGGGATTTCACCACCAATAATCATTTAGACTTGTGAGCGGGCGATGACGACCCATCTCAGTTGATCATCCGGCCTGGATGAAATGTCCCTCACGTACGATGCTTTCTGAGAGTGTTCTGTGCTTGGCCTTGTCTGCTTAGACAAGTGGGTATGGCTCTCGGCTCTCCATGTGATTGAGTTGTGACTGGAATTACATACGCATATTCTGGGTCCCGACACCGGCGGCATCCGTGATGGAATCTCGACCTAGCCTATAAAACCCGAGCCCCCTATTGCTTCTGGCCATCCCATCCACCCCCACCTCCCTCTAATCGAGCACAACGGCAAGCAGCGCCCGCCGGGGAGGCCCCTGGCAGTGGATCTCACCGGAGCCCCGCCGTGAGGACTCCATCGTTTCGAGCCGCCTCCGGTGCTCCCCTAGAACCTTCCTTGCCTCCCCTAGTCTCTCCTCCCTCTGGTGGTTCTAACCAGACACTCGCATTGGGCAACCGTGCAGGTTCACCCAACTCCGACGAGCCCCCTCCGAGCCAGAAGCTTGAGAAGAGCCCCACCTCGCCCTCTAGACGCCGTTCCCCACGATATGGGTACGACCATGCTCGCCGTGACCTCCTCCGTCGACTGGTGTAGGCTAGTGCCGCCAACACACTACTAGGGAATGCCCTTTTAGTGGCGCCCTTTTTTGTGTTTAGTGGCGCATTAGGGATGCGCCACTAACTACAAGCCACTAATAAGGGCTTAGAGGTGGCGCATTCTGGATGCGCCACCCCTAAGGCTCTTAGGCGTGGCGCATCTCAGAATGCGCCACATCTAAGCTCTTAGGGGTGGCGCATTCTGGTATGCGCCACGCCTAAGGGCCTTAGGGGTGGCGCGTTCACAGTGCGCCACTAAACCCTGACAAAATGCGCCACTAAAGAATTACAGAAAACAAAAAAAAGAATTACAGAAAAGAATAAAAGCATTACAGATATTTTTATTATATTACAGAAATGCTTGTTGCTTGTCTCACTAGTAAATCTGCTACTGTTTGTTATTTGTACGTAAACGGAGGCACGACCTCATACAAAATGGAGGCATGACTATATAAAAAACGGAGGCACTTTCTCATACAAAACGGAGGCACGAACTCATATAAAACGGAGGCACGACCTCATACAAAACAGAGGCACGACTTCTTATAAAAGGGCGGCACGACCTCATACAAAACTGAGGCACGACCTCATATAAAATAGAGGCACGACCTCATACAAAACCGAGGCATGACTTCTTATAAAACGGAGGCACGACCTCATACATGTCGTGCCTCCGTTTTATAAGAAGTCGTGCCTCCGTTTTGTATGAGGTCGTGCCTCTGTTTTATATGAGGTCGTGCCTCCGTTTTGTATGAGGAAGTGCCTCCTTTTCTTATATAGTCATGCCTCCGTTTTGTATGAGGTCGTGCCTCCGTTTTATATGAGATTGTGCCTCCTTTTACGTACAAATAACAAATAGTAGAAGATTTACTAGTGAGACAAGTTTTATTGTGGATGATTGTTGGTTGTTGGATGGCATTTGAAGGGCCGATGCATGGCCGCATGTTACGGTACTGTTCACCGGTGACATGCCATTGGCATGTCACTGGATCTCTGTCCCATCATCATATATGGAGTAAGTTTCTAGCAATTTCTTAACAATTTCTAGTAAGAAAACAAACACATGTGCAGGATTCCTTAACAATTTCTAACAAACACATGGAAGAAAACATATGCATCATCATATATGGACCAAGAATCTCAAATCCCCTCTCTGTTTTCTTTGAATAACAAGGGAAGTAAGAAGGGGGCAGGGATGGAGATGGAAGCGTCGAGGGGGATCACCTCGGGGGCGTCGGGGTGGCGGCTCCGGTGGCGTCGAGGGGCTCCAGTGGCGGCGAGCGGCTCCTGTGGCGGGGAGCGGACCCTCCGCGGTGGCGTAGAGAAGCGGCTCCTCCGCGGTGGCGTCGAGGGGCGGCTCCGGCATCGGCGGAGAGGACGGTGGCGGCTAGGGCTCGAGAGGGGATCTTGCTCGAATGGGTACTGTGACGAGCAAGGGGGAGGGGGCCGTGGAGGTTAAGGCTTAGGGGTGGCGCATTTTGCCAGAATGCGCCACCAAGAGGTTCCCTATGCGTGGCGCATTCCGCCGAAATGCGCCACGCATAAGGAACCTCTTGGTGGCGCATTCTGGTAAAATGCGCCACCCCTAAGCACATTTAGTGGCGCATTTATGAAAGATGCGCCACCCCTAAGAGTTTTTTAATTTTTTTTATTAATTGTACTAGCTATCTATCTGGTTTTTTATCGCTGCTAGTTTTTTTATCGCTACTAAATATTTTTAAGGAGTTAGGCATGATGCTTTAATTGTGTATAAAAGTGGTCAAACTTTATTAAGATTGACTTTGACCAAATCTTATATGCGGAGTAAAAAGAAACGGAGGGAGTACTTCGATTGTGATCATATCGATCCACGTACCATGCCTTAACCGTGTCGTCGCCGAACCAATTCCACAAACACAAGGTGTAGCGGCATTTGGAAACATAAGATTGTGATCATCAATTAGAAAGTGCATATTAAATCCATGCATACACAAAGTGATCATGAATTACAAAATATTTTTCTTGAATTTGGAGCTAGCTATCTAGCTATCATTTCCTCACAATCTTCTTCTTGCCCTTCTTTGTCGTGGTTGAATAATTTAGGCCCAGGACGCCTTCACTTTTCCTCTTGAACGGGAGGAGACCTTTCTTCGGTAGGGTTGTGGTGTATGTATCCTGAGCGGCGTAGTCATCCTCCATCTTCGGGTCGCCGTACTTGTCAAAGTCTTGCTCGTTGGCGACTCCATCCATTCCGATGATGTTTCTTTTGCCTCTCCTCACTACAACGCGGCTCGGCTTTGATGGGTCGGTAATGAAGAAGCATTGGTCCACTTGGCTAGCCAGTACCCATGGCTCATTTTTCGCGGTGACGTTTGCGCCCGCAGACTTGGATTTGGCTTCGGGTATAACCATGGTGGTGAAGTACCGGTCTTCTTTTACGACGCTCTTGGCCCATCTCACACGGAACATCGGCACCTTCTCTCCACAGTAGTCGAGCTCCCATATGTCCTCGATCCTTCCATAGAATCTTTCCTTGACGTCATCGGTGTAGAATATCCCCGTTACCCCTGAGTTCTGGTAATCGCAGTTATTGTCCTTTTCCTCCGTGTAAAATGTGTAGCCGTTGATATCATACGCTTGATAGGTCATCAGGTTGCGTGCGGCACCCTGTGACAAGGTGAATATCATCCTTTCGTCCTTGAAAGCGTTCCTTCGCGGGGGATTAGCACGAAGCTCGTCCCTGAACCAAGTCATGAAACCGTAGTTGTGCTCTTTGATTAGCCGTGGATCTCGGTCCGTTATCTGCAGGCCCTGGTCACTGTACTTCTTCCTGATTAAATCCTTGTGCTTTACTATCCAAGGATCGACCAGCTGGATGTGTTGTAGCGCGACTAGGCTTGCTCTTTCAAAGTCAATGTCTCGACCGTCAAAGTTGACATGCATTGCGCGGCTTCCCTCGTGGTGACCACACCCATCGGTCCTGCCAAAGTGCTTGTTGACGGCCAGACCAACAGGGTTCTCGGTGTTGAGGTAATTAGTGCAAAAAGAGATGCACTCTTCGGTTAGAAAGCCCTTCGCTATGCTTGCATCTGGAAGGGACCTGTTACGAACGTATTTTTTGATGTGTCCATTCATCCTTTCGAACGGCATCATGCTGCGCAGAAACGCAGGCCCGAGTTGGACGATATCCTCCACGACGTGGATCAGAAGATGCACCATAATGTCGAAGAACGCGAGCGGGAAATAGATCTCAAGCTCGCATAGTATGAGCACGATCTCCTCCTGTAGCCTTTTGAGTTGCGTAGCGCAAATCGACTTCCGAGAGATGACGTCAAAAAAGTTGCAAAGGCCAAACAACGTTTTACGGACGTGCTCGTCCATTATCCCTCGCGTCGCAACCGGGAGAATCTGCGTCATCAGCACGGCACAGTCGTGAGATTTCATCCCGCTGAAACGCTGCTTCCCCTCGTCTAAGTATCTGCTTATCTTCCCCGCGTAGCCGTTCGGAAATTTTACTCCTATGAGGAAGTGGATAAACTGCTTGATCTCCTCCTCGCACAGAGTGAAGCATGCCGGGGGGCAGTGATCAATACTGGTCTTCTTCTTGGTCGTCCTTTTTCGTTTGTGAGAGTTTTGCGTTTCCGTATCCTCTTCCTCCTCCGGCTCATCATCGTCGTCACTAGGGGGGGTGAAGTTCCCTCCTGATGCCCATAAATTTCAAGTCATTCCTTACTTTTCGCCCGTCCTTGGTCTTCTCCGGCATGTTGAGCAGCGTGCCAAAGAAGCTCTCGCACACGTTCTTTGTGATATGCATTAGATCAAGGCTATGAGGACTGCGGAGTAGACTCCAGTATTCCAAATCCCAGAAAACAGACCTCGCTTTCCATACCCTCATCAACGGCTGAGTCTTCTTTTTTTTCTTTCCCGGTGCGGGGCACTCTTTCCAAGTTTTCAGCAAGTTGTCGATTTCTTTGCCGCTCCTTCGAGCTGGGGGTGCTCGGAGCTCCTCGCTTCCATCGAACAGATATCCCTGTTTTCTCCACGCGTGTTTCTTGGGAAGCCACCTCCGAGACCCCTGGAACACGGTTTTTCAAGATCCGGGATCTTTTGGTAGCTGGCGGTACGTTGTATTATCCATGCACCTAACGCATGCACAGAATCCTTGGACCACCTACCCTGAGAAATATCCGTATCCGAGATAGTCGTGCACCGTTGTGATCACCGCGACTTTCATTGGGAAGTATTCTTTTGCCGCGGCGTCCCACGTATTGACTCCGTCTTTCCATAACGTTTCTAGCTCCTCTTTCAACAGCTGCAGATATAGATTGAGGTCCGTACCTGGTTGTTTCGGCCCTTGAACTAGCATACACATTGTTATGTACTTTTTCTTCATGCACTTCCAGGGGGAAGGTTGTATATGCATACAAACACGGGCCAGGTACTGTGTGTGCTGCTCTGGCCGCCAAACGGATTGACTCCATCGGCGCTCACACCAATCCTGAGGTTCCTTGGTTCTTTCCCAAAATCTGGGTATTCGAGGTCCAACGCAGTCCATTGGCTACCATCTGAAGGGTGCCTCAGCATGTCCTCCTTTTCCGGATCCGGGTTCGGGTCATCCTATTTTAGCTTCTTTCTATCCGCGTGCCAGGTCATGAGCTTTGCTTCCTCGGGATCTACGAAATACCTCTGCAGACGAGGAGTGATCGGAAAGTACCATACCACTTTTCTAGGAACTTTCTTCCCTCTCTTCTATCGACTAACACCGCACACCGAACATGTGGTTTTATCTTCGTCCTCACCCCGATAGATCATGCAATCATTTATGCAGACATGGTATTTAACGTGCGGAAGATCAAGAGGGCAAAGGACTTTCTTGGCCTCAGCGATACTAGTTGGGCACGTGTTTCCCTTCGAAAGACGATCGTGCCAGAATGCCATGTTATCATCGAAGCTTTCGTCAGTCCATTTGTGTTTTGCCTTCATTTCCATAGCCCCAAGTGTTACATTCAAGCGGGTATCCCCGTCGTTGCATCCTTCGTACAACTTCGTAATCGCGTCTTTCTCGAGTTGCGCCATCTTGGCTTTCTCTCTAGCTGCACCTCTTGCGTTCAATGCCTCTTTGACAAGCAGCTCTTGAACATGAGGGTCCCGCACCCAGCTTGAATCCTCATCATGTCCGACATCTTGATCTTCATGTCCGGCATCTTGATCTACATGATCCGCTTCGGCATCTTCTTCATGATCATGTACGGGATGCTCTTCGTCATCTCGCCCGCCGCTGTTTTCTGGTTGCCCTTCCTCATTTACTAGCGCCCCACCATTGACATCCTCCTCCTCACCAGCTTCATCACTTATCCATCGTGTGTAGCCATCCATCAAACCATTACACTTCAGGTGTCTTTGCAATATTCCGGAATCAGGCTCGGTCACGCACTGCAGTTTGCATCTCCGACACGGACATCTTATATCCGACCTATTATTCCTTAGCATGTCGTTTGTCGCACATTGCATCCACCTAGCCACGGTGATATCGCTCAGCATCTCGCGTACCATGGTCGATCACCTGCGTGCAAGGAGAGAGCAACACAATTATATATCATAGTCGTCGCCGGAAAAATTCGGCATGACCTTCCCTAATAATGCATGGGAGCATGCGGAGAGTGCGCCAGAAATTTGCCGAAACGGAAATGAATCGACATTTCGGCAAAACATTTGCCACTCAAGATACACATATACATCAAACCACCAGAAGCTTCACATATACATCAAACCACCACAAGCTTCACATATACATCAAACCCAAGCTTCACATATACAACAAACCTCAAGCTAATAAAGGCAAGTATATGGGTCATAAATGGAACAAAAAAGTTTGGGAGGAGGTCCACTTACTTCAATATGAAACAAAATAGATGTAATGCCAAGTATCGATGGATAAATGGAAGAAATGAGGTTGGGAGGAGGAGAAAACCGAATAGATCTAGGGTGAGAAGAGTGGATCTAGTTTGAGAATTGTGTGGAGTGAATGAGATGTGGTAGGTGGGCCACCCATAAGGTTCTTAGGGGTGCCGCATATTGCTAGATGCGCCACGTATAAGATCATCTAGGCTGGAGTAGATAAGGGCAACTCTAGGCATTTAGTGGCGCATATAGCAAGTGAGTGGTGGCGCATTGGTGAAATGCGCCACCCCTAAGCTCTTATGGGTGGCGCATTAGAGAAATGCGCCACCCCTAAGGACCTTATGGGTGGCGCATTTACAGAATGCGCCACCCCTAAGCTCTTAGGGGTGGCGCATTCTGTGTATGCGCCACTCATAAGGTTCTTAGGGGTGGCGCATATTGCTAGATGCGCCACGTATAAGATCATCTAGGCTGGCCCACTCTTAGGGGTGGCGCACTGGAAAATAATGCGCCACCCATAAGACCTTATGAGTGGCGCATTATTTTCCAGTGTGCCACCCCTAACAGATGGTGGCGCATGGCTTTCTATATGCGCCACTAATAAGCTTTCCATGTATAGCTATTTTCCTAGTAGTGGCAGGGTCTCACTGCCGGTGAACTTCCTCGCCGGAGCCGTCGGGCCCTGCAACCCTTTCTCTCTCAGTCAAACTGACTGGCAGGCCCCACCTGCTAGTGACTCAGCCCCCCCTCGAACCGTTTTTCAAGTGGAGGCGCCCTGCAGAAGTACGCCTTCGGCGTGGCCCTCCACAGAAATTCCTGGAAAATTAATTCAAAATCATTTAAAATGAAATTTTGACAAAACTTTGACCACTAATATCTCCTAAACTACAAGGCCAATTGAGTTGATTCTTTTTTCTAAATTTTTGTCTTGAGCTCCTCTTCAAGTTGGCAAAGTTTGGGGGCTTGACTCTCTGTCTAGGTCCACTAGACAGAAAGTTTATTCACTTGACTTATTTTTCTTTGCCAATTGTTTTTATTTTCAGAAGGTGACCAAAGTGCTTGCAGGAGACCAGGACTTCAAGGACACTCCATTTGACCAAGGCAAGCCACAAAATTCTTGTCATGAGGAGCTTGAGTTGCCATTTGATGATTTGGTTCATTTAATTGGGATTTTTTCCTTTAATTTAATTGCTAATTAAATTATCATTCCATGCCAAGTTGAGTTGCTATAACCATTCCATGTCCACTGATCATGTACATGCCCCTAGGTTCATATTATAATCATGTTAATTTTATCATGCTTATGCCGGTATTTGTTCATGTGTTGATAAGGTTCCTACTTGAATGCCCATGTTCATTTAGTTCATACCATGCCATGTTAGTTGTGGCACTTGCTTGATGGTAGAATTATGTTCATGCCATGTTACCATATACCTTTCTTGTTGCAAGAACTAATTGTTGGAATCTGGTGAACAAATGCCTACTGGCAAACAGAAAATCATCGATCCCCATAAACACACGGATCGTCGTCGAGTCTCCACGTGAAACGTCGATCATCATACCTGTTGTCAATCAAGAACCCTGAAAAGAGTTTGGGGGTAGTATCATGAGTACAAAAGTACTCAGCATCCAACTGTAGTGGTCAACTGACCCAGCAAGGACTTCATCACTCGTCATTCTAGGACAACTAGTAGTTTACGGTAAGGATGGGGTAAGTGGTGAGGTTGCTGCCTGTAACAGCCCAGTTTTCACAAAAATTTAAAAAATTGTTTTCGGTGTGAATTGTTTGATTGTCTGATTTGTTTGCGGTGTTTGCATCCCCGATTTATCGATCGGCGATTATTTTCCCCCTCTTATCTCGTATCAGACGGAGACCGACCCTTGCCACCCTGACACTCGACCTTTGCGACACCGGGTTTCACCCGATCACCGTCGCGAAAACCGCACGAGACCAGCCGCAGCCAACGAAACGAAAAACCCCGTTTAATAATTAAACGGGTTATTTTTATAGCGCGCCGGAACGTGTTTTCGGAACGGTTCCAGCGCGAGGTGACCGCCTCCGGCTCGACGCGACGATCGCGCAGTTCGAAGTTTTACCCGAATCAGAGGTACTGCGGACCCCCGACGGTCAGAAACGTGAGTACCGTGCGCGCGAGAGAAAAACCGGAGATGTTTTTGCAAACTGCCAGCCACCGGGGCTATATAAAGACCACCACACTCCCACCCATTTCTAGGGTTTCCCTAGCCAAAATTTGCAGCCACCCCCCTCCACTTTGCCCAGTTTTACCCCAAAATCCCCATTTTTCGCAGCAGTTCCAGCCCAGCAGATCTGGACCATCAGATCGCCCGATCTGACGGCCGAGATCGCCTCCCACCAACCTCCATCTCCCTCCTCTCTCTCCAGCCATGAAGTAGCCGTCGCCTCCGTGCCCGTGGGCAGCCTCGCCGCCGCCGCCGGCCAGCAGCAGCCAGCCGGGCCGCCTCCCATCTCCTTCCTCGCGCCTCCTCCTCCCTCTCTCCTTTTCCCCTCTCTCCCATCTCCTTCCCTCACCTCTCCTCCCTGTCTTCTCCCGCAGGCCATGGCTGCCGCAATGAAGAGCTCGAGGCCGCCGACCTCTGGACCGCGCCGTGCGCCGCCTCCCCCCGGATCCGCCGCCCCAGCCTCGCCCCCACGCCGCCTTACCTCCCCGTCCGCCTCTGTCCCGTGCAGGAACCCCGACGAGCAGCCGCCATGGCCGCCGGCCACGAGCTCGGCCGCCGCGCCACTCCAACTCCGAGCCGCCGCCAGCGCCTCCTCCACGGCCTCCCTCGAACGCCCCAGCCTCACCGCCTCCGGATCCGGCCTCCTCGCGCCACCTCGCCTGCTTGTTGTCGCCGCCCGGTGACCTCCGCCCCGACGCCAGTTCCCGTCGGGAACGACTGGAGTCCCGTGCGCCTCCAACCGCTGGTGCCAGCTGGGCCGGCGCAGCCCCAGCGACCCACTCCAGCGCCGCAGCCCACCGAGCCGCCAGCCCAGCCAGCCTCCGCCCCAGGCCAGTTGGGCCAAGCCCAAACGTGAGGCCCAAAACCTTTTTTTTTGTTGTTGTTAAAACCTGCTGAAAACGACTAAGTCCTGTGTATATTTGCTGCTTATCTGTTTTTGCGATGAAGTTTGCGAGTGATCTGTAGCTCCGATGAACGTGCCCCCAAAACTAAAGTTTCTCAGAATTGTGTGTACTTTAATTCATCTTTTGTGAGCATTTGCATTTGAGATCCTCTAGATTGTGTAATTGTGTGCTGAACAGGGCATCATGCCGTTAAACTGCTACAAATTCCTGTTATGTGCTGCTATTATTATTTTGTTGCAACTTTGCATGATGATTGTGACTAATCCATGAGGCCTATTGCATTGATTCTTTCTCCTATGTGTTAAGCATCATGTGTACTTCAATTCCATGCTTTAACTTGCCATGTTTGGGTGTTTTAGCTGTATTAAATCTTGATCCAAAGTGGTGATCCTGATGTTATTGTGCTGCTCTTGCTTGCTAATAAAAATAATAAAATATTGTTTAGGGCAAAACAGTACCAAATGCAATAAATATCGTGGGGTCCGTAATAGTTGCCATGTATAGGTTTTACCCCCCACTTAAAGTGACTAGATTAGATAGTTTATTCATGCTTCACCTCTTGTCATGTTTGTGTGCTATGCCATGCTTGCTTGAGTTTCCATGATAACAACCTTAGTTGCTCACCTGTAGCTAAGCAACTTGAACCACCGTAAACGTGCGGTATTCGTCGTGTGTGGCCGATACCCCACTTAAACTGTTAGTAACCGTTCTCGACGATAGATCTGTATCGCGTTACCGTGTCGTGTGATGTCTTCTTGATCTTGTGTTGCTCCGTAGTAATAGATGCTTGCTCGTTGATTGCTTTCCAGTGTTTATCGTCTTGTGTGCTTCCGCGGGTACCTCTCGGAGACGATGCGAGCTTGCGATCGACTACACCTTCGGAACCCGACTTATCAACAGGCAAGGACTATACATTACTTATGATCCATTCTATTTCAACCAGCGGTTTGCATGCTACTCTAGGATAGGCTCGATGTTTGATCCTACCACATGTTTACAGCCTCTTTCAAACCGATACAGCCATGTCCCTTCCTAGCAAACCTTGTACTGCTATGTTACTATTGCTCGTTGCTCAGCCCCTGCTTAGTATGCATGCTTATGATGCTACGATGTTACCCTGTTACTCCTGGGTTTGGGATATCACATTATTATACTGTTGTTGATGATATGATTATTATAATGTTGACTATATTCGATGAAGGATGGAAGGTTTAGGCTATCCCGCCCCGACGCTTTGTTCCATTCGAGTCACCTAGGACCCGAGTTCCGGGTATTGGTTTTAAGACTGAGCGTGCCTAATCGCGTGTGGGATTTTATGTGGTCCCCTCTTCTTACCTACCTAGCTTCAAACATTTCTAGAGGTGGCCCAAGCTGATTTACCATTTGAAACCGTGTGTGTGCTGGTCAGCTGCTAGTAGTTTTCAAACAACTCGGGCCAACGGAGACTTAGTTTGATAGAGGCGAAGGTGTCCCGATGTTTCGATGAGATGGTGGAGATCGATTATGGTGGAGGCAACTTTCACGATCCGACTACGAACGTGCGAAGACGTTGCGCCTTAGCGATCGCTAAACCAACTCCGAGAGGTTATTGATCCCGCGGATGCACGATCAACCTGACCACGAAGGTCTAATTCCTGCAAGCAATCGAAGAACAAGCAAGAACTAAGAATTGCAATCTGGATATTGCGAATATAAGATGAATGATTACGAAAGTTGGGGTTCCAATGAGGTCTTGGCCTGGTCGGATGACACAAACGAAGAGCTCGAAGTTGCGGCTATGGCTAACTTATATCTAATTAAAACCCAAGTCTAAACGACGCCCTAAGGGCTGTATATATGGGGGAACAGAGGGGATTTTCGTGACCCCTTGGAGGTGGGGTCCGAAAACAACCCTAACTCGGTTTCCCCACACATACGGACTCTAAAAACAGCCTATAATGTGGTATTTCGAAATTACATGGGCCCAGCCCAATATTAAGGTGACGCAGCACCTATAATTGCTCTTGGACGAAAATAATGAAGTGGCATCTCGTGTATTCCGTCCAAGCCTTCATGCATGCCTTATGGTGGCTTCAACGTGCGAAAATCCCCACTGGAAGCTCCACTGTACTTTCCCCCGCGCGCACCTTCTTCTCCATTCTTGATCCCTCTCCAATGACCATCCTTCGTGTCCATGCTAGGTCCTTCATTTATAAGCAAAACAAAAGTATCTAATTTAGGCAGCATCATATGTTCATGAACAATAGAAGGATTCGCAAGAAACGAAAGTACCTGATAATTTAGTTGACGTGCACGTGCTCTAGTAACTGGTCCAGTATGTGTAGTTGGTGAGGGTATGGGTGTAACATTAGTAGGGATGTCCTCATCATCCTCCCCTTCTTGAATTGAAGTCGTCCTCGACGGAAGCTCATCATCTTCTCCCAAATAAGGTTTCAAATCTGCAATGTTAAATGTGGGACTAACCCCAAAATCTGCAGGTAGCTCAAGTTTATATGCATTATCATTAATTTTCTGTAAAACCTTAAAGGGACCATCAGCTCGTGGCATTAACTTAGACTTGCGCAAATCAGGAAACCTATCTTTACGTAGATGTAACCAAACAAGATCTCCTGGTTCAAACACAACATGCTTTCGACCCCTATCACCAGCAAGCTTGTATCTAGCATTCATGCGCTCAATGTTGTCTTTAGTTAACTCATGCATTTTTAATATCAATTCAGCACGTTGCTTAGCATCAAAATTAACCTTCTCCGAAGATGGAAGAGGCAGCAAATCAATAGGTGCACGAGGTAGAAAACCATAAACAATCTCAAAAGGGCACATTTTAGTGGTAGAATGCACTGAACGATTATAAGCAAATTCAATATGAGGTAAACATTCTTCCCACAGTTTCAAGTTACTTTTTAAAACAGCCCTAAGCATAGTAGACAATGTCCTATTGACCACTTCAGTTTGTCCATCAGTTTGGGGATGACATGTAGTACTAAAAAGTAGTTTAGTCCCCAACTTAGCCCATAAGCATCTCCAAAAATGGCTAAGAAACTTAGTATCACGATCCGAGACAATAGTATTGGGCACACCATGGAAACGAATAATCTCTCCAAAGAATAAATCAGCAACATTAGCAGCATCATCGCTTTTATGACATGGTATAAAATGTGCCATCTTAGAAAATCTATCCACGACAACAAATATGCTATCCCTCCCCTTCTTTGTTCGAGGCAAGCCTAAAACAAAGTCCATGGATATGTCCTCCCACGGAACACTAGGTACAGGTAAAGGCATGTATAAACCATGAGGATTGAGTCGTGACTTAGCTTTTTGACATGTAGTGCAGCGAGCAACAAAACGCTCAACATCCCGTCTCATCTTTGGCCAAAAGAAATGTGTAGCAAGTACGTCCTCCGTCTTTTTCACGCCAAAATGTCCCATTAATCCTCCTCCATGCGCCTCCTGCAACAACAAAAGACGAATAGAGCTAGCTGGAATGCATAGCTTGTTAGAACGGAACACAAATCCATCATTAAGCACAAACTTGTTCCATGTTCTACCCTCTCTACAATTCTGCAATACATCTTTAAATTCCGCATCATTTACATATTGTTCTTTGATTGTCTCTAAACCGAATATCTTGAAGTCAAGTTGTGAAAGCATAGTATAACGACGAGACAAAGCATCAGCAATAATATTATCTTTCCCCTTCTTGTGTTTAATGACATAAGGGAAAGTCTCAATAAATTCAACCCACTTAGCATGTCTACGATTAAGTTTTGCTTGACTTCTTATGTGTTTCAAAGATTCATGATCAGAATGTATAACAAATTCTTTGGGCCATAAATAATGTTGCCAAGTTTCTAATGTCCGAACAAGAGCATATAATTCCTTATCATAAGTAGAATAGTTCAGACTAGGCCCACTCAATTTTTCAGAAAAGTATGCAACAGGTTTAGCATCTTGTAATAACACACCTCCCAAACCAATCCCACTAGCATCGCATTCAAGCTCAAAAGTCTTATTAAAATCAGGAAGTTGGAGCAAAGGAGCATGTGTTAACTTATCTTTCAATACCGTGAAAGCTTCTTCCTGTGCGGTACCCCAAGTAAAAGGCACATCCTTGCGTGTAAGCTCATTGAGAGGTGCAGCAATGGTGCTGAAATCTCTCACAAAACGCCTATAGAATCCAGCGAGGCCAAGAAAACTCCTCACTTGTGTGATCGTTTTGGGCTGCGGCCAACTCTCAATTGCCTCGATCTTGGCATGATCAACTTCAATTCCCTGCGGAGTAACAACATAGCCAAGAAACGACACTCGGTCGGTGCAAAAGGTGCACTTCCCAAGGTTACCAAATAAACGTGCATTACGTAGAGCAATAAAAACAGCACGTAAATGATCCAAATGTTCCTCCAAAGATTTGCTATAAATCAGTATATCATCAAAATAGACTACCACAAATCGTCCAATGAAAGCACGTAAAACCTCGTTCATTAATCTCATAAAAGTGCTAGGTGCATTAGTTAACCCAAAAGGCATGACTAACCACTCATATAATCCAAACTTAGTTTTAAATGCCGTTTTCCATTCATCCCCTAATTTCATGCGAATTTGATGGTATCCACTACGCAAATCAACTTTGGAAAACATGGTAGAGCCACTTAATTCATCAAGCATATCATCTAGCCTAGGAATAGGATGACGATAACGAATAGTAATATTATTAATGGCTCGACAATCAACACACATACGCCATGTTCCATCCTTTTTAGGCACTAATATAACAGGAACAGCACAAGGACTAAGGGACTCACGTATGTAACCTTTGTCGAGTAGCTCTTGTACTTGACGCTGAATCTCCTTCGTCTCCTCCGGATTGGTACGGTATGGCGCACGGTTGGGCAACGAAGCACCGGGAATTAAGTCAATCTGATGCTCAATCCCTCGAATAGTTGGCACGCTTTTTTTTTTTTTTTTTTTTTTTTTTTTTGGAAATCACCCTCTTCTACGTACGACAAAAGATTGGTGAAATCCGACTCTAATCAACTCAAAACTATTCTGGCTACGGGGATATCAGGAACCGTACTGATGGTGGAACTCAAGTCGGACTCGTGAGACGTGGTGGTGTATATGGACTCTGCTTGGCGGAAAGTGGTGGTGTAACTTGACTTGGATTGGCGGAACGTGGTAGGATGACTACTGGTGCGGCGGCGACGTGGCAAACTGTGATCAGAACTCGAAACTCTAAGGGAACTAGACGCTAAGATCAGCAACTCGACACGACGATGTAACCGCAAATTCAACAATGCAAACTAATGTAAAGAAAACTGGACAAAGGCTCGGACTGTTTTGGGACGTGATGATCTAACCCTAATTTTTTTTTTGTTGGCTTTTTCGTGGACTGTAGGTATGAAAAACAGAACCAATCTAGACTACGAAAACTGGTAAATCTCACCGAGCAACCTGGAAATCTGATACCACTTGATAGAGGCGAAGGTGTCCCGATGTTTCGATGAGATGGTGGAGATCGATTATGGTGGAGGCAACTTTCATGATCCGACTACGAACGTGCGAAGACGTTGCGCCTTAGCGATCGCTAAACCAACTCCGAGAGGTTATTGATCCCGCGGATGCACGATCAACCTGACCACGAAGGTCTAATTCCTGCAAGCAATCGAAGAACAAGCAAGAACTAAGAATTGCAATCTGGATATTGCGAATATAAGATGAATGATTACGAAAGTTGGGGTTCCAATGAGGTCTTGGCCTGGTCGGATGACACAAACGAAGAGCTCGAAGTTGCGGCTATGGCTAACTTATATCTAATTAAAACCCAAGTCTAAACGACGCCCTAAGGGCTGTATATATGGGGGAACAGAGGGGATTTTCGTGACCCCTTGGAGGTGGGGTCCGAAAACAACCCTAACTCGGTTTCCCCACACATACGGACTCTAAAAACAGCCTATAATGTGGTATTTCGAAATTACATGGGCCCAGCCCAATATTAAGGTGACGCAACACCTATAATTGCTCTTGGACAAAAATAATGAAGTGGCATCTCGTGTATTCCGTCCAAGCCTTCATGCATGCCTTATGGTGGCTTCAACGTGCGAAAATCCCCACTGGAAGCTCCACTGTACTTTCCCCCGCGCGCACCTTCTTCTCCATTCTTGATCCCTCTCCAATGACCATCCTTCGTGTCCATGCTAGGTCCTTCATTTATAAGCAAAACAAAAGTATCTAATTTAGGCAGCATCATATGTTCATGAACAATAGAAGGATTCGCAAGAAACGAAAGTACCTGATAATTTAGTTGACGTGCACGTGCTCTAGTAACTGGTCCAGTATGTGTAGTTGGTGAGGGTATGGGTGTAACATTAGTAGGGATGTCCTCATCATAGTTCCTCTATTGGTCCACACTTGGTGAGCTAAGGGTCCCCTGATGTCAGGTGTGATTTCCCGACCTTAGCCTTACGGAAGAGTCCAATCCGAGAGCGTGGCCAGCTTTTGGATTGGGTGTCGACTCCCCGGGGGCCACCCGGATTTGTGCGTTGTTAGTTAGAGGGACCTGTCGTTTCGGATCTCTTGGAACTAAATCATAAAATGGTTGCCTATAATGGGTAGCAACTGAGAGAGATGGGCGAGCATGCGACGCCTCGTAATGGGCAGTTGGTACACCCCTGCAGGGTTAAATCTTTTCGAGAAGCCGTGTCCACGGTTATGAACGACTTGAGACCTACTCCTTGTTCATAGACAACAACAACTGAGATAATCTTAATATAACTTGATCAACGTGTGTGTGCCTTGACTGCTTCTTCTTCGTCGGGATGCGAAGAGGAGGACAAGGATAGGATAGGTGTTATGTTTGCGTAGTAGTTGATAGCAAGACTTGTTGGAGGCGATTCCTCATCGAACGCTTGGCTTCTTATCTTACTCTTTAGATCGTTAGCCTCTTCATAAATGCTAGTGCGGCAGCAACCTTACCACTTACCCCTTCCTTACCGTCAACTACTAGTTGTCCTAGAATGACAAGTGATGAGGTCCTTGCTGGGTCAGATGACCACTACAGTTGGATGCTGAGTACCTCTGTACTCATGATACTACCCCCAAACTCTTTTCAGGGTGCTTGATCGACAACAAGTACGGTGATCGACGCTTCGCGTGGAGACTCGACGACGACTAGTTAGGCGGATCCCGGCGGAGGGCCTGGACCCGTGTGGTTATGGGATCGATGTTTTTCTCTTTGCCACTAGGCATTTGCTTGTAGTCTGTACTCAGACATATATCTTCCACTGTTGTATTTTATTTAAGGCAGTTGTATGCCGATTGTATGAGATGTTGTATCCTTGTATCTGTAATGTTGTGATATCATGTTGGAAATCCGGGGCATATGGCTTTGTCATATGTCGCGGTGGGACCGATATGTGCTTCGTCCCCGGATCTGGGTGGAAACACCTAGATCTGGAACAGTACCGCATATCGGGCCTTACGCTGCCGCACTAGCATTTATGAAGTGGCTAACGATCTAGAGAGTAAGATAAGAAGCCAAGCATTCGATGAGGAATCGCCTCCCACAAGTCTTGCTATCAACTACTTACGCAAACATAACACCTATCCTATCCTTGTCCTCCTCTTCGCATGCCGACAAAGAAGAAGCAGTGAAGGCACACACACTGATAGAGGCGAAGGTGTCCTGATGTTTCGATGAGATGATGGGGATCGATTTTGGTGGAGTAGACTTTCACGACCCGACTACGAACGTGCGAAGACGTTGCGCCTTAGCAATCGCTAAACCAACTCCGAGAGGTTATTGATCCCGCGGATGCACGATCAACCTGACCACGAAGGTCAATTCCTGCAAGCAATCGAAGAACAAGCAAGAACTAAGAATTGCAATCTGGATATTGCGAATATAAGATGAAAGATTAACAGAAGTTGGGGTTCCAATGCGGTCTTGGCCTGGTCGGACGACACAAACGAAGAACTCGAAGTTGCGGCTATGGCTAACTTAAATCTAATTAAAACCCAAGTCTAAACGACGCACTAAGGGCTGTATATATGGGGGAACAGAGGGGAATTTCGTGGCCCCTTGGAAGTGGGGTCCGAAAACAACCCTAACTCGGTTTCCCCAGACATACGGACTCTAAAAACAGCCTATAATGTGGTATTTCGAAATTACATGGGCCCAGCCCAATATTAAGGTGACGCAGCACCTACAATTGCCCTTGGATGAAAATAATGAAGTGACATCTTGCGTATTTCGTCCAAGACTTCATGTGCAACTTATGGTGGCTTCAAAGTGCGATAATCACCACTGGAAGCTCCACTGTACTTTCCCGCGCGCGCACCTTCTTCTCCATTCTTGATCCCGCTCCAATGACCATCCTTCTTGTCCATGCTAGGTCCTTCATTCATAAGCAAAACAAAAGTATCTAATTTAGGAAGCATCATATGTTCATGAACAATAGAAGGATTCGCAAGAAACGAAAGTACCTGATAATTTAGTTGACGTGCACGTGCTCTAGTAACTGGTCCAGTATGTGTAGTTGGTGAGGATATGGGTGTAACATTAATAGGGATGTCCTCATCATCCTCCCCTTCTTGAATTGAAGTCGTCCTCGACGGAAGCTCATCATCTTCTCCCAAATAAGGTTTCAAATCTGCAATGTTAAATGTGGGACTAACCCCAAAATCTGCAGGTAGCTCAAGTTTATATGCATTATCATTAATTTTCTGTAAAACCTTAAAGGGACCATCAGCTCGTGGCATTAACTTAGACTTGCGCAAATCAGGAAACCTATCTTTACGTAGATGTAACCAAACAAGATCTCCTGGTTCAAACACAACATGCTTTCGACCCCTATCACCAGCAAGCTTGTATCTAGCATTCATGCGCTCAATGTTTTCTTTAGTTAACTCATGCATTTTTAATATCAATTCAGCACGTTGCTTAGCATCAAAATTAACCTTCTCCGAAGATGGAAGAGGCAGCAAATCAATAGGTGCACGAGGTAGAAAACCATAAACAATCTCAAAAGGGCACATTTTAGTGGTAGAATGCAATGAACGATTATAAGCAAATTCAATATGAGGTAAACATTCTTCCCACAGTTTCAAGTTACTTTTTAAAACAGCCCTAAGCATAGTAGACAATGTCCTATTGACCACTTCAGTTTGTCCATCAGTTTGGGGATGACATGTAGTTCTAAAAAGTAGTTTAGTCCCCAACTTAGCCCATAAACATCTCCAAAAATGGCTAAGAAACTTAGTATCACGATCCGAGACAATAGTATTGGCCACACCATGTAAGCGAATAATCTCACGAAAGAATAAATCAGCAACATTAGCAGCATCATCACTTTTATGACATGGTATAAAGTGTGCTGATGAGGACATCTCTACTAATGTTACACCCACATCTTCACCAACTACACATACTGGACCAGTTACTAGAGCACGTGCACGTCAACTAAATTATCAGGTACTTTCGTTTCTTGCGAATCCTTCTAATGTTCATGAACATATGATGCTGCCTAAATTAGATACTTTTGTTTTGCTTATGAATGAAGGACCTAGCATGGACAAGAAGGACGGTCATTGGAGCAGGATCAAGCATGGAGAAGAAGGTGCGCGAGCGGGAAATAACAATGGAGCTTCCAGTGGGGATTTTCGCACTTTGAAGCCACCATAAGGCATGCATGAAGGCTTGGACGAAATACACGAGATGCCACTTCATTATTTTCGTCCAAGAGCAATTATAGGTGCTGCGTCACCTTAATATTGGGCTGGGCCCATGTAATTTCGAAATACCACATTATAGGCTGTTTTTACAGTCCGTATGTGTGGGGAAACCGAGTTAGGGTTGTTTTCGGGCCCCACCTCCAAGGGGTCACGAAAATCCCCTCTATTCCCCCATATATACAGCCCTTAGGGCGTCGTTTAGACTTGGGTTTTAATTAGATATTAGTTAGCCATAGCCGCAACTTCGAGCTCTTCGTTTGTGTCATCCGACCAGGCCAAGACCTCATTGGAACCCCAACTTTCGTAATCATTAATCTTATATTCGCAATATCCAGATTGCAATTCTTAGTTCTTGCTTGTTCTTCGATTGCTTGCAGGAATTAGACCTTCGTGGTCAGGTTGATCGTGCATCCGCGGGATCAATAACCTCTCGGAGTTGGTTTAGCGATTGCTAAGGCGCAACGTCTTCGCACGTTCGTAGTCGGATCGTGAAAGTCGCCTCCACCATAATCGATCTCCACCATCTCATCGAAACATCGGGACACCTTCGCCTCTATCAAGTGGTATCAGATTTCCAGGTTGCTCGGTGAGATTTACCAGTTTTCATAGTCTAGATTGGTTCTGTTCTTCATACCTACAGTCCACGAAAAAGCCAACAAAAAAAAATTAGGGTTAGATCATCACGTCCCAAGACAATCCTAGCCACTTGATAGAGGCGAAGGTGTCCCGATGTTTCGATGAGATGATGGAGATCGATTTTGGTGGAGTAGACTTTCACGACCCGACTACGAACGTGCGAAGACGTTGCGCCTTAGCAATCGCTAAACCAACTCCGAGAGGTTATTGATCCCGCGGATGCACGATCAACCTGACCACGAAGGTCAATTCCTGCAAGCAATCGAAGAACAAGCAAGAACTAAGAATTGCAATCTCGATATTGCGAATATAAGATGAAAGATTAACAGAAGTTGGGGTTCCAATGCGGTCTTGGCCTGGTCGGACGACACAAACGAAGAACTCGAAGTTGCGGCTATGGCTAACTTAAATCTAATTAAAACCCAAGTCTAAACGACGCCCTAAGGGCTGTATATATGGGGGAACACAGGGGATTTTACAGTAGTTTGCATTGTTGAATTTGCGGTTGCATCGTTGTGTCGAGTTGCTGATCTTAGCGTCTAGTTACCTTAGAGTTTCGAGTTCTGATCACAGTTTGTCACGCCGCCGCCGCACAGTAGTACACCACCACGTTCCGCCAATCCGAGTCCAGATACACCACCACGTTCCGCCAAGCCGAGTCCATACACACCACCACAACCTACCGATCCGAGTTGAGTTCCATCACCTGTTCGGTTTGTGATCTCTCCGTAGCCAGATTAGTTTTGAGTTGATTAGAGTCGGATTTCACCAATCTTTTGTCGTACGTAGAAGGAGGTGATTTCCAAAAAAAAAAAAGAAAGAGCAAAAAAAAAGAAAAAAAGAAAAAAAAAAGAGAGAGAGACAAAAAAATTCAGAGTGTGCTTCTCAGTTGTTTACGTGCCGCGCCGTGCTTTCGTTGGTGTTTTAGGCTCGCGTCTCTAGTACGGTCTAGCCTAGGATCAGCACAGTACCGACGTTGAGTGTTTATTCAGCTTTGCATCTCTGTTTTGATTACTGTTGAGCTTTTGCTACCATACTTGTCAGCCTTCCTACAGCTCCACATATATTCTACATCGTGCGTTTGACACCTCCTGGCCATCGCTCCACCATATCTCTGAGAGTTTTGACCCGTTGGTTGTACAGCACCACCTGCTGCTAGGTAAGAATCGGTAAGAACGAAAGAAAAGCTTGACGGATTTGTGCTTTCCACCATCCCACATCCCATTAGTAGAAGTAGGATCATATTCCTGTGTGTTTTCGATTTCTGCTAACCATGCCAGGATCACATGATGAAGTGGCGCGGGATGCACTCGATTGGGAGAACATGACAAACAAGGAGCTACATGATAAATTTGCACAAATGATGTCTGAACAGGTGAATGACATCGAGACCAGATTTACAGAGGCAATTGATGGCGTGGAAAAGATGATCGACACCAAGCTCGACGCCAAGTTTACTGAGTTGATCGCACGCCTACCTACACAGCCTGCTGCCGCTCCAGCACAGCCACCGCCACTACCACGTGCACGACGGATTCTGTTTCCGAGAGGACAAGCTGCTTTTAGAGTCCGTATGTGTGGGGAAACCGAGTTAGGGTTGTTTTCGGGCCCCACCTCCAAGGGGTCACGAAAAGCCCCTCTGTTCCCCCATATATACAGCCCTTAGGGCGTCGTTTAGACTTGGGTTTTAATTAGATATAAGTTAGCCATAGCCGCAACTTCGAGCTCTTCGTTTGTGTCATCCGACCAGGCCAAGACCTCATTGGAACCCCAACTTTCGTAATCATTCATCTTATATTCGCAATATCCAGATTGCAATTCTTAGTTCTTGCTTGTTCTTCGATTGCTTGCAGGAATTAGACCTTCGTGGTCAGGTTGATCGTGCATCCGCGGGATCAATAACCTCTCGGAGTTGGTTTAGCGATCGCTAAGGCGCAACGTCTTCGCACGTTCGTAGTCGGATCGTGAAAGTTGCCTCCACCATAATCGATCTCCACCATCTCATCGAAACATCGGGACACCTTCGCCTCTATCAGTTACCTTCCTTGAGGTCATTACGATGGCGTATACGAGCTTCTGGTAGTGCGGGTACCGTTGCTGAGACTTTGTGAGGAGCATGCTTAGGTAATAGATTGGCCTTTGTATGCTTTGGACTTTGCCTTCTTCCGCGCGCTCGACGACGAGCGTCGTGCTGACTACGCTGCCACGTGCCACTATGTAGAGGTAACGGGGTTCTCGTTCCTTGGGCACCTCCAAGATTGGTGGTGCCGAGAGGGTCTTTTTAGCTCTGCGAATGCGTTGCGGGCTTCCTCGGTCGACTCAAATTTTTCTCCTTTTCTGAGCAACTGGTAGAATGGTAGGGTCCTTTCTCCCAGCCTGCAGATGAAGCGGCTCAGTGCTGCAAGTCTTCCTATGAGTTACTGTATGCCTTTGATGTTTACTGGTTCTTGCATCTTGGCGATTGCTTGGACTTTTTCGGGGTTTGCTTCGATTCCTCGGGCAGAGACCATGTATCCGAGAAATTTTCCGGCTGGGACGCCAAACACACACTTTTTTTGGTTGAGCTTGATTCTGTATTTGTTGAGTGCTGCGAAGGTTTCGCGAAGGTCGTCGAGTAGCGTGCTTGCGCTGTAAGTTTTCATGACGATGCCGTCGACGTAGACTTGGACGTTTCTGCCGATTTGGTCTCTCAAACATGCTTGCATCATCCGAGTCGATGTAGACTTGGACGTTTCTGTCATCGCGATTGAATTCTTTTGATTCGCTTCTGCTTGCCAGTGGAAAATGCTTCTCTCGTTTACCATGGCTATCTCTTCGAGTTGTTGCTGGGCTCCTAACGTGTGGGACACTTCGTGAAAGTCACGGTCACATTGGTATGATTTGATAAAACTCCCATTGACCGTGATGACTCCTGAGGGTCCTAGCATCTTGAGCTTGAGGTACGCGTAGTGCAGGACCGCCATAAATTGCGCAAATGCGGGTCGTCCTAGTATGGCGTGGTATTGGGACTGCCACTCGAGCACTTCGAACTCGAGGACTTTTCTTGCAAAGTTGCCTTTGTTGCCGAAGATGACATCGAGCTCGATTGTTCCGAGGGAGGCGGCTGCTTCGCCTGGAACTACGCCGTAGATTGTGACACCTGACTTCTTCCAGACTGATCGTGGAATCAGCATCTTGCGTAAGGTGCTGGTGAAGATTATGTTTAAGCTGCTGCCTCCGTCCATGAAAACTCTGTCCATGTCGTAGCCTCCGATCTGGGCGTCGAGGACCAGTGCTGCGTGCCCTGGTCTTGGAATTGCGAGTGGGTGGTCGCTTTGTGAAAAGGTGATGTTTGTCTCTACGCCATACAGTTGGTAGATTTCTGCTGTTTTTAGGCCCTCAGCTGCTCGAGTCTGCAGGGTGTGGGCGTCCTGTTTTGCTTTTGAGGGTCGTCCTTCTTGGATCATGCAGACTTGTCCATGGGACGTAGGGTATTGCTCTTCTGTGTTTGGTGCCGGCGACTGCGCGGTTCCTCGAGATCGTTTGGCTTCACGCTTCTTCTCTTCCTTGAGGCTGTTGGAGAGTTCGGCGAACAGATGACAGTCTCTTAGGGTGTTACCTGCTCTGAGGCGCCCCCAGTCTTCTTCGAAACAATGGATTGTGCAGGGTCCGTCTAGATGTTCTTTGGCTGTGAGCTTGCTAGAGCCGGTGTGCCTTCTTCTTCTTGCGACTTGGAACGATTGCGAGTAATCTTCTGAACGGGAGTGCAACCTTGGGTCGAGCTCTATTCCATCGTTGATCGAGTGGTTTCGAATAAACTTGGAGAATTCGTCTGGTCTCCGATCTGGGTCGTAGTACTCGCCGGTCTGAGTTTCGGAGTCACTGTCCTGTCCTGCGGCAGGTGTCCGGGTGGAGGCGGGTCTTCGAGTGGATTGCAAGGCTTCTGTCGCGCGTTGCGACTCCTCGGGTGGAATTTCTATACAGAATTCCGGTACTTGTTCTGGCGTCCTGGTTGGCTTTGCGGTCAAAGCTTGCGCTCGCCTTCTAGATCGACGAGTTCTTCTCCGTCGGTGACGACTTTGGTAGTCGCCAAAGTATTGGACTTTGTCCGGCTGCGGGCCAAGTGATGTTGGTGGAGCGATGGAGAGGTTTGCGATGAACTTGAATTCCTCGAGTGGGATGGATCTTGTTCGAGCCCTGGAGTTGTGACTTGCCGGAGATGGGACCGCCGAGATCGTGATTCCAACCTGTGAAGTTCCCACAGACGGCGCCAATTGACGAGGATCAGCCTCTGCAAATCCCATGGTCAGGGACCCTGGGTTAGATCATAGAGAAGGAACAGGTTGGCGATACTCGTCGGCTAACAGGAGAAGCACTTTCTGCGAAATTGTATTATGCGAGGGGGCGATTACAGTGGAAGTCTAGGTGAGTTCGCACAAGACCGATGGAGTTGATTGTAGATTGGATGTCCTGAGGCGTCCCCCCTTCCGGCCTTTATATACTAGGCTGGGTCTCGGGGAGTACGTCTCAAGATACAGGGACGATTGCCTAATTCTAGCCTTGCCTTGAACGCCAAGTCTTGACTTCCATATTGGTCGCGGACTCCTACATCGGTACCTAGAGCGGGCCAGTCGTGGGCCTGTCGAAGTCTCCAGCGGGCCTCTTGTCTTCGTATGCACCAGGTATCCTCACACGCAGGAGTCGTGGGGTCAACCCCTCGTCAACGTCCGAACAATTGTGGCCGTGGGGATGCTTCGGGTCCGTAATTCTTCGGACGGTCCGGCACCTGGCCCGGATGGTCCGGCCTGGCGCCTGGATGTCCGAAGCCAGTAGTTGTTTGGATGCACTTCTTCACCTCTCTTCCGTCTTCTCTTCCAAGATTCCCTCGCGGTGTAACCATTCTCTTGTTCCCGACCTCCTCCATGACGCACGTGTAGATCTCCAACCTGAGTATGCATGGGAGTGGGGGGTCAAGTAGTATACCATTCGTGAGAGGAATGACAGGACACACGTAAAGGACATAGTTCACCTTTAAATGTTGGATGCATGTGTCCTTTGGCGGAAGGTCCATGCCCATGGTGATGTTCGTTGGATGCTCCGCATCAACCTGTCTCACTGCCTCGCGGTACTGACGGTTGGAGGCAAGCGCAGACGCTCCCCCGTGAATGCAACCGACGAAGTCCACAGCGGCCTGGAAGCCTTCCCCTGCATCTCCTCCGGATCCCTCCTCCCGAATCTAGTGTCGTCGTTGTGCAGCGGTGCTCTTGCTTTGCTTCTGTTCTGGTAGCCTCCCTGCCTCCGCGCTGAGGGCCTCTTCCACGTTGATCCTTTCTTTCGGCGTCCTTCTTGGAGTAGAAGGCCGCCATATCTTCCTGGAGCTTTAGGACGGAGCTTCACCCCGACAGGTCGTGCTTATTAGTCTTGTGGGTCTGGCAGTATGGCACCGGGGTGGTGTCCGAGGTGGCGATGATCGCCGCCTCATGCGCATCAGGGATGCAATGGTGCATTTGGGTGAATCTCTGGACGAACTTCTGCAAGGTTTCTCCATCCTTCTGAGCGACTCGGCGCAGGTCGCAGACGGTTTTTGGAGGCTGGACTCCTCCGGTAAACTCCCTGGAAAACTTCTCGTAGAGTTTGCGCCATGAGCTGACAGAGCTGGCGGGGAGGTGCAACATCCACCGGTGAACGTTGTACTTCAGCTTCATGGGGAAGTAATTAACCTTATCTTTGTCGTCTCCTCCACCCCCCGCGATCTCCAAAGCGGTGTTGTACATCCAGATGAACTTGCGGGGGTCGTTCTTCTCGTCGTACGGGTGAGGACCATCTATCCGGAACTTCTTGGGCCACTTGACGCAATGGATATCTTGGGCGAAAGCTAAGGACACGGCGCTGTAGTCACTTTCACCAACAAGGATCCCTTCTCGGGAGGCATCGACAGGAGGGATCCGGGCGTCGGAACACCGGCAGGTGTCTAGCTGCCTAGCGATGGTGGTCCGTGCATCTTCGTGGAGGCGCTCTTCCAGGCGAGCATGCTGATCCGGGGATCCGGGGTGCCCGGAAGATGCCATAGAGGCTGCACCAAGAGATCCGGCTTGTTGAGGAGCAACCTGGCGGACAGCAGGGTCACGACGGCGGTCCTGTCGGGGGTGGTCTTGTCTGTGTCCACGTTGAGGGGAGCGCACTATGCGCTCCTGCTCACGAGCTAATGCATTGGGATGGATGGTCGGCCCCGTGAGCTGTCGAGATAATGCAAGGGCTCAACGGTCGAGCTCCCGCTGCTTCTGCAGTGCCCACGCGGAAGGCTGGGCGATGGTGAGCCTCCAAGTCTCCAGCCGATCATCCGAGGGGAGGAACTGGCCGAGGGCTCTAACTTGCGCTAGTGCTTCCATGGGGGTACAAAGGCCGTCGGGAGTGGGGATACGTGGGTTTCCACCACTCCGATCGTGGGCTCGGACCCTACTAGGTTTCGGTACCGCACCACCTGGGTGTGCGGGAGAACGACAAGAGGCCCCGGCGCCATTGGCGGGGCAATGCCCGCTGGGGACCGTCATTCCTCGGGGCAGCTCATCGGACGGGTAGTCGGGGGGATTACTTCAAGTTAAAGACCCAGCCAGAAGGCAGCACCCAAAAGATATACTCAGCCAGAAGGCAACACCCAAAAGGTAGACTAAGCCAGAAGACATGGACTCCTCTACATGATCCATGAGTGTGCCTTTTACAGGATCCGTGAGTCGGCCTTTTACATGATCCGTGAGTCGGCCTTTTACAGTATCCGTGAGTCGTCCTTTTGCAGGATCCGTGAGTCGGCCTTTTACAGTACCGGCATGGACTCCTCTACAGGATCCGTGAGTCGGACTGCTACAGTAATAACAGGGTCCGCAATAAGAAAGAAGTCCCAATCTTGGAAGGAGTCCACTTAACTTGGAAAGCTACAACACTTAGAGTAGGACCCAGATTGATATCCGACTTGTAATACAAGATGTGACTAGTTTGTATTAGGATAGGACTCTACATGTAAGCCTCCCCCCTTCCACCTATATAAGGAGAGCTAAGGCGCCCATAGAGGCCAAGTTCGGAATAGACGAGAGTAGGCTTTCTGGAGAGAAGAGAGTAGGCTTTCTGCAAAGACGAGAGTAGGTTTTCTTGAGAAACCAAAGTAGGTTTTCTGGAGAGACCAAAGTAGGTTTCCAACAAAGATAGAGTCAACAGACCGCAAGAGGCTCTGGATTAAAGATTAGTCACGGGTGATCTAAACTCGGGGTAACTAGATACAACTGTAAGAGAGTCGGCGACACGCCGACGACTCCCCGTGAGCAAAGGAATAAGACCTAGCCACAAACTGCATGTAGGGTTTTTACCGGATGATATTTCCCGGGGCCTGAAGCTTTATAAAAATCGCGTTTCTCTTTCTCTGTGATGTTTCTTCTTCCTCATACACTCGTAGCAAAGGCCCCATAATCAAGTTCTCTCATGAGGACATCTACCGTGACTTTTCCACGACAGTTGGCGCCCACCGTGGGGCCTACGCACAAGGGTGTTGTCATCTTAGAGGAAGTCCTCACAGGGACCGAGAAACTCGTGATCGGCCGGACGAAGAAGAATCGGCACGAACAAATCTACATCAACAAATCGACGATCCACCGACTCTGGCAGGACTCGATCCGACTTGGGTACATTGCAACCTCGGTTTCTTTGACATGTACATCAACATCTACACCGAGCTCATGAAGAAAACAAGAAAAAATTCGAGCGCGCAACTCAAAACTCAACTTCAACATTGACCCTCGGACGCAGCCTACACGACAGGAAGAACATATGTGTTGAAGAGTCCAAAAAAATTCCGACTTTCCAAAAAAAAGAGTCCATAAAAAAATATTCCGACTCACCAAAAAAGATGAGTCTACGGAAATATTCCGACTCTCCGAAGAGAAGAGTTAAAAAAAATCATACTCACCAAAATAAAAGTCTACGGAAAAGTTCTGACTCTTCAAAAATGAAGAGTCCACATGAAAACCCCAGCTCTATCATTGAGTTCCGACTCATTGGAAAAACTAGATGATACCCCGCGCGTTGCTGCGGGGATTTTTAAGAGAAAAAATATAAGATTTTTTTTGAAACATGAGGAAAATTATTAAGTGTAATATAATTTGATTATAAATTCTTTTTAAAAATCAATACTGTTCAGAGCAAAAATGTAAGAAATTTGATGAAAACCCAAAAAATTGAGTATGATTTTTGTTTTGTTAATTTATTAGCTTAATATATGGTGAGACAATATGAGATGAAAATAATGTTGAGTAGAGATAGTGGAGACATCTCCACTATTGGCTAATCGTAAAGCAATAATATCAATTATAGATGTGCATAGAAAAATAAAATATGAGATAAATCATAAAAAATTTTATAAAAAAGTCTCTTATAAATTCTGAGGCTAAGTGCGCAAAAATTTATTATTTATTTAGGTTGAATTTGCATGCAATTAATGAAAGCATGTGCATGCATAGTTGGTGGATTTTTTGCATGATGAACCTACTTGATGATGTGGATAGCTTGCATGTCAAAATAAATAAGTTAATGAGGATGAACTATTTAGGTATTATATATTCCGACTCTTACTAAGCCAATATCCGTGAAACTGAGATAATCACCATGCAGAGAATCCATAAGTGGACCGAGACGTACAAGCTATCCAAATTCTATTGGATGAATGGATCCTACGACGATAGCCCGTGGCTCTAGTTTACGGCCGCCTGCCCGGCTCCCCGTGGCCACCGCTCTTGAGCCGGTTTGCCACGCCACAACCGCCGCCCTCGCTGGACGACTTCAACGCCGCGAGTCGGTTTGTCCATGGACGCCTGGCTTCCCGTGGCTACCTCCCTCGCGCCGTTTTACCGCGCAAAGGCTGCCATCCACACCGGCTCCCGCACGCCACACCCTCCTCGGCTGCCAGATGGCCGCCGGCTCCCGCGCGCGAACGCCTCTGCCTGCACCGGCTGCGCCCGGTCTGAAAAGCTCCGTGCCGCCGCCTCTGAGCACGCCCTGGGTCACCGGCCTCCTGCGGCCTGTTCTCGCGCTGGGTCGCCGGCCTATGCTGCCTCTCGCGCTCGGCGCGACCTCTAGTCACGACCCGGGTTGGGTCCTCTCGAAAACTCAAACCAGCCCAAGCAAGATTCAGCAAAGGATTGCCTGATGGAAAATTAGTGCACGTCAAAAGGCTAGCTCCAACTGGTACTACTTCTACAAAATTGTACGGGTTCAAGCCTGATGGATCAACAATGTAACGCCGGGCTACACTTCCGTCTGCACCGGTCTTAATTACCGGCTTTGGTTTTCCGCGCTGCTGACTCTGCAATGCCTACAGGCCCTGTTAACTATCAGTTTTAGAGCTCTCAAGATCACTATAAAGACAGTCAAAATTTCAGAGGAAGACACACATGCATAGGCAGTCTCAAAAAAAAAAAAAACGTGCGCGTGGATCCAGAGGACAAGTCTATTGCCGATTATTGATCGAAACGTATGCGTGCTATGATTTGATCCATTAAGAGCATGGTTAATAATATAGCGAGCTGCTGGGTATAAGGTGTTGCCATGTCATTTATAGTCAATCTTATAGTCAACAAATACAATAGCTAAATATAAATATGTATTACTTTATTGATATATGGCCCACATGTTAGTCATACAATGTGTATAGGAGCACGTGTTGCAGCCGGCTGTTAACTAGTAGCTTGCTTCTCTTTTCTCTCTTCTTCTTTCTCTTCCAACTAAGCAACAATATACTATTGTCGTGGCCGAGATGCCTAGTGACAAGGCGCCGGGGCCGGATGGCTTCACTGGGGCCTTCTTTAAATCTTGTTGGGACGTCATCAAAGTGGACATGATGCGTGTGATCAGCTCTTTTGATACCCTTCACACGTGCAACCTCCATTGGCTTAACTCTGCAAATGTGGTTTTGCTCCCTAAGAAGGATGGGGCGGAGACGATCTCTGACTATCGGCCTATTAGCCTCATTCATGCGGTCGCTAAGATCATTGCGAAGATGCTGTCAAATAGGCTCTCACCCCATATGAATATTCTGGTTTCCAATGCCCAAAGCGCCTTCATCAAGTCTCGGAGCATCCACGACAATTTTTTGTATGTTCAAAACCGAGCCCGCCGCCTGCACAAGGGGAAGACGCCCTCTCTTCTCTTCAAGTTGGACATCCGTAAAGCTTTTGATTCGGTCAAGTGGGAATATATTCTGGCGCTCCTACAACGGTTGGGCTTCCCCCACAAATTCCGCGCATGGATTACGGCACTCTTTGCATCCTCGTCTTCTAAAGTCCTTTTGAATGGGGTGGCTGGCCCCCCCATCAAGCATGGTCGGGGCCTTAGGCAAGGGGACCCGTTGTCTCCCCTTCTCTTCGTCATTGCGATGGACCCCCTCCATCACATCCTCGAGCTTGCGACTAGGAAGGGCTACATCCACAAGATTAGAGGGAGAGGAGCGGTGGTGAGAACCTCCCTCTACGCGGATGATGCGGCAATTTTTGTGGCTCCCATCAAGACGGACGTGGATAACCTCGCTCTTATCTTGCGAGGTTTCGGGGAGATCACGGGGCTATGTACCAATTTTGGCAAGAGCTCGGTGGTTCCTATTAGGTGCAATCATCTTGATTTGAACCTCATTCTCCAAAGCATCCCGGCTTCTAGGGTATCCTTCCCCATGAAATATTTGGGCCTCCCGCTCTCGGTGTGGCAACTCAAGAAGGTTGACCTTCAATTCCTTGAGGACAAAGTTGCCAAAAGACTGCTCACGTATGAAGGAAAGAATATTACCTATGCAGGCCGTACGTCCCTCATCAAGTCCACCATCAATTCCCTCGCAGTCTACTTCATCACCCCCCTCGTCATCCCCAAAAGCACTCTCCACAAGATCAACAAGCTACAAAGGGCCTTTCTCTGGTCCGGTTCAGACAAGACTATGGGAGCCAAATGCAAAGTGAGTTGGGAGGTGGTGTGCCGGCCACGCGAGTATGGGGGACTAGGAGTGATGAACATCGACAAGTTCGCTCGTGCTTTGAGATTGCGTTGGCCGTGGCATGAATGGAAGGACCCACACAAGCTCTGGGTGGGGATGGGCACTCCATGTGATAAAGGCGACCTTGATTTCTTCTATGCTTCGGCCACCATTGTGGTTGGCAACGGGGTGCGCACCCCTTTCTGGACTTCACCGTGGCTTTTGGGGCAATCTCCAAAGGACATTGCCCCTCTCATCTACGAGGCCTCTATGAGGAAGAATTGGAACGTCAAGAAGGCCCTCAAGGACGACGCTTGGATCCTGAGGATCTTCCCTCCGACCACCATCACCGCGTCACATATTGAACAATTCCTCCATCTCTGGCGGCTTTTGCGCAACTTCCACCTTGGCGAGCTTGTGGAGGATGAGATTGCTTGGAAGCACACCGGTGATGGGCACTACTCGGCGGCTTCCGCGTACAAGGCTCAATTTATAGGCATGGTATCCTCACCCTTCCGGAAGATGATTTGGGAGGCTTGGGCCCCGCCGAAGGTCAAGTTTTTTGCTTGGTTGGTGCTTCAGGATAGGATTTGGACTGCGGATCGTTTGGCCAGGCGTGGGTGGCCAAACTGCGGTTTATGCCCCTTGTGCAAGAGGGTCCAGGAATGTGGCGCTCATCTTCTCTACGAGTGCCGCTTCACCATTAGGCTCTGGAAATTGGTCATCCAACGTTTTGGCATTCAAGGAATCCACATTGCGGAGTGGAGCGCTCAAACAGACATCCAATCTTGGTGGATGAGCATTATTGACGCGACACCCTTTCAGAGGAAGGCCATGGCATCTCTCACCATGCTTGTGTCTTGGACGATCTGGAATGAAAGAAATGCTAGGGTCTTCCGTCAAAATTCCTCACCACCCCCGATCCTTCTTCATTTTTTGGTTGGGGAAGCAAAACTATGGGTGATGGCTGGAGCCAAGAAGTTAGGGTGTATTATTAATAGGGAGTAATTGCCATGTGGTGTTTTGGTTCGGTCTGTATCAAACTATATCCCCTTCTTATTTAATAGATGAGGCAAAGCTTTTGCCTCCGTTTCAAAAAACAATATACTATTTTATTCCTTATAACGCCCAGTCAGCTTATTGTATTTGCTCTAAAAACTGCTATTCAGTATGCGCGAACCAAAACGGCGTACATCACCACCCTCGACATATGTGTCGATGCCGGCCTACCGTGTCACGCTGGATTTCAACATTCCTATCGACTCATAGACGCCACCCAAAATACATCAACTCGCTGCGCTCGAAGTCCAATTCACGCCGACTTACGACGTGCCATGCTTGATGAGAACATCCGTGCCGGCTTACAATACGGCGCGCGGCTATCATGTCTACGCCAACTCTTAGCTCCGCGATCGATTCTCGCGTATGCACCACTTTGCGACTCGATGATAAATCAGGAAAAGTAATCACTACGAAAATGACGTCAGAGCCGTCATTGGCTTCCAGTACCATGCTCGACGCTCCCGTCTGCGCCGTTTTTCACCACCGGCTTGATATATCAGCCAGGTCGTCAATTATCGACTCCAATGAGATCGACTACAACTTTATCATGGTCGACTTTCATGGTGCTCCGTGTTTATTCTGGATCATCAAATCAACTAAGTAACATTTAAATTTCATATGTTTTCCTTCCAGTCGATTTCATATGCTGCACCTTTGAGATAAAACTCGTGAGCTATCTTACATCTATTTGGAGTATTAAGGATACCAAAGAAGACAATTGCCACGTTGCACAGTCTAAACATAGGTATCCGGCTTCCTTAACGATATATTCGATGTTTGTTTCTTTATTAAACCTGGTACAAAGAGTCTCAAACCGACTCCTAGAGTCGATTCAAGACTCGGGGGCTATATCTCCTCTGGGTTTCTCTTGCTGGATGGTGGAAAAATTCAACATTGCATTGCACCATTATCATTATGCATTGCACCATTATCATTATGCATTGCACCTTTATTTTGCATCTTTATGCATTGCATCATTATGCATCATTATCCATTTCACCTTTATTTTACATCATTATGCATAGCATTACATTCCTGCATTCCATCCCACGTGAACCAGGAAGGACTGATCATCTGTTCCCTGGATCCTAGCATGTATATTGTTGTATTTAGAGACCCTGGGGGCTTACTTATGAACTCTATCTTAAGCCTGACAACCGGAGGACTCGACATATACATGAAATTAAGCCTAATATGGCTCACCCTGCCTGTAAGCTGATGTATACATGACCTACGTGCTCCGTGATAGTGTAAACATCAACAAGTTCTACTAAAAGCCTGTCGAGTTTGACACTATTACCGTGAACGCTAGAATAAGTCATGCGATGCTTGCGTACAAAGAAGTTTCGACTTACACGCAAAAAGCGACCAACATTTCTTTTCCACAAGTCAGATCGAAGACTCTTACTAAAGAGTCGGCTGATCGAGAGCTTGTGTCGTTAAAGACATGTTGAGACAATCACGCGTACAGCCGGTCTTCTATATGAGCTCTTTACATTTTTGCATTTCATGAAGCATATTTTTATTCATTTTCTTGCTGAAACATATACAACTAGTCTTTTCCATCATAAACCGACTTACTAAAAGCCGGTACTTGGGGGCTATGGTTTGGCTCTACTATGACTCGACATGAGAGTAAATTAATCATGCCAATTCATGGAGCTACACTTCAATTTTTGCTACTATGATTCGATATGAATTTAAATCATGCCAAATCATGGGGGCTATACTTCGATTTTGAAACAATACACTGTTGTTACTATGACTCGGCATTATCTACGCCGACTCGTAGGAAGCCATATATTGATGATTCGGCATGAAATACAATTAATCATCCCGACTCATGGGGGCTATGTTGGGATACGGGGCAGAAAACACAAATTTTTCATACCTACGGTACCCGAACCCAAGATCTATGCTATGGCGATGTAAAGTAATGGAGGGAATCGGTGTTCATACCTTTGAAGAACGAAAGAGGGAAACGTTCTTGCGAACGTGGCTGGCGTAGACTCGGAACTACGACCTCCCTGTCGTGTAGAAGACCACCACCGGCGAGGATGACTCCCGGTAAACCTCCAACGACGAAGTAGCACCACAGGTGTAGTGCCTCGAAGAGATTATACACGTACGGTACAATCGATGTACCTCCCGGGCCCCAAACCAGGCGAGCAGCGGAAGAAAGGCGGCAACGGATCCCGACTCCAGCAGAACGACGGCCTGCCTTATGGTGGAGAACTCCAATCCAGGTGCAGACTCCAAACAAGGGGAGTCCACTTCCGGGAAGGAGAAGGAGGAAGAAGGAGATATTGGTGTGTTGGAAAAAGGGGGGTCTACCCCTCCTTATATAGACCAAGGGGGGGTGCCATCCTCCTCCCCTCCCCCATGTGGGACTAAACTCCAAAGGGGGGGGGGAGTGCGCCGGCCAAGGGGGGGGGGGGTGGGCCCCACCCTTGGCGCCAAGCCCAAGGGGGGAGACCCCCTCCTCCCTTAATGGGCCCCATGGGCCCATTTAGCCTTTTCCCCATTTTTTAATTTATTTAATATGTTTTAAATATTTAATTCAGATAATTAAATAATAAAATATTATTAAAACAATTAAAATTTATTTTGAACTATTCAAAATGTCCGGAAACCATTCCGTCCTCCTCCGGAACTATTCCGGTGATTCCTCCTATTTCACCGATTGATCCCGTAACTGTCCAATGCATCGATTGCCCTTAAGTGTAATACCCTAACGGTCCGGGAAACATCAGACATGGTCGAGAATCTTCTCATTGACCAATGACTAGTCAGTTGGACCTGGTTACAATCCTTGACAGCCCCTGCGCTTCCATCGAATGAACTTTGATCGCTTTTGGAAACCGTTAACGATACGACGTAACCCCTTTGTGCTGCGGTACTTTGTTTGTCCGAGGTTTGATCGTCGGTATCCTACATACCGTGTTCACATCTCGTTCACAACAAACAACTTCTCTCGTCCATGATCATTGCATCTCTTGTGACCTAGTCACGTCCTTGCAAGGTGTTGATGCAATATCACCAAGTGGGCCCAGAGTACCTGTCCTGTCACAAGGACTGACAAATCCCGCTCTGATCTATTAACATACTCATCAACCATCTATTTCGGAATACCCAAAGTGCACCGTTATAGCCAGCATATTTCAGTCAGGCGGTAGGATACAAATCAAAGTCTCCTCATAGATGACAATTACGTATGATCATTACGGTCTAAGGACTAAGCCATACGTTACAAAGTCATAGCACCGCTGAACTATGTGACTCGATCACATTGCAATACTTTAGGTGGGTGTACATCCATCACATCATTCCCCTTAACGATATGACCTCATTGTCAATGGACTTAAGTGTCGCCATGATCAGGAAAGCTTGATCAATCAATTGCCCAATGAGATAGTTTACCCGAGTTAAACTACGGACCATGTTTTATACTACACCTGTATTAGTATTTCCATGTAATACAGTTATAGCACAGTATAAAACGTATTATGAACAAAACGGATATGTGAAAAATATCTTTATTAATTTGTCTCCAGGGCACATATCCAACAGTCTCCCACTTGCACTAGAGTATAAATTACACTAGTTTACATCAGGTATGTATCTAACACCAATGGTCTCTCGGTGTTCTTCAAACTTGCCCTGTGGAAGAGGTTTAGTCATCGGGTCTGCTGCGTTCAGATCCGTATGTATCTTGTGAATCCTAGTGTGTCCATCCCTGACGTAGTCTCGCGTCACATGGAACTTTCGGAGGATGTGCTTGGCTGTAGAGTGAGTTCTTGGCTCCTTCGCGTTAGCAATGGCACCCGTGTTGTCGCAGAAAATTCCCACGGGGTCAGTGCAGCTGGGAAAGACGCCAAGCTCGATCACGAACTTCTTCAGCCACATCGCCCCGTTTGACGCTTCGCAAGCGGCAATCTACTCCGACTCCATTGTAGATTGGGCGACGACTGACTGTTTGCCGCTCCTCCAGCTAATTGCGCCACCGTTCAACATGAAAACATATCCCGTCTGGGATTTCGAGTCATCTAGATCTGAGCCGAGGCTTGCGTCAACGTAACCCTTTACGGTGAGCTCCTCATCAACTCCTCCATAAACGAGAAAGAGATCCTTGGTTCTTCTCAAGTACTTAAGGATGTTCTTTACTGCTGTCCAGTGAGCCATTCCCGGGTTACTCTGGTAGCGATTTGATGAGGACATCCCTACTAATGTTACACCCATATCCTCACCAACTACACATATTGGACCAGTTACTAGAGCTCGTGCACGTCAACTAAATTATCAGGTACTTTCGTTTCTTGCGAATCCTTCTATTGTTCATGAACATATGATGCTTCCTAAATTAGATACTTTTGTTTTGCTTATGAATGAAGGACCTAGCATGGACAAGAAGGATGGTCATTGGAGCGGGATCAAGCATGGAGAAGAAGGTGCGCGCGCGGGAAAGGACAGCGGAGCTTCCAGTGGTGATTATCGCACTTTGAAGCCACCATAAGGCGCGCATGAAGTCTTGGACGAAATACGCGAGATGCCACTCATTATTTTCGTCCAAGGGCAATTATAGGTGCTGCGTCACCTTAATATTGGGCTGGGCCCATGTAATTTCGAAATACCACCTTCTAGGCTGTTTTTAGAGTCCGTATGTGTGGGGAAACCGAGTTAGGGTTGTTTTCGGACCCCACCTCCAAGGGGTCACGAAAATCCCCTCTGTTCCCCCATATATACAGCCCTTAGGGCGTCGTTTAGACTTGGGTTTTAATTAGATTTAAGTTAGCCATAGCCGCAACTTCGAGTTCTTCGTTTGTGTCGTCCGACCAGGCCAAGACCGCATTGGAACCCCAACTTCTGTTAATCTTTCATCTTATATTCGCAATATCCAGATTGCAATTCTTAGTTCTTGCTTGTTCTTCGATTGCTTGCAGGAATTGACCTTCGTGGTCAGGTTGATCGTGCACCCGCGGGATCAATAACCTCTCGGAGTTGGTTTAGCGATCGCTAAGGCGCAACGTCTTCGCACGTTCGTAGTCGGGTCGTGAAAGTCTACTCCACCAAAAATCGATCTCCACCATCTCATCGAAACATCGGGACACCTTCGCCTCTATCAAGTGGTATCGGGACACCTTCTTCTCCATGCTTGATCCCGCTCCAATGACCATCCTTCTTGTCCATGCTAGGTCCTTCATTCATAAGCAAAACAAAAGTATCTAATTTAGGCAGCATCATATGTTCATGAACAATAGAAGGATTCGCAAGAAACGAAAGTACCTGATAATTTAGTTGACGTGCACGAGCTCTAGTAACTGGTCCAATATGTGTAGTTGGTGAGGATATGGGTGTAACATTAGTAGGGATGTCCTCATCACGATTAGTCATACTAATGGCCAGCGCTAAATCCGGTCTGGTACATAACATAGCATACATGAGAGAGCCTATGGCTGAGGCATAGGGCTTTGAGGACATCTCCTCCTTCTCTTTTGCTGTGGTTGGGCATTGAGTCACGCTTAATTTGACACCTTTTATAACTGGCAAGAGGCCTCTCTTGGAGTTACCCATACTGAACCTTTTCAATATCTTGTCAATATAAGTGCTCTGACTCAAGGCCAACCGTCGATTAGGTCTATCTCTATAGATCTTAGTCCCCAATATGTACGCAGCTTCACCTAGGTCCTTCATGGAAATTGTCCATTCAGATATTCCTTCACTTCCTCTAAGAATTTCTTATCGTTCCCTATTAGTAATATGTCATCTACATATAACACAAGGAATGCTACAGAGCTCCCACTCAGTTTCTTATAGACGCAGAACTCTTCGACGTTTTGGACAAATCCAAAAGCTTTAATGACCTCATCAAATCAGAGATTCCAGCTCTGAGATGCTTGCTTCAACCCATAGATGGACCGTTGAAGCTTGCACACCTTAACAACGTTCCTTGGATCGACAAACCCCTCTGGTTGCATCATATACAACTCTTCCTAAATGTTGCCATTTAGGAATGCAGTTTTCACATCCATCTGCCATATCTCGTAATCATGATATGCAGCTATTGCTAGTAGGATCCGAATAGTGATATGGGGTGGCCCGATCTTCTCAGTAAGCGGACAGTGAATATGAGGGCGATGATAGATAACTTGTATGTAGCCAATGAACTCTCCTTGCTAGATCCCTGTTGCCAATGCGACAGCTCTCTACCCTTTGGATATTCACAACTTCACACACTTGCGCAACGTAGCCGTCGACCACGAGACGGTAATTTGCAATCTACTAATCCCCAGTGGAACAATAGATCACACAGAACTTGCAGTAGAAGAACTTCAGATCGATACGAATTGAAGTCTTAATGATTCAAGAGGAAAGCTTGAAGCTATTCTCAATATCTAGGGTTTATCTAAACGTGGTCTAACCCTAAAACTCGTGGGAGCTGGGTATTTATAAACTAGGGGGATACAAGAGCCGCAGCCCGTCTGATCTGCGCGTAGGCAGTTTCGGACGTCCGATGGGTTTCGGACGTCCGTCACGTCGGACGTCCGAAACGTGTCGGAAATCCGACTCTGGCGGTGAGGTGTCCTGGATTGGGAGTTCTTCTCGAGGACCTTCATGTCGGACGTCCGTCATATGTCGGACGTCCGATGCGTCGGACGTCCGAATCCTGTCGGAAATCCGGCTTCGGTTTTGGAGGTCTTCTGGATACGGAGGTCGCCATCCTTCTCGCTAATGTCGGACATCCAAAATGGGTCGGACGTCCGAAAGTTGGAGCATGTCTCATCTTCTCCTCCTTCTGGATCCTCGTCTTCGTCATGATTCCTGATTATGCAAACATACAAAGATTTAGGCAGTATAAAGTTCTCATTACATAATATATCAGAATCTATTAAGAGCGAGTTCACCTGTTGTTCTATCAACTTTGCACGAGCTCTTGTAATAGGTCCAATTCTGATTTCATCATCCTTCTTCTTTGTTGAATCAACTTGTTCTTCATGACGAACTGGAGTTGTGTTGGTAGTAGGGATGTCCTCATCATCTCCCCCCCCCTTCAAAAGGCGTCGACCTCGACGCTCCAAGGTCATCTCCCATGTATGGTGATAAATCAGCAATGTTGAAACTGTTGCTAGCGCCACCAAACTCGGCAATGGGAATATCAATCGAGTAGGCATTGTCATTGATCTTGGCTAACACCTTGTAAGGACCAGCACCACGTGGCTTCAACTTGGAATCCATCATCCCTGGAAATCTATCCTTGCGCAAATGTACCCAAACCATATCTCCAGGTTGAAAAAGAACTTGCTTCCGGGACTGGTTCCTCGCAGCAGCAACATTCTTGCCTTGCTTCTCAATAGCCTCTCGGGTCCTCTCATGGATCTTCTTTACATAATCTGCTCGTTTGGATGCCTCCATATTAAATCGTTCCTGCAATGGAAGAGGCAGCAAATCAAGAGGTGTAATAGGCTTAAAACCATAGACCACTTCAAAAGGACAAAGGTGAGTAGTAGTGTGTACTGCCCTGTTATAAGCAAATTCAACATGTGGCAAACACTCCTCCCATTCGCGCTGATTTTTCTTGATCATAGCTCGCAATAATTGTGACAATGTTCTATTGACCACCTCCGTTTGACCATCAGTTTGGGGATGACATGTAGTACTGAACATCAACTTTGTTCCCAACTTTCCCCAAAGTGTCTTCCAGAAGTAGCTCACAAACTTTACATCCCTGTCAGAAACAATTGTCTTGGGCACTCCATGCAAGCGTACAATCTCCCTGAAAAACAAGTTAGCAACATGCGACGCATCGTCGCTCTTATGGCAAGCAATAAAATGAGCCATCTTGGAAAATCTATCCACTACCACAAATATACTATCATGACCATATTTAGTGCGTGGCAATCCTAACACAAAGTCCATACTAATATCTTCCCAAGGTGTGGTAGGAGCCGATAGTGGAGTATACAAACCGTGAGGCTTCAGCTTCGACTTGGATGTGTTGCATACAATACAGCGTCGAACAAACCTGTCCACATCACGCCTCATCCTAGGCCAATAAAAATTATCAGCAAGCATGAGTAATGTCTTCTCACGCCCAAAGTGACCCATCAGTCCGCCTGCATGTGATTCCTGCAACAATAGCAAACGCACAGAAGATTCTGGAACACAAAGTTTGTTAGCTCGAAACAAAAATCTATCATGGATGTGGAACTTGTCACAAGCATTCCGAAGCAAACACAAACGATATGGTTCAGCAAAATCATGATCAGTTGCATAGAAATCACACAAACTCTCTAATCCAGGAATTTTAACATCAAGATGTGTCAATAACATGTTCTTCCTAGATAGAGCATCAGCAACAACATTATCTTTTCCTTTCTTATATTTGATGATGTAAGGAAAAGACTCAATGAACTCAACCCACTTAGCTAAGCGTCTATGCAAATTAGATTGAGCTTTCAGATATTTCAAAGCTTCATGATCAGAATGTATGATAAATTCTTTTGGCCACAAATAATGTTGCCAAACCTCAAGAACTCTAACAAGTGCATACAATTCTTTATCATAAACAGGATAATTCAATCTAGCACCAGAAAGCTTCTCACTAAAATAAGCTATAGGTCTACCTTCTTGCATCAAAACACCACCAATGCCTATACCACTAGCATCACATTCAACTTCAAATTGCTTAGTAAAATCTGGTAACGTAAGTAAAGGTGCAGAAGTAAGCAAACGTTTCAACTCATCAAATGCAAGGTCTTGGGCAACGCCCCAAACAAAAGGCACACCTTTCTTAGTCAATTCATTCAATGGTGCAGCAATAGTACTAAAGTTTTTCACAAAACGTCTATAAAACCCAGCAAGACCGTGAAAACTTCGTACTTGGCTAACATTCATGGGAGTAGGCCAATTTTGAATTGCTTCAATTTTAGAAGAATCTACTTCTACCCCATGCTTAGATACAACAAAACCCAAAAATATGACCTTATCTTTTGCAAATGTGCACTTCTCAAGATTAGCATATAATTTAGAATCACGCAACACTTGCAAAACTTGTCTAATATGATCAGCATGTTCAAATTCATTGCGGCTATAAATAAGTATATCATCAAAATACACAACCACAAAATGTCCAATAAACTCCCTCAAAACATGGTTCATTAATCTCATGAAAGTACTAGGAGCATTAGTAAGACCAAAAGGCATAACTAACCACTCATATAAGCCGAACTTAGTTTTGAACGCAGTTTTCCATTCATCCCCTTCTTTCATCCTAATTTGATGGTATCCACTACGCAAATCAATTTTAGAGAAAATAGCAGCACCACATAATTCATCAAGCATATCCTCTAAACGTGGAATGGGATGACGATAGCGAATAGTGATGTTATTAATAGCTCTACAATCGACACACATACGCCATGTACCATCTTTCTTAGGAACCAAAATAACAGGAACAGCACAAGGGCTAAGGCTGACACGAATATACCCTTTATCCAGAAGCGCTTGTACTTGTTGCTGAATTTCCTTCGTCTCTTGGGGGTTTGTCCTATATGGTGCCCGGTTCGGAAGAGTTGCACCCGGTATAAGATCAATCTGGTGCTCAATACCACGCAAGGGTGGTAATCCTGCTGGAACCTCCGCCGGAAACACATCATCAAAATCCTGCAAAACAGTAGCCACACCAGGAGAAATAGGATGGTTATCATTAGAAACCAAAACCTCGCCTTTATACATGAGGACAAGAGGTATGGCTGTAGGATCCGCACTAAATTCTCGCATGTCTTCTTTGGTGGCTAATGTAAGAAAACTAGTCTCTCTCACACTTGTCGTTATATTATCACTCACAGTTATTACATTGTTCTCTCGTGTTGTTTCTACATTCACCTCTACCGTCTGACGAGACTCATTCACAATTTGCTGTGGGGACATAGGATGGAGATTAACTTTCTTGCCCTTGAACTCCAAATGATATGTATTGGCTCGACCATTGTGTTGCACATGGCGATCATATAACCACGGCCGACCCAATAAGAGATGGAAAACTGTCATAGGCACCACATCAAAATCGACGGAATCCTTGTATGGGCCTATCTCAAAATTTACGCGCACCATGTGATTTACCTTCATCTCACCACTGTCACTCAACCATTGGACATAATAAGGATGCGGGTGAGGTGAGTATTTCAGATTGATCTTGGGACATAACTCCTTGCTTGCGAGGTTGCGGCAGCTACCTCCATCAATGATCACTTTGCAAGCTTTGTTGGGACCAACAAGTGCCTTGGTTTGGAACAAATTACAGCGCTGAGAATCAACATGTGGCTGCACTATAAGAGCACGTTGTGACACAACAATGGTAGGAGCATGCGATGGAAAAGCATCCATGCCTTCTTCACTATGATATCCCTCGTCATCGAATGCGGAAGGATCTTCATCATCACCAGTTTCATACTCGCCAGTTTCTTGATTCACAAACATGACCTTTCTGTTCGGGCAATCTCTCTTGAAGTGACCCGGATTACCGCAAGCATGACAAGTGATCTCGCGATTGCGAGCTGTAGACATGTTGGAGCCTGCACTAGTGGCAGGGGCAGCTGGCTTCTTGGCCATAGAACCATTGGAGGCTGGCTTGGAAACTGAAGAAGAAGCTCGAGTATTGGCACCATAATTCTCCATAGGCGCGGATGTCCTTGGAGAAAATCTGCTAGATGTGGAGTATCTTGACTTCAGTTGTGCCTCTTCTGCATGCTGGGATTCAGCCTCCCTTGCAAGATGCAATAAATCATTCATATTATAGTATTGGTGATGCCGCACAATACTCTTGATAGTAAATTTCAGCCCATGCAGAAAACGTTGCATAGTCATCTCAACCTCTTCGCGAACTCGCGCACGTTGCAACAACATCTCCATCTCCATATAGTATGCATCAATGGACATAGTACCTTGCTTCAATTGTTGCAATTTATCAAAAACTGTCCGTAAGTAATTTGTGGGAACAAACCGAGCTTTCATGGTCGCCTTCATGTCACGCCATGTACGAATAGGCTGGCCATTGGTTTCTTGTATCTCGGTCAACACACTCTCCCACCAACGCAAAGCATAACCGTCAAACTCGGAAGAAGCAATCTTGATCTTCTTGTCCTCCGGATAATCATGCAAACGCCATAATTTTTCCATCTTAAGCTCCCATGTGAGGTATTCTTCCACATCCGTGGACCCTTCAAATTTGGGGATATTAAACTTGGGCCTGCTCAAGATATCTTCTTCCTGAATGGGTATACGGCGCGCACCAAGACCAAGTGGAGGTTGGCGAACCGGTCCTTGAAGACCACGCCCACGTCCTTGAATGCCCCTCAAATCAGCATTGTCACCATGGACACTACCATCATCTTCCTGAGCATCAGGTTGGCGTTGTACCATAGCTGCTTGTATGCCAGTGACAGATGTTGTCATTTGTTGTAGGCTCTGCTGGATAGCAGCAAGTTGTTGTTGCATAGTGGTGACTGCAGCTTCAGTCGCGTCCACTTTCCGTTGTACCGCTTGAACATTTGTATCAATTGCATCAGCGGATTTAGTAAACATCCCAGTCAAGTGATCACGGAGACCTTCATATGCCTCCCATGTAACTGGCGCATCCTTGTCCTGTTTCTGCAGCACATCAAAACCACTTTGAGACATGATTAGTAGGTTAGTGCACTAAATCAAAATCTTTTGGTGGACACTCACAACTCACTCAAAACTGACAAGAAAAGGTGAATCTTACCGTTCCAAAGTGAATAGTAATGCGTACCCGTTCGGATGGAAGACTAGTGCACGGATGTGATGAAGTGAATACCCGAGTAAAAGAGTGAACACACGACAAAGCAGGATATATGTGGTGGAGCTATAGGTATGGCACCCTAACTACACCAAAGTCAAGTCCTAGTGCTGATCGTGTGAACAAACCCAAAGAAAACTCACACAGTGGAGACAAACGAAAGACAGGCCTCTCAAAAGATCACCACTATGATATGTCCTTTCGAACACTTGTATATCTCTTTGCACTCTTTTATAACTCTTTTTTTTGACACTATTCCAAACTGGACGAAATTGCTACAGTACTGCTACAGTGATTTTGATTTTTCTACAGTAACTTTTCTCTTTAGGCCACAATATGTCGCACCGCGGAGAAATTTTCGGGAAGAACACACGAAACAGCAAACTAAAACAATGACTCCGATGCAATCTAAGTTATGGCAAAAACTAGAAACCCTAATATTTTTGTATGGCTTTTTCTGGATAGGACGAAAACAAAAACGATCGAATAGATGGATTTGGTGGATGCTTACCGAGGAAACACTGGAAATCTGATACCAAGATGATATGGGGTGGCCCGATCTTCTCAGTAAGCGGACGGTGAATATGAGGGCGATGATAGATAACTTGTATGTAGCCAATGAACTCTCCTTGCTAGATCCCTGTTGCCAATGCGACAGCTCTCTACCCTTTGGATATTCACAACTTCACACACTTGCGCAACGTAGCCGTCGACCACGAGACGGTAATTTGCAATCTACTAATCCCCAGTGGAACAATAGATCACACAGAACTTGCAGTAGAAGAACTTCAGATCGATACGAATTGAAGTCTTAATGATTCAAGAGGAAAGCTTGAAGCTATTCTCAATATCTAGGGTTTATCTAAACGTGGTCTAACCCTAAAACTCGTGGGAGCTGGGTATTTATAAACTAGGGGGATACAAGAGCCGCAGCCCGTCTGATCTGCGCGTAGGCAGTTTCGGACGTCCGATGGGTTTCGGACGTCCGTCACGTCGGACATCCGAAACGTGTCGGAAATCCGACTCTGGCGGTGAGGTGTCCTGGATTGGGAGTTCTTCTCGAGGACCTTCATGTCGGACGTCCGTCATATGTCGGACGTTCGAATCCTGTCGGAAATCCGGCTTCGGTTTTGGAGGTCTTCTGGATACGGAGGTCTCCATCCTTCTCGCTAATGTCGGACATCCGAAATGGGTCGGACGTCCGAAAGTTGGAGCATGTCTCATCTTCTCCTCCTTCTGGATCCTCGTCTTCATCATGATTCCTGATTATGCAAACATACAAAGATTTAGGCAGTATAAAGTTCTCATTACATAATATATCAGAATCTATTAAGAGCGAGTTCACCTGTTGTTCTATCAACTCTGCACGAGCTCTTGTAATAGGTCCAATTCTGATTTCATCATCCTTCTTCTTTGTTGAATCAACTTGTTCTTCATGACGAACTGGAGATGTGTTGGTAGTAGGGATGTCCTCATCAAATAGACGTTATCATCGCTACAGGAGAGAACGTCTCCTCGTAGTCAACTCCATGAATTTGTCGGAACCCCTTCGCGACAAGTCGAGCTTTGTAGACAGATACGTTTCCGTATGCGTTAGTCTGATCTTGAAAATCCATTTATTCTCGACGGCCTTGCAGTCCTCGGGAATATCCACCAAAGTCCATAATTTGTTGGTGTACATGGAGTCTATTTCGGATTTCATTGCTTCAAGCCATTTCTCGGACTCGGGTCCCTCCATTGCTTCTTTGTAACTTGTAGGTTCATCCGACTCATCAGCCGAGATTGCATTCACAAGCTGTCCGTAAAACTCAGTAGGTTGACGGACTCTTGATGACCTACGGGGCATAAAAGGTTCCTCTTCATTCTCATCATGATCATCATCAATGTCATGATCGTTATGAATGTCGTTCTGGCCATTCTCTTCAGCTCCCACTGTGGAAGATGGTTCCAAAACAATTTCCGTAGCTGTCGTGGTAATACTAAAGGCATACCCCTAGGCGAGGAAAACCCAGGGGTATCCTTAAACCCTGGGTTTCCCCAAAACACATTGAGAAAAATAAGACCAACAAAAAACACGAAGCATCGGCAATCCCCGAATAACACGTTACTCGGAGATCAGGAGTTGCTTCCGAGTACACAGCTACTCGGAAGCCCAGCAAGATCCGAGTAGACCGATACTCGGAAGCAATCGGCGAGGCCCCCCTACTCGGAAGATGGGAAACGCAACGGACGGAAGGCATTCAATGCTGCGGGCGTTTCTCCTCCTTTATTAGTAGTAATGGGCAGACCGTTTTATATTTAAGTACGTAAATAATCTTGTAATTAAGACCCATTTATGCCAGGGCATTAAGGAGGCAGGGGCACACTCTATATAATCCACCCCCTCCCCTCTAGCATGGGCACGCGCAACCTTCTACACTTCTCAGTATTCTGAAGAAAGAAAACCCCAGTAAGCCTGGGACAGGACTAAGGTTCTTATCTCTACGGAGAGGCCTAACCTGTATAATCCTCTTGCGTCAACCTTCTCTGCGTACAGATTCATTTAGCTCCGTTCATACCCCTATATCTATTGTCAGGATTCTATCCACGACAGTTGGCGCCCACCGTGGGGATGAGTTGATCAGCAATCGTAGAGATGGCGTTTTTCTCATCCTCTTCGTCGATTCGCGGCTCCGAGCTCATTGTCGGAGAGGTTTTCTGTTTTTGATCGTTGGCTTTCATAGCTGATGATTCGGCTTGGTTAGCGGATTCTCCGCTCTAGGCACAATTGCTGCCCTCAGGGGGCAGCGTCCACTTCCGAGCTGACAAGTCGGGGGCCCTGCGCCTCCAGTTGTCGGCCCATCGTCAAGCACCCGCGCTGCTATCTGTCCGCTACAAGAAGAAGCGTTCGGGCCGCCCGCGCGCTCACCATAACGGAAAATCGGTCAAGGTCCAGCAGGTGGCAGTCATCGACTCGGTGGAGTCAGCCCATAAGGCCTTGGACGAACTGATCGCAAGAGAAGGCTCCATAGCTTCTCTCTTTCCTCTGTTCGACTTGGTTGAGGAAGAAGGCATGGCAGCATCTGACCCCGAGTCAGGAGCCGAGCAAGAAGGCAGCAGTGGCACCCCTGTAGCGGTTGCAGAAGTGTGCATGGATGAGACTCCGCCCTCTTAGCCATCGCCAGCTCGGGACACTCACGCCCGAGATGGAACGAACAGCCCATCCAGGGCTGGCACTCGGGAGCCGACCCAACATGTTTCAGCTTTCCGAAGGTTGGAGCTCGGAGATTCAAGTCGACAACCTCTTCCCCTTACTCGAGAAGAGCAAGAAGAAGCAGAAGCGGCCAAGCGAATGCTGAACACCCCCATTGACACAAGCACTCCAGAAGGGCGAGGCCTGGAGGCGGCCAGATTAACCAATTTGGCTGAGCGGGAGCGTCTGGCCGAGTTGGAAAACACTCTCGAGCGTCAAGCTCGGGAGGTAGCTCGGCTCAGACAAAGCAGAACGAGTCGTCAACTGCGGGGCCCAGGTCGAGAACCTTTCCGAGCTATGGGTACCCCAGTGGAAAATCTCATAGCGGCAACCCGGATTGCGAATTCCCTGCTGCCCAGTGGATCAACGGCAGAAGAAATTCAGCACCTGGCGTTTTTATTACAAACCGCAGTCGATCAAAACGCTGCTGTCAGTCAATCACAGCAGCGAATCCATTCCCAAGTTCCCCCTGCGAGGACGTCACTGTCAGTACACACGCCCTATGGGGAAGCGCGAAGGAACAGAAACAATTTGCCTCGGCGTAGAGACGAGCCTCGAGGAGATCATCGCCAAGAGCAATATCGGCATGAGGATCTCAGGAGAACAGAAGCCCGTGGTACGGGTCGGCCCGCACCTCGGAGAGAGGAATTCCCTCGGCACCGGGATGACCGTTATTTTGATGGTGAAGACGACGCCCGAAGCCATCTTGTACAGAGCCGAGTCGACCGTGCCAGAACTCATCGTCAAGAACAGGCTCGGCCCTCAATGGCCACAGGGCCGGTCTGCTTCAGTGAAAGGATTCGGTCTACCCATATTCCGCCCCACTTCAGGATAGCCCAAGGGGTGGACAAGTACCGATGTGATGCTAAACCCCAGACATGGCTGGATGATTACAGAATAGCCGTGCAAATCGGAGGGGGTGGTGATGAGATAGCCATGATGCACCTGCCGTTGATGTTAGAAGGCTCATCTCGGGCGTGGCTGAATCAGGTCCCCCCGAGCAGCATCTTGGTTTGGGAAGACCTCGAGAGAGTATTCATCAAGAATTTTGAGGGGACCTACAAGAGGCCCGGAGGCCTGACCGAGCTGCAATTATGCGTCCAGGGCAACACCGAGACTACTCGGGACTACATCCAGAGGTGGATCACACTCCACAACTCGGTCGAAGGAGTCTCCGAGTTCCTGGCCATTCACGCCTTCAAGCAGGGGGTCAAGTACAAGGAGCTAAGTCTCAAGTTGGCAAGATCACCGCACATCACCTCACTCGGGAAGCTGATGGAGATAGCAAACAAGTATGCCAATGGTGAAGAAGAAATTCGGCAGAAGAACCAGCAACATAGAGGAGGTGGCAGCTCGGCGCCGAACCCGAAGCAGAAGACCGCAAACAACAAGAGAAAGGTAGAAGACGCCCCAACGGACGCAGAGCTGGTGGCGGCAGAAAACGCTTCGGGCCTTCATGGCAAGGGTCAAGCACGGAAGGACTGGCAACCGCGGCAGAAAAAGCCGTCCAACGATGATGAATTTCTGGATCAGCCCTGTCCTCTCCACACCACCCGCGATGCCGAAGGAAAGGTCGTTATTCCAAAGCATACAGCTCGGCAGTGCCGCCTGATCAAGAGAGCAGCCCAGAACGCAAGAGCAGGCCCCCATCAAGATAAGGAGACCGGGAAAAAGAAAGAGCCCAGCCCAGAACTGGACAGTGAGGGTTTCCCGAGGGAAGACGGAGTGCTGGTCATCTTCGCAGGGCGAGAGTCGAAGAGGGTGGAAAAGATAAGATTCAGAGAAGTCAACTCGGCAGCTCCGGCAGTTCCGAGTAGCATGAAGTGGGCCGACGTCCCAATCACTTTCGATCAGTCAGACCACCCTCCTCACATTCCTCACCCGGGAAGACACACCCTGATTGTTGACCCTTTGGTCGAAACGGGAAATGGTAACTTCAAGATCAGGAATGTCTTGATGGATGGTGGCAGCGGAATTAACATCCTGTATGCAAGCACTCTGAAGAGCATGAACATTCCGATGTCCAAACTCCGCAAAAGCTATCTGGAATTTCATGGGATAATCCCGGGGAAAAAGGCGTACTCACTCGGAATGATCTCCCTCAATGTGGTCTTCGGTACTCCTAGTAACTTCGGAAAGAGAAGATCACCTTTGAAGTAGTGGACTTCCCGAGTGCGTATCATGCTTTACTCGGAAGGCCGGTCTATGAAAAATTTATGGCCATCCCCTGTTATGTCTATCTGAAACTCAAGATGCCCGGCCCTCACGGCGTGATCACTGTCTCAGGAGACTACAAGCAAGCCGAAGAACTACTACAGAAAGGTTCCCTGATAGCTGATCAGCAGATGGCCGAGGTCGAATTGGCCGAATACAAGCAAGCCGCCGACTCGTCCGAGTTGCTGCAGCCAAAGAAGACATCTTCATTTGAGTCGGCCGGAGAGACCAAGAGGGTACAGATACACCCCACAGATGAAGGAAAATACACCAACATCGCCACCGATCTGGATCCCCAATAGGAACTCGAGCTCGTCAACTTCCTCCGTGAGAATTGGGACATCTTCGCGTGGAAGCCTGCCGATATGCCTGGGGTCCCAAGGGAGTTGGCCGAGCACAAGTTACACGTGGATCCAAAAGCAAGACCTGTGAAAGAGTCTCTCCGATGGTTTTCCTCTGAGAAAAGGAAGGCCATCGGACAGGAGATAGCTAGACTGTTAGCAGCCGGATTCATTAGGGAAATCTTCCACTCCGAGTGGTTAGCAAATCCTGTAATGGTTCCGAAGAAAGATAAATCTTGGAGAACTTGTGTTGATTTTCATCATATCAATAAAGTTTGTCCAAAAGACCATTTCCCCTTCCTCGCATTGACCAGATTGTGGACTCCACGTCAGGTTGCGAGAGATTATGTTTCCTCGATGCATACTCGGGTTACCATCAAATCCGACTATACGAACGAGGCGAGCTCAAAACAGCATTCATAACCCAATTCGGATGTTTCTGTTATGTCACGATGCCATTCGGACTAAGAAACGCAGGCGCCACATACCAGCGCATGTTGCAGAATTGTCTAATCTGGCAGATCGGCAGAAACGTGGAAGTCTATGTGGATGACATTGTGATCAAGTCGGCTAAAGGAAGTAGTTTACTAGCCGACCTAGCTGAAACTTTTCAAAGCCTCTGAGCCTACAGCATCAGGCTCAATCCTGAAAAATGCGTTTTTGGCGTGCCAGCAGGGAAGCTACTCGGATTCATGGTCTCCGAGCGAGGGATAGTGGCCAACCCGGAAAAAATCGCGGCAATTCAGAACATGAAGCCTCCCAAGCAGCTCCGAGACATCCAAAAGTTAATAGGTTGTCTCGCAGCACTCAGTCGGTTTGTCTCCAGGTTGGGAGAGAAAGCCCTACCTCTCTACCAACTGATGAAAAAGTCGCCGAATTTCGTCTGGACGGAAGAAGCTCAAATGGCTTTCGAAGAACTCAAAAAGCAACTGTCAACTCGGCCAGTGCTGGCAGCACCCCAGGAAAAAGAGCCGCTCTTGTTGTATATTGCTGCCACAAGCCGAGTTGTCAACGTAGCCATAGTGGTGGAGAGGGAAGAAGAAGGAAAATCACATAAAGTACAAAGACCGGTGTACTACATCTCCGAAGTCCTCACACCATCCAAACAGAGATACCCCCACTACCAGAAGATAGCAATGGGAATTTACTTGGCGTCTCAGAAGCTCGCACATTACTTCCAGGATCATTCCATCACAGTGGTCTCGGAAGCTCCCCTGGCAGAAATTATGAACAACAGATATTCAACAGGCAGAATAGCAAAATGGAGTTTGGACCTACTCCCCTTTGACCTCAATTACCAAGCTAAAAAAGCAATCAAGTCACAAGCACTGGTGGACTTCCTAGCCGAGTGGATTGAGGTCCAACATCCCCCACAGCCGACACCAGAACATTGGACGATGTTCTTTGACGGCTCCAAGATGCTACACGACGCAGGGGCACGGGTGGTACTAGTCTCACCCAGAAAGGATGAGATGAGGTACGTCCTCCAAATCCATTTCCCAGCAACAAACAACGAAGCCGAATATGAAGCTCTCCTGTATGGTATGCGAATGGCCATCTCAGTCGGAGTCAGGAGACTTATGGTATTCGGAGATTCAGACTTGGTAATCAACCAAGTAATGAAAGAGTGGGATATCCGAAGCCCAGCAGTGAGAAAATTGGAGAAAAACTTTGATGGGCTGGAGCTCCATCACATTCCGAGGGCTAAAAATCAGGCAGCAGATGACCTAGCCAAATTAGGTTCCACCCGAGGTCAGATCCCGCCAGGGATCTATCTGGAGCACTTGCATTCCCCAACAGTCAAGGAGGACCCGTTCCTGGAAGCCGATCCAGATATGCTGCCTGACAAGAACATCCCCAACAAAGAAGATATACCCGCAGTAGTTGACATGGTGTTCGACGTGGAGATCATGCCCCCCGACTGGACACGTCCAATCCTTGACTATCTGCAAAAACAAGAGTTTCCCGACGACAAAATAGAAGCCAAACAGATCGTCCGCAAATCCAAGTCCTACTCGGAGATCAATGGAGAGCTGTACAGGAACAACATCACTCATGTCCCCCAGCGATGCATCCCTGAGGAAGAAGGCCGCTGCATACTACAAGAAATCCACTCGGGAGATTGTGGCCATCACGCCTCAAGTCGGACGTTGGTGGCAAAAGCTTTCCGAGCTGGCTTCTTCTTGCCCGGCGCCCTCAGCGATGCTCGGTACATCGTGGACCACTGCGAAGGCTGCCAGTTCTATGCCAACCAGCCCCGCAAACCAGCTTCCGAGCTGAAGACAATCCCCCTAGCCTGGCCATTTGCAGTATGGGGACTGGACATGATCGGACCACTCCGAACGGGCAAGCATGGCTTCACCCACATTTTGGTCGCCGTAGACAAGTTTACAAAATGGATAGAAGAAAAACCTATCAAGACCCAAGACTCCGCCACAACAGTCATCTTCATGCAGGGCATCATGCATCGGTTCGGCGTCCCGCATGACATCATTACAGATAATGGATCGAACTTCAACTCGGCCGAATTCAAGAAATTATGTTGGTCCAATGGCATCCAGGTCAACTTCGCCTCAGTCGCACACCCATAGTCCAACGGCCAAGTCGAACGAGTCAACGGACTAATACTCAAAGGAATCAAGCCTCGGCTACTTCGGGAACTAAAGGAAGCAGCGGATGCCTGGGTTGACGAACTCCCTTCAGTCTTGTGGGATTGCGTACAACTCCCAATCGCTCAACTCGGTCAACCCCCTTCTTCCTCGTCTACGGCTCAGAAGCACTCCTTCCGAGTGACCTCAAGCACAATGCCCCCCGTATAAGCCAGTACACAGAAGCTGAAGCTGAAGAAGCACGCCAAGACGACGTTGATCTCTTGGAGGAGGAACGAAATTTAGCTCTCACACGCTCGACGTTTTATCAGCAAGACCTTCGCCGATACCACTACCGACACGTCCGAGTTCGCTCCTTCCAAGAGGGCGACATGGTACTTCGCATCAAGCAAACTTCGGACCGCAAACTAGCTCCCCCATGGGAAGGCTCGTTTATCATCTCCAGAGTACTGCACAATGGGGCCTATCACCTATACGATGTAACTAATAAGATAGAAGAGCCTCATGCATGGAACGCCCAGCTACTGCGCCGATTCTATGCAGGAGAACACTCGTAAGATATGAATAAATGTTACTTTGTACGCCTAGTGCGCCTTACTCAATTCGTTTTTCATCACTCAACATCAGGTTTTCCATCCGAGCTGTTCGCGGCTCGGACGAGAACTTAGAAAACTTATGTTAAGTGCTCACCAACGCCCCAAAGGCTTGAGGAAGCACAACATCATCTGCATTGAGGACCTTGTATACAAGATCTTCAATAGAAAAAATTTCTAAGTACTTTCAAGCCTCAAGAGGCTTGGGGGCTGCTTAAAGCTATAAAAACAGGTTTCCTTCCGAGCTGTGCGCAGTTCGGACGAAAACTATCAATCAGGTTTTCCATCCGAGCTGTTCGCAGCTCGGACGAGAACTTAGGAAACTTATGATAAGTGCTCACCAACGCCCCAAAGGCTTAAGGAAGCACAACATCATCTGCATTGAGGACCTTGTATACAAGATCTTCAATAGAAAAAATTTCTAAGTACTTTCAAGCCTCAAGAGGCTTGGGGGATGCTTAAAGCTATAAAAACAGGTCTTCTTCCGAGCTGTGCGCCGCTCGGACGAAAACTATCAATCAGGTTTTCCATCCGAGCTGCGCACAGCTCGGACGACAACTTAGAAAACTTATGTTATGTGCTCACCAACGCCCCAAAGGCTTGAGGAAGCACAATGTCATCTGCATTGAGGACCTTGTATACAAGATCTTCAATAGAAAAAATTTCTAAGTACTTTCAAGCCTCAAGAGGCTTGGGGGCTGCTTCAAGCTATAAAAACAGGTTTCCTTCCGAGCTGTGCGCAGTTCGGACGAAAACTATCAATCAGGTTTTCCATCTGAGCTGTTCGCAGCTCGGACGAGAACTTAGGAAACTTATGATAAGTGCTCACCAACGCCCCAAAGGCTTGAGGAAGCACAACATCATCTGCATTGAGGACCTTGTGTACAAGATCTTTAATAGAAAAAATTTCTAAGTACTTTCAAGCCTCAAGAGGGTTGGGGGCTGGTTAAAGCTATAAAAACAGGTCTTCTTCCGAGCTGTGTGCAGCTCAGACGAAAACTATCAATCAGGTTTTCCATCTGAGCCGCGCACAGCTCGGACGACAACTTAGAAAACTTATGTTAAGTGCTCACCAACGCCCCAAAGGCTTGAGGAAGCACAACGTCATCTGCATTGAGGACCTTGTATACAAGATCTTCAATAGAAATTTTTTCTAAGTACCTTCCAGTCTAAGTAGACTTGGGGGCTGCTTAAAGCTATAAAAATAGGTCTTCTTCCGAGCTATGCGCAGCTCGGACGACAACTTAGAAAACTTATGTGTGCTCACCAACGCCACAAGGCTTGAGAAAGCACAACATCATCTGCATTGAGGACCTTGTATACAAGATCTTCAATAGAAATTTTTTCTAAGTACCTTCCAGTCTAAGTAGACTTAGGGGCTGCTTAAAGCGATAAAAACAAGCTCTCTGTCGAACTACGCGCAGCCCGAGTAAAAACTTCGAAAATTCATACAAAAAGAAAAGCAAATCGGAAGAAATATTCTTTTCCAGCAAAGAAACAGAGTACGAGTTCATCAACCAAGCGAAGGAGTATCATGACACAACCACACAGTGCAACTTATTACAAATCCACTCGGCATCCCGAGGCAAATATTGAACCAGTGTTTTTAACCACACTCCATTCATTCCTCGCCCGCCTCGTCTGACTCACTGGTTACACCAGTTGACTCCACAAAGAAATCCAGATCGGGCATCAGGGCAATTCGGCTAGCAGTTTCCGCATAGCGCGACAGGAAGGAGGTGCAGCTCTGACCCTCTTTCGGATCTCCACCACCAACTCGCTCAAGATTATGAACCCGCTCCAGAAAATGCGCCTTGGTCAAGGCTAGTGCGTAATTCGCACCGCTGAACGTTTCCAGCGGGCCAGCTGATGCGGAGCCTCCTAGAGCACGGGTACAAGAGTATCTAACTTCAATCTGCTCCCTTCATCAGGCAACAGCTTGCTCTTTAAAGCTAGGGTAGCACCCATAACCTCTTCAGCAAATTTCTTTTCTTTGGCTCACCTCATGGTCAGTCATCCCCGAGCCAGAGCAAATTCTGTGGTCACTGGAGTATAGGTATCTCTCTTTATGATTTCCGCAAAGTCGGCCATGCGCGTTTGCTCGGCATCTGGATCTGTCCCATATGCTGCACCAAGAGAGAAGATGAGTACACAATCTAAGAATGGGCAACAGGTCCCTACCACAGCTCGGACAACCAAAAACTCACCAGACAAGGTCTCACTGAAAACGGCGAACCGCCCAGCGCAATACTCTTCAGCTGCCTTCACCGCCTTCCGAGTGGTTTCCAACTCGGCTTGATGCTTCTTTGCATCTTCGGCAGGCAGCTCGGATAGTTTTTCCAAGTCAGACTCCATCTTAGAGATGCAAGCCTCATTCTCCTTCACCGCCTGTTTGTAGTAATGAAGACTGGTCTCCAAAGCTTTGTGAGCCTTGGCTCGTTTCTCAACTTGGTCTATTTCCTACTTCATCTTGGCCACAAAATCATTGTTCTCCTTAACTTTTGCATCAAAGGCCTTCTTCGCCGCCTCTGCAAGCAAAATGTTAGATGGAAAAATAAGAAGAAGAAAGATGGCAGTTTGGAAACTCAAGAACTGTTACCATTATCCTCAGCATGCTGTTTCTTCAGTTTATTATGCTCTTCAAGCAGCGCTTCGTACGAACTCTTGGTAGCAACACACTCTCCTCCTACAACTTCACGAAGGACGACCCAAGCTTGCATGCCTCCTATGAAGATAAGAGGAATTCCACGATCAAAATAAAACCTCCTATCAAAAGCCTCCGAATAACTTCACAAAGTTACTCGGAGCCTTGGGGGCTACACCCAGTGGGTGCACTAAGAAGTGCGCCCACTGGAAGTTCAATCAAATAAAAACCTCCTAACAAAAGACTCCGAATAACTTCACAAAGTTACTCGGAGCCTTGGGGGCTACACCCACTGGGTGCACTAAGAAGTGCTCCCACTGGAAGTTCAATCAAATAAAAACCTCCTATCAAAAGACTCCGAATAACTTCACAAAGTTACTCGGAGCCTTGGGGGCTACACCCACTAGGTAGGAAAACTTACGTAAGTACTTACGTGGATGTTGGACTTCACTAACTCAGCCTCAGATGCTAGCTCCCGCAGCCGCAGCTCAAACTGAGTCGCCTTAACCAAGGACTCCTTCAATCCGCCAATGATAGCACTCTCCACTAGGGCTCCGACGGGAATGGCCCCCGAACTAGCAGGCTCACTCCCTCGAACAGCCGCCGAGGCGACAGGGGTCTCCTTAACAGCCTCCCCAGCTGGAGCATCGGGTGCGACAGCTCGGGAACCAGACCCAGAGGCTACCGTCCCCTCAGGAACAGTCACCTCAGGAGGAGTGACCCCAGCAGCGGCGGACTCGGTAACAATCCGAGCTGGATTGGCAGTAGGGTCAACATCCATGTCTGCAGCAGAAACAACAAACAATTAAAAGAGAAAGACGACAGCGACAAACGTCTCAACAAATAAAACACCGAAGAACTCTCACCAACAGCTGCAGTATCTTCTGGAATAGCGCCCATTCCAGGAAAGTCAGTCACCTCACAAGTGCTAGCGTCCTCCATAGCTTCGGCCTCGGGATCCTCCTCGATCCCAGGCAACGTCTCAGAACCACTTGAACGAATACTGCAAAAAGAGACAGCTAAGGATGAGCATGAGAAGCTAACAGAGCCTTAAAGCACGCGATAACCAACAACATTACGTGTGAACAGTCTTCAAACTACGCCTCGGGGGAGCAACCCTGGCCGAACCAGATCCATCCCCCTTGTCCTTTTCAACAGCAGAACCTCCTGAGGGATTAGCCTCTCGGCCCCCAAGAGTGACAAGTTTCTTTTTCTTCATGGGCGCAACCTTCCCAGAGCTGAGGCCCAAGGGAGGAAACTTCCCGCTGTCCTCTTCACCACTCGGAGCATGAGCCCTTTTACGGGTCCGAGTAAGCCCCTCCCGCGCCGACTCGCGGTCCTGGTTGTTCTTCGAGCGTTTCTCGGACGCTGCCTGAACCCGAGCCACCTCGGACTCCAGCTCCTCCCCCACCTCAACTCCGACCCCCGCACCAGTAGTACAATCTTCATCCTCCTCGGCGGGATGCTGCGGAGCCAGAGGAATAGGGCAGCGAAATTGGGTAAAATCCTGGCAATAAACAAAGAGGTCCGAGTTAAAGCCAGCAAATAAAGCGCATTCAAGATACATATGGCATGAGTCAGCATACCCGGGTGGGAGGATTGTCGATGCTGAGGGGTCTCACTCGGCCAGCGTCTGAAGCCCCTGGGTCACGCTGGTTATTATCTTCATCTGAAGTTCAAACTCGTCCAAAGGCATCTCAGTGTTACTATAGCGGGTGTCATCCTGCAACCCGGAGTATGTCCACATTCCCCGAGCTCGGGCCTGGAGCGACTGGATCTTCCGAATCACAAAAGCAACTATCAAATCTATGGCGTCCAGACCATTCTTCTTCAGCCTGATGACTTCACGCATCAAGGGGAGCACCTGCTCCTTATCAGCATTGGTGAGTCGGGGGTTCCAGCCCTGAGAGGAAGTCAGCCTAACGTCCGAGTAAGGAGGCAAGGTACGCACCCCCGGCTCCTCGGCCACCTTGCAGTAGAACCAACTATTCTGCCAGTTCTTGACAGAATCGGGCACACAAGAGGCAAAATACTGTACTCCCTGCTTCTTGGCCAAAAACAGACCACCGCAAAGATGATTGAACTCAACATCGGCACCCTCCCCAGACTTCTTCGCCTTCTGAGGCTTGATGGCGTATATGCTACAGAAAAGATGCCAGTGGGGCTCTATGCCTAAAAATCCCTCACAACGGGTGAAAAGGCTGGAGAGAAGGCTAACCGCGTTGGGAACAACGTGATGAAGCTGAGCACCCATGAAAGCCAAAAAATCCAAAAAGAAGGGATGTGGGGGGAGAGAAAAGCCGCGATCCACATGCGAAAGTAAGATAACTCTCTCACCGTCCTGCGGTGCAGGCTCGTCTTCCCCAGCCGCGGGAAGACGACAGCCCTTGCGGGGAACCAGGCCGGCGTCCTAGTACCCCAACAGCATGTCCTCCGTCACGATCGACGGCAGCCACTCCCCCGCAGACATGGTCGCGGTGGCGGCAGAGGGGCAGCGCGAATGGCGGCCCCCCAGGATGGACCTCGAGCGGCCGGCGGAGAGGTCTCGACGGCGAGATTAAGCAGGCAAAGGAAGAGGCGGAGCGAAAGAGAGAAGCGGGAACGACTGCGCAGGGGGGATCTGTTCCCAACCGAAAGGTAGGGGGCTTTTTATAGCTCGGGGTAGCAACCGCCTTGCGTCAGATCCGCACCCCACTAATGAGCTTGCCGGTTGCTCTTCCCCATAAAACCGCCCCACTTCCCCATAATCCCTCCCACTTCCCCACGGGCAGTTAATTATTATCCTATAAAACCGTCGCGGGAATCGAGGAGACCAGCCCAAACAGTGCGCCCACTCACCTGGGCAAGAAGATTCTCTGACAAGGCAAAATCTTTTGTTAAAAACAAAATCTGGTTTCGACCTGAAGCTCGAAACCGCCCCAACCACTCGGAAGATGTGAAGCATAACACCGATCAAACTCTCTGAGTATGCCACCACTCGGAAGAAAACGCAAAGCTCCCGCAGCATCCGAGTAAGCTGTCACTCGGAGGCGCCGCGAAAGGAACCACTCTAAGATTCCTCGCAAGACGAAGAATCCCGCACCCGGTTACTCGGGTGAGAATCCGAGTAATAAGCTCGCTGGTAGCCCGTCTCTGACGTAGAACGCCAGGCCGCCGGTAAGACCCGGTGCAGGGGGTAAAGAATCGATGTCCCACGTGGCATGGCCTAGGACTCGGAACGATGTCCTAGGACATTGAACTTTACAAATTTGGTTCATATGGAGTTTAAGGCCTTTTACTCCGAGACACGCCTCCCGAGGCCTCAGTCCACCTCTTTCGAGAGACGTTTGAGTGTCGCCAAATTTTCCGCTAACCTGCCCAACTCTCACTCGAGGGAAAAGTTCGAACATCAATAAAGCCCTTCCGGGCCTCTTACTGAGTTCAATCTTCGCATACCTCAGAAAGACTAAATGTCAGCCAACTCACTTACGAGCACCCGAAAGCGCTTGGGGGCTACTGTCGTGGTAATACTAAAGGCATACCCCTAGGCGAGTGAAACCCAGGGGTATCCTTCAACCCTGGGTTTCCCCAAAACACATTTAGAAAAATAAGACCAACAAAAAAAACGAAGCATCGGCAATCCCCGAATAGCACGTTACTCGGAGATCAGGAGTTGCTTCCGAGTACACAGCTACTCGGAAGCCCAGCAAGATCCGAGTAGACCGATACTCGGAAGCAATCGGCGAGGCCCCCCTACTCGGAAGATGGGAAACACAACGAACGAAAGGCATTCAATGCTGCGGGCGTTTCTCCTCGTTTATTAGTAGTAATGGGCAGATCATTTTATATTTAAGTACGTATTTAATCTTGTAATTAAGACCCATTTATGACAGGGCATTAAGGAGGCAGGGGCGCACTCTATATAAGCCACCCCCTCCTCTCTGGCATGGGCACGCGCAACCTTCTACACTTCTCAGTATTCTGAAGAAAGAACACCCCAGTAAGCCTGGGACAGGACTAAGGTTCTTATCTCTATGGAGAGGCCTAACCTGTATAATCCTCTTGCGTCAACCCTCTCTGCGTACAGATTCATTTAGCTCCGTTCATACCCCTATATCTATTGTCAGGATTCTATCCACGACAGTAGTCGTTTCTTCCAATTGGAGTGATTGGTCAGTCACTTCATCGAGGTCTATTTTCCTCCCACTCAACTCTTTCGCGAGAAACTCCTTCTCAAGAAAGTGTCCCGTCTTGGCAACAAACGTTTTGCTGTCAGACTTGTTGTAGAAGGTGTATCCACAAGTTTCCTTGGGATAGCCCACAAAGATGCACTTATCCGCCTTGGATTCAAGTTTGTCAGGCTGTAGTTTCCTAACATAAGCCTCACAACCCCAAATCTTCAGGTCAGACAACTTAGGTTTCGTGCCATGCCATTCTTCAAATGGTGTTGTCTTTACGGATTTGGATGGTGCCCTATTAAGAATATGAGCGGTAGTTTCTAATGCATACCCCCAGAATGACACAGGCAAATCAGTATGAGACATCATCGATCGTACACTATCCAATAGGGTTCGATTACGTCGCTCAGCCACACCGTTTCTCTGAGGTGTGCCTGCCGGCGTAAGCTGTGGTACTATGCCACAAGACTTCAGATGATTGCCAAACTCGTGACTCAAATACTCGCCACCTCGATCCGATCGAAGGTGCTTGATTTTCTTTCCGAGTTGATTTTCGACCTCATTCTGAAATTCCTTGAACTTTTCAAAGGTTTCAGACTTGTGCTTCATCAAGTAAATATACCCATATCTACTCAAGTCATCAGTAAAGGTCACGAAGTAACGAAGACCATTGCGAGTGGGGACGTTCATGTGTCCACATACATCCGTGTGTATGATCCCCAATAAGTCATCCGCATGCTCCATTATCCCATTGAATGGAGTCCTTGTCATTTTGCCCATGAGGCATGGTTCACATGTATCAAGGGATCCAAAATCCAATGACTCAAGAAGTCCATCCTTATGGAGCTTCTCCATGCGCTTTATACCAATATGACCAAGTCGGCAATGCCACATCTTCATGTGATCTTCATCATTCTTCAATCTTTTGGCCTCAATATTGTTAATGTCACACACGTCACCATCGAGATCAAGTACAAATAAACCATGCAACCCCGGCGCGTGAACATAAAACATTTCATCCTTATAAATCGAACAACCAATTGTATCAGACTTAAAAGAATAGCGGTGTCGCTTCAAGCAAGATCCACTAACGATGTTCACACTCAACGCGGGTACATAGTAGCAATTATTCATAACTAAAGCCAATTCCGAAGGGAGACTAAGATGCTTCATGCCGACCGCCAAGACTTCAATTCGACAGCCATTCCCCACGCGCATCGTCACTTCATCCTTGAGCAAGCGTCTCCTATTCCTTAGTCCCTGAATGGAATTAGAAATATGAGCGACAGATCCTGTATCAAGTATCCAGGATGTGTTCCCGGCGCTTGTCAAGAGAAGATCAACAATATGTATATCAAATATACCTTCGTCTCTCTTGGCGACCTTGCTAGCCTTCTTGTCCTTTAGGTACTTGGGGCAGTTGCGTTTCCAGTGACCTTCACCCTTGCAGTAGAAGCACTCCACTACGGGTTTAGGCTTGGTTGCCTTGGGAGGAGCGGCAACTGACTTGCCATCCCTCTTAGGGCCACCTCTCTTGGCCTTCTCCCGCCTGCTTGACTTCTTGAAGTCAGTGGTCTTGTTGACCATGAAGACAGTGTGCTCCTTCTTGATCTCAACCTCGGCGCTCTTCATCATGGCGAACAACTCAAAAGAGGTTTTGGCCATCCCCTGCATGTTGTAGTTCAGCACAAAGCCTTTGTAGCTAGGGGGAAGCGACTGCAACACCCTATGAATAGCAAGTTCATCTGGAATCTGGAATTCCAGAGAATTCAAGCACTGAACGTAGCCAGACATTTTGACTACGTGCTCACTCACGCTGCCGTGCTCGTCCATCTTTGCTGAGAAGAAGGCTTCAGAAGCCTCGTACCATTCATCCCTGGCTTGAGGTGCGAAGACCGCCTTGAGGTCGGTGATAATCTCATATGCACCCATCCTCTCAAAGCGTTTCTGCAGCTCAGCCTCCATGGAGTAGAGCATGCCACTCTGGACAAGGTTGTAATCATCAGTCCTGGAGATATAGATATTCTTATCGTCCTGACTGGCATCATCTGTTGGTGCGTCACCTAACGCGCCCTCTAGTACGTATGCCATCTTGAGGGGAACGAGGAGAATCCTCAGGGTGCGGAACCAGTTGGTGAAGTTTGTCCCATCTGGTTTTAGCTTATCTTTCTCTAGGAATGATCCTAAGTTGAACGAGGGGCGAGGTGCTGCCATCTGCAAGGTTGATTCACAAGGATACATATTTAGACTTTTGTTCATAATGTGGAGTTTCAATTTAATCTCAAAATTATAGAAAGCTTCCACTTAGATAAACACCTCTCAATTTAACTAAGTGATTACACAATCCCAGCCCCCATACCTCCCCCGATCGTCACGTCCATCAATATGCGAACCAGGTAGGCCTCTAAGCCAATCACATCAGGCATGTGACTCGTGCTCGACCTTTCGGTCTCCTGTGTTCCAGGCCCGCATCTACATACGTCAAGCCTGCCAATCGAACCTTGATGTTAGCTGTTCAGCAAGGCCATATCTGCATATGCCAGGCTTGCCGAACCCAACCTCATGCGAACTCCGTTGAATATGTAGGACAACTCCGGTATGTACGGAGCATCAAGCCATATGGGAGAACCTTCCAGGCGGTGCCCACCAAGGGAGAACACAATGTTGGTATTGTGAGAGATGGTCCTGTTTCGTGCTACCGTCGATATATCTAGCATACTAGCCTAAAACAGAAAGTAAAACTGTAAATCATACAACCTATGATCCCCCTTCATGCAAAGCAAAGTTAAACGCCTTTCTACTTTAGCTTGTGGAAGTTTTATGTGGCTGCTAGGGGTTTCGAGAGAGAGAACCGTTTATATCCTGCGAAAAACATGCCACAACACCGTCTCCCATCCGTCTCTATTACACCCCTGTCGGGGCCCTCCGTTGCAAACATCTTCGCATCGCTAATGCAGAGAGACAGACACCCCCAACCACTTTTGATAGAGGCGAAGGTGTCCCGATGTTTTGATGAGATGGTGGAGATCGATTATGGTGGAGGCGACTTTCACGATCCGACTACGAACGTGCGAAGACGTTGCGCCTTAGCGATCGCTAAACCAACTCCGAGAGGTTATTGATCCCGCGGATGCACGATCAACCTGACCACGAAGGTCAATTCCTGCAAGCAATCGAAGAACAAGCAAGAACTAAGAATTGCAATCTGGATATTGCGAATATAAGATGAAAGATTAACAGAAGTTGGGGTTCCAATGCGGTCTTGGCCTGGTCGGACGACACAAACGAAGAACTCGAAGTTGCGGCTATGGCTAACTTAAATCTAATTAAAACCCAAGTCTAAACGACGCCCTAAGGGCTGTATATATGGGGGAACAGAGGGGATTTTCGTGACCCTTTGGAGGTGTGGCCCGAAAACAACCCTAACTCGGTTTCCCCACACATACGGACTCTAAAAACAGCCTATAATGTGGTATTTCGAAATTACATGGGCCCAGCCCAATATTAAGGTGACGCAGCACCTATAATTGCTCTTGGACGAAAATAATGAAGTGGCATCTCGTGTATTTCGTCCAAGCCTTCATGCATGCCTTATGGTGGCTTCAAAGTGCGAAAATCCCCACTGGAAGCTCCATTGTTATTTCCCGCGCGCGCACCTTCTTCTCCATGTTTGATCCCGCTCCAATGACCGTCCTTCTTGTCCATGCTAGGTCCTTCATTCATAAGCAAAACAAAAGTATCTAATTTAGGCAGCATCATATGTTCATGAACATTAGAAGGATTCGCAAGAAACGAAAGTACCTGATAATTTAGTTGACGTGCACGTGCTCTAGTAACTGGTCTAGTATGTGTAGTTGGTGAAGATGTGGGTGTAACATTAGTAGAGATGTCCTCATCATCCTCCCCTTCTTGAATTGAAGTCGTCCTCGACGGAAGCTCATTATCTTCTCCCAAATAAGGTTTCAAATCTGCAATGTTAAATGTGGGACTAACCCCAAAATCTGCAGGTAGCTCAAGTTTATATGCATTATCATTAATTTTCTGTAAAACCTTAAAGGGACCATCAGCTCGTGGCATTAACTTAGACTTGCGCAAATCAGGAAACCTATCTTTACGTAGATGTAACCAAACAAGATCTCCTGATTCAAACACAACATGCTTTCTACCCTTATCACCAGCAAGCTTGTATCTAGCATTCATTTTCTCAATGTTTTCTTTAGTTAACTCATGCATTTTTAATATCAATTCAGCACGTTGCTTAGCATCAAAATTAACCTTCTCCGAAGATGGAATAGGAAGCAAATCAATAGGTGCACGAGGTAGAAAACCATAAACAATCTCAAAAGGGCACATTTTAGTGGTAGAATGAAATGAACGATTATAAGCAAATTCAATATGAGGTAAACATTCTTCCCACATTTTTAAGTTACTCTTTAAAACAGCCCTAAGCATAGTAGACAAAGTCCTATTGACTACTTCAGTTTTTCCATCAGTTTGGGGATGACATGTAGTACTAAAAAGTAGTTTAGTCCCCAACTTAGCCCATAAGCATCTCCAAAAATGGCTAAGAAACTTAGTATCACGATCCGAGACAATAGTATTGGGCACACCATGTAAGCGAATAATCTCTCGAAAGAATAAATCAGCAACATTAGAAGCAACATCGCTTTTATGACATGGTATAAAAGTGCCATCTTAGAAAATCTATCCACGACAACAAATATGCTATCCCTCCCATTCTTTGTTCGAGGCAGGCCTAAAACAAAGTCCATGGATATGTCCTCCCACGGAACACTAGGTACAGGTAAAGGCATGTATAAACCATGAGGATTGAGTCGTGACTTAGCTTTTTGACATGTAGTGCAGCGAGCAACAAAACGCTCAACATCCCGTCTCATCTTTGGCCAAAAGAAATGTGTAGCAAGTACGTCCTCCGTCTTCTTCACGCCAAAGTGTCCCATTAATCCTCCTCCATGCGCCTCCTGCAACAACAAAAGACGAATAGAGCTAGCTGGAATGCATAACTTGTTAGAACGGAACAAAAATCCATCATTAAGCACAAACTTGTTCCATGTAGACCCTCTCTACAATTATGCAATACATCTTTAAATTCCGCATCATGTACATATTGATCTTTGATTGTCTCTAAACCGAATATCTTGAAGTCAAGTTGTGAAAGAATAGTATAACGACGAGACAAAGCATCAGCAATAATATTATCTTTACCCTTCTTGTGTTTAATGACATAAGGGAAAGTCTCAATAAATTCAACCCACTTAGCATGTCGATGATTAAGTTTTGCTATACTTCTTATGTGTTTCAAAGATTCATGATCAGAATGTATAACAAATTCTTTGGGCCATAAATAATGTTGCCAAGTTTCTAAAGTCTGAACAAGAGCATATAATTCCTTATCATAAGTAGAATAGTTCAGACTAGGCCCACTCAATTTTTCAGAAAAGTAAGCAACAGGTTTAGCATCTTGTAATAACACACCTCCCAAACCAATACCACTAGCATCGCATTCAAGCTCAAAAGTCTTATTAAAATCAGGAAGTTGGAGCAAAGGAGCATGTGTTAACTTATCTTTCAATATCGTGAAGGCTTCTTCCTGTGCGGTACCCCAAGTAAAAGGCACATCCTTGCGTGTAAGCTCATTGAGAGGTGCAGCAATGGTGCTGAAATCTCTAACAAAACGCCTATAGAATCCAGCGAGTCCAAGAAAACTCCTCACTTGTGTGACCGTTTTGGGCTGCGGCCAACTCTCAATCGCCTCGATCTTGGCTTTATCAACTTCAATTCCCTGCGGAGTAACAACATAGCCAAGAAACGATACTCGGTCGGTGCAAAAGGTGCACTTCCCAAGGTTACCAAACAAACGTGCATTACGTAGAGCAATAAAGACAGCACGTAAATGATCCAAATGTTCCTCCAAAGATTTGCTATAAATCAGTATATCATCAAAATAGACTACCACAAATCGTCCAATGAAAGCACGTAAAACCTCATTCATTAATCTCATGAAAGTGCTAGGTGCATTAGTTAAGCCAAAAGGCATGACTAACCACTCATATAATCCAAACTTAGTTTTAAAAGCCGTTTTCCATTCATCTCCTAATTTCATGCGAATTTGATGGTATCCACTACGCAAATCAACTTTGGAAAACATGGTAGAGCCACTTAATTCATCAAGCATATCATCTAACCGAGGAATAGGATGACGATAACGAATAGTAATATTATTAATGGCTCGACAATCAACACACATACGCCATGTTCCATCCTTTTTTGGCACTAATATAACAGGAACAGCACAAAGGACTAAGGGATTCACGTATGTAACCTTTGTCGAGTAGCTCTTGTACTTGACGCTGAATCTCCTTCGTCTCCTCCGGATTGGTACGGTATGGCGCACGGTTGGGCAGCGAAGCACCGGGAATTAAGTCAATCTGATGCTCAATCCCTCGAATAGGTGGTAATACCGGTGGTACGTCTTGTGGAAAGACGTCAATAAATTCCTGCAAAAGGTCAGTGACAACAGGAGGCAAAGAAGGAGGCAATTCCTCAAATGAAAACAAAGCTTCTTTGCACACAAAAGCATAGCACACATATTGACTAACATCCAAATCTGAAATATCAACCTTAGTAGCAAGCAAAGTTGGACTAGTCAATTTAATTTCATTAGAAACAGCAGAAGAAGATTTGCTATTAGTCTTCTGTTGTTGCTCAAATTTTTTCGCTGCTATCTCATTTTCACTCTTATTTTTCTCCTGTTTAGCTTTACTAGCTCTAGCAAGATCATCTTTCACAATTTGTTCAGGAGACATAGGAAGTAAAGCAATATTTTTATCCTGATGAACCAGAGTAAACTGATTTGTCCTACCATGGTGTACAACATTCCTATCAAATTGCCATGGTCTACCAAGTAAAAGAGAGCATGCTTGCATGGGTACCACATCACAATCAACATAATCAGCATATGCAGCAATGCTAAAGTGCACACGAACAGAACACGTTACCTTAATCTTACCACTATTGTTAAACCACTGAATATAGTACGGATGGGGGTGTGGTCTTGTGGTGAGAGATAGCTTCTCCACCAACTCCATGCTAGCCAAGTTGTTGCAACTCCCTCCGTCAATGATGATGCGAACCGAACGTTCTTTCACCACTCCCTTTGTGTGGAACAAATTATGCCTCTGGTTTTGCTCGGCCTTCGTTACCTGCACACTTAACACACGTTGAGCAACCAAACTAGCATATTTATCTGCATCATCAGGAGCCATATACTCTATATCATGAGCATCATCATGGGCACCCTGTTCCTCATGAGCAATGAGAACTAAAGTCTCCTCATCATAGTCACTCGCTGACTCATACCCACCATCCGCCGTAATAGTCATCACACGCTTGGAGGGACAGTCTTTTGCGAAGTGACCTCCACCTTGTGATAGAGGCGAAGGTGTCCCGATGTTTCGATGAGATGGTGGAGATCGATTATGGTGGAGGCGACTTTCACGATCCGACTACGAACGTGCGAAGACGTTGCGCCTTAGCAATCGCTAAACCAACTCCGAGAGGTTATTGATCCCGCGGATGCACGATCAACCTGACCACGAAGGTCTAATTCCTGCAAGCAATCGAAGAACAAGCAAGAACTAAGAATTGCAATCTGGATATTGCGAATATAAGATGAATGATTACGAAAGTTGGGGTTCCAATGAGGTCTTGGCCTGGTCGGATGACACAAACGAAGAGCTCGAAGTTGCGGCTATGGCTAACTTATATCTAATTAAAACCCAAGTCTAAACGACGCCCTAAGGGCTGTATATATGGGGGAACAGAGGGGATTTTCGTGACCCCTTGGAGGTGTGGCCCGAAAACAACCCTAACTCGGTTTCCCCACACATACGGACTCTAAAAACAGCCTATAATGTGGTATTTCGAAATTACATGGGCCCAGCCCAATATTAAGGTGACGCAGCACCTATAATTGCTCTTGGACGAAGATAATGAAGTGACATCTCGTGTATTTCTTCCAAGCCTTCATGCATGCCTTATGGTGGCTTCAAAGTGCGAAAATCCCCACTGGAAGCTCCATTGTTATTTCCCGCGCGCGCACCTTCTTCTCCATGCTTGATCCCGCTCCAATGACCGTCCTTCTTGTCCATGCTAGGTCCTTCATTCATAAGCAAAACAAAAGTATCTAATTTAGGCAGCATCATATGTTCATGAACATTAGAAGGATTCGCAAGAAACGAAAGTACCTGATAATTTAGTTGACGTGCACGTGCTCTAGTAACTGGTCCAGTATGTGTAGTTGGTGAAGATGTGGGTGTAACATTAGTAGAGATGTCCTCATCATCCTCCCCTTCTTGAATTGAAGTCGTCCTCGACGGAAGCTCATTATCTTCTCCCAAATAAGGTTTCAAATCTGCAATGTTAAATGTGGGACTAACCCCAAAATCTGCAGGTAGCTCAAGTTTATATGCATTATCATTAATTTTCTGTAAAACCTTAAAGGGACCATCAGCTCGTGGCATTAACTTAGACTTGCGCAAATCAGGAAACCTATCTTTACGTAGATGTAACCAAACAAGATCTCCTGGTTCAAACACAACATGCTTTCTACCCTTATCACCAGCAAGCTTGTATCTAGCATTCATTTTCTCAATGTTTTCTTTAGTTAACTCATGCATTTTTAATATCAATTCAGCACGTTGCTTAGCATCAAAATTAACCTTCTCCGAAGATGGAATAGGAAGCAAATCAATAGGTGCACGAGGTAGAAAACCATAAACAATCTCAAAAGGGCACATTTTAGTGGTAGAATGAAATGAACGATTATAAGCAAATTTAATATGAGGTAAACATTCTTCCCACATTTTTAAGTTACTCTTTAAAACAGCCCTAAGCATAGTAGACAAAGTCCTATTGACTACTTCAGTTTGTCCATCAGTTTGGGGATGACATGTAGTACTAAAAAGTAGTTTAGTCCCCAACTTAGCCCATAAGCATCTCCAAAAATGGCTAAGAAACTTAGTATCACGATCCGAGACAATAGTATTGGGCACACCATGTAAGCGAATAATCTCTCGAAAGAATAAATCAGCAACATTAGCAGCATCATCGCTTTTATGACATGGTATAAAATGTGCCATCTTAGAAAATCTATCCACGACAACAAATATGCTATCCCTCCCATTCTTTGTTCGAGGCAGGCCTAAAACAAAGTCCATGGATATGTCCTCCCACGGAACACTAGGTACAGGTAAAGGCATGTATAAACCATGAGGATTGAGTCGTGACTTAGCTTTTTGACATGTAGTGCAGCGAGCAACAAAACGCTCAACATCCCGTCTCATCTTTGGCCAAAAGAAATGTGTAGCAAGTACGTCCTCCGTCTTCTTCACGCCAAAATGTCCCATTAATCCTCCTCCATGCGCCTCCTGCAACAACAAAAGACGAATAGAGCTAGCTGGAATGCATAGCTTGTTAGAACGGAACACAAACCCATCATTAAGCACAAACTTGTTCCATGTTCTACCCTCCCTACAATTCTGCAATACATCTTTAAATTCCGCATCATGTACATATTGATCTTTGATTGTCTCTAAACCGAATATCTTGAAGTCAAGTTTTGAAAGCATAGTATAACGACGAGACAAAGCATCAGCAATAATATTATCTTTCCCCTTCTTGTGTTTAATGACATAAGGGAAAGTCTCAATAAATTCAACCCACTTAGCATGTCTACGATTAAGTTTTGCTTGACTTCTTATGTGTTTCAAAGATTCATGATCAGAATGTATAACAAATTCTTTGGGCCATAAATAATGTTGCCAAGTTTCTAATGTCCGAACAAGAGCATATAATTCCTTATCATAAGTAGAATAGTTCAGACTAGGCCCACTCAATTTTTCAGAAAAGTAAGCAACAGGTTTAGCATCTTGTAATAACACACCTCCCAAACCAATACCACTAGCATCGCATTCAAGCTCAAAAGTCTTATTAAAATCAGGAAGTTGGAGCAAAGGAGCATGTGTTAACTTATCTTTCAATATCGTGAAGGCTTCTTCCTGTGCGGTACCCCAAGTAAAAGGCACATCCTTGCGTGTAAGCTCATTGAGAGGTGCAGCAATGGTGCTGAAATCTCTAACAAAACGCCTATAGAATCCAGCGAGTCCAAGAAAACTCCTCACTTGTGTGACCGTTTTGGGCTGCGGCCAACTCTCAATCGCCTCGATCTTGGCTTTATCAACTTCAATTCCCTGCGGAGTAACAACATAGCCAAGAAACGATACTCGGTCGGTGCAAAAGGTGCACTTCCCAAGGTTACCAAACAAACGTGCATTACGTAGAGCAATAAAGACAGCACGTAAATGATCCAAATGTTCCTCCAAAGATTTGCTATAAATCAGTATATCATCAAAATAGACTACCACAAATCGTCCAATGAAAGCACGTAAAACCTCATTCATTAATCTCATGAAAGTGCTAGGTGCATTAGTTAAGCCAAAAGGCATGACTAACCACTCATATAATCCAAACTTAGTTTTAAAAGCCGTTTTCCATTCATCTCCTAATTTCATGCGAATTTGATGGTATCCACTACGCAAATCAACTTTGGAAAACATGGTAGAGCCACTTAATTCATCAAGCATATCATCTAACCGAGGAATAGGATGACGATAACGAATAGTAATATTATTAATGGCTCGACAATCAACACACATACGCCATGTTCCATCCTTTTTTGGCACTAATATAACAGGAACAGCACAAGGACTAAGGGATTCACGTATGTAACCTTTGTCGAGTAGCTCTTGTACTTGACGCTGAATCTCCTTCGTCTCCTCCGGATTGGTACGGTATGGCGCACGGTTGGGCAGCGAAGCACCAGGAATTAAGTCAATCTGATGCTCAATCCCTCGAATAGGTGGTAATCCCGGTGGTACGTCTTGTGGAAAGACGTCAATAAATTCCTGCAAAAGGTCAGTGACAACAGGAGGCAAAGAAGGAGGCAATTCCTCAAATGAAAACAAAGCTTCTTTGCACACAAAAGCATAGCACACATATTGACTAACATCCAAATCTGAAATATCAACCTTAGTAGCAAGCAAAGTTGGACTAGTCAATTTAATTTCATTAGAAACAGCAGAAGAAGATTTGCTATTAGTCTTATGTTGTTGCTCAAATTCTTTAGCTGCTATCTCATTGTCACTCTTATTTTTCTCCTGTTTAGCTTTACTAGCTCTAGCAAGATCATCTTTCACAATTTGTTCAGGAGAAATAGGAAGTAAAGCAATATTTTTATCCTGATGAACCAGAGTAAACTGATTTGTCCTACGATGGTGTACAACATTCCTATCAAATTGCCATGGTCTACCAAGTAAAAGAGAGCATGCTTGCATGGGTACCACATCACAATCAACATAATCAGCATATGCAGCAATGCTAAAGTGCACACGAACAGAACGCGTTACCTTAATCTTACCACTATTGTTAAACCACTGAATATAGTACGGATGGGGGTGTTGTCTTGTGGTGAGAGATAGCTTCTCCACCAACTCCATGCTAGCCAAGTTGTTGCAACTCCCTCCGTCAATGATGATGCGAACCGAACGTTCTTTCACCACTCCCTTTGTGTGGAACAAATTATGCCTCTGGTTTTGCTCGGCCTTCGTTACCTGCACACTTAACACACGTTGAACAACCAAACTAGCATATTTATCTGCATCATCAGGAGCCATATACTCTATATCATGAGCATCATCATGGGCACCCTGTTCCTCATGAGCAATGAGAACTAAAGTCTCCTCATCATAGTCACTCGCTGACTCATACCCACCATCCGCCGTAATAGTCATCACACGCTTGGAGGGACAGTCTTTTGCGAAGTGACCTCCACCTTGGCACCTGCGACATTTAATATCACGATCTCGTGTTTGCCCTGTGGAAGCCATGGATGAAGAAGAACTCGCCGCTGGACCACTTTGTGCACCCTTGAATGGTGGCGCTGGCTGTTTTGGTGGCTCCCTGTAAGAATGAGCGGCTGAAGTAGATGGTGGTGCAGCAGGACGTGTGGATGTAGAAGGTCCACGCGATGTCCATGATGTATTTCGTCCTGCAGAAAAGTTAGGTCTTGTATCGGCCTGTCGATCCTGCACTTCACGTTCAGCTTTACAAGCAAGATGAAACAAACGAGTGATAGTAGCAAAGTCCTTGTATTCGAGAATAGTTTGTATCTCCCTTTTTAAACCACCCATAAAACGTGCAAGCATAGCTTCATTATCCTCTACTAGGCCACATCTAATCAATCCAGTTTGTAATTCTTGATAATATTCCTCTACAGAATTTTTTCCTTGTCTCAAACGCTGTAATTTTTGTAACAATTCACGTTGATAATAAGGAGGTACCCAGCGAGTACGCATAGCATCTTTTAAAGCAGCCCAAGTAGTTGGAATATTATTAGCATGCAATCTACAATGTTAAGACCACCAAATAGATGCAAATCCCGTGAATTCACAAACAGCAGCAGTAACACGTCTATTCTCAGGATATTGTAAACATGTAAAGCGTTGTTCAGTTTCTAACTCCCAAGTAAGATAAGCATCAGGAATATATCTACCCTCAAACGGCTTAAGATTCAATTTAAGTTTAGGCACATGTTCATCATCGCGTACCTGAGGGGGTGGTTGGTGTCGACCGTGGCGAATGTTGGGACGTGGACGTCCTGCTGGCTGTTCATAGGCCGCTTCCTGTTCCACCTCCTCCTCGTAATCACCCTCGTAGTTGTCGTCCTGGCCGACGTCAGAAGCAGCAGCAGCAGGTACTGCAGCAGCAGGAGGAGCACCAATACCAGCAGCTTGTCCTCTCGGAAACAGAATCCGTCGTGCACGTGGTAGTGGCGGTGGCTGTGGCTGTGCTGGAGCGGCAGCAGGCTGTGTAGGTAGGCGTGCGATCAACTCAGTAAACTTGGCGTCGAGCTTGGTGTCGATCATCTTTTCCACGCCATCAATTGCCTCTGTAAATCTGGTCTCGATGTCATTCACCTGTTCAGACATCATTTGTGCAAATTTATCATGTAGCTCCTTGTTTGTCATGTTCTCCCAATCGGGTGCATCCCGCGTCACTTCATCATGTGATCCTGGCATGGTTAGCAGAAATAGAAAACACACAGGAATATGATCCTACTTCTACTAATGGGATGTGGGATGGTGGAAAGCACAAATCCGTCAAGCTTTTCTTTCGTTCTTACCGATTCTTACCTAGCAGCAGGTGGTGATGTACAACCAACGGGTCAAAACTCTCAGAGATATGGTGGAGCGATGGCCAGGAGGTGTCAAACGCACGATGTAGAATATATGTGGAGCTGTAGGAAGGCTGACAAGTATGGTAGCAAAAGCTCAACAGTAACCAAAGCAGAGATGCAAAGCTGAATAAACACTCAACGTCGGTACTGTGCTGATCCTAGGCTAGACCGTACTAGAGACGCGAGCCTAAAACACCAACGAAAGCACGGCACGGCACGTAAACAACTGAGAAGCACACTCTGAATATTTTTTTCTCTCTCTTTTTTTTTTGCGATGCGGGACTGCGGTGGCTGAAAAAGTGCGAAAAAATCACTATGGTGGCGAACGTCTCAAAATGAGTTTCTGGACCTAAGGAACGTATGGGCACGAAATTTTTTTACCCCTGAAAATTTTGGCCTAAAAACTGCTCTGGAAAGCGTGCCAGACTCGAAGAACAGAACCAATCTAGACTATGAAAACTGGTAAATCTCACCGAGCAACCTGGAAATCTGATACCACTTGATAGAGGCGAAGGTGTCTCGATGTTTTGATGAGATGATGGAGATCGATTTTGGTGGAGTAGACTTTCACGACCCGACTACGAACGTGCGAAGACGTTGCGCCTTAGCAATCGCTAAACCAACTCCGAGAGGTTATTGATCCCGCGGATGCACGATCAACCTGACCACGAAGGTCAAGTCCTGCAAGCAATCGAAGAACAAGCAAGAACTAAGAATTGCAATCTGGATATTGCGAATATAAGATGAAAGATTAACAGAAGTTGGGGTTCCAATGCGGTCTTGGCCTGGTCGGACGACACAAACGAAGAACTCGAAGTTGCGGCTATGGCTAACTTAAATCTAATTAAAACCCAAGTCTAAACGACGCCCTAAGGGCTGTATATATGGGGGAACAGAGGGGATTTTCGTGACCCCTTGGAGGTGGGGCCCGAAAACAACCCTAACTCGGTTTCCCCACACATACGGACTCTAAAAACAGCCTATAATGTGGTATTTCGAAATTACATGGGCCCAGCCCAATATTAAGGTGACGCAGCACCTATAATTGCTCTTGGACGAAAATAATGAAGTGGCATCTCGTGTATTTCGTCCAAGCCTTCATGCATGCCTTATGGTGGCTTCAAAGTGCGAAAATCCCCACTGGAAGCTCCATTGTTAATTCCCGCGTGCGCACCTTCTTCTCCATGCTTGATCCCGCTCCAATGACCGTCCTTCTTGTCCATGCTAGGTCCTTCATTCATAAGCAAAACAAAAGTATCTAATTTAGGCAGCATCAGATGTTCATGAACATTAGAAGGATTCGCAAGAAACGAAAGTACCTGATAATTTAGTTGACGTGCACGTGCTCTACTAACTGGTCCAGTATGTGTAGTTGGTGAAGATGTGGGTGTAACATTAGTAGAGATGTCCTCATCACTATATCATGTCATATATTGTTTTGGGGTAGAAAAATGTGAGGAAGATGGTGGTGCTGTTCATTTTATTAAATGGGCATGAATTATTTTGGTGAGGGTGCATTTTGCACGTAAACCCCTCACATGTTGCACTTGGCTTCGCTTGTTTCGATCGCCGTAGTTCCGCGATGACCGTAGCTTGCCGTTAGCTTTGTCACGATCTTTATTTTATTGCTTGTAATAGATTGCATTCATTAGGTGCATCATACCATGCCATGTCATTTGCATGTATTTAATTTAAGGAACCCCACGTCGAGGTCTACCTTCGTGAGTGGGCAATTCTATGTTCATGCCATGTTCTATATTCCTTGCTCTTGCCATGATCATGCATTTTAACAACTATAACATAAGATCCTTCGGATCCGTAATTCACCTACATAATCCATAAGAAGGTTGTCGGTAGCATTGCACCCTTGCTTCCCGATGCTTCATTTAAACTTCCCTATTCTTATGTTCATGCCATGATATTAAAATGACATGCATCATACTTGATCTTGCTTGCTTATTTATTGCTTGCTCGTGATTGCTCCGTAGTGATAGTGGTATCACCGTTGATTGCTTTCCAGTGTTTACTTCTTGTGTGCTCCCGCGGGTACCTCTCGGAGACGATGCGAGCTTGCGATCAACTACACCTTCGGAACCCGACTTATCAATAGGCAAGGACTATGCATTACTTATGATCCATTCTATTTCCACCAGCGGTTTGCATGCTAGTCTAGGTTAGGTTCGATGTTTGATCCTACCACATGTTTACAGCCTCTTTCAAACCGATACAGCCATGTCCCCTCCCAGCAAACCTTGTACTGATATGTTACTATTGCTCGTTGCTCAGCCCCTGCTTAGTATGCATGCTTAGGATGCTACGATGTTACCCTGTTACTTCTGGTTTGGGATATCACATTATTATTATTGTTATTGATGATATTATTATTATAATGTTGACTATATTCGACGAAGGATGGAAGGTCTAGGCTATCCCGCCCCGACGCTTTGTTCCATTCGAGTCACCTAGGACCCGAGTTCCGGGTATTGGTTTTAAGACTGAGCATGCCTAACCGCGTGTGGGATTTTATGGGGTCCCCTTTTCTTACCTACCTAGCTTCAAACATTTCTAGAGGTGGCCCAAGCTGATTTACCATTTGAAACCGCATGCATAACTGGTCTGCAGCCAGTGGTTTTAAAACAACTCGGGCCAGCAGAGACATAGTTCCTTTGTTGGTCCACACTGGTGAGCTAGGGAAGTACCCTGTTATATAGGCGAGACTAACCCCGACCTTAGCCATACGGAAGAGTCCGATCCGAGAGTGTGGCCATCTTTTGGATTGGGTGTCGACTCCCCGGGGGCCACCCGAATTTGTTCGTTGTTAGTTAGAGGGACCTGTCGTTTCAGATCTCTTGGAACTAAATCATAAAATGGTTGCCTGTGATGGGTAGCAACTGAGAGAGATGGGCGTGCGTGCGGAGTCTTGTAATGGGCAGTTGGTACACCCCTGCAGGGTTAAATCTTTTCGAGAAGCCGTGTCCACGGTTATGGACGACTTGAGACCTACTCCTTGTTCATAGACAACATTAGCTGAGATAATCTTAATATAACTTGATCAACGTGTGTGTGCCTTGATTGCTTCTTCTTCGCCGGGATGCGAAGAGGAGGACAAGGATAGGATAGGTGTTATGTTTGCGTAGTAGTTGATAGCAAGACTTGTTGGAGGCGATTCCTCATCGAATGCTTGGCTTCTTATCTTACTCTCTAGATCGTTAGCCACTTCATAAATGCTAGTGCGGCAGCAACCTCAACACTTACCCCTTCCTTACCGTAAACTACTAGTTGTCCTAGAATGACGAGTGATGAAGTCCTTGCTGGGTCAGATGACCACTACAGTTGGATGCTGAGTACCTCTGTACTCATGATACTACCCTCAAAACTCTTTTCAGGGTTCTTGATCGACAACAGGTATGGTGATCGACGTTTCACGTGGAGACTTGACGACGACTAGTTAGGCGGATCCCGGCGGAGGGCCTGGACCCGTGTGGTTATGGGAATCGATGTTTTTCTCTTTGCCACTAGGCATTTGCTTGTAGTCTGTACTCAGACATATATCTTCCGCTGTTGTAATGTATTCGAGGCAGTTGTATGCCGATTGTATGAGATGTTGTATCCTTGTATCTGTAATGTTGTGATATCATGTTGGAAATCCGGGGCATATGACTTCGTCATATGTCGCGGTGGGACCGATATGTGCTTCGTCCCCGGATCTGGATGGAAACATCTAGATCTGGAACAGTACCGCATATCGGGCCTTACAACTTGGTATCAGAGCCTTACCGACTGTCGGACCCCTTTACTGCCCGAAGTCGAGTCTAGACAAAAAAAATATTTTGTAGTTACTAAGTTAGTTATCGGAGAGTAGGATTCTTTTTACTCCTTATCCCCTCCCTCTGGTAAGGAAGTGCGACGTAATGTTTTCTCCTTCAACTTATCCTCTTCAATACCAAATCTAGGTTCTCGTTTAGGAGATTTCAGTCGGACCAATACTTTATCAGCAGCGGGTTGGTCGGCGTACTTCGAACTGGCTGAGCATGGCTCGTGGGCTTGTCACTCTACATCGACAAATGTGCGGCCCGCGTGAAACATCGAACCGGGTTGCCTGGTTATTGTCCAACTAATGGATTCTGAACCTCCCGCTTCGTCTGTCTCCCTTTGTCCGCTTGAGTCGGCACTGTGTGTGGATCCTCCTCTGTCCCGTCTCGTTGTCCAGGTTTTCGCACCTTCCTGAGTGATGTTATTGTAGAAATGCTGGTATGGTATTGTTTCGATTCGGATTCTCATTTTCGTGGCATCCAGTAGTACCTAGGTAATCTTTTACAGAAACCTCGAGTTTCTTTCCCCGAGTGGAATCGGTTTTGTTGTGATATCCCCTCGTTGAATCCGAGCTTGCTCTCGATCAGTTTCCCGCACCTCTGAAATTTTCTTCCTCGATATCGGCAACTCCAGTCAGGTTGGATCCTGACGGAAGTAAACATCGTTGTCACGATGAGCATAGCCTATGTTGGTGGTGTCGGGAAGTTTCATTTGTTCGATCGATCTTCCTTCTTGCATCATCTCGGTCCCTTCCCCCCTGGATCGTCCTGGATCTCGGGACGAGATCCTCTGTTGGTGGTGGCGAGTTGTAACAGCCCAAAACTGACAAAATTCAAAATTTTGCATTTTTTTTATTTTTCCCATTGGGGATGAAATTTTGCACAATTATTCTTGGCAATAATCCATGTAACAGAAAAGTGCTCAAGCATTTTTCAGGTTATGTAAAAGGATTATGTTGAATTCTTTCTTTTCCTCCTTTTCTAGCCTTTGCATTTTTCTTTAATGATCATCTTTGATCTTCTAAGAAAACTCTTTTGGATTCCATCATGTTTTACCATGATAAAGTTCCCTTCCATTTCCCATGATTCTATCATGTATAGAAAATGGGGTTGTAGTTCAACTTGCATTTGAATTATTTTAGATGCCATTTGAAATACTTAAATATTTTGGACCCATTTCATTTTCTAAAAATCCTATAATTGCTAAGGATTCATAATCATATTTGTATATGGTTTTTGGAATTCATTTGCTATTTTCTTTTGGCCTTTTTCCTCTGCTATCTTTGTGAAAAAGAATAAACGTAGATAAAACTCCACACCTTGGGCCCAATTCTTTTTTTTCCAGCCCAACTCCTCTCTCCCTCTCATCCCAACCATTTTTTCTCTCTCCTCTCTTCTTTCTCTCACGTGGAGGTCCCCTCTCTCTCTCACGCCGTGGTCATGGAGGAGGAGGTGGAGCCCTCCAGCCAGCCTCCTCTCCCCTCCCCTTTTTAGCCAGCCGATCCCCTCTCTAGGAACCCTAACCCCATTCCTCCCAGCCGCCGCCACCAATTTCTTCTCCTTCCCCTCTCCCCCTTCTCTGCAGATGCCATGGAAGCCAAGCGGGAGCTCCAAAATTCGCCGAGGGCAGGCTCCGATCACCTTCCTCGAGAACGCAGGCGTCGTCCCCGACAAGTCCGTCGTCCTCCTCGTCCTTCCCGAGTCGTGCCCGCGCCTGCCTCGCCTCCATCTTCTTCCTCACGCCTGGCGTCCGCGAGGTCGACGAACTCCCCTGTATCTCCGTCTTCGTCGAGTCTGCGCCTCCCCGAGCTGTTCATCGTCTACAAGAGCCCCGCTGTGAGATCGCCTCGCCGTTCCCTCTCTCCTTGTTGTTCTCCGTTTCATGCGAGTAGCCGTTGCGTGAGGCCGTAGAGTAGCCGCCGTGCCGCGTTGTTCCCGTGCGGTTCCGCCGTAGCTCGCGTTCGTCGTTGCCGTGCGCTCCCCGTGCCCTGTACGTGCGCGAACACGAGTAGAGCGTGCGCGTCCAGCAGCAAGTCGAGACCACGCCCCGCGCTCGCCCAGGTCGCGGCCAGCGCCCAGTTCCCCTCTGCTCCGTGGCGCGAGCTCTGGAGTTCTTCGCTTTCGTCAGTGTTTTCCGCTGTTGTTTTCTTCAGTTTCAGTATTCGCCGTGTAGCTAGATTATCTAGTGTCGAAGCATTAGTGAAACGTTATTCAATTGCTAGCGCAGTTGTTCGGCGCCCGATTTGCATCCGAGAGGGCATGGGATCAAATCCCAGAGGCCGCAAGGGCGCCGTTTTTATTTTTGCAGCGTGCAACCTCTGTTCTCCGTCAGGTGTTACATGGTTTTCTTCAGTTCCAGCTTTCGCCGGGAAGCAGGTTTATGTGCTGTAGAAGCATTTCTCAAACATGACCTGATTGCCTAGCCCACTGGTCTGGGCGCCGTGGTTGTATCCGTAGGGTCCTGGGTTCGATCCCCACCTGAAGCCCTTTTTATTTGTTTTTGCAGTGCTGTCGATTTCTTCAGTTTTTGGCTTCAGATCAACCCACCCTCCTGTGTATTTTGCATTCAGTTTGGATCCCAAACATAGTAGCAGCAGTACTGTAGTGGTTTGGGATACAAGGTAGGTTCCGTGAGGTCACTGGTTCGACTCCCCTTGGAGGCAAATTAAACCCCATTTTTTTCTTTTTTCCCTCTCTTTTGCTGCAGCTCGAGTTGGGCTCGGCCCAGTTACAAGTCTTGCCCGTGGGTGCTCAATAGAGCACACCCGCGAGGTTTGGGCCTGCTTTGGCCGAAACCAGCCCTTGGAGATTTCCCTCCTTTTTATTTTGGTGATTTGTTCGAATTCACTCAAATCTGTCCTGTTTTTGCGTTGTTCGTGTCGTGTGCATTTTTTCCCCAACTATATCATGTCATATATTGTTTTGGGGTAGAAAAATGTGAGGAAGATGGTGGTGCTGTTCATTTTATTAAATGGGCATGAATTATTTTGGTGAGGGTGCATTTTGCACGTAAACCCCTCACATGTTGCACTTGGCTTCGCTTGTTTCGATCGCCGTAGTTCCGCGATGACCGTAGCTTGCCGTTAGCTTTGTCACGATATTTATTTTATTGCTTGTAATAGATTGCATTCATTAGGTGCATCATACCATGCCATGTCATTTGCATGTATTTAATTTAAGGAACCCCACGTCGAGGTCTACCTTCGTGAGTGGGCAATTCTATGTTCATGCCATGTTCTATATTCCTTGCTCTTGCCATGATCATGCATTTTAACAACTATAACATAAGGATCCTTCGGATCCGTAATTCACCTACATAATGCATAAGAAGGTTGTCGGTAGCATTGCACCCTTGCTTCCCGATGCTTCATTTAAACTTCCCTATTCTTATGTTCATGCCATGATATTAAAATGACATGCATCATACTTGATCTTGCTTGCTTATTTATTGCTTGCTCGTGATTGCTCCGTAGTGATAGTGGTATCACCGTTGATTGCTTTCCAGTGTTTACTTCTTGTGTGCTCCCGCGGGTACCTCTCGGAGACGATGCGAGCTTGCGATCAACTACACCTTCGGAACCCGACTTATCAACAGGCAAGGACTATGCATTACTTATGATCCATTCTATTTCAACCAGCGGTTTGCATGCTAGTCTAGGTTAGGTTCGATGTTTGATCCTACCACATGTTTACAGCCTCTTTCAAACCGATACAGCCATGTCCCCTCCCAGCAAACCTTGTGCTGCTATGTTACTATTGCTCGTTGCTCAGCCCCTGCTTAGTATGCATGCTTAGGATGCTACGATGTTACCCTGTTACTTCTGGTTTGGGATATCACATTATTATTATTGTTATTGATGATATGATTATTATAATGTTGACTATATTCGACGAAGGATGGAAGGTCTAGGCTATCCCGCCCCGACGCTTTGTTCCATTCGAGTCACCTAGGACCCGAGTTCCGGGTATTGGTTTTAAGACTGAGCGTGCCTAACCGTGTGTGGGATTTTATGGGGTCCCCTTTTCTTACCTACCTAGCTTCAAACGTTTCTAGAGGTGGCCCAAGCTGATTTACCATTTCAAACTGCATGCATAACTGGTCTGCAGCCAGTGGTTTTAAAACAACTCGGGCCAGCAGAGACATAGTTCCTTTGTTGGTCTACACTGGTGAGCTAGGGAAGTACCCTGTTATATAGGCGAGACTAACCCCGACCTTAGCCATACGGAAGAGTCCGATCCGAGAGCGTGGCCAGCTTTTGGATTGGGTGTCGACTCCCCGGGGGCCACCCGGATTTGTTCGTTGTTAGTTAGAGGGACCTGTCGTTTCAGATCTCTTGGAACTAAATCATAAAATGGTTTCCTGTGATGGGTAGCAACTGAGAGAGATGGGCGTGCGTGCGGAGTCTTGTAATGGGCAGTTGGTACACCCCTGCAGGGTTAAATCTTTTCGAGAAGCCGTGTCCACGGTTATGGACGACTTGAGACCTACTCCTTGTTCATAGACAACATCAGCTGAGATAATCTTAATATAACTTGATCAACGTGTGTGTGCCTTGCTTGCTTCTTCTTCGCCGGGATGCGAAGAGGAGGACAAGGATAGGATAGGTGTTATGTTTGCGTAGTAGTTGATAGCAAGACTTGTTGGAGGTGATTCCTCATCGAATGCTTGGCTTCTTATCTTACTCTGTAGATCGTTAGCCACTTCATAAATGCTAGTGCGGCAGCAACCTCAACACTTACCCCTTCCTTACCGTAAACTACTAGTTGTCCTAGAATGACGAGTGATGAAGTCCTTGCTGGGTCAGATGACCACTACAGTTGGATGCTGAGTACCTCTGTACTCATGATACTACCCTCAAAACCCTTTTCAGGGTTCTTGATCGACAACAGGTATGGTGATCGACGTTTCACGTGGAGACTTGACGACGACTAGTTAGGCGGATCCCGGCGGAGGGCCTGGACCCGTGTGGTTATGGGAATCGATGTTTTTCTCTTTGCCACTAGGCATTTGCTTGTAGTCTATACTCAGACATATATCTTCCGCTGTTGTAATGTATTCGAGGCAGTTGTATGCCGATTGTATGAGATGTTGTATCCTTGTATCTGTAATGTTGTGATATCATGTTGGAAATCCGGGGCATATGACTTCGTCATATGTCGCGGTGGGACCGATATGTGCTTCGTCCCCGGATCTGGATGGAAACATCTAGATCTGGAACAGTACCGCATATCGGGCCTTACAGAAAGCTTGATCAATCCATTTCCCAATGAGATAGTTTACCCGAGTTAAACTACGGACCATGTTTTGTACTACACCTGTATTAGTATTTCCAAGTAATACAGTTATAGCACAGTATAAAAGGTATTATGAACAAAACGGATATGTGACAAATATCTTTATTAATTTGTCTCTAGGGCACATATCCAACAGGCTACACTACTTCAAAGAAAATTTCACAAGTACAAAGTTCCAGGTTGATGCAGGCAAAACAACCCAACACTTGGGGGCTACAGCAGTATGGCTATTTTATACAAAATTCTAAGTCATCACGAGGTGATAAACTCAGAGCTTGGGGGCTAAAGGTTATATGGATATAAATTGCCCGTAAAATTTTCAAGTCCTTTGACAAGACCCGGAAGAGCAAGAGGCAACATTGGACTCAAAGGTAGAAGAGCCCAAAACTGAGTAATATCGGGTTCGTTAAACATAAATCAGTGGAGCAAATTGCCCTAATGGATTGACCTCCAGACCCGGTCTTTTCCCTTACTATTCATTATATTGGAAGTTTACCATGGACGTGAACCTGGCTTTCCCTTCTACGACAATCTCATTGCCAAGGGCAAGCAGAGAAAAAATGAAGCCCACGCCAAGATTGTGTCCAAAGCTAATTTTGGCATAGTAGAAACCATGGATCCAATGTCACAAAAAGGAAGGAAGTCTTGGTTAGAGATGCTAATCCTAACAAAGGGCTCCCAATCATCATCTATCTCCAACATCTCTTTCTTGTTGGTCTTAAGTTCCTCTACTTTTCTTAAGTCTAGAGCATCCATCCTTTTTTGAATAGCGGCAAATCTATCTATAACAGTATCGATACTACGATCATAAACAAAATAACTAGATATACCATGCAAAATATCAATAGCTCTAGCTTCATCACACTCTAAAAAGTCTCCTTCAGCTATAATACCAAGAGAGTGTTTACACCACTTAAAAAGATCATGGTAAAAATTCCTAAGCACAATTTTTCTGGGTATCCAAGGTATAATTATTTTATGTGCTTCAGAAATTCTGTCCCATGCCTTCTTCATATTTTCTCCATCACTTTGAAGGAAATCGAAAACTTCTGATTCCTGCAAAGCACCAAGTCCTAACATGTTCATCTAAACAAGGAGGACTACTAAAAGCAAGATAATTTGTTTTGTGATTTTTGATATAGGACACAAAGATAAAAAATGAAAGGTAAACTAACAAGACTAAAAAGTAAAGGTAAAAGGTAGTGGGCAACTCCCCTATCTTATCAATCGGAGTCCCCGGCAACGACGCCAAAAATTTGCTTGATATGCGAGAGAGGATAATTGCTTCTCACCCTTCGTTGGTTACCCCAAGTGGAAGGTGAGATGGAGCGTAGCGGCAAGTTTCCCTTGGTGTGACGCCCCTAAAATCAATCCGTGTATAGTAATCAAACACGCAGAGTACACGACTGAGATTAGGGTGCCACGGTGAGAATATCACAGCACAACACTAAACACAAAAGGATAAACCAATATGTTACAATAAAGGGGGTCACGCGGACCCGAATACATAAGTTATACAAGCCATAATATCTGAGTACAGACATAGTTAGTCAAGTTTTGCCTTAAGAAGGCTAGCACAAATAACATCAGAGATACAGATCGAAAAGGCAAGGCCTCCTGCCTGGGAGCCTCCGAAACTACTCCTGGTCCTGGTCAGCGGGGGTCTCGACGCAGTAGTATCCGCCTCCGGGGTACTCCTGCTCCTGGGCTCCAACGTCGACTGCAGCGGCCGATCAGGCAAAACAGTAAAGGAAATAAAGAAGGTGAGTATCTAGTATACCCGCGAGTCTTACGTCCGCTACTAAGCATTATGCATTGTATCAACGGAAAGAAGAGGCTGTATATAGTGGACTGAAAGACAGAAATCCAGAGCAAGGGTAAGAAGCTAGGCCTATCGACGACTAGCATCTTCCGACGATGTCTTGCAGCATGAGGTAAGAATCAGCCAACAGTTCATATAAAGCGTAAAGTAACAACGAAGCAGAAGTTGCTGCAACATTGTATAATATAAGTTGTAATGATTAACAATAATAATAATGCCTCCGAGTTCACCACCTCAACATCCCTGCGAGGAAGAAAACCCGGAACCATACAGTTTAATAGTAATAGTTTCTAGTGGTAAGATCCAGCTTCAGCATAAAGCGTCCTGTTACCGTGGACACGGCTATTCGAATAGATTAATCTTCCCTGCAGGGGTGCACTGGCATGACTCTACGACGCTCGGATCTCCAGGGTGGCGGGAACCTTGTTAGGGAACGCTCCACCAAAGCTATCCGACACAAAGTAGCCCATCCTTCGGCAATCAACAGAGAGGTCATCCGCCGGACTATATCCTATGTACGCCGGGCTTTGGACCCTAACCCGAACGTACTCCTGCACGGTGCGTGACTGGCCGGTGAAGCAAAATCAAAGCAAATACAAATACACCGCTCGAGCAAGAGAAGACAACACCACTTCCCGGCAATCAGCCCGCGGTACCGCTGACGTCTGAAGACCCTCGAACGAGACTACGATGCAGGGGAGCCCACACTCCTCGTCCCACGTGTAGGTAGTGCGTACAAGCCAAAAGGCTACTCAAGACATCCGCCGAACCATTTAGCATTTAAATTAACCTGCGGGACAACCGTTATCGTTGCCTCGACTTAACCGACCCGCGGTCAACGACAGCAGTCAGGTCCACCAGTACATCGGTGCCTGCCCTGTCGTCCCACCAAGTCACTGCGGTTACCAACAAGGTGAACCGTCTCCTTACCTTGTCTCGCGTTTGCTCTTGGTAGAGCTCGACTTTCGTGGTTTGGTAACTCTCGCGAGATACGAGCAGGGGCCAAGCACGCCAGTAACGTCGGTCGTACCCTCCCTGTCGTTCCCGACGATATACCTCTCGCGGGCACCGTTGGGTCGCCCGACTTTCTTACCTTTAAGGACAACCGCTGTCCAGGACCCTATGGCGGCAAGACAAAGTCAGCCTCGAGTGGAGTACAAGGATTACTCCTTGATAGCTCACACTTGAGGTGACTAGGCATAACCCAGATAGGGGCCTTTGGTGGTGTCTGCTTTGTACCATACCTGTGCAGTTGTATATATGGTATCCGTGTTCACTCCCCTGAGTGATCACGGCCCGCTATCTAATCCTAGTAACAATGCGCAGGGTTCACTGCTGAATATATGCATAATTATAACAGGTAGCATAGGATAAGAAAGGTGCATCAAGGGGCGACAAAATCAGGCTATGCAATTGAATAGGATTGTAATCGTAGCAGCAGCAGTAACCATGCCTAGTGCAAGAAAGTACGGAAAGATAGGCGATATCTGGGGAAGAGAATGGCTCTGCTTGCCTGGAAGCTCGACGGTAGGGGCAGGGTCGTCGACGAAGTAGTCGTACCCGGCAGCGGTGTAGTCGGCGGTAGCAGCGGGGTCTAACGGAGATTAAGGGGGGGGGGGGGAACAGTAAATACACAGCAATAATATACAAACATATGCATGACATGACAGATGAAATTGTTAATAGTGTTCTAACGCAGTGCAGTGCACGTTGCTCGGAGCGGGAATTCATCCGGGGATGAACTACCGGCTCCGGGTGATTACCGGACAAGGTGTCCGGAGGGGGAAGGGTTCACGCCGGAGGTGTCGTGGACATCCGACAAGGACAAGGGGGGTGTATCCGAGTTAGTTGAACCATTCCGGACAACTTTCGTGTTCGAAATAAATTCATCCGGGTACTTTTTATCGGTACCGGGAATTATCGACAGACAGCCCGAAGGGGGGGGGAATGTCGATGATCGGTGTGCTAGGGGGGTGGGGTAGACATACGGGTAGCGTATTCGTATTCGTTATATTTTTCTGATCAACTTTCATGTATAAAGTTTTTCGATCCGATATACGGATTATTTTATGTGAATTTTCAAAGTTTAAATCACTTTTAAATCAATTTATAATCATTTTTGCATTTCTTTTATTTATTAAATAGAACATTATCCATAACAGGGTTGACTGGTCAAACCTGACAGAGGGGACCCACCTGTAAGGTTGACTGGTCAACTGACCAGTGGGTCCCACATGTGAGCCTCACAGTTAATAAAAATGGTTTTATTAATTCTAAAAATCCAGTGGACCCACATGTAAGTGACACAGTGCTAATCTAATCAATTTAATTAAATTAAAAGGGCCAAGGGCCCACATGTCATATGTCCAGGGGGTTATCTTAGTTTTAATTAACAGGGGGTTATTAGGGACTAATTGGGGGTGGGGGGGGGGTTTGTCCACGGCAGAGCCGCACGGGCTCGCCGGCGTCGAGGGGCTCGGAGGCGAGCCGTCCTGGCGAAAGGAACCACGACGAGGAGGGGGCGCAACCGTCCTCGACGAGGTGGGAAGGGGCAGCGCTCCACGGCCAGGTCAAGCGGCAGCGGAGCCACGACCATGGCCGGCCACGGCCATCAACGGCAAGGGCAAGCAGGGGAGCCGCGCAGCAGCGGCTGCGCACTGGGGGGGTCCAAGCTGTCCTTGAGTGACCGTGGGCGTGGCCAGGGCGCGCTGGGCGCGGGGTCGAGGCGCGGTGAGCGCGCCCAGCCATGGCGGTCCGGCGGCGAGAGACAGGGAGGGAGGGGAGGCGCTCGCGGCCATGCTCACAGGGAGGGGGGGGGGGGCGTCGCGGCGGTGCAAGGAGGTGCGTAGGAGGGGGCGGCTTGGCTCGGGAGCGCCGGGGTCGGGGGCGTGGCCGGGGCAGAGCTCGGGGCAGGGGCTTGCTCCGCGGCGGCGGCTCCTTCGGCAGCGAGCTCCCGTGGGGGAAAGAGAGGGAGATGGGGGGATCTGAGGAGAGGGGGGGTGCTAGGGTTCTAGGTGAGGGCTCGGGGGCGCCGGGGTCTTAAGCCCCGCCGGGGGCGCGGGATGGCCGCCACGGAGGGGGGTTGCCGGCGTGGCACCGGGGATGGTCGACCCGGCCTCCCCAGGTAGAAGACAACGGGGGGGGGGGGGGTTAGGGGGAGGGGAGGTGGGCTGGGTGGGCCGGCCCGAGGGGGAAGGGGGATGGGCCATGGTGGGGGTGGGCTAGGCTTAGTTTTCTTTTCCCCTTTTTTTTTCTTTTTGCTTTTCTGTTTATTCCTTTTTGTATTTATTTTGTTACCTAGACATTTTTTTGAAAAACTTTTAATGTGCCCCATAATTTATCATTCACCCTAGGTTAGTGCCACAAATAGTTTGGACAATTTTAAAAGTCATTTAATATTTGAATTTAATATTAAATGGTTATTTGGGGGTTTTTGGCTACTGTTTAGAATTGTTTGAAATTTTTCAGTGGCATGATAAATACCCAAAACCATATTGGCATGGTCCACTGATTATTTGGGATTTTACAAAAGTGGTTCCACAATTATTGGACAATGTTTTATTCATCACCTATTTTTAATAATCACTAAAAGGCATTTTAGGGTTTGTTTGAATTTTAATTCAAATGGCTTGGACTTTGTTTTCATCCATGATGATCAAGGTCCATGGTTCACATTGCTTGCAACAATATCAAAGGAGAATTTGAATTTGAACTGAACCAGTTGATCAAACAAAAGTTTTGAACAGTACAGATGAACAGTAACAGTGATTACTGTTCACTGACAGTGAGGGTGTTACACTTGGTGAGGACACCAAGGTTGAGTATCGACTAGGAGGACTCCAAAGATGATAAGTAGGTGTTGAAGCGAACAATGGCGCCGTTCACAACTCAGGGTTGCTTACTTCACCTGGACCTGCACACAGATACAAATAACTTTGCTCCCAACAAAGTTAAGAGAGGTTTTCAATCTCTCCGGTCTTGTTGTTTACAAAGGATCAAACACAAGGGATAATGATAATGATAGAAACTGAAAGTAAAAGATGAAAAGTAAATGAGCGTGTAAATAATGATGAGAATATGGACCGGGGTCCCGTGATGTTCACTAGTAATGTCTCTCTCCTAAAAGACGATAAAACTGCTATGCGAGGTAAACAAATTACAGATGGGCAATTGACAGGATTATAAACGCACCGCAATGCTAACTATGCTACAAAAGAAAGGAAGAGGCTCAAAAGCATGGGCAGTACGCCAAAATAAGTAGACCGAAATCCAACTGCATCTACTACTAATCATCCACCTTGAGATATCTATCCAGAACATCTCGCTGGTATTAAGTTGCGAGCCCCACCCAAAGTGTAAACCCAAAGCAACGGACAACTGCCTTGAAAAGAACTTTGCATAAAGTAAACAATCCTTGCAACCGCGGTTAGAAGCACCGTTGTTTTCCCCCTTGTTGCAACAACACATCCCCTAGACTCATGTTTCTGTCACTCAAGCGTGTCGTCAGGGGGCATGAACCCACAACCGAGAATAATGTTCCCTCTTGGAGTTACTACCTACTATTTGGCCAAAGCTATAAACAGCAACGGAGAACATGCAAGAATTATTTAGGAACAAAAATATAAAAGATAAGAACCAAATATATTACTCTATCACAATCTGAACATAATCTCATAATTCATCAGATCCCATCAAAATTAGCATAGCAACAGCAGAAAGATTACATATGTGCCTCGATCATGTAGGGAAGCTCACGAGGTCTAAACCATGAAGAACAAAGAGGGGAGGAGAAAATGACATAGCTACTGATCACGGACCCATGGTCCAAAGAAAACTACTCACGACACATCCGGGAAGCGTCCATGGTGGAGGGGAAGCTCACAGAGGTCGATCCTCTCTCCAGCAGGGTGCCGGGAAGAGGTCTGCTAGTGCTCCCGATCTTGGAAACGCGACGTCGGCGGATTAGAGACGAGATCGCGAAAAAGGGTTCTGTCTTTGGAAGTTTCATGTCACGGGAGATATATAGGCGAAGGGGGGTAGATAGGGGGGCCACCAGGGGTCCAGGCGCCCCCCTGGCGCGGCCAAGCCCTAGGCCACGCCAGGTGGCCGCCTGGGGCCCTGGTGGGTCCCACCTGGTCCCCCTTCGGGACTCTAGAAGTTTCCTTCACGCTGATTTTTTATCTGATTTTTCCCGAATTTTTGGAGCACTTTTAATATGGGGGAAAACTGAAATAGAAAAACAGCAGAAAACAGAAACTGGCAATGGGGTGCACCGAGTTAATAGGTTAGTCCAAATATGATCAAAAGTTTATGAAAGTGTATCTAGATCATAGCAATATAACACAAAACATGCATGGAGCAAGCAGAAATTATCGATACATTTGGGACGTATCAGGCGCCATGGGCCCTAGGTCCCATGTGGGGTGCGCCCCCTTCCCCTTGGCCGTCCACACCCCCTTGGCAAGGGACTTTAGTCCCACTTTGCCAAGGGAGGGGGTTGACTCCCTCCCCTCCCCCTATATATAAAAGTGGTGGGTATTTAATACCAATTAATTCGTGGATAAATAAATATAATCCCGAATCAAGATCGATTTTCTCCGGTCTTCTGCCCTCCCTTTTCTCTTCCACGATGGGCTCCCCTCGTTTCGAGCCTGTATTGGGATTCATGCTTCTCTGCTACACGGACGCCGTCGTGCTGCCGAAACTCCGATTTCAGAGGTCTACTTCCGCCACCTTCGCTGGATCGGAGATCGGAGGTCGTCATCCAGTTTCGTACGTGTTCGAGTACTACGAGGTGCTACACATGTGGCACTTCCACCCGAGAGGGTGCTAACACAACTAGGGGGCTGTGAACTTCGTTCGACTACATCGAACACGTTTGCGGGAATGTTTCTCGCGCAACGGACTACACCCCGATGTATGTTATCCGCAAGCCTCTCCGTTATGGTAATACAGATAGATAGATCTTGGGAAATAGGCAACGCTAGTTACAAAAATTATTATTTTATGCCGCGAACCGAACAGTGGTATCATGAGCTAGGTTTATGCTTAGTATTATCGTATAGATAGAACACATCGGGGATGTGGGCGTTGATTCTTTTATTGTTACCCTCTCACGTGCACTTGTTCATATCTGTGGCATTGTTTGATGAAGCGGCCCCCACCGACCTTACACATACGCTTATGCGAGACTTCTTCCACTCTTGACATACGGCTTGCATCGTATAAAGTGGGTCTGGGGGTGTCCGTATCTCTTACTTTAGCGGATATGACATTTGCAACGGAGGGCCCCTTATGGGGTGTAATAGAGACAATCATCTAATCAGCGTTGTGGTTGACTCGTAGGCTAAAATTAGTTTATCTATGAAAGCCCTAGCAGCCACGTAAAACATGCAATATACAAAATAAAGGCGTCTAACTTTATATTGCTATGGGGGGCTATTGTTTGTTTGATCTTGATGTAGTGATAGCTTTGCTATGTGTTACTAGAAAGTAGTAAACGTTCATCATGATAAAACAAACTGAAATGGAGACACTGTAGAATTAGTTCCACCATGATCAAACATCTTAAAACTTGCTAGTATAGGATACACGACGATAGCATGATATAAGATGATCCCATAACAAATACAAAGCACAAGTATTCTACCAAAGTTTGCACCACCTGGAAGGATCTCCCTTATGGCCGACACACCGAACATCAGGTGTCACACATAATAAACGGCGTTCGCATGAGGTTGGGTTTGGCAAGTCTAGCATATGATGATATGGCCTTGCTTAGCAACAATAACACTGAGGTCAATTTGGCGAGCCTAGCATATGCAGATATGGCCTCGGAATACTAGAGATCGAAAGATCGAGCATGAGTCACATGCATGATGTGATCGCACAAGTAGTTGTCTACCTTTGTGTCGGGACCCGGGGTTAGCGTATGCAAGTCCAGCTAAGACATAGTCATATGGAGAGCCGAGAACCGTACCCACTTGTCTAAGCAGACAAGGCCAAGCACAGAACGTTCTCGGAAAGCATCGTACGTGAGGGGTATCCCATCCAGGCCGGATGATCAACTGAGATGGGTCCTCATCGTCCGCACACAAGTCTAATGATATGGGTGATGAGCTCCCATATTCAAAGACAAGTCGCCTCAACCATACTATCGACTATCTCATAACTCTTACATAGACTTACTCCAGCCCGATCACTTAGTCGGGGTCTAGGGAAGGCTCGATCATACCACAAAGTGTGCACGAGACGGAGTCTCGAGCAATCGCATCGCGATGCCCCAAGCTGCGCACATCTAAGGGCCACTTGGTGTATGAAAGACCGCCAGCCAGATCACAACTAAGGTCTCGAAAACCCATACAAAGACATGCATGTTATAAACATACACGCAACACACATGCCTTGTATGAACAGTAGGTATCATTGCAATTCTCTACAAAGTATACATTTTTATTGATAACTCTTATAGAGTGCACACAGAGATCACAAACATGTGATCCAACATTACAACACAAGCAGAAGCAAATTATGTCTGAGTACAGACAAGTTTAACAAATGGCTTAAGAAGCCTTATTTAAACACAAGCCCTCCACGAGTGAACCAGTCGTCTGACTGGGACTAGACTAGCTTGATCTTCAGTCATCCAGCTCGATGAAGAAGCCACCTTCGGGGTCAGTGGTTTCATCTAAAACATAGATTAAGCAAACGTGAGTACAAAGTCGTACTCAACAAGACTTACATAGGAGCTATACTACTCATGCATATGTATCAAGGTAAAGGGAGGTGGGGTTTCACTTGCAGAAGTGCCAGCTTTGACTTGGCTAATCCTGAACTACGAGTACCAGACTTTGAGGTAAGAAGCGTACACGAGTCCACTACTTTCTCCAACCAATTACACCACTATGGTGCCTTCCTCGACTTCCTCACGAGAAAGCACGCCATAGCACTCACACTTATCTTGGTGTGTTTTAGAAGTATCCAGTTCAAGTTGTCTAATAATCAAGCTAAGCTTTCCAAGCAGTCCATAACCGCGGACGCGACTATTCGAATCGTTTTGTTAACCCTGAAGGGGTGTACCGCTACACACACATGATCATCATTTACCGCCTTTGATCTCGACACCATTCAAGGGGTGCCAGCGAGGATGCTCACCACAACTGTTACCTCATAGCCGATCTAGTCCGAGAAAGCCGCCTACTTGGGTTGGCTACCACTATCGTGAACCCGGCCGGTTTACCGAAGTGGACCCAAGTGATGTGTGCGTGGTGCATAAGCCGGTCTCGGATGAGCCGTTCTCTCACTTAGCATCCAGGCCACAGACCTACCATGATAGAGGCGAAGGTGTCCCGATGTTTCGATGAGATGGTGGAGATCGATTATGGTGGAGACGACTTTCACGATCCGACTACGAACGTGCGAAGACGTTGCACCTTAGCGATCGCTAAACCAACTCCGAGAGGTTATTGATCCCGCGGATGCACGATCAACCTGACCACGAAGGTCTAATTCCTGCAAGCAATCGAAGAACAAGCAAGAACTAAGAATTGCAATCTGGATATTGCGAATATAAGATGAATGATTACGAAAGTTGGGGTTCCAATGAGGTCTTGGCCTGGTCGGATGACACAAACGAAGAGCTCGAAGTTGCGGCTATGGCTAACTTAAATCTAATTAAAACCCAAGTCTAAACGACGCCCTAAGGGCTGTATATATGGGGGAACAGAGGGGAATTTCGTGGCCCCTTGGAGGTGGGGTCCGAAAACAACCCTAACTCGGTTTCCCCACACATACGGACTCTAAAAACAGCCTATAATGTGGTATTTCGAAATTACATGGGCCCAGCCCAATATTAAGGTGACGCAGCACCTATAATGGCCCTTGGACGAAAATAATGAAGTGTCATCTCGCGTATTTCGTCCAAGACTTCATGCGCGCCTTATGGTGGCTTCAAAGTGTGATAATCACCACTGGAAGCTCCACTGTACTTTCCCGCGCGCGCACCTTCTTCTCCATGCTTGATCCCGCTCCAATGACCATCCTTCTTGTCCATGCTAGGTCCTTCATTCATAAGCAAAACAAAAGTATCTAATTTAGGCAGCATCATATGTTCATGAACAATAGAAGGATTCACAAGAAACGAAAGTACCTGATAATTTAGTTGACGTGCACGTGCTCTAGTCACTGGTCCAGTATGTGTAGTTGATGAGGATATGGGTGTAACATTAGTAGGGATGTCCTCATCATCCTCCCCTTCTTGAATTGAAGTCGTCCTCGACGGAAGCTTATCATCTTCTCCCAAATAAGGTTTCAAATCTGCAATGTTAAATGTGGGACTAACCCCAAAATCTGCAGGTAGCTCAAGTTTATATGCATTATCATTAATTTTCTGTAAAACCTTAAAGGGACCATCAGCTCGTGGCATTAACTTAGACTTGCGCAAATCAGGAAACCTATCTTTACGTAGATGTAACCAAACAAGATCTCCTGGTTCAAACACAACATGCTTTCTACCCGTATCACCAGCAAGCTTGTATCTAGCATTCATTTTCTCAATGTTTTCTTTAGTTAACTCATGCATTTTTAATATCAATTCAGCACGTTGCTTAGCATCAAAATTAACCTTCCCCGAAGATGGAAGAGGAAGCAAATCAATAGGTGCACGAGGTAGAAAACCATAAACAATCTCAAAAGGGCACATTTTAGTGGTAGAATGAAATGAACGATTATAAGCAAATTCAATATGAGGTAAACATTCTTCCCACATTTTTAAGTTACTCTTTAAAACAGCCCTAAGCATAGTAGACAAAGTCCTATTGACTACTTCAGTTTGTCCATCAGTTTGGGGATGACATGTAGTACTAAAAAGTAGTTTAGTCCCCAACTTAGCCCATAAGCATCTCCAAAAATGGCTAAGAAACTTAGTATCACGATCCGAGACAATAGTATTGGGCACACCATGTAAGCGAATAATCTCTCGAAAGAATAAATCAGCAACATTAGCAGCATCATCGCTTTTATGACATGGTATAAAATGTGCCATCTTAGAAAATCTATCCACGACAACAAATATGCTATCCCTCCCCTTGTTTGTTCGAGGCAAGCCTAAAACAAAGTCCATGGATATGTCCTCCCACGGAACACTAGGTACAGGTAAAGGCATGTATAAACCATGAGGATTGAGTCGTGACTTAGCTTTTTGACATGTAGTGCAGCGAGCAACAAAACGCTCAACATCCCGTCTCATCTTTGGCCAAAAGAAATGTGTAGCAAGTACGTCCTCCGTCTTCTTCACGCCAAAATGTCCCATTAATCCTCCTCCATGCGCCTCCTGCAACAACAAAAGACGAATAGAGCTAGCTCGAATGCATAGGTTGTTAGAACGGAACACAAACCCATCATTAAGCACAAACTTGTTCCATGTTCTACCCTCTCTACAATTCTGCAAAACATCTTTAAATTCCGCATCATGTACATATTGATCTTTGATTGTCTCTAAACCGAATATCTTGAAGTCAAGTTGTGAAAGCATAGTATAACGACGAGACAAAGCATCAGCAATAATTTAGTTGATGAGGATATGGGTGTAACATTAGTAGGGATATGGGCACCCTGTTCCTCGTGAGCAATGAGAACTAAAGTCTCCTCATCATAGTCGCTCGCTGACTCATACCCACCATCCGCCGTAATAATCATCACACGCTTGGAGGGACAGTCTTTTGCGAAGTGACCTCCACCTTGGCACCTGCGACATTTAATATCACGATCTCGTGTTTGCCCTGTGGAAGCCATGGATGAAGAAGAACTCGCTGCTGGACCACTCTGTGCACCCTTGAATGGTGGCGCTGGCTGTTTTGGTGGCTCCCTGTAAGAATGAGCGGTTGAAGTAGATGGTGGTGCAGCAGGACGTGTGGATGTAGAAGGTCCACGCGATGTCCATGATGTATTTCGTCCTGCAGAAAAGTTAGGTCTCGTAGCGGCCTGTCGATCCTGCACTTCACGTTCAGCTTTACAAGCAAGATGAAACAAACGAGTAATAGTAGCATAGTCCTTGTATTCTAGAATAGTTTGTATCTCCCTGTTTAAGCCACCTATAAAACGTGCAAACATAGCTTCATTATCCTCTACTAGGCCACATCTAATCAATCCAGTTTGTAATTCTTGATAATATTCCTCTACAGAATTTTTTCCTTGTCTCAAATGCTGTAATTTTTGTAGCAATTCACGTTGATAATAAGGAGGAACCCAGCGAGTACGCATAGCATCTTTTAAAGCAGCCCAAGTAGCTGGAATATTATTAGCATGCAATCTACAATGTTCAGACCACCAAATAGATGCAAAAGCCGTGAATTCACAAACAACAGCAGTAACACGTCTATTCTCAGGATATTGTAAACATGTAAAGCGTTGTTCAGTTTCTAACTCCCAAGTAAGATAAGCATCAGGAATATATCTACCCTCAAACGGCTTAAGATTCAATTTAAGTTTAGGCACATGTTCATCATCGCGTACCTGAGGGGGTGGTTGGTGTCGACCGTGGCGAATGTTGGGACGTGGACGTCCAGCTGGCTGCTCATAGGCCGCTTCCTGTTCCACCTCCTCCTCGTAATCACCCTCGTAGTTGTCGTCCTGGCCGACGTCAGAAGCAGCAACTGCAGCAGCAGCAGGAGCACCACCAGCTTGTCTGCCCGGAAACAGAATACGTCGTGCACGTCGTGGTGGCGGTGGCTGTGCTGGAGCGGCCGCAGGCTGTGCAGGTAGGCGTGCGAGCAACTCAGTGAACTTGGCGTCGAGCTTGGTGTCGATCATCTTCTCCACACCATCAATCGCCTCTGTAAATCTGTTCTCGATGTCATTCACCTGTTCAGACATCATTTGTGCAAATTTATCATGTAACGCTTTGTTTGTCATATTCTCCCAATCGGGTGCATCCCGCGCCACTTCATCATGGGATCCTGGCATGGTTAGCAGAAATAGAAAACACACAGAAATATGATCCTACTTCTACTAATGGGATGTGGGGTGGTGGAAAGCACAAATCCGTCAAGCTTTTCTTTCGTTCTTACCGATTCTTACCTAGCAGCAGGTGGTGATGTACAACCAACGGGTCAAAACTCTCAGAGATGTGGTAGAGCGATGGCCAGGAGGTGTCAACCGCACGAAGTAGAATATATGTGGAGCTGTAGGTAGGCTTGACAAATATGGTAGCAAAAAGCTCAACAGTAATCAAAACAGAGATGCAAAGTTGAATAAACACTCAACGTCGGTACTGTGCTGATCCTAGGCTAGACCGTACTAGAGACGCGAGCCTAAAACACCAACGAAAGCACGGCGCGGCACGTAATCAACTGAGAAGCACACTCTGAATTTTTTTTTCTTGTTTTTTTTTTTGCTCTTTTTTTTTTGCGATGCGGGACTGCGGTGGCTGAAAAAGTGCGAAAAAATCACTATGGTGGCGAACGTCTCAAAATGAGTTTCTGGACCTAAGGAACGGATGGGCGAAAAAAAAATTTACCCCCGAAATTTTTGGCCTAAAAACTGCTCTGGAAGGCGTGCTCTGGCCCTAATTTTTTTTTTTTTGCTAATCACCCCCCTTCTCTGTACGGAAAAAGTTTGATGAAATCCGACTCTAACAACTGAAAACTAATCTGGCTACAGAGAGATCAGGAACCGTAGTGATGGTGGAACTCAACTCGGACTCGTGAGACGTGGTGGTGTATATGGACTCTGCTTGGCGGAACGTGGTGGTGTATCTGGACTCGGATTAGCGGAACGTGGTAGGATGACTACTTGTGCGGCGGCGACGTGGCAAACTGTGATCAGAACTCGAAACTCTAAGGGAACTAGACGCTAAGATCAGCAACTTGACACAACGATGCAACCGTAAATTCAACAAGCAAGTACTGAAAAGAAAACTGGACAAAGGCTAGGACTGTCTTGGGACGTGATGATCTAACCCTAATTTTTTTGTTGGCTTTTTCGTGGACTGTAGGTATGAAGAACAGAACCAATCTAGACTACGAAAACTGGTAAATCTCACCGAGCAACCTGGAAATCTGATACCACTTGATAGAGGCGAAGGTGTCCCGATGTTTCGATGAGATGGTGGAGATCGATTATGGTGGAGACGACTTTCACGATCCGACTACGAACGTGCGAAGACGTTGCGCCTTAGCGATCGCTAAACCAACTCCGAGAGGTTATTGATCCCGCGGATGCACGATCAACCTGACCACGAAGGTCTAATTCCTGCAAGCAATCGAAGAACAAGAAAGAACTAAGAATTGCAATCTGGATATTGCGAATATAAGATGAATGATTACGAAAGTTGGGGTTCCAATGAGGTCTTGGCCTGGTCGGATGACACAAACGAAGAGCTCGAAGTTGCGGCTATGGCTAACTTAAATCTAATTAAAACCCAAGTCTAAACGACGCCCTAAGGGCTGTATATATGGGGGAACAGAGGGGAATTTCGTGGCCCCTTGGAGGTGGGGTCCGAAAACAACCCTAACTCGGTTTCCCCACACATACGGACTCTAAAAACAGCCTATAATGTGGTATTTCGAAATTACATGGGCCCAGCCCAATATTAAGGTGACGCAGCACCTATAATGGCCCTTGGACGAAAATAATGAAGTGTCATCTCACGTATTTCGTCCAAGACTTCATGCGCGCCTTATGGTGGCTTCAAAGTGTGATAATCACCACTGGAAGCTCCACTGTACTTTCCCGCGCGCGCACCTTCTTCTCCATGCTTGATCCCGCTCCAATGACCATCCTTCTTGTCCATGCTAGGTCCTTCATTCATAAGCAAAACAAAAGTATCTAATTTAGGCAGCATCATATGTTCATGAACAATAGAAGGATTCACAAGAAACGAAAGTACCTGATAATTTAGTTGACGTGCACGTGCTCTAGTAACTGGTCCAGTATGTGTAGTTGATGAGGATATGGGTGTAACATTAGTAGGGATGTCCTCATCATACCAGAACTCCGAACTATTGCGACATCAGGACATCGAAAGGGATGAGTTAGTAAGCTGAGAGGGGTCAGTGAGCCCAATGTGTGGTTGTACTCTTCATCTTGGATCACCACACAAGAACTCGGACTTAGGGCGTTGTTCAACGAGACAACCCACCATGTACTCCTACACAGCCTCTCATCGTTCAACTTGTATTAGGGTAGATTCACCAACACTTTTCTACCATCATCATCATGATCACTACCATCCCGACTCACATAACAGTATCAACATGGTATCATTCTAAGCATGCAATAATCAGTAACAATTGCAGGGGCCACATGATATCAATCAACTCCTACATTTTCTAGGATTGTGGTTTTGCCTACTACTGTGACAAATGATAGGTCATGCAAAGGAATGGGTTCATCTATGCTGTAGAAACGTAGCATGGTAATCATCCTATACAATGCATAAGCGAGACATGAGAGGGAAGTGGGATTTTATCGACATGATCAATGGGGGTTTGCTTGCCTTGCTGACGAGGTTCGGGGTCTTCAACGAAGGGGGAAGCCTCCTGTTCCGGTTCCACCTCTACTCGACAAACAACAAACAAGGTAGCAAAGTAAATACAATGCACAATCACATGATGGAAGGTTGAAACTTGATGTATATGCTTTGATGTGTGAGGCAATTCCATTTAACTGGAGTATATTGCAAATTGAATTGCAAATTCAAACTTCAATTTGAATTCAAACTTAGCCAAGTTACATGTGACATTGATTGATCAATTTGAAACATTTTGAAATGTCTATGATATGCCTCTGATGTGTAAGTGAAATGTAGCATGTTGCCATGGTTCAAGTTGCAAAAACTTTTGAATTGAATTTGATTTAATTCCATTTAAATCAAATAGCAAATGCTACTGATCCCAATTTAAATTCAACTCAAACAAAGTTGAAAGTTGGATATTTGGATAGCTTATTTTCTCCTGATCATTTTTCATATATTATTTGTCCAATTTGGAGTTGATATGAATTTTCTATGAATTTCCAAAGTTTGAGCTATTTTCTGGATTTTCTGGAATTTCTTTAATTCATTTCAATTTCTGGAAATTCATTTATTGCGTCAGGCTTGCGCAAGGGTGACGTCAGGGGGGCTCTGACGTGTGGGGTCGGCCTGTCAGTGGCTGGGTTAATTTAATCCGTCTGTTTAAAATAACTAGTGGCTTAATTAAGCCACTGGGGCCCATTGTCAGTGACCTAGGGTCACTTAACCCGGGTGGGGTTAAGCCCTAATCATGGCCACGTCGGCGGGCCTGCCGGCCGCTATACGCGGCGTCACAGACGCGGCGGCGCTGCACGGGGAGGGTGCTCCCGGCCACCATTTGGCATGCCGTGACCACCAAACGGGAGCCCAGGCACGCGCGCTTCATTTGGGACGGACGAGCAGCACGGGGACTCACCGGAATGACGTCGGCGACGAGCAAAGGCGGCGGCAGAGAACCGGCGAGGTCGGGAGTGGGGCTAGAGGCCACGTCTTGAGGCTGGGACGGTCGCGTTCGAATGCTAGAGCCACTGGGAGTCAAACGCGCGCGCTGGACGAGATGATGGGGCACAGGGGCGACCTCATCGTCGTCCATGGCGGCGACGTGCTTCGGCAACCATGGCGAAAATGGCTAGAGGGGTTGCGGGGTGCTGGAAGCTTGGGGGAAACGCTCAGTAGCTCACCGCGAATCGAACGGAAGCAACAGCAAGCTCGGGGAGGCTTCAACGGCGGCGAATCGACAGCGGCGAGCTCGCGGGTCCAGCGAGAGGTTGAAGACGATGGCGTCGACTCGGGGAGGAATTAGGGCTCCAGCTTCTGCGTGAAGACGAAGTCGAGGACGAGGAACACGGTGGACTTGCTGGTTGGAGCTCTAGGGCACGGTGGCCACGTCGTCCATGGCGGTGCGCTCCGGTGAAGCTTCGGGCGGCGACGAAATCGAGCACGGGAGGAGGAGGAGGAAGCTCTGGAGGGGGGGAATGGATCGGGACGGGAGAGAGACGTCTCCAGGCGCGAGAAGGGGGCACGACGAGGCCTGGAAGGTGCTCGGCGGCGACGTGTCGTCCACGGCTGGCTCGGTGGCATTCCACCGAGCAGCTTGGAGGCGCGGGGCGGGGAAGAAGACCCTGCTGCCCCTCTGGGCCGGGTGGGCCGGATGGGCTGCTCTCGCCTGGGCGCCAGGTAAGCTTTTCTTCTTCTTTTTCTGTTTTTCTTTTCTGACATTTGTCTTGCTGTGCTAAAATAAATAGCTAGGCATTTTATTAAATGCTAAAAAAAATTATATGGCCTCATAATAATATAGACTAGCCACTTATAAAGTTTCAAAATTTTTAAAATTCAAATATTTTGAATCTTAACTCAAATAGGGAGATTTGATTAATTCCAAGGCACTGTTTGAATATTTGAAAAATCCATGAGTATGGGATGGGTCCCACATCACTTGATATGTGATCACACTCATTTATAAGACTTTTCAAAAATCTAACATGAATTTTTGGAGAAGATTTTTATCTGGCCTTTTGAAATAATTCATCTGGGGGGGGGTTCCTTCTCCCATTTTGCTTTTGATTTTGATTTCAAAGATTTCTTTTGAAATTTTAACCCTAGCACAATAATTTTAACATTACCCTCTGTTAGGTAGATTGCTTTTGGTTAGAGTATTAGATAAATCTTATGTAATCGCTTTTAGTATGAACACTTAGTAGTGTGTCTTGCATCTCACAAGACAGAGTTATTCATGTATGTGACAAATCAGTTGTTCCAGTTTAATGAATAAAGTGTGCTTATACTTTGATTACATCTTGATTTATGTCATGTTAGAAGCATTTATAAAACACCAATATTGTCAAGTAATATTCCATGTTTAATGATAAAGTTGTCTTGAATAACGATAAGTCAAAAGTCATGATTAGATTTAATTGCATAAGAGGAATTCATAATTGATGAAATCATTAGATACACGGTCTATTAACTTGTGCATTTATTATCAAATAAGATGACCAATGACTAGGAAGTCATGATTTAGTTTCATAAGATGAATTCATAATTGATGAAGTCATTAGATACACGATCTATTAACTTGTGCATTTAAGATGACTACTGATAAGGATCTAGCAAAGTAGAACTTGTGCTAATCATTATACATAAATGATGTATTAATTAAGCGCATGAATTATCATTAGACACTTCATATGATTAAATGAACATTGTATTCAATTGAGATCATAAAACTGAGATTCAGGAATCACAACATGAAGTAGAATATAAGAATACAAATCACTATGCTATAATCTAAGTGATGAGTATGAAAGTTGACATGATGAGAGACTTGTGGAAAAGATGCCACAAATTACGATGGAAGTAAAGTGCTCAATCACTTACACCATTCGTAGTCATACTAAATGTAGTATGGCCTAAATGTTTTTCCCCTTGCACTAATATTGTTATCAAACAAAATTGTTTAATTCATTAAGTTCAAAACACCAACTTCATGAATAAGGAAACCATCCCGAACCTAGTGAAACAAATGACTCCATACGATGATGTTGTAAGAAAGTTTCTAAAGAAATAATTTCTTTGTATTAAGAATTGCAAGAAATTAAAATAACACATTCTCTCAGATAGCAAAACTGGTATTTCTTAAATTGGTAATACGAGAAGAAACTTCTCAACATATAAACCCAAGGGAAATAATGGAAACTTTTACAAGGGTATTAGACCTTGCCTTCATTATATCAGAGTGATGCAACGGAAAAATGTTTCGCTGTGACAACACTATAAAAGGAGGAAGTATGCCACATATGATGATCATGGCATTTGAGTTAAAGCCTTTCTTAAATTTAGAAGGTTATCATGAATACGTTCTGTACAGAACAACAATCATGAGTCTTCCTAACAAAAAAAAAGGGATAAAACTTCTTACAAAATGAAAAGGAATGATGGTAGCCTAAAAAACACGAGGAGAAAGGAAATAATATTTAGTAACATAAAGGATGGCTCACGCCCCGTGGAATAAATCAATTATTTCATTTTCCAGATAAACAGGAAAATTATCGAGAATGGTGTAACGGACAAAAGGTATTATTTGGCTCATAAAGCTGTTGTGACACCCTGGATTTTGGGACTTTCTTTCTCCAAAAACTTTTCTGATTTATTTTTGAATTTGCCAGTTGATTTGATTTTGAGCAACTCTTTGGACTTGAAACTTGAGCGTATTTCCTTTCCTTGCTCAAGTGACCCATAATTCCCAAAACCCTTTCCCATGATCGTCCTTTGATTCACCCCATCCAAGCCACATTTTTATTCAAGCCATATATTCCTTTTTCTAATAAAAGGAATATTCCCCTTTATTTGAGGATTGTGAAGCAACCACTATTTATATTGCTCCATAAATACCCCAAATAATTATCACATATCCTTGATGCCATTTCTTGCCAAAATATCTAACAAAATTGCATGGCCCAAGTGGATGTCCCACCTAGAGAAATTCCTTTGTCCGTGGGGGCAGAATAGCACTTTGTGAAGGAAGTGTTATTTATCATTGTCCATTGCTGGTAAAACTTTTTGTGCATGCTCTTGTGATCATATCATGAGGCTATGACGATTTTCAGCTTTAGAGGACTTTCTAAACTCCATCCCAAAATTCCCAAAGTTTGGATGCAACAAGGGGGCATTGTGAAACAAGTGCATGATAGGAGCATCCATTTGCTCTGAAACTTTTTTCACATGATCCCACACTAAAATAACTACAGTTAACCAAGATTTAGCCAAATCCAACCACCCATGTGAGGGGATCATCAAGATAAAGTTGCTGGCCAGCAAGGTACCTTGTGAAGCAAGTACTAGCTAGCCTTTTCCCCTAACCCTGAAACTTTGCACACCTATGCACAACACCAAATAACCTCACTACACCAAATTTCAGCCAATTCCATCAAGCCATGGAGATGCTAGCTTCAACACCAAGTTTCTTCTCCATTTGGTGCTCTACAAAGGAAGTACATTATTCCTTTGGCCAATTGGGCTGAAACTTCACAAAATTCTGTTCCTTCCAACTCTATAGCCATGTGACAACCTCATACCCTCCCCCTATTCATGAGCTTATCTTCTACTACAAGTTTACTATAACATTCCTCCCCTTGACTATCCAAATGCACCACAATGAACAAGGTAGAGAGGAGAAGCCTCTGGACATTCTTGGCCACGAAGAAACCTACTGTGTGCATCAACCCATGTGGTGGCCGCGCTCTGGCATGCGCTTGGCGCGTTCTGGGTGTGACCCGAGGCCGCCGAGCACGACATCCACGTGCTGCAGGGCAACCTCGTCGCCTTCCTCATGTCTAGCCGCGCCGCACGACTTTGCCAGGCACGCGTTACCCTCCCTCGCCCTTATCCTCGCCGATATCCCGCCGTCCACTCGCCGCCACGAGAAACCTGACGGGCATAGTGCCATTGCCCCGTCCCCATCACCATGGCCGCTCCCTCTGCTCCATATGCGCCTATGCTCCCCTGTGACCTCCCCCGCGACCTCTAAAACCTCCTCAAACCCGCCCGAGCTCGCCATCGCATCCCCTCGCTGTGTCTTCTTCCCCACGGAGGCTCCAGAGCCCGAGCGTCACCTCTGGCTATTTAAAGCCGTGCCCCTGGTCGCTGCACCTCACCACCAGCCCACACTGCCTCTCAATCGACCCGCCGAGCCAATTATAGAGCCACAAAGGCCTTTCTTCTCCACCTCCGGCGAACATGCCGCCGCCGGGTTGCAGTCGAATTCCTCCCGCACCCTAGCCCCCCTAGCCGGCCGGATTGCTGCCGGATTCGTGGACCTCGTCGGAGCCGTGTCCCGACCGCCGCCGGAGACAAAGCTAGCGACGCCGCTAGTCCACCTCTCGACGAGCTGCGAGTACGGGCGTGGTCACCTTCGTCTTCTTGACCACCCGGCACCCTCCACCTCCTCCGCCGAGGCCTCCTCGCCGGTGAACGCCGCCGGTGAGCCTCACCATGCTATGTTCCCCTCTCTCTCTCCCATTCATGTGACATGCATGGCCCACCTCTCATAGACTCCCCCCACACCTGAACCATTTTCTTAATGAAAACGTACTCTAAACACCCGCCTTCGACGTGGCCTCCTCTGAATATTCCTGAGAAAATCATTTAAATAATTTTAAATGATTATTTTGACCCACATTTGATCATGAATATATCCTAATCTACAAGTCCACATGAGATGATTCTTTTTTGCATTGGATTTCTCTTGAGCTCCTCTTTAATTTGGCATAGTTTTGATGCCATGCTTCTCTGTTTATTTTTACTGGACACAAGAATTGCTTTATGTGACATTTCCTTTTTTCTATTTAAAAATATATTTCCAGGGCTATATTTGTCTTGAAGACCAGGAGTATTTCACACTCCCCTGGTGAAAGGCAAGCCACAACTTCTTATGCACCTTCGTAAAGCTTTGATGTGGTTTACATCTTGCGTTACTTTTGGATAATATAATGATCTTTCGTGATATGCTCGAATTACTTTAACCATGCCATTGCCATGTTATGCTTGTATGCCTCATGCTCTAGTTAGTTTTATGTCCTTGCTATGTTGCATGATACTATTTTGATCATTTTGAAATTGATAAGTTAATCATATAGTTATGCATTAGATTATAATATGACTGTAGCTGTACCTTGGATTGTTCTGCATGCATTGCTGTGATTGGACGTAGACTTTTGTAAGGCCCGATATGCGGTACTATTCCAGATCTAGATGTTTCCATCCAGATCCGGGGACGAAGCACATATCGGTCCAACCGCGACATATGACGAAGTCATATGCCCCGGATTTCCAACATGATATCACAACATTATAGATACAAGGATACAACATCTCATACAATCGGCATACAACTGCCTTAATACAATACAATAGCGGAAGGTATATGTATGAGTACAGACTACAATCAAATGCCTAGTGGCAAAGAGAAAAACATCGATCCCCATGACCACACGGGTCCAGACCCTCCGCCGGGATCCGTCTAACTAGTCGTCGTCGAGTCTCCACGTGAAACGTCGATCACCATACCTGTTGTCGATCAAGAACCCTGAAAAGAGTTTGGGGGTAGTATCATGAGTACAGAAGTACTCAGCATCCAACTGTAGTGTCCAACTGTAGTGGTCAACTGACCCAACAAGGACTTCATCACTCGTCACTCTAGGACAACTAGTAGTTTACGGTAAGGATGGGGTAAGTGGTGAGGTTGCTGCCGCACTAGCATTTATGAAGTGGTTAACGATCTAGAGAGTAAGATAAGAAGCCAAGCATTCGATGAGGAAAACGCCTCCCACAAGTCTTGCTATCAACTACTTACGCAAGCATAACACCTATCCTATCCTTGTCCTCCTCTTCGCATCCCGACAAAGAAGAAGCAATCAAGGCACACACACGTTGATCAAGTTATATTAAGATTATCTCAGCTGTTGTTGTCTATGAACAAGGAGTAGGTCTCAAGTCGTCCATAACCGTGGACACGGCTTCTCGAAAAGATTTAACCCTGCAGGGGTGTACCAACTGCCCATTACAAGGCTCCGCACACACGCCCATCTCTCTCAGTTGCTACCCATGATAGGCAACCATTTTATGATTTAGTCCCAAGAGATCCGGAACGACAGGTCCCTCTAACTAACTACGAACAAATCCGGGAGGCCCCCGGTTAGTCGACATCCAACTCAAAAGACGGCCGCGCTCTCGAATTGGCCTCTACCGTCTGGATGAGGTCGGTTTAGCTACCCAAACAGATGTGGGCAACCCCGTAGCTCCATGGGATGGACCAACAGAGAAACCATGTCTCAACTGGCCCAAGTTGTTCTAAAGAATATCTGCCAGGAGCTACCCGACAGACACACACACGGTTTTCAAATGGTAAATCAGCTTGGGCCAACACTAGAAATGTTTGAAGCTAGGTAGGTAAGAAAAGGGGACCCCATAAAATCCCACACGCAGTTAGGCACGCTCAGTCTTAAAACCAATACCCGAAACTCGGATCCTAGGTGACTCGAATGGAACAAAGCGTTGGGACGGGATAACCTAGATCTTCCATCCTTCGTCGAATATAGTCAACATTATAATAATCATATCATCAACAACAATATAATAGTCTGATATCCCAAACCAAGGATTAACAGGGTAACAGCGTAGCATCCTAAGCATGCATACTAAGCAGGGGCTGAGCAATGAGCAATGTTAACATAGCAGTATAAGGTTTGCTGGGAGGGGACATGGCTGTATCGGTTGTAAATAGGTTGTAAACATGTGGTAGGATCAAACACCGAACCTATCCTAGACTAGCATGCAAACCGCTGGTTGAAATAGAATGGATCATAAGTAATGTATAGTCCTTGCCTGTTGATAAGTCGGGTTCCGAAGGTGTAGTTGAACGCAAGCTCGCACCGTCTCCGAAGGTGACCCCAAGAGCACACAAGGCGGTAAACACTGGAAAGCAATCAACGAGCAAGCATCTATTACTACGGAGCAAACACGAGCAAGCACCAACACGAAGGCAACACGAGACATCGCACCTACCGTCGAGAGCGGTTACTAACAGGTTAAGTGGAGTATTCTTCACACACGACGATACCGCATGTTTACGGTGGTTCAAGTTGTTTAGCTACAGGTGATCATCAAAGTTTTTAACAAGGCATAACACTCAAGCATGACATAGCACACAAACATGGCAAGAGGTGAAGCATAAATAAACTATCTAATCTAGTCACTTTAAGTGGGGGGTAAAACCTATACATGGCAACTATTACGGACCCCACGATAATTATTGCATTTGGTACTGTTTTTCCCTAAAAAATATTTTGTTATTTTTATAAGCAGGAAGGAGTAGCATAAACTCAATCTACATGAAATTCTAGTCAAGTTACATATAAAGAACATTTTAAACGGAGCAACGGTTCAAAAGTTATGGAAAATTACAATTTATAGTGGCAAGGGTTGTAATTAGCAGTTAAATAGCATGTAAACAAAGTCAAACATGGAAAAGGAGCACATTTTATTAATCTACACGAAAAACTAAGCAACTTTCATGTTTAACGCGTTGCTATCCGGGCTACCATTAAAAAGTTATAGCTACCGCAAGAAAATAATACAATCTGCCATTTTTTATTAATAAACCAGAAAAAAGAGTCTGCTGGGCCGAAAGCTACTGACCAGGCCCAACAACACAAAAAAATAAAAGAAAGAAAAACAGAAGGGGCGGTTGGGCCGCTCACCTTGCTGGGCCGAGCCCAGGTCGGCGGGGTGGGCCCTAGAGGCCGGCTTGGGCTGGCGGCGTGGTCGGGCCGCGGCTGGGCTGCTGGACGCAGGCCGGCCCACTCAACGCGAGGTAGCCGAGGAGGAGGGCGCTCCTCACCTGGCTCACGGGACGAGCCCGAGCGGGCACTGGCGGCGACAGCGGTTGGCTGGCCCCGCTCCAGCGGCGAGGGACGGGAGGTCGCCGGGAGGACGGGTAACGGGGCGCGCCGACCGGATCTGCAACGACGGGATTCCCAGGGGCAGCGCAGCGGCTCTTGGAGCTTCGGCTCGAGGCAGCCATGGCGGCTCTGGCGGTCGCCGGCTTTGGCGCGCGGCCTGCGGAGGAGAAGACAGAGGGGTCGTGAGGGAGAGGAGAGGGAGGAGAGGGAGAAGAGCGAGGGAGGGGAGAGCTCGCCGGGGCGGCGGCCAGCGGCTGTGGAGGGCTCGGGTGCGGCGGCGGCGGTGAGGCTGCCCACGGTTGAAGGAGAGAGAGGAGAGAGAGAGGGTGACGTGGCAGTCCCCAGGCCGTCCGATTTCGCGATCCAGCGGTCCAGAATCGCCAGATCTAGGGTTGGACGAAAATTGGGGATTTCTGGGGCAAAGTGGAGGGGGTGGCTGCAATTTTGTGGCTAGGGAAACCCATAAAGAGGTGGGAGTGTGGTGGTCTTTATATAGCCCAGGTGGCTGGCAGTTTGCAAAAACATCCCCGGTTTTTCTCTCGCGCGCGCGGTGTTTATGTTTTTGACCTCCGGGGGTCCATAGGACCTCCGATTCGGGTAAAATTTTGAACTTCTCGATCAGCGCGTTGAGCCGGCGGCGTTTACCTTGCGCTGGAACTGTTCCGAGAACACTTTCCGGCGCGCTATAAAATATAGCCTGTTTAATTATTAAAGGGGGTTTTTCGTTCAGTTGGTTGCGGCTGGTCTTGTGTAGTTTTTGCGACGGTGATCGGGTGAAACCAGACGTCGCAAAGGTCGTGTGTCAGGGTGGCAAGGGTCGGTCTCCGTCCGGTACGAGATAAGAAGGGGAAAATAATCGCCGATCGATAAATCGGGGATGCAAACACCGCAAACAAATCAGACAATCAAACAATTCACACCGAAAACAAATTTTTTAATTTTTATGAAATCTGGGTTGTTACAATACAACACCACCAACAAGGGATCTATTCCCGAGATCCTGGATGATCCGGGGGAGAGGAGGAGAGCAAAGAGAGTCGACAATCTTCAACACCACCAACAAGGGACTCTGCTCCATGTCGACGTCGAACTTCGGTCGAGATAAATTTTACGCAGAGAGACGACAACGTCGAAAAACGAAACCATCGGGAGATCAAGAGGAAGAACGATAGTTGAAAGCGACGATCACGGGAAGCATTCTCACTGAAATCGTGATGATACTGGGCAAGAGAACTGAAGTCAACTGACGACCAAAATGTTTACCCAGAATTCGGAAGAACTAAGGTACTACAGGATTTCCCAACCTGAGATCGGAATCGAGACAATACGCTGCAAGCAAGGCATTCTAACACTTCCGATACTCCACACACTCGAGATCCTAGAGGTTTGAAGGGGAATAAGGCGAGAATAAAACACTTATGACACTTTTCCTGACCAGAGCATGGGTAAGGAGTAAAAAGATTCCTACTCTCCGATAACTAACTTAGTAACTACAAAATAGTTTTTGTCTAGACTCGACTTGGGCCAGTAAAGGGATCCTACAGTCGGTAAGGCTCTGATACCAAGTTGTAAGGCCCGATATGCTGTACTGTTCCAGATCTAGATGTTTCCATCCAGATCAGGGGACGAAGTACATATCGGTCCCACCGCGACATATGACGAAGTCATATGCCCTGGATTTCCAACATGATATCACAACATTATAGATACAAGGATACATCATCTCATACAATCGGCATACAACTGCCTTAATACAATACAATAGCGGAAGGTATATGTCTGAGTACAGACTACAATCCAATGCCTAGTGGCAAAGCGAAAAACATCGATCCCCATGACCACACGGGTCCAGACCCTCCGCCGGGATCCGCCTAACTAGTCTTCGTCGAGTCTCCACGTGAAACGTCGATCACCGTACCTGTTGTCGATCAAGAACCCTGAAAATAGTTTGGGGGTAGTATAATGAGTACAGAAGTACTCCGCATCCAACTGTAGTGGTCAACTGACCCAGCAAGGACTTCATCACTCGTCATTCTAGGACAACTAGTAGTTTACGGTAAGGATGGGGTAAGTGGTGAGGTTGCTGCCGCACTAGCATTTATGAAGTGGCTAACGATCTAGAGAGTAAGATAAGAAGCCAAGCATTCGATGAGGAAAACGCCTCCCACAAGTATTTCTATCAACTACTTACGCAAGCATAAGACCAATCCTATCCTTGTCCTCCTCTTCGCATCCCGACGAAGAAGAAGCAGTCAAGGCACACACACGTTGATCAAGTTATATTAAGATTATCTCAGCTGTTGTTGTCTATGAACAAGGAGTAGGTCTCAAGTCGTCCATAACCGTCGACACGGCTTCTCGAAAAGATTTAACCCTGCAGGGGTGTACCAACTGCCCATTACAAGGCTCCGCACGCACGCCCATCTCTCTCAGTTGCAACCATTTTATGATTTTGTCCCAAGAGATCCGGAATGACAGGTCCCTCTAACTAACAACGAACAAATCCGGGTGGCCCCCGGTGAGTCGACATCCAACTCAAAAGCCGGCCGCACTCTCTAATTGGCCTCTACCATCTGGATGAGGTCGGGTTAGCTACCCAAACAGATGTGGGCAACCTCCTAGCTCCCTGGGGTGGACCAACAGAGAAACCATGTCTCAGCTGGCCCAAGTTGTTTTAAAGAATATTGCCAGGAGCTACCCGACAGACACACACATGGTTTTAAAATGGTAAATCAACTTGGGCCACCACTAGAAATGTTTTAAGCTAGGTAGGTAAGAAAAGGGGACCCAATAAAATCGCACACGCGGTTAGGCATGCTCAGTCTTAAAACCAATACCCGGAACTCGGATCCTAGGTGACTCGAATGGAACAAAGCTTCGGGGCGGGATAGCCTAGACCTTCCATCCTTCGTCGAATACAGTCAACATTATAATAATCATATCATCAACAACAATATAAGAGTGTGATATCTCAAATGAAGGAGTAACAGGGTAACATCGTAGCATCCTAAGCATGCATACTAAGCAGGGGCTGAGCAACGAGCAATAGTAACATAGCAATACAAGGTTTGCTGGGAGGGGACATGGCTGTATCGGTTTGAATGAGGCTGTAAACACGTGATAGGATCAAACATCGAACCTATCCTAGACTAGCATGCAAACCGCTGGTTGAAATAGAATGGATCATAAGTAATGTATAGTCCTTGTTTGTTGATAAGTCGGGTTCCGAAGGTGTAGTTGATCGCAAGCTCGCACCGTCTCCGAAGGTGACCCCAAGAGCACACAAGGCGGTAAACACTGGAAAGCAATCAACGATCAAGCATCTATTACTACGGAGCAAACACGAGCAAGCACCAACACGAAGGCAACATGAGACATCGCACCTACCATCGAGAGCGGTTACTAACAGGTTAAGTGGAGTATTCGTCACACACGACGATACCGCACGTTTACGGTGGTTCAAGTTGTTTAGCTACAGGTGATCATCAAAGTTTTTAACAAGGCATAACACTCAAGCATGACATAGCACACAAACATGGCAAGAGGTGAAGCATAAATAAACTATCTAATCTAGTCACTTTAAGTGGGGGGTAAAACCTATACATGGCAACTATTACGGACCCCACGATAATTATTGCATTTGGTACTGTTTTTCCCTAAACAATATTTTGTTATTTTTATTTAGCAGGCAAGAGCATCATAAACACAATCTACATGCAATTCTACTGAAGTTACATATAAAGAACATTTTAAACGGAGCAACGGTTCAAAAGATATGGAAAATTACAATTTATAGTGGCAAGGGTTGTAATTAGCAGTTAAACATCATGTAAACAAAGTCAAACATGGAAAAGGAGCACATTTCATTAACCAACACAAAAAACTAAGCAACTTTCATGTTTAACGCGTTGCGATCCGGGCTACCGTTAAAAAGTTATAGCTACCGCAAGAAAATAATACAATCTGCCATTTTTTATTAATAAACCAGAAAAAAAAGAGTCTGCTCGGCCGAAAGCTACTCACCAGGCCCAACAACACAAAAAAATAAAAGAAAAAAAAAACAGAAGGGGCGGCTTTGCCGCTCACCTTGCTGGGTCGAGCCCAGGTCGGCGGGGTGGGCGCTGGAGGCCTGCTCGGGCTGGCGGCGTGGTCGGGCCGCGGCTGGGCCGCTCACCTTGCTGGGTCGAGCCCAGGTCGGCGGGGTGGGCGCTGGAGGCCGGCTCGGGCTGGCGGCGTGGTCGGGCCGCGGCTGGGCTGCTGGACGGAGGCCAGCCCACTCGCCACAAGGCAGCCCAGGAGGAGGGCGCTCCTCACCTGGCTCACGGGACGAGCCCGAGCGGGCACTGGCGGCGACGACGGTTGGCTGGTCGTGCTCCAGCGGCGAGGGACGGGAAGTCGACGGGAGGCCGGGAAACGAGGCGAGCCGACCGGATCTGCGATGACGGTATTCCCAGGGGCAGCGAGGCGGCTCTTGGAGCTTCGACTCGAGGCTCGGTCCAGAATCGCCAGATCTAGGGTTGGACGAAAATTGGGGATTTTTGGGGCAAAGTGGAGGCGGTGGCTGAAATTTTGTGGCTAGGGAAACTCTAGAAAGAGGTGGGAGTGTGGTGGTCTTTATATAGCCCAGGTGGCTGGCAGTTTGCAAAAACATCCCTGGTTTTTCTCTCGCGCGCGCTGTGTTTACGTTTCTGACCTCCGGGGGTCCGTAGGACCTCCGATTCGGGTAAAACTTCGAACTGCGCGATTAGCGCGTCGAGGCGGCGGTGTTTACCTTGCGCTGGAACCGTTCCGAGAACACTTTCCGGCGCGCTATAAAATATTACATGTTTAAATATTAAACGGGGTTTTTAGTTCAGTTGGTTGCGGCTGGTCTTGTGCGGTTTTTGCGACGGTGATCGGGTGAAACTCGATGTCACAAAGGTCGAGTGTCAGGGTGGCAACGGTCGGTCTCCGTCCGGTACGAGATAAGAGGGGTAAAATAATCGCCGATCGATAAATCGGGGATGCAAACACCGCAAACAAATCAGACAATCAAACAATTCACACCGAAAACAAGTTTTTTAATTTTTATGAAATCTGGTGTGTTACAACTTTCATGTTGCACGCTATCTTGATGATATTGCATTAGGGTACATGCTTGTGCCAAGTTGATCAGGTGCCACCGAACCGAACTTATCAGTGCAGCCACACTTGCCTGTATTGGAAGGCCTTGGCCCGGTCTATCAGTGTGCTCTCTTATGCGTATCACCGAAGAGGGGAGGCTATGCGCGCACGGTTACCCTAGCCCGGTAAGCGGCGATGGTCTTGAAATCCGGGTTTTTTTACATGGATCCAGTCCCCGTTTGGGACCATGTTGTTAGCCATGCGATGCGAGGTGTTTGGAGGACACGGGGCTACCCAAGACGGGATGTCGGTGATACGGTAAGGGAGGCATGCGGTAGAACGGTATCGTTGAAGAAGTCCTAGTCCACTACTATGGTACGAGTTCGGAGGTTCCTGTGGGACAAGTTGCAAGGTACTGGATGGAGGAAGAACTCCATAGAGTGGGTAAAGTGCACACACTCTGCAGAGTGTTACAAATCTATTCGAATAGCCGAGTCCACGGTATAGGACAGAGTTCGTACTAGGTCACACCATGAGTCAACGTGAATCCGGTTTGGTGAAGGTGTTAAGTTGTTTGGTCACGAGGTGACCGTTGAAAGTGATTGGTTATACGATGACCCGTTTGATCATGCGATAACCCATGGAAAGTTGATGGTCATGCGATGACCCGTTTGGTCATGCGATGACCGGATTTGTTGTGTGGCAACACGATCACACAAAACCCTTTTGAATGGTCGGGCGGCGACCCGTGTAAGTTGGTTGGTCATGAGATGACCCGGTGCTTGAGTCTGTAATGACTCCGAGGTAACCCGCATGATCATGCGATGATCATGTGCGGTCCATGTGACCTTAAACGATGATTGTCATTGCATTTTCTATAATCCTGATAACATGTTAGATGCATCATGTTAGTATTTCTTGAACTGTTAATGCCATGCTATTGTTTTGCCTTGGTGCTTTGGATGTTGTGAACTTGCAATTACATTCAATGTACTAAAATGGCGTGTCATGCCAGACTTGTAGGCAATGATATGATTGCGTAGGACGATGTTCCCGGTGTTTGCGAGCTAGGAGGTGTCCCAGTTAGTGTCCCTGTGGAATGGAGTTCATCACCGTTGTCGTTGTTCCGCTGCTAAGTATTATTCCGCTCCTGTAGAGTTATCCCTCTGCTTGGTGTAGATCTGTGGCTAGCAGTAGGAGCAAGTTGTTCGCTGCCTCGCTCCGCTAGCGTTGTAATAGACCCCCCTTGTACCCATTTCATCAGTAATAAAAGTGGTTTAGTTCTATATCACGCAGTGCCGTGTTCCAGAAGACATGATGTTTGGGCTAGAGCACGGGGTGTTCCGGTATTCTGAGCCGGGGTGCCACAACGCTTGGTATCAAAGGAGGACTGACTGTAGGACACCCTAGTCCGCGCGAACATTAGATTGACGTTAGAGTTAGAGTATATAGCTTGCTTGTGTGATGCATTTGATTGCTGCATTTGGTTGCTACACAACATGCATATAGATAGCATTATTTTCGCTAATGATCTGGTCTGATGAATGTAGATGGCAGAGTATCCACTTGACCACCAATCATCTCCCTCACCCACCAGCTTTTCCTATCTCCTTGCCGACGTTTGGTGGAGTCTCTATCCCAATGGAGAAGTTCCAAGGTACCAGGTGCTCCAGACGTCACTCGGAGGATCGAGCTGGAGTACCATGCCAAGGTCTTCATGGCAGTCAACCTCCCCATCGGCATGCGTACCTACAACTTCCATGGTGGATACGCCTCTACCCCAGACCATGCCATTTACCTTGCTGCTTTGGCAGGCCTCACAGGTCTTCGCCACCAGGAAAGCGCGATGCATCAGAATCGTGCCTTCCATTTCTATTTCACCTTGGCCACCATTCCTCAGCAAGTTAGGTTTCCTCGTCCTCTTGGGGAAGCCGAGGCAGCGGTGATCAGCATGTCCCGCTACATGATCGTCGAGTATGCCCTCATCGTCGATCTGGTTCGTTATGCAATGGATGCAAGAAGATCTCTTGCTGTAGCCTTAGCTACCGCAACTCCTCCTCCAACTCCCTCTGCATCCGACGACCCGTCGATGGACCGTAGTGTCTAAGTTGCACGTAGTTCATGTTGCATGAGTAGTGGTAGGCCTGCATGTTGCTTGTTTCATGTTGTGAGTAGAAATAAGGTGTGATCTTGTTTGTGTGTGATCTCGATGCACTTTTAGTGCTATTGATCTTTGCTTTGTTTTGTCGATCCCTTATTTGGTTCTACGGTGTTTAATGAATATGTTTTTGCAGGTAGTATGTGACTCTGACGGATCCTTGCTCCCTTTCTTTTGGATAACGACACCACGCCTGGTTCTGAGTTGATTCATTTTCGGATGTCCGGGGTGGATGCCTATTTTATATTTCTCTTTTCAACAGCCGGCCCATGTTCTGACATGCTTTCTCGGCCGTCTTAGGCAGTTGTTGAATTTCTTTTTGCACTGGAGACCCTATGTTCTGAGCTGTTTTCTCGGCCATCTTAGGGGACCTCTGCATTGTTTTTATCAAACGCTGTCTCATGCTCTGAGCCGATTCTTGGTCGGCCGTCTTGCACAGTGCTTGAGGTATTCCAGTCAACGTCCCAGATAAGAGTTGTAAAAACCCATCTGGTGGCTACTGGGTTATTTGCTGGTTTTATGCAAGGGATTCAGATGGTCATCGACTACCGCTAAAACTTGTGATTTGGTGAACTTTCTATTGATTTACTCGCAGTTGAATTTCTTCGTTGGTTCTTCATTTCGTTCCTTGGTGTCACTTTATGTTCCCCCTGATGGAAAGTTGCTCATCAACCCCCGCATACCATGAGTTGGAAGAGCAGCAAGTCAGGAAGAATTCACACAGATTGCATTGGAAATATTTGGCTCACGTATGAATTATACCAAGATGAATAATTTGAATCAAGTCTGCATCAATCGTTACAACAATGAAGATTCAAGGAAAAGGATAAGTTGTGTTCATAACCCATGAACATCCGCATGCAAGTTATGGCATACACAAGTCGCAATCTTTTCATACACTAGTTATTATATTATGGTATACTCCGGAAGCAAGTCAGGATGTGTCATGAAATCAGTACCCAGCAAAGAAATGATTGGAACCAATATCGCCTCTGACAAGACAACAACCAGTAAGTCAGCCAATTCCTGTGCACCATAGTCAGTATGTCCACATGCTATCGTGGGAAAGCTTCGGGCAGGAGGAACCCCAGCCTTCCTTGGTAAGGTAGCGGACACAGCGGGCGCGTACAGTGCATCAACCTTCCCCGATACGCTATCGAGATATCTTCTCGGCCAAGACATCCAACCTTCTACTACAAGCTACCGAGAGAAGCTTATGGTGTAAGGAACCCAATCGTGCTCAGTACGCCACATGGATGGATTCCAGCACAAGATACCCAACTGTCTAAAGTAGACTGCCGCGGAAACTTCCGGCACAAGGAACTAGTACATCCATAGTACAAAGGGCAAACTTCCGAGGGAAGACACCCAGTCTTCTTCAGTATGCTACTGGAAAAGCTTCCCGCGTACGACACCCAGCCTTTCTCAATACGCCACCGGAGAAAACCGCCGCGACATGGTATCCAGCCTTCTCTAGCACGGTACCCAGCAAAGCTTCGGGCGTAAGCTACCCCGTCTTCGTCGATATGCCACCGTGACCGCAACAGTATTGTTGGAAATCCGACTGTTCAAAAGCAAGGAAGATTTCGACATAGTCAGTTGCATATGAATCTGCACATCTCATGGACATACTCCCCAAGATATACGAGCTATTTCCATATGGATACAACCACACTCATAATCGAGTGAGTTATATACATGGGGAGCGGTAGGGACCGCAACTTCTGCGAGGAAAGCAAGCAGAAGAAGCAAATCTGTATCTCAGCTCGGTATAAAGACTGACAAATCATGAAGGAACACCCTAAGGAGGGGAAACTATGAAGCTTTGGGTCTCGACCACAGCCATGAGATTCAGCTCGTCACGTCTGGCAAGGCCCCGAAGAAGTATGATCATGAGGCCCTAGTTATCAACCAAGAGTCATCATGACTTGCCAAGAGACAAAGAATGAAGGCAGCCCGACTAGCTTAGATAAAAGATTCCGACAACAAGGGTGTCAGCATACGAGAAGCACCTAAAAAGAAAGGTGATTGTCGAAGTAGCAAGGACCAAGGAAGACATATATGGTGTATGAAGAATCTTGCTGCGATATATGCGACAAGAGTGATAGCTACACCCATAAGCCACCAAAAGTATGCAACTCTTGCGAGCCCGACATGTAGGGTAAAAGGGTATCTGCATGGACTCCATGTTCAACTTTGGCTCGATCAGTTGAAACCAGGTTCCCATATGAACCACCAGGGACACCTAAAACCTAAGGAATCTCGTTTCATATGGGGAAAGATCCAGTATCCAGCTAGTCAGCTTGTGCAGTTACACCTGTTTGAAATTGTCTGTGCTTCCTGGGACACTCAAGTCTATTTGGCTAAAGCTTCCTGATGAGGACATCCCTACTAATGTTACACCCATACCCTCACCAACTACACATACTGGACCAGTTACTAGAGCACGTGCACGTCAACTAAATTATCAGGTACTTTCGTTTCTTGCGAATCCTTCTATTGTTCATGAACATATGATGCTGCCTAAATTAGATACTTTTGTTTTGGTTATGAATGAAGGACCTAGCATGGACAAGAAGGATGGTCATTGGAGCGGGATCAAGAATGGAGAAGAAGGTGCGCGCGGGGGAAAGTACAGTGGAGCTTCCAGTGGGGATTTTCGCACGTTGAAGCCACCATAAGGCATGCATGAAGGCTTGGACGGAATACACGAGATGCCACTTCATTATTTTCGTCCAAGAGCAATTATAGGTGTTGCGTCACCTTAATATTGGGCTGGGCCCATGTAATTTCGAAATACCACATTATAGGCTGTTTTTAGAGTCCGTATGTGTGGGGAAACCGAGTTAGGGTTGTTTTCGGACCCCACCTCCAAGGGGTCACGAAAATCCCCTCTGTTCCCCCATATATACAGCCCTTAGGGCGTCGTTTAGACTTGGGTTTTGATTAGATTTAAGTTAGCCATAGCCGCAACTTCGAGCTCTTCGTTTGTGTCATCCGACCAGGCCAAGACCTCATTGGAACCCCAACTTTCGTAATCATTCATCTTATATTCGCAATATCCAGATTGCAATTCTTAGTTCTTGCTTGTTCTTCGATTGCTTGCAGGAATTAGACCTTCGTGGTCAGGTTGATCGTGCATCCGCGGGATCAATAACCTCTCGGAGTTGGTTTAGCGATCGCTAAGGCGCAACGTCTTCGCACGTTCGTAGTCGGATCGTGAAAGTCGCCTCCACCATAATCGATCTCCACCATCTCATCGAAACATCGGGACACCTTCGCCTCTATCAAGTGGTATCAGATTTCCAGGTTGCTCGGTGAGATTTACCAGTTTTCGTAGTCTAGATTGGTTCTGTTCTTCATATCTACAGTCCACGAAAAAGCCAACAAAAAAATTTTAGGGTTAGATCATCACGTCCCAAAACAGTCCGAGCCTTTGTCCAGTTTTCTTTACAGTAGTTTGCATTGTTGAATTTGCGGTTGCATCGTTGTATCGAGTTGCTGATCTTAGCGTCTAGTTACCTTAGAGTTTCGAGTTCTGATCACAGTTTTGTCACGCCGCCGCCGAACAGTAGTACACCACCACGTTCCGCCAATCCGAGTCCAGATACACCACCACGTTCCGCCAAGCAGAGTGCATACACACCACCACAACCTACCGATCCGAGTCGAGTTCCATCACCCGTTCGGTTTGTGATATCTCCGTAGCCAGAATAGTTTTGAGTTGATTAGAGTCGGATTTCACCAATCTTTTATCGTACGTAGAAGAGGGTGATATCACCAGTCTGGCACGCTTTCCAGAGCAGTTTTTAGGCCAAAAATTTCAGGGGTAAAAAAATTTCGTGCCCATACGTTCCTTAGGTCCAGAAACTCGTTTTGAGACGTTCGCCACCATAGTGATTTTTTCGCCCTTTTTCAGCCCCCGCAGTCCCGCATCGCCAAAAAAAAAAAAAAAAAGAGCAAAAAAAAAAAAAGAGAGAAAAAAAATTCAGAGTGTGCTTCACAGTTGTTACGTGCCGCGCCGTGCTTTCGTTGGTGTTTTAGGCTCGCGTCTCTACTACGGTCTAGCCTAGGATCAGCACAGTACCGACGTTGAGTGTTTATTCAGCTTTGCATCTCTGTTTTGATTACTGTTGAGTTTTTCCTACCATACTTGTCAGCCTTCCTACAGCTCCACATATATTCTACATTGTGCGTTTTGACACCGCCTGGCCATCGCTCTACCACATCTCTGAGAGTTTTGACCCGTTGGTTGTACATCCCAGAACCCTTTCCCATGATCATCCTTTGATTCACCCCATCCAAGCCACATTTTTATTCAAGCCATATATTCCTTTTTCCAATAAAAGGAATATTCCCCTTTATTTGAGGATTCTGAAGCAACCACTATTTATATTGCTCCATAAATCCCCAAATAATTTCCACATATCCTTGCTGCCATTTCTTGCCAAAATCTCCAACAACATTGCATGGCCCAAGTGGATTTCCCACTTAGAGAAATTCATTTTTCTGTGGGGGCAGAATAGCACTTTGTGAAGGAAGTGTTATTTATCCTTGTCCATTGCTGGTAAACCTTTCTGTGCATGATCTTGTGATCATACCATGAGGCTATGCCATTTTTTAGATTTAGTGGACTGATGAGGACATCTCTACTAATGTTACACCCACATCTTCACCAACTACACATACTGGACCAGTTACTAGAGCACGTGCACGTCAACTAAATTATCAGGTACTTTCGTTTCTTGCGAATCCTTCTAATGTTCATGAACATATGATGCTGCCTAAATTAGATACTTTTGTTTTGCTTATGAATGAAGGACCTAGCATGGACAAGATGGACGGTCATTGGAGCGGGATCAAGCATGGAGAAGAAGGTGCGCGCGCGGGAAATAACAATGGAGCTTCCAGTGGGGATTTTCGCACTTTGAAGCCACCATAAGGCATGCATGAAGGCTTGGACGAAATACACGAGATGCCACTTCATTATTTTCTTCCAAGAGCAATTATAGGTGCTGCGTCACCTTAATATTCGGCTGGGCCCATGTAATTTCGAAATACCACATTATAGGCTGTTTTTAGAGTCCGTATGTGTGGGGAAACCGAGTTAGGGTTGTTTTCGGGCCCCACCTCCAAGGGGTCACGAAAATCCCCTCTGTTCCCCCATATATACAGCCCTTAGGGCGTCGTTTAGACTTGGGTTTTAATTAGATTTAAGTTAGCCATAGCCGCAACTTCGAGTTCTTCGTTTGTGTCGTCCGACCAGGCCAAGACCGCATTGGAACCCCAACTTCTGTTAATCTTTCATCTTATATTCGCAATATCCAGATTGCAATTCTTAGTTCTTGCTTGTTCTTCGATTGCTTGCAGGAATTGACCTTCGTGGTCAGGTTGATCGTGCATCCGCGGGATCAATAACCTCTCGGAGTTGGTTTAGCGATTGCTAAGGCGCAACGTCTTCGCACGTTCGTAGTCGGGTCGTGAAAGTCTACTCCACAAAAAATCGATCTCCATCATCTCATCGAAACATCGGGACACCTTCGCCTCTATCATGGACTTGCCAAACTCCATCCCAAAATTCCCAAAGTTTGGATGCAGCAAGGGGGCATTGTGAAACAACTGCATGATAGGAGTATCCATTTGCTCTGAAAGTTTTTGCACATGATCCCACACAAAAGTTACTCCACTAAACCAAGATTTACCAAATCCAACCATCCATGTGAGGGGATTATCAAGATCAAGTTGATGGCCAGAAAGGTACCTTGTGAAGCAAGTACTAGGTAGCCTTTTCCCCTAAGCCTGACAATTTGCACACGTATGCACGCCACCAAATAACCTCACTACACCAAATTTCAGCCAATTCCATCAAGCCATGGAGATGCTAGCTTCAACACCAAGCTTCTGGTCCATTTGGTGCTTTACAAAGGAAGTACATTATTCCTTTGGCCAATTGGGCTGAAACTTCACAAAATGCTAGTCCTTCCAACCCTATAGCCATGTGACAACCTCACATCCTCCCCATATTCACAATTTGAGCTTATCTACTGCTGCATGTTTACTGTATCTAACTTTGAGGTCAAGCCATGACCAACACAGTCTTCCGCTTGACCATCCAAATGCACCACAATGATCAGGGTAGAGAGGAGAAGCCTTTGGACATTGTTGGACACGAAGAAACCTATTGTGTCCATCAGGCCATGTGGTGGCCGCGCTCTGGCATGTGTTTGGCGCTCTCTAGGCGTGACCCGAGGCCGCCGAGCACACCATCCACGCGCTGCAGGGAACCCTCGTCGCCTTCCTCGTGACCAGCCGCGCCGCACGGCTTTGCCAGGCACGCGTCTCCCTTCCCTCGCCCTTATCCTCGCCGGAATCCCGCCGGCCACTCGCCGCCACGAGGAACCTGACGGGCACAGCGCCATTGACTCGTCCCCATCACCATGGCCGCACCTTCTGCTCCATGTGCGCCTCTGCTCCCCCGTGACCTCCCCCGCGACCTCCAGAACCTCCTCAAACCCTCCTGAGCTCGCCAGCGCATCCCCTCGCCGTGTCTTCTTCCCCACGGCAGTGCCCGAGCCCGACCATCGCCTCCGGCTATTTAAATTCGTGCCCCTGCCCGTTGCACCTCACCACCAGCCCACACTACCTCTCTATCAACCCACCGAGCAAAGTATCGAGCTGTGGAGGCCTTTCTTCTCCAACTCCAGTGAGCACGCCGCCGCTGGGTCGCAGTAGAATTCCTCCCGCACCCTAGCCCCCCTAGCCGGCCGGTGTAAGGCTCGATATGCGGTACTGTTCCAGATCTAGATGTTTCCATCCAGATCCGGGGACGAAGCACATATCGGTCCCACCGCGACATATGACGTAGTCATATGCTCCGGATTTCCAACATGATATCACAACATTACAGATACAAGGATACAACATCTCATACAACCGGCATGCAACTGCCTCAAATACAATACAACAGCGGAAGATACATGTCTGAGTACAGACTACAATAAAAAGCCTACTGGAAAAGAGAAAAACATCGATCCCATAACCACACGGGTCCAGGCCCTCCGCTGGGATCCTCCTAACTAGTCGTCGTCGAGTCTCCACGTGAAACGTCGATCACCATACCTGTTGTCGATCAAGAACCCTGAAAAGAGTTTGGGGGTAGTATCATGAGTACAGAGGTAATCAGCATCCAACTGTAGTGGTCAACTGACCCAGCAAGGACTTCATCACTCGTCATTATAGGACAACTAGTAGTTTACGGTAAGGAAGGGGTAAGTGGTGAGGTTGCTGCCGCACTAGCATTTATGAAGTGGCTAACGACCTAGAGAGTAAGATAAGATGCCAAGCATTCAATGAGGAATCGCCTCCAACAAGTCTTGCTATCAACTACTTGCGCAATCATAACACCTATCCTATCCTTGTCCTCCTCTTCGCATCCCGACGAATAAGAAGCAGTCAAGGCACACACACATGTTGATCAAGTTATATTAAGATTATCTCAGCTGTTGTTGTCTATGAACAAGGAGTAGGTCTCAAGTCCTCCATAACCGTGGACACGGCTTCTCGAAAAGATTTAAACCTGCAGGGGTGTACCAACTGCCCATTACGAGGCGTCGCATGCTCGCCCATCTCTCTCAGTTGCTACCCATCATAGGCAACCATTTGATGATTTAGTTCCGAGAGATCCGAAACGACAGGTCCCTCTAACTAACAACGCACAAATCCGGGTTGCCCCCGGGGAGTCGACACCCAATCCAAAAGCCGGCCACGCTCTCGGGTCGGACTCTTCCGTATGGCTAAGGTCGGGGTTAGTCTCGCCTATATAACAGGGGAATTCCCTAGCTCACCAGTGTGGACCAACACAGGAACTATGTCTCCGCTGGCCCGAGTTGTTTGAAAACTACTGGCAGCTGACTAGCACACACACGGTTTCAAATGGTAAATCAGCTTGGGACACCTCTAGAAATGTTTGAAGCTAGGTAGGTAAGAAGAGGGGACCCCATAAAATCCCATACGCTATAAGGCACAATCAGTCTTAAAACCAATACCCGGAACTAGGATCCTAGGTGACTCGAATGGAACAAAGCGTCGGGGCGGGAGAGCCTAGACCTTCCATCCTTCGTCGAATATAGTCAACATTATAATAATCATATCATAAACAACAATATAATAATGATAATGTGATATCCCAAACCAAGGAGTAACAGGGTAACATCGTATCATCCTAAGCATGCATACTAAGCAGGGGCTGAGCAACGAGCAATAGTAACATAGCAGTACAAGGTTTGCTGGGAAGGGACATGGCTGTATCGGTTTGAAAGAGGCTGTAAACATGTGGTAGGATCAAACATCGAACCTAACCTAGACTAGCATGCAAACCGCTGGTTGAAATAGAATGGATCATAAGTAATGCATAGTCCTTGCATGTTGATAAGTCGGGTTCCGAAGGTGTAGTTGATCGCAAGCTCGCATCGTCTTCGAGAGGTACCCGCGGAAGCACACAAGACGATAAACACTGGAAAGAAATCAACGATCAAGCATCTATTACTACGGGGCTACACAAGATCAAGAAGACATCACACGACACGGCAACGCGATAAGGATCTGTCGTCGAGAAAGGTTACTAACAGTTTAAGTGGGGTATCGGTCACACACGACGAATACTGCACGTTTACGGTGGTTCAAGTTGCTTAGCTACAGGTGATCAACCAACGGTTATTAACATGGAAACTCAAGCAAGCATGGCATAGCACACAAACATTTCAAGAGGTGAAGCATAAAATAACTATCTATGCTAGTCAATTTAAGTTAGGCACAACCTAAACATGGCATACACTAAGTGTCGCACGATGATTAAAACATTTGGTACTGTTCTGTACTAAACCACATTTTAGGTTGGTTAACAACAACAAACAATAGCATAAACACAAAGTACACGAAAAACTAATCACGTTACATATAAAGAACACTCCAAACGGAGTTACGGTTAAAAAGATATAAGCAAAACAAGTTATGGGCACAATCTTCCAACATCACGAAGCACACTTTAGAGCAATGCACAAACAGAATAATCAATGCAAACATGCTCACAAATGATATGGAACTAAAGTAGACATGACAGGGAAGGCATGGCAAAAAGAATCATACAAATAGGCATCATAGATCAAAAGATATTAAGCAAACAACATGGCATCGTGACGTTACAGACTTAGAGAAAAACAGATGTGGCTATCAAAAACAGCGGGATAGCAACTTTGGAGCTCAATAACTATATGACCAGCAAGAATATCATGACAATGCAATACATATAATGGAAGTAGACATGATGCTTAACAATATGCAATTGGAATCACTCAATTCCGATAAACGGTCGCGACACACTCGTCGACCGAAGTTGCAACAAAATATAAACAGAAGCACACTAACAGCAGGTTAGCTACTTTGGAGCAAGATACAATCATGATGCAGCAAGCAATTATGGCATGTGAATGCTTGAAACTGAAGTAGAAACAATGCTTAAAGCAACGGAAAAGGAATCACTCAAATCCGACGTACGGTTGCGAAGCAACCGTCGCCCGAAGTTTCAACAAATTAACAGTTTCGGCACGTTTAACAGCAGCAGTTGCAATTAACGATCTGATGCCCTGTTTAGCACACAATTACACAATCAAGATGAATTCAAATGCAAATGCTCACAAAAGATGAATTGAAGTGCACATGAAACTAAGCAACTTTCATTTTGGGGGCACGCTCATCGGAGCTACGGATCAACGGGAATTAACATTGCAAAAAGACATCAGCAGCAAAAATTACTCAGACTTAGTGAAAGTCACAGGGTCTCGGGAAAAAATTTAAGGGGCCTCACCCCTGTTGGGCTCGGCCCACTGGCCGGATGGAGGAGATGGGCCGCAGGTGCGTGGAGGCTGGGCCGCGGTGGCCAGGGCCGTGGGGGCGCAGCCAGCCCAGCAGGCGGACCGAGCGGGCGAGCGCACGGGACCTCGTCCTCCCGACGAGCGGCGGCGCCGCCAGGTCGGATGGCATTGAGAAGTGGACACGGGACCGTGGCGCGGACGTCGGGGAAGGGCGCAGAGGAGATGCGACGGCCGGGGTTGGTGCGGATCTGGCCGGAGAAGACCTATAGCGAGCTCCAACTCTCTGTTTCCATGGCAGCGGCGGCGGAAGTTCCAGTGCGGCGCGGCGGCGCTCCCGTGTCTCCTGGACAAAGGGAGGAGATGTGAGGTGAGGGGAGAATAGAGGAGAGGGAAGGAGGGCGCGAGGGAGGAGGAGCGGTCGTGGCTGCTGTCGGCGGCTCGCTGGTATCACGGGCGGCGCGGCCGGGGCTCCACGGGGTGGCGCGGCCCAGATCGGCCTGAGGCGGGACTGGCGGCGGTGGTGCGGGCCCGCGCGGCCCGGATTGGCTGGAGAGGCGGCTGGGAGTCTGTGGGACTCGATCTGAGCCACAGATCGGCCAGATCGACGGCTCTGGTGGCCTGGAGGGCTAGGGTTTCGGAAAATGGGGGTTTTGGACGAAAATTTGGAGCAGATGTGGGGGTGTGGCTGCAATTTTTGTGGCTAGGGAAACCCTAGAAAGGGGTGGAAGTGTGGTGGTCTTTATATAGCCCCGGTGGCTGGTAGTTTGCAAAAACATCCCCGGTTTTTCTCTCGCGCGCGCAGTGCTTACGTTTCTGACCGCCGGGGGTCTGCAGGACCTCTGATTCGGGTAAAACTTCGAACTACGCGTTCAACGCGTCGAGCCGGCGGCATTCACCTCGCGCTGGAACCGTTCCGAGAACACTTTTTGACGCGCTATAAAAATAACCCGTTTAATTATTAAACGGGGTTTTTCGTTCCGTTGGCTGCGGCTGGTCTCGTGCGGTCTCGCGACGGTGATCGGGTGAAACCCGGTGTCGCAAAGGTCGAGTGTCAGGGTGGCAAGGGTCGGTCTCCGTCTGATACTAGATAAGAGGGGAAAAATAATCGCCGATCGATAAATCGGGGATGCAAACACCGCAAACAAATCAGACAATCAAACAATTCAGACCAAAAACAAAATTTTTAATTTTTGTGAAATCTGGGCTGTTACAATACAATACCACCAACAAGGGATCTCGTCCTAAGATCCTGGACGATCCGGAGGAGAGGGGGAGAGAAAAGAGTCGACGACCTTCAACACCACCAACAAGGGACTCTGCTCCATGTCGACGTCGAACTTCTGTCGAGATAATTTCCGCAGAGAGACGGTAACGTCGGAAAACGAAACCACTAGTGTCAAGAGGAAGAACGACAATTCAAAGCGACAATCATGGGAAGCATTCTCACTGAAATCGTGAGGATACTCGGCAAGGGAACTGAAGTCAACAGAAGACCAAGATGTTTACCCAGAGTCGGAAGAACTAAAGGTACTACAGGATTTCCCAAACCTGAGATCAGAATCGAGACAATACGCTGCAAGCAAGGCATTGTAACGGTTCCGATACTCCACACACTCGAGAACCTAAAGTTTTGAAGGGGATAAGATGAGAATAAAACACTTACGACACTTGTCCTGACCAGAGCAAGGGTAAGGAGAAAAAGATTCCTACTCTCCGACAATTAACTTAGTAACTACAAAATAGTTTTTGTCTAGACTCGACTTCGGCCAGAGAAGGGATCCTTTGGTCGGTAAGGCTCCGATACCAAGTTGTAAGGCCCGATATACGGTACTGTTCCAGATCTAGATGTTTCCATCCAGATCCGGGGACGAAGGACATATCGGTCCCACCGCGACATATGACGGAGTCATATGCCCCGTATTTCCAACATGATATCACAACATTACAGCTACAAGGATACAACATCTCATACAACCGGCATACAACTGCCTCAAATACAATACAACAGCGGAATATACATGTCTGAGTACAGACTACAATCAAAAGCCTACTGGCAAAGAGAAAAGCATTGATCCCATAACCACACGGGTCCAGGCCCTCCGCCGGGATCCGCCTAACTAGTCGTCGTCGAGTCTCCACGTGAAACGTCGATCACCATACCTGTTGTCGATCAAGAACCCTGAAAAGAGTTTGGGGGTAGTATCATGAGTACAGAGGTACTCAGCATCCAACTGTAGTGGTCAACTGACCCAACAAGGACTTCATCACTCGTCATTCTAGGACAACTAGTAGTTTACGGTAAGGAAGGGGTAAGTGGTGAGGTTGCTGCCGCACTAGCATTTATGAAGTGGCTAACGATCTAGAGAGTAAGATAAGAAGCCAAGCATTCGATGAGGAATCGCCTCCAACAAGTCTTGCTATCAACTACTTGCGCAATCATAACACCTATCCTATCCTTGTCCTCCTCTTCGCATCCCGACGAAGAAGAAGCAGTCAAGGCACACACACACGTTGATCAAGTTATATTAATATTATCTCAGCTGTTGTTGTCTATGAACAAGGAGTAGGTCTCAAGTCATCCATAACCGTGGACACGGCTTCTCGAAAAGATTTAACCCTGCAGGGGTGTACCAACTGCCCATTACGAGGCGTCGCATGCTCGCCCATCTCTCTCAGTTGCTACCCATCATAGGAAACCTTTTTATGATTTAGTTCAGAGAGATCCGAAACGACAGGTCCCTCTAACTAACAACGCACAAATCCGGGTGGCCCCCGGGGAGTCGACAGCCAATCCAAAAGCCGGCCACGCTTTCAGATCGGACTCTTCCGTATGGATAAGGTCGGGGTTAGTCTCGCCCATATAACAGGGGACTTCCCTAGCTCACCAGTGTGGACCAACAGAGGAACTATCTCTCCGCTGGCCCGAGTTGTTTGAAAACTACTGGCAGTTGACCAGCACACACACGGTTTCAAATGGTAAATCAGCTTGGCCACCTCTAGAAATGTTTGAAGCTAGGTAGGTAAGAGGAGGGGACCCCATAAAATCCCACACAAGATTAGGCACGCTCAGTCTTAAAACCAATACCCGAAACTCGGATCCTACGTGACTCGAATGGAATAAAGCGTCGGGGCGGGAGAGCCTAGACCTTGCATCCTTCGTCGAATATAGTCAACATTATAATAATCATATCATCAAAAACAATGTAATAATGATAATGTGATATCCCAAACCAAGGAGTAACAGGGTAACATCGTAGCATCCTAAGCATGCATACTAAGCAGGGGCTGAGCAATGAGCAATAGTAACATAGCAGTACAAGGTTTGCTGGGAAGGGACATGGCTGTATCGGTTTGAAAGAGGCTGTAAACATGTGGTAGGATCAAACATCGAACCTAACCTAGACTAGCATGCAAACCGCTGGTTGAAATAGAATGGATCATAAGTAATGCATAGTCCTTGCCTGTTGATAAGTCGGGTTCCGAAGGTGTAGTTGATCGCAAGCTCGCATCATCTCCGAGATTTACCCGCGGAAGCACACAAGACGATAAACACTGGAAAGAAATCAACGATCAAGCATCTATTACTACGGGGCAACACAAGATCAAGAAGACATCACACGACATGGCAACGCGATACGGATCTGTCGTCGAGAACGGTTACTAACAGTTTAAGTGGGGTATCGGTCACACACGACGAATACCGCACGTTTACGGTGGTTCAAGTTGCTTAGCTACAGGTGATCAACCAACGGTTATTAACATGGCAACTCAAGCAAGCATGGCATAGCACACAAACATGTCAAGAGGTGAAGCAGAAAGTAAACTATCTATGCTACTCAATTTAAGTGAGGCACAACCTAAACATGTCATACACTAAGTGTCGCACGATGATTAAAACATTTGGTACTGTTCTTTCCTAAACCACATTTTAGGTTGGTTAACAACAGCAAACAATAGCATAAACACAAAGTGCATGAAAAACTAATCACGTTACATATAAAGAACACTCCAAACGGAGTTACGGTTAAAAAGATATAAGCAAAACAAGTTACGGGAACAATTTGCCAACATCACGAAGCACACTTTAGAGAAATGCACAAACAGGATAATCAATGCAAACATGCTCACAAATGATATGGAACTAAAGTAGACATGACAGGGAACGCATGACAAAAAGAATCATTAAAATAGGCATCATAGATCAAAAGATCTTAAGCAAACAACATGGCGTCATGACGTTACAGACTGAGAAAAACAGATGTGGCTGTCAAAAACAGCGGGATAGCAACTTTGGAGCTCAATAACTATATGACCAGAAAGCATATCATGACAATGCAATACATATAATGGAAGTAGACATGATGCTTAACAATATGCAATTGGAATCAATCAATTCCGATAAACGGTCGTGACACACTCGTCGACCAAAGTTGCAACAAAATATAAACAGCAGCACACTAACAACAGGTTAGCTACTTTGGACCAAGATACAATCATGATGCAGCAAGCAATTATGGCATTTGAATGCATGAAACTGAAGTAGAAACAATGCTTAACGCAACGCAAAAGGAATCACTCAAATCCGACGTACGGTTGCTTCGCAACCGTCACCCGAAGTTTCAACAAATTAACAGTTTCAGCAAGTTTAACAGCACCAGTTGCAATTAACGATCTGATGCCCTGTTTAGCACACAATTACACAATCAAGATGACTTCAAATGCAAATTCTCACAAAAGATGAATTGAAGTGCACATGAAACTCAGCAACTTTAATTTTGGGGGCACGTTCATCGGAGCTACGGATCAACGGGAATTAACATTGCAAAAGTACAGCAGGAGCAAAATTTACTCAGACTTAGTGAAATTTATAGGGTCTCGGGAAAAAAAATTAAGGGGCCTCACCCCTGTTGGGCTCGGCCCACTGGCCGGCTGGAGGAGATGGTCCGCAGGTGCGTGGAGGCTGGGCCGCGATGGCCTGGGCCGTGGGGGCGCAGCCAGCCCAGCAGGCGGACCGAGCGGGCCAGCGCACGGGACCTCGTCCTCCCGACGAGCGGCGGCGCCGCTAGGTCGGATGCCGGCGACGAGTGGCCACGTTACCGTGGCGCGGACGTCGGGGAAGGGCGCAGAGGCGATTCGACGGCCGGGGTTGGTGCGGATCTGGCCGGAGAAGACCTGCAGCGAACTCCAACTCGTTGTTTCCATGGCGGCGGCGGCGGAAGTTCTAGTGCGACGCGGCGGCGCTCCCGTGGCTCCTGGACAGAGGGAGGAGAGGTGGGGTGAGGGGAGAATAGAGGAGAGGGAAGGAGGGCGCGAGGGAGGAGGAGCGGTCGTGGCTGCTGCCGGCGGCTCGCCGGAAACACGGGCGGCGCGGCCGGGGCTCCACGGGGTGGCGCGGCCCAGATCGGCCTGAGGCGGGCCTGGCAGCGGTGGTGCGGGCCCATGCCGCCCGGGTTGGCTGGAGAGGCGGCTGGGAGGCTGTGGGACTCGATCTGAGCCGCAGATCGGCCAGATCGATGGCTCTGGTGGCCTGGAGGGCTAGGGTTTCGGAAAATGGGGGGTTTTGGACGAAAATTTGGAGCATATGTGGGGGTGTGGCTGCAATTTTGTGGCTAGGGAAACCCTAGAAAGGGGTGGGAGTGTGGTGGTCTTTATATAGCCCCGGTGGCTGGCAGTTTGCAAAAACATCCCCGGTTTTTCTCTCGCGCGCGAAGTGCTTAGTTTCTGGTAAAACTTCGAACTACGCGTTCAACGCGTCGAGCCGGCGGCATTCACCTCGCGCTGGAACCGTTCCGAGAACACTTTCCGGCGCGCTATAAAAATAACCCGTTAAATATTAAACGGGGTTTTTCGTTCCGTTGGCTGCGGCTGGTCTCGTGCGGTCTCGCGACGGTGATCGGGTGAAACCCGGTGTCGCAAAGGTCGAGTGTCAGGGTGGCAAGGGTCGGTCTCCGTCCGATACGAGATAAGAGGGGAAAAATAATCGCCGATCGATAAATCGGGGATGCAAACACCGCAAACAAACCAGACAATCAAACAATTCACACCAAAAACAAAATTTTTAATTTTTGTGAAATCTGGGCTGTTACAGCCGGATTGCTGCCGGATTCGTGGACCTCGTCGGAGCCGTGGCCCGACCTCCGCCAGAGACGAAGATAGCAACGCCGCTAATCCACCTCCCTACGAGATGCGATGACGGGTGTGGTCGTCTTGGTCTTCTCGATCACCCGGCACCCTCCACCTCCTCCGCCGAGGCCTCCTCGCCAGTGAACGTCGCCGGTGAGCCTCGCCATGCTCTGTTCCCCTCTCTTTCTCCCAGTCATATGACAGGCGTGGCCCACCTATCATAGACTCTCCCCACACCCGAACCATTTTCTTAATGAAAAAGTAGTCTCAAAACCCGCCTTCAACGTGGCCTTCTCTGAATATTCCTGAGAAAATCATTTAAATCATTTTAAATGATTATTTTGACCCACCTTTGACCATGAATATCTCGTAATCTACAAGTCCAAATGAGATGATTCTTTTTGCATTGGATTTCTCTTGAGATCCTCTTTAATTTGGCATAGTTTTCATGCCATGATTCTCTATACATTTTTGCTAGACACAAGAATTGCTATATGTGACATTTCCTTTTTGCTATTTAAAAATATATTTACAGGGCTTTATTTTTGTTGAAGACCAAGAGTATTTCACACTCCCGTGGTGATAGGCAAGCCACAACTTCTTTTCTACCTTTGTAAAGCCTTGATGTGGTTTACATCCTGCGTTACTTTCGGATAATATAATGATCTTTCGTGATATGCTCGAATTACTTTAATCATGCCATTGCCATGTTATGCTTCTATGCCTCATGCTCTAGTTAGGTTTATGACCTTGCTATGTTGCATGATACAATTTTGATCATTTTGACATTGATAAGTTAATCATATGGTTTTGCATTGGATTATGATATGACTGTAGCCGTACCTTGGATTGTTCTGCATGCATTGCTATGATTGGACGTAGAATTTCATGTTGCACCTGATTTTGATGATATTGCATTAGGGTACATGCTTGTGCCAAGTTGATCAGCTGCCACCGAAGCAAACTTATCAGTGCAGCAACACTTGCCTATATGGGAAGGCCTTGGCTCGATCTGTCAGTGTGCTCTCTTATGTGTGTCACCAAAGAGGGGAGGCTATGCACGCACGGTTACCCTTGCCCGGTAAGCGGCGATAGTCTTGAAAGACGATTTGTGTATATGGATCTAGTCCCCGTTTGGATCAATGCTTCCGTTTGGGACAATGTTGTTAGCCGTGCGATGGCAGGTGCTTCTGGAGGACACGGGGCTACCCAAGACGGTATGTCGGTGATACGTTAAGGGAAGCATGCAGTAGAACGGTCTCGTTGGAGAAGTCCTAGTCAACTCCTATGGTACGAGTTCCAAGGTTCCTGTGGGAAAAGTTCCAAGGTTCCCATGGGACAAGTTCCAAGGTAGTGGATGGAGGAAGAACTCCATAGCGTGGGTAAAGTGCACAAACTGTGCAGAGTTATACAAATCTATTCGAATAGACGAGCCCATGGTATTGGACAGAGTTCGTACTAGGTCACACCATGAGTCAACGTGAATCCAGTTTGATGATGGTGTTAAGTTGTTTGGTCACGCGGTGACCCGTACAAGTGATTGGTTATGCGATGACCCGTTTTGTCATGCGATAACCCGTGGAAAGTTGTTGGTCATGCGATGACCGGATTGGTTGGGTGGCAACGTGATCACACCTAACCCGTTGAATGGTCGTGCGACGACCCGTATAAGTTGGTTCGTCATGAGATGACCCGGTGCTTGAGTCTGTAATGATTGCGAGGTAAGCCGCATGATCATGCGATGATCATGTGGGGTCCATGTGACCTTAAACAATGATTGTCATTACATTAGCTATAATCTTGATAACATGTTAGATGCATCATGTTAGTATTGCTTGAACTGTTAATGCCATGGTATTGTTTTTCCTTGGTGCTTTGGATGTTGTGAGCTTGCAAGTACATTCAATGTACTGACCTGGCGTGTCATGCCAGACTTGCAGGCAATGCTGTGATTGCGTAGTACGACATTCCCGGTGTTTCCGAGCTGGGAGGTGTCCCAGTCAGTGTCCTTGTGGAATGGAGTTCATCACCGTTGTCGTTGTTCCGCTGCTAAGTATTATTCCGCTATCGTAGAGTTATCCCGCTACTTGGTGTAGATCTGTGGCTAGTAGTAGGAGCAAGCTATTCGCTGCCTCGCTCCGCTAGCGTTGTAATAGACCCCCCTTGTACCCGTTTCATGAGTAATAAAAGTGGTTCAGTTCTATATCAACCAGTGCTGTGTTCCAGAAGACATGATCTCTGGGCTAGAGCACGGGGCGTTCCTGTATTCTGGGCCGGGGTGCCACAGCTGTTATGACCAAAATTCAATAAGGATTGACTAAGGAAGCTTAGGAATTCTTAAATCAATAAACTATTTCGTTTACACTGTAATAAGGTCATAAGACTGAAATTGTGTCTCCTTCAAACTTAGGATTTGAAGAGTGAATTGCAATAGGCAAAACGAAAGATTATTTCGTTGGAAAAGATGGATTATAGTACCTCAAGACGGGAACTCTCAACCTAGATTTGATCAAGTGATTTTGAAATGATCAAAATATTGAGTAGGCCTGCAGTTTCATGAGACTGAGTGGGAGCTTTGAAGAATTCCTTGAAATGTAGAATGCGGAGGGCATTTTCTGAGTGGGAGCTTTGATGTAATACATAAGAATACAATAGTGGCTTAATGAAAGCTATACTACAAATATATATGATGGATATATTTGAGTGGGAGCATAATCATTATCTCAAACATATATGCATTCATATGTGTGGAGAATGATCTCGTATATACATAAACATGCATTGATATGTATATATAGAGTACCGTCTCATATATATGTATGCATTATTATATATATATATATATATATATATATATATATATATATATATAGAATAAGGGAGATAAAACACAAGATTACAAGATTTTTCGTTTATATAAAGTACGAACACATTACACGTTGAAATCTATAATGATAGATTAAGATACGTCTGATGAACCGAAGTAGAGATGGAATAATCTTCTACACAAGAAACAGATTCTTGTGGATAGGAATTATATAATGGATGAAAATACAAATATCACAAGCAATGTTTTAATGGAAGAATAGGGATACACCATGTCCTTAGGCATGTGATCTCATATGACCTATGACATATGATCCCACCATAAAACATGTGTTGTGAAACCAACAAACAGAATAAAAGTTCTTGAAAGAAGAACAGGTTCCGATGTGCTTTATGAGTAAAACACATAATCTGAATAAAGTCCATGAATTTAGTATATGAGGAATACTGAGGACGATACTCTAAATTATAGAAAGGATAATAGACTTGAATGTAATACCAAATTACAATTGCAAGCCTTATTGTGGATCTATATAAAATTAGAGACATCACCAAAGAATTGAAAGAAATGTGAGCCAGAGATTCACGAATCGAAACACTACAAAACATAAAACTACTTGATGAAGTAGATGTATGGATAAAGTTTAGCGTAAGAAGTTTAGACTTCTGGCAGAGTGTATTTCCCAGTATGCATGACTATGAATATTCTTCTGAAGACTGAACCAAATGTCATTAGAGAATACTGTGAAATAATAGTCTCACTCTCCCGCGAAACTTAGGGCCAGTTCTGTTCGGCGATTCTCCGAGAATCGCCACTTTCATCAGCTTCTCCCAGAATCGCCCCCATCCCCCACTCCATATTTTTTTGACAATCCTATCCAATTAAGGTCTAATTAGGTAGAATTGTAAAAAAAATTAGAGTGGAAATTCTAGGAGAAGCCCGGGATCCAGAATCGCCGAAAAGAACTGGCCCTTATATCCAAACATTATATGAGAATGAGTGGTATATCAAACTAGTTGATCTATACTAGTTGCAAAGGAAACATACAAATCTGAATTAGTACAGATCGTTGACGAAACCTCTTCCATGAGCAAGCATGATCAATAATCACTTATATGATAAGATGATTATGATCGGTAAAATGCAACTAGATTACTTGCACTCTAGTGCAAGTGGGAGACTGTTGGATATATGCTCAAGAGGCAAATAATATGTGATTATTCCAATATATCTAAACAAGTTCATAACCAGTTTCATTCTATGCTAGAACTGTATTAGTGAAACAATGATACATGTGTGGTATATAAACGACCAACGTTCCTAGTTAGCCTCTTTCTCAATAACTAGTTCATGGTCAACTGATGATCGTGGTTTCACGATCATGGACAATCAAGTCAATTGACTATGAGGTCACCTCATTAGAAGAATGCTGTGATGAAGATTACCCAACGTAAGCATTGCCACATGATTAAACTCATGAAGTTCAATGTTGTAATTAAGGAACGTAGTAGAGTTTTCCGTAGACCGTGAGAAATTGCATAATCACTATCTTCTCGAATGCTTTAACCTACACCCACCGCCTGACTGAAATATGTTGGTCATAAAGGTGTATCTTAGGTATTCTGTTGAGATACGTTGAGGATTTTTGTTTCAAGAGAGGTATTTGTCAATCCATGTATTGGAAAGATAGTCAGGGCCCACTCGGTGAGATTGCATCCATAAAGCTGCGCAGCGTGTGACTAGGTCACGGGGATGAATATCACGGAACGAGTGAAATAAGATTTGTAGGTAACGAGGTTGAACCAGACAAAGGATGTCATTGATCGAATCTTGGACTAATCTAGTATCAATGGCAAAGGGAATGCTATACGACGTGACGGTTCACTCGATTTAAGATCCGGAATGCACAGGGGTCATTATTGGCATCCAGGTCCCGCTGATGATGATTGACCGCAGCCTCATCTCAGTCAGGACTGGAGTGTTCTCGGAACCGTAGGGTAACACACTTAAGGTCTCGATGTTATCGGAGACCTTCTCGGAACTATAGGAGTTACCGGAGAATAAGGGAAGACATACCGGAAATTTTCCGTGTTGGTCCGAAGGATGTTCGGAGTGAGCCAGAAGGTGTTCCGGATCACCGAGAGAAGAAATAATATGTTTTATTTATTAATTAAATGAATTAATAATTAAAAACATTTTATTTATAATTAAAAAGTGCAATGGGCCTTATTTATGAAAGAAGCCCATTAGGGGAAATAAAAAGAAAAAATAAAAAGGGGAAGAGATGAGGCGCCATGGGCCCTAAGGCCCATGTGGGGTGCGCCCGCCTCCCCCCTTGGTCTGCCACCCCCCTTGGCAAGGGACTTTAGTCCCACTTTTCTAAGGGAGGGGGTTTGACTCCCTCCCCTCCCACTATATATAGATGTGGTGGGTGGACTTATTTAATACCAATTAATTCATGGAGAAATAAATATAATCCAAGTCAAGAGCGGTTTTCTCCAGTCTTCTCCCCTCCCTAATCTCTTCCACGGTGGGCTTCCATTGTTGGAGCATGTAGTGGGATTGAGGCTTCTCTGCTACACGGACGCCTTCGTGTTGCTGAAACTCCGGTTCCGGAGGTATACTGCTGCCACCTTCGCCGGATCGGAGATCGGAGGTCGTCAGCGAGTTCCGTACGTGTGCGAGTACTACGAGGTTCTATACGTGTGGCACTTCCACCCGACAGGGTGCTAACACAGCCAGGGGGATGTGAACTTCGTTCGACTACATCGACCACGTTTGTGGGAACGTGATGAGGACATCTCTACTAATGTTACACCCACATCTTCACCAACTACACATACGGGACCAGTTACTAGAGCACGTGCACGTCAACTAAATTATCAGGTACTTTCGTTTCTTGCGAATCCTTCTAATGTTCATGAACATATGATGCTGCCTAAATTAGATACTTTTGTTTTGCTTATGAATGAAGGACCTAGCATGGACAAGAAGGACGGTCATTGGAGCGGGATCAAGCATGGAGAAGAAGGTGCGCGCGCGGGAAAGAACAATGGAGCTTCCAGTGGGGATTTTCGCACTTTGAAGCCACCATAAGGCATGCATGAAGGCTTGGACGAAATATACGAGATGCCACTTCATTATTTTCGTCCAAGAGCAATTATAGGTGCTGCGTCACCTTAATATTGGGCTGGGCCCATGTAATTTCGAAATACCACATTATAGGCTGCTTTTAGAGTCCGTATGTGTGGGGAAACCGAGTTAGGGTTGTTTTCGGACCCCACCTCCAAGGGGTCACGAAAATCCCCTCTGTTCCCCCATATATACAGCCCTTAGGGCGTCGTTTAGACTTGGGTTTTAATTAGATTTAAGTTAGCCATAGCCGCAACTTCGAGCTCTTCGTTTGTGTCATCCGACCAGGCCAAGACCTCATTGGAACCCCAACTTTCGTAATCATTCATCTTATATTCACAATATCCAGATTGCAATTCTCAGTTCTTGCTTGTTCTTCGATTGCTTGCAGAAATTAGACCTTCGTGGTCAGGTTGATCGTGCATCCGCGGGATCAATAACCTCTCGGAGTTGGTTTAGCGATCTCTAAGGCGCAACTTCTTCGCACGTTCGTAGTCGGATCGTGAAAGTCGCCTCCACCATAATCGATCTCCACCATCTCATCGAAACATCGGGACACCTTCGCCTCTATCAAGTGGTATCAGATTTCCAGGTTGATCGGTGAGATTTACCAGTTTTCGTACTCTAGATTACTTCTGTTCTTCATACCTACAGTCCACGAAAAAGCCAAAAAAAAATTTAGGGTTAGATCATCACGTCCCTAAACAGTCCGAGCCTTTGTCCAGTCTTCCTTACATAGTTTGCTTTGTTGAATTTGCGGTTGAATCGTTGTGTCGAGTTGCTGATCTTAGCGTCTAGTTCCCTTAGACTTTCGAGTTCTGATCAAAGTTTGTTACGCCGCCGCCGCACAGTAGTACACCACCACGTTCCGCCAATCTGAGTCCAGAAACACCACCACGTTCCGCCAACCCGAGTCCATATACACCACCACGACCTACCAATCCGAGTTGAGTTCCATCACCCATTCGGTTTGTGATCTCTCCGTAGCCAGATTAGTTTGAGTTGATTAGAGTCTGGCACGCTTTCCAGAGCATTTTTTAGGCCAAAAATTTTAGGGGTGAAAAAATTTCGTGCCCATACCTTCCTTAGGTCCAGAAACTCATTTTGAGACGTTCGCCACCATAGTGATTTTTTCGCACTTTTTCAGCCACCGCAGTCCCGCATCGCAAAAAAAAAGAGCAAAAAAAAAGAGAGAGAAAAAAAAATTCAAAGTGTGCTTCTCAGTTGTTTACGTGCCGCGCCGTGCTTTCGTTGGTGTTTTAGGCTCGCGTCTCTAGTACGGTCTAGCCTAGGATCAGCACAGTACCGACGTTGAGTGTTTATTCTGCTTTGCATCTCTGTTTTGATTACTGTTGAGTTTTTCCTACCATACTTGTCAGCCTTCCTACAGCTCCACATATATTCTACATCGTGCGTTTGACACCTCCTGGCCATCGCTCCACCATATCTCTGAGAGTTTTGACCCGTTGGTTGTACATCACCACCTGCTGCTAGGTAAGAATCGGTAAGAACGAAAGAAAAGCTTGACGGATTTGTGCTTTCCACCACCCCACATCCCATTAGTAGAAGTAGGATCATATTACTGTGTGTTTTCTATTTCTGCTAACCATGCCAGGATCACATGATGAAGTGGCGCGGGATGCACCCGATTGGGAGAACATGACAAACAAGGAGCTACATGATAAATTTGCACAAATGATGTCTGAACAGGTGAATGACATCGAGACCAGATTTACAGAGGCAATTGATGGCGTGGAAAAGATGATCGACACCAAGCTCGACGCCAAGTTTACTGAGTTGATCGCACGCCTACCTACACAGCCTGCTGCCGCTCCAGCACAGCCACAGCCACCGCCACTACCACGTGCACGACGTATTCTGTTTTCGAGAGGACAAGCTGCTGGTATTGGTGCTCCTGCTGCTGCTGCAGTACCTGCTGCTGCTGCTTCTGACGTTGGCCAGGACGACAACTACGAGGGTGATTATGAGGAGGAGGTGGAACACGAAGCGGCCTATGAACAGCCAGCTGGACGTCCACGTCCCAACATTCGCCACGGTCGACACCAACCACCCCCTCAGGTACGTGATGATGAACATGTGCCTAAACTGAAATTGAATCTTAAGCCGTTTGAGGGTAGATAAATTCCTGATGCTTATCTTACTTGGGAGTTAGAAACTGAACAACGCTTTACATGTTTACAATATCCTGAGAATAGACGTGTTACTGCTGCAGTTTGTGAATTCACGGGATTTGCATCTATTTGGTGGTCTGAACATTGTAGATTGCATGCTAATAATATTCCAACTACTTGGGCTGCTTTAAAAGATGCTATGCGTACTCGCTGGGTTCCTCCTTATTATCAACGTGAATTGTTACAAAAATTACAGCGTTTGAGACAAGGAAAAAATTCTGTAGAGGAATATTATCAAGAATTACAAACTGGATTGATTAGATGTGGCCTAGTAGAGGATAATGAAGCTATGCTTGCACGTTTTATGGGTGGTTTAAACAGGGAGATACAAACTATTCTAGAATACAAGGACTTTGCTACTATCACTCGTTTGTTTCATCTTGCTTGTAAAGCTGAACGTGAAGTGCAGGATCGACAGGCCGCTACGAGACCTAACTTTTCTGCAGGACGAAATAAATCATGGACATCGCGTGGACCTTCTACATCCACACATCCTGCTGCACCACCATCTACTTCAGCCGCTCATTCTTACAGGGAGCCACCAAAACAGCCAGCGCCACCATTCAAGGGTGCACAGAGTGGTCCAGCGACGAGTTCTTCTTCATCCATGGCTTCCACAGGGCAAACACGAGATCGTGATATTAAATGTCGCAGGTGCCAAGGTGGAGGTCACTTCGCAAAAGACTGTCCCTCCAAGCGAGTGATGACTATTACGGCGGATGGTGGGTATGAGTCAGCGAGTGACTATGATGAGGAGACTTTAGTTCTCATTGCTCATGAGGAACAGGGTGCCCATGATGATGCTCATGATATAGAGTATATGGCTCCTGATGATGCAGATAAATATGCTAGTTTGGTTGCTCAACATGTGTTAAGTGTGCAGGTAACAAAGGCCGAGAAAAACCAGAGGCATAATTTGTTCCACACAAAGGGAGTGGTGAAAGAACGTTCGGTTCGCATCATCATTGACGGAGGGAGTTGCAACAACTTGGCTAGCATGGAGTTGGTGGAGAAGCTATCTCTCACCACAAGACCACACCCCCATCCGTACTATATTCAGTGGTTTAACAATAGTGGTAAGATTAAGGTAACGCGTTCTGTTCGTGTGCACTTTAGCATTGCTGCATATGCTGATTATGTTGATTGTGATGTGGTACCCATGCAAGCATGCTCTCTTTTACTTGGTAGACCTTGGCAATTTGATAGGAATGTTGTACACCATGGTAGGACCAATCAGTTTACTCTGGTTCATCAGGATAAAAATATTGCTTTAATTCCTATGTCTCCTGAACAAATTGTGAAAGATGATCTTGCTAGAGCTAGTAAAGCTAAACAGGAGAAAAATAAGAGTGAAAATGAGATAGCAGCTAAAGAATTTGAGCAACAACATAAGACTAATAGCAAATCTTCTTCTGCTGGTTCTAATGAAATTAAATTGACTAGTCCAACTTTGCTTGCTACTAAGGTTGATATTTCAGATTTGGATGTTAGTCAATATGTGTGCTATGCTTTTGTGTGCAAAGAAGCTTTGTTTTCATTTGAGGAATTGCCTCCTTCTTTGCCTCCTGTTGTCACTGACCTTTTGCAGGAATTTATTGACGTCTTTCCACAAGACGTACCACCGGGATTACCACCTATTCGAGGGATTGAGCATCAGATTGACTTAATACCCGGTGCTTCGCTGCCCAACCGTGCGCCATACCGTACCAATCCGGAGGAGACGAAGGAGATTCAGCGTCAAGTACAAGAGCTACTCGACAAAGGTTACATACGTGAATCCCTTAGTCCTTGTGCTGTTCCTGTTATATTAGTGCCGAAAAAGGATGGAACATGGCGTATGTGTGTTGATTGTCGAGCCATTAATAATATTACTATTCGTTATCGTCATCCTATTCCTAGGTTAGATGATATGCTTGATGAATTAAGTGGCTCTACCATGTTTTCCAAAGTTGATTTGCGTAGTGGATACCATCAAATTCGCATGAAATTAGGAGATGCATGGAAAACGGCTTTTAAAACTAAGTTTGGATTATATGAGTGGTTAGTCATGCCTTTTGGGTTAACTAATGCACCTAGCACTTTCATGAGATTAATGAACAAGGTTTTACGTGCTTTCATTGGACGTTTTGTGGTAGTCTATTTTGATGATATACTGATTTATAGCAAATCTTTGGAGGAACATTTGGATCATTTACGTGTTGTTTTTATTGCTCTACGTAATGCACGTTTATTTGGTAACCTTTGGAAGTGCACCTTTTGCACCGACCGAGTATCGTTTCTTGGCTATGTTGTTACTCCGCAGGGAATTGAAGTTGATAAAGCCAAGATCGAGGCAATTGAGAGTTGGCCGCAGCCCAAAACGGTCACACAAGTGAGGAGTTTTCTTGGCCTCGCTGGATTCTATAGGCGTTTTGTGAGAGATTTCAGCACCATTGCTGCCCGTCTCAATGAGCTTACACGCAAGGATGTGCCTTTTACTTGGGGTACCGCACAGGAAGAAGCCTTCACGGTATTGAAAGATAAGTTAACACATGCTCCTTTGCTCCAACTTCCTGATTTTAATAAGACTTTTGAGCTTGAATGCGATGCTAGTGGTATTGGTTTGGGAGGTGTGTTATTACAAGATGCTAAACCTGTTGCATACTTTTCTGAAAAATTGAGTGGGTCTAGTCTGAACTATTCTACTTATGATAAGGAATTATATGCTCTTGTTCGGACATTAGAAACTTGGCAACATTATTTATGGCCCAAAGAATTTGTTATACATTCTGATCATGAATCTTTGAAACACATAAGAAGTCAAGAAAAACTTAATCGTAGACATGCTAAGTGGGTTGAATTTATTGAGACTTTCCCTTATGTCATTAAACACAAGAAGGGGAAAGATAATATTATTGCTGATGCTTTGTCTCGTCGTTATACTAGCTTTCACAACTTGACTTCAAGATATTCGGTTTAGAGACAATCAAAGATCAATATGTACATGATGCGGAATTTAAAGATGTTTTGCAGAATTGTAGAGAGGGTAGAACATGGAACAAGTTTGTGCTTAATGATGGGTTTGTGTTCCGTTCTAACAAGCTATGCATTCCAGCTAGCTCTATTCGTCTTTTGTTGTTGCAGGAGGCGCATGGAGGAGGATTAATGGGACATTTTGGCGTGAAGAAGACGGAGGACGTACTTGCTACACATTTCTTTTGGCCAAAGATGAGACGGGATGTTGAGCGTTTTGTTGCTCGCTGCACTACATGTCAAAAAGCTAAGTCACGACTCAATCCTCATGGTTTATACATGCCTTTACCTGTACCTAGTGTTCCGTGGGAGGACATATCCATGGACTTTGTTTTAGGCTTGCCTCGAACAAACAAGGGGAGGGATAGCATATTTGTTGTCGTGGATAGATTTTCTAAGATGGCACATTTTATACCATGTCATAAAAGCGATGATGCTGCTAATGTTGCTGATTTATTCTTTCGAGAGATTATTCGCTTACATGGTGTGCCCAATACTATTGTCTCGGATCGTGATACTAAGTTTCTTAGCCATTTTTGGAGATGCTTATGGGCTAAGTTGGGGACTAAACTACTTTTTAGTACTACATGTCATCCCCAAACTGATGGACAAACTGAAGTAGTCAATAGGACTTTGTCTACTATGCTTAGGGCTGTTTTAAAGAGTAACTTAAAAATGTGGGAAGAATGTTTACCTCATATTGTATTTGCTTATAATCGTTCATTTCATTCTACCACTAAAATGTGCCCTTTTGAGATTGTTTATGGTTTTCTACCTCGTGCACCTATTGATTTTCTTCCTCTTCCATCTTCGGAGAAGGTTAATTTTGATGCTAAGCAACGTGCTGAATTGATATAAAAAATGCATGAGTTAACTAAAGAAAACATTGAGAAAATGAATGCTAGATACAAGCTTGCTGGTGATAAGGGTAGAAAGCATGTTGTGTTTGAACCAGGAGATCTTGTTTGGTTACATCTACGTAAAGATAGGTTTCCTGATTTGCGCAAGTCTAAGTTAATGCCACGAGCTGATGAGCTTCCGTCGAGGACGACTTCAATTCAAGAAGGGGAGGATGATGAGGACATCTCTACTAATGTTACACCCACATCTTCACCAACTACACATACGAGACCAGTTACTAGAGCACGTGCACGTCAACTAAATTATCAGGTACTTTCGTTTCTTGTGAATCCTTCTAATGTTCATGAACATATGATTTTGCCTAAATTAGATACTTTTGTTTTGCTTATGAATGAAGGACCTAGCATGGACAAGAAGGACGGTCATTGCAGCGGGATCAAGCATGGAGAAGAAGGTGCGCGCGCGGGAAAGAACAATGGAGCTTCCAGTGGGGATTTTCGCACTTTGAAGCCACCATAAGGCATGCATGAAGGCTTGGACGAAATACACGAGATGCCACTTCATTATTTTCTTCCAAGAGCAATTATAGGTGCTGCGTCACCTTAATATTGGGCTGGGCCCATGTAATTTCGAAATACCACATTATAGGCTGTTTTTAGAGTCCGTATGTGTGGGGAAACCGAGTTAGGGTTGTTTTCGGACCCCACCTCCAAGGGGTCACGAAAATCCCCTCTGTTCCCCCATATATACAGCCCTTAGGGCGTCGTTTAGACTTGGGTTTTAATTAGATTTAAGTTAGCCATAGCCGCAACTTCGAGCTCTTCGTTTGTGTCATCCGACCAGGCCAAGACCTCATTGGAACCCCAACTTTCGTAATCATTCATCTTATATTCGCAATATCCAGATTGCAATTCTCAGTTCTTGCTTGTTCTTCGATTGCTTGCAGGAATTAGACCTTCGTGGTCAGGTTGATCGTGCATCCGCGGGATCAATAACCTCTCGGAGTTGGTTTAGCGATCTCTAAGGCGCAACGTCTTCGCACGTTCGTAGTCGGATCGTGAAAGTCGCCTCCACCATAATCGATCTCCACCATCTCATCGAAACATCGGGACACCTTCGCTTCTATCAGAACGTTTCCGGCGCAATGGACTACTCCCCGAGGTATGTTATCTGCAAGTCTATCTGTTGCGGTAATATAATAGATAGATCTTGGGAAATGAGAAACGCTAGTTAGAAAAATTATTTTTTTCTACCGCGAACCCCAACAAGTACGCCATAGTTGTAAAGTTCTCAAGCACTGACAATATTATTGACTCTAGTGCAAGGGTGAGACTGTTGAAAATATGCACCGGAGGTAATAATATTATTTTATTATATATATTTCCACGTTCGTAATTAAAGCTTATATTTTTGAGCTATAAATGCAACTACCCTGACTGTGAGATTCGTAAGAAAACTCATTTGCATGTGTGGAATGTAAACACCAAGAGTTCCTCGTTGATTATTGGCTATTGAAAAAAGGTTGTTGTCTTATGTCCGCAAGATGTTAACTGATGATTACATTTTCTTAATCATGGACTTTCTTCTTGTAACAAGGATTTCAGTGGAAATGAGAACATATTGTTAACAGAACAATAATGTTGAACCGACCCCAGTATTGAATGATATACTTAGAGATCACGTCGTAACAACGTTATAAGTCATATCATGAAATGTTATCATATACGGAATTCCTTAGACAATGAGAGTGTCGAGTTCCTTCACATAGGAAGATGTACTTTGGTTCTTAGACGAATCTTCCCGTTACTAGGAAGTAGTAAAATAAGTTCTGGGTACATCGGATAGTGTGTCTAGTAACTGCAATAGTTCAATACAGGGATTTGCTCCTTCACGATTAAGAGATATTCACTTCGGGCCCACTTGGTATGACGGTATCAATTATAGTCTGCCCACACGCATTGTGATTTAGTCATGGGGATACCGGAATACGACAACGAGAAAAGGGACAAACGAGCAAATAGGATAAAAATGGCTTGTGTTCAAGAAGTTTTACATGTGGGTGCCAAACTTCTCTCCTCTAAATTTGTCATATATCACGAAGCAAAGGGAATGTTACATGACTAAACATAAAGGTTCACTCGAAGTTTCTTCGCGTATGTGCGGGAGTCAACATTGGCGTCCATGGCTCTGCTGTTGATTATTGGCTATTGAAAAAGGTTGTTGTCTTATGTCCGGAAGATGTTCTGAGTCATGTCCGCATAATACCGAACCTATTTGGTCACACACTTAATAAGCAGTAGTCTGTTAGCATACTGGAATGGTAGAAGGTTTAGTAGAAGCAAAGAAGAATGGTTCGTACATGAATCGTAAGCAGTTCTGGGTATTTATGGAATTTTTCATAAGGGCATCATAAGTAGTTTTTGGTATTTAAGGATATGTCCTGATCACTCTAGATTAGTCCCTGGTTGTTTCGTAACATATGAGAATTGTACTGGGAAGTCCTGGATCAACCGGAATGGTTTCGGGATAATCGTTGGGCGTCCCGACAACTTTTGTGGTCATCGTTGTACTGAAAGCTTTTGGAAGGTTTCAGAAGTTTCTAGACATTACCACCCACTACACCCACGCCCTAACTTGTGGGGTATGTGTAACAGCCCAGATTTCACAAAATATTAAAAAAAATTCGGTGTGAGTTGGTTGATTGTCTGATTTGTTTGCGGTGTTTGCATCCCCGATTTATCGATCGGCGATTATTTCCCCCCCTCTTATCTCGTACCACGTGGAGACCGACCCTTGCCGCCCTGACACTCGACCTTTGCGACACCGGGTTTCGCCCGATCACCGTCGCGAAAACCGCACAAGACCAGCCGCAGCCAACGGAACGAAAAACCCTGTTTTATAATTAAACGGGTTATTTTTATAGCGCGTCGGATTGTGTTCTCGGAACGGTTCCAGCGCGAGGTGAACGCCGCCGGCTCGACGCGCTGATCGCGCAGTTCGAAGTTTTACCCGAATAAGAGGTCCTACGGACCCCCGACGGTCAGAAACGTAAACACCGCGCGCGCGTGAGAAAAACCGGGGATGTTTTTGCAAACTGCCAGCCACCAGGGCTATATAAAGACCACCACACTCCCACCCCTTTCTAGGGTTTCCCTAGCCAAAAATTTGCAGCCGCCCCCTGTAAAATACCGAGATCTGCCCAATCTGCCCTCAAATCTCGAAACCCTAGCTCCCTGGCCCTCCGGAGCCGTCAGATCTGAGATCTGACGCTCCTGGGGCCGCCACGTAGCTCTCCAGCCTCTCCCATCCAGAGACAGGGCGCCCGGGCCCCGCCCGAGCCCATCCGGGGGCCGCTGCCTCACCGTAGAGCTCCTCCGAGCCGCCCGCGCGCCGACGAGCTGCTGGCCGGCCGCCGCGTCACCCCGTCGCCGCTGTCTCCCTCTCCCCGCGCCCTTCCTCTCCCTGATCTCTCTCCCTCTCACCTCCTTTTCCTTCCTCTCCCGCAGGTGCGCCGGCCACCACCGGAGCAAGCAACCGCGGCCGCCATGGACGCCGGCAACCCGAGCTCCGCGCCGCGCCGCCAAGGCCCCGCGGGCCAACTCAGCCATTGGATCCGGCGGCTCCACGCCCGGGTCCGGCCTCCCCATCCCTCCACCGGCCTCCTCGCCCTGCGCCACCTCGCCGGGGTTATCGGGAACGGCCGCCGCCGCCGCGGTCGGGGCCAGCAGGCCGGCCATCCAGGTCGCCACCTCCTGCTGGTGGGCCGGTCTCCAGCCGCGCGGCCCAAGCGCCTCCAGGCCCAAGGCCATCTTCAGATCCACCGGCCTCATGGGCCGAGGCCCATGGGTGAGCCTACCCGTTTTTTTCTTTTTACATTTTTTTTCTGTTATTTATCTAAGTCTGGAAAATTTTGTTGTTGATTCATTTTTGCGACGATAATTGCGAGTAAACCGTAGCTCGGATCCTTTTGCGCCCAAAAGGAAAATTGCTTAGAACTGTGTGTACTTCAGTTCATCTTTTGTGAGCATTTTGATTTGAGGACATCTTGATGTTGTTAATCTGTGTTGAAGTGGGCATCAGACCGTTAATTGCTACTAATTGCTGTTATGTGCTGCTTTTGTTATTTTATTGCAAGTTTGCTTGATCATTGTGACACATCCATGAGACCTGTTGCATTGATTGTTTTTGCATACTGTTAAGAATCATGTGTACTTCCATTACATGTATTGCATTGTCATGATATGCTTGCTGGTCATATAGTTATTGAGCTCCAAAGTTGCTATGCTGTTGTTGTTGACAGCCACCTCTGTTTTTTTCTAAGTCTGTAACGTTGTGATGCCATGTTGCATGCTTAATATCTTTTTATATGTGATGCCTATGACCTTGATTCTTGTTTGTGCCTGATCATCATCATGTCTACTCCATGCTCATGTATTGCTATGTCATCTTGTTGTACTTTTGCATATAGTTATGCCCCTATTTATACAACATAAAAATAACAGTTTCTGCCTTGTTTTCGTGGTTTTCACTAAGTCCTAGACCAGTAATGTTTTATTGCATCTTGCATGAGCTATAATTAGTTGTTGATGATGCCTATTTGCATGATTCCTTTTGCCATGCCTTCCCTGCCATGTCTACTTTTGTTGCATATCATTTGTGAGCATGTTTGCATTCGTTATCCTGCTTATGCATTGCTCTAAAGTGTGCTTCCTGATGTTGGCAGATTGTGTTCCAAACTTGTATTGCTTGTATCTTTTTAACCGTAACTCCGTTTGGGGTGTCCTTTATATGTAACTTGATTAGTTTTTCGTGTAATTTGTGTTGATGCTATTGTTTGCTGTTGTTAACCAACCTAAAATATGGTTTAGGAAAGAACAGTACCAAATCTTTTAATTGTCGTGCGACACTTAGTGGATGCCATGTTTATGTTGTGCCTCACTTAAATTGACTAGCGTAGATAGTTTATCTTATGCTTCACCTCTTGGATGATTGTGTGCTATGCCATGCTTGAGTGAGATGCCATGTTAATAACCTTTGCTCACCTTGTGTAGCTAAACAACTTGAACCATTCTAAATGTGCGGTATCGTCGTGTGTGACGAGTAATCCACTTAACCTTTTGGTAACCGATCTCGACGGTAGGTGCGATGTCTCGTGTTGCCTTCTTGTTGATGCTTGCTCGTGTTTGCTTCGTAGTAATAGATTCTTTCTCGTTGATTTCTTTCAAGTGTTTACTGTCTTGTGTGATCCCGCGGGTACCTCTCGGAGACGATGCGAGCTTGCGTTCAACTACACCTTCGGAATCCGACTTATCAACAGGAAAGGACTATGCATTACTTATGATCCCTTCTATTTCAACCAGCGGTTTGCATGCTAGTCTAGGATAGGTTCGATGTTTGATCCTACCACATGTATACAACCTCTTTCAAACCGATACAGCCATGTCCCTTCCCAGCAAACCATGTACTGCTATATTACTATTGCTCGTTGCTCAGCCCCTGCTTAGAATGCATGCTTAGGATGCTACGATGTTACCTTGTTACTCCTTGGTTTGGGCTATCACATTATTATATTGTTGTTGATGATATGGTTATTATAATGTTGACTATATTCGACGAAGGATGGAAGGTCTAGGCTATCTGTAACAGCCCAGTTTTCACAAAAATTAAAAATTTGTTTTAGGTGTGAATTGTTTGATTGTCTGATTTTTTTGCGGTGTTTGCATCCCCGATTTATCGATCGGTGATTATTTTCCCCCTCTTATCTCGTACCGGACGGAGACCAACCCTTTCCACCCTGACACTCGACCTTTGCGACACCGGGTTTCGCCCGATCACCGTCGCGAAAACCGCACGAGACCAGCCGCAGCCAACGGAACGAAAAACCCCGTTTTATAATTAAATGGGATATTTTTATAGCGCGCCGGAAAGTGTTTTCGGAACGGTTCCAACGTGAGGTGAACGCCGCCGGCTCGACGCGCTGATCGCGCAGTTCGAAGTTTTACCCGAATCGGAGGTCCTGCGGACCCCCGGCGGTCAGAAACGTGAGCACCGCGCGCGAGAGAGAAAAACCGGGGATGTTTTTGCAATCTCCCAGCCACCGGCACTATATAAAGACCACCACACTCCCACCCCTCTCTATGGTTCCCACTAGTTCAAAATAGCAGCCACCCCCCTCACAATAGCCCCAATTTTCACAATTTGGTCTATTTTTCGTCCAAACCCTAGCCCCTTCTGATCTGGACCGTCAGATCCGGAGATCCGACGGCCCAGATGCGTCCTAGCCTCCCACCTCTCTCTCCTCCAACCTCACTGCGCCGCCGCCCGTGGATAAGTCGCTACCGTAGCCGCGCCTCACCTCCGGCCGGCCGCCGCCCGCAGGTCTCCTCCAGCCGCTCCTCCTCGCCTCCCCGTCCTCTCACTCTCCTCCCTCTCCCCTCGCAGATGCCGGCGCCGTCCAAGCCAGCCCGCGGCCGCCATGGACACCGACGAGAGTTTGCCGGCACCATGGATTTAGGACGGAGTTCCGCCGTCGCCCGCTGCCCTCGCGACCTCGCCTCCCCCCCGCCGACTTCCACCGCCTCCACCCAGGAGCCCGCGCCCATGGCCCTGCCTCCCGCGGCCTCGTCGCGCCGCACAACGCCGACCAGGGGCGCCGCCGCCGTCGGGCAGACGGGATCGGGGTCGATCCTGATCTAGCCGCCTCCACCGCTGCTAGCTGGGCCGGCGCGCCCAGCTGCCCAACTCCAGCCACCTGCGGCCCGAATCGCCTCCCAGGCGCCTCCCCCTCAGCCTGTTGGGCCAAGGCCCATGGGTGAGCAGCCCGGCCGCCCCTCTGTTTTTTTTTCCTTAAGTTATTTTTTTTTCTGTTAAGTGCTGAAACTGCTGCTAATCCCGTTTTGTACTGCGATTTCCCGTTGATCCGTAGCTCTGATGAACGTGCCCCCAAAATGAAAGTTGCTTAGAATTGCGTTTACTTCAAATCATGTTTTGTGAGCTTTTTGATTTGAGGCCATCTTGATGGAGCAAATCTAAGTTGAAGTGGGCATCAGGCCGTTAAACTGCTACTAATTCCTGTTATGTGTTGCTGTTATTATTTTATTGCAACTTTGCAAGATGATTGTGACTCATCCATGAGGCCTATTGCATTGATTCTTTTTCCTATGTGTTAAGCATCATGTGTAGTTCATCTCCATGCTTTAACTTGTCATGTTTGGGTGCTTTAGCTATATTAAATCTTGCTCCAAAGTGGTGATCCTGATGTTAATGTGCTGCTGTTGCTGAAACTGTTAATTTGTTGCAACTTCGGGTGACGGTTGCGTCGCAACCGTTTATCGGAATTGAGTGATTCCAATTGCATATTGTTAAGAATGATGTCTACTTTCATTATATGTATTGCATTGTCAAGATATGCTTGCTGGTCATATAGTTATTCAGCTCCAAAGTTGCTATCCCGTTGTTTTTGACAGTCGCCTCTGTTTTTCTCTAAGTCTGTAACGTCCCGATGCCATGTTGCATGCTTAATATCTTTTGATCTATGATGCCTTTTTGCATGATTCTTTTTGCCATGCCTTCCCTGTCATTTCTACTTTAGTTCCTTATCATTTGTGAGCATGTTTGCATTGATTATTCTGTTTATGCATTGCTCTAAAGTGTGCTTCGTGATGTTGGCAGATTGTGCCCGTAACTTGTTTTGCTTGTACTTTTTAACCGTAACTCCGTTTGGAGTGTGCCTTATATCTAACTTGATTAGTTTTTCGTGTACTTTGTGTTTATGCTATTGTTTGCTGCTGTTAACCAACTTAAAATATGGTTTAGGGAAGATCAGTATCAAATGTTATAATTTTCGTGGGGTAAATAGTGATAAGCATGTTTAGGAGTTTGCCCCACTTAAACTGACTAGCATAGATAGTTTACTTTGTGCTTAACCTTTTTCCAAGCTTGTGTGCTATGCCATGCTTGCTTGAGTTGCCATGTTAATAACCGTTGATTGATCACCTGTAGCTAAACAACTTGAACCTTTATAAATGTGCGGTATCGTCGTGTGTGACCGATACCCCCACTTAAACTGTTAGTTACCGTTCTCGACGATAGATCCGTATCGCTTTGCCATGTCGTGTGCTGTCTTCTTGATCTTGTGTTACCTCGTAGTAATAGATGCTTGCTCGTTGATTGCTTTCCAGTGTTTACCGTTTTGTGTGCTTCCGCGGGTACCTCTCGGAGACGATGCGAGCTGGCGATCAATTACACCTTCGGAACCCGACTTATCAACAGGCAAGGACTATACATTACTTATGATCCATTCTATTTCAACCAGCGGTTTGCATGCTAGCCTAGGTTAGGTTCGATGTTTGATCCTACCACATGTTTACAGCCTCTTTCAAACCGATACAGCCATGTCCCTTCCCACCAAACATTGTACTGATATGTTACTATTGCTCGTTGCTCAGCCCCTGCTTAGTATGCATGCTTACGATGCTACGATGTTACCCTGTTACTCCTTAGTTTGGGTTATCACATTATTATATTGTTGTTGATGATATGATTATTATAATGTTGACTATATTCGACGAAGGATGGAAGGTCTAGGCTATCCCGCCCCGACGCTTTGTTCCATTCGAGTCACCTAGGATCCGAGTTCCGGGTATTGGTTTTAAGACTGAGCGTGCCTAACCGCGTGTGGGATTTTATGGGGTCCCCTTTTCTTACCTACCTAGCTTCAAGCATTTCTAGTGGTGGCCCAAGCTGGTTTACCATTTGAAACCGTGTGTGTGCTGGTCAGCTGCCAGTAGTTTTTAAACCAACCCGGACAAGTGAGGACATAGTTCCCTTGCTGGCCCATCATGATCGGCTGAGGACCCGGTTTCCCATGTGTGATTAACCGGCAATCCAAACCTGGAGTCATACGGTAGATACCAGATCGAGAGCACGGCCGGCTCCTGAGCTGGATTTCGACTCACCGGGGGCCACCCGTATTTGTTCGTTGTTAGCTAGAGGGACCTGTCGTTTCGTATCTCTTGGAACTAAATCATAAAATGGTTGCCTGTGATGGGTAGCAACTGAGAGAGATGGGCGTGCGTGCGGAGCCTTGTAATGGGCAGTTGGTACACCCCTGCAGGGTTAAATCTTTTCGAGAAGCCGTGTCCACGGTTATGGACGACTTGAGACCTACTCCTTGTTCATAGACAACAACAACTGAGATAATCTTAATATAATTTGATCAACGTGTGTGTGTGCCTTGACTGCTTCTTCTTCGTCGGGATGCGAAGAGGAGGACAAGGATAGGATAGGTGTTATGAGTGCGTAAGTAGTAGAATAGCAAGACTTGTTGGAGGCGATTCCTCATCGAATGCTTGGCTTCTTACCTTACTCTCTAGATCGTTAGCCACTTCATAAATGCTAGTGCGGCAGCAAACTTACCACTTACCCCTTCCTTACCGTAAACTACTAGTTGTCCTAGAATGACGAGTGATGAAGTCCTTGCTGGGTCAGATGACCACTATAGTTGGATGATGAGTACTTCTGTACTCATGATACTACCCCCAAACTCTTTTCAGGGTTCTTGATCGACAACAGGTATGGTGATCGACATTTCACGGGGAGACGCGACGACGACTAGTTAGGTGGATCTCGGCGGAGGGCCTGGACCCGTGTGGTTATGGGATCGATGTTTTCTCTTTGCCAGTAGGCATTTGATTGTAGTCTGTACTCAGACATGTATCTTCCGCTGTCGTATTGTATTGAGGCAGTTGTATGCCGATTGTATGAGATGTTGTATCCTTGTATCTGTAATGTTGTGATATCATGTTGGAAATCCGGGGCATATGGCTTTGTCATATGTCGCGGTGGGACCGATATGTGCTTCGTCCCCGGATCTAGGTGGAAACACCTAGATCTGGAACAGTACCTCATATCGGGCCTTACAACTTGGTATCAGAGCCTTATCGACCGTAGGATCCCCTCTCTGGCCTAAGTCGAGTCTAGACAAAAACTATTTTGTAGTTATTAAGTTAGTTATCGGAGAGTAGGAATCTTTTACTCATTACCCTTGCTCTGGTCAGGAAAAGTGTCGTAAGTGTTTTTTTCTCGACTTACCTCCCCTTCAAACTCTAGGATCTCGAGTGTTTGGAGTTCGGAACCGATAAAATGCCTTGCTTGAAGTGTATTGTCTCGATACCGACCTCAGGTTGGGAATTCCTGTAGTACCTTTAGCTTCTCCGATTTTGGTTATCATCTGGGTCATCCATTGCCATCCATCATTTTGCCGGTGTTTTCACGACTTGCGTCGAAAACACTATCCTTTGATCCGGTTATCTTTGTCGTTCCTCCTCTTGACGCCGACAGTTTCGTATTTTCAACGATGTCGTCTCTCTGCGGAAATTTATCTCGACAGATGTTCGACGTCGACATGGAGCAGAGTCCCTTGTTGGTGGTGTTGAAGATTGTCGACTCTCTTCCTTTCTCTCCCCCTCTCCCTCGGATCGTCCTGGATCTCGGGACGAGATCCCTTGTTGGTGGTGTTGTATTGTAACAGCCCAGTTTTCACAAAAACTAAAAAAAAAAATTTAGGTGTGAATTGTTTGACTGTCTGATTTGTTTGTGGTGTTTGCATCCCCGATTTATCGATCGGTGATTATTTTTCCCCCTCTTATCTCGTACAGGACGGAGACCGGCCCTTGCCACCCTGACACTCGACCTTTGCGACACCGGGTTTCGCCCGATCACCATCGCGAAAACCGCACGAGACCAGCCGCAACCAACGGAACGACAAAACCCGTTTAATAATTAAATGGGATATTTTTATAGCGCGCCGGAAAGTGTTTTTGGAACGGTTCCAACGTGAGGTGAACGTCGCCGGCTCGACGCGCTGATCGCGCAGTTCGAAGTTTTACCCGAATCGGAGGTCCTGCGGACCCCGGGCGGTCAGAAACGTGAGCACCGCGCGCGCGAGAGAGAAACCGGGGATGTTTTTGCAAACTGCCAGCCACCGGGGCTATATATAGACCACCACACTCCCACCCCTCTCTGGGGTTCCCACTAGTCCAAAATAGCATCCACCCCCTCACAATAGCCCCAATTTTCACAATTTGGTCTATTTTTCGTCCAAACCCTAGCCCCTTCTGATCTGGACCGTCATATCCGGAGATCCGACGGGCCAGATGCGTCCTAGCCTCCCACCTCTCTCTCCTCCAACCTCACTGCGCCGCCGCCCGTGGAGAAGTCGCCACCGTAGCCGCGCCTCGCCTCCGGCCGGCCGCCGCCGGCAGCAGCCGCCCGCAGGTCTCCTCCAGCCGCTCCTCCTCGCCTCCCCGTCCTCTCACTCTCCTCCCTCTCCCCTCGCAGATGCCGGCGCCGTCCAAGCCAGCCCGCGGCCGCCATGGACACCGACGGGAGCTCGCCGGCACCATGGATTCAGGCCGGAGTTCCGCCGTCGCCCGCTGCCCCCGCGACCTCGCCTCCTCCCACCGGCTTCCACCGCCTCCACCCAGCAGCCCGCGCCTATGGCCCTGCCTCCCGCGGCGTCGTCGCACCGCACAACGCCGACCAGGGGCACCGCCGCCGTCGGGCAGACGGGATCGGGGTCGATCCCGATCTGGCCGCCTCCACCGCTGCCAGCTGGGCCGGCGCGCCTAGCGGCCCAACTCCAGCCACCTGCGGCCCGAACCGCCTCCCAGACGCCTCCCCCTCAGCCTGTTTGGCCAAGGCCCATGGGTGAGCAGCTCGGCCGCCCCTCTGTTTTTTTTCCTTAAGTTATTTTTTTCTGTTAAGTGCTGAAACTGCTGCTGATCCTATTTTGTACTGCGATTTCCCGTTGATCCGTAGCTCCGATGAACGTGCCCCCAAAATGAAAGTTGCTTAGAATTGCGTGTACTTCAATTAATCTTCTGTGATCTTTTTGATTTGAGGCCAACTTGATGGTGCAAATCTGTGTTGAAGTGGGCATCAGGCCGTGAAACTGTTACTAATTCCTGTTATGTGCTGCTGTTATTATTTTATTGCAACTTTGCATGATGATTGTAACTCATCCATGAGGCCTATTGCATTGATTCTTTTTCCTATGTGTTAAGCATCATGTGTAGTTCATCTCCATGCTTTAACTTGTCATGTTTGGGTGCTTTAGCTATATTAAATCTTGCTCCAAAGTGGTGATCCTGATGTTAATGTGCTGCTGTTGCTGAAACTGTTAATTTGTTGCAACTTCGGGTGACGGTTGCGTCGCAACCGTTTATCGGAATTGAGTGATTCCAATTGCATATTGTTAAGAATGATGTCTACTTTCATTATATGTATTGCATTGTCAAGATATGCTTGCTGGTCATATAGTTATTCAGCTCCAAAGTTGCTATCCCGTTGTTTTTGACAGTCGCCTCTGTTTTTCTCTAAGTCTGTAACGTCCCGATGCCATGTTGCATGCTTAATATCTTTTGATCTATGATGCCTTTTTGCATGATTCTTTTTGCCATGCCTTCCCTGTCATGTCTACTTTAGTTCCTTATCATTTGTGAGCATGTTTGCATTGATTATTCTGTTTATGCATTGCTCTAAAGTGTGCTTCGTGATGTTGGCAGATTGTGCCCGTAACTTGTTTTGCTTGTACTTTTTAACCGTAACTCCGTTTGGAGTGTGCCTTATATCTAACTTGATTAGTTTTTCGTGTACTTTGTGTTTATGCTATTGTTTCCTGCTGTTAACCAACTTAAAATATGGTTTAGGGAAGATCAGTATCAAATGTTATAATTTTCGTGGGGTAAATAGTGATAAGCATGTTTAGGAGTTTGCCCCACTTAAACTGACTAGCATAGATAGTTTACTTTGTGCTTAACCTTTTTCCAAGCTTGTGTGCTATGCCATGCTTGCTTGAGTTGCCATGTTAATAACCGTTGATTGATCACCTGTAGCTAAACAACTTGAACCTTTATAAATGTGCGGTATCGTCGTGTGTGACCGATACCCCCACTTAAACTGTTAGTTACTGTTCTCGACGATAGATCCGTATCGCTTTGCCATGTCGTGTGCTGTCTTCTTGATCTTGTGTTACCTCGTAGTAATAGATGCTTGCTCGTTGATTGCTTTCCAGTGTTTACCGTTTTGTGTGCTTCCGCGGGTACCTCTCGGAGACGATGCGAGCTGGCGATCAACTAGACCTTCGGAACCCGACTTATCAACAGGCAAGGACTATACATTACTTATGATCCATTCTATTTCAACCAGCGGTTTGCATGCTAGCCTAGGTTAGGTTCGATGTTTGATCCTACCACATGTTTACAGCCTCTTTCAAACCGATACAGCCATGTCCCTTCCCAGCAAACCTTATACTGCAATGTTACTATTGCTCGTTGCTTAGCCCCTGCTTAGTATGCATGCTTAGGATGCTACGATGTTACCCTGTTACTCCTTGGTTTGGGTTATCACATTATTATATTGTTGTTGATGATATGATTATTATAATGTTGACTATATTCGACGAAGGATGGAAGGTCTAGGCTATCCCGCCCCGACGCTTTGTTCCATTCGAGTCACCTAGGATCCGAGTTCCGGGTATTGGTTTTAAGACTGAGCGTGCCTAACCGAGTGTGGGATTTTATGGGGTCCCCTTTTCTTACCTACCTAGCTTCAAGCATTTCTAGTGGTGGCCCAAGCTGATTTACCATTTGAAACCGTGTGTGTGCTGGTCAGCTGCCAGTAGTTTTTAAACCAACCCGGACCAGTGAGGACATAGTTCCCTTGCTGGCCCATCATGACCGGCTGAGGACCCGGTTTCCCATGTGTGATTAACCGGCAATCCAAACCTGGAGTCATACGGTAGAGACCAGATCGAGAGCGCGGCCGGCTCCTGAGCTGATGTCGACTCACCGGGGGCCACCCGGATTTGTTCGTTGTTAGCTAGAGGGACCTGTCGTTTCGGATCTCTTGGAACTAAATCATAAAATGGTTGCCTATGATGGGTAGCAACTGAGAGAGATGGGCGTGCGTGCGGAGCCTTGTAATGGGAAGTTGGTACACCCCTGCAGGGTTAAATCTTTTCGAGAAGCCGTGTCCACGGTTATGGACGAGTTGAGACCTACTCCTTGTTCATAGACAACAACAACTGAGATAATCGTAATATAATTTGATCAACGTGTGTGTGTGCCTTGACTGCTTCTTCTTCGTCGGGATGCGAAGAGGAGGACAAGGATAGGATAGGTGTTATGAGTGCGTAAGTAGTTGAATAGCAAGACTTGTTGGAGGCGATTCCTCATCGAATGCTTGGCTTCTTACCTTACTCTCTAGATCGTTAGCCACTTCATAAATGCTAGTGCGGCAGCAACGTCACCACTTACCCCTTCCTTACCGTAAACTACTAGTTGTCCTAGAATGACGAGTGATGAAGTCCTTGCTGGGTCAGATGACCACTACAGTTGGATGCTGAGTACTTCTGTACTCATGATACTTCCCCCAAACTCTTTTCAGGGTTCTTGGTCGACAACAGGTATGGTGATCGACATTTCCATGGAGACTCGACGACGACTAGTTAGGCGGATCCCGGCGGAGGGCCTCGACCCGTGTGGTTAAGGGATCAATGTTTTCTCTTTGCCGGTAGGCATTTGATTGTAGTCTGTACTCAGACATGTATCTTCCGCTGTTGTATTGTATTGAGGCAGTTGTATGCCGATTGTATGAGATGTTGTATCCTTGTATCTGTAATGTTGTGATATCATGTTGGAAATCCGGGGCATATGGCTTTGTCATATGTCGCGGTGGGACCGATATGTGCTTCGTCCCCGGATCTGGGGGGAAGCACCTAGATCTGGAACAGTACCGCATATCGGGCCTTACACTATCCCACCCTGACGCTTTGTTCCATTCGAGTCACCTAGGATCCGAGTTCCGGGTATTGGTTCTAAGACTGAGCGTGCCTAACCGCGTGTGGGATTTTATGGGGTCCCCTTTTTTTACCTACCTAGCTTCAAACATTTCTAGTGGTGGCCCAAGCTGATTTACCATTTCAAACCATGTGTGAGCTGGTCGGCCGCTAGTAGTTTTCCAACCAACCCGGACCAGTGAGGACATAGTTCCCTTGCTGGGCCACCTTGTTCAGCTGAGGACCCGGTTTCCCATGTGTGATTAACCTGCTATCCAAACCCGCGACAGACGGTAGAGACCGATTCGAGAGCGCGGCCGGCTTTTGAGTTGGGTGTCGACTCACCGGGGGCCACCCGGATTTGTTCGTGGTTAGTTAGAGGGACCTTGTCGTCTCGGATCTCTCGGAACTAAATCATAAAATGGTTTCCTATAATGGGTAGTAACTGAGAGAGATGGGCGTGCGTGCGGAGCCTTGTAATGGGAAGTTGGTACACCACTGCAGGGTTAAATCTTTTCGAGAAGCCGTGTCCACGGTTATGGACGACTTGAGACCTACGTCCTGTTCATAGACAACCATAACCGAGATAATATTAATATAACTTGATCAACGTGTGTGTGTGCCTTGACTTCTGCTTCTTCGTCGGGATGCGAAGAGTAGGACAAGGATAGGATAGGTGTTATGTTTGCGTAAGTAGTTGATAGCAAGACTTGTTGGAGGAGTTTCCTCATCGAATGCTTGGCTTCTTATCTTACTCTCTAGATCGTTAGCCACTTCATAAATGCTAGTGTGGCAACAACCTCACCACTTATCCCATCCTTACCGTAAACTACTAGTTGTCCTAGAATGATGAGTGATGAAGTCCTTGCTGGTTCAGATCACCACTACAGTTGGATGCTGAGTACCTCTGTACTCATGATACTACCCCAAAATCTTTTCAGGGTTCTTGATCGATAACAGGTATGGTGATGAACATTTCACGTGGAGACTCGACGACGACTAGTTAGGCGGATCCCGGAGGAGGGCCTGGACCCGTGTGGTTATGGGGATCGATGTTTTTCTCTTTGCCAGTAGGCATTTGATTGTAGTCTGTACTCAGACATGTATCTTCCGTTGTTGTATTGTATTTAAGGCAGTTGTATGCCGATTGTATGAGATGTTGTATCCTTGTATCTGTAATGTTGTGATATCAGAGCCTTACCGACCATAGGATCCCTTTTCTGGCCGAAGTCGTGTCTAGACAAAAACTATTTTGTAGTTACTAAGATAGTTATCGGAGAGTAAGATTCTTTTTACTCCTTACCCTTACTCTGGTCAGGACAAGTGTCGTAAGTGTTTTATTCTAGCCTTATCCCTTTCAAACTCTAGGATCTCGAGTGTGTGAAGTATCGGAACCGTTACAATGCCTTGCTTGCAGCGTATTGTCTCGATTCCGAGCTCAGGTGGGAATTCCTGTCGTACCTTTAGCTTCTCCGGTTTCGGATATCATCTAGTCGTCCTTTGCCCTCCCTCCTTTTGCCCGGTGTTTTTACGACTTGCGTCGAAAATCACTATCCCTTGATCTGGTTTTCGCGATCGTTCTTCCTCTTGTCACTGACGGTTTCGTTTTTCCGACGATGTCGTCTCTCTGCGGAAAGTTTCTCGCCGAAAGCTCGACATCGACATGGAGCAGAGTCCCTTATTGGTGGTGTTGAAGATTGTCGACTCTCTTTTTCTCTCTCCCCTCTCCCCCGGATCGTCCTAGATCTCGGGACGAGATCCCTTGTTGGCGGTGTTGTGTTGTAACAGCCCAGATTTCACAAAAATTAAAATTTTTGTTTTCGGTGTGAGTTGGTTGATTGTCTGATTTGTTTGCGGTGTTTACATCCCCGATTTATCGACCGGCGATTATTTCCCCCCTCTTATCTCGTACCAGACGGAAACCGACCCTTGCCGCCCTGACACTCGGCCTTTGCTACACCGGGTTTCGCCTGATCACCGTCGCGAAAACCGCACAAGACCAGCCGCAGCCAACGGAACGAAAAACCCTGTTTTATAATTAAACGGGTTATTTTTATAGAGCGCCGGAAAGTGTTCTCGGAATGGTTCCACCGCGTGGTGAAAGCCGCCGGCTCGACGCGCTGATCGCGCAGTTCGAAGTTTTACCCGAATCGGAGGTTCTACGGACCCCCAACGGTCAGAAACGTAAACACCGCGCGCGCTAGAGAAAAACCTGGATGTTTTTGCAAACTGCCAGCCACCTGGGCTATATAAAGACCACCACACTCCCACCCCTCTCTAGGGTTTCCCTAGCCAAATTTGAAGCCACCCCCTTGAAAAATACCCAGATCTGCCCAATCTGCCCTCAAATCTCAAAACCCTAGCTCCCTGGCCCTCCGGAGCCGTTGGATCTGAGATCCGACGCTCCTGGGGCCGCCACGTAGCTCTCCAGCCTCTCCCAGCTGGTGCCAGGGCGCCTGGGCCCCGCAGGGCCGCCATCGGGCCTGCCTGAGCCCATCCGGGGGCCTCCGCCTCACTGTAGAGCTCCTCCGAGCCGCCCGCGCGCCGGCGAGCCGCCAGCCGGCTGCCGCTGTCTCCCTCTCCCCGCACCCTTCCTCTCCCTGATCTCTCTCTCTCTCTCTCTCTCTCTCTCACCTCCTTCTCCTTCCTCTCCCGCAGGTGCATTGGCCACCACCGAAGCAAGCAGCCGCGACCGCCATGGACGCCGGCGACCCGAGCTCCGTGCCGCGCCGCGCCGCCAAGGCCCCGCCGGCCACCTCAGCCACTAGATCTGGCGGCTCCACGCCCAGGTCCGGCCTCCCCTTCCCTCCACCGGACACCTCGCCTTGCGCCACCTCACCGGCGTCGCCGGGAACGGCCGCCGTCGTCGCGGTCGGGGCCAGCAGGCCGGCCAGCCAGGTTGCCACCTCCTGCTGGTGGGCCGGTCTCCAGCCGCGCGGCCCAAGCGCCTCCAGGCCCAAGGCCATCTTTAGATCCACCGGCCTCATGGGTGACCCTACCCCTTTTTTTCTTTTTACGTTTTCTTTTATTTTTCTGTTATATTTCTATGTCTGGAAAAAAACTTGCTGATTCATTTTTGCGACGATAATTGCGACTAAACCGTAGGTCGGATCGTGTTGCGCCCAAAAGGAAAATTGCTTAGAATTTTGTGTACTTCAGTTCATCTTTTGTGAGCATTTTGATTTGAGGCCATCTTGATGTTGTTAATATTTGTTGAAGTGGGCATCATGCCGTTAACTGCTACTAATTGATGTTATGTGCTACTGTTGTTATTTTATTGCAAGTTTGTTTGATGATTGTGACACATCCATGAGGCCTGTTGCACTGATTCTTTTTGCATATTGTTAAGCATCATGTCTACTTCCATTACATGTATTGCATTGTCATGATATGCTTCCTGGTCATATAGTTATTGAGCTCCAAAGTTGCTATGCTGCTGTTGTTGACAGCTACCTCAGTTTTTTTTCTAAGTCTGTAACGTTCCGATGCCATGTTGCATGCCTAATATCTTTTGATCTGTGATGCCTATGACCATGATTATTGTTTGTGCCTGATCATCATCATGTCTACTCCTTGCTCATGTATTGCTATGTCATGTTGTTGTACTTTTGCATATAGTTATGCCCCTGTTTATACAACATAAAAATAACAGTTTCTGCCTTGTTTTCGTGGTTTTCACTAAGTCCTAGACCAGTAATGTTTTATTGCATTTGCATGAGCTATAATTAGTTGTTCATCATGCCTATTTGCATGATTCCTTTTGCCATGCCTTCCCTGCCATGTCTACATTTGTTGCATATCATTTGTGAGCATGTTTGCATTCGTTATCCTGTTTATGCATTGTTCTAAAGTGTGCTTCCTGATGTTGGCAGATTGTGTTCCAAACTTGTATTGCTTGTATCTTTTTAACCGTAACTCCGTTTGGGGTGTCCTTTATATGTAACTTGATTAGTTTTTTGTGTACTTTGTGTTTATGCTATTGTTTTCTGTTGTTAACCAACCTAAAATAGGGTTTAGGACAGAACAGTACCAAATCTTTTAATTGTCGTGCGGCACTCAATGGATGCCATGTTTATGTTGTGCCTCACTTAAATTGACTAGCGTAGATAGTTTATCTTATGCTTCACCTCTTGACATGTTTGTGTGCTATGCCATGCTTGAGTGAGATGCCATGTTAATGACCTTTTCTCACCTTGTGTAGCTAAACAACTTGAACCTTTCTAAGTGTGCGGTATCGTCGTGTGTGATGAGTACTCCACTTAACCTGTTGGTAACCGCTCTCGACGGTAGGTGCAATGTCTCGTGTTGCCTTCTTGTTGATGCTTTCTCGTTTTTTCTTCGTAGTAATAGATGCTTGCTTGTTGATTGCTTTCCAGTGTTTACCGTCTTGTGTGATCCCGCGGGTACCTCTCGGAGACGATGCGAGCTTGCGATCAACTACACCTTCGGAACCCGACTTATCAACAGGAAAGGATTATGCATTACTTATGATCCATTCTATTTCAACCAGCGGTTTGCATTCTAGTCTAGGATAGGTTCGATGTTTGATCCTACCACATGTTTACAGCCTCTTTCAAACCGATACAGCCATGTCCCTTCCCAGCAAACCATGTACTGCTATGTTACTATTGCTCGTTGCTCAGCCCCTGCTTAGTATGCATGCTTAGGATGCTATGATGTTACCCTGTTACTCCTTGGTTTGGGCTATCACATTATTATATTGTTGTTGATGATATGATTATTATAATGTTGACTATATTCGACGAAGGATGGAAGGTCTAGGCTATCCCGCCCCGACGCTTTGTTCCATTCGAGTCACCTAGGATCCGAGTTCCGGGTATTGGTTCTAAGCCTGAGCGTGCCTAACTGCGTGTGGGATTTTATGGGGTCCCCTTTTCTTACCTACCTAGCTTCAAACATTTCTAGTGGTGGCCCAAGATGATTTACCATTTGAAACCGTGTGTGTGCTGGTCGGCCGCCAGTAGTTTTCCAACCAACCCGGACCAGTGAGGACATAGTTCCCTTGCTGGCCCACCTTGTTCAGCTGAGGACCCGGTTTCCCATGTGTGATTAACCGGCTATCCAAACCTGCGACAGACGGTAGAGACCGATTCGAGAGCGCGGCCGGCTTTTGAGTAGGGTGTCGACTCACCGGGGGCCACCCGGATTTGTTCGTTGTTAGTTAGAGGGACCTGTCGTTTCGGATCTCTCGGAACTAAATCATAAAATGGTTGCCTATAATGGGTAGCAACTGAGAGAGATGGGCGTGCATGCGGAGCCTTGTAATGGGCAGTTGGTACACCCCTGCAGGGTTAAATCTTTTCGAAAATCCGTGTCCACGGTTATGGACGACTTGAGATGATGAGGACATCTCTACTAATGTTACACCCACATCTTCACCAACTACACATACTGGACCAGTTACTAGAGCACGCGCACGTCAACTAAATTATCAGGTACTTTCGTTTCTTGCGAATCCTTCTAATGATCAGGAACATATGATGCTGCCTAAATTAGATACTTTTGTTTTTCTTATGAATGAAGGACCTAGCATGGACAAGAAGGACGGTCATTGGAGCGGGATCAAGCATGGAGAAGAAGGTGCGCGCGCGGGAAAGAACAATGGAGCTTCCAGTGGGGATTTTCGCACTTTGAAGCCACCATAAGGCATGCATGAAGGCTTGGACGAAATACACGAGATGCCACTTCATTATTTTCGTCCAAGAGCAATTATAGGTGCTGCGTCACCTTAATATTGGGCTGGGCCCATGTAATTTCGAAATACCACATTATAGGCTGTTTTTAGAGTCCGTATGTGTGGGGAAACCGAGTTAGGGTTGTTTTCGGACCCCACCTCCAAGGGGTCACGAAAATCCCCTCTGTTCCCCCATATATACAGCCCTTAGGGCGTCGTTTAGACTTGGGTTTTAATTAGATTTAAGTTAGCCATAGCCGCAACTTCGAGCTCTTCGTTTGTGTCATCCGACCAGGCCAAGACCTCATTGGAACCCCAACTTTCGTAATCATTCATCTTATATTCGCAATATCCAGATTGCAATTCTTAGTTCTTGCTTGTTCTTCGATTGCTTGCAGGAATTAGACCTTCGTGATCAGGTTGATGGTGCATCCGCGGGATCAATAACCTCTCGGAGTTGGTTTAGCGATCGCTAAGGCGCAACGTCTTCGCACGTTCGTAGTCGGATCGTGAAAGTCGTCTCCACCATAATCGATCTCCACCATCTCATCGAAACATCGGGACACCTTCGCCTCTATCAAGTGGTATCAGATTTCCAGGTTGCTCGGTGAGATTTACCAGTTTTTCGTAGTCTAGATTACTTCTGTTCTTCATACCTACAGTCCACGAAAAAGCCAAAAAAAAAATTTAGGGTTAGATCATCACGTCCCAAAACAGTCCGAGCCTTTGTCTAGTTTTCTTTACAGTAGTTTGCATTGTTGAATTTGCGGTTGCATCGTTGTGTCGAGTTGCTGATCTTAGCGTCTAGTTCCCTTAGAGTTTCGAGTTCTGATCACAGTTTGTCACGCCGCCGCCGCACTGTACTACACCACCACGTTCCGCCAATCCGAGTCCAAATACACCACCACGTTCCGCCAAGTCGAGTCCATATACAGCACCACGACCTACCAATCCGAGTTGAGTTTCATCGCCTGTTCGGTTTGTGATCTCTCTGTAGCCAGATTAGTTTTGAGTGATTAGAGTCGGATTTCACCAATCTTTTGTCGTACGTAGAAGGAGGTGATTTCCAAAAGAAAAAAAAACAAAAAAAAAGAGTCCGGCACGCTTTCCAGAGCAGTTTTTAGGCCAAAAATTTCGGGGGTAAAAAAATTTTCGTGCCCATACGTTCCTTAGGTCCAGAAACTCATTTTGAGACGTTCGCCACCATAGTGATTTTGTCGCACTTTTTCAGCCACCGCAGTCCCGCATCGCAAAAAAAAAAGCAAAAAAATAAATTCAGAGTGTGCTTCTCAGTTGTTTACGTGCCGCGCCGTGCTTTCGTTGGTGTTTTAGGCTCGCGTCTCTAGTACGGTCTAGACTAGGATCAGCACAGTACCGACGTTGAGTGTTTATTCTGCTTTGCATCTCTGTTTTGATTACTGTTGAGCTTTTGCTACCATACTTGTCAGCCTTCCTACAGCTCCATATATATTCTACATCGTGCGTTTTGACACCTCCTGGCCATCGCTCTACCACATCTCTGAGAGTTTTGACCCGTTGGTTGTACATCACCACCTGCTGCTAGGTAAGAATCGGTAAGAACGAAAGAAAAGCTTGACGGATTTGTGCTTTCCACCACCCCACATCCCATTAGTAGAAGTAGGATCATATTTCTGTGTGTTTTCTATTTCTGCTAACCATGCCAGGATGCCATGATGAAGTGGCGCGGGATGCACCCGATTGGGAGAATATGACAAACAAAGCGTTACATGATAAATTTGCACAAATGATGTCTGAACATGTGAATGACATCGAGAACAGATTTACAGAGGCGATTGATGGTGTGGAGAAGATGATCGACACCAAGCTCGATGCCAAGTTTACTGAGTTGCTCGCACGCCTACCTGCACAGCCTGCGACCGCTCCAGCACAGCCACCGCCACCACGACGTGCACGACGTATTCTGTTTCCGGGCAGACAAGCGGCTGGTGCTCCTGCGGCTGCTGCAGTTGCTGCTACTGCTGCTGCTTCTGACGTCGGCCAGGACGACAACTACGAGGGTGATTACGAGGAGGAGGTGGAACAGGAAGCGGCCTATGAGCAGCCAGCTGGACGTCCACGTCCCAACATTCGCCACGGTCGACACCAACCACCCCCTCAGGTACGCGATGATGAACATGTGCCTAAACTTAAATTGAATCTTAAGCCGTTTGAGGGTAGATATATTCCTGATGCTTATCTTACTTGGGAGTTAGAAACTGAACAACGTTTTACATGTTTACAATATCCTGAGAATAGACGTGTTACTGCTGCTGTTTGTGAATTCACGGGCTTTGCATCTATTTGGTGGTCTGAACATTGTAGATTGCATGCTAATAATATTCCAACTACTTGGGCTGCTTTAAAAGATGCTATGCGTACTCGCTGGGTTCCCCCTTATTATCAACGTGAATTGTTACAAAAATTACAGCGTTTGAGACAAGGAAAAATTTCTGTAGAGGAATATTATCAAGAATTACAAACTGGATTGATTAGATGTGGCCTAGTAGAGGATAATGAAGCTATGCTTGCACGTTTTATGGGTGGCTTAAACAGGGAGATACAAACTATTCTAGAATACAAGGACTTTGCTACTATCACTCGTTTGTTTCATCTTGCTTGTAAAGCTGAACGTGAAGTGCAGGATCGACAGGCCGCTACGAGACCTAACTTTTCTGCAGGACGAAATACATCATGGACATCGCGTGGACCTTCTACATCCACACGTCCTGCTGCACCACCATCTACTTCAACCGCTCATTCTTACAGGGAGCCACCAAAACAGCCAGCGCCACCATTCAAGGGTGCACAGAGTGGTCCAGCAGCGAGTTCTTCTTCATCCATGGCTTCCACAGGGCAAACACGAGATCGTGATATTAAATGTCGCAGGTGCCAAGGTGGAGGTCACTTCGCAAAAGACTGTCCCTCCAAGCGTGTGATGATTATTACGGCGGATGGTGGGTATGAGTCAGCGAGCGACTATGATGAGGAGACTTTAGTTCTCATTGCTCACGAGGAACAGGGTGCCCATGATGATGCTCATGATATAGAGTATATGGCTCCTGATGATGCAGATCAATATGCTAGTTTGGTTGCTCAACGTGTGTTAAGTGTGCAGGTATCGACGGCCGAGCAAAACCAGAGGCATAATTTGTTCCACACAAAGGGAGTGGTGAAAGAACGTTCGGTTCGCATCATCATTGACGGAGGGAGTTGCAACAACTTGGCGAGCATGGAGTTGGTGGAGAAGCTATCTCTCACCACAAGACCACACCCCCATCCGTACTATATTCAGTGGTTTAACAATAGTGGTAAGATTAAGGTAATGCGTTCTGTTCGTGTGCACTTTAGCATTGCTGCATATGCTGATTATGTTGATTGTGATGTGGTACCCATGCAAGCATGCTCTCTTTTACTTGGTAGACCATGGCAATTTGATAGGAATGTTGTACACCATGGTAGGACCAATCAGTTTACTCTGGTTCATCAGGATAAAAATATTGCTTTACTTCCTATGTCTCCTGAACAAATTGTGAAAGATGATCTTGCTAGAGCTAGTAAAGCTAAACAGGAGAAAAATAAGAGTGAAAATGAGATAGCAGCTAAAGAATTTGAGCAACAACATAAGACTAATAGCAAATCTTCTTCTGCTGTTTCTAATGAAATTAAATTGACTAGTCCAACTTTGCTTGCTACTAAGGTTGATATTTCGGATTTGGATGTTAGTCACTATGTGTGCTATGCTTTTGTGTGCAAACAAGCTTTGTTTTCATTTGAGGAATTGCCTCCTTCTTTGCCTCCTGTTGTCACTGACCTTTTGCAGGAATTTATTGACGTCTTTCCACAAGACCTACCACCGGGATTACCACCTATTCGAGGGATTGAGCATCAGATTGACTTAATTCCCGGTGCTTCGCTGCCCAACCGTGCGCCATACCGTACCAATCCGGAGGAGACGAAGGAGATTCAGCGTCAAGTACAAGAGCTACTCGACAAAGGTTACATACGTGAATCCCTTAGTCCTTGTGATGTTCCTGTTATATTAGTGCCGAAAAAGGATGGAACATGGCGTATGTGTGTTGATTGTCGAGCCATTAATAATATTACTATTCGTTATCGTCATCCTATTCCTAGGTTAGATGATATGCTTGATGAATTAAGTGGCTCTACCATGTTTTCCAAAGTTGATTTGCGTAGTGGATACCATCAAATTCGCATGAAATTAGGAGATGAATGGAAAACGGCATTTAAAACTAAGTTTGGATTAAATGAGTGGTTAGTCATGCCTTTTGGGTTAACTAATGCACCTAGCACTTTCATGAGATTAATGAACGAGGTTTTACGTGCTTTCATTGGACGATTTGTGGTAGTCTATTTTGATGATATACTGATTTATAGCAAATCTTTGGAGGAACATTTGGATCATTTACGTGCTGTTTTTATTGCTCTACATAATGCACGTTTGTTTGGTAACCTTGGGAAGTGCACCTTTTGCACCGACCGAGTATCGTTTCTTGGCTATGTTGTTACTCCGCAGGGAATTGAAGTTGATAAAGCCAAGATCGAGGCGATTGAGAGTCGGCCGCAACCCAAAACGGTCACACAAGTGAGGAGTTTTCTTGGACTCGCTGGATTCTGTAGGCGTTTTGTGAGAGATTTCAGCACCATTGGTGCACCTCTCAATGAGCTTACACGCAAGGATGTGCCTTTTACTTGGGGTACCGCACAGGAAGAAGCCTTCACGGTATTGAAAGATAAGTTAACACATGCTCCTTTGCTCCAACTTCCTGATTTTAATAAAACTTTTGAGCTTGAATGCGATGCTAGTGGTATTGGTTTGGGAGGTGTGTTATTACAAGATGCTAAACCTGTTGCATACTTTTCTGAAAAATTGAGTGGGCCTAGTCTGAACTATTCTACTTATGATAAGGAATTATATGCTCTTGTTCGGACATTAGAAACTTGGCAACATTATTTATGGCCCAAAGAATTTGTTATACATTCTGATCATGAATCTTTGAAACACATAAGAAGTCAAGCAAAACTTAATCGTAGACATGCTAAGTGGGTTGAATTTATTGAGACTTTCCCTTATGTCATTAAACACAAGAAGGGGAAAGATAATATTATTGCTGATGCTTTGTCTCGTCGTTATACTATGCTTTCACAACTTGACTTCAAGATATTCGGTTTAGAGACAATCAAAGATCAATATGTACATGATGCGGAATTTAAAGATGTTTTGCAGAATTGTAGAGAGGGTAGAACATGGAACAAGTTTGTGCTTAATGATGGGTTTGTGTTCCGTTCTAACAAGCTATGCATTCCAGCTAGCTCTATTCGTCTTTTGTTGTTGCAGGAGGCGCATGGAGGAGGATTAATGGGACATTTTGGCGTGAAGAAGACGGAGGACGTACTTGCTACACATTTCTTTTGGCCAAAGATGAGACGGGATGTTGAGCGTTTTGTTGCTCGCTGCACTACATGTCAAAAAGCTAAGTCACGACTCAATCCTCATGGTTTATACATGCCTTTACCTGTACCTAGTGTTCCATGGGAGGACATATCCATGGACTTTGTTTTAGGCTTGCCTCGAACAAACAAGGGGAGGGATAGCATATTTGTTGTCGTGGATAGATTTTCTAAGATGGCACATTTTATACCATGTCATAAAAACGATGATGCTGCTAATGTTGCTGATTTATTCTTTCGAGAGATTATTCGCTTACATGGTGTGCCCAATACTATTGTCTCGGATCGTGATACTAAGTTTCTTAGCCATTTTTGGAGATGCTTATGGGCTAAGTTGGGGACTAAACTACTTTTTAGTACTACATGTCATCCCCAAACTGATGGACAAACTGAAGTAGTCAATAGGACTTTGTCTACTATGCTTAGGGCTGTTTTAAAGAGTAACTTAAAAATGTGGGAAGAATGTTTACCTCATATTGAATTTGCTTATAATCGTTCATTTCATTCTACCACTAAAATGTGCCCTTTTGAGATTGTTTATGGTTTTCTACCTCGTGCATCTATTGATTTGCTTCCTCTTCCATCTTCGGAGAAGGTTAATTTTGATGCTAAGCAACGTGCTGAATTGATATTAAAAATGCATGAGTTAACTAAAGAAAACATTGAGAAAATGAATGCTAGATACAAGCTTGCTGGTGATAAGGGTAGAAAGCATGTTGTGTTTGAACCAGGAGATCTTGTTTGGTTACATCTACGTAAAGATAGGTTTCCTGATTTGCGCAAGTCTAAGTTAATGCCACGAGCTGATGGTCCCTTTAAGGTTTTACAGAAAATTAATGATAATGCATATAAACTTGAGCTACCTGCAGATTTTGGGGTTAGTCCCACATTTAACATTGCAGATTTGAAACCTTATTTGGGAGAAGATGATGAGCTTCCGTCGAGGACGACTTCAATTCAAGAAGGGGAGGATGATGAGGACATCCCTACTAATGTTACACCCATATCCTCACCAACTACACATACTGGACCAGTTACTAGAGCACGTGCACGTCAACTAAATTATCAGGTACTTTCGTTTCTTGTGAATCCTTCTATTGTTCATGAACATATGATGCTGCCTAAATTAGATACTTTTGTTTTGCTTATGAATGAAGGACCTAGCATGGACAAGAAGGATGGTCATTGGAGCGGGATCAAGCATGGAGAAGAAGGTGCGCGCGCGGGAAAGTACAGTGGAGCTTCCAGTGGTGATTATCACACTTTGAAGCCACCATAAGGCGCGCATGAAGTCTTGGACGAAATACGCGAGATGACACTTCATTATTTTCGTCCAAGGGCCATTATAGGTGCTGCGTCACCTTAATATTGGGCTGGGCCCATGTAATTTCGAAATACCACATTATAGGTTGTTTTTAGAGTCCGTATGTGTGGGGAAACCGAGTTAGGGTTGTTTTCGGACCCCACCTCCAAGGGGCCACGAAATTCCCCTCTGTTCCCCCATATATACAGCCCTTAGGGCGTCGTTTAGACTTGGGTTTTAATTAGATTTAAGTTAGCCATAGCCGCAACTTCGAGCTCTTCGTTTGTGTCATCCGACCAGGCCAAGACCTCATTGGAACCCCAACTTTCGTAATCATTCATCTTATATTCGCAATATCCAGATTGCAATTCTTAGTTCTTGCTTGTTCTTCGATTGCTTGCAGGAATTAGACCTTCGTGGTCAGGTTGATCGTGCATCCGCGGGATCAATAACCTCTCGGAGTTGGTTTAGCGATCGCTAAGGCGCAACGTCTTCGCACGTTCGTAGTCGGATCGTGAAAGTCGTCTCCACCATAATCGATCTCCACCATCTCATCGAAACATCGGGACACCTTCGCCTCTATCAGATCGAAAGATCGAGCATGAGTCACATGGATGATGTTATTGGCATGATGGCCTACCTTGAGAATATACTGATGGTCGTGTCACACGGGGGAGGTATAGTTCTCAAGGATTGTGTAATTACTTAGAATAAACTATGAGGGATGTTTGTCTGAGTGGGAGTTCTAGAATTTTTTTAAACATGAACTCCTATTATGAACTTAATCTTCATGTCTTAGCAAATATCATTGTAGATAACCAATGTTTATAACCATGGCCCTTTAGTGTGATGTAGAACTTAAGGAAAATGGGTCTTACTTCATTGATGTGTACCAACACCGTTAGAGACATACTCATTACTAATGACTTGTTAAAAAATAATACGAGAACTGCTAGGAGATACACCGGATAACTCCGCAATTGAGGAAGATGATGATGAGTATCGTATTCATCGTCTCTTATTCAATGACTGTCCGATACACCATACTTCATTCTATGGAATCTGAATTGTGAATGCATGATTAAGACACCAACACTTATGACGTGCTAGGTGATCTTAAAAGAACTAAGTCACAAATCAGAGTAATGGAATATGAGTATATGGACGGGGTTTCTTTCAACCATGGTGGAAGGAACAACCTGTTGAGAAAGTCACTTGGAAAATGTATAAGATACATGAACACCTTGTGTACAACTTGGACTACAGAATGACTGGTTACTTTGCGATAACTGGGGAGTTGCATTCGCTTCCTCCCAGCTACAAAGACCGCGTCTAGACTATGTCATGAAGGAGAATCGTTCACCTGTCATGATGTCATGGTTAAAGTTGTGAACTTTAAAGGTAGAACCAATGCAGGAATAGTCATTGACAGAGAAAGTATATTTGATACACGGGTTATAAATGTCTTTCCCTACAAAACACTGATTGTGGTTGATTAAGTATTCGATGCTTGAACTCACTGCTTAAAGAGTGGCTTGGAAGGGATGAGGTGACAATGTGTGCTGACGGTAATCAAGATAGTTGATGGTCGACAACACTCTCCCTCTACATCTATCATTTGATTAGTATATGAATAAATTTATGATCGTTTGAGTGTGAACCTTATTAGTGTGTCTTGCATCTCGCGAAGACAATTATTCATATTAGTGAGAAACAAGTCAGTTTTTCTCCTTTTATGAATGATATCTTTTATGGTCACATTATGATTATGAATGAGTTATTCTTATATTGATGGTAGTAGTTTGATCATTTATAAGAAATATTACAATGCCAAGAATTATCCAAACTTAGTAATGACACTACCGTTTAAGTCATGATTGGTTTGATGAAGTCTTGAGATACTTGATCTCTTGACACATGCAAACCATGCCTCTTTATGTGAGATGACTGAAACCTCGCATTCTGGTAAAACAGAGTTTGCGATGACTGTTGCATATCATACATAGTGATGTATCATAATTTAGCATGTAGTGAATTTCATTATTTCGTCAACTTCAGATGTGGACTTAGATGAATATGTGTTTTCACTAATGAAACATAAGTCTGGGATAGTTTGATGTGATCAAAGGGATTTCAGAATGAAGATGGGTACTAAATTAACGAGAAAAACAAGTCTCTACGATTTGATCAAAGAGACAAATGTTTTGAGTTAGCCTTCGGCATACGGACTTGTGTGAAAGTTGTTCCACAAATTACAATTCTTGGAACACTTCAATATTGTTGATGTTCCTGAACATTATAATCATACTCTATTGGATAGTGTATGGTATAAGTTATCTCTTACCGAGTTACGTTATTATTGTTTAGAGTTATTAATTTAATAAGCAAACACTCACTTCAGTATAGGGAACCATCTGAGTTCGTGGAAACCAACACTATATAAGTTATGGAGTGTCATGGTTTCTAGGAAAATAATTTATGTGGTAAATTATTTTTGTAGTGTATCCTTAGTCAACTATGGATGCATCTTCCGCAACTAGGACCAAAGAGCAAAACTTGTGTTGCTAAGTTTGGTGTTTGTCAAGAAGTGTTCTTGATGAATGTGTTAATGGAAGAAAGTGAAAGTTCAAACAAGGTAATTGACCATGCCTCCAGATGTCAGAGTAGCGCAATGGAATATGTTCCGAAACCAAAGCTCTACAATTAGAGGAGAAAATGATGATAGTGATCATGGTGTTTCGGTTGAAACTTTTACTGAACAAAGTAGGATTCAAGAATACATATTTGCCCTTGTGCGAAGTAATATTCATGATTCACTTGTCAACTTAATGGAACAAGACATAGCTACGAACTACGAAGAAGCGATGGTGGACCTAAGTACAAGAAATGACTATGAGTCATGGAATCCTATATTGAGTTACATTTAAGATTACATGAATCTTATCGAGTAAAGAGGTTACTTGATATTCTCAATAACTTCAAGCTTATAAGGAAGAAATGTGAACATCAAAGGAATACATCAAGATCGATTTGTCATGAAGGATGTTTCTGAAAAATTCAAAAGGTTGACTACAATAGTAGCGATGCTTGAGTCAATAGGATTATCACTACGATTGATCCAAATTGTTATCAATACCGTGATTTCCTCAAATCCTGCATTTGAAGAAGGGTTGTAATTGGTACAACGAGAAAGTTTTTGGAAAACATATGGATGCTAGTGTATCGTAACCAGAATTCTCGATTTGATGGATGATCAAAGGATTTTGGACTTAGAAAAAATATCGAGGAAACATGCATTTGCATGAAACTGAGTGGGAGATGAATAGTATCCTAAACCTAATATATGGACGACATATTTTGAGTGGGAGTTATGGGAGTATTATCCTGAACTTAATATGTGGGTGACATATTTGAGTGGGAGCTATGTGGATGTTATCCTAGTCTTATATGTGGACGACATATTTGAGTGGGAGCGTGACAACATTCTCATATATAACATATGGTGAATGATGTAGTTGGTATTAATGATTATTGAAAATCTTTCATGAATGAAGTTAAGAATTGAAAATCTATTAAGATAGATTAATGCGTTTAATATCATTGAGTCGGAATACTTTCCTGGATAAGATTCTGAAGAAGTTCAGAATGGGACAAGTCAAGAAGGTAGTTCTTACTTGTATATCCAAGAGAAGTATCGAGTTAATCTCAGTACAAGAACAATGGTTAAATGATGGTTAAATGAAAGAAATGGATGTGCTACATCCTCTATGCCTCTGTCATAGGTTCTTTCATATAAAAACCAAAGTTTTGTACTCGACGTAACGTGACCCAAGTTCTTAGTAAGAAGAACATGTTGTGATATGATTTATGAGTAAATCATTGAACAAAGAGTTAAGTTTATCCTTCAGTATCTGGGGAGAACTGAGGATACATCTCTAAATTGTAAAGGATAGTGGACTTGACCATAAATTTTATGCTGGTTCAAGTTCTGACACTAACCTGGAAAATTGAGATATCATACTAATAAATGCCTAAGTTGAAAGAAACATGGTTAGACATCAAAGTTGCATACAATGCACTAAGGATTAAATCTACAATGATATGGCTACTTTAGAAGTGGCAAGAGTTATATTTTGTCTTAAGAAGTTCGACTTCTGACTGAGTGAGTTTCAGTGTGCATGACTATGGGAAAGTCCGCGTGACCCACCGGATGTCATTGCTGAAACACAAACAAACGAAGTCTCACTCTACCGCCGAATATATATATATATACCTCATCATTATAATAGATAATGAAGTAATATCAAACTAGGTGACATTAATGATTTGCAAAAGACATACGGATCTGAATGGTACCCAGACCGTTGATACAACCTTTTCCACAAGCAAGCATGATCTATAACCATATACATGATATGGAGTTATGATCCAACGAAAAAGGAAACTAGATTATTTGTACTCTAGTGCAAGTGGGAGACTGTTGGGAATGTGCCCTAGAGGCAAATAAAATATGTTTATTGGCGTATTCCATTAGTTCATAACAAGTTTTATACTGTGCTATAACTGTATTAGGCGGAAACATTAATACACGTGTGGTATACAAACAACCAGGTCCCTAGTTAACTCTAGTAAACTAGTCCATTGGGCAATTGATGATCAAGGTTTCCTGATCATGATATGTGAACAGTCTATTGACAATGGGGTCATGTCATTGGGAGAATGACATGATGGACACACCCACCAAAAGTTTTGCAATGTGATCCAGTCACATAGTTCAACATTGCGATAACTATAAACGTAGTGACCCGATCCTTAAGACCGTGATGATCATACATAATTGCTATCTACCAGGATGCTTTGAGTGCATTAACCGTTACACTGAAACATGGTAACCATAAAGGTGTATCTTGGGTATTCCGAAGTAGATATGTTGATGAGTATGCAAATAGATCAAAACGGGATTTGTCATCCGAGTGACGGATAGGTACTCTGGGCCCACTCGGTGATATTACATCATAAAGATTGCGCAATCATGTGACTAGGTCACGGGGTTGTAATATCACGGGAACGAGTAAACATGTTTGTCGGTAACGAGAATGAACTAGGTATATTGGATACGGACGTTCAAACCTCGGACAAACAAAGTACCATATGAAAAAGGGATCAGGACTCAACTTTAACGGTTCAAACGATGAAGTTAATTCGATGGAAGCGTAGGGGCTCATCAAGGATTGTAACCAGATCCCACATGATGTTCATTGGTCAGAGTGTCTGATCATGTCTGTTGTTTCCCGAACTGTAGGGTGTCACGCTTAAGGGTATTCGACGCAATAAGGATTGATTCGGGATGATCGATGAAATAAGAGAGAACACCGGAATTGTTCCGGGAGGTGCCGAAAGTTGTTCTGGATATTTTGAAAGGTTCAAAATAATGTTTAAATATGTTTATTATTTAATTAACAGAATTAAATATTAAAATATGATTAAATATAATTAAAAATGAATTAAATGGCATATAACGTAAGGAGGCCCATTAGGGGAAGGAGGGAGCTCCCCCTTGGGTCAAGGCGCCAAGGGAGGGAGCCCACCTCCCCTAGCCGCACGAAACCCCCCCTCCCTAGGGTTTAGTCCCACATGGTGATGAGGACATCCCTACTAATGTTACACCCATATCCTCACCAACTACACATATTGGACCAGTTACTAGAGCTCGTGCACGTCAACTAAATTATCAGGTACTTTCGTTTCTTGCGAATCCTTCTATTGTTCATGAACATATGATACTGCCTAAATTAGATACTTTTGTTTTGCTTATGAATGAAGGACCTAGCATGGACAAGAAGGATGGTCATTGGAGCGGGATCAAGCATGGAGAAGAAGGTGCGCGCGCGGGAAAGGACAGCGGAGCTTCCAGTGGTGATTATCGCACTTTGAAGCCACCATAAGGCGCGCATGAAGTCTTGGACGAAATACGCGAGATGCCACTTCATTATTTTCGTCCAAGGGCAATTATAGGTGCTGCGTCACCTTAATATTGGGCTGGGCCCATGTAATTTCGAAATACCACCTTATAGGCTGTTTTTAGAGTCCGTATGTGTGGGGAAACCGAGTTAGGGTTGTTTTCGGACCCCACCTCCAAGGGGTCACGAAAATCCCCTCTGTTCCCCCATATATACAGCCCTTAGGGCGTCGTTTAGACTTGGGTTTTAATTAGACATAAGTTAGCCATAGCCGCAACTTCGAGCTCTTCGTTTGTGTCATCCGACCAGGCCAAGACCTCATTGGAACCCCAACTTTCGTAATCATTCATCTTATATTCGCAATATCCAGATTGCAATTCTTAGTTCTTGCTTGTTCTTCGATTGCTTGCAGGAATTAGACCTTTGTGGTCAGGTTGATCGTGCATCTGCGGGATCAATAACCTCTCGGAGTTGGTTTAGCGATCGCTAAGGCGCAACGTCTTCGCACGTTCGTAGTCGGATCGTGAAAGTTGCCTCCACCATAATCGATCTCCACCATCTCATCGAAACATCGGGACACCTCCGCCTCTATCAAGTGGTATCAGATTTCCAGGTTGCTCGGTGAGATTTACCAGTTTTCGCAGTCTAGATTGGTTCTGTTTTTCATACCTACAGTCCACGAAAAAGCCAACAAAAAAAAATTAGGGTTAGATCATCACGTCCCAAAACAGTCCGAGCCTTTGTCCAGTTTTCTTTACAGTAGTTTGCATTGTTGAATTTGCGGTTGCATCGTTGTGTCGAGTTGCTGATCTTAGCGTCTAGTTCCCTTAGAGTTTCGAGTTCTGATCACAGTTTGTCACGCCGCCGCAGCACAGTAGTACACCACCACGTTCCGCCAATCCGAGTCCAGATACACCACCACGTTCCGCCAAGCAGAGTCCATACACACCACCACAACCTACCGATCCGAGTCTAGTTTCCATCACCCGTTCGGTTTGTGATATCTCCGTAGCCAGAATAGTTTTGAGTTGATTAGAGTCGGATTTCACCAATCTTTTGTCGTACGTAGAAGAGGGTGATTTCCAAAAAAAAAAAAAAGAGAGAACAAAAAATTCAGAGTGTGCTTCACAGTTGTTACGTGCCGCGCCGTGCTTTCGTTGGTGTTTTAGGCTCGCGTCTCTAGTACGGTCTAGCCTAGGATCAGCACAGTACCGACGTTGAGTGTTTATTCAACTTTGCATCTCTGTTTTGATTACTGTTGAGCTTTTTGCTACCATATTTGTCAAGCCTACCTACAGCTCCACATATATTCTACTTCGTGCGTTTTGACACCTCCTGGCCATCGCTCTACCATATCTCTGAGAGTTTTGACCCGTTGGTTGTACATCACCACCTGCTGCTAGGTAAGAATCGGTAAGAACGTAAGAAAAGCTTGACGGATTTGTGCTTTCCACCACCCCACATCCATCCCATTAGTAGAAGTAGGATCATATTCCTGTGTGTTTTCTATTTCTGCTAACCATGCCAGGATCACATGATGAAGTGGCGCGGGATGCACCCGATTGGGAGAACATGACAAACAAGGAGCTACATGATAAATTTGCACGTATGATGTCTCAACAGGTGCAGGACATCGAGACCAGATTTACAGAGGCGATTGATGGCACGCTTTCCAGAGCAGTTTTTAGGCCAGAAATTTCAGGGGTAAAAAAATTTCGTGCCCATACGTTCCTTAGGTCCAGAAACTCGTTTTGAGACGTTCGCCACCATAGTGATTTTTCCGCACTTTTTCAGCCCCCGCAGTCCCGCATCGCCAAAAAAAAAAAAAAAAAAAAGCAAAAAAAAAAAAAAAGAGAGGAAAAAAAAAATCAGAGTGTGCTTCACAGTTGTTACGTGCCGCGCCGTGCTTTCGTTGGTGTTTTAGGCTCGCGTCTCTAGTACGGTCTAGCCTAGGATCAGCACAGTACCGACGTTGAGTGTTTATTCAACTTTGCATCTCTGTTTTGATTACTGTTGAGCTTTTTGCTACCATATTTGTCAAACCTACCTACAGCTCCACATATATTCTACTTCGTGCGGTTGACACCTCCTGGCCATCGCTCTACCACATCTCTGAGAGTTTTGACCCGTTGGTTGTACATCACCACCTGCTGCTAGGTAAGAATCGGTAAGAACTGAAGAAAAGCTTGACGGATTTGTGCTTTCCACCACCCCACATCCCCTTAGTCGAAGTAGGATCATACTTCTGTGTGTTTTCTATTTCTGCTAACCATGCCAGGATCCCATGATGAAGTGGCGCGGGATGCACCTGATTGGGAGAATATGACAAACAAAGCATTACATGATAAATTTGCACAAATGATGTCTGAACAGGTGAATGACATCGAGAACAGATTTACAGAGGCGATTGATGGTGTGGAGAAGATGATCGACACCAAGCTCGACGCCAAGTTTACTGAGTTGCTCGCACGCTTACCTATACAGCCTGCGGCCGCTCCAGCACAGCCACCGCCACCACGACGTGCACGACGTATTCTGTTTCCGGGCGGACAAGCTGCTGGTGCTCCTGCTGCTGCTGCAGTTACTGTTGCTGCTGCCTCTGACGTCGGCCAGGACGACAACTACGAGGGTGATTACGAGGAGGAGGTGGAACAAGAAGCGGCCTATGAACAGCCAGCTGGACGTCCACGTCCCAACATTCGCCACGGTCGACACCAACCACCCCCTCAGGTACGCGATGATGAACATGTGCCTAAACTTAAATTGAATCTTAAGCCGTTTGAGGGTAGATATATTCCTGATGCTTATCTTACTTGGGAGTTAGAAACTGAACAACGCTTTACATGTTTACAATATCCTGAGAATAGACGTGTTACTGCTGCTGTTTGTGAATTCACGGGTTTTGCATCTATTTGGTGGTCTGAACATTGTAGATTGCATGCTAATAATATTCCAGCTACTTGGGCTGCTTTAAAAGATGCTATGCGTACTCGCTGGGTTCCTCCTTATTATCAACGTGAATTGCTACAAAAATTACAGCGTTTGAGACAAGGAAAAAATTCTGTAGAGGAATATTATCAAGAATTACAAACTGGATTGATTAGATGTGGCCTAGTAGAGGATAATGAAGCTATGTTTGCACGTTTCATAGGTGGCTTAAACAGGGAGATACAAACTATTCTAGAATACAAGGACTATGCTACTATTACTCGTTTGTTTCATCTTGCTTGTAAAGCTGAACGTGAAGTGCAGGATCGACAGGCCGCTACGAGACCTAACTTTTCTGCAGGACGAAATACATCATGGACATCGCGTGGACCTTCTACATCCACACGTCCTGCTGCTCCACCCTCTACTTCAGCCGCTCATTCTTACAGGGAGCCACCAAAACAGTCAGCGCCACCATTCAAGGGTGCACAGAGTGGTCCAGCGGCAAGTTCTTCTTCATCCATGGCTTCCACAGGGCAAACACGAGATCGTGATATTAAATGTCGCAGGTGCCAAGGTGGAGGTCACTTCGCAAAAGACTGTCCCTCCAAGCGTGTGATGATTATTACGGCGGATGGTGGGTATGAGTCAGCGAGTGACTATGATGAGGAGACTTTAGTTCTCATTGCTCATGAGGAACAGGGTGCCCATGATGATGCTCATGATATAGAGTATATGACTCCTGATGATGCAGATAAATACGCTAGTTTGGTTGCTCAACGTGTATTAAGTGTGCAGGTAACGAAGGCCGAGCAAAACCAGAGGCATAATTTGTTCCACACAAAGGGAGTGGTGAAAGAACGTTCGGTTCGCATCATCATTGACGGAGGGAGTTGCAACAACTTGGCTAGCATGGAGTTGGTGGAGAAGCTATCTCTCACCACAAGACCACACCCCCATCCGTACTATATTCAGTGGTTTAACAATAGTGGTAAGATTAAGGTAACGCGTTCTGTTCGTGTGCACTTTAGCATTGCTGCATATGCTGATTATGTTGATTGTGATGTGGTACCCATGCAAGCATGCTCTCTTTTACTTGGTAGACCATGGCAATTTGATAGGAATGTTGTACACCATGGTAGGACAAATCAGTTTACTCTAGTTCATCAGGATAAAAATATTGCTTTACTTCCTATGTCTCCTGAACAAATTGTGAAAGATGATCTTGCTAGAGCTAGTAAAGCTAAACAGGAGAAAAATAAGAGTGAAAATGAGATAGCAGCCAAAGAATTTGAGCAACAACATAAGACTAATAGCAAATCTTCTTCTGCTGTGTCTAATGAAATTAAATTGACTAGTCCAACTTTGCTTGCTACTAAAGTTGATATTTCAGATTTGGATGTTAGTCAATATGTGTGCTATGCTTTTGTGTGCAAAGAAGCTTTGTTTTCATTTGAGGAATTGCCTCCTTCTTTGCCTCCTGTTGTCACTGACCTTTTGCAGGAGTTTATTGACGTCTTTCCACAAGACGTACCACCGGGATTACCACCTATTCGAGGGATTGAGCATCAGATTGACTTAATTCCCGGTGCTTCACTGCCCAACCGTGCGCCATACCGTACCAATCCGGAGGAGACAAAGGAGATTCAGCGTCAAGTACAAGAGCTACTCGATAAAGATTTGAAGCCTTATTTGGGAGAAGATGATGAGCTTCCGTCGAGGACGACTTCAATTCAAGAAGGGGAGGATGATGAGGACATCCCTACTAATGTTACACCCATATCCTCACCAACTACACATATTGGACCAGTTACTAGAGCTCGTGCACGTCAACTAAATTATCAGGTACTTTCGTTTCTTGCGAATCCTTCTATTGTTCATGAACATATGATACTGCCTAAATTAGATACTTTTGTTTTGCTTATGAATGAAGGACCTAGCATGGACAAGAAGGATGGTCATTGGAGCGGGATCAAGCATGGAGAAGAAGGTGCGCGCGCGGGAAAGGACAGCGGAGCTTCCAGTGGTGATTATCGCACTTTGAAGCCACCATAAGGCGCGCATGAAGTCTTGGACGAAATACGCGAGATGCCACTTCATTATTTTCGTCCAAGGGCAATTATAGGTGCTGCGTCACCTTAATATTGGGCTGGGCCCATGTAATTTCGAAATACCACCTTATAGGCTGTTTTTAGAGTCCGTATGTGTGGGGAAACCGAGTTAGGGTTGTTTTCGGACCCCACCTCCAAGGGGTCACGAAAATCCCCTCTGTTCCCCCATATATACAGCCCTTAGGGCGTCGTTTAGACTTGGGTTTTAATTAGACATAAGTTAGCCATAGCCGCAACTTCGAGCTCTTCGTTTGTGTCATCCGACCAGGCCAAGACCTCATTGGAACCCCAACTTTCGTAATCATTCATCTTATATTCGCAATATCCAGATTGCAATTCTTAGTTCTTGCTTGTTCTTCGATTGCTTGCAGGAATTAGATCTTTGTGGTCAGGTTGATCGTGCATCTGCGGGATCAATAACCTCTCGGAGTTGGTTTAGCGATCGCTAAGGCGCAACGTCTTCGCACGTTCGTAGTCGGATCGTGAAAGTTGCCTCCACCATAATCGATCTCCACCATCTCATCGAAACATCGGGACACCTCCGCCTCTATCACATGGGAAGGGGAGGGATGGTGGCACCCCTCCTTGGCCTATACAAGGAGGCGTGGGGGTGCCTTTTTTCTACACACAATTTGATTTGAGAAAAGTTTCTCAGATCTTTCTTCTCTCTCTTTCTGCTTCCTCGAGTGGACTGCCCTTGTTTGGAGTCTACACTTGGTTGGGGTTTCTCCACCATACGCACGCCGTCGTGCTGCTGGAATCGGGATCCAAATCCATCTTCTTTCCGCTGCTCTTCTGGTTCGGAACCCGGAGGGAACGTCGGGTACACCGTATGCGTGTAATCCCGCGAGGCGCTACACTTGTGGTGCTCCTTCATCGTTGAGGTCGTGTCGCGACGTCTTCACCGACAACGTTCCGACGGGGACGTAATCCCGTCATCGGTCTTCAAGGACCGGGTGGCCTCAGGAGTCATCGTGGATCTGCGCGGCATCGGGGATTGCCGGTACGACTACATCAACCACGTTCACGCGGGAACGTTTCCCGCTTAACGAACTACATACTGGTATGTGACCAATTCCCTCCGTTACTTGCATCGCCATAGCATAGGTCTTGGGTTCGGGACGCGTAGGTCATGAAAAATTATTGTTTTCTGCCCCGTTCCCCAACATTATTCCCATCTGAATTACGGTTTAAAAGATATTGATTTTCAAAGATTTAATCATTTTATAGAATTTAGGGAATCTCTTTTATTATTTAAACTGACATTATCCAAAATCTTATCCAAAACAGTATACAAGGGGGACCCACATGTCATAGGCACAAAACTAAATAATGATTATTTAAATTAATCAAAGGTTAATTAGAAGTAGACCCCACATGTCATAGTCTCATATTTAAATTAGTAGATTCGATTAAACAGAGGTGGGGCCCATGTGTCATACACCACACTTATCTATTAGATTAATTTTAAATAGAAATTAACTTAAGTGCAAGGGCCCCATTGTAAGTCTCTTGGGGGGGGGGGTTAAAAATATCCATGTTTAGATAGCAATTTAATTAGGGTCATGGGGCCCAAGGGTCAGTGTGCTTACGGGGGGTTAGCCACTAACCACCTAACGGGTGGGTCCCGCCAGACAGTAACCCTGGTTGTCGCCGGCGAGGCCATGATACTTCCAAAATGCATCACTATTTTATATCATAACTAACCTCTATTCATTGATATATTACCTATTCCATATTATGATGATGTTCTTATAGTGTTTTGGATTATTTTACACAGTTTGCAACTTTCCGGTGCCGAAACAGCAAACGTAGGAATCAGCGGGGAAAAGTGCCCATCAAGTGGCCATATCAGCACATCTCCAAATGACCTGAAATAAACGGGGTGTAATATTCAGAAGATATAACGAAGACTGGCTGAAGGCCACCCGAAGGGGGCCACCAGGGCTCCAGGCGCCCTGGTGGTTCGGCCACCCCCTAGGCCGCGCCACCTGGACACCTGGGAGGTGGGCCCCTCTCTCGGGACCCCCCCTTTGGCCTATATCTCCATTGTGACCTAAAAACGCCAGAACGAGAAGAGTTTCTGGAGTTCCACCGTTGTTTAGTGGAGGAAACCTACAGAGAAGAAAAGACCTTTCCGGCGGGTGGATTCCGCCGGGGAGAACTCCTCTCGGAGGGGGAGATTCTCCTCATCATCATCACCATCGTCACAGGCATCATCGAGATAATCATCAACATCATCCTCACCATGAGCACCAACTCCATATTCATCCCATCTCATCTCACCATTGCAATCCAAGTTGTAACTTGTACTATCCATCCCCTCTACTCTACCGGTGTTGATTACTCTTTGTGGTGAATGTTATTGAGTTTTGTTGGAGAATTATTGTTATGACCAGATTGTTTATCATATATTTATCACCACTGATCATGATCTCTTTTATGTCTTGTGAGTAGTTCTTTTAGTTCTTGAGGACATGGAGAAGTCTAGTTGTTAGTAGTCATATGATGTTGAAGTAATATGTGTTGTTTGATATTTAAGTTGTGGTGTTATTCTTCTATTGGTGTTGTGTGAACGTCGACTACACAACACTTCGCCTTTTTTAAGGACCTAGGGGATTGCATTGTGTATAAAGTATGCTTATGGTGGGTTTTCGGAGTGACAGAAACCTGAACCCCAGTTCGCACACTTTTGCAAGAGGGATTGTTGGACCCCTAAAGTTTATTGCTATGGTTAGGCTTTGCCTTAATCTCTCTCTTGTATTTGCGGATGTTTGCAAGAGGTTTAATCATAAGAGTGTTCTTATCTTAGTCTAGAAAGTGCACTAGCATAGGTCCACCCACACAACACTTATCAATACAAAACATAGTACCGATACGGAATATGGAGAAGGCAGATGACTATCTCTAACGTGTGTCCCCAAGATTTCTTTATCCTTTATAAGTTTAGATCCTTTGGCTTATCCTTTGCACAAAAGGACTGGGCCACCTTGCTGCACCTTCTCATAATTTATTTTATTTGCTTTTACCCTCTTATTGCTCATACCAGAAAACCCATAAAAAATTACCTTTCAGTACTTGCAGTTATTCCTATCTCAAGATCATGTCAATACCTTCTGCTCGTCGTTAGGTTCGACACTCTTACTTATCGAAAAGGCTACGATAGAACCCCTACACTTGTGGGTCATCAAGAGCATTTTCTGGCGCCATTGTCGGGGAGCGTAGCGCTATTGGTAAGTGAAAATGGTAAGGAAACTTATATATTGTAAGTGCTGATTTTATTTGTCTGTTGTTACTATTAGTCACTATGGACAACTCTGCTCTTGGTACTTTGCTTGCGGGTAACCGCCCCACCATTACTATGGTGGAGAAGGCTCGTCCACCTACTGAAATTGTGCCCTTTAAAATACGAATTGGTAATTGATATGCTGGAGATAGAAATCCAGGTAAACACTTGCTATATCTTTCACAACTATGCTCCTTATTTAAGTTTGCAGGCATATCGATGGACTTTGTTATGAGAAAATTATTCTCTCTATCATTAAAAGATAAGGCATGGGATTGGTATAGGCTTCTTGATAACTCTCATTTACTAAATTGACAACAACTTATGCCTCTCTTTAATGCAAAGTTTTATCCTCTTCATGAAATACATCGAGACAGGAACTATATTTTTAAATTTTGGTCTCGTCACGGAGAAAGCATCGCCCATGCTTGGGGGATATTGAAGTCCCTAATGCTCAAATGCCCCAATCATGAGATCCCCAAGGAAATTATTCTTACAAATTTTTATGCAAGGCTTTCTCGTCAAGATAGGGAGATGCTTGATGCCTCCTCTAGTGGGGTATTCCGCACCAGAAGCGTTGAAGAAAGGTGGGATCTTATTGAAAGGATCCAGAAGAAATCTGAAGATTGGGAGATTGATAAAGGTATTGAACCCGTTATAAATTATGAGAATGATTACATTGAAGGCTATGTCAAAACTGATTACTTCAATACCTTTTGTGTTAAGATTGGTCTTGATTCCCAACTTCTGATTAAATTTTGCAAAAACTTTGCCTCTCATATGGATTCCTCCAAAAAGAAAGAGGATCAGCATCATAAGCCCTTTAAGGAATTACCTGTTGATATTCATGTTACTGACCCTATCTTGCCTGCAGTTATATATGAAAATCCCCCTTTTCCTGCAAGGATGAGGGAGCATTCTTTTGCGGCAGTCATATTAAATAAAAGTGAGAGAAGAACTGATGAATCTGAGGACCAGATCGAGGTCGATCCTCAGGTTGCATTGGTTAAAGATCTTTTTAATAGTGATACTATAGATTCCAAAATAAATTTTTGTATTGTTTCCACTAACCTTGTCACAACCAAGAATAAAGGCCCAATTTCAGGTACTCCAGTAGTATCTGTTAAAATAGGAGATCACACTTATTATGGGTTTTCCGATTTGGGATCTGGTGCTAGTGCTATTCCTTATTCACTCTATCATGAGATCATGGCTGAGAATTCACCTTGTGAACTTGAAGAGATTGATGTTACTATTTATCTTGCAAACAGAGAAACCGTCTCTCCTATTGGAATTGTGAGAGATGTTGAAGTCTTATGCGGAAAGGTAAAATATCCTACAGACTTTTTAGTACTTGGTTCAATGCAAGATAATTTTTGTCCTATTATATTCGGTAGACCTTTTCTCAAAACTTGTGGAGCTATTATAGATTAAAGGAAAGGGAAAGTATCTTTTGAATTCAATGGTGAGCCATATGAATTTAACTTTTCAAAATTCTCCAAATAAACTTGTGGTGCTGATTTTCCTAGTAATGATAAAATTATTGAAGATATTGGTTCGATTACTATACCTCCTAACGATCCATTGCAGCAATATATATGGAGGACCACGAGAATGATATGCATATACAGGGAAGAAATGAATTATATGAAGCTTTATTGAGACAACCCGCTATCCTGAAGCACAACCTTCCGGTTGAACCTTTAGGAATTTTATCACAACCCAAAGAAGACCCGGTGTTCGATCTCAAGCCTCTTCCCGATACGCTCAAGTATGCTTATTTAGATGAAAAGAAAGTATATCCTGTTATTAGCAATTCTAACCTTTCAGGATATGAAGAAGGGCGATTATTGGAAACCCTTCGTAGACACCGAGATGCTATTGCATATACCCTTGATGACCTCAAGGGTATTTGTCCATCTATTTGTCAACATACTATCAAACTTGAGCCCGGTGCTAAACTAGTTGTTGATCATCAATGACGGTTGAACCCAAAGACGAATGATGTTGTGAGGACCGAAATCCTCAAGGTTCTAGCCGCAGGTATTATCTACCCTATAGCTGATAGTAAGTGGGTATGTCCAGTGCATTGTGTTCCCAAGAAAGGAGGCAGAACTGTTGTTCCTAATGATAAGAATGAACTATTCGCTCTGAGAATTATTATTGGATATAGAATGTGTATTGACTACAGGAAGTTGAACAAGGCGACAAGGAAGGACCAGTACCCATTACCGTTCATCGACCAAATGCTTGAAAGGTTATCCAAAAACACCCACTTTTGCTATCTTGATGGATATTCTGACTTCTCTCAAGTTCATGTTAACATTGCTGATCAAGCGAAGACCACTTTTACTTGTCCTTTTGGTACTTATGCTTACAGACGTATGACTTTTGTTTTATGCAATGCCCCTGCTATTTTTCAAAGGTGTATGTCTGCTATCTTTCATGTTTTTTGTGAGGAAATTGTTGAGGTCTTCATGGACGATTTCTCTGTCTATGGAACCTCTTTTGACCATTGTCTCCACAACCTTTATAAAGTTTTGTAGAGATGTGAGGAGACAAACTTGGTAGTCAATTGGGAGAAGTGCCACTTCATGGTCAACGAAGGGATTGTTCTTGGCCACAAGATTTCTGAGAGGGAAATCGAGGTGGACAGAGCCAAGATCGAAGCAATTGTGAAGATGCCCTATCTTAGGGACATCAAAGATATTCGTAGTTTTCTCTATCATGCTGGTTTATATAGAAGATTTATTAAAGACTTTTCTAAGACTTCGAGACCCCTGACTAATCTTCTCTAGAATGATATTCCTTTTGTGTTTGATGAGGATTGTAAGGAATCCTTTGAGGTTCTTAATAAAGCTTTAATAACTGCTCCTATCAACCACCTGACTGGAATTTACCTTTTGAGATTATGTGTGATGCTAGTGACTTTGCTGTTGGAGCTGTGTTAGGACAAATGGTTGATAAGAAATTGAATGTTATACATTACTCTATAAAGACCCTTGATAGTTCTCAAAAGAAATATGCTACTACTGAAAAGGAATTTTTAGCAGTAGTGTTTGCTTGTGATAAATTTAGAACTTATATTGTTGATTCCAAAGTCATTATTCATACTGACCATGATGCTATTAAGTACCTTATGGAGAAGAAGGATGCCAAACCTAGACTTATCAGCTGGGTTCTTCTTCTTCAAGAATTTGATTTGCAGATTGTTGACAGGAGAGCGTACAATCCCATAGCGGACAACCCCTCCAGGATAGAAAATATACCACATGATTCTAGTCCTGTTAATGACAGTTTCCCCGATGAACAATTAGCTGTTTTGAGAATACAATCTATTTCTGATCCCTGGTTTGCAGATTATGCTAACTTTATTATTACCAATTTCTTACCTCCACGTTTAACATTCTAGCAAAGGAAGAAATTCTTCCACGATTTGAGGTATTACTTTTGGGATGACCCACACCTTTTCAGAGAATGTGGAGACAGGATCGTGAGGAGATGCACACCGGAACATGAGCAGAAGGATATCTTGAGGGATTCTCACGATAGTCCCTTTTGAGGACATCATGCCGGTGAGAGGACCACACACAAGGTTCACCAATCAGGTTTTCATTGGCCTACTCTCTCTAAATATTCTGAAAAATATGTTTTATCTTGTCATAAGTGTCAGAGAGTTGGTAACATTAGTATGAGAAATGAGATGCCTATAAATTATTCTCTAGGTATTGAGCCTTTTGATTGCTCGGTTTTTGATTTTATGGGTCCTTTTCCTCTTTCGCACAAGTACACTCACATTCTAGTAGCTCTTGATTATGTAACCAAGTGGGTTGAGGCAATCCCCACTGAGAGTGCTGATAATAAGAATATTTGAAAATGCTCAAAGATGCGATCTTTCCTCGGTTTGGTGTACCAAGGTACCTCATGACCGACGGAGGATCACATTTTACACATGGTGCTTTTAGGAAAGCTTTAGCAAAGTATGATGTTAACCATAGGATTGCTTCACCCTACCACCCTCAAACGAGTGGGAAAGTTGAGCTCACAAATAGGGAGAATAGACAGTGAACAGTTCTAGAAAGGACTGGTCCAAAAAGTTGGGAGATGCCTTGTGGGCGTATAGAACTGCTTATAAAAATCCCACGGGCATGTCTCTTTTATAAGATGGTGTATGGCAAGGCTTGCAATTTGCCGTTAGAATTAGAGCACAAAGCTTTCTGCGCTGTTAGAGAGCTTAATGCTGACCGAAAACTTGCTGGTGAAAAGCGTCTCGTGAACTTGACTTCTCTAGATGAGTAGAGAAGTGAAGCTTATGAGAGCGCGAGAATGTTTAAGGAAAAGGTAAGGAAATGGCATGATAGGAGAATCTTGAAACGTGAATTTAATGTTGGTAATAAAGTTTTGTTGTTTAGATCTCGTTTTAGGTTTTCTCCAGGTAAATTACTTTCCAGATGGTAAAGGACCTTTTCACATCGAAGAAGTCCACCGCTTCGGTGCAATCAAGCTTAATAATTTTGAGGGCACCAAACCTCACGTTGTGAATGGGCAAAGATTGAAGCATTACCTGGAAGGAGACCCTGTCAATATGGATGTGGATAAAATACCCACGACCACTCATGAAGAACATGTTGCACCCCGGATTCAGACGCCAGCAGGAGCAGAATAAGAATATGTATGTAATACGGTAAGAAAACTTCACGAACATCCATAAAAGTCATGCATTACGTGTTTTTGAAAATTTAGGAAAATTCGGAGCTGAAGTGGAACCGGAAACGAGCTCCAGGGCCCCAAGGCGACCTGGTGGCGCGGCCTGCTCCCTGGCCGCGCCAGGAGGCCGCCTGGGAGCCCCGGAGTCCGTGTCCGACCCCGCATTGGCTTGTTACCTTCCTTTTGTTGCAGAAATTTTTGCTACATATTTTCCCGGACCGTCTTGCGATTTCGTGCGTTCTCTTTTCGATCTTTTGTTGCCAGGAAAACCTTCAGCAAAACCTAGGTGCCTTGGTTCCCCAAGTTCCCCCAAGGACAAGTTCCTCGTCAACGTCATCAACCCGTACATCGCAGAGGTGAAGAGGCATCCTCAAACACTTTGGGTGGGGGATGGTGCCCTTTACCAAGAAGATCTGAAGGGACCGGTCATGGAGGGAGCACCAAGGCCAGGCTGTAAGAAGTGGATCAAGAAGTCTTCAAGTACAAGCTGATGATCAAACGTGGTGTTGGAGCCAACTTTGACATCATCACCAAGCTGAAGAAACAACATGAAGAGGAGCTGAAGGAAGTGCAAGCAAGAATATCTGCACTGGATGCCAAAGTGTTTGATCTTCAAGGACACATCTATGACCTCAAAAGCCAGAACTGTGTGTATGAACTAAAGTTTTTGCGCATGGGATTATCAGTTCAAAGAAGGATCTCGGAGACTGAAGAATCTTGTGTGGAGGGAGGACCTCTACCTTGGAAGCTTTGCACCAAGGATTACCTGAGAAACAAGAACAAGGATGATGAGTAAAATCTTCATTGGGTAATGGCACCCCCTTAGCTTGTTCCAAGCTTGGGGGAGTGCCCGATATCTATATCTTTATCTTTGTTGTTTGTGGTCAAGTTTAGTGTCGTATCATGTCTAGGAAAGTTATTTTATAAAATAGGTGAATGCATTGAGCTCTATCACTCCTATGTGGAGAATTTTGTATCCGTTAGTGTGAAGTGTCTATGATGGAATATTAATGAGAAGTCTATTGGTTTCTTCGTTGCACTCGGTATTCTCTTCATGCAATCGACCTTATATGATGATTCTTATGGGAGTATTGATCTTATATATCAGGTATGGCTTTGAAAACTTTATATAATCTTGGCAAACATAGCTTTGGTCATAACAACAAGCATGAGTTTTTCTAGTAGCGACATAGCCAAAACCTTTATGTTCTTATGCTTGAAGTGTTATGTTGACAAGGAAGACAACTTGATGTTTCATGCCAATTCTTAATGTATACTTTATATGGTTTTGCATCCAAGTCAACATCATTTGTCTGCTTTTAAAAGCCTTTGCTAGCCAAACCTTGTAATAAGCAGGAATACTGCTTTTGCACCCATACCTTGAAACGTCAACCTTCCATAGAGTCCACCATACATTTCCTATTTATGGTATTTCACCGCCACTTCTAAAGTATATTATTCATGTGCTATCTTTAAACCTTCAAAATAATATACCCCTTGTTTTGTTCCTATGTTTTAGCTCATGAGGAAGTAGTAGGTAATTCATGATCTTCTTATGCTAGACATGTTTTATCTTGGGATTGCATGTCTAATCTGCAAACCCCTAATATGAGGAGGAACTAGCATGAGTGCGCCCATCTCGTAAAATAAAATACAACAAACATACCCTCCTTCACCCTTTATTCATGAGAAATCTGAAAACTTTGGCAGTGATAAACAAAGGAGGTTAAGGGGATGTGATCCTCCCCACTTGGGAGTCGTTCCTCGAAACTTGCCCAACATGAGAAGTAATTGGGTTGATGAATTATGCGCCTCTCAAAATCTTATTTTATAATCTTTATTGATTTCAAAACCTCTACAAGCTCTAGCACGTGAGTTTTCCCTACTTCCCTCTGCGAAGGGCTAAGCCTTTACTTTTATGTTGAGTCAGTAAACCCACTTCTTTCCGGCCCACAAAGATCAGACACCTTATGTTGAGAAGAGATGCATGCCTTTATATCATTTCATTGATAATTGCCATTTTACATCTTTGTTGACATTGTCATTAAGATAAACAAGTTGTTTGTTGAGCCTTGCTACATCAAACATCTTCCTTTGTGTTAGCATTTTCACTTCCTAACTAACATGTTCTTTCAAAAGCTTCAAATGATCTCATCAAAATATAAAGGAGAGAGTAAAAGTTAAAAGTTATTAGTTGTTCTTTGACCAAAGGACATGTTTGCCATGATTTGATGAGTTTTCTCGATCCTAATTTTGATTGTAATTGAAATGACTCTTTCATAAGGGCCATATGAGTCGAGATTGCTGTTGAGGATGCTTGAGTTTAGTAGGAGGAAGTATGATGCTTCTTGTCTGTATTGTTATTATCGACACTTCACTCTCTAAACTTGTGGACAGGTTTACCGAGCTCAGTATTCGCTTGGGGACAAGCGAGGTCTAAGCTTGGGGGAGTTGATACGTCCAAAATGCATCACTATTTTATATCATAATTTACCACTATTCATTGATATATTCCATATTATGATGATGTTCTTATAGTGTTTTGGCTTGTTTTACAAAGTTTGCAACTTTCTGGTGCTGAAACAGCAGACGCAAGAATCAGCGGCGAAAAGTCAAATCAAGTGGCTGATATGTCCAAAACGTATCTATAATTTCTGCTTGCTACATGCCTCTTTTGTGTGATATTGCTATGATATTGATGAATTTTCATACACTTTTGATCATATTTGGACTAACCTATTAACTCAGTGCACCCCAGTGCCGGTTCCTGTTTTCTGCTGTTTTTCTATTTCAGGTTTCCCCCATATTAAAAGTGCACCAAAAAATCGGGAAAAATCAAATAAAAAATCAGCGTTCCGAAGCTTCCGGATTCACCGAAGAAGGGCCAAAGGGGCCCCACCTGGTGCCTAGGCGGCCAGTGGGCGTGGCCCAGGGCTTGGCCGCGCCGGGAGGCCGCCTAGGCGACTGGTGGCCCCCCTGGTGCCCCCTTTGGCTCCTATTTATTCCCCCATCGTGAAAACCCTGATTCCGGACCCGTTTTCTCCAGAAGCAATTCCGATCTCCGCCGTCATCGCCGACAAGCTTCGGGGGACCAGAATTCCTGTGCCGGCACCCTGCCGGGACGGGGAAGTGCCCTCGGATTCATCTCCATCGACGTTGCTTCCTCCCTCCATGATGCGGGAGTAGTTCCTCCCCGGGGCTGAGGTTTCTACCAGTAGCTATCTGGTCTTCTCTCTATCCCATGATGTGATCTTGATTGTGATCATAGGCTATGTTAATCTAGGATGATCCCATGATGTTTCCCTTTCTTCTATATATTGGATTGATGTACTCACTTGATCTTATCTAGTATAATCCCCGAGACCATGGTGACAGCGGTCTATTAGACATGGTTCAGAAGAATATTTTCATGAGTGATTTCCTCTTTTGTGTGTGGATTGAAGATTGAGAGTCTCTTGGTGCTTGTCTTTGACTATCCTTTAGATATGTTGTGGTGATTGTGGTACTCTCTTTGGATGGCCGCGGTGACATTGGGAAATTCATAGATGAGAACTACGAACTCTGAGGTGTGCTTTTGTAGCCCTACCCAATTCTTGTCCTCTCTTGACCACAAAGGAATGACCTCCAAGTACGTCTCCATTGCATGTTTTTTGAGGAATATTATGTGATTAGACTATGTTAATGTTGTTGGGAGTTTCCACTAGTGAAAGTATGAAGCCTAGGCCTCGTTTCCACCATTGCAATACCGTTTGCGCTCACGTTTACTACTTGTTTTCTTGCTGCACTTTTTATTACAGATTTATATTACCAAACTTTGCTACACCTATCACCTATATGTTACCATCTCTTCGCCGAACTAGTGCACCTATACAACTCCTAGTTGTATTACGTGTGTTGGGGACACAAGAGACTTCTTGTATCTTAATCGCAGGGTTGCTTGAGAGAGACCATCTTCAACCTCTACTTCCCTGAGTTCGATAAACCTTAGGTCAACCACTTGAGGGAAATTGCTGCTGTCCTACAAACCTCTACGCTTGGAGGCCCAACATAGTCTACAAGAATAGAAGCTTGCGTAGACATCAAGCTATTACTGGCGTCGTTGCCGGGTAGACATCATGGGGTGTAATTTTCAGACCTTTCCCGAGTACATGATGTATTCCATGTGTCACAACTCAGGCGTTGCTTCAAGACCCCATCCGCAAAGTCGACAATGAAACGCTTGATCTCCAAGATGAACTTTCTTATTGAGAGTACCTTGTTCGTATTCTTGATTCAGCAGAGCGTGTCACTCATCGTCAAAAGATCAGGTTTCTCAAAGTGCAATGGTCACATCACTCCGAAAAAGAAGCAACATGGGAAAGAGAAGATCGCCTCCGTGCCGAGTACCCCTCCTTCCTCCCGACGACTTCTGAATCTCGGGGAGAGATTCTTTTGAGTGGGGGCGAGTTGTCAGAACCCTAATTTGGGTAAGTGCTAGGGTTTGAGTGCCCCTTTGCATCATGTGAAAATTTCAAAAGAAATTCAAAAATGGGGAAAAGAAAAGCCCTAAATAATTTAATTCAAATGGCCAGATAAAAAGATGCTCCAAAAATCACTGTGATATTTTTGAAAAGTCCTAGAAATAAGTGAGATCACATATAAAGTGGAGTGGGTCCCACTCAAGGCTCACTGATTTTTCAAATATATTATAAGTGCCTTGGAAATTAAATAAAAACCCTATTTGAATTGAAATTCAAATAATTTGAATTTCAAAAATCTTCAAATCTTGGGATTGGCTAGTGTTATGTCATGTAAGTGCATATAAATAATTTGGGGATTTTATAAAATGTTTTCGTATTTTTTTATCAAAACAGAACAAATGTCAGAAAATTAAAACAGAAAGAAAAGGGAAAGGAGGCCTACCTGTGCTTCTGGCCAAACTCAAGCCTGCCCACCACCAGGCCGGCCCAGCCCACTCCCTCCTCTTGGCGTCTTCCTCCCTCGGCCGCGAGCAGCTCGGTGGCCGGCATGCACGCCGTCGTCGTGGCCGCCGAGGCCACGCAGCTGCCTGCCCGCCCACGTCCTCACGCTTGGAGGCTTCTGGAGCACGCCCCCGTCATTTCCCCCTCTATCTGCTCAATCTCCCTGCCTCCCCTCGTCGATTTCCTCACGGACTGAAGTTCGCCGGAGAGCGCCACCGTGGCCAACGGCCCTCCCGCTCCTCTCCAACTTTTCCAGCAGCACCACAGCACCCGCGTTCGTCTTCTCGAGCACTCAATCGAGCCAGGGAGCCACTAGAGACGACGCTAGCCTCACCGAGAAGCTTCGGCCGCCGTGGAGCTCCGACGAATAATTCGTCACCGGCGCAGCTCCTCCGGCCTCGACGACCCCGCCGTTCGCTCCAGGGTGAGCTCGCCGTTCTTTCCCCTCACCTCGCGCTCATCACCGTGCCCCGCAACGCATTTCGCCATGGTCAGTGCCCGGCCGCCGCGCCCTCTCGTCGCTGGCGTGCTCTCCGGCCGCCCCTTGGCCCCCCCATGTGCGCACCTTGAAGCGGACGTGCACGAGGCACCTCCCAGTGGTCTCCCCGTGCCCAACCGTGGCCAGGAAGCCACTCCGGCGAGCCTCCGCCATCTCGGCTGGCCACCGGCGGCTAACCGCCGGCGCGGGCGACGTGGCCACCATTAGGGGGCCTAATCCCCCTGTTAATTGACCCCAGGTCAATGAAAGGTGGGCCCCCGAGCCCTAATTTTAATCCAGGGATTAATTAAACCGGGGTTAACCCCCTCTCCCATTGACAGGGCTGGCCCACTGGCCCGAGCCCCTGTGACATTACCCCTGCGTCATGCTGACGCCATAAATGGAATAAAGAATTAAAAATAATCCAATAAATTACAGAAAATAGTTTAAACTTCATAAATTCATAGAATATTCATTTTAACTCCAAATTAAACAAATAATATATGAAAAATTATCAGAAAAATGCAAGGATTATGAATATGCAACTTGTTTCTATGTTTGACCATTTTAAATTGGGTGAACAGTAGAAAACATGCATACGGTATATTTTGAATTTCAATTTGATGTTTGAATTTGCATTCCAAATGCAATACACTTCAATTAAGATGAATTTGCCACAAACCAGTACCATTCACATCATGGATAACCTTATCATGTGTATGTGCATTTTACTTCCGAAGTTGTCCCCCCCTTGTTGATGATTGTTCCTGATGACAGACGTTCCGAGACGGTGATCACCCCCGAAGAAGAAGAAGTTCGGTAAACCCCGTATATCGTCAGCAAGGCAAGCAAACCCCATTGATCATGTCTATAAAATCCTACTTCCCTCTCAGTCTCGCTTATGCATGTTTAGGAGATCACCGAGACACGTTCTTTCACATAGTTGAACCCATTCCGATGCATGACCTATCATTTTGTCACCGTATTAAGCAAACCACAATCCTAGCAGATATAGGAGTTGAATGATGAGCATGTGGCCCCTACAACTGTTACTGCTTATTGCTGCTTAGTGATACAATGAGGTTACATTGTTTGTGAGTCGGAATGGATACTCATAATGGTGTTGATGATAACGTGTTGGTGAATCCACCCTAAACAAAGGTGAACGATGAGAGGCTGTGTAGGAGTACACAGTGGGTTGTCTCGTCGAACACTGCCCTAGGCCCCGAGTTCCTGTTTTGTGATTCAAGACAAAGAGTATGACCACATGTAGGGTTTATGGGAGCCCCGTTTGGCCTCTTTATGTACCTGATCCGGTCCAGGAGTCACACTAGATTCGGGCTTTCCATTTGACTTAACCATAGATATGTGGGTGGAACTGTGAGGTAGCGAAACCATCTGTCAAAGGTGGCGTCTCGGTCCCTTGCATTATCTGAGTCCGTTTCGTATAACCGGCCGGACTCTCGAGCGGTAACAAACTCAGGTAATCAACTCCTGGATTAGAGAAGGTGATGTGACGGTAGTGCCTTGGTTTCATCCACGTCCGACACCCGCTTGAAGGGTGACAAGAACGAGGCGATAAGTGATGACACGCATGTGAAGATGTACACCCCTACAGGGTTAATAAACTATTCGAATAGTCGTGTCCGCAGTTATAGACTACTTGGAGACCTTTACTTGATCATAGAAAACTTGAATGGATACTTACAAAACTCGCAAGATAAGCATGAGTGTTATGGTGTGCTTCCTCGTGGGGAAGTCAAGGAAGTATCCATAGTGGTGTATTGGTTGGAGACTTGGTAGTGGACTCGTGTACGCTTCTTACCTCAAGTCTGGTACTCGTAATTCAGGACTAGCCAAGTCAAAGCTGGCACTTCTGCATGTGGAAACCCCACCTCCTTTACCTTGAAACTTGAGCAGGAGTAGTGTAGTTCTGATGTAAGTCTTGCTGAGTACGACTTTGTACTCACGTTTGCTTATTCTATGTTTTAGATGAGAACCCGGACCCCGATGGACTCACCTTCGTGAAGCTCGACGTTGACCTTGGTAGTATAGTTCCAGACAGCAGTCTGGTCCCTCGTGGAAGGGCATGTTTGTTGTACAAGGCTTCTCTAAGCCATTTGTTAAACTTGTCTGTACTCAGACCTAATTTTCTTTCGTTGTATGATGTAATGATGATCACAGACATATGATCTTTGTATGCTCTATGTGCAAGTCAATAAAGATACACTTTGTAGAGTTATGTGATGGTACCTGCTGTTCATACTAGGCATGTGTGCTGCGTGTATGTTTATAACATGCATGTCTTAGTATGGGTTTTCGAGACCTTAGTTGTGATCTGCTGGCGGTCTTTTATACACCAAGTGGCCCTTAGATGTGCGCAGCTTGGGGCATCGCGATGCGATTGCTCGTGACTCTGTCACGTGCACACTTTGTTGTATGATCGAGCCCGCCCTAGACCCCGACTAAGTGATCGGGCTGGAGTAAGTCTATGTAAGAGTTAGGATTCAATTGATAACATGGTTGAGGCAACTTGTCTATGAGTATGGGATTCACCACCCATAAGCATTTAGACTTGTGAGCGGACGATGAGGACCCATATCATTTGATCATCCGGCCTGGATGGGATGCCCCTCACGTTCGATGCTTTCCGAGAGTGTTCTGTGCTTGGCCTTATCTGCTTAGACAAGTGGGTACGGCTCTCGGCTCTCCATGTGATTGCATCGTGACTGGAATTACATACGCATAACCCCGGGTACCGACGCAAAGGATCTAAACTTATAAAGTCTAAAGCGTTCTTAGGGACACACGGGAGAGATAGTCATGTGCCTTCGCCGTATTCCGTATCGGTACTATGTTTTTTATTGATAAGTGTTGTGTGGGTGGAACTATGCTAGTGCACTTTCTAGACTAAGATAAGCACACTCTTATGATTAAACCTCTTGCAAACATACGCAAATACAAGAGAGAGAGAGAGATTAAGGCAAAGCCTAACCATAGCAATAAACTTTAGGGTCCAACAATCCCTCGTGCAAAAGTGTGCGAACTTGGGTTCAGGTTTCTGTCACTCCGACAACCCACCATAAGCATACTTTATACACAATGCATTCCCTAGGTCCTTAAAAAGGCGAAGTGTTGTGTAGTCGACGTTTACACAACACCACTAGAAGAAGAAAACCACAACTTAAATATCAAACAACACATATTACTTCAACATCATATGACTACTAACAACATGACTTCTCCCATATCCTCAAGAACTAAAAGAACTACTCACAAGACATAAAAGAGATCATGATCAGTGCTGATAAATATATGATAAACAATGTGGTCATAACAATAATTCTCCAACAAAACTCAATAGCATTCACCACAAACAGTAATCAACACCGGTAGAGTAGAGGGGATGGATAGTACAAGTTACAACTTGGATTGCAATGGTGAGATGGGATGGGATGATGATCTCGATGATGCCTATGACGATGGTGATGATGATGATCTCCCCCTCCGGAAGGAGTTCTCCCCGTCGGAAAGTGATGAGGACATCTCTACTAATGTTACACCCACATCTTCACCAACTACACATACTGGACCAGTTACTAGAGCACGCGCACGTCAACTAAATTATCAGGTACTTTCGTTTCTTGCGAATCCTTCTATTGTTCATGAATATATGATGCTGCCTAAATTAGATACTTTTGTTTTGCTTATGAATGAAGGACATAGCATGGACAAGAAGGATGGTCATTGGAGCGGGATCAAGCATGGAGAAGAAGGTGCGCGCGCGGGAAAGGACAATGGAGCTTCCAGTGGTGATTATCGCACTTTGAAGCCACCATAAGTTGCGCATGAAGTCTTGGACGAAATACGCGAGATGCCACTTCATTATTTTCGTCCAAGGGCAATTATAGGTGCTGCGTCACCTTAAAATTGGGCTGGGGCCATGTAATTTCGAAATACACTTAATAGGCTATTTCTTAGAGTCCGTATGTGTGGGGAAACCGAGTTAGGGTTGTTTTCGGACCCCTCCTCCAAGGGGCCATGAAATTCCCCTCTGTTCCCCCATATATACAGCCCTTAGGGCGTCGTTTAGACTGGGGTTTTAATTAGATATAAGTTAGCCATAGCCGCAACTTCGAGCTCTTCGTTTGTGTCATCCGACCAGGCCAAGACCTCATTGGAACCCCAACTTTCGTAATCATTCATCTTATATTCGCAATATCCAGATTGCAATTCTTAGTTCTTGCTTGTTCTTCGATTGCTTGCAGGAATTAGACCTTCGTGGTCAGGTTGATCGTGCATCCGCGGGATCAATAACCTCTCGGAGTTGGTTTAGCGATCGCTAAGGCGCAACGTCTTCGCACGTTCGTAGAGGCGAAGGTGTCCCGATGTTTCGATGAGATGGTGGAGATCGATTATGGTGGAGGCGACTTTCACGATCCGACTACGAACGTGCGAAGACGTTGCGCCTTAGCGATCGCTAAACCAACTCCGAGAGGTTATTGATCCCGCGGATGCACGATCAACCTGACCACGAAGGTCTAATTCCTGCAAGCAATCGAAGAACAAGCAAGAACTAAGAATTGCAATCTGGATATTGCGAATATAAGATGAATGATTACGAAAGTTGGGGTTCCAATGAGGTCTTGGCCTGGTCGGATGACACAAACGAAGAGCTCGAAGTTGCGGCTATGGCTAACTTATATCTAATTAAAACCCCAGTCTAAACGACGCCCTAAGGGCTGTATATATGGGGGAATAGAGGGGAATTTCGTGGCCCCTTGGAGGAGGGGTCCGAAAACAACCCTAACTCGGTTTCCCCACACATACGGACTCTAAAAACAGCCTATAATGTGGTATTTCGAAATTACATGGGCCCAGCCCAATATTAAGGTGACGCAGCACCTATAATTGCTCTTGGACGAAAATAATGAAGTGGCATCTCGTGTATTCCGTCCAAGCCTTCATGCATGCCTTATGGTGGCTTCAACGTGCGAAAATCCCCACTGGAAACTCCACTGTACTTTCCCCCGCGCGCACCTTCTTCTCCATTCTTGATCCCGCTCCAATGACCATCCTTCGTGTCCATGCTAGGTCCTTCATTCATAAGCAAAACAAAAGTATCTAATTTAGGCAGCATCATATGTTCATGAACAATAGAAGGATTCACAAGAAACGAAAGTACCTGATAATTTAGTTGACGTGCACGTGCTCTAGTAACTGGTCCAGTATGTGTAGTTGGTGAGGATATGGGTGTAACATTAGTAGGGATGTCCTCATCACCTTCGCCTCTATCAGAAAGGTCTTTTCTTCTCTATAGGTTTCTTCCACGGACTAGCGGCGGAACTGCGGAAACTCTTCTCGTTCTGGGGTTTTTAGATCACAATGGAGATATAGGCAAAAGGGGGTCCCGGGAGTGGGGCCCACCTCCCAGGCGGATAGGTGGCTCGACCTAGGGGGTGGACGAACAACCAGGACGCCTGGAGCCCTGGTGGCCCCCTCCGGGTGCCCTTTAGCCAATCTTCGTTATATCTTCTGAAAATTACAGGGGTAGTTCAAGTTGGTAGGCAACTTCTCCACGTTTGGCTAGAATGCGGAAAGGTCCGATGTAACGTGGGGCCAACTTTCCTTTGATACCGAATCGTTGGGTTCCCTTCAGAGGAGTAACCCGAAGGTAAGCCTTCTCATCAAGATTGTAGCTCTCTTCTCTATGATGACGATCATAGTAGCTTTTCCGACGAGATTGAGCGGCTTTCAATCGATCACGAACAATGCGAATTTTCTCTTCGGCTTCCATGATCATATCCGCTCCAAAGAATTGTCTTTCACCGGTTTCTGACCAGTTCAAGGGTGTTCGACATCGTCGTCCATAGAGGAGTTCAAAAGGAGCCATGTTCAGACTAGATTGATAGCTATTGTTATAAGCAAATTCGACGAATGGAAGAGATTTCTCCCAATTCTTTCCGAATGAGATAACACAAGCTCTGAGCATGTCTTCCAAGATTTGATTAACCCTTTTAAGTTGACCGCTAGACTGAGGATGGAGAGTTGTACTAAAGGAGAGATGAGTTCCCATATCATTCTGAAAGCTTCCCCAAAATCTAGAGGTGAGAAGGCTACCACGATCAGAATTGATTTCCAAAGGAACACCGTGAAGAGACACAATTCTAGAGACATACAAGTCCGCTAACTGACTAGCAGTTATAGACTCGCGATCTGGAAAGAAGTGAGCAACTTTGGAAAGTCGATCAATGACCACGAAGATGGCATCATTTCCTTTCTGAGTTTTCGGAAAAACGGTGATGAAGTCCATACCGACTTTGTCCCATTTCCACTCGGGTGTAGGAAATGGTTTAAGAGTACCAGCGGGTATTTGGTGTTCTACCTTAACGCAACGACAAACATCACATTCGGCAATGAACTTAGAAATTTCTCTCTTCATCCTAGTCCACCAAAATCTCTGGCGTAGATCTCGGTACATTTTTTGCTACCGGGATGAATTGAGAGGGGTGTGTCATGGGCTTCTTTGAGGATTAGTTGCCTTAGATCCCTATTCTAAGGTACTACCAAACGATTTTCAAAGAATACCGTTCCTTTACTATCTGTGGAAAAACATTTAGCAACTCCGCTAGCAATGTTCTCCTTGATCCGGCGAACACCTCGTGCACGCCTTTGGGCAACTATGATTTGATCCTCAAGGGTTGGTTTCGCCACCAAGTTGAAAAGAGATCCACAAGGAACAATCTCGAGGTTGAGCTTTCGGAATTCCTCATGAAGAAGTGGTTGATATTGTTGTAACGTGAGGTTGTTACAATACGACTTACGACTTAGTGCATCAGCCATGACATTGGCCTTGCATGGGGTGTTAGAAATTCCTAAGTCATAATCTTTTATCAACTCTATCTAGCGTTTTTGCCTGAGATTAAGATCTGGTTGGTTGAATATGTATTTGAGGCTTTGGTGGTCGGAATAGATCTCACAACGGTTACCAAGGAGGTAATGTCGCCAAGTCTTCAGGACATGAACTACGGCAGCGGGTTCAAGATCATGGGTAGGATAGTTCTCTTCATGTGGACGCAACTGGCGTGAAGCATAAGCTACCACATGTCTATCTTGCATAAGTATGCATCCTAACCCTTGCCGTGAAGCATCACAATAGATCTCAAAATCCCTTTTGGTGTCTGGAGGCGCAAGTACGGGTGCAGAAGTCAATCTTCTTTTCAGCTCTTGAAAGCTTTCCTCGCACTTGGGAGTCCATTGGAATTTCTTATCTTTCTTGAGGAGTTCAGTTAGAGGCTTTGCAACTTTGGATAAGTTCTCAACGAAGTGGCGAAAATAGCTTGCTAAGCCAAGAAAACTCCTAACTTGCTTAACCGATTCAGGTGGAGTCCAGTCAAGGACGGCCTGAACTCTCTCGGGATTGACAGCAATGCCTTTGGCAGAAATCACGTGGCCTAAGTAGGTCGCTTCTGGTAGCCAAAATTCACACTTGGAGAACTTAGCATAAAGGTGATGCATTCAAAGTTTCATCAATACCAACCTAAGATGTTGTGCGTGCTCTTCTTCGTTCTTCGATTAGATGAGAATGTCATCAAGATAAACCACAACAAATTTATCTAGGTACTCCATGAAGATTGAATTCATTAAGCGCGAGAATGTGGCGGGGGCATTGGTTAAACCGAAGGACATGACGGTGTACTCGTAAAGACCATATCGAGTAGTGAAAGCCGTCTTGGGAATGTCCTCATTTCGGATTTTGATTTGATGATAGCCTAATCTCAAATCCATCTTGGAAATGACAGAGGATCCAGCAAGTTGATCATAAAGATCATTGATCCTGGGCAGTGGGTACTTGTTCTTTATCATCGCTAGATTTAGCGGGCGATAGTCTACGCACATCCTTTCTGTTCCATCTTTCTTCGTTACGAACAGAACGGGGCAACCCCATGGCGATGAGCTAGGGCGGATGAAGCCTTTTGCCAACGAAGCATCAAGTTGGGTTTTTCGCTCAGCTAACTCATGTGGGGCCATTCTATAAGGGCGTCTCGAAATTGGGACTGTGCCTGGTATAAGATCCACTATGAATTCTACACATCTGTCAGGAGGCATTCCTGGCAGTTCTTCAGGAAAGACATCCGGGAAGTCACGAACCACCGGAATATCTTCAAGGTCTGGAAGGGGAATCACATTCAAGGTATGCACCTGGATTCTAGAGCTGGGTGATGTGTAGTCAATGATCTGGCCTGAAGGATGGGTGAGTTTAACTGATTTGGCTTTACAATCAAGGAAAGCATTCTGCCTTGATTACCAATCCATGCCTAGGATGACATCAATGTCTGAAGACTTGAGGGCTATAAGAGAAGCAAGGAATACTAAACCCTCAATTGCAATTTGATTGCCATGGCTTACTCTATTAGTTTGCCATTAGGAACCAGGAGTTTGAATGATCATTGGAGAAAACATTTCTTCAAAAGGAAATTCATACCGAAGTGCATAACTCTCCAACATGAATGAATGAGAAGCTCCTGGATCGAAAAGAACGGAGGCGGGAACATGATTGACTGGGAGTGCACCAAGGACAACATCAGAAGTAGCAGTGGTTTCCTCAACAGAGATTTGGTTCACATATCCACTACTTGTGGCTGAAAGCTTTGCTGGGATGGTTTTGGTGGTGGATTTCTTTCAAGGCTTATGACTAGGTCGACGGGGTGCCACCAACACTGTAGGGCATTGTCGTAAGTAATGGCCTGTCAGGCCACACGTGAAACACATCCTGCCTGAATTGCTGGGAGCAGGATTACTTGATTGCACACCATCATTCCTAGGAGGAACAATGTGTTGAGGTGGATGGCATATATTGGATGGTGGTCTCTGAATAAAGTTTTGAGGTATGACACCAGTTGGAATCCATATTTTGCGTTTCTAAGGGGCTGAACTAGAAGAAGGAGAAAGCTCAAGCATGCTTGCGAGACTCTTCGAACACTTCATTGCCATGCTCAGCTCTAAAGGATTTGTTGACTAAATCCTCAAAGGTGGAAAATTCAAGGAGGTTGAGATCATGGCGAAGGATGGGGCTAAATCCCTTACGGAACCTTCCCTGCTTTCTGGCATCGGTGGTGATCTCATCTTGGGCATAACGAGCAAGACGGCTGAACTCTCTCACATACTCATGAATGGACATCTCTCCTTGAGTCAGATTGCAGAACTCTTCCTTCTTGCGCTCCATCAACTCAGCCAGAATGTGGTACCCTCGAAAGGCAACACAAAACTCCTGCCAAGTCACTACGTGACCATCTGGCTGCATAGCAACATAGTTCTCCCACCATTGAAGAGCAACACCTTCCAGGAAGTATACCACGAAAATAACTCGGTCATCGGGAGCAACATGTGCAGTATCAAGCTTACGCTCGATGGAACGGAGCCAATCATCAGCTTCAAGGGGCTCAGAAGAACATCGTAATACCGGTGGCTTGAGGAGGATGAAGTCCTGAATGCTCACAACCACATTGCTCGATGAGCTCCAGAAGGCGTGTTTGATCACGTCTATTCCGCTCGGCTTCCATCATGATTTCTGCCGCAGAAGGCGGTGGTGGAGGTTCATCATTACTTAGATTCCGATCACGGTCTCGATGGCGACGAACAGCACTACGAGTTTCACCTGACATCCTGTGTGATAAAAATCAACAATCAGAACAGGTTGTACGATGGAATCAAAGACAAGAAGGACATGATGAAGACGGAAAAGATTATAATCGAAGGCAATGACTCAAAGAAACACGGAACAAATCCGTCCGCATAACGGCTACACCAGGATGGAGAACAAGAAAACCTCGAGAAGATGGGACAGAACTAATTCAAGGAACTCAAAGACACGAAGACTCTGGACAACTACAACTGTCCTACGGCTACAAGGAAGCAATCAACGAGATGTTCTAGTCAGACATAGATGAGACTAGTCCTATCTTCCCGTAGAACAAGATGAGGGTGACTCAGAACTCAGATCGATGAGGATAAGGAGAAAAAGAAGCCTTATGTTGTTCCCATTATACCCAAGTAACTATATAACTATAGAATGCTAGACTCGACTTCAACTAAGGGTTTGAATAATCCTATAGATAGTCCTGCTCTGATACCAAGTCTGTCGGGACCTGGGGTTATGCGTATGTAATTCCAGTCATGATGCAATCACATGGAGAGCCGAGAGCCGTACCCACTTGTCTAAGAAGACAAGGCCAAGAACAGAACACTCTCGGAAAGCATCGAACGTGAGGGCATCCCAACCAGGACGGATGATCAACTGATATGGGTCCTCATCGTCCGCTCACAAGTCTAAATTCTTATGGGTGGTGAATCCCATACTCATAGACAAGTCGCCTCAACCATGTTATCAATTGAATCCTAACTCTTACATAGACTTACTCCAGCCCGATCACTTAGTCGGGGTCTAGGGCGGGCTCGATCATACAACAAAGTGTGCACGTGACAGAGTCACGGGCAATCGCATCGCGATGCCCCAAGCTGCGCACATCTAAGGGCCACTTGGTGTATAAAAACCCGCCTGCCAGATCACAACTAAGGTCTCGAAAACCCATACTAAGACATGCATGTTATAAACATAAACGCATTACACATGCCTAGTATGAACAGCAGGTATCATCACATAACTCTACAAAGTGTATCTTTATTGACTTGCACATAGAGCATACAAAGATCACATGTCTGTGATCATCATTACATCATACAACGGAAGCAAATTAGGTCTGAGTACAGACAAGTTTAACAAATGGCTTAGAGAAGCCTTGTACAACAAACATGCCATTCCACGAGGGACCAGACGGCTGTGTGGAACTATACTACCAAGTTCAACGTTGAGCTTCACGAAGGTGACTCCATCGGGGTCCGGGTTCTTATCTAAAACATAGAATAAGAAAACGTGAGTACAAAGTCGTACTCAGCAAGACTTACATCAGAACTACACTACTCATGCTCAAGTTTCAAGGTAAAGGAGGTGGGGTTTACACATGCAGAAGTGCCAGCTTTGACTCCGATAGTACTGAACTACGAGTACCATACTTGAGGTAAGAAGCGTACACGAGTCCACTACCAAGTCTCCAACCAATACACCACTATGGATACTTCCTCGACTTCCCCACGAGGAAGCACGCCATAGCACTCACGCTTATCTTGCGAGTTTTATAAGTATCCATTCAAGTTTTCTATGATCAAGTAAAGGTCTCCAAGTAGTCCATAACCGCGGACATGGCTATTCGAATAGTTTATTAACCCTGCAGGGGTGTACATCTTCACACGCGTGTCATCACTTATCGCCTCGTTCTTGTCACCCTTCAAGTGGGTGTCGGACGTGGATGAAACCAAGGCACTACCCTCACATCACCTTCTCTAATCCAGGAGTCGACTACCTGAGTTTGTCACCGCTCGAGAGTCTGACCGAAACGTACTCAGATAATGCAAGGGGCCGAGACGCCACCTTTGACAGATGGTTTCGCTGCCTCACATGTCCACCCACATATCTATGGTTAAGTCAAATGGAAAGCCCGAATCTAGTGTGACTCCTGGACCGGATCGGGTACGTAAAGAGCCAAACGGGGCTCCCATAAACCCTACATGTGGTCATACTCTTTGTCTTGGATCATAAAACAGGAACTCGGGGCCTAGGGCAGTGTTCCACGAGACAACCCACTGTGTACTCCTACACAGCCTCTCATCGTTCACCTTTGTTTAGGGTGGATTTACCAACACGTTATCATCAGCACCATTATGAGTATCCATCCCGACTCACAAACAATGTAACCTCATTGTATCACTAAACAACAATAAGCAGTAACAGTTGTAGTGGCCACATGCTCATCATTCAACTCCTATATCTGCTAGGATTGTGGTCTGCTTAATACGGTGACAAAATGATAGGTCATGCACCGGAATGGGTTCAACTATGCGAAAGAACGTGTCTCGGTGATCTCCTAAACATGCATAAGCGAGACTGAGAGGGAAGTAGGATTTTATAGACATGATCAATGGGGTTTGCTTGCCTTGCTGACGATATACGGGGTTTACCGAACTTCTTCTTCTTCGGGGGTGATCACTGTCTCGGAACGTCTGTCATCGGGGACAATCATCAACAAGGGGGGGGTACAACTTCGGAAGTAAAATGCACATACACATGATAAGGTTGTCCATGATGTGAATGGTACTGGTTTGTGGCAAATTCATCTTAATTGAAGTGTTTTGCATTTGGAATGCAAATTCAAACATCAAATTCAAATTCAAAATATGCCATATGCATGTTTGCTACTGTTCACCCATTTTAAAATGGTCAAACATATAAACAAGTTGCATATTCATAATCCTTGCATTTTTCTGATAAATTTTCATATAATATTTGTTTAATTTGGAGTTAAAATGAATACTCTATGAATTTATGAAGTTTAAACTATTTTCTGTAATTTATTGGATTTTCTTTAATTCTTTATTCCATTTATGGTGTCAGCATGACGCAGGGGTGATGTCACAGGGGCTCTGGCCAGTGGGCCAGCCCTGTCAGTGGGAGAGGGGGTTAACCCCAGTTTAATTAATCCCTGGATTAAAATTAGGTCTCGGGGGCCCACCTGTCATTGACCTGGGTCAATTAACAGGGGGTTTAGGGCCCCTAATGGTGGCCACGTCGCTCGCGCCGACGGTTAGCCGCCGGTGGCCAGCCGAGACGGCGGAGGCTCGCCGGAGTGGCTTCCCGACCACGGTTGGGCACGGGGAGGCCACTGGGAGGTGCCTCGTGCACGTCCGCTTCAAGCCGTGCACATGGGGGGGCAAGGGGCGGCCGGAGAGCACTCCGGCGACGAGAGGGCGCGGCGGCCGGGCACTGACCATGGCGATATGCCTTGCGGGGCACGGTGATGAGCGCGAGGTGAGGGGAAAGAACGGCGAGCTCACCCTGGAGCGAACGGCGGGGTCGTCGAGGCCGGAGGAGCTGCGCCGGTGACGAATTCTTCGTCGGAGCTCCACGGCGGCCGAAGCTTCTCGGTGATGCTAGCGTCTTCTTCAGTGGCTCCCTGGCTCGATTGAGTGCTCTGGAAGACGAACGCGGGTGCTGCGGTGCTGCTGGAGAAGTAGGAGAGGTGCGGGAGGGCCGTTGGCCACGGTGGCGCACGGCGGCGCTCTCCGGCGAACTTCGGTCCATGAGGAAATTGACGAGGGGAGGTGGGGAGATTGAGCAGAGAGAGGGGGAAATGACGGGGGCGTGCTCCAGAAGCCTCCAGGCGTGAGGACGTGGGCGGGGAGGCAGCTGCGTGGCCTCGGCGGCCACGGCGACGGCGTGCATGCCGGCCACCGAGCTGCTTGCGGCCGTGGGAGGAAGACGCCAAGAGGAGTGGGTGGGATGGGCCGGCCTGGTGGATGGGAAGGCTTGAGTTGGGCCAGAAGCACAGGTAGGCCTCGTTTCCCTTTTCTTTCTGTTTTAATTTTCTGACATTTGTTCTGTTTTGATAAAAAAAATACCAAAACATTTTATAAAATCCCCAAATTATTTATATAAACTTACATAGCATAACACTAGCCAATCCCAAGATTTGAAGATTTTTGAAATTCAAATTATTTGAATTTCAATTCAAATAGGGGTTTTATTTAATTTCCATGGCACTTATAATATATTTGAAAAATCAGTGAGCCTTGAGTGGGACCCACTCCACTTTATATGTGATCTCACTTATTTCTAGGACTTTTCAAAAATATCACAGTGATTTTTGGAGCATCTTTTTATCTGGCCATTTGAATTAAATTATTTAGGGCTTTTCTTTTCCCCATTTTTGAATTTCTTTTGAAATTTTCACATGATGCAAAGGGGCACTCAAACCCTAGCACTTACCCAAGTTGGGGTTCTGACACTTTGGCTTATCCTTTGCACAAAAGGTTTGGGCCACCTTGCTGCACCTTATCATAATTTACTTTATTTGCTTTTACCCTCTTATAGCTCATACCAGAAAACCCATAAAAAGTTACCTTTCAGTACTTGCAGTTATTCCTTTCTCAAGATCACTTGCCAATACCTTCTGCTCCTCGTTGGGTTCGACACTCTTACTTATCTAAAAGGCTACGATAGATCACCTACAGTTGTGGGTCATCAGGCCACCGTGAGGCTGGCGGTGACCGTTTACTCACCACAGTGCACCAAATCGAGGGCCATTGCTTCCCACATGATCCCCGCGACGTGCAGTGCTCATTCACGAAACAAGCGTGAACTGAGGCAGTCCAGGGCAACTGCGACACGCACCGTAGGGTCGGCTGAAGCAAAGACTCGGTAGAATCGGGAAATCAATGGGAAATTGATGTCCTCGGTTAGTGCTCCTCGTTGGTTACTCCAAGTGTAAGGTTAGGATGTAGTAGCAGCAAATTCCCTTAGACGAGGACTGTAACTTTTGTCGAACCAGGAGGTCTCCTAGGTTCAGCAAGTAGGTTTCTACTGCTCTAGCGCTAATAGAACACGTGGACCCGCACACAAACGCAAATAACTTTCCTCCCAACGAGTCAGAAAGGTCGTAAATGCCTCTGGTCTTGTTGTTTACAAAGGATCAAAACACAATGGTGGAAATTGTAGTAAATTGGAGCGGTGTAAACTATGGTGGAAATATGGATCGGGGTCCCATGAATTTCACTATTGATGTATGTTTCCCAAAAGATGAAAGAAACTATGTTGGGTGAACAAATTACAGCTAGGCAATTGACAGAATTATAAACGCACCACAATGCTAATTATGATACAAGAAAGTTAGAGGCTCAATCATGCGGGCATTACACCAAAACAAGTCGACCGTTTAACCATCAGGATCTACTCACTAATCATCCACCTTGAAATATCTATCCAAAACATCTCACTAGTATTAATTTGCGGAACCCCAGCCAAGTTTAGGATCAAAGCAACGAACAACTTCCTTATTAAGACTCTATGTGTAATGCAAGCAATCCTTGTAACCACGGTTACAAGAACCGCTGTTTTCTCCTTGGTGGCAACAACACATCCCCTAGTCTCAAGTGTCTGTCACTCAAGCTAGACATCGGGGGCCATGAACCCACAATCATGCATAACGCTCCCTATTGGAGTTACAATCTACTACTTGGCCAAATCAACAAACGTAATGGGGAACATGCAAGAACACTCAAGAGGTAAAATATAAAGGTAAACCAAATATATTACTCATCACAAACTGAACATAATCTCATAATCCATCGAATCCCAGCAAACACATCATAGAAAAACAGGAACTAATACATAGGTGCCTTGATCACTATAGGAAGCTCACAAGGGCTAAACATTGAAGCACAAGATTGGAGAGAAGACATCACATAGCTAATCGTCATGGACTCATGGTCCAAGGGGGCCTACCCACGACACATCCGGGAGGCGATCATGGTGGTGGAGAGGCCTCCGGAGGTCAATCCACCCTCCGGTAGGGTGCCGGGACAACTTCTCCTAGCGATCCCGAGATCGGAATCGTGGTGGCGGCATAACGAGGCTCCTCCTGAGGGTTTTTGGAGCATTGTGTAAATATAGGCCAAATGGGGCCCGAGGGGAGGCCCCACTTAACCAGGCGGCGCGACCCCCCTAGCCGCGCCAGGAGTGCGCCTGGCCAGGGGGTGGGCCCCCTCCAGCCCCTCTTCAGGCTTTTGTAGTCTGATGTACTTCTGATTTTTTACATAATTTTTCTGGAATTTTCCGAGCACTTTTATTTTTGACATTTTCCTGCAATGCACGGACAACAGTAGACAGAAACTGACATTGTCCACTGAATTAGTAGGTTAGCCCAAATATTTTGTAAATATATGAAAGTGTATCAAAACATATAGCAGTATTACCAATATAAGCATGGAACAAGCCAAAATTATAGATACATTTGGGATGTATCAACATCCCCAAGCTTAATTCATGCTCGTCCTCGAGTAGGTAAATGACAAAAAAGATAATATCCGTGGTGACAATCTAAAAACAAAGATTTGAACTTTAAAGTACATCAAGAGAGATATGTAATTCAAGTGAAGACAATAACAAGCAAGTTTCTATATCTAGTATTGAAACTAGTAAAGTAAGAACATAAAGGTGCAAGAGCTCTCGCTGTCCGTGACTCGAATGTCTCCCATCGGTGTTCCTTGTGCAAGAAAGTGGGAGATGGGATTATAGCATAGAAAACACTAGTAGTTGTTGAGAACTCAATCTACTAAAACCTCACACTTGGTCTCCTTTGAAATCTTATTATGACTCGTCCCCAGACCACTGGCCAGGTACAAGTAAAACGGATCCTCTCCCTTTCGATTTTAAGGACTCACGCAATGAATGAGCGCGAGCAAGATTAGTTGGAACTTAGGATGGCAAAGAGAATAAATGATGATGAAGGAAGACAAAAAGGTGTGAAAGGCTCACGTCAATGAGGACAATCATAGGAGAGAGAAAGAAAATGATAGATATGATGTGAGGAGTAGGGATTGCCATGCAACGGATGCACATGTGAGCTATGGGAAGCTCTCCAATGGAACTAGTGGGGGTGCATCCAACTTGCTTCCTTATGAAGACCTAGAGATCATTTGAGTAGTCTCATCATTGGAATATACAAGCCAAGGTCTATAGCGTAAGGGTCCCCACATAGTTATGCATGAATGATATGAAACTCTCTATGAAGTACAAATACTACTTTGGAGCACGAGTTTGTATATTTCAAAAGGAATATTAGTTTTGCCCCCTTCTCTCTTTTTATTTCTTTTTTCGTTCTCTTTTCTCTTTTTTTTGTGGCCTCATTGGCTCTTTCTATTTATCTCTCATTTGTCCTCTTTGTGATATTTTAATTTTGTCCTCTTTTGGGATGTTTTATTTTTTTCCTCCTTGGGATCTTTTGCTCACTTTAAGGGCAACACTCTATATTTTACAAGGATGTAGAAGATCAGACACTTTAAAAGTAATCAACATAAAGAAAAGTGAAATTAAATCATGATGTAAGCAAATTTATGCCTCTGCCAGTGTAGCAGGATATGCAATGATACTAGCTCGTCATGTAACATAAAGGACATGACGGTGTACTCGTAAAGACCATATCGAGTAGTGAAAGCCGTCTTGGGAATGTCCTCATTTCGGATTTTGATTTGATGATAGCCTAATCTCAAATCCATCTTGGAAAAGACAGAGGATCCAGCAAGTTGATCATAAAGATCATTGATCCTGGGCAGTGGGTACTTGTTCTTTATCATCGCTAGATTTAGCGGGCGATAGTCTACGCACATCCTTTCTGTTCCATCTTTCTTCTTTACGAACAGAACGGGGCAACCCCATGGCGATGAGCTAGGGCGGATGAAGCCTTTTGCGAACGAAGCATCAAGTTGGGTTTTTAGCTCAGCTAACTCATGTGGGGCCATTCTATAAGGGCGTCTGGAAATTGGGGTTGTGCCTGGTATAAGATCCACTATGAATTCTACACATCTGTCAGGAGGCATTCCTGGCAGTTCTTCAGGAAAGACATCCGGGAAGTCACGAACCACCGGAATATCTTCAAGGTCTGGAAGGGGAAGCACATTCAAGGTATGCACCTGGATTCTAGAGCTGGGTGATGTGTAGTCAATGATCTGGCCTGAAGGATGGGTGAGTTTAACTGATTTGGCTTTACAATCAAGGAAAGCATTCTGCCTTGATTACCAATCCATGCCTAGGATGACATCAATGTCTGAAGACTTGAGGGCTATAAGAGAAGCAAGGAATACTAAACCCTCAATTGCAATTTGATTGCCATGGCTTACTCTATTAGTTTGCCATTTGGAACCAGGAGTTTGAATGATCATTGGAGAAAACATTTCTTCAAAAGGAAATTCATAACGAAGTGCATAACTCTCCGACATGAATGAATGAGAAGCTCCTGGATCGAAAAGAACGGAGGCGGGAGCATGATTGACTGGGAGTGTACCAAGGACAACATCAGAAGTAGCAGTGGTTTCCTCAACAGAGATTTGGTTCACATATCCACTACTTGTGGCTGAAAGCTTTTGATGAGGACATCCCTACTAATGTTACACCCATACCCTCACCAACTACACATACTGGACCAGTTACTAGAGCACGTGCACGTCAACTAAATTATCAGGTACTTTCGTTTCTTGCGAATCCTTCTATTGTTCATGAACATATGATGTTGCCTAAATTAGATACTTTTGTTTTGCTTATGAATGAAGGACCTAGCATGGACAAGAAGGATGGTCATTGGAGCGGGATCAAGAATGGAGAAGAAGGTGCACGCGGGGGAAAGTACAGTGGAGCTTCCAGTGGGGATTTTCGCACGTTGAAGCCACCATAAGGCATGCATGAAGGCTTGGACGGAATACACGAGATGCCACTTCATTATTTTCGTCCAAGAGCAATTATAGGTGCTGCGTCACCTTAATATTGGGCTGGGCCCATGTAATTTCGAAATACCACATTATAGGCTGTTTTTAGAGTCCGTATGTGTGGGGAAACCGAGTTAGGGTTGTTTTCGGACCCCACCTCCAAGGGGTCACGAAAATCCCCTCTGTTCCCCCATATATACAGCCCTTAGGGCGTCGTTTAGACTTGGGTTTTAATTAGATTAAAGTTAGCCATAGCCGCAACTTCGAGCTCTTCGTTTGTGTCATCCGACCAGGCCAAGACCTCATTGGAACCCCAACTTTCGTAATCATTCATCTTATATTCGCAATATCCAGATTGCAATTCTTAGTTCTTGCTTGGTTCTTCGATTGCTTGCAGGAATTAGACCTTCGTGGTCAGGTTGATCGTGCATCCGCGGGATCAATAACCTCTCGGAGTTGGTTTAGCGATCGCTAAGGCGCAACGTCTTCGCACGTTCGTAGTCGGATCGTGAAAGTCGTCTCCACCATAATCGATCTACACCATCTCATCGAAACATCGGGACACCTTCGCCTCTATCAAGTGGTATCAGATTTCCAGGTTGATCGGTGAGATTTACCAGTTTTTCGTAGTCTAGATTCTTTCTGTTCTTCATACCTACAGTCCACGAAAGAGCCAAAAAAAAATTAGGGTTAGATCATCACGTCCCAAAACAGTCCGAGCCTTTGTCCAGTTTTCTTTACAGTAGCTTGCTTTGTTGAATTTACGGTTGCATCGTTGTGTCAAGTTGCTGATCTTAGCGTCTAGTTCCCTTAGAGTTTCGAGTTCTGATCACAGTTTGCCACGTCGCCGCCGCACCAGTAGTCATCCTACCACGTTCCGCCAATCCGAGTCCAGATACACCACCACGTTCCGCCAAGCAGAGTCCATATACACCACCACGTCTCACGAGTCCGAGTTGAGTTCCACCATCAGTACGGTTCCTGATATCTCCGTAGCCAGAATAGTTTTGAGTTGATTAGAGTCGGATTTCACCAATCTTTTGTCGTACGTAGAAGAGGGTGATTTCCAAAAAAAAAAAAAAAAGTCTGGCACGCTTTTCAGAGCAGTTTTTAGGCCAAAATTTTCAGGGGTAAAAAAATTTCGTGCCCATACGTTCCTTAGGTCCAGAAACTCGTTTTGAGACGTTCGCCACCATACTGTTTTTTTCGCACTTTTTCAGCCACCGCAGTCCCGCATCGCAAAAAAAAAAAAAAAAAAAAAAGAAAGAGAGAAAAAAAAAATTCAGAGTGTGCTTCACAGTTGTTACGTGCCGCGCCGTGCTTTCGTTGGTGTTTTAGGCTCGCGTCTCTAGTACGGTCTAGCCTAGGATCAGCACAGTACCGACGTTGAGTGTTATTCAGCTTTGCATCTCTGTTTTGATTACTGTTGATCTTTTTGCTACCATATTTGTCAAGCCTACCTACAGCTCCACATATATCCTACATCGTGCGTTTTGACACCTCCTGGCCATCGCTCTACCATATCTCTGAGAGTTTTGACCCGTTGGTTGTACATCACCACCTGCTGCTAGGTAAGAATCGGTAAGAACGTAAGAAAAGCTTGACGGATTTGTGCTTTCCACCACCCCACATCCATCCCATTAGTAGAAGTAGGATCATATTCCTGTGTGTTTTCTATTTCTGCTAACCATGCCAGGATCACATGATGAAGTGGCGCGGGATGCACCCGATTGGGAGAACATGACAAACAAGGAGCTACATGATAAATTTGCACAAATGATGTCTGAACAGGTGAATGACATCGAGACCAGATTTACAGAGGCAATTTGATAGAGGCGAAGGTGTCCCGATGTTTCGATGAGATGGTGGAGATCGATTATGGTGGAGTAGACTTTCACGACCCGACTACGAACGTGCGAAGACGTTGCGCCTTAGCGATCGCTAAACCAACTCCGAGAGGTTATTGATCCCGCGGATGCACGATCAACCTGACCACGAAGGTCTAATTCCTGCAAGCAATCGAAGAACAAGCAAGAACTAAGAATTGCAATCTGGATATTGCGAATATAAGATGAAAGATTACGAAAGTTGGGGTTCCAATGAGGTCTTGGCCTGGTCGGATGACACAAACGAAGAGCTCGAAGTTGCGGCTATGGCTAACTTAAATCTAATTAAAACGCAAGTCTAAACGACGCCCTAAGGGCTGTATATATGGGGGAACAGAGGGGATTTTCGTGACCCCTTGGAGGTGGGGTCCGAAAACAACCCTAACTCGGTTTCCCCACACATACGGACTCTAAAAACAGCCTATAAGGTGGTATTTCGAAATTACATGGGCCCAGCCCAATATTAAGGTGACGCAGCACCTATAATTGCCCTTGGACGAAAATAATGAAGTGGCATCTCGCGTATTTCGTCCAAGACTTCATGCGCGCCTTATGGTGGCTTCAAAGTGCGATAATCACCACTGGAAGCTCTGCTGTCCTTTCCCGCGCGCGCACCTTCTTCTCCATGCTTGATCCCGCTCCAATGACCATCCTTCTTGTCCATGCTAGGTCCTTCATTCATAAGCAAAACAAAAGTATCTAATTTAGGCAGTATCATATGTTCATGAACAATAGAAGGATTCGCAAGAAACGAAAGTACCTGATAATTTAGTTGACGTGCACGAGCTCTAGTAACTGGTCCAATATGTGTAGTTGGTGAGGATATGGGTGTAACATTAGTAGGGATGTCCTCATCATCCTCCCCTTCTTGAATTGAAGTCGTCCTCGACGGAAGCTCATCATCTTCTCCCAAATAAGGCTTCAAATCTGCAATATTAAATGTGGGACTAACCCCAAAGGCTGCAGGTAGCTCAAGTTTATATGCATTATCATTAATTTTCTGCAAAACCTTAAAGGGACCATCAGCTCGAGGCATTAACTTAGACTTGCGCAAATCAGGAAACCTATCTTTACGTAGATGTAACCAAACAAGATCTCCGGGTTCAAACACAACATGCTTTCGGCCCCTATCACCAGCAAGCTTGTATCTAGCATTCATGCGCTCAATGTTTTCTTTAGTTAACTCATGCATTTTTAATATCAATTCAGCATGTTGCTTAGCATCAAAATTAACCTTCTCCGAAGATGGAAGAGGTAGCAAATCAATAGGTGCACGAGGTAGAAAACCATAAACAATCTCAAAAGGGCACATTTTAGTGGTAGAATGCAATGAACGATTATAAGAAAATTCAATATGAGGTAAACATTCTTCCCACAGTTTCAAGTTACTCTTTAAAACAGCCCTAAGCATAGTAGACAAAGTCCTATTGACTACTTCAGTTTGTCCATCAGTTTGGGGATGACATGTAGTACTAAAAAGTAGTTTAGTCCCCAACTTAGCCCATAAGCATCTCCAAAAATGGCTAAGAAACTTAGTATCACGATCCGAGACAATAGTATTGGGCACACCATGTAAGCGAATAATCTCACGAAAGAATAAATCAGCAACATTAGCAGCATCATCGCTTTTATGACATGGTATAAAATGTGCCATCTTAGAAAATCTATCCACGACAACAAATATGCTATCCCTCCCATTCTTTCTTTGAGGCAAGCCTAAAACAAAGTCCATGGATATGTCCTCCCACGGAACAGTAGGTACAGGTAAAGGCATGTATAAACCATGAGGATTGAGTCGTGACTTAGCTTTTTGACATGTAGTGCAGCGAGCAACAAAACGCTCAACATCCCGTCTCATCTTTGGCCAAAAGAAATGTGTAGCAAGTACGTCCTCCGTCTTCTTCACGCCAAAGTGTCCCATTAATCCTCCTCCATGCGCCTCCTGCAACAACAAAAGACGAATAGAGCTAGCTGGAATGCATAGCTTGTTAGAACGGAACACAAATCCATCATTAAGCACAAACTTGTTCCATGTTCTACCCTCTCTACAATTCTGCAATACATCTTTAAATTCCGCATCATTTACGTATTGATCTTTGATTGTCTCTAAACCGAAAATCTTGAAGTCAAGTTGTGAAAGCATAGTATAACGACGAGACAAAGCATCAGCAATAATATTATCTTTCCCCTTCTTGTGTTTAATGACATAAGGGAAAGTCTCAATAAATTCAACCCACTTAGCATGTCTACGATTAAGTTTTGCTTGACTTCTTATGTGTTTCAAAGATTCATGATCAGAATGTATAACAAATTCTTTGGGCCATAAATAATGTTGCCAAGTTTCTAATGTCCGAACAAGAGCATATAATTCCTTATCATAAGTAGAATAGTTCAGACTAGGCCCACTCAATTTTTCAGAAAAGTAAGCAACAGGTTTAGCATCTTGTAATAACACACCTCCCAAACCAATCCCACTAGCATCGCATTCAAGCTCAAAAGTCTTATTAAAATCAGGAAGTTGGAGCAAAGGAGCATGTGTTAACTTATCTTTCAATACGGTGAAGGCTTCTTCCTGTGCGGTACCCCAAGTAAAAGGCACATCCTTGCGTGTAAGCTCATTGAGAGGTGCAGCAATGGTGCTGAAATCTCTCACAAAACGCCTATAGAATCCAGCGAGGCCAAGAAAACTCCTCACTTGTGTGACCGTTTTGGGCTGCGGCCAACTCTCAATCTCCTCGATCTTGGCTTTATCAACTTCAATTCCCTGCGGAGTAACAACATAGCCAAGAAACGATACTCGGTCGGTGCAAAAGGTGCACTTCCCAAGGTTACCAAACAAACGTGCATTACGTAGAGCAATAAAAACAGCACGTAAATGATCCAAATGTTCCTCCAAAGATTTGCTATAAATCAGTATATCATCAAAATAGACTACCACAAATCGTCCAATGAAAGCACGTAAAACCTCGTTCATTAATCTCATGAAAGTGCTAGGTGCATTAGTTAACCCAAAAGGCATGACTAACCACTCATTTAATCCAAACTTAGTTTTAAATGCCGTTTTCCATTCATCTCCTAATTTCATGCGAATTTGATGGTATCCACTACGCAAATCAACTTTGGAAAACATGGTAGAGCCACTTAATTCATCAAGCATATCATCTAACCTAGGAATAGGATGACGATAACGAATAGTAATATTATTAATGGCTCGACAATCAACACACATACGCCATGTTCCATCCTTTTTCGGCACTAATATAACAGGAACATCACAAGGACTAAGGGATTCACGTATGTAACCTTTGTCGAGTAGCTCTTGTACTTGACGCTGAATCTCCTTCGTCTCCTCCGGATTGGTACGGTATGGCGCACGGTTGGGCAGCGAAGCACCGGGAATTAAGTCAATCTGATGCTCAATCCCTCGAATAGGTGGTAATCCCGGTGGTACGTCTTGTGGAAAGACGTCAATAAATTCCTGCAAAAGGTCAGTGACAACAGGAGGCAAAGAAGGAGGCAATTCCTCAAATGAAAACAAAGCTTGTTTGCACACAAAAGCATAGCACACATAGTGACTAACATCCAAATCCGAAATATCAACCTTAGTAGCAAGCAAAGTTGGACTAGTCAATTTAATTTCATTAGAAACAGCAGAAGAAGATTTGCTATTAGTCTTATGTTGTTGCTCAAATTCTTTAGCTGCTATCTCATTTTCACTCTTATTTTTCTCCTGTTTAGCTTTACTAGCTCTAGCAAGATCATCTTTCACAATTTGTTCAGGAGACATAGGAAGTAAAGCAATATTTTTATCCTGATGAACCAGAGTAAACTGATTGGTCCTACCATGGTGTACAACATTCCTACCAAATTGCCATGGTCTACCAAGTAAAAGAGAGCATGCTTGCATGGGTACCACATCACAATCAACATAATCAGCATATGCAGCAATGCTAAAGTGCACACGAACAGAACGCATTACCTTAATCTTACCACTATTGTTAAACCACTGAATATAGTATGGATGGGGGTGTGGTCTTGTGGTGAGAGATAGCTTCTCCACCAACTCCATGCTCGCCAAGTTTTTGCAACTCCCTCCGTCAATGATGATGCGAACCGAACGTTCTTTCACCACTCCCTTTGTGTGGAACAAATTATGCCTCTGGTTTTGCTCGGCCGTCGATACCTGCACACTTAACACACGTTGAGCAACCAAACTAGCATATTTATCTGCATCATCAGGAGCCATATACTCCATATCATGAGCATCATCATGGGCACCCTGTTCCTCATGAGCAATGAGAACTAAAGTCTCCTCATCATAGTCACTCGCTGACTCATACCCACCATCCGCCGTAATAATCATCACACGCTTGGAGGGACAGTCTTTTGCGAAGTGACCTCCACCTTGGCACCTGCGACATTTAATATCACGATCTCGTGTTTGCCCTGTGGAAGCCATGGATGAAGAAGAACTCGCCGCTGGACCACTCTGTGCACCCTTGAATGGTGGCGCTGACTGTTTTGGTGGCTCCCTGTAAGAATGAGCGGCTGAAGTAGAGGGTGGAGCAGCAGGACGTGTGGATGTAGAAGGTCCACGCGATGTCCATGATGTATTTCGTCCTGCAGAAAAGTTAGGTCTCGTAGCGGCCTGTCGATCCTGCACTTCACGTTCAGCTTTACAAGCAAGATGAAACAAACGAGTAATAGTAGCATAGTCCTTGTATTCTAGAATAGTTTGTATCTCCCTGTTTAAGCCACCTATAAAACGTGCAAACATAGCTTCATTATCCTCTACTAGGCCACATCTAATCAATCCAGTTTGTAATTCTTGATAATATTCCTCTACAGAATTTTTTCCTTGTCTCAAACGCTGTAATTTTTGTAGCAATTCACGTTGATAATAAGGAGGAACCCAACGAGTACGCATAGAATCTTTTAAAGCAGCCCAAGTAGCTGGAATATTATTAGCATGCAATCTACAATGTTCAGACCACCAAATAGATGCAAAACCCGTGAATTCACAAACAGCAGCAGTAACACGTCTATTCTCAGGATATTGTAAACATGTAAAGCGTTGTTCAGTTTCTAACTCCCAAGTAAGATAAGCATCAGGAATATATCTACCCTCAAACGGCTTAAGATTCAATTTAAGTTTAGGCACATGTTCATCATCGCGTACCTGAGGGGGTGGTTGGTGTCGACCGTGGCGAATGTTGGGACGTGGACGTCCAGCTGGCTGTTCATAGGCCGCTTCTTGTTCCACCTCCTCCTCGTAATCACCCTCGTAGTTGTCGTCCTGGCCGACGTCAGAGGCAGCAGCAGCAGTAACTGCAGCAGCAGCAGGAGCACCAGCAGCTTGTCCGCCCGGAAACAGAATACGTCGTGCACGTCGTGGTGGCGGTGGCTGTGCTGGAGCGGCCGCAGGCTGTATAGGTAAGCGTGCGAGCAACTCAGTAAACTTGGCGTCGAGCTTGGTGTCGATCATCTTCTCCACACCATCAATCGCCTCTGTAAATCTGTTCTCGATGTCATTCACCTGTTCAGACATCATTTGTGCAAATTTATCATGTAATGCTTTGTTTGTCATATTCTCCCAATCAGGTGCATCCCGCGCCACTTCATCATGGGATCCTGGCATGGTTAGCAGAAATAGAAAACACACAGAAGTATGATCCTACTTCGACTAATGGGATGTGGGGTGGTGGAAAGCACAAATCCGTCAAGCTTTTCTTCAGTTCTTACCGATTCTTACCTAGCAGCAGGTGGTGATGTACAACCAACGGGTCAAAACTCTCAGAGATGTGGTAGAGCGATGGCCAGGAGGTGTCAACCGCACGAAGTAGAATATATGTGGAGCTGTAGGTAGGTTTGACAAATATGGTAGCAAAAAGCTCAACAGTAATCAAAACAGAGATGCAAAGTTGAATAAACACTCAACGTCGGTACTGTGCTGATCCTAGGCTAGACCGTACTAGAGACGCGAGCCTAAAACACCAACGAAAGCACGGCGCGGCACGTAATCAACTGAGAAGCACACTCTGAATCTTTTTTTTTCTCTTTTTTTTTTTTTTTTTTTTGCTTTTTTTTTTTTTGCGATGCGGGACTGCGGTGGCTGAAAAAGTGCGAAAAAATCACTATGCTGGCGAACGTCTCAAAATGAGTTTCTGGACCTAAGGAACGTATGGGCACGAAATTTTTTCACCCCTGAAATTTTTTTTTTTTTTTTTTTGGCTTTTTCGTGGACTGTAGGTATGAAGAACAGAACCAATCTAGACTATGAAAACTGGTAAATCTCACCGAGCAACCTGGAAATCTGATACCACTTGATAGAGGCAAAGGTGTCCCGATGTTTCGATGAGATGGTGGAGATCGATTATGGTGGAGGCGACTTTCACAATCCGACTACTAACGTGCGAAGACGTTGCGCCTTAGCGATCGCTAAACCAACTCCGAGAGGTTATTGATCCCGCGGATGCACGATCAACCTGACCACGAAGGTCTAATTCCTGCAAGCAATCGAAGAACAAGCAAGAACTAAGAATTGCAATCTGGATATTGCGAATATAAGATGAATGATTACGAAAAGTTGGGGTTCCAATGAGGTCTTGGCCTGGTCGGATGACACAAACGAAGAGCTCGAAGTTGCGGCTATGGCTAACTTTAATCTAATTAAAACCCAAGTCTAAACGACGCCCTAAGGGCTGTATATATGGGGGAACAGAGGGGATTTTCGTGACCCCTTGGAGGTGGGGTCCGAAAAACAACCCTAACTCGGTTTCCCCACACATACGGACTCTAAAAACAGCCTATAAGGTGGTATTTTGAAATTACATGGGCCCAGCCCAATATTAAGGTGACGCAGCACCTATAATTGCCCTTGGACGAAAATAATGAAGTGGCATCTCGCGTATTTCGTCCAAGACTTCATGCGCGCCTTATGGTGGCTTCAAAGTGCGATAATCACCACGGGAAGCTCCGCTGTCCTTTCCCGCGCGCGCACCTTCTTCTCCATGCTTGATCCCGCTCCAATGACCATCCTTCTTGTCCATGCTAGGTCCTTCATTCATAAGCAAAACAAAAGTATCTAATTTAGGCAGTATCATATGTTCATGAACAATAGAAGGATTCGCAAGAAACGAAAGTACCTGATAATTTAGTTGACGTGCACGAGCTCTAGTAACTGGTCCAATGTGTGTAGTTGGTGAGGATATGGGTGTAACATTAGTAGGGATGTCCTCATCATGAGAGGGGAGATAAGGAGGAGAAGGGCGCGACGTGGAGGACCTCACCGGGCGCGGCGGGGCGAGCTCGCCGGCCGGAGTTCGCCGGGCGGCCACGGGAGGAGTTGGGCGGCGCGCGACCTGATGCGGCTCGGTGGCGGGCTGGCGGCGGCGTATCCGGCCCTGCGGGGCCCGGACGTGGGTTCTGACTGTTGGAGAGCTACGTGGCACTCCGGAAGCCCTCTGATTTGCGATCCGACGGCTCCGGAGGCGGCCAGGGCTAGGGTTTCGGTTGTGGAGGGGCTATTGGGAAAATTTGGAGGCAGATCTGAGGGGGTGGTTGCAATTTTTGGCTAGGGAAACCCTAGACAGGGGTGGGATAGTGGTGGTCTTTATATAGCCTAGGTGGCTGGCATTTTGCAAAAACATCCCCAGTTTTTCTCTCGCGCGCGTGGTGTTTACGTTTTTGACCGCCGAGGGTCCGTAGGACCTCCGATTCGGGTAAAACTTCGAACTGCGCGATCGCGCGTCAAGCCGGCGGTGTTCACCTCGCACTGGAACCGTTCCGAGAACACTTTCTGGCTCGCTATAAGAATAACCCGTTTAATTATTAAACAGGGTTTTCGTTCCGTTGGCTGCGGCTGGTCTTGTGCTGGTTTTTGCGATGGTGATCGGGTGAAACCTGGTGTCGCAAAGGTCGAGTGTCAGGGTGGCAAGGGTCGGTCTCTATCCGATACGAGATAAGAGGGGAAAACATAATTGTCGATCGATAAATCGGGGATGCAAACACCGCAAACAAATCAGACAATCAAACAATTCACACCGAAAACAAAAAATTTAATGTTTCTGAAATCTAGGTTGTTACAGTCCCCCGACGTGTTCATCGGTATGTTCCCTATTAATAGCATACCCGCAACTATATTATTTGATTCTGGGCAACCGACTCGTTTATGTCGCAAAGTTTTTCCACCCAAAACAATTTTCCCATCTCTCTTTTGGACTAAATCGTGGTGGTCAAAACCCATGAAGGTGTGCTCAAAGCATACAACATATGCAAGGGCCTGATAATTGAGATATATGGAGTGAAGTTCCCAACCTCTCTCATGTTGTTGGAATCCAAGGGGCTAGATGCAATCCTTGGAGTTGATTGGCTCACAACACATGATATTCGCCTCGCCTTCAAGACCCGAATAGTGGAACTGGCCAACCCAGACGGGAAGGCAACCCGATTCACTGCGGTTGGAATGCCATGCAAGAAGGAGATAACAGTATCCCAGATCACCACCACAGAGATAGGAAAGATTCCATTAGTCAGAGAATTCCCAGATGTATTCCCAGAAGAATTGCCGGGTAAGCCGCCAGACAGGGAGCTGGAGTTTTCCATCGAGGTTGTCCCCGAGACATCCCCAATATACAAGAAGTATTACCGAATGACGTCTACCGAACTGGTAGAGCTAAAGAAACGGCTGGATGAATTATTGCAGAAAGGGTACATTCGCCCCATCACCTCACCTTGGGGGTCACCGGTATTGTTTGTCAAGAAGAAAGATGGCACATTGCGAATGTGTGTGTACTACCGCTGATGAGGACATGGCTTCCATAGTTACACCCACAGCCCGTGCTAATATACCTACTAGACCAATTACGAGAGATTGTGCACGCCAGTTAAATTATCAGGTACTTTTGTTTCTTGGTAATGTTTCTAATGTTCATGTGAATATGATGCTGCCTAATGTAGATATATTTCTGTTTCTGACAAATGAAGGGCCTAGCATGGACAAGAAGGATGAACATTCGAGCATGATCAAGCATGGAGATGAAGGCGCGCGCGACGGGAACAAGAACGGAGTTCTTGCTGGAGATTTCCGCACTTTGAAGCCACCATGATGACATAAAATAAGATGGACGAAATATACAAGATGGCAATTAATAAATTTCGTCCATATCTTATTATTGGTGCTGCGCCACCTTATTTTTGGGCTAGGCCCATGTAAATTTCGAAATAGTGCTTAATAGGCAGTTTTAGAGTTCGTATTGTAGGGAAATTGACTAAAGAGGGATTTTAGTCCCACCTTTCCAAGGGAGGACGAAATTCCCTCTCTTTTCCCCTATATATACACCCCATAGGGCACCCTTTAGACTTGGATTTCTTTTAGTTAAAAAGACTGCTTAGCTAATTGCTGCATCTTCGTGTACTCGGTTTGTATCCAACGACCAGATCAAGACCGCTTTCGGAATCCCAACTTTATTCATACTTCATATACATATTCGCAATATTCAGATTGCTTTATCATAGTTCTTGCTTGTTCTTCGATTGCTTGCAGACACTAGACCTTCGTGGTCAGGTAGATCGTGCTCCGACGTGGTCAATAACCTCCGGAGATTGGTTTAGCGATTGCTAAGGCGCGACGTTGTTGCACGTTCGTAGTCGGATCGTCAGAGTCGTCTCCACCAAATCGATAGTTATCTCTCATCGAAAGATCGAAAGATGATACCTTTGTGGTCAGGCTGATCGTGCTTCCGGCATCGTCGGTAACCTCCAGGAGATTGGTTTAGCGATTGCTAAGGCGCAACGTCGTTGCACGTTTGTAGTCGGATCGTCAAAGTCGACTCCACAAATCGATAGTTATCATCTCATCGAAAGATCGGGACACCTCACCTGTATCAAGTGGTATCAGTTTTCAGGTTGCTCGGTGAGAATTTCCAGTTATCCCTAGATTAGCTTTGATTTTTATCACCTATCGTCCAGAAAAAGCCACAAAAAAAATCAGTAGATTAGTTTATTCATGTCCAAGACTGTCTGAGCCTTTTTGCCATTATCACTTAGTTTTTGCTTTGTTGAATTTTCGGTTGCATCGCGTGTCGAGTTGCTGGTTTCTAGTGTCTAAACTTTTAGAGTTTCGAGTTCTAGTCACGTTTTGTTCGCATCGCATCCACATTCACCATCACCATCATCCATCCACTGCTGTTGTTCGTCGTTGTCTTGCATCATTATTCTTTTTGTGGAGAGATTAGAGGAGAAATTAGAGGAAGAAGAGCAAAGAATATCACGTAAAGGGAACGAGTTGTTTGACCGAATAAAAGTACGAAGGAAGAGGAGTACTGTTTGGTTTTATATATTGGAAAGTGGAATCGTGGGAAAGGAATAACGTGTCCTTGTGTGGCACGTTGGAAATTTGAAGAAAAAAAATTGCGAAGTGCAGAGAGATAAATCACATGAAGAGAGAAGATCTCATTATTTGTTGAGAAGGAAAGTATAAACACGGATTGAGTCAGTTGTGTACTACAAGGAAGGTGCGAAAAAAAGGAGGAAGAGATACGAACTTCTCGTTCGTTTTGGAAAGGATATTTTGCAAAGTAAGGCAGCACGTGTTTTCTTTCTTGAAAAAAATCTGGTACATATTGCATCACTAAGGAAAGCTTATTTCGTTGGTATCTTTGAGATATTGTCCACGTTTTTTTTTTGGAAGGCAATAACTATATTTAAGGAAAGAGACCAGAGTTGAGTTTGGAAAGGAATAAAATGTGAACCATCACGTTGACTATTTGAGTTTGGAAAAAAAAGGATACGTGCCTAGTAGTACTACTTGGAACGTTGTGGACTGAAAAAAAAAGACAAAGGCTTGACCGTTGGAAAAATAGAAGGAAAGAGAGGAAAACAAGGGCATGTAGTACTAGTATGTTGGTTTTTGGATTGCTTTGGATCGTCATTTGAAAAAAAAGGTTGGATCGGCTCACAAAAAATAAAGAGGATTCCTATCACGTTTGAGGTTGGAACTTTCTTTGGAGTGTTAAAAAAAAGAGGTTGGCTGTTGAAAGGTTTCTTTGCTGCTATTTCATCTGGTGTTTACATCTGCGTTCGTTCGTTCGACGGTTGCTATTGCGTGAATTTCGTGTGTTTTAGGCTCGCGTCTCTAGTATAGTCTAGCCTAGGATCAGCACTCGACCACTTTGAACGATTTTTCAACTTGCATAAATTAACGTGGTTGTAGCATTTTTTTCCACATATATATAGCCAACCCAGCTCCACATATTTCTACAACGCGTATACGTACGTTCACCTTGCAATCGCTTTACACAATCTTTGGAGTTATTTGACACCGTCGGTTGCCGATCACCACCTGCTGCATGGTAAGAACTTGTGAGACACTGATATTTGCTTTACTGTGAGCGCTTTACCATCACATCCTAGTAGTTCATAGGAACATTTTTTTTTCTTGTTTCTACTAACTATGACAGGTTCCGGAGTTACAAGTTCTTCACCGATGGACACACGTTCACCACCACGAGAGATGCGCCCACACAAAGAAGCATATCGACAGGTTATTTCTTTGCGGTCTTTTGAGGGTAGATTTAATCCTGTTGTTTATCTTGATTGGGAGCTTGAAGTAGAACAGATTTTTGCGAGTAATAATATTTCTGAACTTGAGAGAGTACGAGCTACCACTCGCGCATTTACTGGTTTTGCTTCCATTTGGTGGAGTGTGTATATTAAGAAAAATGTTGATAATAAACCTACAATTTGGAAAGATTTGAAAGCTATAATGAGACATAAATTTTTTCCTCCTTATTATCGTCGTGAATTGCTTCGTAAACTGGAACATTTAAAACAAGGGAGTAATACTGTTCATGCTTATTATCAAGAGTTTAAATCTTATATTCATAAGTGTGACATAGAAGAATCCGAGGATGATATGAAGAATAGATTTTTTCATGGTTTGAATGATGACATTCGCGCACGTTTTCATTATATTCCTCGTTGCATTATTGGTATGTATGTTCGTGCTTGTACCTTTGAGAGACAGATACTGGAGGATGCTTTGGGCGACTACGACGACTACTATTCCAGACCATGCTCACCACCACCGATTGTCTCCTTCGCCATTGCACCTTCTACGACGACCATGACTCCTATTGTGAGTGTGATATCACCACCAGCCTCTATGACCTTGCCATCATCCGTACCTACATCATCTGAGTTGTTGCAACAAGGTAACAACAAAGGTATTGATGACATAACTTCACATAAGGATGATGCATGCATAGTAGAGTTGAATAAATCATGTGTTGAGTTACCTATTGATTTGAGCACACCATCTATTCTGGATAATCATGTCACTATTATGAAAATGCCAATGCTTAATCATTTTGATATGACCTCTAATCTTGGTGATGATTCTACATCGAATGACTTGTTGCATGACTACTTAGTTAAGCCTGTTGTAGCATGTCCTTCGAAAAACATTAACGTTTATTCACCGGTGTTGGGATGGTCTAATGATGAGCTTTGTACATCTTTAGATATGAATAAGAGCTTCACTTATATATGCGAACTGAATTGCAATACTTTCATGTCATTTATGTATTGTGATGATCACATATCTTTATATTTCACGACGTACGAAAGTTACTCATATATACATGTGTTACATGTTGAAAAACTGAGGGAAGTAAGAATGGATGATATATATATATATACAACATGTACACCTTGTCTCTTTTGATAGCCACATCTCAGATTAAGCAACGCCGAGGACGGCTTTGTTTTCAAGAAAGGGAGGATGATGAGGACATGGCTTCCATAGTTACACCCACAACCCCTGCTAATATACCTACTAGACCAATTACGAGAGATTGTGCACGCCAGTTAAATTATCAGGTACTTTTGTTTCTTGGTAATGTTTCTAATGTTTATGTGAATATGATGCTGCCTAATGTAGATATATTTCTGTTTCTGACAAATGAAGGGCCTAGCATGGACAAGAAGGATGAGCATTCGAGCATGATCAAGCATGGAGATGAAGGCGCGCGCGACGGGAACAAGAACGGAGTTCTTGCTGGAGATTTCCGCACTTTGAAGCCACCATGATGACATAAAATAAGATGGACGAAATATACAAGATGGCAATTAATAAATTTCGTCCATATCTTATTATTGGTGCTGCGCCACCTTATTTTTGGGCTAGGCCCGTGTAAATTTCGAAATAGTGCTTAATAGGCAGTTTTAGAGCCCGTATTGTAGGGAAATGGACTAAAGAGGGATTTCAGTCCCACCTTGCCAAGGGAGGACGAAATTCCCTCTCTTTTCCCCTATATATACACCCCATAGGGCACCCTTTAGAGTTGGATTTTGTTTAGTTAAAAGTTAGCCATCATTGCAACTTCGTGTACTCGGTTTGTGTCCAACGACCAGATCAAGACCGCTTTCAGAATCCCACCTTTATAAACACTTCATCTATATTCACAATATTCAGATTGCTTTTATCATATTCTTGCTCGTTCTTCGATTTCTTGCAGGAATAGACCTTTGTGGTCAGGCTGATCGTGCTTCCGGCATCGTCGGTAACCTCCAGGAGATTGGTTTAGCGATTGCTAAGGCGCAACGTCGTTGCACGTTTGTAGTCGGATCGTCAAAGTCGACTCCACAAATCGATAGTTATCATCTCATCGAAAGATCGGGACACCTCACCTCTATCATTCCCCCTCTCTCTGCTCAATCTCCCCACCTCCCCTCGTCAATTTCCTCACGGACCGAAGTTCGCCGGAGAGCGCCGCCGTGCGCCACCGTGGCCAACGGCCCTCCCGCACCTCTCCTACTTGTCCAGCAGCACCGCGGCACCCGCGTTCTTCTTCCCGAGCACTCAATCGAGCCAGGGAGCCACTGGAGACGACGCTAGCATCACCGAGAAGCTTCGGCCGCCGTGGAGCTCCGACGAAGAATTCTTCACCGGCGCAACTCCTCCGGCCTCGACGACCCAGCCGTTCGCTCCAGGGTGAGCTCGCCGTTCTTTCCCCTCACCTCGCGCTCATCACCGTGCCCCACAACGCATATCGCCATGGTCAGTGCCCGGCTGCCGCGCCCTCTCGTCGCCGGAGTGCTCTCCGGCCGCCCCATGCCCCCCCCATGTGCACGGCTTGAAGCGGACGTGCACGAGGCACCTCCCAGTGGCCTCCCCGTGCCCAACCGTGGCCGGGAAGCCACTCCGGCGAGCCTCCGCCGTCTCGGCTGGCCACCGGCGGCTAACCGTCGGCGCGGGCGACGTGGCCACCATTAGGGGCCCTAATCCCCCTGTTAATTGACCCAGGTCAATGACAGGTGGGCCCCCGAGACCTAATTTTAATCCAGGGATTAATTAAACCGGGGTTAACCCCCTCTCCCACTGACAGGGCTGGCCCACTGGCCAGAGCCCCTGTGACATCACCCCTGCGTCATGCTGACACCATAAATGGAATAAAGAATTAAAGAAAATCCAATAAATTACAGAAAATAGTTTAAACTTCATAAATTCATAGAATATTCATTTTAACTCCAAATTAAACAAATATTATATGAAAATTTATCAGAAAAATGCAAGGATTATGAATATGCAACTTTTTTATATGTTTGACCATTTTAAAATGGGTGAACAGTAGCAAACATGCATATGGCATATTTTGAATTTGAATTTGATGTTTGAATTTGCATTCCAAATGCAAAACACTTCAATTAAGATGAATTTGCCACAAACCAGTACCATTCACATCATGGACAACCTTATCATGTGTATGTGCATTTTACTTCCGAAGTTGTACCCCCCCCCCTCGTTGATGATTGTCCCCGATTACAGACGTTCCGAGACAGTGATCGACCCCGAAGAAGAAGAAGAAGTTCGATAAACCCCGTATATCGTCAGCAAGGCAAGCAAACCCCATTGATCATGTCTATAAAATCCTACTTCCCTCTCAGTCTCGCTTATGCATGTTTAGGAGATCACCGAGACACGTTCTTTCGCATAGTTGAATCCATTCCAGTGCATGACCTATCATTTTGTCACCGTATTAAGCAGACCACAATCCTAGCAGATATAGGAGTTGAATGATGAGCATGTGGCCCCTACAACTGTTACTGCTTATTGCTGTTTAGTGATACAATGAGGTTACATTGTTTGTGAGTCGGGATGGATACTCATAATGGTGCTGATGATAACGTGTTGGTGAATCCACCCTAAACAAAGGTGAACGATGAGAAGCTGTGTAGGAGTACACAGTGGGTTGTCTCGTCGAACACTGCCCTAGGCCCCGAGTTCCTGTTTTGTGATCCAAGACAAAGAGTATGACCACATGTAGGGTTTATGGGAGCCCCGTTTGGCCTCTTTACGTACCCGATCCGGTCCAGGAGTCACACTAGATTCGGGCTTTCCATTTGACTTAACCATAGATATGTGGGTGGACATGTGAGGCAGCGAAACCATCTGTCAAAGGTGGCGTCTCGGTCCCTTGCATTATCTGAGTACGTTTCGGTCGGACTCTCGAGCGGTGACAAACTCAGGTAGTCGACTCCTGGATTAGAGAAGGTGATGTGAGGGTAGTGCCTTGGTTTCATCCACGTCCGACACTCGCTTGAAGGGTGACAAGAACGAGGCGATAAGTGATGACACGCGTGTGAAGATGTACACCCCTGCAGGGTTAATAAACTATTCGAATAGCCATGTCCGCGGTTATGGACTACTTGGAGACATTTACTTGATCATAGAAAACTTGAATGGATACTTATAAAACTCGCAAGATAAGCGTGAGTGCTATGGCGTGCTTCCTCGTGGGGAAGTCGAGGAAGTATCCATAGTGGTGTATTGGTTGGAGACTTGGTAGTGGACTCGTGTACGCTTCTTACCTCAAGTATGGTACTCGTAGTTCAATACTAGCGGAGTCAAAGCTGGCACTTCTGCATGTGGAAACCCCACCTCCTTTACCTTGAAACTTGAGCATGAGTAGTGTAGTTCTGATGTAAGTCTTGCTGAGTACGACTTTGTACTCACGTTTGCTTATTCTATGTTTTAGATGAGAACCCGGACCCCGATGGAGTCACCTTCGTGAAGCTCGACGTTGAACTTGGTAGTATAGTTCCAAACAGCAGTCTGGTCCCTCGTGGAAGGGCATGTTTGTTGTACAAGGCTTCTCTAAGCCATTTGTTAAACTTGTCTGTACTCAGACCTAATTTTCTTCCGTTGTATGATGTAATGATGATCACAGACATGTGATCTTTGTATGCTCTATGTGCAAGTCAATAAAGATACACTTTGTAGAGTTATGTGATGATACCTGCTGTTCATACTAGGCATGTGTGCTGCGTTTATGTTTATAACATGCATGTCTTAGTATGGGTTTTCGAGACCTTAGTTGTGATTTGGCTGACGGTTTTTTATACACCAAGTGGCCCTTAGATGTGCGCAGCTTGGGGCATCACGATGCGATTTCTCGTGACTCTGTCACGTGCACACTTTGTTGTATGATCGAGCCCGCCCTAGACCCTGACTAAGTGATCGGGCTGGAGTAAGTCTATGTAAGAGTTAGGATTCAATCGATAACATGGTTGAGGCGACTTGTCTATGAGTATGGGATTCACCACCCATAAGCATTTAGACTTGTGAGCGGACGATGAGGACCCATATCATTTGATCATCCGTCCTGGATGGGATGCCCCTCACGTTCGATGCTTTCCGAGAGTGTTCTGTTCTTGGCCTTGTCTTCTTAGACAAGTGGGTACGGCTCTCGGCTCTCCATGTGATTGCATCGTGACTGGAATTACATACGCATAACCCCAGGTCCCGACAGACTTGGTATCAGAGCAGGACTATCTGTAGGATTATTCAAACCCTTAGTCGAAGTCGAGTCTAGCATTCTATAGTTATATAGTTACTTGGGTATAATGGGAACAACGTAAGGCTTCTTTTTGTCCTTATCCTCATCGATCTGAGTTCTGAGTCACCCTCATCTTGTTCTACGGGAAGATAGGACTAGTCTCATCTATGTCTGACTAGAACATCTCGTTGATTGCTTCCTTGTAGCCGTAGGACAGTTGTAGTTGTCCAGAGTCTTCGTGTCTTTGAGTTCCTTGAAGTAGTTCTGTCCCATCTTCTCGAGGTTTTCTTGTTCTCCATGCCGGTGTAGCCGTTATGCGGACGGATTTGTTCCGTGTTTCTTTGAGTCATTCCCTTCGCATTATAATCTTTTCCGTCTTCATCATGTCCTTCTTGTCTTTGATTCCATCGTACAACCTGTTCTGATTGTTGATTTTTATCACACAGGATGTCAGGTGAAACTCGTAGTGCTGTTCGTCGCCTTCGAGACCGTGATCGGAATCTAAGTAATGATGAACCTCCACCACCGCCTTCTACGGCAGAAATCATGATGGAAGCCGAGCGGAATAGACGTGATCAAACACGCCTTCTGGAGCTCATCGAGCAGGATACCGCCCATCATCGCAATGTGGTTGTGAGCATTCAGGACTTCATCCTCCTCAAGCCACCGGTATTACGATGTTCTTCTGAGCCCCTTGAAGCTGATGATTGGCTCCGTTCCATCGAGCGTAAGCTTGATACTGCACATGTTGCTCCCGATGACCGAGTTATTTTCGCGGTATACTTCCTGGAAGGTGTTGCTCTTCAATGGTGGGAGAACTATGTTGCTATGCAGCCAGATGATCACGTAGTGACTTGGCAGGAGTTTTGTGTTGCCTTTCGAGGGTACCACATTCTGGCTGAGTTGATGGAGCGCAAGAAGGAAGAGTTCTGCAATCTGACTCAAGGAGAGATGTCCATTCATGAGTATGTGAGCGAGTTCAGCCGTCTTGCTCGTTATGCCCAAGATGAGATCACCACCGATGCCAGAAAGCAGGCAAGGTTCCGTAAGGGATTTAGCCCCATCCTTCGCCATGATCTCAACCTCCTTGAATTTTCCACCTTTGAGGATTTAGTCAACAAATCCTTTAGAGCTGAGCATGGCAATGAAGTGTTCGAAGAGTCTCGCAAGCATGCTCTTGAGCTTTCTCCTTCTTCTAGTTCAGCCCCTCAGAAACGCAGAATATGGATTCCAACTGGTGTCATACCTCAAAACTTTCTTCAGAGACCACCATCCAATATATGCCATCCACCTCAACACATTGTTCCTCCCAGGAATGATGGTGTGCAATCAAGTAATCCTACTCCCAGCATTTCAGGCAGGATGTGTTTCACGTGTGGTCTGACAGGCCATTACTTCCGACAATGCCCTACAGTGTTGGTGGCACCCCGTCGACCTAGTCATAAGCCTTGAAAGAAATCCACCACCAAAACCATCCCAGCAAAGCTGATAGAGGCGAAGGTGTCCCGATGTTTCGATGAGATGGTGTAGATCGATTATGGTGGAGACGACTTTCACGATCCGACTACGAACGTGCGAAGACGTTGCGCCTTAGCGATCGCTAAACCAACTCCGAGAGGTTATTGATCCCGCGGATGCACGATCAACCTGACCACGAAGGTCTAATTCCTGCAAGCAATCGAAGAACCAAGCAAGAACTAAGAATTGCAATCTGGATATTGCGAATATAAGATGAATGATTACGAAAGTTGGGGTTCCAATGAGGTCTTGGCCTGGTCGGATGACACAAACGAAGAGCTCGAAGTTGCGGCTATGGCTAACTTTAATCTAATTAAAACCCAAGTCTAAACGACGCCCTAAGGGCTGTATATATGGGGGAACAGAGGGGATTTTCGTGACCCCTTGGAGGTGGGGTCCGAAAACAACCCTAACTCGGTTTCCCCACACATACGGACTCTAAAAACAGCCTATAATGTGGTATTTCGAAATTACATGGGCCCAGCCCAATATTAAGGTGACGCAGCACCTATAATTGCTCTTGGACGAAAATAATGAAGTGGCATCTCATGTATTCCGTCCAAGCCTTCATGCATGCCTTATGGTGGCTTCAACGTGCGAAAATCCCCACTGGAAGCTCCACTGTACTTTCCCCCGCGTGCACCTTCTTCTCCATTCTTGATCCGGCTCCAATGACCATCCTTCTTGTCCATGCTAGGTCCTTCATTCATAAGCAAAACAAAAGTATCTAATTTAGGCAACATCATATGTTCATGAACAATAGAAGGATTCGCAAGAAACGAAAGTACCTGATAATTTAGTTGACGTGCACGTGCTCTAGTAACTGGTCCAGTATGTGTAGTTGGTGAGGGTATGGGTGTAACATTAGTAGGGATGTCCTCATCATCCTCCCCTTCTTGAATTGAAGTCGTCCTCGACGGAAGCTCATCATCTTCTCCCAAATAAGGTTTCAAATCTGCAATGTTAAATGTGGGACTAACCCCAAAATCTGCAGGTAGCTCAAGTTTATATGCATTATCATTAATTTTCTGTAAAACCTTAAAGGGACAATCAGCTCGTGGCATTAACTTAGACTTGCGCAAATCAGGAAACCTATCTTTACGTAGATGTAACAAAACAAGATCTCCTGGTTCAAACACAACATGCTTTCGACCCCTATCACCAGCAAGCTTGTATCTAGCATTCATGCGCTCAATGTTTTCTTTAGTTAACTCATGCATTTTTAATATCAAATCAGCACGTTGCTTAGCATCAAAATTAACCTTCTCCGAAGATGGAAGAGGCAGCAAATCAATAGGTGCACGAGGTAGAAAACCATAAACAATCTCAAAAGGGCACATTTTAGTGGTAGAATGCACTGAACGATTATAAGCAAATTCAATATGAGGTAAACATTCTTCCCACAGTTTCAAGTTACTTTTTAAAACAGCCCTAAGCATAGTAGACAATGTCCTATTGACCACTTCAGTTTGTCCATCAGTTTGGGGATGACATGTAGTACTAAAAAGTAGTTTAGTCCCCAACTTAGCCCATAAGCATCTCCAAAAATGGCTAAGAAACTTTGTATCACGATCCGAGACAATAGTATTGGGCACACCATGTAAACGAATAATCTCTCCAAAGAATAAATCAGCAACATTAGCAGCATCATCGCTTTTATGACATGGTATAAAATGTGCCATCTTAGAAAATCTATCCACGACAACAAATATGCTATCCCTCCCCTTCTTTGTTCGAGGCAAGCCTAAAACAAAGTCCATGGATATGTCCTCCCACGGAACACTAGGTACAGGTAAAGGCATGTATAACCCATGAGGATTGAGTCGTGACTTAGCTTTTTGACATGTAGTGCAGCGAGCAACAAAACGCTCAACATCCCGTCTCATCTTTGGCCAAAAGAAATGTGTAGCAAGTACGTCCTCCGTCTTTTTCACGCCAAAATGTCCCATTAATCCTCCTCCATGCGCCTCCTGCAACAACAAAAGACGAATAGAGCTAGCTGGAATGCATAGCTTGTTAGAACGGAACACAAATCCATCATTAAGCACAAACTTGTTCCATGTTCTACCCTCTCTACAATTCTGCAATACATCTTTAAATTCCGCATCATTTACATATTGTTCTTTGATTGTCTCTAAACCGAAAATCTTGAAGTCAAGTTGTGAAAGCATAGTATAACGACGAGACAAAGCATCAGCAATAATATTATCTTTCCCCTTCTTGTGTTTAATGACATAAGGGAAAGTCTCAATAAATTCAACCCACTTAGCATGTCTACGATTAAGTTTTGCTTGACTTCTTATGTGTTTCAAAGATTCATGATCAGAATGTATAACAAATTCTTTGGGCCATAAATAATGTTGCCAAGTTTCTAATGTCCGAACAAGAGCATATAATTCCTTATCATAAGTAGAATAGTTCAGACTAGGCCCACTCAATTTTTCAGAAAAGTATGCAACAGGTTTAGCATCTTGTAATAACACACCTCCCAAACCAATCCCACTAGCATCGCATTCAAGCTCAAAAGTCTTATTAAAATCAGGAAGTTGGAGCAAAGGAGCATGTGTTAACTTATCTTTCAATACCGTGAAAGCTTCTTCCTGTGCGGTACCCCAAGTAAAAGGCACATCCTTGCGTGTAAGCTCATTGAGAGGTGCAGCAATGGTGCTGAAATCTCTCACAAAACGCCTATAGAATCCAGCGAGGCCAAGAAAACTCCTCACTTGTGTGACCGTTTTGGGCTGCGGCCAACTCTCAATTGCCTCGATCTTGGCTTTATCAACTTCAATTCCCTGCAAAGTAACAACATAGCCAAGAAACGATACTCGGTCGGTGCAAAAGGTGCACTTCCCAAGGTTACCAAATAAACGTGCATTACGTAGAGCAATAAAAACAGCACGTAAATGATCCAAATGTTCCTCCAAAGATTTGCTATAAATCAGTATATCATCAAAATAGACTACCACAAATCGTCCAATGAAAGCACGTAAAACCTCGTTCATTAATCTCATAAAAGTGCTAGGTGCATTAGTTAACCCAAAAGGCATGACTAACCACTCATATAATCCAAACTTAGTTTTAAATGCCGTTTTCCATTCATCCCCTAATTTCATGCGAATTTGATGGTATCCACTACGCAAATCAACTTTGGAAAACATGGTAGAGCCACTTAATTCATCAAGCATATCATCTAACCTAGGAATAGGATGACGATAACGAATAGTAATATTATTAATGGCTCTACAATCAACACACATACGCCAAGTTCCATCCTTTTTAGGCACTAATATAACAGGAACAGCACAAGGACTAAGTGATTCACGTATGTAACCTTTGTCGAGTAGCTCTTGTACTTGACGCTGAATCTCCTTCGTCTCCTCCGGATTGGTACGGTATGGCGCACGGTTGGGCAGCGAAGCACCGGGAATTAAGTCAATCTGATGCTCAATCCCTCGAATAGGTGGTAATCCCGGTGGTACGTCTTGTGGAAAGACGTCAATAAATTCCTGCAAAAGGTCAGTGACAATAGGAGGCAAAGAAGGAGGCAATTCCTCAAATGAAAACAAAGCTTCTTTGCACACAAAAGCATAGCACACATATTGACTAACATCCAAATCTGAAATATCAACCTTAGTAGCAAGCAAAGTTGGACTAGTCAATTTAATTTCATTAGAAACAGCAGAAGAAGATTTGCTATTAGTCTTATGTTGTTGCTCAAATTCTTTAGCTGCTATCTCATTTTCACTCTTATGTTTCTCCTGTTTAGCTTTACTAGCTCTAGCAAGATCATCTTTCACAATTTGTTCAGGAGACATAGGAAGTAAAGCAATATTTTTATCCTGATGAACCAGAGTAAACTGATTTGTCCTACCATGGTGTACAACATTCCTATCAAATTGCCATGGTCTACCAAGTAAAAGAGAGCATGCTTGCATGGGTACCACATCACAATCAACATAATCAGCATAAGCAGCAATGCTAAAGTGCACACGAACAGAACGCGTTACCTTAATCTTACCACTATTGTTAAACCACTGAATATAGTACGGATGGGGGTGTGGTCTTGTGGTGAGAGATAGCTTCTCCACCAACTCCATGCTAGCCAAGTTGTTGCAACTCCCTCCGTCAATGATGATGCGAACCGAACGTTCTTTCACCACTCCCTTTGTGTGGAACAAATTATGCCTCTGGTTTTGCTCGGCCTTCGTTACCTGCACACTTAATACACGTTGAGCAACCAAACTAGCATATTTATCTGCGTCATCAGGAGTCATATACTCTATATTATGAGCATCATCATGGGCACCCTGTTCCTCATGAGCAATGAGAACTAGAGTCTCCTCATCATAGTCACTCGCTGACTCATACCCACCATCCGCCGTAATAGTCATCACACGCTTGGAGGGACAGTCTTTTGCGAAGTGACCTCCACCTTGGCACCTGCGACATTTAATATCACGATCTCGTGTTTGCCCTGTGGACGCCATGGATGAAGAAGAACTCGCCGCCGGACCACTCTGTGCACCCTTGAATGGTGGCGCTGGCTGTTTTGGTGGCTCCCTGTAAGAATGAGCGGCTGAAGTAGATGGTGGCGCAGCAGGACGTGTGGATGTAGAAGCTCCACGCGATGTCCATGATGTATTTCGTCCTGCAGAAAAGTTAGGTCTTGTAGCGGCCTGTCGATCCTGCACTTCACGTTCAGCTTTACAAGCAAGATGAAACAAACGAGTGATAGTAGCAAAGTCCTTGTATTCTAGAATAGTTTGTATCTCCCTGTTTAAGCCACCCATAAAACGTGCAAGCATAGCTTCATTATCCTCTACTAGGCCACATCTAATCAATCCAGTTTGTAATTCTTGATAATATTCCTCTACAGAATTTTTTCCTTGTCTCAAACGCTGTAATTTTTGTAACAATTCACGTTGATAATAAGGAGGAACCCAGCGAGTACGCATAGCATCTTTTAAAGCAGCCCAAGTAGTTGGAATATTATTAGCATGCAATCTACAATGTTCAGACCACCAAATAGATGCAAAGCCCGTGAATTCACAAACAGCAGCAGTAACACGTCTATTCTCAGGATATTGTAAACATGTAAAACGTTGTTCAGTTTCTAACTCCCAAGTAAGATAAGCATCAGGAATATATCTACCCTCAAACGGCTTAAGATTCAATTTAAGTTTAGGCACGTGTTCATCATCGCGTACCTGAGGGGGTGGTTGGTGTCGACCGTGGCGAATGTTGGGACGTGGACGTCCAGCTGGCTGCTCATAGGCCGCTTCCTGTTCCACCTCCTCCTCGTAATCACCCTCGTAGTTGTCGTCCTGGACGACGTCAGAAGCAGCAGCAGCAGCAGTAGCAGCAACTGCAGCAGCAGGAGGAGCACCAATACCAGCAGCTTGTCCTCGCGGAAACAGAATACGTCGTGCACGTGGTAGTGGCGGTGGCTGTGGCTGTGCTGAAGGTAGGCGTGCGATCAACTCAGTAAACTTGGCGTCGAGCTTGGTGTCGATCATCTTTTCCACGCCATCAATTGTGATGAGGACATCCCTACTAATGTTACACCCATATCCTCACCAACTACACATATTGGACCAGTTACTAGAGCTCGTGCACGTCAACTAAATTATCAGGTACTTTCGTTTCTTGCGAATCCTTCTATTGTTCATGAACATATGATACTGCCTAAATTAGATACTTTTGTTTTGCTTATGAATGAAGGACCTAGCATGGACAAGAAGGATGGTCATTGGAGCGGGATCAAGCATGGAGAAGAAGGTGCGCGCGCGGGAAAGGACAGCAGAGCTTCCAGTGGTGATTATCGCACTTTGAAGCCACCATAAGGCGCGCATGAAGTCTTGGACGAAATACGCGAGATGCCACTTCATTATTTTCGTCCAAGGGCAATTATAGGTGCTGCGTCACCTTAATATTGGGCTGGGCCCATGTAATTTCGAAATACCACCTTATAGGCTGTTTTTAGAGTCCGTATGTGTGGGGAACCCGAGTTAGGGTTGTTTTCGGACCCCACCTCCAAGGGGTCACGGAAATCCCCTCTGTTCCCCCATATATACAGCCCTTAGGGCGTCGTTTAGACTTGGGTTTTAATTAGATTTAAGTTAGCCATAGCCGCAACTTCGAGCTCTTCGTTTGTGTCATCCGACCAGGCCAAGACCTCATTGGAACCCCAACTTTCGTAATCTTTCATCTTATATTCGCAATATCCAGATTGCAATTCTTAGTTCTTGCTTGTTCTTCGATTGCTTGCAGGAATTAGACCTTCGTGGTCAGGTTGATCGTGCATCCGCGGGATCAATAACCTCTCGGAGTTGGTTTAGCGATCGCCAAGGCGCAACGTCTTCGCACGTTCGTAGTCGGGTCGTGAAAGTCTACTCCACCATAATCGATCTCCACCATCTCATCGAAACATCGGGACACCTTCGCCTCTATCAAGTGGTATCAGATTTCCAGGTTGCTCGGTGAGATTTACCAGTTTTCATAGTCTAGATTGGTTCTGTTCTTCATACCTACAGTCCACGAAAAAGCCAACAAAAAAAAATTAGGGTTAGATCATCACGTCCCAAGACAGTCCTAGCCTTTGTCCAGTTTTCTTTTCAGTACTTGCTTTGTTGAATTTACGGTTGCATCGTTGTGTCAAGTTGCTGATCTTAGCGTCTAGTTCCCTTAGAGTTTCGAGTTCTGATCACAGTTTGCCACGTCGCCGCCGCACAGTAGTCATCCTACCACGTTCCGCCAATCCAAGTGCAGATACACCACCAAGTTCCGCCAAGCAGAGTCCATATACACCACCACGTCTCACGAGTCCGAGTTGAGTTCCACCATCAGTAAGGATCCTGATCTCTCTGTAGCCAGATTAGTTTTGAGTTGTTAGAGTCGGATTTCACCAAACTTTTTCCGTCCAGAGAAGGGGGGTGATTTCCAAAAAAAAAAAAAAAAAAAAAAAAATTTCAGGGGTGAAAAAATTTCGTGCCCATACGTTCCTTAGGTCCAGAAACTCATTTTGAGACGTTCGCCACCATAGTGATTTTTTCGCACTTTTTCAGCCACCGCAGTCCCGCATCGCAAAAAAAAAAAAAAAAAAAAAGAGAATTTTTTTTTTCAGAGTGTGCTTCTCAGTTGATTACGTGCCGCGCCGTGCTTTCGTTGGTGTTTTAGGCTCGCGTCTCTAGTACGGTCTAGCCTAGGATCAGCACAGTACCGACGTTGAGTGTTTATTCAACTTTGCATCTCTGTTTTGATTACTGTTGAGCTTTTTGCTACCATATTTGTCAAACCTACCTACAGCTCCACATATATTCTACTTCGTGCGGTTGACACCTCCTGGCCATCGCTCTACCACATCTCTGAGAGATTTGTCCCGTTGGTTGTACATCACCACCTGCTGCTAGGTAAGAATCGGTAAGAACTGAAGAAAAGCTTGACGGATTTGTGCTTTCCACCACCCCACATCCCCTTAGTCGAAGTAGGATCATACTTCTGTGTGTTTTCTATTTCTGCTAACCATGCCAGGATCCCATGATGAAGTGGCGCGGGATGCACCTGATTGGGAGAATATGACAAACAAAGCATTACATGATAAATTTGCACAAATGATGTCTGAACAGGTGAATGACATCGAGAACAGATTTACAGAGGCGATTGATGGTGTGGAGAAGATGATCGACACCAAGCTCGACGCCAAGTTTAATGAGTTGCTCGCACGCTTACCTATACAGCCTGCGGCCGCTCCAGCACAGCCACCGCCACCACGACGTGCACGACGTATTCTGTTTCCGGGCGGACAAGCTGCTGGTGCTCCTGCTGCTGCTGCAGTTACTGCTGCTGCTGCCTCTGACGTCGGCCAGGACGACAACTACGAGGGTGATTACGAGGAGGAGGTGGAACAAGAAGCGGCCTATGAACAGCCAGCTGGACGTCCACGTCCCAACATTCGCCACGGTCGACACCAACCACCCCCTCAGGTACGCGATGATGAACATGTGCCTAAACTTAAATTGAATCTTAAGCCGTTTGAGGGTAGATATATTCCTGATGCTTATCTTACTTGGGAGTTAGAAACTGAACAACGCTTTACATGTTTACAATATCCTGAGAATAGACGTGTTACTGCTGCTGTTTGTGAATTCACGGGTTTTGCATCTATTTGGTGGTCTGAACATTGTAGATTGCATGCTAATAATATTCCAGCTACTTGGGCTGCTTTAAAAGATGCTATGCGTACTCGCTGGGTTCCTCCTTATTATCAACGTGAATTGCTACAAAAATTACAGCGTTTGAGACAAGGAAAAAATTCTGTAGAGGAATATTATCAAGAATTACAAACTGGATTGATTAGATGTGGCCTAGTAGAGGATAATGAAGCTATGTTTGCACGTTTCATAGGTGGCTTAAACAGGGAGATACAATCTATTCTAGAATACAAGGACTATGCTACTATTACTCGTTTGTTTCATCTTGCTTGTAAAGCTGAACGTGAAGTGCAGGATCGACAGGCCGCTACGAGACCTAACTTTTCTGCAGGACGAAATACATCATGGACATCGCGTGGACCTTCTACATCCACACGTCCTGCTGCTCCACCCTCTACTTCAGCCGCTCATTCTTACAGGGAGCCACCAAAACAGTCAGCGCCACCATTCAAGGGTGCACAGAGTGGTCCAGCGGCGAGTTCTTTTTCATCCATGGCTTCCACAGGGCAAACACGAGATCGTGATATTAAATGTCGCAGGTGCCAAGGTGGAGGTCACTTCGCAAAAGACTGTCCCTCCAAGCGTGTGATGATTATTACGGCGGATGGTGGGTATGAGTCAGCGAGTGACTATGATGAGGAGACTTTAGTTCTCATTGCTCATGAGGAACAGGGTGCCCATGATGATGCTCATGATATGGAGTATATGGCTCCTGATGATGCAGATAAATATGCTAGTTTGGTTGCTCAACGTGTGTTAAGTGTGCAGGTAACGAAGGCTGAGCAAAACCAGAGGCATAATTTGTTCCACACAAAGGGAGTGGTGAAAGAACGTTCGGTTCGCATCATCATTGATGGAGGGAGTTGCAACAACTTGGCTAGCATGGAGTTGGTGGAGAAGCTATCTCTCACCACAAGACCACACCCCCATCCGTACTATATTCAGTGGTTTAACAATAGTGGTAAGATTAAGGTAACGCGTTCTGTTCGTGTGCACTTTAGCATTGCTGCATATGCTGATTATGTTGATTGTGATGTGGTACCCATGCAAGCATGCTCTCTTTTACTTGGTAGACCATGGCAATTTGATAGGAATGTTGTACACCATGGTAGGACAAATCAGTTTACTCTGGTTCATCAGGATAAAAATATTGCTTTACTTCCTATGTCTCCTGAACAAATTGTGAAAGATGATCTTGCTAGAGCTAGTAAAGCTAAACAGGAGAAAAATAAGAGTGAAAATGAGATAGCAGCCAAAGAATTTGAGCAACAACATAAGACTAATAGCAAATCTTCTTCTGCTGTGTCTAATGAAATTAAATTGACTAGTCCAACTTTGCTTGCTACTAAAGTTGATATTTCAGATTTGGATGTTAGTCAATATGTGTGCTATGCTTTTGTGTGCAAAGAATCTTTGTTTTCATTTGAGGAATTGCCTCCTTCTTTGCCTCCTGTTGTCACTGACCTTTTGCAGGAGTTTATTGACGTCTTTCCACAAGACGTACCACCGGGATTACCACCTATTCGAGGGATTGAGCATCAGATTGACTTAATTCCCGGTGCTTCACTGCCCAACCGTGCGCCATACCGTACCAATCCGGAGGAGACAAAGGAGATTCAGCGTCAAGTACAAGAGCTACTCGACAAAGGTTACATACGTGAATCCCTTAGTCCTTGTGCTGTTCCTGTTATATTAGTGCCTAAAAAGGATGGAACATGGCGTATGTGTGTTGATTGTCGAGCCATTAATAATATTACTATTCGTTATCGTCATCCTATTCCTAGGTTAGATGATATGCTTGATGAATTAAGTGGCTCTACCATGTTTTCCAAAGTTGATTTGCGTAGTGGATACCATCAAATTCGCATGAAATTAGGAGATGAATGGAAAACGGCATTTAAAACTAAGTTTGGATTATATGAGTGGTTAGTCATGCCTTTTGGGTTAACTAATGCACCTAGCACTTTCATGAGATTAATGAACGAGGTTTTACGTGCTTTCATTGGACGATTTGTGGTAGTCTATTTTGATGATATACTGATTTATAGCAAATCTTTGGAGGAACATTTGGATCATTTACGTGCTGTTTTTATTGCTCTACGTAATGCACGTTTGTTTGGTAACCTTGGGAAGTGCACCTTTTGCACCGACCGAGTATCGTTTCTTGGCTATGTTGTTACTCCGCAGGGAATTGAAGTTGATAAAGCCAAGATCGAGGCGATTGAGAGTTGGCCGCAGCCCAAAACGGTCACACAAGTGAGGAGTTTTCTTGGCCTCGCTGGATTCTATAGGCGTTTTGTGAGAGATTTCAGCACCATTGCTGCACCTCTCAATGAGCTTACACGCAAGGATGTGCCTTTTACTTGGGGTACCGCACAGGAAGAAGCCTTCACCGTATTGAAAGATAAGTTAACACATGCTCCTTTGCTCCAACTTCCTGATTTTAATAAGACTTTTGAGCTTGAATGCGATGCTAGTGGGATTGGTTTGGGAGGTGTGTTATTACAAGATGCTAAACCTGTTGCTTACTTTTCTGAAAAATTGAGTGGGCCTAGTCTGAACTATTCTACTTATGATAAGGAATTATATGCTCTTGTTCGGACATTAGAAACTTGGCAACATTATTTATGGCCCAAAGAATTTGTTATACATTCTGATCATGAATCTTTGAAACACATAAGAAGTCAAGCAAAACTTAATCGTAGACATGCTAAGTGGGTTGAATTTATTGAGACTTTCCCTTATGTCATTAAACACAAGAAGGGGAAAGATAATATTATTGCTGATGCTTTGTCTCGTCGTTATACTATGCTTTCACAACTTGACTTCAAGATTTTCGGTTTAAAGACAATCAAAGATCAATACGTAAATGATGCGGAATTTAAAGATGTATTGCAGAATTGTAGAGAGGGTAGAACATGGAACAAGTTTGTGCTTAATGATGGATTTGTGTTCCGTTCTAACAAGCTATGCATTCCAGCTAGCTCTATTCGTCTTTTGTTGTTGCAGGAGGCGCATGGAGGAGGATTAATGGGACACTTTGGAGTGAAGAAGACGGAGGACGTACTTGCTACACATTTCTTTTGGCCAAAGATGAGACGGGATGTTGAGCGTTTTGTTGCTCGCTGCACTACATGTCAAAAAGCTAAGTCACGACTCAATCCTCATGGTTTATACATGCCTTTACCTGTACCTAGTGTTCCGTGGGAGGACATATCCATGGACTTTGTTTTAGGCTTGCCTCGAACAAAGAATGGGAGGGATAGCATATTTGTTGTCGTGGATAGATTTTCTAAGATGGCACATTTTATACCATGTCATAAAAGCGATGATGCTGCTAATGTTGCTGATTTATTCTTTCGTGAGATTATTCGCTTACATGGTGTGCCCAATACTATTGTCTCGGATCGTGATACTAAGTTTCTTAGCCATTTTTGGAGATGCTTATGGGCTAAGTTGGGGACTAAACTACTTTTTAGTACTACATGTCATCCCCAAACTGATGGACAAACTGAAGTAGTCAATAGGACTTTGTCTACTATGCTTAGGACTGTTTTAAAGAGTAACTTGAAACTGTGGGAAGAATGTTTACCTCATATTGAATTTGCTTATAATCGTTCATTGCATTCTACCACTAAAATGTGCCCTTTTGAGATTGTTTATGGTTTTCTACCTCGTGCACCTATTGATTTGCTACCTCTTCCATCTTCGGAGAAGGTTAATTTTGATGCTAAGCAACGTGCTGAATTGATATTAAAAATGCATGAGTTAACTAAAGAAAACATTGAGCGCATGAATGCTAGATACAAGCTTGCTGGTGATAGGGGCCGAAAGCATGTTGTGTTTGAACCCGGAGATCTTGTTTGGTTACATCTACGTAAAGATAGGTTTCCTGATTTGCGCAAGTCTAAGTTAATGCCTCGAGCTGATGGTCCCTTTAAGGTTTTGCAGAAAATTAATGATAATGCATATAAACTTGAGCTACCTGCAGCCTTTGGGGTTAGTCCCACATTTAATATTGCAGATTTGAAGCCTTATTTGGGAGAAGATGATGAGCTTCCGTCGAGGACGACTTCAATTCAAGAAGGGGAGGATGATGAGGACATCCCTACTAATGTTACACCCATATCCTCACCAACTACACATATTGGACCAGTTACTAGAGCTCGTGCACGTCAACTAAATTATCAGGTACTTTCGTTTCTTGTGAATCCTTCTATTGTTCATGAACATATGATACTGCCTAAATTAGATACTTTTGTTTTGCTTATGAATGAAGGACCTAGCATGGACAAGAAGGATGGTCATTGGAGCGGGATCAAGCATGGAGAAGAAGGTGCGCGCGCGGGAAAGGACAGCGGAGCTTCCCGTGGTGATTATCGCACTTTGAAGCCACCATAAGGCGCGCATGAAGTCTTGGACGAAATACGCGAGATGCCACTTCATTATTTTCGTCCAAGGGCAATTATAGGTGCTGCGTCACCTTAATATTGGGCTGGGCCCATGTAATTTCGAAATACCACCTTATAGGCTGTTTTTAGAGTCCGTATGTGTGGGGAAACCGAGTTAGGGTTGTTTTTCGGACCCCACCTCCAAGGGGTCACGAAAATCCCCTCTGTTCCCCCATATATACAGCCCTTAGGGCGTCGTTTAGACTTGGGTTTTAATTAGATTTAAGTTAGCCATAGCCGCAACTTCGAGCTCTTCGTTTGTGTCATCCGACCAGGCCAAGACCTCATTGGAACCCCAACTTTTCGTAATCATTCATCTTATATTCGCAATATCCAGATTGCAATTCTTAGTTCTTGCTTGTTCTTCGATTGCTTGCAGGAATTAGACCTTCGTGGTCAGGTTGATCGTGCATCCGCGGGATCAATAACCTCTCGGAGTTGGTTTAGCGATCGCTAAGGCGCAACGTCTTCGCACGTTAGTAGTCGGATTGTGAAAGTCTACTCCACCATAATCGATCTCCACCATCTCATCGAAACATCGGGACACCTTCGCCTCTATCATCTCACCTCGCCTCCGCTCCCTTGCAAACGAGCCGCCGGTGGCTGTCCACCATGGCCGGCTCGAGCGAAGCTCGCCGCCGCTGGGCTCGGGACGCCCCACACCAGCCACATGTCGCCGCCGGGACGGGATTCGGCATGCCTCCCTCCACCATGCTCGAGCCGAGCCCCCTGCAGCCTCCCGTCGCCGCCATCCTAAGCCGTGCGCCGCCTCGCCGACGACGGGAGCCGCCGCGGCCACCCCGATCGGGATCGGGAGCTCCGATCCAAGACGCCTGCCGCTGTGGGCTGGCGCAGCCCACGACCACCGAGCGCCCCGCGGCCCGAACCGCTTCCTTGGCCCAGCGGTCTCCTCTGGCCTGATGGGCCGAGCCCATGGTGAGCCAGCCCGGCCGCCCCTCCTTTTTTTTTCTTTTAGTGTTTTTCTTTTTTTTCTGCTCCTGTAATTTTTTCTAAGTGTGGAGATTTTTTGCTACTGATTCAGTTTTGCGACGTAGATTCCGAACAAACCGTAGCCCGAATGACGTTGAGCCCAAAAAGAAATTTGTTTAGAATTGTGTGTACTTCAGTTCATCTTTTTTGAGAATTTTGATTTGAGGCCATCTTGATGTTGTTAATCACTGTTGAAGTGGTCATCAGACTATTAACTGGTACTAATTTCTGTTATGTGCTGCTGCTGTTATTTTATTGCAAGTTTGCTTGATGATTGTGACACATCCATGAGGCCTATGCTATTAATTCTTATTGCATCCTGTTAAGCATCATGTCTACTTCCATTATATGTATTGCATTACCATGTTAGCATTTCTGGTCATAGATATGTTTAGCTCCAAATTTGCTATGCCAATGTTTTTGACAGCCACCTCTGTTTTCACCAAGTCTTTATCTTTCCGATGCCATGTTGCATGTTTAATATCTTTTGATCTGTGATGCCTATGACCTTGATTCTTGGTGTACCTGATCACCATCATGCCTACTTCATGCCCACATATTTCTATGTCATGTTGCTGCACTTTTGCATATAGTTTTGATCCTGTTTATACAACATGAAAATAACAGTTTCTTCCCTGTTTTCCTGATTTTCACAAACTCCTAGACCAGTAATGTTTTATTGCATTTTGCATGGGCTATAATTAATTGTTCATGATGCCTTTTTGCATGATTTCTTTTGCCATTCCTTCCCTGCCATGTCTACTTTACTTGCATATCATTTGTGAGCATGTTTGGATACATTATCCTTTTTATGCATTGCTTTAAAGTGTGCTTCCTGATGTTTGGCAAATTGTGTTCCAAACTTGTTTTCCTTGTATCTTTTTAACCGTAACTCCGTTTGGAGTGTTCTTTATATGTAAATTGATTTGTTTTTCGTGTACTTTGTGTTTGTGCTATTGTTTACTGTTCTTAACCAACCTAAAATATGGTTTAGGGAAGAACAGTACCAAATTCTTAAATTTGTCGTGGGGTACATAATGAATGCCATGTTTAGGTTGTGCCTCACTTAAATTGACTAGCATAGATAGTTTCCTTTATGCTTCACCCCTTGTCATGTTTATGTGCTATGCCATGCTTGAGTGAGATGACATGTTAATAACATTTTCTCACCTTGTGTAGCTAAACAACTTGAATCCTTGTAAATGTGTGGTATCGTCGTGTGTGACGAGTACTCCACTTAACCCTGTAGTAACCGCTCTCGACGATAGATGCGATACCGTAGTGCGTTGTCTCGTGTTGCCTCCTTGTTGATGTTTGCTCGTGATTGCTTAGTATTAATAGATGCTTGCTCGTCGATTATCTTTTCTAGTGTTTCCTTCTTGTGTGCTTCCGCGGGTACCTCTCGGAGACGACGCGAGCTTGCGATCGACTTCACCTTCGGTTTCGTCTTCTCATCAGGTAAGGGGGAGCATATATCATGCTTATAACTTTCAGATCACTCGCGCCTAGGTGTAGGATAGAATGATTGCGTGATCCTACCACTTTATATTCATGCCTCTCAAATAAACCCAAATAGTTATGTCCTCCACATCCCAGCAAACATTGTTCGGCTATGTTACTATTGCTCGCTGCTCAGCCACTACTTAGTATGCATGCTAGGATGTTATCAACTGTTATCCTGTTACTCCTTGGATTGGGCTATCACATTATTATATTATTGTGGTTGTTATGATTATTATAATGTTGACTATATTTGACGAAGGATGGAAGGTCTAGGCTATCCCGCCCCGACGCTTTGTTCCATTCGAGTCACTTAGGACCCGAGTTCCGGGTATTGGTTTTAAGACCGAGCGTGCCTAACTACGTGTGGGATGCTATGGGGTCCCCTTTTCTTACCTACCTAGCTTCAAACATTTCTAGTGGTGGCCCAAGATGACTTTATCATTTGAAAAACCGTGTGTGTGTCTATCGGGTAGCTCCTGACAGATATTCTTTAAAACAACCCGGACCAGCGTGGACATGATTTTCTTGCTGGTCCAACTTGGCCCGCTGAGGACCCAGACTCATGTGAGAATTCACCGGTTATCCAAACCCGAGTCATCCGGTAGAGACTAGATCGAGAGAGCGGCCGGCAACTGAGATGGATGTCGACTCACCAGGGCCACCCGGATTTGTTCGTTGTTAGCTAGAGGGACCTGTCGTTTCGGATCTCTTGGAACTAAATCATAAAATGGTTGCCTGTGATGGGTAGCAACTGAGAGATATGGGCGTGCGTGCGGAGCCTTGTAATGGGCAGTTGGTACACCCCTGCAGGGTTAGATATTTTCGAGAAGCCGTGTCCACGGTTATGGACGACTTGAGACCTACTCCTTGTTCATAGACAACAACAACTGAGATAATCTTAATATAACTTGATCAACGTGTGTGTGTTCCTTGACTGCTTCTTCCTCGTCGGGATGCAAAGAGGAGGACAAGGATAGGATAGGTGTTATTCTTGCGTAAGTAGTTGACAACAAGACTTGTTGGAGGCGATTCCTCATCGAATGCTTGGTTCTTGTCTTACTCTAAATAGACCGTTAGACACTCATATATTGCTAGTGCGTCTGCAACCTCACCACTACCCCCATCTTACCCGTGAGAAGTTAGTTACAAGAATTTTGATATATTCTCACCCCTTTCTTTTCTTTTCCCTCTTATGTTTTGCCTGATCGGCCGCTGCAGTTGTTTCTACCTCGACTCTTCTTATGGACGCCTTCGTGGAGACTCGACGACGACTAGTTAGGTGGATCCCGGCGGAGAGCCTGGACCCGTGTGGTTACGGGGATGGTGTGTTTTACCTTTGCCACTAGGCATTTCAATGTATTCTTTACTCAGACATGTACCTTCCGCTGATATAATTTATTAAAGGAAGTTGTATGCCGATTGTATGAGATGTTGTATCCTTGTATCTGTAATGTTGTGATATCACGTTGGAAATCCGGGGCATATGGCTATGTCATATGTCGCGGTGGGACCGATATGTGCTTCATCCCCGGATCTGGGTGGAAACACCTAGATCTGGAACAGTACCGCATATCGGGCCTTACAACTTGGTATCAGAGCCTTACCGACCGTAGGATCCCCTCTCTGGCCGAAGTCGAGTCTAGACAAAAATTATTTTGTAGTTAATAAGTTAGTTATCGGAGAGTAGGAATCTTTTTACTCCTTACCCTTGCTCTGGTCAGGACAAGTGTCGTAAGTGTTTTACTCTCGACTTATCCCCCTTCAAACTCTAGGATCTCGAATGTGTGGAGTATCGGAACCGTTACAATGCCTTGCTTGCAGCGTATTGTCTCGATTCCGAGCTCAGGTGGAAATTCCTGTCGTACCTTTAGCTTCTCCGGTTTCGGATATCATCTGGTCGTCCTTTTCCCTCCCTCCTTTTGCCCGGTGTTTTCATGACTTCCGTCGAAAAGCACTATCCGTTGATCTGGTTTTCGCGATCATTCTTCCTCTTGTCAGTGACGTTTTCGTTATTCCGACGATTACGTCTCTCTGCGGAAATTTATCTCGACCGAAGTTCGACGTCGACATGGAGCAGAGTCCCTTGTTGGTGGTGTTGAAGATCGTCGACCCTCTTTTCTCTCCCCCCCTCTCCCCCGGATCGTCCTGGCTCTCGGGAAGAGATCCCTTGTTGGTGGTGTTGTATTGTAATAGCCCAGTTTTCACAAAAAATTGAAAAAATTGTTTTCGGCGTGAATTGTTTGATTGTCTGATTTGTTTGCGGTATTTGCATCCCCGTTTTATCGATCAGCGATTATTTTTCCCCCTCTTATCTTGTACCGGACGGAGATCGACCCTTGCCACCCTGACACTCGACCTTTGCGACACCGGGTTTCACCCGATCATTGTCGCGAAAACCGCACGAGACCAGCTGAAGCCAACGGAATGAAAACCCCGTTTAATAATTAAATGGGATATTTTTATAGCGCGCCGGAAAGTGTTTTCGGAACGGTTCCAGCGCGAGGTGAATGCCTCCGGCTCGACACGCAGATCGCGCAGTTTGAAGTTTTACCCGAATCGGAGGTACTGCGGACCCCCGGCGGTCAGAAACGTGAGCACCGCGCGCGCGAGAGAAAAACCAGAGATGTTTTTGCAAACTGCCAGCCACCGGGGCTATATTTAGACAACCACCCCACTTAGGGTTTTCCCTAAGCACCTAGCCAGCCCTCAGATCCAGATTTGCCCCCAAAATAGCCAGTTTCGTAACCCTAGCTCCCAGATCAGTTTTCGGCCGTCGGATCTGCGAATCGGATGCGCACGGTTGCGCCACGTCACAACCTCGTCCTCTCTCTCCTAGCTCCAACTGCCCATGGAACCCGTGCCCCCCGCCTGCACCGTGGAGGCCGAGCCGCCGCCGGCCGCCGACGCCGTTGGCCTCCCTCTCCTCCCGCGCCGGCTCCCCTCCTCTCCTCTCTCCTCTCTTCTTCCTTCTCCCTCTAACCTCTCTCTCTCTCTGTGCAACAAGGAGGCGCCGCCTCGCGCCATAGCTATGGCCGAGCTCGACCCGAGCTCGCGCCTCGCCTCCCCTGGGACCAAGCCGCCGGATCCGGCCGGCCACGCCCTCCGATGGTCTCCCCTCGCCAGATCCAGGCGCCCCGCTGATGAGGACATCTCTACTAATGTTACACCCACATCTTCACCAACTACACATACTGGACCAGTTACTAGAGCACGTGCACGTCAACTAAATTATTAGGTACTTTCGTTTCTTGCGAATCCTTCTAATGTTCATGAACATATGATGCTGCCTAAATTAGATACTTTTGTTTTGCTTATGAATGAAGGACCTAGCATGGACAAGAAGGACGGTCATTGGAGCGGGATCAAGCATGGAGAAGAAGGTGCGCGCACGGGAAATAACAATGGAGCTTCCAGTGGGGATTTTCGCACTTTGAAGCCACCATAAGGCATGCATGAAGGCTTGGACGAAATACACGAGATGCCACTTCATTATTTTCGTCCAAGAGCAATTATAGGTGCTGCGTCACCTTAATATTGGGCTGGGCCCATGTAATTTCGAAATACCACATTATAGGCTGTTTTTAGAGTCCGTATGTGTGGGGAAACCGAGTTAGGGTTGTTTTCGGGCCCCACCTCCAAGGGGTCACGAAAATCCCCTCTGTTCCCCCATATATACAGCCCTTAGGGCGTCGTTTAGACTTGGGTTTTAATTAGATTTAAGTTAACCATAGCCGCAACTTCGAGTTCTTCGTTTGTGTCGTCCGACCAGGCCAAGACCGCATTGGAACCCCAACTTCTGTTAATCTTTCATCTTATATTCGCAATATCCAGATTGCAATTCTTAGTTCTTGCTTGTTCTTCGATTGCTTGCAGGAATTGACCTTCGTGGTCAGGTTGATCGTGCATCTGCGGGATCAAAAACCTCTCGGAGTTGGTTTAGCGATTGCTAAGGCGCAACGTCTTCGCACGTTCGTAGTCGGGTCGTGAAAGTCTACTCCACCAAAATCGATCTCCATCATCTCATCGAAACATCGGGACCCCTTCGCCTCTATCACCTTGTGTTATCTCTTTGATCTTGTATTGCTCCGTACTAATATTGGTGCACCGTTGATTTCTTTCCAGTGGTCATCGTCTTGTGTGCTTCCGCGGGTACCTCTCGGAGACGATGCGAGCTTGCGATCGACTACACCTTCGGAACCCGACTTATCAACAGGCAAGGACTATACATTACTTATGATCCATTCTATTTCAACCAGCGGTTTGCATGCTAGTCTAGGTTAGCTTCGATGTTTGATCCTACCACATGTTTACAACCTCTTTCAAACCGATACAGCCATGCCCCTTCCCAGCAAACCTTGTACTGCTATGTTACTATTGCTCGTTGCTCAGCCTCTTCTTAGTATGCATGCTTAGGATGCTACGATGTTCCCCTGTTACTCTTTGGGTTGGGATATCACATTATTATTACTTTTGTTGATGATATGATTATTATTATAATGTTGACTATATTCGACGAAGGATGGAAGGTCTAGGCTATCCCGCCCCGACGCTTTGTTCCATTCGAGTCACCTAGGATCCGAGTTCCGGGTATTGGTTTTAAGACTGAGCGTGCCTAACCGCGTGTGGGATTTTATGGGGTCCCATTTTCTTACCTACCTAGCTTCAAGCATTTCTAGAGGTGGCCCAAGCTGATTTACCATTTGCAAACCATGCATATATGCCTGTCGGGTAGCTCCTGGCAAACATCCTTTAAAACAAATCGGACCAGTGAGGACTTTGTTTTCCTATTGGTCCACCTTTGACCGGCGAGGGCCCGAGGCCTCACGTGAGGCGTCTCGGTAACCCAAACCCTGTTGAGACGGAAGAGTCCGATCCGAGAGCGTGGCCAGCTTTTGGATTGGGTGTCGACTCCCCGGGGGCCACCCGGATTTGTTCGTTGTTAGTTAGAGGGACCTGTCGTTTCGGATCTCTTGGAACTAAATCATAAAATGGTTGCCTGTGATGGGTAGCAACTGAGAGTGATGAGCGTGCGTGCGGAGCCTTGTAATGGGCAGTTGGTACACCCCTGCAGGGTTAAATCTTTTCGAGAAGCCGTGTCCACGGTTATGGACGACTTGAGACCTACTCCTTGTTCATAGACAACAACAACAACTGAGATAATTTTAATATAACTTGATCAACGTGTGTGTGCCTTGACTGCTTCTTCTTCGTCGGGATGCGAAGAGGAGGACAAGGATAGGATAGGTGTTATGTTTGCGTAGTAGGTGGATAGCAGACTTGTTGGAGGCGATTCCTCATCGAATGCTTGGCTTCTTATCTTACTCTCTAGATCGTTAGCCACTTCATAAATGCTAGTGCGGCAACAACCTCACCACTTACCCCTTCCTTACCGTAAACTACTAGTTGTCCTAGAATGACGAGTGATGAAGTCCTTGCTGGGTCAGATGACCACTACAGTTGGATGCTGAGTACCTCTGTACTCATGATACTACCCCCAAACTCTTTTCAGGGTTCTTGATTGACAACAGGTATGGTGATCGACGTTTCACGTGGAGACTCGACGACGACTAGTTAGGCGGATCCCAGCGGAGGGCCTGGACCCGTGTGGTTATTGGATCGATGTTTTTCTCTGTGCCACTAGGCATTTGCTTGTAGTCTGTATCGAGACATGTATCTTCCGCTGTTGTACTATATTGAGGCAGTTGTATGCCGATTGTATGAGATGTTGTATCCTTGTATCTGTAATGTTGTGATATCACGTTGGAAATCCGGGGTATATGGCTATGTCATATGTCGCGGTGGGACCGATATGTGCTTCGTCCCCAGATCTGGGTGGAAACACCTAGATCTGGAACAGTACCGCATATACACTGAGCCCACCAAGGAAGCGGTCCACCTTTCTTTCTTTAGTGGCCACATCATGGAAAGAGTATCTTGCCAGGTGGTTGAACTTGTTCAGGTACTCAGTCACGGTCATGCTGCCTTGGACAAGGGCGAGAAATTCCCTTTGTTTGGTCTTCAGCACCCCAGTGGGAATATGGTAAGTGCAGAATTTCTCCTTTAACTTTTCCCAAGTGATATATTCTCCTGCAGGCCATACCGCCCTGGTATTGTCCCACCACACTACGACAAAGCCCTCAAGTGGAAAATGGAACCCTGTCCTCTTCATCACAGTGAGCAATTTCTAGCTTCTTTTCCATGGTCCTCAACCAGTCATTAGCTTCAATGGGATCTGTTGCTTGGTCAAAGTTCGGCGGTCGGGTGCGCTAAAAGTTGGATAGCTTGGAGCGTGACCCTTGGTTCTGAGTCTTCCCCACAATGTTCTGCATACCTCTCAGTAGTTCCATGAGATCCTGATTCCTCCTTTCTTCAAACATCCTCATGATCTGATCTAGGGTCGGTGCCTGCGGTGGATGAGGTGGTGGATGCTCGGATGACAGTCTAGCTTTCCTGGCGGATAGACGACGAGGAGTGTAGTCGTCACCAGAGTGGCTGCCTTCACCTCGCCTCATCCTATATCCATTCCCAATATAGAGCACCAATATCATGAGAAACCACAAAAGGGGAAATAAGCAAAGTGACGACAAAGCGAAAGGAACTCGAAACTCCAAGAGGAGGTGGTTGGTGACTATCCGAATCCCTTGTAAAAATTGGCAAGTAAACCAACGGCCACCAGAACGGTCTTGACAACACAGATTTGGGGCATTGCTGGGATAACTCACCTCTTGATGAAGACGGCCGCAAAACAGCTCAGAACTTGGAGCAAGGGTGATAAGAAGAAAGCAGAGGTCCCCTAAGACGGCCGAGAAAACAGCTCAGAGAATAGGGTCTCCACTACAAAAAGAAACTCAACAACTGCCTGAGACGTCCGGAAAGCATCTCAGAACACGGGATAGTCGTTGAAAGAGAAATAAAACAAAGGAGGCATCCACCCCGGACGTCCGACCAAGAATCAGCACAGAACCAGGCGTGGTGCCAACGGTCGAGAAAAAACGAGCAAGGGTCCGTCCGAGTCACCTACACCAAAGCGAAGAGACAGAAACGGCATCAACAAAAATCCGAACTAGAAGCGAAGCAACCTCATAATTATAGATAGCATTACATAGCATACATAACAACTAGTAGAGGATAGCATAATGAGTACTGCTCACACGGCAGTTGACAACATGCATGTCATAACGATATAAGGGACCATACTGCTACTTGACCTCGCTCTAGTCGTGGTGGTGAAGCGGGCACTGGCAGTCAGCAGAATCATCGGAGCTGTCCTCAGAGTCGGAACTAGGGATGTGGATCGTGCTACGGGTGGGGGCGTCGAAATGGCGACGCTGACGAGAAGACTCTCCCTCAGGAGGAGGAGGAGCACATTGCCTAAGCATAGGAGCAGCAGGGGTAGCAGTGAACGCGGCCCACTCCTCTGGGGTCTCACCCTGAGCGACTACCGGAACAACTGGAGTCTATGGTGTGAGTGAAGGTGAAGTGGGCGGAGCTGGCACCGGTACAAAGGTGGAAGGCGGGGAGGTGGTGACTGAGCAATACTGATAGATGCGAGTGCCTCCCGGGAACGAGCCAACTCCTCTGCAAGACTAACGATCAACTCGTACTAAGCGACCATGTAGCGAGAGAGGTGAACGGCGGTCCGATCGCACTCCGAATCTGGTGGAAAAAGAACCTGCCCTGAGGGGGCCAGGGTGGGGTAGTGAGAAAGACCTGGGTGAGCCTGCATCCCGACTTCCTGCTGACGCAAGTCGACGAGAGCATCAAGTGAAGCATAGAGGATAGCCTTCTCTGGGGTGGAAGCGGGTCCTCCCTTCGCGGAACACGAAAGGCTGCCGATCGCGAAGCTCGTGAAAAGGAACACCTCAGCGCGGTACTCATGCATGAAGTCAGCCAGCTTCTCGCGGTACACCTGGAACACCGGGTCTTCTCCCTGTGGATACAGTCGGAGCCAAACTCGACGGAGCAGTGACGGGAAGCCTGTCGATGACGGCTCATACTCAAAGGGGTATGTAACGGGTGCCATCTACACTCACAGGTTTAGCCATTAGTAATAAAACCACTGCGTCTACATGCCATGCATCAACCAATGCATCAACCAAGGTGCACAGATCAAGCAAAACTCTAGACTAGCATTACTTTAGCGCACGGCCTAACTAGCGTGTCCTACAGTCAACACGGCTCTAATACCAATCGTTGTGGCACCCCGGCTCAGAGCAACCGGTTTACCTTACATTGCCAGCCCAAAGATCAATTCTTCTGGCAATGCACAACATATTGGTACAGAAACAACTGCTTCATTAATAATTATACAGGTACAATGGTTTGGGGATACAAACTGCTACGAGGCATGGCGGCACATCTCGTGCGGCAACGCTATCAACATTATTTATGTCACAACTCGGGGCCTCGATACGATCAACGAAGAGCTCTATGGCAGCGGAATAACGGGTGATGGAGCTCCACTCCATGGGTCCATGGGGACACTGCTTGGACACGACCTAGTTCGCGAAGTACGGCACACCCGACTCTTCAGGTACGGCTTCTCCTGCATCTGGCATGACACGCCAGGTCAGTACATTGAATGTACTTGCAAGCTCACAACAACCAAGTCATCAGGGAAAACAATAGCATGGAAAGAATGCAAACAATAACATGACAAGCAAGGGCACATATGAAGTTAAGACTTAGAGCGACAAAAAATCATAACTCACAATCATCGAATGATCGTGCAGCTTATTTCCGAGTCATCCCGACTCGGCATCTGGGTCATCTCATGACCCAACATTATACGGGTCATCGCATGACTGCTCACCGATTAGGAGTCATCGCATAACTACCCAGCCGGTCCAACCTTTCAGCATCATGATTATTATTATACCAGTTTGTGTTGACCATCGTGTGACCTAGTACGAATTGTGTCCCATGACCGAGGACTCGGCTATTCGAATAGATTGTCACTCTGCAGAGTTTGTGCACGTTACCCACATTATGGAGCTCTTCCGCCGCCCAGTACCCCAGAACTTGTCCCACGGGATCCTTGGAACTAGTCCCGCAAGAGTGAGCTAGGACTTCTCCAACGAAACTTGCCTACCGCGTAACCGCCCTACGGTATCACCGACATACTGTCTTGGGTATCCCTGTGTCCTTCCGACACTGTCCATCTCATGGCCCTGATCATCGCATGGTCCATAAACTTCCCCCCCCCCCCGCAGGGACCCCCAGGTAAATAACTCTGGATGTCGAGATTATCACCACCTACCTGTTTAGGGTAGCGTGCGTGCATAACCTCCCCTCTTTGGTGATACTCATAGAAGGCACTACGATAGCCCAAGCTAAGGCCTGCCCATACAGACAAATGTGGTTGCACGAATAAAGCCCGGTTCGGTGGCACTTGGTCAACGGTAATATTATGTTCATCAGATTCCAACAATTAGTTCTTGCAAGAAGAAAGGTATATGGTAACATGGCATGAACATAATTCTACCATCAAGCAAGTGCAACAACTAACATGGCATGGTATGAAATAAATGAACATGGGCATTCAAGTAGGAACATTATCAACACATGAACAAATACTGGCATAAGCATGATAAAATTAACATGATTATAAAATGAAACTAGGGGCATGGACATAATCAGGGAACATGGCATGGTTATAGCAACTCAACTTGGCATGGCATGATAATTTAATTAGCAATTAAATTAAAGGAAAAAATCCCAATTAAATGAACCAAATCATCAAATGGTAACTCAAGCTCCTCATGACCAGAATGTTGTGGCTTGCCTTGGTCAAATGGAGTCTCCTTGAACTCCTGGTCTCCTACAAGAACTTGGTCACCTTCTGAACAGAAAAAACAGTTGGCAAAGAAAAATAAGTCAAGTGCATAAACTTTCTATCCAGTGGACCTAGATAGAGAGTCAAGCCCCCAAACTTTTCCAACTTGAAGAGGAGCTCAAGACAAAAATTTATCCAAAAGAATCAACTCAATTGGCCTTGTAGTTTAGGAGATATTCGTGGTCAAAGTTTGGTCAAAATTTCATTTTAAATGATTTTGAATGAATTTTCCAGGAATTTCTCTAGAGGGCCACGTCGAAGGCGTACTTCTGCGGGGCGCCTCCACTTGAAAAACGGTTCGGGGGGGGCTGAGTCACTGGCAGGTGGGGCCTGCCAGTCAGTTTGACTGAGAGAGAAAGGGGGGCAGGGCCCGACGGCTCCGGCGAGGAAGTTCACCAGCGGTGAGGACTTGCTGGCGGCGCTATCCAACACCAGTCGACAGAGGAGGTCACGGTGAGCATTGTCGTACCCGAATCGTGGCGAACGGCGTATGGACGGCGAGGTGGGGCTCTTCTCAAGCTTCTGGCGGCGGAGGGGGCTTGTCGGAGTTGGGTGAACCTGCACGGTTGCCCACGGCGAGTGTCTGGTTAGAACCACCAGAGGGAGGAGAGTCTAGGGAGGAAAGGAAGGGTCTAGGGGAGCACCGGAGGCGGCTGGCAACAGTGGAGTCCTCACGGCAGGGCTCCGGTGAGATCCACTGCGAGGGGCCTCCCCGGCGGGCGCTGCTTGGCGTAGTGCTCGATTCGAGGGAGGTGGGGGTGGATGGAATGGCCAGAAGCAACGGGCGCCTCGGGTTTTATGGGCTAGGTCGAGATTCCATCGCGGATGCATAAGCTTGGGCGTCTCCGGCGTGTTCAGGAGGTTCTGGAGACGGGCGTGCACGCCTGCGGGCGGCCCACGAGGTTCTGCATCGGCGGGGCGACGGGTCGTGTTGTCCATGGCCGCTGCGACGGCTCTTCATTGAGAAGCTAGGCGGCGGGCGGTGCGGATTTGCCCGGGTCAGGCGTCGCGCTTGCGTGCGGTGAGGCTAGGGACGCGCAGAAGACGACGCAGATGTCGTGGAGGCGTGCGCGCCAAGTGACCATCCCGTGTGCACCTCTGTCGATCAGGGGCGGCGACGGCGAGGTCTCTGGCGGGCAGCGCGGCTTTGGGTGGAGCTTTGTGGCGTGCGGAGGAGCACTTGGCACTACGGACATGAGGTGGCGGGCGTGGGCTCACTGGGCGAGGCATGCCCTTGACGTTGACAACTCGGCCACGGCCAGAGCACGCCTATGGCAGGCAGTGCGTGTGCTCACCCTGTGCACGCGTGCACTGGGGGCAGCCACTGCTCGCCAAGCGTGTCTGTGGCGTGTAGTAGGCGTCTGTAACGGCCCAGATCGCGCCCTGGCCTCCACCAACCTCCTGCCCGTGGAGGAAGCCGCGTGCATCCGCCCGCCGCCGGCAGCAGCCACGCCGGGCCGCTGCACCCCACATGTCCTCCTCCCCGCGCGCCCTTCACCTCCCTTCCCTCCTCCTCACCTCACCACTCCTCTCTACCCATGACGAACCCGCCATGGGAGGCCCTCGAGCTCGAGCCGCCGCCCCGAAGACCGACGGCAGCCGACGCCTGGACGCCGCCGCCGCTTGGAACGGATCCGGCTGGATCCGTGCGCCTCAACACGCTCCTGCACCACCTCGCCCCTCACTGGAGGCTGTCACCGGCGAGCGCCGCCGACCGCCGCCGCAGCCATCCCATGCGGGATCCAGGCGCCCCGAGCCGCCCGCTCGATCCGCCTGCTGGGCTGGCTGCGCCCCCACGGCCCAGCGCCCCTGCGAGGCCCACCTCCAGCCGTCCTGGCTCCCACAGCCCAGCACCGAGCCGGCCCAGCTCCCCTCTAGCACCCCAGCCACTTGGGCTGGCCCAATGTGAGGCCTTGCCATCTTTTTTTCCCCTTCTGCTGTTTTTCCATTTTCTTAAAATTCTGTTAAGTCCTGAGGTATATGCTGCTGATGTTGTTTTGCGAGTAGATTTGCGAGTAAACCGTAGCTCGGATCGCGTTGCGCCCAAAAGGAAAATTGTTTAGAATTGTGTGTACTTCAATTCATCTTTTGTGAGCATTTTGATTTGAGACCATCTTGATGTTGATAATCACTGTTGAAGTGGGCATCAGGATGTTAACTGCTACTAATTTCTCTTAAGTGATGCTGCTGTTATTTTATTGCAAGTTTGCATGATGATTGTGACACATCCATGAGGCCTATTGCATTGATTCTTTTTGCATACTGTTAAGCATCATGTCTACTTCCATTATGTGTATTGCATTGTCATGACAAGCTTGCTGCTCATCTAGTTATGGAGCTCCAAAGTTGCTATGCTGCTGTTTTGGACAACCAGCTCTGTTTTTATCTAAGTCTGTAACTTTCCGATGCCATGTTGTTTGCGTAATATCTTTTGATCTGTGATGCCTATGACCTTGATTCTTTTTTGTACCTGATCACCATCATGTCTAGTTCATGCTCATATATTGCTATGTCATGTTGATGCACTTTTGCATATAGTTTTGCTCATGTTTATACAACATAAAAATAACAGTTTCTGCCATGTTTCTCTGATTTTCATGAAGTCCTTGACCAGTAATGTTTTATTGCATTTTGCATGATCTATAATTAGCTGTTCATGATGCCTTTTTGCCATGCCTTCCTTGTCATGTCTACTTTAGTTCCATATCATTTGTGAGCATGTTTTCATTCATTATCCTGTTTATGCAATGCTCTAATGTGTGCTTCCTGATGTTGGCAGATAGTGCCCGAAACTTGTTTTGCTTGTATCTTTTTAACCGTAACTCCGTTTGGGGTGTTTTTTATATGTAACTTGATTAGTTTTTCGTGTACTTTGTGTTCATGCTATTGTTTTATGCTGTTAACCAACCTAAAATATGGTTTAGGACAGAACAGTACCAAATCCTTAATCACCGTGAGACACTTAGTGACATGCCATGTTTAGGCTTGTGCCTCACTTAAATTGACTAGCATAGATAGTTTCTCTTATGCTTAACCTCTTGCCATGTTTGTGTGCTATGCCATGCTTGATTGATATGCCATGTTAACAAACTTTGCTCAACTTGTGTAGCTAAACAACTTGAACCATCGTAAACGTGCGGTATCGTCGTGTGTGACGAGTACTCCACTTAACCTGTTAGTAACCGTTCTCGACGGTAGGTGTGATGTCTCGTGTTGCCGTCTTGTTGATGTTTGCTCGTGTTTTCTTCGTAGTAATAGATGCTTGCTCGTTGATTGCTTTCCAGTGTTTACCCTCTTGTGTTCTTCCACGGGTACCTCTCGGAGACGATGGGAGCTTGTGATCAACTACACCTTCGGAATCCGACTTATCAACAGGCAAGGACTATACATTACTTATGATCCATTCTATTTCAACCAGCGGTTTGCATGCTAGTATAGGATAGGCTCGATGTTTGATCCTACCACATGCTTACAGCCTCTTTGAAACCGATACAGCCATGTCCCTCCCAGCAAACCATGTACTGCTATTTTACTATTGCTCGTTGCTCAGCCCCTGCTTAGTATGCATGCTTAGGATGCTACGATGTTACCCTGTTACTCCTTGGTTTGGGCTATCACATTATTATATTGTTGTTAATGATATGATTATTATAATGTTGAGTATATTCGACGAAGGATGGAAGGTCTAGGCTATCCTGCCCCGAAGTGGAATGGGCCCAAGATTTCGAATCCCAGACCGAAAAGGGCCATGACAAAGGGATGGTTTGGAGAGCTTGTGCTGGTTGATGAACAACCTTGAAGTGGAATTGGCAGACGTCGCAGATGTTCACAAGCTCCATGGCGTCGTTCAAGGCGGTAGGCCAATAGAACCCTTGCCGGAAAGCTTTGCCGACCAGAGCCCGGGAACCAATGTGGGCGCCGCATGTTCCTTCGTGGATGTCTCGGAGCAGCTTCTTGCCTTCGTCTGTGGTGATGCACAGTAGCTTCACACCGTTGGTACGCCTACGGTAAAGGGTCTCATCGAGTAGGAGGTACATTGATGATTGATGAGCGACCCGCTCGGCGTCCTTCGGGTTGCTTGGTAGCTCTCTGTTCTTTAGGTAGTCCATGATGTCACTACCCCAGTCTAGGGGTGCTCGGTCGATAATGAGGACTTGGTGCTTGCCGGGGATGAAGGAGGGCGGTTCTCCGGGAAACTGCCCCCTGGTCTCGATCCTTTGCTTCTTGGTCTTCGGCCGTGTGGGGTCGACCAAGGGTTTTAGTAAACGCTCAAAGAACACCCCAGGCGGTACTTTTTCCTTCCGGACAGCGATTTTGGACAGCTTGTCCGCGACACTGTTCTTGGACCTTGGGATATGTTCCATCCCTAGGCCGTGGAACTACTTCACGAGCTTGCGGACTTCGTCGACGTACGCCTGCATCTGGGGGCATCTGTAATCGTCCTTGAATTGGTTGACCACCGGCTGAGAGTTGCCTTTGACTATGATTCTTTTGATTCTGAGACCCATGGCGGCTCTCAAACCGGCGAGTAACCCTTCCAAGGTTGTTCATCAATTAGCACAATCTCTCTAAACCATCCCTATGTCATGGCCCTTTGCGGTCTAAGGATTGGACATCTTGGGCACATTCCTCCGTGCTACCGGAGGGTATGAGTTCCTCTACGTCGCCATCGACAAATTCACCAAGTGGCCAGAAGTGGAGCCAGTCCGCAAGACCACGGTGCCATCCACCATCATGTTTATCAGAAGCCTGGTGTGTCGTTTCGGAGTTCCTAACCGGCTCATTATGGACAACGACACCTAGTTCACAAGTCAGGCCTTCATCGAGTATTGCGAGCAAATGGGCACCACATTGTGTTTCGCTTCAGTGGCTCATCCGGGGAGCAACGGCCAGGCAAAGAGAGCCATTCGGAAGTAGTCCGAGGTCTCCGGACCCGTACCTTCCAGTGGCTTGAATAGTGTGGAAAGCGGTGGGTGGATGAACTCCTAGCGGTGGGTGGCTCTCGTTTACGGAGCGGAGGCGGTGCTTACCACAAAACCCAGATACAGATGTCCTCGAGTTCACGTCGTCGATGAAGCCGAAAAGTAGCAACTCCGACAAGGAGATATTGTCGTTGTCGTGGAAGTATGTACTCAGGATGCTACATGCGCGCGCGGTACTAGCAAGGACTACGTCGCTATCACAGGCGCCACGTCCGCTCCCGGGAACTTGAGGAACGCGACCTTGTCCTCCGTCGGGTACAGTCCAGGAGGGGTCTAAACAAGCTGCCTCCAAAATGGGAAGGCCCTTATCGGTGAGGGGGTTCCGGTTACGAAGGGAACACTGTGCACTCCCCCCGGCATGGGTGTCAACAAGACCATCCCCGAGTTGAGCCCTGCCGCGACCCCACCGTCCGCCAGATTGCTCCTCGATTGTTCGGATCGCCTGGTGCAACTTCTATGGCATCATCCGGGCACCGTGGATCCTCGGAACAGTGTACTCGTGATATGGGGTGGCCCGATCTTCTCAGTAAGCGTAGGGTGAATATGAGGGCGATATGAGATAACTTGTATGTAGCCGATGAACTCTCCTTGCTAGATCCCTGTTGCCAATGGAACATCTCTCTACCCTTTGGATATTCACAACTTCACACACTTGCGCAACGTAGCCGTCGACCACGAGACGGTAATTTGCAATCTACTAATTCCTATGGAACAACAGATCACACAGAACTTGCAGTAGCCAAACTTTAGATCGATACGAATTGAAGTTGATGATTCAACATGAATGCTTAGAAGCAAATCTCTGAAGTAGGGTTTATCTAAAACGTGGTCTAACCCTAAAACTCGTAGGGGGTTCTTTATTTATAAGATAGGGGGTCTAAACGGGGGTACAAGGGCCGCAGCCCTATTTCTGCGCGTAGGCAGGACGGTAGTACCATAGTGCGAGTGGTAGTACTACTAGCGCGGTAGTACCGTACCTACTACCGTACCGATTACCGTAATCCTTCTGTAACCAGCGTTACTACGGGGAGAAGTACGGGAAGTAGTACCGCTCGCTAGGGCAGTAGTACCGCTTCCTGTAGCCTGAAGCTTCTTTTCATCGTCTTCTCGCGGCTCCTCTTCCGGTGTGTCTTTCCCTTGTTCCTTGGCTTCTTCTCCTTGAGCCTCGTCTTCTTCTTCCTGCTCCTCGTCTTTTCGATGGTATCTGATCATGCATACATACAAGGACTTTGGAGGTATATAATTCTTATTAAGCACAACATCAGATTCTATTAAGAGCAAGTTCACCTATTGTTCTATTAGTATTGCATGGGCCCTTGGAATAGGTCCAATTCTGATTTCATTAGCTTGTTCTTCATGAAGATTTGGGGATGTCTTGTCAGTAGGGATGTCCTCATCAACTCGCCTGGAGGATTGCCGCCACGAAGACGCTCAAACCACCATCTTTAGGCAGAAGGAAACTCGACGGTGTTCCGATGCCCGTGTTCCTCCCATTGATGTTGTCCGGGAGGGGATCCTTGCCAGTGAAAGCGACTACCGCACCATGTGCGTAGCCTTCACCCAAGATCTACGCAGCGTCCAGTGTCCCAAGAAGTTACAGATTGATGGCCCACTTCCGTATGATTGAAAGATAGACCCCTGCGAGTTCATCCGTATGTACAACACTGCTGTGGAGATCGTGGGGGGAGACGATAGAGCGAAGGCCAATTACTTCCACATGAACATCAAGGACAATGTTCGGCGGTGGATGATGCATCTCCCATCCAACTCCATCAGTTCGTGGGCGGAACTCTGCGAAAAGATTGTCAGTGCATTTACCGTAGGGGTCTAACCTCCGAAAACCATCAGTAACTTACGCCGAGTAGTGCAGAAGAACAGTGAATCTCTCCGGAAGTTCTTCAAAAATTCACCCAGATGCAGCATGAGGCCGCAATCATCGCCACCTTTCATGCCAACGTCAAGAACACGCGCATGCTGGAGAAGATGAGTACCCGGTCCATCAAGACTATCACTGCCCTGTTCGAGCTGGACGACAAGGTCGCCCGCGTCGAAGAGGCGGTCCTGCTGATTAAACTAGATGCAGGAAGACGCCCTGCGGCTCAAGCTCCTTCCGGAAAGAACCATCCTTCCAGGGAGCCCGGGGCCCGTAGACGCGTACAGCAAGCTGTGTTCACCACGCAAGGGAACGGGGCCGCTCCACAACAACCCTCCATCGACATCGTGGTTGCCGCCGCAGACACCACCCCATCGCCATACTTCAAGATACACAAGACCAACAAGCACGACTTGTCCGAGTGACGCTCCGTCATCAAGCTCTAAGAAGACATGGCGGCCTTCTATTCCAAGAAGGACGCCGAAAGGAAGGCTCAGCGGGGCGGAGGTTTCCAACGCGGGGGCCGAGGAGGCTAATAGAAAAAGGGCAAGCCAAGGACGCCGCATCATGACGACGACGTTTCCAGAGACGAGGAATACGAAGGCGACGCGGTGAAGGTGGAGAACTACCTGGTGAACACCGATGATCTCTTCTTGTCGCACGGGTGGATGTTCTTTGTCCATGGCCGCAAGCTGTACCGCGGGGACTTCCTCCTGTTCCGTTATGAGGGAGAGAAAGTCTTGGCGCTGAAGTGCTTCAGCATGAATGGCGACTACCTGAAGAACGGAGAGCTACCAAGCAACTGGAAGGACGCCGAGCGGGTCGCTCGTCATTCATCGATGTACCTGCCTACTCGATGAGACAATTCACCAAAGGCCTCCCAAAGGTGTGAAGCTACTGTGCATCCCCACATACGAAGGAAGGAAGCTGCTCCCGTCCGGACCATGAAGGAACATGCGGCGCCCACATTGGTTCCCGGGCTCTGGTCGGCAAAGTTTTCCGGCAAGGGTTCTATTGGCCTACCTCATTGAACGACGCCATGGAGCTTGTCAACACCTACGTCGCCTGCCAATTCAACCCCAAGGTTGTTCATCAACCAGCACAAGCTCTCTAAACCATCCCTCTGTCATGGCCCTTTGTGGTCTAGGGATTAGACATCTTGGGCCCATTCCCCCGTGCTACCGGAGGTTATGAGTTCCTCTACGTCGCCATCGACAAATTCACCAAGTGGCTAGAAGTGAAGCCAGTCCGCAAGACCACGGCGTAATCTGCCATCAAGTTTATGAGAAGCCTGGTGTGTAATTTTGGAGTTTCTAGCCCGATCATTACGGACAACGGCACCCCCAGTTCACAAGTCAGGTCTTCCTTGAGTATTTGGAGTAAATGGGCACCACAGTGTGTTCCGCTTCAGTGGCTCATCCGAGGAGCAAGGGCCAGGCAGAGAGAGCCAATTCGGAAGTGGTCCTTCCTGTTAATCGGGATGTCGGAAGACGCCCTGCAGCCCAAGCTCCTTTCGGAAGGAACCATCCTTCCGGGGAGCCCGGGGCCCGTAAACGCATACACCAAGCTGTGTTCACCACGGAGGGGAACGGGGCCGCACCGCAAACACCCTCCATCGATACCGTGGTTGCCGCCGCGGACACCATCCCTTCGCCATACTGCAAGATACACAAGACCAACAAGCAAGACCTGACCGAGTGTCGCTCCGTCATCAAGCGCCAAGATGACATGGTGGCCTTCTATTCCAAGAAGGACGCCGAAAGGAAGGCTCAGCCAGGCGGAGGTTCCCAATGAGGGGGTCGAGGCGGTTACCAGAACAAGGGCAAGCCAAGGACGGCGCATCACGGCGATGACGTTTTCAGAGAGAAGGAATCCGGAGGCGACGCAGTGAAGGTGGAAACCCACCAGGCGACCAACGGTGATCTCTTCTTGTCGCACATGTGGAAGGTCTTCATCCGTGGTAGCAAGCTAGACCGCGGGGACGTCCTCTTGTTCGGTTATGAGGGCGAGGACGTCCTCACGCTGAAGTACTTCAGCATGAACGACGACTACCTGAAGAACGGAGAGCCACAAAGCAACCGGAAGGACGCCAAGCGGATTGCTCATCAATCATCTATGTACCTCCTACTTGACGAGACCCTTTACTGCAGGCGTCCCAACGGTGTGAAGCTATTGTGCATCCCCACAGACGAAGGAAAGAAGCTGCTCCCATCCGGACCATGAAGGAACATGCGGCGTCCACATTGGTTCGGGCGCTGATCGGCAAAGCTTTCCGGCAAGGGTTCTATTGGCCTACCACCTTGAACGAAGCCATGGAGCTGGTCAATGTTGGGATACGGGGCAGAAAACACAAATTTTACATACCTACGGTACACGAACCCAAGATCTATGCTATGGCGATGTAAAGTAACGGAGGGAATCGGTGTTCATACCTTTGAAGACCGAAAGAGGGAAACGTTCTTGCGAACGTGGCTGGTGTAGACTCGGAACTACGACCTCCCTGTCGTGTAGAAGACCACCACCGGCGAGGATGACTCCCGGTAAACCTCCAGCGACGAAGTAGCACCACAGGTGTAGTGCCTCGAAGAGATTATACACGTACGGTACAATCGATGTTCCTCCCGGGCCCCGAACCAGCCGAGCAGCGGAAGAAAGACGGCTACGGATCCCGAATCCAGCAGAACGACGGCCTGCCTTATGGTGGAGAACTCCAATCCAGGTGCAGACTCCAAACAAGGGGAGTCCACTTCCGGGAAGGAGAAGGAGGAAGAAGGAGATATTGGTGTGTTGGAAAAAGGGGGGTCTACCCCTCCTTATATAGGGCAAGGGGGGTGCCATCCTCCTCCCCTCCCCCATGTGGGACTAAACTCCCAAGGGGGAGGGGAGTGCGCCGGCCAAGGGGGGTGGTGGGCCCCACCCTTGGCGCCAAGCCCAAGGGGGGAGACCCCCTCCTCCCTTAATGGGGCCCATGGGCCCATTTAGCCTTTTTCCCATTTTTTTAATTTATTTAATATGTTTTAAATATTTAATTCAGATAATTAAATGATAAAACATTATTAAAACAAATAAAATTTATTTTGAACTATTCAAAATCTCCGGAAACCATTCCGTCCTCCTCCGGAACTATTCCGGTGATTCCTCCTATTTCACCGATTGATCCCGTAACTGTCCTATGCATCGATTGCCCTTAAGTGTAACACCCTAACGGTCCGGGAAACAGCGTACATGGTCGAGGATCTTCTCATTGACCAATGACTAGTCAGTTGGACCTGGTTACAATCCTTGACAGCCCCTGCGCTTCCATCGAATGAACTTCGATCGCTTTTGGAAACCGTTAACGATACGACGTAATCCCTTTGTGCTTCGGTACTTTGTTTGTCCGAGGTTTGATCGTCGGTATCCTACATACCGTGTTCACATCTCGTTCACAACAAACAACTTCTCTCGTCCATGATCATTGCATCTCTTGTGACCTAGTCACGTCCTTGCAAGGTGTTGATGCAATATCACCGAGTGGGCCCAGAGTACCTGTCCTGTCACAAGGACTGACAAATCCCGCTCTGATCTATTAACATACTCATCAACCATCTATTTCGGAATACCCAAAGTGCACCGTTATAGCCAGCATATTTCATTCAGGCGGTGGGATACAAATCAAAGTCCCCTCATAGATTACAATTACGTATGATCATTACGGTCTAAGGACTAAGTCATATGTTACAAAGTCATAGCAACGCTGAACTATGTGACTCGATCACATTGCAATACTTTAGGTGGGTGTACGTCCATCACATCATTCCCCTTAACGATATGACCTCATTGTCAATGGACTTAAGTGTCGCCATGATCAGGAAAGCTTGATCAATCAATTGCCCAATGAGATAGTTTACCCGAGTTAAACTACGGACCATGTTTTATACTACACCTGTATTAGTATTTCCAAGTAATACAGTTATAGCACAGTATAAAACGTATTATGAACAAAACGGATATGTGACAAATATCTTTATTAATTTGTCTCTAGGGCACATATCCAACAGTCTCCCACTTGCACTAGAGTACAAATTACACTAGTTTACATCAGGTATGTATCTAACACCAATGGTCTCTCGGTGTTCTTCAAACTTTCCCTGTGGAAGAGGTTTAGTCATCGGGTCTGCTGCGTTCAGATCCGTATGTATCTTGTGAATCCTAGTGTGTCCATCCCTGACATAGTCTCGCGTCACATGGAACTTTCGGAGGATGTTCTTGGCTGTAGAGTGAGTTCTTGGCTCCTTCGCGTTAGCAATGGCACCCGTGTTGTCGCAGAAAATTCCCACGGGGTCAGTGCAGCTGGGAAAGACGCCAAGCTCGATCACGTACTTCTTCAGCCACAGCGCCTCGTTTGACGCTTCGCAAGAGGCAATATACTCCGACTCCATTGTAGATTGGGCGACGACTGACTGTTTGCTGCTCCTCCAGCTAATTGCGCCACCGTTCAACATGAAAACATATCCCGTTTGGGATTTCGAGTCATCTAGATCTGAGCCGAGGCTTGCGTCAACGTAACCCTTTACGGTGAGCTCTCATCAACTCCTCCATAAACGAGAAAGAGATCCTTGGTTCTTCTCAAGTACTTAAGGATGTTCTTTACTGCTGTCCAGTGAGCCATTCCCGGGTTACTCTGGTAGCGAGTAGTCATACTAATGGCCAGCGCTAAATCCGGTCTGGTACATAACATAGCATACATGAGAGAACCTATGGCTGAGGCATAGTGCTTTGAGGACATCTCCTCCTTCTCTTTTGCTGTGGTTGGGCATTGAGTCACGCTTAATTTGACACCTTTTATAACTGGCAAGAGGCCTCTCTTGGAGTTACCCATACTGAACCTTTTCAATATCTTGTCAATATAAGTGCTCTGACTCAAGGCCAACCGTTGATTAGGTCTATCTCTATAGATCTTAATCCCCAATATGTACGCGGCTTCACCTAGGTCCTTCATGAAAAATTGTCCATTCAGATATTCCTTCACTTCCTCTAAGAATTTCTTATCGTTCCCTATTAGTAATATGTCATCTACATATAACACAAGGAATGCTACAGAGCTCCCACTCAGTTTCTTATAGACGCAGAACTCTTCGACGTTTTGGACAAATCCAAAAGCTTTAATGACCTCATCAAATCGAAGATTCCAGCTCCGAGATGCTTGCTTCAACCCATAGATGGACCGTTGAAGCTTGCACACCTTACCAGCGTTCCTTTGATCGACAAACCCCTCTGGTTGCATCATATACAACTCTTCCTCAATGTTGCCATTTAGGAATGCAGTTTTCACATCCATCTGCCATATCTCGTAATCATGATATGCAACTATTGCTAGTAGGATCCGAATAGACTTTATCATCGCTACAGGAGAGAGCGTCTCCTCGTAGTCAACTCCTTGAATTTCTCGGAACCCCTTCGCGACAAGTCGAGCTTTGTAGATAGATACGTTTCCGTCTGCGTCAGTCTTTTTCTTGAAAATCCATTTATTCTCTACGGCCTTGCGGTCCACGGGAATATCCACCAAAGTCCATACTTTGTTGGTGTACATGGAGTCTATTTCGGATTTCCTGGCTTTAAGCCATTTCTCGGACTCGGGTCCCTCCATTGCTTCTTTTTAACTTGCAGGTTCATCCGACTCATCAGCCGAGATTGCATTCACAAGCAGTCCATAAAACTCAGTAGGTTGACGGACTCTTGATGACCTACGGGGCATAAAAGGTTCCTCTTCATTCTCATCATGATCATCATCAATGTCATGATCGTTATGAATGTCGTTCTGGCCATTCTCTTCAGCTCCCACTGTGGAAGATGGTTCCAGAACAATTTCCGTAGCCGTTTCTTCCAATTGGAGTGATTGGTCAGTCACTTCATCGAGGTCTATTTTCCGCCCACTCAACTCTTTCGCGAGAAACTCCTTCTCAAGACAGTGTTCCGTCTTGGCAACAAACGTTTTGCTGTCAGACTTGTTGTAGAAGGTGTATCCACAAGTTTCCTTGGGATAGCCCACAAAGATGCACTTATCCGCCTTGGATTCAAGTTTGTCAGGCTGTAGTATCCTAACATAAGCCTCACAACCCCAAATCTTCAGTTGAGACAACTTAGGTTTCGTGCCATGCCATTCTTCAAATGGTGTTGTCTTTACAGATTTGGATGGTTCCCTATTAAGAATATGAGCGGCAGTTTCTAATGCATACCCCCAGAATGACACAGGCAAATCAGTATGAGACATCATCGATCGTACGCTATCCAATAGGGTTCGATTACGTCGCTCAGCCACACCGTTTCTCTGAGGTGTGCCTGCCGGCGTAAGTTGTGGTACTATACCACAAGACTTCAGATGATTGCCAAACTCGTGACTCAAATAATCGCCACCTCGATTCGATCGAAGGTGCTTGATTTTCTTTCCGAGTTGATTTTCTACCTCATTCTGAAATTCCTTGAAATTTTCAAAGGTTTCAGACTTGTGCTTCATCAAGTAAATATACCCATATCTACTCAAGTCATCAGTAATTGTTGCTCAAATTCTTTAGCTGCTATCTCATTTTCACTCTTATTTTTCTCCTGTTTAGCTTTACTAGCTCTAGCAAGATCATCTGTCACAATTTGTTCAGGAGACATAGGAAGTAAAGCAATATTTTTATCCTGATGAACCAGAGTAAACTGATTTGTCCTACCATGGTGTACAACATTCCTATCAAATTGCCATGGTCTACTAAGTAAAAGAGAGCATGCTTGCATGGGTACCACATCACAATCAACATAATCAGCATATGCAGCAATGCTAAAGTGCACACGAACAGAACGCGTTACCTTAATCTTACCACTATTGTTAAACCACTGAATATAGTACGGATGGGGGTGTGGTCTTGTGGTGAGAGATAGCTTCTCCACCAACTCCATGCTAGCTAAGTTGTTGCAACTCCCTCCGTCAATGATGATGCGAACCGAACGTTCTTTCACCACTCCCTTTGTGTGGAACAAATTATGCCTCTGGTTTTGCTCGGCCTTCGTTACCTGCACACTTAACACACGTTGAGCAACCAAGCTAGCATATTGATCTGCATCATCAGGAGCCATATACTCTATATCATGAGCATCATCATGGGCACCCTGTTCCTCATGAGCAATGAGAACTAAAGTCTCCTCATCAGAGTCACTCGCTGACTCATACCCACCATCCGCCGTAATAGTCATCACACGCTTGGAGGGACAGTCTTTTGCGAAGTGACCTCCACCTTGGCACCTGCGACATTTAATATCACGATCTCGTGTTTGCCTTGTGGAAGCCATGGATGAAGAAGAACTCGCCGCTGGACCACTTTGTGCACCCTTGAATGGTGGCGCTGGCTGTTTTGGTGGCTCCCTGTATGAATGAGCGGCGGAAGTAGATGGTGGTGCAGCAGGACGTGTGGATGTAGAAGCTCCACGCGATGTCCATGATGTATTTCGTCCTGCAGAAAAGTTAGGTCTCGTAGCGGCCTGTCGATCCTGCACTTCACGTTCAGCTTTACAAGCAAGATGAAACAAACGAGTGATAGTAGCAAAGTCCTTGTATTCTAGAATAGTTTGTATCTCCCTGTTTAAACCACCCATAAAACGTGCAAGCATAGCTTCATTATCCTCTACTAGGCCACATCTAATCAATCCAGTTTGTAATTCTTGATAATATTCCTCTACAGAATTTTTTCCTTGTCTCAAACGCTGTAATTTTTGTAACAATTCACGTTGATAATAAGGAGGAACCCAGCGAGTACGCATAGCATCTTTTAAAGCAGCCCAAGTAGTTGGAATATTATTAGCATGCAATCTACAATGTTCAGACCACCAAATAGATGCAAATCCCGTGAATTCACAAACAGCAGCAGTAACACGTCTATTCTCAGGATATTGTAAACATGTAAAGCGTTGTTCAGTTTCTAACTCCCAAGTAAGATAAGCATCAGGAATATATCTACCCTCAAACGGCTTAAGATTCAATTTCAGTTTAGGCACATGTTCATCATCGCGTACCTGAGGGGGTGGTTGGTGTCGACCGTGGCGAATGTTGGGACGTGGACGTCCAGCTGGCTGTTCATAGGCCGCTTCCTGTTCCACCTCCTCCTCGTAATCACCCTCGTAGTTGTCGTCCTGGCCGACGTCAGAAGCAGCAGCAGCAGGTACTGCAGCAGCAGGAGGAGCACCAATACCAGCAGCTTGTCCTCTCGGAAACAGAATTCGTCGTGCACGTGGTAGTGTCGGTGGCTGTGGCTGTGCTGGAGTGGCAGCAGGCTGTGTAGGTAGGCGTGCGATCAACTCAGTAAACTTGGCGTCGAGCTTGGTGTCGATCATCTTTTCCACGCCATCAATTGCCTCTGTAAATCTGGTCTCGATGTCATTCACCTGTTCAGACATCATTTGTGCAAATTTATCATGTAGCTCCTTGTTTGTCATGTTCTCCCAATCGGGTGCATCCCGCGCCACTTCATCATGTGATCCTGGCATGGTTAGCAGAAATAGAAAATACACAGGAATATGATCCTACTTCTACTAATGGGATGTGGGATGGTGGAAAGCACAAATCCGTCAAGCTTTTCTTTCGTTCTTACCGAATCTTACCTAGCAGCAGGTGGTGATGTACAACCAACGGGTCAAAACTCTCAGAGATATGGTGGAGCGATGGCCAGGATGTGTCAAACGCACGATGTAGAATATATGTGGAGCTGTAGGAAGGCTGACAAGTATGGTAGCAAAAGCTCAACAGTAATCAAAACAGAGATGCAAAGCTGAATAAACACTCAACGTCGGTACTGTGCTGATCCTAGGCTAGACCGTACTAGAGACGCGAGCCTAAAACACCAACGAAAGCATGGCGCGGCACGTAAACAACTGAGAAGCACACTCTGATTTATTTTTTTTCTCTTTTTTTTTTGCTTTTTTTTTTGCTAATCACCCCCCTTCTCTGTACGGAAAAAGTTTGATGAAATCCGACTCTAACAACTGAAAACTAATCTGGCTACAGAGAGATCAGGAGCCGTACTGATGGTGGAACTCAACTCGGACTCGTGAGACGTGGTGGTGTATATGGACTCTGCTTGGCGGAACGTGGTGGTGTATCTGGACTCGGATTAGCGGAACGTGGTAGGATGACTACTTGTGCGGCGGCGACGTGGCAAACTGTGATCAGAACTCGAAACTCTAAGGGAACTAGACGCTACGATCAGCAATTTGACACAACGATGCAACCGTAAATTCAACAAAGCAAGTACTGAAAAGAAAACTGGACAAAGGCTAGGACTGTCTTGGGACGTGATGATCTAACCCTAATTTTTTTTGTTGGCTTTTTCGTGGACTGTAGGTATGAAGAACAGAACCAATCTAGACTATGAAAACTGGTAAATCTCACCGAGCAACCTGGAAATCTGATAGCACTTGATAGAGGCGAAGGTGTCCCGATGTTTCGATGAGATGATGGAGATCGATTTTGGTGGAGTAGACTTTCACGACCCGACTACGAACGTGCGAAGACGTTGCGCCTTAGCAATCGCTAAACCAACTCCGAGAGGTTATTGATCCCGCGGATGCACGATCAACCTGACCACGAAGGTCAATTCCTGCAAGCAATCGAAGAACAAGCAAGAACTAAGAATTGCAATCTGGATATTGCGAATATAAGATGAAAGATTAACAGAAGTTGGGGTTCCATTGCGGTCTTGGCCTGGTCGGACGACACAAACGAAGAACTCGAAGTTGCGGCTATGGCTAACTTAAATCTAATTAAAACCCAAGTCTAAACGACGCCCTAAGGGCTGTATATATGGGGGAACAGAGGGGATTTTCGTGACCCCTTGGAGGTGGGGCCCGAAAACAACCCTAACTCGGTTTCCCCACACATACGGACTCTAAAAACATCCTATAATGTGGTATTTCGAAATTACATGGGCCCAGCCCAATATTAAGGTGACGCAGCACCTATAATTGCTCTTGGACGAAAATAATGAAGTGGCATCTCGTGTATTTCGTCCAAGCCTTCATGCATGCCTTATGGTGGCTTCAAAGTGCGAAAATCCCCACTGGAAGCTCCATTGTTATTTCCCACGCGCGCACCTTCTTCTCCATGCTTGATCCCGCTCCAATGACCGTCCTTCTTGTCCATGCTAGGTCCTTCATTCATAAGCAAAACAAAAGTATCTAATTTAGGCAGCATCATATGTTCATGAACATTAGAAGGATTCGCAAGAAACGAAAGTACCTGATAATTTAGTTGACGTGCACGTGCTCTAGTAACTGGTCCAGTATGTGTAGTTGGTGAAGATGTGGGTGTAACATTAGTACAGATGTCCTCATCAGGTCTCGTAGCGGCCTGTCGATCCTGCACTTCACGTTCAGCTTTACAAGCAAGATGAAACAAACGAGTAATAGTAGCATAGTCCTTGTATTCTAGAATAGTTTGTATTTCACTGTTTAAGCCACCCATAAAACGTGCAAGCATAGCTTCATTATCCTCTACTAGGCCACATCTAATCAATCCAGTTTGTAATTCTTGATAATATTCCTCTACATAATTTTTTCCTTGTCTCAAATGCTGTAATTTTTGTAGCAATTCACGTTGATAATAAGGAGGAACGCAGCGAGTACGCATAGCATCTTTTAAAGCAGCCCAAGTAGTTCGAATATTATTGGCATGCAATCTACAATGTTCAGACCACCAAATAGATGCAAACCCCGTGAATTCACAAACAGCAGCAGTAACACGTCTATTCTCAGGATATTGTAAACATTTAAAGCGTTGTTCAGTTTCTAACTCCCAAGTAAGATAAGCATCAGGAATATATCTACCCTCAAACGGCTTAAGATTCAATTTATGTTTAGGCACATGTTCATCATTGCGTACCTGAGGGGGTGGTTGGTGTCGACCGTGGCGAATGTTGCGACGTGGACGTCCAGCTGGTTGCTCATAGGCCGCTTCCTGTTCCACCTCCTCCTCGTAATCACCCTCGTAGTTGTCGTCCTGGCCGACGTCAGAAGCAGCAGCAGTAGCAGCAACTGCAGCAGCAGGAGGAGCACCAATACCAGCAGCTTGTCCGCCCGGAAACAGAATACGTCGTGCACGGCGTGGTGGCGGTGGCTGTGCTGGAGCGGCAGCAGGCTGTGCAGGTAGGCGTGCGATCAACTCAGTAAACTTGGCGTCGAGCTTGGTGTCGATCATCTTCTCCACGCCATCAATCGCCTCTGTAAATTTGTTCTCGATGTCATTCACCTATTCAGACATCATTTGTGCAAATTTATCATGTAGCTCCTTGTTTGTCATGTTCTCCCAATCGGGTGCATCCCTCGCCACTTCATCATGTGATCCTAGCATGGTTAGCAGAAATAGGAAACACACAGGAATATGATCCTACTTCTACTAATGGGATGTGGGTGGTGGAAAGCACAAATCCGTCAAGCTTTTCTTTCGTTCTTACCGATTCTTACCTAGCAGCAGGTGGTGATGTACAACCAACGGGTCAAAACTCTCAGAGATATGGTAGAGCGATGGCTAGGAGGTGTCAAAATGCACGATGTAGAATATATGTGGAGCTGTAGGAAGGCTGACAAGTATGGTAGCAAAAGCTCAACAGTAATCAAAACAGAGATGCAAAACTGAATAAACACTCAACGTCGGTACTGTGCTGATCCTAGGCTAGACCGTACTAGAGACGCGAGCCTAAAGCACCAACGAAAGCACGGCGCGACACGTAATAACTGGTCCAGTATGTGTAGTTGGTGAGGGTATGGGTCCAGAGTGTGCTTCACAGTTATTACGTGCCGCGCCGTGCTTTCGTTGGTGTTTTAGGCTCGCGTCTCTAGTACGGTCTAGCCTAGGATCAGCACAGTACCGACGTTGAGTGTTTATTCAGCTTTGCATCTCTGTTTTGATTACTGTTGAGTTTTTCCTACCATACTTGTCAGCCTTCCTACAGCTCCACATATATTCTACATCGTGCGTTTTGACACCTCCTGGCCATCGCTCTACCATATCTCTGAGAGTTTTGACCCGTTGGTTGTACATCACCACCTGCTGCTAGGTAAGAATCGGTAAGAACGTAAGAAAAGCTTGACGGATTTGTGCTTTCCACCACCCCACATCCATCCCATTAGTAGAAGTAGGATCATATTCCTGTGTGTTTTCTATTTCTGCCAACCATGCCAGGATCACATGATGAAGTGGCGCGGGATGCACCCGATTGGGAGAACATGACAAACAAGGAGCTACATGATAAATTTGCACAAATGATGTCTGAACAGGTGAATGACATCGAGACCAGATTTACAGAGGCAATTGATGGCGTGGAAAAGATGATCGACACCAAGCTCGACGCCAAGTTTACTGAGTTGATCGCACGCCTACCTTCAGCACAGCCACAGCCACCGCCACTACCACGTGCACGACGTATTCTGTTTCCGCGAGGACAAGCTGCTGGTATTGGTGCTCCTCCTGCTGCTGCAGTTGCTGCTACTGCTGCTGCTGCTGCTTCGGACGTCGTCCAGGACGACAACTACGAGGGTGATTACGAGGAGGAGGTGGAACAGGAAGCGGCCTATGAGCAGCCAGCTGGACGTCCACGTCCCAACATTCGCCACGGTCGACACCAACCACCCCCTCAGGTACGCGATGATGAACACGTGCCTAAACTTAAATTGAATATTAAGCCGTTTGAGGGTAGATATATTCCTGATGCTTATCTTACTTGGGAGTTAGAAACTGAACAACGTTTTACATGTTTACAATATCCTGAGAATAGACGTGTTACTGCTGCTGTTTGTGAATTCACGGGCTTTGCATCTATTTGGTGGTCTGAACATTGTAGATTGCATGCTAATAATATTCCAACTACTTGGGCTGCTTTAAAAGATGCTATGCGTACTCGCTGGGTTCCTCCTTATTATCAACGTGAATTGTTACAAAAATTACAGCGTTTGAGACAAGGAAAAAATTCTGTAGAGGAATATTATCAAGAATTACAAACTGGATTGATTAGATGTGGCCTAGTAGAGGATAATGAAGCTATGCTTGCACGTTTTATGGGTGGCTTAAACAGGGAGATACAAACTATTCTAGAATACAAGGACTTTGCTACTATCACTCGTTTGTTTCATCTTGCTTGTAAAGCTGAACGTGAAGTGCAGGATCGACAGGCCGCTACAAGACCTAACTTTTCTGCAGGACGAAATACATCATGGACATCGCGTGGAGCTTCTACATCCACACGTCCTGCTGCGCCACCATCTACTTCAGCCGCTCATTCTTACAGGGAGCCACCAAAACAGCCAGCGCCACCATTCAAGGGTGCACAGAATGGTCCGGCGGCGAGTTCTTCTTCATCCATGGCATCCACAGGGCAAACACGAGATCGTGATATTAAATGTCGCAGGTGCCAAGGTGGAGGTCACTTCACAAAAGACTGTCCCTCCAAGCGTGTGATGACTATTACGGCGGATGGTGGGTATGAGTCAGCGAGTGACTATGATGAGGAGACTCTAGTTCTCATTGCTCATGAGGAACAGGGTGCCCATGATGATGCTCATGATATAGAGTATATGACTCCTGATGACGCAGATAAATATGCTAGTTTGGTTGCTCAACGTGTATTAAGTGTGCAGGTAACGAAGGCCGAGCAAAACCAGAGGCATAATTTGTTCCACACAAAGGGAGTGGTGAAAGAACGTTCGGTTCGCATCATCATTGACGGAGGGAGTTGCAACAACTTGGCTAGCATGGAGTTGGTGGAGAAGCTATCTCTCACCACAAGACCACACCCCCATCCGTACTATATTCAGTGGTTTAACAATAGTGGTAAGATTAAGGTAACGCGTTCTGTTCGTGTGCACTTTAGCATTGCTGCTTATGCTGATTATGTTGATTGTGATGTGGTACCCATGCAAGCATGCTCTCTTTTACTTTGTAGACCATGGCAATTTGATAGGAATGTTGTACACCATGGTAGGACAAATCAGTTTACTCTGGTTCATCAGGATAAAAATATTGCTTTACTTCCTATGTCTCCTGAACAAATTGTGAAAGATGATCTTGCTAGAGCTAGTAAAGCAAAACAGGAGAAAAATAAGAGTGAGAATGAGATAGCAGCCAAAGAATTTGAGCAACAACATAAGACTAATAGCAAATCTTCTTCTGCTGTTTCTAGTGAAATTAAATTGACTAGTCCAACTTTGCTTGCTACTAAGGTTGATATTTCAGATTTGGATGTTAGTCAATATGTGTGCTATGCTTTTGTGTGCAAAGAAGCTTTGTTTTCATTTGAGGAATTGCCTCCTTCTTTGCCTCCTGTTGTCACTGACCTTTTGCAGGAGTTTATTGACGTCTTTCCACAAGACGTACCACCGGGATTACCACCTATTCGAGGGATTGAGCATCAGATTGACTTAATTCCCGGTGCTTCGTTGCCCAACCGTGCGCCATACCGTACCAATCCGGAGGAGACGAAGGAGATTCAGCGTCAAGTACAAGAGCTACTCGACAAAGGTTACATACGTGAGTCCCTTAGTCCTTGTGCTGTTCCTGTTATATTAGTGCCTAAAAAGGATGGAACATGGCGTATGTGTGTTGATTGTCGAGCCATTAATAATATTACTATTCGTTATCGTCATCCTATTCCTAGGTTAGATGATATGCTTGATGAATTAAGTGGCTCTACCATGTTTTCCAAAGTTGATTTGCGTAGTGGATACCATCAAATTCGCATGAAATTAGGAGATGAATGGAAAACGGCTTTTAAAACTAAGTTTGGATTATATGAGTGGTTAGTCATGCCTTTTGGGTTAACTAATGCACCTAGCACTTTCATGAGATTAATGAACGAGGTTTTACGTGCTTTCATTGGACGATTTGTGGTAGTCTATTTTGATGATATACTGATTTATAGCAAATCTTTGGAGGAACATTTGGATCATTTACGTGCTGTTTTTATTGCTCTACGTAATGCACGTTTATTTGGTAACCTTGGGAAGTGCACCTCTTGCACCGACCGAGTCTCGTTTCTTGGCTATGTTGTTACTCCACAGGGTATTGAAGTTGATAAAGCCAAGATCGAGGCGATTGAGAGTTGGCCGCAGCCCAAAACGGTCACACAAGTGAGGAGTTTTCTTGGCCTCGCTGGATTCTATAGGCGTTTTGTGAGAGATTTCAGCACCATTGCTGCCCCTCTCAATGAGCTTACACGCAAGGATGTGCCTTTTACTTGGGGTACCGCACAGGAAGAAGCTTTCACGGTATTGAAAGATAAGTTAACACATGCTCCTTTGCTCCAACTTCCTGATTTTAATAAGACTTTTGAGCTTGAATGCGATGCTAGTGGGATTGGTTTGGGAGGTGTGTTATTACAAGATGCTAAACCTGTTGCATACTTTTCTGAAAAATTGAGTGGGCCTAGTCTGAACTATTCTACTTATGATAAGGAATTATATGCTCTTGTTCGGACATTAGAAACTTGGCAACATTATTTATGGCCCAAAGAATTTGTTATACATTCTGATCATGAATCTTTGAAACACATAAGAAGTCAAGCAAAACTTAATCGTAGACATGCTAAGTGGGTTGAATTTATTGAGACTTTCCCTTATGTCATTAAACACAAGAAGGGGAAAGATAATATTATTGCTGAGGCTTTGTCTCGTCGTTATACTATGCTTTCACAACTTGACTTCAAGATATTCGGTTTAGAGACAATCAAAGAACAATATGCAAATGATGCGGAATTTAAAGATGTATTGCAGAATTGTAGAGAGGGTAGAACTTGGAACAAGTTTGTGCTTACTGATGGATTTGTGTTCCGTTCTAACAAGCTATGCATTCCAGCTAGCTCTATTCGTCTTTTGTTGTTGCAGGAGGCGCATGGAGGAGGATTAATGGGACATTTTGGCGTGAAAAAGACGGAGGACGTACTTGCTACACATTTCTTTTGGCCAAAGATGAGACGGGATGTTGAGCGTTTTGTTGCTCGCTACACTACATGTCAAAAAGCTAAGTCACGACTCAATCCTCATGGTTTATACATGCCTTTACCTGTACCTAGTGTTCCGTGGGAGGACATATCCATGGACTTTGTTTTAGGCTTGCCTCGAACAAAGAAAGGGAGGGATAGCATATTTGTTGTCGTGGATAGATTTTCTAAGATGGCACATTTTATACCATGTCATAAAAGCGATGATGCTGCTAATGTTGCTGATTTATTCTTTGGAGAGATTATTCGTTTACATGGTGTGCCCAATACTATTGTCTCGGATCGTGATACTAAGTTCTTAGCCATTTTTGGAGATGCTTATGGGCTAAGTTGGGGACTAAACTACTTTTTAGTACTACATGTCATCCCCAAACTGATGGACAAACTGAAGTAGTCAATAGGACTTTGTCTACTATGCTTAGGGCTGTTTTAAAAAGTAACTTGAAACTGTGGGAAGAATGTTTACCTCATATTGAATTTGCTTATAATCGTTCAGTGCATTCTACCACTAAAATGTGCCCTTTTGAGATTGTTTATGGTTTTCTACCTCGTGCACCTATTGATTTGCTGCCTCTTCCATCTTCGGAGAAGGTGAATTTTGATGCTAAGCAACGTGCTGAATTGATATTAAAAATGCATGAGTTAACTAAAGAAAACATTGAGCGTATGAATGCTAGATACAAGCTTGCTGGTGATAGGGGTCGAAAGCATGTTGTTTTTGAACCAGGAGATCTTGTTTGGTTACATCTACGAAAAGATAGGTTTCCTGATTTGCGCAAGTCTAAGTTAATGCCACGAGCTGATGGTCCCTTTATGGTTTTACAGAAAATTAATGATAATGCATATAAACTTGAGCTACCTTCAGATTTTGGGGTTAGTCCCACATTTAACATTGCAGATTTGAAACCTTATTTGGGAGAAGATGATGAGCTTCCGTCGAGGACGACTTCAATTCAAGAAGGGGAGGATGATGAGGACATCCCTACTAATGTTACACCCATACCCTCACCAACTACACATACTGGACCAGTTACTAGAGCACGTGCACGTAACCTAAATTATCAGGTACTTTCGTTTCTTGCGAATCCTTCTATTGTTCATGAACATATGATGCTGCCTAAATTAGATACTTTTGTTTTTGTTATGAATGAAGGACCTAGCATGGACAAGAAGGATGGTCATTGGAGCGGGATCAAGCATGGAGAAGAAGGTGCGCGCGCGGGAAAGTACAGTGGAGCTTGAAGTGGTGATTGTCACACTTTGAAGCCACCATAAGGCGCGCATGAAGTCTTGGACGAAATACGCGAGATGTCACTTCATTATTTTCGTCCAAGGGCAATTATAGGTGCTGCGTCACCTTAATATTGGGCTGGGCTCATGTAATTTCGAAATACCACATTATAGGCTGTTTTTAGAGTCCGTATGTGTGGGGAAACCGAGTTAGGGTTGTTTTCGGACCCCACCTCCAAGGGGCCACGAAATTTCCCTCTGTTCCCCCATATATACAGCCCTTAGGGCGTCGTTTAGACTTGGGTTTTAATTAGATAGTTAGCCATAGCCGCAACTTCGAGCTCTTCGTTTGTGTCATCCGACCAGGCCAAGACCTCATTGGAACCCCAACTTTTGTAATCATTCATCTTATATTCGCAATATCCAGATTGCAATTCTTAGTTCTTGCTTGTTCTTCGATTGCTTGCAGGAATTAGACCTTCGTGGTCAGGTTGATCGTGCATCCGCGGGATCAATAACCTCTCGGAGTTGGTTTAGCGATCGCTAAGGCGCAACGTCTTCGCACGTTCGTAGTCGGGTCGTGGAAGTCGTCTCCACCATAATCGATCTACACCATCTCATCGAAACATCGGGACACCTTCGCCTCTATCACGATGTAAAGTAACGGAGGGAATCAGTGTTCATACCTTTGAAGACCGAAAGAGGGAAACGTTCTTGCGAACGTGGCTGGCGTAGACTCGGAACTACGACCTCCATGTCGTATAGAAGACCACCACCGGCGAGGATGACTCCCGATAAACCTCCAGCGACGAAGTAGCACCACAGGTGTAGTGCCTCGAAGATATTATACACGTACGGTACAATCGATGTTCCTCCCGGGCCCCGAACCAGGCGAGAAGCGGAAGAAAGAAGGCTATGGATCCCGACTCCAGCAGAACGACGGCCTACCTTATGATGGAGAACTCCAATCCAGGTGCAGACTCCAAACAAGGGGAGTCCACTTCCGGGAAAGAGAAGGAGGAAGAAGGAGATATTGGTGTGTTGGAAAAACGGGGGGTCTACCCCTCCTTATATAGGCCAAGGGGGGGTGCCATCCTCCTCCCCTCCCCCATGTGGGACTAAACTCCCAAGGGAGGGAGTGCGCCGGCCAAGGAGGGTGGTGGGCCCCACCCTTGGCGCCAAGCCCAAGGGGGGAGACCCCCTCCTCCCTTAATGGGCCCCATGGGCCCATTTAGCGTTTTTCCCATTTTTTTAATTTTTTTAAATATGTTTTAAATATTTAATTCAGATAATTAAATAATAAAACATTATTAAAATAATTAAACTTTATTTTGAACTATTCAAAATGTCCGGAAATCATTCCGTCCTCCTCTGGAACTATTCCGGTGATTGCTCCTATTTCACCGATTGATCCCGTAACTGTCCTATGCATCGATTGCCCTTAAGTGTAACACCCTAACGGTCCGGGAAACAGCAGACATGGTCGAGACTCTTCTCATTGACCAATGACTAGTCAGTTGGACCTGGTTACAATCCTTGACAGCCCCACCGCTTCCATCGAATGAACTTCGATCGCTTTTGGAAACCGTTAACGATACGACGTAATCCCTTTGTGCTGCGGTACTTTGTTTGTCCGAGATTTGATCGTCGGTATCCTACATACCGTGTTCACATCTCGTTCACAACAAACAACTTCTCTCGTCCATGATCATTGCATCTCTTGTGACCTAGTCACGTCCTTGCAAGGTGTTGATGCAATATCACCGAGTGGGCCCAGAGTACCTGTCCTGTCACAAGGACTGAAAAATCCCGCTCTGATCTATTAACATACTCATCAACCATCTATTTCGGAATACCCAAAGTGCATCGTTATAGCCAGCATATTTCAGTCAGGCGGTGGTATACAAATCAAAGTCTCCTCATAGATGACAATTACGTATGATCATTACGGTCTAAGGACTAAGCCATATGTTACAAAGTCATAGCAACGCTGAACTACGTGACTCGATCACATTGCAATACTTTAGGTGGGTGTACGTCCATCACATCATTCCCCTTAATGATATGACCTCATTGTCAATGGACTTAAGTGTCGCCATGATCAGGAAAGCTTGATCAATCAATTGCCCAATTAGATAGTTTACCCGAGTTAAACTACGAACCATGTTTTATACTACACCTGTATTATTATTTCCAAGTAATACAGTTATAGCACAGTATAAAACGTATTATGAACAAAACGGATATGTGACAAATATATTTGTTAATTTGTATCTAGGGCACATATCCAACAGTCAACACCTGCGACGCCTGCCAATTTCACGCCAAGGCTATTCATCAACCAGAGCAAACTCTCCAAACAATCGCTCTGTCATGGTCCTTTGCGGTCTGGGGATTTGACATCTTGGCCCATTCCCCCGTGCTACCGGAGGTTATGAGTTGCTCTATGTCGCCATCGGAAAATTCAAGATGTGGCCAGAAGTGAAGCCAGTCCGCAACACCACAACGCGATCCGCCATCAAGCTTATCAGAAGCCTAATGTGTCATTTCGGAGTTCCTAACCGGATCATCACAAACATCGACACCCAGATCACAAGTCAGGCCTTCCTTGAGTACTGCGAGGAAATGGGCACCGTAGTATGTTTCGATTCAGTGGCTCATCTGAGGAGAAATGGCCAGGCAGAGAGAGCCAATTCGGAAATACACTGAGGTCTCCGGACCCGTACCTTCCAGGGGCTCGAAAAGTGTGGAAAGCGGTGGGTGGATGAACTCCTAGTAGTTCTATGGTCAATCAGGACCACACCCAATCGAGCACAAATAAGACGCCCTTCGCTCTCGTTTACGGAGCATAGGTGGTGCTCCCCACAGAACTTAGATACGGATCTCCTCGAGTTCGCGCTTTCGATGAAGCCGAACAGCAGCAACTCCGACAAGGAGATGTCGTCGTTGCCGAGGAAGTACGTACTCAGGCTGCTACACGCGTCGCGCGGTACCAGCAAGGACTATGCCGCTATCATAGCCTCCACGCCCGCTCCCGAGAACTTGAGGAAGGCGAGCTTGTCCTCCATCGGCTACAGTCTTGGAGGGTCTAAGCAAGCTATCTCCAAAGTGGGAAGGCCCTTATCGGGGAAGGGGTTCCTGTTATGAAAGGAACACTTTGCACTCCCCCCGGCAAGGGCGTCGACAAGACCATCCCGTAGATGAGCATTGTCGCGACCCCGCCGTCCGCCAGACCGCTGCTCAATGGGCCGGATCTTCTGGTGCATCTTCTTTGGCCTCATCCGGGCACTGTGGATTCCCGGATCAGCGTACTCGCCTGGAGGATCGCCGCCACGAAGACGCTCGAACCACCATCGTTAGGCAGAAGGAAACTCGCTGGTGTTCCGACGCCCGGGTTCCTCCCATCGATGTTGTCCAAGCGGGGATCCTTGCTGGTGAAAGGGACTACAGCACCGTGTACGTAGCCTTCACCCAAGATCTCGGCAGCGTCCAATGGCCCAAGAAGTTCCAAATAGATGGCCCACTTCCGTATGAAGGAAAGACAGACCTCGGCGAGTTCATCCGTATGTACAACACTGCTGTGGAGATCACAGGGGGAGACGACAAAACGAAGGCCAACTACTTCCCCATGAAGCTCAAGGATGATGCATCTCCCGGCCAACTCCATCATCTCGTTGGCAGAACTCTGCGAAAAGATTGTCAGCGCGTTTACCGAAGGGGTCCAACCTCTTAAAACGATCAGTAACTTACGCCGAGTATTGCAGAAGGACGGCAAACCTCTCCGGAAGTTTGTCCAAAGATTCACCCAGATGCATCATTGCATCCTCGACGCTCATGAGGCCGCAATCATCGCCACCTTTCATGACAACGTCAAGAACCCGCGCATGCTGGGGAAGATGAGTACCCGGTCCATCAAGACTTTCACCGCCCTGTTCGAGCTGGCCGCAAGGTCGCCCGAGTAGAAGAGGCGGTCCTTCCTGTTAATCGAGATGCCAAAAGACGCCCTACGGTTCAAGCTCCTTCCGGAAGGAACCATCCTTCCTTCCGGGGAGCCCAAATCCCGTAAACGCGTACACCAAGCCGGGTTCACTGATGAGGACATCCCTACTAATGTTACACCCATATCCTCACCAACTACACATACTGGACCAGTTACTAGAGCACGTGCACGTCAACTAAATTATCAGGTACTTTCGTTTCTTGCGAATCCTTCTATTGTTCATGAACATATGATGCTGCCTAAATTAGATACTTTTGTTTTGCTTATGAATGAAGGACCTAGCATGGACAAGAAGGATGGTCATTGGAGCGGGATCAAGCATGGAGAAGAAGGTGCGCGCGCGGGAAAGTACAGTGGAGCTTCCAGTGGTGATTATCACACTTTGAAGCCACCATAAGGCGCGCATGAAGTCTTGGACGAAATACGCGAGATGTCACTTCATTATTTTCGTCCAAGGGCAATTATAGGTGCTGCGTCACCTTAATATTGGGCTGGGCCCATGTAATTGCGAAATACCACATTATAGGCTGTTTTTAGAGTCCGTATGTGTGGGGAAACCGAGTTAGGGTTGTTTTCGGACCCCACCTCCAAGGGGCCACGAAATTCCCCTCTGTTCCCCCATATATACAGCCCTTAGGGCGTCGTTTAGACTTGGGTTTTAATTAGATTTAACTTAGCCATAGCCGCAACTTCGAGCTCTTCGTTTGTGTCATCCGACCAGGCCAAGACCGCATTGGAACCCCAACTTCTGTTAATCTTTCATCTTATATTCGGAATATCCAGATTGCAATTCTTAGTTCTTGCTTGTTCTTCGATTGCTTGCAGGAATTGACCTTCGTGGTCAGGTTGATCGTGCATCCGCGGGATCAATAACCTCTCGGAGTTGGTTTAGCGATTGCTAAGGCGCAACGTCTTCGCACGTTCGTAGTCGGGTCGTGAAAGTCTACTCCACCAAAATCGATCTCCATCCTCTCATCGAAACATCGGGACACCAAAATCGATCTCCATCCTCTCATCTCATCTCAACGTCTTCGCACGTTCGTAGTCGGATCGTGAAAGTCGTCTCCACCATAATCGATCTCCACCATCTCATCGAAACATCGGGACACCTTCGCCTCTATCAAGTGGTATCAGATTTCCAGGTTGATCGGTGAGATTTACCAGTTTTCGTACTCTAGATTACTTCTATTCTTCATACCTACAGTCCACGAAAAAGCCAAAAAAAATTTTAGGGTTAGATCATCACGTCCCTAAACAGTCCGAGCCTTTGTCCAGTCTTCCTTACATAGTTTGCTTTGTTGAATTTGCGGTTGCATCGTTGTGTCGAGTTGCTGATCTTAGCGTCTAGTTCCCTTAGAGTTTCGAGTTCTGATCATAGTTTGTCACGCCGCCGCCGCACAGTACTACACCACCACGTTCCGCCAATCCGAGTCCAGATACATCACCACGTTCCGCCAAGAAGAGTCCATATACACCACCACGACCTACCAATCCGAGTTGAGTTCCATCACCCATTCGGTTTGTGATCTCTCCGTAGCCAGATTAGTTTGAGTTGATTAGAGTCGGATTTCACCAATCTTTGTCGTACATAGAAGAGGGTGATTAGAGTCTGGCACGCTTTTCAGAGCAGTTTTTAGGCCAAAGTTTTCAGGGGTAAAAAAATTTCGTGCCCATACGTTCCTTAGGTCCAGAAACTCATTTTGAGACGTTCGCCAGCATAGTGATTTTTTCGCACTTTTTCAGCCACCGCAGTCCCGCATCGCAAAAAAAAAATAGCAAAAAAAAAAAGAGAGAGAGAGAAAAAAAAATTCAGAGTGTGCTTCTCAGTTGTTTACGTGCCGCGCCGTGCTTTCGTTGGTGTTTTAGGCTCGCGTCTCTAGTACGGTCTAGCCTAGGATCAGCACAGTACCGACGTTGAGTGTTTATTCAACTTTGCATATCTGTTTTGATTACTGTTGAGCTTTTTGCTACCATATTTGTCAAGCCTACCTACAGCTCCACATATATTCTACTTCGTGCGGTTGACACCTCCTGGCCATCGCTCTACCACATCTCTGAGAGTTTTGACCCGTTGGTTGTACATCACCACCTGCTGCTAGGTAAGAATCGGTAAGAACGAAAGAAAAGCTTGACGGATTTGTGCTTTCCACCACCCCACATCCCATTAGTAGAAGTAGGATCATATTTCTGTGTGTTTTCTATTTCTGCTAACCATGCCAGGATCCCATGATGAAGTGGCGCGGGATGCACCCGATTGGGAGAATATGACAAACAAAGCGTTACATGATAAATTTGCACAAATGATGTCTGAACAGGTGAATGACATCGAGAACAGATTTACAGAGGCAATTGATGGTGTGGAGAAGATCATCGACACCAAGCTCGACGCCAAGTTTACTGAGTTGCTCGCACGCCTACCTGCACAGCCTGCGGCCGTTCCAGCACAGCCACCGCCACCACGACGTATTCTGTTTCCGGGCAGACAAGCTGCTGGTGCTCCTGCGGCTGCTGCAGTTGCTGCTACTGCTGCTGCTTCTGACGTCGGCCAGGACGACAACTACGAGGGTGATTACGAGGAGGAGGTGGAACAGGAAGCGGCCTATGAGCAACCAGCTGGACGTCCACGTCGCAACATTCGCCACGGTCGACACCAACCACCCCCTCAGGTACGCGATGATGAACATGTGCCTAAACATAAATTGAATCTTAAGCCGTTTGAGGGTAGATATATTCCTGATGCTTATCTTACTTGGGAGTTAGAAACTGAACAACGCTTTACATGTTTACAATATCCTGAGAATAGACGTGTTACTGCTGCTGTTTGTGAATTCACGGGGTTTGCATCTATTTGGTGGTCTGAACATTGTAGATTGCATGCTAATAATATTCCAACTACTTGGGCTGCTTTAAAAGATGCTATGCGTACTCGCTGGGTTCCTCCTTATTATCAACGTGAATTGCTACAAAAATTACAGCGTTTGAGACAAGGCAAAAATTCTGTAGAGGAATATTATCAAGAATTACAAACTGGATTGATTAGATGTGGCCTAGTAGAGGATAATGAAGCTATGCTTGCACGTTTTATGGGTGGTTTAAACAGGGAGATACAAACTGTTCTAGAATACAAGGACTTTGCTATTATTACTCGTTTGTTTCATCTTGCTTGTAAAGCTGAACGTGAAGTGCAGGATCGACAGGCCGCTACGAGACCTAAATTTTCTGCAGGACGAAATACATCATGGACATCTCGTGGACCTTCTACATCCACACGTCCTGCTGCACCACCATCTACTTCAGCCGCTCATTCTTACAGGGAGCCACCAAAACAGTCAGCGCCACCATTCAAGGGTGCACAGAGTGGTCCAGCGGCGAGTTCTTCTTCATCCATGGCTTCCACAGGGCAAACACGAGATCGTGATATTAAATGTCGCAGGTGCCAAGGTGGAGGTCACTTCGCAAAAGACTGTCCCTCCAAGCGTGTGATGATTATTACGGCGGATGGTGGGTATGAGTCAGCGAGTGACTATGATGAGGAGACTTTAGTTCTCATTGCTCATGAGGAACAGGGTGCCCATGATGATGCTCATGATATAGAGTATATGGCTCCTGATGATGCAGATAAATATGCTAGTTTGGTTGCTCAACGTGTGTTAAGTGTGCAGGTAACGAAGGCTGAGCAAAACCAGAGGCATAATTTGTTCCACACAAAGGGAGTGGTGAAAGAACGTTCGGTTCGCATCATCATTGACGGAGGGAGTTGCAACAACTTGGCTAGCATGGAGTTGGTGGAGAAGCTATCTCTCACCACAAGACCACACCCCCATCCGTACTATATTCAGTGGTTTAACAATAGTGGTAAGATTAAGGTAACGCGTTCTGTTCGTGTGCACTTTAGCATTGCTGCATATGCTGATTATGTTGATTGTGATGTGGTACCCATGCAAGCATGCTCTCTTTTACTTGGTAGACCATGGCAATTTGATAGGAATGTTGTACACAATGGTAGGACAAATCAGTTTACTCTGGTTCATCAGGATAAAAATATTGCTTTACTTCCTATGTCTCCTGAACAAATTGTGAAAGATGATCTTGCTAGAGCTAGTAAAGCTAAACAGGAGAAAAATAAGAGTGAAAATGAGATAGCAGCCAAAGAATTTGAGCAGCAACATAAGACTAATAGAAAATCTTCTTCTGCTGTTTCTAATGAAATTAAATTGACTAGTCCAACTTTGCTTGCTACTAAAGTTGATATTTCAGATTTGGATGTTAGTCAATATGTGTGCTATGCTTTTGTGTGCAAAGAAGCTTTGTTTTCATTTGAGGAATTGCCTCCTTCTTTGCCTCCTGTTGTCACTGACCTTTTGCGGGAGTTTATTGACGTCTTTCCACAAGACGTACCACCGGGATTACCACCTATTCGAGGGATTGAGCATTAGATTGACTTAATTCCCGGTGCTTCGTTGCCCAACCGTGCGCCATACCGTACCAATCCGGAGGAGACGAAGGAGATTCAGCGTCAAGTACAAGAGCTACTCGACAAAGGTTACATACGTGAATCCCTTAGTCCTTGTGCTGTTCCTGTTATATTAGTGCCTAAAAAGAATGGAACATGGCGTATGTGTGTTGATTGTCGAGCCATTAATAATATTACTATTCGTTATCGTCATCCTATTCCTAGGTTAGATGATATGCTTGATGAATTAAGTGCCTCTACCATGTTTTCCAAAGTTGATTTGCGTAGTGGATACCATCAAATTCGCATGAAATTAGGGGATGAATGGAAAACGACATTTAAAACTAAGTTTGGATTGTATGAGTGGTTAGTCATGCCTTTTGGGTTAACTAATGCACCTAGCACTTTCATGAGATTAATGAACGAGGTTTTACGTGCTTTCATTGGATGATTTGTGGTAGTCTATTTTGATGATATACTGATTTATAGCAAATCTTTGGAGGAACATTTGGATCATTTACGTGCTGTTTTTATTGCTCTACGTAATGCACATTTGTTTGGTAACCTTGGGAAGTGCACCTTTTGCACCGACCGAGTATCGTTTCTTGGCTATGTTGTTACTCCGCAGGGAATTGAAGTTGATAAAGCCAAGATCGAGGCGATTGAGAGTTGGCCGCAGCCCAAAACGGTCACACAAGTGAGGAGTTTTCTTGGACTCGCTGGATTCTATAGGCGTTTTGTGCGAGATTTCAGCACCATTGCTGCACCTCTCAATGAGCTTACACGCAAGGATGTGCCTTTTACTTGGGGTACCGCACAGGAAGAAGCCTTCGCGGTATTGAAAGATAAGTTAACACATGCTCCTTTGCTCCAACTTCCTGATTTTAATAAGACTTTTGAGCTTGAATGCGATGCTAGTGGGATTGGTTTGGGAGGTGTGTTATTACAAGATGCTAAACCTGTTGCATACTTTTCTGAAAAATTGAGTGGGCCTAGTCTGAACTATTCTACTTATGATAAGGAATTATATGCTCTTGTTCGGACATTAGAAACTTGGCAACATTATTTATGGCCCAAAGAATTTGTTATACATTCTGATCATGAATCTTTGAAACACATAAGAAGTAAAGCAAAACTTAATCGTAGACATGCTAAGTGCGTTGAATTTATTGAGACTTTCCCTTATGTCATTAAACACAAGAAGGGGAAAGATAATATTATTGCTGATGCTTTGTCTCGTCGTTATACTATGCTTTCACAACTTGACTTCAAGATATTCGGTTTAGAGACAATCAAAGATCAATATGTAAATGATGCAGAATTTAAAGATGTATTGCAGAATTGTAGAGAGGGTAGAACATGGAACAAGTTTGTCCTTAATGATGGGTTTGTGTTCCGTTCTAACAAGCTATGCATTCCAGCTAGCTCTATTCGTCTTTTGTTGTTGCAGGAGGCGCATGGAGGAGGATTAATGGGACACTTTGGCGTGAAGAAGACGGAGGACGTACTTGCTACACACTTCTTTTGGCCAAAGATGAGACGGGATGTTGAGCGTTTTGTTGCTCGCTGCACTACATGTCAAAAAGCTAAGTCCCGACTCAATCCTCATGGTTTATACATGCCTTTACCTGTACCTAGTGTTCCGTGGGAGGACATATCCATGGACTTTGTTTTACGCTTGCCTCGCATAAAGAAGGGGAGGGATAGCATATTTGTTGTCGTGGATAGATTTTCTAAGATGGCACATTTTATACCATGTCATAAAAGCGATGATGCTGCTAATGTTGCTGATTTATTCTTTCGTGAGATTATTCGCTTACATGGTGTGCCCAATACTATTGTCTCGGATCGTGATACTAAGTTTCTTAGCCATTTTTGGAGATGCTTATGGGCTAAGTTGGGGACTAAACTACTTTTTAGTACTACCTGTCATCCCCAAACTGATGGACAAACTGAAGTAGTCAATAAGACTTTGTCTACTATGCTTAGGGCTGTTTTAAAGAGTAACTTGAAAATTTGGGAAGAATGTTTACCTCATATTGAATTTGCTTATAATCGTTCATTTCATTCTACCACTAAAATGTGCCCTTTTGAGATTGTTTATGGTTTTCTACCTCGTGCGCCTATTGATTTGCTGCCTCTTCCATCTTCGGAGAAGGTTAATTTTGATGCTAAGCAACGTGCTGAATTGATATTAAAAATGCATGAGTTAACTAAAGAAAACATTGAGAAAATGAATGCTAGATACAAGCTTGCTGGTGATAAGGGTAGAAAGCATGTTGTGTTTGAACCAGGAGATCTTGTTTGGTTACATCTACGTAAAGATAGGTTTCCTGATTTGCCCAAGTCTAAGTTAATGCCACGAGCTGATGGTCCCTTTAAGGTTTTACAGAAAATTAATGATAATGCATATAAACTTGAGCTACCTGCAGATTTTGGGGTTAGTCCCACATTTAACATTGCAGATTTGAAACCTTATTTGGGAGAAGATGATGAGCTTCCGTCGAGGACGACTTCAATTCAAGAAGGGGAGGATGATGAGGACATCCCTACTAATGTTACACCCATATCCTCACCAACTACACATACTGGACCAGTTACTAGAGCACGTGCACGTCAACTAAATTATCAGGTACTTTCGTTTCTTGTGAATCCTTCTATTGTTCATGAACATATGATGCTGCCTAAATTAGATACTTTTGTTTTGCTTATGAATGAAGGACCTAGCATGGACAAGAAGGATGGTCATTGGAGCGGGATCAAGCATGGAGAAGAAGGTGCGCGCGCGGGAAAGTACAGTGGAGCTTCAAGTGGTGATTGTCACACTTTGAAGCCACCATAAGGCGCGCATGAAGTCTTGGACGAAATACGCGAGATGTCACTTCATTATTTTCGTCCAAGGGCAATTATAGGTGCTGCGTCACCTTAATATTGGGCTGGGCTCATGTAATTTCGAAATACCACATTATAGGCTGTTTTTAGAGTCCGTATGTGTGGGGAAACCGAGTTAGGGTTGTTTTCGGACCCCACCTCCAAGGGGCCACGAAATTTCCCTCTGTTCCCCCATATATACAGCCCTTAGGGCGTCGTTTAGACTTGGGTTTTAATTAGATAGTTAGCCATAGCCGCAACTTCGAGCTCTTCGTTTGTGTCATCCGACCAGGCCAAGACCTCATTGGAACCCCAACTTTCGTAATCATTCATCTTACATTCGCAATATCCAGATTGCAATTCTTAGTCCTTGCTTGTTCTTCGATTGCTTGCAGGAATTAGACCTTCGTGGTCAGGTTGATCGTGCATCCGCGGGATCAATAACCTCTCGGAGTTGGTTTAGCGATCGCTAAGGCGCAACGTCTTCGCACGTTCGTTGTCGGATCGTGAAAGTCGCCTCCACCATAATCGATCTCCACCATCTCATCGAAACATCGGGACACCTTCGCCTCTATCATTGTTCCCCGTCAATTGGTGCCGTCTGTGGGAACTACACAGGTTGGGTCACGATCTCGGCGGTCCCGTCTTCAGCAAGCCACAACTCAAGGGCAAGGACCAGATCTAGCCCACTCGAAGGATTCAAGATCACGGAGAACATCTCTGCCGCCCCAAGATCGCTCGGGCTACAGCTGTGCCGGGACCGATACTACGGTAATGGCCAAGCGCAGCGTCAGCAGCGAAGGAGTCGACGACCCAGAAGAACGGCGAGAGGCCTCTACGAAGGAATTCCAATCGATGAACCGCGACGCGCAGCGGTGGACTCGCAAATCTTTCGACAACCCACCGCCGCCCGGGCACCCGCCGCACATCAAGACAATGACTACGAGATCGAAACCAGCAATCAGCAGAACCATCGCCAAGGAGAAAGGAATCGACGACCCAAAAGGCGCGCACGGAAGATCTACGCGAGGCCCCACTGAAAGAGCCACGTCACGCAGCGGTGCAACCGACGACCACTCGACGACACGCCGTCGCACGAGCACCTGCCGCCAGCCAGGACAACGACTCCGAGACGCCGGTGGGCGAGTACTATGACCCAGATCGAAGGCCAGATGAATTCGCCAACCTCATCAAGAACCAAGACATGAGTCGAGGAATTGAAACCGACCCTCTCTTCCACGAACACCCGGAGGATCACGAGCAAATCTTCGGAATCTCAAGAAGGAAGAGGCACGCCGAATCTAGCAAACTCACGGCTAGAGAGCAGCTAGGAGGACCCTGCACGATCCACAGCTTCAAGGATGACTGGGGACGCGTCAGGTCAGGTCACACTTTGAGAGACTGCCGCCTATTCAACGAGCTAGCCGACGACCTCAAGAAAGAGAAGCAGAAAGAAGACAAGTGCAACCGGCGACCCGAACAATCGCCGCCCTCAAGCCCGGAAGGACATCACAGCCCGCTGCAAGGACAGGTGCTCATGATCCAAGAGGGAAGGGCGCCGCAAGCACAACACGACGCCTACACCCTGCAAGCTAGAGCAGCCGAGAGCATAAACATAGTCGAAGTCTACCAGCTACATGACGCGGAGACCAGGATCACGTTTTGACAGGACGACCATCCACCCGCAGTCCCAAGACCGGGGCACGCGCCCCTGGTGCTCGATGCACAAATCGGAGGATACGACATGGATAGGGTTTTCATGGACGGAGGCAGCAGCATGAATATCATCTTCGCCAGCACCCTGCAAAAGATGCTGATCCCACGATCAGTATGGAAGAAATCGAGCACCGTGTTACACGGGATAGTCCCAGGAGAAGTAGCCACATCCCTCGGAGTCGTCGAACTTGAAGTTGTCTTCGTCAACCGACGCAACTTCGCAAAGCACGTCCTCGAGTTCGAAGTACTCAACTGGCAATCGCAGTATCACGCCATATTGGGACAACCAGCATTCGCGCAGTTCATGGCGGTTCCACACTACGCCTACCTCAAGCTCAAGATGCCAGGATCAACGGGAGTCCTCGCGATCAACGGAAGCTTCATCAAATCAGATCAATGTGACCGTGACTTTCACAAAATCTCTGACACATTCGGAGCCGAACAAGAACTCAGAGAAATAGCCATGGTGACGGACAAGAGTACCTTCCCATTGGTGAGCCGAAGCGAATCTAAGGAGTACGGACACGACTTCAGCATCGACAGCGACACAGTCACTCACCAAGTGCACCCGACGGACCCGAACAAAACAGTCCGCATGTACGCCCACCTACCAGAGGAGCAGGCTACGGCTCTCGTCGCTTTCCTTCGAGATGAGTGGGAAATATTCGCCTGGTGCCCAGCCGACATGCCTGGAATACCACGCGAATTCGCGGAGCACGCCCTACGCATCAAGCAAAACACGAAGCCGGTGAAGCAAGCTCTGAGACGATTCTCGGAGCCCAAGCGCAGAGCAATCGGAGAGGAAGTCAACCGGTTACTCGACGCCCAGTTCATCCGAGAAACGAAGAAAGCCACCTGGATAGCCAACCCAGTGCTGGTGCCCAAGAAAGACACGCACGTGATGCGCATGTGTGTCGACTACGGACCAGTCAACAAGCATTGCCCGAAGGACCACTTTCCCCTGCCTAGAATCGATCAGATAATCGACTCGACAGCAGGGTGCGATCTACTTTCCTTTCTTGATGCCTACTCAGGATACAACCAGATCAGGATGAAGGAAGAAGACGAAGAGCACACATCGTTCATCACCCCCTATGGCGTATTCTGCTACAGGACCATGCCCTTCGGACTCAAGAACGCAGGCGCCACATACCAGCGAATGATGCAGGCCTGCCTAAAAGAGCAAATCGGAAGAAATGTGCAAGTCTATGTGGATGACATTGTCATCAAGACCTAAAAAGCAGCCACACTACTCGACGACCTGCGCGAAACCTTCGCAGCGCTCAACAAATACAGAATCAAACTCAACCCAAAGAAATGCACATTCGGCGTACCGGCGGGGAAGCTGCTCGGCTATATGGTCTCTGCCCGAGGAATCGAGGCAAACCCTGAGAAAGTCCAAGCCATCGCCCGAATGCAAGAACCAACCGACGTCAAAGGAGTACAACAGCTCACTGGAAAACTCGCAGCCCTAAGCCGCTTCATCAGCAGGCTGGGAGAACGCACACTGCCTTTCTATCAGCTGCTCAGGAAAGGAGAGAAATTCGAGTGGACGGAGGAAACCCGCCAAGCATTCGCGGATTTGAAAAAGACACTCTCGACCCCACCAATCCTGGCGGTACCCAAGGAACGAGAGAAGCTATACCTCTACGTGGCAGCACGCAACAGTGTAGTAAGCACAGCGCTCGTCGTCGAACGCACAGAAGAAGGCAAGGTCCAGAGCATCCAGAGACCAATCTACTACCTCAGCATGCTCCTGACCAAATCCCAGCAGCGGTACCCGCATTATCAGAAGCTACTACTGGACGTCATCATGACCTCAAGAAAGGTGTCCCACTACTTCGACGAGCACCCTATCACAATCGTGAGCAGCGCACCACTCACTGACATACTCAACAATCCTGGAGCGACTGGACGAGTCGCCGAGTGGAACATTGAGCTCAGCCCGCGGGACCTGCAGTTCAAGCACCCAACAGCCATCAAAGCCCAAGTACTCCCAGATTTCTTGGTCGAGTGGACGGAGGTTCAGACACCAGGCCCCCCAGACCTATCAAGTTCATGGTCAATGTTCTTCGATGGGTCCAAGAGACAACAAGGAGCCGGGGCAGGAGTTGTGCTCATCTCCCCCAAAGGAACAAAGCTAAAATATGTCCTCCAGATCAACTTCAGTCACGCCTCCAACAACGAAGCAGAATACGAGGCACTCCTCCATGGCATGCGCGTGGCCAAAACGTGCGGAGCCACTCGCCTCATAATCTACGGGGACTAAATCTCGTCGTCCAGCAGACGATGAGAAACTGCGACGCAATAGCCGAAAACATGGCGGCCTACCATAAGCTCTACAACGCACTCGAAGGAAGTTTCGACGACTGCGAGCTCAACTACATCACCAGGGCCAACAACACAGAAGCTGACAAACTCGCGAACATTGGTTCGACCCGAGGACCAGTACCACCCGGCGTTTTTCTCGAAAGCATCAGCCAGAGATCCATCAAGGTACAGGCAGCAGCACCTGAAGCAGACGTGGACGGCGAGGACGCAACAGACCTGGCATAGGTGGCAGCAGCAAGCCCATCAGAAGGCACAAGCACCAGCACACCCGACAGCACAACTCCGACAGAGCTCGAAGGACCTGTCTGGGCAAAACCGTTCCTCCGATTCCTAATCGAAGGTACGCTACTGCAAGACGTGGCCGAAGCACGACGCATCAGCCGACGATCCAAGGCGTTCACGGTGATCAACAAACAGCTATACAAGCGCAGCATCACCCAGATACTCCAAAGGTGCATCGACGAAGAGGACGGAAAATCCCTACTGCTCGAAATCCACGAAGGCACGTGCGGGCACCATGCGAGCAGTCGAGTACTCGTGTCCAAAGCATTCCGAGTCGGGTTCTATTGGCCCACAGCCATGAAAAACGCAAAGGAAATTGTGCGACGTTGTGTCGCCTGCCAGAAATTCGCCAACAGGCCACACGCTCCCGCCTCAGAGCTCAAGACCATACCACTATCCTGGCCGTTCGCCACCTGGGGGCTCGACATGGTGGGCCCACTCAAGAAATCATCAAAGGGCGGAAGGACACACCTTCTCGTCGCAGTCGACAAGTTCACAAAATGGATCGAAGCAGTGCCCATCACCAGCTCCACAGCCCTCACGGCTGTCAACTTCATCAAATCGATCATCTTCAGGTTCGGAGTGCCACACAACATCATCACGGACAACGGCACGAACTTCACAGCCGCTGAATTCCAGAACTTTTGCGAAGAACTGGGCATCAAAATCAATTATGCATCAGTCGCGCACCCGCAGTCCAACGGCCAAGTGTAAAAAGCAAACGGCCTTGTATGCGGGGGAATCAAGAGGCGGCTCCTCGCACCACTCGAGCAAGCCGCCGGCAATTGGGTCGAAGAACTCCCCGTGGTACTATGGAGCCTACGAACTACACCAAACACCGCGACCCAGTACACACCCTTCTTCATGGTGTACGTGGCAGAGGCAGTATTACCACATGACCTCAAGTTCGGAGCACCTCGGGTCACCGGGTACGAAGAAGAAGAAGCAGAAGAATCATTACAAGATGACAAAGATACAGCTGACGAAGCAAGAGATACAGCCCTGGCAAAATCAAAGGGATACCAGGACAAGCTACGCACCTACCAAAGCAGTCGCTTGCGCACTAGAACCTTCAACAAAGGTGATCTAGTCCTACGACTGATACAAGAGAAGGTCCATAAACTTGCCCCCCAATGGGAAGGACCGTTTATAGTCTCATAAGTCATCGGAGGTGGTGCCTACAGGCTGAAGAACCCGAAGACAGACGAGGACGTGGGTAACCCATGGAATGTAGCAAACTTCCAACTGTTCTATCCATAGTCCCCATCGGTCAGACATGATCGGCAACTCAAGTAGCCGCTCGACCGCAATAAAATAAATGTTTCCCAAATACTGCCATCACAAAGCACTCGGGGGCTTAAGAATAAAATCCCCCCGAGAGACGCTATCTCCTACGCGATCTTAACCAAAGCACTCGGGGGGCTTAAGCATAAAATCCCCCTAAGAGACGCTATCGCCTACGCGACCCTAACCAAAGCACTCGAGAGCTTAAGCACAAAATCCTCCCGAGAGACGCTATCGCCTACGCGATGTTAACCAAAGCACTCGGGGGCTTAAGAATAAAATCCCCCCGAGAGACGCTATCGCCTACGCGATCTTAACCAAAGCACTCGGGGGCTTAAGAGCAAAATCCCCCCGAGAGACGCTATCGCCTACGCGATCTTAACCAAAGCACTCGGGGGCTTAAGCACAAAATCCCCCCGAGAGACGCTATCGCCTACGCGATCTTAACCAAAGCACTCGGGGGCTTAAGCACAAAATTCCCCCGAGAGACGCTATCGCCACTCAAGCGATCTTAACCAAAGCACTCGGTGGCTTAAGAGCAAAATCCCCTCGAGAGACGCTACCGCCACCTACGCGACCTCACCTTAAAAACTCGGGGGCTTAGGCATAAGCATTCCCCGAGACACGCTACGGTCCTATTCAAAAACACCAAGCTAGCAATCTTCAAGTCTTCACCCAGACGACAAACAACCAAAACTCGGGGACTACTCCAGAGTTGAACCGCGAGGAAATAAGCGAAGTTTTAAGCCTACGTTTGAATCTACAACTCAAACGTAGTCTCGGGGGCTACTCCCATCGGGAGCGCTGCCGCGCACCCGATAGAACACACTAGAAAGTTAAAGTCAGTACATCGCGGGAGGAGTTGAAGACATTTCACGCTATTAGATGAATTCGAAGACATCTAACGCTATCAGATGGAATCGAAGACATTTCGCGCCTTCAGAAGGAGTCGAAGACAGTGCGTCGCAGGAGTCGAAAACACAGTTTATTATAAAATCTCAACCACAACTTGAACTCAACCATAAAGGTATACAAGGACTCAACTACATTTGGATAGAAGGCAGCTCCTGTTACAAGAGGGAATTACCCAAGGAATTAAGACTTCTACATGTGTGCCCATGAGGGGTAATCGACTCTGATACAAGGGCATCGCCACAGACAAAGGAAAAAAGGAAGCTAGCAGAGGATATCAATGACATAACAAAAGGGTGAAGCTCGACTTATTTGTCGATGCTCCACCAGCTTCTTCTCCTGCTCCACCAGCTTCTTCTCCAGCTGCAGTTGCATGCCTTCTTCTCCGGCTGCACAGCTTCTTCTCCGAGTTTCCAGCGAAGATGAGGCCGCCTCCAGTTCTACAAGGTCGCTTGGCGCACCCGCTTGATCGACGGCTTGACGTCGATGTTCTCTTCAGAGCTGATGGAGACGGCATCACCACCTGAGGAATCGCCAGAAGATGGAGATGTAGAAGATGCAGGCGTAGGACTCCTCGACCTTGTGGAGTTGTCTCTGCTCGACTCCTGCCAGTGCGGATCCATGTTGTTGCCGCTCGGGTCGAACGCGCGGACAGTGACAGTGCTTTCACCGTCAAAACGACAGGTGAGCATATCACCATCTCGCAAATTCAACCGCCGAGCAAACAAACTCCAACCAGAGCCAAGAAAAATCAAGCGGGAGCTATCAACCTCCAAGTCAACATAAGAAGGAGATCGACAGCTCCCTTGAAGATGCAGAAGCAAGCCATCTAAGCCACGTTCAGAGACAATGGCGGAAAAAGCAGAGGGAAGAAGAACGCGATTGGCGCTTTGGCCACGAACGCGTAAAAGAAAATCATAGCACCAGAACCCCTCCTCCAAGGGAGAGGAGGAAGGCACTGGCGCCGTACCATGGCGACCACCACGGCATGAGCGTGGTGTACGGCCACCACGGCCACGACGAACACGGCCACGGCCAACACCTCGCCTGGGAACCATGAGAGGAAGAAGAGAAGAAGTAAGAGGCAAAGCAGCAAGGTGGATAGAGGCGAAACGCTGTGGAAGAGAAAGGCTCATTTATAGAACAAAAATCTCCCAGCACAGAGAAGCCAAGACGACGACAGCAATTAATTCAAAGACCATACGTCGCAGACGTCTCAGATTCCAAGACCAAGATGCTCTCCCACGGGACGCACTATGCGTGAGACGAGTTAATTCACGCGCGTTTCCAACGCGTGTATCGGAAAGTCAACCAGCGCCTGCCGCACGCCACAGCGGTCATCATTATGACCGGTCTTGAAGACGTGACGGCTCACTGGCGGAGCATCCCTGACGGCCATCAAACAGAGGCATCGTTATCCTGACAAGCGGCGAATAATACTAACAGACATCAAGAATGATTTCTTAAAAACATTTTTCAAATATATTTAAACTCCCATCGGGAGCGTACCCACTCAAAACCGAGCCTTAGGTGAGCAGACGCCTAAAAGTCAGCAATGTGCTCGAGTGACCACTCGCACTCACGAGAGTCTCGGGTGCTCCCTCAACCCGACAAAGGACAAACATGCATTCGCCAAGATCATACGGCGCTAAGAGTCTCAGGTGATCCCTCACCTCAAGAGCCGAAACGGCATTCGAGTGACCACTCGCGAAGAACCCCTCGCCGGAGCACTCGAAACAAGCTCCGCGGGTGAATAAGTGAACAGCTCGCTTGATGTTTTTTTCCAAGCGGGTGCAATACTATTATGCTCTGTGCCTCAAAAACACACATACCTGGAACACGACACACTGTGCCCAGATGCCACGCAAGATTAGCGTGTAGGTAAGACCCCGCTGCGAAGTTCGGCCGAGCTGGACTTGCCGAAGAGCGATTTCACTCCCAACCTTTTCCATGCGCTGCGCATGATAGAAAAAGTCGGGCGGACGCGCCTTAGGCTATGAACATTACTGGCGGCAAATGAACACCGTAAGACCTGAAGCGGCAGGACTTTTGCTTGACACCAGTGTTCCAAGCTCACGTCGAGGGACGTGGGTTTGATTGGGCTACTGCGGTATTTTCCACTAGCGAAATTCACCAAGGCTCGACCAGTCGACTCCTTGGGCCCTTTCAGCTTAGCATCCCTCGAAACAGGTTTTGTCATGGCCACCAGACTGCCAGCGACCCGCGGTTGTACCGCACATACAAACAACCGACAAACGGACGTACTCGAGTCCCTGCGCGACTCTTCGAGTCTCCCAGGAACTCGGGGGCTACTGACGAGGGGGTGACCCCACGACTCCTACAGATAAGCCTACCCGGTGTCCCTGAAGATAGAAGGCCCATGAAGACCCGCCTGGGCCCGCCTTGGCCCACTAGTTGGCACCGACACAAGAGTCTGCGACTCACAAGGAAGGTGCGAAGACCTGTCGTACGGAGCAAGCTAGGGTTAGGAAAGCTTACCTGTAAACGTAGATGAACTCCCCGAGACCTAGCCCAGTATATAAGGGCTAGGAGGGGCGACGCCAAAGATCATCCAATATCATCTGTAACCCTAGCCTTGAGCGCTCCACCCTTGGCATCCACTGTAATTGAAGGGAATATGCCCGAGAGGCAATAATAAAGTGTTTATTATATTATTCCTTGTTTATGATAAACGTTTATTTCTCATGCTAGAATTGTATTAACCGGAAACGTTGATACATGTGTGTTTAATAAACAAACAATGGTTCCTAGTAAAGCCTCTCTTTTAACTAGCTCGTAGATTAACAGATGATCAAGGTTTTCTGATCATGAACATTGGATGTTGTTAATAACGGGATCATATCATTAGGAGAATGATGTGATGAATATATACCCAAACTAAGTATAACAATACGATCAAGTCATTTAGTTTATATTGTTATATCTTGCATTCGAAGTAATCTTGTTCCTTAGACCATGAGATCATGACAATCACTAATACCGAAAGAATACTTTAATGACATCAAACGTCACACCGTAACAGGGTGACTATAAAGGTGCAGTTAGGTATTCGAAAAGTATTAGTTGAGGCACATGGATCAAGAATGGGATTTGTCCATCCAAAATGACGGAGAGATATACTCTGGGCCCTCTCGGTGATATCACATTGACACCGCTTGCAAGCACGTGACTAGGTCACAAGAATGTCATATCACAGAACGAGTAAAAGAGTACTTGTCAGAAACGAGATCGAACAAGGTATGGTTGATACTGATGATCGGATCTCGGACAAGTAAAATATCGCAAGACAAAGGGAATTAGTTGCGACGTTGATGGTTCACACGATCACAAGATTCATCGTTGAATATATAGGAGTCATCACGGATCTCTAGATCCCGCTGTTGATTATTAATCGGAGAGGTGTCTCAATCATGTCTGTATTATTCGCGAACCGTAGGGTGACACACTTAAGGTTTGATAATGCATTTTGAGAGGATAAGGAATATTGAAGAATGTTTTGGACGGCACCGAAATTGTTTCGGGTAAAATTGAAATAGTTCAAGGGGTTTTTGTCGGATGGTTGATAATAGAATTAACAAATGATTCGAGGTGCAATGTGCAAATGTTTGTTAATAGGATTAACAAATATTAAATAAAGAAATAGAAATGTTTTATTTATTAATTAAAGAAAACCTTTGGATTTTCCAAGTGGACAATTAAGGGAGCATGGGTGGGTGTGAGTGTGGCTTCCACTCACATCAAGAGGGGAAGAGGTGGAGGCACCATGAGTTGCCCCCCCCCTCTTGGGCTGCCCACTCCTCCCCTATAAAAGGAGGGTGAGGGCTTCCCCTCCCATAGACTTTCCTCACCTCCCTTCCTTTCCACCCGCTGCTCCATACCATGGTCTTCCGCTTGGCGAAGCCCTGACCGTGGGATTCTTCACCGCATCACGTTGTTGTGCTGTTGGATTTCAGGGGATCCTCTACTTCCGCTGCCCCGCTGGATCGAGGGAACGGAGGTCGTCATCAAGCTGTACGTGTGACCGAGCACGGAGACGCTCAGCGTACATCATCGCGATCTTGAGATCGGCAAGTGAACCACTACATCATCCACGAGATTTGATCTCGTAACGTTTTAAGTCTTCGAGGGTGAGTTCTTCTATGACATCCTACTCGTTGCTTACATCTCCTAGATTAGATCTTGGCTTGTTGGTTGTTTATGCGTAGGATTTTTTTTTCCTTGCTACGAACCCTATAGTGGTATCAGAGCCTCGTCTATGCGTAGATGGTTTGTACGAGTAGAACACATATGGATGTGGGCGTTGATGATCATGGTTTTGCCTCCTTTTGTATTTTGGATCCTAGTGGCATAGTGGGATGAAGCGTCCCGGACTAACCTTACATGTCCGCGTACATGAGACTTGTTCCACGACTGACATGCAACTTGTATTGCATAAGTGGCTGGCGGGTGTCTGTCTCTCTCACTATAGTTAGGACCTAATCTACAACGGGTTGTTAAAAATATGTTTTATCAACGTTGTGGTTTATGTTCGTAGGTATGAACGGTTCTATCTTCGTAAGCCCAAGCCAAGTAAAATATGCAAAACTAAATTAGAGACGTCTAACTTGTTTTTGCAGGGCATGTGATGTGATATGGTCAATGTTACAAATTTGATGTATGAGATGATCCATTTTGTAAGTTATTGACATACCGGCAAGAGCCATATGGTTGTCTTATTATTTATGGCATGCGTGCTGTATATCATATCCATGTGATATGTTGTAATTTGATGGACAATCAAGATGGAGGTGCCATGGACCTTGGTGCCACGCCGGTGGGATGATAAAGATCATACCATGATGCACAAGATGGACCATATCATATCACATTATCCATGCATGTGATGTTAATCCTTTTATGCATCTTATTTTGCTTAGACCGCGACGGTAGCATTATAAGATGATCCCTCTCAATTAATATCAAGATAATAATGTCTTCTTCCTTAGTATGCACCGTTAAGAAAATTCGTCGTTTCGAGACACCACGTGATGATCGGGTGTGATAGACTCTACGTTCGCATACAACGGGTGTTTTCAAGCCTAGCATGTACAGACATGGCCTTGAAACACACGCAATACGATGGTTCTACTTTGGCGAGCCTAGCATGTACAGACATGGCCTCGGAACACGAACCGAAAGGTAAAGCATAAGTCATATGGATGATATGATGAACATGTCGATGTTCGCCTTTGCAGCTACATCATCTCACGTGATGATCGGTTTTGGTGTAGTGAATTTGGTTTGTGTAATCACCAAAACGACTAAGAGGGATGTTGTTTTTAGTGGGAGTTCATGGGATAATTTTTGAATTAACTTGAACTTAATTTATCATAAACTTAGTCTAAATAGTCTTTGCAAATATGTTGTAGATCATGGCTGCACCTACCTTCAATTTCAATATGTTCATTGAGAAAGAAAAGCTAGCGAACAATGGTAGCAACTTTACCAACTAGGCACTTTACCTGAGGATTCTCCTCACCGCTTGCAAGAAGCTCTATGTGCTTGATGCACCGCTAGGTGACCAGCCCGCTGATGATGCTTCTGATGAAGATAAAAATGTTTATTTTACTAAAAAAGAAGACCACAATATAGTTCATTGCGGCATCCTTTATGGATTAGAACCAGAGCTGCGAAAAAGTTTTGAGAACAGCACTGCTTATGCTACAATGGGAGAATTGAAAATAATTTTCGATACCCATGCTGCAGTTGAGAGTTATGATGCTTCAGAAAAGTTCTTTAGCTGCATGATGGAAGAGAACAGCTCCGTCAGTGATCACGTACTCAAAATGTCTGCGTACGCTGATAAGCTCATAGCCTTGAGAATAACGATTCCCAATGAGCTAGGGATACATCGTGTTCTTCAATCTCTGCCACCTAGTTACAAGAACTTTCTGATGAACTATAATATGCAAGGCATGAAGTCCTGAGCTTCTCTCGATGCTTAAAACTGCTGAAGTGGAGATCAAGAAAGAGCATCAAGTGTTGATGATCAATAAGACCACTAGTTTCAAGAAAGGCAAGAAAGGCAAGCCAAAGGGCAACTTCAAGAAGGTTGGCAAGTCGGTTTCTACACCTGAGAAGAAAACCAAGAATGGTCCTAAGCCTGAGACTGAGTGCTTCTATTGCAAGGGCACTGGCCACTTGAAGCGAAACTGCCCCAAATATCTGGCAGATAAGAAGGCCGGCAAAGTGAACAAAGGTATATGTGATATACATGTTATTGATGTGTACCTTACTAGTACTCGCAGTAGCGCCTGGGTATTTGATACTGGTTCGGTTGCTCACATATATAACTCGAAACAGGAACTACAGAATAAGCGACCACTAGCAAAGGATGAGGTGACGATGCGCGTCGGCAATGGATCAAGAGTTGATGTGATCGCCGTCGGCACGCTACCTCTTCGTTTACCATCTTGATTAGTTATAAACCTGAATAAATGTTATCTGGTGCTTGCGTTGAGCATGAACATCATTTCTGGATCTTGCTTAATGCAGAGTGGTTATTCCTTTAAGTCTGAGAACAATGGTTGTTCGATTTATATGAATAATATCTTTTATGGTCACGCACCTGAGAAGAATGGTTTATTTCTTTTGAATCTTGATAGTATTGATACACATATTCATAGTGTGAATGCCAAAGGAATCAAGTTAAATGATGATATTGCTACTTACATGTGGCATTGCCGCTTAGGTCATATTGGTGTTAAACGCATGAAGAAGCTCCATTCTGATGGACTCTTAGAATCACTTGATTATGAATCATTTGAAACGTGTGAACCAAGCCTTATGGGCAAGATGACTAGAACCCCGTTTTCAGGTTCTATGGAACGGGCGACAGACTTACTGGAAATCATACATACTGATGTGTGTGGACTAATAAGTGTATCGGCGCGCGGTGGATATCGTTATTTTGTCACTTTCACAGATGATTTGAGTAGATATGGATATATTTACTTAATGAAACACAAATCTGAGACGTTTGAAACGTTCAAAGAATTTCAGTGTGAAGTTGAAAATCATCGTAACAGAAAGATTAAATTTCTACGATCTGATCGTGGAGGTGAATATTTAAGTTACGAGTTTGGCATGCATATGAAACAATGTGGAATAGTTTCACAACTCACACCTTCCGGAACACCACAGCGTAATGGTGTTTCCGAACGTCGTAATCGTACTTTATTGGATATGGTTCGATCTATGATGTCTCTTACAGATTTGACACTGTCATTTTGGGGTTATGCACTAGAGACCGCTGCATTCACTTTAAATAGGGCACCATCTAAATCCGTTGAAACGACACCGTATGAATTATGGTTTGGAAACAAACCTAAGCTGTCATTTCTAAAAGTTTGGGGTTGCGATGTTTATGTGAAGAAGCTTCAACCTGATAAACTCGAACCCAAAGCGGAAAAATGCATCTTCATAGGATACCCTAATGAAACAATCGGGTACACCTTCTATCACAGATCCGAAGGCAAGATTTTCGTTGCCAAGAATGGATCCTTTTTAGAGAAGGAGTTCTCTCGAAAGGTGTGAATAGTAGGAAGGTAGAACTCGATGAGGTTATTGAACCTTCTCTTCTTGGAATGGCGAGTAGCGCAGCACCGGAAGTTGTTCCAGTGCCGACTCCGTCAGTTGAAGAGGGAACTAATGATCAAGATCATGAAACTCCAGAAGAGGAAACTACCGTGCTTCACAGGTCAACTAGGGAACGTACAGCTCCTGAACTGTATGGGAATCCCGTCTTAAACTTCATGGTAGATGGAAGTGATGACCCTGCGACGTATGATGAAGCAATGATGAGCCCAGATTCCAACAAATGGTTTGAAGCCATGAAATCCGAAATGGGATCCATGTATGAAAACCAAGTTTGGACTTTGGTGGACTTACCCGATGACCGTAAGGCCATTGAGAACAAATGGATTTTTAAAAAGAAAATTGATGCTGATGGTAATGTGACCGTCTATAAAGCTCGACTTGTCGCAAAAGGTTTTCGACAAATTCAAGGAGTTGACTACGATGAGACCTTCTCACCAGTAGCGATGCTAAAGTCAGTTAGGATTATGTTAGCAATTGCTGCATTTTTCGATTATGAAATCTGGCAGATGGATGTCAAAACGGCATTCCTGAATGGTGACATTGAGGAAGAGTTGTATATGATGCAACCCAAAGGTTTTGTTGATCCTAAGGATGCTGACAAGGTATGCAAGCTTCAACGTTCCATTTATGGACTGAAGCAAGCATCCCGGAGTTGGAACCTCCGTTTTGATAAGGTGATCAAAGAGTTTGGATTTGATCAAACGTACGGAGAAGCTTGTATCTACAAGAAAGTGAGTGGGAGCTCTGTAGCATTTCTAGTACTGTATGTGGATGACATATTGTTGATTGGAAATGATATAGAATTGTTAAAAGGTGTAAAAGGTTATTTGAGCAGTATTTTTTTGATGAAAGACCTCGGTGAAGCAGCTTATATATTAGGCATCAAAATCTGCAGGGATAGATCAAGACGCTTAATTGGACTTTCGCAAAGTACATACATTGACAAGATTTTGATGAAGTTCAGAATGGATAAAAGTAAGAAGGGGTTCTTACCAATGTTGCAAGGCAAGACGTTGAGTAAGACTCAATGTCCAGTTACAGCAGAAGATAGAGAGGAAATGAATAAGATTCCCTATGCTTCAGCCATAGGTTCTGTCATGTATGCTATGCTATGTACAAGACCAGATGTGGCACATGCTGTTAGTTTGACTAGAAGGTACCAATCCGATCCAGGTTTGGAACACTGGGCGGCGGTCAAGAATATACTTATGTACTTGAGAAGAACTAAGGATATGTTTCTCGTGTATGGCGGTGAAGAAGAGCTCGTCGCAAGAGGTTACGTCGATGCTAGCTTCGTCACTGATCTGGATGACTCTAAGTCACAATCCGGATACGTATTTATTATGAATGGAGGAGCAGTAAGCTGGAGGAGTTCCAAGCAATCTATGGTAGAGGGATCATCAACAGAATCGGAATATGTTGCTGCCTCAGAGGCAACACATGAAGCAGTTTGGATGAAGGAGTTCATATCCGAACTAGGTGTGGTTCCGAGTGCTTTGGATCCAATGGTTATCTATTGTGACAACAATGGTGCCATTGCCAATGCTAAGGAACCAAAGTCTCACAAGAATTCCAAGCATATCAAGTGTCGTTTTCACTCCATCCGTGAGTATGTCAAGGATGGGGATGTGAAGATTTGCAAAGTACACACAGATCTGAATGTGGCAGATCCGTTGACTAAAACTCTCCCAAAGGCAAAACATGATAAACACCAGAACTCCATGGGTGTTAGATTCATTACTATGTAATATAGATTATTGCCCCTAGTGCAAGTGGGAGACTGAAGGGAATATGCCCGAGAGGCAATAATAAAGTGTTTATTATATTATTCCTTGTTTATGATAAACGTTTATTTCTCATGCTAGAATTGTATTAACCGGAAACGTTGATACATGTGTGTTTAATAAACAAACAATGGTTCCTAGTAAAGCCTCTCTTTTAACTAGCTCGTAGATTAACAGATGATCAAGGTTTCCTGATCATGAACATTGGATGTTGTTAATAACGGGATCATATCATTAGGAGAATGATGTGATGAATATATACCCAAACTAAGTATAACAATACGATCAAGTCATTTAGTTTATATTGTTATATCTTGCATTCGAAGTAATCTTGTTCCTTAGACCATGAGATCATGACAATCACTAATACCGAAAGAATACTTTAATGACATCAAACGTCACACCGTAACAGGGTGACTATAAAGGTGTAGTTAGGTATTCGAAAAGTATTAGTTGAGGCACATGGATCAAGAATGGGATTTGTCCATCCAAAATGACGGAGAGATATACTCTGGGCCCTCTCGGTGATATCACATTGTGATAGAGGCGAAGGTGTCCCGATGTTTCGATGAGATGGTGGAGATCGATTATGGTGGAGGCGACTTTCACGATCCGACTACGAACGTGCGAAGACATTGCGCCTTAGCGATCGCTAAACCAACTCCGAGAGGTTATTGATCCCGCGGATGCACGATCAACCTGACCACGAAGGTCTAATTCCTGCAACCAATCGAAGAACAAGCAAGAACTAAGAATTGCAATCTGGATATTGCGAATATAAGATGAATGATTACGAAAGTTGGGGTTCCAATGAGGTCTTGGCCTGGTCGGATGACACAAACGAAGAGCTTGAAGTTGCGGCTATGGCTAACTTATATCTAATTAAAACCCAAGTCTAAACGACGCCCTAAGGGCTGTATATATGGGGGAACAGAGGGGATTTTCGTGACCCCTTGGAGGTGGGGTCCGAAAACAACCCTAACTCGGTTTCCCCACACATACGGACTCTAAAAACAGCCTATAATGTGGTATTTCGAAATTACATGGGCCCAGCCCAATATTAAGGTGACGCAACACCTATAATTGCTCTTGGACGAAAATAATGAAGTGGCATCTCGTGTATTCCGTCCAAGCCTTCATGCATGCCTTATGGTGGCTTCAACGTGCGAAAATCCCCACTGGAAGCTCCACTGTACTTTCCCCCGCGCACACCTTCTTCTCCATTCTTGATCCCGCTCCAATGACCATCCTTCTTGTCCATGCTAGGTCCTTCATTCATAACCAAAACAAAAGTATCTAATTTAGGCAGCATCATATGTTCATGAAAAATAGAAGGATTCGCAAGAAACGAAAGTACCTGATAATTTAGTTGACGTGCACGTGCTCTAGTAACTGGTCCAGTATGTGTAGTTGGTGAGTGATAGAGGCGAAGGTGTCCCGATGTTTCGATGAGATGGTGGAGATCGATTTTTGGTGGAGTAGACTTTCACGACCCGACTATGAACGTGCGAAGACGTTGCGCCTTAGCGATCGCTAAACCAACTCCGAGAGGTTATTGATCCCGCGGGTGCACGATCAACCTGACCACGAAGGTCAATTCCTGCAAGCAATCGAAGAACAAGCAAGAACTAAGAATTGCAATCTGGATATTGCGAATATAAGATGAAAGATTAACAGAAGTTGGGGTTCCAATGCGGTCTTGGCCTGGTCGGACGACACAAACGAAGAACTCGAAGTTGCGGCTATGGCTAACTTAAATCTAATTAAAACCCAAGTCTAAACGACGCCCTAAGGGCTGTATATATGGGGGAACAGAGGGGATTTTCGTGACCCCTTGGAGGTGGGGTCCGAAAACAACCCTAACTCGGTTTCCCCACACATACGGACTCTAAAAACAGCCTAGAAGGTGGTATTTCGAAATTACATGGGCCCAGCCCAATATTAAGGTGACGCAGCACCTATAATTGCCCTTGGACGAAAATAATGAAGTGGCATCTCGCGTATTTCGTCCAAGACTTCATGCGCGCCTTATGGTGGCTTCAAAGTGCGATAATCACCACTGGAAGCTCCGCTGTCCTTTCCCGCGCGCGCACCTTCTTCTCCATGCTTGATCCCGCTCCAATGACCATCCTTCTTGTCCATGCTAGGTCCTTCATTCATAAGCAAAACAAAAGTATCTAATTTAGGCAGCATCATATGTTCATGAACAATAGAAGGATTCGCAAGAAACGAAAGTACCTGATAATTTAGTTGACGTGCACGAGCTCTAGTAACTGGTCCAATATGTGTAGTTGGTGAGGATATGGGTGTAACATTAGTAGGGATGTCCTCATCAGTGAGGGTATGGGTGTAACATTAGTAGGGATGTCCTCATCATCCTCCCCTTCTTGAATTGAAGTCGTCCTCGACAGAAGCTCATCATCTTCTCCCAAATAAGGTTTCAAATCTGCAATGTTAAATGTGGGACTAACCCCAAAATCTGCAGGTAGCTCAAGTTTATATGCATTATCATTAATTTTCTGTAAAACCTTAAAGGGACCATCAGCTCGTGGCATTAACTTAGACTTGCGCAAATCAGGAAACCTATCTTTTCGTAGATGTAACCAAACAAGATCTCCTGGTTCAAAAACAACATGCTTTCGACCCCTATCACCAGCAAGCTTGTATCTAGCATTCATGCGCTCAATGTTTTCTTTAGTTAACTCATGCATTTTTAATATCAATTCAGCACGTTGCTTAGCATCAAAATTCACCTTCTCCGAAGATGGAAGAGGCAGCAAATCAATAGGTGCACGAGGTAGAAAACCATAAACAATCTCAAAAGGGCACATTTTAGTGGTAGAATGCACTGAACGATTATAAGCAAATTCAATATGAGGTAAACATTCTTCCCACAGTTTCAAGTTACTTTTTAAAACAGCCCTAAGCATAGTAGACAATGTCCTATTGACCACTTCAGTTTGTCCATCAGTTTGGGGATGACATGTAGTACTAAAAAGTAGTTTAGTCCCCAACTTAGCCCATAAGCATCTCCAAAAATGGCTAAGAAACTTAGTATCACGATCCGAGACAATAGTATTGGGCACACCATGTAAACGAATAATCTCTCCAAAGAATAAATCAGCAACATTAGCAGCATCATCGCTTTTATGACATGGTATAAAATGTGCCATCTTAGAAAATCTATCCACGACAACAAATATGCTATCCCTCCCCTTCTTTGTTCGAGGCAAGCCTAAAACAAAGTCCATGGATATGTCCTCCCACGAAACACTAGGTACAGGTAAAGGCATGTATAAACCATGAGGATTGAGTCGTGACTTAGCTTTTTGACATGTAGTGCAGCGAGCAACAAAACGCTCAACATCCCGTCTCATCTTTGGCCAAAAGAAATGTGTAGCAAGTACGTCCTCCGTCTTTTTCACGCCAAAATGTCCCATTAATCCTCCTCCATGCGCTCCTGCAACAACAAAAGACGAATAGAGCTAGCTGGAATGCATAGCTTGGTAGAACGGAACACAAATCCATCATTAAGCACAAACTTGTTCCATGTTCTACCCTCTCTACAATTCTGCAATACATCTTTAAATTCCGCATCATTTGCATATTGTTCTTTGATTGTCTCTAAACCGAATATCTTGAAGTCAAGTTGTGAAAGCATAGTATAACGACGAGACAAAGCATCAGCAATAATATTATCTTTCCCCTTCTTGTGTTTAATGACATAAGGGAAAGTCTCAATAAATTCAACCCACTTAGCATGTCTACGATTAAGTTTTGCTTGACTTCTTATGTGTTTCAAAGATTCATGATCAGAATGTATAACAAATTCTTTGGGCCATAAATAATGTTGCCAAGTTTCTAATGTCCGAACAAGAGCATATAATTCCTTATCATAAGTAGAATAGTTCAGACTAGGCCCACTCAATTTTTCAGAAAAGTATGCAACAGGTTTAGCATCTTGTAATAACACACCTCCCAAACCAATCCCACTAGCATCACATTCAAGCTCAAAAGTCTTATTAAAATCAGGAAGTTGGAGCAAAGGAGCATGTGTTAACTTATCTTTCAATACTGTGAACGCTTCTTCCTGTGCGGTACCCCAAGTAAAAGGCACATCCTTGCGTGTAAGCTCATTGAGAGGGGCAGCAATGGTGCTGAAATCTCTCACAAAACGCCTATAGAATCCAGCGAGGCCAAGAAAACTCCTCACTTGTGTGACCGTTTTGGGCTGCGGCCAACTCTCAATCGCCTCGATCTTGGCTTTATCAACTTCAATACCCTGTGGAGTAACAACATAGCCAAGAAACGAGACTCGGTCGGTGCAAAAGGTGCACTTCCCAAGGTTACCAAATAAACGTGCATTACGTAGAGCAATAAAAACAGCACGTAAATGATCCAAATGTTCCTCCAAAGATTTGCTATAAATCAGTATATCATCAAAATAGACTACCACAAATCGTCCAATGAAAGCACGTAAAACCTCGTTCATTAATCTCATGAAAGTGCTAGGTGCATTAGTTAACCCAAAAGGCATGACTAACCACTCATATAATCCAAACTTAGTTTTAAAAGCCGTTTTCCATTCATCTCCTAATTTCATGCGAATTTGATGGTATCCACTACGCAAATCAACTTTGGAAAACATGGTAGAGCCACTTAATTCATCAAGCATATCATCTAACCTAGGAATAGGATGACGATAACGAATAGTAATATTATTAATGGCTCGACAATCAACACACATACGCCATGTTCCATCCTTTTTAGGCACTAATATAACAGGAACAGCACAAGGACTAAGGGACTCACGTATGTAACCTTTGTCGAGTAGCTCTTGTACTTGACGCTGAATCTCCTTCGTCTCCTCCGGATTGGTACGGTATGGCGCACGGTTGGGCAACGAAGCACCGGGAATTAAGTCAATCTGATGCTCAATCCCTCGAATAGGTGGTAATCCCGGTGGTACGTCTTGTGGAAAGACGTCAATAAACTCCTGCAAAAGGTCAGTGACAACAGGAGGCAAAGAAGGAGGCAATTCCTCAAATGAAAACAAAGCTTCTTTGCACACAAAAGCATAGCACACATATTGACTAACATCCAAATCTGAAATATCAACCTTAGTAGCAAGCAAAGTTGGACTAGTCAATTTAATTTCATTAGAAACAGCAGAAGAAGATTTGCTATTAGTCTTATGTTGTTGCTCAAATTCTTTGGCTGCTATCTCATTCTCACTCTTATTTTTCTCCTGTTTTGCTTTACTAGCTCTAGCAAGATCATCTTTCACAATTTGTTCAGGAGACATAGGAAGTAAAGCAATATTTTTATCCTGATGAACTAGAGTAAACTGATTTGTCCTACCATGGTGTACAACATTCCTATCAAATTGCCATGGTCTACCAAGTAAAAGAGAGCATGCTTGCATGGGTACCACATCACAATCAACATAATCAGCATATGCAGCAATGCTAAAGTGCACACGAACAGAACGCGTTACCTTAATCTTACCACTATTGTTAAACCACTGAATATAGTACGGATGGGGGTGTGGTCTTGTGGTGAGAGATAGCTTCTCCACCAACTCCATGCTAGCCAAGTTGTTGCAACTCCCTCCGTCAATGATGATGCGAACCGAACGTTCTTTCACCACTCCCTTTGTGTGGAACAAATTATGCCTCTGGTTTTGCTCGGCCTTTGTTACCTGCACACTTAATACACGTTGAGCAACCAAACTAGCATATTTATCTGCATCATCAGGAGTCATATACTCTATATCATGAGCATCATCATGGGCACCCTGTTCCTCATGAGCAATGAGAACTAGAGTCTCCTCATCATAGTCACTCGCTGACTCATACCCACCATCCGCCGTAATAGTCATCACACGCTTGGAGGGACAGTCTTTTGCGAAGTGACCTCCACCTTGGCACCTGCGACATTTAATATCACGATCTCGTGCTTGCCCTGTGGATGCCATGGATGAAGAAGAACTCGCTGCTGGACCACTCTGTGCACCCTTGAATGGTGGCGCTGGCTGTTTTGGTGGCTCCCTGTAAGAATGAGCGGCTGAAGTAGATGGTAGCGCAGCAGGACGTGTGGATGTAGAAGCTCCACGCGATGTCCATGATGTATTTCGTCCTGCAGAAAAGTTAGGTCTCGTAGCGGCCTGTCGATCCTGCACTTCACGTTCAGCTTTACAAGCAAGATGAAACAAACGAGTGATAGTAGCAAAGTCCTTCTATTCTAGAATAGTTTGTATCTCCCTGTTTAAGCCACCCATAAAACGTGCAAGCATAGCTTCATTATCCTCTACTAGGCCACATCTAATCAATCCAGTTTGTAATTCTTGATAATATTCCTCTACAGAATTTTTTCCTTGTCTCAAACGCTGTAATTTTTGTAACAATTCACGTTGATAATAAGGGGGAACCCAGCGAGTACGCATAGCATCTTTTAAAGCAGCCCAAGTAGTTGGAATATTATTAGCATGCAATCTACAATGTTCAGACCACCAAATAGATGCAAAGCCCGTGAATTCACAAACAGCAGCAGTAACACGTCTATTCTCAGGATATTGTAAACATGTAAAACGTTGTTCAGTTTCTAACTCCCAAGTAAGATAAGCATCAGGAATATATCTACCCTCAAACGGCTTAAGATTCAATTTAAGTTTAGGCACATGTTCATCATCGCGTACCTGAGGGGGTGGTTGGTGTCGACCGTGGCGAATGTTGGGACGTGGACGTCCAGCTGGCTGCTCATAGGCCGCTTCCTGTTCCACCTCCTCCTCGTAATCACCCTCGTAGTTGTCGTCCAAGCCGACGTCAGAAGCAGCAGCAGCAGCAGTAGCAGCAACTGCAGCAGCAGGAGGAGCACCAATACCAGCAGCTTGTCCACGCGGAAACAGAATACGCCGTGCACGTGGTAGTGGCGGTGGCTGTGGCTGTGCTGAAGGTAGGCGTGCGATCAACTCAGTAAACTTGGCGTCGAGCTTGGTGTCGATCATCTTCTCCACGCCATCAATCGCCTCTGTAAATCTGGTCTCGATGTCCTGCACCTGTTGAGACATCATACGTGCAAATTTATCATGTAGCTCCTTGTTTGTCATGTTCTCCCAATCGGGTGCATCCCGCGCCACTTCATCATGTGATCCTGGCATGGTTAGCAGAAATAGAAAACACACCGGAATATGATCCTACTGCTACTAATGGGATGGATGTGGGGTGGTGGAAAGCACAAATCCGTCAAGCTTTTCTTACGTTCTTACCGATTCTTACCTAGCAGCAGGTGGTGATGTACAACCAACGGGTCAAAACTCTCAGAGATGTGGTAGAGCGATGGCCAGGCGGTGTCAAAACGCACGATGTAGAATATATGTGGAGCTGTAGGAAGGCTGACAAGTATGGTAGGAAAAACTCAACAGTAATCAAAACAGAGATGCAAAGCTGAATAAACACTCAACGTCGGTACTGTGCTGATCCTAGGCTAGACCGTACTAGAGACGCGAGCCTAAAACACCAACGAAAGCACGGCGCGGCACGTAACAACTGTGAAGCACACTCTGAATTTTTTTTCTCTCTCTTTTTTTTTTTTTTTTGCTTTTTTTTTTTGGCGATGCGGGACTGCGGGGGCTGAAAAAGGGCGAAAAAAACTCTATGGTGGCGAACGTCTCAAAACGAGTTTCTGGACCTAAGGAACGTATTGGCACGATTTTTTTTTTTTTTTTTTTTTTGGAAATCACCCTCTTCTACGTACGACAAAAGATTGGTGAAATCCGACTCTAATCAACTCAAAACTATTCTGGCTACGGAGATATCAGGAACCGTACTGATGGTGGAACTCAAGTCGGACTCGTGAGACGTGGTGGTGTATATGGACTCTGCTTGGCGGAACGTGGTGGTGTATCTGGACTCGGATTGGCGGAACGTGGTAGGATGACTACTGGTGCGGCGGCGACGTGGCAAACTGTGATCAGAACTCGAAACTCTAAGGGAACTAGACGCTAAGATCAGCAACTCGACACAACGATGCAACCGCAAATTCAACAAAGCAAACTACTGTAAAGAAAACTGGACAAAGGCTCGGACTGTTTTGGGACGTGATGATCTAACCCTAATTTTTTTTTGTTGGCTTTTTCGTGGACTGTAGGTATGAAGAACAGAACCAATCTAGACTACGAAAACTGGTAAATCTCACCGAGCAACCTGGAAATCTGATACCACTTGATAGAGGCGAAGGTGTCCCGATGTTTCGATGAGATGGTGGAGATCGATTATGGTGGAGGCGACTTTCACGATCCGACTACGAACGTGCGAAGACGTTGCGCCTTAGCGATCGCTAAACCAACTCCGAGAGGTTATTGATCCCGCGGATGCACGATCAACCTGACCACGAAGGTCTAATTCCTGCAAGCAATCGAAGAACAAGCAAGAACTAAGAATTGCAATCTGGATATTGCGAATATAAGATGAATGATTACGAAAGTTGGGGTTCCAATGAGGTCTTGGCCTGGTCGGATGACACAAACGAAGAGCTCGAAGTTGCGGCTATGGCTAACTTATATCTAATTAAAACCCAAGTCTAAACGACGCCCTAAGGGCTGTATATATGGGGGAACAGAGGGGATTTTCGTGACCCCTTGGAGGTGGGGTCCGAAAACAACCCTAACTCGGTTTCCCCACACATACGGACTCTAAAAATAGCCTATAATGTGGTATTTCGAAATTACATGGGCCCAGCCCAATATTAAGGTGACGCAACACCTATAATTGCTCTTGGACGAAAATAATGAAGTGGCATCTCGTGTATTCCGTCCAAGCCTTCATGCATGCCTTATGGTGGCTTCAACGTGCGAAAATCCCCACTGGAAGCTCCACTGTACTTTCCCCCGCGCGCACCTTCTTCTCCATTCTTGATCCTGCTCCAACGACCATCCTTCTTGTCCATGCTAGGTCCTTCATTCATAACCAAAACAAAAGTATCTAATTTAGGCAGCATCATATGTTCATGAAAAATAGAAGGATTCGCAAGAAATGAAAGTACCTGATAATTTAGTTGACGTGCACGTGCTCTAGTAACTGGTCCAGTATGTGTAGTTGGTGAGGGTATGGGTGTAACATTAGTAGGGATGTCCTCATCACATTGACACCGCTTGCAAGCACGTGACTAGGTCACAAGAATGTCATATCACAGAACGAGTAAAAGAGTACTTGTCGGAAATGAGATCGAACAAGGTATGGTTGATACCGATGATCGGATCTCGGACAAGTAAAATATCGCGAGACAAAGGGAATTAGTTACGACGTTGATGGTTCACACGATCACAAGATTCATCGTTGAATATATAGGAGTCATCACGGATCTCCAGATCCCGCTGTTGATTATTGATCGGAGAGGTGTCTCAATCATGTATGTATTATTCGCGAACCGTAGGGTGACACACTTAAGGTTTGATAATGCATTTTGAGAGGATAAGGAATATTGAAGAATGTTTTGGACGGCACCGAAATTGTTTCGGGTAAAATTGAAATAGTTCAAGGGGTTTTTGTCGGATGGTTGTTAATAGAATTAACAAATGATTCGAGGTGCAATGTGCAAATGTTTGTTAATAGGATTAACAAATATTAAATAAAGAAATAGAAATGTTTTATTTATTTATTAAAGAAAACCTTTGGATTTTCCAAGTGGACAATTAAGGGAGCATGGGTGGGTGTGAGTGTGGCTTCCACTCACATCAAGAGGGGAAGAGGTGGAGGCACCATGAGTTGCCCCCCCCCCCTCTTGGAATCGAGGCAAACCCTGAGAAAGTCCAAGCCATCGCCCGAATGCAAGAACCAACCGACGTCAAAGGAGTACAACAGCTCACTGGAAAACTCGCAGCCCTAAGCCGCTTCATCAGCAGGCTGGGAGAACGCACACTGCCTTTCTATCAGCTGCTCAGGAAAGGAGAGAAATTCGAGTGGACGGAGGAAACCCGCCAAGCATTCGCGGATTTGAAAAAGACACTCTCGACCCCACCAATCCTGGCGGTACCCAAGGAACGAGAGAAGCTATACCTCTACGTGGCAGCACGCAACAGTGTAGTAAGCACAGCGCTCGTCGTCGAACGCACAGAAGAAGGCAAGGTCCAGAGCATCCAGAGACCAATCTACTACCTCAGCATGCTCCTGACCAAATCCCAGCAGCGGTACCCGCATTATCAGAAGCTACTACTGGACGTCATCATGACCTCAAGAAAGGTGTCCCACTACTTCGACGAGCACCCTATCACAATCGTGAGCAGCGCACCACTCACTGACATACTCAACAATCCTGGAGCGACTGGACGAGTCGCCGAGTGGAACATTGAGCTCAGCCCGCGGGACCTGCAGTTCAAGCACCCAACAGCCATCAAAGCCCAAGTACTCCCAGATTTCTTGGTCGAGTGGACGGAGGTTCAGACACCAGGCCCCCCAGACCTATCAAGTTCATGGTCAATGTTCTTCGATGGGTCCAAGAGACAACAAGGAGCCGGGGCAGGAGTTGTGCTCATCTCCCCCAAAGGAACAAAGCTAAAATATGTCCTCCAGATCAACTTCAGTCACGCCTCCAACAACGAAGCAGAATACGAGGCACTCCTCCATGGCATGCGCGTGGCCAAAACGTGCGGAGCCACTCGCCTCATAATCTACGGGGACTAAATCTCGTCGTCCAGCAGACGATGAGAAACTGCGACGCAATAGCCGAAAACATGGCGGCCTACCATAAGCTCTACAACGCACTCGAAGGAAGTTTCGACGACTGCGAGCTCAACTACATCACCAGGGCCAACAACACAGAAGCTGACAAACTCGCGAACATTGGTTCGACCCGAGGACCAGTACCACCCGGCGTTTTTCTCGAAAGCATCAGCCAGAGATCCATCAAGGTACAGGCAGCAGCACCTGAAGCAGACGTGGACGGCGAGGACGCAACAGACCTGGCATAGGTGGCAGCAGCAAGCCCATCAGAAGGCACAAGCACCAGCACACCCGACAGCACAACTCCGACAGAGCTCGAAGGACCTGTCTGGGCAAAACCGTTCCTCCGATTCCTAATCGAAGGTACGCTACTGCAAGACGTGGCCGAAGCACGACGCATCAGCCGACGATCCAAGGCGTTCACGGTGATCAACAAACAGCTATACAAGCGCAGCATCACCCAGATACTCCAAAGGTGCATCGACGAAGAGGACGGAAAATCCCTACTGCTCGAAATCCACGAAGGCACGTGCGGGCACCATGCGAGCAGTCGAGTACTCGTGTCCAAAGCATTCCGAGTCGGGTTCTATTGGCCCACAGCCATGAAAAACGCAAAGGAAATTGTGCGACGTTGTGTCGCCTGCCAGAAATTCGCCAACAGGCCACACGCTCCCGCCTCAGAGCTCAAGACCATACCACTATCCTGGCCGTTCGCCACCTGGGGGCTCGACATGGTGGGCCCACTCAAGAAATCATCAAAGGGCGGAAGGACACACCTTCTCGTCGCAGTCGACAAGTTCACAAAATGGATCGAAGCAGTGCCCATCACCAGCTCCACAGCCCTCACGGCTGTCAACTTCATCAAATCGATCATCTTCAGGTTCGGAGTGCCACACAACATCATCACGGACAACGGCACGAACTTCACAGCCGCTGAATTCCAGAACTTTTGCGAAGAACTGGGCATCAAAATCAATTATGCATCAGTCGCGCACCCGCAGTCCAACGGCCAAGTGTAAAAAGCAAACGGCCTTGTATGCGGGGGAATCAAGAGGCGGCTCCTCGCACCACTCGAGCAAGCCGCCGGCAATTGGGTCGAAGAACTCCCCGTGGTACTATGGAGCCTACGAACTACACCAAACACCGCGACCCAGTACACACCCTTCTTCATGGTGTACGTGGCAGAGGCAGTATTACCACATGACCTCAAGTTCGGAGCACCTCGGGTCACCGGGTACGAAGAAGAAGAAGCAGAAGAATCATTACAAGATGACAAAGATACAGCTGACGAAGCAAGAGATACAGCCCTGGCAAAATCAAAGGGATACCAGGACAAGCTACGCACCTACCAAAGCAGTCGCTTGCACACTAGAACCTTCAACAAAGGTGATCTAGTCCTACGACTGATACAAGAGAAGGTCCATAAACTTGCCCCCCAATGGGAAGGACCGTTTATAGTCTCATAAGTCATCGGAGGTGGTGCCTACAGGCTGAAGAACCCGAAGACAGACGAGGACGTGGGTAACCCATGGAATGTAGCAAACTTCCAACTGTTCTATCCATAGTCCCCATCGGTCAGACATGATCGGCAACTCAAGTAGCCGCTCGACCGCAATAAAATAAATGTTTCCCAAATACTGCCATCACAAAGCACTCGGGGGCTTAAGAATAAAATCCCCCCGAGAGACGCTATCTCCTACGCGATCTTAACCAAAGCACTCGGGGGGCTTAAGCATAAAATCCCCCTAAGAGACGCTATCGCCTACGCGACCCTAACCAAAGCACTCGAGAGCTTAAGCACAAAATCCTCCCGAGAGACGCTATCGCCTACGCGATGTTAACCAAAGCACTCGGGGGCTTAAGAATAAAATCCCCCCGAGAGACGCTATCGCCTACGCGATCTTAACCAAAGCACTCGGGGGCTTAAGAGCAAAATCCCCCCGAGAGACGCTATCGCCTACGCGATCTTAACCAAAGCACTCGGGGGCTTAAGCACAAAATCCCCCCGAGAGACGCTATCGCCTACGCGATCTTAACCAAAGCACTCGGGGGCTTAAGCACAAAATTCCCCCGAGAGACGCTATCGCCACTCAAGCGATCTTAACCAAAGCACTCGGTGGCTTAAGAGCAAAATCCCCTCGAGAGACGCTACCGCCACCTACGCGAGCTCACCTTAAAAACTCGGGGGCTTAGGCATAAGCATTCCCCGAGACACGCTACGGTCCTATTCAAAAACACCAAGCTAGCAATCTTCAAGTCTTCACCCAGACGACAAACAACCAAAACTCGGGGACTACTCCAGAGTTGAACCGCGAGGAAATAAGCGAAGTTTTAAGCCTACGTTTGAATCTACAACTCAAACGTAGTCTCGGGGGCTACTCCCATCGGGAGCGCTGCCGCGCACCCGATAGAACACACTAGAAAGTTAAAGTCAGTACATCGCGGGAGGAGTTGAAGACATTTCACGCTATTAGATGAATTCGAAGACATCTAACGCTATCAGATGGAATCGAAGACATTTCGCGCCTTCAGAAGGAGTCGAAGACAGTGCGTCGCAGGAGTCGAAAACACAGTTTATTATAAAATCTCAACCACAACTTGAACTCAACCATAAAGGTATACAAGGACTCAACTACATTTGGATAGAAGGCAGCTCCTGTTACAAGAGGGAATTACCCAAGGAATTAAGACTTCTACATGTGTGCCCATGAGGGGTAATCGACTCTGATACAAGGGCATCGCCACAGACAAAGGAAAAAAGGAAGCTAGCAGAGGATATCAATGACATAACAAAAGGGTGAAGCTCGACTTATTTGTCGATGCTCCACCAGCTTCTTCTCCTGCTCCACCAGCTTCTTCTCCAGCTGCAGTTGCATGCCTTCTTCTCCGGCTGCACAGCTTCTTCTCCGAGTTTCCAGCGAAGATGAGGCCGCCTCCAGTTCTACAAGGTCGCTTGGCGCACCCGCTTGATCGACGGCTTGACGTCGATGTTCTCTTCAGAGCTGATGGAGACGGCATCACCACCTGAGGAATCGCCAGAAGATGGAGATGTAGAAGATGCAGGCGTAGGACTCCTCGACCTTGTGGAGTTGTCTCTGCTCGACTCCTGCCAGTGCGGATCCATGTTGTTGCCGCTCGGGTCGAACGCGCGGACAGTGACAGTGCTTTCACCGTCAAAACGACAGGTGAGCATATCACCATCTCGCAAATTCAACCGCCGAGCAAACAAACTCCAACCAGAGCCAAGAAAAATCAAGCGGGAGCTATCAACCTCCAAGTCAACATAAGAAGGAGATCGACAGCTCCCTTGAAGATGCAGAAGCAAGCCATCTAAGCCACGTTCAGAGACAATGGCGGAAAAAGCAGAGGGAAGAAGAACGCGATTGGCGCTTTGGCCACGAACGCGTAAAAGAAAATCATAGCACCAGAACCCCTCCTCCAAGGGAGAGGAGGAAGGCACTGGCGCCGTACCATGGCGACCACCACGGCATGAGCGTGGTGTACGGCCACCACGGCCACGACGAACACGGCCACGGCCAACACCTCGCCTGGGAACCATGAGAGGAAGAAGAGAAGAAGTAAGAGGCAAAGCAGCAAGGTGGATAGAGGCGAAACGCTGTGGAAGAGAAAGGCTCATTTATAGAACAAAAATCTCCCAGCACAGAGAAGCCAAGACGACGACAGCAATTAATTCAAAGACCATACGTCGCAGACGTCTCAGATTCCAAGACCAAGATGCTCTCCCACGGGACGCACTATGCGTGAGACGAGTTAATTCACGCGCGTTTCCAACGCGTGTATCGGAAAGTCAACCAGCGCCTGCCGCACGCCACAGCGGTCATCATTATGACCGGTCTTGAAGACGTGACGGCTCACTGGCGGAGCATCCCTGACGGCCATCAAACAGAGGCATCGTTATCCTGACAAGCGGCGAATAATACTAACAGACATCAAGAATGATTTCTTAAAAACATTTTTCAAATATATTTAAACTCCCATCGGGAGCGTACCCACTCAAAACCGAGCCTTAGGTGAGCAGACGCCTAAAAGTCAGCAATGTGCTCGAGTGACCACTCGCACTCACGAGAGTCTCGGGTGCTCCCTCAACCCGACAAAGGACAAACATGCATTCGCCAAGATCATACGGCGCTAAGAGTCTCAGGTGATCCCTCACCTCAAGAGCCGAAACGGCATTCGAGTGACCACTCGCGAAGAACCCCTCGCCGGAGCACTCGAAACAAGCTCCGCGGGTGAATAAGTGAACAGCTCGCTTGATGTTTTTTTCCAAGCGGGTGCAATACTATTATGCTCTGTGCCTCAAAAACACACATACCTGGAACACGACACACTGTGCCCAGATGCCACGCAAGATTAGCGTGTAGGTAAGACCCCGCTGCGAAGTTCGGCCGAGCTGGACTTGCCGAAGAGCGATTTCACTCCCAACCTTTTCCATGCGCTGCGCATGATAGAAAAAGTCGGGCGGACGCGCCTTAGGCTATGAACATTACTGGCGGCAAATGAACACCGTAAGACCTGAAGCGGCAGGACTTTTGCTTGACACCAGTGTTCCAAGCTCACGTCGAGGGACGTGGGTTTGATTGGGCTACTGCGGTATTTTCCACTAGCGAAATTCACCAAGGCTCGACCAGTCGACTCCTTGGGCCCTTTCAGCTTAGCATCCCTCGAAACAGGTTTTGTCATGGCCACCAGACTGCCAGCGACCCGCGGTTGTACCGCACATACAAACAACCGACAAACGGACGTACTCGAGTCCCTGCGCGACTCTTCGAGTCTCCCAGGAACTCGGGGGCTACTGACGAGGGGGTGACCCCACGACTCCTACAGATAAGCCTACCCGGTGTCCCTGAAGATAGAAGGCCCATGAAGACCCGCCTGGGCCCGCCTTGGCCCACTAGTTGGCACCGACACAAGAGTCTGCGACTCACAAGGAAGGTGCGAAGACCTGTCGTACGGAGCAAGCTAGGGTTAGGAAAGCTTACCTGTAAACGTAGATGAACTCCCCGAGACCTAGCCCAGTATATAAGGGCTAGGAGGGGCGACGCCAAAGATCATCCAATATCATCTGTAACCCTAGCCTTGAGCGCTCCACCCTTGGCATCCACTGTAATTGAAGGGAATATGCCCGAGAGGCAATAATAAAGTGTTTATTATATTATTCCTTGTTTATGATAAACGTTTATTTCTCATGCTAGAATTGTATTAACCGGAAACGTTGATACATGTGTGTTTAATAAACAAACAATGGTTCCTAGTAAAGCCTCTCTTTTAACTAGCTCGTAGATTAACAGATGATCAAGGTTTTCTGATCATGAACATTGGATGTTGTTAATAACGGGATCATATCATTAGGAGAATGATGTGATGAATATATACCCAAACTAAGTATAACAATACGATCAAGTCATTTAGTTTATATTGTTATATCTTGCATTCGAAGTAATCTTGTTCCTTAGACCATGAGATCATGACAATCACTAATACCGAAAGAATACTTTAATGACATCAAACGTCACACCGTAACAGGGTGACTATAAAGGTGCAGTTAGGTATTCGAAAAGTATTAGTTGAGGCACATGGATCAAGAATGGGATTTGTCCATCCAAAATGACGGAGAGATATACTCTGGGCCCTCTCGGTGATATCACATTGACACCGCTTGCAAGCACGTGACTAGGTCACAAGAATGTCATATCACAGAACGAGTAAAAGAGTACTTGTCAGAAACGAGATCGAACAAGGTATGGTTGATACTGATGATCGGATCTCGGACAAGTAAAATATCGCAAGACAAAGGGAATTAGTTGCGACGTTGATGGTTCACACGATCACAAGATTCATCGTTGAATATATAGGAGTCATCACGGATCTCTAGATCCCGCTGTTGATTATTAATCGGAGAGGTGTCTCAATCATGTCTGTATTATTCGCGAACCGTAGGGTGACACACTTAAGGTTTGATAATGCATTTTGAGAGGATAAGGAATATTGAAGAATGTTTTGGACGGCACCGAAATTGTTTCGGGTAAAATTGAAATAGTTCAAGGGGTTTTTGTCGGATGGTTGATAATAGAATTAACAAATGATTCGAGGTGCAATGTGCAAATGTTTGTTAATAGGATTAACAAATATTAAATAAAGAAATAGAAATGTTTTATTTATTAATTAAAGAAAACCTTTGGATTTTCCAAGTGGACAATTAAGGGAGCATGGGTGGGTGTGAGTGTGGCTTCCACTCACATCAAGAGGGGAAGAGGTGGAGGCACCATGAGTTGCCCCCCCCCTCTTGGGCTGCCCACTCCTCCCCTATAAAAGGAGGGTGAGGGCTTCCCCTCCCATAGACTTTCCTCACCTCCCTTCCTTTCCACCCGCTGCTCCATACCATGGTCTTCCGCTTGGCGAAGCCCTGACCGTGGGATTCTTCACCGCATCACGTTGTTGTGCTGTTGGATTTCAGGGGATCCTCTACTTCCGCTGCCCCGCTGGATCGAGGGAACGGAGGTCGTCATCAAGCTGTACGTGTGACCGAGCACGGAGACGCTCAGCGTACATCATCGCGATCTTGAGATCGGCAAGTGAACCACTACATCATCCACGAGATTTGATCTCGTAACGTTTTAAGTCTTCGAGGGTGAGTTCTTCTATGACATCCTACTCGTTGCTTACATCTCCTAGATTAGATCTTGGCTTGTTGGTTGTTTATGCGTAGGATTTTTTTTTCCTTGCTACGAACCCTATAGTGGTATCAGAGCCTCGTCTATGCGTAGATGGTTTGTACGAGTAGAACACATATGGATGTGGGCGTTGATGATCATGGTTTTGCCTCCTTTTGTATTTTGGATCCTAGTGGCATAGTGGGATGAAGCGTCCCGGACTAACCTTACATGTCCGCGTACATGAGACTTGTTCCACGACTGACATGCAACTTGTATTGCATAAGTGGCTGGCGGGTGTCTGTCTCTCTCACTATAGTTAGGACCTAATCTACAACGGGTTGTTAAAAATATGTTTTATCAACGTTGTGGTTTATGTTCGTAGGTATGAACGGTTCTATCTTCGTAAGCCCAAGCCAAGTAAAATATGCAAAACTAAATTAGAGACGTCTAACTTGTTTTTGCAGGGCATGTGATGTGATATGGTCAATGTTACAAATTTGATGTATGAGATGATCCATTTTGTAAGTTATTGACATACCGGCAAGAGCCATATGGTTGTCTTATTATTTATGGCATGCGTGCTGTATATCATATCCATGTGATATGTTGTAATTTGATGGACAATCAAGATGGAGGTGCCATGGACCTTGGTGCCACGCCGGTGGGATGATAAAGATCATACCATGATGCACAAGATGGACCATATCATATCACATTATCCATGCATGTGATGTTAATCCTTTTATGCATCTTATTTTGCTTAGACCGCGACGGTAGCATTATAAGATGATCCCTCTCAATTAATATCAAGATAATAATGTGTTCTTCCTTAGTATGCACCGTTAAGAAAGTTCGTCGTTTCGAGACACCACGTGATGATCGGGTGTGATAGACTCTACGTTCGCATAAAACGGGTGTTTTCAAGCCTAGCATGTAAAGACATGGCCTTGAAACACACGCAATACGATGGTTCTACTTGGCGAGCCTAGCATGTACAGACATGGCCTCGGAACACGAACCGAAAGGTAAAGCATAAGTCATATGGATGATATGATGAACATGTCGATGTTCGCCTTTGCAGCTACATCATCTCATGTGATGATCGGTTTTGGTGTAGTGAATTTGGTTTGTGTAATCACCAAAACGACTAAGAGGGATGTTGCTTTTGAGTGGGAGTTCATGGGATAATTTTTGAATTAACTTGAACTTAATTTATCATAAAATTAGTCTAAATAGTCTTTGCAAATATGTTGTAGATCATGGCTGCACCTACCTTCAATTTCAATATGTTCATTGAGAAAGAAAAGCTAGCGAACAATGGTAGCAACTTTACCAACTGGGCACTTAACCTGAGGATTCTCCTCACCGCTTGCAAGAAGCTCTATGTGCTTGATGCACCGCTAGGTGACCAGCCCGCTGATGATGCTTCTGATGAAGATAAAAATGTTTATCTGACTCAAAAAGAAGACCACAATATAGTTCATTGCGGCATCCTTTATGGATTAGAACCAAAGCTGCGAAAACGTTTCGAGAACAGCACTGCTTATGCTACAATGGGAGAATTGAAAATAATTTTCGATACCCATGCTGCAGTTGAGAGTTATGATGCTTCAAAAAAGTTCTTTAGCTGCATGATGGAAGAGAACAGCTCCGTCAGTGAGCACGTACTCAAAATGTCTGCGTACGCTGATAAGCTCATAGCCTTGGGAATAACGATTCCCAATTAGCTAGGGATACATCGTGTTCTTCAATCTCTGCCACCTAGTTACAAGAACTTTGTGATGAACTATAATATGCAAGGCATGAAGAAGTCTCTTCCTGAGCTTCTCTCGATGCTTAAAACTGCTGAAGTGGAGATCAAGAAAGAGCATCAAGTGTTGATGATCAATAAGACCACTAGTTTCAAGAAAGGCAAGAAAGGCAAGCCAAAGGGCAACTTCAAGAAGGTTGGCAAGTATGTTTCTACACCTGAGAAGAAAACCAAGAATGGTCCTAAGCCTGAGACTGAGTGCTTCTATTGCAAGGGCACTGGCCACTTGAAGCGAAACTGCCCCAAATATCTGGCAGATAAGAAGGCCGGCAAAGTGAACAAAGGTATATGTGATATACATGTTATTGATGTGTACCTTACTAGTACTCGCAGTAGCGCCTGCCTATTTGATACTAGTTCGGTTGCTCACATATATAACTCGAAACAAGAACTGCAGAATAAGCGACCACTAGCAAAGGATGAGGTGACGATGCGCGTCGGCAATGGATCAAGAGTTGATGTGATCGCCGTCGGCACGCTACCTCTTCGTTTACCATCTGGATTAGTTATAAACCTGAATAAATGTTATCTGGTGCCTGCGTTGAGCATGAACATCATTTCTGGATCTTGCTTAATGCAGAGTGGTTATTCCTTTAAGTCTGAGAACAATGGTTGTTCGATTTATATGAATAATATCTTTTATGGTCACGCACCTGAGAAGAATGGTTTATTTCTTTTGAATCTTGATAGTATTGATACACATATTCATAGTGTGAATGCCAAAAGAATCAAGTTAAATGATGATATTGCTACTTACATGTGGCACTGCCGCTTAGGTCATATTGGTGTTAAACGCATGAAGAAGCTCCATTCTGATGGACTCTTAGAATCACTTGATTATGAATCATTTGAAACGTGTGAACCATGCCTTATGGGCAAGATGACTAGAACCCCGTTTTCAGGTTCTATGGAACGGGCGACAGACTTACTGGAAATCATACATACTAATGTGTGTGGACCAATGAGTGTATCGGCGCGCGGTGGATATTGTTATTTTGTCACTTTCACAGATGATTTGAGTAGATATGGATATATTTACTTAATGAAACACAAATCTGAGACGTTTGAAAAGTTCAAAGAATTTCAGTGTGAAGTTGAAAATCATCGTAACAGAAAGATTAAATTTCTACGATCTGATCGTGGAGGTGAATATTTAAGTTACGAGTTTGGCATGCATATGAAACAATGTGGAATAGTTTCACAACTCACACCTGCCGGAACACCACAGCGTAATGGTGTTTCCGAACGTCGTATTCGTACTTTATTGGATATGGTTCGATCTATAATGTCTCTTAAAGATTTGCCACTGTCATTTTGGGGTTATGCACTAGAGACCGCTGCATTCACTTTAAATAGGGCACCATCTAAATCCGTTGAAACGACACCGTATGAATTATGGTTTGGAAACAAACCTAAGCTGTCATTTCTAAAAGTTTGGGGCTGCGATGTTTATGTGAAGAAGCTTCAACCTGATAAACTCGAAACAAACCCGGGCCAGCGGAGACTTGGTTTCTCTAGTTGGTCAACCCCAGGGAGCTAGGGGGTTGTCCACATCTGTTTGGGAAACTAACCCGACCTCGTCCAGACGGTAGAGGCCGATTCGAGAGCGCGGCCGGCTTTTGAGTTGGATGTCGAATCACCGGGGGCCACCCGGATTTGTGCGTTGTTAGTTTAAGGGACTCTGATGTTCCGGAGTTTCAGGCGTTTACCTAGCCAAGTGGAAACCGAGCGTACATGCGAAGCCTATGATGGGCAGTTGGTACACCCCTGCAGGGTTAAATCTTTTCGGAAAACCGTGTCCGCGGTTATGTACGACTTGAGACCTACTCCTTGTTCATAGAATAACATCAATTTGAATCATAATTAAAACTTGCCTACCGTGTGAGTGCCTTGGTTGCTTTTCTTCGTCCAGGGGGACCGAGAGAAGATCCAGCTTGTGTTATGTTTGACATAAGTAGGTGAATAGCAGACTTATGACGCGATTTCATGTGTATTCTTGGATCTTACCCCTATTCTAGTAGAACGATAGCCACCATATATGCTAGTGCGGCTGCAACCTTTATTTTTACGTTGTATTACCGTAGGGAGTTAGTTATCCTGTAATGATATAATCTCACCCCTGGTTTCCTTTTGTGCTTTTACTGTTTTGCCTGATCGGCCGCTGCAGTCGACAACTACCTCGACCCGAGCACTGGACGATACTTCGTGGAGGTGCCCCCGGAGGACGACGATGAGGATGACTTCGTTCAGTAGATCCTATAGTTGGGCTCCGACGATCCGTGGGTGGACTATTATGTGCAGCCCTCTCTAGGGCCATTTGGATTTTGACCGTACTCGGTCGTGATTGTCTTCCGCTTGTTGCATGATGTACTATTGGGTCTATGGACCTCTGAGATGATGTAATAATTCCAGTGGCGATGTATGCCCTGGACTATATATATTTATGTCTTAGTATAAAGTTCAATGTTCTTATATCTGTTGTCGAGAATCTGGCAGCGACACGAGTGCGAGTTTCATGAGTCGGTGTCCTTTTATGCGCTACAAACTTGAGCGGGACGCGAAAGCGACTAACTCGAGTTAGCACCGCATCGGGGGCCTTACACCTTGGTATCAGAGCAGGACTGACTGTAGGACCCCTTACTGGCCGAAGTTGAGTCTAGAAACTATTTTGTAGTTACTAAGGAAAATCGGAGAGTAGGAACTCTTTCTTTTTCTTCTTATCCCACCCTCCCACCCCTTTTTCCGTGAGGAAGTGAAACGTTTCTTTCTCTCTGCAACTTATCCCCTTTCAAAACAAATCTAGGTTCTCGTTTACATGAGGCTCCGATTCCTCTATAATTTTTTGCTAGCGACGAGAAGGGTTGGCGTACGTTGAGAACACTGAGCCGCAACTTGGGGTTGACAGCTCCACCTCGCTTACGGCGTACCTCAGGTGAAACTCCTATACATGGATGGTTGGCGTCCTCCGGATGTGGTTCCTCCCCCTATAGGAGACCGCTTCGGCGGGCCGCTCAGGGCAGATGTCTCAACGTTTGTAATAGCCCAGATTTCACAAAAATTAAAAATTTTGTTTTCGGTGTGAATTGTTTGATTGTCTGATTTGTTTGTGGTGTTTGCATCCCCGATTTATCGATCGGCGATTATTTTCCCCCCTCTTATCTCGTATCGGACGGAGACCGAACCTTGCCACCCTGACACACGACCTTTGCGACACCGGGTTTCACCCGATCACCGTCGCGAAAACCGCACGAGACCAGCCGCAACCAACGGAACGAAAAAACCCGTTTAATAATTAAACGGGATATTTTTATAGCGCGCCGGAAAGTGTTCTCAGAACGGTTCCAGCGCGAGGTGAACGCGCCGTCTCGACGCGCTGAACGCGCAGTTCGAAGTTTTACCCAAATCGGAGGTACTGCGGACCCCCGGCGGTCAGAAACGTGAACACCGCGCGCGAGAGAAAAACCGGGGATGTTTTTGCAAACTGCCAGCCACCGGGGCTATATAAAGACCACCACACTCCCACCCATTTCTAGGGTTTCCCTAGCCAAAATTTTGCAGCCACACCCCTGATCTCCACTCAAATCTGCCCCTAAATCCCTCTCTCTCCCGAAACCCTAGATCTGGGTGCACCACAGCCATCGGATCGCAGATCGGAGGGTCCAGATGCCGCCACGTCAGCGCCCTGACCAACCTCTCTCCTCTCTCTCTCTCTCTCTCTAGGCTATCCCCCCCCCGACGCTTTGTTCCATTCGAGTCACCTAGGATCCGAGTTCCGGGTATTGGTTTTAAGACTGAGCGTGCCTAACCGCGTGTGGGATTTTATGGGGTCCCCTTTTCTTACCTACCTAGCTTCAAGCATTTCTAGTGGTGGCCCAAGCTGATTTACCATTTGAAACCGTGTGTGTGCTGGTCAGCTGCCAGTAGTTTTTAAACCAACCCGGACCAGTGAGGACATGGTTCCCTGTTGGTCCACCTTTGACCGGCGAGGGCCCGAGGCCTCACGTGAGGCGTGTCGGTAACCCAAACCCTGTTGAGACGGAAGAGTCCGATCCGAGAGCGTGGCCAGCTTTTGGATTGGGTGTCGACTCCCCGGGGGCCACCCGGATTTGTTCGTTGTTAGCTAGAGGGACCTGTCGTTTCGGATCTCTTGGAACTAAATCATAAAATGGTTGCCTGTGATGGGTAGCAACTGAGAGTGATGGACGTGCGTGCGGAGCCTCGTAATGGGCAGTTGGTACACCCCTGCAGGGTTAAATCTTTTCGAGAAGCCGTGTCCACGGTTATGGACGACTTGAGACCTACTCCTTGTTCATAGACAACAACAACTGAGATAATCTCAACAACTTGATCAACGTGTGCGTGTGCCTTGACTGCTTCTTCTTTGTCGGGATGCGAAGAGGAGGACAAGGATAGGATAGGTGTTATGTTTGCGTAAGTAGTGAATAGCAAGACTTTTGGAGGCGATTCCTCATCGAATGCTTGGCTTCTTATCTTACCTCTAGATCGTTAGCCACTTCATAAATGCTAGTGCGGCAGCAACCTCACCACTTACCCCTTCCTTACCGTAAACTACTAGTTGTCCTAGAATGACGAGTGATGAAGTCCTTGCTGGGTCAGATGACCACTACAGTTGGATGCTGAGTACTTCTGTACTCATGATACTACCCCCAAACTCTTTTCAGGGTTCTTGATCGACAACAGGTACGGTGATCGACGTTTCATGTGGAGACTCGACGACGACTAGTTAGGCGGATCCCGGCGGAGGGCCTGGACCCGTGTGGTTATGGGATCGGTGTTTTTCTCTTTTCCACTAGGCATTTGCTTGTAGTCTGTACTCAGACATATATCTTCCGCTGTTGTATTGTATTTGAGGCAGTTGTATGCCGATTGTATGAGATGATGTATCCTTGTATCTGTAATGTTGTGATATCATGTTGAAAATCCGAGGCATATGGCTATGTCATATGTCGCGGTGGGACCGATATGTGCTTCGTCCCCGGGTCTGGATGGAAACGTCTAGATCTGGAACAGTACCGCATATCGGGCCTTACAACTTGGTATCAGAGCCTTACCGACCGTAGGATCCCTTCTCTGGCCGAAGTCGAGTCTAGACAAAAACTATTTTGTAGTTATTAAGTTAGTTATCGGAGAGTAGGAATCTTTTTACTCCTTACCCTTGCTCTGGTCAGGACAAGTGTCGTAAGTGTTTTATTCTCGACTTTCAAACTTTAGGATCTCGAGTGTGTGGAGTATCGGAACCGTTACAATGCCTTGCTTGCAGCGTATTGTCTCGATTCCGATCTCAGGTGGGAATTCCTGTAGTACCTTTAGCTTCTCCGATTTCGGTTATCATCTTGGTCACCCGTTGCCATCCATCCTTTTGCCTAGTGTTTTCACGACTTGCGTCGAAATGCACTGTCCTTTGATCCAGCTTTCATTGTTGTTCTCCCTCTTGACACTGGCGGTTTCGTTTTTCCGACGATGTTGTCTCTCTGCGAAAATTTATCTCGACCGAAGTTCGACGTCGACATGGAGCAGAGTCCCTTGTTGGTGGTGTTGAAGATCGTCGTTTCTCTTTTCTCTCCCCCCTCTCCCCGGATCATCCTGGATCTCGGGACGAGATCACTTGTTGGTGGTGTTGTATTGTAACAGCCCAGATTTCACAAAAATTAAAAATTTTGTTTTCGGTGTGAATTGTTTGATTGTCTGATTTGTTTGCGGTGTTTGCATCCCCGATTTATCGATCGGCGATTATTTTTCCCCCTCTTATCTCGTATCGGACGGAGACCGACCCTTGCCACCCTGACACACGACCTTTGCGACACCGGGTTTCACCCGATCACCGTCGCGAAAACCGCACGAGACCAGCCGCAACCAACGGAACGAAAAACCCCGTTTAATAATTAAACGGGATATTTTTATAGCGCGCCGGAAAGTGTTCTCAGAACGGTTCCAGCGCGAGGTGAACGCCGCCGGCTCGACGCGCTGATCGCGCATTTTGAAGTTTTACCCGAATCGGAGGTACTGCGGACCCCCGGCGGTCAGAAATGTGAAAACCGCGCGCGCGAGAGAAAAACCGGGGATGTTTTTGCAAACTGCCAGCCATCGGGGCTATATAAAGACCACCACACTCCCACCCATTTCTAGGGTTTCCCTAGCCAAAATTTTGCAGCCACACCCCTGATCTCCACTCAAATCTGCCCCCAAATCCCTCTCTCTCCCGAAACCCTAGATCTGGGTGCACCACAGCCATCGGATCGCAGATCAGAGGGTCCAGATGCCGCCACGTCAGCGCCCTGACCAACCTCTCTCCTCTCTCTCTCTAGCCCGTGGACTCTCCACCGTGCCGCCGTGGAAGCCGAGCAGCCGTCGCCTCCCTCCTGCCAGGCCGCCCCCCCTCCTTCCCTCTCTGATGAGGACATCCCTACTAATGTTACACCCATACCCTCACCAACTACACATACTGGACCAGTTACTAGAGCACGTGCACGTCAACTAAATTATCAGGTACTTTCGTTTCTTGCGAATCCTTCTATTGTTCATGAACATATGATGCTGCCTAAATTAGATACTTTTGTTTTGCTTATGAATGAAGGACCTAGCATGGACACGAAGGATGGTCATTGGACCGGGATCAAGAATGGAGAAGAAGGTGCGCGCGGGGGAAAGTACAGTGGAGTTTCCAGTGGGGATTTTCGCACGTTGAAGCCACCATAAGGCATGCATGAAGGCTTGGACGGAATACACGAGATGCCACTTCATTATTTTCGTCCAAGAGCAATTATAGGTGCTGCGTCACCTTAATATTGGGCTGGGCCCATGTAATTTCGAAATACCACATTATAGGCTGTTTTCAGAGTCCGTATGTGTGGGGAAACCGAGTTAGGGTTGTTTTCGGACCCCACCTCCAAGGGGTCACGAAAATCCCCTCTGTTCCCCCATATATACAGCCCTTAGGGCGTCGTTTAGACTTGGGTTTTAATTAGATATAAGTTAGCCATAGCCGCAACTTCGAGCTCTTCGTTTGTGTCATCCGACCAGGCCAAGACCTCATTGGAACCCCAACTTTCGTAATCATTCATCTTATATTCGCAAATATCCAGATTGCAATTCTTAGTTCTTGCTTGTTCTTCGATTGCTTGCAGGAATTAGACCTTCGTGGTCAGGTTGATCGTGCATCCGCGGGATCAATAACCTCTCGGAGTTGGTTTAGCGATCGCTAAGGCGCAACGTCTTCGCACGTTCGTAGTCGGATCGTGAAAGTTGCCTCCACCATAATCGATCTCCACCATCTCATCGAAACATCGGGACACCTTCGCCTATATCACTCTCCCTCCGTGCTCCCTTCTCCTCCTTCCCCTCACCTCCTCGCCGCCTCCTTTGTGCAGGTCACCCCGGAGCCGGAGCCCGCGCAGCCGCGCCATTGGAGGCGCTTCGGAGCTCGACCTCCCGCCGTCCGAGACGAACCCCGTCGCCCTGCCTCTGGATCCGCCGCCGCGAGCCACTCCGCCGCCTCCCGCCGTCTCCTCGTCGGCCCTCTCCGACTCGCCGGAGGACGGCCAGCGAGCCGCCGTGCCACCCCGTGCGGGATCGGGATCGGTTCCGATCCGGCGCCGCCTCCCGTTGATCGCCGCTGGGTGGGCCCACCTCCAGATCCGCGGCCTAGCAACGCCCCGAGGCCCAGCCGGCCAGGTCTGGCCCGGGCTGGCCAGCCTCCTCACCAGGCCAGTGGGCCTCGTCCCATGGGTGAGGCCTGGCTCCTTTTTTCTGTTTTTTTTTTCTTCTTTTCTTTTTCCAGTTTTTTCTGCTAAGTCGGGAAAATCTGTTATCTGTTTACTATTTTGCAATGCAATTTCCCGTTGAACCGTAGCCCGGATCGCGTTGCGCCCAAAAGACGAATTGCTTAGAATTGCGTGTACTTCAATTCATATTGTGTGAGCATTTGCATTTGAGGTCATCTTGATTGTGTCATTGCTGTTCAAACAGGGCTACCTGTCGTTAACTGCTGCTAAGTTGTTGTAACTGTTATTTTATTGTAACTTCGGGCGACGGTTGCTTCGCAACCGTGCGTCGGAATTGATTGATTCCTTTTGCGTTGCGTTAAGCATTGTTTCTACTTCAGTTTCATGCATTCACATTCCATAATTGCTTGCTGCGTCAGGATTGTATCTTGCTCCAAAGTAGCTACCCTGCTGTTAGTGTGCTGCTGTTTATATTTTGTTGCAACTTCGGTCGACGAGTGTGTCGCGACCGTTTATCGGAATTGAGTGATTCCAATTGCATATTATTAAGCATCATGTCTATTTTCATCCCATGTATTGCATTGCCATGATATGCTTGCTGGTCATATAGTTATTCTGCTCCAAAGTTGCTATGCTGCTGTTGTTGACAGCCACCTCTGATTTTCACTAAGTCTGTTACTTTGCGATGCCATGTTGTTTGCTTAATATCTTTTGAACTATGATGCCTAATTGCATGATTCTTTTTGCCATGCCTTACCTGCCATGTCTACTTTAGTTCCATATCATTTGTGAGCATGTTTGCATTGATCATCCTATTTATGCATTGCTCTAAAGTGTGCTTCGTGATGTTGGCAGTTTGTGCCCGTAACTTGTTTTGCTTATATCTTTTTAACCGTAACTCCGTTTGGAGTGTTCTTTATATGTAAATTGATTAGTTTTTCGTGTACTTTGTGTTTATGCTATTGTTTGTTGTTGTTAACCAACCTAAAATATGGTTTAGGACAGAACAGTACTAAATCATTTAATCATCGTGCGACACTTAGTGTTATGCCATGTTTAGGATTGTGCCTCACTTAAAATGACTAGCATAGATAGTTTACTTTGTGCTTCACCTCTTGCCATGTTTGTGTGATATGCCATGCTTGCTTGAGTTTCCATGTTAATAACCGTTGGTTGATCACCTGTAGCTAAGCAACTTGAACCACCGTAAACGTGCGGTATTCGTCGTGTGTGACCGATACCCCACTTAAACTGTTAGTAACCGTTCTCGACGATAGATCTGTATCGCGTTGCCGTGTCGTGTGATGTCTTCTTGATCTTGTGTTGCCCCGTAGTAATAGATTGCTTGCTCGTTGATTGCTTTCCAGTGTTTATCGTCTTGTGTGCTTCCGCGGGTACCCCTCGGAGACGTTGCGAGCTTGCGATCGACTACACCTTCGGAACCCGACTTATCAACAGGCAAGGACTATACATTACTTATGATCCATTCTATTTGAACTAGCGGTTTGCATGCTAGTATAGGTTAGGTTCGATGTTTGATCCTACCACATGTTTACAGCCTCTTTCAAACCGATACAGCCATGTCCTGATAGAGGCGAAGGTGTCCCGATGTTTCGATGAGATGATGGAGATCGATTTTGGTGGAGTAGACTTTCACGACCCGACTACGAACGTGCGAAGACGTTGCGCCTTAGCAATCGCTAAACCAACTCCGAGAGGTTATTGATCCCGCGGATGCACGATCAACCTGACCACGAAGGTCAATTCCTGCAAGCAATCGAAGAACAAGCAAGAACTAAGAATTGCAATCTGGATATTGCGAATATAAGATGAAAGATTAACAGAAGTTGGGGTTCCAATGCGGTCTTGGCCTGGTCGGACGACACAAACGAAGAACTCGAAGTTGCGGCTATGGCTAACTTAAATCTAATTAAAACCCAAGTCTAAACGACGCCCTAAGGGCTGTATATATGGGGGAACAGAGGGGATTTTCGTGACCCCTTGGAGGTGGGGCCCGAAAACAACCCTAACTCGGTTTCCCCACACATACGGACTCTAAAAACAGCCTATAATGTGGTATTTCGAAATTACATGGGCCCAGCCCAATATTAAGGTGACGCAGCACCTATAATTGCTCTTGGACGAAAATAATGAAGTGGCATCTCGTGTATTTCGTCCAAGCCTTCATGCATGCCTTATGGTGGCTTCAAAGTGCGAAAATCCCCACTGGAAGCTCCATTGTTATTTCCCGCGCGCGCACCTTCTTCTCCATGCTTGATCCCGCTCCAATGACCGTCCTTCTTGTCCATGCTAGGTCCTTCAGTCATAAGCAAAACAAAAGTATCTAATTTAGGCAGCATCATATGTTCATGAACATTAGAAGGATTCGCAAGAAACGAAAGTACCTGATAATTTAGTTGACGTGCACGTGCTCTAGTAACTGGTCCAGTATGTGTAGTTGGTGAAGATGTGGGTGTAACATTAGTAGAGATGTCCTCATCATCCTCCCCTTCTTGAATTGAAGTCGTCTTCGACGGAAGCTCATTATCTTCTCCCAAATAAGGTTTCAAATCTGCAATGTTAAATGTGGGACTAACCCCAAAATCTGTAGGTAGCTCAAGTTTATATGCATTATCATTAATTTTCTGTAAAACCTTAAAGGGACCATCAGCTCGTGGTATTAACTTAGACTTGCGCAAATCAGGAAACCTATCTTTACGTAGATGTAACCAAACAAGATCTCCTGGTTCAAACACAACATGCTTTCTACCCTTATCACCAGCAAGCTTGTATCTAGCATTCATTTTCTCAATGTTTTCTTTAGTTAACTCATGCATTTTTAATATCAATTCAGCACGTTGCTTAGCATCAAAATTAACCTTCTCCGAAGATGGAATAGGAAGCAAATCAATGGGTGCACGAGGTAGAAAACCATAAACAATCTCAAAAGGGCACATTTTAGTGGTAGAATGAAATGAACGATTATAAGCAAATTCAATATGAGGTAAGCATTCTTCCCACATTTTCAAGTTACTCTTTAAAACAGCCCTAAGCATAGTAGACAAAGTCCTATTGACTACTTCAGTTTGTCCATCAGTTTGGGGATGACAAGTAGTACTAAAAAGTAGTTTAGTCCCCAACTTAGCCCATAAGCATCTCCAAAAATGGCTAAGAAACTTAGTATCACGATCCGAGACAATAGTATTGGGCACACCATGTAAGCGAATAATCTCACGAAAGAATAAATCAGCAACATTAGCAGCATCATCGCTTTTATGACATGGTATAAAATGTGCCATCTTAGAAAATCTATCCACGACAACAAATATGCTATCCCTCCCCTGCTTTGTTCGAGGCAAGCCTAAAACAAAGTCCATGGATATGTCCTCCCACGGAACACTAGGTACAGGTAAAGGCATGTATAAACCATGAGGATTGAGTCGTGACTTAGCTTTTTGACATGTAGTGCAGCGAGCAACAAAACGCTCAACATCCCGTCTCATCTTTGGCCAAAAGAAATGTGTAGCAAGTACGTCCTCCGTCTTCTTCACGCCAAAGTGTCCCATTAATCCTCCTCCATGCGCCTCCTGCAACAACAAAAGACGAATAGAGCTAGCTGGAATGCATAGCTTGTTAGAACGGAACACAAAACCATCATTAAGCACAAACTTGTTCCATGTTCTACCCTCTCTACAATTCTGCAATACATCTTTAAATTCCGCATCATGAACATATTGATCTTTGAGTGTCTCTAAACCGAATATCTTGAAGTCAAGTTGTGAAAGCATAGTATAACGACGAGACAAAGCATCAGCAATAATATTATCTTTCCCCTTCTTGTGTTTAATGACATAAGGGAAAGTCTCAATAAATTCAACCCACTTAGCATGTCTACGATTAAGTTTTGCTTGGCTTCTTATGTGTTTCAAAGATTCATGATCAGAATGTATAACAAATTCTTTGGGCCATAAATAATGTTGCCAAGTTTCTAATGTCCGAACAAGAGCGTATAATTCCTTATCATAAGTAGAATAGTTCAGACTAGGCCCACTCAATTTTTCAGAAAAGTATGCAACAGGTTTAGCATCTTGTAATAACACACCTCCCAAACCAATCCCACTAGCATCGCATTCAAGCTCAAAAGTCTTATTAAAATCAGGAAGTTGGAGCAAAGGAGCATGTGTTAACTTATCTTTCAATACCGTGAAGGCTTCTTCCTGTGCGGTACCCAAAGTAAAAGGCACATCCTTGCGTGTAAGCTCATTGAGAGGTGCAGCAATGGTGCTGAAATCTCTCACAAAACGCCTATAGAATCCAGCGAGGCCAAGAAAACTCCTCACTTGTGTGACGGTTTTGGGCTGCGGCCAACTCTCAATCGCCTCGATCTTGGCTTTATCAACTTCAATTCCCTGCGGAGTAACAACATAGCCAAGAAACGATACTCGGTCGGTGCAAAAGGTGCACTTCCCAAGGTTACCAAACAAACGTGCATTACGTAGAGCAATAAAAACAACACGTAAATGATCCAAATGTTCCTCCAAAGATTTGCTATAAATCAGTATATCATCAAAATAGACTACCACAAATCGTCCAATGAAAGCACGTAAAACCTCGTTCATTAATCTCATGAAAGTGCTAGGTGCATTAGTTAACCCAAAAGGCATGACTAACCACTCATATAATCCAAACTTAGTTTTAAATGCCGTTTTCCATTCATCCCCTAATTTCATGCGAATTTGATGGTATCCACTACGCAAATCAACTTTGGAAAACATGGTAGAGCCACTTAATTCATCAAGCATATCATCTAACCTAGGAATAGGATGACGATAACGAATAGTAATATTATTAATGGCTCTACAATCAACACACATACGCCAAGTTCCATCCTTTTTAGGCACTAATATAACAGGAACAACACAAGGACTAAGGGATTCACGTATGTAACCTTTGTCGAGTAGCTCTTGTACTTGACGCTGAATCTCCTTCGTCTCCTCAGGATTGGTACGGTATGGCGCACGGTTGGGCAGCGAAGCACCGGGGATTAAGTCAATCCGATGCTCAATCCCTCGAATAGGTGGTAATCCCGGTGGTACGTCTTGTGGAAAGACGTCAATAAACTGCTGCAAAAGGTCAGTGAAAACAGGAGGCAAAGAAGGAGGCAATTCCTCAAATGAAAACAAAGCTTCTTTGCACACAAAAGCATAGCACACATATTGACTAACATCCAAATCCGAAATATCAACCTTAGTAGCAAGCAAAGTTGGACTAGTCAATTTAATTTCATTAGAAACAGCAGAAGAAGATTTGCTATTAGTCTTATGTTGTTGCTCAAATTCTTTAGCTGCTATCTCATTTTCACTCTTATTTTTCTCCTATTTAGCTTTACTAGCTCTAGCAAGATCATCTTTCACAATTTGTTCAGGAGACATAGGAAGTAAAGCAATATTTTTATCCTGATGAACCAGAGTAAACTGATTTGTCCTACCATGGTGTACAACATTCCTATCAAATTGCCATGGTCTACCAAGTAAAAGAGAGCATGCTTGCATGGGTACCACATCACAATCAACATAATCAGCATATGCAGCAATGCTAAAGTGCACACGAACAGAACGCGTTACCTTAATCTTACCACTATTGTTAAACCACTGAATATAGTACGGATGGGGGTGTGGTCTTGTGGTGAGAGATAGCTTCTCCACCAACTCCATGCTCGCCAAGTTGTTGCAACTCCCTCCGTCAATGATGATGCGAACCGAACGTTCTTTCACCACTCCCTTTGTGTGGAACAAATTATGCCTCTGGTTTTGCTCGGCCTTCGATACCTGCACACTTAACACACGTTGAGCAACCAAACTAGCATATTGATCTGCATCATCAGGAGCCATATACTCTATATCATGAGCATCATCATGGGCACCCTGTTCCTCATGAGCAATGAGAACTAAAGTCTCCTCATCATAGTCACTCGCTGACTCATACCCACCATCCGCCGTAATAGTCATCACACGCTTGGAGGGACAGTCTTTTGCGAAGTGACCTCCACCTTGGCACCTGCGACATTTAATATCACGATCTCGTGTTTGCCCTGTGGAAGCCATGGATGAAGAAGAACTCGCCGCTGGACCACTTTGTGCACCCTTGAATGGTGGCGCTGGCTGTTTTGGTGGCTCCCTGTAAGAATGAGCGGCTGAAGTAGATGGTGGTGCAGCAGGACGTGTGGATGTAGAAGGTCCACGCGATGTCCATGATGTATTTCGTCCTGCAGAAAAGTTAGGTCTCGTAGCGGCCTGTCGATCCTGCACTTCACGTTCAGCTTTACAAGCAAGATGAAACAAACGAGTAATAGTAGCATAGTCCTTGTATTCTAGAATAGTTTGTATCTCCCTGTTTAAGCCACCTATAAAACGTGCAAACATAGCTTCATTATCCTCTACTAGGCCACATCTAATCAATCCAGTTTGTAATTCTTGATAATATTCCTCTACAGAATTTTTTCCTTGTCTCAAACGCTGTAATTTTTGTAGCAATTCACGTTGATAATAAGGAGGAACCCAGCGAGTACGCATAGCATCTTTTAAAGCAGCCCAAGTAGCTGGAATATTATTAGCATGCAATCTACAACGTTCAGACCACCAAATAGATGCAAAACCCGTGAATTCACAAACAGCAGCAGTAACACGTCTATTCTCAGGATATTGTAAACATGTAAAGCGTTGTTCAGTTTCTAACTCCCAAGTAAGATAAGCATCAGGAATATATCTACCCTCAAACGGCTTAAGATTCAATTTAAGTTTAGGCACATGTTCATCATCGCGTACCTGAGGGGGTGGTTGGTGTCGACCGTGGCGAATGTTGGGACGTGGACGTCCAGCTGGCTGTTCATAGGCCGCTTCTTGTTCCACCTCCTCCTCGTAATCACCCTCGTAGTTGTCGTCCTGGCCGACGTCAGAGGCAGCAGCAGCAGTAACTGCAGCAGCAGCAGCAGGAGCACCAGCAGCTTGTCCGCCCGGAAACAGAATACGTCGTGCACGTCGTGGTGGCGGTGGTTGTGCTGGAGTGGCCGCAGGCTGTATAGGTAAGCGTGCGAGCAACTCAGTAAACTTGGCGTCGAGCTTGGTGTCGATCATCTTCTCCACACCATCAATCGCCTCTGTAAATCTGTTCTCGATGTCATTCACCTGTTCAGACATCATTTGTGCAAATTTATCATGTAATGCTTTGTTTGTCATATTCTCCCAATCAGGTGCATCCCGCGCCACTTCATCATGGGATCCTGTCATGGTTAGCAGAAATAGAAAACACACAGAAGTATGATCCTACTTCTACTAATGGGATGTGGGGTGGTGGAAAGCACAAATCCGTCAAGCTTTTCTTCAGTTCTTACCGATTCTTACCTAGCAGCAGGTGGTGATGTACAACCAACGGGTCAAAACTCTCAGAGATGTGGTAGAGCGATGGCCAGGAGGTGTCAACCGCACGAAGTAGAATATATGTGGAGCTGTAGGTAGGCTTGACAAATATGGTAGCAAAAAGCTCAACAGTAATCAAAACAGAGATGCAAAGTTGAATAAACACTCAACGTCGGTACTGTGCTGATCCTAGGCTAGACCGTACTAGAGACGCGAGCCTAAAACACCAACGAAAGCACGGCGCGGCACGTAATCAACTGAGAAGCACACTCTGAAAAAAAAATTCCTCTTTTTTTTTTTTTTGCTTTTTTTTTTTGCGAGGCGGGACTGCGATGGCTGAAAAAGTGCGAAAAAATCACTATGGTGGCGAATGTCTCAAAATGAGTTTCTGGACCTAAGGAACGTATGGGCACGAAATTTTTTCACCCCCGAAATTTTTGGCCTAAAAACTAATCTGGAATTTTTTTTTTTTTTTTGGAAATCACCCTCTTCTACGTACGACAAAGATTGGTGAAATCCGACTCTAATCAACTCCAAAACTATTCTGGCTACGGGGATATCTCAAACCGAACGGGTGATGGAACTCAACTCGGATTGGTAGGTCGTGGTGGTGTATATGGACTCGGGTTGGCGGAACGTGGTGGTGTTTCTGGACTCGGATTGGTGGCAGCGGACGGATGGCACTAGTGCGGCGGCAGCGTGACAAACTGTGATCAGAACTCGAAACTCTAAGGAACTAGGCGCTAAGATCAGCAACTCGACACAACGATGCAACCGCAAATTCAACAAAGCAAACTACTGTAAAGAAAACTGGACAAAGGCTCGGACTGTTTTGGGACGTGATGATCTAACCCTAATTTTTTTGTTGTTGGCTTTTTCGTGGACTGTAGGTATGAAGAACAGAACCAATCTAGACTACGAAAACTGGTAAATCTCACCGAGCAACCTGGAAATCTGATACCACTTGATAGAGGCGAAGGTGTCCCGATGTTTCGATGAGATGATGGAGATCGATTTTGGTGGAGTAGACTTTCAAGACCCGACTACGAACGTGCGAAGACGTTGCGCCTTAACAATTGCTAAACCAACTCCGAGAGGTTATTGATCCCGCGGATGCACGATCAACCTGACCACGAAGGTCAATTCCTGCAAGCAATCGAAGAACAAGCAAGAACTAAGAATTGCAATCTGGATATTGCGAATATAAGATGAAAGATTAACAGAAGTTGGGGTTCCAATGCGGTCTTGGCCTGGTCGGACGACACAAACGAAGAACTCGAAGTTGTGGCTATGGCTAACTTAAATCTAATTAAAACCCAAGTCTAAACGACGCCCTAAGGGCTGTATATATGGGGGAACAGAGGGGATTTTCGTGACCCCTTGGAGGTGGGGCCCGAAAACAACCCTAACTCGGTTTCCCCACACATACGGACTCTAAAAACAGCCTATAATGTGGTATTTCGAAATTACATGGGCCCAGCCCAATATTAAGGTGACGCAGCACCTATAATTGCTCTTGGACGAAAATAATGAAGTGGCATCTCGTGTTTTTCGTCCAAGCCTTCATGCATGCCTTATGGTGGCTTCAAAGTGCGAAAATCCCCACTGGAAGCTCCATTGTTATTTCCCGCGCGCGCACCTCATTCTCCATGCTTGATCCCGCTCCAATGACCGTCCTTCTTGTCCATGCTAGGTCCTTCATTCATAAGCAAAACAAAAGTATCTAATTTAGGCAGCATCATATGTTCATGAACATTAGAAGGATTCGCAAGAAACGAAAGTACCTGATAATTTAGTTGACGTGCACGTGCTCTAGTAACTGGTCCAGTATGTGTAGTTGGTGAAGATGTGGGTGTAACATTAGTAGAGATGTCCTCATCATGTCCCTTCCCAGCAAACCTTGTACTGCTATGTTACTATTGCTCGTTGCTCAGCCCCGGCTTAGTATGCATGCTTAGGATGCTACGATGTTACCCTGTTACTCCTTGGTTTGGGATATCACATTATTATATTGTTGTTGGTGATATGATTATTATAATGTTGACTATATTCGACGAAGGATGGAAGGTCTAGGCTATCCCCCCCCCCCGACGCTTTGTTCCATTCGAGTCACCTAGGATCCGAGTTCCGGGTTTTGGTTTTAAGACTGAGTGTGCCTAACCGCGTGTGGGATTTTATGGGGTCCCCTTTTCTTACCTACCTAGCTTCAAGCACTTCTAGTGGTGGCCCAAGATGATTTACCATTTCAAACCGTGTGTGTGCTGGTCAGCTGCCAGTAGTTTTTAAACCAACCCGGACCAGTGAGGACATGGTTCCCTGTTGGTCCACCTTTGACCGGCGAGGGCCCGAGGCCTCACGTGAGGCGTCTCGGTAACCCAAACCCTGTTGAGACGGAAGAGTCCGATCCGAGAGCGTGGCCAGCTTTTGGATTGGGTGTCGACTCCCTGGGGGCCACCCGGATTTGTTTGTTGTTAGCTAGAGGGACCTGTCGTTTCGGATCTCTTGGAACTAAATCATAAAATGGTTGCCTGTGATGGGTAGCAACTGAGAGAGATGGGCGTGCGTGCGGAGCCTCGTAATGGGTAGTTGGTACACCCCTGCAGGGTTAAATCTTTTCGAGAAGCCGTGTCTACGGTTATGGACGACTTGAGACCTACTCCTTGTTCATAGACAACAACAACTGAGATAATCTTAACAACTTGATCAACGTGTGCCTGTGCCTTGACTGCTTCTTCTTCGTCGGGATGCGAAGAGGAGGACAAGGATAGGATAGGTGTTATGTTTGCGTAAGTAGTGAATAGCAAGACTTTTGGAGGCGATTCCTCATCGAATGCTTGGCTTCTTATCTTACCTCTAGATCGTTAGCCACTTCATAAATGCTAGTGCGGCAGCAACCTCACCACTTACCCCTTCCTTACCGTAAACTACTAGTTGTCCTAGAATGACAAGTGATGAAGTCCTTGCTGGGTCAGATGACCACTACAGTTGGATGTTGAGTACTTCTGTACTCATGATACTACCCCCAAACTCTTTTCAGTGTTCTTGATCAACAACAGGTACGGTGATCGACGTTTCACGTGGAGACTCGACGACGACTAGTTAGGCGGATCCCGGCGGAGGGCCTGGACCCGTGTGGTTATGGGATCGATGTTTTTCTCTTTGCCACTAGGCATTTGCTTGTAGTTTGTACTCAGACATATATCTTCCGCTGTTGTATTGTATTGGAGGCAGTTGTATGCCGATTGTATGATATGTTGTATCCTTGTATCTGTAATGTTGTGATATCATGTTGGAAATCCGGGGCGTATGGCTATGTCATATGTCGCGGTGGGACCGATATGTGCTTCGTCCCCGGGTTTGGATGGAAACGTCTAGATCTGGAACAGTACCGCATATCGGGCCTTACAACGTTTAGGTCTTCAACCACTCGTATATATTGTTGTGTGCTCGCTAGCAGATTATTATCTTGGATTCGGATGATCTCGGTTTGGGGATTCCAGTAGAACCTAGCTTTCGACTTCCCGGGTTAACCTTGGTGGAATTTCAGCCTTCGGCTTTCTCATACCTCGTGAGGAAGTTTTGTTGTCAATATTGCTTTATCTTCTGGTTTCGTCAATGTTTCAACCATGTTCTCATAAGTGTTCCTCTATACAGGATGCCAAGAGCGAACATGCCGCCGCCAGAGAACCCTCTCCTTGGGGAGGCTGTGACCATAGTGGCTCAGGGCACAGCTGCGATCTTACAGATGCTGCAGAACCGGACTGCCCAGAGGAGTGATCGACCACAGTACACCACTCTGCAGCAGTTCCTTGCTATCAACCCCCCCCCCAGGTTCTCCGAGGCTCGAGACCCGCTGGAAGCGGATGATTGGATTGCAAAGATCAAGAAGCACTTCAATGCAAACACCGTCAGACCAGTCGACTATGTCACCTTCGCCTCCTTCCAGCTTCAGGGTGCAGCAGCCAGCTGGTACGATACCTACAAGGCCAACAAGGGCGATGCTATCATCGCGTGGGCAGACTTCGTCGCAGACTTCAGAGCAGCACATATTCCGAGTGGCTTGATGGACAGGAAGCGAGAGGAATTCTTGGCTCTGAGACAGGGTAACAGGTCAGTTCAGGAGTACAACCTGGCCTTCGTCAGGCTCGCCAGGTACGCTCCAGAGGAGGTCAGCACAGAGGCCAAGCGGATTGCCAAGTTCCGTGGGGGTCTCAGCACAGAGATCAAGTACGCACTCACCCACTGCAACCCCACGCTGTTCTTGCAGTTCGTGGATCAGGCTACCCACCAGGAGTCAGCCAGAGCAGAGTGGGATGCAGACAGGAAGCGCCAGAGAGAGCACAGTTCCGCAGTGATGGTCCACAAGAAGGCAAGGACTTGGGTCACAGAGGCACCACCGCAGAGGCAGCAGTTCCAGCAGAGGGGGGCAGTTGTCCGCACTTTTGCCCGCCCTCCCGTCCCAGTTCAGCAGGGGCCTCGCTCTACACCACCACACGCGAGGCCACCGAGGCCGCAGTCCCAGCCCAGGCCAGGCGTGATTTTCTACAAGTGCAGAGAGCTGGGGCACACTTCTCCCAACTGCACCAATCCGCGCTTTGCTCGGCTCCCACCGCCTCCACCTCGCTCTATTCCGAGCACTGCGATGGTGAAGGCACAGCCACGTGCAGTTCAAGTGAACAACGTGATGCTCACAGATGCTCAGCAGTCTTCAGAGATCGTTCTTGGTAGGTTGCTTGTTAATTCTGTTCCCGCGACTGTGTTGTTCGATTCCGGAGCATCTCATTCCTTTGTATCCCAGAAGTTCGCTGATGAGCAGGTCTTATTCTTGGAGGATCTCCCAAAGTTTCTTCCTATTGTTTCTCCCGGTTCCAAGTTCACTTCATCTCTCCGTGCTTCGTTTGTGAGGATCACCATTCAGGGTTGCCATTTCCCAGCCTCGCTTATCGCCTTTCCAAGTTCAGATATCAATGTCATCTTGGGCATGGATTGGCTTGTGCAACACAAGGCCAATATTGATTGTCTGACCAGATCCGTGAAGTTGACACATGAGTCAGGTGCAGAAGTCTTGTACACTTGTGGCTCTATAGCAGGACCAGCACAGTTGTACGCCTTGAACGCAGGATTTGCACCTTTGCTTGAAGAAGTCAAAGTTTTCTGTGAGTTCCCAGACGTCTTTCCAGAGGAGTTGCCAGGAATTCCCCCAGTTCGAGCTATTGAGTTCGTTATTGAGCTAGAGCCTGGTACTCAGCCGATTTCTCGGCATCCGTACAAGATGTGTTCGAAGGAGTTGATTGAGCTCAAGAAGCAGTTGACAGACTTGGAGGCAGGCGGTTTTATCCACGCGAGCACTTCCCCTTGGGGTGCACCAGCTTTGTTTGTCCAGAAGAAGGATGGGACTAGCCGCTTGGTCCAGGACTATCGCGGTATCAACAAGAAAACCATCAAGAACAAATACCCTTTACCCCGCATCAATGATCTGTTCGAACAGTTGAATGGGGCAAAGGTGTTTTCCAAGCTTGACTTGAGGATGGGGTATCATCAAATCCGTGTTCGTGAAGAGGACATTCCCAAGACCGCGTTCAGCACACGTTATGGGCTGTATGATTTACAGTCATGACTTTCGGCTTCTCAAATGTCCCTCCGACATTCATGAGAGCTAGGAACTATTTGTTCCAAGAATGGCTTGATGTGTTTGTGATCCTCTACCTCGACGACTTTCTTGTCTATTCCAAGTCAGAGGCTGAACATGAGGAACATCTACGCCTGGTGCTGCAGAAGTTGAGAGAGCACCGTTACTACGCCAAGTTCTCCAAGTGCGAGTTTTGGCTGGACAATGTCAATTTTCTGGGCCATGTTATTTCCGCTGAGGGAATTGCGGTTGATCCAGAGCGAGTCCGCACTATTAAAGATTGGGCTCCGCCGAAGAATGTGAAGCAGCTAAGGAGTTTTCTCGGCCTCGCCAGTTATTGCAGGAGGTTTGTGCAGAATTTCTCCAAAATAGCAAAGCCAATGACTGAGTTGTTGTGCAAAGGCAAACGGTACACTTGGTCACCAGCTTGCCAGTCAGCTTTAGAGGGTTTGCAAGAGAAGTTGACCACAGCTCCAATTCTCACACCGCCAGATGAGTCACAGCCTTTTCAGGTGTTTTGTGATGCCTCATTGCAAGGTCTAGGCGGAGTTTTGATGCAAGGAAGGAATATTGTGGCTTATACCTCACGACAGTTGAAGACGAGTGAGATGAATTATCCCACGCATGACTTGGAGCTTGCAGCAGTTGTGCACGCTTTGATCACTTGGCGACACCTTCTCTTAGGGAGGAAGGTGGATGTGTTCACCAATCACAAGAGCCTGAAGTACTTGTTCACTCAGCCAAATCTGAACTTGATGCAAAGAAGATGGCTTGAAACCCTGAGTACACAGTTGATATTCAGTACACGCCTGGGAAGGCGAATGTCATAGCTGATGCGCTGAGCCGCAAGGGCGATTGCAATAATATCCAGGTGCATAAGATCCACCCTGATTTGTGTGAGTCCTTTCGAAGGCTCAATCTCGAGCTAGTTCCAGCAGGCTGCCTTGCTAACCTTGTGGTAGAGCCCACTATCCATGAGAAGATTCGTGAAGCTCAGTATGGCAGCTCAATGATACAAAAGATCAAGCAGGGTATTGCCGCCTCAGTTCCAAAGTACGGTTGCTTTTCGGTGCATAATGACAGCACCGTGTTGTTCGAAGAGCGAGTTGTTGTTCCCAAGGAGGGAGATCTCAGAGAGGTCATCATGAAGGAAGCCCATGATTCCAAGCTGTCTATTCACCCTGGCAGTACAAAGATGTATCAAGATCTCAAGCAAAGCTTTTGGTGGACTCGTATGAAGCGGGATGTTGCCCGTTACGTGTCTCAGTGTGATGTGTGCAGGAGAGTGAAGGCACAGCACCAGAAGCCTGAAGGGTTGCTTCAGCCACTTGAGATTCTGGAGTGGAAATGGGATCACATAGAGATGGATATCATCACAGGCTTCCCCTTGTCGCAGAAGAAGAACAATGACATATTTGTTGTCATTGACAATCTTTCCAAAGTTGCCCACTTCTTTCCAGTGAAGGACTCCATTTCAGCAACTCAGTTGGCGGATTTGTACACCGCAAGAGTTGTGTCTTTGCAATTCCCAAGAAGATCAGTTCCGATAGAGGCAGCCTTTTTACCTCTAAGTTCTCGCAGGCCTTTCAAAAGGTGATTGGTACAACAGTGTTGTTCAGTACCGCTTATCACCCTCAGACAAGTGGGCAAGTCGAGCGCGTGAACCAAATCCTAGAGGACATGATTCGAGCATGTGTCATCTCCTTTGGCATGAAGTGGGAAGAGTGCTTGCCGTATGCTGAGTTCTCTTACAACAACAGCTATCAAGCAAGTCTGCAGGCAGCGCCGTTTGAAGTCTTGTATGGCCGCAAGTGCAGGACACCTTTGAACTGGTCCGAGATAGGCGAGAGGCAGCTGTTCGGTCCAGACGTGATACAAGAGGCAGAGGACAGAGTCAAGATTGTCCGCGAGCACCTAAAGGAAGCACAGTCTAGGCAGAAGGCCTATTATGACAAAAGGCATCGTGGTGTAGCGTTTCAGGTTGGTGATTGGGCGTACCTGAGAGTGTCTCCATTGAGGGGTACTCACCGCTTTGGTATCAAAGGAAAGGTCACTCCAAGATTTGTCGGACCTTTCCGCATCATTGAGACTAGAGGACCTCTTGCCTTTCGGCTCGAGCTTCCAGAGAGTCTGTCCATGGTGCATGATGTGTTCCATGTGTCCCAGCTAAAGCAGTGCTTCAAGTAGCCAGAGCAAGCTGTTGACTTGGGCGAGATACAGCTGAGTGCGGACCTTTCCTACTCAGAGCATCCAGTCCGTGTTCTTGAGACGTCCGAGCGCAAGACTCGCAACAAGACCGTCAAGTTCATGAAAGTTCAGTGGGCACATCATTCGGAGAAGGAAGCAACGTGGGAGCGTGAAGATCATCTTCGTTCTGAGTATCCCGAGCTTTTTCATGCTTAGATCTCGGGACGAGATCCAGTGTTGGTAGGGGGGAGTTGTAACAGCCCACTTGCAATAATTATAAAACATCATGTAACTTTACTTTGTCTGTTGGCTTTGTAACTTCACATGGTGGTTGTCCATGACATTTCATGTGGTGATTTTAAATTGCATTGGGATTGGAGCCCATTTGGTTTGATTCAAATTGCTCCCAAGTTGATTCAATTGCCATGTTCATGCAATTGTTCTGTTTGCATGTCAACTCCCCTAGATCCCAATCTTGGCCCATCCTTTTCTTTTGCAAGGCCAATAGTTTTCAAATGGTCGAATCATTTTTGTCATCACCAAAAACAGTGGCTATAGTTCAAAGTGAATTTTGAATTCAAAAATGATCTCACATTTTGTTGTTGCCAAAAATGCCCAAACCATTTTTGGAAATTGAGGAATAATGCAAGGTTAATTATACATATTTTTATGTATTTTTATTCCTTGTATTTAAATCTAGAAAACCCAAAACCCTCCTCTGTTTTTTCTAAATGGAAAAGGAGGGGCAGAGGTCCTGTTTCCTTCTTTTTTTCCCTTCCCTGTCGCTGGCCCAGCCCAACTGGGCCTCCACCTCTCTCCTGGGTTCTAGCCCACGCCGAAGGGGTAAGTGGCAGAGCTCCTCAACCGTAGAATCTTCATCGGACGGCCCCCGAGCGTCGCCTTTCCAGCGTGTCTGGGGGGACCTCGACAGGCTCTCTCACACCAGCGTCCACGCGGGCGAGCGCTGCCGTCGACGTGGCCGGGGACCTCCCCTTTATAAGCGAGGCCCCGTGACCGGCTCCGGGAGACCTAGGGTTTTGATCCCCCCCCTCCAATTTCGCCGCCGCCGCTCCTCATCGACCGCTCGGGCCTCCCCTGTTCCGCCGTAGCTCAGGTGAGAAGAGACGAATTCGTCGCCGTCTTCACCCTCTCGCCGATCCCGTGCTTGCGCACGTTCTTCTCTGCGCTGATGCGCGTCTTCTCCTCCCCGCAGGTCCCAGCCTGGTGAAGAGGACCGCCTCCCCGTCGTCGACCCCGCCTCGGCCTTCTTCGTCTCCGGCGACGGCCGTCCTCCTTCCTCGTCTCCGCGGCATTCCACTCGTCAACGGGCCCCCCTAGGTGAGCTGGGACCTCTTCCCCTCTCAGTAGAGCTCGCCCGTTTTGCCCGCGTCGTGTGACCTGTTCCCTGTCCGCGGCGAGCGTCGCCGCCGAGCTTGCGTGGTCGCCATGGCTCGTGCGTGGCATGTGTGTGTGTAGCCGTGCGCTGCGAGTGCCGAGAGCACGGGTTTGGCAGCCAAGGCAGGCCCTTTGCGCGTGCGGAAGCAAGGGGGGCGTTGTCTGGACTTCTTCAGGCCGTCCCGCTGCCGTGTAGTTCTTCTTATCCTAGCGTCGCCGTCGTTGCTTCTCCGGCGAGGGTCTCATGAAGGAATATGGAGATGGGAGTCCCCTCTCCGTGCCGAGCCCCTCCGCGTGCCTGGTGTCGCGCTGTAGGTGTAGCTAGCCTCGCCGTAGTTTGCCGCCGTGCTCGGCCTGCGTCGTCAGGTTCAGAAAGCACCGAGCCGCGTCGTCTTCAGTCGAAGCTAGCGCCGCCGTCGTTCAACTTCCGGCCAGATCCCGACGCATGTGCGTGCGTGGATGTGCTAGCAGGGCCTCCCCAGTGGCCATCGTCGTCGTGCTGCCGCGTAGTGCTCGCTAGGCTCACCGGCGTTCGTCGCCGTGTTCGTCTGTCAGGCTAGCGGCTGTTTTCTTCAGAGTTTGGTGTAGGGGTGCAGTAACCTCACCTTTCTCTGCTTGCCAACTCTGTCGAGATTCGACGAGTAGTGCAGTGGCAAGGGGGGCTGTGGAGTTGGGGCACGGCCTGGGTTCGAATCCCAGCCGAGGGACCCCCTTTCTTTTTGTCTTTTCGTAATGGCATGGGCCTTTGCCCAGTGGGCCTGCAGGCTGGCCGGGATGGAGAAGAGAGGATGGGCCTGGCGCCCGAATCCAGCCCAGTGCCTGACGCCCAGCTTTTTTCCTTTTTCTTTTATGTTTTTCCCTTTTTCAAAAATTGATTTGAATTCAAATTCGAATATGTTTTGGACTTTTGATCTTTTCTGCCTCGAGCATATCATGCCATATATGGTTTTGGGGTAGAATTCCCCACTGGTCAGCATGGTGAAGTTAGATTTCCTGTTTGCCCCATTTAAAATTTAGAGTGCTGGCAAATTGCAATAAGGCCCCACATCTCCTTTAACCTGCAAAGTGTTTTGCAAAAATTCAAAGTGGGGCATGCCATATGGTTTTGGGGTAGAAAATTGCAGGGATTACAATGGTGATGCCCATGTGATGTTTTGTGCAACTCATGTGGACATGGTGTGGAACACCTAGCCATATCAACTTGTTTTCTTTGCCTTGCATTCTTTCAACTTCAGTGCATGCTGAATTCTGATCATCTGACCATTCCAAGTTTCGTTTCATGTCATCTTCAAATCTTTGCATCATCAAACCAGCCCCTAGCATATTGTCATATGCAATGTGGCTGGGTTCCTTTCTTTTGTTGCACCTTTCCGATGTCAAGTTCACCGACATCTCTCCGTCTCCGGAATCGAAGTTTTACTTCCACGTTGTAATTACTTTGTAAATTGTTGTTGTTGTTGTTTCATGCCATGTTTCCATGTTACTTACACCAAAATTAAGGCTAAGACTGAAGCCATTCAACGTAAATAAATTGCATATGAAGTTGTTGACGTGTCGTCACCACCTTCATTTAAATCTGACTAGATAGGGTCACATCATGTCTATTAAACTTGATCATACCATCTTTTCCCGCGCATTGCACCCATTGCTTACTTGTGTGCCTTTTCCTTGCCGGTACTTTACGTTAGCACCTGAGACTGCCGAGAAGACTTATGTGGAGGTTTCCGACACCGAGCCCGAGGACCCTGCTACGTCTGCTTCGACGACCGATTACCCTGGAAAGAGGAAGATTTATACCATTACTTGATACCTTTCTGCCTACCTACCTAGCTGTAGTCTAGAACGTTTGTTTGATCCTATCCACTTTTGATAGAGGCGAAGGTGTCCCGATGTTTCGATGAGATGGTGGAGATCGATTATGGTGGAGGCGACTTTCACGATCCGACTACGAACGTGCGAAGACGTTGCGCCTTAGCGATCGCTAAACCAACTCCGAGAGGTTATTGATCCCGCGGATGCACGATCAACCTGACCACGAAGGTCTAATTCCTGCAAGCAATCGAAGAACAAGCAAGAACTAAGAATTGCAATCTGGATATTGCGAATATAAGATGAATGATTACGAAAGTTGGGGTTCCAATGAGGTCTTGGCCTGGTCGGATGACACAAACGAAGAGCTCGAAGTTGCGGCTATGGCTAACTTAAATCTAATTAAAACCCAAGTCTAAACGACGCCCTAAGGGCTGTATATATGGGGGAACAGAGGGGATTTTCGTGACCCCTTGGAGGTGGGGTCCGAAAACAACCCTAACTCGGTTTCCCCACACATACGGACTCTAAAAACAGCCTATAAGGTGGTATTTCGAAATTACATGGGCCCAGCCCAATATTAAGGTGACGCAGCACCTATAATTGCCCTTGGACGAAAATAATGAAGTGGCATCTCGCGTATTTCGTCCAAGACTTCATGCGCGCCTTATGGTGGCTTCAAAGTGCGATAATCACCACGGGAAGCTCCGCTGTCCATTCCCGCGCGCGCACCTTCTTCTCCATGCTTGATCCCGCTCCAATGACCATCCTTCTTGTCCATGCTAGGTCCTTCATTCATAAGCAAAACAAAAGTATCTAATTTAGGCAGTATCATATGTTCATGAACAATAGAAGGATTCGCAAGAAACGAAAGTACCTGATAATTTAGTTGACGTGCACGAGCTCTAGTAACTGGTCCAATATGTGTAGTTGGTGAGGATATGGGTGTAACATTAGTAGGGATGTCCTCATCATCCTCCCCTTCTTGAATTGAAGTCGTCCTCGACGGAAGCTCATCATCTTCTCCCAAATAAGGCTTCAAATCTGCAATATTAAATGTGGGACTAACCCCAAAGGCTGCAGGTAGCTCAAGTTTATATGCATTATCATTAATTTTCTGCAAAACCTTAAAGGGACCATCAGCTCGAGGCATTAACTTAGACTTGCGCAAATCAGGAAACCTATCTTTACGTAGATGTAACCAAACAAGATCTCCGTGTTCAAACACAACATGCTTTCGACCCCTATCACCAGCAAGCTTGTATCTAGCATTCATGCGCTCAATGTTTTCTTTAGTTAACTCATGCAGTTTTAATATCAATTCAGCACGTTGCTTAGCATCAAAATTAACCTTCTCCGAAGATGGAAGAGGTAGCAAATCAATAGGTGCACGAGGTAGAAAACCATAAACAATCTCAAAAGGGCACATTTTAGTGGTAGAATGCAATGAACGATTATAAGCAAATTCAATATGAGGTAAACATTCTTCCCACAGTTTCAAGTTACTCTTTAAAACAGCCCTAAGCATAGTAGACAAAGTCCTATTGACTACTTCAGTTTGTCCATCAGTTTGGGGATGACATGTAGTACTAAAAAGTAGTTTAGTCCCCAACTTAGCCCATAAGCATCTCCAAAAATGGCTAAGAAACTTAGTATCACGATCCGAGACAATAGTATTGGGCACACCATGTAAGCGAATAATCTCACGAAAGAATAAATCAGCAACATTAGCAGCATCATCGCTTTTATGACATGGTATAAAATGTGCCATCTTAGAAAATCTATCCACGACAACAAATATGCTATCCCTCCCATTCTTTGTTCGAGGCAAGCCTAAAACAAAGTCCATGGATATGTCCTCCCACGGAACACTAGGTACAGGTAAAGGCATGTATAAACCATGAGGATTGAGTCGTGACTTAGCTTTTTGACATGTAGTGCAGCGAGCAACAAAACGCTCAACATCCCGTCTCATCTTTGGCCAAAAGAAATGTGTAGCAAGTACGTCCTCCGTCTTCTTCACGCCAAAGTGTCCCATTAATCCTCCTCCATGCGCCTCCTGCAACAACAAAAGACGAATAGAGCTAGCTGGAATGCATAGCTTGTTAGAACGGAACACAAATCCATCATTAAGCACAAACTTGTTCCATGTTCTACCCTCTCTACAATTCTGCAATACATCTTTAAATTCCGCATCATTTACGTATTGATCTTTGATTGTCTCTAAACCGAAAATCTTGAAGTCAAGTTGTGAAAGCATAGTATAACGACGAGACAAAGCATCAGCAATAATATTATCTTTCCCCTTCTTGTGTTTAATGACATAAGGGAAAGTCTCAATAAATTCAACCCACTTAGCATGTCTACGATTAAGTTTTGCTTGACTTCTTATGTGTTTCAAAGATTCATGATCAGAATGTATAACAAATTCTTTGGGCCATAAATAATGTTGCCAAGTTTCTAATGTCCGAACAAGAGCATATAATTCCTTATCATAAGTAGAATAGTTCAGACTAGGCCCACTCAATTTTTCAGAAAAGTAAGCAACAGGTTTAGCATCTTGTAATAACACACCTCCCAAACCAATCCCACTAGCATCGCATTCAAGCTCAAAAGTCTTATTAAAATCAGGAAGTTGGAGCAAAGGAGCATGTGTTAACTTATCTTTCAATACGGTGAAGGCTTCTTCCTGTGCGGTACCCCAAGTAAAAGGCACATCCTTGCGTGTAAGCTCATTGAGAGGTGCAGCAATGGTGCTGAAATCTCTCACAAAACGCCTATAGAATCCAGCGAGGCCAAGAAAACTCCTCACTTGTGTGACCGTTTTGGGCTGTGGCCAACTCTCAATCGCCTCGATCTTAGCTTTATCAACTTCAATTCCCTGCGGAGTAACAACATAGCCAAGAAACGATACTCGGTCGGTGCAAAAGGTGCACTTCCCAAGGTTACCAAACAAACGTGCATTACGTAGAGCAATAAAAACAGCACGTAAATGATCCAAATGTTCCTCCAAAGATTTGCTATAAATCAGTATATCATCAAAATAGACTACCAAAAATCGTCCAATGAAAGCACGTAAAACCTCGTTCATTAATCTCATGAAAGTGCTAGGTGCATTAGTTAACCCAAAAGGCATGACTAACCACTCATATAATCCAAACTTAGTTTTAAATGCCGTTTTCCATTCATCTCCTAATTTCATGCGAATTTGATGGTATCCACTACGCAAATCAACTTTGGAAAACATGGTAGAGCCACTTAATTCATCAAGCATATCATCTAACCTAGGAATAGGATGACGATAACGAATAGTAATATTATTAATGGCTCGACAATCAACACACATACGCCATGTTCCATCCTTTTTAGGCACTAATATAACAGGAACAGCACAAGGACTAAGGGATTCACGTATGTAACCTTTGTCGAGTAGCTCTTGTACTTGACGCTGAATCTCCTTTGTCTCCTCCGGATTGGTACGGTATGGCGCACGGTTGGGCAGTGAAGCACCGGGAATTAAGTCAATCTGATGCTCAATCCCTCGAATAGGTGGTAATCCCGGTGGTACGTCTTGTGGAAAGACGTCAATAAATTCCTGCAAAAGGTCAGTGACAACAGGAGGCAAAGAAGGAGGCAATTCCTCAAATGAAAACAAAGCTTCTTTGCACACAAAAGCATAGCACACATATTGACTAACATCCAAATCTGAAATATCAACTTTAGTAGCAAGCAAAGTTGGACTAGTCAATTTAATTTCATTAGACACAGCAGAAGAAGATTTGCTATTAGTCTTATGTTGATGAGGACATCCCTACTAATGTTACACCCATATCCTCACCAACTACACATATTGGACCAGTTACTAGAGCTCGTGCACGTCAACTAAATTATCAGGTACTTTCGTTTCTTACGAATCCTTCTATTGTTCATGAACATATGATACTGCCTAAATTAGATACTTTTGTTTTGCTTATGAATGAAGGACCTAGCATGGACAAGAAGGATGGTCATTGGAGCGGGATCAAGCATGGAGAAGAAGGTGCGCGCGCGGGAAAGGACAGCGGAGCTTCCAGTGGTGATTATCGCACTTTGAAGCCACCATAAGGCGCGCATGAAGTCTTGGACGAAATACGCGAGATGCCACTTCATTATTTTCGTCCAAGGGCAATTATAGGTGCTGCGTCACCTTAATATTGGGTTGGGCCCATGTAATTTCGAAATACCACCTTATAGGCTGTTTTTAGAGTCCGTATGTGTGGGGAAACCGAGTTAGGGTTGTTTTCGGACCCCACCTCCAAGGGGTCACGAAAATCCCCTCTGTTCCCCCATATATACAGCCCTTAGGGCGTCGTTTAGACTTGGGTTTTAATTAGATTTAAGTTAGCCATAGCTGCAACTTCGAGTTCTTCGTTTGTGTCGTCCGACCAGGCCAAGACCGCATTGGAACCCCAACTTCTGTTAATCTTTCATCTTATATTCGCAATATCCAGATTGCAATTCTTAGTTCTTGCTTGTTCTTCGATTGCTTGCAGGAATTGACCTTCGTGGTCAGGTTGATCGTGCATCCGCGGGATCAATAACCTCTCGGAGTTGGTTTAGCGATTGCTAAGGCGCAACGTCTTCGCACGTTCGTAGTCGGGTCGTGAAAGTCTACTCCACCAAAAATCGATCTCCATCCTCTCATCGAAACATCGGGACACCTTCGCCTCTATCATATGTTGTTGCTCAAATTCTTTGGCTGCTATCTCATTTTCACTCTTATTTTTCTCCTGTTTAGCTTTACTAGCTCTAGCAAGATCATCTTTCACAATTTGTTCAGGAGACATAGGAAGTAAAGCAATATTTTTATCCTGATGAACCAGAGTAAACTGATTTGTCCTACCATGGTGTACAACATTCCTATCAAATTGCCATGGTCTACCAAGTAAAAGAGAGCATGCTTGCATGGGTACCACATCACAATCAACATAATCAGCATATGCAGCAATGCTAAAGTGCACACGAACAGAACGCGTTACCTTAATCTTACCACTATTGTTAAACCACTGAATATAGTACGGATGGGGGTGTGGTCTTGTGGTGAGAGATAGCTTCTCCACCAACTCCATGCTAGCCAAGTTGTTGCAACTCCCTCCGTCAATGATGATGCGAACCGAACGTTCTTTCACCACTCCCTTTGTGTGGAACAAATTATGCCTCTGGTTTTGCTCGGCCTTCGTTACCTGCACACTTAACACACGTTGAGCAACCAAACTAGCATATTTATCTGCATCATCAGGAGCCATATACTCCATATCATGAGCATCATCATGGGCACCCTGTTCCTCATGAGCAATGAGGACTAAAGTCTCCTCATCATAGTCACTCGCTGACTCATACCCACCATCCGCCGTAATAATCATCACACGCTTGGAGGGACAGTCTTTTGCGAAGTGACCTCCACCTTGGCACCTGCGACATTTAATATCACGATCTCGTGTTTTCCCTGTGGAAGCCATGGATGAAGAAGAACTCGCCGCTGGACCACTCTGTGCACCCTTGAATGGTGGCGCTGACTGTTTTGGTGGCTCCCTGTAAGAATGAGCGGCTGAAGTAGAGGGTGGAGCAGCAGGACGTGTGGATGTAGAAGGTCCACGCGATGTCCATGATGTATTTCGTCCTGCAGAAAAGTTAGGTCTCGTAGCGGCCTGTCGATCCTGCACTTCACGTTCAGCTTTACAAGCAAGATGAAACAAACGAGTAATAGTAGCATAGTCCTTGTATTCTAGAATAGTTTGTATCTCCCTGTTTAAGCCACCTATGAAACGTGCAAACATAGCTTCATTATCCTCTACTAGGCCACATCTAATCAATCCAGTTTGTAATTCTTGATAATATTCCTCTACAGAATTTTTTCCTTGTCTCAAACGCTGTAATTTTTGTAGCAATTCACGTTGATAATAAGGAGGAACCCAGCGAGTACGCATAGCATCTTTTAAAGCAGCCCAAGTAGCTGGAATATTATTAGCATGCAATCTACAATGTTCAGACCACCAAATAGATGCAAAACCCGTGAATTCACAAACAGCAGCAGTAACACGTCTATTCTCAGGATATTGTAAACATGTAAAGCGTTGTTCAGTTTCTAACTCCCAAGTAAGATAAGCATCAGGAATATATCTACCCTCAAACGGCTTAAGATTCAATTTAAGTTTAGGCACATGTTCATCATCGCGTACCTGAGGGGGTGGTTGGTGTCGACCGTGGCGAATGTTGGGACGTGGACGTCCAGCTGGCTGTTCATAGGCCGCTTCTTGTTCCACCTCCTCCTCGTAATCACCCTCGTAGTTGTCGTCCTGGCCGACGTCAGAGGCAGCAGCAGCAGTAACTGCAGCAGCAGCAGCAGGAGCACCAGCAGCTTGTCCGCCCGGAAACAGAATACGTCGTGCACGTCGTGGTGGCGGTGGCTGTGCTGGAGCGGCCGCAGGCTGTATAGGTAAGCGTGCGAGCAACTCAGTAAACTTGGCGTCGAGCTTGGTGTCGATCATCTTCTCCACACCATCAATCGCCTCTGTAAATCTGTTCTCGATGTCATTCACCTGTTCAGACATCATTTGTGCAAATTTATCATGTAATGCTTTGTTTGTCATATTCTCCCAATCAGGTGCATCCCGCGCCACTTCATCATGGGATCCTGGCATGGTTAGCAGAAATAGAAAACACACAGAAGTATGATCCTACTTCGACTAATGGGATGTGGGGTGGTGGAAAGCACAAATCCGTCAAGCTTTTCTTCAGTTCTTACCGATTCTTACCTAGCAGCAGGTGGTGATGTACAACCAACGGGTCAAAACTCTCAGAGATGTGGTAGAGCGATGGCCAGGAGGTGTCAACCGCACGAAGTAGAATATATGTGGAGCTGTAGGTAGGTTTGACAAATATGGTAGCAAAAAGCTCAACAGTAATCAAAACAGAGATGCAAAGTTGAATAAACACTCAACGTCGGTACTGTGCTGATCCTAGGCTAGACCGTACTAGAGACGCGAGCCTAAAACACCAACGAAAGCACGGCGCGGCACGTAATCAACTGAGAAGCACACTCTGAATTTTTTTTTTCTCTTTTTTTTTTTTTTTTTTTTTTTGCTTTTTTTTTTTTGCGATGCGGGACTGCGGTGGCTGAAAAAGTGCGAAAAAATCACTATGGTGGCGAACGTCTCAAAATGAGTTTCTGGACCTAAGGAACGTATGGGCACGAAATTTTTTCACCCCTGAAATTTTTGGCCTAAAAACTGGTCTGAAAAGCGTGCCAGACTTTTTTTTTTTTTTTTTTTTTTTGGGAAATCACCCCCCTTCTCTGGACGGAAAAAGTTTGGTGAAATCCGACTCTAACAACTCAAAACTAATCTGGCTACAGAGAGATCAGGATCCTTACTGATGGTGGAACTCAACTCGGACTCGTGAGACGTGGTGGTGTATATGGACTCTGCTTGGCGGAACGTGGTGGTGTATCTGGACTTGGATTGGCGGAACGTGGTAGGATGACTACTGTGCGGCGGCGACGTGGCAAACTGTGATCAGAACTCGAAACTCTAAGGGAACTAGACGCTAAGATCAGCAACTTGACACAACGATGCAACCGTAAATTCAGCAAAGCAAGTACTGAAAAGAAAACTGGACAAAGGCTAGGACTGTCTTGGGACGTGATGATCTAACCCTAATTTTTTTTGTTGGCTTTTTCGTGGACTGTAGGTATGAAGAACAGAACCAATCTAGACTATGAAAACTGGTAAATCTCACCGAGCAACCTGGAAATCTGATACCACTTGATAGAGGCGAAGGTGTCCCGATGTTTCGATGAGATGGTGGAGATCGATTATGGTGGAGTAGACTTTCACGACCCGACTACGAACGTGCGAAGACGTTGCGCCTTAGCGATCGCTAAACCAACTCCGAGAGGTTATTGATCCCGCGGATGCACGATCAACCTGACCACGAAGGTCAAATTCCTGCAAGCAATCGAAGAACAAGCAAGAACTAAGAATTGCAATCTGGATATTGCGAATATAAGATGAAAGATTACGAAAGTTGGGGTTCCAATGAGGTCTTGGCCTGGTCGGATGACACAAACGAAGAGCTCGAAGTTGCAGCTATGGCTAACTTAAATCTAATTAAAACCCAAGTCTAAACGACGCCCTAAGGGCTGTATATATGGGGGAACAGAGGGGATTTTCGTGACCCCTTGGAGGTGGGGTCCGAAAACAACCCTAACTCGGTTTCCCCACACATACGGACTCTAAAAACTGCCTATGAGGTGGTATTTCGAAATTACATGGGCCCAGCCCAATATTAAGGTGACGCAGCACCTATAATTGCCCTTGGACGAAAATAATGAAGTGGCATCTCGCGTATTTCGTCCAAGACTTCATGCGCGCCTTATGGTGGCTTCAAAGTGCGATAATCACCACGGGAAGCTCCGCTGTCCTTTCCCGCGCGCGCACCTTCTTCTCCATGCTTGATCCCGCTCCAATGACCATCCTTCTTGTCCATGCTAGGTCCTTCATTCATAAGCAAAACAAAAGTATCTAATTTAGGCAGTATCATATGTTCATGAACAATAGAAGGATTCGCAAGAAACGAAAGTACCTGATAATTTAGTTGACGTGCACGAGCTCTAGTAACTGGTCCAATATGTGTAGTTGGTGAGGATATGGGTGTAACATTAGTAGGGATGTCCTCATCAATCATCAGGAGCCATATACTCTATATCATGAGCATCATCATGGGCACCCTGTTCCTCATGAGCAATGAGAACTAAAGTCTCCTCATCATAGTCACTCGCTGACTCATACCCACCATCCGCCGTAATAGTCATCACACGCTTGGAGGGACAGTCTTTTGAGAAATGACCTCCACCTTGGCACCTGCGACATTTAATATCACGATCTCGTGTTTGCCCTGTGGAAGCCATGGATGAAGAAGAACTCGCCGCTGGACCACTTTGTGCACCCTTGAATGGTGGCGCTGGCTGTTTTGGTGGCTCCCTGTAAGAATGAGCGGCTGAAGTAGATGGTGGTGCAGCAGGACGTGTGGATGTAGAAGCTCCACGCGATGTCCATGATGTATTTCGTCCTGCAGAAAAGTTAGGTCTCGTAGTGGCCTGTCGATCCTGCACTTCACGTTCAGCTTTACAAGCAAGATGAAACAAACGAGTGATAGTAGCAAAGTCCTTGTATTCTAGAATAGTTTGTATCTCCCTGTTTAAACCACCCATAAAACGTGCAAGCATAGCTTCATTATCCTCTACTAGGCCACATCTAATCAATCCAGTTTGTAATTCTTGATAATATTCCTCTACAGAATTTTTTCCTTGTCTCAAACGCTGTAATTTTTGTAACAATTCACGTTGATAATAAGGAGGAACCCAGCGAGTACGCATAGCATCTTTTAAAGCAGCCCAAGTAGTTGGAATATTATTAGCATGCAATCTACAATGTTCAGACCACCAAATAGATGCAAATCCCGTGAATTCACAAACAGCAGCAGTAACACGTCTATTCTCAGGATATTGTAAACATGTAAAGCGTTGTTCAGTTTCTAACTCCCAAGTAAGATAAGCATCAGGAATATATCTACCCTCAAACGGCTTAAGATTCAATTTCAGTTTAGGCACATGTTCATCATCGCGTACCTGAGGGGGTGGTTGGTGTCGACCGTGGCGAATGTTGGGACGTGGACGTCCAGCTGGCTGTTCATAGGCCGCTTCCTGTTCCACCTCCTCCTCGTAATCACCCTCGTAGTTGTCGTCCTGGCCGACGTCAGAAGCAGCAGCAGCAGGTACTGCAGCAGCAGGAGGAGCACCAATACCAGCAGCTTGTCCTCTCGGAAACAGAATCCGTCGTGCACGTGGTTGTGACGGTGGCTGTGGCTGTGCTGGAGCAGCAGCAGGCTGTGTAGGTAGGCGTGCGATCAACTCAGTAAACTTGGCGTCGAGCTTGGTGTCGATCATCTTTTCCACGCCATCAATTGCCTCTGTAAATCTGGTCTCGATGTCATTCACCTGTTCAGACATCATTTGTGCAAATTTATCATGTAGCTCCTTGTTTGTCATGTTCTCCCAATCGGGTGCATCCCGCGCCACTTCATCATGTGATCCTGGCATGGTTAGCAGAAATAGAAAACACACAGGAATATGATCCTACTTCTACTAATGGGATGTGGGATGGTGGAAAGCACAAATCCGTCAAGCTTTTCTTTCGTTCTTACCGATTCTTACCTAGCAGCAGGTGGTGATGTACAACCAACGGGTTAAAACTCTCAGAGATATGGTGGAGCGATGGCCAGGAGGTGTCAAACGCACGATGTAGAATATATGTGGAGCTGTAGGAAGGCTGACAAGTATGGTAGCAAAAGCTCAACAGTAATCAAAACAGAGATGCAAAGCTGAATAAACACTCAACGTCGGTACTGTGCTGATCCTAGGCTAGACCGTACTAGAGACGCGAGCCTAAAACACCAACGAAAGCACGGCGCGGCACGTAAACAACTGAGAAGCACACTCTGAATTTTTTTTTCTCTCTCTTTTTTTTTTTTGCTCTTTTTTTTTGCGATGCGGGACTGCGGTGGCTGAAAAAGTGCGAAAAAATCACTATGGTGGCGAACGTCTCAAAATGAGTTTCTGGACGTAAGGAACGTATGGGCACGAAAAATTTTTACCCCTGAAAATTTTGGCCTAAAAACTGCTCTGGAAAGCGTGCCAGATTTTTTTTTTTGCTAATCACCCCCCTTCTCTGTACGGAAAAAGTTTGATGAAAACCGACTCTAACAACTGAAAACTAATCTGGCTATAGAGAGATCAGGAACCGTACTGATGGTGGAACTCAACTCGGACTCGTGAGACGTGGTGGTGTATATGGACTCTGCTTGGCGGAACGTGGTGGTGTATCTGGACTCGGATTAGCGGAACGTGGTAGGATGACTACTTGTGCGGCGGCGACGTGGCAAACTGTGATCAGAACTCGAAACTCTAAGGGAACTAGACACTAAGATCAGCAACTTGACACAACGATGCAACCGTAAATTCAACAAAGCAAGTACTGAAAAGAAAACTGGACAAAGGCTAGGACTGTCTTGGGACGTGATGATCTAACCCTAATTTTTTTTGTTGGCTTTTTCGTGGACTGTAGTTATGAAGAACAGAACCAATCTAGACTATGAAAACTGGTAAATCTCACCGAGCAACCTGGAAATCTGATACCACTTGATAGAGGCGAAGGTGTCCCGATGTTTCGATGAGATGATGGAGATCGATTTTGGTGGAGTAGACTTTCAGGACCCGACTACGAACGTGCGAAGACGTTGCGCCTTAGCAATCGCTAAACCAACTCCGAGAGGTTATTGATCCCGCGGATGCACGATCAACCTGACCACGAAGGTCAATTCCTGCAAGCAATCGAAGAACAAGCAAGAACTAAGAATTGCAATCTGGATATTGCGAATATAAGATGAAAGATTAACAGAAGTTGGGGTTCCAATGCGGTCTTGGCCTGGTCGGACGACACAAACGAAGAACTCGAAGTTGCGGCTATGGCTAACTTAAATCTAATTAAAACCCAAGTCTAAACGACGCCCTAAGGGCTGTATATATGGGGGAACAGAGGGGATTTTCGTGACCCCTTGGAGGTGGGGCCCGAAAACAACCCTAACTCGGTTTCCCCACACATACGGACTCTAAAAACAGCCTATAATGTGGTATTTCGAAATTACATGGGCCCAGCCCAATATTAAGGTGACGCAGCACCTATAATTGCTCTTGGACGAAAATAATGAAGTGGCATCTCGTGTATTTCGTCCAAGCCTTCACGCATGCCTTATGGTGGCTTCAAAGTGCGAAAATCCCCACTGGAAGCTCCATTGTTATTTCCCGCGCGCGCACCTTCTTCTCCATGCTTGATCCCGCTCCAATGACCATCCTTCTTGTCCATGCTAGGTCCTTCATTCATAAGCAAAACAAAAGTATCTAATTTAGGCAGCATCATATGTTCATGAACATTAGAAGGATTCGCAAGAAACGAAAGTACCTGATAATTTAGTTGACGTGCACGTGCTCTAGTAACTGGTCCAGTATGTGTAGTTGGTGAAGATGTGGGTGTAACATTAGTAGAGATGTCCTCATCACCAATCAAACCCATGTCCCTCGACATGAGCTTGGAACACTGGTGTCTAGCAAAAGTCATGTCGCTGCAGGTCTTACAGTGATCAATTGCCGCCAGTAAAGTTCGTAGCCTAGGCGCGTCCGCCCGGCTTTTTCTATCATGCATGCGCTTGGAAAAGGTTGGGAGTGAAATCGCTCTTCGGCAAGTCCCAGCCCGGCCAATCTTCGCAGCGGGTTATTACCTACACGCTAAGCTTGCGTGGCATCTGGGCACAGTGTATCGTGTTCCAGGAACACGTATTCCTATTGAGGCTCGGAGCCTAGTAGATAATGCACCCACTTGGAATAAACAATCAAGTGGGTGGTTTTAGCGGTCACTCGTGGAGCTTCTCCGAGTGCTCGGGTGTACAGGGATATTTGCTCGGGAGGTCTTCGAGTGCTTGAGTATATAGAGTTTTGCGAGTAATCACTCGAATATCGCTTTTGCTCTCGCGGTGAGGGAGCACCCGATACTCCAGGACCGCTCGATCTGGCGAGTGCAGGTCTGCTCATCTTGCGTCATGGTGAGGGAGCACCTGAAACTCTCATGGGTGTGAGTGATCACTTGATGAGGACATCTCTACTAATGTTACACCCACATCTTCACCAACTACACATACTGGACCAGTTACTAGAGCACGCGCACGTCAACTAAATTATCAGGTACTTTTGTTTCTTGCGAATCCTTCTAATGTTCAGGAACATACGATGCTGCCTAAATTAGATACTTTTTTTTGTCTTATGAATGAAGGACCTAGCATGGATAAGAAGGATGGTCATTGGAGCGGGATCAAGCATGGAGAAGGAGGTGTGCGCGCGGGAAAGGACAATGGAGCTTCCAGTGGTGATTTTCGCACTTTGAGGCCACCATAAGGCGTGCATGAAGACTTGGACGAGAGACACAAGGCGCCACATTAATATTTTCGTCCAAGGGTTATTATAGGTGCTGCGTCACCTTATTATTGGGCCAGGCCCATGTAATTTCGAAATACACTTAATAGGCTATTTGTTAGAGTCCGTATGTGTGGGGAAACCGAGTTAGGGTTGTTTTCGGACCCCTCCTCCAAGGGGCCACGAAATTTCCCTCTGTTCCCCCATATATACAACCCTTAGGGCGTCGTTTAGACTTGGGTTTTAATTAGATTTAAGTTAGCCATAGCCGCAACTTCGAGCTCTTCGTTTGTGTCATCCGACCAGGCCAAGACCTCATTGGAACCCCAACTTTCGTAATCATTCATCTTATATTCGCAATATCCAGATTGCAATTCTTAGTTCTTGCTTGTTCTTCGATTGCTTGCAGGAATTAGACCTTCGTGGTCAGGTTGATCGTGCATCCGCGGGATCAATAACCTCTCGGAGTTGGTTTAGCGATCGCTAAGGCGCAACGTCTTCGCACGTTCGTAGTCGGATCGTGAAAGTCGTCTCCACCATAATCGATCTCCACCATCTCATCGAAACATCGGGACACCTTCGCCTTTATCAAGTGGTATCAGATTTCCAGGTTGCTCGGTGAGATTTACCAGTTTTCGTAGTCTAGATTGGTTCTGTTCTTCATACCTACAGTCCACGAAAAAGCCAACAAAAAAAAATTAGGGTTAGATCATCACGTCCCAAAACAGTCCGAGCCTTTGTCCAGTTTTCTTTACAGTAGTTTGCTTTTTTGAATTTGCGGTTGCATCGTTGTGTCGAGTTGCTGATCTTAGCGTCTAGTTCCCTTAGAGTTTCGAGTTCTGATCACAGTTTGTCACACCGCCGCCGCACAGTAGTACACCGCCACGTTTACGCCAATCCGAGTCCATATACAGCACCACGACCTACCAATCCGAGTTGAGTTCCATCACCTGTTCGGTTTGTGACCTCTCCGTAGCCAGATTAGTTTTGAGTTGATTAGAGTCGGATTTCACCAATCTTTTGTCGTACGTAGAAGGAGGTGATTTCCAAAAAAAATAAAAAAATAAAAAAAGGGGAGGATGATGAGGACATGACTACCATAGTTACAGCCACAACCCCTGCTAATATACCTACTAGAGCAATTACTAGAGATCGTGCACACCAATTAAATTATCAGGTACTTTCGCTTCTTGGTAATGTTTCTAATGTTCATGTGAATATGATGCTGCCTAACGTCGATTCATTTCTGTTGCTGACAAATGAAGGACCTAGCATGGACAAGAAGGATGAGCATTGGAGCATGTTCAAGCATGAAGATGACGAGGACATATTTATCATGGATATGACCATTAATTCCTCTATATTTGATCAAGAAATGAAGTCAATACAAAGGGGCATGATTGTGTGCTGTACAAGAAGTTATTTCACGTCACTTTTGGCCCAAGAGAAGATAGAGACCAAGTCTTTCACGTCATGGACTCAGATTCGGACTGCAGATATATACCCAACTTCAAACAGCCGCCGTTTCTACATACGAACTCCAAATTGGGTGATTCTTTTTTTGGTGATAGCTTATCTCGTCTAGTTTCCAACGCAATTGGTTTCACCTTCAAATTCCTTCGGAGCGTGGAGATATTGCGAAAACGGTGCGACCCAGCAGCAGAATCCGAATCAAAGTCCAACTCAATAGGTGTTGCATCACCTCCACATGGGCCCAAGTGCCTTGTACGACCTAGGTTTAGTTTTAGGACTCCTTGGGACGTGCTTCCACCCCCTTGGCCTCCACCCTTTAGTCCTATATAAGTAGATCAACCCCTAGGGTTTTTCTTTGGATTTCTTTTAGTTAAAAAGACTGCTTGGCTAATTGCTGCATCTTCGTGTACTCGGTTTGTGTCCAACGACCAGATCAAGACCGCTTTCGGAATCCCAACTTTATTCATACCTCATCTACATATTCGCAATATTCAGATTGCTTTATCATAGTTCTTGCTGGTTCTTCGATTGCTTGCAGGCACTAGACCTTCGTGGTCAGGTTGATCGTGCTCCGGCGTGGTCAATAACCCTCCGGAGATTGGTTTAGCGATTGCTAAGGCGCGACGTCGTTGCACGTTCGTAGTCGGATCGTCAAAGTCGTCTCCACCAAAACGATAGTTATCTCTCATCGAAAGATCGGGACACCCCGCCTCTATCAAGTGGTATCAGAGCATATATTAGATCTATTTTTTTTATCACCTATCATCCACACAAAAAGCCATAAAAATAGGATTAGATCATCATATCCAAACCAATCTGAGACTTCGCAATTTTCTTTTCGGTGCTTTGCTTTATTGAATTATCGGTTGCATCGTCGTGTTCAGTTGCTGGTCTTAGTATCTAGTCCTTTAGAGTTTCGAGTTCTGTTCACGTTAGTCACCGCCGCCGCTGCACCATCATCCCATCCGCTGCCTACTTCTACCATCCACCATAGAAAAAGAGAGAAAAAGAGTTGAAAAAAGAGAGAAAAAAGAAAAGGAAAAAAAGAAAGAAAAAAGGAAAAAAGAGAAAAAAGAAGAAAAAAAATCGGATCTATCTCTAGTTGAACTCGTATTTGAAATCTCGTCGGAATCAGGTTTGAGCAGTGTCCACTAAAACGGGCATAACTTTGTCATCCAAAGTCCGTTTTGGCTCCACGAGTACTCAAATTAAAGATAATTCCGAGCCACTTCTAAATAGTTCTGGAGCTAGTGTGTTATTTAAAACTCCAGATCGGCTTCTAAGACGGACTTTTTGACCTCTAAAGTTTCCGAACACAGTTTTTGTCAGATTTCGGGCTGATTCTCAATTTTTTTGACACCTCATTCGAACTCTAAATTGAGTGATTCTTATTGCGTCGGAAAGCTTAAGTCAGTGCCCTATGGGAGTAAAAATATAAAAAAATAGCAAATATAATTCAGAGGAAACTTGTAGCGAGAATATTGGTGTATCTTGATTTGGAGCCTATTTTCACCATTATCTTTGCTCTGTTGATGATCTTCACATATATCTTGCTATTCAGAGCTACTTCATATCATTCATTGCTGCTAGTTGTGCTACGCCGTGACCACATTAGTGTTCTAGGCTCGCGTCTCTAGTCCGGTCTAGACTAGGACCAGCACAGTATAGTCGTTGAGCGTTAATTCAATTTTGCATCTCTGAATTGATTATTGCTGATATTTTTGCCACCATATTAAAGCCTTCCAAGCTCCACATATTTCTACATCGTGTATACGTGTGTTCACCTGGCAATCGCTCTACTTAATCTTTGGAGTTCTTTGACACCGTTGGTTGCCGATCACCACCTGCTGCATGGTAAGAACTAGTAAGACATTGATATTTGCTATCCTGTGAGCGTTTTACCACCACATCCTAGTAGTTCATAGGGACATATACTTGTGATTTGTTTTTTGTTTTCTACTAATCATGGCAGGTTCTGGAGTTAGATCTTCTTGGGCGGCAACTATAGTTGGAGATTTGCCACCACCTACAACTACACAACAGTCACTGCAAAAGGTAAACACACATAAGCATGCACATGATCAGGTTATTGTTTCTATACCACACTTTCATGGACGTCTAAGACCTGATTTATACATTGAGTGGGAGTTTGAAATAAATGATATATTTGTTTCCCATAATTTTCTTGACCATAAGAAAGTAAAAACTGCAATTAGTGCTTTCAAAGATTTTGCTTCTATTTGGTGGAATGAATATTGTAGTTTATATCCTGATTATATACCTAATACTTGGAATGATCTCAAACTTGCTATGCGATATAGATTTGTTCCCTCTTATTATACTCGTGACAAGGTTAGGAAATTAAAAAAATTTAAACAAGGTACTAAAACTGTTTCAGAATATTATCATGCTTTAGAAACTACATTCGTGCATTCTCTTTTAGAGGAAAGTGAAGAATATTTCATGGACATATTTTGGGAAGGTTTAAACCGTGACATTCAGGATATCCTAATTCATGAAAAGTGTTATCCTATGGATCGTTTGTTTCGTCTTGCTTGTAAAGCTGAACAGGAAATCGACAGACGTGTTGCCCAGAAGACGAACAAGCGGAATGTGCAAATACCACAAGTTGAGAAGGTTGTTCCTTCAACCACTATGAGCACTACCATAACCACATCAATTGTCGTAAGCACTCCAATATCTGATCTATCATCACAAAAAGGTAATGACAAAGGTATGGATCTTTCCCCTCCACATGAGAACCTTGCTGATTTAAAAGCAACATGTGTTGAGCTATCAAGTAGTTTCATCACACAACCAATTTTCGAGAATGTCATAACTTCACATGAAGATGTTGCTTGCCTAATAGACTTTAATACATCATGTCTTGAGTTACCTGTTGATTTGAGCACACCATCTATTTTGGATAATCATGTTACTATTATGAAACTGCCAATTCTTAATCATTTTGATATGACCTCTAATCTTGGTGATGATTCTGCGTCGAATGACTTGTTGCATGACTACTTAGTTAAGCCTGTTGTAGCATGCCCTTCGAAAAACATTAATGTTTCTTCACCGGTATTGGGATGGTTTAATGATGAGCATTGTACATCTTTAGATATGAATAAGAGCTTCACTTATATATGCAAATTGAGTTGCAATACTTTCATGTTGTTTATGTATTGTGATGATCATATATGTTTATATTTCACGACATACGAAAGTTACTCATATATACATGTGCTACATGTCCAAAAACTAAGGGAAGTAAGAATGGATGACATATATATATACAACATGTACACCTTGTCTCTTTTGTTAGCCACATTTCAGATTAAGAAACGCCGGGGACGGCTTTATTTTCAAGAAGGGGAGGATGATGAGGACATGACTACCATAGTTACAGCCACAACCCCTGCTAATATACCTACTGGAGCAATTACTAGAGATCGTGCACACCAATTAAATTATCAGGTACTTTCACTTCTTGATAATGTTTCTAATGTTCATGTGAATATGATGCTGCCTAACGTCGATATATTTCTGTTGCTGAGAAATGAAGGACCTAGCATGGACAAGAAGGATGAGCATTGGAGCATGTTCAAGCATGAAGATGACGAGGACATATTTATCATGGATATGACCATTAATTCCTCTATATTTGATCAAGAAATGAAGTCAATACAAAGGGGCATGATTGTGTGCTGTACAAGAAGTTATTTCACGTCACTTTTGGCCCAAGAGAAGATAGAGACCAAGTCTTTCACGTCATGGACTCAGATTCGGACTACAGATATATACCCAACTTCAAACAGCTGCCGTTTCTACATACGAACTCCAAATTGGGTGATTCTTTTTTTTGGTGATAGCTTATCTCGTCTAGTTTCCAACGCAATTGGTTTCACCTTCAAATTCCTTCGGAGCGTGGAGATATTGCGAAAACGGTGCGACCCAGCAGCAGAATCCGAATCAAAGTCCAACTCAATAGGTGTTGCATCACCTCCACATGGGCCCAAGTGCCTTGTACGACCTAGGTTTAGTTTTAGGACTCCTTGGGACGTCCTTCCACCCCCTTGGCCTCCACCCTTTAGTCCTATATAAGTAGATCAACCCCTAGGGTTTTTCTTTGGATTTCTTTTAGTTAAAAAGACTGCTTGGCTAATTGTTGCATCTTCGTGTACTCGGTTTGTGTCCAACGACCAGATCAAGACCGCTGTCGGAATCCCAACTTTATTCATACCTCATCTACATATTCGCAATATTCAGATTGCTTTATCATAGTTCTTGCTGGTTCTTCGATTGCTTGCAGACACTAGACCTTCGTGGTCAGGTTGATCGTGCTCCGGCGTGGTCAATAACCCTCCGGAGATTGGTTTAGCGATTGCTAAGGCGCGATGTCGTTGCACGTTTGTAGTCGGATCGTCAGAGTCGTCTCCACCAAATCGATAGTTATCTCTCATCGAAAGATCGGGACACCCCGCCTCTATCACAACTCCACATATATTCTACATCGTGCTTTTTGACACCTCCTGGCCATCGCTCTACCACATCTCTGAGAGTTTTGACCCGTTGGTTGTACATCACCACCTGCTGCTAGGTAAGAATCGGTAAGAACTAAAGAAAAGCTTGACGGATTTGTGCTTTCCACCAGCCCACATCCCATTAGTAGAAGTAGGATCATACTTCTGTGTGTTTTCTATTTCTGCTAACCATGCCAGGATCCCATGATGAAGTGGCGCGGGATGCACCTGATTGGGAGAATATGACAAAAAAAGCATTACATGATAAATTTGCACAAATGATGTCTGAACAGGTGAACGACATCGAGAACAGATTTACAGAGGCGATTGATGGTGTGGAGAAGATGATCGACACCAAGCTCGACGCCAAGTTTACTGAGTTGCTCGCACGCCTACCTATAAAGCCTGCGGCCGCTCCAGCACAGCCACCGCCACCACGACGTGCACGACGTATTCTGTTTCCGGGCGGACAAGCTGCTGGTGCTCCTGCTGCTGCTGCAGTTACTGCTGCTGCTGCCTCTGACGTCGGCCAGGACGACAACTACGAGGGTGATTACGAGGAGGAGGTGGAACAAGAAGCGGCCTATGAACAGCCAGCTGGACGTCCACGTCCCAACATTCGCCACGGTCGACACCAACCAACCCCTCAGGTACGCGATGATGAACATGTGCCTAAACTTAAATTGAATCTTAAGCCGTTTGAGGGTAGATATATTCCTGATGCTTATCTTACTTGGGAGTTAGAAACTGAACAACGCTTTACATGTTTACAATATCCTGAGAATAGACGTGTTACTGCTGCTGTTTGTGAATTCACGGGTTTTGCATCTATTTGGTGGTCTGAACATTGTAGATTGCATGCTAATAATATTCCAGCTACTTGGGCTGCTTTAAAAGATGCTATGCGTACTCGCTGGGTTCCTCCTTATTATCAACGTGAATTGCTACAAAAATTACAGCGTTTGAGACAAGGAAAAAATTCTGTAGAGGAATATTATCAAGAATTACAAACTGGATTGATTAGATGTGGCCTAGTAGAGGATAATGAAGCTATGTTTGCACGTTTTATAGGTGGCTTAAACAGGGAGATACAAACTATTCTAGAATACAAGGACTATGCTACTATTACTCGTTTGTTTCATCTTGCTTGTAAAGCTGAACGTGAAGTGCAGGATCGACAGGCCGCTACGAGACCTAACTTTTCTGCAGGATGAAATACATCATGGATATCGCGTGGACCTTCTACATCCACACGTCCTGCTGCACCACCATCTACTTCAACCGCTCATTCTTACAGGGAGCCACCAAAACAGCCAGCGCCACCATTCAAGGGTGCACAGAGTGGTCCAGCAGCGAGTTCTTCTTCATCCATGGCTTCCACAGGGCAAACACGAGATCGTGATATTAAATGTCGCAGGTGCCAAGGTGGAGGTCACTTCGCAAAAGACTGTCCCTCCAAGCGTGTGATGATTATTACGGCGGATGGTGGGTATGAGTCAGCGAGCGACTATGATGAGGAGACTTTAGTTCTCATTGCTCACGAGGAACAGGGTGCCCATGATGATGCTCATGATATAGAGTATATGGCTTCTGATGATGCAGATCAATATGCTAGTTTGGTTGCTCAACGTGTGTTAAGTGTGCAGGTATCGAAGGTCGAGCAAAACCAGAGGCATAATTTGTTCCACACAAAGGGAGTGGTGAAAGAACGTTCGGTTCGCATCATCATTGACGGAGGGAGTTGCAACAACTTGGCGAGCATGGAGTTGGTGGAGAAGCTATCTCTCACCACAAGACCACACCCCCATCCGTACTATATTCAGTGGTTTAACAATAGTGGTAAGATTAAGGTAACGCGTTTTGTTCGTGTGCACTTTAGCATTGCTGCATATGTTGATTATGTTGATTGTGATGTGGTACCCATGCAAGCATGCTCTCTTTTACTTGGTAGACCATGGCAATTTGATAGGAATGTTGTACACCATGGTAGGACAAATCAGTTTACTCTAGTTCATCAGGATAAAACTATTGCTTTACTTCCTATGTCTCCTGAACAAATTGTGAAAGATGATCTTGCTAGAGCTAGTAAAGCTAAACAGGAGAAAAATAAGAGTGAAAATGAGATAGCAGCTACAGAATTTGAGCAACAACATAAGACTAATAGCAAATCTTCTTCTGCTGTTTCTAATGAAATTAAATTGACTAGTCCAACTTTGCTTGCTACTAAGGTTGATATTTCGGATTTGGATGTTAGTCAATATGTGTGCTATGCTTTTGTGTGCAAAGAAGCTTTGTTTTCATTGGAGGAATTGCCTCCTTCTTTGCCTCCTGTTGTCACTGACCTTTTGCAGGAGTTTATTGACGTCTTTCCACAAGACGTACCACCGGGATTACCACCTATTCGAGGGATTGAGCATCAGATTGACTTAATTCCCGGTGCTTCGCTGCCCAACTGTGCGCCATACCGTACCAATCCGGAGGAGACGAAGGAGATTCAGCGTCAAGTACAAGAGCTACTCGACAAAGGTTACATACATGAATCCCTTAGTCCTTGTGTTGTTCCTGTTATATTAGTGCCTAAAAAGGATGGAACTTGGCGTATGTGTGTTGATTGTAGAGCCATTAATAATATTACTATTCGTTATCGTCATCCTATTCCTAGGTTAGATGATATGCTTGATGAATTAAGTGGCTCTACCATGTTTTCCAAAGTTGATTTGCGTAGTGGATACCATCAAATTCGCATGAAATTAGGGGATGAATGGAAAACGGCATTTAAAACTAAGTTTGGATTATATGAGTGGTTAGTCATGCCTTTTGGGTTAACTAATGCACCTAGCACTTTCATGAGATTAATGAACGAGGTTTTACGTGCTTTCATTGGACGATTTGTGGTAGTCTATTTTGATGATATACTGATTTATAGCAAATCTTTGGAGGAACATTTGGATCATTTACGTGCTGTTTTTATTGCTCTACGTAATGCACGTTTGTTTGGTAACCTTGGGAAGTGCACCTTTTGCATCGACCGAGTATCGTTTCTTGGCTATGTTGTTACTCCGCAGGGAATTGAAGTTGATAAAGCCAAGATCGAGGCGATTGAGAGTTGGCCGCAGCCCAAAACGGTCACACACGTGAGGAGTTTTCTTGGCCTCGCTGGATTCTATAGGCGTTTTGTGAGAGATTTCAGGACCATTGCTGCACCTCTCAATGAGCTTACACGCAAGGATGTGCCTTTTACTTGGGGTACCGCACAGGAAGAAGCCTTCACGGTATTGAAAGATAAGTTAACACATGCTCCTTTGCTCCAACTTCCTGATTTTAATAAGACTTTTGAGCTTGAATGCGATTCTAGTGGGATTGGTTTGGGAGGTGTGTTATTACAAGATGCTAAACCTGTTGCATACTTTTCTGAAAAATTGAGTGGGCCTAGTCTGAACTATTCTACTTATGATAAGGAATTATATGCTCTTGTTCGGACATTAGAAACTTGGCAACATTATTTATGGCCCAAAGAATTTGTTATACATTCTGATCATGAATCTTTGAAACACATAAGAAGCCAAGCAAAACTTAATCGTAGACATGCTAAGTGGGTTGAATTTATTGAGACTTTCCCTTATGTCATTAAACACAAGAAGGGGAAAGATAATATTACTTTCACAACTTGACTTCAAGATATTCGGTTTAGAGACACTCAAAGATCAATATGTACATGATGCGGAATTTAAAGATGTATTGCAGAATTGTAGAGAGGGTAGAACATGGAACAAGTTTGTGCTTAATGATGGTTTTGTGTTCCGTTCTAACAAGCTATGCATTCCAGCTAGCTCTATTCGTCTTTTGTTGTTGCAGGAGGCGCATGGAGGAGGATTAATGGGACACTTTGGCGTGAAGAAGACGGAGGACGTACTTGCTACACATTTCTTTTGGCCAAAGATGAGACGGGATGTTGAGCGTTTTGTTGCTCGCTGCACTACATGTCAAAAAGCTAAGTCACGACTCAATCCTCATGGTTTATACATGCCTTTACCTGTACCTAGTGTTACGTGGGAGGACATATCCATGGACTTTGTTTTAGGCTTGCCTCGAACAAAGAAGGGGAGGGATAGCATATTTGTTGTCGTGGATAGATTTTCTAAGATGGCACATTTTATACCATGTCATAAAAGCGATGATGCTGCTAATGTTGCTGATTTATTCTTTCGTGAGATTATTCGCTTACATGGTGTGCCCAATACTATTGTCTCGGATCGTGATACTAAGTTTCTTAGCCATTTTTGGAGATGCTTATGGGCTAAGTTGGGGACTAAACTACTTTTTAGTACTACTTGTCATCCCCAAACTGATGGACAAACTGAAGTAGTCAATAGGACTTTGTCTACTATGCTTAGGGCTGTATTAAAGAGTAACTTGAAAATGTCGGAAGAATGTTTACCTCATATTGAATTTGCTTATAATCGTTCATTTCATTCTACCACTAAAATGTGCCCTTTTGAGATTGTTTATGGTTTTCTACCTCGTGCACCTATTGATTTGCTGCCTCTTCCATCTTCGGAGAAGGTTAATTTTGATGCTAAGCAACGTGCTGAATTGATATTAAAAATGCATGAGTTAACTAAAGAAAACATTGAGAAAATGAATGCTAGATACAAGCTTGCTGGTGATAAGGGTAGAAAGCATGTTGTGTTTGAACCAGGAGATCTTGTTTGGTTACATCTACGTAAAGATAGGTTTCCTGATTTGCGCAAGTCTAAGTTAATGCCACGAGCTGATGGTCCCTTTAAGGTTTTACAGAAAATTAATGATAATGCATATAAACTTGAGCTACCTGCTGATTTTGGGGTTAGTCCCACATTTAACATTGCAGATTTGAAACCTTATTTGGGAGAAGATGATGAGCTTCCGTCGAGGACGACTTCAATTCAAGAAGGGGAGGATGATGAGGACATCTGTACTAATGTTACACCCACATCTTCACCAACTACACATACTGGACCAGTTACTAGAGCACGCGCACGTCAACTAAATTATCAGGTACTTTCGTTTCTTGCGAATCCTTCTAATGTTCAGGAACATATGATGCTGCCTAAATTAGATACTTTTGTTTGTCTTATGAATGAAGGATCTAGCATGGATAAGAAGGATGGTCATTGGAGCGGGATCAAGCATGGAGAAGGAGGTGTGCGCGCGGGAAAGGACAATGGAGCTTCCAGTGGTGATTTTCGCACTTTGAGGCCACCATAAGGCGTGCATGAAGACTTGGACGAGAGACACAAGACGCCACATTAATATTTTCGTCCAAGGGTTATTATAGGTGCTGCGTCACCTTATTATTGGGTCAGGCCCATGTAATTTCGAAATACACTTAATAGGCTATTTGTTAGTCTGTATGTGTGGGGAAACCGAGTTAGGGTTGTTTTCGGACCCCTCCTCCAAGGGGCCACGAAATTTCCCTCTGTTCCCCCATATATACAGCCCTTAGGGCGTCGTTTAGACTTGGGTTTTAATTAGATTTAAGTTATCCATAGCCGCAACTTCGAGCTCTTCGTTTGTGTCATCCGACCAGGCCAAGACCTCATTGGAACCCCAACTTTCGTAATCATTCATCTTATATTCGCAATATCCAGATTGCAATTCTTAGTTCTTGCTTGTTCTTCGATTGCTTGCAGGAATTAGACCTTCGTGGTCAGGTTGATCGTGCATCCGCGGGATCAATAACCTCTCGGAGTTGGTTTAGCGATCGCTAAGGCGCAACGTCTTCGCACGTTCGTAGTCGGATCGTGAAAGTCGTCTCCACCATAATCGATCTCCACCATCTCATCGAAACATCGGGACACCTTCGCCTTTATCATCACTCGAGCACGTTTTTACTTCTGGGTGAGGGAGCACCCGAAACTCTCATGGGTGCGAGTAATCACTCGAGCACGTTTTTACTTCTGGGTGAGGGAGCACCCGAAAACTCTCATGGATGGATACGCTCCCGATGGGAGTTAGATATATTTGAAAAATGTATTTAAACTATGCAAAAAACGGTGCTTGCAAGATGCCTCTTCTGCTGACTGCCTCTTTAATTTACCTCTTGTTTGGTGAAGATAACTATCTCCTTGCTGGAGGACCGTCAGAAGATGCTCTGGCTGCTAACCGTCATGTCTGCATGACCAGTCATAATGATGGCTTTTGGTGGCGTGCTGCAGCCGCCTATTGAGTTATTGATGCGCGCATTGAAACCACGCGAGATTTGACGCGTCCAGCGCACTGTGCCGCCCGTGTGAAGGCATCTTTTCCTCGGAATTCGACTCGCCCGGCGTGTTTGGTCTTTGATTTAATGGCTCCCGTCGTCTGAGCTTCTATGTTGGGTTTGTGCTATAAATAGGCCCCTCTTTTTCTTCTAGCAGCGGTATTCGTCCTCTGCTCATCTTGCTTCTCTTTCTCTTCCTCTTCTCATGGAACCCAAGCGTGGAGCTGGTATGACTGGCCGTGGTCGTGCTCGCCGCGGTCGTGGTGGTCGTACTCCGCGTTCTTCTCGCGGTAGTCGTCATGGTGCAGCGTTGGTGCCTTCCTCCTCTTCCTCGGAGGAGGGTGTTTGGTGTTATGACTTTCTCCTGCACGTCCGTGGCCGGGGCGCTGCTCGTATTCTTCTTCCTTCTACATTTGCTGCCACTGCTTCTGTGTGTGGCCTTGATGGCTTGCTGCTTCGTCTTCAGGGGTGCGCTCGATCTCCTTCTTATGTTAAGTTGGAGATCGATAGTTCCCGCTTGATTTTTCTTGGCTTTGGCTGGAAATCCTTTGCTCGTCGGTTGAACCTGCGTGATGGTTACACTCTTTGTTGCCGTTTTGATGGTAAAGACACTCTTGTCATCCGCGCTTTTGACCCGAGCGGCAACCGCATGGATCCGTACTGGCCGGAGACAGGTAGTGATGGTTCTGACAGGTCGAGGAGTCCTTCGTCTGCGTCTTCAACTGCTTCCTCCTCCGGTGACTCTTCGGATGCTGATGCGGAGCCGTCTTCAACTGCTTCCCCCTCCGGTTCTGAAGAGGATCTCGACGTCAAACCATCAGTCAAGCGGGGGCGCCAGGCGACCTTGTAGAACTGGAGGTGGCAGCGTCATCTTCGCCGGCAGCTCGAGTGGAACTGGAGAAGAAGCTGGTGGAGCAGGAAAGGAAGCTGGTGGAGCATCTGTTGGGGTTCGCAGCAGAAAACACAAATTTTTCTAACTAGCGTTCCCATAACCCAAGATCTAGCTAGCCGTATTACCGTAACGGAAAGGAGTGCGGAAATAACATACCTCGGGGTGTAGTCCGTTGCGCGGGAAACGTTCCCGCAAACGTGGTTGATGTAGCCGATCAAGTTTCACAGCCCCCTGGCTGTGTTGAGCACCCGGATGGGTGTAGTGCCACACGTGTAGCACCTCGTAGTACTCGCACACATACGAGACTCGATGACGACCTCTGTTCTCCGATCCAGCGAAGATGGCGGAAGCAGACCTCCGGACGGAGCTTCGGCAGCACGACGGCCTCCGATTCTAGCAAAGAAGCCTCAATTCCACTATAGGCTCACACTAGGGAGCCCACCGTGAAAGAGACAAGGGAGGGGAGAAGACCGGAGAAAACCGATCTCAATTCGGAGTAAATACTAATTTAATCCGATTTATTGTGTATTTTGGCTTCATTAAATATGTGCACCATGGCCCTCTTTATATAGGGATAGGGGAGGGAGTCAACCCCCCTCCCTTAGCAATGTGGGACTATCCCACATGCTAGGGGGGCGCCGGCCAATGGGGGAGAGGGGGCGCCACCCTCATGGGCCCTAGCGCCTCCCCCCACTCCTTTTTTTTCTTTTTCTTTTTCCCTTTTTTTCTTCCCCTAATGGGACTTTTTCTCCACTAAGGCCCATTGCACATATTAATTAGAAATCAAATGATTTTAATTATTAATTCAATTAATTAATTAATTAAACATAATATTCCATCTCCCGGTGCTCCGGAACACCTTCCGGTTCACTCCGAACTTGTTCGGTTCAACACGGTACTTCTCCGATGTTGTTTCCTTTATTCTCTGGTTACTCCGGTTGTTCCGAAAAAGGTCTCCGATTTCATCGAGCCCTTAAGTGTGTTACCCTACGGTCAGAGAACACTCCAGTCATGACCGAGATGAGGCTACGGTCAATGATCATCAGCGGGACCTGGATGCCCATAATGACCCCTGTGCATTCCGGATATCAAACACCGATTGGACCTTACACCGTATAGCATTCCCTTTGTCAGCGATACTGGATTGTTCTGAGATTCAATCAATGACATCCTATGTCTGGTTCAACCTCGTTCTGAACTAATCCTCATTCACTCGTTCCCGTGATATTCATCCCCGTGACCTAGTCACACGCTGCAGCTTTATGGATGGAATCTCACCGAGTGGGCCCCGAGTATCTATCCATTATATGGATTGACAAATCCCGCTCTTGTAACAATACTCCTCAACATATCTCCACGGAATACCCAAGATACAACCGTTATGACCCGTATATTTCAGTCAGGTGGTGGGATGTAGGTCAAAGCATCCGGGAAGATAGCAATTATGCACGTACTCACGGTCAAAGGAACGGTCTACCACGTTCTGTAATTACAACACTGAACCTTCACAAGATTTGATCATGTTGTAATGCTTACTTTGGGTAATGTTCATCACGTCACTTAACCAGTGAGGTGACCTCATAGTCAAGAGACTTAATTGTCCATGATCGCGAAACCACGACCATCATGTTGACCATGAACTAGTTATCGATGTAGAGGCTAACTAGGAACTCTGGGGGCTTCTATACCACACCTGCATCATTGTTTCACTGACACAGTTCTAGCACGGTATGAAACTGGTTATGAACTTGCTTAGATATATTGGAATAATCATATATTATTTGCCTCTAGAGCATATATCCAACAGTCTCCCACTTGCACTAGAGTGCTAATAATCTAGCCGCATTTTTCCGATCATAATCATCTTATCACATAAGTGTTCATTGATCATGCATGCTCATGGAAGAGGTTTCGTCAACGAACTGCACCAATTCAGATTCGTATGTTTCCTTTGCAACTGGTACAGGTGAAAAGCTCTTTTGACATACCACTCATTATCATATAATGGTTGGATGTAAGTTTCGCGGGAGAGTGAGACTATTATTTCACAGTATCCTCCAATGATCTCTTGGTTCAGTCTTTAGAAGACTCATCCTTAGTCATATATACTGGGAAATACACTCAACCAGAAGTCCAATACTTCTAACGCTAAACTTTTATCCATACGTCTACTTTCTTAAGTAGTATTATGTTTGTAGTGTCGTGAATTTTGCTCACATTTCTTTAATGTCTTTGGTGATGTCTCTAATTCCATATAGACCCATAATATGGCTTGCAATTGTAATCTTGCATTACATTCAAGTCTATTATCCTTTCTATATTTTAGAGTATAGTCCTCAGTATTCCTCATATACTGAATGCATGGACTTTATTCAGATTCTGTGTTTTACTCCTAAAGCACATCGGAATCTGTTCTTCTTCCAAGAACGTTCGAGTCATTCTGTTGTTGGATTCACAATGCATGTTATATGGTAGAATCGTATGTCAAGAACATATAAGATCACATGTCCATTACATGGTGCATCTCTATTCTTCCATCAAGACATTGCTTGTGATATTTGGATTTCATCCATTATATAATTTCTAGCCACAAGAACCTGTTTCTTGTCTTAGAAGATTTATTCCAACCTTCACTTTGTTTCATTATCCGTATCTTAATCTACTCATATAGATTTCAACGTGTAATGTGTTGGTATTTCACATAAAAGAAGATTCTTGCAATCTTGTATTTTATTTGCCTTATGATCTATATATATCATAATGCACATATGTATATAAGACGATTCTCTATATACACAATCAATGCATATCCACATATATACATATGAGATCATTCTTCACACATATCAATGCATATATGTTTGAGACAATGATCATGCTCCCACTCAAATATATCCATCATATACTCATATATTAGTGGTTCAGCTTTCATCAAGTCATTTTATTGTTCACTATGTCTCACATAATGACAAAGCTTCCAAAGCTCCCACTCAGAAAATGCCCTCTGCATTCGAAGTTTCCGGGAAGTCTTCAAAGCTCCCACTCAGTTTCATGAAACTGCAGGCCCACTCAATATTTTGGTCATCACAAAATCACTTGATCAAATCAAGGTTGAGGGTTCCTGTCTTGAGGTACTATAGTCCATCCTTTTAACGAAATAACCTCCGTCATGCCCATTGCAATTCTCTTTCAAATCCCAAATTTGACTGAGATGCAATTTCAGGCTATGGTCCATCGTAGTGTAAATGAAATATTTTATTGATTAAAGCATTCCTACGTTTCCGTAGTCAATCACCATTGAACTTTGGTCATAACCAAATAATGCCTTATGCCCATTACATTATTCTCAATAACTCTCCAGTTTGTCGAGAATATGAAATAACCGATTTATTTCATGGGACGTGAGCCATCCTATATGTAACTCAATATTATTTCATTTCTCCTCGTGTTCTAGGCTACCATCATTTCTTTGTGTCTTCAAGCAATGTTATTCCCTATTATTTCATTAAGAAGACTCGTGATTATTGTTCTGTATAGAACATATTCATGACAACCTTCTAAATTCAACAATGGCTTCAATTCATATACCAAGATCAATCATCTATGGCATATCCTTCCTTATACAGTGTCATTACAGCGGAACATGCTTCCATTGCAATACTCTGATATTCTGAAGGCAAGGTCCAATACCCCGGTCAAATTTTCCATTATCTCCCATTGGATCCGTGTCGAGAGACTTCTTCTCGCATTACCAATCAAGCAACACACATTTTGCTATTCGGGGAGAATATGTAATTTCAATTGCTTGTAGTTTTATTACAAAGAAATTCTTTCTTTTAAGAAACCTTATAACACCATCAGTTATGGAGCTATCATGTCTCGTTAGATTCAGGATGGTTTCCTATTCATGAAGTGGGTGTTTTAACTTAATGAATTAAACAACCTTATTCGACAATAACTATAGTGCTAGGGGAAGAACGTTTAGACCATACTACGGTTTAGTATGATTACGAATGGTTTAAGTAGTCTAGCACTTTCAACTTCCATCGTAGTTTGTGGTACAACTTCCACAAGTCTCCCATTGTGTCAATATCAATACTTATCACTTCGGATCGTAGCGTAGTGATATGTATCCTTGTATTCTCACTTCTCATTGTGATTCCTGAATCTCAGTTTTTATGATCTCAATTGAATACAACTTTCAATTAATCATATGAAGTCTTTAATGATAACTCACGTGCCCATTTAGTACATCATTTATGTATAATGATTGGCACAAGTTCTACTTGCTAGAACCTTGTCATGGTTATATTTATTGCAGAGGTTCATAGATCGTGTATCTAATCCAACTCATGCAATCAAGTTATGACTTTCATTCGATAATGAACTCACAAGTTAATAGATCATACATTTAATGAATTCATCAGTTATGAAGTCACCTCATGCAATCAAATCTTTGACTTGTTATAATCAAGACAACTTTATCATTAAACATTGAATATTTCTTGACAATAATAGCAGTATTACAAATGCTTTCTATCATATCATAAATCAAGACGTAATCAAAGTATAAGCACACTTTTATTCATAAAGATGGAACAACTGACTTGTCTCATTACATGAATAACTTTGTCTCGCGAGATGCAAGACACACAACTAAGTGTTCATACTATAATGATTACATAAGATTTATCTAATACTCTAAGTATCTCCTATGATAGATGTATCGGCGGAATCCATGCTGGCCATCAACTGACTTGATATCCATCAATCCTCGATTTCACCTCTTCCCGTCCATGCAACGGCAGGTCCTGTTTTCATAAAACAGAATAAGTATCAGATACTCATTTACTGCAAATGTTGTATAAGGGAGTAAACATTTATAAAGTATATCAAGTATATACCTTCTCCATCCACGACTTCTGCATCCTCGATAGGAGCAATGTCCGCGGCCAAGAGATCAGTCATGAAGTTTTGGAGACTCATATTAGCTCCTCTTCCGACATAGCTATGAACATAATCACTATAACTCGGAGGGAGTGAGTGCAATAACGTGTTTATTGCAAACACTTCTGTGGTGCTTTCGTTAATTGTCCAATATTCATAGTCCTCCACCAGGGTCAGGTACATCTCATGCATCCTGTCCAAGTGATCACCATGGCTTGTACGTTCTTCCATCTTTGTAGATAGAAACTTGCTTTCTAACTCAAAACTGGCAACTCTGAACTCACGTACGAACATTGTCTTTAGCGTGTCCATCATGTCATATGAGCCAGTGTCCTGAAACTGTATGCCCAAAACCTCTGACATGCTGAAGATCATGACATTCCTGACTACGGAGCATTTCTGTCGGCGAGCATAATGATCAAGTATCCCTTGATCGCCAACATGATCGTCCGGATGTTCTTCCACATGCACTTCTATTGTAAACAAGATGTTTGCTCTCTTGAGCGACGTCCTAAGTTGTAAGTACCAGTCAGCAAAGTTTGACCCATTTTCTCTAAGTCTTTCACCTTCCATGAAGAAAGATAGTTCACGTTGCTCTAGTGCATTCATTTTCTACAAACATAATTGCAAGGAACGGAATTAAGACTAGTTCACAACAATGAGTTCATTTAATCATATTATAAATGAGCTCGCACTAAAACAATTCATCCCTAGGAAGTTTTAGTGATTACATGATCCAGATTCACTGCCCGACCTCGAATATCACACGGCCGACGGGTCAGTTTCAAAGGTAGACAACAACTTGTGCGATCACATTATCTTATATGTACTGTGACTCATGCTCGATCTTTCGATCTCTAGTATTCCGAGGCCATATCTGCATATGCTAGGCTCGCCAAATTAACCTCCATGTTATATGCTGCTCAGCAAGGCCATATCTGCGTATGCCAGGCTTGCCGAACCCAACCTCATGCGAACTCCATTGAATATGTAGGACAACTCCGATATGTACGGAGCATCAAGCCATATGGGAGAACCTTCCAGGCGGTGCACACTTCGGTAGAATACTTGTGTTTGGCTTTGTTAAGGGATCATCTTATCACATGCTACCGTCGTGTATCCTATACTAGCAAGTTTTAAGATGTCTGAGCTATGGCAACACTAAGTCTACAGTGTCTCCAATTTAGTTTGTTTTATGATGACGATTACTACTTACTAGTAACACATAGCAAAGCTATGGCTACATCACAAACAAACGAATGATAGCCCCCACTTAGCAATACAAGGTTTAGACGGTCTAGTTGTATATTGCAAGTTTTACGTGGCTACTAGGGCTTTCATAGTTAAAAAGGTTTTAACCTACGAGTCAACCACAACGTCAACCATACGATTGTCTCTATTACACCCCGCACGGGGCCCTCCGTTGCAAATGCCACATCCGCTAAAGTAGAGAGACAGACACCCCCCTAGCCACTTTATACGGTACAAGCCGTATGTCAAGCGTGGAACCAGTCTCGCGTAAGCGTACGCGTAAGGTCGGTCGGGGGCCGCTTCATCAAACAATGCCGCAGATGTGAACAAGTACACGTGGGAGGGTAACAATCATACAATCAACGCCCACATCCCCGATGTGTTCTATCCGTACAGTAATACTAAGCATAGACCTAGCTCATGATACCACTGTTGGGGTTCGCAGCAGAAAACACAAATTTTTCTAACTAGCGTTCCCATAACCCAAGATCTAGCTAGCCGTATTACCGTAACGGAAAGGAGTGCGGAAATAACATACCTCGGGGTGTACTCCGTTGCGCGGGAAACGTTCCCGCAAACGTGGTTGATGTAGCCGATCAAGTTTCACAGCCCCCTGGCTGTGTTGAGCACCCGGATGGGTATAGTGCCACACGTGTAGCACCTCGTAGTACTCGCACACATACGAGACTCGATGACGACCTCCGTTCTCCGATCCAGCGAAGGTGGCGGAAGCAGACCTCCGGACGGAGGTTCGGCAGCACGACGGCCTCCGATTCTAGCAAAGAAGCCTCAATTCCACTATAGGCTCACACTAGGGAGCCCGCCGTGAAAGAGACAAGGTTGGGGAGAAGACCGGAGAAAACCGATCTCAACTCGGAGTAAATACTATTTTAATCCGATTTATTGTGTATTTTGGCTTCATTAAATATGTGCACCATGGCCCTCTTTATATAGGGGTAGGGGAGGGAGTCAACCCCCCTCCCTTAGCAATGTGGGACTATCCCACATGCTAGGGGGGGCGCCGGCCAAGGGGCGAGAGGGGGGCGCCACCCTCATGGGCCCTGGGGCCCATGGCGCCTCCCCCACTCCTTTTTTTTCTTTTTTTCCCTTTTATTTCTTCCCCTAATGCGCCTTTTTCTCCACTAAGGCCCATTGCACATATTAATTAGAAATCAAATGATTTTAATTATTAATTAAATTAATTAATAACTAAAACATAATATTCCATCTCCCGGTGCTCCGGAACACCTTCCGGTTCACTCCGAACTTGTTCGGTTCAACACGTTACTTCTCCGATGTTGTTTCCTTTATTCTCTGGTTACTCCGATGGTTCTGAATAAGGTCTCCGATTTCATCGAGCCCTTAAGTGTGTTACCCTACGGTCCGAGAACACTCCAGTCATGACCGAGATGAGGCTACGGTCAATGATCATCAGCGGGACCTGGATGCCCATGATGACCCTTGTGCATTCCGGATATCAAACACCGATTGGACCTTACGCCGTATAGCATTCCCTTTGTCAGCGATACTGGATTGTTCCGAGATTCGATCAATGACATCCTATGTCTGGTTCAACCTCGTTCTGAACTAATCCTCATTCACTCGTTCCCGTGATATTCATCCCCGTGACCTAGTCACACGCTGCAGCTTTATGGATGGAATCTCACCGAGTGGGCCCCGAGTATCTATCCATTATATGGATTGACAAATCCTGCTCTTGTAACAATACTCCTCAACATATCTCCACGGAATACCCAAGATACAACCGTTATGACTCGCATATTTCAGTCAGGTGGTGGGATGTAGGTCAAAGTATCCGGGAAGATAGCAATTATGCACGTACTGACGGTCAAAGGAACGGTCTACCACGTTCTGTAATTACAACACTGAACCTTCACAAGATTTGATCATGCTGTAATGCTTACTTTGGGTAATGTTCATCACGTCACTTAACCAGTGAGGTGACCTCATAGTCAAGAGACTTAATTGTCCATGATAGCGAAACCACGACCATCATGTTGACCATGAACTAGCTATCGATGTAGAGGCTAACTAGGAACTCTGGGGGTTTCTATACCACACCTGCATCATTGTTTCACTGACACAGTTCTAGCACGGTATGAAACTGGTTATGAACTTGCTTAGATATATTGGCATAATCATATATTATTTGCCTCTAGAGCATATATCCAACAACATCGTCTTCAACTGTTCTGCAAATAAGTCGAGCTTCACCTTTTGTTATGTCATTGACATCATGAGCCTGCTGCTTCGACTCCTCCTTTGTCTGTGATGATGCTTGCTGTCTTGGTGCCAATCATCCCAGCATGGGAACTCATGTAGAAGTCATAATTCCTTGGGTGACTGATGTTGTAGGCTTATTTATGCCTTTTGTAACTAGGTTAGTTCTCCATGTAATGAGGATTTCCCTCGAGCAATCAGAGTTGCCTTCTATCCAATGTACTTTCGAATCTTTTGTACTAAGAATGATCTTCGGGCCCTTGTAATGCGAACTATGCTTGAGTCTTTGTAATGGAATCTGTCTTCGAGTCCTTTGCAAACGAGAGTTGTCTTCGAGTCCTTGGCGATCAAAAATTGTCTTCAAGTCCATTAGAACTTCGCTTTGTGGGTTCTATCGGGTGCGCGACAGCGCTCCCGATGGGAGTAGCCCCCGAGGCTACGTTTGAGTCGAAGAGTCGAACGTAGGCTAAGATCTGTTTCCTTTGTCATTCTTCCATTATTTCCTGTCTTTTATTGGGTGCGCGACAGCGCTCCCGATGGGAGTAGCCCCCGAGTCTTTAGGTGATCGTTGGCGATTGGGTGAAGACTTAAATATTTGTCTGCATCCTGCGCTCCGTCCGTATTTCTTCGGAGTACAGGGTGTTCCATCTAGTTGTAGCCGTGTCTTTCCCTTTGATTCCGGACAGAGTTCAACGGGTGGCGCTTGTCAATGGGTTTTTGCTTGGTCCCTTTTGAGCTTTGGACTGCATGAGCTACGATGATGTCTCTCGGGAGGAGATTTTGCACCCGAGCCCCCGAGTGCTTTTGAGAAAGATCGCGATTGCGACGTTAGCGTCTCTCGGGGGGTATTTGTGCTCGAGCCCCTGAGTGATTTTGTGAGAGGTCGCGATTGCGACGATAGCGTCTCTCGTGGGGAGTTGTTGTGCTTGAGTCCCTCAGTGTTTTTGTGAGAGGTCGCGATTGCGACGATAGCGTCTCTCGGAGGGAGTTTTTGTGCTTGAGCCCTCGAGTGCTTTTGTGAGAGGTCGCGATTGCGACGATAGCGTCTCTCGGGGGAGTTTTTGTGCTTGAGCCCCTGATACGTCTCAAACGTATCTACTTTTCCAAACACTTTTGCTATTGTTTTGACTTCATTCTTGCATGATTTGAACGAAACTAACCCGGACTAACGCTGTTTTCAGCAGAGCTACCAGTGTTGTTTTCTTTTGTGCAGGTTTCTGGATATTTAGGTACGCTGGAAAAATCCCAAAAAATTATATAAAAAATCAGCGTTCCAGAAGCTTCCGAAGATCCAAAGGGGGGCCACAGGGCAGCCAGGGGGCAGCCAGGAGGGTGCCTGGCGCGGCCCAGCCCCTGGCCACGCCACCTGCCCTCCTGGCTGGGTCCCACACCCCCTGGTGACCTACCTTGGCCCCTATTTATTCTCCCGACGCAGAAACCTCGAAACAGAAGTCGCTTTTCCCATCTACGTCGCGGAGCCGCGCAACCCTCTGTTCTTCCTCGGAGAGCTAATCTGGAGTCTGAATTGGCCTCCGGTGAGGGGGAAATCATCGCCATCGTCATCGTCATCGCCTCTCCATCACCCCTCCATGACTTCTCCTCTCATGTGTGAGTAATTCCCTGCTGTAGGCAAAGGGGATGGTAGGGATTGGATGAGTTAGATCATGTAATAGTTCAATCAGATTGTTGGGGGCATGTTGCCTATCATCTACTTGGTGTTTATCATCTCTGTTACAACTTGTTGCTCTTAATGCTTGTCACTTTGGGCCCGAGTGCCATGATTTCAGATCTGATCACCCTTTTGTTTCTTGAGTTTGTGGTGTTCTTGATCCTATCTATGAGTTGTATGCACCTATTATAGTCCGGAACCGGCGATCCCAATGGTGACAGCTTGGGACACCAAAGGGGATGGACTATAATTTGAGGATTCCGTGTATCCATGAATTGTTAATGCTTTGTTCCGGTGCTCTTTGACAGGAGTACCTTAATCTCCCTAAGTTCCTTTTGGCCCCATTTGTAGCGGGAGGGTAGGACAAAAGATGTTGTGCAAAGTTCTTATTGCAAGCACGTACAACTACCTTGGGATACATGCCTGATGTTTGATATTTGCCTAGATGATCCTTTGTTTTCTGTGAGCCTTGCCCAAGTTAGAATCTGTTACATGTTCGTTCTCATCCAAGCAGCGCCCAACCATCTATCTCCCTAGCCTACAGTGTTTTGCTTCTGTTGGTTAATAGTTGTTTACTTTTGCTGTTTTACCTTTGCTGTTCCACTACCACTATCACCACTATTATCATCACTACTACCACCACCATATCACAGTTGCTACTAATACCTTTGTGCAAGCAAGTGTTTATTTCAGGTGCGGTTGAATTGACAACTCAATTGTCAAAGCCTGTACGTATACTGGTAAATCTCACCGAGCAACCTGGAAATCTGATACCACTTGATAGAGGCGAAGGTGTCCCGATGTTTCGATGAGATGGTGGAGATCGATTATGGTGGAGACGACTTTCACGATCCGACTACGAACGTGCGAAGACGTTGCGCCTTAGCGATCGCTAAACCAACTCCGAGAGGTTATTGATCCCGCGGATGCACGATCAACCTGACCACGAGGGTCTAATTCCTGCAAGCAATCGAAGAACAAGCAAGAACTAAGAATTGCAATCTGGATATTGCGAATATAAGATGAATGATTACGAAAGTTGGGGTTCCAATGAGGTCTTGGCCTGGTCGGATGACACAAACGAAGAGCTCGAAGTTGCGGCTATGGCTAACTTAAATCTAATTAAAACCCAAGTCTAAACGACGCCCTAAGGGCTGTATATATGGGGGAACAGAGGGGAATTTCGTGGCCCCTTGGAGGTGGGGTTCGAAAACAACCCTAACTCGGTTTCCCCACACATACGGACTCTAAAAACAGCCTATAATGTGGTATTTCGAAATTACATGGGCCCAGCCCAATATTAAGGTGACGCAGCACCTATAATGGCCCTTGGACGAAAATAATGAAGTGTCATCTCGCGTATTTCGTCCAAGACTTCATGCGCGCCTTATGGTGGCTTCAAAGTGTGATAATCACCACTGGAAGCTCCACTGTACTTTCCCGCGTGCGCACCTTCTTCTCCATGCTTGATCCCGCTCCAATGACCATCCTTCTTGTCCATGCTAGGTCCTTCATTCATAAGCAAAACAAAAGTATCTAATTTAGGCAGCATCATATGTTCATGAACAATAGAAGGATTCACAAGAAACGAAAGTACCTGATAATTTAGTTGACGTGCACGTGCTCTAGTAACTGGTCCAGTATGTGTAGTTGGTGAGGATATGGGTGTAACATTAGTAGGGATGTCCTCATCAATGTCAGATACTTTTGATGATGCCTCTACTATCTTTGAGACTACAGGTTCACTAGGTTCTTTTATTGAAGAACAAATTGCTGTTGCTGCCCGATTCTCGGGTGTTGAAATTCCTATTACCCAAACACCTATTGGAAAAATTCATAACCTTACTGGCCTTAAGGAGAAACTCCTTGAGGACGATTATGTTATACTTGATGATGATTTATGCAGGGAGCTTAATGAATGTGCTGATTCCGACCCTGGTACTATAAAGAAGTTGTTAGCAAAGCACTCCCTGAAGAACAAGTTTACTCCTGATCCTACTTTTGCTACGTCTCCTATACTCATCACTGATCCTGATTATGATTTCTCTGTTGACCTTTCACTTATATCCACAGTTGAAGCTGATCAATTTATGGCAGAGAAAATGATGATGCTATCGGGCACCTGACCAAACTCACTGAGTTAGGTGGCTTGTTTACCACAGATCAAAGGATCCAGAACTTTTATGTGACCAAGCTTCTTCCTTTTTCCTTGAAAGGAGATGCTAGAGCATGGTACGATGCACTACCATGTGGTTCCATTCAGAGTCCTCAAGATATGGCTATATCTTTCGTTGGTAAGTATTTTCCTGCTCATATGCAACATGCTGCTTTACAAAGAATTTATAACTTTAAACAGTTGCAGGATGAGCATCTCCCTAAAACTTGGGGGAGATTTTGCAGTTTGATCAAGGCTAGACCGGGACATGAGATCCCTAAGAATGAATTACTTGATATATTTTATGCTGGTCTAACCGATGAGTCTAAATCCTACCAGGATAGTTGTGCTGGTTGTGTTTTCAGGCAAAGGACACCGGACGATGCGGAAGAATTGATGGGAAAAATTGCCAAAAACCATGAAGATTGGTCCGTGCCCGAACCACCTCCACCACCAAATAAGATGGGCGTGCTAGTCCTAAGCCCGGAAGATATGCAAGAAGCAAAGAAGTCCATAAGAGAGAAAGGTATTAAAGCTAACGACGTGAAGAATCTACCTCCAATTGAGAAGTTGTGTGAGCTTACCACTCACTCACCTATGGTAGAGGTACACTCTCTTTTAGATTTCAATGCAAGTGACATCCCTAAAGGTAAACCTCCTGAACAATGTTTAGACGAGCTTGATAATTTTATTATGAAGCAGAGTCACTTCAATGAGAAGGTACAAGGTCAGTTGCATGATAATACTCTTGCTATCAAAAGTTTGCTTGATGTTCTAAGTAGAACAGTTGATGATGTTAAATGTCTTGTGAAGCATTTTCATATGGTTCAAACTCAGCTTGAACAAATTTCTAATGTGCAAAAAGATTTGCTTGCTAATAATTCCAAACAGGACAATTTACAAGCTTACGGTATAAAGACCCGGGGTGGCACACACACCCAGGACCCTCTCTATCCAGAGGGGCATCCAAAGAGGATTGAGCAAGATTCTCAAGTGCAGGAAGAAGAAATTGTTAGCTCCCCAAAGAAGAAGAAGAAAAAGAAACACAAGGAAGCTGACAATTCCAATGATCCTATAGAAGTAGAAGAACAAGTTGTGGATCCAAACAGCATATCTACATCCGATGCTGAAACTGAAGACGGTGCTGAACCTGAAAAAGGTACTGAAAAGAATGATCCACCCGAGGTTCGTGAAGAAGAAGCACCCCATAAGCGCAAGAAGTATATTAGAGAAGACTTCCTTGCAAGAAGACACGGGAAGGAACGAGAACCATGGGTACAGAAACCCATGCCTTTCCCAAGCAAGTCCGTCAAATCCAAAGAAGAAGAGCACTACAACAAGTTTTGTGAGTGGATGAAACCTCTTTTTCTTCAAATTCCTTTTACTGATGCCATTAAATTACCTCCTTACTCAAAATATATGAAAGATATTGTTACTAATAAAAGAAAAGTCCATAATGAGGCAATATCTACTATGCTTGCTAACTACTCTTTCAGTGGCAAGATTCCTGAGAAGCTCGGTGATCCAGGTATACCCACCATTCCTTGCTCCATAAAGAATAATTATGTTAAAACTGCCCTATGTGATCTTGGTGCAAGAGTGAGCGTTATGCCCTTCTCTCTCTACAAAAGGCTTTGTTTATAGAAACTAATTCCTACAGATATCTCTCTTCAGATGGCCGACAAGTCCACGGCCGTCCCGATCGGTATTTGTGAGAATGTTCCTATTGAAGTTGCCAATTGCTTAATACTTACTGATTTTGTTGTGCTTGACATGCCCGAGGATGGGAGCATGTCCATTATCCTTGGTAGACCTTTTCTTAACACCGCAGGTGCCGTTATTGATTGCAATAAAGGGAAGGTTACCTTCAACGTAAATGACAAAGAACACACGGTGTATTTTCCGAAGAAAATCGACAAAAGGCATGGCCTTAACTCCATTGAGAATATCGAGACCGTGAAGATTGGAGAATGGGATTGTCCACCACATGTGTACCACAAATACAAAACAATTATGGTGGGGACAATGTCCATTAAAGTGAGAGTGCAATGATCACTCCATAAGAGGCGAGACTTTCTACGCTATATAACACCGGTATGTTGGTAAGACTTGATCAACCTTGCTAACTAGCAAGTTTTATATATGTAAAAAGTTGAGCTTGTTATGTTTTCATTTCCTTTAGCTTTTATTCTCCTCGTTGTACCAAAGTTTTTGTGTTTAAAGTTTCACCTATTCTAACTTTTGCCTCAAGTTCACGAAAGTTTTTGCAACTTTTTGAACTTTGAAATTGCTCTACAGTGAAGTTGCCCAGAAAATTCCAAAAAAATTATATTCAAAGTTTCCAGGTAAAAAGCCATCGGGAAGTACATGTGACTGACCAGGGGGGTCCACACCTGGCTCAGGAGGCCAGGTGGCGCGGCCCAGCTCCTGGCCGCGCCACCCACCCTCCTGGGGGCCACAGGTACCCCCTGCTGGCATTTCTTCTTCCACTCTCTCTCTCTCACCCCGAAAACTCGTGTTCTTGCTCTGATTTCGTGTTCTTGTTGTTCTTGAGCACGGAACTTCGATCTCCTTCTACAACCACTCATTTGAGCTGAAATTTTGGACAAATATTCTCTGGTATGTGACTCCCTCACCCCTCCAATTAGTTTTCTAGTTGGTGGCTTCATTAGTGAGTATTTAGTGGTTCTTGGTGCTGTCTAGTTGAGCTTAAATGTTTGTGTAGAAATTTATTTTTCAAGTTTTGTTGCTAGTTTGAGCTTTGGTTAAGTAAGTAGAATGTTTTGCCCAAACTAGTTTTGCTTAAATCTTTGTTTTTGTGAATTGTTAAAAATTTCAGAAATGGAGAGGCTAGGAAAGTGGCTTGGGAAGAAGAAGCCCGAGCACTCTAGCCGTGTTACGCGTTCCGCAGCTTCACCTTCAACCACAAGGGTGAGCTATAATGAAGATATCGTACCCATGGAGATGTTGGACTCGTCACCCGCGAGAGCCATGGCATTTCCATGCGAAGATTTCATGGAGGATGCCGGCATACGAGAAGAGTTCTATCCTCTGTGTGCCAATGCAGGTTTGACACGGCTTGTTACAAGCCGTGTACCACAGTACGAGACACTCACCGCTATTTTTTTTAACAGTTTCAGGTTTTATCCTGATAATGATATTGTGGTGTTTCAACTTTATGAAAAATTGCTGACCATGCCTATGAGTACATTTTGTGAAGCTTTAGGTTTGCCAGGCTTGGTCGAGAAGAGGAAGAGGAAAAATGTCCAAACTGTTGCACTCAACACCCTCCTCGACTCGTTCTGTAACATTGAAGTGAGGGCATCCAACCGTCAGAAGATTTCCAACATTATGTTCCCTCACCTCAGGTATTTCGCCTATTATATTGCTAGAGGAGTGTTGGCTCGAGACAACACGAGCAGCACTTCCACGCCTGATAATGCTATCATGGCGAATGCCCTCTCAGGGAAGCACGAGTATCATGTGGGTTCGCTTATTGCAAAACGCCTTGATACTAATAGTAACAAGGGGGGCATCTTTGGTGGCGTCTATGCCACACTTCTTTTGCGGTCTCTCCAAGGAGAACCGCGCCCAGATGATACAGTCTTTCCTTTTGTTAGCCTTGACTTGGCTGCCATGAAGAGGCATTTCTTTGTTACTAAGACCTCTGACCGCTACACACTTGATTATATTTTGCGGTTTAGAGACGGTGTGGAACACTCTGTCCGTCTACCTGCACCACTTGTGTTTGATTTTTCTCGCAGGAACGGATTTCGCTTTTCAGTTACCGAGTTTGAAGAAATCACAGGGAGATACCAGTTTCACGACCCCAAGGAGGGGGTCGAGCCGGACGAGGAGGAGCACGTGGTATATCCACCAGTTCAGGAGGAGACCGTCACCCCCTTGGGTGAAGGGTCTTCCTCTTGATGGGGGGCGGGACCTTCCTCTTCCACAAGGGAGGATCCGAGGACTTCAGTGTACGCACCGGAGGGCTCATACAACCCTTGGGATTACCATTACCCAGGAGAAGGAGGCTCCTCGGGACCGCAGTAGACGAGCTGATAGAGGCGGGGTGTCCCGATCTTTCGATGAGATGATAACTACGATTTGATGGAGTCGACTTTGACGATCCGACTACAAACGTGCAACGACGTTGCGCCTTAGCAATCGCTAAACCAATCTCCTGAAGGTTATTGACCACGCCGGAGCACGATCAACCTGACCACGAAGATCTAGTGCCTGCAAGCAATCGAAGAACAAGCAAGAACTATGATAAAGCAATCTGAATATTGCGAATATGTAGATGAAGTATGAATAAAGTTGGGATTCCGAAAGCGGTCTTGATCTGGTCGTTGGACACAAACCGAGTACACGAAGATGCAGCAATTAGCCAAGCAGTCTTTTTAACTAAAAGAAATCCAAAGAAAAACCCTAGGGGTTGATCTACTTATATAGGACTAAAGGGTGGAGGCCAAGGGGGTGGAAGGACGTCCCAAGGAGTCCTAAAACTAAACCTAGGTCGTAGAAGGCACTTGGGCCCATGTGGAGGTGATGCAACACCTATTGAGTTGGACTTTGATTCGAATTCTGCTGCTGGGTCGCACCGTTTTCGCAATATCTCCACGTTTCGAAGGAATTTGAAGGTGAAACCAATTGCGTTGGAAACTAGACGAGATAAGCTATCACTAGAAAAAAGAATCACCCAATTTGGAGTTCGTATGTAGAAACGGCGGCTGTTTGAAGTTGGGTATATCTCTGCAGTCCGAATCTGAGTCCATGACGTGAAAGACTTGGTCTCTATCTTCTCTTGGACCAAAAGTGACGTGAAATAACTTCTTGTACAGCACACAATCATGCCCCTTTGTATTGACTTCATTTTTGATCAAATATAGAGGAATTAATGGTCATATCCATGATAATTATGTCCTCATTATCTTCATGCTTAAACATGCTCCAATGCTCATCCTTCTTGTCCATGCTAGGTCCTGATAATTTAATTGGTGTGCACGATCTCTAGTAATTGGTCCAGTAGGTATATTAGCAGGGGTTGTGGCTGTAACTATGGTAGTCATGTCCTCATCATCCTCCCCTTATTGAAAATAAAGCCGTCCCCGGCGTTTCTTAATCTGAAATGTGGCTAACAAAAGAGACAAGGTGTACATGTTGTATATATATATGTCATCCATTCTTACTTCCCTTAGTTTTTGGACATGTAACACATGTATATATGAGTAACTTTCGTATGTCGTGAAATATAAACATATATGATCATCACAATACATAAACGACATGAAAGTATTGCAACTCAGTTTGCATATATAAGTGAAGCTCTTATTCATATCTAAAGATGTACAATGCTCATCATTAAACCATCCCAATACCGGTGAAGAAACGTTAATGTTTTTCGAAGGACATGCTACAACATGCTTAACTAAGTAGTCATGCAACAAGTCATTCGACGCAGAATCATCACCAAGATTAGAGGTCATATCAAAATGATTAAGCATTGACAGTTTCATAATAGTAACATGATTATCCAAAATAGATGGTGAGCTCAAATCAATAGGTAACTCAAGACATGATGTATTCAAGTCTATTAGGCAAGCAACATCTTCATGTGAAGTTATGACATTCTCGAAAATTGGTTGTGTGATGAAACTACTTGATAGCTCAACACATGTTGCTTTTAAATCAGCAAGGTTCTCATGTGGAGGGGAAAGATCCATACCTTTGTCATTACCTTTTTGTGATGATAGATCAGATATTGGAGGAGTGCATACGACAATTGATGTGGTTATGGTAGTGCTCATAGTGGTTGAAGGAACAACCTTCTCAACTTGTGGTATTTGCACATTCCGCTTGTTCGTCTTCTGGGCAACACGTCTGTCGATTTCCTGTTCAGCTTTACAAGCAAGACGAAACAAACGATCCATAGGATAACACTTTTCATGAATTAGGATATCCTGAATGTCACGGTTTAAACCTTCCCAAAATATGTCCATGAAATATTCTTCACTTTCCTCTAAAAGAGAATGCAAGAATGTAGTTTCTAAAGCATCATAATATTCCGAAACAGTTTTAGTACCTTGTTTTAAATTTTGTAATTTCCTAACCTTGTCATGAGTATAATAAGAGGGAACGAATCTATATCGCATAGCAAGTTTGAGATCATTCCAAGTATTAGGTATATAATCAGGATATAAACTACAATATTCATTCCACCAAATAGAAGCAAAATCTTTGAAAGCACTAATTGCAGTTTTTACTTTCTTATGCTCAAGAAAATTATGGGAAAAAAATATATCATTTATTTCAAACTCCCACTCAATGTATAAATCAGGTCTTAGACGTCCATGAAAGTGTGGTATAGAAACAATAACCTGATCATGTGCATGCTTATGTGTGTTTACCTTTTGCAGTGACTGTTGTGTAGTTGTAGGTGGTGGCAAATCTCCAACTATAGTTGCCGCCCAAGAAGATCTAACTCCAGAACCTGCCATGATTAGTAGAAAACAAGAAACAAATCACAAGTATATGTCCCTATGAACTACTAGGATGTGGTGGTAAAACGCTCACAGAATAGCAAATATCAATGTCTTACTAGTTCTTACCATGCAGCAGGTGGTGATCGGCAACCAACGGTGTCAAAGAACTCCAAAGATTAAGTAGAGTGATTGCCAGGTGAACGCACGTATACACGATGTAGAAATATGTGGTGCTTGGAAGGCTTTAATATGGTGGCAAAAATATCAGCAATAATCAATTCAGAGATGCAAAATTGAATTAACGCTCAACGACGATACTGTGTTGGTCCTAGTTTAGACCGGACTAGAGACGCGAGCCTAGAACACTAATGTGGTCACGACGTAGCACAACTAGCAGCAATGAATGATATGAAGTAGCTCTGGATAGCAAGATATAAGTGAAGATCATCAAGAGAGCAAAGATAATGGTGAAAATAGGCTCCAAATCAAGATACACCAATATTCTCGCTACAACTTTCCTCTGAAATATATTTGCTAATTTTTTGATATTTTTCGAAATATCTCCACGTTCAGAAGGAATTTGAAGGTGAAACCAATTGCGTTGGAAACTAGACGAGATAAGCTATCACCAGAAAAAAGAATCACCCAATTTGGAGTTCGTATGTAGAAACGGCGGCTGTTTGAAGTTGGGTATATCTCTGCAGTCCGAATCTGAGTCCATGACGTGAAAGACTTGGTCTCTATCTTCTCTTGGGCCAAAAGTGACGTGAAATAACTTCTTGTACAGCACACAATCATGCCCCTTTGTATTGACTTCATTTCTTGATCAAATATAGAGGAATTAATGGTCATATCCATGATAATTATGTCCTCATTATCTTCATGCTTAAACATGCTCCAATGCTCATCCTTCTTGCCCATGCTAGGTCCTGATAATTTAATTGGTGTGCACGATCTCTAGTAATTGGTCCAGTAGGTATATTAGCAGGGGTTGTGGCTGTAACTATGGTAGTCATGTCCTCATCACGAGCCCAACTTAGGCCAAAAGCCTAAGCTTGGGGGAGTACGTCCTCTCCTCCCCTTCCCATTGTATCTACCGTTGGTTCGCTTTTATCTTTTTGCAAGTTTTTGCCTGTTCTTTTAGTTTGCAAAAACCCAAAAAGATTTCTCCTTTCTTTTACTTCCGTTAAACATTAAAAAAACCAAAAATATGTTTCCTTTGCTCTTTAGTTTGCTTTGTTTTCAAGAGTTCAGCTCAAGTCCGTGATGGCATTTGATTATAATTTCCTACGTTCGATCGTGCAAGTGACAAGGCAGTAATGACGAAGATCGACAGAAGGGAGGCAACAAAGAAAGTCGGTATGAACTCTTTTTGTTTCTACTTTTGTACATACGCCTGTACTTATGATTAGAGACCAGCTTGTAGAGACATAGTGCTATGTTTACAATGCTTTCCCAGTGGTTCATGCTTTCTTTGTGGTTAGCCTCAAATAGCTAGAGTTTATATTGTGTTGCTTGAAATGATTGACATGCATTGCATTGTTCATGGTGTGGCATATTGAAGTGGTATTTCCCGCCGGGGGATTCTAGGATTGACTTGGCACATGTTCACGCATGTTAAGACTAAAAAGTCTGTTTTGCCTTGATGATCTTTTTACTTCAGAGTGAGCTATATCACTTTCATGCCCGATTCAATGTTGCTTTGTCGCTCTGCATGATTATGACTGTTATGCTCTCTAGCTGGTCGCTTCCCCGTCTTTTGCTAGCCTTCACTCGCACCAAGCAGAATTCTTCTTGTGCTTCCAAACTCCTTTTCAAACCCAGTTGTTCCATTTGAGTCCACCATACCTACCTATATGTGGTATTTACCGGCCACTCCTAACTTAGGCTTTCATGTGCCATCTCGAAATTTATTCAAAAGCTTCTCCTTTGTAACCATACAAGCTCATAGTGCGGTGAGGGGAAATCAGTATCTTTCATGCCAAAAATATTTTGACGGAAGTTTTAACTAGTCAAGAAAAAAAATGAGAGTTACACCTCACCCATACTTGATGATGGAGTGAAATGGACTAAATGCTACTTATGATAGGTGGAACGATACCCTCCTTCCATCCTTGAGGCAAAATAAAAGGTTCCGTAGACCATCAAAGGATTTATGGATAAGGGAATATGTGTAAGCAAAAGGCATTAATATGGTTGGCATGGGAGATATTGAGAGACCTTTACTGTTCACCGTTGACTGGAAAGTTGCACCTCTTAAAAGATTTTTATCTCTGTTTTCAAAACCAAGAGCTCTGGCACATGTTTAGTCTTTGCTTCCTTTCACGGGTTTTCAACCTTGCCATCAAAAGCCACGGTTCGAGAGTCTCCACCTTCCTTTCTCCAAAGCACCAACTATGAGAGCATAATTGTCATTCTTAGTGTAACGTGCATTGTCCCAAAGTATCACATTATCTTATGCATGCTTGTGATGTTTCTTACTTTGAATTCTGAGTTCTAGTCTCATTTAAAAACTCCGGAGGAGTTTCTGCATTTATGTTTTGCTTCACTCATGGAGGCTAGCGAGATACCACTCTGATATGTTCATGCTATGTGCATTCTGATCTTGAATATATTTTCAGCAGCATATTATTTACTTTTTGTTTGTTTGTGACTGATTACATGAAAGAAGGATTGCTTCGTGCATTGCCCTTGTAGCATGGTGCCAAAACTTGCTAAACTCTTTCGTAGTACATGCTTATTTATTCTAGTGAAGCAAAAGAGTTTGTCAAAGTTTTCTTTGTCGCGTCCAGTTCGTTGAACTGAATTGCTTGAGGACAAGCAATAGCTAAGCTTGGGGGAGTTGATACGTCTCAAACGTATCTACTTTTCCAAACACTTTTGCTATTGTTTTGACTTCATTCTTGCATGATTTGAACGAAACTAACCCGGACTGACGCTGTTTTCAGCAGAGCTACCAGTGCTCTTTTCTTTTGTGCAGGTTTCTGGATATTTAGGTGTGCTGGAAAAAACCCAAAAAATTATATAAAAAATCAGCGTTCCGGAAGCTTCCGAAGATCCAAAGGGGGGCCACAGGGCAGCCAGGGGGCAGCCAGGAGGGTGCCTGGGGCGGCCCAGCCCCTGGCCGCGCCACCTGCCCTCCTGGCTGGGTCCCACACCCCCTGGTGACCTACCTTGGCCCCTATTTATTATTACGACGCAGAAACCTCGAAACAGAAGTCGCTTTTCCCATCTACGTCGCGGAGCCGCCGCAACCCTCTGTTCTTCCTCGGAGAGCTAATCTGGAGGCTGAATTGGCCTCCGGTGAGGGGGGAAATCATCGCCTCTTCATCACCCCTCCATGACTTCTCCTCTCATGTGTGAGTCCCTGCTGTAGGCAAAGGGGATGGTAGGGATTGGATGAGTTAGATCATGTAATAGTTCAATCAGATTGTTGGGGGCATGTTGCCTATCATCTACTTGGTGTTTATCATCTCTGTTACAACTTGTTGCTCTTAATTCTTGTCACTTTGGGCCCGAGTGCCATGATTTCTGATCTGATCACCCTTTTGTTTCTTGAGTTTGTGGTGTTCTTGATCCTATCTATGAGTTGTATGCACCTATTATAGTCCGGAACCGGTGATCCCAATGGTGACAGCTTGGGACACCAAAGGGGATGGACTATAATTTGAGGATTCCGTGTATCCATGAATTGTTAATGCTTTGTTCCGGTGCTCTTTGACAGGAGTACCTTAATCTCCCTAAGTTCCTTTTGGCCCCGTTTCTAGAGGGAGGGTAGGACAAAATATGTTGTGCAAAGTTCTTATTGCAAGCACGTACAACTACCTTGGGATACATGCCCGATGTTTGATATTTTCCTAGATGATCCGTCGTTTTCTGTGAGCCTTGCCCAAGTTAGAATCTGTTACATGTTCGTTCTCATCCAAGCAGCGCCCAACCATCTATCTCCCTAGCCTACAGTGTTTTGCTTCTGTTGGTTACTAGTTGTTTACTTTTGCTGTTTTACCTTTGCTGTTCCACTACCACTATCACCACTATTATCATCACTACTACCACCACCATATCACAGTTGCTACTAATACCTTTGTGCAAGCAAGTGTTTATTTCAGGTGCGGTTGAATTGACAACTCAATTGTCAAAGCCTGTACGTATTCTTTGTGTCCCCAAGTGTCGAATCAATAAATTGGGTTATCTTGCCCGCGAAGACCATCTCGATCCCCTACAGTTGAGGGTTATCAGCCCCCGAGTGCTTTTGTGAGAGGTCGCGATTGCGACGATAGCGTCTCTCGGGGGGAGTCTTTGTGCTTGACCCCCCGAGTGCTTTGGTAATATATCGCGATTGCGACGATAGCGTCTCTCGGGGGGAGTTTTTGTGCTCAAGCCCCCGAGTTCTTTGGTAAGAGATCGCGATTGCGACGATAGCGTCTCTCGGGGGGAGTTTTGTGCTCAATCCCCCGAGTGCTTTGGTAAGAGATCGCGATTGCGACGATAGTGTCTCTCGGGGGGAGTTTTTTGTGCTCAAGCCCCCGAGTGCTTTGGTAAGAGATCGCGATTGCGACGATAGCGTCTCTTGGGGGGAGTTTTTGTGCTCGAGCTCCCGAGTGCTTTGTTGTGGTAGGATTTGGGCAACATCATTTTATTGCATCGAAGGTTTACATGAGCTGCCAGATGAGCATGACTGGTGGAGACTATGGGTAGAACAGGCGTAGGTTCGCTACGTTCCATGGATTTCCCACGTCCTCGTCAGTCTTCGGGTTCTTCAGTCTATAGGCGCCTCCTCCTATGACTTATGTGATTATGAACGGTCCTTCCCATTGGGGGGCGAGCTTGTGAACTTTCTCTTGTATGAGCCGTAGGACAAGGTCGCCTTTATTGAAGGTTCTGGTGTGCAGGCGACTGCTTTGGTAAGTTCGCAGTTTGTCCTGGTATCCCTCTGACCTTGCTAGGGTTGTGTCCCTTGCTTCGTCTGTTGTGTCTTTGTCATCTTGCAGCACTTCTTCTGCTTCCTCTTCTTCGTACCCTGAGATCCGGGGTGCCCCAAATTTGAGGTGATGGGGTAGCACCGCCTCCGACCCGTACACCATAAAGAAAGGTGTGTACTGGGTTGCAGTATTCGGGGTGGTGCGTAGGCTCCATAGTACGGCAAGGAGCTCTTCTACCCAGTTGCCCGCGGCCTGCTTGAGTGGTGCGAGGAGCCTCTTTTTGAGTCCTCCGCATACTAGGCCGTTTGCTTTTTCCACCTGGCCGTTGGATTGTGGGTGTGCGACTGATGCATAATTGATTTTGATGCCCAGTTCTTCGCAGAAGTTCTGGAATTCTGCTGCTGTGAAGTTTGTGCCATTGTCCGTGATGATGTTGTGTGGCACCCCGAACCTGAAGATGATTGATTTGATGAAGTTCACCGCCGTGAGGGTTGTGGAGATGGTGATGGGCACTGCTTCGATCCATTTGGTGAACTTGTCGACTGCTACTAGCATGTGAGTTCTTCCTCCCTTTGATGATTTCTTCAGTGGTCCCACCATATTGAGTCCCCAGGTGGAGAAGGGCCATGATAGTGGTATGCTCTTGAGTTCTGAGGCTGGGGCGTGCGGCCTGCTGGCGAATTTTTGACAGGCGATGCAGCGTCGTACGATGTCTTCTGCGTTTTTCATCGCAGTGGGCCAGTAGAACCCTGCTCGGAACGCTTTAGATACGAGCGCTCGGCTGCTCACGTGGTGCCCGCAGGTGCCCTCGTGGATTTCGAGTGGTAGGGCTTTGCCGTCTTCTTCATCGATGCACTTCTGGAGTATCTGGGTGATGCTTCGCTTGTATAACTGTCTGTTGATGACTGTGAATGCCTTGGATCGGCGGCTGATGCGTCGGGCTTTTGAGACGTCTTGCCGTAGTGTGTCGTCGATTAGGAATCGGAGGAATGGTCTTGTCCATGCTGGTCCTTCAAGTGCTGTTGAATCCGTAGGTTTGACCTCTTGGCTGTTGTTGCCTTCAGATGGACTTGCTGATGCCACTTGTGCTGGCTCTGTGGTGTCGTCATCTACAGCTGCCTCTGGTGCTGCTGGTTTCTCCTTGATGGATCGCTGGCTGATGCTTTCAAGGAAGACGCCGGGTGGTACTGGTCCTCGAGTCGAGCCGATGTTTGCGAGTTCGTCGGCTTCTGTGTTGTTTGCTCTGGGGATATAATTGAGCTCGCAGCCGTCGAAACTTCCTTCGAGTGCGTTGTAGAGCTTCTGGTAGGCCACCATGTTGTCGGCTACTACATTGCAGTCTTTCATCGCCTGCTGGACGACGAAGTTGGAGTCTCTGTAGATTACTAGGCGAGTGGCACCGCATGTTTTGGCCATACGCATGCCATAGAGCAGTGCCTCGTATTCGGCTTCGTTGTTGGAGGCGTGGCTGAAGTTGATCTGGAGGATGTATTTGAGTTTGGTTCCTTTGGGGGAGACCAGAACGACTCCTGCTCCGGCTCCTTACTGTCTTTTGGACCCGTCGAAGAACATTGTCCATGAGTTCGACAGGTCCGGGGGGCCTGGTGTCTGGACCTCCGTCCACTTGACCAGAAAATCTGGGAGTACTTGGGCCTTGATTGCTGTCGGGTGCTTGAATTGTAGGTCCCTCGGACTGAGCTCGATGTTCCACTCGGCGACTCTCCCAGTCGCTCCGGGGTTGTTGAGAATGTCTGCAAGTGGTGCGCTACTCGCGATTGTGATGGGGTGCTCGTCGAAATAGTGCGACACCTTTCTTGAGGTCGTGATGATGGCCAGTAGTAGCTTCTGGTAGTGCGGGTACCGTTGCTGGGATTTTGTCAAGAGCATGCTGAGGTAGTAGATCGGCCTCTGTATGCTATGGATCTTGCCTTCCTCTGTGCGCTCGACGACGAGTACTGTGCTTACCACGCTGTTGCGTGCTGCTACGTAGAGGTATAGTTGTTCTTTTTCTTTGGGTACCGCCAGGGTCGGTGGGGTCGACAGTGTCTTCTTCAGGTCCGCGAATGCTTTGCCGGCTTCTTCACTCCACTCGAATTTCTCTCCTTTTCTCAGCAACTGGTAGAATGGCAACGTGCGTTCTCCCAATCTACTGATGAAACGACTCAGGGCTGCGAGTCTTCCGGTGAGCTACTGCACGCCTGTGATGTTGGTTGGTTCCTGCATCCTGGCGATTGCTTGAACTTTCTCGGGGTTCGCTTCGATTCCTCGAGCAGAGACCATGTACCCGAGAAGCTTCCCGGCTGGGACGCCGAACGCACACTTCTTCGGGTTGAGTTTGATTCTGTATTTGTTGAGTGCTGCGAAGGTCTCTCGCAGGTCGTCGAGTAGTGTGTTTGTGTTGTAGGTTTTGATGACGTTGTCATCCACGTAGACCTGTACATTTCTTCCGATTTGCTCTTTTAAGCACGCTTGCATCATTCGCTGGTATGTAGCACCTGCGTTCTTGAGTCTGAAAGGCATTGTCCTGTAGCAGAATACGCCGTAAGGGGTGATGAATGACGTACGCTCTTCGTCTTCTTCCTTCATCCTGATCTGATTGTATCCTGAGTAAGCGTCGAGGAACGATAGTAGATCGCATCCTGTTGTCGAGTCGATTATCTGGTCGATTCTTGGCAGGGGAAAGTGATCCTTTGGGAAGTGTTTGTTGATTGGCCCGTAGTCGACGCACATTCGCAGTACGTCCGTGTCTTTCTTGGGGACCAGCACAGGGTTGGCGACCCAAGTGGCTTTCTTCGTCTCTCGAATGAATTGGGCGTCGAGTAGTCGGTTGACTTCCTCCCCAATTGCTCTGTGTTTGGGTTCTGAGAATCTTCGTAGCGCCTGCTTCACTGGCTTGGTGTTTGGCTTGATGTGCAGCGCGAGCTCTGCAAACTCGTGCGGTACTCCTGGCATGTCGGCTGGGCACCAGGCAAAGATTTCCCATTCTTCGCGGAGGAAAGTGATGAGGGTCGTCGCTTGCTCTTCCGGGAGGTGGGCGTACACGCGGACTGTTTTTCTGGGTCTGTCGGGTGTACTTGGTGGGTGACCGTGTCGCTGTCGATCTTGAAGTCCCGTCCATACTTTTTTGACTCGCTTCGGCTTGCTAGCAGAAATATAATCTTGTCTTTCGTCATGGCTATTTCTGTGAGTTCTTGATCGGCTCCGAAGGTGTCAGAGACTTTGTGGAAATCACGGTCACATTTGTCTGACTTGATGAAGCTCCCGTTGACTGTGATGACGCCCGCGGATCCTGGCATCTTGAGTTTAAGGTAGGCGTAGTGCGGAATCGCCATGAATTGTGCGAACGCTGGACGCCCCAATATGGCGTGGTACTGTGATTGCCAATCGAGTACTTCGAACTCGAGGGCGCGTCTTGCGAAATTGCGTCTGTTGCCGAAGACGACTTCGAGCTCGATTAATCCAAGGGAAATAGCTGCTTCTCCTGGGACTACTCCGTATAACATGGTGCTTGATTTCTTCCATACTGATCGAGGGATCAGCATCTTGCGCAGGGTGCTGACGAAGATTATGTTCATGCTGCTGCTTCCGTCCATGAAGATTTTGTCCATGTCGTACCCTCCGATTTGAGCGTCGAGGACCAGGGGCGCGTGCCCCGGCCTTGCGACTGCAGGCGGGTGGTCGCTTTGGGAGAACGTGATGCTGGTTTCTGCGTCGTGTAGCTGGTAGACTTCGACTGCGTTAAGATTCTCGGCTGCTCTAGCCTACAGGGTGTAGGCGTTCTGTTAGGCTTGCGATACCTTGCCTTCTTGGATCGTGCACACCTGTCCTTGAGTGGGCGACAGGTCGGCTCGTCGGGCGCGCTTGGCTTCTTGCTGTTTTTCCTCCTTGAGGCTGTCGGCGAGTTCATTGAACAAGCGGCAGTCTCCCAGAGTGTGGCTCGATCTGATGTTTCCCCAGTTGTCTTCGAAGCAGTGGATCGTGCATGGTCCTTCTAGCTGTTCCCTGACCGTGAGCTTGCTATACTCGGCGTGCCGTTTCCTCCTTGAGATTCGGAAGAATAGCGCGTGGTCCGTTGGGTGCTCGTGAGCTCGCGGGTCGACTTCGATCCCTGCACTTAGATTATGGTTCCTTATGAGATTGGAGAATTCATCTGGCCTTCGGTCTGGGTCGTAGTATTCGCCGGTACGAGTCTCGGAGTCGCTATCCTGGCGGGTGGTGGCTGTCCGCGCGGCGGCGGGTCGTCGAGTGGTCGGCGATCGTGCGGCTGTATAGTTCGACTCGTCGGGTGGAATCGCTCCGTAGGATCCTCGCGCCTGCCTTCTGGGTCGTCAATTTCTTCCTTGTTGGCGATGGTCTTGGCGGTCGCTGATCTCGAGCTTGGAGTCAGTGTCTTGTTGTGCGGCGGGCGCCCGGGTGGCGGTGGGTCGTTGAGTGGCCGGCAGGTCCTCTTCTTCATGTTGTAGTTCATCGATCGGGGTCTCCGTGTAGAACCCTCGCGCCTTTCTTTTGGACCGTCGAGTTCTCCTTCGCTGGCGGTGGGCTCGGTTACCTCCGTAGTATTGGTCTTGGCACGGCTGCTGGCCGAGCGATCTTGTCGGGGCGGCAGAGATGTTCGCCGTGATCTTGAGTTCCTTGGGTAGATTGCATCTGGTTCTTGCCCTTGAGTTGCGGCTTGCTGGAGACGGAACCGACGAGATCGTAATTCCAATCTGTGTAGTCCCCACGGATTACGCCAATTGACGGAGATGTACCCCGGCAAATCCCATGGTCAGGGACCCTGGGTTAGTCATGAGAGGCATAGGTTGGACGATAAGCTCGTCGGCTAACAGGAGGATATGTTCCTGCTAGATATTATTGATTGGAGATGGCGATTACAAGGGAGCCGAGGCTAGTGCGCACAAGGCTAGGTTACATATTGTGTATTTCTTCCTATCGACGTCTCCCCTCCTAGCCCTTATATACTAGGCTAGGTCTCAGGGAGTCCGTCCTGATTACAGATGAGGTTTCCTAACCATGATCTTGTTCCGTACGACAAGTTTGCACCTTCCTTATGACTCGCGGACTCCTACGTCGGTGCCACTAGTGGGCCAAGGCTGGGCCAAGGCGGCATCTTTGTGGGCCTTCTGTCTTCTGGTACACCGGGTAGGCTCATCCATAGGAGTCGTGGGGTCACCCCCTCGTCAATGCCGCTCGTTCTAAAACCTGTGTGCGCTTCCGATTGTACCGCTCCACGACACATCGTCTGTGATCTGATATCACCCGGAAATTCCGTCAAAAATACAATGGATGTGCAATCGTCCGATCGACCCACACAATTGCTCCTCGCACAATCTCATTTGATGGTTCCATATTGATACGTCCCAAATGTATCGATAATTTCTGCTTGCTCCATGCATGTTTTGTGTGATATTGCTATGATCTAGATACACTTTCATACACTTTCGATCATATTTGGACTAACCTATTAACTCAGTGCACCCCAGTGACAGTTTCTGTTTTCTGCTGGGTTTTTTTGTTCCACGTTCCCCCATATTAAAAGTGCTCCAAAAATTCAGGAAAATCGGATAAAAATCAACGCACCGGAAGACTCCAGAACCCCGAAGGAGGGCCCGGGGGCCACCACCAGGTGCCCAGGCGGCCACCTGGTGCGGCCTAGGGCTTGGCCGCGCCAAGGGGCGCCTGGACTCCTGGTGGCCCCCCTGGCTGCCACCCTTCGCCTATATATTCCCCGTGACGTGAAACTTCCGAAAAGAGAACCCCTTTTCGCGATCTCGCCTCTGTTCCGCCGTCGCCGCGCTTCCAAGATCGGGAGCGCCAGCAGACTTCTTCCCGGCACCCTGCCGGAGGGAGGATCGACCTCCGGGAGCTTCCCCTTCACCATGGATGCTTCCCGAATTTGTCGTGAGTAGTTACCTTTGGACCATGGGTCCGTGATTAGTAGCTATGTGATGTTCTCCTCCCCTCTATGTTCTTTATGGTTTAGACCTCGTGAGCTGCCCTACATGATCGAGGCACATATGTAATCTTTCTGCTTTTGCTATGCTGAGTTTGATGGGATCTGATGGATTATGAGATTATGTTCAGATTGTGATAGAGTAATATATTTGGTTCTTATCTTTTATATTTTTATTCCTAAGTAATTCTTGCATGTTCTCCGTTCCTGTTTATTGCTTTGGCCAAGTAGTAGGTATTACTCCAAGAGGGAACGTTATGCTCGATTGTGGGTTCATGCCCCCTGATGACACGCTTGAGTGACAGAAACATGAGTCTAGGGGATGTGTTGTTTCCACAAGGGGGAAAAGAACGGTGCTTGTAACCGCGGTTGCAAGGATTGTTTACTTTACGCAAAGTGCTTTTTAATGCAGTTGTCTGTTGCTTTGGGTTTACACTTTGGGTGGGCTCGCAACTTAATACCAGCGAGATGTTCTGGATAGATATCTCAAGGTGGATCATTAGTAGTAGATGCAGTTGGATTTTGGTCTACAAATTTTTGTGTACAAAGTATTTTCATCTCACTTATGGTTTAAAAGATATTAATTTCAAAGTTTTAACATTTTAAACATTTTCTGGATTTCTTTAATTGTGTATTCAACATTATCCAGAACAGGACATTTGATTGGTCAAACCTGACCAATGGGTCCCACATGTCATACACAGGGACAATAATAAATTATTAGATTTAATTTAATAACACAAGGCCCACATGTCATACACAGTTTATTTATCCAAAACATTTTTAAACTAAATTTGGCAGTGGACCATGCTGTCAATGAAACTTTGTTAATTAAACAGTTATTTAATCCAATGAAATTACTAATGGCCTAGGGCCCACTCTCATTGTCTCGGATTATTAACAAGGGTTATTTAAACTAGTTAATTAACAGTTTAATTAGGGATGGGGCCCTGCTGACCAGAAACTTCAACATGATGATGCACACATATGGTTGATTGGATTTGGCTCAAACTTGGTTTGGTGGAGTCATTTGGGTGTGGGAATAGGCACAAAAAGTTTCAAGGAAAATGGGATCCCCTATCATGCACTTGCTTCACAATGCCTCCTTGCTGCATCCAAACATTGGGAATTTATTGTGGGAGTTTGTCTAGGCAATTGATGGTGGAATTTTCTGTAGGCTCATGATATGATCATATGAGATTGCACAAAAAGTTTCACCAGCAATGGATCAAGGAAAGTGGCACTCCCTTCACAAAGCTCCAATCTGCCCCCACAAACAAATGAATTTTTCTGGAGGAAAATTCCACTTGGGCCATGCAATGTTTAGAGAGAATTTGGCAAGATATGAGGTCAAGATAATGTGGAAATTATTTAGGGATTTATTGAGCAATAAAAATATGGGTTGCTTCACAAACCTCAAATAATAGGAATATCCCTTTTATTGGAAAAGGAATATATAGTTTGAATAAAATGGTGGCTTGGATGGGATGGAACAATGGCATGACATGGGAAAGGCTTGGATTCAAGGGCCACTTGAGCATGGAAAGAAAATATGCTCAAGTTTCAAGTCCAAAGAGGTGCTCAAAACCAAATCAAATGGAAAATCCAGAAATAAATCGGATTTTTTTTTGGAAAAAGAAAGTTCCAAAATCCAGGATGTCACAAACCTACCCCCCTTAGAAAAATCTCGTCCTCGAGATTTGGTTGCTCAGGGAACCATTGCAAACTTACCATCCTTCGGAAACTCATCGCTTCTCGGATTTCCTTTATCTGCATATCGTTCCCTTAGTAGCATCCAATATCTCTTGCTCAGGGGGCTTGCTTCACCCAATCCATATATCTGACTGAATGTTCTTCCTGGCCATATCAGATCCTTTCCTGCTGACTTCCATCCTCGTGTCTGCTGACTTGTATGATAACGGACTGTCTTGTCATAGACTGGATGCTGACAATACCCATATTATTCTCGGGGTATCTCGGGCTTTATCTATGGTACGGTCTTGAATTCTTTGTGTTGGCCTCTTCGAGAACAAGAGCTTGGCCTTCGTGTGTAGCTGATATCTCAGGCTGATTACAGTCGTGGTGTTCTGTAATAGCCCAGATTTCACAAAAATTAAAAATTTTGTTTTCGGTGTGAATTGTTTGATTGTCTGGTTTGTTTGCGGTGTTTGCATCCCCGATTTATCGATCGCGATTATTTTTCCCCCTCTTATCTCGTAGCGAACAGAGACCGACCCTTGCCACCCTAACACTCGACATTTGCGACACCGGGTTTCGCCCGATCACCGTCGCGAAAACCGCACGAGACCAGCCGCAGCCAAAGGAACGAAAAACCCCGTTTAATAATTAAACGGGATATTTTTATAGCGCGCCGGAAAGTGTTCTCGAAACGGTTCCAGCGCGAGGTGAACGCCACCGGCTCGACGCGTTGATCACGCAGTTCGAAGTTTTACCCAAATCGGAGGTACTGCGGACCCCGACGGTCAGAAACGTGAGCACCGTGCGCACGAGAGAAAAACCGGGGATGTTTTTGCAAACTGCCAGCCACCTGGGCTATATAAAGACCACCACACTCCCACCTCTTTCTAGGGTTTCCCTAGCCAAAATGTGCAGCCACCCCCCTCACAAAACTCAATTCTGCCAAATTTGCCCCAAAAATCCCGAAACCCTAGCCAGATGCAATCTCAGCCGTCGGATCTGACCATCCAACGGTTCAGATCGCAACCTAGCCCACCTTCTCTCTCCTCCCCGAGCCGTCTCCACGCCTGTGGGCAACCGCCGCGCACCGCCAGATCCGAGGCCGCCGTCGGCCAGGACGCAGCAGCCGCCGGCGCCCCATCTCTCCTCCGCGTCTCTCCCTTCTCACCTCCCTGCCCTCTAACCCTCCTCCTCCTCCTCCTCTGCGCAGGGGCCGGCCGTCGCGCCATGGACGGCGACTTCGAGCCGGAGCCGTCGCGCCGCCCTGCTCCCGAAGACGAGCGCCGCAGACTCGGCCTGGATGGCCGCCTCCTCGGCCAGGTCCGGCGACAGCCGCCTCCTCGGCCAGGTCCGGCGACAGCCGCCGCCCCCACTCGCCTGGCCCTGCGGGGCCCGGATTCGGCTGGAGGACGATGGTGTCCAGATGGGCTCGGCGGGCCGCGGCGGCGGATCTCGGGCCCTGCGGGGCCCGGATTCGGCTAGGAGGAGGCTGGATCCCCTCCGGGGGTGACGTGGCCGCCCGTGAGCCCTCCATCTCGCAGATCAACGGTCGAGAGCTGCCAGGAGCTAGGGTTTCGTGGGGAGAGGGGGTTGTGGAGCAGATCTGGACAAAGTGAGGGGGGTGGCTGCAATTTTCCATTAGGGTAAACCCTAATTGGCTGGTTTGGGAGGTGGGGGTCATTATATAGGCAGGTTGGCTGGCCAGTTTACGCAAACGCCCCCAGTATCCCTCTCGCGCATCCAGCGATCGCGTTCGTGACCGCCGAGACTCCATACGGACTCCGATTCGGACGAAACTTCGACCTACGCGCTCAGCGCGTCGAGCCCGTCGATCATACCTCACTGCGGTGACATTCCGACAACATTTTTTGGCGCCCCATAAAATAATCCGTTTATTAAATAAACGGGGTTTTCGATCCGGTGGCGATGGCTGGTCCTGTGCCGGTAGCGACGGTGCTCGGGTGAAATCCCGGTGTCGCAAAGGTCGAGTGTCAGGGTGGCAAGGGTCGGTCTCCGTCCGATACGAGATAAGAGGGGGAAAATAATCGTCGATCGATAAATCGGGGATTCAAACACCGCAAACAAATCAGACAATCAAACAATTCATACCGAAAACAAAAATTTTAATTTTTGTGAAATCTGGGCTGTTACAATACAACACCACCAACAAGGGATCTCGTCCCGAGATCCAGGACGATCCGGGGGAGAGGGGATGAGAAAATAAAGATGACGATCTTCGACACCACCAACAAGGGACTCTGCTCCATGTCGAACGACGAACTCTGTCAAGAAAACTTCCCGCAGGGGATGGCGACGTCGAAAAACGAAACCATCAGGTGTCACGAGGAAGAACGATAGCGAGATCCGGATCAAAGGATAGTGATTTTCGACGCAAGTCGTAAAAACACCGTTAAAAGGAGGGATGGCAATGGATGACCCAGATGATACCCAAAATCGGAGAAGCTAAAGGTACTACAGGAACTCCCACCTGAGCTCGGAATCGAGACAATACTTCCCAAGCAAAGCATTGTAACGATTTCGATACTCCACTCACTCGAGATCCTAGAGTTTTGAAGGGGGTAAGGCGAGACTAAAACACTTACGGCACTTGTCCTGACCAGAGCATGGGTAAGGAGTAAAAAGATTCCTACTCTCCGATAACTAACTTAGTAACTACAAAATAGATTTTGTCTAGACTCGACTTCGGCCAAAAAGGGATCCTACGGTCGGTAAGGCTATGATACCAAGTTGTAAGGCCCGATATGCGATACTGTTCCAGATCTAGATGTTTCCATCCAGATCCGGGGACGAAGAACATATCGGTCCCACCGCGACATATGACATAGCCATATGCCCCGGATTTCCAACATGATATCACAACATTACTGATACAAGGATACAACATCTCATACAATCGGCATACAACTGCCTTAATACAATACAACAACGGAAGATATATATCTGAGTACAGACTACAATCAAATGCCTACTGGCAAAGAGAAAAACATCGATCCCATAACCACACGGGTCCAGGCCCTCCGCCGGGATCCGCCTAGCTAAACGTCGATCACCATACCTGTTGTCGATCAAGAACCCTGAAAAGAGTTTGGGGGTAGTATCATGAGTACAGAGGTACTCAGCATCCAACTGTAGTGGTCATCTGACCCAGCAAGGACTTCATCACTCGTCATTCTTGGACAACTAGTAGTTTACGGTAAGGATGGGGCAAGTGGTGAAGTTGCTACCGCACTAGCATTTATGAAGTGGCTAACGATCTAGAGAGTAAGATAAGAAGCCAAGCATTCGATGAGGAATCGCCTCCAACAAGTCTTTCTATCAACTACTTACGCAAGCATAACACCTATCCTATCCTTGTTCTCCTCTTCGCATCCCGACGAAGAAGAAGCAGTCAAGGCACACACACACGTTGATCAAGTTATTTAAGATTATCTCAGTTGTTGTTGTCTATGAACAAGGAGTAGGTCTCAAGTCGTCCATAACCGTGGACACGGCTTCTCGAAAAGATTTAACCCTGCAGTGGTGTACCAACTGCCCATTATAAGGCTCCGCACGCACGCCCATCTCTCTCAGTTGCTACCCATGATAGGCAACCATTTTATGATTTAGTCCCAAGAGATCCGGAACGACAGGTCCCTCTAGCTAACAACGAACAAATCCGGGTGGCCCCCGGTGAGTCGACATCCAACTCAAAAGCCGGTCGTGCTCTCGAATCGGCCTCTACCGTCTATATGAGGTCGGGTTAGTTGCCCAAACAGATGTGGACAACCCCCTAGCTCCCTGGTGATAGAGGCGGGGTGTCCCGATCTTTCGATGAGATGATAACTACGATTTGATGGAGTCGACTTTGACGATCCGACTACAAACGTGCAACGACGTTGCGCCTTAGCAATCGCTAAACCAATCTCCTGAAGGTTATTGACCACGCCGGAGCACGATCAACCTAACCACGAAGGTCTAGTGCCTGCAAGCAATCGAAGAACAAGCAAGAACTATGATAAAGCAATCTGAATATTGCGAATATGTAGATGAAGTATGAATAAAGTTGGGATTCCAAAAGCGGTCTTGATCTGGTCGTTGCACACAAACCGAGTACACGAAGATGCAGCAATTAGCTAAGCAGTCTTTTTAACTAAAAGAAATCCAAAGAAAAACCCTAGGGGTTGATCTACTTATATAGGACTAAAGGGTGGAGGCCAAGGGGGTGGAAGGACGTCCCAAGGAGTCCTAAAACTAAACCTAGGTCGTACAAGGCACTTGGGCCCATGTGGAGGTGATGCAACACCTATTGAGTTGGACTTTGATTCGGATTCTGCTGCTGGGTCGCACCGTTTTCGCAATATCTCCACGCTCCGAAGGAATTTGAAGGTGAAACCAATTGCGTTGAAAACTAGACGAGATAAGCTATCACCAGAAAAAAGAATCACCCAATTTGGAGTTCGTATGTAGAAACGGCGGCTGTTTGAAGTTGGGTATATCTCTGCAGTCCGAATCTGAGTCCATGACGTGAAAGACTTGGTCTCTATCTTCTCTTGGCCCAAAAGTGACGTGAAATAACTTCTTGTACAGCACACAATCATGCCCCTTTGTATTGACTTCATTTCTTGATCAAATATAGAGGAATTAATGGTCATATCCATGATAATTATGTCCTCGTCATCTTCATGTTTGAACATGCTCCAATGCTCATCCTTCTTGTCCATGCTAGGTCCTTCATTTGTCAGCAACAGAAATATATCGACGTTAGGCAGCATCATATTCACATGAACATTAGAAACATTACCAAGAAGCGAAAGCACCTGATAATTTAATTGGTGTGCACGATCTCTAGTAATTGCTCCAGTAGGTATATTAGCAGGGGTTGTGGCTGTAACTATGGTAGTCATGTCCTCATCACCTGGGGTGGACCAACAAGAGAAACCATGTCTCCGCTGGCCCAAGTTATTTGAAATCTGCCGGCCGCAGACCAGTCACACACACGTTTTCAAATGGTAAATCAGCTTGGGCCACCACTAGAAATGTTTGAAGCTAGGTAGGTAAGAAGAGGGGACCCCATAAAATCCCACACGCGGTTAGGCACGCTCAGTCTTAAAACCAATACCCGGAACTCGGATCCTAGGTGACTCGAATGGAACAAAGCGTCGGGGTAGGATAGCCTAGACCTTCCATCCTTCGTCGAATATAGTCAACATTTATAATAATCATATCATCAACAACAATATAATAAGGTGATATCCCAAACCCAGGAGTAACAGGGTAACATCGTAGCATCCTAAGCATGCATACTAAGCAGGGGCTGAGCAACGAGCAATAGTAACATAGCAGTACAAGGTTTGCTGGGAGGGGACATGGTTGTATCGGTTTAAGAGAGGCTGTAAACATGTGGTAGGATCAAACATCGAACCTATCCTAGACTAGCATGCAAACCGTTGGTTGAAATAGAATGGATCATAAGTAATGTATAGTCCTTGCCTGTTTATAAGTCGGGTTCCGAAGGTGTAGTTGATCGCAAGCTTGCATCGTCTCCGAGAGGTACCCGCGGAAGCACACAAGACGGTAAACACTGGAAAGCAATCAACGAGCAAGCATCTATTACTACGAAGCAAACACAAGCAAGCAATAACAAGAAGGCAACACGAGACATCGCACCTACCGTCGAGAGCGGTTACTAACAGGTTAAGTGGAGTACTCGTCACACACGACGATACCGCACATTTAGAAAGGTTCAAGTTGTTTAGCTACAGGTGATCAACAAAGGTTGTTAACATGCAAACTCAATCAAGCATGGCATAGCACACAAACATTACAAGAGGTGAAGCATAAATAAACTACCTGATCTAGTCACTTTAAGTGGGGGTAAAACCTATACATGGCAAACTATTGCGGACCCCACGATATTTATTAAATTTGGTAATGTTTTTTCCTAAACATAATTTTATTATTTTATTTAGCAAGCAAGAACAGCATAAAAACAATCTACATGCAATTCTAGTCAAGTTACATATAAAGAACATTTTAATCGGAGCAACGGTTAAAAAGTTGTAGCAGTTGTAATTAGCAGGTCAACAACATGTAAACAAAGTCAAACATGGAAACAAGCAACATTTTATTAAACTACACGAAAAACTAAGCAACTTTCATGTTTTACGCGACGCGATCGGAGCTACGGTTTAAAAGATACGGGCACCGCAATAAAACTATTACAATCTGCCAAAATAATAAATAAACAGAGGAAAAAAAGATACAAAGCCCCTCTGGGCCGAAAGCTACTGTTACTGGGCTTGGCCTAACTCGCAACAGGAAAAAAAAAGAAAAAAAAGAAAAAAAAACAAAAAAAGAGCTCACCATGGGCCGGCCCAAGGCGGCTCCTAGAGGGGGGGCCTGGCGGGCCGCGCTGGTTCTGGGCCGTGTGGACGCGCAAGGTCGGCCCACCCCGACTTCCACGAGCGGAGGCGGCTGGTCGTCTCGACCCCGAGCCCGAGCGGCGGCGGCAGGGCTGTCGGACTTCGGCGAGCGGCGACAGCGCAGTGGAGGGAAGGGGAGGCCGGACCTGGGCGTGGAGCCGCCGGATCCAGTGGCTGAGGTGGCCGGCGGGGGCCTTGGCGGCGCGGCGCGGAGCTCGGGTCGCCGGCATCCAGGGCGGCCACGGCTGCTTGCTCCGGTGGCCTGCGAAGGAGGAGGGGAACTGCGGTGAGGGGGAGGAGAGGAGAAGGCGCGCGCAGGAGGTGCTCCTCACCGGGGCAGGGGCGACCGTGGTCGCGGCGGCTCGCCAGAGCGCGGCTGTCGGCGGGAGGAGGAGCGGCGGCGCTCGGTCTCCACGGGCGACGAGGACGGCGTCCAGATGGGCTCGGCGGGCCGCGGCGGCGGATCTCGGGCCCTGCGGGGCCCGGATTCGGCTGGGAGGAGGCTGGATCCCCTCCGGGGGTGACGTGGCCGCCCGTGAGCCCTCCATCTCGCAGATCAACGGTCGAGAGCTGCCAGGAGCTAGGGTTTCGTGGGGAGAGGGGGCTGTGGAGCAGATCTGGACAAAGTGAGGGGGGTGGCTGCAATTTTCCAATAGGGTAAACCCTAATTGGCTGGTTTGGGAGGTGGGGATCATTATATAGGCAGGTTGGCTGGCCAGTTTACGCAAACGCCCCCAGTATCCCTCTCGCGCGTCCGGCGATCGCGTTCGTGACCGCCGTGACTCCGTACGGACTCCGATTCGGACGAAACTTCGACCTACGCGCTCAGCGCGTCGAGCCCGTCGATCTTACCTCACTGCGGTGACATTTCGACAACATTTTTCGGCGCCCCATAAAATAATCTGTTTATTAAATAAACGGGGTTTTCGATCCGGTGGCGATGGCTGGTCATGTGCCGGTAGCGACGGTGCTCGGGTGAAATCCCGGTGTCGCAAAGGTCGAGTGTCAGGGTGGCAAGGGTCGGTCTCCGTCCGATACGAGATAAGAGGGGGGAAATAATCGCCGATCGATAAATCGGGGATGCAAACACCGCAAACAAATCAGACAATCAAACAATTCATACCGAAAACAAAAATTTTAATTTTTGTGAAATCTGGGCTGTTACACACCCCCCTCACAAAACTCAATTCTGCCAAATTTGCCCCAAAAATCCCGAAACCCTAGCCAGATGCAATCTCAGCCGTCGGATCAGACCATCCAACGGTTCAGATCGCAACCTAGCCCACCTTCTCTCTCCTCCCCGAGCCGTCTCCACGCCCGTGGGCAACCGCCGCGCGCCGCCGGATCCGAGGCCGCCGCCGGCCAGGACGCAGCAGCCGCCGGCGCCCCATCTCTCCTCCGCGTCTCTCCCTTCTCACCTCCCTGCCCTCTAACCCTCCTCCTCCTCTGCGCAGGGGCCGGCCGCCCGCCATGGACGGCGACTTCGAGCCGGAGCCGTTGCGCCGCCCTGCTCCCGAAGACGAGCGCCTCCGCCTCGGCCTGGATGGCCGCCTCCTCGGACAGGTCCGGCGACCACCGCCGCCCCCACTCGCCTGGCCCGCGTCCTCCTCGCCCCTCAACGTCGCCGCGCCGGAGAAGCCACCAAGGCCCACTGGGTGAGTCCCGAGCCGCCCTCTGTTTTTTTTTCTCTCCTCTGTTTTTTTTCCTTAATCTAATTTTTGCTAAGTCCCCAGAAACTGTTATCTGTTTACTGTTTTGCAACGTAATTTCCCGTTGACTCGTAGGTCGGAACGAAGTGATTCTTTTTTTCCTTTGGTGTGCTCTCTGTGCTCTAGAATCCACCTTTTGTGAGCATTTACATTTGAGGTCATCTTGAATATGAAATTGTGTGTTGAACAGGGCACCAGATCATTAAGTTGCTGAACCTGCTGTTAACTACTGCTGCTGTTATTTTGTTCAAACTTTGGGTGATGCTTGTGTCAAATCCATGAGGACTATTGCATTGATTCTTTTTCCTATGTGTTAAGCATCATGTGTGTAACAGCCCAGTTTTTGCAAAAATTAAAATTTTTGTTTTCGGTGTGAGTTGTTTGATTGTCTGATTTGTTTGCGGTGTTTGCATCCCCGATTTATCAATCGGCGATTATTTCCCCCCCTCTTATTTCGTATCGGACGGAGACCGACCCTTGCCATCCTGACACTCGACCTTGCGACACCGGGTTTCACCCGATCACCGTCGCGAAAACCGCACGAGACCAGCCGCAGCCAACGGAACGAAAAAACCCCGTTTAATAATTAAACGGGATATTTTTATAGCGCGCCGGAAAGTGTTTTCGGAACGGTTCCAGCGCGAGGTGAACGCCTCCGGCTCGACGCACTGATCGCGCAGTTCAAAGTTTTACCCGAATCGGAGGTACTGCGGACCCCCGGCGGTCAGAAACGCGAGCACCGCGCGCGCGAGATAAAAACCGGGGATGTTTTTGCAAACTGTCAGCCACCCATGCTATATAAAGACCACCACACTCCCACCCATTTTTAGGGTTTCCCTAGCCACATTTTGCAGCCACCCCCTCACATTGGCCCCAATTTTCGCAGCAGTGCCAGCCCAGCAGATCTGGACCGTCAGATCGCCCGATCTGACGGCCGAGATCGCGCTCAGCCTCCACCTACCTCTCCTCTCCCGTGCCATGTCCGTGGACGCCCGAGGCCGCCGCCGGCGCGCCACCGACCAGCCCGGCGCCTCTCCTCCTTCCCTCTCTCCCTCTCCCCTTCTCCCTCTTCCTCTCATCCTCTGTGCTCTCTTCCCAGGACGCCATGGACGCCGAGCCCGAGCTCCAGGGCCGGCTGGCCGCAGCCGCCGCGCCCTCCGGCCGCCGCACCTCCCCTGCGCTGCCTCGGTTCCCTCCGCGCCTGTCCCCTCGCCTGCAACCTCGCCGGAGGCCTCCGCCGCACGTGCCGGCGCCGCCAGCTGCCTTCGCTGGAGACGAAGGCGTCACCCGATCCAGCCAGTCGCGCCCGGCTGGGCTGGCTCCTCCACGTGGGCCGGCGCGCCCAGGAAGGCCCAGCACGCCCAGCCTCTCCAGCGGCCTCCCAGCCGCCTCCAGGCCGCAAGTGGGCCTCGGCCCGATGAGGTCGATTCCTTTTTTTTGCTGCTGCTGATTCGATTCCGCGTTGACGATACCAAGCGATCCGTAGCCCGGATGACTTCGCGCCCAAAAGACGAATTGTTTAGAATTGCGTGTACTTTAATTCATCTTTTGTAAGCTTTTTGTTTTGAGCTCATCTTGATTGTGTAAATGTGTGCTGAAGTGGGCATCAGGCCGTTAAACGGCTACTTTTCCTGTTATTGAGCTGCTGTTATTATTTTGTTGCAACTTTGCATGATGATTGTGACTAATCCATGAGGCCTATTGCATTGATTCCTTTTGCGTTGCGTTAAGCAATGTTTCTACTTCAGTTTCATGCATTCACATGCCATATTTGCTTGCTGCATCATGTTTATATCTTGCTCCAAAGTAGCTATCCTGATGTTAATGTGCTGCTTTTGCTGAAACTGTTATTTTGTTGCAACTTCGGTCGACGAGTGTGTCGCGACCGTTTATCGGAATTGAGTGATTCCAATTGCATTTTGTTAAGCATCATGTCTACTTTCACCCCATGTATTGCTATGTCATGTTGCTGCACTTTTGCATATAGATTTACCCCTGTTTATACAGCATGTGTGCGTAACTTGTCTTGCTTATATCTTTTTAACCGTAACTCCGTTTGGGGTGTTCTTTATATGTAACTTGATTAGTTTTTCGTGTACTTTGTGTTTATGCTTTTGTTTGCTGTTGTTAACCAACCTAAAATATGGTTTAGGGCATATCAGTACCAAATCCTTTAATTGTCGTGCGACACTTAGTGTTATGCCATGTTTAGGACTGTGCCTCACTTAAATTGACTAGCATAGATAGTTTACTTTGTGCTTCACCTCTTGCAATGTTTGTGTGCTATGCCATGCTTTCTTGAGTTGACATGTTAATAACCGTTGTTTGGTCACCTGTAGCTAAACAACTTGAACCACCGTAAACGTGCGGTATTCGTCGTGTGTGACGAGTACTCCACTTAAATCGTTAGTAACCGTTCTCGACGATAGATCCGTATCGCGTTGCCGTGCCTTGTGTTGTCTCTTTGATCTTGTGTTGCCTCGTAGTAATAGAGTGCTTGCTCGTTGATTGCTTTCCAGTGTTTATCGTCTTGTGTGCTTCCGCGGGTACCTCTCGGAGACGATGCAAGCTTGCGATCAACTACACCTTCGGAACCCGACTTATCAATAGGCAAGGACTATACATTACTTATGATCCATTCTATTTCAACCAGCGGTTTGCATGCTAGTATAGGTTAGGTTGGATGTTTGATCCTACCACATGGTTACAGCCTTTTTCAAACCGATACAGCCATGTCCCTTCCCAGCAAACCTTGTACTGCTATGTTACTATTGCTCGTTGCTCAGCCCCTGCTTAGTATGCATGCTTAGGATGCTACGATGTAACCCTGTTACTCTTTGGGTTGGGATATCACCTTATTATATTATTGTTGATGATATGATTATTATAATGTTGACTATATTCGACGAAGGATGGAAGGTCTAGGCTATCCCGCCCCGACGCTTTGTTCCATTCGAGTCACCTAGGATCCGAGTTCCGGGTATTGGTTTTAAGACTGAGCGTGCCTAACCGCGTGTGGGATTTTATGGGGTCCCCTTTTCTTACCTATCTAGCTTCAAACATTTCTAGAGGTGGCCCAAGCTGATTTACCATTTGAAAACCTGCATATATATCTTGTCGGGTCGCTCCTAGCAGATATTCTTAAAAATAACCCGGGCCAGCGGAGACATAGTTCCTCTGTTGGTCCACACCTGGTGAGCTAGAGGCCTGCCCACATGTGAGGGGATCAGTTACCTCGACCTTAGCCATACGGAAGAGTCCGATCCGAGAGCGTGGCCAGCTTTTGGATTGGGTGTCGACTCCCCGGGGGCCACCCGGATTTGTTCGTTGTTAGCTAGAGGGACCTGTCTTTTCGGATCTCTTGGAACTAAATCATAAAATGGTTGCCTGTGATGGGTAGCAACTGAGAGTGATGGACGTGCGTGCGGAGCCTCGTAATGGGCAGTTGGTACACCCCTGCAGGGTTAAATCTTTTCGAGAAGCCGTGTCCACGGTTATGGACGACTTGAGACCTACTCCTTGTTCATAGACAACAACAACTGAGATAATCTTAATATAACTTGATCAACGTGTGTGTGTGCCTTGACTGCTTCTTCTTCGTCGGGATGCGAAGAGGAGGACAAGGATAGGATAGGTGTTATGTTTGCGTAAGTAGTTGATAGCAAGACTTGTTGGAGGCGATTCCTCATCGAATGCTTGGCTTCTTATCTTATTCTCTAGATCGTTAGCCACTTCATACATGCTAGTGCGGCAGCAACCTCACCACTTACCCCTTCCTTACCGTAAACTACTAGTTGTCCTAGAATGACGAGTGATGAAGTCCTTGCTGGGTCAGATGACCACTACAGTTGGATGCTGAGTACCTCTGTACTCATGATACTACCCCCAAACTCTTTTCAGGGTTCTGATCGACAACAGGTATGGTGATCGACGTTTCACGTGGAGACTCGACGACGACTAGTTAGGCGGATCCCGGTGGAGGGCCTGGACCCGTGTGGTTATGGGGATCGATGCTTTTCTCTTTGCCACTAGGCATTTGCTTGTAGTCTGTACTCAGACATGTATCTTCCGCTGTTGTATTATATTTGAGGCAGTTGTATGCCGCTTGTATGAGATGTTGTATCCTGTATCTGTAATGTTGTGATATCATGTTGGAAATCCGGGGCATATGGCTATGTCATATGTCGCGGTGGGACCGATATGTGCTTCGTCCCCGGATCTGGGTGGAAACACCTAGATCTGGAACAGTACCGCATATCGGGCCTTACAATGTGTACTTCATTTCCATGCTTTAACTTGTCATGTTTGGGTGCTTTAGCTATATTAAATCTTGCTCCAAAGTGGTGACCCTGATGTCAATGTGCTGCTGTGCTGAAAACTGTTATTTTGTTGCAACTTCGGTCGACGGTTGCGTCGCAACCGCTTATCGGAATTGAGTGATTCCAATTGCATATTGTTAAGCATCATGTCTACTTACATTATATGTATTGCATTGTCATGATATTCTTGATGGTCATATAGTTATTGAGCTCCAAAGTTGCTATGCTGTTGTTTTTGACAGCCACCTCTGTTTTTCTCTAAGTCTATAACGTTCCGATGCCATGTTGCATGCTTAATATCTTTTGATCTATGATGCCTTTTTGCATGATTCTTTTTGCCATTCCTTCCCTGTCATGTCTACTTTAGTTCCATATCATTTGTGACCATGTTTGCATTGATTGTCCTGTTTATGCATTTCTCTAAACTGTGCTTCCTGATGTTGGCAGATTGTGCCCGTAACTTGTTTTGTTTGTATATTTTTAACCGTAACTCCGTTTGGGGTGTTCTTTATATGTAACTTGATTAGTTTTTCATGTACTTTGTGTTTATGCTATTGTTTGCTGCTGTTAACCAAACTAAAATATAGTTTAGGGCAGAACAGTACCAAATCCTTTAATTGTCGTGCGACACTTAGTGTATGCCATGTTTAGGTTGTGCCTCACTTAAATTGACTAGCATAGATAGTTTACTTTGTGCTTCACCTCTTCACATGTTTGTGTGCTATACCATGCTTGCTTGAGTTGTCAAGTTAACAACCTTTGTTGATCACCTGTAGCTAAACAACTTGAACCCTTGTAAATGTGCGGTATCGTCGTGTGTGACGAGTACTCCACTTAACCTGTTAGTAACCGCTCTCGACGGTAGGTGCGATGTCTTGTGTTGCCTTCTTGTTGATGCTTGCTCGTGTTTGCCTCGTAGTAATAGAGTGCTTGCTCGTTGATTACTTTCCAGTGTTTACCCTCTTGTGTGCTTCCGCGGGTACCTCTCGGAGACGATGCGAGCTTGCGATCAACTACACCTTCGGAACCCGACTTATCAACAGGCAAGGACTATACATTACTTATGATCCATTCTATTTCAACCAGCGGTTTGCATGCTAGTCTAGGTTAGGTTCGATGTTTGATCCTACCACATGTTTACAGCCTCTTTCAAACCGATACAGCCATGTCCCTTCCCAGCAAACCTTGTACTGCTATGTTACTATTGCTCGTTGCTCAGCCCCTGCTTAGTATGCATGCTTAGGATGATACGATGCTACCCTGTTACTCCTTGGTTTGGGATATCACATTATTTTTATTATTATTGTTGTTGATGATATGATTATTATAAATGTTGACTATATTCGACGAAGGATGGAAGGTCTAGGCTATCCCGCCCTGACGCTTTGTTCCATTCGAGTCACCTAGGATCCGAGTTCCGGGTATTGGTTTTAAGACTGAGCGTGCCTAACTGCGTGTGGGATTTTATGGGGTCCCCTTTTCTTACCTACCTAACTTCAAACATTTCTAGTGGTGGCCCAAGCTGATTTACCATTTGAAACTGTGTGTGTGCTGGTCAGCTGCCAGTAGTTTTTAAACCAACGCAGACCAATGAAGACATAGTTCCCTTGCTGGCCCACCCTGTCCGGCTGAGGACCCGGTTTCCCATGTGTGATTAACCGGCTATCCAAACCTGCGACAGACGGTAGAGACCGATTCGAGAGCGCGGCCGGCTTTTGAGTTGGGTGTCGACTCACCGAGGGCCACCCGGATTTGTTCGTTGTTAGTTAGAGGGACCTGTCGTTTCGGATCTCTTGGAACTAAATCATAAAATGGTTGCCTGTGATGGGTAGCAACTGAGAGAGATGGGCGTGTGTGCGGAGCCTTGTAATGGGAAGTTGGTACACCCCTGCAGGGTTAGATCTTTTCGAGAAGCCGTGTCCACGGTTATGGACGACTTGAGACCTACTCCTTGTTCATAGACAACAACAACTGAGATAATCTTAATATAACTTGATCAACGTGTGTGTGTGCCTTGATTGCTTCTTCTTCGTCGGGATGCGAAGAGGAGGACAAGGATAGGATAGGTGTTATGCTTGCGTAAGTAGTTGATAGCAAGACTTGTTGGAGGCGATTCCTCATTGAATGCTTGGCTTCTTACCTTACTCTCTAGATCGTTAGCCACTTCATAAATGCTAGTGCGGCAGCAACCTCACCACTTACCCCATCCTTACCGTAAACTACTAGTTGTCCTAGAATGACGAGTGATGAAGTCCTTGCTGGGTCAGTTGACCAATACAATTGGATGCTGAGTACTTCTGTACTCATGATACTACCCCCAAACTCTTTTCAGGGTTCTTGATCGACAACAGGTATGGTGATCGACGTTTCACGTGGAGATTCGACGACGACTAGTTAGGCGGATCCCGGCGGAGAGCCTGGACGCGTGTGGTTATGGGATCGATGTTTTTTCTCTTTGCCACTAGGCATTTGGTTGTAGTCTATACTCAGACATATATCTTCCGTTGTTGTATTGTATTAAGGCAGTTGTATGCCGATTGTATGAGATGTTGTATCCTTGTATCTGTAATGTTGTGATATCATGTTGGAAATCCGGGGCATATGACTTCGTCATATGTCGCGGTGGGACCGATATGTGCATCATCCCCGGATCTGGATGGAAACATCTAGATCTGGAACAGTACCGCATATCGGGCCTTACATGTTCCATGGTGCGAGACCTGGAATATTTGCACCTGGGGTTGCATTATTTTGCTTTCAGCCCGTCCATCTTGAGTATAAGTCTTGGTCGGGGCGCAAACTCTGAACGTTTCCCTATGTTGAGATTCACTTGTCATGCTGCCATATCCTTGGGTGGTGATAGATGATACGTCTCAAACGTATCTACTTTTCCAAACACTTTTGATATTCGTTTGCCCTCATTCTTGCATGATTTGGAAGAAACTAACCCGGACTAACGCTGTTTTCAGCAGAGTTTCCTGTATGGTTTTATTGTGCGCGGGAAAATGGATTTTTTGACGTCCCAGAAAATTCCTAAAAAAATACCAGAAAATCCACGTACCCGAAGGACCCAGATGCCAGAAGTGGGACCAGAGGGGAGCCCAGGGGGCCCCAGGCGCCCCCCCTGGCGCGGCCAGGGGTGGGGCCGCGCCCTTTGGCCGCCTGGGGGCCTCCCCCCTCCTCTGGTGCCCTACCGATGCTCCTATTTGTTCCCGTGACGCGAAAACCCCAAAACACAAGTCGTTTTCCAAGTTCTCGTCGCGGAGCCGCCGCCACCCTCTGTTCTTTTCCGGGAGGGCTAATCTGGAGGCTGTTTTGGCCTCCGGAGAGGGGAGATCATCGCCATCGTCATCACCATCACCACTTCATCCTCCCTCCATGACTTCTGACGAGGGGGCGACCCCACGACTCCTACAGATAAGCCTACCCGGTGCCCCTGAAGATAGAAGGCCCATGAAGACCCGCCTGGACCCGCCTTGGCCCGCTAGTTGGCACCGACACAGGAGTCTGCGACTCACAAGGAAGGTGCGAAGACCTGTCGTACGGAGCAAGCTAGGGTTAGGAAAGCTTACCTGTAAACGTAGATGAACGCCCCGAGACCTAGCCCAGTATATAAGGGCTAGGAGGGGCGACACCAAAAGGCATCCAATATCATCTGTAGCCCTAGCCTTGAGCGCTCCAGCCTTGGCATCCATTGTAATCACATCTCCCTCGTCAATAATATCGAGCAGGAACGTGTCCTCCTGTTTGCCGACGAGCTATCGTCCAACCTGTGCCTCTCATGACTAACCCAGGGTCCCTGACCATGGGATTTGCCGGGGTTGATCCCTGTCAACTTCTCCATCCATGAGTGAGTAATTTCCTGCTGTAGGCAAAGTGGATGGTAGGGATTGGATGAGTTAGATCATGTAATAGTTTATCAGATTGTTGGGGGCATGTTGCCTATCATCTAGTTTGGAGTTTATCATCTTTGCTTCAACTTGTTTCTCTTATTGCTTGTCACTTTGGGCCTGAGTGCCATGATTTCAGATCTGAATCCTATGTGTTTTCATGAATATATTTGTGTTCTTGATCCTATCTATGAGTTTTTTGCACCTGTTATAGTCCGAAACCGGCGATCCCAAAGGTGACAGCTTGGGACACCAAAGGGGATGGACTATAATTTGAGGATTCCATGTATCAATTGATTGTTAATGCTTTGTTCCGGTGCTCTTTGACACGAGCACCTTAATCTCCATAAGTTCCTTTTGGCCCCGTTCGTAGCGGGATGGTAGGATAAAAGATGTTGTGCAAGTTATTATTGCAAGCACGTACAACTACCTGTGGGATACATGCCTGATGTTTGATTTATGCCTAGATGATCTTTGCTTTTCTGTGTGCCTTGCCCCAAGTGGATTACATGATGTGTCTTATCCATGCAGCGCCCAACCATCCATCTCCCTAGCCTACAGTGCTTTTAATTCTGCTGGTTACTAGTTATTTACTTTCGCCGTTTTACTATTGCCGCTACTATCATCACTCCCATATAGCAGTTGTTATTAATACCTTGTTGCAAGTAAGTGTATCTCAGGTGCGGTGGAACTGACAACTCCACTGTTAAAGCTTGTGGATATTCTTTGGCTCCCCTTGAGTCGAATCTATAAATTGGGTTATTTTTATCCGCGAAGACTATCTCGATCCCCTGCGGTTGTGGGTTATCAATAGACTGTGTTGCGCTCCGACGCGGTCTTTATAGTCGAAATGCTGAGCTGGGTAGGTGATCTTCAGTGAAGCAGACTGGGGTATCTCGGCAGAACCGTCAATTCCGAACTTGAGCAATTGCTTGTGCTGACGGGCCGGGTACGCGGTCCTTTGCTCATCTAGTGAGATCTCTCAGTGTGGGTGCCTATGGTGGTCCATGTGGCTTCAACTGATCGAGGAAAATTTGGCCTTGAGGTCCATACGATTAATCCTTTTGCCTTACCCATTGGGCTTGTAAGGGTTGCATACTTTTGACAGCCTGTGAGGTGCAACGCTTATTCTCATAGCATATATTGCAGCGCCATTTGACATGGGCCATGTCTGTCTGCCCTGGGTCTTGTTACTGTGGCAATCATCTTCTTGTGCTGGCTTCACCTTCGTCAGCATTCTTTCCTTTGTACTTCTTGCATAACGGCTTATCATTCTGTCGGCATCTTCCTCTGAGACAGACGGGTTATGTTCCACTTCTTGTCTTTTGGCTCATCATGATAATCTTGGTGGCAATGAATGGGTCTCAATGTTATCCTTCTTCGGGGCCTTGTCAGACTTGAGGAGCTGACCCTCGTGATTGGGGCAAGACTCAATGCTTCATTAATTCCTTTCCTCCGGGTGTTTCTTCATAACTTGTCATTCTTTCTTCCAAGCTGAGGTGTGTATCTGATTCTTCTGCTGGCTTGTCTCCTGAGAGTTGTGGTCCTTTATCGCTTTCCATGTGTATACTTTTTCTTGATTACGAGCATGGTGGTATCCACACCGGGGTATCTTGCATCTTTGAGTAGAAGTGTCCATAAAATGTGTGGGTCCTGACAATGCTGAATCCTTTACTGCCTTTGAATCACTGGCTTTCTGACAATACCGTTGCATGCCTGATGACTTGTCGAGGAAGACTGGGTAGCTTGTATTTGGATCTTGGACGGGGTAGCTTGCCAGGGAAGACTGGGTTGCCTTGCCTCGGAAGCTTTCCTGATAGCTTACTGAAGAGGATAGATTGTCTTGTCCCTGAAGTTTACCTCTTTGCTGCGGAGGTATCGGCTCCTTGCACTAGAATATTTTCCGTGGCCTGTCACTATAGGCAGCTGGGTGACTTGTGCTAGAATCTATCGATGGCGTACTGAGCACGACTGGGTGTCTTGGACCGTAAGCTTTACCTGGTGACTTGAGGTAGAAGACTGACTGTCTTGGCCGAGAAAATGTCCGGATAACGTACTGAGGAAGACTGACACATTGTACATGTCGGTTGTGCTGGGTATCTTGTTGCGGAAGGCTGAGGTTCCTTATGGCCGAAACTTTCCCACAATGACGTGGGGACAAAACTGCACGCGGTGCCTGACAATTTACTGATTGTTGGCTTGTTAGAGGGAAACATTATTCTCATCATGTCTTTGCAGGATGTTGGCTTCATGATATGTTTTGACCGTCTTCCCAAATATACTGAAATAACTTGCATCAGATAAGATTGTCGTTGGTGTATGTCATGCCTTGGATGCATATGTTCCTGGGTCAAAACTTGTATTTTCCTTTTCTTGAATCTTCGCGGCTGTCGTAGTTGATACTGCCTTGATTCAAATGAGGGCTTCGGTAGTATACATACGTGAGTCACATACTTTCAATGCAATCGGGTATGAGTCCCTTCTAACTTGCTGATTTCCCAATTCCTTGTGGACTTTCACTTATGGAATCTTCATTGTCATAACGGTTACCGGAATGATGCCGACTTGATCTGAATGATTTGTTCAGGCATAACTCATACTAGATCTCAATATTCCCAATGCATTCTGTGTGAATCCTTCTTGACTTGGTAACTTCATGATGATCTGCGATCTTGTGCTGACTCTTCGAGGTATGCATGGGTTATGAGCAACTTTCCATCGGGGTGGATAAGGTGACACCAAAGAACCAAACGAGAACCGAATAAAAACCAACGAAGACATCCAACGGAGCGAAGATCGATAGCGATCGATAGAAGAATCACTTTAAAAGTTTTAGCGGTAGTCGATGACCATCTGAATCCCTTGCATAAAATCGACAAATAACCCAGTAGCCACTAGATTGGTTTTTGCAACTCTGATCTGGGACGATTACTGGAATAATTCAAACACTACTCAAGACGTCCGACCGAGAATCAGCTCAGAGCCTGAGACATCGTTGATAAAAAGAATGCATAGGTCCCCTAAGACGGCCGAGAAAACAGCTCAGAACATAGGGTCGCTACTACGAAAATAAACTCAACAACTGCCCGAGACGGCCGAGAAAACAGCTCAGAACAAAGGACGGTTGTTGAAAAGAGAAATAAAAAGTAGGCATGCCACCACGGATGGCCGAAAACGAATCAGCTCAGAACCAGGCGTGGTGCCATACTCCAAAAGGAAGCGAGCAAGGGTTCGTCCGAGTCACATACTACCTGCAAAGCACACTCCTTAAACATCAAAGAACCAGATAAGGGTCGATGAAGAGGTTCGACAAAGCAGAGATCGATAACATCGAAGGTGCATCAACATTACATAGAAATATATCATACATTACTGCTAGCATCCAATATGCAACAAGCAACATGCACCACTATTATCACCTACGCAGCACGAGCTACGCGAAACTTAGGCACTACGATCTATCGGCGGATCGCTGGAAACTGAAGGGGATGGCGGCAGAGTTGCCAAAGCCGAGGCTGCAGCAAGAGCTCTTCTTGCCTGCCTTGCATCATGGGCTATCTCGAAGACGAGGGTGTACACGGCGATCACGTAGCGAGACAAACTGATCACCTCTGCATCGGCTTCCGCGGGAGGGCGAGGAAACCTTGTTCGATGAGGGGTGGTGGCCAATGTGGGGTAGAGGCGGAAGGCACGATCCTGCTGCATCATGCTTTCCTGGTGACAAAGACTTGTGAGGCCGGACAAAGCAGCGAGCTGGATAGCACGATCGGTGGTAGCGGCGTGTCCACCACGGAAGCAGTAGACACGCCTACCAAGGGGAAGGTTGGCCTCCAAGAATACTTCGGCACGGTACTCAAACACCGTTCCTCCAAGCAGCGTTTGGAACACCTGGTACCTTGGCATCTCTTCACCAAGATAGAGACAGCGCCAAACTTTGGCGAGGAGATAGGCAAAGATGAGTGGGGAGGAGGGTGACAGTTGGTCCGTCGGGACTCGGGACGGCTGCCATCTACACTCAGCAGAGAAGCGGGTTAGCGAAAGAATACCATCTATATGTAGCAGACAAATGCAGCAAGCAACCACATCCACAAGCAGGCTATAAACTCTAGCTCTACCGTCAATCTAACGTCCTTCTAACGTTCGCGCGGGCTAGCGAGTCCTACAGCCAATCCTGCTCTGATACCAAGCGTTGTGGCACCCTGGTTCAGAGGATCGGAACGCCCCATGCTCCAGCCCAGAGATAAAGTCTTCTGGAACACGACACTGCTTGATATAGAACTAAACAACTTTCTATTACTCCCTCCGATCCATAATAAGTGTCGCTCATTTTGTACTAAGCTAGTACAAACTTTGTACTAAGTGAGCGACACTTATTATGGACCGGAGGGAGTAACAAATATACGAGTACAAGGGGTTTATTACAACGCTAGCGGAGCGAGACGGAGAAGAAGCTTGCTCCTCAAGCTCGCCACGGGTCTACATCAAGCAGCAGACTAACTCTCTAACAGCGGAATAACTCGGCAGCGGAACAACGGCGACGGTGATGAACTCCACTCCACAGGGACACTGGCTGGGACACCTCCTAGCTCGCAAACACCGGGAACGTCGTCCTACGCATCCAACCCATTTCCTGTAAATCTGGCATGACACGCCAGGTCAGTACATCGAATGTACTTGCAAGCTCACAACAACCATGCAACAAGGCAAAACAATAACATGGCCACAGGTTAAAATATATTAGTGAATTAAATATGTGAGCATCAACATCATGCAAACAGGTAATCATCAAGCATATAATTAGCATATTATCAACATTTTATCAACATTAAGACTAATGCACAACCAATCATCGTTTAAGGTCACATGGACCCCACATGATCATTGCCTGGTCATGTGGCTTACCTCGGAGTCCTTACAGACTCAGGCACCGGTCATCGCATGACCATCAACATACCTGGATCGTCGCACGATCGTTCAACGGGCTAGGTGTCCTCCGTTACCACCCAACCAATCCAGTCATCGTATCAACTTACCGTGCTCATGTAACCGAACTCATGTTGATCCCAAGTGTGACCTACTATGAACTGTGTACATTACCATGGACTCGGCTATTCGAATAGATTTGTATAACACTCTGCAGAGGTTGTGCACTTTACCCGCACTATGGAGCTCCTTGCCCAAGGACTAGGACTACTCCAACGAAACTTGACTATCGCGTAATCCTCCTACGGTGCCACCGACATCGCATGTCTTGGGTATCCCTGCCATCGCATGGCCCTGACCATCGCATGGTCCTTAACATTAACATTGTCCCTCGCAGGGACTCCCGGGTAAACATATCAACTCTGGATCTCGAGATTACCACCACCTACCGGGACAGGGTAGCGTGCAATGTGTAATCCCCCCTCTTTGGTGGCTCCCGTGAATGCACTACGATAGCACAAGCCAAGGCCTGCCCACACAGGCAAATGTGGCTGCACGAAATAAGTTCAGTTCGATGGCACCTGAGCAACTTGGCACGAAACATCCTCCAAAGCAATCACAAGCGTCAGGTGCAACATGAGTATTTCAATTAATAGCATATCAACATAAGTGGGACAAACCCAGACACAGTTACAGTCACATCATGATTCAAATCATATTTTAGTTGATTAACTTAGTTATATAAACATGATCAAAATATATCATGCAACATAGCAATATCTGAATGTAGCTAAGCAGGATACAATGATAGCATGATCAAAGCATAACATGAACATAACATGGCATATCATGAAAGTATATGGACATATTAAGATCATAGCATGGCATGGTATTAACATAACATAGCAACGTAGCATCATCAAAGTGGTCCAAGCATATGAGAATATCAGGATTATGGCATAATCAAAGCATAGCATCATAGTCAAGCATATCATGGCAATGTAGCATTATCAAAGTGGTTCAAGCATATGAGCATATCGGGATCATGACATATACAAAGCATACTATCATAGTCAAGCATCACATGACAATGTAGCATCAACAAGCATATTAATATAAACATTATTCATTGAAGATTAAAGCATGTTTTAAAACACGTCAAAGCTTTGCAAAGGTGCAAAGGGTATTGTGGCTTGCCTTCACCAACAAGTTGTAGGGAAAAACTCCGGGTCTTCGACACCACAAAAGCCCTGAAAAGATTTTATAAAAAGGCACGGAGAAAAATGGGTCAAACTCCGCTTGTGTTTGACCAGCAAATAAAAACATAAAAACATGGCACAAAACTTATGCCAAACTGAAGAGGGGATCGAGACAAAACAAACGCAAAAAGAATCACCTCAATCGGAGTTACGGGTGCGAAGATATGAAGTGGAGAAGATGGGGGCTGATTTCTTGGGTGGAATACGCTTTCTGACAGAGAAATCGCACTTCGGGCTGATTGAAGAAGGAAATACGCTTTCGGCGTGGGAAGGCGTATTTCGTGCTGAAGTAGAGAGAAGTACACTTTCCTTGGGGGAAAGCGTATTCTCTAGGAATTCGCCTCCACTAACAGAAAACGGCCTGGGGCCTGAGTGGATGACGTGCGGGGCCCGTTGGCAGTCTCTCCTCTCTCCTCCCCGCCTCCTTCTTCTTCCTTGCGATGCAGGATAGGGGAGCGGCCACGGCCGGCGCAGGAGGGCGGGTCGCCGGGGCGCTGGCGCGGCTCGCCGGAGACCTTGGGGCCACACGGGAGGAGCTTGCGGCGCAGTGCCCCCACGGCTGGCAGGGCGGCCAGGGGTGCCCACGGGCGGGGCGCGGCAGCAAAGGTGTGTCCTAGGATTAAAGTATAAAAAAAAGGTGTGTCTCATTTTGTCAAATTAAGCCTTGATGGTCATTTTAGAATCGTGTCGTGTAACTAAACCTCGACCAACGACTCCGCCTTCGGGGTGGAAATAGCCGGAAGGAAGCCCCCTCTCCTCCTCCTCCCTTGCCGCCGCCCCACCTCCCGTTGACTGACGCCCTCGTCTGCGGCTGCCTCCCTCCTGCTCCCTCCGCCGGCGCTGCCGGGGCGAGTGGAGTAGGGGGGAGGGGATGCTCGCGTGTAGTTAGGTCTTTTCTTTCCCTGTTGAGCTTTCCCCTGTCGCCGGCGAGAAGCGATGGGATGAGGGCGTTCTGGATCCTGTTCTGGTGTCCATGGTGGACGGCGGCGCAGATCCACTCGTCTTCAAGCTCTCACTCCAATAATCTCGCCTATCTCCTCTGCAAGATCCCGCCGGAAGCTGTGGTTGCTTCTCTCTCCCCTTTCCATCATGGTGATGGAGACCGAGACGAGTGGTGGCCATTCTCTGGTGGACCTGGTAGATTCAGATCTGATGCTGCGTTCCTCATATCGAGCTCATCCACGGCGGCGGTCTTCAGGCGACCCCGACTCGCCTCGTCGCCGTTCCTTCTGGCCGAAGGGCGGCCATGTTCTTCGACGCAAGCGGCTATAAGCCGACGTTGTTTCAACCTCCTGGCCGTTGTGCCGATTTGGAGGTATCTTCGCTCCCAGACGGCGACAGTCTTCGGTGCTCCCACCCCAAGTGGCAAGGTCCCCGGCGGTGAGGGTGCTGGTCGTCGCGGGCGGCTCCGACGATGTAGTGCTCAAGGAGGACCGGATTGCGTTTTTGCGTTTTTCCTCAGGGTCCTCTATGTAATTTCACAGCCCCTGTGTGTTTTTCAAATGTTGTTTAGGGGCTTATCTGCAAACTGTTCTGCTACCAGGAATTAATGCATCCGGTCTTCTAGGCCCTATTTACCGTTCAAAAAAAGAAACGACTCCGCCATCGTCTTCTTCCACGCCACTACTCTATCTCCTCCCCTACCTGCCCACCACAGCCGCCATCGTCGAGCCAACGGAAGAGCCGCGCGGCCCACTACCGCCCATGAAGGGCTCCCACTCGCAGGCCCAGGCGGCAAGCCGTCGGCGGCGCTGCGGTTGGCTGCTCCCGCTTCTCGTTGGTGCTGCTTTCCTCGGCGAGATCGTGTTCCTCGGTCGCCTCGACATGTCGAAGAACGTTGCGGCGGTCGAGAGCTGGACCACCTCCTTCTACCGCCTCTCAGCGACCTGGGGCGTGGACGCGCCTCCGGGTAGTGGGGACGACTACGGCGACGACGAGTGCGAGGAGCGGCTCTCGAGGGAGGACGCCGTGCCCTACGACCGCGATTTTGAAAGGGACCCCGTACTTGTCGGCGGTGCCGCTAAGGCATGTCCCTTCCCCGCAATTTGGTATCGACGTTGACGGGGTTGCCTGATCTGCTGCTTAATTTGGTCAACTTTAGTTTTTGACAACGCTTCATTGGGGGTAACATTAGCAATGGCTGTACAAGTTCAAGTGATCTCTCACAAAAAAAGTAGAGAATCTTGCCTAGGCAATCGTCATATGAACTTTTGGGAGGTTGAGTTATACTCTCTCTCTTCCAGTTCTGGTTTATAAAGTTCCTAGATCCTCAATTTAACCAACAAATACGAGTCGTATGCCACAAAAAAGCATACCATCGAATTAGTATTCGCAAAAAGTTTCTAATGTTATTTTTTATGACATATAACCTTTTGCATTTGTCAAATTGCCGATCTGGAAATATGTGTGGATCTTAATAACAAGAAGGGAGGGGTAGATATTTAGATAAAAGCTTGTAAAGCTCCTGAGGGTGGAGCATGGACCTAGTGCCATTTGAACTGTAAGTTTCGTAAATGTATGGATCTTAATAACAAGAAGGGAGGGGTAGATATTTAGATAAAAGCTTGTGTTGTCTTGGAACTTATGTATGCTTCTGTCTTAACAACACTACTTGTCCCAGATAGATTATGAAACTCTTGTCCTTGTGTCATATACTCTGCACATCGTTTCTGGCCTTATAGGGTAATGGGAAAAAAATGCAACTTGCGGAATTCTGAGTTGGGTCATGTCATCTCTGTATCACCCATCTCACTTAATTGGTTGTTCACTTTATGCACATGGTTATTGATTGGTTATGAAGCTACTAATACTATGGCTGCCCCATTAATTGGCTTGATACAGCTCAGTTGCATGCCTCATTTGTAGTTGTACTTTAAATTTTGTAAATTTGTATAATACCAATCAAAATAGGACTGCACCAGGGGTCAGCTTTGAGCCCTTATCTTTTCACATTGGTGATGGATGAGGTCACACGGGATATACAAGGGGACATCTCATGGTGTATGCTCTTTGCAGACGATGTGGTGCTAGTCGACGATAGTCGGGCGGGGGTTAATAGGAAGCTGGAGCTGTGGAGACAGACTTTGGAATCGAAAGGTTTTAGGCTTAGTAGAACTAAAACTGAGTACATGAGGTGCGGTTTTAGTACTACTAACCATGGGGAAGAGGAGGAAGTTAGCCTTGAGGGGCAAGTGGTACCTCAAAAGGACACCTTTCGATATTTGGGGTCAATGCTGCAGAAGGATGGTGATATTGATGAAGACGTTAGCCATCGAATCAAAGTTGGATGGCTAAAGTGGCGCCAAGCTTCTGGTGTTCTCTGTGATAAGAGAGTGCCACAAAAGCTAAAAGGCAAGTTCTATAGAACGGCGATTCGACCTGCGATGTTGTATGGTGCTGAATGTTGGCCAACTAAAAGGCGACATGTCCAACAACTAGGTGTGACAGAGATGCGCATGTTGAGATGGGCATGTGGTCACGCAAGGAAGGATCAGATCCGAAATGATGTTATACGGGAGAGAGTTGGGGTGACCAATTGAAGAGAAGCTTGTCCAACATCGCCTGAGATGGTTTGGGCATATCCAGCGTAGGCCTTCTGAAGCGCCTGTGCATATCGGGCGGTTAAGGCGTGCTGATAATGTCAAGAGAGGTCGGGGGAGGCCAAACTTGACTTGGGAGGAGTCTGTGAAGAGAGACCTGAAGGACTGGGCTATCAACAAAGATCTAGCTCTGGACAGGGGTGCGTGGAAGTTAGCTATCCACGTGCCAGAACCGTGATTTGGTTACGATATCTTTTGGGTTTCAGCTCTAGCCTACCCCAACTTGTTTGGGACTGACAGGCTTTGTTGTTGTTGTTGTATAATACAATTTGGTATCTGTCATTGGCATCATTTATCAGAGTATTGAAGAGGCTCCTGTGAATCAGGATTTGTTACATGTTGCTAATAGATTCAAATGCACATGGTTCCATGCTGATGTAATCATATAAACGAGTGAGGGTAGTGCACTAGTGCGTTGCTAGTGTGTTAATCAACAAACACTTTGTGAGTACAAAGTGCTACTCCCTCCGTTCCAAATTAGATGACTTCCATTTATGCATATGTGTATCTAGACATGTATACAAATGAAAGTCATCTAATTTGGAACGGAGGGAGTACTATGCTAAATATTTCCCTTTAGACTGTATGCTGCATTACGTACTTTGGTCATTACAATGCTTTTGGTGTTTCATTGTTTGTACCATTGTCCATATGACCATACTTGATGCACCATATCTATGGTATTAATGTTCCTCTCGTTTTTTTCTTCTCTCTTGCTTTATTTGCTGTTTCTCAATATAATGCTCATGCATTTCTCCCCTCTCAGGATTGGAATAAATGTTCTGTAGGATGTGAATTTGGGTTTCCAGCTAGTAAGACACCTGATGCTACTTTTGGAATCACCCCAGATCCTTCCGTAGAGAGCATCCTCAGATCAATGGAATCGTCTCAATATTATTCCGAGAACAATATTAATGCGGCTCGAGGGTGGGTAAGATGTTTCCAGTTACTTTGTTTGCCTGCTGGAAATGACATGTCAAAAATTATGCACTGTGCCCTCTGCTTAGAATAAATAATAGTGCTGATGTACTAGAAATTCAGAATTGTCATATGCTTACATATAGAACATAATCTGACACTCCTTCCCAGGCTCCTAGCTCCTTATGATATCCATATTAAGTGCATTATTTACTGGTCTAGTGTGTTTGTAGGTCCCAACCTTGTTTATAAATTTAAAAATATATAGGAAAGTATGGTGGTAACTATTTGGCTATCGGATCAGTTTCTTACTGTCTTTTAACCATTATTGCTTCAAAGAAAATCTAAAATGAACACTGTGTTTATCTTATACTCACTCAAAACCATATTATTTTCAAGTATGTCCATCTGTTGAACCATCCATTGTCTGTGATCCTTGTAGGATCTATTCGTTTTAATAATTATAGTTCTAATATACTGGGTGATTCTAATCCTGTCTGTCACAGAAGAGGGTACCAAATTGTGATGACAACCAGCCTTTCCTCAGATGTACCGGTTGGCTACTTTTCATGGGCTGAGTATGATATCATGGCACCTGTGCCTCCAAAGACTGAAGAAGCCCTAGCTGCAGCCTTTATTTCCAACTGCGGTGCACGCAACTTCCGTTTGCAAGCCCTTGAGATGCTTGAAAGCTTAGATGTAAAAATTGATTCTTATGGTAGCTGTCATCGTAATCGTGATGGCAAAGGTAAACCTTTATCTCAGCACTTTGCTAGACATATTCTTATTACTAAATGTTACAGCTTATAAGCAAATGCTGGATATGCTCTGTTATGCTTAGAAGACCATATCTAGTGACCAGCTTCTGGGTATGATGGTATAAGTTGCAATGCAAGCGATAACAATACTGGATACCAAATATATCAACTGCGATCCTGTTAATGTGATTTTTTAATTGAGATAAATTACTTATTGAATTATAAATTTGTATGGCATGACAAGGACAGAGAGGGCAAACAGTCACAGAGAGGAGATGTTCTGTGATGCGTAATCTCTGCGTCTTTTTCTCTTTTTCCCTTTTATTCCAGCGTACAACTGAATCAATGGAAAGCTCGCCACAATCCCACGTGCTGGGATCGTGCTCACTCAAGAGTTTAACAAAACGGGCTAAGGCAAGGGCCGCAGCAGGAACAGAGCAAGCTTCTGGCCCATGCAGACTACATGCAGGCTAAAGAACATGCAGCTGCCCTTATGTAGCTACTATGAAAATAAGCGAGACTTGAAAGATGCAGATACGTCGAGGTTAATATTAACATTCACCTTATTAAGCTTGATGGATCTGGTCCGGTGTATGCACAACGCTTCTGTCCTTTGGCTCCAGGAATTTCACTCTTCCCAATGGCTTCGTTAAGATATCGGCTAGCTGATCTCCGGTGCGTACATACTCAACTTCTGTGCTGCCATTCTACATACTCCACCGCTATGCTGCCATTCTTGACACATTCACGCACATAATGATATTTCAGATTAATGTGCTTGCCTTTGTGGTGATGTATCAGGTTTTTGGTCAGTGCAATGGCAGATTGGTTGTCCACCTTCAAAGTTCAAACCCACGTCATTGACCTCGGTTCTGGTTAGGCTTTCAAGCATTGACAGTAACCGGACCTGCAACATATTTGTCTTCACAAGAAGATGTCACAATGACTTTTGTTTCTGAGATAACCAACTTACTGGGCTTGTACCATGGTAGAACACGACTCCGGTGGTACTCTTCCTGTCTCTACATCACCCCCAAGTCGCCGTCTCTAGAACTGAGCAGTTGCTTGGGTGTTCCTTCATTTCTCCCATAGAAACAAACCAGCTTTAGTGTTCCCTTCACGTAACGCAGGATATGCTTGACCGCCGCCAAGTGATCTGCTGCAGGTTTCTCCATGTATCTGCCAATCATGAAGTTTTCGACAGCAAACATACATGGCCAGACTATTCAATATTCAGAATATAGAGCCTGTTGGGTGATCTTCTGACTTTTGAAAGCACCTTGCGCTCCTTATCAAGCACATAAGCCCTTGATCAACAGAGTACTTACAACCAAACTCATCCAGCTGCCTGAGACTGATTATATTGCTCTTCATCTAAACTTCAGTTAACAGCTGGTGTTCGCCATTGTGTGCAAGGAAGACAACTGGACCATATCCCTCATTGACTAGAATTTATCCATCTCCGAAGCGAACCAAACCTTTAATATTTTGGTCTAGTTCGGCGTACTTCTCCACACAACCTGTCATGTGGTTGCTTCCTCCAGGATCAAGATACCAGGACTTGTTTGGTGACCCTGTCAGTTTGGGTGTTACTTTTTCTTCGGGCAGCTTTACCTTGTCACATGTGACTTCAGTGTTCTTAATCAGCTCACACACCTTGGTCATGAGCAGCGCAACATCTTCATCGGTTTGCTTCTATGTCAGGTTTGCACACTCCCGCTTCGGCTCTGGACCAATGTTTATAAGACAGTAAGGCGGCGAGGCCTTAGACACATAAATATATAATATATGGCAGCGAATTTAGAGATTTAGCAACTAGCATTGAGATAAGTAAACTGTTACCAATATCGAACATATAAGTGTCAAGCTGGATTTTCCTTTCTAAATCTGGCCAGAGCCCATACTTCCAAGCTGGATCATAACTTATAAGCATTATCAGACGCAGGATCCATCAGAGCAGGGACACCTGGCTACTGCAGCAACGCTAAGAGAAGGCCCAATCAGCCGTCAATGAAAAAGAGAGAAGAGCCAAATCACTAGAGCAACCAGATCAAGCATGGGGAAGTAGAGAAGCAGTGGTGGGGCTGCTCCCTCGGGGCCTTTTGGGTGGAGAAGCTGATTTGGTAGGAAATAGATGCATAAGAAAAGGAGCAGGCAAGCATATCTAGCCCACACTGCTGGGAGAAACAGAGCACTCAGAGAGGGATTGAAGAAAGAGCCGAGGAGGGCGGGGGAGAAGTGAGATGAGAACAGGAGCCGCACCTTGCTGTTGCGCCAGAGGAGGGGGAGGAGGGCACACGTGGACTAAGCAGACACCGCCAGAGGTCCAGAGAGGAGAGAAGGAATCCCTCTCGCGTGGATTGGACGTTTGGTTCAATCCTCTCTCATTCGCCTAGTACCTAGTACCTGTATGCACCAGCCAGTCTTTCCCGCGAAAGTTTCCCACGCGGGCCACTCTTTCTCGCCTGCTAGCAGTCCATGGCGCCGATCTAGCCCAAGGCGCTGCCCTGCCAGCCTAGGTGGACGATTTAGATGCCCTACTGTCTAAGGCGGATGCTTTACGAAGCAGTCAAAGGCAAGGTTGACGGCCTGCCATCGGAGAGTGCACTGACGAGGCGACGCCTTAAGGAAGCTTTTAAAACATTGTTATGGACATTTAGAGGCAAAATGTCCATGTTTAACGGTGTTAAAACACCTTACCTTTGAAATCCCAAACTTACTATGTTCTTCTCCTTTTCTTCTTCACTGTTCTGGCCTTGGTCACTGTAGCTTTCTCCTAGCCGCTTCCTTGGCCGCCACCTTTCTTTGCACCGGGAACGGAGGCCCTGCTAGTGTAGATGAGCTTCTCCCCTTTCATTAGTGACGAGGAACAATAGAGAGAAGTAAAAGAAAAAAAATCCCAAATAGTCAAATCCAAATATTTCTACTCTAGTCTAATATTTGTTGGACCTCACTAACCGGCGACTGTTATGTCTTTAGGGATGGATACAAATGGTGCATCCTCTTCTCCCGACATGCACTAGAAAAAAGCTGATGACATCTTCGATTTTCTCCATTTTGAAAATTCAAAATGTTTAGTAGATCAAATAGTGACCCGATTTTAAATCTTTTTTCAAGATTAAATCTGCTGCGACGAGGCCTTCAAAACTAGATCCCATGTTGGTATTTTTGGATGACTTTTTTTTTCGGATCAAAAGTTAACATGCTTGGGCTACGTAAGTTAACACGCATGCGGTACATAAGTTATCATGGTGTTTACACATAAGTTATCAATGCAAAAAAAGGTTATCCAATCTTTTCCCCACATGCACATTCATGCACGCACTAGAGGAAAAAATGACAAAAACTGATGTCATCTTAGATTCTCCCCATTTCAAAAATTCAAAACATTTAGCAGCTCAAACTGTCTGTCCGATTCAGAATTTGTTTTCACCATGAAATTATCGCGATGAGACCTTTGAAACTGGGCCAGGTATGTTTTGACGCTTTCTTTTTCGAGTCAAAAGTTACCGGGCTACAGTAAGTTATCATGCATGCGGTACGTAAGTAACTATGGTGTTTACAGATAATTTATCACGGTAAGAAAAAAGGTTCTCCAGCCTTCTCCCTACATGCACTAGAGGACAAGAAACTGATGTCATCCTAAATTCTCTCCATTTCAAGAATTTAAAATATTTTGTAGCCCAAAACGTCGGTTCGATTGAAAATTCAGTTTTCACCATGTTATCTGTCGCGGCGAGACCTTCCAAACTGGATCTCAGTTTTGATGCTTTCTTTTTCGAGTCAAAAGTTACCACGCTTGGCCTACGTAAGTTACCATGCATGCGGTACGTAAGTTCCAAGGTCCATCATCTTAGACATCGATAACAAGTTTCTTGCTGCATTTTGGTCACTTTGTGGAAACAATTCAACACTGAATTAAAATTTTCTAGAACTGCACATCCACAAACAGATGCTCGCACGAATGTGGTGAACATTTTTTTTGGGGTAATCTGATCTGTTGCATTTGTGGAGAAAGGAAGGGACAATAGGATTTGGTTTATCTCTTGCCGAGCTCTCGTACTACAACTCCAAGCATAGATCCACAGGAAGGATTCCTTTCTTTATCATCTACACTAAATTCCAACACATGGGGTGGACTTGGTGAAGCTACCATCAAAGAGGAAACTCGAAATCAGCATTGTCCTTTGTCGATAACTACACTAAATTATTTGAAGAATTCAATGTGTTTTGGAAGAACAAAATCAAAAATATAAACAACTAGCTGACTGCAGAAGGAGACATAAATCATTCCAAGTTGATGATAATGTGATGGTCTATCTCCAAAAAGAGACTAGGTAGCGAAAGTATGGATCCTCTATTCTAAGGAAGATAAATGATAATGCTTATGTGATAGGTCTTCCAAGCGAAATGGGCATATCCAAATCATTCTATTTTGAGGACTTGACTCTCTACCACCCAGAACAAGTGCTCTACGAAGATAATTTGAGTTCGAGTTCCAAACAAGGAGGGGAGAATGAGTAGGAACAATAGAGAAAAGTAAAAAAAAAGGGTTTTTTATTATCTATGCCACTAGTTGTGTCCTATTACTCACTTTTGCCATTAGAAGTTACAACTGCTCAAAAATGCCATCGTTCTGTGGTGCTTGCTAAAAAATGCCATTAGAGCCACATGTCAGATCGCTCTATATCACAATGATAAGTGTGGCCCCGACTTGTAAGGAGTAAAAAAACGGATAATTTTAGAGAAAAATAAGAACAGCGTGGGGTCAAGTGGGGCCCAAACTTTATCATAGTGAGATAGAGGAGAGCTGATATGTGGGTCCATGGTTATTTTGGTCATATACCATGGTAAACGAGCTTTGAGCTGGCAGTAATGGTGTTTAGTGGCATTTTTGAGCATGCACCTACCGGAGCGATGTCATTTTTGAGTAGATAAAACTCCTAGTGGCAAAACTGAGTAGTGGGACACAACTAGTGGCATAAATGATAATAAAACCCAAAATAAAATAGAAGTCTAATCTTTTTGACTACTTCTAGATATTCTATCCGAGTCTAGTATTTGTTTTATCTTCTTAACCTTAGCTATTGTCTTCTAGTCTTGTAGCTATGAGTAGAATGTTGAATCTTAAGTAATGTTTTCTACTGGGTTCTAGCTATAAGTACAAGTTGTGATGTGAACGCTTCAAAAAGTCCTTTAGATAGAGGTCCGTGCCTCTAGTTTGTAACCGAATTATGTAACCCGATACCTATAATATAACTTGGTGTGCTTATCTATGATCTTGGACTAGATCTTGTGGTGCTCTAGGAGGTTTAGATTGAACTCCTTCCAAACTGGCTTGTTTCCATCTTAAGCGATATCTAGCGCAACACATTGAAGTAGTTCCTTCAACACTTGTGTGGTACGCTTAGTAGCAACAAGGTGGAGTTGCTCCTCCACAACCTTATTGATAAATGATCAAGTCCTCTTTAGGAACAAATCCTTAGGGACTTGCCCGATCTTTATGAATTGGAGGTGGGATTGACGAAGAACAGAAGGGAAATCAACACAAAATCAACACATACAAGAGGAAAGGAACAAGATCCACAGGCACAAACACTCAAATCATCACCATAGATATACACCACAAGATCCAACAACAACAAGAGTAAAGATACAAGGTAGTTCCTCCAAATCCTATGAGAGATGAAGCTTGAGAGAGATAGATGGATCTAGTCTTCCTCCATGTGCTATAACATGGAGGTCTAAGGCTCAACCGCAGAAGAAGCCTCTCTCCCTCAGAAGTAGTAGATCCCTAGAAGGGGAAAGATCCCCAAGGGGAAGGAAGATGAACAAAGCTCTCCCAAGTTTAGTCTATTCTTTGCTAACCCTAGAGTGGAGGTGGGGGAAAGGTATTTATAGTCCTGGTCACGAAGGGGTAAGTTGGAAGTAAAAGGGGTACACGGGCCGCCAGCCCAGATCTGTGCGCAGACAGCGGTTGTACCGGTCGTGTCGGCTGGTACAACCGGTCATGTGAATTATTTTGGTACAACCGGGCTGGTATGAGTCCTGTACCGCTCCTCAATAGAAGCCTTCCATGTGTAGTCCGGTGGTTGAAGCGCTGGTCCACCGGTAGTGCCGTTCGTGAGGGCCGGTAGTACCGGTCTACCTCCAGGCGCCGGTGTGACTTGGCCTTTATCCTTAGCTCCTTCTCTCTTCCGTCTTCACTTCCAAGCTTCCCTTGCGGATGATGTAGTCTTTCCCTTGAGCTTCACCTGCTCCTCGACGCACGTGTAGCTCTCGAACCTGAGTATGCACACGAGTGGAGGGTTAAGTAGTTTACCATCCAGGAGAGGGCCGAAAGGACGCGCGTAAAGGATATGGTTCACCTTTGTATGCTCGATGCATGTGTCCCTTGGCGAACGGCCCATGTCCATGGTGATGTCCATGGGATGCTCCGCATCACTTGTGTTGCTTCAACCAAGGACTCTAGCAAGCAGTGGCGATTTTAGTAATACTGTTCGCTACAGTGTGGCTACAGTGTACAAAGATGGTTTGGGGCGTGTTGGTCCTTGCGGTCCGCCACTGCTAGCAAGCATCAGATGCTCATTGTTTTTGCTGTGACGTGGCACGCCCGGATCTTCTCGAATGCCATGAGGCGCCAGATTGCCTCTTGCACCATCATGGTCGTCATGTTGCCCCATTGTTCGATTGTGTTGACAATGTCGGTGAACCAGTCTGGCATGGCACCGAACATCCGCTCCACCACAGCCTCCTTCGCGAGTGACACTTGATGGAACGAATCTTGCTCATCAATGTGTTAAGCTTTCTGGCGAACTACCTCTTGTGATGGCACGTGGCACGCACGTGCCTTCTTCAGGCGGTTCTCCTCGTCACACTCGCACCGGATCAGCTCATTCACCCTTTGCACTGTCTTGTGGTCTGCAACCTACATCATCAGATGATCCAGGATAGTTTGAAAGAGCGCGGCGAACGCTCCTTGTTTGCCGCCTGGTCAAACTCGTCGGAGCTGTCGATCGCCGACCAGACACGAAGCGCCTTGATGAGCACCTTCATCTTGCACACAATGAGTAGTTCGTGTCCGTCAACATTGGATACTTCACGGACACGTTGGTAGCCCACGACGAGGCAGCTAACACCACAACACCGTCGTCTGCGTCGCTTGCACCAGTTCTCCTCGTCGGTGTTGGCCTTTACTTTCCACCGCTGCAGCTCTTCCTATGGCTCTTCTTAGGAGACCTATCTCCCATCGCTGTCGCCAAACACCTCTGTTCACTGCCGCCACACGCCCAAGGTCTTAAGGCTCTAGTACCGACCGATGGTTTTTGTGTGTGACCTGCTTTCTCTCTCTCTCTCTCTCTCTGTCTGTCTGTCTCTCTCTCTCTCTCTCTCAGATGAACTGAACATGAACCAAGGTAGACGAAGAAAGAGAGGATGAACGCAATCAGAGAGGAGAGGTGTTTATGAGCTGCTGGCAATCCCATCCTCTCAGGCTGAAACCTGGGAAGCTAACCTTTCTCCAAAATCGAATTGCCTGCCTGGAGCTTACAAAATGATTTTCTCAATAAGTATTGTTAGAAAATATGTTGCTGCTAGAAGTTTGTGATAGCTGTGATGTCAGCACTGCTAGCACTCACATGTGGATCCTCTATTCAGTTCTTTTTTGCCTAGGTATGTTCACATTTTGTGTTTATCTTGAAAAAGAGGCTGCTGCAAGAATTTAATGATGCGAGCAGTGGTGACATTCAACACATTGTTTCATTTATTCTAATGACCATGGCCCCCTTATCGTATTTAAATTGAGTAATTGACAAGGGCTTTGACTATATTACATACATCAAATGTTTATAGGTTCAACTAATTGCAACAATGAGGACATTGTTAGGCCCAACTTCGTTAGTTAAGGTTCTAATGTGTATCATTAGATAATTATTACTCCTGCCTATTTCAAACATGAGCAGTTTTTGACATTGCTAGCTATGCCATATTACAATGCTTCAATGAAACGTGAATTTGTATATTTTACGGTGAGTAGTAATATCAATTTCGTGTGGCCAGTCTAGATACGTTATTCTTCACTGATGTGGTCAAATCTAAAATTGTTTGTATCAGCAGGATTCTAAGGTGACTTATGCTTGTAATTTTTGGGCCTGCATGCCCATGAAAATAACGGCACATGATGCTTTCATGCTTGGATGCATAACTTTTGCTGTTATAATACAATTGCGTTGAATTAGTAATGTGTACTTCATTTGATGCTTGGATGCAGTTGACAAAGTGGAGACTCTAAAGCGCTACAAATTCAGCTTGGCTTTTGAGAATTCTAACGAGGAAGATTATGTCACGGAAAAGTTTTTTCAGTCACTGGTTACAGGTAATTAGTGTATGCTATAACCACTCACTCAAATCCCAGTGCACCCCTACGTCCCACACAATTTGCATTTGGTAACTCATTGAGCATCGCAGGCTGAGTATATGTAATAGGTTGTGCCTCATGACTTCCATTAGTTGAGTAATGAATTTTATGAACTGCTTGTGCTACTTTTCACTTGGGCCAATGTCAAATGTTGGATCTCAAATGGATGGTTGATATGTGGGGGAACATTGTAGCGTGACTTGGCATGGGCAAGTCACTGGATCTCAGTCCGTAACTAGGTTGCCTCATGACTTCCATTAGTTGAGTAATGAATTTTATGAACTGTGTCTGATAGTTTATTTGTAAATATTTTGTTCACAGGGAAAAAGCCTACAATCTCATCAATTAAAATGTATTGTAAAAATGCCATCTTCAAGAAACTAGGCATACATTGTGAAACAAAAAGAGTTGCATTCTCCTAGTGATTAGAAGAATCCATTTTTCTAATGAATGGATTTTCCATGTTTACTCGTTGACACTTTTATTATTTTGTTGCTATGATTTATCCATATCAATTCATCTATATCAATTCCAGAGTCGATTTACATTTTAAATTTATGAAGTTTAAATGTAGAAGGAATGGAAGTAATTTCCAATATTCAATTTGCACTTCATTATAGGGGCCATTCCAGTTGTCGTTGGTGCGCCAAATATTCAAGAGTTTTCTCCAGGAGAAGGTGCAATATTACACATCAAGGAGCTCGATGATGTTATTTCAGTTGCTAAGACAATGAAACACATTGCATCAACTCCTGATGCTTTTAATCAATCTTTGAGGTAGATATCCTTCTTTCCTAGTGGACCACAACCCTTAAATTAATATTTGTATCACACACTGATCATTTTGTTGGAAACAACATGGTGTTCTCTGGCTAAATTTGGGCACAACCATGATCCATATTTGCAAGATCAAGTACTGAATTAGCATGAGAGCAATGGAAATCATGGGAGCCTTGTTTTTCTTTTCTTAAGCTATATTCCAGTTTGCTGGGGAGCAGGCTGTATTACATTTTGAACTGCGGCATGGTCATGCTTGTTAGGAATATGCAACTTGTATTCCATGGTGGGCAAAGGCTGGTATATATACAATGTACAGGTGGCAAATATGCAGAAAGCCCCTTATGCTACTAGGAAACTGTACAAGGTATGTGGAGACATAATATAACTTAACCCCCCCCCCCCTTCAAACAGGGTGGATCCACAACACTGAGTTTGGAGAGATATAATCCATGCTGCTCTCTAGTTTGGGCCTTTATAAAGAAATCCGTCAACTGTAGCTCGAAGGCACATACTGGAGAGCTATAACCTGATCTCACACACCGGCACGCACAAAAGAAGCATCACACCAATATGCTTGCAGAGGTCATGCTTCACAGGGTTGTGCACAATACTAATAGCACATGTACTGTCAGAAGTACAGTAGGTGTAGTGATAGAAACACCAAACTCTTGAAGTTACCATCGTAACCAAGTCACCTCTGCCATCAAAAGAGCCATAGCTCTCAACACAGCCTCTTCACTCAAACGGGAAACTGCAGTCTGTTTCTTCGTCTTTCAAGTAATGAAAGAACCACCAAGAAAAATACAGTAAGCAGAAAGTGAACTGTAATTTGAGGTATCACTAGACCACGTAGCATCCGAATAGGCAAAAACTGTCAGAAGCTGGAGCGAGGAAAGAATAGACGGTGAGAGATCGTGGCACAAAGATATTGGAAAACCCGAATGACGTGACTATAATGAACGGGAGTGGGAGAAGACAAACTGACTCAAGATATGGACAAGATAGGAGATATTTGGATTTTAGGAAATAAAAAAAGCCACCAGAGGTAGAAGAGACCTCAATCCCAAGAAAGTAGCAAAGGGGCCAAGATCAGACATAGGAAACTGCTCACTAAGACGTGCCTTCACAAATGCAATATACTCAGGGTCGTCAGTAGTGATGATCATGTTAAACATATAGAAGAAGAATATGTCCACGAGTAGAAAGATGGACAAGCAACGCGGGATCATGAGCACTCGCTGAAAAATCAATGACAGTCATCACCACAGAGGCAAAACACTCAAATTAGGCGCGTGCACGCGCGCGTTGGGGGGGGGGGGGGGTGGGGCTTGCTTAAGACCATAGAGTGAGATGACATACCATGCTGTCGACACCGACCAGTATCGAACAGAAATCACGACAAGAAGTGTGCAAACAATGGTCATATGGGCCACATGAGCAAAAGTCTCATCATAATCATGACCATGCTCCAATTGTAAGCCACGAGCTACAAGATGAGCTTTATAGTGCTCGAAGAGAACCATCAAAGCGAGTCTTAACCTTGTACACCCACATACAAGTGATGGGACGAACACGAGGAGGAAGTGAAACAAGATCCCACGTGCTAGTGCGCTCAAGAGCAACAATCTCCTCTGCCATCACAAGATGCTATTCGGGATGAACACCATCATCATGATAAGACGTCGGCTCAAGAATGGCTGCGCCGGTTCTCAGAAAATCAAGCAATCAACACGCGTGAGCAAGCGAGGACACAAGCCATAAGTAGGCCGAGACGAGGAAGATGACACATTAGAAGTAGATGGGGATGAAGGTGCGAAATCTTGTAACAAGCGAGGGGAGGAAACCATCGTAGATGGCGATATCAGATCTGCGATAGTCGGAGAAGTAGGAGCAATAGGGTAGATAAGGGCTCAACTAGAGTAATAGGATTGTCCGGAAAAGTCGAGGAAGATGGATGTAGGTAGGAAGGGTGAGGCTCATCGAAGGTCTCATCCCAAGAAATACACATCCGACGACCAACAGGATCCCAACAATGATATCCCTTGTGCTCTTCAATGTATCCTAAGAAGACATGCTCAACATCCTAAGAAGACACACTCAACAGATTGTGCGGTCAGTTTGGTGTGCTCACTGTGGCAAGGACATAGCAAACACAACCAAACGAACGAAGCACTGAATAATCAAAGAGACACTCGAAAGGAACGCCACCCTGAAGAGTAGTGGATGGCTGAAGGTTGATGAGATAGATGGAAGTGGAGACAATCTCAGCCCACACTACTAGGATAATGGTCATCAGCAGCGCGGGTACCCCGCGCTGCTATTATCGCGCTGCAGCTAACTAGCCATTAGCAGCGCGGGGCACCCCGCGCTGTAGCTAACTAGCCATCAACAACGCGGCCTGGTACCCCGCGCTGCTGCTGACTAACTTACTAGCAGAGCAGGCCTGGTACCCCGCACTGCTACTAACTTATTCCGAATAAAAAAAAAATTCACCAATTTTATTTTATGCATATAATTTGCACTATATATATATTTATTTATTTCATCCATACATCCAATATCCATACATTTTATATACATACAACGAGTACTCATACATTTTTTATATGCATACGACGAGTACTCAATCTGATTCAAAGCTCCAATTGCTCTTCACCTCACGACCAGCATCGCCAGCCGCCCTGCATGCATGCGTTTCCCACACATCAGTTCGTTGTTCTGTGATTTTTCAACAACAACGGAATGTATGTGTGATCGAGGCGCGGACCGTTCTTGATCTCCTTGAGCTTGAGCTCCTTGAACTTGGCAGGGTCCTTGGAGAAGCCGAGCGGGTCGAAGGCGCCGCCAGGGTACTACTTCTCCGAGTACTAAAAATTATATGTACAGAGTAACTGTAAGAACATTTTTAGAAACTTGAGCACACACATCAGTACATATCATCATGGGAAACGGATTAGCAAGATTAGCAAGTTGTTCAATCAAAGGAGAACACACACAGCAGTACGCACAACAAGCGCATCAAGCAGCTAATAGCTAGACCGGGGCAGCACGCGCATCACCTGCATACAAAAGACGCCCAGCATGCGCACCTGCCGGAGAGATGCACGACTGGCGCATTATCCATGCACGGGACGCGCACCGGATGGGGAGAAGCAGGGCCGGCGCCGCTCCCACGCACGGGACGCATAGTACGCACACCGGCTGGAGAAGCAGGCCGGCGCCGCCATCTGCAGGGCTACGGTGGTCGCACGCTATTTGCCGCCGCCCCTAACAAGATCTTGCCGCTGCGCACTCACCGTTGTCGATCTGGCGCCGCCGTTGCAACAGGAGAGAAGAGAGATGGAAAAGGGATTCACGGGCAGTCTTCGCCTTCCTCCCCGCACCACACCTCTCCGGCCGGCGAGCACCATCGGCCGCTCGGGGATCCGTCTTCCCCGGCTAGCGAGCACCACCGGCCGCGCCCTCCGTGGCCACACCGCCTCCCACTGCGCCCCGCACCACACCTCCTCCGCGTCCACCTGAGACCACCCCACCGCACGCCGTGGTTGGGAGGGAGAGGAAGAGGTGGGCGCGGCTTCCTGATCTAGATTGGAGTGAGGGGAGAGTTAGGTGGGTGGGCTGGTGTCGTGAGGAAGCTGAGGGGAAAGAAGGGGATAAGGGAGAGAGAGGGGGTGCTGTGCGGTACGGTGCACCTAGTTGCAGCGCAGGTCCGTGAACCGCGTTGTTGATGAGTTAGTGTGGGTTTTACACGTAAGAGTCGTAGCGCGGGTTGGTCTACCCGCGTTGTTACTGATACCCCGCGCTGCTAATATGGTCTATTCTAATGGAAACAATGGAGATCACTTAATAGCAGTGCGGGATATAATCCCCGCGCTGCTAATGTTCATTCTTGTATGGCCATTATCCTAGTAGTGCCAAAAAGGAGCAGAAGAGAGGTGGTGATCATCAATGCACGAGCCGTCTCAAGAAGATGATGATGCTTGCGCTCAGCCCATTCTGAGCATGAGCACCCGAACAAGGGAACCGAGCAAGAGTACCTTGCTCAGCAAGGACACCACACAACATCTTGGAGATATACTCTCCAGCAGAGTCAGCACGATACACACGAATAGGGGTAGAGAACTAAATGTGAACCATGGTAGCAAAACGCCTATATATAGATACGACATCACTACGAGAAGACATAAAATATATCTTGGTGTGTCGAGAGTAATCATCTATGAAGATAATATACTAGCGTTGACCTCCCTTCGAGGCAAAGGGAGCTGGACCCTAGACATCCAAGTGAATAAGGTCGAAAGGGCGCTTTGACACAATCTTGCTACGAGGATAAGGTAACTGGACCTATTTACCAAGCCAACAACCCTGGCAGTCTAAAGACACCATCGAAGACGGATCCAAGAAGACCACATTGAACTAATGATGAGAGACGAGAGACACACAAGTGACCAAGGTGATGATGCCACTGCCGAGAAGAGCTGGTAGACAAGGCAACAAAGGTGGAGAGACTTGTGGTGGTGGCAGCGAAGGGGAGGTGAAGCCAGTCAAGATCCTAGACCCTAAGAGTCAGGCATCGGGGGCCAACAGAAAGGAGAGCACCGGTGTGACGGTCCAGAACAAACAAGAGTTGAGTCAAGAATGATCCGACAACCAGAGTCAACAATCTGACCACCAGAAATGAGCTGCATGGTAAGTTGAGGAACATGAGCAACATCAAGAACATTGAAGATGAAGTGCTAAGAATGCCTCGGCCAGTAACCGGAAGAAGGGTACTGTCGGCAGTAATAACATGAACAGGAGAATCGAGAGGTCGAAGGGAAGACAAAGTGGATGAATCATGACTCATATGAAATGATGCTCCAGTATCAAGAATCCACGAAGATGCATCTGCCTGTGTAGAACTATGTAGAAGGTCGTCTCACAATGCCAGAAGAGTCGGTAGCAGAACCAATAAAACCTATGGATAGAGAACCGGTAGATGCATCTAGCAGGCATCAAAGTCTCGTAATCTCTGTTTAGCCAAGGGCTCAACTGAAGAGACCGACGTAGATGCACCTGACAATAAAGAGCCGGAGGCAATCAGTAAGTCACGATTTCGCACAATCTGTTGCTCAATGAAGGGCAGAATTGAAGTAATCAACATAGCAGCACCAGGAGAGGAGCGACCACAACCACCACCCGTGGAAGCCGTTGGATGTGCCAGTGTAGCTTGACCGGTAGCGTCCACAAAGGCCGATGAAGGAGACGAGGTCGTATGCAGACAAGCACCAAGTGCCAAGTGAAGGGCACAACTGAAGTCGCACAAACTCTTGCTCAATGAAGGGCATAACTGAAGTAGTCAACGTAGCAGTAACAGGAGAGGAGCGACCACCACCACTTGTGGAAGCCGTTGGATGTGGCGGTGTAGCATGATCAGTAGCATCCACAAAGGCCGATGAAGGAGATGAGGCTGTATGCAGACAAGCACCAAGCGCCAAGGGAAGGCGCTTGTGCAAGGCGTAGTCGATGGAGCCATATGCACCAACACTGCCGGTGAAATTTGCGAGAGGAGTCGCTGTAGAGCGACAATTATCGGTGAAAGTCGCGGGAGGAGTCGATGTAGACCAACAAGCACCATGTGCGGAAGTCGAGAGAGGGGTCGCAAAAGAGCGACCACCATGTTCGTCTATAGATGTCGATGTAGAGCGACCATCACCACCGATGAAGACACCGAAGACAATGTCACAAGCGGACGAGCACAAAGCATCAAGAGACGGCGCACGTGGCGAGAAGGATCCAGGGAACACCGTCAAAAGTCAACGGTGAACGAAGAAGAGGCATACCCGAGAAAAATACCATACTGTTTTTTAATTTTACTTTTTTTACTCTTTTTACTGGATGAAGCTAGACAGAGCTTTGGCCTGAAGGGCAGCACATGCGTCACGGTTGACTGGTCAGCTGGGCACGCATCAGCTGTGTTGACTTGGGAGGCCTGATCTGGAGCGTGGGCAGCAGGAACATCGCCAACTTGTGTGCTAGCTGGAGCAAGTGGCAGCCCGCAAGCAGACTCAAGAAGCAGCAACTGCCAGGGCAAGATGCAGAGGGCGGCAGCGGAAAGCGATGGCTGGCGGACGAGATTCAACGGGCATGGGTGAGATCCTGCGGTCGACAGCGGGAAGCGGCGGCTGGTGGCTGTTGGCGATGTCTAGCTGCAAGATCCTGCTCGAGTCAAAGGCTGGCGACTAGCTCTTGTGCTGATTTGTGCGGCGGCCACCTCCTGGATATTCTGTACGCACGACAGCGTGGAGCAGACAGCGGCTGGTGGTGACCCGATCGGGACAACACCCTCTTGGCTGGCGATCGGACTACCTGTTGAGGCTGGCGGCTGGTGGCTGGACCAGAGAGCAGGCCCGATTGGATCTGGAGCCTGTGCTGACCGGTAGAAGGGGATCGAGCGGAGGGGAGTTGGATACTTGGATCCTATGCTGACCTAGTGGGAGGTGCACGTGACACCAATTGAGGAGGAGAGCAGCAACGACCGGCAACAGAAAACAGCGGCACGGTGGGAGAATCAATCAAGCACGAGTTGTGCGTGCAAAACAAAATCACCTAGGCTTTGATACCATGTTAGGAATATGCAACTTGTATTCCCTGTAGGCCTAAGGCCAGTAGATATACAATGTACAGGTGGCAAATATGTAGAAAGCCCCTTATACTACGAGGAAATTGTAGTTTTTTTTGCATCAGGATTGAGCACCAATCATCATATTTGTTTAAGTATCTTGTTGAGGAACCAAATTGTTGCACACTTAAATTTCTCGAGGATTGAATTTCCCCCCATCTAGATATACTTTAGTGTGGCTCTGGCACATATAGTATCAAAGCTAAGGATACAATCCTGTACTGTGCAATGACATGACAAATCACCTACAACCTATAAGCTTAAAGCACCGAGCTGCGCTGCCTTCGATGCGGGTGGCTGAGTTCTGGCACATGTCTACCTGTATTCCTGCATAGGTTCTGCGATGAGATTGTTGGAGCTGCAATTCACAGCCCCTGAGGAGGTCCTCTTGCAGCTCACAAGGGACACACAGGAACACAGGTATTTGACCTTGCGCTGCCGCACACAGCCGAGCTTTTCACAATATATTTCTGCCAACTGAAACAAAACATACAAGAGTACAACGTAAATAGCCTAGCTAGCTGCATGCACCACACACGTAGTCCATGATCCACACGACCCGGAAGCCACTCCTCCCTCTTCACACCTAGGAAACTGCAGCCCACGCAGCCCTGAAGAGGTGCTCTTTTCTGGCCATGCATGACCCGATTCTTGTGCTGCCGTTGCTCCATCTGCGACCACATGAGGTAGTGAACGTATCTCATCGAGCCTTGGTCAGCACACCGGCCACTGGACGCTCCGACGCCCATTGCAGCTAGCTACGTGCCTACGTACATGACCCTTACACATACATGCAGACTCACACAAACAGAGACTCTAAAACATGTGCAAGTCATGATTAGTGCTAACAGAGGTTTGGGTCGACGGTCGTCTTCGGCAAAGTCGGAGTCGCTTGCTCGGATTTTAGGGAGGACGGTGATGGTGTTGGGAAGAAGCGATGACGATGGCGTTTGTGTGCGGTCTTGTCGAGGACCTCTTTGTTGAGGTGTGTGTGGGTGCTGCTCAGCGTTTGTGTCGGATTTTGCCTGGTTTCCCTTTAATTAACGGCGACTGCTAGGCGTCAGCCGGCTGATTTTAGAGAAAGATCATCCGCCTAGCTAGCCGTCTGATCTCTCTCAATACTATGTATGGTAGCCACTTGATTCTTCTTGTATTCGCTCTGATCCAAACTGCCCCATCACTCCAACGGTTGCATCACCCCTTCCCCCTCGCACTAGTACCTCGTCGGTGCAGCACACGTCGTCCCCGTTGTAGCCTTTTAGGTGTCTCCATGGTGCTGCTTTGCAGCTAGCTGCCCACATTGATGCTGCTTGGTCGTCCCTCCCACAACAAAGGCACATCCATGGATGCTGCTTAGCAGCTATGCCATCCCCATCGCTGCTGCTTAGAAGCATCACCTCAGCAGGATCGATGCCTTCCATGGATGCTGCTTTGCAGCTACACCACCTCCATCGACGCTGTATCACCGCATGGAGCCCCGCTAGACCCCCCTTGTCACCGTGCAGCAATGCCGATGTCGCTGCCCACCGTCACGACATGACATCATATGATTTCACCGGTCTTGCAGCACAGTCGTCGTTCGTCGCGGCCGCCATCGCAACAATGGCGCTGCTTCAGAAAACGGGTTAGCAGGCGCGACGGTGGCGCACAGGAACCAAGCAGCATTGTTGCGGTGTTGCTCGTCTGAATGCAACATCGATGGTGTTTACCGGGAGGATGCTTCAGGCGAAGGACGGCGGCAGCCTCTCCTTGTTACCCAGCTGCGGTGGTTATGCCGTGGTGCTCTCTGTGAGAGCCCCTCCTCTAGCAGCACATGATGACCAAGAAGGAAAGAAAAGATATATGTGTGGAAGACAGCTTCCGTGAAGAGATAAGGCTAAGGGAGTGGTGGGTGGGGGCCACCTGTCATTTAAAGGAGGCGGTTGACAACGAGAAAAAGATCAACCGGGTGATTTAAAGAGTTTTCCTTAATTAACAGGCTAACTCTCTTAATTAATGGATGAGGCAAAACTTTTGCCTTCGTTTCGAAAAGGAAACACGCAGCAGTTGCTTGAATTAGGCTTTGCATAACCAATGGGAACTTCACTTAACTTACTAATACTGTTGAAATAATCTGTTTCTCTGAATGAAGGTACTAGTAGAGTGCTATCAGCTTCTACTGTGAATTGATGGATCTCCTTCACATCCTAGTCTCTCGTATCTCTTTATTTATTTCTACTATGATGTGATCTCTTTCAAGATTATTTCAAAATAGGTTAGATTAAGTTGAGGTCCTCATTACCTGTGATTTGACCAAATGTATTGTTGAGTAAACTTTAGAAGCTGCATGAAAACTATTTTTTTTTATTGATAAAAGCTTATGTTACAATTTTGTCGGAGATCTTCTAGCAGTCATATTTAGGGTCATCATGTTTTTGTACTTAAATCATACTATTATTTTGCATCTGTAGGTGGAAATATGATGGTCCGTCTGATTCTTTCAAGGCACTGATTGACATGGCAGTGGTTCATTCATCCTGTCGCCTTTGCATACATATCGCTACAAAGATTCATGAAAAGGAAGAAAGAACTCCAAAATTTATGAATCGCTCATGTAGTTGCTCCAGCAAGAGAGGAACAGTATACCACTTATTTGTGAGAGAGAGAGGGCGGTTTAACACAGAGAGCATCTATTTAAGGTATGGAAATACGGTTGTGCTTATCATGTACTAGTGACTGTTATTTGCAGGTGGAAAATGGCAACCTCCCTTTCTGTATTCCGCAGTCTTAGCTTCTGCTATGTCGTTGTCTTAAGTACTACTCCCTCCGTTCTAAAATAAGTGCCGTAAATTTGTTTAAATATGGATGTATCTAAACTTAGTTTTACATCTAGATACATCCATATCTAGGCAAATTTACAACACTTAGGGCGGAGGGACTAGTTTCCTTGCATTACGAAATTAAGTTATTCTTCTGCATCTTTTTGCTTGTTTCTGTTCTGCGTTCTTACACATGTTTCCTGTCTATGCCATGCAGATCAGATCGATTAACTATAGGGGCTTTGGAGTCTGCTGTGCATGCTAAATTTAGATCCCTCAACCATGTTCCTGTATGGAAGGATGAAAGGCCATCAAGTATTCGAGGTGGGGATGAGTTGAAGGTGTACAAAATTTATCCAATAGGTCTTACAGAGCGACAAGCACTATACAAATTTGAATTCATTGACGATGCTGAACTTGCTAGATATATTAAGGGCCATCCATGTGCAAAGCTTGAGGTAATTTTTGTATAAGTACAATATGACCATCTTCGCTTCCTTTGCAACTGCAAACTAGTTCTTTGTGTACTGAATTTCTGCTGTACTGTAAGTTAGGGTGTTCATGAAGCAACAGAAACCTGTTTGTGCAACGTCAACCTTGACCACTAAATCACTACTTTGCAGGCATTGTGATACATTGGTTGTAAATTTCTGTTGACAGGCAAAAAGTCATATCTTTTGCTTTTTGAGATACAATTACTTGGATTGTCCGATTGTGTAATTGCGTCTATATTCCATTCACTATCTAACAGGTTACAGCGAGCACATTACAACGAGTGTTTGGTAGCTTGCATCGTTTTTTTTGCCTCCTTGCATCTATCGTCTTTCGGCATCTCGATTAACAGGCAGGACCGCCTCTTTGATGCGGGCGACCTTGTCGGCCAGCTCGAACAGGGCGGTGATAGTCTTGATGGATCGGGTACTCATCTTCTCCAGCATGTGCGGGTTCTTGACGTTGGCATGAAAGGTGCCGATGATTGCGGCCTCATGCCTGTCGGGGATGCAATGCTGCATCTGGGTGAATCTTTGGACGAACTTCTAGAGAGTTTCGCCATCCTTCTGCACTACTCGTCGAAAGTCGCTGACGGTTTTCATAGGTTGGACCCCTCCGGTAAATGCGCAGACAAACTTTTCACGCAGTTCCGCCCACTAGCTGATGGAGTTGGTCGGGAGATGCATCATCCACCGGCGAACATTATCCTTGAGCTTCATGGGGAAGTAGTTCGCCTTCGCTTTGTCGTCTCCCCCCGCGATCTCCACAATAGTGTTGTACATAGGGATGAACTCGCTGGGGTCTGTGTTTCGTCATACGGAAGTGGGCCATCTATCTTGAACTTCTTGGGCCATTGGACACTGGGGAGATCTCGGGTGAAGGCTACGCAGACGGTGCTGTAGTCGCTTTCACCGAAAAGGATTCCCCCCGGATAACATCGATTGGAGGAACCCGGGCATCGGAACACCGGCGAATTTCCTTCTGCCTAAAGATGGTGGTTCGAGCGTCTTCGTGGAGGCAATCCTCTAGGCGAGTACGTTGATCCAGGGATCCATGGTGCCCGGACGATGGCACAGAAGCTCCATCAGGAGATCCGGCCCATCGAGGAGCGGTCTGGCAGACGGCGGTGTCGTGGCAACGCTCATTTTGGGGATGGTCTTGTTGACACCCATGTCGGGGGAGTGCATAGTGTTCCCTTCATAACCGGAACACCCTCCCCGTTAAGGCCCTCTGATAGAGGCGGGGTGTCCCAATTTTTCGATGAGAGATAACTATTGATTTGGTGGAGACGACTCTGAAGATCCGACTACGAACGTGCAACAACGTCGCGCCTTAGCAATCGCTAAACCAATCTCCGGAGGTTATTGACCACGTCGGAGCACGATCAACCTGACCACGAAGGTCTAGTTCCTGCAAGCAACCGAAGAACAAGCAAGAACTATGATAAAGAAATCTGAATATTGCGAATATGTAGATGATGTATGAATAAAGTTGGGATTCCAAAAGAGGTCTTGATCTGGTCGTTGGACACAAACCGAGTACACGAAGATGTGGCAATTAGCTAAGCAGTCTTTTTAACTAAAAGAAATCCAAATAAAACCCTAGGGGTTGATCTACTTATATAGGACTAAAGGGTGGAGGCCAAGGGGGTGGAAGGACGTCCCAAGGAGTCCTAAAACTAAACCTAGGTCGTACAAGGCACTTGGGCCCATGTGGAGGTGATGCAACACCTATTGAGTTAGACTTTGACTCGGATTCTGCTGCTGGGTCGCACCGTTTTCGCAATATTTCCACGCTCAGAAGGAATTTGAAGGTTAAACCAGTTGGGTTGGAAACTACACGAGATAAGCTATCACCACCAAAAAGAATCACCCAATTTGGAGTTCGTATGCAAAAACGGAGGCTGTTTGAAGTTGGGCATATCTCTGCAGTCCGAATCTGAGTCCATGACGTGAAAGACTTGGTCTCTATCTTCTCTTGGGCCAAAAGTGACGTGAAATAACTTCTTGTACAACACACAATCATGCCCCTTTGTATTGACTTAATTTCTTGATCAAATATAGAGGAATTAATGGTCATATCAATGATAGTGATGTCCTCATCATCTACATGCTTGAACATGCTCCAATGCTCATCCTTCTTGTCCATGCTACGTCCTTCATTTGTCAGCAACAGAAATATATCGACGTTAGGCAGCATCATATTCACATGAACATTAGAAACATTACCAAGAAACGAAAGTATCTGATAATTTAATTGGTGTGCACGATCTCTAGTAATTGGTCCAGTAGGTATTTTAGCAGGGGTTATGGGTGTAACTATGGTAGCCATGTCCTCATCATCCTCCCCTTATTGAAAACAAAGCCGTCCTCGGCGTTTCTTAATCTGAAATGTGGCTAATAAAAGAGACAAGGTGTACATGTTGTATATATATATATGTCATCAATTCTTACTTCCCTTAGTTTTTGGACATGTAACACATGTATATATGAGTAACTTTTGTATGTCGTGAAATATAAAGATATATGATCATCACAATACGTAAACGACATGAAAGTAGTGCAACTCAGTTTGCATATATAAGTCAAGCTCTTATTCATATCTAAAGATGTACAATGCTCATCATTAAACCATCCCAACACCGGTGAATAAGCAATAATTGTTTTTGAAGGACATGCTACAACAGGCTTAACTAAGCAGTTATGCAACACGTCATTCGACGTAGTATCATCACCAAGATTAGAGGTCATATCAAAATGTTTAAACACTGGCTTTTTCATAAAAGTAACACGATTATCTAATATAGATGGTGTGGTCAAATCAGTAGGTAACTCAACACATGATGTATTCAAGTCTATTAGGCAAGCAACATCTTCATGTGAAGTTATGACATTCTCGAAAATTGGTTGTGTGATGAAACTACTTGATAGCTCAACACATGTTGCTTTTAAATCAGCAAGGTTCTCATGTGGAGGGGAAAGATCCATACCTTTGTCATTACCTTTTTGTGATGATAGATCAGATATTGGAGGAGTGCTTACGACAATTGATGTGGTTATGGTAGTGCTCATAGTGGTTGAAGGAACAACCTTCTCAACTTGTGGTATTTGCACATTCCGCTTGTTCGTCTTCTGGGCAACACGTCTGTCGATTTCCTGTTCAGCTTTAAAAGCAAGACGAAACAAACAATCCATAGGATAACACTTTTCATGAATTAGGATATCCTGAATGTCACGGTTTAAACCTTCCCAAAATATGTCCATGAAATATTCTTCACTTTCCTCTAAAAGAGAATGCAAGAATGTAGTTTCTAAAGCATCATAATATTCTGAAACAGTTTTAGTACCTTGTTTTAAATTTTTAAATTTCCTAACCTCGTCACGAGTATAATAAGAGGGAACGAATCTATATCGCATAGCAAGTTTGATGAGGACATCTCTACTAATGTTACACCCACATCTTCACCAACTACACATACTGGACCAGTTACTAGAGCACGCGCACGTCAACTAAATTATCAGGTACTTTCGTTTCTTGCGAATCCTTCTAATGTTCAGGAACATATGATGCTGCCTAAATTAGATACTTTTGTTTGTCTTATGAATGAAGGACCTAGCATGGATAAGAAGAATGGTCATTGGAGCGGGATCAAGCATGGAGAAGGAGGTGTGCGCGCGGGAAAGGACAATGGAGCTTCCAGTGGTGATTTTCGCACTTTGAGGCCACCATAAGGCGTGCATGAAGACCTGGACGAGAGACACAAGACGCCACATTAATATTTTCGTCCAAGGGTTATTATAGGTGCTGCGTCACCTTATTATTGGGCCAGGCCCATGTAATTTCGAAATACACTTAATAGGCTATATTTTAGAGTCCGTATGTGTGGGGAAACCGAGTTAGGGTTGTTTTCGGACCCCTCCTCCAAGGGGCCACGAAATTCCCCTCTGTTCCCCCATATATACAGCCCTTAGGGCGTCGTTTAGACTTGGGTTTTAATTAGATTAAAGTTAGCCATAGCCGCAACTTCGAGCTCTTCGTTTGTGTCATCCGACCAGGCCAAGACCTCATTGGAACCCCAACTTTCGTAATCATTCATCTTATATTAGCAATATCCAGATTGCAATTCTTAGTTCTTGCTTGTTCTTCGATTGCTTGCAGGAATTAGACCTTCGTGGTCAGGTTGATCGTGCATCCGCGGGATCAATAACCTCTCGGAGTTGGTTTAGCGACCGCTAAGGCGCAACGTCTTCGCACGTTCGTAGTCGGATCGTGAAAGTCGTCTCCACCATAATCGATCTCCACCATCTCATCGAAACATCGGGACACCTTCGCCTCTATCAAGTGGTATCAGATTTCCAGGTTGCTCGGTGAGATTTACCAGTTTTCGTAGTCTAGATTGGTTCTGTTCTTCATACCTACAGTCCACGAAAAAGCCAACAAAAAAAATTAGGGTTAGATCATCACGTCCCAAGACAGTCCTAGCCTTTGTCCAGTTTTCTTTTCAGTACTTGCTTTGTTGAATTTACGGTTGCATCGTTGTGTCAAGTTGCTGATCTTAGCGTCTAGTTCCCTTAGAGTTTCGAGTTCTGATCACAGTTTGCCACGTCGCCGCCGCACAGTAGTCATCCTACCACGTTCCGCCAATCCGAGTCTAGATACACCACCACGTTCCGCCAAGCAGAGTCCATATACACCACCACGACCTACCGATCCGAGTTGAGTTCCATCACCCGTTCGGTTTGTGATCTCTCCGTAGCCAGATTAGTTTGAGTTGATTAGAGTCGGATGTCACCAATCTTTGTCGTACGTAGAAGAGGGTGATTTCCAAAAAAAAAAAAGAGTGGCACGCTTTCCAGAGCAGTTTTTAGGCCAAAAATTTCGGGGGTAAAAAAAATTTCGTGCCCATACGTTCCTTAGGTCCAGAAACTCATTTTGAGACGTTCGCCACCATAGTGTTCGCACTTTTTCAGCCACCGCAGTCCCGCATCGCAAAAAAAAAGAGAAAAAAAAATTCAGAGTGTGCTTCTCAGTTGTTTACGTGCCGCGCCGTGCTTTCGTTGGTGTTTTAGGCTCGCGTCTCTAGTACGGTCTAGCCTAGGATCAGCACAGTACCGACGTTGAGTGTTTATTCAGCTTTGCATCTCTGTTTTGATTACTGTTGAGCTTTTGCTACCATACTTGTCAGCCTTCCTACAGCTCCACATATATTCTACATCGTGCGTTTTGACACCTCCTGGCCATCGCTCTACCACATCTCTGAGAGTTTTGACCCGTTGGTTGTACATCACCACCTGCTGCTAGGTAAGAATCGGTAAGAACGAAAGAAAAGCTTGACGGATTTGTGCTTTCCACCACCCCACATCCCATTAGTAGAAGTAGGATCATATTTCTGTGTGTTTTCTATTTCTGCTAACCATGCCAGGATCCCATGATGAAGTGGCGCGGGATGCACCCGATTGGGAGAATATGACAAACAAAGCGTTACATGATAAATTTGCACAAATGATGTCTGAACAGGTGAATGACATCGAGAACAGATTTACAGAGGCGATTGATGGTGTGGAGAAGATGATCGGCACCAAGCTCGACGCCAAGTTTACTGAGTTGCTCGCACGCCTACCTGCACAGCCTGCGGCCGCTCCAGCACAGCCACCGCCACCACGACGTGCACGACGTATTCTGTTTCCGGGCAGACAAGCTGCTGGTGCTCCTGCGGCTGCTGCAGTTGCTGCTACTGCTGCTGCTTCTGACGTCGGCCAGGACGACAACTACGAGGGTGATTACGAGGAGGAGGTGGAACAGGAAGCGGCCTATGAGCAGCCAGCTGGGCGTCCACGTCCCAACATTCGCCACGGTCGACACCAACCACCCCCTCAGGTACGCGATGATGAACATGTGCCTAAACTTAAATTGAATCTTAAGCCGTTTGAGGGTAGATATATTCCTGATGCTTATCTTACTTGGGAGTTCGAAACTGAACAACGCTTTACATGTTTACAATATCCTGAGAATAGACGTGTTACTGCTGCTGTTTGTGAATTCACGGGTTTTGCATCTATTTGGTGGTCTGAACATTGTAGATTGCATGCTAATAATATTCCAGCTACTTGGGGTGCCTTAAAAGATGCTATGCGTACTCGCTGGGTTCCTCCTTATTATCAACGTGAATTGCTACAAAAATTACAGCGTTTGAGACAAGGAAAAAATTCTGTAGAGGAATATTATCAAGAATTACAAACTGGATTGATTAGATGTGGCCTAGTAGAGGATAATGAAGCTATGTTTGCACGTTTTATAGGTGGCTTAAACAGGGAGATACAAACTATTCTAGAATACAAGGACTATGCTACTATTACTCGTTTGTTTCATCTTGCTTGTAAAGCTGAACGTGAAGTGCAGGATCGACAGGCCGCTACGAGACCTAACTTTTCTGCAGGACGAAATACATCATGGACATCGCGTGGACCTTCTACATCCACACGTCCTGCTGCACCACCATCTACTTCAACCGCTCATTCTTACAGGGAGCCACCAAAACAGCCAGCGCCACCATTCAAGGGTGCACAGAGTGGTCCAGCAGCGAGTTCTTCTTCATCCATGGCTTCCACAGGGCAAACACGAGATCGTGATATTAAATGTCGCAGGTGCCAAGGTGGAGGTCACTTCGCAAAAGACTGTCCCTCCAAGCGTGTGATGATTATTACGGCGGATGGTGGGTATGAGTCAGCGAGCGACTATGATGAGGAGACTTTAGTTCTCATTGCTCACGAGGAACAGGGTGCCCATGATGATGCTCATGATATAGAGTATATGGCTCCTGATGATGCAGATCAATATGCTAGTTTGGTTGCTCAACGTGTGTTAAGTGTGCAGGTATCGAAGGCCAAGCAAAACCAGAGGCATAATTTGTTCCACACAAAGGGAGTGGTGAAAGAACGTTCGGTTCGCATCATCATTGACGGAGGGAGTTGCAACAACTTGGCGAGCATGGAGTTGGTGGAGAAGCTATCTCTCACCACAAGACCACACCCCCATCCGTACTATATTCAGTGGTTTAACAATAGTGGTAAGATTAAGGTCACGCGTTCTGTTCGTGTGCACTTTAGCATTGCTGCATATGTTGATTATGTTGATTGTGATGTGGTACCCATGCAAGCATGCTCTCTTTTACTTGGTAGACCATGGCAATTTGATAGGAATGTTGTACACCATGGTAGGACAAATCCGAGCAAAACCAGAGGCATAATTTGTTCCACACAAAGGGAGTGGTGAAAGAACGTTCGGTTCGCATCATCATTGACGGAGGGAGTTGCAACAACTTGGCGAGCATGGAGTTGGTGGAGAAGCTATCTCTCACCACAAGACCACACCCCCATCCGTACTATATTCAGTGGTTTAACAATAGTGGTAAGATTAAGGTCACGCGTTCTGTTCGTGTGCACTTTAGCATTGCTGCATATGTTGATTATGTTGATTGTGATGTGGTACCCATGCAAGCATGCTCTCTTTTACTTGGTAGACCATGACAATTTGATAGGAATGTTGTACACCATGGTAGGACAAATTAGTTTACTCTGGTTCATCAGGATAAAACTATTGCTTTACTTCCTATGTCTCCTGAACAAATTGTGAAAGATGATCTTGCTAGAGCTAGTAAAGCTAAACAGGAGAAAAATAAGAGTGAAAATGAGATAGCAGCTAAAGAATTTGAGCAACAACATAAGACTACTAGCAAATCTTCTTCTGCTGTTTCTAATGAAATTAAATTGACTAGTCCAACTTTGCTTGCTACTAAGGTTGATATTTCGGATTTGGATGTTAGTCAATATGTGTGCTATGCTTTTGTGTGCAAAGAAGCTTTGTTTTCATTTGAGGAATTGCCTCCTTCTTTGCCTCCTGTTGTCACTGACCTTTTGCAGGAGTTTATTGACGTCTTTCCACAAGACGTACCACCGGGATTACCACCTATTCGAGGGATTGAGCATCAGATTGACTTAATTCCCAGTGCTTCGCTGCCCAACCGTGCGCCATACCGTACCAATCCGGAGGAGACGAAGGAGATTCAGCGTCAAGTACAAGAGCTACTCGACAAAGGTTACATACGTGAATCCCTTAGTCCTTGTGCTGTTCCTGTTATTTTAGTGCCTAAAAAGGATGGAACTTGGCGTATGTGTGTTGATTGTAGAGCCATTAATAATATTACTATTCGTTATCGTCATCCTATTCCTAGGTTAGATGATATGCTTGATGAATTAAGTGGCTCTACCATGTTTTCCAAAGTTGATTTACGTAGTGGATACTATCAAATTCGCATGAAATTAGGAGATGAATGGAAAACGACATTTAAAACTAAGTTTGGATTATATGAGTGGTTAGTCATGCCTTTTGGGTTAACTAATGCACCTAGCACTTTCATGAGATTAATGAACGAGGTTTTACGTGCTTTCATTGGACGATTTGTGGTAGTCTATTTTGATGATATACTGATTTATAGCAAATCTTTGGAGGAACATTTGGATCATTTACGTGCTGTTTTTATTGCTCTACGTAATGCACGTTTATTTGGTAACCTTGGGAAGTGCACCTTTTGCACCGACCGAGTATCGTTTCTTGGCTATGTTGTTACTCCGCAGGGAATTGAAGTTGATAAAGCCAAGATCGAGGCAATTGAGAGTTGGCCGCAGCCCAAAACGGTCACACAAGTGAGGAGTTTTCTTGGCCTCGCTGGATTCTATAGGCGTTTTGTGAGAGATTTCAGCACCATTGCTGCCCCTCTCAATGAGCTTACACGCAAGGATGTGCCTTTTACTTGGGGTACCGCACAGGAAGAAGCCTTCACGGTATTGAAAGATAAGTTAACACATGCTCCTTTGCTCCAACTTCCTGATTTTAATAAGACTTTTGAGCTTGAATGCGATGCTAGTGGTATTGGTTTGGGAGGTGTGTTATTACAAGATGCTAAACCTGTTGCATACTTTTCTGAAAAATTGAGTGGGCCTAGTCTGAACTATTCTACTTATGATAAGGAATTATATGCTCTTGTTCGGACATTAGAAACTTGGCAACATTATTTATGGCCCAAAGAATTTGTTATACATTCTGATCATGAATCTTTGAAACACATAAGAAGCCAAGCAAAACTTAATCGTAGACATGCTAAGTGGGTTGAATTTATTGAGACTTTCCCTTATGTCATTAAACACAAGAAGGGGAAAGATAATATTATTGCTGATGCTTTGTCTCGTCGTTATACTATGCTTTCACAACTTGACTTCAAGATATTCGGTTTAGAGACACTCAAAGATCAATATGTACATGATGCGGAATTTAAAGATGTATTGCAGAATTGTAGAGCGGGTAGAACATGGAACAAGTTTGTGCTTCATGATGGTTTTGTGTTCCGTTCTAACAAGCTATGCATTCCAGCTAGCTCTATTCGTCTTTTGTTGTTGCAGGAGGCGCATGGAGGAGGATTAATGGGACATTTTGGCGTGAAGAAGACGGAGGACGTACTTGCTACACATTTCTTTTGGCCAAAGATGAGACGGGATGTTGAGCGTTTTGTTGCTCGCTGCACTACATGTCAAAAAGCTAAGTCACGACTCAATCCTCATGGTTTATACATGCCTTTACCTGTACCTAGTGTTTCGTGGGAGGACATATCCATGGACTTTGTTTTAGGCTTGCCTCAAACACAGAAGGGGAGGGATAGCATATTTGTTGTCGTGGATAGATTTTCTAAGATGGCACATTTTATACCATGTCATAAAAGCGATGATGCTGCTAATGTTGCAGATTTATTCTTTCGAGAGATTATTCGCTTATATGGTGTGCCCAATACTATTGTCTCGTATCGTGATACTAAGTTTCTTAGCCATTTTTGGAGATGCTTATGGGCTAAGTTGGGGACTAAACTACTTTTTAGTACTACATGTCATCCCCAAACTGATGGACAAACTGAAGTAGTCAATAGGAGTTTGTCTACTATGCTTAGGGCTGTTTTAAAGAGTAACTTAAAAATGTGGGAAGAATGTTTACCTCATATTGAATTTGCTTATAATCGTTCATTTCATTCTACCACTAAAATGTGCCCTTTTGAGATTGTTTATGGTTTTCTACCTCGTGCACCTATTGATTTGCTTCCTCTTCCATCTTCGGAGAAGGTTAATTTTGATGCTAAGCAACGTGCTGAATTGATATTAAAAATGCATGAGTTAACTAAAGAAAACATTGAGAAAATGAATGCTAGATACAAGCTTGCTGGTGATAAGGGTAGGAAGCATGTTGTGTTTGAACCAGGAGATCTTGTTTGGTTACATCTACGTAAAGATAGGTTTCCTGATTTGCGCAAGTCTAAGTTAATGCCACGAGCTGATGGTCCCTTTAAGGTTTTACAGAAAATTAACGATAATGCATATAAACTTGAGCTACCTGCAGATTTTGGGGTTAGTCCCACATTTAACATTGCATATTTGAAACCTTATTTGGGAGAAGATAATGAGCTTCCGTCGAGGACGACTTCAATTCAAGAAGGGGAGGATGATGAGGACATCTCTACTAATGTTACACCCACATCTTCACCAACTACACATACTGGACCAGTTACTAGAGCACGCGCACGTCAACTAAATTATCAGGTACTTTCGTTTCTTGCGAATCCTTCTAATGTTCAGGAACATATGATGCTGCCTAAATTAGATACTTTTGTTTGTCTTATGAATGAAGGACCTAGCATGGATAAGAAGAATGGTCATTGGAGCGGGATCAAGCATGGAGAAGGAGGTGTGCGCGCGGGAAAGGACAATGGAGCTTCCAGTGGTGATTTTCGCACTTTGAGGCCACCATAAGGCGTGCATGAAGACCTGGACGAGAGACACAAGACGCCACATTAATATTTTCGTCCAAGGGTTATTATAGGTGCTGCGTCACCTTATTATTGGGCCAGGCCCATGTAATTTCGAAATACACTTAATAGGCTATATTTTAGAGTCCGTATGTGTGGGGAAACCGAGTTAGGGTTGTTTTCGGACCCCTCCTCCAAGGGGCCACGAAATTCCCCTCTGTTCCCCCATATATACAGCCCTTAGGGCGTCGTTTAGACTTGGGTTTTAATTAGATTAAAGTTAGCCATAGCCGCAACTTCGAGCTCTTCGTTTGTGTCATCCGACCAGGCCAAGACCTCATTGGAACCCCAACTTTCGTAATCATTCATCTTATATTAGCAATATCCAGATTGCAATTCTTAGTTCTTGCTTGTTCTTCGATTGCTTGCAGGAATTAGACCTTCGTGGTCAGGTTGATCGTGCATCCGCGGGATCAATAACCTCTCGGAGTTGATTTAGCGATCGCTAAGGCGCAACGTCTTCGCACGTTCGTAGTCGGATCGTGAAAGTCGTCTCCACCATAATCGATCTCCACCATCTCATCGAAACATCGGGACACCTTCGCCTCTATCAAAGTTTGAGATCATTCCAAGTATTAGGTATATAATCAGGATATAAACTACAATATTCATTCCACCAAATAGAAGAAAACTCTTTGAAAGCACTAATTGCAGTTTTTACTTTCTTATGCTCAAGAAAATTATGGGAAAAAAATATATCATTTATTTCAAACTCCCACTCAATGTATAAATCAGGTCTTAGACGTCCATGAAAGTGTGGTATAGAAACAATAACCTGATCATGTGCATGCTTATGTGTGTTTACCTTTTGGAGTGACTGTTGTGTAGTTGTAGGTGGTGGCAAATCTCCAACTATAGTTGCCGCCCAAGAAGATCTAACTCCAGAACCTGCCATGATTAGTAGAAAACAAGAAACAAATCACAAGTATATGTCCCTATGAACTACTAGGATGTGGTGGTAAAACACTCACAGGATAGCAAATATCAATGTCTTACTAGTTCTTACCATGCAGCAGGTGGTGATCGGCAACCAACGGTGTCAAAGAACGCCAAAGATTAAGTAGAGCGATTGCCAGGTGAACGCACGTATACACGATGTAGAAATATGTGGAGCTTGGAAGGCTTTAATATGGTGGCAAAAATATCAGCAATAATCCATTCAGAAATGAAAAATTGAATTAACGCTCAACGACGATACTGTGCTGGTCCTAGTCTAGACCAGACTAGAGACGCGAGCCTAGAACACTAATGTGGTCACGGCGTAGCACAACTAGCAGCAATGAATGATATGAAGTAGCTTTGGATAGCAAGATATAAGTGAAGATCATCAAGAGAGCAAAGATAATGGTGAAAATAGGCCCCAAATCAAGATACACCAATATTCTCGCTACAACTTTCCTCTGAAATATATTTGCTAATTTTTTGATATTTTTCCTCCAATAGGGCACTGACTTAAGCTTTCCGACGCAATAAGAATCACTCAATTTAGAGTTCGGATGAGGTGTCAAAAAATTGAGAATCAGCCCGAAATCGGACAAAAACTGTGTTCGAAAAATTTAGAGGTCAAAAAGTCCGTCTTAGAAGCCGATCTGGAGTTTCAAATAACACAGTAGCTCCAGAACTATTTAGAAGCGTCTCGGAAATATCTTTAATTTGAGTACTTGTTGATCCAAAACGGACTTCGGATGACAAAGTTATACCCGTTTTAGTGGACACTGCTCAAAACTGATTCCGACGAGATTTCAAATACGAGTTCAACTAGAGATAGATCCGAAATTTTTCTTCTTTTTTCTCTTTTTTCCTTTTTTATTTATTTTTTCCTTTTTCTTTTTTCTCTCTTTTTTCAACTATTTTTCTCTCTTTTTCTATAGTGGATGGTAGAAGTAGGCAGCGGATGGGATGATGGTGCAGCGGCGGCGGTGACTAACGTGAACAGAACTCGAAACTCTAAAGGACTAGATACTAAGACCAGCAACTGAACACGACGATGCAACCGATAATTTAATAAAGCAAAGCACCGAAAAGAAAATTGCGAAGTCTCAGATTGGTTTGGATATGATGATCTAATCCTATTTTTATGGCTTTTTGTGTGGATGATAGGTGATAAAAAAACAGATCTAATATATGGATGTGGAATTCTCACCGAGCAACCTGAAAACTAATACCACTTGATAGAGGAGGGGTGTCCCGATCTTTCGATGAGAGATAACTATCGATTTGGTGGAGACGACTCTGACGATCCGACTACGAACGTGCAACAACGTCGCGCCTTAGCAATCGCTAAACCAATCTCCGGAGGTTATTGACCACATCGGAGCACGATCAACCTGACCACGAAGGTCTAGTGCCTGCAAGCAATCGAAGAACAAGCAAGAACTATGATAAAGCAATCTGAATATTGCGAATATTTAAATGAAGTATGAATAAAGTTGGGATTCCAAAAGAGGTCTTGATCTGGTTGTTGGACACAAACCGAGTACACGAAGATGCGGAAATTAGCTAAGCAGTCTTTTTAACTTAAATAAATCCAAAGAAAACCCTAGGGGTTGATCTACTTATATAGGACTAAAGGGTGGAGGCCAAGGGGGTGGAAGGACGTCCCAAGGAGTCCTAAAACTAAACCTAGGTCGTACAAGGCACTTGGGCCCATGTGGAGGTGATGCAACACCTATTGATTTAGACTTTGACTCGGATTCTGCTGCTGGGTCGCACCGTTTTCGCAATATCTCCACTCTAATAAAGAATTTTAAGGTTAAACCAGTTGGGTTGGAAACTACACGAGATAAGCTATCACCAGCAAAAAGAATCACCCAATTTGGACTTCGTATGTAAAAACGGCGGCTGTTTGAAGTTGGGCATATCTCTGCAGTTCGAATCTGAGTCCATGATGTGAAAGACTTGGTCTCTATCTTCTCTTGGGCCAAAAGTGACGTGAAATAACTTCTTGTACAACACACAATCATGCCCCTTTGTATTGACATCATTTCTTGATCAAATATAGAGGAATTAATGGTCATATCCATGATAGTGATGTCCTCATCATCTACATGTTTGAACATGCTCCAATGCTCATCCTTCTTGTCCATGTTAGGTCCTTCATTTGTCAACAACAGAAATATATCGACGTTAGGCAGCATCATATTCACATGAACATTAGAAACATTACCAAGAAACGAAAGTACCTGATAATTTAATTGGTGTGCACGATCTCTAGTAATTGGTCCAGTAGGTATTTTAGCAGGGGTTATGGGTGTAACTATGGTAGCCATGTCCTCATCACCCTCCCACTTGGGAGACAGCTTGTTTAGACCCCTCCTGGACTGTAGCCGACGGAGGACAAGGTCGCCTTCCTCAACTTCTCAGCAGCGGACGTGGCGGCTGTGATAGCGGCGTAGTCTTTGCTGGTACCGTCCGGCGCGTGTAGCAGCCCGAATACGTAGTTCCTCCGGAACGACGACATCTCATTGTCGGAGTTGTTGTTGTTTGGCTTCATCGAAGGCGCGAACTCGAGGAGATTCGTATCTCAGTTCTGCGGGGAGCACCGCCTCCGCTTCGTAAATGAGAGCGAAGCGCGTCTCATTTGTGGCTCGATTGGGTGTGGTCCTTATTGACCATAGAACAGCTGAGATTTCATCCACCCACCGCTTTCCACACTTTTTGAGCCGCTTGAAGGTACGGGTCCGGAGACCTCGGAGGACTTCCGAATTGGCTCTCTCTGCCTGGTCGTTGCTCCTCAGATGAGCCACTGAAGCGAAACACACTGCGGTGCCCATTTACTCGCAGTACTTGAGTAAGGCCTCACTTGTGAATTGAGTTCCGTTGTCCGTGATGATCTGATTAGAAACTCCGGAACGACACACCAGGTTTATGATAAATTTGATGGCGGATTGCGCCGTGGTCTTGCAGACTGGCTCCAATTTTGGCCACTTGGTGATTTTGTCGATGGCGACGTAGAGGAACTCATAACCTCCGATAGCACAGGGGAATGGGCCCAAGATGTCCAATCCCTAGAGCACAAAGGGCCATGACAGAGGGATGGTTTGGAGAGCTTGTGCTGGTTGACGAACAACCTTGGCGTCGAATTGGCAGGCGTCACAGGTGTTGACAAGCTCCATTGCGTCGGTCAAGGCGGTAGGCCAATAGAACCCTTGCCGAAAAGCTTTAACGACCAGATCCCGGTAACCAATGAGGGAGCCGCATGTTCCTTCGTGGTCCGAACGGGAGCAGCTTGTAGGGTTAGACCACGTTTTAGATAAACCCTAGTTCAGAGATTTGCTTCTAAGGATTCATCTTGAATCATCAACTTTAATTCGTATTGTTCTAAAGTTTGGCTAATGCAAGTTCTTTGTGATCTGTTGTTCCACTGGGAATTATTAGATTGCAAATTACCGTCTCGTGGTCGACGGCTACGTTGCACAAGTGTGTGAAGTTGTGAATATCGAAAGGGTAGAGAGCTGTCGCATTGGCAACAGGGATCTAGCAAGGAGAGTTCATCGGCTACATACAAGTTATCTTATATCACCCTCATATTCACCCTACGCTTACTGAGAAGATCAGGCCACCCCATATCATGGTGTGCACGTAAGCTACCGATTGGAAGAAAGAAGCTACTGTGAGTCACCCGATCCACCCGTGCATGGAAGAGAGGATAAATACCCGTTACTAGGAGGGAACACAGTAACTCCTGATAGAGGCGAAGGTGTCCCGATGTTTCGATGAGATGGTGGAAATCGATTATGGTGGAGGCGACTTTCACGATCCGACTACGAACGTGCGAAGACGTTGCGTCTTAGCGATCGCTAAACCAACTCCGAGAGGTTATTGATCCCGCGGACGCACGATCAACCTGACCACGAAGGTCTAATTCCTGCAAGCAATCGAAGAACAAGCAAGAACTAAGAATTGCAATCTGGATATTGCGAATATAAGATGAATGATTATGAAAGTTGGGGTTCCAATGAGGTCTTGGCCTGGTCGGATGACACAAACGAAGAGCTCGAAGTTGCGGCTATGGCTAACTTTAATCTAATTAAAACCCAAGTCTAAACGATGCCCTAAGGGCTGTATATATGGGGGAACAGAGGGGATTTTCGTGACCCCTTGGAGGTGGGGTCCGAAAACAACCCTAACTCGGTTTCCCCACACATACGGACTCTAAAAACAGCCTATAATGTGGTATTTCGAAATTACTTGGGCCCAGCCCAATATTAAGGTGACGCAGCACCTATAATTGCTCTTGGACGAAAATAATGAAGGGGCATCTCGTGTATTTCGTCCAAGCCTTCATGCATGCCTTATGGTGGCTTCAAAGTGCAAAAATCCCCACTGGAAGCTCCATTGTTCTTTCCCGCGCGCGCACCTTCTTCTCCATGCTTGATCCCGCTCCAATGACCGTCCTTCTTGTCCATGCTAGGTCCTTCATTCATAAGCAAAACAAAAGTATCTAATTTAGGCAGCATCATATGTTCATGAACATTAGAAGGATTCGCAAGAAACGAAAGTACCTGATAATTTAGTTGACGTGCACGTGCTCTAGTAACTGGTCCAGTATGTGTAGTTGGTGAAGATGTGGGTGTAACATTAGTAGAGATGTCCTCATCATCCTCCCCTTCTTGAATTGAAGTCGTCCTCGACGGAAGCTCATTATCTTCTCCCAAATAAGGTTTCAAATCTGCAATGTTAAATGTGGGACTAACCCCAAAATCTACAGGTAGCTCAAGTTTATATGCATTATCGTTAATTTTCTGTAAAACCTTAAAGGGACCATCAGCTCGTGGCATTAACTTAGACTTGCGCAAATCAGGAAACCTATCTTTACGTAGATGTAACCAAACAAGATCTCCTGGTTCAAACACAACATGCTTTCTACCCTTATCACCAGCAAGCTTGTATCTATCATTCATTTTCTCAATGTTTTCTTTAGTTAACTCATGCATTTTTAATATCAATTCAGCACGTTGCTTAGCATCAAAATTAACCTTCTCCGAAGATGGAAGAGGAAGCAAATCAATAGGTGCACGAGGTAGAAAACCATAAACAATCTCAAAAGGGCACATTTTAGTGGTAGAATGAAATGAACGATTATAAGCAAATTCAATATGAGGTAAACATTCTTCCCACATTTTTAAGTTACTCTTTAAAACAACCCTAAGCATAGTAGACAAAGTCCTATTGACTACTTCAGTTTGTCCATCAGTTTGGGGATGACATGTAGTACTAAAAAGTAGTTTAGTCCCCAACTTAGCCCATAAGCATCTCCAAAAATGGCTAAGAAACTTAGTATCACGATCCGAGACAATAGTATTGGGCACACCATGTAAGCGAATAATCTCTCGAAAGAATAAATCAGCAACATTAGCAGCATCATCGCTTTTATGACATGGTATAAAATGTGCCATCTTAGAAAATCTATCCACGACAACAAATATGCTATCCCTCCCCTTCTGTGTTCGAGGCAAGCCTAAAACAAAGTCCATGGATATGTCCTCCCACGGAACACTAGGTACAGGTAAAGGCATGTATAAACCATGAGGATTGAGTCGTGACTTAGCTTTTTGACATGTAGTGCAGCGAGCAACAAAACGCTCAACATCCCGTCTCATCTTTGGCCAAAAGAAATGTGTAGCAAGTACGTCCTCCGTCTTCTTCACGCCAAAATGTCCCATTAATCCTCCTCCATGCGCCTCCTGCAACAACAAAAGACGAATAGAGCTAGCTGGAATGCATAGCTTGTTAGAACGGAACACAAACCCATCATTAAGAACAAACTTGTTCCAAGTTCTACCCTCTCTACAATGCTGCAAAACATCTTTAAATTCCGCATCATGTACATATTGATCTTTGATTGTCTCTAAACCGAATATCTTGAAGTCAAGTTGTGAAAGCATAGTATAACGACGAGACAAAGCATCAGCAATAATATTATCTTTCCCCTTCTTGTGTTTAATGACATAAGGGAAAGTCTCAATAAATTCAACCCACTTAGCATGTCTACGATTAAGTTTTGCTTGGCTTCTTATGTGTTTCAAAGATTCATGATCAGAATGTATAACAAATTCTTTGGGCCATAAATAATGTTGCCAAGTTTTTAATGTCCGAACAAGAGCATATAATTCCTTATCATAAGTAGAATAGTTCAGACTAGGCCCACTCAATTTTTCAGAAAAGTATGCAACAGGTTTAGCATCTTGTAATAACACACCTCCCAAACCAATCCCACTAGCATCGCATTCAAGCTCAAAAGTCTTATTAAAATCAGGAAGTTGGAGCAAAGGAGCATGTGTTAACTTATCTTTCAATACCGTGAAGGCTTCTTCCTGTGCGGTACCCCAAGTAAAAGGAACATCCTTGCGTGTAAGCTCATTGAGAGGTGCAGCAATGGTGCTGAAATCTCTCACAAAACGCCTATAGAATCCAGCGAGGCCAAGAAAACTTCTCACTTGTGTGACCGTTTTGGGCTGCGGCCAACTCTCAATCGCCTCGATCTTGGCTTTATCAACTTCAATTCCCTGCGGAGTAACAACATAGCCAAGAAACGATACTCGGTCGGTGCAAAAGGTGCACTTCCCAAGGTTACCAAACAAACGTGCATTACGTAGAGCAATAAAAACAGCACGTAAATGATCCAAATGTTCCTCCAAAGATTTGCTATAAATCAGTATATCATCAAAATAGACTACCACGAATCGTCCAATGAAAGCACGTAAAACCTCGTTCATTAATCTCATGAAAGTGCTAGGTGCATTAGTTAACCCAAAAGGCATGACTAACCACTCATATAATCCAAACTTAGTTTTAAATGCCGTTTTCCATTCATCCCCTAATTTCATGCGAATTTGATGGTATCCACTACGCAAATCAACTTTGGAAAACATGGTAGAGCCACTTAATTCATCAAGCATATCATCTAACCTAGGAATAGGATGACGATAACGAATAGTAATATTATTAATGGCTCTACAATCAACACACATACGCCAAGTTCCATCCTTTTTAGGCACTAATATAACAGGAACAGCACAAGGACTAAGGGATTCACGTATGTAACCTTTGTCGAGTAGCTCTTGTACTTGACGCTGAATCTCCTTCGTCTCCTCCGGATTGGTACGGTATGGCGCACGGTTGGGCAGCAAAGCACCGGGAATTAAGTCAATCTGATGCTCAATCCCTCGAATAGGTGGTAATCCCGGTGGTACGTCTTGTGGAAAGACGTCAATAAACTCCTGCAAAAGGTCAGTGACAACAGGAGGCAAAGAAGGAGGCAATTCCTCAAATGAAAACAAAGCTTCTTTGCACACAAAAGCATAGCACACATATTGACTAACATCCAAATCCGAAATATCAACCTTAGTAGCAAGCAAAGTTGGACTAGTCAATTTAATTTCATTAGAAACAGCAGAAGAAGATTTGCTATTAGTCTTATGTTGTTGCTCAAAATCTTTAGCTGCTATCTCATTCTCACTCTTCTTTTTCTCCTGTTTAGCTTTACTAGCTCTAGCAAGATCATCTTTCACAATTTGTTCAGGAGACATAGGAAGTAAAGCAATAGTTTTATCCTGATGAACCAGAGTAAACTGATTTGTCCTACCATGGTGTACAACATTCCTATCAAATTGCCATGGTCTACCAAGTAAAAGAGAGCATGCTTGCATGGGTACCACATCACAATCAACATAATCAGCATATGCAGCAATGCTAAAGTGCACACGAACAGAACGCGTTACCTTAATCTTACCACTATTGTTAAACCACTGAATATAGTACGGATGGGGGTGTGGTCTTGTGGTGAGAGATAGCTTCTCCACCAACTCCATGCTCGCCAAGTTGTTGCAACTCCCTCCGTCAATGATGATGCGAACCGAACGTTCTTTCACCACTCCCTTTGTGTGGAACAAATTATGCCTCTGGTTTTGCTCGGCCTTCGATACCTGCACACTTAACACACGTTGAGCAACCAAACTAGCATATTGATCTGCATCATCAGGAGCCATATACTCTATATCATGAGCATCATCATGGGCACCCTGTTCCTCGTGAGCAATGAGAACTAAAGTCTCCTCATCATAGTCGCTCGCTGACTCATACCCACCATGCGCCGTAATAATCATCACACGCTTGGAGGGACAGTCTTTTGCGAAGTGACCTCCACCTTGGCACCTGCGACATTTAATATCACGATCTCGTGTTTGCCCTGTGGAAGCCATGGATGAAGAAGAACTCGCTGCTGGACCACTCTGTGCACCCTTGAATGGTGGCGCTAGCTGTTTTGGTGGCTCCCTGTAAGAATGAGCGGTTGAAGTAGATGGTGGTGCAGCAGGACGTGTGGATGTAGAAGGTCCACGCGATGTCCATGATGTATTTCGTCCTGCAGAAAAGTTAGGTCTCGTAGCGGCCTGTCGATCCTGCACTTCACGTTCAGCTTTACAAGCAAGATGAAACAAACGAGTAATAGTAGCATAGTCCTTGTATTCTAGAATAGTTTGTATCTCCCTGTTTAAGCCACCTATAAAACGTGCAAACATAGCTTCATTATCCTCTACTAGGCCACATCTAATCAATCCAGTTTGTAATTCTTGATAATATTCCTCTACAGAATTTTTTCCTTGTCTCAAACGCTGTAATTTTTGTAGCAATTCACGTTGATAATAAGGAGGAACCCAGCGAGTACGCATAGCATCTTTTAAAGCACCCCAAGTAGCTGGAATATTATTAGCATGCAATCTACAATGTTCAGACCACCAAATAGATGCAAAACCCGTGAATTCACAAACAGCAGCAGTAACACGTCTATTCTCAGGATATTGTAAACATGTAAAGCGTTGTTCAGTTTCGAACTCCCAAGTAAGATAAGCATCAGGAATATATCTACCCTCAAACGGCTTAAGATTCAATTTAAGTTTAGGCACATGTTCATCATCGCGTACCTGAGGGGGTGGTTGGTGTCGACCGTGGCGAATGTTGGGACGTGGACGCCCAGCTGGCTGCTCATAGGCCGCTTCCTGTTCCACCTCCTCCTCGTAATCACCCTCGTAGTTGTCGTCCTGGCCGACGTCAGAAGCAGCAGCAGTAGCAGCAACTGCAGCAGCCGCAGGAGCACCAGCAGCCTGTCTGCCCGGAAACAGAATACGTCGTGCACGTCGTGGTGGCGGTGGCTGTGCTGGAGCGGCCGCAGGCTGTGCAGGTAGGCGTGCGAGCAACTCAGTAAACTTGGCGTCGAGCTTGGTGTCGATCATCTTCTCCACACCATCAATCGCCTCTGTAAATCTGTTCTCGATGTCATTCACCTGTTCAGACATCATTTGTGCAAATTTATCATGTAACGCTTTGTTTGTCATATTCTCCCAATCGGGTGCATCCCGCGCCACTTCATCATGGGATCCTGGCATGGTTAGCAGAAATAGAAAACACACAGAAATATGATCCTACTTCTACTAATGGGATGTGGGGTGGTGGAAAGCACAAATCCGTCAAGCTTTTCTTTCGTTCTTACCGATTCTTACCTAGCAGCAGGTGGTGATGTACAACCAACGGGACAAAACTCTCAGAGATGTGGTAGAGCGATGGCCAGGTGGTGTCAACCGCACGAAGTAGAATATATGTGGAGCTGTAGGTAGGCTTGACAAATATGGTAGCAAAAAGCTCAACAGTAATCAAAACAGAGATGCAAAGTTGAATAAACACTCAACGTCGGTACTGTGCTGATCCTAGGCTAGACCGTACTAGAGACGCGAGCCTAAAACACCAACGAAAGCACGGCGCGGCACTTAATCAACTGAGAAGCACACTCTGAATTTTTTTTCTCTTTTTTTTTTTTTTTTGCGATGCGGGACTGCGGTGGCTGAAAAAGTGCGAAAAAAGCACTATGGTGGCGAACGTCTCAAAATGAGTTTCTGGACCTAAGGAACGTATGGGTGAAATTTTTTTTACCCCCGAAATTTTTGGCCTAAAAACTGCTCTGGAAAGCGTGCCAGACTCTTTTTTTTTTTTTTTTTTTTTGGAAATCACCTCCTTCTACGTACGACAAAAGATTGGTGAAATCCGACTCTAATCAACTCAAAACTAATCTGGCTACGGAGAGATCACAAACCGAACAGGGGATGGAACTCAACTCGGATCGGTAGGTTGTGGTGGTGTGTATGGACTCGGCTTGGCGGAACGTGGTGGTGTATCTGGACTCGGATATGCGGAACGTGGTGGTGTACTACTGTGCGGCGGCGGCGTGACAAACTGTGATCAGAACTCGAAACTCTAAGGTAACTAGACGCTAAGATCAGCAACTCGACCCAACGATGCAACCGCAAATTCAACAATGCAAACTACTGTAAAGAAAACTGGACAAAGGCTCGGACTGTTTTGGGACGTGATGATCTAACCCTAATTTTTTTGTTGGCTTTTTCGTGGACTGTAGGTATGAAGAACAGAACCAATCTAGACTACGAAAACTGGTAAATCTCACCGAGCAACCTGGAAATCTGATACCACTTGATAGAGGCGAAGGTGTCCCGATGTTTCGATGAGATGGTGGAAATCGATTATGGTGGAGGCGACTTTCACGATCCGACTACGAACGTGCGAAGACGTTGCGCCTTAGCGATCGCTAAACCAACTCCGAGAGGTTATTGATCCCGCGGACGCACGATCAACCTGACCACGAAGGTCTAATTCCTGCAAGCAATCGAAGAACAAGCAAGAACTAAGAATTGCAATCTGGATATTGCGAATATAAGATGAATGATTACGAAAGTTGGGGTTCCAATGAGGTCTTGGCCTGGTCGGATGACACAAACGAAGAGCTCGAAGTTGCGGCTATGGCTAACTTTAATCTAATTAAAACCCAAGTCTAAACGACGCCCTAAGGGCTGTATATATGGGGGAACAGAGGGGATTTTCGTGACCCCTTGGAGGTGGGGTCCGGAAACAACCCTAACTCGGTTTCCCCACACATACGGACTCTAAAAACAGCCTATAATGTGGTATTTCGAAATTACTTGGGCCCAGCCCAATATTAAGGTGACGCAGCACCTATAATTGCTCTTCGACGAAAATAATGAAGTGGCATCTCGTGTATTTCGTCCAAGCCTTCATGCATGCCTTATGGTGGCTTCAAAGTGCGAAAATCCCCACTGGAAGCTCCATTGTTCTTTCCCGCGCGCGCACCTTCTTCTCCATGCTTGATCCCGCTCCAATGACCGTCCTTCTTGTCCATGCTAGGTCCTTCATTCATAAGCAAAACAAAAGTATCTAATTTAGGCAGCATCATATGTTCATGAACATTAGAAGGATTCGCAAGAAACGAAAGTACCTGATAATTTAGTTGACGTGCACGTGCTCTAGTAACTGGTCCAGTATGTGTAGTTGGTGAAGATGTGGGTGTAACATTAGTAGAGATGTCCTCATCAACTCCCCCAATGACTCCACTTTGGGATCAAGATCGTGTCGACCCTCGGCCTGCGCGGGTGTCATCATGAGTCTGCCCCGCACACTCCTCTCGAGCTGCTCGCCGAGGTGGGCCGGCCTAAGTCGCCCGCGGCCCATTGGCCAGCACCCCTGCGACCCATCCAGCAGGCGCACCGGCAGCCCACTCCCAGCCGGTCTGCCTCCCCAGCCCGCGGCTATCCTACGCCCTAGGCACCAGCAAGCTAACTCTCGCCCACCCCTGCAGATGGGCTCGACCCATTGGTGAGGCGCCCCCGTTTTTTTCCTTTTTTTATTTTGTTGTTGTGCTGCGAGTTGGGCCGGCCCATGGGCTCGCCCTGTGCACACTTTAGTTAAACTGCGCCGCCCGCACTATTTAGGCCTGTTAGAGCAGTTCGGCCCAGTAGTTTTTTTTCCTTTTCTGGTTTTAATTAAATTGCAGATTGTGTTATTTTTACGATGCCCGTATCTTTTTAAGGGTAGCCCGGATCGCGACGCTTGAAACATGAAAGTTGCTTAGAAATTTGTATAGATTAATAAAATGTGCTCTTTTTTCATGTTTGACTTTGTTTACATGTTGTTTTACTGCTAATTACACCCTTCCCACTATAAACTGTAATAGGCCGTAACTTTTTAACCGTTGCTCCGTTTAAAATGTTTCTTATATGTAACTTGACTAGAATTGGGTGTGGATTGTGTTTATGCTGCTCTTTCTTGCTAATAAAAATAATAAAATATTGTTTAGGGCAAAACAGTACAAAACGTTATAATGTTCGTGGGGTAAATAGTGATAAGCATGTTTAGGAGTTTGCCCCACTTAAACTGTCTGGCTTAGATAGCTTACTTATGCTTCACCTTTTGTAATGATTGTGTGATATGCCATGCTTGGGTGAGATGCCATGTTAATAATCTTGCTCATATTGTGTAGCTAAACAACTTGAACCTTTCTAAATGTGCGGTATCGTCGTGTGTGGCATGTACTCCACTTAACCTGTTAGTAACCGCTCTCAACAATGGATGCGATACCGTAGTGTGTTGTCTCGTGTTGCTTTCTTGTTGTTGATTGCTCGTGATTGATTCTTAGTAATAAATGATTTCTTTTTGTTGATTGCTCGTGATTGATTCGGAGACGGTGCGAGCTCGCGATCGCCTACACCTTCGGAACCCGACTTATCAACAGGCAATGACTATACATTACTTATGATCCATTCTATTATTAACCAGTGGTTTGCATGCTAGTCTAGGTTAGGTTCGATGTTTGATCCTACCACATGTTTACAACCTCTCTCAAATGATACAACCATGTCCCCTCCTAGCAAACCATGCACTGCTATGTTACTATTGCTCGTTGCTTAGCCCCTGCTTTGTATGCATGCTAGGATGTTATCAACTGTTACCTCCTGTTACTCCTTGGATTGGGCTATCACATTATTATATTGTTGTGGATGATATGATTATTATAATGTTGACTATACTCGACGAAGGATGGAAGGTCTAGGCTATCCCTCCCCAATGCTTTGTTCCATTCGAATCACCTAGGACCCGAGTTCCGGGTATTGTGTCTTTTGACGAGCGTGCCTAACCGCGTGTGGGATACTATGGGGTCCCCTTTTCCAACCTACCTCGCTTCAAACATTTCTAGAGGTGACCCAAGCTGATTTACCATTTGAAACCATGCATATATGTCTGTCGGGTCGCTCCTAGCAGATATCCTTTAAAAAGAACTTGGGCCAGCGGAGACATGGTTTCTCTGTTGGTCCACATGGGATCGGGTGAGCCAGGCCTCCTCCAGCCGACGTGGGCCCGCGTGCCCACTTTCGCCCCAGCGGGAATCCAGCCCAAGCCGAGCTGGCCTCCCAGGCCGCTTTGGGCCGAGCCCATATGGGTGAGGCCCTTTTTTTCCGTGGATAAGCCTGCTGAAAAATTTTAAGTCCCAGGAATTGTGTTGTTGATTCATTTTTGCGTTGTAATTTGCGAGTAATCCATAGATCGTATGAGTTTGCGCCCAAAAGGAAAATTGTTTAGTTTTGTGTGTACTTCAGTTCATCTTTTGAGAGCTTTTTGATTTGAGGCCATCTTGATGTTGTTAATCACTGTTCAAGTGGGCATCAGACTGTTAACTGATGTTACTTCCTGATAAGTGCTGCTGTTATTATTTTATTGCAAGTTTGATTGATGATTGTGACACATCCATGAGGCCTATGCTATTAATTCTTGTTGCATACTGTTAAGCATCATGTCTACTTCAATGTTATACATTCACATATCATATTTTCCTTGACTGCTTCTTCTTCGTCGGGATGCGAAGAGGAGGACAAGGATAGGATAGGTGTTATGCTTGCGTAAGTAGTTGATAGCAAGACTTGTTGGAGGCGATTCCTCATCGAATGCTTGGTTCCCATCTTACTCTAAATTAGACCGTTAGCCACTCATATATTTCTAGGGGTCTGCAACCTCACCACTACCCCCATCTTACCCGTGAGAAGTTAGTTACAAAACTTTTGATATAGCTCAAATTTTTCTTTTCTCTTTACACACGTTATGCAACGATCTTGGACTTCAGAGGAGCTCGACGACACTTCTTCTGGGCGCCTTCGCGGAGACTCGACGACGACTAATTAGGTGGATCCCGGCGGAGAGCATGGACCCGTGTGGTAACGAGAATGGTGTGTTTTACCTTTTGCCGGTAGGCATTTGAATGTAGTCTGTACTCAAACATGTATCTTCCACTGATGTAATGTATTTAAGATAGTTGTATGCCGATTGTATGAGATGTTGTATCCATGTAGCTGTAATGTTGTGATATCATGTTGGAAATCCGGGGCATATGTCATTGTCATATATCGCGGTGGGACCGATATGTGCTTCGTCCCCGGATCTGGATGGAAACATCTAGATCTAGAACAGTGCCGCATATCGGGCCTTACAACATGGTATCAGAGCCTTACCGACCGTAGGATCCCTTTTCTGGCCGAAGTCGAGTCTAGACAAAAACTATTTTTTAGTTATTAAGTTAGATCATTGGAGAGTAGGATTCGTTTTACTCCTTACCCTTGCTCTGGTGAGGAAAATTGATGTAAGTGTTTTACTCTCTCCTTATCCCCTTCAAACTTTAGGATCTCGAGTGTGTTGAGTTTTGGAATGGTTACAATGCCTTGCGTGCAGCGTATTGTCTTGATTCCGATCTCAGGTTGGGAAATCCTGTAGTACCTTTAGTTTTCTCTGACTCCGGATAACATCTTGGTCGACCGTTGCCTTCACTCCTCTTTCCTAGTATCCTCACGATTCGAGTGAGAATGTTTCCTTGATCGTCCCTTTGAACTATGTTTCTTCCTCTTGATCCCTCGATGGTTTGGTTCTTCGACGTTGCCGTCTCTCTGCGGAAATTTGTCTCGACGGAAGTTCGTCGTGGTGTTGAAGATCGTTGTCTCTATTTTCTCTTCCCCCTCTCCCCCGGATCGTCCAGGATCTCGGGACGAGCTCCCTTGTTGGTGGTGTTGTATTGTAACAGCCCGGAAATTCCACCCTAATTAAAATTTTGTTTGTTGTGTTTCTTTGATGATTGTCTTTATTGTTTGCAGTGTTTGCTTCGCCGAATTATTAATCGTTAAATATTTCCCCCCTATTTCTCGTATCGGATGCGAGACCAACCCTTTTCCACCATGGCACACGACCTTTGCGACACCGGGTTTCACCCGAGCACCGTCACAATTGGCACGAAAACCCCCATTTATATTTAAATGGGTTATTTTATCGGATGGGTTCGACGTCTCCGTTGGGCGTCAAACGATGTAGACGACATTAATTTAGTGCAACGAGGCGGTGGTTCGAATTTCATGCGATTCCGTCTTCGTTTAGCGGGTGAACGGTCGGATGTGCCAGGCATAGTAGCCGGTGTAAATCCAGAGGCATATTTACAAAATGTCGCGCGCGTTGTTTATCGGCCTCCCGATTTCCCCCTCTTATCTTCTATGCCTAGCCCATCCAAAACCAGGCCCAAACCTCTTCTAGATAGCCCATTTTGTAGCCCATTTAGCTCTCCCTAACATCGTACTATAAATGGACAGTACCCCATACCTAATCTGGACAAACCCTAGCCCCTAATCCCTCTTATTCCGCGCTAGCCCTCTCCCCGCCGCCACCTCCTCCACCTTGGAGTCAACAACCAGCCAACCCCCACCTCTAGATCCAGATCGGGCGCTCCAGACCGTCGGATTCAGATCGGACGGCTCCGGGCTTGCCACGTCACCATTCGTAGCCCAGTGCCCAAAGGCCTCCTCCCAAACCCACCGCGCCGCCGTACCCTCGTCCTCCAGCGAGCAAGCCTCAGAACCGCCTCACCGCCCCAGGTCACCGCCGCCGCGACCTCTTCCTCCTCTCCTCGCCCTTCCTCTCTCCTCCCTCTTCCTCTTCTTTGTCCAGCCGAAGCTCGCGTCGATTGCCATGGACGCCCCGCCCCTGGAGCTCGCCTCCTCCACGAACTCCGACCGCCACGCTTCGGATCCGGCTGGGAGCCACACAGATCCGGCCGCCCAATATCCTGCAGTGCCGAGCACGAAGCCCGGAATGGCTTCGCTCCAGCCGAGCTGCTCGCCGAGGTGGGCCGGCCTGCGTCGCCCTCGGCCCAGTGCCCACACCTCTGCGGCCCATCCAGCAGGCGCGCCCGCAGCCCACTCCCAGCCGGTCTGCCTCCCCAGCCCGCGGCTATCCTACGCCCTAGGAGCCAGCAATATAAATCTCGCCCACCCCTGCAGATGGGCTCGGCCCATTGGTGAGGCGCCCCCGTTTTTTTTCCTTTTTTTTATTTTGTTGCTGCGCTGCGAGTTGGACCGGCCCATGAGCATATTTTGGCTTGTGCGCAATTTAGATAAACCGCGCCGCCCACTCTGTTTAGCCCTGTTAGAGTAGTTCGGCCCAGTAATTTTTTTTCTTTTTTGGTTTTAATTAAATTGCAGATTGTGTTATTTTTTACGACGCCCGTATCTTTTTAACGGTAGCCCGGATCGCGACGCTCTAAACATTAAAGTTTCTTAGAATTTTGTATAGATTATCAAAATGTGCTCTTTTGCCATGTTTGACTTTGTTTACATGCTGTTTTACTGAAAATTGCACCCTTGCCACTGTAAACTGTAATAAGCCGTAACTTTTTAACCGTTGCTCCGTTCAAAATGTTTTTATATGTAACATGACTAGAATTGCGTGTAGATTGTGTTTATGCTTGTCTTGCTTGCTAATAAAAATAATAAAATATTGTTTAGGGCAAAACAGTACCAAACGTTATAATGTTCGTGGGGTAAATAGTGATAAGCATGTGTAGGAGTTTGCCCCACTTAAACTGACTGGCTTAGATAGCTTACTTATGCTGCACGTTTTGTCATGATTGTGTGATATGCCATGCTTGGGTGAGATGCCATGTTAACAACCTTGCTCATATTGTGTAGCTAAATAACTTGAACCTTTCTAAATGTGCGGTATCGTCGTGTGTGACGAGTACTACACTTAACCTGTTAGTAACCGCTCTCAATGATAGATGGGATACCGTAGTGTGTTGTCTCGTGTTGCTTTCTTGTTGTTGATTGCTCGTGATTGCTTCTTAGTAATAGATGCTTGCTCTTTGATTGCTTTCCAGTGTTTCCTTCCTGTGTGCTACCGCGGTTACTCTCGGAGACGGTGCGAGCTCGCGATCGCCTACACCTTCTGAACCCGACTTACCAATAGGCAAGGACTATACATTACATATGATCCATTCTATTATAACCAGCGGTTTGCATGCTAGTCTAGGTTAGGTTCGATGTTTGATCCTACCACATGTTTACAGACTCTCTCAAACCGATACAACCATGTCCCCTCCTAGTAAACCATGTACTGCTATGTTACTATTGCTCGTTGCTCAGCCCCTGCTTAGTATGCATGCTAGGATGTTATCAACTATTACCTCCTATTACTCCTTGAATTGGGCGATCACATTATTATATTGTTGTGGATGATATGATTATTATAATGTTGACTATACTCGACGAAGGATGGAAGGTCTAGGCTATCCCTCCCCGATGCTTTGTTCCATTCGGGTCAACTAGGACCCGAGTTTCGGGTATTGTGTCTCTTGAGGAGCGTGCCTAACCGCGTGTGGGATACTATGGGGTCCCCTTTTCTTACCTACCTAGCTTCAAACATTTCTAGAGGTGGCCCAAGCTTATTACCATTTGAAACCATGCATATATGTATGTCGCGTCGCTCCTAACAGATATCCTTTAAAACAACCTGGGCCTGCGGAGACATGGTTTCTCTTTTGGTCCACACTGGTGAGCTAGGGGGCTGCCCACATGTGAGGGGTTCAGTTACCTCGACCTTGGCCAGACGGAAGAGTCCGATCCGAGAGTGTGGTCGACTTTTGGATTCGGTGTCGACTCCCCGGGGGCCACCCGGATTTGTTCGTTGTAAGCTAGAGGGACTTGTCGTTTCGAATCTCTCGGAAATAAATCATAAAATGGTTGCCTATGATGGGTAGCAACTGAGAGAGATGGGTGCCACAGCCCATTTGCAATAATTGTAAATCAACATGAAGTTGTAATTTGTCTGATGACCTTGTAACTTGGCATGATGCTAGTGTTTATCTTTTCATGTGGTGATTTAAATTTGCATTGGGATTGGAGCCCATTTGATTTGTTTTCAATTGCCCCAAAGATCGTTCAAGAAGCATGTTGGGGGAATTGTTCCTTTTACAATTATGCTCCCCTAAACCCCAAATTTGGCATAGCCATTTCCTTTGCAATGCCAAGGGTTTTCAAAACCTCTTTTCATTTTTGCCACCACCAAAAACAGGGGCTCTAGTTCAAAGTGTTTTTGAAATTCAAAAGAGCCCACATTTTTGTTGTTGCCAAAAATGGCCAAACCAATTTTAGAAATTGGAAAATATTCCAAGGTTAATATTACATATTTTTTATGCCTTTTTAGCCTTGAGAATATTCCTGGAAAACCCCAAGGGCTTTCTGTTTTATTTTAAATAGAAAAGCAGCACCATGGGTAATTCTTTCCTTTTGTTCTCTTCTGGCCGCAGCCCAGCCCACCTGGGCCTCTCACCCGCAGCCCAGCCGGCCTTGCCACCGAAGCGGTACACGGGAGACACGCCAGCCATTGGATTCTGATCCGAGCGCCCCCCCCTTCGTCGCCTTTCCACGCTGTCGCCGGTCCCCCCTTGCTCCTCTCTCACACCGGCGAGGAATGTCGACGTCGATGCGGCCGACGTGGACTGGAGGTTCCCCCTCCATATATTCCAAGCCCCCGAGCCCGCAGGACCCCCTAGGGTTCCATTCCTCCCGCAGTTTCCCCGTCGCCGCCGCCGGGATGAGCTCCCCTCCTCTGTCCTGTTCCGCGTAGCTCCGGTGAGTTTCGCCGCAATTCGTCGTCGTCTCGACGCCTCCGTGGTCGTGCGCTTGGTGTCTTGGCCCCTGAGCTCACCGTGATCCTTTCCCCTGTTCAGATCGACGCCCGGTGGAGCAAATCGTCCCCGCAACGGAGCCGGCCGCCGCGGACCCCCCCCTTCTTCCCCGACGACGATGCCGAGCTCCTCCTTCCCCTACGGCTAGGCTGGGACACACTCTGCGACCCACAAGGTGAGCTGATGCCCACGCCCTTGCCTGTAGTTTCGCATAGCGCTTTGTCGCCGGTAGCAGTAGAATGCCGCCGCGCGTGCTCGTCGCCGGTGAGCAATTCGAGCACGTCGTGCCGTGGCATGCCATGGGCGTCTTTGCGCGCGCTCCAGGGCTGCTCAGAGCACGCCTTTGGCAACCAAGGGCTGACCTTTTCCGCGTAGAAGTGCGTTGTCGCCCGCGTCTGCTAGTGCCTGAAGATGAGTGACAATGCCGCCGAGAAGTTCAGAGGAAGATAGCCTCCACTCCGGTGAGGTTTTGGCAAGGGAAGGGGTACCCACGGCTTCGTGGATGTGCCCTCTAGATGCTGGAAGTGATGCCATGGCCGGAGACGCCGTGTGCACGACGCACGGGTCGACCAAAGTTGGATCCTTGCGCTCTGTCAGTCTGAAGCGTTTGCGACCTCGCCGCAGTGCTGATCCCGTGAAGATTCCGGCGAGATCGAAGGGAGATGGTGGCCATGGAGTGCACCGTCGTGTAGAGCGATGTCCCCTCTCGGGTTCCCCCCATGGTAGCTCGCGAGGAGGTGGCCGGAGCTCGAGGTGAGGCTCGCCGGAAGTTGTCGTCGCGTCGGGTGCAGTCACTGTCGACATTTTCTTCAGTGTGCGCACGGTTCAGTTCAGAAGGCTGTCGCCTTGGGCCCGAGAGGACAAGAAGCAGGCCTTGGGCCCAGATCCAGCCGGGGGGCACAACCCCTTTTTCTTTTTCTGTTCATTTTTTGTCTCCAGCAGGCTAGGCCTGTCCCAAGTGGCCCTAGTCTCGTGGCCCTGCGCATGGGCTGAGGGAGAGAGAAGAGATGAGGTGGGCCTGGCGCCCGAGGGCAGCCCAGCAGGCCAGTGCCCCTCTTCTTTTCTTTTTCTTTCGTTTTCTTTTTCCAAATTCTTTTCAAATTCAAATTCTTTTCTGAATTTGAATTCAAATTGCTCTCTGCCCCAAACATGTATTTCAATATATGAATTTGGGGTAGTTTTGGCGACTGATCACAGTGGTGATGTCCTTTTAACATTTTTCCCCCTCTAAATTTTGGAGTGATGGTAATTTGCAAAGAAGCCCCTTATTTCTTTTGAATTTGCAAAGTGTTTCGCAAATTTAAGTGTGACATGCCATATATGGTTTTAGGGTAGAAAAAATCAGGGAATTGAATGGTGATTTCCATTTGTTGTTTTGTACAACTCAAATGGACATGGTGTAAACACTTGACCATCTCAATTTTTCCTTGCCCCTTTTTCCTTGCATTCCTTTCAACTTCAGTGCATGTTGAATCTTGTTCATCTGATCAGTGAAGTTCTGTTCCATGTTGTCTTAAAAATCTTTGCAATCTCAAACCAGCCCCTAGCATATTGTCATATGCAATGTGGCTGGAACCTTTTCTTCTGTTGTACCTTCCCAGTGTCAAATTCACCGACACTTATCCGTCTCCGGAATCGTTAGTTTATTTTACGACGCTTTACTTTGATAACTTGTTAATTGTTGTTATTGTTCATGCCATGCCATGTTGCCATGTTATTAACACGAAATATTAAGGCTATGACCAAAGCCATAAAAATATAAGAAATTGCATATGAAGTTGTTGACGTGTCATCAACACATCCATCTAAATTTGACTAGCTAGGGTCACACCATGTCTTTAAACTTGATCATCTCATCCATGCTTGAGCTTTGTTGATCTCGATGTTTACTGTGTGCTTTCTTTGCAGGTACCTTACGTTAGCCCCTGAGACTGCCGAGGAGACTTACGTGGAGGTTTCCGACACCGAGCCCGAGGACCCTGCTACGTCTGCTCCGTCGACCGATTACCCAGGCAAGGGGAAGATCTATACCATTACATTATAACTTTCTGCCTACCTGCCTAGTTGTAGTCTAGAACGATTGTTTGATCCTATCCACCTTGCTTATGCCGCAATCAGAACCAAACAGGCCATGATCCCCACATCCCAACAAAACATTGTATTGCTAAGTTACCGCTGCTCAGCCATTGCTTAGTATGATTAGGAAAAACATGTTGCTTACCCTATGTTATGGTTGGGATATCATGTTAATAAAGAAGTTGGTTGATATTTATTATTATGATGTTAATTTATATTTGACGAAGGGTGGGAGACCGGGCTGTTCCCGCCAGGTGCTTTGATCCATTCGAGTCACCTAGGTCCCGAGTTCCGGCTATTGTGTTTCTTGACGAGCGTGCCTAATCGTGTGTGGGATTCTATGGGGTCCCCTTGTCTTACCTACCTAGCTTCAAATAGTTCTAGTGGTGGCCCAAGTTGGTTTACTATTTGCAAACGTGTGTGTGCTTGTTTGGTACCCTAGCAATTTTCGAAACAACCCGGGCCAGCGGAGACATGGTTTCTCTTGTGATAGAGGCGAAGGTGTCCCGATGTTTCGATGAGATGGTGGAGATCGATTTTTGGTGGAGTAGACTTTCACGACCCGACTACGAACGTGCGAAGACGTTGCGCCTTAGCGATCGCTAAACCAACTCCGAGAGGTTATTGATCCCGCGGGTGCACGATCAACCTGACCACGAAGGTCAATTCCTGCAAGCAATCGAAGAACAAGCAAGAACTAAGAATTGCAATCTGGATATTGCGAATATAAGATGAAAGATTAACAGAAGTTGGGGTTCCAATGCGGTCTTGGCCTGGTCGGACGACACAAACGAAGAACTCGAAGTTGCGGCCATGGCTAACTTAAATCTAATTAAAACCCAAGTCTAAACGACGCCCTAAGGGCTGTATATATGGGGGAACAGAGGGGATTTTCGTGACCCCTTGGAGGTGGGGTCCGAAAACAACCCTAACTCGGTTTCCCCACACATACGGACTCTAAAAACAGCCTAGAAGGTGGTATTTCGAAATTACATGGGCCCAGCCCAATATTAAGGTGACGCAGCACCTATAATTGCCCTTGGACGAAAATAATGAAGTGGCATCTCGCGTATTTCGTCCAAGACTTCATGCGCGCCTTATGGTGGCTTCAAAGTGCGATAATCACCACTGGAAGCTCCGCTGTCCTTTCCCGCGCGCGCACCTTCTTCTCCATGCTTGATCCCGCTCCAATGACCATCCTTCTTGTCCATGCTAGGTCCTTCATTCATAAGCAAAACAAAAGTATCTAATTTAGGCAGCATCATATGTTCATGAACAATAGAAGGATTCGCAAGAAACGAAAGTACCTGATAATTTAGTTGACGTGCACGAGCTCTAGTAACTGGTCCAATATGTGTAGTTGGTGAGGATATGGGTGTAACATTAGTAGGGATGTCCTCATCATCCTCCCCTTCTTGAATTGAAGTCGTCCTCGACGGAAGCTCATCATCTTCTCCCAAATAAGGCTTCAAATCTGCAATATTAAATGTGGGACTAACCCCAAAGGCTGCAGGTAGCTCAAGTTTATATGCATTATCATTAATTTTCTTCAAAACCTTAAAGGGACCATCAGCTCGAGGCATTAACTTAGACTTGCGCAAATCAGGAAACCTATCTTTACGTAGATGTAACCAAACAAGATCTCCGGGTTCAAACACAACATGCTTTCGACCCCTATCACCAGCAAGCTTGTATCTAGCATTCATGCGCTCAATGTTTTCTTTAGTTAACTCATGCATTTTTAATATCAATTCAGCACGTTGCTTAGCATCAAAATGAACCTTCTCCGAAGATGGAAGAGGTAGCAAATCAATAGGTGCACGAGGTAGAAAACCATAAACAATCTCAAAAGGGCACATTTTAGTGGTAGAATGCAATGAACGATTATAAGCAAATTCAATATGAGGTAAACATTCTTCCCACAGTTTCAAGTTACTCTTTAAAACAGCCCTAAGCATAGTAGACAAAGTCCTATTGACTACTTCAGTTTGTCCATCAGTTTGGGGATGACATGTAGTACTAAAAAGTAGTTTAGTCCCCAACTTAGCCCATAAGCATCTCCAAAAATGGCTAAGAAACTTAGTATCACGATCCGAGACAATAGTATTGGGCACACCATGTAAGCGAATAATCTCACGAAAGAATAAATCAGCAACATTAGCAGCATCATCGCTTTTATGACATGGTATAAAATGTGCCATCTTAGAAAATCTATCCACGACAACAAATATGCTATCCCTCCCATTCTTTGTTCGAGGCAAGCCTAAAACAAAGTCCATGGATATGTCCTCCCACGGAACACTAGGTACAGGTAAAGGCATGTATAAACCATGAGGATTGAGTCGTGACTTAGCTTTTTGACATGTAGTGCAGCGAGCAACAAAACGCTCAACATCCCGTCTCATCTTTGGCCAAAAGAAATGTGTAGCAAGTACGTCCTCCGTCTTCTTCACGCCAAAGTGTCCCATTAATCCTCCTCCATGCGCCTCCTGCAACAACAAAAGACGAATAGAGCTAGCTGGAATGCATAGCTTGTTAGAACGGAACACAAATCCATCATTAAGCACAAACTTGTTCCATGTTCTACCCTCTCTACAATTCTGCAATACATCTTTAAATTCCGCATCATTTACGTATTGATCTTTGATTGTCTCTAAACCGAAAATCTTGAAGTCAAGTTGTGAAAGCATAGTATAACGACGAGACAAAGCATCAGCAATAATATTATCTTTCCCCTTCTTGTGTTTAATGACATAAGGGAAAGTCTCAATAAATTCAACCCACTTAGCATGTCTACGATTAAGTTTTGCTTGACTTCTTATGTGTTTCAAAGATTCATGATCAGAATGTATAACAAATTCTTTGGGCCATAAATAATGTTGCCAAGTTTCTAATGTCCGAACAAGAGCATATAATTCCTTATCATAAGTAGAATAGTTCAGACTAGGCCCACTCAATTTTTCAGAAAAGTAAGCAACAGGTTTAGCATCTTGTAATAACACACCTCCCAAACCAATCCCACTAGCATCGCATTCAAGCTCAAAAGTCTTATTAAAATCAGGAAGTTGGAGCAAAGGAGCATGTGTTAACTTATCTTTCAATACGGTGAAGGCTTCTTCCTGTGCGGTACCCCAAGTAAAAGGCACATCCTTGCGTGTAAGCTCATTGAGAGGTGCAGCAATGGTGCTGAAATCTCTCACAAAACGCCTATAGAATCCAGCGAGGCCAAGAAAACTCCTCACTTGTGTGACCGTTTTGGGCTGCGGCCAACTCTCAATCGCCTCGATCTTGGCTTTATCAACTTCAATTCCCTGCGGAGTAACAACATAGCCAAGAAACGATACTCGGTCGGTGCAAAAGGTGCACTTCCCAAGGTTACCAAACAAACGTGCATTACGTAGAGCAATAAAAACAGCACGTAAATGATCCAAATGTTCCTCCAAAGATTTGCTATAAATCAGTATATCATCAAAATAGACTACCACAAATCGTCCAATGAAAGCACGTAAAACCTCGTTCATTAATCTCATGAAAGTGCTAGGTGCATTAGTTAACCCAAAAGGCATGACTAACCACTCATATAATCCAAACTTAGTTTTAAATGCCGTTTTCCATTCATCTCCTAATTTCATGCGAATTTGATGGTATCCACTACGCAAATCAACTTTGGAAAACATGGTAGAGCCACTTAATTCATCAAGCATATCATCTAACCTAGGAATAGGATGACGATAACGAATAGTAATATTATTAATGGCTCGACAATCAACACACATACGCCATGTTCCATCCTTTTTAGGCACTAATATAACAGGAACAGCACAAGGACTAAGGGATTCACGTATGTAACCTTTGTCGAGTAGCTCTTGTACTTGACGCTGAATCTCCTTTGTCTCCTCCGGATTGGTACGGTATGGCGCACGGTTGGGCAGTGAAGCACCGGGAATTAAGTCAATCTGATGCTCAATCCCTCGAATAGGTGGTAATCCCGGTGGTACGTCTTGTGGAAAGACGTCAATAAACTCCTGCAAAAGGTCAGTGACAACAGGAGGCAAAGAAGGAGGCAATTCCTCAAATGAAAACAAAGCTTCTTTGCACACAAAAGCATAGCACACATATTGACTAGCATCCAAATCTGAAATATCAACTTTAGTAGCAAGCAAAGTTGGACTAGTCAATTTAATTTCATTAGACACAGCAGAAGAAGATTTGCTATTAGTCTTATGTTGTTGCTCAAATTCTTTGGCTGCTATCTCATTTTCACTCTTATTTTTCTCCTGTTTAGCTTTACTAGCTCTAGCAAGATCATCTTTCACAATTTGTTCAGGAGACATAGGAAGTAAAGCAATATTTTTATCCTGATGAACTAGAGTAAACTGATTTGTCCTACCATGGTGTACAACATTCCTATCAAATTGCCATGGTCTACCAAGTAAAAGAGAGCATGCTTGCATGGGTACCACATCACAATCAACATAATCAGCATATGCAGCAATGCTAAAGTGCACACGAACAGAACGCGTTACCTTAATCTTACCACTATTGTTAAACCACTGAATATAGTACGGATGGGGGTGTGGTCTTGTGGTGAGAGATAGCTTCTCCACCAACTCCATGCTAGCCAAGTTGTTGCAACTCCCTCCGTCAATGATGATGCGAACCGAACGTTCTTTCACCACTCCCTTTGTGTGGAACAAATTATGCCTCTGGTTTTGCTCAGCCTTCGTTACCTGCACACTTAACACACGTTGAGCAACCAAACTAGCATATTTATCTGCATCATCAGGAGCCATATACTCCATATCATGAGCATCATCATGGGCACCCTGTTCCTCATGAGCAATGAGAACTAAAGTCTCCTCATCATAGTCACTTGCTGACTCATACCCACCATCCGCCGTAATAATCATCACACGCTTGGAGGGACAGTCTTTTGCGAAGTGACCTCCACCTTGGCACCTGCGACATTTAATATCACGATCTCGTGTTTGCCCTGTGGAAGCCATGGATGAAGAAGAACTCGCCGCTGGACCACTCTGTGCACCCTTGAATGGTGGCGCTGACTGTTTTGGTGGCTCCCTGTAAGAATGAGCGGCTGAAGTAGAGGGTGGAGCAGCAGGACGTGTGGATGTAGAAGGTCCACGCGATGTCCATGATGTATTTCGTCCTGCAGAAAAGTTAGGTCTCGTAGCGGCCTGTCGATCCTGCACTTCACGTTCAGCTTTACAAGCAAGATGAAACAAACGAGTAATAGTAGCATAGTCCTTGTATTCTAGAATAGTTTGTATCTCCCTGTTTAAGCCACCTATGAAACGTGCAAACATAGCTTCATTATCCTCTACTAGGCCACATCTAATCAATCCAGTTTGTAATTCTTGATAATATTCCTCTACAGAATTTTTTCCTTGTCTCAAACGCTGTAATTTTTGTAGCAATTCACGTTGATAATAAGGAGGAACCCAGCGAGTACGCATAGCATCTTTTAAAGCAGCCCAAGTAGCTGGAATATTATTAGCATGCAATCTACAATGTTCAGACCACCAAATAGATGCAAAACCCGTGAATTCACAAACAGCAGCAGTAACACGTCTATTCTCAGGATATTGTAAACATGTAAAGCGTTGTTCAGTTTCTAACTCCCAAGTAAGATAAGCATCAGGAATATATCTACCCTCAAACGGCTTAAGATTCAATTTAAGTTTAGGCACATGTTCATCATCGCGTACCTGAGGGGGTGGTTGGTGTCGACCGTGGCGAATGTTGGGACGTGGACGTCCAGCTGGCTGTTCATAGGCCGCTTCTTGTTCCACCTCCTCCTCGTAATCACCCTCGTAGTTGTCGTCCTGGCCGACGTCAGAGGCAGCAGCAGCAGTAACTGCAGCAGCAGCAGGAGCACCAGCAGCTTGTCCGCCCGGAAACAGAATACGTCGTGCACGTCGTGGTGGCGGTGGCTGTGCTGGAGCGGCCGCAGGCTGTATAGGTAAGCGTGCGAGCAACTCAGTAAACTTGGCGTCGAGCTTGGTGTCGATCATCTTCTCCACACCATCAATCGCCTCTGTAAATCTGTTCTCGATGTCATTCACCTGTTCAGACATCATTTGTGCAAATTTATCATGTAATGCTTTGTTTGTCATATTCTCCCAATCAGGTGCATCCCGCGCCACTTCATCATGGGATCCTGGCATGGTTAGCAGAAATAGAAAACACACAGAAGTATGATCCTACTTCGACTAAGGGGATGTGGGGTGGTGGAAAGCACAAATCCGTCAAGCTTTTCTTCAGTTCTTACCGATTCTTACCTAGCAGCAGGTGGTGATGTACAACCAACGGGTCAAAACTCTCAGAGATGTGGTAGAGCGATGGCCAGGAGGTGTCAACCGCACGAAGTAGAATATATGTGGAGCTGTAGGTAGGTTTGACAAATATGGTAGCAAAAAGCTCAACAGTAATCAAAACAGAGATGCAAAGTTGAATAAACACTCAACGTCGGTACTGTGCTGATCCTAGGCTAGACCGTACTAGAGACGCGAGCCTAAAACACCAACGAAAGCACGGCGCGGCACGTAACAACTGTGAAGCACACTCTGAAATTTTTTTTTTCTCTTTTTTTTTTTTTTTTTTTTTGCTTTTTTTTTTTGGCGATGAGGGACTGCGGGGGCTGAAAAAGTGCGAAAAAATCACTATGGTGGCGAACGTCTCAAAACGAGTTTCTGGACCTAAGGAACGTATGGGCACGAAATTTTTTTACCCCTGAAATTTCTGGCCTAAAAACTGCTCTGGAAAGCGTGCCAGACTTTTTTTTTTTTTTTTTTTTTTTGGAATATACCTCTTCTACGTACGACAAAAGATTGGTGAAATCCGACTCTAATCAACTCAAAACTATTCTGGCTACGGAGATATCACAAACCGAACGGGTGATGGAACTAGACTCGGATCGGTAGGTTGTGGTGGTGTGTATGGACTCTGCTTGGCGGAACGTGGTGGTGTATCTGGACTCGGATTGGCGGAACGTGGTGGTGTACTACTGTTCGGCGGCGGCGTGACAAAACTGTGATCAGAACTCGAAACTCTAAGGTAACTAGACGCTAAGATCAGCAACTCGACACAACGATGCAACCGCAAATTCAACAATGCAAACTACTGTAAAGAAAACTGGACAAAGGCTCGGACTGTTTTGGGACGTGATGATCTAACCCTAATTTTTTTTGTTGGCTTTTTCGTGGACTGTAGGTATGAAAAACAAAACCAATCTAGACTGCGAAAACTGGTAAATCTCACCGAGCAACCTGGAAATCTGATACCACTTGATAGAGGCGAAGGTGTCCCGATGTTTCGATGAGATGGTGGAGATCGATTTTTGGTGGAGTAGACTTTCACGACCCGACTACGAACGTGCGAAGACGTTGCGCCTTAGCGATCGCTAAACCAACTCCGAGAGGTTATTGATCCCGCGGGTGCACGATCAACCTGACCACGAAGGTCAATTCCTGCAAGCAATCGAAGAACAAGCAAGAACTAAGAATTGCAATCTGGATATTGCGAATATAAGATGAAAGATTAACAGAAGTTGGGGTTCCAATGCGGTCTTGGCCTGGTCGGACGACACAAACGAAGAACTCGAAGTTGCGGCTATGGCTAACTTAAATCTAATTAAAACCCAAGTCTAAACGACGCCCTAAGGGCTGTATATATGGGGGAACAGAGGGGATTTTCGTGACCCCTTGGAGGTGGGGTCCGAAAACAACCCTAACTCGGTTTCCCCACACATACGGACTCTAAAAACAGCCTAGAAGGTGGTATTTCGAAATTACATGGGCCCAGCCCAATATTAAGGTGACGCAGCACCTATAATTGCCCTTGGACGAAAATAATGAAGTGGCATCTCGCGTATTTCGTCCAAGACTTCATGCGCGCCTTATGGTGGCTTCAAAGTGCGATAATCACCACTGGAAGCTCCGCTGTCCTTTCCCGCGCGCGCACCTTCTTCTCCATGCTTGATCCCGCTTCAATGACCATCCTTCTTGTCCATGCTAGGTCCTTCATTCATAAGCAAAACAAAAGTATCTAATTTAGGCAGCATCATATGTTCATGAACAATAGAAGGATTCGCAAGAAACGAAAGTACCTGATAATTTAGTTGACGTGCACGAGCTCTAGTAACTGGTCCAATATGTGTAGTTGGTGAGGATATGGGTGTAACATTAGTAGGGATGTCCTCATCATCTTGTTGGTCCAAACCTGGAAGCTAGGGGGTTTTCCACATATGTTTGGGCAACTAACCCGACCTCGTCCAGACGGTAGAGGCCGATTCGAGAGCGCGGCCGGCTTTTGAGTTGGATGTCGGCTCACCGGGGTGCGTTGTTAGTTAGAGGGACTTTGACGTTCCGGAGTTTCAGGCGTTTACCTAGCCAAGTGGAAACCGGGCGTACATGTGAAGCCTATGATGGGCAGTTGGTACACCCCTGCAGGGTTAAATCTTTTCGAGAAGCTGTTTCCGCGGGTATGGACGACTTGAGACCTACTCCTTGTTCATAGAATAACATCAAATTGGATCATAATTAAAACTTGCCTACCGTGTGAGTGCCTTGGCTGCTTTTCTTCGTCCAGGGGGACCGAGAGAAGATCAAGGTTGTGTTATGTTTGCCGTAAGTAGGTGAATAGAAGACTTATGACACGATGTCACGTGCATTCTTGGATCTTACCTCTACTCTAATAGAACGATAGCCACCATATATGCTAGTGCGGCTGCAACCTTTCCTTTTACCTTGTCTCACCGTAGGAAGTTAGTTATCCTGTAATGATATAATTTCACCCCTTGTTTCCTTTTGTGCTTTTACTGTTTTGCCTGATCGGCCGCTGCAGTTGACTACTACCTCGACCCGAGCACCGGACGATACTTCGTGGAGGTGCCCCCGGAAGACGACGATGAGGATGACTTCGCTCAGTAGATCCTATAGTTGGGTTCCGACGTTCCGTGGGTGGACTTGTTTATGTTTAGCCCTATCTAGGGCTATTTGGATTTTGACCGTACTTGGTCGTGATTGTCTTCCTCTTGTTGCATGATGTACTGTTGGGTCTATGGACCTCTGAGATGATGTATACCAGCGGCGATGTATGCCCTGGACTCTATATATTTATGTCTTAGCATAAATTTCATTGTTCTTATATCTGTTGTCGAGAATCCGGCAGCGACACGAGTGCGAGTGTCGTGAGTCGGTGGCCTTTTATGCGCTACTAACTCGAGCGGACGTGAAAGCGACTAACTTGAGTTAGCACCGCATTGGGGTCCTTACAACTTGGTATCAGAGCAGAACTGACTGTAGGACCCCTTACTAGCCGAATTTGAGTCTAGAAACTATTTTGTAGTTACTAAAGAAAAATCGGAGAGTAGGAACTCTTTTTTTTTTCTTAACCCACCCTCCCACCCCTTTTTCCGTGAGGAAGTGAAATGCTGTTTTCTCTCTGCAACTTATCCCCTTTCAAAACAAATCGAGATTCTCGTTTACGTGAGGCTCCGATTTCTCTATAATTTTTTGCTAGCGACGAGAAGGGTTGGCGTAGGTTGAGAACATTGAGCCGCCACTTGGGGTTGACAGCTCCACCTCGCTTATGGCGTACCTCAGGTGAAACTCCTATACAGGGATGGTTGGCATCCTCAGGATGTGGTTCCTCTCCCTATAGGAGACCGCTTCGGCGGGCCGCTCAGGGCAGATGTCTCAACGTTCAGGTCTTCAACCACTCGTATATATTGTTGTGTGCTCGCTAGCAGATTATTATCTTGGATTCAGATGATCTCGGTTTGGGGATTCAAGTAGCACCTAGCTTTCGACTTTCCGGGTTAACCTTGGTGGATTATCATCCTTCGGCATCCTCATATCTCGTGAGGAAGTTTTGTTGTCAATATTGCTTATCTTCTGGTTTCGTCAATGTTTCTACCATTTTCTCATAAGTGTTCATGTATGCAGGATGCCAAGAGCGAACATGCCACCGCCAGAGAACCCTCTCCTTGGGGAGGCCGTGACAGCAGTGGCTCAGGGCACAGCTGCGATCTTACACATGCTCCAGAACCAGACTGCCCAGAGGAGTGATCGGCCATAGTACACGACTCTGCAGCAGTTCCTTGCTATCAACCCCCATGTTCTCCGAGGCTCGAGACCCGCTGAAAGCGGATGATTGGATCGCAGAAATAAAGAAGCACTTCAATGCAAACACCGTCAGAACAGTCGACTATGTCACCTTCGCCTCCTTCCAGCTTCAGGGTGCAGCAGCCAGTTGGTACGATACCTACAAGGCCAACAAGGGCGATGCTATCATCACGTGGGGAGACTTCGTCACAGACTTCAGAGCAGCACATATTCCGAGTGGCTTGATGGACAGGAAGCGAGAGGAGTTCTTGGCTCTGAGACAGGGTGACAGGTCAGTTCAGGAGTACAACCTGGCCTTCGTCAGGCTCGCCAGGTACGCTCCGAAGGAGGTCAGCACAGAGGCCAAGCGCATTGCCAGATTCCGTGGGGGTCTCAGCACAGAGATCAAGTACGCACTCACCCAGTGCAACCCCACTTTGTTCTCGCAGTTCGTGGATCAGGCTATCCGCCAGGAGTCAGTTAGAGCAGAGTGGGACGCAGACAGGAAGCGCCAGAGAGAGCCCAGTTCCACAGTGATGGTCCACAAGAAGGCAAAGACTCGGGTCACAGAGGCACCACCGCAGAGGCAGCAGTTCCAGCAGAGGGGGAAGTTGTCCGCACTTTTTCCCTCCCTCCCGTCCCAGTTCAGCAGGGGCCACACTCTACACCACCACGCGTGAGGCCACCCAGGCCGTAGTTCCAGCCCAGGTGAGGCGTGATCTGCTACAAGTGCAGAGAGCCGGGGCACACTTCTCCCAACTGCATCGATCCGCGCTTTGCTCGGCTCCCACCGCCTCCACCTCGCTGTACTCCGAGCACTGCGATGGTGAAGGCACAACCACGTGCAGTTCGGGTGAACAATGTGATGATGACAGATGCGCAGCAGTCTTCAGAGATCGTTCTTGGTAGGTTGCTTGTGTGTTCAGTTCCCGCAACATTTTTGTTCGATTCCGGAGCTTCCCATTCTTTCGTCTCCCAGAGGTTCGCTGATGAGTAGGTCCTCACCTTGGAGGATTTGCTCGGTTCGTTTTCTATTGTTTCTCTCGGTTCCAAGATGGCTTCTTCTGTCCGTGCCCCGTTTGTAAGAATCGATATTCGGGGTCTCCTTTTCTCCGCTTCCTTGATTTTGCTTCCACGTTCCGACATTGACGTCATCTTGGGCATAGATTGGCTTGTGCAGTACAAGGCCAATATTGATTGTCCGACCAGATCCGTGAAGTTGACACATGATTCAGGCGCAGAAGTCTTGTACACTTGTCGTTCGATGGCAGGACCAGCACAATTATACGCCTTGAACGCAGGAGTCGCACCTTTGCTTGAAGAATTCAAAGTTTTCTGTGAGTTCCCAGACGTCTTTCCAGAGGAGTTGCCAGGAATTCCCCCAGTTCGAGCTATTGAGTTCGTTATTGAGCTAGAGCCTGGTACTCAGCCGATTTCTCGGCATCCGTACAAGATGTGTTCGAAGGATTTGATTGAGCTCAAGAAGCAATTGATAGAGTTGGAGGCAGGCGGTTTTATCCGCGCGAGAACTTCCCCTTGGGGTGCACCAGCTTTGTTTGTCCAGAAGAAACATGGGACTAGCCGCTTGGTCCAGGACTATCGCGGTATCAACAAGAAGACCATCAAGAAGAAATACCCTTTACCCCGCATCAATGATCTATTCAAACAGGTTAATGGGGCTAAGGTGTTTTCCATTCTTGACTTGAGGATGGGGTATCACCAAATCCGTGTTCGTGAAGAGGACATTCCCAAGACCGCGTTCAGCACACGTTATGAGCTGTATGAGTTCATGGTCATGACTTTCGGCTTCTCAAACTCCCCTCCAACATTCATGATAGCTATGAACTATTTGTTCCAAGAATGGCTTGATGTGTTTGTGTTCCTTTACCTCGACGACATTCTTTTCTATTCCAAGTCAGAGGCTGAACATGAGGAACATCTGTGCCTGGTGCTGCAGAAGCTGAGAGAGCACAGGTACTACGCCAAGTTCTCCAAGTGTGAGTTTTGGCTGGACAAGGTCAATTTTCTAGGCCATGTTATTTTCGCGGAGGGAATCGCGGTTGATCCAGAGCGAGTCTGCACTATTCAAGAGTGGGCTCCGCCGAAGAATGTGAAGCAGCTAAGGAGTTTTCTCGGCCTCGCCAGTTATTGCAGGAGGTTTGTGCAGAATTACTCCAAAATAGCTAAGCCATTGACTAAATTGTTGTGCAAAGGCAAACGATACACTTGGTCACTAGCTTTCCAGTCAGCCTTCGAGGAGTTGAAAGAGAAGTTGACCACATCTCCAATTCTCACGCCGCCAGATGAGTCACAGCCTTTTCAGGTGTTTGGTGATGCCTCATTGCAAGGTCTAGGCGGAGTTTTGATGCAAGACAGAAATATTGTGGCTTATACCTCACGACAGTTGAAGACGAGTGAGAGGAATTACCACACGCACGACTTGGAGCTTGCTGCAGTTGTGCACGCTTTGATCACTTGGCGACACCTCCTCTTAGGGAGGAAGGTGGATGTGTTCACCGACCACAAGAGTCTGAAGTACTTGTTCAGTCATCCCAATCTGAACTTGAGGCAAAGAAGATGGCTTGAAACTATTACTGAGTACACAGTTGATATTCAGTACACGCCTGGGAAGGCGAATGGCATAGCTTATGCGCTGAGCCGCAAGGGTAATTGCAATAATATCCAGGTGCAGAAGATCCACCCTGATTTGTGTGAGTCCTTTCGAAGGCTAAATCTCGAGCTAGTTCCAGCAGGCTACCTTGCCAACCTTGTGGTAGAGACCACTATCCATGAGAAGACCCATGAAGTTCAGTCTGGCAGCTCAATGATACAAAAGATCAAACAGGGTATTGCCGCCTCAGTTCCAAAGTACAGTTGCTTTTCAGTGCATAATGAAGACACCGTGTTGTTCGAAGAGCGAGTTGTTGTTCCCAAGGAGGGAGGTCTCAGAGAAGTCATCATGAAGGAAGCCCATGATTCCAAGCTATCAATTCACCCTGGCAGTACAAAGATGTATCAAGATCTAAAGCAAAGCTTTTGGTGGACTCGTATGAAGCGCGATGTTGCCCATTACGTGTCTCAGTGTGATGTGTGCAAAAGAGTGAAGGCACAACACCAGAAGCCTGCAGGATTGCTTTAGCCACTTGAGATTCCAGAGTGGAAATGGGATCACATAGAGATGGATTTCATCACAGGTTTCCCCTTGTCGCAGAAGAAGAACAATGCCATCTTTGTTGTCATTGACAATCTTTCCAAAGTTGCCCACTTCTTTCCAGTGAAGGACTGCAATTCAGCAGCGCATTTGTATACCTCAAGAGTTGTATGTTTGCATGGCATTCCCAAGAAGATCAGTTCCGATAGAGGCAGCCTTTTCACCTCTAAGTTCTGGCAGGCCTTTCAAAAGGCGATTGGTACGACAGTGTTGTTCAGTACCGCTTATCACCCTCAGACAAGTGGGCAAGTTGAGCGCGTGAACCAAATCCTAGAGGACATGCTTCGAGCATGTGTCATATCCTTTGGCATGAAGTGGGAAGATTGCTTGCCGTATGTTGAGTTCTCTTACAACAATAGCTATCAGGCAAGTCTGCAGGCAGCACCGTTTGAAGTCTTGTATGGACGCAAGTGCAGGACACCTTTGAACTGGTCTGAGACAGGCAAAAGGCAGTTGTTCGGTCCAGATGTGATCCAGAAGGCAGAGGACAGAGTGAAGATTATCCGAGAGCACCTAAAGGCAGCACAGTCTAGGAAGAATGCCTATTATGATAAAAGGCACCGTGGTGTAGCGTTTCAGGTTGGTTTTTGGGCGTACCTGAGAGTGTCTCCATTGAGGGGAACTCACCGCTTTGGCATCAAAGGAAAGCTTGCTCCAAGATTTGTCGGACCTTTCCGCATCCTTGAGACTAGAGGACCTCTTTCCTTTCGGCTCGATCTTCCAAAGAGTCTGTCCATGGTGCATGACGTGTTCCATGTGTCCCAGCTAAAGCAGTGCTTCAAACAGCCATAGCAGGCCGTTGACTTGGGCGAGATCCAGCTGAGTGCAGACCTTTCCTACTCAGAACGTCCAGTCCGTGTTCTTGAGACGTCCGAGCGCAAGACTCGCAACAAGACCGTCAAGTTCATGAAGGTTCAGTGGGCACATCATTCGGAGAAGGAAGCAACGTGGGAGCGTGAAGATCATCTCCGTTCCGAATATCCTGAGTTGTTTCAGGCGTAGATCTCGGGACGAGATCCTGTGTTGGTGGGGGAGTGCTGTAACAACCCATTTGCAATAATTGTAAATCAACATGAAGGGTAATTTGTCTGATGACCTTGTAACTTGGCATGATGCTAGTTTTTATCTTTTCATGTGGTGATTTAAATTTGCATTGGGATTGGAGCCCATTTGATTTGTTTTCAATTTCCCCAAAGATGGTTCAAGAAGCATGTTGGGGGAATTGTTCCTTTTACAATTGTGCTCCCCTAAACCCCAAACTTGGCATAGCCATTTCCTTTGCAATGCCAAGGGTTTTCAAAACCTCTTTTCATATTTTCCACCACAAAAAACAGGGGCTCTAGTTCAAAGTGTTTTTGAAATTCAAAAGAGCCCACATTTTTGTTGTTGCCAAAAATGGCCAAACCAATTTTAGAAATTGGCAAATATTCCAAGGTTAATTTTAAATATTTTTTATGCATTTTTAACCTTGAGAATATTCCTGGAAAACCCCAAGGGATTTTCTGTTTTATTTTAAATAGAAAAGCAGCAGCAGGGGGAATTCTTTCCTTTTCTTTTCTTCCGGCCGCATCCCAGCCCACCTGGGCCTCTCACCCGCAGCCCAGCCGGCCTTTCCACCGAAGCGGTACGCGGGAGACACGCCAGCCGTTGGATTCTGCTCCGAGCGCCCCCCCTTCGTCGTCTTTCCATGTTGTCGCCGGTCCTCCCCCCTTCCTCCTCTCTCACACCGGCGAGGAGCGTCGACGTCGATGCGGCCGACGTGGACTCGAGGCTCCCCCTTCATATATTCCAAGCACCCGAGCCCGCAGGAACCCCTAGTGATAGAGGCGAAGGTGTCCCGATGTTTCGATGAGATGGTGGAGATCGATTATGGTGGAGTAGACTTTCACGACCCGACTACGAACGTGCGAAGACGTTGCGCCTTAGCGATCGCTAAACCAACTCCGAGAGGTTATTGATCCCGCGGATGCACGATCAACCTGACCACGAAGGTCTAATTCCTGCAAGCAATCGAAGAACAAGCAAGAACTAAGAATTGCAATCTGGATATTGCGAATATAAGATGAAAGATTACGAAAGTTGGGGTTCCAATGAGGTCTTGGCCTGGTCGGATGATACAAACGAAGAGCTCGAAGTTGCGGCTATGGCTAACTTAAATCTAATTAAAACCCAAGTCTAAACGACGCCCTAAGGGCTGTATATATGGGGGAACAGAGGGGATTTTCGTGACCCCTTGGAGGTGGGGTCCGAAAACAACCCTAACTCGGTTTCCCCACACATACGGACTCTAAAAACAGCCTATAAGGTGGTATTTCGAAATTACATGGGCCCAGCCCAATATTAAGGTGACGCAGCACCTATAATTGCCCTTGGACGAAAATAATGAAGTGGCATCTCGCGTATTTCGTCCAAGACTTCATGCGCACCTTATGGTGGCTTCAAAGTGCGATAATCACCACGGGAAGCTCCGCTGTCCTTTCCCGCGCGCGCACCTTCTTCTCCATGCTTGATCCCGCTCCAATGACCATCCTTCTTGTCCATGCTAGGTCCTTCATTCATAAGCAAAACAAAAGTATCTAATTTAGGCAGTATCATATGTTCATGAACAATAGAAGGATTCGCAAGAAACGAAAGTACCTGATAATTTAGTTGACGTGCACGAGCTCTAGTAACTGGTCCAATATGTGTAGTTGGTGAGGATATGGGTGTAACATTAGTAGGGATGTCCTCATCATCCTCCCCTTCTTGAATTGAAGTCGTCCTCGACGGAAGCTCATCATCTTCTCCCAAATAAGGCTTCAAATCTGCAATATTAAATGTGGGACTAACCCCAAAGGCTGCAGGTAGCTCAAGTTTATATGCATTATCATTAATTTTCTGCAAAACCTTAAAGGGACCATCAGCTCGAGGCATTAACTTAGACTTGCGCAAATCAGGAAACCTATCTTTACGTAGATGTAACCAAACAAGATCTCCGGGTTCAAACACAACATGCTTTCGACCCCTATCACCAGCAAGCTTGTATCTAGCATTCATGCGCTCAATGTTTTCTTTAGTTAACTCATGCAGTTTTAATATCAATTCAGCACGTTGCTTAGCATCAAAATTAACCTTCTCCGAAGATGGAAGAGGTAGCAAATCAATAGGTGCACGAGGTAGAAAACCATAAACAATCTCAAAAGGGCACATTTTAGTGGTAGAATGCAATGAACGATTATAAGCAAATTCAATATGAGGTAAACATTCTTCCCACAGTTTCAAGTTACTCTTTAAAACAGCCCTAAGCATAGTAGACAAAGTCCTATTGACTACTTCAGTTTGTCCATCAGTTTGGGGATGACATGTAGTACTAAAAAGTAGTTTAGTCCCCAACTTAGCCCATAAGCATCTCCAAAAATGGCTAAGAAACTTAGTATCACGATCCGAGACAATAGTATTGGGCACACCATGTAAGCGAATAATCTCACGAAAGAATAAATCAGCAACATTAGCAGCATCATCGCTTTTATGACATGGTATAAAATGTGCCATCTTAGAAAATCTATCCACGACAACAAATATGCTATCCCTCCCATTCTTTGTTCGAGGCAAGCCTAAAACAAAGTCCATGGATATGTCCTCCCACGGAACACTAGGTACAGGTAAAGGCATGTATAAACCATGAGGATTGAGTCGTGACTTAGCTTTTTGACATGTAGTGCAGCGAGCAACAAAACACTCAACATCCCGTCTCATCTTTGGCCAAAAGAAATGTGTAGCAAGTACGTCCTCCGTCTTCTTCACGCCAAAGTGTCCCATTAATCCTCCTCCATGCGCCTCCTGCAACAACAAAAGACGAATAGAGCTAGCTGGAATGCATAGCTTGTTAGAACGGAACACAAATCCATCATTAAGCACAAACTTGTTCCATGTTCTACCCTCTCTACAATTCTGCAATACATCGTTAAATTCCGCATCATTTACGTATTGATCTTTGATTGTCTCTAAACCGAAAATCTTGAAGTCAAGTTGTGAAAGCATAGTATAACGACGAGACAAAGCATCAGCAATAATATTATCTTTCCCCTTCTTGTGTTTAATGACATAAGGGAAAGTCTCAATAAATTCAACCCACTTAGCATGTCTACGATTAAGTTTTGCTTGACTTCTTATGTGTTTCAAAGATTCATGATCAGAATGTATAACAAATTCTTTGGGCCATAAATAATGTTGCCAAGTTTCTAATGTCCGAACAAGAGCATATAATTCCTTATCATAAGTAGAATAGTTCAGACTAGGCCCACTCAATTTTTCAGAAAAGTAAGCAACAGGTTTAGCATCTTGTAATAACACACCTCCCAAACCAATCCCACTAGCATCGCATTCAAGCTCAAAAGTCTTATTAAAATCAGGAAGTTGGAGCAAAGGAGCATGTGTTAACTTATCTTTCAATACGGTGAAGGCTTCTTCCTGTGCGGTACCCCAAGTAAAAGGCACATCCTTGCGTGTAAGCTCATTGAGAGGTGCAGCAATGGTGCTGAAATCTCTCACAAAACGCCTATAGAATCCAGCGAGGCCAAGAAAACTCCTCACTTGTGTGACCGTTTTGGGCTGCGGCCAACTCTCAATCGCCTCGATCTTGGCTTTATCAACTTCAATTCCCTGCGGAGTAACAACATAGCCAAGAAACGATACTCGGTCGGTGCAAAAGGTGCACTTCCCAAGGTTACCAAACAAACGTGCATTACGTAGAGCAATAAAAACAGCACGTAAATGATCCAAATGTTCCTCCAAAGATTTGCTATAAATCAGTATATCATCAAAATAGACTACCACAAATCGTCCAATGAAAGCACGTAAAACCTCGTTCATTAATCTCATGAAAGTGCTAGGTGCATTAGTTAACCCAAAAGGCATGACTAACCACTCATATAATCCAAACTTAGTTTTAAATGCCGTTTTCCATTCATCTCCTAATTTCATGCGAATTTGATGGTATCCACTACGCAAATCAACTTTGGAAAACATGGTAGAGCCACTTAATTCATCAAGCATATCATCTAACCTAGGAATAGGATGACGATAACGAATAGTAATATTATTAATGGCTCGACAATCAACACACATACGCCATGTTCCATCCTTTTTAGGCACTAATATAACAGGAACAGCACAAGGACTAAGGGATTCACGTATGTAACCTTTGTCGAGTAGCTCTTGTACTTGACGCTGAATCTCCTTTGTCTCCTCCGGATTGGTACGGTATGGCGCACGGTTGGGCAGTGAAGCACCGGGAATTAAGTCAATCTGATGCTCAATCCCTCGAATAGGTGGTAATCCCGGTGGTACGTCTTGTGGAAAGACGTCAATAAACTCCTGCAAAAGGTCAATGACAACAGGAGGCAAAGAAGGAGGCAATTCCTCAAATGAAAACAAAGCTTCTTTGCACACAAAAGCATAGCACACATATTGACTAACATCCAAATCTGAAATATCAACTTTAGTAGCAAGCAAAGTTGGACTAGTCAATTTAATTTCATTAGACACAGCAGAAGAAGATTTGCTATTAGTCTTATGTTGTTGCTCAAATTCTTTGGCTGCTATCTCATGTTCACTCTTATTTTTCTCCTGTTTAGCTTTACTAGCTCTAGCAAGATCATCTTTCACAATTTGTTCAGGAGACATAGGAAGTAAAGCAATATTTTTATCCTGATGAACCAGAGTAAACTGATTTGTCCTACCATGGTGTAAAACATTCCTATCAAATTGCCATGGTCTACCAAGTAAAAGAGAGCATGCTTGCATGGGTACCACATCACAATCAACATAATCAGCATATGAAGCAATGCTAAAGTGCACACGAACAGAACGCGTTACCTTAATCTTACCACTATTGTTAAACCACTGAATATAGTACGGATGGGGGTGTGGTCTTGTGGTGAGAGATAGCTTCTCCACCAACTCCATGCTAGCCAAGTTGTTGCAACTCCCTCCGTCAATGATGATGCGAACCGAACGTTCTTTCACCACTCCCTTTGTGTGGAACAAATTATGCCTCTGGTTTTGCTCAGCCTTCGTTACCTGCACACTTAACACACGTTGAGCAACCAAACTAGCATATTTATCTGCATCATCAGGAGCCATATACTCCATATCATGAGCATCATCATGGGCACCCTGTTCCTCATGAGCAATGAGAACTAAAGTCTCCTCATCATAGTCACTCGCTGACTCATACCCACCATCCGCCGTAATAATCATCACACGCTTGGAGGGACAGTCTTTTGCGAAGTGACCTCCACCTTGGCACCTGCGACATTTAATATCACGATCTCGTGTTTGCCCTGTGGAAGCCATGGATGAAGAAGAACTCGCCGCTGGACCACTCTGTGCACCCTTGAATGGTGGCGCTGACTGTTTTGGTGGCTCCCTGTAAGAATGAGCGGCTGAAGTAGAGGGTGGAGCAGCAGGACGTGTGGATGTAGAAGGTCCACGCGATGTCCATGATGTATTTCGTCCTGCAGAAAAGTTAGGTCTCGTAGCGGCCTGTCGATCCTGCACTTCACGTTCAGCTTTACAAGCAAGATGAAACAAACGAGTAATAGTAGCATAGTCCTTGTATTCTAGAATAGTTTGTATCTCCCTGTTTAAGCCACCTATGAAACGTGCAAACATAGCTTCATTATCCTCTACTAGGCCACATCTAATCAATCCAGTTTGTAATTCTTGATAATATTCCTCTACAGAATTTTTTCCTTGTCTCAAACGCTGTAATTTTTGTAGCAATTCACGTTGATAATAAGGAGGAACCCAGCGAGTACGCATAGCATCTTTTAAAGCAGCCCAAGTAGCTGGAATATTATTAGCATGCAATCTACAATGTTCAGACCACCAAATAGATGCAAAACCCGTGAATTCACAAACAGCAGCAGTAACACGTCTATTCTCAGGATATTGTAAACATGTAAAGCGTTGTTCAGTTTCTAACTCCCAAGTAAGATAAGCATCAGGAATATATCTACCCTCAAACGGCTTAAGATTCAATTTAAGTTTAGGCACATGTTCATCATCGCGTACCTGAGGGGGTGGTTGGTGTCGACCGTGGCGAATGTTGGGACGTGGACGTCCAGCTGGCTGTTCATAGGCCGCTTCTTGTTCCACCTCCTCCTCGTAATCACCCTCGTAGTTGTCGTCCTGGCCGACGTCAGAGGCAGCAGCAGCAGTAACTGCAGCAGCAGCAGGAGCACCAGCAGCTTGTCCGCCCGGAAACAGAATACGTCGTGCACGTCGTGGTGGCGGTGGCTGTGCTGGACCGGCCGCAGGCTGTATAGGTAAGCGTGCGAGCAACTCAGTAAACTTGGCGTCGAGCTTGGTGTCGATCATCTTCTCCACACCATCAATCGCCTCTGTAAATCTGTTCTCGATGTCATTCACCTGTTCAGACATCATTTGTGCAAATTTATCATGTAATGCTTTGTTTGTCATATTCTCCCAATCAGGTGCATCCCGCGCCACTTCATCATGGGATCCTGGCATGGTTAGCAGAAATAGAAAACACACAGAAGTATGATCCTACTTCGACTAATGGGATGTGGGGTGGTGGAAAGCACAAATCCGTCAAGCTTTTCTTCAGTTCTTACCGATTCTTACCTAGCAGCAGGTGGTGATGTACAACCAACGGGTCAAAACTCTCAGAGATGTGGTAGAGCGATGGCCAGGAGGTGTCAACCGCACGAAGTAGAATATATGTGGAGCTGTAGGTAGGTTTGACAAATATGGTAGCAAAAAGCTCAACAGTAATCAAAACAGAGATGCAAAGTTGAATAAACACTCAACGTCGGTACTGTGCTGATCCTAGGCTAGACCGTACTAGAGACGCGAGCCTAAAACACCAACGAAAGCACGGCGCGGCACGTAATCAACTGAGAAGCACACTCTGATTTTTTTTTTCTCTTTTTTTTTTTTTTTTTTTTTTTTTTGGAAATCACCCTCTTCTACGTACGACAAAAGATTGGTGAAATCCGACTCTAATCAACTCAAAACTATTCTGGCTACGGGGATATCAGGAACCGTACGGATGGTGGAACTCAACTCGGACTCGTGAGACGTGGTGGTGTATATGGACTCTGCTTGGCGGAACGTGGTGGTGTATCTGGACTCGGATTGGCGGAACGTGGTAGGATGACTACTGGTGCGGCGGCGACGTGGCAAACTGTGATCAGAACTCGAAACTCTAAGGGAACTAGACGCTAAGATCAGCAACTTGACACAACGATGCAACCGTAAATTCAACAAAGCAAGTACTGAAAGGAAAACTGGACAAAGGCTAGGACTGTCTTGGGACGTGATGATCTAACCCTAATTTTTTTTTGTTGGCTTTTTCGTGGGCTGTAGGTATGAAGAACAGAACCAATCTAGACTATGAAAACTGGTAAATCTCACCGAGCAACCTGGAAATCTGATACCACTTGATAGAGGCGAAGGTGTCCCGATGTTTCGATGAGATGGTGGAGATCGATTATGGTGGAGTAGACTTTCACGACCCGACTACGAACGTGCGAAGACGTTGCGCCTTAGCGATCGCTAAACCAACTCCGAGAGGTTATTGATCCCGCGGATGCACGATCAACCTGACCACGAAGGTCTAATTCCTGCAAGCAATCGAAGAACAAGCAAGAACTAAGAATTGCAATCTGGATATTGCGAATATAAGATGAAAGATTACGAAAGTTGGGGTTCCAATGAGGTCTTGGCCTGGTCGGATGATACAAACGAAGAGCTCGAAGTTGCGGCTATGGCTAACTTAAATCTAATTAAAACCCAAGTCTAAACGACGCCCTAAGGGCTGTATATATGGGGGAACAGAGGGGATTTTCGTGACCCCTTGGAGGTGGGGTCCGAAAACAACCCTAACTCGGTTTCCCCACACATACGGACTCTAAAAACAGCCTATAAGGTGGTATTTCGAAATTACATGGGCCCAGCCCAATATTAAGGTGACGCAGCACCTATAATTGCCCTTGGACGAAAATAATGAAGTGGCATCTCGCGTATTTCGTCCAAGACTTCATGCGCACCTTATGGTGGCTTCAAAGTGCGATAATCACCACGGGAAGCTCCGCTGTCCTTTCCCGCGCGCGCACCTTCTTCTCCATGCTTGATCCCGCTCCAATGACCATCCTTCTTGTCCATGCTAGGTCCTTCATTCATAAGCAAAACAAAAGTATCTAATTTAGGCAGTATCATATGTTCATGAACAATAGAAGGATTCGCAAGAAACGAAAGTACCTGATAATTTAGTTGACGTGCACGAGCTCTAGTAACTGGTCCAATATGTGTAGTTGGTGAGGATATGGGTGTAACATTAGTAGGGATGTCCTCATCACCTAGGGTTCTATTCCTCCCGCAGTTTCCCCCTTTCCGCCGCTGGGATGAGCTCCCCTCCTCTGTCCTATTCTGCGTAGCTCCGGTGAGTTCCGCAGCAATTCGTCGCCGTCTCGATACCGCGGTCGTGCGCTTGGTGTCTAGGCCCCTGAGCTCACCGTGATCCTTTCCCCTCTTCTGATCGATGCCCGATGGAGAAAATCGTTCCCGCAACGGATCCGGCCGCCGCGGACCCCCCTTCTTCCCCGACGACGACGCCGAGCTCCTCCTTCCCCTATGGCTAGGCTGGGAAATACTCCGCGACCCACAAAGTGAGCTGATGCCCACGTCCTTGCCCGTAGTTTCGCATAGCGCTCTGCCGCCGGTAGCAGTAGAATCCTGCCGCGCGTGCTCGTCGCCGGTGATCAATTCGAGCGCGTCGTGCCTTGGCATGCATTGGGCGTCCTTGCGCGCGCTCCAGGGCTGCTCAGAGCACGCCTTTGGCAGCCAAGGGCTGGCCTTTTCCGCGTAGAAGTGCGTTGTCTCCCGCGTCTGCTAGTGCCTGAAGACAAGTGACAGTGCCGCCGATAGGTTCAGAGGAAGATAGCCTCCGCTCCGGTGAGGTTCCGGCCAGGGCAGGGGTACCCACGGCTTTGTGGATGTGCCCTCTAGATGCTGGAAGTGATGTGATGAGGACATCTCTACTAATGTTACACCCACATCTTCACCAACTACACATACTGGACCAGTTACTAGAGCACGCGCACGTCAACTAAATTATCAGGTACTTTCGTTTCTTGCGAATCCTTCTAATGTTTAGGAACATATGATGCTGCCTAAATTAGATACTTTTGTTTGTCTTATGAATGAAGGACCTAGCATGGATAAGAAGAATGGTCATTGGAGCGGGATCAAGCATGGAGAAGGAGGTGTGCGCGCGGGAAAGGACAATGGAGCTTCCAGTGGTGATTTTCGCACTTTGAGGCCACCATAAGGCGTGCATGAAGACCTGGACGAGAGACACAAGACGCCACATTAATATTTTCGTCCAAGGGTTATTACCCCCTTCTCTGGACGGAAAAAGTTTGGTGAAATCCGACTCTAACAACTCAAATCTAATCTGGCTACAAAGAGATCAGGATCCTTACTGATGGTGGAACTCAACTCGGACTCGTGAGACGTGGTGGTGTATATGGACTCTGCTTGGCGGAACTTGGTGGTGTATCTGCACTTGGATTGGCGGAACGTGGTAGGATGACTACTGTGCGGCGGCGACGTCGCAAACTGTGATCAGAACTCGAAACTCTAAGGGAACTAGACGCTAAGATCAGCAACTTGACACAACGATGCAACCGTAAATTCAACAAAGCAAGTACTGAAAAGAAAACTGGACAAAGGCTAGGACTGTCTTGGGACGTGATGATCTAACCCTAATTTTTTTGTTGGCTTTTTCGTGGACTGTAGGTATGAAGAACAGAACCAATCTAGACTATGAAAACTGGTAAATCTCACCGAGCAACCTGGAAATCTGATACCACTTGATAGAGGCGAAGGTGTCCCGATGTTTCGATGAGATGGTGGAGATCGATTATGGTGGAGTAGACTTTCACGACCCGACTACGAACGTGCGAAGACGTTGCGCCTTAGCGATCGCTAAACCAACTCCGAGAGGTTATTGATCCCGCGGATGCACGATCAACCTGACCACGAAGGTCTAATTCCTGCAAGCAATCGAAGAACAAGCAAGAACTAAGAATTGCAATCTGGATATTGCGAATATAAGATGAAAGATTACGAAAGTTGGGGTTCCAATGAGGTCTTGGCCTGGTCGGATGACACAAACGAAGAGCTCGAAGTTGCGGCTATGGCTAACTTAAATCTAATTAAAACCCAAGTCTAAACGACGCCCTAAGGGCTGTATATATGGGGGAACAGAGGGGATTTTCGTGACCCCTTGGAGGTGGGGTCCGAAAACAACCCTAACTCGGTTTCCCCACACATACAGACTCTAAAAACAGCCTATAAGGTGGTATTTCGAAATTACATGGGCCCAGCCCAATATTAAGGTGACGCAGCACCTATAATTGCCCTTGGACGAAAATAATGAAGTGGCATCTCGCGTATTTCGTCCAAGACTTCATGCGCGCCTTATGGTGGCTTCAAAGTGCGATAATCACCACTGGAAGCTCCGCTGTCCTTTCCCGCGCGCGCACCTTCTTCTCCATGCTTGATCCCGCTCCAATGACCATCCTTCTTGTCCATGCGAGGTCCTTCATTCATAAGCAAAACAAAAGTATCTAATTTAGGCAGTATCATATGTTCATGAACAATAGAAGGATTCGTAAGAAACGAAAGTACCTGATAATTTAGTTGACGTGCACGAGCTCTAGTAACTGGTCCAATATGTGTAGTTGGTGAGGATATGGGTGTAACATTAGTAGGGATGTCCTCATCATTATAGGTGCTGCGTCACCTTATTATTGGGCCAGGCCCATGTAATTTCGAAATACACTTAATAGGCTATATTTTAGAGTCCGTATGTGTGGGGAAACCGAGTTAGGGTTGTTTTCGGACCCCTCCTCCAAGGGGCCACGAAATTCCCCTCTGTTCCCCCATATATACAGCCCTTAGGGCGTCGTTTAGACTTGGGTTTTAATTAGATTTAAGTTAGCCATAGCCGCAACTTCGAGCTCTTCGTTTGTGTCATCCGACCAGGCCAAGACCTCATTGGAACCCCAACTTTCGTAATCATTCATCTTATATTAGCAATATCCAGATTGCAATTCTTAATTCTTGCTTGTTCTTCGATTGCTTGCAGGAATTAGACCTTCGTGGTCAGGTTGATCGTGCATCCGCGGGATCAATAACCTCTCGGAGTTGGTTTAGCGATCGCTAAGGCGCAACGTCTTCGCACGTTCGTAGTCGGATCGTGAAAGTCGTCTCCACCATAATCGATCTCCACCATCTCATCGAAACATCGGGACACCTTCGCCTCTATCAAGTGGTATCAGATTTCCAGGTTGCTCGGTGAGATTTACCATTTTTCGTAGTCTAGATTGGTTCTGTTCTTCATACCTACAGTCCACGAAAAAGCCAACAAAAAAAAATTAGGGTTAGATCATCACGTCCCAAGACAGTCCTAGCCTTTTTCCAGTTTTCTTTTCAGTACTTGCTTTGTTGAATTTACGGTTGCATCGTTGTGTCAAGTTGCTGATCTTAGCGTCTAGTTCCCTTAGAGTTTCGAGTTCTGATCACAGTTTGCCACGTCGCCGCCACACAGTAGTCATCCTACCACGTTCCACCAATCCGAGTCTAGATACACCACCACGTTCCGCCAAGCAGAGTCCATATACACCACCACGACCTACCGATCCGAGTTGAGTTCCATCACCCGTTCGGTTTGTGATCTCTCCGTAGCCAGATTAGTTTGAGTTGATTAGAGTCGGATGTCACCAATCTTTGTCGTACGTAGAAGAGGGTGATTTCCAAAAAAAAAAAAGTCTGGCACGCTTTCCAGAGCAGTTTTTAGGCCAAAAATTTCGGGGGTAAAATTTTTTTTGTGCCCATACGTTCCTTAGGTCCAGAAACTCATTTTGAGACGTTCGCCACCATAGTGATTTTTTCGCACTTTTTCAGCCACCGCAGTCCCGCATCGCAAAAAAAAAGAGAAAAAAAAGAGAAAAAAAAAAGAGAAAAAAAAATTCAGAGTGTGCTTCTCAGTTGTTTACGTGCCGCGCCGTGCTTTCGTTGGTGTTTTAGGCTCGCGTCTCTAGTACGGTCTAGCCTAGGATCAGCACAGTACCGACGTTGAGTGTTTATTCAGCTTTGCATCTCTGTTTTTGATAGAGGCGAAGGTGTCCCGATGTTTCGATGAGATGGTGTAGATCGATTATGGTGGCGACGAATTTCACGATCCGACTACGAACGTGCGAAGACGTTGCGCCTTAGCGATCGCTAAACCAACTCCGAGAGGTTATTGATCCCGCGGATGCACGATCAACCTGACCACGAAGGTCTAATTCCTGCAAGCAATCGAAGAACAAGCAAGGACTAAGAATTGCAATCTGGATATTGCGAATATAAGATGAATGATTACGAAAGTTGGGGTTCCAATGAGGTCTTGGCCTGGTCGGATGACACAAACGAAGAGCTCGAAGTTGCGGCTATGGCTAACTTTAATCTAATTAAAAACCCAAGTCTAAACGACGCCCTAAGGGCTGTATATATGGGGGAACAGAGGGGATTTTCGTGACCCCTTGGAGGTGGGGTCCGAAAACAACCCTAACTCGGTTTCCCCACACATACGGACTCTAAAAACAGCCTATAATGTGGTATTTCGAAATTACATGGGCCCAGCCCAATATTAAGGTGACGCAGCACCTATAATTGCTCTTGGACGAAAATAATGAAGTGGCATCTCGTGTATTCCGTCCAAGCCTTCATGCATGCCTTATGGTGGCTTCAACGTGCGAAAATCCCCACTGGAAGCTCCACTGTACTTTCCCCCGCGCGCACCTTCTTCTCCATTCTTGATCCCGCTCCAATGACCATCCTTCTTGTCCATGCTAGGTCCTTCATTCATAAGCAAAACAAAAGTATCTAATTTAGGCAGCATCATATGTTCATGAACAATAGAAGGATTCGCAATAAACGAAAGTACCTGATAATTTAGTTGACGTGCACGTGCTCTAGTAACTGGTCCAGTATGTGTAGTTGGTGATGGTATGGGTGTAACATTAGTAGGGATGTCCTCATCATCCTCCCCTTCTTGAATTGAAGTCGTCCTCGACGGAAGCTCATCGTCTTCTCCCAAATAAGGTTTCAAATCTGCAATGTTAAATGTGGGACTAACCCCAAAATCTGCAGGTAGCTCAAGTTTATATGCATTATCATTAATTTTCTGTAAAACCTTAAAGGGACCATCAGCTCGTGGCATTAGCTTAGACTTGCGCAAATCAGGAAACCTATCTTTACGTAGATGTAACCAAACAAGATCTCCTGGTTCAAACACAACATGGTTTCGACCCCTATCACCAGCAAGCTTGTATCTAGCATTCATGCGCTCAATGTTTTCTTTAGTTAACTCATGCATTTTTAATATCAAATTAGCACGTTGCTTAGCATCAAAATTAACCTTCTCCGAAGATGGAAGAGGCAGCAAATCAATAGGTGCACGAGGTAGAAAACCATAAACAATCTCAAAAGGGCACATTTTAGTGGTAGAATGCACTGAACGATTATAAGCAAATTCAATATGAGGTAAACATTCTTCCCACAGTTTCAAGTTACTTTTTAAAACAGCCCTAAGCATAGTAGACAATGTCCTATTGACCACTTCAGTTTGTCCATCAGTTTGGGGATGACATGTAGTACTAAAAAGTAGTTTAGTCCCCAACTTAGCCCATAAGCATCTCCAAAAATGGCTAAGAAACTTTGTATCACGATCCGAGACAATAGTATTGGGCACACCATGTAAACGAATAATCTCTCCAAAGAATAAATCAGCAACATTAGCAGCATCATCGCTTTTATGACATGGTATAAAATGTGCCATCTTAGAAAATCTATCCACGACAACAAATATGCTATCCCTCCCCTTCTTTGTTCGAGGCAATCCTAAAACAAAGTCCATGGATATGTCCTCCCACGGAACACTAGGTACAGGTAAAGGCATGTATAAACCATGAGGATTGAGTCGTGACTTAGCTTTTTGACATGTAGTGCAGCGAGCAACAAAACGCTCAACATCCCGTCTCATCTTTGGCCAAAAGAAATGTGTAGCAAGTACATCCTCCGTCTTTTTCACGCCAAAATGTCCCATTAATCCTCCTCCATGCGCCTCCTGCAACAACAAAAGACGAATAGAGCTAGCTGGAATGCATAGCTTGTTAGAACGGAACACAAATCCATTATTAAGCACAAACTTGTTCCATGATCTACCCTCTCTACAATTCTGCAATACATCTTTAAATTCCACATCAGTTGCATCTTGTAATAACACACCTCCCAAACCAATCCCACTAGCATCGCATTCAAGCTCAAAAGTCTTATTAAAATCAGGAAGTTGGAGCAAAGGAGCATGTGTTAACTTATCTTTCAATACCGTGAAAGCTTCTTCCTGTGCGGTACCCCAAGTAAAAGGCACATCCTTGCGTGTAAGCTCATTGAGAGGGGCAGCAATGGTGCTGAAATCTCTCACAAAACGCCTATAGAATCCAGCGAGGCCAAGAAAACTCCTCACTTGTGTGACCGTTTTGGGCTGCGGCCAACTCTCAATCGCCTCGATCTTGGCATGATCAACTTCAATTCCCTGCGGAGTAACAACATAGCCAAGAAACGATACTCGGTCGGTGCAAAAGGTGCACTTCCCAAGGTTACCAAATAAACGTGCATTACGTAGAGCAATAAAAACAGCACGTAAATGATCCAAATGTTCCTCCAAAGATTTGCTATAAATCAGTATATCATCAAAATAGACTACCACAAATCGTCCAATGAAAGCACGTAAAACCTCGTTCATTAATCTCATAAAAGTGCTAGGTGCATTAGTTAACCCAAAAGGCATGACTAACCACTCATATAATCCAAACTTAGGTTTAAATGCCGTTTTCCATTCATCCCCTAATTTCATGCGAATTTGATGGTATCCACTACGCAAATCAACTTTGGAAAACATGGTAGAGCCACTTAATTCATCAAGCATATCATCTAACCTAGGAATAGGATGACGATAACGAATAGTAATATTATTAATGGCTCTACAATCAACACACATACGCCAAGTTCCATCCTTTTTAGGCACTAATATAACAGGAACAGCACAAGGACTAAGTGATTCACGTATGTAACCTTTGTCGAGTAGCTCTTGTACTTGACGCTGAATCTCCTTCGTCTCCTCCGGATTGGTACGGTATGGCGCACGGTCGGGCAGCGAAGCACCGGGAATTAAGTCAATCTGATGCTCAATCCCTCGAATAGGTGGTAATCCCGGTGGTACGTCTTGTGGAAAGACGTCAATAAATGCCTGCAAAAGGTCAGTGACAACAGGAGGCAAAGAAGGACGCAATTCCTCAAATGAAAACAAAGCTTCTTTGCACACAAAAGCATAGCACACATATTGACTAACATCCAAATCTGAAATATCAACCTTAGTAGCAAGCAAAGTTGGACTAGTCAATTTAATTTCATTACAAACAGCAGAAGAAGATTTGCTATTAGTCTTATGTTGTTGCTCAAATTCTTTAGCTGCTATCTCATTTTCACTCTTATTTTTCTCCTGTTTAGCTTTACTAGCTCTAGCAAGATCATCTTTCACAATTTGTTCAGGAGACATAGGAAGTAAAGCAATATTTTTATCCTGATGAACCAGAGTAAACTGATTTGTCCTACCATGGTGTACAACATTCCTATCAAATTGCCATGGTCTACCAAGTAAAAGAGAGCATGCTTGCATGGGTACCACATCACAATCAACATAATCAGCATATGCAGCAATGCTAAAGTGCACACGAACAGAACGTGTTACCTTAATCTTACCACTATTGTTAAACCACTGAATATAGTACGGATGGGGGTGTGGTCTTGTGGTGAGAGATAGCTTCTCCACCAACTCCATGCTCGCCAAGTTGTTGCAACTCCCTCCGTCAATGATGATGCGAACCGAACGTTCTTGCACCACTCCCTTTGTGTGGAACAAATTATGCCTCTGGTTTTGCTCGGCCTTCGATACCTGCACACTTAACACACGTTGAGCAACCAAACTAGCATATTTATCTGCATCATCAGGAGTCATATACTCTATATCATGAGCATCATCATGGGCACCCTGTTCCTCATGAGCAATGAGAACTAGAGTCTCCTCATCATAGTCACTCGCTGACTCATACCCACCATCCGCCGTAATAGTCATCACACGCTTGGAGGGACAGTCTTTTGCGAAGTGACCTCCACCTTGGCACCTGCGACATTTAATATCACGATCTCGTGTTTGCCCTGTGGACGCCATGGATGAAGAAGAACTCGCCGCTGGACCACTCTGTGCACCCTTGAATGGTGGCGCTGGCTGTTTTGGTGGCTCCCTGTAAGAATGAGCGGCTGAAGTAGATGGTGGCGCAGCAGGACGTGTGGATGTAGAAGCTCCACGCGATGTCCATGATGTATTTCGTCCTGCAGAAAAGTTAGGTCTCGTAGCGGCCTGTCGATCCTGCACTTCACGTTCAGCTTTACAAGCAAGATGAAACAAACGAGTGATAGTAGCAAAGTCCTTGTATTCTAGAATAGTTTGTATCTCCCTGTTTAAGCCACCCATAAAACGTGCAAGCATAGCTTCATTATCCTCTACTAGGCCACATCTAATCAATCCAGTTTGTAATTCTTGATAATATTCCTCTACAGAATTTTTTCCTTGTCTCAAACGCTGTAATTTTTGTAACAATTCACGTTGATAATAAGGAGGAACCCAGCGAGTACGCATAGCATCTTTTAAAGCAGCCCAAGTAGCTGGAATATTATTAGCATGCAATCTACAATGTTCAGACCACCAAATAGATGCAAAGCCCGTGAATTCACAAACAACAGCAGTAACACGTCTATTCTCAGGATATTGTAAACATGTAAAACGTTGTTCAGTTTCTAACTCCCAAGTAAGATAAGCATCAGGAATATATCTACCCTCAAACGGCTTAAGATTCAATTTAAGTTTAGGCACATGTTCATCATCGCGTACCTGAGGGGGTGGTTGGTGTCGACCGTGGCGAATGTTGGGACGTGGACGTCCAGCTGGCTGCTCATAGGCCGCTTCCTGTTCCACCTCCTCCTCGTAATCACCCTCGTAGTTGTCGTCCTGGACGACGTCAGAAGCAGCAGCAGCAGCAGTAGCAGCAACTGCAGCAGCAGGAGGAGCACCAATACCAGCAGCTTGTCCTCGCGGAAACAGAATACGTCGTGCACGTGGTAGTGGCGGTGGCTGTGGCTGTGCTGAAGGTAGGCGTGCGATCAACTCAGTAAACTTGGCGTCGAGCTTGGTGTCGATCATCTTCTCCACGCCATCAATCGCCTCTGTAAATCTGGTCTCGATGTCCTGCACCTGTTGAGACATCATACGTGCAAATTTATCATGTAGCTCCTTGTTTGTCACGTTCTCCCACTCGGGTGCATCCCACGCCACTTCATCATGTGATCCTGGCATGGTTAGCAGAAATAGAAAACACACAGGAATATGATCCTACTTCTACTAATGGGATGGATGTGGGGTGGTGGAAAGCACAAATCCGTCAAGCTTTTCTTACGTTCTTACCGATTCTTACCTAGTAGCAGGTGGTGATGTACAACCAACGGGTCAAAACTCTCAGAGATATGGTAGAGCGATGGCCAGGAGGTGTCAAAACGCACGATGTAGGATATATGTGGAGCTGTAGGTAGGCTTGACAAATATGGTAGCAAAAAGATCAACAGTAATTAAAACAGAGATGCAAAGCTGAATAAACACTCAACGTCGGTACTGTGCTGATCCTAGGCTAGACCGTACTAGAGACGCGAGCCTAAAACACCAACGAAAGCACGGCGCGGCACGTAACAACTGTGAAGCACACTCTGAATTTTTTTTTTCTCTCTCTTTTTTTTTTTCTCTTTTTTTTTTTTTTGCGATGCGGGACTGCGGTGGCTGAAAAAGTGCGAAAAAATCACTATGGTGGCGAACGTCTGAAAACGAGTTTCTGGACCTAAGGAACGTATGGGCACGAAATTTTTTTACCCCTGAAAATTTTGGCCTAAAAACTGCTCTGAAAAGCGTGGCAGACTTTTTTTTTTTTTTTTTTTGAAAATCACCCTCTTCTACGTACGACAAAAGATTGGTGAAATCCGACTCTAATCAAATCAAAACTATTCTGGCTACGGAGAGATCACAAACCGTACTGATGGTGGAACTCAACTCGGACTCGTGAGACGTGGTGGTGTATATGGACTCTGCTTGGCGGAACGTGGTGGTGTATCTGGACTCGGATTGGCGGAACGTGGTAGGATGACTACTGGTGCGGCGGCGACGTGGCAAACTGTGATCAGAACTCGAAACTCTAAGGGAACTAGACGCTAAGATCAGCAACTTGGCACAACGATGCAACCGTAAATTCAACAAAGCAAGCTACTGTAAAGAAAACTGGACAAAGGCTCGGACTGTTTTGGGACGTGATGATCTAACCCTAAATTTTTTTTTGGCTTTTTCGTGGACTGTAGGTATGAAGAACAGAAACAATCTAGACTACGAAAAATTGGTAAATCTCACCGATCAACCTGGAAATCTGATACCACTTGATAGAGGCGAAGGTGTCCCGATGTTTCGATGAGATGGTGTAGATCGATTATGGTGGAGACGACTTTCACGATCCGACTACGAACGTGCGAAGACGTTGCGCCTTAGCGATCGCTAAACCAACTCCGAGAGGTTATTGATCCCGCGGATGCACGATCAACCTGACCACGAAGGTCTAATTCCTGCAAGCAATCGAAGAACAAGCAAGAACTAAGAATTGCAATCTGGATATTGCGAATATAAGATGAATGATTACGAAAGTTGGGGTTCCAATGAGGTCTTGGCCTGGTCGGATGACACAAACGAAGAGCTCGAAGTTGCGGCTATGGCTAACTTTAATCTAATTAAAAACCCAAGTCTAAACGACGCCCTAAGGGCTGTATATATGGGGGAACAGAGGGGATTTTCGTGACCCCTTGGAGGTGGGGTCCGAAAACAACCCTAACTCGGTTTCCCCACACATACGGACTCTAAAAACAGCCTATAATGTGGTATTTCGAAATTACATGGGCCCAGCCCAATATTAAGGTGACGCAGCACCTATAATTGCTCTTGGACGAAAATAATGAAGTGGCATATCGTGTATTCCGTCCAAGCCTTCATGCATGCCTTATGGTGGCTTCAACGTGCGAAAATCCCCACTGGAAGCTCCACTGTACTTTCCCCCGCGCGCACCTTCTTCTCCATTCTTGATCCCGCTCCAATGACCATCCTTCTTGTCCATGCTAGGTCCTTCATTCATAAGCAAAACAAAAGTATCTAATTTAGGCAGCATCATATGTTCATGAACAATAGAAGGATTCGCAATAAACGAAAGTACCTGATAATTTAGTTGACGTGCACGTGCTCTAGTAACTGGTCCAGTATGTGTAGTTGGTGATGGTATGGGTGTAACATTAGTAGGGATGTCCTCATCAGTTTTGATTACTGTTGAGCTTTTGCTACCATACTTGTCAGCCTTCCTACAGCTCCACATATATTCTACATCGTGCGTTTTGACACCTCCTGGCCATCGCTCTACCACATCTCTGAGAGTTTTGACCCGTTGGTTGTACATCACCACCTGCTGCTAGGTAAGAATCGGTAAGAACGAAAGAAAAGCTTGACGGATTTGTGCTTTCCACCACCCCACATCCCATTAGTAGAAGTAGGATCATATTTCTGTGTGTTTTCTATTTCTGCTAACCATGCCAGGATCCCATGATGAAGTGGCGCGGGATGCACCCGATTGGGAGAATATGACAAACAAAGCGTTACATGATAAATTTGCACAAATGATGTCTAAACAGGTGAATGACATCGAGAACAGATTTACAGAGGTGATTGATGGTGTGGAGAAGATGATCGACACCAAGCTCGACGCCAAGTTTACTGAGTTGCTCGCACGCCTACCTGCACAGCCTACGGCCGCTCCAGCACAGCCACCGCCACCACGACGTGCACGACGTATTCTGTTTCCGGGCAGACAAGCTGCTGCTGCTCCTGCGGCTGCTGCAGTTGCTGCTACTGCTGCTACTTCTGACGTCGGCCAGGACGACAACTACGAGGGTGATTACGAGGAGGAGGTGGAACAGGAAGCGGCCTATGAGCAGCCAGCTGGGCGTCCACGTCCCAACATTCGCCACGGTCGACACCAACCACCCCCTCAGGTACGCGATGATGAACATGTGCCTAAACTTAAATTGAATCTTAAGCCGTTTGAGGGTAGATATATTCCTGATGCTTATCTTACTTGGGAGTTCGAAACTGAACAACGCTTTACATGTTTACAATATCCTGAGAATAGACGTGTTACTGCTGCTGTTTGTGAATTCACGGGTTTTGCATCTATTTGGTGGTCTGAACATTGTAGATTGCATGCTAATAATATTCCAGCTACTTGGGCTGCTTTAAAAGATGCTATGCGTACTCGCTGGGTTCCTCCTTATTATCAACGTGAATTGCTACAAAAATTACAGCGTTTGAGACAAGGAAAAAATTCTGTAGAGGAATATTATCAAGAATTACAAACTGGATTGATTAGATGTGGCCTAGTAGAGGATAATGAAGCTATGTTTGCACGTTTTATAGGTGGCTTAAACAGGGAGATACAAACTATTCTAGAATACAAGGACTATGCTACTATTACTCGTTTGTTTCATCTTGCTTGTAAAGCTGAACGTGAAGTGCTGGATCGACAGGCCGCTACGAGACTTAACTTTTCTGCAGGACGAAATACATCATGGACATCGCGTGGACCTTCTACATCCACACGTCCTGCTGCACCACCATCTACTTCAACCGCTCATTCTTACAGGGAGCCACCAAAACAGCCAGCGCCACCATTCAAGGGTGCACAGAGTGGTCCAGCAGCGAGTTCTTCTTCATCCATGGCTTCCACAGGGCAAACACGAGATCGTGATATTAAATGTCGCAGGTGCCAAGGTGGAGGTCACTTCGCAAAAGACTGTCCCTCCAAGCGTGTGATGATTATTACGGCGGATGGTGGGTATGAGTCAGCGAGCGACTATGATGAGGAGACTTTAGTTCTCATTGCTCACGAGGAACAGGGTGCCCATGATGATGCTCATGATATAGAGTATATGGCTCCTGATGATGCAGATCAATATGCTAGTTTGGTTGCTCAACGTGTGTTAAGTGTGCAGGTATCGAAGGCCGAGCAAAACCAGAGGCATAATTTGTTCCACACAAAGGGAGTGGTGAAAGAACGTTCGGTTCGCATCATCATTGACGGAGGGAGTTGCAACAACTTGGCGAGCATGGAGTTGGTGGAGAAGCTATCTCTCACCACAAGACCACACCCCCATCCGTACTATATTCAGTGGTTTAACAATAGTGGTAAGATTAAGGTCACGCGTTCTGTTCGTGTGCACTTTAGCATTGCTGCATATGTTGATTATGTTGATTGTGATGTGGTACCCATGCAAGCATGCTCTCTTTTACTTGGTAGACCATGGCAATTTGATAGGAATGTTGTACACCATGGTAGGACAAATCAGTTTACTCTGGTTCATCAGGATAAAACTATTGCTTTACTTCCTATGTCTCCTGAACAAATTGTGAAAGATGATCTTGCTAGAGCTAGTAAAGCTAAACAGGAGAAAAATAAGAGTGAAAATGAGATAGCAGCTAAAGAATTTGAGCAACAACATAAGACTACTAGCAAATCTTCTTCTGCTGTTTCTAATGAAATTAAATTGACTAGTCCAACTTTGCTTGCTACTAAGGTTGATATTTCGGATTTGGATGTTAGTCAATATGTGTGCTATGCTTTTGTGTGCAAAGAAGCTTTGTTTTCATTTGAGGAATTGCCTCCTTCTTTGCCTCCTGTTGTCACTGACCTTTTGCAGGAGTTTATTGACGTCTTTCCACAAGACGTACCACCGGGATTACCACCTATTCGAGGGATTGAGCATCAGATTGACTTAATTCCCGGTGCTTCACTGCCCAACCGTGCGCCATACCGTACCAATCCGGAGGAGACGAAGGAGATTCAGCGTCAAGTACAAGAGCTACTCGACAAAGGTTACATACGTGAATCCCTTAGTCCTTGTGCTGTTCCTGTTATTTTAGTGCCTAAAAAGGATGGAACTTGGCGGTGCTTCGCTTGATTGTAGAGCCATTAATAATATTACTATTCGTTATCGTCATCCTATTCCTAGGTTAGATGATATGCTTGATGAATTAAGTGGCTCTACCATGTTTTCCAAAGTTGATTTGCGTAGTGGATACTATCAAATTCGCATGAAATTAGGAGATGAATGGAAAACGGCATTTAAAACTAAGTTTGGATTATATGAGTGGTTAGTCATGCCTTTTGGGTTAACTAATGCACCTAGCACTTTCATGAGATTAATGAACGAGGTTTTACGTGCTTTCATTGGACGATTTGTGGTAGTCTATTTTGATGATATACTGATTTATAGCAAATCTTTGGAGGAACATTTGGATCATTTACGTGCTGTTTTTATTGCTCTACGTAATGCACGTTTATTTGGTAACCTTGGGAAGTGCACCTTTTGCACCGACCGAGTATCGTTTCTTGGCTATGTTGTTACTCCGCAGGGAATTGAAGTTGATAAAGCCAAGATCGAGGCAATTGAGAGTTGGTCGCAGCCCAAAACGGTCACACAAGTGAGGAGTTTTCTTGGCCTCGCTGGATTCTATAGGCGTTTTGTGAGAGATTTCAGCACCATTGCTGCCCCTCTCAATGAGCTTACACGCAAGGATGTGCCTTTTACTTGGGGTACCGCACAGGAAGAAGCCTTCACGGTATTGAAAGATAAGTTAACACATGCTCCTTTGCTCCAACTTCCTGATTTTAATAAGACTTTTGAGCTTGAATGCGATGCTAGTGGTATTGGTTTGGGAGGTGTGTTATTACAAGATGCTAAACCTGTTGCATACTTTTCTGAAAAATTGAGTGGGCCTAGTCTGAACTATTCTACTTATGATAAGGAATTATATGCTCTTGTTCGGACATTAGAAACTTGGCAACATTATTTATGGCCCAAAGAATTTGTTATACATTCTGATCATGAATCTTTGAAACACATAAGAAGCCAAGCAAAACTTAATCGTAGACATGCTAAGTGGGTTGAATTTATTGAGACTTTCCCTTATGTCATTAAACACAAGAAGGGGAAAGATAATATTATTGCTGATGCTTTGTCTCGTCGTTATACTATGCTTTCACAACTTGACTTCAAGATATTCGGTTTAGAGACACTCAAAGATCAATATGTACATGATGCGGAATTTAAAGATGTATTGCAGAATTGTAGAGCGGGTAGAACATGGAACAAGTTTGTGCTTCATGATGGTTTTGTGTTCCGTTCTAACAAGCTATGCATTCCAGCTAGCTCTATTCGTCTTTTGTTGTTGCAGGAGGCGCATGGAGGAGGATTAATGGGACATTTTGGCGTGAAGAAGACGGAGGACGTACTTGCTACACATTTCTTTTGGCCAAAGATGAGACGGGATGTTGAGCGTTTTGTTGCTCGCTGCACTACATGTCAAAAAGCTAAGTCACGACTCAATCCTCATGGTTTATACATGCCTTTACCTGTACCTAGTGTTCCGTGGGAGGACATATCCATGGACTTTGTTTTAGGCTTGCCTCGAACACAGAAGGGGAGGGATAACATATTTGTTGTCGTGGATAGATTTTCTAAGATGGCACATTTTATACCATGTCATAAAAGCGATGATGCTGCTAATGTTGCTGATTTATTCTTTCGAGAGATTATTCGCTGACATGGTGTGCCCAATACTATTGTCTCGGATCGTGATACTAAGTTTCTTAGCCATTTTTGGAGATGCTTATGGGCTAAGTTGGGGACTAAACTACTTTTTAGTACTACATGTCATCCCCAAACTGATGGACAAACTGAAGTAGTCAATAGGAGTTTGTCTACTATGCTTAGGGCTGTTTTAAAGAGTAACTTAAAAATGTGGGAAGAATGTTTACCTCATATTGAATTTGCTTATAATCGTTCGTTTCATTCTACCACTAAAATGTGCCCTTTTGAGATTGTTTATGGTTTTCTACCTCGTGCACCTATTGATTTGCTTCCTCTTCCATCTTCGGAGAAGGTTAATTTTGATGCTAAGCAACGTGCTGAATTGATATTAAAAATGCATGAGTTAACTAAAGAAAACATTGAGAAAATGAATGCTAGATACAAGCTTGCTGGTGATAAGGGTAGGAAGCATGTTGTGTTCGAACCAGGAGATCTTGTTTGGTTACATCTACGTAAAGATAGGTTTCCTGATTTGCGCAAGTCTAAGTTAATGCCACGAGCTGATGGTCCCTTTAAGGTTTTACAGAAAATTAACGATAATGCATATAAACTTGACCTACCTGCAGATTTGAAACCTTATTTGGGAGAAGATAATGAGCTTCCGTCGAGGACGACTTCAATTCAAGAAGGGGAGGATGATGAGGACATCTCTACTAATGTTACACCCACATCTTCACCAACTACACATACTGGACCAGTTACTAGAGCACGCGCACGTCAACTAAATTATCAGGTACTTTCGTTTCTTGCGAATCCTTCTAATGTTCAGGAACATATGATGCTGCCTAAATTAGATACTTTTGTTTGTCTTATGAATGAAGGACCTAGAATGGATAAGAAGAATGGTCATTGGAGCGGGATCAAGCATGGAGAAGGAGGTGTGCGCGCGGGAAAGGACAATGGAGCTTCCAGTGGTGATTTTCGCACTTTGAGGCCACCATAAGGCGTGCATGAAGACCTGGACGAGAGACACAAGACGCCACATTAATATTTTCGTCCAAGGGTTATTATAGGTGCTGCGTCACCTTATTATTGGGCCAGGCCCATGTAATTTCGAAATACACTTAATAGGCTATATTTTAGAGTCCGTATGTGTGGGGAAACCGAGTTAGGGTTGTTTTCGGACCCCTCCTCCAAGGGGACACGAAATTCCCCTCTGTTCCCCCATATATACAGCCCTTAGGGCGTCGTTTAGACTTGGGTTTTAATTAGATTTAAGTTAGCCATAGCCGCAACTTCGAGCTCTTCGTTTGTGTCATCCGACCAGGCCAAGACCTCATTGGAACCCCAACTTTCGTAATCATTCATCTTATATTAGCAATATCCAGATTGCAATTCTTAGTTCTTGCTTGTTCTTCGATTGCTTGCAGGAATTAGACCTTCGTGGTCAGGTTGATCGTGCATCCGTAGGATCAATAACCTCTCGGAGTTGGTTTAGCGATCGCTAAGGCGCAACGTCTTCGCACGTTCGTAGTCGGATCGTGAAAGTCGTCTCCACCATAATCGATCTCCACCATCTCATCGAAACATCGGGACACCTTCGCCTCTATCATGATGCCATGGTCGGAGATGCCGTGTGCATGACGCACGGGTCGACCAAAGTTGGCGCCTTGCTCTCTGTCAGTCTGAAGAGTTTGCGACCTCGCCGCAGTGCTTATCCTGTGAAGATTTCCGGCGAGGTTGAAGGGAGATGGTGGCCATAGAGTGCACCGTCGTGTAGAGCGAGGTTCCCTTTCGGGTTCCCCAATGGTAGCTCGCGTGGAGGTGGCCAGTGCTTGAGGTGAGGCTCGTCGGAAGTTGTCGTCGCGTTGGGTGCAGTCACTGTCGACGTTTTCTTCAGTGTGCGCATGGTTCAGTTCAGAAGGCTGTCGCCTTGGGCCCGAGAGGAGAAGAAGCAGGCCTTGGGCCCAGATCCAGCCGGGTTCACAACCCCTTTTTCTTTTTCTGTTGATTTTTTGTCTCTAGCAGGCTGGGCCTGGCCCAAGTGGCCCTGGTCCAGTGGCCCTGCGCATGGGCTGAGGGAGAGAGAGAAGATGAGGTGGGCCTGGCGCCCGAGGGCATCCCAGCAGGCCAGTGCCCCTCTTCTTTTCTTTTTCTTTTGTTTTCTTTTTCCAAATTCTTTTCAAATTCAAATTCTTTTCTGAATTTGAATTTCAAATTGCTCTCTGCCCCAAACATGTATTTCAATATATGAATTTGGGGTAGTTTTGGCCACTGATCACAGTGGTGATGTCCTTTTAACATTTTGCCCCCTCTAAATTTTTGAGTGATTGTAATTTGCAAAGAAGCCCCTCATTTCTTTTGAATTTGCAAAGTGTTTTGCAAATTTAAAGTGTGGCATGCCATATATGGTTTTGGGGTAGAAAAAATCAGGGAATTTAATGGTTATGTCCATTTGGTGTTTTGTACAACTCAAATGGACATGGTGTAAACACTTGACCATCTCAATTTTTCCTTGCCCTTTTTACTTGCATTCCTTTCAACTTTAGTGCATGTTGAATCTTGTTCATCTGATCAGTCAAGTTCTGTTCCATGTTGATAGAGGCGAAGGTGTCCCGATGTTTCGATGAGATGGTGGAGATCGATTTTGGTGGAGTAGACTTTCACGACCCGACTACGAACGTGCGAAGACGTTGCGCCTTAGCAATCGCTAAACCAACTCCGAGAGGTTATTGATCCCGCGGATGCACGATCAACCTGACCACGAAGGTCAATTCCTGCAAGCAATCGAAGAACAAGCAAGAACTAAGAATTGCAATCTGGATATTGCGAATATAAGATGAAAGATTAACAGAAGTTGGGGTTCCAATGCGGTCTTGGCCTGGTCGGACGACACAAACGAAGAACTCGAAGTTGCGGCTATGGCTAACTTAAATCTAATTAAAACCCAAGTCTAAACGATGCCCTAAGGGCTGTATATATGGGGGAACAGAGGGGAATTTCGTGGCCCCTTGGAGGAGGGGTCCGAAAACAACCCTAACTCGGTTTCCCCACACATACGGACTCTAAAAAATAGCCTATTAAGTGTATTTCGAAAATACATGGGCCTGGCCCAATAATAAGGTGACGCAGCACCTATAATAACTCTTGGACGAAAATATTAATGTGGCATCTTGTGTCTCTCGTCCAAGTCTTCATGCGCGCCTTATGGTGGCTTCAAAGTGCGATAATCACCACGGGAAGCTCCGCTGTCCTTTCCCGCGCGCGCACCTTCTTCTCCATGCTTGATCCCGCTCCAATGACTATCCTTCTTGTCCATGCTAGGTCCTTCATTCATAAGACAAACAAAAGTATCTAATTTAGGCAGCATCATATGTTCTTGAATATTAGAAGGATTCGCAAGAAACGAAAGTACCTGATAATTTAATTGACGTGTGCGTGCTCTAGTAACTGGTCCATTATGTGTAGTTTGTGAAGATGTGGGTGTAACATTAGTAGAGATGTCCTCATCACATGTTGTCTTCAAAATATTTGCAATCTCAAACCAGCCCCTAGCATATTGTCATATGCAATGTGGCTGGAACCGTTTCTTCTGTTGTACCTTCCCGGTGTCAAATTCACCGACACTTATCCGTCTCCGGAATCGTTAGTTTATTTTACGGCGCTTTACTTTGATAACTTGTTAATTGTTGTTATTTTTCATGCCATGCCATGTTGCCTTGTTATTTACACCAAAAATTAAGGCTATGACCAAAGCCATAAAAATATAAGAAATTGCATATGAAGTTGTTGACGTGTCGTCAACACCTCCATCTAAATTTGACTAGCTCGGGTCACACCATGTCTTTAAACTTGATCATCTCATCCATGCTTGAGCTTTGTTGATCTCGATGTTTACTGTGTGCTTTTCTTGACGGTAACTTACGTTAGCACCTGAGACTGCCGAGGAGACTTACGTGGAGGTTTTCGACACCGAGCCCGAGGACCCTGCTACGTCTGCTCCGTCGACCGATTAGCCAGGCAAGGGGAAGATCTATACCATTACATTATAAATTTCTACCTACCTGCCTAGTTGTAGTCTAGAACGATTGTTTGATCCTATCCACCTTGCTTATGCCACAATCAAAACCAAACAGGCCATGATCCCGACATCCCAGCAAAACATTGTATTGCTAAGTTACCACTGCTCAGCCATTGCTTAGTATGATTAGGAAAAACTTGCTGCTTACCCTATGCTATGGTTGGGATATCATGTTAATAAAGAAGTTGGTTGATATTTATTATTATGATGTTAATCTATATTTGACGAAGGGTGGGAGACCGGGATGTTCCGGCCAGGTGCTTTATTCCATTCGAGTCACCTAGGTCCCGAGTTCCGGGTATTGTGTTTCTTGACGAGCGTGTCTAATCGTGTGTGGAATTCTATGGGGTCCCCTTGTCTTACGTACCTAGCTTCAAACAGTTCTAGTGGTGGCCCAAGCTGATTTACTATTTGCAAACGTGTGTGTGCTAGGTTGGTACCCCAGCAGTTTTCGAAACAACCCGGGCCAGCGGAGACATGGTTTCTCTTGTTGGTCCAAACCTGGTAGCTAGGGGGTTGTCCACATATGTTTGGGCAACTAACCCGACCTCGTCCAAACGGTAGAGGCCGATTCGAGAGCGCGACCTGCTTTTGAGTTGGATGTCGACTCACCGGGGGCCACCCGGAATTGGCTGTTGTTAGTTAGAGGGACTCTGACGTTCCGGAGTTTCAGGCGTTTACCTAGCTGTAAGGCCCGATATGCAGTATTGTTCCAGATCTAAATGTTTCCATCCAGATCCGGGGACGAAGCACATATCGGTCCCACCGCGACATATGACATAGCCATATGCCCCGGATTTCCAACAGTATATCACAACATTACAGATACAAGGATACAACATCTCATACAATCGGCATACAACTGCCTTACATACAATACAACAGCGGAAGATACATGTCTGAGTACAGACTACAAGCAAGTTCCTAGTGGCAAAGAGAAAAACATCGATCCCCATAACCACACGGGTCCAGGCCCTCCGCCGGGATCCGCCTAACTAGTCATCGTCGAGTCTCCACGTGAAACGTCAATTACCATACCTATTGTCGATCAGAACCCTGAATGGAGTTTGGGGGTAGTATCATGTGTACAGAGGTACTCAGCATCCAACTGTAGTGGTCAACTGACCCAGCAAGGACTTCATCACTTGTCATTCTAGGACAACTAGTAGTTTACGGTAAGGAATGGGTAAGTGGTGAGGTTGCTGCCGCACTAGCATTTATGAAGTGGCTAACGATCTAGAGAGTAAGATAAGAAGCCAAGCATTCGATGAGGAATCGCCTCCAACAAGTCTTGCTATCAACTACTTAGGCAAACTACAGATTAACAACATCAACATGGCCTCAAATAAAAATGCTCACAAAAGATGGATTGAATTACACACAATTCTAAGCAATTTTCCTTTTGGGCGCAACGTCATCCGAGCTACGGTTCACTCGCATATCTACTTGTAAAATTGAATCAGCAGCACATATTTTCCAGACTTATTAAAAATAACAGGGGTTAGCCAGGAAAAAAAGGCCTCACCCTAGCGGGCCGAGGCCCAGCTGGCGGCTGGAGAGGCCTGGTGGAGGAGGTGGGCCGCAGGCCCACGATGGCGGTTGGGCTGCTGGGCCGGGCGCCTCCCGATCCCGATTCGGGACGGCCGTGGCGGCGCTCCGGCCACCGGCGGCTGGCGGCGCGGGTCGCCGGCGAGAGGCGCGGCGCTGGCAGGCGGGAACGGGACCGCGACGGTAGGCGGCGTACTGAGCCGGGCGGGTCCAGTGGAGAGGGCGGCGGCGCGGCTCGTCTTGTGCTGTTTTCGCGACGGTGATCGGGTGAAACCCGGTGTTGCAAAGGTCGAGTGTCAGGGTGGCAAGGGTCAGTCTCCGTCTGGTACGAGATAAGAGGGGGGAAATAATCGCCGATCGATAAATCGGGGATGCAAACATCGCAAACAAATCAGAAAATCAAACAATTCACACCGAAAACAAATTTTTTAATTTTTCTAAAATCTAGGCTGTTACAATACAACACCACCAACAAGGGATCTCGTCCCGAGATCCAGGACGATCCGGGGGAGAGGGGGGAAGAGAAAAGAGAGTCGACAATCTTCAACACCGCCAACAAGGGACTCTGCTCCATGTCGACATCGAACTTCGGTCGAGATAAATTTTCCGCAGAGAGACGGCAACGTCGGAAAACGAAACCATCGGGAGATCAAGAGGAAGAACGATAGTTGAAAGCGATGATCAAAGGAAGCATTCTCACTGAAATCGTGAGGATACTGGGCAAGAGAACTGAAGTCAACAGACAAACAAGATGTAAACCAGAGTCGGACAGACTAATGGTACTACATGATTTCCCAACCTGAGATCGAAATCGAGACAATACACCGCGAGCAGAGCATTGTAACTATTCTGAACTCCACACTCTCGAGATCCTAATGTTTTGAAGGGATAAGGCAAAAATTAAAACACTTACGACACTTGTCCTGACCAGAGCTGGGGTAAGGAGTAAAAAGGTTCCTACTCTCCGATAACTAACTCAGTAACTACAAAGTATTTTTTTGTCTAGACTCAATTTCGACCAGAGAAGGGATCCTACGGTCCGCAAGGCTCTGATACCAAGTTGTAAGGCCCGATATGCGGTACTGTTCCAGATCTAAATGTTTCCATCCAGATCCGGGGACGAAGCACATATCGGTCCCACCGCGACATATGACATAGCCATATGCCCCGGATTTCCAACATGATATCACAACATTACAGATACAAGGATACAACATCTCATACAATCGGCATACAACTGCCTTAAATACAATACAACAGCGGAAGATACATGTCTGGGTACAGACTACAAGCAAATGCCTAGTGGCAAAGAGAAAAACATCGATCCACATAACCACACGGGTCCAGGCCCTCCGCCGGGATCCGCCTAACTAGTCATCGTCGAGTCTCCACGTGAAACGTCGATCACCATACCTGTTGTCGATCAGAACCCTGAAAAGAGTTTGGGGTAGTATCATGAGTACAGAGGTACTCAGCATCCAACTGTAGTGGTCAACTGACCCAGCAAGGACTTCATCACTCGTCATTCTAGGAAAACTAGTAGTTTACGGTAAGGAATGGGTAAGTGGTGAGGTTGCTGTCGCACTAGCATTTATGAAGTGGCTAACGATCTAGAGAGTAAGATAAGAAGCCAAGCATTCGATGAGGAATCGCCTCCAACAAGTCTTGTTATCAACTACTTACGCAAACATAACACCTATTCTATCCTTGTCCTCCTCTTCGCATCCCGACGAAGAAGAAGCAGTCAAGGCACACACACGTTGATCAAGTTATATTAAGATTATCTCAGTTGTTGTTGTCTATGAACAAGGAGTAGGTCTCAAGTCGTCCATAACCGTGGACACGGCTTCTCGAATTTTTTTAACCTTGCAAGGGTGTACCAACTGCCCATTACAAGGCTCCGCACGCACGCCCGTCACTCTCAGTTGCTGATGAGGACATCCCTACTAATGTTACACCCATATCCTCACCAACTACACATATTGGACCAGTTACTAGAGCTCGTGCACGTCAACTAAATTATCAGGTACTTTCGTTTCTTGCGAATCCTTCTATTGTTCATGAACATATGATGCTGCCTAAATTAGATACTTTTGTTTTGCTTATGAATGAAGGACCTAGCATGGACAAGAAGGATGGTCATTGGAGCGGGATCAAGCATGGAGAAGAAGGTGCGCGCGCGGGAAAGGACAGCGGAGCTTCCAGTGGTGATTATCGCACTTTGAAGCCACCATAAGGCGCGCATGAAGTCTTGGACGAAATACGCGAGATGCCACTTCATTATTTTCGTCCAAGGGCAATTATAGGTGCTGCGTCACCTTAATATTGGGCTGGGCCCATGTAATTTCGAAATACCACCTTCTAGGCTGTTTTTAGAGTCCGTATGTGTGGGGAAACCGAGTTAGGGTTGTTTTCGGACCCCACCTCCAAGGGGTCACGAAAATCCCCTCTGTTCCCCCATATATACAGCCCTTAGGGCGTCGTTTAGACTTGGGTTTTAATTAGATTTAAGTTAGCCATAGCCGCAACTTCGAGTTCTTCGTTTGTGTCGTCCGACCAGGCCAAGACCGCATTGGAACCCCAACTTCTGTTAATCTTTCATCTTATATTCGCAATATCCAGATTGCAATTCTTAGTTCTTGCTTGTTCTTCGATTGCTTGCAGGAATTGACCTTCGTGGTCAGGTTGATCGTGCACCCGCGGGATCAATAACCTCTCGGAGTTGGTTTAGCGATCGCTAAGGCGCAACGTCTTCGCACGTTCGTAGTCGGGTCGTGAAAGTCTACTCCACCAAAAATCGATCTCCACCATCTCATCGAAACATCGGGACACCTTCGCCTCTATCAAGTGGTATCAGATTTCCAGGTTGCTCGGTGAGATTTATCAGTTTTCGCAGTCTAGATTGGTTTTGTTTTTCATACCTACAGTCCACGAAAAAGCCAACAAAAAAAAATTAGGGTTAGATCATCACGTCCCAAAACAGTCCGAGCCTTTGTCCAGTTTTCTTTACAGTAGTTTGCATTGTTGAATTTGCGGTTGCATCGTTGTGTCGAGTTGCTGATCTTAGCGTCTAGTTACCTTAGAGTTTCGAGTTCTGATCACAGTTTTGTCACGCCGCCGCCGAACAGTAGTACACCACCACGTTCCGCCAATCCGAGTCCAGATACACCACCACGTTCCGCCAAGCAGAGTCCATACACACCACCACAACCTACCGATCCGAGTCTAGTTCCATCACCCGTTCGGTTTGTGATATCTCCGTAGCCAGAATAGTTTTGAGTTGATTAGAGTCGGATTTCACCAATCTTTTGTCGTACGTAGAAGAGGGTGATTTCCAAAAAAAAAAAAAAAAAAAAAAAAAGTCTGGCACGCTTTCCAGAGCAGTTTTTAGGCCAGAAATTTCAGGGGTAAAAAAATTTCGTGCCCATACGTTCCTTAGGTCCAGAAACTCGTTTTGAGACGTTCGCCACCATAGTGATTTTTTCGCACTTTTTCAGCCCCCGCAGTCCCGCATCGCCAAAAAAAAAAAAAAGCAAAAAAAAAAAAAAAAAAAAAAGAGAAATTTTTTTTTTCAGAGTGTGCTTCACAGTTGTTACGTGCCGCGCCGTGCTTTCGTTGGTGTTTTAGGCTCGCGTCTCTAGTACGGTCTAGCCTAGGATCAGCACAGTACCGAGGTTGAGTGTTTATTCAACTTTGCATCTCTGTTTTGATTACTGTTGAGCTTTTTGCTACCATATTTGTCAAACCTACCTACAGCTCCACATATATTCTACTTCGTGCGGTTGACACCTCCTGGCCATCGCTCTACCACATCTCTGAGAGTTTTGACCCGTTGGTTGTACATCACCACCTGCTGCTAGGTAAGAATCGGTAAGAACTGAAGAAAAGCTTGACGGATTTGTGCTTTCCACCACCCCACATCCCCTTAGTCGAAGTAGGATCATACTTCTGTGTGTTTTCTATTTCTGCTAACCATGCCAGGATCCCATGATGAAGTGGCGCGGGATGCACCTGATTGGGAGAATATGACAAACAAAGCATTACATGATAAATTTGCACAAATGATGTCTGAACAGGTGAATGACATCGAGAACAGATTTACAGAGGCGATTGATGGTGTGGAGAAGATGATCGACACCAAGCTCGACGCCAAGTTTACTGAGTTGCTCGCACGCTTACCTATACAGCCTGCGGCCGCTCCAGCACAGCCACCGCCACCACGACGTGCACGACGTATTCTGTTTCCGGGCGGACAAGCTGCTGGTGCTCCTGCTGCTGCTGCAGTTACTGCTGCTGCTGCCTCTGACGTCGGCCAGGACGACAACTACGAGGGTGATTACGAGGAGGAGGTGGAATAAGAAGCGGCCTATGAACAGCCAGCTGGACGTCCACGTCCCAACATTCGCCACGGTCGACACCAACCACCCCCTCAGGTACGCGATGATGAACATGTGCCTAAACTTAAATTGAATCTTAAGCCGTTTGAGGGTAGATATATTCCTGATGCTTATCTTACTTGGGAGTTAGAAACTGAACAACGCTTTACATGTTTACAATATCCTGAGAATAGACGTGTTACTACTGCTGTTTGTGAATTCACGGGTTTTGCATCTATTTGGTGGTCTGAACATTGTAGATTGCATGCTAATAATATTCCAGCTACTTGGGCTTCTTTAAAAGATGCTATGCGTACTCGCTGGGTTCCTCCTTATTATCAACGTGAATTGCTACAAAAATTACAGCGTTTGAGACAAGGAAAAAATTCTGTAGAGGAATATTATCAAGAATTACAAACTGGATTGATTAGATGTGGCCTAGTAGAGGATAATGAAGCTATGTTTGCACGTTTCATAGGTGGCTTAAACAGGGAGATACAAACTATTCTAGAATACAAGGACTATGCTACTATTACTCGTTTGTTTCATCTTGCTTGTAAAGCTGAACGTGAAGTGCAGGATCGACAGGCCGCTACGAGACCTAACTTTTCTGCAGGACGAAATACATCATGGACATCGCGTGGACCTTCTACATCCACACGTCCTGCTGCTCCACCCTCTACTTCAGCCGCTCATTCTTACAGGGAGCCACCAAAACAGTCAGCGCCACCATTCAAGGGTGCACAGAGTGGTCCAGCGGCGAGTTCTTCTTCATCCATGGCTTCCACAGGGCAAACACGAGATCGTGATATTAAATGTCGCAGGTGCCAAGGTGGAGGTCACTTCGCAAAAGACTGTCCCTCCAAGCGTGTGATGATTATTACGGCGGATGGTGGGTATGAGTCAGCAAGTGACTATGATGAGGAGACTTTAGTTCTCATTGCTCATGAGGAACAGGGTGCCCATGATGATGCTCATGATATGGAGTATATGGCTCCTGATGATGCAGATAAATATGCTAGTTTGGTTGCTCAACGTGTGTTAAGTGTGCAGGTAACGAAGGCTGAGCAAAACCAGAGGCATAATTTGTTCCACACAAAGGGAGTGGTGAAAGAACGTTCGGTTCGCATCATCATTGACGGAGGGAGTTGCAACAACTTGGCTAGCATGGAGTTGGTGGAGAAGCTATCTCTCACCACAAGACCACACCCCCATCCGTACTATATTCAGTGGTTTAACAATAGTGGTAAGATTAAGGTAACGCGTTCTGTTCGTGTGCACTTTAGCATTGCTGCATATGCTGATTATGTTGATTGTGATGTGGTACCCATGCAAGCATGCTCTCTTTTACTTGGTAGACCATGGCAATTTGATAGGAATGTTGTACACCATGGTAAGACAAATCAGTTTACTCTAGTTCATCAGGATAAAAATATTGCTTTACTTCCTATGTCTCCTGAACAAATTGTGAAAGATGTTCTTGCTAGAGCTAGTAAAGCTAAACAGGAGAAAAATAAGAGTGAAAATGAGATAGCAGCCAAAGAATTTGAGCAACAACATAAGACTAATAGCAAATCTTCTTCTGCTGTGTCTAATGAAATTAAATTGACTAGTCCAACTTTGCTTGCTACTAAAGTTGATATTTCAGATTTGGATGCTAGTCAATATGTGTGCTATGCTTTTGTGTGCAAAGAAGCTTTGTTTTCATTTGAGGAATTGCCTCCTTCTTTGCCTCCTGTTGTCACTGACCTTTTGCAGGAGTTTATTGACGTCTTTCCACAAGACGTACCACCGGGATTACCACCTATTCGAGGGATTGAGCATCAGATTGACTTAATTCCCGGTGCTTCACTGCCCAACCGTGCGCCATACCGTACCAATCCGGAGGAGACAAAGGAGATTCAGCGTCAAGTACAAGAGCTACTCGACAAAGGTTACATACGTGAATCCCTTAGTCCTTGTGCTGTTCCTGTTATATTAGTGCCTAAAAAGGATGGAACATGGCGTATGTGTGTTGATTGTCGAGCCATTAATAATATTACTATTCGTTATCGTCATCCTATTCCTAGGTTAGATGATATGCTTGATGAATTAAGTGGCTCTACCATGTTTTCCAAAGTTGATTTGCGTAGTGGATACCATCAAATTCGCATGAAATTAGGAGATGAATGGAAAACGGCATTTAAAACTAAGTTTGGATTATATGAGTGGTTAGTCATGCCTTTTGGGTTAACTAATGCACCTAGCACTTTCATGAGATTAATGAACGAGGTTTTACGTGCTTTCATTGGACGATTTGTGGTAGTCTATTTTGATGATATACTGATTTATAGCAAATCTTTGGAGGAACATTTGGATCATTTACGTGCTGTTTTTATTGCTCTACGTAATGCACGTTTGTTTGGTAACCTTGGGAAGTGCACCTTTTGCACCGACCGAGTATCGTTTCTTGGCTATGTTGTTACTCCGCAGGGAATTGAAGTTGATAAAGCCAAGATCGAGGCGATTGAGAGTTGGCCGCAGCCCAAAACGGTCACACAAGTGAGGAGTTTTCTTGGCCTCGCTGGATTCTATAGGCGTTTTGTGAGAGATTTCAGCACCATTGCTGCACCTCTCAATGAGCTTACACGCAAGGATGTGCCTTTTACTTGGGGTACCGCACAGGAAGAAGCCTTCACCGTATTGAAAGATAAGTTAACACATGCTCCTTTGCTCCAACTTCCTGATTTTAATAAGACTTTTGAGCTTGAATGCGATGCTAGTGGGATTGGTTTGGGAGGTGTGTTATTACAAGATGCTAAACCTGTTGCTTACTTTTCTGAAAAATTGAGTGGGCCTAGTCTGAACTATTCTACTTATGATAAGGAATTATATGCTCTTGTTCGGACATTAGAAACTTGGCAACATTATTTATGGCCCAAAGAATTTGTTATACATTCTGATCATGAATCTTTGAAACACATAAGAAGTCAAGCAAAACTTAATCGTAGACATGCTAAGTGGGTTGAATTTATTGAGACTTTCCCTTATGTCATTAAACACAAGAAGGGGAAAGATAATATTATTGCTGATGCTTTGTCTCGTCGTTATACTATGCTTTCACAACTTGACTTCAAGATTTTCGGTTTAGAGACAATCAAAGATCAATACGTAAATGATGCGGAATTTAAAGATGTATTGCAGAATTGTAGAGAGGGTAGAACATGGAACAAGTTTGTGCTTAATGATGGATTTGTGTTCCGTTCTAACAAGCTATGCATTCCAGCTAGCTCTATTCGTCTTTTGTTGTTGCAGGAGGCGCATGGAGGAGGATTAATGGGACACTTTGGCGTGAAGAAGACGGAGGACGTACTTGCTACACATTTCTTTTGGCCAAAGATGAGACGGGATGTTGAGCGTTTTGTTGCTCGCTGCACTACATGTCAAAAAGCTAAGTCACGACTCAATCCTCATGGTTTATACATGCCTTTACCTGTACCTAGTGTTCCGTGGGAGGACATATCCATGGACTTTGTTTTAGGCTTGCCTCGAACAAAGAATGGGAGGGATAGCATATTTGTTGTCGTGGATAGATTTTCTAAGATGGCACATTTTATACCATGTCATAAAAGCGATGATGCTGCTAATGTTGCTGATTTATTCTTTCGTGAGATTATTCGCTTACATGGTGTGCCCAATACTATTGTCTCGGATCGTGATACTAAGTTTCTTAGCCATTTTTGGAGATGCTTATGGGCTAAGTTGGGGACTAAACTACTTTTTAGTACTACATGTCATCCCCAAACTGATGGACAAACTGAAGTAGTCAATAGGACTTTGTCTACTATGCTTAGGGCTGTTTTAAAGAGTAACTTGAAACTGTGGGAAGAATGTTTACCTCATATTGAATTTGCTTATAATCGTTCATTGCATTCTACCACTAAAATGTGCCCTTTTGAGATTGTTTATGGTTTTCTACCTCGTGCACCTATTGATTTGCTACCTCTTCCATCTTCGGAGAAGGTTCATTTTGATGCTAAGCAACGTGCTGAATTGATATTAAAAATGCATGAGTTAACTAAAGAAAACATTGAGCGCATGAATGCTAGATACAAGCTTGCTGGTGATAGGGGTCGAAAGCATGTTGTGTTTGAACCCGGAGATCTTGTTTGGTTACATCTACGTAAAGATAGGTTTCCTGATTTGCGCAAGTCTAAGTTAATGCCTCGAGCTGATGGTCCCTTTAAGGTTTTGAAGAAAATTAATGATAATGCATATAAACTTGAGCTACCTGCAGCCTTTGGGGTTAGTCCCACATTTAATATTGCAGATTTGAAGCCTTATTTGGGAGAAGATGATGAGCTTCCGTCGAGGACGACTTCAATTCAAGAAGGGGAGGATGATGAGGACATCCCTACTAATGTTACACCCATATCCTCACCAACTACACATATTGGACCAGTTACTAGAGCTCGTGCACGTCAACTAAATTATCAGGTACTTTCGTTTCTTGCGAATCCTTCTATTGTTCATGAACATATGATGCTGCCTAAATTAGATACTTTTGTTTTGCTTATGAATGAAGGACCTAGCATGGACAAGAAGGATGGTCATTGGAGCGGGATCAAGCATGGAGAAGAAGGTGCGCGCGCGGGAAAGGACAGCGGAGCTTCCAGTGGTGATTATCGCACTTTGAAGCCACCATAAGGCGCGCATGAAGTCTTGGACGAAATACGCGAGATGCCACTTCATTATTTTCGTCCAAGGGCAATTATAGGTGCTGCGTCACCTTAATATTGGGCTGGGCCCATGTAATTTCGAAATACCACCTTCTAGGCTGTTTTTAGAGTCCGTATGTGTGGGGAAACCGAGTTAGGGTTGTTTTCGGACCCCACCTCCAAGGGGTCACGAAAATCCCCTCTGTTCCCCCATATATACAGCCCTTAGGGCGTCGTTTAGACTTGGGTTTTAATTAGATTTAAGTTAGCCATAGCCGCAACTTCGAGTTCTTCGTTTGTGTCGTCCGACCAGGCCAAGACCGCATTGGAACCCCAACTTCTGTTAATCTTTCATCTTATATTCGCAATATCCAGATTGCAATTGTTAGTTCTTGCTTGTTCTTCGATTGCTTGCAGGAATTGACCTTCGTGGTCAGGTTGATCGTGCACCCGCGGGATCAATAACCTCTCGGAGTTGGTTTAGCGATCGCTAAGGCGCAACGTCTTCGCACGTTCGTAGTCGGGTCGTGAAAGTCTACTCCACCAAAAATCGATCTCCACCATCTCATCGAAACATCGGGACACCTTCGCCTCTATCAGTTGCTACCCATCACAGGCAACCATTTTATGATTTAGTTCCAAGAGATCCATGATATGGGGTGGCCCGATCTTCTCAGTAAGCGAACCGTGAATATGAGGGCGATGATAGATAACTTGTATGTAGCCGATGAACTCTTCTCGCTAGATCCCTGTTGCCAATGCGACAGTTCTCTACCCTTTGGATATTCACAACTTCACACACTTGCGCAACATAGCCGTCGACCACGAGACGGTAATTTTCAATCTACCAATTCCCAGTGGAACAAAAGATCACACAAAACTTGCAGTAGCAACACTTCAGATCGATACGAATTGAAGTATATGATTCAAGATGAAAGCTTGGAGCTATTCTCAAGAACTAGGGTTTATCTAAACGTGGTCTGACCTAAAATCACGTAGAGGGTCCTATATTTATAAGCTAGGGTGTCCAAACGGGGATACATGGGCCGCAACCCTTAATTCTGCGCGCAGGCATCGGGTAGGTCGGACGGTCCGACCTGTAGGTCGGACGGTCCGGCCTTAGGACGAACGGTCCGGCCTGTAACTCGGACGGTCCGACCTAAGCAGTAAATGCTACTGATGTTTGGCGTCGTAAGTCGGACGGTCCAGCTTGATACTCGGATGGTCCGGGCTGAGGTCGGACGGTCCGACTTGCAATCCGGTCGTCCGACGTCTTCAGCAATTCCTCCTTTTGCTTCATCTTCTCGCAACTCTCTCCTCGTGCAACTTGCCCTTGTTCCTTCCCTTCCTCTTGTATAACTCCTTGGTACCTGATAACACATATATACGAGGACTTAGGCAGTATAAAATCCTCACGAAGTAAAACATCAGATTCTATGAGGAATAAGTTCACCTGTTGTTCTAGTAGCTTTGCACGAGCTCTTGTAATAGGTCCAATTCTGATTTCATTGGACTTAATCATCATTGGTTCTTCATTAGGTGTTGGAGGTGCAAGGGTAGTAGGGATGTCCTCATCATCTCCCCCCACTTCAAAAGGCGTCGACCTCGACGCTCCAAGGTCATCTCCATCGTAGGGTGACAAATCAGCAACGTTGAAACTGTTGCTAGAACCTCCAAACTCAGCAATGGGTATATCAATCGAGTAGGCATTGTCATTGATCTTGGCTAACACTTTGTAAGGACCAGCACCACGTGGCTTCAACTTGGAATTCCGCATCTCTGGAAACCTGTCCTTGCGCAAATGCACCCAAACCTTATCTCCAGGCTGAAAAAGAACTTCCTTCCGTGACTGGTTCCGTGCAGCAGCAACGTTTTTGCCTTGCTTCTCAATAGCCTCTCGAGTTTTCTCATGAATCTGCTTCACATAATCTGCTCTTTTGGATGCCTCCATATTAACTCTTTCCTGCAATGGAAGAGGCAACAAATCAAATGGCGTAATAGGCTTAAAACCATACACCACCTCAAAAGGACAAAGCTGAGTAGTAGTGTGTACTGCCCTGTTATAAGCAAACTCAACATGTGGCAAACAGTCCTCCCATTCACGCAGTTTTTTCTTGATCATAGTGCGCAACAATTGTGACAATGTTCTATTCACCACCTCCGTTTGACCATCAGTTTGAGGATGACATGTAGTGTTGAACATCAAATTTGTTCCTAGCTTTCCCCAAAGTGTCTTCCGGAAGTAGCTCACAAATTTCACATCCCTTTCAGAAACAATTGTCTTGGGCACTCCATGCAAGCGTACAATCTCCCTGAAAAACAGATTAGGAACATGCGATGCATCGTCGCTCTTGTGGCAAGCAATAAAGTGTGCCATCTTAGAAAATCTATCCACTACCACAAATATACTATCATGACCATGTTTAGTACGTGGCAATCCTAACACAAAATCCATACTAATATCTTCCCAAGGTGTGGTAGGAGCCGATAGTGGAGTATACAAACCATGAGGCTTCAACTTGGACTTTGATGTGTGGCATACAATGCAACGACGAATAAACCTGTTCACATCACGCCTCATCCTGGGCCAATAAAAATGATCAGCAAGCATGAGTAGCGTCTTCTCACGCCCAAAGTGACCCATCAAACCTCCAGCATGTGATTCCTGCAACAAAAACAAACACACAGACGATTCTGGAACACAAAGTTTGTTAGCACGAAACAAAAATCTATCATGTATGTGGAACTTATCCCATGCGTTTTGAAGCACACACAAACGATATGGTTCAGCAAAATCAGGATCAGTTGCATATAAATCACACAAGCTCTCTAAACCAGGAATTTTAACATCAAGATGTATCAATAGCATGTTCTTCCTAGATAGAGCATCAGCAACAACATTATCTTTCCCTTTCTTATGTTTAATGATGTAGGGAAAATACTCAATGAACTCAACCCATTTAGCTAAGCGCCTATGCAAGTTAGATTGCGCCTTCAAGTATTTCAAAGCTTCATGATCAGAATGTATGAGAAATTCTTTTGGCCACAAATAATGTTGCCAAACCTCAAGAACTCGAACAAGTGCATACAATTCTTTATCATAAACAGTGTAGTTCAATCTAGCACCAGAAAGTTTCTCACTGAAATAAGCAATAGGTCTACCTTCTTGCATCAACACACCACCAATGCCTATACCACTAGCATCACATTCAACTTCAAATTGCTTAGCAAAATCAGGTAATGCAAGTAATGGTGCAGAAGTAAGCAAACGTTTCAGCTCATCAAATGCAAGGTCTTGGGCAACACCCCAAACAAAAGGTACACCTTTCTTAGTCAATTCATTCAAAGGCGCAGCAATAGTAATAAAGTCTTTCACAAAACGTCTATAAAAACCAGCAAGACCGTGAAAACTTCGTACTTGGCTAACATTCATGGGAGTAGGCCAATTTTGAATTGCCTCAATTTTAGAAGAATCTACTTCTACCCCATGCTTAGAGACAACATATCCCAAAAATATGACCTTATCTTTTGCAAATGTGCACTTCTCAAGATTAGCATATAATTTAGCATCACGCAACACTTGCAAAACTTGTCTAATATGATCAGCATGCTCAAATTCAGTGCGGCTGTAAATAAGTATCATCAAAATACACAACGACAAAACGACCAATAAACTCCCTCAAAACATGGTTCATTAATCTCATGAAAGTACTAGGAGCATTAGTAAGACCAAAAGACATAACTAACCATTCATATAAACCAAACTTAGTTTTGAAAGCAGTTTTCCATTCATCCCCTTCTTTCATCCTAATTTGATGGTATCCACTACGCAAATAAATTTTAGAGAAAATAGCAGCACCACTCAATTCATCAAGCATATCCTCCAAACGTGGAATAGGATGGCGATATCGAATAGTGATATTATTTATAGCTATACAATCTACGCACATACGCCATGTACCATCTTTCTTAGGAACCAAAATAACAGGCACATCACAACGGCTAAGACTGACACGAATATACCCTTTATCCAGAAGTGCTTGTACTTGTTGTTGAATCTCCTTCGTCTCTTGGGGATTGGTCCTGTATGGTGCCCGGTTGGGAAGTGTAGCACCCGGTATAAGATCAATTTGGTGCTCAATACCACGTAATGGTGGCAATCCCGTTGGTACCTCCGCCGGAAACACATCATCAAATTCCTGCAAAACATTAGACACACCAGGAGAAAGAGGATGATTATCGTTACAAAGCAAGACCTCGCCTTTGTACATAAGCACAAGTGGCATGGCTGTAGGATCCTCACTAAATTCTCTCATGTCTTCTTTGGTGGCTAATATAAGCAAACTAGACTCTCTCGCACTTTTCGTTATAGAATCACGCACAGCTATTACATTTGATAGAGGCGAAGGTGTCCCGATGTTTCGATGAGATGGTGGAGATCTATTATGGTGGAGACGACTTTCACGATCCGACTACGAACGTGCGAAGACGTTGCGCCTTAGCGATCGCTAAACCAACTCCGAGAGGTTATTGATCCCGCGGATGCACGATCAACCTGACCACAAAGGTCTAATTCCTGCAAGCAATCGAAGAACAAGCAAGAACTAAGAATTGCAATCTGGATATTGCGAATATAAGATGAATGATTACGAAAGTTGGGGTTCCAATGAGGTCTTGGCCTGGTCGGATGACACAAACGAAGAGCTCGAAGTTGCGGCTCAGGTACTTTCGTTTCTTGCGAATCCTTCTAATGTTCATGAACATATGATGCTGCCTAAATTAGATACTTTTGTTTTTCTTATGAATGAAGGACCTAGCATGGACAAGAAGGACGGTCATTGGAGCAGGATCAAGCATGGAGAAGAAGGTGCGCGCGCGGGAAAGAACAACGGAGCTTCCAGTGGGGGTTTTCGCACTTTGAAGCCACCATAAGGCATGCATGAAGGCTTGGACGAAATACACGAGATGCCACTTCATTATTTTCGTCCAAGAGCAATTATAGGTGCTGCGTCACCTTAATATTGGGCTGGGCCCATGTAATTTTGAAATACCACATTATAGGCTGTTTTTAGAGTCCGTATGTGTGGGGAAACCGAGTTAGGGTTGTTTTCGGACCCCACCTCCAAGGGGTCACGAAAATCCCCTCTGTTCCCCCATATATACAGCCCTTAGGGCGTCGTTTAGACTTGGGTTTTAATTAGATTTAAGTTAGCCATAGCCGCAACTTCGAGCTCTTCGTTTGTGTCATCCGACCAGGCCAAGACCTCATTGGAACCCCAACTTTCGTAATCATTCATCTTATATTCGCAATATCCAGATTGCAATTCTTAGTTCTTGCTTGTTCTTCGATTGCTTCCAGGAATTAGACCTTCGTGGTCAGGTTGATCGTGCATCCGCGGGATCAATAACCTCTCGGAGGTTGTTTAGCGATCGCTAAGGCGCAACGTCTTCGCACGTTCGTAGTCGGATCGTGAAAGTCGTCTCCACCATAATCGATCTCCACCATCTCATCGAAACATCGGGACACCTTCGCCTCTATCACACTTCCTATTCCTAGGAATCTTGTAAGAAAGTAAATCATAGAAGCACAAAGAGACAAGCATAGGAAGGTGGAACAAGAACAACTTCAAAAATTTCATCTTTGAGAGAGGTGTTTTTGTAACATTGATGTTTCTACAAGCAAACTTTCCTCTCTCAAAGTAATTTTCAGTAGTATCATGAACAACATCAAGAATATAACTATCACATAAATCATATTGTTCATGACCTACAAGCAGACGTGTATAGTTTTCAACACGATCTTTATGAACATAGGATAAATGCATCCCATCACATTGAGCCTTAATAAGAGCACAGTTCTCCGAAATTTCAGTTGGAGAATTCAAAAGGATAATAGGACAATCAAGTGTGGGTGCAATAGAAACAATTTTATGCTTAACGTAAGGAACTATAGCAAGTTCATCTTCGTAAGCATCATCCATAGTGGAATCTTGGCCAAAAGTATAGAAGGCATCAACTTCATCAAAAAGGGATATTTCAAAAGAATCCATGGGATCATACCACTCATATAAGGTAAGTGTCGTCGATATGTAACGGCAGATGCCATGGGGATGGCTAAATGATGAGGACATCTCTACTAATATTACACCCACATCTTCACCAACTACACATACTGGACCAGTTACTAGAGCACGCGCACGTCAACTAAATTATCAGGTACTTTCGTTTCTTGCGAATCCTTCTAATGTTCATGAACATATGATGCTGCCTAAATTAGATACTTTTGTTTGTCTTATGAATGAAGGACCTAGCATGGATAAGAAGGATGGTCATTGGAGCGGGATCAAGCATGGAGAAGGAGGTGCGCGTGCAGGAAAGGACAATGCAGCTTCCAGTGGTGATTTTCGCACTTTGAGGCCACCATAAGGCGTGCATGAAGACTTGGACGAGAGACACAAGATGCCACATTAATATTTTCGTCCAAGGGTTCTTATAGGTGCCGCGTCACCTTATTATTGGGCCAGGCCCATGTAATTTCGAAATACACTTAATAGGCTATTTTTTAGAGTCCGTATGTGTGGGGAAACCGAGTTAGGGTTGTTTTCGGACCCCTCCTCCAAGGGGCCACGAAATTCCCCTCTGTTCCCCAATATATACAGCCCTTAGGGCGTCGTTTAGACTTGGGTTTTAATTAGATTTAAGTTAGCCATAGCCGCAACTTCGAGCTCTTCGTTTGTGTCGTCCGACCAGGCCAAGACTGCATTGGAACCCCAACTTTCGTCAATCATTCATCTTATATTCGCAATATCCAGATTGCAATTCTTAGTTCTTGCTTGTTCTTTCGATTGCTTGCAGGAATTGACCTCCGTGGTCAGGTTGATCGTGCATCCGCGGGATCAATAACCTCTCGGAGTTGGTTTAGCGATCGCTAAGGCGCAACGTCTTCGCACGTTCGTAGTCGGGTCGTGAAAGTCGTCTCCACCATAATCGATCTCCACCATCTCATCGAAACATCGGGACACCTTCGCCTCTATCATTATGCTCAAGAAAATTATGGGAAACAAATATATCATTTATTTCAAACTCACACTCAATGTATAAATCAGGTCTTAGACGTCCATGAAAGTGTGGTATAGAAACAATAACCTGATCATGTGCATGCTTATGTGTGTTTACCTTTTGCAGTGACTGTTGTGTAGTTGTAGGTGGTGGCAAATCTCCAACTATAGTTGCCGCCCAAGAAGATCTAACTCCATAACCTTCCATGATTAGTAGAAAACAAGAAACAAATCACAAGTATATGTCCCTATGAACTAGTAGCATGTGGTGGTAAAACGCTCACAGGATAGCAAATATCAATGTCTTACTAGTTCTTACCATGCAGCAGGTGGTGATCGGCAACCAACGGTGTCAAAGAACTCCAAAGATTAAGTAGAGAGATTGCCAGGTGAACGCACATATACACGATGTAGAAATATGTGGAGCTTGGAAGGCTTTAATATGGTGGCAAAAATATCAGCAATAATCAATTCAGAGATGCAAAATTGAATTAACGCACAACGACGATACTGTGCTGGTCCTAGTCTAGACCGGACTAGAGACGCGAGCCTAGAACACTAATGTGGTCACGGCGTAGCACAACTAGCAGCAATGAATTATATGAAGTAGCTCTGGATAGCAAGATATAAGTGAAGATCATCAAGAGAGCAAAGATAATGGTGAAAATATGCCCCAAATCAAGATACACCAATATTCTCGCTAGAACTTCCCTCTGAAATATATTTGCTATTTTTTTGATATTTTTCCTCCAATAGGGCACTGACTTAAGCTTTCCGACGCAATAAGAATCACTCAATTTAGAGTTCGGATGAGGTGTCAAAAAAATTGAGAATCAGCCCGAAATCTGACAAAAACTGTGTTCGAAAACTTTAGAGGTCAAAAAGTCCGTCTTAGAAGCCGATCTGGAGTTTCAAATAACACACTTGCTCCAGAACTATTTAGAAGCGGCTCGGAAATATCTTTAATTTGAGTACTCGTGGAGCCAAAACGGACTTCGGATGACAAAGTTATGCCCGTTTTAGTGGACACTTCTCAAAACTGATTCCGACGAGATTTCAAATTCGAGTTCAACTAGAGATAGATCCGAAAATTTTTCTTCTTTTTTCTCTTTTTCCTTTTTTCTTTCTTTTTTTCCTTTTTCCTTTTTCTCTCTTTTTTCAACTCTTTTTCTCTCTTTTTCTATGGTGGATGGTAGAAGTAGGCAGCGGATGGGATGATGGTGCAGCGGCGGCGGTGACTAACGTGAACAGAACTCGAAACTCTAAAGGACTAGATACTAAAACCAGCAACTGAACACGACGATGCAACCGATAATTCAATAAAGCAAAGCACCAAAAATAAAATTGCGAAGTCTCAAATTGGTTTGGATATGATGATCTAATCCTATTTTTATGGTTTTTTGTGTGGATGATAGGTGATAAAAAACAGATCTAATATATGGATGTGGAATTCTCACCGAGCAACCTGAAAACTGATACCACTTGATAGAGGCGGGGTGTCCCGATCTTTCGATGAGATGATAACTACGATTTGATGGAGTCGACTTTGACGATCCGACTACAAACGTGCAACGACGTTGCGCCTTAGTAATCGCTAAATCAATCTCCTGAAGGTTATTGACCACGCCGGAGCACGATCAACCTGACCACGAAGGTCTAGTGCCTGCAAGCAATCGAAGAACAAGCAAGAACTATGATAAAGCAATCTGAATATTGCGAATATGTAGATGAAGTATGAATAAAGTTGGTATTCCGAAAGCGGTCTTGATCTGGTCGTTGGACACAAACCGAGTACACGAAGATGCAACAATTAGCTAAGCAGTCTTTTTAACTAAAAGAAATCCAAAGAAAACCCTAGGGGTTGATCTACTTATATAGGACTAAAGGGTGGAGGCCAAGGGGGTGGAAGGACGTCCCAAGGAGTCCTAAAACTAAACCTAGGCCGTACAAGGCACTTGGGCCCGTGTGGAGGTGATGCAACACCTATTGAGTTAGATTTTGACTCGGATTCTGCTGCTGGGTCGCACCGTTTTCTCAATATCTCCACGCCCAGAATGAATTTGAAGGTGAAACCAATTGGGTTGGAAACTACACGAGATAAGCTATCACCAGCAAAAAGAATCACCCAATTTGGAGTTCGTATGTAAAAACGGCGGCTGTTTGAAGTTGGGCATATCTCTGCAGTCCGAATCTGAGTCAATAACGTGAAAGACTTGGTCTCTATCTTCTCTTGGGCAAAAAGTGACGCGAAATAACTTCTTGTACAGCACACAATCATGCCCCTTTGTATTGACTTAATTTCTTGATCAAATATAGAGGAATTAATGGTCATATCCATGATAGTGATGTCCTCATCATCTACATGCTTGAATATGCTCCAATGCTCATCCTTCTTGTCCATGCTAGGTCCTTCATTTGTCAGCAACAGAAATATATCGACGTTAGGCAGCATCATATTCACATGAACATTAGAAACATTACCAAGAAACGAAAGTACCTGATAATTTAGTTGGTGTGCACGATCTCTAGTAATTGGTCCAGTAGGTATTTTAGCAGGGGTTATGGGTGTAACTATGGTAGCCATGTCCTCATCACTAGGTTTACAGAGAAGGTTTCCTAATCTATCTTCCTTCTTGGACACCATGGACACATCTCCCTCATGTGGACCATTGACGAGAGCACAAGCATGTGCCTTTGGAACAAAGGTTAACTCGCTCCTCTCAGAAATACACCTCAATACATGCGAAGCTTGGGTACTACCTCATGCGGATATGTTATGCATCATTAGGTACCAAGGAGATGGACAAGGAGAGGCCACAACGGAAGGGGAGCCACGGGAACATGAAGCAAGGAAGACCACACCTTCAGGGACCGGTACTACCGGCCTAGAGGGCGGTACTACTGGTCGGGCGGTACTACCAGTACCTAGAAACACCTACCGGCACCTGGAGCTCGTGGAGACAAGTAGTTGGCTGGAGCGCGACAAGAACTACCGCCCGGGAGAGCGGTACTACCTGCCGAGCGGTACTACCGCCCGTACGGAGCGGTACTACAGCCCGACAACGTGAAATGCTTTTGTCAAGGGCCGGTACCGGACCGGTACCACCCCGGTTGTACCGGTAAATCTGAATTACCGGTACTATCGGTCGTGCAGGCCGGTACAACCACTCTGGACGCATATCTGGGCTGTGTTAACCATTTACCCCTTCGTTTTGCACCTAGACTACAAGTACTCTTCCCCTACCTCCATTCTAGGGTTAGCTAGGAATTTATCTAGAAACTTGAGAGCTTAGCTCCTACTTCCCCCTAGGGAATTAGATCTCCTTGAGATCCTCTCAAGCTTTCCCCCTACCCCTCTCCCTACTCATAGAAGGAGAGGAACCCAATCCTATTCATAGAAGGAGAGGGAGACTATCAAGCTTACCTCTTGTGGTGTATGGATCTTGTGATGTGTGGTATTTGTGAGTGGAATTGAGTGTTTATGTGTTTGGATCTTGTTCCCCTTTGTCTCTTGTGTTAATTGTGTTTGTGATCCCCTTTGTTCTTCTTGTTGTTGTTGTTGTGGATCCCCACCTCCAAATTGTGAAGATTGGGCCAAACCCTAGGCTTGCCCTACGTCACATGGGTTCCATAATCGTCGAGGACTCCTATGGCGGTGCCTCGGGTGGGCCAGTCGTGGGCCGATCGAGGCTTCCAGCGGACCTTCTATCTTGATACGCACCAGGTACCCTCATTTGTAAGAGTCGTGGGGGTCACCCCCTCGTCAATTGGCGTGGAATTGGCAGGCGTCGCATGTGTTGACAAGCTCCATGGCATCGTGCAAGGCGGTAGGCCAATAGAACCCTAGCCCGAAAGCTTTGTCGACCAGATCCTGGAAACCAATGTGGGCGCCGCACGTTCCTTCGTGGTCCGAATGGGAGCGTCTTCTTGCCTTCGTCTATGGGGATGCACAGTAGCTTCACACCGTTGGAACGCCTGCGGTAAAGGGTCTCATCGAGTGGGAGGTACATCGATGATTGACGAGCGACCCGCTCGGCGTCCTTCCGGTTTCTTGGTAGCTCTCCGTTCTTCAGGTAGTCATCGTTCATGCTGAAGCACTTCAGCGTCAAGACGCCCTCGCCCTCATAACGGAACAGGAGAAAGTCCTCGATGTCCAGCTTGCGGCCACACACGAAGAACTTCCACCCGTGCGACAAGAAGAGATCACCGGTAGTCGCCTGGTGGGTCTCCACCTTCTCCGCATCACCTTCTGATGAGGACATCTCTACTAATGTTACACCCACATCTTCACCAACTACACATACTGGACCAGTTACTAGAGCACGTGCATGTCAACTAAATTATCAGGTACTTTCGTTTCTTGCGAATCCTTCTAATGTTCATGAACATATGATGCTGCCTAAATTAGATACTTTTGTTTTGCTTATGAATGAAGGACCTAGCATGGACAAGAAGGACGGTCATTGGAGCGGGATCAAGCATGGAGAAGAAGGTGCGCGCGCGGGAAATAACAATGGAGCTTCCAGTGGGGATTTTCGCGCTTTGAAGCCACCATAAGGCATGCATGAAGGCTTGGACGAAATACACGAGATGCCACTTCATTATTTTCGTCCAAGAGTAATTATAGGTGCTGCGTCACCTTAATATTGGGCTGGGCCCATGTAATTTCGAAATACCACATTATAGGCTGTTTTTAGAGTCCGTATGTGTGGGGAAACCGAGTTAGGGTTGTTTTCGGGCCCCACCTCCAAGGGGTCACGAAAATCCCCTCTGTTCCCCCATATATACAGCCCTTAGGGCGTCGTTTAGACTTGGGTTTTAATTAGATTTAAGTTAGCCATAGCCGCAACTTCGAGTTCTTCGTTTGTGTCGTCCGACCAGGCCAAGACCGCATTGGAACCCCAACTTCTGTTAATCTTTCATCTTATATTCGCAATATCCAGATTGCAATTCTTAGTTCTTGCTTGTTCTTCGATTGCTTGCAGGAATTGACCTTCGTGGTCAGGTTGATCGTGCATCCGCGGGATAAATAACCTCTCGGAGTTGGTTTAGCGATTGCTAAGGCGCAACGTCTTCGCACGTTCGTAGTCGGGTCGTGAAAGTCTACTCCACCAAAATCGATCTCCATCATCTCATCGAAACATCGGGACACCTTCGCCTCTATCAAGTGGTATCAGATTTCCAGGTTGCTCGGTGAGATTTACCAGTTTTCGTAGTCTAGATTGGTTCTGTTCTTCATACCTACAGTCCACGAAAAAGCCAACAACAAAAACATTAGGGTTTGATCATCACGTCCCAAAACAGTCCGAGCCTTTGTCCAGTTTTCTTTACAGTAGTTTGCTTTGTTGAATTTGCGGTTGCATCGTTGTGTCGAGTTGCTGATCTTAGCGCCTAGTTCCTTAGAGTTTCGAGTTCTGATCACAGTTTGTCACGCTGCCGCCGCACTAGTTCCATCCGTCCGCCCGCTGCCACCAATCCGAGTCCAGAAACACCACCACGTTCCGCCAACCCGAGTCCATATACACCACCACGACCTACCAATCCGAGTTGAGTTCCATCACCCGTTCGGTTTGAGATATCCCCGTAGCCAGAATAGTTTTGGAGTTGATTAGAGTCGGATTTCACCAATCTTTGTCGTACGTACAAGAGGGTGATTTCCAAAGAATAGTTTTGGAGTTGATTAGAGTCTGGCACGCTTTCCAGAGCAGTTTTTAGGCCAGAAATTTCGGGGGTAAAAAACTTTTCGTGCCCATACGTTCCTTAGGTCCAGAAACTCATTTTGAGACGTTCGCCACCATAGTGATTTTTTCGCACTTTTTCAGCCACCGCAGTCCCGCATCGCAAAAAAAAAAGAGCAAAAAAAAAAAGAGAGAAAAAAAAATTCAGAGTGTGCTTCTCAGTTGTTTACGTGCCGCGCCGTGCTTTCGTTGGTGTTTTAGGCTCGCGTCTCTAGTACGGTCTAGCCTAGGATCAGCACAGTACCGACGTTGAGTGTTTATTCAGCTTTGCATCTCTGTTTTGATTACTGTTGAGTTTTTCCTACCATACTTGTCAGCCTTCCTACAGCTCCACATATATTCTACATCACGCGTTTTGACACCTCCTGGCCATCGCTCTACCACATCTCTAAGAGTTTTGAACCGTTGGTTGTACATCACCACCTGCTGCTAGCTCAGAATCGGTAAGAACTGAAGAAAAGCTTGACGGATTTGTGCTTTCCACCACTCCACATTCCATTAGTAGAAGTAGGATCATATTTCTGTGTGTTTTCTATTTCTGCTAACCATGCCAGGATCCCATGATGAAGTGGCGCGGGATGCACCCGATTGGGAGAATATGACAAACAAAGTGTTACATGATAAATTTGCACAAATGATGTCTGAACAGGTGAATGACATCGAGAACAGATTTACAGAGGCGATTGATGGCGTGGAAAAGATGATCGACACCAAGCTCGACGCCAAGTTTACTGAGTTGATCGCACGCCTACCTACACAGCCTGCTGCCGCTCCAGCACAGCCACGGCCACCGCCACTACCACGTGCACGACATATTCTGTTTCCGGGCAGACAGGCTGCTGGTGCTCCTGCGGCTGCTGCAGTTGCTGCTACTGCTGCTGCTTCTGACGTCGGCCAGGACGACAACTACGAGGATGATTACGAGGAGGAGGTGGAACAGGAAGCGGCCTATGAGCAGCCAGCTGGGCGTCCACGTCCCAACATTCGCCACGGTCGACACCAACCACCCCCTCAGGTACGCGATGATGAACATGTGCCTAAACTTAAATTGAATCTTAAGCCGTTTGAGGGTAGATATATTCCTGATGCTTATCTTACTTGGGAGTTAGAAACTGAACAACGCTTTACATGTTTACAATATCCTGAGAATAGACGTGTTACTGCTGATGTTTGTGAATTCACGGGTTTTGCATCTATTTGGTGGTCTGAACATTGTAGATTGCATGCTAATAATATTCCAGCTACTTGGGCTGCTTTAAAAGATGCTATGCGTACTCGCTGGGTTCCTCCTTATTATCAACGTGAATTGCTACAAAAATTACAGCGTTTGAGACAAGGAAAAAATTCTGTAGAGGAATATTATCAAGAATTACAAACTGGATTGATTAGATGTGGCCTAGTAGAGGATAATGAAGCTATGTGTGCACGTTTTATAGGTGGCTTAAACAGGGAGATACAAACTATTCTAGAATACAAGGACTATGCTACTATTACTCGTTTGTTTCATCTTGCTTGTAAAGCTGAACGTGAAGTGCAGGATCGACAGGCCGCTACGAGACCTAACTTTTCTGCAGGACGAAATACATCATGGACATCACGTGGACCTTCTACATCCACACGTCCTGCTGCACCACCATCTACTTCAACCGCTCATTCTTACAGGGAGCCACCAAAACTGCCAGCGCCACCATTCAAGGGTGCACAGAGTGGTCCAGCAGCGAGTTCTTCTTCGCCCATGGCTTCCAGAGGGCAAACACGAGATCGTGATATTAAATGTCGCAGGTGCCAAGGTGGAGGTCACTTCGCAAAAGACTGTCCCTCCAAGCGTGTGATGATTATTACGGCGGATGGTGGGTATGAGTCAGCGAGCGACTACGATGAGGAGACTTTAGTTGTCATTGCTCACGAGGAACAGGGTGCCCATGATGATGCTCATGATATAGAGTATATGGCTCCTGATGATGCAGATCAATATGCTAGTTTGGTTGCTCAACGTGTGTTAAGTGGATAGGTGTTATGGTTGCCGCCGTGGCCGTGGTGGCCGTACGCCTCGTTCTTCGCGTGGTGGAGGCCGTGGTGTTGTGTCGGCGCCTTCTTCTTCCTCCATGGAAGGGAGTTTTTGGCGCTATGATTTTCTTTTGCGTGTTCTTAGCCGGAACGCTGCCCGGATTCCTCTTCCATTCTCGTTTGCCTCCATTGCTTCTGAGCGTAACTTGAGGGGTTTCTGGCTCCGTCTTCACGGATGCGCTCGTTCTTCTTCTTGGGTGGAGCTGGAAGTTGATAATTCATCCTTGATTTTCCTTGGGTCTGGCTGGAGGGCGTTTTCTCGTCGGTTGAATCTGCGTGACGGAGATAGCCTTTGCTGTCGTTTTGACTGCGAAGATACTCTTATTATCCGTGCGTTTGCTGCCGGTGGCAATCGTCTGGATCCATACTGGGAGGAAACAAGCAGTGGTGATTCCGATGGCTCGAGTGGTGGTTCGCCTGCTTCTCCCGTGTCTTCGTCTTCGGCTGATTCCTCGGCCGATGGTGTTTGCTCTTCTAATTCTAAGGATGAATTGAATGTCAAGCCGGTTGTCAAGCGGCTGTGTGATAGAGGCGAAGGTGTCCCGACGTTTCGATGAGATGATGGAGATCGATTTTTGTGGAGTAGACTTTCACGACCCGACTACGAACGTGCGAAGACGTTGCGCCTTAGCAATCGCTAAACCAACTCCGAGAGGTTATTGATCCCGCGGATGCACGATCAACCTGACCACGAAGGTCTAATTCCTGCAAGCAATCGAGGAACAAGCAAGAACTAAGAGTTGCAATCTGGATATTGCGAATATAAGATGAATGATTAACAGAAGTTGGGGTTCCAATGCGGTCTTGGCCTGGTCGGATGACACAAACGAAGAGCTCGAAGTTGCGGCTATGGCTAACTTAAATCTAATTAAAACCCAAGTCTAAACGACGCCCTAAGGGCTGTATATATGGGGGAACAGAGGGGAATTTCGTGGCCCCTTGGAGGAGGGGTCCGAAAACAACCCTAACTCGGTTTCCCCACACATACGGACTCTAAAAAATAGGCTATTAAGTGTATTTCGAAATTACATGGGCCTGGCCCAATAATAAGATGACGCAGCACCTATAATAACCCTTGGACGAAAATATTAATGTGGCATCTTGTGTCTCTCGTCCAAGTCTTCATGCACGCCTTATGGTGGCCTCAAAGTGAGAAAATCACCACTGGAAGCTCCATTGTCCTTTCCCGCGCGCGCACCTCCTTCTCCATGCTTGATCCCGCTCCAATGACCATCCTTCTTATCCATGCTAGATCCTTCATTCATAAGACAAACAAAAGTATCTAATTTAGGCAGCATCATATGTTCCTGAACATTAGAAGGATTCGCAAGAAACGAAAGTACCTGATAATTTAGTTGACGCGCGCGTGCTCTAGTAACTGGTCCAGTATGTGTAGTTGGTGAAGATGTGGGTGTAACATTAGTAGAGATGTCCTCATCATCCTCCCCTTCTTGAATTGAAGTCGTCCTCGACGGAAGCTCATCATCTTCTCCCAAAAAAGGTTTCAAATCTGCAATGTTAAATGTGGGACTAACCCCAAAATCTGCAGGTAGCTCAAGATTATATGCATTATCATTAATTTTCTGTAAAACCTTAAAGGGACCATCAGCTCGTGGCATTAACTTAGACTTGCGCAAATCAGGAAACCTATCTTTACGTAGATGTAACCAAACAAGATCTCCTGGTTCAGACACAACATGCTTTCTACCCTTATCACCAGCAAGCTTGTATCTAGCATTCATTTTCTCAATATTTTCTTTAGTTAACTCATGCATTTTTAATATCAATTCAGCACGTTGCTTAGCATCAAAATTAACCTTCTCCGAAGATGGAAGAGGAAGCAAATAAATAGGTGCACGAGGTAGAAAACCATAAACAATCTCAAAAGGGCACATTTTAGTGGTAGAATGAAATGAACGATTATAAGCAAATTCAATATGAGGTAAACATTCTCCCCACATTTTCAAGTTACTCTTTAAAACAGACCTAAGCATAGTAGACAAAGTCCTATTGACTACTTCAGTTTGTCCATCAGTTTGGGGATGACATGTAGTACTAAAAAGTAGTTTAGTCCCCAACTTAGCCCATAAGCATCTCCAAAAATGGCTAAGAAACTTAGTATCACGATCTGAGACAATAGTATTGGGCACACCATGTAAGCGAATAATCTCACGAAAGAATAAATCGGCAACATTAGCAGCATCATCGCTTTTATGACATGGTATAAAATGTGCCATCTTAGAAAATCTATCCACGACAACAAATATGCTATCCCTCCCCTTCTTTGTTCGAGGGAAGCTGATAGAGGCGAAGGTGTCCCGATGTTTCGATGAGATGATGGAGATCGATTTTGGTGGAATAGACTTTCACGACCCGACTACGAACGTGCGAAGACGTTGCGCCTTAGCAATCGCTAAACCAACTCCGAGAGGTTATTGATCACGCGGATGCACGATCAACCTGACCACGAAGGTCAATTCCTGCAAGCAATCGAAGAACAAGCAAGAACTAAGAATTGCAATCTGGATATTGCGAATATAAGATGAATGATTACGAAAGTTGGGGTTCCAATGAGGTCTTGGCCTGGTCGGATGACACAAACGAAGAGCTCGAAGTTGCGGCTATGGCTAACTTATATCTAATTAAAACCCAAGTCTAAACGACGCCCTAAGGGCTGTATATATGGGGGAACAGAGGGGAATTTCGTGGCCCCTTAGAGGTGGGGTCCGAAAAACAACCCTAACTCGGTTTCCCCACACATACGGACTCTAAAAACAGCCTATAATGTGGTATTTCGAAATTACATGGGCCCAGCCCAATATTAAGGTGACGCAGCACCTATAATTGCTCTTGGACGAAAATAATGAAGTGGCATCTCGTGTAGTCCGTCCAAGCCTTCATGCATGCCTTATGGTGGCTTCAACGTGCGAAAATCCCCACTGGAAGCTCCACTGTACTTTCCCCCGCGCACACCTTCTTCTCCATTCTTGATCCCGCTCCAATGACCATCCTTCTTGTCCATGCTAGGTCCTTCATTCATAAGCAAAACAAAAGTATCTAATTTAGGCAGCATCATATGTTCATGAACAATAGAAGGATTCGCAAGAAACGAAAGTACCTGATAATTTAGTTGACGTGCACGTGCTCTAGTAACTGGTCCAGTATGTGTAGTTGGTGAGGGTATGGGTGTAACATTAGTAGGGATGTCCTCATCATCCTCCCCTTCTTGAATTGAAGTCGTCCTCGACGGAAGCTCATCATCTTCTCCCAAATAAGGTTTCAAATCTGCAATGTTAAATGTGGGACTAACCCCAAAATCTGCAGGTAGCTCAAGTTTATATGCATTATCATTAATTTTCTGTAAAACCTTAAAGGGACCATTAGCTCGTGGCATTAACTTAGACTTGCGCAAATCAGGAAACCTATCTTTTCGTAGATGTAACCAAACAAGATCTCCTGGTTCAAATACAACATGCTTTCGACCCCTATCACCAGCAAGCTTGTATCTAGCATTCATGCGCTCAATGTTTTCTTTAGTTAACTCATGCATTTTTAATATCAACTCAGCACGTTGCTTAGCATAAAAATTAACCTTCTCCGAAGATGGAAGAGGCAGCAAATCAATAGGTGCACGAGGTAGAAAACCATAAACAATCTCAAAAGGGCACATTTTAGTGGTAGAATGCACTGAACGATTATAAGCAAATTCAATATGAGGTAAACATTCTTCCCACAGTTTCAAGTTACTTTTTAAAACAGCCCTAAGCATAGTAGACAATGTCCTATTGACCACTTCAGTTTGTCCATCAGTTTGGGGATGACATGTAGTACTAAAAAGTAGTTTAGTCCCCAACTTAGCCCATAAGCATCTCCAAAAATGGCTAAGAAACTTAGTATCACGATCCGAGACAATAGTATTGGGCACACCATGTAAACGAATAATCTCTCCAAAGAATAAATCAGCAACATTAGCAGCATCATCGCTTTTATGACATGGTATAAAATGTGCCATCTTAGAAAATCTGTCCACGACAACAAATATGCTATCCCTCCCCTTCTTTGTTCGAGGCAAGCCTAAAACAAAGTCCATGGATATGTCCTCCCACGGAACACTAGGTACAGGTAAAGGCATGTATAAACCATGAGGATTGAGTCGTGACTTAGCTTTTTGACATGTAGTGCAGCGAGCAACAAAACGCTCAACATCCCGTCTCATCTTTGGCCAAAAGAAATGTGTAGCAAGTACGTCCTCCGTCTTTTTCACGCCAAAATGTCCCATTAATCCTCCTCCATGCGCCTCCTGCAACAACAAAAGACGAATAGAGCTAGCTGGAATGCATAGCTTGTTAGAACAGAACACAAATCCATCATTAAGCACAAACTTGTTCCATGTTCTACCCTCTCTACAATTCTGCAATACATCTTTAAATTCCGCATCATTTGCATATTGTTCTTTGATTGTCTCTAAACCGAATATCTTGAAGTCAAGTTGTGAAAGCATAGTATAACGACGAGACAAAGCATCAGCAATAATATTATCTTTCCCCTTCTTGTGTTTAATGACATAAGGGAAAGTCTCAATAAATTCAACCCACTTAGCATGTCTACGATTAAGTTTTGCTTGACTTCTTATGTGTTTCAAAGATTCATGATCAGAATGTATAACAAATTCTTTGGGCCATAAATAATGTTGCCAAGTTTCTAATGTCCGAACAAGAGCATATAATTCCTTATCATAAGTAGAATAGTTCAGACTAGGCCCACTCAATTTTTCAGAAAAGTATGCAACAGGTTTAGCATCTTGTAATAACACACCTCCCAAACCAATCCCACTAGCATCACATTCAAGCTCAAAAGTCTTATTAAAATCAGGAAGTTGGAGCAAAGGAGCATGTGTTAACTTATCTTTCAATACTGTGAAAGCTTCTTCCTGTGCGGTACCTCAAGTAAAAGGCACATCCTTGCGTGTAAGCTCATTGAGAGGGGCAGCAATGGTGCTGAAATCTCTCACAAAACGCCTATAGAATCCAGCGAGGCCAAGAAAACTCCTCACTTGTGTGACCGTTTTGGGCTGCGGCCAACTCTCAATCGCCTCGATCTTGGCTTTATCAACTTCAATACCCTGTGGAGTAACAACATAGCCAAGAAACGAGACTCGGTCGGTGCAAAAGGTGCACTTCCCAAGGTTACCAAATAAACGTGCATTACGTAGAGCAATAAAAACAGCACGTAAATGATCCAAATGTTCCTCCAAAGATTTGCTATAAATCAGTATATCATCAAAATAGACTACCACAAATCGTCCAATGAAAGCACGTAAAACCTCGTTCATTAATCTCATGAAAGTGCTAGGTGCATTAGTTAACCCAAAAGGCATGACTAACCACTCATATAATCCAAACTTAGTTTTAAAAGCCGTTTTCCATTCATCTCCTAATTTCATGCGAATTTGATGGTATCCACTACGCAAATCAACTTTGGAAAACATGGTAGAGCCACTTAATTCATCAAGCATATCATCTAACCTAGGAATAGGATGACGATAACGAATAGTAATATTATTAATGGCTCGACAATCAACACACATACGCCATGTTCCATCCTTTTTAGGCACTAATATAACAGGAACAGCACAAGGACTAAGGGACTCACGTATGTAACCTTTGTCGAGTAGCTCTTGTACTTGACGCTGAATCTCCTTCGTCTCCTCCGGATTGGTACGGTATGGCGCACGGTTGGGCAACGAAGCACCGGGAATTAAGTCAATCTGATGCTCAATCCCTCGAATAGGTGGTAATCCCGGTGGTACGTCTTGTGGAAAGACGTCAATAAACTCCTGCAAAAGGTCAGTGACAACAGGAGGCAAAGAAGGAGGCAATTCCTCAAATGAAAACAAAGCTTCTTTGCACACAAAAGCATAGCACACATATTGACTAACATCCAAATCTGAAATATCAACCTTAGTAGCAAGCAAAGTTGGACTAGTCAATTTAATTTCATTAGAAACAGCAGAAGAAGATTTGCTATTAGTCTTATGTTTTTGCTCAAATTCTTTGGCTGCTATCTCATTCTCACTCTTATTTTTCTCCTGTTTTGCTTTACTAGCTCTAGCAAGATCATCTTTCACAATTTGTTCAGGAGACATAGGAAGTAAAGCAATATTTTTATCCTGATGAACTAGAGTAAACTGATTTGTCCTACCATGGTGTACAACATTCCTATCAAATTGCCATGGTCTACCAAGTAAAAGAGAGCATGCTTGCATGGGTACCACATCACAATCAACATAATCAGCATATGCAGCAATGCTAAAGTGCACACGAACAGAACGCGTTACCTTAATCTTACCACTATTGTTAAACCACTGAATATAGTACGGATGGGGGTGTGGTCTTGTGGTGAGAGATAGCTTCTCCACCAACTCCATGCTAGCCAAGTTGTTGCAACTCCCTCCGTCAATGATGATGCGAACCGAACGTTCTTTCACCACTCCCTTTGTGTGGAACAAATTATGCCTCTGGTTTTGCTCGGCCTTCGTTACCTGCACACTTAATACACGTTGAGCAACCAAACTAGCATATTTATCTGCATCATCAGGAGTCATATACTCTATATCATGAGCATCATCATGGGCACCCTGTTCCTCATGAGCAATGAGAACTAGAGTCTCCTCATCATAGTCACTCGCTGACTCATACCCACCATCCGCCGTAATAGTCATCACACGCTTGGAGGGACAGTCTTTTGCGAAGTGACCTCCACCTTGGCACCTGCGACATTTAATATCACGATCTCGTGCTTGCCCTGTGGACGCCATGGATGAAGAAGAACTCGCTGCTGGACCACTCTGTGCACCCTTGAATGGTGGCGCTGGCTGTTTTGGTGGCTCCTTGTAAGAATGAGCGGCTGAAGTAGATGGTGGCGCAGCAGGACGTGTGGATGTAGAAGCTCCACGCGATGTCCATGATGTATTTCGTCCTGCAGAAAAGTTAGGTCTCGTAGCGGCCTGTCGATCCTGCACTTCACGTTCAGCTTTACAAGCAAGATGAAACAAACGAGTGATAGTAGCAAAGTCCTTGTATTCTAGAATAGTTTGTATCTCCCTGTTTAAGCCACCCATAAAACGTGCAAGCATAGCTTCATTATCCTCTACTAGGCCACATCTAATCAATCCAGTTTGTAATTCTTGATAATATTCCTCTACAGAATTTTTGCCTTGTCTCAAACGCTGTAATTTTTGTAACAATTCACGTTGATAATAAGGGGGAACCCAGCGAGTACGCATAGCATCTTTTAAAGCAGCCCAAGTAGTTGGAATATTATTAGCATGCAATCTACAATGTTCAGACCACCAAATAGATGCAAAGCCCGTGAATTCACAAACAGCAGCAGTAACACGTCTATTCTCAGGATATTGTAAACATGTAAAACGTTGTTCAGTTTCTAACTCCCAAGTAAGATAAGCATCAGGAATATATCTACCCTCAAACGGCTTAAGATTCAATTTAAGTTTATGCACATGTTCATCATCGCGTACCTGAGGGGGTGGTTGGTGTCGACCGTGGCGAATGTTGGGACGTGGACGTCCAGCTGGCTGCTCATAGGCCGCTTCCTGTTCCACCTCCTCCTCGTAATCACCCTCGTAGTTGTCGTCCAGGCCGACGTCAGAAGCAGCAGCAGCAGCAGTAGCAGCAACTGCAGCAGCAGGAGGAGCACCAATACCAGCAGCTTGTCCACGCGGAAACAGAATACGTCGTGCACGTGGTAGTGGCGGTGGCTGTGGCTGTGCTGAAGGTAGGCGTGCGATCAACTCAGTAAACTTGGCGTCGAGCTTGGTGTCGATCATCTTCTCCACGCCATCAATCGCCTCTGTAAAACTGGTCTCGATGTCCTGCACCTGTTGAGACATCATACGTGCAAATTTATCATGTAGCTCCTTGTTTGTCATGTTCTCCCAATCGGGTGCATCCCGCGCCACTTCATCATGTGATCCTGGGATGGTTAGCAGAAATAGAAAACACACCGGAATATGATCCTACTGCTACTAATGGGATGGATGTGGGGTGGTGGAAAGCACAAATCCGTCAAGCTTTTCTTACGTTCTTACCGATTCTTACCTAGCAGCAGGTGGTGATGTACAACCAACGGGTCAAAACTCTCAGAGATGTGGTAGAGCGATGGCCAGGCGGTGTCAAAACGCGCGATGTAGAATATATGTGGAGTTGTAGGAAGGCTGACAAGTATGGTAGGAAAAACTCAACAGTAATCAAAACAGAGATGCAAAGCTGAATAAACACTCAACGTCGGTACTGTGCTGATCCTAGGCTAGACCGTACTAGAGACGCGAGCCTAAAACACCAACGAAAGCACGGCGCGGCACGTAACAACTGTGAAGCACACTCTGGATTTTTTTTTCTATCTGTTTTTTTTTTTGCTTTTTTTTTTTTTTTTTTTTGGAAATCACCCACTTCTACGTACGACAAAAGATTGGTGAAATCCGACTCTAATCAACTCAAAACTATTCTGGCTACGGAGATATCAGGAACCGTACTGATGGTGGAACTCAAGTCGGACTCGTGAGACGTGGTGGTGTATATGGACTCTGCTTGGCGGAACGTGGTGGTGTATCTGGACTCGGATTGGCGGAACGTGGTAGGATGACTACTGGTGCGGCGGCGACGTGGCAAACTGTGATCAGAACTCGAAACTCTAAGGGAATTAGACGCTAAGATCAGCAACTCGACACAACGATGCAACCGCAAATTCAACAATGCAAACTACTGTAAAGAAAACTGGACAAAGGTTCGGACTGTTTTGGGACGTGATGATCTAACCCTAATTTTTTTTTGTTGGCTGTTTCGTGGACTGTAGGTATGAAGAACAGAACCAATCTAGACTACGAAAACTGGTAAATCTCACCGAGCAACCTGGAAATCTGATACCACTTGATAGAGGCGAAGGTGTCCCGATGTTTCGATGAGATGATGGAGATCGATTTTGGTGGAATAGACTTTCACGACCCGACTACGAACGTGCGAAGACGTTGCGCCTTAGCAATCGCTTAACCAACTCCGAGAGGTTATTGATCACGCGGATGCACGATCAACCTGACCACGAAGGTCAATTCCTGCAAGCAATCGAAGAACAAGCAAGAACTAAGAATTGCAATCTGGATATTGCGAATATAAGATGAATGATTACGAAAGTTGGGGTTCCAATGAGGTCTTGGCCTGGTCGGATGACACAAACGAAGAGCTCGAAGTTGCGGCTATGGCTAACTTATATCTAATTAAAACCCAAGTCTAAACGACGCCCTAAGGGCTGTATATTTTCCACGCGTGCGATCAACTCAGTAAACTTGGCGTCGAGCTTGGTGTCGATCATCTTTTCCACGCCATCAATCGCCTCTGTAAATCTGTTCTCGATGTCATTCACCTGTTCAGACATCATTTGTGCAAATTTATCATGTAGCTCCTTGTTTGTCATGTTCTCCCAATCGGGTGCATCCCGCGCCACTTCATCATGTGATCCTGGCATGGTTAGCAGAAATAGAAAACACACACGAAGATGATCCTACTTCTACTAATGGGATGTGGGGTGGTGGAAAGCACAAATCCGTCAAGCTTTTCTTTCGTTCTTACCGATTCTTACCTAGCAGCAGGTGGTGATGTACAACCAACGTGTCAAAACTCTCAGAGATATGGTAGAGCGATGGCCAGGAGGTGTCAAACGCACGATGTAGAATATATGTGGAGCTGTAGGAAGGCTGACAAGTATGGTTGGAAAAACTCAACAATAATCAAAACAAAGATGCAAAGCTGAATAAACACTCAACGTCGGTACTATGCTGATCCTAGGCTAGACCGTACTAGAGACGCGAGCCTAAAACACCAACGAAAGCACGGCGCGGCACGTAAACAACTGAGAAGCACACTCTGAATTTTTTTTTCTTTTTTTTTGCTTCTTTTTGCGATGCGGGACTGCGGTGGTTGAAAAAGTGCGAAAAAATCCCTATGGTGGCGAACGTCTCAAAATGAGTTTCAGGACCTAAGGAACGTATGGGCACGAAATTTTTTTACCCCTGAAAATTTTGGCCTAAAAACTGCTTTGGAAAGCGTGCCTAAAAACAGCTCCTTCTGTACGACAAAGATTGGTGAAATCCGACTCTAATCAACTCAAAACTAATCTGGCTACGGATAGATCACAAACCGAACATGTGATGGAACTCAACTCGGATCGATAGGTCGTGGTGGTGTATATGGACTCTACTTGCCGGAACGTGGTGGTGTATCTGGACTCGGATCGGCGGAACGTGGTAGGATGACTACTGTGCGGCGGCGACGTGGCAAACTGTGATCAGAACTCGAAACTCTAAGGGAACTAGACGCTAAGATCAACAACTTGACACAACGATGCAACCGTAAATTCAACAAAGCAAGTACTGAAAAGAAAACTGGACAAAGGCTAGGACTGTCTTGGGACGTGATGATCTAACCCTAATTTTTTTGTTGGCTTTTTCGTGGACTGTAGGTATGAAGAACAGAACCAATATAGACTATGAAAACTGGTAAATCTCACCGAGCAACCTGGAAATCTGATACCACTTGATAGAGGCGAAGGTGTCCCGATGTTTCGATGAGATGATGGAGATCGATTTTGGTGGAGTAGACTTTCACGACCCGACTACGAACGTGCGAAGACGTTGCGCCTTAGCAATCTCTAAACCAACTCCAAGAGGTTATTGATCCCGCGGATGCACGATCAACCTGACCACGAAGGTCTAATTCCTGCAAGCAATCAAAGATCAAGCAAGAACTAAGAGTTGCAATCTGGATATTTTGAATATAAGATGAATGATTAACAGAAGTTTGGGTTCCAATGCGGTCTTGGCCTGGTCGGATGACACAAACGAAGAGCTCGAAGTTGCGGCTATGGCTAACTTAAATCTAATTAAAACCCAAGTCTAAACGACGCCCTAAGGGCTGTATATATGGGGGAACTGATGAGGACATCTCTACTAATGTTACACCCACATCTTCACCAACTACACATACTGGACCAGTTACTAGAGCACGCGCACGTCAACTAAATTATCAGGTACTTTCGTTTCTTGCGAATCCTTCTATTGTTCATGAACATATGATGCTGCCTAAATTAGATACTTTTGTTTTGCTTATGAATGAAGGACCTAGCATGGACAAGAAGGATGGTCATTGGAGCGGGATCAAGCATGGAGAAGAAGGTGCGCGCGCGGGAAAGGACAATGGAGCTTCCAGTGGTGATTATCGCACTTTGAAGCCACCATAAGTTGCGCATGAAGTCTTGGACGAAATACGCGAGATGCCACTTCATTATTTTCGTCCAAGGGCAATTATAGGTGCTGCGTCACCTTAAAATTGGGCTGGGCCCATGTAATTTCGAAATACCACATTATAGGCTGTTTTTAGAGTCCGTATGTGTGGGGAAACCGAGTTAGGGTTGTTTTCGGACCCCACCTCCAAGGGGTCACGAAAATCCCCTCTGTTCGCCCATATATACAGCCCTTAGGGCGTCGTTTAGACTGGGGGTTTTAATTAGATATAAGTTAGCCATAGCCGCAACTTCGAGCTCTTTGTTTGTGTCATCCGACCAGGCCAAGACCTCATTGGAACCCCAACTTTCGTAATCATTCATCTTATATTCGCAATATCCAGATTGCAATTCTTAGTTCTTGCTTGTTCTTTGATTGCTTGCAGGAATTAGACCTTCGTGGTCAGGTTGATCGTGCATCCGCGGGATCAATAACCTCTCGGAGTTGGTTTTGCGATCGCTAAGGCGCAACGTCTTCGCACGTTCGTAGTCGGATCGTGAAAGTCGCCTCCACCATAATCGATCTCCACCATCTCATCGAAACATCGGGACACCTTCGCCTCTATCAAGTGGTATCAGATTTCCAGGTTGCTCGGTGAGATTTACCAATTTTCGTAGTCTAGATTGGTTCTGTTCTTCATACTACAGTCCACGAAAAAGCCAACAACAAAAAAATTAGGGTTAGATCATCACGTCCCAAAACAGTCCGAGCCTTTGTCCAGTTTTCTTTACAGTAGTTTGCTTTGTTGAATTTGCGGTTGCATCGTTGTGTCGAGTTGCTGATCTTAGCGTCTAGTTACCTTAGAGTTTCGAGTTCTGATCACAGTTTGTCACGCCGCCGCCGCACAGTAGTACACCACCACGTTCCGCCAATCCGAGTCCAGATACACCACCACGTTCCGCCAACCCGAGTCCATATACACCACCACGACCTACCAATCCGAGTTGAGTTCCATCACCCGTTCGGTTTGAGATATCCCCGTAGCCAGAATAGTTTTGGAGTTGATTAGAGTCGGATTTCACCAATCTTTGTCGTACGTAGAAGAGGGTGATTTCCAAAAAAAAAAAAAAGTCTAGCACGCTTTCCAGAGCAGTTTTTAGGCCAAAAATTTCGTGCCCATACGTTCCTTAGGTCCAGAAACTCATTTTGAGACGTTCGCCACCATAGTGACTTTTTCGCACTTTTTCAGCCACCGCAGTCCCGCATCGCAAAAAAAAAAGAGCAAAAAAAAAAAAGGAGAATTTTTTTTTCAGAGTGTGCTTCTCAGTTGTTTACGTGCCGCGCCGTGCTTTCGTTGGTGTTTTAGGCTCGCGTCTCTAGTACGGTCTAGCCTAGGATCAGCACAGTACCGACGTTGAGTGTTTATTCAGCTTTGCATCTCTGTTTTGATTACTGTTGAGTTTTTGCTACCATACTTGTCAGCCTTCCTACAGCTCCACATATATTCTACATCGTGCGTTTTGACACCTCCTGGCCATCGCTCTACCACATCTCTGAGAGTTTTGACCCGTTGGTTGTACATCACCACCTGCTGCTAGGTAAGAATCGGTAAGAACGAAAGAAAATGATGAGGACATCCCTACTAATGTTACACCCATACCCTCACCAACTACACATACTGGACCAGTTACTAGAGCACGTGCACGTCAACTAAATTATCAGGTACTTTCGTTTCTTGCGAACCCTTCTATTGTTCATGAACATATGATGCTGCCTAAATTAGATACTTTTGTTTTGCTTATGAATGAAGGACCTAGCATGGACAAGAAGGATGGTCATTGGAGCGGGATCAAGCATGGAGAAGAAGGTGCGCGCGCGGGAGAGAACAATGGAGCTTCCAGTGGGGATTTTCGCACGTTGAAGCCACCATAAGGCATGCATGAAGGCTTGGACGGAATACACGAGATGCCACTTCATTATTTTCGTCCAAGAGCAATTATAGGTGCTGCGTCACCTTAATATTGGGCTGGGCCCATGTAATTTCGAAATACCACATTATAGGCTGTTTTTAGAGTCCGTATGTGTGGGGAAACCGAGTTAGGGTTGTTTTCGGACCCCACCTCCAAGGGGTCACGAAAATCCCCTCTGTTCCCCCATATATACAGCCCTTAGGGCGTCGTTTAGACTTGGGTTTTAATTAGATTTAAGTTAGCCATAGCTGCAACTTCGAGTTCTTCGTTTGTGTCGTCCGACCAGGCCAAGACCGCATTGGAACCCCAACTTCTGTTAATCTTTCATCTTATATTCGCAATATCCAGATTGCAATTCTTAGTTCTTGCTTGTTCTTCGATTGCTTGCAGGAATTGACCTTCGTGGTCAGGTTGATCGTGCATCCGCGGGATCAATAACCTCTCGGAGTTGGTTTAGCGATTGCTAAGGCGCAACGTCTTCGCACGTTCGTAGTCGGGTCGTGAAAGTCTACTCCACCAAAAATCGATCTCCATCCTCTCATCGAAACATCGGGACACCTTCGCCTCTATCAAGTGGTATCAGATTTCCAGGTTGCTCGGTGAGATTTACCAGTTTTCGTAGTCTAGATTGGTTCTGTTCTTCATACCTACAGTCCACGAAAAAGCCAACAAAAAAAAAATTAGGGTTAGATCATCACGTCCCAAAACAGTCCGAGCCTTTGTCCAGTTTTCTTTACAGTAGTTTGCATTGTTGAATTTGCGGTTGCATCGTTGTGTCGAGTTGCTGATCTTAGCGTCTAGTTACCCTAGAGTTTCGAGTTCTGATCACAGTTTGTCACGCCGCCGCCGCACAGTAGTACACCACCACGTTCCGCCAATCCGAGTCCAGATACACCACCACGTTCTGCCAAGCCGAGTCCATACACACCACCACAACCTACCGATCCGAGTTGAGTTCCAAAACCTGTTCGGTTTGTGCTCGTTCCGTAGCCAGATTAGTTTTGAGTTGATTAGAGTCGGATTTCACCAATCCTTTGTCGTACGTAGAAGGAGGTGCTTTCCAAAAAAAAAAAAAAAAAAAATAAAAAATAAAAAATAAAAAATATATATATTCAGGGGTGAAAAATTTTCAGTAGTCTGGCACGCTTTCCAGAGCAGTTTTTAGGCCAAAAATTTCGGGGGTGAAAAAATTTCGTGCCCATACGTTCCTTAGGTCCAGAAACTCATTTTGAGACGTTCGCCACCATAGTGATTTTTTCGCACTTTTTCAGCCACCGGAGTCCCGCCTCGCAAAAAAAAAAAAAAAAATAAAGCAAAAAAAAAAAAAAAAAAAAAAAAAAAAGAGGAAAAAAAAAAAAATTCAGAGTGTGCTTCTCAGTTGATTACGTGCCGCGCCGTGCTTTCGTTGGTGTTTTAGGCTCGCGTCTCTAGTACGGTCTAGCCTAGGATCAGCACAGTACCGACGTTGAGTGTTTATTCAACTTTGCATCTCTGTTTTGATTACTGTTGAGCTTTTTGCTACCATATTTGTCAAGCCTACCTACAGCTCCACATATATTCTACTACGTGCGGTTGACACCTCCTGGCCATCGCTCTACCACATCTCTGAGAGTTTTGACCCGTTGGTTGTACATCACCACCTGCTGCTAGGTAAGAATCGGTAAGAACTAAAGAAAAGCTTGACGGATTTGTGCTTTCCACCACCCCACATCCCATTAGTAGAAGTAGGATCATACTTCTGTGTGTTTTCTATCTCTGCTAACCATGCCAGGATCCCATGATGAAGTGGCGCGGGATGCACCTGATTGGGAGAATATGACAAACAAAGCATTACATGATAAATTTGCACAAATGATGTCTGAACAGGTGAATGACATCGAGAACAGATTTACAGAGGCGATTGATGGTGTGGAGAAGATGATCGACACCAAGCTCGACGCCAAGTTTACTGAGTTGCTCGCACGCCTACCTGCACAGCCTGCGGCCGCTCCAGCACAGCCACCGCCACCACGACGTGCACGACGTATTCTGTTTCCGGGCGGACAAGCTGCTGGTGCTCCTGCTGCTGCTGCAGTTACTGCTGCCGCCTCTGACGTCGGCCAGGACGACAACTACGAGGGTGATTACGAGGAGGAGGTGGAACAGGAAGCGGCCTATGAGCAGCCAGCTGGGCGTCCACGTCCCAACATTCGCCACGGTCGACACCAACCACCCCCTCAGGTACGCGATGATGAACATGTGCCTAAACTTAAATTGAATCTTAAGCCGTTTGAGGGTAGATATATTCCTGATGCTTATCTTACTTGGGAGTTAGAAACTGAACAACGTTTTACATGTTTACAATATCCTGAGAATAGACGTGTTACTGCTGCTGTTTGTGAATTCACGGGCTTTGCATCTATTTGGTGGTCTGAACATTGTAGATTGCATGCTAATAATATTCCAGCTACTTGGGCTGCTTTAAAAGATGCTATGCGTACTCGCTGGGTTCCTCCTTATTATCAACGTGAATTGCTACAAAAATTACAGCGTTTGAGACAAGGAAAAAATTCTGTAGAGGAATATTATCAAGAATTACAAACTGGATTGATTAGATGTGGCCTAGTAGAGGATAATGAAGCTATGTTCGCACGTTTTATAGGTGGCTTAAACAGGGAGATACAAACTATTCTAGAATACAAGGACTATGCTACTATTACTCGTTTGTTTCATCTTGCTTGTAAAGCTGAACGTGAAGTGCAGGATCGACAGGCCGCTACGAGACCTAACTTTTCTGCAGGACGAAATACATCATGGACATCGCGTGGACCTTCTACATCCACACGTCCTGCTGCACCACCCTCTACTTCAGCCGCTCATTCTTACAGGGAGCCACCAAAACAGTCAGCGCCACCATTCAAGGGTGCACAGAGTGGTCCAGCGGCGAGTTCTTCTTCATCCATGGCTTCCACAGGGCAAACACGAGATCGTGATATTAAATGTCGCAGGTGCCAAGGTGGAGGTCACTTCGCAAAAGACTGTCCCTCCAAGCGTGTGATGATTATTACGGCGGATGGTGGGTATGAGTCAGCGAGCGACTATGATGAGGAGACTTTAGTTCTCATTGCTCACGAGGAACAGGGTGCCCATGATGATGCTCATGATATAGAGTATATGGCTCCTGATGATGCAGATCAATATGCTAGTTTGGTTGCTCAACGTGTGTTAAGTGTGCAGGTATCGAAGGCCGAGCAAAACCAGAGGCATAATTTGTTCCACACAAAGGGAGTGGTGAAAGAACGTTCGGTTCGCATCATCATTGACGGAGGGAGTTGCAACAACTTGGCAAGCATGGAGTTGGTGGAGAAGCTATCTCTCACCACAAGACCACACCCCCATCCGTACTATATTCAGTGGTTTAACAATAGTGGTAAGATTAAGGTAACGCGTTCTGTTCGTGTGCACTTTAGCATTGCTGCATATGCTGATTATGTTGATTGTGATGTGGTACCCATGCAAGCATGCTCTCTTTTACTTGGTAGACCATGGCAATTTGATAGGAATGTTGTACACCATGGTAGGACAAATCAGTTTACTCTGGTTCATCAGGATAAAAATATTGCTTTACTTCCTATGTCTCCTGAACAAATTGTGAAAGATGATCTTGCTAGAGCTAGTAAAGCAAAACAGGAGAAAAATAAGAGTGAGAATGAGATAGCAGCCAAAGAATTTGAGCAACAACATAAGACTAATAGCAAATCTTCTTCTGCTGTTTCTAGTGAAATTAAATTGACTAGTCCAACTTTGCTTGCTACTAAGGTTGATATTTCAGATTTGGATGTTAGTCAATATGTGTGCTATGCTTTTGTGTGCAAAGAAGCTTTGTTTTCATTTGAGGAATTGCCTCCTTCTTTGCCTCCTGTTGTCACTGACCTTTTGCAGGAGTTTATTGACGTCTTTCCACAAGACGTACCACCGGGATTACCACCTATTCGAGGGATTGAGCATCAGATTGACTTAATTCCCGGTGCTTCGTTGCCCAACCGTGCGCCATACCGTACCAATCCGGAGGAGACGAAGGAGATTCAGCGTCAAGTACAAGAGCTACTCGACAAAGGTTACATACGTGAGTCCCTTAGTCCTTGTGCTGTACCTGTTATATTAGTGCCTAAAAAGGATGGAACATGGCGTATGTGTGTTGATTGTCGAGCCATTAATAATATTACTATTCGTTATCGTCATCCTATTCCTAGGTTAGATGATATGCTTGATGAATTAAGTGGCTCTACCATGTTTTCCAAAGTTGATTTGCGTAGTGGATACCATCAAATTCGCATGAAATTAGGCGATGAATGGAAAACGGCTTTTAAAACTAAGTTTGGATTATATGAGTGGTTAGTCATGCCTTTTGGGTTAACTAATGCACCTAGCACTTTCATGAGATTAATGAACGAGGTTTTACGTGCTTTCATTGGACGATTTGTGGTAGTCTATTTTGATGATATACTGATTTATAGCAAATCTTTGGAGGAACATTTGGATCATTTACGTGCTGTTTTTATTGCTTTACGTAATGCACGTTTATTTGGTAACCTTGGGAAGTGCACCTTTTGCACCGACCGAGTATCGTTTCTTGGCTATGTTGTTACTCCACAGGGTATTGAAGTTGATAAAGCCAAGATCGAGGCGATTGAGAGTTGGCCGCAGCCCAAAACGGTCACACAAGTGAGGAGTTTTCTTGGCCTCGCTGGATTCTATAGGCGTTTTGTGAGAGATTTCAGCACCATTGCTGCCCCTCTCAATGAGCTTACACGCAAGGATGTGCCTTTTACTTGGGGTACCGCACAGGAAGAAGCTTTCACGGTATTGAAAGATAAGTTAACACATGCTCCTTTGCTCCAACTTCCTGATTTTAATAAGACTTTTGAGCTTGAATGCGATGCTAGTGGGATTGGTTTGGGAGGTGTGTTATTACAAGATGCTAAACCTGTTGCATACTTTTCTGAAAAATTGAGTGGGCCTAGTCTGAACTATTCTACTTATGATAAGGAATTATATGCTCTTGTTCGGACATTAGAAACTTGGCAACATTATTTATGGCCCAAAGAATTTGTTATACATTCTGATCATGAATCTTTGAAACACATAAGAAGTCAAGCAAAACTTAATCGTAGACATGCTAAGTGGGTTGAATTTATTGAGACTTTCCCTTATGTCATTAAACACAAGAAGGGGAAAGATAATATTATTGCTGATGCTTTGTCTCGTCGTTATACTATGCTTTCACAACTTGACTTCAAGATATTCGGTTTAGAGACAATCAAAGAACAATATGCAAATGATGCGGAATTTAAAGATGTATTGCAGAATTGTAGAGAGGGTAGAACATGGAACAAGTTTGTGCTTAATGATGGATTTGTGTTCCGTTCTAACAAGCTATGCATTCCAGCTAGCTCTATTCGTCTTTTGTTGTTGCAGGAGGCGCATGGAGGAGGATTAATGGGACATTTTGGCGTGAAAAAGACGGAGGACGTACTTGCTACACATTTCTTTTGGCCAAAGATGAGACGGGATGTTGAGCGTTTTGTTGCTCGCTGCACTACATGTCAAAAAGCTAAGTCACGACTCAATCCTCATGGTTTATACATGCCTTTACCTGTACCTAGTGTTCCGTGGGAGGACATATCCATGGACTTTGTTTTAGGCTTGCCTCGAACAAAGAAGGGGAGGGATAGCATATTTGTTGTCGTGGATAGATTTTCTAAGATGGCACATTTTATACCATGTCATAAAAGCGATGATGCTGCTAATGTTGCTGATTTATTCTTTGGAGAGATTATTCGTTTACATGGTGTGCCCAATACTATTGTCTCGGATCGTGATACTAAGTTTCTTAGCCATTTTTGGAGATGCTTATGGGCTAAGTTGGGGACTAAACTACTTTTTAGTACTACATGTCATCCCCAAACTGATGGACAAACTGAAGTGGTCAATAGGACATTGTCTACTATGCTTAGGGCTGTTTTAAAAAGTAACTTGAAACTGTGGGAAGAATGTTTACCTCATATTGAATTTGCTTATAATCGTTCAGTGCATTCTACCACTAAAATGTGCCCTTTTGAGATTGTTTATGGTTTTCTACCTCGTGCACCTATTGATTTGCTGCCTCTTCCATCTTCGGAGAAGGTGAATTTTGATGCTAAGCAACGTGCTGAATTGATATTAAAAATGCATGAGTTAACTAAAGAAAACATTGAGCGCATGAATGCTAGATACAAGCTTGCTGGTGATAGGGGTCGAAAGCATGTTGTTTTTGAACCAGGAGATCTTGTTTGGTTACATCTACGAAAAGATAGGTTTCCTGATTTGCGCAAGTCTAAGTTAATGCCACGAGCTGATGGTCCCTTTAAGGTTTTACAGAAAATTAATGATAATGCATATAAACTTGAGCTACCTGCAGATTTTGGGGTTAGTCCCACATTTAACATTGCAGATTTGAAACCTTATTTGGGAGAAGATGATGAGCTTCCGTCGAGGACGACTTCAATTCAAGAAGGGGAGGATGATGAGGACATCCCTACTAATGTTACACCCATACCCTCACCAACTACACATACTGGACCAGTTACTAGAGCACGTGCACGTCAACTAAATTATCAGGTACTTTCGTTTCTTGCGAACCCTTCTATTGTTCATGAACATATGATGCTGCCTAAATTAGATACTTTTGTTTTGCTTATGAATGAAGGACCTAGCATGGACAAGAAGGATGGTCATTGGAGCGGGATCAAGCATGGAGAAGAAGGTGCGCGCGCGGGAGAGAACAATGGAGCTTCCAGTGGGGATTTTCGCACGTTGAAGCCACCATAAGGCATGCATGAAGGCTTGGACGGAATACACGAGATGCCACTTCATTATTTTCGTCCAAGAGCAATTATAGGTGCTGCGTCACCTTAATATTGGGCTGGGCCCATGTAATTTCGAAATACCACATTATAGGCTGTTTTTAGAGTCCGTATGTGTGGGGAAACCGAGTTAGGGTTGTTTTCGGACCCCACCTCCAAGGGGTCACGAAAATCCCCTCTGTTCCCCCATATATACAGCCCTTAGGGCGTCGTTTAGACTTGGGTTTTAATTAGATTTAAGTTAGCCATAGCTGCAACTTCGAGTTCTTCGTTTGTGTCGTCCGACCAGGCCAAGACCGCATTGGAACCCCAACTTCTGTTAATCTTTCATCTTATATTCGCAATATCCAGATTGCAATTCTTAGTTCTTGCTTGTTCTTCGATTGCTTGCAGGAATTGACCTTCGTGGTCAGGTTGATCGTGCATCCGCGGGATCAATAACCTCTCGGAGTTGGTTTAGCGATTGCTAAGGCGCAACGTCTTCGCACGTTCGTAGTCGGGTCGTGAAAGTCTACTCCACCAAAAATCGATCTCCATCCTCTCATCGAAACATCGGGACACCTTCGCCTCTATCAGAAAAGCTTGACGGATTTGTGCTTTCCACCACCCCACATCCCATTAGTAGAAGTAGGATCATATTTCTGTGTGTTTTCTATTTCTGCTAACCATGCCAGGATCCCATGATGAAGTGGCGCGGGATGCACCCGATTGGGAGAATATGACAAACAAAGCGTTAGATGATAAATTTGCACAAATGATGTCTGAACAGGTGAATGACATCGAGAACAGATTTACAGAGGCGATTGATGGTGTGGAGAAGATGATCGACACCAAGCTCGACGCCAAGTTTACTGAGTTGCTCGCACGCCTACCTGCACAGCCTGCGGCCGCTCCAGCACAGCCACCGCCACCACGACGTGCACGACGTATTCTGTTTCCGGGCAGACAAGCTGCTGCTGCTGCTTCTGACGTCGGCCAGGACGACAACTACGAGGGTGATTACGAGGAGGAGGTGGAACAGGAAGCGGCCTATGAGCAGCCAGCTGGGCGTCCACGTCCCAACATTCGCCACGGTCGACACCAACCACCCCCTCAGGTACGCGATGATGAACATGTGCCTAAACTTAAATTGAATCTTAAGCCGTTTGAGGGTAGATATATTCCTGATGCTTATCTTACTTGGGAGTTAGAAACTGAACAACGCTTTACATGTTTACAATATCCTGAGAATAGACGTGTTACTGCTGCTGTTTGTGAATTCACGGGTTTTGCATCTATTTGGTGGTCTGAACATTGTAGATTGCATGCTAATAATATTCCAGCTACTTGGGCTGCTTTAAAAGATGCTATGCGTACTCGCTGGGTTCCTCCTTATTATCAACGTGAATTGCTACAAAAATTACAGCGTTTGAGACAAGGAAAAAATTCTGTAGAGGAATATTATCAAGAATTACAAACTGGATTGATTAGATGTGGCCTAGTAGAGGATAATGAAGCTATGTTTGCACGTTTTATAGGTGGCTTAAACAGGGAGATACAAACTATTCTAGAATACAAGGACTATGCTACTATTACTCGTTTGTTTCATCTTGCTTGTAAAGCTGAACGTGAAGTGCAGGATCGACAGGCCGCTACGAGACCTAACTTTTCTGCAGGACGAAATACATCATGGACATCGCGTGGACCTTCTACATCCACACGTCCTGCTGCACCACCATCTACTTCACCCGCTCATTCTTACAGGGAGCCTCCAAAACAGCCAGCGCCACCATTCAAGGGTGCACAGAGTGGTCCAGCGGCGAGTTCTTCTTCATCCATGGCTTCCACAGGGCAAACACGAGATCGTGATATTAAATGTCGCAGGTGCCAAGGTGGAGGTCACTTCGCAAAAGACTGTCCCTCTAAGCGTGTGATGATTATTACGGCGGATGGTGGGTATGAGTCAGCGAGCGACTATGATGAGGAGACTTTAGTTCTCATTGCTCACGAGGAACAGGGTGCCCATGATGACGCTCATGATATAGAGTATATGGCTCCTGATGATGCAGATCAATTTGCTAGTTTGGTTCCTCAACGTGTGTTAAGTGTGCAGGTATCGAAGGCCGAGCAAAACCAGAGGCATAATTTGTTCCACACAAAGGGAGTGGTGAAAGAACGTGTGGTTCGCATCATCATTGACGGAGGGAGTTGCAACAACTTGGCGAGCATGGAGTTGGTGGAGAAGCTATCTCTCACCACAAGACCACACCCCCATCCGTACTATATTCAGTGGTTTAACAATAGTGGTAAGATTAAGGTAACGCGTTCTGTTCGTGTGCACTTTAGCATTGCTGCATATGCTGATTATGTTGATTGTGATGTGGTACCCATGCAAGCATGCTCTCTTTTACTTGGTAGACCATGGCAATTTGATAGGAATGTTGTACACCATGGTAGGACAAATCAGTTTACTCTGGTTCATCCGGATAAAAATATTGCTTTACTTCCTATGTCTCCTGAACAAATTGTGAAAGATGATCTTGCTAGAGCTAGTAAAGCTAAACAGGAGAAAAATAAGAGTGAAAATGAGATAGCAGCCAAAGAATTTGAGCAACAACATAAGACTAATAGCAAATCTTCTTCTGCTGTGTCTAATGAAATTAAATTGACTAGTCCAACTTTGCTTGCTACTAAAGTTGATATTTCAGATTTGGATGTTAGTCAATATGTGTGCTATGCTTTTGTGTGCAAAGAAGCTTTGTTTTCATTTGAGGAATTGCCTCCTTCTTTGCCTCCTGTTGTCACTGACCTTTTGCAGGAGTTTATTGACGTCTTTCCACAAGACGTACCACCGGGATTACCACCTATTCGAGGGATTGAGCATCAGATTGACTTAATTCCCGGTGCTTCGCTGCCCAACCGTGCGCCATACCGTACCAATCCGGAGGAGACGAAGGAGATTCAGCGTCAAGTACAAGAGCTACTCGACAAAGGTTACATACGTGAATCACTTAGTCCTTGTGCTGTTCCTGTTATATTAGTGCCTCAAAAGGATGGAACTTGGCGTATGTGTGTTGATTGTAGAGCCATTAATAATATTACTATTCGTTATCGTCATCCTATTCCTAGGTTAGATGATATGCTTGATGAATTAAGTGGCTCTACCATGTTTTCCAAAGTTGATTTGCGTAGTGGATACCATCAAATTCGCATGAAATCAGGGGATGAATGGAAAACGGCATTTAAAACTAAGTTTGGATTATATGAGTGGTTAGTCATGCCTTTTGGGTTAACTAATGCACCTAGCACTTTTATGAGATTAATGAACGAGGTTTTACGTGCTTTCATTGGACGATTTGTGGTAGTCTATTTTGATGATATACTGATTTATAGCAAATCTTTGGAGGAACATTTGGATCATTTACGTGATGTTTTTATTTCTCTACGTAATGCACGTTTATTTGGTAACCTTGGGAAGTGCACCTTTTGCACCGACCGAGTATCGTTTCTTGGCTATGTTGTTACTCCGCAGGGAATTGAAGTTGATAAAGCCAAGATCGAGGCAATTGAGAGTTGGCCGCAGCCCAAAACGGTCACACAAGTGAGGAGTTTTCTTGGCCTCGCTGGATTCTATAGGCGTTTTGTGAGAGATTTCAGCACCATTGCTTCCCCTCTCAATGAGCTTACACGCAAGGATGTGCCTTTTACTTGGGGTACCGCACAGGAAGAAGCCTTCACGGTATTGAAAGATAAGTTAACACATGCTCCTTTGCTCCAACTTCCTGATTTTAATAAGGCTTTTGAGCTTGAATGCGATGCTAGTGGTATTGGTTTGGGAGGTGTGTTATTACAAGATGCTAAACCTGTTGCATACTTTTCTGAAAAATTGAGTGGGCCTAGTCTGAACTATTCTACTTATGATAAGGAATTATATGCTCTTGTTCGGACATTAGAAACTTGGCAACATTATTTATGGCCCAAAGAATTTGTTATACATTCTGATCATGAATCTTTGAAACACATAAGAAGTCAAGCAAAACTTAATCGTAGACATGCTAAGTGGGTTGAATTTATTGAGACTTTCCCTTATGTCATTAAACACAAGAAGGGGAAAGATAATATTATTGCTGATGCTTTGTCTCGTCGTTATACTATGCTTTCCCAACTTGACTTCAAGATATTCGGTTTAGAGACAATCAAAGATCAATATGTACATGATGCAGAATTTAAAGATGTTTTGCAGAATTGTAGAGAGGGTAGAACATGGAACAAGTTTGTGCTTAATGATGGGTTTGTGTTCCGTTCTAACAAGCTATGCATTCCAGCTAGCTCTATTCGTCTTTTGTTGTTGCAGGAGGCGCATGGAGGAGGATTAATTGGACATTTTGGCGTGAAGAAGACGGAGGACGTACTTGCTACACATTTCTTTTGGCCAAAGATGAGACGGGATGTTGAGCGTTTTGTTGCTCGCTGCACTACATGTCAAAAAGCTAAGTCACGACTCAATCCTCATGGTTTATACATGCCTTTACCTGTACCTAGTGTTCCGTGGGAGGACATATCCATGGACTTTGTTTTAGGCTTGCCTCGAACAAAGAACGGGAGGGATAGCATATTTGTTGTCGTGGATAGATTTTCTAAGATGGCGCATTTTATACCATGTCATAAAAGCGATGATGCTGCTAATGTTGCTGATTTATTCTTTCGTGAGATTATTCGCTTACATGGTGTGCCCAATACTATTGTCTCGGATCGTGATACTAAGTTTCTTAGCCATTTTTGGAGATGCTTATGGGCTAAGTTGGGGACTAAACTACTTTTTAGTACTACTTGTCATCCCCAAACTGATGGACAAACTGAAGTAGTCAATAGGACTTTGTCTACTATGCTTAGGGCTGTTTTAAAGAGTAACTTGAAAATGTGGGAAGAATGTTTACCTCATATTGAATTTGCTTATAATCGTTCATTTCATTCTACCACTAAAATGTGCCCTTTTGAGATTGTTTATGGTTTTCTACCTCGTGCACCTATTGATTTGCTGCCTCTTCCATCTTCGGAGAAGGTTAATTTTGATGCTAAGCAACGTGCTGAATTGATATTAAAAATGCATGAGTTAACTAAAGAAAACATTGAGAAAATGAATGCTAGATACAAGCTTGCTGGTGATAAGGGTAGAAAGCATGTTTTGTTTGAACCAGGAGATCTTGTTTGGTTACATCTACGTAAAGATAGGTTTCCTGATTTGCGCAAGTCTAAGTTAATGCCACGAGCTGATGGTCCCTTTAAGGTTTTACAGAAAATTAATGATAATGCATATAAACTTGAGCTACCTGCAGATTTTGGGGTTAGTCCCACATTTAACATTGCAGATTTGAAACCTTATTTGGGAGAAGATGATGAGCTTCCGTCGAGGACGACTTCAATTCAAGAAGGGGAGGATGATGAGGACATCTCTACTAATGTTACACCCACATCTTCACCAACTACACATACTGGACCAGTTACAAGAGCACGCGCACGTCAACTAAATTATCAGGTACTTTCGTTTCTTGCGAATCCTTCTATTGTTCATGAACATATGATGCTGCCTAAATTAGATACTTTTGTTTTGCTTATGAATGAAGGACCTAGCATAGACAAGAAGGATGGTCATTGGAGCGGGATCAAGCATGGAGAAGAAGGTGCGCGCGCGGGAAAGGACAATGGAGCTTCCAGTGGTGATTATCGCAGTTTGAAGCCACCATAAGTTGCGCATGAAGTCTTGGACGAAATACGCGAGATGCCACTTCATTATTTTCGTCCAAGGGCAATTATAGGTGCTGCGTCACCTTAAAATTGGGCTGGGCCCATGTAATTTCGAAATACCACATTATAGGCTGTTTTTAGAGTCCGTATGTGTGGGGAAACCGAGTTAGGGTTGTTTTCGGACCCCACCTCCAAGGGGTCACGAAAATCCCCTCTGTTCGCCCATATATACAGCCCTTAGGGCGTCGTTTAGGCTGGGGGTTTTAATTAGATATAAGTTAGCCATAGCCGCAACTTCGAGCTCTTTGTTTGTGTCATCCGACCAGGCCAAGACCTCATTGGAACCCCAACTTTCGTAATCATTCATCTTATATTCGCAATTTCCAGATTGCAATTCTTAGTTCTTGCTTGTTCTTCGATTGCTTGCAGGAATTAGACCTTCGTGGTCAGGTTTATCGTGCATCCGCGGGATCAATAACCTCTCGGAGTTGGTTTAGCGATCGCTAAGGCGCAACGTCTTCGCACGTTCGTAGTCGGATCGTGAAAGTCGCCTCCACCATAATCGATCTCCACCATCTCATCGAAACATCGGGACACCTTCGCCTCTATCAGGAACAGAGGGGAATTTCGTGGCCCCTTGGAGGAGGGGTCCGAAAACAACCCTAACTCGGTTTCCCCACACATACGGACTCGAAAAAATAGCCTATTAAGTGTATTTCGAAATTACATGGGCCTGGCCCAATAATAAGGTGACGCAGCACCTATAATAACCCTTGGACGAAAATATTAATGTGGCATCTTGTGTCTCTCGTCCAAGTCTTCATGCACGCCTTATGGTGGCCTCAAAGTGCGAAAATCACCACTGGTAGCTCCATTGTCCTTTCCCGCGCGCGCACCTCCTTCTCCATGCTTGATCCCGCTCCAATGACCATCCTTCTTATCCATGCTAGGTCCTTCATTCACAAGACAAACAAAAGTATCTAATTTAGGCAGCATCAGATGTTCCTGAACATTAGAAGGATTCGCAAGAAACGAAAGTACCTGATAATTTAGTTGACGTGCGCGTGCTCTAGTAACTGGTCCAGTATGTGTAGTTGGTGAAGATGTGGGTGTAACATTAGTAGAGATGTCCTCATCACTGTGTCAGTAGGCGAGGCACCTTGTAGAACTGGAGGACGGCGACCTGCTTCTTCGCGGATTGAGTTGCTACTTTGGCTATGATGATGCTCGTCAAATTGTGGTACGAAAGTGCCAATTATATCAGCATGAGCATACATGTAGAAGTCATAATTCCTTGGGATAGTTATTGATGAGGACATCCCTACTACCAACACATCTCCAGTTCGTCATGAAGAACAAGTTGATTCAACAAAGAAGAAGGATGACGAAATCAGAATTGGACCTATTACAAGAGCTCGTGCAAAGTTGATAGAACAACAGGTGAACTCGCTCTTAATAGATTCTGATATATTATGTAATGAGAACTTTATACTGCCTAAATCTTTGTATGTTTGCATAATCAGGAATCATGACGAAGACGAGGATCCAGAAGGAGGAGAAGATGAGACATGCTCCAAGTTTCGGACGTCCGACCCATTTCGGACGTCCGACATTATCGAGAAGGATGGCGACCTCCGTATCCAGAAGACCTCCAAAACCGAAGCCGGATTTCCGACAGGATTCGGACGTCCGACGCATCGGACGTCCGACATATGACGGACGTCCGACATGAAGGTCCTCGAGAAGAACTCCCAATCCAGGACACCTCACCGCCAGAGTCGGATTTCCGACACGTTTCGGACGTCCGACGTGACGGACGTCTGAAACCGCCTACGCGCAGATCAGACGGGCTGCGGCTCTTGTATCCCCCCTAGCTTATAAATACCCAGCTCCCACGAGTTTTAGGGTTAGACCACGTTTAGATAAACCCTAGATATTGAGAATAGCTTCAAGCTTTCCTCTTGAATCATTAAGACTTCAATTCGTATCGATCTGAAGTTCTTCTACTGCAAGTTCTGTGTGATCTATTGTTCCACTGGGGATTAGTAGATTGCAAATTACCGTCTCGTGGTCAACGGCTACGTTGCGCAAGTGTGTGAAGTTGTGAATATCCAAAGGGTAGAGAGCTGTCGCATTGGCAACAGGGATCTAGCAAGGAGAGTTCATTGGCTACATACAAGTTATCTATCATCGCCCTCATATTCACCGTCCGCTTACTGAGAAGATCGGGCCACCCCATATCATCTTGGTATCAGATTTCCAGTGTTCCCTCGGTAAGCATCCACCAAATCCATCTATTCGATCGTTTTTGTTTTCGTCCTATCCAGAAAAAGCCATACAAAAATATTAGGGTTTCTAGTTTTTGCCATAACTTAGATTGCATCGGAGTCTTTGTTTAATTTGCTGTTTCGTGTGTTCTTCCCGAAAATTTCGTCCAGTTTGGAATAGTGTCAAAAAAAAAAGAGAAAGAAGTGTGATAAAAAAAAGAGTTATAAAAGAGTGCAAAGAGATATACAAGTGTTAGAAAGGACATATCATAGTGGTGATCTTTTGAGAGGCCTGTCTTTTGTTTGTCTCCACTGTGTGAGTTTTCTTTGGGTTTGTATCACACGATCAGCACTAGGACTTGACTTCGGTGTAGTTAGGGTGCCATACCTATAGCTCCACCACATATATCCTGCTTTGTCGTGTGTTCACTCTTTTTACTCGGGTATTCACTTCATTACATCCGTGCACTAGTCTTCCATCCGAACGGGTACGCATTACTATTCACTTTGGAACGGTAAGATTCACCTTTTCTTGTCAGTTTTGAGTGAGTTGTGAGTGTCCACCAAAAGATTTTGATTTAGTGCACTAACCTACTAATCATGTCTCAAAGTGGTTTTGATGTGATGCAGAAACAGGACAAGGATGCGCCAGTTACATGGGAGGCATATGAAGGTCTCCGTGATCACTTGACTGGGATGTTTACTAAATCCGCTGATGCAATTGATACAAATGTTCAAGCGGTACAACTGAAAGTGGACGCGACTGAAGCTGCAGTCACCACTATGCAACAACAACTTGCTGCTATCCAGCAGAGCCTACAACAAATGACAACAACTGTCACTGGCATACAAGCAGCTATGGTACAACGCCAACCTGATGCTCAGGAAGATGATGGTAGTGTCCATGGTGACAATGCTGATTTGAGGGGCATTCAAGGCCGTGGGCGTGGTCTTCAAGGACCGGTTCGCCAACCTCCACTTGGTCTTGGTGCGTGCCGTATACCCATTCAGGAAGCAGATGTCTTGAGCAATCCCAAGTTTAATATCCCCAAATTTGAAGGGTCCACGGATGTGGAAGAATACCTCACATGGGAGCTTAAGATGGAAAAATTATGGCGTTTGCATGATTATCCGGAGGACAAGAAGATCAAGATTGCTTCTTCCGAGTTTGACGGTTATGCTTTGCGTTGGTGGGAGAGTGTGTTGACCGAGATACAAGAAACCAATGGCCAGCCTATTCGTACATGGCGTGACATGAAGGCGACCATGAAAGCTCGGTTTGTTCCCACAAATTACTTACGGACAGTTTTTGATAAATTGCAACAATTGAAGCAAGGTACTATGTCCGTTGATGCATACTATATGGAGATGGAGATGTTGTTGCAACGTGCGCGAGTTCGCGAAGAGGTCGAGATGACTATGCAACGTTTTCTCCATGGGCTGAAATTTACTATCAAGAGTATTGTGCGGCATCACCAATACTATAATATGAACGATTTATTGCATCTTGCAAGGGAGGCTGAATCCCAGCTTGCAGAAGAGGCACAACTGAAGTCAAGATACTCCACATCTAGCAGATTTTCTCCAAGGACATCCGCGCCTATGGAGAATTATGGTGCCAATACTCGAGCTTCTTCTTCAGTTTCCAAGCCAGCCTCCAATGGTTCTATGGCCAAGAAGCCAGCTGCCCCTGCCACTAGTGCAGGCTCCAACATGTCTACAGCTCGCAATCGCGAGATCACTTGTCATGCTTGCGGTAATCCGGGTCACTTCAAGAGAGATTACCCGAACAGAAAGGTCATGTTTGTGAATCAAGAAACTGGCGAGTATGAAACTGGTGATGATGAAGATCCTTCCGCATTCGATGACGAGGGATATCATAGTGAAGAAGGCATGGATGCTTTTCCATCGCATGCTCCTACCATTGTTGTGTCACAACGTGCTCTTACAGTGCAGCCACATGTTGATTCTCAGCGCTGTAATTTGTTCCAAACCAAGGCACTTGTTGGTCCCAACAAAGCTTGCAAAGTGATCATTGATGGAGGTAGCTGCCGCAACCTCGCAAGCAAGGAGTTATGTGCCAAGCTCAATCTGAAATACTCCCCTCACCCGCATCCTTATTATGTCCAATGGTTGAGTGACAGTGGTGAGATGAAGGTAAATCACATGGTGCGCGTAAATTTTGAGATAGGCCCATACAAGGATTCCGTCGATTTTGATGTGGTGCCTATGACAGTTTGCCATCTCTTATTGGGTCGGCCGTGGTTATATGATCGCCATGTGCAACACAATGGTCGAGCCAATACATATCATTTGGAGTTCAAGGGCAAGAAAGTTAATCTCCATCCTATGTCCCCACAGCAAATTGTGAATGAGTCTCGTCAGACGGTAGAGGTGAATGTAGAAACAACACGAGAGAACAATGTAATAACTTTGAGTGATAATATAACGACCAGTGCGAGAGAGACTAGTTTGCTTACATTAGCCACCAAAGAAGACATGCGAGAATTTAGTGCGGATCCTACAGCCATACCTCTTGTCCTCATGTATAAAGGCGAGGTTTTGGTTTCTAATGATAACCATCCTATTTCTCCTGGTGTGGCTACTGTTTTGCAGGATTTTGATGATGTGTTTTCGGCGGAGGTTCCAGCAGGATTACCACCCTTGCGTGGTATTGAGCACCAGATTGATCTTATACCGGGTGCAACTCTTCCGAACCGGGCACCATATAGGACAAACCCCCAAGAGACGAAGGAAATTCAGCAACAAGTACAAGCGCTTCTGGATAAAGGGTATATTCGTGTCAGCCTTAGCCCTTGTGCTGTTCCTGTTATTTTGGTTCCTAAGAAAGATGGTACATGGCGTATGTGTGTAGATTGTAGAGCTATTAATAACATCACTATTCGCTATCGTCATCCCATTCCACGTTTAGAGGATATGCTTGATGAATTATGTGGTGCTGCTATTTTCTCTAAGATTGATTTGCGTAGTGGATACCATCAAATTAGGATGAAAGAAGGGGATGAATGGAAAACTGCTTTCAAAACTAAGTTCGGCTTATATGAGTGGTTAGTTATGCCTTTTGGTCTTACTAATGCTCCTAGTACTTTCATGAGATTAATGAACCATGTTTTGAGGGAGTTTATTGGACATTTTGTGGTTGTGTATTTTGATGATATACTTATTTACAGCCGCACTGAATTTGAACATGCTGATCATATTAGACAAGTTTTGCAAGTGTTGCGTGATTCTAAATTATATGCTAATCTTGAGAAGTGCACTTTTGCAAAAGATAAGGTCATATTTTTGGGTTTTGTTGTATCTAAGCATGGGGTAGAAGTAGATTCTTCTAAAATTGAAGCAATTCAAAATTGGCCTACTCCCATGAATGTTAGCCAAGTACGAAGTTTTCACGGTCTTGCTGGGTTTTATAGACGTTTTGTGAAAAACTTTAGTACTATTGCTGCACCGTTGAATGAATTGACTAAGAAAGGTGTGCCTTTTGTTTGGGGCGTTGCCCAAGACCTTGCATTTGATGAGTTGAAACATTTGCTTACTTCTGCACCTTTACTTACGTTACCAGATTTTACTAAGCAATTTGAAGTTGAATGTGATGCTAGTGGTATAGGCATTGGTGGTGTTTTGATGCAAGAAGGTAGACCTATAGCTTATTTTGTGAGAAGCTTTCTGGTTGTAGATTGAATTATCCTGTTTATGATAAAGAATTGTATGCACTTGTTAGAGTTCTTGAGGTTTGGCAACATTATTTGTGGCCAAAAGAATTTATCATACATTCTGATCATGAAGCTTTGAAATATCTGAAAGCTCAATCTAATTTGCATAGACGCTTAGCTAAGTGGGTTGAGTTCATTGAGTCTTTTCCTTACATCATCAAATATAAGAAAGGAAAAGATAATGTTGTTGCTGATGCTCTATCTAGGAAGAACATGTTATTGACACATCTTGATGTTAAAATTCCTGGATTAGAGAGTTTGTGTGATTTATATGCAACTGATCATGATTTTGCTGAACCATATCGTTTGTGTTTGCTTCGGAATGCTTGTGAAAAGTTCCACATCCATGATAGATTTTTGTTTCGAGCTAACAAACTTTGTGTTCCAGAATCTTCTGTGCGTTTGCTATTGTTGCAGGAATCACATGCAGGCGGACTGATAGAGGCGAAGGTGTCCCGATGTTTCGATGAGATGATGGAGATCGATTTTGGTGGAGTAGACTTTCACGACCCGACTACGAACGTGCGAAGACGTTGCGCCTTAGCAATCGCTAAACCAACTCCGAGAGGTTATTGATCCCGCGGATGCACGATCAACCTGATAGAGGCGAAGGTGTCCCGATGTTTCGATGAGATGATGGAGATCGGTTTTGGTGGAGTAGACTTTCACGAGCCGACTACGAACGTGCGAAGACGTTGCACCTTAGCAATCGCTAAACCAACTCCGAGAGGTTATTGATCCCGCGGATGCACGATCAACCTGACCATGAAGGTCAATTCCTGCAAGCAATCGAAGAACAAGCAAGAACTAAGAATTGCAATCTGGATATTGCGAATATAAGATGAAAGATTAACAGAAGTTGGGGTTCCAATGCGGTCTTGGCCTGGTCGGACGACACAAACGAAGAACTCGAAGTTGCGGCTATGGCTAACTTAAATCTAATTAAAACCCAAGTCTAAACGACGCCCTAAGGGCTGTATATATGGGGGAACAGAGGGGATTTTCGTGACCCCTTGGAGGTGGGGCCCGAAAACAACCGTAACTCGGTTTCCCCACACATACGGACTCTAAAAACAGCCTATAATGTGGTATTTCGAAATTACATGGGCCCAGCCCAATATTAAGGTGACGCAGCACCTATAATTGCTCTTGGACGAAAATAATGAAGTGGCATCTCGTGTATTTCGTCCAAGCCTTCATGCATGCCTTATGGTGGCTTCAAAGTGCGAAAATCCCCACTGGAAGCTCCATTGTTATTTCCCGCGCGCGCACCTTCTTCTCCATGCTTGATCCCGCTCCAATGACCGTCCTTCTTGTCCATGCTAGGTCCTTCATTCATAAGCAAAACAAAAGTATCTAATTTAGGCAGCATCATATGTTCATGAACATTAGAAGGATTCGCAAGAAACGAAAGTACCTGATAATTTAGTTGACGTGCACGTGCTCTAGTAACTGGTCCAGTATGTGTAGTTGGTGAAGATGTGGGTGTAACATACGGACTCTCAAAAATAGCCTATTAAGTGTATTTCGAAATTACATGGGCCTGGCCCAATAATAAGGTGACGCAGCACCTATAATAACCCTTGGACGAAAATATTAATGTGGCGTCTTGTGTCTCTCGTCCAGGTCTTCATGCACGCCTTATGGTGGCCTCAAAGTGCGAAAGTCACCATTGGAAGCTCCATTGTCCTTTCCCGCGCGCACACCTCCTTCTCCATGCTTGATCCCGCTCCAATGACCATCCTTCTTATCCATGCTAGGTCCTTCATTCATAAGACAAACAAAAGTATCTAATTTAGGCAGCATCATATGTTCCTGAACATTAGAAGGATTCGCAAGAAACGAAAGTACCTGATAATTTAGTTGACGTGCGCGTGCTCTAGTAACTGGTCCAGTATGTGTAGTTGGTGAAGATGTGGGTGTAACATTAGTAGAGATGTCCTCATCAAAGGGTAAAGATAATATTATTGCTGATGCATTGTCTCGTCGTTATACTATGCTTTCACAACTTGACTTTAAGATATTCGGTTTAGAGACAATCAAAGATCAATATGTGCATGATCCGGAATTTAAAGATGTATTCCAGAATTGTAGAGAAGGTAGAACATGGAACAAGTTTGTGCTTAATGATGGATTCGTGTTCCGTTCTAACAAGCTATGCATTCCAGCTAGCTCTATTCGTCTTTTGTTGTTGCAGGAGGCGCATGGAGGAGGATTAATGGGACACTTTGGCGTGAAGAAGACGGAGGATGTACTTGCTACACATTTCTTTTGGCCAAAGATGAGACGGGATGTTGAGCGTTTTGTTGCTCGCTGCACTACATGTCAAAAAGCTAAGTGACGACTCAATCCTCATGGTTTATACATGCCTTTACCTGTACCTAGTGTTCCGTCGGAGGACATATCCATGGACTTTGTTTTAGGCTTGCCTCGAACAAAGAAGGGGAGGGATAGCATCTTTATTGTCGTGGATAGATTTTCTAAGATGGCACACTTTATACCATGTCATAAAAGCGATGATGCTGCTAATGTTGCTGATTTATTCTTTCGTGAGATTATTCGTTTACATGGTGTGCCCAATAATAATGTCTCGGATCGTGATACTAAGTTTCTTAGCCATTTTTGGAGATGCTTATGGGCTAAGTTGGGGACTAAACTACTTTTTAGTACTACATGTCATCCCCAAACTGATGGACAAACTGAAGTAGTCAATAGGACTTTGTCTACTATGCTTAGGGCTGTTTTAAAGAGTAACTTAAAAATGTGGGAAGAATGTTTACCTCATATTGAATTTGCTTATAATCGTTCATTGCATTCTACCACTAAAATGTGCACTTTTGAGATTGTTTATGGTTTTCTACCTCGTGCCCCTATTGATTTGCTGCCTCTTCCATCTTCGGAGAAGGTTAATTTTGATGCTAAGCAACGTGCTGAATTGATATTAAAAATGCATGAGTTAACTAAAGAAAATATTGAGAGAATGAATGCTAGATACAAGCTTGCTGGTGATAAGGGTAGAAAGCATGTTGTGTTTGAACCAGGAGATCTTGTTTGGTTACATCTACGTAAAGATAGGTTTCCTGATTTGCGCAAGTCTAAGTTAATGCCACGAGCTGATGGTCCCTTTAAGGTTTTGCAGAAAATTAATGATAATGCATATAAACTTGAGCTACCTGTAGCCTTTGGGGTTAGTCCCACATTTAATATTGCAGATCTGAAGCCTTATTTGGGAGAAGATGATGAGCTTCCGTCGAGGACGACTTCAATTCAAGAAGGGGAGGATGATGAGGACATCCCTACTAATGTTACAACCATATCCTCACCAACTACACATATTGGTCCAGTTACTAGAGCACGTGCACGTCAACTAAATTATCAGGTACTTTCGTTTCTTGCGAATCCGTCTATTGTTCATGAACATATGATGCTGCCTAAATTAGATACTTTTGTTTTGCTTATGAATGAAGGACCTATCATGGACAAGAAGGATGGTCATTGGAGCGGGATCAAGCATGGAGAAGAAGGTGTGCGCGCGGGAAAGGACAATGGAGCTTCCAGTGGTGATTATCGCACTTTGAAGCCACCATAAGGCGCGCATGAAGTCTTGGACGAAATACGCGAGATGCCACTTCATTATTTTCGTCCAAGGGCAATTATAGGTGCTGCGTCACCTTAAAATTGGGCTGGGCCCATGTAATTTCGAAATACCACATTATAGGCTGTTTTTAGAGTCCGTATGTGTCGGGAAACCGAGTTAGGGTTGTTTTCGGACCCCACCTCCAAGGGGTCACGAAAATCCCCTCTGTTCCCCCATATATACAGCCCTTAGGGCGTCGTTTGGACTTGGGTTTTAATTAGATTTAAGTTAGCCATAGCCGCAACTTCGAGCTCTTCGTTTGTGTCATCCGACCAAGCCAAGACCGCATTGAAACCCCAACTTCTGTTAATCATTCATCTTACATTCGCAATATCCAGATTGCAATTCTTAGTTTTTGCTTGTTCTTATCGATTGCTTGCAGGAATTAGACCTTCGTGGTTAGGTTGATCGTGCATCCGCGGGATCAATAACCTCTCGGAGTTGGTTTAGCGATTTGATGAGGACATCCCTACTACAACTACTACTTCCCCAACTCTTCATGATGAACAAGCCAATCAAATCCGACTTGGACCTATTACAAGAGCCCGTGCTAAGTTATTAGAACAGCAGGTGAATATTCTCTTACTCGAGTCTGATGATCGGCTTAGTGAGAATTATATACTGCCTAAATCCTTGTGTGTTTGTATGATCAGGTATCAAGGTGAAGACAAGGAGCTAGGAGGAGCTGAGGTTCAAGAAGAAGAAGCCAAGGAACAAGGACAAGCTACATTGGAAGAAGAACCTCAAGAAGACAAGGCCAGGAAGAACCAAGCTTCAGGCCGCGGTACTACCGCGCCACGGTACTACCGGGCCTACTACCGCACGTACTACCGCGAGAACAGAAGGGTTACGGTAGTCCTTACGGTACTACCATAACTACTACCGTGCTGGTCAGGAGAGATGCGGAAGTGGTTACGGTAGTAGCCGCGGTACTACCGCCCCCGCGGTACTACCGCGCCTATCACGGTACTACCGTGCTGCCTGCGCGCAGAAACGGGCCTACCGCCTCTGTATCCGAGTCTGGACCCCCTTAGACTATAAATACAAGTCCCCCTACGAGTTTTAGAGTTAGACCACGTTTAGATAAACCCTAGTTCTTGAGAATTGCTGCAAGCATTCATCTTGAATCAAATACTTCAATTCGTATCGATCTGAAGTGTTGCTACTGCAAGTTTTGTGTGATCTGTTGTTCCACTGGGAATTAGTAGATTGCAAATTACCGTCTCGTGGTCGACGGCTACGTTGCGCAAGTGTGTGAAGTTGTGAATATCCAAAGGGTAGAGAGCTGTCGCATTCGCAACAAGGATCTAGCGAGTAGAGTTCATCGGCTACATACAAGTTATCTATCATCACCCTCATATTCACCGTTCGCTTACTGAGAAGATCGGGCCACCCCTTATCATGTTGGTATTAGATTTCCAGTGTTCCGTCGGTAAGCATCCACCAAATCACCCGTAGATCATTTTGTTTCGTCCTATCCAGAAAAAGCCATACAAAAATATTAGGGTTTAGTGTTTTTGCCATAACCTAGAGTGCATCTTTTCCAAGTTTTAGTTGCTGATCGTCGTCCAGTTTGCGTAAATTGTTTTTGATTGAGTCTTAGTTTTCCTATAATTGTGCCTCACAAGTCGGAGTGTGTTTGTCGTGTTAGATTGGTTTGTGCCGAGTCAGTTTGTTTCGTTGTCTTTTATCCCTCAGTTTGTGTCTCCGTTTGTTAGCCATAGTTAGCCTTTCTTTTGTGTAGCACTTTCCTATTGAGACTAGCATATCTTTGCTCTTCGGGCTGCTCCTATAGGTTTTTGAAGTGCATCAAGTGGTTTGTTCCAAGTTGAGTTGGGTTGCTGTTTACTTCACGTTGAGTCAGAAAATTCAAAAAAAAAAGAATCAAAAAAAGGGGGAAAGAGTTGAGCAAAAAGCCTAGCAAAAAGAGACAGAAAAGGCAAAGTTGATTACATATTTTGTGCAGCCTTGAATTACTTTTTCTACCACGTTCATAGCATTAGTAGATTGAGCAATCTTGTGCCCGTACACTTTGAGCTTTTGCTAGAATTTCTCTCTTGTGCAATTGCAACACGAGCATTACTCCGCCACACATATTGTGCGCCCAATTTCATAGTTGCTTTTGCCCAGTTGTTCTCCACCGCGTGTGTTCCCGAAGAACTTCTTGGCATACGATCAGCACTAGGATTTGTGAATTGGTGTCGATAGGGATCCATACCTATAATGATAGAGGCGGAGGTGTCCCGATCTTTCGATGAGAGATAACTATCGATTTGGTGGAGACGACTCTGACGATCCGACTACGAACGTGCAACAACGTCGCGCCTTAGCAATCGCTAAACCAATCTCCGGAGGTTATTGACCACGTCGGAGCACGATCAACCTGACCACGAAGGTCTAGTGGGTATATTAGCAGGGGTTGTGGCTGTAACTATGGTAGTCATGTCCTCATCATCCTCCCCTTCTTGAAAATAAAGCCGTCCCCGGCGTTTCTTAATCTGAAATGTGGCTAACAAAAGAGACAAGGTGTACATGTTGTATATATATATGTCATCCATTCTTACTTCCCTTAGTTTTTGGACATGTAACACATGTATATATGAGTAACTTTCGTATGTCGTGAAATATAAACATATATGATCATCACAATACATAAACGACATGAAAGTATTGCAACTTAGTTTGCATATATAAGTGAAGCTCTTATTCATATCTAAAGATGTACAATGCTCATCATTAAACCATCCCAATACCGGTGAAGAAACATTAATGTTTTTCGAAGGACATGCTACAACAGGCTTAACTAAGTAGTCATGCAACAAGTCATTCGACGCAGAATCATCACCAAGATTAGAGGTCATATCAAAATGATTAAGCATTGGCAGTTTCATAATAGTAACATGATTATCCAAAATAGATGGTGTGCTCAAATCAATAGGTAACTCAAGACATGATGTATTAAAGTCTATTAGGCAAGCAACATCTTCATGTGAAGTTATGACATTCTCGAAAATTGGTTGTGTGATGAAACTACTGGATAGCTCAACACATGTTGCTTTTAAATCAGCAAGGTTCTCATGTGGAGGGGAAAGATCCATACTTTTGTCATTACCTTTTTGTGATGATAGATCAGATATTGGAGGAGTGCTTACGACAATTGATTTGGTTATGGTAGTGCTCATAGTGGTTGAAGGAACAACCTTCTCAACTTGTAGTATTTGCACATTCCGCTTGTTCGTCTTCTGGGCAACACGTCTGTCGATTTCCTGTTCAGCTTTACAAGAAAGACGAAACAAACGATCCATAGGACAACACTTTTCATGAATTAGGATATCCTGAATGTCACGGTTTAAACCTTGCCAAAATATGTCCATGAAATATTCTTCACTTTCCTCTAAAAGAGAATGCAAGAATGTAGTTTCTAAAGCATCATAATATTCTGAAACAGTTTTAGTACCTTGTTTTAAATTTTTTAATTTCCTAACCTTGTCACGAGTATAATAAGAGGGAACGAATCTATATCGCATAGCAAATTTGAGATCATTCCAAGTATTAGGTATATAATCAGGATATAAACTACAATATTCATTCCACCAAATAGAAGCAAAATCTTTGAAAGCACTAATTGCAGTTTTTACTTTCTTATGCTCAAGAAAATTATGGGAAACAAATAAATCATTTATTTCAAACTCCCACTCAATGTATAAATCAGGTCTTAGACGTCCATGAAAGTGTGGTATAGAAACAATAACCTGATCATGTGCATGCTTATGTGTGTTTACCTTTTGTAGTGACTGTTGTGTAGTTGTAGGTGGTGGCAAATCTCCAACTATAGCTGCCGCCCAAGAAGATCTAACTCTAGAACCTGCCATGATTAGTAGAAAACAAGAAACAAATCACAAGTATATGTCCCTATGAACTACTAGGATGTGGTGGTAAAACGCTCACAGGATAGCAAATATCAATGTCTTACTAGTTCTTACCATGCAACAGGTGGTGATCGGCAACCAACGGTGTCAAAGAACTCCAAAGATTAAGTAGAGCGATTGCCAGGTGAACGCACGTATACACGATGTAGAAATATGTGGAGCTTGGAAGGCTTTAATATGGTGGCAAAAATATCAGCAATAATCAATTCAGAGATGCAAAATTGAATTAACGCTCAACGACGATACTGTGCTGGTCCTAGTCTAGACCGGACTAGAGACGCGAGCCTAGAACACTAATGTGGTCACGGCGTAGCACAACTAGCAGCAATGAATGATATGAAGTAGCTCTGAATAGCAAGATATAAGTGAAGATCATCAACAGAGCAAAGATAATGGTGAAAATAGGCTCCAAATCAAGATACACCAATATTCTCCCTACAACTTTCCTCTGAAATATATTTGCTAATTTTTTGATATTTTTCCTCCAATAGGGCACTGACTTAAGCTTTCCGACGCAATAAGAATCACTCAATTTAGAGTTCGGATGAGGTGTCAAAAAAATTGAGAATCAGCCCGAAATCTGACAAAAACTGTGTTCGGAAACTTTAGAGGTCAAAAAGTCCGTCTTAGAAGCCGATCTGGACTTTCAAATAACACACTAGCTCCAGAACTATTTAGAAGCGGCTCGGAAATATCTTTAACTTGAGTACTCGTGGAGCCAAAACGGACTTCGGATGACAAAGTTATGCCCGTTTTAGTGGACACTGCTCAAAATTGATTCCGACGAGATTTCAAATACGAGTTCAACTAGAGATAGATCCGAAATTTTTCTTCTTTTTTCTCTTTTTTCCTTTTTTCTTTCTTTTTTTTCCTTTTTCTCTTTTTTCAACTCTTTTTTCTCTCTTTTTCTATGGTGGATGGTAGAAGTAGGCAGCGGATGGGATGATGGTGCAGCGGCGGCGGTGACTAACGTGAACAGAACTCGAAACTCTAAAGGACTAGATACTAAGACCAGCAACTGAACACGACGATGCAACCGATAATTCAATAAAGCAAAGCACCGAAAAGAAAATTGCGAAGTCTCAGATTGGTTTGGATATGATGATCTAATCCTATTTTTATGGCTTTTTGTGTGGATGATAGGTGATAAAAAAACAGATCTAATATATGGATGTGGAATTCTCACCGAGCAACCTGAAAACTGATACCACTTGATAGAGGCGGAGGTGTCCCGATCTTTCGATGAGAGATAACTATCGATTTGGTGGAGACGACTCTGACGATCCGACTACGAACGTGCAACAACGTCGCGCCTTAGCAATCGCTAAACCAATCTCCGGAGGTTATTGACCACGTCGGAGCACGATCAACCTGACCACGAAGGTCTAGTGGGTATATTAGCAGGGGTTGTGGCTGTAACTATGGTAGTCATGTCCTCATCATATAACTCCACTACATAATCATGTTTTGTCGTGTGACGGTTTCTTATACCCGGGTATTCACTCCATCACATCCGTGCACTAGTCCTCCATCCGAATGGGTACGCATTACTATTCACTTTGGAACGGTAAGATTCACCTTTTCTTTTCAGTTTTGAGTGAGTTGTGAGTATCCACCAAAAGATTTTGATTTAGTGCACTAACCTACTAATCATGTCTCAAAGTGGTTTTAATGTGATGCAGAAACAGGACAAGGATGCGCCAGTTACATGGGAGGCATATGAAGGTCTCCGTGATCACTTGACTGGGATGTTTACTAAATCCGCTGATGCGATTGATACAAATGTTCAAGCGGTCCAACTGAAAGTGGACGCGACTGAAGCTGCAGTCGCCACTATGCAACAACAACTTGCTACTATACAGCAGAGCATACAACAAATGACAACATCTATCACGGGCATACAAGCCGCTATGGTACAACGCCAACCTGACGCTCAGGAAGATGATGGTAGTGTCCATGGTGACAATGCTGAGTTGAGGGGCAATCAAGGCCGTGGGCGTGGTGTTCAAGGGCCGGGTCGCCAACCTCCACTTGGTTTTGGTGCGCGCCGTCTACCCATTCAGGAAGAAGATGTCTTGAGCAAGCCCAAGTTTAACATCCCCAAATTTGAAGGTTCCACGGATGTGGAAGAGTACCTCACATGGGAGCTTAAGATTGATACAAATGTTCAAGCGGTCCAACTGAAAGTGGACGGGACTGAAGCTGCAGTCGCCACTATGCAACAACAACTTGCTACTATACAGCAGAGCATACAACGAATGACAACATCTATCACGGGCATACAAGCCGCTATGGTACAACGCCAACCTGACGCTTAGAAAGATGATGGTAGTGTCCATGGTGACAATGCTGAGTTGAGGGGCAATCAAGGCCGTGGGCGTGGTGTTCGAGGGCCGGGTCGCCAACCTCCACTTGGTTTTGGTGCGCGCCGTCTACCCATTCAGGAAGAAGATGTCTTGAGCAAGCCCAAGTTTAACATCCCCAAATTTGAAGGTTCCACGGATGTGGAAGAGTACCTCACATGGGAGCTTAAGATGGAAAAATTATGACGTTTGCATGATTATCCGGAGGACAAGAAGATCAAGATTGCTTCGTCCGAGTTTGACGGTTATGCTTTGCGTTGGTGGGAGAGTGTGTTGACCGAGATACAAGAAACCGATGGGCAGCCTATTCGTACATGGCGTCACATGAAGGCAACCATGAAAGCTCTGTTTGTTCCCACTAATTACTTACGGACAGTTTTTGATAAATTGCAACAATTGAAGCAAGGTACTATGTCCGTTGATGCATACTATATGGAGATGGAGATGTTGCTGCAACGTGCGCGAGTTCGCGAAGAGGTTGAGATGACTATGCAACGTTTTCTCCATGGGCTGAAATTTAATATCAAGAGTATTGTGCGGCATCACCAATACTATAATATGAATGATCTATTGCATCTTGCAAGGGAGGCTGAATCCCAGCTTGCAGAAGAGGCACAACTGAAGTCCAGATACTCTACATCTAGCAGATTTTCTCCACGGACACCGTCCGCGCCTATGGAGAATTATGGTGCCAATACTCGAGCTTCTTCTTCAGTTTCCAAGTCAGCCTCCAATGGTTCTATGGCCAAGAAGCCAGCTGCTCCTGCCACTAGTGCAGGCTCCAACATGTCTACAGCTCGCAATCGCGAGATGACTTGTCATTCTTGCGGTAGTCCGGGTCACTTTAAGAGAGATTGCCCGAACAGAAAGGTCATGTTTATTAATGAAGAAACCGGCGAGTATGAAATCGGTGATGATGAAGACCCAGCCGCGTTGGATGATGAAGGTTACAATACCGAAGAAGGCATGGATGCTTTTCCATCGCATGCTCCTACCATTGTTGTGTCACAACGTGCTCTTATAGTGCAGCCACATGCTGATTCTCAGCGCTGTAATTTGTTCCAAACCAAGGCACTCGTTGGCCCCAACAAAGCTTGCAAACTGATCATTGATGGAGGTAGGTGCCGCAACCTCGCAAGCAAGGATTTATGTGCCAAGCTAAATCTGAAATACTTACCTCACCCAAGTCCTTATTATGTCCAATGGTTGAGAGACAGTGGTGAGATGAAGGTGAACCACATGGTGCGCATAAATTTTGAGATAGGCCCATACAAGGATTCTATCGATTTTGAGGTGGTGCCTATGACAGTTTGCCATCTCTTATTGGGTCGGTCGTGGTTATATGATCGCCATGTGCAACACAATGGTCGAGCCAATACATATCATTTGGAGTTCAAGGGCAAGAAAGTTAATCTCCATCCTATGTCTCCACAGCAAATTGTGAATGAGTCTCGTCAGAAGGTAGAGGTGAATGTAGAACCAACACGAGAGAACAATGTAATAGCTGTGCGTGATACTATAACGAAAATTGCGAGAGAGACTAGTTTGCTTACATTAGCCACCAAAGAAGACATGAGAGAATTTAGTGAGGATCCTACAGCCATACCTCTTGCCCTCATGTATAAAGGCGAGGTTTTGGTTTCTAATGATAACCATCCTATTTCTCCTGGTGTGTCTACTGTTTTGCAGGATTATGATGATGTGTTCCCGGCGGAGGTTCCAGCGGGATTACCACCCTTGCGTGGTATTGAGCACCAAATTGATCTTATACCGGGTGCAACTCTTCCTAACCGGGCTCCATACAGGACAAACCCACAAGAGACGAAGGAAATTCAGCAACAAGTACAAGCGCTTCTGGATAAAGGGTATACTCGTGTCAGCCTTAGCCCTTGTGTTGTTCCTGTTATTTTGGTTCCTAAGAAAGATGGTACATGGCGTATGTGTGTAGATTGTAGAGCTATTAATAACATCACTATTCGGTATCGTCATCCTATTCCACGTTAAGAGGATATGCTTGATGAATTGTGTGGTGCTGCTATTTTCTCTAAAATTGATTTGCGTAGTGGATACCACCAAATTAGGATGAAAGAAGGGGATGAATGGAAAACTTCTTTCAAAACTAAGTTCGGCTTATATGAGTGGTTAGTTATGCCTTTTGGTCTTACTAATGCTCCTAGTACTTTCATGAGATTAATGAACCATGTTTTGAGGGAGTTTATTGGACATTTTGTGGTTGTGTATTTTGATGATATACTTATTTACAGCCGCAATGAATTTGAACATGCTGATCATATTAGACAAGTTTTGCAAGTGTTGCGTGATTCTAAATTATATGCTAATCTTGAGAAGTGCACATTTGCAAAAGATAAGGTCATATTTTTGGGATATGTTGTATCTAAGCATGGGGTAGAAGTAGATTCTTCTAAAATTGAGGCAATTCAAAATTGGCCTACTCCCATGAATGTTAGCCAAGTATGAAGTTTTCACGGTCTTGCTGGTTTTTATAGACGTTTTGTGAAAGACTTTAGTACTATTGCTGCACCGTTGAATGAATTGACTAAGAAAGGTGTGCCTTTTGTTTGGGGCATGGCCCAAGATCTTGCATTTGATGAGTTGAAACGTTTTCTTACTTCTGCACCATTACTTGCATTACCAGATTTTACTAAGCAATTTGAAGTTGAATGTGATGCTAGTGGTATAGGCATTGGTGGTGTGTTGATGCAAGAAGGTAGACCTATTGCTTATTTCAGTGAGAAACTTTCTGGTGCTAGATGTAACTACCCTGTTTATGATAAAGAATTGTATGCACTTGTTCGAGTTCTTGAGGTTTGGCAACATTATTTGTGGCCAAAAGAATTTATCATACATTCTGATCATGAAGCTTTGAAATATCTGAAAGCTCAATCTAATTTGCATAGACGTTTAGCTAAGTGGGTTGAGTTCATTGAGTCTTTTCCCTACATCATCAAATATAAGAAAGGAAAAGATAATGTTATTGCAGATGCTCTCTCTAGGAAGAATATGTTATTGACACATCTTGATGTTAAAATTTCTGGATTAGAGAGTTTGTGTGATTTATATGCAACTGATCATGATTTTGCTGAACCATATCGTTTGTGTTTGCTTCGGAATGCATGGGACAAGTTCCACATCCATGATAGATTTGCGTTTCGAGCTAACAAACTTTGTGTTCCAGAATCTTCTGTACGTTTGCTATTGTTGCAGGATTCACATGCAGGAGGACTGATGGGTTACTTTGGGCGTGAGAAGACATTACTCATGCTTGCTGATAATTTTTATTGGACCAGGATGAGGCGTGATGTGGACAGGTTTGTTCGACGCTGCATTGTATGCAACACATCTAAGTCCAAGCTAAAGCCTCACGGTTTGTATACTCCACTATCGGCTCCTACCACACCTTGGGAAGATATTAGTATGGACTTTGTGTTAGGATTGCCACGCACTAAATATGGTCATGATAGTATATTTGTGGTAGTGGATAGATTTTCTAAGATGGCACATTTTATTGCATGCCATAAGAGCGACGATGCGTCGCATGTTTGATAGAGGCGAAGGTGTCCCGATGTTTCGATGAGATGATGGAGATCGATTATGGTGGAGTAGACTTTCACGACCCGACTACGAACGTGCGAAGACGTTGCGCCTTAGCAATCGCTAAACCAACTCCGAGAGGTTATTGATCCCGCGGATGCACGATCAACCTGACCACGAAGGTCAATTTTCTGCAAGCAATCGAAGAACAAGCAAGAACTAAGAATTGCAATCTGGATATTGCGAATATAAGATGAAAGATTAACAGAAGTTGGGGTTCCAATGCGGTCTTGGCCTGGTCGGACGACACAAACGAAGAACTCGAAGTTGCGGCTATGGCTAACTTAAATCTAATTAAAACCCAAGTCTAAACGACGCCCTAAGGGCTGTATATATTGGGGAACAGAGGGGAATTTCGTGGCCCCTTGGAGGAGGGGTCCGAAAACAACCCTAACTCTGTTTCCCCACACATACGGACTCTAAAAAATAGGCTATTAATTGTATTTCGAAATTACATGGGCCTGGCCCAATAATAAGGTGACGCAGCACCTATAATAACCCTTGGACGAAAATATTAATGTGGCGTCTTGTGTCTCTCGTCCAAGTCTTCATGCACGCCTTATGGTGGCCTCAAAGTGCGAAAATCACCACTGGAAGCTCCATTGTCCTTTCCCGCGCGCACACCTCCTTCTCCATGCTTGATCCCGCTCCAACGACCATCCTTCTTATCCATGCTAGGTCCTTCATTCATAAGACAAGCAAAAGTATCTAATTTAGACAGCATCATATGTTCCGGAACATTAGAAGGATTCGCAAGAAACGAAAGTACCTGATAATTTAGTTGACGTGCGCGTGCTCTAGTAACTGGTCCAGTATGTGATAGAGGCGAAGGTGTCCCGATGTTTCGATGAGATGGTGGAGATCGATTATGGTGGAGGCAACTTTCACGATCCGACTACGAACGTGCGAAGACGTTGCGCCTTAGCGATCGCTAAACCAACTCCGAGAGGTTATTGATCCCGCAGATGCACGATCAACCTGACCACAAAGGTCTAATTCCTGCAAGCAATCGAAGAACAAGCAAGAACTAAGAATTGCAATCTGGAAATTGCGAATATAAGATGAATGATTACGAAAGTTGGGGTTCCAATGAGGTCTTGGCCTGGTCGGATGACACAAACGAAGAGCTCGAAGTTGCGGCTATGGCTAACTTATGTCTAATTAAAACCCAAGTCTAAACGACGCCCTAAGGGCTGTATATATGGGGGAACAGAGGGGATTTTCGTGACCCCTTGGAGGTGGGGTCCGAAAACAACCCTAACTCGGTTTCCCCACACATACGGACTCTAAAAACATCCTATAATGTGGTATTTCGAAATTACATGGGCCCAGCCCAATATTAAGGTGACGCAGCACCAATAATTGCTCTTGGACGAAAATAATGAAGTGGCATCTCGTGTATTCCGTCCAAGCCTTCATGCATGCCTTATGGTGGCTTCAACGTGCGAAAATCCCCACTGGAAGCTCCACTGTACTTTCCCCTGCGCGCACCTTCTTCTCCATTCTTGATCCCGCTCCAATGACCATCCTTCTTGTCCATGCTAGGTCCTTCATTCATAAGCAAAACAAAAGTATCTAATTTAGGCAGCATCATATGTTCATGAACAATAGAAGGATTCGCAAGAAACGAAAGTACCTGATAATTTAGTTGACGTGCACGTGCTCTAGTAACTGGTCCAGTATGTGTAGTTGGTGAGGGTATGGGTGTAACATTAGTAGGGATGTCCTCATCATCCTCCCCTTCTTGAATTGAAGTCGTCCTCGACGGAAGCTCATCATCTTCTCCCAAATAAGGTTTCAAATCTGCAATGTTAAATGTGGGACTAACCCCAAAATCTGCAGGTAGCTCAAGTTTATATGCATTATCATTAATTTTCTGTAAAACCTTAAAGGGACCATCAGCTCGTGGCATTAACTTAGACTTGCGCAAATCAGGAAACCTATCTTTTCGTAGATGTAACCAAACAAGATCTCCTGGTTCAAAAACAACATGCTTTCGACCCCTATCACCAGCAAGCTTGTATCTAGCATTCATGCGCTCAATGTTTTCTTTAGTTAACTCATGCATTTTTAATATCAATTCAGCACGTTGCTTAGCATCAAAATTCACCTTCTCCGAAGATGGAAGAGGCAGCAAATCAATAGGTGCACGAGGTAGAAAACCATAAACAATCTCAAAAGGGCACATTTTAGTGGTAGAATGCAATGAACGATTATAAGCAAATTCAATATGAGGTAAACATTCTTCCCACAGTTTCAAGTTACTCTTTAAAACAGCCCTAAGCATAGTAGACAAAGTCCTATTGACTACTTCAGTTTGTCCATCAGTTTGGGGATGACATGTAGTACTAAAAAGTAGTTTAGTCCCCAACTTAGCCCATAAGCATCTCCAAAAATGGCTAAGAAACTTAGTATCACGATCCGAGACAATAGTATTGGGCACACCATGTAAGCGAATAATCTCACGAAAGAATAAATCAGCAACATTAGCAGCATCATCGCTTTTATGACATGGTATAAAATGTGCCATCTTAGAAAATCTATCCACGACAACAAATATGCTATCCCTCCCATTCTTTGTTCGAGGCAAGCCTAAAACAAAGTCCATGGATATGTCCTCCCACGGAACACTAGGTACAGGTAAAGGCATGTATAAACCATGAGGATTGAGTCGTGACTTAGCTTTTTGACATGTAGTGCAGCGAGCAACAAAACGCTCAACATCCCGTCTCATCTTTGGCCAAAAGAAATGTGTAGCAAGTACGTCCTCCGTCTTTTTCACGCCAAAATGTCCCATTAATCCTCCTCCATGCGCCTCCTGCAACAACAAAAGACGAATAGAGCTAGCTGGAATGCATAGCTTGTTAGAACGGAACACAAATCCATCATTAAGCACAAACTTGTTCCAAGTTCTACCCTCTCTACAATTCTGCAATACATCTTTAAATTCCGCATCATTTGCATATTGTTCTTTGATTGTCTCTAAACCGAATATCTTGAAGTCAAGTTTTGAAAGCATAGTATAACGACGAGACAAAGCATCAGCAATAATATTATCTTTCCCCTTCTTGTGTTTAATGACATAAGGGAAAGTCTCAATAAATTCAACCCACTTAGCATGTCTACGATTAAGTTTTGCTTGACTTCTTATGTGTTTCAAAGATTCATGATCAGAATGTATAACAAATTCTTTGGGCCATAAATAATGTTGCCAAGTTTCTAATGTCCGAACAAGAGCATATAATTCCTTATCATAAGTAGAATAGTTCAGACTAGGCCCACTCAATTTTTCAGAAAAGTATGCAACAGGTTTAGCATCTTGTAATAACACACCTCCCAAACCAATCCCACTAGCATCGCATTCAAGCTCAAAAGTCTTATTAAAATCAGGAAGTTGGAGCAAAGGAGCATGTGTTAACTTATCTTTCAATACCGTGAAAGCTTCTTCCTGTGCGGTACCCCAAGTAAAAGGCACATCCTTGCGTGTAAGCTCATTGAGAGGGGCAGCAATGGTGCTGAAATCTCTCACAAAACGCCTATAGAATCCAGCGAGGCCAAGAAAACTCCTCACTTGTGTGACCGTTTTGGGCTGCGGCCAACTCTCAATCGCCTCGATCTTGGCTTTATCAACTTCAATACCCTGTGGAGTAACAACATAGCCAAGAAACGATACTCGGTCGGTGCAAAAGGTGCACTTCCCAAGGTTACCAAACAAACGTGCATTACGTAGAGCAATAAAAACAGCACGTAAATGATCCAAATGTTCCTCCAAAGATTTGCTATAAATCAGTATATCATCAAAATAGACTACCACAAATCGTCCATTGAAAGCACGTAAAACCTCGTTCATTAATCTCATGAAAGTGCTAGGTGCATTAGTTAACCCAAAAGGCATGACTAACCACTCATATAATCCAAACTTAGTTTTAAATGCCGTTTTCCATTCATCTCCTAATTTCATGCGAATTTGATGGTATCCACTACGCAAATCAACTTTGGAAAACATGGTAGAGCCACTTAATTCATCAAGCATATCATCTAACCTAGGAATAGGATGACGATAACGAATAGTAATATTATTAATGGCTCGACAATCAACACACATACGCCATGTTCCATCCTTTTTAGGCACTAATATAACAGGTACAGCACAAGGACTAAGGGACTCACGTATGTAACCTTTGTCGAGTAGCTCTTGTACTTGACGCTGAATCTCCTTTGTCTCCTCCGGATTGGTACGGTATGGCGCACGGTTGGGCAGTGAAGCACCGGGAATTAAGTCAATCTGATGCTCAATCCCTCGAATAGGTGGTAATCCCGGTGGTACGTCTTGTGGAAAGACGTCAATAAACTCCTGCAAAAGGTCAGTGACAACAGGAGGCAAAGAAGGAGGCAATTCCTCAAATGAAAACAAAGCTTCTTTGCACACAAAAGCATAGCACACATATTGACTAACATCCAAATCTGAAATATCAACCTTAGTAGCAAGCAAAGTTGGACTAGTCAATTTAATTTCATTAGACACAGCAGAAGAAGATTTGCTATTAGTCTTATGTTGTTGCTCAAATTCTTTGGCTGCTATCTCATTTTCACTCTTATTTTTCTCCTGTTTAGCTTTACTAGCTCTAGCAAGATCATCTTTCACAATTTGTTCAGGAGACATAGGAAGTAAAGCAATATTTTTATCCTGATGAACTAGAGTAAACTGATTTGTCCTACCATGGTGTACAACATTCCTATCAAATTGCCATGGTCTACCAAGTAAAAGAGAGCATGCTTGCATGGGTACCACATCACAATCAACATAATCAGCATATGCAGCAATGCTAAAGTGCACACGAACAGAACGCGTTACCTTAATCTTACCACTATTGTTAAACCACTGAATATAGTACGGATGGGGGTGTGGTCTTGTGGGGAGAGATAGCTTCTCCACCAACTCCATGCTAGCCAAGTTGTTGCAACTCCCTCCGTCAATGATGATGCGAACCGAACGTTCTTTCACCACTCCCTTTGTGTGGAACAAATTATGCCTCTGGTTTTGCTCGGCCTTCGTTACCTGCACACTTAATACACGTTGAGCAACCAAACTAGCATATTTATCTGCATCATCAGGAGTCATATACTCTATATCATGAGCATCATCATGGGCACCCTGTTCCTCATGAGCAATGAGAACTAAAGTCTCCTCATCATAGTCACTCGCTGACTCATACCCACCATCCGCCGTAATAATCATCACACGCTTGGAGGGACAGTCTTTTGCGAAGTGACCTCCACCTTGGCACCTGCGACATTTAATATCACGATCTCGTGTTTGCCCTGTGGAAGCCATGGATGAAGAAGAACTCGCCGCTGGACCACTCTGTGCACCCTTGAATGGTGGCGCTGACTGTTTTGGTGGCTCCCTGTAAGAATGAGCGGCTGAAGTAGAGGGTGGAGCAGCAGGACGTGTGGATGTAGAAGGTCCACGCGATGTCCATGATGTATTTCGTCCTGCAGAAAAGTTAGGTCTCGTAGCGGCCTGTCGATCCTGCACTTCGCGTTCAGCTTTACAAGCAAGATGAAACAAACGAGTAATAGTAGCATAGTCCTTGTATTCTAGAATAGTTTGTATCTCCCTGTTTAAGCCACCTATGAAACGTGCAAACATAGCTTCATTATCCTCTACTAGGCCACATCTAATCAATCCAGTTTGTAATTCTTGATAATATTCCTCTACAGAATTTTTTCCTTGTCTCAAACGCTGTAATTTTTGTAGCAATTCACGTTGATAATAAGGAGGAACCCAGCGAGTACGCATAGCATCTTTTAAAGCAGCCCAAGTAGCTGGAATATTATTAGCATGCAATCTACAATGTTCAGACCACCAAATAGATGCAAAACCCGTGAATTCACAAACAGCAGCAGTAACACGTCTATTCTCAGGATATTGTAAACATGTAAAGCGTTGTTCAGTTTCTAACTCCCAAGTAAGATAAGCATCAGGAATATATCTACCCTCAAACGGCTTAAGATTCAATTTAAGTTTAGGCACATGTTCATCATCGCGTACCTGAGGGGGTGGTTGGTGTCGACCGTGGCGAATGTTGGGACGTGGACGTCCAGCTGGCTGTTCATAGGCCGCTTCTTGTTCCACCTCCTCCTCGTAATCACCCTCGTAGTTGTCGTCCTGGCCGACGTCAGAGGCAGCAGCAACAGTAACTGCAGCAGCAGCAGGAGCACCAGCAGCTTGTCCGCCCGGAAACAGAATACGTCGTGCACGTCGTGGTGGCGGTGGCTGTGCTGGAGCGGCCGCAGGCTGTATGGGTAAGCGTGCGAGCAACTCAGTAAACTTGGCGTCGAGCTTGGTGTCGATCATCTTCTCCACACCATCAATCGCCTCTGTAAATCTGTTCTCGATGTCATTCACCTGTTCAGACATCATTTGTGCAAATTTATCATGTAATGCTTTGTTTGTCATATTCTCCCAATCAGGTGCATCCCGCGCCACTTCATCATGGGATCCTGGCATGGTTAGCAGAAATAGAAAACACACAGAAGTATGATCCTACTTCGACTAAGGGGATGTGGGGTGGTGGAAAGCACAAATCCGTCAAGCTTTTCTTCAGTTCTTACCGATTCTTACCTAGCAGCAGGTGGTGATGTACAACCAACGGGTCAAAACTCTCAGAGATGTGGTAGAGCGATGGCCAGGAGGTGTCAACCGCACGAAGTAGAATATATGTGGAGCTGTAGGTAGGTTTGACAAATATGGTAGCAAAAAAGCTCAACAGTAATCAAAACAGAGATGCAAAGTTGAATAAACACTCAACGTCGGTACTGTGCTGATCCTAGGCTAGACCGTACTAGAGACGCGAGCCTAAAACACCAACGAAAGCACGGCGCGTAACAACTGTGAAGCACACTCTGATTTTTTTTTTCCTCTCTTTTTTTTTTTTTTTTTTTTTTTTTTTTTGGCGATGCGGGACTGCGGGGGCTGAAAAAGTGCGAAAAAAATCACTATGGTGGCGAACGTCTCAAAACGAGTTTCTGGACCTAAGGAACGTATGGGCACGAAATTTTTTTACCCCTGAAATTTCTGGCCTAAAAACTGCTCTGGAAAGCGTGGCAGACTCTTTTTTTTTTTTTTTTTTTTTTTTTTTTGAAAATCACCCTCTTCTACGTACGACAAAAGATTGGTGAAATCCGACTCTATTCAACTCAAAACTATTCTGGCTACGGAGATATCACAAACCGAACGGGTGATGGAAACTAGACTCGGATCGGTAGGTTGTGGTGGTGTGTATGGACTCTGCTTGGCGGAACGTAGTGGTGTATCTGGACTCGGATTGGCGGAACGTGGTGGTGTACTACTGTGCTGCGGCGGCGTGACAAACTGTGATCAGAACTCGAAACTCTAAGGGAACTAGACGCTAAGATCAGCAACTCGACACAACGATGCAACCGCAAATTCAACAATGCAAACTACTGTAAAGAAAACTGGACAAAGGCTCGGACTGTTTTGGGACGTGATGATCTAGCCCTAATTTTTTTTTGTTGGCTTTTTCGTGGACTGTAGGTATGAAAAACAGAACCAATCTAGACTGCGAAAACTGGTAAATCTCACCGAGCAACCTGGAAATCTGATACCACTTGATAGAGGCGAAGGTGTCCCGATGTTTCGATGAGATGGTGGAGATCGATTATGGTGGAGGCAACTTTCACGATCCGACTACGAACGTGCGAAGACGTTGCGCCTTAGCGATCGCTAAACCAACTCCGAGAGGTTATTGATCCCGCAGATGCACGATCAACCTGACCACAAAGGTCTAATTCCTGCAAGCAATCGAAGAACAAGCAAGAACTAAGAATTGCAATCTGGAAATTGCGAATATAAGATGAATGATTACGAAAGTTGGGGTTCCAATGAGGTCTTGGCCTGGTCGGATGACACAAACGAAGAGCTCGAAGTTGCGGCTATGGCTAACTTATGTCTAATTAAAACCCAAGTCTAAACGACGCCCTAAGGGCTGTATATATGGGGGAACAGAGGGGATTTTCGTGACCCCTTGGAGGTGGGGTCCGAAAACAACCCTAACTCGGTTTCCCCACACATACGGACTCTAAAAACATCCTATAATGTGGTATTTCGAAATTACATGGGCCCAGCCCAATATTAAGGTGACGCAGCACCTATAATTGCTCTTGGACGAAAATAATGAAGTGGCATCTCGTGTATTCCGTCCAAGCCTTCATGCATGCCTTATGGTGGCTTCAACGTGCGAAAATCCCCACTGGAAGCTCCACTGTACTTTCCCCTGCGCGCACCTTCTTCTCCATTCTTGATCCCGCTCCAATGACCATCCTTCTTGTCCATGCTAGGTCCTTCATTCATAAGCAAAACAAAAGTATCTAATTTAGGCAGCATCATATGTTCATGAACAATAGAAGGATTCGCAAGAAACGAAAGTACCTGATAATTTAGTTGACGTGCACGTGCTCTAGTAACTGGTCCAGTATGTGTAGTTGGTGAGGGTATGGGTGTAACATTAGTAGGGATGTCCTCATCAGTATGTGTAGTTGGTGAAGATGTGGGTGTAACATTAGTAGAGATGTCCTCATCAATGTTGCTAACCTGTTTTTCAGAGAGATTGTACGCTTGCATGGAGTGCCCAAGACAATTGTTTCTGACAGGGATGTAAAGTTTGTGAGCTACTTCTTGAAGACACTTTGGGGAAAGTTGGGGACAAAGTTGATGTTCAGCACTACATGTCATCCCCAAACTGATGGTCAAACGGAGGTGGTGAATAGAACGTTATCACAATTGTTGCGCACTATGATCAAGAAAAATCTGCGTGAATGGGAGGATTGTTTGCCCCATGTTGAGTTTGCTTATAACAGGGCAGTACACACTACTACTCAGCTTTGTCCTTTTGAGGTGGTTTATGGTTTTAAGCCTATTACACCCTCTGATTTGTTGCCTCTTCCATTGCAGGACAGAGTTAATATGGAGGCATCCCAACGAGCAGACTACGTGAAGAAGATTCATGAGAAGACACGAGAGGCTATTGAGAAGCAAGGCAAGAACGTTGCAGCTGCACGCAACCAGTCACGAAAGCAAGTTCTATTTCAGCCTGGAGATATGGTTTGGGTACATCTGCGCAAGGATAGATTTCCAGGATTGCGGGACTCCAAGTTGAAGCCACGTGGTGCTGGTCCTTATAAAGTGCTGGCCAAGATCAATGATAATGCCTACTCGATTGATATTCCCGTTGCTGAGTTTGGTGGTGCAAGTAACAACTTTAATGTAGCTGATTTATCACCACATATGGGAGATGACCTCGGAGCGTCGGGGTCGACGCCTTTTGAAGGGGGGAGATGATGAGGACATCCCTACTACAACTACTACTTCCCCAACTCTTCATGATGAACAAGCCAATCAAATCCGACTTGGACCTATTACAAGAGCCCGTGCTAAGTTATTAGAACAGCAGGTGAATTTGCTCTTACTCGAGTCTGATGATCGGCTTAGTGAGAATTATATACTGCCTAAATCCTTGTGTGTTTGTATGATCAGGTATCAAGGTGAAGACAAGGAGCTAGGAGGAGCTGAGGTTCAAGAAGAAGAAGCCAAGGAACAAGGACAAGCTACATTGGAAGAAGAACCTCAAGAAGACAAGGCCAGGAAGAACCAAGCTTCAGGCCGCGGTACTACCGCGCCACGGTACTACCGGGCCTACTACCGCACGTACTACCGCGAGAACAGAAGGGTTACGGTAGTCCTTACGGTACTACCATAACTACTACCGTGCTGGTCAGGAGAGATGCGGAAGTGGTTACGGTAGTAGCTGCGGTACTACCGCCCCCGCGGTACTACCGCGCCTATCACGGTACTACCGTGCTTCCTGCTCGCAGAAATGGGCCTACGGCCCCTGTGTCCGAGTCTGGACCCCCTTAGACTATAAATACAAGTCCCCCTACGAGTTTTAGAGTTAGACCACGTTTACATAAACCCTAGTTCTTGAGAATTGCTCCAAGCATTCATCTTGAATCAAATACTTCAATTCGTATCGATCTGAAGTGTTGCTACTGCAAGTTTTGTGTGATCTGTTGTTCCACTGGGAATTAGTAGATTGAAAATTACCGTCTTGTGGTCGACGTCTACGTTGCGCAAGTGTGTGGAGTTGTGAATATCCAAAGGGTAGAGAGCTGTCGCATTGGCAACAGGGATCTAGCGAGGAGAGTTCATCGGCTACATACAAGTTATCTATCATCGCCCTCATATTCACCGTTCGCTTACTGAGAAGATCGGGCCACCCCTTATCACGATTGCTAAGGCGCAACGTCTTCGCACGTTCGTAGTCGGGCCGTGAAAGTCTACTCCACAAAAATCGATCTCCATCATCTCATCGAAACATCGGGACACCTTCGCCTCTATCAGCTTTGGAAGACTTTGGTGGTTTAGCTTTGGCTTTATGTGTTGGACGAGGAGGAACATTCTCATGCAATGAACACTGTCGTGCAATGTGGCCAGGATTACCACACTTGTAGCACACTCGGGTGTTAGGTTGTGGAGTTTGGATGGCAAGCTCTCTACTATATTTCGGGGTTTTCTTGCTTTGTGGAGATGGTCTTGGAATCAAGTGCGAAGGAAGGGCACTAGTTGGGATCCAAATTCGACGTTTCTGAGAACCCGAACTAGAAGAGGAAGAAAAATCACGATCACGCTTGCGAGACTCTTCAAAGACCTCATTTCCATGCTCAGCTCTGAATGATCTATTGACCAAATCCTCGAAGTTGACAAATTCAAGGATATTAAGATCATGACGAAGGATAGGGCTAAGTCCCTTGCGGAACTTTGCCTGCTTCTTGGCATTGGTTGATATCTTCTCAGGGGCATAACGAGAAAGACGATTAAACTCACTCCTGTACTGATGAACAGTCATATTTCCCTGAGATAGATTGCAAAACTCTTCCCTCTTTCTTTCCATCAGCTCATCCAGAATGTGGTACCCTTGGAAGGCATCACGGAACTCCTGCCAAGTCACTACGCGACCTTTAGGCTGCATTGTAACAAAACTTTCCCACCATTCACCAGCAGCACCTTCCAGGAAGTATGCCGCGAACATCACACGATCATCTGGAGAAACATGTGCCGTCTCAAGCTTACCCTCGATGGAACGGAGCCAATCATTGGCATCAAGGGGCTCAGATGAACATCGGAAAACTGGCGGGTTCAAGAGGATGAAATCCTGGATGGATATTACCGCATCTCGCTGGAGATAAGTATTTTTCTCAATGAGCTTCAAAAGCCGTGTTTGATCACGTCGATTTCGCTCAGCCTCCATCATGATTTCCGCTGCAGAAGGCGGTGAAGGAGGATCATCATCACCACTTTGATTACCGTGACCAGATTCAACACATCTAGTCCCAACTGACATTCTGTGTGATAAAAATCAAAAAATCAGAGTAGGATTTATAATGGAATAAAATCAAAGATGACATAATTTAAGAGAGGACAAGATTGTAATGCAAAAGAATTGGAATCACTGGAAACACGGGACAAATTGGACAGCATAACGGCTGTACCGGGGTGGAAAAATGAATCAATCTGCTAGAATGATCAGAACCTTCTCAAAAAGGCTTGATGGAATGGTGAATCTAGACGACCAAAACATTCCTACAGCTACTGAGAAACAAACAACGAGATGTTCTAGTATAGACATAGAAGAGCCTAGTCCTATCTTCCCGTAGAAAATATGAGGGTGACTCAGAACTCAGATCGATGAGGGTAAGGAGAAAAATGAAGCCTTACGTTGTTCCCTTATACCCAAAGTAACTATATAACTATAGAATGCTAGACTCGACTTCGGCCAAGGTTTAGTAATCCTACAAGCAGTCCTGCTCTGATACCAAGTCTGTAGGGACCCGGGGTTTGCGTATGTAATTCCTGTTACAACACAATCATATGAAGAGCCGAGAGCCGTACCCACTTGTCTAAGTGATGAGGACATGACTACCATAGTTACAGCCACAACCCCTGCTAATATACCTACTGGACCAATTACGAGAGATCGTGCACACCAATTAAATTATCAGGTACTTTCGCTTCTTGGTAATGTTTCTAATGTTCATGTGAATATGATGCTGCCTAACGTCGATATATTTCTGTTGCTGACAAATGAAGGACCTAGCATGGACAAGAAGGATGAGCATTGGAGCATGTTCAAGCATGAAGATGATGAGGACATAATTATCATGAATATGACCATTAATTCCTGTATATTTGATCAAGAAATGAAGTCAATACAAAGGGGCATGATTGTGTGCTGTACAAGAAGTTATTTCACGTCACTTTTGGCCCAAGAGAAGATAGAGACCAAGTCTTTCACGTCATGGACTCAGATTCGGACTGCAGAGATATACCCAACTTCAAACAGCCGCCGTTTCTACATATGAACTCCAAATTGGGTGATTCTTTTTTCTGGTGATAGCTTATCTCGTCTAGTTTCCAACGCAATTGGTTTCACCTTCAAATTCCTCGGAGCGTGGAGATATTGCGAAAACGGTGCGACCCAGCATCAGAATCCGAATCAAATTCCAACTCAATAGGTGTTGCATCACCTCCACATGGGCCCAAGTGCCTTGTACGACCTAGGTTTAGTTTTAGGACTCCTTGGGACGTCCTTCCACCCCCTTGGCCTCCACCCTTTAGTCCTATATAAGTAGATCAACCCCTAGGGTTTTTCTTTGGATTTCTTTTAGTTAAAAAGACTGCTTAGCTAATTGCTGCATCTTCGTGTACTCGGTTTGTGTCCAATGACCAGATCAAGACCGCTTTCGGAATCCCAACTTTATTCATACTTCATCTACATATTCGCAATATTCAGATTGCTTTATCATAGTTCTTGCTTGTTCTTCGATTGCTTGCAGGCACTAGACCTTCGTGGTCAGGTTGATCGTGCTTCGACGTGGTCAATAACCTCCGGAGATTGGTTTAGCGATTGCTAAGGCGCGACGTTGTTGCACGTTCGTAGTCGGATCGTCAGAGTCGTCTCCACCAAATCGATAGTTATCTCTCATCGAAAGATCGGGACACCTCCGCCTCTATCACTAAGCATACAAGGCCAAGCACAGAACACTCTCGGAAAGCATCGAACGTGAGGGGCATCCCATCCAGGCCGGATGATCAACTGAGATGGGTCCTCATCGTCCGCTCGCAAGTCTAAATGATTATGGGTGGTGAAATCCCATACTCATAGACAAGTCGCCTCAACCATATTATCGATTGAATTATAACACTTACATAAACAGACTACAGCCCGATCACCTAGTCGGGATCTTGGGCGGGCTCAATCATACAACAAAGTGTGCCACGTGATAGAGTCACGAGCAATCGCATCGCGATGCCCCAAGCTGCGCACATCTAAGGGCCACTTGGTGTATAAAAGGCCGCCGGCAAGAACTCAACTAAGCTATCGTACCCCACACTAAGACATGCACGTTATAATCATACACGCAGCATACATGTCTAGTGTAAACAGCAGGTAACACAACATGAACTCTACAAACTCATAGCTTTATTGCATCTGCTAAACAGAGCAGATATAGTAGTGTTACAAGCAGAGATCACATAACTGTGACCCAACATTACATCATACAACAACGGAAGCAAATAATGTCTTAGTAAAGACAAGGTTAACAAATGGCTTAAGAAGCCTTTAAGAAAACACAACGACCCTCCAGAGGGACCAGGCTGCTGTTTGGGACTACATTACTTCGTCGATGTCGAGCTTGAGGGGGAGGCCACTATCAGGGTCAGTGGTCTCGTCTCTAAAAAATAGATTAAGCAAACGTGAGTACAAAGTCGTACTCAGCAAGACTTACGTTAGAACTATACTACTCATGCTCAGCTATTGATGAGGACATCCCTACTAATGTTACACCCATATCCTCACCAACTACACATATTGGACCAGTTACTAGAGCTCGTGCACGTCAACTAAATTATCAGGTACTTTCGTTTCTTACGAATCCTTCTATTGTTCACGAACATATGATACTGCCTAAATTAGATACTTTTGTTTTGCTTAAGAATGAAGGACCTAGCATGGACAAGAAGGATGGTCATTGGAGCGGGATCAAGCATGGAGAAGAAGGTGCGCGCGCGGGAAAGGACAGCGGAGCTTCCAGTGGTGATTATCGCACTTTGAAGCCACCATAAGGCGCGCATGAAGTCTTGGACGAAATACGCGAGATGCCACTTCATTATTTTCGTCCAAGGGCAATTATAGGTGCTGCGTCACCTTAATATTGGGCTGGGCCCATGTAATTTCGAAATACCACCTTATAGGCTGTTTTTAGAGTCCGTATGTGTGGGGAAACCGAGTTAGGGTTGTTTTCGGACCCCACCTCCAAGGGGTCACGAAAATCCCCTCTGTTCCCCCATATATACAGCCCTTAGGGCGTCGTTTAGACTTGGGTTTTAATTAGATATAAGTTAGCCATAGCCGCAACTTCGAGCTCTTCGTTTGTGTCATCCGACCAGGCCAAGACCTCATTGGAACCCCAACTTTCGTAATCATTCATCTTATATTCGCAATATCCAGATTGCAATTCTTAGTTCTTGCTTGTTCTTCGATTGCTTGCAGGAATTAGACCTTCGTGGTCAGGTTGATCGTGCATCCGCGGGATCAATAACCTCTCGGAGTTGGTTTAGCGATCGCTAAGGCGCAACGTCTTCGCACGTTCGTAGTCGGATCGTGAAAGTTGCCTCCACCATAATCGATCTCCACCATCTCATCGAAACATCGGGACACCTTCGCCTCTATCAAGTGGTATCAGATTTCCAGGTTGCTCGGTGAGATTTACCAGTTTTCATAGTCTAGATTGGTTCTGTTCTTCATACCTACAGTCCACGAAAAAAAAAAAAAATTTCAGGGGTGAAAAAATTTCGTGCCCATACGTTCCTTAGGTCCAGAAACTCATTTTGAGACGTTCGCCACCATAGTGATTTTTTCGCACTTTTTCAGCCACCGCAGTCCCGCATCGCAAAAAAAAAAAAAAAAACAGCAAAAAAAAAAAAAAAAGAGAAAAAAAAAATTCAGAGTGTGCTTCTCAGTTGATTACGTGCCGCGCCGTGCTTTCGTTGGTGTTTTAGGCTCGCGTCTCTAGTACGGTCTAGCCTAGGATCAGCACAGTACCGACGTTGAGTGTTTATTCAACTTTGCATCTCTGTTTTGATTACTGTTGAGCTTTTTGCTACCATATTTGTCAAACCTACCTACAGCTCCACATATATTCTACTTCGTGCGGTTGACACCTCCTGGCCATCGCTCTACCACATCTCTGAGAGTTTTGACCCGTTGGTTGTACATCACCACCTGCTGCTAGGTAAGAATCGGTAAGAACTGAAGAAAAGCTTGACGGATTTGTGCTTTCCACCACCCCACATCCCATTAGTCGAAGTAGGATCATACTTCTGTGTGTTTTCTATTTCTGCTAACCATGCCAGGATCCCATGATGAAGTGGCGCGGGATGCACCTGATTGGGAGAATATGACAAACAAAGCATTACATGATAAATTTGCACAAATGATGTCTGAACAGGTGAATGACATCGAGAACAGATTTACAGAGGCGATTGATGGTGTGGAGAAGATGATCGACACCAAGCTCGACGCCAAGTTTACTGAGTTGCTCGCACGCTTACCTATACAGCCTGCGGCCGCTCCAGCACAGCCACCGCCACCACGACGTGCACGACGTATTCTGTTTCCGGGCGGACAAGCTGCTGGTGCTCCTGCTGCTGCTGCAGTTACTGCTGCTGCTGCCTCTGACGTCGGCCAGGACGACAACTACGAGGGTGATTACGAGGAGGAGGTGGAACAAGAAGCGGCCTATGAACAGCCAGCTGGACGTCCACGTCCCAACATTCGCCACGGTCGACACCAACCACCCCCTCAGGTACGCGATGATGAACATGTGCCTAAACTTAAATTGAATCTTAAGCCGTTTGAGGGTAGATATATTCCTGATGCTTATCTTACTTGGGAGTTAGAAACTGAACAACGCTTTACATGTTTACAATATCCTGAGAATAGACGTGTTACTGCTGCTGTTTGTGAATTCACGGGTTTTGCATCTATTTGGTGGTCTGAACATTGTAGATTGCATGCTAATAATATTCCAGCTACTTGGGCTGCTTTAAAAGATGCTATGCGTACTCGCTGGGTTCCTCCTTATTATCAACGTGAATTGCTACAAAAATTACAGCGTTTGAGACAAGGAAAAAATTCTGTAGAGGAATATTATCAAGAATTACAAACTGGATTGATTAGATGTGGCCTAGTAGAGGATAATGAAGCTATGTTTGCACGTTTCATAGGTGGCTTAAACAGGGAGATACAAACTATTCTAGAATACAAGGACTATGCTACTATTACTCGTTTGTTTCATCTTGCTTGTAAAGCTGAACGTGAAGTGCAGGATCGACAGGCCGCTACGAGACCTAACTTTTCTGCAGGACGAAATACATCATGGACATCGCGTGGACCTTCTACATCCACACGTCCTGCTGCTCCACCCTCTACTTCAGCCGCTCATTCTTACAGGGAGCCACCAAAACAGTCAGCGCCACCATTCAAGGGTGCACAGAGTGGTCCAGCGGCGAGTTCTTCTTCATCCATGGCTTCCACAGGGCAAACACGAGATCGTGATATTAAATGTCGCAGGTGCCAAGGTGGAGGTCACTTCGCAAAAGACTGTCCCTCCAAGCGTGTGATGATTATTACGGCGGATGGTGGGTATGAGTCAGCGAGTGACTATGATGAGGAGACTTTAGTTCTCATTGCTCATGAGGAACAGGGTGCCCATGATGATGCTCCTGATATGGAGTATATGGCTCCTGATGATGCAGATAAATATGCTAGTTTGGTTGCTCAACGTGTGTTAAGTGTGCAGGTAACGAAGGCTGAGCAAAACCAGAGGCATAATTTGTTCCACACAAAGGGAGTGGTGAAAGAACGTTCGGTTCGCATCATCATTGACGGAGGGAGTTGCAACAACTTGGCTAGCATGGAGTTGGTGGAGAAGCTATCTCTCACCACAAGACCACACCCCCATCCGTACTATATTCAGTGGTTTAACAATAGTGGTAAGATTAAGGTAACGCGTTCTGTTCGTGTGCACTTTAGCATTGCTGCATATGCTGATTATGTTGATTGTGATGTGGTACCCATGCAAGCATGCTCTCTTTTACTTGGTAGACCATGGCAATTTGATAGGAATGTTGTACACCATGGTAGGACAAATCAGTTTACTCTGGTTCATGAGGATAAAAATATTGCTTTACTTCCTATGTCTCCTGAACAAATTGTGAAAGATGATCTTGCTAGAGCTAGTAAAGCTAAACAGGAGAAAAATAAGAGTGAAAATGAGATAGCAGCCAAAGAATTTGAGCAACAACATAAGACTAATAGCAAATCTTCTTCTGTTGTGTCTAATGAAATTAAATTGACTAGTCCAACTTTGCTTGCTACTAAAGTTGATATTTCAGATTTGGATGCTAGTCAATATGTGTGCTATGCTTTTGTGTGCAAAGAAGCTTTGTTTTCATTTGAGGAATTGCCTCCTTCTTTGCCTCCTGTTGTCACTGACCTTTTGCAGGAGTTTATTGACGTCTTTCCACAAGACGTACCACCGGGATTACCACCTATTCGAGGGATTGAGCATCAGATTGACTTAATTCCCGGTGCTTCACTGCCCAACCGTGCGCCATACCGTACCAATCCGGAGGAGACAAAGGAGATTCAGCGTCAAGTACAAGAGCTACTCGACAAAGGTTACATACGTGAATCCCTTAGTCCTTGTGCTGTTCCTGTTATATTAGTGCCTAAAAAGGATGGAACATGGCGTATGTGTGTTGATTGTCGAGCCATTAATAATATTACTATTCGTTATCGTCATCCTATTCCTAGGTTAGATGATATGCTTGATGAATTAAGTGGCTCTACCATGTTTTCCAAAGTTGATTTGCGTAGTGGATACCATCAAATTCGCATGAAATTAGGAGATGAATGGAAAACGGCATTTAAAACTAAGTTTGGATTATATGAGTGGTTAGTCATGCCTTTTGGGTTAACTAATGCACCTAGCACTTTCATGAGATTAATGAACGAGGTTTTACGTGCTTTCATTGGACGATTTGTGGTAGTCTATTTTGATGATATACTGATTTATAGCAAATCTTTGGAGGAACATTTGGATCATTTACGTGCTGTTTTTATTGCTCTACGTAATGCACGTTTGTTTGGTAACCTTGGGAAGTGCACCTTTTGCACCGACCGAGTATCGTTTCTTGGCTATGTTGTTACTCCGCAGGGAATTGAAGTTGATAAAGCCAAGATCGAGGCGATTGAGAGTTGGCCGCAGCCCAAAACGGTCACACAAGTGAGGAGTTTTCTTGGCCTCGCGGGATTCTATAGGCGTTTTTTGAGAGATTTCAGCACCATTGCTGCACCTCTCAATGAGCTTACACGCAAGGATGTGCCTTTTACTTGGGGTACCGCACAGGAAGAAGCCTTCACCGTATTGAAAGATAAGTTAACACATGCTCCTTTGCTCCAACTTCCTGATTTTAATAAGACTTTTGAGCTTGAATGCGATGCTAGTGGGATTGGTTTGGGAGGTGTGTTATTACAAGATGCTAAACCTGTTGCTTACTTTTCTGAAAAATTGAGTGGGCCTAGTCTGAACTATTCTACTTATGATAAGGAATTATATGCTCTTGTTCGGACATTAGAAACTTGGCAACATTATTTATGGCCCAAAGAATTTGTTATACATTCTGATCATGAATCTTTGAAACACATAAGAAGTCAAGCAAAACTTAATCGTAGACATGCTAAGTGGGTTGAATTTATTGAGACTTTCCCTTATGTCATTAAACACAAGAAGGGGAAAGATAATATTATTGCTGATGCTTTGTCTCGTCGTTATACTATGCTTTCACAACTTGACTTCAAGATTTTCGGTTTAGAGACAATCAAAGATCAATACGTAAATGATGCGGAATTTAAAGATGTATTGCAGAATTGTAGAGAGGGTAGAACATGGAACAAGTTTGTGCTTAATGATGGATTTGTGTTCCGTTCTAACAAGCTATGCATTCCAGCTAGCTCTATTCGTCTTTTGTTGTTGCAGGAGGCGCATGGAGGAGGATTAATGGGACACTTTGGCGTGAAGAAGACGGAGGACGTACTTGCTACACATTTCTTTTGGCCAAAGATGAGACGGGATGTTGAGCGTTTTGTTGCTCGCTGCACTACATGTCAAAAAGCTAAGTCACGACTCAATCCTCATGGTTTATACATGCCTTTACCTGTACCTAGTGTTCCGTGGGAGGACATATCCATGGACTTTGTTTTAGGCTTGCCTCGAACAAAGAATGGGAGGGATAGCATATTTGTTGTCGTGGATAGATTTTCTAAGATGGCACATTTTATACCATGTCATAAAAGCGATGATGCTGCTAATGTTGCTGATTTATTCTTTCGTGAGATTATTCGCTTACATGGTGTGCCCAATACTATTGTCTCGGATCGTGATACTAAGTTTCTTAGCCATTTTTGGAGATGCTTATGGGCTAAGTTGGGGACTAAACTACTTTTTAGTACTACATGTCATCCCCAAACTGATGGACAAACTGAAGTAGTCAATAGGACTTTGTCTACTATGCTTAGGGCTGTTTTAAAGAGTAACTTGAAACTGTGGGAAGAATGTTTACCTCATATTGAATTTGCTTATAATCGTTCATTGCATTCTACCACGAAAATGTGCCCTTTTGAGATTGTTTATGGTTTTCTACCTCGTGCACCTATTGATTTGCTACCTCTTCCATCTTCGGAGAAGGTTCATTTTGATGCTAAGCAACGTGCTGAATTGATATTAAAAATGCATGAGTTAACTAAAGAAAACATTGAGCGCATGAATGCTAGATACAAGCTTGCTGGTGATAGGGGTCGAAAGCATGTTGTGTTTGAACCCGGAGATCTTGTTTGGTTACATCTACGTAAAGATAGGTTTCCTGATTTGCGCAAGTCTAAGTTAATGCCTCGAGCTGATGGTCCCTTTAAGGTTTTGAAGAAAATTAATGATAATGCATATAAACTTGAGCTACCTGCAGCCTTTGGGGTTAGTCCCACATTTAATATTGCAGATTTGAAGCCTTATTTGGGAGAAGATGATGAGCTTCCGTCGAGGACGACTTCAATTCAAGAAGGGGAGGATGATGAGGACATCCCTACTAATGTTACACCCATATCCTCACCAACTACACATATTGGACCAGTTACTAGAGCTCGTGCACGTCAACTAAATTATCAGGTACTTTCGTTTCTTGCGAATCCTTCTATTGTTCATGAACATATGATGCTGCCTAAATTAGATACTTTTGTTTTGCTTATGAATGAAGGACCTAGCATGGACAAGAAGGATGGTCATTGGAGCGGGATCAAGCATGGAGAAGAAGGTGCGCGCGCGGGAAAGGACAGCGGAGCTTCTAGTGGTGATTATCGCACTTTGAAGCCACCATAAGGCGCGCATGAAGTCTTGGACGAAATACGCGAGATGCCACTTCATTATTTTCGTCCAAGGGCAATTATAGGTGCTGCGTCACCTTAATATTGGGCTGGGCCCATGTAATTTCGAAATACCACCTTCTAGGCTGTTTTTAGAGTCCGTATGTGTGGGGAAACCGAGTTAGGGTTGTTTTCGGACCCCACCTCGAAGGGGTCACGAAAATCCCCTCTGTTCCCCCATATATACGGCCCTTAGGGCGTCGTTTAGACTTGGGTTTTAATTAGATTTAAGTTAGCCATAGCCGCAACTTCGAGTTCTTCGTTTGTGTCGTCCGACCAGGCCAAGACCGCATTGGAACCCCAACTTCTGTTAATCTTTCATCTTATATTCGCAATATCCAGATTGCAATTCTTAGTTCTTGCTTGTTCTTCGATTGCTTGCAGGAATTGACCTTCGTGGTCAGGTTGATCGTGCACCCGCGGGATCAATAACCTCTCGGAGTTGGTTTAGCGATCGCTAAGGCGCAACGTCTTCGCACGTTCGTAGTCGGGTCGTGAAAGTCTACTCCACCAAAAATCGATCTCCACCATCTCATCGAAACATCGGGACACCTTCGCCTCTATCATAGAGGGAGCCAGGGGAGAGGGAAAAGGAAGGGGGCTGCACGGGGGCTTCCACGGCGCGGAGATAGGGACGAGGGGGCACCGTGAGCGGGCTGCCGACGGCGGCATGCTCGCCACGCAGGTGCTCGCCTGCCTGTCCAGCAAAGAAGACGACCCTGCCCCTTTGGGCTAGGCCTCTTCTGCTGCCAGCTGGGCCAGGTAAGTGGCTTTGGCCTTTTTTTATTCTTTTTCTTTTTTCTGCTTTCTGTTTTTATTTGTTTTTCTCTGGAAATAAATACCAAAGCATTTTTATAAAATCCCCAAATAATTTATTTGGGCTTATGTGACATATATCTAGTCACTCCCAAGATTTGAAGATTTTTGAAATTCAAAACATTTGAATTTCAATTCAAATATCATTTAAATTTAATTTCCAAGCCTCTGTTTGAATTTTTGAAAATTCCTTGAGCATGAGGTTGGACCCACAACACATGAAATGTGATCATGCCCATTTATAGAGATTTTCAAAATCATCAGAAGATTTTTGGAAAAAGATTTTTCTCTGGCCTTTTATTTAAATTATTTTTGAGGCTTTTCCTAATCCCCAATTATTAAAAAGGGAAATTTAGACATGAAGCCTTATTTCTAGAATTAAAAAGCACATACCAAACTAGGGTTGTGACAGCGCACGTCAACTAAATTATCAGGTACTTTCGTTTCTTGCGAATCCTTCTAATGTTCATGAACATATGATGCTGCCTAAATTAGATACTTTTGTTTTGCTTATGAATGAAGGAGATAGCATGGACAAGAAGGATGGTCATTGGAGCGGGATCAAGCATGGATAAGAAGGTGCGCGCGTGGGAAAGGACAATGGAGCTTCCAGTGGTGATTTTCGAAGTTTGAATCCATCATAAGGCGTGCATGAAGGCTTGGATGAAATACACGAGATGCCACTTCATTATTCTCTTCCAAGGGCAATTACAGGTGCTTCGTCACCTTATTATTGGGCTGGGCCCATGTAATTTTGAAATACTACCTTATAGGCTGTTTTTAGAGTCCGTATGTGTGCGGAAACCGAGTTAAGGTTGTTTTCGGACCCCACCTCCAAGGGGTCACGAAAACCCCTCTGTTCCCCCATATACACAACCCTTATGGCGTCATTTAGAGTTGGGTTTTAATTAGATTTAAGTTAGCCATAGAAGCAACTTCGAGTTCTTCGTTTGTGTTATCCGACCAGGCCAAGAACGCATTGGAACCCCAAACTTTCGTCAATCATTCATCATATATTCGCAATATCCAGATTGCAATTCTTAGTTCTTGCTTGTTCTCATCGATTGCTTGCAGGAATTAGACCTGCGTGGTCAGGTTGATCGTGCATCCGCGGGATCAATAACCACTCGGAGTTGGTTTAGCGATCACTAAGGCGCAACGTCTTCGCACGTTCGTAGTCGGGTCGTGAAAGACGTCTCCACCAGAATGGATCTCCACCATCTCATCGAAACATCGGGACACCTTCGCCTCTATCAGCTAGCCAAACCTGTTGTCGTCCCTAAGGCGAACGGGAACAAGAGATTGTGCATCGTCTATAGCGACTTCAACGACGCCTGCCTGAAAGATTCTTTCCCTCTCCCTGGAATTGATCAAATCATGGATGCAACACCGGAGTGTGCTCGACTGTCTTTCCTGGATGCATACGCCAGATACCACTAGATCAAGATGGCAGTCAAAGACGAAAAAAGACCGCGTTCATCACCCCGTGCGACACATATTGCTACATATGTATGCCCTTCGGGTTGAAGAATGTTGGTTCCACCTTCTAGAGAGCCATCCACATCGGCCTCGGGCCGCAATTACACCGCAATGTTCAGGCCTACAAGGATGCCGTCAACCACAGTGTCGATGGAGGGTGGTTGCAGAGCGGCCCCGTTCCGCTCCTTGGTGAACACGGCTTGGTGTACGCGTTTACGGGCCAAAGCTCCTAGGAAGGATGGTTCCTTCCGGAAGGAGCTTGAATCGTAGGGCGTGTTTCAGCATGTCGATTAACAGGCAGGACCGCCTCTTCGACGCGGGCAACCTTGTCGGCCAGCTCGAACAGGGCGGTGATAGTCTTGATGGACCGGGTACTCATCTACTCCAGCATGTGCGGGTTCTTGACGCTGGCATGAAAGGTGGCGATGATTGTAGCCTCATGCGCGTCGGGGATGCAATGCTGCATTTGGGTGAATCTTTGGATGAACTTCCAGAGAGGTTCACCGTCCTTCTTCACTACTCGGCGTGAGTCACTGACGATTTTCGGAGGTTGGACCTCTTCACTACTCAGCGTGAGTCACCGTCCAACAAACTTTTCACAGATTTCCGCCCACGAGCTGATGGAGTTGGCCAGGAGATGCATCATCCACCGGCGCACATTGTCCTTGAGATTCATGGGGAAGTAATTGTCCTTCGCTTTGTCGTCTCCCTCCGTGATATCCACAACAGTGTAGTACATACGGATGAACTCGCCGGGGTCTATCTTTCCGTCATATGGAAGTGGGCCATCTATGTGGAACTTCTTGGGCCACTAGATGCTTCAGAGATCTTGGGTGAAGGCTACGCACACGATGATGTAGTCACTTTCACCGGAAAGGATCCCCTCCCGAACATCATCGATGGGAGGAACCCGGGCGTCGGCACACCGGCGAGTTTCCTTCTGCCTAACGATGGTGGTTTGACGTCTTCGTGGTGGCGATCCTCCAGGCGAGTACGCTGATCCAGGGATCCACGGTGCCCGGATGATGCCACAGAAGTTGCACCAGGAGATCCGTCCCATCGAGGAGCAGTCTGGCGGATGGCGGGGTCGCGGCAGCGCTCATCTTGGGGATGGTCTTGTTGACGCCCATGCCGGGGGTACTGCACAATGTTCCTTTCATAATCGGACCCCCTGATGAGGACATGACTACCATAGTTACAGCCACAACCCCTGCTAATATACCTATTGGACCAATTACTAGAGATCGTGCACACCAATTAAATTATCAGGTACTTTCGCTTCTTGGTAATGTTTCTAATGTTCATGTGAATATGATGCTGCCTAACGTCGATATATTTCTGTTGCTGACAAATGAAGGACCTAGCATGGACAAGAAGGATGAGTATTGGACCATGTTCAAGCATGAAGATGATGAGGACATAATTATCATGGATATGACCATTAATTCCTCTATATTTGATCAAGAAATGAAGTCAATACAAAGGGGCATGATTGTGTGCTGTACAAGAAGTTATTTCACGTCACTTTTGGCCCAAGAGAAGATAGAGACCAAGTCTTTCACGTCATGGACTCAGATTCGGACTGCAGAGATATACCCAACTTCAAACAGCCGCCGTTTCTACATACGAACTCCAAATTGGGTGATTCTTTTTTCTGGTGATAGCTTATCTCGTCTAGTTTCCAACGCAATTGGTTTCACCTTCAAATTCCTTCGGAGCGTGGAGATATTGCGAAAACGGTGCGACCCAGCAGCAGAATCCGAATCAAATTCCAACTCAATAGGTGTTGCATCACCTCCACATGGGCCCAAGTGCCTTGTACGACCTAGGTTTAGTTTTAGGACTCCTTGGGACGTCCTTCCACCCCCTTGGCCTCCACCCTTTAGTCCTATATAAGTAGATCAACCCCTAGGGTTTTTCTTTGGATTTCTTTTAGTTAAAAAGACTGCTTAGCTAATTGCTGCATCTTCGTGTACTCGGTTTGTGTCCAACGACCAGATCAAGACCGCTTTCGGAATCCCAACTTTATTCATACTTCATCTACATATTCGCAATATTCAGATTGCTTTATCATAGTTCTTGCTTGTTCTTCGATTGCTTGCAGGCACTAGACCTTCGTGGTCAGGTTGATCGTGCTCCGGCGTGGTCAATAACCTTCAGGAGATTGGTTTAGCGATTGCTAAGGCGCAACGTCGTTGCACGTTTGTAGTCGGATTGTCAAAGTCGACTCCATCAAATCGTAGTTATCATCTCATCGAAAGATCGGGACACCCCGCCTCTATCAAGTGGTATCAGTTTTCAGGTTGCTCGGTGAGAATTCCAAATCCATATATTAGATCTATTTTTTTATCACCTATCATCCACACAAAAAGCCATAAAAATAGGATTAGATCATGATATACAAACCAATCTGAGACTTCGCAATTTTCTTTTCGGTGCTTTGCTTTATTGAATTATCGGTTGCATCGTCGTGTTCAGTTGCTGGTCTTAGTATCTAGTCCTTTAGAGTTTCGAGTTCTGTTCACGTTAGTCACCGCCGCCGCTGCACCATCATCCCATCCGCTGCCTACTTCTACCAACCACCATAAAAAAAGAGTTGAAAAAAGAGAGAAAAAAGAAAAAGGAAAAACAGAAAGAAAAAAGGAAAAAAGAAAAAAAAGAAAAAAAATTCGGATCTATCTCTAGTTGAACTCGTATTTGAAATCTCGTCGGAATCAGTTTTGAGCAGTGTCCACTAAAACGGGCATAACTTTGTCATCCGAAGTCCGTTTTGGCTCCACGAGTACTCAAATTAAAGATATTTCCGAGCCGCTTCTAACTAGTTCTGGAGCTAGTGTGTTATTTGAAACTCCAGATCGGCTTCTAAGACGGACTTTTTGACCTCTAAAGTTTCCGAACACAGTTTTTGTCAGATTTCGGGCTGATTCTCAATTTTTTGACACCTCATCCGGACTCTAAATTGAGTGATTCTTATTGCGTCGGAAAGCTTAAGTTAGTTCCCTATTGGAGGAAAAATATCAAAAAATGAGCAAATATATTTCAGAGGAAACTTATAGCGAGAATATTGGTGTATCTTGATTTGGAGCCTATTTTCACCATTATCTTTGCTCTGTTGATGATCTTCACTTATATCTTGCTATTCAGAGCTACTTCATATCATTCATTGCTGCTAGTTGTGCTACGCCGTGACCAAATTAGTGTTCTAGGCTCGCGTCTCTAGTCCGGTCTAGACTAGGACCAGCACAGTATCGTCGTTTAGCGTTAATTCAATTTTGCATCTCTGAATTGATTATTGCTGATATTTTTGCCACCATATTAAAGCCTTCCAAGCTCCACATATTTCTACATCGTGTATACGTGCGTTCACCTGGCAATCGCTCTACTTAATCTTTGGAGTTCTTTGACACCGTTGGTTGCCGATCACCACCTGCTGCATGGTAAGAACTAGTAAGACATTGATATTTGCTATTCTGTGAGCGTTTTACCACCACATCCTAGTAGTTCATCGGGACATATACTTGTGATTTGTTTCTTGTTTTCTACTAATCATGGCAGGTTCTGGAGTTAGATCTTCTTGGGCGGCAACTATAGTTGGAGATTTGCCACCACCTACAACTACACAACAGTCACTGCAAAACATAAACACACATAAGAATGCACATGATCAGGTTATTGTTTCTATACCTCACTTTCATGGACGTCTAAGACCTGATTTATACATTGAGTGGGAGTTTGAAATAAATGATATATTTGTTTCCCATAGATTTCTTGAGCATAAGAAAGTAAAAACTGCAATTAGTGCTTTCAAAGATTTTGCTTCTATTTGGTGGAATGAATATTGTAGTTTATATCCTGATTATATACCTAATACTTGGAATGATCTCAAATTTGCTATGCGATATAGATTCGTTCCCTCTTATTATACTCGTGACAAGGTTAGGAAATTAAAAAATTAAAAACAAGGTACTAAAACTGTTTCAGAATATTATGATGCTTTAGAAACTACATTCTTGCATTCTCTTTTAGAGGAAAGTGAAGAATATTTCATGGACATATTTTGGGAAGGTTTAAACCGTGACATTCAGGATATCCTAATTCATGAAAAGTGTTATCCTATGGATCGTTTGTTTCGTCTTGCTTGTAAAGCTGAACAGGAAATCAACAGACGTGTTGCCCAGAAGACGAACAAGCGGAATGTGCAAATACCACAAGTTGAGAAGGTTGTTCCTTCAACCACTATGAGCACTACCATAACCACATCAATTGTCGTAAGCACTCCTCCAATATCTGATCTATCATCACAAAAAGTAATGACAAAGGTATGGATCTTTCCCCTCCACATGAGAACCTTGCTGATTTAAAAGCAACATGTGTTGAGCTATCCAGTAGTTTCATCACACAACCAATTTTCGAGAATGTCATAACTTCACATGAAGATGTTGCTTGCCTAATAGACTTTAATACATCATGTCTTGAGTTACCTGTTGATTTGAGCACACCATCTATTTTGGATAATCATGTTACTATTATGAAACTGCCAATTCTTAATCATTTTGATATGACCTCTAATCTTGGTCATGATTCTGCGTCGAATGACTTGTTGCATGACTACTTAGTTAAGTCTGTTGTAGCATGCCCTTCGAAAAACATTAATGTTTCTTCACCGGTATTGGGATGGTTTAATGATGAGCATTGTACATCTTTAGATATGAATAAGAGCTTCACTTATATATGAAAACTGAGTTGCAATACTTTCATGTCGTTTATGTATTGTGATGATCATATATGTTTATATTTCACGACATACGAAAGTTACTCATATATACATGTGTTACATGTCCAAAAACTAAGGGAAGTAAGAATGGATGACATATATATATACAACATGTACACCTTGTCTCTTTTGTTAGCCACATTTCAAATTAAGAAACGCCGGGGACGGCTTTATTTTCAAGAAGGGGGGGATGATGAGGACATGACTACCATAGTTACAGCCACAACCCCTGCTAATATACCTACTGGACCAATTACTAGAGATCGTGCACACCAATTAAATTATCAGGTACTTTCGCTTCTTGGTAATGTTTCTAATGTTCATGTGAATATGATGCTGCCTAACGTCGATATATTTCTGTTGCTGACAAATGAAGGACCTAGCATGGACAAGAAGGATGAGTATTGGACCATGTTCAAGCATGAAGATGATGAGGACATAATTATCATGGATATGACCATTAATTCCTCTATATTTGATCAAGAAATGAAGTCAATACAAAGGGGCATGATTGTGTGCTGTACAAGAAGTTATTTCACGTCACTTTTGGCCCAAGAGAAGATAGAGACCAAGTCTTTCACGTCATGGACTCAGATTCGGACTGCAGAGATATACCCAACTTCAAACAGCCGCCGTTTCTACATACGAACTCCAAATTGGGTGATTCTTTTTTCTGGTGATAGCTTATCTCGTCTAGTTTCCAACGCAATTGGTTTCACCTTCAAATTCCTTCGGAGCGTGGAGATATTGCGAAAACGGTGCGACCCAGCAGCAGAATCCGAATCAAATTCCAACTCAATAGGTGTTGCATCACCTCCACATGGGCCCAAGTGCCTTGTACGACCTAGGTTTAGTTTTAGGACTCCTTGGGACGTCCTTCCACCCCCTTGGCCTCCACCCTTGATAGAGGCGAAGGTGTCCCGATGTTTCGATGAGATGGTGGAGATCGATTATGGTGGAGACGACTTTCACGATCCGACTACGAACGTGCGAAGACGTTGCGCCTTAGCGATCGCTAAAACAACTCCGAGAGGTTATTGATCCCGCGGATGCACGATCAACCTGACCACGAAGGTCTAATTCCTGCAAGCAATCGAAGAACAAGCAAGAACTAAGAATTGCAATCTGAATATTGCGAATATAATATGAATGATTACGAAAGTTGGGGTTCCAATGAGGTCTTGGCCTGGTCGGATGACACAAACGAAGAGCTCGAAGTTGCGGCTATGGCTAACTTAAATCTAATTAAAACGCAAGTCTAAACGACGCCCTAAGGGCTGTATATATGGGGGAACAGAGGGGAATTTCGTGGCCCCTTGGAGGAGGGGTCCGAAAACAACCCTAACTCAGTTTCCCCACACATACGGACTCTAAAAAATAGCCTCTTAAGTGTATTTCGAAATTACATGGGCCTGGCCCAATAATAAGTTGACGCAGCACCTATAATTGCTCTTGGACGAAAATAATGAAGTGGCATCTCGTGTATTTCGTTCAAGCCTTCATGCATGCCTTATGGTGGCTTCAAAGTGCGAAAATCCCCACTGGAAGCTCCATTGTTATTTCCCGCGCGCGCACCTTCTTCTCCATGCTTGATCCCGCTCCAATGACCGCCCTTCTTGTCCATGCTAGGTGCTTCATTCGTAAGCAAAACAAAAGTATCTAATTTAGGCAGCATCATATGTTCCTGAACATTAGAAGGATTCGCAAGAAACGAAAGTACCTGATAATTTAGTTGACGTGCGCGTGCTCTAGTAACTGGTCCAGTATGTGTAGTTGGTGAAGATGTGGGTGTAACATTAGTAGAGATGTCCTCATCATCCTCCCCTTCTTGAATTGAAGTCGTCCTCGACGGAAGCTCATTATCTTCTCCCAAATAAGGTTTCAAATCTGCAATGTTAAATGTGGGACTAACCCCAAAATCTGCAGGTAGCTCAAGTTTATATGCATTATCATTAATTTTCTGTAAAACCTTAAAGGGACCATCAGCTCGTGGCATTAACTTAGACTTGCGCAAATCAGGAAACCTATCTTTACGTAGATGTAACCAAACAAGATCTCCTGGTTCAAACACAACATGCTTTCTACCCTTATCACCATCAAGCTTGTATCTAGCGTTCATTTTCTCAATGTTTTCTTTAGTTAACTCATGCATTTTTAATATCAATTCAGCACGTTGCTTAGCATCAAAATTAACCTTCTCCGAAGATGGAAGAGGCAGCAAATCAATAGGCGCACGAGGTAGAAAACCATAAACAATCTCAAAAGGGCACATTTTAGTGGTAGAATGAAATGAACGATTATAAGCAAATTCAATATGAGGTAAACATGCTTCCCACATTTTCAAGTTACTCTTTAACACAGCCCTAAGCATAGTAGACAAAGTCCTATTGACTACTTCAGTTTGTCCATCAGTTTGGGGATGACATGTTGATGAGGACATCTCTACTAATGTTACACCCACATCTTCACAAACTACACATAATGGACCAGTTACTAGAGCACGCGCACGTCAATTAAATTATCAGGTACTTTCGTTTCTTGCGAATCCTTCTAATATTCAAGAACATATGATGCTGCCTAAATTAGATACTTTTGTTTGTCTTATGAATGAAGGACCTAGCATGGACAAGAAGGATGGTCATTGGAGCGGGATCAAGCATGGAGAAGAAGGTGCGCGCGCGGGAAAGGACAGCGGAGCTTCCCGTGGTGATTATCGCACTTTGAAGCCACCATAAGGCGCGCATAAAGACTTGGACGAGAGACACAAGATGCCACATTAATATTTTCGTCCAAGAGTTATTATAGGTGCTGCGTCACCTTATTATTGGGCCAGGCCCATGTAATTTCGAAATACACTTAATAGGCTATTTTTTAGAGTCCGTATGTGTGGGGAAACCGAGTTAGGGTTGTTTTCGGACCCCTCCTCCAAGGGGCCACGAAATTCCCCTCTGTTCCCCCATATATACAGCCCTTAGGGCATCGTTTAGACTTGGGTTTTAATTAGATTTAAGTTAGCCATAGCCGCAACTTCGAGTTCTTCGTTTGTGTCGTCCGACCAGGCCAAGACCGCATTGGAACCCCAACTTTTGTTAATCTTTCATCTTATATTCGCAATATCCAGATTGCAATTCTTAGTTCTTGCTTGTTCTTCGATTGCTTGCAGGAATTGACCTTCGTGGTCAGGTTGATCGTGCATCCGCGGGATCAATAACCTCTCGGAGTTGGTTTAGCGATTGCTAAGGCGCAACGTCTTCGCACGTTCGTAGTCGGGTCGTGAAAGTCTACTCCACCAAAATCGATCTCCACCATCTCATCGAAACATCGGGACACCTTCGCCTCTATCACATGTAGTACTAAAAAGTAGTTTAGTCCCCAACTTAGCCCATAAGCATCTCCAAAAATGGCTAAGAAACTTAGTATCACGATCCGAGACAATAGTATTGGGCACACCATGTAAACGAAAAATCTCACGAAAGAATAAATCAGCAACATTAGCAGCATCATCGCTTTTATGACATGGTATAAAATGTGCCATCTTAGAAAATCTATCCACGACAACAAATATGCTATCCCTCCCCTGCTTTGTTCGAGGCAAGCCTAAAACAAAGTCCATGGATATGTCCTCCCACGGAACACTAGGTACAGGTAAAGGCATGTATAAACCATGAGGATTGAGTCGTGACTTAGCTTTTTGACATGTAGTGCAGCGAGCAACAAAACGCTCAACATCCCGTCTCATCTTTGGCCAAAAGAAATGTGTAGCAAGTACGTCCTCCGTCTTCTTCACGCCAAAGTGTCCCATTAATCCTCCTCCATGCGCCTCCTGCAACAACAAAAGACGAATAGAGCTAGCTGGAATGCATAGCTTGTTAGAACGGAACACAAAACCATCATTAAGCACAAACTTGTTCCATGTTCTACCCTCTTTACAATTCTGCAATACATCTTTAAATTCCGCATCATGTACATATTGATCTTTGAGTGTCTCTAAACCGAATATCTTGAAGTCAAGTTGTGAAAGCATAGTATAACGACGAGACAAAGCATCAGCAATAATATTATCTTTCCCCTTCTTGTGTTTAATGACATAAGGGAAAGTCTCAATAAATTCAACCCACTTAGCATGTCTAAGATTAAGTTTTGCTTGGCTTCTTATGTGTTTCAAAGATTCATGATCAGAATGTATAACAAATTCTTTGGGCCATAAATAATGTTGCCAAGTTTCTAATGTCCGAACAAGAGCGTATAATTCCTTATCATAAGTAGAATAGTTCAGACTAGGCCCACTCAATTTTTCAGAAAAGTATGCAACAGGTTTAGCATCTTGTAATAACACACCTCCCAAACCAATCCCACTAGCATCGCATTCAAGCTCAAAAGTCTTATTAAAATCAGGAAGTTGGAGCAAAGGAGAATGTGTTAACTTATCTTTCAATACCGTGAAGGCTTCTTCCTGTGCGGTACCCCAAGTAAAAGGCACATCCTTGCGTGTAAGATCAGTGAGAGGTGCAGCAATGGTGCTGAAATCTCTCACAAAACGCCTATAGAATCCAGCGAGGCCAAGAAAACTCCTCACTTGTGTGACGGTTTTGGGCTGCGGCCAACTCTCAATCGCCTCGATCTTGGCTTTATCAACTTCAATTCCCTGCGGAGTAACAACATAGCCAAGAAACGATACTCGGTCGGTGCAAAAGGTGCACTTCCCAAGGTTACCAAACAAACGTGCATTACGTAGAGCAATAAAAACAGCACGTAAATGATCCAAATGTTCCTCCAAAGATTTGCTATAGATCAGTATATCATCAAAATAGACTACCACAAATCGTCCAATGAAAGCACGTAAAACCTCGTTCATTAATCTCATGAAAGTGCTAGGTGCATTAGTTAACCCAAAAGGCATGACTAACCACTCATATAATCCAAACTTAGTTTTAAATGCCGTTTTCCATTCATCCCCTAATTTCATGCGAATTTGATGGTATCCACTACGCAAATCAACTTTGGAAAACATGGTAGAGCCACTTAATTCATCAAGCATATCATCTAACCTAGGAATAGGATGACGATAACGAATAGTAATATTATTAATGGCTCTACAATCAACACACATACGCCAAGTTCCATCCTTTTTAGGCACTAATATAACAGGAACAACACAAGGACTAAGTGATGCACGTATGTAACCTTTGTCGAGTAGCTCTTGTACTTGACGCCGAATCTCCTTCGTCTCCTCCGGATTGGTACGGTATGGCGCACGGTTGGGCAACGAAGCACCGGGAATTAAGTCAATCTGATGCTCAATCCCTCGAATAGGTGGTAGTCCCGGTGGTACGTCTTGTGGAAAGACGTCAATAAACTCCTGCAAAAGGTCAGTGACAACAGGAGGCAAAGAAGGAGGCAATTCCTCAAATGAAAACAAAGCTTCTTTGCACACAAAAGCATAGCACACATATTGACTAACATCCAAATCCGAAATATCAACCTTAGTAGCAAGCAAAGTTGGACTAGTCAATTTAATTTCATTAGAAACAGCAGAAGAAGATTTGCTAGTAGTCTTATGTTGTTGCTCAAATTCTTTAGCTGCTATCTCATTTTCACTCTTATTTTTCTCCTGTTTAGCTTTACTAGCTCTAGCAAGATCATCTTTCACAATTTGTTCAGGAGACATAGGAAGTAAAGCAATAGTTTTATCCTGATGAACCAGAGTAAACTGATTTGTCCTACCATGGTGTACAACATTCCTATCAAATTGCCATGGTCTACCAAGTAAAAGAGAGCATGCTTGCATGGGTACCACATCACAATCAACATAATCAGCATATGCAGCAATGCTAAAGTGCACACGAACAGAACGCGTTACCTTAATCTTACCACTATTGTTAAACCACTGAATATAGTACGGATGGGGGTGTGGTCTTGTGGTGAGAGATAGCTTCTCCACCAACTCCATGCTAGCCAAGTTGTTGCAACTCCCTCCGTCAATGATGATGCGAACCGAACGTTCTTTCACCACTCCCTTTGTGTGGAACAAATTATGCCTCTGGTTTTGCTCAGCCTTCGTTACCTGCACACTTAACACACGTTGAGCAACCAAACTAGCATATTTATCTGCATCATCAGGAGCCATATACTCCATATCATGAGCATCATCATGGGCACCCTGTTCCTCATGAGCAATGAGAACTAAAGTCTCCTCATCATAGTCACTCGCTGACTCATACCCACCATCCGCCGTAATAATCATCACACGCTTGGAGGGACAGTCTTTTGCGAAGTGACCTCCACCTTGGCACCTGCGACATTTAATATCACGATCTCGTGTTTGCCCTGTGGAAGCCATGGATGAAGAAGAACTCGCCGCTGGACCACTCTGTGCACCCTTGAATGGTGGCGCTGACTGTTTTGGTGGCTCCCTGTAAGAATGAGCGGCTGAAGTAGAGGGTGGAGCAGCAGGACGTGTGGATGTAGAAGGTCCACGCGATGTCCATGATGTATTTCGTCCTGCAGAAAAGTTAGGTCTCGTAGCGGCCTGTCGATCCTGCACTTCACGTTCAGCTTTACAAGCAAGATGAAACAAACGAGTAATAGTAGCATAGTCCTTGTATTCTAGAATAGTTTGTATCTCCCTGTTTAAGCCACCTATGAAACGTGCAAACATAGCTTCATTATCCTCTACTAGGCCACATCTAATCAATCCAGTTTGTAATTCTTGATAATATTCCTCTACAGAATTTTTTCCTTGTCTCAAACGCTGTAATTTTTGTAGCAATTCACGTTGATAATAAGGAGGAACCCAGCGAGTACGCATAGCATCTTTTAAAGCAGCCCAAGTAGCTGGAATATTATTAGCATGCAATCTACAATGTTCAGACCACCAAATAGATGCAAAACCCGTGAATTCACAAACAGCAGCAGTAACACGTCTATTCTCAGGATATTGTAAACATGTAAAGCGTTGTTCAGTTTCTAACTCCCAAGTAAGATAAGCATCAGGAATATATCTACCCTCAAACGGCTTAAGATTCAATTTAAGTTTAGGCACATGTTCATCATCGCGTACCTGAGGGGGTGGTTGGTGTCGACCGTGGCGAATGTTGGGACGTGGACGTCCAGCTGGCTGTTCATAGGCCGCTTCTTGTTCCACCTCCTCCTCGTAATCACCCTCGTAGTTGTCGTCCTGGCCGACGTCAGAGGCAGCAGCAGCAGTAACTGCAGCAGCAGCAGGAGCACCAGCAGCTTGTCCGTCCGGAAACAGAATACGTCGTGCACGTCGTGGTGGCGGTGGCTGTGCTGGAGCGGCCGCAGGCTGTATAGGTAAGCGTGCGAGCAACTCAGTAAACTTGGCGTCGAGCTTGGTGTCGATCATCTTCTCCACACCATCAATCGCCTCTGTAAATCTGTTCTCGATGTCATTCACCTGTTCAGACATCAGTTGTGCAAATTTATCATGTAATGCTTTGTTTGTCATATTCTCCCAATCAGGTGCGTCCCGCGCCACTTCATCATGGGATCCTGGCATGGTTAGCAGAAATAGAAAACACACAGAAGTATGATCCTACTTCGACTAATGGGATGTGGGGTGGTGGGAAGCACAAATCCGTCAAGCTTTTCTTCAGTTCTTACCGATTCTTACCTAGCAGCAGGTGGTGATGTACAACCAACGGGTCAAAACTCTCAGAGATGTGGTAGAGCGATGGCCAGGAGGTGTCAACCGCACGAAGTAGAATATATGTGGAGCTGTAGGTAGGTTTGACAAATATGGTAGCAAAAAGCTCAACAGTAATCAAAACAGAGATGCAAAGTTGAATAAACACTCAACGTCGGTACTGTGCTGATCCTAGGCTAGACCGTACTAGAGACGCGAGCCTAAAACACCAACGAAAGCACGGCGCGGCACGTAATCAACTGAGAAGCACACTCTGAATTTTTTTTTCTCTTTTTTTTTTTTTTTTTTTTGGCGATGCGGGACTGCGGTGGCTGAAAAAGTGCGAAAAAATCACTATGGTGGCGAACGTCTCAAAACGAGTTTCTGGACCTAAGGAACGTATGGGCACGAATTTTTTTTACCCCTGAAATTTTTGGCCTAAAAACTGCTCTGGAAAGCGTGCCAGACTGGAAATCAACCTGACCACGAAGGTCTAATTCCTGCAAGCAATCGAAGAACAAGCAAGAACTAAGAATTGAAAATCTGGATATTGCGAATATAAGATGAAAGATTACGAAAGTTGGGGTTCCAATGAGGTCTTGGCCTGGTCGGATGACACAAACGAAGAGCTCGAAGTTGCGGCTATGGCTAACTTAAATCTAATTAAAACCCAAGTCTAAACGACGCCCTAAGGGCTGTATATATGGGGGAACAGAGGGGATTTTCGTGACCCCTTGGAGGTGGGGTCCGAAAACAACCCTAACTCGGTTTCCCCACACATACGGACTCTAAAAACAGCCTATAAGGTGGTATTTCGAAATTACATGGGCCCAGCCCAATATTAAGGTGACGCAGCACCTATAATTGCCCTTGGACGAAAATAATGAAGTGGCATCTCGCGTATTTCGTCCAAGACTTCATGCGCGCCTTATGGTGGCTTCAAAGTGCGATAATCACCACGGGAAGCTCCGCTGTCCTTTCCCGCGCGCGCACCTTCTTCTCCATGCTTGATCCCGCTCCAATGACCATCCTTCTTGTCCATGCTAGGTCCTTCATTCATAAGCAAAACAAAAGTATCTAATTTAGGCAGTATCATATGTTCATGAACAATAGAAGGATTCGCAAGAAACGAAAGTACCTGATAATTTAGTTGACGTGCACGAGCTCTAGTAACTGGTCCAATATGTGTAGTTGGTGAGGATATGGGTGTAACATTAGTAGGGATGTCCTCATCATCCTCCCCTTCTTGAATTGAAGTCGTCCTCGACGGAAGCTCATCATCTTCTCCCAAATAAGGCTTCATATCTGCAATATTAAATGTGGGACTAACCCCAAAGGCTGCAGGTAGCTCAAGTTTATATGCATTATCATTAATTTTCTGCAAAACCTTAAAGGGACCATCAGCTCGAGGCATTAACTTAGACTTGCGCAAATCAGGAAACCTATCTTTACGTAGATGTAACCAAACAAGATCTCCGGGTTCAAACACAACATGCTTTCGACCCCTATCATCAGCAAGCTTGTATCTAGCATTCATGCGCTCAATGTTTTCTTTAGTTAACTCATGCAGTTTTAATATCAATTCAGCACGTTGCTTAGCATCAAAATTAACCTTCTCCGAAGATGGAAGAGGAAGCAAATCAATAGGTGCACGAGGTAGAAAACCATAAACAATCTCAAAAGGGCACATTTTAGTGGTAGAATGCAATGAACGATTATAAGCAAATTCAATATGAGGTAAACATTCTTCCCACAGTTTCAAGTTACTCTTTAAAACAGCCCTAAGCATAGTAGACAAAGTCCTATTGACTACTTCAGTTTGTCCATCAGTTTGGGGATGACATGTAGTACTAAAAAGTAGTTTAGTCCCCAACTTAGCCCATAAGCATCTCCAAAAATGGCTAAGAAACTTAGTATCACGATCCGAGACAATAGTATTGGGCACACCATGTAAGCGAATAATCTCACGAAAGAATAAATCAGCAACATTAGCAGCATCATCGCTTTTATGACATGGTATAAAATGTGCCATCTTAGAAAATCTATCCACGACAACAAATATGCTATCCCTCCCATTCTTTGTTCGAGGCAAGCCTAAAACAAAGTCCATGGATATGTCCTCCCACGGAACACGAGGTACAGGTAAAGGCATGTATAAACCATGAGGATTGAGTCGTGACTTAGCTTTTTGACATGTAGTGCAGCGAGCAACAAAACGCTCAACATCCCGTCTCATCTTTGGCCAAAAGAAATGTGTAGCAAGTACGTCCTCCGTCTTCTTCACGCCAAAGTGTCCCATTAATCCTCCTCCATGCGCCTCCTGCAACAACAAAAGACGAATAGAGCTAGCTGGAATGCATAGCTTGTTAGAACGGAACACAAATCCATCATTAAGCACAAACTTGTTCCATGTTCTACCCTCTCTACAATTCTGCAATACATCTTTAAATTCTGCATCATTTACGTATTGATCTTTGATTGTCTCTAAACCGAAAATCTTGAAGTCAAGTTGTGAAAGCATAGTATAACGACGAGACAAAGCATCAGCAATAATATTATCTTTCCCCTTCTTGTGTTTAATGACATAAGGGAAAGTCTCAATAAATTCAACCCACTTAGCATGTCTACGATTAAGTTTTGCTTGACTTCTTATGTGTTTCAAAGATTCATGATCAGAATGTATAACAAATTCTTTGGGCCATAAATAATGTTGCCAAGTTTCTAATGTCCGAACAAGAGCATATAATTCCTTATCATAAGTTTCCGGCGGACAAGCTGCTGGTGCTCCTGCTGCTGCTGCTGCCTCTGACGTCGGCCAGGACGACAACTACGAGGGTGATTACGAGGAGGAGGTGTGATGAGGACATCCCTACTAATGTTACACCCATATCCTCACCAACTACACATATTGGACCAGTTACTAGAGCTCGTGCACGTCAACTAAATTATCAGGTACTTTCGTTTCTTGCGAATCCTTCTATTGTTCATGAACATATGATACTGCCTAAATTAGATACTTTTGTTTTGCTTATGAATGAAGGACCTAGCATGGACAAGAAGGATGGTCATTGGAGCGGGATCAAGCATGGAGAAGAAGGTGCGCGCGCGGGAAAGGACAGCGGAGCTTCCAGTGGTGATTATCGCACTTTGAAGCCACCATAAGGCGCGCATGAAGTCTTGGACGAAATACGCGAGATGCCACTTCATTATTTTCGTCCAAGGGCAATTATAGGTGCTGCGTCACCTTAATATTGGGCTGGGCCCATGTAATTTCGAAATACCACCTTATAGGCTGTTTTTAGAGTCCGTATGTGTGGGGAAACCGAGTTAGGGTTGTTTTCGGACCCCACCTCCAAGGGGTCACGAAAATCCCCTCTGTTCCCCCATATATACAGCCCTTAGGGCGTCGTTTAGACTTGGGTTTTAATTAGATTTAAGTTAGCCATAGCCGCAACTTCGAGTTCTTCGTTTGTGTCGTCCGACCAGGCCAAGACCGCATTGGAACCCCAACTTCTGTTAATCTTTCATCTTATATTCGCAATATCCAGATTGCAATTCTTAGTTCTTGCTTGTTCTTCGATTGCTTGCAGGAATTGACCTTCGTGGTCAGGTTGATCGTGCACCCGCGGGATCAATAACCTCTCGGAGTTGGTTTAGCGATCGCTAAGGCGCAACGTCTTCGCACGTTCGTAGTCGGGTCGTGAAAGTGTACTCCACCAAAAATCGATCTCCACCATCTCATCGAAACATCGGGACACCTTCGCCTCTATCAGTAGGCGTGCGAGCAACTCAGTAAACTTGGCGTCGAGCTTGGTGTCGATCATCTTCTCCACACCATCAATCGCCTCTGTAAATCTGTTCTCGATGTCATTCACCTGTTCAGACATCATTTGTGCAAATTTATCATGTAATGCTTTGTTTGTCATATCCTCCCAATCAGGTGCATCCCGCGCCGCTTCATCATGGGATCCTGGCATGGTTAGCAGAAATAGAAAACACACAGAAGTATGATCCTACTTCTACTAATGGGATGTGGGGTGGTGGAAAGCACAAATCCGTCAAGCTTTTCTTTCGTTCTTACCGATTCTTACCTAGCAGCAGGTGGTGATGTACAACCAACGGGTCAAAACTCTCAGAGATGTGGTAGAGCGATGGCCAGGAGGTGTCAAAACGCACGATGTAGAATATATGTGGAGCTGTAGGAAGGCTGACAAGTATGGTAGCAAAAGCTCAACAGTAATCAAAACAGAGATGCAAAGCTGAATAAACACGCAACGTCGGTACTGTGCTGATCCTAGGCTAGACCGTACTAGAGACGCGAGCCTAAAACACCAACGAAAGCACGGCGCGGCACGTAATCAACTGAGAAGCACACTCTGAATTTTTTGTTTTCTCTTTTTTTTTTTTTTTTTTTTTTTGCGATGCGGGACTGCGGTGGCTGAAAAAGTGCGAAAAAATCACTATGGTGGCGAACGTCTCAAAATGAGTTTCTGGACATAAGGAACGTATGGGCACGAAATTTTTTTACCCCCGAAATTTTTGGCCTAAAAACTGCTCTGGAAAGCGTACCAGACTGGAAATCACCTCCTTCTACGTACGACAAAAGATTGGTGAAATCCGACTCTAATCAACTCAAAACTAATCTGGCTACGGAGAGATCACAAACCGAACAGGTGATGAAACTCAACTCGGATTGGTAGGTCGTGGTGCTGTATATGGACTCGACTAGGCGGAACGTGGTGGTGTATCTGGACTCGGATTGGCGGAAACGTGGCGGTGTACTACTGTGCGGCGGCGGTGTGACAAACTGTGATCAGAACTCGAAACTCTAAGGGAACTAGACGCTAAGATCAGCAACTCGACACAACGATGCAACCGCAAATTCAACAAAGCAAACTACTGTAAAGAAAACTGGACAAAGGCTCGAACTGTTTTGAAACGTGATGATCTAACCCTAATTTTTTTGTTGGCTTTTTCGTGGACTGTAGGTATGAAGAACAGAACCAATCTAGACTACGAAAACTGGGAAATCTCACCGAGCAACCTGGAAATCTGATACCACTTGATAGAGGCGAAGGTGTCCCGATGTTTCGATGAGATGGTGGAGATCGATTATGGTGGAGACGACTTTCACGATCCGACTACGAACGTGCGAAGACGTTGCGCCTTAGCGATCGCTAAAGCAACTCCGAGAGGTTATTGATCCCGCGGATGCACGATCAACCTGACCACGAGGGTCTAATTCCTGCAAGCAATCGAAGAACAAGCAAGAACTAAGAATTGCAATCTGGATATTGCGAATATAAGATGAATGATTACGAAAGTTGGGGTTCCAATGAGGTCTTGGCCTGGTCGGATGACACAAACGAAGAGCTCGAAGTTGCGGCTATGGCTAACTTAATTCTAATTAAAACCCAAGTCTAAACGACGCCCTAAGGGCTGTATATATGGGGGAACAGAGGGGAATTTCGTGGGCCCTTGGAGGAGGGGTCCGAAAACAACCCTAACTCGGTTTCCCCACACATACGGACTCTAAAAAATAGCCTATTAAGTGTATTTCGAAATTACATGGGCCTGGCCCAATAATAAGGTGACGCAGCACCTATAATAACCCTTGGACGAAAATATTAATGTGGTTTCTTGTGTCTCTCGTCCAAGTCTTCATGCACGCCTTATGGTGGCCTCAAAGTGCGAAAATCACCACTGGAAGCTCCATTGTCCTTTCCCGCGCGCACACCTCCTTCTCCATGCTTGATCCCGCTCCAATGACCATCCTTCTTATCCATGCTAGGTCCTTCATTCATAAGACAAACAAAAATATCTAATTTAGGCAACATCATATGTTCCTGAACATTAGAAGGATTCGCAAGAAACGAAAGTACCTGATAATTTAGTTGACGTGCGCGTGCTCTAGTAACTGGTCCAGTATGTGTAGTTGGTGAAGATGTGGGTGTAACATTAGTAGAGATGTCCTCATCAAAGCATCAAAAAGAAGGCAACACGAGACATCGCACCTACCGTAGAGAGCGGTTACTAACAGGTTAAGTGGAGTACTCGTCACACACGACGATACCGCACATTTAGAAAGGTTCAAGTTGTTTAGCTACAGGTTATCAACAAAGGTTTTGAACATGGAAACTCAAGCAAGCATGGCATAGCACACAAACATTATAGAAGGTGAAGCATAAGGTAAACTATTTATGCTACTCAATTTAAGTGAGGCACAACCTAAACATGGCATATCACTAAGTACCCGACGACAATTAAAACATTTGGTACTGTTCTGCCCTAAACCATATTGTAGGTTGGTTAACAGCATCAAACAATACAATAAACACAAAGTACACGAAAAACTAATCAAGTTACATATAAAGAACACTCCAAACGGAGTTACGGTTAAAAAGATACAAGCAATACAAGTTTGGAACACAATCTGGCAACATCACGAAGCACACTTTAGAGCAATGCATCAACAAGCTACTGAGTGCAAACATGCACCAAATGACATGTAATTGCAGTAGGAATGACAAGGAAGGCATGGCAAAAATAATCATGCAAATAGGCATCATGAACAACTAGTTATAGCCCATGAAAAATGCAATAAAACATTACTGTTCTAGGACTTAGTGAAAATCATGAAAAAAGGGCAGAAACTGTTATTTTTATGCGGTATAAACAGGAGCAAAACTATATGCAAAAGTATAGCAACATGACATAGCAATACATGGGCATGAAGTAGACACGATGATGATCAGGTACAAAAAAGAATCAAGGTCATAGGCATAACAGGTCAACAGATATTAAGCAAATAACATGGCATTGGAACGTTACAGACTTAGAGAAAAACAGAGGTGGATGTAAAAAACAGTGGCATAGCAAGTTTGGAGCTCAACAACTATATGACCAGCAAGCATATCATGACAATGCAATACATATAATGGAAGTAGACATGATGCTTAACAGTATGCAAAAAGAATCAATGCAATAGGCCTCATGGATGTGTCACAATCATCATGCAAACTTGCAATAAAATAATAACAGCAGCACTAAACAGAAAATAATAGCAATTAACGGCTTGATGCCCACTTCAACACAGATTAACAACATCAAGATGGCCTCAAATCAAAATGCTCACAAAAGATGGATTGAAGTACACACAATTCTAAGCAATTTTCCTTTTGGGCGCAACGTCATCCAAGCTACGGTTTACTCGCAAATCTACTCACAAAATTGAATCAACAGCACATATTTTCCAGACTTAAAAAAAATAACAGGGGCTAGCCAGGAAAAATAAAGCCTCAACCTAGCGGGCCGAGGCCCAGTTGGCGGCTGGAGAGGCCTGGTGGAGGAGGTGGGCCGCAGGCCCACGATGGCGGTTGGGCTGCTGGGTCGGGCGCCTCCCGATCCTGATTTGGGACGGCCGTGGCGGCGCTCCGGCCACCGGCGGCTGGCGGCGCGGGTCGCCGGCGAGAGGCGCGGCGCTGGCAGGCGGGAACGGGACCGCGGCGACAAGCGGCGGACGGAGCTGGGAGGGTCCAGTGGAGAGGGCGGCAGCGCGGCTCGTCTTGTGCTGTTTTCGCGATGGTGATCGGGTGAAACCTGGTGTCGCAAAGGTCGAGTGTCAGTGTCAGGGTGGCAAGGGTCGGTCTCTGTCTGGTATGAGATAAGAGGGGGGGAAATAATCGCCGATCGATAAATCGGGGATGCAAACATCGCAAACAAATCAGACAATCAAATAATTCACACCGAAAACAAATTTTTTAATTTTTTTGAAATCTGGATTGTTACGCTAGCCAAGTGGAAACCGGGCGTACATGCGAAGCCTATGATGGGCAGTTGGTACACCCCTGCCGGAATAAATCTTTTCGAAAACCTGTGTCCGCGGTTATGGACGACTTGAGACCTACTCCTTGTTCATAGAATAACATCAAATTGGATCGTAATTAAAACTTGCCTACCGTGTGAGTGCCTTGGCTGGTTTTCTTTGTCCAAGGGGACCGAGAGAAGATCAAGGTTGTGTTATGTTTGCCGTAAGTAGGTGAATAGCAGACTTATGACACGATGTCACGTGAATTCTTGGATATTACCTCTACTCTAATAGAACGATAGCCACCATATATGATAGTGCGGCTGCAATCTTTCCTTTTACCTTGTATTACCGTAGGAAGTTAGTTATCCTGTAATGATATAATCTCACCCCTTGTTTCCTTGTGCTTTTACTGTTTTGCCTGATCGGCCGCTGCAGTTGACTACTACCTCGACCCGAGAACCAGACGATACTTCGTGGAGGTGCCCCCGGAGGACGACGATGAGAATGACTTCGCTCAGTAGATCCTATAGTTGGGTTCCGACGTTCCGTGGGTGGATTTGTTTATGTGTAGCCCTCTCTAGGGCCATTTGGATTTTGACCGTACTCGGTCATGATTGTCTTCCTCTTTTTGCATGATGTACTGTTGGGTCTATGGACCTCTGAGATGATGTAATAAATACCAGCGGCGTTGTATGCCCTGGACTCTATATATTTATGTCTTTGCATAAAGTTCATTGTTCTTATATATGTTGTCGAGAATCCGGCAGCGACACGAGTGCGAGTGTCGTGAGTCGGTGGCCTTTTATGCGCTACTAACTCAAGCGGACGTGAAAGCGACTAACTTGAGTTAGCACCGCATCGGGGGCCTTACAATGGGTGTGCGTGCGGAGCCTTGTAATGGGCAGTTGGTACACCCCTGCAGGGTTAAATATTTTTGAGAAGCCGTGTCCACGGTTATGGACGACTTGAGAGGCTCCTTGTTCATAGAAAATAACAACTGAGATAATCTTAATGAACTTGATCAACGTGTGTTTGCCTTGACTGCTTCTTCTTCGTCGGGATGCGAAGAGGAGGACAAGGATAGGATAGGTGTTATGCTTGCGTAAGTAGTTGATAGCAAGACTTGTTGGAGGCGATTCCTCATCGAATGCTTGGTTCTCATCTTACTCTAAATTAGACCGTTAGCCACTCATATATTGCTAGTGCGTCTGCAATCTCACCACTACCCCCATTTTACTCGTGAGAAGTTAGTTACAAGACTTTTGATATAGCTCACCTCTTTCTTTTCTCTTTACGCACGTTATGCAACGATCTTGGACTTCAGAGGAGCTCGACGACACTTCTTCTGGACGCCTTTGCGGAGACTCGACGACGACTAGTTAGGTGGATCCGGGCGGAGAGCCTGGACCCGTGTGGTAACGGGAATGGTGTGTTTTACCTTTTGCCGTTAGGCATTTGAATGTAGTCTGTACTCAGACATGTATCTTTCGTTGATGTAATGTATTGAAGGAAGTTGTATGCCGATTGTATGAGATGTTGTATCCATGTAGTTGTAATGTTGTGATATCATGTTGGAAATCCGGGGCATATGACATTGTCATATGTCGAGGTGGGACCGATATGTGCTTCGTCCCCGGATCTGGATGGAAACATATAGATCTGGAACAGTACCGCATATCGGGCCTTACAGGCAGTGATAGCGGCATAGTCCTTGCTGGTACCGCGCGGCGCGTGTAGCAGCCTGATTACGTACTTCTTCGGCAACGACGACATCTCCTTGTCCGAGTTGCAGCTGTTCGGCTTCTTCGAAGGCACGAACTCGAGGAGATCCGTATCTGAGTTCTGTGGGGAGCACCGCCTCCGCTCTGTAAACGAGAGAGAAGGGCGTCTCATGTGTGGCTCGATTGGGTGTGGTCCTGATTGACCATAGAACAACTAGGAGTTCATCCACCACCGCTTTCCAAACTTTTCGAGTCGCTGGAAGGTACGTGACCGGAGACCTCGGAGTACTTCCAAATTGTTTCTCTCTACCTGGCCATTGCTCCTCAGATGAGCCACTAAAGCGAAACACACTGCGGTGCCCATTTGCTCGCAGTACTCGAGGAAGGCCTGACTTGTGAAGTGGTTGTCGTTGTCCGTGTTGATCAGGTTACAACTCCGAAAAGACACACCAAGATTGTGATAAACTTGATGGCGTATTTCGCTGTGGTCTTGTGGACTGGCTCCACTTCTAGACACTTGGTGAATTTGTGGATGCCGACGTAGAGGAACTCATAAACTCCGGTAGCACGGGGGAATTGGCCCAAGATATCAAACCCCCAGACCGCAAAGGGCCATGATAGATGGATCGTTTGGAGAGCTTGTGCTGGTTGATGAACAGCCTTTGTGTGGGAATTGGCAGGCGTCACAGGTGTTGACAAGCTCCATGGCGTCGTTCAAGGCGCTAGTCCAATAGAACCCCTGCCGGAAATCTTTGCTGACCAGAGCCCGAGAACCAATGTGGGCACCGCATGTTCCTTCGTTGATGTCTCGGAGCAGCTTCTGTGGCATCCTTCGAGCACCGTGGATCCCCGGATCAGCGTACTCGGAGTATCGCCGCCACGAAGACGCTCGAACCACCATCTTTAGGAAGAAGGAAACTCGTCGGTGTTCCGACGCCCGAGTTCCTCCCATCGATGATGTCCTGGAGGGTATCCTTGCTGGTGACAGCGACTACAGCACCGCGTGCGTAGCCTTTACCTAAGATCTCCGCAGCGTCCAGTGGCCCAAGAAGTTCCGGATAAATGGCCCACTTCCGTATGACAGAAAGACAAAACCCCCGCGTGTTCATCCGTATGTACAACACTTCTGTGGAGATCGCGGGGGGAGACGACAAAGCGAAGGCAAACTACTTCCCCATGAAGCTCAAGGACAATGTTCGCTGATGGATGATGCATCTCCCGACCAACTCCATTAGCTCGTGGACGGAACTCTGCCAAAAGTTTTTCAGCGTGTTTACCGGAGGAGTCCAACCTCCAAAAAACGTCAGTGAATTACGCCGAGTAGTGCAGAAGGACGGAGAGCCTCTCCGGAAGTTAGTTCAATGATTCACCCAGATGCAGCATTGCATACCCGATGCGCATGAGGCCGCAATCATCGCCACCTTTCATGCCAACATAAAGAACCCGCGCATGTTGGAGAAGATGAGTACCCGGTCCATCAAGACTATCACCGTCCTATTTGAGCTAGCCGACAAGGTCGCCCGCGTCGGATAGGCGGTCCTTCTTGTTAATCGAGATGCCGGAAAACGCCCTGCGGCTCGAGCTCCTTCCGGAAGAAACCATCTTTCCGGGGAGCCCGGGGCCCGTAAACGCGTACACCAGGCCATGTTCGCCACAGAGGGGAACAGGCCGCTTCGCAACCACCGTCCATCGACACCGTGGTTGCCGCCGCGGATAGCACCCCATCGCCATACTGCAAGATACACAAGACCAATAAGCACGACCTGTCCGAGTGCCGCTCCATCATCAAGCTCCAAGAAGACATGACGACCTTCTATTCCAAAAAGGACGCCGAAAGGAAGGCTCAGCGGTGCAGAGGTTCCCAACGCGGGGGCCGAGGCAGCTAAAAGAACAAGGGCAAGCCAAGGACGCCACATCACGGCATCAATGTTTCCGGAGAGGAGGAATCCGGAGAAGACGCAGGTGACAACTTTCAGGCTGGTGTGAATTTTGTCGGTTACATCCATGGAGGGGCAACTCGTATCACCTCCGGAAGGGTGGTGCCCTCTAGCTAATTCCCACCGCCCGACAAAGAGCACATCGCATTCAATGTGCTAAAAGAAAAGCATGCGCCGCTGACAGGAGGCAACCAACACCTAGCAGGATCCCTCGTGCCTACTCAGCCTAGAGTGGACCTTGTACTTTGATGGATCCTTCTCTTTGCAGGGAGCCTGGATCGGCGCTGTCCTGGTTTCCCCAACCGAAGATGATGAGGACATCTCTACTAATGTTACACCCACATCTTCACCAACTACACATACTGGACCAGTTACTAGAGCACGTGCACGTCAACTAAATTATCAGGTACTTTCGTTTCTTGCGAATCCTTCTAATGTTCATGAACATATGATGCTGCCTAAATTAGATACTTTTGTTTTGCTTATGAATGAAGGACCTAGCATGGACAAGAAGGACGGTCATTGGAGCGGGATCAAGCATGGAGAAGAAGGTGCGCGTGCGGGAAAGAACAACGGAGCTTCCAGTGGGGATTTTCGCACTTTGAAGCCACCATAAGGCATGCATGAAGGCTTGGACGAAATACACGAGATGCCACTTCATTATTTTCGTCCAAGAGCAATTATAGGTGCTGCGTCACCTTAATATTGGGCTGGGCCCATGTAATTTCGAAATACCACATTATAGGCTGTTTTTAGAGTCCGTATGTGTGGGGAAACCGAGTTAGGGTTGTTTTCGGACCCCACCTCCAAGGGGTCACGAAAATCCCCTCTGTTCCCCCATATATACAACCCTTAGGGCGTCGTTTAGACTTGGGTTTTAATTAGATTTAAGTTAGCCATAGCCGCAACTTCGAGCTCTTCGTTTGTGTCATCCGACCAGGCCAAGACCTCATTGGAACCCCAACTTTCGTAATCATTCGTCTTATATTCGCAATATCCAGATTGCAATTCTTAGTTCTTGCTTGTTCTTCGATTGCTTGCAGGAATTAGACCATCGTGGTCAGGTTGATCGTGCATCCGCGGGATCAATAACCTCTCGGAGTTGGTTTAGCGATCGCTAAGACGCAACGTCTTCGCACGTTCGTAGTCGGATCGTGAAAGTCGTCTCCACCATAATCGATCTCCACCATCTCATCGAAACATCGGGACACCTTCGCCTCTATCAAGTGGTATCAGATTTCCAGGTTGCTCGGTGAGATTTCCCAGTTTTCGTAGTCTAGATTGGTTCTGTTCTTCATACCTACAGTCCACGAAAAAGCCAACAAAAAAATTAGGGTTAGATCATCACGTCCCAAAACAGTCTGAGCCTTTGTCCAGTTTTCTTTACAGTAGTTTGCTTTGTTGAATTTGCGGTTGCATCGTTGTGTCGAGTTGCTGATCTTAGCGTCTAGTTCCCTTAGAGTTTCGAGTTCTGATCGCAGTTTGTTACACCGCCGCCGCACAGTAGTACACCGCCACGTTTCCGCCAATCCGAGTCCAGATACACCACCACGTTCCGCCAAGTCGAGTCCATATACAGCACCACGACCTACCAGTCCGAGTTGAGTTCCATCACCTGTTCGATTTGTGATCTCTCCGTAGCCAGATTAGTTTTGATTTGATTAGAGTCGGATTTCACCAATCTTTTGTCGTACGTAGAAAGAGGTGATTTCCAAAAAAAAAAAAGAGTCTGGCACGCTTCCAGAGCAGTTTTTAGGCCAAAAATTTCGGGGGTAAAAAAATTTCGTGCCCATACGTTCCTTAGGTCCAGAAACTCATTTTGAGACGTTCGCCACCATAGTGATTTTTTCTCACTTTTTCAGCCACCGCAGTCCCGCATCGCAAAAAAAAAAAAGAGAAAAAAAAATTCAGAGTGTGCTTCTCAGTTGATTACGTGCCGCGCCGTGCTTTCGTTGGTGTTTTAGGCTCGCGTCTCTAGTACGGTCTAGCCTAGGATCAGCACAGTACCGACGTTGAGTGTTTATTCAACTTTGCATCTCTGTTTTGATTACTGTTGAGCTTTTTGCTACCATATTTGTCAAGCCTACCTACAGCTCCACATATATTCTACTTCGTGCGGTTGACACCTCCTGGCCATCGCTCTACCACATCTCTGAGAGTTTTGACCCGTTGGTTGTACATCACCACCTGCTGCTACGTAAGAATCGGTAAGAACGAAAGAAAAGCTTGACGGATTTGTGCTTTCCACCACCCCACATCCCATTAGTAGAAGTAGGATCATATTTCTGTGTGTTTTCTATTTCTGCTAACCATGCCAGGATCCCATGATGAAGTGGCCCGGGATGCACCCGATTGGGAGAATATGACAAACAAAGCGTTACATGATAAATTTGCACAAATGATGTCTGAACAGGTGAATGACATCGAGAACAGATTTACAGAGGCGATTGATGGTGTGGAGAAGATGATCGACACCAAGCTCGACGCCAAGTTTACTGAGTTGCTCGCACGCCTACCTGCACAGCCTGCGGCCGCTCCAGCACAGCCACCGCCACCACGACGTGCACGACGTATTCTGTTTCCGGGCAGACAAGCTGCTGGTGCTCCTGCTGCTGCTGCTGTTGCTGCTACTGCTGCTGCTTCTGACGTCGGCCAGGACGACAACTACGAGGGTGATTACGAGGAGGAGGTGGAACAGGAAGCGGCCTATGAACAGCCAGCTGGACGTCCACGTCCCAACATTCGCCACGGTCGACACCAACCACCCCCTCAGGTACGCGATGATGAAGATGTGCCTAAACTTAAATTGAATCTTAAGCCGTTTGAGGGTAGATATATTCCTGATGCTTATCTTACTTGGGAGTTAGAAACTGAACGACGCTTTACATGTTTACAATATCCTGAGAATAGACGTGTTACTGCTGCTGTTTGTGAATTCACGGGTTTTGCATCTATTTGGTGGTCTGAACATTGTAGATTGCATGCTAATAATATTCCATCTACTTGGGCTGCTTTAAAAGATGCTATGCGTACTCGCTGGGTTCCTCCTTATTATCAACGTGAATTGCTACAAAAATTACAGCGTTTGAGACAAGGAAAAAATTCTGTAGAGGAATATTATCAAGAATTACAAACTGGATTGATTAGATGTGGCCTAGTAGAGGATAATGAAGCTATGTTTGCACGTTTTATAGGTGGCTTAAACAGGGAGATACAAACTATTCTAGAATACAAGGACTATGCTACTATTACTCGTTTGTTTCATCTTGCTTGTAAAGCTGAACGTGAAGTGTAGGATCGACAGGCCGCTACGAGACCTAACTTTTCTGCAGGACGAAATACATCATGGACATCGCGTGGACCTTCTACATCCACACGTCCTTCTGCACCACCATCTACTTCAATCGCTCATTCTTACAGGGAGCCACCAAAACAGCCAGCGCCACCATTCAAGGGTGCACAGAGTGGTCCAGCAGCGAGTTCTTCTTCATCCATGGCTTCCACAGGGCAAACACGAGATCGTGATATTAAATGTCGCCGGTGCCAAGGTGGAGGTCACTTCGCAAAAGACTGTCCCTCCAAGCGTGTGATGATTATTACGGCGGATGGTGGGTATGAGTCAGCGAGCGACTATGATGAGGAGACTTTAGTTCTCATTGCTCACGAGGAACAGGGTGCCCATGATGATGCTCATGATATAGAGTATATGGCTCCTGATGATGCAGATCAATATGCTAGTTTGGTTGCTCAACGTGTGTTAAGTGTGCAGGTATCAAAGGCCGAGCAAAACCAGAGGCATAATTTGTTCCACACAAAGGGAGTGGTGAAAGAACGTTCGGTTCGCATCATCATTTACGGAGGGAGTTGCAACAACTTGGCGAGCATGGAGTTGGTGGAGAAGCTATCTCTCACCACAAGACCACACCCCCTTCCGTACTATATTCAGTGGTTTAACAATAGTGGTAAGATTAAGGTAACGCGTTCTGTTCGTGTGCACTTTAGCATTGCTACATATGTTGATTATGTTGATTGTGATGTGGTACCCATGCAAGCATGCTCTCTTTTACTTGGTCGACCATGGCAATTTGATAGGAATGTTGTACACCATGGTAGGACAAATCAGTTTACTCTGGTTCATCAGGATAAAACTATTGCTTTACTTCCTATGTCTCCTGAACAAATTGTGAAAGATGATCTTGCTAGAGCTAGTAAAGCTAAACAGGAGAAAAATAAGAGTGAAAATGAGATAGCAGCTAAAGAATTTGAGCAACAACATAAGACTACTAGCAAATCTTCTTCTGCTGTTTCTAATGAAATTAAATTGACTAGTCCAACTTTGCTTGCTACTAAGGTTGATATTTCGGATTTGGATGTTAGTCAATATGTGTGCTATGCTTTTGTGTGCAAAGAAGCTTTGTTTTCATTTGAGGAATTGCCTCCTTCTTTGCCTCCTGTTGTCACTGACCTTTTGCATAAGTTTATTGACGTCTTTCCACAAGACGTACCACTGGGATTACCACCTATTCGAGGGATTGAGCATCAGATTGACTTAATTCCCGGTGCTTCGCTGCCCAACCGTGCGCCATACCGTACCAATCCGGAGGAGACGAAGGAGATTCAGCGTCAAGTACAAGAGCTACTCGACAAAGGTTACATACATGAATCCCTTAGTCCTTGTGCTGTTCCTGTTATATTAGTGCCTAAAAAGGATGGAACTTGGCGTATGTGTGTTGATTGTAGAGCCATTAATAATATTACTATTCGTTATCGTCATCCTATTCCTAGGTTAGATAATATGCTTGATGAATTAAGTGGCTCTACCATGTTTTCCAAAGTTGATTTGCGTAGTGGATACCATCAAATTCGCATGAAATTAGGGGATGAATGGAAAACGGCATTTAAAACTAAGTTTGGATTATATGAGTGGTTAGTCATGCCTTTTGGGTTAAGTAATGCACCTAGCACTTTCATGAGATTAATGAACGAGGTTTTACGTGCTTTCATTGGACGATTTGTGGTAGTCTATTTTGATGATATACTGATTTATAGCAAATCTTTGGAGGAACATTTGGATCATTTACGTGCTGTTTTTATTGCTCTACGTAATGCACGTTTGTTTGGTAACCTTGGGAAGTGCACCTTTTGCACCGACCGACTATCGTTTCTTGGCTATGTTGTTACTCCGCAGGGAATTGAAGTTGATAAAGCCAAGATCGAGGCGATTGAGAGTTGGCCGCAGCCCAAAACGGTCACACAAGTGAGAAGTTTTCTTGGCCTCGCTTGATTCTATAGGCGTTTTGTGAGAGATTTCAGCACCATTGCTGCACCTCTCAATGAGCTTACACGCAAGGATGTGCCTTTTACTTGGGGTACCGCACAGGAAGAAGCCTTCACGGTATTGAAAGATAAGTTAACACATGCTCCTCTGCTCCAACTTCTTGATTTTAATAAGACTTTTGAGCTTGAATGCGATGCTAGTGGGATTGGTTTGGGAGGTGTGTTATTACAAGATGCTAAACCCGTTGCATACTTTTCTGAAAAATTGAGTGGGCCTAGTCTGAACTATTCTACTTATGATAAGGAATTATATGCTCTTGTTCGGACATTAGAAACTTGGCAACATTATTTATGGCCCAAAGAATTTGTTATACATTCTGATCATGAATCTTTGAAACACATAAGAAGCCAAGCAAAACTTAATCGTAGACATGCTAAGTGGGTTGAATTTATTGAGACTTTCCCTTATGTCATTAAACACAAGAAGGGGAAAGATAATATTATTGCTGATGCTTTGTCTCGTCGTTATACTATGCTTTCACAACTTGACTTCAAGATATTCGGTTTAGAGACACTCAAAGATCAATATGTACATGATGCGGAATTTAAAGATGTATTGCAGAATTGTAGAGAGGGTAGAACATGGAACAAGTTTGTGCTTAATGATGGTTTTGTGTTCCGTTCTAAATAGCTATGCATTCCAGCTAGCTCTATTCGTCTTTTGTTGTTGCAGGAGGCGCATGGAGGAGGATTAATGGGACACTTTGGCGTGAAGAAGACGGAGGACGTACTTGCTACACATTTCTTTTGGCCAAAGATGAGACGGGATGTTGAGCGTTTTGTTGCTCGCTGCACTACATGTCAAAAAGCTAAGTCACGACTCAATCCTCATGGTTTATACATGCCTTTACCTGTACCTAGTGTTCCGTGGAGGACATATCCATGGACTTTGTTTTAGGCTTGCCTCGAACAAAGAAGGGGAGGGATAGCATATTTGTTGTCGTGGATAGATTTTCTAAGATGGCACATTTTATACCATGTCATAAAAGCGATGATGCTGCTAATGTTGCTGATTTATTCTTTCGTGAGATTATTCGCTTACATGGTGTGCCCAATACTATTGTCTCGGATCGTGATACTAAGTTTCTTAGCCATTTTTGGAGATGCTTATGGGCTAAGTTGGGGACTAAACTACTTTTTAGTACTACTTGTCATCCCCAAACTGATGGACAAACTGAAGTAGTCAATAGGACTTTGTCTACTATGCTTAGGGCTGTTTTAAAGAGTAACTTAAAAATGTGGGAAGAATGTTTACCTCATATAGAATTTGCTTATAATCGTTCATTTCATTCTACCACTAAAATGTGCCCTTTTGAGATTGTTTATGGTTTTCTACCTCGTGCACCTATTGATTTGCTTCCTCTTCCATCTTCAGAGAAGGTTAATTTTGATGCTAAGCAACGTGCTGAATTGATATTAAAAATGCATGAGTTAACTAAAGAAAACATTGAGAAAATGAATGCTAGATACAAGCTTGCTGGTGATAAGGGTAGGAAGCATGTTGTGTTTGAACCAGGAGATCTTGTTTGGTTACATCTGCGTAAAGATAGGTTTCCTGATTTGCGCAAGTCTAAGTTAATGCCACGAGCTGATGGTCCCTTTAAGGTTTTACAGAAAATTAACGATAATGCATATAAACTTGAGCTACCTGCAGATTTTGGGGTTAGTCCCACATTTAACATTGCAGATTTGAAACCTTATTTGGGAGAAGATAATGAGCTTCCGTCGAGGACGACTTCAATTCAAGAAGGGGAGGATGATGAGGACATCTCTACTAATGTTACACCCACATCTTCACCAACTACACATACTGGACCAGTTACTAGAGCACGTGCACGTCAACTAAATTATCAGGTACTTTCGTTTCTTGCGAATCCTTCTAATGTTCATGAACATATGATGCTGCCTAAATTAGATACTTTTGTTTTGCTTATGAATGAAGGACCTAGCATGGACAAGAAGGACGGTCATTGGAGCGGGATCAATCATGGAGAAGAAGGTGCGCGCGCGGGAAAGAACAACGGAGCTTCCAGTGGGGATTTTCGCACTTTGAAGCCACCATAAGGCATGCATGAAGGCTTGGACGAAATACACGAGATGCCACTTCATTATTTTCGTCCAAGAGCAATTATAGGTGCCGCGTCACCTTAATATTGGGCTGGGCCCATGTAATTTCGAAATACCACATTATAGGCTGTTTTTAGAGTCCGTATGTGTGGGGAAACCGAGTTAGGGTTGTTTTCGGACCCCACCTCCAAGGGGTCACGAAAATCCCCTCTGTTCCCCCATATATATAGCCCATAGGGCGTCGTTTAGACTTGGGTTTTAATTAGATTTAAGTTAGCCATAGCCGCAACTTCGAGCTCTTCGTTTGTGTCATCCGACCAGGCCAAGACCTCATTGGAACCCCAACTTTCGTAATCATTCGTCTTATATTCGCAATATCCAGATTGCAATTCTTAGTTCTTGCTTGTTCTTCGATTGCTTGCAGGAATTAGACCTTCGTGGTCAGGTTGATCGTGCATCCGCGGGATCAATAACCTCTCGGAGTTGGTTTAGCGATCGCTAAGGCGCAACGTCTTCGCACGTTCGTAGTCGGATCGTGAAAGTCATCTCCACCATAATCAATCTCCACCATCTCATCGAAACATCGGGACACCTTCGCCTCTATCAGAAGAAGTCTTGAAGTATGCAGTACAAATGTTGTACGAGGGAGAGGCTCCACCAACAACACAGCAGAGTACGAAGGCCTGCTCGCCGGTTTGAGAGCCGCCATGGGTCTCTGAATCAAAAGACTCGTTGTCAGAGACAACTCTCAGCTGGTCGTCAACCAAGTCAAGGATGATTACGGCTGCCCCCAGATGCAGGCGTACGTCGACGAAGTCCCGCAAGCTCGAGAAGTACTTCCACGACCTGGGGATGGAGCTTATCCCAATGTCCAAGAACAACGTCGCAGACGAGGTGTCCAAAATCGCTGCTGGCAAGAAAAAAGTACCGCCTGGGGTGTTCATTGAGCGTTTACTCGAACCCTCAGTCGACCACATGCGGCCGTAGACCAAGAAGCAAAGGATCGAGACCAAGGGGCAGTTTCCCGGAGAACGACCCTCTTTCATTCCCGGCAAGCACCAAGACCTCATTGTCGATCCAACACCCCTAGACTGGGGCAGTGACATCATGGACTACCTGAAGAACGGAGAGCTACCAAGAAACCGAAAGGACGCCGAGCGGGTCGCTCGTCAATCATTGATGTACCTCCTACTCGATGAGACCCTTTACCATAGGCGTCCCAACGTTGTGAACCTACTGTGCATCCCCATAGACGAAGGCAAGAAGATGCTCCGAGACATCCACAAAGGAACATGTGGCGCCCACATTGGTTCCCGGGCTCTGGTCGGGAAAGATTTTCGGCAAGGGTTCTATTGTCCTACCGCCTAGAAAGACGCCATGGAGCTTGTCAACACCTGCGATGCCTTCCAATTCCATGCTTGTCGTCGTGCGAGCTACAGGGAAGAGCTTGGACCGGCGGGACTTTACCCGCCGGTTAGGTATCTTCCGAAAAGCACGCCGAATAGTAGGGTTAGTCAGGACATCGTTAAAGTAAATCGTAGTAACAAACACCGATTTAGCCCTAGGGGATTTTTTGTGTTGCACTCATAAACATGGATCCGGAGATCGCAGCATACAAATGTGGTGCTACCGGGAAACTAGTCATCCTAGTTTCCCGATAGCGCCATGTTTGTGAGATGTGATCTCCGGATCCATGTTTATGAGTGCAACCCAAAAAATCCACGAGGGCTAAATCGGTGTGTGTTCGAGAAGTATACGTCAAAGTACAGGGTCCACTCATTGTTGTCTTTAGTGCCGGGAAGCGAAGATGCTTCCCGGATATCTTCGTCATCTTCCGGAGTCGGAGTCTATTCAGCAACGAAATCAGCCGGTACCTTGCTCTTGATGGTGGAGGAGTTGACAAACGTGAGGTGGAAGCCAGACAGCTCCAGCGCCCATTCCACGATCCTGCCCGTGGCTTCTCGGTTTTTCAGGATGCGCTCGAGCGGGAAAATGGTTACCACTCGAATTGGATGAGCTTGAAAATAGTTCCTATGCTTCCGGGAAGCTATTAGCACCCCGAAAAGTACCTTCTTGATCTGAGGGTGCCAACGTCTCGCGTCCCGGAGGACAGTTCTGATGAAGTAGACTGGCTTCTGGTTTGTCCTCCTGGCAGGAACGTTGGCCCCGTGGGCTTAGGTTGCAGGAGATGAACCCTCAGAATTACTTGCTTCAGGTGGGGGTCCACCGCCTTCTTTTTCAATGTCGTGCTTGACCACCAATGCTCCGCTTACCACCTGACATGTTGCCGAGATGTACAACAGCAGGGGTTCGCGTGGGCGTTGTGCCACTATGGTTGGTAGTGACGTGAGGTACTTCTTCAGGTCTTGAAAAGCGGCTTCAGCTTTAGGGGTCCATTTGAGGGGACCGGATTTCTTCAATATCTTAAAGAGCGGGAGTGCTCTTTCGGCCAACCGGGATATGAATCTCCCAAGCGTCGTAATGCACCCGTTCAGTCTTTGGACATCCTTGATGCGTTCCGCGACCTGCATTTGCTCGATCGCCTTGATCTTGTCGGGGTTGACTTCGATGCCTCGGGACACCAAAAACCCGAGTAGCTTGCCGTAAGGCACACCGAAGACTCATTTTTCTTGATTAAGCTTTAATTGCATCTTGTCAAGATTGCGGAATGTCTCGGGCAAGTCTTCGGCAAGATTTTCTTCTTTTCTGGGCTTGATCACGATGTCGTCCATGTAGGCCTCGACATTGCGGTAGAATTGCGGCCCGAGGCCGATGTGGATGTCTCTATGGAAGGTGGAACCCGCATTCTTCAACCCGAACGGCATACATATGTAGCAATATGTGCCGCAGGGGGTGATGAATGTGGTATTTTATTTGTCTTCAACTACCATCTTGATCTTGTGGTATCCGGCGTATGCATCCAGGAAAGACAGTCAAGCACACTCCGATGTTGCGTCCACGATTTGGTCGATGCGAGGGAGAGGGCACTACTAGAGTAAAGCCTATACATGGAAATCTTATTAGTGGCGCATCTTCAATGTAATGCGCCACTAGGTTATAAGGGGTGGCGCACTGGTTAAAAATGCACCACCTCTAAGATTTTAGAGGTGGCGCATATTGTAAAATTCGCCACCCATAAGGGTGGGCGAGCCCTGGATCCTCTTATATGTGGCGCATTTGGCAAAATGCGCCACCCCTAAGAACCTTATAGGTGGCTCATATTGCTGATGCGCCACCCTAAGAGCTTATGGGTGGCGCATATAGAAAATGCGCACCTATAAGCATCTTAGGGGTGGCGCATTTCCTGTATGCGCCACCACTGACATGCAATATGCGCCACCCCTAAGTATGGAGCTGCCCTTATCTAGTCCACCCCACCTGCCACCTCTCATTCACTCCACACACTTCTCAAACTAGATCTACTCTTCTCACCTAGATCTATTCGATTTTGTCCTCCTCCCCACCTCATTTCTTCCATTTATCCATCCATACTTGGCTTAAAATCTACTTTGTTTCATATTAAAGTAAGTGGGCCTCCTCACCAACTCTTTTCTTCCATTTATCACCTATAATTGCCTTTATTAGCTAGGGGTTTCATGTATATGTGAATCTTGAGTTTGATGTATATGTGAAGTATATATGTGAAGCTTGTGGTGGTTTGAGGTATATGTGAAAGCTTGAGGTGCTTTGATGTACATGTGAAAGCTTGAGGTGGTTTGATGTATATGTGAAGCTTATGGTGGTTTGATGTATATGTGAAGTGTATATGTGAAGCTTATGGTGGTTTGATATATATGTGAATCTTGAGTTGCCAATGTTTTGCCGAAATGTTGATTCATTTCCGTTTTGGCAAATTTCTGGCGCACTCTCCGCATGCTCCCATGCATTATGAGGGAAGGTCATGCCAAATTTTCCCGGCGACGACCGTGATATATAATTGTGTTGCTCTCTCTGTGCATGAAGGCAGTCATGGTACGCGAGATGCTGAGCGATATCACCGTGACTAGGTGGATGCAATGTGCGACAAATGACATGCTACGGAATAATAGGACAGATATAAGATGTCTGTGTCGGAGATGCAAACTGCAGTGCGTGACAGAGCCTGATTCTGGAATATTGGAAAGACACCTGAAGCGTAACGGTTTGATGGATGGCTACACACGGTGGATAAGTGATGAAGCTGGTGAGGAGGAGGACGTCAATGCGCCAGTAAATGAGGAACGGCAACCAGACAATTACAACGGCGGGCGAGAAGATGAAGAGCATCCCGTACATGATCATGAAGAAAATGCCAAAGCAGATCATGAAGATCAAGATGCCGGACATGAGGATTCAAGATGGGTGCGGGACCCTCATGTTCAAGAGTTTCTTGTCCAAGAGGCGGTGAACGCAAGAGGTGCGGCTAGAGAGAAGGCCAAGATGGCGCAACTCGAGAAAGACACGGTTACGAAGTTGTACGAAGGATGCAACGACGGGGATACTCGCTTGAATTAACACTTGGGGCTATGGAGATGAAGGCAAAACAAAAATGGACCGACGAAAGCTTCGATGATAACATGACATTCTGGCACGATCGTCTTCCAAAGGGCAACACGTGCCCAACTAGTATCGCTGAGGCCAAGAAAGTCCTTTGCCCTCTCGATCTTCTGCACGTTAAATACCACGTCTGCATAAATGATTGCATGATCTATCGGGGTGAGGACGAAGATAAAACCACATGTTCGGTGTGCGGTGTTAGTCGATAAAGTGGTATGGTACTCTCCGATCACTCCTCCTCTGCAGAGATATTTCATAGATCCCGAGGAAGCAAAGCTCATGACCTGGCACGCAGATAGAAAGAAGCTAAAAGAGGATGACCCGAACCCGGATCCGGAAAAGGAGGACATGCTGAGGCACCCTTCAGATTGTAGCCAATGGACTGTGTTGGACCTCGAAGACCCAGATTTTGGGAAAGAACCAAGGAACCTCAGGATTGGTGTGAGCACCGATGGAGTCAATCCGTTTGGCGGCCAGACCAGCACACACATACCTGGCCCGTGTTTGTATGCATATACAACCTCCCCTTGGAAGTGCATGAAGAAAAAGTACATAACAATGTGTATGCTAGTTCAAGGGCCGAAACAACTAGGTACGGACCTCAATCTATATCTGCAGTTGTTGAGGAGCTAGAAACGTTATGGAAAGACGGAGTCAATACGTGGGACGCCGCGGCAAAAGAATATTTCCCAATGAAAGCCGCGGTGATCACGATGGTGCACGACTATCTCGGATACGGATATTTCGCAGGGCAGGTGGTCCAAGGATTCTGTGCATGCGTTAGGTGCATGGATAATACAACGTACCGCCAGCTACCAAAATATCCCGGATCTTCAAAAACCGTGTTCCAGGGGTCTCGGAGGTGGCTTCCCAAGAAACACGCGTGGAGAAAACAGGGACATCTGTTCGATGGAAGAAAGCAACTCCGAGCACCCCCAGCTCGAAGGAGCGGCAAAGAAATCGACAACTTGCTGAAAACTTGGAAAGAGTGCCTCATGCATATCATAGCCTTGATCTCATGCATATCACAAAGAACGTGTGCGAGAGCTTGTTTGGCACGCTGCTCAACATGCCGGAGATGACCAAGGATGGGCCAAAAGCAAGGAATGACTTGAAATTTATGGGCATCAGGAGGGAGCTTCACCCCCCTAGTGACGACGATGATGAGACGGAGGACGAAGAGGATACAAAAATGCAAAACTCTGGCAAACGAAAAAGGGAGACCAAGAAGAAGAACGGTATTGATCACTGCCCCCTGTCATGCTTCACTCTGTGCTAGGAGGAGATCAAGCGATTTATCCATTATCTCATAGGAGTAAAATTTCCGAACGGCTACGCGGGGAAGATAAGAAGATACCTAGACGAGGCGAAGCAACGTTTCAGTGGGATGAAATCTCACGACTAAGCCGTGCTGATGACGCATATTCTCCCGGTTGCGATCCGAGGGATAATGGACGAGCACGTCCGAAAAACGTTGTTTGGCCTTTGCAACTTGTTTGACGTCATCTCTTGGAAGTCGATTTGCGCTACGCAACTCAAAAGGCTACAGGAGGAGATCATGCTCATACTATGTGAGCTTGAGATCTATTTCCCTCCCGTGTTCTTCGACATTATGGTGCATCTGCTGATCCATGTCGTGGAGGATATCGTCTAACTCGGGCCTGCGTTTCTGCGCAGCATGATGCCGTTCGAAAGGATGAATGGACACATCAAAAAATACGTTTGTAACAGGTCCCGTCCAGATGGAAGCATAGCGAAGGGATTTCTAACCGAAGAGTGCATCTCTTTTTGCACGAATTATCTCAACACCAAGAACCCTGTTGGTCTGCCCGTGAACAAGCACTTTGGCAGGATCGATCGGTGTGGTCACCAGGAGGGAAGCCGCGCAATGCATGTCAACTTCGAGAGTCGAGACATCGACTTTGAAAGAGCAAGCCTAGTCGCGCTAAAACACATTCAGCTGGTCGATCCTTGGATAATAAAGCACAAGGATGTAATCAGGAAGAAGTAAAGTGACCAGGGCCTGCAGATAACGGACCGAGATCCACGGCTAATCAAAGAGCACAACTTCGGTTTCATGACTTGGTTCAGGGACGAGATTCGTGCTAATCCCCCGCGAAGGAACGCTTCCGAGGACGAAAGTATGATATTAACCTTGTCACAGGGTTCCGCACGCAACCTGATGACCTATCAAGCGTATGATATCAACGGCTACACATTCTACACGGAGGAAAAGGAAAATAACTGTGATTACCACAACTCAAGGGTAACGGGGATATTCTACACCGATGACATCAAGGAAAGATTCTATGGAAGGATCGAGGACATATGGGAGCTCGACTACTGTGGAGAGAAGGTGCCGATGTTCCGTGTGAGATGGGACAAGAGAGTCGTAAAAGAAGACCGGTACTTCACCACCATGGTTATAACCAAAGCCAAATCCAAGCCTGCGGGTGCAAACGTCACCGCGAAAAATGAGCCATGGGTACTGGCTAGCCAATTGGACCAATGCTTCTTCATCACCGACCCAGCAAAGCCGAGCCGCGTTGTAGTGAGGAGAGGCAAAAGAAACATAATTGGAATGGATGGAGTCGCCAACGAGCAAGTCTTTGACAAGTACGGCGACCCGAAGATGGAAGATGACTACACATCTCAGGATACATACACCACAACCCTACCGAAGAAAGGTCTCCCGTTCAAGAGGAAAAGTGAAGGAGTCCTGGGCCTAAATTATTCAACCACGAAAAAGAAGGGCAAGAAGAAGATCGTGAGGAAACACTAGCTAGATATCTAGCTCCAAATTTACTCTGCATGGATTTACTCTGCACTTTGTAATTGATGATCACATTCTTAGGTTTGGATCATATAGTTTGAAGTGTATGAATGTCGATGATACACAATTGAAGCATCATGCCTAACTCCTTAAAAAGATGAAATGACCAGCTACACCTTGTAATTGACGATCACATTCTTATGTTTCCAAATGCCGCTACACCTTGTGTTTGTGGATCTTGGTTCAGCGACGACACGGTTAAGGCATGGTACGTGTATCGATAGTGATGAGGACATCTCTACGAATGTTACACCCACATCTTCACCAACTACACATACTGGACCAGTTACTAGAGCACGTGCACGTCAACTAAATTATCAGGTACTTTCGTTTCTTGCGAATCCTTCTAATGTTCATGAACATATGATGCTGCCTAAATTAGATACTTTTGTTTTGCATATGAATGAAGGGCCTAGCATGGACAAGAAGGACGGTCATTGGAGCGGGATCAAGCATGGAGAAGAAGGTGCGCGCGCGGGAAAGAACAATGGAGCTTCCAGTGGGGATTTTCGCACTTTGAAGCCACCATAAGGCATGCATGAAGGCTTGGACGAAATACACGAGATGCCACTTCATTATTTTCGTCCAAGAGCAATTATAGGTGCTGCGTCACCTTAATATTGGGCTGGGCCCATGTAATTTCGAAATACCACATTATAGGCTGTTTTTAGAGTCCGTATGTGTGGGGAAACCGAGTTAGGGTTGTTTTCGGACCCCACCTCCAAGGGGTCACGAAAATCCCCTCTGTTCCCCCATATATACAGCCCTTAGGGCGTCGTTTAGACTTGGGTTTTAATTAGATATAAGTTAGCCATAGCCGCAACTTCGAGCTCTTCGTTTGTGTCATCCGACCAGGCCAAGACCTCATTAGAACCCCAATTTTCGTAATCATTCATCTTATATTCGCAATATCCAGATTGCAATTCTTAGTTCTTGCTTGTTCTTCGATTGCTTGCAGGAATTAGACCTTCGTGGTCAGGTTGATCGTGCATCCGCGGGATCAATAACCTCTCGGAGTTGGTTTAGCGATCGCTAAGGCGCAACGTCTTCGCACGTTCGTAGTCGGATCGTGAAAGTCGCCTCCACCATAATCGATCTCCACCATCTCATCGAAACATCGGGACACCTTCGCCTCTATCAGATAGGATGAGTAACACACCGATGGGAAGGAAGGCCATGGCCTCGCTAAAAAAACCAGATATTTAGTAGCGATAAAAAACTAGTAGCGATAAAAAACCAGATAGATAGCTAGGCCAATTAATAAAAAAATAGAAAAAATTTTAGGGGTGCCGCATCTTTCATAAATGCGCCACTAAATATGCTTAGGGGTGGCACATTTTGCCAGAATGCGCCACCAAGAAGTTCCTTATGCGTGGCGCATTCTGGAAAAATGCGCCACGCATAAGAAACCTCTTGGTGGCGCATTCTGGCAAAATGCGCCACCCCTTGGCCATGACCTCCAACGACCCCCTCCCCTTGCTCGTCACAATCCATTCATCCCCACCCTCGGGACCTAGCCGCCGCCGCACAGGACTCGCCCTAGCCGTCGTCGGAGGACCTGCTGTCGACCATCGGAGCCGCCCCCACGCCATTGGAGGAGCCCCCGCCCCCGCCGTCGACCACCGGAGCCGCCCCCGTGCCACTGGAGGAGCCCCCGCCCCCGCCGCGCCATCGGAGCCGCTACCGCCCCGCCACCGGAGTCGTCCCCGCGCCACCGGAACCGCCCCCTCGCCATTGGAGGAGCCGCCGCCACTGAAGCCGCCGCGGCTCCACCGGAGGATCCCCTACCCCTCTGCCTCGACGTCGGCCGTATTCTTCCTCCCCGTGCTCCCTATGTCAGTCCTCTCTTCCTCCTTCTTGCTCCCCGTGCTCCCCTGTTCAGAGCTAGTGCTACTAAATTCTGGTGTAGATTAGGGTTTTACAGGTCCAAAATTCAGAGAACAAGTAAAAAGAAAGTGGAGGATTTTGGATTTTTTTTAGACAAGTGCTAGTGCTACTAAATTCAGAGCTAGTGCCCATGTTCTTCACTTGTGTGTGTGCCCCTGTTTTGGATTTTTAGCACAGGAGAACAAATAGAACTCCTAGGAACAAATAGAACACCTAGGTCCAAATTTTTTATTTTTTAGGTGTTGCAAAGTAGAACTTGCAAGTAGTATAGATAAATTCAGAAAAAATGGGTTATAGATATTATAAGAAAGGTAAATTTTCTAATATGGTTTGACTCTTATATGCTTTATAAAATATTGTAAAGTTACTTCCATCAAATGAAGTTTATATCTTAATGAAAAAATTGTAGATAAATGGATGTATATGAAATTTTGGGAAGATCTACTGATCTTTTTTTATATTGTAGTGCAAATTTTGGGAAGAACTCCAGCAACTGTTATAAGTACTGTTAAAATAACTAGCAATTTGATATGAAAAACATCCCTGTGTTTAACTGATGTACAAATACCTTCTTTACCATATGAAAAAACCCAAGCAAATGTAGAATTTGTTCTTAATAGAATTAAAAGAGAGAGGAGGAAAACCAGTAGGTAATGGGTGTGGCAAGGTGTTTACAAAGGAACACAATTTTTTTGTTTTGTGTGGTAGCAATGGAATAAAATTTTAGGCTTCTAGCTAGCTATATGCCTCTCTATGGCTGAGCAGAATTTTTTTATAAACAAGTAGTTTCTACGTACTGCTGTTGTTTTAAATGATCAAGCAAAGTGACAAGTAGTTCCTACTGTTGTTGTTGCTTTTCTTATCAATATTTTTATGCACTGTTTAGTGCATTGCTAGAATATGTACTGTTCTACAATATATATATGTTGCTTTGGCCTATATGGGACTGAGATCCAGTGACATGCCGTGGGCATGTCATCGATGAACAGTACCGTAACATGCGGCCATGCATGATCTTTCAAACCCTATCCAACGGTCAACAATCATCCACAATAAAAAAAATGGTGTTTGTCTCAATAGTAAATTTGCTACTGTTTATTATTTGTACGTAAACGGAGGCACGACCTCATATAAAACTGATGAGGACATCTCTACTAATGTTACACCCACATCTTCACCAACTACACATACTGGACCAGTTACTAGAGCACGCGCACGTCAACTAAATTATCAGGTACTTTCGTTTCTTGCGAATCCTTCTAATGTTCAGGAACATATGATGCTGCCTAAATTAGATACTTTTGTTTGTCTTATGAATGAAGGACCTAGCATGGATAAGAAGGATGGTCATTGGAGCGGGATCAAGCATGGAGAAGGAGGTGTGCGCGCGGGAAAGGACAATGGAGCTTCCAGTGGTGATTTTCGCACTTTGAGGCCACCATAAGGCGTGCATGAAGACCTGGACGAGAGACACAAGACGCCACATTAATATTTTCGTCCAAGGGTTATTATAGGTGCCGCGTCACCTTATTATTGGGCCAGGCCCATGTAATTTCGAAATACACTTAATAGGCTATTTTTTAGAGTCCGTATGTGTGGGGAAACCGAGTTAGGGTTGTTTTCGGACCCCTCCTCCAAGGGGCCACGAAATTCCCCTCTGTTCCCCCATATATACAGCTGTTAGGGCGTCGTTTAGACTTGGGTTTTAATTAGATTTAAGTTAGCCATAGCCGCAACTTCGAGTTCTTCGTTTGTGTCGTCCGACCAGGCCAAGACCGCATTGGAACCCCAACTTCTGTTAATCTTTCATCTTATATTCGCAATATCCAGATTGCAATTCTTAGTTCTTGCTTGTTCTTCGATTGCTTGCAGGAATTGACCTTCGTGGTCAGGTTGATCGTGCATCCGCGGGATCAATAACCTCTCGGAGTTGGTTTAGCGATTGCTAAGGCGCAACGTCTTCGCACGTTCGTAGTCGGGTCGTGAAAGTCTACTCCACCAAAAATCGATCTCCATCATCTCATCGAAACATCGGGACACCTTCGCCTCTATCAAGTGGTATCAGATTTCCAGGTTGCTCGGTGAGATTTACCAGTTTTCGTAGTCTAGATTGGTTATGTTCTTCATACCTACAGTCCACGAAAAAGCCAACAAAAAAATTAGGGTTAGATCATCACGTCCCAAAACAGTCCGAGCCTTTGTCCAGTTTTCTTTACAGTAGTTTGCATTGTTGAATTTGCGGTTGCATCGTTGTGTCGAGTTGCTGATCTTAGCGTCTAGTTACCCTAGAGTTTCGAGTTCTGATCACAGTTTGTCACGCCGCCGCCGCACAGTAGTACACCACCACGTTCCGCCAATCCGAGTCCAGATACACCACCACGTTCCGCCAAGCCGAGTCCATACACACCACCACAACCTACCGATCCGAGTTGAGTTCCATCACCTGTTCGGTTTGTGATCTTTCCGTAGCCAGATTAGTTGAGTTGATTAGAGTCTGGCACGCTTTCCAGAGCAGTTTTTAGGCCAAAAATTTCGGTGGTAAAAAAATTTCGTGCCCATACGTTCCTTAGGTCCAGAAACTCATTTTGAGACGTTCGCCAGCATAGTGATTTTTTCGCACTTTTTCAGCCACCGCAGTCCCGCATCGCAAAAAAAAAGCAAAAAAAAAAGAGAAAAAAAATCAGAGTGTGCTTCTCAGTTGATTACGTGCCGTGCCGTGCTTTCGTTGGTGTTTTAGGCTCGCGTCTCTAGTACGGTCTAGCCTAGGATCAGCACAGTACCGACGTTGAGTGTTTATTCAGCTTTGCATCTCTGTTTTGACTACTGTTGAGCTTTTGCTACCATACTTGTCAGCCTTCCTACAGCTCCACATATATTCTACATCGTGCGTTTTGACACCTCCTGGCCATCGCTCTACCACATCTCTGAGAGTTTTGACCCGTTGGTTGTACATCACCACCTGCTGCTAGGTAAGAATCGGTAAGAACTAAAGAAAAGCTTGACGGATTTGTGCTTTCCACCACCCCACATCCCATTAGTAGAAGTAGGATCATACTTCTGTGTGTTTTCTATTTCTGCTAACCATGCCAGGATCCCATGATGAAGTGGCGCGGGATGCACCTGATTGGGAGAATATGACAAACAAAGCATTACATGATAAATTTGCACAAATGATGTCTGAACAGGTGAATGACATCGAGAACAGATTTACAGAGGCGATTGATGGTGTGGAGAAGATGATCGACACCAAGCTCGACGCCAAGTTTACTGAGTTGCTCGCACGCTTACCTATACAGCCTGCGGCCGCTCCAGCACAGCCACCGCCACCACGACGTGCACGACGTATTCTGTTTCCGGGCGGACAAGCTGCTGGTGCTCCTGCTGCTGCTGCAGTTACTGCTGCTGCTGCCTCTGACGTCGGCCAGGACGACAACTACGAGGGTGATTACGAGGAGGAGGTGGAACAGGAAGCGGCCTATGAACAGCCAGCTGGACGTCCACGTCCCAACATTCGCCACGGTCGACACCAACCACCCCCTCAGGTACGCGATGATGAACATGTGCCTAAACTTAAATTGAATCTTAAGCCGTTTGAGGGTAGATATATTCCTGATGCTTATCTTACTTGGGAGTTAGAAACTGAACAACGCTTTACATGTTTACAATATCCTGAGAATAGACGTGTAACTGCTGTTGTTTGTGAATTCACGGGATTTGCATCTATTTGGTGGTCTGAACATTGTAGATTGCATGCTAATAATATTCCAACTACTTGGGCTGCTTTAAAAGATGCTATGCGTACTCGCTGGGTTCCTCCTTATTATCAACGTGAATTGTTACAAAAATTACAGCGTTTGAGACAAGGAAAAAATTCTGTAGAGGAATATTATCAAGAATTACAAACTGGATTGATTAGATGTGGCCTAGTAGAGGATAATGAAGCTATGCTTGCACGTTTTATGGGTGGTTTAAACAGGGAGATACAAACTATTCTAGAATACAAGGACTTTGCTACTATCACTCGTTTGTTTCATCTTGCTTGTAAAGCTGAACGTGAAGTGCAGGATCGACAGGCCGCTACGAGACCTAACTTTTCTGCAGGACGAAATACATCATGGACATCGCGTGGAGCTTCTACATCCACACGTCCTGCTGCACCACCATCTACTTCAGCCGCTCATTCTTACAGGGAGCCACCAAAACAGCCAGCGCCACCATTCAAGGGTGCACAAAGTGGTCCAGCGGCGAGTTCTTCTTCATCCATGGCTTCCACAGGGCAAACACGAGATCGTGATATTAAATGTCGCAGGTGCCAAGGTGGAGGTCACTTCGCAAAAGACTGTCCCTCCAAGCGTGTGATGACTATTACGGCGGATGGTGGGTATGAGTCAGCGAGTGACTATGATGAGGAGACTTTAGTTCTCATTGCTCATGAGGAACAGGGTGCCCATGATGATGCTCATGATATAGAGTATATGGCTCCTGATGATGCAGATAAATATGCTAGTTTGGTTGCTCAACGTGTGTTAAGTGTGCAGGTAACGAAGGCCGAGCAAAACCAGAGGCATAATTTGTTCCACACAAAGGGAGTGGTGAAAGAACGTTCGGTTCGCATCATCATTGACGGAGGGAGTTGCAACAACTTGGCTAGCATGGAGTTGGTGGAGAAGCTATCTCTCACCACAAGACCACACCCCCATCCGTACTATATTCAGTGGTTTAACAATAGTGGTAAGATTAAGGTAACGCGTTCTGTTCGTGTGCACTTTAGCATTGCTGCATATGCTGATTATGTTGATTGTGATGTGGTACCCATGCAAGCATGCTCTCTTTTACTTGGTAGACCATGGCAATTTGATAGGAATGTTGTACACCATCGTAGGACAAATCAGTTTACTCTGGTTCATCAGGATAAAAATATTGCTTTACTTCCTATGTCTCCTGAACAAATTGTGAAAGATGATCTTGCTAGAGCTAGTAAAGCTAAACAGGAGAAAAATAAGAGTGAAAATGAGATAGCAGCTAAAGAATTTGAGCAACAACATAAGACTAATAGCAAATCTTCTTCTGCTGTTTCTAATGAAATTAAATTGACTAGTCCAACTTTGCTTGCTACTAAGGTTGATATTTCAGATTTGGATGTTAGTCAATATGTGTGCTATGCTTTTGTATGCAAAGAAGCTTTGTTTTCATTTGAGGAATTGCCTCCTTCTTTGCCTCCTGTTGTCACTGACCTTTTGCAGGAATTTATTGACGTCTTTCCACAAGACGTACCACCGGGATTACCACCTATTCGAGGGATTGAGCATCAGATTGACTTAATTCCCGGTGCTTCGCTGCCCAACCGTGCGCCATACCGTACCAATCCGGAGGAGACGAAGGAGATTCAGCGTCAAGTACAAGAGCTACTCGACAAAGGTTACATACGTGAATCCCTTAGTCCTTGTGCTGTTCCTGTTATATTAGTGCCAAAAAAGGATGGAACATGGCGTATGTGTGTTGATTGTCGAGCCATTAATAATATTACTATTCGTTATCGTCATCCTATTCCCCGGTTAGATGATATGCTTGATGAATTAAGTGGCTCTACCATGTTTTCCAAAGTTGATTTGCGTAGTGGATACCATCAAATTCGCATGAAATTAGGAGATGAATGGAAAACGGCTTTTAAAACTAAGTTTGGATTATATGAGTGGTTAGTCATGCCTTTTGGGTTAACTAATGCACCTAGCACTTTCATGAGATTAATGAACGAGGTTTTACGTGCTTTCATTGGACGATTTGTGGTAGTCTATTTTGATGATATACTGATTTATAACAAATCTTTGGACGAACATTTGGATCATTTACGTGCTGTCTTTATTGCTCTACGTAATGCACGTTTGTTTGGTAACCTTGGGAAGTGCACCTTTTGCACCGACCGAGTATCGTTTCTTGGCTATATTGTTACTCCGCAGGGAATTGAAGTTGATAAAGCCAAGATCGAGGCGATTGAGAGTTGGCCGCAGCCCAAAATGGTCACACAAGTGAGGAGTTTTCTTGGACTCGCTGGATTCTATAGGCGTTTTGTGAGAGATTTCAGCACCATTGCTGCACCTCTCAATGAGCTTACACGCAAGGATGTGCCTTTTACTTGGGGTACCGCACAGGAAGAAGCCTTCACGATATTGAAAGATAAGTTAACACATGCTCCTTTGCTCCAACTTCCTGATTTTAATAAGACTTTTGAGCTTGAATGCGATGCTAGTGGTATTGGTTTGGGAGGTGTGTTATTACAAGATGCTAAACCTGTTGCTTACTTTTCTGAAAAATTGAGTGGGCCTAGTCTGAACTATTCTACTTATGATAAGGAATTATATGCTCTTGTTCGGACATTAGAAACTTGGCAACATTATTTATGGCCCAAAGAATTTGTTATACATTCTGATCATGAATCTTTGAAACACATAAGAAGTCAAGCAAAACTTAATCGTAGACATGCTAAGTGGGTTGAATTTATTGAGACTTTCCCTTATGTCATTAAACACAAGAAGGGGAAAGATAATATTATTTTTGATGCTTTGTCTCGTCGTTATACTATGCTTTCAAAACTTGACTTCAAGATATTCGGTTTAGAGACAATCAAAGATCAATATGTACATGATGCGGAATTTAAAGATGTATTGCAGAATTGTAGAGAGGGTAGAACATGGAACAAGTTTGTGCTTAATGATGGGTTTGTGTTCCGTTCTAACAAGCTATGCATTCCAGCTAGCTCTATTCGTCTTTTGTTGTTGCAGGAGGCGCATGGAGGAGGATTAATGGGACATTTTGGCGTGAAGAAGACGGAGGACGTGCTTGCTACACATTTCTTTTGGCCAAAGATGAGACGGGATGTTGAGCGTTTTGTTGCTCGCTGCACTACATGTCAAAAAGCTAAGTCACGACTCAATCCTCATGGTTTATACATGCCTTTACCTGTACCTAGTGTTCCGTGGGAGGACATATCCATGGACTTTGTTTTAGGCTTGCCTCGAACAAACAAGGGGAGGGATAGCATATTTGTTGTCGTGGATAGATTTTCTAAGATGGCACATTTTATACCATGTCATAAAAGCGATGATGCTGCTAATGTTGCTGATTTATTCTTTCGAGAGATTATTCGCTTACATGGTGTGCCCAATACTATTGTCTCGGATTGTGATACTAAGTTTCTTAGCCATTTTTGGAGATGCTTATGGGCTAAGTTGGGGACTAAACTACTTTTTAGTACTACATGTCATCCCCAAACTGATGGACAAACTGAAGTAGTCAATAGGACTTTGTCTACTATGCTTAGGGCTGTTTTAAAGAGTAACTTGAAAATGTGGGAAGAATGTTTACCTCATATTGAATTTGCTTATAATCGTTCATTTCATTCTACCACTAAAATGTGCCCTTTTGAGATTGTTTATGGTTTTCTACCTCGTGCACCTATTGATTTGCTGCCTCTTCCATCTTCGGAGAAGGTTAATTTTGATGCTAAGCAACGTGCTGAATTGATATTAAAAATGGATGAGTTAACTAAAGAAAACATTGAGAAAATGAATGCTAGATACAAGCTTGCTGGTGATAAAGGTAGAAAGCATGTTGTGTTTGAACCAGGAGATCTTGTTTGGTTACATCTACGTAAAGATAGGTTTCCTGATTTGCGCAAGTCTAAGTTAATGCCACGAGCTGATGGTCCCTTTAAGGTTTTACAGAAAATTAATGATAATGCATATAAACTTGAGCTACCTGCAGATTTTGGGGTTAGTCCCACATTTAACATTGCAGATTTGAAACCTTATTTGGGAGAAGATGATGAGCTTCCGTCGAGGACGACTTCAATTCAAGAAGGGGAGGATGATGAGGACATCTCTACTAATGTTACACCCACATCTTCACCAACTACACATACTGGACCAGTTACTAGAGCACGCGCACGTCAACTAAATTATCAGGTACTTTCGTTTCTTGCGAATCCTTCTAATGTTCAGGAACATATGATGCTGCCTAAATTAGATACTTTTGTTTGTCTTATGAATGAAGGACCTAGCATGGATAAGAAGGATGGTCATTGGAGCGGGATCAAGCATGGAGAAGGAGGTGTGCGCGCGGGAAAGGACAATGGAGCTTCCAGTGGTGATTTTCGCACTTTGAGGCCACCATAAGGCGTGCATGAAGACCTGGACGAGAGACACAAGACGCCACATTAATATTTTCGTCCAAGGGTTATTATAGGTGCTGCGTCACCTTATTATTGGGCCAGGCCCATGTAATTTCGAAATACACTTAATAGGCTATTTTTTAGAGTCCGTATGTGTGGGGAAACCGAGTTAGGGTTGTTTTCGGACCCCTCCTCCAAGGGGCCACGAAATTCCCCTCTGTTCCCCCATATATACAGCTGTTAGGGCGTCGTTTAGACTTGGGTTTTAATTAGATTTAAGTTAGCCATAGCCGCAACTTCGAGTTCTTCGTTTGTGTCGTCCGACCAGGCCAAGACCGCATTGGAACCCCAACTTCTGTTAATCTTTCATCTTATATTCGCAATATCCAGATTGCAATTCTTAGTTCTTGCTTGTTCTTCGATTGCTTGCAGGAATTGACCTTCGTGGTCAGGTTGATCGTGCATCCGCGGGATCAATAACCTCTCGGAGTTGGTTTAGCGATTGCTAAGGCGCAACGTCTTCGCACGTTCGTAGTCGGGTCGTGAAAGTCTACTCCACCAAAAATCGATCTCCATCATCTCATCGAAACATCGGGACACCTTCGCCTCTATCAAAAACGGAGGCACGTTTATATAAAAAACGGAGGCAGGATTATGTAAAAATGAAGGCACGACCTCATACAAAACGGAGGCACGACTTCATATAAAATGAAGGCATGACCTCATACAAGTCGTGCAGGTCGTGCCTCCGTTTTGTATGAGGTCGTGCCTCCGTTTTATAAGAGTCGTGCCTTCATTTCATATAAGGTCGTGCCTCCGTTTTGTATGAGGACGTGTGATAGAGGCGAAGGTGTCCCGATGTTTCGATGAGATGGTGGAGATCGATTTTTGGTGGAGTAGACTTTCACGACCCGACTACGAACGTGCGAAGACGTTGCGCCTTAGCGATCGCTAAACCAACTCCGAGAGGTTATTGATCCCGCGGGTGCACGATCAACCTGACCACGAAGGTCAATTCCTGCAAGCAATCGAAGAACAAGCAAGAACTAAGAATTGCAATCTGGATATTGCGAATATAAGATGAAAGATTAACAGAAGTTGGGGTTCCAATGCGGTCTTGGCCTGGTCGGACGACACAAACGAAGAACTCGAAGTTGCGGCTATGGCTAACTTAAATCTAATTAAAACCCAAGTCTAAACGACGCCCTAAGGGCTGTATATATGGGGGAACAGAGGGGATTTTCGTGACCCCTTGGAGGTGGGGTCCTGATAGAGGCGAAGGTGTCCCGATGTTTCGATGAGATGGTGGAGATCGATTATGGTGGAGTAGACTTTCACGACCCGACTACGAACGTGCGAAGACGTTGCGCCTTAGCGATCGCTAAACCAACTCCGAGAGGTTATTGATCCCGCGGATGCACGATCAACCTGACCACGAAGGTCTAATTCCTGCAAGCAATCGAAGAACAAGCAAGAACTAAGAATTGCAATCTGGATATTGCGAATATAAGATGAAAGATTACGAAAGTTGGGGTTCCAATGAGGTCTTGGCCTGGTCGGATGACACAAACGAAGAGCTCGAAGTTGCGGCTATGGCTAACTTAAATCTAATTAAAACCCAAGTCTAAACGACGCCCTAAGGGCTGTATATATGGGGGAACAGAGGGGATTTTCGTGACCCCTTGGAGGTGGGGTCCGAAAACAACCCTAACTCGGTTTCCCCACACATACGGACTCTAAAAACAGCCTATAAGGTGGTATTTCGAAATTACATGGGCCCAGCCCAATATTAAGGTGACGCAGCACCTATAATTGCCCTTGGACGAAAATAATGAAGTGGCATCTCGCGTATTTCGTCCAAGACTTCATGCGCGCCTTATGGTGGCTTCAAAGTGTGATAATCACCACTGGAAGCTCCGCTGTCCTTTCCCGCACGCGCACCTTCTTCTCCATGCTTGATCCCGCTCCAATGACCATCCTTCTTGTCCATGCTAGGTCCTTCATTCATAAGCAAAACAAAAGTATCTAATTTAGGCAGTATCATATGTTCATGAACAATAGAAGGATTCGCAAGAAACGAAAGTACCTGATAATTTAGTTGACGTGCACGAGCTCTAGTAATTGGTCCAATATGTGTAGTTGGTGAGGATATGGGTGTAACATTAGTAGGGATGTCCTCATCATCCTCCCTTTCTTGAATTGAAGTCGTCCTCGACGGAAGCTCATCATCTTCTCCCAAATAAGGCTTCAAATCTGCAATATTAAATGTGGGACTAACCCCAAAGGCTGCAGGTAGCTCAAGTTTATATGCATTATCATTAATTTTCTGCAAAACCTTAAAGGGACCATCAGCTCGAGGCATTAACTTAGACTTGCGCAAATCAGGAAACCTATCTTTACGTAGATGTAACCAAACAAGATCTCCGGGTTCAAACACAACATGCTTTCGACCCCTATCAACAGCAAGCTTGTATCTAGCATTCATGCGCTCAATGTTTTCTTTAGTTAACTCATGCATTTTTAATATCAATTCAGCACGTTGCTTAGCATCAAAATTAACCTTCTCCGAAGATGGAAGAGGTAGCAAATCAATAGGTGCACGAGGTAGAAAACCATTAACAATCTCAAAAGGGCACATTTTAGTGGTACAATGCAATGAACGATTATAAGCAAATTCAATATGAGGTAAACATTCTTCCCACAGTTTCAAGTTACTCTTTAAAACAGCCCTAAGCATAGTAGACAAAGTCCTTTTGACTACTTCAGTTTGTCCATCAGTTTGGGGATGACATGTAGTACTAAAAAGTAGTTTAGTCCCCAACTTAGCCCATAAGCATCTCCAAAAATGGCTAAGAAACTTAGTATCACGATCCGAGACAATAGTATTGGGCACACCATGTAAGCGAATAATCTCACGAAAGAATAAATCAGCAACATTAGCAGCATCATCGCTTTTATGACATGGTATAAAATGTGCCATCTTAGAAAATCTATCCACGACAACAAATATGCTATCCCTCCCATTCTTTGTTCGAGGCAAGCCTAAAACAAAGTCCATGGATATGTCCTCCCACGGAACACTAGGTACAGGTAAAGGCATGTATAAACCATGAGGATTGAGTCGTGACTTAGCTTTTTGACATGTAGTGCAGCGAGCAACAAAACGCTCAACATCCCGTCTCATCTTTGGCCAAAAGAAATGTGTAGCAAGTACGTCCTCCGTCTTCTTCACGCCAAAGTGTCCCATTAATCCTCCTCCATGCGCCTCCTGCAACAACAAAAGACGAATAGAGCTAGCTGGAATGCATAGCTTGTTAGAACGGAACACAAATCCATCATTAAGCACAAACTTGTTCCATGTTCTACCCTCTCTACAATTCTGCAATACATCTTTAAATTCCGCATCATTTACGTATTGAGCTTTGATTGTCTCTAAACCGAAAATCTTGAAGTCAAGTTGTGAAAGCATAGTATAACGACGAGACAAAGCATCAGCAATAATATTATCTTTCCCCTTCTTGTGTTTAATGACATAAGGGAAAGTCTCAATAAATTCAACCCACTTAGCATGTCTACGATTAAGTTTTGCTTGACTTCTTATGTGTTTCAAAGATTCATGATCAGAATGTATAACAAATTCTTTGGGCCATAAATAATGTTGCCAAGTTTCTAATGTCCGAACAAGAGCATATAATTCCTTATCATAAGTAGAATAGTTCAGACTAGGCCCACTCAATTTTTCAGAAAAGTAAGCAACAGGTTTAGCATCTTGTAATAACACACCTCCCAAACCAATCCCACTAGCATCGCATTCAAGCTCAAAAGTCTTATTAAAATCAGGAAGTTGGAGCAAAGGAGCATGTGTTAACTTATCTTTCAATACGGTGAAGGCTTCTTCCTGTGCGGTACCCCAAGTAAAAGGCACATCCTTGCGTGTAAGCTCATTGAGAGGTGCAGCAATGGTGCTAAAATCTCTCACAAAACGCCTATAGAATCCAGCGAGGCCAAGAAAACTCCTCACTTGTGTGACCGTTTTGGGCTGCGGCCAACTCTCAATCGCCTCGATCTTGGCTTTATCAACTTCAATTCCCTGCGGAGTAACAACATAGCCAAGAAACGATACTCGGTCGGTGCAAAAGGTGCACTTCCCAAGGTTACCAAACAAACGTGCATTACGTAGAGCAATAAAAACAGCACGTAAATGATCCAAATGTTCCTCCAAAGATTTGCTATAAATCAGTATATCATCAAAATAGACTACCACAAATCGTCCAATGAAAGCACGTAAAACCTCGTTCATTAATCTCATGAAAGTGCTAGGTGCATTAGTTAACCCAAAAGGCATGACTAACCACTCATATAATCCAAACTTAGTTTTAAAAGCCGTTTTCCATTCATCTCCTAATTTCATGCGAATTTGATGGTATCCACTACGCAAATCAACTTTGGAAAACATGGTAGAGCCACTTAATTCATCAAGCATATCATCTAACCTAGGAATAGGATGACGATAACGAATAGTAATATTATTAATGGCTCGACAATCAACACACATACGCCATGTTCCATCCTTTTTAGGCACTAATATAACAGGAACAGCACAAGGACTAAGGGATTCACGTATGTAACCTTTGTCGAGTAGCTCTTGTACTTGACGCTGAATCTCCTTTGTCTCCTCCGGATTGGTACGGTATGGCGCACGGTTGGGCAGTGAAGCACCGGGAATTAAGTCAATCTGATGCTCAATCCCTCGAATAGGTGGTAATCCCGGTGGTACGTCTTGTGGAAAGACGTCAATAAACTCCTGCAAAAGGTCAGTGACAACAGGAGGCAAAGAAGGAGGCAATTCCTCAAATGAAAACAAAGCTTCTTTGCACACAAAAGCATAGCACACATATTGACTAACATCCAAATCTGAAATATCAACTTTAGTAGCAAGCAAAGTTGGACTAGTCAATTTAATTTCATTAGACACAGCAGAAGAAGATTTGCTATTAGTCTTATGTTGTTGCTCAAATTCTTTGGCTGCTATCTCATTTTCACTCTTATTTTTCTCCTGTTTAGCTTTACTAGCTCTAGCAAGATCATCTTTCACAATTTGTTCAGGAGACATAGGAAGTAAAGCAATATTTTTATCCTGATGAACCAAAGTAAACTGATTTGTCCTACCATGGTGTACAACATTCCTATCAAATTGCCATGGTCTACCAAGTAAAAGAGAGCATGCTTGCATGGGTACCACATCACAATCAACATAATCAGCATATGCAGCAATGCTAAAGTGCACACGAACAGAACGCGTTACCTTAATCTTACCACTATTGTTAAACCACTGAATATAGTACGGATGGGGGTGTGGTCTTGTGGTGAGAGATAGCTTCTCCACCAACTCCATGCTAGCCAAGTTGTTGCAACTCCCTCCGTCAATGATGATGCGAACCGAACGTTCTTTCACCACTCCCTTTGTGTGGAACAAATTATGCCTCTGGTTTTGCTCAGCCTTCGTTACCTGCACACTTAAGACACGTTGAGCAACCAAACTAGCATATTTATCTGCATCATCAGGAGCCATATACTCCATATCATGAGCATCATCATGGGCACCCTGTTCCTCATGAGCAATGAGAACTAAAGTCTCCTCATCATAGTCACTCGCTGACTCATACCCACCATCCGCCGTAATAATCATCACACGCTTGGAGGGACAGTCTTTTGCGAAGTGACCTCCACCTTGGCACCTGCGACATTTAATATCACGATCTCGTGTTTGCCCTGTGGAAGCCATGGATGAAGAAGAACTCGCCGCTGGACCACTCTGTGCACCCTTGAATGGTGGCGCTGACTGTTTTGGTGGCTCCCTGTAAGAATGAGCGGCTGAAGTAGAGGGTGGAGCAGCAGGACGTGTGGATGTAGAAGGTCCACGCGATGTCCATGATGTATTTCGTCCTGCAGAAAAGTTAGGTCTCGTAGCGGCCTGTCGATCCTGCACTTCACGTTCAGCTTTACAAGCAAGATGAAACAAACGAGTAATAGTAGCATAGTCCTTGTATTCTAGAATAGTTTGTATCTCCCTGTTTAAGCCACCTATGAAACGTGCAAACATAGCTTCATTATCCTCTACTAGGCCACATCTAATCAATCCAGTTTGTAATTCTTGATAATATTCCTCTACAGAATTTTTTCCTTGTCTCAAACGCTGTAATTTTTGTAGCAATTCACGTTGATAATAAGGAGGAACCCAGCGAGTACGCATAGCATCTTTTAAAGCAGCCCAAGTAGCTGGAATATTATTAGCATGCAATCTACAATGTTCAGACCACCAAATAGATGCAAAACCCGTGAATTCACAAACAGCAGCAGTAACACGTCTATTCTCAGGATATTGTAAACATGTAAAGCGTTGTTCAGTTTCTAACTCCCAAGTAAGATAAGCATCAGGAATATATCTACCCTCAAACGGCTTAAGATTCAATTTAAGTTTAGGCACATGCTCATCATCGCGTACCTGAGGGGGTGGTTGGTGTCGACCGTGGCGAATGTTGGGACGTGGACGTCCAGCTGGCTGTTCATAGGCCGCTTCTTGTTCCACCTCCTCCTCGTAATCACCCTCGTAGTTGTCGTCCTGGCCGACGTCAGAGGCAGCAGCAGCAGTAACTGCAGCAGCAGCAGGAGCACCAGCAGCTTGTCCGCCCGGAAACAGAATACGTCGTGCACGTCGTGGTGGCGGTGGCTGTGCTGGAGCGGCCGCAGGCTGTATAGGTAAGCGTGCGAGCAACTCAGTAAACTTGGCGTCGAGCTTGGTGTCGATCATCTTCTCCACACCATCAATCGCCTCTGTAAATCTGTTCTCGATGTCATTCACCTGTTCAGACATCATTTGTGCAAATTTATCATGTAATGCTTTGTTTGTCATATTCTCCCAATCAGGTGCATCCCGCGCCACTTCATCATGGGATCCTGGCATGGTTAGCAGAAATAGAAAACACACAGAAGTATGATCCTACTTCGACTAATGGGATGTGGGGTGGTGGAAAGCACAAATCCGTCAAGCTTTTCTTCAGTTCTTACCGATTCTTACCTAGCAGCAGGTGGTGATGTACAACCAACGGGTCAAAACTCTCAGAGATGTGGTAGAGCGATGGCCAGGAGGTGTCAACCGCACGAAGTAGAATATATGTGGAGCTGTAGGTAGGTTTGACAAATATGGTAGCAAAAAGCTCAACAGTAATCAAAACAGAGATGCAAAGTTGAATAAACACTCAACGTCGGTACTGTGCTGATCCTAGGCTAGACCGTACTAGAGACGCGAGCCTAAAACACCAACGAAAGCACGGCGCGGCACGTAATCAACTGAGAAGCACACTCTGAATTTTTTTTTTCTCTTTTTTTTTTTTTTTTTTTTGCTTTTTTTTTTTTTTTTTTTTGCGATGCGGGATTGCGGTGGCTGAAAAAGTGCGAAAAAATCACTATGGTGGCGAACGTCTCACAATGAGTTTCTGGACCTAAGGAACGTATGGGCACGAAATTTTTTCACCCCTGAAATTTTTGGCCTAAAAACTGCTCTGAAAAGCGTGCCAGACTTTTTTTTTTTTTTTTTTTGGAAATCACCCTCTTCTACGTACGACAAAAGATTGGTGAAATCCGACTCTAATCAACTCAAAACTATTCTGGCTACGGGGATATCAGGAACCGTACGGATGGTGGAACTCAACTCGGACTCGTGAGACGTGGTGGTGTATATGGACTCTGCTTGGCGGAACGTGGTGGTGTATCTGGACTCGGATTGGCGGAACGTGGTAGGATGACTACTGGTGCGGCGGCGACGTGGAAAACTGTGATCAGAACTCGAAACTCTAAGGGAACTAGACGCTAAGATCAGCAACTTGACACAACGATGCAACCGTAAATTCAACAAAGCAAGTACTGAAAAGAAAACTGGACAAAGGCTAGGACTGTCTTGGGACGTGATGATCTAACCCTAATTTTTTTTGTTGGCTTTTTCGTGGACTGTAGGTATGAAGAACAGAACCAATCTAGACTATGAAAACTGGTAAATCTCACCGAGCAACCTGGAAATCTGATACCACTTGATAGAGGCGAAGGTGTCCCGATGTTTCGATGAGATGGTGGAGATCGATTATGGTGGAGTAGACTTTCACGACCCGACTACGAACGTGCGAAGACGTTGCGCCTTAGCGATCGCTAAACCAACTCCGAGAGGTTATTGATCCCGCGGATGCACGATCAACCTGACCACGAAGGTCTAATTCCTGCAAGCAATCGAAGAACAAGCAAGAACTAAGAATTGCAATCTGGATATTGCGAATATAAGATGAAAGATTACGAAAGTTGGGGTTCCAATGAGGTCTTGGCCTGGTCGGATGACACAAACGAAGAGCTCGAAGTTGCGGCTATGGCTAACTTAAATCTAATTAAAACCCAAGTCTAAACGACGCCCTAAGGGCTGTATATATGGGGGAACAGAGGGGATTTTCGTGACCCCTTGGAAGTGGGGTCCGAAAACAACCCTAACTCGGTTTCCCCACACATACGGACTCTAAAAACAGCCTATAAGGTGGTATTTCGAAATTACATGGGCCCAGCCCAATATTAAGGTGACGCAGCACCTATAATTGCCCTTGGACGAAAATAATGAAGTGGCATCTCGCGTATTTCGTCCAAGACTTCATGCGCGCCTTATGGTGGCTTCAAAGTGCGATAATCACCACGGGAAGCTCCGCTGTCCTTTCCCGCGCGCGCACCTTCTTCTCCATGCTTGATCCCGCTCCAATGACCATCCTTCTTGTCCATGCTAGGTCCTTCATTCATAAGCAAAACAAAAGTATCTAATTTAGGCAGTATCATATGTTCATGAACAATAGAAGGATTCGCAAGAAACGAAAGTACCTGATAATTTAGTTGACGTGCACGAGCTCTAGTAACTGGTCCAATATGTGTAGTTGGTGAGGATATGGGTGTAACATTAGTAGGGATGTCCTCATCAGAACTATGGTTTATCTAAAACGTGGTCTAACCCTAAAACTCATAGGGGGTTTTGTATTTATAAGCTAGGGGGTCTAAACGGGGATATAAGAGCCGCAACCCTGTTTCTGCGCGCAGGCAGGACGGTAGTACCCCTTGCGCGGTAGTACCGTACCTGCTACAGCACTGACTACTGCAAACCTTCTGTAACCCACGGTACTACGAGCGGTATTACCGCCAGGCGGTAGTACCTCTCGCTAGGGCGTTAGTACCGCTTCCTGTAGCCTGAAGCTTCTTTGCATCGTCTTCTCGCGGCTCCTCTTCCAGTGTGGCTTGCCCTTGTTCCATGGATTCTTCTGCTTGAACCTATTCTTCTCCTTCCTGCTCCTCGTCTTGTCCATGGTATCTAATCATGCATACACACAAGGACTTAGGGAGTATATAATTCTCATTAAGCACAACATCAGATTTTATTAAAAACAAGTTCAGCTGTTGTTCTATTAGCTTTGCACGGGCTCTTGTAATAGGGCCAATTCTGATTTCATTAGCTTTTTCTTCATGAAGAGTTGGGGATGTCTTGTCAGTAGGGATGTCCTCATCATCGTGCTTGTTGGTCTTGTGTAGCTTGTAGTATGGCGATTGGGTGGTGTCCGCGGCGACAACCACTATTGTCGATAGAGGGTGGCTGCGGAGCGGCCCCGTTCTCCTCCGTGGTGAACACATCTTGGTGTATGTGTTTACGGGCCCTGGGCTCCCCGGAAGGATGGTTCTTTCCGGAAGGAGCTTGAGCCGCAGAGCGTCTTCCGGCATCTCGATTAACAGGCAGGACCGCTTCTTCGACGCGGGTGACCTTGTCGGCCAGCTCAAACAGGGCGTTGATCGTCTTAATGGACCGGGTACTCATCTTCTCCAGCATGCGCGGGTTCTTGACGTTGGCAAGAAAGGTGGTGATGATTGCGGCCTCATGCGCGTCGGGGATGCAATGCTGCATCTCGGTGAATCTTTGGAAAAACTTCCGGAGGGGTTCGTCGTCCTTCTGCACTAGTCGGTGTAAGTCGCTGACGATTTTTGGAGGTTGGACCCCTCCGTTAATGCGCCGACACACTTTTCGCAGACTTCCGCCAACGAGCTGATGGAGTTGACCGGGAGATGCATCATCCACCGGCGAACATTGTCCTTGAGCTTCATGGGGAAGTAGTTGGCCTTCGCTTTGTCGTCTCCCCCCACCCCGATCTACACAGCAGTATTGTAGATACAGATGAACTCGCCGGGGTCTATCTTTCCGTCATACAAAAGTGGGCCATCTATCTGGAACTTCTTGGGCCACTTGATGCTGCGGAGATCTTGGGTGAAGGCTACACACACGGTGTTGTAGTCGGTTTCACCGAAAAGGATCCCATCCCGGACACCATCGATGGGAGGAACCCGGGCGTCGGAACACCGGTGAGTTCGTTCTGCCTAACGATGGTGGTTCGAGCGTCTTTGTGGCGGAGATCCTCCAGGCGAGTACGCTGATCCGGGGATCCACATTGCTCGGATGATGCCACATAAGCTGCACTAGGAGATCTGGCCCATCGAGGAGCGGTCTGGTGGACGGCGGGGTCGCGACAGCGCTCATTTCGGGGATGGTCTTGTTGACGCCCATGCGGGGGGAGTGCACAGTGTTCCTTTCGTAATCGGAACCCCCTCCCCGATAAGGGCCTTCTCACTTTGGAGACAGCATGTTTACACCCCTCCTGGACTGTAGCCGACAGAGGACAAGGTTGCCTTCCTCAAGTTCTCGGGAGCGGTGTGGCGGCTGTGATAGCGGTGTGGTCCTTGCCGGTACCGTGCGGCGCGTGTAGCAGCCCGATTACGTAATTCCTCGGCAATGACGACATCTCCTTGTTGGAGTTGCTGCTGTTCGGCTTCATCGAAGGCGCGAACTCGAGGAGATTCGTGTTAGGGTTCTGTGGGGAGCACCGCCTCCGCTCCGTAAACAAGAGCGAAAGGCGTCTCATTTGTGGCTCCATTGGGTGTGGTCCTAATTGACCATAGAATAGCTGGGAGTTCATCGACCCACCGGTTTCCATACTTTTCAAGCCGCTTGAAGGTACGGGTCCGGAGACGTCGGAATACTTCCGAATTGGCTCTCTCTGCCTGGTGGTTGCTCCTCGGATGAGCCACTGAAGCGAAACACACGGCGGTGCCCATTTGATCGCAGTACTCGAGGAAGGCCTGACTTGTGAACTGGGTGCCGTTGTCCGTGATGATCCGGTTAGGATCACCGAAACAACACACCAGGTTTCTGAGAAACTTGATGGCGGACTGCCCCGTGGTCTTGCTAACAGGAGAAAGCACTTGCTGCATCATGAACAACTAGTTATAGCTCATGAAAAATGCAATAAAACATTAATGGTCAAGGACTTGGTGAAAATCAGAGAAACATGGCAGAAACTGTTATTTTTATGCTGTATAAACAGGAGCAAAACTATATGCAAAAGTGCAGCAACATGACATAGCAATATATGAGCATGGAGTAGGCATGATAGTGATCAGGTACAAACAAGAATCAAGGTCTTAGGCATCATAGATCAATAGATATTAAGCAAACAACATGGCATCGGAACGTTACAGACTTAGAGAAAAACATAGGTGGCTGCCAAAAACAGTGGCATAGCAACTTTGGAGCTCAATAACTATATGACCACCAAGAATATCATGACAATGCAATACATATAATGGAAGTATACACGATGCTTAACAGTATGCAAAAAGAATCAATGCAATAGGCCTCATGGATGTGTCACAATCATCATGCAAACTTGCAATAAAATAACAACAACAACACACTAACAGGAAAAATTAGCAGTTAACAGCCTGATGCCCACTTCAACACAGATTAACAACATCAAGATGGCCTCAAATCAAAATGCTCACAAAAGATGAACTGAAGTACACATAATTCTAAGCAATTTTCCTTTTGCGTGCAACGTGATTTGGGCTACGGTTTACTCACAAATTACAATGCAAAATGGAATCAGCAAACAGTTTTTTCCAGACTTAGCAAAAATAATAAAAGGAAAAAAAACAGCAAGCATAAAAAAGGAGGCTCAGTGGGCTGCTCACCCATGGGCCACGACCCAATTGCGGCAGAGGAGGCAGACTGGGCCGTCCCGGAGGAGGTGGGCCGCAGGGGACGCGGGGCCCACGACGGCGGCGGCTGCTCCCAATCCAGATCGGATCGGGGCTGGCGACGTGAGGCGGTGGTCGACCGGCGGCACTCCGGCCAGCACGTGAAGGCGCAGAGGGCAGGCCGGGCTCGAGGGGAGGTGGGGGAGACCGGAGGGAGCGCTGGCGGGGTCGCCGGGGGTGGCCGTGGCGCGCGGCGGCGCGTGCTCGGGCCGGTGCGGCGAGCTCCATCGGCCATGGCCATGGCGCGAGGCCGAGACTCCTCGTGCTGCAACGGGAAGAGAGGGAGGGAGGTCAGAGGGTGAGAAGGGCGCGGAGGAGAGAGGAGAGGTGGCGCGGCAACCCGGCTGGCTGCCGGCGTCGAGCCAGAGGGAGGAGGCGGCTGCCTCGGGTCTGTGGGCGGCTCGGAGGAGAGAGAAAGTGAGGGAGAGAGAAGGTGGAGGGACTGGCTCGATCTGGGCTATCGGATCTCCGGATCTGACGGTCCAGATCAGATGGGGCTAGGGTTTGGGTGAAAAAATGGCTAAATTGCGAAAATGGGGTAATTTTTGGGGCAAAGTGAGGGGGTGGCTGCAATTTTTGACTAGGGAAACCCTAGAAAGGGGTGGGGGAGTGGTGGTCTTTAAATAGCCCAGGTGGCTGGCAGTTTGCAAAAACATCCCCGGTTTTCTCTCGCGCGCGCGGTGTTTACGTTGCTGACCGCCGGGGGTCCGCAGTACCTCCAATTCGGGTAAAACTTTGAACTGCGCAATCAGCGCGTCGAGCCGGCGGCGTTCACCTCGCGCTGGAACCGTTCCGAGAACACTTTCCGACGCTATAAAAATAACCCATTTATTTATTAAACGGGGTTTTCGTTCCGTTGGTTACGGCTGGTCTCGTGCGAGTTTTCGCAACGGTGATCGGGTGAAACCCGGTGTCGCAAAGGTCGAGTGTCAGGGTGGCAAGGGTCGGTCTCCGTCCGGTACGAGATAAGAGGGGGGAAAATAATCACCGATCGATAAATCGGGGATGCAAACACCGCAAACAAATCAACCAATCAAACAATTCACACGGAAAACCAAATTTTAATTTTTGTGAAATCTGGGCTGTTACAATACAACACCACCAACAAGGGATCTCGTCCCGAGATCTAGGACGGTCCGGGGGAGAGGGGGAGGGGGAGAGAAAAGAGAGTCGGTGATTCTTCAACACCAGCAACAAGGGGCTCTGCTCCATGTCGACGTCGAACTTCCGTCGAGAAACTTTCCGCAGAGAGACGACATCGTCAGAAAAACGAAACCGTCAGTGACAAGAGGAAGAACGATCGGGGAAACCAGATCAAGGGATAGTGATTTTACACGCAAGTCGTAAAAACATCGGGCAAAAGGAGGGAGGGCAAAGGACGACCCAGATGATATCCGAAACCGGAGAAGCTAAAGGTACTACAGGAATTCCCACCTGAGCTCGGAATCGAGACAATATGCTGCAAGCAAGCCATTGTAACGGTTCCGATACTCCACACACTCGAGATCCTACAGTTTGAAAAGGGATAAGGCGAGAATTAAAACACTTACGTCACTTGTCTTGACCAGAGCAAGGGTAAGGAGTAAAAAGATCCTACTCTCCGATAACTAACTTAGTAACTAGAAAATAGTTTTTGTCTAGACTCGACTTCGGCAAGAAAAGGGGTCCTACAGTCGGTAAGGCTCTGATACCAAGTTGTAAGGCCCGATATGCGCTACTGTTCCAGATCTAGGTGTTTCCACCCAGATCCGGGGACGAAGCACATATCGGTCCCACCGCAACATATGACAAAGCCATATGCCCCGGATTTCCAACATGATATCACAACATTGCAGATACAAGGATACAACATCTCATACAGTCTGCATACAACTGCCTTAATACAATACAACAGCGGAAGATATATGTCTGAGTTCAGACTACAATCAAATGCCTAGTGACAAAGAGAAAATCATCGATCCCCATAACCACACGGGTCCAGGCCCTCTGCCGGGATCCGACTATCTAGTCATCGTCGAGTCTCCATGTGAAACGTCGATCATCGTACCTATTGTCGATCAGAACCCTGAAAAGAGTTTGGGGTAGTATCATGAGTACAGAAGTACTCAGCATCCAACTATAGTGGTCAACTGACCCAGGAAGGACTTCATCACTCGTCATTCTAGGACAACTAGTAGTTTACGGTAAGGAAGGGGTAAGTGGTGAGGTTGCTTCGGCACTAGCATTTATGAAGTGGCTAACGATCTAGAGAGTAAGGTAAGAAGCCAAGCATTCGATGAGGAATCGCCTCCAACAAGTCTTGCTATCAACTACTTACACAAACATAACACCTATCCTATCCTTGTCCTCCTCTTCGCATCCCGATGAAGAAGAAGCAGTCAAGGCACACACACCGTTGATCAAGTTATAATAAGATTATCTCAGTTGTTGTCTATGAACAAGGAGTAGGTCTCAAGTCGTCCATAACCGTGGACACGGCTACTCGAAAAGATTTAACCCTGCAGGGGTGTACCAACTGCCCATTACAAGGCTCCGCACGCACGCCCATCTCTCTTAGTTGCTACCCATCACAGGCAACCATTTTATGATTTAGTTCCAAGAGATCCGAAACGACAGGTCCCTCTAACTAAAAACGAACAAATCCGGGTGGCCCCCGGTGAGTCGACATCCAACTCAAAAGCCGGCCGCGATCTCGAATCGGTCTCTACCGTATGACTCCAGGTTTTGATTGCCGGTTAATCACACATGGGAAACCGGGTCCTTAGCCGGTCATGATGGGCCAGCAAGGAACCATGTCCTCACTGGTCCGGGTTGGTTTCAATACTACTGGCGGCCGACCAGCACACACAAGGTTTCAAATGGTAAATCAGCTTGGGCCACCACTGGAAATGTTTGAAGCTAGGTAGGTAAGAAAAGGGGACCCCATAAAATCCCACACGCGGTTAGGCACGCTCGATCTTAAAACCAATACCCGGAACTCGGATCCTAGGTGACTCGAATGGAACAAAGCGTCGGGGCGGGATATCCTAGACCTTTCATCCTTCGTCGAATATAGGCAACATTATAATAATCATATCATCAACAACAATATAATAATAATGTGATATCCCAAACCAAGGAGTAACATGGGGCATTGTTCAAAATATCGGCCGATAAGCCGATTTATCCCCCGATTTATCGCTTATCGGGGTGTCACCGATAAGATAAACGCTTATCGTCCATGTTTATCGTTTTGGTCGATTTATCGGTCCGACAAACGGTTTATCGGCCGATATTCCGATATTTCAATGCTAAAACATGGGATTAATGATATCCATCTTTACAAATTTTAGTATTATTGAAAATACTATATATATATATATGTATATGTATATAGTCGGAGCTAGCTCGAGTGCAAAAATTCAAGTTAATATTTCTTTCCAATATTTTTATGTGTATAATATAGCATATTTTACATTATTTTGATTAGGAAATCCTGAGATTTAAAAAAACTTGCCGATAAATGGTCGACCGATAAAATCGATAAATTGACCGATAAGCTGATTTATCTCTTATCATGGGTCGACCGATACGGTAACGAGAAGCGATATCCCGAACATTGACAGGGGGTAACATCGTAGCGTCCTAAGCATGCATACTAAGCAGGGGTTGAGCAACGAGCAATAGTAACATAGCAGTACATGGTTTGCTGCGAGGGGACATGGCTGTATCGGTTTGAAAGAGGTTGTAAACATGTGGTAGGATCAAACATCGAACCTACCCTAGACTAGCATGCAAACCGCTGGTTGAAATAGAATGGATCACAAGTAATGTATAGTCCTTGCCTGTTGATAAGTCGGGTTCCGAAGGTGTAGTTGATCGCAAGCTCGCATCGTTTCCGAGAGGTACCCGCGGAAGCACACAAGACGGTAAATACTGGAAAGCAATCAACGAGCAAGCATCTATTACTACGAAGCAAACATGTGCAAGCATCAACAAGAAGGCAACACCAGACATCGCACCTACCATCGAGAGCGGTTACTAACAGGTTAAGTGGAGTACTCGTCACACACGACGATACCGCACATTTAGAAAGGTTCAAGTAGTTTAGCTACAGGTGATCAACAAAGGTTGTTAACATGGAAACTCAAGCAAGCATGGCATAGCAGACAAACATGGCAAGAGGTGAAGCATAAAGTAAACTATCTATGCTAGTCGATTTAAGTGAGGCACAACCTAAACATGGCATAACATTAAGTGTCTCACGATGATTAAAGGATTTGGTACTGTTCTGTCCTAAACCATATTTTAGGTTCGTTAACAGCAGCAAAAAATAGCATAAACACAAAGTACACGAAAAACTAATCAAGTTACATATAAAGAACACCCCAAACGGAGTTACGGTTAAAAAGATACAAGCAAAACAAGTTTGGAACACAATCTGCCAACATCACGAAGAACACTTTAGAGCAATGCATCAACAGGATAATGAATGCAAACATGCTCACAAATGATATGCAACTAAAGTAGACATGGCAGGGAAGGCATTGCAAAAGGGATCATTCAAATAGGCATCATGAACAACTAGTTATAGCTCATGCAAAATGCAATAAAACATTACTGGTCAAGGACTTAGTGAAAATCAGAGAAACATGGCAGTAATTGTTATTTTTATGCTGTATAAACAGGAGCAAAACTATATGCAAAAGTGCAGCAACATGACATAGCAATATATGAGCATGGAGTAGGCATGATAGTGATCAGGTACAAACAAGAATCAAGGTCATACGCATCATAGATCAAAAGATAATAAGCAAACAACGTTGGAACGCTACAGACTTAGAGAAAAACGGAGGTGGCTGTCAAATACAGTGGCATGGCAACTTTGGATCTCAATAACTATATGACCAGCAAGCATATCATGAAAATGAAATACATATAATGGAAGTAGACATGATGCTTAACAGTATGCAAAAAGAATCAATGCAATAGGCCTCATGGATGTGTCACAATCATCATGCAAACTTGCAATAAAATAACAACAGCAGCACACTAACAAGAAAAATTAGCAGTTAACAGCCTGATGCCCACTTCAACACAGATTAACAACATCAAGATGGCCTCAAATAAAAATGCTCACAAAAGATGAACTGAAGTACACACAATTCTAAGCAATTTTGCTTTCCGGCGCAACGTGATTCGGGGTACGGTTTACTCGCAAATTACAACGCAAAATGGAATCAGCACACAGTTTTTTCCAAACTAAGCAAAAATAATAAAAGGAAAAAAACAGCAAGCATAAAAAAAGGAGGCTCGATGGGCTGCTCACCCATGGGCCACGGCCCAATTGCGGCAGAGTAGGCGGACTGGGCCGTCCCGGAGGAGGTGGGCCGCAGGGGACGCGGGGCCCACGACGGCGGCAGCTGCTCCCGATCCAGATCGGATCGGGGCTGGCGACGTGAGGCGGTGGCCGACCGGCGGCGCTCCGGCCAGCACGTGAAGGCGCAGAGGGCAGGCCGGGCTCGAGGGGAGGTGGGGGAGACCGGAGGGAGCGCCGGCGGGGTCGCCGGGGGTGGCCGTGGCGCGTCGCGGCGCGTGCTCGGGCCGGTGCGGCGAGCTCCGTCGGCCATGGCCATGGCGCGCGGCGGCGACGCCTCGTGCTGCAACGGGAAGAGAGGGAGGTTAGAGGGTGAGAGGAGGGCGCGGAGGAGAGAGGAGAGGTGGCGCGGCGGCCCGACTGGCTGCCGGCGTCGAGCCTGTGGGAGGCGGCGGCGGTCTCGGGTCCGCGGGCGGCTCGGAGGAGAGAGAAGGTGGAGGGACTGGCTCGATCTGGGCCGTCGGATCTCCGGATCTGACTGTCCAGATAAGATGGGGCTAGGGTTTGGGTGAAATAATGGCTAAATTGCGAAAATGGGGTAATTTTTGGGGCAAAGTGAGGGGGTGGCTGCAATTTTTGACTAGGGAAACCCTAGAAATGGGTGGGGGAGTGGTGGCATTTAAATAGCCCAGGTGGCTGGAAGTTTGCAAAAACATCCCCGGTTTTTCTCTCGCGCGCGCGGTGTTTACGTTTCTGACCGCCGAGGGTCCGCAGTACCTCTGATTCGGGTAAAACTTCGAACTGCGCGATAAGCGCGTTGAGCCGGCGGCGTTCACCTCGCGCTGGAACCGTTCCGAGAACACTTTCCGACGCTATAAAAATAACCCATTTACTTATTAAATGGGGTTTTCGTTCCGTTGCTTACGGCTGGTCTCGTGCGGGTTTTCGCGACGGTGATCGGGTGAAACCCGGTGTCGCAAAGGTCGAGTGTCAGGGTGGCAACGGTCGGTCTCCGTTCGGTACGAGATAAGAGGGGGCGAAATAATCACCGATCGATAAATCGGGGATGCAAACACCGCAAACAAATCAGAAAATCAAACAATTCACACCGAAAACATAATTTTTAATTTTTGTGAAATCTGTGCTATTACACTTTTGCCCCATTTTGTCGGATTTCCGGTCCCTGTCGGACGTCCGGTGGTCGAACGTCCGGTTGGCATCGGACTAAGGATCCGAGGGGTTAGTGGTTTATCTTTCCGTTTTATCGGATTTCTGGCGCCCATCTGACATCCGGTCATCGGATGTCCGGTAGCCATCGGACGTCCGGTGCCTGGTGAATTTAACTGTGTTCTTCAGCGCATGTTGTGTGTTCGTGGATGTCCGGTGCAAACCAGTCGTCCTGTATGCACGTACCGGAGGTCCGGTCCATGTAGGCAGAATGCTCCAACAACCATTTCTGCCGTTGGGCTATAAATATGCCCTCTCCACCACTTGAGAGGGCTGACCACTTCATTTGAAAACACTCAAGAACACAAGTGCTCCCTCTCACTCTCTCCCTCACCTAATCTCAGATCCCGGAGAGTCTCGTGAGAGTTCTTGACAGATCTTTCACCCCGTGATAGATCCGCCCCTTCCCCATATTTTAACCGAAGCAAATCACGTTTTGAGCAAGTCTTGAGCTTTCCCCATTGATCTTTTTACTCTTGGAGGTTGGAGACTCCTAGGCGGGTAGGAGTTCTTCGGAGAGGAATCAACCATTGTTATTACCCCCGTTGAATTTGTGAGGGTTTGGTGACCACCTTTAAGGTCAACCGGTAGTGGTTGGGAATCGCCTTCGTGGTGATATCTCAAGGGGAATAGAGTGAGCCTTCGTGGTTTCACCCACTCTCTCCGAACGGTGAGTAGCTTCCCTCCCAGGAAGTGAACATCGAGATACATCATTGTCTTCGCTTCATTCGGTTATCCCTACTCTTTCCCCTTATTACTTGTGCTACCGTATTATTTGCCCCTCACTTGCTTTAGTATATTGTGCTTATTGTTTATCTTTTCATAGCTAGGTCAATCTTCCAATTGTTAGGCACACCTTTATCTTCTACATTATTGCCTAAAATTGCTAAGTAGTGAGAAATTTTTTAATAAGACCTATTCACCCCCTCTAGGTCTATCTCGATCCTTTCAGTCTTACCTAAGCGCTAAGCTTGCGCGGCATCTAGGGTGCAGTGTGTCGCCGCACAAGCATCATTTTTTATAGAGGCGCGGAGCCTAATTATTTGTGCACCCACTTGGAAAACAAATCAAGTGGACGAATAGTGGTCACTCGCAGAGCATTTATGAACTCAAGAGAGGGGTTAAGAAGGGCTGCACCCACTCGGATGGTCATCGAGTGAGTTGATCACGTATGCACCCGTACGACACTCAAGTGCTTGGGAAGATTGTTCTCTTGGGTGTTTTGACCAAGTCTTGCCTTCTAGTGCGAGTGATCACTCGAGCACTTCATCGTCTTCTGGGTGAGGGAGCACCCGAACTCTATAGATGCAAAGGTCTTTGCTGGTGCGACTGATCACTCATCTACGTTGTAGGCTGCTGGGTGAGGGAGCACCCGAACTATATAGATGCATTTGTTCTTAATGGAGGGGAGTAGCCACTCGTGTCCTCGAAATTTGGTCTTTGCTCAATTTTTCCAGGGTCAGGGTGCTCCCGATGGGAGTAATTTTTTTTGAAAGGTGGTTAAAAGTTTTGTAGAAGTTAACCTTCGACGAGTAGCGAATGAAGCATACTCGGTACGCCTTACTTGGGATGTGATGTTGCAGGGCTGTCTGACAAGTTGGACAGCCACGCATAGAAGTGATGCTCCGCGGTAATATCACTCCGCGTGATGATTGTCTGCGTTTTTCGCGCGGAGTAGGTGGTATGGTTACTGTGCCGGTTGGGTTTTCCATGTAGCATGGTTATCTTGAGATCGTGCCACGTTGGTTGGGTTCCGAGATCGACGTTGGGTGGATGGCCCCAGGACATGGGATAAATACCGGAGGGCTGGTAGATTTAGGTTTTTACCCAGCGCTCTCTTTCTCCTGTTTCTTCTTCCAAACTTTCTTCTTGCCTTCCTCTTCGTTGCTCGGTGCGGCTGTGCAACGACATCTATGTCCAAACGTCCTCGGAGTGCAGCGCAGGAAGCAGCGAGGATGACTAGGAGGTGGGAGCGCTCATCCTTTGAGGCCACTGATCTGGTTGCTCTGGTGGAAGATGGACATGTCTTGGGGGGTGCCACGCGGATTCCTGGGGATGAAGAAGTTCCTGCGCCGCACGAAGATGAGCGGGTATGCTTCCAGAGCTTTTTTCCTCGCGGGTTTTCTCTCCCCGTTCATCCATTTGCCCGGGGATTATTTTTTGTGTATCGGCTTCAATTGCATGATTTGTGTCCGCACGAGATACTTCATCTTGCGTGTTTTATCATGCTCTGTGAGTGTTTCCTGGGGATCTATCCCCATTGGGTGTTTTGGAAGCGCCTCTTCAAATGTGAAGAGGACGAACTCTGAGTATGGCATTGGGCGCGTCCACATCTCCATTATGGAGAAGAGTGCCTATTTCGATTTGGAGAAACTGGATTACGTGTATACCTGGCGAAAGAGATAGTTTTGCTTGAAGGATAGGCGTGTTGATGACCAGCAATTTGATCTTTCCCCTTTTGACCCGGTTGCACGGGTCGTCAAGCGTACGTCTTGGGGGCATGCTTTGTCTACTGAAGAGGTGGCTGTTGTTGAGCCTATAATGCAAAACTCGCTGAACTGAAGAAGAGGATAAATGGTGCCCAGATGATTGCCGATTTTATGAGGAGGCGCATCCAGCCGCTTCTGCACTGGGTGCATCCTATGTGGCGGTACACCGGGCTCGAGGACTCGGCTAGGTGCTCTCCTGATGATATCTCAGGTAGCGATCTTCTGTTTCAGATCCAGCAAGTTACTAAGTGCACAAGTACTGGTGTTGAGAGTTTCGTGCTTCCATATGCTCAAGATTTCCCATTGCCTGAGGTATGTGCTCGAGTCTTTGTCAGGTCTGTTCATGTATTTTCTATCTTCTGTTTACTGATAATGTTTTTTGCTCGTAGAACCATGTTCCCTTGCTGAACAACCCGCCTCAACCTGAGGATGCCGAGATATTGGAAGAGCATGATGTGGTTGTGGTGGATCCCGCACCCGTAGGTGGTGCCTCGCATGATGGTACTAGCAGTCCGCGGGTGCGAGTGTTGGTGGTCATCCAGCGGCTTCTGAAGGTGATGAAGATTCAGAGCCACTTCGCTTCAAACGAAGCTGCTCCTCGACTGCTAGTGCACGGGCTGGGGAAGGCGATGGTGATGGACTGCCGCCAGTTGCGCCAGTTGCTGCGGCCTGCCCTCCTCCGGTTGCACCAAAAAATGGCAAGCTGGGGGTCTTGCTTCGCGTGGGCGCCGCACCTGTTGGGTACGTACTTCTTCTTGGTTTTTACGCCGCTGTTTTTGCTTCCATTCTGATGATGAGCGTGTTGCAGTATTGCTCCTGTTCGGGGCACATCTTCCACGGGTACTGCTGCTGTTGACCTTCATTCGACTGAATCTGGTGTCGCGGCTGATCAATCGGCTCCTTCTGCGACTCCTGTGGCTTCTGGTGCGGGTACAAAACCTGCGACTACTCCATCTGGCGGGTCTGCGGTTGCTACCGAGGGAGAATCACCTCCGGAGATGAAACCCGTGTTTCCTGAGGGGTACTTCTTGTAGAAGAAGGACCTCCTCGTTGAAGAGAAGGAGAAATTCTTTGATTGCATGGCTGAGCAGGTGCGTAATCTTCTTTTCATCTTTTCATTGGGGCGCGTCAGCGCTCCCGATGGGAGTAGCCGCCGAGGCTGCGAGTAACCACTTGTGGTTGGTCACAGTCTTAAGCTTGATTTTCTGTTTTGGTGCGCTTCTACTTGCGATTGGGGGCGCGACAGCGCTGCCGATGGGAGTAGCCCCCGAGGCTGCAAGCAATCTCTTGTGGTTGGTCGCAGTCTGAAACTTGATTGTCCTTTACTTGGTTCTGATTTCTGCGCTCCTTTCTTTTTCAGCCGTTGTTCCGTATGTGTGAGAAAGTGCTGACTAATGCTGGTCGTGCCCGGGGTGCTCATGATGCGGCCCAGAATAGCCTGACCACCATGTGTTGTGAGTTGTTTTCCTCCCTTTTTTATTATGTTGTCCTTTCTTGCTTGATGCTTGGGTGATCCTTTGACAGTAGGTCGTAAGAACGATGCTGAAAAGCGGGCTGCTTCAGCAGAGAAGAAGCTTACCTCGCTTCGAGGCGTTTCGGAGTCGAAGGAGAGGGATTTTCAGGCGCAACGTGATGAGCTTGTATGGCTGCGGGGAGTGGAGGAGTAATTCCAACAATTGGAGACGGTTGAGGGCAATCGGCTACGGGACCTGGAGAGTGCTTTGGAAGGTGAGGAGATTGCTCTAATGCTTCACCTTTGGTTGTGGTTGTTTGATCATTGTTGTATCCCTGTGGTGTAGGCGCCGTAAGTGTTCTTCGTGGTGCTATGGATGCCGTGTCGAGTGCCACTGTTGTCGTGAAGGACATCTGTAGTCGTGCGTCGACTCTTCTGAAGCTTCTTCATGAACACATGTATCCAGATGAGGAGAACCGTCCCAAGGGCATTGACCTTCAGGTTGCTGCATTCGGGCCAAAAGGAGATAAGCTGGAGGGTTTGGTACGCGAGACAATGGTGAGTGGGCTTGCGACGACCTTCGTTGTACTTCTGGGGCATGGGGTTCCCATTGAGGATGTAATGGTGGATTTCCTTCCTGGTTATACGACTGAGCAAAGTGCGCGAGCCACTCGTCTTGCTCGTCAACTGCAACTTGTTGTGGAGGCTGATGTCCGCAAGCCCCTAGGCGCGGAGTAGGAGACTTTATTTATCTGTATGCTAGGAGAAACATTTCCTTGTAATAAGTTTCTTTTGTAGCCGGGGATGCTGAATCTTAACCTGATTAATAGATTGTCTTGTCTTATTTTATTGTACTGTCTTTTCCTTTGGCTTGACTTCTTTTCTCCTTTTGCGGTAGGCTACGCAGGCATTTCTCGGGCTTGGAAATTGCTGAAGGAAGACGGTCACAAGAGGGCTTACGAGTCTGTCTGTTTGAAGATTAAGGACGCGGAGCGCGATATTAGTCGCCTCAAAGGTGTTGTTGCGGTCCATCGCTCAAAATGTGAGCGAGCTGGGGCTGTCTTGGATGGCTCTCTGCTTGGATGGGGAAGTTGTGTGTTCAGCTGAAGGGTGAGTCTTTCTGTTGGCGCTACTTGATTGCGCGAGTGCTTCTTTCTTATGCTTCTTGCTTATTTTGGTTTTCTTGTAAAGTGCCGGCTGGTGGATCCCGCGAGGAGAAGGCGGCTGTTGAGTCGGAGTTATCGCGTTTGGATGAACCGTCCGTTAAAGCTGAAAATGCCTTTTCGAGGGACAGGTCCCAAGAGCGGCTCTTTGACGTGTTGCGGCTGCGGGTTGGTCGGGTGGCACGAGCTCTTGAGTACTGCTGCAAAGTACTTGGTGGGATCTTCTCGGAGTTTTATCCCTTAGATCATGTCCCGTCCAGTATTGAAAAGTCGTGTCGGGTGTTCTCTCAACCCGCAGATCTTCACAATCATTGGCCTGGGTTAGATATCATGCTGGCGGCTCGAGGTCCTCCTCGTGGTCGTGATGAGCCGATGGATGAGCATTATGCGGTGGAAAATTACCCTGCGAGCTTGGTTACGAAGAAGGTGTGCAAGGAGAATGACCGCCTTCTTGGTTCCCTTTGTAAGGTGAAATCAAAGCCTTTGGACAAGATTTTCGGGGCCCTTGTATGTGTTTGAGGTTGTAAGTTGTAGTGTTCCGTTGTGGAATTGCGTGGTAGCATTTTCCTTGGGGATGGCTGCTGCAAGCAAGCTCTCGAATGCCAAGTATGAGGTCGTGTAAGCGAATAACGCCTCGGAGGGTGGCTGCTGCAAGCGAGCCCCCGAGTGCTAAATATGAAGTCGCGTGAGCGAATAACGCCTCGGAGGGTGGATGCTGCAAACGAGCCCTCGAGTGCCAAATATGAAGTCGCGTGAGCGAATAACATCTCGGAGGGTGGCTGCTGCGAGCGAGCCTCCGAGTGCCAAATATGAAGTCACGTGAGCGAATAACGCCTCGGAGGGTGGCTGCTGCGAGCGAGCACCCGAGTGCAAAATATGATGTCGCGTGAGAGAATAACGCCTCGGAGGGTGGCTACTGCGAGCGAGCCCCCGAGTGCCAAATATGAAGTCGCGTGAGCGAATAACGCCTCGGAGGGTGTTTGCTGCGAGCGAGCCCCCGAGTGCCAAATATGAAGTCGCGTGAGTGAATAACGCCTCGGAGGATGGCTTCTGCGAGCGAGCCCCTGAGTGCCAAATATGAAGTCGCGTGAGCGAATAACGCCTCGGAGGGTGGCTGCTGCGAGCGAGCCCCCGAGTGCCAAATATTATGTTTTGTGTAAGATACTTTTGGGAGAATATTTAGAATCTTTCCCTTGCGTTCTTACATGAGTGGGTTGTGACGAAACGACCATTTATTTTGATCGATGACTCGATAGCCCTAGGATTGTAAAGCCGCTACTGGGATAGGTTGAAGTCTTGTCGTGCGGTGCCGGTTCTTCGAGTCCTCGACTGTTTCCTTGTCTTTTACATGAGTGCTTCTTCCTTCTCGTCGACTCCTCGGGTGTGTTGTGCTCCAAAGGTTTCTGATATCTTGTGGAATTCTCCGTCGCAGTGATCAGATCTGACGAAGCTGCTGTGTTAGCACCAGCCCTACCCTGGAGGCCCAAGAGGAGGAGGCGGCTCCATTCATCATTAAGGACGGTCGGCCCAGCAAGCGGGCCCACGTACCATCGACCAGATTCGCCGAGGAGGATTGGGTGTTGGGTTAGATAATATAAATAGATGAACTTGGGTAGAGAGGAGGTAGGAAATTGGTATACGACTGAGGCCGATAGCTTGTAAGCTTACTTGTCACTGCAGACAGCAGCAACTCAGATAGAATTCAAACGCGTATCTTATATCGCTATGCCAAATCCCTAGTGCGCTCCTAACAATTGGTACTCAGAGCCCAAAAATTCCATCACCTCACGCTGGAGCACACCCACGACTCGCGCTTGGCGGCGGCGGCGCGCTGGCGACAGGAGCTCATGGAGCATCTCACGGCTAAAGGGCACGCGATCTACGACACGCCCAGCCAGGCGAGCGAGAAGGCCCACCTGCGCCACCAGGAGGAACTCTTCGCGCCCCTCGTCGCAACCGTGGGGAACGCGGTCGCGCGCTCGGTCGGTGCTGTGGTGGACAAGGCGGTCGAGGCGGCGGTCGGGACCATCATCAACGATATGCAGGCGTATACTGACGGCGCTGAAGCCGAGCTCCTCAAGCAGATCCACGATTTGCGCGGCAGCAAGGGCCTCGCCTCCCGTGCCGACGATTCCGAGGCGTTCGACCGGACGCAAAAGGGAGCCGCGGAGACTGGCCTTGTGGGGCATCGCTCATCTCCGACTCCACGGGGGACGAGATTTGGGGCTGCGACAACTTATGTTCCTCCTCTGGCACGAGGTATACCCGATTTTCCTCGGCCATCATCGACGTTCTCTAGTCTTCTCCAGCGCGAGAAGCGCACATGCACGTCCTCATCCTCCGGACACGGCAAGCCGCCAGCAATGGATTTCCCCCGATTCAATGGTGAGAATCCTAAGCTGTGGCGGACTTGATGTGTTGACTATTTTGAGATGTTTAATACTGATCCGGATTTGTGGATCGCGGTGGCCGCTGTGCAATTTGAGGGAGAAGCGGCTCGCTGGCTCTCTTCAGTGCAGCACAAATTCATCCGCGCGTCATTGGAAGATTTCTGTGCTGCCGTGTTGGGTCGGTTTGGGCGCAATCAGCATCAGTCGCTTGTGCGCAAGCTGTATCGTCTGTGGCAGACTAGTTCTTTCGAGGAATACATCCGTCAGTTTTCCGAGCTAATGGATCAACTTACTGCTTATGAGCTAGATCCTGACATGCTACACTACACTACTAGATTCATAGATGGCTTGAAATCCCATGTTCGTATGATTGTTGATGTACAGCGCCCTGTGGATTTGGATACTGCCTACTCTATTGTTGCTGTTCAAGAGGAAATGGGTGAATTCGAAGCTGATTCTTATTCAACATTCCGCAGACCAGCTTCATCAAGTGCGTATTCTCGTTCAGACAAGTCCCTCCTGTCCAAGCAGTCTGAAGAACACAAAACTATTGACAAGGTTAAGTTCATTCCGGCTGATGACGAATTGGCCACAATTAAAGCATATTGCAAAGCAAAGGGTCTTTGTTTCATTTGCGGGGAGCGCTGGGGGCGTGAGCACAAATGCAATACCACAGTTCAACTACATGTAGTGCAGGAAATGTTGTAATTATGTGTCGTTGACTTTGGAGAATCTAAAGATAGTGATATTGATCTCATGGTGTTGTCAGTTGACACTCAAAAAGCGACTGGTGGTTCGAGTGCTATTCGCCTGGATTGTCAAATTGCAGGGAATTCGGTGGTGTTCTTGCTGGACTCGGGGAGCTCTCATTCATTTGTAAGTCATCGTTTGGCGAACCATGTTCTGGGTCACAGACTTTTACCCTGGCAACAGAGCGTCAGGATTCCAGGCGGAGGCCACCTATTGTGCTCTCATGATATTCCTCAATGTCGCTGGACTACGAGTGGACATGAATTTGTTTGTGATTTTAAGATCCTTCCTCTACAGCATTACGATGGAATTACTGGAATGGATTGGTTGTCATCTTTAGGTACTATGCAAGTTAATTGGCTAGAGATGTGGCTTGCATTTGAGTACAAAGGCGTACCTATTTTTCTCCAAGGCCAATTCCCTGCCTCTTTCAGTTGCACTGTGGTTGAATTTCACCTAGTGCAGCAGCAGATTGACAAGGAGGGCTCTGTTCTTCTTCCAGCACCAATTCAGGCCCTCTTGGATGAGTTTGCTGGTGTGTTTTCTACTCCTACCTCTCTTCCACCAAGAAGGGATTGTGATCACCACATTCCGTTGATCGAGGTGGCGCAACCTGTTAACATCAGAACCTATCGATATTCTCCTGAATAAAAAACAGAAATTGAGCGGCAAGTATAAGAAATGCTACAGTCTGGAGTGATTGTTCCCAGCTCTAGTCCATTTGCTTCCCCCATCATCATGGTGAGGAAAAAGGATGGGTCCTGGCGTCTTTGTGTGGACTATCGACATCTCAACCTCATTACTGTGAAGACCAAGTTTCCTTTGCCGGTCATCGATTAGTTATTGGATGAGCTCACGGGATCTTCGTGGTTTTCTAAATAGGATTTGCGGGCTGGCTACCATCAAATTAGGCTGGCGCCTAGTGAGGAATATAAAACAGCTTTCCACACTCATAATGGCCATTACCAGTTCAATGTTTTGGCTTTTGGGTTGACGGGTGCTCCTCCTACATTCAAGTCTGTCATGAACAGTGACCTTGCTCCTGTTCTCCGTAAATGTGCAATTGTATTCTTTGATGATATCTTAATCTACAGTAATTCCCTAGAGACCCATGTTTAGCATTTACACCAGGTTCTGCACTTGCTTCAGAAGCATCAGTGGCAGGTCAAAGGATCCAAATGTGCATTCGCGCAACGTCGCATCTCTTATTTAGGTTATGTGATTGATGGTCAGGGCGTCTCCACTGATTCGGAAAAGGTTGCTGAAGTGCAAAATTGGCCTGCACCTTCTAATCTTAAATAATTAAGGGGTTTCCCATGTCTTTCTGGCTATTATCGCAAATTTGTCAAGCATTATGGGATGATTTCTCTGCCATTGACACATCTCTTGCGTAAACATGTACCTTTTGTGTGGTCTTCGGCAACGCAGACTTCATTTGATCTTCTGAAAAAGGCACTTGTCACAGCGCCGATGATGTCATTACCTGATTTTTCTCATCAGTTTGTGATCAAGACAGATGCTAGTGAATTGGGCGTGGGTGTTGTGTTATTGCAACAAGGACATCCTCTTGAGTATGTGAGCAAAGGTCTCGGACCTCGGAGCAAGGGCCTTTCCACTTATGAAAAAGAGTACATGGCAATTCTGCTTGCAGTGGAGCAATGGCGCTCTTATTTGCAACATGCTGAATTTCTGATCTTAACTGATCAGATCAGTCTTGCTCATTTGGATGATCAACAACTGCATACTCCATGGCAGCAGAAAGTGTTTACCAAATTACTGGGCTTGCAATTTAGGATCAAGTACAAGAAGGGAACTTAGAACACCGTAGCTGATGCCTAGCTTGTCCAGGCGACCTTCTTCTGACGAACGACTTCTAGCTATCTCCCATCATCAACCTACTTGGATGCAAGATATTGTTAAGCTGTATCAGTCTAACTCTGAAGCCCAGTCCCTGTTTCCCAAGCTCGCTGTTCAAGCAAATGTGGATGATCACTTCACCTTGCAAGATGTTCTTATACGATACAAAGACCTTTTATGGATTCCTGCTGATTCAGAGCTCATTGCCAAACTCTTGGATGCTTTTCACTCCAGTCCTATTGGTGGCCATTCAGGTATTCCTGTTACCTTGCGCAGACTTAAGCAACTATTTTATTGGAAGGGATGCGAGCTTCAGTCCGCCAATTTGTCCAAGAGTGTGTTATCTGCCAGAGAGCCAAGCCCGACCGTGCTCGTTATCCGGGTCTGCTTGAACCTCTTCCTGTTCCGCGCCACTTCTGGCAAATGCTTACCATGGATTTCGTTGAAGGTTTGCCTCGTTCTGGCCGTTACAATTGTATCTTGGTGGTCGTGAACAAACTTTCTAGGTACGCCCATTTTCTGGGGTTGCAGCACCCGTTTACTGTTTCCACTGTGGCCACTCTTTTCATGGATAATATACACAAGCTCCATGGTATGCCTGAGTCTATCGTTTCCGATAGAGATCGAATATTTACTAGTCGGTTTTGGCGGGAAATGGCAGCTCTCAATGGCACTAAATTACGCATGAGTTCCTCGCATCATCCCCAGACAGATGGGCAATCTGAACGTGTGAATCAGTGTTTGGAGGCATTTTTGCGGTGTTTTACTCATGCTTGTCCGGCGAAATGGGCTCAGTGGTTATCCTTGGCTGAATTTTGGTATAATACCAGTCCTCATTCTGCCTTACAAGGAAAGTCCCCGTTTGAAGTGTTTTATGGACATTCTACCAGAACGTTTGGGTTAACTGCAGACGATACATGCACTATTCCTAACCTAGAGCTTTGGCTCAAGGATCGTGATTTGATGTTGCGTCTCCTACAACAACACTTGACGCGCGTCAATACAAGGATGAAGCACCAGGCAGACAAGGGACGATCCGATCGTGTCTTCAAGGAAGGTGACTCGGTTTTTCTCAAATTATAATCATACATTCAGTCCTTGGTTGCCCCTCGTGCACATCAAATATTACTCTTCAAATATTATGGTCCTTACAAAGTGCTGGAGCGTGTGGGCAGCTCTTCTTATCGGCTTGCTTTGCCAGTCGCCAGCCGCATTCATCTTGTGATTCATGTGTCCCAACTGAAGCTTGCTCTTGGCCCCCAGTGTAAGGTTCAAGCTGAACTTCCCTCCTATGATTCCCAATTTACTGTTCCTTTGCGAGTCTTGCAGCGCCACTTCCGTCGCCAAGGTGATGTCTCCATTCCTCAAGGTCTGGTACAATGGTCCGATCAAACTGAGGCTTTGGCAACTTGGGAAGATTTGGAGGAGTTGCGCCAACGCTTCCCGCGCGCACCAGCTTGGGGGCAAGCTGATTTCCAAGGAAGGGGAGTGTTAGCACCAGCCCTACCCAGGAGGCCCAAGAGGAGGAGGCGGCTACATTCATCACGAAGGACGGTAAGCCCAGCAAGCGGGCCCACGTACCATCGACCAGATTTGCCGAGGAGGATTGGGTGTTGCGTTAGATAATATAAATAGATGAAGTTGAGTAGAGAGGAGGTAGGAAATTGGTATACGACTGAGGCCGATAGCTTTTAAGCTTACTTGTAACTGCAGACAACAGCAACTCAGATACAATTCAAACGCGTATCTTATATCGCTATGCCAAATCCCTAGTGCGCTCCTAACATGCTGTTGACTGTGATGACTCCTCTTGGGCCTGGCATTTTTAGCTTGAGGTACGCGTAGTGTGGCACCGCCATGACGCGCGGGAAGGTCGGCCGACCGAGGATGGCATGGTATTGTGATTTCCAGTCGACTATTTCGTAGTCTAACGTTTCCTTTTGGAAGTTGCTTGCGTTGCCGGAGACTACATCCAGGATTATCTTTCCAAGGGGGTACACTGCTTTGCCTGGAATAATTCCGTGGAAGGTCGTGCCTGATGTTTTGAGTGCTGAGTTTTGGATGAACATCTCTTCCAGGGTCTTGGTGAATATGATGTTGATTCCATTGCCGCCATCCATAAAGACTCGTGACATGTCGTAGTTTCCGATTCTTTCTTTGAGCACTAGTGGGGCGTGCCCTGGGCGAGGGATGGCTGGCGGGTGGTCTTCTCTGGAGAAGGTGATGTCGGTCTCGGACCCGCGGAGGTATTCTGGTACTGCCGGGTGGGAGGAGACTGCGAGGAAAACTTGTCTGGTGACTTGTTACTGCTACCTGTTGGACGGCCTTCCTTCTTGGATCATGTAGATGCGACCGTGTGCCTCTGGGTATTCTTCTTTTTCATCGAGCCATGAGCGCCACTCCTGGATGACTGCTACCTGTCTTGCTAGCGCTGCGGGTGGGGGTGGTGCATTGTGGGTGATTGGCCTGACTGTCACGCTTGCCAGGGGTTGCATTGTTGGAGCAGTGGACTGGCTCTTTTCTTCTGAGAGCTCGGTGAAGCGCCTGCAGTTCCTGAGGGTGTGTCTTGATCGTATTTCTCCGCGCTCGGTTTTGAAACCATGTATTGTGCAAGGTCCGTCTAGCTGATCTTTGGCCGAGCGGGATGTCCGTGCGTCCTCTCGTGGCTGTCTAGGCCTCCAGTCCCGCTTTTGGGCATATGCTGGATCTTCCGGGTTGTCTCTTCGCTGCGTTATGTTGTCATTGCGATGCTTGTCGTCTCTATCGCATGGGAAGCCGGCCGCGACCATGTCGGGTCCTCTGTCGTCGTAGAAGTTGCGTCTGGGCATTTTCCTTCTTCGGTCAAAACCTCTATCTCCATCGTAGTAGTCATAGTCGTGATCTGTGCGAGTCGTCGGAGCGTCCGATTCGTTGCGCACGGAGTCCTCTCCATCGGCCAAGTTGTTGGAATGTTCTAGTAACTGCACGAGTGTTTGGACTTTGAGCTGCCCGAGTTGCTCTTTGAAGTTTATGCGTTGTAGGCCTCTTCTAAACGCGTCGATTTCTCTTTCATCTGATATGTCCTCGGCTGAGTTTTTGAATATGGTCCATCATTGGATGTATGCCCTTAAGGATTCTCTGGTTCCTTGTCTGCAAGCTCTCAATTCCTCAAGTGAGGCCGACCGCTTATTGGTTGAATTGAAATTCTCGATGAAGGCGTCGCGAAACTGTTTCCACAAGATGATGGAGCCCCGCTGTAGGTTTATTAGCCAGTGCCAAGCCGAACCTTCAAGCATGAGCTGCACGTACTACATTGTTGTGGTCTTGGTTCCTCGATGGAACTTGACGGCGGTGAGGTAGTAATCGAGCCATGCTTCTGGTTCTTCTAATCCATCATACTTGTGGGTCGTGGTGTTTAGCTTGAAACCTCTGGGCATGGGCGTCTCGCGTATGTCTCTAGCGAAACATAGGGCTCCGCAAGGTTCGAGATCTTCGTCAGATGCATGCTCGTCCGAGTACTGTTCGTGAGCTGCGCGTCTGTGTCTTCCTCGGTTGATTTTGTTGTGTGATATCGTCCCGTGCATCCCGTCGCCGATTGCCGTTGCGTCGGTTGCTGCGGTCGTCCCTGTCTCGGTCTCTACTTTTGTCGTGGCGCCTGCGCAGGTCCTCGTTGTTGTTGTCGTCGTCGTCGTCGTCGGGCGAGCTGGTGTCCATGTCTAGTGTCTGCTCGCGGGGTCTTCGTCTTGTGTTCGACTTTTTGAGTGTTGAAGCACCACTTGATACCACTTGATAGAGGCGAAGGTGTCCCGATGTTTCGATGAGATGGTGGAGATCGATTATGGTGGAGGCGACTTTCACGATCCGACTACGAACGTGCGAAGACGTTGCGCCTTAGCGATCGCTAAACCAACTCCGAGAGGTTATTGATCCCGCGGATGCACGATCAACCTGACCACGAAGGTCTAATTCCTGCAAGCAATCGAAGAACAAGCAAGAACTAAGAATTGCAATCTGGATATTGCGAATATAAGATGAATGATTACGAAAGTTGGGGTTCCAATGAGGTCTTGGCCTGGTCGGATGACACAAACGAAGAGCTCGAAGTTGCGGCTATGGCTAACTTAGATCTAATTAAAACCCAAGTCTAAACGACGCCCTAAGGGCTGTATATATGGGGGAACAGAGGGGATTTTCGTGACCCCTTGGAGGTGGGGTCCGAAAACAACCCTAACTCGGTTTCCCCACACATACGGACTCTAAAAACAGCCTATAATGTGGTATTTCGAAATTACATGGGCCCAGCCCAATATTAAGGTGACGCAACACCTATAATTGCTCTTGGACGAAAATAATGAAGTGGCATCTCGTGTATTCCGTCCAAGCCTTCATGCATGCCTTATGGTGGCTTCAACGTGCGAAAATCCCCACTGGAAGCTCCACAGTACTTTCCCCCGCGCGCACCTTCTTCTCCATTCTTGATCCCGCTCCAATGACCATCCTTCTTGTCCATGCTAGGTCCTTCATTCATAACCAAAACAAAAGTATCTAATTTAGGCAGCATCATATGTTCATGAACAATAGAAGGATTCGCAAGAAACGAAAGTACCTGATAATTTAGTTGACGTGCACGTGCTCTAGTAACTGGTCCAGTATGTGTAGTTGGTGAGGGTATGGGTGTAACATTAGTAGGGATGTCCTCATCATCCTCCCCTTCTTGAATTGAAGTCGTCCTCGACGGAAGCTCATCATCTTCTCCCAAATAAGGTTTCAAATCTGCAATGTTAAATGTGGGACTAACCCCAAAATCTGCAGGTAGCTCAAGTTTATATGCATTATCATTAACGTCCCAACATTCGCCACGGTCGACACCAACCACCCCCTCAGGTACGCGATGATGAATATGTGCCTAAACTTAAATTGAATCTTAAGCCGTTTGAGGGTAGATATATTCCTGATGCTTATCTTACTTGGGAGTTAGAAACTGAACAACGTTTTACATGTTTACAATATCCTGAGAATAGACGTGTTACTGCTGCTGTTTGTGAATTCACGGGCTTTGCATCTATTTGGTGGTCTGAACATTGTAGATTGCATGCTAATAATATTCCAACTACTTGGGCTGCTTTAAAAGATGCTATGCGTACTCGCTGGGTTCCCCCTTATTATCAACGTGAATTGTTACAAAAATTACAGCGTTTGAGACAAGGAAAAAATTCTGTAGAGGAATATTATCAAGAATTACAAACTGGATTGATTAGATGTGGCCTAGTAGAGGATAATGAAGCTATGCTTGCACGTTTTATGGGTGGCTTAAACAGGGAGATACAAACTATTCTAGAATACAAGGACTTTGCTACTATCACTCGTTTGTTTCATCTTGCTTGTAAAGCTGAACGTGAAGTGCAGGATCGACAGGCCGCTACGAGACCTAACTTTTCTGCAGGACGAAATACATCATGGACATCGCGTGGAGCTTCTACATCCACACGTCCTGCTGCGCCACCATCTACTTCAGCCGCTCATTCTTACAGGGAGCCACCAAAACAGCCAGCGCCACCATTCAAGGGTGCACAGAGTGGTCCAGCAGCGAGTTCTTCTTCATCCATGGCGTCCACAGGGCAAGCACGAGATCGTGATATTAAATGTCGCAGGTGCCAAGGTGGAGGTCACTTCGCAAAAGACTGTCCCTCCAAGCGTGTGATGACTATTACGGCGGATGGTGGGTATGAGTCAGCGAGTGACTATGATGAGGAGACTCTAGTTCTCATTGCTCATGAGGAACAGGGTGCCCATGATGATGCTCATGATATAGAGTATATGACTCCTGATGATGCAGATAAATATGCTAGTTTGGTTGCTCAACGTGTATTAAGTGTGCAGGTAACGAAGGCCGAGCAAAACCAGAGGCATAATTTGTTCCACACAAAGGGAGTGGTGAAAGAACGTTCGGTTCGCATCATCATTGACGGAGGGAGTTGCAACAGCTTGGCTAGCATGGAGTTGGTGGAGAAGCTATCTCTCACCACAAGACCACACCCCCATCCGTACTATATTCAGTGGTTTAACAATAGTGGTAAGATTAAGGTAACGCGTTCTGTTCGTGTGCACTTTAGCATTGCTGCATATGCTGATTATGTTGATTGTGATGTGGTACCCATGCAAGCATGCTCTCTTTTACTTGGTAGACCATGGCAATTTGATAGGAATGTTGTACACCATGGTAGGACAAATCAGTTTACTCTAGTTCATCAGGATAAAAATATTGCTTTACTTCCTATGTCTCCTGAACAAATTGTGAAAGATGATCTTGCTAGAGCTAGTAAAGCAAAACAGGAGAAAAATAAGAGTGAGAATGAGATAGCAGCCAAAGAATTTGAGCAACAACATAAGACTAATAGCAAATCTTCTTCTGCTGTTTCTAATGAAATTAAATTGACTAGTCCAACTTTGCTTGCTACTAAGGTTGATATTTCAGATTTGGATGTTAGTCAATATGTGTGCTATGCTTTTGTGTGCAAAGAAGCTTTGTTTTCATTTGAGGAATTGCCTCCTTCTTTGCCTCCTGTTGTCACTGACCTTTTGCAGGAGTTTATTGACGTCTTTCCACAAGACGTACCACCGGGATTACCACCTATTCGAGGGATTGAGCATCAGATTGACTTAATTCCCGGTGCTTCGTTGCCCAACCGTGCGCCATACCGTACCAATCCGGAGGAGACGAAGGAGATTCAGCGTCAAGTACAAGAGCTACTCGACAAAGGTTACATACGTGAGTCCCTTAGTCCTTGTCCTGTTCCTGTTATATTAGTGCCTAAAAAGGATGGAACATGGCGTATGTGTGTTGATTGTCGAGCCATTAATAATATTACTATTCGTTATCGTCATCCTATTCCTAGGTTAGATGATATGCTTGATGAATTAAGTGGCTCTACCATGTTTTCCAAAGTTGATTTGCGTAGTGGATACCATCAAATTCGCATGAAATTAGGAGATGAATGGAAAACGGCTTTTAAAACTAAGTTTGGATTATATGAGTGGTTAGTCATGCCTTTTGGGTTAACTAATGCACCTAGCACTTTCATGAGATTAATGAACGAGGTTTGACGTGCTTTCATTGGACGATTTGTGGTAGTCTATTTTGATGATATACTGATTTATAGCAAATCTTTGGAGGAACATTTGGATCATTTACGTGCTGTTTTTATTGCTCTACGTAATGCACGTTTATTTGGTAACCTTGGGAAGTGCACCTTTTGCACCGACCGAGTCTCGTTTCTTGGCTATGTTGTTACTCCACAGGGTATTGAAGTTGATAAAGCCAAGATCGAGGCGATTGAGAGTTGGCCGCAGCCCAAAACGGTCACACAAGTGAGGAGTTTTCTTGGCCTCGCTGGATTCTATAGGCGTTTTGTGAGAGATTTCAGCACCATTGCTGCCCCTCTCAATGAGCTTACACGCAAGGATGTGCCTTTTACTTGGGGTACCGCACAGGAAGAAGCTTTCACGGTATTGAAAGATAAGTTAACACATGCTCCTTTGCTCCAACTTCCTGATTTTAATAAGACTTTTGAGCTTGAATGCGATGCTAGTGGGATTGGTTTGGGAGGTGTGTTATTACAAGATGCTAAACCTGTTGCATACTTTTCTGAAAAATTGAGTGGGCCTAGTCTGAACTATTCTACTTATGATAAGGAATTATATGCTCTTGTTCGGACATTAGAAACTTGGCAACATTATTTATGGCCCAAAGAATTTGTTATACATTCTGATCATGAATCTTTGAAACACATAAGAAGTCAAGCAAAACTTAATCGTAGACATGCTAAGTGGGTTGAATTTATTGAGACTTTCCCTTATGTCATTAAACACAAGAAGGGGAAAGATAATATTATTGCTGATGCTTTGTCTCGTCGTTATACTATGCTTTCACAACTTGACTTCAAGATATTCGGTTTAGAGACAATCAAAGAATAATATGCAAATGATGCGGAATTTAAAGATGTATTGCAGAATTGTAGAGAGGGTAGAACATGGAACAAGTTTGTGCTTAATGATGGATTTGTGTTCCGTTCTAACAAGCTATGCATTCCAGCTAGCTCTATTCGTCTTTTGTTGTTGCAGGAGGCGCATGGAGGAGGATTAATGGGACATTTTGGCGTGAAAAAGACGGAGGACGTACTTGCTACACATTTCTTTTGGCCAAAGATGAGACGGGATGTTGAGCGTTTTGTTGCTCGCTGCACTACATGTCAAAAAGCTAAGTCATGACTCAATCCTCATGGTTTATACATGCCTTTACCTGTACCTAGTGTTCCGTGGGAGGACATATCCATGGACTTTGTTTTAGGCTTGCCTCGAACAAAGAAGGGGAGGGATAGCATATTTGTTGTCGTGGATAGATTTTCTAAGATGGCACATTTTATACCATGTCATAAAAGCGATGCTGCTGCTAATGTTGCTGATTTATTCTTTGGAGAGATTATTCGTTTACATGGTGTGCCCAATACTATTGTCTCGGATCGTGATACTAAGTTTCTTAGCCATTTTTGGAGATGCTTATGGGCTAAGTTGGGGACTAAACTACTTTTTAGTACTACATGTCATCCCCAAACTGATGGACAAACTGAAGTGGTCAATAGGACATTGTCTACTATGCTTAGGGCTGTTTTAAAAAGTAACTTGAAACTGTGGGAAGAATGTTTACCTCATATTGAATTTGCTTATAATCGTTCAGTGCATTCTACCACTAAAATGTGCCCTTTTGAGATTGTTTATGGTTTTCTACCTCGTGCACCTATTGATTTGCTGCCTCTTCCATCTTCGGAGAAGGTGAATTTTGATGCTAAGCAACGTGCTGAATTGATATTAAAAATGCATGAGTTAACTAAAGAAAACATTGAGCGCATGAATGCTAGATACAAGCTTGCTGGTGATAGGGGTCGAAAGCATGTTGTTTTTGAACCAGGAGATCTTGTTTGGTTACATCTACGAAAAGATAGGTTTCCTGATTTGCGCAAGTCTAAGTTAATGCCACGAGCTGATGGTCCCTTTAAGGTTTTACAGAAAATTAATGATAATGCATATAAACTTGAGCTACCTGCAGATTTTGGGGTTAGTCCCACATTTAACATTGCAGATTTGAAACCTTATTTGGGAGAAGATGATGAGCTTCCGTCGAGGACGACTTCAATTCAAGAAGGGGAGGATGATGAGGACATCCCTACTAATGTTACACCCATACCCTCACCAACTACACATACTGGACCAGTTACTAGAGCACGTGCACGTCAACTAAATTATCAGGTACTTTCGTTTCTTGCGAATCCTTCTATTGTTCATGAACATATGATGCTGCCTAAATTAGATACTTTTGTTTTGGTTATGAATGAAGGACCTAGCATGGACAAGAAGGATGGTCATTGGAGCGGGATCAAGAATGGAGAAGAAGGTGCGCGCGGGGGAAAGTACTGTGGAGCTTCCAGTGGGGATTTTCGCACGTTGAAGCCACCATAAGGCATGCATGAAGGCTTGGACGGAATACACGAGATGCCACTTCATTATTTTCGTCCAAGAGCAATTATAGGTGTTGCGTCACCTTAATATTGGGCTGGGCCCATGTAATTTCGAAATACCACATTATAGGCTGTTTTTAGAGTCCGTATGTGTGGGGAAACCGAGTTAGGGTTGTTTTCGGACCCCACCTCCAAGGGTTCACGAAAATCCCCTCTGTTCCCCCATATATACAGCCCTTAGGGCGTCGTTTAGACTTGGGTTTTAATTAGATCTAAGTTAGCCATAGCCGCAACTTCGAGCTCTTCGTTTGTGTCATCCGACCAGGCCAAGACCTCATTGGAACCCCAACTTTCGTAATCATTCATCTTATATTCGCAATATCCAGATTGCAATTCTTAGTTCTTGCTTGTTCTTCGATTGCTTGCAGGAATTAGACCTTCGTGGTCAGGTTGATCGTGCATCCGCGGGATCAATAACCTCTCGGAGTTGGTTTAGCGATCTCTAAGGCGCAACGTCTTCGCACGTTCGTAGTCGGATCGTGAAAGTCGCCTCCACCATAATCGATCTCCACCATCTCATCGAAACATCGGGACACCTTCGCCTCTATCACGAGTGCTCGGGTGATGCTTTACGAGTGGTTCTCGAGTAGCTCCCCATTCTTATTTGATTTTCCAGCTTGAGACGTAACCGTCTTGTTTTCTTGGTGACATCGGTTGCTTTGTTGTAAGCTCTAAGTTCGTCGCGAGTTGCGCTTTCTGGGAGGAGTTTACCGCGTCTTACCGCATGTTTTACTCTAGCAATTGCTTCTTTCGATAGGTAAATTGTTTCAGTGGGCTCATCCTGTCTTACGGCTTCTGAGTCCTAGCGCCTGCTGCTTTCAGGTGTATCATCCTGCCTTATGAATTCTTTTCTTGGTATGGATCCCGGTTCGCCGAGGGTGACTGTGATCTGGCCAGCGTTGATGGGATCGATATTTCTGTTGTTTGAGCGTGCTTCCCTATGACTGTTCGGGGCGTCTTCTCCAACCTTGTCATCTGAAGTCGGCTCGTGGGTGTCTGCCATGAATACCTGGAACGACATTCGGGTGACCAACTTAGTCCTTCTTCCTATCTTCTTTTGCCATGCGAGTGTCGTGCTCGCGCAGTCGCGAGAAATGCCGTGGATAGGGCGGAGGTGGGTGGTCAGAAGGACTCGCGGAGTCGTGGGGTGGGTAGGGGTTGCTTTTTTGGCTGACGTTGTCTTGTGCGCTATGGCTGTTCTGAGTGCCCGAGCATCGTCTGTGAGGTGAAGTGTGCCCCAGTGGTTGACGTGGATCTTGAGCATGCCGAAGGACAGATCTGCGCCTGCGCGGAAGTTAGGGAAAGTTGATCGCTATATGGGGAGGTGCGCGATGAAGCCGAGGGACTCGAACATATTTGATTCTGCTCGAGTCGTGGAGATGCCAGATGCTGGGGCGGTCGTCGAGTCGCTGATTGCTGGTGAAGGGACCGCCGAGATTGTTGATCCAACCTGCGTCTTCCCCACGGACGGCGCCAATTGATGAGGATTGACCTCGGCAAATCCTATGGTTAGGAACCCTGGGTTAGATCATAGAGGAAATGTGTAGGTTGGCGATACTCGTCGCTAATAGGAGAAAGCACTTCCTTCTCGATTATATTGCGATGCAGGCGATTACAGTGGAGGTCGAGGCGAGTTCGCTAGGGAACGTACGTTTTCCTTGAATATTCGATGCCCTAGACGTCCCCTCTCCGGCGTTTATATACTAGGCTGGGTCGCAAGGAGTCCGTCTAGGTTTCAAAAGATGGTTTCCTAATCTATCTTCCTTCTTGGACGCCAAGTCGTGGGTTCCATAATCGTCGAGGACTCCTATGGCGGTACCTCGAGGGGGCCAGTCATTGGTCGATTGAGGCTTCCAGCGGGCCTTCTGTCTTCATACGCACTAGGTACGCTCATCTGTAAGAGTCGTGGGGTCACACTCTCGTCACTTGGCGTGGAATTGTCAGGCGGCGCAGGTGTTGACAAGCTCCATGGCGTCGTTCAAGGCGGTAGGCTAATAGAACCCTTGCCCAAAATTTTTGCTGACCAGAGCCCGGGAACCAATGTGGGCGCCACATGTTCCTTCGTGGTCCAAACGGGAGCAGCTTCTTGCCTTCATCTGTGGGGACGCACAGTAGCGTCACACCGTTGGGACGCCTGCGGTAAAGGGTCTCATCGAGTAGGAGGTACATTGATGATTGACGAGCGACCCGCTCAGCGTCCTTCCTGTTGCTTGGTATCTCTCTGTTCTTCAGGTAGTCGTTGTTCATGCTAAAGCACTTCAGCGTCAAGACGTCCTCGCCCTCGTAATAGAACAGAGGAAGTCCCCTCGGTCCAGCTTGCGGACACGGACGAATACCTTCCACCCGTGCGACAAGAAGAGATCAACAGTGGTCGCCTGGTGGGTCTCCACCTTCTCCGCGTCACCTCTGGATTCCTCCTCTCCCGAAACGTCGTCGCCGTGATGCGGTGTCCTTGCCTTTCCCTTGTTTTGGTAGCCGCCTCGGCCCCCACGTTGGGAACCTCAGCCCTGCTGAGCCTTCCTTTCGGCGTCTTTCTTTCAATAAAAGGCCTCCATGTTTTCTTGGAGCTTGATGACGGAGCGGCACTCGGACAGGTCGTGCTTGTTGGTCTTGTGTATCTTGCAATATGGCGATGGGGTGGTGTCCGCGGCAGCAAGCACGGTGTCGATGGAGGGTGATTGCGGAGCGGCCCCATACCCCTCCGTGGTGAACATGGCTTGGTGTACGCGTTTACGGGCCCTGGGCTCCCCGAAGGATGGTTCCTTTCGGAAAGAGCTTGAGCCGTACGGTGTCTTCCGGCATCTTGATTAACAGGCAGGACCGCCTCTTCGATGCGAGCGACCTTGTCGGCCAGCTCGAATAGGGCGGTGATAGTCTTAATGGACCGGGTACTCATCTTCTCCGGCATGCGCGGGTTCTTGACGTTGGCATGAAAGGTGGCGATGATTGCGGCCTCATGCGTGTCGGGGATGAAATGCTGCATCTGGGTTAATCTTTGGACGAACTTCCGGAGAGGTTCGTCGTGCTTCTGCACAACTCTTTGTAAGTTACGGACGGTTCTCGGAGGTTGGACCCCTCCGGTAAATTCGCTGACAAACTTTTCGCAGAGTTCCGCCCAAGAACTGATTGACTTGGCAGGGATAAGCATCATCCACCGACGAACATTGTGCGTGAGCTTCATGGGGAAGTAGTTGGCCTTCGCTTTGTCGTCTCCCCCGCGATCTCGACAACAGTGTTGTACATACGGATGAACTCGCGAGGGTCTGTGTTTTGTCATACGGAAGTGGGACATCTATCTGGAACTTGTTGGGGCACTAGACGCTGGGCAGATCTCGGGTGAAGGCTACGCACACGTGATGTAGTCGCTTTCACCAGAAAGGATTCCCTCCCGGAAAACATCGATGAAAGGAACCTGGGCGTCGGAACACCGTCGAGTTTCCTTCTTCCTAACGATGGTGGTTCGAGCGTCTTCGTGGCGGCGATCCTCCGGGCGAGTACAGTGATCCGGGGATCCACGGTGCCCGGATGATGGCATAGAAGTTGCATCAGGAGATCCGACCCATCGAGGAGCGGTCCGGCGGACGGCGGGGTCGTGGCAACGCTCATCTCGGGGATAGTCTTGTTGACGCCCATGCCGGGGGGAGTGCATAGTGTTCCCTTCGTAACCGGAACACCCTCCCCGATAAGGGCCTTCCCACTTGGGAGACAGCTTGTTTAGACCCCTCCTGTACTATAGCCGACGGATCGAGGACAAGGTCGCCTTCCTAAAGTTCTCGGGAGCGGACGTGGCGGCTGTGCTAGCGGCCTAGTCCTTGCTGGTACCGACCGGCGCGTGTAGCAGCCCGAGTACGTACTTCCTAGGGAACGACGACATCTCCTTGTCGGAATTGTTGTTGTTCGGCTTCGTCGAAGGCACGAACTCGAGGAGATCCGCATCTGAGTTCTGCGGGGAGCACCGCCTCCGCTCTGTAAATGAGAGCGATGCGCGTCTCATTTGTGGCTCGATTGGGTGCGTCCTCATTGACCATAGAACAGCTGGGAGTTCATCCACCCACCGCTTTCCACACTGTTCGAGCCGCTTGAAGGTAAGGGTCCGGAGACCTCAGAGGACTTCCAAATTGACACTCTTTGCCTGTCCGTTGCTCCTCGGATGAGCCACTGAAGCGAAACACACTGCGGTGCCCATTTACTCGCAGTACTCGAGGAAGGCCTGACTTGTGAATTGGGTGCCATTGTCCGTGATGATCCGGTTAAGAACTCCGAAACGACACACAAGGCTTATGATAAACTTGATGGCGGATTCCGCTGTGGTCTTTCGGACTGGCTCAACTTTTTGCCACTTGGTGATTATGTCGATGTCGACGTAGAGGAACTGATAACCTCTGATAGCACGGGGGAATGGGCCCAAGATGTCCAATCCCCAGACTGCAAAGGGCCATTACAGAGGGGTGGTTTGGAGAGCTTGTGCTGGTTGATGAACAACCTTGGCATGGAATTGGCAGGCGTCGTAGGTTTTTACAAGCTCCATGGCGTGGTTCAAGGCGGTGGGCCAATAGAACCCTTGCCGGAAAGCTTTAACAACCAGAGACCGGGAACCAACGTGGGCGCCGCATGTTTCTTCCTGGTCCGGACGGGAGCAGCTTCTTGCCTTCTTCTGTGGGGATACACAGTAGCTTCTTGGGACGCCTGCGGTAAAGGGTCTCATCGAGTAGGAGGTACATCGATGATTGATGAGCAACCTGTTCGGCGTCCTTCGGGTTGCTTGGTAGCTCTCCGTTCTTCAGGTATTCGCCCTTCATGCTGAAGCACTTCAGCGTCAAGATGTCCTCGTCCTCGTAACGGCACAGGAGGAAGTCCTTGCGGTCTAGCTTGCAGCCACGGACGAAAACCTTCTACCTGTGCGACAAGAAGAGATCACTGGTGGTCGCCTAGTCGGTCTCCACCATCACCGCGTCACCTCCGAATTCCTCCTCTCCGTAAATGTCTTCGCCGTGATGCGGAGTCCTTGGCTCGCCCTTGTTCTGGTAGCCGCCTCGGCCCCCGCATTGGGAACCTCCGCCCCGTTGAGCCTTCCTTTCGACGTCCTTCTTGGAATAGAAGGCCGCCATGTCTTCTTAGAGCTTGATGACGGAGCGACAGTTGGACAGGTCGTGCTTGTTGTTCTTGTGTATCTTGCAATATGGCGATGGGGTGGTGTCCGCGGCGGCAACCACGGTGTCGATGGAGGGTGGTTGCGGAGCGGACCCGTTCCCCTCCGTGGTGAATACGGCTTGGTGTATGCGTTTACGGGCCCTGGGCTTCTCGGAAGGATGGTTCCTTCCGGAAGGATCATGAGCCGCAGGGCGTCTTTCGACATGTCGATTAATAGGCTGGACCACCTCTTTGATGTGGGCGACATTGTCGGGGAGCTCGAACGGGGCGGTGATAGTCTTGATGGACCGGGTACTCATCTTCTCCAGCATGCGCGGGTTCTTGACGTTGGCATGGAAGGTGGCGATGATTGCGGCCTCATGCACGTCGGGGATGCAATGCTGCATTTGGGTGAATCTTTGGAAGAACTTTCGGAGAGGTTCTCCATCCTTCTACACTACTCGGCGTAAGTCACTAACGGTTTACGGAGGTTGGACCTCTCCGGTAAACGCGCCGACAAACTTTTCACAGAGTTCCGCCCACGAGCTGATGGAGTTGGCCGGGAGATGCGTCATCCACCGACGAACATTGTCCTTGAGCTTCATGGGGAAGTAGTTGGCCTTTGCTTTGTCGTCTCCCCCCCGCGATGTGCACAACAGTGTTGTACATACGGATGAACTTGCCAGGGTCTGTCTTTCCGTCATACGGAAGTGGGCCATCTATCGGGAACTTCTTAGGCCACTGGACGCTGCGGAGATCCTGGGTGAAGGATACGCACGCGGTGATGTAGTGGCTTTCACCGGAAAGGATGCCCTCTTGGACAGCATTGATGAGAGGAACCCGCGCGTCGGAACATCAGCGAGTTTCCTTCTTCCTATCGATGGTGGTTCGAGCTTCTTTGTGGTGGCGATCCTCCAGGAGAATACGCTGATCCAGGGATCCACGGTGCCCGGATGATTCCACAGAAGTTGCACCAGAAAATCCGGCCCCTCGAGGAGCGGTCTGGCGGACGGCAGGGTCGCGGCAGCGCTCATCTCGGGGATGGTCTTGTTAACGCCCATGCCGGGGGGAGTGCATAGTGTTCCCTTCGTAACCAGAACACCCTCCCCGATAAGGGCCTTCCCACTTGGGAGATAGCTTGTGTAGACCCCTCCTGGATGGTAGCCGACGGAGGACAAGGTCACCTTCCTCAAGTTCTCGGGAGCGGACATTTTAGCTCTGATAGCGGCGCAGTCTTTGCTGCTACCGCCCGGCTCGTGCAGTAGCTCGAGTACGTACTTCCTCGGCAACGATGACATACCCTTGTCGGAGTTGTTGCTGTTCTGCTTCATCGAAGGCGCGGACTAGAAGTGATCTGTATCTGAGTTATGTGGGGAGCATCGCCTCCACTTCGTAAATGAGAGCGAAGCCGTCTCATTTGTGGCTCGGTTGGGTGTGGTCCTCATTGACCATAGAACAGATGGGAGTTCATCCACCCACGGCTTTCCACACTTTTCGAGCCGCTGGAAGGTACGGGTCCAGAGCCCTTGGAGTACTTACGAATTGGCACTCTTTGCCTGGTCGTTGCTCCTCAGGTCAGCCACTGAAGTGAAACACACCGCGGTGCCCATCTACTCGCAGTAATCGAGGAAGGCCTGACTTGTGAACTGGGTGCCGTTGTCCATGATGATCCGGTTAGGAACTCCGAAATGACACACCAGGCTTCTGATAAACTTGATGACGGCTTGTACCATGGTCTTGCGGACTGGCTCCACTTCTGGACACTTGATGAATTTGTCGATGGCAATGTAGAGGAACTCATAACCTCCGGTAGCATGGGGGAATGGGCCCAAGATGTCCAATCCCCATGTCCAATCCCCATACTTCTGGACACTTGATGCTGGTTGATGAACATCCTTGGCGTGGAATTGGTCGGCGTCGCAGGTATTGACAAGCTCCATGGCGTCGTTCAAGGAGGTAGGCCAATATAACCTTTGCCAGAAAGCTTTGTTAACCAGAGCCCGGGAACCAATGTGGGCGCCGCATGTTCCTTCCTGGTCCGGACGGGAGAAGCTTCTTGCCTTCGTGTGTGGGGATGCAAAGTAGCTTCACACCATCGGGACGCCTGCGGTAAAGGGTCTCATCAAGTAGGAGGTACATCGATTATTGATGAGAGAACCGCTCGGCGTCCTTCCGGTTGCTGTGTAGCTCTTTGTTTTTCAGGTAGTCAACAGTCATGCTGAAGCACTTCAAGGTTAAGACGTCCTCTTCCTGGTAACGGAACAGGAGGAAGTCCCCGCGGTCCAGCTTGCGGCTATGGACGAAGACCTTCCACCCGTGCGACAAGAAGAGATCACCTTCACCGCGTCGCCTCTGAATTCCTCCTCTCCGGAAATGTCGTCGCCGTGATGCGGCGTCCTTGGCATGCCCTTGTTCTGGTAGCCGCCTTGTCCCCCGCGTTGGGAACCTCCGCCCTGCTAAGCCTTCCTTTCGGCGTGGAATAGAAGGCCGCCATGTCTTCTTGGAGCTTGATGACGGAGCACCACTCGGACATGTCATGCTTGTTGGTCTTGTGTATCTTGCAGTATGGCGATGGGGTAGTGTCAACGGTTACAACCACGGTGTCGATGGAGGGTGGTTGCGGAGAGGCCCTATTCCCCTCCGTGGTGAACACGGCTTGGTGTACGCGTTTACGGGCCTAGGGCTCCACGGAAGGATGGTTCCTTCCGGAAGGAGCTTGAGCCGCAGGGCGACTTCTGGCATCTCGATTAATAGGTAGGACCGCCTCTTCGACTCGGGCGACCTTGTCGGCGAGCTCGAATAGGTCGGTGATAGTCTTGATGGGGTACTCATCTTCTCCAACATGCGCGAGTTGTTGATGTTGGCATGAAAGGTGGTGATGATTGCGGCCTCATGTGCGTTGGGGATGCAATGCTGCATTTGGATGAAGCTTTGGATGAACTTCCGGATGGGATCGCCATCCTTCTGCACTACTCGGCATAAGTCACTACCGGTTTTTGAAGGTTGGACCCCTCCGGTAAACGCGACGACAAACTTTTCACAGAGTTCCGCCCACGAGCTGATGGAGTTGGCCGAGAGATACATCATCCACCGCGAACATTGTCCTTGAGCTTCATGGGGAAGTAGGTAGCCTTCGCTTTGTCGTCTCCCCCCGCGATCTTCACAGCAGTTTTGTACATATAGATGAACTCGTCGAGGTCTGTCTTTCCGTCATACGGAACTGGGCCATCTATTTGGAACTTCTTGGGCCACTGGACGCGACAGAGATCTTGGGTGAAGGTTACGCACACGTTGTTGTAGTCGCTTTCACCGGCAAGGATACTCTCCCGGACAGCATCCATGGGAGGAACCCGGGCGTCGGAACACCGGCGAGTTTCCTTCTGCCTAACAATGGTGGTTCGAGCGTCTTCGTGGCGGCGATCCTCCAGGCGACTACGCTGATCCGAGGATCCACGGTGCCCAGATGATGCCACAGAAGCTGCACCAGGAGATCCGGCCCATCGATGACCGGTCTGGAGGACGGCGGGGTCGCGACATCGCTCATCTCGGGGATGGTCTTGTTGACGCCCATGCCAGGGGGGAGTGCACAGTGTTCCCTCCGTAAGTGGAACACCCTCCGCGATAAGGGCCTTCCCACTTTGGAGACAGCTTGTTTAGACCCATCCTGGATTGTAGCCGACAGAGGACAAGGTCGCCTTCCTCAAGTTCTCCGGAGCAGACGTGGAGGTTGTGATAGCGACGTAGTCCTTGCTCGTACCACGTGGCGCGTGTAGCAGCCCGAGTACGTACTTCCTCGTTAACGACGACATCTCCTTGTCGTAGTTGCTGCTGTTCTCCTTCATCGAAGGCGCAAACTCGAGGAGATCCGTGTCTGAGTTCTGCGGGGAGCACCGCCTCGCTCCGTAAATGAGAGCGAAGTGCGTCTCATTTGTGGCTTGATTGGGTGTGGTCCTCATTGACCATAGAATAGCTCGGAGTTCATCCACCCACCGCTTTTCACACTTTTTGAGCCGCTTGAAGGTACATGTCCGGAGACCTCAGAGTATTTCTGAATTTGCACTCTCTGCCTGGCCGTTGCTCCTCGGATGAGCCACTGAAAAGAAACACATTGTCGTGCCCATTTACTCGCACTACTCGAGGAAGGCCTAACTTGTGAATTGGGTGTCGTTGTCCATGATGATCCGGTTAGGAACTCCGAAATGACACACCAGGCTTCTGATAAACTTGATGGAGGATTGCGTCGTGGTCTTGCGGACTGGCTCCACTTCTAGCCACTTGGTGATTTTGTCGATGGCGACGTAAAAGAACTCATAACTTCCGATAGCACGGGGGAATGGTCCCAAGATGTCCAATCCCCAGACCTCAAAGGGCAATGACAGAGGGATGGTTTGGAGAGCTTGTGCTGGTTGATGAACAACCTTGGCGAGGAATTGGCAGGCGCCGCAGGTGTTGACAGGCTCCATGGCGTCGTTCAAGGCGGTATGCCAATTGAACCCTTGTCGGAAATCTTTGCCGGCCAGAGCCCGGGAACCAATGTCGGCGCCGCATGTTCCTTCATGGTCCAGACGGGAGCAGCTTCTTGCCTTCATCTGTGGGGATGCACAGTAGCTTCAAACCGATGGGACGCCTGCGGTAAAGGGTCTCATCGAGTAGTAGGTAATCGATGATTGAGGAGCAACCCACTCGGCATCCTTCGGTTGCTTGGTAGATCTCCTTTCTTCAGGTAGTCCCCGTTAATGCTGAAGCACTTCAGTGTCAAGACATCCTCATCCTCGTGACGGAACAGAAGGAAGTACTCGCGGTCCAGCTTGCGGCGACAGACGAAGATCTTCCACCCGTGCGACAAGAAGATATCATCGATGATCATGGGTGCTTGACTGGAATTCCAGCCCAGTCTCTCTGGGATAGCTGGATCCCGAGAGGTAAGGACCATCCAGTAGAATCTTATCCTGGGCAGGTACGGGTCCCCCGCAGGCTACTCGGAAGGGAGCTTACCGAACGGACCGATAGGGCTAGCTCAAACTGTCTGCACGGAGCGAGCCCAGTCGTTTGAGTGGGTTTTATCTCGCGGAGAAACTAGCGTCGATGGAGGACGCGGTCTCTTGTGACCCTTTTGCCAAGATAAAGCGAGGGAGAGGCCTCGTGCACTCTTCGCCTTGGGTAGCAGGTGCTTTCCGGGATTGGCGTGAAATTGGTAGGCGTCGTAGGTGTTGACAAGCTCCAAGGCGTCGTTCAAGGCGGTAGGCCAATAGAACCCTTGTCAGAAAGATGTTGGCGTAGAAATTTGCACCACGCAACACAAGATTGCACCACGCAATATATAGATTACGGAGTCGCCACTTCGTTTTTCGTTACGAAGAACGGATGATTTACAAGCAAATCAACAAAGATTTTGCTCGATAACGGAGAGGATGTACGACTACTTTTCAGCGCAAAGCAGCAAAGATAATCCAAACCCTAGGTTTTCTAGAGCATGGAGAAAAGGAAAAGAAAGGTAAAAAGGGTACTGGTAAAAGATAGATGTGTATTGATGAATATCGATTGTGTGTTGTCTCAATCGGCCATCACCTCATCTATTTATGAGGGGGTTGGACTTTCTGTACAAGGGCTCAGATTTCCGTCCAAATCGTCAAAATTCGGCCAAACTCGAATTTCCCGTGGTCACAAGTCGGACCGTCTGACTTACAGTCCGGACCGTCCGTCACATGGCCGGACCGTCCGACTTGCAGTCCGGACCGTCCGACGTGGCCGAAAATACTTCTGTAACCGGAGGTCTTATTCCGGACTTCCGACTTCCATCCCGGACGAGACGAAGCCGGATTTGGACGTTTCAAATATCAAAATCGACCGGTTCGACGAGACGAAGCCTCCCATGTAGAACACTTTGCCATTTCAAGATGTCTTGAAGGCCTAATTGGCAAAATAGTGCTTCGGTTGCTATGATCTTATTGCTTCAAACATAGCTTCGGCCGTCGAGATGGACTTGGATGGCGATGGCTTGAACTACAAAGTTGTTCACATCGACAGTACACAAATTTTTCATGTATAGCAATTATTCATTTGAAGTCGTCTTATATAGGTCTATTGTCGTGCCAAAAAACGGTGTTAACACATGCCCCCCTGTTTTTCGGCAAAACTTGCGTGCCGAAAAATACTCTGCACCATATAGGTTCTAAGGACGATGTCAACACTCCATCGGCCATGCATATTCTTAGGGCGATAATCATATATCGGCCATGCGTGGTTTCTTAGGGCGATAATTGTATATCGGCCATAACATGCTCAAGCTTCTAACTCGGGTGCATGGAACTCGGCGGGCAATGCAAAAATCACGTTGATATCCATAACACTGAACTTATTGTTGCCACCTTCCGAGTTGGTAATATTTTCCAAGTTGATAACAATTTTCGAGTTGTTGCCAGAGTCATCTTTCGCCATGTGATCCTCTGAGTTGTTGACGGCGTCTTCCGAGCTGCAGCCACCATCCTCCGAGATGTAGCCACCATCCGAGTTGTGGGCAGCTGTAAACTCATCATCCATCAGGTCCTCCTTCAGGTAATATGTAGCCGCTGAAATAACCAAGTCATCAACGGCCGCATCCGAGTTGTTTGTGACTGCGAGCTTTCTCTGCCAAGTCATCTAAGGTATCATTGGCTTCTCTTTATTGAACTGCTCATCATGCTTCTTCTTGGCTGTTCCCTCTTTGATCTCCAAGGCCCGTAGCCGTTGTACTTGGCGCTTCTGAGTACGAGTTAATCCCATCGGACACCATCGCGGCTCTGGTTGAGTTTTTGGGGCGAGAGATTTGTTGCCCCCCGAGCTACTCGGCCCTGATAGGGTTCCTGGAGCAATCGAGCAGATTTTGCTGCCCCCCCGACCAGTTTGGCTTGAACCGAGTAGTAGAAATATTCCCCCGCTGTTGAGATGCAGCCCCTATTGCAAATTTTTGGCTTCCATTGGTATTCGGATTTCCGCTTCGATTGAATGAGCCAAAAATAACTAAAGACTTATCAGAGGGTCTATGTGAGCTGTTTTCTTTGATGAGTGGATCGATAATTACGCCAACCGATCCACCTTTCCGAGTAACACTAGAGGGTGCAACACTCTTCACCTCCGAGTCAGCTGTAACTCGGCGCGTGTTTGTTTCATCAAACCGAGTCTTTTTATCATGTGTTTGTCCGCTGCACATAGTACTCGGTTGACCCCATCTTGATTTAAAGTAACTCCGAGGCCCCATAGGGTATGGCGCCCAAGGATTGAAATTCCATGGGAAAAAATGTGGATGCACGGGTGGTGTACATCCCCAATAAGCCGATTCCATTGGGAAACACGACTGCTGTTCATATCGGTTTCTCCACCAATGCTCCTGATTTTTATGTCTAGTGGGAGATCTCGTGCGCTTATCGTCCCCAAGCCGACTACACACGTTGCCAGCCATGCGTGAAGTTTATTTTTCCAACAGCATGCTCACTGTTGGCTTGGGCTTTGGCGTCCGTTTCTTCTGGCCCTTAACTTTCCATACTCCTACCTCTCGATTTTTTGACTCGATCATCCTTGGTCGAGCATCATCATCAACAATGTTCTTTTCTTTTGCTGACTCGGTCTGATCTGACCGAATTAGCATTTTTTTGCCCTCAAGATCGATCACATTGATAGGAAAAGGATCAGTATCTAACTTCATCTTGTCCCCATCTGTGAACGTCAATCGTCCGTCATTGATGGCCGATTGAACCTGTCGACGAAACACATTACAGTCATTGGTAGCATGCGAAAAAGAGTTACGCCACTTACAATACACTTTTCTCCTCAACTCTTCTGGAGATGGAAATACGTGGCCTCCCCTCAACCGAATATGTTTCTCTTCCAACAACATGTCAAAGATTTTTTCACACTTGCTAATATCAAAAGTAAACAAGACTTCTCTCTTAGCAGGTGTAGGTTTTAGAGGAGAACATGCAAATGGTTTAGACTTTGGCGTGTGAACCCACTCGGCTACACATATTTCTACGTCATCATCACTAGCCGAGTCACTCTCACATTCTAAAGTGTTAACCGTTGGGCCAACCTTTTCTTTGTTATGATTAAACCGAGTAAATTGTTTGACCTCTTTAACTCGGTTTTCCTGTACCAAAGCTTTTTGCAACACTGGGCTAACGTCTAAGAATTCATGCCCTTCTAATTTTTCTTTGATGTGAACAAGCAAACCTGAAAAGGCAAGATCAGCAAGATCCCTTTCGGTTATAACTACATTAAAGCAATGATTTTTTACATCTCTAAATCTTCTAATGTGATCGTGCACCGAATCATTATACTTTTGCTTGACCATAGTTAGGTCAGAAAGCCGAAGCCCGGATTCACCGCTAAAGAAATAATCATGGAACTTCTCCTCCAATTGCACCCATGAGGTAATAGAATTAGGAGCCAACGAAGTAAACCATGTGAATGCAGTGCTAGATAGAGACAAAGGAAACAACCTAACTCTATAAATATCTGAATTGCCAAACTCACTGCATTGTGCTAAGAATTGTCCCACATGCTCATAAGTGGTTCTACCATGCTCCCCGGTGAATTTAACAAAGTCAGGTATCCTAACCCCACGGGGATAAGGTGTGGAATCAAAGTATTAAGGGTACGGCTTTTGATAAGCACGAGCCCTACCCTTAGGTCCTAGACCGTACCCTTTAAGTAGGTCATCCAACTGATCTCTCAAACTAGATAGTGTAGATTTCATTTGTGGAGCAGACAGGCTAGCATTACCGAATTGATTGTAACTCGGTGTTGTGTCTGTACCGAGTTGGGTATAATTTGGTTGTGAGTTTGTACCGAGTTGGATGTAACTCGGTTGTGTATTTTTAACAAGTTGTGTGTAACTCGGTTGTGGGTTCGTACCGAGTTGGGTACAACTAGGTTGTGGATGTTTACCGAGTTGGGTGTAACTTGGTTGAGAATTGTGCGCCACGGTTTGATAATAAGCCTGCTGCAAATTAAGGTTTAATGCACCACTTCAGTTATTGCTGCTGTGATATTGGGCAACCGAAGTAGCAACAGTAAGAGGAGCAGCGCTAGGAGTAAAATTGTTAGCCGAACCACTTGCATAGTTCAGGCTACCTTGATTGTTATCTAAAGGAACTTGAGCATTTGGTGTAATACTAACCGATGCACATGGCGTAGACATATGATCAAGTAATTTGCCACTATCATTAGGCACCGACTTCTTACCAAGAGCTTCACCATTAACCTGTAATACTGCTGAACGAACAAGACGAGATATACTTTCTTAGAGCTGCCCTTGTATCTTATCAAATTTACTATCTACATCTCCAGTAATTAGGCGTGACATCTCTTCTAAATTCGAACCGTATTTACTAGCTACGGATGTATCAACTAAATGAGCAAGGTTATCAATAGAATCTTTCACCTCAGTACCGAGTGGTTTGGAGGCACTCGGCATAATTGGCTTCTTGATGACCCCGTTCCTTGTCTTCTGAAATCTAGCTAACTTAATCTTCACTTGTTCCTCAATCTCCCGTTCCAACTCGCGCCGATCGTCTTCATGTAGATCTTCTAGCGTGACGGCTATGATGTTGTCCGGGTCGATGTCACTGGCATTCTTGAGATTGGGATCCATGGCGCCCGTGTTGGAGGTGTTCTTGTCGCCGAGATCAGAAGAGATCGGCATCATTGTCCGAGTTAGATCTAACTCGGCCTCGGTCCCCAGCGGAGTCGCCAATTTGTGTTGGCTTGGAAATTTGCACCACGCAACACAAGATTGCACCGCGCAATATATAGATTACGGAGTCGCCGATCGTTTTTCGTTACGAAGAACGGATGATTTACAAGCAAATCAACAAAGATTTTCCTCGATAGCGGAGAGGATGTACGACTACCTTTCAGCGCAAAGCAACAAAGATAATCCAAACCCTAGGTTTGCTAGAGCATGGCGAAAAGGAAAAGAAAGGTAAAAAGGGTACTGGTAAAAGATAGATGTGTATTGATGAATATTGATTGTGTGTTGTCTCAATCGGCCATCACCTCATCTATTTATGAGGGGGTTGGACTTTCCGTACAAGAAAAGGGCTCGCATTTCCGTCCAAATCGTCAAAATACGGCCAAACTCGGATTTCCCGTGGTCACAGGTCGGACCGTCCGACTTACAGTCCGGACGGTCCGACTTGCAGTCCGGACCGTCCGACGTGACCGAAAATACTTCTGTAACCGGAGGTCTTATTCCGGACGTCCGACTTCCATCCCGGACGGTCCGACTTGGTTTTCCAGCGCCGTACTGTTTTGGCCACAACTTCTTCATGCGAACTCGGATTTGGACGTTTCAAATATCAAAATCGACCGGTTCGACGAGACGAAGTCGCCCATGTAGTACACTTTGCCATTTGAAGATGTCTTGAAGGCCTAATTGTCATAATAGTGCTTCGGTTGCTATGATCTTATTGCTTCAAACATAGCTTCGGCCGTCGAGATGGACTTGGATGGCGATGGCTCGAACTACAAAGTTGTTCACATCGACAATACACAACTTTTTCATGTAGAGCAATTTATCATTTGAAGTCATCTTATATAGGTCTATTGTCGTGCCAAAAACCGGTGTTAATAAAAGCTTTGCCGACTAGAGCCCGGGAACCAATGTGGGCGCCACATGTTCCTTCATGGATGTTTCAGAGCACCTTCTTGCCTTCATCTGTGGGGATGCACAATAGCTTCACACCGTTGGGAGGCATGCGGTAAAAGGTCTCATCGAGTAGGAGGTACATATATGATTGAAGAGTGATCCGGTTGGCGTCCTTTCTGTTTCTTGGTAGCTCTCCGTTCTTCAGGTAGTCCTTGATGTCACTGCCCTAGTCTAGGGGTGTTGGGTCCACAATGAGGACTTGGTGCTTGCCGGGATGATGGAGGGCAGTTCTCCGGGAAACTGCCCCTTGGTCTTGATCCTTTGCTTCTTGGTCTTCGGCCTCGTGGGGTCAACTGAGGGTTTGGACAGCTCGTCCGCGACGCTGTTCTTGGACCTTGGGATATGCTCCATTCCCAGGCCTTGGAAGTACTTCTCGAGCTTGTGGACTTCGTCGACGTAAGCTTGCATCGGGAGGCATCCGTTATCGTCCTTGACTTAGTTTACCACCAGCTGAGAGTCGCCTCTGACTAAGAGTCTTTTTTATTACGAGACCCATGGCGGCTGTCAAACCGGCGAGCAGCCCTTCGTACTCTATTGTGTTGTTGGTGGAGACCTCTCCCTCGTACAGCCTTTGTATGACATACTTCAAGAACTAAGTCGAAAAATTTACCAGTTTTCCAGGTTGATCGGTGAGATTTACCAGTTTTCGTACTCTAGATTACTTCTGTTCTTCATACCTACAGTCCACGAAAAAGCCAAAAAAAAATCTAGGGTTAGATCATCACGTCCCTAAACAGTCCGAGCCTTTGTCCAGTCTTCCTTACATAGTTTGCTTTGTTGAATTTGCGGTTGCATCGTTGTGTCGAGTTGCTGATCTTAGCGTCTAGTTCTGATAGAGGCGAAGGTGTCCCGATGTTTCGATGAGATGATGGAGATCGATTTTGGTGGAGTAGACTTTCACGACCCGACTACGAACGTGCGAAGACGTTGCGCCTTAGCAATCGCTAAACCATCTCCGAGAGGTTATTGATCCCGCGGATGCACGATCAACCTGACCACGAAGGTCAATTCCTGCAAGCAATCGAAGAACAAGCAAGAACTAAGAATTGCAATCTGGATATTGCGAATATAAGATGAAAGATTAACAGAAGTTGGGGTTCCAATGCGGTCTTGGCCTGGTCGGACGACACAAACGAAGAACTCGAAGTTGCGGCTATGGCTAACTTAAATCTAATTAAAACCCAAGTCTAAACGACGCCCTAAGGGCTGTATATATGGGGGAACAGAGGGGATTTTCGTGACCCCTTGGAGGTGGGGCCCGAAAACAACCCTAACTCGGTTTCCCCACACATACGGACTCTAAAAACAGCCTATAATGTGGTATTTCGAAATTACATGGGCCCAGCCCAATATTAAGGTGACGCAGCACCTATAATTGCTCTTGGACGAAAATAATGAAGTGGCATCTCGTGTATTTCGTCCAAGCCTTCATGCATGCCTTATGGTGGCTTCAAAGTGCGAAAATCCCCACTGGAAGCTCCATTGTTATTTCCCGCGCGCGCACCTTCTTCTCCATGCTTGATCCCGCTCCAATGACCGTCCTTCTTGTCCATGCTAGGTCCTTCATTCATAAGAAAAACAAAAGTATCTAATTTAGGCAGCATCATATGTTCATGAACATTAGAAGGATTCGCAAGAAACGAAAGTACCTGATAATTTAGTTGACGTGCACGTGCTCTAGTAACTGGTCCAGTATGTGTAGTTGGTGAAGATGTGGGTGTAACATTAGTAGAGATGTCCTCATCATCCTCCCCTTCTTGAATTGAAGTCGTCCTCGACGGAAGCTCATTATCTTCTCCCAAATAAGGTTTCAAATCTGCAATGTTAAATGTGGGACTAACCCCAAAATCTGCAGGTAGCTCAAGTTTATATGCATTATCATTAATTTTTAGTAAAACCTTAAAGGGACCATCAGCTCGTGGCATTAACTTAGACTTGCGCAAATCAGGAAACCTATCTTTACGTAAATGTAACCAAACAAGATCTCCTGGTTCAAACACAACATGCTTTCTACCCTTATCACCAGCAAGCTTGTATCTAGCATTCATTTTCTCAATGTTTTCTTTAGTTAACTCATGCATTTTTAATATCAATTCAGCACGTTGCTTAGCATCAAAATTAACCTTCTCCGAAGATGGAATAGGAAGCAAATCAATAGGTGCACGAGGTAGAAAACCATAAACACTCTCAAAAGGGCACATTTTAGTGGTAGAATGAAATGAACGATTATAAGCAAATTCAATATGAGGTAAACATTCTTCCCACATTTTTAAGTTACTCTTTAAAACAGCCCTAAGCATAGTAGACAAAGTCCTATTGACTACTTCAGTTTGTCCATCAGTTTGGGGATGACATGTAGTACTAAAAAGTAGTTTAGTCCCCAACTTAGCCCATAAGCATCTCCAAAAATGGCTAAGAAACTTAGTATCACGATCCGAGACAATAGTATTGGGCACACCATGTAAGCGAATAATCTCTCGAAAGAATAAATCAGCAACATTAGCAGCATCATCGCTTTTATGACATGGTATAAAATGTGCCATCTTAGAAAATCTATCCACGACAACAAATATGCTGTCCCTCCCATTCTTTGTTCGAGGCAGGCCTAAAACAAAGTCCATGGATATGTCCTCCCACGGAACACTAGGTACAGGTAAAGGCATGTATAAACCATGAGGATTGAGTCGTGACTTAGCTTTTTGACATGTAGTGCAGCGAGCAACAAAACGCTCAACATCCCGTCTCATCTTTGGCCAAAAGAAATGTGTAGCAAGTACGTCCTCCGTCTTCTTCACGCCAAAATGTCCCATTAATCCTCCTCCATGCGCCTCCTGCAACAACAAAAGACGAATAGAGCTAGCTGGAATGCATAGCTTGTTAGAACGGAACACAAACCCATCACTAAGCACAAACTTTTTCCATGTTCTACCCTCTCTACAATTCTGCAATACATCTTTAAATTCCGCATCATGTACATACCTAAACCGAATATCTTGAAGTCAAGTTTTGAAAGCATAGTATAACGACGAGACAAAGCATCAGCAATAATATTATCTTTCCCCTTCTTGTGTTTAATGACATAAGGGAAAGTCTCAATAAATTCAACCCACTTAGCATGTCTACGATTAAGTTTTGCTTGACTTCTTATGTGTTTCAAAGATTCATGATCAGAATGTATAACAAATTCTTTGGGCCATAAATAATGTTGCCAAGTTTCTAATGTCCGAACAAGAGCATATAATTCCTTATCATAAGTAGAATAGTTCAGACTAGGCCCACTCAATTTTTCAGAAAAGTAAGCAACAGGTTTAGCATCTTGTAATAACACACCTCCCAAACCAATACCACTAGCATCGCATTCAAGCTCAAACGTCTTATTAAAATCAGGAAGTTGGAGCAAAGGAGCATGTGTTAACTTATCTTTCAATATCGTGAAGGCTTCTTCCTGTGCGGTACCCCAAGTAAAAGGCACATCCTTGCGTGTAAGCTCATTGAGAGGTGCAGCAATGGTGCTGAAATCTCTCACAAAACACCTATAGAATCCAGCGAGGCCAAGAAAACTCCTCACTTGTGTGACCGTTTTGGGCTGCGGCCAACTCTCAATCGCCTCGATCTTGGCTTTATCAACTTCAATTCCCTGCGGAGTAACAACATAGCCAAGAAACGATACTCGGTCGGTGCAAAAGGTGCACTTCCCAAGGTTACCAAACAAACGTGCATTACGTAGAGCAATAAAGACAGCACGTAAATGATCCAAATGTTCCTCCAAAGATTTGCCATAAATCAGTATATCATCAAAATAGACTACCACAAATCGTCCAATGAAAGCACGTAAAACCTCGTTCATTAATCTCATGAAAGTGCTAGGTGCATTAGTTAACCCAAAAGGCATGACTAACCACTCATATAATCCAAACTTAGTTTTAAAAGCCGTTATCCATTCATCTCCTAATTTCTTGCGAATTTGATGGTATCCACTACGCAAATCAACTTTGGAAAACATGGTAGAGCCACTTAATTCATCAAGCATATCATCTAACCGAGGAATAGGATGACGATAACGAATAGTAATATTATTAATGGCTCGACAATCAACACACATACGCCATGTTCCATCCTTTTTTGGCACTAATATAACAGGAACAGCACAAGGACTAAGGGATTCACGTATGTAACCTTTGTCGAGTAGCTCTTGTACTTGACGCTGAATCTCCTTCGTCTCCTCCGGATTGGTACGGTATGGCGCACGGTTGGGCAGCGAAGCACCGGGAATTAAGTCAATCTGATGCTCAATCCCTCGAATAGGTGGTAATCCCGGTGGTACGTCTTGTGGAAAGACGTCAATAAATTCCTGCAAAAGGTCAGTGACAACAGGAGGCAAAGAAGGAGGCAATTCCTCAAATGAAAACAAAGCTTCTTTGCACACATATTGACTAACATCCAAATCTGAAATATCAATCTTAGTAGCAAGCAAAGTTGGACTAGTCAATTTAATTTCATTAGAAACAGCAGAAGAAGATTTGCTATTAGTCTTATGTTGTTTCTCAAATTCTTTAGCTGCTATCTCATTTTCACTCTTATTTTTCTCCTGTTTAGCTTTACTAGCTCTAGCAAGATCATCTTTCACAATTTGTTCAGGAGACATAGGAAGTAAAGCAATATTTTTATCCTGATGAACCAGAGTAAACTGATTTGTCCTACCATGGTGTACAACATTCCTATCAAATTGCCATGGTCTACCAAATAAAAGAGAGCATGCTTGCATGGGTACCACATCACAATCAACATAATCAGCATATGCAGCAATGCTAAAGTGCACACGAACAGAACGCGTTACCTTAATCTTACCACTATTGTTAAACCACTGAATATAGTACGGATGGGGGTGTGGTCTTGTGGTGAGAGATAGCTTCTCCACCAACTCCATGCTAGCCAAGTTGTTGCAACTCCCTCCGTCAATGATGATGCGAACCGAACGTTCTTTCACCACTCCCTTTGTGTGGAACAAATTATGCCTCTGGTTTTGCTCGGCCTTCGTTACCTGCACACTTAACACACGTTGAGCAACCAAACTAGCATATTTATCTGCATCATCAGGAGCCATATACTCTATATCATGAGCATCATCATGGGCACCCTGTTCCTCATGAGCAATGAGAACTAAAGTCTCCTCATCATAGTCACTCGCTGACTCATACCCACCATCCGCTGTAATAGTCATCACACGCTTGGAGGGACAGTCTTTTGCGAAGTGACCTCCACCTTGGCACCTGCGACATTTAATATCACAATCTCGTGTTTGCCCTGTGGAAGCCATGGATGAAGAAGAACTCGCCGCTGGACCACTTTGTGCACCCTTGAATGGTGGCGCTGGCTGTTTTGGTGGCTCCCTGTAAGAATGAGCGGCTGAAGTAGATGGTGGTGCAGCAGGACGTGTGGATGTAGAAGCTCCACGCGATGTCCATGATGTATTTCGTCCTGCAGAAAAGTTAGGTCTCGTAGCGGCCTGTCGATCCTGCACTTCACGTTCAGCTTTACAAGCAAGATGAAACAAACGAGTGATAGTAGCAAAGTCCTTGTATTCTAGAATAGTTTGTATCTCCCTATTTAAACCACCCATAAAACGTGCAAGCATAGCTTCATTATCCTCTACTAGGCCACATCTAATCAATCCAGTTTGTAATTCTTGATAATATTCCTCTACAGAATTTTTTCCTTGTCTCAAACGCTGTAATTTTTGTAACAATTCACGTTGATAATAAGGAGGAACCCAGCGAGTACACATAGCATCTTTTAAAGCAGCCCAAGTAGTTGGAATATTATTAGCATGCAATCTACAATGTTCAGACTACCAAATAGATGCAAATCATGTGAATTCACAAACAGCAGCAGTAACACGTCTATTCTCAGGATATTCTAAACATGTAAAGCGTTGTTCAGTTTCTAACTCCCAAGTAAGATAAGCATCAGGAATATATCTACCCTCAAACGGCTTAAGATTCAATTTCAGTTTAGGCACATGTTCATCATCGCGTACCTGAGGGGGTGGTTGGTGTCGACCGTGGCGAATGTTGGGACGTGGACGTCCAGCTGGTTGTTCATAGGCCGCTTCCTGTTCCACCTCCTCGTAATCACCCTCGTAGTTGTCGTCCTGGCCGACGTCAGAAGCAGCAGCAGCAGGTACTGCAGCAGCAGGAGGAGCACCAATACCTACAGCTTGTCCTCTCGGAAACAGAATCCGTCGTGCACGTGGTAGTGGCGGTGGCTGTGGCTGTGCTGGAGCGGCAGCAGGCTGTGTAGGTAGGCGTGTGATCAACTCAGTAAACTTGGCGTCGAGCTTGGTGTCGATCATCTTTTCCACGCCATCAATTGCCTCTGTAAATCTAGTCTCGATGTCATTCACCTGTTCAGACATCATTTGTGCAAATTTATCATGTAGCTCCTTGTTTGTCATGTTCTCCCAATCGGGTGCATCCCGCGCCACTTCATCATGTGATCCTGGCATGGTTAGCAGAAATAGAAAACACATAGGAATATGATCCTACTTCTACTAATGGGATGTGGGATGGTGGAAAGCACAAATCCGTCAAGCTTTTCTTTCGTTCTTACCGATTCTTACCTAGCAGCAGGTGGTGATGTACAACCAACGGGTCAAAACTCTCAGAGATATGGTGGAGCGATGGCCAGGAGGTGTCAAACGCACGATGTAGAATATATGTGGAGCTGTAGGAAGGCTGACAAGTATGGTAGCAAAAGCTCAACAGTAATCAAAACAGAGATGCAAAGCTGAATAAACACTCAACATCGGTACTGTGCTGATCCTAGGCTAGACCGTACTAGAGACGCGAGCCTAAAACACCAACGAAAGCACGGCGCGGCACGTAAACAACTGAGAAGCACACTCTGAATTTTTTTTTTGCGATGCGGGACTGCGGTGGCTGAAAAAGTGCGAAAAAATCACTATGGTGGCGAACGTCTCAAAATGAGTTTCTGGACCTAAGGAATGTATGGGCACGAAATTTTTTTACCCCCGAAATTTTTGGCCTAAAAACTGCTATGAAAAGTGTGCCAGACTTTTTTTTTTGCAAATCACCCCCCTTCTCTGTACGGAAAAAGTTTGATGAAATCCGACTCTAACAACTGAAAACTAATCTGGCTACAGAGAGATCAGGAACCGTACTGATGGTGGAACTCAACTCGGACTCGTGAGACGTGGTGGTGTATATGGACTCTGGTGGCGGAACGTGGTGGTGTATCTGGACTCGGATTAGCGGAACGTGGTAGGATGACTACTTGTGCGGCGGCGACGTGGAAAACTGTGATCAGAACTCGAAACTCTAAGGGAACTAGACGCTAAGATCAGCAACTTGACACAACGATGCAACCGTAAATTCAACAAAGCAAGTACTGAAAAGAAAACTGGACAAAGGCTAGGACTGTCTTGGGACGTGATGATCTAACCCTAATTTTTTTTTGTTGGCTTTTTCGTGGACTGTAGGTATGAAGAACAGAACCAATCTAGACTATGAAAACTGGTAAATCTCACCGAGCAACCTGGAAATCTGATACCACTTGATAGAGGCGAAGGTGTCCCGTTGTTTCGATGAGATGATGGAGATCGATTTTGGTGGAGTAGACTTTCACGACCCGACTACGAACGTGCGAAGACGTTGCGCCTTAGCAATCGCTAAACCAACTCCGAGAGGTTATTGATCCCGCGGATGCACGATCAACCTGACCACGAAGGTCAATTCCTACAAGCAATCGAAGAACAAGCACGAACTAAGAATTGCAATCTGGATATTGCGAATATAAGATGAAAGATTAACAGAAGTTGGGGTTCCAATGCGGTCTTGGCCTGGTCGGACGACACAAACGAAGAACTCGAAGTTGCGGCTATGGCTAACTTAAATCTCATTAAAACCCAAGTCTAAACGACGCCCTAAGGGCTGTATATATGGGGGAACAGAGGGGATTTTCGTGACCCCTTGGAGGTGGGGCCCGAAAACAACCCTAACTCGGTTTCCCCACATATACGGACTCTAAAAACAGCCTATAATGTGGTATTTCGAAATTACATGGGCCCAGCCCAATATTAAGGTGACGCAGCACCTATAATTGCTCTTGGACGAAAATAATGAAGTGGCATCTCGTGTATTTCGTCCAAGCCTTCATGCATGCCTTATGGTGGCTTCAAAGTGCGAAAATCCCCACCGGAAGCTCCATTGTTATTTCCCGCGCGCGCACCTTCTTCTCCATGCTTGATCCCGCTCCAATGACCGTCCTTCTTGTCCATGCTAGGTCCTTCATTCATAAGCAAAACAAAAGTATCTAATTTAGGCAGCATCATATGTTCATGAACATTAGAAGGATTCGCAAGAAACGAAAGTACCTGATAATTTAGTTGACGTGCACGTGCTCTAGTAACTGGTCCAGTATGTGTAGTTGGTGAAGATGTGGGTGTAACATTAGTAGAGATGTCCTCATCAAGTTCCCTTAGAGTTTCAAGTTCTGATCACAGTTTGTCACGCCGCCGCCGCACAGTAGTACACCACCACGTTCCGCCAATCTGAGTCCAGAAACACCACCACGTTCCGCCAACCCGAGTCCATATACACCACCACGACCTACCAATCCGAGTTGAGTTCCATCACCCAATCGGTTTGTGATCTCTCCGTAGCCAGATTAGTTTGAGTTGATTAGAGTCGGATTTCACCAATCTTTGTCGTACGTAGAAGAGGGTGATTAGAGTCTGGCACGCTTTCCAGAGCAGTTTTTAGGCCAAAAATTTCAGGGGTGAAAAATTTCGTGCCCATACCTTCCTTAGGTCCAGAAACTCATTTTGAGACGTTCGCCACCATAGTTATCTTTTCGCACTTTTTCAGCCACCGCAGTCCCGCATCCCAAAAAAAAAGCGCAAAAAAAAAGAGAGAGAAAAAAAATTCAGAGTGTGCTTCTCAGTTGTTTACGTGCCGCGCCGTGCTTTCGTTGGTGTTTTAGGCTCGCGTCTCTAGTACGGTCTAGCCTAGGATCAGCACAGTACCGACGTTGAGTGTTTATTCAGCTTTGCATCTCTGTTTTGATTACTGTTGAGTTTTTCCTACCATACTTGTCAGCCTTCCTACAGCTCCACATATATTCTACATCGTGCGTTTGACACCTCCTGGCCATCGCTCCACCATATCTCTGAGAGTTTTGACCCGTTGGTTGTACATCACCACCTGCTGCTAGGTAAGAATCGGTAAGAACGAAAGAAAAGCTTGACGGATTTGTGCTTTCCACCATCCCACATCCCATTAGTAGAAGTAGGATCATATTCCTATGTGTTTTCTATTTCTGCTAACCATGCCAGGATCACATGATGAAGTGGCGCGGGATGCACCCGATTGGGAGAACATGACTTTGATGTGGTGCCTATGACAGTTTGCCTTTTCATATTGGGTCGGCCGTGGTTATATGACCGCCATGTACAAAACAATGGGCGAGCCAATACATATCATTTGGAGTTCAAGGGTAGGAAAATTACTCTCCATCCTATCTCCCCACAACAAATTGTGAATGAGTCTCGTCAGAAAGTAGAGCTGAATTTAGGACCTACATGAGAGAACAATGTAATAGCTGTGAGTGATAATATAACGAAAAGTGTGAGAGAGACTAGTTTGCTTACATTAGCCACCAAAGAAGACATGAGAGAATTTAGTGAGAATCCTACAGCCATGCCACTTGTGCTTATGTACAAAGGCGCGGTTTTTCTTTCTAATAATAATCATCCTCTTTCTCCTAGTGTGTCTACTATTTTGCAGGATTATGATGTTGTGTTTCCAACGGAGGTTCCAGCGGGATTACCACCCTTGCGTGGTATTGAGCACCAAATTGATCTTATTCCGGGTGCTACTCTTCCCAACCGGGAACCATACATGACCAATCCCCAAGAGACGAAGTAAATTCAGCAACAAGTGCAAGCGATTTTGGACAAAGGGTATATTCGTGTGAGTCTTAGCCCTCGTGTTGTTCCTGTTATTTTGGTTCCTAAAAAAGATGGTACATGGTTTATGTGCGTAGATTGTAGAGCTATAAATAATATCACTATTCAATATCGCCATCCTATTCCACGTTTAGAGGATATGCTTGATGAATTGAGTGGTGCTTTTATTTTCCCTCAAATTGATTTACGTAGTGGATACCATCAAATTATGAGTGGTTAGTTATGCCTTTTGGTCTTACTAATGCTCCTACTACTTTCATGAGATTAATGAACCATGTTTTCAGAGATTTTATTGGACGTTTTGTGGTTGTGTATTTTGATGATATACTTATTTACAACCGCACTGAATTTGAACATGCTGATCATATTAGACAAGTTTTGCAAGTGTTGCGTGATGCTAAATTATAACCTAATCATGAGAAGTGCACTTTTGCAAAAGATAATGATGAGGACATCCCTACTAATGTTACACCCATACCCTCACCAACTACACATACTGGACCAGTTACTAGAGCACGTGCACGTCAACTAAATTATCAAGTACTTTCGTTTCTTGCGAATCCTTCTATTGTTCATGAACATATGATGCTGCCTAAATTAGATACTTTTGTTTTGCTTATGAATGAAGGACCTAGCATGGACAAGAAGGATGGTCATTGGAGCGGGATCAAGAATGGAGAAGAAGGTGTGCGCGGGGGAAAGTACAGTGGAGCTTCCAGTGGGGATTTTCGCACGTTGAAGCCACCATAAGGCATGCATGAAGGCTTGGACGGAATACACGAGATGCCACTTCATTATTTTCGTCCAAGAGCAATTATAGGTGCTGCGTCACCTTAATATTGGGCTGGGTCCATGTAATTTCGAAATACCACATTATAGGCAGTTTTTAGAGTCCGTATGTGTGGGGAAACCGAGTTAGGGTTGTTTTCGGACCCCACCTCCAAGGGGTCACGAAAATCCCCTCTGTTCCCCCATATATACAGCCCTTAGGGCGTCGTTTAGACTTGGGTTTTAATTAGATTAAAGTTAGCCATAGCCGCAACTTCGAGCTCTCCGTTTGTGTCATCCGACCAGGCCAAGACCTCATTGGAACCCCAACTTTCGTAATCATTCATCTTATATTCGCAATATCCAGATTGCAATTCTTAGTTCTTGCTTGTTCTTCGATTGCTTGCAGGAATTAGACCTTCGTGGTCAGGTTGATGGTGCATCCGCGGGATCAATAACCTCTCGGAGTTGGTTTAGCGATCGCTAAGGCGCAACGTCTTCGCACGTTCGTAGTCGGGTCGTGAAAGTCTACTCCACCAAAAATCGATCTCCATCATCTCATCGAAACATCGGGACACCTTCGCCTCTATCAAGTGGTATCAGATTTCCAGGTTGCTCGGTGAGATTTACCAGTTTTCATAGTCTAGATTGGTTCTGTTCTTCATACCTACAGTCCACGAAAAAGCCAACAAAAAAAAATTAGGGTTAGATCATCACGTCCCAAGACAGTCCTAGCCTTTGTCCAGTTTTCTTTTCAGTACTTGCTTTGTTGAATTTACGGTTGCATCGTTGTGTCAAGTTGCTGATCTTAGCGTCTAGTTCCCTTAGAGTTTCGAGTTCCGATCACAGTTTTCCACGTCGCCGACGCACAAGTAGTCATCCTACCACGTTCCGCTAATCCGAGTCCAGATACACCACCACGTTCCGCCAAGCAGAGTCCATATACACCAGCACGTCTCACGAGTCCGAGTTGAGTTCCACCATCAGTACGGTTCCTGATATCTCCGTAGCCAGAATAGTTTTGAGTTGATTAGAGTCGGATTTCACCAATCTTTTGTCGTACGTAGAAGAGGGTGATTTCCAAAAAAAAAAAAAAAAAAAAAATTCAGAGCAGTTTTTAGGCCAAAATTTTCAGGGGTAAAAAAATTTCGTGCCCATACGTTCCTTACGTCCAGAAACTCGTTTTGAGACGTTCGCCACCATAGTGTTTTTTTTCGCACTTTTTCAGCCACCGCAGTCCCGCATCGCAAAAAAAAAAAAAAAAGAGAAAAAAAAAGAGAGAAAATAAAAAATTCAGAGTGTGCTTCACAGTTGTTACGTGCCGCGCCGTGCTTTCGTTGGTGTTTTAGGCTCGCGTCTCTAGTACGGTCTAGCCAAGGATCAGCACAGTACCGACGTTGAGTGTTTATTCAGCTTTGCATCTCTGTTTTGATTACTGTTGATCTTTTTGCTACCATATTTGTCAAGCCTACCTACAGCTCCACATATATCCTACATCGTGCGTTTTGACACCTCCTGGCCATCGCTCTACCATATCTCTGAGAGTTTTGACCCGTTGGTTGTACATCACCACCTGCTGCTAGGTAAGAATCGGTAAGAACGTAAGAAAAGCTTGACGGATTTGTGCTTTCCACCACCCCACATCCATCCCATTAGTAGAAGTAGGATCATATTCCTGTGTGTTTTCTATTTCTGCTAACCATGCCAGGATCACATGATGAAGTGGCGCGGGATGCACCCGATTGGGAGAACATGACAAACAAGGAGCTACATGATAAATTTGCACAAATGATGTCTGAACAGGTGAATGACATCGAGACCAGATTTACAGAGGCAATTGATGGCGTGGAAAAGATGATCGACACCAAGCTCGACGCCAAGTTTACTGAGTTGATCGCACGCCTACCTACACAGCCTGCTGCCGCTCCAGCACAGCCACAACCACCGCCACTAGCACGTGCACGACGTATTCTGTTTCCGAGAGGACAAGCTGCTGGTATTGGTGCTCCTCCTGCTGCTGCAGTACCTGCTGCTGCTGCTTCTGACGTCAGCCAGGACGACAACTATGAGGGTGATTATGAGGAGGAGGTGGAACAGGAAGCGGCCTATGAACAGCCAGCTGGACGTCCACGTCCCAACATTCGCCACGGTCGACACCAACCACCCCCTCAGGTACGTGATGATGAACATGTGCCTAAACTGAAATTGAATCTTAAGCCGTTTGAGGGTAGATATATTCCTGATGCTTATCTTACAATATCTTTACATGTTTACAATATCCTGAGAATAGACGTGTTACTGCTGCAGTTTGTGAATTCACGGGATTTGCATCTATTTGGTGGTCTGAACATTGTAGATTGCATGCTAATAATATTCCAACTACTTGGGCTTCTTTAAAAGATGCTATGCGTACTCGCTGGGTTCCTCCTTATTATCAACGTGAATTGTTACAAAAATTACAGCGTTTGAGACAAGGAAAAAATTCTGTAGAGGAATATTATCAAGAATTACAAACTGGATTGATTAGATGTGGCCTAGTAGAGGATAATGAAGCTATGCTTGCACGTTTTATGGGTGGTTTAAACAGGGAGATACAAACTATTCTAGAATACAAGGACTTTGCTACTATCACTCATTTGTTTCATCTTGCTTGTAAAGCTGAACGTGAAGTGCAGGATCGACAGGCCGCTATGATACCTAACTTTTCTGCAGGACGAAATACATCATGGACATCGCGTGGAGCTTCTACATCCACACGTCCTGCTGCACCACCATCTACTTCAGCCGCTCATTCTTACAGGGAGCCACCAAAACAGCCAGCGCCACCATTCAAGGGTGCACAGAGTGGTCCAGCGGCGAGTTCTTCTTCATCCATGGCTTCCACAGGGCAAACACGAGATCGTGATATTAAATGTCGCAGGTGCCAAGGTGGAGGTCACTTCGCAAAAGACTGTCCCTCCAAGCGTGTGATGACTATTACGGCGGATGGTGGGTATGAGTCAGCGAGTGACTATGATGAGGAGACTTTAGTTCTCATTGCTCATGAGGAACAGGGTGCCCATGATGATGCTCATGATATAGAGTATATGGCTCCTGATGATGCAGATAAATATGCTAGTTTGGTTGCTCAACGTGTGTTAAGTGTGCATGTAACGAAGGCCGAGCAAAACCAGAGGCATAATTTGTTCCACACAAAGGGAGTGGTGAAAGAACGTTCGGTTCGCATCATCATTGACAGAGGGAGTTGCAAAAACTTGGCTAGCATGGAGTTGGTGGAGAAGCTATCTCTCACCACAAGACCACACCCCCATCCGTACTATATTCAGTGGTTTAACAATAGTGGTAAGATTAAGGTAACGCGTTCTGTTCGTGTGCACTTTAGCATTGCTGCATATGCTGATTATGTTGATTGTGATGTGGTACCCATGCAAGCATGCTATCTTTTACTTGGTAGACCATGGCAATTTGATAGGAAAGTTGTACACCATGGTAGGACCAATCAGTTTACTCTGGTCCATCAGGATAAAAATATTGCTTTACTTCCTATGTCTCCTGAACAAATTGTGAAAGATGATCTTGCTAGAGCTAGTAAAGCTAAACAGGAGAAAAATAAGAGTGAAAATGAGATAGCAGCTAAAGAATTTGAGCAACAACATAAGACTAATAGCAAATCTTCTTCTGTTGTTTCTAATGGAATTAAATTGACTAGTCCAACTTTGCTTGCTACTAAGGTTGATATTTCAGATTTGGATGTTAGTCAATATGTGTGCTATCCTTTTGTGTGCAAAGAAGCTTTGTTTTCATTTGAGGAATTGCCTCCTTCTTTGCCTCCTGTTGTCACTGACCTTTTGCAGGAATTTATTGACGTCTTTCCACAAGACGTACCACCGGGATTACCACCTATTCGAGGGATTGAGCATCAGATTGACTTAATTCCCGGTGCTTCGCTGCCCAACCGTGCGCCATACCGTACCAATCCGGAGGAGACGAAGGAGATTCAGCGTCAAGTACAAGAGCTACTCGACAAAGGTTACATACGTGAATCCCTTAGTCCTTGTGCTGTTCCTGTTATATTAGTGTCGAAAAAGGATGGAACATGGCGTATGTGTGTTGATTGTCGAGCCATTAATAATATTACTATTCGTTATCGTCATCCTATTCCTAGGTTAGATGATATGCTTGATGAATTAAGTGGCTCTACCATGTTTTCCAAAGTTGATTTGCGTAGTGGATACCATCAAATTCGCATGAAATTAGGAGATGAATGGAAAACGGCTTTTAAAACTAAGTTTGGCTTATATGAGTGGTTAGTCATGCCTTTTGGGTTAACTAATGCACCTAGCACTTTCATGAGATTAATGAACGAGGTTTTACGTGCTTTCATTGGACGTTTTGTGGTAGTCTATTTTGATGATATACTGATTTATAGCAAATCTTTGGAGGAACATTTGGATCATTTACGTGCTGTTTTTATTGCTCTACGTAATGCACGTTTATTTGGTAACCTTGGGAAGTGCACCTTTTGCACCGACCGAGTATCGTTTCTTGGCTATGTTGTTACTCCGCAGGGAATTGAAGTTGATAAAGCCAAGATCGAGGCGATTGAGAGTTGGCCGCAGCCCAAAACGGTCACACAAGTGAGGAGTTTTCTTGGCCTCGCTGGATTCTATAGGCGTTTTGTGAGAGATTTCAGCACCATTGCTGCACCTCTCAATGAGCTTACACGCAAGGATGTGCCTTTTACTTGGGGTACCGCACAGGAAGAAGCCTTCACGGTATTGAAAGATAAGTTAACACATGCTCCTTTGCTCCAACTTCCTGATTTTAATAAGACTTTTGAGCTTGAATGCGATGCTAGTGGTATTGGTTTGGGAGGTGTGTTATTACAAGATGCTAAACCTGTTGCATACTTTTCTGAAAAATTGAGTGGGCCTAGTCTGAACTATTCTACTTATGATAAGGAATTATATGCTCTTGTTCGGACATTAGAAACTTGGCAACATTATTTATGGCCCAAAGAATTTGTTATACATTCTGATCATGAATCTTTGAAACACATAAGAAGTCAAGCAAAACTTAATCGTAGACATGCTAAGTGGGTTGAATTTATTGAGACTTTCCCTTATGTCATTAAACACAAGAAGGGGAAAGATAATATTATTGCTGATGCTTTGTCTCGTCGTTATACTATGCTTTCACAACTTGACTTCAAGATATTCGGTTTAGAGACAATCAAAGATCAATATGTACATGATGCGGAATTTAAAGATGTTTTGCAGAATTGTAGAGAGGGTAGAACATGGAACAAGTTTGTGCTTAATGATGGGTTTGTGTTCCGTTCTAACAAGCTATGCATTCCAGCTAGCTCTATTCGTCTTTTGTTGTTGCAGGAGGCGCATGGAGGAGGATTAATGGGACATTTTGGCGTGAAGAAGACGGAGGACGTACTTGCTACACATTTCTTTTGGCCAAAGATGAGACGGGGTGTTGAGCGTTTTGTTGCTCGCTGTACTACATGTCCAAAAGCTAAGTCACGACTCAATCCTCATGGTTTATACATGCCTTTACCTGTACCTAGTGTTCCGTGGGAGGACATATCCATGGACTTTGTTTTAGGCTTGCCTCGAACAAAGAAGGGGAGGGATAGCATATTTGTTGTCGTGGATAGATTTTCTAAGATGGCACATTTTATACCATGTCATAAAAGCGATGATGCTGCTAATGTTGCTGATTTATTCTTTCGAGAGATTATTCGCTTACATGGTGTGCCCAATACTATTGTCTCGGATCGTGATACTAAGTTTCTTAGCCATTTTTGGAGATGCTTATGGGCTAAGTTGGGGACTAAACTACTTTTTAGTACTACATGTCATCCCCAAACTGATGGACAAACTGAAGTAGTCAATAGGACTTTGTCTACTATGCTTAAGGCTGTTTTAAAGAGTAACTTAAAAATGTGGGAAGAATGTTTACCTCATATTGAATTTGCTTATAATCGTTCATTTCATTCTACCACTAAAATGTGCCCTTTTGAGATTGTTTATGGTTTTCTACCTCGTGCAGCTATTGATTTGCTTCCTCTTCCATCTTCGGAGAAGGTTAATTTTGATGCTAAGCAACGTGCTGAATTGATATTAAAAATGCATGAGTTAACTAAAGAAAACATTGAGAAAATGAATGCTAGATACAAGCTTGCTGGTGATAAGGGTAGAAAGCATGTTGTGTTTGAACCAGGAGATCTTGTTTGGTTACATCTACGTAAAGATAGGTTTCCTGATTTGCGCAAGTCTAAGTTAATGCCACGAGCTGATGGTCCCTTTAAGGTTTTACAGAAAATTAACGATAATGCATATAAACTTGAGCTACCTGCAGATTTTGGGGTTAGTCCCACATTTAACATTGCAGATTTGAAACCTTATTTGGGAGAAGATAATGAGCTTCCGTCGAGGACGACTTCAATTCAAGAAGGAGAGGATGATGAGGACATCTCTACTAATGTTACACCCACATCTTCACCAACTACACATACGAGACCAGTTACTAGAGCACGTGCACGTCAACTAAATTATCAGGTACTTTCGTTTCTTGCGAATCCTTCTAATGTTCATGAACATATGATGCTGCCTAAATTAGATACTTTTGTTTTGCTTATGAATGAAGGACCTAGCATGGACAAGAAGGACGGTCATTGGAGCGGGATCAAGCATGGAGAAGAAGGTGCGCGCGCGGGAAAGAACAATGGAGCTTCCAGTGGGGATTTTCGCACTTTGAAGCCACCATAAGGCATGCATGAAGGCTTGGACGAAATACACGAGATGCCACTTCATTATTTTCGTCCAAGAGCAATTATAGGTGCTGCGTCACCTTAATATTGGGCTGGGCCCATGTAATTTCGAAATACCACATTATAGGCTGTTTTTAGAGTCCGTATGTGTGGGGAAACCGAGTTAGGGTTGTTTTCGGACCCCACCTCCAAGGGGTCACGAAAATCCCCTCTGTTCCCCCATATATACAGCCCTTAGGGCATCGTTTAGACTTGGGTTTTAATTAGATTTAAGTTAGCCATAGCCGCAACTTCGAGCTCTTCGTTTGTGTCATCCGACCAGGCCAAGACCTCATTGGAACCCCAACTTTCGTAATCATTCATCTTATGTTCGAAATATCCAGATTGCAATTCTCAGTTCTTGCTTGTTCTTCGATTGCTTGCAGGAATTAGACCTTCGTGGTCAGGTTGATCGTGCATCCGCGGGATCAATAACCTCTCGGAGTTGGTTTAGCGATCTCTAAGGCGCAACGTCTTCGCACGTTCGTAGTCGGATCGTGAAAGTCGCCTCCACCATAATCGATCTCCACCATCTCATCGAAACATCGGGACACCTTCGCCTCTATCATCGAGGACGAAAGCTTTTACGAAAAATACATCAGAAATCCGACAGCTTCCGGAATTAGGATGCCCCGAGTACAGAAGGGTTTTGCGTTATAACTATCGGAATTCCGACGTCCACCGGACGTTCGATGGTCCCGACGGACGTCCGGTACCCACCAGACGTCCGACACTGCATGCACGCAAATTTCAGGGTTGCGGCCCTTGTATCCAACTCTGGGCCCCCTAGCTTATAAATATCTAGCCCCAGCGTGTTTTAGGGTTAGACCCCATTTAGATAAACCCTAGTTCTAGAGAATTGTTCAAAGCATTCATCTTGAATCATATACTTCAATTGGTATCGATCTGAAGTGTTGCTACTGCAAGTTCTGTGTGATCTGTTGTTCCACTGGGAATTAGTAGATTGCAAATTACCGTCTCGTGGTCGACGGCTACGTTGCGCAAGTGTGTGAAGTTGTGAATATCCAAAGGGTAGAGAGTTGTCACATTGGCAATAGGGATGTAGCAAGGAGAGTTCATCGGCTACATACAAGTTATCTCATATCGCCCTCATATTCACCGTATGCTTACTGAGAAGGTCGGGCCACCCCATATCATATTGGTATCAGATTTCCAGTGTTACCTCGGTAAGCATCCACCAAATCCATCCTTTAGATTGATTTTGTTTTCATCCTATCCAGAAAAAGCCATAAAAAATATTAGTGTTTCTAGTTTTTCCATAGCTTAGATTGCATCGAAGTCATTGTTTAAGATTGATTTTTCGTTGTGTTCTTTCCCCGAAAATTCTCCACGGTGCGACATATTGTGGCCTAAAGAGACAGTTTTTACTGTAGCAATTTCGACAAGTGTGGAAAAGAGTCAGAAAAATCAAAAAAAGGAGAAAAAGAGAAAGATTAAAAAAAGAGAGAAAGAAGAGTTCTCATAGAGTGCAAAGAGTTACACAAGTGCTAGAAGGGAAATATCAACGTGGTGACCTTTTTGAGAGGCCTAAATTACTTTTTTCTCCACTGTGTGAGTTTTTCCTTGGGTTTGCATCACACGATCAGCACTAGGACTTGACTTCGGTGTAGTTAGGGTGCCATACCTATAGCTCCACCACATATATACTGCTTTGTCGTGTGTTCACTCTTTTAATCGGATATTCACTTCATCACATCCGTGCACTAGTCCTCCATCCGAACGGGTACGCTTTACTATTCACTTTGGAACGGTAAGATTCACCTTTTCTTGTCAGTTTTGACTGAGTTGTGAGTGTCCACCAAAAGATTTTGATTTAGTGCACTAACCTACTAATCATGTCTCAAAAGTGGTTTTTGATGTGATGCAGAAACAGGATAAGGATACGCTTGTTACTTGGGATGCATATGAAGGTCTCCGAGATCATTTGACCAACAAGATTGATACATCCATAGAACCTCTTATTACTGATCCGCAAGAGGCTAATATGAAGTTCGATAGTACGCAAGCTTCCGTCACTGCTTTGCAAACGCAAGTTACTGGAGCTCAAACAAGCATCCAACAATTGACAACAGCGATCAATGCTATGTGGATTCCAGTCCCCCAACGCCAACTTGAAGGCAATGAAGATGATGGTAGTGTCCAGGACGAAAATGATGTTGTGAGGGGCGCTAATGGCCGTGGCCGTGGTGTTCTCGGACATATTCGCCAACCGCAACTTGGTCTTGGTGCGCTGCGTATACCACTTTAGGACGATGATGGTTTGGGCAAGCCCAAATTCTCTATTCCAAAATTTGAAGGCTCCACGGATGTGGAAGAATATCTCACTTGGGAGCTCAAGATTGAGAAACTATGGCGCTTACATGACTATACTGAAGATAGGAAGATCAAGCTTGCTTCCTCGGAATTTGATGGGTATGCTTTGCGATGGTGGGATGGAGTCATGAGTGACATACAAGAGGCCTATGAGATGCCTATTCGTACATGGCGTGATATGCGAGCAACCATGCGAGCTCATTTTATTCCCACAAATTATTTACGGACTGTCTTTGGTAAATTGCAACAATTGAAGCAAGGCACGATGTCCATTGATGCATATTATATGGAGATGGAGATGTTGTTGCAATGTGCACAAGTTCGAAAATCTATTGAGATGGCTATGCAATGTTTTCTCCATGGATTAAAATTTCAGATCAGGGGTATTGTTCGGCATCACCAATACACTAATATGAATGAGCTCTTACATCATGCCAGAGAGGCAGAGTCACAACTAGCCGAAGAGGCCCAGATAAAATCCAGATACTCATCCTCTAGCAGGTTTTCTTCTAGGACGCCGTATTCCGCGCCTATGGAGAGAAATGGTCCTAACAACCGTACTTCTTCTTCATACTCCAAACCAGCCTCCAATGTTTCTATTGAGAAGAAGCCAGCTGCCCCTAGTGCAGGCTCCAATATGTCTACAACTCATACTCGAGAGATGACTTGTCACGCTTGTGGTAATCTTGTCCACTTCAAGAGAGATTGCCCAAACAGAAAGGTCATGTTCATTAATGAGGACACCGACGAGTATGAAACTGGTGATGATGAAGACCCATCCATAGTCGATGACGAGGGATACAACAGTGAAGAAGGCATGGATGTTTTTCCGTCGCCTGCTCCTACTATTGTTGTGTCACAGCGTGCACTCACTGTGCAACCACAAAATGACTCTCAGCACTGCAATTTGTTAGAAACAAAAGCATTAGTTGGCTCCAACAAAGCTTGCAAAGTGAACATAGATGGAGGTAGCTTCCGCAACCTCGCAAGCAAGGAGTTATGTGCCAAGCTAAATCTGAAATATTTACCCCACCCAAATCCATATTATGTCCATTGGTTGAGTGATAGTGGTGAGATGAAAGTATATCACATGGTGCTCGTGAATTTCGAGATAGGCCCCTACCAGTATTCCATTGATTTTGATGTGGTGCCTATGACAGTTTGCCTTTTCATATTGGGTCGGCCGTGGTTATATGACCGCCATGTACAAAACAATGGGCGAGCCAATACATATCATTTGGAGTTCAAGGGTAGGAAAATTACTCTCCATCCTATCTCCCCACAACAAATTGTGAATGAGTCTCGTCAGAAAGTAGAGCTGAATTTAGGACCTACATGAGAGAACAATGTAATAGCTGTGAGTGATAATATAACGAAAAGTGTGAGAGAGACTAGTTTGCTTACATTAGCCACCAAAGAAGACATGAGAGAATTTAGTGAGAATCCTACAGCCATGCCACTTGTGCTTATGTACAAAGGCGCGGTTTTTCTTTCTAATAATAATCATCCTCTTTCTCCTAGTGTGTCTACTATTTTGCAGGATTATGATGTTGTGTTTCCAACGGAGGTTCCAGCGGGATTACCACCCTTGCGTGGTATTGAGCACCAAATTGATCTTATTCCGGGTGCTACTCTTCCCAACCGGGAACCATACATGACCAATCCCCAAGAGACGAAGTAAATTCAGCAACAAGTGCAAGCGATTTTGGACAAAGGGTATATTCGTGTGAGTCTTAGCCCTCGTGTTGTTCCTGTTATTTTGGTTCCTAAAAAAGATGGTACATGGTTTATGTGCGTAGATTGTAGAGCTATAAATAATATCACTATTCAATATCGCCATCCTATTCCACGTTTAGAGGATATGCTTGATGAATTGAGTGGTGCTGTTATCTTCCCTCAAATTGATTTACGTAGTGGATACCATCAAATTATGAGTGGTTAGTTATGCCTTTTGGTCTTACTAATGCTCCTACTACTTTCATGAGATTAATGAACCATGTTTTCAGAGATTTTATTGGACGTTTTGTGGTTGTGTATTTTGATGATATACTTATTTACAGCCGCACTGAATTTGAACATGCTGATCATATTAGACAAGTTTTGCAAGTGTTGCGTGATGCTAAATTATAACCTAATCATGAGAAGTGCACTTTTGCAAAAGATAATGATGAGGACATCCCTACTAATGTTACACCCATACCCTCACCAACTACACATACTGGACCAGTTACTAGAGCACGTGCACGTCAACTAAATTATCAAGTACTTTCGTTTCTTGCGAATCCTTCTATTGTTCATGAACATATGATGCTGCCTAAATTAGATACTTTTGTTTTGCTTATGAATGAAGGACCTAGCATGGACAAGAAGGATGGTCATTGGAGCGGGATCAAGAATGGAGAAGAAGGTGTGCGCGGGGGAAAGTACAGTGGAGCTTCCAGTGGGGATTTTCGCACGTTGAAGCCACCATAAGGCATGCATGAAGGCTTGGACGGAATACACGAGATGCCACTTCATTATTTTCGTCCAAGAGCAATTATAGGTGCTGCGTCACCTTAATATTGGGCTGGGTCCATGTAATTTCGAAATACCACATTATAGGCAGTTTTTAGAGTCCGTATGTGTGGGGAAACCGAGTTAGGGTTGTTTTCGGACCCCACCTCCAAGGGGTCACGAAAATCCCCTCTGTTCCCCCATATATACAGCCCTTAGGGCGTCGTTTAGACTTGGGTTTTAATTAGATTAAAGTTAGCCATAGCCGCAACTTCGAGCTCTCCGTTTGTGTCATCCGACCAGGCCAAGACCTCATTGGAACCCCAACTTTCGTAATCATTCATCTTATATTCGCAATATCCAGATTGCAATTCTTAGTTCTTGCTTGTTCTTCGATTGCTTGCAGGAATTAGACCTTCGTGGTCAGGTTGATGGTGCATCCGCGGGATCAATAACCTCTCGGAGTTGGTTTAGCGATCGCTAAGGCGCAACGTCTTCGCACGTTCGTAGTCGGGTCGTGAAAGTCTACTCCACCAAAAATCGATCTCCATCATCTCATCGAAACATCGGGACACCTTCGCCTCTATCAAGTGGTATCAGATTTCCAGGTTGCTCGGTGAGATTTACCAGTTTTCATAGTCTAGATTGGTTCTGTTCTTCATACCTACAGTCCACGAAAAAGCCAACAAAAAAAAATTAGGGTTAGATCATCACGTCCCAAGACAGTCCTAGCCTTTGTCCAGTTTTCTTTTCAGTACTTGCTTTGTTGAATTTACGGTTGCATCGTTGTGTCAAGTTGCTGATCTTAGCGTCTAGTTCCCTTAGAGTTTCGAGTTCCGATCACAGTTTTCCACGTCGCCGCCGCACAAGTAGTCATCCTACCACGTTCCGCTAATCCGAGTCCAGATACACCACCACGTTCCGCCAAGCAGAGTCCATATACACCAGCACGTCTCACGAGTCCGAGTTGAGTTTCACCATCAGTACGGTTCCTGATATCTCCGTAGCCAGAATAGTTTTGAGTTGATTAGAGTCGGATTTCACCAATCTTTTGTCGTACGTAGAAGAGGGTGATTTCCAAAAAAAAAAAAAAAAAAAAAAATTCAGAGCAGTTTTTAGGCCAAAATTTTCAGGGGTAAAAAAATTTCGTGCCCATACGTTCCTTACGTCCAGAAACTCGTTTTGAGACGTTCGCCACCATAGTGTTTTTTTTCGCACTTTTTCAGCCACCGCAGTCCCGCATCGCAAAAAAAAAAAAAGAGAAAAAAAAAAGAGAGAAAATAAAAAATTCAGAGTGTGCTTCACAGTTGTTACGTGCCGCGCCGTGCTTTCGTTGGTGTTTTAGGCTCGCGTCTCTAGTACGGTCTAGCCAAGGATCAGCACAGTACCGACGTTGAGTGTTTATTCAGCTTTGCATCTCTGTTTTGATTACTGTTGATCTTTTTGCTACCATATTTGTCAAGCCTACCTACAGCTCCACATATATCCTACATCGTGCGTTTTGACACCTCCTGGCCATCGCTCTACCATATCTCTGAGAGTTTTGACCCGTTGGTTGTACATCACCACCTGCTGCTAGGTAAGAATCGGTAAGAACGTAAGAAAAGCTTGACGGATTTGTGCTTTCCACCACCCCACATCCATCCCATTAGTAGAAGTAGGATCATATTCCTGTGTGTTTTCTATTTCTGCTAACCATGCCAGGATCACATGATGAAGTGGCGCGGGATGCACCCGATTGGGAGAACATGACAAACAAGGAGCTACATGATAAATTTGCACAAATGATGTCTGAACAGGTGAATGACATCGAGACCAGATTTACAGAGGCAATTGATGGCGTGGAAAAGATGATCGACACCAAGCTCGACGCCAAGTTTACTGAGTTGATCGCACGCCTACCTTCAGCACAGCCACAGCCACCGCCACTACCCCGTGCACGACGTATTCTGTTTCCGCGAGGACAAGCTGCTGGTATTGGTGCTCCTCCTGCTGCTGCAGTTGCTGCTACTGCTGCTGCTGCTGCTTCTGACGTCGTCCAGGACGACAACTACGAGGGTGATTACGAGGAGGAGGTGGAACAGGAAGCGGCCTATGAGCAGCCAGCTGGACGTCCACGTCCCAACATTCGCCACGGTCGACACCAACCACCCCCTCAGGTACGCGATGATAAACACGTGCCTAAACTTAAATTGAATCTTAAGCCGTTTGAGGGTAGATATATTCCTGATGCTTATCTTACTTGGGAGTTAGAAACTGAACAACGTTTTACATGTTTACAATATCCTGAGAATAGACGTGTTACTGCTGCTGTTTGTGAATTCACAGGCTTTGCATCTATTTGGTGGTCTGAACATTGTAGATTGCATGCTAATAATATTCCAACTACTTGGGCTGCTTTAAAAGATGCTATGCGTACTCGCTGGGTTCCTCCTTATTATCAACGTGAATTGTTACAAAAATTACAGCGTTTGAGACAAGGAAAAAATTCTGTAGAGGAATATTATCAAGAATTACAAACTGGATTGATTAGATGTGGCCTAGTAGAGGATAATGAAGCTATGCTTGCACGTTTTATGGGTGGCTTAAACAGGGAGATACAAACTATTCTAGAATACAAGGACTTTGCTACTATCACTCGTTTGTTTCATCTTGCTTGTAAAGCTGAACGTGAAGTGGAGGATCGACAGGCCGCTACAAGACCTAACTTTTCTGCAGGACGAAATACATCATGGACATCGCGTGGAGCTTCTACATCCACACGTCCTGCTGCGCCACCATCTACTTCAGCCGCTCATTCTTACAGGGAGCCACCAAAACAGCCAGCGCCACCATTCAAGGGTGCACAGAGTGGTCCGGCGGCGAGTTCTTCTTCATCCATGGCGTCCACAGGGCAAACACGAGATCGTGATATTAAATGTCGCAGGTGCCAAGGTGGAGGTCACTTCGCAAAAGACTGTCCCTCCAAGCGTGTGATGACTATTACGGCGGATGGTGGGTATGAGTCAGCGAGTGACTATGATGAGGAGACTCTAGTTCTCATTGCTCATGAGGAACAGGGTGCCCATGATGATGCTCATGATATAGAGTATATGACTCCTGATGACGCAGATAAATATGCTAGTTTGGTTGCTCAACGTGTATTAAGTGTGCAGGTAACAAAGGCCGAGCAAAACCAGAGGCATAATTTGTTCCACACAAAGGGAGTGGTGAAAGAACGTTTGGTTCGCATCATCATTGACGGAGGGAGTTGCAACAACTTGGCTAGCATGGAGTTGGTGGAGAAGCTATCTCTCACCACAAGACTACACCCCCATCCGTACTATATTCAGTGGTTTAACAATAGTGGTAAGATTAAGGTAACGCGTTCTGTTCGTGTGCACTTTAGCATTGCTGCTTATGCTGATTATATTGATTGTGATGTGGTACCCATGCAAGCATGCTCTCTTTTACTTGGTAGACCATGGCAATTTGATAGGAATGTTGTACACCATGGTAGGACAAATCAGTTTACTCTGGTTCATCAGGATAAAAATATTGCTTTACTTCCTATGTCTCCTGAACAAATTGTGAAAGATGATCTTGCTAGAGCTAGTAAAGCAAAACAGGAGAAAAATAAGAGTGAGAATGAGATAGCAGCCAAAGAATTTGAGCAACAACATAAGACTAATAGCAAATCTTCTTCTGCTGTTTCTAATGAAATTAAATTGACTAGTCCAACTTTGCTTGCTACTAAGGTTGATATTTCAGATTTGGATGTTAGTCAATATGTGTGCTATGCTTTTGTGTGCAAAGAAGCTTTGTTTTCATTTGAGGAATTGCCTCCTTCTTTGCCTCCTGTTGTCACTGACCTTTTGCAGGAGTTTATTGACGTCTTTCCACAAGACGTACCACCGGGATTACCACCTATTCGAGGGATTGAGCATCAGATTGACTTAATTCCCGGTGCTTCGTTGCCCAACCGTGCGCCATACCGTACCAATCCGGAGGAGACGAAGGAGATTCAGCGTCAAGTACAAGAGCTACTCGACAAAGGTTACATACGTGAGTCCCTTAGTCCTTGTGCTGTTCCTGTTATATTAGTGCCTAAAAAGGATGGAACATGGCGTATGTGTGTGGATTGTCGAGCCATTAATAATATTACTATTCGTTATCGTCATCCTATTCCTAGGTTAGATGATATGCTTGATGAATTAAGTGGCTCTACCATGTTTTCCAAAGTTGATTTGCGTAGTGGATACCATCAAATTCGCATGAAATTAGGAGATGAATGGAAAACGACTTTTAAAACTAAGTTTGGATTATATGAGTGGTTAGTCATGCCTTTTGGGTTAACTAATGCACCTAGCACTTTCATGAGATTCATGAACGAGGTTTTACGTGCTTTCATTGGACGATTTGTGGTAGTCTATTTTGATGATATACTGATTTATAGCAAATCTTTGGAGGAACATTTGGATCATTTACGTGCTGTTTTTATTGCTCTACGTAATGAACGTTTATTTGGTAACCTTGGGAAGTGCACCTTTTGCACCGACCGAGTATCGTTTCTTGGCTATGTTGTTACTCCACAGGGTATTGAAGTTGATACAGCCAAGATCGAGGCGATTGAGAGATTTCAGCACCATTGCTGCCCAAAACGGTCACACAAGTGCGAAGTTTTCTTGGCCTCGCTGGATTCTATAGGCGTTTTGTGAGAGATTTCAGCACCATTGCTGCCCCTCTCAATGAGCTTACACGCAAGGATGTGCCTTTTACTTGGGGTACCGCACAGGAAGAAGCTTTCACGGTATTGAAAGATAAGTTAACACATGCTCCTTTGCTCCAACTTCCTGATTTTAATAAGACTTTTGAGCTTGAATGCGATGCTAGTGGGATTGGTTTGGGAGGTGTGTTATTACAAGATGCTAAACCTGTTGCATACTTTTCTGAAAAATTGAGTGGGCCTAGTCTGAACTATTCTACTTATGATAAGGAATTATATGCTCTTGTTCGGACATTAGAAACTTGGCAACATTATTTATGGCCCAAAGAATTTGTTATACATTCTGATCATGAATCTTTGAAACACATAAGAAGTCAAGCAAAACTTAATCGTAGACATGCTAAGTGGGTTGAATTTATTGGGACTTTCCCTTATGTCATTAAACAAAAAGAAGGGGAAAGATAATATTATTGCTGATGCTTTGTCTCGTCGTTATACTATGCTTTCACAACTTGACTTCAAGATATTCGGTTTAGAGACAATCAAAGATCAATATGTAAATGATGCAGAATTTAAAGATGTATTGCAGAATTGTAGAGAGGGTAGAACATGGAACAAGTTTGTGCTTAATGATGGATTTGTGTTCCATTCTAACAAGCTATGCATTCCAGCTAGCTCTATTCGTCTTTTGTTGTTGCAGGAGGCACATGGAGGAGGATTAATGGGATACTTTGGCGTGAAGAAGACGGAGGACGTACTTGCTACACACTTCTTTTGGCCAAAGATGAGACGGGATGTTGAGCGTTTTGTTGCTCGCTGCACTACATGTCAAAAAGCTAAGTCACGACTCAATCCTCATGGTTTATACATGCCTTTACCTGTCCCTAGTGTTCCGTGGGAGGACATATCCATGGACTTTGTTTTAGTCTTGCCTCGAACAAAGAAGGGGAGGGATAGCATATTTGTTGTCGTGGATAGATTTTCTAAGATGGCACATTTTATACCATGTCATAAAAGCGATGCTGCTGCTAATGTTGCTGATTTATTCTTTCGTGAGATTATTCGCTTACATGGTGTGCCCAATACTATTGTCTCGGATCGTGATACGAAGTTTCTTAGCCATTTTTGGAGATGCTTATGGGCTAAGTTGGGGACTAAACTACTTTTTAGTACTACCTGTCATCCCCAAACTGATGGACAAACTGAAGTAGTCAATAGGACTTTGTCTACTGTGCTTAGGGCTGTTTTAAAGAGTAACTTGAACATGTGGGAAGAATGTTTACCTCATATTGAATTTGCTTATAATCGTTCATTTCATTCTACCACTAAAATGTGCCCTTTTGAGATTGTTTATGGTTTTCTACCTCGTGCGCCTATTGATTTGCTGCCTCTTCCATCTTCGGAGAAGGTTAATTTTGATGCTAAGCAACGTGCTGAATTGATATTAAAAATGCATGAGTTAACTAAAGAAAACATTGAGAAAATGAATGCTAGATACAAGCTTGCTGGTGATAAGGGTAGAAAGCATGTTGTGTTTGAACCAGGAGATCTTGTTTGGTTACATCTACGTAAAGATAGGCTTCCTGATTTGCGCAAGTCTAAGTTAATGCCACGAGCTGATGGTCCCTTTAAGGTTTTACAGAAAATTAATGATAATGCATATAAACTTGAGCTACCTGCAGATTTTGGGGTTAGTCCCACATTTAACATTGCAGATTTGAAACCTTATTTGGGAGAAGATGATGAGCTTCCGTCGAGGACGACTTCAATTCAAGAAGGGGAGGATGATGAGGACATCCCTACTAATGTTACACCCATACCCTCACCAACTACACATACTGGACCAGTTACTAGAGCACGTGCACGTCAACTAAATTATCAGGTACTTTCGTTTCTTGCGAATCCTTCTATTGTTCATGAACATATGATGCTGCCTAAATTAGATACTTTTGTTTTGCTTATGAATGAAGGACCTACCATGGACAAGAAGGATGGTCATTGGAGCGGGATCAAGAATGGAGAAGAAGGTGTGCGCGGGGGAAAGTACAGTGGAGCTTCCAGTGGGGATTTTCGCACGTTGAAGCCACCATAAGGCATGCATGAAGGCTTGGACGGAATACACGAGATGCCACTTCATTATTTTCGTCCAAGAGCAATTATAGGTGCTGCGTCACCTTAATATTGGGCTGGGTCCATGTAATTTCGAAATACCACATTATAGGCAGTTTTTAGAGTCCGTATGTGTGGGGAAACCGAGTTAGGGTTGTTTTCGGACCCCACCTCCAAGGGGTCACGAAAATCCCCTCTGTTCCCCCATATATACAGCCCTTAGGGCGTCGTTTAGACTTGGGTTTTAATTAGATTAAAGTTAGCCATAGCCGCAACTTCGAGCTCTCCGTTTGTGTCATCCGACCAGGCCAAGACCTCATTGGAACCCCAACTTTCGTAATCATTCATCTTATATTCGCAATATCCAGATTGCAATTCTTAGTTCTTGCTTGTTCTTCGATTGCTTGCAGGAATTAGACCTTCGTGGTCAGGTTGATCGTGCATCCGCGGGATCAATAACCTCTCGGAGTTGGTTTAGCGATCGCTAAGGCGCAACGTCTTCGCACGTTCGTAGTCGGGTCGTGAAAGTCTACTCCACCAAAAATCGATCTCCATCATCTCATCGAAACATCGGGACACCTTCGCCTCTATCAGATAAGGTCATATTTCTGGGATACGTTGTATCTAAGCATCGGGTAGAAGTAGTGATGAGGACATCCCTACTAATGTTACACCCATATCCTCACCAACTACACATATTGGACCAGTTACTAGAGCTCGTGCACGTCAACTAAATTATCAGGTACTTTCGTTTCTTGCGAATCCTTCTATTGTTCATGAACATATGATACTGCCTAAATTAGATACTTTTGTTTTGCTTATGAATGAAGGACCTAGCATGGACAAGAAGGATGGTCATTGGAGCGGGATCAAGCATGGAGAAGAAGGTGCGCGCGCGGGAAAGGACAGCGGAGCTTCCAGTGGTGATTATCACACTTTGAAGCCACCATAAGGCGCGCATGAAGTCTTGGACGAAATACGCGAGATGCCACTTCATTATTTTCGTCCAAGGGCAATTATAGGTGCTGCGTCACCTTAATATTGGGCTGGGCCCATGTAATTTCGAAATACCACCTTATAGGCTGTTTTTAGAGTCCGTATGTGTGGGGAAACCGAGTTAGGGTTGTTTTCGGACCCCACCTCCAAGGGGTCACGAAAATCCCCTCTGTTCCCCCATATATACAGCCCTTAGGGCGTCGTTTAGACTTGGGTTTTAATTAGATTTAAGTTAGCCATAGCCGCAACTTCGAGCTCTTCGTTTGTGTCATCCGACCAGGCCAAGACCTCATTGGAACCCCAACTTTCGTAATCTTTCATCTTATATTCGCAATATCCAGATTGCAATTCTTAGTTCTTGCTTGTTCTTCGATTGCTTGCAGGAATTAGACCTTCGTGGTCAGGTTGATCGTGCATCCGCGGGATCAATAACCTCTCGGAGTTGGTTTAGCGATCGCTAAGGCGCAACGTCTTCGCACGTTCGTAGTCGGGTCGTGAAAGTCTACTCCACCATAATCGATCTCCACCATCTCATCGAAACATCGGGACACCTTCGCCTCTATCTCGTGTATTCCGTCCAAGCCTTCATGCATGCCTTATGGTGGCTTCAACGTGCGAAAATCCCCACTGGAAGCTCCACTGTACTTTCCCCCGCGCGCACCTTCTTCTCCATTCTTGATCCCGCTCCAATGACCATCCTTCTTGTCCATGCTAGGTCCTTCATTCATAACCAAAACAAAAGTATCTAATTTAGGCAGCATCATATGTTCATGAACAATAGAAGGATTCGCAAGAAACGAAAGTACCTGATAATTTAGTTGACGTGCACGTGCTCTAGTAACTGGTCCAGTATGTGTAGTTGGTGAGGGTATGGGTGTAACATTAGTAGGGATGTCCTCATCATCCTCCCCTTCTTGAATTGAAGTCGTCCTCGACGGAAGCTCATCATCTTCTCCCAAATAAGGCTTCAAATCTGCAATGTTAAATGTGGGACTAACCCCAAAATCTGCAGGTAGCTCAAGTTTATATGCATTATCATTAATTTTCTGTAAAACCTTAAAGGGACCATCAGCTCGTGGCATTAACTTAGACTTGCGCAAATCAGGAAACCTATCTTTTCGTAGATGTAACCAAACAAGATCTCCTGGTTCAAACACAACATGCTTTCGACCCCTATCACCAGCAAGCTTGTATCTAGCATTCATGCGCTCAATGTTTTCTTTAGTTAACTCATGCATTTTTAATATCAATTCAGCACGTTGCTTAGCATCAAAATTAACCTTCTCCGAAGATGGAAGAGGTAGCAAATCAATAGGTGCACGAGGTAGAAAACCATAAACAATCTCAAAAGGGCACATTTTAGTGGTAGAATGCAATGAACGATTATAAGCAAATTCAATATGAGGTAAACATTCTTCCCACAGTTTCAAGTTACTCTTTAAAACAGCCCTAAGCATAGTAGACAATGTCCTATTGACCACTTCAGTTTGTTCATCAGTTTGGGGATGACATGTAGTACTAAAAAGTAGTTTAGTCCCCAACTTAGCCCATAAGCATCTCCAAAAATGGCTAAGAAACTTTGTATCACGATCCGAGACAATAGTATTGGGCACACCATGTAAACGAATAATCTCTCCAAAGAATAAATCAGCAACATTAGCAGCATCATCGCTTTTATGACATGGTATAAAATGTGCCATCTTAGAAAATCTATCCACGACAACAAATATGCTATCCCTCCCCTTCTTTGTTCGAGGCAAGCCTAAAACAAAGTCCATGGATATGTCCTCCCACGGAACACTAGGTACAGGTAAAGGCATGTATAAACCATGACGATTGAGTCGTGACTTAGCTTTTTGACATGTAGTGCAGCGAGCAACAAAACGCTCAACATCCCGTCTCATCTTTGGCCAAAAGAAATGTGTAGCAAGTACATCCTCCGTCTTCTTCACGCCAAAGTGTCCCATTAATCCTCCTCCATGCGCCTCCTGCAACAACAAAAGACGAATAGAGCTAGCTGGAATGCATAGCTTGTTAGAACGGAACACAAATCCATCATTAAGCACAAACTTGTTCCATGTTCTACCCTCTCTACAATTCTGCAATACATCTTTAAATTCCGCATCATTTACGTATTGATCTTTGATTGTCTCTAAACCGAAAATCTTGAAGTCAAGTTGTGAAAGCATAGTATAACGACGAGACAAAGCATCAGCAATAATATTATCTTTCCCCTTCTTGTGTTTAATGACATAAGGGAAAGTCTCAATAAATTCAACCCACTTAGCATGTCTACGATTAAGTTTTGCTTGACTTCTTATGTGTTTCAAAGATTCATGATCAGAATGTATAACAAATTCTTTGGGCCATAAATAATGTTGCCAAGTTTCTAATGTCCGAACAAGAGCATATAATTCCTTATCATAAGTAGAATAGTTCAGACTAGGCCCACTCAATTTTTCAGAAAAGTAAGCAACAGGTTTAGCATCTTGTAATAACACACCTCCCAAACCAATCCCACTAGCATCGCATTCAAGCTCAAAAGTCTTATTAAAATCAGGAAGTTGGAGCAAAGGAGCATGTGTTAACTTATCTTTCAATACGGTGAAGGCTTCTTCCTGTGCGGTACCCCAAGTAAAAGGCACATCCTTGCGTGTAAGCTCATTGAGAGGTGCAGCAATGGTGCTGAAATCTCTCACAAAACGCCTATAGAATCCAGCGAGGCCAAGAAAACTCCTCACTTGTGTGACCGTTTTGGGCTGCGGCCAACTCTCAATCGCCTCGATCTTGGCTTTATCAACTTCAATTCCCTGCGGAGTAACAACATAGCCAAGAAACGATACTCGGTCGGTGCATAAGGTGCACTTCCCAAGGTTACCAAACAAACGTGCATTACGTAGAGCAATAAAAACAGCACGTAAATGATCCAAATGTTCCTCCAAAGATTTGCTATAAATCAGTATATCATCAAAATAGACTACCACAAATCGTCCAATGAAAGCACGTAAAACCTCGTTCATTAATCTCATGAAAGTGCTAGGTGCATTAGTTAACCCAAAAGGCATGACTAACCACTCATATAATCCAAACTTAGTTTTAAATGCCGTTTTCCATTCATCTCCTAATTTCATGCGAATTTGATGGTATCCACTACGCAAATCAACTTTGGAAAACATGGTAGAGCCACTTAATTCATCAAGCATATCATCTAACCTAGGAATAGGATGACGATAACGAATAGTAATATTATTAATGGCTCGACAATCAACACACATACGCCATGTTCCATCCTTTTTAGGCACTAATATAACAGGAACAGCACAAGGACTAAGGGATTCACGTATGTAACCTTTGTCGAGTAGCTCTTGTACTTGACGCTGAATCTCCTTTGTCTCCTCCGGATTGGTACGGTATGGCGCACGGTTGGGCAGTGAAGCACCGGGAATTAAGTCAATCTGATGCTCAATCCCTCGAATAGGTGGTAATCCCGGTGGTACGTCTTGTGGAAAGACGTCAATAAACTCCTGCAAAAGGTCAGTGACAACAGGAGGCAAAGAAGGAGGCAATTCCTCAAATGAAAACAAAGCTTCTTTGCACACAAAAGCATAGCACACATATTGACTAACATCCAAATCTGAAATATCAACTTTAGTAGCAAGCAAAGTTGGACTAGTCAATTTAATTTCATTAGACACAGCAGAAGAAGATTTGCTATTAGTCTAATGTTGTTGCTCAAATTCTTTGGCTGCTATCTCATTTTCACTCTTATTTTTCTCCTGTTTAGCTTTACTAGCTCTAGCAAGATCATCTTTCACAATTTGTTCAGGAGACATAGGAAGTAAAGCAATATTTTTATCCTGATGAACCAGAGTAAACTGATTTGTCCTACCATGGTGTACAACATTCCTATCAAATTGCCATGGTCTACCAAGTAAAAGAGAGCATGCTTGCATGGGTACCACATCACAATCAACATAATCAGCATATGCAGCAATGCTAAAGTGCACACGAACAGAACGCGTTACCTTAATCTTACCACTATTGTTAAACCACTGAATATAGTACGGATGGGGGTGTGGTCTTGTGGTGAGAGATAGCTTCTCCACCAACTCCATGCTAGCCAAGTTGTTGCAACTCCCTCCGTCAATGATGATGCGAACCGAACGTTCTTTCACCACTCCCTTTGTGTGGAACAAATTATGCCTCTGGTTTTGCTCGGCCTTCGTTACCTGCACACTTAATACACGTTGAGCAACCAAACTAGCATATTTATCTGCATCATCAGGAGTCATATACTCTATATCATGAGCATCATCATGGACACCCTGTTCCTCATGAGCAATGAGAACTAGAGTCTCCTCATCATAGTCACTCGCTGACTCATACCCACCATCCGCCGTAATAGTCATCACACGCTTGGAGGGACAGTCTTTTGCGAAGTGACCTCCACCTTGGCACCTGCGACATTTAATATCACGATCTCGTGCTTGCCCTGTGGACGCCATGGAGGAAGAAGAACTCGCCGCTGGACCACTCTGTGCACCCTTGAATGGTGGTGCTGGCTGTTTTGGTGGCTCCCTGTAAGAATGAGCGGCTGAAGTAGATGGTGGCGCAGCAGGACGTGTGGATGTAGAAGCTCCACGCGATGTCCATGATGTATTTCGTCCTGCAGAAAAGTTAGGTCTCGTAGCGGCCTGTCGATCCTGCACTTCACGTTCAGCTTTACAAGCAAGATGAAACAAACGAGTGATAGTAGCAAAGTCCTTGTATTCTAGAATAGTTTGTATCTCCCTGTTTAAGCCACCCATAAAACGTGCAAGCATAGCTTCATTATCCTCTACTAGGCCACATCTAATCAATCCAGTTTGTAATTCTTGATAATATTCCTCTACAGAATTTTTTCCTTGTCTCAAACGCTGTAATTTTTGTAACAATTCACGTTGATAATAAGGAGGAACCCAGCGAGTACGCATAGCATCTTTTAAAGCAGCCCAAGTAGTTGGAATATTATTAGCATGCAATCTACAATGTTCAGACCACCAAATAGATGCAAAGCCCGTGAATTCACAAACAGCAGCAGTAACACGTCTATTCTCAGGATATTGTAAACATGTAAAACGTTGTTCAGTTTCTAACTCCCAAGTAAGATAAGCATCAGGAATATATCTACCCTCAAACGGCTTAAGATTCAATTTAAGTTTAGGCACATGTTCATCATCGCGTACCTGAGGGGGTGGTTGGTGTCGACCGTGGCGAATGTTGGGACGTGGACGTCCAGCTGGCTGCTCATAGGCCGCTTCCTGTTCCACCTCCTCCTCGTAATCACCCTCGTAGTTGTCGTCCTGGGCGACGTCAGAAGCAGCAGCAGCAGCAGTAGCAGCAACTGCAGCAGTAGGAGGAGCACCAATACCAGCAGCTTGTCCTCGCGGAAACAGAATACGTCGTGCACGTGGTAGTGGCGGTGGCTGTGGCTGTGCTGAAGGTAGGCGTGCGATCAACTCAGTAAACTTGGCGTCGAGCTTGGTGTCGATCATTTTCTCCACGCCATCAATCGCCTCTGTAAATCTGGTCTCGATGTCCTGCACCTCTTGAGACATCATACGTGCAAATTTATCATGTAACTCCTTGTTTGTCATGTTCTCCCAATCGGGTGCATCCCGCGCCACTTCATCATGTGATCCTGGCATGGTTAGCAGAAATAGAAAACACACAGGAATATGATCCTACTTCTACTAATGGGATGGATGTGGGCTGGTGGAAAGCACAAATCCGTCAAGCTTTTCTTACGTTCTTACCGATTCTTACCTAGCAGCAGGTGGTGATGTACAACCAACGGGTCAAAACTCTCAGAGATATGGTAGAGCGATGGCCAGGAGGTGTCAAAACGCACGATGTAGAATATATGTGGAGCTGTAGGAAGGCTGACAAGTATGGTAGGAAAAAATCAACAGTAATCAAAACAGAGATGCAAAGCTGAATAAACACTCAACGTCGGTACTGTGCTGATCCTAGGCTAGACCGTACTAGAGACGCGAGCCTAAAACACCAACGAAAGCACGGCGCGGCACGTAACAACTGTGAAGCACACTCTGAAAATTTTTTTTTTCTCTCTCTTTTTTTTTTTTTTTTTTTTTTTGCGCTTTTTTTTTTTTTTTTTTGGCGATGCGGGACTGCGGGGGCTGAAAAAGTGCGAAAAAATCACTATGGTGGCGAACGTCTCAAAACGAGTTTCTGGACCTAAGGAACGTATGGGCACGAAATTTTTTTACCCCTGAAATTTTTTTTTTTTTTTTTTTTTTTGGAAATCACCCTCTTCTACGTACGACAAAAGATTGGTGAAATCCGACTCTAATCAACTCAAACTAATCTGGCTACGGAGAGATCACAAACCGAACGGGTGATGGAACTCAACTCGGATCGGTAGGTTGTGGTGGTGTGTATGGACTCTGCTTGGCGGAACTTGGTGGTGTATCTGGACGCGGATTGGCGGAACGTGGTGGTGTACTACTGTTCGGCGGCGGCGTGACAAATTGTGATCAGAACTCGAAACTCTAAGGTAACTAGACGCTAGGATCAGCAACTCGACACAACGATGCAACCGCAAATTCAACAATGCAAACTACTGTAAAGAAAAATGGACAAAGGCTCGGACTGTTTTGGGACGTGATGATCTAACCCTAATTTTTTTTTGTTGGCTTTTTCGTGGACTGTAGGTATGAAGAACAGAACCAATCTAGACTACGAAAACTGGGAAATCTCACCGAGCAACCTGGAAATCTGATACCACTTGATAGAGGCGAAGGTGTCCCGATGTTTCGATGAGATGGTGGAGATCGATTATGGTGGAGGCAACTTTCACGATCCGACTACGAACGTGCGAAGACGTTGCGCCTTAGCGATCGCTAAACCAACTCCGAGAGGTTATTGATCCCGCGGATGCACGATCAACCTGACCACGAAGGTCAATTCCTGCAAGCAATCGAAGAACAAGCAAGAACTAAGAATTGCAATCTGGATATTGCGAATATAAGATGAAAGATTAACAGAAGTTGGGGTTCCAATGCGGTCTTGGCCTGGTCGGACGACACAAACGAAGAAATCGAAGTTGCGGCTATGGCTAACTTATATCTAATTAAAACCCAAGTCTAAACGACGCCCTAAGGGCTGTATATATGGGGGAAAGAGGGGATTTTCGTGAACCCTTAGAGGTGGGGTCCGAAAACAACCCTAACTCGGTTTCCCCACACATACGGACTCTAAAAACTGCCTATAATGTGGTATTTCGAAATTACATGGGCCCAGCCCAATATTAAGGTGACGCAGCACCTATAATTGCTCTTGGACGAAAATAATGAAGTGGCATCTCGTGTATTCCGTCCAAGCCTTCATGCATGCCTTATGATGGCTTCAACGTGCGAAAATCCCCACTGGAAGCTCCACTGTACTTTCCCCCGCGCGCACCTTCTTCTCCATTCTTGATCCCGCTCCAATGACCATCCTTCTTGTCCATGCTAGGTCCTTCATTCATAACCAAAACAAAAGTATCTAATTTAGGCAGCATCATATGTTCATGAACAATAGAAGGATTCGCAAGAAACGAAAGTACCTGATAATTTAGTTGACGTGCACGTGCTCTAGTAACTGGTCCAGTATGTGTAGTTGGTGAGGGTATGGGTGTAACATTAGTAGGGATGTCCTCATCAACACTTTGGGGAAAGTTGGGGACAAAGTTGATGTTCAGCACTACATGTCATCCCCAAACTGATGGTCAAACGGAGGTGGTCAATAGAACATTGTCCCAATTGCTGCGATCTATGATCAAGAAAATTCTGCACGAAAGGGAGGAGTGCTTGCCACATGTTGAATTTTCTTATAACAGGGCAATACACACTACTACTTATCTTTGTCCTTTTAAGGTACTGTATGGTTTCAAGCCTATTACACCTGTTGATTTGTTGCCTCTTCCATTGCAGGAGCGAGTTAATATGGAGGCATCCGAACGAGCAGATTATGTGAAGAAGATCCATGAGAAGACACGAGAGGCTATTGAGAAGCAAGGAAAGAATGTTGCTGCTGCAAGGAACCAGTCACGGAAGCAAGTTCTATTTCAGCCTGGACATATGGTTTGGATACATTTGTGCAAGGACAGATTTCCAGGTTTGCGGATTCCAAATTAAAGCCGCGTGCTGCTGGTCCTTACAAGGTGTTAGCCAAGATCAATGACAATGCCTACTCGATTGATATTCCCATTGCTGAGTTTAGTGGCGTTAGCAATAGTTTCAATGTTGCTGATTTATCACCATATATGGGAGATGACATGGAGCGTCGAGGTCGACGCCTTTTGAAGGGGGGGCGAGATGATGAGGACATCCCTACTGATAATACATCCCCAACTCTTCATGATGAACAAGCCAATCAAATTAGACTTGGACCTATTACAAGAGCTCGTGCAAAGCTAATAGAACAACAGGTGAACTTTCTCTTAATAGAATCTGATGTTGTTCTTAATGAGAATTATATACTTCCTAAGTATTTGTATGTTTGCATGATTAGGTACCATGAAGAAGACGAGAAGCAGAACGGAGAAGACGAGGTTCGGGAACTAGAAGCTGATGCTCCAGGAACCGGACGCCCGATTCCAGTCGGACGTCCGACGCTATTGACATGGACGCGAGAAGCCAAGCCATCAATCAGGCAGAAGCTTCAGGGACCGGACGTCCGACGTCTACCGGACGTCCGATCCATACCGGAAATAGGGTCCCTCGAGGACAGAAGCTTTGACGACAAATACATCGGAAATCCGACAGTTGCCGGAATTAGGGTGCCCCGAGTACAAAGGGTTTTGCGTTCTAACTACCGGAATTCCGACGTCCGACACTGCTTGCGCACGGATTTCAGGGTTGCGGCCCTAGTATCCAACTCTAGGCCCCCTAGCTTATAAATACCTACCCCCAACACGTTTTAGGGTTAGACCCCGTTTAGATAAACCCTAGTTTTAGAGAATTGCTCCAAGCATTCATCTTGAATCATATACTTCAATTCGTATCGATCTGAAGTGTTTCTACTTCAAGTTCTGTGTGATCGGTTGTTCCACTGGGAATTATTAGATTGCAAATTACCGTCTCGTGGTCGACGGCTACGTTGCGCAAGTGTGTGAAGTATTGAATATCCAAAGGGTAGAGAGCTGTTGCATTGGCAACAAGGATCTAACGAGGAGAGTTCATCGGCTACATACAAGTTATCTCATATGGCCCTCATATTCACCGTATGTTTAGTGAGAAGATCGGGCCACCCCATATCAGCGGCGCTTTGGGGCCATGGTGTGATGAGGACATCCCTACTGACAAGACATCCCCAACTCTTCATGAAGAACAAGCTAATGAAATCAGAATTGGACCTGATAGAGGCGAAGGTGTCCCGATGTTTCGATGAGATGGTGTAGATCGATTATGGTGGAGACGACTTTCACGATCCGACTACGAACGTGCGAAGACGTTGCGCCTTAGCGATCGCTAAACCAACTCCGAGAGGTTATTGATCCCGCGGATGCACGATCAACCTGACCACGAAGGTCTAATTCCTGCAAGCAATCGAAGAACAAGCAAGAACTAAGAATTGCAATCTGGATATTGCGAATATAAGATGAATGATTACGAAAGTTGGGGTTCCAATGAGGTCTTGGCCTGGTCGGATAACACAAACGAAGAGCTCGAAGTTGCGGCTATGGCTAACTTTAATCTAATTAAAAACCCAAGTCTAAACGACGCCCTAAGGGCTGTATATATGGGGGAACAGAGGGGATTTTCGTGACCCCTTGGAGGTGGGGTCCGAAAACAACCCTAACTCGGTTTCCCCACACATACGGACTCTAAAAACAGCCTATAATGTGGTATTTCGAAATTACATGGGCCCAGCCCAATATTAAGGTGACGCAGCACCTATAATTGCTCTTGGACGAAAATAATGAAGTGGCATCTCGTGTATTCCGTCCAAGCCTTCATGCATGCCTTATGGTGGCTTCAACGTGCGAAAATCCCCACTGGAAGCTCCACTGTACTTTCCCCCGCGCGCACCTTCTTCTCCATTCTTGATCCCGCTCCAATGACCATCCTTCTTGTCCATGCTAGGTCCTTCATTCATAAGCAAAACAAAAGTATCTAATTTAGGCAGCATCATATGTTCATGAACAATAGAAGGATTCGCAATAAACGAAAGTACCTGATAATTTAGTTGACGTGCACGTGCTCTAGTAACTGGTCCAGTATGTGTAGTTGGTGATGGTATGGGTGTAACATTAGTAGGGATGTCCTCATCATCCTCCCCTTCTTGAATTGAAGTCGTCCTCGACGGAAGCTCATCATCTTCTCCCAAATAAGGTTTCAAATCTGCAATGTTAAATGTGGGACTAACCCCAAAATCTGCAGGTAGCTCAAGTTTATATGCATTATCATTAATTTTCTGTAAAACCTTAAAGGGACCATCAGCTCGTGGCATTAGCTTAGACTTGCGCAAATCAGGAAACCTATCTTTACGTAGATGTAACCAAACAAGATCTCCTGGTTCAAACACAACATGCTTTCGACCCCTATCACCAGCAAGCTTGTATCTAGCATTCATGCGCTCAATGTTTTCTTTAGTTAACTCATGCATTTTTAATATCAAATCAGCACGTTGCTTAGCATCAAAATTAACCTTCTCCGAAGATGGAAGAGGCAGCAAATCAATAGGTGCACGAGGTAGAAAACCATAAACAATCTCAAAAGGGCACATTTTAGTGGTAGAATGCACTGAACGATTATAAGCAAATTCAATATGAGGTAAACATTCTTCCCACAGTTTCAAGTTACTTTTTAAAACAGCCCTAAGCATAGTAGACAATGTCCTATTGACCACTTCAGTTTGTCCATCAGTTTGGGGATGACATGTAGTACTAAAAAGTAGTTTAGTCCCCAACTTAGCCCATAAGCATCTCCAAAAATGGCTAAGAAACTTTGTATCACGATCCGAGACAATAGTATTGGGCACACCATGTAAACGAATAATCTCTCCAAAGAATAAATCAGCAACATTAGCAGCATCATCGCTTTTATGACATGGTATAAAATGTGCCATCTTAGAAAATCTATCCACGACAACAAATATGCTATCCCTCCCCTTCTTTGTTCGAGGCAAGCCTAAAACAAAGTCCATGGATATGTCCTCCCACGGAACACTAGGTACAGGTAAAGGCATGTATAAACCATGAGGATTGAGTCGTGACTTAGCTTTTTGACATGTAGTGCAGCGAGCAACAAAACACTCAACATCCCGTCTCATCTTTGGCCAAAAGAAATGTGTAGCAAGTACATCCTCCGTCTTTTTCACGCCAAAATGTCCCATTAATCCTCCTCCATGCGCCTCCTGCAACAACAAAAGACGAATAGAGCTAGCTGGAATGCATAGCTTGTTAGAACGGAACACAAATCCATTATTAAGCACAAACTTGTTCCATGTTCTACCCTCTCTACAATTCTGCAATACATCTTTAAATTCCACATCAGTTGCATATTGTTCTTTGATTGTCTCTAAACCGAATATCTTGAAGTCAAGTTGTGAAAGCATAGTATAACGACGAGACAAAGCATCAGCAATAATATTATCTTTCCCCTTCTTGTGTTTAATGACATAAGGGAAAGTCTCAATAAATTCAACCCACTTAGCATGTCTACGATTAAGTTTTGCTTGACTTCTTATGTGTTTCAAAGATTCATGATCAGAATGTATAACAAATTCTTTGGGCCATAAATAATGTTGCCAAGTTTCTAATGTCCGAACAAGAGCATATAATTCCTTATCATAAGTAGAATAGTTCAGACTAGGCCCACTCAATTTTTCAGAAAAGTATGCAACAGGTTTAGCATCTTGTAATAACACACCTCCCAAACCAATCCCACTAGCATCGCATTCAAGCTCAAAAGTCTTATTAAAATCAGGAAGTTGGAGCAAAGGAGCATGTGTTAACTTATCTTTCAATACCGTGAAAGCTTCTTCCTGTGCGGTACCCCAAGTAAAAGGCACATCCTTGCGTGTAAGCTCATTGAGAGGGGCAGCAATGGTGCTGAAATCTCTCACAAAACGCCTATAGAATCCAGCGAGGCCAAGAAAACTCCTCACTTGTGTGACCGTTTTGGGCTGCGGCCAACTCTCAATCGCCTCGATCTTGGCATGATCAACTTCAATTCCCTGCGGAGTAACAACATAGCCAAGAAACGATACTCGGTCGATGCAAAAGGTGCACTTCCCAAGGTTACCAAATAAACGTGCATTACGTAGAGCAATAAAAACAGCACGTAAATGATCCAAATGTTCCTCCAAAGATTTGCTATAAATCAGTATATCATCAAAATAGACTACCACAAATCGTCCAATGAAAGCACGTAAAACCTCGTTCATTAATCTCATAAAAGTGCTAGGTGCATTAGTTAACCCAAAAGGCATGACTAACCACTCATATAATCCAAACTTAGTTTTAAATGCCGTTTTCCATTCATCCCCTAATTTCATGCGAATTTGATGGTATCCACTACGCAAATCAACTTTGGAAAACATGGTAGAGCCACTTAATTCATCAAGCATATCATCTAACCTAGGAATAGGATGACGATAACGAATAGTAATATTATTAATGGCTCTACAATCAACACACATACGCCAAGTTCCATCCTTTTTAGGCACTAATATAACAGGAACAGTACAAGGACTAAGTGATTCACGTATGTAACCTTTGTCGAGTAGCTCTTGTACTTGACGCTAAATCTCCTTCGTCTCCTCCGGATTGGTACGGTATGGCGCACGGTTGGGCAGCGAAGCAACGGGAATTAAGTCAATCTGATGCTCAATCCCTCGAATAGGTGGTAATCCCGGTGGTACGTCTTGTGGAAAGACGTCAATAAATTCCTGCAAAAGGTCAGTGACAACAGGAGGCAAAGAAGGAGGCAATTCCTCACATGAAAACAAAGCTTCTTTGCACACAAAAGCATAGCACACATATTGACTAACATCCAAATCTGAAATATCAACCTTAGTAGCAAGCAAAGTTGGACTAGTCAATTTAATTTCATTAGAAACAGCAGAAGAAGATTTTCTATTAGTCTTATGTTGTTGCTCAAATTCTTTAGCTGCTATCTCATTTTCACTCTTATTTTTCTCCTGTTTAGCTTTACTAGCTCTAGCAAGATCATCTTTCACAATTTGTTCAGGAGACATAGGAAGTAAAGCAATATTTTTATCCTGATGAACCAGAGTAAACTGATTTGTCCTACCATGGTGTACAACATTCCTATCAAATTGCCATGGTCTACCAAGTAAAAGAGAGCATGCTTGCATGGGTACCACATCACAATCAACATAATCAGCATATGCAGCAATGCTAAAGTGCACACGAACAGAACGCGTTACCTTAATCTTACCACTATTGTTAAACCACTGAATATAGTACGGATGGGGGTGTGGTCTTGTGGTGAGAGATAGCTTCTCCACCAACTCCATGCTCGCCAAGTTGTTGCAACTCCCTCCGTCAATGATGATGCGAACCGAACGTTCTTTCACCACTCCCTTTGTGTGGAACAAATTATGCCTCTGGTTTTGCTCGGCCTTCGATACCTGCACACTTAACACACGTTGAGCAACCAAACTAGCAAATTGATCTGCATCATCAGGAGCCATATACTCTATATCATGAGCGTCATCATGGGCACCCTGTTCCTCGTGAGCAATGAGAACTAAAGTCTCCTCATCATAGTCGCTCGCTGACTCATACCCACCATCCGCCGTAATAATCATCACACGCTTGGAGGGACAGTCTTTTGCGAAGTGACCTCCACCTTGGCACCTGCGACATTTAATATCACGATCTCGTGTTTGCCCTGTGGAAGCCATGGATGAAGAAGAACTCGCTGCTGGACCACTCTGTGCACCCTTGAATGGTGGCGCTGGCTGTTTTGGAGGCTCCCTGTAAGAATGAGCGGTTGAAGTAGATGGTGGTGCAGCAGGACGTGTGGATGTAGAAGGTCCACGCGATGTCCATGATGTATTTCGTCCTGCAGAAAAGTTAGGTCTCGTAGCGGCCTGTCGATCCTGCACTTCACGTTCAGCTTTACAAGCAAGATGAAACAAACGAGTGATAGTAGCAAAGTCCTTGTATTCTAGAATAGTTTGTATCTCCCTGTTTAAGCCACCCATAAAACGTGCAAGCATAGCTTCATTATCCTCTACTAGGCCACATCTAATCAATCCAGTTTGTAATTCTTGATAATATTCCTCTACAGAATTTTTTCCTTGTCTCAAACGCTGTAATTTTTGTAACAATTCACGTTGATAATAAGGAGGAACCCAGCGAGTACGCATAGCATCTTTTAAAGCAGCCCAAGTAGCTGGAATATTATTAGCATGCAATCTACAATGTTCAGACCACCAAATAGATGCAAAGCCCGTGAATTCACAAACAGCAGCAGTAACACGTCTATTCTCAGGATATTGTAAACATGTAAAACGTTGTTCAGTTTCTAACTCCCAAGTAAGATAAGCATCAGGAATATATCTACCCTCAAACGGCTTAAGATTCAATTTAAGTTTAGGCACATGTTCATCATCGCGTACCTGAGGGGGTGGTTGGTGTCGACCGTGGCGAATGTTGGGACGTGGACGTCCAGCTGGCTGCTCATAGGCCGCTTCCTGTTCCACCTCCTCCTCGTAATCACCCTCGTAGTTGTCGTCCTGGACGACGTCAGAAGCAGCAGCAGCAGCAGCAGTAGCAGCAACTTCAGCAGCAGGAGGAGCACCAATACCAGCAGCTTGTCCTCGCGGAAACAGAATACGTCGTGCACGTGGTAGTGGCGGTGGCTGTGGCTGTGCTGAAGGTAGGCGTGCGATCAACTCAGTAAACTTGGCGTCGAGCTTGGTGTCGATCATCTTCTCCACGCCATCAATTGCCTCTGTAAATCTGGTCTCGATGTCCTGCACCTGTTGAGACATCATACGTGCAAATTTATCATGTAGCTCCTTGTTTGTCATGTTCTCCCAATCGGGTGCATCCCGCGCCACTTCATCATGTGATCCTGGCATGGTTAGCAGAAATAGAAAACACACAGGAATATGATCCTACTTCTACTAATGGGATGGATGTGGGGTGGTGGAAAGCACAAATCCGTCAAGCTTTTCTTACGTTCTTACCGATTCTTACCTAGCAGCAGGTGGTGATGTACAACCAACGGGTCAAAACTCTCAGAGATATGGTAGAGCGATGGCCAGGAGGTGTCAAAACGCACGATGTAGGATATATGTGGAGCTGTAGGTAGGCTTGACAAATATGGTAGCAAAAAGATCAACAGTAATCAAAACAGAGATGCAAAGCTGAATAAACACTCAACGTCGGTACTGTGCTGATCCTAGGCTAGACCGTACTAGAGACGCGAGCCTAAAACACCAACGAATGCACGGCGCGGCACGTAACAACTGTGAAGTACACTCTGAATTTTTTTTTCTCTCTCTTTTTTTTTTCTCTTTTTTTTTTTTTGCGATGCGGGACTGCGGTGGCTGAAAAAGTGCGAAAAAATCACTATGGTGGCGAACGTCTCAAAACGAGTTTCTGGACCTAAGGAACGTATGGGCACGAAATTTTTTTACCCCTGAAATTTTTTTTTTTTTTTTGAAAATCACCCTCTTCTACGTACGACAAAAGATTGGTGAAATCCGACTCTAATCAAATCAAAACTATTCTGGCTACGGAGAGATCACAAACCGTACTGATGGTGGAACTCAACTCGGACTCGTGAGACGTGGTGGTGTATATGGACTCTGCTTGGCGGAACGTGGTGGTGTATCTGGACTCGGATTGGCGGAACGTGGTAGGATGACTACTGGTGCGGCGGCGACGTGGCAAACTGTGATCAGAACTCGAAACTCTAAGGGAACTAGACGCTAAGATCAGCAACTTGACACAACGATGCAACCGTAAATTCAACAAAGCAAGCTACTGTAAAGAAAACTGGACAAAGGCTCGGACTGTTTTGGGACGTGATGATCTAACCCTAAATTTTTTTTTGGCTTTTTTCGTGGACTGTAGGTATGAAGAACAGAAACAATCTAGACTACGAAAAACTGGTAAATCTCACCGATCAACCTGGAAATCTGATACCACTTGATAGAGGCGAAGGTGTCCCGATGTTTCGATGAGATGGTGTAGATCGATTATGGTGGAGACGACTTTCACGATCCGACTACGAACGTGCGAAGACGTTGCGCCTTAGCGATCGCTAAACCAACTCCGAGAGGTTATTGATCCCGCGGATGCACGATCAACCTGACCACGAAGGTCTAATTCCTGCAAGCAATCGAAGAACAAGCAAGAACTAAGAATTGCAATCTGGATATTGCGAATATAAGATGAATGATTACGAAAGTTGGGGTTCCAATGAGGTCTTGGCCTGGTCGGATGACACAAACGAAGAGCTCGAAGTTGCGGCTATGGCTAACTTTAATCTAATTAAAAACCCAAGTCTAAACGACGCCCTAAGGGCTATATATATGGGGGAACAGAGGGGATTTTCGTGACCCCTTGGAGGTGGGGTCCGAAAACAACCCTAACTCGGTTTCCCCACACATACGGACTCTAAAAACAGCCTATAATGTGGTATTTCGAAATTACATGGGCCCAGCCCAATATTAAGGTGACGCAGCACCTATAATTGCTCTTGGACGAAAATAATGAAGTGGCATCTCGTGTATTCCGTCCAAGCCTTCATGCATGCCTTATGGTGGCTTCAACGTGCGAAAATCCCCACTGGAAGCTCCACTGTACTTTCCCCCGCGCGCACCTTCTTCTCCATTCTTGATCCCGCTCCAATGACCATCCTTCTTGTCCATGCTAGGTCCTTCATTCATAAGCAAAACAAAAGTATCTAATTTAGGCAGCATCATATGTTCATGAACAATAGAAGGATTCACAATTAACGAAAGTACCTGATAATTTAGTTGACGTGCACGTGCTCTAGTAACTGGTCCAGTATGTGTAGTTGGTGATGGTATGGGTGTAACATTAGTAGGGATGTCCTCATCAGGACCTATTACAAGAGACCGTGCAAAGCTAATAGAACAACATGTGAACTTGGTCTTAATAGACTATGATGTTGGGCTTGATGAGAATTATATACTTCCTAAGTCCTTGTATGTATGTATGTATGCTCGGATACCATGGACAAGACTAGGAGCAGGAAGGAGAAGACAAGGGTCAAGAAGAAGGAGCCATGGAACAAGGGCAAGCCCCACTAGAAGAGGAGCCGCGAGAAGAAGATGCAAAGAAGCTTCAGCCTACAGGCAGCGGTACTACCGCCCGTATCCAAGAGGTTTACGGTAGTCAGCACCATACTTCCACCCGTTCTACCACTCGTATCCAGGAAGTTTACAGAAGTATCCCTAAAAAATTCTAGACTACCTGTTGTTCTGTTTTTCACAGATTCTGCCACGTTTTGTCTCTCCTTAATTTTGCAAACCTTAAGCTTTCTTTTTATTTGCAAAAACTTTTTGGCAATCTTGAGAAACAGTAGCTCTTAAAGAATATCTTTATTTGCAGTAGAGAAAAATATATTTTAGTATGGTACTAACCTCTCTAATAAGTTTACAATGAGTTATGTATGAAGGGAGTTTTCAAGTGTGCGATGGAAGATGATGAAAGAAGATCCTGGAGTGTCAAGCGCTCAAGCTTGGGGATGCCCCCATGCATCCCCAATAAATATTCAAGGAGACTCAAGTGTCTAAGCTTGGGTATGCCCTCGTGCATCCCCTTGTTCATCAACAATTATCAGTTCGTCCCTCGTTGCACTATATTTTTATCACTTCATGCGTTATGTGCTATGCTTGGAGCATCTCTCTCTTTACTTTTCTTAGGTTTGTTTTTGCTCTGTTTGCTATTGTAACAAGTTAGACCCCAGCTTTCTTTTGTGTGGGAAAGAAACACACTCCTCTTGAATTAGAACTCCTCATAGGATTTGCATGCTTATTTTCTTAGCTGTGAGTTGTTCTTTTTCTTTTCTTAGCTGCTGCCATGTTTAGTTTTAGTGCTTTAGTTTTCTTCTAGAGCTTTCCTTTTGTCTTAGGTTGAACTTTCTATGAGTTGCATGTTTATCTTGTTTAGAGAGTTTTCCTGTTGCACTGAGTTTTGTGTCTTGACTAGAAAGTAGGTAATTGAAGTTGCTAATCTCTTTGTAGTAGTAACTTGCAATAGTTTTGAGGTATTGATTAGAGTAATGTTTGAACTTATGGTGTCAAGAGCTTTAGCCTATTAGTGATAGATGTCGTATTTTGGGCAATCCGTGTGATTTTCGAAAACCAAAACCCCTGTTGAGAACAATAGCTACTAGATGGATCACTAACCTCTAGAGGGTTCGAATATTAGAGTACACTCACGTACCATGAGTCGAGGATGTGCAAGGATAACCAAACCCCCATACACTCCTCCTCGGGGTACTTGGCTCTTTGAGAACCTCCAGATTAGATTGAGAGTTACCGATAATAAGTTTATGAGTTCTTCAGACTAATGTGAGTATTCGAAAGTTGACACTTTCACCTTCCCATATTTTGCTAGCCTCTCATGTGTCGTGCATTGCCTTTTTCTCACTCCGAGAGTTGGCGTGCACCTTCGCCGGTACATCTAAACCCTTGGCATGATACGCTCTGTCATCATAAACCTCCTTATATCTTTCCTCAAAACATCCACCATACCTACCTATCAAGGCATTTTCATAGCCTTTTCGAGATACATTGCCATGCAACATCCACTTTCTCATGACTTGATCTTCATGTCATATATGCTACTTGCTTGATCGATGAGCCGCATGCTAGTTGGGCCTTTCCCTAATCATTGCTACATGACGCGCTAGTATCATTGCATATCCTGCTACCCTGTCAGAGGCATACATTTGCATCATGATAGTTACATCTTCTTTATGTGAGTACCCTTGTAAAGTGTGAAAGATCTCCTATATTCTTGTAAAATATAGAGTGTTGCTCCTAAAGTGAGGAAAAGATCCCAAAGAGGACAAAATCGAAAGATCCCAAAGAGGACAAATGAGAGAAATAGAAAGAGCCATTGAGGCCACCAAAAAAATACAAAAAATAGAAAAAAGAGAAAAAGAAAAAAAGAGAGAAGGGGGCACATTACTATTTCTTTTGAGAGATCCACACTAGTACGTCATCCTCTATCCCTTGTACTCCATAGAGATCATCATACATGCATATAGCTATGTGGGGACCCTTCACACTATAGAACTTGGCTTGTATATTCCAATGATGAGCCTCCTCAAATGAGCTCTAGGTATTCTTGAGCAAGCAAGTTGGATGCACCCCCACTAGTTCCATTGTAGAGCTTTTAGCTCACATGTGCATCCGTTGCATGGAAATCCCTACTCCTCACATCATATCTATCATATGGCCTTCTCTCTTGTAAGGCCCGATATGCGGTACTGTTCCAGATCTAGATGTTTCCATCCAGATCCGGGGACGAAGCACATATCGGTCCAACCACGACATATGACTTAGCCATATGCCCCGGATTTCCAACATGATATCACAACATTACAGATACGAGGATACAACATCTCATACAATCGGCATACAACTGCCTTAATTCAATACAACAGCGGAAGATACATGTCTGAGTACAGACTACAATCAAATGCCTAGTGGCAAAGAGAAAATCATCGATCCCCATAACCACACGGGTCCAGGCCCTCCGCCGGGATCCGCCTAACTAGTCGTCGTCGAGTCTCCATGTGAAACGTCGATCACCATACCTGTTGTCGATCAAGAACCCTGAAAAGAGTTTGGGGGTAGTATCATGAGTACAGAAGTACTCATCATCCAAATGTAGTGGTCAACTGACCCAGCAAGGACTTCATCACTCGTCATTCTAGGACAACTAGTAGTTTACGATAAGGATGGGGTAAGTTGTGAGGTTGTTGCCGCACTAGCATTTATGAAGTGGCTAACGATCTAGAGAGTAAGGTAAGAAGCCAAGCATTCGATGAGGAATCGCCTCCAACAAGTCTTGCTATCAACTACTTACGCAAACATAACACCTATCCTATCCTTGTCCTCCTCTTAGCATCCCAACGAAGAAGAAGCAGTCAAGGCACACACACGTTGATCAAGTTATATTAATATTGTCTCAGTTGTTGTTGTCTATGTACAAGGAGTAGGTCTCAAGTCGTCCATAACCGTGAACACGGCTTCTCGAAAAGATTTAACCCTGCAGGGGTGTACCAACTGCCCATTACAAGGCTCCGCACGCACGTCCATCTCTCTCAGTTGCTACCCATCACAGGCAACCATTTTATGATTTAGTTCCAAGAGATCCGAAATGACAGGTCCCTCTAACTAACAACGAACAAATCCGGCTGGCCCCCGGGGAGTCGACACCCAATCCAAAAGCTGGCCACGCTCTCGGAGCGGACTCTTCCGTATGGCCAAGGTCAGGTTTAGTCTCACCTATATAACAGGGTACTTCCCTAGATCACCAGTGTGGACCAACAGAGATACAATGTCTCCGCTGGCCCGGGTTATTTAAAAACTGTGAGGGGATCCACCAAGCACACACACGGGGTTTCAAATGGTAAATCAGCTCGGGCCACCACTAGAAATTTTTGAAGCTAGATAGGTAATAAAAGGGGACCCCATAAAATGCCACACGCGGTTAGGCACGCTCAGTCTTAAAACCAATACCCGGAACTCGGATCCTAGGTGACTCGAATGGAACAAAGCGTCGGGGCGGGATAGCCTAGACCTTCCATCCTTCGTCGAATATAGTCAACATTATAATAATCATATCATCAACAACAATATAATAATGTGATATCCCGAACCAAGGAGTAACAGGGGGTAACATCGTAGCATCCTAAGCATGCATACTAAGCAGGGGCTGAGCAACGAGCAATAGTAACATAGCAGTACAAGGTTTGCTGGGAAGGGACATGGCTGTATCGGTTTGAAAGAGGCTATAAACATGTGGTAGGATCGAACATCGAACCTAACCTAGTCTAGCATGCAAACCGCTGGTTGAAATAGAATGTATCTTAAGTAATGTATAGTCCTTGCCTGTTGATAAGTCTGGTTCCGAAGGTGTAGTTGATCGCAAACTCGCGTCGTCTCCGAGAGGTACCCGCGGAAGCACACAAGACGGTAAACACTGGAAAGCAATTAACGAGCAAGCATCTATTACTACGAGGCAAACACGAGCAAGCATCAACAAGAAGCAACATGAGACATCGCACCTACCGTCGAGAGCGGTTACTAACAATTTAAGTGGAGTACTCGTCACACACGACGATACCTCACATTTACGGTGGTTCATGTTGTTTAGCTACACAAGGTGAGCAAAAGGTTGTTAACATGGCATAGCACACAAACATGGCAAGAGGTGAAGCATAAGGTAAACTATCTATTCTAGTCAATTTAAGTGAGGCACAACCTAAACATGGCATATCACTAAGTGCCGCACGACAATTAAAAGATTTGGTAATTTTCTGCCCTAAACCATATTTTAGGTTGGTTAACAATAGCAAACAATAGCATAAACACAAAGTACACGAAAAAATAATCAAGTTACATATAAAGAACACCCCAAACGGAGTTACGGTTAAAAACATACAAGCAAAACAAGTTTGGAACACAATCTGCCAACATCACGAAGCACACTTTAGAGCAATGCATAAATAGGATAATGAATGCAAACATGCTCACAAATGATATGCAATTAAAGTAGACATGACAAGGAAGGCATGGCAAAAGGAATCATCCAAATAGGCATCATGAACAACTAATTATAGCCCAAGCAAAATGCAATAAAACATTACTGGTCAAGGACTTTGTGAAAATCAAGAAAATAGGGCATAAACTGTTATTTTTATGCTGTACAAACAGGATTAAAACTATATGCGAAAGTGCAGCAACATGACATAGCAATATATGACCATGAACTAGACATGATGGTGATCAGGTACAAACAAGAATCATGGTCATAGGCATAACAGATCAAAAGTTATTAAGCATGCAACATGGCATCGGAACGTTACAGACTTAGAGAAAAACTGAGGTGGCTATCAACAACAGCACCATAGCAACTTTGGAGCTAAAAATAACTATGACCAAGAATGCAAACATGACAATGCAATACATGAAATGGAAGTAGACATGATGCTTAACAATATGCAAAAAGAATCAATGCAATAGGCCTCATGGATGTGTCACAATCATCAACCAAAGTTGCAATAAAATAACAGCGGCAACACACTAGCAGAAATTAGTAGCAGTTAACGGCCAGATGCCCACTTCAACACAGATTAACTACATCAAGATGGCCTCAAATAAAAATGCTCACAAAAGATGGATTGAAGTACACGCAATTCTAAGCAACTTTCATTTTGGGCACAACGTGATCCGAGCTACGGTTTACTCGCAAACTACGGCGCAAAATTGAATAAGCAACAAAAATATAAAAGACTTAGCAGAAATTTTACATGGTTTCCACAGAAAAAAAGGGGGCTCACATTTGGCCGGCCCATCTGGCCTGGATCCGGCCTAGGTGGGCCATGGGGCGCTGTTATGGGCCTGGCGAGCTGGCGCGGCCCACCTGGCACCAGCTGTTGTGCCCCCGTCCCGATCCAGATCGGGATCGGGCGGCGGCTCACGGCGGTGCTCCGGCCGGCCTGACCTCCGGCGAGGGGAGGCCTAGCGTCGAGGAGGCGCAAGGAACGGGGCGCGGCGGCGGCGGTGCTGGTGGTCCTCCGGTGATGATGAGGACATCTCTACTAATGTTACACCCACATCTTCACCAACTACACATACTGGACCAGTTACTAGAGCACGTGCACGTCAACTAAATTATCAGGTACTTTCGTTTCTTGCGAATCCTTCTAATGTTCATGAACATATGATGCTGCCTAAATTAGATACTTTTGTTTTGCTTATGAATGAAGGACCTAGCATGGACAAGAAGAACGGTCATTGGAGCGGGATCAAGCATGGAGAAGAAGGTGCGCGCGCGAGAAAGAACAATGGAGCTTCCAGTGGGGATTTTCGCACTTTGAAGCCACCATAAGGCATGCATGAAGGCTTGGACGAAATACACAAGATGCCACTTCATTATTTTCGTCCAAAGGCAATTATAGGTGCTGCGTCACCTTAATATTGGGCTGGGCCCATGTAATTTCGAAATACCACATTATAGGCTGTTTTTAGAGTCCGTATGTGTGGGGAAACCGAGTTAGGGTTGTTTTCGGACCCCACCTCCAAGGGGTCACGAAAATCCCCTCTATTCCCCCATATATATAGCCCTTAGGGCGTCGTTTAGACTTGGGGTTTTAATTAGATTTAAGTTAGCCATAGCCGCAACTTCGAGTTCTTCGTTTGTGTCGTCCGACCAGGCCAAGACCGCATTGGAACCCCAACTTCTGTTAATCATTCATGTTATATTCGCAATATCCAGATTGCTTTTTTTCTTAGTTCTTGCTTGTTCTTTCGATTGCTTGCAGGAATTAGATCTTCGTGGTCAGGTTGATCGTGCATCCGCGGGATCAATAACCTCTCGGAGTTGGTTTAGCGATCGCTAAGGCGCAACGTCTTCGCACGTTCGTAGTCGGGTCGTGAAAGTCGTCTCCACCATAATCGATCTCCATCATCTCATCGAAACATCGGGACACCTTCGCCTCTATCAAGTGGTATCAGATTTCCAGGTTGATCGGTGAGATTTACCAGTTTTTCGTAGTCTAGATTACTTCTGTTCTTCATACCTACAGTCCACGAAAAAGCCAAAAAAGAAAAATTTAGGGTTAGATCATCACGTCCCAAAACAGTCCGAGCCTTTGTCCAGTTTTCTTTACAGTAGTTTGCATTGTTGAATTTGCGGTTGCATCGTTGTGTCGAGTTGCTGATCTTAGCGTCTAGTTACCTTAGAGTTTCGAGTTCTGATCACAGTTTGTCACGCCGCCGCCGCACAGTAGTACACCACCACGTTCTGCCAATCCGAGTCCAGATACACCACCACGTTCCGCCAAGCCGAGTCCATACACACCACCACAACGTACCGATCCAAGTTGAGTTCCATCACCCGTTCGGTTTGTGATATCTCCGTAGCCAGAATAGTTTTGAGTTGAATAGAGTCGGATTTCACCAATCTTTCGTCGTACGTCGAAGGGGGTGATTTCCAAAAAAAAAAAGAGAATTTTTTTTTCAAAGAGTGCTTCTCAGTTGTTTACGTGCCGCGTCGTGCTTTCGTTGGTGTTTTAGGCTCGCGTCTCTAGTACGGTCTAGCCTAGGATCAGCACAGTACCGACGTTGAGTGTTTATTCAGCTTTGCATCTCTGTTTTGATTACTGTTGATCTTTTTACTACCATATTTGTCAAGCCTACCTACTACAGCTCCACATATATTCTACTTCGTGCGGTTGACACCTCCTGGCCATCGCTCTACCACATCTCTGAGAGTTTTGACCCGTTGGTTGTACATGACCACCTGCTGCTAGGTAAGAATCGGTAAGAACGAAAGAAAAGCTTGACGGATTTGTGCTTTCCACCACCCCACATCCCATTAGTAGAAGTAGGATCATATTTCTGTGTGTTTTCTATTTCTGCTAACCATGCCAGGATCCCATGATGAAGTAGCGCGGGATGCACCCGATTGGGAGAATATGATAAACAAAGCGTTACATGATAAATTTGCACAAATAATGTCTGAACAGGTGAATGACATCGAGAACAGATTTACAGAGGCGATTAATGGTGTGGAGAAGATGATCGACACCAAGCTCGACGCCAAGTTTATTGAGTTGCTCGCACGCCTACCTGCACAGCCTGCGGCCGCTCCAGCACAGCCACCGCCACCACGACGTGCACGACGTATTCTGTTTCCGGGCAGACAAGCTGCTGGTGCTCCTCCTGCTGCTGCAGTTGCTGCTACTGCTGCTACTTCTGACGTCGTCCAGGACGATAACTACGAGGGTGATTACGAGGAGGAGGTGGAACAGGAAGCGGCCTATGAGCAGCCAGCTAGACGTCCACGTCCCAACATTCGCCACGGTCGACACCAACCACCCCCTCAGGTACGCGATGATGAACATGTGCCTAAACTTAAATTGAATCTTAAGCCGTTTGAGGGTAGATATATTCCTGATGCTTATCTTACTTGGGAGTTAGAAACTGAACAACGCTTTACATGTTTACAATATCCTGAGAATAGACGTGTTACTGCTGCTGTTTGTGAATTCACGGGTTTTGCATCTATTTGGTGGTCTGAACATTGTAGATTGCATGCTAATAATATTCTAGCTACTTGGGCTGCTTTAAAAGATGCTATGCGTACTCGCTGGGTTCCTCCTTATTATCAACGTGAATTGCTACAAAAATTACAGCGTTTGAGACAAGGAAAAAATTCTGTAGAGGAATATTATCAAGAATTACAAACTGGATTGATTAGATGTGGCCTAGTAGAGGATAATGAAGCTATGTTTGCACGTTTCATAGGTGGCTTAAACAGGGAGATACAAACTATTTTAGAATATAAGGACTATGCTACTATTACTCGTTTGTTTCATCTTGCTTGTAAAGCTGAACGTGAAGTGCAGGATCGACAGGCCGCTACGAGACCTAACTTTTCTGCAGGACGAAATACATCATGGACATCGCGTGGAGCTTCTACATCCACATGTCCTGCTGCACCACCATCTACTTCAGCCGCTCATTCTTACAGGGAGCCACCAAAACAGCCAGCGCCACCATTCAAGGGTGCACAGAGTGGTCCAGCGGCGAGTTCTTCTTCATCCATGGCTTCCACAGGGCAAACACGAGATCGTGATATTAAATGTCGCAGGTGCCAAGGTGGAGGTCACTTCGCAAAAGACTGTCCCTCCAAGCGTGTGATGATTATTACGGCGGATGGTGGGTATGAGTCAGCGAGTGACTATGATGAGGAGACTTTAGTTCTCATTGCTCATGAGGAACAGGGTGCCCATGATGATGCTCATGATATAGAGTATATGGCTCCTGATGATGCCGATAAATATGCTAGTTTGGTTGCTCAACGTGTGTTAAGTGTGCAGGTAACGAAGGCCGAGCAAAACCAGAGGCATAATTTGTTCCACACAAAGGGAGTGGTGAAAGAACGTTCGGTTCGCATTATCATTGACGGAGGGAGTTGCAACAACTTGGCTAGCATGGAGTTGGTGGAGAAGCTATCTCTCACCACAAGACCACACCCCCATCCGTACTATATTCAGTGGTTTAACAATAGTGGTAAGATTAAGGTAACGCGTTCTGTTCGTGTGCACTTTAGCATTGCTGCATATGATGATTATGTTGATTGTGATGTGGTACCCATGCAAGCATGCTCTCTTTTACTTGGTAGACCATGGCAATTTGATAGGAATGTTGTACACCATGGTAGGACAAATCAGTTTACTCTTGTTCATCAGGAGAAAAATATTGCTTTACTTCCTATGTCTCCTGAACAAATTGTGAAAGATGATCTTGCTAGAGCTAGTAAAGCTAAACATGAGAAAAGTAAGAGTGAAAATGAGATAGCAGCTAAAGAATTTGAGCAACAACATAAGACTAATAGCAAATCTTCTTCTGCTATTTCTAATGAAATCTAACTGACTAGTCCAACTTTGCTTGCTACTAAGGTTGATATTTCGGATTTGGATGTTAGTCAATATGTGTGCTATGCTTTTGTGTGCAAAGAAGCTTTGTTTTCATTTGAGGCATTGCCTCCTTCTTTGCCTCCTGTTGTCACTGACCTTTTGCAGGAGTTTATTGACGTCTTTCCACAAGACGTACCACCGGGATTACCACCTATTCGAGGGATTGAGCATCAGATTGACTTAATTCCCGGTGCTTCGCTGCCCAACCGTGCGCCATACCGTACCAATCCGGAGGAGACGAAGGAAATTCAGCGTCAAGTACAAGAGCTACTCGACAAAGGTTACATACGTGAATCCCTAAGTCCTTGTGCTGTTCCTGTTATATTAGTGCCTAAAAAGGATGGAACATGGCGTATGTGTGTTGATTGTCGAGCCATTAATAATTACTATTCGTTATCGTCATCCTATTCCTAGGTTAGATGATATGCTTGATGAATTAAGTGGCTCTACCATGTTTTCAAAAGTTGATTTGCGTAGTGGATACCATCAAATTCGCATGAAATTAGGAGATGAATGGAAAACGGCATTTAAAACTAAGTTTGGATTATATGAGTGGTTAGTCATGCCTTTTGGGTTAACTAATGCACCTAGCACTTTCATGAGATTAATGAACGAGGTTTTACGTGCTTTCATTGGACGATTTGTGGTAGTCTATTTTGATGATATACTGATTTATAGCAAATCTTTGGAGGAACATTTGGATCATTTACGTGCTGTTTTTATTGCTCTACGTAATGCACGTTTATTTGGTAACCTTGGGAAGTGCACCTTTTGCACCGACCGAGTATCGTTTCTTGGCTATGTTGTTACTCCACAGGGTATTGAAGTTGATAAAGCCAAGATCGAGGCGATTGAGAGTTGGCCGCAGCCCAAAACGGTCACACAAGTGAGGAGTTTTCTTGGCCTCGCTGGATTCTATAGGCGTTTTGTGAGAGATTTCAGCACCATTGCTGCCCCTCTCAATGAGCTTACACGCAAGGATGTGCCTTTTACTTGGGGTACCGCACAGGAAGAAGCTTTCACGGTATTGAAAGATAAGTTAACACATGCTCCTTTGCTCCAACTTCCTGATTTTAATAAGACTTTTGAGCTTGAATGCGATGCTAGTGGGATTGGTTTGGGAGGTGTGTTATTACAAGATGCTAAACCTGTTGCATACTTTTCTGAAAAATTGAGTGGGCCTAGTCTGAACTATTCTACTTATGATAAGGAATTATATGCTCTTGTTCGGACATTAGAAACTTGGCAACATTATTTATGGCCCAAAGAATTTGTTATACATTCTGATCATGAATCTTTGAAACACATAAGAAGTCAAGCAAAACTTAATCGTAGACATGCTAAGTGGGTTGAATTTATTGAGACTTTCCCTTATGTCATTAAACACAAGAAGGGGAAAGATAATATTATTGCTGATGCATTGTCTCGTCGTTATACTATGCTTTCACAACTTGACTTCCAGATATTCGGTTTAGAGACAATCAAAGATCAATATGTTAATGATGCGGAATTTAAAGATGTATTGCAGAATTGTAGAGAGGGTAGAACATGGAACAAGTTTGTGCTTAATGATGGATTTGTGTTCCGTTCTAACAAGCTATGCATTCCAGCTAGCTCTATTCGTCTTTTGTTGTTGCAGGAGGCGCATGGAGGAGGATTAATGGGACACTTTGGCGTGAAGAAGACGGAGGACGTACTTGCTACACATTTCTTTTGGCCAAAGATGAGACGGGATGTTGAGCTTTTTGTTGCTCGCTGCACTACATGTCAAAAAGCTAAGTCACGACTCAATCCTCATGGTTTATACATGCCTTTACCTGTACCTAGTGTTCCCTGGGAGGACATATCCATGGACTTTGTTTTAGGCTTGCCTCGAACAAAGAAGGGGATGGATAACATATTTGTTGTCGTGGATAGATTTTCTAAGATGGCACATTTTATACCATGTCATAAAAGCGATGATGCTGCTAATGTTGCTGATTTATTCTTTCGTGAGATTATTCGCTTACATGGTGTGCCCAATACTATTGTCTCGGATCGTGATACTAAGTTTCTTAGCCATTTTTGGAGATGCTTATGGGCTAAGTTGGGAACTAAACTACTTTTTAGTACTACATGTCATCCCCAAACTGATGGACAAACTGAAGTAGTCAATAGGACTTTGTCTACTATGCTTAGGGCTGTTTTAAAGTGTAACTTGAAAATGTGGGAAGAATGTTTACCTCATATCTAATTTGCTTATAATCGTTCATTTCATTCTACCACTAAAATGTGCCCTTTTGAGATTGTTTATGGTTTTCTACCTCGTGCACCTATTGATTTGCTGCCTCTTCCATCTTCGGAGAAGGTTAATTTTGATGCTAAGCAACGTGCTGAATTGATATTAAAAATGCATGAGTTATCTAAAGAAAACATTGAGAAAATGAATGCTAGATACAAGCTTGCTGGTGATAAGGGTAGAAAGCATGTTGTGTTTGAACCAGGAGATCTTGTTTGGTTACATCTACGTAAAGATAGGTTTCCTGATTTGCGCAAATCTAAGTTAATGCCACGAGCTGATGGTCCCTTTAAGGTTTTATAGAAAATTAATGATAATGCATATAAACTTGAGCTACCTGCAGATTTTGGGGTTAGTCCCACATTTAACATTGCAGATTTGAAACCTTACTTGGGAGAAGATAATGAGCTTCCGTCGAGGACGACTTCATTTCAAGAAGGGGAGGATGATGAGGACATCTCTACTAATGTTACACCCACATCTTCACCAACTACACATACTGGACCAGTTACTAGAGCACGTGCACGTCAACTAAATTATCAGGTACTTTCGTTTCTTGCGAATCCTTCTAATGTTCATGAACATATGATGCTGCCTAAATTAGATACTTTTGTTTTGCTTATGAATGAAGGACCTAGCATGGACAAGAAGAACGGTCATTGGAGCGGGATCAAGCATGGAGAAGAAGGTGCGCGCGCGGGAAAGAACAATGGAGCTTCCAGTGGGGATTTTCGCACTTTGAAGCCACCATAAGGCATGCATGAAGGCTTGGACGAAATACACAAGATGCCACTTCATTATTTTCGTCCAAAGGCAATTATAGGTGCTGCGTCACCTTAATATTGGGCTGGGCCCATGTAATTTCGAAATACCACATTATAGGCTGTTTTTAGAGTCCGTATGTGTGGGGAAACCGAGTTAGGGTTGTTTTCGGACCCCACCTCCAAGGGGTCACGAAAATCCCCTCTGTTCCCCCATATATACAGCCCTTAGGGCGTCGTTTAGACTTGGGGTTTTAACTAGATTTAAGTTAGCCATAGCCGCAACTTCGAGTTCTTCGTTTGTGTCGTCCGACCAGGCCAAGACCGCATTGGAACCCCAACTTCTGTTAATCATTCATCTTATATTCGCAATATCCAGATTGCTTTTTTTCTTAGTTCTTGCTTGTTCTTTCGATTGCTTGCAGGAATTAGACCTTCGTGGTCAGGTTGATCGTGCATCCGCGGGATCAATAACCTCTCGGAGTTGGTTTAGCGATCGCTAAGGCGCAACGTCTTCGCACGTTCGTAGTCGGGTCGTGAAAGTCGTCTCCACCATAATCGATCTCCATCATCTCATCGAAACATCGGGACACCTTCGCCTCTATCAGGTGAGGTCTTCCAGGCGGCGCGGCGTCGAGGGGGAGGCAGGCCGACGAGCTCGGCATGGGATTCATGGCGCGAAGGCTCCCATGGAGGTTGTGGCCTGCGATGGGGAAAGGGGAGGTAAGGAGAGGGAGAAGGAAGGCGGCGCAAGGGGGGCGGTCACTGGAGCGCGGCAGGGCGCGGCTGCGCGCGTGGCCGGTGGCTCGCTGGAGGCGGCGACGCAGTGAAGGTGGCCGGCTCGGGCGGCCTCGGCCCGGAACGGGCCCGAGCGGGATGGCGGCGGCGAAGGAGGGCCCGATGCGGCCCGGCCGCGGCTGGAAGAGGCTGTTGCCGGCCTGGGGCCACGTGGCCTCATCTGGACCATTAGATCTAAGATCTGATGGTCGAGATCTGAGGAGGGCTAGGGTTTCGGGATTTTGGGGGTATTGGGCAGATTTTTGGGCAAAGTGGAGGGGGTGGCTGCAATTTTTAGGCTAGGGAAATCCTAGAAAGGGATGGGAGTGTGGTAATCTTTATATAGCCCAGGTGGCTGGCAGTTTGCAAAAAAATACCCGGTTTTTCTCGCGCGCGCGCGGTGTTCACGTTTCTGACCGCCGGGGGTCCGCAGGACCTCCGATTCAAGTAAAACTTCGAACTCCGTGATCAGCGCGTCTAGCCGACGGCATTCACCTCGCGCTGGAACCGTTCCGAGAACACTTTCCGACGCGCTATAAAAATATCCCGTTTAATTATTAAACGGGGGTTTTTTCGTTCCATTGGCTACGGCTGGTCTGGTGTGGTTTTCGCGACGGTGATCGGGTGAAACCTGGTGTCGCAATGGTCGAGTGTCAGGGTGGCAAGGGTCGGTCTCCGTCCGGTACGAGATAAGAGGGGAAAAAGAATCGCTGATCGATAAAACGGGGATGCAAACACCGCAAACAAATCAGACAATCAAACAATTCTCAACGAAAACAAAAGTTTTAATTTTTGTGAAATCTGGGTTGTTACATCTCTCCTATGATTGTCCTTATTGATGTGATCCTTTCACACCATTTTTGTCTTCGTCCTCCACCTTCTTTCTGTTTCGCCTTTTAGGTGTCAACTTTCTTGCTCACGCTCATCCGTTGCATGAGTGCTCAAAATATCGAAAGGGAGTGGATCATTTTGACTAGTACCTGACTAGTGGTCTGGGGACGAGTCAAGATAAGAATCCAAAGGAGACTAAGTGTGAAACTTTAGTAGATAGTAGTTCTCAACAACTATTTTTTTATCTCGTATTCCCATATCCCCCTTCTTGCACGCAAACACCATTTGGAGACATTCGAGTCACGGACAGTGAGAGCTCTTGCACCCTTTGTTCTTTTATTACTTGTATCAATGCTAATATAGACTCTTGCTTATTAAGACTTGAATTGAATTGCATGCTTTGATTGCTTTACTTAAAAGTCCTTATATGGTTGTGTGGCATGTCGCCGCATAAATTATGCTTGTTATCATTTCCCTACTCGAGGACGAGCAGGAATTAAGCTTGGGGATGTTGATACGTCCCAAATGTATCTATAATTTCTGCTTGCTCCATGCATGATTTGTGTGACTTTGCCATGTTTTGCTTGAACTTTCATACACTTTTTTATCATATTTGGACTAACCTATTAACTCAGTGCACCCAGTTGCAAGTTCCTATTTTCTGCTGTTTTTGTATTTCAGGTTTTCCGGCCATTAAAAGTGCCAAGTAAATCCGAAAAATTATATAAAAAATCAGCGACCCGGAAGCTTCCCGAAGAACTAAAGTTGGAAGGGGGTGGATCCACCAGGGCCCCAGGAGGGTCCCTGGCGCGGCCCCACCCTAGGTCGCGCTAGGAGGCCTCTTGGCTGCCCTGTTGCCCCTCTCGGTGCCCCCTTTGGCCTATATTTAGCCCCCGTGACGGAGACCCCTAATATGGATCTGCTATTCCCGTTCTCCTCTCTGTTCCGCCGCCACCGTTTCAAGATCGGGGCTGCTAGGAGAAGCTGCCCCGTCACCCTGCCGGAAGGAGGAATCCCCTCCGGGAGACCATCCATCACCATGGACGCCTCCCGGATGTCTTGTGAGTAGTCCTCCTTCGACCATGGGTCCATGACCTGTAGCTATGTGATGTTCTCCTATCCTCTTTGTGCTTCCACTTTCGAGACCTCGTGAGCTGCCTCACATTATCGAGGCACCTTTGTCATTTTTGTGTTCCTATGCTAAGTTTGCTGGGATATGATGGATTATGAGATTATTTTTAGATTGTGATGAGTAATATATTTGGTTCTCTATTATATTTGTGTTCTTTAGTAAATTCTTGCATGTTCTCCGTTGCCGTATTTTACTTTGGCCAAGTGATTTTTTGAACCTCCAAGAGGGAGCGTTATGCTTGATTGTGGGCTCAGCCCCCTGATATCTAGCTTGAGTGACAAAAACATGAGACTAGGGGATGTGTTGTTGCCACCAGGGATAAAACAACGGTGCTTGTACTTGCGGGTGCAGGGATTGTTTACTTTACGCATAGTTCTTTTAATGCAGTTGTCTGTTGCTTTGAGTTTACACTCTGGGTGGGATTCACAACTTAATACCAGCGAGATTTTCTGGATAGATATCTCAAGGTGGATGATTTGTAGTAGATGCAGATGGATTTTGGTCTACTTACCTTGGCGTACTGCCCATTGCTTTTGAGCCTCTTCCTTTCTTTTGTAGCATAGTTAGCATTGCGGTGCGTTTATAATCCTGTCAATTTACCAGCTGTGATTTGTTTACCTCGCTAGCACTTTTATCATCTTTTGGGAGAGAGACATCACTAGTGAATGTCATGGGATCCCGGTCCATATTTCCATCATTGTTTACACCTTCGATTTACTTTCAGTTCTTACTTTCGTTGCCACTATTATTATCTCTTGCGTTGATCCTTTGTAAACGGCAAGGCCGGAGGAATTGACAACTCCTCTCTACTCATTGGGAGCAAAGTTATTTGTGGTGTGTGCAGGTCCAGGCGAAGTTAGCAACCTCGGCGCCATTGTTCACCTTACCACCTTCTTGTATCTCTGCGAGTCCTACGGGAGACAAAGCCTATCCTCTACATAGGGTAAATTCTGCTTCTACGCTACATCTCAGCTTCCACTTGGGGTAACCAACAAGAAGCGAGAGAAGTATCTTCCTTGCTAGCATCACATATGCTCGCAGTACTCGAGGAAGGCCTGACTTATGAACTGGGTGCCATTGTCCGTTATGATCCGGTTAGGAACTACGAAACGACACACCAGGCTTCTGATAAACTTGATGGTGGATTGCGCCGTGGTCTTGCGGACCGGCTCCACTTCTGGCCACTTGGTCAATTTGTCGATGGCGACATAGAGGAATTGATAACCTCCAGTAGCACGGGGGAATGGGCCCATAATATCCAATCCCCAGACCGCAAAGGGCCATGATAGAGGGATGGTTTGGAGAGCTTCTGCTAGTTGATGAACAACCTTGGCGTGGAATTGGAAGGCATCATAGGTGTTGACAAGGTCCATGGCGTTGTTCAAGGCGGTAGGCCAATAGAACCCTTGCCGGAAAGCTTTGCCGACCAGATCCCGGGAACCAATGTGGGAGCCGCATGTTCCTTCGTGGTCCGAACGGGAGCAACTTCTTTCCTTCATCTATGGGGATGCACAATAGCTTCACACCGTTGGGACGCCTGCGGTAAAGGGTCTCATCGAGTAGGAGGTACATCGATGATTGACGAGCGACCCGCTGGACGTCTTTCCTGTTGCTTGGTAGCTCTTCGTTCTTCATGTAGTTGCCGTTCATGCTGAGCACTTCAGCGTCAAGACGTCCTCGCCCTCGTAACAGAACAGGAGAAGTCCCCGCGGTCTAGCTTGCCGCCACGGACGAAGACCTTCCACCCGTGCGACAAGAAGAGATCACCGGTGGTCGCTTGGTTGGTCTCCACCTTCACCACGTCGCCTCCGGAAACTTCGTCGTCGTGATGCGGCGTCCTTGGCTTGCCTTTTTTCTGGTAGCCGCCTCGGCCCCCGCGTTGGGAACCTCCGCCCCTATTAGCATTCCTATCGGCGTCCTTCTCGGAATAGAAGGCTGCCATGTCTTCTTGGAGCTTGATGACAGAGCGGCACTCGGACAGGTCGTGTTTGTTGGTCTTGTGTATCTTGCGGTATGGCGATGGGGTGGTGTCCGTGGCGACAAACACAATGTCAATGGAGGGTGGTTGCGGAGCGGCCCCGTTCCCCTCTCTGGTGAACACGGCTTGGTGTACGCGTTTACGGGCCCCGGGCTCGCCGAAATGATGGTTCTTTCCGGTAGGAGCTTGAGCCACAGGGTGTCTTCCGGCATCTCGATTAACTGGAAGGACCGCCTCTTCGATGCGGGCGACCTTGTCGGCCAGCTCGAACAGGGCATTGATCGTCTTAATGGACCCGGTACTCATCTTCTCCAGCATTCGCGGGTTCTTGACATTGGCAATAAAGGTGGCGATGATTGCGGACTGATGCGCGTTAGGGATGCAATGTTGCATCTGGGTGAATCTTTGGAAAAACTTCCGGAGAGGTTCGCCGTCCTTCTACACTACTCGGCATAAGTCACTGACGATTTTTGGAGGTTGGACTCCTCCGGTAGATGCGCCGACAAACTTTTCGCAAAGTTCCGTCCACGAGCTGATGGAGTTGACTGGGAGATGCATCATCCACTGCCGAACATTGTCCTTGAGCTTCATGGGGAAGTAGTTGGCCTTCGCTTTGTCGTCTCCCCCCACGATCTCCACAACAGTGTTGTACATACACATGATCTCTCCGGGGTTTGTCTTTCCATCATATAGTAGTGGGCCATCTATATGGAACTCCTTGGGACACTGGACACTGCGGGTATCTTGGGTGAAGTCTCCGCACAAGGTGTTGTAGTTGCTTTCACTGGAATGGATCCCATCCCAGACAGCATCGATGGGAGGAACCCGGGCGTCAGAAGACTGTCGAGTTTCTTTCTGCCTAACGATGGTGGTTCGAGCGTCTTCGTGGCGACGATCCTCCTGGCGAGTATGCTGATCCGGCGATCCACGGTGCCCGGATGATGCCACAAAAGCTGCACCAGGAGATCTGGCCCATCGAGGAGCAGTCTGGCGAATGGCGGGGTCGCGGCAGCGCTCATCTTGGGGATGGTTTTGTTGACACCCATGCTGGGGGGAGTGCACAGTGTTACTTTCGTAATCGGAACCCCCTCCCCGATAAGGGCCTTCTCACTTCTCCTGGACAGTAGCCGACGTAGGACAAGGTCGCCTTCCTAAAGTTCTCGGGAGCGGACGTGGCGGCTGTACTAGCGGCGTAGTCCTTGCTGGTACCGCGCAGCGCGTGTAGCAGCCCGAGTACGTACTTCCTCGACGACAACGACATCTCTTTGTTGGAGTTTTTGCTATTCGGCTTCATCGGAGGCGCGATCTCGAGGAGATCCGTATCAGAGTTCTGTGGGGAGCACCGCCTCCGCTCCGTAAACGACTGTGAAGAGCGTCTCATTTGTTGCTCCATTGGGTGTGGTCCTAATTGACTATAGAAGAGCTGGGAGTTCATCCACCCACCGCTTTCCACACTTTTCGAGTCGCTGGATGGTACGGGTCCGGAGACCTCAGAGTACTTCCGACTTGGTGGTACGGTGAGGATCTCTCACTCCTCGTTGGTTACCCCAAGTGGAAGGTGAGATGTAGCATAGCAGCAAATTTCCCCTATGTAGAGGATAGGTTTTTTCTCCTGTAGGACTCGCAGAAATACAAGAAGATGGTAAAGTGAGCAATGGCGCCGAGGTTGCTAACTTCACCTGGACCTGCACACAGATACAGATAACTTTTCTCCCAACGAGTACAGAGGAGTTGTCAATTCCTCTGGCCTTGCTGTTTACAAAGGATTAATGCAAAAGATAATGACAGTGATAGCAACTGAAAAGTAAACTAAGGATGTAAATAGTGATATGAAGATGGACCGGAGTCCCGTGATTTTCACTAGTGATGTCTCTCTCCCAAAAGACGATAAAAGTGCTAGCGAGGTAAACAAATCACAGCTGGGCAATTGACAGGATTATGAAGGCACCGCAATGCTAACTATGCTGCAAAGAAAGGAAGGGCTCAAAAGCAATGGGCGGTACGCCAAGGTAAGTAGACCGAAATCCATCTGCATCTACTACGAATCATCCACCTTGAGATATCTATCTGGAACATCTCGCTCGTATTAAGTTGCGAATCCCACCCAAAGTGTAAATCCAAAGCAACAGACAACTGCATTAAAAGAACTTTGCGTAAAGTAAGCAATCCTTGCATCCGCGGATACAAGCACCGTTGTTTTATCCCTGGTGGCAACAACACATCCCCTAGTCTCATGTTTCCGTCACTCAAGCTAGACATAAGGGGCTGAACCCGCAATCAAGCATAACGCTCCCTCTTGGAGTTGCAACAAATCACTTGGCCAAAGTAAAATACGGCAACGGAGAACATGCAATATATTTACTCAAGAACAAAATATAAAAGATAAGAACCAAATATATTACTCATCACAATCTGAACATACCCAACAAACTCAGCATAGGAACGGCAGAAAATTACAAAGGTGCCTCGATCATGTGAGGCAGCTCACGAGGTCTCGAAAGTGGAGGCACAAAGAGGAGAGAGATAAATCACATAACTACTGGTCACGGACCCATGGTCCAAGGGGAACTACTCACGGGAAATACGGGAGGCGTCCATGGCTATGGATGGTCTCCCGGAGGTGGTAGCTTCTCCAGGCAGGGTGCCGGAGCAGCTTCTCCAGGCAGCCCCGATCTAGAAACGGCGGTGGCGGCGGTACGGAGGCGAGATCGCGAAAAAGGGATTTGTCTTAGCGGTTTCCGTCACGGGGGGTAAATATAGGCGAAGGGATGCACCGAGAGGGGGCACAGGGCAGCCAGGAGGCCCGCTGGCGCGGTCTAGGGTGGGGCCGCGCCAGGGACCCTTCTGGAGTCCCTGTGGTGGCCCCCCTTCCCTCCTTTGGTGTTTCCGGAAGCTTCCGTGTCGCTGATTTTTTATCTGATTTTTCCGTATTTTTTGGAGCACTTTTAAAGGCCGGAAAACCTGAAATACAAAAATAGTAGAAAACAACAAAAAACAGCAACTGGCAGCTGGCTGCACTGGGTTAATAGATTAGTCCAAATATGCTCAAAAGTGTATGAAAGTTCAAGCAAATAATGGCAAAATAACACAAAACATGCATGGAGCAAGCAGAAATTATAGATACGTTTGGGACGTATCAACATCCCCAAGCTTAATTCCTTCATGTCCTCGAGTAGGTAAATGATAACAAGCATAATTTCTGTGGTGACATGCCACACAACCATATAAGGACTTTTAAGGAAAGCAATCAAAGCATGCAATTCAATTCAAGTCTTAACAAGCAAGAGGCTATATTGATAGAGGCGAAGGTGTCCCGATGTTTCGATGAGATGGTGGAGATCGATTTTGGTGGAGTAGACTTTCACGACTCGACTACGAACGTGCGAAGACGTTGCGCCTTAGCAATCGCTAAACCAACTCCGAGAGGTTATTGATCCCGCGGATGCACGATCAACCTGACCACGAAGGTCAATTCCTGCAAGCAATCGAAGAACAAGCAAGAACTAAGAATTGCAATCTGGATATGGCGAATATAAGATGAAAGATTAACAGAAGTTGGGGTTCCAATGCGGTCTTGGCCTGGTCGGACGACACAAACGAAGAACTCGAAGTTGCGGCTATGGCTAACTTAAATCTAATTAAAACCCAAGTCTAAACGACGCCCTAAGGGCTGTATATATGGGGGGACAGAGGGGATTTTCGTGACCCCTTGGAGGTGGGGTCCGAAAACAACCCTAACTTGGTTTCCCCACACATACGGACTCTAAAAACAGCCTATAATGTGGTATTTCGAAATTACATGGGCCTAGCCCAATATTGAGGTGACGCAGCACCTATAATTGCTCTTGGACGAAAATAATGAAGTGGCATCTCGTGTATTCCATCCAAGCCTTCATGCATGCCTTATGGTGGCTTCAACGTGCGAAAATCCCCACTGGAAGCTCCACTGTACTTTCCCCCGCGCGCACCTTCTTCTCCATTCTTGATCCCGCTCCAATGACCATCCTTCTTGTCCATGCTAGGTCCTTCATTCATAAGCAAAACAAAAGTATCTAATTTAGGCAGCATCATATGTTCATGAACAATAGAAGGATTCGCAAGAAACGAAAGTACCTGATAATTTAGTTGACGTGCACGTGCTCTAGTAACTGGTCCAGTATGTGTAGTTGGTGAGGGTATGGGTGTAACATTAGTAGGGATGTCCTCATCATCCTCCCCTTCTTGAATTGAAGTCGTCCTCGACGGAAGCTCATCATCTTCTCCCAAATAAGGTTTCAAATCTGCAATGTTAAATGTGGGACTAACCCCAAAATCTGCAGGTAGCTCAAGTTTATATGCATTATCATTAATTTTCTGTAAAACCTTAAAGGGACCATCAGCTCGTGGCATTAACTTAGACTTGCGCAAATCAGGAAACCTATCTTTTCGTAGATGTAACCAAACAAGATCTCCTGGTTCAAAAACAACATGCTTTCGACCCCTATCACCAGCAAGCTTGTATCTAGCATTCATGCGCTCAATGTTTTCTTTAGTTAACTCATGCATTTTTAATATCAATTCAGCACGTTGCTTAGCATCAAAATTCACCTTCTCCGAAGATGGAAGAGGTAGCAAATCAATAGGTGCACGAGGTAGAAAACCATAAACAATCTCAAAAGGGCACATTTTAGTGGTAGAATGCACTGAACGATTATAAGCAAATTCAATATGAGGTAAACATTCTTCCCACAGTTTCAATTTACTTTTTAAAACAGCCCTAAGCATAGTAGACAATGTCCTATTGACCACTTCAGTTTGTCCATCAGTTTGGGGATGACATGTAGTACTAAAAAGTAGTTTAGTCCCCAACTTAGCCCATAAGCATCTCCAAAAATGGCTAAGAAACTTAGTATCACGATCCGAGACAATAGTATTGGGCACACCATGTAAACGAATAATCTCTCCAAAGAATAAATCAGCAACATTAGCAGCATCATCGCTTTTATGACATGGTATAAAATGTGCCATCTTAGAAAATCTATCCACGACAACAAATATGCTATCCCTCCCCTTCTTTGTTCGAGGCAAGCCTAAAACAAAGTCCATGGATATGTCCTCCCACGGAACACTAGGTACAGGTAAAGGCATGTATAAACCATGAGGATTGAGTCGTGACTTAGCTTTTTGACATGTAGTGCAGCGAGCAACAAAACGCTCAACATCCCGTCTCATCTTTGGCCAAAAGAAATGTGTAGCAAGTACGTCCTCCGTCTTTTTCACGCCAAAATGTCCCATTAATCCTCCTCCATGCGCCTCCTGCAACAACAAAAGACGAATAGAGCTAGCTGGAATGCATAGCTTGTTAGAACGGAACACAAATCCATCATTAAGCACAAACTTGTTCCATGTTCTACCCTCTCTACAATTCTGCAATACATCTTTAAATTCCGCATCATTTGCATATTGTTCTTTGATTGTCTCTAAACCGAATATCTTGAAGTCAAGTTGTGAAAGCATAGTATAACGACGAGACAAAGCATCAGCAATAATATTATCTTTCCCCTTCTTGTGTTTAATGACATAAGGGAAAGTCTCAATAAATTCAACCCACTTAGCATGTCTACGATTAAGTTTTGCTTGACTTCTTATGTGTTTCAAAGATTCATGATCAGAATGTATAACAAATTCTTTGGGCCATAAATAATGTTGCCAAGTTTCTAATGTCCGAACAAGAGCATATAATTCCTTATCATAAGTAGAATAGTTCAGACTAGGCCCACTTAATTTTTCAGAAAAGTATGCAACAGGTTTAGCATCTTGTAATAACACACCTCCCAAACCAATCCCACTAGCATCGCATTCAAGCTCAAAAGTCTTATTAAAATCAGGAAGTTGGAGCAAAGGAGCATGTGTTAACTTATCTTTCAATACCGTGAAAGCTTCTTCCTGTGCGGTACCCCAAGTAAAAGGCACATCCTTGCGTGTAAGCTCATTGAGAGGGGCAGCAATGGTGCTGAAATCTCTCACAAAACGCCTATAGAATCCAGCGAGGCCAAGAAAACTCCTCACTTGTGTGACCGTTTTGGGCTGCGGCCAACTCTCAATCGCCTCGATCTTGGCTTTATCAACTTCAATACCCTGTGGAGTAACAACATAGCCAAGAAACGATACTCGGTCGGTGCAAAAGGTGCACTTCCCAAGGTTACCAAATAAACGTGCATTACGTAGAGCAATAAAAACAGCACGTAAATGATCCAAATGTTCCTCCAAAGATTTGCTATAAATCAGTATATCATCAAAATAGACTACCACAAATCGTCCAATGAAAGCACGTAAAACCTCGTTCATTAATCTCATGAAAGTGCTAGGTGCATTAGTTAACCCAAAAGGCATGACTAACCACTCATATAATCCAAACTTAGTTTTAAAAGCCGTTTTCCATTCATCTCCTAATTTCATGCGAATTTGATGGTATCCACTACGCAAATCAACTTTGGAAAACATGGTAGAGCCACTTAATTCATCAAGCATATCATCTAACCTAGGAATAGGATGACGATAACGAATAGTAATATTATTAATGGCTCGACAATCAACACACATACGCCATGTTCCATCCTTTTTAGGCACTAATATAACAGGAACAGCACAAGGACTAAGGGACTCACGTATGTAACCTTTGTCGAGTAGCTCTTGTACTTGACGCTGAATCTCCTTCGTCTCCTCCGGATTGGTACGGTATGGCGCACGGTTGGGCAATGAAGCACCGGGAATTAAGTCAATCTGATGCTCAATCCCTCGAATAGGTGGTAATCCCGGTGGTACGTCTTGTGGAAAGACGTCAATAAACTCCTGCAAAAGGTCAGTGACAACAGGAGGCAAAGAAGGAGGCAATTCCTCAAATGAAAACAAAGCTTCTTTGCACACAAAAGCATAGCACACATATTGACTAACATCCAAATCTGAAATATCAACCTTAGTAGCAAGCAAAGTTGGACTAGTCAATTTAATTTCATTAGAAACAGCAGAAGAAGATTTGCTATTAGTCTTATGTTGGTGCTCAAATTCTTTGGCTGCTATCTCATTCTCACTCTTATTTTTTTCCTGTTTTGCTTTACTAGCTCTAGCAAGATCATCTTTCACAATTTGTTCAGGAGACATAGGAAGTAAAGCAATATTTTTATCCTGATGAACTAGAGTAAACTGATTTGTCCTACCATGGTGTACAACATTCCTATCAAATTGCCATGGTCTACCAAGTAAAAGAGAGCATGCTTGCATGGGTACCACATCACAATCAACATAATCAGCATATGCAGCAATGCTAAAGTGCACACGAACAGAACGCGTTACCTTAATCTTACCACTATTGTTAAACCACTGAATATAGTACGGATGGGGGTGTGGTCTTGTGGTGAGAGATAGCTTCTCCACCAACTCCATGCTAGCCAAGTTGTTGCAACTCCCTCCGTCAATGATGATGCGAACCGAACGTTCTTTCACCACTCCCTTTGTGTGGAACAAATTATGCCTCTGGTTTTGCTCGGCCTTCGTTACCTGCACACTTAATACACGTTGAGCAACCAAACTAGCATATTTATCTGCATCATCAGGAGTCATATACTCGATATCATGAGCATCATCATGGGCACCCTGTTCCTCATGAGCAATGAGAACTAGAGTTTCCTCATCATAGTCACTCGCTGACTCATACCCACCATCCGCCGTAATAGTCATCACACGCTTGGAGGGACAGTCTTTTGCGAAGTGACCTCCACCTTGGCACCTGCGACATTTAATATCACGATCTCGTGTTTGCCCTGTGGACGCCATGGATGAAGAAGAACTCGCCGCTGGACCACTCTGTGCACCCTTGAATGGTGGTGCTGGCTGTTTTGGTGGCTCCCTGTAAGAATGAGCGGCTGAAGTAGATGGTGGCGCAGCAGGACGTGTGGATGTAGAAGCTCCACGCGATGTCCATGATGTATTTCGTCCTGCAGAAAAGTTAGGTCTCGTAGCGGCCTGTCGATCCTGCACTTCACGTTCAGCTTTACAAGCAAGATGAAACAAACGAGTGATAGTAGCAAAGTCCTTGTATTCTAGAATAGTTTGTATCTCCCTGTTTAAGCCACCCATAAAACGTGCAAGCATAGCTTCATTATCCTCTACTAGGCCACATCTAATCAATCCAGTTTGTAATTCTTGATAATATTCCTCTACAGAATTTTTTCCTTGTCTCAAACGCTGTAATTTTTGTAACAATTCACGTTGATAATAAGGAGGAACCCAGCGAGTACGCATAGCATCTTTTAAATCAGCCCAAGTATTTGGAATATTATTAGCATGCAATCTACAATGTTCAGACCACCAAATAGATGCAAAGCCCGTGAATTCACAAACAGCAGCAGTAACACGTCTATTCTCAGGATATTGTAAACAGATGTAGCATAGCAGCAAATTTTCCCTATGTAGAGGATAGGGTTTGTCTCCCGTAGGACTCGCAGAGATACAAGAAGGTGGTAATGTGAGCAATGGCGCCGAGGTTGCTAACTTCACCTAGACCTGCACACAGATACAGATAACTTTGCTCCCAACGAGTACAGAGGAGTTGTCAATTCCTCCGGCCTTGCTGTTTACAAAGGATTAACGCAAAAGATAATGATAGTGATAGCAACTGAAAAGTAAACTAAGGATGTAAACAGTGATATGAAGATGGACCGGGGTCCCGTGATTTTCACTAGTGATGTCTCTCTCCCAAAAGACGATAAAATTACTAGCGAGGTAAATAAATCACAGCTGGGCAATTGACAGGATTATGAAGGCACCACAATGCTTACTATGCTGCAAAGAAAGGCAGGGCTCAAAAGCAATGGGCAGTACGCCAAGGTAAGTAGACCGAAATCCATCTGCATCTACTACGAATCATCCACCTTGAGATATCTATCTGGAACATCTCGCTCGTATTAAGTTGCGAATCCCACCCAAAGTGTAAATCCAAAGAAACAGACAACTGCATTAAAAGAACTTTGCGTAAAGTAAGCAATCCTTGCATCCGCGGATACAAGCACCGTTGTTTTATCCCTGGTGGCAACAGCACATCCCCTAGTCTCATGTTTCTGTCACTCAAGCTAGACATCAAGGGGCTGAACCCAGAATCAAGCATAACGCTCCCTCTTGGAGTTGCAACAAATCACTTGGCCAAAGTAAAATACGGCAACGGAGAACATGCAAGAATTTACTCAAGGACAAAATATAAAAGAGAAGAACCAAATATATTACTCATCACAATCTGAACATATTCTCATAATCCATCAAATCCTACCAAACTCAGCATAGCAACGACAGAAAATTACAAAGGTGCCTCGATCATGTGAGGCAGCTCACGAGGTCTCGAAAGTGGAGGCACAAAGAGGGGAGAGATAGATCACATAGCTACTGGTCACGGACCCATGGTCCAAGGGGAACTACTCACGGTACATATAGAAGGCGTCCATGGCTATGGATGGTCTCCCGGAGGTGGTAGCTTCTCCCGGTAGGGTGCAGGAGCAGCTTCTCCAGGCAGCCCCGATCTAGAAAAGGCGGTGGCGGCGGTACAGAGGCGAGATCACGAAAAAGGGATTCGTCTTAGGGGTTTCCGTCACGGGGGGTAAATATAGGCGAAAGGGGGCACCGAGAGGGGCCACAGGGCAGCCAGGAGGCCCCCTGGCGAGGCCTAGGGTGGGGCCGCGCCAGGGACCCTTCTGGAGTTCCTGTGGTGGCCCCCTTCCCTCCTTTGGTGTTTCCGGAAGCTTCCGTGTCGCTGATTTTTTATCTGATTTTTCTGGATTTTTTGGAGCACTTTTAATGGCCGGAAAACCTGAAATACAAAAACTGCAGAAAACAACAACTGGCAGCTGGGTGCACTTGGTTAATAGAGTAGTCCAAATATGCTCAAAAGTGTATGAAAGTTCAAGAAAATCATGGCAAAGTCACACAAACACATGCATGGAGCAAGCATAAATTATAGATACGTTTGGGACGTATCAATTGGTTCTCTCTGCCTGGTCGATGCTCCTCGGATGAGCCACTGAAGTGAAACACACTGGGGTGCCCATTATTCGCAGTACTCGAGGAAGGCCTAACTTGTGATTTGGGTGCCATTGTCCGCGATGATCCGATTAGGAACTCCGAAACAACACACCGGGCTTCTGATAAACTTGATGGCGGATTGCGTCGTGGTCTTGCGGACTTTCTCCACTTCTGGCCACTTGGTGAATTTGTCGATTGTAACAGCCCAGATTTCACAAAAATTAAAATTTTTATTTTCGGTGTGAATTGTTTGATTGTCTGATTTGTTTGCGGTGTTTGCATCCCCGATTTATCGATCAGCGATTATTTTCCCCCTCTTATCTCGTACCGGACGGAGACCGGCCCTTGCCACCCTGACACTCGACCTTGCGACACCGGGTTTCACCCGATCACCGTCGCGAAAACCGCACGAGACCAGCCGTAGCCAACGGAACGAAAAACCCCGTTTAATAATTAAACGAGTTATTTTTATAGCGCGCCAGAAAGTGTTCTCGGAACGGTTTCAGCGCGAGGTAAACGCCGCCGACTCGACACGCTGATCGCGCAGTTTGAAGTTTTACCCGAATCGGCGGTCCTGTGGACCCCCGGCGGACAGAAACGTAAACACCGCGCGCGAGAGAGAAAAACCGGGGATGTTTTTGCAAAATGCCAGCCACCGAGGCTATATAAAGACCACCACACTCCCACCCCTTTCTAGGGTTCCCCTAGCCTAAAAATTGCAGCCACCCCCTCCAAATTGCCCAAATCTGCAAGAAATTCCCCCTCTCCCCGAAACCCTAGCTCTTCCTCTGATCTGGACCGTCCGATCTGAGACCCAACGGTCCAGATCACGTCCCCAGCCTCCCACAGCAGTCCATCCCACTCCGCGCCCCGCCGGGCTCCAGCCGCCGCCGCCAGGGCCCGCCCGAGCCCATCTGGCGCCCGAGCCGACCACCACGTCTCCACGATCGCGCCGCCCGCGCTCCGGCAAGCCTCCCACTCCCCGCGCTCCGGCAAGCCTCCCTCTCCCCGCGCTGCTCCTCCTCTCCGTTCTCTTCTTCTCCCTCTCCTCTCACCTCCTCTGTCTCCCTCCTCGCAGGAGCTCACCGGAGCCCCCGCCATCTCCATGACCGGCCGACCTCGAGGTCAGCCCCGCGTCGCGCCAGGGACCTCGCCCCGCTTCCCCGCCACTAGATCTGGCGACGGGCCAACCGGATCCATGCCGCCCTCTCGCCTCGGGTCCCCTGCGATCGCGCCGCCTCCTCGCCGGCGTAGGCTGTCGCGCCGCCGTGGCGTGCCGCCTGGATCGGACGAGACGGGGCCGCCGCCTCTGCCTCTAGCTGCCACTATTGGCCGGCACCAGCGCCGCGGCCCAGCTGCGGGGCCTAGGCGCCTCCAGGCCCAGGCCGCCAGCCCAGATCCGCCAGCAGCCAGGCCGCCAGTCCAGCGCCTCCGCGCCCAACCGCCTCATGTGCCGGCCCAACGTGAGGCCCCGCCCTCTTTTTTTCTTCGTCTTTTTTTTCCGTTTAGCTAATATCTACCAAGTCTGTTAAATTTCTGCTGCTGTATCAGTTTTGCAACGTAATTTGCAATCAAACCGTAGCTCGGATCGCGTTGCGCCCAAAAGGGAAATTGCTTAGAATTGTGTGTACTTCAATCCATCTTTTGTGAGAATTTTGATTTGAGGCCATCTTGATGTAATTAATCTGTGTTGAAGTGGGTATCAGGTCGTTAATTGCTATTAATTCCTTTTAAGTGCTGCTATTATTATTTTGTTGCAACTTTGGTTGATGATTGTGACACATCCATGAGGCCTATTGCATTGATTCTTTTTGCATACTATTAAGCATCATGTCTACTTAATGCTCATATATTCCTATGTCATGTTGCTGCACTTTTTCATATAGCTTTGCCCCTGTTTATAAAGCATAAAAATAACAGTTTCTGCCCTGTTTTCCTGATTTTCACTAAGTCCTTGACCAATAATGTATTATTGCATTTTGCATGGGCTATAACTAGTTGTTCATGATGCCTATTTGCATGATTCCTTTTGTCATGCCTTCTTTGTCATGTCTACTTTAGTTGCATATCATTTGTGAGCATGTTTGCGCTCAGTAGCTTGTTGATGCACTGCTCTAAAGTGTGCTTCGTGATGCTGGCAGATTGTGTTCCAAACTTGTTTTGCTTGTATCTTTTTAACCGTAACTTTGTTTGGAGTGTTCTTTATATGTAACTTGATTAGTTTTTCGTGTACTTTGTGTTTATGCTATTGTTTGCAGCTGTTAACAAATATAAAATATGGTTTAGGACAGAACAGTACCAAATCTTTTAATTATCGTGCGGCACTTAGTGTATGCCATGTTTAGGTTGTGCCTCACTTAAATTGACTAGCATAGGTAGTTTATCTTATGCTTCACCTGTCGACATGTTTGTGTGCTATGCCATGCTTGAGTGATATGCCATGTTAATAACCTCTGCTCACCTTGTGTAGCTAAACAACTTGAACCTTTCTAAATGTGCGGTATCGTCGTGTGTGACGAGTACTCAACTTAACTTGTTAGTAACCGCTCTCGACGGTAGGTGCGATGTCTCGTGTTGCCTTCTTGTTGATGCCTGCTCGTGTTTGCTCCGTAGTAATATATGCTTGCTCGTTGATTGATTTCCAGTGTTTACCGTCTTGTGTGCTTCCGCGGGTACCTTCGGAGACGATACGAGCTTGCGATCAACTACACCTTCGGAACCCGACTTATCAACAGGCAAGGACTATGCATTACTTATGATCCATTCTATTTCAACCAGCGGTTTGCATGCTAGTCTAGGATAGGTTCGATGTTTGATCCTACCACATGTTTACAGCCTCTTTCAAACCGATACGTCCATGTCCCCTCCCAGCAAACCATGTACTGCTATGTTACTATTGCTCGTTGCTTAGCCCATGCTTAGTATGCATGCTTAGGACGCTACGATGTTACCTTGTTACTCCTTAGTTTGGGCTATCACATTATTATATTGTTGTTGATGATATGATTATTATAATGTTGACTATATTCGACGAAGGATGAAAGGTCTAGGCTATCCCTCCCCGACGCTTTGTTCCATTTGAGTCACCTAGGATGCGAGTTCCGGGTATTGGTTTTAAGACTGAGCGTGCCTAACCGCGTGTGGGATTTTATGGGGTCCCCTCTTCTTAGCTACCTAGCTCCAAACATTTCCAGTGGTGGCCCAAGCTGATTTACCATTTGAAACCGTGTGTGTGCTGGTCGGCTGCAAGTAGTTTTCAAACCCACCCGGACTAGTGAGGACATAGTTCCCTTGTTGGCCCACCTTGTCCGGCTGAGGACCCGGTTTCCCATTTGTGATTAACCGGCTATCCAAACCTGCGACAGACGGTAGAGACCGATTCGAGAGCGCGACCGGCTTTTGAGTTGGGTGTCGACTCACCGGGTGCCACCCGGATTTGTTCGTTGTTAGTTAAAGGGACCTGTCGTTTCGGATCTCTCGGAACTAAATCATAAAATGTTTGCCTATAATGGGTAGCAACTGAGAGAGATGGGCGTGCGTGCGGAGCCTTGTAATGGGCAGTTGGTACACCCCTGCAGGGTTAATTCTTTTCGAGAAGCCGTGTCCACGGTTATGGACGACTTGGAACCTACGTCTTGTTCATAGATAATATCAACTGAATCATAACTATAACTTGATCAATGCGTGTGTGCCTTGACTGCTTCTTCTTCGTCGGGATGCGAAGAGGAGGACAAGGATAAGATAGGTGTTATGATTGCGTAAGTAGTTGATAGCAAGACTTGTTGGAGGTGATTCCTCATTGAATGCTTGGCTTCTTACCTTACTCTCTAGATCGTTAGCCACTTCATAAATGCAAGTGCGGCAGCAACCTCACCACTCACCCCTTCCTTACCGTAAACTACTAGTTGTCCTAGAATGACGAGTGATGAAGTCCTTGCTGGGTCAGATGACCACTACAGTTGGATGCTAAGTACCTCTGTACTGATGATACTACCCGCAAACTCTTTTCAGGGTTCTTGATCGACAACAGGTATGGTGACCGACGTTTCACGTGGAGATTCGACGACGACTAGTTAGGCGGATCCTGGCGGAGGGCCTGGACCCGTGTGGTTATGGGGATCGATGTTTTTCTCTTTGCCAGTAGGCATTTGATTGTAGTCTGTACTCAGACGTATATCTTCGGCTATTGTATTGTATTTAAGGAAGTTGTATGCCGATTGTATGAGATGTCGTATCCTTGTATCTGTAATGTTGTGATATCATGTTGCAAATCCGGGGCATATGGCTATGTCATATGTCGCGGTGGGACCGATATGTGGTTCATCCCCGGATCTGGGTGGAAACACCTAGATCTGGAACAGTACCGCATATCGGGCCTTACAACTTGGTATCAGAGCGTTACTGATGAGGACATCCCTACTAATGTTACACCCATATCCTCACCAACTACACATATTGGACCAGTTACTAGAGCTCGTGCACGTCAACTAAATTATCAGGTACTTTCGTTTCTTGCGAATCCTTCTATTGTTCATGAACATATGATGCTGCCTAAATTAGATACTTTTGTTTTGCTTATGAATGAAGGACCTAGCATGGACAAGAAGGATGGTCATTGGAGCGGGATCAAGCATGGAGAAGAAGGTGCGCGCGCGGGAAAGGACAGCGGAGCTTCCAGTGGTGATTATCGCACTTTGAAGCCACCATAAGGCGCGCATGAAGTCTTGGACGAAATACGCGAGATGCCACTTCATTATTTTCGTCCAAGGGCAATTATAGGTGCTGCGTCACCTTAATATTGGGCTGGGCCCATGTAATTTCGAAATACCACCTTATAGGCTGTTTTTAGAGTCCGTATGTGTGGGGAAACCGAGTTAGGGTTGTTTTCGGACCCCACCTCCAAGGGGTCACGAAAATCCCCTCTGTTCCCCCATATATACAGCCCTTAGGGCGTCGTTTAGACTTGGGTTTTAATTAGATTTAAGTTAGCCATAGCCGCAACTTCGAGCTCTTCGTTTGTGTCATCCGACCAGGCCAAGACCTCATTGGAACCCCAACTTTCGTAATCATTCATCTTATATTCGCAATATCCAGATTGAAATTCTTAGTTCTTGCTTGTTCTTCGATTGCTTGCAGGAATTAGACCTTCGTGGTCAGGTTGATCGTGCATCCGCGGGATCAATAACCTCTCGGAGTTGGTTTAGCGATCGCTAAGGCGCAACGTCTTCGCACGTTCGTAGTCGGATCGTGAAAGTCGTCTCCACCATAATCGATCTCCTCCATCTCATCGAAACATCGGGACACCTTCGCCTCTATCAGTTACCGACCGTAGGATCCCTTTTCGGGCCAAATTCGAGTCTAGACAAAAACTATTTTGTAGTTTCTAAGTTAGTTATCGGAGAGTAGGATATTTTACTCCTTACCTTTTCTCTGGTCAGGACAAGTGTCGTAAGTGTTTTACTGTCGACTTATCCCTCTTCAAACTTTAGGATCTCGAGTGTGTGGAGTTTCGGAATAGTTACAATGCCCTGCTTGCAGCCTATTGTCACGATTCCGATCTCAGGTTTGGGAAATCCTGTAGTACCTTTAGACTTCCAACTCTGGTGTACATCTGGGTCATCCATTGCCATCCATCCTTTTGTCCGTGTTTTCACGACTTGCGTCGAAAACACTATCCTTTGATCCGGTTATCTTTGTCGTTCCTCCTCTTGACACCGACGGTTTCGTTTTCCGACGATGTCTTCTCTCTGCGGAAAGTTTCTCGACGGAAGCTCGACATCGACATGGAACAGAGTCCCTTGTTGGTGCTGTTGAAGATCGTTGTCTCTCTTTTCTCTCTCCCCTCTCCCCCGGATCGTCCAGGATCTCGGGACGAGATCCCTTGTTGGTGGTGTTGTATTGTAACAGCCCAGATTTCACAAAAATTAAAATTTTTATTTTCGGTGTGAATTGTTTGATTGTCTGATTTGTTTGTGGTGTTTGCATCCCCGATTTATCGATCGGCGATTATTTCCCCCTCTTATCTCGTACCGGACGGAGACCGACCCTTGTCACCCTGACACTCGACCTTGCGACACCGGGTTTCACCCGATCACCGTCGCGAAAACCGCACGAGACCAGCCGCAGCCAACGGAACAAAAAACCCCGTTTAATAATTAAACGGGTTATTTATAGGGCGCCGGAAAGTGTTCTTGGAACGGTTCCAGCGCGAGGTAAACGCCGCCGGCTCGACGCGCTGATCGCACAGTTTGAAGTTTTACCCGAATCGGAGGTCCTGCGGACCCCTGGCGGTCAGAAACATAAACACCGCACGCACGAGAGAAAAATCGGGGTTGTTTTTGCAAACTGCCAGCCATCGGGTCTATATAAAGACCACCACACTCCCACCCTTTCTAGGGTTCCCCTAGCCTAAAAATTGCAGCCACCTGTAACAGCCCAGATTTCACAAAAATTAAAAAATTTGTTTTCGGTGTGAATTGTTTGATTGTCTAATTAGTTTGCGGTGTTTGCATCCCCGATTTATCGATCGGCGATTATTTCCCCCCCCCCCTCTTATCTCGTACCGGACGGAGACCGACCCTTGCCACCCTAACACTCGACTTTTGCGACACCGGGTTTCACCCGATCACCGTCGCGAAAACCGCACGAGTCCAGCCGCAGCCAACGGAACGAAAAACCCTGTTTAATAATTAAACGGGATATTTTTATAGCGCGCCGGAAAGTTTTATCGGAACGGTTCCAGCGCTAGGTGAACGCCGCTGGCTCAACGCACTGATCGCGTAGTTCGAAGTTTTACCCGAATCGGAGGTACTGCGGATCCCCGGCGGTCAGAAACGTGAGCACCGCGCGCGCGAGAGAAAAAACGGGGATGTTTTTGCAAACTGCCAGCCACCTGGGCTATATAAAGACCACCACTCTCCCACCTCTTTCTAGGGTTTCCCTATCACAAATCTTGCACCCACCCCCCTCACAATTTCTAGATATCCCCAAATAGCCCCCAAAATTCAAAACCCTAGCCCCCTGGCCATTTTTGACCGTCAGATCTGCGGATCGACGACCGTGGAGGCGTCCACGTAGCCCCAGCCAACCTCCCAGACGATCCGGGCCCCGCAGGGCCATAGAACCGCCGCCGCGTCCCGCCCAAGCCCATCCAGGCGCTGCCCGTGGAGCTCCTGCCCGTGCCCGAGCGCCGCCGTGCCATGGCCGTGCACCGCGCTGCCGTGAGCCCGTCCGGCGAGCCGCCATGCTCCGGTGATCCACCCCTGTGCCCTCCTCCTCTTCTCCCCGTCCCTCACCTCGCCCCCTCCCCGTCTGCAGGCCGCCGTCGACCAAGGGGCGCCGCCGCGCCGCCATGGCGCCCCCGCAGCAGCCACGGCCACAAGCTTCGAACCGCCGCCGCCCCAAGATCCACGCGCCCCTGCCCTTTCCTGTGTCGCCTGTGCCTGCTGGACCTCGCCGGAGGTCGCCGAAGTCCGGAAACCGCCGCCGCCGCGGTCTCTGCCCCGTGCGGGAGCGAGGAGCCACCAGCCGCTCGCCCGAGCCGCCGTGTGGGCCGGCCTCCCTGCGGCCCAGTCGCCAGCGCCAGGCCGCCCGCGGTCAGGTGGGCCGAAAGCCCACTGGGTTGAGTTTTGGCCTGAGCCTGTTTTTTTTTCCAAGACCAGCGAAATTTCTGCCAAGTCCCTGTGTAAGTTGCTGCTGATTCTTTTTTGCAACGTTATTTCCCGTTGATCCGTAGCTCGGATCGCGTTGCGCCCAAAAGACGAATTGTTTAGAATTGCGTGCTCTAGATTTTATCTTTTGTGAGTTAATTGTTTTGAGGTGGTTTAGATATAGTTTTTTCTGTTCAAACAGGGCTACCTGTCGTTAACTACTGCTAAGTTGCTGTAACTGTTATTTTATTGCAACTTCGGGCGACGGTTGCTTCGCAACCGTACGTCGGAATTGAGTGATTCCTTTTGCGTTGCGTTAAGCATTGTTTCTACTTCAGTTTCATGCATTCACATGCCATATATGCCTGCTGCATGATGATTGTATCTTGCTCCAAAGTAGGTACCCTGCTGTTAGAGCACTGCTGTTTATATTTTGTTCCAACTTCGGTCGACGAGTGTGTCGCGACCGTTTATCGGAATTGAGTGATTCCAATTGCATAATGTTAAGCATCATGTCTACTTCCATTATATGTATTGTATTGTCATGATATGCTTGCTGGTCATATAGTTACTGAGCTCCAAAGTTGCTATGATGCTGTTTTTGACAGCCACCTCTGTTTTTCTCTAGTCTGTAATGTTCCGATGCCATGTTGTTTGCTTAATATCTTTTGATCTATGATGGCTAATTGGATGATTCTTTTTTCCATGCCTTCCCTGTCATGTCTACTTTAGTTCCATATCATTTGCGAGCATGTTTGCATTGATTATCCTGTTTATGCATTTCTCTAAAGTGTGCTTCCTGATGTTGGCAGATTGTGCCCGTAACTTGTTTTGCTTATATCTATTTAACCGTAACTCCGTTTGGAGTGTGCCTTATATGTAACTTGATTAGTTTTTCGTGTACTTTGTGTTTATGCTATTGTTTTCTGCTGTTAACCAACCTAAAATATGGTTTAGGACAGAACAGTACCAAATGTTTTAATCATCGTGTGGCACTTAGTGTATGCCATGTTTAGGTTGTGCCTCACTTAAATTGATTAGCTTAGGTAGTTTATTTATGCTTCACCTCTTGTCATGTTTGTGTGCTATGCCATGCTTGCTTGAGTTGCCATGTTAATAATCGTTGGTTGATCACCTGTAGCTAAGCAACTTGAACCACCGTAAACGTGCGGTATTCGTCTTGTGTGACCGATACCCCACTTAAACTGTTAGCAACCGTTCTCGACGTTAGATCCGTATCGTGTTGCCGTGTCGTGTGCTGTCTTCTTGATCTTGTGTTGCCTCGTAGTAATAGATGCTTGCTCGTTGATTGCTTTCTAGTGTTTATCCTCTTGTGTGCTTCCGCGGGTACCTTCAGAGACGATGCGAGCTTGCGATCAACTACACCTTCGGAACCCGACTTATCAACAGGCAAGGACTATACATTACTTATGATCCATTCTATTTCAACCAGCGGTTTGCATGCTAGTCTAGATTAAGTTTGATGTTTGATCCTACCACATGCTTACAGCCTCTTTCAAACCAATACAGCAAACCTTGTACTGCTATGTTACTATTGCTCGTTGCTCAGCCCCTGCTTAGTATGCATGCTTAGGATGCTACGATGTTACCCTGTTACTTCTTGGTTTGGGATATCACATTATTATTATTGTTGTTTATGATATGATTATTATAATGTTGACTATATTCGACGAAGGGTGGAAGGTCTAGGCTATCCCGCCCTGACGCTTTGTTCCATTCGAGTCACCTAGGATCCGAGTTCCGGGTATTGGTTTTGAGACTGAGCGTGCCTAACCGCGTGTGGGATTTTATGGGGTCCTCTTTTCTTACCTACCTAGCTTCAAGCATTTCTAGTGGTGGCCCAAGCTGATTTACCATTTGAAACCGTGTGTGTGCATGTCAGCTGCCAGTAGTTTTCAAACCAACCCGGACCAGTGAGGACATAGTTCCCTTGCTGGCCCACTTTGTCCGGCTGAGGACCCGGTTTCCCATGTGTGATTAACCGGCTATCCAAACCTGCGACAGACGGTAGAGAGCGATTCGAGAGCGCGGCCGGCTTTTGAGTTGGGTGTCGACTCATCGGGGGGCACCCGAATTTGTTCGTTGTTAGTTAGAGGGACCTGTCGTTTCGGATCTCTTGGAACTAAATCATAAAATGGTTGCCTGTGATGGGTAGCAACTGAGAGTGATGGGCGTGCGTGCGGAGCCTTGTAATGGGCAGTTGGTACACCCCTGCAGGGTTAAATCTTTTCGAGAAGCCGTGTCCACGGTTATGGACGACTTGAGACCTACTCCTTGTTCATAGACAACAACAACTGAGATAATCTTGACAACTTGATCAATGTGTGTGTGTCCCTTGACTGCTTCTTCTTCGTCAGGATGCGAAGAGGAGGACAAGGATAGGATAGGTGTTATGCTTGCGTAAGTAGTTGAATAGCAAGACTTGTTGGAGGCGATTCCTCATCGAATGCTTGGCTTCTTATCTTACTCTCTAGATCGTTAGCCACTTCATAAATGCTAGTGCGGCAGCAACCTCACCACTTACCCCTTCCTTACCGTAAACTACTAGTTGTCCTAGAATGACGAGTGATGAAGTCCTTGCTGGGTCAGATGACCACTACAGTTGGATGATGAGTACCTCTGTACTCATGATACTACGCCCAAACTCTTTTCAGGGTTCTTGATCGACAACAGGTATGGTGATCGACATTTCACGTGGAGACTCGACGACGACTAGTTAGGCGGATCCCGGCGGAGGGCCTGGACCCGTGTGGTTATGGGATCGATGTTTTTCTCTTTGCCACTATGCATTTGATTGTAGTTTGTACCCAGACATGTACCTTCTGCTGTTTTACTGTATTCGAGGCAGTTGTATGCCGATTGTATGAGATGTTGTATCCTTGTATCTGTAATGTTGTGATATCATGTTGGAAATCAGGGGCATATGGCTTTGTCATGTGTCGCGGTGGGACCGATATGTGCTTCGTCCCCGGATCTGGGTGGAAACACCTAGATCAGGAACAGTACCGCATATCGGGCCTTACACCACCCCCTCCAAATTGCCCAAATCCGCAAGAAATTCCCCTCTCCCCGACACCCTAGCTCTTCCTCTGATCTGGACCGTCAGATCTGAGATCCAACGGTCCAGATCGCGTCCCCAGCCTCCCACTGCAGTTCAGCCCATTACGGGCCCCGCAGGGCTCCAGACACCGCCGCCAGGGTCCGCCCGAGCCCATCTGGCGCCCGAGCCGACCCCCACATCTCCACGGCCGCGCCGCCCACGCTTCGGCAAGCAGATCGGCGAGCCGCCGCGCCGCAGCCTCCCTCTCCCTGCGCTCCTCCTCCTCTCCCTTCTCTTCTTCTCCCTCTCCTCTCACCTCCTCTGTCTCCCTCCTCGCAGGAGCTCGCCGGAGCCGCCGCCATCTCCATGACCAGCCGACCTCGAGGTCAGCCCCGCGTCGCGCCAGGGACCTCGCCCCACTTCCCCGCCACTGGATCCGGCGAGGGGCCAGGTGGATCCACGCCGCCTTCTCGCCTCGGGTCCCCTGCGACTGCGCCGCAGACTCGCCGGCGTAGGCTGTCGCGCCGCCGTGGCGTGCCGCCTGGATCGGACAAGACGGGGCCGCCGCCTCTGCCTCCAGCTGCCGCTATGGGCCGGCACCAGCGCCACGGCCCAGCAGCGGGGCCCAGGCGCCTCCAGGCCCAGGCCGCCAGCCCAGATCAGCCAGCAGCCAGGCCGCAAGTCCAGCGCCTCTGCGCCCAACCGCCTCGTGGGCCGGCCCAAGGTGAGGCCCCGCCCTCTTTTTTTTCTTCGTCTCTTTTTTTTCCTTTTAGCTAATTTCTGCTAAGTCTGTTAAATTTCTGCTGTTGTATCAGTTTTTCAACGTAATTTGCAGTCAAACCGTAGCTCGGATCGCGTTGCGCCCAAAAGGAAAATTGCTTAGAATTGTGTGTACTTCAATCCATCTTTTGTGAGCATTTTGATATAAGGCCATCTTGATGTTGTTAATCTGTGTTGAAGTGGGCATTAGGCCGTTAATTGCTATTAATTCCTGTTATGTGCTGCTGTTATTACTTTGTTGCAACTTTGGTTGATGATTGTGACACATCCATGAGGCCTATTGCATTGATTCTTTTTGCATACTGTTAAGCATCATGTCTACATCATGCTCATATATTGCTATTTCATGTTGATGCACTTTTGCATATAGCTTTGCCCCTGTTTATATAGCATAAAAAATAACAGTTTCTGCCCCGTTTTCCTGATTTTCACAAAGTCCTTCACCAGTAATGTTGATAGAGGCGGAGGTGTCCCGATCTTTCGATGAGAGATAACTATCGATTTGGTGGAGACGACTCTGACGATCCGACTACGAACGTGCAACAACGTCGCGCCTTAGCAATCGCTAAACCAATCTCCGGAGGTTATTGACCACGTCGGAGCACGATCAACCTGACCACGAAGGTCTAGTGCCTGCAAGCAATCGAAGAACAAGCAAGAACTATGATAAAGCAATCTGAATATTGCGAATATGTAGATGAAGTATGAATAAAGTTGGGATTCCGAAAGCGGTCTTGATCTGGTCGTTGGACACAAACCGAGTACACGAAGATGCAGCAATTAGCTAAGCAGTCTTTTTAACTAAAAGAAATCCAAAGAAAAACCCTAGGGGTTGATCTACTTATATAGGACTAAAGGGTGGAGGCCAAGGGGGTGGAAGGACATCCCAAGGAGTCCTAAAACTAAACCTAGGTCGTACAAGGCACTTGGGCCCATGTGGAGGTGATGCAACACCTATTGAGTTGGACTTTGATTCGGATTCTGCTGCTGGGTCACATCATTTTCGCAATATCTCCACGCTCCGAAGGAATTTGAAGGTGAAACCAATTGCGTTGGAAACTAGACGAGATAAGCTATCACCAGAAAAAAGAATCACCCAATTTGGAGTTCGTATGTAGAAACGGCGGCTGTTTGAAGTTGGGTATATCTCTGCAGTCCGAATCTGAGTCCATGACGTGAAAGACTTGGTCTCTATCTTCTCTTGGGCCAAAAGTGACGTGAAATAACTTCTTGTACAGCACACAATCATGCCCCTTTGTATTGACTTCATTTCTTGATCAAATATAGAGGAATTAATGGTCATATCCATGATAATTATGTCCTCATCATCTTCATGCTTGAACATGCTCCAATGCTCATCCTTCTTGTCCATGCTAGGTCCTTCATTTGTCAGCAACAGAAATATATCGACGTTAGGCAGCATCATATTCACATGAACATTAGAAACATTACCAAGAAGCGAAAGTACCTGATAATTTAATTGGTGTGCACGATCTCTAGTAATTGGTCCAGTAGGTATATTAGCAGGGGTTGTGGCTGTAACTATGGTAGCCATGTCCTCATCAAATGTTTTATTGCATTTTGCATGGGCTATAACTAGTTGTTCATGATGCCTATTTGCATGATTCCTTTTGCCATGCCTTCTCTATCATGTCTACTTTAGTTGCATATCATTTGTGAGCATGTTTGCTCTCAGTAGCTTGTTGATGCACTGCTCTAAAGTGTGCTTCGTGATGTTGGCAGATTGTGTTCCAAACTTGTTTTGCTTGTATCTTTTTAACCGTAACTCCGTTTGGAGTGTTCTTTATATGTAACTTGATTAGTTTTTCGTGTACTTTGTGTTTATGCTATTGTTTGCTGCTGTTAACAAATATAAAATATGGTTTAGGACAGAACAGTACCAAATCTTTTAATTATCGTGTGGCACTTAGTGTATGCCATGTTTAGGTTGTGCCCCACTTAAATTGACTAGCATAGGTAGTTTATCTTATGCTTCACCTCTCCACATGTTTGTGTGCTATGCCATGCTTGAGTGATATGCCATGTTAATAACCTCTGCTCACCTTGTGTAGCTAAACAACTTGAACCTTTCTAAATGTGCGGTATCGTCGTGTGTGACGAGTACTCCACTTAACCTGTTAGTAACCGCTCTCGACGGTAGGTGCGATGTCTCGTGTTTCCTTCTTGTTGATGCCTGCTCGTGTTTGCTCCGTAGTAATAGATGCTTGCTCGTTGATTGATTTCCAGTGTTTACCGTCTTGTGTGCTTCCGCGGGTACCTTCGGAGACGATGCGAGCTTGCGATCAACTACACCTTCGTAACCCGACTTATCAACAGGCAAGGACTATGCATTACTTATGATCCATTCTATTTCAACCAGCGGTTTGCATGCTAATCTAGGATAGGTTTGATGTTTGATCCTACCACATGTTTACAGCCTCTTTCAAACCGATACATCCATGTCCCCTCCCAGCAAACCATGTAGTGCTATATTAATATTGCTCGTTGCTCAGCCCATGCTTAGTTTGCATGCTTAGGATGCTACGATGTTACCCTGTTACTCCTTGGTTTGGGCTATGAAATTATTTCATTGTTGTTGATGATATGATTATTATAATGTTGACTATATTCGACGAAGGATGGAAGGTCTAGGCTATCCCGCCCCGACGCTTTGTTCCATTCTTGTCACCTAGGATCCGAGTTCCGGGTATTGGTTTTAAGACTAAGCGTGCCTGACCGCGTGTGGGATTTTATGGGGTCCCCTCTTCTTAACTACCTAGGTCCAAACATTTCCAGTGGTGGCCCAAGCTGATTTACCATTTGAAACCATGTGTGTGTTGGTCGGCCGCCAGTAGTTTTCAAACCCACCCGGACTAGAAAGGACATAGTTCCCTTACTGGCCCACCTTGTCCGGCTGAGGACCCGGTTTCCCATGTGTGATTAACCGGCTATCCAAACCTGCGACAGACGGTAGAGGCTGATTCGAGAGCGCGGCCGGCTTTTGAGTTGGGTGTCGACTCACCGGGGGCCACCCGGATTTGTTCGTTGTTAGTTAGAGGGACCTGTCGTTTCGGATCTCTCGGAACTAAATCATAAAATGGTTGCCTATAATGGGTAGCAACTGAGAGAGATGGGCGTGCGTGCGGAGCCTTGTAATGGGCAGTTGGTACACCCCTGCAGGGTTAAATCTTTTCGAGAAGCCGTGTCCACAGTTATGGATGACTTGGAGCCTACGTCTTGTTCATAGATAACATCAAGTGAATCATAACTATAACTTGATCAATGCGTGTGTGCCTTGACTGCTTCTTCTTCGTCGGGATCCGAAGAGGAGGACAAGGATAAGATACGTGTTATGATTGCGTAAGTAGTTGATAGCAAGACTTGTTGGAGGCGATTCCTCATCGAATGGTTTGCTTCTTACCTTACTCTCTAGATCGTTAGCCACTTCATAAATTCTAGTGCGGCAGCAACCTCACCACTCACCCTTCCTTACCGTAAACTACTAGTTGTCCTAGAATGACGAGTAATGAAGTCCTTGCTGGGTCAGACTACCACTACAGTTGGATGTTGAGTACCTCTGTACTCATGATACTACCCCCAAACTCTTTTCAGGGTTCTTGATCGACAACAGGTATGGTGACCGACGTTTCACGTGGAGACTCGACGACGACTAGTTAGGCGAATCCCGGCGGAGGGCCTGGACCCGTGTGGTTATGGGGATCGATGTTTTTCTCTTTGCCAGTAGGCATTTGATTGTAGTCTGTACTCAGACATATATCTTCGGTTGTTGTATTGTATTTAAGGAAGTTGTATGCCGATTGTATGAGATGTCGTATCCTTGTATCTGTAATGTTGTGATATCATGTTGCAAATCCGGGGCATATGGCTATGTCATATGTCGCAGTAGGACCGATATGTGCTTCGTCCCCGGATCTGGTGATAGAGGCGAAGGTGTCCCGATGTTTCGATGAGATGGTGGAGATCGATTATGGTGGAGACGACTTTCACGATCCGACTACGAACGTGCGAAGACGTTGCGCCTTGGCCATCGCTAAACCAACTCCGAGAGGTTATTGATCCCGCGGATGCACGATCAACCTGACCACGAAGGTCTAATTCCTGCAAGCAATCGAAGAACAAGCAAGAACTAAGAATTGCAATCTGGATATTGCGAATATAAGATGAATGATTACGAAAGTTGGGGTTCCAATGAGGTCTTGGCCTGGTCGGATGACACAAACGAAGAGCTCGAAGTTGCGGCTATGACTAACTTAAATCTAATTAAAACCCAAGTCTAAACGACGCCCTAAGGGCTGTATATATGGGGGAACAGAGGGGAATTTCGTGGCCCCTTGGAGGAGGGGTCCGAAAACAACCCTAACTCGGTTTCCCCACACATACGGACTCTAAAAAATAGCCTATTAAGTGTATTTCGAAATTACATGGGCTTGGCCCAATAATAAGGTGACGCAGCACCTATAATAACCCTTGGACGAAAATATTAATGTGGCGTCTTGTGTCTCTCGTCCAGGTCTTCATGCACGCCTTATGGTGGCCTCAAAGTGCGAAAATCACCACTGGAAGCTCCATTGTCCTTTCCCGCGCGCACACCTCCTTCTCCATGCTTGATCCCGCTCCAATGACCATCCTTCTTATCCATGCTAGGTCCTTCATTCATAAGACAAACAAAAGTATCTAATTTAGGCAGCATCATATGTTCCTGAACATTAGAAGGATTCGCAAGAAACGAAAGTACCTGATAATTTAGTTGACGTGCGCGTGCTCTAGTAACTGGTCCAGTATGTGTAGTTGGTGAAGATGTGGGTGTAACATTAGTAGAGCTGTCCTCATCATCCTCCCCTTCTTGAATTGAAGTCGTCCTCGACGGAAGCTCATCATCTTCTCCCAAATAAGGTTTCAAATCTGCAATGTTAAATGTGGGACTAACCCCAAAATCTGCAGGTAGCTCAAGTTTATATGCATTATCATTAATTTTCTGTAAAACCTTAAAGGGACCATCAGCTCGTGGCATTAACTTAGACTTGCGCAAATCAGGAAACCTATCTTTACGTAGATGTAACCAAACAAGATCTCCTGGTTCAAACACAACATGCTTTCTACCCTTATCACCAGCAAGCTTGTATCTAGCATTCATTTTCTCAATGTTTTCTTTAGTTAACTGATAGAGGCGAAGGTGTCCCGATGTTTCGATGAGAGATAACTATCGATTTGGTGGAGACGACTCTGACGATCCGACTACGAACGTGCGAAGACGTTGCGCCTTAGCGATCGCTAAACCAACTCCGAGAGGTTATTGATCCCGCGGATGCACGATCAACCTGACCACGAAGGTCTAATTCCTGCAAGCAATCGAAGAACTAAGAATTGCAATCTGGATATTGCGAATATAAGATGAATGATTACGAAAGTTGGGGTTCCAATGAGGTCTTGGCCTGGTCGGATGACACAAACGAAGAGCTCGAAGTTGCGGCTATGGCTAACTTAAATCTAATTAAAACCCAAGTCTAAACGACGCCCTAAGGGCTGTATATATGGAGGAACAGAGGGGATTTTCGTGACCCCTTGGTGGTGGGGTCCGAAAACAACCCTAACTCGGTTTCCCCACACATACGGACTCTAAAAACTGCCTATAATGTGGTATTTCGAAATTACATGGGCCCAGCCCAATATTAAGGTGACGCAGCACCTATAATTGCTCTTGGACGAAAATAATGAAGTGGCATCTCGTGTATTCCGTCCAAGCCTTCATGCATGCCTTATGGTGGCTTCAACGTGCGAAAATCCCCACTGGAAGCTCCACTGTACTTTCCCCCGCGCGCACCTTCTTCTCCATTCTTGATCCCGCTCCAATGACCATCCTTCTTGTCCATGCTAGGTCCTTCATTCATAACCAAAACAAAAGTATCTAATTTAGGCAGCATCATATGTTCATGAACAATAGAAGGATTCGCAAGAAACGAAAGTACCTGATAATTTAGTTGACGTGCACGTGCTCTAGTAACTGGTCCAGTATGTGTAGTTGGTGAGGGTATGGGTGTAACATTAGTAGGGATGTCCTCATCATCCTCCCCTTCTTGAATTGAAGTCGTCCTCGACGGAAGCTCATCATCTTCTCCCAAATAAGGTTTCAAATCTGCAATGTTAAATGTGGGACTAACCCCAAAATCTGCAGGTAGCTCAAGTTTATATGCATTATCATTAATTTTCTGTAAAACCTTAAAGGGACCATCAGCTCGTGGCATTAACTTAGACTTGCGCAAATCAGGAAACCTATCTTTTCGTAGATGTAACCAAACAAGATCTCCTGGTTCAAAAACAACATGCTTTCGACCCCTATCACCAGCAAGCTTGTATCTAGCATTCATGCGCTCAATGTTTTCTTTAGTTAACTCATGCATTTTTAATATCAATTCAGCACGTTGCTTAGCATCAAAATTCACCTTCTCCGAAGATGGAAGAGGCAGCAAATCAATAGGTGCACGAGGTAAAAAACCATAAACAATCTCAAAAGGGCACATTTTAGTGGTAGAATGCACTGGACGATTATAAGCAAATTCAATATGAGGTAAACATTCTTCCCACAGTTTCAAGTTACTTTTTAAAACAGCCCTAAGCATAGTAGACAATGTCCTATTGACCACTTCAGTTTGTCCATCAGTTTGGGGATGACATGTAGTACTAAAAAGTAGTTTAGTCCCCAACTTAGCCCATAAGCATCTCCAAAAATGGCTAAGAAACTTAGTATCACGATCCGAGACAATAGTATTGGGCACACCATGTAAACGAATAATCTCTCCAAAGAATAAATCAGCAACATTAGCAGCATCATCGCTTTTATGACATGGTATAAAATGTGCCATCTTAGAAAATCTATCCACGACAACAAATATGCTATCTCTCCCCTTCTTTGTTCGAGGCAAGCCTAAAACAAAGTCCATGGATATGTCCTCCCACGGAACACTAGGTACAGGTAAAGGCATGTATAAACCATGAGGATTGAGTCGTGACTTAGCTTTTTGACATGTAGTGCAGCGAGCAACAAAACGCTCAACATCCCGTCTCATCTTTGGCCAAAAGAAATGTGTAGCAAGTACGTCCTCCGTCTTTTTCACGCCAAAATGGCCCATTAATCCTCCTCCATGCGCCTCCTGCAACAACAAAAGACGAATAGAGCTAGCTGGAATGCATAGCTTGTTAGAACGGAACACAAATCCATCATTAAGCACAAACTTGTTCCATGTTCTACCCTCTCTAGAATTCTGCAATACATCTTTAAATTCCGCATCATTTGCATATTGTTCTTTGATTGTCTCTAAACCGAATATCTTGAAGTCAAGTTGTGAAAGCATAGTATAACGACGAGACAAAGCATCAGCAATAATATTATCTTTCCCCTTCTTGTGTTTAATGACATAAGGGAAAGTCTCAATAAATTCAACCCACTTAGCATGTCTACGATTAAGTTTTGCTTGACTTCTTATGTGTTTCAAAGATTCATGATCAGAATGTATAACAAATTCTTTGGGCCATAAATAATGTTGCCAAGTTTCTAATGTCCGAACAAGAGCATATAATTCCTTATCATAAGTAGAATAGTTCAGACTAGGCCCACTCAATTTTTCAGAAAAGTATGCAACAGGTTTAGCATCTTGTAATAACACACCTCCCAAACCAATCCCACTAGCATCGCATTCAAGCTCAAAAGTCTTATTAAAATCAGGAAGTTGGAGCAAAGGAGCATGTGTTAACTTATCTTTCAATACCGTGAAAGCTTCTTCCTGTGCGGTACCCCAAGTAAAAGGCACATCCTTGCGTGTAAGCTCATTGAGAGGGGCAGCAATGGTGCTGAAATCTCTCACAAAACGCCTATAGAATCCAGCGAGGCCAAGAAAACTCCTCACTTGTGTGACCGTTTTGGGCTGCGGCCAACTCTCAATCGCCTCGATCTTGGCTTTATCAACTTCAATACCCTGTGGAGTAACAACATAGCCAAGAAACGATACTCGGTCGGTGCAAAAGGTGCACTTCCCAAGGTTACCAAATAAACGTGCATTACGTAGAGCAATAAAAACAGCACGTAAATGATCCAAATGTTCCTCCAAAGATTTGCTATAAATCAGTATATCATCAAAATAGACTACCACAAATCGTCCAATGAAAGCACGTAAAACCTCGTTCATTAATCTCATGAAAGTGCTAGGTGCATTAGTTAACCCAAAAGGCATGACTAACCACTCATATAATCCAAACTTAGTTTTAAAAGCCGTTTTCCATTCATCTCCTAATTTCATGCGAATTTGATGGTATCCACTACGCAAATCAACTTTGGAAAACATGGTAGAGCCACTTAATTCATCAATCATATCATCTAACCTAGGAATAGGATGACGATAACGAATAGTAATATTATTAATGGCTCGACAATCAACACACATACGCCATGTTCCATCCTTTTTAGGCACTAATATAACAGGAACAGCACAAGGACTAAGGGACTCACGTATGTAACCTTTGTCGAGTAGCTCTTGTACTTGACGCTGAATCTCCTTCGTCTCCTCCGGATTGGTACGGTATGGCGCACGGTTGGGCAACGAAGCACCGGGAATTAAGTCAATCTGATGCTCAATCCCTCGAATAGGTGGTAATCCCGGTGGTACGTCTTGTGGAAAGACGTCAATAAACTCCTGCAAAAGGTCAGTGACAACAGGAGGCAAAGAAGGAGGCAATTCCTCAAATGAAAACAAAGCTTCTTTGCACACAAAAGCATAGCACACATATTGACTAACATCCAAATCCGAAATATCAACCTTAGTAGCAAGCAAAGTTGGACTAGTCAATTTAATTTCATTAGAAACAGCAGAAGAAGATTTGTTATTAGTCTTATGTTGTTGCTCAAATTCTTTAGCTGCTATCTCATTCTCACTCTTATTTTTCTCCTGTTTAGCTTTACTAGCTCTAGCAAGATCATCTTTCACAATTTGTTCAGGAGACATAGGAAGTAAAGCAATATTTTTATCCTGATGAACCAGAGTAAACTGATTTGTCCTACCATGGTGTACAACATTCCTATCACATTGCCATGGTCTACCAAGTAAAAGAGAGCATGCTTGCATGGGTACCACATCACAATCAACATAATCAGCATATGCAGCAATGCTAAAGTGCACACGAACAGAACGCGTTACCTTAATCTTACCACTATTGTTAAACCACTGAATATAGTACGGATGGGGGTGTGGTCTTGTGGTGAGAGATAGCTTCTCCACCAACTCCATGCTCGCCAAGTTGTTGCAACTCCCTCCGTCAATGATGATGCGAACCAAACGTTCTTTCACCACTCCCTTTGTGTGGAACAAATTATGCCTCTGGTTTTGCTCGGCCGTCGATACCTGCACACTTAACACACATTGAGCAACCAAACTAGCATATTGATCTGCATCATCAGGAGCCATATACTCTATATCATGAGCATCATCATGGGCACCCTGTTCCTCGTGAGCAATGAGAACTAAAGTCTCCTCATCATAGTCGCTCGCTGACTCATACCCACCATCCGCCGTAATAATCATCACATGCTTGGAGGGACAGTCTTTTGCGAAGTGACCTCCACCTTGGCACCTGCGACATTTAATATCACGATCTCGTGTTTGCCCTGTGGAAGCCATGGATGAAGAAGAACTCGCTGCTGGACCACTCTGTGCACCCTTGAATGGTGGCGCTGGCTGTTTTGGTGGCTCCCTGTAAGAATGAGCGGTTGAAGTAGATGGTGGTGCAGCAGGACGTGTGGATGTAGAAGGTCCACGCGATGTCCATGATTTATTTCGTCCTGCAGAAAAGTTAGGTCTCGTAGCGGCCTGTCGATCCTGCACTTCACGTTCAGCTTTACAAGCAAGATGAAACAAACGAGTAATAGTAGCATAGTCCTTGTATTCTAGAATAGTTTGTATCTCCCTGTTTAAGCCACCTATAAAACGTGCAAACATAGCTTCATTATCCTCTACTAGGCCACATCTAATCAATCCAGTTTGTAATTCTTGATAATATTCCTCTACAGAATTTTTTCCTTGTCTCAAACGCTGTAATTTTTGTAGCAATTCACGTTGATAATAAGGAGGAACCCAGCGAGTACGCATAGCATATTTTAAAGCAGCCCAAGTAGCTGGAATATTATTAGCATGCAATCTACAATGTTCAGACCACCAAATAGATGCAAAACCCGTGAATTCACAAACAGCAGCGGTAACACGTCTATTCTCAGGATATTGTAAACATGTAAAGCGTTGTTCAGTTTCTAACTCCCAAGTAAGATAAGCATCAGGAATATATCTACCCTCAAACGGCTTAAGATTCAATTTAAGTTTAGGCACATGTTCATCATCGCGTACCTGAGGGGGTGGTTGGTGTCGACCGTGGCGAATGTTGGGACGTGGACGTCCAGCTGGCTGCTCATAGGCCGCTTCCTGTTCCACCTCCTCCTCGTAATCACCCTCGTAGTTGTCGTCCTGGCCGACGTCAGAAGCAGCAGCAGTAGCAGCAGCCGCAGGAGCACCAGCAGCTTGTCTTCCCGGAAACAGAATACGTCGTGCACGTCGTGGTGGCGGTGGCTGTGCTGGAGCGGCCGCAGGCTGTGCAGGTAGGCGTGCGAGCAACTCAGTAAACTTGGCGTCGAGCTTGGTGTCGATCATCTTCTCCACACCATCAATCGCCTCTGTAAATCTGTTCTCGATGTCATTCACCTGTTCAGACATCATTTGTGCAAATTTATCATGTAACGCTTTGTTTGTCATATTCTCCCAATCGGGTGCATCCCGCGCCACTTCATCATGGGATCCTGGCATGGTTAGCAGAAATAGAAAACACACGGAAATATGATCCTACTTCTACTAATGGGATGTGGGGTGGTGGAAAGCACAAATCCGTCAAGCTTTTCTTTCGTTCTTACCGATTCTTACCTAGCAGCAGGTGGTGATGTACAACCAACGGGTCAAAACTCTCAGAGATGTGGTAGAGCGATGGCCAGGAGGTGTCAACCGCACGAAGTAGAATATATGTGGAGCTGTAGGTAGGCTTGACAAATATGGTAGCAAAAAGCTCAACAGTAATCAAAACAGAGATGCAAAGTTGAATAAACACTCAACGTTTGTACTGTGCTGATCCTAGGCTAGACCGTACTAGAGACGCGAGCCTAAAACACCAACGAAAGCACGGCGCGGCACGTAATCAACTGAGAAGCACACTCTGAAAAAAAAAATCTCTCTTTTTTTTTTTCCTTTTTTTTTTGCGATGCGGGACTGCGGTGGCTGAAAAAGTGCGAAAAAATCACTATGGTGGCGAACGTCTCAAAATGAGTTTCTGGACCTAAGGAACGTATGGGCACGAAATTTTTTTACCCCCGAAATTTTTGGCCTAAAAACTGCTCTGAAAAGCGTGCCAGACTCTTTTTTTTTTTTTTTTTTTTTTGGAAATCACCTCCTTCTACGTAGGACAAAAGATTGGTGAAATCCGACTCTAATCAAATCAAAACTAATCTGGCTACGGAGAGATCACAAACCGAACAGGTGATGGAACTCAACTCGGATTGGTAGGTCGTGGTGATGTATATGGACTCGACTTGGCGGAACGTGGTGGTGTATCTGGACTCGGATTGGCGGAAACGTGGCGGTGTACTACTGTGCGGCGGCGGTGTGACAAACTGTGATCAGAACTCGAAACTCTAAGGGAACTAGACGCTAAGATCAGCAACTCGACACAACGATGCAACCGTAAATTCAACAAAGCAAACTACTGTAAAGAAAACTGGACAAAGGCTCGGACTGTTTTGGGACGTGATGATCTAACCCTAATTTTTTTTTGGCTTTTTCGTGAACTGTAGGTATGAAGAACAGAACCAATCTAGACTACGAAAACTGGAAATCTCACCGAGCAACCTGGAAATCTGATACCGCTTGATAGAGGCGAAGGTGTCCCGATGTTTCGATGAGATGGTGGAGATCGATTATGGTGGAGACGACTTTCACGATCCGACTACGAACGTGCGAAGACGTTGCGCCTTAGCGATCGCTAAACCATCTCCGAGAGGTTATTGATCCCGCGGATGCACGATCAACCTGACCACGAAGGTTTAATTCCTGCAAGCAATCGAAGAACAAGCAAGAACTAAGAATTGCAATCTGGATATTGCGAATGTAAGATGAATGATTACGAAAGTTGGGGTTCCAATGAGGTCTTGGCCTGGTCGGATGACACAAACGAAGAGCTCGAAGTTGCGGCTATGGCTAACTTAAATCTAATTAAAACCCAAGTCTAAACGACGCCCTAAGGGCTGTATATATGGGGGAACAGAGGGGAATTTCGTGGCCCCTTGGAGGAGGGGTCCGAAAACAACCCTAACTCGGTTTCCCCACACATACGGACTCTAAAAAATAGCCTATTAAGTGTATTTCGAAATTACATGGGCCTGGCCCAATAATAAGGTGACGCAGCACCTATAATAACCCTTGGACGAAAATATTAATGTGGCGTCTTGTGTCTCTCGTCCAGGTCTTCATGCACGCCTTATGGTGGCCTCAAAGTGCGAAAATCACCACTGGAAGCTCCATTGTCCTTTCCCGCGCGCACACCTCCTTCTCCATGCTTGATCCCGCTCCAATGACCATCCTTCTTATCCATGCTAGGTCCTTCATTCATAAGACAAACAAAAGTATCTAATTTAGGCAGCATCATATGTTCCTGAACATTAGAAGGATTCGCAAGAAACGAAAGTACCTGATAATTTAGTTGACGTGCGCGTGCTCTAGTAACTGGTCCAGTATGTGTAGTTGGTGAAGATGTGGGTGTAACATTAGTAGAGATGTCCTCATCATCTGGGTGGAAACACCTAGATCTGGAACAGTACCGCATATCGGGCCTTACATCGATGGAGACGTAGAGGAACACATAACCTCCGGTAGCACGGGGGAATGGGCCCAAGATTTCCAATCCCCAGACCGCAAAGGGCCATGACAGAGGGATGGATGGGTTGGAGAGCTTGTGTTGGTTGATGAACAGCCTTGGTGACGAGGATTGACCTTGGAAAATCCCATGGTTAGGAACCCTGGGTTAGATCGTAGAGGAGATGTGCAAGTTGGCAATACTCGTAGGCTCACAGGAAAAAGAACTTGCTGCTCAATTATATTGCGATGGAGGTGTTGCTTGAATATTCGATGCCCTAGACGTCCCCTCTCCCAACCTTTATATACTAGGCTGGGTCGCAAGGAGTCCGTCTAGGTCTTTGCTGGTGCGAGTGATCACTCGTGTGCGTTGTATGCTATTGGGTGAGGGAGAACCAAGCTATATAGATGCATTTGTTCTTGATGGAGGGGAGTATTCACTCGCGACCTCAAAATTTGGTCTTTCCTATATTTTTGCAGGGACATGGTGCTCCCGATGGGAGTAATTTTTTTTAAATGTGGTAAAAACTTCTGTAGAAGTTAACTTTGACGAGTAGCGAATGAACCGTACTCGGTACGCCTTGCTTGGGATGTGAAGTTGCAGGGGTGTCTGAAAAGTTGGGCAGCCACGCGTAGACGTGATGCTCCGCCGTAATATCGCTCCGTGTGATGATGGTCCTCGTTTTTCGTGCGGAATTGGCGGTATGGTTACTGTGTCGGTTGGGTTTTCCATGTAGCATGGTTATCTTTTAGATCATGCCACGTTGGTTGGGTTCCGAGATGGACGGTGGGTGGATGGCCCCATGCCATGGGATAAATACCAGAGGGCTGGGTAGATTTATGTTTTTACCCAGCACTCCCTTTCTCCTGTTTCTTCTTGCCTTACGCTTCGTTGCTCCGTGCGACTGTGCGGCGGGATCTATGTCCAAATGTCCTCGGAGTGCAGCGCAGGAAGCAGCGAGGATGATTGGGAGGTGGGAGCACTCATCCTTTGAGGCTACAAATCTGGATGCTCTGGTGGCACATGGCAATGTCTTGGAGGGTGCCACGCCGATTCCTGGGGATGAAGAAGTTTCTGCGCCGCACGAAGATGAGCGGGTATGCTTCCAGAGCTTTTTTCCTCGCGGGTTTTTTCTCCCCGTTATCCATTTGTCCGGGGATTACTTTTTGCGTATCAGCTTCAATTGCATGATTTGTTTCCGAACGGGATACTTCATCTTGCGTGTTTTATCACGCTCTGTGGGAGTTTCCTAGGGATGTATCCCCATTGGGTGCTTTGGAAGCGCCTCTTCAATGTGAAGAGGACGAACTCTGAGTATGCCATTGGGGGCGTCGGCATCTCCATTAAGGAGAAGAGTGCCTATTTCGATTTCGAGAAACTAGATTCCGTGTATACCTGGCGGAAGAATTAGTTTTACTTGAAGGATAGGCATGTTCACGGCCAGCAATTTGGTCTTCGCCCTTTTGACCCGGTTACGCGGGTGGTCAAGTGTACGTCTTGGGGTCATGCTTTGTCTGCTGAAGAGGTGGCTGTTGTTGATCTTCTAATGCAAAACTCGCTGAACTGGAGAAGAGGATAACTGGTGCCCAGCTGATTGCCTTGTTTATGAGGAGGCGCATCCAGCCGCTTCAGCACCAGGTACACTGAGCTCGAGGACCCGACTAGGTGCTCTCCTGATGATATCTCGGGTAGCAATCTCCTGTTTCGGATCCAGCAAGTCACTAAGTGCACAAGTACTGGTGTTGAGAGTTCCCTGCTTCCATATGTTGAAGATTTCCCATTTCCTGAGGTATGTGCTCGAGTCTTTGTTAGGTCCGATCATGTATTTGCTATCTTGTGTTTACTGATAATGTTTTTTGCTGGTAGAACCATGTTCCCTTGCTGAACAAACCGCCTCAACCTGAGGATGCCGAGATATTGACGAGGCTGATGTGGTTGTGGTGGATCCCGCACCCGTGGGTGGTGCCTCGCATGCAAGTACTGGCGAGTCCGCGGGTGCGAGTATTGGTGGTCATCCAGCGGCTCCTGAAGGTGATGAAGATTCAGAGTCTGCTAGTGGACGGGCTGGGGAGGGCCATGGTGATGGACCGCCGCCAGTTGATGCGCCCTGCCGTCCTCCAGCTTAACTGAAAAAGCGCAAGCTGGGGGTGGTTCTTCGCGTGGGCGCCGCACCTGTTGGGTACGTACTTCTTTGTTTTTACACCGCTATTTTTTCTTCCGATTCTGATGATGAGCGTGTTGCAGTAGTTTTCCTGTTCGGGCCACGTCTTCCACAGGTAATGTTGTTGTTGACCTTCAGTCGACTGACTCTGGCACCGCGGCTGATCGATCGGCACCTTCCGCGACTCCTGCGGCTTCTGGTGCGGTTACAAAACCTGCGACCACTCCATCTGGCGGGTCTGTGCCTACTACCGAGGGAGAATCACCTCCCGGAAATGAAACCCGTGTTTCCCGAGGGGTACTTCTTGGAGGAGAAGGACCTCCCCATTGAAGAGAAGGCGAAATTCATTTATCGCATCGCTGAGCAGGTGCGTAATCTTCTATTCATCTGACTTGCATTGGGGGCGCGTTAGCGCTCACGATGGGAGTAGCCGCCGAGGCTGCGATTAACTACTTTTGGTTGGTCGCAGTCTTAAATTTGATTTTCTGTTTTGGTGCGCTTCTTCTTGCGATTGGGGGCGCGGCAGCGCTCCTGATGGGAGTAGGCCCCGAGGCTGCGTGCAATCGCTTGTGGTTGTTCGCAGTCTGAAACTTGATTTTCCTTTGCTTGGTTCTGATTTTTGCACTCTTTCTTTTTCAGCCGTTGTTCCGTATGTGTGAGTAAGTGCTGACTGATGCTGATCGTGCCCGGGGTGCTCATGATGCGACCCAGAATATCCTGACCACCATGCGTCGTGAGTTGTTTTCCTCCCTTTTTTATTCTGCTGTCATTTCTTGCTTGATATTTGAGTGATCCTTTGACCGTAGGTCGTACGAACGATGCTGAAAAGCGGGCTGCTGCCGTGGAGAAGAACCCTTCCTCGCTTCGAGGCGTTTTGGAGTCGAAGGAGAGGTATTTGCAGGAGCAGCGTGATGAGCTCGAATGGTTTCGACGACTGGAGGAGGAATTCCAACAATTGGAGACGGTTGAGGGAAATCGGCTACGTGACCTGGCGAGTGTTTTGGCAGGTGAGGAGATTGCTCTAATGCTTCACCTTTGTTTGTGGTTGTTTGATACTTGTTGTATCCATGTGGCGTAGGCGCCGTAAGTGTTGATGTAGCCTCGACTGCTTCTAAGGACTCGGGCGTTCTTCGTGGTGCTGTGGATGTCGTGTCGAGTGTCACTAGTGACGTGAAGGGCGTCTGCAGTCGTGTCTCGACTCTTCTGAAGTGTCAGAACCCTCTATTAGGTATGTGCTAGGGTCAAGTCTCACCTTGCATTCATCAAAGAAAATCAAATGGAATTCAAATTCAAACTCAAATGGGAGAAGGAACACCCCCCAGATGAATTAATTCAAATGGCCAGAAATAAAGTTGCTCCAAAAATTCCTTTTGCATTTTTGAAAAGTCTTATAAATGAGTGTGATCACATATCAAGTGATGTGGGACCAACCCCATGCTCATGGATTTTTCAAATATTCAAACAGGACCTTGGAATTAATCAAAAACCTCTATTCGATTTAAAGTTCAAATAATTTGAATTTTAAAAATGTTCAAACATTATATTGTGAAGCCATATAAAAAGTTCCAGCATTTAATAAAATGCCAAGCTATTTATTTAGCACAGCAAAACAAAAAGGCAGAAAAGAAAAACAAAAGGAAAAGAGGAAAAGGCCTACCTGTGAAGTGGCCCAACTCATCGCCCCCGGCCCAAGCCCACCTCCCAAGCTTGTCGTCTTCCCCAGGCAAGCGGGCACGCTGCTGCGTGCCGGCCATGCCGAGGTCGCCGACGCCCTGGCCATGCAGCTGCTTCCCCGCCTCCATCTTGGTGTCCTGGAGACGCCCCGAAGCCTCCCCGATGCATGCCCCCTCCTCCCAGTGCCTATCTATCCCTCTCCTTCCCTCCCGTGAGCATCCCCGAGAGCAGCCGCAGGCCATGGCGATGGAAACTCGCAGCCCGAGCCAACCCTACCTGCTAAGACCTTGTCCATCGAACTCCTCGACGTCGACTTCGTCTCTGTGCCAAGGATCAGGAGCTGCAATGCCTTCTAGTCGCCGGATTCTTCACCGAGACGCCGCCGGACCCGCGAGCTCGCCGTCTTCGATTCTCCGCCGTTGAAGCCTCCCCGCCTCTCCCGTTTGCCTCGTCGTGCTCCCTGAGTTCTGGTGAGCGTTTCCCCTCAAGCCGCGGCTCCGTTCCCCTCCTCTAGCTCGATCTGCCATGGTCGCCGGAGTACAGAGCCGCCGTGCTCGTTGTCGACGAGCCTGCGCTAAGCAATCGTCCTCGCCACCTTGTCCGTTGTCACCGCCATGCTCCTCTGGTTCGATCCCGCCTAAACCCGCTCCAAGTAGCGCCTCCTAGCGAGATCCCGCTCGCAGCCGAGCCACTGCCGCCGCTCGTCGCCGGCAAGCCTCCCGAGCACCCCAGCCACCCAACTTGGCCCAATCGATGCGCGACGCCAAGAGCTACGTCTCAGTGGTCGCAGCGCATCATTTGGTTCCCGGAAACGCCCTCCCCGTGGACGCCGCCATCTCGGGTAGTCGCCGGAGACACGCCGGCGGCGAGGTCCACGTGGGCAGGTGGTTTAGCCACTAATCCCCCCCTGTGAGACTGACCTGTGGGCCCAGCCCCCTCGTTAATCTCTCTATTATGCTAATTCGAATTAAAACAGTTTAATTAAACAAACAAACACTTACAGGTGGGACCCCCTGGTCAGTGGCCCCCTGACGCCAGCATGATGTCCTGCTGATGCAGTAAATGATTTTATAATTAAATCAATTAAAAAAATGGCAGAAAATATGCTAAACTTTGGAAATTCATAGAAAATTCATCCTAACTCCAAATATAGCAAATATATGTCTAAAATTATTACAAAAATTTAAGGATTCTGGATATGCAAATTGTTTTCATGTTTGAACAAGTTAACTTGGGTGAACAGAGAGAACAATGCATATGGAATTCATTTAAATTCAAATTGGAGTTTGAATTTGCAATTCATTTGCAATACACTCAATTTAAATGGAATTGCCTCACACATCAGAAGCATGTACATCAAGTTTCAACCTTCAACCATGTGTTTGTGCATTGTACTTATGTTGCCCCCCTTGATTGTTGTTTCTCGATAGAAGTGGAACCAGAACAGGAGGCTGCCCCCTTCGTTGAAGTCCCCGATACCGAACCTCGTCAGCAAGGCAAGCAAACCCCCATTGATCATGTCGATAAAATCCCACTTCCCTCTCATGTCTCGCTTATGCATTGTATAGGATGATTACCATGCTACGTTTCTACCGCATAGATGAACCCATTCCTTTGCATGGCCTATCTTTTGTCACAGTAGTAAGCAAACCACAATCCTAGCAAATGTAGGAGTTTATTGATATCATGTGGCCCCTGCAATTGTTACTGCTTATTGCCTGCTTAGAGTGTTACAATGTTGATACTGTTATGTGAGTCGGGATGGTAGTGGTCATGTTGATGATGGTGGAAATGTGTTGGTGAATCTACCCTAATACAAGGTGAACGATGAGAGGGTGTGTAGGAGTACACAGTGGGTTGTCTCGTTGAACACCGCCCTAAGTCTGAGTTCTTGTGTGGTGATCCAAGATGAAGAGTACAACCACACATTGGGCTCACTGACCCCTCTCAGCCTAGTAACTCATCCCTTTCGATGTCCAGATGTCGCAGTAGTTCGGAGTACTGGTAGGTTTGTGGCCTGGCTGCTAAGTGAGAGAACGGCTCAGCCGAGACCGGCTTATGCACCACGCACACATCATCTGGGTCCACTTCGGTAAACCGGCCGGGTTCACGATAGTGGTAGCCAACCCAGGTAGGCGGCTTTCTTGGACCAGATCGGCTATGAGGTAACAGTTGTGGTGAGCATCCTCGCCGACACTTCTTGAACGGTGTCGAGTACAAAGGCGGTAACTGATGGTCATGTGTGTGTAGCGGTACACCCCTGCAGGGTTAACAAAACTATTCGAATAGCCGCGTCCGCGGTTAAGGACTGCTTGGAAAGCTTAGGTTGATTATTAGACAACTTGAACTGGATACTTATAAAACTTTCCAAGATAAGCGTGAGTGCTATGGTGTGCTTTCTCGTGGGGAAGTCGAGGAAGGCACCATAGTGGTGTAATTGGTTGGAGACATGTAGTGGACTCGTGTACGCTTCTTAGCTCAAGTCTGGTACTCGTAGTTCAGGACTAGCCAAGTCAAAGTTGGCACTTCTTCTTATGAACCCCACCCCCCTTTACCTTGATACATGTGCATGAGTAGTATAGCTCCTACGTAAGTCTTGCTGAGTACGACTTTGTACTCACGTTTGCTTATTCTATGTTTTAGATGAACCCACTGACCCCGAAGGTGGATTCTTCCTCGAGCTCGACGACGGAAGACCAAGCTAGTGTATCCCAGTCAGCAGACTGGTTCCCTCGTGGAGGGCTTTGTGTTTAAATAAGGCTTCTTAAGCCATTTGTTAAGTTTGTCTGTACTCAGACCTACTCTGCTTCCGTTGAATGTTGTAATGTTGGATCACATGCTTGTGATCTTTGTGTGCACTCTGTGAGAGTTATATATAAAATCTAACCTTTGTAGAGAATTGCAATGATTCCTGCTGTTCATACAAGGCATGTGTGATGCGCGTATGTTTATAACATGCATGTCTTTGTATGGGTTTTCGAGACCTTAGTTGTGATCTGGCTGGCGGTCTTTTATACACCAAGTGGCCCTTAGATGTGCGCAGCTTGGGGCATCGCGATGCGATTTCTCAAGACTCTGTCTCGTGCACACTTTGTTGTATGATCGAGCCCGCCCTAGACCCCGACTAAGTGATCGGGCTGGAGTAAGTCTATGGAAGAGCTATGAGATAGTCGATAGTATGGTTGAGGCGACTTGTCTGTGAATATGGGAGTTCATCACCCATATCATTTAGACTTGTGTGTGGACGATGAGGACCCATCTCAGTTGATCATCCGTCCTGGATGGGATGCCCCTCACGTACGATGCTTTCCGAGAACGTTCTGTGCTTGGCCTTGTCTGCTTAGACAAGTGGGTACGGTTCTCGGCTCTCCATAGGACTATATCGTAGCGGGACTTTCATACGCTAACCCCGGGTCCCGTCATGAAGCTTCTTCATGAACACATGTATCCAGATGAGGAGAATCGTCCCAAGGGCCTTGACCTTCAGGTTGCTGCGTTCGGGCCAAACGGAGATAAGCTGGAGGGTTTGGTACGCGAGACAATAGTGAGTGGGCTTGCTACGTCCTTCGTTGTTCTTCTGGGGCATGGGGTTCCCATTGAGGATGCAATGGTGGATTTTCTGCGTGGTTATACGACTGAGCAAAGTACGCGAGCCACTCGTCTTGCTCGTCAACTGCAACTTGTTGGGGAGGCTGATGTCTGCAAGCCTCTAGGCGCGGAGTAGGAGACTTTATTTATCTGTATGTTGGGAGAAACTTTTCCTTGTAATGAGTTGCTTTTGTAGCCATGGATGTTGAATCTTGAACTGATTAATAGATTGTCTTGTCTTCTTTTATTGTATTGTCTTTTTCTTTGGCTTGACTTCTTTTATCCTTTTGCAGTAGGCCATCCCGGGCGTTTCTCGGGCTTGGAAATTGCTGAAGGAAGACGGTCGCAAGAGGACTTACGAGTCTGTCTGTTTGAGGCTTAAGGACGAGGAGCGCGATATTAGTCGCCTCAAAGGTGTTGTTGTGGTCCATCGCTCAAAATGTGAGCGAGCTGAGGCTGTCTTGGATGGCTCTCTGCTTGGATGGGGAAGTTGTCTGATCAGCTGAAGGGTGAGTCTTTCTGTTGGCGCTACTTAATTGCGCGAGTGCTACTTTCTTATGCTTCTTGCTGATTCTGGTTTTCTTGTAAAGTGTTGGCTGGTCGATCCCGCAAGGAGGAGGCGACTGTTTAGTTGGAGTTATCGCGTTTGGATGACCCGGTCGTTCAAGATGAAAATCCCTTTTCGAGGGACAGGGCCCAAGCGCGGCTCTTTGCCGTGCTGCGACTGCGGATTGTTCAGGTGCCACGAGCTCTTGAGTACTACTGCAAAGTACTTGGTGGCATCTTCTAGGAGTTTTATCCCTTAGATCATGTCCCGTCCAGTATTAAGAAGCTATGTCGGGTGTTCTCTCAACCTGCGGATCTTCGTAGGGTTGTGAATCATCAAATTCACGCGGGAGCCCGGTGTGCTTAAGCTTTTGTTCACAGTCATTGGCCTCGGTTAGATATCATGCTGGTGGCTCGAGGTCCTCCTCGTGGTCGTGATGAGCCGATGGATGAGCATTATGCGGTAGAAAATGAGCCTGCGAGCTTGGTTATGAAGAAGGTGTGCGAGGAGAATGACCGCCTTCTTGGTTCCCTTTGTAAGGTGAAATCGGAGCTTGGGGACTAGATTTTCGGGGCCCTTGTAAATTCTTCCTTGCTCAATGTATGTTTTTGAGGTTGTAGGTTGTAGTCTTCCATTGTGGAATTGGGTGGTAGAATTTTCCTTGGGGGTGGCTTCTGCGAGCGAGCCCTCGAGTGCCAAGTATGAGGTCGTGTAAGCGAATAACGCCTCGGGAGGGTGGCTGCTGCGAGCGAGCAGCTGAGTGCCAAATATGAAGTCGCGTGACTGAATAACGCCTCGGAGGGTGGCTGCTGCGAGTGAGCCCCCGAGTGCCAAATATGAAGTCGCGTGAGCGAATAACGCCTCGGAGGGTGGCTGCTACGGGCGAGCCCCCGAGTGCCAAATATGAAGTCGCATGAGCAAATGACGCCTCGGAGGGTGGCTGCTGCGAGCGAGCACCCGAGTGCCAAATATGAAGTTGCGTGAGCAAATAACGCCACAGAGGCTGGCTGCTGTGAGCGAGCCCCCGAGTGCCAAATATGAATTCGCGTGAGCGAATAACGCCTCGGAGGGTGGCTTCTCCGAGCGAGCCCCCGAGTGCCAATTATGAAGTCGCGTGAGCGAATAGCGCCTCGGAGGGTGGCTGCTGCGAGCGAGCCCCCGAGTGCCAAATATGATGTTTTGTGTAAGATACTTTTGGGAGAATATTTAGAATCTTTCCCTTGCATTCTTACTTGAGTGGGCTGTGATGAAACGGCCCTTTATTTGGACCGATGGCTGGATAGACCTAGGAATGTAAAGATGCTGTTGGGATAGCTTGAGGTCTCATCGTGAGGTGCCGGTTCTTCGAGTCCTCGACTGGTGCCTTGTCTTTTACAGGAGTGCTTCTTACTTATCGTCGACTCCTCGGGTGTGTAGTGCTCCAAAGGTTTCCGATATCTTGTGGAATTCTCTGTCGGAGCGATCAGATATGACGAAGTTGTTGTTGACAGGGATGACTCCTCTTGGGCCTGGCATTTTTAGCTTGAGGTACGCGTAGTGCCGCACCGCCATGAAGCGCGCGAAGGCCGGCCCACCGAGGATGGAATGGTACTGCGATTTCCAGTCAACTACTTCGAAGTCTATCGTTTCCTTTCGGATGTTGCTTGCGTTGCCGAAGACTACATCTAGGCTTATCTTTCCAAGGGGGTACACTGCTTTGCGTGGCACAATTCCGTGGAAGGTTGTGCCTGAAGTTTTGAGTGCTGAGTTTTGGATGAACATCTCTTCCATGGTCTTGGTGAATATGATGTTGATTCCGCTACCGCCATCCATAAAGACTCATGACATGTCGTAGTTTCCGATTCTAGCTTTGAGCACTAGTGCGGCATTCCCTGGGCGAGGGATGGCTGGCGGGTGGTCTTCTCTAGTGAAGATGATGTCGGTCTCGGACCCACGGAGGTATTCTGGTACAGCCGGGTGGGACGAGACTGCGAGGAAAACTTGTCTCGTGACTTGTTTCTTCTTCCTGTTGGACGACCTTCCTTCTTGGATCATGTAGATGCGACCGTGTGCCTCTGGATATTCTTCTTTTTCATTGGGCGATGAGCGCCGCTCCTGGATGGCATCTACCTGTCTTGCTGGCACTGCGGGTGGGGGTGGTGCATTGTGGGCGATTGGCCTGACTGCCACGCTTGCCAGGGGTTGCGTTGTTAGAGCTGTGGACCGGCTCTTTTCTTCTTAGAGCTCGTTGAAGCGCCTGCGGTTCCTGAGGGTGTGGCTTGATCGTATTTCTCCACGCTCGGTTCTGAAACCATGTATTGTGCCAGGTCCGTCTAGCTGATCTTTGGCCGAGCGGGATGTCCGTGCGTCATCTCATGGCTGTCTGAGCCTCAAGTCCCACTTTTGGGCGTGTGCTGGATCTTCCGGGTTGTCTCTTTGCTGCGTTATGTTGTCGTCGCGATGTCGGCCATCTCTATCGCCCGGGAAGCCGGTCGGGACCATGTCGGGTCCTATGTCGGCGTAGAAGTTGCGTCTGGGCCTTTTCCTTCTTTGGTCGAAACCTCCCCGTCGTAGTAGTCATAGTAGCGATCTGTGCGAGTCGTAAGAGCGTACGATTCGTTGCGCACGGAGTCCTCTCCGTCGGCCCATTTGTTGGCATGTTCTAGTAACTCCGTGAGTGTTTGGACTTTGAGCTACCCGAGTTGCTCTTTGAAGTTTACGCGTTGTAGGCTTCTTCTAAACACGTCAATTGTGCTTTCATCTGATATGTCCTCGGCTCAGTTTTTGAGTATGTTCCATCATTGGATGTATGACCTTAAGGATTCTCTGGTTCCTTGTCTACAAGCTCTGAGTTCCTCGACTGAGGCCGACCGCTTATTGGTTGACTTGAAATTCTCGATGAAGGCACCGCGGAACTTTTTCCATGAGCTAATGGAGCCCTGTTGTAGGTTTTTTAGCCAGTGCTGGGCCAAGCCTTCAAGCATGAGTTGCACGTATTGCATTGTTGTGGTCTTGGTTCCTCGCTGTAACTTGACATCAGTGAGGTAGTCATCGAGCCATGCCTCTGTTTCTTCTAATCCATCATACTTGTGGGTCGTGGAGTTTATCTTGAAACCTCTGGGCATGGGCGTCTCGCGTATGTCTCGAGCGAAACATAGGGCTCCGCAAGGTTCGAGATCTTCGTCAGATGCATGCTCGTCCGAGTAGCCGTGCGTCTATGTCTTCCTCGGTTGATTTTGTTTTGTGTGATATCGTCCCGTGCGTCCCGTCGCTGGTCGCTGTTGCCTCGGTTGCTGCGGTCATCCCTTTCTCGGTCTCTGCTTTTGTCATGGCGCCTGAGCCAGTTGTCGTTGCTGTCGTCGTCGTCGGGCGAGCTGGGGTCCATGTCTGGTGTCTGCTCGCGGGGTGTTCGTCTTTTGTTCGACTTTTTGAGTGCTGAAGCGGCGATCGCGTCGCTCATTACCTTGAGCGCTCGCGCCATGTTGCGCTCAGCTTTGTCTTTTTCGCTGCTTCGAGCGCGATGGAGGTATTCTTGAGCTGTAATTAGGGATTTAGCTCATGTGAGATGCTTTTCTTGCTCGTCATCGTCTTCTAGCCTGAAGTCGTCGTCCAATTTGCGGGCGACTTTTTTCTTGTCCGTGCGGCGCAGGTTGCTGAATCTGGATTTGTCTCGAGAGGGAGAGCTCTGATCGGAAAGGTCACTCGAGTGCTCGGGTGATGCTTTACGAGTGGTTCTCGAGTAGCTCCCCGTTCTTCTTTGATTTTCTAGCTTGAGAGTAACCATCTTGTTTTCTTGGTGACATCGCTTGCTAGTTTGTTGTAAGCTCTAATCTCGCCGCGAGTTCCACTTTTTGGAAGGAGTTTACCGCATCTTACCGCATCTTTTACTCTAGCGATTGCTTCTTTCGATAGGTAAATTGTTTCAGTGGGCTCATCCTGTCTTGCGGCTTCTGAGTCCTAGCGTCTGCTGCTTTCAGGTGGATCATCCTGCCTTCTGAATTCTTTTCTTGGTATGGTTCCCGGTTCGCTGAGGGTGACTATCATCTGGCCAGCGTTGCTGGGATCGCTGTTTCCGTTGTTTGAGTGTGCGTACTATGACTGTTCGGGGCATTTTCTCTGTCCTTGTCATCTGAAGTCGGCTCGTGGGTGTCCGCCATGAATACCTGGAACGGCATCGGGGTCACCAACTTAGTCCTTTTTCCTATCTATTTTTTCCATGCGAGTGGCGTGCTTGCGCAGTCGCGAGCAATACTGTGGACAGGGCTGAGGTGGCTGGCCCGAAGGACTCACGGAGTAGTCGGGTGGGTCGGGGTTGTGTTTTTGGCTGACGTTGTCTTGTGCGATGTGGCTGTTCTGAGTGCCCGAGCATCGTCTGTGAGGCGAAGGGTGCCCCAGTGGTTGACGTGGGTGTTGAGCATCCCGAAGGTCAGATCTGCTCCTGTGCGGAGGTCAGCGAAAGCTAGTCGCTAGACGGGGAGGTGCGCGATGAAGCCAAGGGACACGAACAGATTTGATTCTGCTCGAGTCGTGGAGATGCCGCATTGATGAGGACATCCCTACTAATGTTACACCCATACCCTCACCAACTACACATACTGGACCAGTTACTAGAGCACGTGCACGTCAACTAAATTATCAGGTACTTTCGTTTCTTGCGAATCCTTCTATTGTTCATGAACATATGATGCTGCCTAAATTAGATACTTTTGTTTTGGTTATGAATGAAGGACCTAGCATGGACAAGAAGGATGGTCATTGGAGCGGGATCAAGAATGGAGAAGAAGGTGCGCGCGGGGGAAAGTACAGTGGAGCTTCCAGTGGGGATTTTCGCACGTTGAAGCCACCATAAGACATGCATGAAGGCTTGGACGGAATACACGAGATGCCACTTCATTATTTTCGTCCAAGAGCAATTATAGGTGCTGCGTCACCTTAATATTGGGCTGGGCCCATGTAATTTCGAAATACCACATTATAGGCAGTTTTTAGAGTCCGTATGTGTGGGGAAACCGAGTTAGGGTTGTTTTCGGACCCCACCTCCAAGGGGTCACGAAAATCCCCTCTGTTCCCCCATATATACAGCCCTTAGGGCGTCGTTTAGACTTGGGTTTTAATTAGATTTAAGTTAGCCATAGCCGCAACTTCGAGTTCTTCGTTTGTGTCGTCCGACCAGGCCAAGACCGCATTGGAACCCCAACTTCTGTTAATCTTTCATCTTATATTCGCAATATCCAGATTGCAATTTTTAGTTCTTGCTTGTTCTTCGATTGCTTGCAGGAATTGACCTTCGTGGTCAGGTTGATCGTGCACCCGCGGGATCAATAACCTCTCGGAGTTGGTTTAGCGATTGCTAAGGCGCAACGTCTTCGCACGTTCGTAGTCGGGTCGTGAAAGTCTACTCCACCAAAAATCGATCTCCACCATCTCATCGAAACATCGGGACACCTTCGCCTCTATCAAGTGGTATCCGATTTCCAGGTTGCTCGGTGAGATTTACCAGTTTTCGTAGTCTAGATTGGTTCTGTTTTTCATACCTACAGTCCACGAAAAAGCCAACAAAAAAAATTAGGGTTAGATCATCACGTCCCAAAACAGTCCGAGCCTTTGTCCAGTTTTCTTTACAGTAGTTTGCATTGTTGAATTTGCGGTTGCATCGTTGTGTCGAGTTGCTGATCTTAGCGTCTAGTTACCTTAGAGTTTCGAGTTCTGATCACAGTTTTGTCACGCCGCCGCCGAACAGTAGTACACCACCACGTTCCGCCAATCCGAGTCCAGATACACCACCACGTTCCGCCAAGCAGAGTCCATACACACCACCACAACCTACCGATCCGAGTTGAGTTCCACCATCAGTACGGTTCCTGATATCCCCGTAGCCAGAATAGTTTTGAGTTGATTAGAGTCGGATTTCACCAATCTTTTGTCGTACGTAGAAGAGGGTGATTTCCAAAAAAAAAAAAAAAAAAAAAAAAAAGTCTGGCACGCTTTTCAGAGCAGTTTTTAGGCCAAAAATTTCAGGGGTAAAAAAATTTCGTGCCCATACGTTCCTTAGGTCCAGAAACTCGTTTTGAGACGTTCGCCACCATAGTGATTTTTTCGCACTTTTTCAGCCCCCGCAGTCCCGCATCGCCAAAAAAAAAAAGCAAAAAAAAAAAAAAAAAAAAAAGAGAGAAAAAAAAATTCAGAGTGTGCTTCACAGTTGTTACGTGCCGCGCCGTGCTTTCGTTGGTGTTTTAGGCTCGCGTCTCTAGTACGGTCTAGCCTAGGATCAGCACAGTACCGACGTTGAGTGTTTATTCAGCTTTGCATCTCTGTTTTGATGACTGTTGAGTTTTTTCCTACCATACTTGTCAGCCTTCCTACAGCTCCACATATATTCTACATCGTGCGTTTTGACACCGCCTGGCCATCGCTCTACCACATCTCTGAGAGTTTTGACCCGTTGGTTGTACATCACCACCTGCTGCTAGGTAAGAATCGGTAAGAACGTAAGAAAAGCTTGACGGATTTGTGCTTTCCACCACCCCACATCCATCCCATTAGTAGCAGTAGGATCATATTCCGGTGTGTTTTCTATTTCTTCTAACCATGCCAGGATCACATGATGAAGTGGCGCGGGATGCACCCGATTGGGAGAACATGACAAACAAGGAGCTACATGATAAATTTGCACGTATGATGTCTCAACAGGTGCAGGACATCGAGACCAGATTTACAGAGGCGATTGATGGCGTGGAGAAGATGATTGACACCAAGCTCGACGCCAAGTTTACTGAGTTGATCGCACGCCTACCTTCAGCACAGCCACAGCCACCGCCACTACCACGTGCATGACGTATTCTGTTTCCGCGTGGACAAGCTGCTGGTATTGGTGCTCCTCCTGCTGCTGCAGTTGCTGCTACTGCTGCTGCTGCTTCTGACGTCGGCCTGGACGACAACTACGAGGGTGATTACGAGGAGGAGGTGGAACAGGAAGCGGCCTATGAGCAGCCAGCTGGACGTCCACGTCCCAACATTCGCCATGGTCGACACCAACCACCCCCTCAGGTACGCGATGATGAACATGTGCCTAAACTTAAATTGAATCTTAAGCCGTTTGAGGGTAGATATATTCCTGATGCTTATCTTACTTGGGAGTTAGAAACTGAACAACGTTTTACATGTTTACAATATCCTGAGAATAGACGTGTTACGGCTGCTGTTTGTGAATTCACGGGCTTTGCATCTATTTGGTGGTCTGAACATTGTAGATTGCATGCTAATAATATTCCAACTACTTGGGCTACTTTAAAAGATGCTATGCGTACTCGCTGGGTTCCCCCTTATTATCAACGTGAATTGTTACAAAAATTACAGCGTTTGAGACAAGGAAAAAATTCTGTAGAGGAATATTATCAAGAATTACAAACTGGATTGATTAGATGTGGCCTAGTAGAGGATAATGAAGCTATGCTTGCACGTTTTATGGGTGGCTTAAACAGGGAGATACAAACTATTCTAGAATACAAGGACTTTGCTACTATCACTCGTTTGTTTCATCTTGCTTGTAAAGCTGAACGTGAAGTGCAGGATCGACAGGCCGCTACGAGACCTAACTTTTCTGCAGGACGAAATACATCATGGACATCGCGTGGAGCTTCTACATCCACACGTCCTGCTGCTCCACCATCTACTTCAGCCGCTCATTCTTACAGGGAGCCACCAAAACAGCCAGCGCCACCATTCAAGGGTGCACAGAGTGGTCCAGCAGCGAGTTCTTCTTCATCCATGGCGTCCACAGGGCAAGCACGAGATCGTGATATTAAATGTCGCAGGTGCCAAGGTGGAGGTCACTTCGCAAAAGACTGTCCCTCCAAGCGTGTGATGACTATTACGGCGGATGGTGGGTATGAGTCAGCGAGTGACTATGATGAGGAGACTCTAGTTCTCATTGCTCATGAGGAACAGGGTGCCCATGATGATGCTCATGATATAGAGTATATGACTCCTGATGATGCAGATAAATATGCTAGTTTGGTTGCTCAACGTGTATTAAGTGTGCAGGTAACGAAGGCCGAGCAAAACCAGAGGCATAATTTGTTCCACACAAAGGGAGTGGTGAAAGAACGTTCGGTTCGCATCATCATTGACGGAGGGAGTTGCAACAACTTGGCTAGCATGGAGTTGGTGGAGAAGCTATCTCTCACCACAAGACCACACCCCCATCCGTACTATATTCAGTGGTTTAACAATAGTGGTAAGATTAAGGTAACGCGTTCTGTTCGTGTGCACTTTAGCATTGCTGCATATGCTGATTATGTTGATTGTGATGTGGTACCCATGCAAGCATGCTCTCTTTTACTTGGTAGACCATGGCAATTTGATAGGAATGTTGTACACCATGGTAGGACAAATCAGTTTACTCTAGTTCATCAGGATAAAAATATTGCTTTACTTCCTATGTCTCCTGAACAAATTGTGAAAGATGATCTTGCTAGAGCTAGTAAAGCAAAACAGGAGAAAAATAAGAGTGAGAATGAGATAGCAGCCAAAGAATTTGAGCAACAACATAAGACTAATAGCAAATCTTCTTCTGCTGTTTCTAATGAAATTAAATTGACTAGTCCAACTTTGCTTGCTACTAAGGTTGATATTTCAGATTTGGATGTTAGTCAATATGAGTGCTATGCTTTTGTGTGCAAAGAAGCTTTGTTTTCATTTGAGGAATTGCCTCCTTCTTTGCCTCCTGTTGTCACTGACCTTTTGCAGGAGTTTATTGACGTCTTTCCACAAGACGTACCACCGGGATTACCACCTATTCGAGGGATTGAGCATCAGATTGACTTAATTCCCGGTGCTTCGTTGCCCAACCGTGCGCCATACCGTACCAATTCGGAGGAGACGAAGGAGATTCAGCGTCAAGTACAAGAGCTACTCGACAAAGGTTACATACGTGAGTCCCTTAGTCCTTGTGCTGTTCCTGTTATATTAGTGCCTAAAAAGGATGGAACATGGCGTATGTGTGTTGATTGTCGAGCCATTAATAATATTACTATTCGTTATCGTCATCCTATTCCTAGGTTAGATGATATGCTTGATGAATTAAGTGGCTCTACCATGTTTTCCAAAGTTGATTTGCGTAGTGGATACCATCAAATTCGCATGAAATTAGGAGATGAATGGAAAACGGCTTTTAAAACTAAGTTTGGATTATATGAGTGGTTAGTCATGCCTTTTGGGTTAACTAATGCACCTAGCACTTTCATGAGATTAATGAACGAGGTTTTACGTGCTTTCATTGGACGATTTGTGGTAGTCTATTTTGATGATATACTGATTTATAGCAAATCTTTGGAGGAACATTTGGATCATTTACGTGCTGTTTTTATTGCTCTACGTAATGCACGTTTATTTGGTAACCTTGGGAAGTGCACCTTTTGCACCGACCGAGTATCGTTTCTTGGCTATGTTGTTACTCCACAGGGTATTGAAGTTGATAAAGCCAAGATCGAGGCGATTGAGAGTTGGCCGCAGCCCAAAACGGTCACACAAGTGAGGAGTTTTCTTGGCCTCGCTGGATTCTATAGGCGTTTTGTGAGAGATTTCAGCACCATTGCTGCCCCTCTCAATGAGCTTACACGCAAGGATGTGCCTTTTACTTGGGGTACCGCACAGGAAGAAGCTTTCACGGTATTGAAAGATAAGTTAACACATGCTCCTTTGCTCCAACTTCCTGATTTTAATAAGACTTTTGAGCTTGAATGCGATGCTAGTGGGATTGGTTTGGGAGGTGTGTTATTACAAGATGCTAAACCTGTTGCATACTTTTCTGAAAAATTGAGTGGGCCTAGTCTGAACTATTCTACTTATGATAAGGAATTATATGCTCTTGTTCGGACATTAGAAACTTGGCAACATTATTTATGGCCCAAAGAATTTGTTATACATTCTGATCATGAATCTTTGAAACACATAAGAAGTCAAGCAAAACTTAATCGTAGACATGCTAAGTGGGTTGAATTTATTGAGACTTTCCCTTATGTCATTAAACACAAGAAGGGGAAAGATAATATTATTGCTGATGCTTTGTCTCGTCGTTATACTATGCTTTCACAACTTGACTTCAAGATATTCGGTTTAGAGACAATCAAAGAACAATATGCAAATGATGCGGAATTTAAAGATGTATTGCAGAATTGTAGAGAGGGTAGAACATGGAACAAGTTTGTGCTTAATGATGGATTTGTGTTCCGTTCTAACAAGCTATGCATTCCAGCTAGCTCTATTCGTCTTTTGTTGTTGCAGGAGGCGCATGGAGGAGGATTAATGGGACATTTTGGCGTGAAAAAGACGGAGGACGTACTTGCTACACATTTCTTTTGGCCAAAGATGAGACGGGATGTTGAACGTTTTGTTGCTCGCTGCACTACATGTCAAAAAGCTAAGTCACGACTCAATCCTCATGGTTTATACATGCCTTTACCTGTACCTAGTGTTCCGTGGGAGGACATATCCATGGACTTTGTTTTAGGCTTGCCTCGAACAAAGAAGGGGAGGGATAGCATATTTGTTGTCGTGGATAGATTTTCTAAGATGGCACATTTTATACCATGTCATAAAAGCGATGATGCTGCTAATGTTGCTGATTTATTCTTTGGAGAGATTATTCGTTTACATGGTGTGCCCAATACTATTGTCTCGGATCGTGATACTAAGTTTCTTAGCCATTTTTGGAGATGCTTATGGGCTAAGTTGGGGACTAAACTACTTTTTAGTACTACATGTCATCCCCAAACTGATGGACAAACTGAAGTGGTCAATAGGACATTGTCTACTATGCTTAGGGCTGTTTTAAAAAGTAACTTGAAACTGTGGGAAGAATGTTTACCTCATATTGAATTTGCTTATAATCGTTCAGTGCATTCTACCACTAAAATGTGCCCTTTTGAGATTGTTTATGGTTTTTTACCTCGTGCACCTATTGATTTGCTGCCTCTTCCATCTTCGGAGAAGGTGAATTTTGATGCTAAGCAACGTGCTGAATTGATATTAAAAATGCATGAGTTAACTAAAGAAAACATTGAGCGCATGAATGCTAGATACAAGCTTGCTGGTGATAGGGGTCGAAAGCATGTTGTTTTTGAACCAGGAGATCTTGTTTGGTTACATCTACGAAAAGATAGGTTTCCTGATTTGCGCAAGTCTAAGTTAATGCCACGAGCTGATGGTCCCTTTAAGGTTTTACAGAAAATTAATGATAATGCATATAAACTTGAGCTACCTGCAGATTTTGGGGTTAGTCCCACATTTAACATTGCAGATTTGAAACCTTATTTGGGAGAAGATGATGAGCTTCCGTCGAGGACGACTTCAATTCAAGAAGGGGAGGATGATGAGGACATCCCTACTAATGTTACACCCATACCCTCACCAACTACACATACTGGACCAGTTACTAGAGCACGTGCACGTCAACTAAATTATCAGGTACTTTCGTTTCTTGCGAATCCTTCTATTGTTCATGAACATATGATGCTGCCTAAATTAGATACTTTTGTTTTGGTTATGAATGAAGGACCTAGCATGGACAAGAAGGATGGTCATTGGAGCGGGATCAAGAATGGAGAAGAAGGTGCGCGCGGGGGAAAGTACAGTGGAGCTTCCAGTGGGGATTTTCGCACGTTGAAGCCACCATAAGACATGCATGAAGGCTTGGACGGAATACACGAGATGCCACTTCATTATTTTCGTCCAAGAGCAATTATAGGTGCTGCGTCACCTTAATATTGGGCTGGGCCCATGTAATTTCGAAATACCACATTATAGGCAGTTTTTAGAGTCCGTATGTGTGGGGAAACCGAGTTAGGGTTGTTTTCGGACCCCACCTCCAAGGGGTCACGAAAATCCCCTCTGTTCCCCCATATATACAGCCCTTAGGGCGTCGTTTAGACTTGGGTTTTAATTAGATTTAAGTTAGCCATAGCCGCAACTTCGAGTTCTTCGTTTGTGTCGTCCGACCAGGCCAAGACCGCATTGGAACCCCAACTTCTGTTAATCTTTCATCTTATATTCGCAATATCCAGATTGCAATTTTTAGTTCTTGCTTGTTCTTCGATTGCTTGCAGGAATTGACCTTCGTGGTCAGGTTGATCGTGCACCCGCGGGATCAATAACCTCTCGGAGTTGGTTTAGCGATTGCTAAGGCGCAACGTCTTCGCACGTTCGTAGTCGGGTCGTGAAAGTCTACTCCACCAAAAATCGATCTCCACCATCTCATCGAAACATCGGGACACCTTCGCCTCTATCACGCATGCTGGGGCGGTTGTTGAGTCACTGATTGCTGGTGAAGGGACCGCCGAGATTGTTGATCCAACCTGCGTCTTCCCCATGGACGGCGCCAATTGACGAGGATTGACCTCGGCAAATCCCATGGTTAGGAACCCTGGGTCAGATCGTAGAGGAGATGTGCCGGTTGGCGATACTCGTCGGCTAATAGGAGAAATCACTTCCTTCTTGATTATATTGCGATGGAGGCGATTACAGTGGAGGTCAAGGCGAGTTCAGTCGGGTTCGGACGTGTTGCTTGAATATTCGATGCCCTAGATGTCCCCTCTCCCAGCCTTTATATACTAGGCTGGGTCGCAAGGAGTCCGTCTAGGTTTACAGAGACAGTTTCCTAATCTATCTTGATAGAGGCGGGGTGTCCCGATCTTTCGATGAGATGATAACTACGATTTGATGGAGTCGACTTTGACGATCCGACTACAAACGTGCAACGACGTTGCGCCTTAGCAATCGCTAAACCAATCTCCTGAAGGTTATTGACCACGCCGGAGCACGATCAACCTGACCACGAAGGTCTAGTGCCTGCAAGCAATCGAAGAACAAGCAAGAACTATGATAAAGCAATCTGAATATTGCGAATATGTAGATGAAGTATGAATAAAGTTGGGATTCCAAAAGCGGTCTTGATCTGGTCGTTGGACACAAACCGAGTACACGAAGATGCAGCAATTAGCTAAGCAGTCTTTTTAACTAAAAGAAATCCAAAGAAAAACCCTAGGGGTTGATCTACTTATATATGACTAAAGGGTGGAGGCCAAGGGGGTGGAAGGACGTCCCAAGGAGTCCTAAAACTAAACCTAGGTCGTACAAGGCACTTGGGCCCATGTGGAGGTGATGCAACACCTATTGAGTTGGACTTTGATTCGGATTCTGCTGCTGGGTCGCACCGTTTTCGCAATATCTCCACGCTCCGAAGGAATTTGAAGGTGAAACCAATTGCGTTGGAAACTAGACGAGATAAGCTATCACCAGAAAAAGGAATCACCCAATTTGGAGTTCGTATGTAGAAACGGCGGCTGTTTGAAGTTGGGTATATCTCTGCAGTCCGAATCTGAGACCATGACGTGAAAGACTTGGTCTCTATCTTCTCTTGGGCCAAAAGTGACGTGAAATATCTTCTTGTACAGCACACAATCATGCCCCTTAGTATTGACTTAATTTCTTGATCAAATATAGAGGAATTAATGGTCATATCCATGATAATTATGTCCTCGTCATCTTCATGCTTGAACATGCTCCAATGCTCATCCTTCTTGTCCATGCTAGGTCCTTCATTTGTCAGCAACAGAAATATATCGACGTTAGGCAGCATCATATTCACATGAACATTAGAAACATTACCAAGAAGCAAAAGTACCTGATAATTTAATTGGTGTGCACGATCTCTAGTAATTGCTCCAGTAGGTATATTAGCAGGGGTTGTGGCTGTAACTATGGTAGTCATGTCCTCATCATCCTCCCCTTCTTGAAAATAAAGTCGTCCCCGGCGTTTCTTAATCTGAAATGTGGCTAACAAAAGAGACAAGGTGTACATGTTGTATATATATATGTCATCTATTCTTACTTCCCTTAGTTTTTGGACATGTAACACATGTATATATGAGTAACTTTCGTATGTCGTGAAATATAAACATATATGATCATCACAATACATAAACGACATGAAAGTATTGCAACTCAGCTTGCATATATAAGTGAAGCTCTTATTCATATCTAAAGATGTACAATGCTCATCATTAAACCATCCCAATACCGGTGAAGAAACGTTAATGTTTTTCGAAGGACATGCTACAACAGGCTTAACTAAGTAGTCATGCAACAAGTCATTCGACGCAGAATCATCACCAAGATTAGAGGTCATATCAAAATGATTAAGCATTGGCAGTTTCATAATAGTAACATGATTATCCAAAATAGATGGTGTGCTCAAATCAACAGGTAACTCAAGACATGATGTATTCAAGTCTATTAGGCAAGCAACATCTTCATGTGAAGTTATGACATTCTCGAAAATTGGTTGTGTGATGAAACTACTGGATAGCTCAACACATGTTTCTTTTAAATCAACAAGGTTCTCATGTGGAGGGGAAAGATCCATACCTTTTTCATTACCTTTTTGTGATGATAGATCAGATATTGGAGGAGTGCTTACGACAATTGAGGTGGTTATGGTAGTGCTCATAGTGGTTGAAGGAACAACCTTCTCAACTTGTGGTATTTGCACATTCCGCTTGTTAGACTTCTGGGCAACACGTCTGTCGATTTCCTGTTCAGCTTTACAAGCAAGACGAAACAAACGATCCATAGGATAACACTTTTCATGAATTAGGATATCCTGAATGTCACGGTTTAAACCTTCCCAAAATATGTCCATGAAATATTCTTCACTTTCCTCTAAAAGAGAATGCAAGAATGTAGTTTCTAAAGCATCATAATATTCTGAAACAGTTTTAGTACCTTGTTTTAAATTTTTTAATTTCCTAACCTTGTCACGAGTATAATAAGAGGGAACGAATCTATATCGCATAACAAGTTTGAGATCATTCCAAGTATTAGGTATATAATCAGGATATAAACTACAATATTCATTCCACCAAATAGAAGCAAAATCCTTGAAAGCACTAATTGCAGTTTTTACTTTCTTATGCTCAAGAAAATTATGGGAAACAAATATATCATTTATTTCAAACTCCCACTCAATGTATAAATCAGGTCTTAGACGTCCATGAAAGTGTGGTATAGAAACAATAACCTGATCATGTGCATGCTTATGTGTGTTTACCTTTTGCAGTGACTGTTGTGTAGTTGTAGGTGGTGGAAAATCTCCAGCTATAGTTGCCGCCCAAGAAGATCTAACTCCAGAACCTGACATGATTAGTAGAAAACAAGAAACAAATCACAAGTATATGTCCCTATGAACTACTAGGATGTGGTGGTAAAACGCTCACATGATAGCAAATATCAATGTCTTACTAGTTCTTACCATGCAGCAGGTGGTGATCGGCAACCAACGGTGTCAAAGAACTCCAAAGATTAAGTAGAGCGATTGCCAGGTGAACGCACGTATACATCATGTAGAAATATGTGGAGCTTGGAAGGCTTTAATATGGTGGCAAAAATATCAGCAATAATCAATTCAGAGATGCAAAATTGAATTAACGCTCAACGACGATACTGTGCTGGTCCTAGTCTAGACCGGACTAGAGACGCGAGCTTAGAACACTAATGTGGTCACGGCGTAGCACAACTAGCAGCAATGAATGATATGAAGTAGCTCTGAATAGCAAGATATAAGTGAAGATCATCAACAGAGCAAAGATAATGGTGAAAATAGGCTCCAAATCAAGATACACCAATATTCTTGCTACAACTTTCCTCTGAAATATATTTGCTAATTTTTTTGATATTTTTTCTCCAATAGGGCACTGACTTAAGCTTTCCGACGCAATAAGAATCACTCAATTTAGAGTTCGGATGAGGTGTCAAAAAAATTGAGAATCAGGCCAAAATCTGCCAAAAACTGTGTTCGGAAACTTTAGAGGTCAAAAAGTCCGTCTTAGAAGCAGATCTGGAGTTTCAAATAACACACTTGCTCCAGAACTATTTAGAAGCGGCTCGGAAATATCTTTAATTTGAGTATACGTGGAGCCAAAACGGACTTCGGATGACTAAGTTATGCCCGTTTTAGTGGACACTGCTCAAAACTGATTCCGACGAGATTTCAAATACGAGTTCAACTAGAGATAGATCCGAAATTTTTCTTCTTTTTTCTCTTTTTTCCTTTTCTCTTTCTTTTTTTCCTTTTTCTTTTTTCTCTCTCTTTTTCAACTCTTTTTCTCTCTTTTTCTATGGTGGATGGTAGAAGTAGGCAGCGGATGGGATGATGGTGCAGCGGCGGCGGTGACTAACGTGAACAGAACTCGAAACTCTAAAGGACTAGATACTAAGACCAGCAACTGAACACGACAATGCAACCGATAATTCAATAAAGCAAAGCACCGAAAAGAAAATTGCGAAGTCTCAAATTGGTTTGGATATGATGATCTAATCCTATTTTTATGGCTTTTTGTGTGGATGATAGGTGATAAAAAAAACAGATCTAATATATGGATGTGGAATTCTCACCGAGCAACCTGAAAACTGATACCACTTGATAGAGGCGGGGTGTCCCGATCTTTCGATGAGATGATAACTACGATTTGATGGAGTCGACTTTGACGATCCGACTATAAACGTGCAACAACGTTGCGCCTTAGCAATCGCTAAACCAATCTCCTGAAGGTTATTGACCACGCCGGAGCACGATCAACCTGACCACGAAGGTCTAGTGCCTGCAAGCAATCGAAGAACAAGCAAGAACTATGATAAAGCAATCTGAATATTGCGAATATGTAGATGAAGTATGAATAAAGTTGGGATTCCAAAAGCGGTCTTGATCTGGTCGTTGGACACAAACCGAGTACACGAAGATGCAGCAATTAGCTAAGCAGTCTTTTTAACTAAAAAAAATCCAAAGAAAAACCCTAGGGGTTGATCTACTTATATATGACTAAAGGGTGGAGGCCAAGGGGGTGGAAGGACGTCCCAAGGAGTCCTAAAACTAAACCTAGGTCGTACAAGGCACTTGGGCCCATGTGGAGGTGATGCAACACCTATTGAGTTGGACTTTGATTCGGATTCTGCTGCTGGGTCGCACCGTTTTCGCAATATCTCCACGCTCCGAAGGAATTTGAAGGTGAAACCAATTGCGTTGGAAACTAGACAAGATAAGCTATCACCAGAAAAAAAGAATCACCCAATTTGGAGTTCGTATGTAGAAACGGCGGCTGTTTGAAGTTGGGTATATCTCTGCAGTCCGAATCTGAGTCCATGACGTGAAAGACTTGGTCTCTATCTTCTCTTGGGCCAAAAGTGACGTGAAATAACTTCTTGTACAGCACACAATCATGCCCCTTTGTATTGACTTAATTTCTTGATCAAATATAGAGGAATTAATGGTCATATCCATGATAATTATGTCCTCGTCATCTTCATGCTTGAACATGCTCCAATGCTTATCCTTCTTGTCCATGCTAGGTCCTTCATTTGTCAGGAACAGAAATATATCGACGTTAGGCAGCATCATATTCACATGAACATTAGAAACATTACCAAGAAGCAAAAGTACCTGATAATTTAATTGGTGTGCACGATCTCTAGTAATTGCTCCAGTAGGTATATTAGCAGGGGTTGTGGCTGTAACTATGGTAGTCATGTCCTCATCATATCTTCCTTCTTGGACTCGAAGTCGTGGGTTCCATAATCGTCGAGGACTCCAATGGCGGTGCCTCGAGTGGGCCAGTCATGGGCTGATCGAGGCTTCCAGCGGGCCTTCTGTCTTGATACACACCAGGTACCCTCATCTGTAAGAGTCGTGGGGTCTCCCCTCATAACTTGGCGTGGAATTGGCAGGCGTCGCAGGTGTTGACAAGCTCCATGGCGTCGTTCAAGGCGGTAGGCCAATAGAATCCTTGCCCGAAAGCTTTGCTGACCAGAGCCTGGGAAACAATGTGCGCGCCGCATGTTCCTTCGTGGCCCGAAAGGGAGAAGCTTCTTGCCTTCGTTTGTGGGGATGCATAGTAGCTTCACACTGTTGGGATGCCTGCAGTAAAGGGTCTCATCGAGTAGGAGGTACATCTATGATTGACGAGCGACCCGCTCGGCGTCCTTCCGGTTTCTTGGTAGCTCTCCGTTCTTCATGTAGTCGTTGTTCATGCCGAAGCACTTCAGCTTCAAGACGTCCTCGCCCTCGTAACGGAATAGGAGGAAGTCCCCGGGGTCCATCTTGCGGCCACGGACGGAGACCTTCCACCCGTGCGACAAGAAGAGATCACCGGTGGTCGCCTGGCGGGTCTCCACCTTCTCCGCGTCACCTCCGGATTCCTCCTCTCCGGAAACGTCGTCGCCGTGATGTGGCGTCTATGGATTGTCCTTGTTCTGGTAGCCACCTTGGCCCCCACGTTGGTAACCTCAGCCCCGCTGAGCCTTCCTTTCGGTTTCCTTCTTCCAATAGAAGGCCGCCATGTCTTCTTGGAACTTGATGACGGAGCGGCACTCGGACAGGTCGTGCTTGTTGGTCTTGTGTATATTGCAGGTATGGCGATGGGGTGGTGTCCGCGGCGGCAACAATGGTGTCGATGGAGGGTGGTTGCGGAGCAGCCCCGTACCCCTCCGTGGTGAACACGGCTTGGTGTACGCGTTTACGGGCCCCGGGCTCGCCGGAAGGATGGTTCCTTTCGGAAGGAGCTTGAGCCGTACATCGTCTTACGACATCTCGATTAACAGGCAGGACCGCCTCTTCGATGCGGGCGACCTTGTCGGCCAGCTCGAACAGGGCGGTGATAGTCTTGATGGACCGGGTACTCATCTTCTATAGCATGCGCATGTTCTTAACGTTGGCATTAAAGGTGGCCATGATTGCGGCCTCATGTGCGTCGGGGATGCAATGCTGCATCTGGGTGAATCTTTGGACGAACATCCAAAGACGTTCAACGTCCTTCTACACTACTCGTCGTAAGTCACTAACGGTTTTCGGAGGTTGGACACCTCCGGTAAATGTGAAGACAAACTTTTCGCAGAGTTCTTCCCACGAGCTGATGGAGTTGGCCAGGAGATGCGTCATCCACCGGCAAATATTGTCCTTGAGTTTCATGGGGATGTAGTTGGCCTTCGCTTTGTCGTCTCCCCCCGCGATCTCCATAGCAGTGTTGTACATACGGACGAACTCGCCGGGGTCTGTGTTTTTGTCATATGAAAGTGGGCCATCTATCTGGAACTTCTTAGGCCACTGGACACTGGGGAGATCTCGGGTGAAAGCTACGCAGACGGTGTTGTAGTTGCTTTCACCGGAAAGGATTCCCTCCCAGACAACATCGATGGGATGAACCCGGGTGTCGGAACACCGGCGAGTTTCCTTCTGCCTAACGATGGTGGTTCGAGCGTCTTCGTGGCGGCGATCATCTATGAGAGTACGCTGACCCGGGATCCAGGGTGCCCGGATGATGGCACAGAAGATGCATTGGGAGACCTGGCCAATCGAGGAGCGGTCAGGCGGACGGCGGGGTCGCGGCAGCGCTTATCTCGGGGATGGTCCTGTTGACGGCCATGCCGGGGGGGAGTGCAATGTGTTCCCTTCGTAACGGGAACACCCTCTCCGATAAGGGCCTTCCCACTTGGGAGACAGCTTGTTTAGAACCCTCCAGGACTATGGCTGACGGAGGACAAGGTCGCCTTCCTCAAGTTCTCAGGAGCGGACGTGGCGGGTGTGATTGAGGCATAGTCCTTGCTGGTACCGTCCGGCGCGTGGAGCAGCCCGAGTACGTACTTCCTCGGGATTGACGGCATCTCCTTGTCGGAGTTGCTGTTGTTTCGGCTTGATCGAAGGCGCGAACTCTAGGAGATCCGTATCTCAGTTCTGCGGGGAGCACCGCCTCCGCTCCGTAAATGAGAGTGAAGCGCGTCTCATTTGTGGCTCGATTGGGTGTGGTCCTCATTGACCATAGAACAGCTGGGAGTTTATCCACCCACCGCTTTCCACACTTCCGAATTGGCACTCAGAAGACTTCCGATTGGCACTCTCTGCCTGGCCGTTGCTCCTCGGATGAGCCACTGAAGCGAAACACACTGCGGTGCCCATTTATTCGCAGTACTCGAGGAAGGCCTGACTTGTGAATTGGGTGGCATTTTCTGTGATGATACGGTTAAGAACTCTGAAACGGCACACCAGTCTTATAATAAACTTGATGGCGGATTGCGCCGTGGTCTTGCGGACTGGCTCCAATTTTGGCCACTTGGTGATTTTATCGATGGCGACGTAGAGGAACTCATAACCTCCGATAGCACGGGGGAATGGGCCCAAGATGTCCAATCCCCAGACCGCAAAAGGCCATGACAGAGGGATGGTTTGGAGAGCTTGTGATGGTTGATGAACAACCTTGGTGTGGAATATGCAGGCGTCACAGGTGTTGACAAGTTCCATGGCGTCGTTCAAGGCGGACCAGAGCCCGGGAGCCAATGTGGGCGCCGCAATGTCCTTCCTGGTCCGGACGGGAGCAGCTTCTAGCCTTCGTTTGTGCGCATGCACAGTAGCTTCACACCGTTGGGACGCCCGTAGGAGGTACATCGATGATTGACGAGCAACACGCTCGGAGTCCTTCCGATTTCTTGGTAGATCTCCGTTCTTAAGGTAGTCTCCATTCATAATGAATCACTTCAGCGTCAAGACATCCTCGTCCTCGTAACGGAACAGGAGGAAGTCCTCGCGGTCCAGCTTGCCGCCACGGACGAATATCTTCCAACCGTGCGAAAAGAAGAGATCACCGGTGGCCGCCTGGTGGGTCTCCACCTTCACCGCGTCGCCTTCGGATTCCTCCTCTCCGGAAACGTCGTCGCCGTGATGCGGCGTCCTTGGCATTCCCTTGTTCTGGTAGCCGCCTCAGCCCCCGCGTTGGGAACCTCCGCCCCGCTGAGCCTTCCTTTAGGCGTCCTTCCTGGAATAGAAGGCCGCCATGTCTTTTTGGACATGTCGTGCTTGTTGGTCTTGTGTATCTTGAAGTATGGCGATAGGGTGGTGTCCGCGGTGGCAACCACGTTGTCGATGGAGGGTGGTTGAGGAGCGGCTCCGTTCCCCTCCGTGGTGAACACGACTTAGTGTACGCTTTTTCGGGCCCCGGGCTCCTCAGAAGGATGGTTCCTTCAGGAAGGAGCTTGAGCCGCAGAGCGTCTTCGGCATCTGGATTAATAGGTACGACCGCCTCTTCGACGCGGGCGACCTTGTCGGCGAGCTCGAACAGGGCGGTGATAGTCTTGATGGACCGGGTAATCATCTTCTCCAGCATTCGCGGGTTCTTGATGTTGGCATGAAAAGTGGTGATGATTGCGGCCTCATCCGCGTCGGGGATGCAATGTTGCATCTGGGTGAATCTTTGGACGAACTTTCGGAGAGGTTCGCCGTCCTTCTGCACTACTCAGCGTAAGTCACTAACGGAGGTTGGACCCCTCCGGTAAATGCGCCAACAAACTTTTCACATAGTTCCGCCGATGAGCTGATGGAGTTGATCGGGAGAGTCATCATCCACAGGCGAACATTGTCCTTAAGCTTCATGGGGAAGTAGTTGGCCTTCGCTTTGTCGCCTCCTCCCGCGATCTCAACAACATTGTTGTACATACGGATGAACTCGTCAGGGTCTATCTTTTAGTCATATGGAAGTGGGCCATCTGTAATAGCCCAGATTTCACAAAAAATAATTTTTTTGTTTTCGGTGTGAATTGTTTGATTGTCTGGTTTGTTTGCGGTGTTTTCATCCCTGATTTATCGATCGGCAATTATTTTCCCCCCTCTTATCTCGTACCGGACGGAGACCGACCCTTGCCATCCTGACACTCGACCTTTGCGACACCGGGTTTCACCCGATCACCGTCCCAAAGCCCGCACAAGACCAGCCGCAGCCAACGGAACGAAAAACCCCGTTTAATAAGTAAACGGGATATTTTTTATAGCGCGCCGGAAACTGTTCTCGGAACGGTTCTAGCGTGAGGTGAACGCCTCCGGATCGACGCGCTGATCGCGCAGTTCGAAGGTTTACCCGAATCGAAGGTCCTGCGGACCCCTGGCGATCAGAAATGTAAACACCGCGTGCGCGAGAGAAAAACTGGGGATGTTTTTGCAAACTTCCAGCCACCTGGGCTATATAAAGACCACCACTCTCCCACCCTGACGAGGGGGTGACCCCACGACTCCTGCATATGAGGCTACCTGGTGCGTATGAAGACAGAAGGCCCGTTGGGAAGCTATGACAAGCCTACCATTGGACCAACCAAGCACCGACATAGGAGTCCGCGACTAGTATGGAAGGCACAACTTGCCGTACTAGGAAAGACTAGAACTAGGAAACTATCTTTGTAACCTAGTACGGACTCCCCGAGACCTAGTGATGAGGACATCTCTACTAATGTTACACCCACATCTTCACCAACTACACATACTGGACCAGTTACTAGAGCACGCGCACGTCAACTAAATTATCAGGTACTTTCGTTTCTTGCGAATCCTTCTAATGTTCAGGAACATATGATGCTGCCTAAATTAGATACTTTTGTTTGTCTTATGAATGAAGGACCTAGCATGGATAAGAAGGATGGTCATTGGAGCGGGATCAAGCATGGAGAAGGAGGTGTGCGCGCGGGAAAGGACAATGGAGCTTCCAGTGGTGATTTTCGCACTTTGAGGCCACCATAAGGCGTGCATGAAGACTTGGACGAGAGACACAAGACGCCACATTAATATTTTCGTCCAAGGGTTATTATAGGTGCTGCGTCACCTTATTATTGGGCCAGGCCCATGTAATTTCGAAATACACTTAATAGGCTATTTTTTAGAGTCTGTATGTGTGGGGAAACCGAGTTAGGGTTGTTTTCGGACCCCTCCTCCAAGGGGCCACGAAATTCCCCTCTGTTCCCCCATATATACAGCCCTTAGGGCGTCGTTTAGACTTGGGTTTTAATTAGATTTAAGTTAGCCATAGCCGCAACTTCGAGTTCTTCGTTTGTGTCGTCCGACCAGGCCAAGACCGCATTGGAACCCCAACTTCTGTTAATCTTTCATCTTATATTCGCAATATCCAGATTGCAATTCTTAGTTCTTGCTTGTTCTTCGATTGCTTGCAGGAATTGACCTTCGTGGTCAGGTTGATCGTGCATCCGCGGGATCAATAACCTCTCGGAGTTGGTTTAGCGATCGCTAAGGCGCAACGTCTTCGCACGTTCGTAGTCGGGTCGTGAAAGTCTACTCCACCAAAATCGATCTCCATCATCTCATCGAAACATCGGGACACCTTCGCCTCTATCACCTAGCCTACTATATAAAGGCTGGGAGGGGAGACGTCCAGGACAATCCAATACGCATCTACTCATCTAGCCTTGCGAGAACTCGCCTGGACTCCACTGTAATCGCCCCCTCACGCGATAATATCGAGCAGGAAGTGCTTCTCCTGTTAGCCGACGAGTATCGTCCAACCTGTGCCTTCTCTATGACTCACCCAGGGTCCCTGACCATGGGATTTGCCAGGGCTGATCCCCGTCAATTGGCACCATCTATGGGAACTTCATCGGTTGGAATCGCGATCTCGGCGGCTTCATCACCGGCATTCGTCAAAACAGTGACTCCATCAGCACTCATCGACTCCACGGCCCGAGCAGACTCCGATCTATTCGGATCCCTCGGTTTTATGGCTCACCTCCCGGCCTTTCGACCGGCCTTCGCCGACCTGCGCACCGGTGTCAACCTGATTTTTGGAGCATACCAAATCTACATCAACCATTGGGGAGTGCTCCGTCTCACGGATCGCTCGAGCTCCCGCGGCAACAAATCCTACACCAGCGATCGAAGTAGCACCCACCCGCGTGGTGACTCCGCGAGTCAGCCACGACTCCCAACCCGACTACTCGAGTGGCCCATGGATGAATCGCAACATGCACACAAGCAAGACGACATTCAAGGCACTGTCCCAAGTATTCATGGCAGACATCCACGAGCCAACCACAGATGACAAAAGCCAAGACGACGACCCGAGCAGTCGCCGAGACACTCGCTCGAACAGCAAAAACAGTGACCCCGACAATACCGGCCAGGTCACCGTCACACTTGGAGAACCAGGAACCATACCAAAGAAAACATACAAAGGAACGGAGCATAGCAATCACAGGAGCGAAGAGCCAGAAAGCAGCAAGCACCAGACCCTGGGCATGGCGAAAGAGGACCATCACGTAGAAAAAATCTACCTGTCCAAGGAAGCAATCGCCAGAGTAAGGGACGCAGTCAAACGCGGCAAACTACTCCCGGAGAACGCAACACGAGACGAGCTCAGAGCATACAACAAGCTGGCGAGTGACGTCACCAAGAGAGCAAGACAACACCGCTTAGAATTAGAGAAGCAAGGAAAAACTGTCGTTGACCCAAGGAACAACCACATGCCATATCCCAGAAGCGACTCATCCGACTACGACTACCCCATCTGAGCCAGATCCAGATTCGGCAATCTGAAACACACGGACAAGAAGGAGGTGGCCCGCAAGCTAGATGATGACTTGATGTTAGAAGAGGACGACGACGAGAAAGAACAACTCACGCCAGCTGAAGCCCTTTTAACTACCCAAGAATATCTATCTCGTGCTCAGAAAGGCAAGAAAGGCAGCTTAGATCGCAACACAACGATGGCACTCAAAATATTGAAAGACGCCATCTCAGCCCCCAAGAGAGCAACCGCAAGACGAGTCCCCCCGTGAGCTGACCCCGGACAGGGACCCCAGTTCACCCGACGACGACAGCAGCAACGACTGGCGTAAGCGCCCAAACAAAAACAAAAACCACGAAAGCGACGGCAACAGCAACATACGCAACAGCAATCGGCGAGACGCATGCGACGACATAACACAAAACAAAGTCAACCGCGGAAGGCGAAGGCGAGCAGCCCGCGAGGAGTACTCGGACAAGCAAGCTTCAGAAGAGGACATAGAACCATGCAGAGCACTGTGCTTCGCACGATCCATACGGGAAACAAGGATGCCAAAAGGTTTCAAGCTAAACTCTACAACGCACAAGTACAACGGGCTGGAAGAGCCAGAAGCATGGCTCGACGACTACCTAACGGCCGTCAAATTCCAGCGCGGAACCAATATCACAGCAATGCAGTACGTACAACTCATGCTCGAGAGCTCGACACGACACTGGCTGAAGAACCTACCACGAGGATCAATCAACTCCTGGAAGCAGTTCCGCAGCACCTTCAACGAGAACTTCAAGTCCACTTACAAACGACCGGCATCACTCGAGGAGCTGAGGGCCTGCAAACAAGGATCCAGAGAATCCCTGCGAGCATACATCCAGCGATGGACCATACTCAAAAACTCAGCCGAGGACATATCAGACGAAATCGCAATCGACGCATTCAGGAGGGGCTTGCAACGCATCGACTTCAAGGAGCAACTCGGGAAAATGAAGGTCCGAACACTCGCACGACTGCTAGAGCAAGCCAACAACTGGGCAGACGGGGAAGACTCCATACGGAATGAATCAGAGATCCAGGCAGCACGCTCAGAACGCGACTACGACTACCACACCAGCGACAGAGGATTCGACAGAAGAAGAAAACGCCCGAGGCGTAAGTTCTACGATGACAGAGGACCCGATATGGTCGCGGCCGGTTTCCCGGATGACAGAGAAGGCAGACATCGCGACGACAGGAGAATACAGAACAGGGAAAACCAAGAAGAAGCACCCCATGTTCAAAAACGGGATTGGAGAACAAGGCAGCCACGATATGACTCCCGAGCATATCGCTCGGCCAAAGAGCAGCTCGACGGACCATGCACAATACACGGGTTCAGAAACGAGCGTGGAGAGCTGAGATCAGGACACACCCTCAGGAACTGCAGGCGATTCATCGAGCTCTCAGAAGAAAAAAGGCGATGTACAACAACAGCAGCACAGTCTCTCGCAAGCGTAGCAGTCGAGACCATCTCCCACAACGCACCACCAACACCTGCTATACCAGCAAGGCAAGTAGCAGTAATCCAAGAACGGAGCACGACACCCGAGGAAGAAGACAAATACCCAGAAGCGCACGGCCGGATCTACATGATACAAGAAGGAAGACCATCAAACAGGCAGCAGAAGCAGGTCACCAGACAAGTTTTCCTCGCAGTCTTCTCACACCCTGCCGTCCCAGAATACTTGCGCGGGTCCGAGACTGAAATCACCTTCTCCCGAGAGGACCACCCGCCAGCCATCCCGCGCCCGGGACACGCCTCATTAGTACTCGAAGCAAGAATCGGAAACTACGATATGTCGCGGATCTTCATGGACGACGGCAGCGGAATCAACATCATATTCACCAGAACCCTGGAAGAAATGCTCATCCAAAACTCAGCACTGAAAACTTCAGGTACAACGTTTCATGGAGTCGTGCCAGGAAAAGCAGTCTACCCCCTTGGAAAAATAAGTCTCGAGGTAGTTTTCGGCAGCACGAGCAACTTCCGCAAAGAGACATTGGATTTTGAAGTGGCCTTCACGCGTTTCATGGCAGTGCCACACTGCGCCTACCTCAAGATGAAAATGCCAGGCCCGCGAGGAGTGATCACAATCAGCGGCAGCTTCGTCAGATCCGACCGTTGCGACAAAGAGTTCCACAAAATATCAGAAACCTTCGGAGCACACCAAGCCAGCGGAGCCACCCTACCATAGAAGCAAAAGGGAGCCACAACAATCTACCGTCCTTAGGGCTACTAAGCCATCGATCCAAATAAAGGGATTGTCTTCAAGCAGCAGGCCCCCCTCGTGTAAGACAAGGAAAAATATTGAAAATATTCTTCCAAAAAATCTTTTTGCTCATTGGCACTCGGGGGCTCGTCGCAGCAGCCACCTCCCGAGGCGTTCTTCGCTTACGCGACTCTAAAAAATTGGCACTCGGGGGCTCGCCGCAGCATCCACCCCCCGAGGCGTTCTTCGCATACGCGACTCTAAAAAATTGGCACTCGGGGGCTCGCCGCAGCAGCCACCCCCCGAGGCGTTCTTCGCATACGCGACTCTAAAAAATTGGAACTCGGGGGCTCGCCACAGCAGCCACCCCCCGAGGCGTTCTTCGCATATGCGACTCTAAAAAATTGGCACTCGGGGCCTCGCCGCAGCAGCCACCCCCCCGAGGCGTTCTTCGCAAACGCGACTCTAAAAAATTGGCACTCGGGGGCTCGCCCAAGCAGCCACCCCCCCGAGGCGTTCTTCGCATACGCGACTCTAAAAAGTTGGCACTCGGGGGGCTCACCGCAGCAGCCACCCCCCGAGGCCTTCTTCGCATACGCGACTCTAAAAAATTGGCACTCGAGGGCTCGCCGCAGCAGCCACCCCTCAAGGCGCTCTTCGCCTATGCGACTCTAAAAATAGCAAGAGGGGACCCCCCGCCCAAAAACTCAGTAGCCGACAAGACAAACCTATACCATACAAGATTGATTTACAACAGATGAACAAAGTAAAGCAAAATAGAACAGCAACAAATGTTGCTCAAACAAAGGAACCAGTGCCAAGCAAAGGCTAATCCCTAGGCTCTGACTTTACTTTGCACAGAGCACCCAACCAACGGTCATTATCCTCGACCACCCACTTCACAACTTCATTTGCAGGCTTATCCGCCACGGCGTAATGGTTGTCCATCGGCTGAGCTCGACCACCAGGAGGACCTAGAGCTGCCAACATAATGTCCACCCCCGGCCAATGACTATGGACAAAGGCAAAAGCACAGCGAGCCCCTGCATAAATATGGTGATTAACTACGCGCTGAAGATCCGCAGACTGGGAGAACACCCGACAAAGCTTCTCAAGAGAAGAAGGGACATGATCCATAGGGTAAAACTCAGCAAAAATCCTGCCAAACACTCCGCGGCAGTACTCAAGAGCCCGCGATACCCACTCAATCCGCATCCGCAGAACGGCGAACACCCGAGCACGCGCCCTATCCATCCAGAAAGGATTGTTCGCTTGCACAACTGGGTCCTCCAGCCGCAACAACTCAGACTGTACTGCCTCTTCTTCCTCGCGAGAACCCCCAGCAAGCACTTCGCAGCGAAGAACAGGGATCAGCCGCAAAGCATATGGAAAAGAACCCGCGCAGTCAAGCGGTCGAAGAAAAGACAAACTCACCCTTCAGGAGATCAGACAGCTTCATCATCCAAGCCGCCAAGCCATCCAAGACAGCCTCCGCACATTCATGTTTTGAGCGATGGACCGCAACATCACCTTTCAGTCGAACGATCTCACGCTCGGCCTCTTTCAGCCTCAAGCAAACAGACTCCTAAGAACATTTGCGAGCATCCTCCTTCAGCAAATTCCAAGCCCGAGAAACGCCCGGGATGGCCTACCGCAAAGAGAAACAAGTCAAAGGAAACGAGGCAACAAGCAGCACAAAAAAGCAAAGAAGGTCCATGAACTAAAAAAGATCCGCCGTCCCATCGGGAGGCACGTTACAGCTGAAGTTTTCAAAACAAAAACAGGTTCACCCTACTCCTCGGCTGAAGAATTGCTTGCAGCCTCCATGACCAGTTCCAGCTGGCGGGCCAGACGAGTGGCTCGTGCACTCTGCTCATTCGTATAAGCATGCAAACTATCCACCATGGAATCCTCAATGGGGACACCATGGCCCAGAAGAACAACAATAGACGTGGCAAGCCCACTCACCACGTTCTCACGAACAAAGCCCTCCAGCTGATCACCATCCGGACCGAAGGCAGCAACTAGAGAATCGAGACCCTCAGGACGCTTCTCCGCATCTGGGAACAAATGCTCATGGAGAAGCCTCAGGAGATTTGAAGCCCGAGCACAGACATCCCCAATAGCTACAGTAGCGCCCGAGATAGCATCCACAGAGCCACGGAAAACACCCGAACCCTCAGCAGCGACCTCCACCGCCCCAATACCGGCAGAGCCTGGAAAAAGGAAAAAAAGATCAAAAATTCAGCAGCCTCAGAGACAAAACCAGACCCAGTAAAACGGATGACAGGAAGAGTCCACTCACCAGTCAAAGAGCCCGCCAAATCCTGCAGGCGCTCGCATTCATCCTTCTCGACCTGGAGAAAATGCTCCTCCACCCGCCGCAACCGCTCGACTTCACCATGCTGCGCCTGCAGCTCCTTTTCTTTGGACTCCAGAGCAGCCTGAAGCTCAGCAAGCTCCTTCTTTGCAGCCTCCGCCCGCTTGTCAGCACCCTTCTTACGGCCTACGGAACAAAACATCAGTCAGGCAAAATCAATCAGCAAAAGAAACAAAGACCAAGAATCAGGAACTCACGTCTCATAGCAGTCAAGCTCCCCTAGACCGAGTCATGAGCGCGTCACCACCGATGAGTTTCAGTCCACACACGTTACCACATCCGGAACAAAGGCTGAATTCAAGAAAATACACCATTCAAAGCCTAGGAAAGAAGAAAATCAAGCTCAAGAGTACAACCAATCACAAGTGATTGCTTGCACCCTCGGGGGCTACTCCCATTGGGAGCACTGCCGTGCTCCCAATATTCATAAGATCAACAAAAAGGAAACCCAACCTAAAGAGTAAAACCAATCACAGGTGATTGCTTGCAGCCTCGGGGGCAACTATTGAAAAGCTCAGAAAGACAAGGAAAACACATACCTGCTCCGCCATGCGATCAAAGAACTTCGCTTTATCTTCAGCAGAGAGATCCCGCCTCTCCAAGAAGTGCTCCTCAGGGATCACCGGTTTAACCTCCGGAGGTAAGTCCCCTTCAGGAGCCGCAGCAGCCGAAGCAGACCCCCTAGACGGAGCAGTCGCGGAAGTCCCCTCCGCACCTACAGTCGCAGGGGTCGTCCCCGCGCCTGAAGCCACGGGAGTAGCAGAACCAGCCAGCCGATCAGGCGCCGCACCAGAATCACTCGAGGGAGCAGCAACAACACCGGCAATCGCAGAGGAAGCAGCCGGAGCAGGAGCAGTCCTACAAACAACTTATCTTTAGAACACCAGTCAAAGAAATGAAAATCAGAGACGACAAAGTGGAAATGTATACTAACCCAGCAGGCGCAGCGCTTGGACGCAGCAATATCCCGAACTTGCGTTTCTTCGGGGCAGCTGAGGGAGGACACGGCATAGCAGGCTGCACGACCGCTGGCAAGTCATCACCGTCACCCGCCGCATCACGACCACTCGCAGGGCGAGTGCGTTTGACACGAAGAGGACTCGAATCCCTAGAGTCATCCGCAACTGACGATGGACCACCTGTGGACGCGACAGCAACAGCACCCGAAGCGCCAGAAGCACCCCCATCACTCGCAGGCACGGGATCAGCATTAGTCTCACCAGGTTCATCAAGTATATCCGCAACTTCAGGCTGCGGCGGATTGTTCAACAAAGGGGTGTGGCCCTACAGGTCAAAGCAGCATCAGCAATCAACAGAAACGAGCTAACATTGCAAACAAATAATTTAGGACAAGTACCTGGGGAATAGGCAAGTCGGCAAAGTAAGGACGAAGAAGGCTCTCTTCCCCAATGCTCTGCACTTTGTGACTTGCTGAACCCGGGCCAAAAGGTCGTCATCAGAAAACTCCTCGGACGAACACCTGGTCGAGTCATCAGACCGAGTGTATTGCCACATGGGGCGCACCCGATGCTGAAGCGGCTACACGCGTCGCTTGACAAACACGGAGATAAGCTGGCCGCCAGTCAATTCATCCTTCAAAGCAGTAATCTTCTGCACAAACGGTTCCACGAGAGACGCCTCGCGAGAAGACAAAGGATGTGCCCACGAAGATCGCTTAACCGCCCGCGCAGCAGGATCGAAAGGGGACAGACCAAACCGCAGACCCTCAACGCACTGGTCCTTCAGAAAAAACCAGCTCCTCCGCCACGAAAAGACGGACTCCAGCTTCTCCAGATCAAAATAGGCAGATTTCTCCTTAATGGAAATACCCACGCCCCCAATGGCGTATTCAGAACTTGTCCTCTTCACATTGAAGAGACGTTTCCAGAGGCCGCAATGGGGATAAATCCCCAAAAAACCCTCACAAAGCGTAATAAAGCAAGCAATGTGCAGAATCCCATTGGGAGTCAAATCATGCAGTTTCAATTGATAGGTGCAAAGCAACCCCCTGAGAAAAGGATGAATGGGAAGCGCAAAACCACGAGGGAAGAAGCTCTGAAAGCATACCCGTTCATCTGGACGGGGCGCAAGAACCTCCTCATCCCCAGGAATCCGAGCGGCACCATGCGCCACCACGCCGTCGGCCACTGATGAGGACATCCCTACTAATGTTACACTCATATCCTCACCAACTACACATACTGGACCAGTTACTAGAGCACGTGCACGTCAACTAAATTATCAGGTACTTTCGTTTCTTGTGAATCCTTCTATTGTTCATGAACATATGATGCTGCCTAAATTAGATACTTTTGTTTTGCTTATGAATGAAGGACCTAGCATGGACAAGAAGGATGGTCATTGGAGCGGGATCAAGCATGGAGAAAAAGGTGCGCGCGCGGGAAAGTACAGTGGAGCTTCCAGTGGTGATTATCACACTTTGAAGCCACCATAAGGCGCGCATGAAGTCTTGGACGAAATACGCGAGATGTCACTTCATTATTTTCGTCCAAGGGCAATTATAGGTGCTGCATCACCTTAATATTGGGCTGGGCCCATGTAATTTCGAAATACCACATTACAGGCTGTTTTTAGAGTCCGTATTTGTGGGGAAACCGAGTTAGGTTTGTTTTCGGACCCCACCTCCAAGGGGCCACGAAATTCCCCTCTGTTCCCCCATGTATACATCCCTTAGGGCGTCGTAAAGACTGGGGTTTTAATTAGATTTAAGTTAGCCATAGCCGCAACTTCGAGCTCTTCGTTTGTGTCATCCGACCAGGCCAAGACCGCATTGGAACCCCAACTTCTGTTAATCTTTCATCTTATATTCACAATATCCAGATTGCAATTCTTAGTTCTTGCTTGTTCTTCGATTGCTTGCAGGAATTGACCTTCGTGGTCAGGTTGATCGTGCATCCACGGGATCAATAACCTGATCGGAGTTGGTTTAGCGATTGCTAAGGCGCAAGTTCGTAGTCGGGTCGTGAAAGTCTACTCCACCAAAATCGATCTCCATCCTCTCATCGAAACATCGGGACACCTTCGCCTCTATCAAGTGGTATCAGATTTCCAGGTTGATCGGTGAGATTTACCAGTTTTTCTTAGTCTAGATTACTTCTGTTCTTCACACCTACAGTCCACGAAAAAGCCAAAAAAAAATTTTAGGGTTAGATCATCACGTCCCAAAACAGTCCGAGCCTTTGTCCAGTTTTTCTTTACAGTAGTTTGCATTGTTGAATTTGCGGTTGCATCATTGTGTCGAGTTGCTGATCTTAGCGTCTAATTACCTTAGAGTTTCGAGTTCTGATCACAGTTTTGTCACGCCGCCGCCGCACAGTAGTACACCACCACATTCCGCCAATCCGAGTCCAGATACACCACCACGTTCCGCCAAGCCGAGTCCATACACACCACCACAACCTACTAATCCGAGTTCAGTTCCATCACCGTTCGGTTTGTGATCTTTCCGTAGCCAAAATAGTTGAGTTGATTAGAGTCGGATTTCACCAATCTTTCGTCGTACGTAGAAGGGGGTGATTTCCAAAAAAAAAAAAATTTAGAGCAGTTTTTAGGCCAAAAATTTCAGGGGTGAAAATTTTTTCGTGCCCATACCTTCCTTAGGTCCAGAAACTCATTTTGAGACGGTCGCTACCATAGTGATTTTTTCGCACTTTTTCAGCCACCACAGTCCCGCATCGCAAAAAAAAAAGAGAAAAAATAATTCAGAGAGTGCTTCTCAGTTGTTTACGTGCCGCGTCGTGCTTTCGTTGGTGTATTAGTCTCGCGTCTCTAGTACGGTCTAGCCTAGGATCAGCACAGTACCGACGTTGAGTGTTTATTCAGCTTTGCATCTCTGTTTTGATTACTGTTGATCTTTTTGCTACCATATTTGTCAAGCCTACCTACAGCTCCACATATATTCTACTTCGTGCGGTTGACACCTCCTGGCCATCGCCCTACCACATCTCTGAGAGTTTTGACCCGTTGGTTGTACATCACCACCTGCTGCTAGGTAAGAATCGGTAAGAACGAACGAAAAGCTTGACGGATTTGTGCTTTCCACCACCCCACATGATAGAGGCGAAGGTGTCCCGATGTTTCGATGAGATGATGGAGATCGATTTTGGTGGAGTAGACTTTCACGACCCGACTACGAACGTGCGAAGACGTTGCGCCTTAGCAATCGCTAAACCAACTCCGAGAGGTTATTGATCCCGCGGATGCACGATCAACCTGACCACGAAGGTCAATTACTGCAAGCAATCGAAGAACAAGCAAGAACTAAGAATTGCAATCTGGATATTGCGAATATAAGATGAAAGATTAACAGAAGTTGGGGTTCCAATGCGGTCTTGGCCTGGTCGGATGACACAAACGAAGAACTCGAAGTTGCGGCTATGGCTAACTTAAATCTAATTAAAACCCAAGTCTAAACGACGCCCTAAGGGCTGTATATATGGGGGAACAGAGGGGATTTTCGTGACCCCTTGGAGGTGGGGCCCGAAAACAACCCTAACTCGGTTTCCCCACACATACGGACTCTAAAAACAGCCTATAATGTGGTATTTCGAAATTACATGGGCCCAGCCCAATATTAAGGTGACGCAGCACCTATAATTGCTCTTGGACGAAAATAATGAAGTGGCATCTCGTGTATTTCGTCCAAGCCTTCATGCATGCCTTATGGTGGCTTCAAAGTGCGAAAATCCCCATTGGAAGCTCCATTGTTATTTCCCGCGCGCGCACCTTCTTCTCCATGCTTGATCCCGCTCCAATGACCGTCCTTCTTGTCCATGCTAGGTCCTTCATTCATAAGCAAAACAAAAGTATCTAATTTAGGCAGCATCATATGTTCATGAACATTAGAAGGATTCGCAAGAAACGAAAGTACCTGATAATTTAGTTGACGTGCACGTGCTCTAGTAACTGGTCCAGTATGTGTAGTTGGTGAAGATGTGGGTGTAACATTAGTAGAGATGTCCTCATCATCCTCCCCTTCTTGAATTGAAGTCGTCCTCGACGGAAGCTCATTATCTTCTCCCAAATAAGGTTTCAAATCTGCAATGTTAAATGTGGGACTAACCCCAAAATCTGCAGGTAGCTCAAGTTTATATGCATTATCATTAATTTTCTGTAAAACCTTAAAGGGACCATCAGCTCGTGGCATTAACTTAGACTTGCGCAAATCAGGAAACCTATCTTTACGTAGATGTAACCAAACAAGATCTCCTGGTTCAAACACAACATGCTTTCTACCCTTATCACCAGCAAGCTTGTATCTAGTATTCATTTTCTCAATGTTTTCTTTAGTTAACTCATGCATTTTTAATATCAATTCAGCACGTTGCTTAGCATCAAAATTAACCTTCTCCGAAGATGGAATAGGAAGCGAATCAATAGGTGCACGAGGTAGAAAACCATAAACAATCTCAAAAGGGCACATTTTAGTGGTAGAATGAAATGAACGATTATAAGAAAATTCAATATGAGGTAAACATTCTTCCCACATTTTAAGTTACTCTTTAGAACAGCCATAAGCATAGTAGACAAAGTCCTATTGACTACTTGAGTTTGTCCATCAGTTTGGGGATGACATGTAGTACTAAAAAGTAGTTTAGTCCCCAACTTAGCCCATAAGCATCTCCAAAAATGGCTAAGAAACTTAGTATCACGATCCGAGACAATAGTATTGGGCACACCATGTAAGCGAATAATCTCTCGAAAGAATAAATCAGCAACATTAGCAGCATCATCGCTTTTATGACATGGTATAAAATGTGCCATCTTAGAAAATCTATCCACGACAACAAATATGCTATCCCTCCCATTCTTTGTTCGAGGCAGGCCTAAAACAAAGTCCATGGATATGTCCTCCCACGGAACACTAGGTATAGGTAAAGGCATGTATAAACCATGAGGATTGAGTCGTGACTTAGCTTTTTGACATGTAGTGCAGCGAGCAACAAAACGCTCAACATCCCGTCTCATCTTTGGCCAAAAGAAATGTATAGCAAGTACGTCCTCCGTCTTCTTCACGCCAAAATGTCCCATTAATCCTCCTCCATGCGCCTCCTGCAACAACAAAAGACGAATAGAGCTAGCTGGAATGCATAGCTTGTTAGAACGGAACACAAACCCATCATTAAGCACAAACTTGTTCCATGTTCTACCCTCTCTACAATTCTGCAATACATCTTTAAATTCCGCATCATGTACATATTGATCTTTGATTGTCTCTAAACCGAATATCTTGAAGTCAAGTTTTGAAAGCATAGTATAACGATGAGACAAAGCATCAGCAATAATATTATCTTTCCCCTTCTTGTGTTTAATGACATAAGGGAAAGTCTCAATAAATTCAACCCACTTAGCATGTCTACGATTAAGTTTTGCTTGACTTCTTATGTGTTTCAAAGATTCGTGTATAACAAATTCTTTGGGCCATAAATAATGTTGCCAAGTTTCTAATGTCCGAACAAGAGCATATAATTCCTTATCATAAGTAGAATAGTTCAGACTAGGCCCACTCAATTTTTCAGAAAAGTAAGCAACAGGTTTAGCATCTTGTAATAACACACCTCCCAAACCAATACCACTAGCATCGCATTCAAGCTCAAAAGTCTTATTAAAATCAGGAAGTTGGAGCAAAGGAGCATGTGTTAACTTATCTTTCAATATCGTGAAGGCTTCTTCCTGTGCGGTACCCCAAGTAAAAGGCACATCCTTGCGTGTAAGCTCATTGAGAGGTGCAGCAATGGTGCTGAAATCTCTCACAAAAACGCCTATAGAATCCAGCGAGGCCAAGAAAACTCCTCACTTGTGTGACCGTTTTGGGCTGCGGCCAACTCTCAATCGCCTCGATCTTGGCTTTATCAACTTCAATTCCCTGCGGAGTAACAACATAGCCAAGAAACGATACTCGGTCGGTGCAAAAGGTGCACTTCCCAAGGTTACCAAACAAACGTGCATTACGTAGAGCAATAAAGACAGCACGTAAATGATCCAAATGTTCCTCCAAAAGATTTGCTATAAATCAGTATATCATCAAAATAGACTACCACAAATCGTCCAATGAAAGCACGTAAAACCTCGTTCATTAATCTCATGAAAGTGCTAGGTGCATTAGTTAACCCAAAAGGCATGACTAACCACTCATATTATCCAAACTTAGTTTTAAAAGCCGTTTTCCATTCATCTCCTAATTTCATGCGAATTTGATGGTATCCACTACGCAAATCAACTTTGGAAAACATGGTAGAGCCACTTAATTCATCAAGCATATCATCTAACCGAGGAATAGGGTGACGAGAACGAATAGTAATATTATTAATGGCTCTACAATCAACACACATACGCCAAGTTCCATCCTTTTTAGGCACTAATATAACAGGAACAACACAAGGACTAAGTGATTCACGTATGTAACCTTTGTCGAGTAGCTCTTGTACTTGACGCTGAATCTCCTTCGTCTCCTCCGGATTGGTACGGTATGGCGCACGGTTGGGCAGCGAAGCACCGGGAATTAAGTCAATCTGATGCTCAATCCCTCGAATAGGTGGTAATCCCGGTGGTACGTCTTGTGGAAAGACGTCAATAAACTCCTGCAAAAGGTCAGTGACAACAGGAGGCAAAGAAGGAGGCAATTCCTCAAATGAAAACAAAGCTTCTTTGCACACAAAAGCATAGCACACATATTGACTAACATCCAAATCTGAAATATCAACCTTAGTAGCAAGCAAAGTTGGACTAGTCAATTTAATTGCATTAGAAACAGCAGAAGAAGATTTGCTATTAGTCTTATGTTGTTGCTCAAATTCTTTGGCTGCTATCTCATTTTCACTCTTATTTTTCTCCTGTTTAGCTTTACTAGCTCTAGCAAGATCATCTTTCACAATTTGTTCAGGAGACATAGGAAGTAAAGCAATATTTTTATCCTGATGAACCAAAGTAAACTGATTTGTCCTACCATGGTGTACAACATTCCTATCAAATTGCCATGGTCTACCAAGTAAAAGAGAGCATGCTTGCATGGGTACCACATCACAATCAACATAATCAGCATATGCAGCAATGCTAAAGTGCACACGAACAGAACGCGTTACCTTAATCTTACCACTATTGTTAAACCACTGAATATAGTACGGATGGGGGTGTGGTCTTGTGGTGAGAGATAGCTTCTCCACCAACTCCATGCTAGCCAAGTTGTTGCAACTCCCTCCGTCAATGATGATGCGAACCGAACGTTCTTTCACCACTCCCTTTGTGTGGAACAAATTATGCCTCTGGTTTTGCTCGGCCTTCGTTACCTGCACACTTAACACACGTTGAGCAACCAAACTAGCATATTTATCTGCACCATCAGGAGCCATATACTCTATATCATGAGCATCATCATGGGCACCCTGTTCCTCATGAGCAATGAGAACTAAAGTCTCCTCATCATAGTCACTCGCTGACTCATACCCACCATCCGCCGTAATAGTCATCACACGCTTGGAGGGACAGTCTTTTGCGAAGTGACCTTGATAGAGGCGAAGGTGATAGAGGCGAAGGTGTCCCGATGTTTTGATGAGATGGTGGAGATCGATTTTTGGTGGAGTAGACTTTCACGACCCGACTACGAACGTGCGAAGACGTTGCGCCTTAGCGATCGCTAAACCAACTCCGAGAGGTTATTGATCCCGCGGGTGCACGATCAACCTGACCACGAAGGTCAATTCCTGCAAGCAATCGAAGAACAAGCAAGAACTAAGAATTGCAATCTGGATATTGCGAATATAAGATGAAAGATTAACAGAAGTTGGGGTTCCAATGCGGTCTTGGCCTGGTCGGACGACACAAACGAAGAACTCGAAGTTGCGGCTATGGCTAACTTAAATCTAATTAAAACCCAAGTCTAAACGACGCCCTAAGGGCTGTATATATGGGGGAACAGAGGGGATTTTCGTGACCCCTTGGAGGTGGGGTCCGAAAACAACCCTAACTCGGTTTCCCCACACATACGGACTCTAAAAACAGCCTAGAAGGTGGTATTTCGAAATTACATGGGCCCAGCCCAATATTAAGGTGACGCAGCACCTATAATTGCCCTTGGACGAAAATAATGAAGTGGCATCTCGCGTATTTCGTCCAAGACTTCATGCGCGCCTTATGGTGGCTTCAAAGTGCGATAATCACCACTGGAAGCTCCGCTGTCCTTTCCCGCGCGCGCACCTTCTTCTCCATGCTTGATCCCGCTCCAATGACCATCCTTCTTGTCCATGCTAGGTCCTTCATTCATAAGCAAAACAAAAGTATCTAATTTAGGCAGCATCATATGTTCATGAACAATAGAAGGATTCGCAAGAAACGAAAGTACCTGATAATTTAGTTGACGTGCACGAGCTCTAGTAACTGGTCCAATATGTGTAGTTGGTGAGGATATGGGTGTAACATTAGTAGGGATGTCCTCTTCATCCTCCCCTTCTTGAATTGAAGTCGTCCTCGACGGAAGCTCATCATCTTCTCCCAAATAAGGCTTCAAATCTGCAATATTAAATGTGGGACTAACCCCAAAGGCTGCAGGTAGCTCAAGTTTATATGCATTATCATTAATTTTCTTCAAAACCTTAAAGGGACCATCAGCTCGAGGCATTAACTTAGACTTGCGCAAATCAGGAAACCTATCTTTACGTAGATGTAACCAAACAAGATCTCCGGGTTCAAACACAACATGCTTTCGACCCCTATCACCAGCAAGCTTGTATCTAGCATTCATGCACTCAATGTTTTCTTTAGTTAACTCATGCATTTTTAATATCAATTCAGCACGTTGCTTAGCATCAAAATGAACCTTCTCCGAAGATGGAAGAGGTAGCAAATCAATAGGTGCACGAGGTAGAAAACCATAAACAATCTCAAAAGGGCACATTTTAGTGGTAGAATGCAATGAACGATTATAAGCAAATTCAATATGAGGTAAACATTCTTCCCACAGTTTCAAGTTACTCTTTAAAACAGCCCTAAGCATAGTAGACAAAGTCCTATTGACTACTTCAGTTTGTCCATCAGTTTGGGGATGACATGTAGTACTAAAAAGTAGTTTAGTCCCCAACTTAGCCCATAAGCATCTCCAAAAATGGCTAAGAAACTTAGTATCACGATCCGAGACAATAGTATTGGGCACACCATGTAAGCGAATAATCTCTCGAAAGAATAAATCAGCAACATTAGCAGCATCATCGCTTTTATGACATGGTATAAAATTTGCCATCTTAGAAAATCTATCCACGACAACAAATATGCTATCCCTCCCCTTCTGTGTTCGAGGCAAGCCTAAAACAAAGTCCATGGATATGTCCTCCCACGGAACACTAGGTACAGGTAAAGGCATGTATAAACCATGAGGATTGAGTCGTGACTTAGCTTTTTGACATGTAGTGCAGCGAGCAACAAAACGCTCAACATCCCGTCTCATCTTTGGCCAAAAGAAATGTGTAGCAAGTACGTCCTCCGTCTTCTTCACGCCAAAATGTCCCATTAATCCTCCTCCATGCGCCTCCTGCAACAATAAAAGACGAATAGAGCTAGCTGGAATGCATAGCTTGTTAGAACGGAACACAAACCCATCATTAAGCACAAACTTGTTCCATGTTCTACCCTCTCTACAATTCTGCAAAACATCTTTAAATTCCGCATCATGTACATATTGATCTTTGATTGTCTCTAAACCGAATATCTTGAAGTCAAGTTGTGAAAGCATAGTATAACGACGAGACAAAGCATCAGCAATAATATTATCTTTCCCCTTCTTGTGTTTAATGACATAAGGGAAAGTCTCAATAAATTCAACCCACTTAGCATGTCTACGATTAAGTTTTGCTTGGCTTCTTATGTGTTTCAAAGATTCATGATCAGAATGTATAACAAATTCTTTGGGCCATAAATAATGTTGCCAAGTTTCTAATGTCCGAACAAGAGCATATAATTCCTTATCATAAGTAGAATAGTTCAGACTAGGCCCACTCAATTTTTCAGAAAAGTATGCAACAGGTTTAGCATCTTGTAATAACACACCTCCCAAACCAATCCCACTAGCATCGCATTCAAGCTCAAAAGTCTTATTAAAATCAGGAAGTTGGAGCAAAGGAGCATGTGTTAACTTATCTTTCAATACCGTGAAGGCTTCTTCCTGTGCGGTACCCCAAGTAAAAGGCACATCCTTGCGTGTAAGCTCATTGAGAGGTGCAGCAATGGTGCTGAAATCTCTCACAAAACGCCTATAGAATCCAGCGAGGCCAAGAAAACTTCTCACTTGTGTGACCGTTTTGGGCTGCGGCCAACTCTCAATCGCCTCGATCTTGGCTTTATCAACTTCAATTCCCTGCGGAGTAACAACATAGCCAAGAAACGATACTCGGTCGGTGCAAAAGGTGCACTTCCCAAGGTTACCAAACAAACGTGCATTACGTAGAGCAATAAAAACAGCACGTAAATGATCCAAATGTTTCTCCAAAGATTTGCTATAAATCAGTATATCATCAAAATAGACTACCACAAATCGTCCAATGAAAGCACGTAAAACCTCGTTCATTAATCTCATGAAAGTGCTAGGTGCATTAGTTAACCCAAAAGGCATGACTAACCACTCATATAATCCAAATTTAGTTTTAAATGCCGTTTTCCATTCATCCCCTAATTTCATGCGAATTTGATGGTATCCACTACGCAAATCAACTTTGGAAAACATGGTATAGCCACTTAATTCATCAAGCATATCATCTAACCTAGGAATAGGATGACGATAACGAATAGTAATATTATTAATGGCTCTACAATCAACACACATACGCCAAGTTCCATCCTTTTTAGGCACTAATATAACAGGAACAGCACAAGGACTAAGGGATTCACGTATGTAACCTTTGTCGAGTAGCTCTTGTACTTGACGCTGAATCTCCTTCGTCTCCTCCGGATTGGTACGGTATGGCGCGCGGTTGGGCAGCGAAGCACCGGGAATTAAGTCAATCTGATGCTCAATCCCTCGAATAGGTGGTAATCCCGGTGGTACGTCTTGTGGAAAGACGTCAATAAACTCCTGCAAAAGGTCAGTGACAACAGGAGGCAAAGAAGGAGGCAATTCCTCAAATGAAAACAAAGCTTCTTTGCACACAAAAGCATAGCACACATATTGACTAACATCCAAGTCCGAAATATCAACCTTAGTAGCAAGCAAAGTTGGACTAGTCAATTTAATTTCATTAGAAACAGCAGAAGAAGATTTGCTAGTAGTCTTATGTTGTTGCTCAAATTCTTTAGCTGCTATCTCATTTTCACTCTTATTTTTCTCCTGTTTAGCTTTACTAGCTCTAGCAAGATCATCTTTCACAATTTGTTCAGGAGACATAGGAAGTAAGGCAATAGTTTTATCCTGATGAACCAGAGTTAACTGATTTGTCCTACCATGGTGTACAACATTCCTATCAAATTGCCATGGTCTACCAAGTAAAAGAGAGCATGCTTGCATGGGTACCACATCACAATCAACATAATCAACATATGCAGCAATGCTAAAGTGCACACGAACAGAACGCGTTACCTTAATCTTACCACTATTGTTAAACCACTGAATATAGTACGGATGGGGGTGTGGTCTTGTGGTGAGAGATAGCTTCTCCACCAACTCCATGCTTGCCAAGTTGTTGCAACTCCCTCCGTCAATGATGATGCGAACCGAACGTTCTTTCACCACTCCCTTTGTGTGGAACAAATTATGCCTCTGGTTTTGCTCGGCCTTCGATACCTGCACACTTAACACACGTTGAGCAACCAAACTAGCATATTGATCTGCATCATCAGGAGCCATATACTCTATATCATGAGCATCCTCAGGGGCACCCTGTTCCTCGTGAGCAATGAGAACTAAAGTATCCTCATCATAGTCGCTCGCTGACTCATACCCACCATCCGCCGTAATAATCATCACACGCTTGGAGGGACAGTCTTTTGCGAAGTGACCTCCACCTTGGCACCAGCAGCTTGTCCGCCCGGAAACAGAATACGTCGTGCACGTCGTGGTGGTGGTGGCTGTGCTGGCGCGGCTGCAGGCTGTGCAGGTAGGCGTGCGAGCAACTCAGTAAACTTGGCGTCGAGCTTGGTGTCGATCATCTTCTCCACACCATCAATCGCCTCTGTAAATCTGTTCTCGATGTCATTCACCTGTTCAGACATCATTTGTGCAAATTTATCATGTAACGCTTTGTTTGTCATATTCTCCCAATCGGGTGCATCCCGCGCCACTTCATCATGGGATCCTGGCATGGTTAGCAGAAATAGAAAACACACAGAAATATGATCCTACTTGTACTAATGGGATGTGGGGTGGTGGAAAGCACAAATCCGTCAAGCTTTTCTTTCGTTCTTACCGATTCTTACCTAGCAGCAGGTGGTGATGTACAACCAACGGGTCAAAACTCTCAGAGATGTGGTAGAGCGATGGCCAGGAGGTGTCAAAATGCACGATGTAGAATATATGTGGAGCTGTAGGAAGGCTGACAAGTATGGTAGCAAAAGCTCAACAGTAATCAAAACAGAGATTCAAAGTTGAATAAACACTCAACGTCGGTACTGTGCTGATCCTAGGCTAGACCGTACTAGAGACGCGAGCCTAAAACACCAACGAAAGCACGGCGCGGCACGTAAACAACTGATAAACACACTCTGAAAAAAAAATTCTCTCTCTTTTTTTTTTTTTTTTGCTCTTTTTTTTTTTGCGATGAGGGACTGCGGTGGCTGAAAAAGTGCGAAAAAATCACTATTGTGGCGAACGTCTCAAAATGAGTTTCCGGACCTAAGGAACGTATGGGCACGAAATTTTTTTACCCCCGAAATTTCTGGCCTAAAAACTGCTCTGGAAAGCGTGCCAGACTCTAAGCAAACTCAAAACTAATCTGGCTACGGAGAGATCACAAACCTAACAGGTGATGGAACTCAACTCGGATTGGTAGGTCGTGGTGCTGTATATGGACTCGACTTGGCGGAACGTGGTGGTGTATCTGGACTCGGATTGGCGGAAACGTGGCGGTGTACGACTGTGCGGCGGCGGTGTGACAAACTGTGATTAGAACTCGAAAATCTAAGGGAACTAGACGCTAAGATCAGCAACTCGACACAACGATGCAACCGCAAATTCAACAAAGCAAACTACTGTAAAGAAAACTAGACAAAGGCTCGGACTGTTTTGGGCCGTGATGATCTAACCCTAATTTTTTTTGTTGGCTTTTTCGTGGACTGTAGGTATGAAGAACAGAACCAATCTAGACTACGAAAACTGGTAAATCTCACCGAGCAACCTGGAAATCTGATACCACTTGATAGAGGCGAAGGTGTCCCGATGTTTCGATGAGATGGTGGAGATCGATTATGGTGGAGGCGACTTTCACGGTCCGACTACGAACGTGCGAAGACGTTGCGCCTGAGCGATCGCTAAACCAACTCCGAGAGGTTATTGATCCCGCGGATGCACGATCAACCTGACCACGAAGGTCTAATTCCTGCAAGCAATCGAAAAACAAGCAAGAACTAAGAATTGCAATCTGGATATTGCGAATATAAGATGAATGATTACGAAAGTTGGGGTTCCAATGAGGTCTTGGCCTGGTCGGATGACACAAACGAAGTGCTCGAAGTTGCGGCTATGGCTAACTTATATCTAATTAAAACCCAAGTCTAAACGACGCCCTAAGGGCTGTATATATGGGGGAACAGAGGGGATTTTCGTGACCCCTTGGAGGTGGGGCCCGAAAACAACCCTAACTCGGTTTCCCCACACATGCGGACTCTAAAAACAGCCTATAATGTGGTATTTCGAAATTACATGGGCCCAGCCCAATATTAAGGTGACGCAGCACCTATAATTGCTCTTGGACGAAAATAATGAAGTGGCATCTCGTGTATTTCGTCCAAGCCTTCATGCATGCCTTATGGTGGCTTCAAAGTGCGAAAATCCCCACTGGAAGCTCCATTGTTATTTCCCGCGCGCGCACCTTCTTCTCCATGCTTGATCCCGCTCCAATGACCGTCCTTCTTGTCCATGCTAGGTCCTTCATTCATAAGCAAAACAAAAGTATCTAATTTAGGCAGCATCATATGTTCATGAACATTAGAAGGATTCGCAAGAAACGAAAGTACCTGATAATTTAGTTGACGTGCACGTGCTCTAGTAACTGGTCCAGTATGTGTAGTTGGTGAAGATGTGGGTGTAACATTAGTAGAGATGTCCTCATCAGACCTCCACCTTGGCACCTGCGACATTTAATATCACGATCTCGTGTTTGCCCTGTGGAAGCCATGGATGAAGAAGAACTCGCCGCTGGACCACTTTGTGCACCCTTGAATGGTGGCGCTGGCTGTTTTGGTGGCTCCCTGTAAGAATGAGCGGCGGAAGTAGATGGTGGTGCAGCAGGACGTGTGGATGTAGAAGCTCCACGCGATGTCCATGATGTATTTCGTCCTGCAGAAAAGTTAGGTCTCGTAGCGGCCTGTCGATCCTGCACTTCACGTTCAGCTTTACAAGCAAGATGAAACAAACGAGTGATAGTAGCAAAGTCCTTGTATTCTAGAATAGTTTGTATCTCCCTGTTTAAACCACCCATAAAACGTGCAAGCATAGCTTCATTATCCTCTACTAGGCCACATCTAATCAATCCAGTTTGTAATTCTTGATAATATTCCTCTACAGAATTTTTTCCTTGTCTCAAACGCTGTAATTTTTGTAACAATTCACGTTGATAATAAGGAGGAACCCAGCGAGTACGCATAGCATCTTTTAAAGCAGCCCAAGTAGTTGGAATATTATTAGCATGCAATCTACAATGTTCAGACCACCAAATAGATGCAAATCCCGTGAATTCACAAACAGCAGCAGTAACACGTCTATTCTCAGGATATTGTAAACATGTAAAGCGTTGTTCAGTTTCTAACTCCCAAGTAAGATAAGCATCAGGAATATATCTACCCTCAAACGGCTTAAGATTCAATTTCAGTTTAGGCACATGTTCATCATCGCGTACCTGAGGGGGTGGTTGGTGTCGACCGTGGCGAATGTTGGGACGTGGACGTCCAGCTGGCTGTTCATAGGCCGCTTCCTGTTCCACCTCCTCCTCGTAATCACCCTCGTAGTTGTCGTCCTGGCCGACGTCAGAAGCAGCAGCAGGTACTGCAGCAGCAAGAGGAGCACCAATACCAGCAGCTTGTCCTCTCGGAAACAGAATCCGTCGTGCACGTGGTAGTGGCGGTGGCTGTGGCTGTGCTGGAGCGGCAGCAGGCTGTGTAGGTAGGCGTGCGATCAACTCAGTAAACTTGGCGTCGAGCTTGGTGTCGATCATATTTTCCACGCCATCAATTGCCTCTGTAAATCTGGTCTCGATGTCATTCACCTGTTCAGACATCATTTGTGCAAATTTATCATGTAGCTCCTTGTTTGTCATGTTCTCCCAATCGGGTGCATCCCGCGCCACTTCATCATGTGATCCTGGCATGGTTAGCAGAACTAGAAAACACACAGGAATATGATCCTACTTCTACTAATGGGATGTGGGATGGTGGAAAGCACAAATCCGTCAAGCTTTTCTTTCGTTCTTACCGATTCTTACCTAGCAGCAGGTGGTGATGTACAACCAACGGGTCAAAACTCTCAGAGATATGGTGGAGCGATGGCCAGGAGGTGTCAAACGCACGATGTAGAATATATGTGGAGCTGTAGGAAGGCTGACAAGTATGGTAGCAAAAGCTCAACAGTAATCAAAACAGAGATGCAAAGCTGAATAAACACTCAACGTCGGTACTGTGCTGATCCTAGGCTAGACCGTACTAGAGACGCGAGCCTAAAACACCAACGAAAGCACGGCGCGGCACGTAAACAACTGAGAAGCACACTCTGATTTTTTTTTCTCTCTTTTTTTTTTTTTTTTTGCGATGCGGAACTGCGGTGGCTGAAAAAGTGCGAAAAAATCACTATGGTGGCGAACGTCTCAAAATGAGTTTCTGGACCTAAGGAACGTATGGGCACGAAATTTTTTTACCCCTGAATTTTTTGGCCTAAAAACTTCTCTGGAAAGCGTGCCAGACTCTTTTTTTTTTTTTGCTAATCACCCCCCTTCTCTGTACGGAAAAAGGTTGATGAAATCCGACTCTAACAACTGAAAACTAATCTGGCTACAGAGAGATCAGGAGCCGTACTGATGGTGGAACTCAACTCGGACTCGTGAGACGTGGTGGTGTATATGGACTCTGCTTGGCGGAACGTGGTGGTGTATCTGGACTCGGATTATCGGAACGTGGTAGGATGACTACTTGTGCGGCGGCGACGTGGCAAACTGTGATCAGAACTCGAAACTCTAAGGGAACTAGACGCTAAGATCAGCAACTTGACACAACGATGCAACCGTAAATTCAACAAAGCAAGTACTGAAAAGAAAACTGGACAAAGGCTAGGACTGTCTTGGGACGTGATGATCTAACCCTAATTTTTTTTTGTTGGCTTTTTCGTGGACTGTAGGTATGAAGAACAGAACCAATCTAGACTATGAAAACTGGTAAATCTCACCGAACAACCTGGAAATCTGATACCACTTGATAGAGGCGAAGGTGTCCCGATGTTTCGATGAGATGATGGAGATCGATTTTGGTGGAGTAGACTTTCACGACCCGACTACGAACGTGCGAAGACGTTGCGCCTTAGCAATCGCTAAACCAACTCCGAGAGGTTATTGATCCCGCGGATGCACGATCAACCTGACCACGAAGGTCAATTTCTGCAAGCAATCGAAGAACAAGCAAGAACTAAGAATTGCAATCTGGATATTGCGAATATAAGATGAAAGATTAACAGAAGTTGGGGTTCCAATGCGGTCTTGGCCTGGTCGGACGACACAAACGAAGAACTCGAAGTTGCGGCTATGGCTAACTTAAATCTAATTAAAACCCAAGTCTAAACGACGCCCTAAGGGCTGTATATATGGGGGAACAGAGGGGATTTTCGTGACCCCTTGGAGGTGGGGCCCGAAAACAACCCTAACTCGGTTTCCCCACACATACGGACTCTAAAAACAGCCTATAATGTGGTATTTCGAAATTACATGGGCCCAGCCCAATATTAAGGTGACGCAGCACCTATAATTGCTCTTGGACGAAAATAATGAAGTGGCATCTCGTGTATTTCGTCCAAGCCTTCATGCATGCCTTATGGTGGCTTCAAAGTGCGAAAATCCCCACTGGAAGCTCCATTGTTATTTCCCGCGCGCGCACCTTCTTCTCCATGCTTGATCCCGCTCCAATGACCGTCCTTCTTGTCCATGCTAGGTCCTTCATTCATAAGCAAAACAAAAGTATCTAATTTAGGCAGCATCATATGTTCATGAACATTAGAAGGATTCGCAAGAAACGAAAGTACCTGATAATTTAGTTGACGTGCACGTGCTCTAGTAACTGGTCCAGTATGTGTAGTTGGTGAAGATGTGGGTGTAACATTAGTAGAGATGTCCTCATCACCACATCCCATTAGTAGAAGTAGGATCATATTTCTGTGTGTTTTCTATTTCTGCTAACCATGCCAGGATCCCATGATGAAGTGGCGCGGGATGCACCCCATTGGGAGAATATGACAAACAAAGCGTTACATGATATATTTGCACAAATGATGTCTGAACAGGTGAATGACATCAAGAACAGATTTACAGAGGCGATTGATGGTGTGGAGAAGATGATCGACACCAAGCTCGACGCCAAGTTTACGGAGTTGCTCGCACGCCTACCTCCACAGCCTGCGGCCGCTCCAGCACAGCCACCGCCACCACGACGTGCACGACGTATTCTGTTTCCGGGCAGACAAGCTGCTGGTGCTCCTGCTGCTGCTGCAGTTGCTGCTACTGCTGCTGCTTCTGACGTCGGCCAGGACGACAACTACGAGGGTGATTACGAGGAGGAGGTGGAACAGGAAGTGGCCTATGAGCAGCCAGCTGGACGTCCACGTCCCAACATTCGCCACGGTCGACACCAACCACCCCCTCAGGTACGCGATGATGAACATGTGCCTAAACTTAAATTGAATCTTAAGCCGTTTGAGGGTAGATATATTCCTGATGTGATGAGGACATCCCTACTAATGTTACACCCATATCCTCACCAACTACACATATTGGACCAGTTACTAGAGCTCGTGCACGTCAACTAAATTATCAGGTACTTTCGTTTCTTGCGAATCCTTCTATTGTTCATGAACATATGATGCTGCCTAAATTAGATACTTTTGTTTTGCTTATGAATGAAGGACCTAGCATGGACAAGAAGGATGGTCATTGGAGCGGGATCAAGCATGGAGAAGAAGGTGCGCGCGCGGGAAAGGACAGCGGAGCTTCCAGTGGTGATTATCGCACTTTGAAGCCACCATAAGGCGCGCATGAAGTCTTGGACGAAATACGCGAGATGCCACTTCATTATTTTCGTCCAAGGGCAATTATAGGTGCTGCGTCACCTTAATATTGGGCTGGGCCCATGTAATTTCGAAATACCACCTTCTAGGCTGTTTTTAGAGTCCGTATGTGTGGGGAAACCGAGTTAGGGTTGTTTTCGGACCCCACCTCCAAGGGGTCACGAAAATCCCCTCTGTTCCCCCATATATACAGCCCTTAGGGCGTCGTTTAGACTTGGGTTTTAATTAGATTTAAGTTAGCCATAGCCGCAACTTTGAGTTCTTCGTTTGTGTCGTCCGACCAGGCCAAGACCGCATTGGAACCCCAACTTCTGTTAATCTTTCATCTTATATTCGCAATATCCAGATTGCAATTCTTAGTTCTTGCTTGTTCTTCGATTGCTTGCAGGAATTGACCTTCGTGGTCAGGTTGATCGTGCACCCGCGGGATCAATAACCTCTCGGAGTTGGTTTAGCGATCGCTAAGGCGCAACGTCTTCGCACGTTCGTAGTCGGGTCGTGAAAGTCTACTCCACCAAAAAAATCGATCTCCACCATCTCATCGAAACATCGGGACACCTTCGCCTCTATCAAGTGGTATCAGATTTCCAGGTTGCTCGGTGAGATTTACCAGTTTTCGCAGTCTAGATTGGTTTTGTTTTTCATACCTACAGTCCACGAAAAAGCCAACAAAAAAAATTAGGGTTAGATCATCACGTCCCAAAACAGTCCGAGCCTTTGTCCAGTTTTCTTTACAGTAGTTTGCATTGTTGAATTTGCGGTTGCATCGTTGTGTCGAGTTGCTGATCTTAGCGTCTAGTTACCTTAGAGTTTCGAGTTCTGATCACAGTTTTGTCACGCCGCCGCCGAACAGTAGTACACCACCACGTTCCGCCAATCCGAGTCCAGATACACCACCACGTTCCGCCAAGCAGAGTCCATACACACCACCACAACCTACCGATCCGAGTCTAGTTCCATCACCCGTTCGGTTTGTGATATCTCCGTAGCCAGAATAGTTTTGAGTTGATTAGAGTCGGATTTCACCAATCTTTTGTCGTACGTAGAAGAGGGTGATTTCCAAAAAAAAAAAAAAATTTCGGGGGCGTTTTCCAGAGCAGTTTTTAGGCCAGAAATTTCAGGGGTAAAAAAATTTCGTGCCCATACGTTCCTTAGGTCCAGAAACTCGTTTTGAGACGTTCGCCACCATAGTGATTTTTTCGCACTTTTTCAGCCCCCGCAGTCCCGCATCGCCAAAAAAAAAAAAAAGCAAAAAAAAAAAAAAAAAAAAAAAAGAGAGGAAAAAAAAATTTCAGAGTGTGCTTCACAGTTGTTACGTGCCGCGCCGTGCTTTCGTTGGTGTTTTAGGCTCGCGTCTCTAGTACGGTCTAGCCTAGGATCAGCACAGTACCGACGTTGAGTGTTTATTCAACTTTGCATCTCTGTTTTGATTACTGTTGAGCTTTTTGCTACCATATTTGTCAAACCTACCTACAGCTCCACATATATTCTACTTCGTGCGGTTGACACCTCCTGGCCATCGCTCTACCACATCTCTGAGAGTTTTGACCCGTTGGTTGTACATCACCACCTGCTCCTAGGTAAGAATCGGTAAGAACTCAAGAAAAGCTTGACGGATTTGTGCTTTCCACCACCCCACATCCCCTTAGTCGAAGTAGGATCATACTTCTGTGTGTTTTCTATTTCTGCTAACCATGCCAGGATCCCATGATGAAGTGGTGCGGGATGCACCTGATTGGGAGAATATGACAAACAAAGCATTACATGATAAATTTGCACAAATGATGTCTGAACAGGTGAATGACATCGAGAACAGATTTACAGAGGCGATTGATGGTGTGGAGAAGATGATCGACACCAAGCTCGACGCCAAGTTTACTGAGTTGCTCGCACGCTTACCTATACAGCCTGCGGCCGCTCCAGCACAGCCACCGCCACCACGACGTGCACGACGTATTCTGTTTCCGGGCGGACAAGCTGCTGGTGCTCCTGCTGCTGCTGCAGTTACTGCTGCTGCTGCCTCTGACGTCGGCCAGGACGACAACTACGAGGGTGATTACGAGGAGGAGGTGGAACAAGAAGCGGCCTATGAACAGCCAGCTGGACATCCACGTCCCAACATTCGCCACGGTCGACACCAACCACCCCCTCAGGTACGCGATGATGAACATGTGCCTAAACTTAAATTGAATCTTAAGCCGTTTGAGGGTAGATATATTCCTGATGCTTATCTTACTTGGGAGTTAGAAACTGAACAACGCTTTACATGTTTACAATATCCTGAGAATAGACGTGTTACTGCTGCTGTTTGTGAATTCACGGGTTTTGCATCTATTTGGTGGTCTGAACATTGTAGATTGCATGCTAATAATATTCCAGCTACTTGGGCTGCTTTAAAAGATGCTATGCGTACTCGCTGGGTTCCTCCTTATTATCAACGTGAATTGCTACAAAAATTACAGCGTTTGAGACAAGGAAAAAATTCTGTAGAGGAATATTATCAAGAATTACAAACTGGATTGATTAGATGTGGCCTAGTAGAGGATAATGAAGCTATGTTTGCACGTTTTATAGGTGGCTTAAACAGGGAGATACAAACTATTCTAGAATACAAGGACTATGCTACTATTACTCGTTTGTTTCATGTTGCTTGTAAAGCTGAACGTGAAGTGCAGGATCGACAGGCCGCTACGAGACCTAACTTTTCTGCAGGACGAAATACATCATGGACATCGCGTGGACCTTCTACATCCACACGTCCTGCTGCTCCACCCTCTACTTCAGCCGCTCATTCTTACAGGGAGCCACCAAAACAGTCAGCGCCACCATTCAAGGGTGCACAGAGTGGTCCAGCGGCGAGTTCTTCTTCATCCATGGCTTCCACAGGGCAAACACGAGATCGTGATATTAAATGTCGCAGGTGCCAAGGTGGAGGTCACTTCGCAAAAGACTGTCCCTCCAAGCGTGTGATGATTATTACGGCGGATGGTGGGTATGAGTCAGCGAGTGACTATGATGAGGAGACTTTAGTTCTCATTGCTCATGAGGAACAGGGTGCCCATGATGATGCTCATGATATGGAGTATATGGCTCCTGATGATGCAGATAAATATGCTAGTTTGGTTGCTCAACGTGTGTTAAGTGTGCAGGTAACGAAGGCTGAGCAAAACCAGAGGCATAATTTGTTCCACACAAAGGGAGTGGTGAAAGAACGTTCGGTTCGCATCATCATTGACGGAGGGAGTTGCAACAACTTGGCTAGCATGGAGTTGGTGGAGAAGCTATCTCTCACCACAAGACCACACCCCCATCCGTACTATATTCAGTGGTTTAACAATAGTGGTAAGATTAAGGTAACGCGTTCTGTTCGTGTGCACTTTAGCATTGCTGCATATGCTGATTATGTTGATTGTGATGTGGTACCCATGCAAGCATGCTCTCTTTTACTTGGTAGACCATGGCAATTTGATAGGAATGTTGTACACCATGGTAGGACAAATCAGTTTACTCTGGTTCATCAGGATAAAAATATTGCTTTACTTCCTATGTCTCCTGAACAAATTGTGAAAGATGATCTTGCTAGAGCTAGTAAAGCTAAACAGGAGAAAAATAAGAGTGAAAATGAGATAGCAGCCAAAGAATTTGAGCAACAACATAAGACTAATAGAAAATCTTCTTCTGCTGTGTCTAATGAAATTAAATTGACTAGTCCAACTTTGCTTGCTACTAAAGTTGATATTTCAGATTTGGATGTTAGTCAATATGTGTGCTATGCTTTTGTGTGCAAAGAAGCTTTGTTTTCATTTGAGGAATTGCCTCCTTCTTTGCCTCCTGTTGTCACTGACCTTTTGCAGGAGTTTATTGACGTCTTTCCACAAGACGTACCACCGGGATTACCACCTATTCGAGGGATTGAGCATCAGATTGACTTAATTCCCGGTGCTTCACTGCCCAACCGTGCGCCATACCGTACCAATCCGGAAGAGACAAAGGAGATTCAGCGTCAAGTACAAGAGCTACTCGACAAAGGTTACATACGTGAATCCCTTAGTCCTTGTGCTGTTCCTGTTATATTAGTGCCTAAAAAGGATGGAACATGGCGTATGTGTGTTGATTGTCGAGCCATTAATAATATTACTATTCGTTATCGTCATCCTATTCCTAGGTTAGATGATATGCTTGATGAATTAAGTGGCTCTACCATGTTTTCCAAAGTTGATTTGCGTAGTGGATACCATCAAATTCGCATGAAATTAGGAGATGAATGGAAAACGGCATTTAAAACTAAGTTTGGATTATATGAGTGGTTAGTCATGCCTTTTGGGTTAACTAATGCACCTAGCACTTTCATGAGATTAATGAACGAGGTTTTACGTGCTTTCATTGGACGATTTGTGGTAGTCTATTTTGATGATATACTGATTTATAGCAAATCTTTGGAGGAACATTTGGATCATTTACGTGCTGTTTTTATTGCTCTACGTAATGCACGTTTGTTTGGTAACCTTGGGAAGTGCACCTTTTGCACCGACCGAGTATCGTTTCTTGGCTATGTTGTTACTCCGCAGGGAATTGAAGTTGATAAAGCCAAGATCGAGGCGATTGAGAGTTGGCCGCAGCCCAAAACGGTCACACAAGTGAGGAGTTTTCTTGGCCTCGCTGGATTCTATAGGCGTTTTGTGAGAGATTTCAGCACCATTGCTGCACCTCTCAATGAGCTTACACGCAAGGATGTGCCTTTTACTTGGGGTACCGCACAGGAAGAAGCCTTCACCGTATTGAAAGATAAGTTAACACATGCTCCTTTGCTCCAACTTCCTGATTTTAATAAGACTTTTGAGCTTGAATGCGATGCTAGTGGGATTGGTTTGGGAGGTGTGTTATTACAAGATGCTAAACCTGTTGCTTACTTTTCTGAAAAATTGAGTGGGCCTAGTCTGAACTATTCTACTTATGATAAGGAATTATATGCTCTTGTTCGGACATTAGAAACTTGGCAACATTATTTATGGCCCAAAGAATTTGTTATACATTCTGATCATGAATCTTTGAAACACATAAGAAGTCAAGCAAAACTTAATCGTAGACATGCTAAGTGGGTTGAATTTATTGAGACTTTCCCTTATGTCATTAAACACAAGAAGGGGAAAGATAATATTATTGCTGATGCTTTGTCTCGTCGTTATACTATGCTTTCACAACTTGACTTCAAGATTTTCGGTTTAGAGACAATCAAAGATCAATACGTAAATGATGCGGAATTTAAAGATGTATTGCAGAATTGTAGAGAGGGTAGAACATGGAACAAGTTTGTGCTTAATGATGGATTTGTGTTCCGTTCTAACAAGCTATGCATTCCAGCTAGCTCTATTCGTCTTTTGTTGTTGCAGGAGGCGCATGGAGGAGGATTAATGGGACACTTTGGCGTGAAGAAGACGGAGGACGTACTTGCTACACATTTCTTTTGGCCAAAGATGAGACGGGATGTTGAGCGTTTTGTTGCTCGCTGCACTACATGTCAAAAAGCTAAGTCACGACTCAATCCTCATGGTTTATACATGCCTTTACCTGTACCTAGTGTTCCGTGGGAGGACATATCCATGGACTTTGTTTTAGGCTTGCCTCGAACAAAGAATGGGAGGGATAGCATATTTGTTGTCGTGGATAGATTTTCTAAGATGGCACATTTTATACCATGTCATAAAAGCGATGATGCTGCTAATGTTGCTGATTTATTCTTTCGTGAGATTATTCGCTTACATGGTGTGCCCAATACTATTGTCTCGGATCGTGATACTAAGTTTCTTAGCCATTTTTGGAGATGCTTATGGGCTAAGTTGGGGACTAAACTACTTTTTAGTACTACATGTCATCCCCAAACTGATGGACAAACTGAAGTAGTCAATAGGACTTTGTCTACTATGCTTAGGGCTGTTTTAAAGAGTAACTTGAAACTGTGGGAAGAATGTTTACCTCATATTGAATTTGCTTATAATCGTTCATTGCATTCTACCACTAAAATGTGCCCTTTTGAGATTGTTTATGGTTTTCTACCTCGTGCACCTATTGATTTGCTACCTCTTCCATCTTCGGAGAAGGTTAATTTTGATGCTAAGCAACGTGCTGAATTGATATTAAAAATGCATGAGTTAACTAAAGAAAACATTGAGCGCATGAATGCTAGATACAAGCTTGCTGGTGATAGGGGTCGAAAGCATGTTGTGTTTGAACCCGGAGATCTTGTTTGGTTACATCTACGTAAAGATAGGTTTCCTGATTTGCGCAAGTCTAAGTTAATGCCTCGAGCTGATGGTCCCTTTAAGGTTTTGAAGAAAATTAATGATAATGCATATAAACTTGAGCTACCTGCAGCCTTTGGGGTTAGTCCCACATTTAATATTGCAGATTTGAAGCCTTATTTGGGAGAAGATGATGAGCTTCCGTCGAGGACGACTTCAATTCAAGAAGGGGAGGATGATGAGGACATCCCTACTAATGTTACACCCATATCCTCACCAACTACACATATTGGACCAGTTACTAGAGCTCGTGCACGTCAACTAAATTATCAGGTACTTTCGTTTCTTGCGAATCCTTCTATTGTTCATGAACATATGATGCTGCCTAAATTAGATACTTTTGTTTTGCTTATGAATGAAGGACCTAGCATGGACAAGAAGGATGGTCATTGGAGCGGGATCAAGCATGGAGAAGAAGGTGCGCGCGCGGGAAAGGACAGCGGAGCTTCCAGTGGTGATTATCGCACTTTGAAGCCACCATAAGGCGCGCATGAAGTCTTGGACGAAATACGCGAGATGCCACTTCATTATTTTCGTCCAAGGGCAATTATAGGTGCTGCGTCACCTTAATATTGGGCTGGGCCCATGTAATTTCGAAATACCACCTTCTAGGCTGTTTTTAGAGTCCGTATGTGTGGGGAAACCGAGTTAGGGTTGTTTTCGGACCCCACCTCCAAGGGGTCACGAAAATCCCCTCTGTTCCCCCATATATACAGCCCTTAGGGCGTCGTTTAGACTTGGGTTTTAATTAGATTTAAGTTAGCCATAGCCGCAACTTCGAGTTCTTCGTTTGTGTCGTCCGACCAGGCCAAGACCGCATTGGAACCCCAACTTCTGTTAATCTTTCATCTTATATTCGCAATATCCAGATTGCAATTCTTAGTTCTTGCTTGTTCTTCGATTGCTTGCAGGAATTGACCTTCGTGGTCAGGTTGATCGTGCACCCGCGGGATCAATAACCTCTCGGAGTTGGTTTAGCGATCGCTAAGGCGCAACGTCTTCGCACGTTCGTAGTCGGGTCGTGAAAGTCTACTCCACCAAAAAAATCGATCTCCACCATCTCATCGAAACATCGGGACACCTTCGCCTCTATCATGATGCTTATCTTACTTGGGAGTTAGAAACTGAACAACGTTTTACATGTTTACAATATCCTGAGAATAGACGTGTTACTGCTGCTATTTGTGAATTCACGGGGTTTGCATCTATTTTGTGGTCTGAACATTGTAGATTGCATGCTAATAATATTCCAACTACTTGGGCTGCTTTAAAAGATGCTATGCGTACTCGCTGGGTTCCTCCTTATTATCAACGTGAATTGCTACAAAAATTACAGCGTTTGAGACAAGGCAAAAATTCTGTAGAGGAATATTATCAAGAATTACAAACTGGATTGATTAGATGTGGCCTAGTAGAGGATAATGAAGCTATGCTTGCACGTTTTATGGGTGGTTTAAACAGGGAGATACAAACTATTCTAGAATACAAGGACTTTGCTACTATTACTCGTTTGTTTCATGTTGCTTGTAAAGCTGAACGTGAAGTGCAGGATCGACAGGCCGCTACGAGACCTAACTTTTCTGCAGGACGAAATACATCATGGACATCGCGTGGACCTTCTACATCCACACGTCCTGCTGCACCACCATCTACTTCAGCCGCTCATTCTTACAGGGAGCCACCAAAACAGCCAGCGCCACCATTCAAGGTTGCACAGAGTGGTCCAGCGGCGAGTTCTTCTTCATCCATGGCTTCCACAGGGCAAACACGAGATCGTGATATTAAATGTCGCAGGTGCCAAGGTGGAGGTCACTTCGCAAAAGACTATCCCTCCAAGCGTGTGATGATTATTACGGCGGATGGTCGGTATGAGTCAGCGAGTGACTATGATGAGGAGACTTTAGTTCTCATTGCTCATGAGGAACAGGGTGCCCATGATGATGCTCATGATATAGAGTATATGGCTCCTGATGATGCAGATAAATATGCTAGTTTGGTTGCTCAACGTGTGTTAAGTGTGCAGGTAACGAAGGCTGAGCAAAACCAGAGGCATAATTTGTTCCACACAAAGGGAGTGGTGAAAGAACGTTCGGTTCGCATCATCATTGACGGAGGGAGTTGCAACAACTTGGCTAGCATGGAGTTGGTGGAGAAGCTATCTCTCACCACAAGACCACACCCCCATCCGTACTATATTCAGTGGTTTAACAATAGTGGTAAGATTAAGGTAACGCGTTCTGTTCGTGTGCACTTTAGCATTGCTGCATATGCTGATTATGTTGATTGTGATGTGGTACCCATGCAAGCATGCTCTCTTTTACTTGGTAGACCATGGCAATTTGATAGGAATGTTGTGCACCATGGTAGGACAAATCAGTTTACTCTGGTTCATCAGGATAAAAATATTGCTTTACTTCCTATGTCTCCTGAAAAAATTGTGAAAGATGATCTTGCTAGAGCTAGTAAAGCTAAACAAGAGAAAAATAAGAGTGAAAATGAGATAGCAGCCAAAGAATTTGAGCAACAACATAAGACTAATAGCAAATCTTCTTCTGCTGTTTCTAATGAAATTAAATTGACTAGTCCAACTTTGCTTGCTACTAAAGTTGATATTTCAGATTTGGATGTTAGTCAATATGTGTGCTATGCTTTTGTGTGCAAAGAAGCTTTGTTTTCATTTGAGGAATTGCCTCCTTCTTTGCCTCCTGTTGTCACTGACCTTTTGCAGGAGTTTATTGACGTCTTTCCACAAGACGTACCACCGGGATTACCGCCTATTCGAGGGATTGAGCATCAGATTGACTTAATTCCCGGTGCTTCACTGCCCAACCGTGCGCCATACCGTACCAATCCGGAGGAGACAAAGGAGATTCAGCGTCAAGTACAAGAGCTACTCGACAAAGGTTACATACGTGAATCCCTTAGTCCTTGTGCTGTTCCTGTTATATTAGTGCCTAAAAAGGATGGAACATGGCGTATGTGTGTTGATTGTCGAGCCATTAATAATATTACTATTCGTTATCGTCATCCTATTCCTAGGTTAGATGATATGCTTGATGAATTAAGTGGCTCTACCATGTTTTCCAAAGTTGATTTGGGTAGTGGATACCATCAAATTCGCATGAAATTAGGAGATGAATGGAAAACGGCATTTAAAACTAAGTTTGGATTATATGAGTGGTTAGTCATGCCTTTTGGGTTAACTAATGCACCTAGCACTTTCATGAGATTAATGAACGAGATTTTACGTGCTTTCATTGGACGATTTGTGGTAGTCTATTTATATGATATACTGATTAATAGCAAATCTTTGGAGGAACATTTGGATCATTTACGTGCTGTTTTTATTGCTCTACGTAATGCACGTTTGTTTGGTAACCTTGGGAAGTGCACCTTTTGCACCGACCGAGTATCGTTTCTTGGCTATGTTGTTACTCCGTAGGGAATTGAAGTTGATAAAGCCAAGATCGAGGCGATTGAGAGTTGGCCGCAGCCCAAAACGGTCACACAAGTGAGGAGTTTTCTTGGACTCGCTGGATTCTATAGGCGTTTTGTGAGAGATTTCAGCACCATTGCTGCACCTCTCAATGAGCTTACACGCAAGATGTGCCTTTTACTTGGGGTACCGCACAGGAAGAAGCCTTCGCGGTATTGAAAGATAAGTTAACACATGCTCCTTTGCTCCAACTTTGTGATTTTAATAAGACTTCTGAGCTTGAATGCGATGCTAGTGGGATTGGTTTGGGAGGTGTGTTATTACAAGATGCTAAACCTGTTGCATACTTTTCTGAAAAATTGAGTGGGCCTAGTCTGAACTATTCTACTTATGATAAGGAATTATATGCTCTTGTTCGGACATTAGAAACTTGGCAACATTATTTATGGCCCAAAGAATTTGTTATACATTCTGATCATGAATCTTTGAAACACATAAGAAGTCACATACTGGACCAGTTACTAGAGCACGTGCACGTCAACTAAATTATCAGGTACTTTCGTTTCTTGTGAATCCTTCTATTGTTCATCAACATATGATGCTGCCTAAATTAGATACTTTTGTTTTGCTTATGAATGAAGGACCTAGCATGGACAAGAAGGATGGTCATTGGAGCGGGATCAAGCATGGAGAAGAAGGTGCGCGCGCGGGAAAGTACCGTGGAGCTTCCAGTGGTGATTATCACACTTTCAAGCCACCGTAAGGCGCGCATGAAGTCTTGGACGAAATACGCGAGATGTCACTTCATTATTTTTGTCCAAGGGCAATTATAGGTGCTGCGTCACCTTAATATTGGGTTGGGCCCATGTAATTTCGAAATACCACATTATAGGCTGTTTTTAGAGTCCGTATTTGTGGGGAAACCGAGTTAGGGTTGTTTTTGGACCCCACCTCCAAGGGGCCACGAAATTCCCCTCTGTTCCCCCATATATACAGCCCTTAGGGCGTCGTTTAGACTGGGGTTTTAATTAGATTTAAGTTAGCCATAGCCGCAACTTCGAGCTCTTCGTTTGTGTCATCCGACCAGGCCAAGACCGCATTGGAACCCCAACTTCTGTTAATCTTTCATCTTATATTCGCAATATCCAGATTGCAATTCTTAGTTCTTGCTTGTTCTTCGATTGTTTGCAGGAATTGACCTTCGTGGTCAGGTTGATCGTGCATCCGCGGGATCAATAACCTCTCGGAGTTGGTTTAGCGATTGCTAAGGCGCAACGTCTTCGCACGTTCGTAGTCGGGTCGTGAAAGTCTACTCCACCAAAATCGATCTCCATCCTCTCATCGAAACATCGGGACACCTTCGCCTCTATCAGCCACCAACTCATCCAGATCTGCAGTTCCAAAAGCAGACCGGTCCCATCTGCCGGTCATTATCGCCGACTCCTGTGCAGCACTGCGAGGACGCTTGGACATGGATCTTAACTAGCAAACCGAACGAAAAGACATGCAGGAGGCAGAGAACGAAGAAGGAAGAAGAAAAAGAGGCAGGAGAAGGCAATGACTGGGTGAAAACCTAAACAAACAGACCCCCCGGTATTTAACCAGCAGTCGGAGCAAGCAAATCGTCACCGCTCGTTTTGGAATCCAGCAGACGGGGCGCGATCCCACGATAGCCGAGAAACATGGAAAACTCAACCGGCGCACTAACCATACCGCCCACTACGAGCGAAAAACAAGGGTCATCATCATGCAGCGCGAAATTTTCGGGCAACAGATGTCAAGTCACTTCATTTTCACTTGACATGGCGACCCAACCTGTCAGGCGGACCAGCTGACGTCACACCTCAGCAATGCGTCTCAAGCACGCATCTTCGATCAGCATTCTGCTCTTTACAAGCTTTTTCATATTATTTCAAAAAATCTTTTACTCCCATCGGGAGTACCTTTATTCGAGTCCGGGTACTCCCTCAGCCAGAATGCAAAGATGTGCTCGAGTGATTGATAAGGGGTGGCCCGATCTTCTCAGTAAGCGAATGGTGAATATGAGGGCGATGATAGATAACTTGTATGTTGCCGATGAACTCTCCTCGCTAGATCCATGTTGCCAATGCGACAGCTCTCTACCCTTTGGATATTCATAACTTCACACACTTGCGCAACGTAGCCGTCGACCACGAGACGGTAATTTTCAATCTACTAATTCCCAGTGGAACAACAGATCACACAAAACTTGCAGTAGCAACACTTCAGATCGATACGAATTGAAGTATATGATTCAAGATGAAAGCTTGGAGCTATTCTCAAGAACTAGGTTTATCTAAACGTGGTCTAACCCTAAAACTCGTAGGGGGTCCGGTATTTATAAGCTAGGGGGTGTCAAACTCGGATACAAGGCCGCAACCCGTCAGATCTGCGCGCAGGCAGTTTCGGACGTCCGAAGCGTCGGACGTCTGAATCGTGTCGGACTTCCGAATCGTGTCGGACTTCCGGATCGGTACTGTACTCGGGAGCCGTCACGAAGATCTTCATGTCGGACGTCCGTCATGTCGGACGTCCAAAACTCGTCGGGAGTTCCGTAACCCTTCTGTAACTCGAGGTCATCGCAATGTCGTAGCTCCTGGCCTCCGATGTCGGATGTCCGAAAAGTGTCGGACGTCCGAAAGTAGAGCTTCCTTCATCTTCTCCTCCTTCTGGATCCTCTTCTTCGTCATGATACCTGATTATGAAAATATACAAAGATTTAGGCAGTATAAAGTTCTCATTACATAACATATCAGAATCTATTAAGAGCGAGTTCACCTGTTGTTCTATCAACTTTGCACGAGCTCTTGTAATTGGTCCAATTCTGATTTCATCATCCTTCTTCTTTGTTGAATCAACTTATTCTTCATGACGAACTGGAGATGTGTTGGTAGTAGGGATGTCCTCATCAGTGATCACTCGCACCAGCAGAATCAACATACTCTCAGAGTTCGGGTGCTCCCTCACCCTGAAGACGGTGAAGCATTCGAGTGACCACTCGCAAAATACTCAACAAGTATTCGACAGTATGATCCACTCGTGCACTCTATGAAATTCCGAGTGGGTGCTTTCTTATTTTCCTCGCCTGAGTCCATTACAAACTCCGTGAGTGACTGCTAAAAAATCTCACTTGATTGTTTACTCCAAGTGGGTGCATCGCTAACTAGGCTCTGTGCCTCTAGAAAAACAATTATGCCTGGGCTACGACACACTGTACCCAGATGCCACGCAAGCTTAGCGTGTAGGTAAGTCCCCGCTGCGGAGAACGGCCGGGCCGGGACTTGCCGCAGAACGGTTTCACTCCCGACCTTTTCCATGTGCTCGCATGATAGAAAGAGCCGAGCGGACGTGCTTACGCTATGTGCTTAGACTGGCAGCAATTGATCCTATAAGACCTGCAGCGGCATGACTTTGCTTGACACCGGTCGTTCCAAGTTCATGTCGAGGGACGTGAGCTTGATTGGGCTACTGCGGTATTTGCCACTAGCGCAATTCACCAAGGCTCGACCAGTTGACTCCTTGGGCCCTTTCAGCTTAGCAATCCCTCGAAACGAATATTGTCATGGCTCAAAACTTCCAGCGACCCGTGGAAATGCCGCGCCTACAAACGATAAAGCATGGATGAATTCGAGTCCCCAGGCACTCGGGGGCTACTGACGAGGGGGTGACACCACGACTCCCGAATATGAGGCTACCTGGTGCGTATGAAGACAGAAGGCCCGCTGGGAAGCTATGAAGAGCCCACGATTGGCTCAACCAGGCACCGACGTAGAAGTCTGTGACTAGTATGGAAGGCACAACTTGGCGTACAAGGCAAGAGTAGAACTTGGAAACTATCTTTGTAACCTAGTACGGACTCCCCGAGACCTAGCCTAGTATATAAAGGCTGGGATGGGAGACGTCCAGGACAATCCAATACGCATCTACTCATGTAGCCTTGCGAGAACTCGCCTTGGCCTCCACTGTAATCGCCCCATCATGCAATAATATCGAGCAGGAAGTGCTTCTCCTGTTAGGCGACGAGTATCGTCCAACCTGTGCCTTCTCTATGACTAACCCAGGGTCCCTGGCCATCGGATTTTCCTGTGCTAATCCCCGTCACACCACTTTCTAGGGTTTCCCCTAAGCCAAAATTGCAGCCACCCCCCTGAAAAATTCCACAAAATTTTCCCTCTAGCCCCCATTCCCGAAATCCTAGCCCAAACCCTCGATCTAGACCGTCAGATCCAGATCGGAGGGCTCCCAGCCGTCCACGTGGCCTCCACAGCAAACCCTAGCTGCCCGAGCTCCACCTCCTCCGATGGAAGCCGCTGCCGCCCTGGACTCCGGCGGCGCCGCCGTCCCCGTGGAGGCCCGCCGTCGGCCGGCAGCCATGCTGCCCCCGCGCCCGCTCCTCTCCTCTCCCTTTCCTCTTCTCTTTCTCCTCCCCTCACCTTGCTCCCTCTCCTTCCCCCGTGCAGTAGCCGCCGGTGCCATGGAGATGGCCGAGGAGCTCGAGGTCGCCGCCCGGACCTTGCCTCGCCGTCCCGGAGCGCACCGGCGACCAACTCCGGCTGCCGCAAACCCCTGCGTGCTCGACGCCGCCGCGCCTCTCCAACCCCCTCGCCCCCTCGCCGCGCCGCTCATCGACGTTGACCGCGGCGGCAGCCGCCAGCCAGTTCAGGAGGATCCGATCAGCTCCAGCCGCCAGCCGCCGCCGCGGGTGGGCTGGCCCAGGCCACCGCGGCCCATCCTCCACGCGCCCGCCAGGCCCAGCTCCCCTCCAGGCCCAAGTCGACCGAACGACCAGCCAGGCTAGATGGGCCAGAAATTGGCCCATGGTGAGAATCGGCCCGAGCCTATTTTTTTTCTGAGAACCTGCGAATTTTGGCTAAGTCTGGAATATTTGTACTGCTGAAGCTGTTTTGCGATTAGAATTGCGATAAAACCGTAGCCCGAATGACGTTGCGCCCAAAAGGAAAATTGTTTAGAATTGTGTGTAATTCAATCCATCTTTTGTGAACATTTTGATTTGAGGCCATCTTGATGTTGTTAATCACTGTTGAAGTGGGCATCAAACTGTCAACTGCTACTAATTTCTGTTATGTGTTGCTGCTGATGTTTTATTGCAAGTTTGATTGATGATTGTGACACATCCATGAGGCCTATTGCATTGATTCTTGTTGTATACAGTTAAGCATCATGTCTACTTCCATTATATGTATTGCATTGTCATGTTTACATTCCTTGTCATAGTTATGTTTAGCTCCAAAGTTGCTATGCCACTGTTTTTGACAGCCACCTCTGTTTTTCTCTAAGTCTATAACTTTCCGATGCCATGTTGCATGCTTAATATCTTTTGATCTGTTATGCCTATGACCTTGATTCTTGTTTCTACCTGATCACCATCTTGTCTATTTCATGCTCATATATTGCTATGTCATGTTGCTGCACTTTTGCATATATTTTTTCTCCTCTTTATACAGCATGAATATAACAGTTTCTGCCATGTTTTCCTGATTTTCACTAAGTCCTTGACCAGTAATGTTGTATAGCTTTTTGTGTTGCTTATAACTAGTGATCCATGATGTCTTTTTGCATGATTTATTTTGCCATGCCTTCCCTGCCATGTCTGCTTTAGTTGCATATCATTTGTGAGCATGTTTGCATTCATTATCCTGTTTATGCATTGCTCTAAAGTGTGCTTCCTGATGTTGGCAGATTGTGTTCCAAACTTGTTTTGATTGTATCTTCTTAACCGTAACTCCGTTTGGAGTGTTTTTTACAGGTAACTTGATTAGTTTTTCGTGTACTTTGTGTTTTTTTTTCTGTTGTTAACCAACCTAAAATATGGTTTAGGGCAGAACAGTACCAATTACTTAAATCGTTGTGGGGTACTTGGTGTTATGTCATGTTTAGGAGTTTGCCCCACCTAAATTGACTAGCATAGATAGTTTACTTTGTGCTTCACCTCTCGTCATGTTTGTGTGCTATGCCATGCTTGAGTGAGTTGCCATGTTAACAACCTTTGTTGATCACCTGTAGCTAAACAATTTGAACCATCGTAAACGTGCGGTATCGTCGTGTGTGACGAGTACTCCACTTAACCTGTTAGTAACCGCTCTCGACGGTAGGTGCGATGTCTCGTGTTGCCTTCTTGTTGATGCTTGCTCGTGTTTGCTTCGTAGTAATAGATGCTTGCTCGTTGATTGCTTTCCATTGTTTATCGTCTTCTCTGCTTCCGCGGGTACCTTCGGAGACGATGCGAGCTTGCGATCAACTAAAACTTCGGAACCCGACTTATCAACAGGCAAGGACTATACATTACTTATGATCCATTCTATTTCAACCAGCGGTTTGCATGCTAGTCTAGGATAGGTTCGATGTTTGATCCTATCACATGTTTACAGCCTCTTTCAAACCGATACAGCCATGTCCCCTCCCAGCAAACCATGTACTACTATGTTACTATTGCTCGTTGCTCAGCGCCCTGCTTAGTATGCATGCTTAGGATGCTACAATGTTACCTCCTATTACTCCTTGGTTTAGGATATCACATTATTATATTGTTGTTGATGATATGATTATTATAATGTTGACTCTACTCGACGAAGGATGGAAGGTCTAGGCTATCCCGCCCTGATGCTTTGTTCCATTCGAGTCGCTCCTAGCGTGTGGGATTTTATGGGGTCCCCTTTTCTTACCTACCTAACTTCAAACATTTCTAGTGGTGGCCCAAGCTGATTTACCATTTGAAAACATGCATATATGTCTGTCGGGTCGCTCCTAGCAGATATCCTTTAAAATAACTTGGGCCAGCGGAGACAAGTTTTCTCTTGTTGGTCCACCAAAGGGAGCTAGGGGGCTGCCCACATTAGTTTGGGTATCTAACCCGGCCTCATCCAGACGGTAGAGACCAGTTCGAGAGCGCGGCCGGCTTTTGAGCTGGATGTCGACTCACCGGGGCCACCCGGATTTGTGTGTTGTTAGTTAGAGGGGCCTGTCGTACCGGATCTCCCGGAACTTAATCATAAAATTGTTGCCTATGATGGGTAGCAACTGAGAGAGATAGGCGTGCGTGCGGAGCCTTGTAATGGGAAGTTGGTACACCCCTGCAGTGTTAAATCTTTTCGAGAAGCCGTGTCCACGGTTATGGACGACTTGACACCTACTCCTTGTTCATAGACAACAACAACTAAGATAATCTTAATATAACTTGATCAATGTGTGTGTGCCTTGACTGCTTCTTCTTCGGCGGGATGCGAAGAGGAGGACAAGAATAGGATAGGTGTTATGCTTGCGTAAGTAGGTGGATAGCAGACTTGTTGGAGGTGATTCCTCATCGAATGCTTGGCTTCTTATCTTACTCTCTAGATCATTAGCCACTTCATAAATGCTAGTGCGGCAGCAACCTCACCACTTACCCCATCCGTACCGTAAACTACTAGTTGTCCTAGAATGACGAGTGATGAAGTCCTTGTTGGGTCAGATGACCACTACAGTTGGATGTTGAGTACTTCTGTACTCATGATACTACCTCCAAACTCTTTTCAGGGTTCTTGATTGACAACAGGTATGGTGATCGACGTTTCATGTGGAGACTCAACGACGACTAGTTAGGCGGATCCCGGCGGAGGGCCTGGACCCGTGTGGTTATGGGGATCGATGATTTTCTCTTTGCCACTAGGCATTTGATTGTAGTCTATACTCAGACATGTATCTTCCGCTGTTGTATTGTATTAACTAAGTTGTATGCCGATTGTATGAGGTGTTGTATCCTTGTAGTTGACACCGGCGAGTTTCCTTCTTCCTAATGATGGTGGTTCGAGCGTCTTCGTTGCAGCAATCCTCCAGGCGAGTACGCTGATCCGGGGATCCACAGTGCCCGGATGATGCCACAGAAGCTGATGAGGACATGACTACCATAGTTACAGCCACAACCCCTGCTAATATACCTACTGGACCAATTACTAGAGATCGTGCACACCAATTAAATTATCAGGTACTTTCGCTTCTTGGTAATGTTTCTAATGTTCATGTGAATATGATGCTGCCTAACGTCGATATATTTCTGTTGCTGACAAATGAAGGACCTAGCATGGACAAGAAGGATGAGCATTGGAGCATGTTCAAGCATGAAGATGATGAGGACATAATTATCATGGATATGACCATTAATTCCTCTATATTTGATCAAGAAATGAAGTCAATACAAAGGGACATGATTGTGTGCTGTACAAGAAGTTATTTCACGTCACTTTTGGCCCAAGAGAAGATAGAGACCAAGTCTTTCACGTCATGGACTCAGATTCGGACTGCAGAGTTATACCCAACTTCAAACAGCCGCCGTTTCTACATACGAACTCCAAATTGGGTGATTTTTTTTTCTGGTGATAGCTTATCTCGTCTAGTTTCCAACGCAATTGGTTTCACCTTCAAATTCCTTCGGAGCGTGGAGATATTGAGAAAACGGTGCGACCCAGCGGTAGAATCCGAATCAAAGTCCAACTCAATAGGTGTTGCATCACCTCCACATGGGCCCAAGTGCCTTGTACGACCTAGGTTTAGTTTTAGGACTCCTTGGGACGTCCTTCCACCCCCTTGGCCTCCACCCTTTAGTCCTATATAAGTAGATCAACCCCTAGGGTTTTTCTTTGGATTTCTTTTAGTTAAAAAGACTGCTTAGCTAATTGCTGCATCTTCGTGTACTCGGTTTGTGTCCAACGACCAGATCAAGACCGCTTTCGGAATCCCAACTTTATTCATACTTCATCTACATATTCGCAATATTCAGATTGCTTTATCATAGTTCTTGCTTGTTCTTCGATTGCTTGCAGGCACTAGACCTTCGTGGTCAGGTTGATCGTGCTCCGACGTGGTCAATAACCTCCGGAGATTGGTTTAGCGATTGCTAAGGCGCGACGTTGTTGCACGTTCGTAGTCGGATCGTCAGAGTCGTCTCCACCAAATCGATAGTTATCTCTCATCGAAAGATCGGGACACCCCGCCTCTATCAAGTGGTATCAGTTTTCAGGTTGCTCGATGAGAATTCCACATCCATATATTAGATCTGTTTTTTATCACCTATCATCCACACAAAAAGCCATAAAAATAGGATTAGATCATCATATCCAAACCAATCTGAGACTTCGCAATTTTCTTTTCGGTGCTTTGCTTTATTGAATTATCGGTTGCATCGTCGTGTTCAGTTGCTGGTCTTAGTATCTAGTCCTTTAGAGTTTCGAGTTCTGTTCACGTTAGTCACCGCCGCCGCTGCACCATCATCCCATCCGCTGCCTACTTCTACCATCCACCATAGAAAAAGAGAGAAAAAGAGTTGAAAAAAGAGAGAAAAAAGAAAAAGGAAAAAAAAAGAAAGAAAAAAGGAAAAAAGAGAAAAAAGAAGAAAATTTTCGGATCTATCTCTAGTTGAACTCGTATTTGAAATCTCGTCGGAATCAGTTTTGAGCAGTGTCCACTAAAACGGGCATAACTTTGTCATCCGAAGTCCGTTTTGGCTCCACGAGTACTCAAATTAAAGATATTTCCGAGCCGCTTCTAAATAGTTCTGGAGCTAGTGTGTTATTTAAAACTCCAGATCGGCTTCTAAGACGGACTTTTTGACCTCTAAAGTTTCCGAACACAGTTTTTGTCAGATTTCGGGCTGATTCTCAATTTTTTTGACACCTCATCCGAACTCTAAATTGAGTGATTCTTATTGCGTCGAAAAGCTTAAGTCAGTGCCCTATTGGAGGAAAAATATCAGAAAAATTAGCAAATATATTTCAGAGGAAAGTTGTAGCGAGGATATTGGTGTATCTTGATTTGGAGCCTATTTTCACCATTATCTTTGCTCTGTTGATGATCTTCAGTTATATCTTGCTATTCAGAGCTACTTCATATCATTCGTTGCTGCTAGTTGTGCTATGCCGTGACCACATTAGTGTTCTAGGCTCGCGTCTCTAGTCCGGTCTAGACTAGGACCAGCACAGTATCGTCGTTGAGCGTTAATTCAATTTTGCATCTCTGAATTGATTATTGCTGATATTTTTGCCACCATATTAAAGCCTTCCAAGCTCCACATATTTCTACATCGTGTATACGTGCGTTCACCTGGCAATCGCTCTACTTAATCTTTGGAGTTCTTTGACACCGTTGGTTGCCGATCACCACCTGCTGCATGGTAAGAACTAGTAAGACATTGATATTTGCCATCCTGTGAGCGTTTTACCACCACATCCTAGTAGTTCATAGGGACATATACTTGTGATTTGTTTCTTGTTTTCTACTAATCATGGCAGGTTCTGGAGTTAGATCTTCTTAGGCGGCAACGATAGTTGGAGATTTGCCACCACCTACAACTACACAACAGTCACTGCAAAAGGTAAACACACATAAGCATGCACATGATCAGTTTATTGTTTCTATACCACACTTTCATGGACGTCTAAGACCTGATTTATACATTGAGTGGGAGTTTGAAATAAATGATATATTTGTTTCCCATAATTTTCTTGAGCATAAGAAAGTAAAAACTGCAATTAGTGCTTTCAAAGATTTTGCTTCTATTTGGTGGAATGAATATTGTAGTTTATATCCTGATTATATACCTAATACTTGGAATGATCTCAAACTTGCTATGCGATATAGATTCGTTCCCTCTTATTATACTCGTGACAAGGTTAGGAAATTAAAAAATTTAAAACAAGGTACTAAAACTGTTTCAGAATATTATGATGCTTTCGAAACTACTTTCTTGCATTCTTTTTTAGAGGAAAGTGAAGAATATTTCATGGACATATTTTGGGAAGGTTTAAACCGTGACATTCAGGATATCCTAATTCATGAAAAGTGTTATCCTATGGATCGTTTGTTTCGTCTTACTTGTAAAGCTGAACAGGAAATCGACAGACGTGTTGCCCAGAAGATGAACAAGCGGAATGTGCAAATACCACAAGTTGAGAAGGTTGTTCCTCTATGGTCTATGAGCACTTCCATAACCACATCAATTGTCGTAAGCACTCCTCCAATATCTGATCTATCATCACAAAAAGGTAATGACAAAGGTATGGATCTTTCCCCTCCACATGAGAACCTTGCTGATTTAAAAGCAACATGTGTTGAGCTATCCAGTAGTTTCATCACACAACCAATTTTCGAGAATGTCATAACTTCACATGAAGATGTTGCTTGCCTAATAGACTTGAATACATCATGTCTTGAGTTACCTGTTGATTTGAGCACACCATCTATTTTGGATAATCATGTTACTATTATGAAACTGCCAATGCTTAATCATTTTGATATGACCTCTAATCTTGGTGATGATTCTGCGTCGAATGACTTGTTGCATGACTACTTAGTTAAGCCTGTTGTAGCATGTCCTTCGAAAAACATTAATGTTTCTTCACCGGTATTGGGATGGTTTAATGATGAGCATTGTACATCTTTAGATATGAATAAGAGCTTCACTTATATATGCAAACTGAGTTGCAATACTTTCATGTCGTTTATGTATTGTGATGATCATATATGTTTATATTTCACGACATACGAAAGTTACTCATATATACATGTGTTACATGTCCAAAAACTAAGGGAAGTAAGAATGGATGACATATATATATACAACATGTACACCTTGTCTCTTTTGTTAGCCACATTTCAGATTAAGAAACGCCGGGGACGGCTTTATTTTCAAGAAGGGGAGGATGATGAGGACATGACTACCATAGTTACAGCCACAACCCCTGCTAATATACCTACTGGAGCAATTACTAGAGATCGTGCACACCAATTAAATTATCAGGTACTTTTGCTTCTTGGTAATGTTTCTAATGTTCATGTGAATATGATGCTGCCTAACGTCGATATATTTCTGTTGCTGACAAATGAAGGACCTAGCATGGACAAGAAGGATGAGCATTGGAGCATGTTCAAGCATGAAGATGATGAGGACATAATTTTCATGGATATGACCATTAATTCCTCTATATTTGATCAAGAAATGAAGTCGATACAAAGGGACATGATTGTGTGCTGTACAAGAAGTTATTTCACGTCACTTTTGGCCCAAGAGAAGATAGAGACCAAGTCTTTCACGTCATGGACTCAGATTCGGACTGCAGAGTTATACCCAACTTCAAACAGCCGCCGTTTCTACATACAAACTCCAAATTGGGTGATTCTTTTTTCTGGTGATAGCTTATCTCGTCTAGTTTCCAACGCAATTGGTTTGACCTTCAAATTCCTTCGGAGCGTGGAGATATTGAGAAAACGGTGCGACCCAGCAGTAGAATCCGAATCAAAGTCCAACTCAATAGGTGTTGCATCACCTCCACATGGGCCCAAGTGCCTTGTACGACCTAGGTTTAGTTTTAGGACTCCTTGGGACGTCCTTCCACCCCCTTGGCCTCCACCCTTTAGTCCTATATAAGTAGATCAACCCCTAGGGTTTTTCTTTGGATTTCTTTTAGTTAAAAAGACTGCTTAGCTAATTGCTGCATCTTCGTGTACTCGGTTTGTGTCCAACGACCAGATCAAGACCGCTTTCGGAATCCCAACTTTATTCATACTTCATCTACATATTCGCAATATTCAGATTGCTTTATCATAGTTCTTGCTTGTTCTTCGATTGCTTGCAGGCACTAGACCTTCGTGGTCAGGTTGATCGTGCTCCGACGTGGTCAATAACCTCCGGAGATTGGTTTAGCGATTGCTAAGGCGCGACGTTGTTGCACGTTCGTAGTCGGATCGTCAGAGTCGTCTCCACCAAATCGATAGTTATCTCTCATCGAAAGATCGGGACACCCCGCCTCTATCAGAAGCTGCACCAGGAGATCTGGCCCATTGAGGAGCGGTCGGGCGGATGGAGGGGTCGCGACAGCGCTCATCTCAGGGATGGTCATGTCGACGCCCATGCCAGGGGGAGTGCATATTATTCCCTTCGTAACCGGAACACCCTCCCCGATAAGGTCCTTCCCACTTGGAAGACAACTTGTTTAGACCCCTCCTGGACTGTAGCCGATGGAGGACAAGGTCACCTTCCTCAAGTTCTCGGGAGCGGACGTGGAAACTCTGATAGCGGCGTAGTCCTTGCTGGTACCTCCCACGCGTGTAGCGTCCCGAGTACGTACTTCCTCGGCAACGACGGCATCTCCTTCTCGGAGTTGCTGTTGTCCGTCTTCATCGAAGGCGCGGACTCGAGGAGACCTGTATCTGTGTTCTTTAGGGAGCACCGCCTCCGCTCCGTAAATGAGAGCGAAGCGCGTCTCATTTGTGGCTCGATTGGGTGTTGTCCTCATTTACCATAGAACAGCTGGGAGTTCATCCACCCACCACTTTCCACACTTTTTGATCCGCTGGACGGTACGGGTCCGGAGACGTCGGAGTACTTCCGAATTGGCACTCTCCACCTGGTTGTTGCTCCTCTGATGTGCCACTGAAGCGAAACAATGTGGTGCCCATTTACTCACAGTACTCGAGCAAGGCCTGACTTGTGAACTGGGTGCCGTTGTCCGTGATGATCCGGTTAGGAACTCCGAAACGACACACCAGGCTTCTTATAAACTTGATGGCCGATTGCGCCATGGTCTTGCGAAGTGGCTCCACTTCTGGCCACTTGGTGAATTTGTCGATGGCGACGTAGAGGAACTCATACCCTCTGGTAGCACGGGGGAATGGGCCCAATATGTCCAATCCCCAGACCGCAAAGGGACATGACAGAGGGATGGTTTTGAGAGCTTGTGCTGGTTGATGAACAGCCTTGGCGTGGAATAGGCAGGCGTCACAAGTGTTGACAAGGTCCATGGCGTCGTTCAAGGCGGTAAGCTAATAGAACCCTTTCCGGAAAGCTTTGCCGACCAGGGCCCAAGAACCAATGTGGGCGCCGCATGTTCCTTCGTGGTCCGGATGAGAGCAGCTTCTTGCCTTCGTCTGTGGGGATGCACAGTAGCTTCACACCATTAGGACGCTTGCAGTACAAGATCTCATCAAGTAGGAGGTACATCGATGATTGACGTGCGACCCGCTCGGCGTCCTTCCGGTTCCTTGGTAGCTATCCGTTCTTCAGGTAGTCGCCATTCATGCTGAAGGACTTCAACATCAAGACATCCTCGTCCAGGTAACGGGACAGAAGGAAGTCCCCGCGGTCCAGCTAGTGGCCACAGACAAAGACATTCCACCCATCCGACAAGAAGAAATCACCGGTGGTCGCCTGGTGGGTCTCCACCTTCACTGCATCGCCTCCGGATTCCTCTCTCCGTAAACGTCTTCGCCGTGATACCACGTCCTTGGCTTGCCCTTGTTCTGGTAGCCACCTCGTCCCCCGCGTTCTGGTAGTCTTCCTTTCGGTGTCCTTCTTGGAATAGAAGGTCGCCATGTCTTCTTGTAGCTTGATGACGGAGCGGCACTCGGACATGTCGTGCTTGTTGGTCTTATGTATCTTGAAGTATGGCGATGGGGTGGTGTCAATGGAGGCAACCACGATGTCGATGGAGGGTGGTTGCGGAGCGGCCCCGTTGCCCTCCATGGTGAACACGGCTTGGTGTACGCGTTTACGGGCCCCGGGCTCCCCGTAAGGATGGTTCCTTCCGGAAGGAGCTTGAGCCACAGCGCGTCTTCCGGCATCTCGATTAATAGGCAGGACCACCTATTCGACGAGGGAGACCTTGTCGGCGAGCTCGAACAGGGCGGTGATAGTCTTGATGGACCGGGTACTCATCTTCTCCAGCATGCGCGGGTTCTTGACATTGGCATGAAAGGTGGCGATGATTCTGACCTCATGCGCGTTGGGGATGCAATGCTGCATCTGGGTGAATCTTTGGACGAACTTCCGGATGGGTTCGCCGTCCTTCCGCACTACTCAGCGTAAGTCTAACGATTTTTGGAGGTTGGACCCCTCCGGTAAACGCGATGACAAACTTTTCACAGAGTTCCGCCCACGAGCTGATGGAGTTGGCCAGGAGATGCATCATCCACCGGCGAACATTGTCCTTGAGCTTCATGGGAAAGTACTTGGCCTTCACTTTGTCGTCTCCCCCCCCCCCCCCCCCGCGATCTCCAAATCAGTGTTGTACGTACGGATGAACTCGTCGGCGTATGTCTTTCCACTAGACGCCGCGAAGATCTTAGGTGAAGTCTACGCACACGGTGATGTAGTCGCTTTCACTGGCAAGGATCCTCTCCCGGACAGCATCGATGGGAGGAACCCGAGCGTCAAAACGCCGGCGAGTTTCCTTCTGCCTAATGATGGTGGTTCGAGTGTCTTCGTGGCGGCGATCCTCCAGGCAAGTACGCTGATCCGGGGATCCACGGTTCCCGGATGATTCCACAGAAGCAGCACCAGGAGATCCGACCCATCAAGGAGCGGTCTGGCGAACGGCGGGGTCGCGGCAGCACTCATCTCGGGGATGGTCTTATTGACGCCCATGCCGGGGGAAGTGCACAGTGTTCCCTTCGTAACCGGAACCCCCTCCTCGATAAGGGCCTTCCCACTTTGGAGACAGCTTGTTTAGACCCATCCTGGACTGTACCCGACGGAGGAGAAGGTCGCCTTCCTCAAGTTCTTGGGAACTGACGTGGAGGCTATGTGATGAGGACATCCCTACTAATGTTACACCCATACCCTCACCAACTACACATACTGGACCAGTTACTAGAGCACGTGCACGTCAACTAAATTATCAGGTACTTTCGTTTCTTGCGAATCCTTCTATTTTTCATGAACATATGATGCTGCCTAAATTAGATACTTTTGTTTTGGTTATGAATGAAGGACCTAGCATGGACAAGAAGGATGGTCATTGGAGCGGGATCAAGAATGGAGAAGAAGGTGCGCGCGGGGGAAAGTACAGTGGAGCTTCCAGTGGGGATTTTCGCACGTTGAAGCCACCATAAGGCATGCATGAAGGCTTGGACGAAATACACGAGATGCCACTTCATTATTTTCGTCCAAGAGCAATTATAGGTGTTGCGTCACCTTAATATTGGGCTGGGCCCATGTAATTTCGAAATACCACATTATAGGCTGTTTTTAGAGTCCGTATGTGTGGGGAAACCGAGTTAGGGTTGTTTTCGGACCCCACCTCCAAGGGGTCACGAAAATCCCCTCTGTTCCCCCATATATACAGCCCTTAGGGCGTCGTTTAGACTTGGGTTTTAATTAGATATAAGTTAGCCATAGCCGCAACTTCGAGCTCTTCGTTTGTGTCATCCGACCAGGCCAAGACCTCATTGGAACCCCAACTTTCGTAATCATTCATCTTATATTCGCAATATCCAGATTGCAATTCTTAGTTCTTGCTTGTTCTTCGATTGCTTGCAGGAATTAGACCTTCGTGGTCAGGTTGATCGTGCATCCGCGGGATCAATAACCTCTCGGAGTTGGTTTAGCGATCGCTAAGGCGCAACGTCTTCGCACGTTCGTAGTCGGATCGTGAAAGTCGCCTCCACCATAATCGATCTCCACCATCTCATCGAAACATCGGGACACCTTCGCCTCTATCAAGTGGTATCAGATTTCCAGGTTGCTCGGTGAGATTTACCAGTTTTCGTAGTCTAGATTGGTTCTGTTCTTCATACCTACAGTCCACGAAAAAGCCAACAAAAAAAATTAGGGTTAGATCATCACGTCCCAAAACAGTCCGAGCCTTTGTCCAGTTTTCTTTACAGTAGTTTGCATTGTTGAATTTGCGGTTGCATCGTTGTGTCGAGTTGCTGATCTTAGCGTCTAGTTACCTTAGAGTTTCGAGTTCTGATCACAGTTTTGTCACGCCGCCGCCGAACAGTAGTACACCACCACGTTCCGCCAATCCGAGTCCAGATACACCACCACGTTCCGCCAAGCAGAGTCCATACACACCACCACAACCTACCGATCCGAGTCGAGTTCCATCACCCGTTCGGTTTGTGATATCTCCGTAGCCAGAATAGTTGAGTTGATTAGAGTCGGATTTCACCAATCTTTTGTCGTACGTAGAAGAGGGTGATTTCCAAAAAAAAAAAAAAAAAAAAAAAAAAGAAGAGAGAAAAAAAAATTCAGAGTGTGCTTCACAGTTGTTACGTGCCGCGCCGTGCTTTCGTTGGTGTTTTAGGCTCGCGTCTCTAGTACGGTCTAGCCTAGGATCAGCACAGTACCGACGTTGGGTGTTTATTCAGCTTTGCATCTCTGTTTTGATTACTGTTGAGTTTTTCCTACCATACTTGTCAGCCTTCCTACAGCTCCACATATATTCTACATCGTGCGTTTTGACACCGCCTGGCCATCGCTCTACCACATCTCTGAGAGTTTTGACCCGTTGGTTGTACATCACCACCTGCTGCTAGGTAAGAATCGGTAAGAACGTAAGAAAAGCTTGACGGATTTGTGCTTTCCACCACCCCACATCCATCCCATTAGTAGCAGTAGGATCATATTCCGGTGTGTTTTCTATTTCTGCTAACCATGCCAGGATCACATGATGAAGTGGCGCGGGATGCACCCGATTGGGAGAACAAGACAAACAAGGAGCTACATGATAAATTTGCACGTATGATGTCTCAACAGGTGCAGGACATCGAGACCAGTTTTACAGAGGCGATTGATGGCGTGGAGAAGATGATCGACACCAAGCTCGACGCCAAGTTTACTGAGTTGATCGCACGCCTACCTTCAGCACAGCCACAGCCACCGCCACTACCACGTGCACGACGTATTCTGTTTCCGCGTGGACAAGCTGCTGGTATTGGTGCTCCTCCTGCTGCTGCAGTTGCTGCTACTGCTGCTGCTGCTGCTTCTGACGTCGGCCTGGACGACAACTACGAGGGTGATTACGAGGAGGAGGTGGAACAGGAAGCGGCCTATGAGCAGCCAGCTGGACGTCCACGTCCCAACATTCGCCACGGTCGACACCAACCACCCCCTCAGGTACGCGATGATGAACATGTGCCTAAACTTAAATTGAATCTTAAGCCGTTTGAGGGTAGATATATTCCTGATGCTTATCTTACTTGGGAGTTAGAAACTGAACAACGTTTTACATGTTTACAATATCCTGAGAATAGACGTGTTACTGCTGCTGTTTGTGAATTCACGGGCTTTGCATCTATTTGGTGGTCTGAACATTGTAGATTGCATGCTAATAATATTCCAACTACTTGGGCTGCTTTAAAAGATGCTATGCGTACTCGCTGGGTTCCCCCTTATTATCAACGTGAATTGTTACAAAAATTACAGCGTTTGAGACAAGGAAAAAATTCTGTAGAGGAATATTATCAAGAATTACAAACTGGATTGATTAGATGTGGCCTAGTAGAGGATAATGAAGCTATGCTTGCACGTTTTATGGGTGGCTTAAACAGGGAGATACAAACTATTCTAGAATACAAGGACTTTGCTACTATCACTCGTTTGTTTCATCTTGCTTGTAAAGCTGAACGTGAAGTGCAGGATCGACAGGCCGCTACGAGACCTAACTTTTCTGCAGGACGAAATACATCATGGACATCGCGTGGAGCTTCTACATCCACACGTCCTGCTGCGCCACCATCTACTTCAGCCGCTCATTCTTACAGGGAGCCACCAAAACAGCCAGCGCCACCATTCAAGGGTGCACAGAGTGGTCCAGCAGCGAGTTCTTCTTCATCCATGGCGTCCACAGGGCAAGCACGAGATCGTGATATTAAATGTCGCAGGTGCCAAGGTGGAGGTCACTTCGCAAAAGACTGTGCCTCCAAGCGTGTGATGACTATTACGGCGGATGGTGGGTATGAGTCAGCGAGTGACTATGATGAGGAGACTCTAGTTCTCATTGCTCATGAGGAACAGGGTGCCCATGATGATGCTCATGATATAGAGTATATGACTCCTGATGATGCAGATAAATATGCTAGTTTGGTTGCTCAACGTGTATTAAGTGTGCAGGTAACGAAGGCCGAGCAAAACCAGAGGCATAATTTGTTCCACACAAAGGGAGTAGTGAAAGAACGTTCGGTTCGCATCATCTTGACGGAGGGAGTTGCAACAACTTGGCTAGCATGGAGTTGGTGGAGAAGCTATCTCTCACCACAAGACCACACCCCCATCCGTACTATATTCAGTGGTTTAACAATAGTGGTAAGATTAAGGTAACGCGTTCTGTTCGTGTGCACTTTAGCATTGCTGCATATGCTGATTATGTTGATTGTGATGTAGTACCCATGCAAGCATGCTCTCTTTTACTTGGTAGACCATGGCAATTTGATAGGAATGTTGTACACCATGGTAGGACAAATCAGTTTACTCTAGTTCATCAGGATAAAAATATTGCTTTACTTCCTATGTCTCCTGAACAAATTGTGAAAGATGATCTTGCTAGAGCTAGTAAAGCAAAACAGGAGAAAAATAAGAGTGAGAATGAGATAGCAGCCAAAGAATTTGAGCAACAACATAAGACTAATAGCAAATCTTCTTCTGCTGTTTCTAATGAAATTAAATTGACTAGTCCAACTTTGCTTGCTACTAAGGTTGATATTTCAGATTTGGATGTTAGTCAATATGTGTGCTATGCTTTTGTGTGCAAAGAAGCTTTGTTTTCATTTGAGGAATTGCCTCCTTCTTTGCCTCCTGTTGTCACTGACCTTTTGCAGGAGTTTATTGACGTCTTTCCACAAGACGTACCACCGGGATTACCACCTATTCGAGGGATTGAGCATCAGATTGACTTAATTCCCGGTGCTTCGTTGCCCAACCGTGCGCCATACCGTACCAATCCGGAGGAGACGAAGGAGATTCAGCGTCAAGTACAAGAGCTACTCGACAAAGGTTACATACGTGAGTCCCTTAGTCCTTGTGCTGTTCCTGTTATATTAGTGCCTAAAAAGGATGGAACATGGCGTATGTGTGTTGATTGTCGAGCCATTCATAATATTACTATTCGTTATCGTCATCCTATTCCTAGGTTAGATGATATGCTTGATGAATTAAGTGGCTCTACCATGTTTTCCAAAGTTGATTTGCGTAGTGGATACCATCAAATTCGCATGAAATTAGGAGATGAATGGAAAACGGCTTTTAAAACTAAGTTTGGATTATATGAGTGGTTAGTCATGCCTTTTGGGTTAACTAATGCACCTAGCACTTTCATGAGATTAATGAACGAGGTTTTACGTGCTTTCATTGGACGATTTGTGGTAGTCTATTTTGATGATATACTGATTTATAGCAAATCTTTGGAGGAACATTTGGATCATTTACGTGCTGTTTTTATTGCTCTACGTAATGCACGTTTATTTGGTAACCTTGGGAAGTGCACCTTTTGAACCGACCGAGTCTCGTTTCTTGGCTATGTTGTTACTCCACAGGGTATTGAAGTTGATAAAGCCAAGATCGAGGCGATTGAGAGTTGGCCGCAGCCCAAAACGGTCACACAAGTGAGGAGTTTTCTTGGCCTCGCTGGATTCTATAGGCGTTTTGTGAGAGATTTCAGCACCATTGCTGCCCCTCTCAATGAGCTTACACGCAAGGATGTGCCTTTTACTTTGGGTACCGCACAGGAAGAAGCTTTCACAGTATTGAAAGATAAGTTAACACATGCTCCTTTGCTCCAACTTCCTGATTTTAATAAGACTTTTGAGCTTGAATGCGATGCTAGTGGGATTGGTTTGGGAGGTGTGTTATTACAAGATGCTAAACCTGTTGCATACTTTTCTGAAAAATTGAGTGGGCCTAGTCTGAACTATTCTACTTATGATAAGGAATTATATGCTCTTGTTCGGACATTAGAAACTTGGCAACATTATTTATGGCCCAAAGAATTTGTTATACATTCTGATCATGAATCTTTGAAACACATAAGAAGTCAAGCAAAACTTAATCGTAGACATGCTAAGTGGGTTGAATTTATTGAGACTTTCCCTTATGTCATTAAACACAAGAAGGGGAAAGATAATATTATTGCTGATGCTTTGTCTCGTCGTTATACTATGCTTTCACAACATGACTTCAAGATATTCGGTTTAGAGACAATCAAAGAACAATATGCAAATGATGCGGAATTTAAAGATGTATTGCAGAATTGTAGAGAGGGTAGAACATGGAACAAGTTTGTGCTTAATGATGGATTTGTGTTCCGTTCTAACAAGCTATGCATTCCAGCTAGCTCTATTCGTCTTTTGTTGTTGCAGGAGGCGCATGGAGGAGGATTAATGGGACATTTTTGCGTGAAAAAGACGGAGGACGTACTTGCTACACATTTCTTTTGGCCAAAGATGAGACGGGATGTTGAGCGTTTTGTTGCTCGCTGCACTACATGTCAAAAAGCTAAGTCACGACTCAATCCTCATGGTTTATACATGCCTTTACCTGTACCTAGTGTTCCGTGGGAGGACATATCCATGGACTTTGTTTTAGGCTTGCCTCGAACAAAGAAGGGGAGGGATAGCATATTTGTTGTCGTGGATAGATTTTCTAAGATGGCACATTTTATACCATGTCATAAAAGCGATGATGCTGCTAATGTTGCTGATTTATTCTTTGGAGAGATTATTCGTTTACATGGTGTGCCCAATACTATTGTCTCGGATCGTGATACTAAGTTTCTTAGCCATTTTTGGAGATGCTTATGGGCTAAGTTGGGGACTAAACTACTTTTTAGTACTACATGTCATCCCCAAACTGATGGACAAACTGAAGTGGTCAATAGGACATTGTCTACTATGCTTAGGGCTGTTTTAAAAAGTAACTTGAAACTGTGGGAAGAATGTTTACCTCATATTGAATTTGCTTATAATCGTTCAGTGCATTCTACCACTAAAATGTGCCCTTTTGAGATTGTTTATGGTTTTCTACCTCGTGCACCTATTGATTTGCTGCCTCTTCCATCTTCGGAGAAGGTGAATTTTGATGCTAAGCAACGTGCTGAATTGATATTAAAAATGCATGAGTTAACTAAAGAAAACATTGAGCGCATGAATGCTAGATACAAGCTTGCTGGTGATAGGGGTCGAAAGCATGTTGTTTTTGAACCAGGAGATCTTGTTTGGTTACATCTACGAAAAGATAGGTTTCCTGATTTGCGCAAGTCTAAGTTAATGCCACGAGCTGATGGTCCCTTTAAGGTTTTACAGAAAATTAATGATAATGCATATAAACTTGAGCTACCTGCAGATTTTGGGGTTAGTCCCACATTTAACATTGCAGATTTGAAACCTTATTTGGGAGAAGATGATGAGCTTCCGTCGAGGACGACTTCAATTCAAGAAGGGGAGGATGATGAGGACATCCCTACTAATGTTACACCCATACCCTCACCAACTACACATACTGGACCAGTTACTAGAGCACGTGCACGTCAACTAAATTATCAGGTACTTTCGTTTCTTGCGAATCCTTCTATTTTTCATGAACATATGATGCTTCCTAAATTAGATACTTTTGTTTTGGTTATGAATGAAGGACCTAGCATGGACAAGAAGGATGGTCATTGGAGCGGGATCAAGAATGGAGAAGAAGGTGCGCGCGGGGGAAAGTACAGTGGAGCTTCCAGTGGGGATTTTCGCACGTTGAAGCCACCATAAGGCATGCATGAAGGCTTGGACGGAATACACGAGATGCCACTTCATTATTTTCGTCCAAGAGCAATTATAGGTGTTGCGTCACCTTAATATTGGGCTGGGCCCATGTAATTTCGAAATACCACATTATAGGCTGTTTTTAGAGTCCGTATGTGTGGGGAAACCGAGTTAGGGTTGTTTTCGGACCCCACCTCCAAGGGGTCACGAAAATCCCCTCTGTTCCCCCATATATACAGCCCTTAGGGCGTCGTTTAGACTTGGGTTTTAATTAGATATAAGTTAGCCATAGCCGCAACTTCGAGCTCTTCGTTTGTGTCATCCGACCAGGCCAAGACCTCATTGGAACCCCAACTTTCGTAATCATTCATCTTATATTCGCAATATCCAGATTGCAATTCTTAGTTCTTGCTTGTTCTTCGATTGCTTGCAGGAATTAGACCTTCGTGGTCAGGTTGATCGTGCATCCGCGGGATCAATAACCTCTCGGAGTTGGTTTAGCGATCGCTAAGGCGCAACGTCTTCGCACGTTCGTAGTCGGATCGTGAAAGTCGCCTCCACCATAATCGATCTCCACCATCTCATCGAAACATCGGGACACCTTCGCCTCTATCACTATGATAGTGACGTAGTCCCTGCTAGGACCGCGCGACGCGTGTAGCAGCTTAAGTACGTACTTCCTCGGCAATGACGACATCGCCTTGTCATAGTTTTTGTTGTTCGGCTTCATCGAAGGCGCGAACTCGAGGAGATCTGTATCTGAGTTCTGTGGGGAGCACCGCCTCTGCTCCGTAAATGAGATCGAAGTGCGTCTCATTTGTGGCTCAATTGGGTGTGGTCCTCATTAACCATAGAACAGTTGGGAGTTCATCCACCCACCGCTTTCCACACTTTTCGAGCCGCTTGAAGGTACGGGTCCGGAGACCTCGGAGTACTTCCGAATTGGCACTCTCTGCCTGGCCATTGATCCTCGGATGAGCCACTTAAGTGAAACACACTTCGGTGCCCATTTACTGGCAGTACTCGAGGAATGCCTGATGAGGACATCCCTACTAATGTTACACCCATATCCTCACCAACTACACATATTGGACCAGTTACTAGAGCTCGTGCACGTCAACTAAATTATCAGGTACTTTCGTTTCTTGCGAATCCTTCTATTGTTCATGAACATATGATACTGCCTAAATTAGATACTTTTGTTTTGCTTATGAATGAAGGACCTAGCATGGACAAGAAGGATGGTCATTGGAGTGGGATCAAGCATGGAGAAGAAGGTGCGCGCGCGGGAAAGGACAGCGGAGCTTCCCGTGGTGATTATCGCACTTTGAAGCCACCATAAGGCGCGCATGAAGTCTTGGACGAAATACGCGAGATGCCACTTCATTATTTTCGTCCAAGGGCAATTATAGGTGCTGCGTCACCTTAATATTGGGCTGGGCCCATGTAATTTCGAAATACCACCTTATAGGCTGTTTTTAGAGTCCGTATGTGTGGGGAAACCGAGTTAGGGTTGTTTTCGGACCCCACCTCCAAGGGGTCACGAAAATCCCCTCTGTTCCCCCATATATACAGCCCTTAGGGCGTCGTTTAGACTTGGGTTTTAATTAGATTTAAGTTAGCCATAGCCGCAACTTCGAGCTCTTCGTTTGTGTCATCCGACCAGGCCAAGACCTCATTGGAACCCCAACTTTCGTAATCTTTCATCTTATATTCGCAATATCCAGATTTTCAATTCTTAGTTCTTGCTTGTTCTTCGATTGCTTGCAGGAATTAGACCTTCGTGGTCAGGTTGATCGTGCATCCGCGGGATCAATAACCTCTCGGAGTTGGTTTAGCGATCGCTAAGGCGCAACGTCTTCGCACGTTCGTAGTCGGGTCGTGAAAGTCTACTCCACCATAATCGATCTCCACCATCTCATCGAAACATCGGGATACCTTCGCCTCTATCAAGTGGTATCAGATTTCCAGGTTGCTCGGTGAGATTTACCAGTTTTCGTAGTCTAGATTGATTCTGTTCGTCATACCTACAGCCCACGAAAAAGCCAACAAAAAAATTTAGGGTTAGATCATCACGTCCCAAGACAGTCCGAGCCTTTGTCCAGTTTTCTTTTCAGTACTTGCTTTGTTGAATTTACGGTTGCATCGTTGTGTCAAGTTGCTGATCTTAGCGTCTAGTTCCCTTAGAGTTTCGAGTTCTGATCACAGTTTGCCACGTCGCCGCCGCACAGTAGTCATCCTACCACGTTCCGCCAATCCGAGTCCAGATACACCACCACGTTCCGCCAAGCAGAGTCCATATACACCACCACGTCTCACGAGTCCGAGTTGAGTTCCACCATCAGTAAGGATCCTGATCTCTCTGTAGCCAGAGTAGTTTTGAGTTGTTAGAGTCGGATTTCACCAAACTTTTTCCGTCCAGAGTCTGGCACGCTTTCCAGAGCAGTTTTTAGGCCAAAAATTTCAGGGGTAAAAAAAATTCGTGCCCCTACGTTCCTTAGGTCCAGAAACTCGTTTTGAGACGTTCGCCACCATAGTGATTTTTTCGCACTTTTTCAGCCACCGCAGTCCCGCATCGCCAAAAAAAAAAAAAAAAAAAAAAAAAAAGAGAAAAAAAAATTCAGAGTGTGCTTCTCAGTTGATTACGTGCCGCGCCGTGCTTTCGTTGGTGTTTTAGGCTCGCGTCTCTAGTACGGTCTAGCCTAGGATCAGCACAGTACCGACGTTGAGTGTTTATTCAAGTTTGCATCTCTGTTTTGATTACTGTTGAGCTTTTTGCTACCATATTTGTCAAACCTACCTACAGCTCCACATATATTCTACTTCGTGCGGTTGACACCTCCTGGCCATCGCTCTACCACATCTCTGAGAGTTTTGACCCGTTGGTTGTACATCACCACCTGCTGCTAGGTAAGAATCGGTAAGAACTGAAGAAAAGCTTGACGGATTTGTGCTTCCCACCACCCCACATCCCATTAGTCGAAGTAGGATCATACTTCTGTGTGTTTTCTATTTCTGCTAACCATGCCAGGATCCCATGATGAAGTGGCGCGGGACGCACCTGATTGGGAGAATATGACAAACAAAGCATTACATGATAAATTTGCACAACTGATGTCTGAACAGGTGAATGACATCGAGAACAGATTTACAGAGGCGATTGATGGTGTGGAGAAGATGATCGACACCAAGCTCGACGCCAAGTTTACTGAGTTGCTCGCACGCTTACCTATACAGCCTGCGGCCGCTCCAGCACAGCCACCGCCACCACGACGTGCACGACGTATTCTGTTTCCGGACGGACAAGCTGCTGGTGCTCCTGCTGCTGCTGCAGTTACTGCTGCTGCTGCCTCTGACGTCGGCCAGGACGACAACTACGAGGGTGATTACGAGGAGGAGGTGGAACAAGAAGCGGCCTATGAACAGCCAGCTGGACGTCCACGTCCCAACATTCGCCACGGTCGACACCAACCACCCCCTCAGGTACGCGATGATGAACATGTGCCTAAACTTAAATTGAATCTTAAGCCGTTTGAGGGTAGATATATTCCTGATGCTTATCTTACTTGGGAGTTAGAAACTGAACAACGCTTTACATGTTTACAATATCCTGAGAATAGACGTGTTACTGCTGCTGTTTGTGAATTCACGGGTTTTGCATCTATTTGGTGGTCTGAACATTGTAGATTGCATGCTAATAATATTCCAGCTACTTGGGCTGCTTTAAAAGATGCTATGCGTACTCGCTGGGTTCCTCCTTATTATCAACGTGAATTGCTACAAAAATTACAGCGTTTGAGACAAGGAAAAAATTCTGTAGAGGAATATTATCAAGAATTACAAACTGGATTGATTAGATGTGGCCTAGTAGAGGATAATGAAGCTATGTTTGCACGTTTCATAGGTGGCTTAAACAGGGAGATACAAACTATTCTAGAATACAAGGACTATGCTACTATTACTCGTTTGTTTCATCTTGCTTGTAAAGCTGAACGTGAAGTGCAGGATCGACAGGCCGCTACGAGACCTAACTTTTCTGCAGGACGAAATACATCATGGACATCGCGTGGACCTTCTACATCCACACGTCCTGCTGCTCCACCCTCTACTTCAGCCGCTCATTCTTACAGGGAGCCACCAAAACAGTCAGCGCCACCATTCAAGGGTGCACAGAGTGGTCCAGCGGCGAGTTCTTCTTCATCCATGGCTTCCACAGGGCAAACACGAGATCGTGATATTAAATGTCGCAGGTGCCAAGGTGGAGGTCACTTCGCAAAAGACTGTCCCTCCAAGCGTGTGATGATTATTACGGCGGATGGTGGGTATGAGTCAGCGAGTGACTATGATGAGGAGACTTTAGTTCTCATTGCTCATGAGGAACAGGGTGCCCATGATGATGCTCATGATATGGAGTATATGGCTCCTGATGATGCAGATAAATATGCTAGTTTGGTTGCTCAACGTGTGTTAAGTGTGCAGGTAACGAAGGCTGAGCAAAACCAGAGGCATAATTTGTTCCACACAAAGGGAGTGGTGAAAGAACGTTCGGTTCGCATCATCATTGACGGAGGGAGTTGCAACAACTTGGCTAGCATGGAGTTGGTGGAGAAGCTATCTCTCACCACAAGACCACACCCCCATCCGTACTATATTCAGTGGTTTAACAATAGTGGTAAGATTAAGGTAACGCGTTCTGTTCGTGTGCACTTTAGCATTGCTGCATATGCTGATTATGTTGATTGTGATGTGGTACCCATGCAAGCATGCTCTCTTTTACTTGGTAGACCATGGCAATTTGATAGGAATGTTGTACACCATGGTAGGACAAATCAGTTTACTCTGGTTCATCAGGATAAAAATATTGCTTTACTTCCTATGTCTCCTGAACAAATTGTGAAAGATGATCTTGCTAGAGCTAGTAAAGCTAAACAGGAGAAAAATAAGAGTGAAAATGAGATAGCAGCCAAAGAATTTGAGCAACAACATAAGACTAATAGCAAATCTTCTTCTGCTGTGTCTAATGAAATTAAATTGACTAGTCCAACTTTGCTTGCTACTAAAGTTGATATTTCAGATTTGGATGTTAGTCAATATGTGTGCTATGCTTTTGTGTGCAAAGAAGCTTTGTTTTCATTTGAGGAATTGCCTCCTTCTTTGCCTCCTGTTGTCACTGACCTTTTGCAGGAGTTTATTGACGTCTTTCCACAAGACGTACCACCGGGATTACCACCTATTCGAGGGATTGAGCATCAGATTGACTTAATTCCCGGTGCTTCACTGCCCAACCGTGCGCCATACCGTACCAATCCGGAGGAGACAAAGGAGATTCAGCGTCAAGTACAAGAGCTACTCGACAAAGGTTACATACGTGAATCCCTTAGTCCTTGTGCTGTTCCTGTTATATTAGTGCCTAAAAAGGATGGAACATGGCGTATGTGTGTTGATTGTCGAGCCATTAATAATATTACTATTCGTTATCGTCATCCTATTCCTAGGTTAGATGATATGCTTGATGAATTAAGTGGCTCTACCATGTTTTCCAAAGTTGATTTGCGTAGTGGATACCATCAAATTCGCATGAAATTAGGAGATGAATGGAAAACGGCATTTAAAACTAAGTTTGGATTATATGAGTGGTTAGTCATGCCTTTTGGGTTAACTAATGCACCTAGCACTTTCATGAGATTAATGAACGAGGTTTTACGTGCTTTCATTGGACGATTTGTGGTAGTCTATTTTGATGATATACTGATTTATAGCAAATCTTTGGAGGAACATTTGGATCATTTACGTGCTGTTTTTATTGCTCTACGTAATGCACGTTTGTTTGGTAACCTTGGGAAGTGCACCTTTTGCACCGACCGAGTATCGTTTCTTGGCTATGTTGTTACTCCGCAGGGAATTGAAGTTGATAAAGCCAAGATCGAGGCGATTCAGAGTTGGCCGCAGCCCAAAACGGTCACACAAGTGAGGAGTTTTCTTGGCCTCGCTGGATTCTATAGGCGTTTTGTGAGAGATTTCAGCACCATTGCTGCACCTCTCAATGAGCTTACACGCAAGGATGTGCCTTTTACTTGGGGTACCGCACAGGAAGAAGCCTTCACCGTATTGAAAGATAAGTTAACACATGCTCCTTTGCTCCAACTTCCTGATTTTAATAAGACTTTTGAGCTTGAATGCGATGCTAGTGGGATTGGTTTGGGAGGTGTGTTATTACAAGATGCTAAACCTGTTGCTTACTTTTCTGAAAAATTGAGTGGGCCTAGTCTGAACTATTCTACTTATGATAAGGAATTATATGCTCTTGTTCGGACATTAGAAACTTGGCAACATTATTTATGGCCCAAAGAATTTGTTATACATTCTGATCATGAATCTTTGAAACACATAAGAAGTCAAGCAAAACTTAATCGTAGACATGCTAAGTGGGTTGAATTTATTGAGACTTTCCCTTATGTCATTAAACACAAGAAGGGGAAAGATAATATTATTGCTGATGCTTTGTCTCGTCGTTATACTATGCTTTCACAACTTGACTTCAAGATTTTCGGTTTAGAGACAATCAAAGATCAATACGTAAATGATGCAGAATTTAAAGATGTATTGCAGAATTGTAGAGAGGGTAGAACATGGAACAAGTTTGTGCTTAATGATGGATTTGTGTTCCGTTCTAACAAGCTATGCATTCCAGCTAGCTCTATTCGTCTTTTGTTGTTGCAGGAGGCGCATGGAGGAGGATTAATGGGACACTTTGGCGTGAAGAAGACGGAGGACGTACTTGCTACACATTTCTTTTGGCCAAAGATGAGACGGGATGTTGAGCGTTTTGTTGCTCGCTGCACTACATGTCAAAAAGCTAAGTCACGACTCAATCCTCATGGTTTATACATGCCTTTACCTGTACCTCGTGTTCCGTGGGAGGACATATCCATGGACTTTGTTTTAGGCTTGCCTCGAACAAAGAATGGGAGGGATAGCATATTTGTTGTCGTGGATAGATTTTCTAAGATGGCACATTTTATACCATGTCATAAAAGCGATGATGCTGCTAATGTTGCTGATTTATTCTTTCGTGAGATTATTCGCTTACATGGTGTGCCCAATACTATTGTCTCGGATCGTGATACTAAGTTTCTTAGCCATTTTTGGAGATGCTTATGGGCTAAGTTGGGGACTAAACTACTTTTTAGTACTACATGTCATCCCCAAACTGATGGACAAACTGAAGTAGTCAATAGGACTTTGTCTACTATGCTTAGGGCTGTTTTAAAGAGTAACTTGAAACTGTGGGAAGAATGTTTACCTCATATTGAATTTCCTTATAATCGTTCATTGCATTCTACCACTAAAATGTGCCCTTTTGAGATTGTTTATGGTTTTCTACCTCGTGCACCTATTGATTTGCTTCCTCTTCCATCTTCGGAGAAGGTTAATTTTGATGCTAAGCAACGTGCTGAATTGATATTAAAACTGCATGAGTTAACTAAAGAAAACATTGAGCGCATGAATGCTAGATACAAGCTTGCTGGTGATAGGGGTCGAAAGCATGTTGTGTTTGAACCCGGAGATCTTGTTTGGTTACATCTACGTAAAGATAGGTTTCCTGATTTGCGCAAGTCTAAGTTAATGCCTCGAGCTGATGGTCCCTTTAAGGTTTTGCAGAAAATTAATGATAATGCATATAAACTTGAGCTACCTGCAGCCTTTGGGGTTAGTCCCACATTTAATATTGCAGATATGAAGCCTTATTTGGGAGAAGATGATGAGCTTCCGTCGAGGACGACTTCAATTCAAGAAGGGGAGGATGATGAGGACATCCCTACTAATGTTACACCCATATCCTCACCAACTACACATATTGGACCAGTTACTAGAGCTCGTGCACGTCAACTAAATTATCAGGTACTTTCGTTTCTTGCGAATCCTTCTATTGTTCATGAACATATGATACTGCCTAAATTAGATACTTTTGTTTTGCTTATGAATGAAGGACCTAGCATGGACAAGAAGGATGGTCATTGGAGCGGGATCAAGCATGGAGAAGAAGGTGCGCGCGCGGGAAAGGACAGCGGAGCTTCCCGTGGTGATTATCGCACTTTGAAGCCACCATAAGGCGCGCATGAAGTCTTGGACGAAATACGCGAGATGCCACTTCATTATTTTCGTCCAAGGGCAATTATAGGTGCTGCGTCACCTTAATATTGGGCTGGGCCCATGTAATTTCGAAATACCACCTTATAGGCTGTTTTTAGAGTCCGTATGTGTGGGGAAACCGAGTTAGGGTTGTTTTCGGACCCCACCTCCAAGGGGTCACGAAAATCCCCTCTGTTCCCCCATATATACAGCCCTTAGGGCGTCGTTTAGACTTGGGTTTTAATTAGATTTAAGTTAGCCATAGCCGCAACTTCGAGCTCTTCGTTTGTGTCATCCGACCAGGCCAAGACCTCATTGGAACCCCAACTTTCGTAATCTTTCATCTTATATTCGCAATATCCAGATTTTCAATTCTTAGTTCTTGCTTGTTCTTCGATTGCTTGCAGGAATTAGACCTTCGTGGTCAGGTTGATCGTGCATCCGCGGGATCAATAACCTCTCGGAGTTGGTTTAGCGATCGCTAAGGCGCAACGTCTTCGCACGTTCGTAGTCGGGTCGTGAAAGTCTACTCCACCATAATCGATCTCCACCATCTCATCGAAACATCGGGACACCTTCGCCTCTATCAATGCCTGACTTGTGAACTGGGTGCCTTTGTCCGTGATGATCCGGTTAGGAACTCCGAAATGACAAACTAGGCTTTTGATAAACATGATGGCGGATTGCGCCGTGGTCTTGCGGACTAGCTCCATTTCTGGCCACTTGGTGAATTTTTCGATGGCGAAGTAGAGGAACTCATAACCTCCGGTAGCACGAAGGAATGGGCCCAAGATGTCCAATCCCCAGACCGCAAAGGGCCATGACAGAGGGATGGTTTGGAGAGCTTTTGCTGGTTAATGAACAACCTTGGCGTGAAATTGGTAGGCGTTGCAGGTGTTGACAAGCTCCATGGCATCGTTCAAGGCGGTGGGCCAATAGAACCCTTGCCGGAAAGCTTTCCGATCAGAGCCCGGGAACCAATGTGGGCGCCGCAAGTTCCTTCGTGGTCCGGACGGGAGCAGCCTCTTGCCTTCGTCTGTGGGGATGGACAGTAGCTTCACACCGTTGGGACACCTGCGGTAAAGGGACTCATCGAGTAGGAGGTACATCGTTGATTGACGAGCAACCCGTTCGGCGTTCTTCCGGTTGCATGGTAGCTTCTCCGTTCTTCATGTAGTCCATGATGTCTATACCCCAGTCTAGGGGTGCTGGGTCGACAATGAGGACTTGGTGCTTGCCGGGGATGAAGGAGGGAAGTTCTCCGATAAACTGTCCCTTGGTCTCGATCCTTTACTTCTTGGTCTTCGGTCACGTGGGGTTGACTGAGGGTTTGAGTAACTGCGGATGAGGACATCCCTACTGATAGTACATCCCCAACTCTTCCTGATGAACAAGCCAATCAAATCATACTTGGACCTATTACAAGAGCTCGTGCAAAGTTAATATAACAACAGGTGAACTTGCTCTTAATAGAATCTGATGTTGTGCTTAATGAGAATTATATACTTCCTAAGTCTTTGTATGTTTGCATGATCAGGTACCATGAAGAGGACGAGAAGCAGAACGGAGAAGATGAGGTTCGGGTACGAGAAGCTGAGGCTCCAGGAACCGGACGTCCGATTCCATTCGGACGTCCGACGCTGTTAACATGGACGCGAGAAGCCAAACCATCAATCAAGCAGAAGCTTCAGGGACCGGACGTCCGACGCCTACCCGGACATCCGACGACCGGACGTCCGATCCATGCCGGACTAAGGGTGCTCCGAGTACAGAAGGGTTTTGCGTTATAAATACCGGAATTCCGACGTCCACCGGAAGTCTGATGGTCCCGACGGACGTCCGATACCCACCGGATGTCCAACACTGCCTGCGCGCGGATTTCAGGGTTGCGACCCTTCTATGCAACTCTACACCACCTAGCTTATAAATACCTACGCCCCAGCGCATTTTAGGGTTGGACCACGTTTAGATAAACCCTAGTTCTAGAGAATTGCTCCAACCATTCATCTTGAATCATATACTTCAATTCGTATCGATCTGAAGTGTTGCTACTGTAAGTTCTGTGAGATCTATTGTTCCAGTGGGAATTAGTAGATTGCAAATTATCGTCTCGTGGTCGACGGCTACGATGCGCAAGTGTGTGAAGTTGTGAATATCCAAAGGGTAGAGAGCAGTCGCATTGGCAACAGGGATATAGCGAGGAGGGTTCATCGGCTACATACAAGTTATCTCATATCGCCCTCATATTCAAAACACGCTTATTGAGAAGATCGGGCCACCCCATATCATCTTTGTATCAGATTTCCAGTGTTACCTCGGTAAGCATCCACCAAATCCATCCTTTAGATTGATTTTTTTTTCATCCTATCCAGAAAAATCCATACAAAAATATTAGGGTTTGTAGTTTTTCCATAACTTAGATTGCATCAGAGTCATTGTTTTAGTTTGCTGTTTCGTTGTGTTCTTTCCCTGAAATTTCTCCGCGGTGCGACATATTGTGTCCTAAATAGAAAACTTACTGTAGTAGTACTGTCGCAATTTCGACAAGTGTGGAAAAGAGAAAAAGAGAAAATATTCAAAAAAAAGAGTTATCAAGGAGTGCAAAGAGATACACAAGTGCCAGAAGGGAAACATCAAAGTGGTGACCTTTTGAGTGGTCTGTCTTATTTTGTTTCCAATGTGAGAGTTTTTCCTTGGGTTTTCATCACACGATACGCAATAGGACTTGACTTCGGTCTAGTTAGGGTGCCATACCTATAGCTCCACCACATATATCCTTCTTTCTCGTGTGTTCACTGATGGCGGTGAAGTTAATAGGATTAGTGGGATTGCCTCCCCTGTTAACCGCGCCAATAAACGATTCTTGATAACCCACAAGTCTAGGGGATCAATGGTAGCTTTTCGATAAATAAGGATGTCGATCCCAACGAGGAGCAGAAGGTGTTGATAAGTGACACTGGATAAGGAAAGGCTGCACACACTCAAAGGTAAATATTTAGGTGTTTTTGGTTTAAGCAACGGAAAAGTAAAAGACAAGCAAAGTAACAAGGTAATTGAGGAGTAGCAAGTGGCCCAATCCGTTCACAAGGATAAGCCTAGGAACTAAACTTATAAAAGCTAAAGAGTTTTCGAGAACACACTAGAGAGATAGCCAAGTTACTTTCACCATACTCCGCCAAGTAATATGTATTGTGTTGATAAGTGTCGGTGGGTGGATCAATGCTGGTACAACTTCTAGACTAAGATAAGTGTACTCTTAGGATTACACACCTTGCAAGCATCCGAAAATACAAGGTAGTAATTAAGGCATAAGCCTAACCACAACATTACGATCAAGGATCCATAACTCCCTTGTGCAAAAGTGTGCGAACTGGGGTTCAAGTTTCTGTCACTCCGGCAACCCACCATAAGCATCCTTTATGCACAATGTATTCCTCTAGGCCCATGAAAGGTGAAGTGTTAAGTGTTCGACTCACATAACACCACTAGAGAAATAACAACACAACTTAAGTATCAAACAACACATAATACTTCAACATCATATGGCTACTAACAACTACACTTCTCCCATGTTATCAAGAACTAAAGTAACTACTCACAAGACATAAAAGAGATCATGGTCAGAGGTGATAGATGGGTGGAAAACAATCTGGACACAATGATATTTCTCCAACAAAACTCAATAGCATTCACCACAAAGTAGTAATCAACACCAACAGAGTAGAGAGGATAGATAGTACGGATTACAACACAAGTTGCAATTGTGAGATGAGATCGGATGGTGATGGAGATGGTGTTGATGTTGGGGATGATGTTGATGATGATCTCGATGATGCCCGTGACGATGACGATGATGATGGCGATGATCTCCCCTTCCGGGAGGTGATCTCCCCGGCGGAATCTGCCCACCGGAGATGGCTTTTCTTCTCTGTAGGTTTCCGCCCCGTGGCGGCGACGAAACACGGAAACTCCTCTCCTTTTTGGGGTTTCACCCCAGGGGGGTCTTATAGGTGAGAGGGGGCACCAAGGGGGACCACCAGGCATCCAGGAGGGTGCCTGGCGCGGCCAGGAGGGGAGCCGCGCCAGGCACCATTCTGGCTGCCTGGTGGGTCCCCTCACCTCCGCCTTCGGTGCTCCCCAGTCAATTCTCATAAAAACAACCCCCGTAAATTTTCATCGCATTTGGACTTGATCTGATTCAGCAACTTGGCCTCCACTTTTCACCGCTGAACCCTGGTTCTGCTGCTTTGGCATCGGAAAGTTGTAAACTGTGTAAAACAAGCCAAAACAACATAAGAACAATTTAAAGTGGAATATATCAATGAATAGGATGAAATTACGATATAAAATAGTGATGTGTTTTGGACGTATCAACTTTGTATGCAAGAATCTTTATTAACATCAAATGTATGTTCTCTCTCAAGAAGGAAGGAAGTAGGAAGGACTGACTCACCACAAAATAAATGATAAACCCCATGCAAAAGGGTAAGCAGGGAAAACTCATGTGCCATCTCTATATCAAAAAGAATAAAAACAGGCTTTTGGGAGGTGCATGATCCGTCAACAACTGTTGATGGATAACTCACTCACTTCATGATTTGGACAAGTTTCGAGGAACGTCTCCTATGTGGGGACGATCACATCCCCTTAAATTCCTTTGTTAATCACTCATAAATGGGCGAAGGAACTGGTGTGTTAGTATTTATATTTTACGAGCTGGGCACTCATGCCAGTCCCTTCTCGCATTAGGGGTTTGCAGATTAGGCATGCAATCCCAAGATAAAAGTTGTCCAAATTAAGAAGATCATGGGTTAGCCACCACTTCCTCATGAGCTGAATCAGTGGCACAAAACAGAAGATTTTGAACATCTAGAAATAGCACACAAATTATATACTTTAGGAGTGGTAGTGGAATACCACAAGTAGGAAGGTATGGTGGACTCAAATGGAAGATGTTGGTTTCATGGTATGGAAGTACAAGAAGAATTCCGCTTAGTACAGAGTTTTGGCTAGCAAGGCTTTGAGAGACCAGACAATTGATGACAACTTAGATGCAAGAAATACAAAGCATAAACATTAAAACTAGCATGAAACATCAAGTTGTCTTTCTTGTCAACATAACAATTCAAGCATAATAACACAAAGGTTTTGGCTATGTCGCTACTTTGAGGAATACATGCTTGTTGTTATGACCAAAGCTATACTTGACAAGATTGAAATAAAGTTTTCGAAGCCATACCTGATATAAGGTCAATACTCCCCATAAGAATCAGCTCATAATGTCGATTGCGTGAAGAGAATACCGAGTGCAACGAAGAAACCAATAGACTTCTCATTAATATTCCTTCATAGACAACCCCACACTCACGGATACAAAGCTCTCCAAAAAAGGAGTGATAGACCTCAAAGCAACACCTATTTCATAAAGTAACTTCCCTAGACATGATACGACTCTACTTGACTCCTAAAGAAAAAGATAAAGATAAAGATACCCGGCACTCCCCCAAGCTTGGAACAAGCTAAGGGGATGCCATTACCCGAGGAGATTTACTCTTCATCCTTGTTCTTCTCAATCATGTACTCCTTGGCGAAGCGCTTCCATGGTAGCTGTTCTCCAGTCTCTAAGGACATTCCCGTCTCCAAGATCCTGCACTCAGCACCTAAACCCATGCGCAGAAACTTTAGTTCATACTCATAGTTCTAGTTCTGCAGATCATAGATCTGTGCTTTGCGTTCATAAAAATTTTCTTCTAGTGCGTCCAAACTTGACCACATCTCCTTCATCTCTTTCTTTTGGGAAGCCTCGATCTTGTTCATGATGTCGAAGTGAGCTTCAACACCGCGCTACACCATCTTCTTGAGTGTGAGGACCTAATGTTCCATCTCCTTCAGCCGCTCCTCGGTGCTCCCTTCCTTGACAGGTCCCTTCAGATCTTCCTTGTGGATAACACCGTCCTTCACACGAAGGACCTGGGGGTGCTTCCTCACCTCAGCGAGGTAAGGGTTGATGACGTTGACGACGAACTTGTCCTTGGGGGAACTTGGGGAAGCCATGGCACCTAGATCTGCCGAAAATTTTCCTGGCAGAAACATACCGAGAAAGAAAACACGCAAAACCGAGAGATACGGTGCCGGGACTATCCAGGCAAATATATAGCAAAAATTTCTGCAATAGAAGGAAGGTTTCAAGCCTAGGTGGAGTCGGAGTCCAGGGCACCCAGGAGGGTGCCTGGCGCGGCCAGGAGGGGGGGCGCCAGGAGGCCTCCTGGGCCCCCTGGAGTTCCTCTCCGGCTCCACTCGGGCTTGGGATTTTCTAATTTTGCAAAAACTTTGAAAAGTAAACTTTTATTGACGTTCGCGATGTTTCCTTACCGTAATACATACCTTTTCTTATTCTGCTCCTGCCAGAGTCTGAAACTGGGCTGCAATATGCTCTTCATGAGTTCTTATATATATTATGTTTACATCCACATTGATTGGATCACCTGCCATATAATGTTTGTGTCTTTGTCCATTCACAACTTGAGGTTTGGTGCCTTCGAAATTGTTGATGTTGATTGCACCAGACCGATATACTTCTTTGATAAGAAAAGGTCCTTCCCATCTGGAAAATAGTTTACCTGGAGAAAACCTGAAACGAGATCTAAACAACAAAACTTTATCACCAACATTAAATTCATGTTTCAGAATTCTTTTATCGTGCCACTTATTTACCTTTCCCTTGAACATTTTAGCGCTCTCGTAAGCTTCACTCCTCCGGTCATCTAGAGAAGTCAAGTTCATGAGACGCTTTTCACCAGCTAACTTTGGGTCAGCATTTAGCTCTCTGACAGCCCAGAAAGCCTTGTGCTCTAACTCTAAAGGTAAATGGAAAGCCTTGCCATAGACCATTTTATACGGAGACATGCCCATGGGATTTTTGTAGGCCGTTCTATACGCCCACAAAGCATCTCCTAAGTTCTTTGACCAGTCCTTTCTAGAACTGTTTACTGTCTTCTGTAAGATCAAGTTGATCTCCCTATTGGTGAGCTCAACTTGCCCACTAGTTTGAGGGTGGTACGGTGATGGAATTCTATGATTGACATCGTACTTGGCTAGAGCTTTCCTAAAATCTCCATGCGTGAAGTGTGACCCTCCATCTGTCATGAGGTACCTTGGTACTCCAAACCTAGGAAAAATCACATCCTTGAGCATTTTCAAAGATGTCTTGTGATCAGCACTCTCAGTGGGGATCGCTTCAACCCACTTGGTTACATAATCAACAGCAACTAAGTGGTGTGTGTACTTGTGTGAAGGAGGAAAAGGACCCATAAAATCAAAATCCCAGCAATCGAAAGGTTCGATCACTAGTGAGTAATTCATAGGCATCTCATTTCTCCTGCTAATGTTACGAACTCTCTAACACTTATCACAAGATAGAACGTACCTTCGGGCGTCCTTAAAAAGAGAAGGCCAATAAAAACCTGATTGTAAAACTTTATGTGCGGTCCTTTCACCGGCATGATGTCCTCCATAGGGACTATCGTGACATTGTCGAAGAACGTCCTGCTGCTCGTGCTCCGGTATACATCTTCTCACGATCCCATCCGGACCTTCCTTGAAAAGATGTGGATCATCCCAAAAGTAGTGCCTCAAATCCGTGAAGAAGTTCTTCCTCTGCTGAAATGTAAAACCTGGAGGCAAAAACTTTGCAACGATAAAATTAGCATAATCTGCAAACCAAGGGTCGGAATGAGATTGTACTTCAACAACAGCAAGTTGTTCATCTGGGAAACTGTCGTTCACTGGAATAGGATCGTGTGGGATATCTTCCATCCTTGAAAGATTATCCGCCACCGGATTGTCTTCTCCTTTTCTATCGACAATCTGCAAATAAAATTCTTGAAGAAGGAGTACCCATCTAATGAGTCTTGGTTTGGCGTCCTTTTTTTGCATAAGATACTTAATGGAAGCATGGTCAGTATGAATTATAACTTTAGAATCAACAATATACGGTCTAAACTTATCACAAGCAAACACCACTGCCAAGAATTCCTTCTCGGTAGTAGCATAATTATTTTGAGCACTATCAAGTGTCTTGCTGGCATAGTGGATGAAATTCAGCTTCTTGTCAACCCTTTTTCCTAAAACAGCTCCAACAGTAAAATCACTAGCATCACACATAATTTCAAAGGGCAGATTCCAGTCAAGTGGTGGTACTATAGGAGCGGTTATCAAGGCTTTCTTAAGAACTTCAAAAGCTTCCTTAGAATATTCATCAAATACAAAAGGAGAATCCTTCTGGAGAAGATTGGTAAGGGGTCTCGAGGTCTTAGAAAAGTCCTTGATAAATCTTCTATAGAAACCAGCATGACCTAGAAAACTACGAATACCTTTGATGTCCCTTGGATAGGGCATCCTTTCAATATCTTCAATTTTTTCCTTCTCCACTTCAATTCCCCTTTCGGAAATCTTGTGTCCAAGAACTATCCCTTCATTAACCATGAAATGGAACTTCTCCCAATTGAGCACCAAATTCGTTTCTTCACATCTCTGCAAAACTTTATTAAGATTGTGGAGACAGTGGTCAAAGGAGTTTCCATAGAGAGAAAAGTCTTCCATGAAAACTTCTACAATCTCCTCACAGAAACCATGAAATATGGTAGAAATACACCTCTGAAAAGTAGCAGGTGCATTACACAAACCAAAAGGCATACGCCTATAAGCATAAGTACCGTAAGGACACGTAAAGGTGGTCTTCTCTTGATCGGCCGTGTTAACGTGAATCTGGGAGAAGCCAGAATACCCATCAAGATAGCAGAAGTGGGTGTTTTTAGACATCCGCTCGAGCATCTGATAAATAAAGGGCAAAGGATAGTGGTCCTTCCTGGTGGCCTTGTTCAACTTCCTGAAATCAATACACATTCTATATCCAATAATAGTCCTCTGAGGTATTAGTTCATTTTAATCATTAGGAACAACAGTTATACCTCCTTTCTTAGGAACACAATGAACAAGACTTACCCACTTACTATCAGCTATAGGATAGATGATACCTGCGGCTAGAAGTTTGAGAACCTCTGTCCTAACCACGTCCTTCGTCTTTGGGTTCAACCGTCGTTGATGATCAACAACTGGTTTAGCATCGGGCTCGAGATTGATAGTATGTTGGCAAATGGATGGACTAATACCCTTGAGATCATCAGGAGTATAGCCAATAGAACCTCGGTGTCTGTGGAGTGTCTCCAATAATCGCTCTTCTTAATACCCTGAAAGGTTAGAATTGATAATAACATGATTTACTTTCTTTTCATCTAAATAAGCATACTTGAGCATATCGGGTAGTGGTTTTAGATCAAACACAGGGTCTTCTTTTGGTTGTGAGAGGATTCCTAAAGGTTCAACCGGGAGGTTGTTCTTCAGGATAGGAGTTTGTCTTAAAAATATGTCTTCTAGTTCATCCCTCTCTTGCATATGCATGTCATTCTCGTGGTCTTCCATAAATTGCTGCAAAGTATCATTAGGAGGAATAGCAATAGAAGCAATTTCTTCAATAATTTTGACATTACTTGACAAGTCAGTACCACGAGGCTGCTTAGAAAACTTAGAAAAATTAAATTCATACGGCTCACCGTTGAATTCAACAGAAACTTTACCTTTCTTGCAATCTATTATAGCTCCACAGGTACTGAGGAAGGGCCTACCAAAGATAATAGGGAAAAAACTATCTTGCACTGAACCAAGTACAAGAAAGTCAGTAGGATATTTTACCTTCCCGCAGAGTACTTCAACATCTCTCACAATCCCAACTAGAGAGATCGTTTGTCTATTTGCAAGATGAATCGTGACATCAATGTCCTCGATCTCACACGGATGAATCTCGTGCATGATCTCTTGATAAAGTGTGAAGGGAATAGCACTGACGCTAGATCCCAAATCACATAGCCCATAGTAATTATGATCTCGTATTTTGACAGATACAACTGGTGTACCTAAAATTGGGCCTCTGTTCTTGGCTGTGACAATGTTAGTGGAAACATCACAAAAACTAATAGTGGATTCTTTAATATCACTGGTTACCAGATCCTTGACCATTGCAACTTGAGGCTTGACCTTGATCATGTCCTCAGGTTCGTCAGTGGTCCTTCCGTTTTTGTTTAGAATACCTGTAACAAAAGAATGCTCCTTTATCCTTGAGGGATAAGGAGGCTGTTCATACACAACTGCAGGTAAAACAGGATCAGTAACATTAATCTCAATAGGTGACTCCTTGAAAGGTTTATGATATTGACTCTCCTTCTTCTTAGAAGAATCAATATGAGAAGCAAAGTCCTTGCAAAAGCCAACCATTAGCTAGGAATCAAGACCAATTTTAGAGCAAAAGGTATTAAAGTAATCAGTCTTCACATAACTCTCAATGTAGTCATGCTCATAGTTTATAGCGGGTTCAATACCTTTATCAATTTCCCATTCTTCAGTGTTCTTCTGGATCCTTTATATAAGATCCCATTTTTCTTCCATACTTCTAGTCTGGAATACCCAACTAGAGGAGGCATCCAACATCTCCCTGTCCTAACGAGAAAGCCTGGCATAAAAATTTGTAAGTATAATTTCTTGGGGAGCTCATGGTTTGGGCATTTGAGCATCAGGGACTTTAGTCTCCCCCAAGCTTGAGCGATGCTATCTCCGTCGCAAGACCAAAAGTTGTAGATGTAGTTCCTGTCTTGGTGAATTTCACGAAGAGGATAAAACTTTGCATAAAAGATAGACATAAGCTCTGGCCATTCAAGCAGATCAGAGTTATCGAGCAACTTATATCAATCTGAAGCTTTATCTTTGAGTGATATGGAGAATAGTTTCTTCATGAAAAACTCCATCGTTACACCTGCAAGCTTAAATAAAGAACATAATTGTGATAAATATAGCAGGTGATCTCCCGGATGTCCTTCTCCTGTATAACGATTAGACAAGACATGATCAATAATACCAGGTGGTATTTTATAGGGCACAATTTCAGTAGGGGTAGGAGTGACCACCACAGTCGTGGGGCGGCTCCTTACCAACAACGAACCAACAGTAGATGAGTCCATAAGGACTGAAATTAACAACAGAAAATAAAGGTTTCCTTACCGGCTTCACTTACCAATAGCGCTACACTCCCCGGCAACGGCGCCAGAAAAGCTCATTGATGGCGGTCAAGTTAATAGGTTTAGTGGGATTGCCCCCTGTTAACCGCGCCAATAAACGATTCTTGATAACCCACAAGTCTAGGGGATCAATTGTAGCTTTTCCATAAATAAGGATGTCGATCCCAACGAGGAGCAGAAGGTGTTGATAAGTGACACTGGATAAGGAAAGGCTGCACACACTCAAAGGTAAATATTTAGGGGTTTTTGGTTTAAGCAACAGAAAAGTAAAAGACATGCAAAGTAACAGGGTAACTGAGGAGTAGCAAGTGGCCCAATCCTTTCACAAGGATAAGCCTAGGAACTAAACTTATAAAAGCTAAAGCGTTCTCGAAAACACACGGGAGAGATAGCCAAGTTACTTTCACCATACTCCGCCAAGTAATATGTATTGTGTTGATAAGTGTCGGTGGGTGGATCAATGCTAGTACACCTTCTAGACTAAGATAAGTGTACTCTTATGATTACACACCTTGCAAGCATCCGCAAATACAACGTAGTAATTAAGGCATAAGCCTAACCACATCAATAAGATCAAGGATCCATAACTCCCTTGTGAAAAAGTGTGCGAACTGGGGTTCAGGTTTCTGTCACTCCAGCAACCCAACATAAGCATCCTTTATGCAAAATGTATTCCTCTAGGCCCATGAAAGGTGAAGTGTTAAGTGTTCGACTCACATAACACCACTAGAGAAATAACAACACAACTTAAGTATCAAACAACACATAATACTTCAACATCATATGACTACTAACAACTAGACTTCTCCCATGTTCTCAAGAACTAAAGTAACTACTCACAAGACATAAAAGAGATCATGATCAGAGGTGATAGATGGGTGGCAAACAATCTGGACACAATGATATTTCTCCAACAAAACTCAATAGCATTCACCACAAAGTAGTAATCAACACCAACAGAGTAGAGAGGATAGATAGTACGGATTACAACACAAGTTGCAATTGTGAGATGAGATGGGATGGTGATGGAGATTGTGCTGATGTTGTGGATGATGTTGATGAGATCTCGATGATGCCCGTGACGATGACGATGATGATGGCGACGATCTCCCCTTCCGGGAGGTGATCTCCCCGGCGTAATCTGCCCACCGGAGATGGTTTTTCTTCTCTGTAGGTTTCCGCCCCGCGGCGGCGGCGAAACACGGAAACTCGTCTCCTTTTAGGGTTTTCACCCCAGGGGGGTCTTATAGGCTAGAGGGGGCACCGAGGGGGGCCACCAGGCATCCAGGAGGGTTCCTGGCGCGCCTAGGAGGGGGGCCGCGCCAGGCACCCTTCTGGCTGCCTGGCGGGTCCCCTCACCTCCGTCTTTGTTGCTCCCTAGTCAATTCTCATGAAAACAACCCCCATAAATTTTCATCGCATTTGGACTTGATCTGATTCAGCAACTTGGCGTCCACTTTTCACAGATGAACCCTGGTTCTGCTGCTTCGGCATTGGAAAGTTGTAAACTGTGTAAAACAAGCCAAAACAACATAAGAACAATACTTTAAAGTGGAATATATCAATGAATAGGATGAAATTACGATATAAAATAGTGATGCTTTTTGGACGTATCATTCACTCTTTACTCAGGTATTCACTTCATCACATCCATGCACTAGTCCTCCATCCGAACGGGTACGCATTACTATTCACTTTTGAAGGGTAAGATTCACCTTTTCTTGTCAGTTTTGAGTGAGTTGTGAGTGTCCACCAAAAGATTTTGATTTAGTGCGCTAACCTACTAATCATGTCTCAAAGTGGTTTTGATGTGATGTAGAAACAGGATAATGATACGCAGGTTACTTAGGATGCGTATGAAGGTCTCAGAGATCATTTGTCTAACAAGATTGATACATCCATAGAACCTCTTGTTACTGATCTGCAAGAGGCTAATATGAAGTTGGATGGTACACAAGCCTCCGTTAGTTCTTTACAAGCGCAAGTTAATGGACTTCAAGCCAACATCCAGATTTTGACCGCAGCGTTCAATGCTATGAGGGTTCCTGTCGCCCAACGCCAACCTGAAGGCAATGAAGATGATGGTAGTGTCCAGGACGACAATGATGTCATGAGGGGCGCTAATGGCCGTGGCCGTGGTGCCCTTGGACAGAATCACCAACCTCTCCTTGGTATTGGTGCTCGGCGTATACCACTTCATGATGATGAAGATAGGAAGATCAAGCTTGCTTCCTCAGAATTTGATGGTTGCGCTTTGCGCTGTTGGGATGGAGTCATGAGTGACATACAAGAGGCCAATGAGATGCCTATTCGTACTTGGCGCGATATGCATGCGACCGTGCGGGCTCGTTTTCTTCCCACAAATTATTTACGGTCTGTCTTTGATAAATTACAACAATTGAAGCAAGGCACGATGTCCGTTGATGCATACTATATGGAGATGGAGATGTTGTTGCAGCGTGCACGAGGCCGAGAATCTATTGTGATGACTATGCAACATTTTCTCCATGGATTAAAATTTCAGATCAATGGTATTGTTCGGCATCATCAATAAACTAATATGAATGAGCTCTTACATCATGCTAGAGAGGCGAAGTCACAGCTTGCAGAAGAGGCCCAGATAAAATCTAGATACTCATCCTCTAGCAGGTTTTCTTCTAGGACGCCGTCTACCGCGCCTATGGAGAGCAATCGTGCTAACAACCATGCTTCTTCTTCATACTCCGAACCAGCCTCCAATGTTTCTATGGCGAAGAAGCCAGCTGCTCCTGCCCCTAGTGCAGTCTCCAATATGTCGACAACTCTCACTCGCGAGATGACTTGTCATGCTTGCGTAATCCGGGTCACTTCAAGAGAGTCCGAACAAAATTCATGTTCATTAATGAGGACACCGGCGAGTATGAAACCGGTGATGATGAAAACCCATCCAGATTCAATGACGAGGGATACAACAGTAAAGACGACATGGATGCTTTTCCATCACCTGCCCCTACTATTGTTGTGTCGTAGCGTGCTCTTACTGTGCAGCCCAAAAATGACTCTCAGCACTACAATTTGTTCCAAACCAAAGCATTAGTTGGCCCAACAAAGCTTGCAAAGTGATCATTTGTCACAACCCAAGTTTAGGTATGTGCTAGGGTTCAAGTGATCTTTTGCATCAGGTGAAAATTTCAAAAGAAATTCAAAAATGGGGAAAAGAAAACCCCTAAAGAATTTAATTAAATGGCCAGACAAAAAATTGATTCCAAAAATTGCTCTGTTATTTTTGAAAAGTCTTATAAATATGCATGATCACATATAAAGTGAAGTGGGTCCCACTGCATGCACCAAGATTTGTCAAAAATTCCAAATAGGGCTTGGAAATTAAATAAATACCCTATTTGATTTGAAATTCAAATTATTTGAATTTCAAAAATCTCCAAATCTTGGGAGTGGCTACTTATATGTCACATAAGTCCAAATTAAAGTTTTGGGATTTTTATAAAATGTTTTGGTATTTATTTATCAGAGTAAACAAATGAAAGAAAAACAAAACAGAAAGAAAATTAGAAAAAGAAAAGAGGCCCAGCTCACCTGGCCACTTACCTGGACGGCCCAGCCCAGTCCAGCAACCGTTGTCGTCTTCCTCAACCTGCTCGGTGTTGAGCATACCGAGCACGCCGACACCATCGCGACGGCCAGGCCGTCCACGGCTGTCCCCCGAGCCTATCTACTCGCCACGACGACGCCTGGAAGACGCCCTCACCACTTCCCCCTCCTCTGGCTCCCTCTAGCTCCCTCCCCTCGCCGAATTTGTCACGGCTGAGCGCACCGAAGAGCACCGCCGCCGCGCCCGCGTGGCCAACGGCCTCCAGACGCCGCGCAAGCGTGTTCGGAAGCCGAGCCGTCTTCGTCGCCGTCGAACCCCTCTGCGAATCGAGCCAAGCGAGCCCTGCAAGCGACGCCAGCATCACCGATTTGCCTCTGGCCGCCGTGAAGTTCATCATTGATTGCTCCGTCGTCCGCCTTCCCCGACCTCCCTAGCCAGCACAAACGTGCTCCTGGTGAGCTCCTCGACAATTTGCCCCTCTCCGCGCGTTGCCTCTCTTTGTCTAGCCGTTGCTGCCATGAGAGCAGTACGCCGCCGCCGCGCGAGTCGTCGCCGGCAACACTCCGGTGACCAATTGGTCACGCGGATGTGCCCAAAGATTCCTCCACCGCTCACTGGTTCCGCTGCACCCAAAATCTCCCTCTCTAGCACGCTCCAGCTTCGCCAGCTTCTGCACCGAGCCACGGTCGCCACTTCTCCTCGACGCCGGCGAGGCTCCGGCCACCCCCGATCCTCCCCGTGGGTGCTGGGTGACGCGGGTGACCACGGGCGCCATTTCGGTGGCCTCCCCGTGCCACCCCGTGGACGAAATGGCCACTCCGGCGAGGCGCCGCCGCGTCGGGTGTCGCCGTCGACATGTCGCCGGTGACCCTGTGACGTGTCCGTCGTTAGCCACTAACCCTCTCACTAACTAAACCCTAAACCCTCACTAACAGTGGGCCCAAGGCCACTAATTAACCCTTTGTTTAAGTTAACCACAGGGATTTAACCCACTGCCTATGACAGGTGGGGCCCCCTAGTCAGTTTGACTGGTCAGCCCCCCTGCTGACGCAATAAATCGTTTTAAGTTTAAAAGAATTAAAAAGAATTCAGAAAAATCCAGAAAATCATATAAACTTTCAAAATTCATAATTAATTAACCATAACTCCAAATGGGGCATATAATATGTCTAAAATTATCAGAAAAATGCAAGGATTATGAATATGCAACTTGTTTCTATGTTTGACCATTTTAAAATGGGTGAACAGTTGCAAACATGCATATGGTATAATTTGAATTTGAATTTGAAGTTTGAATTTGCAAACCTTTTGCAATACACTTCAATTAAATTGAATTTGCAACACATCAACACCATATACATCATGTTCTACAACTTGGTCATGTGCTTGTGCATTTTATTTTGATGGTGCCCCCCTTTGTTGATGATTTCTCCGGTGACAGACGTTCCGAGACGGTGATCACCCTCGAAGAACAAACCACCGTTAAGACCCGTGTATCGTCAGCAAGGCAAGCAAACCCCATTGATCATGTCTATAAAATCCCAATTCCCTCTCAGTCTCGCTTATGCATGTTTAGGATATCACCTTGTTATCAATTCTACCGCATAGTTGAACCCATATCTGATGCATGACCTATCATCTTGTCACCGTAGTAAGCAAACCACAATCCTAGCTGACATAGGAGTTGATTGATATCATGTGGCCCCTGCAACTGTTACCGCTTATTGCATGCTTAGAGTTTACAATGAGGATGCTTTTGATGTGAGTCGGGATGATAGTGAACATGGTGTTGATGAAAGTGAAACTGTGTTGGTGAATCTAACCTAATACAAGGTGAACGATGAGAGGCTGTGTAGGAGTACACAGTGGGTTGTCTCGTTGAACACCGCCTTAAGCCCGAGTTCTTGTATGGTAATCTGAGACAAAGAGTACAACCACACATTGGCCTCACTGACCCCTCTCGACCTAGTAACTCACCCTGATCCAAGTCCAGTAGTCACACCTAGTTTGGGTTTTCCATTCGGCATATGCATAGAAAGATAAAGGAAATGAAATGTGGCATTCATGGTAGGGCTTGTAGAACATGGCTTGCCAAGCGAAGAACCATCCGTCGAGGTGGGCTTGTCAGTTGTGCCTACATGGTTTGAGTCCTGGCTGGAAGCTCGGCCGGAACTCCAGTTGGGTTTGGAACTCAGACAGTTGACTCCTTGGACTAGAACGGAGTTATGGGCGAAGTGTTGTGGTGAACGTCCTCGCCGACACCCCTTGAATGGTGCCGAGACTTGGCGGTAACTGATGGTCATGTGTGTGTAGCGGTACACCCCTGCAGGGTTAACAAAACTATTCGAATAGCCTCGTCCGCGGTAATGGACTACTTGGAAAGTTGTGCTTGATTATTAGACAACTTGAATGGATACTTCTAAAACTCGCAAGATAAGCGTGAGTGCTATGGTGTGTTCCTCGTGGGGAAGTCGAGGAAGTATCCATAGTGGTGTATTGGTTGGAGACTTGGTAGTGGACTCGTGTACGCTACTTACCTCAAGTCTGGTACTCGTAGTACAAGACTAGCCAAGTCAAAGCTGGCACTTCTGCATGATGAAACCCCACCTCCCTTTACCTTGAAACTTGAGCATGAGTAGTGTAGTTCTGATGTAAGTCTTGCTGAGTACGACTTTGTACTCACGTTTTCTTATTCTATGTTTTAGATGGAAACCCAGGCCCCGATGGAGTCACCTTCGTGAAGCTCGACGTTGACCTTGGTAGTATAGTTCCGGACAGCAGTCTGGTCCCTTGTGGAAGGGCATGTATGTTTACAAGGCTTCTCTAAGCCATTTGTTAAACTTGTCTGTACTCAGACCTAATTTGCTTCCGTTGTATGATGTAATGTTGATCACAGACATGTGATCTTTGTATGCTCTATGTGTAAGTCAATAAAGAGTACTTTTATCCATGCACTTTTGTACTTAGCAGTAGATGGAACGTGGTAGTGGTGTAACCACTCCGTCCGGTTAGCGCAAGATGTAAGTATCGATCCGGAAAACCTAAGCAGTTCTTTGATTCCGGAAAAGCCCCTACAGGGTAGTAGTAATGAATGTAGTAACTTGGAGAACTTTTCTCTGTCGTATATGTTAAACACCTCATCTTTTGTCGGTGTTTCTAAGAAAACGTCCGACAAGCGGATTCCGGTAGATATAACTTGACCTTTTGCATGGATTATCGGGGGAGCACTATGGGCGTCCTCCTTTGCATGCGGTAGGCGCAGTTGGTGAGAAAACGAATGGCAATGTGTGCAGCGGGTGCTCACTTCTATCGGTTATCTCTCTGAGAGAGTGGACCCGAGAATCAAGAGATTCAGGGGAGCACAATCCCATTGAGTTTTTGTGGTGAAGCCTCGGCACGAGGTCCGAGTTGTGCGATTCGTCCCGGCCGGTCTTTCTGGGAGACAGGTACATCCGCCCGCACGGGTGCTTGACGAGAACTCCATCCCGCTATCTCTGGGATGGCTGGATCCCGAGAGGTAAGGACCATCCGGTAGAATCTTATCCTGGGCAGGTACGGCCTCCCATTGGATACTCGGAACGGAGCTTACCGAATGGACCGATAGTGCTAGCTCAAACTGTCTGCACGGAGCGAGTGAAGTCGCTCGAGTGGGATTTATCTCACGGAGAACTAGCGTCGATGGACGGCGCGGTCTCTTTTGACTCTTTTTCCAAGGTAAAGCGTGGGCGAGGCCTCGTGCACTCTTTGCCTTGGGTAGCAGGTGCTTTCCTGGAATTACCATCCGGGAAGAGAAAACCATCAGGCTCAGTCGTCCGGGAATAACAAGATGGCCAACCCTTGGTGATCAAGAGACCGTCAAGGGAAGGCGTCCAGTAACCTTTTGGGAACAAACATCTGGCACGAGAAAACCATCCGGGATGCTATTCCCTAGAACCTTGGGGGCGAGGTTTCTCGAAACGCTCACTCGGATGCGCTGAGAAGCCCTCGAGCTTGAAAACCATGCGTAGCAATACCCATTTCGATGGCACCTGCTATGATGCGGTGAAAGAGTGAAGAAGCTTCGAAACCTGCACAGGGAAAAAATGTTACGATCGACGTGATCGCCGTCCCTCCTTCTAGCACCAGATGTCGGGATCCTCTCGGAGAGGTCCATCCTTCCGGGGAGCGCGGGGCCCGTAAACGCGTACACCAAGCCGTGTTCACCATGGAGGGGAACGGGGCCGCCCCGCAACCACCCTCCATCGACACCGTGGTTGTCGCTGCAGACACCACCCCATCGCCATACTAAAAGATACATAAGACGAATAAGGACGACATGTCCGAGTGCCGCTCTGTCATCAAGCTCCAAGAAGACATGGCGGCCTTCGATTCCAAGAAGGACACCGAAAGGAAGGCTCAGTGGGGCAGAGGTTGCCAACACGAGGGCCGAGGCGGCTACCAGAACAAGGGCAATCCAAGGACGCCGCATCATGGCGACGACGTTTCTAGAGAGGAGGAATCCAGAGGCGACACAGGTGACAACTTTCAGGCTGCTTTGGATTTTGTCAGTTACATCCACAGAGGGGCGTCCGAGCTCACCTCGAACTGTAGATACCACAAAGCAGTGAGACAATTTCTCGTAGTCCAGTCCCCAGCAGAGGGCCCCATGGTCTCCCTTGGTCCAACGTCCCTCTAGTGGTGGACGTCTGCGACCACCCTGGTACACTCCCAGACAAAAACGACGGCCTGCTGCCTACGCTCCTCTCCTCGACGATAAACAACATCAAGGTCAGCAAGATGATGTACGACACCGAATCCAGCATCAACCTGTTGTCCTCCCGCGCCTTCGAGAAGATGCAGATTCCGAGAAGGCACCTCCTCCCGTCTGCCTCTTTCTGCGGCGTCAGTGGGATGGAGGTTCAACCCCTTGGGAAGATTTCATTTCCCATCACCCTCGGTGATGAGGACATCCCTACTACTATTACACCCACATCCTCACCAACTAAACATATTGGACCAGTTACTAGAGCACGCGCATGTCAACTAAATTATCAGGTACTTTCGTTTCTTGCGAATCCTTCTAATGTTCATGAACATATGATGCTACCTAAATTAGATACTTTTGTTTTGCTTATGAATGAAGGACCTAGCATGGACAAGAAGGATGGTCATTGGAGCGGGATCAAGCATGGAGAAGAAGGTGCGCGCACGGGAAAGGACAATGGAGCTTCCATTTGTGATTGTCGCACTTTGAAGCCACCATAAGGAGTGCATGAAGGTTTAGACGAAATACACGAGATGCCACTTAATTATTTTCGTCCAAGGAGAATTATAGGTGCTGCGTCACCTTAATATTGGGCTGGGCCCATGTAATTTCGAAATACCACATTATAGGCTATTTTTAGAGTCCGTATGTGTGGGGAAACCGAGTTAGGGTTGTTTTCGGACCCCACCTCCAAGGGGTCACGAAAATCCCCTATGTTCCCCCATATATACAGCCCTTAGGGCATCGTTTAGAGTTGGGTCCTAATTAGATTTAAGTTAGCCATAGCCGCAACTTCGAGCTCTTCGTTTGTGTCATCCGACCAGGCCAAGACCGCATTGGAACCCCAATTTTCGTTAACCATTCATCTTATATTCGCAATATCCAGATTGCAATTCTTAGTTCTTGCTTGGTATTTCGATTGCTTGCAGGAATTAGACCTTCGTGGTCAGGTTGATCGTGCATCCGCGGGATCAATAACCTCTCGGAGTTGGTTCAGCGATCGCTAAGGCGCAACGTCTTCGCACGTTCGTAGTCGGATCGTGAAAGTCGTCTCCACTATAATCGATCTCCACCATCTCATCGAAACATCGGGACACCTTCGCCTCTAATAATACTCCAACTACTTGGGCTGCTTTAAAAGATGCTATGCGTACTCGCTAGGTTCCTCCTTATTATCAATGTGAATTGCTACAAAAATTACAGCGTATGAGATAGGGCAAAAACTCTGTAGAGGAATATTATCAGGAATTACAAACTGAATTGGTTAGATGTGGCCTAGTAGAGGATAATGAGGCTATGCTTGCACGTTTTATGGGTGGCTTAAACAAGGAGATACAAACTATTCTAGAATACAAGGACTATGCTACTATCACTCGTTTGTTTCATCTTGCTTGTAAAGCTGAAAGTGAAGTGCAGGATCGACATCCGCTACGAGACCTAACTTTTCTGCAGGACGAAATACATCATGAACCTCGCGTGGAGCTTCTACATCCACACGTCCTGCGGCACCACCATCTACTTCAGCCGCTCATTCTTACAGGGAGCCACCAAAACAGCCAGCGTCACCATTCAAGGGTGCACAGAGTGGTCCAGCGGCGAGTTCATCTTCATCCATGGATTCCACAGGGCAAACGTGAGATCATGATATTAAATGTCGCAGGTGCCAAGGTGGAGGTCAATTCGCAAAAGACTGTCCCTCCAAGCGTGTGATGACTATTACGGCGGATGGTGGGTATGAGTCAGGGAGTGACTATGATGTGGAGACTTTAGTCCTCATTGCTCATGAGGAACAGGTTGCCCATGATGATGCTCATGATATAGAGTATATGGCTCCTGATGATGCGGATAAATATGCTAGTTTGGTTGCTCAACGTGTGTTAAGTGTGCAGATAATAAAGGCCGAGCAAAACCAGAGGCATAATTTGTTCCACACAAAGGGAGTGGTGAAAGAACGTTCGGTTCGCATCATTATTGATGGAGGGAGTTGCAACAACATGGCTAGCATGGAGTTGGTGGAGAAGCTATCTCTCACCACAAGACCACACCCTCATCCGTACTATATTCAGTGGTTTAACAATAGTGGTAAGATTAAGGTAACGCGTTCTGTTCGTGTGCACTTTAGCATTGCTACATATGCTGATTATGATGTGGTACCCATGCAAGCATGCTCTCTTTTACTTGGTAGACCATGGCAATTTGATAGGAATGTTGTACACCATGGTAGAACAAATCAGTTTACTCTGGTTCATCAGGATAAAAATATTGCTTTACTTCCTATGTCTCCTGAACAAATTGTGAAAGATGATCTTGCTAGAGCTAGTAAAGCTAAACAGGAGAAAAATAAGAGTGAGAATGAGATAGCAGTTAAAGAATTTGAGCAACAACATAGGACTAATAGCAAATCTTCATCTGCTGTTTCTAATGAAATTAATTTGACTAGTCCAACTTTGTTTGCTACTAAGGTTGATATTTCGGATTTGGATGTTAGTCAGTATGTGTGATATGCTTTTGTGTGCAAAGAAGCTTTGTTTTCATTTGAGGAATTGCCTCCTTCTTTGCCTCCTGTTGTCACTGACCTTTTGCAGGACTTTATATACGTCTTTCCCCAAGACGTACCACCGGGATTACCACCTATTCGAGGGATTGATCATCAGATTGACTTAATTCCCGGTGCTTCGCTGCCCAACCGTGCGCCACACCGTACCAATCCTGAGGAGATGTAACAGCCCAGTTTTCACAAAAATAAATTTTTTTATTTTCGGTGTGAATTGGTTGGTTGCCTGATTTGTTTGCGGTGTTTGCATCCCCGATTTATCGATCGGCGATTATGTTACCCCTCTTATCTTGTACCGGACGGAGTCCGACCCTTCCCACCCTGACACTCGACCGTTGCGACACCGGGTTTCACCCGATCACCGTCGCGATAACCGCACGACACCGGCCACAGCCAACGGAACGAAAACCCTGTTTAATAATTAAACGGGATATTTTTATAGCGCGCCGGAAAGTGTTTTCTGAACGGTTCCAGCGCGAGGTGAACGCCACTGGCTCGACGCGCCTATCGCACAGTTCAAAGTTTTACCCGAATCGGAGGTCCTGCGGTCCCGGCGGTCAGAAACGTAAACACTGCGCGCGCGAGAGAAAAACCTGGAATGTTTTTGCAAACTGCCAGCCATCTGGGCTATATAAAGACCACCACACTCCCACCCCTTTTCTAGGGTTTCCCTAGCCACAAAATTGCAGCCACCCCCCTCCAAAACACCCCAATTTTTCCCCACAGCCTCAAATCTGCGAAACCCTAGCCCCTGGCCCCTCCGGAGCCGTCGGATCTGTGATCCGACGCTCCAGATCGCGCCACGTCAGCGCCTGGCCTCCACCTTCTCTCTCCTCCTCCCGCGCCCGATCTCCACGCCGCTCCTCTGGATTGCGCCGCCGACAGCCCGTGAAGCCGCCGCTCCTCGCCGGCCGGCGAGCGGACGCCGGAGCCGCGCCCCTTCTTCTTCCTCCCGCGCTCCCTCTCCTCTTTCCTCTCCTCCTCTCACCGTCCCTCACCTCTCCTCGCAGGTCCGCTGTCCGCGCCGCCATGGCAAGGTCGCCGGAGCTCGCCTGCAACTCGCGTCGCGTGGAGCTTGATCCGCGACCACCCCGGTCTCCGGCATCCTCCCCGTCGCCAGATCCGGTGTCGCAATGCCCATCCCTGCCGCCCCGGCCTCCTCGCGCGGCTCCTCCGGCGAGTTGGTTGCCGCCGCCGGCAGCGGTTTGGCTCGAGAGGCACGAGCGTGCCCGCTCGTCCCGCTCGCCTGTGCTGTGGGCCGGCGCGCCCCAGCAGCCAACCCCGGCCTGCCAAGCCAGGCGGCCCAAGCTGCTTCCCTGGCCCATGGGTGAGCAGCCCACCGAGCCTCTCTATTTTTTTTATGTTTGTTTTTTTCTTTTTCTTTTTATTATTTCTGCTAAGTCCCTAGAATTTATGTTGCCAATTCAATTTTGCGGTGTAGTTAACGAGTAAACCGTAGCCCGGATGCATGTGCGCCCAAAATGAAATTTGCTTATAATGCATGTACTTTAATCCGTCTTTTGTGTGCATTTTCATTTGAGGTCATCCTGATTGTGTAATTGTGTGCTAAACAGGGCATCAGATCGTTAATTGCAACTGCTGCTGTTAAACTTGCTGAAACTGTTAATTTGTTGAAACTTCGGGCTACGGTTGCTTTCCGTACGTCGGAATTGAGTGATTCTGATAGAGGCGAAGGTGTCCCGATGTTTCGATGAGATGGTGGAGATCGATTTTTGGTGGAGTAGACTTTCACGACCCGACTACGAACGTGCGAAGACGTTGCGCCTTAGCGATCGCTAAACCAACTCCGAGAGGTTATTGATCCCGCGGGTGCACGATCAACCTGACCACGAAGGTCAATTCCTGCAAGCAATCGAAGAACAAGCAAGAACTAAGAATTGCAATCTGGATATTGCGAATATAAGATGAAAGATTAACAGAAGTTGGGGTTCCAATGCGGTCTTGGCCTGGTCGGACGACACAAACGAAGAACTCGAAGTTGCGGCTATGGCTAACTTAAATCTAATTAAAACCCAAGTCTAAACGACGCCCTAAGGGCTGTATATATGGGGGAACAGAGGGGATTTTCGTGACCCCTTGGAGGTGGGGTCCGAAAACAACCCTAACTCGGTTTCCCCACACATACGGACTCTAAAAACAGCCTAGAAGGTGGTATTTCGAAATTACATGGGCCCAGCCCAATATTAAGGTGACGCAGCACCTATAATTGCCCTTGGACAAAAATAATGAGTGGCATCTCGCGTATTTCGTCCAAGACTTCATGCGCGCCTTATGGTGGCTTCAAAGTGCGATAATCACCACTGGAAGCTCCGCTGTCCTTTCCCGCGCGCGCACCTTCTTCTCCATGCTTGATCCCGCTCCAATGACCATCCTTCTTGTCCATGCTAGGTCCTTCATTCATAAGCAAAACAAAAGTATCTAATTTAGGCTGCATCATATGTTCATGAACAATAGAAGGATTCGCAAGAAACGAAAGTACCTGATAATTTAGTTGACGTGCACGAGCTCTAGTAACTGGTCCAATATGTGTAGTTGGTGAGGATATGGGTGTAACATTAGTAGGGATGTCCTCATCATCCTCCCCTTCTTGAATTGTAGTCGTCCTCGACGGAAGCTCATCATCTTCTCCCAAATAAGGCTTCAAATCTGCAATATTAAATGTGGGACTAACCCCAAAGGCTGCAGGTAGCTCAAGTTTATATGCATTATCATTAATTTTCTTCAAAACCTTAAAGGGACCATCAGCTCGAGGCATTAACTTAGACTTGCGCAAATCAGGAAACCTATCTTTACGTAGATGTAACCAAACAAGATCTCCGGGTTCAAACACAACATGCTTTCGACCCCTATCACCAGCAAGCTTGTATCTAGCATTCATGCGCTCAATGTTTTCTTTAGTTAACTCATGCATTTTTAATATCAATTCAGCACGTTGCTTAGCATCAAAATTAACCTTCTCCGAAGATGGAAGAGGTAGCAAATCAATAGGTGCACGAGGTAGAAAACCATAAACAATCTCAAAAGGGCACATTTTAGTGGTAGAATGCAATGAACGATTATAAGCAAATTCAATATGAGGTAAACATTCTTCCCACAGTTTCAAGTTACTCTTTAAAACAGCCCTAAGCATAGTAGACAAAGTCCTATTGACTACTTCAGTTTGTCCATCAGTTTGGGGATGACATGTAGTACTAAAAAGTAGTTTAGTCCCCAACTTAGCCCATAAGCATCTCCAAAAATGGCTAAGAAACTTAGTATCACGATCCGAGACAATAGTATTGGGCACACCATGTAAGCGAATAATCTCACGAAAGAATAAATCAGCAACATTAGCAGCATCATCGCTTTTATGACATGGTATAAAATGTGCCATCTTAGAAAATCTATCCACGACAACAAATATGCTATCCCTCCCATTCTTTGTTCGAGGCAAGCCTAAAACAAAGTCCATGGATATGTCCTCCCACGGAACACTAGGTACAGGTAAAGGCATGTATAAACCATGAGGATTGAGTCGTGACTTAGCTTTTTGACATGTAGTGCAGCGAGCAACAAAACGCTCAACATCCCGTCTCATCTTTGGCCAAAAGAAATGTGTAGCAAGTACGTCCTCCGTCTTCTTCACGCCAAAGTGTCCCATTAATCCTCCTCCATGCGCCTCCTGCAACAACAAAAGACGAATAGAGCTAGCTGGAATGCATAGCTTGTTAGAACGGAACACAAATCCATCATTAAGCACAAACTTGTTCCATGTTCTACCCTCTCTACAATTCTGCAATACATCTTTAAATTCCGCATCATTTACGTATTGATCTTTGATTGTCTCTAAACCGAAAATCTTGAAGTCAAGTTGTGAAAGCATAGTATAACGACGAGACAAAGCATCAGCAATAATATTATCTTTCCCCTTCTTGTGTTTAATGACATAAGGGAAAGTCTCAATAAATTCAACCCACTTAGCATGTCTACGATTAAGTTTTGCTTGACTTCTTATGTGTTTCAAAGATTCATGATCAGAATGTATAACAAATTCTTTGGGCCATAAATAATGTTGCCAAGTTTCTAATGTCCGAACAAGAGCATATAATTCCTTATCATAAGTAGAATAGTTCAGACTAGGCCCACTCAATTTTTCAGAAAAGTAAGCAACAGGTGTAGCATCTTGTAATAACACACCTCCCAAACCAATCCCACTAGCATCGCATTCAAGCTCAAAAGTCTTATTAAAATCAGGAAGTTGGAGCAAAGGAGCATGTGTTAACTTATCTTTCAATACGGTGAAGGCTTCTTCCTGTGCGGTACCCCAAGTAAAAGGCACATCCTTGCGTGTAAGCTCATTGAGAGGTGCAGCAATGGTGCTGAAATCTCTCACAAAACGCCTATAGAATCCAGCGAGACCAAGAAAACTCCTCACTTGTGTGACCGTTTTGGGCTGCGGCCAACTCTCAATCGCCTCGATCTTGGCTTTATCAACTTCAATTCCCTGCGGAGTAACAACATAGCCAAGAAACGATACTCGGTCGGTGCAAAAGGTGCACTTCCCAAGGTTACCAAACAAACGTGCATTACGTAGAGCAATAAAAACAGCACGTAAATGATCCAAATGTTCCTCCAAAGATTTGCTATAAATCAGTATATCATCAAAATAGACTACCACAAATCGTCCAATGAAAGCACGTAAAACCTCGTTCATTAATCTCATGAAAGTGCTAGGTGCATTAGTTAACCCAAAAGGCATGACTAACCACTCATATAATCCAAACTTAGTTTTAAATGCCGTTTTCCATTCATCTCCTAATTTCATGCGAATTTGATGGTATCCACTACGCAAATCAACTTTGGAAAACATGGTAGAGCCACTTAATTCATCAAGCATATCATCTAACCTAGGAATAGGATGACGATAACGAATAGTAATATTATTAATGGCTCGACAATCAACACACATACGCCATGTTCCATCCTTTTTAGGCACTAATATAACAGGAACAGCACAAGGACTAAGGGATTCACGTATGTAACCTTTGTCGAGTAGCTCTTGTACTTGACGCTGAATCTCCTTTGTCTCCTCCGGATTGGTACGGTATGGCGAACGGTTGGGCAGTGAAGCACCGGGAATTAAGTCAATCTGATGCTCAATCCCTCGAATAGGTGGTAATCCCGGTGGTACGTCTTGTGGAAAGACGTCAATAAACTCTTGCAAAAGGTCAGTGACAACAGGAGGCAAAGAAGGAGGCAATTCCTCAAATGAAAACAAAGCTTCTTTGCACACAAAAGCATAGCACACATATTGACTAACATCCAAATCTGAAATATCAACTTTAGTAGCAAGCAAAGTTGGACTAGTCAATTTAATTTCATTAGACACAGCAGAAGAAGATTTGCTATTAGTCTTATGTTGTTGCTCAAATTCTTTGGCTGCTATCTCATTTTCACTCTTATTTTTCTCCTGTTTAGCTTTACTAGCTCTAGCAAGATCATCTTTCACAATTTGTTCAGGAGACATAGGAAGTAAAGCAATATTTTTATCCTGATGAACCAGAGTAAACTGATTTGTCCTACCATGGTGTACAACATTCCTATCAAATTGCCATGGTCTACCAAGTAAAAGAGAGCATGCTTGCATGGGTACCACATCACAATCAACATAATCAGCATATGCAGCAATGCTAAAGTGCACACGAACAGAACGCGTTACCTTAATCTTACCACTATTGTTAAACCACTGAATATAGTACGGATGGGGGTGTGGTCTTGTGGTGAGAGATAGCTTCTCCACCAACTCCATGCTAGCCAAGTTGTTGCAACTCCCTCCGTCAATGATGATGCGAACCGAACGTTCTTTCACCACTCCCTTTGTGTGGAACAAATTATGCCTCTGGTTTTGCTCAGCCTTCGTTACCTGCACACTTAACACACGTTGAGCAACCAAACTAGCATATTTATCTGCATCATCAGGAGCCATATACTCCATATCATGAGCATCATCATGGGCACCCTGTTCCTCATGAGCAATGAGAACTAAAGTCTCCTCATCATAGTCACTCGCTGACTCATACCCACCATCCGCCGTAATAATCATCACACGCTTGGAGGGACAGTCTTTTGCGAAGTGACCTCCACCTTGGCACCTGCGACATTTAATATCACGATCTCGTGTTTGCCCTGTGGAAGCCATGGATGAAGAAGAACTCGCCGCTGGACCACTCTGTGCACCCTTGAATGGTGGCGCTGACTGTTTTGGTGGCTCCCTGTAAGAATGAGCGGCTGAAGTAGAGGGTGGAGCAGCAGGACGTGTGGATGTAGAAGGTCCACGCGATGTCCATGATGTATTTCGTCCTGCAGAAAAGTTAGGTCTCGTAGCGGCCTGTCGATCCTGCACTTCACGTTCAGCTTTACAAGCAAGATGAAACAAACGAGTAATAGTAGCATAGTCCTTGTATTCTAGAATAGTTTGTATCTCCCTGTTTAAGCCACCTATAAAACGTGCAAACATAGCTTCATTATCCTCTACTAGGCCACATCTAATCAATCCAGTTTGTAATTCTTGATAATATTCCTCTACAGAATTTTTTCCTTGTCTCAAACGCTGTAATTTTTGTAGCAATTCACGTTGATAATAAGGAGGAACCCAGCGAGTACGCATAGCATCTTTTAAAGCAGCCCAAGTAGCTGGAATATTATTAGCATGCAATCTACAATGTTCAGACCACCAAATAGATGCAAAACCCGTGAATTCACAAACAGCAGCAGTAACACGTCTATTCTCAGGATATTGTAAACATGTAAAGCGTTGTTCAGTTTCTAACTCCCAAGTAAGATAAGCATCAGGAATATATCTACCCTCAAACGGCTTAAGATTCAATTTAAGTTTAGGCACATGTTCATCATCGCGTACCTGAGGGGGTGGTTGGTGTCGACCGTGGCGAATGTTGGGACGTGGACGTCCAGCTGGCTGTTCATAGGCCGCTTCTTGTTCCACCTCCTCCTCGTAATCACCCTCGTAGTTGTCGTCCTGGCCGACGTCAGAGGCAGCAGCAGCAGCAGTAACTGCAGCAGCAGCAGGAGCACCAGCAGCTTGTCCGCCCGGAAACAGAATACGTCGTGCACGTCGTGGTGGCGGTGGCTGTGCTGGAGCGGCCGCAGGCTGTATAGGTAAGCGTGCGAGCAACTCAGTAAACTTGGCGTCGAGCTTGGTGTCGATCATCTTCTCCACACCATCAATCGCCTCTGTAAATCTGTTCTCGATGTCATTCACCTGTTCAGACATCATTTGTGCAAATTTATCATGTAATGCTTTGTTTGTCATATTCTCCCAATCAGGTGCATCCCGCGCCACTTCATCATGGGATCCTGGCATGGTTAGCAGAAATAGAAAACACACAGAAGTATGATCCTACTTCGACTAAGGGGATGTGGGGTGGTGGAAAGCACAAATCCGTCAAGCTTTTCTTCAGTTCTTACCGATTCTTACCTAGCAGCAGGTGGTGATGTACAACCAACGGGTCAAAACTCTCAGAGATGTGGTAGAGCGATGGCCAGGAGGTGTCAACCGCACGAAGTAGAATATATGTGGAGCTGTAGGTAGGTTTGACAAATATGGTAGCAAAAAGCTCAACAGTAATCAAAACAGAGATGCAAAGTTGAATAAACACTCAACGTCGGTACTGTGCTGATCCTACGCTAGACCGTACTAGAGACGCGAGCCTAAAACACCAACGAAAGCACGGCGCGGCACGTAACAACTGTGAAGCACACTCTGAATTTTTTTTTTCCTCTCTTTTTTTTTTTTTTTTTTTTTTTTTTGCTTTTTTTTTTTGGCGATGCGGGACTGCGGGGGCTGAAAAAGTGCGAAAAAATCACTATGGTGGCGAACGTCTCAAAACGAGTTTCTGGACCTAAGGAACGTATGGGCACGAAATTTTTTTACCCCTGAAATTTCTGGCCTAAAAACTGCTCTGGAAAGCGTGCCAGACTCTTCTACGTACGACAAAAGATTGGTGAAATCCGACTCTAATCAACTCAAAACTATTCTGGCTACGGAGATATCACAAACCGAACGGGTGATGGAACTAGACTCGGATCGGTAGGTTGTGGTGGTGTGTATGGACTCTGCTTGGCGGAACGTGGTGGTGTATCTGGACTCGGATTGGCGGAACGTGGTGGTGTACTACTGTTCGGCGGCGGCGTGACAAAACTGTGATCAGAACTCGAAACTCTAAGGTAACTAGACGCTAAGATCAGCAACTCGACACAACGATGCAACCGCAAATTCAACAATGCAAACTACTGTAAAGAAAACTGGACAAAGGCTCGGACTGTTTTGGGACGTGATGATCTAACCCTAATTTTTTTTTTGTTGGCTTTTTCGTGGACTGTAGGTATGAAAAACAGAACCAATCTAGACTGCGAAAACTGGTAAATCTCACCGAGCAACCTGGAAATCTGATACCACTTGATAGAGGCGAAGGTGTCCCGATGTTTCGATGAGATGGTGGAGATCGATTTTTGGTGGAGTAGACTTTCACGACCCGACTACGAACGTGCGAAGACGTTGCGCCTTAGCGATCGCTAAACCAACTCCGAGAGGTTATTGATCCCGCGGGTGCACGATCAACCTGACCACGAAGGTCAATTCCTGCAAGCAATCGAAGAACAAGCAAGAACTAAGAATTGCAATCTGGATATTGCGAATATAAGATGAAAGATTAACAGAAGTTGGGGTTCCAATGCGGTCTTGGCCTGGTCGGACGACACAAACGAAGAACTCGAAGTTGCGGCTATGGCTAACTTAAATCTAATTAAAACCCAAGTCTAAACGACGCCCTAAGGGCTGTATATATGGGGGAACAGAGGGGATTTTCGTGACCCCTTGGAGGTGGGGTCCGAAAACAACCCTAACTCGGTTTCCCCACACATACGGACTCTAAAAACAGCCTAGAAGGTGGTATTTCGAAATTACATGGGCCCAGCCCAATATTAAGGTGACGCAGCACCTATAATTGCCCTTGGACGAAAATAATGAGTGGCATCTCGCGTATTTCGTCCAAGACTTCATGCGCGCCTTATGGTGGCTTCAAAGTGCGATAATCACCACTGGAAGCTCCGCTGTCCTTTCCCGCGCGCGCACCTTCTTCTCCATGCTTGATCCCGCTCCAATGACCATCCTTCTTGTCCATGCTAGGTCCTTCATTCATAAGCAAAACAAAAGTATCTAATTTAGGCAGCATCATATGTTCATGAACAATAGAAGGATTCGCAAGAAACGAAAGTACCTGATAATTTAGTTGACGTGCACGAGCTCTAGTAACTGGTCCAATATGTGTAGTTGGTGAGGATATGGGTGTAACATTAGTAGGGATGTCCTCATCATGGGGTTCCAATGAGGTCTTGGCCTGGTCGGATAACACAAACGAAGAGCTCGAAGTTGCGGCTATGGCTAACTTATATCTAATTAAAACCCAAGTCTAAACGACGCCCTAAGGGCTGTATATATGGGGGAACAGAGGGGAATTTCGGGGCCCCTTGGAGGAGGGGTCCGAAAACAACCCTAACTCGGTTTCCCCACACATACGGACTCTAAAAAATAGCCTATTAAGTGTATTTCGAAATTACATGGGCCTGGCCCAATAATAAGGTGACGCAGCACCTATAATAACCCTTGGACGAAAATATTAATGTGGCGTCTTGTGTCTCTCGTCCAGGTCTTCATGCACGCCTTATGGTGGCCTCAAAGTGCGAAAATCACCACTGGAAGCTCCATTGTCCTTTCCCGCGCGCACACCTCCTTCTCCATGCTTGATCCCGCTCCAATGACCATCCTTCTTATCCATGCTAGGTCCTTCATTCATAAGACAAACAAAAGTATCTAATTTAGGCAGCATCATATGTTCCTGAACATTAGAAGGATTCGCAAGAAACGAAAGTACCTGATAATTTAGTTGACGTGCGCGTGCTCTAGTAACTGGTCCAGTATGTGTAGTTGGTGAAGAAGTGGGTGTAACATTAGTAGAGATGTCCTCATCACCTGCACAGCCTGCGGCCGCTCCAGCACAGCCACCGCCACCACGACGTGATAAAAAACGGAGTTCCTTTTGAGTTTTGTCCCGATCTTTCACAGCGAGCAACTCGGATAGAATCCTTCCAATCACGCGACAAACGTAACCTGAAGAAGAGGAACGAATCCAGCAAGCAACGTGATGGAGATCACCACGCCTCAAACCAAAACACGACAATCCTTGATGAACACAAGAACCTCCGCGGCAATCTTTATTGGATAAACGGCATCGCCAACCCCGGAGGGAAGCTTCACCAAGAGATTCAACTCTTAACCCTAAAATTCTTGTCTAAACTTAAGCTTGCCCTAAAACTCGTAGGGGGTGTTCTATTTATAAGCTAAGGAATAAAACTAGGGATACATGGGCTGTAACCCGTCAGATCTGCGCGCAGGCAGTTTCGGACGTCCGATGGGTTTCGGACGTCCGTCACGTCGGACGTCCGAAACGTGTCGGAAATCCGACTCTGGCGGTGAGGTGTCCTAGATTGGGAGTTCTTCTCGAGGACCTTCATGTCGGACGTCTGATATATGACGGACGTCCGATGCGTCGGACGTCCGAATCCTGTCGGAAATCCGGCTTCGGTTTTGGAGGTCTTCTGGATACGGAGGTCGCCATCCTTCTCGCTGATGTCGGACGTCCGAATTGGGTCGGACGTCCGATGTCCAAAATCCTGTCCATCTTCGCCTCCTCTGTCCAGCGCATATCATCGCCTCCTCCGTCCTGTTGTTGTCGTGCCCATATCACGACGTGCACGACGTATTCTGTTTCCGGGAAGACAAGCTGCTGGTGCTCCTCCTGCTGCTGCAGTTGCTGCTACTGCTGCTGCTTCTGACGTCGGCCAGGACGACAACTACGAGGGTGATTACGAGGAGGAGGTGGAACAGGAAGCGGCCTATGAGCAGCCAGCTGGACGTCCACGTCCGAACATTCTCCACGGTCGACACCAACCACCCCCTCAGGTACGCGATGATGAACATGTGCCTAAACTTAAATTGAATCTTAAGCCGTTTGAGGGTAGATATATTCCTGATGCTTATCTTACTTGGGAGTTAGAAACTGAACAACGCTTTACATGTTTACAATATCCTGAGAATAGACGTGTTACTGCTGCTGTTTGTGAATTCACGGGGTTTGCATCTATTTGGTGGTCTGAACATTGTAGATTGCATGCTAATAATATTCCAACTACTTGGGCTGCTTTAAAAGATGCTATGCGTACTCGCTGGGTTCCTCCTTATTATCAACGTGAATTGCTACAAAAATTACAGCGTTTGAGACAAGGCAAAAATTCTGTAGAGGAATATTATCAAGAATTACAAACTGGATTGATTAGATGTGGCCTAGTAGAGGATAATGAAGCTATGCTTGCACGTTTTATGGGTGGCTTAAACAGGGAGATACAAACTATTCTAGAATACAAGGACTATGCTACTATTACTCGTTTGTTTCATCTTGCTTGTAAAGCTGAACGTGAAGTGCAGGATCGACAGGCTGCTACGAGACCTAACTTTTCTGCAGGACGAAATACATCATGGACATCGCGTGGACCTTCTACAGCCACACATCCTGCTACACCACCATCTACTTCAGCCGCTCATTCTTACAGGGAGCCACCAAAACAGTCAGCGCCAGCATTCAAGGGTGCACAAAGTGGTCCAGCGGCGAGTTCTTCTTCATCCATGGCTTCCATAGGGCAAACACGAGATCGTGATATTAAATGTCGCAGGTGCCAAGGTGGAGGTCACTTCGCAAAAGACTGTCCCTCCAAGCGTGTGATGATTATTACGGCGGATGGTGGGTATGAGTCAGCGAGTGACTATGATGAGGAGACTTTAGTTCTCATTGCTCATGAGGAACAGGGTGCCCATGATGATGCTCATGATTTAGAGTATATGGCTCCTGATGATGCAGATAAATATGCTAGTTTGGTTGCTCAACGTGTGTTAATTGTGCAGGTAACGAAGGCTGAGCAAAACCAGAGGCATAATTTGTTCCACACAAAGGGAGTGGTGAAAGAACGTTCGGTTCGCATCATCATTGACGGAGGGAGTTGCAACAACTTGGCTAGCATGGAGTTGGTGGAGAAGCTATCTCTCACCACAAGACCACACCCCCATCCGTACTATATTCAGTGGTTTAACAATAGTGGTAAGATTAAGGTAACGCGTTCTGTTCGTGTGCACTTTAGCATTGCTGCATATGCTGATTATGTTGATTGTGATGTGGTACCCATGCAAGCATGCTCTCTTTTACTTGGTAGACCATGGCAATTTGATAGGAATGTTGTACACCATGGTAGGACAAATCAGTTTACTCTGGTTCATCAGGATAAAAATATTGCTTTACTTCCTATGTCTCCTGAACAAATTGTGAAAGATGATCTTGCTAGAGCTAGTAAAGCTAAACACAAGAAGAATAAGAGTGAAAATGAGATAGCAGCTATAGAATTTGAGCAACAACATAAGACTAATAGCAAATCTTCTTCTGCTGTTTCTAATGAAATTAAATTGACTAGTCCAACTTTGCTTGCTACTAAGGTTGATATTTCAGATTTGGATGTTAGTCAATATGTGTGCTATGCTTTTGTGTGCAAAGAAGCTTTGTTTTCATTTGAGGAATTGCCTCCTTCTTTGCCTCCTGTTGTCACTGACCTTTTGCAGGAGTTTATTGACGTCTTTCCACAAGACGTACCACCGGGATTACCACCTATTCGAGGGATTGAGCATCAGATTGACTTAATTCCCGGTGCTTCACTGCCCAACCGTGCGCCATACCGTACCAATCCGGAGGAGACGAAGGAGATTCAGCGTCAAGTAAAAGAGCTACTCGACAAAGGTTACATACGTGAATCCCTTAGTCCTTGTGTTGTTCCTGTTATATTAGTGCCTAAAAAGGATGGAACATGGCGTATGTGTGTTGATTGTCGAGCCATTAATAATATTACTATTCGTTATCGTCATCCTATTCCTAGGTTAGATGATATGCTTGATGAATTAAGTGGCTCTACCATGTTTTCCAAAGTTGATTTGCGTAGTGGATACCATCAAATTCGCATGAAATTAGGAGATGAATAGAAAACGGCATTTAGAACTAAGTTTGGATTATATGAGTGGTTAGTCATGCCTTTTGGGTTAACTAATGCACCTAGCATTTTCATGAGATTAATGAACGAGGTTTTACGTGCTTTCATTGGACGATTTGTGGTAGTCTATTTTGATGATATACTGATTTATAGCAAATCTTTGGAGGAACATTTGGATCATTTACGTGTTGTTTTTATTGCTCTACGTAATGCACGTTTGTTTGGTAACCTTGGGAAGTGCACCTTTTGCACCGACCGAGTATCGTTTCTTGGCTATGTTGTTACTCCGCAGGGAATTGAAGTTGATAAAGCAAAGATCGAGGCGATTGAGAGTTGGCCGTAGCCCAAAACGGTCACACAAGTGAGGATTTTTCTTGGACTCGCTGGATTCTATAGGCGTTTTGTGAGAGATTTCAGCACCATTGCTGCACCTATCAATGAGCTTACACGCAAGGATGTGCCTTTTACTTGGGGTACCGCACAGGAAGATGCCTTCACGGTATTGAAAGATAAGTTAACACATGCTCCTTTGCTCCAACTTCCTGATTTTAATAAGACTTTTGAGCTTGAATGCGATGCTAGTGGGATTGGTTTGGGAGGTGTGTTATTACAAGATGCTAAACCTGTTGCATACTTTTCTGAAAAATTGAGTGGGCCTAGTCTGAACTATTCTACTTATGATAAGGAATTATATGCTCTTGTTCGGACATTAGAAACTTGGCAACATTATTTATGGCCCAAAGAATTTGTTATACATTCTGATCATGAATCTTTGAAACACATAAGAAGCCAAGCAAAACTTAATCGTAGACATGCTAAGTGGGTTGAATTTATTGAGACTTTCCCTTATGTCATTAAACACAAGAAGGGGAAAGATAATATTATTGCTGATGCTTTGTCTCGTCGTTATACTATGCTTTCACAACTTGACTTCAAGATATTCGGTTTAGAGACAATCAAAGATCAATAAGTAAATGATGCGGAATTTAAAGATGTATTGCAGAATTGTAGAGAGGGTAGAACATAGAACAAGTTTGTGCTTAATGATGGATTTGTGTTCCGTTCTAACAAGCTATGCATTCCAGCTAGCTCTATTCGTCTTTTGTTGTTGCAGGAGGCGCATGGAGGAGGATTAATGGGACATTTTGGCGTGAAAAAGACGGAGGACGTACTTGCTACACATTTCTTTTGGCCAAAGATGAGACGGGATGTTGAGCGTTTTGTTGCTCGCTGCACTACATGTCAAAAAGCTAAGTCACGACTCAATCCTCATGGTTTATACATGCCTTTACCTGTACCTAGTGTTCCGTGGGAGGACATATCCATGGACTTTGTTTTAGGCTTGCCTCGAATAAAGAAGGGGAGGGATAGCATATTTGTTGTCGTGGATAGATTTTCTAAGATGGCACATTTTATACCATGTCATAAAAGCGATGATGCTGCTAATGTTGCTGATTTATTATTTGGAGAGATTATTCGTTTACATGGTGTGCCCAATACTATTGTCTTGGATCGTGATACTAAGTTTCTTAGCCATTTTTGGAGATGCTTATGGGCTAAGTTGGGGACTAAACTACTTTTTAGTACTACATGTCATCCCCAAACTGATGGACAAACTGAAGTGGTCAATAGGACATTGTCTACTATGCTTAGGGCTGTTTTAAAAAGTAACTTGAAACTGTGGGAAGAATGTTTACCTCATATTGAATTTGCTTATAATCGTTCAGTGCATTCTACCACTAAAATGTGCCCTTTTGAGATTGTTTATGGTTTTCTACCTCGTGCACCTATTGATTTGCTGCCTCTTCCATCTTCGGAGAAGGTTAATTTTGATGCTAAGCAACGTGCTGAATTGATATTAAAAATGCATGAGTTAACTAAAGAAAACATTGAGCGCATGAATGCTAGATACAAGCTTGCTGGTGATAGGGGTCGAAAGCATGTTGTGTTTGAACCAGGAGATCTTGTTTGGTTACATCTACGTAAAGATAGGTTTCCTGATTTGCGCAAGTCTAAGTTAATGCCACGAGCTGATGGTCCCTTTAAGGTTTTACAGAAAATTAATGATAATGCATATAAACTTGAGCTACCTGCAGATTTGGGGTTAGTCCCACATTTAACATTGCAGATTTGAAACCTTATTTGGGAGAAGATGATGAGCTTCCGTCGAGGACGACTTCAATTCAAGAAGGGGAGGATGATGAGGACATCCCTACTAATGTTACACCCATACCCTCACCAACTACACATACTGGACCAGTTACTAGAGCACGTGCACGTCAACTAAATTATCAGGTACTTTCGTTTCTTCCGAATCCTTCTATTGTTCATGAACATATGATGCTGCCTAAATTAGATACTTTTGTTTTGCTTATGAATGAAGGACCTAGCATGGACAAGAAGGATGGTCATTGGAGCGGGATCAAGAATGGAGAAGAAGGTGCGCGCGGGGGAAAGTACAGTGGAGTTTCCAGTGGGGATTTTCGCACGTTGAAGCCACCATAAGGCATGCATGAAGGCTTGGACGGAATACACGAGATGCCACTTCATTATTTTCGTCCAAGAGCAATTATAGGTGCTGCGTCACCTTAATATTGGGCTGGGCCCATGTAATTTCGAAATACCACATTATAGGCTGTTTTTAGAGTCCGTATGTGTGGGGAAACCGAGTTAGGGTTGTTTTCGGACCCCACCTCCAAGGGGTCACCAAAATCCCCTCTGTTCCCCCATATATACAGCCCTTAGGGCGTCGTTTAGACTTGGGTTTTAATTAGATTAAAGTTAGCCATAGCCGCAACTTCGAGCTCTTCGTTTGTGTCATCCGACCAGGCCAAGACCTCATTGGAACCCCAACTTTCGTAATCATTCATCTTATATTCGCAATATCCAGATTGCAATTCTTAGTTCTTGCTTGTTCTTCGATTGCTTGCAGGAATTAGACCTTCGTGGTCAGGTTGATCGTGCATCCGCGGGATCAATAACCTCTCGGAGTTGGTTTAGCGATCGCTAAGGCGCAACGTCTTCGCACGTTCGTAGTCGGATCGTGAAAGTCGTCTCCACCATAATCGATCTACACCATCTCATCGAAACATCGGGACACCTTCGCCTCTATCACCTGGTTCAAACACAACATGCTTTCTACCCTTATCACCAGCAAGCTTGTATCTAGCATTCATTTTCTCAATGTTTTCTTTAGTTAACTCATGCATTTTTAATATCAATTCAGCACGTTGCTTAGCATCAAAATTAACCTTCTCTGAAGATGGAAGAGGCAGCAAATCAATAGGCGCACGAGGTAGAAAACCATAAACAATCTCAAAAGGGAACATTTTAGTGGTAGAAATAAATGAACGATTATAAGCAAATTCAATATGAGGTAAACATTCTTCCCACATTTTCAAGTTACTCTTTAAAACAGCCCTAAGCATAGTAGACAAAGTCCTATTGACTACTTCAGTTTGTCCATCAGTTTGGGGATGACAGGTAGTACTAAAAAGTAGTTTAGTCCCCAACTTAGCCCATAAGCATCTCAAAAAATGGCTAAGAAACTTAGTATCATGATCCGAGACAATAGTATTGGGCACACCATGTAAGCGAATAATCTCACGAAAGAATAAATCAGCAACATTAGCAGCATCATCGCTTTTATGACATGGTATAAAATGTGCCATCTTAGAAAATCTATACACGACAACAAATATGCTATCCCTCCCCTTCTTTGTTCGAGGCAAGCCTAAAACAAAGTCCATGGATATGTCCTCCCACGGAACACTAGGTACAGGTAAAGGCATGTATAAACCATGAGGATTGAGTCGTGACTTAGCTTTTTGACATGTAGTGCAGCGAGCAACAAAACGCTCAACATCCCGTCTCATCTTTGGCCAAAAGAAGTGTGTAGCAAGTACGTCCTCCGTCTTCTTCACGCCAAAGTGTCCCATTAATCCTCCTCCATGCGCCTCCTGCAACAACAAAAGACGAATAGAGCTAGCTGGAATGCATAGCTTGTTAGAACGGAACACAAATCCATCATTAAGCACAAATTTGTTCCATGTTCTACCCTCTCTACAATTCTGCAATACATCTTTAAATTCTGCATCATTTACATATTGATCTTTGATTGTCTCTAAACCGAATATCTTGAAGTCAAGTTGTGAAAGCATAGTATAGAGACAAAGCATCAGCAATAATATTACCTTTCCCCTTCTTGTGTTTAATGACATAAGGGAAAGTCTCAATAAATTCAACCCACTTAGCATGTCTACGATTAAGTTTTGCTTGACTTCTTATGTGTTTCAAAGATTCGTGATCATAATGTATAACAAATTCTTTGGGCCATAAATAATGTTGCAAAGTTTCTAATGTCCGAACAAGAGCATATAATTCCTTATCATAAGTAGAATAGTTCAGACTAGGCCCACTCAATTTTTCAGAAAAGTATGCAACAGGTTTAGCATCTTGTAATAACACACCTCCCAAAACAATCCCACTAACATCGCATTCAAGCTCAAAAGTCTTATTAAAATCAGGAAGTTGGAGCAAAGGAGCATGTGTTAACTTATCTTTCAATACCGTGAAGGCTTCTTCCTGTGCGGTACCCCAAGTAAAAGGCACATCCTTGCGTGTAAGCTCATTGATAGGTGCAGCAATGGTGCTTAAATCTCTCACAAAACGCCTATAGAATCCAGCGAGTCCAAGAAAAATCCTCACTTGTGTGACCGTTTTGGGCTGCGGCCAACTCTCAATCGCCTCGATCTTTGCTTTATCAACTTCAATTCCCTGCGGAGTAACAACATAGCCAAGAAACGATACTCGGTCGGTGCAAAAGGTGCACTTCCCAAGGTTACCAAACAAACGTGCATTACGTAGAGCAATAAAAACAAAATGTAAATGATCCAAATGTTCCTCCAAAGATTTGCTATAAATCAGTATATCATCAAAATAGACTACCACAAATCGTCCAATGAAAGCACGTAAAACCTCGTTCATTAATCTCATGAAAATGCTAGGTGCATTAGTTAAGCCAAAAGGCATGACTAACCACTCATATAATCCAAACTTAGTTCTAAATGCCGTTTTCCATTCATCTCCTAATTTCATGCGAATTTGATGGTATCCACTACGCAAATCAACTTTGGAAAACATGGTAGAGCCACTGAATTCATCAAGCATATCATCTAACCTAGGAATAGGATGACGATAACGAATAGTAATATTATTAATGGCTCGACAATCAACACACATACGCCATGTTCCATCCTTTTTAGGCACTAATATAACAGGAACAACACAAGGACTAAGGGATTCACGTATGTAACCTTTGTCGAGTAGCTCTTTTACTTGACGCTGAATCTCCTTCGTCTCCTCCGGATTGGTACGGTATGGCGCACGGTTGGGCAGTGAAGCACCGGGAATTAAGTCAATCTGATGCTCAATCCCTCGAATAGGTGGTAATCCCGGTGGTACGTCTTGTGGAAAGACGTCAATAAACTCCTGCAAAAGGTCAGTGACAACAGGAGGCAAAGAAGGAGGCAATTCCTCAAATGAAAACAAAGCTTCTTTGCACACAAAAGCATAGCACACATATTGACTAACATCCAAATCTGAAATATCAACCTTAGTAGCAAGCAAAGTTGGACTAGTCAATTTAATTTCATTAGAAACAGCAGAAGAAGATTTGCTATTAGTCTTATGTTGTTGCTCAAATTCTATAGCTGCTATCTCATTTTCACTCTTATTCTTCTTGTGTTTAGCTTTACTAGCTCTAGCAAGATCATCTTTCACAATTTGTTCAGGAGACATAGGAAGTAAAGCAATATTTTTATCCTGATGAACCAGAGTAAACTGATTTGTCCTACCATGGTGTACAACATTCCTATCAAATTGCCATGGTCTACCAAGTAAAAGAGAGCATGCTTGCATGGGTACCACATCACAATCAACATAATCAGCATATGCAGCAATGCTAAAGTGCACACGAACAGAACGCGTTACCTTAATCTTACCACTATTGTTAAACCACTGAATATAGTACGGATGGGGGTGTGGTCTTGTGGTGAGAGATAGCTTCTCCACCAACTCCATGCTAGCCAAGTTGTTGCAACTCCCTCCGTCAATGATGATGCGAACCGAACGTTCTTTCACCACTCCCTTTGTGTGGAACACATTATGCCTCTGGTTTTGCTCAGCCTTCGTTACCTGCACAATTAACACACGTTGAGCAACCAAACTAGCATATTTATCTGCATCATCAGGAGCCATATACTCTAAATCATGAGCATCATCATGGGCACCCTGTTCCTCATGAGCAATGAGAACTAAAGTCTCCTCATCATAGTCACTCGCTGACTCATACCCACCATCCGCCGTAATAATCATCACACGCTTGGAGGGACAGTCTTTTGCGAAGTGACCTCCACCTTGGCACCTGCGACATTTAATATCACGATCTCGTGTTTGCCCTATGGAAGCCATGGATGAAGAAGAACTCGCCGCTGGACCACTTTGTGCACCCTTGAATGCTGGCGCTGACTGTTTTGGTGGCTCCCTGTAAGAATGAGCGGCTGAAGTAGATGGTGGTGTAGCAGGATGTGTGGCTGTAGAAGGTCCACGCGATGTCCATGATGTATTTCGTCCTGCAGAAAAGTTAGGTCTCGTAGCAGCCTGTCGATCCTGCACTTCACGTTCAGCTTTACAAGCAAGATGAAACAAACGAGTAATAGTAGCATAGTCCTTGTATTCTAGAATAGTTTGTATCTCCCTGTTTAAGCCACCCATAAAACGTGCAAGCATAGCTTCATTATCCTCTACTAGGCCACATCTAATCAATCCAGTTTGTAATTCTTGATAATATTCCTCTACAGAATTTTTGCCTTGTCTCAAACGCTGTAATTTTTGTAGCAATTCACGTTGATAATAAGGAGGAACCCAGCGAGTACGCATAGCATCTTTTAAAGCAGCCCAAGTAGTTGGAATATTATTAGCATGCAATCTACAATGTTCAGACCACCAAATAGATGCAAACCCCGTGAATTCACAAACAGCAGCAGTAACACGTCTATTCTCAGGATATTGTAAACATGTAAAGCGTTGTTCAGTTTCTAACTCCCAAGTAAGATAAGCATCAGGAATATATCTACCCTCAAACGGCTTAAGATTCAATTTAAGTTTAGGCACATGTTCATCATCGCGTACCTGAGGGGGTGGTTGGTGTCGACCGTGGAGAATGTTCGGACGTGGACGTCCAGCTGGCTGCTCATAGGCCGCTTCCTGTTCCACCTCCTCCTCGTAATCACCCTCGTAGTTGTCGTCCTGGCCGACGTCAGAAGCAGCAGCAGTAGCAGCAACTGCAGCAGCAGGAGGAGCACCAGCAGCTTGTCTTCCCGGAAACAGAATACGTCGTGCACGTCGTGATATGGGCACGACAACAACAGGACGGAGGAGGCGATGATATGCGCTGGACAGAGGAGGCGAAGATGGACAGGATTCTGGACATCGGACGTCCGACCCAATTCGGACGTCCGACATCAGCGAGAAGGATGGCGACCTCCGTATCCAGAAGACCTCCAAAACCGAAGCCGGATTTCCGACAGGATTCGGACGTCCGACGCATCGGACGTCCGTCATATATCAGACGTCCGACATGAAGGTCCTCGAGAAGAACTCCCAATCTAGGACACCTCACCGCCAGAGTCGGATTTCCGACACGTTTCGGACGTCCGACGTGACGGACGTCCGAAACCCATCGGACGTCCGAAACTGCCTGCGCGCAGATCTGACGGGTTACAGCCCATGTATCCCTAGTTTTATTCCTTAGCTTATAAATAGAACACCCCCTACGAGTTTTAGGGCAAGCTTAAGTTTAGACAAGAATTTTAGGGTTAAGAGTTGAATCTCTTGGTGAAGCTTCCCTCCGGGGTTGGCGATGCCGTTTATCCAATAAAGATTGCCGCGGAGGTTCTTGTGTTCATCAAGGATTGTCGTGTTTTGGTTTGAGGCGTGGTGATCTCCATCACGTTGCTTGCTGGATTCGTTCCTCTTCTTCAGGTTACGTTTGTCGCGTGATTGGAAGGATTCTATCCGAGTTGCTCGCTGTGAAAGATCGGGACAAAACTCAAAAGGAACTCCGTTTTTTATCACGTCGTGGTGGCGGTGGCTGTGCTGGAGCGGCCGCAGGCTGTGCAGGTGATGAGGACATCTCTACTAATGTTACACCCACTTCTTCACCAACTACACATACTGGACCAGTTACTAGAGCACGCGCACGTCAACTAAATTATCAGGTACTTTCGTTTCTTGCGAATCCTTCTAATGTTCAGGAACATATGATGCTGCCTAAATTAGATACTTTTGTTTGTCTTATGAATGAAGGACCTAGCATGGATAAGAAGGATGGTCATTGGAGCGGGATCAAGCATGGAGAAGGAGGTGTGCGCGCGGGAAAGGACAATGGAGCTTCCAGTGGTGATTTTCGCACTTTGAGGCCACCATAAGGCGTGCATGAAGACCTGGACGAGAGACACAAGACGCCACATTAATATTTTCGTCCAAGGGTTATTATAGGTGCTGCGTCACCTTATTATTGGGCCAGGCCCATGTAATTTCGAAATACACTTAATAGGCTATTTTTTAGAGTCCGTATGTGTGGGGAAACCGAGTTAGGGTTGTTTTCGGACCCCTCCTCCAAGGGGCCCCGAAATTCCCCTCTGTTCCCCCATATATACAGCCCTTAGGGCGTCGTTTAGACTTGGGTTTTAATTAGATATAAGTTAGCCATAGCCACAACTTCGAGCTCTTCGTTTGTGTTATCCGACCAGGCCAAGACCTCATTGGAACCCCAACTTTCGTAATCATTCATCTTATATTCGCAATATCCAGATTGCAATTCTTAGTTCTTGCTTGTTCTTCGATTGCTTGCAGGAATTAGACCTTCGTGGTCAGGTTGATCGTGCATCCGCGGGATCAATAACCTCTCGGAGTTGGTTTAGCGATCGCTAAGGCGCAACGTCTTCGCATGTTCGTAGTCGGATCGTGAAAGTCGCCTCCACCATAATCGATCTCCACCATCTCATCGAAACATCGGGACACCTTCGCCTCTATCAAAGTGGTATCAGATTTCCAGGTTGCTCGGTGAGATTTACCAGTTTTCATAGTCTAGATTGGTTCTGTTCTTCATACCTACAGTCCACGAAAAAGCCAACAAAAAAAATTAGGGTTAGATCATCACGTCCCAAGACAGTCCTAGCCTTTGTCCAGTTTTCTTTTCAGTACTTGCTTTGTTGAATTTACGGTTGCATCGTTGTGTCAAGTTGCTGATCTTAGCGTCTAGTTCCCTTAGAGTTTTGAGTTCTGATCACAGTTTGTCACACCGCCGCCGCACAGTAGTACGCCGCCACGTTTCCTCCAATCCGAGTCCAGATACACCACCACGTTCCGCCAAGTCGAGTCCATATACAGCACCACGACCTACCAATCCGAGTTGAGTTCCATCACCCGTTCGGTTTGTGATCTCTCCTTGGCCAGATTAGTTTGAGTTGATTAGAGTCAGATTTCACCAATCTTTGTCATACGTAGAAGAGGGTGATTTCCAAAAAAAAAATTTCGGGGTTAATTTTTTTTTTCGCCCATACGTTCCTTAGGTCCAGAAACTCATTTTGAGACGTTCGCCACCATAGTGATTTTTTCGCACTTTTTTAGCCACCGCAGTCCAGCATCGCAAAAAAAAAGAGCAAAAAAAAAAGAGAAAAAAACAATTCAGAGTGTGCTTCTCAGTTGATTACATGCCGCGCCGTGCTTTCGTTGGTGTTTTAGGCTCGCGTCTCTAGTACGGTCTAGCCTAGGATCAGCACAGTACCGACGTTGAGTGTTTATTCAACTTTGCATCTCTGTTTTGATTACTGTTGAGCTTTTTGCTACCATATTTGTCAAGCCTACCTACAGCTCCACATATATTCTACTTCGTGCGGTTGACACCTCCTGGCCATCGCTCTACCACATCTCTGAGAGTTTTGACCCGTTGGTTGTACATCACCACCTGCTGCTAGGTAAGAATCGGTAAGAACGAAAGAAAAGCTTGACGGATTTGTGCTTTCCACCACCCCACATCCCATTAGTAGAAGTAGGATCATATTTCTGTGTGTTTTCTATTTCTGCTAACCATGCCAGGATCACATGATGAAGTGCCGCGGGATGCAGCCGATTGGGAGAATATGACAAACAAAGCGTTACATGATAAATTTGCACAAATGATGTCTGAACAGGTGAATGACATCGAGAACAGATTTACAGAGGCGATTGATGGTGTGGAGAAGATGATCGACACCAAGCTCGACGCCAAGTTTACTGAGTTGCTCGCACGCCTACCTGCACAGCCTGCGGCCGCTCCAGCACAGCCACCGCCACCACGACGTGCACGACGTATTCTGTTTCCGGGCAGACAAGCTGCTGGTGCTCCTGCGGCTGCTGCAGTTGCTGCTCCTGCTGCTGCTTCTGACGACGGCCAGGACGACAACTACGAGGGTGATTACGAGGAGGAGGTGGAACAGGAAGCGGCCTATGAGCAGCCAGCTGGGCGTCCACGTCCCAACATTCTCCACGGTCGACAGGCCGCTACGAGACCTAACTTTTCTGCAGGACGAAATACATCATGGACATCGCGTGGACCTTCTACATCCACACGTCCTGCTGCACCACCATCTACTTCAACCGCTCATTCTTACAGGGAGCCACCAAAACAGCCAGCGCCACCATTCAAGGGTGCACAGAGTGGTCCAGCAGCGAGTTCTTCTTCATCCATGGCTTCCACAGGGCAAAGACGAGATCGTGATATTAAATGTCGCAGGTGCCAAGGTGGAGGTCACTTCGCAAAAGACTGTCCCTCCAAGCGTGTGATGATTCTTACGGCGGATGGTGGGTATGAGTCAGCGAGCGACTATGATGAGGAGACTTTAGTTCTCATTGCTCATGAGGAACAGGGTGCCCATGATGATGCTCATGATATAGAGTATATGGCTCCTGATGATGCAGATCAATATGCTAGTTTGGTTGCTCAACGTGTGTTAAGTGTGCAGGTATCGAAGGCCGAGCAAAACCAGAGGCATAATTTGTTCCACACAAAGGGAGTGGTGAAAGAACGTTCGGTTCGCATCATCATTGACAGAGGGAGTTGCAACAACTTGGCGAGCATGGAGTTGGTGGAGAAGCTATCTCTCACCACAAGACCACACCCCCATCCGTACTATATTCAGTGGTTTAACAATAGTGGTAAGATTAAGGTAACGCGTTCTGTTCGTGTGCACTTTAGCATTGCTGCATATGCTGATTATGTTGATTGTGATGTGGTACCCATGCAAGCATGCTCTCTTTTACTTGGTAGACCATGGCAATTTGATAGGAATGTTGTACACCATGGTAGGACAAATCAGTTTACTCTGGTTCATCAGGATAAACATATTGCTTTACTTCCTATGTCTCCTGAACAAATTGTGAAAGATGATCTTGCTAGAGCTAGTAAAGCTAAACAGGAGAAAAATAAGAGTGAGAATGAGATAGCAGCTAAAGAATTTGAGCAACAACATAAGACTAATAGCAAATCTTCTTCTGCTGTTTCTAATGAAATTAAATTGACTAGTCCAACTTTGCTTGCTACTAAGGTTGATATTTCGGATTTGGATGTTAGTCAATATGTGTGCTATGCTTTTGTGTGCAAAGAAGCTTTGTTTTCATTTGAGGAATTTCCTCCTTCTTTGCCTCCTGTTGTCACTGACCTTTTGCAGGAGTTTATTGACGTCTTTCCACAAGACGTACCACCGGGATTACCACCTATTCGAGGGATTGAGCATCAGATTGACTTAATTCCCGGTGCTTCGCTGCCCAACCGTGCGCCATACCGTACCAATCCGGAGTAGACGAAGGAGATTCAGCGTCAAGTACAAGAGCTACTCGACAAAGGTTACATACGTGAATCCCTTAGTCCTTGTGTTGTTCCTGTTATATTAGTGCCTAAAAAGGATGGAACTTGGCGTATGTGTGTTGATTGTAGAGCCATTAATAATATTACTATTCATTATCGTCATCCTATTCCTAGGTTAGATGATATGCTTGATGAATTAAGTGGCTCTACCATGTTTTCCAAAGTTGATTTGCGTAGTGGATACCATCAAATTCGCATGAAATGAGGGGATGAATGGAAAACGGCATTTAAAACTAAGTTTGGATTATATGAGTGGTTAGTCATGCCTTTTGGGTTAACTAATGCACCTAGCACTTTCATGAGATTAATGAACGAGGTTTTACGTGCTTTCATTGGACGATTTGTGGTAGTCTATTTTGATGATATACTGATTTATAGCAAATCTTTGGAGGAACATTTGGATCATTTACGTGCTGTTTTTATTGCTCTACGTAATGCACGTTTGTTTGGTAACCTTGGGAAGTGCACCTTTTGCACCGACCGAGTATCGTTTCTTGGCTATGTTGTTACTCCGCAGGGAATTGCAGTTGATAAAGCCAAGATCGATGCGATTGAGAGTTGGCCGCAGCCCAAAACGGTCACACAAGTGAGAAGTTTTCTTGGCCTCGCTGGATTCTATAGGCGTTTTGTGAGAGATTTCAGCACCATTGCTGCACCTCTCAATGAGCTTACACGCAAGGATGTGCCTTTTACTTGGGGTACCGCACAGGAAGAAGCCTTCACGGTATTGAAAGATAAGTTAACACATGCTCCTTTGCTCCAACTTTCTGATTTTAATAAGACTTTTGAGCTTGAATGCGATGCTAGTGGGATTGGTTTGGGAGGTGTGTTATTACAAGATGCTAAACCTGTTGCATACTTTTCTGAAAAATTGAGTGGGCCTAGTCTGAACTATTCTACTTATGATAAGGAATTATATGCTCTTGTTCGGACATTAGAAACTTGGCAACATTATTTATGGCCCAAAGAATTTGTTATACATTCTGATCATGAATCTTTGAAACACATAAGAAGCCAAGCAAAACTTAATCGTAGACATGCTAAGTGGGTTGAATTTATTGAGACTTTCCCTTATGTCATTAAACACAAGAAGGGGAAAGATAATATTATTGCTGATGCTTTGTCTCGTCGTTATACTATGCTTTCACAACTTGACTTCAAGATATTCGGTTTAGAGACAATCAAAGATCAATATGTACATGATGCGGAATTTAAAGATGTTTTGCAGAATTGTAGAGAGGGTAGAACATGGAACAAGTTTGTGCTTAATGATGGGTTTGTGTTCCGTTCTAACAAGCTATGCATTCCAGCTAGCTCTATTCGTCTTTTGTTGTTGCAGGAGGCGCATGGAGGAGGATTAATGGGACATTTTGGCGTGAAGAAGACGGAGGACGTACTTGCTACACATTTCTTTTGGCCAAAGATGAGACGGGATGTTGAGCGTTTTGTTGCTCGCTGCACTACATGTCAAAAAGCTAAGTCACGACTCAATCCTCATGGTTTATACATGCCTTTACCTGTACCTAGTGTTCCGTGGGAGGACATATCCATGGACTTTGTTTTAGGCTTGCCTCGAACACAGAAGGGGAGGGATAGCATATTTGTTGTCGTGGATAGATTTTCTAAGATGGCACATTTTATACCATGTCATAAAAGCAATGATGCTGCTAATCTTGCTGATTTATTCTTTCGAGAGATTATTCGCTTACATGGTGTGCCCAATACTATTGTCTCGGATCGTGATACTAAGTTTCTTACCCATTTTTGGAGATGCTTATGGGCTAAGTTGGGGACTAAACTTCTTTTTAGTACTACATGTCATCCCCAAACTGATGGACAAACTGAAAAAGTCAATAGGACTTTGTCTACTATGCTTAGGGATGTTTTAAAGAGTAACTTGAAAATGTGGGAAGAATGTTTACCTCATATTGAATTTGCTTATAATCGTTCATTTCATTCTACCACTAAAATGTGCCCTTTTGAGATTGTTTATGGTTTTCTACCTCGTGCACCTATTGATTTGCTGCCTCTTCCATCTTCGGAGAAGATTAATTTTGATGCTAAGCAACGTGCTGAATTGATATTAAAAATGCATGAGTTAACTAGAGAAAACATTGAGAAAATGAATGCTAGATACAAGCTTGCTGGTGATAAGGGTAGAAAGCATGTTGTGTTTGAACCAGGAGATCTTGTTTGGTTACATCTACGTAAAGATAGGTTTCCTGATTTGCGGAAGTCTAAGTTAATGCCACGAGCTGATGGTCCCTTTAAGGTTTTACAGAAAATTAATGATAATGCATATAAACTTGAGCTACCTGCAGATTTTGGGGTTAGTCCCACATTTAACATTGCAGATTTGAAACCTTATTTGGGAGAAGATGATGAGCTTCCGTCGAGGACGACTTCCATTCAAGAAGGGGAGGATGATGAGGACATCTCTACTAATGTTACACCCACATCTTCACCAACTACACATACTGGACCAGTTACTAGAGCACGCGCACGTCAACTAAATTATCAGGTACTTTCGTTTCTTGCGAATCCTTCTAATGTTCAGGAACATATGATGCTGCCTAAATTAGATACTTTTGTTTGTCTTATGAATGAAGGACCTAGCATGGATAAGAAGGACGGTCATTGGAGCAGGATCCAGCATGGAGAAGAAGGTGCGCGCGCGGGAAATAACAATGGAGCTTCCAGTGGGGATTTTCGCACTTTGAAGCCTTAAAATTGGGCTGGGCCCATGTAATTTCGAAATACCACATTATAGGCTGTTTTTAGAGTCCGTATGTGTGGGGAAACCGAGTTAGGGTTGTTTTCGGGCCCCACCTCCAAGGGGTCACGAAAATCCCCTCTGTTCCCCCATATATACAGCCCTTAGGGCGTCGTTTAGACTTGGTTTTAATTAGATATAAGTTAGCCATAGCCGCAACTTCGAGCTCTTCGTTTGTGTCATCCGACCAGGCCAAGACCTCATTGGAACCCCAACTTTCGTAATCATTCATCTTATATTCGCAATATCCAGATTGCAATTCTTAGTTCTTGCTTGTTCTTCGATTGCTTGCAGGAATTAGACCTTCGTGGTCAGGTTGATCGTGCATTCGCGGGATCAATAACCTCTCGGAGTTGGTTTAGCGATCGCTAAGGCGCAACGTCTTCGCACGTTCGTAGTCGGATCGTGAAAGTCGCCTCCACCATAATCGATCTCCACCATCTCATCGAAACATCGGGACACCTTCGCCTCTATCAGGATTAGTGGCTAAACCACCTGCCCACGTGGACCTCGCCGCCGGCGTGTCTCCGGCGACCACCCGAGACGGCGGCGTCCACGGGGAGGGCGTTTCCGGGCACCAAACGACGCGCTGTGACCACTGACACGTAGCTCTTCACGTCGCGCATCGATTGGGCCAAGTTGGGGTGGCTGGGGGTGCTCGGGAGGCTTGCCGGCGGCAGTGGCTCGGCTGCGAGCGGGATCTCTCTAGGAGGCGCTACTTGGAGCGGGTTTAGGAGGGATCGAACCAGAGGAGCACGGCGGTGACAACGGACAAGGTGGCGAGGACGATTTCATAGCGCAGGCTCGTCGACAACGAGCACGGCGGCTCGGTACTCCGGCGACCATGGCAGATCGAGCTAGAGGAGGGGAAGGGAGCCGCGGCTTGAGGGGAAACGCTCACCAGAACTCAGGGAGCACGACGAGGCAAACGAGAGAGGTGGGGAGGCTGCAACGGCGGTGAATCAAAGACGGCGAGCTCGCGGGTCCGACGGCGTCTCGGTGAAGAATCCGTCGACTAGAAGGCGTTGCAGCTCCTGATCCTTTGCACAGAGACGAAGTCGACGTCGAGGAGTTCGATGGACAATGTCTTAGCAGCTAGGGTTGGCTCGGGCTGCGAGTTTCCATCGCCATGGCCTGCGGCTGCTCTCGGGGAAGCTCACGGGAGGGAAGGAGAGGGATGGATAGGCACTGGGAGGAGGGGGAATGGATCGGGGAGGCTTTGGGGCGTCTCCAGGACACGTAGAAGGAGGCGGGGAAGCAGCTGCGTGGCCAGGGCGTCGCGGTGGCGTCGGCGGCCTCGGCATGGCCGGCACGCAGCAGCGTGCCCGCTTTCCTGGGGAAGACGACAAGCTTGGGAGGTGGGCTTGGGCCGGGGGCGATGAGTTGGGCACTTCACAGGTAGGCCTTTTTCTCTTTTCCTTTTGTTTTTCTTTTCCGCCTTTTTGTTTTGCTGTGCTAAATAAATAGCTAGGCATTTTATTAAATGCTGAAACTTTTTATATGGCTTCACAATATAATAGGCTAGCCACTTGTAAATTTTGAACATTTTTAAAATTCAAATTATTTGAACTTTAAATCAAATAGGGGTTTTTGATTAATTCCAAGGTCCTGTTTGAATATTTGAAAAATCCATGAGCATGGGGTTGGTCCCACATCACTTGATATGTGATCACACTCATTTATGAGACTTTTAAAAAATGCAAAAGGAATTTTTGGAGCAATTTTATTTCTGGCCATTTTAATTAATTCATCTTGGGGGGTGTTCCTTCTCCCATTTGAGTTTGAATTTGAATTCCATTTGATTTTGTTTGATGGATGCAAGGTGACTTTGATCCTAGCACATTACCTAACAGAGGGTTCTGACAACTCGCCCCCACTCACCAGAATCTCGTCCCGAGATTCAGAAGTCTGCGGGAGGAAGGTGGGGGTACTCGGCACGAAGACGGTCTTCTCTTTCCCACGTGGCTTCTCTATCAGAGTGGTGTGACCATTGCACTTTCAGAAACTTAATCTTCTGACGACGAGTGACACGCTCTGCTGAATCAAGAATACTAACGGGGTACTCTCGATAAGAAAGGTCATCTTGGAGATCAAGCGTTTCATGGTCGACTTCGCCGATGGGGTCCTTGAAGCAATGCCTGAGTTGTGACACATGGAATACATCGTGTACTCGGGAAAGGTGCGGGGGTAGTTTAAGTTGGTAGGAAACTTCTCCACGTTTAGCAAGAATGCGGAAAGGTCCAATGTAACGTGTGGCCAACTTGATGAGGACATGACTACCATAGTTACAGCCACAACCCCTGCTAATATACCTACTGGACCAATTACTAGAGATCGTGCACACCAATTAAATTATCAGGACCTAGCATGGACAAGAAGGATGAGCATTGGAGCATGTTCAAGCATGAAGATGATGAGGACATAATTATCATGGATATGACCATTAATTCCTCTATATTTGATCAAGAAATGAAGTCAATACAAAGGGGCATGATTTTGTGCTGTACAAAAGTTATTTCACGTCACTTTTGGCCCAAGAGAAGATAGAGACCAAGTCTTTCACGTAATGGACTCAGATTCGGACTGCAGAGATATACCCAACTTCAAACAGCCGCCGTTTCTACATACGAACTCCAAATTGGGTGATTCTTTTTTCTGGTGATAGCGTATCTCGTCTAGTTTCCAACGCAATTGGTTTCACCTTCAAATTCCTTCTGAGCGTGGAGATATGGCGAAAACGGTGCGACCGAGCAGTCGAATCCGAATCAAAGTCCAACTCAATAAGTGTTGCATCACCTCCACATGGGCCCAAGTGCCTTGTACGACCTAGGTTTAGTTTTCGCACTCCTTGGGACGTCCTTCCACCCCCTTGGCCTCCACCCTTTAGTCCTATATAAGTAGATCAACCCCTAGGGCTTTTCTTTGGATTTCTTTTAGTTAAAAAGACTGTTTAGCTGATTGCCGCATCTTCGTGTACTCGGTTTGTGTCCAACGACCAGATCAAGACCGCTTTTGAAATCCCAACTTTATTCATACTTCATATACATATTCGCAATATTCAGATTGCTTTATCATAGTTCTTGCTTGTTCTTCGATTGCTTGCAGGCACTAGACCTTCGTGGTCAGGTTGATCGTGCTCCGACGTGGTCAATAACCTCCGGAGATTGGTTTAGCGATTGCTAAGGCGCGACGTTGTTGCACGTTCGTAGTCGGATCGTCAAAGTCGACTCCATCAAATCATAGTTATCATCTCATCGAAAGATCGGGACACCCCGCCTCTATCACAACTTGCCTTTGATACCAAATCGTTGGGTTCCCTTCAGAGGAGTAACCCGAAGGTAAGCCTTCTCATCCAGATTGTAGCTCTCTTTCCTATGATGACGATCATAGTAGCTTTTCTGACGAGACTGGGCTGCTTTCAATTGATCATGAACAATGCGAACTTGCTCTTATGCTTCCATGATCATGTCCGTGGTCCAAAGAATTGTCTTTCACCGGTTTCGGACCAGTTTAGGGGTGTTCGACATCGTCGTCCATAGAGGAGTTCAAAAGGAGCCATGTTTAGACTAGATTGGAAACTATTGTTATAAGCAAATTCGGCGAATGGAAGAGACTTCTCCCAATTCTTTCCGAATGAGATAACACAAGCTCTGAGCATGTCTTCAAGAATTTGTTTAACCATTTCGACTTGATCGCTAGACTGAGCATGGAAAGTTGTACTAAAGGAGAGATGAGTTCCCATAGCATTCTGAAAGCTTCCCCAAAATCTAGAGATGAAAAGGCTACCACGATCAGAATTGATTTCCAAAGGATCACCGTGAAGGGACACAATTCTAGAGACGTACAAGTCCACTAACTGGCTCGCAGTTATAGAATCGCGAACGAGCAGGAAGTGTGCGACTTTGGAAAGTCTATCCACCACAACGAAGATGGCATCATTTCCTTTCTGGGTTTTCGGAAAGCCAGTGATGAAATCCATACTGACTTTGTCCCATTTCCACTCTGGAAAAGGCAAAGGTTGAAGTGTACCAGTAAGTCTTTGATGTTCTGTCTTAATGTGACGACAAACATCACATTCGGCAACAAATCGAGCAATGTCTCTCTTCATCCTAGTCCAAAAAAATCTCTGGCGTAGATCTCGGTACATTTTTGTGCTACCGGGATGAATCGAGAGGGGTGTGTCATGGGCTTCCTTGAGGAGGAGTTGCCTTAGTTCCCTATTCTTAGGTACTACCAAACGATTTCCAAAGAATACCGTTCCTTTACTATCTGTGGAGAAACATCTAGCAACTTCGCTAGCAATGTTCTCCTTGATCCGGCGAACACCTCGTGCACGCCTTTGGGCAACTATGATTTGATCCTCAAGAGTTGGTTTCGCCACCAAGGTAGAAAGATAGCCATGAGGAACAATCTCAAGATTGAGCTTGCGAAATTCCTCATGAAGAAGTGGTTGACACTGTTGTAACATGAGGTTGTTACAATACGACTTACGACTTAGTGCATCAGCCATGACATTGGCTTTGCCTAGGGTGTAAGAAATTCCTACGTCCTAATCTTTTATCAACTCAATCCAGCGTCTTTGCCTGAGATTAAGATCTGGCTGGGTGAAAATGTATTTCAGGCTTTGGTGGTCGGAATAGATCTCACAGCGATTACCAAGGAGGTAATGTCGCCAAGTTGTCAGGGCATGAACTACGGCAGCGAGTTCAAGATCATGGGTAGGATAGTTCTCTTCATGTGGACGCGACTAGCGTGAAGTATAAGCTACCACATGTCTATCTTTCATAAGTATGCATCCGAACCCTTGCCGTGAGGCGTCACAAAAGATCTTGAAATCATTTTTGGTGTCTGGAGGCGCAAGTACGGGTGTAGAAGTCAATCTTCTTTTTAGCTCTTGAAAGCTTTCCTCGCACTTGGGAGTCCATAGGAATTTCTTATCTTTCTTGAGGAGTTCAGTTAGAGGCTTTGCAACTTTAGAAAAGTTCTCGACGAAGCGACGGAAATAGCTGGCTAGGCCAAGAAAACTCCTAACTTGCTTAACCGATTCAGGTGGAGTCCAGTCAAGGACGGCCTGAACTCTCTCGGGATTCACAGCAATGCCTTTTGCAGAAATTACGTGGCCTAAGTAGGTCACTTCTGGTAGCCAAAATTCACACTTGGATAATTTAGCATACAGGCGATGCTCTCTAAGTTTCATCAATACCAGCCTTAGATGTTCGGCATTTTCTTCTTCATTCTTCGAGTAGATGAGAATGTCATCGAGCTAAACTACAACAAATTTATCTAGGTACTCCATGAAGATCGAATTCATTATGCGCGAGAAAGTGGCGGGGGCATTGGTTAAACCGAAGGACATGACGGTGTACTCGTAAAGACCATAACGAGTAGTAAAAGCCATTTTTGGAATGTCCTCGTTTCGGATTTTGATTTGATGATAACCTAATCTCAAATCAATCTTGGAGAAGACAGAGGATCCAGCAAGTTGATCACAAAGATCATTGATCCTGGGCAGTGGGTACTTGTTCTTTATCGTCGCTAGATTTAGCGGGCGATAGTCTACGCACACCTTTCTGTTCCATCTTTCTTCTTTACGAACAGAACGGGGCAACCCCATGGCGATGAGCTAGGGCGGATGAAGCCTTTTTCCAACAAAGCTTCAAGTTGGATTTTAAGCTCAGCTAACTCACGTGGGACCATTTTGTATGGGCGTCTGGAAATTGGTGCGGTTCCTGGCATAAGATCCACTATGAACTCTACACATCTGTCGGGTGGCATGCCCGGCAGCTCTTCAGGAAAGACATCCGGGAAGTCACGAACCACCAGAATATCTTCAAGGTCGGGAAGGGGAAGTACATTCAAAGAATGCACCTGGGTTATCGTTCTAGGTGAGGTGTAGCTGACTGTCTTGCCTGAAGGGTGGATTAGTTTCACTGATTTGCCTTTGCAATCAAGGTAGGCATTCTGCCTTGATAGCCAATCCATGCCAAGGATTACATCGATTTCTGAAGACTTGAGGGCTATGAGTGAAGCAAAGAATACTAAACCCTCAATTGCAATTTGATTACCATGGCTTACTCTATTAGTTTGCCATCTTGACCCTGGAGTTTGGATAATCATTGGGGTGGACAATTCAACAAAGGATAACTCATGACGAAGTGCATAACTTTCCGACATGAATGAATGAGATGCTCCTGGGTCGAAAAGAATGAAAGTAGGAACATAATTGACTGGGAGCGTACAAAGAATGACGTCAGTGGTGTCATGAGTCTCTTCGGCGGCAATCTGATTCACACGTCCACGAGTGGCGGGAGGAGCGGGTTTGGTGGTATAGACCTTCGGGGGTGGCTTGCCACGACCATTGTTGTTACCTCCGGCACGGGGTGGAGCATTCTGATTCTGGAGCTGGTTCTGGGGACACTCGCGGGAGTAGTGGCCTGCCTGACCACACTTGTAGCAGGCTCCAAAGACAATGCGTGTAGCTGGGTTGTTCGGTGGAGCTGGGTGGAACGAAGCTGGTGGACGAGGCGCCACATAGGATGGCCTCCGTGGGTTGTTCTGGCGAAACATGTTGTCGGGGATCCAGATCTTGCGCTCCTGAGAGCCTGAAATGGATGAACCATCATCTCTAGGGTGCTTGCGGAAGTCATTGGGGGTGTTCATGTTCTCCGCCTTGATGGCCTTGTTGACAAGGACCTGGAAGGTGGCGAAGTCATGCAGGTTGAGCTCACGACGGAGTCCATAATTGAGTCCACGACGGAACCTCTCTTGCTTCTTAGCGTCGGTGGAGACCTCTTCAGTAGCATAGCGAGCAAGTCGGTTGAACTCACGAATAAACACGTCAACAGTCCTTCTGCCTTGGGTGAGGTTGCAGAACTCCTCACGCTTGCGGTCCATAAGACCCTTTGGAATGTGGTGCTCACGAAATGAAGTGCAGAACTCATCCCAAGTGGTGGGCGGTCCAACGGGACGCATGGTCAGGAAATTCTCCCACCAAGAGCTAGCTCCACCCTCGAGGTGGTAAGTGGCATAGCTGACCCTGTCACCATCTGCAACATGGCCTGCCTGGAGCTACCTCTCGATGCTGCGAAGCCAGTCATCGGCGTCAAGGGGCTCGGTGGAGTAGCTGAAAACCGGGGGATGAAGCCGGATGAAGTCATTCAAAGACACCAACTCATTGCGCTGCTGAGTGGTGTTGCGGGCAATGACCTCCAGCAACTGGTGAGAGTCTCGGCGGTTCCTCTCAACCTCCATCAGAACCTGAGCCATCGTGGGTGGGGGTGGAATGTTGCCTTACTCCGGATCATTCCCACGACCATGGGCACGACCAAGCTGGCCACGGGTTCCTTGAGACATCCTAAAGGTGAAAACCAAAGTCAAACAGAGTTGATTGGAAGAATCACAGAGCAAAGGAAGTAATCATCTCGACAACATGGTGATAAAAGCACACAAGCCATATATTCACAAGCTGTCATACAAACCATACATAGTTTTAGTACAAGCGCCAAGCTAATACAAACGTGATGAAGATGATACATCCTTCAGAGGCACTCTGACTTCCTATACATTATTTATCTAAGCCTCTAGAACTTAGAACACCTTGCGTACAATATACTAAAGATACTACTACATCCTCACTAAAGTAAGACCACAAGCGGTCTCACTCATCTCCATCTCCATAGTAGTCCTCGTAAAAGTTACCCGCGTAACCCGGTAGCTGAAGGTGACCATCGGAAAACACGGAGGCATGTGGACCCTAATATCCATTTGGGCAAGGATGGGGCCTAGGTCTAGCGTAGGGTGGAAGCAGAGGACCACGGGGTGGAAAAATGCCTCCAATCTCGGGCCAAGCAACTCGAGAAGGCATCTGTGTCCTAACTGGGTAGATAGCATCATACTCCACTGATCCAACACTCACAAAAGGAGCCAGGAGTGTAAGTGCTCGATACAGACGGACACGGGTGGCGTGAAGCTCAAAAAGAAGGGCATGTGCATCACGATCTCTATCACAAGTGTGCCGAGCAGTGATCTGAAGCAAAGTATCCTCCAGGGAGTGATCTGTGTACAATCCGGTATAATATCCCTCTTCTCCTGGAAGTGCGGCAGGAATATAGCAGAAAGGTGATCCTGCAAGCAGTGCATGCTCCTCTCTCAGCAGGGTAATACATGAGTATGCAGCATCCTGCACAGCCATGTTCTCGGTCACACCAATGCCATGTCCAAAGACGACAGGCTGTGAGACTCCAATGTGGTGCGGGTAAATCCTGACAGTGCAGTGGAACTGTGTCTGGTTGAAATCAAGGAACTTCTCCTCAACGGTGTACTCAGGATACCATCGATAGCCAACGAAGGACATCATCTCGGTGAGCATGGCTGGATGCCCACGCACATCGAGGCACCTAGTCAGACGAACAATCTGCCCAGGGGGAAGATCCGCCATCTGAAACAGAAAGAAGGAGTTTTCAAATGCATCAGATTATGAAGAAACTTGGAATGACTCGGGCAGCATAACGGCTGTAATTGTAAGAAATGTCTTTTCTTGCAATGTAGAAACAACACTTACATACGATGTAAGAAATAAGGAAGCATAATAACTATAGCAAACCGAACACAACTTTCCTACGGCTACAAGGAAGCAAACAACAAGATGTTCTAGCAAGACATAGATGAGCCTAGTCCTATCTTCCCGTAGAACAAGATGAGGGTGACTCAGAACTCAGAACGATGAGGGTAAGGAGAAAAAAGAAGCCTTACGTTGTTCCCTTATATACCTAGAGTAACTATATAACTATAGAAGGCTAGACTCGACTTCGGCCAAGGCTGATAATCCTACAGTCAGTCCTGCTCTGATACCAAGTCTGTCGGGACCTGGGGTTAGCGTATGCAAGTCCCGCTACGACATAGTCATATGGAGAGCCGAGAACCGTACCCACTTGTCTAAGCAGACAACGCCAAGCATAGAACATTCTCAGAAAGCATCGTACGTGAGGTGCATCCCATCCAGGCCGGATGATCAACTGAGATGGGTCCTCATCATCCGCACACAAGTCTAATTGATATGGGTGATTGATGAGGACATCTCTACTAATGTTACACCCACATCTTCACCAACTACACATACTGGACCAGTTACTAGAGCACGTGCACGTCAACTAAATTATCAGGTACTTTCGTTTCATGCGAATCCTTCTAATGTTCATGAACATATGATGCTGCCTAAATTAGATACTTTTGTTTTGCTTATGAATGAAGGACCTAGCATGGACAAGAAGGACGGTCATTGGAGCGGGATCAAGCATGGAGAAGAAGGTGCGCGCGCGGGAAATAACAATGGAGCTTCCAGTGGGGATTTTCGCACTTTGAAGCCACCATAAGGCATGCAGGAAGGCTTGGACGAAATACACGAGATGCCACTTCATTATTTTCGTCCAAGAGCAATTATAGGTGCTGCGTCACCTTAATATTGGGCTGGGCCCATGTAATTTCGAAATACCACATTATAGGCTGTTTTTAGAGTCCGTGTGTGTGGGGAAACCGAGTTAGGGTTGTTTTCGGGCCCCACCTCCAAGGGGTCACGAAAATCCCCTCTGTTCCCCCATATATACAGCCCTAGGGCGTCGTTTAGACTTGGGTTTTAATTAGATTTAAGTTAGCCATAGCCGCAACTTCGAGTTCTTCGTTTGTGTCGTCCGACCAGGCCAAGACCGCATTGGAACCCCAACTTCTGTTAATATTTCATCTTATATTCGCAATATCCAGATTGCAATTCTTAGTTCTTGCTTGTTCTTCGATTGCTTGCAGGAATTGACCTTCGTGGTCAGGTTGATCGTGCATCCGCGGGATCAATAACCTCTCGGAGTTGGTTTAGCGATTGCTAAGGCGCAACGTCTTCGCACGTTCGTAGTCGGGTCGTGAAAGTCTACTCCACCAAAATCGATCTCCATCATCTCATCGAAACATCGGGACACCTTCGCCTCTATCAGTGATGAACTCCCATATTCACAGACAAGTCGCCTCAACAATACTATCGACTATCTCATAGCTCTTACATAGACTTACTCCAGCCCGATCACTTAGTCGGGGTCTAGGGCGGGCTCGATCATACAACAAAGTGTGCACGAGACAGAGTCTCGAGCAATCGCTTCGCGATGCCCCAAGCTGCGCACATCTAAGGGCCACTTGCTGTACAAAAGACCGCCAGCCAGATCACAACTAAGGTCTCGAAAAAGCCATACAAAGACATGCATGTTATAAACATACACGCAGCACACATGCCTTGTATGAACAGCAGGTATCATTGCAATTCTCTACAAAGTATACATTTTATTGATAACTCTCACCGAGTGCACACAGAGATCACAAGTATGTGATCCAACATTACAACATTCAACGGAAGCAGAGTAGGTCTGAGTACAGACAAACTTAACAAATGGCTTAAGAAGCCTTATTTAAACACAAAGCCCTCCACGAGGGAACCAGTCTGCTGACTGGGACTACACTAGCTTGGTCTTCAGTCGTCGAACTAGAGGAAGAATCCACCTTCGGGGTCAGTGGATTCATCTAAAACATAGAATAAGAAAAATGCGAGTACAAAGTCGTACTCAGCAAGACTTACGTAGGAGCTATACTACTCATGCACATGTATCAAGGTAAAGGGGGGGTGGGGTTCATAAGAAGAAGTGCCAGCTTTGACTTGGCTAGTCCGGAACTACGAGTACCAGACTTGAGGTAAGAAGCGTACACGAGTCCACTACATGTCTCCAACCAATTACACCACTATGGTGCCTTCCTCGACTTCCCCACGAGAAAGCACGACATAGCACTCACGCTTATCTTGGCAAGTTTTATAAGTATCCAGTTCAAGTTGTCTAATAATCAAGCTAAGCTTTCCAAGCAGTCCTTAACCGCGGACGCGGCTATTCGAATAGTTTTGTTAACCCTGCAGGGGTGTACCGCTACACACACATGACCATCAGTTACCGCCTTTGTACTCGACACCGTTCAAGAAGTGTCGGCGAGGATGCTCACCACAACTGTTACCTCATAGCCGATCTAGTCCAAGAAAGCCGCCTACCTGGGTTGGCTACCACTATCGTGAACCCGGCCGGTTTACCGAAGTGGACCCAGATGATGTGTGTGTGGTGCATAAGCCGGTCTCTGCTGAGCCGTTCTCTCACTGAGCAACCAGGCCACAAACCTACCAGAACTCCGAACTACTGTGACATCTGGACATCGAAAGGGATGAGTTAGTAGGTTGAGAGGGGTAAGTGAGCCCAATGTGTGGCTGTACTCTTCATCTTGGATCACCACACAAGAACTCGGACTTAGGGCGGTATTCAACGAGACAACCCACTGTGTACTCCTACACAGCCTCTCATCGTTCACCTTGTATTAGGGTAGATTCACCAACACATTTCCACCATCATCAACATGATCACTACCATCCCGACTCACATAACAGTATCAACATTGTATCACTCTAAACATGCAATAAGCAGTAACAAATGCAGGGGCCACATGATATCAACCAACTCCTACATTTGCTAGGATTGTGGTTTGCTTACTACTGTGACAAAAGATAGGTCATGCAAAGGAATGGGTTCATCTATGCGGTAGAAACGTAGCATGGTAATCATCCTAAACAATGCATAAGCGAGACTGAGAGGGAAGTGGGATTTTATCGACATGATCAATGGGGGTTGCTTGCCTTGCTGACGAGGTTCGGTATCGGGGTCTTCAACGAAGGGGGTAGCCTCCTGTTCCGGTTCCACTTCTATCGACAAACAACAATCAAGGGGGGCAACATAAGTACAATGCACAAACACATGGATTAAGGTTGAAACTTGATGTACATGCTTCTGATGTGTGAGGTAATTCCATTTAAATGGAGTATATTGCAAGTGAATTGCAAATTCAAACTCCAATTTGAATTTAAATGAATTCCATATGCATTGTTCTCTCTGTTCACCCAAGTTAACTTGTTCCAACATGAAAACAATTTGCATATTCAGAATCCTTGAATTTTCCTAATAATTTTAGACATATTATTTGCTATATTTGGAGTGAGGATGAATTTTCTATGAATTTCCAAAGTTTAGCATATTCTCTGCCATTTTCTGAATTTGATTTAATTAGAAAATCATTTACTGCATCAGCATGACCCCATGCTGGCGTCAGGGGGACACTGACCAGGGGGGCCACCTGTAAGTGTCTGTTTGTTTAATTAAACTATTTTAATTCGAATTAGCTTAACAGAGAGATTAACCAGGGGGCTAGGCCCACAGGTCAGTCTCACACGGGGGGGGGGGGGGGGGGGGATTACTGGCTAAACCACCTGCCCACGTGGACCTCGCCACCGGCGTGTCTCCGGCGACCACCCGAGACGGCGGCGTCCACGGGAAGGGCGTTTCCGGGCACCAAACGATGCGCTGCGACCACTGAGAGGTAGCTCTTGGCGTCGCGCATTGATTGGGACAAGTTGGGGTGGTTGGGGTGCTCGGGAGGCTTGCCGGCGACGAGTTTGGCGGCGGCAGTGGCTGGGCTGCGAGCGGGATCTCGCTAGGAGGCGCTACTTGGAGCGGGTTTAGGCGGGATCGAACCAGAGGAGCACGGCGGTGACAACGGACAAGGTGGCGAGGACGATTTCTTAGCGCAGGCTCGTCGACAACGAGCACGGCGGCTCTGTACTCCGGCGACCATGGAAGATCGAGCTAGAGGAGGGGAAGGGAGCCGCGATTGAGGGGAAACGCTCACCAGAACTCAGGGAGCACGGCGAGGCAAACGAGAGAGGCGGGGAGTCTTCAACGGCGGCGAATCGAAGACGGCGAGCTTGCGGGTCCGGCGGCGTTCGGTGAAGAATCCGGTGACTAGAAGGCGTTGCAGCTCCTGATCCTTTGCACAGAGACGAAGTCGACGTCGAGGAGTTTGATGGACAAGGTCTTAGCAGCTAGGGTTGGCTCGGGCTGAGAGTTTCCATCGCCATGGCCTGCGGCTGCTCTCGGGGAAGCTCACGGGAGGGAAGGAGAGGGATGGATAGGCACTGGGAGGAGGGGGAATGGATCGGGGAGGCTTCGAGGAGTCTCCAGGACACGTAGAAGGAGGCGGGGAAGCTGCTGCGTGGCCAGGGCGTCACAGTGGCGTTGGCGGCCTCGACATGGCCGGCACGCAGCAGCGTGCCCGCTTGCCTGGGGAAGACGACAAGCTTGGGAGGTGGGCTTGGGCCGGGGGCGATGAGTTGGGCCACTTCACAGGTAGGCCTTTTCCTCTTTTCCTTTTTTTTTCCTTTCTGCCTTTTTGTTTTGCTGTGCTAAATAAATATCTAGGCATTTTATTAAATGCTGAAACTTTTTATATGGCTTCACAATATAACAGGCTAGCCACTTGTAAAGTTTGAACATTTTTAAAATTCAAATTATTTGAGCTTTAAATCAAATAGGGTTTTTTGATTAATTCCAAGGTCCTGTTTGAATATTTGAAAAATCCATGAGCATGGGGTTGGTCCCACATCACTTGATATGTGATCACACTCATTTATTAGAATTTTCAAAAACGCAAAAGGAATTTTTGGAGCAATTTTATTTCTGGCCAGTTGAATTAATTCATCTGGGGGGGTGTTCCTTCTCCCATTTGAGTTTGAATTTGAATTCCATTTGATTTTGTTTGATGGATGCAAGGTGACTTTGATCCTAGCACATTACCTAACAGAGGGTTCTGACAGGACCCCTCCGGTAAATGCGCCGACAAACTTTTCGCAGAGTTCCGCCAACGAATTGATGGAGTTGTGATACGTCCAAAACGTATCTATAATTTCTGCTTGCTCCATGCCTCTTTTGTATGATATTGCTATCATATTGATGAACTTCCATACACTTTTGCTCATATTTGGACTAACCTATTAACTCAGTGCAACCGAGTGCCAGTTCCTGTTTTCTGTTGTTTTTCTATTTCAGGTTTCCCCCTTATTTAAATTGGCAGAAAAATTCCGGGAAAAATATAGGAAAAATCAGCGTACGGGAGCCTTCCATAAGAGCCAAAGTGGGGGCCGAGGGGGCCCATGGGGGCCCAGGCGGCCAGTGGGCGCGGACCCACCACTGGCTGCGCCAGGGGGGCGCTTGGAGCCCCTGGCCCACCTCTGGCTGCCCCCTTTCGCCTATTTATTCCCCGTGACGAGAAACCCTCGGGGACGGAACCCTTTTTCGCGATCTCTCCTTTGTTCCGCCGCCGCCGCGCTTCCAAGATCGGGAGCACCAGAAGAACTCTTCCCTGCACCCTGCCGGAGGGAGGAATCACCTCCGAGAGGTTCTCCACCACCATGGATGCTTCCTGGATGAACCGTGAGTAGTACACCTTGGACCATGGGTCTATGATCAGTAGCTATGTGATGTTCTCCTCCCCTCTTTCTGATAGAGGCGGGGTGTCCCGATCTTTCGATGAGAGATAACTATCGATTTGGTGGAGACGACTCTGACGATCCGACTACGAACGTGCAACAACGTCGCGCCTTAGCAATCGCTAAACCAATCTCCGGAGGTTATTGACCACGTCGGAGCACGATCAACCTGACCACGAAGGTCTAGTGCCTGCAAGCAATCGAAGAACAAGCAAGAACTATGATAAAGCAATCTGAATATTGCGAATATGTAGATGAAGTATGAATAAAGTTGGGATTCCGAAAGCGGTCTTGATCTGGTCGTTGGACACAAACCGAGTACACGAAGATGCAGCAATTAGCTAAGCAGTCTTTTTAACTAAAAGAAATCCAAAGAAAAACCCTAGGGGTTGATCTACTTATATAGGACTAAAGGGTGGAGGCCAAGGGGGTGGAAGGACATCCCAAGGAGTCCTAAAACTAAACCTAGGTCGTACAAGGCACTTGGGCCCATGTGGAGGTGATGCAACACCTATTGAGTTGGACTTTGATTCGGATTCTGCTGCTGGGTCGCACAGTTTTCGCAATATCTCCATGCTCCGAAGGAATTTGAAGGTGAAACCAATTGCGTTGGAAACTAGACGAGATAAGCTATCACCAGAAAAAAGAATCACCCAATTTGGAGTTCGTATGTAGAAACGGCGGGTGTTTGAAGTTGGGTATATCTCTGCAGTCCGAATCTGAGTCCATGACGTGAAAGACTTGGTCTCTATCTTCTCTTGGCCCAAAAGTGACGTGAAATAACTTCTTGTACAGCACACAATCATGCCCCTTTGTATTGACTTCATTTCTTGATCAAATATAGAGGAATTAATGGTCATATCCATGATAATTATGTCCTCATCATCTTCATGCTTGAACATGCTCCAATGCTCATCCTTCTTGTCCATGCTAGGTCCTTCATTTGTCAGCAACAGAAATATATCGACGTTAGGCAGCATCATATTCACATGAACATTAGAAACATTACCAAGAAACGAAAGTACCTGATAATTTAATTGGTGTGCACGATCTCTCGTAATTGGTCCAGTAGGTATATTAGCAGGGGTTGTGGCTGTAACTATGGTAGTCATGTCCTCATCACCATTGGATCCCCAGGGATCGGACGACCCTGGCGTCGTCTTCTTCAACGCGCAGGAGGCACTCTGCCTCTACAGGCCATGGCGGCCAGAGGATAGGGCAGACCTCCCCGACGGCCCTCCGGTGTCCGGCGGCCGGAGGAAGGGGGCGACGGAGGTAGGGGGCCTTAGGTGTTCCATTTTTGCCCAATAGGAAGGCATGCGACGCAGAAAAAAAAACGGCGACCCATGGCGGATAGGTGGGCTCGAAATTTGCTCACCGGCGACGTTCAAGGCGGCGACGGATGGCGGGGGTGCGGTTCGGCGAGTGGTTCCGTTTTTTACGTCGGGGAGGCGAACGACGACGGGGAACGAGCGGCGCGGAGAGGCTCGGCTTGGGGAAGTGCGTGGCTCGGGCGTCGTCTCCTCCTTGGATCCGCCTCGTCGGTGTCTCGAGGGGCAGAGGGCGGCTCACCAGCCCCCTCTCCTCCTCCTCCTTCCTGCCTCCTCCTCTTCTTCTGCTTTTCCTCTCCTTCATTCTGTTCTAGCCGGTGCGAGGTGGGGTGTTGATGGCGGGGTGTGGGGTGTGGTGTTGGGAGGTGTGGCGAGGAGGGGCTCTGGTCCTCCTTTTATAGCGAGGGATGGGAGGCTGCAATGGGCGGGAGGTCTAGGTGGCGATCCATGGCCTTGCCTCTGGCTGGGCGATATGGGCGGCGGGAGAGCTCGTGAGGGAGAGGGAGTGGGTAGGTTCCGACGTGGGAGTCGTCGGTCACATCGCAGGTAGGGGTTGGGGGTACGTTTGCGTTGTACATCCACCTCATCGATCCATGGCTTCTCAGTCGGTTGGGCAAACGGGGGGGGGGGGGCGAGGGGATGACCCGTGGGGCTCGAGAGAAGGAAGATACGAGGGAAACAGAGAGGTTACGAGAGAGAGAGAGAGAGGGACACTCTGCGTGGGAGAGAGAGAACGTGAGAGAGGGAGGTTAGAGGGAGAGAGAGATCAGGGGGGTTAGGCTAGTTCTCCTTTTTTAACTTATGTTAATAATAATATCTCTCTTTTATTTTTATTATTATAAGATTAAGTATAATGGTCATGCGTACATCTCCTTATGATTTTATGTAGTTAGGTACTTTTATTGATCATTGTTTTAGTTATTTGTAATCAACAAAAGCTTAATGCCTAACGGTTTGTGGTGGTTAAAATTATTAGTATTATTATTATACAGAAAATTAATTAGGTTTTAGCACTAAGGGGTTTTAGAATTTATCAAGTTGCCATTATTATGATCATATCAAGATGAGTTGCATGCATGGTAGACAAATATTGTTAACCATAGTCACTTGGTTATCTAAGCACATGCACCACAAAATGATCATCATCACAAGTGCATCATCAAGCAACAACATGACTAACCCTAAGCACACAAGTTCAAGCATTGAAACAACAACCTAACATTTCATGCAAGGTTTTTGTTAGCTCCAATTTTTGGCTACCTAAATTAACAGGAGAGTAAAAGTTGGGATGTGACAGACCTTCCCCCATTAAGGAGAATCTCGTCGCCGAGATTCACAAGCTAATGAAGAGGTGCGGGAACTGGCGCTTGAGGTAGTCCTCCCGTTCCCAGGTGACTTCCTCCTCGGTGTGGTTTGTCCACTGGACCTTGTGGAACTTGATCGCGCGCTTACGGGTGACTCAGGTGGCTTCTTCCAGGATACGAAGGGGTGTCTCGCGGTATGTGAGGTCCTGGTTGATATCCACCATGCGGTGATCGATGTTTTTGAAAACATCAGGCTTGTCTAGCACCTCCAGACACTTCCGGAGCTGCGAGACATGGAAGTCGTCGTGCACATCGGATAGCTCTGCTGGCAATCTCAGCTGATAGGCAACTTGGCCTCGCCTGGCGGTCACCTCAAATGGTCCAATGTATGGAGGTGCTAACTTCTCCTTCACATGGAATCGCTGCATACTCTTCAATGGGGTGACTCGGAGATACACAAAGTCTCTAACTGCAAAAGTCACCTCTTGAAGCTTGGGGTCGGCATAGCTCTTCTGTCGAGACTGAGCGGTCTTCAGACGCTCACGAATTATCTGAACTTGCTCTTCTGCCTCCTTCAGAACATCTGGCGTAAAAATATTCCCTTCCCTAGTCTGAGACCATTTTAGGTGCGTGCGACACTTCCGTCCGTACAGGGCTTCAAATGGGGCCATCTGCAGACTTGACTGATAGCTTTTGTTGTAGGAGAATTTTGCATATGGCAAGCAATCCTCCCACTTGTACCCATATGCTAGAGCACATCCACGGAGTATATCCTCCAATATCTAGTTCACTCGCTCGGTCTGTCCTCCAGTTTGCGGGTGATAGGCTGTGCTGAAGGTGAGCTTAGTGCCGAGTGCCTCCTGGACTTGCCTCTAGAATCTCGAGGTAAATTGGGTGCCTCGGTCAGACACAATCTCCTTCGGAACTCCATGCAGACAGACGATCCTCGACATGTATAAGTCTTCCAACTGATCTCCTCGATAGGTGGTTCGCACTACAATAAAATGCGCTGCCTTGGTGAGATGGTCGACGATGACGCAGACAGATTCATGACCCTTGCTCGACCTCGGTAGTCCTGTGATGAAGTCCATGCCTATTTGTTCCCCCTTCCATTCAGGAACTCGGAGCGGTTTCAACAATCCTGCAGGTCTCTGGTGCTCTGCTTTCACTCTTTGGCAGATGTCGCACTCGGCCTCCCTCACCGCTTCGTGGAACACCTTTGGAAGAATAAGCCACATGCAAGTGGCCGACGTCAACTCGACGCCAAACTCGAAGCTAATATTCTCGCCGTGGGAGTTTCGGATGAGGCCGGCGGCATCGCCCCAACACCGCGACCTCCTATGCCGCGCCCGCCACGCCCACTGCACGTCCTTCCTTGAGTGGCCGGGAATAAGGTCCCGCATTGAAGACCCAATGGCCAGTGCCGCCTGTCCTCCTCGGCTCCCCCTCCCCCGGCCACGGCGGCCATGAACTCCGTCACCGCGGGAAGCTCGGGGGTTGTCGTCATCAAACACATCGGGAGCGCGGCGCTTTGGGGCCATGGTGTGATGAGGACATCCCTACTGACAAGGCATCCCCAACTCTTCATGAAGAACAAGCTAATGAAATCAAAATTGGACCTATTACAAGAGCCCGTGCAAAGCTAATAGAACAACAGGTGAACTTCCTCTTAATAGAATCTGATGTTGTGCTTAATGAGAATTATATACTGCCTAAGTACTTGTATGTATGTATAATCAGTAACCATGGACAAGACAAGGAGCAGGAAGGAGAAGACGAGGCTCAAGAAGGAGCCATGGAACAAGGGCAAGCCCCACTGGAAGAGGCGCCGCGAGAAGATGATGCAAAGAAGCTTCAGCCTACAGGCAGTGGTACTACCGCTCTCCAGAGCGATACTACCGCCCGTACCACCACCCGTATCCAGGAGGTTTACGGTAGTCAGCACCGTTTATATGGGGTGGCCCGATCTTCTCAGTAAGAGAACGGCGAATATGAGGGCGATACGAGATAACTTGTATCTAGCCGATGAACTCTCCTCGCTAGATCCCTGTTGCCAATGCGACAGCTCTCTACCCTTTGGATATTCACAACTTCACACACTTGCGCAACGTAGCCGTCGACCACGAGACGGTAATTTTCAATCTACTAATTCCCAATGGAACAATAGATCACACAAAACATGCAGTAGCAACACTTCAGATCAATACGAATTGAAGTATATGATTCAAGATGAATGCTTGGACAAATTCTCTAGAACTAGGGTTTATCTAAACGTGGTCTAACCCTAAAACTCATGGGGGGTTCTGTTTTTAGAAGCTAGGGGGTCTAAACGGGGGTAGAAGAACCGCAGCCCTGTTTCTTTGCGCAGGCAGTACGTAGTACCGTGATGATCGCGGTAGTACCGCTCGCACGGTAGTACCGTACCGACTACCGTAATCCTTCTGTAACCAGTGGTAGCTCGGTGCGGTAGTACCGTACCGACTACCGTAAACCTTCCGTAACCAGCGGCACTACGAGCGGTAGTAGGGGAGGTAGTACCGCTCTGGAGCGCGGTAGTATTGCTCCCTGAAGTCTGGAGCTTCTTGGCATCTTCTTCTCGTGGCTCCTCTTCCGGGGTGGCTTGTCCTTGTTCCATGGGTTCTTCTCCTTGAGCCCCGTCTTCTCCTTCATGCTCCTCCTCTTGTCCATGGTATCTGATCATGCATACACAAAAGGACTTAGGCAGTATATAATTCTCATTAAGCACAACATCAGATTCTATTAAGAGCAAGTTCCCCTGTTGTTCTATTAGCTTTGCACGGGCTCTTCTAATAGGTCCATTTCTGATTTCATTAGCTTGTTCTTCATGAAGAGTTGGGGATGACTTGTCAGTAGGGATGTCCTCATCATCTCCCCCCTTCAAAAGGCGTCGACCTCGACGCTCCAAGGTCATCTCCCATGTATGGTGATAAATCAGCAACATTAAAACTGTTGCTAGCGCCACCAAACTCAGCAATGGGAATATCAATCGAGTAGGCATTATCATTGATCTTGGCTAATGATGAGGACATCTCTACTAATGTTACACCCACATCTTCACCAACTACACATACTGGACCAGTTACTAGAGCACGTGCACGTCAACTAAATTATCAGGTACTTTCGTTTCTTGCGAATCCTTCTAATGTTCATGAACATATGATGCTGCCTAAATTAGATACTTTTGTTTTGCTTATGAATGAAGGACCTAGCATGGAGAAGAAGGACGGTCATTGGAGCGGGATCAAGCATGGAGAAGAAGGTGCGCGCGCGGGAAATAACAATGGAGCTTCTAGTGGGGATTTTCGCACTTTGAAGCCACCATAAGGCATGCATGAAGGCTTGGACGAAATACACGAGATGCCACTTCATTATTTTCGTCCAAGAGCAATTATAGGTGCTGCGTCACCTTAATATTGGGCTGGGCCCATGTAATTTCGAAATACCACATTATAGGCTGTTTTTAGAGTCCGTATGTGTGGGGAAACCGAGTTAGGGTTGTTTTCGGGCCCCACCTCCAAGGGGTCACTAAAATCCCCTCTGTTCCCCCATATATACAGCCCTTAGGGCGTCGTTTAGACTTGGGTTTTAATTAGATTTAAGTTAGCCATAGCCGCAACTTCGAGTTCTTCGTTTGTGTCGTCCGACCAGGCCAAGACCGCATTGGAACCCCAACTTCTGTTAATCTTTCATCTTATATTCGCAATATCCAGATTGCAATCCTTAGTTCTTGCTTGTTCTTCGATTGCTTGCAGGAATTGACCTTCGTGGTCAGGTTGATCGTGCATCCGCGGGATCAATAACCTCTCGGAGTTGGTTTAGCGATTGCTAAGGCGCAACGTCTTCGCACGTTCGTAGTCGGGTCGTGAAAGTCTACTCCACCAAAATCGATCTCCATCATCTCATCGAAACATCGGGACACCTTCGCCTCTATCAGCTAACACCTTGTAAGGACCAGCACCACGCGGCTTCAACTTGGAATCCCTCAACCCTGGAAATCTATCCTTGTGCAAATGCACCCAAACCATATATCCAGGCTGAAATAGAACTTGCTTCCGTGACTGGTTCTTTGCAGCATCAACGCTCTTGCCTTGCTTCTCAATACCCTATCGTGTCTTCTCATGAATCTTCTTCACATAATCTGCTCTTTGGGATGTCTCCATATTAACTCGTTCCTGCAATGGAAGAGGCAACAAATCAAGTGGTGTAATAGGCTTAAAACCATAAACCACTTCAAAAGGACAAAGCTGGGTAGTAGTGTGTACTTCCCTGTTATAAGAAAATTCCACATGTGGCAAACACTCCTCCCATTCACGCAGATTTTTCTTGATCATAGCTTGCAGAAATTGTGACAATGTTCTATTCACCACCTCCGTTTTACGATTAGTTTGGGGATGACATGTAGTGATGACCATCAACTTTGTTCCCAACTTTCCCCAAAGTGTCTTCCAAAAGTAGCTCACAAACTTCACATCTCTGTCTGAAACAATTGTCTTGGGTACTCCATGCAAGCGTACAATCTGCCTAAAAAACAGGTTAGCAACATGCGACACATCGTCACTCTTATGGCATGCAATAAAATGTGCCATCTTGGAAAATCTATCCACTACCACAAATATACTATCATGACCATGTTTAGTGCATGGCAATCCTAACACAAAATCCATACTAATATCTTCCCAAGGTGTGGTAGAAGCCAATAGTGGAGTATACAAACCGTGAGGTTTCATCTTGGACTTGGATGTATTGCATACAATGCAGCGCCGAACAAACCTATCCACATCACGCCTCATCCTGGGAAAATAGAAATTATCAGCAAGCATGAGTAGTGTCTTCTCACGTCCAAAGTGACCCATCAATCCTCCTGCATGTGATACCTGCAACAATAACAAACGCACAGAAGATTCTGGAACAAAAAGTTTGTTAGCTCGAAACAAAAATCTATCATGGATGTGGAATTTATCCCATGCGGTTCGAAGCAAACAGAAAAGATATAGTTCAGCAAAATCATGATCAGTTGCATATAAATCACACAAACTCTCTAATCCAGGAATTTTAACATCAAGATGTGTCAATAACATGTTCTTCCTAGAGAGAGCATCAGCCCCAACATTATCTTTCCCTTTCTTATATTTGATGATGTAGGGAAAAGACTCAATGAACTCAACCCACTTAGCTAGGCGTCTATGCAAATTAGATTGAGCTTTCAGATATTTCAAAGCTTCATGATCAAAATGTATGATAAATTCTTTTGGCCAAAAATAATGTTGCCAAACCTCAAGAACTCTAACAAGCGCATACAATTCTTTATCATAAAATGGATAATTCAATCTAGCACCAGAAAGTTTCTCACTAAAATAAGAAATAGGTCTACCTTCCTGCATCAATACACCACAAATTCCTATGCCACTAGCATCACATTAAATCTCAAATTGTTTAATAAAATCTGGTAGTGCAAGTAATGGTGCAGAAGTAAGCAAACGTTTTAACTCATCAAAAGCAAGATCTTGGGCAGCGCCCCAAACAAAAGGCACACCTTTCTTAGTCAATTCATTCAAAGGTGCAGCAATAGTACTAAAGTCTTTCACAAAACGTCGATAAAAACCAGCAAGACCGTGAAAACTTCGTACTTGACTAACATTCATGGGAGTAGGCCAATTTTGAATTGTTTCAATTTTTGAAGAATCTACTTCTACTCCATAATTAGATACAACGTATCCCAGAAATATGACCTTATCTTTTGCAAAAGTGCACTTCTCAAGATTAGCATATAACTTAGCATCACGCAACACTTGAAAAACTTGTCGAATATGGTCAAAATGTTCAGTTTCATTGTGGCTGTAAATAGGTATATCATCAAAATCGACAACCATAAAACGACCAATAAACTCTCTCAAAACATGGTTCATTAAATGCATGAAAGTACTAGGAGCATTAGTAAGACCAAAAGGCATAACTAACCACTCATATAAACCGAACTTAGTTTTGAAAGCAGTTTTCCATTCATCCCCTTCTATCATCCTAATTTGATGGTAACCACTACGCAAATCAATTTTAGTGAAAATAGCAGCACCACACAATTCATCAAGCATATCCTCTAAACGTGGAATAGGATGGCGATGTTGAATAGTGATGTTATTAATAGCTCTACAATCTACGCACATACGCCATGTACCATCTTTCTTAGGAACCAAAATAACAGGAACAACACAAGGGCTAAGACTGACATGAATATACCCTTTATCCAGAAGCGCTTGTACGTGTTTCTGAATTTCCATCGTCTCTTGGGGATTGGTCCTGTATGGTGCCCGGTTGGGAAGTGTAGCTCCCGGAATAAGATCAATTTGGTGCTCAATACCACGCAAGGGTGGTAATCCCGCTGGAACCTCCGCCAGAAACACATCATCATAATCCTGCAAAACAGTAGACACACTAGAAGAAAGAGGATGATTATAATTAGAAAGCAATACCTCGCCTTTGTACATAAGCACAAGTGGCATGGTTGTAGGATCCTCACTAAATTCTCTCATGTCTTCCTTGGTGGCTAATGTATGCAAACTAGTCTCTCTCGCACTTTTCGTTATATTATCACTCACATCTATTACATTGTTCTCTCGTGTTGGTTCTAAATTCACGTCTACCTTCTGACGAGACTCATTCACAATTTGTTGTGGGGACATAGGATGGAGATTAACTTTCTTTCCCTTGAACAACAAATGATAGGTATTGGCTCGGCCATTGTGTTGCACATGGCGATCATATAACCACGGCCGACCCAATAGGAGTTGGCAAACTTTCATAGGCACCACATCAAAATCAATGGAATCCTGGTATGTGCCTATCTCAAAATTCACGTGCACCATATGATTCACCTTCATCTCACCACTTTCACTCAACCATTGGACATAATATGGATTCGGGTGAGGTAAGTATTTCAGATTTATCTTGGCACATAACTCCTTGCTTGCGAGGTTGCGGCAGCTACCTCCATCAATGATCACTTTGTAAGCTTTGTTTGGGCCAACTAATGCCTTGGTTTGGAACAGATTGCAGCGCTGAGAATCAGCATGTGGCTGCACAGTGAGAGCACGTTGTGACACAACAATGGTAGGGGCATGGGACGGAAAAGGATCCATGCCTTCCTCACTATTGTATCCCTCGTCATTGAATGCGGAGGGGTCTTCATCATCACCAGTTTCATAGTCGTCGGTTCCTTCATTCACAAACATGAACTTTCTATTGGGAAAATCTCTTTTAAAGTGACTCGGATTACCGCAAGCATGACAAGTGATCTCGCGATTGCGAGCTGTAGACATATTGGATCCTGCACTAGGGGCAGGTGCAGCTGGCTTCTTGGCCATAGAAGCATTGGAGGCTGGCTTGGAATATGATGAAGAAGGACGGTTAGCAACACTCGGGCTCTCCATAGGTGCGGAAGATGGTGTCCTTGGAGAAAACCTGCTAGATGGTGCATATCTTGACTTCAGTTGTGCCTCTTCTACAAGCTGGGATTCAGCCTCCCTTGGAAGATGCAATAGATCATTCATATTATAGTATTGGCGATGTCGCACAATACTTTTGATGTTAAATTTCAGCCCATGGAGAAAACGTTGCATATTCATGTCAACCTCTTCGTGAACTCATGCACGTTGCAGTAACATCTCCATCTCCATATAATATGCATCAACGGACATAGTACCTTGCTTCAATTGTTGCAATTTATCAAAAACTTTCCGCAAATAATTAGTAGGAACAAACCGAGCTTTCATGGTCGCCTTCATGTCACGCCATGTACGAATAGGCTGCCCGTTGGTTTCTTGTATCTCGGTCCAGACACTCTCCCACCAACGCAAGGCATAACCGTCAAACTCGGAGGAAGCAATCTTGATCTTCTTGTCCTCAGAATAATCGTGCAAACGCCATAATTTCTCCATATTAAGCTCCCAAGTGAGATACTCTTCCACATCCGTGGAGCCTTCAAATTTTGGAATAGAAAATTTGGGCTTGCTCAAGACATCTTCTTCCTGGAGGGGAATACGCCGCGCACCCAACCCAAATTGAGGTTGGCGAAACGGCCCTTGACCACCACGCCCACGACCATGATTGGCCATGAGGTTGTCATTGTCAACATGGACACTACCATCATCTTCATGGCCTTCCTATTGACGTTGGTCAATGGTAGCTTGCAGCCCATTAACTAACGTTGTCAACTGCTGTATGCTTACTTGGAGAGCATTGAGTTGTGTTTGCATAGTGGTGACGGTGGAATCAGTGGCGTCCACTTTCAGTTGGACCGCTTGCATACTAGTATCCACATTGTCAGCGGATTTAGTGATCATATCCGTCAAATGATCACAGAGCCCCTCATAGGCCTCCCATGTAACTGGAGCATCCGTAGCTTGTTTCTGCATCACATCAAAACCACTTTGAGACATGATTAGTAGGTTAGTGCACTAAATCAAAATCTTTTGGTGGAAACTCACAACTCACTCAAAACTGACAAGAAAAGGTGAATCTTACTGTTCCAAATTGAATAGTAATGCGTACCCGTTCGGATGGAGGACTAGTGCACGGATGTAATGAAGTGAATACTCGAGTAAAAGAGTGAATACACAACAAAACAAGATATATGTGGTGGAGCTATAGTGATGTAGGGCAATCCTAGGGGTTGGCCCAATCTTTCACAACTTGGAGGTGGGAAAGGGATGCAACTCAAGAAGAACACAAAAGAGAGGAAGGGGAACAAGATCCAAACAAAGGGAACTCAAATCCACACACCAAATCCACACATAACATGATCCATACATCCAAACAAGTGGTAGCTAGATTGATCCCTCTCCTTCGAATACTAGGATTGGGGGCCTCTCCTTCTATGAGTAGCGATAGGAGCGTAGGTTGAGGCTCAATCCGCAGATGAAGCCTCTATCCCGAGGGAGGTGGTAGGATTGAGAGAGGATCTCTAAGGAGATCAAATTCCCATGGGGGAGCAGGAGCTAAGCTCTCTCAAATCTGGATATATTCTTAGCTAACCCTAAAATGGAGGTAGGGGAAGAGTACTTATAGTCTAGGAGGGATGAAGGGGTACACGGGCTGCATAGCCCAAGTCTGCGCGCAGGCAGCGGTAGTACCGGCCGACACGGCCGGTAGTACTGGTAAATCCGAATTACCGGAACAACCGGGGTGGTACCGACCCTCAACAGGAGACTACACGTGGACGGGCGTAGTACCGGCCGATGCGGCCGGTAGTACTGCTTAGGCCGGTGGTACACCGGTTGTACCGGTCGACCGGTAGTAGACCGGTTGTGCCGGCCTTCACACACGTGATCTCCGTTGCTTAGTCTTCTCTTCCAAGCTTCCCTCGCGGATGATGTAGTCGTTCCCTTGCGCTTTGCCTCCTCCTCGACACACGTGTAGTTCTTCAACCTAAGTATGCTCGGGAGTGGAGGGTCAAGTAGTATACCATCCGTGAGAGGACTGAAAGGACACGCGTAAAGGATAGAATTCACCTTTGAATGATCGATGCGTGTGCCTTCTAGCGGGAGGTCCATGTCCATGGTGATGTCCGTTGGATGCTCCGCATCATCTCCCCCCTTGGGGAAGATCCTTCCACGGATCCAAAACAACATCACCATGAAAGTGATAAAGCACGGGTGGTATAGCGGAAGGAGTCGTGCCATTCTTGTCCAGCACATGTTGTCGTAAGTAGTTCTCTCCTACTGTCGTCGCATAGTAACAACAGATGCCATAGGGATGGCTAAAGAGAGGGGAAGACTCGAGGAAGAACTATGTCGATGGTGCTGGAATCGGGTTGGGCACAAGCATGGTGAAGGACACCACGATGTACCTAGGTTCGGGGCTCTCCGGAGAGAGAACACCCCTACTCGTGCTTGTCTTCTTGATATGAATGATCTCAGGAACTACAATCAATGCTCCTGGAGCTGTTCAGAGGAAGAAGAGACTTGCCGTGGGCATGGTTCTCTCCTGCTTCTATACGGGAACTACTGTGGGAAGTAAATGTGAATGGGGGCGTCCCTCTCACATGAGGGTACCCCGGGCTCTTATAGTGTGAGCTCGGGGTACTACGGTCATTTCAGTCGGGTTCTGGCCCCAGTTGTCATCCTCTCGTCGGCTGGGGTCCACTGAGTGCAAATCTCCGGTTGATCCGGACTTTTCAAGCGACTGCCCATGCTGTAGCTTATAGGTTATGATGAGTGAATAGTGGAGCTATGATCTCTGGTCTGGTCGTCCTGTCTCCGGATTCATAGGAATGGGTGACAACTCTCCTTTGACAGATCGGCGAAGTGACTTGGCTTACTGCCACCCTGATCTCTTGGGATCATGCATTTATGACCTTGTACCAGGAGCTCCGACCTGGACAAGGTCAACTCTTGAGCCGATTGAAGGGTGAGCCGATTGCACCTGGACCGACTTCTCGCATTCGGCATGGTCAATTGCCTGAGGGCAGTCGGCCATGCGACTTCCTAGCTCGGCCCAGCAGCAACCCAATCGGCCCCAGCCTTGTCTTGAAATATTTCTTTCGTCTGGGTGACCCTACCCGGGTATCATTCCCCCGACACTAGCCCATAAAGCTGTAAGGGTCCCGCGGTTGCTTGACTGCGGGGCCTTTGCAGTTTTTCTTTTCTTTTCTTCGTGCTTTGATTTTTCTGGCCTCATCGGATTCCTCCATCCGAGCTGAACTCTCAGCCCGGAGATCATGCCCGACCGGCCAGACCTGTGCTGCTTTGAAATCCTCTCTCCGATCTAAACCATGACCTTGACGATTGCTCCAGTACTTTTTTGAAAAACTTTTTCAGGAAAAACTTCGCCGAGCTGATGTCAGGCGCAGCCGATTGCTTTTCCAACGGTTACTTTTGACCGAAACTCTGACAAACCCACGTCACACGTCGTTTCCGATTCCCCGGGGCAGTTAATGCTCCGGGCCCCACGACCCACGCGCGACGGGAGGTTACTGCGCATGCCTCGCCTTCTGCACCACAATCTTCTGTGCCAAAACCGCTGCTCTGATGTAAAGCCCGATATGCGGTACTGTTCCAGATCTAGATGTTTCCATCCAGATCCGGGGACGAAGCACATATCGGTCCCACCGCGACATATGACGAAGTCATATGCCCCGGATTTCCAACATGATATCACAACATTACAGATACAAGGATACAACATCTCATAACCTCGGCATACAACTGCCTTAAATACAATACATCAGCGGAAGGTATATGTCTGAGTACAGACTACAATCAAATGCCTACTGGCAAAGAGAAAAACATCGATCCCCATAACCACACGGGTCCAGGCCCTCCGCCGGGATCCGCCTAACTAGTCGCCGTCGAGTCTCCACGTGAAACGTCGATCACCATACATGTTGTTGATCAAGAACCCTGAAAAGAGTTTGGGGGTAGTATCATGAGTACAGAAGTACTCAGCATCCAACTGTAGTGGTCAACTGACCCAGCAAGGACTTCATCACTCGTCATTCTAGGACAACTAGTAGTTTACGGTAAGGTTGGGGTAAGTGGTGAGGTTGCTTCCGCACTAGCATTTATGAAGTGGCTAACGATCTAGAGAGTAAGATAAGCCAAGCATTCAATGAGGAATGTCCTCCAACAAGTCTTGCTATCAGCTACTTACGCAAACATAACACCTACCCTATCCTTGTCCTCCTCTTCTGATGAGGACATCTCTACTAATGTTACACCCACATCTTCACCAACTACACATACTGGACCAGTTACTAGAGCACGCGCACGTCAACTAAATTATCAGGTACTTTCGTTTCTTGCGAATCCTTCTATTGTTCATGAACATATGATGCTGCCTAAATTAGATACTTTTGTTTTGCTTATGAATGAAGGACCTAGCATGGACAAGAAGGATGGTCATTGGAGCGGGATCAAGCATGGAGAAGAAGGTGCGCGCGCGGGAAAGGACAATGGAGCTTCCAGTGGTGATTATCGCACTTTGAAGCCACCATAAGTTGCGCATGAAGTCTTGGACGAAATACGCGAGATGCCACTTCATTATTTTCGTCCAAGGGCAATTATAGGTGTTGCGTCACCTTAAAATTGGGCTGGGCCCATGTAATTTCGAAATACCACATTATAGGCTGTTTTTAGAGTCCGTATGTGTGGGGAAACCGAGTTAGGGTTGTTTTCGGACCCCACCTCCAAGGGGTCACGAAAATCCCCTCTGTTCCCCCATATATACAGCCCTTAGGGCGTCGTTTAGACTTGGGTTTTAATTAGATTTAAGTTAGCCATAGCCGCAACTTCGAGTTCTTCGTTTGTGTCTTCCGACCAGGCCAAGACCGCATTGGAACCCCAACTTCTGTTAATCTTTCATCTTATATTCGCAATATCCAGATTGCAATTCTTAGTTCTTGCTTGTTCTTCGATTGCTTGCAGGAATTGACCTTCGTGGTCAGGTTGATCGTGCATCCGCGGGATCAATAACCTCTCGGAGTTGGTTTAGCGATTGCTAAGGCGCAACGTTTTCGCACGTTCGTAGTCGGGTCGTGAAAGTCTACTCCACCAAAATCGATCTCCATCATCTCATCGAAACATCGGGACACCTTCGCCTCTATCAAGTGGTATCAGATTTCCAGGTTGCTCGGTGAGATTTACCAGTTTTCATAGTCTAGATTGGTTCTGTTCTTCATACCTACATTCCACGAAAAAGCCAACAAGAAAAAATTAGGGTTAGATCATCACGTCCCAAGACAGTCCTAGCCTTTGTCCAGTTTTCTTTTCAGTACTTGCTTTGTTGAATTTACGGTTGCATCGTTGTGTCAAGTTGCTGATCTTAGCGTCTAGTTCCCTTAGAGTTTCGAGTTCTGATCACAGTTTGCCACGTCGCCGTCGCACAGTAGTCATCCTACCACGTTCCGCCAATCCGAGTCTAGATACACCACCACGTTCCGCCAGCAGAGTCCATATACACCACCACGACCTACCGATCCGAGTTGAGTTCCATCACCCGTTCGGTTTGTGATCTCTCCGTAGCCAGATTAGTTTGAGTTGTTTAGAGTCGGATTTCACCAATCTTTGTCGTACGTAGAAGAGGGTGATTTCCAAAAAAAAAAAAAATTCGGGGGTAAAAAAATTTCGTGCCCATACGTTCCTTAGGTCCAGAAACTCATTTTGAGACGTTCGCCACCATAGTGACTTTTTCGCACTTTTTCAGCCACCGCAGTCCCGCATCGCAAAAAAAAGAGCAAAAAAAAACAAAAAAAGAGAAAAAAAATTCAGAGTGTGCTTCTCAGTTGTTTACGTGCCGCGCCGTGCTTTCGTTGGTGTTTTAGGCTCGCGTCTCTAGTACGGTCTAGCCTAGGATCAGCACAGTACCGACGTTGAGTGTTTATTCAGCTTTGCATCTCTGTTTTGATTACTGTTGAGTTTTTGCTACCATACTTGTCAGCCTTCCTACAGCTCCACATATATTCTACATCGTGCGTTTTGACACCTCCTGGCCATCGCTCTACCACATCTCTGAGAGTTTTGACCCGTTGGTTGTACATCACCACCTGCTGCTAGGTAAGAATCGGTAAGAACGAAAGAAAAGCTTGACGGATTTGTGCTTTCCACCACCCCACATCCCATTAGTAGAAGTAGGATCATATTTCTGTGTGTTTTCTATTTCTGCTAACCATGCCAGGATCCCATGATGAAGTGGCGCGGGATGCACCCGATTGGGAGAATATGAAAAACAAAGCTTTACATGATAAATTTGCACAAATGATGTCTGAACAGGTGAATGACATCGAGAACAGATTTACAGAGGCGATTGATGGTGTGGAGAAGATGATCGACACCAAGCTCGACGCCAAGTTTACTGAGTTGCTCGCACGCCTACCTGCACAGCCTGCGGCCGCTCCAGCACAGCCACCGCCACCACGACGTGCACGACGTATTCTGTTTCCGGGCAGACAAGCTGCTGCTGCTCCTGCGGCTGCTGCAGTTGCTGCTACTGCTGCTGCTTCTGACGTCGGCCAGGACGACAACTACGAGGGTGATTACGAGGAGGAGGTGGAACAGGAAGCGGCCTATGAGCAGCCAGCTGCGCGTCCACGTCCCAACATTCGCCACGGTCGACACCAACCACCCCCTCAGGTACGCGATGATGAACATGTGCCTAAACTTAAATTGAATCTTAAGCCGTTTGAGGGTAGATATATTCCTGATGCTTATCTTACTTGGGAGTTAGAAACTGAACAACGCTTTACATGTTTACAATATCCTGAGAATAGACGTGTTACTGCTGCTGTTTGTGAATTCACGGGTTTTGCATCTATTTGGTGGTCTGAACATTGTAGATTGCATGCTAATAATATTCCAGCTACTTGGGCTGCTTTAAAAGATGCTATGCGTACTCGCTGGGTTCCTCCTTATTATCAACGTGAATTGCTACAAAAATTACAGCGTTTGAGACAAGGAAAAAATTCTGTAGAGGAATATTATCAAGAATTACAAACTGGATTGATTAGATGTGGCCTAGTAGAGGATAATGAAGCTATGTTTGCACGTTTTATAGGTGGCTTAAACAGGGAGATACAAACTATTCTAGAATACAAGGACTATGCTACTATTACTCGTTTGTTTCATCTTGCTTGTAAAGCTGAACGTGAAGTGCAGGATCGACAGGCCGCTACGAGACCTAACTTTTCTGCAGGACGAAATACATCATGGACATCGCGTGGACCTTCTACATCCACACGTCCTGCTGCACCACCATCTACTTCAACCGCTCATTCTTACAGGGAGCCTCCAAAACAGCCAGCGCCACCATTCAAGGGTGCACAGAGTGGTCCAGCAGCGAGTTCTTCTTCATCCATGGCTTCCACAGGGCAAACACGAGATCGTGATATTAAATGTCGCAGGTGCCAAGGTGGAGGTCACTTCGCAAAAGACTGTCCCTCCAAGCGTGTGATGATTATTACGGCGGATGGTGGGTATGAGTCAGCGAGCGACTATGATGAGGAGACTTTAGTTCTCATTGCTCACGAGGAACAGGGTGCCCATGATGACGCTCATGATATAGAGTATATGGCTCCTGATGATGCAGATCAATTTGCTAGTTTGGTTGCTCAACGTGTGTTAAGTGTGCAGGTATCGAAGGCCGAGCAAAACCAGAGGCATAATTTGTTCCACACAAAGGGAGTGGTGAAAGAACGTTCGGTTCGCATCATCATTGACGGAGGGAGTTGCAACAACTTGGCGAGCATGGAGTTGGTGGAGAAGCTATCTCTCACCACAAGACCACACCCCCATCCGTACTATATTCAGTGGTTTAACAATAGTGGTAAGATTAAGGTAACGCGTTCTGTTCGTGTGCACTTTAGCATTGCTGCATATGCTGATTATGTTGATTGTGATGTGGTACCCATGCAAGCATGCTCTCTTTTACTTGGTAGACCATGGCAATTTGATAGGAATGTTGTACACCATGGTAGGACAAATCAGTTTACTCTGGTTCATCAGGATAAAAATATTGCTTTACTTCCTATGTCTCCTGAACAAATTGTGAAAGATGATCTTGCTAGAGCTAGTAAAGCTAAACAGGAGAAAAATAAGAGTGAAAATGAGATAGCAGCTAAAGAATTTGAGCAACAACATAAGACTAATAGAAAATCTTCTTCTGCTGTTTCTAATGAAATTAAATTGACTAGTCCAACTTTGCTTGCTACTAAGGTTGATATTTCAGATTTGGATGTTAGTCAATATGTGTGCTATGCTTTTGTGTGCAAAGAAGCTTTGTTTTCATGTGAGGAATTGCCTCCTTCTTTGCCTCCTGTTGTCACTGACCTTTTGCAGGAATTTATTGACGTCTTTCCACAAGACGTACCACCGGGATTACCACCTATTCGAGGGATTGAGCATCAGATTGACTTAATTCCCGTTGCTTCGCTGCCCAACCGTGCGCCATACCGTACCAATCCGGAGGAGACGAAGGAGATTTAGCGTCAAGTACAAGAGCTACTCGACAAAGGTTACATACGTGAATCACTTAGTCCTTGTGCTGTTCCTGTTATATTAGTGCCTAAAAAGGATGGAACTTGGCGTATGTGTGTTGATTGTAGAGCCATTAATAATATTACTATTCGTTATCGTCATCCTATTCCTAGGTTAGATGATATGCTTGATGAATTAAGTGGCTCTACCATGTTTTCCAAAGTTGATTTGCGTAGTGGATACCATCAAATTCACATGAAATTAGGGGATGAATGGAAAACGGCATTTAAAACTAAGTTTGGATTATATGAGTGGTTAGTCATGCCTTTTGGGTTAACTAATGCACCTAGCACTTTTATGAGATTAATGAACGAGGTTTTACGTGCTTTCATTGGACAATTTTTGGTAGTCTATTTTGATGATATACTGATTTATAGCAAATCTTTGGAGGAACATTTGGATCATTTACGTGCTGTTTTTATTGCTCTACGTACTGCACGTTTATTTGGTAACCTTGGGAAGTGCACCTTTTGCACCGACCGAGTATCGTTTCTTGGCTATGTTGTTACTCCGCAGGGAATTGAAGTTGATAAAGCCAAGATCGAGGCAATTGAGAGTTGGCCGCAGCCCAAAACGGTCACACAAGTGAGGAGTTTTCTTGGCCTCGCTGGATTCTATAGGCGTTTTGTGAGAGATTTCAGCACCATTGCTGCCCCTCTCAATGAGCTTACACGCAAGGATGTGCCTTTTACTTGGGGTACCGCACAGGAAGAAGCCTTCACGGTATTGAAAGATAAGTTAACACATGCTCCTTTGCTCCAACTTCCTGATTTTAATAAGACTTTTGAGCTTGAATGCGATGCTAGTGGTATTGGTTTGGGAGGTGTGTTATTACAAGATGCTAAACCTGTTGCATACTTTTCTGAAAAATTGAGTGGGCCTAGTCTGAACTATTCTACTTATGATAAGGAATTATATGCTCTTGTTCGGACATTAGAAACTTGGCAACATTATTTATGGCCCAAAGAATTTGTTATACATTCTGATCATGAATCTTTGAAACACATAAGAAGTCAAGCAAAACTTAATCGTAGACATGCTAAGTGGGTTGAATTTATTGAGACTTTCCCTTATGTCATTAAACACAAGAAGGGGAAAGATAATATTATTGCTGATGCTTTGTCTCGTCGTTATACTATGCTTTCCCAACTTGACTTCAAGATATTCGGTTTAGAGACAATCAAAGATCAATATGTACATGATGCAGAATTTAAAGATGTTTTGCAGAATTGTAGAGAGGGTAGAACATGGAACAAGATTGTGCTTAATGATGGGTTTGTGTTCCGTTCTAACAAGCTATGCATTCCAGCTAGCTCTATTCGCCTTTTGTTGTTGCAGGAGGCGCATGGAGGAGGATTAATGGGACATTTTGGCGTGAAGAAGACGGAGGACGTACTTGCTACACATTTCTTTTGGCCAAAGATGAGACGGGATGTTGAGCGTTTTGTTGCTCGCTGCACTACATGTCAAAAAGCTAAGTCACGACTCAATCCTCATGGTTTATACATGCCTTTACCTGTACCTAGTGTTCCGTGGGAGGACATATCCATGGACTTTGTTTTAGGCTTGCCTCGAACAAAGAACGGGAGGGATAGCATATTTGTTGTCGTGGATAGCTTTTCTAAGATGGCACATTTTATACCATGTCATAAAAGCGATGATGCTGCTAATGTTGCTGATTTATTCTTTCGTGATATTATTCGCTTACATGGTGTGCCCAATACTATTGTCTCGGATCGTGATACTAAGTTTCTTAGCCATTTTTGGAGATGCTTATGGGCTAAGTTGGGGACTAAACTACTTTTTAGTACTACTTGTCATCCCCAAACTGATGGACAAACTGAAGTAGTCAATAGGACTTTGTCCACTATGCTTAGGGCTGTTTTAAAGAGTAACTTGAAAATGTGGGAAGAATGTTTACCTCATATTGAATTTGCTTATAATCGTTCATTTCATTCTACCACTAAAATGTGCCCTTTTGAGATTGTTTATGGTTTTCTACCTCGTGCACCTATTGATTTGCTGCCTCTTCCATCTTCGGAGAAGGTTAATTTTGATGCTAAGCAACGTGCTGAATTGATATTAAAAATGCATGAGTTAACTAAAGAAAACATTGAGAAAATGAATGCTAGATACAAGCTTGCTGGTGATAAGGGTAGAAAGCATGTTGTGTTTGAACCAGGAGATCTTGTTTGGTTACATCTACGTAAAGATAGGTTTCCTGATTTGCGCAAGTCTAAGTTAATGCCACGAGCTGATGGTCCCTTTAAGGTTTAAAGAAAATTAATGATAATGCATATAAACTTGAGCTACCTGCAGATTTTGGGGTTAGTCCCACATTTAACATTGCAGATTTGAAACCTTATTTGGGAGAAGATGATGAGCTTCCGTCGAGGACGACTTCAATTCAAGAAGGGGAGGATGATGAGGACATCTCTACTAATGTTACACCCACATCTTCACCAACTACACATACTGGACCAGTTACTAGAGCACGCGCACGTCAACTAAATTATCAGGTACTTTCGTTTCTTGCGAATCCTTCTATTGTTCATGAACATATGATGCTGCCTAAATTAGATACTTTTGTTTTGCTTATGAATGAAGGACCTAGCATGGACAAGAAGGATGGTCATTGGAGCGGGATCAAGCATGGAGAAGAAGGTGCGCGCGCGGGAAAGGACAATGGAGCTTCCAGTGGTGATTATCGCACTTTGAAGCCACCATAAGTTGTGCATGAAGTCTTGGACGAAATACGCGAGATGCCACTTCATTATTTTCGTCCAAGGGCAATTATAGGTGCTGCGTCACCTTAAAATTGGGCTGGGCCCATGTAATTTCGAAATACCACATTATAGGCTGTTTTTAGAGTCCGTATGTGTGGGGAAACCGAGTTAGGGTTGTTTTCGGACGCCACCTCCAAGGGGTCACGAAAATCCCCTCTGTTCCCCCATATATACAGCCCTTAGGGCGTCGTTTAGACTTGGGTTTTAATTAGATTTAAGTTAGCCATAGCCGCAACTTCGAGTTCTTCGTTTGTGTCTTCCGACCAGGCCAAGACCGCATTGGAACCCCAACTTCTGTTAATCTTTCATCTTATATTCGCAATATCCAGATTGCAATTCTTAGTTCTTGCTTGTTCTTCGATTGCTTGCAGGAATTGACCTTCGTGGTCAGGTTGATCGTGCATCCGCGGGATCAATAACCTCTCGGAGTTGGTTTAGCGATTGCTAAGGCGCAACGTTTTCGCACGTTCGTAGTCGGGTCGTGAAAGTCTACTCCACCAAAATCGATCTCCATCATCTCATCGAAACATCGGGACACCTTCGCCTCTATCATCTTCGCATCCCGACGAAGAAGAAGCAGTCAAGGCACACACACGTTGATCAAATTATGTTAAGATTATCTCAGCTGTTGTTGTCTATGAACAAGGAGTAGGTCTCAAGTCGTCCATAACCGTGGACACGGCTTCTCGAAAAGATTTAACCATGCAGGGGTGTACCAACTGCCCATTACAAGGCTCCGCACGCACGCCCATCTCTCTCAGTTGCTACCCATGATAGGCAACCATTTTATGATTTAGTCCCAAGAGATCCGGAACGACAGGTCCCTCTAACTAACAACGAACAAATCCGGGTGGCCCCCGGGGAGTCGACACCCAACCCAAAAGTCGGCCACGCTCTCGGATCAGACTCTTCCGTATGGCCAAGGTCGGGGTTAGCCTCACCTATATAACAGGGGACTTCCCTAGCTCACCAGTGTGGACCAACAAAGGAACTCTGTCTCTGCTGGCCCGAGTTTTAAATCCACTGGCTGCAGACTAGTTACGCACACGGTTTCAAATGGTAAAATCAGCTTGGGCCACCACTAGAAATGTTTGAAGCTAGGTAGGTAAGAAAAGGGGACCCCATGGCATCCCACACGCGGTAAGGCACGCTCAGTCTTAAAACCAATATCCGGAATTCGGATCCTAGGTGACTCGAATGGAACAAAGCATCGAGACAGGATAGCCTAGACCTTCCATCCTTCGTCGAGTATAGTCAACATTTATAATAATCATATCATCCACAATAATATAATAATGTGATAGCCCAAACCAAGGAGTAACATGGTAACATCGTAGCATCCTGAGCATGCATACTAAGCAGGGGCTGAGCAACGAACAATAGTAACATAGCAGTACATGGTTTGCTGGGAGGGGACATGGCTGTATCGGTTTGAAAGAGGCTGTAAACATGTGGTAGGATCAAACATCGAACCTAACCTAGACTAGCATGCAAACCGCTAGTTGAAATAGAATGGATCATAAGTAATGTATACTCCTTGCCTGTTGATAAGTCAGGTTCTGAAGGTGTAGTTGATCGCAAGCTCGCATCGTCTCCGAGAGGTACCCGCGGTAGCACACAAGAGGATAAACACTGGAAGGAATCAACGAGCAAGCACTCTATTAGTACGAGGCAAACACGAGCAAGAATCAACAAGAAGGCAACACGAGACAACGCACTACGTCATCACATCTATCGTCGAGAGCGGTTACTAACATGTTAAGTGGAGTACTCATCACACACGACGATACCGCACATTTAGAAAGGTTCAAGTTGTTTAGCTACACAAGGTGAGCAAAGGTTGTTAAAATGGCATCCCACTCAAGCATGGCACAGCACACAAACATTTCAAGATGTGAAGTATAAGATAAACTATGGCGCAACGCGATCCGGGCTACGGTTTACTCGCAAACTATGGCGCAAAATTGAATCAGCAGCATGTAATTCCAGACTTAGCAGAAAAGTGGAAAAAAATAAAAATAGAAAAAAGGCGGTTCGGGCTCCTCACCCAGTGGGCTTGGCCCAACAGGCCATAGGGGTGGACTGGGCCGCGCTGGAGGTGTGGGCCGGGGGGCGCTGGGCCGTGGCCGCTGGCTGGGGGCCTAGGACGGCGGTTGGCTGGCACCTGCCCGATCCCGTTCTGGATCGCGGCCAGGGCGGCCGTCCATCGGCTTGCGGCGGCGTCGCAGTCGACCGGCGACGGTCCGACGAGGGGCGCTACAGGGGAGGCCGTGAACGGGTGCTGCGGCCAGAGGGAGGCCGGATGGCGTGGTCCAGAGGGCGGCGCGACGAGCCCTCGAGCTCGGGAGGCCTCCAATGGCGGGCGGCGGCAAGCTCCTGTACGAGGCTTCCCTGGCGCGGCGAACCTGCAGTCGAGGGGAAGGGTGAGGCGAGATAGGAGTAGGGAGGGGGGCGCGACGTGGTGCGGGTCACCGGAGGGGCACGGCTGATAGAAGCGGGGTGTCCCGATCTTTCGATGAGAGATAACTATCGATTTGGTGGAGACGACTCTGACGATCCGACTACGAACGTGCAACAACGTCGCGCCTTAGCAATCGCTAAACCAATCTCCGGAGGTGATTGACCATGTCGGAGCACGATCAACCTGACCACGAAGGTCTAGTGCCTGCAAGCAATCGAAGAACAAGCAAGAACTATGATAAAGCAATCTGAATATTGCGAATATGTAGATGAAGTATGAATAAAGTTTGGATTCCAAAAGCGGTCTTGATCTGGTCGTTGGACACAAACCGAGTACACGAAGATGCGGCAATTAGCTAAGCAGTCTTTTTAACTAAAAGAAATCCAAAGAAAAACCCTAGGGGTTGATCTACTTATATAGGACTAAAGGGTGGAGGCCAAGGGGGTCGAAGGACGTCCCAAGGAGTCCTAAAACTAAACCTAGGTCGTACAAGGCACTTGGGCCCATGTGGAGGTGATGCAACACCTATTGAGTTGGACTTTGATTCGGATTCTGCTGCTGGGTCGCACCGTTTTCGCAATATCTCCACGCTCCAAAGGAATTGAAGGTGAAACCAATTGCGTTGGAAACTAGACGAGATAAGCTATCACCAGAAAAAAGAATCACCCAATTTGGAGTTCGTATGTAGAAACGACGGCTGTTTGAAGTTGGGTATATCTCTGCAGTCCGAATCTGAGTCCATGACGTGAAAGACTTGGTCTCTATCTTCTCTTGGGCCAAAAGTGACGTGAAATAACTTCTTGTACAGCACACAATCATGCCCCTTTGTATTGACTTCATTTCTTGATCAAATATAGAGGAATTAATGGTCATATCCATGATAATTATGTCCTCATTATCTTCATGCTTAAACATGCTCCAATGCTCATCCTTCTTGTCCATGCTAGGTCCTTCATTTGTCAGCAACAGAAATATATCGACGTTAGGCAGCATCATATTCACATGAACATTAGAAACATTACCAAGAAGCGAAAGTACCTGATAATTTAATTGGTGTGCACGATCTCTCGTAATTGGTCCAGTAGGTATATTAGCAGGGGTTGTGGCTGTAACTATGGTAGTCATGTCCTCATCATCCTCCCCTTCTTGAAAATAAAGTCGTCCCCGGCGTTTCTTAATCTGAAATGTGGCTAACAAAAGAGACAAGGTGTACATGTCGTATATATATATGTCATCCATTCTTACTTCCCTTAGTTTTTGGACATGTAACACATGTATATATGAGTAACTTTCGTATGTCGTGAAATATAAACATATATGATCATCACAATACATAAACGACATGAAAGTATTGCAACTCAGTTTGCATATATAAGTGAAGCTCTTATTCATATCTAAAGATGTACAATGCTCATCATTAAACCATCCCAATACCGGTGAAGAAACGTTAATGTTTTTCGAAGGACATGCTACAACAGGCTTAACTAAGTAGTCATGCAACAAGTCATTCGACGCAGAATCATCACCAAGATTAGAGGTCATATCAAAATGATTAAGCATTGGCAGTTTCATAATAGTAACATGATTATCCAAAATAGATGGTGTGCTCAAATCAACAGGTAACTCAAGACATGATGTATTCAAGTCTATTAGGCAAGCAACATCTTCATGTGAAGTTATGACATTCTCGAAAATTGGTTGTGTGATGAAACTACTGGATAGCTCAACACATGTTGCTTTTAAATCAGCAAGGTTCTCATGTGGAGGGGAAAGATCCATACCTTTGTCATTACCTTTTTGTGATGATAGATCAGATAGTGGAGGAGTGCTTACGACAATTGATGTGGTTATGGTAGTGCTCATAGTGGTTGAAGGAACAACCTTCTCAACTTGTGGTATTTGCACATTCCGCTTGTTCGTCTTCTGGGCAACACGTCTGTCGATTTCCTGTTCAGCTTTACAAGCAAGACGAAACAAACGATCCATAGGATAACACTTTTCATGAATTAGGATATCCTGAATGTCACGGTTTAAACCTTACCAAAATATGTCCATGAAATATTCTTCACTTTCCTCTAAAATAGAATGCAAGAATGTAGTTTCTAAAGCATCGTAATATTCTGAAACAGTTTTAGTACCTTGTTTTAAATTTTTTAATTTCCTAACCTTGTCACAAGTATAATAAGAGGGAACGAATCTATATCGCATAGCAAGTTTGAGATCATTCCAAGTATTAGGTATATAATCAGGATATAAACTACAATATTCATTCCACCAAATAGAAGCAAAATCTTTGAAAGCACTAATTGCAGTTTTTACTTTCTTATGCTCAAGAAAATTATGGGAAACAAATATATCATTTATTTCAAACTCCCACTCAATGTATAAATCAGGTCTTAGACGTCCATGAAAGTGTGGTATAGAAACAATAACCTGATCATGTGCATGCTTATGTGTGTTTACCTTTTGCAGTGACTGTTGTGTAGTTGTAGGTGGTGGCAAATCTCCAACTATAGTTGCCGCCCAAGAAGATCTAACTCCAGAACCTGCCATGATTAGTAGAAAACAAGAAACAAATCACAAGTATATGTCCCAATGAACTACTAGGATGTGGTGGTAAACGCTCACAGGATAGCAAATATCAATGTCTTACTAGTTCTTACCATGCAGCAGGTGGTGATCGGCAACCAAGGGTGTCAAAGAACTCCAAAGATTAAGTAGAGCGATTGCCAGGTGAACGCACGTATACACGATGTAGAAATATGTGGAGCTTGGAAGGCTTTAATATGGTGGAAAAAATATCAGCAATAATCAATTCAGAGATGCAAAATTGAATTAACGCTCAACGACGATACTGTGCTGGTCCTAGTCTAGACCGGACTAGAGACGCGAGCCTAGAACAATAATGTGGTCACGGCGTAGCACAACTAGCAGCAATGAATGATATGAAGTAGCTCTGAATAGCAAGATATAAGTGAAGATCATCAACGGAGCAAAGATAAAGGTGAAAATAGGCTCCAAATCAAGATACACCCATATTCTCGCTACAAGTTTCCTCTGAAATATATTTGCTAATTTTTTTATATTTTTCCTCCTATAGTGCACTGACTTAAGATTGCCGACGCAATAAGAATCACTCAATTTAGAGTTCGGATGAGGTGTCAAAAAAATTGAGAATCAGCCCGAAATCTGACAAAAACTGTGTTCGGAAACTTGAGAGGTCAAAAAGTCCGTCTTAAAAGCCGATCTGGAGTTTCAAATAACACACTAGCTCCAGAACTATTTAGAAGCGGCTCGGAAATATCTTTAATTTGAGTACTCGTGGAGCCAAAACGAACTTTGGATGACAAAGTTATGCCCGTTTTAGTGGACACTGCTCAAAACTGACGAGATTTCAAATACGAGTTCAACTAGAGATAGATCCGAAATTTTTCTTCTTTTTTCTCTTTTTTTCCTTTTTTCTTTCTTTTTTTCCTTTTTCTCTCTTTTTCTATGGTGGATGGTAGAAGTAGGCAGCGGATGGGATGATGGTGCAGCGGCGGCGGTGACTAACGTGAACAGAACTCGAAACTCTAAAGGACTAGATACTAAGACCAGCAACTGAACACGACGATGCAACCGATAATTCAATAAAGCAAAGCACCGAAAAGAAAATTGCGAAGTCTCAAATTGGTTTGGATATGATGATCTAATCCTATTTTTATGGCTTTTTGTGTGGATGTAGGTGATAAAAAAACAGATCTAATATATGGATGTGGAATTCTCACCGAGCAACCTGAAAACTGATACCACTTGATAGAAGCGGGGTGTCCCAATCTTTCGATGAGAGATAACTATCGATTTGGTGGAGACGACTCTGACGATCCGACTACGAACGTGCAACAACGTTGCGCCTTAGCAATCGCTAAACCAATCTCCGGAGGTTATTGACCACGTCGGAGCACGATCAGCCTGACCACGAAGGTCTAGTGCCTGCAAGCAATCGAAGAACAAGCAAGAACTATGATAAAGCAATCTGAATATTGCGAATATGTAGATGAAGTATGAATAAAGTTGGGATTCCAAAAGCGGTCTTGATCTGGTCGTTGGATACAAACCGACTACACGAAGATGCGGCAATTAGCTAAGCAGTCTGTTTAACTAAAAGAAATCCAAAGAAAAACCCTAGGGGTTGATCTACTTATATAGGACTAAAGGGTGGAGGCCAAGGGGGTCGAAGGACGTCCCAAGGAGTCCTAAAACTAAACCTAGGTCGTACAAGGCACTTGGGCCCATGTGGAGGTGATGCAACACCTATTGAGTTGGACTTTGATTCGGATTCTGCTGCTGGGTCGCACCGTTTTCGCAATATCTCCACGCTCCAAAGGAATTTGAAGGTGAAACCAATTGCGTTGGAAACTAGACGAGATAAGCTATCACCAGAAAAAAAGAATCACCCAATTTGGAGTTCGTATGTAGAAACGACGGCTGTTTGAAGTTGGGTATATCTCTGCAGTCCGAATCTGAGTCCATGACGTGAAAGACTTGGTCTCTATCTTCTCTTGGGCCAAAAGTGACGTGAAATAACTTCTTGTACAACACACAATCATGCCCCTTTGTATTGACTTCATTTCTTGATCAAATATAGAGGAATTAATGGTCATATCCATGATAATTATGTCCTCATTATCTTCATGCTTAAACATGCTCCAATGCTCATCCTTCTTGTCCATGCTAGGTCCTTCATTTGTCAGTAACAGAAATATATCGACGTTAGGCAGCATCATATTCACATGAACATTAGAAACATTACCAAGAAGCGAAAGTACCTGATAATTTAATTGGTGTGCACGATCTCTCGTAATTGGTCCAGTAGGTATATTAGCAGGGGTTGTGGCTGTAACTATGATAGTCATGTCCTCATCAACGGCGGCCAGCGGTGGCAGCCTCCGGGCGGCGCGGCTCCTTCATGGGAGAGCTCGGGTGGCGGCGAGGCGCAGACCAGATCGGGCCCGCGGCGGCGGCTGCTTGGCCCGGCGGGGCCCGGTTCTGCTGGAGGGGCAGTTTAGGCAACGTGGCGCATCCAGATCCGTTGATCTGCACATCCAACGGCCTGGGAGGTCTGGGAGCTAGGGTTTCGAGATTTGGGGCTGTTTTGGGGCAGATTTGGGTCAATTGTGAGGGGGTGCCTGCAATTTTTGGCTAGGGAAACCCTAGAAAGGGGTGGGAGAGTGGTGGTATTTATATAGCCCAGGTGGCTGGCAGTTTGCAAAAACAACCCCGGTTTTTCTCTCGCGCGCGCGGCGTTTACGTTCCTGACCGCCGGGGGTCCGCAGGACGTCCGACGCGGGTAAAACTTCGAACTGTGCGATCAGCACGTCGAGCCGGCGGCGTTCACCTCGCGCTGGAACCGTTCTGAGAACAATTTTCGGCGATCTATAAAAATATCCCGTTTACTTATTAAACGGGGTTTTTCGTTCTGTGGCTGCGGCTGGTCTCGTGCGTTTTTCGCGACGGTGATCGGGTGAAACCCGGTGTCGCAAAGGTCGAGTGTCGGGGTGGCAAGGGTCAGTCTCTGTCCAGTACGAGATATGAGGGGGAAAATAATCACTGATCAATAAATCGGGGATGCAAACACCGCAAACAAATCAGACAATCAAACAATTCACACCGAAAACAATTTCTTTTAATTTTTGTGAAATCTGGGCGGTTACATCTGTCTCTTGATACACGCGGGCACACCGGGTCACACGAGCCGCACCCACATTACCACCCACCCCCGCCGCCCATATAAGTAACTGGAGGGGGGGATCCTCGGGCTCATCTCTCGAACTTCTTCTTCTTCCTTTCCCTAGCTCTCCACCTCGCTCCGCCGCGAATTTCTTGCTCCGGCGACCTCTGTCTTGCGCGCTCGTGGCACCGCCGGACCGCACAACTTCTCTGCTTCTGCCCGCACGGTTCACCGCCGCCGCGCCTCCACTCGTTAGCACTTCCTGCTGCCGTCTCCTTCTCCCTCTTTTCAACTTCTCTCACCGCCGTCCTGGAGGACACCATGGACGCCGCGGATGAGAAGTCTGCCGCTAGTCGTGGCCAGTGGAAAGGCTCCACCGTCAACGAAGGCGAGATCCGCGAGCTACTCCACTCGCGCAAAATGCCCGCCGGCATGCAATGGCGTGCTCCCGGCGAGGAGATTGTGCTAGAGCCGCGCGCCGCCGAGCGCGTGGTCTTCGCGCGCACTTCGAGCGCGGCTTCGGCCTGTCGGTGAGCACGTTCTTCCGGCAGTTCCTCAACTTCCACCGACTACAACCGCACCCTCTCGCCGCCAACTTTATCATGACGATGTCCGGCTTTGCACTCTCTGTGAAGGCTACCTCGGCATCCGGCCGAGCATCGGGCTATGGAAACGCCTCTTCCACATCCGAGGTCACATGGCTCGGACCGGGAACATGCTGCCGAATCCAGAAGGGGAAGACAAGCCGCCGATCTATGAGACCTCCATGACCGATTGCGGCGGCTGCATCCTCTATTCCAGCAAGCAGGGCTATGAGTCCCCTGCCCTCATCCAGTCTTGCAAAGATTGGCAAACAACCTTCTTTTACGTCCGATCTCCTGACGCTGACCCCGACCTCATCAATCTTCCCGAATTCCAGCTCGCCCCACCGATTGAGAAATACCAATGGTCGACCCAGCTCGGGGTCGGTGACTGCGACATCGATGCCCAGTTAGCTCGGATTTCTCAGCTAGAAAAAGATAGCTTGCAGGCGTACGACCTCGTGGCCACCTGGCTTCAGGTCCGAGTGCTCCCACTTCAGCGCCGAGTGCACCGGATCTGCGACATGGCTACCTGGAGGGATCCTACTCGGATCTTCACCAAGAAACTGAGCAGCAAGGAGCTGCGCCTCCGAGTGAAAGCTCTCCCCAGCACCCCGACGCCGAAACCCTTCCAGTTCGGCCTGAAATGCCTTCACTGCGGGCTCCCCCCTCCAGAGGTATGTCCGATTGCTTTTTCTCTTTGCCCAATTGCTCGGCTGCTCACATGTTTTCCTGAAATCTTGCTCATCTCCCTTCAGTACTTTATTGTGACTGCCGAGATGCAAGACGGCCAGGTTGCCGGCTCCTTTGCCCCTGATCGCGACGAGGAGGACCCGTCCGACCTCGAGTATGATGACTCACCCGCTTCCGACTCCGAAGCCGAGGACGACCCCGCCGACGCCGGTGCGACAGACCATGGGGGTATGCATGACTCCTCTTTCGAACACTTTATGGATGAGTGGAGTGATGATGACAGCGCCTCAAAAGTTGGAGGTTCCGGTGCAGATTCGCATCCCGAACACAAGAAGACGCCGTTCAACCGCCCCCAAGCTGATGGCTCGACCTCTGGTACTGCAACCGGAAACGGTGCAAAGGCTGCGGTGGCTGTTCCGAAGGGGAAGGCTCCTCAGACTGGGAGCACTCGGGCTGAAACTGGGAAAGCTCGTGGTGTCAAGTCCAAGGTTGGCCCAGTTCTGCAGGAAACCCCCTGGACATTCCGCCCCTGCGCTTCTAGATGCCCCGAGTAGCTCCGATGTCCGTTGGGTAATGACCTGTCCTTCCGACTCGTCCTTTACATTCTTCTTCTCTTTGTTTCTTATCTCTTTATTCTTCTCAGGGATGCTATTGACCTGGATGACATCGATCGCGAGGTTCCTGCCTTTACTGGCCCGATTCCTTCTTCCAGCTCCGTCCATGCCGATGGCACCAGGAAACGGCCGCCGATTGATCCTCCTTCAACGAAGAGGCCGAGCGCAGGGACAAGAAATCCCATGCCGACCTCACCAAGCCTCCGAGAAATCTTCCGAGCAAGCCTCTGCCCAAAGGTTCAGAGGCTCCTAAGGATATCGTCGACCTGGAAGCCACCGACAACAAGGGACTGCAATCGGATCCTCCGATTGCTCCATCCCCGCTGCGGTCCTCCGATCAGATCCACCATGACACCGCCACAACCACTCTGTCGATTGTTACAGTGTCTCTTCCTCCAACAACTGCGCCGACTCTGAGCGTTACCGCCCCGCCGGCGACCTCGGCGCCACCCTCGACTGCTGCTACCTTTAAAGCTTTGATTCCTCAGTCGACGTCAACGAAGACCTCGTCTGCTGCTTCTAAATCGCAGATGCACTCGGTGGATCACTTCCGAGTGGAATACTCCCGCAATGGTCCTGCCGGCCCCGAGCCCGACTCCTCACGCCGCTTTCCTCTGGCTTCTCATGGCACTATGGCTTCGGCCTACGACTGGGTGAAGGAATTCTCCGTCGGCGTACTTCAGGAGCTCAAGCTCATCGACCGCAATCACACTATGAGTTTCCTTCGCTGAGTGGGGGCGTGCAAGCGCACCCACTGGGTGTAGTCCCCGATATTCGGGCCGATTTCTTGTAATCAGCTCGGATCTTCTCTGATTCTCATTTTCTCCTACCGTCCTCAGATCGGTGGATCTGCCCTCGAGTGGGTGCGCGCAAGCGCACCCACTGGGTGTAGTCCCCGAGATTTGGGCCGATTGCTTTGTAATCAGCTCGGATCTTCTTTCCACTTTTGCATTTTTCTGCGACTAACTTCTCCTTTTATTCAGGCTGCCTCCGAGGAGAAGCGCCATGTTTTTGAGAATTTTCTCGAATCTTACTCCGCCAGCCTACGACTTCTGGCCTCTGCTTAGCTCCAAGTGAACCAGTAGACCGCCAAAGTTGCCGAGCTGAAAGGTAATCATGCTGATTACTAACCGATTGATTTTGTCCTTCGATTCTTAACTTTTTCTTCCCGACAATATTGCAGCAGCTGCCGCATCTTTGCCCACTGTCACTTCTCTTCAGGGCCGGGTGGCCGAGCTGGTGGAGGAGCTCGATCGTCAAGGCCCCGTGCTCATTGCTGCTCGGAAGGAGCTTGCACGCCTGCGAGCTGCTGAAGCCGATCTATCTCGCTCTGCCCAGCAACTGTGAGGAGAGATGGCCGCGCTGAAAGCCAGCCACAAAGCCGAGCTGGAGGCAGTGATCTCTGCTCAAGTCACGACTGCTGAGGCCTTACGCTTAGAGCGTGATGCTGCGGTCACTGCTCGGACCGCTCTCCAAGCAGAAAGAGATGATGTCGTGGCCAAGCTGGATGCCATGACGCTGCGCCATAACGACGAGCTGACCAAAGCCCGATGCGAATCCAGAGCTAATCTCGAGGGACTGCGCGAGATGGATTCCCTTCTTTCTGGTGAGCTATCCTTCTTGTCTCAGTTTTCTTGCCGATTTCTTCTCTTTTGAATCTTCTCACGCTTAACCTTCTGATGCAGATCACTGGCCTGCCTCTGAAGCCGCTGCTCAGCACGCAGTTACTGAAGAGTTGCAAATCCGAGCTGAAGAGGGCTGCCAGTGAGGACCGAAGCCGAGGGATGGAATCCTCGAGAATTCATCATTTCTACCGAGGCTTGCATCCCCGTGATTCTTGGTAGCGTCTTCGCATTTAAATTGCGCGTCCAGAAGCTTGCCGATCTTCTTTGGAGGCCTGCCGAACTGAAGCTAGCGCTCGGGCGTATGCGCCATGGTGAAGGATCTTCAGCTGGCACCAACGAGTCTGACGAGGAAGATTCGGAGCAAGGAGATGCCCCCAATGCTACCAACGACCAGGTGCTGCTGCTACTGAAGGTTGCTCCCCGCCGGGTCGAGGCTTTGCTTGACTCAGCAGCTCGGACTGGCGTGGAGACAGAGCTTCAGTCCGTGCTGAGCCGGTACCCCGAGCTAATATTAGCTCGTCTTTACACCATGCGAGACGGGGCGTCGGATCTCCTTGAGAGCGCCTATTCCCAGGTGAACCGCCTTGCAACGACCATGGCTGGGTGGTTCCCTCACACTGATTACACTCCCATTCTTGACAATGCTGGGATGCCGGTTGCTCCACTGTCGATAGCCACTCTAGCCGACGACAGCCCTTCTGCTGGTGGCCGTGCCAGAGGAGGTCAGGGCAGTCAGCCAGCTCGCTCCTCAAGCTCCCATTTGTACCACGATGACTTGTCACGCAGCAGCTCCTCTCATACTTCGCCAAAGGCCACCTCAGAAAGGACTACCGCCAAGATAGCCGACGCTGATTCTTCCAACGCAAAGGAAGATTTGACGGAGCCAGAGCAGTCGGAGGCCGCTGTTATGCAAGAGGGTCCGACTATGCTGGAGCAAACAGTTCCGGCCATTACGGAAGCGCCATCAACTACTTCGACTGCCTCGACCGCACCGCCGACAACTCCGATCACTCCAGCGACGCCGCCGATGACTACAGTCTCTACTTCTCCCAACGCATAGCTAGCTTACTTTGTTTCCTTTGCTGTAACTTTCCGTAAGACTTGCCAGATTCCGAGGACACCCATTGGGGGTGGTTTGATGTAATGAACCTATTCGGCCTTGAGCCTTTTATCTATGCTTGTTGCATGAATTTCTTATGTGATCGACTTCGTGTTTTCTGCCTTTTCGCTTTTTCCTTTGCCATTTTTCCCTTGGGGATACGACTCCCTGTTCACCGACAGCCGACGTGCGGTCTGGGGTCGGCTCATAGGATCGTGCTCCACTTTGGGTTTGGTCAATGGGGATGGGCTACTCGAGCGCCAACGCAGAAGGATTCTGCATAGAACGAATCAACCGATTGCTCCTTGCCGATTGCTTGGTGCATCGATCGGGGATGCAATCGGTGAACGGCGCAGTCGGCCGCAGTTATCTTTTTAGAGTGTTTTTAAGTTCGCAAAGTAATACCGCAGGTCTGACCAGCCGTCGCTTTCATCGATGCCACAGCCAACTTGTGATATGTGCTCGCGTCACGTGCTAGCTCGATTCCGAACCTGCAGTTCTCATGGTTTATCACCCTGTTCTTCGTGACCGTATGGTCGGTTAGTCCCCGAGTGAGTTTTTTCGCACATCTCGGGGATGACAAAGCGTTGCCGAATGAGGCTTTCTTGAAAACAAAATAACTATACAAAGACAATCGAATGCCATCTCTCCGATGCATGACAGCTTTACTGATTGATTACAATATAGCATGAATACATTCATACGACTCAACTATAAAACGGGCATAACAGCTCGGCGTTCCAGGGACGCTGCGTTTTGACTCCTGCGGTGTCCTTGTGCCGAGTGCCTTAAGTGCAATCGATGAGGTAGTATGCATTGTTCTTGAGTGCTCGGCTGACGACAAAAGGACCTTCCCAAGGTGAGGACAACTTGTGCTGACCATCTGATTTCTGGATTCGGGGGAGCACCAAATCACCCTCACGGAAAGCGAGGGGGCGGATCTTCTTGCTGTGGTAGTGCCGCAGCCTCTGTTGGTAAATTGCCGACCTGGACAGGGCCAACAGGCAGGCTTCTTCTTTTAGATCGACGCCGTCTTCTCGAGCTTCCTTAGCTTCTGCTTCAGTGTATAATGCGTGCCGGGGTGAATCAAACTCGATGTCGGCCGGGATGACTGCTTCTGAGCCATACACAAGGAAGTATGGAGTAAATCCGGTTGATCGGTTTGGTGTGGTTCTCAAGCTCCACAAGTCTGCTGGAAGCTCGTCAATCCATGATCCAGGTGCCCTTTCAAGCGGCTCAACCAGTCGGGGTTTGCTGCCCGCCAGGATGAGGCCGTTTGCTCTTTCTGCTTGGCCATTTTACTGGGGGTGTGCCACGGATGCCACATCGAGTCGAATGTCGTACTCGGATGCATACCGAGCCAATGCTCCCTTTGCAAAATTTGTGTCGTTGTCGGTGATGATGCTGTTGGGAACTCCTTATCTGCTCGTGACGTCAGCGATAAATCTGACTGCTGTTGGACCATCCAATTTCTTGATCGGACGTGCCTCAATCCACTTGGTGAATTTATCGACTGCAACTTATAAGTGGGTCAAACCACCCCTTGCTCACTTGAACGACCCAACCATGTCTAGTCCCCATACCGCAAACGACCATGTTATTGGGATTGTTTTAAGTGCTGACGTCGGGAGGTGACTCTTAGCTATGAATCGCTGACAACCGTTGTAATGCTTCACCAGATGCTCCGCTGCTGCTTGCGCAGTTTGCCAATAAAAACCATGGCGGAAAGCCTTGGCTACGATTGTTGTTGTTGACGCATGGTGTGCACATTCACCTTGATGAATGTCCCGGAGCAGCTCCAGTCCTCTGTCCTCCTCTACGCATCGCTGGAGAACTCCAGTTATGCTTCTGTGCATCAGCTCATTGTTTATGATGGTGTACGCACCAGATCGGCGCTGGATTTGCCTAGCTTCAACCTCATCTGGGGGAAGAGTCCCGTCGACCAAGAAATCTCTGATCGGCTGTGCCCAAGTTGGAACAGTGACAACCACAATGACCATTGCCTGTTGTGGTGCGACTGCTTCTTCCAGCTCGGTGTCTTGTACTTCTGTCATCTCAGACTCAATCTCGAAGCTGACGATTGCAACGCCTGGCTTGTCATCGGCAGCCCCAGGATTGCAATCAGCAGCTCCTGGTTCCGCTGGCTTGCCGATGCCGCAACTCCTTGGGCGTTCGGTTGCTTCTTCAGAGTCGTGATTTTCATTGGCTGGACCAACTTTGCTTGCCTTAACGCCTCCAGGTCTGTTTCTGATATGAAAATGGACTCAGACTCTGGTGAAGGCGTGATGGATGGCTTCTTGATGTGCTCGAGTGATACCCCTGGCGGAATGCTTTGCCTGGTGGAGCCGAGCTTGGATAATGCGTTTGTTGTTTCATTGTTTGCTCTGGACACGTGATGAAATTCGTAGCCTTCAAAATATCCGCTGAGCTGCTGCACCAAGAAACGATAGCTTGCCATATTTGCATCCTTTGCACCCCAATTGCATGTACACTATTGCACCACCAGGTCGGAGTCGCCAAAACACTCTATGTTCCGAATGCCGATCTCCTTGGCCAGTTTGATGCCATGCACAAGGGCCTCATACTTGGCCACATTGTTTGATGCTGCGAAGTGGATTTGGAGCACATAGTGCAATCGGTCTCCTGTTGGCGATGTGAGGACAATGCCATCCCCTAGGCCATTCTTCATCTTGGATCCATCAGAATGCATTCTGCAGAAATCTGATCCTGGAACGGGTGGCATATACTGAGTTTCAGCCCAATCCACTAGGAAATCTGCCAATGCTTGGGATTTGATTGTTGTTCTTGGCTCGTACTGAATGCCGTGAGAGGCGATCTTAATTTCCCATTTGGCTACTCTGTCGGTTGCATCTCTGCTGCCGATGATATCAGCTAGTGGAGCCGAGCTGATCACTGTGATCGGATGAGCTTGGAAATAGGGCTTCAACCTTTTGGCCGCCATGTAGACTCCATAGCACATTTTGAGGTAATGAGGATAGTTCTGCTTGGATATTGATAGCACCTCGCTGATGTAATATACTGGCCGCTGAATCTGCTGCGATTTGTCCTTCTCACGACGATCTACCACCATCACTGCACTGATCACCCGATTGGTCGCCGCGATATATAACATCATCGGCTCCTTCTCAATCGGAGCTGCCCGAATCGGCGCGGTGGAGAGCATACGCTTCAGCTCCTTGAATGCTTCATACGCTTGCGGAGTCCATGTGAACTTCTCCGTCTTCTTCATGAGCTGATATAGTGGGATTGCCTTCTCTCCCAGCCGACTGTGAAACCGACGGAGTGACGCCAAGAAACCGGTAAACTTCTGAACTTGCTTCAGATTCTTGGGCTGGTCCATCCGTTCGATTGCGGCTCTCTTCTCGGGATTGCATTCGATTCCTCTTTCAAAAACGAGAAATCCCAAGAGTTTGCCGGCTAGAACACCGAATACACACTTCTCTGGATTCAGCTTGATCTGGTAGGTACGCAGATTGGTGAATGTATCCTTGAGGTCGTCCAGGAGTGTGATTTCTTTGACCGTCTTCACTACTAAATCATCTACATACACATGCAAGTTTCTGCCGAGCTGAGAATGTGTGCATCGTTGAATGGTGCGCTGATAGGTAGCGCCTCCATTCTTCAGACCAAAGGGCATGGTGATATAGCAATAAGCCCAAAGGGGGTTATAAAGGTAGTTTTTATTTGATCTTCCACAGCAAGTTTGATCTGGTGATAGCCAACAGTGGCATCCAGAAATGATAAAAGCTCGCAGCCAGCCGTAGAGCCAATGAATTGATCTATACGGGGCAGAGCAAACGGATCCTTGGGGCATGCCTTGTTCAGGCAAGTGTAATCGATATACATGCGCCAGGTCTTGTTCTTCTTCATCACGAGGACTATGTTTGCCAGCCACTCAGGGTAGAATACATCCATGATGAAGCCAGCAGCTTTGAGCTTGGCGACTTCCTCGCCGATTGCTCTTCTCTTATCTTCAGAAAAACGCCGAAGGGGTTGCTTGACCGGTTTAGAACCTGGCCGAATGTGGAGCTTGTGCTCGGCGAGTTCCCTCCGCACTCCAGGAATATCTTGTGGAGACCATGCAAAGATGTCCCGGTTCTCACGAAGAAACTCAACGAGCTCACTTTCCTATTTGTTGCCAAGTCCTGCTCCGACCACAACTAACTTTGTTCATTCAGAGGGATCTAGAGCAACCTTCTTGCTATCCTTGGCCGACTGGAAATTTGTCTCTTCATCTGCTCTCTTGGCTGGGCCGACTGGAAGGGCAAACTTGCTTTGAGCCTGAGCCATTGCAACCACCTTGTCGAGCTGAAGCTTCTCTTCGACCACCACCAAGGAATCGGCCAAATTTGCACCAGCCGACGAGCACTCGAGGGACTTCCTGAAGTCCCCGGTGACGGTGATGATGCCATTTGGACCTGGGAGCTTCATCTTTAGGTAGGGCTCATATGCATCGTGCATGAACTTGGCGATTGCAGGCAATCCCAAGAGGGCATGGTATGGGCTACTGAGGTCGGCAAGTGCGAACTAGATCGGCTCTCTCCTGAAGTTCTCCTTTGTGCCAAAAATCACATCCGGCCGAATGCGACCCATAGGGGTGCATGACACACCATGGACAATCCCATGGAAATTCGTCCGACTGCGCTCCAGATCCCTCTGTGAGTCCCAGCTTGACCATCGTATCTCTGTACAGAATATTGACTGTGCTCCCTGGATCAATGAGCACTCGGGAAAATAGACATGAAAATTTGGGGGCCGCAAACAGGGCATCCACCACAAGCAGATAGGTGCCCGGATTTGGCATGACACTTGGGTGATCTTCCCTGCCCCAGGTAATCTTGCAATCCGACCAGAGCATGTACTGGGAATCGATGGCATGGTGGCATTGACCTCATGAGCTCGGGCTATCCGACTGCCCTTGTCACTGTATTCACTGGTGAAGATCATGTATGCGACATCTTTCCGCGGAAACTAGTTGTACGCCTGAGGTGGCGCTCTGCTCTGGGATGGTGGTGGGGGTGGAGGTGGTAATGCTTCTCCCTTCGCGATGCGCTTGACGAAATCACATTGCCGAGTGGCATGTGCTGGCTTCCCCGGACTCCTGTGCATTTTGCACGGCTGGTCCAGCATGTCCTCGAATGTATACTTGGGCTTCATCGGCCACTGCAGCTTTGCATTCGGCTTCATCTTCCGACTGCCTCCTGCAACCCCTTGTTCCTCTTGGTCCTGGACAGTGTCCACCTGCCGACAACCATACTGAGCATCTGGATGCTCATCCTTCCTTTTTCCGTTATTCTGCTGGTTGTTGTTGTTGTTCCGGTTGTTCTCTCTGCGCTCTCGCCGACTGAGCCCTTGGTTCCCTTCCTCTGCCGCCTGCGCAGCCCCCTGTGTCTTAACGACACCGCCGACACCGAGCTGAATGGGCTCGCGCATCGCGGAGTCGGAGATAGCGAACGCATTGGCGACCTTCATGAGCTCCGCCAACGACAAAACATCTTTGCGGAGCAGCTTGTGCTTCACCATTGATCCCGCCAAGAATCCATCAGTGAAATACTAGATGGCATGTATCTCATGGACTCCTTCACATGAGTTCTTCAGCTTGATCCACCGAGCTAGATACTCTCGGAGTGGCTCGTCCTTGCCTTGCATGCAGAGGGAGAGCTGCCGAGGAAGATGCGACCGATCATATGTGCCAGTGAAGTTGCGAATGAAAGCTTCCGTGAAATGTTCCCAGCAATTGATGATGTTGCCGGGTAAACTATTCAGCCAAGTCCGAGCTGACCCCAGCAGCATCAGAGGAGCATAGCGTACAGCTACACACCGACTGCCGCCGGCAATGCCGAATGCGGTCATGTAATCTGTTAGTCGGTCCTCTGTCTTGACGGAGCCGTTGTACTTGGGGGTGTCTCTGGGCAAATTTAACCCTTTGGGGAACTGCTCGGTCCGAATGCGGTTTCCGAAACACGCTGGGCTAGCTGCTCCCTCCTCTTCCTGCTGCGCATCTCTTTCCAGCAGCTCAATGCGAGGCCTGGCGTCATTCTCGCCGATCTGACGAGCGCCGAGCCGATTGCTGATTGCTGGTCTTTCTTCTGGCTGACGAGGTGGCTCATTGCGTATGCTTCTAACAGCCGGCTCCTCTGCTCTTCTGTTCATGACCGGGGGGACCCCGATTGCTCCTGACTCTGCTCTCACGTCGGGACTGGCCCTGCTGCCTGTTCTGCCGCGACGCATTTGGCCGCTGGCTGGCTTCCGGAACCGTCCTCGCGGTCCTTCTTGATGCTTCAGGTCCTGCAACCAGGTCGTCCAATACCTCTTGTTGCTGCTGCTTTGTCGATGCCAGCAGCTCACGCATTCGGCAAGTTTGCTGACGCCGTTCTTCTCTTTCCAAGTCCTCCAGCTCATTTGCAATCTGCACGGCATCTCGCAAATTCTTGTCGGGCGTGCTGTTTGTTGGCCGCTGAACAAATTCTAATGATGTCGGCTGCTCGGCTCCCGACAACTCTCTGCCGACTGCTTGGCCTGTACTCCTGAGATCTTGTAAAACCGCAGGAGAAATCGGCCGCCGCTGGCTGGCGTGCGCTGCATTGTACTCTCTAGTGATGGCTCCCAGCCTGCGTTCTTCCGCCAGCACATGCTCGGCCCTGCGAGCAAGGGCTAGCCGTGTTGTCTCATAATTTGTATGAACTTGGCCGGGGTCACCATTCCTGTTCACGGGCGTGTACAACACATCCCGCAACGCACTGGTGCCGAATCTTTCCGCGGTGTCCGCCGCCTCTTTAGCTTTTCTTGCTGCACCTTGGTTGCTTGACGTAGTCGTTCCAGCCATTATGACGGTTGTGTGCACGCGCGGCTCCATTCCGCCGGGAGCTGCCGTGCAGCCCCTGGTCGGGATTGGGTCCATGACACTGGAGAAGACGCGCACCTCCTTGGGATATGCTTCGGGGAAGCAACTGATGAAGAGGCGATGGATGCCGATCTGTAGCGAAACACCGGGCGGCAGGGGTGCACCGACCCCAAACCGCGCAGCGTAGTCCACCCCAAAGTCCACTGCCCCACTCCTAAAGATCAGGCCAGAGGCGTGGCTCATGCTCGATGACGAGGAAGATCCCGTCCGGATCGGAACTCCAGTCGACGCCTCGGTCTGCTCCACGGTGGGCGCCAACTGTCGTTGCATAGTAACAACATATGCCACAGGGATGGCTAAAGAGAGGGGAAGACTCGAGGCAGAACTATGTCGATGGTGCCAGAATTGGGTTGGGCACAAGCACGGTGAAGGACACCACGATGTACATAGGTTCGGGGCTCCCCGGAGAGAGAACTCCCCTACTCCTACTTGTCTACTTGATATGAATAATCTCACGAACTACAACGAATGCTCTTGGAGCTGTTCAGAGGAAGAAGAGACCTGCCGTGGGCATGGTTCTCTCCTGCTTATCTACGAGAACTATTGTGGGAAGTAAATGCGAATGGCCGCGTCCCTCTCACAAGAGGGGTACCCTGGGCTCTTATAGTGTAAGCTCGGGGTACTAAGGTCATTTCAGTCGGGTACTGGCCCTAGCTGTCATCCTCTGGTCGGGTGGGGTCCACCGACTGCAAATCTCCGGTTGATCCGGACTTTTCAAGCGGCTGCCCATGTTGTAGCTTACAGGTTATAATGAGTGAACAATAGAGCTATGATCTTCGGTCTTGTCGTCCTGTCTCCGGATTCAAAGGAATGGGCGACAGCTCTCCTCTGACAGATCGGTGAAGTGACTTGGCTTAATGCCACCCGGATCTCTCGGGATCATGCATTTATGACCTTGTACCAGGAGCTCCGACCTGGAAAAGGTCAACTATTGAGCCGATTGCGCCTGGGCCGACTGCTCGCATTCGGCATGGTCGATTGCCTGAGGGCAATCGGCCATGCGACTGCCTAGCTCGGCCCAGCAGCAACCCAGTCGTCCCCAGCCTTGTCTTGAAATATTGCTTTCGTCTGGGTGACCCTACCCGGGTATCATTCCCCCGACACCTACATATTCATGAAAAAGGTGCAAAGGAAACAAATACTTGGGCATAGCATGAATGTTAGCGATGTCAGATAAGGCACACAAGAAGGTAGCGTGAAGAGCATATGGTGAGAAAATATGCAATGTACCCATGTATAGAATGTTATGAGTTCGACCATTGTGTAACAACAAGTCATAAGTGGATGGTTTGCTCCTTCCAATGTCATGAGCATAGCAAGTAGGTATGGAAATGGTGAGAATGCATATGCCGTAGCAAGAATGATCATCATGCATATTGTGCAAAGAACGAAAGCAAGCATGTGACTCATGATATATGTCAAAAGTCTCCAATAAAATGTGAGAATGGAATGGTATCATTCTCAACAATTTGAAAAACAATTTGGGACGCAATATATGGCAATATGGGGATCACAACATACGGAGTAGGTTGACAATAATGAGTGCATAACATGTGTAAATCATGGGAATGGTTGACATCAACCCAATGTAAATAAAAATTGTTCATCATAGGGTGTGCAACAAGCAAATGATTCACGGATAAATGGCAATCTCCAAAACATAGCATGGCCAACTTAGAACTATGTTGGCGAGGAGTCATACAAGAAGAATAATGCATGATCATTACTCTCCCAACGCAAGTATCAAGAATAACGGGTGGCACACAAATAGCATGGTAATAATAACAACTATCTCCACCAAGCATGCAAGTACACATATGAGCGGTAGAAAAGTGAATCATGTGCAATGACAAGCATGGGTCACAAATGCATGCCAACGGAATAGGAAAGGGAATATAATGCAATGTGAACATGGAAATCTGGACATAATTTAAAAAGTGGTATAAAACCCATATCCATGTGAGAGCCATGTGGAAGGGATGCGCGATGTACTTTTGCGAAGGGGAGTGCAGAACTAGTGCTCCAAAGGATCCTAAAGCTTCATTGCTCTCAAGAGCTCGTTTCGTCAACTTGTGGGATCGTGAAGTTGACGAGTGGATGTGAGGACCTACACAACATCGAGACAAAAGAAACAATGTGTGCGCGTGGTAGATGTACACACCATCCATCATGATGCGCACGTGCGTGTATTAGTGAGCACATGAAATCCAATGATGAAAGAAATTATATGAGTGATATAGAAACATGTCATCCATCATGAGAGGATTTATTTTGTTGATAGCATAATGGAGACGCAAGAAAGTATGTGCATCCAAGACATTTGAATCAATGTTATTCATGCGATGCATAATGTGTACACATGAGGTGGAATCATGTGACACAGAAGATAAGTCATGGCATGGCATATGAGATGAATTGCTTAATTTGTGCAAAGGTAGCATATTAATATCATCACTAGAAAAGAAAATGCCAAGAACCATGGATTTTTCATCTATGCCATAATCACAAATGGGGTTTATTTTAATGGGCATGGCATAGTAATTATGAAGAGATTGCGAAGATGCAATATGGGAGATCTCATGCATAACATATGAAAAATCAAGCGGAGTGTCAAACATGATGTGACCTAAGGAATTATCACAAGGTATCATATGCAACATGGCATCATAACTAATGTATTCCACATGCTCATCATCATATTTATCATAAATAGGTGCCTCATCAAAGCATGGATTGGGCACACAAGCATGAAGCATGGCAATAGGGAGATCATCATCATGCAAGCAATCAAAGTCCACTAGTGGGACGAGAGTAGTACCATCACCTATGTTATCATGGTCAAGCTGCTCATGTGGTGTAGGTGAGGTAGAAAAGACCAACTTGTGGTCAACATCATCATCTTGATGGCACCATGTGGTGGGTGCATCTTGTTCCTCCAGGGCCATCATTTGCTCCATTTGAGGGGGGTACTTGTCGAAGATAGGAGCGTCATCATATAGGAGACCTAGCACCAAATGAGAAGACACAATAGGAGTAGAGGGTAAGTCATTAGAAAATAAATTGGCCTCACAAGACCTCTCAACTTCCTCACTCATCATTTGTGGTGGCTCACTCACTCCCTGTAGGAGGGTGCACTCAAACTCACATATGGTGGAGTCACTCAAGTGGTGGTTGTGGTGGTGGCTCTCCTCACATGGTAATTGAGGCATCTCATCATATACGGGTGTAGGAGAAACATAGGTGCACTCATCTCCATACTCAAATCCAATCGCCGCCTTGGGTGAAGGGAAAATCCCATGCTCAACCTCCGAGAGGGCATCATAGAAGACATCCTCACTCACCTCCATGACCGAAGGGAACATCCCATGCTCGGTCATATCAACATCTCCTCCATCATTGGAGAAGTCTTGATCCTCGCTCTCCACCTTGCTGGAATCATCATCATGCTCATCGTCTTGAGGTGTGGTCGGTGTGAAGTGGACTTGGGCGCTAGTAGCCTCCGCTGCCTTGATGGAATGCGCCGCCATGAGAACATCATTGCATAAGTCATCGATGGAGTGGTGGCGCCAGAGTAGAATGGCCTTGGTGAGGGATGGGTCCTTCAAGCCACGAATGATGTAGATCTCCATGCACATGGGGTCATCCTCGCCGGCTCTTCTCAAGGCTTGCGTCATCTCCAAGAGGTACTCATCGAGTGGCTTGGATCCTTGTGTGATCTTCCCTAATTGGCGACTAAGCTCTTCGGAGAGGATGGAGGGAAAAAACTCTCGCCTCATAGATCTCTTCAACCTTGACCAAGGCTTGCGCGAGCGTGAGGTGAAAGGTTTGTGAACCCACCAAGTGTGCGCGTAGTTGTAGAAGTGTCTTGTGGCGCACTTCACTTTACCTTTGGAGCGGACTTGGTGATGCAAGAAGTGGTTGTCCATCTTCTCCTCCCACTCGAGGTACTCCTCGGGGTCATGAGTACCATAGAAATGGAGCTCAATGTCGTCATCGTAGTCGAAGTAGCTTGTGTGGGTGGTGGTCTTGAGCTCGAAACATGTAGAGGGAGGGTCTTCATCTTGTCTTGGAGGAGGTGATCGAACTCTCCAATCATCATGGGGGGTATAGGCCTCGTAGTAGTTTCCATTGCCGCCATATAGCAAAGGAGGATCTTGCATAGCCATCACAACAAGCGGGTAGATGTGAAAGTAAAAAGGAGAGAACCAAGTCAAGGCTACCATTCGCGATGATGAAATGAATCGAGTGATGTATAGCTTGGCGTAGTTAAGAGAGTGTCCTTGTTTGAATCTCGTTCCCAAATGCACACCTACACACAAAGGCTTATGTGGAGCTCGGTAGGGATTAGTGGCACAAAAATGAAGCAAATTGAAGTCCAAGATATTGTAAGAGTTGAAAGCAATCCAAAGAAATCCAAATGCAAAGCAAGTGATCATGGATATAGAGGAGGGCAATAAAAGAACACACGACCAAAGATAGTGTGGCTTGTGCAACCAAAGGAATGAGCATAAAAAATAATGGCCCATCGAAGACTAAGCTCGTGTTGCACAAACACAAGGAGAGACACTAGCTCGATTCCACTAGAGGGAACGATTCACTACTTGGCACCAACCTATATGCATGCCAACGTAGGCTCCCCTTCCACATGTCTTTTGCACAAGTATTTCTTTTCATGAACTCTCTCTTTTTCTTAAAAGCTTGTGATTCTTTCTCTTTTGGCTCTTTCTTAAAAGCTTGCCTCTTTCTTTTATTTTTGAATTTTCCCACTTTTACCACTTGCCTTGAGGCTCAACCAAATATGCGCTACTAGGGTCACAAGAAATGCACGGGAGCAAGCTATCACACTATATGATATAGCAATGATGTAACAAGATGATATGCTATCACTAAGGTGCTCAAGCTTTCGCGAAGCCCGACAATACTCGACTAGCGAGGCTTAATAGGTATGAGGTAATCGCAAAGGTGGAGGGGCTATCAAGGTAAAGGCAAGGAAGGAAAAGGATGTGACGGGATGGATACCTTCATCACACTTAACCTTTCACGAAGTCGGAGAAGACCGGCCTTGCTTCCGGTTGAGGGGGTCGAAAGATGGATGGTCGTGGTTGAAGATGAAGCTCGTGGGTTGATGTAGTCAACGGAGAGGCACTCCTTGTTATTGGTGATAGTCCCGATAGTTGAAGCCGCCGAAGATGCATGTCGTCGAGCTTGTGTGCTCAAGAGCCAAGGCAAATATGCAAAAATTCCGAAAATATAATGCAAGAAAATGGTGAGGAAGCGTATCTAGATGGATAGGGGGTGTGAAGAGGAACAAAACGAGCTAAAGAACGTCAAAAACGGACTCTGGATGAAGAAGTTATGGCCAAAATGGTGAGTTGCGGAAGGCCGGGAACAGGACGGGCGGCAGTACCGGCCACTTGGTCGGTAGTACTGGTCCCTGGAGACCTGGGGGTGCGTTTTTGAGGTTTCTGGGGTGGGGAGCGGTACTACTGGTCCGGGGGGCAGTAGTAACGGTAATTTTTGATTTACCGGAACTACCGGGGTGCTACTGGCCCCCTACCGGACCCCAACAGAAGGGTGGTATGTGGGAGGGCGGTAGTATCGGTGCGTAGGGACGGTTGTACCAGTCAACACGGGATTTGAGCTCCGGGGCGCGATTTGGGTGGAAAATGGTGATTTTGAGGCCAAAATTGATGGGGAAAAAGAAAAATTGGGGCTAGAGAACGCAAAGGGATGTAGATTTACTTGTTAAACACTAGATCCACGGATCAAAATTGATGAGGACATGACTACCATAGTTACAACCACAACCCCTGCTAATATACCTACTGGACCAATTACTAGAGATCGGGCACACCAATTAAATTATCAGGTACTTTCGCTTCTTGGTAATGTTTCTAATGTTCATGTGAATATGATGCTGCCTAACGTCGATATATTTCTGTTGCTGACAAATGAAGGACCTAGTGATGAGGACATCCCTACTAATGTTACACCCATACCCTCACCAACTACACATACTGGACCAGTTACTAGAGCACGTGCACGTCAACTAAATTATCAGGTACTTTCGTTTCTTGCGAATCCTTCTATTGTTCATGAACATATGATGCTGCCTAAATTAGATACTTTTGTTTTGCTTATGAATGAAGGACCTAGCATGGACAAGAAGGATGGTCATTGGAGCGGGATCAAGAATGGAGAAGAAGGTGTGCGCGGGGGAAAGTACAGTGGAGCTTCCAGTGGGGATTTTCGCACGTTGAAGCCACCATAAGGCATGCATGAAGGCTTGGACGGAATACACGAGATGCCACTTCATTATTTTCGTCCAAGAGCAATTATAGGTGCTGCGTCACCTTAATATTGGGCTGGGTCCATGTAATTTCGAAATACCACATTATAGGCAGTTTTTAGAGTCCGTATGTGTGGGGAAACCGAGTTAGGGTTGTTTTCGGACCCCACCTCCAAGGGGTCACGAAAATCCCCTCTGTTCCCCCATATATACAGCCCTTAGGGCGTCGTTTAGACTTGGGTTTTAATTAGATTAAAGTTAGCCATAGCCGCAACTTCGAGCTCTCCGTTTGTGTCATCCGACCAGGCCAAGACCTCATTGGAACCCCAACTTTCGTAATCATTCATCTTATATTCGCAATATCCAGATTGCAATTCTTAGTTCTTGCTTGTTCTTCGATTGCTTGCAGGAATTAGACCTTCGTGGTCAGGTTGATCGTGCATCCGCGGGATCAATAACCTCTCGGAGTTGGTTTAGCGATCGCTAAGGCGCAACGTCTTCGCACGTTCGTAGTCGGGTCGTGAAAGTCTACTCCACCAAAAATCGATCTCCATCATCTCATCGAAACATCGGGACACCTTCGCCTCTATCAAGTGGTATCAGATTTCCAGGTTGCTCGGTGAGATTTACCAGTTTTCATAGTCTAGATTGGTTCTGTTCTTCATACCTACAGTCCACGAAAAAGCCAACAAAAAAAATTAGGGTTAGATCATCACGTCCCAAGACAGTCCTAGCCTTTGTCCAGTTTTCTTTTCAGTACTTGCTTTGTTGAATTTACGGTTGCATCGTTGTGTCAAGTTGCTGATCTTAGCGTCTAGTTCCCTTAGAGTTTCGAGTTCTGATCACAGTTTTCCACGTCGCCGCCGCACAAGTAGTCATCCTACCACGTTCCGCTAATCCGAGTCCAGATACACCACCACGTTCCGCCAAGCAGAGTCCATATACACCAGCACGTCTCACGAGTCCGAGTTGAGTTCCACCATCAGTACGGTTCCTGATATCTCCGTAGCCAGAATAGTTTTGAGTTGATTAGAGTCGGATTTCACCAATCTTTTGTCGTACGTAGAAGAGGGTGATTTCCAAAAAAAAAAAAAAAACAGGCACGCTTTTCAGAGCAGTTTTTAGGCCAAAATTTTCAGGGGTAAAAAAATTTCGTGCCCATACGTTCCTTACGTCCAGAAACTCGTTTTGAGACGTTCGCCACCATAGTGTTTTTTTTCGCACTTTTTCAGCCACCGCAGTCCCGCATCGCAAAAAAAAAAAAAAAAAAGAGCAAAAAAAATAGAAAAGAGAGAAAATAAAAAATTCAGAGTGTGCTTCACAGTTGTTACGTGCCGCGCCGTGCTTTCGTTGGTGTTTTAGGCTCGCGTCTCTAGTACGGTCTAGCCTAGGATCAGCACAGTACCGACGTTGAGTGTTTATTCGGCTTTGCATCTCTGTTTTGATTACTGTTGATCTTTTTGCTACCATATTTGTCAAGCCTACCTACAGCTCCACATATATCCTACATCGTGCGTTTTGACACCTCCTGGCCATCGCTCTACCATATCTCTGAGAGTTTTGACCCGTTGGTTGTACATCACCACCTGCTGCTAGGTAAGAATCGGTAAGAACATAAGAAAAGCTTGACGGATTTGTGCTTTCCACCACCCCACATCCATCCCATTAGTAGAAGTAGGATCATATTCCTGTGTGTTTTCTATTTCTGCTAACCATGCCAGGATCACATGATGAAGTGGCGCGGGATGCACCCGATTGGGAGAACATGACAAACAAGGAGCTACATGATAAATTTGCACAAATGATGTCTGAACAGGTGAATGACATCGAGACCATATTTACAGAGGCAATTGATGGCGTGGAAAAGATGATCGACACCAAGCTCGACGCCAAGTTTACTGAGTTGATCGCACGCCTACCTTCAGCACAGCCACAGCCACCGCCACTACCCCGTGCACGACGTATTCTGTTTCCGCGAGGACAAGCTGCTGGTATTGGTGCTCCTCCTGCTGCTGCAGTTGCTGCTACTGCTGCTGCTGCTTCTGACGTCGTCCAGGACGACAACTACGAGGGTGATTACGAGGAGGAGGTGGAACAGGAAGCGGCCTATGAGCAGCCAGCTGGACGTCCACGTCCCAACATTCGCCACGGTCGACACCAACCACCCCCTCAGGTACGCGATGATGAACACGTGCCTAAACTTAAATTGAATCTTAAGCCGTTTGAGGGTAGATATATTCCTGATGCTTATCTTACTTGGGAGTTAGAAACTGAACAACGTTTTACATGTTTACAATATCCTGAGAATAGACGTGTTACTGCTGCTGTTTGTGAATTCACGGGCTTTGCATCTATTTGGTGGTCTGAACATTGTAGATTGCATGCTAATAATATTCCAACTACTTGGGCTGCTTTAAAAGATGCTATGCGTACTCGCTGGGTTCCTCCTTATTTATCAACGTGAATTGTTACAAAAATTACAGCGTTTGAGACAAGGAAAAAATTCTGTAGAGGAATATTATCAAGAATTACAAACTGGATTGATTAGATGTGGCCTAGTAGAGGATAATGAAGCTATGCTTGCACGTTTTATGGGTGGCTTAAACAGGGAGATACAAACTATTCTAGAATACAAGGACTTTGCTACTATCACTCGTTTGTTTCTTCTTGCTTGTAAAGCTGAACGTGAAGTGCAGGATCGACAGGCCGCTACAAGACCTAACTTTTCTGCAGGACGAAATACATCATGGACATCGCGTGGAGCTTCTACATCCACACGTCCTGCTGCGCCACCATCTACTTCAGCCGCTCATTCTTACAGGGAGCCACCAAAACAGCCAGCGCCACCATTCAAGGGTGCACAGAGTGGTCCGGCGGCGAGTTCTTCTTCATCCATGGCGTCCACAGGGCAAACACGAGATCGTGATATTAAATGTCGCAGGTGCCAAGGTGGAGGTCACTTCGCAAAAGACTGTCCCTCCAAGCGTGTGATGACTATTACGGCGGATGGTGGGTATGAGTCAGCGAGTGACTATGATGAGGAGACTCTAGTTCTCATTGCTCATGAGGAACAGGGTGCCCATGATGATGCTCATGATATAGACTATATGACTCCTGATGACGCAGATAAATATGCTAGTTTGGTTGCTCAACGTGTATTAAGTGTGCAGGTAACGAAGGCCGAGCAAAACCAGAGGCATAATTTGTTCCACACAAAGGGAGTGGTGAAAGAACGTTCGGTTCGCATCATCATTGACGGAGGGAGTTGCAACAACTTGGCTAGCATGGAGTTGGTGGAGAAGCTATCTCTCACCACAAGACCACACCCCCATCCGTACTATATTTAGTGGTTTAACAATAGTGGTAAGATTAAGGTAACGCGTTCTGTTCGTGTGCACTTTAGCATTGCTGCTTATGCTGATTATGTTGATTGTGATGTGGTACCCATGCAAGCATGCTCTCTTTTACTTGGTAGACCATGGCAATTTGATAGGAATGTTGTACACCATGGTAGGACAAATCAGTTTACTCTGGTTCATCAGGATAAAAATATTGCTTTACTTCCTATGTCTCCTGAACAAATTGCGAAAGATGATCTTGCTAGAGCTAGTAAAGCAAAACAGGAGAAAAATAAGAGTGAGAATGAGATAGCAGCCAAAGAATTTGAGCAACAACATAAGACTAATAGCAAATCTTCTTCTGCTGTTTCTAATGAAATTAAATTGACTAGTCCAACTTTGCTTGCTACTAAGGTTGATATTTCAGATTTGGATGTTAGTCAATATGTGTGCTATGCTTTTGTCTGCAAAGAAGCTTTGTTTTCATTTGAGGAATTGCCTCCTTCTTTGCCTCCTGTTGTCACTGACCTTTTGCAGGAGTTTATTGACGTCTTTCCACAAGACGTACCACCGGGATTACCACCTATTCGAGGGATTGAGCATCAGATTGACTTAATTCCCGGTGCTTCGTTGCCCAACCGTGCGCCATACCGTACCAATCCGGAGGAGACGAAGGAGATTCAGCGTCAAGTACAAGAGCTACTCGACAAAGGTTACATACGTGAGTCCCTTAGTCCTTGTGCTGTTCCTGTTATATTAGTGCCTAAAAAGGATGGAACATGGCGTATGTGTGTTGATTGTCGAGCCATTAGTAATATTACTATTCGTTATCGTCATCCTATTCCTAGGTTAGATGATATGCTTGATGAATTAAGTGGCTCTACCATGTTTTCCAAAGTTGATTTGCGTAGTGGATACCATCAAATTCGCATGAAATTAGGAGATGAATGGAAAACGGCTTTTAAAACTAAGTTTGGATTAGATGAGTGGTTAGTCATGCCTTTTGGGTTAACTAATGCACCTAGCACTTTCATGAGATTAATGAACGAGGTTTTACGTGCTTTCATTGGACGATTTGTGGTAGTCTATTTTGATGATATACTGATTTATAGCAAATCTTTGGAGGAACATTTGGATCATTTACGTGCTGTTTTTATTGCTCTACGTAATGCACGTTTATTTGGTAACCTTGGGAAGTGCACCTTTTGCACCGACCGAGTATCGTTTCTTGGCTATGTTGTTACTCCACAGGGTATTGAAGTTGATACAGCCAAGATCGAGGCGATTGAGAGTTGGCCGCAGCCCAAAACGGTCACACAAGTGCGAAGTTTTCTTGGCCTCGCTGGATTCTATAGGCGTTTTGTGAGAGATTTCAGCACCATTGCTGCCCCTCTCAATGAGCTTACACGCAAGGATGTGCCTTTTACTTGGGGTACCGCACAGGAAGAAGCTTTCACGGTATTGAAAGATAAGTTAACACATGCTCCTTTGCTCCAACTTCCTGATTTTAATAAGACTTTTGAGCTTGAATGCGATGCTAGTGGGATTGGTTTGGGAGGTGTGTTATTACAAGATGCTAAACCTGTTGCATACTTTTCTGAAAAATTGAGTGGGCCTAGTCTGAACTATTCTACTTATGATAAGGAATTATATGCTCTTGTTCGGACATTAGAAACTTGGCAACATTATTTATGGCCCAAAGAATTTGTTATACATTCTGATCATGAATCTTTGAAACACATAAGAAGTCAAGCAAAACTTAATCGTAGACATGCTAAGTGGGTTGAATTTATTGAGACTTTCCCTTATGTCATTAAACACAAGAAGGGGAAAGATAATATTATTGCTGATGCTTTGTCTCGTCGTTATACTATGCTTTCACAACTTGACTTCAAGATATTCGGTTTAGAGACAATCAAAGAACAATATGCAAATGATGCGGAATTTAGAGATGTATTGCAGAATTGTAGAGAGGGTAGAACATGGAACAAGTTTGTGCTTAATGATGGATTTGTGTTCCGTTCTAACAAGCTATGCATTCCAGCTAGCTCTATTCGTCTTTTGTTGTTGCAGGAGGCGCATGGAGGAGGATTAATGGGACATTTTGGCGTGAAAAAGACGGAGGACGTACTTGCTACACATTTCTTTTGGCCAAAGATGAGACGGGATGTTGAGCGTTTTGTTGCTCGCTGCACTACATGTCAAAAAGCTAAGTCACGACTCAATCCTCATGGTTTATACATGCCTTTACCTGTACCTAGTGTTCCGTGGGAGGACATATCCATGGACTTTGTTTTAGGCTTGCCTCGAACAAAGAAGGGGAGGGATAGCATATTTGTTGTCGTGGATAGATTTTCTAAGATGGCACATTTTATACCATGTCATAAAAGCGATGATGCTGCTAATGTTGCTGATTTATTCTTTGGAGAGATTATTCGTTTACATGGTGTGCCCAATACTATTGTCTCGGATCGTGATACTAAGTTTCTTAGCCATTTTTGGAGATGCTTATGGGCTAAGTTGGGGGACTAAACTACTTTTTAGTACTACATGTCATCCCCAAACTGATGGACAAACTGAAGTGGTCAATAGGACATTGTCTACTATGCTTAGGGCTGTTTTAAAAAGTAACTTGAAACTGTGGGAAGAATGTTTACCTCATATTGAATTTGCTTATAATCGTTCATTTCATTCTACCACTAAAATGTGCCCTTTTGAGATTGTTTATGGTTTTCTACCTCGTGCACCTATTGATTTGCTGCCTCTTCCATCTTCGGAGAAGGTGAATTTTGATGCTAAGCAACGTGCTGAGTTGATATTAAAAATGCATGAGTTAACTAAAGAAAACATTGAGCGCATGAATGCTAGATACAAGCTTGCTGGTGATAGGGGTCGAAAGCATGTTGTATTTGAACCAGGAGATCTTGTTTGGTTACATCTACGAAAAGATAGGTTTCCTGATTTGCGCAAGTCTAAGTTAATGCCACGAGCTGATGGTCCCTTTAAGGTTTTACAGAAAATTAATGATAATGCATATAAACTTGAGCTACCTGCAGATTTTGGGGTTAGTCCCACATTTAACATTGCAGATTTGAAACCTTATTTGGGAGAAGATGATGAGCTTCCGTCGAGGACGACTTCAATTCAAGAAGGGGAGGATGATGAGGACATCCCTACTAATGTTACACCCATACCCTCACCAACTACACATACTGGACCAGTTACTAGAGCACGTGCACGTCAACTAAATTATCAGGTACTTTCGTTTCTTGCGAATCCTTCTATTGTTCATGAACATATGATGCTGCCTAAATTAGATACTTTTGTTTTGCTTATGAATGAAGGACCTAGCATGGACAAGAAGGATGGTCATTGGAGCGGGATCAAGAATGGAGAAGAAGGTGTGCGCGGGGGAAAGTACAGTGGAGCTTCTAGTGGGGATTTTCGCACGTTGAAGCCACCATAAGGCATGCATGAAGGCTTGGACGGAATACACGAGATGCCACTTCATTATTTTCGTCCAAGAGCAATTATAGGTGCTGCGTCACCTTAATATTGGGCTGGGTCCATGTAATTTCGAAATACCACATTATAGGCAGTTTTTAGAGTCCGTATGTGTGGGGAAACCGAGTTAGGGTTGTTTTCGGACCCCACCTCCAAGGGGTCACGAAAATCCCCTCTGTTCCCCCATATATACAGCCCTTAGGGCGTCGTTTAGACTTGGGTTTTAATTAGATTAAAGTTAGCCATAGCCGCAACTTCGAGCTCTCCGTTTGTGTCATCCGACCAGGCCAAGACCTCATTGGAACCCCAACTTTCGTAATCATTCATCTTATATTCGCAATATCCAGATTGCAATTCTTAGTTCTTGCTTGTTCTTCGATTGCTTGCAGGAATTAGACCTTCGTGGTCAGGTTGATCGTGCATCCGCGGGATCAATAACCTCTCGGAGTTGGTTTAGCGATCGCTAAGGCGCAACGTCTTCGCACGTTCGTAGTCGGGTCGTGAAAGTCTACTCCACCAAAAATCGATCTCCATCATCTCATCGAAACATCGGGACACCTTCGCCTCTATCAAGTGGTATCAGATTTCCAGGTTGCTCGGTGAGATTTACCAGTTTTCATAGTCTAGATTGGTTCTGTTCTTCATACCTACAGTCCACGAAAAAGCCAAAAAAAAATTAGGGTTAGATCATCACGTCCCAAGACAGTCCTAGCCTTTGTCCAGTTTTCTTTTCAGTACTTGCTTTGTTGAATTTACGGTTGCATCGTTGTGTCAAGTTGCTGATCTTAGCGTCTAGTTCCCTTAGAGTTTCGAGTTCTGATCACAGTTTTCCACGTCGCCGCCGCACAAGTAGTCATCCTACCACGTTCCGCTAATCCGAGTCCAGATACACCACCACGTTCCGCCAAGCAGAGTCCATATACACCAGCACGTCTCACGAGTCCGAGTTGAGTTCCACCATCAGTACGGTTCCTGATATCTCCGTAGCCAGAATAGTTTTGAGTTGATTAGAGTCGGATTTCACCAATCTTTTGTCGTACGTAGAAGAGGGTGATTTCCAAAAAAAAAAAAAAAATTTGGCACGCTTTTCAGAGCAGTTTTTAGGCCAAAATTTTCAGGGGTAAAAAAATTTCGTGCCCATACGTTCCTTACGTCCAGAAACTCGTTTTGAGACGTTCGCCACCATAGTGTTTTTTTTCGCACTTTTTCAGCCACCGCAGTCCCGCATCGCAAAAAAAAAAAAAAAAGAGCAAAAAAAAAAAAAAAAAAGAGAGAAAATAAAAAATTCAGAGTGTGCTTCACAGTTGTTACGTGCCGCGCCGTGCTTTCGTTGGTGTTTTAGGCTCGCGTCTCTAGTACGGTCTAGCCTAGGATCAGCACAGTACCGACGTTGAGTGTTTATTCGGCTTTGCATCTCTGTTTTGATTACTGTTGATCTTTTTGCTACCATATTTGTCAAGCCTACCTACAGCTCCACATATATCCTACATCGTGCGTTTTGACACCTCCTGGCCATCGCTCTACCATATCTCTGAGAGTTTTGACCCGTTGGTTGTACATCACCACCTGCTGCTAGGTAAGAATCGGTAAGAACGTAAGAAAAGCTTGACGGATTTGTGCTTTCCACCACCCCACATCCATCCCATTAGTAGAAGTAGGATCATATTCCTGTGTGTTTTCTATTTCTGCTAACCATGCCAGGATCACATGATGAAGTGGCGCGGGATGCACCCGATTGGGAGAACATGACAAACAAGGAGCTACATGATAAATTTGCACAAATGATGTCTGAACAGGTGAATGACATCGAGACCAGATTTACAGAGGCAATTGATGGCGTGGAAAAGATGATCGACACCAAGCTCGACGCCAAGTTTACTGAGTTGATCGCACGCCTACCTTCAGCACAGCCACAGCCACCGCCACTACCCCGTGCACGACGTATTCTGTTTCCGCGAGGACAAGCTGCTGGTATTGGTGCTCCTCCTGCTGCTGCAGTTGCTGCTACTGCTGCTGCTGCTTCTGACGTCGTCCAGGACGACAACTACGAGGGTGATTACGAGGAGGAGGTGGAACAGGAAGCGGCCTATGAGCAGCCAGCTGGACGTCCACGTCCCAACATTCGCCACGGTCGACACCAACCACCCCCTCAGGTACGCGATGATGAACACGTGCCTAAACTTAAATTGAATCTTAAGCCGTTTGAGGGTAGATATATTCCTGATGCTTATCTTACTTGGGAGTTAGAAACTGAACAACGTTTTACATGTTTACAATATCCTGAGAATAGACGTGTTACTGCTGCTGTTTGTGAATTCACGGGCTTTGCATCTATTTGGTGGTCTGAACATTGTAGATTGCATGCTAATAATATTCCAACTACTTGGGCTGCTTTAAAAGATGCTATGCGTACTCGCTGGGTTCCTCCTTATTTATCAACGTGAATTGTTACAAAAATTACAGCGTTTGAGACAAGGAAAAAATTCTGTAGAGGAATATTATCAAGAATTACAAACTGGATTGATTAGATGTGGCCTAGTAGAGGATAATGAAGCTATGCTTGCACGTTTTATGGGTGGCTTAAACAGGGAGATACAAACTATTCTAGAATACAAGGACTTTGCTACTATCACTCGTTTGTTTCTTCTTGCTTGTAAAGCTGAACGTGAAGTGCAGGATCGACAGGCCGCTACAAGACCTAACTTTTCTGCAGGACGAAATACATCATGGACATCGCGTGGAGCTTCTACATCCACACGTCCTGCTGCGCCACCATCTACTTCAGCCGCTCATTCTTACAGGGAGCCACCAAAACAGCCAGCGCCACCATTCAAGGGTGCACAGAGTGGTCCGGCGGCGAGTTCTTCTTCATCCATGGCGTCCACAGGGCAAACACGAGATCGTGATATTAAATGTCGCAGGTGCCAAGGTGGAGGTCACTTCGCAAAAGACTGTCCCTCCAAGCGTGTGATGACTATTACGGCGGATGGTGGGTATGAGTCAGCGAGTGACTATGATGAGGAGACTCTAGTTCTCATTGCTCATGAGGAACAGGGTGCCCATGATGATGCTCATGATATAGACTATATGACTCCTGATGACGCAGATAAATATGCTAGTTTGGTTGCTCAACGTGTATTAAGTGTGCAGGTAACGAAGGCCGAGCAAAACCAGAGGCATAATTTGTTCCACACAAAGGGAGTGGTGAAAGAACGTTCGGTTCGCATCATCATTGACGGAGGGAGTTGCAACAACTTGGCTAGCATGGAGTTGGTGGAGAAGCTATCTCTCACCACAAGACCACACCCCCATCCGTACTATATTTAGTGGTTTAACAATAGTGGTAAGATTAAGGTAACGCGTTCTGTTCGTGTGCACTTTAGCATTGCTGCTTATGCTGATTATGTTGATTGTGATGTGGTACCCATGCAAGCATGCTCTCTTTTACTTGGTAGACCATGGCAATTTGATAGGAATGTTGTACACCATGGTAGGACAAATCAGTTTACTCTGGTTCATCAGGATAAAAATATTGCTTTACTTCCTATGTCTCCTGAACAAATTGCGAAAGATGATCTTGCTAGAGCTAGTAAAGCAAAACAGGAGAAAAATAAGAGTGAGAATGAGATAGCAGCCAAAGAATTTGAGCAACAACATAAGACTAATAGCAAATCTTCTTCTGCTGTTTCTAATGAAATTAAATTGACTAGTCCAACTTTGCTTGCTACTAAGGTTGATATTTCAGATTTGGATGTTAGTCAATATGTGTGCTATGCTTTTGTCTGCAAAGAAGCTTTGTTTTCATTTGAGGAATTGCCTCCTTCTTTGCCTCCTGTTGTCACTGACCTTTTGCAGGAGTTTATTGACGTCTTTCCACAAGACGTACCACCGGGATTACCACCTATTCGAGGGATTGAGCATCAGATTGACTTAATTCCCGGTGCTTCGTTGCCCAACCGTGCGCCATACCGTACCAATCCGGAGGAGACGAAGGAGATTCAGCGTCAAGTACAAGAGCTACTCGACAAAGGTTACATACGTGAGTCCCTTAGTCCTTGTGCTGTTCCTGTTATATTAGTGCCTAAAAAGGATGGAACATGGCGTATGTGTGTTGATTGTCGAGCCATTAGTAATATTACTATTCGTTATCGTCATCCTATTCCTAGGTTAGATGATATGCTTGATGAATTAAGTGGCTCTACCATGTTTTCCAAAGTTGATTTGCGTAGTGGATACCATCAAATTCGCATGAAATTAGGAGATGAATGGAAAACGGCTTTTAAAACTAAGTTTGGATTAGATGAGTGGTTAGTCATGCCTTTTGGGTTAACTAATGCACCTAGCACTTTCATGAGATTAATGAACGAGGTTTTACGTGCTTTCATTGGACGATTTGTGGTAGTCTATTTTGATGATATACTGATTTATAGCAAATCTTTGGAGGAACATTTGGATCATTTACGTGCTGTTTTTATTGCTCTACGTAATGCACGTTTATTTGGTAACCTTGGGAAGTGCACCTTTTGCACCGACCGAGTATCGTTTCTTGGCTATGTTGTTACTCCACAGGGTATTGAAGTTGATACAGCCAAGATCGAGGCGATTGAGAGTTGGCCGCAGCCCAAAACGGTCACACAAGTGCGAAGTTTTCTTGGCCTCGCTGGATTCTATAGGCGTTTTGTGAGAGATTTCAGCACCATTGCTGCCCCTCTCAATGAGCTTACACGCAAGGATGTGCCTTTTACTTGGGGTACCGCACAGGAAGAAGCTTTCACGGTATTGAAAGATAAGTTAACACATGCTCCTTTGCTCCAACTTCCTGATTTTAATAAGACTTTTGAGCTTGAATGCGATGCTAGTGGGATTGGTTTGGGAGGTGTGTTATTACAAGATGCTAAACCTGTTGCATACTTTTCTGAAAAATTGAGTGGGCCTAGTCTGAACTATTCTACTTATGATAAGGAATTATATGCTCTTGTTCGGACATTAGAAACTTGGCAACATTATTTATGGCCCAAAGAATTTGTTATACATTCTGATCATGAATCTTTGAAACACATAAGAAGTCAAGCAAAACTTAATCGTAGACATGCTAAGTGGGTTGAATTTATTGAGACTTTCCCTTATGTCATTAAACACAAGAAGGGGAAAGATAATATTATTGCTGATGCTTTGTCTCGTCGTTATACTATGCTTTCACAACTTGACTTCAAGATATTCGGTTTAGAGACACTCAAAGAACAATATGCAAATGATGCGGAATTTAGAGATGTATTGCAGAATTGTAGAGAGGGTAGAACATGGAACAAGTTTGTGCTTAATGATGGATTTGTGTTCCGTTCTAACAAGCTATGCATTCCAGCTAGCTCTATTCGTCTTTTGTTGTTGCAGGAGGCGCATGGAGGAGGATTAATGGGACATTTTGGCGTGAAAAAGACGGAGGACGTACTTGCTACACATTTCTTTTGGCCAAAGATGAGACGGGATGTTGAGCGTTTTGTTGCTCGCTGCACTACATGTCAAAAAGCTAAGTCACGACTCAATCCTCATGGTTTATACATGCCTTTACCTGTACCTAGTGTTCCGTGGGAGGACATATCCATGGACTTTGTTTTAGGCTTGCCTCGAACAAAGAAGGGGAGGGATAGCATATTTGTTGTCGTGGATAGATTTTCTAAGATGGCACATTTTATACCATGTCATAAAAGCGATGATGCTGCTAATGTTGCTGATTTATTCTTTGGAGAGATTATTCGTTTACATGGTGTGCCCAATACTATTGTCTCGGATCGTGATACTAAGTTTCTTAGCCATTTTTGGAGATGCTTATGGGCTAAGTTGGGGGACTAAACTACTTTTTAGTACTACATGTCATCCCCAAACTGATGGACAAACTGAAGTGGTCAATAGGACATTGTCTACTATGCTTAGGGCTGTTTTAAAAAGTAACTTGAAACTGTGGGAAGAATGTTTACCTCATATTGAATTTGCTTATAATCGTTCATTTCATTCTACCACTAAAATGTGCCCTTTTGAGATTGTTTATGGTTTTCTACCTCGTGCACCTATTGATTTGCTGCCTCTTCCATCTTCGGAGAAGGTGAATTTTGATGCTAAGCAACGTGCTGAGTTGATATTAAAAATGCATGAGTTAACTAAAGAAAACATTGAGCGCATGAATGCTAGATACAAGCTTGCTGGTGATAGGGGTCGAAAGCATGTTGTATTTGAACCAGGAGATCTTGTTTGGTTACATCTACGAAAAGATAGGTTTCCTGATTTGCGCAAGTCTAAGTTAATGCCACGAGCTGATGGTCCCTTTAAGGTTTTACAGAAAATTAATGATAATGCATATAAACTTGAGCTACCTGCAGATTTTGGGGTTAGTCCCACATTTAACATTGCAGATTTGAAACCTTATTTGGGAGAAGATGATGAGCTTCCGTCGAGGACGACTTCAATTCAAGAAGGGGAGGATGATGAGGACATCCCTACTAATGTTACACCCATACCCTCACCAACTACACATACTGGACCAGTTACTAGAGCACGTGCACGTCAACTAAATTATCAGGTACTTTCGTTTCTTGCGAATCCTTCTATTGTTCATGAACATATGATGCTGCCTAAATTAGATACTTTTGTTTTGCTTATGAATGAAGGACCTAGCATGGACAAGAAGGATGGTCATTGGAGCGGGATCAAGAATGGAGAAGAAGGTGTGCGCGGGGGAAAGTACAGTGGAGCTTCCAGTGGGGATTTTCGCACGTTGAAGCCACCATAAGGCATGCATGAAGGCTTGGACGGAATACACGAGATGCCACTTCATTATTTTCGTCCAAGAGCAATTATAGGTGCTGCGTCACCTTAATATTGGGCTGGGTCCATGTAATTTCGAAATACCACATTATAGGCAGTTTTTAGAGTCCGTATGTGTGGGGAAACCGAGTTAGGGTTGTTTTCGGACCCCACCTCCAAGGGGTCACGAAAATCCCCTCTGTTCCCCCATATATACAGCCCTTAGGGCGTCGTTTAGACTTGGGTTTTAATTAGATTAAAGTTAGCCATAGCCGCAACTTCGAGCTCTCCGTTTGTGTCATCCGACCAGGCCAAGACCTCATTGGAACCCCAACTTTCGTAATCATTCATCTTATATTCGCAATATCCAGATTGCAATTCTTAGTTCTTGCTTGTTCTTCGATTGCTTGCAGGAATTAGACCTTCGTGGTCAGGTTGATCGTGCATCCGCGGGATCAATAACCTCTCGGAGTTGGTTTAGCGATCGCTAAGGCGCAACGTCTTCGCACGTTCGTAGTCGGGTCGTGAAAGTCTACTCCACCAAAAATCGATCTCCATCATCTCATCGAAACATCGGGACACCTTCGCCTCTATCAAGTGGTATCAGATTTCCAGGTTGCTCGGTGAGATTTACCAGTTTTCATAGTCTAGATTGGTTCTGTTCTTCATACCTACAGTCCACGAAAAAGCCAAAAAAAAATTAGGGTTAGATCATCACGTCCCAAGACAGTCCTAGCCTTTGTCCAGTTTTCTTTTCAGTACTTGCTTTGTTGAATTTACGGTTGCATCGTTGTGTCAAGTTGCTGATCTTAGCGTCTAGTTCCCTTAGAGTTTCGAGTTCTGATCACAGTTTTCCACGTCGCCGCCGCACAAGTAGTCATCCTACCACGTTCCGCTAATCCGAGTCCAGATACACCACCACGTTCCGCCAAGCAGAGTCCATATACACCAGCACGTCTCACGAGTCCGAGTTGAGTTCCACCATCAGTACGGTTCCTGATATCTCCGTAGCCAGAATAGTTTTGAGTTGATTAGAGTCGGATTTCACCAATCTTTTGTCGTACGTAGAAGAGGGTGATTTCCAAAAAAAAAAAAAAAATTTGGCACGCTTTTCAGAGCAGTTTTTAGGCCAAAATTTTCAGGGGTAAAAAAATTTCGTGCCCATACGTTCCTTACGTCCAGAAACTCGTTTTGAGACGTTCGCCACCATAGTGTTTTTTTTCGCACTTTTTCAGCCACCGCAGTCCCGCATCGCAAAAAAAAAAAAAAAAGAGCAAAAAAAAAAAAAAAAAAGAGAGAAAATAAAAAATTCAGAGTGTGCTTCACAGTTGTTACGTGCCGCGCCGTGCTTTCGTTGGTGTTTTAGGCTCGCGTCTCTAGTACGGTCTAGCCTAGGATCAGCACAGTACCGACGTTGAGTGTTTATTCGGCTTTGCATCTCTGTTTTGATTACTGTTGATCTTTTTGCTACCATATTTGTCAAGCCTACCTACAGCTCCACATATATCCTACATCGTGCGTTTTGACACCTCCTGGCCATCGCTCTACCATATCTCTGAGAGTTTTGACCCGTTGGTTGTACATCACCACCTGCTGCTAGGTAAGAATCGGTAAGAACGTAAGAAAAGCTTGACGGATTTGTGCTTTCCACCACCCCACATCCATCCCATTAGTAGAAGTAGGATCATATTCCTGTGTGTTTTCTATTTCTGCTAACCATGCCAGGATCACATGATGAAGTGGCGCGGGATGCACCCGATTGGGAGAACATGACAAACAAGGAGCTACATGATAAATTTGCACAAATGATGTCTGAACAGGTGAATGACATCGAGACCAGATTTACAGAGGCAATTGATGGCGTGGAAAAGATGATCGACACCAAGCTCGACGCCAAGTTTACTGAGTTGATCGCACGCCTACCTTCAGCACAGCCACAGCCACCGCCACTACCCCGTGCACGACGTATTCTGTTTCCGCGAGGACAAGCTGCTGGTATTGGTGCTCCTCCTGCTGCTGCAGTTGCTGCTACTGCTGCTGCTGCTTCTGACGTCGTCCAGGACGACAACTACGAGGGTGATTACGAGGAGGAGGTGGAACAGGAAGCGGCCTATGAGCAGCCAGCTGGACGTCCACGTCCCAACATTCGCCACGGTCGACACCAACCACCCCCTCAGGTACGCGATGATGAACACGTGCCTAAACTTAAATTGAATCTTAAGCCGTTTGAGGGTAGATATATTCCTGATGCTTATCTTACTTGGGAGTTAGAAACTGAACAACGTTTTACATGTTTACAATATCCTGAGAATAGACGTGTTACTGCTGCTGTTTGTGAATTCACGGGCTTTGCATCTATTTGGTGGTCTGAACATTGTAGATTGCATGCTAATAATATTCCAACTACTTGGGCTGCTTTAAAAGATGCTATGCGTACTCGCTGGGTTCCTCCTTATTATCAACGTGAATTGTTACAAAAATTACAGCGTTTGAGACAAGGAAAAAATTCTGTAGAGGAATATTATCAAGAATTACAAACTGGATTGATTAGATGTGGCCTAGTAGAGGATAATGAAGCTATGCTTGCACGTTTTATGGGTGGCTTAAACAGGGAGATACAAACTATTCTAGAATACAAGGACTTTGCTACTATCACTCGTTTGTTTCATCTTGCTAGTAAAGCTGAACGTGAAGTGCAGGATCGACAGGCCGCTACAAGACCTAACTTTTCTGCAGGACGAAATACATCATGGACATCGCGTGGAGCTTCTACATCCACACGTCCTGCTGCGCCACCATCTACTTCAGCCGCTCATTCTTATAGGGAGCCACCAAAACAGCCAGCGCCACCATTCAAGGGTGCACAGAGTGGTCCGGCGGCGAGTTCTTCTTCATCCATGGCGTCCACAGGGCAAACACGAGATCGTGATATTAAATGTCGCAGGTGCCAAGGTGGAGGTCACTTCGCAAAAGACTGTCCCTCCAAGCGTGTGATGACTATTACGGCGGATGGTGGGTATGAGTCAGCGAGTGACTATGATGAGGAGACTCTAGTTCTCATTGCTCATGAGGAACAGGGTGCCCATGATGATGCTCATGATATAGAGTATATGACTCCTGATGACGCAGATAAATATGCTAGTTTGGTTGCTCAACGTGTATTAAGTGTGCAGGTAACGAAGGCCGAGCAAAACCAGAGGCATAATTTGTTCCACACAAAGGGAGTGGTGAAAGAACGTTCGGTTCGCATCATCATTGACGGAGGGAGTTGCAACAACTTGGCTAGCATGGAGTTGGTGGAGAAGCTATCTCTCACCACAAGACCACACCCCCATCCGTACTATATTCAGTGGTTTAACAATAGTGGTAAGATTAAGGTAACGCGTTCTGTTCGTGTGCACTTTAGCATTGCTGCTTATGCTGATTATGTTGATTGTGATGTGGTACCCATGCAAGCATGCTCTCTTTTACTTGGTAGACCATGGCAATTTGATAGGAATGTTGTACACCATGGTAGGACAAATCAGTTTACTCTGGTTCATCAGGATAAAAATATTGCTTTACTTCCTATGTCTCCTGAACAAATTGTGAAAGATGATCTTGCTAGAGCTAGTAAAGCAAAACAGGAGAAAAATAAGAGTGAGAATGAGATAGCAGCCAAAGAATTTGAGCAACAACATAAGACTAATAGCAAATCTTCTTCTTCTGTTTCTAATGAAATTAAATTGACTAGTCCAACTTTGCTTGCTACTAAGGTTGATATTTCAGATTTGGATGTTAGTCAATATGTGTGCTATGCTTTTGTCTGCAAAGAAGCTTTGTTTTCATTTGAGGAATTGCCTCCTTCTTTGCCTCCTGTTGTCACTGACCTTTTGCAGGAGTTTATTGACGTCTTTCCACAAGACGTACCACCGGGATTACCACCTATTCGAGGGATTGAGCATCAGATTGACTTAATTCCCGGTGCTTCGTTGCCCAACCGTGCGCCATACCGTACCAATCCGGAGGAGACGAAGGAGATTCAGCGTCAAGTACAAGAGCTACTCGACAAAGGTTACATACGTGAGTCCCTTAGTCCTTGTGCTGTTCCTGTTATATTAGTGCCTAAAAAGGATGGAACATGGCGTATGTGTGTTGATTGTCGAGCCATTAATAATATTACTATTCGTTATCGTCATCCTATTCCTAGGTTAGATGATATGCTTGATGAATTAAGTGGCTCTACCATGTTTTCCAAAGTTGATTTGCGTAGTGGATACCATCAAATTCGCATGAAATTAGGAGATGAATGGAAAACGGCTTTTAAAACTAAGTTTGGATTAGATGAGTGGTTAGTCATGCCTTTTGGGTTAACTAATGCACCTAGCACTTTCATGAGATTAATGAACGAGGTTTTACGTGCTTTCATTGGACGATTTGTGGTAGTCTATTTTGATGATATACTGATTTATAGCAAATCTTTGGAGGAACATTTGGATCATTTACGTGCTATTTTTATTGCTCTACGTAATGCACGTTTATTTGGTAACCTTGGGAAGTGCACCTTTTGCACCGACCGAGTATCGTTTCTTGGCTATGTTATTACTCCACAGGGTATTGAAGTTGATACAGCCAAGATCGAGGCGATTGAGAGTTGGACGCAGCCCAAAACGGTCACACAAGTGCGAAGTTTTCTTGGCCTCGCTGGATTCTATAGCCGTTTTGTGAGAGATTTCAGCACCATTGCTGCCCCTCTCAATGAGCTTACACGCAAGGATGTGCCTTTTACTTGGGGTACCGCACAGGAAGAAGCTTTCACGGTATTGAAAGATAAGTTAACACATACTCCTTTGCTCCAACTTCCTGATTTTAATAAGACTTTTGAGCTTGAATGCGATGCTAGTGGGATTGGTTTGGGAGGTGTGTTATTACAAGATGCTAAACCTGTTGCATACTTTTCTGAAAAATTGAGTGGGCCTAGTCTGAACTATTCTACTTATGATAAGGAATTATATGCTCTTGTTCGGACATTAGAAACTTGGCAACATTATTTATGGCCCAAAGAATTTGTTATACATTCTGATCATGAATCTTTGAAACACATAAGAAGTCAAGCAAAACTTAATCGTAGACATGCTAAGTGGGTTGAATTTATTGAGACTTTCCCTTATGTCATTAAACACAAGAAGGGGAAAGATAATATTATTGCTGATGCTTTGTCTCGTCGTTATACTATGCTTTCACAACTTGACTTCAAGATATTCGGTTTAGAGACAATCAAAGAACAATATGCAAATGATGCGGAATTTAAAGATGTATTGCAGAATTGTAGAGAGGGTAGAACATGGAACAAGTTTGTGCTTAATGATGGATTTGTGTTCCGTTCTAACAAGCTATGCATTCCAGCTAGCTCTATTCGTCTTTTGTTGTTGCAGGAGGCGCATGGAGGAGGATTAATGGGACATTTTGGCGTGAAAAAGACGGAGGACGTACTTGCTACACATTTCTTTTGGCCAAAGATGAGACGGGATGTTGAGCGTTTTGTTGCTCGCTGCACTACATGTCAAAAAGCTAAGTCACGACTCAATCCTCATGGTTTATACATGCCTTTACCTGTACCTAGTGTTCCGTGGGAGGACATATCCATGGACTTTGTTTTAGGCTTGCCTCGAACAAAGAAGGGGAGGGATAGCATATTTGTTGTCGTGGATAGATTTTCTAAGATGGCACATTTTATACCATGTCATAAAAGCGATGATGCTGCTAATGTTGCTGATTTATTCTTTGGAGAGATTATTCGTTTACATGGTGTGCCCAATACTATTGTCTCGGATCGTGATACTAAGTTTCTTAGCCATTTTTGGAGATGCTTATGGGCTAAGTTGGGGACTAAACTACTTTTTAGTACTACATGTCATCCCCAAACTGATGGACAAACTGAAGTGGTCAATAGGACATTGTCTACTATGCTTAGGGCTGTTTTAAAAAGTAACTTGAAACTGTGGGAAGAATGTTTACCTCATATTGAATTTGCTTATAATCGTTCATTTCATTCTACCACTAAAATGTGCCCTTTTGAGATTGTTTATGGTTTTCTACCTCGTGCACCTATTGATTTGCTGCCTCTTCCATCTTCGGAGAAGGTGAATTTTGATGCTAAGCAACGTGCTGAGTTGATATTAAAAATGCATGAGTTAACTAAAGAAAACATTGAGCGCATGAATGCTAGATACAAGCTTGCTGGTGATAGGGGTCGAAAGCATGTTGTATTTGAACCAGGAGATCTTGTTTGGTTACATCTACGAAAAGATAGGTTTCCTGATTTGCGCAAGTCTAAGTTAATGCCACGAGCTGATGGTCCCTTTAAGGTTTTACAGAAAATTAATGATAATGCATATAAACTTGAGCTACCTGCAGATTTTGGGGTTAGTCCCACATTTAACATTGCAGATTTGAAACCTTATTTGGGAGAAGATGATGAGCTTCCGTCGAGGACGACTTCAATTCAAGAAGGGGAGGATGATGAGGACATCCCTACTAATGTTACACCCATACCCTCACCAACTACACATACTGGACCAGTTACTAGAGCACGTGCACGTCAACTAAATTATCAGGTACTTTCGTTTCTTGCGAATCCTTCTATTGTTCATGAACATATGATGCTACCTAAATTAGATACTTTTGTTTTGCTTATGAATGAAGGACCTAGCATGGACAAGAAGGATGGTCATTGGAGCGGGATCAAGAATGGAGAAGAAGGTGTGCGCGGGGGAAAGTACAGTGGAGCTTTCAGTGGGGATTTTCGCACGTTGAAGCCACCATAAGGCATGCATGAAGGCTTGGACGGAATACACGAGATGCCACTTCATTATTTTCGTCCAAGAGCAATTATAGGTGCTGCGTCACCTTAATATTGGGCTGGGTCCATGTAATTTCGAAATACCACATTATAGGCAGTTTTTAGAGTCCGTATGTGTGGGGAAACCGAGTTAGGGTTGTTTTCGGACCCCACCTCCAAGGGGTCACGAAAATCCCCTCTGTTCCCCCATATATACAGCCCTTAGGGCGTCGTTTAGACTTGGGTTTTAATTAGATTAAAGTTAGCCATAGCCGCAACTTCGAGCTCTCCGTTTGTGTCATCCGACCAGGCCAAGACCTCATTGGAACCCCAACTTTCGTAATCATTCATCTTATATTCGCAATATCCAGATTGCAATTCTTAGTTCTTGCTTGTTCTTCGATTGCTTGCAGGAATTAGACCTTCGTGGTCAGGTTGATCGTGCATCCGCGGGATCAATAACCTCTCGGAGTTGGTTTAGCGATCGCTAAGGCGCAACGTCTTCGCACGTTCGTAGTCGGGTCGTGAAAGTCTACTCCACCAAAAATCGATCTCCATCATCTCATCGAAACATCGGGACACCTTCGCCTCTATCACCTAGCATGGACAAGAAGGATGAGCATTGGAGCATGTTCAAGTATGAAGATGACGAGGACATAATTATCATGGATATGACCATTAATTCCTCTATATTTAATCCAGAAATGAAGTCAATACAAAGGGGCATGATTTTGTGCTGTACAAGAAGTTATTTCACGTCACTTTTGGCCCAAGAGAAGATAGAGACCAAGTCTTTCACGTCATGGACTCAGATTCGGACTGCAGAGATATACCCAACTTCAAACAGCCGCCGTTTCTACATACGAATTCCAAATTGGGTGATTCTTTTTTCTGGTGATAGCTTATCTCGTCTAGTTTCCAACGCAATTGGTTTTAACTTAAAATTCCTTCGGAGCATGGAGATATTGCAAAAACGGTGCGACCCAGCAGTAGAATCCGAATCAAAGTCTAACTCAATAGGTGTTGCATCACCTCCACATGGGCCCAAGTGCCTTGTACGACCTAGGTTTAGTTTTAGGACTCCTTGGGACGTCCTTCCACCCCCTTGGCCTCCACCCTTTAGTCCTATATAAGTAGATCGACCCCTAGGGTTTTCTTTGGATTTCTTTTAGTTATAAAGACTGCTTAGCTAATTGCTGCATCTTCGTGTACTCGGTTTGTGTCCAACGACCAGATCAAGACCGCTTTTGGCATCCCAACTTTATTCATACTTCATCTACATATTCGCAATATTCAGATTGATTTATTATAGTTCTTGCTTGTTCTTCGATTGCTTGCAGGCACTAGACCTTCGTGGTCAGGTTGATCGTGCTCCGGCGTGGTCAATAACCTTCAGGAGATTGGTTTAGCGATTGCTAAGGCGCAACGTCGTTGCACGTTTGTATTCGGATCGTCAAAGTCGACTCCATCAAATCGTAGTTATCATCTCATCGAAAGATCGGGACACCCCGCCTCTATCAAGTGGTATCAGTTTTCAGGTTGCTCGGTGAGAATTCCACATCCATATATTTGATCTGATTTTTTATCACCTATCATCCACACAAAAACCATAAAAATAGGATTAGATCATCATATCCAAACCAATCTGAGACTTCGCAATTTTCTTTTCGGTGCTTTGCTTTATTGAATTATCGGTTGCATCGTCGTGTTCAGTTGCTGGTCTTAGTATCTAGTCCTTTAGAGTTTCGAGTTCTGTTCACGTTAGTCACCACCGCCGCTGCACCATCATCCCATCCGCTGCCTACTTCTACCATCCACCATAGAAAAAGAGAGAAAAAAGAGTTGAAAAAGAGAGAAAAAAAAGAAAAAGGAAAAAAAGAAAGAAAAAAGGAAAAAAGAGAAAAAAGAAGAAAAATTTCGGATCTATCTCTAGTTGAACTCGTATTTGAAATCAAGTTGGAATCAGTTTTGAGCAGTGTCCACTAAAACGGGTATAACTTTGTCATCCGAAGTCCGTTTTGGCTCCACGAGTACTCAAATTAAAGATATTTCCGAGCCGCTTCTAAATAGTTCTGGAGCTAGTGTGTTATTTGAAACTCCAGATCAGCTTCTAAGACGGACGTTTTGACCTCTAAAGTTTCCGAACAAAGTTTTTGTCAGATTTCGGGCTGATCCTCAATTTTTTTGACACCTCATCCGAACTCTGAATTGAGTGATTCTTATTGCGTCGGAAAGCTTAAGTCAGTGCCCTATTGGAGGAAAAATATCCAAAAATTAGCAAATATATTTCAGAGGAAAGTTGTAGCGAGAATGTTGGTGTATCTTGATTTGGAGCCTATTTTCACCATTTGATAGAGGCGAAGGTGTCCCGATGTTTCGATGAGATGGTGGAGATCGATTATGGTGGAGACGACTTTCACGATCCGACTACGAACGTGCGAAGACGTTGCGCCTTAGCGATCGCTAAACCAACTCCGAGAGGTTATTGATCCCGCGGATGCACGATCAACCTGACCACGAAGGTCTAATTCCTGCAAGCAATCGAAGAACAAGAAAGAACTAAGAATTGCAATCTGGATATTGCGAATATAAGATGAATGATTACGAAAGTTGGGGTTCCAATGAGGTCTTGGCCTGGTCGGATGACACAAACGAAGAGCTCGAAGTTGCGGCTATGGCTAACTTATATCTAATTAAAACCCAAGTCTAAACGACGCCCTAAGGGCTGTATATATGGGGGAACAGAGGGGAATTTCGTGGCCCCTTGGAGGAGGGGTCCGAAAACAACCCTAACTCGGTTTCCCCACACATACGGACTCTAAAAAATAGCCTATTAAGTGTATTTAGAAATTACATGGGCCTGTCCCAATAATAAGGTGACGCAGCACCTATAATAACCCTTGGACGAAAATATTAATGTGGCGTCTTGTGTCTCTCGTCCAGGTCTTCATGCACGCCTTATGGTGGCCTCAAAGTGCGAAAATCACCACTGGAAGCTCCATTGTCCTTTCCCGCGCACACACCTCCTTCTCCATGCTTGATCCCGCTCCAATGACCATCCTTCTTATCCATGCTAGGTCCTTCATTCATAAGACAAACAAAAGTATCTAATTTAGGCAGCATCATATGTTCCTGAACATTAGAAGGATTCGCAAGAAACGAAAGTACCTGATAATTTAGTTGACGTGCGCGTGCTCTAGTAACTGGTCCAGTATGTGTAGTTGGTGAAGATGTGGGTGTAACATTAGTAGAGATGTCCTCATCACCATTATCTTTGCGCTCTTGATGATCTTCACTTATATCTTGCTATCCAGAGCTACTTCATATCATTCATTGCTGCTAGTTGTGCTACGTCGTGACCACATTAGTGTTCTAGGCTCGCGTCTCTAGTCCGGTCTAGACTAGGACCAGCACAGTATCGTCGTTGAGCGTTAATTCAATTTTGCATCTCTGAATTGATTATTGCTGATATTTTTGCCACCATATTAAAGCCTTCCAAGCTCCACATATTTCTACATCGTGTATACGTGCGTTGACCTGGCAATCGCTCTACTTAATCTTTGGAGTTCCTTGACAAGTTTCATGATGTGTTTCAAAGATTCATGATCAGAATGTATAACAAATTCTTTGGGCCATAAATAATGTTGCCAAGTTTCTACTGTCCGAACAAGAGCATATAATTCCTTATCATAAGTAGAATAGTTCAGACTAGGCCCACTCAATTTTTCAGAAAAGTATGCAACAGGGTTAGCATCTTGTAATAACACACCTCCCAAACCAATACCACTAGCATCGCATTCAAGCTCAAAAGTCTTATTAAAATCAGGAAGTTGGAGCAAAGGAGCATGTGTTAACTTATCTTTCAATACCGTGAAGGCTTCTTCCTGTGCGGTACCCCAAGTAAAAGGCACATCCTTGCGTGTAAGCTCATTGAGAGGTGCAGCAATGGTGCTGAAATCTCTCACAAAACGCCTATAGAATCCAGTGAGGCCAAGAAAACTCCTCACTTGTGTGACCGTTTTGAGCTGCGGCCAACTCTCAATCGCCTCGATCTTGGCTTTATCAACTTCAATTCCTTGCGGAGTAACATCATAGCCAAGAAACGATACTCGGTCGGTGCAAAAGGTGCACTTCCCAAGGTTACCAAATAAACGTGCATTACGTAGAGCAATAAAAACAGCACGTAAATGATCCAAATGTTCCTCCAAAGATTTTCTATAAATCAGTATATCATCAAAATAGACTACCACAAATCGTCCAATGAAAGCACGTAAAACCTCGTTCATTAATCTCATGAAAGTGCTAGGTGCATTAGTTAACCCAAAAGGCATGACTAACCACTCATATAATCCAAACTTAGTTTTAAATGCCGTTTTCCATTCATCTCCTAATTTCATGCGAATTTGATGGTATCCACTACGCAAATCAACTTTGGAAAACATGGTAGAGCCACTTAATTCATCAAGCATATCATCTAACCTAGGAATAGGATGACGATAACGAATAGTAATATTATTAATGGCTCGACAATCAACACACATACGCCATGTTCCATCCTTTTTAGGCACTAATATAACAGGAACCGCACAAGGACTAAGGGATTCACGTATGTAACCTTTGTCGAGTAGCTCTTGTACTTGACGCTGAATCTCCTTCGTCTCCTCCGGATTGGTACGGTATGGCGCACGGTTGGGCAGTGAAGCACCGGGAATTAAGTCAATCTGATGCTCAATCCCTCGAATAGGTGGTAATCCCGGTGGTACGTCTTGTGGAAAGACGTCAATAAACTCCTGCAAAAGGTCAGTGACAACAGGAGGCAAAGAAGGAGGCAATTCCTCAAATGAAAACAAAGCTTCTTTGTACACAAAAGCATAGCACACATATTGACTAACATCCAAATCCGAAATATCAGCCTTAGTAGCAAGCAAAGTCGGACTAGTCAATTTAATTTCATTAGAAACAGCAGACGATGATTTGCTAGTAGTCTTATGTGGTTGCTCAAATTCTTTAGCTGCTATCTCATTTTCACTCTTATTTTTCTCCTGTTTAGCTTTACTAGCTCTAGCAAGATCATCTTTCACAATTTTTTCAGGAGACATAGGAAGTAAAGCAATAGTTTTATCCTGATGTACCAGAGTAAACTGATTTGTCCTACCATGGTGTACAACATTCCTATCAAATTGCCATGGTCTACCAAGTAAAAGAGAGCATGCTTGCATGGGTACTGATGAGGACATGACTACCATAGTTACAGCCACAACCCCTGCTAATATACCTACTGGACCAATTACTAGAGATCGTGCGCACCAATTAAATTATCAGGTACTTTCGCTTCTTGGTAATGTTTCTAATGTTCATGTGAATATGATGCTGCCTAACGTCGATATATTTCTATTGCTGACAAATGAAGGACCTAGCATGGACAAGAAGGATGAGCATTGGAGCATGTTCAAGCATGAAGATGATGAGGACATAATTATCATGGATATGACCATTAATTCCTCTATATTTGATCAAGAAATGAAGTCAATACAAAGGGACATGATTGTGTGCTGTACAAGAAGTTATTTCACGTCACTTTTGGCCCAAGAGAAGATAGAGACCAAGTCTTTCACGTCATGGACTCAGATTCGGACTGCAGAGATATACCCAACTTCAAACAGCCGTCGTTTCTACATACGAACTCCAAATTGGGTGATTTTTTTTTCTGGTGATAGCTTATCTCGTCTAGTTTCCAACGCAATTGGTTTCACCTTCAAATTCCTTCGGAGCGTGGAGATATTGCAAAAACGGTGTGACCCAGCAGTAGAATCCGAATCAAAGTCCAACTCAATAGGTGTTGCATCACCTCCACATGGGCCCAAGTGCCTTGTACGACCTAGGTTTAGTTTTAGGACTCCTTGGGACGTCCTTCCACCCCCTTGGCCTCCACCCTTTAGTCCTATATAAGTAGATCAACCCCTAGGGTTTTTCTTTGGATTTCTTTTAGTTAAAAAGACTGCTTAGCTAATTGCCGCATCTTCGTGTACTCGGTTTGTGTCCAACGACCAGATCAAGACCGCTTTCGGAATCCCAACTTTATTCATACATCATCTACATATTCGCAATATTCAGATTGCTTTATCATAGTTCTTTCTTGTTCTTCGATTGCTTGCAGGCACTAGACCTTCGTGGTCAGGTTGATCGTGCTCCGACGTGGTCAATAACCTTCAGGAGATTGGTTGAGCGATTCTAAGGCGCAACGTCGTTGCACGTTTGTAGTCGGATCGTCAAAGTCGACTCCATCAAATCGTAGTTATCATCTCATCGAAAGATCGGGACACCCCGCCTCTATCAAGTGGTATTAGAGAAAAAGAGTTGAAAAAAGAGAGAAAAAAGAGAGAAAAAAGAGTTGAAAAAAGAGAGAAAAAAGAAAAAGGAAAAAAAGAAAGAAAAAAGGAAAAAAAGAGAAAAAAGAAGAAAATTTTCGGATCTATCTCTAGTTGAACTCGTATTTGAAATCTCGTCGGAATCAGTTTTGAGCAGTGTCCACTAAAACGGGCATAACTTTGTCATCCGAAGTCCGTTTTGGCTCCATGAGTACTCAAATTAAAGATATTTCCGATCCGCTTCTAAATAGTTCTGGAGCTAGTGTGTTATTTAAAACTCCAGATCGGCTTCTAAGACGGAATTTTTGACCTCTAAAGTTTCCGAACACAGTTTTTGTCAGATTTCGGGCTGATTCTCAATTTTTTTGACACCTCATCCGAACTCTAAATTGAGTGATTCTTATTGCGTCGGAAAGCTTAAGTCAGTGCCCTATTGGAGGAAAAAATATCAAAAAAATTAGCAAATATATTTCAGAGGAAAGTTGTAGCGAGAATATTGGTGTATCTTGATTTGGAGCCTATTTTCACCATTATCTTTGCTCTGTTGATGATCTTCACTTATATCTTGCTATTCAGAGCTACTTCATATCATTCATTGCTGCTAGTTGTGCTACGCCGTGACCACATTAGTGTTCTAGGCTCGCGTCTCTAGTCCGGTCTAGACTAGGACCAGCACAGTATCGTCGTTGAGCGTTAATTCAATTTTGCATCTCTGAATTGATTATTGCTGATATTTTTGCCACCATATTAAAGCCTTCCAAGCTCCACATATTTCTACATCGTGTATACGTGCGTTCACCTGGCAATCGCTCTACTTAATCTTTGGAGTTCTTTGACACCGTTGGTTGCCGATCACCACCTGCTGCATGGTAAGAACTAGTAAGACATTGATATTTGCTATCATGTGAGCGTTTTACCACCACATCCTAGTAGTTCATCGGGACATATACTTGTGATTTGTTTCTTGTTTTCTACTAATCATGGCAGGTCCTGGAGTTAGATCTTCTTGGGCGGCAACGATAGTTGGAGATTTGCCACCACCTACAACTACACAACAGTCACTGCAAAAGGTAAACACACATAAGCATGCACATGATCAGTTTATTGTTTCTATACCACACTTTCATGGACGTCTAAGACCTGATTTATACATTGAGTGGGAGTTTGAAATAAATGATATATTTGTTTCCCATAATTTTCTTGAGCATAAGAAAGTAAAAACTGCAATTAGTGCTTTCAAAGATTTTGCTTCTATTTGGTGGAATGAATATTGTAGTTTATATCCTGATTATATACCTAATACTTGGAATGATCTCAAACTTGCTATGCGATATAGATTCGTTCCCTCTTATTATACTCGTGACAAGGTTAGGAAATTAAAAAATTTAAAACAAGGTACTAAAACTGTTTCAAAATATTATGATGCTTTAGAAACTACATTCTTGCATTCTCTTTTAGGGGAAAGTGAAGAATATTTCATGGACATATTTTGGGAAGGTTTAAACCGTGACATTCAGGATATCCTAATTCATGAAAAGTGTTATCCTATGGATCGTTTGTTTCGTCTTGCTTGTAAAGCTGAACAGGAAATCGACAGACTTGTTGCCCAGAAGATGAACAAGCGGAATGTGCAAATACCACAACTTGAGAAGGTTGTTCCTCTATGGTCTATGAGCACTTCCATAACCACATCAATTGTCGTAAGCACTCCTCCAATATCTGATCTATCATCACAAAAAGGTAATGACAAAGGTATGGATCTTTCCCCTCCACATGACAACCTTAGTTTCATCACACAACCAATTTTCGAGAATGTCATAACTTCACATGAAGATGTTGCTTTCCTAATAGACTTGAATACATCATGTCTTGAGTTACCTGTTGATTTGAGCACACCATCTATTTTGGATAATCATGTTACTATTATGAAACTGCCAATACTTAATCATTTTGATATGACCTCTAATCTTGGTGATGATTCTGCGTCGAATGACTTGTTGCATGACTACTTAGTTAAGCCTGTTGTAGCATGTCCTTCGAAAAACATTAATGTTTCTTCACCGGTATTGGGATGGTTTAATGATGAGCATTGTACATCTTTAGATATGAATAAGAGTTTCACTTATATATGCAAACTGAGTTGCAATACTTTCATGTCGTTTATGTATTGTGATGATCATATATGTTTATATTTCACGACATACGAAAGTTACTCATATATACATGTGTTACATGTCCAAAAACTAAGGGAAGTAAGAATGGATGACATATATATATACAACATGTACACCTTGTCTCTTTTGTTAGCCACATTTCAGATTAAGAAACGCCGGGGACGGCTTTATTTTCAAGAAGGGGAGGATGATGAGGACATGACTACCATAGTTACAGCCACAACCCCTGCTAATATACCTACTGGACCAATTACTAGAGATCGTGCACACCAATTAAATTATCAGGTACTTTCGCTTCTTGGTAATGTTTCTAATGTTCATGTGAATATGATGCTGCCTAACGTCGATATATTTCTGTTGCTGACAAATGAAGGACCTAGCATGGACAAGAAGGATGAGCATTGGAGCATGTTCAAGCATGAAGATGATGAGGACATAATTATCATGGATATGACCATTAATTCCTCTATATTTGATCAAGAAATGAAGTCAATACAAAGGGACATGATTGTGTGCTGTACAAGAAGTTATTTCACGTCACTTTTGGCCCAAGAGAAGATAGAGACCAAGTCTTTCACGTCATGGACTCAGATTCGGACTGCAGAGATATACCCAACTTCAAACAGCCGCCGTTTCTACATACGAACTCCAAATTGGGTGATTTTTTCTGGTGATAGCTTATCTCGTCTAGTTTCCAACGCAATTGATTTCACCTTCAAATTCCTTCGGAGCGTGGAGATATTGCGAAAACGGTGCGACCCAGCAGTAGAATCCGAATCAAAGTCCAACTCAATAGGTGTTGCATCACCTCCACATGGGCCCAAGTGCCTTGTACGACCTAGGTTTAGTTTTAGGACTCCTTGGGACGTCCTTCCACCCCCTTGGCCTCCACCCTTTAGTCCTATATAAGTAGATCAACCCCTAGGGTTTTTCTTTGGATTTCTTTTAGTTAAAAAGACTGCTTAGCTAATTGCTGCATCTTCGTGTACTCGGTTTGTGTCCAACGACCAGATCAAGACCGCTTTCGGAATCCCAACTTTATTCATACTTCATCTACATATTCGCAATATTCAGATTGCTTTATCATAGTTCTTGCTTGTTCTTCAATTGCTTGCAGGCACTAGACCTTCGTGGTCAGGTTGATCGTGCTCCGGCGTGGTCAATAACCTTCAGGAGATTGGTTTAGCGATTCTAAGGCGCAACGTCGTTGCACGTTTGTAGTCGGATCGTCAAAGTCGACTCCATCAAATCGTAGTTATCATCTCATCGAAAGATCGGGACACCCCGCCTCTATCAGGTACCACATCACAATCAACATAATCAACATATGCAGCAATGCTAAAGTGCACACGAATAGAACGCGTTACCTTAATCTTACCACTATTGTTAAACCACTGAATATAGTACGGATGGGGGTGTGGTCTTGTGGTGAGAGATAGCTTCTCCACCAACTCCATGCTTGCCAAGTTGTTGCAACTCCCTCCGTCAATGATGATGCGAACCGAACGTTCTTTCACCACTCCCTTTGTGTGGAACAAATTATGCCTCTGGTTTTGCTCGGCCTTCGATACCTGCACACTTAACACACGTTGAGCAACCAAACTAGCATATTGATCTGCATCATCAGGAGCCATATACTCTATATCATGAGCATCAGCATGGGCACCCTGTTCCTCGTGAGCAATGAGAACTAAAGTCTCCTCATCATAATCGCTCGCTGACTCATACCCACCATCCGCCGTAATAATCATCACACGCTTGGAGGGACAGTCTTTTGCGAAGTGACCTCCACCTTGGCACCTGCGACATTTAATATCACGATCTCGTGTTTGCCCTGTGGAAGCCATGGATGAAGAAGAACTCGCTGCTGGACCACTCTGTGCACCCTTGAATGGTGGCGCTGGCTGTTTTGGTGGCTCCCTGTAAGAATGAGCGGTTGAAGTAGATGGTGGTGCAGCAGGACGTGTGGATGTAGAAGGTCCACACGATGTCCATGATGTATTTCGTCCTGCAGAAAAGTTAGGTCTCGTAGCGGCCTGTCGATCCTGCACTTCACGTTCAGCTTTACAAGCAAGATGAAACAAACGAGTAATAGTAGCATAGTCCTTGTATTCTAGAATAGTTTGTATCTCTCTGTTTAAGCCACCTATAAAACGTGCAAACATAGCTTCATTATCCTCTACTAGGCCACATCTAATCAATCCAGTTTGTAATTCTTGATAATATTCCTCTACAGAATTTTTTCCTTGTCTCAAACGCTGTAATTTTTGTAGCAATTCACGTTGATAATAAGGAGGAACCCAGCGAGTACGCATAGCATCTTTTAAAGCAGCCCAAGTAGCTGGAATATTATTAGCATGCAATCTACAATGTTCAGACCACCAAATAGATGCAAAACCCGTGAATTCACAAACAGCAGCAGTAACACGTCTATTCTCAGGATATTGTAAACATGTAAAGCGTTGTTCAGTTTCTAACTCCCAAGTAAGATAAGCATCAGGAATATATCTACCCTCAAACGGCTTAAGATTCAATTTTAGTTTAGGCACATGTTCATCATCGCGTACCTGAGGGGGTGGTTGGTGTCGACCAGGGCGAATGTTGGGACGTGGACGTCCAGCTGGCTGTTCATAGGCCGCTTCTTGTTCCACCTCCTCCTCGTAATCACCCTCGTAGTTGTCGTCCTGGCCGACGTCAGAGGCAGCAGCAGCAGTAACTGCAGCAGCAGCAGGAGCACCAGCAGCTTGTCCGCCCGGAAATAGAATACGTCGTGCACGTCGTGGTGGCGGTGGCTGTGCTGGAGCGGCCGCAGGCTGTATAGGTAGGCGTGCGAGCAACTCAGTAAACTTCGCGTCGAGCTTGGTGTCGATCATCTTCTCCACACCATCAATCGCCTCTGTAAATCTGTTCTCGATGTCATTCACCTGTTCAGACATCATTTGTGCAAATTTATCATGTAATGCTTTGTTTGTCATATTCTCCCAATCAGGTGCATCCCGCGCCACTTCATCATGGGATCCTGGCATGGTTAGCAGAAATAGAAAACACACAGAAGTATGATCCTACTTCTACTAATGGGATGTGGGGTGGTGGAAAGCACAAATCCGTCAAGCTTTTCTTTAGTTCTTACCGATTCTTACCTAGCAGCAGGTGGTGATGTACAACGAACGGGTCAAAACTCTCAGAGATGTGGTAGAGCGATGGCCAGGAGGTGTCAAAACGCACGATGTAGAATATATGTGGAGCTGTAGGAAGGCTGACAAGTATGGTAGCAAAAGCTCAACAGTAATCAAAACAGAGATGCAAAGCTGAATAAACACTCAACGTCGGTACTGTGCTGATCCTAGGCTAGACCGTACTAGAGACGCGAGCCTAAAACACCAACGAAAGCACGGCGCGGCACGTAATCAACTGAGAAGCACACTCTGAATTTTTTTTTCTCGTTTTTTTTTTTTTGCTTTTTTTTTTGCGATGCGGGACTGCGGTGGCTGAAAAGGTGCGAAAAAATCACTATGGTGGCGAACGTCTCAAAATGAGTTTTTGGACCTAAGGAACGTATGGGCACGAAATTTTTTTACCCCCGAAATTTTTGGCCTAAAAACTGCTCTGGAAAGCGTGCCAGACTCTAATCAACTCCTACGTACGACAAAAGATTGGTGAAATCCGACTCTAATCAACTCAAAACTAATCTGGCTACGGAGAGATCACAAACCGAACAGGTGATGGAACTCAACTCGGATTGGTAGGTCGTGGTGCTGTATATGGACTCGACTTGGCGGAACGTGGTGGTGTATCTGGACTCGGATTGGCGGAAACGTGGCGGTGTACTACTGTGCGGCGGCGGTGTGACAAACTGTGATCAGAACTCGAAACTCTAAGGGAACTAGACGCTAAGATCAGCAACTCGACACAACGATGCAACCGCAAATTCAACAAAGCAAACTACTGTAAAGAAAACTGGACAAAGGCTCGGACTGTTTTGGGACGTGATGATCTAACCCTAAATTTTTTTTGGCTTTTTCGTGGACTGTAGATATGAAGAACAGAACCAATCTAGACTACGAAAACTGGTAAATCTCACCGAGCAACCTGGAAATCTGATACCACTTGATAGAGGCGAAGGTGTCCCGATGTTTCGATGAGATGGTGGAGATCGATTATGGTGGAGACGACTTTCACGATCCGACTACGAACGTGCGAAGACGTTGCGCCTTAGCGATCGCTAAACCAACTCCGAGAGGTTATTGATCCCGCGGATGCACGATCAACCTGACCACGAAGGTCTAATTCCTGCAAGCAATCGAAGAACAAGCAAGAACTAAGAATTGCAATCTGGATATTGCGAATATAAGATGAATGATTACGAAAGTTGGGGTTCCAATGAGGTCTTGGCCTGGTCGGATGACACAAACGGAGAGCTCGAAGTTGCGGCTATGGCTAACTTTAATCTAATTAAAACCCAAGTCTAAACGACGCCCTAAGGGCTGTATATATGGGGGAACAGAGGGGATTTTCGTGACCCCTTGGAGGTGGGGTCCGAAAACAACCCTAACTCGGTTTCCCCACACATACGGACTCTAAAAACAGCCTATAATGTGGTATTTCGAAATTACATGGGCCCAGCCCAATATTAAGGTGACGCAGCACCTATAATTTCTCTTGGACGAAAATAATGAAGTGGTATCTCGTGTATTTCGTGCCTTCATGCATGCCTTATGGTGGCTTCAAAGTGCGAAAATCCCCACTGGAAGCTCCATTGTTCTTTCCCGCGCGTGCACCTTCTTCTCCATGCTTGATCCTACTCCAATGACCGTCCTTTTTGTCCATGCTAGGTCCTTCATTCATAAGCAAAACAAAAGTATCTAATTTAGGCAGCATCATATGTTCATGAAAATTAGAAGGATTCGCAAGAAACGAAAGTACCTGATAATTTAGTTGACGTGCACGTGCTCTAGTAACTGGTCCAGTATGTGTAGTTGGTGAAGATGTGGGTGTAACATTAGTAGAGATGTCCTCATCACATGATCAGGTTATTGTTTCTATACCACACTTTCATGGACGTTTAAGACCTGATTTATACATTGAGTGGGAGTTTGAAATAAATGATATATTTGTTTCCCATAATTTTCTTGAGCATAAGAAAGTAAAAACTGCAATTAGTGCTTTCAAAGATTTTGCTTCTATTTGGTGGAATGAATATTGTAGTTTATATCCTGATTATATACCTAATACTTGGAATGATCTCAAACTTGCTATGCGATATAAATTCGTTCCCTCTTATTATACTCGTGACAAGGTTAGGAAATTAAAAAATTTAAAACAAGCTACTAAAACTGTTTCAGAATATTATGATGCTTTAGAAACTACATTCTTGCATTCTCTTTTAGAGGAAAGTGAAGAATATTTCATGGACATATTTTGGGAAGGTTTAAACCGTGACATTCAGGATATCCTAATTCATGAAAAGTGTTATCCTATGGATCGTTTGTTTCGTCTTGCTTGTAAAGCTGAACAGAAAATCGACAGACGTGTTGCCCAGAAGACGAACAAGCGGAATGTGCAAATACCACAAGTTGAGAAGGTTGTTCCTTCAACCACTATGAGCACTACCATAACCACATCAATTGTCGTAAGCACTCCTCCAATATCTGATCTATCATCACAAAAAGGTAATGAAAAAGGTATGGATCTTTCCCCTCCACATGAGAACCTTGTTGATTTAAAAGCAACATGTGTTGAGCTATCAGTAGTTTCATCACACAACCAATTTTCGAGAATGTCATAACTTCACATGAAGATGTTGCTTGCCTAATAGACTTGAATACATCATGTCTTGAGTTACCTGTTGATTTGAGCACACCATCTATTTTGGATAATCATGTTACTATTATGAAACTGCCAATGCTTAATGATTTTGATATGACCTCTAATCTTGGTGATGATTCTGCGTCGAATGACTTGTTGCATGACTACTTAGTTAAGCCTGTTGTAGCATGTCCTTCGAAAAACATTAACGTTTCTTCACCGGTATTGGGATGGTTTAATGATGAGCATTATACATCTTTAGATATGAATAAGAGCTTCATTTATATATGCAAACTGAGTTGCAATACTTTCATGTCGTTTATGTATTGTGATGATCATATATGTTTATATTTCACGGCATACGAAAGTTACTCATATATACATGTGTTACATGTCCAAAAACTAAGGGAAGTAAGAATGGATGACATATATATATACAACATGTACACCTTGTCTCTTTTGTTAGCCACATTTCAGATTAAGAAACGCCGGGGACGGCTTTATTTTCAAGAAGGGGAGGATGATGAGGACATGACTACCATAGTTACAACCACAACCCCTGCTAATATACCTACTGGACCAATTACTAGAGATCGGGCACACCAATTAAATTATCAGGTACTTTCGCTTCTTGGTAATGTTTCTAATGTTCATGTGAATATGATGCTGCCTAACGTCGATATATTTCTGTTGCTGACAAATGAAGGACCTAGCATGGACAAGAAGGATGAGCATTGGAGCATGTTCAAGTATGAAGATGACGAGGACATAATTATCATGGATATGACCATTAATTCCTCTATATTTGATCCAGAAATGAAGTCAATATAAAGGGGCATGATTGTGTGCTGTACAAGAAGTTATTTCACGTCACTTTTGGCCCAAGAGAAGATAGAGACCAAGTCTTTCACGTCATCGACTCAGATTCGGACTGCAGAGATATACCCAACTTCAAACAGCCGCCGTTTCTACATACGAATTCCAAATTGGGTGATTGTTTTTCTGGTGATAGCTTATCTCGTCTAGTTTCCAACGCAATTGGTTTCACCTAAAAATAATTCGGAGCGTGGAGATATTGCGAAAACGGTGCGACCCAGCAGCAGAATCCGAATCAAAGTCTAACTCAATAGGTGTTGCATCACCTCCACATGGGCCCAAGTGCCTTGTACGACCTAGGTTTAGTTTTAGGACTCCTTGGGACGTCCTTCCACCCCCTTGGCCTCCACCCTTTAGTCCTATATAAGTAGATCGACCCCTAGGGTTTTCTTTGGATTTCTTTTAGTTAAAAAGACTGCTTAGCTAATTGCTGCATCTTCGTGTACTCGGTTTGTGTCCAACGACCAGATCAAGACCGCTTTTGGAATCCCATCTTTATTCATACTTCATCTACATATTCGCAATATTCAGATTGCTTTATCATAGTTCTTGCTTGTTCTTCGATTGCTTGCAGGCACTAGACCTTCGTGGTCAGGTTGATCGTGCTCCGGCGTGGTCAATAACCTTCAGGAGATTGGTTTAGCGATTGCTAAGGCGCAACGTCGTTGCATGTTTGTAGTCGGATCGTCAAAGTCGACTCCATCAAATCGTAGTTATCATCTCATCGAAAGATCGGGACACCCAGCCTCTATAAAAAATCAACAAAAATCACAAGAACATCAAATCACAATAAATTTGGTATGGCTATTTTTGGTGGGGATTTTCGAAATTGGCAAGAACGAAACGAAAATTGTCTAGAAGATGGGGAGGGAGGGGCTTCAAGATGTGTAAAACCTTGCTCTCGATACCAAATGATGTAGGGCAAGCCTAGGAGTTGGCCCAATCTTTCACAACTTGGAGGTTGGAAAGGGATGCAACTCAAGAAGAACACAAAAGAGAGGAAGGGGAACAAGATCCAAACAAAGGGAACTCAAATCCACACACCAAATCCACACATAACATGATCCATACATCCACACAAGTGGTAGCTAGATTCATCCCTCTCCTTCTACTACTAGGATTGGGGGCCTCTCCTTCTATGACTAGGGAGAGGAGGGTAGGTTGAGGCTCAATCCGCAGACGAAGCCTCTCTCCCGCGGGAGGTGGTAGGATTGAGAGAGGATCTCTAAGGAGATCAAATCCCCATGGGGGAGTAGGAGCTAAGCTCTCTCAAATCTGGATATAATCTTAGCTAACCCTAAAATGGAGGTAGGGGAAGAGTACTTATAGTCTATGAGGGATGAAGGGGTACACGGGCTGCATAGCCCAAATCTGCATCGCATTGGCAACAGGGATCTAGCGGGGAGAGTTCATCGGCTACATACAAGTTATCTCATATCACCCTCATATTCAACCTACGCTTACTGAGAAGATCGGGCCACCCCATATCATGGTGTGCACATAAATTGTCGATTGGAAGAAAGAAGCTACTGTGAGGCGCCCGATCCACGCGCGGATGGAAGAGGGGATAAGTACCCGTTACTAGGAGGGAACGCAGTAACTCACCCAATTACTCCACCTCGGGCTCCGGATCATGTCGACCCTCGGCCTACGCGGCCGTCATCATAAGTTTACCGCGCACAATCCTCTCGACACGTGTCGGTTTCCGCCGCCAGGAGGGCCCGGAACCCAACGCACTCGCACTACCAGACCCGCGTTCCGGACGATCCAGCTTCCCGGATCATCAGACCTTGCGTGGCTCTCGTACAAGTCATCTACACCATAGCCGGGCCCGGGGGCTACTGTCGGGGAGCAGGAGTTTGCTCCACCATCCTGGAAGGTTGCACCAACTCGCCAAGGAAAGCACCCCGCGGTGCGTTCAAGACGCTGCCGGAAAGGAGCTCCGTGCAGCAGGATACCCGCGACGACAGCACCGCTTCCTCCCTTAAGAGATGCGGAGGGGACAGGCCGGTTCCACCACATGCAAAACATTCCAAGAAGTAGTCAATGCGCCGCCCCTTGGTCTGACAGACAGAGAGGACAAGGTCGCCTTCCTCAAGTTCTCGGGAGCGGACGTGGCGGCAGTGATAGCGGCATAGTCCTTCCTGGTACCACGCGGCGCGTGTAGGAGCCCAAGTACGTACTTCCTCGGCAACGACGACATATCCTTGTCAGAGTTGCAGCTGTTCGGCTTCTTCGAAGGCACGAACTCTAGGAGATCCGTATTTGAGTTCTTTGGGGAGCACCGCCTCTCATGTGTGGCTCGATTGGGTGTGGTCCTGATTGACCATAGAACAACTAGGAGTTCATCCACCCACCGCTTTCCACACTTTTTGAGCTGCTGGAAGGTATGGGACCGGAGACCTCGGAATACTTTCAAATTGGCTCTCTCTACCTGGCCGTTGCTCCTCGTATGAGCCACTGAAGCGAAACACACTGCGGTGCCCATTTTCTCGAAGTACTCGAGGAAGGCCTGACTTGTGAAGTGGGTGTTGTTGTCCGTGATGATCCGGTTAGAACACCGAAAAGACACACCAAGCTTCTGATAAACTTGATGGCGGATTGCGCCGTGGTCTTGCGGCAGGCTCCACTTCTGGCCACTTGGTGAATTTGTCGTTGGTGACGTAGATGAACTCATAACCTCCGGTAGCACGGGGGAATGGGCCCAAGATGTCCAATCCCCAGACCGCAAAGGGCCATGATAGAGGGATGGTTTGGAGAGCTTTTGAAGAGCTTGTGCATAGTAGACAATGTCCTATTGACTACTTCGGTTTGTCCATCAGTTTGGGGATGACATGTAGTACTAAAAAGTAGTTTAGTCCCAAAATTAGACCATAAGCATCTCCAAAAATGGCTAAGAAACTTAGTATCACGATCCGAGACTATAGTGTTGGGCACACCATGTAAGCGAATAATCTCACAAAATAATAAATTAGCAACATTAGCAGCATCATCGATTTTATGACATGGTATAAAGTGTCCCGTCTTAGAAAATCTATCCCCGACAACAAATATGCTATCCCTCCCCTTCTTTGTTTGAGGCAAGCCTAAAACAAAGTCCATGGATATGTCCTCCCACAGAACACTAGGTACATGTAAAGGCATGTATAAACCATGAGGATTGTGTCGTGACTTAGCTTTTTGACATGTAGTGCAGCGAGAAACAAAATGCTCAACATCCCGTCTCATCTTTGGCCAAAAGAAATGTGTAGCAAGTACATCCTCAGTCTTCTTCACGCCAAAGTGTCCCATTAATCCTCCTCCATGCGCCTCCTGCAACAACAAAAGACGAACAGAGCTAGCTAGAATGCATAGCTTGTTAGAACGGAACACGAATCCATCATTAAGCACAAATTTGTTCCATCTTCTAGCTTCTCTACAATTCTGCCATACATCTTTAAATTCCGCATCATGCACAAAGTGATCTTTGATTGTCTCTAAACCGAATATCTTAAAGTCAAGTTCTGAAAGCATAGTATAACGACGAGACAACGCATCAGCAATAATATTATCTGTACCCTTCTTGTGTTTAATGACATAAGGGAAAGTCTCAATAAATTCAACCCACTTAGCATGTCTATGATTAAGTTTTGCTTGACTTCTTATGTGTTTCAAAGATTCATGATCAGAATGTATAACAAATTCTTTGGGCCATAAATAATGTTGACAAGTTTCTAATGTCCGAACAAGAGCATATAATTCCTTATCATAAGTAGAATAGTTCAGACTAGGACCACTCAATTTTTCAGAAATGTATGCAACAGGTTTAGCATCTTGTAATAACACACCTCCCAAACCAATCCCACTAGCATCGTATTCAAGCTCAAAAGTCTTATTAAGATCAGGAAGTTGGAGCAAAGGAGCATGTGTTAACTTATCTTTCAATACCGTGAAGGCTTCTTCCTGTGCGGTACCCCCAGTAAAAGGCACACCCTTGTGTGTAAGCTCATTGAGAGGTGCAGCAATGGAGCTGAAATCGCTCACAAAACGCCTATAAAATCCAGTGAGGCTGATAAGGAGGAGACACACGTGATGATACGAACACCGGGGTGAGATCCTCTTGAGTTTGTCCCGATCTTTCACAGCGAGCAGCCCGGATATAAATCCTTCCAATAGCGCGATGAATGCAACCTGAAGAAGAGGAACGAATCCAGCAAGCAACGTGATGGAGATCACCTCGCCTCAAACCAAAACACGACAATCCTTGATGAAATCAAGAAACTCCGCGGCAATCTTTATTGGATAAACGGCATCGCCAACCCCAGAGGGGAGCTTCACCAAGAGATATAACTCAATAGTTCTCAAACTCTAACTCTGACCTAAGCTAACCCTAAAACTCGTAGGGGGTGTTCTATTTATAAGCTAGGGGTAAAACTAGGGATACATGGGACGTAGCCCGTCAAATCTGCGCGCAGGCAGTTTCGGATGTCAGGTCGGCATCGGACGTCCGTCGAGACAATCGGACATCCATTCGGCATCGGATTTCTGGTATTTATAACGCCAAACCCTTTTGTCCTCGAGGTACCCTAATTCCGATATGGGTCGGACGCCCATTCATCGGACGTTCGATGATTGTCGGACTTCCGTCGCGCGATGCGGAGGCCTCCTAACATGATGATGCTGAAGCTTCAAGTGCCCACGTCTACGAGTTCGGACGTCCGACATCCAACGGACGTCCGGTACCTGGGACTGTTCCAGCTTCTCGTCCTCCGTCATGCCCATATCATCCTCCCCCCTTCAAAATGCGTTGTCCTCAACGCAGGAGGTTCTGCTTGAAAGGGTGGTGTGATATCAAAAGCATCACACACCTTCGCCACTTGACTTGATACAGCACTGAGCGCCTCCTTTCTTCTCCACGTGAGTTTTGACTTTGGCGCCACCACCTTCTTCTTCTCAACTCTTGATGGAGCCCTTTGTTGTTGAACATGAATCTTGATAGAGGCGAAGGTGTCCCGATGTTTCGATGAGATGATGGAGATCGATATTGGTGGAGTAGACTTTCACGACCCGACTACGAACGTGCGAAGACGTTGCGCCTTAGCAATCGCTAAACCAACTCCGAGAGGTTATTGATCCCGCGGATGCACGATCAACCTGACCACGAAGGTCAATTCCTGCAAGCAATCGAAGAACAAGCAAGAACTAAGAATTGCAATCTGGATATTGCGAATATAAGATGAAAGATTAACAGAAGTTGGGGTTCCAATGCGGTCTTGGCCTGGTCGGACGACACAAACGAACAAATCGAAGTTGCGGCTATGGCTAACTTAAATCTAATTAAAACCCAAGTCTAAACGACGCCCTAAGGGCTGTATATATGTGGGAACAGAGGGGATTTTCGTGACCCCTTGGAGGTGGGGCCCGAAAACAACCCTAACTCGGTTTCCCTACACATACGGACTCTAAAAACAGCCTATAATGTGGTATTTCGAAATTACAGGGGCCCAGCCCAATATTAAGGTGACGCAGCACCTATAATTGCTCTTGGACGAAAATAATGAAGTGGCATCTCGTGTATTTCGTCCAAGCCTTCATGCATGCCTTATGGTGGCTTCAAAGTGCGAAAATCCCCACTGGAAGCTCCATTGTTATTTCCCGCGCGCGCACCTTCTTCTCCATGCTTGATCCCGCTCCAATGACCGTCCTTCTTGTCCATGCTAGGTCCTTCATTCATAAGCAAAACAAAAGTATCTAATTTAGGCAGCATCATATGTTCATGAACATTAGAAGGATTCGCAAGAAACGAAAGTACCTGATAATTTAGTTGACGTGCACGTGCTCTAGTAACTGGTCCAATATGTGTAGTTGGTGAAGATGTGGGTGTAACATTAGTAGAGATGTCCTCATCAAATCTTCTTTGTACGACCCTGCAAAGTGGTAATGCCCGGGCCACACAACTGACGAACACGTCCATCCTTGCCTTTGTGCATACGCACGGCTACTCCAACAAAATGTCCGCAGAGGTGTTCGAACAAAACTGTGGTCGTCGAACCTCGTCGCCATATGCACCGAATCACGAACATCACCACTATCATCGGTCTGAACACCTTTGTCAACACAAACTGAAAGTGTATCACGTGCTGCAATTTTCTGCCTTCCATCAATAAGAGGCTTGACTTCAACCGGCTTGTCACCAACAAGTTTTACTGGCTTGTCATCTACAGGCATGGCTGAATTAGTTTCAGTACTGACGCTCCTAGCATCATGCTCCTCATGCTGCAACTTAGCTAAACTTGGTTGTGGCTTAGCCTTATGCAACTTCTCCTTGCGAACCACCAGCACCACATCGGACTTGATATGATCAGCTCCCATTGGCTTCTAATTCCGCTATTTTCCATCATGCATAAAAGAATATGTATTTTCTCGGCCCGCATGTAGAGCATTGCGATCATACTGCCATGGGCGCCCAAGTAATAGTCCACACACCTCCAATGGAAACACATCACACTCAACCTCATCAACATAGTCACCAACTGTAAATGGCACACGCACCTTATGAGTAACCTTCACCATACCTCAGTTATTCAACCACTCGAGATGCTTCGGTTCAGGAATACGCCATGTGGACAACCTCAATGCTTCCACCATCGCCTTGCTAATACCATTGGTGCAGCTACCACCATCCATCATCAACTTGCATGCTTTTCCTTTGATCATACAATGCGCCTGAAATAAATTCCATCGCTGGCATCTATCCACTGTCATACGAGTATCACCATGTACTTTGTTGAGTTGCACATTCAGCCCACTCAATGGTTGATAGAGGCGAAGGTGTCCCAATGTTTCTATGAGATGGTGGAGATCGATTATGGCGGAGACAACTTTCACAACCCGACTACGAACGAAGACGTTGCGCCTTAGCGATCGCTAAACCAAATCCGAGAGGTTATTGATCCCGCGGATGCACGATCAACCTGACCACGAAGGTCTAATTCCAGCAAGCAATCGAAAGAACAAGCAACAACTAAGAATTGCAATCTCGATATTGCGAATATAAGATGAATGATAGACGAAAGTCGGGGTTCCAATGCGGTCTTGGCCTGGTCGGATCACACAAACGAAGAACTCGAAGTTGCGGCTATGGCTAACTTAAATCTAATCAAAACTCAAGTCTAAACGACACCCTAAGGGCTGTATATATGGGGGAACAGAGGGGATCTTCGTGACCCCTTGGAGGAGGGGTTCGAAAAAAACCTAACTCGGTTTCCCCACACATACGGACTATAAAAACAGCCTATAATGTAGTATTTCGAAATTACATGGGCCCAACCCAATATTAAGGTGACGCGGCACCTTAATTTCCCTTGGACGAAAATAATGAAGTGGCATCTCGTGTATTTCGTCCAAGCCTTCATGCACGTCTTATGGTGGCTTCAAAGTGCGAAAATCACCACTGGAAGCTCCATTGTCCTTTCCCGCACGCGCACCTTCTTCTCCATGCTTGATCCCGCTCATATGACCATCCTTCTTGTCCATGCTAGGTCCTTCATTCATCAGCAAAACAAAAGTATCTAATTTAGGAAGCATCATATGTTCATGAACATTAGAAGGATTCGCAAGAAACGAAAGTACCTGATAATTTAGTTGACGTGCGCGTGCTCTAGTAACTGGTCCAATATGTGTAGTTGGTGAGAATGTGGGCGTAACATCAGTAGGGATGTCTTTATCATCCTCCCCTTCTTGAATTAAAGTCATCCTCGACGGAAGCTCATCATCTTCTCCCAAATAAGGCTTCAAATCTGCAATGTTAAATGTGGGACTAACCCCAAAATCTGCAGGTAGCTCATGTTTATATGCATTATCATTTATTTTATGCAAAACCTTAAAGGGACCGTCAGCTCGTGGCATTAACTTAGACTTGCGCAAATCAGGAAACCTATCTTTACATAGATGTAAGCAAACAAGATCTCACTACTAGGAAAAAGCTTATAGGTAGAGGCTTAATAGTAGCGCCCTCTAAAGTGGGGTTCTACTGATAATTAGCAGTAGCACCTCCTCTGGAAGACCGCTGCTGCTATTCCTTTAGCAGTAGCGCCCCTGCCGCAGAACCTCTACTGGTAAAGGTGGTCCCCACCAAAGCCAGCTGACAAGTGATAGTAGTAACACCACCCTGGAAAGCCCGCTACTACTATCACCTTATTAGTAGCGCCCTGCCGTCTCGCCCGCTGCTGCTAAAGTGGACCCAACTTAACCCAGAGGCCCACAAATAGCGGCAGCGCATTTACGGGAGGGGCGCTACTACTAATAGAATAGCAGTAGCGCGGTACAGTTACAGGCGCTGCTGGTAAGGCGCAGCAGCCACCTTTTCACCAACCCCCTCCTCTCTCTCCCTCACTTCCTTCTTCCTCATGGGAGGCCATCTTGACGTCCCTGTTGTTGGTTTTCCCGTTAACAAGCACCATGGGAGGCTCGGAGGAGAAGGTCACACCAACGGTCGGAGGGAACTGCATGTCGACCACTCGGATCGACGCAATGACTTTGACAGAGCAAACTTAGTAGTGCTACAACATCTTGACGTGGTAGACCCTTTCGTGACACTACACAAAGAAACCATCGCCAAGAAGTACCAAGACCAGGGCCTACGCAAGACGGACGCCGAAGTTACTAAAGAGCACAACTCCACTTTCTTGCGTTGGTTCAAAGAGCATGTTCTTGCTAATCCCCAGAAGAGGGGTCTACAGATGCATTGCTCATATACGCCTTAGCACATGGCCCCGCTGTCAACTTCCTCACCTATCAGGCATACGATATAAACGGATACACGTTCTATACGGAGGCCAGAGATATGAAAAGTGATTTCCAGAACTCGGGGGTGACGAAAGAATGCATTACTGACGACAACGGCTCAATTGAAAGATTCTACGGAAGGGTCGAAGAGATCTGGGAGCTTAACTGCTCTAGACTACACAATGCGACAATGTTCCGTGTCAGATGGGCTAAGAATGTCGAAAGAGAAAACAGGTATTTCACTACTATGTCTATACCCGACGCCAAGAGCGCTACCGGGAAAGTCATCGCCAAAAATGAGCCATGGGTACACGCTAAGCACGTGACACAATGTTTCTACATAACCGACCCGAGCAATCCTAGTCGTGTTGTCGTTAGGAGAGACAAAAGAAACATCGTCGGAATGGATGGAGTCACTAACATAGAAGACTACGACCAGTACGGCAACCCAATGAGGGAAGATGACGATGACGATGAAGCATATGTCAAAAGAAGAATGAAGACTACATTACCTATGACAGATCGTACTCCATGGAAAAGGAAAAGTCACAACGAGGGCTTAAATTATTCTAAAACGAACAAGAAAGGAAAGAAGCTAATCACTAAGAAACGTCCTCGACGCTGAGAAAATAAATGTGTGTTGTAATATATATATGTATCTATTTTGTGTACTCGCACTTTAACCGTTATCAATCAGTCAAATAAATATCTATGTGTTGTAATACATGGAGTACATATGTATTGCCCCTGTTAAGTATACATTATATAAATTATATAAAAAGGAAATTAAAAAGAGAAAGAAAAAAAATGCCAGAAATAGCAGTAGCGCTCCCTACTGGTGAGCCCGCTACTGCTAAATAACAGTAGCGCGCCCTGCCAGTGGGCACGCTACTGCTAAATAACAGTAGCGCGCCCTACCAGGGGGCCCGCTACTGCTACTGCTAGTTTTCACTTAAACCGCCGGGCGCGCGGTTTCTTCTTCATTCCCCGCTCTCTCTCTGCCACACTTCTCTCCGGCCCTCTCGAACTCGGCCTCCCCGCCGTCGCCATCGCGCCTCCGCGGCCCCGCCTTCGTCGACGCGCCTCCGCTGCCCCGCCTCTTCCTCCTCCTCTGCACCGCCTCGGCCGACGTTGCCCCGCCCCTCCTCCCTCCCTCGCCACCGCCGCCGTCGAGCATCTAGGTAGTCCTCCCTCCCAGCTATCTGATAGAGTCGAGGTGTCCCGATCTTTCGATGAGATGATAACTACGATTTGATGAAGTCGACTTTGACGATCCGACTACAAATGTGCAACGACGTTGCGCCTTAGCAATCGCTAAACCAATCTCCTGAAGGTTATTGACCACGCCGGAGCACGATCAACCTGACCACGAAGGTCTATTCTTGCAAGCAATCGAAGAACGAGCAAGAATATGATAAAAGCAATCTGAATATTGCGAAAATAGATGAAGTGTTTATAAAGGTGGGATTCTGTAAGCGGTCTTGATCTGGTCGTTGGACACAAACCGAGTACACGAAGTTGCAATGATGGCTAACTTTTACCTAAACAAAATCCTAGTCTAAAGGATGCCCTATGGGGTGTATATATAGGGGAAAAGAGAGGGAATTTCGTCCTCCCTTGGCAAGGTGGGACGAAAATCCCTCTGGAGTCATTTTCCCCTACAATACGGACTCTAAAACAGCCTATTAAGCACTATTTCGAAATTACATGGGCCTGGCCCATAAATAAGGTGACGCAGCACCTATAACAGCCCCTCGACAAAATTATGAATTGGAATCTTTGTATATTTCGTCCAAGGCTTCATGCACTTCTTATGGTGGCTTCAAAGTGCGGAAATCACTACTGAAAGCTCCATTATTCTTTGCCGCACACGCTACTTCCTCTCCATGCTTGATCTCGCTCCAATGGCCATCCCTCTTGTCCACATTATGTCCTTCATCCATAAGTAAGACAAAAATATCTAATTTAGGCAGCATCACATGTTCATAAACATTAGAAGGATTTCCAAGAAACGAAAATACCTGATAATTCTGTTGGTTTGCACGAGCTCTAGTAGCCGACCCAATGTGTGTAGTAGCATGAGTTATGGTTGTAACTGTGGTAGCCATGTCCTCATCACTATCCCCTCCTCCTCTCCCCTCTGCCCTCCCTCTCCCCTCCTCCCTACTTTTTCCCTCACCCCCTCCCGTAATTTTTCTTGTACCGTAGGTGTTTGTTGTGTAGGATTTTGTTGTCTTTTAGGAGCATTGTTTAGGAGCTTAGCACAGTAGTTATTTTTTGTTTAGGAACATTGGAAATTGAAAATGAAATTGAAATGATATTGTGTAGGAGTTTGTATGAACTTCTGGAGTTGAAAATGCAAATGAAATGATATTGTGTACGAATTTTCTTCTATTTTCCATATGCAGGGATCCGAGGGGCCTATGTTTTGCCGGAATGTTGATTTATTTCCATTCCGGCAAATTTCAGGTTCCCGATATGTCTACTTTTAGCAAAGGTCATGCCAAAATTTTCCGTGAATTTCCACATGACTTGTGCTACAAAGCATGACATATCGAGTGTCCGGTATTTGATAGCACGGTATTTAGTCCTTTTTTATAGTTTGAGAATTAAACTTGGAGACTAAATATATAGTAGGAGACATGTCGACCAACGATGAAGCCAGGGCAGATGAACACGCCTTCCTCGACCAGATGTGTTCTCAGCTAGGAGAGGAAGGTCCCAATGCCGCTAATGCGACAGACGCCGAAATCGTGTCCGACAACACTCATGATGGCACCGATGGCACTGACACCGGCGGCGCCGATGGCACTGACACTGGCGACGCCAAAGCCGGTAATGAACCAGCAAAGAAGAAGAAGATGTCAAGGGTACGAAAACCAAACAAGCTCGGCACCGAGAAACTTCTAGTGACAGAGGTTCGTCCTGGCAAATTCGAGCCAACAGCGCCGGAGGAAGCTCGCGAGTGCTACGGCAACCAAGTCGGGTGCATCCTACGAGAAACCGCGAGCATCAACGACTATGACTTGAGGAGTATACCAAATATGGAGCATCTCCTCCTTATGAAGCTGCACAACAGATTCAAGTTCCCGGAATGAGATGACAGCAAACATCCGTGGAATGATGATGCCATGACTGAGATAAATGTCGCCACCATTGTCAAGTTCAGCAACGCATTGTCCGCGTGGAAAGTGAGGGTGAAACGATTGATTGAGAAGAAAAAACCTTTGTCCAAGATTTTTGCGGAGAATCCATCACTTACAGAAGCTGAGTTCTTAAAATTCAAGGAAACTTGCGCTACCGACGAAGCCAAGCTTAGGTCCGCGAAATTCAAGGGGGTTCACGAAAGGAACACGGGGAAACACTGCCTCGGAAGCCATGGTTACATTGGCAAAAGGCCCATATGGGACAAGGAGAACGCGGAACATGAAGCCACGGGGATCCCAGACCCCTTGGCGGAGTTCAACGACCCGCAAGAGTGTGACTTCATCAGGGTCCGATACAAGTGGGACTCGAATGAAAAGGTTTGGTCCACGGACACGCCCACGAGGGAATTGATGAGATTACTAGTAATAATAATTCCTTCCACTTTATATTAGCTTCTCATCTAGTCAGAATACACATTGTAGTAACATTTGTAAATGTTCACGTTTCTTTCGCAGAAAGAACAACACAAGCTTGATGCCGAAAGCGACTCATCAACTCAGTTGACGATGAGGCCCAAGTGGGACACCCATCTCAACCGGGCCTTGAACATACTGAAGGGCCTCCCTTTGGACACTCGGCCGCAGCATGGACGTGTGCACGGCGTAGGAGACTGATAGAGGCGGGGTGTCCGGATCTTTCGATGAGATGATAACTACGATTTGATGGAGTCGACTTTGACGATCCGACTACAAACGTGCAACAACGTCGCGCCTTAGCAATCGCTAAACCAATCTCCGGAGGTTATTGACCACGTCGGAGCACGATCAACCTGACCACGAAGGTCTAGTGCCTGCAAGCAATCGAAGAACAAGCAAGAACTATGATAAAGCAATCTGAATATTGCGAATATGTAGATGAAGTATGAATAAAGTTGGGATTCCAAAAGCGGTCTTGATCTGGTCGTTGGACACAAATCGAGTACACAAAGATGCGGCAATCAGCTAAGCAGTCTTTTTAACTAAAAGAAATCCAAAGAAAAGCCCTAGGGGTTGATCTACTTATATAGGACTAAAGGGTGGAGGCCAAGGGGGTGGAAGGACGTCCCAAGGAGTCCTAAAACTAAACCTAGGTCGTACAAGGCACTTGGGCCCATGTGGAGGTGATGCAACACTTATTGAGTTGGACTTTGATTCGGATTCTACTGCTCGGTCACACCGTTTTCGCCATATCTCCATGCTCAGAAGGAATTTGAAGGTGAAACCAACTGCGTTGGAAACTAGACGAGATACTCTATCACCAGAAAAAAGAATCACCCAATTTGGAGTTCGTATGTAGAAACGGCGGCTGTTTGAAGTTGGGTATATCTCTGCAGTCCGAATCTGAGTCCATGACGTGAAAGACTTGGTCTCTATCTTCTCTTGGGCCAAAAGTGACGTGAAATAACTTCTTGTACAGCACACAATCATGCCCCTTTGTATTGACTTCATTTCTTGATCAAATATAGAGGAATTAATGGTCATATCCATGATAATTATGTCCTCATCATCTTCATGCTTGCACATGCTCCAATGCTCATCCTTCTTGTCCATGCTAGGTCCTTCATTTGTCAGCAACAGAAATATATCGATGTTAGGCAGCATCATATTCACATGAACATTAGAAAAACTACCAAGAAGCGAAAATACCTGATAATTTAATTGGTGTGCACGATCTCTAGTAATTTTTCCAGTAGGTATATTAGCAGGGGTTGTGGCTGTAACTATGGTAGTCATGTCCTCATCATCCTCCCCTTCTTGAAAATAAAGCCGTCCCCGGCGTTTCTTAATCTGAAATGTGGCTAACAAAAGAGACAAGGTGTACATGTTGTATATATATATGTCATCCATTCTTACTTTCCTTAGTTTTTGGACATGTAACACATGTATATAAGAGCAACTTTCGTATGTCATGAAATATAAACATATATGATCATCACAATACATAAACGACATGAAAGTATTGCAACTCAGTTTGCATATATAAGTGAAGCTCTTATTCATATCTAAAGATGTACAATGCTCATCATTAAACCATCCCAATACCGGTGAAGAAACGTTAATGTTTTTCGAAGGACATGCTACAACAGGCTTAACTAAGTAGCCATGCAACAAGTCATTCGACGCAGAATCATCACCAAGATTAGAGGTCATATCAAAATGATTAAGCATTGGCAGTTTCATAATAGTAACATGATTATCCAAAATAGATGGTGTGCTCAAATCAACAGGTAACTCAAGACATGATGTATTCAAATCTATTAGGCAAGCAACATCTTCATGTGAAGTTATGACATTCTCGAAAATTGGTTGTGTGATGAAACTACTGGATAGCTCAACACATGTTGCTTTTAAATCAGCGAGGTTCTCATGTGGAGGGGAAAGATCCATACCTTTGTCATTACCTTTTTGTGATGATAGATCAGATATTGGAGGAGTGCTTACGACAATTGATGTGGTTATGGTAGATCTCATAGTGGTTGAAGGAACAACCTTCTCAACTTGTGGTATTTGCACATTCCGCTTGTTCGTCTTCTGGGAAACACGTCTGTCGATTTCCTGTTCAGCTTTACAAGCAAGACGAAACAAACGATCCATAGGATAACACTTTTCATGAATTAGGATATCCTGAATGTCAGGGTTTAAACCTTCCCAAAATATGTCCATGAAATATTCTTCACTTTTCTCTAAAAGAGAATGCAAGAATGTAGTTTCTAAAGCATCATAATATTCTGAAACAGTTTTAGTACCTTGTTTTAAATTTTTTAATTTCCTAACCTTGTCACGAGTATAATAAGAGGGACCGAATTTATATCGCATAGCAAGTTTGAGATCATTCCAAGTATTAGGTATATAATCAGGATATAAACTACAATATTCATTCCACCAAATAGAAGCAAAATCTTTGAAAGCACTAATTGCAGTTTTTACTTTCTTATGCTCAAGAAAATTATGGGAAACAAATATATCATTTATTTCAAACTCCCACTCAATGTATAAATCAGGTCTTAGACGTCCATGAAAGTGTGGTATAGAAACAATAACCTGATCATGTGCATGCTTATGTGTGTTTACCTTTTGAAGTGACTGTTGTGTAGTTGTAGGTGGTGGCAAATCTCCAACTATATTTGCCGCCCAAGAAGATCTAACTCCAGAACCTGCCATGATTAGTAGAAAACAAGAAAAAAATCACAAGTATATGTCCCTATGAACTACTAGGATGTGGTGGTAAAACGCTCACAGGATAGCAAATATCAATGTCTTACTAGTTCTTACCATGCAGCAGGTGGTGATCGGCAACCAACGGTGTCAAAGAACTCCAAAGATTAAGTAGAGCGATTGCCAGGTGAATGCACGTATACACGATGTAGAAATATGTGTAGCTTGGAAGGCTTTAATATGGTGGAAAAAATATCAGCAATAATCAATTCAGAGATGCAAAATTGAATTAACGCTCAACGACGATACTGTGCTGGTCCTAGTCTAGACCGGACTAGAGACGCGAGCCTAGAACACTAATGTGGTCACGGCGTAGCACAACTAGCAGCAATGAATGATATGAAGTAGCTCTGAATAGCAAGATATAAGTGAAGATCATCAACAGAGCAAATATAATGGTGAAAATAGGCTCCAAATCAAGATACACCAATATTCTCGCTACAAGTTTCCTCTGAAATATATTTGCTAATTTTTTGATATTTTTCCTCCAATAGGGCACTGGCTTAAGCTTTCCGACGCAATAAGAATCACTCAATTTAGAGTTCGGATGAGGTGTCAAAAAAATTGAGAATCGTCCCGAAATCTGACAAAAACTGTGTTCGGACACTTTAGAGGTCAAAAAGTCCGTCTTAGAAGCCGATCTGGAGTTTCAAATAACACACTAGCTCCAAAACTAGTTAGAAGCGGCTCGGAAATATCTTTAATTTGAGTACTCGTGGAGCCAAAACGGACTTCGGATGACAAAGTTATGCCCGTTTTAGTGGACACTTCTCAAAACTGATTCCGACGAGATTTCAAATACGAGTTCAACTAGAGATAGATCCAAAATTTTTCTTTTTTTTTCTCTTTTTTCCTTTTTTCTTTCTGTTTTTCCTTTTTCTTTTTTTTCTCCTTTTTCAACTCCTTTTCTCTCTTTTTCTATGGTGGATGGTAGAAGTAGGCAGCGGATGGGATGATGGTGCAGCGGCGGCGGTGACTAACGTGAACAGAACACGAAACTCTAAAGGACTAGATACTAAGACCAGCAACTGAACACGACGATGCAACCGATAATTCAATAAAGCAAAGCACCGAAAAGAAAATTGTGAAGTCTCAGATTGGTTTGGATATGATGATCTAATCCTATTTTTATGGCTTTTTGTGTGGATAATAGGTGATAAAAAAACAGATCTAATATATGGATGTGGAATTCTCACCGAGCAACCTGAAAACTGATACCACTTGATAGAGGCGGGGTGTCCCGATCTTTCGATGAGATGATAACTACGATTTGATGGAGTCGACTTTGACGATCCGACTACGAACGTGCAACAACGTCGCGCCTTAGCAATCTCTAAACCAATCTCCGGAGGTTATTGACCACGTCGGAGCACGATCAACTTGACCACGAAGGTCTAGTGCCTGCAAGCAATCGAAGAACAAGCAAGAACTATGATAAAGCAATCTGAATATTGCGAATATGTAGATGAAGTATGAATAAAGTTGGGATTCCAAAAGCGGTCTTGATCTGGTCGTTGGACACAAACCGAGTACACGAAGATGCGGCAATCAGCTAAGCAGTCTTTTTAACTAAAAGAAATCCAAAGAAAAGCCCTAGGGGTTGATCTACTTATATAGGTGATATGGGGTGGCCCGATCTTCTCAGTAAGCGGAAGGTGTGATGAGGACATCCCTACTAATGTTACACCCATACCATCACCAACTACACATACTGGACCAGTTACTAGAGCACGTGCACGTCAACTAAATTATCAGGTACTTTCGTTTATTGCGAATCCTTCTATTGTTCATGAACATATGATGCTGCCTAAATTAGATACTTTTGTTTTGCTTATGAATGAAGGACCTAGCATGGACAAGAAGGATGGTCATTGGAGCGGGATCAAGAATGGAGAAGAAGGTGCGCGCGGGGGAAAGTACAGTGGAGCTTCCAGTGGGGATTTTCGCACGTTGAAGCCACCATAAGGCATGCATGAAGGCTTGGACGGAATACACGAGATGCCACTTCATTATTTTCGTCCAAGAGCAATTATAGGTGCTGCGTCACCTTAATATTGGGCTGGGCCCATGTAATTTCGAAATACCACATTATAGGCTGTTTTTAGAGTCCGTATGTGTGGGGAAACCGAGTTAGGGTTGTTTTCGGACCCCACCTCCAAGGGGTCACGAAAATCCCCTCTGTTCCCCCATATATACAGCCCTTAGGGCGTCGTTTAGACTTGGGTTTTTAATTAGATTAAAGTTAGCCATAGCCGCAACTTCGAGCTCTTCGTTTGTGTCATCCGACCAGGCCAAGACCTCATTGGAACCCCAACTTTCGTAATCATTCATCTTATATTCGCAATATCCAGATTGCAATTCTTAGTTCTTGCTTGTTCTTCGATTGCTTGCAGGAATTAGACCTTCGTGGTCAGGTTGATCGTGCATCCGCGGGATCAATAACCTCTCGGAGTTGGTTTAGCGATCGCTAAGGCGCAACGTCTTCGCACGTTCGTAGTCGGATCGTGAAAGTTGTCTCCACCATAATCGATCTACACCATCTCATCGAAACATCGGGACACCTTCGCCTCTATCACGGTGAATATGAGGGCGATGATAGATAACTTGTATGTAGCCAATGAACTCTCCTTGCTAGATCCCTGTTGCCAATGCGACAGCTCTCTACCCTTTGGATATTCACAACTTCACACACTTGCGCAACGTAGCCGTCGACCACGAGACGGTAATTTGCAATCTACTAATCCCCAGTGGAACAATAGATCACACAGAACTTGCAGTAGAAGAACTTCAGATCGATACGAATTGAAGTCTTAATGATTCAAGAGGAAAGCTTGAAGCTATTCTCAATATCTAGGGTTTATCTAAACGTGGTCTAACCCTAAAACTCGTGGGAGCTGGGTATTTATAAGCTAGGGGATACAAGAGCTGCAGCCCGTCTGATCTGCGCGTTGGCAGTTTCGGACGTCCGATGGGTTTCGGACGTCCGTCACGTCGGACGTCCGAAACGTGTCGGAAATCCGACTCTGGCGGTGAGGTGTCCTGAATTGAGAGTTCTTCTCGAGGACCTTCATGTCGGACGTCCGTCATATGTCGGACGTCCGATGCGTCGGACGTCCGAATCCTGTCGGAAATCCGGCTTCGGTTTGGGAGGTCTTCTGGATACGGAGGTCGCCATCCTTCTCGCTAATGTCGGACATCCGAAATGGGTCGGACGTCCGAAAGTTGGAGCATGTCTCATCTTCTCCTCCTTCTGGATCCTCGTCTTCGTCATGATTCCTGATTATGCAAACATACAAAGATTTAGGCAGTATAAAGTTCTCATTACATAATATATCAGAATCTATTAAGAGCGAGTTCACCTGTTGTTCTATCAACTTTGCACGAGCTCTTGTAATAGGTCCAATTCTGATTTCATCATCCTTCTTCTTTGTTGAATCAACTTGTTCTTCATGACGAACTGGAGATGTGTTGGTAGTAGGGATGTCCTCATCATCTCCCCCCCCTTCAAAAGGCGTCGACCTCGACGCTCCAAGGTCATCTCCCATGTATGGTGATAAATCAGCAATGTTGAAACTGTTGCTAGCGCCACCAAACTCGACAATGGGAATATCAATCGAGTAGGCATTGTCATTGATCTTGGCTAACACCTTGTAAGGACCAGCACCACGTGGCTTCAACTTGGAACCCCTCATCCCTGGAAATCTATCCTTGCGCAAATGTACCCAAACCATATCTCCAGGTTGAAAAAGAACTTGCTTCCGGGACTGGTTCCTCGCAGCAGCAACATTCTTGCCTTGCTTCTCAATAGCCTCTCGGGTCCTCTCATGGATCTTCTTTACATAATCTGCTCGTTTGGATGCCTCCATATTAACTCGTTCCTGCAATGGAAGAGGCAGCAAATCAAGAGGTGTAATAGGCTTAAAACCATAGACCACTTCAAAAGGACAAAGGTGAGTAGTAGTGTGTACTGCCCTGTTATAAGCAAATTCAACATGTGGCAAACACTCCTCCCATTCGCGCAGATTTTTCTTGATCATAGCTGATGAGGACATATCTACTAATGTTACACCCACATCTTCACCAACTACACATACTGGACCAGTTACTAGAGCACGCGCACGTCAACTAAATTATCAGGTACTTTCGTTTCTTGCGAATCCTTCTAATGTTCAGGAACATATGATGCTACCTAAATTAGATACTTTTGTTTGTCTTATGAATGAAGGACCTAGCATGGATAAGAAGGATGGTCATTGGAGCGGGATCAAGCATGGAGAAGGAGGTGTGCGCGAGGGAAAGGACAATGGAGCTTCCAGTGGTGATTTTCGCACTTTGAGGCCACCATAAGGCGTGCATGAAGACCTAGACGAGAGACACAAGACGCCACATTAATATTTTCGTCCAAGGGTTATTATAGGTGCTGCGTCACCTTATTATTGGGCCAGGCCCATGTAATTTCGAAATACACTTAATAGGCTATTTTTTAGAGTCCGTATGTGTGGGGAAACCGAGTTAGGGTTGTTTTCGGACCCCTCCTCCAAGGGGCCACGAAATTCCCCTCTGTTCCCCCATATATACAGCCCTTAGGGCGTCGTTTAGACTTGGGTTTTAATTAGATTTAAGTTAGCCATAGCCGCAACTTCGAGCTCTTCGTTTGTGTCATCCGACCAGGCCAAGACCTCATTGGAACCCCAACTTTCGTAATCATTCATCTTATATTCGCAATATCCAGATTGCAATTCTTAGTTCTTGCTTGTTCTTCGATTGCTTGCAGGAATTAGACCTTCGTGGTCAGGTTGATCGTGCATCCACGGGATCAATAACCTCTCGGAGTTGGTTTAGCGATCGCTAAGGCGCAACGTCTTCGCACGTTCGTAGTCGGATCGTGAAAGTCGTCTCCACCATAATCGATCTCCACCATCTCATCGAAACATCGGGACACCTTCGCCTCTATCAAGTGGTATCAGATTTCCAGGTTGCTCGGTGAGATTTACCAGTTTTCGTAGTCTAGATTGGTTCTGTTCTTCATACCTACAGTCCACGAAAAAGCCAAAAAAATTTTTAGGGTTAGATCATCACGTCCCAAAACAGTCCGAGCCTTTGTCCAGTTTTCTTTACAGTAGTTTGCTTTGTTGAATTTGCGGTTGCATCGTTGTGTCGAGTTGCTGATCTTAGCGTCTAGTTCCCTTAGAGTTTCGAGTTCTGATCACAGTTTGTCACACCGCCGCCGCACAGTAGTACACCGCCACGTTTCCGCCAATCCGAGTCCAGATACACCACCACGTTCCGCCAAGTCGAGTCCATATACAGCACCACGACCTACCAATCCGAGTTGACTTCCATCATCTGTTCGGTTTGTGATCTCTCCGTAGCCAGATTAGTTTTGAGTTGATTAGAGTCGGATTTCACCGATCTTTTGTCGTACGTAGAAGGAGGTGATTTCCAAAAAAAAAAAAAAAATTTCGGGGCACGCTTTCCAGAACAGTTTTTAGGCCAAAAATTTCGTGCCCATACGTTCCTTAGGTCCAGAAACTCATTTTGAGACGTTCGCCACCATAGTGATTTTTTCGCACTTTTTCAGCCACCGCAGTCCCGCATCGCAAAAAAAAAAAAAAAAAGAGAATTTTTTTTCCAGAGTGTACTTCTCAGTTGATTACGTGCCGCGCCGTGCTTTCGTTGGTGTTTTAGGCTCGCGTCTCTAGTACGGTCTAGCCTAGGATCAGCACAGTACCGACGTTGAGTGTTTATTCAACTTTGCATCTCTGTTTTGATTACTGTTGAGCTTTTTGCTACCATATTTGTCAAGCCTACCTACAGCTCCACATATATTCTACTTCGTGCGGTTGACACCTCCTGGCCATCGCTCTACCACATCTCTGAGAGTTTTGACCCGTTGGTTGTACATCACCACCTGCTGCTAGGTAAGAATCGGTAAGAACGAAAGAAAAGCTTGACAGATTTGTGCTTTCCACCACCCCACATCCCATTAGTAGAAGTAGGATCATATTTCTGTGTGTTTTCTATTTCTGCTAACCATGCCAGGATCCCATGATGAAGTGGCGCGGGATGCACCCGATTGGGAGAATATGACAAACAAAGCGTTACATGATAAATTTGCACAAATGATGTCTGAACAGGTGAATGACATCGAGAACAGATTTACAGAGGCGATTGATGGTGTGGAGAAGATGATCGACACCAAGCTCGACGCCAAGTTTACTGAGTTGCTCGCACGCCTACCTGCACAGCCTGCAGCCGCTCCAGCACAGCAACCGCCACCACGACGTGCACGGCGTATTCTGTTTCCGTGAAGACAAGCTGCTGGTGCTCCTGCGGCTGCTGCAGTTGCTGCTACTGCTGCTGCTTCTGACGTCGGCCAGGACGACAACTACGAGGGTGATTACGAGGAGGAGGTGGAACAGGAAGCGGCCTATGAGCAGCCAGCTGGGCGTCCACGTCCCAACATTCTCCACGGTCGACACCAACCACCCCCTCAGGTACGCGATGATGAACATGTGCCTAAACTTAAATTGAATCTTAAGCCGTTTGAGGGTAGATATATTCCTGATGCTTATCTTACTTGGGAGTTAGAAACTGAACAACGCTTTACATGTTTACAATATCCTGAGAATAGACGTGTTACTGCTGCTGTTTGTGAATTCACGGGTTTTGCATCTATTTGGTGGTCTGAACATTGTAGATTGCATGCTAATAATATTCCAGCTACTTGGGCTGCTTTAAAAGATGCTATGCGTACTCGCTGGGTTCCTCCTTATTATCAACGTGAATTGTTACAAAAATTACTCTTCGTTTGTGTCATCCGACCAGGCCAAGACCTCATTGGAACCCCAACTTTCGTTTGTGTCATCCGATCAGGCCAAGACCTCGTTGGAACCCCAACTTTCGTAATCATTCATCTTATATTCGCAATATCCAGATTGCAATTCTTAGTTCTTGCTTGTTCTTCGATTGCTTGCAGGAATTAGACCTTCGTGGTCAGGTTGATCGTGCATCCGCGGGATCAATAACCTCTCGGAGTTGGTTTAGCGATCGCTAAGGCGCAACGTCTTCGCACGTTCGTAGTCGGATCGTGAAAGTCGTCTCCACCATAATCGATCTCCACCATCTCATCGAAACATCGGGACACCTTCGCCTCTATAGCTCGCAATAATTGTGACAATGTTCTATTGACCACCTCCGTTTGACCATCAGTTTGGGGATGACATGTAGTACTGAACATCAACTTTGTTCCCAACTTTCCCCAAAGTGTCTTCCAGAAGTAGCTCACAAACTTTACATCCCTGTCAGAAACAATTGTTTTGGGCACTCCATGCAAGCGTACAATCTCCCTGAAAAACAGGTTAGCAACATGCGACGCATCGTCGCTCTTATGGCAAGCAATAAAATGTGCCATCTTGGAAAATCTATCCACTACCACAAATATACTATCATGACCATATTTAGTGCGTGGCAATCCTAACACAAAGTCCATACTAATATCTTCCCAAGGTGTGGTAGGAGACGATAGTGGAGTATACAAACCGTGAGGCTTCAGCTTCGACTTGGATGTGTTGCATACAATACAGCGTCGAACAAACCTGTCCACATCACGCCTCATCCTGGGCCAATAAAAATTATCAGCAAGCATGAGTAATGTCTTCTCACGCCCAAAGTGACCCATCAGTCTGCCTGCATGTGATTCCTGCAACAATAGCAAACGCACAGAAGATTCTGGAACACAAAGTTTGTTAGCTCGAAACAAAAATCTATCATGGATGTGGAACTTGTCACAAGCATTCCGAAGCAAACACAAACGATATGGTTCAGCAAAATCATGATCAGTTGCATATAAATCACACAAACTCTCTAATCCAGGAATTTTAACATCAAGATGTGTCAATAACATGTTCTTCCTAGATAGAGCATCAGCAACAACATTATCTTTTCCTTTCTTATATTTGATGATGTAAGGAAAAGACTCAATGAACTCAACCCACTTAGCTAAGCGTCTATGCAAATTAGATTGAGCTTTCAAATATTTCAAAGCTTCATGATCAGAATGTATGATAAATTCTTTTGGCCACAAATAATGTTGCCAAACCTCAAGAACTCTAACAAGTGCATACAATTCTTTATCATAAACAGGATAATTCAATCTAGCACCAGAAAGTTTCTCACTAAAATAAGCTATAGGTCTACCTTCTTGCATCAAAACACCACCAATGCCTATACCACTAGCATCACATTCAACTTCAAATTGCTTAGTAAAATCTGGTAACGTAAGTAAAGGTGCAGAAGTAAGCAAACGTTTCAACTCATCAAATGCAAGGTCTTGGGCAACGCCCCAAACAAAAGGCACACCTTTCTTAGTCAATTCATTCAACGGTGCAGCAATAGTACTAAAGTTTTTCACAAAACATCTATAAAACCCGGCAAGACCGTGAAAACTTCGTACTTGGCTAACATTCATGGGAGTAGGCCAATTTTGAATTGCTTCAATTTTAGAAGAATCTACTTCTACCCCATGCTTAGATACAACAAAACCAAAAAATATGACCTTATCTTTTGCAAATGTGCACTTCTCAAGATTAGCATATAATTTAGAATCACGCAACACTTGCAAAACTTGTCTAATATGATCAGCATGTTCAAATTCATTGCGGCTGTAAATAAGTATATCATCAAAATACACAACCACAAAATGTCCAATAAACTCCCGCAAAACATGGTTCATTAATCTCATGAAAGTACTAGGAGCATTAGTAAGACCAAAAGGCATAACTAACCACTCATATAAGCCGAACTTAGTTTTGAAAGAAGTTTTCCATTCATCCCCTTCTTTCATCCTAATTTGATGGTATCCACTACGCAAATCAATTTTAGAGAAAATAGCAGCACCACATAATTCATCAAGCATATCCTCTAAACGTGGAATGGGATGACGATAGCGAATAGTGATGTTATTAATAGCTCTACAATCTACACACATACGCCATGTACCATCTGTCTTAGGAACCAAAATAACAGGAACAACACAAGGGCTAAGGCTGACACGAATATACCCTTTATCCAGAAGCGCTTGTACTTGTTGCTGAATTTCCTTCGTCTCTTGGGGGTTTGTCCTATATGGTGCCCGGTTCGGAAGAGTTGCACCCGGTATAAGATCAATCTGGTGCTCAATACCACGCAAGGGTGGTAATCCTGCTGGAACCTCCGCCGGAAACACATCATCAAAATCCTGCAAAACAGTAGCCACACCAGGAGAAATAGGATGGTTATCATTAGAAACCAAAACCTCGCCTTTATACATGAGGACAAGAGGTGTATGGTTGTAGGATCCGCACTAAATTCTCGCATGTCTTCTTTGGTGGCTAATGTAAGCAAACTAGTCTCTCTCGCACTTGTCGTTATATTATCACTCACAGTTATTACATTGTTCTCTCGTGTTGTTTCTACATTCACCTCTACCGTCTGACGAGACTCATTCACAATTTGCTGTGGGGACATAGGATGGAGATTAACTTTCTTGCCCTTGAACTCCAAATGATATGTATTGGCTCGACCATTGTGTTGCACATGGCGATCATATAACCACGGCCGACCCAATAAGAGATGGCAAACTGTCATAGGCACCACATCAAAATTGACGGAATCCTTGTATGGGCCTATCTCAAAATTTACGCGCACCATGTGATTTACCTTCATCTCACCACTGTCACTCAACCATTGGAAATAATAAGGATGCGGGTGAGGTGAGTATTTCAGATTGAGCTTGGCACATAACTCCTTGCTTGCGAGGTTGCGGCAGCTACCTCCATCAATGATCACTTTGCAAGCTTTGTTGGGACCAACAAGTGCCTTGTGATAGAGGCGGGGTGTCCCGATCTTTCGATGAGATGATAACTACGATTTGATGGAGTCGACTTTGACGATCTGACTACAAACGTGCAACGACGTTGCGCCTTAGCAATCGCTAAACCAATCTCCTGAAGGTTATTGACCACGCCGGAGCACGATCAACCTGACCACGAAGGTCTAGTGCCTGCAAGTAATCGGAGAACAAGCAAGAACTATGATAAAGCAATCTGAATATTGCGAATATGTAGATGAAGTATGAATAAAGTTGGGATTCCAAAAGCGGTCTTGATCTGGTCGTTGGACACAAACCGAGTACACGAAGATGCAGCAATTAGCTAAGCAGTCTTTTTAACTAAAAGAAATCCAAAGAAAAACCCTAGGGGTTGATCTACTTATATAGGACTAAAGGGTGGAGGCCAAGGGGGTGGAAGGACGTCCCAAGGAGTCCTAAAACTAAACCTAGGTCGTACAAGGCACTTGGGCCCATGTGGAGGTGATGCAACACCTATTGAGTTGGACTTTGATTCGGATTCTGCTGCTGGGTCGCACCGTTTTCGCAATATCTCCACGCTCCGAAGGAATTTGAAGGTGAAACCAATTGCGTTGGAAACTAGACGAGATAAGCTATCACCAGAAAAAAGAATCACCCAATTTGAAGTTCGTATGTAGAAACGGCGGCTGTTTGAAGTTGGGTATATCTCTGCAGTCCGAATCTGAGTCCATGACGTGAAAGACTTGGTCTCTATCTTCTCTTGGGCCAAAAGTGACGTGAAATAACTTCTTGTACAGCACACAATCATGCCCCTTTGTATTGACTTCATTTCTTGATCAAATATAGAGGAATTAATGGTCATATCCATGATAATTATGTCCTCGTCATCTTCATGCTTGAACATGCTCCAATGCTCATCCTTCTTGTCCATGCTAGGTCCTTCATTTGTCAGCAACAGAAATATATCGACGTTAGGCAGCATCATATTCACATGAACATTAGAAACATTACCAAGAAGCAAAAGTACCTGATAATTTAATTGGTGTGCACGATCTCTAGTAATTGCTCCAGTAGGTATATTAGCAGGGGTTGTGGCTGTAACTATGGTAGTCATGTCCTCATCATCCTCCCCTTCTTGAAAATAAAGCCGTCCCCGGCGTTTCTTAATCTGAAATGTGGCTAACAAAAGAGACAAGGTGTACATGTTGTATATATATATGTCATCTATTCTTACTTCCCTTAGTTTTTGGACATGTAACACATGTATATATGAGTAACTTTCGTATGTCGTGAAATATAAACATATATGATCATCACTATACATAAACGACATGAAAGTATTGCAACTCAGTTTGCATATATAAGTGAAGCTCTTATTCATATCTAAAGATGTACAATGCTCATCATTAAATCATCCCAATACCGGTGAAGAAACGTTAATGTTTTTCGAAGGACATGCTACAACAGGCTTAACTAAGTAGTCATGCAACAAGTCATTCGACGCAGAATCATCACCAAGATTAGAGGTCATATCAAAATGATTAAGCATTGGCAGTTTCATAATAGTAACATGATTATCCAAAATAGATGGTGTGCTCAAATCAACAGGTAACTCAAGACATGATGTATTCAAGTCTATTAGGCAAGCAACATCTTCATGTGAAGTTATGACATTCTCGAAAATTGGTTGTGTGATGAAACTACTGGATAGCTCAACACATGTTGCTTTTAAATCAACAAGGTTCTCATGTGGAGGGGAAAGATCCATACCTTTTTCATTACCTTTTTGTGATGATAGATCAGATATTGGAGGAGTGCTTACGACAATTGATGTGGTTATGGTAGTGCTCATAGTGGTTGAAGGAACAACCTTCTCAACTTGTGGTATTTGCACATTCCGCTTGTTCGTCTTCTGGGCAACACGTCTGTCGATTTCCTGTTCACCTTTACAAGCAAGACGAAACAAACGATCCATAGGATAACACTTTTCATGAATTAGGATATCCTGAATGTCACGGTTTAAACCTTCCCAAAATATGTCCATGAAATATTCTTCACTTTCCTCTAAAAGAGAATGCAAGAATGTAGTTTCTAAAGCATCATAATATTCTGAAACAGTTTTAGTACCTTGTTTTAAATTTTTTAATTTCCTAACCTTGTCACGAGTATAATAAGAGGGAACGAATCTATATCGCATAGCAAGTTTGAGATCATTCCAAGTATTAGGTATATAATCAGGATATAAACTACAATATTCATTCCACCAAATAGAAGCAAAATCCTTGAAAGCACTAATTGCAGTTTTTACTTTCTTATGCTCAAGAAAATTATGGGAAACAAATATATCATTTATTTCAAACTCCCACTCAATGTATAAATCAGGTCTTAGACGTCCATGAAAGTGTGGTATAGAAACAATAACCTGATCATGTGCATGCTTATGTGTGTTTACCTTTTACAGTGGCACGCTTTCCAGAGCAGTTTTTAGGCCAAAAATTTCGGGGGTAAATTTTTTTTTCGCCCATACGTTCCTTAGGTCCAGAAACTCATTTTGAGACGTTCGCCACCATAGTGATTTTTTCGCACTTTTTCAGCCACCGCAGTCCCGCATCGCAAAAAAAAAAAAGAGCAAAAAAAAAAAAAAGAGAGAGAAATTTTTTTTCAGAGTGTGCTTCTCAGTTGTTTACGTGCCGCGCCGTGCTTTCGTTAGTGTTTTAGGCTCGCGTCTGTAGTACGGTCTAGCCTAGGATCAGCACAGTACCGACGTTGAGTGTTTATTCAGCTTTGCATCTCTGTTTTGATTACTGTTGAGCTTTTGCTACCATACTTGTCAGCCTTCCTACAGCTCCACATATATTCTACATCGTGCGTTTGACCCCTCCTGGCCATCGCTCCACCATATCTCTGAGAGTTTTGACCCGTTGGTTGTACATCACCACCTGCTGCTAGGTAAGAATCGGTAAGAACGAAAGAAAAGCTTGACGGATTTGTGCTTTCCACCATCCCACATCCCATTAGTAGAAGTAGGATCATATTCCTGTGTGTTTTCTATTTCTGCTAACCATGCCAGGATCACATGATGAAGTGGCGCGGGATGCACCCGATTGGGAGAACATGACAAACAAGGAGCTACATGATAAATTTGCACAAATGATGTCTGAACAGGTGAATGACATCGAGACCAGATTTACAGAGGCAATTGATGGCGTGGAAAAGATGATCGACACCAAGCTCGACGCCAAGTTTACTGAGTTGATCGGACGCCTACCTACACAGCCTGCTGCCGCTCCAGCACAGCCACAGCCACCGCCACTACCACGTGCACGACGTATTCTGTTTCCGAGAGGACAAGCTGCTGGTATTGGTGCTCCTGCTGCTGCTGCAGTACCTGCTGCTGCTACTTCTGACGTCGGCCAGGACGACAACTACGAGGGTGATTACGAGGAGGAGGTGGAACAGGAAGCGGCCTATGAACAGCCAGCTGGACGTCCACGTCCCAACATTCGACACGGTCGACACCAACCACCCCCTCAGGTACGCGATGATGAACATGTGCCTAAACTTAAATTGAATCTTAAGCCGTTTGAGGGTAGATATATTCCTGATGTTTATCTTACTTGGGAGTTAGAAACTGAACAACGCTTTACATGTTTACAATATCCTGAGAATAGACGTGTTACTGCTGCAGTTTGTGAATTCACGGGATTTGCATCTATGTGGTGGTCTGAACATTGTAGATTGCATGCTAATAATATTCCAACTACTTGGGCTGCTTTAAAAGATGCTATGCGTACTCGCTGGGTTCCTCCTTATTATCAACGTGAATTGTTACAAAAATTACAGCGTTTGAGACAAGGAAAAAATTCTGTAGAGGAATATTATCAAGAATTACAAACTGGATTGATTAGATGTGGCCTAGTAGAGGATAATGAAGCTATGCTTGCACGTTTTATGGGTGGTTTAAACAGGGAGATACAAACTATTCTAGAATACAAGGACTTTGCTACTATCACTCGTTTGTTTCATCTTGCTTGTAAAGCTGAACGTGAAGTGCAGGATCGACAGGCCGCTACGAGACCTAACTTTTCTGCAGGACGAAATACATCATGGACATCGCGTGGAGCTTCTACATCCACACGTCCTGCTGCACCACCATCTACTTCAGCCGCTCATTCTTACAGGGAGCCACCAAAACAGCCAGCGCCACCATTCAAGTGTGCACAGAGTGGTCCAGCGCCGAGTTCTTCTTCATCCATGGCTTCCACAGGGCAAACACGAGATCGTGATATTAAATGTCGCAGGTGCCAAGGTGGAGGTCACTTCGCAAAAGACTGTCCCTCCAAGCGTGTGATGACTATTACGGCGGATGGTGGGTATGAGTCAGCGAGTGACTATGATGAGGAGACTTTAGTTCTCATTGCTCATGAGGAACAGGGTGCCCATGATGATGCTCATGATATAGAGTATATGGCTCCTGATGATGCAGATAAATATGCTAGTTTGGTTGCTCAACGTGTGTTAAGTGTGCAGGTAACGAAGGCCGAGAAAACCAGAGGCATAATTTGTTCCACACAAAGGGAGTGGTGAAAGAACGTTCGGTTCGCATCATCATTGACGGAGGGAGTTGCAACAACTTGGCGAGCATGGAGTTGGTGGAGAAGCTATCTCTCACCACAAGACCACACCCCCATCCGTACTATATTCAATGGTTTAACAATAGTGGTAAGATTAAGGTAACGCGTTCTGTTCGTGTGCACTTTAGCATTGCTGCATATGCTGATTATGTTGATTGTGATGTGGTACCCATGCAAGCATGCTCTCTTTTACTTGGTAGACCATGGCAATTTGATAGGAATGCTGTACACCATGGTAGGACAAATCAGTTTACTCTGGTTCATCAGGATAAAACTATTGCTTTACTTCCTATGTCTCCTGAACAAATTGTGAAAGATGATCTTGCTAGAGCTAGTAAAGCTAAACAGGAGAAAAATAAGAGTGAGAATGAGATAGCAGCTAAAGAATTTGAGCAACAACATAAGACTAATAGCAAATCTTCTTCTGCTGTTTCTAATGAAATTAAATTGACTAGTCCAACTTTGCTTGCTACTAAGGTTGATATTTCGGATTTGGATGTTAGTCAATATGTGTGCTATGCTTTTGTGTGCAAAGAAGCTTTGTTTTCATTTGAAGAATTGCCTCCTTCTTTGTCTCCTGTTGTCACTGACCTTTTGCAGGAGTTTATTGACGACTTTCCACAAGACGTACCACCGGGATTACCACCTATTCGAGGGATTGAGCATCAGATTGACTTAATTCCCGGTGCTTCGCTGCCCAACCGTGCGCCATACCGTACCAATCCGGAGGAGACGAAGGAGATTCAGCGTCAAGTACAAGAGCTACTCGACAAAGGTTACATACGTGAATCCCTTAGTCCTTGTGCTGTTCCTGTTATATTAGTGCCTAAAAAGGATGGAACTTGGCGTATGCGTGTTGATTGTAGAGCCATTAATAATATTACTATTCGTTATCGTCATCCTATTCCTAGGTTAGATGATATGCTTGATGAATTAAGTGGCTCTACCATGTTTTCCAAAGTTGATTTGCGTAGTGGATACCATCAAATTCGCATGAAATTAGGGGATGAATGGAAAACGACATTTAAAACTAAGTTTGGATTATATGAGTGGTTAGTCATGCCTTTTGGGTTAACTAATGCACCTAGCACTTTCATGAGATTAATGAACGAGGTTTTACGTGCTTTCATTGGACGATTTGTGGTAGTCTATTTTGATGATATACTGATTTATAGCAAATCTTTGGAGGAACATTTGGATCATTTACGTGTTGTTTTTATTGCTCTACGTAATGCACGTTTGTTTGGTAACCTTGGGAAGTGCACCTTTTGCACCGACCGAGTATCGTTTCTTGCCTATGTTGTTACTCCGCAGGGAATTGAAGTTGATAAAGCCAAGATCGAGGCGATTGAGAGTTGGCCGCAGCCCAAAACGGTCACACAAGTGAGAAGTTTTCTTGGCCTCGCTGGATTCTATAAGCGTTTTGTGAGAGATTTCAGCACCATTGCTGCACCTCTCAATGAGCTTACACGCAAGGATGTGCCTTTTACTTGGGGTACCGCACAGGAAGAAGCCTTCACGGTATTGAAAGATAAGTTAACACATGCTCCTTTGCTCCAACTTCCTGATTTTAATAAGACTTTTGAGCTTGAATGCGATGCTAGTGGGATTGGTTTGGGAGGTGTGTTATTACAAGATGCTAAACCTGTTGCATACTTTTCTGAAAAATTGAGTGGGCCTAGTCTGAACTATTCTACTTATGATAAGGAATTATATGCTCTTGTTCGGACATTAGAAACTTGGCAACATTATTTATGGCCCAAAGAATTTGTTATACATTCTGATCATGAATCTTTGAAACACATAAGAAGCCAAGCAAAACTTAATCGTAGACATGCTAAGTGGGTTGAATTTATTGAGACTTTCCCTTATGTCATTAAACACAAGAAGGGGAAAGATAATATTATTGCTGATGCTTTGTCTCGTCGTTATACTATGCTTTCACAACTTGACTTCAAGATATTCGGTTTAGAGACACTCAAAGATCAATATGTACATGATGCGGAATTTAAAGATGTATTGCAGAATTGTAGAGAGGGTAGAACTTGGAACAAGTTTGTGCTTAATGATGGTTTTGTGTTCCGTTCTAACAAGCTATGCATTCCAGCTAGCTCTATTCGTCTTTTGTTGTTGCAGGAGGCGCATGGAGGAGGATTAATGGGACACTTTGGCGTGAAGAAGACGGAGGACGTACTTGCTACACATTTCTTTTGGCCAAAGATGAGACGGGATGTTGAGCGTTTTGTTGCTCGCTGCACTACATGTCAAAAAGCTAAGTCACGACTCAATCCTCATGGTTTATACATGCCTTTACCTGTACCTAGTGTTCCGTGGGAGGACATATCCATGGATTTTGTTTTAGGCTTGCCTCGAACAACGAAGGGGAGGGATAGCATATTTGTTGTCGTGCATAGATTTTCTAAGATGGCACATTTTATACCATGTCATAAAAGCGATGATGCTGCTAATGTTGCTGATTTATTCTTTCGTGAGATTATTCGCTTACATGGTGTGCCCAATACTATTGTCTCGGATCGTGATACTAAGTTTCTTAGCCATTTTTGGAGATGCTTATGGGCTAAGTTGGGGACTAAACTACTTTTTAGTAGTACTTGTCATCCCCAAACTGATGGACAAACTGAAGTAGTCAATAGGACTTTGTCTACTATGCTTAGGGCTGTTTTAAAGAGTAACCTGAAAATGTGGGAAGAATGTTTACCTCATATTGAATTTGCTTATAATCGTTCATTTCATTCTACCACTAAAATGTGCCCTTTTGAGATTGTTTATGGTTTTCTACCTCGTGCACCTATTGATTTGCTGCCTCTTCCATCTTCGGAGAAGGTTAATATTGATGCTAAGCAACGTGCTGAATTGATATTAAAAATGCATGAGTTAACTAAAGAAAACATTGAGAAAATGAATGCTAGATACAAGCTGGCTGGTGATAAGGGTAGAAAGCATGTTGTGTTTGAACCAGGAGATCTTGTTTGGTTACATCTACGTAAAGATAGGTTTCCTGATTTGCGCAAGTCTAAGTTAATGCCACGAGCTGATGGTCCCTTTAAGGTGTTACAGAAAATTAATGATAATGCATATAAACTTGAGCTACCTGCAGATTTTGGGGTTAGTCCCACATTTAACATTGCAGATTTGAAACCTTATTTGGGAGAAGATGATGAGCTTCCGTCGAGGAAGACTTCAATTCAAGAAGGGGAGGATGATGAGGACATCTCTACTAATGTTACACCCACATCTTCACCAACTACACATACTGGACCAGTTACTAGAGCACGCGCACGTCAACTAAATTATCAGGTACTTTCGTTTCTTGCGAATCCTTCTAATGTTCAGGAACATATGATGCTGCCTAAATTAGATACTTTTGTTTGTCTTATGAATGAAGGACCTAGCATGGATAAGAAGGATGGTAATTGGAGCGGGATCAAGCATGGAGAAGGACGTGTGCGCGAGGGAAAGGACAATGGAGCTTCCAGTGGTGATTTTCGCACTTTGAGGCCACCATAAGGCGTGCATGAAGACCTGGACGAGAGACACAAGACGCCACATTAATATTTTCGTCCAAGGGTTATTATAGGTACTGCGTCACCTTATTATTGGGCCAGGCCCATGTAATTTCGAAATACACTTAATAGGCTATTTTTTAGAGTCCGTATGTGTGGGGAAACCGAGTTAGGGTTGTTTTCGGACCCCTCCTCCAAGGGGCCACGAAATTCCCCTCTGTTCCCCCATATATACAGCCCTTAAGGCGTCGTTTAGACTTGGGTTTTAATTAGATTTAAGTTAGCCATAGCCGCAACTTCGAGTTCTTCGTTTGTGTCATCCGACCAGGCCAAGACCGCATTGGAACCCCAACTTCTGTTAATCTTTCATCTTATATTCGCAATATCCAGATTGCAATTCTTAGTTCTTGCTTGTTCTTCGATTGCTTGCAGGAATTGACCTTCGTGGTCAGGTTGACCGTGCATCCGCGGGATCAATAACCTCTCGGAGTTGGTTTAGCGATCGCTAAGGCGCAACGTCTTCGCACGTTCGTAGTCGGGTCGTGAAAGTCTACTCCACCAAAATCGATCTCCATCATCTCATCGAAACATCGGGACACCTTCGCCTCTATCAAGTGGTATCAAGACGCGAGACCGGACTAGAGACGCGAGCCTAGAACACTAATGTGGTCACGGCGTAGCACAACTAGCAGCAATGAATGATATGAAGTAGCTCTGAATAGCAAGATATAAGTGAAGATCATCAACAGAGCAAAGATAATGGTGAAAATAGGCTCCAAATCAAGATACACCAATATTCTTGCTACAACTTTCCTCTGAAATATATTTGCTAATTTTTTTGATATTTTTCCTCCAATAGGGCACTGACTTAAGCTTCCCGACGCAATAAGAATCACTCAATTTAGAGTTCGGATGAGGTGTCAAAAAAATTGAGAATCAGCCCAAAATCTGCCAAAAACTGTGTTCGGAAACTTTAGAGGTCAAAAAGTATGTCTTAGAAGCAGATCTGGAGTTTCAAATAACACACTTGCTCCAGAACTATTTAGAAGCGGCTCGGAAATATCTTTAATTTGAGTATACGTGGAGCCAAAACGGACTTCGGATGACAAAGTTATGCCCGTTATAGTGGACACTGCTCAAAACTGATTCCGACGAGATTTCAAATAAGAGTTCAACTAGAGATAGATCCGAAATTTTTCTTCTTTTTTCTCTTTTTTCCTTTTTTCTTTCTTTTTTTCCTTTTTCTTTTTTTCTCTCTCTTTTTCAACTCTTTTTCTCTCTTTTTCTATGGTGGTTGGTAGAAGTAGGCAGCGGATGGGATGATGGTGCAGCGGCGGCGGTGACTAACGTGAACAGAACTCGAAACTCTAAAGGACTAGATACTAAGTGATATGGGGAGGCCCGATCTTCTCAGTAAGCGAACGGTGAATATGAGGGCGATGATAGATAACTTGTGGGTAGCCGATGAACTCTCCTTGCTAGATCCCTGTTGCCAATGCGACAGCTCTCTACCCTTTGGATATCCACAACTTCACACACTTGCGCAACGTAGCCGTCGACCACGAGACGGTAATTTGCAATCTACTAATCCCCAGTGGAACAATAGATCACACAGAACTTGCAGTAGAAGAACTTCAGATCGATACGAATTGAAGTCTTAATGATTAAAGAGGAAAGCTTGAAGCTATTCTCAATATCTAGGGTTTATCTAAACGTGGTCTGACCCTAAAACTCGTGGGAGCTAGGTATTTATAAGCTAGGGGATTACAAGGGCCGCAGCCCGGCTGATTTCAGATCTGCGCGCGGTTTTCGGACGTCCGATGTGTTTCGGACGTCCGTCACGTCGGACGTCCGAAACGTTTCAGAAATCCGACTCTGGCGGTGAGGTATCCTGGATTGGGGGTTCTTCTTGAAGAGCTTCATGTCGGACATCCGTCATTCGTCGGACGTCCGATGCGTCGGACGTCCGAAACCTTTTCAGAAATCCGTCTTCGGTTTTAGAGATCTTCTGGTTACAGAGGTCGTCATCCGTCTCGCTGATGTCGGACGTCCGACCACTTTCGGACGTCCGTCGTATCGGATGTCCGAACTTCAACGGATATCCGTCTTCGTTTTGGAAGTGTTCTGTATAGACGGAAACATCGTCTTCATCCAATGTCGGACGTCCGAATTGGGTCGGACGTCCGAAGTCCTTCTGCCTGATTTCTTCTCTTTGAAACCGAACTTCGCCTCCTTGAGCCTTGCCTTCATCATGGTACCTGATCATGCAAACATACAAAGACTTAGGTAGTATAAAGTTCTCATTACATAAAATATCAGAATCTATTAAGAGCGAGTTCACCTGTTGTTCTATCAACTTTGCACGAGCTCTTGTAATAGGTCCAATTCTGATTTCATCATCCTTCTTCTTTGTTGAATCAACTTGTTCTTCATGACGAACTGGAGATGTGTTGGTAGTAGGGATGTCCTCATCATCCCCCCCCCCTTCAAAAGGCGTCGACCTCGACGCTCCAAGGTCATCTCCCATGTATGGTGATAAATCAGCAACGTTGAAACTGTTGCTAGCGCCACCAAACTCAGCAATGGGAATATCAATCGAGTAGGCATTGTCATTGATCTTGGCTAACACCTTGTAAGGACCAGCACCACGTGGCTTCAACTTGGAATTCCTCATCCCTGGAAATCTATCCTTGCGCAAATGTACCCAAACCATATCTCCAGGTTGAAATAAAACTTGCTTCCGTGACTGGTTCCTTGCAGCAGCAACATTCTGGCCTTGCTTCTCAATAGCCTCTCGGGTCTTCTCATGGATCTTCTTCACATAATCTGCTCGTTTGGAGGCCTCCATATTAACACGTTCCTGCAATGGAAGAGGAAACAAATCAAGAGGTGTAATAGGCTTAAAACCATATACCACTTCAAAAGTACAAAGGTGAGTAGTAGTGTGTACTGCCCTGTTATAAGCAAATTCAACATGTGGCAAACACTCCTCCCATTCGCGCAGATTTTTCTTGATCATAGCTCGCAATAATAGTGACAATGTTCTATTGACCACCTCCGTTTGACCATCAGTTTGGGGATGACATGTAGTACTGAACATCAACTTTGTTCCCAACTTTCCCCAAAATGTCTTCCAGAAGTAGCTCACAAACTTTACATCCCTGTCAGAAACAATTGTCTTGGGCATTCCATGCAAGCGTACAATCTCCCTAAAAAACAGGTTAGCAACATGCGACGCATCGTCGCTCTTATGGCAAGCAATAAAATGTGCCATCTTGGAAAATCTATCCACTACCACAAATATACTATCATGACCATATTTAGTGCGTGGCAATCCTAACACAAATTCCATACTAATATCTTCCCAAGGTGTGGTAGGAGCCGATAGTGGAGTATACAAACCGTGAGGCTTCAGCTTGGACTTGGATGTGTTGCATACAATGCAGCGTCGAACAAACCTCTCCACATCACGCCTCATCCTGGGCCAATAAAAATTATCAGCAAGCATGAGTAATGTCTTCTCACGCCCAAAGTGACCCATCAGTCCTCCTGCATGTGATTCCTGCAACAATAGCAAACGCACAGAAGATTCTGGAACACAAAGTTTGTTAGCTCGAAACAAAAATCTATCATGGATGTGGAACTTGTCACAAGCATTCCGAAGCAAACACAAACGATATGGTTCAGCAAAATCATGATCATTTGCATATAAATCACACAAACTCTCTAAACCAGGAATTTTAACATCAAGATGTGTCAATAACATATTCTTCCTAGAGAGAGCATCAGCAACAACATTATCTTTCCCTTTCTTATATTTGATGATGTAGGGAAAAGACTCAATGAACTCAACCCACTTAGCTAAGCGTCTATGCAAATTAGATTGAACTTTCAGATATTTCAAAGCTTCATGATCAGAATGTATGATAAATTCTTTTGGCCACAAATAATGTTGCCAAACCTCAAGAACTCTAACAAGTGCATACAATTCTTTATCATAAACAGGATAGTTCAATCTAGCACCAGAAAGCTTCTCACTAAAATAAGCTATAGGTCTACCTTCTTGCATCAAAACACCACCAATGCCTATACCACTAGCATCACATTCAACTTCAAATTGCTTAGTAAAATCTGGTAATGCAAGGACTGGTGCAGAAGTAAGCAATCGTTTCAACTCATCAAATGCAAGGTCTTGGGCAACGCCCCACACAAAAGGCACACCTTTCTTAGTCAATTCATTCAACGGTGCAGCAATAGTACTAAAGTTTTTCACAAAACGGCGATAAAAACCAGCAAGACCGTGAAAACTTCGTACTTGACTAACAGTCATGGGAGTAGGCCAATTTTGAATTGCTTCAATTTTAGAAAAATCTACTTCTACCCCATGCTTAGATACAACAAATCCCAAAAAGATGACCTTATCTTTTGCAAAAGTGCACTTCTCAAGATTAGCATATAACTTAGAATCACGCAACACTTGCAAAACTTGTCTAATATGATCAGCATGGTCAAATTCATTGTGTCTGTAAATAAGTATATCATCAAAATACACAACCACAAAACGTCCAATAAACTCCCTCAAAACATGGTTCATTAATCGCATGAAAGTACTAGGAGCATTAGTAAGACCAAAAGGCATAACTAACCACTCATATAAGCCGAACTTAGTTTTGAAAGCAGTTTTCCATTCATCCCCTTCTTTCATCCTAATTTGATGGTATCCACTACGCAAGTCAATTTTAGAGAAAATAGCAGCACCACACAATTCATCAAGCATATCCTCTAAACGTGGAATAGGATGACGATAGCGAATAGTGATGTTATTAATAGCTCTACAATCTACACACATACGCCATGTACCATCTTTCTTAGGAACCAAAATAACAGGAACAACACAAGGGCTAAGGCTGACACGAATATACCCTTTATCCAGAAGCGCTTGTACTTGTTGCTGAATTTCCTTCGTCTCTTGGGGGTTTGTCCTGTATGGTGCCCGGTTAGGAAGAGTTGCACCCGGTATAAGATCAATTTGATGCTCAATACCACGCAAGGGTGGTAATCCCGCTGGAACCTCCGCCGGAAACACATCCTCAAAATCCTGCAAAACAGTAGCCACACCAGGAAAAATAGAATGGTTATCATTAGAAACCAAAACCTCGCCTTTATACATGAGGACAAGAGGTATGGCTGTAGGATCCTCACTAAATTCTCTCATGTCTTCTTTGGTGGCTAATGTAAGCAAACTAGTCTCTCTCACACTTTTCGTTATATTATCACTCACAGCTATGACATTGTTTTCTCGTGTTAGTTCTACATTCACCTCTACCTTCTGACGAGACTCATTCACAATTTGCTGTGGGGACATAGGATGGAGATTAACTTTCTTGCCCTTGAATTCCAAATGATATGTATTGGCTCGGCCATTGTGTTGCACATGACGATCATATAACCACGACCGACCCAATAAGAGATGGCAAACTGTCATAGGCACCACATCAAAATCGACGGAATCCTTGTATGGGCCTATCTCAAAATTTACGCGCACCATGTGATTTACCTTCATCTCACCACTGTCACTCAACCATTGGACATAATAAGGATTCGGGTGAGGTGAGTATTTCAGATTGAGCTTGGCACATAACTCCTTGCTTGCGAGGTTGCAGCAGCTACCTCCATCAATGATCACTTTGCAAGCTTTGTTGGGACCAACAAGTGCCTTGGTTTGGAACAAATTACAGCGCTGAGAATCAACATGTGGCTGCACTGTAAGAGCACGTTGTAACACAACAATGGTAGGAGCATGCGACGAAAACGCATCCATGCCTTCTTCACTATGATATCCTTCGTCATCGAAAGCGGAAGGATCTTCATCATCACCAGTTTCATACTCGCCGGTTTCTTGATTCACAAACATGACCTTTCTGTTCGGGCAATCTCTCTTGAAGTGACCCGGATTACCGCAAGCATGACAAGTGATCTCGCGATTGCGAGTTGTAGACATGTTGGAACCTGCACTAGTGGCAGGGGCAGCTGGCTTCTTGGCCAGAGAACCATTGGAGGATGGCTTGGAGACTGAAGAAGAAGCTCGAGTATTGGCACCATAATTCTCCATAGGCGCGGATGTCCTTGGAGAAAATCTGCTCGAGGTAGAGTATCTGGACTTCAGTTGTGCCTCTTCTGCAAGCTGGGATTCAGCCTCCCTTGCAAGATGCAATAGATCATTCATATTATAGTATTGGTGATGCCGCACAATACTCTTGATATTAAATTTCAGCCCATGGAGAAAACGTTGCATAGTCATCTCAACTTCTTCACGAACTCGTGCACGTTGCAGCAACATCTCCATCTCCATATAGTATGCATCAACGGACATAGTACCTTGTTTCAATTGTTGCAATTTATCAAAAATTGTCCGTAAGTAATTTGTGGGAACAAACCGAGCTTTCATGGTCGCCTTCATGTCACGCCATGTACGAATAGGCTGGCCATTGGTTTCTTGTATCTCGGTCAATACACTCTCCCACCAACGCAAAGCATAACCGTCAAACTCGGACGAAGCAATCTTGATCTTCTTATCCTCCGGATAATCATGCAAACGCCATAGTTTTTCCATCTTAAGCTCCCAGGTGAGGTACTCTTCCACATCCGTGGAACCTTCAAATTTGGGGATGTTAAATTTGGGTTTGCTCAAGACATCTTCTTCCTGAATGGGAATACGGCGCGCACCAAGACCTAGTGGAGGTTGGCGAACCGGCCCTTGAAGACCACGGCCACGGCCGTGATTGCCCCGCAAATCAGCATTGTCACCATGGACACTACCATCATCTTCCTGAGCGTCAGGTTGGCGTTGTACCATAGCTGCTTGTATGCCTGTGACAGATGTTGTCATTTGTACCATAGCGGCTTGTATAGCAGCAAGTTGTTGTTGTATAGTGGTGACTGTAGCTTCAGTCGCGTCCACTTTCAGTTGGACCGCTTGAACATTTGTATCAATCGCATCAGCGGATTTAGTAAACATCCCAGTCAAGTGATCACGGAGACCTTCATATGCCTCCCATGTAACTGGTGCATCCTTGTCCTGTTTCTGCATCACATCAAAACCACTTGGAGACATGATTAGTAGGTTAGTTCACTAAATCAAAATCTTTTGGTGGACACTCACAACTCACTCAAAACTGACAAGAAAAGGTGAATCTTACCGTTCCAAAGTGAATAGTAATGCGTACCCGTTCGGATGGAGGACTAGTGCACGGATGTGATGAAGTGAATACCCGAGTAAAAGAGTGAACACACGACAAAGCAGGATATATGTGGTGGAGCTATAGGTATGGCACCCTAACTACACCGAAGTCAAGTCCTAGTGCTGATCGTGTGATACAAACCCAAAGAAAAATTCACACGGTGGAGACAAAACGAAATACAGGCCTCTCAAAAGATCACCACTATGATATGTCTTTGCTAACACTTGTATATCTCTTTGCACTCTTTTATAACTCTTTTTGATCACACTTCTTTCTCTCTGTTTTTTTTTTGAATCTTTTCGCTTTTTCTCTTTTTTTTTTGATTTTTCTGACACTATTCCAAACTGGACGAAATTGCTACAGTACTGCTACAGTGATTTTGCTTTTGCTACAGTAACTTTTCTCTTGAGGCCACAATATGTCGCACCGCGGAGAAATTTTCGGGAAAAACACACGAAACAGCAAACTAAAACAATGACTTTGATGCAATCTAAGTTATGGCAAAACTAGAAACCCTAATATTTTTGTATGGCTTTTGCTGGATAGGACGAAAATAAAAACAATCTAATAGATGGATTTGGTGGATGCTTACCGAGGGAACACTGGAAATCTGATACCAAGATGATATGGGGAGGCCTCATCTTCTCAGTAAGCGAACGGTGAATATGAGGGCGATGATAGATAACTTGTGGGTAGCCGATGAACTCTCCTTGCTAGATCCCCGTTGCCAATGCGACAGCTCTCTACCCTTTGGATATTCACAACTTCACACATTTGCGCAACGTAGCCGTCGACCACGAGACGGTAATTTGCAATCTACTAATCCCCAGTGGAACAATTGATGAGGACATCCCTACTAATGTTACACCCATACCATCACCAACTACACATACTGGACCAGTTACTAGAGCACGTGCACGTCAACTAAATTATCAGGTACTTTCGTTTCTTGCGAATCCTTCTATTGTTCATGAACATATGATGCTGCCTAAATTAGATACTATTGTTTTGCTTATGAATGAAGGACCTAGCATGGACAAGAAGGATGGTCATTGGAGCGGGATCAAGAATGGAGAAGAAGGTGCGCGCGGGGGAAAGTACAGTGGAGCTTCCAGTGGGGATTTTCGCACGTTGAAGCCACCATAAGGCATGCATGAAGGCTTGGACGGAATACACGAGATGCCACTTCATTATTTTTGTCCAAGAGCAATTATAGGTGCTACGTCACCTTAATATTGGGCTGGGCCCATGTAATTTCGAAATACCACATTATAGGCTGTTTTTAGAGTCCGTATCTGTGGGGAAACCGAGTTAGGGTTGTTTTCGGACCCCACCTCCAAGGGGTCACGAAAATCCCCTCTGTTCCCCCATATATACAGCCCTTAGGGCGTCGTTTAGACTTGGGTTTTAATTAGATATAAGTTAGCCATAGCCGCAACTTCGAGCTCTTCGTTTGTGTCATCCGACCAGGCCAAGACCTCATTGGAACCCCAACTTTCGTAATCATTCATCTTATATTCGCAATATCCAGATTGCAATTCTTAGTTCTTGCTTGTTCTTCGATTGCTTGCAGGAATTAGACCTTCGTGGTCAGGTTGATCGTGCATCCGCGGGATCAATAACCTCTCAGAGTTGGTTTAGCGATCGCTAAGGCGCAACGTCTTCGCACGTTCGTAGTCGGATCGTGAAAGTCGTCTCCACCATAATCGATCTACACCATCTCATCGAAACATCGGGACACCTTCGCCTCTATCAACAATAGATCACACAGAACTTGCAGTAGAAGAACTTCAGATCGATACGAATTGAAGTCTTAATGATTAAAGAGGAAAGCTTGAAGCTATTCTCAATATCTAGGGTTTATCTAAACGTGGTCTGACCCTAAAACTCGTGGGAGCTAGGTATTTATAAGCTAGGGGATTACAAGGGCCGCAGCCCGGCAGATTTCAGATCTGCGCGCGGTTTTCGGACGTCCGATGGGTTTCGGACGTCCGTCACGTCGGACGTCCGAAACGTTTCGGAAATCCGACTCTGGCGGTGAGGTATCCTGGATTGGGGGTTCTTCTCGAAGAGCTTCATGTCGGACGTCCGTCATTCGTCGGACGTCCGATGTGTCGGACGTCCGAAGCCTTTTCGGAAATCCGTCTTCGGTTTTAGAGATCTTCTGGTTACGGAGGTCGTCATCCGTCTCGCTGATGTCGGACGTCCGACCACTTTTGGACGTCCGTCGTGTCGGATGTCCGAACTTCAACGGATATCCGTCTTCGTTTTGGAAGTGTTCTGTATAGACGGAAACATCGTCTTCATACAATGTCGGACGTCCGAATTGGGTCGGACGTCCGAAGTCCTTCTGCCTGATTTCTTCTCTTTGAAACCGAACTTCGCCTCCTTGAGCCTTGCCTTCGTCATTGATGAGGACATCTCTACTAATGTTACACCCACATCTTCACCAACTACACATACTGGACCAGTTACTAGAGCACGTGCACGTCAACTAAATTATCAGGTACTTTCGTTTCTTGCGAATCCTTCTAATGTTCATGAACAAATGATGCTGCCTAACTTAGATACTTTTGTTTTGCTTATGAATGAAGGACCTAGCATGGACAAGAAGGACGGTCATTGGAGCGGGATCAAGCATGGAGAAGAAGGTGCGCGCGCGGGGAAGAACAATTGAGCTTCCAGTGGGGATTTTCGCACTTTGAAGCCACCATAAGGCATGCATGAAGGCTTGGACGAGATACACGAGATGCCACTTCATTATTTTCGTCCAAGAGCAATTATAGGTGCTGCGTCACCTTAATATTGGGCTGGGCCCATGTAATTTCGAAATACCACATTATAGGCTGTTTTTAGAATCCGTATGTGTGGGGAAACCGAGTTAGGGTTGTTTTCGGACCCCACCTCCAAGGGGTCACGAAAATCCCCTCTGTTCCCCCATATATACAGCCCTTAGGGCGTCGTTTAGACTTGGGTTTTAATTAGATTTAAGTTAGCCATAGCCGCAACTTCGAGCTCTTCGTTTGTGTCATCCGACCAGGCCAAGACCTCATTGGAACCCCAACTTTCGTAATCATTCATCTTATATTCGCAATATCCAGATTGCAATTCTTAGTTCAACCTTGTTCTTCGATTGCTTGCAGGAATTAGACCTTCGTGGTCAGGTTGATCGTGCATCCGCGGGATCAATAACCTCTCGGAGTTGGTTTAGCGATCGCTAAGGCGCAACGTCTTCGCACGTTCGTAGTCGGATCGTGAAAGTCGTCTCCACCATAATCGATCTACACCATCTCATCGAAACATCGGGACACCTTCGCCTCTATCAGTCATGGTACCTGATCATGCAAACATACAAAGACTTAGTTAGTATAAAGTTCTCATTACATAAAATATCAGAATCTATTAAGAGCGAGTTCACCTGTTGTTCTATCAACTTTGCACGAGCTCTTGTAATAGGTCCAATTCTGATTTCATCATCCTTCTGCTTTGTTGAATCAACTTGTTCTTCATGACGAACTGGAGATGTGTTGGTAGTAGGGATGTCCTCATCACTAAGACCAGCAACTGAACACGACGATGCAACCGATAATTCAATAAAGCAAAGCACCGAAAAGAAAATTGCGAAGTCTCAAATTGGTTTGGATATGATGATCTAATCCTATTTTTATGGCTTTTTGTGTGGATGATAGGTGATAAAAAAAACAGATCTAATATATGGATGTGGAATTCTCACCGAGCAACCTGAAAACTGATACCACTTGATAGAGGCGGGGTGTCCCGATCTTTCGATGAGATGATAACTACGATTTGATGGAGTCGACTTTGACGATCCGACTACAAACGTGCAACGACGTTGCTCCTTAGCAATCGCTAAACCAATCTCCTGAAGGTTATTGACCACGCCGGAGCACGATCAACCTGACCACGAAGGTCTAGTGCCTGCAAGCAATCGAAGAACAAGCAAGAACTATGATAAAGCAATCTGAATATTGCGAATATGTAGATGAAGTATGAATAAAGTTGGGATTCCGAAAGCGGTCTTGATCTGGTCGTTGGACACAAACCGAGTACACGAAGATGCAGCAATTAGCTAAGCAGTCTTTTTAACTAAAAGAAATCCAAAGAAAAACCCTAGGGGTTGATCTACTTATATAGGACTAAAGGGTGGAGGCCAAGGGGGTGGAAGGACGTCCCAAGGAGTCCTAAAACTAAACCTAGGTCGTACAAGGCACTTGGGCCCATGTGGAGGTGATGCAACACCTATTGAGTTGGACTTTGATTCGGATTCTGCTGCTGGGTCGCACCGTTTTCGGAATATCTCCACGCTCCGAAGGAATTTGAAGGTGAAACCAATTGCGTTGGAAACTAGACGAGATAAGCTATCACCAGAAAAAAGAATCACCCAATTTCGACTTCGTATGTAGAAACGACGGCTGTTTGAAGTTGGGTATATCTCTGCAGTCCGAATCTGAGTCCATGACGTGAAAGACTTGGTCTCTATCTTCTCTTGGGCCAAAAGTGACGTGAAATAACTTCTTGTACAGCACACAATCATGCCCCTTTGTATTGACTTCATTTCTTGATCAAATATAGAGGAATTAATGGTCATATCCATGTTAATTATGTCCTCGTCATCTTCATGCTTGAACATGCTCCAATGCTCATCCTTCTTGTCCATGCTAGGTCCTTCATTTGTCAGCAACAGAAATATATCGACGTTAGGCAGCATCATATTCACATGAACATTAGAAACATTACCAAGAAGCAAAAGTACCTGATAATTTAATTGGTGTGCACGATCTCTAGTCATTGCTCCAGTAGGTATATTAGCAGGGGTTGTGGCTGTAACTATGGTAGTCATGTCCTCATCATCCTCCCCTTCTTGAAAATAAAGCCGTCCCCGGCGTTTCTTAATCTGAAATGTGGCTAACAAAAGAGACAAGGTGTACATGTTGTATATATATATGTCATCTATTCTTACTTCCCTTAGTTTTTGGACATGTAACACATGTATATATGAGTAACTTTCGTATGTCGTGAAATATAAACATATATGATCATCACTATACATAAACGACATGAAAGTATTGCAACTCAGTTTGCATATATAAGTGAAGCTCTTATTCATATCTAAAGATGTACAATGCTCATCATTAAACCATCCCAATACCGGTGAAGAAACGTTAATGTTTTTCGAAGGACATGCTACAACAGGCTTAACTAAGTAGTCATGCAACAAGTCATTCGACGCAGAATCATCACCAAGATTAGAGGTCATATCAAAATGATTAAGCATTGGCAGTTTCATAATAGTAACATGATTATCCAAAATAGATGGTGTGCTCAAATCAACAGGTAACTCAAGACATGATGTATTCAAGTCTATTAGGCAAGCAACATCTTCATGTGAAGTTATGACATTCTCGAAAATTGGTTGTGTGATGAAACTACTGGATAGCTCAACACATGTTGCTTTTAAATCAACAAGGTTCTCATGTGGAGGGGAAAGATCCATACCTTTTTCATTACCTTTTTGTGATGATAGATCAGATATTGGAGGAGTGCTTACGACAATTGATGTGGTTATGGTAGTGCTCATAGTGGTTGAAGGAACAACCTTCTCAACTTGTGGTATTTGCACATTCCGCTTGTTCGTCTTCTGGGCAACACGTCTGTCGATTTCCTGTTCACCTTTACAAGCAAGACGAAACAAACGATCCATAGGATAACACTTTTCATGAATTAGGATATCCTGAATGTCACGGTTTAAACCTTCCCAAAATATGTCCATGAAATATTCTTCACTTTCCTCTAAAAGAGAATGCAAGAATGTAGTTTCTAAAGCATCATAATATTCTGAAACAGTTTTAGTACCTTGTTTTAAATTTTTTAATTTCCTAACCTTGTCACGAGTATAATAAGAGGGAACGAATCTATATCGCATAGCAAGTTTGAGATCATTCCAAGTATTAGGTATATAATCAGGATATAAACTACAATATTCATTCCACCAAATAGAAGCAAAATCCTTGAAAGCACTAATTGCAGTTTTTACTTTCTTATGCTCAAGAAAATTATGGGAAACAAATATATCATTTATTTCAAACTCCCACTCAATGTATAAATCAGGTCTTAGACGTCCATGAAAGTGTGGTATAGAAACAATAACCTGATCATGTGCATGCTTATGTGTGTTTACCTTTTGCAGTGACTGTTGTGTAGTTGTAGTCTGGCACGCTTTCCAGAGCAGTTTTTAGGCCAGAAATTTCGGGGGTAAAAAAATTTCGGGCCCATACGTTCCTTAGGTCTAGAAACTCATTTTGAGACATTCGCCACCATAGTGATTTTTTCGCATTTTTTCAGCCACCGCAGTCCCGCATCGCAAAAAAAAAAGAGCAAAAAAAAAAAAAAGAGAGAAAAAAATTTTCAGAGTGTGTTTCTCAGTTGTTTACGTGCCGCGCCGTGCTTTCGTTGGTGTTTTAGGCTCGCGTCTCTAGTACGGTCTAGCCTAGGATCAGCACAGTACCGACGTTGAGTGTTTATTCAACTTTGCATCTCTGTTTTGATTACTGTTGAGCTTTTGCTACCATACTTGTCAGCCTTCCTACAGCTCCACATATATTCTACATCGTGCGTTTTGACACCTCCTGGCCATCGCTCTACCACATCTCTGAGAGTTTTGACCCGTTGGTTGTACATCACCACCTGCTGCTAGGTAAGAATCGGTAAGAACGAAAGAAAAGCTTGACGGATTTGTGCTTTCCACCACCCCACATCCCATTAGTACAAGTAGGATCATATTTCTGTGTGTTTTCTATTTCTGCTAACCATGCCAGGATCCCATGATGAAGTGGCGCGGGATGCACCCGATTGGGAGAATATGACACACAAAGCGTTACATGATAAATTTGCACAAATGATGTCTGAAAAGGTGAATGACATCGAGAACAGATTTACAGAGGCGATTGATGGTGTGGAGAAGATGATCGACACCAAGCTTGACGCCAAGTTTACTGAGTTGCTCGCACGCCTACCTGCACAGCCTGCAGCCGCGCCAGCACAGCCACCGCCACCACGACGTGCACGACGTATTCTGTTTCCGGGCAGACAAGCTGCTGGTGCTCCTGCTGCTGCTGCAATTGCTGCTACTGCTTCTGCTTCTGACGTCGGCCAGGACGACAACTACGAGGGTGATTACGAGGAGGAGGTGGAACAGGAAGCGGCCTATGAGCAGCCAGCTGGACGTCCACGTCCCAACATTCGCCACGGTCGACACCAACCACCCCCTCAGGTACGCGATGATGAACATGTGCCTAAACTTAAATTGAATCTTAAGCCGTTTGAGGGTAGATATATTCCTGATGCTTATCTTACTTGGGAGTTAGAAACTGAACAACGCTTTACATGTTTACAATATCCTGAGAATAGACGTGTTACTGCTGCTGTTTGTGAATTCACGGGTTTGCATCTATTTGGTGGTCTGAACATTGTAGATTGCATGCTAATAATATTCCAACTACTTGGGCTGCTTTAAAAGATGCTATGCGTACTCGCTGGGTGCCTCCTTATTATCAACGTGAATTGCTACAAAAATTACAGCGTTTGAGACAAGGCAAAAATTCTGTAGAGGAATATTATCAAGAATTACAAACTGGATTGATTAGATGTGGCCTAGTAGAGGATAATGAAGCTATGCTTGCACGTTTTATGGGTGGTTTAAACAGGGAGATACAAACTATTATAGAATACAAGGACTTTGCTACCATTACTCGTTTGTTTCAACTTGCTTGTAAAGCTGAACGTGAACTGCAGGATCGACAGGCCGCTACGAGACCTAACTTTTCTGCAGGACGAAATACATCATGGACATCGCGTGGACCTTCTACATCCACACGTCCTGCTGCACCACCATCTACTTCAACCGCTCATTCTTACAGGGAGCCACCAAAACAGCCAGCGCCACCATTCAAGGGTGCACAGAGTGGTCCAGCGGCGAGTTCTTCTTCATCCATGGCTTCCACAGGGCAAACACGAGATCGTGATATTAAATGTCGCAGGTGCCAAGGTGGAGGTCACTTCGCAAAAGACTGTCCCTCCAAGCGTGTGATGATTATTACGGCGGATGGTGGGTATGAGTCAGCGAGCGACTATGATGAGGAGACTTTAGTTCTCATTGCTCACGAGGAACAGGGTGCCCCTGATGATGCTCATGATATAGAGTATATGGCTCCTGATGATGCAGATCAATATGCTAGTTTGGTTGCTCAACGTGTGTTAAGTGTGCAGGTATCGAAGGCCGAGCAAAACCAGAGGCATAATTTGTTCCACACAAAGGGAGTGGTGAAAGAACGTTCGGTTCGCATCATCATTGACGGAGGGAGTTGCAACAACTTGGCAAGCATGGAGTTGGTGGAGAAGCTATCTCTCACCACAAGACCACACCCCCATCCGTACTATATTCAGTGGTTTAACAATAGTGGTAAGATTAAGGTAACGCGTTCTGTTCGTGTGCACTTTAGCTTTGCTGCATATGTTGATTATGTTGATTGTGATGTGGTACCCATGCAAGCATGCTCTCTTTTACTTGGTAGACCATGGCAATTTGATAGGAATGTTGTACACCATGGTAGGACAAATCAGTTTACTCTGGTTCATCAGGATAAAACTATTGCTTTACTTCCTATGTCTCCTGAACAAATTGTGAAAGATGATCTTGCTAGAGCTAGTAAAGCTAAACAGGAGAAAAATAAGAGTGAAAATGAGATAGCAGCTAAAGAATTTGAGCAACAACATAAGACTACTAGCAAATCTTCTTCTGCTGTTTCTAATGAAATTAAATTGACTAGTCCAACTTTGCTTGCTACTAAGGTTGATATTTCGGATTTGGATGTTAGTCAATATGTGTGCTATGCTTTTGTGTGCAAAGAAGCTTTGTTTTCATTTGAGGAATTGCCTCCTTCTTTGCCTCCTGTTGTCACTGACCTTTTGCAGGAGTTTATTGACGTCTTTCCACAAGACGTACCACCGGGATTACCACCTATTCGAGGGATTGAGCATCAGATTGACTTAATTCCCGGTGCTTCGCTGCCCAACCGTGCGCCATACCGTACCAATCCGGAGGAGACGAAGGAGATTCAGCGTCAAGTACAAGAGCTACTCGACAAAGGTTACATACGTGAATCCCTTAGTCCTTGTGCTGTTCCTGTTATATTAGTGCCTAAAAAGGATGGAACTTGGCGTATGTGTGTTGATTGTAGAGCCATTAATAATATTACTATTCGTTATCGTCATCCTATTCCTAGGTTAGATGATATGCTTGATGAATTAAGTGGCTCTACCATCTTTTCCAAAGTTGATATGCGTAGTGGATACCATCAAATTCGCATGAAATTAGGGGATGAATGGAAAACGGCATTTAAAACTAAGTTTGGATTATATGAGTGGTTAGTCATGCCTTTTGGGTTAACTAATGCACCTAGCACTTTCATGAGATTAATGAACGAGGTTTTACGTGCTTTCATTGGACGATTTGTGGTAGTCTATTTTGATGATATACTGATTTATAGCAAATCTTTGGAGGAACATTTGGATCATTTACGTGTTGTTTTTATTGCTCTACGTAATGCACGTTTGTTTGGTAACCTTGGGAAGTGCACCTTTTGCACCGACCGAGTATCGTTTCTTGGCTATGTTGTTACTCCGCAGGGAATTGAAGTTGATAAAGCCAAGATCGAGGCGATTGAGAGTTGGCCGCAGCCCAAAACGGTCACACAAGTGAGAAGTTTTCTTGGCCTCGCTGGATTCTATAGGCGTTTTGTGAGAGATTTCAGCACCATTGCTGCACCTCTCAATGAGCTTACACGCAAGGATGTGCCTTTTACTTGGGGTACCGCACAGGAAGAAGCCTTCACGGTATTGAAAGATAAGTTAACACATGCTCCTTTGCTCCAACTTCCTGATTTTAATAAGACTTTTGAGCTTGAATGCGATGCTAGTGGGATTGGTTTGGGAGGTGTGTTATTACAAGATGCTAAACCTGTTGCATACTTTTCTGAAAAATTGAGTGGGCCTAGTCTGAACTATTCTACTTATGATAAGGAATTATATGCTCTTGTTCGGACATTAGAAACTTGGCAACATTATTTATGGCCCAAAGAATTTGTTATACATTCTGATCATGAATCTTTGAAACACATAAGAAGCCAAGCAAAACTTAATCGTAGACATGCTAAGTGGGTTGAATTTATTGAGACTTTCCCTTATGTCATTAAACACAAGAAGGGGAAAGATAATATTATTGCTGATGCTTTGTCTCGTCGTTATACTATGCTTTCACAACTTGACTTCAAGATATTCGGTTTAGAGACAATCAAAGATCAATATGTACATGATGCGGAATTTAAAGATGTTTTGCAGAATTGTAGAGAGGGTAGAACATGGAACAAGTTTGTGCTTAATGATGGGTTTGTGTTCCGTTCTAACAAGCTATGCATTCCAGCTAGCTCTATTCGTCTTTTGTTGTTGCAGGAGGCGCATGGAGGAGGATTAATGGGACATTTTGGCGTGAAGAAGACGGAGGACGTACTTGCTACACATTTCTTTTGGCCAAAGATGAGACGGGATGTTGAGCGTTTTGTTGCTCGCTGCACTACATGTCAAAAAGCTAAGTCACGACTCAATCCTCATGGTTTATACATGCCTTTACCTGTACCTAGTGTTCCGTGGGAGGACATATCCATGGACTTTGTTTTAGGCTTGCCTCGAACACAGAAGGGGAGGGATAGCATATTTGTTGTCGTGGATAGATTTTCTAAGATGGCACATTTTATACCATGTCATAAAAGCGATGATGCTGCTAATGTTGCTGATTTATTCTTTCGAGAGATTATTCGCTTACATGGTGTGCCCAATACTATTGTCTCGGATCGTGATACTAAGTTTCTTAGCCATTTTTGGAGATGCTTATGGGCTAAGTTGGGGACTAAACTACTTTTTAGTACTACATGTCATCCCCAAACTGATGGACAAACTGAAGTAGTCAATAGGACTTTGTCTACTATGCTTAGGGCTGTTTTAAAGAGTAACTTGAAAATGTGGGAAGAATGTTGACCTCATATTGAATTTGCTTATAATCGTTCATTTCATTCTACCACTAAAATGTGCCCTTTTGAGATTGTTTATGGTTTTCTACCTCGTGCACCTATTGATTTGCTGCCTCTTCCATCTTCGGAGAAGGTTAATTTTGATGCTAAGCAACGTGCTGAATTGATATTAAAAATGCATGAGTTAACTAAAGAAAACATTGAGAAAATGAATGCTAGATACAAGCTTGCTGGTGATAAGGGTAGAAAGCATGTTGTGTTTGAACCAGGAGATCTTGTTTGGTTACATCTACGTAAAGATAGGTTTGCTGATTTGCGCAAGTCTAAGTTAATGCCACGAGCTGATGGTCCCTTTAAGGTTTTACAGAAAATTAATGATAATGCATATAAACTTGAGCTACCTGCAGATTTTGGGGTTAGTCCCACATTTAACATTGCAGATTTGAAACCTTATATGGGAGAAGATAATGAGCTTCCGTCGAGGATGCCTTCAATTCAAGAAGGGGAGGATGATGAGGACATCTCTACTAATGTTACACCCACATCTTCACCAACTACACATACTGGACCAGTTACTAGAGCACGTGCACGTCAACTAAATTATCAGGTACTTTCGTTTCTTGCGAATCCTTCTAATGTTCATGAACATATGATGCTGCCTAAATTAGATACTTTTGTTTTGCTTATGAATGAAGGACCTAGCATGGACAAGAAGGACGGTCATTGGAGCGGGATCAAGCATGGAGAAGAAGGTGCGCGCGCGGGAAATAACAATGGAGCTTCCAGTGGGGATTTTCGCACTTTGAAGCCACCATAAGGTATGCATGAAGGCTTGGACGAAATACACGAGATGCCACTTCATTATTTTCGTCCAAGAGCAATTATAGGTGCTGCGTCACCTTAATATTGGGCTGGGCCCATGTAATTTCGAAATACCACATTATAGGCTGTTTTTAGAGTCCGTATGTGTGGGGAAACCGAGTTAGGGTTGTTTTCGGACCCCACCTCCAAGGGGTCACGAAAATCCCCTCTGTTCCCCCATATATACAGCCCTTAGGGCGTCGTTTAGACTTGGGTTTTAATTAGATATAAGTTAGCCATAGCCGCAACTTCGAGCTCTTCGTTTGTGTCATCCGACCAGGCCAAGACCTCATTGGAACCCCAACTTTCGTAATCATTCATCTTATATTCGCAATATCCAGATTGCATTTCTTAGTTCTTGCTTGTTCTTCGATTGCTTGCAGGAATTAGACCTTCGTGGTCAAGTTGATCGTGCATCCGCGGGATCAATAACCTCTTGGAGTTGGTTTAGCGATCGCTAAGGCGCAACGTCTTCGCACGTTCGTAGTCGGATCGTGAAAGTCGCCTCCACCATAATCGATCTCCACCATCTCATCGAAACATCGGGACACCTTCGCCTCTATCACCATGCTAGGTCCTTCATTTGTCAGCAACAGAAATATATCGACGTTAGGCAGCATCATATTCACATGAACATTAGAAACATTACCAAGAAGCAAAAGTACCTGATAATTTAATTGGTGTGCACGATCTCTAGTAATTGCTCCAGTAGGTATATTAGCAGGGGTTGTGGCTGTAACTATGGTAGTCATGTCCTCATCACCTTGGTTTGGAACAAATTACAGCGCTGAGAATCAACATGTGGCTGCACTGTAAGAGCACGTTGTGACACAACAATGGTAGGAGCATGCGATGGAAAAGCATCCATGCCTTCTTCACTATGATATCCCTCGTCATCGAATGCGGAAGGATCTTCATCATCACCAGTTTCATACTCGCCAGTTTCTTGATTCACAAACATGACCTTTCTGTTCGGGCAATCTCTCTTGAAGTGACCCGGATTACCGCAAGCATGACAAGTGATCTCGCGATTGCGAGCTGTAGACATGTTGGAGCCTGCACTAGTGGCAGGGGCAGCTGGCTTCTTGGCCATAGAACCATTGGAGGCTGGCTTGGAAACTGAAGAAGAAGCTCGAGTATTGGCACCATAATTCTCCATAGGCGCGGATGTCCTTGTAGAAAATCTGCTAGATGTGGAGTATCTTGACTTCAGTTGTGCCTCTTCTGCAAGCTGGGATTCAGCCTCCCTTGCAAGATGCAATAAATCATTCATATTATAGTATTGGTGATGCCGCACAATACTCTTGATAGAAAATTTCAGCCCATGGAGAAAACGTTGCATAGTCATCTCAACCTCTTCGCGAACTCGCGCACGTTGCAACAACATCTCCATCTCCATATAGTATGCATCAACGGACAAAGTACCTTGCTTCAATTGTTGCAATTTATCAAAAACTGTCCGTAAGTAATTTGTGGGAACAAACCGAGCTTTCATGGTCGCCTTCATGTCACGCCATGTACGAATAGGCTGGCCATTGGTTTCTTGTATCTCGGTCAACACACTCTCCCACCAACGCAAAGCATAACCGTCAAACTCGGAAGAAGCAATCTTGATCTTCTTGTCCTCCGGATAATCATGCAAACGCCATAATTTTTCCATCTTAAGCTCCCATGTGAGGTATTCTTCCACATCCGTGGACCCTTCAAATTTGGGGATATTAAACTTGGGCTTGCTCAAGACATCTTCTTCCTGAATGGGTATACGGCGCGCACCAAGACCAAGTGGAGGTTGGCGAACCGGTCCTTGAAGACCACGCCCACGTCCTTGAATGCCCCTCAAATCAGCATTGTCACCATGGACACTACCATCATCTTCCTGAGCATCAGGTTGGCGTTGTACCATAGCTGCTTGTATGCCAGTGACAGATGTTGTCATTTGTTGTAGGCTCTGCTGGATAGCAGCAAGTTGTTGTTGCATAGTGGTGACTGCAGCTTCAGTCGCGTCCACTTTTAGTTGTACCGCTTGAACATTTGTATCAATCGCATCAGCGGATTCAGTAAACATCCCAGTCAAGTGATCACGGAGACCTTCATATGCCTCCCATGTAACTGGCGCATCCTTGTCCTGTTTCTGCATCATATCAAAACCACTTTGAGACATGATTAGTAGGTTAGTGCACTAAATAAAAATCTTTTGGTGGACACTCACAACTCACTCAAAACTGACAAGAAAAGGTGAATCTTACCGTTCCAAAGTGAATAGTAATGCGTACCCGTTCGGATGGAGGACTAGTGCACGGATGTGATGAAGTGAATACCCGAGTAAAAGAGTGAACACACGACAAAGCAGGATATATGTGGTGGAGCTATAGGTATGGCACCCTAACTACACCGAAGTCAAGTCCTAGTGCTGATCGTGTGATACAAACCCAAAGAAAACTCACACAGTGGAGACAAACGAAAGACAGGCCTCTCAAAAGATCACCACTATGATATGTCCTTTCTAACACTTGTATATCGCTTTGCACTCTTTTATAACTCTTTTTTTTATCACACTTCTTTCTCTCTTTTTTTTTTGAATCTTTTCCAAACTGGACGAAAATTGCTACAGTGATTTTGCTTTTGCTATAGTAACTTTTCTCTTTAGGCCACAATATGTCGCACCGCGGAGAAATTTTCGGGAAGAACACACGAAACAGCAAACTAAAACAATGACTCCGATGCAATCTAAGTTATGGCAAAAACTAAAAACCCTAATATTTTTGTATGGCTTTTTCTGGATAGGACGAAAACAAAAACGATCAAATAGATGGATTTGGTGGATGCTTACCGAGGAAACACTGGAAATCTGATACCAAGATGATATGGGGTGGCCCGATCTTCTCAGTAAGCGGACGGTGAATATGAGGGCGATGATAGATAACTTGTATGTAGCCAATGAACTCTCCTTGCTAGATCCCTGTTGCCAATGCGACAACTCTCTACCCTTTGGATATTCACAACTTCACACACTTGCGCAACGTAGCCGTCGACCACGAGACGGTAATTTGCAATCTACTAATCCCCAGTGGAACAATAGATCACACAGAATTTGCAGTAGAAGAACTTCAGATCGATACGAATTGAAGTCTTAATGATTCAAGAGGAAAGCTTGAAGCTATTCTCAATATCTAGGGTTTATCTAAACGTGGTCTAACCCTAAAACTCGTGGGAGCTGGGTATTTATAAGCTAGGGGGATACAAGAGCCGCAGCCCGTCTGATCTGCGCGTAGGCAGTTTCGGACGTCCGATGGGTTTCGGACGTCCGTCACGTCGGACGTCCGAAACGTGTCGGAAATCCGACTCTGGCGGTAAGGTGTCCTGGATTGAGAGTTCTTCTCGAGGACCTTCATGTCGGACGTCCGTCATATGTCGGACGTCCGATGCGTCGGACGTCCGAATCCTGTCGGAAATCCGGCTTCGGTTTTGGAGGTCTTCTGGATACGGAGGTCGCCATCCTTCTCGCTAATGTCGGACATCCGAAATGGGTCGGACGTCCGAAAGTTGGAGCATGTCTCATCTTCTCCTCCTTCTGGATCCTCGTCTTCGTCATGATTCCTGATTATGCAAACATACAAAGATTTAGGCAGTATAAAGTTCTCATTACATAATATATCAGAATCTATTAAGAGCGAGTTCACCTGTTGTTCTATCAACTTTGCACGAGCTCTTGTAATAGGTCCAATTCTGATTTCATCATCCTTCTTCTTTGTTGAATCAACTTGTTCTTCATGACGAACTGGAGATGTGTTGGTAGTAGGAATGTCCTCATCAATAGGACTAAAGGGTGGAGGCCAAGGGGGTGGAAGGACGTCCCAAGGAGTCCTAAAACTAAACCTAGGTCGTACAAGGCACTTGGGCCCATGTGGAGGTGATGCAACACTTATTGAGTTGGACTTTGATTCGGATTCTGCTGCTCGGTCGCACCGTTTTTGTAATATCTCCACTCTCTGAAGGAATTTGAAGGTGAAACCAATTGTGTTGGAAACTATACGAGATAAGCTATCACCAGAAAAAAGAATCACCCAATTTGGAGTTCGTATGTAGAAACGGCGGCTGTTTGAAGTTGGGTATATCTCTGCAGTCCGAATCTGAGTCCATGACGTGAAAGACTTGGTCTCTATCTTCTCTTGGGCCAAAAGTGACGTGAAATAACTTCTTGTACAGCACACAATCATGCTCCTTTGTATCGACTTCATTTCTTGATCAAATATAGAGGAATTAATGGTCATATCCATGATAATTATGTCCTCAACATTTTCATGCTTGAACATGCTCCAATGCTCATCCTTCTTGTCCATGCTAGGTCCTTCATTTGTCAGCAATAGAAATATATCGATGTTAGGAAGCATCATATTCACATGAACATTAGAAACATTAGCAAGAAGCGAAAGTACCTGATAATTTAATTGGTGTGTACGATCTCTAGTAATTGGTCCAGTAGGTATATTAGCAGGGGTTGTGGCTGTAACTATGGTACTCATGTCCTCATCAGAGACGGTGCCCAGTGGAAGCACTACTACCACGAGGACCCTTTGGCCAAAAGGCAGAGAAAGAAGTTTAGTCATGTGAGCATCGACGACAAGGTGAAGCTTGCGGTCGAGAAAAAAGCAAGTGAGACCGAACAAGCGACCAAAGACGAGATGATCCACTCGGCAGTCAATGCAGCTCTAGCTGCCTGTAGAGAAGATTTTGCAGCTTCGGTTTCATCCTTGATCCCGCCTGTTATCGGGTGGACGAAGCGAAATCCATACAAAACGGCAACGGATTTTCCCCGTCCTAGCTTCGTCGGGAGCAACTCGGTGAACATCGCACCAGCGGCGCCTGCTCTCGCATCCGGACATGCTCCATCAGCCGCTCATAGCAGCCCGTCCTCTGTCTCTGGCGTGCTACGCGGGCCTTCGACTTTGGCTGAGCTCGACGCCCTCACGGTAATTACGCGTCACACCAAAATATCTATAATATATCCCTTTTTTGTTGCCTTTTGAATGTCTGACGTCGTAAACATGTCTTCGCAGGACGAGAGAACCCCGTGCACCTCACTATACATGATCGATGGCAAGACGGTGGATGTGGGAAAGGCAACGATAATAAATCGCACGCATTGGATGATCCACACCATGCAGATGCCCAGTAACACTTTCAAGGTTCCCGTGGCGAGTGTCAAACCGAGCCACGAGGATTTGGCTCCTCTGGTACGACTCGGGGAGAGGAAGACGAGACCCCTAAGGGTCTTCTTCGTATCATGTCGGGCGCCGTGATCACCACACCAACAACAACACATCCCGAAGAAGGTATGAACACCACCACCTTGCCTCCGCAATTATTAGTGTCGCATGTTATGCTGGGTGAGAGCGGCGAGCGATGCGAGGAAGGGGGTCCAAGCAGAGTGGATCGTGATTTCGCCCCCGTGCTCTAGCAAGCAAAGGATGATGACATGGAGGAGGATGATGACCCTATGCGGTTCCTCAATACCGGCTACATTCCCGACGTAGAAATGATGAGTCAGCCATATGACTCGGCCAATAAGGAGCAAGTGGACGAGGAGATGGATATTCTACCGGAGCAGGAGCATCCTAGGTCTGAGAAAAAAAAGTCTCTCTTCGTGCAACCCTTGCAGGACACGCCTCCAGATGCCGCCTCAAACCAGCATGAACAAGGCGATGGTCTACGTGAAAAGGTGCTCAGCCCGTCAACACTTGGGGTGGCGATCAAGGGCGCTATGAAAGGCTCATCACAACCTCTCCCCCAGAAGAAGCCGAGGAAGGGACCGAGTAGGAAAGACTTAGCTGCCAAAAAGGCTGCCAATGCTTCTGGCAGCAAGTCGGTTCCGCCAACCGGTTTTGCAGACCGTGTACCGATGGAAGGTACGGCGTTGATCCATGTCGCGGGCGAGCCGATCCTACCGCCGAAACCGCTGGCGAGTATATCAGGGGATCTTCGGAGACTTCACGACCATGTACTGTCGACAGAGAAAAGCCTTCTCGCGTCGAAGGATCTAGGATATCCACTTTATGCCGTGCGTGTGCCTCCGGGCATGGGCTACGTCGACACGGCGCCCGCGGAAGTGTTCTTCCTGCGGTTTGATCACATCTTTGAGATGTTCCTCACTAGGCGGCTCAATTTTACGATCGTCCGCCTTTTTGCGCTCCATATGAGCTTTTTCATCAAAAGAGAGGAAATCTCGCAAATCATGGTGGCAGATCCATACTATATGCATGAGTCCTTCTTGTCGCTGAGTGACTATGAACTTAAAACTTCTAGGGAGTACATAGAAAATTTCATGCTGATGAATAAGGAGAAGGAAATGGTTCTCGTGCCTTATCATCCAATGTAAGTCATTGCCCGATTGCCTTTACATTTCAATCATTCCTTTGCTCATATGGAGGCTAGCCAATTTGAGGTGCATTTATTTTATGCAGTGAGGGGCACGCCGTCCTTATCGTTCTTTTCTCGCGAGTCTCCCATGCCGTGTATTTCGACTCGTCTAGGAACTTCAAAAGGAAGGACTACCCCAAAGTAATGAGTCTTCTGGATTCCGCTCTCCAGGGCTTCGGCATGAGGGGTGGCCACATCGAGAAAAAGTCACGAAGGAAGGGCGCGCCGTGTTTCTCGCATAAAACCAACTTCTGCAGTATCCATCAACCGAAAGGAAGTACAAACGATGGATACTATGTCATCCATCTCATGATGGAGTTCAGAAAGGATCAGCAACTTCTTCGCATGGCAAGCAAAGATGACAATCATATCATGATATGGGAAAAAAACTTAGCCGAACCGGATTATAAGTAAGAGATGACTTCTTTCGCATCCTGAAGGATATTGCAACCATCATCTTGAAAGAAGTTGTTGACAAGAACGGGATGTTCTACCACAGCCCAATATCGCGAGCTGATGTTAAAACTTACGTAGGAATCCAGCTTTTGGACATTACGCCGTTCAATATGCTAGGGTGCGTCCTCCCAGATATGGATGGATGGAAGCTCTAGGGTATTGACTATGCCGATGATGATGTCTCGGTTGAATTTATACTTTTGGAAGCGATATGAAACCTTTGTGATGTAATTTAACGGTCCTGTTGAACTACTTGCGTAACGCTTGCTAGCTAGTGAATTAGTTGGGGTACGATGAACAACGTGTGTATATTATATTATGTATGTTACTTTACGTTGCATCTATTAACTAACTTTTTCTCTTCGTGTTGCTCAATTATATTATGTTGTGTACTATTGTTGAATTCCTATGATGAATATGCATCTCTAACAGGTACATAGATCATCGATGGCGAAGAAGTGCTATGCCGTGTACATAGGGAAGGTTCCAGGAGTGTACGATGAGTGGCCAGAGTGTCAGGCCCAAGTGCACCGGTTCCCGGGCTGCAGCCAAAGAGGGTTCAATACCAGAGAGGAAGCGGAAGCTAGTTACTTGAGATTTACGCTAGCGCGAGAGGAAGATCAGAGGCGGCGCTTCATGAGCTACTACATAATTCCACTCTTCCTCATAGTGACCGCTCTTCTAGTATATATCATAGTTTGGATGGATGATGAAACTTGCTTGTAGTTGCATGTATTTAAGATATTGTGACAACTTCTATCGCTATTTTAGAGATGAGATGACGAGAGAAATCATTTGTGTTGGATATGAGAGATCATGGTGATATATATATGGTCGTCAGATTATAGTATGTGTATGATATGATGAGATTTGTACTCTGTAGAAAACATGTGTATGTGTATGTGTATGTGTATGTGTATGAGACTATATTGTATAATATCTGTACAAATACAGCAAAAATACGATGGGAAAAAGAAACAGAAAATGAAAAATAAATACCAGTAGCGCCTGTTACATGTAGCAGTAGTGCATGTATACCAGTAGTGCCTGGTACAGTACGCGCTGCAGATATTAGTTGTAGCGGGCTCTACAGGAGGCGCTACTGATAACCTTGTGTAGTAGTAGCGGGTGCGTACACGCGCTACTGCTACAAGTTAGCTGTAGCATGCTATCAGTAGCGGGTGGGGGGGCGCTACTGATGAGCCGAAAAGGGGCGCTACCCTTATCACCAACAAGCTTCTATCTAGCATTCATTCTCTCAATATTTTCTTTAGTTAACTCATGCATCTTTAATATCAATTCAGCACGTTACTTAGCATCAAAATTAACCTTCTCTGAAGATGGAAGAGGGAGCAAATCAATATCTGCACGAGGTAGAAAACAATAAACAATCTCAAAAAGGCACATTTTAGTGGTAGAATGCAATGAACGATTATAAGAAAATTCAATATGAGATAAACATTCTTCCCACAGTTTCAAGTTACTCTTTAAAATAGCCCTAAGCATAGTCGACAAAGTCGTATTGACTACTTCAGTTTGTCCATCAGTTTGGGGATGACAAGTAGTACTAAAAAGTAGTTTAGTCCCCAACTTAGCCCATAAATATCTCCAAAAGTGACTAAGAAATTTAGTATCATGATCTGAGACAACAATATTTGGCACACCATGCAAGCGTATAATTTCACGAAAGAATAAATCAGCAACATTAGTAGCATCATCACTTTTATGACATGGTATAAAGTGTGCCATGTTAGAAAATTTATCCACGACAACAAATATGCTATCCCTCCCCTTCTTTGATTGAGGAAAGCCTAACACAAAGTCCATGGATACGTCCTCCCACGGAACACTAGGTACAGGTAAAGGCATGTGTAAACCATGAGGATTGAGTCGTGACTTAGATTTTTGACATGTAGTGCAGCGAGCAACAAAACGCTCAACATCCCGTCTCATCTTTGGCCAAAAGAAATGTGTAGCAAGTTCATCCTCCGTCTTCTTCATGCCAAAGTGTCCCATTAATCCTCCTCCATGCGCCTCCTGCAACAACAAAAGACGAATAGAGCTAGCTGGAATGCATAGCTTGTTAGAATGGAACACGAATCCATCATTAAGCACAAACTTGTTCTATGTTCTACCTTCTCTACAATTCTGCAAGACATCTTTAAATTCCGCATCATGCACATATTGATCTTTGATTGTCTGTAAACCAAATATCTTAAAGTCAAGTTGTGAAAGCATAGTATAACGACGGGACAATGCATCAGCAATAATATTATCTTTACCCTTCTTGTGTTTAATGACATAAGGGAAAGTCTCAATAAATTCAACCCACATAGCATGTCTATGATTAAGTTTTGCTTGACTTCTTATGTATTTCAAACATTCATGATCAGAATGTATAACAAATTCTTTGGGCCATAAATAATGTTGCCAAGTTTCTAATGTCCGAACAAGAGCATATAACTCCTTATCATAAGTAGAATAGTTCAGACTAGGCCCACTCAATTTTTCAGAAAAGTATGCAACAGTTTTAGCATCTTGTAATAACACACCTCCCAAACCAATCCCACTAGCATCACATTCAAGATCAAAAGTCTTATTAAAATCAGGAAGTTGGAGCAAAGGAGCATGCGTTAACATATCTTTCAATACCATGAAGGCTTCTTCCTATGCGGTACCCCAAGTAAAAGGCACATCCTTGCGTGTAAGCTCATTGAGAGGTGCAGCAATGGTGCTGAAATCTTTCACAAAACGCCTATAGAATCCAGCGAGGCCAAGAAAACTCCTCAGTTGTGTGACCGTTTTGGGCTGCGACCAACTCTCAATCGCCTCGATCTTGGCTTTATCAACTTCAATTCCCTGAGAAGTAACAACATAACCAAAAAACGATACTCGGTCCGTGCAAAAGGTGCACTTCCCAAGGTTACCAAACAAACGTGCATTACGTAGAGCAATAAAAACAACACGTAAATGATCCAAATGTTCCATCAAAGATTTGCTATAAATCAGTATATCATCAAAATAGACAACCACAAATAGTCCAATAAAAGCACGTAAAACCTCGTTCATTAATCTCATGAAAGTGCTAGGTGCATTAGTTAACCCAAAAGTCATCACTAACCACTCATATAGTCCAAACTCAGTTTTAAATGTTGTTTTCCATTCATATCCTAATTTCATGCGAATTTGATGGTATCCACTGCGCAAATCATCTTTGGAAAACATGGTAGAGCCACTTAATTCATAAAGCATATCATCTAACCTACGAATAGGATGACGATAACGAACAGTAATATTATTAATGGCTCGAAAATCAACACACATACGCCATGTTCCATCCATTTTGGGCACTAATATAACAGGAACAACAGAAGGACTAAGGGATTCACGTATATAACCTCTGTCGAGTAGCTCTTGCACTTGACGCTGAATCTCCTTCGTCTCCTCCGGATTAGTACGATATGGCGCACGGTTGGGCAGTGAAGCACAGGGAATTAAGTCCATCTGATGCTCAATCCCTTGAATAGGTGGTAATCCCGGTGGTACGTCTTATGGAAAGACGTCAATAAACTCCTGCAAAAGGTCAGTGATAATAGGAGGCAAAGAAGGAGGCAATTCCTCAAATGAAAACAAAGCTTCTTTGCACACAAAGGCATAGAACACATATTGACTAACATACAAATCTGAAATATCAACCTTAGTAGCTAGCAAAGTTGGACTAGTCAATTTAATTTCATTAGAAACAACATATGAAGATTTTCTATTCGTCTTATGTTGTTGCTCAAATTCTTTAGCTTCTATCTCATTTTCACTCTTATTTTTCTCCTGTTTAGCTTTACTAGCTCTAGCAAGATCATCTTTCACAATTTGTTCAAGAGACATAGGAAGTAAAGCAATATTTTTGTCATGATGAACCAGAGTAAACTGATTTGTCCTACCATCGTGTACAACATTTATATCAAATTGGCATGGTCTACCAAGTAAATGAGAGCATGCTTGCATGGGTACCACATCACAATCAACATAATCAGCATATGCAGCAATGCTAAAGTGCACACGAACAGAACACGTTACCTTAATCTTACCACTATTATTAAACCACTGAATATAGTACGGATGGGGGTGTGGTGCTGTGGTGAGAGATAGCTTCTCCACCAACTCCATGCTAGCCAAATTGTTGCAACTCCCTCCGTCAATAATGATGCGAACCGAACGTTCTTTCACCACTCCCTTTGTGTGGAACAAATTATGCCTCTGGTTTTGCTCGGCCTTCGTTACCTGCACACTTAACACACATTGAGCAACCAAACTAGCATATTTAACTGCATCATCAGGAGCCATATACTCTATATCATGAGCATCATCATGGGCACCCTGTTCCTCATTAGCAATGAGGACTAAATTCTCCTCATCATAGTCACTCGCTGACTCATACTCACCATCCGCCGTAGTAGTCATCACACGCTTGGAGGGACAGTCTTTTGCGAAGTGACCGCCGCCTTGGCACCTGCGACATATAATATCACAATCTTGTGTTTGCTCTATGGATGACACTGATGATGAAGCACTCGCCGTTGGACCACTCTGTGTACCCTTGAATGGTGGCGGTGGCTATTTTGGTGGTTCCTTGTAAGAATTAGTGGCTGAAGTAGGTGGTGGTGCAGCAGGACATGTTGAAGGCCCATGCGATGTCCATGATGTATTTCGTCCTGCAGAAAAGTTAGGTCACGTAGAGACCTGTCCAGCCTGCACTTCACGTTCAGCATTACAAGCAAGATGGAACAAACGAGTGATAGTAGTATAGTCCTTGTATTCTAGAATAGTCTATATCTCCTTGTTTAAGCCTCCCATAAAACGTGCAAGCATAGCTTCATTATCCTCTATTAGGCCACATATAATCAATCTAGTTTTTAATTCCTGATAATATTCCCAAGTAAGATAAGCATCAGGAATATATCTTCCCTCAAATGGCTTAAGATTCAATTTCAGTTTAGGCACATGTTCATCACCGTGTACCTGAGGGGGTGGTACGTGTCGATCGTGTCCAATGTTGGGACGTGGACGTCCAGCTGGATGTTCATAGGGCGCTTCCTGTTCCACCTCCACCTCGTAATCACCCTCGTAGTCGTCGTACTGGCCGACGTCAGAAGACGCAGGAGCAGCAACTGCAGCAGCAGGAGCACCAATACCAGCAGCTTGTCCTGCCGGAAATAGAATACGTCGTGCACGTCGTTGAAACGGTGGTTGTGCCGGAGCGGCAACAGGCTGTGGAGGTAGGCATGCGATCAACTCGGTGAACTTAGCATCTAGCCTTGTGTCGGTCATATTCTCCACGCCATCAACCACCTCTGCAAATATGTTCTCGATGTCCTGGCCCTTTTCAGTCATCATACGTGAAAATTTATCATGTAGCTCCTGGTTTGTCATGTTCTCCCAATCGGGTGCGTCCGCCACCTCTTCATCGTGTGATCCTGGCATGGTTAGCAGAAATAGAAAACACATAGAAATATGATCCTACTTCTACTAATGGGACGTGGTGTGGTGGAAAGCACAAATCTGTCAAGATTTTCTTTTGTTCTTACCGATTCTTACCTAGCAGCAGGTGGTGATGTACAACCAAGAGGTCATAACTCTCAAAGATGTGGTAGAGCGATGGCCAGGAGGTGTCAAAACGCATGATGTAGAATATATGTGGAGTTGTAGGAAGGATGAAAAGTATGGTAGCAAAAGCTCAACAGTAATCAAGACAACGACGCAAAGCTGAATAAACACTCAACGTCGGTACTGTGCTGATCCTAGGATAGACCGTACTAGAGACGCGAGCCTAAAATAACAACGAAAAAACGGCGCGACACGTAAAGAACTCAAAAGCACACTCTGAATTTTTTCTCTCTTTTTTTTTGGAAATCACCCTCTTTTACGTACGAGAAAAGATTGGTGAAATCCGACTCTAATCAACTCAAAACTAATCTGGCTACGGATAGAACACAGACCGAACAGGTGATGGAACTCAACTTGGATTGGTAGGTCGTGGTGGTGTATATGGACTCGGATTGGCAGAACGTGGTGGTGTATCTAGACTCGGATTGGTGGCAGCGGACGGATGGAACTGTGCGGCGGCGGCGTGACAAACTGTGATCAGAACTCAAAACTCTAAGGGAGCTAGACTCTAAGATCAGCAACTTGACACAACGATGCAACCGCAAATTCAACAAAACAAGTACTCAAAAGAAAACTGGACAAAGGCTAGGACTGTTGTGGGACGTGATGATCTAACCCTAATTTTTTTTTGCCTTTTTCGTGCACTGTAGGTATGAAGAACATAACTAATCTAGACTACGAAAAACTAGTAAATCTCACCGATCAACCTGGAAATCTGATACCACTTGATAGAGGCGAAGGTGTCCCGATGTTTCGATGAGATGGTGGAGATCGATTATGGTGGAGACGACTTCCACGACAGGACTACGAACGTGCGAAGACGTTGCGCCTTAGCGATCGATTATGGTGGAGACGACTTCCACGACAGGACTTCCACGACAGGACTACGAACGTGCGAAGACGTTGCGCCTAAACCAAATCCGAGGGTTATTGATCCCGCGGATGCACGATCAACCTGACCACGAAGGTCTAATTCCTGCAAGCAATCGAAAGAACAAGCAAAAACTAAGAATTGCAATCTGGATATTGCGAATATAAGATGAATGATTGAGGAAAGTTGGGGTTCCAATGCGGTCTTGGCCTGGTCGGATGTCACAAACAAAGAACACGAAGTTGCTGCTATGGCTAACTTAAATCTAGTTAAATCCCAAGTCTAAACGACGCCCTAAGGGCTGTATATATGGGGGAACATAGGGGATTTTCGTGACACCTTGGAGGAGGGGTCCGAAAACAACCCTAACTCGGTTTCCCCACATAGACGGACTCTAAAACCAGCCTATAATATAGTATTTCGAAATTACATGGGCCCAGCACAATATTAAGGTGACGCGACACCTATAATTGCCCTTGGACGAAAATAATGAAGTGGCATCTCGTGTATTTAGTCCAAGCCTTCATGCACGCGTTATGGTGTCTTCAAAGTGCGAAAATCACCACTGGAAGCTCCATTGCCCTTTCCCGGGCGTGCACCTTCTTCTCCATGCTTGATCCCGCTCCAATGACCATCTTTCTTGTTCATGCTAGGTCCATCATTCATAAGAAAAAGAAAAGTATCTAATTTAGGCAGCATCATATGTTCATGATCATTAGAAGTTTTTGCAAGAAACGAAAGTACCTGATAATTTAGTTGATGTGCGCGTGCTCTAGTAACTGGTCCAATATGTGTAGTTGGTGAGGATGTGGGTGTAACATTTGTAGGGATGTCCTCATCAAAGGAGCTTGAATCGTAGGGCGTCTTTCGGCATGTCAATTAACAGGCAGGACCGCCTCTTCGACGCGGGCGACCTTGTCGGCCAGCTCGAACAGGGCGGTGATAGTCTTGATGGCCGGGTACTCATCTACTCCAGCATGTGCGGGTTCTTGACATTGGCATGAAAGGTGGCGATGATTGCGGCCTCATGCGCGTCGGGGATGCAATGATGCATTTGAGTAAATCTTTGGAGGAACTTTCGGAGAGGTTCGCCGTCCTTCTGCACTAGTCGGCGTGAGTCACTGAAGGTTTTCGGAGGTTGGACCCCTCCGGTATACGCGCTGACAAACTTTTCGCAGATTTCCGCCCACGAGTTTATGGAGTTGGCTGGGAGATGCATCATCCACCGGTGAACATTGTCCTTGAGCTTCATGGGGAAGTAGTTGGCCTTCGCTTTGTCGTCTCCCCCCGCGATATCCACAATAGTGTAGTGCATACAGATGAACTCGCCGGGGTCTGTCTTTCCGTCATATGGAAGTGGGTCATCTATCTGGAACTTCTTTGGCCACTGGATGCTTCAGAGATCTTGGGTGAAGGCTACACACACGATGATGTAGTCACTTTCACCGGCAAGGATCCCCTCCCGAACAACATCAATGGGAGGAACCCGGGCGGCGGAACACCGGCGAGTTTCCTTCTTCCTAACGATGGTGGTTCGACGTCTTCATGGCGGCGATCCTCCAGCCGAGTACGCTGATCTAGTGATCCACGGTGCTCGGATGATGCCACAGAAGCTGCACCAGGAGATCCGGCCCATCGAGGAGCGGTCTGGCGGACGGCGGGGTCGCGGCAGCGCTCATCTTGGAGATGGTCTTGTTGACGCCCATGCCGGGGGGAGTGCACAATGTTCCTCTCGTAATCGGAACCCCCTCCACGATAAGGGCCTTCTCACTTTGGAGACAGCATGTTTACACCCCTCCTGGACTGTAGCCGACGTAGGCAAGGTCTCCTTCCTCAAGTTCTCAAGAGCGGATGTGGCGGCTGTGATAGCGGCGTAATCCTTGCTGGTACCGCGCGACGCGTGTAGCAGCCCAAGTATGTACTTCCTAGGCAACGACGACATCTCCTTGTTGGAGTTGCTTTGGTTCGGCTTCATCGAATGCGCGATCTCGAGGAGATCTGTATCAGAGTTCTGTGAGGAGCACCGCCTCCGCTCCGTAAACGACAGCGAAGGGGCGTATCATTTGTGACTCGATTGGGTGTGGTCCTGATTGACCATGGAACAGCTCGGAGTTCATCCACCCACTACTTTCCAAACATTTCGAGCCGCTGGAACATACGGGTCCGGAGAGCTCGGAGTACTTCCGAATTAGCTCTCTCGGCCTGGCCGTTGCTCCTCGGATGAGCAACTGAAGCGAAACACACTGCGGTGCCCATTTGCTCGAAGTACTCGAGGAAGGCCTGACTTGTGAAGTGGGTGCCGTTGTCCGTGATGATCAGGTTAGAACTCCGAAAAGACACACAAAGCTTTTGATAAACTTAATGGCGGATTGCGTTGTGGTCTTGCGGCTGGCTCCAGTTCTGTCCACTTGGTGAATTTGTCGATGGCGATGTAGATGAACTCATAACCTCCGGTAGCACGGGGCAATGGGCCCAAGATGTCCAATCCCCAGACCGCAAAGGGTCATGATAGAGGGATGGTTTGGAGAGCTTGTGCTGGTTGATGAACAGCCTTGGCGTGGGAATTGGCAGGTGTCGCAGGTGTTGAAGAGCTGCCTTGCGTCGTTCAAGGCGGTAGGCCAATAGAACTCTTGCCGGAAATCTTTGCAGACCAGAGCCATGGAACCAATGTGGGCGCCGCATGTTCATTCATGGATGTCTAGAGCAGCTTCTGTGCCATCCTCCGGGTATCGTGGATCCCCGGATCAGCGTACTCGCCTGGAGTATCGCCGCCACGAAGACGCTCGAACCACCATATTTAGGCAGAAGGAAACTCGCTGGTGTTCCGATGCCCGGGTTCCTCCCATCGATGTTGTCCGGGAGGGTATCTTTGCCGGTGAAAGCAACTACAGTACCGCGTGGGTAGCCTTCACCCTAGATCTCTGCAGCATCCAGTGGCCCAAGAAGTTCCGGATAGATGGACCACTTCCGTATGATTGAAAGACAGAACCCCCGCAAGTTCTTCCGTATGTACAACACTGCTGTGGAGATCGCGGAGGGTGATGACAAAGTGAAGGCAAACTACTTCCCCATGAAGCTCAAGGACAATGTTCGCTGGTGGATGATGCATCTCCCGGCCAACTCCATTTGCTCATGGGTGGAACTCTGTGAAAAGTTTGTCGGCGCGTTTACCAGAGGAGTCCAACCTCCGAAAACCGTCAATGACTTATGCCGAATAGTGCAGAAGGACGGCGAACCTCTCCGGAAGTTCGTCCAAAGATTCACCCAGATGCAACATTGCATCCCCGACGCGCATGAGGCCGCAATCATCGCCACCTTTCATGCGGACGTCAAGAACCCGCGCGTGCTAGAGAAGATGAGTACCCGGTCCATCAAGACTATCACCACCCTGTTTGAGCTGGCCGACAAGGTCGCCCGCGTCGAAGAGGCGGTCCTGCTTGTTAATCGAGATTCTGGAAAACACCCTGCGGCTCGAGCTCCTTCCGGAAGGAACCATCTTTTCGGGGAGCCCGGGCCCCGCAAACGCATACACCAAGCCTTGTTCACCATGGAGGGGAACGGGCCGCTCCGCAACCACCGTCCATCGACACCGTGGTTGCCTCCGCGGACAACACCCCATCGCCATACTACAAGATACACAATACCAACAAGCACGACCTTTCCGACTGCCGCTCCATCATCAAGCTCCAAGAAGGACGCCGAAAGGAATGCTTAGCGGGACGGAGGTTCCCAATGCGGGGGCCGAGGCGGATACCAGAAGAAAGGCAAGCCAAGGACAACGCATCACGTCGACGACGTTTTAGGAGAGGAGGAATCCGGGAGACGCAGGTGACAACTTTCAGGCTGCTGTGAATTTTGTCGATTACATCCACGGAGGGGCATCCGCGCTTGCCTCCAACCGTCAATACCACAAAGAAGTGAGACAAGTTCCCGCAATCTAGTCCCCACCAGAGGGGCCCAGGGTCTCCCGTTGGGCCAACATCGCTCTAGTGGTGGACGTGAGCAACCACCCGTGCTATGCTCCCGGACGACAAGGACGGCCAGCCGCCTACGCTCCTCTCCCCGACGATCAGCAACATCAAGGTCAGGAAGATGATGTACGACACCGGATCCAGCATAAACCTGTTGTCCAACCGCGCCTTCGAGATGATGCAGATTCTGAGAAGCCACCTCCTCCAGTCTGCCCCAACGGGCAATAAGCATTCCGGACGACGTCCACGCCCATCCGTGGATCCCGTCCGGCATGTGACCAACAAACTGATGAGGACATCTCTACTAATGTTACACCCACATCTTCACCAACTACACATACTGGACCAGTTACTAGAGCACGCGCACGTCAACTAAATTATCAGGTACTTTCGTTTCTTGCGAATCCTTCTAATGTTCCGGAACATATGATGCTACCTAAATTAGATACTTTTGTTTGTCTTATGAATGAAGGACCTAGCATGGATAAGAAGGATGGTCATTGAAGCGGGATCAAGCATGGAGAAGGAGGTGTGCGCGCGGGAAAGGACAATGGAGCTTCCAGTGGTGATTTTCGCACTTTGAGGCCACCATAAGGCGTGCATGAAGACTTGGACGAGAGACACAAGACGCCACATTAATATTTTCGTCCAAGGGTTATTATAGGTGCTGCGTCACCTTATTATTGGGCCAGGCCCATGTAATTTCGAAATACACTTAATAGGCTATTTTTTAGAGTCCGTATGTGTGGGGAAACAGAATTAGGGTTGTTTTCGGACCCCTCCTCCAAGGGGCCACGAAATTCCCCTCTGTTCCCCCATATATACAGCCTTTAGGGCGTCGTTTAGACTTGGGGGTTTTAATTAGATTTAAGTTAGCCATAGCCGCAACTTCGAGGTCTTCGTTTGTGTCGTCCGACCAGGCCAAGACCGCATTGGAACCCCAACTTCTGTTAATCTTTCATCTTATATTCGCAATATCCAGATTGCAATTCTTAGTTCTTGCTTGTTCTTCGATTGCTTGCAGGAATTGACCTTCGTGGTCAGGTTGATCGTGCATCCGCGGGATCAATAACCTCTCGGAGTTGGTTTAGCGATCGCTAAGGCGCAACGTCTTCGCACGTTCGTAGTCGGGTCGTGAAAGTCTACTCCACCAAAATCGATCTCCATCATCTCATCGAAACATCGGGACACCTTCGCCTCTATCACAAACTGAAGCCCGGCCAGCTCACCCTGGCGGTTGTGTCGAAGAAGGTCCCTATTTTGGAGGATGGGAGTTGCACCGGGTCTGTCGGTGCTAACCTCTCCCCCAAATAGGAAAGCGCGCTCGTCGCCTTCCTCCGCGAACACGCCAGCGTCTTCGCATCAGAACCCTCCGATCTTCCCGGAGTTCCTAAGGAGGTGATCGAGCACAAGCTAGGAGTCAAGGTAGGCGCCAATCCTGTGAAGCAGAAGGTCCGTCGTCAAGCCCCTGGCCATCAAGAATTCATAGCAGAAGAGATCCAGAAGTTGCTCAAGGACAGGTTCATCCGGCAGATTCGGCACCCGACTTGGCTAGCCAACCCTGTTGTCTTCCCCAAGGCGAACGGGAAAAATACATTGTGCGTCGACTATGGCGACTTCAACGACGCCTGCCCAAAAGATTCTTTCCCTCTCCCTCGCATTGATCAAATCGTGGACGCAACAGTGGAGTTTGCTCAGCTGTCTTTCCTGGATGCATACGCCGGATATCACTAGATCAAGATGGCAGTCAAAGACGAACAAAAGAACGCGTTCATCACCCCGTGCGACACATATTGCTACATATGTATGCCCTTTGGGTTGAACAATGCAGGTTCCACCTTCCAGAGAGCCATCCACATCGGCCTCGGGCCACAATTACACCGCAATGCTGAGGCCTACATGGACGCTGTCAACCACAGTGTCGATCGAGGGTGGTTGCGGAGGGCCCCGTTACCCTCCGTGGTGAACACGGCTTGGTGTACGCGTTTACGGGCCACAGTCTCCCAGGAAGGATGGTTCCTTCCGGAAGGAGCTTGAGTCGTAGGGTGTCTTTCGGCATGTCGAATAACAGGAAAGACCGCTTCTTCGACGTGGGCGACCTTGTTGGCCAGCTTGAACAGGGCAGTGATAGTCTTGATGGACCGGGTACTCATCTACTCCAGCATGTGCGGGTTCTTGACGTTGGCATGAAAGGTGCCGATGATTGCGGCCTCATGCGTGTCGGGGATGGAATGCTGCATCTGGGTGAATCTTTGGACGAACTTCCGGAGAGGTTCGCCGTCCTTCTGTACTACTCGGCGTGAGTCACTGACGGTTTTCGAAGGTTGGATTCCTCTGGTAAAGGGGCCATCAAACTTTTCGCAGAGTTCCGCCCACGAGCTGATGGAGTTGGTCGGGAGATGCATCATCCACCGGCGAACATTGTCCTTGAGCTTCATGGGGAAGTAATTGGCCTTCGCATTGTCGTCTCCCCCCGCGATCTCCACAATAGTGTAGTACATAAGGATGAACATGCCGGGGTCTGTCTTTCCGTCATACGGAAGTGGCCATATATCTGGAACTTCTTAGGCCACTGGATGCTTCAGAGATCATGGGTGAAGGCTACACACACGATGATGTAGTCCCTTTCACCGGCAAGGATCCCCTCCCGAACAACATCGATGGGAGGAACCCAGACTTCGGAACACCGATGAGTTTCCTTCTGCCTAACGATGGTGGTTCGACGTCTTTGTGGCGGCGATCCTCCAGGCGAGTACACTGATCCAGGGATCCACGGTACCCGGATGATGCCACAGAAGCTGCACCAGGAGATCGGGACCGTCGAGGAGCGGTCTGGCGGACGACGGGGTCGCGGCAGCGCTCATCTCGGGAATGGTCTTGGTGATGCCCATGCTAGGGGGAGTGCAGAATGTTCCTTTCGTAATCGGAACCCCCTCCCCGATAAGGGCCTTCTCACTTTGGAGACAACATGTTTACACCCCTCCTGGACTGTAGCCGACGGAGGACAAGGTCACCTTCCTCAAGTTCTCGGGAGCAGACGTGGCGGCTGTGATAGCGGCGTAGTCCTTTCTGGTACCGCGCGGCGCGTGTAGCTGCCCGAGTACGTACTTCCTCGGCAACGATGACATCTCCTTGTTGGAGTTGCTGTTGTTCGGCTTCAGCGAAGGCGCGATCTCGAGGAGATCCGTATAGAGGTTCTATGGGGAGCACCGCCTCCGCTGCCTAAACGAGAGCGAAGGGCGTCTCATTTGTGGCTCGGTTGTGTGTGCTCCTGATTGACCATAGAACTGCTGGGAGTTCATCCACCCACCGCTTTTCACATGTTTCGAGCCGCTGGAAGGTACAGGTCCGAAGACCTCGGAGTACTTCCGAATTAGCTCTCTCTACCTAGCCGTTGCTCCTCGGATGATCCACAGAAGTGAAACTAACTGCGGTGCCCATATGCTCGCAGTACTTGAGGAAGGCCTGACTTATGAACTGGGTGCCGTTCTCCATGACGATCCGGTTAGGAACTCCGAAACGACACAACAGGCTTCTGATAAACTTGATGGCGGATTGCGCCGTGGTCTTGAGGACTGGCTCTACTTCTGGCCACTTGGTGAAGTTGTCGATGGCGACATAGAGGACCTCATAACCTCCGGTCACACGGGGGAATGGGCCCAAGATGTCCAATCCACAGACCGCAAAGGGCCATGATAGAGGGATGGTTTGGAGAGCATGTGTTGGTTGATGAACAACCTTGGCGTGTAATTGGCATTCGTCGTAGGTGTTGAAAAGCTCCATGGCGTCGTTCAAGGTGGTGGGCCAATAGAACCCTTGCCGGAAAGCTTTGGTGACCAGAGCCTGGAAACCAATGTGGGCGCAACTTCTTTCCTTCGTCTGTGGGGATGCACAGTAGCTTCACACAGTTGGGGCGCCTGCACTAAAGGGTCTCATCGAGTAGGAGGTACATCGATGATTGACGAGCGACCCGCTCGGCTTCCTTCCGGTTACTTGGTAGCTCTTTGTTCTTCAGGTAGTCGCCGTTCATGCTGAGCACTTCAGCGTCAAGACGTCCTCGCCCTTGTAACGGAACAGGAGGAAGTCTCCGCGGTCCATCTTGCAGCCACGGACGAAGACCTTCCACCCGTGCGACAAGAAGAGATCACCGGTGGTCGCTTGGTGGGTCTCCACCTTGACCGCGTCGCCTCTTGAGTCCTCCTCTCCGGAAACGTCGTCGTCGTGATGCGACGTCCTTGGCTTTCCCTTGTTCTGGTAGCCGCCTCGGCCCCCGTGTTGGGAACCTCCGTCCTGTTGAGCCTTCCTTTCGGCGTACTTCTTGGAACAGAAGGCCGCCGTGTCTTCTTGGAGCTTGATGACAGATTGGCACTCGGATAGGTCGTGTTTGTTGGTCTTGTGTATCTTGCAGTATGGCGATGGGGTGGTGTCCGCGGCGACAAACACAGTGTCGATGGAGGGTGGTTGTGGAGCGGCCCGTTCCCCTCCGCGGCGAACACGGCTTGGTGTACACGTTTACGGGTCCTGGGCTCCCCGGAAGGATGGTTCTTTCTGGAAGGAGCTTGAGCCACAGTGCATCTTCCGGCATCTCGATTAACAGGGCACTGATCGTCTTAATGGACTAGGTACTCATCTTCTCCAGCATGCGCGGGTTCTTGACGTTGGCAAGAAAGGTGGCGATGATTGCGGCCTCATGCGCGTCGGGGTTGCAATGCTGCATCTGGGTGAATCTTTGGAGGAACTTTCGGAGAGGTTCGCCGTCCTTCTGCACTACTTTGCGTAAGTCACTGACGATTTTCGGAGGTTAGACCCCTTCGGTAAATGCGCCGACACACTTTTCGCAAAGTTCCGTTCATGAGCTGATGGAGTTGACCGGGAGATGCATCATCCACCGGCGAACATTGTCCTTGAGCTTCATGGGGAAGTAGTTGGCCTCCGCTTTGTCGTCTCCCCCCACGATCTCCACAACAGTGTTGTACATACACATGAACTCTCCGGGGTTTTTCTTTCCGTCATACAGAAGTGGGCCATCTATCTGGAACTTCTTGGGCCACTGGACGCCGCGAGGATCTTGGGTGAAGGCTCCGCACACGGTGCTGTAGTCGCTTTCACTTGAAAGGATCCCATCCCGGACAACATCGATGGGACGAACCCGGGCGTCAGAAGACCGACGAGTTTCTTTCTGCCTAAGGATGGTGGTTCGAGAGTCTTCGTGACCTCGATCCTCCAGGCGAGTACGATGATCCAGCGATCCACAGTGCCCGGATGATGCCACAAAAGCTGCACTAGGAGATCTTGCCCATCGAAGAGCGGTCTGGTGGACGGCGGGGTCGCGGCAGCGCTCATCTCGGGGATGGTCTTGTTGACGCCCATGCCGGGGGAGTGCAGAGTGTTCCTTTCGTAATCGGAACCCCCTCCCCGATAATTGCCTTCTCACTTTGGAGAAAGAATGTTTACACCCATCCTGGACAGTAGCCGACGTAGGACAAGGTCGCCTTCCTCAAGTTCTTGGGAGCGGACGTGGCGGCTGTTCTACCGGCGTAATCCTTGCTGGTACCGCGCAGCGTGTGTAGCAGCCCGAGTACATACTTCCTCGGCAACGATGAGATCTCCTTGTTGGAGTTGTTGCTGTTCGGCTTCATCGGAGGCGCGAACTCGAGGACATCCGTATCAGAGTTCTATGGGGAGCACCGCCTCCGCTCCGTAAACGAGAGCGAAGGGCGTCTCAGTAACCGTGCATCTCCTCCCACTCCGGCACAAAATCAAATCGAAGAAGCAGTAACCCATGCGAATCCTGGACTATAGTCAGGGTGAGTTAGTAGGCCAAATGGGGTCCCATAGCCCTGCATGTGGAAGTACTCTTGTCTTGGATCACGACACGAGAACTCGGGGCCTAGGGCAGTGTAAATGAGACAACCCACTGTGTACTCCTACACATTCTCTCATTGTTCACCTTTGTTAGGGTGACTTCACCAACACATTACCATTACATTGCATTGTTCTCTACCATCCCGATATATCACCCAGATGGATCACCTTCATTGCAAACAACTCTATCATAGGATAGCATAACATTGATGAAGGGCCACATGATGAACACAAACAATCCTGGATCTTCTAGGTTGAGGTTTGCTTAATACTGTGGCAGCAATGATAGGTCATGCAAAGGATGGGTTCAACTAGCGATAGAACAGTAACATGTGAATCACCTAATAATGCATAAGAGAACAAGAGGGAAATGGGTATATATAGACATGATCAATGGGGGTTTGCTTGCCTTGTTGACGATCACAAGGTGTCACTCTTCAGACATGAGGTTGAACTCGTCTCCGAGATCAACTCCTACCGAGAAGAAGCAATCACCGAAGCACTGAAAGTAATGCACATTCAATGAATTGAAATGCACAACCAATATGTCATGGCATGAAGATGAACAAGTGTGTGGTTTTGCTATTTATATACATGTGAGCTGGAATGCATGGCAATAGTTCAAGTTCAAATGATTTAAGAATCTATTTTGAATTATTCCAATTAAGACATATAGCTAAATGCTACTGGTTCCCCACCATAGATGTGTTTTTCATCTATTAAAATATGATATTTGGAATCCTTGTATTTTTTGATAATTTTTCATATATTATTTGTTTAATTTGGATTTATGGTTTAAAAGTTATTCAATTTACCAGATTTAAAAATTTCTGGAATTTCTGGAATTTTTAATAAACAGAGAAAAATTTTCATTGCGTCAGCATGATGCAATGCTGACGTTAGGGGGGGCTGACGTGTTGGCCAACACTGTCAGTGGGACTGGGTTAATTTCTGTTTAAGTTTAAATAACAGGGGATTAAGGGTGGCTGGGGCCCACCTGTCATTGACCCTGTGTCAAATTAACAGGGGATTAGCCCCCTAATTAAGTGCCACGTAGGCTCACCGGGGTTTGTCCTCCGGTGACCAAACCGCACGGACGCGTGCACTGGAGACGGCGTCTCCGGGCATGGCTGGGCACGGGGGACGCACCACATGGGAGCCCTCTCACGCGCGGTTCCAGCAGGGCACACGGGAGGAGCAGTGGTGGACGGAGGCCTTGCCGGCGTCAAGAGGCGCGACGGCCGGAGCTCGGCTCAGTGGCCATGGCGAACGGACCAGGATAGGGGTCGGGGTTAGGGGGGAAATGAGCGCGTCCTCACGATGAGCGTGACGGAGGGGTCGAGGAGGCCTTAGGAAGCATGCCGGTGGCGAATAGGGCGGTGAGGTGCGGTGGCCGTGGCGGACGAGAGAGACACGAGCCTCGGCTAGGGACGTCCTCGGGGCAATTCCTCGCTGGAGGGGATGAAGAGGTCGTCGAAGGTCCTCCGGAATGAGGCTTCTCGGTCTAGTTCGGCCTCTGGCCACGTCGGAGCATGGCGGCGCTCTGCGGAGCTTCCCGGTGGCGCACGGGATCAGACGGGAGAGAGGAAGAAAGGAGAGACAGGGAGAGGGGAAAAGCTTTGGCTGACCAGGGGGTGTCCAAGGCGCGAGAAGGGAGGCCAGAGCAGGCTGCTGCATGGCCGGCGTCGAGCGCATGCTCGCCACACAGTGGCGTGCTCGGCTGGCCAGGGAGGAAGACGGCGATGCCCCTGGCGGGCTGGCCCGTCTTCTGCCCATTTGGGCCAGGTAAGTGGGGCTTGGCCCTTTTCTTCTTTTTCTTTTTTTTTCTGCTTTCTGTTTTATTTGTTTTTCTTTGAAAAAATAGCCAGAGCATTTTTATAAGATCCCCAAACATTTTATTTGGGCTTATGTGACCTACACCTAGTCACACCCACTGTTTGAGAATTTTTGAAATTCAAAACATTTGAATTTCAATTCAAATATGATTTAAATTTAGTTTCCAAGCTCCTGTTTGAATTGTTGAAAATTCCTTGAGCATGAGGTTGGACACACAACACATGAAATGTGATCATGCCCATTTATAGGGATTTTCAAAATCATCAGAAGATTTTTGGAAAAAGATTTTTGTCTGGCCATTTATGTATATTCATTTTGAGGCTTTTCCAAATCCTCAATTATTAAAAAGGAAATATAAACATGATGCCTTAATTCTATAAATAAAAAGCACATACCAAAACTAGGGTAGTGACATGAGCATACAAAATAATGGCCTATCGAAGACTAAGCCCGTGTTGCACAAACACAAGGAGAGACACTAGCTAGAGGGCACGATTCACTACTTGGCACCAACTTATATGCATGTAAGCGTGGGCTTTCCCTTCCACGTGTCTTTTGCACAAGCATTTCTTTGCATGAACTCTCTCTCTTTTGCTTAAAATCTTGTGATTCTTTCTCTTTTGGCTCTTCCTTATAAGCTTGCCTCTTTCTTCTTCTTTTTTGAACTTTTCCCTCTTTTGCCTCGTTTTCACCACTTGCCTTGAAGCTCAACCAACTATGCGCTACTAGTGTCACAAGATATGCATGGGAGCAAGCTATCACACTATATGATATAGCAATGATGTAAAAAGATGATATGCTATCACTATGGTGCTCAAGTTTTCGCGAAGCCCGGCAATACTCGACGAGCTAGCCTCAATAGGTATGAGGAAATCACAAAGATGGTGGGGCTATCAAGGTAAAGGCAAGGAAGGAAAAGGATGTGACGGGATGGATACCTTCTTCACATTTAACCTTTCACGAAGTCTGAGAAGACCGGCCTTGCTTCCGATTAAGGGGTTCGAAGGATGGATGGTCGTCGTCAAGAATGAAGCTCGTGGGTTGATGTAGTTGATGGAGAGGCACTCCTTGTTGTTGGTGATGGCCCCGATAGTTGAAGACCGACGAAGATGCACAGTTTCGAGCTTCCTTGCTCAAATTCCTAGGCCAAGATGCCAGAATTAGGAAAATATCATGGAAGGAAATGGTGAAGAAACCTATCTAGATGGATATGGGGTGTGAAGAGGAACAAAACGAGCTCAAGAACGTCAAAAACGGACTCAGGATAAAGAAGTTATGGTGAAAATACGAAACAGCCGAAGGCTGAATTTCTAGAAAACGCCTCTGTGTACTTTAGGTGCCCGGGGTCCTTGAGACCGGGTGCCCGGGATTGGCCGAGACGCGGGGGTTGACCTCAGGGACACAATTTTCGGCGGAAATTGGTGATTTTGGAGGTCAAATTGATGGGGGAAAAAGAAAAATTGGGGCTAGGGAACGCAAAGGAGAGTAGATCCACTTGCTAAACACTAGATCCATTGATCAAAATCAACAAAAACTCACAAGGAACAACAAATCACAAAAAATTTGGCATGGCTATTTTTGGTGGGAATTTTCGAAATTGGGAAGAACAAAGCAAAATTTGGCTAGAAGATGGGGGGGGGGTGGGCTCCAAGATGTGATAAACCTTGCTCTTGATACCAAGTGATGTAGGGAAAGCCTATGGATTGGCCCAATCTTTCACAAGTTGGAGGTGGGAAAGAGGTGCAACTCAAGAAGAACACAAAAGAGAGGAAGGGGAACAAGATCCAAACCAAGGGAACTCAAATCCACACATAACATGATCCATAGATCCACACAAGTGGTAGCTAAATTGATCCCTCTCCTCCTACTACTAGGATTGGGGACTCTCCTTCTATAACTAGGGAGAGGGAGGTAGGATTGAGAGAGGATCTCAAGGAGATCAAATCCCCATGGGGGAATAGGAGCTAAGATCTCTCAAATCTGGATATATTCTTAGAAAACCCTAGAATGGAGCTGGGGGTGGAGTATATATAGCCTAGGGGCGAGAGAGGGTACATGGGTCATGTAACAGCCCAGATTTCACAAAAATAAAAAAAATTGTTTTCGGTGTGAATTGTTTGATTGTCTGATTTGTTTGCGGTGTTTGCATCCCCGATCTATCGATCGGCGATTATTTCCCCCCTCTCTTATCTCGTACTAGACGGAGACCAACCCTTTCCACCCTGACACTCGACCTTTGCGACACTGGGTATCACCCGATCACCGTCGCGAAACCGCACAAGACCAGCCACAGCCAGCGGAATGAAAAACCCCATTTAATAATTAAATGGGTTATTTTTATAGCGCGCCAGAAAGTGTTCTCGGAACGGTTCCAGCGCGAGGTGAACGCCACCGGCTCGACGTGTTGATCGCGCAGTTTGAAGTTTTACGCGAATCGGAGGTCCTGCGGACCCCCGGCAGTCAGAAACGTAAACATCGCGCGTGCGAGAGAAAAACCGGGGATGTTTTTGCAAACTGCCAGCCACCTGGGCTATATAAAGACCACCACCCCAATTACGGTTTTACCTAAGCACCTAGGCAGCCACCAGCCCCAGATCTGGCACAAAAACACCCCATTTTCGTAATTTTATCCCCATTTTTACCTAAACACTAATTTCCTGCGATCTGGACCGTCGGATCGGCCGATCCAACGGCCCAGATGCGCCCCAGCCACCCACCTTCTCTCTCCTCTCTCTCTCCCGCCGCCGCCTCCAGCCCGAGGGAGCCGCCGCCCACCGTGCACGCTGCTTCGGCCGGCCGGCAACCACGGTGAGCCGCCGCGCCGCCGCACCCCTTCCTCTCCTCCTCCCCTCGCGCCTCTCCCTCTCTTCCTTCCCCTCTAACTCCCTCTCTTTGATAGAGGCGAAGGTGTCCCGATGTTTCGATGAGATGATGGAGATCGATTATGGTGTAGACGACTTTCACGACCCGACTACGAACGTGCGAAGACGTTGCGCCTTAGCGATCGCTAAACCAACTCCGAGAGGTTATTGATCCTGCGGATGCACTATCAACCTGACCACGAAGGTCTAATTCCTGCAAGCAATCGAAAGAACAAGCAAGAACTAAGAAAAAGCAATCTGGATATTGTGATGAGGACATCTCTACTAATGTTACACCCACATCTTCACCAACTACACATACTGGACCAGTACTAGAGCACGTGCACGTCAACTAAATTATCAGGTACTTTCGTTTCTTGCGAATCCTTCTAATGTTCATGAACATATGATGCTGCCTAAATTAGATACTTTTGTTTTGCTTATGAATGAAGGACCTAGCATGGACAAGAAGGACGGTCATTGGAGCGAGATCAAGCATGGAGAAGAAGGTGCGCGCGCGGGAAAGTACAGTGGAGCTTCCAGTGGTGATTATCACACTTTGAAGCCACCATAAGGCGCGCATGAAGTCTTGGACGAAATACGCGAGATGTCACTTCATTATTTTCGTCCAAGAGCAATTATAGGTGCTGCGTCACCTTAATATTGGGCTGGGCCCATGTAATTTCGAAATACCACATTATAGGTTGTTTTTAGAGTCCGTATGTGTGGGGAAACCGAGTTAGGGTTGTTTTCGGACCCCACCTCCAAGGGGCCACGAAATTCCCCACTGTTCCCCCATATATACAGCCCTTAGGGCGTCGTTTAGACTTGAGTTTTAATTAGATTTAAGTTAGCCATAGCCGCAACTTCGAGCTCTTTGTTTGTGTCATCCGACCAGGCCAAGACCTCATTGGAACCCCAACTTTCGTAATCATTCATCTTATATTCGCAATATCCAGATTGCAATTCTTACTTCTTGCTTGTTCTTCGATTGCTTGCAGGAATTAGACCTTCGTGGTCAGGTTGATCGTGCATCCGCGGGATCAATAACCTCTCGGAGTTGGTTTAGCGATCGCTAAGGCGCAACGTCTTCGCACGTTCGTAGTCGGATCGTGAAAGTCGTCTCCACCATAATCGATCTCCACCATCTCATCGAAACATCGGGACACCTTCGCCTCTATCAAATGCACCTAGCACTTTCATGAGATTAATGAACGAGGTTTTACGTCCTTTCATTGGACGATTTGTGGTAGTCTATTTTGATGATATACTGATTTATAGCAAATCTTAGGAGGAACATTTGGATCATTTACGTGCTGTTTTTATTGCTCTACGTAATGCACGTTTGTTTGGTAACCTTGGGAAGTGCACCTTTTTCACCGACCGAGTATCGTTTCTTGGCTATGTTGTTACTCCGCAGGGAATTGAAGTTGATAAAGCCAAGATCGAGGCGATTGAGAGTTGGCCGCAGCCCAAAACGGTCACACAAGTGAGGAGTTTTCTTGGACTCGCTGGATTCTATAGGCGTTTTGCGAGAGATTTCAGCACCATTGCTGCACCTCTCAATGAGCTTACACGCAAGGATGTGCCTTTTACTTGGGGTACCGCACAGGAAGAAGCCTTCGCGGTATTGAAAGATAAGTTAACACATGCTCCTTTGCTCCAACTTCCTGATTTTAATAAGACTTTTGAGCTTGAATGCGATGCTAGTGGGATTGGTTTGGGAGGTGTGTTATTACAAGATGCTAAACCTGTTGCATACTTTTCTGAAAAATTGAGTGGGCCTAGTCTGAACTATTCTACTTATGATAAGGAATTATATGCTCTTGTTCGGACATTAGAAACTTGGCAACATTATTTATGGCCCAAAGAATTTGTTATACATTCTGATCATGAATCTTTGAAACACATAAGAAGTCAAGCAAAACTTAATTGTAGACATGCTAAGTGGGTTGAATTTATTGAGACTTTCCCTTATGTCATTAAACACAAGAAGGGGAAAGATAATATTATTGCTGATGCTTTGTCTCGTCGTTATACTATGCTTTCACAACTTGACTTCAATATATTCGGTTTAGAGACAATCAAAGATCAATATGTAAATGATGCAGAATTTAAAGATGTATTGCAGAATTGTAGAGAGGGTAGAACATGGAACAAGTTTGTGCTTAATGATGGATTTGTGTTCCGTTCTAACAAGCTATGCATTCCAGCTAGCTCTATTCGTCTTTTGTTGTTGCAGGAGGCGCATGCAGGAGGATTAATGGGACACTTTGGCGTGAAGAAGACGGAGGACGTACTTGCTACACACTTCTTTTGGACAAAGATGAGACGGGATGTTGAGCGTTTTGTTGCTCGCTGCACTACATGTCAAAAAGCTAAGTCACGACTCAATCCTCATGGTTTATACATGCCTTTACCTGTACCTAGTGTTCCGTGGGAGGACATATCCATGGACTTTGTTTTAGGCTTGCCTCGAACAAAGAAGGGGAGGGATAGCATATTTGTTGTCGTGGATAGATTTTCTAAGATGGAACATTTTATACCATGTCATAAAAGCGATGATGCTGCTAATGTTGCTGCTTTATTCTTTCGTGAGATTATTCGCTTACATGGTGTGCCCAATACTATTGTCTCGGATCGTGATACTAAGTTTCTTAGCCATTTTTGGAGATGCTTATGGGCTAAGTTGGGGACTAAACTACTTTTTAGTACTACCTGTCATCCCCAAACCGATGGACAAACTGAAGTAGTCAATAGGACTTTGTCTACTATGCTTAGGGCTGTTTTAAAGAGTAACTTGAAAATGTGCGAAGAATGTTTACCTCATATTGAATTTGCTTATAATCGTTCATTTCATTCTACCACTAAAATGTGCCCTTTTGAGATTGTTTATGGTTTTCTACCTCGTGCGCCTATTGATTTGCTGCCTCTTCCATCTTCGGAGAAGGTTAATTTTGATGCTAAGCAACGTGCTGAATTGATATTAAAAATGCATGAGTTAACTAAAGAAAACATTGAGAAAATGAATGCTAGATACAAGCTTGCTGGTGATAAGGGTAGAAAACATGTTGTGTTTGAACCAGGAGATCTTGTTTGGTTACATCTACGTAAAGATAGGTTTCCTGATTTGCGCAAGTCTAAGTTAATGCCACGAGCTGATGGTCCCTTTAAGGTTTTGCAGAAAATTAATGATAATGCATATAAACTTGAGCTACCTGCAGATTTTGGGGTTAGTCCCACATTTAACATTGCAGATTTGAAACCTTATTTGGGAGAAGATGATGAGCTTCCGTCGAGGACGACTTCAATTCAAGAAGGGGAGGATGATGAGGACATCCCTACTAATGTTACACCCATATCCTCACCAACTACACATACTGGAACAGTTACTAGAGCACGTGCACGTCAACTAAATTATCAGGTACTTTTTTTTCTTGCGAATCCTTCTATTGTTCATGAACATATGATGCTGCCTAAATTAGATACTTTTGTTTTGCTTATGAATGAAGGACCTAGCATGGACAAGAAGGATGGTCATTGGAGCGGGATCAAGCATGGAGAAGAAGGTGCGCGCGCGGGAAAGTACAGTGGAGCTTCCAGTGGTGATTATCACACTTTGAAGCCACCATAAGGCGCGCATGAAGTCTTGGACGAAATACGCGAGATGTCACTTCATTATTTTCGTCCAAGGGAAATTATAGGTGCTGCGTCACCTTAATATTGGGCTGGGCCCATGTAATTTCGAAATACCACATTATAGGCTTTTTTTAGAGTCCGTATGTGTGGGGAAACCGAGTTAGGGTTGTTTTCGGACCCCACCTCCAAGGGGCCACGAAATTCCCCTCTGTTCCCCCATATATACAGCCCTTAGGGCGTCGTTTAGACTTGGGTTTTAATTAGATTTAAGTTAGCCATAGCCGCAACTTCGAGCTCTTCGTTTGTGTCATCCGACCAGGCCAAGACCGCATTGGAACCCCAACTTCTGTTAATCTTTCATCTTATATTCGCAATATCCAGATTGCAATTCTTAGTTCTTGCTTGTTCTTCGATTGCTTGCAGGAATTGACCTTCGTGGTCAGGTTGATCGTGCATCCGCGGGATTAATAACCTCTCGGAGTTGGTTTAGCGATTGCTAAGGCGCAACGTCTTCGCACGTTCGTAGTCGGGTCGTCCCAAAGTGACCCATCAATCCTCCTGCATGTGATTCCTGCAACAATATCAAATGCACAGAAGAATCTGGAACACAAAGTTTGTTAGCTCGAAACAAAAATATATCATGGATGTGGAATTTATCGTACGCGGTTCGAAGCAAACACAAATGATATGGTTCAGCAAAATCATAATCAATTGCATATAAATCACACAAACTCTCTAATCCAGGAATTTTAACATCAAGATGTGTCAATAACATGTTCTTCCTAGATAGAGCACCGAGAAGCCACGGGCCTTATCGTGGAATGGGCGCTCGAGCTGTCTGGCTTCGACCTCACATTTTTCAACTCCTCCACCATCAAGAGCATGGTACTGGTTGCTTTCGTTGCTGAATGGACTCCGACTCCAGAAGATGACGAAGACCTCCGGGAAGCATCATCGCTTCCCGGCACTGACGACAACAATGAGTAGACCCTATACTTTGACGGATCCTTCTCTTTAAAGGTGATGAGGACATCTCTACTAATGTTACACCCACATCTTCACCAACTAGACATACTGGACCAGTTACTAGAGCACGCGCACGTCAACTAAATTATCAAGTACTTTCGTTTCTTGCGAATCCTTCTAATGTTCAGGAACATATGATGCTGCCTAAATTAGATACTTTTGTTTGTCTTATGAATGAAGGACCTAGCATGGATAAGGAGGATGGTCATTGGAGCGGGATCAAGCATGGAGAAGGAGGTGCGCGCGCGGGAAAGGACAAGGGAGCTTCCAGTGGTGACTTTCGCACTTTGAGGCCACCATAAGGCGTGCATGAAGACTTGGACGAGAGACACAAGATTCCACATTAATATTTTCGTCCAAGGGTTATTATAGGTGCTGCGTCACCTTATTATTGGGCCAGGCCCATGTAATTTCGAAATACCACATTATAGGCTGTTTTTAGAGTCCGTATGTGTGGGGAAACCGAGTTAGGGTTGTTTTCGGACCCCACCTCCAAGGGGTCACGAAAATCCCCTCTGTTCCCCCATATATACAGCCCTTAGGGCGTCGTTTAGACTTGGGTTTTAATTAGATTTAAGTTAGCCATAGCCGCAACTTCGAGGTCTTCGTTTGTGTCGTCTGACCAGGCCAAGACCGCATTGGAACCCCAACTTCTGTTAATCATTCATCTTATATTCGCAATATCCAGATTGCTTTTCTTAGTTCTTGCTTGTTCTTTCGATTGCTTGCAGGAACTAGACCTTCGTGGTCAGGTTGATCGTGCATCCGCGGGATCAATAACCTCTCGGAGTTGGTTTAGCGATCGCTAAGGCGCAACGTCTTCGCACGTTCGTAGTCGGGTCGTGAAAGTCGTCTTTGATACAGGTGATGATGAGGACATCCCTACTAATGTTACACCCTTATCCTCACCAACTACACATACTGGACCAGTTACTAGAGCACGTGCACGTCAACTAAATTATCAGGTACTTTCGTTTCTTGTGAATCCTTCTATTGTTCATGAACATATGATGCTGCCTAAATTAGATACTTTTGTTTTGCTTATGAATGAAGGACCTAGCATGGACAAGAAGGATGGTCATTGGAGCGGGATCAAGCATGGAGAAGAAGGTGCGCGCGCGGGAAAGTACAGTGGAGCTTCCAGTGGTGATTATCACACTTTGAAGCCACCATAAGGCGCGCATGAAGTCTTGGACGAAATACGCGAGATGACACTTCATTATTTTCGTCCAAGGGCCATTATAGGTGCTGCGTCACCTTAATATCTGGCTGGGCCCATGTAATTTCGAAATACCACATTATAGGCTGTTTTTAGAGTCCGTATGTGTGGGGAAACCGAGTTAAGGTTGTTTTCGGACCCCACCTCCAAGGGGCCACGAAATTCCCCTCTGTTCCCCCATATATACAGCCCTTAGGGCGTCGTTTAGACTTGGGTTTTAATTAGATTTAAGTTAGCCATAGCCGCAACTTCGAGCTCTTCGTTTGTGTCATCCGACCAGGCCAAGACCTCATTGGAACCCCAACTTTCGTAATCATTCATCTTATATTCGCAATATCAAGATTGCAATTCTTAGTTCTTGCTTGTTCTTCGATTGCTTGCAGGAATTAGACCCTCCTGGTCAGGTTGATCGTGCATCCGCGGGATCAATAACCTCTCGGAGTTGGTTTAGCGATCGCTAAGGCGCAACGTCTTCGCACGTTCGTAGTCGGATCGTGAAAGTCGTCTCCACCATAATCGATCTCCACCATCTCATCGAAACATCGGGACACCTTCACCTCTATCAAGTGGTATCAGATTTCCAGGTTGCTCGGTGAGATTTACCAGTTTTCGTAGTCTAGATTGGTTCTGTTCTTCATACCTACAGTCCACGAAAAAGCCCAAAAAAAAATTAGGGTTAGATCATCACGTCCCAAAACAGTCCGAGCCTTTGTCCAGTTTTCTTTACAGTAGTTTGCTTTGTTGAATTTGCGGTTGCATCGTTGTGTCGAGTTGCTGATCTTAGCGTCTAGTTCCCTTAGAGTTTCGAGTTCTGATCACAGTTTGTCACACCGCCGCCGCACAGTAGTACACCGGCACGTTTCCGCCAATCCGAGTCCAGATACACCACCACGTTCCGCCAAGTCGAGTCCATATACAGCACCACGACCTACCAATCCGAGTTGAGTTCCATCACCTGTTCGGTTTGTGATCTCTCCGTAGCCAGATTAGTTTTGAGTTGATTAGAGTCGGATTTCACCGATCTTTTGTCGTACGTAGAAGGAGGTGATTTCCAAAAAAAAAAAAAAAGTCTGGCACGCTTTCCAGAGCAGATTTTAGGCCAAAAATTTCGGGGGTAAAAAATTTCGTTTCCATACGTTCCTTAGGTCCAGAAACTCATTTTGAGACGTTCGCCACCATAGTGATTTTTTCGCACTTTTTCAGCCACCGCAGTCCCGCATCGCCAAAAAAAAAAAAGAGAAAAAAAGAAATTTCAGAGTGTGCTTCTCAGTTGATTACGTGCCGCGCCGTGCTTTCGTTGGTGTTTTAGGCTCGCGTCTCTAGTACGGTCTAGCCTAGGATCAGCACAGTACCGACGTTGAGTGTTTATTCAACTTTGCATCTCTGTTTTGATTACTGTTGAGCTTTTTGCTACCATATTTGTCAAGCCTACCTACAGCTCCACATATATTCTACTTCGTGCGGTTGACACCTCCTGGCCATCGCTCTACCACATCTCTGAGAGTTTTGACCCGTTGGTTGTACATCACCACCTGCTGCTAGGTAAGAATCGGTAAGAACGAAAGAAAAGCTTGACGGATTTGTGCTTTCCACCACCCCACATCCCATTAGTAGAAGTAGGATCATATTTCTGTGTGTTTTCTATTTCTGCTAACCATGCCAGGATCCCATGATGAAGTGGCGCGGGATGCACCCGATTGGGAGAATATGACAAACAAAGCGTTACATGATAAATTTGCACAAATGATGTCTGAACAGGTGAATGACATCGAGAACAGATTTACAGAGGCGATTGATGGTGTGGAGAAGATGATCGACACCAAGCTGGACGCCAAGTTTACTGAGTTGCTCGCACGCCTACCTGCACAGCCTGCGGCCGCTCCAGCACAGCCACCGCCACCACGACGTGCACGACGTATTCTGTTTCCGGGCAGACAAGCTGCTGGTGCTCCTGCTGGTGCTGCAGTTGCTGCTACTGTTGCTGCTTCTGACTCGGCCAGGACGACAACTACGAGGGTGATTACGAGGAGGAGGTGGAACAGGAAGCGGCCTATGAGCAGCCAGCTGGACGTCCACGTCCCAACATTCGCCACGGTCGACACCAACCACCCCCTCAGGTACGCGATGATGAACATGTGCCTAAACTTAAATTGAATCTTAAGCCGTTTGAGGGTAGATATATTCCTGATGCTTATCTTACTTGGGAGTTAGAAACTGAACAACGCTTTACATGTTTACAATATCCTGAGAATAGACGTGTTACCGCTGCTGTTTGTGAATTCACGGGTTTTGCATCTATTTGGTGGTCTGAACATTGTAGATTGCATGCTAATAATATTCCAGCTACTTGGGCTGCTTTAAAATATGCTATGCGTACTCGCTGGGTTCCTCCTTATTATCAACGTGAATTGCTACAAAAATTACAGCGTTTGAGACAAGGAAAAAATTCTGTAGAGGAATATTATCAAGAATTAAAAACTGGATTGATTAGATGTGGCCTAGTAGAGGATAATGAAGCTATGTTTGCACGTTTTATAGGTGGCTTAAACAGGGAGATACAAACTATTCTAGAATACAAGGACTATGCTACTATTACTCGTTTGTTTCATCTTGCTTGTAAAGCTGAACGTGAAGTGCAGGATCGACAGGCCGCTACGAGACCTAACTTTTTTGCAGGACGAAATACATCATGGACATCGCGTGGACCTTCTACATCCACACGTCCTGCTGCACCACCATCTACTTCAACCGCTCATTCTTACAGGGAGCCACCAAAACAGCCAGCGCCACCATTCAAGGGTGCACAGAGTGGTCCAGCAACGAGTTCTTCTTCATCCATGGCTTCCACAGGGCAAACACGAGATCGTGATATTAAATGTCGCAGGTGCCAAGGTGGAGGTCACTTCGCAAAAGACTGTCCCTCCAAGCATGTGATGATTATTACGGCGGATGGTGGGTATGAGTCAGCGAGCGACTATGATGAGGAGACTTTAGTTCTCATTGCTCACGAGGAACAGGGTGCCCATGATGATGCTCATGATATAGAGTATATGGCTCCTGATGATGCAGATCAATATGCTAGTTTGGTTGCTCAACGTGTGTTAAGTGTGCAGGTATCGACGGCCGAGCAAAACCAGAGGCATAATTTGTTCCACACAAAGGGAGTGGTGAAAGAACGTTCGGTTCGCATCATCATTGACGGAGGGAGTTGCAACAACTTGGCAAGCATGGAGTTGGTGGAGAAGCTATCTCTCACCACAAGACCACACCCCCATCCGTACTATATTCAGTGGTTTAACAATAGTGGTAAGATTAAGGTAACGCGTTCTGTTCGTGTGCACTTTAGCATTGCTGCATATGCTGATTATGTTGATTGTGATGTGGTACCCATGCAAGCATGCTCTCTTTTACTTGGTAGACCATGGCAATTTGATAGGAATGTTGTACACCATGGTAGGACAAATCAGTTTACTCTGGTTCATCAGGATAAAAATATTGCTTTACTTCCTATGTCTCCTGAACAAATTGTGAAAGATGATCTTGCTAGAGCTAGTAAAGCTAAACAGGAGAAAAATAAGAGTGAAAATGAGATAGCAGCTAAAGAATTTGAGCAACAACATAAGACTAATAGCAAATCTTCTTCTGCTGTTTCTAATGAAATTAAATTGACTAGTCCAACTTTGCTTGCTACTAAGGTTGATATTTCAGATTTGGATGTTAGTCAATATGTGTGCTATGCTTTTGTGTGCAAAGAAGCTTTGTTTTCATTTGAGGAATTGCCTCCTTCTTTGCCTCATGTTGTCACTGACCTTTTGCAGGAATTTATTGACGTCTTTCCACAAGACGTACCACCAGGATTACCACCTATTCGAGGGATTGAGCATCAGATTGACTTAATTCCCGGTGCTTCGCTGCCCAACCGTGCGCCATACCGTACCAATCCGGAGGAGACGAAGGAGATTCAGCGTCAAGTACAAGAGCTACTCGACAAAGGTTACATACGTGAATCCCTTAGTCCTTGTGCTGTTCCTGTTATATTAGTGCCGAAAAAGGATGGAACATGGCGTATGTGTGTTGATTGTCGAGCCATTAATAATATTACTATTCGTTATCGTCATCCTATTCCTAGGTTAGATGATATGCTTGATGAATTAAGTGGCTCTACCCTGTTTTCCAAAGTTGATTTGCGTAGTGGATACCATCAAATTCGCATGAAATTACGAGATGAATGGAAAACGGCATTTAAAACTAAGTTTGGATTATATGAGTGGTTAGTCATGCCTTTTGGGTTAACTAATGCACCTAGCACTTTCATGAGATTAATGAACGAGGTTTTACGTGCTTTCATTGGACGATTTGTGGTAGTCTATTTTGATGATATACTGATTTATAGCAAATCTTTGGAGGAACATTTGGATCATTTACGTGCTGTTTTTATTGCTCTACGTAATGCACGTTTGTTTGGTAACCTTGGGAAGTGCACCTTTTGCACCGACCGAGTATCGTTTCTTGGCTATGTTGTTACTCCGCAGGGAATTGAAGTTGATAAAGCCAAGATCGAGGCGATTGAGAGTTGGCCGCAGCCCAAAACGGTCACACAAGTGAGGAGTTTTCATGGACTCGCTGGATTCTATAGGCGTTTTGTGAGAGATTTCCGCACCATTGCTGCACCTCTCAATGAGCTTACACGCAAGGATGTGCCTTTTACTTGGGGTACCGCACAGGAAGAAGCCTTCACCGTATTGAAAGATAAGTTAACACATGCTCCTTTGCTCCAACTTCCTGATTTTAATAAAACTTTTGAGCTTGAATGCGATGCTAGTGGTATTGGTTTGGGAGGTGTGTTATTACAAGATGCTAAACCTGTTGCATACTTTTTTGAAAAATTGAGTGGGCCTAGTCTGAACTATTCTACTTATGATAAGGAATTATATGCTCTTGTTCGGACATTAGAAACTTGGCAACATTATTTATGGCCCAAAGAATTTGTTATACATTCTGATCATGAATCTTTGAAACACATAAGAAGTCAAGCAAAACTTAATCGTAGACATGCTAAGTGGGTTGAATTTATTGAGACTTTCCCTTATGTCATTAAACACAAGAAGGGGAAAGATAATATTATTGCTGATGCTTTGTCTCGTCATTATACTATGCTTTCACAACTTGACTTCAAGATATTCGGTTTGGAGACAATCAAAGATCAATATGTACATGATGCGGAATTTAAAGATGTTTTGCAGAATTGTAGAGAGGGTAGAACATGGAACAAGTTTGTGCTTAATGATGGGTTTGTGTTCCGTTCTAACAAGCTATGCATTCCAGCTAGCTCTATTCGTCTTTTGTTGCTACAGGAGGCGCATGGAGGAGGATTAATGGGACACTTTGGCGTGAAGAAGACGGAGGACGTACTTGCTACACATTTCTTTTGGCCAAAGATGAGACGGGATGTTGAGCGTTTTGTTGCTCGCTGCACTACATGTCAAAAAGCTAAGTCACAACTCAATCCTCATGGTTTATACATGCCTTTACCTGTACCTAGTGTTCCGTGGGAGGACATATCCATGGACTTTGTTTTAGGCTTGCCTCGAACAAAGAACGGGAGGGATAGCATATTTGTTGTCGTGGATAGATTTTCTAAGATGGCACATCTTATACCATGTCATAAAAGCGATGATGCTGCTAATGTTGCTGATTTATTCTTTCGAGAGATTATTCGCTTACATGGTGTGCCCAATACTATTGTCTCGGATCGTGATACTAAGTTTCTTAGCCATTTTTGGAGATGCCTATGGGCTAAGTTGGGGACTAAACTACTTTTTAGTACTACATGTCATCCCCAAACTGATGGACAAACTGAAGTAGTGAATAGGACTTTGTCTACTATGCTTAGGGCTGTTTTAAAGAGTAACTTAAAAATGTGGGAAGAATGTTTACCTCATATTGAATTTGCTTATAATCGTTCATTTCATTCTACCACTAAAATGTGCCCTTTTGAGATTGTTTATGGTTTTCTAACTCGTGCACCTATTGATTTGCTTCCTCTTCCATCTTCGGAGAAGGTTAATTTTGATGCTAAGCAACGTGCTGAATTGATATTAAAAATGCATGAGTTAACTAAAGAAAACATTGAGAAAATGAATGCTAGATACAAGATTGCTGGTGATAAGGGTAGAAAGCATGTTGTGTTTGAACCAGGAGATCTTGTTTGGTTACATCTACGTAAAGATAGGTTTCCTGATTTGCGCAAGTCTAAATTAATGCCACGAGCTGATGGTCCCTTTAAGGTTTTACAGAAAATTAATGATAATGCATATAAACTTGAGCTACCTGCAGATTTTGGGGTTAGTCCCACATTTAACATTGCAGATTTGAAACCTTATTTGGGAGAAGATAATGAGCTTCCGTCGAGGACGACTTCAATTCAAGAAGGGAAGGATGATGAGGACATCTCTACTAATGTTACACCCACATCTTCACCAACTACACATACTGGACCAGTTACTAGAGCACGTGCACGTCAACTAAATTATCAGGTACTTTCGTTTCTTGCGAATCCTTCTAATGTTCATGAACAAATGATGCTGCCTAAATTAGATACTTTTGTTTTGCTTATGAATGAAGGACCTAGCATGGACAAGAAGGACGGTCATTGGAGCGGGATCAAGCATGGAGAAGAAGGTGCGCGCGCGGGGAAGAACAATGGAGCTTCCAGTGGGGATTTTCGCACTTTGAAGCCACCATAAGGCATGCATGAAGGCGTGGACGAAATACACGAGATGTCACTTCATTATTTTCGTCCAAGAGCAATTATAGGTGCTGCGTCACCTTAATATTGGGCTGGGCCAATGTAATTTCGAAATACCACATTATAGGCTGTTTTTAGAGTCCTTATGTGTGGGGAAACCGAGTTAGGGTTGTTTTCGGACCCCACCTCCAAGGGGTCACGAAAATCCCCTCTGTTCCCCCATATATACAGCCCTTAGGGCGTCGTTTAGACTTGGGTTTTAATTAGATTTAAGTTAGCCATAGCCGCAACTTCGAGCTCTTCGTTTGTGTCATCCGACCAGGCCAAGACCTCATTGGAACCCCAACTTTCGTAATCATTCATCTTATATTCGCAATATCCAGATTGCAATTCTTAGTTCTTGCCTGTTCTTCGATTGCTTGCAGGAATTAGACCTTCGTGGTCAGGTTGATCGTGCATCCGCGGGATCAATAACCTCTCGGAGTTGGTTTAGCGATCGCTAAGGCGCAACGTCTTCGCACGTTCGTAGTCGGATCGTGAAAGTCGTCTCCACCATAATCGATCTACACCATCTCATCGAAACATCGGGACACCTTCGCCTCTATCAAGAAGGATGGTCATTGGAGCGGGATCGAGCATGGAGAAGAAGGTGCGCGCGCGGGAAAGTACAGTGGAGCTTCCAGTGGTGATTATCACACTTTGAAGCCACCATAAGGCGCGCATGAAGTCTTGGACGAAATACGCGAGATGACACTTCATTATTTTCGTCCAAGGGCCATTATAGGTGCTGCGTCACCTTAATATTGGGCTGGGCCCATGTAATTTCGAAATACCACATTATAGGCTGTTTTTAGAGTCCGTATGTGTGGGGAAACCGAGTTAGGGTTGTTTTCGGACCCCACCTCCAAGGGGCCACGAAATTCCCCTCTGTTCCCCCATATATACAGCCCTTAGGGCGTCGTTTAGACTTGGGTTTTAATTAGATTTAAGTTAGCCATAGCCGCAACTTCGAGCTCTTCGTTTGTGTCATCCGACCAGGCCAAGACCTCATTGGAACCCCAACTTTCGTAATCATTCATCTTATATTCGCAATATCCAGATTGCAATTCTTAGTTCTTGCTTGTTCTTCGATTGCTTGCAGGAATTAGACCCTCGTGGTCAGGTTGATCGTGCATCCGCGGGATCAATAACCTCTCGGAGTTGGTTTAGCGATCACTAAGGCGCAACGTCTTCGCACGTTCGTAGTCGGATCGTGAAAGTCGTCTCCACCATAATCGATCTTCACCATCTCATCGAAACATCGGGACACCTTCGCCTCTATCAGGTGAGGTGTCCCGATCTTTCGATGAGATGATAACTATCGATTTGTGGAGTCGACTTTGACGATCCGACTACAAACGTGCAACGACGTTGCGCCTTAGCAACCGCTAAACCAATCTCCTGGAGGTTACCGATGATGCCAGAAGCACGATCAGCCTGACCACAAAGGTCTATTCCTGCAAGCAATCGAAGAACGAGCAAGAATATGATAAAAGCAATCTGAATATTGCGAATATAGATGAAGTGTTTATAAAGGTGGGATTCTGAAAGCGGTCTTGATCTGGTCGTTGGACACAAACCGAGTACACGAAGTTGCAATGATGGCTAACTTTTAACTAAACAAAATCCAACTCTAAAGGGTGCCCTATGGGGTGTATATATAGGGGAAAAGAGAGGGAATTTCGTCCTCCCTTGGCAAGGTGGGACTGAAATCCCTCTTTAGTCAATTTCCCTACAATACGGGCTCTAAAACTGCCTATTAAGCACTATTTCGAAATTTACACAGGCCTAGCCCAAAAATAAGGTGGCGCAGCACCAATAATAGGATATGGAGGAAATTTATTAATTGCCATCTTGTATATTTCGTCCATCTTATTTTATGTCATCATGGTGGCTTCAAAGTGCGGAAATCTCCAGCAAGAACTCCGTTCTTGTTCCCGTCGCGCGCGCCTTCATCTCCATGCTTGATCATGCTCGAATGCTCATCCTTCTTGTCCATGCTAGGCCCTTCATTTGTCAGAAACAGAAATATATCTACATTAGGCAGCATCATATTCACATAAACATTAGAAACATTACCAAGAAACAAAAGTACCTGATAATTTAACTGGCGTGCACAATCTCTCGTAATTGGTCTAGTAGGTATATTAGCTGGGGCTGTGGGTGTAACTATGGAAGCCATGTCCTCATCATCCTCCCTTTCTTGAAAACAAAGCCGTCCTCGGCGTTGCTTAATCTGAGATGTGGCTATCAAAAGAGACAAGGTGTACATGTTGTATATATATATCATCCATTCTTACTTCCCTCAGTTTTTCAACATGTAACACATGTATATATGAGTAACTTTCGTACGTCGTGAAATATAAAGATATGTGATCATCACAATACATAAATGATATGAAAGTATTGCAATTCAGTTTGCATATATAAGTGAAGCTCTTATTCATATCTAAAGATGTACAAAGCTCATCATTAGACCATCCCAACACCGGTGAATAAACGTTAATGTTTTTCGAAGGACATGCTACAACAGGCTTAACTAAGTAGTCATGCAACAAGTCATTCGATGTAGAATCATCACCAAGATTAGAGGTCATATCAAAATGATTAAGCATTGGCATTTTCATAATAGTGACATGATTATCCAGAATAGATGGTGTGCTCAAATCAACAGGTAACTCAACACATGATTTATTCAACTCTACTATGCATGCATCATCCTTATGTGAAGTTATGTCATCAATACCTTTGTTGTTACCTTGTTGCAACAACTCAGATGATGTAGGTACGGATGATGGCAAGGTCATAGAGGCTGGTGGTGATATCACACTCACAATAGGAGTCATGGTCGTCGTAGAAGGTGCAATGGCGAAGGAGACAATCGGTGGTGGTGAGCATGGTCTGGAATAGTAGTCGTCGTAGTCGCCCAAAGCATCCTCCAGTATCTGTCTCTCAAAGGTACAAGCACGAACATACATACCAATAATGCAACGAGGAATATAATGAAAACGTGCGCGAATGTCATCATTCAAACCATGAAAAAATCTATTCTTCCTATCATCCTCGGATTCTTCTATGTCACACTTATGAATATAAGATTTAAACTCTTGATAATAAGCATGAACAGTATTACTCCCTTGTTTTAAATGTTCCAGTTTATGAAGCAATTCACGACGATAATAAGGAGGAAAAAATTTATGTCTCATTATAGCTTTCAAATCTTTCCAAATTGTAGGTTTATTATCAACATTTTGCTTAATATACACACTCCACCAAATGGAAGCAAAACCAGTAAATGCGCGAGTGGTAGCTCGTACTCTCTCAAGTTCAGAAATATTATTACTCGCAAAAATCTGTTCTACTTCAAGCTCCCAATCAAGATAAACAACAGGATTAAATCTACCCTCAAAAGACCGCAAAGAAATAACCTGTCCATATGCTTCTTTGTGTGGGCGCATCTCTCGTGGTGGTGAACGTGTGTCCATCGGCGGAGAACTTGTAACTCCGGAACCTGTCATAGTTAGTAGAAACAAGAAACAAAAATGTTCCTATGAACTACTAGGATGTGATGGTAAAGCGCTCACAGTAAAGCAAATATCAGTGTCTTACAAGTTCTTACCATGCAGCAGGCGGTGATCGGCAACCGACGGTGTCAAATAACTCCAAAGATTGTGTAAAGCGATTGCAAGGTGAACGTACGTATACGCGTTGTAGAAATATGTGGAGCTGGGTTGGCTATATATATGTGGAAAAAAAATGCTACAACCACGTTAATTTATGCAAGTTGAAAAAACGTTCAAAGTGGTCGAGTGCTGATCCTAGGCTAGACTATACTAGAGACGCGAGCCTAAAACACACGAAATTCACGCAATAGCAACCGTCGAACGAACGAACGCAGATGTAAACACCAGATGAAATAGCAGCAAAGAAACCTTTCAACAACCAACCTCTTTTTTTTAACACTCCAAAGAAAGTTCCAACCTCAAACGTGATAGGAATCCTCTTTATTTTTTTGTGAGCCGATCCAACCTTTTTTTTTCAAATGACGATCCAAAGCAATCCAAAAACCAACAAACTAGTACTACATGCCCTTGTTTTCCTCTCTTTCCTTCTATTTTTCCAACGGTCAAGCCTTTGTCTTTTTTTTCAGTCCACAACGTTCCAAGTAGTACTACTAGGCACGTATCCTTTTTTTTTCCAAACTCAAATAGTCAACGTGATGGTTCACATTTTATTCCTTTCCAAACTCAACTCTGGTCTCTTTCCTTAAATATAGTTATTGCCTTCCAAAAACAAAACGTGGACAATATCTCAAAGATACCAACGAAATAAGCTTTCCTTAGTGATGCAATATGTACCAGATTTTTTTCAAGAAAGAAAACATGTGCTGCCTTACTTTGCAAAATATCCTTTCCAAAACGAACGAGAAGTTCGTATCTCTTCCTCCTTTTTTTCGCACCTTCCTTGTAGTACACAACTGACTCAATCCATGTTTATACTTTCCTTCTCAACAAATAACGAGATCTTCTCTCTTCATGTGATTTATCTCTCTGCACTTCGCAATTTTTTTTCTTCAAATTTCCAACGTGCCACACAAGGACACGTTATTCCTTTCCCACGATTCCACTTTCCAATATATAAAACCAAACAGTACTCCTCTTCCTTCGTACTTCTATTCGGTCAAACAACTCGTTCCCTTTACGTGATATTCTTTGCTCTTCTTCCTCTAATTTCTCCTCTAATCTCTCCACAAAATGAATAATGATGCAAGACAACGACGAACAACAGCAGCGGATGGATGATGGTGATGGTGAATGTGGATGCAATGCGAACAAAACGTGACTAGAACTCGAAACTCTAAAAGTTTAGAAACTAGAAACCAGCAACTCGACACGCGATGCAACCGAAAATTTAACAAAGAAAAAACTAAGTGATAATGGCAAAAAGGCTCAGACAGTCTTGGACATGAATAAACTAATCTACTAATTTTTTTTGTGGCTTTTTCTGGACGATAGGTGATAAAAATCAAAGCTAATCTAGGGATAACTGGAAATTCTCACCGAGCAACCTGAAAACTGATACCACTTGATACAGGTGAGGTGTCCCGATCTTTCGATGAGATGATAACTATTGATTTGTGGAGTCGACTTTGACGATCCGACTACAAACGTGCAACGACGTTGCGCCTTAGCAATCGCTAAACCAATCTCCTGGAGGTTACCGACGATGCCGGAAGCACGATCAGCCTGACCACAAAGGTCTATTCCTGCAAGCAATCGAAGAACGAGCAAGAATATGATAAAAGCAATCTGAATATTGCGAATATAGATGAAGTGTTTATAAAGGTGGGATTCTGAAAGCGGTCTTGATCTGGTCGTTGGACACAAACCGAGTACACGAAGTTGCAATGATGGCTAACTTTTAACTAAACAAAATCCAACTCTAAAGGGTGCCCTATGGGGTGTATATATAGGGGAAAAGAGAGGGAATTTCGTCCTCCCTTGGCAAGGTGGGACTGAAATCCCTCTTTAGTCAATTTCCCTACAATACGGGCTCTAAAACTGCCTATTAAGCACTATTTCGAAATTTACACAGGCCTAGCCCAAAAATAAGGTGGCGCAGCACCAATAATAAGATATGGAGGAAATTTATTAATTGCCATCTTGTATATTTCGTCCATCTTATTTTATGTCATCATGGTGGCTTCAAAGTGCGGAAATCTCCAGCAAGAACTCCGTTCTTGTTCCCGTCGCGCGCGCCTTCATCTCCATGCTTGATCATGCTCGAATGCTCATCCTTCTTGTCCATGCTAGGCCCTTCATTTGTCAGAAACAGAAATATATCTACATTAGGCAGCATCATATTCACATAAACATTAGAAACATTACCAAGAAACAAAAGTACCTGATAATTTAACTGGCGTGCACAATCTCTCGTAATTGGTCTAGTAGGTATATTAGCTGGGGCTGTGGGTGTAACTATGGAAGCCATGTCCTCATCAGTCTCCACCATAATCGATCTCCATCATCTCATCGAAACATCGGGACACCTTCGCCTCTATCAAGTGGTATCAGATTTCCAGGTTGATCGGTGAGATTTACCAGTTTTTCGTAGTCTAGATTACTTCTGTTCTTCATACCTACAATCCACGAAAAAGCCAAAAATTTTTTAGGGTTAGATCATCACGTCCCAAAACAGTCCGAGCCTTTGTCCAGTTTTCTTTACAGTAGTTTGCATTGTTGAATTTGCGGTTGCATCGTTGTGTCGAGTTGCTGATCTTAGCGTCTAGTTACCTTAGAGTTTCGAGTTCTGATCACAGTTTGTCACGCCGCCGTTGCACAGTAGTACACCACCACGTTCCGCCAATCCGAGTCCAGATACACCACCACGTTCCGCCAAGCAGAGTCCACATACACCACCACGTCCCACCGGTCCGAATTGAGTTCCACCATCAGTACGGTTCGTGATCTCTCTGTAGCCAGATTAGTTTTGAGTTGTTAGAGTCGGATTGCAATAAACTTTTGTCGTACGTAGAAGGGGGGTGATTTCCAAAAAAAAAATTGTCTGGCACGCTTTCGAGAGCAGTTTTTAGGCCAAAAATTTCAGGGATGAAAAAATTTCGTGCCCATACCTTCCTTAGGTCCAGAAACTCATTTTGAGACGTTCGCTACCATAGTGATTTTTTTCGCACTTTTTCAGCCACCGCAGTCCCGCATCGCAAAAAAAAAGAGAATTTTTTTTTCAGAGAGTGCTTCTCAGTTGTTTACGTGCCGCGTCGTGCTTTCGTTGGTGTATTAGGCTCGCGTCTCTAGTACGGTATAGCCTAGGATCAGCACAGTACCGACGTTGAGTGTTTATTCAGCTTTGCATCTCTGTTTCGATTACTGTTGATCTTTTTGCTACCATATTTGTCAAGCCTACCTACAGCTCCACATATATTCTACTTTGTGCGGTTGACACCTCCTGGCCATCGCTCTACCACATCTCTGAGAGTTTTGACCCGTTGGTTGTACATCACCACCTGCTGCTAGGTAAGAATCGGTAAGAACGAAAGAAAAGCTTGACGGATTTGTGCTTTCCACCACCTCACATCCCATTAGTAGAAGTAGGATCATATTTCTGTGTGTTTTCTATTTCTGCTAACCATGCCAGGATCGCATGATGAAGTGGCGTGGGATGCACACGATTGGGAGAATATGACCAACAAAGCGTTACATGATAAATTTGCACAAATGATGTCTGAACAGGTGAATGACATCGAGAACAGATTTACAGAGGCGATTGATGGTGTGGAGAAGATGATCGACACCAAGATCGACGCCAAGTTTACTGAGTTGCTCGCACGCCTACCTGCACAGCCTGCGGCCGCTCCAGCACAGCCACCGCCACCACGACGTGCACGACGTATTCTGTTTCCGGGCAGACAAGCTGCTGGTGCTCCTGCTGCTGCTGCAGTTGCTGCTACTGCTGCTGCTTTTGACATCGGCCAGGACGACAACTACGAGGGTGATTACGAGGAGGAGGTGGAACAGGAAGTGGCCTATGAGCAGCCAGCTGGACGTCCACGTCCCAACATTCGCCACGGTCGACACCAACCACCCCCTCAGGTACGCGATGATGAACATGTGCCTAAACTTAAATTGAATCTTAAGCCGTTTGAGGGTAGATATATTCCTGATGCTTATCTTACTTGGGAGTTAGAAACTGAACAACGCTTTACATGTTTACAATATCCTGAGAATAGACGTGTTACTGCTGCTGTTTGTGAATTCACGGGGGTTGCATCTATTTGGTGGTCTGAACATTGTAGATTGCATGCTAATAATATTCCAACTACTTGGGCTGCTTTAAAAGATGCTATGCGTACTCGCTGGGTTCCTCCTTATTATCAACGTGAATTGCTACAAAAATTACAGCGTTTGAGACAAGGCAAAAATTCTGTAGAGGAATATTATCAAGAATTACAAACTGGATTGATTAGATGTGGCCTAGTAGAGGATAATGAAGCTATGCTTGCACGTTTTATGGGTGGTTTAAACAGGGAGATACAAACTATTCTAGAATACAAGGACTTTCCTACTATCACTCGTTTGTTTCATCTTGCTTGTAAAGCTGAACGTGAAGTGCAGGATCGACAAGCCACTACGAGACCTAACTTTTCTGCAAGACGAAATACATCATGGACATCGCGTGGAGCTTCTACATCCACACGTCCTGCTGCACCACCATCTACTACAGCCGGTCATTCTTATAGGGAGCCACCAAAACAGCCAGCGCCACCATTCAAGGGTGCACAGAGTGGTCCAGCGACGAGTTCTTCTTCATCCATGGCTTCCACAGGGCAAACACGAGATCGTGATATTAAATGTCGCAGGTGCCAAGGTGGAGGTCACTTCGCAAAAGACTGTCCCTCCAAGCGTGTGATGACTATTACGGCGGATGGTGGGTATGAGTCAGCGAGTGACTATGATGAGGAGACTTTAGTTCTCATTGCTCATGAGGAACAGGGTGCCCATGATGATGCTCATGATATAGAGTATATGGCTCCTGATGATGCAGATAAATATGCTAGTTTGGTTGGTCAACGTGTGTTAAGTGTGCAGGTAACGAAGGCCGAGCAAAACCAGAGGCATAATTTGTTCCACACAAAGGGAGTGGTGAAATAACGTTCGGTTCGCATCATCATTGACGGAGGGAGTTGCAACAACTTGGCTAGCATGGAGTTGGTGGAGAAGCTATCTCTCACCACAAGACCACACCCCCATCCGTACTATATTCAGTGGTTTAACAATAGTGGTAAGATTAAGGTAACGCGTTCTGTTCGTGTGCACTTTAGCATTGCTGCATATGCTGATTATGTTGATTGTTGATGAGGACATGACTACCATAGTTACAGCCACAACCCATGCTAATATACCTACTGGAGCAATTACTAGAGATCGTGCACACGAATTAAATTATCAGGTACTTTCGCTTCTTGGTAATGTTTCTAATGTTCATGTGAATATGATGCTGCCTAACGTCGATATATTTCTGTTGCTGACAAATGAAGGACCTAGCATGGACAAGAAGGATGAGCATTGGAGCATGTTCAAGCATGAAGATGACGAGGACATAATTATCATGGATATGACCATTAATTCCTCTATATTTGATCAAGAAATGAAGTCAATACAAAGGGACATGATTGTGTGCTGTACAAGAAGTTATTTCACGTCACTTTTGGCCCAAGAGAAGATAGAGACCAAGTCTTTCACGTCATGGACTCAGATTCGGACTGCAGAGATATACCCAACTTCAAACAGCCGCCGTTTCTACATACGAACTCCAAATTGGATGATTCTTTTTTCTGGTGATAGCTTATCTCGTCTAGTTTCCAACGCAATTGGTTTCACCTTAAAATTCCATCGGAGTGTGGAGATATTGCGAAAACGGTGCGACCCAGCAGCAGAATCCGAATCAAAGTCCAACTCAATAGGTGTTGCATCACCTCCACATGGGCCCAAGTGCCTTGTACGACCTAGGTTTAGTTTTAGGACTCCTTGGGACGTCCTTCCACCCCCTTGGCCTCCACCCTTTAGTCCTATATAAGTAGATCAACCCCTATGGTTTTTCTTTGGATTTCTTTTAGTTAAAAAGACTGCTTAGCTAATTGCTGCATCTTCGTGTACTCGGTTTGTGTCCAACGACCAGATCAAGACCGCTTTCGGAATCCCAACTTTATTCATACTTCATCTACATATTCACAATATTCAGATTGCTTTATCATAGTTCTTGCTTGTTCTTCGATTGCTTGCAGGCACTAGACCTTCGTGGTCAGGTTGATCGTGCTCCGGCGTGGTCAATAACCTTCAGGAGATTGGTTTAGCGATTGCTAAGGCGCAACGTCGTTGCACGTTTGTAGTCGGATCGTCAAAGTCGACTCCATCAAATCGTAGTTATCATCTCATCGAAAGATCGGGACACCCCGCCTCTATCAAGTGGTATCAGTTTTCAGGTTGCTCGGTGAGAATTCCATATCCATATATTAGATCTGTTTTTTTATCACCTATCACCCACACAAAAAGCCATAAAAATAGGATTAGATCATCATATCCAAACCAATCTGAGCCTTCGCAATTTTATTTTCGGTGCTTTGCTTTATTGAATTATCGGTTGCATCGTCGTGTTCAGTTGCTGGTCTTAGTATATAGTCCTTTAGAGTTTCGAGTTCTGTTCACGTTAGTCACCGCCGCTGCTGCACCATCATCTCATCCGCTGCCTACTTCTACCATCCACCATAGAAAAAGAGAGAAAAGAGTTGAAAAAAAAGAGAAAAAAGAAAAAGGAAAAAAAAGAAAGAAAAAAGGAAAAAAGAGAAAAAAGAAGAAAAATTTCGGATCTATCTCTAGTTGAACTCGTATTTGAAATCTCGTCGGAATCAGTTTTGAGCAGTGTCCACTAAAACGGGCAAAACTTTGTCATCCGAAGTCCGTTTTGGCTCCACGAGTACTCAAATTAAAGATATTTCCGAGCCGCTTCTAAATAGTTCTGGAGCTAGTGTGTTATTTGAAACTCCAGATCGGCTTTTAAGACGGACTTGTTGACCTCTAAAGTTTTCGAACACAGTTTTTGTCAGATTTCGGGCTGATTCTCAATTTTTTTGACACCTCATCCGAACTCTAAATTGAGTGATTCTTATTGCATCGGAAAGCTTAAGTCAGTGCCCTATTGGAGGAAAAATATCAAAAAATTAGCAAATATATTTCAGAGGAAACTTGTAGCGAGAATATTGGTGTATCTTGATTTGGAGCCTATTTTCACCATTATCTTTGCTCTGTTGATGATCTTCACTTATATCTTGCTATTCAGAGCTACTTCATATCATTCATTGCTGCTAGTTGTGCTACGCCGTGACCACATTAGTGTTCTAGGCTCGCGTCTCTAGTCCGGTCTAGACTAGGACCAGCACAGTATCGTCGTTGAGCGTTAATTCAATTTTGCATCTCTGAATTGATTATTGCTGATATTTTTGCCACCATATTAAAGCCTTCCAAGCTCCACATATTTCTACATCGTGTATACGTGCGTTCACCTGGCAATCGCTCTATTTAATCTTTGGAGTTCTTTGACACCGTTGGTTGCCGATCACCACCTGCTGCATGGTAAGAACTAGTAAGACATTGATATTTGCTATTCTGTGAGCGTTTTACCACCACATCCTAGTAGTTCATAGGGACATATACTTGTGATTTGTTTCTTGTTTTCTACTAATCATGGCAGGTTCTGGAGTTAGATCTTCTTGGGCGGCAACTATAGTTGGAGATTTGCCACCACCTACAACTACACAACAGTCACTGCAAAAGGTAAACACACATAAGCATGCACATGATCAGGTTATTGTTTCTATACCACACTTTCATGGACGTCTAAGACCTGATTTATACATTGAGTGGGAGTTTGAAATAAATGATATATTTGTTTCCCATAATTTTCTTGAGCATAAGAAAGTGAAAACTGCAATTAGTGCTTTCAAAGATTTTGCTTCTATTTGGTGGAATGAATATTGTAGTTTATATCCTGATTATATACCTAATACTTGGAATGATCTCAAACTTGCTATGCGATATAGATTCGTTCCCTCTTATTATACTCGTGACAAGGTTAGGAAATTAAAAAAAATTTAACAAGGTACTAAAACTTTTTCAGAATATTATCATGCTTTAGAAACTACATTCGTGCATTCTCTTTTAGAGGAAAGTGAAGAATATTTCATGGACATATTTTGGGAAGGTTTAAACCGTGACATTCAGGATATCCTAATTCATGAAAAGTGTTATCCTATGGATCGTTTGTTTCGTCTTGCTTGTAAAGCTGAACAGGAAATCGACAGACGTGTTGCCCAGAAGACGAACAAGCGGAATGTGCAAATACCACAAGTTGAGAAGGTTGTTCCTTCAACCACTATGAGCACTACCATAACCACATCAATTGTCGTAAGCACTCCAATATCTGATCTATCATCACAAAAAGGTAATGACAAAGGTATGGATCTTTCCCCTCCACATGAGAACCTTGCTGATTTAAAAGCAACATGTGTTGAGCTATCCAGTAGTTTCATCACAGAACCAATTTTCGAGAATGTCATAACTTCACATGAAGATGTTGCTTGCCTAATAGACTTTAATACATCATGTCTTGAGTTACCTGTTGATTTGAGCACACCATCTATTTTGGATAATCATGTTACTATTATGAAACTGCCAATTTTTAATCATTTTGATATGACCTCTAATCTTGGTGATGATTCTGCGTCGAATGACTTGTTGCATGACTACTTAGTTAAGCCTGTTGTAGCATGCCCTTTGAAAAACATTAATGTTTCTTCACCGGTATTGGGATGGTTTAATGATGAGCATTGTACATCTTTAGATATGAATAAGAGCTTCACTTATATATGCAAACTGAGTTGCAATACTTTCATGTCGTTTATGTATTGTGATGATCATATATGTTTATATTTCACGACATACGAAAGTTACTCATATATACATGTGTTACATGTCCAAAAACTAAGGGAAGTAAGAATGGATGACATATATATATACAACATGTACACCTTGTCTCTTTTGTTAGCCACATTTCAGATTAAGAAACGCCGGGGACGGCTTTATTTTCAAGAAGGGGAGGATGATGAGGACATGACTACCATAGTTACAGCCACAACCCCTGCTAATATACCTACTGGAGCAATTACTAGAGATCGTGCACACGAATTAAATTATCAGGTACTTTCGCTTCTTGGTAATGTTTCTAATGTTCATGTGAATATGATGCTGCCTAACGTCGATATATTTCTGTTGCTGACAAATGAAGGACCTAGCATGGACAAGAAGGATGAGCATTGGAGCATGTTCAAGCATGAAGATGACGAGGACATAATTATCATGGATATGACCATTAATTCCTCTATATTTGATCAAGAAATGAAGTCAATACAAAGGGACATGATTGTGTGCTGTACAAGAAGTTATTTCACGTCACTTTTGGCCCAAGAGAAGATAGAGACCAAGTCTTTCACGTCATGGACTCAGATTCGGACTGCAGAGATATACCCAACTTCAAACAGCCGCCGTTTCTACATACGAACTCCAAATTGGGTGATTCTTTTTTCTGGTGATAGCTTATCTCGTCTAGTTTCCAACGCAATTGGTTTCACCTTCAAATTCGTTCGGAGTGTGGAGATATTGCGAAAACGGTGCGACCCAGCAGCAGAATCCGAATCAAAGTCCAACTCAATAGGTGTTGCATCACCTCCACATGGGCCCAAGTGCCTTGTACGACCTAGGTTTAGTTTTAGGACTCCTTGGGACGTCCTTCCACCCCCTTGGCCTCCACCCTTTAGTCCTATATAAGTAGATCAACCCCTATGGTTTTTCTTTGGATTTCTTTTAGTTAAAAAGACTGCTTAGCTAATTGCTGCATCTTTGTGTACTCGGTTTGTGTCCAACGACCAGATCAAGACCGCTTTCGGAATCCCAACTTTATTCATACTTCATCTACATATTCGCAATATTCAGATTGCTTTATCATAGTTCTTGCTTGTTCTTCGATTGCTTGCAGGCACTAGACCTTCGTGGTCAGGTTGATCGTACTCCGGCGTGGTCAATAACCTTCAGGAGATTGGTTTAGCGATTGCTAAGGCGCAACGTCGTTGCACGTTTGTAGTCGGATCGTCAAAGTCGACTCCATCAAATCGTAGTTATCATCTCATCGAAAGATCGGGACACCCCGCCTCTATCAATTGTGATGTGGTACCCATGCAAGCATGCTCTCTTTTACTTGGTAGACCATGGCAATTTGATAGGAATGTTGTACACCATGGTAGGACCAATCAGTTTACTCTGGTTCATCAGGATAAAAATATTGCTTTACTTCCTATGTCTCCTGAACAAATTGTGAAAGATGATCTTGCTAGAGCTAGTAAAGCTAAACAGGAGAAAAATAAGAGTGAAAATGAGATAGCAGCTAAAGAATTTGAGCAACAACATAAGACTAATAGCAAATCTTCTTCTGTTGTTTCTAATGAAATTAAATTGACTAGTCCAACTTTGCTTGCTACTAAGGTTGATATTTCAGATTTGGATGTTAGTCAATATGTGTGCTATGCTTTTGTGTGCAAAGAAGCTTTGTTTTCATTTGAGGAATTGCCTCCTTCTTTGCCTCCTGTTGTCACTGACCTTTTGCAGGAATTTATTGACGTCTTTCCACAAGACGTACCACCGGGATTACCACCTAGTCGAGGGATTGAGCATCAGATTGACTTAATTTCCGGTGCTTCGCTGTCCAACCGTGCGCCATACCGTACCAATCCGGAGGAGACGAAGGAGATTCAGCGTCAAGTACAAGAGCTACTCGACAAAGGTTACATACGTGAATCCCTTAGTCCTTGTGCTGTTCCTGTTATATTAGTGCCGAAAAAGGATGGAACATGGCGTATGTGTGTTGATTGTTGAGCCATTAATAATATTACTATTCGTTATCGTCATCCTATTCCTAGGTTAGATGATATGCTTGATGAATTAAGTGGCTCTACCATGTTTTCCAAAGTTGATTTGCGTTGTGGATACCATCAAATTCGCATGAAATTAGGAGATGAATGGAAAACGGCTTTTAAAACTAAGTTTGGATTATATGAGTGGTTAGTCATGCCTTTTGGGTTAACTAATGCACCTAGCACTTTCATGAGATTAATGACCGAGGTTTTACGTGCTTTCATTGGACGATTTGTGGTAGTCTATTTTGATGATATACTGATTTATAGCAAATCTTTGGAGGAACATTTGGATCATTTACGTGCTGTTTTTATTGCTCTACGTAATGCACGTTTATTTGGTAACCTTGGGAAGTGCACCTTTTGCACCGACCGAGTATCCTTTCTTGGCTATGTTGTTACTCCGCAGGGAATTGAAGTTGATAATGCCAAGATCGAGGCGATTGAGAGTTGGCCGCAGCCCAAAACGGTCACACAAGTGAGGAGTTTTCTTGGCCTCGCTGGATTCTATAGGCGTTTTGTGAGAGATTTCAGCACCATTGCTGCACCTCTCAATGAGCTTACACGCAAGGATGTGCCTTTTACTTGGGGTACCGCACAGGAAGAAGCCTTCATGGTATTGAAAGATAAGTTAACACATGCTCCTTTGCTCCAACTTCCTGATTTTAATAAGACTTTTGAGCTTGAATGTGATGCTAGTGGGATTGGTTTGGGAGGTGTGTTATTACAAGATGCTAAACCTGTTGTATACTTTTCTGAAAAATTGAGTGGGCCTAGTCTGAACTATTCTACTTATGATAAGGAATTATATGCTCTTGTTCGGACATTAGAAACTTGGCAACATTATTTATGGCCCAAAGAATTTGTTATACATTCTGATCATGAATCTTTGAAACACATAAGAAGTCAAGCAAAACTTAATCGTAGACATGCTAAGTGGGTTGAATTTATTGAGACTTTCCCTTATGTCATTAAACACAAGAAGGGGAAAGATAATATTATTGCTGATGCTTTGTCTTGTCGTTATACTATGCTTTCATAACTTGACTTCAAGATATTCGGTTTAGAGACAATCAGAGATCAATATGTACATGATGCGGAATTTGAAGATGTTTTGCAGAATTGTAGAGAGGGTAGAACATGGAACAAGTTTGTGCTTAATGATGGGTTTGTGTTCCGTTCTAACAAGCTATGCATTCCAGCTAGCTCTATTCGTCTTTTGTTGTTGCAGGAGGCGCATGGAGGAGGATTAATGGGACATTTTGGCGTGAAGAAGACGGAGGACGTACTTGCTACACATTTCTTTTGGCCAAAGATGAGACGGGATGTTGAGCGTTTTGTTGCTCGCTGCACTACATGTCAAAAAGCTAAGTCACGACTCAATCCTAATGGTTTATACATGCCTTTACCTGTACCTAGTGTTCCGTGGGAGGACATATCCATGGACTTTGTTTTAGGCTTGCCTCGAACAAAGAAGGGGAGGGATAGCATATTTGTTGTCGTGGATAGATTTTCTAAGATGGCACATTTTATACCATGTCATAAAAGCGATGATGCTGCTAATGTTGCTGATTTATTCTTTCGAGAGATTATTCGCTTACATGGTGTGCCCAATACTATTGTCTCGGATCGTGATACTAAGTTTCTTAGCCATTTTTGGAGATGCTTATGGGCTAAGTTGGGGACTAAACTACTTTTTAGTACTACATGTCATCCCCAAACTGATGGACAAACTGAAGTAGTCAATAGGACTTTGTCTACTATGCTTAGGGCTGTTTTAAAGAGTAACTTAAAAATGTGGGAAGAATGTTTACCTCATATTGAATTTGCTTATAATCATTCATTTCATTCTACCACTAAAATGTGCCCTTTTGAGATTGTTTATGGTTTTCTACCTCGTGCACCTATTGATTTGCTTCCTCTTCCATCTTCGGAGAAGGTTAATTTTGATGCTAAGCAACGTGCTGAATTGATATTAAAAATGCATGAGTTAACTAAAGAAAACATTGAGAAAATGAATGCTAGATACAAGCTTGCTGGTGATAAGGGTAGAAAGCATGTTGTGTTTGAACCAGGAGATCTTGTTTGGTTACATCTACGTAAAGATAGGTTTCCTGATTTGCGCAAGTCTAAGTTAATGCCACGAGCTGATGGTCCCTTTAAGGTTTTACAGAAAATGAACGATAATGCATATAAACTTGAGCTACCTGTAGATTTTGGGGTTAGTCCCACATTTAACATTGCAGATTTGAAACCTTATTTGGGAGAAGATAATGAGCTTCCGTCGAGGACGACTTCAATTCAAGAAGGGGAGGATGATGAGGACATCTCTACTAATGTTACACCCACATCTTCACCAACTACACATACTGGACCAGTTACTAGAGCACGTGCACGTCAACTAAATTATCAGGTACTTTCGTTTCTTGCGAATCCTTCTAATGTTCATGAACATATGATGCTGCCTAAATTAGATACTTTTGTTTGTCTTATGAATGAAGGACCTAGCATGGATAAGGAGGATGGTCATTGGAGCGGGATCAAGCATGGAGAAGGAGGTGCGCGCGCGGGAAAGGACAAGGGAGCTTCCAGTGGTGACTTTCACACTTTGAGGCCACCATAAGGCGTGCATGAAGACTTGGACGAGAGACACAAGATTCCACATTAATATTTTCGTCCAAGGGTTATTATAGGTGATGCGTCACCTTATTATTGGGCCAGGCCCATGTAATTTCGAAATACCACATTATAGGCTGTTTTTAGAGTCTGTATGTGTGGGGAAACCGAGTTAGGGTTCTTTTCGGACCCCACCTCCAAGGGGTCACGAAAATCCCCTCTGTTCCCCCATATATACAGCCCTTAGGGCGTCGTTTAGACTTGGGTTTTAATTAGATTTAAGTTAGCCATAGCCGCAACTTCGAGTTCTTCGTTTGTGTCGTCCGACCAGGCCAAGACCGCATTGGAACCCCAACTTCTGTTAATCATTCATCTTATATTCGCAATATCCAGATTGCATTTCTTAGTTCTTGCTTGTTCTTTCGATTGCTTGCAGGAATTAGACCTTCGTGGTCAGGTTGATCGTGCATCCGCGGGATCAATAACCTCTCGGAGTTGGTTTAGCGATCGCTAAGGCGCAACGTCTTCGCACGTTCGTAGTCGGGTCGTGAAAGTCGTCTCCACCATAATCGATCTCCATCATCTCATCGAAACATCGGGACACCTTCGCCTCTATCAAAAGGGAGCCAGGGCCGGCGCTGTTCTGGTTTCCCCAACCGGAGAAGTCTTGAAGTATGATGTACAAATGTTGTACGAGGGAGAGGCCTCCACCAACAACACAACAGAGTACGAAGGGTTGCTTGCCGGTTTGAGAGCCGCCATGGGTCTCGGAATCAAAAGACTCATAGTAAGAGGCAACTCTCAGCTGGTGATCAACCAATCCAAGGATGATTACGGATGCCCCCAGATGCAGGCGTACGTCGACGAAGTCGGCAAGCTCGAGAAGTACTTCCATGGCCTGGGGATGGAGCATATCCCAAGGTCCAAGAACAGTGTCACGGACGAGCTGTCCAAAATCGCTGCCCAGAAGGAAAAAGTACCGCCTGGGTGTTCGTTGAGATTTTAGTCAAACCATTAGTCGACCCCACACGGCCGAAGACCAAGAAGCAAAGGATCGAGACCAAGGGGCAGTTTCCCGGAGAACTGCCCAGCTTTATCCCCGTCCAGCACCAAGTCCTCATTGTCGACCGAGCACCCCTAGACTGGGGTAGTGACATCATGGACTACCCGAAGAACGGAGAGCTACTAAGCAACCGGAAGGACGCCGAGAGGGTCGCTCGTCAATCATCGATGTACCTCCTACTCGATGAGACCCTTTCCCGTAGGTGTCTCAACGGTGTGAAGCTACCGTGCATCCCCACAGACGAAGACAAGAAGCTGCTCCAAGACATCCACGAAGGAACATGCAGCACCCACATTGGTTCCCGGGATCTGGTCAGCAAAGCTTTCCGTCAAGGGTTCTATTGGGTTACCGCCTTGAACGACGCCATGGAGCTTGTGAACACCAGCGACGCCTACAAATTCCACGCCAAGGCAAGCTCTCCAAACCATCCCTCTGTCATGGCCCTTTTCGGTCTGGGATTGGACATCTTGGGACCATTCCTCCGTGCTAGCAGAGGTCATGAGTTCCTCCATGTCGCCATCGACAAATTCACCAAGTGGCCAGAAGTGGAGCCATTCGGCAAGATCATGCGGAGCATCCTACCGACATCACCATGGATACATCTCCTACACGCGGACCCATGACGAGAGCACAAGCACGCAGCATTGAGGCTAAGGTGAACTCGCTCCTCTCCGAACCACGCTTAAACATATGTGAGACTTGGGTGCTACCTCACGCGGACACGCTATGCATACACAGGTACCAAGGAGGCATCCAAGAAGAAGCCACGCAACAAGGAAGGGACACGCAAGGAGAAGAAGAACCCCAAGAGACCGAAGAGAAGGACCCTCCCCAGGAGGATCCGGACGACCGGGTGCCAGGCCGAACCGTCCGGGGTAAGGCCGGACCATCCGGGCCAGGAGTCGGACGTCCGAAGAATTGTGATCCCGAAGCCCCCCTTCGGTCCGGACCGTCCGGGGCCCAGGCCGGACCGTCCGGGGCCCAGGCCGGACCGTCCGGGACGAGGCCGGACCGTCCGGGTCAGTGGCCGGACCATCCGAATAATTACGGACCCGAGGACCCCTTCGGCCATAATTATTCGGACCGTCCGGGACCCAGGCCGGACCGTCCGACTTGGTCAACACAGTCAGATCTGAAACGGGGCTGCGGCCCGTTTACCTCTTCTTTTCGCATCTAGACTATAAGTACTCATCTTCCACCTCCGTTCTAGGGTAGCTAAGAATTATCGTAAGACTTGAGAGCTTAGCTCCTACTTCCCCTAGGGAATTAGCTCTCCTTGAGATCCTCTCAAGCTTTCCTCCTACCTTCTCTCCCCACTCATAGAAGGAGAGGAACCCAATCCTATTCATAGAAGGAGAGGGAGACTATCAAGCTTACCTCTTGTGGTGTATGGAACTTGTGATGTGTGGTATTTGTGAGTTGAATTGAGTGTTTATGTGTTTGGAACTTGTTCCCCTTTGTCTCTTGTGTTAATTGTGTTTGTGATCCCCTTTGTTCATGTTGTTGTTGTGGATCGTCACCTCGAAATTGTGAAGATTGGGCCAATCCCTAGGCTTGCCCTACATCATTTGGTATCATGAGCAAGGTTGACACAATTTGGAGTCCCCCCCCTCATTTTTCTAGCCAATTTTGTTTGTTCTTGTCCCAATTCGAAAATCCCCACAAGAATAGCCATACCCAAGATCTTGCAACTTGTTGGTTCTTGTGAAATTTTGTTGGTTTTGTTCCATGGATGTGGTGTTTTAGCCCCACCAACGAATTTTCCCCGAAATTTTTCTTTTCACCTTCTTTTCTCTTTGAAGGCCATCCTCAGATCCGCCTGCCCCGACCCCTCGGACCGTCCGGGTTCAAGCCGGAACATCCGGACCAAAGACCGGACGTCCGGGCTCGCCACCATCAACACCGACGAGTCCCTCGCTCTCCACACCGGAAGCAAGGCTGGTACCACTATTCTTCGTGAGGGTAAGGTGACGTGAGGTATAATTTCGGTCATAACTACCCCCTCCTTGCAACTTACCATTGAGAGACCATCTTCCTTTCATGAACAACCTCCTTGTCCTATTGAGACTAGCTCTCCGAGTATTGCCGGCTCTCACAACTTGTGCACCTTAGTAGTCATACAATTGATACTCCGTGCTTTACTCATCAAGTCATATCACAATTCATCGCGCTTCTAGTGTCGTGGTCAAAAGTGAGTGTCATTCAAAAAAAAGAGAGAAAGGGGAAAAATATATCAAAAGATTTTAGGAAAACGAGTGCGCAAATAGTGAAGCATCCACCAAAAGCACGTTTAGAGTTCATCTATTCATATAGGTTGGTGCACTTATGTGAATCAATCCGTTGAGAAATCGAGCTAGTGATTCTCTTTTACTTGTGCAACACGAGCATTAGTCTTCGTTAGGCCCAATTGTCTTGCTCATTTTCTTGGTTGCATGAGTCCCAATATCTTTGCGCGTGCGTTTCCTATTGCTATTTTTCTCTTTTGATCTACTTGTATTGCATTGCTTCTTTTGGACCACTACCAATTTTATTAACATCTTGTTCCACTTGTTGCATTTCTTTGGCCACTAATTCCTACCAAGCTCCACGATAAGCCATTTGTAGGTGTGCGTGTGGGAACGAGATTCAAACAAGGACATTCCTTTCATTTCAAGAAGCTATAGATCACTCGACTCATTACATATTCGAGAAGGTATCCTTGTTATTGTTCTCTCCCTTCTACTCTCACATCTACCCGCTTGTTGTCATGGCTAGGCAAGACTCCCCTACTTCACCGGTAAATGGTACACTTCGTGATACGAGCAATATGGTTACTAAAGAGGCTTATATACTATTCCAACATGAGATGCGCGACGCGCACGAGAGGTTAAGCAACCGCATCGCCACGATTGCGGTGGACCTACACAAAGGTCAAGATCTCATGTCACGGAAATTGGACGAGCTATCCGAGTGCAATGAAGCCAACATGTCACACAAAATGGAGGAATTCCAACAACGAATTATGGACAAGCTCACGTCCATAATCCCTCCTCAACAACATCATTCTTCATCATCGGTCTTCTCACCGCTCCAAGTCCAACCATGAGCACGTGGAGCACACCCGCTCTCGTCTTGGCAAGGAGCCACAAGACTAAACCACAGTGCGCGGAAGACATCTCCACCTTGAGAGACATCTGCATGACACCCTCAACTTCCATCTTCAACACCAAGGGGCAACAACATATAATGCCCGGTCAACAAGACATGAAGGCCAAGAACATGGAGAGCCATCTTACTCTCATGTGCCTCGAGATGTCCGTCATCCAAGACCACCACTTCACCCACGTCAAGACAACATACCTTCAACGCCTCTTCGTACATTGGCGGGGCGCCCAAAAGCACCTCACGTGCCAAACTTTGATCATCAAGAGTACTACAACGACAACATCCATCACAATGACCGGCGAGCTAGAGCACCTCCGCCGCCCGAGCATCTCCGGGTTCGCCAACCCCAACACAATGAAGAGCGTTTTGGGAGACTCAAGTTCACAATGCCCAAGTTCTCGGGAGGAACAAACCCCGAGGGCTACCTCTCATGGTCCCCAAAGGTTTGTAATAGCCCGATTTCACCAAAATTAAAAAAATTGTTTTCAGCGTGAATTGTTTGATTGTCTGATTTGTTTGCAGTGTTTGCATCCCCCATTTATCGATCGGCGATTACTTCCCCCCCCCCTCTTATCTCATACCGGACGAAGACCGACCCTTTCCACCCTGACACTCGACCTTTGCGACACCGGGTTTCACCCGATCACCGTCGCAAAAACCGCACGAGACCAGCCGCTCGAGCCAACGGAACGGAAAACCCCGTTTAATAATTAAACGGGTTATTTTTATGGCGTGCCATAAAGTGTTCTCGAAACGGTTCCAGCGTGAGGTGAACGCCACCGGCTCGACGCACTGATCGCGCATTTCGAAGTTTTACCCGAATCGGAGGTCCAGCGGACCCCCGGCGGTCAGAAACGTAAACACCGCACGCGCGAGAGAAAAACCGGGGATTTTTTGCAAACTGCCAGACACCTGGGCTATATAAAGACCACCACTCTCCCACCCCTTTCTAGGATTTCCCCTAGCAAAAATTGTAGCCACCCCCTCCACTTTGCCCCCAAAATAGCCCCAATTTTCGCAATTTAGCCCATTTTCCCCCAAAAACCTATTTCCCTGCGATCTGGACCGTCGGATCGGCCGATCCAACGGCCCAGATGTGCCCCAGCCCCTATCTCCTCTCTCCTCTCTCCTCTAGCCCAAAGTCACCGCCGCCTCCGTGGGAATCCGGCGCGCCGCCGAGCTCCGGTGCCCGCCACCGGCAAGCCGCCTCCGCAGGTCGCGCACTGCCTCCTTCCCTCTCCTCCAGTCCTCCTCTCCTCACCCCAACCTCTCTCTCCCCTGTCCAGGAGCGCGCGCCGCCGACCGCCATGGAAGCACCAGGAAAGCTCGAGCCCGCGGCCGTCTTGGAGCATGTCGCGCCGCCGTTCCGCCCGGATCCGGCTGCCACGCCCTTGATCCCGTCACCCGAGGCCATCCCCGACCTCACCCGCGCCGGATCCGGCGAGCTCCGGCCAGCGGACGCCGCCGCCGCCTGCACTCCTTGTTAGGACGGACGAGATGACGCCGCAGCCTCGCCCACTCGAGCGGCTGGGTTGCCTCACGGGTAGGTCGGCCCAGCCTCCAGCGCCTCGCGGCCCAGCAGGCTCCCCCACGGCCCGACAGCCAGCCCAACGCCACGTGGGCCCCCCATACCAGGCCGGTTCTTCTCCAGGCCAGATGGGCCAGGCCCATGGTGGGTCTCCCTTTTTTCCCTCTCTGATTTTTTCCTTTATCTAATTTCTGCTAAGTCCTAAATAACTATGCTGTTGTATCTGCTTTGCAACGCAATTTGCGAGTAAACCGTAGCCCGGATGACGTTGCTCCCAAAAGGAAAATTGTTTAGAATTGTGTGTACTTCAATTCATCATTTGTGAGCATTTTGATTTGAGGGTATCTTGATGTTGTTAATCACTGTTGAAGTGGGCACGAGACTGTTAACTGCTACTAATTTATGTCATGTGCTGCTGCTGTTATTTTATTGCAAGTTTGCATGATGGTTGTGACACATCCATGAGGCCTATTGCATTGATTCTTTTTGCATACTGTTAAGCATCATTTCTACTTCCATTATATGTATTGCATTGTTATATTTACATTCCTGGTCATAGTTATGTTTAGCTCCAAAGTTGCTATCCTGCTGTTTTTGACAGCCACCTATGTTTTTCTCAAAGTCTGTAACTTTCCGATGCCATGTTGCATGCTTAATATCTTTTGATCTGTTATGCCTATGACCTTGATTCTTGTTTGTACCTGATCACCATCATGTCTACTTCATGCTCATATATTGCTATATCATGTTGCTATGTCATGTTGCTGCAATTTTGCATATAATTTTGCTCCTGTTTATACAGCATGAAAATAACAGTTTCTGCAATGTTTTTCCTGATTTTCACTAAGTCCTAGACCAGTAATGTTTTATTGCATTTTCCATGGGCTATAATTAATTGTTCATGATGACTTTTTGCATGATTCCTTTTGCCATGCCTTCCCTGCCATGTCTACTTTAGTTGCATATCATTTGTGAGCATGTTTGCATTCACTATCCTGTTTATGCATTGCTCTAAAGTGTGCTTCCTGATGTTGGCAGATTGTGCCCGTAACTTGTTTTGCCAATATCTTTTTAACCGTACCACCGTTTGGAGTGTTCTTTATATGTAACTTGATTAGTTTTTCGTGTACTTTGTGTTTATGCTATTGTTTGCTGCTGTTAACCAACCTAAAATATGGTTTAGGGAAGAACAGTACCAAATGCTTTAATCGTCGTGAGATACTTAGTGTATGCCATGTTTAGGATTGTGCCTCACTTAAATTGACTAGCATAGATAGATTCCTTTATGCTTCACCTATTGTAATGATTGTGTGGTATGCCATGCTTGCTTGAGTTGCCATGTTAACAACCTTTGCTCATCTTGTGTAGCTAAACAACTTGAACCCTTGTAAATGTGCGGTATTGTCGTGTGTGACGAGTACTCCACTTAACCTATTAGTAACCGCTCTCGACGGTAGGTGCAATGTCTCGTGTTGCCTTATTGTTGATGCTTGCTCGTGTTTGCTTCGTAGTAATAGATGCTTGCTCGTTGATTGATTTCTAGTGTTTACCCTCTTGTGTGCTTCCGCGGGTACCATCGGAGACGATGCGAGCTTGCGATCAACTACACCTTCAGAACCCGACTTATCAACAGGCAAGGACTATACATTACTTATGATCTATCCTATTTCAACCAGCGATTTGCATGCTAGTCTAGGATAGGTTCGATGTTTGATCCTAACACATGTTTACAGCCTCTTTCAAACCGATATAGCCATGTCCCCTCCCAGCAAACCATGTACTGCTATGTTACTATTGCTCTTTGCTCAACCCCTTCTTAGTATGCATGATTAGGATGCTACGATGTTACCCTTTTACTCCTTGGTTTGGGATATCACATTATTATATTGTTGTTGATGATATGATTATTATAATGTTGACTATATTCGACGAAGGATGGAAGGTCTAGGCTATCACGCCCCGACGCTTTGTTCCATTCGAGTCACTTAGGATCCGAGTTCCGGGTATTGGTTTTAAGACTGAGCGTGCCTAACCGCTTGTGGGATTTTATGGGGTCCCCTTTTAATAGAGGCGAAGGTGTCCCGATGTTTCGATGAGATAATGGAGATCGATTTTGGTGGAGTAGACTTTCACGACCCGACTACGAACGTGCGAAGACGTTGCACCTTAGCAATCGCTAAACCAACTCCGAGAGGTTATTGATCCCGCGGATGCACGATCAACCTGACCACGAAGGTCAATTCCTGCAAGCAATCGAAGAACAAGCAAGAACTAAGAATTGCAATCTGGATATTGCGAATATCAGATGAAAGATTAACAGAAGTTGGGGTTCCAATGCGGTCTTGGCCTGGTCGGACGACACAAACGAAGAACTCGAAGTTGCGGCTATGGCTAACTTAAATCTAATTAAAACCCAAGTCTAAACGACGCCCTAAGGGCTGTATATAGGGGGGAACAGAGGGGATTTTCGTGACCCCTTGGAGGTGGGGCCCGAAAACAACCCTAACTCGGTTTCCCCACACATACGGACTCTAAAAACAGCCTATAATGTGGTATTTCGAAATTACATGGGCCCAGCCCAATATTAAGGTGACGCAGCACCTATAATTGCTCTTGGACGAAAATAATGAAGTGGCATCTCGTGTATTTCGTCCAAGCCTTCATGCATGCCTTATGGTGGCTTCAAAGTGCGAAAATCCCCACTGGAAGCTCCATTGTTATTTCCCGCGCGCGCACCTTCTTCTGCATGCTTGATCCCGCTCCAATGACCGTCCATCTTGTCCATGCTAGGTCCTTCATTCATAAGCAAAACAAAAGTATCTAATTTAGGCAGCATCATATGTTCATGAACATTAGAAGGATTCGCAAGAAACGAAAGTACCTGATAATTTAGTTGACGTGCACGTGCTCTAGTAACTGGTCCAGTATGTGTAGTTGGTGAAGATGTGGGTGTAACATTAGTAGAGATGTCCTCATCATCCTCCACTTCTTGAATTGAAGTCGTCCTCGACGGAAGCTCATTATCTTCTCCCAAATAAGGTTTCAAATCTGCAATGTTAAATGTGGGACTAACCCCAAAATCTGCAGGTAGCTCAAGTTTATATGCATTATCATTAATTTTCTGTAAAACCTTAAAGGGACCATCAGCTCGTGGCATTAACTTAGACTTGCGCAAATCAGGAAACCTATCTTTACGTAGTTGTAACCAAACAAGATCTCCTGGTTCAAACACAACATGCTTTCTACCCTTATCACCAGCAAGCTTGTATCTAGCATTCATTTTCTCAATGTTTTCTTTAGTTAACTCATGCATTTTTAATATCAATTCAGCACGTTGCTTAGCATCAAAATTAACCTTCTCCGAAGATGGAATAGGAAGCAAATTAATAGGTGCACGAGGTAGAAAACCATAAACAATCTCAAAACGGCACATTTTAGTGGTAGAATGAAATGAACGATTATAAGCAAATTCAATATGAGGTAAACATTCTTCCCACATTTTTAAGTTACTCTTTAAAACAGCCCTAAGCATAGTAGACAAAGTCCTATTGACTACTTCAGTTTGTCCATCAGTTTGGGGATGACATGTAGTACTAAAAAGTAGTTTAGTCCCCAACTTAGCCCATAAGCATCTCCAAAAATGGCTAAGAAACTTAGTATCACGATCCGAGACAATAGTATTGGGCACACCATGTAAGCGAATAATCTCTCGAAAGAATAAATCAGCAACATTAGCAGCATCATCGCTTTTATGACATGGTATAAAATGTGCCATCTTAGAAAATCTATCCACGACAACAAATATGCTATCCCTCCCATTCTTTGTTCGAGGCAGGCCTAAAACAAAGTCCATGGATATGTCCTCCCACGGAACACTAGGTACAGGTAAAGGCATGTATAAACCATGAGGATTGAGTCGTGACTTAGCTTTTTGACATGTAGTGCAGCGAGCAACAAAACGCTCAACATCCCGTCTCATCTTTGGCCAAAAGAAATGTGTAGCAAGTACGTCCTCCGTCTTCTTCACGCCAAAATGTCCCATTAATCCTCCTCCATGCGCCTCCTGCAACAACAAAAGACGAATAGAGCTAGCTGGAATGCATAGCTTGTTAGAACGGAACACAAACCCATCATTAAGCACAAACTTGTTCCATGTTCTACCCTCTCTACAATTCTGCAATACATCTTTAAATTCCGCATCATGTACATATTGATCTTTGATTGTCTCTAAACCGAATATCTTGAAGTCAAGTTGTGAAAGCATAGTATAACGACGAGACAAAGCATCAGCAATAATATTATCTTTCCCCTTCTTGTGTTTAATGACATAAGGGAAAGTCTCAATAAATTCAACCCACTTAGCATGTCTACGATTAAGTTTTGCTTGACTTCTTATGTGTTTCAAAGATTCATGATCAGAATGTATAACAAATTCTTTGGGCCATAAATAATGTTGCCAAGTTTCTAATGTCCGAACAAGAGCATATAATTCCTTATCATAAGTAGAATAGTTCAGACTAGGCCCACTCAATTTTTCAGAAAAGTAAGCAACAGGTTTAGCATCTTGTAATAACACACCTCCCAAACCAATACCACTAGCATCGCATTCAAGCTCAAAAGTCTTATTAAAATCAGGAAGTTGGAGCAAAGGAGCATGTGTTAACTTATCTTTCAATATCGTGAAGGCTTCTTCCTGTGCGGTACCCCAAGTAAAAGGCACATCCTTGCGTGTAAGCTCATTGAGAGGTGCAGCAATGGTGCTGAAATCTCTCACAAAACGCCTATAGAATCCAGCGAGGCCAAGAAAACTCCTCACTTGTGTGACCGTTTTGGGCTGCGGCCAACTCTCAATCGCCTCGATCTTGGCTTTATCAACTTCAATTCCCTGCGGAGTAACAACATAGGCAAGAAACGATACTCGGTCGGTGCAAAAGGTGCACTTCCCAAGGTTACCAAACAAACGTGCATTACGTAGAGCAATAAAGACAGCACGTAAATGATCCAAATGTTCTCCAAAGATTTGCTATAAATCAGTATATCATCAAAATAGACTACCACAAATCGTCCAATGAAAGCACGTAAAACCTCGTTCATTAATCTCATGAAAGTGCTAGGTGCATTAGTTAACCCAAAAGGCATGACTAACCACTCATATAATCCAAACTTAGTTTTAAAAGCCGTTTTCCATTCATCTCCTAATTTCATGCGAATTTGATGGTATCCACTACGCAAATCAACTTTGGAAAACATGGTAGAGCCACTTAATTCATCAAGCATATCATCTAACCGAGGAATAGGATGACGATAACGAATAGTAATATTATTAATGGCTGGACAATCAACACACATACGCCATGTTCCAACCTTTTTTGGCACTAATATAACAGGAACAGCACAAGGACTAAGGGATTCACGTATGTAACCTTTGTCGAGTAGCTCTTGTACTTGACGCTGAATCTCCTTCGTCTCCTCCGGATTGGTACGGTATGGCGCACGGTTGGGCAGCGAAGCACCGGGAATTAAGTCAATCTGATGCTCAATCCCTCGAATAGGTGGTAATCCCGGTGGTACGTCTTGTGGAAAGACGTCAATAAATTCCTGCAAAAGGTCAGTGACAACAGGAGGCAAAGAAGGAGGCAATTCCTCAAATGAAAACAAAGCTTCTTTGCACACAAAAGCATAGCACACATATTGACTAACATCCAAATCTGAAATATCAACCTTAGTAGCAAGCAAAGTTGGACTAGTCAATTTAATTCCATTAGAAACAGCAGAAGAAGATTTGCTATTAGTCTTATGTTGTTGCTCAAATTCTTTAGCTGCTATCTCATTTTCACTCTTATTTTTCTCCTGTTTAGCTTTACTAGCTCTAGCAAGATCATCTTTCACAATTTGTTCAGGAGACATAGGAAGTAAAGCAATATTTTTATCGTGATGAACCAGAGTAAACTGATTTGTCCTACCATGGTGTACAACATTCCTATCAAATTGCCATGGTCTACCAAGTAAAAGAGAGCAAGCTTGCATGGGTACCACATCACAATCAACATAATCAGCATATGCAGCAATGCTAAAGTGCACATGAACAGAACGCGTTACCTTAATCTTACCACTATTGTTAAACCACTGAATATAGTACGGATGGGGGTGTGGTCTTGTGGTGAGAGATAGCTTCTCCACCAACTCCATGCTCGCCAAGTTGTTGCAGCTCCCTCCATCAATGATGATGCGAACCGAACGTTCTTTCACCACTCCCTTTGTGTGGAACAAATTATGCCTCTGGTTTTGCTCGGCCTTCGTTACCTGCACACTTAACACACGTTGAGCAACCAAACTAGCATATTTATCTGCATCATCAGGAGCCATATACTCTATATCATGAGCATCATCATGGGCACCCTGTTCCTCATGAGCAATGAGAACTAAAGTCTCCTCATCATAGTCACTCGCTGACTCATACCCACCATCCGCCGTAATAGTCATCACACGCTTGGAGGGACAGTCTTTTGCGAAGTGACCTCCACCTTGGCACGTGCGACATTTAATATCACGATCTCGTGTTTGCCCTGTGGAAGCCATGGATGAAGAAGAACTCGCCGCTGGACCACTTTGTGCACCCTTGAATGGTGGCGCTGGCTGTTTTGGTGGCTCCCTGTAAGAATGAGAGGCTGAAGTAGATGGTGGTGCAGCAGGACGTGTGGATGTAGAAGCTCCACGCGATGTCCATGATGTATTTCGTCCTGCAGAAAAGTTAGGTCTCGTAGCGGCCTGTCGATCCTGCACTTCACGTTCAGCTTTACAAGCAAGATGAAACAAACGAGTGATAGTAGCAAAGTCCTTGTATTCTAGAATAGTTTGTATCTCCCTGTTTAAACCACCCATAAAACGTGCAAGCATAGCTTCATTATCCTCTACTAGGCCACATCTAATCAATCCAGTTTGTAATTCTTGATAATATTCCTCTACAGAATTTTTTCCTTGTCTCAAACGCTGTAATTTTTGTAACAATTCACGTTGATAATAAGGAGGAACCCAGCGAGTACGCATAGCATCTTTTAAAGCAGCCCAAGTAGTTGGAATATTATTAGCATGCAATCTACAATGTTCAGACCACCAAATAGATGCAAATCCCGTGAATTCACAAACAGCAGCAGTAACACGTCTATTCTCAGGATATTGTAAACATGTAAAGCGTTGTTCAGTTTCTAACTCCCAAGTAAGATAAGCATCAGGAATATATCTACCCTCAAACGGCTTAAGATTCAATTTAAGTTTAGGCACATGTTCATCATCGCGTACCTGAGGGGGTGGTTGGTGTCGACCGTGGCGAATGTTGGGACGTGGACGTCCAGCTGGCTGTTCATAGGCCGCTTCCTGTTCCACCTCCTCCTCGTAATCACCCTCGTAGTTGTCGTCCTGGCCGACGTCAGAAGCAGCAGCAGGTACTGCAGCAGCAGGAGGAGCACCAATACCAGCAGCTTGTCCTCTCGGAAACAGAATCCGTCGTGCACGTGGTAGTGGCGGTGGCTGTGGCTGTGCTGGAGCGGCAGCAGGCTGTGTAGGTAGGCGTGCGATCAACTCAGTAAACTTGGCGTCGAGCTTGGTGTTGATCATCTTTTCCACGCCATCAATTGCCTCTGTAAATCTGGTCTCGATGTCATTCACCTGTTCAGACATCATTTGTGCAAATTTATCATGTAGCTCCTTGTTTGTCATGTTCTCCCAATCGGGTGCATCCCGCGCCACTTCATGTGATCCTGGCATGGTTAGCAGAAATAGAAAACACACAGGAATATGATCCTACTTCTACTAATGGGATGTGGGATGGTGGAAAGCACAAATCCGTCAAGCTTTTCTTTCGTTCTTACCGATTCTTACCTAGCAGCAGGTGGTGATGTACAACCAACGGGTCAAAACTCGCTGAGATATGGTGGAGCGATGGCCAGGAGGTGTCAAACGCACGATGTAGAATATATGTGGAGCTGTAGGTAGGCTTGACAAATATGGTAGCAAAAAGCTCAACAGTAATCAAAACAGAGATGCAAAGCTGAAGAAACACTCAACGTCGGTACTGTGCTGATCCTAGGCTAGACCGTACTAGAGACGCGAGCCTAAAACACCAACGAAAGCACGGCGCGGCACGTAAACAACTGAGAAGCACACTCTGAATTTTTTTTCTCTCTCTTTTTTTTTTTTGCTCTTTTTTTTTTTTGCGATGCGGGACTGCGGTGGCTGAAAAAGTGCGAAAAAATCACTATGGTGGCGAACGTCTCAAAATGAGTTTCTGGACCTAAGGAACGTATGGGCACGAAATTTTTTTACCCCTGAAAATTTTGGCCTAAAAACTGCTCTGGAAAGCGTGCCAGACTTTTTTTTTTTTCTAATCACCCCCCTTCTCTGTACGGTAAAAGTTTGATGAAATCCGACTCTAACAACTGAAAACTAATCTGGCTACAGAGAGATCAGGAACCGTACTGATGGTGGAACTCAACTCGGACTCGTGAGACGTGGTGGTGTATATGGACTCTGCTTGGCGGAACGTGGTGGTGTATCTGGACTCGAATTAGCGGAACGTGGTAGGATGACTACTTGTGCGGCGGCGACGTGGCAAACTGTGATCAGAACTCGAAACTCTAAGGGAACTAGACGCTAAGATCAGCAACTTGACACAACGATGCAACCATAAATTCAACAAAGCAAGTACTGAAAAGAAAACTGGACAAAGGCTAGGACTGTCTTGGGACGTGATGATCTAACCCTAATTGTTTTTTTGTTGGCTTTTTCGTGGACTGTAGGTATGAAGAACAGAACCAATCTAGACTATGAAAACTGGTAAATCTCACCGAGCAACCTGGAAATCTGATACCACTTGATAGAGGCGAAGGTGTCCCGATGTTTCGATGAGATGATGGAGATCGATTTTTGGTGGAGTAGACTTTCACGACCCGACTACGAACGTGCGAAGACGTTGCGCCTTAGCAATCGCTAAACCAACTCCGAGAGGTTATTGATCCCGCGGATGCACGATCAACCTGACCACGAAGGTCAATTCCTGCAAGCAATCGAAGAACAAGCAAGAACTAAGAATTGCAATCTGGATATTGCGAATATAAGATGAAAGATTAACAGAAGTTGGGGTTCCAATGCGGTCTTGGCCTGGTCGGACGACACAAACGAAGAACTCGAAGTTGCGGCTATGGCTAACTTAAATCTAATTAAAACCCAAGTCTAAACGACGCCCTAAGGGCTGTATATATGGGGGAACAGAGGGGATTTTCGTGACCCCTTGGAGGTGGGGCCCGAAAACAACCCTAACTCGGTTTCCCCACACATACGGACTCTAAAAACAGCCTATAATGTGGTATTTCGAAATTACATGGGCCCAGCCCAATATTAAGGTGACGCAGCACCTATAATTGCTCTTGGACGAAAATAATGAAGTGGCATCTCGTGTATTTCGTCCAAGCCTTCATGCATGCCTTATGGTGGCTTCAAAGTGCGAAAATCCCCACTGGAAGCTCCATTGTTATTTCCCGCGCGCGCACCTTCTTCTCCATGCTTGATCCCGCTCCAATGACCGTCCATCTTGTCCATGCTAGGTCCTTCATTCATAAGCAAAACAAAAGTATCTAATTTAGGTAGCATCATATGTTCATGAACATTAGAAGGATTCGCAAGAAACGAAAGTACCTGATAATTTAGTTGACGTGCACGTGCTCTAGTAACTGGTCCAGTATGTGTAGTTTGTGAAGATGTGGGTGTAACATTAGTAGAGATGTCCTCATCAGATTCTCCAAAATGGCACATTTTGTACCTTGTAATAAAATGGATGATGCTTCACATATTGCTAACATATTTTGTAGGGAGATTCTTCGACTCCATGGCGTGCCCAAGTCCATCGTCTCCGACTGTGACGTCAAGTTCCTAAGCTACTTTTAGAAGACACTATGCGCCAAACTCGGCATCAAGCTCCTCTTCTCCACGCCGTATCACCCACAAATGGACGGACAAACGGAAGTTGTGAACCGCTCCATATCAACTCTACTCTGCACGCTCATCAAGAAGAACATCAAGGAGTGGGAAGATCACCTCCCGATGGCGGAGTTCGCCTACAACCGTGCCATGCAGTCCACCACGAAGCGGTATCCCTTCGACGTTGTCTATGGGATCAATCCTTTGTGCCCATTGGACATCCTACCCCTACCACTCCAAGAACGCGTCAACATGGATGCTAGCGCAAGGGCAAGTTTCCTCAAGAGACTTCATGAAGATACGTGGGCAACTATCGAGAAACACGTTCAAGCCCATGCACAAAAGATGAATATCCACAAGAAGACAAGCACGTTCCAACCGGGTGACTTAGTGTGGATACATCTCCGCAAAGACCGGTTCCCGGACGCCCGCAAGTCAAAACTTCTACCTCGCGCCGACGGGACATTCAAGATTCTCACCAAGGTCAACAACAACGCCTACACGGTGGACATCCCCACCGACAAGTACTCGGTGAGCTACACCTTCAACATCTCCGACCTCGCGCCTTACCATGGTGATGGAGACCTTGATCCGTGGACGGATCTTCCCCAAGGGGGGGGAGATGATGTGGAGCATCTTACCGACATCACCATGGATACATCTCCTACACGCGGACCCATGACGAGAGCACAAGCACGCGCCATTGAGGTTAAGGTGAAATCGATCCTCTCCGAACCATGCTTAAACATATGTGAGACTTGGGTGCTACCTCACGCGGACACGCTATGCATCAACAGGTACCAAGGAGTCATCCAAGAAGAAGCCACAGAACAAGGAAGGGAAACGCAAGGAGAAGAAGAACCCCAAGAGACCGAAGAGAAGGACCCTCTCCAGTAGGATCCGGACGACCGGGTGCCAGGCCGGACCATCCGGGCCAGGAGTCGGACGTCCGAAGAATTATGATCCCGAAGCCTCCTTCAGTTTGGACCGTCCGGGGCCCAGGCCTGACCGTCTGGGATGAGGCCGGACCATCCGAATAATTACGGACCCGAGGACCCCTTTGGCCATAATTATTCGGACCGTCCGGGACCGAGGCCGGACCGTCCGGGCTAAGGCCGGACCGTCCGACTTGGTCAACGTGGTCAGATCTGAAACGAGGCTGCGGCCCGTGTACCTCTTCTTTCGCATATAGAGTATAACTACTCATCTTCCACCTCCGTTTTAGGGTAGCTAAGAATTATCCAAAGACTTCAGAGCTTAGCTCCTTCTTCCCCTAGGTAATTAGATCTCCTTGAGATCCTCTCAAGCTTTCCTCCTACCTCCTCTCCCCACTCATAGAAGGAGAGGAATCCAATCCTATTCATAGAAGGAGAAGGAGACTATCAAGGTTACCTCTTTTGGTGTATGGATCTTGTGATGTGTGGTATTTGTGAGTTGAATTGAGTGTTTATGTGTTTGGATCTTGTTCCCCTTTGTCTCTTGTGTTAATTGTGTTTGTGATCCCCTTTGTTCATGTTTTTGTTTTGGATCCCCACCTCCAAATTGTGAAGATTGGGCAAAACCCTAGGCTTGCCCTACATCACAAGACCACGGCGCAATCCACCATCAAGTTTATCAGAAGCCTGGTGTGTCATTTCAATGTTCCTAACGGGATCATCTCGGACAACGGCACCCAGTTCACAAGTCAGGCCTTCCTTGAGTACTGCGAGTGATGAGGACATCTCTACGAATGTTACACCCACATCTTCACCAACTACACATACTGGACCAGTTACTAGAGCACGTGCACGTCAACTAAATTATCAGGTACTTTCGTTTCTTGCGAATCCTTCTAATGTTCATGAACATATGATGCTGCCTAAATTAGATACTTTTGTTTTGCTTATGAATGAAGGACCTAGCATGGACAAGAAGGACGGTCATTGGAGCGGGATCAAGCATGGAGAAGAAGGTGCGCGCGCGGGAAAGAACAATGGAGCTTCCAGTGGGGATTTTCGCACTTTGAAGCCACCATAAGGCATGCATGAAGGCTTGGACGAAATACACGAGATGCCACTTCATTATTTTCGTCCAAGAGCAAGTATAGGTGTTGCGTCACCTTAATATTGGGCTGGGCCCATGTAATTTCGAAATACCACATTATAGGCTGTTTTTAGAGTCCGTATGTGTGGGGAAACCGAGTTAGGGTTGTTTTCGGACCCCACCTCCAAGGGGCCACGAAATTCCCCTCTGTTCCCCCATATATACAGCCCTTAGGGCGTCGTTTAGACTTGGGTTTTAATTAGATTTAAGTTAGCCATAGCCGCAACTTCGAGCTCTTCGTTTGTGTCATCCGACCAGGCCAAGACCTCATTGGAACCCCAACTTTCGTAATCATTCGTCTTATATTCGCAATATCCAGATTGCAATTCTTAGTTCTTGCGTGTTCTTCGATTGCTTGCAGGAATTAGACCTTCGTGGTCAGGTTGATCGTGCATCCGCGGGATCAATAACCTCTCGGAGTTGGTTTAGCGATCGCTAAGGCGCAACGTCTTCGCACGTTCGTAGTCGGATCGTGAAAGTCGTCTCCACCATCTCATCGAAACATCGGGACACCTTCGCCTCTATCAAGTGGTATCAGATTTCCAGGTTGCTCGGTGAGATTTACCAGTTTTCGTAGTCTAGATTGGTTCTGTTCATCATACCTACAGTCCACGAAAAATCCAACAAAAAAATTTGGGTTAGATCATCACGTCCCAAAACAGTCCGAGCCTTTGTCCAGTTTTCTTTACAGTAGTTTGCTTTGTTGAATTTACGGTTGCATCGTTGTGTCGAGTTGCTGATCTTAGCGTCTAGTTACCTTAGAGTTTCGAGTTCTGATCACAGTTTGTCACACCGCCGCCGCACAGTAGTACACCGCCACGTTTCCGCCAATCTGAGTCCAGATACACCACCACGTTCCGCCAAGTCGAGTCCATATACAGCACCACGACCTACCAATCCGAGTTGAGTTCCATCACCTGTTCGGTTTGTGATCTCTCCGTAGCCAGATTAGTTTTGATTTGATTAGAGTCGGATTTCACCAATCTTTTGTCGTACGTAGAAGGAGGTGATTTCCAAAAAAAAAAAAAAAAGAGTCTGGCACGCTTTTCAGAGCAGTTTTTAGGCCAAAAATTTCGGGGGTAAAAAAATTTCGTGCCCATACGTTCCTTAGGTCCAGAAACTCATTTTGAGACGTTCGCCACCATAGTGATTTTTTCGCACTTTTTCAGCCACCGCAGTCCCGCATCGCAAAAAAAAAAAGCAAAAAAAAAAAAAAGAGAGAAAAAAAATTCAGAGTGTGCTTCTCAGTTGATTACGTGCCGCGCCGTGCTTTCGTTGGTGTTTTAGGCTCGCGTCTCTAGTACGGTCTAGCCTAGGATCAGCACAGTACCGACGTTGAGTGTTTATTCAGCTTTGCATCTCTGTTTTGATTACTGTTGAGCTTTTGCTACCATACTTGTCAGCCTTCGTACAGCTCCACATATATTCTACATCGTGCGTTTTGACACCTCCTGGCCATCGCTCTACCACATCTCTGAGAGTTTTGACCCGTTGGTTGTACATCACCACCTGCTGCTAGGTAAGAATCGGTAAGAACTAAAGAAAAGCTTGACGGATTTGTGCTTTCCACCACCCCACATCCCATTAGTAGAAGTAGGATCATACTTCTGTGTGTTTTATATTTCTGCTAACCATGCCAGGATCCCATGATGATGTGGCGCGGGATGCACCTGATTGGGAGAATATGACAAACAAAGCATTACATGATAAATTTGCACAAATGATGTCTGAACAGGTGAATGACATCGAGAACGGATTTACAGAGGCGATTGATGGTGTGGATAAGATGATCGACACCAAGCTCGACGCCAAGTTTACTGAGTTGCTCGCACGCTTACCTATACAGCCTGCGGCCGCTCCAGCACAGCCACCGCCACCACGACGTGCATGACGTATTCTATTTCCGGGCGGACAAGCTGCTGGTGCTCCTGCTGCTGCTGCAGTTACTGCTGCTGCTGCCTCTGACGTCGGCCAGGACGACAACTACGAGGGTGATTACGAGGAGGAGGTGGAACAAGAAGCGGCCTATGAACAGCCAGCTGGACGTCCACGTCCCAACATTCGCCACGGTCGACACCAACCACCCCCTCAGGTACGCGATGATGAACATGTGCCTAAACTTAAATTGAATCTTAAGCCGTTTGAGGGTAGATATATTCCTGATGCTTATCTTACTTGGGAGTTAGAAACTGAACAACGCTTTACATGTTTACAATATCCTGAGAATAGACGTGTTACTGCTGCTGTTTGTGAATTCACAGGTTTTGCATCTATTTGGTGGTCTGAACATTGTAGATTGCATGCTAATAATATTCCAGCTACTTGGGCTGCTTTAAAAGATGCTATGCGTACTCGCTGGGTTCCTCCTTATTATCAACGTGAATTGCTACAAAAATTACAGCGTTTGAGACAAGGAAAAAATTCTGTAGAGGAATATTATCAAGAATTACAAACTGGATTGATTAGATGTGGCCTAGTAGAGGATAATGAAGCTATGTTTGCACGTTTTGTAGGTGGCTTAAACAGGGAGATACAAACTATTCTAGAATACAAGGACTATGCTACTATTACTCGTTTGTTTCATCTTGCTTGTAAAGCTGAACGTGAAGTGCAGGATCGACAGGCCGCTACGAGACCTAACTTTTTTGCAGGACGAAATACATCATGGACATCGCGTGGACCTTCTACATCCACACGTCCTGCTGCACCACCATCTACTTCAACCGCTCATTCTTACAGGGAGCCACCAAAACAGCCAGCGCCACCATTCAAGGGTGCACAGAGTGGTCCAGCAACGAGTTCTTCTTCATCCATGGCTTCCACAGGGCAAACACGAGATCGTGATATTAAATGTCGCAGGTGCCAAGGTGGAGGTCACTTCGCAAAAGACTGTCCCTCCAAGCATGTGATGATTATTACGGCGGATGGTGGGTATGAGTCAGCGAGCGACTATGATGAGGAGACTTTAGTTCTCATTGCTCACGAGGAACAGGGTTCCCATGATGATGCTCATGATATAGAGTATATGGCTCCTGATGGTGCAGATCAATATGCTAGTTTGGTTGCTCAACGTGTTTTAAGTGTGCAGGTATCGAAGGCCGAGCAAAACCAGAGGCATAATTTGTTCCACACAAAGGGAGTGGTGAAAGAACGTTCGGTTCGCATCATCATTGACGGAGGGAGTTGCAAAAACTTGGCGAGCATGGAGTTGGTGGAGAAGCTATCTCTCACCACAAGACCACACCCCCATCCGTACTATATTCAGTGGTTTAACAATAGTGGTAAGATTAAGGTAACGCGTTCTGTTCGTGTGCACTTTAGCATTGCTGCATATGTTGATTATGTTGATTGTGATGTGGTACCAATGCAAGCATGCTCTCTTTTACTTGGTAGACCATGGCAATTTGATAGGAATGTTGTACACCATGGTAGGACAAATCAGTTTACTCTGGTTCATCAGGATAAAACTATTGCTTTACTTCCTATGTCTCCTGAACAAATTGTGAAAGATGATCTTGCTAGAGCTAGTAAAGCTAAACAGGAGAAAAATAAGAGTGAAAATGAGATAGCAGCTAAAGAATTTGAGCAACAACATAAGACTACTAGAAAATCTTCTTCTGCTGTTTCTAATGAAATTAAATTGACTAGTCCAACTTTGCTTGCTACTAAGGTTGATATTTCGGATTTGGATGTTAGTCAATATGTGTGCTATGCTTTTGTGTGCAAAGAAGCTTTGTTTTCATTTGAGGAATTGCCTCCTTCTTTGCCTCCTGTTGTCACTGACCTTTTGCAGGAGTTTATTGACGTCTTTCCACAAGACGTACCACCGGGATTACCACCTATTCGAGGGATTGAGCATCAGATTGACTTAATTCCCGGTGCTTCGCTGCCCAACCGTGCGCCATACCGTACCAATCCGGAGGAGACGAAGGAGATTCAGCGTCAAGTACAAGAGCTACTCGACAAAGGTTACATACATGAATCCCTTAGTCCTTGTGCTGTTCCTGTTATATTAGTGCCTAAAAAGGATGGAACTTGGCGTATGTGTGTTGATTGTAGAGCCATTAATAATATTACTATTCGTTATCGTCATCCTATTCCTAGGTTAGATGATATGCTTGATGAATTAAGTGGCTCTACCATGTTTTCCAAAGTTGATTTGCGTAGTGGATACCATCAAATTCGCATGAAATTAGGAGATGAATGGAAAACGGCATTTAAAACTAAGTTTGGATTATATGAGTGGTTAGTCATGCCTTTTGGGTTAACTAATGCACCTAGCACTTTCATGAGATTAATGAACGAGGTTTTACGTGCTTTCATTGGACGATTTGTGGTAGTCTATTTTGATGATATACTGACTTATAGCAAATCTTTGGAGGAACATTTGGATCATTTACGTGATGTTTTTATTGCTCTACGTAATGCACGTTTATTTGGTAACCTTGGGAAGTGCACCTTTTGCACCGACCGAGTATCGTTTCTTGGCTATGTTGTTACTCCGCAGGGAATTGAAGTTGATAAAGCCAAGATCGAGGCGATTGAGAGTTGGCCGCAGCCCAAAACGGTCACACAAGTGAGGAGTTTTCTTGGCCTCGCTGGATTCTATAGGCGTTTTGTGAGAGATTTCAGCACCATTGCTGCACCTCTCAATGAGCTTACACGCAAGGATGTGCCTTTTACTTGGGGTACCGCACAGGAAGAAGCCTTCACGGTATTGAAAGATAAGTTAACACATGCTCCTTTGCTCCAACTTCCTGATTTTAATAAGACTTTTGAGCTTGAATGCGATGCTAATGGTATTGGTTTGGGAGGTGTGTTATTACAAGATGCTAAACCTGTTGCATACTTTTCTGAAAAATTGAGTGGGCCTAGTCTGAACTATTCTACTTATGATAAGGAATTATATGCTCTTGTTCGGACATTAGAAACTTGGCAACATTATTTATGGCCCAAAGAATTTGTTATACATTCTGATCATGAATCTTTGAAACACATAAGAAGTCAAGCAAAACTTAATCGTAGACATGCTAAGTGGGTTGAATTTATTGAGACTTTCCCTTATGTCATTAAACACAAGAAGGGGAAAGATAATATTATTGCTGATGCTTTGTCTCGTCGTTATACTATGCTTTCACAACTTGACTTCAAGATATTCGGTTTAGAGACAATCAAAGATCAATATGTACATGATGCGGAATTTAAAGATGTTTTGCAGAATTGTAGAGAGGGTAGAACATGGAACAAGTTTGTGCTTAATGATGGGTTTGTGTTTCGTTCTAACAAGCTATGCATTCCAGCTAGCTCTATTCGTCTTTTGTTGTTGCAGGAGGCGCATGGAGGAGGATTAATGGGACATTTTGGCGTGAAGAAGACGGAGGACGTACTTGCTACACATTTCTTTTGGCCAAAGATGAGACGGGATGTTGAGCGTTTTGTTGCTCGCTGCACTACATGTCAAAAAGCTAAGTCACGACTCAATCCTCATGGTTTATACATGCCTTTCCCTGTACCTAGTGTTCCGTGGGAGGACATATCCATGGACATTGTTTTAGGCTTGCCTCGAACAAAGAAGGGGAGGGATAGCATATTTGTTGTCGTGGATAGATTTTCTAAGATGGCACATTTTATACCATGTCATAAAAGCGATGATGCTGCTAATGTTGCTGATTTATTCTGTCGAGAGATTATTCGCTTACATGGTGTGCCCAATACTATTGTCTCGGATCGTGATACTAAGTTTCTTAGCCATTTTTGGAGATGCTTATGGGCTAAGTTGGGGACTAAACTACTTTTTAGTACTACATGTCATCCCCAAACTAGTGGAAAAACTGAAGTAGTCAATAGGACTTTGTCTACTATGCTTAGGGCTGTTTTAAAGAGTAACTTAAAAATGTGGGAAGAATGTTTACCTCATATTGAATTTTCTTATAATCGTTCATTTCATTCTACCACTAAAATGTGCCCTTTTGAGATTGTTTATGGTTTTCTACCTCGTGCACCTATTGATTTGCTTCCTCTTCCATCTTCGGAGAAGGTTAATTTTGATGCTAAGCAACGTGCTGAATTGATATTAAAAATGCATGAGTTAACTAAAGAAAACATTGAGAAAATGAATGCTAGATACAAGCTTGCTGGTGATAAGGGTAGGAAGCATGTTGTGTTTGAACCAGGAGATCTTGTTTGGTTACATCTACGTAAAGATAGGTTTCGTGATTTGCGCAAGTCTAAGTTAATGCCACGAGCTGATGGTCCCTTTAAGGTTTTACAGAAAATTAACGATAATGCATATAAACTTGAGCTACCTGCAGATTTTGGGGTTAGTCCCACATTTAACATTGCAGATTTGAAACCTTATTTGGGAGAAGATAATGAGCTTCCGTCGAGAACGACTTCAATTCAAGAAGGGGAGGATGATGAGGACATCTCTACTAATGTTACACCCACATCTTCACCAACTACACATACTGGACCAGTTACTAGAGCACGTGCACGTCAACTAAATTATCAGGTACTTTCGTTTCTTGCGAATCCTTCTAATGTTCATGAACATATGATGCTGCCTAAATTAGATACTTTTGTTTTGCTTATGAATGAAGGACCTAGCATGGACAAGAAGGACGGTCACTGGAGCGGGATCAAGCATGGAGAAGAAGGTGCGCGCGCGGGAAAGAACAATGGAGCTTCCAGTGGGGATTTTCGCACTTTGAAGCCACCATAAGGCATGCATGAAGGCTTGGCCGAAATACACGAGATGCCACTTCATTATTTTCGTCCAAGAGCAATTATAGGTGCTGCGTCACCTTAATATTGGGCTGGGCCCATGTAATTTCAAAATACCGCATTATAGGCTGTTTTTAGAGTCCGTATGTGTGGGGAAACCGAGTTAGGGTTGTTTTCGGACCCCACCTCCAAGGGGTCACGAAAATCCCCTCTGTTCCCCCATATATACAACCCTTAGGGCGTCGTTTAGACTTGGGTTTTAATTAGATTTAAGTTAGCCATAGCCGCAACTTCGAGCTCTTCGTTTGTGTCATCCGACCAGGCCAAGACCTCATTGGAACCCCAACTTTCGTAATCATTCATCTTATATTCGCAATATCCAGATTGCAATTCTTAGTTCTTGCTTGTTCTTCGATTGCTTGCAGGAATTAGACCTTCGTGGTCAGGTTGATCGTGCATCCGCGGGATCAATAACCTCTCGGAGTTGGTTTAGCGATCGCTAAGGCGCAACGTCTTCGCACGTTCGTAGTCGGATCGTGAAAGTCGTCTCCACCATAATCGATCTCCACCATCTCATCGAAACATGCGAAGGTGTCCCGATGTTTCGATGAGATGGTGGAGATCGAATATGGTGGAGGCGACTTTCACGATCCGACTACGAACGTGCGAAGACGTTGCGCCTTAGCGATCGCTAAACCAACTCCGAGAGGTTATTGATCCCGCGGATGCACGATCAACCTGACCACGAAGGTCTAATACCTGCAAGCAATCGAAGAACAAGCAAGAACTAAGAATTGCAATCTGGATATTGCGAATATAAGATGAATGATTACGAAAGTTGGGGTTCCAATGAGTTCTTCGCCTGGTCGGATGACACAAACGAAGAGCTCGAAGTTGCGGCTATGGCTAACTTAAATCTAATTAAAACCCAAGTCTAAACGACGCCCTAAGGGCTGTATATATGGGGGAACAGAGGGGATTTTCGTGACCCCTTGGAGGTGGGGTCCGAAAACAACCCTAACTCGGTTTCCCCACACATACGGACTCTAAAAACAGCCTATAATGTGGTATTTCAAAATTACATGGGCCCAGCCCAATATTAAGGTGACGCAGCACCTATAATTGCTCTTGGACGAAAATAATGAAGTGGCATCTCGTGTATTTCGTCCAAGCCTTCATGCATGCCTTATGGTGGCTTCAAAGTGCGAAAATCCCCACTGGAAGCTCCATTGTTCTTTCCCGCGAGCGCACCTTCTCCATGCTTGATCCCGCTCCAATGACCGTCCTTCTTGTCCATGCTAGGTCCTTCATTCATAAGCAAAACAAAAGTATCTAATTTAGGCAGCATCATATGTTCATGAACATTAGAAGGATTCGCAAGAAACGAAAGTACCTGATAATTTAGTTGACGTGCACGTGCTCTAGTAACTGGTCCCGTATATGTAGTTGGTGAAGATGTGGGTGTAACATTAGTAGAGATGTCCTCATCATCCTCCCCTTCTTGAATTGAAGTCGTCCTCGACGGAAGCTCATTATCATCTCCCAAATAAGGTTTCAAATCTGCAATGTTAAATGTGGGACTAACCCCAAAATCTGCAGGTAGCTCAAGTTTATATGCATTATCGTTAATTTTCTGTATAACCTTAAAGGGACCATCAGCTCGTGGCATTAACTTAGACTTGCGCAAATCAGGAAACCTATCTTTACGTAGATGTAACCAAACAAGATCTCCTGGTTCAAACACAACATGCTTTCTACCCTTATCACCAGCAAGCTTGTATCTAGCATTCATTTTCTCAATGTTTTCTTTAGTTAACTCATGCATTTTTAATATCAATTCAGCACGTTGCTTAGCATCAAAATTAACCTTCTCCGAAGATGGAAGAGGAAGCAAATCAATAGGCGCACGAGGTAGAAAACCATAAACAATCTCAAAATGGCACATTTTAGTGGTAGAATGAAATGAACGATTATAAGCAAATTCAATATGAGGTAAACATTCTTCCCACATTTTTAAGTTACTCTTTAAAACAACCCTAAGCATAGTAGACAAAGTCCTATTGACTACTTCAGTTTGTCCATCAGTTTGGGGATGACATGTAGTACTAAAAAGTAGTTTAGTCCCCAACTTAGCCCATAAGCATCTCCAAAAATGGCTAAGAAACTTAGTATCACGATCCAAGACAATAGTATTGGGCACACTATGTAAGCGAATAATCTCTCGAAAGAATAAATCAGCAACATTAGCAGCATCATCGCTTTTATGACATGGTATAAAATGTGCCATCTTAGAAAATCTATGCACGACAACAAATATGCTATCCCTCCCCTTCTTTGTTCGAGGCAAGCCTAAAACAAAGTCCATGGATATGTCCTCCCACGGAACACTAGGTACAGGTAAAGGCATGTATAAACCATGAGGATTGAGTCGTGACTTAGCTTTTTGACATGTAGTGCAGGGAGCAACAAAACGCTCAACATCCCGTCTCATCTTTGGCCAAAAGAAATGTGTAGCAAGTACGTCCTCCGTCTTCTTCACGCCAAAGTGTCCCATTAATCCTCCTCCATGCGCCTCCTGCAACAACAAAAGACGAATAGAGCTAGCTGGAATGCATAGCTTGTTAGAACGGAACACAAACCCATCATTAAGCACAAACTTGTTCCATGTTCTACCCTCTCTACAATTCTGCAAAACATCTTTAAATTCCGCATCATGTACATATTGATCTTTGATTGTCTCTAAACCAAATATCTTGAAGTCAAGTTGTGAAAGCATAGTATAACGACGAGACAAAGCATCAGCAATAATATTATCTTTCCCCTTCTTGTGTTTAATGACATAAGGGAAAGTCTCAATAAATTCAACCCACTTAGCATGTCTACGATTAAGTTTTGCTTGACTTCTTATGTGTTTCAAAGATTCATGATCAGAATGTATAACAAATTCTTTGGGCCATAAATAATGTTGCCAAGTTTCTAATGTCCGAACAAGAGCATATAATTCCTTATCATAAGTAGAATAGTTCAGACTAGGCCCACTCAATTTTTCAGAAAAGTATGCAACAGGTATAGCATCTTGTAATAACACACCTCCCAAACCAATACCACTAGCATCGCATTCAAGCTCAAAAGTCTTATTAAAATCAGAAAGTTGTAGCAAAGGAGCATGTGTTAACTTATCTTTCAATACAGTGATGGCTTCTTCCTGTGCGGTACCCCAAGTAAAAGGCACATCCTTGCGTGTAAGCTCATTGAGAGGTGCAGCAATGGTGCTGAAATCTCTCACAACACGCCTATAGAATCCAGCAAGGCCAAGAAAACTCCTCACTTGTGTGACCGTTTTGGGCTGCGGCCAACTCTCAATCGCCTCGATCTTGGCTTTATCAACTTCAATTCCCTGCGGAGTAACAACATAGCCAAGAAACGATACTCGGTCGGTGCAAAAGGTGCACTTCCCAAGGTTACCAAATAAACGTGCATTACGTAGAGCAATAAAAACAGCACGTAAATGATCCAAATGTTCCTCCAAAGATTTGCTATAAATCAGTATATCATCAAAATAGACTACCACAAATCGTCCAATGAAAGCACGTAAAACCTCATTCATTAATCTCATGAAAGTGCTAGGTGCATTAGTTAACCCAAAAGGCATGACTAACCACTCATATAATCCAAACTTAGTTTTAAATGCCGTTTTCCATTCATCTCCTAATTTCATGCGAATTTGATGGTATCCACTACGCAAATCAACTTTGGAAAACATGGTAGAGCCACTTAATTCATCAAGCATATCATCTAACCTAGGAATAGGATGACGATAACGAATAGTAATATTATTAATGGCTCTACAATCAACACACATACGCCAAGTTCCATCCTTTTTAGGCACTAATATAACAGGAACAGCACAAGGACTAAGGGATTCACGTATGTAACCTTTGTCGAGTAGCTCTTGTACTTGACGCTGAATCTCCTTCGTCTCCTCCGGATTGGTACGGTATGGCGCACGGTTGGGCAGCGAAGCACCGGGAATTAAGTCAATCTGATGCTCAATCCCTCGAATAGGTGGTAATCCCGGTGGTACGTCTTGTGGAAAGACGTCAATAAACTCCTGCAAAAGGTCAGTGACAACAGGAGGCAAAGAAGGAGGCAATTCCTCAAATGAAAACAAAGCTTCTTTGCACACAAAAGCATAGCACACATATTGACTAACATCCAAATCCGAAATATCAACCTTAGTAGCAAGCAAAGTTGGACTAGTCAATTTAATTTCATTAGAAACAGCAGAAGAAGATTTTCTAGTAGTCTTATGTTGTTGCTCAAATTCTTTAGCTGCTATCTCATTTTCACTCTTATTTTTCTCCTGTTTAGCTTTACTAGCTCTAGCAAGATCATCTTTCACAATTTGTTCAGGAGACATAGGAAGTAAAGCAATAGTTTTATCCTGATGAACCAGAGTAAACTGATTTGTCCTACCATGGTGTGCAACATTCCTATCAAATTGTCATGGTCTACCAAGTAAAAGAGAGCATGCTTGCATGGGTACCACATCACAATCAACATAATCAACATATGCAGCAATGCTAAAGTGCACACGAACAGAACGCGTTACCTTAATCTTACCACTATTGTTAAACCACTGAATATAGTACGGATGGGGGTGTGGTCTTGTGGTGAGAGATAGCTTCTCCACCAACTCCATGCTCGCCAAGTTGTTGCAACTCCCTCCGTCAATGATGATGCGAACCGAACGTTCTTTCACCACTCCCTTTGTGTGGAACAAATTATGCCTCTGGTTTTGCTCGGCCTTCGATACCTGCACACTTAACACACGTTGAGCAACCAAACTAGCATATTGTTCTGCATCATCAGGAGCCATATACTCTATATCATGAGCATCATCATGGGCACCCTGTTCCTCGTGAGCAATGAGAACTAAAGTCTCCTCATCATAGTCGCTCGCTGACTCATACCCACCATCCGCCGTAATAATCATCACACGCTTGGAGGGACAGTCTTTTGCGAAGTGACCTCCACCTTGGCACCTGCGACATTTAATATCACGATCTCGTGTTTGCCCTGTGGAAGCCATGGATGAAGAAGAACTCGCTGCTGGACCACTCTGTGCACCCTTGAATGGTGGCGCTGGCTGTTTTGGTGGCTCCCTGTAAGAATGAGCGGTTGAAGTAGATGGTGGTGCAGCAGGACGTGTGGATGTAGAAGGTCCACGCGATGTCCATGATGTATTTCGTCCTGTCGATCCTGCACTTCACGTTCAGCTTTACAAGCAAGATGAAACAAACGAGTAATAGTAGCATAGTCCTTGTATTCTAGAATAGTTTGTATCTCCCTGTTTAAGCCACCTAAAAAAAGTGCAAACATAGCTTCATTATCCTCTACTAGGCCACATCTAATCAATCCAGTTTGTAATTCTTGATAATATTCCTCTACAGAATTTTTTCCTTGTCTCAAACGCTGTAATTTTTGTAGCAATTCACGTTGATAATAAGGAGGAACCCAGCGAGTACGCATAGCATCTTTTAAAGCAGCCCAAGTAGCTGGAATATTATTAGCATGCAATCTACAATGTTCAGACCACCAAATAGATGCAAAACCCGTGAATTCACAAACAGCAGCAGTAACACGTCTATTCTCAGGATATTGTAAACATGTAAAGCGCTATTCAGTTTCTAACTCCCAAGTAAGATAAGCATCAGGAATATATCTACCCTCAAACGGCTTAAGATTCAATTTAAGTTTAGGCTCATGTTCATCATCGCGTACCTGAGGGGGTGGTTGGTGTCGACCGTGGCGAATGTTGGGACGTGGACGTCCAGCTGGCTGTTCATAGGCCGCTTCTTGTTCCACCTCCTCCTCGTAATCACCCTCGTAGTTGTCGTCCTGGCCGACGTCAGAGGCAGCAGCAGCAGTAACTGCAGCAGCAGCAGGAGCACCAGCAGCTTGTCCGCCCGGAAACAAAATACGTCGTGCATGTCGTGGTGGCGGTGGCTGTGCTGGAGCGGCCGCAGGCTGTATAGGTAAGCGTGCGAGCAACTCAGTAAACTTGGCGTCGAGCTTGGTGTCGATCATCTTCTCCACACCATCAATCGCCTCTGTAAATCTGTTCTCGATGTCATTCACCTGTTCAGACATCATTTGTGCAAATTTATCATGTAATGCTTTGTTTGTCATATTCTCCCAATCAGGTGCATCCCGCGCCACTTCATCATGGGATCCTGGCATGGTTAGCAGAAATAGAAAACACACAGAAGTATGATCCTACTTCTACTAATGGGATGTGGGGTGGTGGAAAGCACAAATCCGTCAAGCTTTTCTTTAGTTCTTACCGATTCTTACCTAGACGCAGGTGGTGATGTACAACCAACGGGTCAAAACTCTCAGAGATGTGGTAGAGCGATGGCCAGGAGGTGTCAAAACGCACGATGTAGAATATATGTGGAGCTGTAGGAAGGCTGACAAGTATGGTAGCAAAAGCTCAACAGTAATCAAAACAGAGATGCAAAGCTGAATAAACACTCAACGTCGGTACTGTGCTGATCCTAGGCTAGACCGTACTAGAGACGCGAGCCTAAAACACCAACGAAAGCACGGCGCGGCACGTAATCAACTGAGAAGCACACTCTGAATTTTTTTTTCTCTCTTTTTTTTTGCTTTTTTTTTTGCGATGCGGGACTGCGGTGGCTGAAAAAGTGCGAAAAAATCACTATGGTGGCGAACGTCTCAAAATGAGTTTCTGGACCTAAGGAACGTATGGGCACGAAAAAATTTTAACCCCGAAATTTTTGGCCTAAAAACTGCTCCGGAAAGCGTGCCAGACTTTTTTTTTTTGGAAATCACCTCCTTCTATGTACGACAAAAGATTGGTGAAATCCGACTCTAATCAACTCAAAACTAATCTGGCTACGGAGAGATCACAAACCGAACAGGTGATGGAACTCAACTCGGATTGGTAGGTCGTGGTGCTGTATATGGACTCGACTTGGCGGAACGTGGTGGTGTATCTGGACTCGGATTGGCGGAAACGTGGCGGTGTACTACTGTGCGGCGGCAGTGTGACAAACTGTGATCAGAACTCGAAACTCTAAGGGAACTAGACGCTAAGATCAGCAACTCGACACAACGATGCAACCGCAAATTCAACAAAGCAAACTACTGTAATGAAAACTGGACAAAGGCTCGGACTGTTTTGGGACGTGATGATCTAACCCTAATTTTTTTGTTGGCTTTTTCGTGGACTGTAGGTATGAAGAACAGAACCAATCTAGACTACGAAAACTGGTAAATCTCACCGAGCAACCTGGAAATCTGATACCACTTGATAGAGGCGAAAGTGTCCCGATGTTTCGATGAGATGGTGGAGATCGATTATGGTGGAGACGACTTTCACGATCCGACTACGAACGTGCGAAGACGTTGCGCCTTAGCGATCGCTAAACCAACTCCGAGAGGTTATTGATCCCGCGGATGCACGATCAACCTGACCACGAAGGTCTAATTCCTGCAAGAAATCGAAGAACAAGCAAGAACTAAGAATTGCAATCTGGATATTGCGAATATAAGATGAATGATTACGAAAGTTGGGGTTCCAATGAGGTCTTGGCCTGGTCGGATGACACAAACGAAGAGCTCGAAGTTGCGGCTATGGCTAACTTAAATCTAATTAAAACCCAAGTCTAAACGACGCCCTAAGGGCTGTATATATGGGAGAACAGAGGGGATTTTCGTGACCCCTTGGAGGTGGGGTCCGAAAACAACCCTAACTCGGTTTCCCCACACATACGGACTCTAAAAACAGCCTATAATGTGGTATTTCGAAATTACATGGGCCCAGCCCAATATTAAGGTGACGCAGCACCTATAATTGCTCTTGGACGAAAATAATGAAGTGGCATCTCGTGTATTTCGTCCAAGCCTTCATGCATGCCTTATGGTGGCTTCAAAGTGCGAAAATCCCCACTGGAAGCTCCATTGTTCTTTCCCGCGCGCGCACCTTCTTCTCCATGCTTGATCCCGCTCCAATGACCGTCCTTCTTGTCCATGCTAGGTCCTTCATTCATAAGCAAAACAAAAGTATCTAATTTAGGCAGCATCATATGTTCATGAACATTAGAAGGATTCGCAAGAAACGAAAGTACCTGATAATTTAGTTGACGTGCACGTGCTCTAGTAACTGGTCCAGTATGTGTAGTTGGTGAAGATGTGGGTGTAACATTAGTAGAGATGTCCTCATCAACATTGTTCTCTTGTGTGGATCCTAAATTAACCTCAACTTTCTGACGAGACTCATTCACAATTTGCTGTGGAGACATAGGATGGAGAGTAACTTTCTTGCCCTTGAACTCTAAGTGATATGTATTGGCTCGGCCATTGTGTTGCACATGGCGATCATATAACCACGGCCGACCCAATAGAAGATGGAAAACTGTCATAGACACCACATCAAAATCAATGGAATCCTGGTATGGGCCTATCTCAAAATTCCTTCTTTAAATGGCCTTTCATGCTTACTATAACTAGTTATTTCGGTTTCTACTGGCTGCTTTAACTATAACCCCAGCTCTATTTATTGGCTTGAACAAGATACGTCTTATTTGAAATGAATTGAACGAATAAGTAAGAAAAAGGTAATCGTCTTTTATTTAAAAGACCTTGAGTTATAAGCTGCTGCTTCGAGACTCAACTCACCATGTCTGCTGGGAGGAGATACCAGATAAGGCAAGTTTCATATGAGAATTGAGCCAATCACATCCCTATTCCTATCTTATTCACCTATATCAGTGGACACTCAAATCGAATCAAACTTTCTTTAGCAATTGCCTCTCCTATGGCGCATTCTAGGATTAGTGTTAGTCCGTGCGATTGACTTATTCTTATCTTTAGCTGCACCGTAACAGGCTTATCTCGGATCAGGTGAGTGAAGCCGTTGTGAGCTGGCATTAAGTCTGCAATCATGAGTTACAATCCTTTGTGCCACATCGAAATCCTGCTACCGAATTATAAGCTTCCCTTCCCTAGAATCTGATTACTCCAAGTCTTTCGTGTAAATGTTTGACCCTGATCCTTTTTTCATCTTCATATAGAAAGAAAATCGGCCTTCCTCATACTCCCCCCTTCATTCATAGAGTTGGAGGAATCCACAAGAGGCCTGCCCGTTCATAATTGCATAAAAGAACCATTCTTTTTATGAAAAGAAAACTCTTGTTCCAACCTCACCTCAGGTCGAATGAATACGAAAGGGGGATCAATCAAATCAATAAGCCATGAATGAAGAAGTAGTGGGCCTTTCGCCTTATTTCGTTTGACTCGTGGAGCTGAGAAATCTACTTCAAAGAGAGGGAAAGAGTGCTAGTCCGAAAGAACAAGCAAGGGATGAGCGCACGGGAGCGAAATCCGTTGCGCCCACGCGCATACGTTTTCTTGCTGGGTAATTTCTAAGAAAGTTTTTGTGTTGTTGATTCCTATTCCTAGGTGTTGTGCTTTTTCCCCTATGCCGCCTATTGGTACTAGTGGAGTAGGATTGGCCTGTAATACATAACCTATAGGTGGTGTAACCTTTCGCTCAATACTCAAATCTACAATTGAAGCATCTGAGGCTGCATCAATCGAGGATACACGACATAAGGAATTGTTAGATCTCCAAACTGAACTTCGCCTTCACCAAGCGTGGGTTTTCACTGGTCCTAACTAACGGTTGGCAAGCGATCCCCTACTCTGCATCCCGAAGATCAGACGGCCCAGAGCCGGAGCGATCATTCCAGCAAGTTACTCAGCTTGAGTTTTTCAGTCAATCAATAGATTGTGCAGTTTCTTAGTCTTTTGGTCCACGTCTTCATGACTTATATAAAGGGTTTCTTTCTTTTACAAGATCATGGAAGCTTCAGAAACCATCCGAGATCTTCTGGAAACAAGAAATGTTGCATCAAAGGGTTCAGTGGTCATATCATAGTGAAATCGAGTTTCTTGATTTAGTCGATATCAAATTCCCAACTTATAAATTAGACTTGACTAAGATTCTACTTCTTCCTCAAATACTGGGAATGTGGATTCAAGTATGATATCACTATTCCACAGATCTCAAGAAAACGAATTGAACAAGTTTGATGGCTGGAAGAAGATAGGAAATATTCAAACATGTATTGCATTTCATCGATCTCACCCTTTGTTCAGTGCCGCATAAGTACTGACTTCTTGAACAGATACCGGTACCGGTCATGAAGGCTTCTCCCTTCTCAAGTCAAGTGCAGAAGCGAAATCCGTTGAGCAAGAAGCCAGTGATCCCACAACATCAAAGTGATACATATGACATATTGGAAATTAGGCTTTTTTTGTAGCTGTGAATATAGTAATGCACTTATTTATTGAGAAATATGTTCTTTCAAGTAGAGCATACTCGGTAGAAAGGAGGTGGCGGACTGATCCACCAGTTCATACCTATTTGTTTGCAATGCCTTGCTTATCAAAATAGGCCTTTCTGTAACCTGACCTTACGCTGAAAAACAGCACTTGTTGGCTCCGCGTCCACTGAAACTTATGAAAAAGAAATGTTATTCTATCGATATCTTCAAGAGTTCCCTAACCCCCTGACTGAGAGTGCTATGATGGGCTATTGAAGTTCGTCCCTGCGGCACCGTGGGGCAGTGCAAATCCTTTCATTAATGAAGTTCCGCCCTGACACTCCCATTATTGGCTTCCTTCCCTGGGGACCGCTCGGGCGAAGGCAGAGCATGGAATGATCGTAGGGGCATCCTTCCTAGGTGGAAAAGACGTGTGTGACTAAAACCAGGAGGAGAAATCCATTTGAAAATGGCGACAGAAAGAAAGGAATCACGAAATAGAAGAAAAAGTGCACTGTGCTGGCACATGTGGAGAATAGCCATCCATATTTCATCAATGAAATTGTTCCGTATGGGTAGCAAATACACATATCAGAAGAGCCAACCCGAAAGCACTTGCTTCAAAGAAGAAGCAGTTACCAAGAAATTCCTGTTTCAAGTCAGTATATCTCGATAGAACCAATTCCAATCCAGGTAGTGTGAACAGAGGATGTGGAAGTTCTGTTTCCTTGCCTTGTCAAGCATTTCATCTGACATGAAGGCTTCGCCCTTCTCAAGTGCAAGAATGAACAATATCTTACATAAAGAACAAGAGCACGAGTTGCGTCAAATGACCAAAAACAGTCTATCGAAAAGAGAAACTTTCCACTCAGCAGGCAGGGGCACTCACTATCAAAAATCGGTAGACAGCAAGCAAGAGATGGAGCTTCTGCTAGGCCTGGTTATCCCGAATCCTTTCCGCCCCTTCGGTTTGAGGTTATGCTTTGGCCTACCTAAAACTTTTGCTTCTATAGTGTGATTAATTACGGTGCTCTCTCCCAATAACAGATAGCTCTAATAGGGCAATAGTGGAGGAAAGTCTTCATGAAAAAGATGGACTTGTTACTTTTGAATGATCAACTTATTCGGGCAGCTGGGAAAGAAGAAGGATGACTTTAGTCAAATTAATGAAGCGATCCGCGTATGATTCACCTTCATCTCACCACTGTCACTCAACCATTGGACATAATATGGATCTGGGTGAGGTAAGTATTTCAGATTCAGCTTGGCACATAACTCCTTGCTTGCGAGGTTGCGGCAGCTACCTCCATCGATGATCACTTTGCAAGCTTTGTTGGGACCAACTAATGCCTTGGTCTGAAACAGATTACAGCGCTGAGAATCAGCATGTGGCTGCACCGTGAGGGCACGTTGTGACACAACAATAGTAGGAGCAGGCGACGGAAAATCATCCATGCCTTCTTCACTGTTGTATCCTTCGTCATCAAACGCAGCTGGGTCTTCATCATCACCGGTTTCATACTCGCCGGTTTCTTCATTAATGAACATGACCTTTCGGTTCGGGCAATCTCTCTTCAAGTGGCCCGGATTACCGCAAGAGTGACAAGTCATCTCGCGATTGCGAGCTGTAGACATGTTGGATCCTGCACTAGTGGCAGGAGCAGCTGGCTTCTTGGCCATAGAACCATTGGAGGCTGGCTTGGAAACTGAAGATGAAGCCCGAGTATTGGCACCATAGGTCTCCATAGGCGCGGCAGACGATCTCCTTGGAGAAAATCTGTTAGATGATGTGTATTTGGCCTTCAGTTGTGCCTCTTCTGCAAGCTGTGATTCAGCCTCCCTTGCAAGATGCAATAGATCATTCATATTTTAGTATTTGTGATGCCGCACAATACTCTTGATGTTAAATTTCAGCCCATGGAGAAAACGTTGCATAGTCATCTCAACCTCTTCGTGAACTCACGCACGTTGCAGCAACATCTCCATCTCCATATAGTATGCATCAACGGACATAGTACCTTGCTTCAATTGTTGCAATTTATCAAAAACTGTCCGTAAGTAATTAGTGGGAAAAAACCGAGCTTTCATGGTCGCCTTCATGTCACGCCATGTACGAATAGGCTTCCCATCGGTTTCTTGTATCTCGGTCAACACACTCTCCCACCAACGCAAGGCATAACCGTCAAACTCGGAAGAAGCAATCTTGATCTTCTTGTCCTCCGAATAATCATGCAAACGCCATAATTTTTCCATCTTAAGCTCCCATGTGAGGTACTCTTCCACATCCGTGGAACCTTCAAATTTGGGGATGTTAAACTTGGGTGTGCTCAAGACATCTTCTTCCTGAATGGGTAGACGGCGCGCACCAAAACCAAGCGGAGGTTGGCGAACCGGCCCTTGAGCACGCCCACGCCCTTGATTGCCCCTCAAATCAGCATTGTCTCCATTGACACTACCATCATCTTCCTGAACGTCAGGTTGGCGTTGTACAATAGCTTCTTGTATGCCCGTGACAGATGTTGTCATTTGTTGTAGGCTCTGCTGTATAGCAGCAAGTTGTTGTTGCATAGTGGTGACTGCAGCTTCAGTCGCGTCCACTTTCAGTTGGACCGCTTGAACATTTGTATCAATCGCATCAGCGGATTTAGTCAACAGCCCAGTCAAGTGATCACGGAGACCTTCATATGCCTCCCATGTAACTGGCGCATCCTTGTTCTGTTTCTGCATCACATCAAAACCACTTTGAGACATGATTAGTAGGTTAGTGCACTAAATCAAAATCTTGTGGTGGACACTCACAACTCACTCAAAACTGACAAGAAAAGGTGAATCTTACCGTTCCAAAGTGAATAGTAATGCGTACCTGTTCGGATGGAGTACTAGTGCACGGATGTGATGAAGTGAATACCCGGGTATAAGAAACCGTCACACGACAAAACAGGATTATGTAGTGGAGTTATAGGTATGGATCCCTATCGACACCAATTCACAAATCCTAGTGCTGATCGTATGCCAAGAAGTTCTACGGGAAACGCGGTGGAGAACAACTGGGCAAAAGCAACTATGAAATTGAGCGCACAATATGTGTGGCGGAGTAATGCTCGTGTTGCAATTGCACAAGAGAGAAATTCTAGCAAAAGCTCAAAGTGTACGGGCACAAGATTGCTCAATCTACTAGTGCTATGAACGTGGTAGAAAAAGGAACTCAAGGCTGCACAAAATATGTAATCAACTTTGCCTTTTCTGTCTCTTTTTGCTAGGCTTTTTGCTCAACTCTTTCCCTTTTTTTTGATTCTTTTTGCTCTTTTCTCGTTCTCTTTTTTTTGAATTTTCTGACTCAACGTGAAGTAAACAGCAACCCAACTCAACTTTGAAGAAACCACTTGATGCAGTTCAAAAACCTATAGGAGCAGCCCGAAGAGCAAAGATATGCTAGTCTCAATAGGAAAGTGCTACACAAAAGAAAGGCTAACTATGGCTAACAAACTGAGACACAATCTGAGGGATAAAAGACAACGAAACAAACTGACTCGACAAAAACCAATCTAACAGGACAAACACACTCCGACTTGTGAGACACAATTATAGGAAAACTAAGACTCGATCAAAAACAAGTTACGCAAACTGGACGACGATCAGCAACTAAAACTTGGAAAAGATGCACTCTAGGTTATGGCAAAAACACTAAACCCTAATATTTTTGTATGGATTTTTCTGGATAGGACGAAACAAAACGATCTACGTGGGATTTGGTGGATGCTTACCGAGGGAACACTGGAAATATGATAGCAAGATGATATGGGGTGGCCCGATCTTCTCAGTAACCGAACGGTGAATATGAGGGCGATGATAGATAACTTGTATGTAGCCGATGAACTCTCCTCGCTAGATCCCTGTTGCCAATGCGACAATTCTCTACCCTATGGATATTCACAACTTCACACACTTGCGCAACGTAGCCGTCGACCACGAGACGGTAATTTGCAATCTACTAATTCCCAGTGGAACAACAGATCACACAAAACTTGCAGTAGCAACACTTCAGATCGATACGAATTGAAGTATATGATTCAAGATGAAAACTTGGAGCTATTCTCAAGAACTAGGGTTTATCTAAACATGGTCTGCCCTAAAATCACGTAGGGGGTCCTATATTTATACGCTAGGGTGTCCAAACGGGGATACATGGGCCGCAGCCCTTAATTCTGCGCACAGGCATCGGGCAGGTCGGACGGTATATAAGATGAATGATTACGAAAGTTGGGGTTCCAATGAGGTCTTGGCCTGGTCGGATGACACAAACGAAGAGCTCGAAGTTGCGGCTATGGCTAACTTAAATCTAATTAAAACCCAAGTCTAAACGACGCCCTAAGGGCTGTATATATGGGGGAACAAAGGGGATTTTCGTGACCCCTTGGAGGTGGGGTCCGAAAACAACCCTAACTCGGTTTCCCCACACATACGGACTCTAAAAACAGCCTATAATGTGGTATTTCGAAATTACATGGGCCCAGCCCAATATTAAGGTGACGCAGCACCTATAATTGCTCTTGGACGAAAATAATGAAGTGGCATCTCGTGTATTTCGTCCAAGCCTTCATGCATGCCTTATGGTGGCTTCAAAGTGCGAAAATCCCCACTGGAAGCTCCATTGTTCTTTCCCGCGCGCGCACCTTCTTCTCCATGCTTGATCCCGCTCCAATGACCGTCCTTCTTGTCCATGCTAGGTCCTTCATTCATAAGCAAAACAAAAGTATCTAATTTAGGCAGCATCATATGTTCATGAACATTAGAAGGATTCGCAAGAAACGAAAGTACCTGATAATTTAGTTGACGTGCACGTGCTCTAGTAACTGGTCCAGTATGTGTAGTTGGTGAAGATGTGGGTGTAACATTAGTAGAGATGTCCTCATCACAAGACCACACCCCCATCCGTACTATATTCAGTGGTTTAACAATAGTGGTAAGATTAAGGTAACGCGTTATGTTCGTGTGCACTTTAGCATTGCTGCATATGCAGATTATGTTGATTGTGATGTGGTACCCATGCAAGCATGCTCTCTTTTACTTGGTAGACCATGGCAATTTGATAGGAACGTTGTACACCATGGTAGGACAAATCAGTTTACTCTGGTTCATCAGGATAAAAATATTGCTTTACTTCCTATGTCTCCTGAACAAATTGTGAAAGATGATCTTGCTAGAGCTAGTAAAGCTAAACAGGAGAAAAATAAGAGTGAAAATGAGATAGCAGCCAAAGAATTTGAGCAACAACATAAGACTAATAGCAAATCTTCTTCTGCTGTTTCTAATGAAATTAAATTGACTAGTCCAACTTTGCTTACTACTAAAGTTGATATTTCAGATTTGGATGTTAGTCAATATGTGTGCTATGTTTTTGTGTGCAAAGAAGCTTTGTTTTCATTTGAGGAATTGCCTCCTTCTTTGCCTCCTGTTGTCACTGACCTTTTGCAGGAGTTTATTGACGTCTTTCCACAAGACGTACCACCGGGATTACCACCTATTCGAGGGATTGAGCATCAGATTGACTTAATTCCCGGTGCTTCACTGCCCAACCGTGCGCCATACCGTACCAATCCGGAGGATACAAAGGAGATTCAGCGTCAAGTACAAGAGCTACTCGACAAAGGTTACATACTTGAATCCCTTAGTCCTTGTGCTGTTCCTGTTATATTAGTGCATAAAAAGGATGGAACATGGCGTATGTGTGTTGATTGTCGAGCCATTAATAATATTACTATTCGTTATCATCATCCTATTCCTAGGTTAGATGATATGCTTGATGAATTTAGTGGCTCTACCATGTTTTCCAAAGTTGATTTGCGTAGTGGATACCATCAAATTCGCATGAAATTAGGAGATGAATGGAAAACGGCATTTAAAACTAAGTTTGGATTATATGAGTGGTTAGTCATGCCTTTTGGGTTAACTAATGCACCTAGCACTTTCATGAGATTAATGAACGAGGTTTTACGTGCTTTCATTGGACGATTTGTGGTAGTCTATTTTGATGATATACTGATTTATAGCAAATCTTTGGAGGAACATTTGGATCATTTACGTGCTGTTTTTATTGCTCTACGTATTGCACGTTTGTTTGGTAACCTTGGGAAGTGCACCTTTTGCACCGACCGAGTATCGTTTCTTGGCTATGTTGTTACTCCGCAGGGAATTGAAGTTGATAAAGCCAAGATCGAGGCGATTGAGAGTTGGCCGCAGCCCAAAACGGTCACACAAGTGAGAAGTTTTCTTGGCCTCGCTGGATTCTATAGGTGTTTTGTGAAAGATTTTAGCACCATTGCTGCACCTCTCAATGAGCTTACACGCAAGGATGTGCCTTTTACTTGGGGTACCGCACAGGAAGAAGCCTTCGCGGTATTGAAAGATAAGTTAACACATGCTCCTTTGCTCCAACTTCCTGATTTTAATAAGACTTTTGAGCTTGAATGCGATGCTAGTGGGATTGGTTTGGGAGGTGTGTTATTACAAGATGCTAAACCTGTTGCATACTTTTCTGAAAAATTGAGTGGGCCTAGTCTGAACTATTCTACTTATGATAAGGAATTATATGCTCTTGTTCAGACATTGGAAACTTGGCAACATTATTTATGGCCCAAAGAATTTGTTATACATTCTGATCATGAATCATTGAAACACATAAGAAGTCAAGAAAAACTTAATCGTAGACATGCTAAGTGGGTTGAATTTATTGAGACTTTCCCTTATGTCATTAAACACAAGAAGGGAAAAGATAATATTATTGCTGATGCTTTGTCTCGTCGTTATACTATGCTTTCACAACTTGACTTCAAGATAGTCGGTTTAGAGACAATCAAAGATCAATATGTAAATGTTGCAGAATTTAAAGATGTATTGCAGAATTGTAGAGAGGGTAGAACATGGAACAAGTTTGTGCTTAATGATGGATTTGTGTTCCGTTCTAACAAGCTATGCATTCCAGCTAGCTCTATTCGTCTTTTCTTGTTGCAGGAGGCGCATGGAGGAGCATTAATGGGACACTTTGGCGTGAAGAAGACGGAGGACGTACTTGCTACACACTTCTTTTGGCCAAAGATGAGACGGGATGTTGAGCGTTTTGTTGCTCGCTGCACTACATGTCAAAAAGCTAAGTCACGACTCAATCCTCATGGTTTATACATGCCTTTACCTGTACCTAGTGTTCCGTGGGAGGACATATCCATGGACTTTGTTTTAGGCTTGCCTCGAACAAAGAAGGGGAGGGATAGCATATTTGTTCTCGTGGATAGATTTTCTAAGATGGCACATTTTATACCATGTCATAAAAGCGATGATGCTGCTAATGTTGCTGATTTATTCTTTCGTGAGATTATTCGCTTACATGGTGTGCCCAATACTATTGTCTCGGATCGTGATACTAAGTTTCTTAGCCATTTTTGGAGATGCTTATGGGCTAAGTTGGGGACTAAACTACTTTTTAGTACTACCTGTCATCCCCGAACTGATGGACAAACTGAAGTAGTCAATAGGACTTTGTCTACTATGCTTAGGGCTGTTTTAAAGAGTAACTTGAAAATATGGGAAGAATGTTTACCTCATATTGAATTTGCTTATAATCGTTCATTTCATTCTACCACTAAAATGTGCCCTTTTGAGATTGTTTATGGTTTTCTACCTCGTGCGCCTATTGATTTCTGCCTCTTCCATCTTCGGAGAAGGTTAATTTTGATGCTAAGCAACGTGCTGAATTGATATTAAAAATGCATGAGTTAACTAAAGAAAACATTGAGAAATGAATGCTAGATACAAGCTTGCTGGTGATAAGGGTAGAAAGCATGTTGTGTTTGAACCAGGAGATCTTGTTTGGTTACATCTACGTAAAGATAGGTTTCCTGATTTGCGCAAGTCTAAGTTAATGCCACGAGCTGATGGTCCCTTTAAGGTTTTACAGAAAATTAATGATAATGCATATAAACTTGAGCTACCTGCAGATTTTGGGGTTAGTCCCACATTTAACATTGCAGATTTGAAACCTTATTTGGGAGAAGATGATGAGCTTCCGTCGAGGACGACTTCAATTCAAGAAGGGGAGGATGATGAGGACATCCCTACTAATGTTACACCCATATCCTCAACAACTACACATACTGGACCAGTTACTAGAGCACGTGCACGTCAACTAAATTATCAGGTACTTTCGTTTCTTGTGAATCCTTCTATTTTTCATGAACATATGATGCTGCCTAAATTAGATACTTTTGTTTTGCTTATGAATGAAGGACCTAGCATGGACAAGAAGGATGGTCATTGGAGCGGGATCAAGCATGGAGAAGAAGGTGCGCGCGCGGGAAAGTACAGTGGAGCTTCCAGTGGTGATTATCACACTTTGAAGCCACCATAAGGCGCGCATGAAGTCTTGGACGAAATACACGAGATGTCACTTCATTATTTTCGTCCAAGGGCAATTATAGGTGCTGCGTCACCTTAATATTGGGCTGGGCCCATGTAATTTCGAAATACCACATTATAGGCTGTTTTTAGAGTCCGTATGTGTGGGGAAACCGAGTCAGGGTTGTTTTCGGACCCCACCTCCAAGGGGCCACGAAATTCCCCTCTGTTCCCCCATATATACAGCCCTTAGGGCGTCGTTTAGACTTGGGTTTTAATTAGATTTAAGTTAGCCATAGCCGCAACTTCGAGCTCTTCGTTTGTGTCATCCGACCAGGCCAAGACCGCATTGGAACCCCAACTTCTGTTAATCATTCATCTTATATTCGCAATATCCAGATTGCAATTCTTAGTTCTTGCTTGTTCTTCGATTGCTTGCAGGAATTGACCTTCGTGGTCAGGTTGATCGTGCATCCGCGGGATCAATAACCTCTCGGAGTTGGTTTAGCGATTGCTAAGGCGCAACGTCTTCGCACGTTCGTAGTCGGGTCGTGAAAGTCTACTCCACCAAAATCGATCTCCATCCTCTCATCGAAACATCGGGACACCTTCGCCTATACCACAAGGACTATACATTACTTAGGATCCATTCTATTTCAACCAGTGGTTTGCATGCTAGTCTAGGTTAGGTTCGATGTTTGATCCTACCACATGTTTACAGCCTCTTTCAAACTGATACAGCCATGTCCCTTCCCAGCAAACCTTGTACTGCTATGTTACTATTGCTCGTTGCTCAGCCCCTACTTAGTATGCATGCTTAGGATGCTACGATTTTCCCCTGTTACTCCTTGGTTTCGGATATCACATTATTATTATTGTTGTTGATATGATTATTATAAATGTTGACTATACACGACGAAGGATGGAAGGTCTAGGCTATCCCGCCCCGACGCTTTGTTCCATTCGAGTCACCTAGGATCCGAGTTCCGGGTATTGGTTTTAAGACTGAGCGTGCCTAACCGCGTGTGGGATGCTATGGGGTCCCCTTTTCTTACCTACCTAGCTTCAAACATTTCTAGAGGTAGCCCAAGCTGATTTACCATTTGAAACCGTGTGCGTAACTGGTCTGCAGCCAGTGGTTTTAAAACAACTCGGGCCAGCAAAGACAGAGTCCCTTTGTTGGTCCACACTGGTGAGCTAGGGAAGTCCCCTGTTATATAGGTGATACTAAACCCGACCTTGGCCATACGGAAGAGTCCGATCCGAGAGCGTGGCCAGCTTTTGGATTGGGCGTCGACTCCCCCGGGGCCACCCGGATTTGTTCGTTGTTAGTTAGAGGGACCTGTCGTTTCGGATCTTGTGATGGGTAGCAACTGAGAGAGATGGGCGTGCGTGCGGAGCCTTGTAATGGGCAGTTGGTACACCCCTACAGGATTAAATCTTTTCGAGAAGCCGTGTCCACGGTTATGGACGACTTGAGACCTACTCCTTGTTCATAGACAACGACAACTGAGATAATCTTAATATAACTTTATCAACGTGTGTGTGCCTTGACTGCTTCTTCTTCGTCGGGATGCGAAGAGGAGGACAAGGATAGGATAGGTGTTATGCTTGCGTAAGTAGTTGATAGCAAGACTTGTTGGAGGCGATTCCTCATCGAATGCTTGGCTTCTTATCTTACTCTCTAGATCGTTAGCCACTTCATAAATGCTAGTGCGGCAGCAACCTCACCACTTACCCCATCCTTACCGTAAACTACTAGTTGTCCTAGAATGACGAGTGATGAAGTCCTTGCTGGGTCAGATGACCACTACAGTTTGATGTTGAGTACTTTTGTACTCATGATACTACCCCCAAACTCTTTTCAGGGTCTTGATCGACAACAGGTACGGTGATCGACGTTTCACGTGGAGACTCGACGACGACTAGTTAGGCGGATCCCGGCGGAGGGCCTGGACCCGTGTGGTTATGGGATCGATGTTTTTCTCTTTGCCAGTAGGCATTTGATTGTAGTCTGTACTCAGACATGTACCTTCCGCTGATGTATTGTATTTAAGGCAGTTGTATGCCGGTTGTATGAGATGTTGTATCCTTGTATCTGTAATGTTGTGATATCATGTTGGAAATCCGGGGCATATGGCTTTGTCATATGTCGCGGTGGGACCGATATGTGCTTCGTCCCCGGATCTGGATGGAAACATCTAGATCTGGAACAGTACCGCATATCGGGCCTTACACTTGGCTTCTTATCTTACTCTCTAGATCGTTAGCCACTTCACAAATGCTAGTGCGGCAGCAACCTTACCACTTACCACATCCTTACCGTAAACTACTAGTTGTCCTAGAATGACGAGTGATGAAGTCCTTGCTGGGTCAGATGACCACTACAGTTGGATGCTGAGTACTTCTGTACTCATGATACTACCCCCAAACTCTTTTCAGGGTTCTTGATCGACAACAGGTATGGTGTCGACGTTTCACGTGGAGACTCGACGACGACTAGTTAGGCGGATCCCGGCGGAGGGCCTGGACCCGTGTGGTTATGGGATCGTTGTTTTTCTCTTTGCCACTAGGCATTTGATCGTTAGCCACTTCGAAAATGCTAGTGCGGCAGCAACCTTACCACTTACCACATCCTTACCGTAAACTACTAGTTGTCCTAGAATGACGAGTGATGAAGTCCTTGCTGGGTCAGATGACCACTACAGTTGGATGCTGAGTACTTCTGTACTTATGATACTACCCCCAAACTCTTTTCAGGGTTCTTGATCGACAACAGGTATGGTGTCGACGTTTCACGTGGAGACTCGGCGACGACTAGTTAGGCAGATCCCGGCGGAGGGCCTGGACCCGTGTGGTTATGGGATCGTTGTTTTTCTCTTTGCCACTAGGCATTTGATTGTAGTCTGTACTCAGACATATATTTTCCGCTGTTGTATTGTATTGACGGCAGTTGTATGCCGATTGTATGAGATGTTGTATCCGGTATCTCTAATGTTGTGATATCATGTTGGAAATTCGGGGCATATGGCTTTGTCATATGTCGCGGTAGGACCGATATGTGCTTCGTCCCCGGATCTGGGTGGACACACCTAGATCTGGAACAGTACCGCATATCGGGCCTTACACCCTTTGTCAAGGCCCTTTGCGGTCTGGGGATTGGACATCTTGGGCCCATTCCCCCGTGCTACCAAAGGTTATGAGTTCCTCTACGCGCCATCGACAAATTCACCAAGTGGCCAGAAGTGGAGTTAGTCCGCAAGACCACGGCGCAATCCGCCATCAAATTTATCAGAAGCCTGGTGTGTCGTTTCGGAGTTCCTAGCCGGATCAACACGGGCAACGACACCCAGTTCACAAGTCAAGCCTTCCTAAAGTACTGCGAGAAAATGGGCACCGCAGTGTGTTTCGCTTCAGTGCCTCATCAGAGGAGCAATGAACAGGCAAAGAGAGCCAATTCAGAAGTGCACTAAGGCCTCCGGACCCGTACCATCCAGCGGCTCGAAAAGTGTGGAAAGTGGTGGGTGGATGAACACCCAGCTGTTCTATGGTCAATCAGGAGCACACCCAATCGAGCCACAAATGCGACGGCCTTCGCTGTCGTTTACGGAGTAGAGGCAGTGCTCCCCGCAGAACTCAGATAAGGATCTCCTCGAGTTCACGCCTTCGATGAAGCCGAACAGCAGCAAATCCGGCAAGGATATGTCGTCGTTGCCGAGGAAGTAGATACTCTGGTTGCCCTTTGGGTTGAAGATTGCGGGTTCCACCTTCCTGATAGAGGTGAAGGTGTCCCGATGTTTCGATAAGATGGTGGAGATCGATTATGGTGGAGACGACTTTCACAACCCGACTACGAACGTGCGAAGACGTTGCGCCTTAGCGATTGCTAAACCAACTCCGAGAGGATATTGATCCCGCAGATGCATGATCAACCTTATGGTGGCTTCAAAGTGCGAAAATCCCCACTGGAACCTCCATTGTTCTTTCCCGCGCGCGCACCTTCTTCTTCATGCTTGATCCCGCTCCAATGACCGTCCTTCTTGTCCATGCTAGGTCCTTCATTCATAAGCAAAACAAAAGTATCTAATTTAGGCAGCATCATATGTTCATGAACATTAGAAGGATTCGCAAGAAACGAAAGTACCTGATAATTTAGTTGACGTGCACGTGCTCTAGTAACTGGTCCAGTATGTGTAGTTGGTGAAGATGTGGGTGTAACATTAGTAGAGATGTCCTCATCATCCTCCCCTTCTTGAAATGAAGTCTTCCTCGACGGAAGCTCATTATCTTCTCCCAAGTAAGGTTTCAAATCTGCAATATTAAATGTGGGACTAACCCCAAAATCTGCACGTAGCTCAAGTTTATATGCATTATCATTAATTTTCTGTAAAACCTTAAAGGGACTATCAGCTCGTGGCATTAACTTAGACTTGCGCAAATCAGGAAACCTATCTTTACGTAGATGTAACCAAACAAGATCTCCTGGTTCAAACACAACATGCTTTCTACCCTTATCACCAGCAAGCTTGTATCTAGCATTCATTTTCTCAATGTTTTCTTTAGTTAACTCATGCATTTTTAATATCAATTCAGCACGTTGCTTAGCATCAAAATTAACCTTCTCCGAAGATGGAAGAGGCAACAAATCAATAGGTGCACAAGGTAGAAAACCATAAACAATCTCAAAAGGGCACATTTTAGTGGTAGAATGAAATGAACGATTATAAGCAAATTCAATATGAGGTAAACATTCTTCCCACATTTTCAAGTTACTCTTTAAAACAGCCCTAAGCATAGTAGACAAAGTCCTATTGACTACTTCAGTTTGTCCATCAGTTTGGGGATGACATGTAGTACTAAAAAGTAGTTTAGTCCCCAACTTAGCCCATAAGCATCTCCAAAAATGGCTAAGAAACTTAGTATCACGATCCGAGACAATAGTATTGGGCACACCATGTAAGCGAATAATCTCACGAAAGAATAAATCAACAATTTAGCAGCATCATCGCTTTTATGACATGGTATAAAATGTGCCATCTTAGAAAATCTATCCACGACAACAAATATGCTATCCCTCCCCTTCTTTGTTCGAGGCAAGCCTAAAACAAAGTCCATGGATATGTCCTCCCACGGAACACTAGGTACAGGTAAAGGCATGTATAAACCATGAGGATTGAGTCGTGACTTAGCTTTTTGACATGTAGTGCAACGAGCAACAAAACGCTCAACATCCCGTCTCATCTTTGGCCAAAAGAAATGTGTAGCAAGTACGTCCTCCGTCTTCTTCACGCCAAAGTGTCCCATTAATCCTCCTCCATGCGCCTCCTGCAACAACAAAAGACGAATAGAGCTAGCTGGAATGCATAGCTTGTTAGAACGGAACACAAATCCATCATTAAGCACAAACTTGTTCCATGTTCTACCCTCTCTACAATTTTGCAATACATCTTTAAATTCCGCATCATTTACATATTGATCTTTGATTGTCTCTAAACCGAATATCTTGAAGTCAAGTTGTGAAAGCATATTATAACGACGAGACAATGCATCCGCAATAATATTATCTTTCCCCTTCTTGTGTTTAATGACATAAGGGAAAGTCTCAATAAATTCAACCCACTTAGCATGTCTACGATTAAGTTTTGCTTGACTTCTTATGTGTTTCAAAGATTCATGATCAGAATGTATAACAAATTCTTTGGGCCATAAATAATGTTGCCAAGTTTCTAATGTCCGAACAAGAGCATATATATCCTTATCATAAGTAGAATAGTTCAGACTAGGCCCACTCAATTTTTCAGAAAAGTATGCAACAGGTTTAGCATCTTGTAATAACACACCTCCCAAACCAATCCCACTAGCATCGCATTCAAGCTCAAAAGTCTTATTAAAATCAGGAAGTTGGATCAAAGGAGCATGTGTTAACTTACCTTTCAATACCGTGAAGGCTTCTTCCTGTGCGGTACCCCAAGTAAAAGGCACATCCTTGCGTGTAAGCTCATTGAGAGGTGCAGCAATGGTGCTGAAATCTCTCACAAAACGCCTATAGAATCCAGCGAGTCCAAGAAAACTGCTCACTTGTGTGAACATTTTGGGCTGCGGCCAACTCTCAATCGCCTCGATCTTGGCTTTATCAACTTCAATTCCCTGCGGAGTAACAACATAGCCAAGAAACGATACTCGGTCGGTGCAAAAGGTGCACTTCCCAAGGTTACCAAACAAACGTGCATTACGTAGAGCAATAAAAACAGCACGTAAATGATCCAAATGTTCCTCCAAAGATTTGCTATAAATCAATATATCATCAAAATAGACTACCACAAATCGTCCAATGAAAGCACGTAAAACCTCGTTCATTAATCTCATGAAAGTGCTAGGTGCATTAGTTAACCCAAAAGGCATGACTAACCACTCATATAATCCAAACTTAGTTTTAAATGTCGTTTTCCATTCATCTCCTAATTTCATGCGAATTTGATGGTATCCACTACGCAAATCAACTTTGGAAAACATGGTAGAGCCACTTAATTCATCAAGCATATCATCTAACCTAGGAATAGGATGACGATAACGAATAGTAATATTATTAATGGCTCGACAATCAACACACATACGCCATGTTCCATCCTTTTTAGGCACTAATATAACAGGAACAGCACAAGGACTAAGGGATTCACGTATGTAACCTTTGTCGAGTAGCTCTTGTACTTGACGCTGAATCTCCTTCGTCTCCTCCGGATTGGTACGGTATGGCGCACGGTTGGGCAGCGAAGCACCGGGAATTAAGTCAATCTGATGCTCAATCCCTCGAATAGGTGGTAATCCCGGTGGTACGTCTTGTGGAAAGACGTCAATAAACTCCTGCAAAAGGTCAGTGACAACAGGAGGCAAAGAAGGAGGCAATTCCCCAAATGAAAACAAAGCTTCTTTGCACACAAAAGCATAGCACACATATTGACTAACATCCAAATCTGAAATATCAACTTTAGTAGCAAGCAAAGTTGGACTAGTCAATTTAATTTCATTAGACACAGCAGAAGAAGATTTGCTATTAGTCTTATGTTGTTGCTCAAATTCTTTGGCTGCTATCTCATTTTCACTCTTATTTTTCTCCTGTTTAGCTTTACTAGCTCTAGCAAGATCATCTTTCACAATTTGTTCAGGAGACATAGGAAGTAAAGCAATATTTTTATCGTGATGAACCAGAGTAAACTTATTTGTCCTACCATGGTGTACAACATTCCTATCAAATTGCCATGGTCTACCAAGTAAAAGAGAGCATGCTTGCATGGGTACCACATCACAATCAACATAATCAGCATATGCAGCAATGCTAAAGTGCACCCGAACAGAACGCGTTACCTTAATCTTACCACTAATTTTAAACCACTGAATATAGTACGGATGGGGGTGTGGTCTTGTGGTGAGAGATAGCTTCTCCACCAACTCCATGCTCGCCAAGTTGTTGCAACTCCCTCCGTCAATGATGATGCGAACCGAACGTTCTTTCACCACTCCCTTTGTGTGGAACAAATTATGCCTCTGGTTTTGCTCAGCCTTCATTACCTGCACACTTAACACACGTTGAGTAACCAAACTAGCATATTTATCTGCATCATCAGGAGCCATATACTCCATATCATGAGCATCATCATGGGCACCCTGTTCCTCATGAGCAATGAGAACTAAAGTCTCCTCATCATAGTCACTCGCTGACTCATACCCACCATCCGCCGTAATAATCATCACACGCTTGGAGGGACAGTCTTTTGCGAAGTGACCTCCACCTTGGCACCTGCGACATTTAATATCACGATCTCGTGTTTGCCCTGTGGAAGCCATGGATGAAGAAGAACTCGCCGCTGGACCACTCTGTGCACCCTTGAATGGTGGCGCTCACTGTTTTGGTGGCTCCCTGTAAGAATGAGCGGCTGAAGTAGAGGGTGGTGCAGCAGGACGTGTGGATGTAGAAGGTCCACGCGATGTCCATGATGTATTTCGTCCTGCAGAAAATTTAGGTCTCGTAGCGGCCTGTCGATCCTACACTTCACGTTCAGCTTTACAAGCAAGATGAAACAAACGAGTAATAGTAGCATAGTCCTTGTATTCTAGAATAGTTTGTATCTCCCTGTTTAAGCCACCTATAAAACGTGCAAACATAGCTTCATTATCCTCTACTAGGCCACATCTAATCAATCCAGTTTGTAATTCTTGATAATATTCCTCTACAGAATTGTTTCCTTGTCTCAAACGCTATAATTTTTGTAGCAATTCACGTTGATAACAAGGAGGAACCCAACGAGTACGCATAGCATCTTTTAAAGCAGCCCAAGTAGCTGGAATATTATTAGCATGCAATCTACAATGTTCAGACCACCAAATAGATGCAAAACCCGTGAATTCACAAACAGCAGCAGTAACACGTCTATTCTCAGGATATTGTAAACATGTAAAGCGTTGTTCAGTTTCTAACTCCCAAGTAAGATAAGCATCAGGAATATATCTACTCTCAAACGGCTTAAGATTCAATTTAAGTTTAGGCACATGTTCATCATCGCGTACCTGAGGGGGTGGTTGGTGTCGACCGTGGCGAATGTTGGGACGTGGACGTCCAGCTGGCTGTTCATAGGCCGCTTCTTGTTCCACCTCCTCCTCGTAATCACCCTCGTAGTTGTCGTCCTGGCCGACGTCAGAGGCAGCAGCAGCAGTAACTGCAGCAGCAGCAGGAGCACCAGCAGCTTGTCCGCCCGGAAACAGAATACGTCGTGCACGTCGTGGTGGCGGTGGCTGTGCAGGAGCGGCCGCAGGCTGTATAGGTAAGCGTGCGAGCAACTCAGTAAACTTGGCGTCGAGCTTGGTGTCGATCATCTTCTCCACACCATCAATCGCCTCTGTAAATCTGTTCTCGATGTCATTCACCTGTTCAGACATCATTTGTGCAAATTTATCATGTAATGCTTTGTTTGTCATATTCTCCCAAGCAGGTGCATCCCGCGCCACTTCATCATGGGATCCTGGCATGGTTAGCAGAAATAGAAAACACACAGAAGTATGATCCTACTTCTACTAATGGGATGTGGGGTGGTGGAAAGCACAAATCCGTCAAGCTTTTCTTCAGTTCTTACCGATTCTTACCTAGCAGCACGTGGTGATGTACAACCAACGGGTCAAAACTCTCAGAGATGTGGTAGAGCGATGGCCAGGAGGTGTCAACCGCATGAAGTAGAATATATGTGGAGCTGTAGGTAGTCTTGACAAATATGGTAGCAAAAAGCTCAACAGTAATCAAAACAGAGATGCAAAGTTGAATAAACACTCAACGTCGGTACTGTGCTGATCCTAGGCTAGACCGTACTAGAGACACGAGCCTAAAACACCAACGAAAGCACGGCGCGGCACGTAATCAACCGAGAAGCACACTCTGAATTTTTTTTCTCTTTTTTTTTTGTTTTTTTTTTTGCGATGCGGGACTGCGGTGGCTGAAAAAGTGCGAAAAAATCACTATGGTGGCGAACGTCTCAAAATGAGTTTTTGGACCTAAGGAACGTATGGGCACGAAAATTTTTCACCCCCGAAATTTTTGGCCTAAAAACTGCTCTGGAAAGCGTGCCAGACTCTAATCAACTCAAAACTAAATTTTTTTTTCTTTTTTTTTTTGGAAATCACCTCCTTCTACGTACGACAAAAGATTGGTGAAATCCTACTCTAATCAACTCAAAACTAATCTGGCTACGGAGAGATCACAAACCGAACAGGTGATGGAACTGATAGAGGCAAAGGTGTCCCGATGTTTCGATGAGATGGTGGAGATCGATTATGGTGGAGACGACTTTCACGATCCGACTACGAACGTGCGAAGACGTTGCGCCTTAGCGATCGCTAAACCAACTCCGAGAGGTTATTGATCCCGCGGATGCACGATCAACCTGACCACGAAGGTCTAATTCCTGCAAGCAATCGAAGAACAAGCAAGAACTAAGAATTGCAATCTGGATATTGCGAATATAAGATGAATGATTACGAAAGTTGGGGTTCCAATGAGGTCTTGGCCTGGTCGGATGACACAAACGAAGAGCTCGAAGTTGCGGCTATGGCTAACTTAAATCTAATTAAAACTCAAGTCTAAACGACGCCCTAAGGGCTGTATATATGGGGGAACAGAGGGGATTTTCGTGACCCCTTGGAGGTGGGGCCCGAAAACAACCCTAACTCGGTTTCCCCACACATACGGACTCTAAAAACAGCCTATAATGTGGTATTTCGAAATTACATGGGCCCAGCCCAATATTAAGGTGACGCAGCACCTATAATTTCTCTTGGACGAAAATAATGAAGTGGCATCTCGTGTATTTCGTCCAAGCCTTCATGCATGCCTTATGGTGGCTTCAAAGTGCGAAAATCCCCACTGGAAGCTCCATTGTTATTTCCCGCGCGCGCACCTTATTCTCCATGCTTGATCCCGCTCCAATGACCGTCCTTCTTGTCCATGCTAGGTCCTTCATTCATAAGCAAATAAAAAGTATCTAATTTAAGCAGCATCATATGTTCATGAACATTAGAAGGATTCGCAAGAAACGAAAGTACCTGATAATTTAGTTGACGTGCACGTGCTCTAGTAACTGGTCCAGTATGTGTAGTTGGTGAAGATGTGGGTGTAACATTAGTAGAGATCTTTCCCCTCCACATGAGAACCTTGCTGATTTAAAAGCAACATGTGTTGAGCTATCCAGTAGTTTCATCACACAACCAATTTTCGAGAATGTCATAACTTCACATGAAGATGTTGCTTGCCTAATAGACTTGAATACATCATGCGTTGAGTTACCTACTCATTTGACCACACCATCTATATTAGATAATCGTGTTACTGTTATGAAAAAGCCAGTGTTTAATCATTTTGATATGACCTCTAATCTTGGTGATGATACTATGTCGAATGACGTGTTGCATAACTGCTTAGTTAAGCCTGTTGTAGCATGTCCTTCAAAAACAATTATTGCTTACTCACCGGTATTGGGATGGTTTAATGATGAGCATTGTACATCTTTAGATATGAATAAGAGCTTCACATACATATGCAAACTGAGTTGCAATACTTTCATGTCGTTTATGTCTTGTGATGATCATATATGTTTATATTTCACGACATACGAAAGTTACTCATATATACATGTGTTACATGTCCAAAAACTAAGGGAAGTAAGAATGGATGACATATATATATACAACATGTACACCTTGTCTCTTTTGTTAGCCACATTTCAGATTAAGAAACGCCGGGGACGGCTTTATTTTCAAGAAGGGGAGGATGATGAGGACATGACTACCATAGTTACAGCCACAACCCCTGCTAATATACCTACTGGACCAATCACTAGAGATCGTGCACACCAATTAAATTATCAGGTACTTTCGCTTCTTGGTAATGTTTCTAATGTTCATGTGAATATGATGCTGCCTAATGTCGATATATTTCTGTTGCTGACAAATGAAGGACCTAGCATGGACAAGAAGGATGAGCATTGGAGCATGTTCAAGCATGAAGATGATGAGGACATAATTATCATGGATATAACCATTAATTCCTCTATATTTTATCAAGAAATGAAGTCAATACAAAGGGAAGTTTGGAGATTGTGTGCTGTACAAGAAGTTATTTCACGTCACTTTTGGCCCAAGAGAAGATAGAGACCAAGTCTTTCATGTCATGGACTCAGATTCGGACTGCAGAGATATACCCAACTTCAAACAGACGCCGTTTCTACATACGAACTCCAAATTGGGTGATTCTTTTTTCTGGTGATAGCTTATCTCGTCTAGTTTCCAACGCAATTGGTTTCACCTTCAAATTCCTTCGGAGCGTGGAGATATTGCAAAAACGGTGCGACCCAGCAGCAGAATCCGAATCAAAGTCCAACTCAATAGGTGTTGCATCACCTCCACATGGGCCCAAGTGCCTTGTACGACCTAGGTTTAGTTTTAGGACTCCTTGGGATGTCCTTCCACCCCCTTGGCCTCCACCCTTTAGTCCTATATAAGTAGATCAACCCCTAGGGTTTTTCTTTGGATTTCTTTTAGTTAAAAAGACTGCTTAGCTAATTGCTGCATCTTCGTGTACTCGGTTTGTGTCCAACGACCAGATCAAGACCGCTTTCGGAATCCCAACTTTATTCATACTTTATCTACATATTCGCAATATTCAGATTGCTTTATCATAGTTCTTGCTTGTTCTTCGATTGCTTGCAGGCACTAGACCTTCGTGGTCAGGTTGATCGTGCTCCGGCGTGGTCAATAACCTTCAGGAGATTGATTTAGCGATTGCTAAGGCGCAACATCGTTGCACGTTTGTAGTCGGATCGTCAAAGTCGACTCCATCAAATCGTAGTTATCATCTCATCGAAAGATCGGGACACCCCGCCTCTATCACTTCTTCTTTGTTGAATCAACTTGTTCTTCATGACGAACTGGAGATGTGTTGGTAGTAGGGATGTCCTCATCAGACCATTTACCGCAGGCGTCCCAACGGTGTGAAGCTACTGTGCATGCCCACAGACAAAGGCAAGAAGTTGCTCCCATTCGGAACACGAAGGAACATGCGGCGCCCACGTTGGTTTCCGGGCTCTGGTCTCCAAAGCTTTCCGGCAAGGGTTCTATTGGCCTACCACCTTGAACGACGCCATGGAGCTTGTCAACACCTACGACGCCTGCCAATTCCACGCCCAGGTTGTTCATCAACCAGCACAAGCTCTCCAAACTATCCCTCTATCATGGCCCTTTGCGGTCTGGGGATTGCACACCTTGGGCCCATTCCCCCGTGCTACCGGAGGTTATGAGGTCCTCTATGTCGCCATCGACAAATTCACCAAGTGGCCAGAAGTGGAGCCAGTCCGCAAGACCACGGCGCAATCCGCCATCAAGTTTATCAGAAGCCTGGTGTGTCGTTTCGGAGTTTCTAACCGGATCATCATGGACAACGACACCCAGTTCATAAGTCAGGCGTTCCTCAATACTGCGAGCATATGGGCACCGCAGTGAGTTTTGTTTCAGTGGCTCTTCCGAGGAGCAACGGCCAGGTACAGAGAGCTAATTCGGAAGTACTCCGAGGTCTCCGGACACGTACCTTCCAGCGGCTCGAAAAGTGTGGATAGCGGAGGGGGTTCCGATTACGAAAGGAACATTCTGCACTCCCCCCGGCATGGGAGTCAACAAGACCATCCCCGAGATGAGCGCTGCCTCGACCCCGTCGTCCACCAGACCGCTCCTCGATGGGCCGGATCTCCTGGTGTAGCTTCTTGGGCATCATCCGGAGACCGTGGATCCCTGGATCAGCGTACTTGCCTGGAGGATCGCCGCCATGAAGACTTCGAACCACCATCTTTAGGAAGAAGGAAACTCGCCGGTGTTCCGACGTCCGGGTTCCTTCCATCGATGTTGTCCGGGAGGGGATTCTTTCCGGTGAAAGCGACTACATCATCGTGTGCGTATCCTTCACCCAAGATCTCTGAAACATCCAGTGGCCCAAGAAGTTCCAGATAGATGGCCCACTTCCATATGACGGAAAGACAGACCTCGACGAGTTCATCTGTATGTACTACAGTGTTGTGGAGATCGCGGGGGGAGACGACAAAGCGAAGGCCAACTACTTGCCCATGAAGCTCAGGGACAATGTTCGCTGGTGGATGATGCATCTCCCGGCCAGTACATCAGCTCGTGGGCGAAACTCTGCGAAAAGTTTGACGGCGCGTTTACCGGAGGGGTCCAACCTTCGAAAACCGTCAGTGACTCACACCGAGTAGTGCAGAAGGATGGCGAACCTCTCCAGAAGTTCGTCTAGAAATTCACCCAGATGCAGCATTGCATCCCCGACGCGCATGAGGCTGCAATCATCGCCACCTTTCATGCCAACGTCAAGAACCCTCACATGCTGGAGTAGATGAGTACCCGGTCCATGAAGACTATCAACGCCCTGCTCAGCTGGCCGACAAGGTCGCCCGCGTCGAAGAAGCGGTCCTGCCTTTTAATCGACATGCCGAAAGACGCTCTACGACTCAAGCTCCTTCCGGAAGGAACCATCCATCCTGGGAGCTTGTGGCCCGTAAACGCGTACACCAAGCCGTGTTCACCACGGAGGGGAACGGGGCCGCTCCGCAACCACCCTCCATCGACACCGTTGTTGACGGCGTCCATGTAGGACTCAGCATTGCGGTGTAATTGCGGACCGAGGCCAATGTGGATGGCTCTTTGGAAGGTGGAACCCGCATTCTTCAACCCGAAGGGCATACATATGTAGCAATATGTGTCGCACGGGGTGATGAACGCGGTCTTTTCTTTGTCTTTGACTGCCATCTTGATCTAGTGGTATCCGGCGTATGCATCCAGGAAAGACAGCCGAGCACACTCCGCTGTTGTGTCCAAGATTTGATCAATGCGAGGGAGAGGGAAAGAATCTTTCGGGCAGGCATCGTTGAAGTCGCCATAGTTAATGCACAATCTCTTGTTTCTGTTCGCCTTGGTGACGACAACAGGGTTGGCTAGCCAAGTGGGGTGCCGAATCTCCCGGATGATCACGCCCTTGAGTAACTTCTGGATCTCTTCTGCTATGAATTCTTGACGGCCTGGGGCTTGACGACGGACCTTCTTCTTCACAGGCTTGGCACCTACCTTGACTCCTAGCTTGTGCTCGATCACCTCCTTAGGAACTCCGGGAAGATCGGAGGGTTCCGATGCGAAGACGCTGGTGTGTTCGCGGAGGAAGGCAACGAGCGCGCTTTCCTATTTGGGGGAGAGGTCAGCGCCGATGGACACGGTGCAACTCCCATCCTCCAAAATAGGGACCTTCTTCGTAACAGCCGCCGGGGCGAGCTGGCCGGGCTTCAGTTTCTTGGTTACGTGCCGGACGGGATCCATGGATGGGCGTGGACGTCCTCCGGGATGCTTGTTGACCGTTAGGGCGGCGGGAACCTGGGGCGCCGGTCTTTTGTCTTTGCTGGCTAGGCTTTAGGAAAGCGGGGTGTTATCCCCGAGAACATGCACTGCTCGGAAGCGGTTCCTTCCCGGATGTCCTTGCAGCAGCTGCCTTCTTCGCCTCGCCATGGATGCAGCGCACGACTTATCGTGCGTCTCCATCTAGCATGATGACACCTCGGGGGCCTGGAATCTTGACGATGTTGTAAAGCCCGTGATCTACGGAAGAAAACCTCCTGATAAACGCCCGCCCGAGCAGTCCGTTGTACAAGAGGGGCAAGTCCGTGACATCAAAGACGATCATCTCTGTCCGGAAGTTGGTGGGGTCCTCGAGGGTGACGAGAAGTAAAATCTTCCCAAGGGGTTGAACCTCCATCCCAGTGACGCCGCGGAAGGAGGCAGACGGGAAGAGGTGGCTTCTCAGAATTTGCATCTTCTCGAATGCGCGGTTGGACAACAGGTTTATGCAGGATCAGGTGTCGTACATCATCTTCCTGACCTTGATGTTGCTGATCATCGGGGAGAGGAGCGTAGGCGGCAGGCCGTCGTTGTCGTCCAGGAGGGTAGCACGGGTGGTCGTTCACGTCCACCACTAGAGCGATGTTGGCCCAACGGGAGACCCTGGGCTCCTCTGCTGGGGACTGGATTGCGGGAACTTGTCTCACTGCTTTGTGGTATTGATGGTTGGAGGCGAGCGCGGATGCCCCTCCGTGGATGTAACCGACAAAATTCATAGCAGCCTGAAAGTCGTCACCTGCGTCTCCTCTGGATTCCTCCTCTCAGGAAACGTCCTCGCCATGATGCGGCATCCTTGGCTTTCCCTTGTTCTGATAGCCTCCTCGGCCCCCGCATTGGGAACCTCCGCCCCGCTGAGCATTCCTTTCGGCGTCCTTCTTGGAATAGAAGGCCGCCATGTCTGGTAGCTTGATGATGGAGCGGCACTCGGACAGGTCGTGCTTGTTGGTCTTGTGTATCTTGCAGTATGGCGATGGGGTGCTGTCCGCGGCGGCAACCACGGTGTCGATGGACGGTGGTTGCGGAACGGCCCGTTCCCCTCCATGGTGAACACGGCTTGGTGTACGCGTTTGTGGTCCCCGGGCTCCCCGGAAAGATGGTTCCTTCCGGAAGGAGCTCGAGCCACAGGGCGTTTTCCAGAATCTCGATTAACAAGTAGGACCGCCTCTTCGACGCGGGCGACCTTGTCGGCCAGCTCAAACAGGGCGGTGATAGTCTTGATGGACCGGGTACTCATCTTCTCCAGCATGCGCGGGTTCTTGACGTTGGCATGAAAGGTGCCGATGATGGCGGCCTCATGCGCGTCGGGGATGCAATGTTGCTTCTCTTTTTGGATGTTCCGGAGAGGTTCGCCGTCCTGCTTCACTACTCGGCGTAAGTCACTGACGGTTTTTGGATGTTGGACTCCTCCGGTAAACGCGTCGACAAACTTTTCACAGGGTTCCGCCCACGAGCTAATGGAGTTGGACGGGAGATGCATCATCCACCGGCGAACATTTTCCTTGAGCTTAATGGGGAAGTAGTTTGCCTTCGCTTTTTCGTCTCCCCCGCGATCTCCATAGCAGTGCTGTACATACGAATGAACTCGCAGCGGTTCTGTTTTTCAATCATACGGAAGTGGACCATCTATCCGGAACTTCTTGGGCCGCTGGAGGCTACAGAGATCTTGGGTGAAGGCTACCCACGCAGTGCTGTAGTCGCTTTCACCGGCAAGGATACCCTCCTGGACAACATTGATGGGAGGAACCCGGGCGTCGGAACACCGGCGAGTTTCCTTCCGCCTAAAGATGGTGGTTCGAGCGTATTCGTGGCGGCGATACTCCAGGTGAGTACGCTGATCCGGGGATCTACGGTGCCCGGAGGATGCCACAGAAGCTGCTCCGAGACATCCGCGAAGGAACATGCGGCGCCCACATTGGTTCCCGGGCTCTGGTCAGCAAAGATTTCCGGCAAGGGTTCTGTTGGCCTACCTCCTTGAACAGCGCCAAGGAGCTTGTCAACACCTGCGACGCCTAGCAATTCCCACGCCGAGGTTGTTCATCAACCAGCAGAAGCTCTCCAAACCATCCCTCTATCATGGCCCTTTGCAATCTGGGGATTGGACATCTTGGGCCCATTCCCCTGTGCTACCGGAGGTTATGAGTTCATCTATGTCACCATCGACAAATTCACCAAGTGGCCAGAAGTGGAGCCAGCCAAAAGACCACGGCGCAATCCGCCATCAAGTTTATCAGAAGCTTGGTGTGTCTTTTTGGAGTTCTAAACGGATCATCACGCACAACGGCACCCACTTCACAAGTCAGGCCTTCCTCGAGTATTTCGAGCAAATGGGCACCGCAGTGTGTTTTCGCTTCAGTGGCTCATCCGAGGAGCAATGGCCAGGCAGAGAGAGCTAAATCGGAAGTACTCTGAGGTCTCCGGACCCGTACCTTCCAGCGGCTCGAAAAGTGTGGAAAGCGGTGGGTGGATGAAATCCCAGCTGTTACGGAGCGGAGGCGGTGCTCCCCACAGAACTCTGATACGGATATCCTCGAGATCGCGCCTTCGATGAAGCCAAACCAATGCAACTCCAACAAAGAGATGTCGTCATTGCCGAGGAAGTACATACTTGGGCTGCTACACGCGCCGCGCGGTACCAGCAAGGACTACTGTAAGGCCCGATATGCAATACTGTTCCAGATCTAGATGTTTCCATCCAGATCCGGGGACGAAGCACATATCGGTCCCACCGCGACATATGACAACGCCATATGCCCTGGATTTCCAACATGATATCACAACATTAAGAAACATTTTAAACGGAGCAACGGTTGAAAAGTTACGGCCTATTACGTTTACAGCTGGCATGGCATGTAAATATCAGGTAAACAACATGTAGACAAGTGCAAACATGGAAAAGGAGAACATTTTATTAATCTACAAGAAATTCTAAGCAACTTTCATGTAGGACGTGTCGCGATCCGAGCTACGGTTCACGAAATATTCGCATCGCAAAAATATAAGTACATATGCCAATTATTTAAACCAGAAAAAAACATATAGGGTCTACTGGGCCGAAAACTACTTGTGTTGGGCTAAACAGGGGCAAGGCGCTAGATAATAAAAGTCTGCCATGGGCGCTACTTAGCTACCGGGCCGGCCCAACTACCGTAGCAGAGAAAAAAAGGAAAAAGGAAAAAAAAAAGAGGGGGCGGCTCACCTTAGTGGGCTTGGCCCAGGTGGCAGGGTGGGCGAAGCTTAGGTAGTGCCGCTCAGGGTGAAGAGGAGAGCTGCGAGCGGGGGCGAACTGGGCTGCGCGGATTTGGGCCGCAGCGCTGGACCAGGTCGTCCCACCACCGAGGGGATGCGGGCGGCTACCTCGCCCTCGTCGCGAGCCGAAGGGAGACATGGCTGGGCGGCGACGGCGCCACTTTTGCGAGGACGTGGGATGGTTCCAGGGCAGCGCGAGTGACAGGAAGGTCCGAGAAGGCGTGGCTCGACCAGATCTGGGGGTCGGCGTGGCTGGCGGCGGTCATCGGGACCCGGGCGGCACGAGGCAAGATCTTGGAGGTTTGCTCCATGTCCATGGCGGCGGCTCATGCTGCAAAATGGAGGGAGAGAGGAGGTGAGGGCAAAACCGAGGAGGAGAGGAGAGGAAACGGAGGTGCTAGAGAGGAGGGGAGGCAACCGGGGCGCGGCGGCGACGCTGCTGCCGGCGGCTCGGTTCGCCGATCGGAGCGGAGGCGAGGTGGCGGCGGAGCTCAGGGCTCGGGCGCAGCGGGAGGAGAGGCTCGGGTGCGGGCTTGAGCACAAGGAGAACCACGGCCGTTGGATCAGCCGATCCAACGGTCTAGATCAAGGAACTGCTGTCCAAATCTGATGGAGAGGTGAGGGATTCGCTGGGCACGGAAATTGAGGTGGGATGGCGGCTGGGTTAGGGGGAACCCTAATCTGGGTTAGCTTTCCTGCCTAAAATGGCTAGGGTAGCCTACTATATATAGTAGGTGGGTGTTAGAGGGGTGTTTGGGCCACAAAATGGTCCGTTTCGGGTCCGGTTTTTCGGATGGGCTAGAATCCGAAGATAAGAGGGGAACCTGGGGGTCCAGCCAATAACGCACGGAACAATTTGTAAACACGCCCCTCAGATTACATCGGCTACTATGCCCAGCACATCCGAACGTTCACCTACCCGACGAAGTCGGAATCGCGCGAAATTCAAAACAACGCCTCAGAGCACCGAACTGACATCGTCTAAAACGTTTAACGCCAAAAGAGAACGTCGAACACCTCCCGATAAAATAACCCATTTAAATATAAATGGGGGTTTTCGCACCGATGGTGATGGTTGGTCCTGTGCCGGAGGTCGCGACGGTGATCGGGTGAATTTCCCGATGCCGCAACGAGGTCGTGTGCCATTGGGGAAAAGGTTCGGACTCGCAACCGATACAAGAAGGAGGGGGAATATTCACCGATTAATAACCGGCGAAGCAAATACTGCAAACAATTCTAGCAATCAAAAAAATAATGCAACAAACAATTTTTTTAATTTGGGTGAAAATCCCGGGCTGTTACAATACAACACCACCAACAAGGGATCTCGTCCCGAGATCCAGGACGATCCGGGGTAGAGGAAGGGAGAGAAAAGAGAGTCGAAGATCTTCAACACCACAAACAAGGGATACCGCTTCATGTCGAATGACGAACTTCCATCGAGATAAATTTCCACAGAGAGAAGGCAACGTGGAAGAACGAAACCATCGGGAGATCAAGAGGAAGAGCAATAGTCTAAGCGACAATCAAGAGAAGCATACTCACTCAAGTAGTGAGGATACTAGGCAAGAGGAATGAAGTCAACGGACGACCAAGATGTTTAACCCGAGTCGGAAGAACTAAAGGTACTACAGGATTCCCCAAACATGAGATCGGAATCGAGACAATACACTGCAAGCAAGGCATTGTAACGATTTCGATACTCCACACACTCGAGATCCTAAAGTTTGAAGGGGATAAGGCGAGAATAAAACACTTACGACACTTGTCCTGACCAAAGCATGGGTAAGGAGGAAAAAGAATCCTAATCTCCGATAACTAACTTGGTAACTGCCAAATAGTTTTTGTCTCGACTCGACTTCGGCCAGAAAAGGGATCCTACGGTCGGTAAGGCTCTGATACCAAGTTGTAAGGCCCGATATGTGATGAGGACATCCCTACTAATGTTACACCCATATCCTCACCAACTACACATACTGGACCAGTTACTAGAGCACGTGCACGTCAACTAAATTATCAGGTACTTTCGTTTCTTGCGAATCCTTCTATTGTTCATGAACATATGACGCTGCCTAAATTAGATATTTTTGTTTTGCTTATGAATGAAGAACCTAGCATGGACAAGAAGGATGGTCATTGGAGCGGGATCAAGAATGGAGAAGAAGGTGCGCGCGCGGGAAAGTACAGTGGAGCTTCCAGTGGTGATTATCGCACTTTGAAGCCACCATAAGGCGCGCATGAAGTCTTCGACGAAATACGCGAGATGTCACTTCATTATTTTCGTCCAAGGGCCATTATAGGTGCTGCGTCACCTTAATATTGGGCTGGGCCCATGTAATTTCGAAATACCACATTATAGGCTGTTTTTAGAGTCCGTATGTGTGGGGAAACCGAGTTAGGGTTGTTTTCGGACCCCACCTCCAAGGGGTCACGAAAATCCCCTCTGTTCCCCCATATATACAGCCCTTAGGGCGTCTTTTAGACTGGGGGTTTTAATTAGATTTAAGTTAGCCATAGCCGCAACTTCGAGTCCTTCGTTTGTGTCGTCCGACCAGGCCAAGACCGCATTGGAATCCCAACTTCTGTTAATCTTTCATCTTATATTCGCAATATCCAGATTGCAATTCTTAGTTCTTGCTTGTTCTTCGATTGCTTGCAGGAATTGACCTTCGTGGTCAGGTTGATCGTGCATCCGTGGGATCAATAACCTCTCGGAGTTGGTTTAGCGATTGCTAAGGCGCAACGTCTTCACACGTTCGTAGTCGGGTCGTGAAAGTCTACTCCACCAAAAATCGATCTCCATCATCTCATCGAAACATCGGGACACCTTCGCCTCTGATGAGGACATCCCTACTAATGTTACACCCATATCCTCACCAACTACACATATTGGACCAGTTACTAGAGCTCGTGCACGTCAACTAAATTATCAGGTACTTTCGTTTCTTGCGAATCCTTCTATTGTTCATGAACATATGATGCTGCCTAAATTAGATACTTTTGTTTTGCTTATGAATGAAGGACCTAGCATGGACAAGAAGGATGGTCATTGGAGCGGGATCAAGCATGGAGAAGAAGGTGCGCGCGCGGGAAAGGACAGCGGAGCTTCCAGTGGTGATTATCGCACTTTGAAGCCACCATAAGGCGCGCATGAAGTCTTGGACGAAATACGCGAAATGCCACTTCATTATTTTCGTCCAAGGGCAATTATAGGTGCTGCGTCACCTTAATATTGGGCTGGGCCCATGTAATTTCGAAATACCACCTTCTAGGCTGTTTTTAGAGTCCGTATGTGTGGGGAAACCGAGTTAGGGTTGTTTTCGGACCCCACCTCCAAGGGGTCACGAAAATCCCCTCTGTTCCCCCATATATACAGCCCTTAGGGCGTCGTTCAGACTTGGGTTTTAATTAGATTTAAGTTAGCCATAGCCGCAACTTCGAGTTCTTCGTTTGTGTCGTCCGACCAGGCCAAGACCGCATTGGAACCCCAACTTCTGTTAATCTTTCATCTTATATTCGCAATATCCAGATTGCAATTCTTAGTTCTTGCTTGTTCTTCGATTGCTTGCAGGAATTGACCTTCGTGGTCAGGTTGATCGTGCACCCGCGGGATCAATAACCTCTCGGAGTTGGTTTAGCGATCGCTAAGGCGCAACGTCTTCGCACGTTCGTAGTCGGGTCGTGAAAGTCTACTCCACCAAAAATCGATCTCCACCATCTCATCGAAACATCGGGACACCTTCGCCTCTATCAAGTGGTATCAGATTTCCAGGTTGCTCGGTGAGATTTACCAGTTTTCGCAGTCTAGATTGGTTTTGTTTTTCATACCTACAGTCCACGAAAAAGCCAACAAAAAAAAATTAGGGTTAGATCATCACGTCCCAAAACAGTCCGAGCCTTTGTCCAGTTTTCTTTACAGTAGTTTGCATTGTTGAATTTGCGGTTGCATCGTTGTGTCGAGTTGCTGATCTTAGCGTCTAGTTACCTTAGAGTTTCGAGTTCTGATCACAGTTTTGTCACGCCGCCGCCGAACAGTAGTACACCACCACGTTCCGCCAATCCGAGTCCAGATACACCACCACGTTCCGCCAAGCAGAGTCCATACACACCACCACAACCTACCGATCCGAGTCTAGTTCCATCACCCGTTCGGTTTGTGATATCTCCGTAGCCAGAATAGTTTTGAGTTGATTAGAGTCGGATTTCACCAATCTTTTGTCGTACGTAGAAGAGGGTGATTTCCAAAAAAAAAAAAAAAAAAAAAAAAAAAAAAACCCAGTCTGGCACGCTTTCCAGAGCAGTTTTTAGGCCAGAAATTTCAGGGGTAAAAAAATTTCGTGCCCATACGTTCCTTAGGTCCAGAAACTCGTTTTGAGACGTTCGCCACCATAGTGATTTTTTCGCACTTTTTCAGCCCCCGCAGTCCCGCATCGCCAAAAAAAAAAAAAGCAAAAAAAAAAAAAAAAAAAAAAAGAGAAAAAAAAAATTCAGAGTGTGCTTCACAGTTGTTACGTGCCGCGCCGTGCTTTCGTTGGTGTTTTAGGCTCGCGTCTCTAGTACGGTCTAGCCTAGGATCAGCACAGTACCGACGTTGAGTGTTTATTCAACTTTGCATCTCTGTTTTGATTACTGTTGAGCTTTTTGCTACCATATTTGTCAAACCTACCTACAGCTCCACATATATTCTACTTCGTGCGGTTGACACCTCCTGGCCATCGCTCTACCACATCTCTGAGAGTTTTGACCCGTTGGTTGTACATCACCACCTGCTGCTAGGTAAGAATCGGTAAGAACTGAAGAAACGCTTGACGGATTTGTGCTTTCCACCACCCCACATCCCCTTAGTCGAAGTAGGATCATACTTCTGTGTGTTTTCTATTTCTGCTAACCATGCCAGGATCCCATGATGAAGTGGCGCGGGATGCACCTGATTGGGAGAATATGACAAACAAAGCATTACATGATAAATTTGCACAAATGATGTCTGAACAGGTGAATGACATCGAGAACAGATTTACAGAGGCGATTGATGGTGTGGAGAAGATGATCGACACCAAGCTCGACGCCAAGTTTACTGAGTTGCTCGCACGCTTACCTATACAGCCTGCGGCCGCTCCAGCACAGCCACCGCCACCACGACGTGCACGACGTATTCTGTTTCCGGGCGGACAAGCTGCTGGTGCTCCTGCTGCTGCTGCAGTTACTGCTGCTGCTGCCTCTGACGTCGGCCAGGACGACAACTACGAGGGTGATTACGAGGAGGAGGTGGAACAAGAAGCGGCCTATGAACAGCCAGCTGGACGTCCACGTCCCAACATTCGCCACGGTCGACACCAACCACCCTCTCAGGTATGCGATGATGAACATGTGCCTAAACTTAAATTGAATCTTAAGCCGTTTGAGGGTAGATATATTCCTGATGCTTATCTTACTTGGGAGTTAGAAACTGAACAACGCTTTACATGTTTACAATATCCTGAGAATAGACGTGTTACTGCTGCTGTTTGTGAATTCACGGGTTTTGCATCTATTTGGTGGTCTGAACATTGTAGATTGCATGCTAATAATATTCCAGCTACTTGGGCTGCTTTAAAAGATGCTATGCGTACTCGCTGGGTTCCTCCTTATTATCAACGTGAATTGCTACAAAAATTACAGCGTTTGAGACAAGGAAAAAATTCTGTAGAGGAATATTATCAAGAATTACAAACTGGATTGATTAGATGTGGCCTAGTAGAGGATAATGAAGCTATGTTTGCACGTTTCATAGGTGGCTTAAACAGGGAGATACAAACTATTCTAGAATACAAGGACTATGCTACTATTACTCGTTTGTTTCATCTTGCTTGTAAAGCTGAACGTGAAGTGCAGGATCGACAGGCCGCTACGAGACCTAACTTTTCTGCAGGACGAAATACATCATGGACATCGCGTGGACCTTCTACATCCACACGTCCTGCTGCTCCACCCTCTACTTCAGCCGCTCATTCTTACAGGGAGCCACCAAAACAGTCAGCGCCACCATTCAAGGGTGCACAGAGTGGTCCAGCGGCGAGTTCTTCTTCATCCATGGCTTCCACAGGGCAAACACGAGATCGTGATATTAAATGTCGCAGGTGCCAAGGTGGAGGTCACTTCGCAAAAGACTGTCCCTCCAAGCGTGTGATGATTATTACGGCGGATGGTGGGTATGAGTCAGCAAGTGACTATGATGAGGAGACTTTAGTTCTCATTGCTCATGAGGAACAGGGTGCCCATGATGATGCTCATGATATGGAGTATATGGCTCCTGATGATGCAGATAAATATGCTAGTTTGGTTGCTCAACGTGTGTTAAGTGTGCAGGTAACGAAGGCTGAGCAAAACCAGAGGCATAATTTGTTCCACACAAAGGGAGTGGTGAAAGAACGTTCGGTTCGCATCATCATTGACGGAGGGAGTTGCAACAACTTGGCTAGCATGGAGTTGGTGGAGAAGCTATCTCTCACCACAAGACCACACCCCCATCCGTACTATATTCAGTGGTTTAACAATACTGGTAAGATTAAGGTAACGCGTTCTGTTCGTGTGCACTTTAGCATTGCTGCATATGCTGATTATGTTGATTGTGATGTGGTACCCATGCAAGCATGCTCTCTTTTACTTGGTAGACCATGGCAATTTGATAGGAATGTTGTACACCATGGTAGGACAAATCAGTTTACTCTAGTTCATCAGGATAAAAATATTGCTTTACTTCCTATGTCTCCTGAACAAATTGTGAAAGATGATCTTGCTAGAGCTAGTAAAGCTAAACAGGAGAAAAATAAGAGTGAAAATGAGATAGCAGCCAAAGAATTTGAGCAACAACATAAGACTAATAGCAAATCTTCTTCTGCTGTGTCTAATGAAATTAAATTGACTAGTCCAACTTTGCTTGCTACTAAAGTTGATATTTCAGATTTGGATGCTAGTCAATATGTGTGCTATGCTTTTGTGTGCAAAGAAGCTTTGTTTTCATTTGAGGAATTGCCTCCTTCTTTGCCTCCTGTTGTCACTGACCTTTTGCAGGAGTTTATTGACGTCTTTCCACAAGACGTACCACCGGGATTACCACCTATTCGAGGGATTGAGCATCAGATTGACTTAATTCCCGGTGCTTCACTGCCCAACCGTGCGCCATACCGTACCAATCCGGAGGAGACAAAGGAGATTCAGCGTCAAGTACAAGAGCTACTCGACAAAGGTTACATACGTGAATCCCTTAGTCCTTGTGCTGTTCCTGTTATATTAGTGCCTAAAAAGGATGGAACATGGCGTATGTGTGTTGATTGTCGAGCCATTAATAATATTACTATTCGTTATCGTCATCCTATTCCTAGGTTAGATGATATGCTTGATGAATTAAGTGGCTCTACCATGTTTTCCAAAGTTGATTTGCGTAGTGGATACCATCAAATTCGCATGAAATTAGGAGATGAATGGAAAACGGCATTTAAAACTAAGTTTGGATTATATGAGTGGTTAGTCATGCCTTTTGGGTTAACTAATGCACCTAGCACTTTCATGAGATTAATGAACGAGGTTTTACGTGCTTTCATTGGACGATTTGTGGTAGTCTATTTTGATGATATACTGATTTATAGCAAATCTTTGGAGGAACATTTGGATCATTTACGTGCTGTTTTTATTGCTCTACGTAATGCACGTTTGTTTGGTAACCTTGGGAAGTGCACCTTTTGCACCGACCGAGTATCGTTTCTTGGCTATGTTGTTACTCCGCAGGGAATTGAAGTTGATAAAGCCAAGATCGAGGCGATTGAGAGTTGGCCGCAGCCCAAAACGGTCACACAAGTGAGGAGTTTTCTTGGCCTCGCTGGATTCTATAGGCGTTTTGTGAGAGATTTCAGCACCATTGCTGCACCTCTCAATGAGCTTACACGCAAGGATGTGCCTTTTACTTGGGGTACCGCACAGGAAGAAGCCTTCACCGTATTGAAAGATAAGTTAACACATGCTCCTTTGCTCCAACTTCCTGATTTTAATAAGACTTTTGAGCTTGAATGCGATGCTAGTGGGATTGGTTTGGGAGGTGTGTTATTACAAGATGCTAAACCTGTTGCTTACTTTTCTGAAAAATTGAGTGGGCCTAGTCTGAACTATTCTACTTATGATAAGGAATTATATGCTCTTGTTCGGACATTAGAAACTTGGCAACATTATTTATGGCCCAAAGAATTTGTTATACATTCTGATCATGAATCTTTGAAACACATAAGAAGTCAAGCAAAACTTAATCGTAGACATGCTAAGTGGGTTGAATTTATTGAGACTTTCCCTTATGTCATTAAACACAAGAAGGGGAAAGATAATATTATTGCTGATGCTTTGTCTCGTCGTTATACTATGCTTTCACAACTTGACTTCAAGATTTTCGGTTTAGAGACAATCAAAGATCAATACGTAAATGATGCGGAATTTAAAGATGTATTGCAGAATTGTAGAGAGGGTAGAACATGGAACAAGTTTGTGCTTAATGATGGATTTGTGTTCCGTTCTAACAAGCTATGCATTCCAGCTAGCTCTATTCGTCTTTTGTTGTTGCAGGAGGCGCATGGAGGAGGATTAATGGGACACTTTGGCGTGAAGAAGACGGAGGACGTACTTGCTACACATTTCTTTTGGCCAAAGATGAGACGGGATGTTGAGCGTTTTGTTGCTCGCTGCACTACATGTCAAAAAGCTAAGTCACGACTCAATCCTCATGGTTTATACATGCCTTTACCTGTACCTAGTGTTCCGTGGGAGGACATATCCATGGACTTTGTTTTAGGCTTGCCTCGAACAAAGAATGGGAGGGATAGCATATTTGTTGTCGTGGATAGATTTTCTAAGATGGCACATTTTATACCATGTCATAAAAGCGATGATGCTGCTAATGTTGCTGATTTATTCTTTCGTGAGATTATTCGCTTACATGGTGTGCCCAATACTATTGTCTCGGATCGTGATACTAAGTTTCTTAGCCATTTTTGGAGATGCTTATGGGCTAAGTTGGGGACTAAACTACTTTTTAGTACTACATGTCATCCCCAAACTGATGGACAAACTGAAGTAGTCAATAGGACTTTGTCTACTATGCTTAGGGCTGTTTTAAAGAGTAACTTGAAACTGTGGGAAGAATGTTTACCTCATATTGAATTTGCTTATAATCGTTCATTGCATTCTACCACTAAAATGTGCCCTTTTGAGATTGTTTATGGTTTTCTACCTCGTGCACCTATTGATTTGCTACCTCTTCCATCTTCGGAGAAGGTTCATTTTGATGCTAAGCAACGTGCTGAATTGATATTAAAAATGCATGAGTTAACTAAAGAAAACATTGAGCGCATGAATGCTAGATACAAGCTTGCTGGTGATAGGGGTCGAAAGCATGTTGTGTTTGAACCCGGAGATCTTGTTTGGTTACATCTACGTAAAGATAGGTTTCCTGATTTGCGCAAGTCTAAGTTAATGCCTCGAGCTGATGGTCCCTTTAAGGTTTTGAAGAAAATTAATGATAATGCATATAAACTTGAGCTACCTGCAGCCTTTGGGGTTAGTCCCACATTTAATATTGCAGATTTGAAGCCTTATTTGGGAGAAGATGATGAGCTTCCGTCGAGGACGACTTCAATTCAAGAAGGGGAGGATGATGAGGACATCCCTACTAATGTTACACCCATATCCTCACAAACTACACATATTGGACCAGTTACTAGAGCTCGTGCACGTCAACTAAATTATCAGGTACTTTCGTTTCTTGCGAATCCTTCTATTGTTCATGAACATATGATGCTGCCTAAATTAGATACTTTTGTTTTGCTTATGAATGAAGGACCTAGCATGGACAAGAAGGATGGTCATTGGAGCGGGATCAAGCATGGAGAAGAAGGTGCGCGCGCGGGAAAGGACAGCGGAGCTTCCAGTGGTGATTATCGCACTTTGAAGCCACCATAAGGCGCGCATGAAGTCTTGGACGAAATACGCGAGATGCCACTTCATTATTTTCGTCCAAGGGCAATTATAGGTGCTGCGTCACCTTAATATTGGGCTGGGCCCATGTAATTTCGAAATACCACCTTCTAGGCTGTTTTTAGAGTCCGTATGTGTGGGGAAACCGAGTTAGGGTTGTTTTCGGACCCCACCTCCAAGGGGTCACGAAAATCCCCTCTGTTCCCCCATATATACAGCCCTTAGGGCGTCGTTTAGACTTGGGTTTTAATTAGATTTAAGTTAGCCATAGCCGCAACTTCGAGTTCTTCGTTTGTGTCGTCCGACCAGGCCAAGACCGCATTGGAACCCCAACTTCTGTTAATCTTTCATCTTATATTCGCAATATCCAGATTGCAATTCTTAGTTCTTGCTTGTTCTTCGATTGCTTGCAGGAATTGACCTTCGTGGTCAGGTTGATCGTGCACCCGCGGGATCAATAACCTCTCGGAGTTGGTTTAGCGATCGCTAAGGCGCAACGTCTTCGCACGTTCGTAGTCGGGTCGTGAAAGTCTACTCCACCAAAAATCGATCTCCACCATCTCATCGAAACATCGGGACACCTTCGCCTCTATCAGCCTCTATCAAGTGGTATCAGATTTCCAGGTTGATCGGTGAGATTTTCCAGTTTTTCGTAGTCTAGATTGGTTCTGTTCTTCATACCTACAGTCCACGAAAAAGCCAAACAAAAATTAGGGTTAGATCATCACGTCCCAAAACAGTCCGAGCCTTTTTCCAGTTTTCTTTTCAGTACTTGCTTTGTTGAATTTGCGGTTGCATCGTTGTGTCAAGTTGTTGATCTTAGCGTCTAGTTCCCTTAGAGTTTCGAGTTCTGATCACAGTTTGTCACGCCGCCACCGTACAGTAGTATACACCACCATGTTCCGCCAATCCGAGTCCATATACTTCATCACGTTCCACCAATCCGAGTCCATATACAACACCACGTTCTGCCACTCCGAGTCCATATACATCACCACGGTCTGAGTTGTTAGAGTCGGATTTCACCAATCGTTCGTCATACGTAGAAGGGGGTGATTTCCAAAAAAAAAACCCCAGTCTGGCACGCTTTCCAGAGCAGTTTTTAGGCCAAAAATTTCAAGGGTAAAAAAATTTCGTGCCCATACGTTCCTTAGGTCCAGAAACTCATTTTGAGACGTTCGCCACCATAGTGATTTTTTCGCACTTTTTCAGCCACCGCAGTCCCGCATCGCAAAAAAAAAGCAAAAAAAAAAGAGAGAAAAAAAATTCAGAGTGTGCTTCTCAGTTGTTTACGTGCCGCACCGTGCTTTCGTTGGTGTTTTAGGCTCGCGTCTCTAGTACGGTCTAGCCTAGGATCAGCACAGTACCGACGTTGAGTGTTTATTCAACTTTGCATCTCTGTTTTGATTACTGTTGAGCTTTTGCTACCATACTTGTCAGCCTTCCTACAGCTCCACATATATTCTACATCGTGCGTTTTGACACCTCCTGGCCATCGCTCTACCACATCTCTGAGAGTTTTGACCCGTTGGTTGTACGTCACCACCTGCTGCTAGGTAAGAATTGGTAAGAACGAAAGAAAAGCTTGACGGATTTGTGCTTTCCACCACCCCACATCCCATTAGTAGAAGTAGGATCATATTTCTGTGTGTTCTCTCTTTCTGCTAACCATGCCAGGATCACATGATGAAGTGGCGCGGGATGCACCCGATTGGGAGAACATGACAAACAAGGAGCTACATGATAAATTTGCACAAATGATGTCTGAACAGGTGAATGACATCGAGAACAGATTTACAGAGGCGATTGATGGCGTGGAAAAGATGATCGACACCAAGCTCGACGCCAAGTTTACTGAGTTGATCGCACGCCTACCTACACAGCCTGCTGCCGCTCCAGCACAGCCACAACCACCGCCACTACCACGTGCACGACGTATTCTGTTTCCGAGAGGACAAGCTGCTGGTATTGGTGCTCCTCCTGCTGCTGCAGTTGCTGCTACTGCTGCTGCTTCTGACGTCGGCCAGGACGACAACTACGAGGGTGATTACGAGGAGGAGGTGGAACAGGAAGCGGCCTATGAGCAGCCAGCTGGACGTCCTCGTCCCAACATTCGCCACGGTCGACACCAACCACCCCCTCAGGTACGCGATGATGAACATGTGCCTAAACTTAAATTGAATCTTAAGCCGTTTGAGGGTAGATATATTCCTGATGCTTATCTTACTTGGGAGTTAGAAACTGAACAACGCTTTACATATTTACAATATCCTGAGAATAGACGTGTTACTGCTGCTGTTTGTGAATTCACGGGGTTTGCATCTATTTGGTGGTCTGAACATTGTAGATTGCATGCTAATAATATTCCAACTACTTGGGCTGCTTTAAAAGATGCTATGCGTACTCGCTGGGTTCCTCCTTATTATCAACGTGAATTGCTACAAAAATTACAGCGTTTGAGACAAGGAAAAAATTCTGTAGAGGAATATTATCAGGAATTACAAACTGGATTGATTAGATGTGGCCTAGTAGAGGATAATGAAGCTATGCTTGCACGTTTTATGCGTGGCTTAAACAGGGAGATACAAACTATTCTAGAATACAAGGACTATGCTACTATCACTCGTTTGTTTCATCTTGCTTGTAAAGCTGAACGTGAAGTGCAGGATCGACAGGCCGCTACGAGACCTAAATTTTCTGCAGGACGAAATACATCATGGACATCGCGTGGAGCTTCTACATCCACACGTTCTGCTGCACCACCATCTACTTCAACCGCTCATTCTTACAGGGAGCCACCAAAACAGCCAGCGCCACCATTCAAGGGTGCACAAAGTGGTCCAGCAGCGAGTTCTTCTTCATCCATGGCTTCCATAGGGCAAACACGAGATCGTGATATTAAATGTCGCAGGTGCCAAGGTGGAGGTCACTTCGCAAAATACTGTCCCTCCAAGCGTGTGATGATTATTACGGCGGATGGTGGGTATGAGTCAGCGAGTGACTATGATGAGGAGACTTTAGTTCTCATTGCTCATGAGGAACAGGGTGCCCATGATGATGCTTATGATATAGAATATATGGCTCCTGATGATGCAGATAAATATGCTAGTTTGGTTGCTCAACGTGTGTTAAGTGTGCAGGTAACGAAGGCCGAGCAAAACCAGAGGCACAATTTGTTCCACACAAAGGGAGTGGTGAAAGAACGCTTTCCAGAGCAGTTTTTAGGCCAAAAATTTCGGGGGTAATTTTTTTTTTCGCCCATACGTTCCTTAGGTCCAGAAACTCATTTTGAGACGTTCGCCACCATAGTGATTTTTTCGCACTTTTTCAGCCACCGCAGTCCCGCATCGCAAAAAAAAAAATCAGAGTGTGCTTCTCAGTTGATTACGTGCCGCGCCTTGCTTTCATTGGTGTTTTACGCTCGCGTCTCTAGTACGGTCTAGCCTAGGATCAGCACAGTACCGACGTTGAGTGTTTATTCAACTTTGCATCTCTGTTTTGATTATTGTTGAGCTTTTTGCTACCATATTTGTCAAGCCTACCTACAGCTCCACATATATTCTACTTCGTGCGGTTGACACCACCTGGCCATCGCTCTACCACATCTCTGAGAGTTTTGACCCGTTGGTTGTACATTACCACCTGCTGCTAGGTAAGAATCGGTAAGAACGAAAGAAAAGCTTGACGGATTTGTGCTTTCCACCACCCCACATCCCATTAGTAGAAGTAGGATCATATTTCTGTGTGTTTTCTATTTCTGCTAACCATGCCAGGATCCCATGATGAAGTGGCGCGGGATGCACCCGATTGGGAGAATATGACAAACAAAGCGTTACATGATAAATTTGCACAAATGATGTCTGAACAGGTGAATGACATCGAGAATAGATTTACAGAGGCGATTGATGGTGTGGAGAAGATGATCGACACCAAGCTCGACGCCAAGTTTACTGAGTTGCTCGCACGCCTACCTGCACAGCCTGCGGCCGCTCCAGCACAGCCACCGCCACCACGACGTGCACGACGTATTCTGTTTCCGGGCGGACAAGCTGCTGGTGCTCCTGCTGCTGCTGCAGTTACTGCTGCTGCTGCCTCTGGCGTCGGCGAGGACGACAACTACGAGGGTGATTACGAGGAGGAGGTGGAACAAGAAGCGGCCTATCAACAGCCAGCTGGACGTCCACGTCCCAACATTCGCCACGGTCGACACCAACCACCCCCTCAGGTACGCGATGATGAACATGTGCCTAAACTTAAATTGAATCTTAAGCCGTTTGAGGGTAGATATATTCCTGATGCTTATCTTACTTGGGAGTTAGAAACTGAACAACGCTTTACATGTTTACAATATCCTGAGAATAGACGTGTTACTGCTGCTGTTTGTGAATTCACGGGTTTTGCATCTATTTGGTGGTCTGAACATTGTAGATTGCATGCTAATAATATTCCAGCTACTTGGGCTGCTTTAAAAGATGCTATGCGTACTCGCTGGGTTCCTCCTTATTATCAACGTGAATTGCTACAAAAATTACAGCGTTTGAGACAAGGAAAAAATTCTGTAGAGGAATATTATCAAGAATTACAAACTGGATTGATTAGATGTGGCCTAGTAGAGGATAATGAGGCTATGTTTGCACGTTTTATAGGTGGCTTAAACAGGGAGATACAAACTATTCTAGAATACAAGGACTATGCTACTATTACTCGTTTGTTTCATCTTGCTTGTAAAGCTGAACGTGAAGTGCAGGATCGACAGGCCGCTACGAGACCTAACTTTTCTGCAGGACGAAATACATCATGGACATCGCGTGGACCTTCTACATCCACACGTCCTGCTGCACCACCATCTACTTCAACCGCTCATTCTTACAGGGAGCCACCAAAACAGCCAGCGCCACCATTCAAGGGTGCACAGAGTGGTCCAGCAGCGAGTTCTTCTTCATCCATGGCTTCCACAGGGTAAACACGAGATCGTGATATTAAATGTCGCAGGTGCCAAGGTGGAGGTCACTTCGCAAAAGACTGTCCCTCCAAGCGTGTGATGATTATTATGGCGGATGGTGGGTATGAGTCAGCGAGCGACTATGATGAGGAGACTTTAGTTCTCATTGCTCACGAGGAACAGGGTGCCCATGATGATGCTCATGATATAGAGTATATGGCTCCTGATGATGCAGATCAATATGCTAGTTTGGTTGCTCAACGTGTGTTAAGTGTGCAGGTATCGAAGGCCGAGCAAAACCAGAGGCATAATTTGTTCCACACAAAGGGAGTGGTGAAAGAACGTTCGGTTCGCATCATCATTGACGGAGGGAGTTGCAACAACTTGGCGAGCATGGAGTTGGTGGAGAAGCTATCTCTCACCACAAGACCACACCCCCATCCGTACTATATTCAGTGGTTTAACAATAGTGGTAAGATTAAGGTAACGCGTTCTGTTCGTGTGCACTTTAGCATTGCTGCATATGCTGATTATATTGATTGAGATGTGGTACCCATGCAAGCATGCTCTCTTTTACTTGGTAGACCATGGCAATTTGATAGGAATGTTGTACACCATGGTAGGACAAATCAGTTTACTCTGGTTCATCAGGATAAAACTATTGCTTTACTTCCTATGTCTCCTGAACAAATTGTGAAAGATGATCTTGCTAGAGCTAGTAAAAGCTAAACAGGAGAAAAATAAGAGTGAGAATGAGATAGCAGCTAAAGAATTTGAGCAACAACATAAGACTAATAGCAAATCTTCTTCTGCTGTTTCTAATGAAATTAAATTGACTAGTCCAACTTTGCTTGCTACTAAGGTTGATATTTCGGATTTGGATGTTAGTCAATATGTGTGCTATGCTTTTGTGTGCAAAGAAGCTTTGTTTTCATTTGAGGAATTGCCTCCTTTGCCTCCTGTTTTCACTGACCTTTTGCAGGAGTTTATTGACGTCTTTCCACAAGACGTACCACCGGGATTACCACCTATTCGAGGGATTGAGCATCAGATTGACTTAATTCCCGGTGCTTCGCTGCCCAACCGTGCGCCATACCGTACCAATCCGGAGGAGACGAAGGAGATTCAGCGTCAAGTACAAGAGCTACTCGACAAAGGTTACATACGTGAATCCCTTAGTCCTTGTGATGTTCCTGTTATATTAGTGCCTAAAAAGGATGGAACTTGGCGTATGTGTGTTGATTGTAGAGCCATTAATAATATTACTATTCGTTATCGTCATCCTATTCCTAGGTGAGATGATATGCTTGATGAATTAAGTGGCTCTACCATGTTTTCCAAAGTTGATTTGCGTAGTGGATACCATCAAATTCGCATGAAATTAGGGGATGAATGGAAAACGGCATTTAAAACTAAGTTTGGATTATATGAGTGGTTAGTCAAGCCTTTTGGGTTAACTAATGCACCTAGCACTTTCATGAGATTAATGAACGAGGTTTTACGTGCTTTCATTGGACGATTTGTGGTAGTCTATTTTGATGATATACTGATTTATAGCAAATCTTTGGAGGAACATTTGGATCATTTACGTGCTGTTTTTATTGCTCTACGTAATGCACGTTTGTTTGGTAACCTTGGGAAGTGCACCTTTTGCACCGACCGAGTATCGTTTCTTGGCTATGTTGTTACTCCGCAGGGAATTGAAGTTGATAAAGCCAAGATCGAGGCGATTGAGAGTTGGCCGCAGCCCAAAACGGTCACACAAGTGAGAAGTTTTCTTGGCCTCGCTGGATTCTATAGGCGTTTTGTGAGAGATTTCAGCACCATTGCTGCACCTCTCAATGAGCTTACACGCAAGGATGTGCCTTTTACTTGGGGTACCGCACAGGAAGAAGCCTTCACGGTATTGAAAGATAAGTTAACACATGCTCCTTTGCTCCAACTTACTGATTTTAATAAGACTTTTGAGCTTGAATGCGATGCTAGTGGGATTGGTTTGGGAGGTGTGTTATTACAAGATGCTAAACCTGTTGCATACTTTTCTGAAAAATTGAGTGGGCCTAGTCTGAACTATTCTACTTATGATAAGGAATTATATGCTCTTGTTCGGACATTAGAAACTTGGCAACATTATTTATGGCCCAAAGAATTTGTTATACATTCTGATCATGAATCTTTGAAACACATAAAAAGCCAAGCAAAACTTAATCGTAGACATGCTAAGTGGGTTGAATTTATTTAGACTTTCCCTTATGTCATTAAACACAAGAAGGGGAAAGATAATATTATTGCTGATGCTTTGTCTCGTCGTTATACTATGCTTTCACAACTTGACTTCAAGATATTCGGTTTAGAGACAATCAAAGATCAATATGTACATGATGCGGAATTTAAAGATGTTTTGCAGCATTGTAGAGAGGGTAGAACGTGGAACAAGTTTGTGCTTAATGATGGGTTTGTGTTCCGTTCTAACAAACTATGCATTCCAGCTAGCTCTATTCGCCTTTTGTTGTTGCAGGAGGCGCATGGAGGAGGATTAATGGGACTTTTTGGCGTGAAGAAGACGGAGGACGTACTTGCTACACATTTCTTTTGGCCAAAGATGAGACGGGATGTTGAACGTTTTGTTGCTCGCTGCACTACATGTCAAAAAGCTAAGTCACGACTCAATCCTCATGGTTTATACATGCCTTTACCTGTACCTAGTGTTCCGTGGGAGGACATATCCATGGACTTTGTTTTAGGCTTGCCTCGAACACAGAAGGGGAGGGATAGCATATTTGTTGTCGTGGATAGATTTTCTAAGATGGCACATTTTATACCATGTCATAAAAGCGATGATGCTGCTAATGTTGCTGATTTATTCTTTCGAGAGATTATTCGCTTACATGGTGTGCCCAATACTATTGTCTCGGATCGTGATACTAAGTTTCTTAGCCATTTTTGGAGATGCTTATGAGCTAAGTTGGGGACTAAACTACTTTTTAGTACTACATGTCATCCCCAAACTGATGGAAAAACTGAAGTAGTCAATAGGACTTTGTCTACTATGCTTAGGGTTATTTTAAAGAGTAACTTAAAAATGTGGGAAGAATGTTTACCTCATATTGAATTTGCTTATAATCGTTCATTTCATTCTACCACTAAAATGTGCCCTTTTGAGATTGTTTATGGTTTTCTACCTCGTGCACCTATTGATTTGCTTCCTCTTCCATCTTCGGAGAAGGTTAATTTTGATGCTAAGCAACGTGCTGAATTGATATTAAAAATGCATGAGTTAACTAAAGAAAACATTGAGAAAATGAATGCTAGATACAAGCTTGCTGGTGATAAGGGTAGAAAGCATGTTGTGTTTGAACCAGGAGATCTTGTTTGGTTACATCTACGTAAAGATAGGTTTCCTGATTTGCGCAAGTCTAAGTTAATTCCACGAGCTGATGGTCCCTTTAAGGTTTTACAGAAAATTAACGATAATGCATATAAACTTGAGCTACCTGCAGATTTTGGGGTTAGTCCCACATTTAACATTGCAGATTTGAAACCTTATTTGGGAGAAGATAATGAGCTTCCGTCGAGGACGACTTCAATTCAAGAAGGGGAGGATGATGAAGACATCTCTACTAATGTTACACCCACATCTTCACCAACTACACATACTGGACCAGTTACTAGAGCACGTGCACGTCAACTAAATTATCAGGTACTTTCGTTTCTTGCGAATCCTTCTAATGTTCATGAACATATGATGCTGCCTAAATTAGATACCTTTGTTTTGCTTATGAATGAAGGACCTAGCATGGACAAGAAGGACGGTCATTGGAGCGGGATCAAGCATGGAGAAGAAGGTGCGCGCGCGGGAAAGAACGATGGAGCTTCCAGTGGGGATTTTCGCACTTTGAAGCCACCATAAGGCATGCATGAAGGCTTGCACGAAATACACGAGATGCCACTTCATTATTTTCGTCCAAGAGCAATTATAGGTGCTGCGTCACCTTAATATTGGGCTGGGCCCATGTAATTTCGAAATACCACATTATAGGCTGTTTTTAGAGTCCGTATGTGTGCGGAAACCGAGTTAGGGTTGTTTTCGGACCCCACCTCCAAGGGGTCACGAAAATCCCCTCTGTTCCCCCATATATACAGCCCTTAGGGCGTCGTTTAGACTTGGGTTTTAATTAGATTTAAGTTAGCCATAGCCGCAACTTCGAGTTCTTCGTTTGTGTCGTCCGACCAGGCCAAGACCGCATTGGAACCCCAACTTCTGTTAATCTTTCATCTTATATTCGCAATATTCAGATTGTAATTCTTAGTTCTTGCTTGTTCTTCGATTGCTTGCAGGAATTGACCTTCGTGGTCAGGTTGATCGTGCATCCGCGGGATCAATAACCTCTCGGAGTTGGTTTAGCGATTGCTAAGGCGCAACGTCTTTGCACGTTCGTAGTCGGGTCGTGAAAGTCTACTCCACCAAAATCGATCTCCATCATCTCATCGAAACATCGGGACACCTTCGCCTCTATCACTATTTTGATGATATACTGATTTATAGCAAATCTTTGGAGGAACATTTGGATCATTTACGTGCTGTTTTTATTGCTCTACGTAATGCACGTTTATTTGGTAACCTTGGGAAGTGGACCTTTTGCACCGACCCAGTATCGTTTCTTGGCTATGTTGTTACTCCACAGGGTATTGAAGTTGATAATGCCAAGATCGAGGCGATTGAGAGTTGGCCGCAGCCCAAAACGGTCACACAAGTGAGGAGTTTTCTTGGCCTCGCTGGATTCTATAGGCGTTTTGTGAGAGATTTTAGCACCATTGCTGCCCCTCTCAATGAGCTTACACGCAAGGATGTGCCTTTTACTTGGGGTACCGCACAGGAAGAAGCCTTCACGGTATTGAAAGATAAGTTAACACATGCTTCTTTGCTCCAACTTCCTGATTTTAATAAGACTTTTGAGCTTGAATGCGATGCTAGTGGGATTGGTTTGGGAGGTGTGTTATTACAAGATGCTAAACCTGTTGCATACTTTTCTGAAAAATTGAGTGGGCCTAGTCTGAACTATTCTACTTATGATAAGGAATTATATGCTCTTGTTCGGACATTAGAAACTTGGCAACATTATTTATGGCCCAAAGAATTTGTTATACATTCTGATCATGAATCTTTGAAATACATAAGAAGTCAAGCAAAACTTAATCGTAGACATGCTAAGTGGGTTGAATTTATTGAGACTTTCCCTTATGTCATTAAACACAAGAAGGGGAAAGATAATATTATTGTTGATGCATTGTCTCGTCGTTATACTATGCTTTCACAACTTGACTTCAAGATCCTAAAGTTTGAAGGGGATAAGGCGAGAATAAAACACTTACGACACTTGTCCTGACCAAAGCATGGGTAAGGAGGAAAAAGAATCCTAATCTTCGATAACTAACTTAGTAACTGCCAAATAGTTTTTGTCTCGACTCGACTTCGGCCAGAAAAGGGATCCTACGGTCGGTAAGGCTCTGATACCAAGTTGTAAGGCCCGATATGTGATGAGGACATCCCTACTAATGTTACACCCATATCCTCACCAACTACACATACTTGACCAGTTACTAGAGCACGTGCACGTCAACTAAATTATCAGGTACTTTCGTTTCTTGCGAATCCTTCTATTGTTCATGAACATATGATGCTGCCTAAATTAGATACTTTTGTTTTGCTTATGAATGAAGGACCTAGCATGGACAAGAAGGATGGTCATTGGAGCGGGATCAAGAATGGAGAAGAAGGTGCGCGCGCGGGAAAGTACAGTGGAGCTTCCAGTGATGATTATCGTACTTTGAAGCCACCATAAGGCGCGCATGAAGCCTTGGACGAAATACGCGAGATGTCACTTCATTATTTTCGTCCAAGGGCAATTATAGGTGCTGCGTCACCTTAATATTGGGCTGGGCCCATGTAATTTCTAAATACCACATTATAGGTTGTTTTTAGAGTCCGTATGTGTGGGGAAACCGAGTTAGGGTTGTTTTCGGACCCCACCTCCAAGGGGCCACGAAATTCCCCTCTGTTCCCCCATATATACAGCCCTTAGGGCGTCGTTTAGACTGGGGGTTTTAATTAGATTTAAGTTAGCCATAGCCGCAACTTCGAGTCCTTCGTTTGTGTCGTCCGACCAGGCCAAGACCGCATTGGAACCCCAACTTCTGTTAATCTTTCATCTTATATTCGCAATATCCAGATTGCAATTCTTAGTTCTTTCTTGTTCTTCGATTGCTTGCAGGAATTGACCTTCGTGGTCAGGTTGATCGTGCATCCGCGGGATCAATAACCTCTCGGAGTTGGTTTAGCGATTGCTAAGGCGCAACGTCTTCGCACGTTCGTAGTCGGGTCGTGAAAGTCTACTCCACCAAAAATCGATCTCCATCATCTCATCGAAACATCGGGACACCTTCGCCTCTATCAATATGTGGTACTTTTCCAGACCTAGATGTTTCCATCCAGATCCGGGGACGAAGCACATATCGGTCCCACCGCGACATATGACAACGCCATATGCCCCGGATTTCCAACATGATATCACAACATTACAGCTACAAGGATACAACATCTCGTACAATCGGCATACAACTTCCTTAATATATTACATCAGCAGAAGGTAAATGTCTGAGTACATACTACAATCAAATGCCTAGTGGCAAAGGTAAAACACACCATTCCCTTAACCACACGGGTCCAGGCTCTCCGCCGGGATCCACCTAACTAGTCTTCGTCAAGTCTTCATGAAGGCTTCCAGAAGAAGGGTCGTCGACCTCCTTTGAAGTCCAAGATCGTTGCATAACGTGCGTAGAAGAGAAAAGAAAGAGGTGAGCTATATCAAAAGTCTTGTAACTAACTTCTCACGGGTAAGATGGGGGTAGTGGTGAGGTTGCAGACGCCCTGGAAATATATGAGTGGCTAATTGTCTATTTTAGAGCAAGATGAGAACCAAGCATTCGGTGAGGAATCGCCTCCAACAAGTCTTGCTATCAACTATTTACGCAAACATAACACCTATCCTGTTCCTCGCGTGGCCGTGGCATTGCTACAAAAATTACAGCGTTTGAGACAAGGAAAAAATTCTGTAGAGGAATATTATCAAGAATTACAAACTGGATTGATTAGATGGGGCCTAGTAGAGGATAATGAAGCTATGTTTGCACGTTTTATAGGTGGCTTAAACAGGGAGATACAAACTATTCTAGAATACAAGGACTATGCTACTATTACTCGTTTGTTTCATCTTGCTTGTAAAGCTGAACGTGAAGTGCAGGATCGACAGGCCGCTACGAGACCTAACTTTTCTGCAGGACGAAATACATCATGGACATCGCGTGGACCTTCTACATCCACACGTCCTGCTGCACCACCATCTACTTCAACCGCTCATTCTTACAGGGAGCCACCAAAATAGCCAGCGCCACCATTCAAGGGTGCATAGAGTGGTCCAGCAGCGAGTTCTTCTTCATCCATGGCTTCCACAGGGCAAACACGAGATCGTGATATTAAATGTCGCAGGTGCCAAGGTGGAGGTCACTTCGCAAAAGACTGTCCCTCCAAGCGTGTGATGACTATTACGGCGGATGGTGGGTATGAGTCAGCGAGTGACTATGATGAGGAGACTCTAGTTCTCATTGCTCATGAGGAACAGGGTGCCCATGATGATGCTCATGATATAGAGTATATGACTCCTGATGATGCAGATAAATATGCTAGTTTGGTTGCTCAACGTGTATTAAGTGTGCAGGTAACGAAGGCCGAGCAAAACCAGAGGCATAATTTGTTCCACACAAAGGGAGTGGTGAAAGAACGTTCGGTTCGCATCATCATTGACGGAGGGAGTTGCAACAACTTGGCTAGCATGGAGTTGGTGGAGAAGCTATCTCTCACCACAAGACCACACCCCCATCCGTACTATATTCGTGTGCACTTTAGCATTGCTGCATATGCTGATTATGTTGATTGTGATGTTGTACCCATGCAAGCATGCTCTCTTTTACTTGGTAGACCATGGCAATTTGATAGGAATGTTGTACACCATGGTAGGACAAATCAGTTTACTCTGGTTCATCAGGATAAAAATATTGCTTTACTTCCTATGTCTCCTGAACAAATTGTGAAAGATGATCTTGCTAGAGCTAGTAAAGCTAAACAGGAGAAAAATAAGAGTGAAAATGAGATAGCAGCTAAAGAATTGGAGCAACAACATAAGACTAATAGCAAATCTTCTTCTGTTGTTTCTAATGAAATTAAATTGACTAGTCCAACTTTGCTTGCTACTAAGGTTGATATTTCGGATTTGGATGTTAGTCAATATGTGTGCTATGCTTTTTTGTGCAAAGAAGCCTTGTTTTCATTTGAGGAATTGCCTCCTTCTTTGCCTCCTGTTGTCACTGACCTTTTGCAGGAGTTTATTGACGTCTTTCCACAAGACGTACCACCGGGATTACCACCTATTCGAGGGATTGAGCATCAGATTGACTTAATTCCCGGTGCTTCGCTGCCCAACCGTGCGCCATACCGTACCAATCCGGAGGAGACGAAGGAGATTCAGCGTCAAGTACAAGAGCTACTCGACAAAGGTTACATACGTGAATCCCTTAGTCCTTGTGCTGTTCCTGTTATATTAGTGCCTAAAAAGGATGGAACATGGCGTATGTGTGTTGATTGTCGAGCCATTAATAATATTACTATTCGTTATCGTCATCCTATTCCTAGGCTAGATGATATGCTTGATGAATTAAGTGGCTCTACCATGTTTTCCAAAGTTGATTTGCGTAGTGGATACCATCAAATTCGCATGAAATTAGGGGATGAATGGAAAACGGCATTTAAAACTAAGTTTGGATTATATGAGTGGTTAGTCATGTCTTTTGGGTTAACTAATGCACCTAGCACTTTTATGAGATTAATGAACGAGGTTTTACGTGCTTTCATTGGACGATTTGTGGTAGTCTATTTTGATGATATACTGATTTAGAGCAAATCTTTGGAGGAACATTTGGATCATTTACGTGCTGTTTTTATTGCTCTACGTAATGCACGTTTATTTGGTAACCTTGGGAAGTGCACCTTTTGCACCGACCGAGTGTCGTTTCTTGGCTATGTTGTTACTCCGCAGGGAATTGAAGTTGATCATGCCAAGATCGAGGCAATTGAGAGTTGGCCGCAGCCCAAAACGGTCACACAAGTGAGGAGTTTTCTTGGCCTCGCTGGATTCTATAGGCGTTTTGTGAGAGATTTCAGCACCATTGCTGCACCTCTCAATGAGCTTACACGCAAGGATGTGCCTTTTACTTGGGATACCGCACAGGAAGAAGCTTTCACGGTATTGAAAGATAAGTTAACACATGCTCCTTTGCTCCAACTTCCTGATTTTAATAAGACTTTTGAGCTTGAATGCGATGCTAGTGGGATTGGTTTGGATGGTGTGTTATTACAAGATGCTAAACCTGTTGCATACTTTTCTGAAAAATTGAGTGGGCCTAGTCTGAACTATTCTACTTATGATAAGGAATTATATGCTCTTGTTCGGACATTAGAAACTTGGCAACATTATTTATGGCCCAAAGAATTTGTTATACATTCTGATCATGAATCTTTGAAACACATAAGAAGTCAAGCAAAACTTAATCGTAGACATGCTAAGTGGGTTGAATTTATTGAGACTTTCCCTTATGTCATTAAACACAAGAAGGGGAAGATAATATTATTGCTGATGCTTTGTCTCGTCGTTATACTATGCTTTCACAACTTGACTTCACGATATTCGGTTTAGAGACAATCAAAGAACAATATGTAAATGATGCGGAATTTAAAGATGTATTGCAGAATTGTAGAGAGGGTAGAACATGGAACAAGTTTGTGCTTAATGATGGATTTGTGTTCCGTTCTAACAAGCTATGCATTCCAGCTAGCTCTATTCGTCTTTTGTTGTTGCAGGAGGCGCATGGAGGAGGATTAATGGGACATTTTGGCGTGAAAAAGACGGAGGACGTACTTGCTACACATTTCTTTTGGCCAAAGATGAGACGGGATGTTGAGCGTTTTGTTGCTCGCTGCACTACATGTCAAAAAGCTAAGTCACGACTCAATCCTCATGGTTTATACATGCCTTTACCTGTACCTAGTGTTCCGTGGGAGGACATATCCATGGACTTTGTTTTAGGCTTGCCTCGAACAAAGAAGGGGAGGGATAGCATATTTGTTGTCGTCGATAGATTTTCTAAGATGGCACATTTTATACCATGTCATAAAAGCGATGATGCTGCTAATGTTGCTGATTTATTCTTTGGAGAGATTATTCGTTTACATGGTGTGCCCAATACTATTGTCTCGGATCGTGATACTAAGTTTCTTAGCCATTTTTGGAGATGCTTATGGGCTAAGTTGGGGACTAAACTACTTTTTAGTACTACATGTCATCCCCAAACTGATGGACAAACTGAAGTGGTCAATAGGACATTGTCTACTATGCTTAGGGTTGTTTTAAAAAGTAACTTGAAACTGTGGGAAGAATGTTTACCTCATATTGAATTTGCTTATAATCGTTCAGTGCATTCTACCACTAAAATGTGCCCTTTTGAGATTGTTTATGGTTTTCTACCTCGTGCACCTATTGATTTGCTGCCTCTTCCATCTTCGGAGAAGGTTAATTTTGATGCTAAGCAACGTGCTGAATTGATATTAAAAATGCATGAGTTAACTAAAGAAAACATTGAGCGCATGAATGCTAGATACAAGCTTGCTGGTGATAGGGGTCGAAAGCATGTTGTGTTTGAACCAGGAGATCTTGTTTGGTTACATCTACGTAAAGATAGGTTTCCTGATTTGCGCAAGTCTAAGTTAATGCCACGAGCTGATGGTCCCTTTAAGGTTTTACAGAAAATTAATGATAATGCATATAAACTTGAGCTACCTGCAGATTTTGGGGTTAGTCCCACATTTAACATTGCAGATTTGAAACCTTATTTGGGAGAAGATGATGAGCTTCCGTCGAGGACGACTTCAATTCAAGAAGGGGAGGATGATGAGGACATCCCTACTAATGTTACACCCATACCCTCACCAACTACACATACTGGACCAGTTACTAGAGCACGTGCACGTCAACTAAATTATCAGGTACTTTCGTTTCTTGCGAATCCTTCTATTGTTCATGAACATATGATGCTGCCTAAATTAGATACTTTTGTTTTGCTTATGAATGAAGGACCTAGCATGGACACGAAGGATGGTCATTGGAGCGGGATCAAGAATGGAGAAGAAGGTGCGCGCGGGGGAAAGTACAGTGGAGTTTCCAGTGGGGATTTTCGCACGTTGAAGCCACCATAAGGCATGCATGAAGGCTTGGACGGAATACACGAGATGCCACTTCATTATTTTCGTCCAAGAGCAATTATAGGTGCTGCGTCACCTTAATATTGGGCTGGGCCCATGTAATTTCGAAATACCACATTATAGGCTGTTTTTAGAGTCCGTATGTGTGGGGAAACCGAGTTAGGGTTGTTTTCGGACCCCACCTCCAAGGGGTCACGAAAATCCCCTCTGTTCCCCCATATATACAGCCCTTAGGGCGTCGTTTAGACTTGGGTTTTAATTAGATATAAGTTAGCCATAGACGCAACTTCGAGCTCTTCGTTTGTGTCATCCGACCAGGCGAGGACCTCATTGGAACCCCAACTTTCGTAATCATTCATCTTATATTCGCAATATCCAGATTGCAATTCTTAGTTCTTGCTTGTTCTTCGATTGCTTGCAGGAATTAGACCTTCGTGGTCAGGTTGATCGTGCATCCGCGGGATCAATAACCTCTCGGAGTTGGTTTAGCGATCGCTAAGGCGCAACGTCTTCGCACGTTCGTAGTCGGATCGTGAAAGTTGCCTCCACCATAATCGATCTCCATCATCTCATCGAAACATCGGGACACCTTCGCCTCTATCAGTTTTCTACCTCGTGCACCTATTGATTTGCTTCCTCTTCCATCTTCGGAGAAGGTTAATTTTGATGCTAAGCAACGTGCTGAATTGATATTAAAAATGCATGAGTTAACTAAAGAAAACATTGAGAAAATGAATGCTAGATACAAGCTTGCTGGTGATAAGGGTAGAAAGCATGTTGTGTTTGAACCAGGAGATCTTGTTTGGTTACATCTACGTAAAGATAGGTTTCCTGATTTGCGCAAGTCTAAGTTAATGCCACGAGCTGATGGTCCCTTTAAGGTTTTACAGAAAATTAACGATAATGCATATAAACTTGAGCTACCTGCAGATTTTGGGGTTAGTCCCACATTTAACATTGCATATTTGAAACCTTATTTGGGAGAAGATAATGAGCTTCCGTCGAGGACGACTTCAATTCAAGAAGGGGAGGATGATGAGGACATCTCTACTAATGTTACACCCACATCTTCACCAACTACACATACTGGACCAGTTACTAGAGCACGTGCACGTCAACTAAATTATCAGGTACTTTCGTTTTTTGCGAATCCTTCTAATGTTCATGAACATATGATGCTGCCTAAATTACATACTTTTGTTTTGCTTATGAATGAAGGACCTAGCATGGACAAGAAGGACGGTCATTGGAGCGGGATCTAGCATGGAGAAGAAGGTGCGCGCGCGGGAAAAAACAATGGAGCTTCCAGTGGGGATTTTCGCACTTTGAAGCCAGCATAAGGCATGCATGAAGGCTTGGACGAAATACACGAGATGCCACTTCATTATTTTCGTCCAACAGCAATTATAGGTGCTGCGTCACCTTAATATTGGGCTGGGCCCATGTAATTTCGAAATACCACATTATAGGCTGTTTTTAGAGTCCGTATGTGTGGGGAAACCGAGTTAGGGTTGTTTTCGAACCCCACCTCCAAGGGGTCACGAAAATCCCCTCTGTTCCCCCATATATACAGCCCTTAGGGCGTCGTTTAGACTTGGGTTTTAATTACATTTAAGTTAGCCATAGCCGCAACTTGGAGCTCTTCGTTTGTGTCATCCGACCAGGCCAAGACCTCATTGGAACCCCAAATTTCGAATTAGACCTTCGTGGTCAGGTGCCAATGATGCGGACATCCCTACTAATGTTACACCCATATCCTCACCAACTACACATACTGGACCAGTTACTAGAGCACGTGCACGTCAACTAAATTATCAGGTACTTTCGTTTCTTGTGAATCCTTCTATTGTTCATGAACATATGATGCTGCCTAAATTAGATACTTTTGTTTTGCTTATGAATGAAGGACCTAGCATGGACAAGAAGGATGGTCATTGGAGCGGGATCAAGCATGGAGAAGAAGGTGCGCGCTCGGGAAAGTACAGTGGAGCTTCCAGTGGTGATTATGACACTTTGAAGCCACCATAAGGCGCGCATGAAGTCTTGGACAAAATACGCGAGATGACACTTCATTATTTTCGTCCAAGGGCCATTATAGGTGCTGCGTCACCTTAATATTGGGCTGGGCCCATGTAATTTCGAAATACCACATTATAGGCTGTTTTTAGAGTCCGTATGTGTGGGGAAACCGAGTTAGGGTTGTTTTCGGACCCCACCTCCAAGGGGCCACGAAATTCCCCTCTGTTCCCCCATATATACAGCCCTTAGGGCGTCGTTTAGACTTGGGTTTTAATTAGATTTAAGTTAGCCATAGCCGCAACTTCGAGCTCTTCGTTTGTGTCATCCGACCAGGCCAAGACCTCATTGGAACCCCCACTTTCGTAATCATTCATCTTATATTCGCAATATCCAGATTGCAATTCTTAGTTCTTGCTTGTTCTTCGATTGTTTGTAGGAATTAGACCCTCGTGGTCAGGTTGATCGTGCATCCGCAGGATCAATAACCTCTCGGAGTTGGTTTAGCGATCGCTAAGGCGCAACGTCTTCGCACGTTCGTAGTCGGATCGTGAAAGTCGTCTCCACCATAATCGATCTCCACCATCTCATCGAAACATCGGGACACCTTCGCCTCTATCATGGTGGCGGTGGCTGTACCGGAACGGCAGCAGGCTGTGTAGGGAGGCGTGCGATCAACTCAGTAAACTTGGCGTCGAGCTTGGTGTCGATCATCTTTTCCACGACATCAATCGCCTCTGTAAATCTGTTCTCGATGTCATTCACCTGTTCAGACATCATTTGTGCAAATTTATCATGTAGCTCCTTGTTTGTCATGTTCTCCCAATCGGGCGCATCCCGCGCCACTTCATCCTGTGATACTGGCATGGTTAGCAGAAATAGAAAACACACAGGAATATGATCCTACTTCTACTAATGGGACGTGGGGTAGTGGAAAGCACAAATCCGTCATGCTTTTCTGATAGAGGCGAAGGTGTCCCGATGTTTCGATGAGAGGATGGAGATCGATTTTGGTGGAGTAGACTTTCACGACCCGACTACGAACGTGCGAAGACGTTACGCCTTAGCAATCGCTAAACCAACTCCAAGAGGTTATTGATCCCGCGGATGCACGATCAACCTGACCATGAAGGTCAATTCCTGCAAGCAATCGAAGAACAAGAAAGAACTAAGAATTGCAATCTGGATATTGCGAATATAAGATGAAAGATTAACAGAAGTTGGGGTTCCAATGTGGTCTTGGCCTGGTCGGATGACACAAACGAAGAGCTCGAAGTTGCGGCTATGGCTAACTTAAATCTAATTAAAACCCAAGTCTAAACGACGCCCTAAGGGCTGTATATATGGGGGAACAGAGGGGAATTTCGTGGCCCCTTGGAGGTGGGGTCCGAAAACAACCCTAACTCGGTTTCCCCACACATACGGACTCTAAAACAGCCTATAATGTGGTATTTCGAAATTACATGGGCCCAGCCCAATATTAAGGTGACGCAGCACCTATAATTGCCCTTGGACAAAAATAATGAAGTGACATCTCGCGTATTTCGTCCAAGACTTCATGCGCGCCTTATGGTGGCTTCAAAGTGTGATAATCACCTCTAGAAGCTCCACTGTACTTTCCCGCGCGCGCACCTTCTTCTCCATGCTTGATCCCGCTCCAATGACCATCCTTCTTGTCCATGCTAGGTCCTTCATTCATAAGCAAAAAAAAAGTATCTAATTTAGGCAGCATCATATGTTCATTAACAATAGAAGGATTCACAAGAAACGAAAGTACCTGATAATTTAGTTGACGTGCACGTGCTCTAGTAACTGGTCCAGTATGTGTAGTTGGTGAGGATATGGGTGTAACATTAGTAGGGATGTCCTCATCATCCTCCCCTTCTTGAATTGAAGTCGTCCTCGACGGAAGCTCATCATCTTCTCCCAAATATGGTTTCAAATCTTCAATGTTAAATGTGGGACTAACCCCAAAATCTGCAGGTAGCTCAAGTTTATATGCATTATCATTAATTTTCTGTAAAACCTTAAAGGGACCATCAGCTCGTGGCATTAACTTAGACTTGCGCAAATCAGGAAGCCTATCTTTACGTAGATGTAACCAAACAAGATCTCCTGGTTCAAACACAACATGCTTTCTACCCTTATCACCAGCAAGCTTGTATCTAGCATTCATTTTCTCAATGTTTTCTTTAGTTAACTCATGCATTTTTAATATCAATTCAGCACGTTGCTTAGCATCAAAATTAACCTTCTCCGAAGATGGAAGAGGCAGCAAATCAATAGGCGCACGAGGTAGAAAACCATAAACAATCTCAAAAGGGCACATTTTAGTGGTAGAATGAAATGAACGATTATAAGCAAATTCAATATGAGGTAAACATTCTTCCCACATGTTCAAGTTACTCTTTAAAACAGCCCTAAGCACAGTAGACAAAGTCCTATTGACTACTTCAGTTTGTCCATCAGTTTGGGGATGACAGGTAGTACTAAAAAGTAGTTTAGTCCCCAACTTAGCCCATAAGCATCTCCAAAAATGGCTAAGAAACTTCGTATCACGATCCGAGACAATAGTATTGGGCACACCATGTAAGCGAATAATCTCACGAAAGAATAAATCAGCAACATTAGCAGCAGCATCGCTTTTATGACATGGTATAAAATGTGCCATCTTAGAAAATCTATCCACGACAACAAATATGCTATCCCTCCCCTTCTTTGTTCGAGGCAAGACTAAAACAAAGTCCATGGATATGTCCTCCCACGGAACACTAGGGACAGGTAAAGGCATGTATAAACCATGAGGATTGAGTCGTGACTTAGCTTTTTGACATGTAGTGCAGCGAGCAACAAAACGCTCAACATCCCGTCTCATCTTTGGCCAAAAGAAGTGTGTAGCAAGTACGTCCTCCGTCTTCTTCACGCCAAAGTATCCCATTAATCCTCCTCCATGTGCCTCCTGCAACAACAAAAGACGAATAGAGCTAGCTGGAATGCATAGCTTGTTAGAATGGAACACAAATCCATCATTAAGCACAAACTTGTTCCATGTTCTACCCTCTCTACAATTCTGCAATACATCTTTAAATTCTGCATCATTTACATATTGATCTTTGATTGTCTCTAAACCGAATATCTTGAAGTCAAGTTGTGAAAGCATAGTATAACGACGAGACAAAGCATCAGCAATAATATTATCTTTCCCCTTCTTTTTGTTTAATGACATAAGGGAAAGTCCCAATAAATTCAACCCACTTAGCATGTCTACGATTAAGTTTTGCTTGACTTCTTATGTGTTTCAAAGATTCATGATCAGAATGTATAACAAATTCTTTGGGCCATAAATAATGTTGCCAAGTTTCTAATGTCCGAACAAGAGCATATAATTCCTTATCATAAGTAGAATAGTTCAGACTAGGCCCACTCAATTTTTCAGAAAAGTATGCAACAGGTTTAGCATCTTGTAATAACACACCTCCCAAACCAATCCCACTAGCATCGCATTCAAGCTCAAAAGTCTTATTAAAATCAGGAAGTTGGAGCAAAGGAGCATGTGTTAACTTATCTTTCAATACCGCGAAGGCTTCTTCCTGTGCGGTACCCCAAGTAAAAGGCACATCCTTGCGTGTAAGCTCATTGAGAGGTGCAGCAATGGTGCTGAAATCTCTCACAAAACGCCTATAGAATCCAGCGAGTCCAAGAAAACTCCTCACTTGTGTGACCGTTTTGGGCTGGGCCAACTCTCAATCGCCTCGATCTTGGCTTTATCAACTTCAATTCCCTGCGGAGTAACAACATAGCCAAGAAACGATACACGGTCGGTGCAAAAGGTGCACTTCCCAAGGTTACCAAACAAACGTGCATTACGTAGAGCAATAAAAACAGCACGTAAATGATCCAAATGTTCCTCCAAAGATTTGCTATAAATCAGTATATCATCAAAATAGACTACCACAAATCGTCCAATGAAAGCACGTAAAACCTCGTTCATTAATCTCATGAAAGTGCTAGGTGCATTAGTTAACCCAAAAGGCATGACTAACCACTCATATAATCCAAACTTAGTTTTAAATGCCGTTTTCTATTCATCTCCTAATTTCATGCGAATTTGATGGTATCCACTACGCAAATCAACTTTGGAAACACATGGTAGAGCAACTTAATTCATCAAGCATATCATCTAACCTAGGAATAGGATGACGATAACGAATAGTAATATTATTAATGGCTCGACAATCAACAACATACGCCATGTTCCATCCTTTTTAGGCACTAATATAACAGGAACAACACAAGGACTAAGGGATTCACATATGTAACCTTTGTCGAGTAGCTCTTGTACTTGACGCTGAATCTCCTTTGTCTCCTCCGGATTGGTACGGTATGGCGCACGGTTGGGCAGTGAAGCACCGGGAATTAAGTCAATCTGATGCTCAATCCCTCGAATAGGTGGTAATCCCAGTGGTACGTCTTGTGGAAAGACGTCAATAAACTCCTGCAAAAGGTCAGTGACAACAGGAGGCAAAGAAGGAGGCAATTCCTCAAATGAAAACAAAGCTTCTTTGCACACAAAAGCATAGCACACATATTGACTAACATCCAAATCTGAAATATCAACTTTAGTAGCAAGCAAAGTTGGACTAGTCAATTTAATTTCATTAGAAACAGAAGAAGAAGATTTGCTATTAGTCTTATGTTGTTGCTCAAATTCTTTGGCTGCTATCTCATTTTCACTCTTATTTTTCTCCTGTTTAGCTTTACTAGCTCTAGCAAGATCATCTTTCATAATCTGTTCAGGAGACATAGGAAGTAAAGGAATATTTTTATCCTGATCAACCAGAGTAAACTGATTTGTCCTACCATGGCGCACAACATTCCTATCAAATTGCCATGGTCTACCAAGTAAAAGATAGCATGCTTGCATGGGTACCACATCACAATCAACATAATCAGCATATGCAGCAATGCTAAAGTGCACACGAACAGAACGCGTTACCTTAATCTTACCACTATTTTTAAACCACTGAATATAGTACGGATGGGGGTGTGGTCTTGTGGTGAGAGATAGCTTCTCCACCAACTCTGATAGAGGCGAAGGTGTCCCGATGTTTCGATGAGATGGTGGAGATCGATTATGGTGGAGGCGACTTTCACGATCGGACTACGAACGTGCGAAGACGTTGCGCCTGAGCGATCGCTAAACCAACTCCGAGAGGTTATTGATCCCGCGGATGCACGATCAACCTGACCACGAATGTCTAATTCCTGCAAGCAATCGAAGAACAAGCAAGAACTAAGAATTGCAATCTGGATATTGCGAATATAAGATGAATGATTATGAAAGTTGGGGTTCCAATGAGGTCTTGGCCTGGTCGGATGACACAAACGAAGAGCTCGAAGTTGCGGCTATGGCTAACTTATATCTAATTAAAACCCAAGTCTAAACGACGCCCTAAGGGCTGTATATATGGGGGAACAGAGGGGATTTTCGTGACCCCTTGGAGGTGGGGTCCGAAAACAACCCTAACTCGGTTTCCCCACACATACGGACTCTAAAAACAGCCTATAATGTGGTATTTCGAAATTACATGGGCCCAGCCCAATATTAAGGTGACGCAACACCTATAATTGCTCTTGGACAAAAATAATGAAGTGGCATCTCGTGTATTCCGTCCAAGCCTTCATGCATGCCTTATGGTGGCTTCAACGTGCGAAAATCCCCACTGGAAGCTCCACTGTACTTTCCCCCGCGCGCACCTTCTTCTGCATTCTTGATCCCGCTCCAATGACTATCCTTCTTGTCCATGCTAGGTCCTTCATTCATAACCAAAACAAAAGTATCTAATTTAGGCAGCATCATATGTTCATGAACAATAGAAGGATTCGCAAGAAACGAAAGTACCTGATAATTTAGTTGACGTGCACGTGCTCTAGTAACTGGTCCAGTATGTGTAGTTGGGGAGGGTATGGGTGTAACATTAGTAGGGATGTCCTCATCATCCTCCCCTTCTTGAATTGAAGTCGTCCTCGACGGAAGCTCATCATCTTCTCCCAAATAAGGTTTCAAATCTGCAATGTTAAATGTGGGACTAACCCCAAAATCTGCAGGTAGCTCAAGTTTATATGCATTATCATTAATTTTCTGTAAAACCTTAAAGGGACCATCAGCTCGTGGCATTAACTTAGACTTGCGCAAATCAGGAAACCTATCTTTTCGTAGATGTAACCAAACAAGATCTCCTGGTTCAAAAACAACATGCTTTCGACCCCTATCACCAGCAAGCTTGTATCTAGCATTCATGCGCTCAATGTTTTCTTTAGTTAACTCATGCATTTGTAATATCAATTCAGCACGTTGCTTAGCATCAAAATTCACCTTCTCCGAAGATGGAAGAGGCAGCAAATCAATAGGTGCACGAGGTAGAAAACCATAAACAATCTCAAAAGGGCACATTTTAGTGGTAGAATGCACTGAACGATTATAAGCAAATTCAATATGAGGTAAACATTCTTCCCACAGTTTCAAGTTACTTTTTAAAACAGCCCTAAGCATAGTAGACAATGTCCTATTGACCACTTCAGTTTGTCCATCAGTTTGGGGATGACATGTAGTACTAAAAAGTAGTTTAGTCCCCAACTTAGCCCATAAGCATCTCCAAAAATGGCTAAGAAACTTAGTATCACGATCTAATCTCTCCAAAGAATAAATCAGCAACATTAGCAGCATCATCGCTTTTATGACATGGTATAAAATGTGCCATCTTAGAAAATCTATCCACGACAACAAATATGCTATCCCTCCCCTTCTTTGTTCGAGGCAAGCCTAAAACAAAGTCCATGGATATGTCCTCCCACGGAACACTAGGTACAGGTAAAGGCATGTATAAACCATGAGGATTGAGTCGTGACTTAGCTTTTTGACATGTAGTGCAGCGAGCAACAAAACGCTCAACATCCCGTCTCATCTTTGGCCAAAAGAAATGTGTAGCAAGTACGTCCTCCGTCTTTTTCACGCCAAAATGTCCCATTAATCCTCCTCCATGCGCCTCCTGCAACAACAAAAGACGAATAGAGCTAGCTGGAATGCATAGCTTGTTAGAACGGAACACAAATCCATCATTAAGCACAAACTTGTTCCATGTTCTACCCTCTCTACAATTCTGCAATACATCTTTAAATTCCGCATCATTTGCATATTGTTCTTTGATTGTCTCTAAACCGAATATCTTGAAGTCCAGTTGTGAAAGCATAGTATAACGACGAGACAAAGCATCAGCAATAATATTATCTTTCCCCTTCTTGTGTTTAATGACATAAGGGAAAGTCTCAATAAATTCAACCCACTTAGCATGTCTACGATTAAGTTTTGCTTGACTTCTTATGTGTTTCAAAGATTCATGATCAGAATGTATAACAAATTCTTTGGGCCATAAATAATGTTGCCAAGTTTCTAATGTCCGAACAAGAGCATATAATTCCTTATCATAAGTAGAATAGTTCAGACTAGGCCCACTCAATTTTTCAGAAAAGTATGCAACAGGTTTAGCATCTTGTAATAACACACCTCCCAAACCAATCCCACTAGCATCGCATTCAAGCTCAAAAGTCTTATTAAAATCAGGAAGTTGGAGCAAAGGAGCATGTGTTAACTTATCTTTCAATACCGTGAAAGCTTCTTCCTGTGCGGTACCCCAAGTAAAAGGCACATCCTTGCGTGTAAGCTCATTGAGAGGGGCAACAATGGTGCTGAAATCTCTCACAAAACGCCTATAGAATCCAGCGAGGCCAAGAAAACTCCTCACTTGTGTGACCGTTTTGGGCTGCGGCCAACTCTCAATCGCCTCGATCTTGGCTTTATCAACTTCAATACCCTGTGGAGTAACAACATAGCCAAGAAACGAGACTCGGTCGGTGCAAAAGGTGCACTTCCCAAGGTTACCAAATAAACGTGCATTACGTAGAGCAATAAAAACAGCACGTAAATGATCCAAATGTTCCTCCAAAGATTTTCTATAAATCAGTATATCATCAAAATAGACTACCACAAATCGTCCAATGAAAGCACGTAAAACCTCGTTCATTAATCTCATGAAAGTGCTAGGTGCATTAGTTAACCCAAAAGGCATGACTAACCACTCATATAATCCAAACTTAGTTTTAAAAGCCGTTTTCCATTCATCTCCTAATTTCATGCGAATTTGATGGTATCCACTACGCAAATCAACTTTGGAAAACATGGTAGAGCCACTTAATTCATCAAGCATATCATCTAACCTAGGAATAGGATGACGATAACGAATAGTAATATTATTAATGGCTCGACAATCAACACACATACGCCATGTTCCATCCTTTTTAGGCACTAATATAACAGGAACAGCACAAGGACTAAGGGACTCACGTATGTAACCTTTGTCGAGTAGCTCTTGTACTTGACGCTGAATCTCCTTCGTCTCCTCCGGATTGGTACGGTATGGCGCACGGTTCGGCAACGAAGCACCGGGAATTAAGTCAATCTGATGCTCAATCCCTCGAATAGGTGGTAATCCCGGTGGTACGTCTTGTGGAAAGACGTCAATAAACTCCTGCAAAAGGTCAGTGACAACAGGAGGCAAAGAAGGAGGCAATTCCTCAAATGAAAACAAAGCTTCTTTGCACACAAAAGCATAGCACACATATTGACTAACATCCAAATCTGAAATATCAACCTTAGTAGCAAGCAAAGTTGGACTAGTCAATTTAATTTCATTAGAAACAGCAGAAGAAGATTTGCTATTAGTCTTATGTTGTTGCTCAAATTCTTTGGCTGCTATCTCATTCTCACTCTTATTTTTCTCCGGTTTTGCTTTACTAGCTCTAGCAAGATCATCTTTCACAATTTGTTCAGGAGACATAGGAAGTAAAGCAATATTTTTATCCTGATGAACTAGAGTAAACTGATTTGTCCTACCATGGTGTACAACATTCCTATCAAATTGCCATGGTCTACCAAGTAAAAGAGAGCATGCTTGCATGGGTACCACATCACAATCAACATAATCAGCATATGCAGCAATGCTAAAGTGCACACGAACAGAACGCGTTACCTTAATCTTACCACTATTGTTAAACCACTGAATATAGTATGGATGGGGGTGTGGTCTTGTGGTGAGAGATAGCTTCTCCACCAACTCCATGCTAGCCAAGTTGTTGCAACTCCCTCCGTCAATGATGATGCGAACCGAACGTTCTTTCACCACTCCCTTTGTGTGGAACAAATTATGCCTCTGGTTTTGCTCGGCCTTCGTTACCTGCACACTTAATACACGTTGAGCAACCAAACTAGCATATTTATCTGCATCATCAGGAGTCATATACTCTATATCATGAGCATCATCATGGGCACCCTGTTCCTCATGAGCAATGAGAACTAGAGTCTCCTCATCATAGTCACTCGCTGACTCATACCCACCATCCGCCGTAATAGTCATCACACGCTTGGAGGGACAGTCTTTTGCGAAGTGACCTCCACCTTGGCACCTGCGACATTTAATATCACGATCTCGTGCTTGCCCTGTGGACGCCATGGATGAAGAAGAACTCGCTGCTGGACCACTCTGTGCACCCTTGAATGGTGGCGCTGGCTGTTTTGGTGGCTCCCTGTAAGAATGAGCGGCTGAAGTAGATGGTGGCGCAGCAGGACGTGTGGATGTAGAAGCTCCACGCGATGTCCATGATGTATTTCGTCCTGCAGAAAAGTTAGGTCTCGTAGCGGCCTGTCGATCCTGCACTTCACGTTCAGCTTTACAAGCAAGATGAAACAAACGAGTGATAGTAGCAAAGTCCTTGTATTCAAGAATAGTTTGTATCTCCCTGTTTAAGCCACCCATAAAACGTGCAAGCATAGCTTCATTATCCTCTACTAGGCCACATCTAATCAATCCAGTTTGTAATTCTTGATAATATTCCTCTACAGAATTTTTTCCTTGTCTCAAACGCTGTAATTTTTGTAACAATTCACGTTGATAATAAGGGGGAACCCAGCGAGTACGCATAGCATCTTTTAAAGCAGCCCAAGTAGTTGGAATATTATTAGCATGCAATCTACAATGTTCAGACCACCAAATAGATGCAAAGCCCGTGAATTCACAAACAGCAGCAGTAACACGTCTATTCTCAGGATATTGTAAACATGTAAAACGTTGTTCAGTTTCTAACTCCCAAGTAAGATAAGCATTAGGAATATATCTACCCTCAAACGGCTTAAGATTCAATTTAAGTTTAGGCACATGTTCATCATCGCGTACCTGAGGGGGTGGTTGGTGTCGACCGTGGCGAATGTTGGGACGTGGACGTCCAGCTGGCTGCTCATAGGCCGCTTCCTGTTCCACCTCCTCCTCGTAATCACCCTCGTAGTTGTCGTCCAGGCCGACGTCAGAAGCAGCAGCAGCAGCAGCAGCAGTAGCAGCAACTGCAGCAGCAGGAGGAGCACCAATACCAGCAGCTTGTCCACGCGGAAACAGAATACGTCGTGCACGTGGTAGTGGCGGTGGCTATGGCTGTGCTGAAGGTAGGCGTGCGATCAACTCAGTAAACTTGGCGTCGAGCTTGGTGTCGATCATCTTCTCCACGCCATCAATCGCTTCTGTAAATCTGGTCTCGATGTCCTGCACCTGTTGAGACATCATACGTGCAAATTTATCATGTAGCTCCTTGTTTGTCATGTTCGCCCAATCGGGTGCATCCCGCGCCACTTCATCATGTGATCCTGGCATGTTAGCAGAAATAGAAAACACACCGGAATATGATCCTACTGCTACTAATGGGATGAATGTGGGGTGGTGGAAAGCACAAATCCGTCAAGCTTTTCTTACGTTCTTACCGATTCTTACCTAGCAGCAGGTGGTGATGTACAACCAACGGGTCAAAACTCTCAGAGATGTGGTAGAGCGATGGCCAGGCGGTGTCAAAACGCACGATGTAGAATATATGTGGAGCTGTAGGAAGGCTGACAAGTATGGTAGGAAAAACTCAACAGTAATCAAAACAGAGATGCAAAGCTGAATAAACACTCAACGTCGGTACTGTGCTGATCCTAGGCTAGACCGTACTAGAGACGCGAGCCTAAAACACCAACGAAAGCACGGCGCGGCACGTAACAACTGTGAAGCACACTCTGAATTTTTTTTTTCTCTCTCTTTTTTTTTTTTTTTTTTTTGCTTTTTTTTTTTTGGCGATGCGGGACTGCGGGGGCTGAAAAAGGGCGAAAAAATCACTATGGTGGCGAACGTCTCAAAACGAGTTTCTGGACCTAAGGAACGTATGGGCACGAAATTTTTTTACCCCTGAAATTTTTGGCCTAAAAACTGCTCTGGAAAGCGTGCTCTGAATTAAATTTTTTTTTTTTTTTTGGAAATCACCCTCTTCTACGTACGACAAAAGATTGGTGAAATCCGACTCTAATCAACTCAAAACTATTCTGGCTACGGAGATATCAGGAACCGTACTGATGGTGGAACTCAAGTCGGACTCGTGAGACGTGGTGGTGTATATGGACTCTGCTTGGCGGAACGTGGTGGTGTATCTGGACTCGGATTGGCGGAACGTGGTGGTGTACTACTGTTCGGCGGCGGCGTGACAAAACTGTGATCAGAACTCGAAACTCTAAGGTAACTAGACGCTAAGATCAGCAACTCGACACAACGATGCAACCGCAAATTCAACAATGCAAACTACTGTAAAGAAAACTGGACAAAGGCTCGGACTGTTTTGGGACGTGATGATCTAACCCTAAGTTTTTTTTTTGGCTTTTTCGTGGACTGTAGGTATGAAGAACAGAACCAATCTAGACTACGAAAACTGGTAAATCTCACCGAGCAACCTGGAAATCTGATACCACTTGATAGAGGCGAAGGTGTCCCGATGTTTCGATGAGATGGTGGAGATCGATTATGGTGGAGGCGACTTTCACGATCCGACTACGAACGTGCGAAGACGTTGCGCCTTAGCGATCGCTAAACCAACTCCGAGAGGTTATTGATCCCGCGGATGCACGATCAACCTGACCACGAAGGTCTAATTCCTGCAAGCAATCGAAGAACAAGCAAGAACTAAGAATTGCAATCTGGATATTGCGAATATAAGATGAATGATTATGAAAGTTGGGGTTCCAATAAGGTCTTGGCCTGGTCGGATGACACAAACGAAGAGCTCGAAGTTGCGGCTATGGCTAACTTATATCTAATTAAAACCCAAGTCTAAACGACGCCCTAAGGGCTGTATATATGGGGGAACAGAGGGGATTTTCGTGACCCCTTGGAGGTGGGGTCCGAAAACAACCCTAACTCGGTTTCCCCACACATACGGACTCTAAAAACAGCCTATAATGTGGTATTTCGAAATTACATGGGCCCAGCCCAATATTAAGGTGACGCAACACCTATAATTTCTCTTGGACGAAAATAATGAAGTGGCATCTCGTGTATTCCGTCCAAGCCTTCATGCATGCCTTATGGTGGCTTCAACGTGCGAAAATCCCCACTGGAAGCTCCACTGTACTTTCCCCCGCGCGCACCTTCTTCTCCATTCTTGATCCCGCTCCAATGACCATCCTTCTTGTCCATGCTAGGTCCTTCATTCATAACCAAAACAAAAGTATCTAATTTAGGCAGCATCATATGTTCATGAACAATAGAAGGATTCGCAAGAAACGAAAGTACCTGATAATTTAGTTGACGTGCACGTGCTCTAGTAACTGGTCCAGTATGTGTAGTTGGGGAGGGTATGGGTGTAACATTAGTAGGGATGTCCTCATCAAACTCCATGCTAGCCAAGTTGTTGCAACTCCCTCCGTCAATGATGATGCGAACCGAACGTTCTTTCACCACTCCCTTCGTGTGGAACAAATTATGCCTCTGGTTTTGCTCAGCCTTCGTTACCTGCACACTTAACACACGTTGAGCAACCAAACTAGCATATTTATCTGCATCATCAGGAGCCATATACTCTATATCATGAGCATCATCATGAGCACCCTGTTCCTCATGAGCAATGAGAACTAAAGTCTCCTCATCATAGTCACTCGCTGACTCATACCACCATCCGCCGTAATAATCATCACACGCTTGGAGGGACAGTCTTTTGCGAAGTGACCTCCACCTTGGCACCTGCGACATTTAATATCACGATCTCGTGTTTGCCCTGTGGAAGCCATGGATGAAGAAGAACTCGCCGCTGGACCACTCTGTGCACCCTTGAATGGTGGCGCTGGCTGTTTTGGTGGCTCCCTGTAAGAATGAGCGGCTGAAGTAGATGGTGGTGCAGCAGGACGTGTGGATGTAGAAGGTCCACGCGATGTCCATGATGTATTTCGTCCTGCAGAAAAGTTAGGTCTCGTAGCGGCCTGTCGATCCTGCACTTTACATTCAGCTTTACAAGCAAGATGAAACAAACGAGTAATAGTAGCAAAGTTCTTGTATTCTAGAATAGTTTGTATCTCCCTGTTTAAACCACCCATAAAACGTGCAAGCATAGCTTCATTATCCTCTACTAGGCCACATCTAATCAATCCAGTTTGTAATTCTTGATAATATTCCTCTACAGAATTTTTGCCTTGTCTCAAACGCTGTAATTTTTGTAGCAATTCACGTTGATAATAAGGAGGAATCCAGCGAGTACGCATAGCATCTTTTAAAGCAGCCCAAGTAGTTGGAATATTATTAGTACGCAATCTACAATGTTCAGACCACCAAATAGATGCAAACCCCGTGAATTCACAAACAGCAGCAGTAACACGTCTATTCTCAGGATATTGTAAACATGTAAAGCGTTGTTTAGTTTCTAACTCCCAAGTAAGATAAGCATCAGGAATATATCTACCCTCAAACGGCTTAAGATTCAATTTAAGTTTAGGCACATGTTCATCATCGCGTACCTGAGGGGTTGGTTGGTGTCGACCGTGGCGAATGTTGGGACGTGGACGTCCAGCTGGCTGCTCATAGGCCGCTTCCTGTTCCACCTCCTCCTCGTAATCACCCTCGTAGTTGTCGTCCTGGCCGAGTCAGAAGCAGCAACAGTAGCAGCAACTGCAGCACCAGCAGGAGCACCAGCAGCTTGTCTGCCCGGAAACAGAATACGTCGTGCACGTCGTGGTGGCGGTGGCTGTGCTGGAGCGGCCGCAGGCTGTGCAGGTAGGCGTGCGAGCAACTCAGTAAACTTGGCATCGAGCTTGGTGTCGATCATCTTCTCCACACCATCAATCGCCTCTATAAATCTGTTCTCGATGTCATTCACCTGTTCAGACATCATTTGTGCAAATTTATCATGGAACGCTTTGTTTGTCATATTCTCCCAATCAAGTGCATCCCGCGCCACTTCATCATGGGATCCTGGCATGGTTAGCAGAAATAGAAAACACACAGAAATATGATCCTACTTGTACTAATGGGATGTGGGGTGGTGGAAAGCACAAATCCGTCAAGCTTTTCCTTCGTTCTTACCGATTCTTACCTAGCAGCAGGTGGTGATGTACAACCAACGGGTCAAAACTCTCAGAGATGTGGTAGAGCGATGGCCAGGAGGTGTCAACCGCACGAAGTAGAATATATGTGGAGCTGTAGGTAGGCTTGACAAATATGGTAGCAAAAAGATCAACAGTAATCAAAACAGAGATACAAAGCTGAATAAACACTCAACGTCGGTACTGTGCTGATCCTAGGCTAGACCGTACTAGAGACGCGAGCCTAAAACACCAACGAAAGCACGACGCGGCACGTAAACAACTGAGAAGCACTCTCTGAATTTTTTTTTCTCTTTTTTTTTGCGATGCGGGACTGCGGTGGCTGAAAAAGTGCGAAAAAATCACTATGGTAGCGAACGTCTCAAAATGAGTTTCTGGACCTAAGGAAGGTATGGGCACGAAATTTTTTCACCCCTGAAATTTTTGGCCTAAAAACTGCTCTGGAAAGCGTGCCAGACTATTCTCAAATTTTTTTATTTTTTTGGAAATCACCCCCTTCTACGTACGACGAAAGATTGGTGAAATCCGACTCTAATCAACTCAACTATTCTGGCTACGGAAAGATCACAAACCGAACAGTGATGGAACTTAACTCGGATCAGTAGGTTGTGGTGGTGTGTATGGACTCGGCTTGGCGGAACGTGGTGGTGTATCTGGACTCGGATTGGCGGAACGTGGTGGTGTACTACTGTGCGGCGGCGGCGTGACAAAACTGTGATCAGAACTCGAAACTCTAAGGTAACTTAGACGCTAAGATCAGCAACTCGACACAACGATGCAACCGCAAATTCAACAATGCAAACTACTGTAAAGAAAAACTGGACAAAGGCTCGGACTGTTTTGGGACGTGATGATCTAACCCTAAATTTTTTTTTTGGCTTTTTCGTGGACTGTAGGTATGAAGAACAGAAGTAATCTAGACTACGAAAAACTGGTAAATCTCACGGATCAACCTGGAAATCTGATACCACTTGATAGAGGCGAAGGTGTCCCGATGTTTCGATGAGAGGATGGAGATCAATTTTGGTGGAGTAGACTTTCACGACCCGACTACGAACGTGCGAAGACGTTGCGCCTTAGATATCGATAAACCAACTCCGAGAGGTTATTGATCCCGCGGATGCACGATCAACCTGACCACGAAGGTCAATTCCTGCAAGCAATCGAAGAACAAGCAAGAACTAAGAATTGCAATCTGGATATTGCGAATATAAGATGAAAGATTAACAGAAGTTGGGGTTCCAATGCGGTCTTGGCCTGGTCGGATGACACAAACGAAGAGCTCGAAGTTGCGGCTATGGCTAACTTAAATCTAATTAAACCCAAGTCTAAACGACGCCCTAAGGGCTGTATATATGGGGGAACAGAGGGGAATTTCGTGGCCCCTTGGAGGTGGGGTCCGAAAACAACCCTAACTCGGTTTCCCCACACATACGGACTCTAAAAACAGCCTATAATGTGGTATTTCGAAATTACATGGGCCCAGCCCAATATTAAGGTGACGCAGCACCTATAATTGCCCTTGGACGAAAATAATGAAGTGACATCTCGCGTATTTCGTCCAAGACTTCATGCGTGCCTTATGGTGGCTTCAAAGTGTGATATTCACCACTGGAAGCTCCACTGTACTTTCCCGCGCGCGCACCTTCTTCTTCATGCTTGATCCCGCTCCAATGACCATCCTTCTTGTCCATGCTAGGTCCTTCATTCATAAGCAAAACAAAAGTATCTAATTTAGGCAGCATCATATGTTCATGAACAATAGAAGGATTCACAAGAAACGAAAGTACTTGATAATTTAGTTGACGTGCACGTGCTCTAGTAACTGGTCCAGTATGTGTAGTTGGTGAGGATATGGGTGTAACATTAGTAGGGATGTCCTCATCATTTTCTTTCGTTCTTACCGATTCTTACCTAGCAGCAGGTGGCGATGTACAACCAACGGCTCAAAACTCTCAGAGATGTGGCAGAGCGATGGCCAGGAGGTGTCAAAACGCACGATGTAGAATATATGTGGAGCTGTAGGAAGGCTGACAGGTATGGTAGCAAAAAGCTCAACAATAATCAAGACAGAGATGCAAAGCTGAATAAACACTCAACGTCGGTACTGTGCTGATCCTAGGCTAGACCGTACTAGAGACGCGAGCCTAAAACACCAACGAAAGCACGGCGCGGCACGTAAACAACTGAGAAGCACACTCTGAAAAAAAAATTCGCTCTTTTTTTTTTGCTTTTTTTTGCGATGCGGGACTTCGGTGGCTGAAAAAGTGCGAAAAAATCACTATGGTGGCGAACGTCTCAAAAAGTGTTTCTGGACCTAAGGAAGGTATGGGCACGAAATTTTTTTACCTCTGAAATTTTTGGCCTAAAAACTGCTCCGAAAAGCGTGCCCCCTTCTACGCACGACAAAAGATTGGTGAAATCCGACACTAATGAACTCAAAACTATTCTGGCTACGGAGATATCTCAAACCGAACGGGTGATGGAACTCAACTCGGATTGGTAGGTCGTGGTGGTGTATATGGACTCGGCTTGACGGAACGTGGTGGTGTTTCTGGACTCGGATTGGTGGCAGCAGACGGATGGAACTAGTGCGGCGGCGTGACAAACTGTGATCAGAACTCAAAACTCTAAGGACCTAGACGCTAAGATCAGCAACTCGACACAACGATGCAACCGCAAATTCAACAAAGCAAACTACTATAAAGAAAACTGGACAAAGGCTCGGACAGTTTTGGGACGTGATGATCTAACCCTAATTCTTTTTGGCTTTTTCGTGGACTGTAGGTATGAAGAACAGAACCAATCTAGACTACGAAAAACTGGTAAATCTCACCGATCAACCTGGAAATCTGATACCACTTGATAGAGGCGAAGGTGTCCCTCTGTTCCCCCATATATACAACCCTTAGGGCGTCGTTTAGACTTGGGTTTTGATTAGATTTAAGTTAGCCATAGGAGCAACTTCGAGTTCTTCGTTTGTGTCGTCCGACCAGGCCAAGACCGCATTGGAACCCCAACTTTCGTCAATCATTCATCTTATATTCTCAATATCCAGATTGCAATTCTTAGTTCTTGCTTGTTCTTTCGATTGCTTGCAGGAATTGACCTTCGTGGTCAGGTTGATCGTGCATCCGCGGGATCAATAACCTCTCGGAGTTGGTTTAGCGATCGCTAAGGCGCAACGTCTTCGCACGTTCGTAGTCGGGTCGTGAAAGTCGTCTCCACCATAATCGATCTCCACCATCTCATCGAAAAGATCGGGACACCTTCGCCTCTATCCCTTTTGGCCCAAGAGAAGATAGAAACCAAGTCTCTCACGTCATGGACTCAGATTCGGACTCCAGAGATATGCCCAACTTCAAAAAGCTGCCGTTTTTACATACGAACTCCAAATTGGGTGATTCTTTTTGCTGGTGATAGCTTATCTCGTGTAGTTTCCAACCCAACTGTTTTAACCTTCAAATTCTTTCTGAGCGTGGAGATATTGCGAAAACGGTGTGACCCAACAGCAGAATCCGAGTCAAAGTCTAACTCAATAGGTGTTGCATCACCTCCACATGGGCCCAAGTGCCTTGTACGACCTAGGTTTAGTTTTAGGACTCCTTGGGACGTCCTTCCACCCCCTTGGCCTCCACCCTTTAGTCCTATATAAGTAGATCAATCCTAGGGTTTTCTTTGGATTTCTTTTAGTTAAAAAGACTGCATAGCTAATTGCCGCATCTTCGTCTACTCGGTTTGTGTCCAACGACCAAATCAAGACCTCTTTTGGAATCCCAACTTTATTCATACTTCATCTACATATTCGCAATATTCAGATTGCTTTATCATAGTTCTTGCTTGTTCTTCGATTGCTTGCAGGCACTAGACCTTCGTGGCCAGGTTGATCGTGCTCCGACGTGGTCAATAACCTCCGGAGACTGGTTTAGCGATTGCTAAGGCGCGACGTTGTTGCACGTTCGTAGTCGGATCGTCAGAGTCGTCTCCACCAAATCGTCCAAATTTCATGCGAATTTGATGGTATCCACTACGCATATCAACTTTGGAAAACATGGTAGAGCCATTAATTCATCAAGCATATCATCTAACCTAGGAATAGGATGACGATAACGAATAGTAATATTATTAATGGCTCTACAATCAACACACATACGCCATGTTCCATCCTTTTTTGGCACTAATATAACAGGAACAACACAAGGACTAAGGGATTCGCGTATATAACCTTTGTCGAGTAGCTCTTGCACTTGACGCTAAATCTCCTTCGTCTCCTCAGGATTGGTACGGTATGGCGCACGGTTGGGCAGCGAAGCACCGGGAATTAAGTCAATCTGATGCTCAATCCCTCGAATAGGTGGTAATCCCGGTGGTACGTCTTGGGGAAAGACGTCTATAAACTCTGGCAAAAGGTCAGTGACAACAGGAGGCAAAGAAGGAGGCAATTCCTCAAATGAAAACAAAGCTTCTTTGCACACAAAAGCATAGCACACATATTGACTAACATCCAAATCCGAAATATCAACCTTAGTAGCAAGCAAAGTTGGACTAGTCAATTTAATTTCATTAGAAACAGCAGAAGAATATTTGCTATTAGTCTTATGTTGTTGCTCAAATTCTTTAGCTGCTATCTCATTTTCACTCTTATTTTTCTCCTGTTTAGCTTTACTAGCTCTAGCAAGATCATCTTTCACAATTTGTTCAGGAGACATAGGGAGTAAAGCAATATTTTTATCCTGATGAACGAGAGTAAACTGATTTGTCCTACCATGGTGTACAACATTCCTATCAAATTGCCATGGTCTACCAAGTAAAAGAGAGCATGCTTGCATCGGTACCACATCACAATCAACATAATCAGCATATGCAGCAATGCTAAAGTGCACACGAACAAAACGCGTTACCTTAATCTTACCACTATTGTTAAACCACTGAATATAGTGCGGATGAGGGTATGGTCTTGTGGTGAGAGATAGCTTCTCCACCATCTCCATGCTAGCCAAGTTGTTGCAACTCCCTCCGTCAATAATGATGCGCACCGAACGTTCTTTCACCACTCCCTTTGTGTGCAACAAATTATGCCTCTGGTTTTGCTCGGCCTTCGTGACCTGCACACTTAACACACGTCGAGCAACCAAACTAGCATATTTATCCGCATCATCAGGAGCCATATACTCTATATCATGAGCATCATCATGGGCACCCTGTTCCTCATTAGCAATGAGAACTAAAGTCTCCTCATCATAGTCACTCGCTGACTCATACCCACCATCCGCCGTAATAATCATCACACGCTTGGAGGGACAGTCTTTTGCGAAGTGACCTCCACCTTGACACCTGTGACATTTAATATCACGATCTCATGTTTGCCTTGTGGAAGCCATGGATGAAGAAGAACTCGCCGCTGGACCACTCTGTGCACCCTTGAGTGGTGGCGCTGGATGTTTTGGTGGCTCCGTGTATAAATGAGCGGCTGAAGTAGATGGTGGCGCAGCAGGACGTGTGGATGTAGAAGGTCCATGCGATGTCCATGATGTAGTTCGTCCTGCAGAAAAGTTAGATCTCGGAGCGGCCTGTCGATCCTGCACTTCACGTTCAGCTTTACAAGCAAGATGAAACAAACGAGTGATAGTAGCATAGTCCTTGTATTCTAGAATAGTTTGTATCTCCTTGTTTAAGCCACCCATAAAACGTGCACGCATAGCTTCATTATCCTCTACTAGGCCACATCTAATCAATCCAGTTTGTAATTCCTGATAATATTCCTCTACATAATTTTTTCCCTGTCTCAAACGCTGTAATTTTTGTAGCAATTCATGTTGATAATAAGGAGGAACCCAACGATTACGCATAGCATCTTTTAAAGTAGCCCAAGTAGTTGGAATATTATTAGCATGTAATCTACAATGTTCAGACCACCAAATAGATGCAAACCCCGTGAATTCACAAACAACAACCGTAACACGTCTATTCTCAGGATATTGTAAACATGTAAAGCGTTATTCAGTTTCTGATAGAGGCGGGGTGTCCCAATCTTTCGATGAGAGATAACTATCGATTTGTGGAATCGACTTTGACGATCCGACTCCAAACGTGCAACGACGTTGCGCCTTAGCAATCGCTAAACCAATCTCCTGGAGGTTACCGACGATGCCGGAAGCACGATCAGCCTGACTACGAAGGTCTATTCCTGCAAGCAATCGAAGAACGAGCAAGAATATGATAAAAGCAATCTGATATTGCGAATATAGATGAAGTGTTTATAAAGGTGGGATTCTGAAAGCGGTCTTGATCTGGTCGTTGGACACAAACCGAGTACACGAAGTTGCAATGATGGCTAACTTTTAAGTAAACAAAATCCAAAGAAAACCCTAGGGGTTGATCTACTTATATAGGACTAAAGGGTGGAGGCCAAGGGGGTGGAAGGACGTCCCAAGGAGTCCTAAAACTAAACCTGGGTTGTACAAGGCACTTGGGCCCACGTGGAGGTGATGCAACACCTATTGACTTGGACTTTGACTCGGATTCTGCTGCTAGGTCGCACCGTCGCAATATATCCACGCTCAGAAGGAATTTGAAGGTGAAACCAATTGGGTTGGAAACTACACGAGATAAGCTATCACCGGCAAAAAGAATCACCCAAGTTGGAGTTCGTATGTAGAAACGGTGGTTGTTTGAAGTTGGGAATATCTCTGCACTCTGAATCTGAGTCCATGACGTGAAAGAATTGGTCTCTATCTTCTCTTGGGCCAAAAGTGACGTGAAATAACTTCTTGTACAGCACACAATCATGCCCCTTTGTATTGACTTCATTTCTTGATCAAATATAGAGGAATTAATGGTCATATCCATGATAGTGATGTCCTCATCATCTTCATGCTTGAACATGCTTCAATGCTCATCCTTCTTGTCCATGCTAGGTCCTTCATTTGTCAGCAACAGAAATATATCGACGTTAGGCAGCATCATATTCACATGAACATTAGAAACATTACCAAGAAACGAAAGTACCTGATAATTTAATTGGTGTGCACGATCTCTAGTAATTGGTCCAGTAGGTATTTTAGCAGGGATGATAGGTGTAACTATGGTAACCATGTCCTCATCATCCTCCCCTTCTTGAAAACAAAGCCGTCCTCGGCGTTTCTTAATCTGAAATGTGGCTAACAAAATAGACAAGGTGTACATGTTGTATATATATATATGTCATCCATTCTTACTTCCCTTAGTTTTTGGACATGTAACACATTTATATATGAGTAACTTTTGTATGTCGTGAAATATAAAGATATATGATCATCACAATACGTAAACGACATGAAAGTATTGCAACTCAGTTTGCATATATAAGTGAAGCTCTTATTCATATCTAAAGATGTACAATGCTCAACATTAAACCATCCCAACACCGGTGAATAAGCGATAAATTTTTTTAAGGACATGCTACAACAGGCTTAACTAAGCAGTTATGCAACAAGTCATTCGACGTAGTATCATCACCAAGATTAGAGGTCATATCAAAATGATTAAGCATTGGCAGTTTCATAATAGTAACATGATTATCTAGAATGGATGGTGTGCTCAAATCAACAGGTAACTCAACACATGATTTATTCAACTCTACTATGCATGCATCATCCTCATGTGAAGTTATGTCATCAATACCTTTGTTGTTACCTTGTTGCAACGACTCCGATGATGTAGGTACGGATGATGGCAAGGTCATAGAGACTGGAGGAGATATCACGCTCACAATAGGACTCTTGGTCGTCGTAGAAGGTGCAACAGTGAAGGAGACAATCGATGGTGGTGAACATGGTCTGGAATAGTAGTCGTCGTAGTCGCCCAAAGCATCCTCCTGTATTTGTCTCTCAAAGGTATAAGCACGAACATACATACCAATAATGCAACGAGGAATATAATGAAATCGTGCACGAATATCATTGCTCAAACCATGAAAAATATATATTCTTCCTATCATCCTCGGATTCTTCCATGTCACACTTATGCATATAAGATTTAAACTCTGGATAGTAAGCATGAACAGTGTTGCTTCCTTGTTTTAATTGTTCTAATTTACGAAGCAATTCACGACGATAATAAGGAGGAAAAAATTTATGTCTCATTATTGCTTTCAAATCTTTCCAAATTATAGGTTTATACACACTCCACCAAATGGAAGCAAAACCAGTAAATGCGCGAGTGGTAGCTCGTACTCTCTCAAGTTCAGAAAAATCATTACTCGCAAAATTTTCTTCTAGTTCAAGCTCCCAATCAAGATAAACAACAGGATTAAATCTACCCTCAAAATATGGCAAAGAAATAACCTGTCCATATGCTTCTTTGTGTGGGCGCATCGCTCGTGGTGGTGAACATGTCTCCGTCGGCCAAGAACTTGTAACTCCGGAACCTGTCATTGTTAGTAGAAACAAGAAACAAATAAAATGTTCCTATGAACTACTAGGATGTGGTGGAAAAGCGCTCACATGAAAGAAAATATCAGTGTCTTACAAGTTCTTACCATGCGGGAGGTGGTGATCGGCAACCGGCGGTGTCAAATAACTCCAAAGATTGAGTAGAGCGATTGCCAGGTGAACATACATATACACAATGTAGAAATATGTGCTTGGAAGGCTTTAATATGGTGGAAAAAATATCAGCAATAATCAATTCAGAGATGAAAAATTGAATTAACGCTCAACAACGATACTGTGCTGGTCCTAGTCTAAACCGGACTAGAGACGCGAGCCTAGAACACTAATGAGGTCACGGCGTAGCACAACTAGCAGCAATGAATGATATTAAGTAGCTCTGGATAGCAAGATATAAGTGAAGATCGTCAAGAGAGTAAAGATAATAGTGAAAATAGGCTCCAAATCAAGATACACCAATACTCTCGGTACAACTTTCCTCTGAAATATATTTGCTATTTTTTTGATATTTTTTCTCCAATAGGGCTCTGACTTAAGCTTTCCGATGCAATAAGAATTACTCAATTTGGAGGTCGGATGAGGTGTCAAAATTTTTGAGAATCAGCCCGAAATCTGCCAAAAAGTGTGTTCAGAAACTTTAGAGGTCAAAAAGTCCGTCTTAGAAGCCGATCTGGAGTTTCAAATAACACACTAGCTCCAGAACTATTTAGAAGAGGCTCGGAAATATCTTTAATTTAAGTACTCGCGGAGCCAAAACGGACTTCGGATGACAAAGTTATGCCCGTTTTACTGGACACTGCTCAAAACTGATTCCGACGAGATTTCAAATACGAGTTCAACTAGAGATAGATCCGAAAATTTTCTTCTTTTTTCTCTTTCTTCCTTTTTTCTTTCTTTTTCTTTTCTTTTTCTCACTTTTTCTATGCTGGATGGTAGAAGTAGGCAGCGGATGGGATGATGGTGCAGCGGCGGCGGTGACTAATGTGAACAGAACTCGACACTCTAAAGGACTAGATACTAAGACCAGCAACTGAACACGACGATGCAACCGATAATTCAATAAATTAAAGAACCGAAAAGAAAATTGCGAAGGCTCAGATTGGTTTGGATATGATGATATAATCCTATTTTTATGGGTTTTTTGTGTGGATGATAGGTGATAAACAAAAAACAGATCTAATATATGGATGTGGAATTCTCACTGAGCAATCTGAAAGCTGATACCACTTGATAGAGGCGGGGTGTCCCGATCTTTCAATGAGATATAACTATCGATTTGTGGAATCGACTTTGACGATCCGACTACAAACGTGCAACGACGTTGCGCCTTAGCAATCGCTAAACCAATCTCCTGGAGGTTACCGACGATGCCGGAAGCACGATCAGCCTGACCACGAAGGTCTATTCCTGCAAGCAATCGAAGAACGAGCAAGAATATGATAAAAGCAATCTGATATTGCGAATATAGATGAAGTGTTTATAAAGGTGGGATTCTGAAAGCGGTCTTGATCTGGTCGTTGGACACAAACCGAGTACACGAAGTTGCAATGATGGCTAACTTTTAAGTAAACAAAATCCAAAGAAAATCCTAGGGGTTGATCTACTTATGGAGGACTAAAGGGTGGAGGCCAAGGGGGTGGAAGGACGTCCCAAGGAGTCCTAAAACTAAACCTAGGTCGTACAAGGCACTTGGGCCCACGTGGAGGTGATGCAACACCTATTGACTTGGACTTTGACTCGGATTCTGCTGCTCGGTCGCACCGTTTTCGCAATATCTCCACGCTCAGAAGGAATTTGAAGGCGAAACCAATTGGATTGGAAACTACACGAGATAAGCTATCACCAGCAAAAAGAATTACCCAATTTGGTGTTCGTATGTAGAAATGGCGGCTATTTGAAGTTGGGAATATCTCTGCAGTCCGAATCTGAGTCCATGACGTGAAAGAATTGGTCTTTATCTTCTCTTGGGCCAAAAGTGACGTGAAATAACTTATTGTACAGCACACAATCATGCCCCTTTGTATTGACTTCCTTTCTTGATCGAATATAGAGGAATTAATGGTCATATCCATGATAGTGATGTCCTCATATCTTCATGCTTGAACATGCTCCAATGCTCATCCTTCCTGTCCATGCTAAGTCCTTCATTTGTCAGCAACAGAAATATATCGACGTTAGGTAGCATAATATTCACATGAACATTAGAAGCATTACCAAGAAACGAAAGTACCTGATAATTTAATTGGTGTGCACGATCTCTAGTAATTGGTCCAGTAGGTATTTTAGTAGGGGTTATGGGTGTAACTATGGTAGCCATGTCCTCATCAGTTTCTAACTCCCAAGTAAGATAAGCATCAGGAATATATCTACCCTCAAAAGGTTTAAGATTCAGTTTCAGTTTAGGCACATGTTCATCATCACGTACCTGAGGGTGTGGCGGGTGTCGACCTTGTCGAATGTTGGTACGTGGACGTCCAGCTTGTTGTTCATAGGGCGCTGCCTGTTCCACCTCATCCTCGTATTCACCCTCGTAGTCATCATATTGGCCGACGTCAGAAGCAGCAGCAGCAGCAGCAACTGCAGCGGCAGGAGCACCAATACCAGCAGCTTGTCCGCCCGGAAACAGAATACGTCGTGCATGTCGTGGTGGCGGTGGCTGTGCCGGAGCGGCAGCAGGCTGTGTAGGTAGGCGTGCGATCAACACAGTAAACTTGGCGTCGAGCTTGGTGTCAATCATCTTCTCCACGCCATCAATCGCCTCTGTAAATCTGTTCTCGATGTCATTCACCTGTTCAGACATCATTTGTGCAAATTTATCATGTAGCTCCTTGTTTGTCATGTTCATCCATTCGGGCGCGTCCTGCGCCACTTCCTCATGTGACCCTGGCATGGTTAGCAGAAATAGAAAACACACAGAAATATGATCCTACTTCTACTAATGGGATGTGGGGGTGGTGGAAAGCACAAATCCGTCAAGATTTTCTTTCGTTCTTACCGGTTCTTACCTAGCAGCAGGTGGTGATGTACAACCAACGGGTCAAAACTCTCAGAGATGTGGTAGAGCGATGGCCAGGAGGTGTCAAAACGCACGATGTAGAATATATGTGGAGCTGTAGGAAGGCTGACAAGTATGGTAGCAAAAGCTCAACAGTAATCAAGACAGAGATGCAAAGCTGAATAAACACTCAACGTCGGTACTGTGCTGATCCTAGGCTAGACCGTACTAGAGATGCGAGCCTAAAACACCAACGAAAGCACGGCGCGTCACGTAAACAATTGACAAGCACACTGATGAGGACATCCCTACTAATGTTACACCCATATCCTCACAAACTACACATATTGGACCAGTTACTAGAGCACGCGCACGTCAACTAAATTATCAGGTACTTTCGTTTCTTGCGAATCCTTCTAATGTTCATGAACATATGATGCTGCCTAAATTAGACACTTTTGTTTTGCTTATGAATGAAGGACCTAGCATGGACAAGAAGGATGGTCATTGGAGCGGAATCAAGCATGGAGAAGAAGGTGCGCGCGCGGGAAAGGACAATGGAGCTTCCAGTGGTGATTTTCGCACTTTGAAGCCACCATAAGGTGCGCATGAAGTCTTGGACGAAATACACGAGATGCCACTTCATTATTTTCGTCCAAGGGCAATTATAGGTGCTGCGTCACCTTAATATTGGGCTGGGCCCATGTAATTTCGAAATACCACATTATATGCTGATGAGGACATCTCTACGAATGTTACACCCACATCTTCACCAACTACACATACTGGACCAGTTACTAGAGCACGTGCACGTCAACTAAATTATCAGGTACTTTCGTTTCTTGCGAATCCTTCTAATGTTCATGAACATATGATGCTGCCTAAATTAGATACTTTTGTTTTGCTTATGAATGAAGGACCTAGCATGGACAAGAAGGACGGCCATTGGAGCGGGATCAAGCATGGAGAAGAAGGTGCGTGCGCGGGAGAGAACAATGGAGCTTCCAGTGGGGATTTTCGCACTTTGAAGCCACCATAAGGCATGCATGAAGGCTTGGACGAAATACACGAGATGCCACTTCATTATTTTCGTCCAAGAGCAAGTATAGGTGCTGCGTCACCTTAATATTGGGCTGGGCCCATGTAATTTCGAAATACCACATTATAGGCTGTTTTTAGAGTCCGTATGTGTGGGGAAACCGAGTTAGGGTTGTTTTCGGACCCCACCTCCAAGGGGCCACGAAATTCCCCTCTGTTCCCCCATATATACAGCCCTTAGGGCGTCGTTTAGACTTGGGTTTTAATTAGATATAAGTTAGCCATAGCCGCAACTTCGAGCTCTTCGTTTGTGTCATCCGACCAGGCCAAGACCTCATTGGAACCCCAACTTTCGTAATCATTCATCTTATATTCGCAATATCCAGATTGCAATTCTTAGTTCTTGCTTGTTCTTCGATTGCTTGCAGGAATTAGACCCTCGTGGTCAGGTTGATCGTGCATCCGCGGGATCAATAACCTCTCGGAGTTGGTTTAGCGATCGCTAAGGCGCAACGTCTTCGCACGTTCGTAGTCGGATCGTGAAAGTCGTCTCCACCATAATCGATCTCCACCATCTCATCGAAACATCGGGACACCTTCGCACGTGAGAGTCTGGCACGCTTTTCAGAGCAGTTTTTAGGCCAAAATTTTCAGGGGTAAAAAAATTCCGTGCCCATCCGTTCCTTAGGTCCCGAAACTCGTTTTGAGACGTTCGCCACCATAGTGATTTTTTCCCACTTTTTCAGCCACCGCAGTCCCGCATCGCAAAAAAAAAAAAAAGAGCAAAAAAAAAAATGAGAGAATTTTTTTTTTCAGAGTGTGCTTCACAGTTGTTACGTGCCGCGCCGTGCTTTCGTTGGTGTTTTAGGCTCGTGCCTCTAGTACGGTCTAGCCTAGGATCAGCACAGTACCGACGTTGAGTGTTTATTCAGCTTTGCATCTCTGTTTTGATTACTGTTGATCTTTTTGCTACCATATTTGTCAAGCCTACCTACAGCTCCACATATATCCTACATCGTGCGTTTTTGACACCTCCTGGCCATCGCTCTACCATATCTCTGAGAGTTTTGACCCGTTGGTTGTACATCACCACCTGCTGCTAGGTAAGAATCGGTAAGAACGTAAGAACAGCTTGACGGATTTGTGCTTTCCACCACCCCACATCCATCCCATTAGTAGAAGTAGGATCATATTCCTGTGTGTTTTCTATTTCTGCTAACCATGCCAGGATCACATGATGAAGTGGCGCGGGATGCACCCGATTGGGAGAACATGACAAACAAGGAGCTACATGATAAATTTGCACGTATGATGTCTCAACAGGTGCAGGACATCGAGACCAGATTTACAGAGGCGATTGATGGCGTGGAGAAGATGATCGACACCAAGCTCGACGCCAAGTTTACTGAGTTGATCGCACGCCTACCTTCAGCACAGCCACAGCCACAGCCACCGCCACTACCACGTGCACGACGTATTCTGTTTCCGCGAGGACAAGCTGCTGGTATTGGTGCTCCTCCTGCTGCTGCAGTTGCTGCTACTGCTGCTGCTGCTGCTTCTGACGTCGGCCTGGACGACAACTACGAGGGTGATTACGAGGAGGAGGTGGAACAGGAAGCGGCCTATGAGCAGCCAGCTGGACGTCCACGTCCCAACATTCGCCACGGTCGACACCAACCACCCCCTCAGGTACGCGATGATGAACATGTGCCTAAACTTAAATTGAATCTTAAGCCGTTTGAGGGTAGATATATTCCTGATGCTTATCTTACTTGGTAGTTAGAAACTGAACAACGTTTTACATGTTTACAATATCCTGAGAATAGACGTGTTACTGCTGCTGTTTGTGAATTCACGGGCTTTGCATCTATTTGGTGGTCTGAACATTGTAGATTGCATGCTAATAATATTCCAACTACTTGGGCTGCTTTAAAAGATGCTATGCGTACTCGCTGGGTTCCTCCTTATTATCAACGTGAATTGTTACAAAAATTACAGCGTTTGAGACAAGGAAAAAATTCGGTAGAGGAATATTATCAAGAATTACAAACTGGATTGATTAGATGTGGCCTAGTAGAGGATAATGAAGCTATGCTTGCACGTTTTATGGGTGGCTTAAACAGGGAGATACAAACTATTCTAGAATACAAGGACTTTGCTACTATCACTCGTTTGTTTCATCTTGCTTGTAAAGCTGAACGTGAAGTGCAGGATCGACAGGCCGCTACGAGACCTAACTTTTCTGCAGGACGAAATACATCATGGACATCGCGTGGAGCTTCTACATCCACACGTCCTGCTGCGCCACCATCTACTTCAGCCGCTCATTCTTACAGGGAGCCACCAAAACAGCCAGCGCCACCATTCAAGGGTGCACAGAGTGGTCCAGCGGCGAGTTCTTCTTCATCCATGGCGTCCACAGGGCAAACACGAGATCGTGATATTAAATGTCGCAGGTGCCAAGGTGGAGGTCACTTCGCAAAAGACTGTCCCTCCAAGCGTGTGATGACTATTACGGCGGATGGTGGGTATGAGTCAGCGAGTGACTATGATGAGGAGACTCTAGTTCTCATTGCTCATGAGGAACAGGGTGCCCATGATGATGCTCATGATATAGAGTATATGACTCCTGATGATGCAGATAAATATGCTAGTTTGGTTGCTCAACGTGTGTTAAGTGTGCAGGTATCGAAGGCCGAGCAAAACCAGAGGCATAATTTGTTCCACACAAAGGGAGTGGTGAAAGAACGTTCGGTTCGCATCATCATTGACGGAGGGAGTTGCAACAACTTGGCGAGCATGGAGTTGGTGGAGAAGCTATCTCTCACCACAAGACCACACCCCCATCCGTACTATATTCAGTGGTTTAACAATAGTGGTAAGATTAAGGTAACGCGTTCTGTTCGTGTGCACTTTAGCATTGCTGCATATGCTGATTATGTTGATTGAGATGTGGTACCCATGCAAGCATGCTCTCTTTTACTTGGTAGACCATGGCAATTTGATAGGAATGTTGTACACCATGGTAGGACAAATCAGTTTACTCTGGTTCATCAGGATAAAACTATTGCTTTACTTCCTATGTCTCCTGAACAAATTGTGAAAGATGATCTTGCTAGTAAAGCTAAACAGGAGAAAAATAAGAGTGAAAATGAGATAGCAGCCAAAGAATTTGAGCAACAACATAAGACTAATAGCAAATCTTCTTCTGCTGTTTCTAATGAAATTAAATTGACTAGTCCAACTTTGCTTGCTACTAAAGTTGATATTTCAGATTTGGATGTTAGTCAATATGTGTGCTATGCTTTTGTGTGCAAAGAAGCTTTGTTTTCATTTGAGGAATTGCCTCCTTCTTTGCCTCCTGTTGTCACTGACCTTTTGCAGGAGTTTATTGACGTCTTTCCACAAGACGTACCACCGGGATTACCACCTATTCGAGGGATTGAGCATCAGATTGACTTAATTCCCGGTGCTTCACTGCCCAACCGTGCGCCATACCATACCAATCCGGAGGAGACAAAGGAGATTCAGCGTCAAGTACAAGAGCGACTCGACAAAGGTTACATACGTGAATCCCTTAGTCCTTGTGCTGTTCCTGTTATATTAGTGCCTAAAAAGGATGGAACTTGGCGTATGTGTGTTGATTGTAGAGCCAGTAATAATATTACTATTCGTTATCGTCATCCTATTCCTAGGTTAGATGATATGCTTGATGAATTAAGTGGCTCTACCATGTTTTCCAAAGTTGATTTGCGTAGTGGATACCATCAAATTCGCATGAAATTAGGAGATGAATGGAAAACGGCATTTAAAACTAAGTTTGGATTATATGAGTGGTTAGTCATGCCTTTTGGGTTAACTAATGCACCTAGCACTTTCATGAGATTAATGAACGAGGTTTTACGTGCTTTCATTGGACGATTTGTGGTAGTCTATTTTGATGATATACTGATTTATAGCAAATCTTTGGAGGAACATTTGGATCATTTACGTGCTGTTTTTATTGCTCTACGTAATGCACGTTTGTTTGGTAACCTTGGGAAGTGCACCTTTTGCACCGACCGAGTATCGTTTCTTGGCTATGTTGTTACTCCGCAGGGAATTGAAGTTGATAAAGCCAAGATCGAGGCGATTGAGAGTTGGCCGCAGCCCAAAACGGTCACACAAGTGAGGAGTTTTCTTGGACTCGCTGGATTCTATAGGCGTTTTGTGAGAGATTTCAGCACCATTGCTGCACCTCTCAATGAGCTTACACGCAAGGATGTGCCTTTTACTTGGGGTACCGCACAGGAAGAAGCCTTCGCGGTATTGAAAGATAAGTTAACACATGCTCCTTTGCTCCAACTTCCTGATTTTAATAAGACTTTTGAGCTTGAATGCGATGCTAGTGGGATTGGTTTGGGAGGTGTGTTATTACAAGATGCTAAACCTGTTGCATACTTTTCTGAAAAATTCAGTGGGCCTAGTCTGAACTATTCTACTTATGATAAGGAATTATATGCTCTTGTTCGGACATTAGAAACTTGGCAACATTATTTATGGCCCAAAGAATTTGTTATACATTCTGATCATGAATCTTTGAAACACATAAGAAGTCAAGCAAAACTTAATCGTAGACATGCTAAGTGGGTTGAATTTATTGAGACTTTCCCTTATGTCATTAAACACAAGAGGGGGAAAGATAATATTATTGCTGATGCTTTGTCTCGTCGTTATACTATGCTTTCACAACTTGACTTCAAGATATTCATTTTAGAGACAATCAAAGAACAATATGTAAATGATGCAGAATTTAAAGATGTATTGCAGAATTGTAGAGAGGGTAGAACATGGAACAAGTTTGTGCTTAATGATGGATTTGTGTTCTGTTCTAACAAGCTATGCAATCCAGCTAGCTCTATTCGTCTTTTGTTGTTGCGGGAGGCGCATGGAGGAGGATTAATGGGACACTTTGGCGTGAAGAAGACGGAGGACGTACTTGCTACACACTTCTTTTGGCCAATGATGAGACGGGATGTTGAGCGTTTTGTTGCTCGCTGCACTACATGTCAAAAAGCTAAGTCACGACTCAATCCTCATGGTTTATACATGCCTTTACCTGTACCTAGTGTTCCGTGGGAGGACATATCCATGGACTTTGTTTTAGGCTTGCGTCGAACAAAGAAGGGGAGGGATAGCATATTTGTTGTCGTGGATAGATTTTCTAAGATGGCACATTTTATACCATGTCATAAAAGCGATGATGCTGCTAATGTTGCTGATTTATTCTTTCGTGAGATTATTCGCTTACATGGTGTGCCCAATACTATTGTCTCGGATCGTGATACTAAGTTTCTTAGCCATTTTTGGAGATGCTTATGGGCTAAGTTGGGGACTAAACTACTTTTTAGTACTACCTGTCATCCCCAAACTGATGGACAAACTGAAGTAGTCAATAGGACTTTGTCTACTATGCTTAGGGCTGTTTTAAAGAGTAACTTGAAAATGTGGGAAGAATGTTTACCTCATATTGAATTTGCTTATAATCGTTCATTTCATTCTACCACTAAAATGTGCCCTTTTGAGATTGTTTATGGTTTTCTACCTCGTGCGCCTATTGATTTGCTGCCTCTTCCATCTTCGGAGAAGGTTAATTTTGATGCTAAGCAACGTGCTGAATTGATATTAAAAATGCATGAGTTAACTAAAGAAAACATTGAGAAAATGAATGCTAGATACAAGCTTGCTGGTGATAAGGGTAGAAAGCATGTTGTGTTTGAACCAGGAGATCTTGTTTGGTTACATCTACGTAAAGATAGGTTTCCTGATTTGCGCAAGTCTAAGTTAATGCCACGAGCTGATGGTCCCTTTAAGGTTTTACAGAAAATTAATGATAATGCATATAAACTTGAGCTACCTGCAGATTTTGGGGTTAGTCCCACATTTAACATTGCAGATTTGAAACCTTATTTGGGAGAAGATGATGAGCTTCCGTCGAGGACGACTTCAATTCAAGAAGGGGAGGATGATGAGGACATCCCTACTAATGTTACACCCATATCCTCACCAACTACACATACTGGACCAGTTACTAGAGCACGTGCACGTCAACTAAATTATCAGGTACTTTCGTTTCTTGTGAATCCTTCTATTGTTCATGAACATATGATGCTGCCTAAATTAGATACTTTTGTTTTGCTTATGAATGAAGGACCTAGCATGGACAAGAAGGATGGTCATTGGAGCGGGATCAAGCATGGAGAAGAAGGTGCGCGCGCGGGAAAGTACAGTGGAGCTTCCAGTGGTGATTATCACACTTTGAAGCCACCATAAGCCGCGCATGAAGTCTTGGACGAAATACGCGAGATGTCACTTCATTATTTTCGTCCAAGGGCAATTATAGGTGCTGCGTCACCTTAATATTGGGCTGGGCCCATGTAATTTCGAAATACCACATTATAGGCTGTTTTTAGAGTCCGTATGTGTGGGGAAACCGAGTTAGGGTTGTTTTCGGACCCCACCTCCAAGGGGCCACGAAATTCCCCTCTGTTCCCCCATATATACAGCCCTTAGGGCGTCGTTTAGACTTGGGTTTTAATTAGATTTAAGTTAGCCATAACCGCAACTTCGAGTTCTTCGTTTGTGTGGTCCGACCAGGCCAAGACCGCATTGGAACCCCAACTTCTGTTAATCATTCATCTTATATTCGCAATATCCAGATTGCTTTTCTTAGTTCTTGCTTGTTCTTTCGATTGCTTGCAGGAATTAGACCTTCGTGGTCAGGTTGATCGTGCATCCGCGGGATCAATAACCTCTCGGAGTTGGTTTAGCGATCGCTAAGGCGCAACGTCTTCGCACGTTCGTAGTCGGGTCGTGAAAGTCGTCTCCACCATAATCGATCTCCATCCTCTCATCGAAACATCGGGACACCTTCGCCTCTATCAGGAGGTTATTGTGACTGAGAGTCATGTTGCTGAGCCGACTCTTTCAGTGGAGGCAAAGAAAATAGATGATGGAAAACGGCCCACGAGTCAGTCCTTTATGGCGACTCTTAAAAATGCTTCATTTGAAGATTTGTGCTTTGAGTCAATAAGTCGCCTCGGCCAACAACGTGACTTAATCGTTTGTATAAAGCAACATTATGAGGTATGCATATCGTCATGTTATAAGGGATAGCTATATCGATGTAGCCCCCAAGTACCGGGTTATCATACGTGTAGCGACCCAGAGCTTGTATAGTATACAATTTTTCTGAAATAGCGTAGCCCCCAAGTACCTAGTTGTGTACTTGTAATAACCATGGACTTTATTGTCTTATGTAGTGATAGAGGCGAAGGTGTCCTGATGTTTCGATGAGATGGTGGAGATCGATTATGGTGGAGACGACTTTCACGACCTGACTACGAACGTGCGAAGACGTTGCGCCTTAGCGATCGCTAAACCAACTCCGAGAGGTTATTGATCCCGCGGAGGCACTGTCAACCTGACCACAAAGGTCTAATTCCTGCAAGCAATCGACAAGAACAAGCAAGAACTAAGAATTGCAAGCATCAACTATGACAAGGAGATGTCGTCGTTGCCGAGGAAGTACGTACTCGGGTTGCTACACGCGCCGCGCGGTACCAGCAAGGGCTAGGGTCGCTATCACAGCCGCCACGTCTACTCCTGAGAACTTGAGGAAGGCGACCTTGTCCTCCATCGGCTACAGTCCAGGATGGGTCTAAAAAAGTTGTCTTCAAAGTGGGAAGGCACTTATCGGCGAGGGGTTCCGGTTACGGAGGGAACACTATGCACTCCCTCCTGGCACGGATGTCAACAAGACCATCCCCGAGATGAGCGATGTCGTGACCCCGTCGTCCACCAGACCGCTCCCCGATGGGCCGGATCTCCTGGTGCAGCTTATGTGGCATCATCCGGGCACCGTGGATCCCCGGATCCGCGTACTCACCTGGATGGTCGCCGCCACGAAGACACTCGAACCACCATCGTTAGGCGGAAGTAAACTCGCCGGTGTTCCGACGCCCTGGTTTCTCCCATCGACGTTGTCCGGGAGAGGATCCTTGTCGGTGAAAGCGATTACAACAACGTGTGCGTAGCCTTCACCCAAGATCTCCGCAGCGTCCAGTGGCCCAAGAAGTTCCAAATAGATGGCCCACTTACGTATGACGGAAAGACAGACGCCGGCGAGTTCATCTGTATGTACAACCCTGCTGTGGAGATCGCGGGGGCAGATGACAAAGTGAAGGACAACTACTTCCTCATGAAGCTCAAGGAAAATGTTCGCCGGTGGATGATGCATCTCCCGGCCAACTCCATCAGCTCGTGGGTGGAACTCTGTGAAAAGTTTGTCGTCCGTTTACCGGAGGGGTCCAACCTCCAAAAATCGTTAGTCTTACGCCGAGTAGTGCAGAAGGACGGCGAACCCATCCGGAAGTTCGTCCAAAGATTCACCTAGATGCAGCATTGCATCCCCGACACGCATGAGGTCGCAATCATCGCCACCTTTCATGCCAACGTCAAGAACCCGCGTATGCTGGAGAAGATGAGTACCCGGTCCATCAAGACTATCACCGCCCTGTTCGAGCTGGACGACAAGGTCGCCCACGTTGAAAAGGCGGTCTTGCCTGTTAACCAAGATGCCGGAAGACGTCGTACGGCTCAAGCTCCTTTCGAAAGGAACCATCCTTCCGGGGAGCCCAGGGCCCGTAAACACGTACACCGAGCCGTCTTCACCACGAAGGGGTACGAGGCCGCTCCGCAACCACCCTCCATTGACATAGTGGTTGCCGCCGCAGACACCACCCCATCGCCATATTGCAAGAAGACCAACAAGCACGACCTGTCTGAGTGCCGCTCCATCATCAAGCTCCAAGAAGACATGGCGGCCCTTGATAGAGGCGAAGGTGTCCCGATGTTTCGATGAGATGATGGAGATCGATTATGGTGGAGACGACTTTCGCGACCCGACTACGAACGTGCGAAGACGTTGCGCCTTAGCGATCGCTAAATCAACTTCGAGAGGTTATTGATCCCGCGGATGCACGATCAACCTGACCACGAAGGTCTAATTCCTGCAAGCAATTGAAAGAACAAGCAAGAACTAAGAATTGCAATCTGGATATTGCGAATATAAGATGAATGATTGATGAAAGTTGGGGTTCCAATGCGGTCTTGGCTTGGTCGGACGAGACAAACGAAGAACTCGAAGTTGCGGCTATGGCTAACTTAAATCTAATTAAAACCCAAGTCTAAACGACGCCCTAAGGGTTGTATATATGGGGGAATAGAGGGGATTTTCGTGACCCCTTGGAGGTGGGGTCCGAAAACAACCCTAACTCGGTTTCCCCACACATACGTACTCTAAAAAAAGCCTATAATGTGGTATTTCGAAATTACATGGGCCCAGCCCAATATTAAGGTGACGCAGCACCTATAATTGCCCTTGGACGAAAATACTGAAGTGCCATCTCGCGTATTTCGTCCAAGATTTCATGCGCGCCTTATGGTGGCTTCAAAGTGCGATAATCACCACTAGAAGCTCCATTGTCCTTTCCCGCGCGCGCACCTTCTTCTCCATGCTTGATCCCGCTCCAATGACCATCCTTCTTTTCCATGCTAGGTCCTTCATTCATAAGAAACACAAAAGTATCTAACTTAGGCAGCATCATATGTTCATGAACAATAGAAGGATTCGCAAGAAACGAAAGTACCTAATAATTTAGTCGACGTGCGCGTGCTCTAGTAACTGGTCCAATATGTGTAGTTGGTGAGGATATGGGTGTAACATTAGTAGGGGTGTCCTCATCATCCTCCCCTTCTTGAATTGAAGTCGTCCTCGACGGAAGCTCATCATCTTCTCCCAAATAAGGCTTCAAATCTGCAATATTAAAAGTGGGACTAACCCCAAAATCTGCAGGTAGCTCAAGTTTATATGCATTATCATTAATTTTTTGCAAAACCTTAAAGGGACCATCGGCTCGTGGCATTAACTTAGACTTGCGCAAATCAGGAAACCTATCTTTACGTAAATGTAACCAAACAAGATCTCCGGGTTCAAACGCAACATGCTTTCGACCCCTATCACCAGCAAGCTTGTATCTAGCATTCATTCGCTCAATATTTTCTTTAGTTAACTCATGCATTTTTAATATCAATTCAGCACGTTGCTTAGCATCAAAATTAACCTTCTCCGAAGATGGAAGAGGCTGCAAAACAATAGGTGCACGAGGTAGAAAACCATAAACAATATCAAAAGGGCACATTTTAGTGGTAGAATGCAACGAACGATTATAAGCAAATTCAATATGAGGTAAACATTCTTCCCACAGTTTCAAGTTACTCTTTAAAATAACCCTAAGCATAGTAGACAATGTCCTATTGACCACTTCAGTTTGTCCATCAGTTTGGGGATGACATGTAGTACTAAAAAGTAGTTTAGTCCCCAACATAGCCCATAAACATCTCCAAAAATGGCTAAGAAACTTAGTATCACGATCCGAGACAATAGTATTGGGCACACCATGTAAGCGAATAATCTCACGAAAGAATAAATCAGCAACATTAGCAGCATCATCACTTTTATGACATGGTATAAAGTGTGCCATCTTAGAAAATCTATCCACGACAACGAAGATGCTATCCCTCCCCTTCTTTGTTCGAGGCAAGCCTAAAGCAAAGTCCATGGATATGTCCTCCCACGGAACACTAGGTACAGGTAAAGGCATGTATAAACCATGAGGATTGAGTCGTGACTTAGCTTTTTGACATGTAGTGCAGCGAGCAACAAAACGCTCAACATCCCGTCTCATCTTTGGCCAAAAGAAACGTGTAGCCAGTACATCCTCCGTCTTCTTCACGCCAAAGTGTCCCATTTAATCCTCCTGCATGCGCCTCCTGCAACAACAAAAGACGAATAGAGCTAGCTGGAATGCATAGCTTGTTAGAACGGAACACGAATCCATCATTAAGCACAAACTTGTTCCATGTTCTACCTTCTCTACAATTCTGCAATACATCTTTAAATTCTGCATCATGTACATATTGATCTTTGATTGTCTCTAAACCGAATATCTTAAAGTCAAGTTGTGAAAGCATAGTATAACGACGAGACAATGCATCAGAAATAATATTATCTTTCCCCTTCTTGTGTTTAATGACATAAGGGAAAGTCTCAATAAATTCAACCCACTTAGCATGTCTACGATTAAGTTTTGCTTGACTTCTTATGTGTTTCAAAGATTCATGATCAGAATGTATAAAAAATTCGTTGGGCCATAAATAATGTTCCCAAGTTTCTAATGTCCGAACAAGAGCATATAATTCCTTATCATAAGTAGAATAGTTCAGACTAGGCCCACTCAATTTTTCAGAAAAGTATGCAACAGGTTTAGCATCTTGTAATAACACACCTCCCAAACCAATACCACTAGCATCGCATTCAAGCTAAATAGTCTTATTAAAATACGGAAGTTGGAGCAAAGGAGCATGTGTTAACTTATCTTTCAATACCGTGAAGGCTTCTTCCTGTGCGGTACCCCAAGTAAAAGGCACATCCTTGCGTGTAAGCTCATTGAGAGGTGCAGCAATGGTGCTGAAATCTCTCACAAAACGCCTATAGAATCCAGCAAGGCCAAGAAAACTCCTCACTTGTGTGACCGTTTTCGGCTGCGGCCAACTCTCAATCGCCTCGATCTTGGCTTTATCTACTTCAATTCCCTGCGGAGTAACAACATAGCCAAGAAACGATACTCAGTCGGTGCAAAAGGTGCACTTCCCAAGGTTACCAAACAAACGTGCATTACGGAGAGCAATAAAAACATCACGTAAATGAGCCAAATGTTCCTCCAAAGATTTGCTATAAATCAGCATATCATCAAAATAGACTACCACAAATCGTCCAATGAAAGCACGTAAAACCTCGTTCATTAATCTCATAAAAGTGCTAGGTGCATTAGTTAACCCAAAAGGCATGACTAACCACTCATATAATCCAAACTTAGTTTTAAATGCCGTTGTCCATTCATCTCCTAATTTCATGCGAATTTGATGGTATCCACTACGCAAATCAACTTTGGAAAACATGGTAGAGCCACTTAATTCATCAAGCATATCATCTAACCTACGAATAGGATGACGATAACGAATAGTAATATTATTAATGGCTCGACAATCAACAGACATACGCCATGTTCCATCCTTTTTAGGCACTAAAATAACAGGAACAGCACAAGGACTAAGTGATTCATGTATGTAACCTTTGTCGAGTAGCTCTTGTACTTGACGCTGAATCTCCTTCGTCTCCTCCGGATTGGTACGGTATGGCGCACGGTTGGGCAGCGAAGCACCGGGAATTAAGTCAATCTGATGCTCAATCCCTCGAATAGGTGGTAATCCTGGTGGTACGTCTTGTGGAAAGACGTCAATAAACTTCTGCAAAAGGTCAGTGATAACAGGAGGCAAAGAAGGAGGCAATTCCTCAAATGAAAACAAAGCTTCCTTGCACACAAAAGCATAGCACACATATTGACTAACATCCAAATCCGAAATATCAACCTTAGTAGCAAGCAAAGTTGGACTAGTCAATTTAATTTCATTAGAAACAGCAGAAGAAGATTTGATGTTAGTCTTATGTTGTGGCTCAAATTCTTTAGCTGCTATCTCATTTTCACTCTTATTTTTCTCCTTTTTAGCTATACTAGCTCTAGCAAGATCATCTTTCACAATTTGTTCAGGAGACATAGGAAGTAAAGCAATATTTTTATCCTGATGAACCAGAGTAAACTGATTTGCCCTACCATGGTGTACAACATTCCTATCAAATTGCCATGGTCTACCAAGTAAAAGAGAGCATGCTTGCATGGGTACCACATCACAATCAACATAATCAGCATATGCAGCAATGCTATAGTGCACACGAACATAACGTGTTACCTTAATCTTACCACTATTGTTAAACCACTGAATATAGTACGGATGGGGGTGTGGTCTTGTGGTGAGAGATAGCTTCTCCACCAACTCCATGCTAGCCAAGTTGTTGCAACTCCCTCCGTCAATAATGATGCGAACCAAACGTTCTTTCACCACTCCCTTTGTGTGGAACAAATTATGCCTCTGGTTTTTCTCGGCCTTCGTTACCTTCACACGTAACACACGTTGAGCAACCAAACTAGCATATTTATCCGCATCATCAGGAGCCATATACTCTATATCATGAGCATCATCATGGGCACCCTGTTCCTCATGAGCAATGAGAACTAAAGTCTCCTCATCATAGTCACTCGCTGACTCATACCCACCATCTGCCGTAATAGTCATCACACGCTTGGAGGGACAGTCTTTGGCGAAGTGGCCTCCACCTTGGCACCTGCGACATTCAATATCAAGATCTCGTGTTTTCCCTGTGGAAGCCATGGATGAAGAAGAACTCGCCGCTGGACCACTCTGTGCACCCTTGAATGGTGGCGCTGGCTATTTTGGTGGCTCCCTGTAAGAATGAGCGGCTGAAGTAGATGGTGGTGCAGCAGGACGTGTGGATGTAGAAGGTCCACGCGATGTCCATGATGTAGTTCGTCCTGCAGAAAAGTTAGGTCTCGTAGCGGCCTGTTGATCCTGCACTTCACGTTCAGCTTTACAAGCAAGATGAAACAAACGAGTGATAGTAGCATAGTCCTTGTATTCTAGAATAGTTTGTATCTCCCTGTTTAAGCCACCCATAAAACGTGCAAGCATAGCTTCATTATCCTCTACTAGGCCACATCTAATCAATCCAGTTTGTAAGTCCTGATAATATTCCTCTACAGAATTTTTCTCTGTCTCAAACGCTGTAATTTTTGTAGCAATTCACGTTGATAATAAGGAGGAACCCAGCGAGTACGCATAGCATCTTTTAAAGCAACCCAAGTAGTTGGAATATTATTAGCATGCAATCTACAATTTCAGACCACCAAATAGATGCAAACCCCGTGAATTCACAAACAGCAGCAGTAACACGTCTATTCTCAGGATATTGTAAACATGTAAAGTGTTGTTCAGTTTCTAACTCCAAAGTAAGATAAGCATCAGGAATATATCTACCCTCAAACGGCTTAAGATTCAATTTGAGTTTAGGCACATGGTCATCATCGCGTACCTGATGGGCTGGTTGGTGTCGACTGTGGCGAATGTTGGGACGTGGACGTCCAGCTGGTTGTTCATAGGCCGCTTCCTGTTCCACCTCCTCCTCGTAATCACCCTCGTAGTCGTCGTCCTGGCCGACGTCAGAAGCAGCAGGAGCAGCAGGAGGAGCACCAATACCAGCAGCTTGTCCGGCCGGAAACAGAATACGTCGTGCACGTCGTTGAAACGGTGGCTGCGCCGGGGCGGCCGCGGGCTGTGGAGGTATGCGTGCGATGAACTCAGTAAACTTGGCGTCGAGCTTTGTGTCGATCATCTTCTCCACGCCATCAATCGCCTCTCTAAATCTGTTATCGATGTCTTGCACTTGTTCAGAGATCATACGTGCAAATTTATCATGTAGCTCCTTGTTCGTCATGTTCTCCCAATCGGGCGCATCCTGCGCCACTTCTTCATGTGATCCTGGCATGGTTAGCAGAAATAGAAAACACACAGAAATATGATCCTACTTCTACTACTGGGATGTGGGGTGGTGGAAAGCACAAAATCGTCAAGCTTTTCTTTCGTTCTTACCGATTCTTACCTAGCAGCAGGTGGTGATGTACAACCAACGGGTCAAAACTCTCAGAGATATGGTAGAGCGATGGCCAGGAGGTGTCAAAACGCACGATGTAGAATATATGTGGAGCTTTAGGAAGGCAGACAAGTATGTTAGCAAAAGCTCAACAGTAATCAAAACAGAGATGCAAAGCTGAATAAACACTCAACGTCGGTACTGTGCAGATCCTAGGCTAGACCGTACTAGAGACGTGAGCCTAAAACACCAACGAAAGCACGGCGCGGCACGTAAACAACTGAGGAGCACACTCTGAATTTTTTCTCTCTTTTTTTTTTTGGAAATCACCCCCTTCTACGTATGACAAAAGATTGGTGAAATCCGACTCTAATCAACTCAAAACTAATCTGGCGACGGAGAGATCACAAACCGAACGGGTGATGGAACTCAACTCGGATCGGTAGGTCGTGGTGGTGTATATGGACTCGGCTTGGCGGAACGTGGTGGTGTATCTGGACTCGGATTGGCGGAACGTGGTGGTGTACTACTGTGCGGCGGCGGCGTGACAAACTGTGATCAGAACTCGAAACTCTAAGGGGACTAGACGCTAAGAGCAGCAACTCGACACAACGATGCAACCGCAAATTCAACAAAACCAACTACTGTAAAGAAAACTGGACAAAAGGCTCGGACTGTCTGATGAGGACATCCCTACTAATGTTACACCCATATCCTCACCAACTACACATATTGGACCAGTTACTAGAGCACGCGCACGTCGACTAAATTATCAGGTACTTTTGTTTCTTGCGAATCCTTCTATTGTTCATGAACATATGATGCTGCCTAAGTTAGATACTTTTGTGTTGCTTATGAATGAAGGAACTAGCATGGACAAGAAGGATGGTCATTGGAGCGGGATCAAGCATGGAGAAGAAGGTGCGCGCAGGAATGGACAATGGAGCTTCTAGTGGTGATTATCGCACTTTGAAGCCACCATAAGGCGCGCATGTAGTCTTGGACGAAATACGCAAGATGGCACTTCATTATTTTCGTCCAAGGGAAATTATAGGTGCGGCGTCACCTTAATATTGGGCAGGTCCCATGTAATTTCGAAATACCACATTATAGGCTGTTTTTAGAGTCCTTATGTGTGGGGAAACCGAGTTAGGGTTGTTTTCGGACCCCACCTCCAAGGGGTCACGAAATTCCCCTCTATTCCCCCATATATACAGCCCTTAGGGCGTCGTTTAGACTTGGGTTTTAATTAGATTTAAGTTAGTCATAGCCGCAACTTCGAGCTCTTCGTTTGTGTCATCCGACCAGGCGAAGACCGCATTGGAACCCCAACTTTCGTAATCATTCATCTTATATTCGCAATATCCAGATTGCAATTCTTAGTTCTTGCTTGTTCTTCGATTTCTTGCAGGAATTAGACCTTCGTGGTCAGGTTGATCATGCATCTGCGGGATCAATAACCTCTCGGAGTTGGTTTAGCGATCGCTAAGGCGCAACGTCTTCGCACGTTCGTAGTCGGATCGTGAAAGTCGTCTCCACCATAATCGATCTCCACCATCTCATCGAAACATCGGGACACCTTCGCCTCTATCAACTGGTATCAGATTTCCAGGTTGATCGGTGAGATTTACCAGTTTTTCGTAGTCTAGATTGGTTCTGTTCTTCATACCTACAGTCCACGAAAAAGCCAAAAAAAATTAGGGTTAGATCATCACGTCCCAAAACAGTTCGAGCCTTTGTCCAGTTTTCTTTACAGTAGTTTGCTTTGTTGAATTTGCGGTTGCATCGTTGTGTCGAGTTGCTGATCTTAGCGTCTAGTTCCTTAGAGTTTTGAGTTCTGATCATAGTTTGTCACGCCGCCGCCGCACTAGTTACATCCGTCCGCTGCCACCAATCCGAGTCCAGAAACACCACCACGTTCCTCCAACCCGAGTCCATATACACCACCACGACCTACCAATCCGAGTTGAGTTCCATCACCCGTTCGGTTTGAGATATCTCCGTATCCAGATTAGTTTTGAGTTGATTAGAGTCGGATTTCACCAATCTTTGTCGTACGTAGAAGGGGGTGATTTCCAAAAAAAAAAGAGTCTGGCACGCTTTCCAGAGCAGTTTTTAGGCCAAAATTTCAGGGGTGAAAAAATTCCGTGCCCATACCTTCCTTAGTTCCAGAAACTCATTTTGAGACGTCTTAGGTCCAGAAACTCATTTTCAGACGTTCTCTACCATAGTGATTTTTGTCGCACTTTTTCAGCCATCGCAGTCCCGAATCGCAAAAAAAAAGAGAGAATTTTTTTTTCAGAGTGTGCTTCTCAAATGTTTACGTGCCGCGCCATGCTTTCGTTGGTGTTTTAGGCTCGCGTCTCTAGTAAGGTCTAGCCTAGGATCAGCACAGTACCGACGTTGAGTGTTTATTCAGCTTTGCATCTCTGTCTTGATTACTGTTGAGCTTTTGCTACCATACTTGTCAGCCTTCCTACAGCTCCACATATATTCTACATCGTGCTTTTAACACCTCCTGGCCATCTCTCTACCACATCTCTGATAGTTTTGACCCGTTGGTTGTACATCACCACCTGCTGCTAGGTAAGAATCGGTAAGAACGAAAGAAAGGCTTGACGGATTTGTGCTTTCCACCACCCCACATCCCATTAGTAGAACTAGGATCATATTTCTGTGTGTTTTCTATTTCTACTAACCATGCCAGGATCCCATGATGAAGTGGCACGGGATGCGCCCGATTGGGAGAACATGACAAACAAGGAGCTACATGATAAATTTGCACAAATGATGTCTGAACAGGTGAATGACATCGAGAACAGATTTACAGAGGCGATTGATGGCGTGGAGAAGATGATCGACACCAAGCTCGACGCCAAGTTTACTGAGTTGATCGCACGCCTACCTACACAACCTGCTGCCGCTCCAGCATAGCCACCGCCACCACGACGCGCATGACGTATTCTGTTTCCGGGCGGACAAGCTGCTAGTATCGGCGCTCCTCCTGCTGCTGCAGTTGCTGCTACCGCTGCTGCTTCTGACGTCGGCCCGGACGACAACTACGAGGATGATTACGAGGAGGAGGTGGAACAGGAAATGGCCTATGAGCAGCCAGCTGGACGTCCACGTCCAACATTCGCCACGGTCGACACCAACCACCCCCTCAGGTACGCGATGATGAACATGTGCCTAATCTTAAATTGAATCTTAAGCCGTTTGAGGGTAGATATATGCCTGATGTTTATCTTACTTGGGATTTAGAAACTGAACAACGCTTTACATGTTTACAATATCCTGAGAATAGACGTGTTACTGCTGCTGTTTGTGAATTCACGGGGTTTGCATCTATTTGGTGGTCTGAACATTGTAGATTGAATGCTGATAATATTCCAACTACTTGGGCTGCTTTAAAAGATGCTATGCGTACTCGCTGGGTTCCTCCTTATTATCAACGTGAATTGCTACACAAATTGCAGCGTTTGAGACAAGGAAAAAATTCTGTAGAGGAATATTATCAAGAATTACAAACTGGATTGATTAGATGTGGCCTAGTAGAGGATAATGAAGCTATGCTTGCACGTTTTATGGGTGGCTTAAACAGGGAGATACAAACTATTCTAGAATACAAGGACTATGCTACTATCACTTGTTTGTTTCATCTTGCTTGTAAAGCTGAACGTGAAGTGCAGGATCGACAGGCCGCTACGAGACCTAACTTTTCTGCAGGACGAAATACATCATGGACATCGCGTGGAGCTTCTACATCCACACGTCCTGCTGCACCACCATCTACTTCAGCCGCTCATTCTTACAGGGAGCCACCAAAACAGCCAGCGCCAACATTCAAGGGTGCACAAAGTGGTCCAGCGGCGAGTTCTTCTTCATCCATGGCTTCCACAGGGCAAACACGAGATCGTGATATTAAATGTTGCAGGTGCCAAGGTGGAGGTCACTTCGCAAAAGACTGTCCCTCCAAGCGTGTGATGACTATTACGGCGGATGGTGGGTATGAGTCAGCGAGTGACTATGATGAGGATACTTTAGTTCTCATTGCTCATGAGGAACAGGGTGCCCATGATGATGCTCATGATATAGAGTATATGGCTCCTGATGATGCGGATAAATATGCTAGTTTGGTTGCTCAACGTGTGTTAAGTGTGCAGGTAACGAAGGCCGAGCAAAACCAGAGGCATAGTTTGTTCCACACAAAGGGAGTGGTGAAAGAACGTTCGGTTCGCATCATTATTGACGGAGGGAGTTGCAACAACTTGGCTAGCATGGAGTTGGTGGTGAAGCTATCTCTCACCACAAGACCACACCCCCATCCGTACTATATTCAGTGGTTTAACAATAGTGGTAAGATTAAGGTAACGCGTTCTGTTCGTGTGCACTTTAGCATTGCTGCATATGTTGATTATGTTGATTGTGATGTGGTACCCATGCAAGCATGCTCTCTTTTACTTGGTAGACCATGGCAATTTGATAGGAATGTTGTATACCATGGTAGAACAAATCAATTTACTTTGGTTCATCAGGATAAAAATATTGCTTTACTTCCAATGTCTCCTGAACAAATTGTGAAGGATGATCTTGCTAGAGCTAGTAAAGCTAAACAGGAGAGAAATAAGAGTGAGAATGAGATAGCAGCTAAAGAATTTGAGCAACAACATAAGACTAATAGCAAATCTTCGTCTGTTGTTTCTAATGAAATTAAATTGACTAGTCCAACTTTGCTTGCTACTAAGGTTGATATTTCGGATTTGGATGTTAGTCAATATGTGTGCTATGCTTTTGTGTGCAAAGAAGCTTTGTTTTCATTTGAGGAATTGCCTCCTTCTTTGCCTCCTGTTGTCACTGACCTTTTGCAGGAGTTTATAGACGTCTTTCCCTAAGACGTACCACCGGGATTACCACCTATTCGAGGGATTGAGAATCAGAATGACTTAATTCTCGGTGCTTCTCTGCCCAACCGTGCGCCATACCGTACCAATCCTAAGGAGACGAAGGAGATTCAGCGGCAAGTACAAGAGCTACTCGACTGATGAGGACATGACTACCATAGTTACAGCCACAACCCCTGCTAATATACCTACTGGAGCAATTACTAGAGATCGTGCACACCAATTAAATTATCAGGTACTTTCGCTTCTTGGTAATGTTTCTAATGTTCATGTGAATATGATGCTGCCTAACGTCGATATATTTCTGTTGCTGACAAATGAAGGACCTAGCATGGACAAGAAGGATGAGCATTGGAGCATGTTCAAGCATGAAGATGACGAGGACATAATTATCATGGATATGACCATTAATTACTCTATATTTGATCAAGAAATGAAGTCAATACAAAGGGGCATGATTGTGTGCTGTACAAGAAGTTATTTCACGTCACTTTTGGCCCAAGAGAAGATAGAGACCAAGTCTTTCACGTCATGGACTCAGATTCGGTCTGCAGAGATATACCCAACTTCAAACAGCCGCCGTTTCTACATACGAACTCAAAATTGGGTGATTCTTTTTTCTGGTGATAGCTTATCTCGTCTAGTTTCCAACGCAATTGGTTTCACCTTCAAATTCCTTCGGAGCGTGGAGATATTGCGAAAACGGTGCGACCCAGCAGCAGAATCCGAATCAAAGTCCAACTCAATAGGTGTTGCATCACCTCCACATGGGCCCAAGTGCCTTGTACGACCTAGGTTTAGTTTTAGGACTCCTTGGGACGTCCTTCCACCCCCTTGGCCTCCACCCTTTAGTCCTATATAAGTAGATCAACCCCTAGGGTTTTTGTTTGGATTTCTTTTAGTTAAAAAGACTGCTTGGCTAATTGCTGCATCTTCGTGTACTCGGTTTGTGTCCAACGACCAGATCAAGACCGCTTTTGGAATCCCAACTTTATTCATACCTCATCTACATATTCGCAATATTCAGATTGCTTTATCATAGTTCTTGCTGGTTCTTCGATTGCTTGCAGGCACTAGACCTTCGTGGTCAGGTTGATCGTGCTCCGGCGTGGTCAATAACCTTCAGAAGATTGGTTTAGCGATTGCTAAGGCGCAACGTCGTTGCACGTTTGTAGTCGGATCGTCAAAGTCGACTCCATCAAATCGTAGTTATCATCTCATCGAAAGATCGGGACACCCCGCCTCTATCAAGTGGTATCAGTTTTCAGGTTGCTCGGTGAGAATTCCACATCCATATATTAGATCTGTTTTTTTATCACCTATCATCCACACAAAAAGCCATAAAAATAGGATTAGATCATCATATCCAAACCAATCTGAGACTTCGCAATTTTCTTTTCGGTGCTTTGCTTTATTGAATTATCGGTTGCATCGTCGTGTTCAGTTGCTGGTCTTAGTATCTAGTCCTTTAGAGTTTCGAGTTCTGTTCACGTTAGTCACCGCCGCCGCTGCACCATCATCCCATCCGCTGCCTACTTCTACCATCCACCATAGAAAAAGAGAGAAAAAAGAGTTGAAAAAAAGGAAAAAAAAGAAAGAAAAAAGGAAAAAAGAGAAAAAAGAAGAAAAATTTCGGATCTATCTCTAGTTGAACTCGTATTTGAAATCTCGTCGGAATCAGTTTTGAGCAGTGTCCACTAAAACGGGCTTAACTTTATCATCCGAAGTCCGTTTTGGCTGCACGAGTACTCAAATTAAAGATATTTCCGAGCCGCTTCTAAATAGTTCTGGAGCAAGTGTGTTATTTGAAACTCCAGATCGGCTTCTAAGACGGACTTTTTGACGTCTAAAGTTTCCGAACACAGTTTTTGTCAGATTTCGGGCTGATTCTCAATTTTTTTTGACACCTCATCCGAACTCTAAATTGAGTGATTCTTATTGCGTCGGAAAGCTTAAGTCAGTGCCCTATTGGAGGAAAAATATCAAAAAATTAGCAAATATATTTCAGAGGAAAGTTGTAGCGAGAATATTGGTGTATCTTTATTTGGAGCCTATTTTCACCATTATCTTTGCTCTGTTGATGATCTTCACTTATATCTTGCTATTCAGAGCTACTTCATATCATTCATTGCTGCTAGTTGTGCTACGCCGTGACCACCTTAGTGTTCTAGGCTCGCGTCTCTAGTCCGGTCTAGACTAGGACCAGCACAGTATCGTCGTTGAGCGTTAATTCAATTTTGCATCTCTGAATTGATTATTGCTGCTATTTTTGCCACCATATTAAAGCCTTCCAAGCTCCACATATTTCTACATCGTGTATACGTGCGTTCACCTGGCAATCGCTCTACTTAATCTTTGGAGTTCTTTGACACCGTTGGTTGCCGATCACCACCTGCCGCATGGTAAGAACTAGTAAGACATTGATATTTGCTATCCGGTGAGCGTTTTACCACCACATCCTAGTAGTTCATAGGGACATATACTTGTGATTTGTTTCTTGTTTTCTACTAATCATGGCAGGTTCTGGAGTTAGATCTTCTTGGGCGGCAGCTATAGTTGGAGATTTGCCACCACCTACAACTACACAACAGTCACTGCAAAAGGTAAACACACATAAGCATGCACATGATCAGGTTATTGTTTCTATACCACACTTTCATGGACGTCTAATACCTGATTTATACATTGAGTGGGAGTTTGAAATAAATGATTTATTTGTTTTCCATAATTTTCTTGAGCATAAGAAAGTAAAAACTGCAATTAGTGCTTTCAAAGATTTTGCTTCTATTTGGTGGAATGAATATTGTAGTTTATATCCTGATTATATACCTAATACTTGGAATGATCTCAAATTTGCTATGCGATATAGATTCGTTCCCTCTTATTATACTCGTGACAAGGTTAGGAAATTAAAAAATTTAAAACAAGGTACTAAAACTGTTTCAGAATATTATGATGCTTTAGAAACTACATTCTTGCATTCTCTTTTAGAGGAAAGTGAAGAATATTTCATGGACATATTTTGGGAAGGTTTAAACCGTGACATTCAGGATATCCTAATTCATGAAAAGTGTTATCCTATGGATCGTTTGTTTCGTCTTGCTTGTAAAGCTGAACAGGAAATCGACAGACGTGTTGCCCAGAAGACGAACAAGCGGAATGTGCAAATACCACAAGTTGAGAAGGTTGTTCCTTCAACCACTATGAGCACTACCATAACCACATCAATTGTCGTCAGCACTCCTCCAATATCTGATCTATCATCACAAAAAGGTAATGACAAAGGTATGGATCTTTCCCCTCCACATGAGAACCTTGCTGATTTAAAAGCAACATGTGTTGAGTTATCCAGTAGTTTCATCACACAACCAATTTTCGAGAATTTCATAACTTCACATGAAGATGTTGCTTGCCTAATAGACTTTAATACATCATGTCTTGAGTTCCCTGTTGATTTGAGCACACCATCTATTTTGGATAATCATGTTACTATTATGAAACTGCCAATTCTTAATCATTTTGATATGACCTCTAATCTTGGTGATGATTCTGCGTCGAATGACTTGTTGCATGACTACTTAGTTAAGCCTGTTGTAGCATGCCCTTCGAAAAACATTAATGTTTCTTCACCGGTATTGGGATGGTTTAATGATGAGCATTGTACATCTTTAGATATGAATAAGAGCTTCACTTATATATGCAAACTGAGTTGCAATACTTTCATGTTGTTTATGTATTGTGATGATCATATATGTTTATATTTCACGACATACGAAAGTTACTCATATATACATGTGTTACATGTCCAAAAACTAAGGGAAGTAAGAATGCATGACATATATATATACAACATGTACACCTTGTCTCTTTTGTTAGCCACATTTCAGATTAAGAAACGCCGGGGACGGCTTTACTTTCAAGAAGGGGAGGATGATGAGGACATGACTACCATAGTTACAGCCACAACCCCTGCTAATATACCTACTGGAGCAATTACTAGAGATCGTGCACACCAATTAAATTATCAGGTACTTTCGCTTCTTGGTAATGTTTCTAATGTTCATGTGAATATGATGCTGCCTAACGTAGATATATTTCTGTTGCTGACAAATGAAGGACCTAGCATGGACAAGAAGGATGAGCATTGGAGCATGTTCAAGCATGAAGATGACGAGGACATAATTATCATGGATATGACCATTAATTACTCTATATTTGATCAAGAAATGAAGTCAATACAAAGGGGCATGATTGTGTGTTGTACAAGAAGTTATTTCACGTCACTTTTGGCCCAAGAGAAGATAGAGACCAAGTCTTTCGTGTCATGGACTCAGATTCGGACTGTAGAGATATACCCAACTTCAAACAGCCGCCGTTTCTACATACGAACTCAAAATTGGGTGATTCTTTTTTCTGGTGATAGCTTATCTCGTCTAGTTTCCAACGCAATTGGTTTCACCTTCAAATTCCTTCGGAGCGTGGAGATATTGCGAAAACGGTGTGACCCAGCAGCAGAATCCGAATCAAAGTCCAACTCAATAGGTGTTGCATCACCTCCACATGGGCCCAAGTGCCTTGTACGACCTAGGTTTAGTTTTTGGACTCCTTGGGACGTCCTTCCACCCCCTTGGCCTCCACCCTTTAGTCCTATATAAGTAGATCAACCCCTAGGGTTTTTGTTTCGATTTCTTTTAGTTAAAAAGACTGCTTGGCTAATTGCTGCATCTTCGTGTACTCGGTTTGTGTCCAACGACCAGATCAAGACCGCTTTCGGAATCCCAACTTTATTCATACCTCATCTACATATTCGCAATATTCAGATTGCTTTATCATAGTTCTTGCTGGTTCTTCGATTGCTTGCAGGCACTAGACCTTCGTGGTCAGGTTGATCGTGCTCCGGCGTGGTCAATAACCTTCAGAAGATTGGTTTAGCGATTGCTAAGGCGCAACGTCGTTGCACGTTTGTAGTCGGATCGTCAAAGTCGACTCCATCAAATCGTAGTTATCATCTCATCGAAAGATCGGGACACCCCGCCTCTATCATCGACAAAGGTTATATACGCGAATCCCTTAGTCCTTGTGTTGTTCCCGTTATATTAGTGCCCAAAAAGGATGGAACATGGCATATGTGTGTTGATTGTAGAGCCATTAATAACATTACTCTTCGTTATCGTCATCCTATTCCTAGGTTAGATGATATGCTTGATGAATTAAGTGGCTCTACCATGTTTTCCAAAATTGATTTGCGTAGTGGATACCATCAAATTCGCATGAAATTAGGAGATGAATGGAAAACAGCATTTAAAACTAAGTTTGGACTATATGAGTGGTTAGTCATGCCTTTTGGGTTAACTAATGCACCTAGCACCTTCATGAGATTAATGAACGAGGTTTTACGTGCTTTCATTGGACGATTTGTGGTAGTCTATTTTGATGATATACTGATTTATAGCAAATCTTTGGAAGAACATTTGGATCATTTACGTGCTGTTTTTATTGCTCTACGTAATGCACGTTTGTTTGGTAACCTTGGGAAGTGCACCTTTTGCACCGATCGAATATCGTTTCTTGGCTATGTTGTTACTCCACAGGGTATTGAAGTTGATAAAGCCAAGATCGAGGCGATTGAGAGTTGGCCGCAGCCCAAAACGGTCACACAAGTGAGGAGTTTTCTTGGCCTCGCTGGATTCTATAGGCGTTTTGTGAGAGATTTCAGCACCATTGCTGCACCTCTCAATGAGCTTACACGCAAGGATGTGCCTTTTACTTGGGGTCCCGCACAGGAAGAAGCCTTCACGGTATTGAAAGATAAGTTAACACATGCTCCTTTGCTCCAACTTCCTGATTTATTAAGACTTTTGAGCTTGAATGCGATGCTAGTGGGATTGGTTTGGGAGGTGTGTTATTACAAGATGCTAAACCTGTTGCATACTTTTCTGAAAAATTGAGTGGACCTAGTCTGAACTATTCTACTTATGATAAGGAATTATATGCTCTTGTTCGGACTTTAGAAACTTGGCAACATTATTTATGGCCCAAAGAATTTGTTATACATTATGATCATGAATCTTTGAAACATATAAGTAGTCAAGCAAAACTTAATCGTAGACATGCTAAGTGGGTTGAATTTATTGAGACTTTCCCTTATGTCATTAAACACAAGAAGGGTAAAGATAATATTATTGTTGATGCATTGCCTCGTCGTTATACTATGCTTTCACAACTTGACTTTAAGATATTCGGTTTAGAGATAATCAAAGATCAATATGTGTATGATCCGAAATTTAAAGATGTATTGCAGAATTGTAGAGAGGGTAGAACATGGAACAAGTTTGTGCTTAATGATGGATTCGTGTTCCATTCTAACAAGCTATGCATTCCAGCTAGCTCTATTCGTATTTTGTTGTTGCAGGAGGCGCATGGAGGAGGATTAATGGGACACTTTGGCGTGAAGAAGACAGAGGATGTACTTGCTACACATTTCTTTTGGCCAATGATGAGACGGGATGTTGAGCGTTTTGGTGCTCGCTGCACTACTTGTCAAAAAGCTAAGTCACGACTCACTCCTCATTGTTTATATATGCCTTTACCTGTACCTAGTGTTCCGTGGGAGGACATATCCATGGACTTTGTTTTAGGCTTGCCTCGAACAAAGAAGGGGAGGGATAACATCTTTGTTGTCGTGGATAGATTTTCTAAGATGGCAAACTTTATACCATGTCATAAAAGCGATGCTGCTGCTAATGTTGCTGATTTATTCTTTTGTGAGATTATTCGTTTACATGGTGTGCCCAATACTATTGTCTCGGATCATGATACTAAGTTTCTTAGCCATTTTTGGAGATGCTTATGGGCTAAGTTGGGGACTAAACTACTTTTTAGTACTACATGTCATCCCCAAACTGATGGACAAACTGAAGTGGTCAATAGGACTTTGTCTACTATGCTTAGGGCTGTTTTAAAGAGTAACTTGAAAATGTGGGAAGATTGTTTACCTCATAATGAATTTGCGTATAATCGTCAATTTCATTCTACCACTAAAATGTGCCCTTTTGAGATTGTTTATGGTTTTCTACCTCGTGCACCTATTGATTTGCTGCCTCTTCCATCTTCGGAGAAGGTTAATTTTGATGCTAAGCAACGTGCTGAATAGATATTAAAAATGCATGAGTTAACTAAAGAAAACATTGAGAAAATGAATGCTAGATACAAGCTTGCTGGTGATAAGGGTAGAAAGCATGTTGTGTTTGAACCAGGAGATCTTGTTTGGTTACATCTACGCAAAGATAGGTTTCCTGATTTGCGCAAGTCTAAGTTAATGCCACGAGCTGATGGTCCCTTTAAGGTTTTGCAGAAAATTAAGGATAATGCATATAAACTTGAGCTACCTGCAGCCTTTGGGGTTAGTCCCACATTTAATATGGCATATTTGAAGCCTTATTTGGGAGAAGATGATGAGCTTCCGTCGAGGACGACTTCAATTCAAGAAGGGGAGGATGATGAGGACACCCCTACTAATGTTACACCCATATCCTCACCAACTACACATATTGGACCAGTTACTAGAGCACGCGCACGTCGACTAAATTATCAGGTACTTTCGTTTCTTGCGAATCCTTCTATTATTCATGAACATATGATGTTGCCTAAGTTAGATACTTTTGTGTTGCTTATGAATGAAGGACCTAGCATGGAAAAGAAGGATGGTCATTGGAGCGGGATCAAGCATGGAGAAGAAGGTGCGCGCGCGGGAAAGGACAATGGAGCTTCTAGTGGTGATTATCGCACTTTGAAGCCACCATAAGGCGCGCATGAAGTCTTGGACGAAATACGCGAGATGACACTTCCTTATTTTCGTCCAAGGGCAATTATAGGTGCTGCGTCACCTTAATATTGGGCTGGGCCCATGTAATTTCGAAATACCACATTATAGGCTTTTTTTAGAGTCCGTATGTGTGGGGAAACCGAGTTAGGTTTGTTTTCGGACCCCACCTCCAAGGGGTCACGAAATTCCCCTCTATTACCCCATATATACAGCCCTTAGGGCGTCGTTTAGACTTGGGTTTTAATTAGATTTAAGTTAGCCATAGCCGCAACTTCGAGCTCTTCGTTTGTGTCATCCGATCAGGCCAAGACCGCATTGGAACCCCAACTTTCGTAATCATTCATCTTATATTCGCAATATCCAGATTGCAATTCTGAGTTCTTTCTTGTTCTTCGATTGCTTGCAGGAATTAGACCTTCGTGGTCAGGTTGATCGTGCATCCGCGGGATCAATAACTTCTCGGAGTTGGTTTAGCGATCGCTAAGGCGCAACGTCTTCGCACGTTCGTAGTCGGATCGTGAAAGTCGTCTCCACCATAATCGATCTCCACCATCTCATCAAAACATCGGGACACCTTCGCCTCTATCACTGTCTTGGGAGGTGATGATCTAACCCTAAATTTTTTTTTGGCTTTTTTGTGGACTGTCGGTAGGAAAAACAGAAGTAATCTAGACTACGAAAAACTGGTAAATCTCACCGAGCAACCTGGAATCTGATACCACTTGATAGAGGCGAAGGTGTCCCAATGTTTCGATGAGATGATGGAGATCGATTATGGTGGAGACGACTTTCGCGACCCGACTACGAACGTGCGAAGACGTTGCGCCTTAGCGATCGCTAAACCAACTCCGAGAGGTTATTGATCTCGCGGATGCACGATCAACCTGACCACGAAGGTCTAATTCCTGCAAGCAATCGAAAGAACAAGCAAGAACTAAGAATTGCAATCTGGATATTGCGAATATAAGATGAATGATTGACGAAGTTGGGGTTCCAATGCGGTCTTGGCCTGGTCGGGCGACACAAACGAAGAACTCGAAGTTGCGGCTATGGCTAACTTAAATCTAATTAAAACCCAAGTCTAAACGATGCCCTAAGGGTTGTATATATGGGGGAATAGAGGGGATTTTCATGACCCCTTGGAGGTGGGGTCCGTAAACAACCCTAATTCGGTTTCCCCACACATACGGACTCTAAAAACAGCCTATAAAGTAGTATTTCGAAATTACATCGGCCCAACCCAATATTAAGGTGACGCAGCACCTATAACTGCCCTTGGACGAAAATAATGAAGTGGCATCTTGTGTATTTCGTCCAAGCCTTCATGCACGCCTTATGGTGGCTTCAAAGTGCGAAAATCACCACTGGAAACTCCATGGTCCTTTCCCGCGCGCGCACCATCTTCTCCATGCTTGATCCCGCTCCAATGTTCGTCCTTCTTGTCCATGCTAGGTCCTTCATTCATAAGCAAAACAAATGTATCTAATTTAGGCAGCATCATATGTTCATGAACATTAGAAGGATTCGCAAGAAACGAAAGTACCTGATAATTTAGCTGACGTGCGGGTGCTCTAGTAACTGGTCCAATATGTGTAGTTGGTGAGGATGTGGGTGTAACATTAGTAGGGATGTCCTCATCACTTATATTGCAAGAAGGACGCCGAAAGGAAGGCTCAACGGTGCTGAGATTCCCAATGTGGGGGCCGAGGCGGCTACCAGAACAAGGGCAAGCCAAGGACGCCGCATCACAGCGACGACGTTTCTAGAGAGGAATCTGAAGGTGATGCGGAGAAGGTGGAGACCCACCAGGAGACCACCGGTGATCTCTTCTTCTCGCACGGGTGGAAGGTCTTCGTCTGTGGCCGCGAGCTGGACCGCGGGAACTTCCTCCTGTTCCGTTATGAGGGCGAGGGCTTCATGACGCTGAATTGCTTCCGCATGAACGATGACTACTTGAAGAACGGAGAGCTACCAAGCAACCGGAAGGACGCCGAGTGGGTCGCTCGTCAATCATCGATGTACCTCCTACTCGATGAGACCCTTTACCGCAGGCGTCCCAACGGTGTGAAGCTACTGTGCATCCCCACAGACGAAGGAAAGAAGTCGCTCCCATTCGGACCACGAAGGAACATGCGGCGCCCACATTGGTTCCCGGGCTCTGGTCGACAAAGCGTTCGGGCAAGGGTTCTATTGGCCTACCACCTTGCACGATGCCATGGAGCTTGTCAACACCTGCGACGCCTACCAATTCCACGCCAAGTGACGAGGGGGTGACCCCACCACTCTTACAAATGAGGGTACCTGGTGCGTATCAAGATAGAAGGCCCGCTGGAAGCCTCGATCGGCCCACGACTGGCCCAGTCGAGGCACCGCCATAGGAGTCCTCGACGATTATGGAACCCACATGATGTAGGGAAAGCCTAGGGTTTGGCCCAATCTTCACAATTTGGAGGTGGGGATCCACAATAACAACAAGAACAAAGGGGATCACAAACACAATTAACACAAGAGACAAAGAGGAACAAGATCCAAACACATAAACACTCAATTCCACTCACAAATACCACACATCACAAGATCCATACACCACAAGAGGTAAGCTTGATAGTCTCCCTCTCCTTCTATGAATAGGATTGGGTTCCTCTCCTTCTATGAGTGGGGAGAGGGGGTAGGGGAAAGCTTGAGAGGATCTCAAGGAGATCTAATTCCCTAGTGGGAAGTAGGAGCTAAGCTCTCAAGTTTCTAGATAAATTCCTAGCTAACCCAAGAATGGAGGTAGGGGAAGAGTACTTGTAGTCTAGGTGCAAAACGAAGGGGTACATGGCTAACACAGCCCAGATCTGCGTACAGAGTGGTTGTACCGGCCTGCACGACCGGTAGTACCGGTAATTCAGATTTACCGGTACAACCGGGGTGGTACCGGTCCGGTACCGGTCCTTGACAGAAGCATTTCACGTTGTCGGGCGTTAGTACCGCTCCGTACGGGCGTTAGTACCGCTCCATACGGGCGGTAGTACCGCTCGGTCGGTAGTACCACTCTCCTGGGCGGTAGTTCTTGTCGCGCTCTAGCCAACTACTTGTCTCCACGAGCTTCAGGTGCCGGTAGGTGTTTCTAGGTACCGGTACTACTGCCCGACCAGTAGTACCGCCCTCTAGGACGGTAGTACCGGTCCCTGAAGGTGTGGTCTTCCTTGCTTCATGTTCCCGTGGCTCCCCTTCCGTTGTGGCCTCTCCTTGTCCATCTCCTTGGTACCTAATGATGCATAACATATCCGCATGAGGTAGTACCCAAGCTTCGCATGTATTGAGGTGTATTTCTGAGAGGAGCGAGTTATCCTTTGTTCCAAAGGCGCGTGCTTGTGCTCTCGTCAATGGTCCACGCGAGGGAGGTGTGTCCACGGTGATGTCGGTTGGATGCTCCGCATCACCAGGACTTGGCGTCCAAGAAGGAAGATAGATTAGGAAACCTTCTCTGCAAACCTAGACAGACTCCTTGTGACCCAGCCTAGTATATAAAGGCTGGGAGAGGGGACGTCTAGGGCATCGAATATTCAAGCAACACCTCCGGTCCTAACCATGGGATTTGCCGAGGTCAATCCTCATCAATTGGTGCCGTCCGTGGGGAACACGCAGGTTGGATTAACAATCTCGGCGGTCCCTTCACGAGCAATCAGCGAGTCGACGACCGCCCCAGCATCCGGCATCTCCATGACTCGAGCAGAATCAAATCTGTTCGAGTCCCTCGGCTTCGTCGCGCACCTCCCCGTCTAGCGATCAACTTTTGCTGGCTTCCGCGCAGGCGTAGATCTGACCTTCGGGATGCTCAAGATCCACGTCAACCACTAGGGCACCCTTAGCCTCACAGACGATGCTCGGGCACTCAGAACAGCCACAGCGCACAAGACAACTTTAGCCAAAAAAGCAACCCCTACTACCCGGCGACTCTGTGAGTCCTTCGGGCCACCCACCTCAGCCTTGTCCACGGCATTGCTCGCGACTGCGCGAGCACGACACTCGCATGACAAAAGTAGATAGGCAAAAGGACTAAGTTGGCGACCCAGATGTCGTTCCAGGAATTCATTGCGGACACCCAGGAGTCGACTTCAGATGACAAGGACGGAGAAGGTGCCCTGAATAGTCACAGGGAAGCACGCTCAAACAACAGAAACAGCGATCCTAGCAACGCTGGCCAGATCACAGTCACCCTCGGCGAACCGGGAACCATACCAAGAAAAGAATTCAGAAGGCAGGGTGATCCACCTGAAAGCAGCAGGTGCCATGAATCAGAAGCCGCAAGACAGGATGAGCCCACTGAAACAATTTACCTATCGAAAGAAGCAATCGTCAGAGTAAAATATGTGTTAAGACGCGGTAAACTCCTCCCAGGAACCGCAACTCGCGATGAGCTTAGAATTACAACAAACTAGCAAGCGATGTCACCAAGAAAATAAGACGGTTACGTCTCAAGCTGGAAAATCAAAGAAGAACGAGGAGCTACTCGAGAAATACTCGTAAAGCATCACCCGAGCACTCGAGTGACCTTTCTGATCACAACTCTCCCTCTCGAGACAAATCCAGATTCAGCAACCTGCGACGCACAAACAAGAAAAAAGTCGCCCGCAAATTGGACGACGACTTCAGGCTAGAAGACGATGACGAGCAAGAAAAGCAGCTCACACCAGATGAAGCCCTAATTACAGCTCAAGCATTCCTCCATCACGGTCGAAGCAACGAAAAAGACAATGCAGAGCGCAACACGACGCGAGCTCTCAAGGTAATGAGCGACGCCATCGCCGCTTCAGCACTCAAAAAGTCGAACACAAGACGAACACCCCATGAGCAGACACCAGACATGGACCCCAGATCGCCCGACAACGACGACGACAGCAACGATGACCGGCACAGGCACCACGACAAAAGCAGAGACCGAGACAGGGACGAGTGCAGCAACCGACGCAACGGCGATCAGCGACGGGACGCGCGGGACGATATCGCACAAAACAAAATCAACCAAGGAAGACACAGACGCGGAGCTCGCGAAGAGTACTCGGAAGAGCATGCATCTGACGAAGATCTTGAACCTTGCGGAGCCCTAATTTTCGTTTGAGACATACCCGAGATGCCCATGCCCAGATGTTTCAAGCTATTCTCCACGACCCACAAGTATGATGGATTAGAAGAACCAGAAGCATGGCTCGATGACTACCTCACCGCCGTCAAGTTCCAGCGAGGAACCAAGACCACTACAATGCAGTACGTGTAGCTCATGCTTGAAGGGTCGGCAAGGCACTAGCTAAAAAACCTACAGCGGGGATCCATCAGCTCGTGGAAACAGTTTCGGGGCACCTTCATCGAGAATTTCAAGTCAACCAATAAGCGTCCAGACTCACTCGAGGAACTGAGAGCTTGCAGACAAGGAACCAGAGAATCCTTCAGGCTATACATCCAATGACGGACCATACTCAAAAACTCAGCCGAGGACATATCAGATGAAAGCGCAATCGACGCGTTTAGAAGAGGGCTATAACGCGTAAACTTCAAAGAGCAACTCGGGCAGCTCAAAGTCCGAACACTCGCGCAGTTATTAGAACATGCCAACAACTGGGCCGACGGAGAGGACTACGTGAGCAACAAATCGATCGCCCCGATGACTCGCACAGATCGCGACTATGACTACTACGACGGAGATAGAGGTTTCGACCGAAGAAGGAAAAGGCACAGACGCAACTTCTATGACGACAGGGGACCCGACATGGTCGCGGCCAGCTTCCCAATCCAAAGATCAGCTAGAAGGACCATGCACAATACATGGTTTCAGAACCGAGCGGGGAGAAATACGATCAAGCCACACCCTTAGGAACTGCAGGCTCTTCACCCAGCTCTCAGAAGAAAAGATCATGTCCACAGCTCCAACAACGCAACCCCTCGCAAGCGTGGCAGTCATGCCAATCGCCCACAATGCACCAACCCCACCCCAAGCGCCAGCAAGAAAGGTAGCAGCCATCAAGGAGCGACGCTCATCGCCCGATGAAAAAGAAGAATACCCAGAGGCATCCCAAGGTCCTCCCACCAGGCTGTACCAGAATACCTCCGCGGGTCCGAGACCGACATCACCTTCTCCAGAGAAGACCACCCGCGAGCCATCCCTCGCCCAGGGCACGCCGCACTAGTGCTCAAAGCAAGAATCGGAAACTACGACATGTCACAAGTCTTTATGAATGGCGGCAGCGGAATAACATCATATTCACCAAGACCCTGGAAGAGATGTTCATCCAAAACTCAGCACTAAAAACATCAGGCATGACCTTCCACGGAATTGTGCCACGCAAAGCAGTGTACCCCCTTGGAAAGATAAGCCTGGATGTAGTCTTCGGCAACGCAAGCAACTTCCGAAAGGAAACGCTAGACTTCGAAGTAGTCAACTGGAAATCGCAGTACCATGCCATCCTCGGTCGACCGGCCTTCGCGTGCTTCACGGTGGTGCCACACCACGTGTACCTCAAGCTAAAAATGCCAGGCCCAGAGGAGTCATCATAGTCAATAGCAGCTTCGTCAGATCAGATCACTGTGACAGAGAATTCCACAAGATATCAGAAACCTTTGGAACACAACACACCTGAGGAGTCGATGAGAAGGAAGAAGCACTCCTGTAAAACACAAGGCACCAGTCGAGGACTCGAACAACCGGCACCTCAAGACGAGACCTGAAGCTATCCCAGCAGCATCTTTACATTCCTAGGGCTATCCAGCCATCGATCGAAATAAAGGGCCTTGTCGTCATACGTGGCACTCGAGGGGTCGCTCGCAACAACCACCCCCAAGGAAAATGCTACCACACAATTCCACAATGGAAGACTACAACTTACAACCTCAAAAACATACATTGAGCAAGGAAGAATTTACAAGGGCCCCGAAAATCTAGTCCCCGGGCTTCGATTTCACCTTACAAAGGGAACCAAGAAGGCGGTCATTCTCCTCGCACACCTTCTTCATAACCAAGCTCGCAGGCTCATTTGCCACCGCATAATTCTCATCCATCGGCTCATCACGACCACGAGGAGGACCTCGAGCTGCCAACATGATATCTAATCCAGGCCAATGACTGTGAACAAAAGCGAAAGCACACCGGGCTTCCGCGTGAATTTGATGATTCAAAACCCGACGAAGATCTGCAGGTTGAGAGAACACCCGACATAGCTTCAATACTGGACGAGACATGATCTAAGGGATAAAACTCCGAGAAGATGCCACCAAGTACTTTGCAGCAGTACTCAAGAGCTCGTGGCACCCGACCAACTTGCAGCCGCAACACGATAAAGAGCCGCGCTTGGGCCCTGTGCCTCGAAAAGGGATTTTCAGCTTGAACGACCGGGTCATCCAAACGCGATAACTCCGACTGAACACCCGCTTCCTCCTCACGGGATCGATCAGCCAGCACTTTACAAGAAAACCAGAATCAGCAAGAAGCATAAGAAAGAAGCACTAGCGCAATCAAGTAGCGCCAATAGAAAGACTCACCCTTCAGCTGATCAGACAACTTCCCCATCCAAGCAGAGAGCCATCCAAGACAGCCTCAGTTCGCTCACATTTTGAGCGATGGACCGCAACAACACCTTTGAGGCGACTAATATTGCGCTCCGCGTCCTTAAGCCTCAAACAGACAGACTCGTAAGCCCTCTTGCGACCGTCTTCCTTCATTAATTTCCAAGCCCGAGAAACGCCCAGGGTGGTCTACCGCAAAAGGATAAAAGAACTCAAGCCAAAGGAAAAGACAGTATGATGAGGACATGGCTACCATAGTTACACCCACAACCCCTGCTAATATACCTACTGGACAAATGACTAGAGATCGTGCACACCAATTAAATTATCAGGTAATTTTGTTTCTTGGTAATGTTTCTAATGTTCATGTGAATATGATGCTTCCTAACATAGATATATTTCTATTGCTGACAAATGAAGGACCTAGCATGGACAAGAACGATGAACATTGGAGCATGTTCAAGCATGAAGATGATGAGGACATCACTACCATGGATATGTATTTGATCAAGAAATGGAGTCAATACCAAGGGGCATGAATGTGTGCTGTACAAGAAGTTATTTCACGTCATTTTTGGCCCAAGAGAAGATAGAGACCAAGTCTCTCACGTCATGGCCTAGATTCGGACTCCAGAGATATACCCAACTTCAAACAGCTGCCGTTTCTACATACAAACTCCAAATTGGGTGATTCTTTTTGCTGGTGATAGCTTATCTCGTATACTTTCCAACGCAATTGGTTTCACCTTCAAATATCTTCGGAGAGTGGATATATTGCGAAAACGGTGCGACCGAGCAGCAGAATCCGAATCAAAGTCCAACTCAATAGGTGTTGCATCACCTCCACATGGGCCCAAGTGCCTTGTACGACCTAGGTTTAGTTTTAGGACTCCTTGGGACGTCCTTACACCCCCTTGGCCTCCACCCTTTATGATAGAGGCGAAGGTGTCCCGATGTTTCGATGAGATGGTGGAGATCGATTATGGTGGAGTAGACTTTCACGACCCGACTACGAACGTGCGAAGACGTTGCGCCTTAGCGATCGCTAAACCAACTCCGAGAGGTTATTGATCCCGCGGATGCACGATCAACCTGACCACGAAGGTCTAATTCCTGCAAGCAATCGAAGAACAAGCAAGAACTAAGAATTGCAATCTGGATATTGCGAATATAAGATGAAAGATTACGAAAGTTGGGGTTCCAATGAGGTCTTGGCCTGGTCGGATGACACAAACGAAGAGCTCGAAGTTGCGGCTATGGCTAACTTAAATCTAATTAAAACCCAAGTCTAAACGACGCCCTAAGGGCTGTATATATGGGGGAACAGAGGGGATTTTCGTGACCCCTTGGAGGTGGGGTCCGAAAACAACCCTAACTCGGTTTCCCCACACATACGGACTCTAAAAACAGCCTATAAGGTGGTATTTCGAAATTACATGGGCCCAGCCCAATATTAAGGTGACGCAGCACCTATAATTGCCCTTGGACGAAAATAATGAAGTGGCATCTCGCGTATTTCGTCCAAGACTTCATGCGCGCCTTATGGTGGCTTCAAAGTGTGATAATCACCACTGGAAGCTCCGCTGTCCTTTCCCGCGCGCGCACCTTCTTCTCCATGCTTGATCCCGCTCCAATGACCATCCTTCTTGTCCATGCTAGGTCCTTCATTCATAAGCAAAACAAAAGTATCTAATTTAGGCAGTATCATATGTTCATGAACAATAGAAGGATTCGCAAGAAACGAAAGTACCTGATAATTTAGTTGACGTGCACGAGCTCTAGTAACTGGTCCAATATGTGTAGTTGGTGAGGATATGGGTGTAACATTAGTAGGGATGTCCTCATCATCCTCCCTTTCTTGAATTGAAGTCGTCCTCGACGGAAGCTCATCATCTTCTCCCAAATAAGGCTTCAAATCTGCAATATTAAATGTGGGACTAACCCCAAAGGCTGCAGGTAGCTCAAGTTTATATGCATTATCATTAATTTTCTGCAAAACCTTAAAGGGACCATCAGCTCGAGGCATTAACTTAGACTTGCGCAAATCAGGAAACCTATCTTTACGTAGATGTAACCAAACAAGATCTCCGGGTTCAAACACAACATGCTTTCGACCCCTATCACCAGCAAGCTTGTATCTAGCATTCATGCGCTCAATGTTTTCTTTAGTTAACTCATGCATTTTTAATATCAATTCAGCACGTTGCTTAGCATCAAAATTAACCTTCTCCGAAGATGGAAGAGGTAGCAAATCAATAGGTGCACGAGGTAGAAAACCATAAACAATCTCAAAAGGGCACATTTTAGTGGTAGAATGCAATGAACGATTATAAGCAAATTCAATATGAGGTAAACATTCTTCCCACAGTTTCAAGTTACTCTTTAAAACAGCCATAAGCATAGTAGACAAAGTCCTATTGACTACTTCAGTTTGTCCATCAGTTTGGGGATGACATGTAGTACTAAAAAGTAGTTTAGTCCCCAACTTAGCCCATAAGCATCTCCAAAAATGGCTAAGAAACTTAGTATCACGATCCGAGACAATAGTATTGGGCACACCATGTAAGCGAATAATCTCACGAAAGAATAAATCAGCAACATTAGCAGCATCATCGCTTTTATGACATGGTATAAAATGTGCCATCTTAGAAAATCTATCCACGACAACAAATATGCTATCCCTCCCATTCTTTGTTCGAGGCAAGCCTAAAACAAAGTCCATGGATATGTCCTCCCACGGAACACTAGGTACAGGTAAAGGCATGTATAAACCATGAGGATTGAGTCGTGACTTAGCTTTTTGACATGTAGTGCAGCGAGCAACAAAACGCTCAACATCCCGTCTCATCTTTGGCCAAAAGAAATGTGTAGCAAGTACGTCCTCCGTCTTCTTCACGCCAAAGTGTCCCATTAATCCTCCTCCATGCGCCTCCTGCAACAACAAAAGACGAATAGAGCTAGCTGGAATGCATAGCTTGTTAGAACGGAACACAAATCCATCATTAAGCACAAACTTGTTCCATGTTCTACCCTCTCTACAATTCTGCAATACATCTTTAAATTCCGCATCATTTACGTATTGAGCTTTGATTGTCTCTAAACCGAAAATCTTGAAGTCAAGTTGTGAAAGCATAGTATAACGACGAGACAAAGCATCAGCAATAATATTATCTTTCCCCTTCTTGTGTTTAATGACATAAGGGAAAGTCTCAATAAATTCAACCCACTTAGCATGTCTACGATTAAGTTTTGCTTGACTTCTTATGTGTTTCAAAGATTCATGATCAGAATGTATAACAAATTCTTTGGGCCATAAATAATGTTGCCAAGTTTCTAATGTCCGAACAAGAGCATATAATTCCTTATCATAAGTAGAATAGTTCAGACTAGGCCCACTCAATTTTTCAGAAAAGTAAGCAACAGGTTTAGCATCTTGTAATAACACACCTCCCAAACCAATCCCACTAGCATCGCATTCAAGCTCAAAAGTCTTATTAAAATCAGGAAGTTGGAGCAAAGGAGCATGTGTTAACTTATCTTTCAATACGGTGAAGGCTTCTTCCTGTGCGGTACCCCAAGTAAAAGGCACATCCTTGCGTGTAAGCTCATTGAGAGGTGCAGCAATGGTGCTAAAATCTCTCACAAAACGCCTATAGAATCCAGCGAGGCCAAGAAAACTCCTCACTTGTGTGACCGTTTTGGGCTGCGGCCAACTCTCAATCGCCTCGATCTTGGCTTTATCAACTTCAATTCCCTGCGGAGTAACAACATAGCCAAGAAACGATACTCGGTCGGTGCAAAAGGTGCACTTCCCAAGGTTACCAAACAAACGTGCATTACGTAGAGCAATAAAAACAGCACGTAAATGATCCAAATGTTCCTCCAAAGATTTGCTATAAATCAGTATATCATCAAAATAGACTACCACAAATCGTCCAATGAAAGCACGTAAAACCTCGTTCATTAATCTCATGAAAGTGCTAGGTGCATTAGTTAACCCAAAAGGCATGACTAACCACTCATATAATCCAAACTTAGTTTTAAATGCCGTTTTCCATTCATCTCCTAATTTCATGCGAATTTGATGGTATCCACTACGCAAATCAACTTTGGAAAACATGGTAGATCCACTTAATTCATCAAGCATATCATCTAACCTAGGAATAGGATGACGATAACGAATAGTAATATTATTAATGGCTCGACAATCAACACACATACGCCATGTTCCATCCTTTTTAGGCACTAATATAACAGGAACAGCACAAGGACTAAGGGATTCACGTATGTAACCTTTGTCGAGTAGCTCTTGTACTTGACGCTGAATCTCCTTTGTCTCCTCCGGATTGGTACGGTATGGCGCACGGTTGGGCAGTGAAGCACCGGGAATTAAGTCAATCTGATGCTCAATCCCTCGAATAGGTGGTAATCCCGGTGGTACGTCTTGTGGAAAGACGTCAATAAACTCCTGCAAAAGGTCAGTGACAACAGGAGGCAAAGAAGGAGGCAATTCCTCAAATGAAAACAAAGCTTCTTTGCACACAAAAGCATAGCACACATATTGACTAACATCCAAATCTGAAATATCAACTTTAGTAGCAAGCAAAGTTGGACTAGTCAATTTAATTTCATTAGACACAGCAGAAGAAGATTTGCTATTAGTCTTATGTTGTTGCTCAAATTCTTTGGCTGCTATCTCATTTTCACTCTTATTTTTCTCCTGTTTAGCTTTACTAGCTCTAGCAAGATCATCTTTCACAATTTGTTCAGGAGACATAGGAAGTAAAGCAATATTTTTATCCTGATGAACCAAAGTAAACTGATTTGTCCTACCATGGTGTACAACATTCCTATCAAATTGCCATGGTCTACCAAGTAAAAGAGAGCATGCTTGCATGGGTACCACATCACAATCAACATAATCAGCATATGCAGCAATGCTAAAGTGCACACGAACAGAACGCGTTACCTTAATCTTACCACTATTGTTAAACCACTGAATATAGTACGGATGGGGGTGTGGTCTTGTGGTGAGAGATAGCTTCTCCACCAACTCCATGCTAGCCAAGTTGTTGCAACTCCCTCCGTCAATGATGATGCGAACCGAACGTTCTTTCACCACTCCCTTTGTGTGGAACAAATTATGCCTCTGGTTTTGCTCAGCCTTCGTTACCTGCACACTTAAGACACGTTGAGCAACCAAACTAGCATATTTATCTGCATCATCAGGAGCCATATACTCCATATCATGAGCATCATCATGGGCACCCTGTTCCTCATGAGCAATGAGAACTAAAGTCTCCTCATCATAGTCACTCGCTGACTCATACCCACCATCCGCCGTAATAATCATCACACGCTTGGAGGGACAGTCTTTTGCGAAGTGACCTCCACCTTGGCACCTGCGACATTTAATATCACGATCTCGTGTTTGCCCTGTGGAAGCCATGGATGAAGAAGAACTCGCCGCTGGACCACTCTGTGCACCCTTGAATGGTGGCGCTGACTGTTTTGGTGGCTCCCTGTAAGAATGAGCGGCTGAAGTAGAGGGTGGAGCAGCAGGACGTGTGGATGTAGAAGGTCCACGCGATGTCCATGATGTATTTCGTCCTGCAGAAAAGTTAGGTCTCGTAGCGGCCTGTCGATCCTGCACTTCACGTTCAGCTTTACAAGCAAGATGAAACAAACGAGTAATAGTAGCATAGTCCTTGTATTCTAGAATAGTTTGTATCTCCCTGTTTAAGCCACCTATGAAACGTGCAAACATAGCTTCATTATCCTCTACTAGGCCACATCTAATCAATCCAGTTTGTAATTCTTGATAATATTCCTCTACAGAATTTTTTCCTTGTCTCAAACGCTGTAATTTTTGTAGCAATTCACGTTGATAATAAGGAGGAACCCAGCGAGTACGCATAGCATCTTTTAAAGCAGCCCAAGTAGCTGGAATATTATTAGCATGCAATCTACAATGTTCAGACCACCAAATAGATGCAAAACCCGTGAATTCACAAACAGCAGCAGTAACACGTCTATTCTCAGGATATTGTAAACATGTAAAGCGTTGTTCAGTTTCTAACTCCCAAGTAAGATAAGCATCAGGAATATATCTACCCTCAAACGGCTTAAGATTCAATTTAAGTTTAGGCACATGCTCATCATCGCGTACCTGAGGGGGTGGTTGGTGTCGACCGTGGCGAATGTTGGGACGTGGACGTCCAGCTGGCTGTTCATAGGCCGCTTCTTGTTCCACCTCCTCCTCGTAATCACCCTCGTAGTTGTCGTCCTGGCCGACGTCAGAGGCAGCAGCAGCAGTAACTGCAGCAGCAGCAGGAGCACCAGCAGCTTGTCCGCCCGGAAACAGAATACGTCGTGCACGTCGTGGTGGCGGTGGCTGTGCTGGAGCGGCCGCAGGCTGTATAGGTAAGCGTGCGAGCAACTCAGTAAACTTGGCGTCGAGCTTGGTGTCGATCATCTTCTCCACACCATCAATCGCCTCTGTAAATCTGTTCTCGATGTCATTCACCTGTTCAGACATCATTTGTGCAAATTTATCATGTAATGCTTTGTTTGTCATATTCTCCCAATCAGGTGCATCCCGCGCCACTTCATCATGGGATCCTGGCATGGTTAGCAGAAATAGAAAACACACAGAAGTATGATCCTACTTCGACTAAGGGGATGTGGGGTGGTGGAAAGCACAAATCCGTCAAGCTTTTCTTCAGTTCTTACCGATTCTTACCTAGCAGCAGGTGGTGATGTACAACCAACGGGTCAAAACTCTCAGAGATGTGGTAGAGCGATGGCCAGGAGGTGTCAACCGCACGAAGTAGAATATATGTGGAGCTGTAGGTAGGTTTGACAAATATGGTAGCAAAAAGCTCAACAGTAATCAAAACAGAGATGCAAAGTTGAATAAACACTCAACGTCGGTACTGTGCTGATCCTAGGCTAGACCGTACTAGAGACGCGAGCCTAAAACACCAACGAAAGCACGGCGCGGCACGTAACAACTGTGAAGCACACTCTGAATTTTTTTTTTCCTCTCTTTTTTTTTTTTTTTTTTTTTTTTGCTTTTTTTTTTTTTTTTTTGGCGATGCGGGACTGCGGGGGCTGAAAAAGTGCGAAAAAATCACTATGGTGGCGAACGTCTCAAAACGAGTTTCTGGACCTAAGGAACGTATGGGCACGAATTTTTTTTTTTTTTTTTTTTTTTTTTGAAATCACCCCCCTTCTCTGGACGGAAAAAGTTTGGTGAAATCCGACTCTAATCAACTCAAAACTATTCTGGCTACGGAGATATCACAAACCGAACGGGTGATGGAACTCGACTCGGATCGGTAGGTTGTGGTGGTGTGTGTGGACTCTGCTTGGCGGAACGTGGTGGTGTATCTGGACTCGGATTGGCGGAACGTGGTGGTGTACTACTGTTCGGCGGCGGCGTGACAAAACTGTGATCAGAACTCGAAACTCTAAGGTAACTAGACGCTAAGATCAGCAACTCGACACAACGATGCAACCGCAAATTCAACAATGCAAACGACTGTAAAGAAAACTGGACAAAGGCTCGGACTGTTTTGGGACGTGATGATCTAACCCTAATTTTTTTTGTTGGCTTTTTCGTGGACTGTAGGTATGAAAAACAGAACCTAGACTGCGAAAACTGGTAAATCTCACCGAGCAACCTGGAAATCTGATACCACTTGATAGAGGCGAAGGTGTCCCGATGTTTCGATGAGATGGTGGAGATCGATTATGGTGGAGTAGACTTTCACGACCCGACTACGAACGTGCGAAGACGTTGCGCCTTAGCGATCGCTAAACCAACTCCGAGAGGTTATTGATCCCGCGGATGCACGATCAACCTGACCACGAAGGTCTAATTCCTGCAAGCAATCGAAGAACAAGCAAGAACTAAGAATTGCAATCTGGATATTGCGAATATAAGATGAAAGATTACGAAAGTTGGGGTTCCAATGAGGTCTTGGCCTGGTCGGATGACACAAACGAAGAGCTCGAAGTTGCGGCTATGGCTAACTTAAATCTAATTAAAACCCAAGTCTAAACGACGCCCTAAGGGCTGTATATATGGGGGAACAGAGGGGATTTTCGTGACCCCTTGGAGGTGGGGTCCGAAAACAACCCTAACTCGGTTTCCCCACACATATGGACTCTAAAAACAGCCTATAAGGTGGTATTTCGAAATTACATGGGCCCAGCCCAATATTAAGGTGACGCAGCACCTATAATTGCCCTTGGACGAAAATAATGAAGTGGCATCTCGCGTATTTCGTCCAAGACTTCATGCGCGCCTTATGGTGGCTTCAAAGTGTGATAATCACCACTGGAAGCTCCGCTGTCCTTTCCCGCGCGCGCACCTTCTTCTCCATGCTTGATCCCGCTCCAATGACCATCCTTCTTGTCCATGCTAGGTCCTTCATTCATAAGCAAAACAAAAGTATCTAATTTAGGCAGTATCATATGTTCATGAACAATAGAAGGATTCGCAAGAAACGAAAGTACCTGATAATTTAGTTGACGTGCACGAGCTCTAGTAACTGGTCCAATATGTGTAGTTGGTGAGGATATGGGTGTAACATTAGTAGGGATGTCCTCATCAGCATCAGGAATATATCTACCCTCAGACGGCTTCAGATTCAATTTAAGTTTAGGCACATGTTTATCATCGCGTACCTGAGGGGGTGGTTGGTGTCGACCGTGGCGAATGTTGGGACGTGGACGCCCAGCTGGCTGCTCATAGGCCGCTTCCTGTTCCACCTCCTCCTCGTAATCACCCTCGTAGTTGTCGTCCTGGCCGACGTCAGAAGCAGCAGCAGTAGCAGCAACTGCAGCAGCAGCAGGAGCACCAGCAGCTTGTCTGCCCGGAAACAGAATACGTCGTGCACGTCGTGGTGGCGGTGGCTGTGCTGGAGCGGCCGCAGGCTGTGCAGGTAGGCGTGCGAGCAACTCAGTAAACTTGGCGTCGAGCTTGGTGTCGATCATCTTCTCCACACCATCAATCGCCTCTGTAAATCTGTTCTCGATGTCATTCACCTGTTCAGACATCATTTGTGCAAATTTATCATGTAACGCTTTGTTTGTCATATTCTCCCAATCGGGTGCATCCCGCACCACTTCATCATGGGATCCTGGCATGGTTAGCAGAAATAGAAAACACACAGAAATATGATCCTACTTCTACTAATGGGATGTGGGGTGGTGGAAAGCACAAATCCGTCAAGCTTTTCTTTCGTTCTTACCGATTCTTACCTAGCAGCAGGTGGTGATGTACAACCAACGGGTCAAAACTCTCAGAGATGTGGTAGAGCGATGGCCAGGAGGTGTCAAAACGCACGATGTAGAATATATGTGGAGCTGTAGGAAGGCTGACAAGTATGGTAGCAAAAGCTCAATAGTAATCAAAACAGAGATGCAAAGCTGAATAAACACTCAACGTCGGTACTGTGCTAATCCTAGGCTAGACCGTACTAGAGACGCGAGCCTAAAACACCAACGAAAGCACGGCGCGGCACGTAATCAACTGAGAAGCACACTCTGAATTTTTTTTTTTGCTCTTTTTTTTTTTGCGATGCGGGACTGCGGTGGCTGAAAAAGTGCGAAAAAATCACTATGGTGGCGAACGTCTCAAAATGAGTTTCTGGACCTAAGGAACGTATGGGCACGAAATTTTTTTACCCCCGAAATTTTTGGCCTAAAAACTGCTCTGGAAAGCGTGCCAGACTCTAATCACCCTCTTCTACGTACGACAAAGATTGGTGAAATCCGACTCTAATCAACTCAAACTAATCTGGCTAAAGAGAGATCACAAACCGAACGGGTGATGGAACTCAACTCGGATCGGTAGGTCGTGGTGGTGTATATGGACTCTGCTTGGCGGAACGTGGTGGTGTATCTAGACTCGGATTGGCGGAACGTGGTAGGATGACTACTTTGCGGCGGCGACGTGGCAAACTGTGATCAGAACTCGAAACTCTAAGGGAACTAGACGCTAAGATCAGCAACTTGACACAACGATGCAACCGTAAATTCAACAAAGCAAGTACTGAAAAGAAAACTGGACAAAGGCTAGGACTGTCTTGGGACGTGATGATCTAACCCTAATTTTTTTTTGTTGGCTTTTTCGTGGGCTGTAGGTATGAAGAACAGAACCAATCTAGACTATGAAAACTGGTAAATCTCACCGAGCAACCTGGAAATCTGATACCACTTGATAGAGGCGAAGGTGTCCCGATGTTTCGATGAGATGGTGGAGATCGATTATGGTGGAGACGACTTTCACGATCCGACTACGAACGTGCGAAGACGTTGCGCCTTAGCGATCGCTAAACCAACTCCGAGAGGTTATTGATCCCGCGGATGCACGATCAACCTAACCACGAAGGTCTAATTCCTGCAAGCAATCGAAGAACAAGCAAGAACTAAGAATTGCAATCTGGATATTGCGAATATAAGATGAATGATTACGAAAGTTGGGGTTCCAATGAGGTCTTGGCCTGGTCGGATGACACAAACGAAGAGCTCGAAGTTGCGGCTATGGCTAACTTAAATCTAATTAAAACCCAAGTCTAAACGACGCCCTAAGGGCTGTATATATGGGGGAACAGAGGGGAATTTCGTGGCCCCTTGGAGGAGGGGTCCGAAAACAACCCTAACTCGGTTTTCCCACACATACGGACTCTAAAAAATAGCCTATTAAGTGTATTTCGAAATTACATGGGCCCAGCCCAATTTTAAGGTGACGCAGCACCTATAATTGCCCTTGGACGAAAATAATGAAGTGGCATCTCGCGTATTTCGTCCAAGACTTCATGCACAACTTATGGTGGCTTCAAAGTGCGATAATCACCACTGGAAGCTCCATTGTCCTTTCCCGCGCGCGCACCTTCTTCTCCATGCTTGATCCCGCTCCAATGACCATCCTTCTTGTCCATGCTAGGTCCTTCATTCATAAGCAAAACAAAAGTATCTAATTTAGGCAGCATCATATGTTCATGAACAATAGAAGGATTCACAAGAAACGAAAGTACCTGATAATTTAGTTGACGTGCGCGTGCTCTAGTAACTGGTCCAGTATGTGTAGTTGGTGAAGATGTGGGTGTAACATTAGTAGAGATGTCCTCATCACAGTGAGAGTGTTACAAATCTCCCCCACTACAAGAATTCTCGTCCCGAGAATTTAAGTGGTAGCGAGGAAAAGATCGGGGTATTCATCGCGAAGGCGATCTTCGCGTTCCCAAGTGGCTTCATCTTCAGAATGATTCGACCATTGAACTTTGAGGAATTTGGTTGTCTTGTTGCGGGTTCGACGTTCAGACTGATCAAGAATGCGGCTCGGATGTTCTTGATAAGTCAAGTCCTGTTGCAGCTCAATCATATCATGTTCCACTTCTCGAATAGGGTCCTTGAAGCAACGACGGAGTTGCGACACGTGAAAAACATCGTGGACTTGAGAGAGGTTCGGCGGCATTTCCAATCGGTATGCCACTGGTCCACTCTTGGAAAGGATACGGAACGGGCCGATGTAGCGAGGAGCTAACTTGCCTTTGATCCCGAAGCGGTGAGTGCCTCTCATGGGAGTGACACGGAGGTACGCGTATTCACCAGGTTGATAGACCATTTCCTTGTGCTTGCGGTCATAGTTGCTTTTCTGGCGGGACTGAGCGGCTTTCAGATGTTCACGGATAACGCGAACCTGATGTTCTGCGTGCTGTATAATGTCCGGACCAACGAGAGTTCGTTCTCCAGTTTCTGACCAATTTAGAGGGGTTCGACACTTACGTCCATAAAGAACTTCAAAGGGTGCCATCTTCAGACTAGCCTGATAGCTATTGTTGTAAGAGAATTCAGCAAACGGAAGAGATTCCTCCCATTTCTTACCAAAGGAGATGACACAAGCTCGAAGCATATCTTCAAGCACTTGATTGACTCGTTCGACTTGTCCTTGCGACTGGGGGTGATAAGCGGTGCTGAAATTTAGGTGAGTGCCCATAGCTTCTTGGAAACTATCCCAAAATCTTGAGGTGAAAATGCTGCCACGGTCTGAACTGATCTCCAACGGAATGCCATGGAGGGACACAATTCTGGAAACATACAAGTCTGCTAACTGACTAGCAGAGATCGTCTCCTTGACTGGCAGAAAGTGGGCAACCTTGGAGAAGCGGTCGATGACGACAAAGATAGCATCATGGCCTTTCTGCGATCTGGGAAAACCAGTGACGAAGTCCATCTCGATCTTGTCCCACTTCCATTCAGGAATAGAGAGTGGTTGTAGAGTTCCAGCAGGTCTTTGATGTTCTGCCTTGACGCGACGGCAAACGTCACATTCAGAAACATACCGGGCAATGTCTTGCTTCATGTTAGGGCACCAGAATTGCTGACTAATGTCTTGGTACATCTTAGTGCTTCCAGGGTGGATGGAAAAGGGGGTATCGTGAGCCGCTCTCATGACCTTCGGGGTCATATCCAGGTTCTCATGCCTGCCCTTGCTGTGAGTAACCACTAAACAGTTCTGGTAGAACGCCGCACCTTTGCTATCAACGGTGAAGGGTGAGGGTCTCCCATTGGCAATATCGCGCTTAATCTTGTGTACGAAATCATCATAAAAATGTATACCCTTGACGGATTTGACGAGATCCGGTTCGATAACCAGGTTATTTGCATAACCTTGAGGAACAATCTCGAGGTTTAACTTTTGAAAATCTTCATACAGGAGTGGTTGTTGTACTTGAACTTCAAGTTCACTACAGTAAGCTTTACGGCTCAAAGCATCGGCCATCACATTAGCCTTGCCAGGTGATAGAGGCGAAGGTGTCCCGATGTTTGATGAGATGATGGAGATCGATTTTTGGTGGAGTAGACTTTCACGACCCGACTACGAACGTGCGAAGACGTTGCGCCTTAGCAATCGCTAAACCAACTCTAAGAGGTTATTGATCCCGCGGATGCACGATCAACCTGACCACGAAGGTCAATTCCTGCAAGCAATCGAAGAACAAGCAAGAACTAAGAATTGCAATCTGGATATTGCGAATATAAGATGAAAGATTAACAGAAGTTGGGGTTCCAATGCGGTCTTGGCCTGGTCGGACGACACAAACGAAGAACTCGAAGTTGCGGCTATGGCTAACTTAAATCTAATTAAAAACCCAAGTCTAAACGACGCCCTAAGGGCTGTATATATGGGGGAACAGAGGGGATTTTCGTGACCCCTTGGAGGTGGGGCCCGAAAACAACCCTAACTCGGTTTCCCCACACATACGGACTCTAAAAACAGCCTATAATGTGGTATTTCGAAATTACATGGGCCCAGCCCAATATTAAGGTGACGCAGCACCTATAATTGCTCTTGGAAGAAAATAATGAAGTGGCATCTCGTGTATTTTGTCCAAGCCTTCATGCATGCCTTATGGTGGCTTCAAAGTGCGAAAATCCCCACTGGAAGCTCCATTGTTATTTCCCGCGCGCGCACCTTCTTCTCCATGCTTGATCCCGCTCCAATGACCGTCCATCTTGTCCATGCTAGGTCCTTCATTCATAAGCAAAACAAAAGTATCTAATTTAGGCAGCATCATATGTTCATGAACATTAGAAGGATTCGCAAGAAACGAAAGTACCTGATAATTTAGTTGACGTGCACGTGCTCTAGTAACTGGTCCAGTATGTGTAGTTGGTGAAGATGTGGGTGTAACATTAGTAGAGATGTCCTCATCATCCTCCCCTTCTTGAATTGAAGTCGTCCTCGACGGAAGCTCATTATCTTCTCCCAAATAAGGTTTCAAATCTGCAATGTTAAATGTGGGACTAACCCCAAAATCTGCAGGTAGCTCAAGTTTATATGCATTATCATTAATTTTCTGTAAAACCTTAAAGGGACCATCAGCTCGTGGCATTAACTTAGACTTGCGCAAATCAGGAAACCTATCTTTACGTAGATGTAACCAAACAACATCTCCTGGTTCAAACACAACATGCTTTCTACCCTTATCACCAGCAAGCTTGTATCTAGCATTCATTTTCTCAATGTTTTCTTTAGTTAACTCATGCATTTTTAATATCAATTCAGCACGTTGCTTAGCATCAAAATTAACCTTCTCCGAAGATGGAATAGGAAGCAAATCAATAGGTGCACGAGGTAGAAAACCATAAACAATCTCAAAAGGGCACATTTTAGTGGTAGAATGAAATGAACGATTATAAGGAAATTCAATATGAGGTAAACATTCTTCCCACATTTTTAAGTTACTCTTTAAAACAGCCCTAAGCATAGTAGACAAAGTCCTATTGACTACTTCAGTTTGTCCATCAGTTTGGGGATGACATGTAGTACTAAAAAGTAGTTTAGTCCCCAACTTAACCCATAAGCATCTCCAAAAATGGCTAAGAAACTTAGTATCACGATCCGAGACAATAGTATTGGGCACACCATGTAAGCGAATAATCTCTCGAAAGAATAAATCAGCAACATTAGCAGCATCATCGCTTTTATGACATGGTATAAAATGTGCCATCTTAGAAAATCTATCCACGACAACAAATATGCTATCCCTCCCATTCTTTGTTCGAGGCAGGCCTAAAACAAAGTCCATGGATATGTCCTCCCACGGAACACTAGGTACAGGTAAAGGCATGTATAAACCATGAGGATTGAGTCGTGACTTAGCTTTTTGACATGTAGTGCAGCGAGCAACAAAACGCTCAACATCCCGTCTCATCTTTGGCCAAAAGAAATGTGTAGCAAGTACGTCCTCCGTCTTCTTCACGCCAAAATGTCCCATTAATCCTCCTCCATGCGCCTCCTGCAACAACAAAAGACGAATAGAGCTAGCTGGAATGCATAGCTTGTTAGAACGGAACACAAACCCATCATTAAGCACAAACTTGTTCCATGTTCTACCCTCTCTACAATTCTGCAATACATCTTTAAATTCCGCATCATGTACATATTGATCTTTGATTGTCTCTAAACCGAATATCTTGAAGTCAAGTTTTGAAAGCATAGTATAACGACGAGACAAAGCATCAGCAATAATATTATCTTTCCCCTTCTTGTGTTTAATGACATAAGGGAAAGTCTCAATAAATTCAACCCACTTAGCATGTCTACGATTAAGTTTTGCTTGACTTCTTATGTGTTTCAAAGATTCATGATCAGAATGTATAACAAATTCTTTGGGCCATAAATAATGTTGCCAAGTTTCTAATGTCCGAACAAGAGCATATAATTCCTTATCATAAGTAGAATAGTTCAGACTAGGCCCACTCAATTTTTCAGAAAAGTAAGCAACAGGTTTAGCATCTTGTAATAACACACCTGCCAAACCAATACCACTAGTATCGCATTCAAGCTCAAAAGTCTTATTAAAATCAGGAAGTTGGAGCAAAGGAGCATGTGTTAACTTATCTTTCAATATCGTGAAGGCTTCTTCCTGTGCGGTACCCCAAGTAAAAGGCACATCCTTGCGTGTAAGCTCATTGAGAGGTGCAGCAATGGTGCTGAAATCTCTCACAAAACGCCTATAGAATCCAGCGAGTCCAAGAAAACTCCTCACTTGTGTGACCGTTTTGGGCTGCGGCCAACTCTCAATCGCCTCGATCTTGGCTTTATCAACTTCAATTCCCTGCGGAGTAACAACATAGTGATAGAGGCGAAGGTGTCCCGATGTTTCGATGAGATGGTGTAGATCGATTATGGTGGAGACGACTTTCACGATCCGACTACGAACGTGCGAAGACGCAACCGCCTTAGCGATCGCTAAACCAACTCCGAGAGGTTATTGATCCCGCGGATGCACGATCAACCTGACCACGAAGGTCTAATTCCTGCAAGCAATCGAAGAACAAGCAAGAACTAAGAATTGCAATCTGGATATTGCGAATATAAGATGAATGATTACGAAAGTTGGGGTTCCAATGAGGTCTTGGCCTGGTCGGATGACACAAACGAAGAGCTCGAAGTTGCGGCTATGGCTAACTTAAATCTAATTAAAACCCAAGTCTAAACGACGCCCTAAGGGCTGTATATATGGGGGAACAGAGGGGATTTTCGTGACCCCTTGGAGGTGGGGTCCGAAAACAACCCTAACTCAGTTTCCCCACACATACGGACTCTAAAAACAGCCTATAATGTGGTATTTCGAAATTACATGGGCCCAGCCCAATATTAAGGTGACGCAGCACCTATAATTGCTCTTGGACGAAAATAATGAAGTGGCATCTCGTGTATTTCGTCCAAGCCTTCATGCATGCCTTATGGTGGCTTCAAAGTGCGAAAATCCCCACTAGAAGCTCCATTGTTCTTCCCCGCGCGCGCACCTTCTTCTCCATGCTTGATCCCGCTCCAATGACCGTCCTTCTTGTCCATGCTAGGTCCTTCATTCATAAGCAAAACAAAAGTATCTAATTTAGGCAGCATCATTTGTTCATGAACATTAGAAGGATTCGCAAGAAACGAAAGTACCTGATAATTTAGTTGACGTGCACGTGCTCTAGTAACTGGTCCAGTATGTGTAGTTGGTGAAGATGTGGGTGTAACATTAGTAGAGATGTCCTCATCATCCTCCCCTTCTTGAATGGAAGTCGTCCTCGACGGAAGCTCATTATCTTCTCCCAAATAAGGTTTCAAATCTGCAATGTTAAATGTGGGACTAACCCCAAAATCTGCAAGTTTATATGCATTATCATTAATTTTCTGTAAAACCTTAAAGGGCCATCAGCTCGTGGCATTAACTTAGACTTGCGCAAATCAGGAAACCTATCTTTACGTAGATGTAACCAAACAAGATCTCCTGGTTCAAACACAACATGCTTTCTACCCTTATCACCAGCAATCTTGTATCTAGCATTCATTTTCTCAATGTTTTCTTTAGTTAACTCATGCATTTTTAATATCAATTCAGCACGTTGCTTAGCATCAAAATTAACCTTCTCCGAAGATGGAATAGGAAGCAAATCAATAGGTGCACGAGGTAGAAAACCATAAACAATCTCAAAAGGGCACATTTTAGTGGTAGAATGAAATGAACGATTATAAGGAAATTCAATATGAGGTAAACATTCTTCCCACATTTTTAAGTTACTCTTTAAAACAGCCCTAAGCATAGTAGACAAAGTCCTATTGACTACTTCAGTTTGTCCATCAGTTTGGGGATGACATGTAGTACTAAAAAGTAGTTTAGTCCCCAACTTAGCCCATAAGCATCTCCAAAAATGGCTAAGAAACTTAGTATCACGATCCGAGACAATAGTATTGGGCACACCATGTAAGCGAATAATCTCTCGAAAGAATAAATCAGCAACATTAGCAGCATCATCGCTTTTATGACATGGTATAAAATGTGCCATCTTAGAAAATCTATCCACGACAACAAATATGCTATCCCTCCCATTCTTTGTTCGAGGCAGGCCTAAAACAAAGTCCATGGATATGTCCTCCCACGGAACACTAGGTACAGGTAAAGGCATGTATAAACCATGAGGATTGAGTCGTGACTTAGCTTTTTGACATGTAGTGCAGCGAGCAACAAAACGCTCAACATCCCGTCTCATCTTTGGCCAAAAGAAATGTGTAGCAAGTACGTCCTCCGTCTTCTTCACGCCAAAATGTCCCATTAATCCTCCTCCATGCGCCTCCTGCAACAACAAAAGACGAATAGAGCTAGCTGGAATGCATAGCTTGTTAGAACGGAACACAAACCCATCATTAAGCACAAACTTGTTCCATGTTCTACCCTCTCTACAATTCTGCAATACATCTTTAAATTCCGCATCATGTACATATTGATCTTTGATTGTCTCTAAACCGAATATCTTGAAGTCAAGTTTTGAAAGCATAGTATAACGACGAGACAAAGCATCAGCAATAATATTATCTTTCCCCTTCTTGTGTTTAATGACATAAGGGAAAGTCTCAATAAATTCAACCCACTTAGCATGTCTACGATTAAGTTTTGCTTGACTTCTTATGTGTTTCAAAGATTCATGATCAGAATGTATAACAAATTCTTTGGGCCATAAATAATGTTGCCAAGTTTCTAATGTCCGAACAAGAGCATATAATTCCTTATCATAAGTAGAATAGTTCAGACTAGGCCCACTCAATTTTTCAGAAAAGTAAGCAACAGGTTTAGCATCTTGTAATAACACACCTGCCAAACCAATACCACTAGTATCGCATTCAAGCTCAAAAGTCTTATTAAAATCAGGAAGTTGGAGCAAAGGAGCATGTGTTAACTTATCTTTCAATATCGTGAAGGCTTCTTCCTGTGCGGTACCCCAAGTAAAAGGCACATCCTTGCGTGTAAGCTCATTGAGAGGTGCAGCAATGGTGCTGAAATCTCTCACAAAACGCCTATAGAATCCAGCGAGTCCAAGAAAACTCCTCACTTGTGTGACCGTTTTGGGCTGCGGCCAACTCTCAATCGCCTCGATCTTGGCTTTATCAACTTCAATTCCCTGCGGAGTAACAACATAGTGATAGAGGCGAAGGTGTCCCGATGTTTCGATGAGATGGTGTAGATCGATTATGGTGGAGACGACTTTCACGATCCGACTACGAACGTGCGAAGACGTTGCGCCTTAGCGATCGCTAAACCAACTCCGAGAGGTTATTGATCCCGCGGATGCACGATCAACCTGACCACGAAGGTCTAATTCCTGCAAGCAATCGAAGAACAAGCAAGAACTAAGAATTGCAATCTGGATATTGCGAATATAAGATGAATGATTACGAAAGTTGGGGTTCCAATGAGGTCTTGGCCTGGTCGGATGACACAAACGAAGAGCTCGAAGTTGCGGCTATGGCTAACTTAAATCTAATTAAAACCCAAGTCTAAACGACGCCCTAAGGGCTGTATATATGGGGGAACAGAGGGGATTTTCGTGACCCCTTGGAGGTGGGGTCCGAAAACAACCCTAACTCGGTTTCCCCACACATACGGACTCTAAAAACAGCCTATAATGTGGTATTTCGAAATTACATGGGCCCAGCCCAATATTAAGGTGACGCATCACCTATAATTGCTCTTGGACGAAAATAATGAAGTGGCATCTCGTGTATTTCGTCCAAGCCTTCATGCATGCCTTATGGTGGCTTCAAAGTGCGAAAATCCCCACTGGAAGCTCCATTGTTCTTCCCCGCGCGCGCACCTTCTTCTCCATGCTTGATCCCGCTCCAATGACCGTCCTTCTTGTCCATGCTAGGTCCTTCATTCATAAGCAAAACAAAAGTATCTAATTTAGGCAGCATCATTTGTTCATGAACATTAGAAGGATTCGCAAGAAACGAAAGTACCTGATAATTTAGTTGACGTGCACGTGCTCTAGTAACTGGTCCAGTATGTGTAGTTGGTGAAGATGTGGGTGTAACATTAGTAGAGATGTCCTCATCATCCTCCCCTTCTTGAATGGAAGTCGTCCTCGACGGAAGCTCATTATCTTCTCCCAAATAAGGTTTCAAATCTGCAATGTTAAATGTGGGACTAACCCCAAAATCTGCAGGTAGCTCAAGTTTATATGCATTATCATTAATTTTCTGTAAAACCTTAAAGGGCCATCAGCTCGTGGCATTAACTTAGACTTGCGCAAATCAGGAAACCTATCTTTACGTAGATGTAACCAAACAAGATCTCCTGGTTCAAACACAACATGCTTTCTACCCTTATCACCAGCAGGCTTGTATCTAGCATTCATTTTCTCAATGTTTTCTTTAGTTAACTCATGCATTTTTAATATCAATTCAGCACGTTGCTTAGCATCAAAATTAACCTTCTCCGAAGATGGAAGAGGAAGCAAATCAATAGGTGCACGAGGTAGAAAACCATAAACAATCTCAAAAGGGCACATTTTAGTGGTAGAATGAAATGAACGATTATAAGCAAATTCAATATGAGGTAAACATTCTTCCCACATTTTTAAGTTACTCTTTAAAACAGCCCTAAGCATAGTAGACAAAGTCCTATTGACTACTTCAGTTTGTCCATCAGTTTGGGGATGACATGTAGTACTAAAGAGTAGTTTAGTCCCCAACTTAGCCCATATGCATCTCCAAAAATGGCTAAGAAACTTAGTATCACGATCCGAGACAATAGTATTGGGCACACCATGTAAGCGAATAATCTCTCGAAAGAATAAATCAGCAACATTAGCAGCATCATCGCTTTTATGACATGGTATAAAATGGGCCATCTTAGAAAATCTATCTACGACAACAAATATGCTATCCCTCCCGGTCTTTGTTCGAGGCAAGCCTAAAACAAAGTCCATGGATATGTCCTCCCACGGAACACTAGGTACAGGTAAAGGCATGTATAAACCATGAGGATTGAGTCGTGACTTAGCTTTTTGACATGTAGTGCAGCGAGCAACAAAACGCTCAACATCCCGTCTCATCTTGGGCCAAAAGAAATGTGTAGCAAGGACGTCCTCCGTCTTCTTCACGCCAAAGTGTCCCATTAATCCTCCTCCATGCGCCTCCTGCAACAACAAAAGACGAATAGAGCTAGCTGGAATGCATAGCTTGTTAGAACGGAACACAAACCCATCATTAAGCACAAACTTGTTCCATGTTCTACCCTCTCTACAATTCTGCAATACATCTTTAAATTCCGCATCATGTACAAATTGATCTTTGATTGTCTCTAAACCGAATATCTTGAAGTCAAGTTGTGAAAGCATAGTATAACGACGAGACAAAGCATCAGCAATAATATTATCTTTCCCCTTCTTGTGTTTAATGACATAAGGGAAAGTCTCAATAAATTCAACCCACTTAGCATGTCTACGATTAAGTTTTGCTTGACTTCTTATGTGTTTCAAAGATTCATGATCAGAATGTATAACAAATTCTTTGGGCCATAAATAATGTTGCCAAGTTTCTAATGTCTGAACAAGAGCATATAATTCCTTATCATAAGTAGAATAGTTCAGACTAGGCCCACTCAATTTTTCAGAAAAGTAAGCAACAGGTTTAGCATCTTGCAATAACACACCTCCCAAACCAATACCACTAGCATCGCATTCAAGCTCAAAAGTCTTACTAAAATCAGGAAGTTGGAGCAAAGGAGCATGTGTTAACTTATCTTTCAAGACCGTGAAGGCTTCTTCCTGTGCGGTACCCCAAGTAAAAGGCACATCCTTGCGTGTAAGCTCATTGAGAGGTGCAGCAATGGTGCTGAAATCTCTCACAAAACGCCTATAGAATCCAGCGAGGCCAAGAAAACTCCTCACTTGTGTGACCGTTTTGGGCTGCGGCCAACTCTCAATCGCCTCGATCTTGGCTTTATCAACTTCAATTCCCTGCGGAGTAACAACATAGCCAAGAAACGATACTCGGTCGGTGCAAAAGGTGCACTTCCCAAGGTTACCAAACAAACGTGCATTACGTAGAGCAATAAAAACAGCACGTAAATGATCCAAATGTTCCTCCAAAGATTTGCTATAAATTAGTATATCATCAAAATAGACTACCACAAATCGCCCAATGAAAGCACGTAAAACCTCGTTCATTAATCTCATGAAAGTGCTAGGTGCATTAGTTAACCCAAAAGGCATGACTAACCACTCATATAATCCAAACTTAGTTTTAAAAGCCGTTTTCCATTCATCTCCTAATTTCATGCGAATTTGATGGTATCGACTACGCAAATCAACTTTGGAAAACATGGTAGAGCCACTTAATTCATCAAGCATATCATCTAACCGAGGAATAGGATGACGATAACGAATAGTAATATTATTAATGGCTCGACAATCAACACACATACGCCATGTTCCATCCTTTTTAGGCACTAATATAACAGGAACAGCACAAGGACTAAGGGATTCACGTATGTAACCTTTGTCGAGTAGCTCTTGTACTTGACGCTGAATCTCCTTCGTCTCCTCCGGATTGGTACCGTATGGCGCACGGTTGGGCAGCGAAGCACCGGGAATTAAGTCAATCTGATGCTCAATCCTTCGAATAGGTGGTAATCCCGGTGGTACGTCTTGTGGAAAGACGTCAATAAATTCCTGCAAAAGGTCAGTGACAACAGGAGGCAAAGAAGGAGGCAATTCCTCAAATGAAAACAAAGCTTCTTTGCACACAAAAGCATAGCACACATATTGACTAACATCCAAATCTGAAATATCAACCTTAGTAGCAAGCAAAGTTGGACTAGTCAATTTAATTTCATTAGAAACAGCAGAAGAAGATTTGCTATTAGTCTTATGTTGTTGCTCAAATTCTTTACCTGCTATCTCATTTTCACTCTTATTTTTCTCCTGTTTAGCTTTACTAGCTCTAGCAAGATCATCTTTCACAATTTGTTCAGGAGACGTAGGAAGTAAAGCAATATTTTTATCCTGATGAACCAGAGTAAACTGATTTGTCCTACCATGGTGTACACCATTCCTATCAAATTGCCATGGTCTACCAAGTAAAAGAGAGCATGCTTGCATGGGTACCACATCACAATCAACATAATCAGCATATGCAGCAATGCTAAAGTGCACACGAACAGAACGCGTTACCTTAATCTTACCACTATTGTTAAACCACTGAATATAGTACGGATGGGGGTGTGGTCTTGTGGTGAGAGATAGCTTCTCCACCAACTCCATGCTAGCCAAGTTGTTGCAACTCCCTCCGTCAATGATGATGCGAACCGAACGTTCTTTCACCACTCCCTTTGTGTGGAACAAATTATGCCTCTGGTTTTGCTCGGCCTTCGTTACCTGCACACTTAACACACGTTGAGCAACCAAACTAGCATATTTATCTGCATCATCAGGAGCCATATACTCTATATCATGAGCATCATCATGGGCACCCTGTTCCTCATGAGCAATGAGAACTAAAGTGTCCTCATCATAGTCACTCGCTGACTCATACCCACCATCCGCCGTAATAGTCATCACACGCTTGGAGGGACAGTCTTTTGCGAAGTGACCTCCACCTTGGCACCTGCGACATTTAATATCACGATCTCGTGTTTGCCCTGTGGAAGCCATGGATGAAGAAGAACTCGCCGCTGGACCACTTTGTGCACCCTTGAATGGTGGCGCTGGCTGTTTTGGTGGCTCCCTGTAAGAATGAGCGGCTGAAGTAGATGGTGGTGCAGCAGGACGTGTGGATGTAGAAGCTCCACGCGATGTCCATGATGTATTTCGTCTTGCAGAAAAGTTAGGTCTCGTAGCGGCCTGTCGATCCTGCACTTCACGTTCAGCTTTACAAGCAAGATGAAACAAACGAGTGATAGTAGCAAAGTCCTTGTATTCTAGAATAGTTTGTATCTCCCTGTTTAAACCACCCATAAAACGTGCAAGCATAGCTGCATTATCCTCTACTAGGCCACATCTAATCAATCCAGTTTGTAATTCTTGATAATATTCCTCTACAGAATTTTTTCCTTGTCTCAAACGTTGTAATTTTTGTAACAATTCACGTTGATAATAAGGAGGAACCCAGCGAGTACGCATAGCATCTTTTAAAGCAGCCCAAGTAGTTGGAATATTATTAGCATGCAATCTACAATGTTCAGACCACCAAATAGATGCAAATCCCGTGAATTCACAAACAGCAGCAGTAACACGTCTATTCTCAGGATATTGTAAACATGTAAAGCGTTGTTCAGTTTCTAACTCCCAAGTAAGATAAGCATCAGGAATATATCTGATAGAGGCGAAGGTGTCCCGATGTTTCGATGAGATGGTGTAGATCGATTATGGTGGAGACGACTTTCCCGATCCGACTACGAACGTGCGAAGACGTTGCGCCTTAGCGATCGCTAAACCAACTCCGAGAGGTTATTGATCCCGCGGATGCACGATCAACCTGACCACGAAGGTCTAATTCCTGCAAGCAATCGAAGAACAAGCAAGAACTAAGAATTGCAATCTGGATATTGCGAATATAAGGTGAATGATTACGAAAGTTGGGGTTCCAATGAGGTCTTGGCCTGGTCGGATGACACAAACGAAGAGCTCGAAGTTGCGGCTATGGCTAACTTTAATCTAATTAAAACCCAAGTCTAAACGACGCCCTAAGGGCTGTATATATGGGGGAACAGAGGGGATTTTCGTGACCCCTTGGAGGTGGGGTCCGAAAACAACCCTAACTCGATTTCCCCACACATACGGACTCTAAAAACAGCCTATAATGTGGTATTTCGAAATTACATGGGCCCAGCCCAATATTAAGGTGACGCAGCACCTATAATTGCTCTTGGACGAAAATAATGAAGTGGCATCTCGTGTATTCCGTCCAAGCCTTCATGCATGCCTTATGGTGGCTTCAACGTGCGAAAATCCCCACTGGAAGCTCCACTGTACTTTCCCCCGCGCGCACCTTCTTCTCCATTCTTGATCCCGCTCCAATGACCATCCTTCTTGTCCATGCTAGGTCCTTCATTCATAAGCAAAACAAAAGTATCTAATTTAGGCAGCATCATATGTTCATGAACAATAGAAGGATTCGCAAGAAACGAAAGTACCTGATAATTTAGTTGACGTGCACGTGCTCTAGTAACTGGTCCAGTATGTGTAGTTGGTGAGGGTATGGGTGTAACATTAGTAGGGATGTCCTCATCATCCTCCCCTTCTTGAATTGAAGTCGTCCTCGACGGAAGCTCAGCATCTTCTCCCAAATAAGGTTTCAAATCTGCAATGCTAAATGTTGGACTAACCCCAAAATCTGCAGGTAGCTCAAGTTTATATGCATTATCATTAATTTTCTGTAAAACCTTAAAGGGACCATCAGCTCGTGGCATTAGCTTAGACTTGCGCAAATCAGGAAACCTATCTTTACGTAGATGTAACCAAACAAGATCTCCTGGTTCAAACACAACATGCTTTCGACCCCTATCACCAGCAAGCTTGTATCTAGCATTCATGCGCTCAATGTTTTCTTTAGTTAACTCATGCATTTTTAATATCAAATCAGCACGTTGCTTAGCATCAAAATTAACCTTCTCCGAAGATGGAAGAGGCAGCAAATCAATAGGTGCACGAGGTAGAAAACCATAAACAATCTCAAAAGGGCACATTTTAGTGGTAGAATGCACTGAACGATTATAAGCAAATTCAATATGAGGTAAACATTCTTGCCACAGTTTCAAGTTACTTTTTAAAACAGCCCTAAGCATAGTAGACAATGTCCTATTGACCACTTCAGTTTGTCCATCAGTTTGGGGATGACATGTAGTACTAAAAAGTAGTTTAGTCCCCAACTTAGCCCATAAGCATCTCCAAAAATGGCTAAGAAACTTAGTATCACGATCCGAGACAATAGTATTGGGCACACCATGTAAACGAATAATCTCTCCAAAGAATAAATCAGCAACATTAGCAGCATCATCGCTTTTATGACATGGTATAAAATGTGCCATCTTAGAAAATCTATCCACGACAACAAATATGCTATCCCTCCCCTTCTTTGTTCGAGGCAAGCCTAAAACAAAGTCCATGGATATGTCCTCCCACGGAACACTAGGTACAGGTAAAGGCATGTATAAACCATGAGGATTGAGTCGTGACTTAGCTTTTTGACATGTAGTGCAGCGAGCAACAAAACGCTCAACATCCCGTCTCATCTTTGGCCAAAAGAAATGTGTAGCAAGTACGTCCTCCGTCTTTTTCACGCCAAAATGTCCCATTAATCCTCCTCCATGCGCCTCCTGCAACAACAAAAGACGAATAGAGCTAGCTGGAATGCATAGCTTATTAGAACGGAACACAAATCCATCATTAAGCACAAACTTGTTTCATGTTCTACCCTCTCTACAATTCTGCAATACATCTTTAAATTCCGCATCATTTACATATTGTTCTTTGATTGTCTCTAAACCGAAAATCTTGAAGTGAAGTTGTGAAAGCATAGTATAACGACGAGACAAAGCATCAGCAATAATATTATCTTTCCCCTTCTTGTGTTTAATGACATAAGGGAAAGTCTCAATAAATTCAACCCACTTAGCATGTCTACGATTAAGTTTTGCTTGACTTCTTATGTGTTTCAAAGATTCATGATCAGAATGTATAACAAATTCTTTGGGCCATAAATAATGTTGCCAAGTTTCTAATGTCCGAACAAGAGCATATAATTCCTTATCATAAGTAGAATAGTTCAGACTAGGCCCACTCAATTTTTCAGAAAAGTATGCAACAGGTTTAGCATCTTGTAATAACACACCTCCCAAACCAATCCCACTAGCATCGCATTCAAGCTCAAAAGTCTTATTAAAATCAGGAAGTTGGAGCAAAGGAGCATGTGTTAACTTATCTTTCAATACCGTGAAAGCTTCTTCCTGTGCGGTACCCCAAGTAAAAGGCACATCCTTGCGTGTAAGCTCATTGAGAGGTGCAGCAATGGTGCTGAAATCTCTCACAAAACGCCTATAGAATCCAGCGAGGCCAAGAAAACTCCTCACTTGTGTGACCGTTTTGGGCTGCGGCCAACTCTCAATTGCCTCGATCTTGGCATGATCAACTTCAATTCCCTGCGGAGTAACAACATAGCCAAGAAACGATACTCGGTCGGTGCAAAAGGTGCACTTCCCAAGGTTACCAAATAAACGTGCATTACGTAGAGCAATAAAAACAGCACGTAAATGATCCAAATGTTCCTCCAAAGATTTGCTATAAATCAGTATATCATCAAAATAGACTACCACAAATCGTCCAATGAAAGCACGTAAAACCTCGTTCATTAATCTCATAAAAGTGCTAGGTGCATTAGTTAACCCAAAAGGCATGACTAACCACTCATATAATCCAAACTTAGTTTTAAATGCCGTTTTCCATTCATCCCCTAATTTCATGCGAATTTGATGGTATCCACTACGCAAATCAACTTTGGAAAACATGGTAGAGCCACTTAATTCATCAAGCATATCATCTAACCTAGGAATAGGATGACGATAACGAATAGTAATATTATTAATGGCTCTACAATCAACACACATACGCCAAGTTCCATCCTTTTTAGGCACTAATATAACAGGAACAGCACAAGGACTAAGTGATTCACGTATGTAACCTTTGTCGAGTAGCTCTTGTACTTGACGCTGAATCTCCTTCGTCTCCTCCGGATTGGTACGGTATGGCGCACGGTTGGGCAGCGAAGCACCGGGAATTAAGTCAATCTGATGCTCAATCCCTCGAATAGGTGGTAATCCCGGTGGTACGTCTTGTGGAAAGACGTCAATAAACTCCTGCAAAAGGTCAGTGACAACAGGAGGCAAAGAAGGAGGCAATTCCTCAAATGAAAACAAGGCTTCTTTGCACACAAAAGCATAGCACACATATTGACTAACATCCAAATCCGAAATATCAACCTTAGTAGCAAGCAAAGTTGGACTAGTCAATTTAATTTCATTAGAAACAACAGAAGAAGATTTGCTATTAGTCTTATGTTGTTGCTCAAATTCTTTAGCTGCTATCTCATTTTCACTCTTATTTTTCTCCTGTTTAGCTTTACTAGCTCTAGCAAGATCATCTTTCACAATTTGTTCAGGAGACATAGGAAGTAAAGCAATATTTTTATCCTGATGAACTAGAGTAAACTGATTTGTCCTACCATGGTGTACAACATTCCTATCAAATTGCCATGGTCTACCAAGTAAAAGAGAGCATGCTTGCATGGGTACCACATCACAATCAACATAATCAGCATATGCAGCAATGCTAAAGTGCACACGAACAGAACGTGTTACCTTAATCTTACCACTATTGTTAAACCACTGAATATAGTACGGATGGGGGTGTGGTCTTGTGGTGAGAGATAGCTTCTCCACCAACTCCATGCTAGCCAAGTTGTTGCAACTCCCTCCGTCAATGATGATGCGAACCGAACGTTCTTTCACCACTCCCTTTGTGTGGAACAAATTATGCCTCTGGTTTTGCTCGGCCTTCGTTACCTGCACACTTAATACACGTTGAGCAACCAAACTAGCATATTTATCTGCATCATCAGGAGTCATATACTCTATATCATGAGCATCATCATGGGCACCCTGTTCCTCATGAGCAATGAGAACTGGAGTCTCCTCATCATAGTCACTCGCTGACTCATACCCACCATCCGCCGTAATAGTCATCACACGCTTGGAGGGACAGTCTTTTGCGAAGTGACCTCCACCTTGGCACCTGCGACATTTAATATCACGATCTCGTGCTTGCCCTGTGGACGCCATGGAGGAAGAAGAACTCGCCGCTGGACCACTCTGTGCACCCTTGAATGGTGGCGCTGGCTGTTTTGGTGGCTCCCTGTAAGAATGAGCGGCTGAAGTAGATGGTGGCGCAGCAGGACGTGTGGATGTAGAAGCTCCACGCGATGTCCATGATGTATTTCGTCCTGCAGAAAAGTTAGGTCTCGTAGCGGCCTGTCGATCCTGCACTTCACGTTCAGCTTTACAAGCAAGATGAAACAAACGAGTGATAGTAGCAAAGTCCTTGTATTCTAGAATAGTTTGTATCTCCCTGTTTAAGCCACCCATAAAACGTGCAAGCATAGCTTCATTATCCTCTACTAGGCCACATCTAATCAATCCAGTTTGTAATTCTTGATAATATTCCTCTACAGAATTTTTTCCTTGTCTCAAACGCTGTAATTTTTGTAACAATTCACGTTGATAATAAGGAGGAACCCAGCGAGTACGCATAGCATCTTTTAAAGCAGCCCAAGTAGTTGGAATATTATTAGCATGCAATCTACAATGTTCAGACCACCAAATAGATGCAAAGCCCGTGAATTCACAAACAGCAGCAGTAACACGTCTATTCTCAGGATATTGTAAACATGTAAAACGTTGTTCAGTTTCTAACTCCCAAGTAAGATAAGCATCAGGAATATATCTACCCTCAAACGGCTTAAGATTCAATTTAAGTTTAGGCACATGTTCATCATCGCGTACCTGAGGGGGTGGTTCGTGTCGACCGTGGCGAATGTTGGGACGTGGACGTCCAGCTGGCTGTTCATAGGCCGCTTCCTGTTCCACCTCCTCCTCGTAATCACCCTCGTAGTTGTCGTCCTGGCCGACGTCAGAAGCAGCAGCAGCAGGTACTGCAGCAGCAGGAGGAGCACCAATACCAGCAGCTTGTCCTCTCGGAAATAGAATCCGTCGTGCACGTGGTAGTGGCGGTGGCTGTGGCTGTGCTGGAGCGGCAGCAGGCTGTGTAGGTAGGTGTGCGATCAACTCAGTAAACTTGGCGTCGAGCTTGGTGCCGATCATCTTTTCCACGCCATCAATTGCCTCTGTAAATCTGGTCTCGATGTCATTCACCTGTTCAGACATCATTTGTGCAAATTTATCATGTAGCTCCTTGTTTGTCATGTTCTCCCAATCGGGTGCATCCCGCGCCACTTCATGTGATCCTGGCATGGTTAGCAGAAATAGAAAACACACAGGAATATGATCCTACTTCTACTAATGGGATGTGGGATGGTGGAAAGCACAAATCCGTCAAGCTTTTCTTTCGTTCTTACCGATTCTTACCTAGCAGCAGGTGGTGATGTACAACCAACGGGTCAAAACTCTCAGAGATATGGTGGAGCGATGGCCAGGAGGTGTCAAACGCACGATGTAGAATATATGTGGACCTGTAGGAAGGCTGACAAGTATGGTAGAAAAAGCTCAACAGTAATCAAAACAGAGATGCAAAGCCGAATAAACACTCAACGTCGGTACTGTGCTGATCCTAGGCTAGACCGTACTAGAGACGCGAGCCTAAAACACCAACGAAAGCACGGCGCGGCACGTAAACAACTGAGAAGCACACTCTGAATTTTTTTTTCTCTCTCTTTTTTTTTTTTTTGCTAATCACCCCCCTTCTCTGTACGGAAAAAGTTTGATGAAATCCGACTCTAACAACTGAAAACTAATCTGGCTACAGAGAGATCAGGAACCGTACTGATGGTGGAACTCAACTCGGACTCGTGAGACGTGGTGGTGTATATGGACTCTGCTTGGCGGAACGTGGTGGTGTATCTGGACTCGAATTAGCGGAACGTGGTAGGATGACTACTTGTGCGGCGGCGACGTGGCAAACTGTGATCAGAACTCGAAACTCTAAGGGAACTAGACGCTAAGATCAGCAACTTGACACAACGATGCAACCGTAAATTCAACAAAGCAAGTACTGAAAAGAAAACTGGACAAAGGCTAGGACTGTCTTGGGACGTGATGATCTAACCCTAATTTTTTTTTGTTGGCTTTTTCGTGGACTGTAGGTATGAAGAACAGAACCAATCTAGACTATGAAAACTGGTAAATCTCACCGAGCAACCTACAAATCTGATACCACTTGATAGAGGCGAAGGTGTCCCGATGTTTCGATGAGATGATGGAGATCGATTTTTGGTGGAGTAGACTTTCACGACCCAACTATGAACGTGCGAAGACGTTGCGCCTTAGCAATCGCTAAACCAACTCCGAGAGGTTATTGATCCCGCGGATGCACGATCAACCTGACCACGAAGGTCAATTCCTGCAAGCAATCGAAGAACAAGCAAGAACTAAGAATTGCAATCAGGATATTGCGAATATAAGATGAAAGATTAACAGAAGTTGGGGTTCCAATGCGGTCTTGGCCTGGTCGGACGACACAAACGAAGAACTCGAAGTTGCGGCTATGGCTAACTTAAATCTAATTAAAACCCAAGTCTAAACGACGCCCTAAGGGCTGTATATATGGGGGAACAGAGGGGATTTTCGTGACCCCTTGGAGGTGGGGCCCGAAAACAACCCTAACTCGGTTTCCCCACACATACGGACTCTAAAAACAGCCTATAATGTGGTATTTCGAAATTACATGGGCCCAGCCCAATATTAAGGTGACGCAGCACCTATAATTGCTCTTGGACGAAAATAATGAAGTGGCATCTCGTGTATTTCGTCCAAGCCTTCATGCATGCCTTATGGTGGCTTCAAAGTGCGAAAATCCCCACTGGAAGCTCCATTGTTATTTCCCGCGCGCGCACCTTCTTCTCCATGCTTGATCCCGCTCCAATGACCGTCCATCTTGTCCATGCTAGGTCCTTCATTCATAAGCAAAACAAAAGTATCTAATTTAGGCAGCATCATATGTTCATGAACATTAGAAGGATTCGCAAGAAACGAAAGTACCTGATAATTTAGTTGACGTGCACGTGCTCTAGTAACTGGTCCAGTATGTGTAGTTGGTGAAGATGTGGGTGTAACATTAGTAGAGATGTCCTCATCACCAGGGGTGTAATGAATATCCATGTTGAAATCGGCTATTGTCTCGAGCCATCTTTGTTGGCGGAGATTCAGGTCGGGCTGAGTAAACAAGTACTTCAGGCTTTGGTGGTCGGTGTAGATCTCGCAACGGTTACCAACGAAGTAATGTCGCCACAGCTTCAATGCATAAATTACTGCTGCCAATTCGAGATCATGTGTTGGATATTTGTCTTCTTGAGCACGCAACTGACGGGAGCCATAAGGAATCACCTTGCGCTCTTGCAATAGGACACAGCCTAATCCTTGACGAGACGCGTCGCAATATATCACGAAGTCCTTCTGAGTATCAGGGGAGCGAGCACCGGGGGAGAAGTTAGCTTGTCCTTGAGTGCTTGAAAACTTTCTTGACATTTAACTGTCCACTCAAACTTGACACCTTTGTGAAGCAGATTAGTCAGAGGCCTGGCAATCTTGGAGAAATTCTCGACGAAACGGCGGCAATAACTAGCGAGCCCGAGGAAACTGCGGACTTTCTTGACGGTCTTGGGAGGAGTCCAGTCAAGAATAGCCTGGATACGTTCTGGGGTGACGGCAATGCCATCCTTGGAAATCACATGTCCAAGGTAGGTTACTTCGGGAAGCCAGAACTCGCACTTAGAGTACTTAGCGTAGAGTTTGTGTTCTCGAAGCTTCTCCAGTATAAGACGAAGATGTTCAGCATGTTCTTCTTCATTCTTGGAATATATCAATATATCATCCAGATAAACCATGACGAACTGGTCGAGGTACTCCATGAAAATATAATTCATCAATCTGGAGAAGGTGGCTGGAGCATTGGTTAAGCCAAAGGACATGACAGTGTACTCGTATGTACCATAGCGAGTAATGAAGGCAGTCTTCGGAATGTCCTCATCACGGACTCGGATTTGGTGATAACCCAACCTCAAGTCGAGTTTAGAGAACACCTTGGATCCGGCAAGTTGATCATACAGATCGTTGATCCGGGGAAGTGGGTATTTGTTCTGGATGGTGGCTTGGTTAATGGACCGATAATCTTGGACCAATCGGTTTGTCCCATCGCTCTTCTTGACAAAGAGCGAAGGTGCTCCCCAAGCTGAGGAACTGGGGCGAATGAATCCTTTCTGAAGTGCCTTGTCGATTTCCTCCTTAAGTTCAAGGAGTTCATGTGGCGGCATTTTGTAAGGACGCTTGGCAATAGGGGTGGTGCCGGGCTTCAAGTCGATGACAAATTCAACTTCTCTGATCGGGGGTATTCCCGGCAGTTCTTCTGGGAAGACGTCGGGATAATCGCGAACGACCGGAACGTTCTCGATGCCTTCGAGGGGGGCGGCATTTAAAGCATTCATCATAAATATCTGTGTTTCAGCATTACGGGTAACTCGGGTGGTGTGGTTAACAATCTCGCCGGAGGGGTGAAAAAGTTGGACAGACTTGGTGCCACAATAGAGTGCGGCATCGTGAACTTTCAACCAATCCATGCCCAGAATTAGGTCTATGGTGGAGGTTTTCAGGATGATGGGGGACACAAGGAATACAATCCCTTTGACGTCAATGGTGACATCGTGTACCATCATGGAGGTTTGGCAACGGCCTCCAGGGGTGCGGACAATCATCGGTGGGTTCATCTTCTCAAATGTAATGTTACACGATAATGCAAATGCTTCCGACATGAATGAATGTGATGCTCCTGAATCAAATAAAACAGTAGCAGGTGCGGAATTAACGAGAAGGGTACCCATCACGGTAGCGGGTTGTTCCTGAGCTTCTTCCGCATTAATGTTGTAAGCATGTCCACGAGCATGAGCAGCAGACCCAGTATTATAGTTGGGGGTCCTGTTGTTGCCACGGCCATTTCCACGGCCAGCGGGGTGAATTACCAGTTGCTTCTGTTTCTGGGGGCACTCCCTGGAAAAATGCCCAGGTTGGCGGCACGTGAAGCATAACCCATCCTGAGGACGAAGGGGGGTAGCATTGGGTGGTGCAGGCAGAGCTCTTGGCATCTGCGGTGGCGGAGGCAGACGAGGTGCAACATAAGACGGCCTTGGAGCAGGGACAGGTGAATGGGTCACACTGGTAGGGAGCCAAATACGACGCTTCTGCGTTGCGCCCGAAGATGAGCCAACGTCACGATAACGCTTCAGAGAGGTCTTGTGTTCCATCTGGGCAGTCTCGACGGTGATAGCCTTGTTCACCATGGTGGCGAAGTTGGCGAAATCATGAACGGCAAGAGCGAGCCTGAGGTCCGGGTTGAGGCCACGACGGAACTTCTGCTGCCTGCGAGCATCAGTGGTGATCTCTCCTTCCGCATAGCGAGAGAGGTTGAGGAACTCGCGCTGATAGGCTTCAACAGTCATGTCGCCCTGAGTGAGGTTGCGGAATTCTTCCGCCTTACGATCCATGATCCCCTGAGGAATGTAGCGAGCGCGAAAGGCAGACTGAAATTCATCCCAGGTGATGACTTCTCCAACTGGCAGTGAACGCTTGTGGGTATTCCACCACTGAGCAGCGGCGCCTTTCAGATGATAAGACGCAAAGTTCACATAGTCGGCTGGATCGTAATTAGCAGACTCCAGCTCGTGCGTGATGTCGCGAAGCCAGTCATCAGCATCCAACGGCTGAACAGTGTTGCGGAACATAGTGGGGTTGAGGCGGGTGAAGTCGTGCAGAGTCACGGTGGCATGCTGATGGTGGTGCCCATTCTAATTCGGCTGGGGGAACTGAGCCATGATATTCTGCATGAACTGACGGTTCATTTCGAACTGCTGCATCATCGCGGCCATGTAATCCGGCGGCGGAGGTGGGTCGTTGGCAGCACGACCACGACCACGACCACCACGACCAGTCATCCTGCTAGAATTTAACAGGGGTATTTCAGCGATGAAAATTTAACGAGATACCGGAATCAAGCCTGAAGTAAAACGACAATGAAAAGGAGGCGCAGATATATATAGGAGTAGTCATATAAGACATACACATTCACCCACAGAGTCAATCGAAAATCGGGCAGCGTAACGTCGTAGAAATTAAGGAAAAAGGACTCACTAGGCGGCGCGCAGACCGCGGTTAGGATTACACGACGCGACATAGATTCCACTATGTCAATCATGTCGCAAGAAAACTGTTGGCCACAGGAGTTGATGCCAGAGAACGCGCGGCCTGCCCAGAATGAGAATGGGATCCGCGGTCCGGGATCTGGGGTACGACTCCTGCGACACGACTCAATCAATGGGGGAAGCACCAAAAACGCCGGGTGGAATCAAGAGAACGTGATCCTAATGTCAGATTTTGTAAAACTTACCAGCAAGGATAAGAGAGCAGTTTCCCAGAGCATAGGTAAGGAGAAAAGGATCCTAATACCATAGATATCACACGTAGTGACATCGATGTGGGCCCGTAAGCCAAATATTAAGTTAGCAAAATAGTTTTTCAAAGTCTAGACTCAACATCGACCAAGTAGTGGGGGGGTGGCTTCCTACAGGCAGTCGGCTCTGATACCAACTTGTGACGCCCCCAAAATCAATCCGTGTACAGTAATCATACACGCAGGGTACACGGCTGAGATTAGGGTGCCACGGTGATAATATCACAGCACAACACTAAACACAAAAGGATAAACAAATATGTTACAATAGAGGGGGTCACACGGACCCGAATACATAAGTCATACAAACCATAATATCTGAGTACAGACATAGTTAGTCAAGTTTTGCCTTAAGAAGGCTAGCACAAATCACATCAGAGATACAGATCGAAAAGGCGAGGCCTCCTGCCTGGGATCCACCGAACTACTCCTGGTCGACGGGGAACTCGACGTCGTAGTAGGCGCCTCCGGGGTACTCCTGCTCCTGGGCTCCAACGTCGGCTGCAGCGGCCGATCAGGCAAAACAGTAAAGGAAATAAAGCAGGTGAGTATCTAGTATACCCGCGAGTCTTACGCCCGCTACTAAGCATTATGCATTGTATCAACGGAAAGAAGAGGCTGTATATAGTGGGCTGAAAGACAGAAATCCAGAGCAAGGGTAAGAAGCTAGGCCTAACGAAGACTAGCATCTTCCGACGATGTCTTGCAGCATGAGGTAAGAATCAGCCAACACTTATATAAAGCATAAAGTAACAATGCAACAGAAGTTGCTGCAGCATTGTATAATAATAAGTTGTAATAATTAACAATGCCTCCGAGTTCACCTCCTCGACATCCCCGCGAGGAAGAGAACCCGGAACCATACAGTTTAATAATAATAGTTTCTAGTGGTAAGATCCAGCTTCAACATAAAGCGTCCTGTTACCGTGGACACGGCTATTCGAATAGATTAATCTTCCCTGCAGGGGTGCACTTGTGTTACGCTACACGCACGGATCTCCAGGGTGGCGGGAACCTTGTTAGGGAACGCCCCACCGAGGCTATCCGACACTTCATAGCCCATCTTTCAAACTCAACAGAGAGGCCATCCGCCGGTCTACATCCTAAGTACTCAGGGCCTTGGACCCCAACCCTGACGTACTCCTGCACGGTGCGTGGGTGGTCGGGAAGCCGTAACAAAAACAACACAGCTCGAGCCAAAGAAGACAACGCACTTCCCGGCAATCAGCCCGCGGTACTGCTGACGTCTGAAGAGTCCTCGGACGACACTACGAAGCAGAGGAGCCCATAAACTCATAATTCCCACGGGTAGGTAGTGCGTACATGGCATATAGCCAACTCAAGACATTCACTGAACCATTTAGCATTTTAATTAAACTGCGTGACAACCGTTATCGTTGCCTCGACTTAACTGACACGCGGACAACGACAGCAGCCAGGACCACCAGTACATCGGTGCCTGCCCTGTCGTCCCACCAAGTCACTGCGGTTACCAACAAGGTGAACCATCTCCTTACCTTGTCTCGCATGTGCTCCTGGAGGAGCTCGACTTTCGTGGTTTGGTAACTCTCGTGGCCAACGATCAGGGGCCAAGCACACCGGTACACTGGTCGTACCCTCCCTGTCGTCCCGTCGCAATACCTCTCGCGGGCACCGTTGGGTCGCCCGACTTCTTACCTGAAGGACAACCGTTTACAGGACCCTATGGCGGCAAGACAAAGTCAGCCTCGAGTGGAGTACAAGGATTACTCCTTGATAGCTCACACTTGAGGTGACTAGGCATAACCCAGATAGGGGCCTTAGACGGTGTCTGCATTGTACCGTACCTGTGCAGTTATAATATTGGTATCCGCGTTCACTCCCCTGAGTGATCACGGCCCTCTATCTAATCCTAGCTAACAATGCGCAGGGCTCACTGCTGAATAATGCATAATAATAATAGGCAGCATAGGATAAAGGAGGCACATCAAGGGGCGACAATGACAGGTTATGCAATTGAATAGGTAAGCAACGTAGCAGCAGCAGTAACAATGCCTAGTGCAAGATATGTACGGAAAGATAGGCGATATCTGGGGAAGAGAATGGCTAGGCTTGCCTGGAAGCTCGACGGTAGTAGTAGGGTCGTCGCCGACGTAGTCGTACTCAGCAGCGGTGTAGTCGACGGCAGCAGCGGGGTCTACCGGAGATTAAGGGGGGGGAAGAAAACAGTAAATACAAAGAAAGCATATACAAACAGATGCATGACATGACAGATGAAATATTAACGGTGTTCTAATGCAGTGCAATGCACGTTTCTCGGAGCGGAAATTCATCTGAGGATGAACTACCGGCTCCGGATGATTGCCGGACAGGGTGTCCGGAGGGGGAAGGATCAAGCCGGAGGTGTCGTGGGTACCGGACAAACATAAGGGAGGTGTATCCGTGCTAGTTGATCTATTCCGAGAAACATTCGTGTTCGGAATAAATTCATCCGGGCACTCTAACAGTACCGGATAATTTATCGGACAGTCGGCCCGAAGGGGGACGGTTCGATGTTCTTTGTGTTAGAGGGGTGTGATAGACATACGGATAGCGTATTTGTATTCGTCATATTTTTCTGATCAATTTTCATGTATAAAGTTTTTGAATCCGAGTTAAAGTTTAAAAGTTATTGAATTTCAAAATTTTAAATCATTTAAATGATTTTCTGAATTTCTTTTATTATTTATTCAACATTATCCAGAACATTATCCAAAACAGTGTTGACATGTGGGACCCACATGTCAGCCTCTGTTATTTATAAAACATTTAATTAAATCAGAAAATGCCTCTGGACCCACATGTAAGTCACACATATTATAATTAGTCATTTTAATAAATTCATAAAAGGGCAGGGCCCACATGTCATTGTCAGTAGGTTAATTAACAGATTTTTATCAGTAGTTAAAAGGCTGTGGCCCACATGTCATTGTCAGTAGGTTAATTAACAGATTTTTATCAGTAGTTAAAAGGTTGTGGCCCACATGTCAGTGGGGTGGGGGGTTTTCTTTTTAGTTCCTTATTAACAGTGGGTTAGACTAACAGTGGATTAGAGGGAGGGTCTAATCCAGCCGGGCTCCCTGGACAGTGGCACGAGGCCACAACCAAGGCACGCCGGCGGTGGCCGTGGCACGGCGGCGATGCTGCCGGCCAGCCCCGGCGTCCAAAGGAGGCGGTGTTGGGCGGAATCGAACGAGTGAGCCGAGGCGCATCTACTGAAGTCAGAACCGCGGGCTGCGAGGAACCATGGCGTCGGCTATGTCCAAGGCTGCGGCAGCCGGAGCCTGTGCTCACGGCGGCGGCACTACGGGGCAAGGGGAGGAGAGGGAAGGGGCCATGGAGCTCCGGGTGCTCACCGCGAGGGCAGAGAAGCGGTTGAAGGGGCCGGGGGAGGTCAGGGTGGAGCTCCACCTCACCAATGGCGGAGCGGCCCGAGGTTGACGAAAGCTTCCGATTCGCGAACCGCAGCCGATCCCGGCCTCGATTGCAAACGCTGGAGGAAGTAGTAGAGCGCGGGGAAGGTCGTGGACAACCTTGTGGGGGCAGGCGTCGCCGTTGGCCGCGGGTACTCGCCGGCGGCGCCCACGGCAGAGCACGGGTGGCTCGGGCGGGGAGACAGACGAGTGAGGGAAGAAATGGAGAGGGGAGGTGGCGCGATCCACAATTCACGGGGGAGGGGGGCAGATATTTCTCCCGGGGCTGCACTGCCGCGACCGTGCGTCGGCGTCGGGCTGGTCCAGCCACGCCATGGCCGGCTCGGCCGAAGGAACAGGATGGGGAGGTGGGGGAAAACGAAAAGAAGGCCGCGGTTGGGCCGGGCCGGGGAAAACGTGCTATGGGCGATTTTTTTTTGGGGTTTTTGCAAAATTTTGATCTGCAGAGAAAATTCTCATCTGTTTGAATTATTTTGGCTAGCAAAATATTTTTGTTTGGGTTCATACTTGTGGGTATATTTGTGCTGCACCCCATAGAGATGCCACAAAAAGTTTGGTCAATTCTAAAAATCATTTCCTATTTGTTTTAATTATCAAATGATTAAAATGGATAATTTAAGCTACTGATTTAATTGTTCCATATAATTTAGAGTTTAATAAAATCCCCAAATTGGTGGAACATGGTCCATAGAATATTTGTGAATTTATAAAAGTAGTTGCACAATTTTTGGAGTAAGTTGATTTTGCACTTTGGTTTTATTATTTAATAATCCACCAAAGGCATTTTTAACTAGATTGATTTGAATTCAATTCAAAGGGTATTTAATTTGAGCTTGGAATTGTTTGGATTCAAGTTGACCAAGGTCCATGATCACATGACTTTCAACAATATCAAAAGAGAAGTTGAATTTGAACTGAACCAAGTTGATCAAACAAAAGTTTTGAACAGTAATGATCAACAGTAATGGTGATTACTGTTCACTGACAGTGAGAGTGTTACATCACCCGTTCGGTTTGTGATATCTCCGTAGCCAGAATAGTTTTGAGTTGATTAGAGTAGGATTTCACCAATCTTCTGTCGTATGTAGAAGGGGGTGATTTCCAAAAAAAAATCAGGGGTAAAAAAATTTCGTGCCCATACGTTCCTTAGGTCCAGAAACTCATTTTGAGACGTTCGCTACTATATTGATTTTTTCGCACTTTTTCAGCCACCGCTGTCCCGCATCGCAAAAAAAAGCAAAAAAATAAAGAGAGAGAAAAATTCAGAGTGTGCTTCTCAGTTGTTTACGTGCCGCGTCGTGCTTTCGTTGGTGTTTTAGGCTCGCGTCTCTAGTACGGTCTAGCCTAGGATCAGCACAGTACCGACGTTGAGTGTGTATTCAGCTTTGCATCTCTGTTTTGATTACTGTTGAGCTTTTGCTACCATACTTGTCAGCCTTCCTACAACTCCATATATATTCTACATCGTGCATTTTACACCTCCTAGCCATCGCTCTACCATATCTCTGAGAGTTTTGACCCGTTGGTTGTACATCACCACCTACTGCTAGGTAGGAATCGGTAAGAACGAAAGAAAAGCTTGACGGATTTGTGCTTTCCACCACCCCACATCCCATTAGTAGAAGTAGGATCATATTCCTGTGTGTTTTCTATTTCTGCAAACCATGCCAGGATCACTTGATGAAGTGGCGCGGGATGCACCCGATTGGGAGAACATGACAAACAAGGCGCTACATGATAAATTTGCACAAATGATGTCTAAACAGGTGAATGACATCGAGAACAGATTTACAGAGGAGATTGATGGTGTGGAGAAGATGATCGACACCAAGCTCGACGCCAAGTTTACTGAGTTGATCGCACGCCTACCTACACAGCCTGCTGCAGCCCCAGCACAGCCACCGCCACCACGACGTGCACGACGTATTCTGTTTCCGGGCGGACAAGCTGCTGGTGCTCCTCCTGCTGCTGCAGTTGCTGCTACTGCTGCTGCTTCTGACGTCGGCCAGGACGACAACTACGAGGGTGATTACGAGGAGGAGGTGGAACAGGAAGCGGCCTATGAGCAGCCAGCTGGACGTCCACGTCCCAACATTCGCCACGGTCGACACCAACCACCCCCTCAGGTATGCGATGATGAACATGTGCCTAAACTTAAATTGAATCTTAAGTCGTTTGAGGGTAGATATATTCCTGATGCTTATCTTACTTGGGAGTTAGAAACTGAACAACGCTTTACACGTTTACAATATCCTGAGAATAGACGTGTTACTGCTGCTGTTTGTGAATTCACGGGGTTTGCATCTATTTGGTGGTCTGAACATTGTAGATTGCATGCTAATAATATTCCAACTACTTGGGCTGCTTTAAAAGATGCTATGCGTACTCGCTGGGTTCCTCCTTATTATCAACGTGAATTGCTACAAAAATTACAACGTTTCAGACAAGGAAAAAATTCTGTAGAGGAATATTATCAAGAATTACAAACTGGATTGATTAGATGTGGCCTAGTAGAGGATAATGAAGCTATGCTTGCACGTTTTATGGGTGGCTTAAACAGGGAGATACAAACTATTCGAGAATACAAGGACTATGCTACTATTACTCGTTTGTTTCATCTTGCTTGTAAAGCTGAACGTGAAGTGCAGGATCGACAGGCCGCTACGAGACCTAACTTTTCTGCAGGAAGAAATACATCATGGACATCGCGTGGACCTTCTACATCCACACGTCCTGCTGCACCACCATCTACTTCAGCCGCTCATTCTTACAGGGACCCACCAAAATAGCCAGCGCCACCATTCAAGGGTGCACAGAGTGGTCCAGCGGCGAGTTCTTCTTCATCCATGGCTTCCACAGGGCAAACACGAGATCGTGATATTAAATGTCGCAGGTGCCAAGGTGGAGGTCACTTCGCCAAAGACTGTCCATCCAAACGTGTGATGACTATTACGGCGGATGGTGGGTATGAGTCAGCGAGTGACTATGACGAGGAGACTTTAGTTCTCATTGCTCATGAGGAACAGGGTGCCCATGATGATGCTTATGATATAGAGTATATGGCTCCTGATGATGCGGATAAATATGCTAGTTTGGTTGCTCAACGTGTGTTAAGTGTGCAGGTAACGAAGGCCGAGCAAAACCAGAGGCTTAATTTGTTCCACACAAAGGGAGTGGTGAAAGAACGTTCGGTTCGCATCATTATTGACGGAGGGAGTTGCAAGAACTTGGCTAGCATGGAGTTGGTGGAGAAGCTATCTCTCACCACAAGACCACACCCCCATCCGTACTATATTCAGTGGTTTAACAATAGTGGTAAGATTAAGGTAACGCGTTCTGTTCGTGTGCACTTTAGCATTGCTGCATATGCTGATTATGTTGATTGTGATGTGGTACCCATGCAAGCATGCTCTCTTTTACTTGGTAGACCATGGCAATTTGATAGGAATGTTGTACACCATGGTAGGACAAATCAATTTACTCTGGTTCATCAGGATAAAAATATTGCTTTACTTCCTATGTCTCCTGAAAAAATTGTGAAAGATGATCTTGCTAGAGCTAGTAAAGCTAAACAGGAGAAAAATAAGAGTGAAAATGAGTTAGCAGCTAAAGAATTTGAGCAACAACATAAGACTAATAGCAAATCTTCTTCTGCTAATTCTAATGAAATTAAATTGACTAGTCCAACTTTGCTTGCTACTAAGGTTGATATTTCGGATTTGGATGTTAGTCAATACGTTTGCTATGCTTTTGTGTGCAAAGAAGCTTTGTTTTCATTTGAGGAATTGCCTCCTTCTTTGCCTCCTGTTGTCACTAACCTTTTGCAAGAGTTTATTGACTTCTTTCCACAAGACGTGCGACCGGGATTACCACCTATTCGACGGATTGAGCATCAGATTGACTTAATTCTCGGTGCTTCGCTGCCTAACCGTGCGCCATACCGTACCAATCCGGAGGAGACGAAGGAGATTCAGCGTCAAGTACAAGAGCTACTCGACAAAGGTTACATACGTGAATCCCTTAGTCCTTGTGTTGTTCCTGTTATATTAGTGCCTAAAAAGGATGGAACATGGCGTATGTGTGTTGATTGTAGAGCCATTAATAATATTACTATTCGTTATCGTCATCCTATTCCTAGGTTAGATGATATGCTTGATGAATTAAGTGGCTCTACCATGTTTTCCAAAGTTGATTTGCGTAGTGGATACCATCAAATTCGCATGAAATTAGGAGATGAATGGAAAACGGCATTTAAAACTAAGTTTGGATTATATGAGTGGTTAGTCATGCCTTTTGGGTTAACTAATGCACCTAGCACTTTCATGAGATTAATGAACGAGGTTTTACGTGCTTTCATTGGACGATTTGTGGTAGTCTATTTTGATGATATACTGATTTATAGCAAATCTTTGGAGGAACATTTGGATCATTTACATGCTGTTTTTATTGCTCTACGTAATGCATGTTTGTTTGGTAACCTTGGGAAGTGCACCTTTTGCACCGACCGAGTATCGTTTCTTGGCTATGTTGTTACTCCGCAGGGAATTGAAGTTGATAAAGCCAAGATCGAGGCGATTGAGAGTTGGCCGCAGCCCAAAACGGTCACACAAGTGAGGAGTTTTCTTGGCCTCGCTCGATTCTATAGGCGTTTTGTAAGAGATTTCAGCACCATTGCTGCACCTCTCAATGAGCTTACACGCAAGGATGTGCCTTTTACTTGGGGTACCGCACAGCAAGAAGCCTTCACGGTATTGAAAGATAATTTAACACATGCTCCTTTGCTCCAACTTCCTGATTTTAATAAGACTTTTGAGCTTGAATGCGATGCTAGTGGGATTGGTTTGGGAGGTGTGTTATTACAAGATGCTAAACCTGTTGCATACTTTTCGGAAAAATTGAGTGGGCCTAGTCTGAACTATTCTACTTATAATAAGGAATTATATGATCTTGTTCGGACTTTAGAAACTTGGCAACATTATTTATGGCCCAAAGAATTTGTTATACATTGTGATCATGAATCTTTGAAACACATAAGAGGTCAAGAAAAACTTAATCGTAGACATGCTAAGTGGGTTGAATTTATTGAGACTTTCCCTTATGTCATTAAACACAAGAAGGGGAAAGATAATATTATTGCTGATGCTTTGTCTCGTCTTTATACTATGCTTTCACAACTTGACTTCAAGATATTCGGTTTAGAGACAATCAAAGATCAATATGTACATGATGCGGAATTTAAAGATGTATTGCAGAATTGTAGAGAGGGTAGAACATGGAACAAGTTTGTACTTAATGATGGATTTGTGTTCCGTTCTAACAAGCTATGCATTCCAGCTAGCTCTATTCGTCTTTTGTTGTTGCAGGAGGCGCATGGAGGAGGATTAATGGGACACTTTGGCGTGAAGAAGACGGAGGACGTACTTGCTACACATTTCTTTTGGCCAAAGATGAGACGGGATGTTGAGTGTTTTGTTGCTCGCTGCACTACATGTCAAAAAGCTAAGTCACGACTCAATCCTCATGGTTTATACATGCCTTTACCTGTACCTAGTGTTCCGTGGGAGGACATATCCATGGATTTTGTTTTAGGCTTGCCTCGAACAAAGAAGGGGAGGGATAGCATATTTGTTGTCGTGAATAGATTTTCTAAGATGGCACATTTTATACCATGTCATAAAAGCGATGATGCTGCTAATGTTGCTGATTTATTCTTTCGTGAGATTATACGTTTACATGCTGTGCCCAATACTATTGTCTCGGATCGTGATACTAAGTTTCTTAGCCATTTTTGGAGATGCTGATGGGCTAAGTTGGGGACTAAACTACTTTTTAGTACTACATGTCATCCCCAAACTGATGGACAAACTGAAGTGGTCAATAGGACATTGTCTACTATGCTTAGGGCTGTTTTAAAGAGTAACTTGAAAATGTGGGAAGAATGTTTACCTCATATTGAATTTGCTTATAATCGTTCATTTCATTCTACCACTAAAATGTGCCCTTTTGAGATTGTTTACGGTTTTCTACCTCGTGCACCTATTGATTTGCTGCCTCTTCCATCTTCGGAGAAGGTTAATTTGGATGCTAAGCAACGTGCTGAATTGATATTAAAAATGCATGAGTTAACGAAAGAAAACATTGAGAAAATGAATGCTAGATACAAGCTTGCTGGTGATAAGGGTAGAAAGCATGTTGTGTTTGAACCAGGAGATCTTGTTTGGTTACATCTATGTAAAGATAGGTTTCCTGATTTGCGCAAGTCTAAGTTAATGCCACGAGCTGATGGTCCCTTTAAGGTTTTACAGAAAATTAATGATAATGCATATAAACTTGAGCTACCTGCAGATTTTGGGGTTAGTCCCACATTTAACATTGCAGATTTGAATCCTTATTTGGGAGAAGATGATGAGCTTCCGTCGAGGACGACTTCAATTCAAGAAGGGGAGGATGATGAGTACATCTCTACTAATGTTACACCCACATCTTCACAAATTACACATACTGGACCAGTTACTAGAGCACGCGCACGTCAACTAAATTATCAGGTACTTTCGTTTCTTGCGAATCCTTCTAATGTTCAGGAACATATGATGCTGCCTAAATTAGATACTTTTGTTTGTCTTATGAATGAAGGACCTAGCATGGATAAGAAGGATGGTCATTGGAGCGGGATCAAGCATGGAGAAGGAGGTGCGCACGCGGGAAAGGACAATGGAGCTTCCAGTGGTGATTTTCGCACTTTGAGGCCACCATAAGGCATGCATGAAGACTTGGACGAGAGACACAAGATGCCACATTAATATTTTCGTCCAAGGGTTATTATAGGTGCTGCGTCACCTTATTATTGGGCCAGGCCCATGTAATTTCGAAATACACTTAATAGGCTACTTTTTAGAGTCCGTATGTGTGGGGAAACCGAGTTAGGGTTGTTTTCGGACCCCTCCTCCAAGGGGCCACGAAATTCCCCTCTGTTCCCCCATATATACAGCCCTTAGGGTGTCGTTTAGACTTGGGTTTTAATTAGATTTAAGTTAGCCATAGCCGCAACTTCGAGCTCTTCGTTTGTGTCATCCGACCAGGCCAAGACCGCATTGGAACCCCAACTTCTGTTAATCATTCATCTTATATTCGCAATATCCAGATTGCAATTCTTAGTTCTTGCTTGTTCTTGTCGATTGCTTGCAGGAATTAGACCTTCGTGGTCAGGTTGATCGTGCATCCGCGGGATCAATAACCTCTCGGAGTTGGTTTAGCGATTGCTAAGGCGCAACGTCTTCGCACGTTCGTAGTCGGGTCGTGAAAGTCTACTCCACCAAAATCGATCTCCATCATCTCATCGAAACATCGGGACACCTTCGCCTCTATCATATAGTCCAGGAGGGGTCTAAACAAGATGTCTCCCAAGTGAGAAGGACTTTATCGGGGAGGGTGCTCCGGTTACGAATGGAACACTATGCACTCCCCCCGGCATGGGCGTCGACAAGACCATCCCCGAGATGAGCGCTGCCGCGACCCGGCCATCCGCCAGACTGCTCCTCGATGGGCCGGATCTCCTGGTGCACCTTCTATGGCATCATCCGGGCATTGTGGTTCCCCGGATCAGCGTACGCGCCTAGAGGATCGCCTCCACGAAGACACTTGAACCACCATCGTTAGGCGGAAGGATACTCGCCGGTGTTCCGACGCCCGGGTTCCTCCCATCGATGTTGTCCAGGAGAGGATCCTTGCCGTCGAAAGCGACTAAAACAACATGTGCGTAGCCTTCACCCAAGATCTCCGCGGCGTCCAGTGGCCCAAGAAGTTCCAGATATCTGGCCCACTTTCGTATGACGGAAAGACAGACCCCGGCGAGTTCATCCGTATGTACAACCCTGCTGTGGAGATCACAGTGGGGGGAGATGACAAAGCAAAGGCCAACTACTTCCCCATGAAGCTCAAGGACAATGTTCGCCGGTGGTGATGCATCTCCCGGCCAACTCCATCAGCTCGTGGGTGGAACTTTGTGAAAAGTTTGTCGTCGCGTTTATCGGAGGTGTCCAACCTCCGAAAACCATTAGTGACTTACGCCGAGTAGTGTAGAATGACGGCGAACCCATCCGGAAGTTCGTCCAAAGATTCACCCAGATGCAGCATTGCATCCCCGACGCGCATGAGGCCGCAATCATCGCCACCTTTTATGCCAACGTCAACAACCCGCGCATGCTGGAGAAGATGAGTACCTGGTCCATCAAGACTATCACCGCCATGTTAGAGCTCGTCGACAAGGTCGCCCGCGTCAAAGAGTTGGTCGTGCCTATTAATCGAGATGCCGGAAGACGCCCTGCGGCTCAAGCTCTTTCCGAAAGCAACCATCCTTCCGAGGAGCCCAAGGCCCGTAAACGTGTACACCGTGCTCACCACGGAGGGGAACGGGGCCGCTCTGCAACCACCCTCCATCGACACCGTGGTTGTCGCCGTGGACACCACCTCATCGTCATACTGCAAGATACACAAGACCAACAAGCACGACCTGTCCGAGTGTCGCTCTGTCATCAAGCTCCAAGAAGACACGGCGGACTTCTATTCCAAGAAGGATGCCGAAAGGAAGGCTCAACGGGGCAGAGGTTCCCAACGCGGGGCCGAGGCGGCTACCAGAACAAGGACGAGGCAAGGACGCCGCATCACGGCAACGACGTTTCTGGAGAGGAAGAATCCGGAGGCGACGCGGTGAAGGTGGAGACCCACCAGGCGACCACCGGTGATCTCTTCTTGTCGCACAGGTGGAAGGTCTTCGTCCGTGGCCACAAGCTAGACCGCGAGGACTTCCTCCTGTTTCGTTACGAGGATGAGGACGTCTTGACGCTGAAGAGCTTCAGCATGAACGATGACTACCTGAAGAACTGAGAGCTACCAAGCAACCGGAAGGACGTCGAGCGGGTTGCTCGTCAATCATCGATGTACCTCCTACTCGATGAGGCCCTTTACCGCAGACGTCCTAACGGTGTGAAGCTATTGTGCATCCCCACAGACGAAGGAAAAAACTGCTCCTGTCCGGACAACAAAGGAACATGCGGCGCCCACATTGGTTCCCGGGCTCTGGTCAGCAAAGCTTTCCGGCAAGGATTCCATTGGACTACCGCCTAGAACGATGCCATGGAGCTTGTCAACACCTGCTACGCCTGGCAATTCCACGCCAAGGCAGTTCATCAACCAGCACAACCTCTCCAAACCATCCCTCTATCATGGCCCTTTGCGGTCTGGGGATTGGACATCTTGGGCCCATTCGACCGTGCTATCGGAGGTTATGAGTCCCTCTACGTCGCCATCGACAAAATCACCAAGTGGCCAGAAGTGGAGCCAGTCTGGAAGACCACGGCGCAATCCGCCGTCAAGTTTATCAGAAGCCTGGTGCGTCATTTCGGAGTTCCTAACCGGATCATCACGGACAACGGCACCCAATTCACAAGTCAGGCCTTCCTCGAGTACTGCGAGTAAACGGGCACCACAGTGTGTTTCGCTTCAGTGGCTCATCCGAGGAGCAACGGCCAGGCAGAGAGTGCCAATTCGGAAGTACTCCGAGGTTTCCGGACCCGTACCTTCAAGCAGCTCGAAAAGTGTGGAAAGCGGTGGGTGGCTGAACTCCTAGCTGTTCTATGGGGAATGAGGACCACACCCAATCGAGCCACAAATGAGACACACTTCACTCTCATTTACGGAGCGGAGGCGATGCTCCGTCATACGTCCAAAACGTATCTATAATTTCTGCTTCCTCCATGCCTCTTTTGTGTGATATTTGGACTAACCTATTAACTCAGTGCACCCCAGTGCCAGTTCCTGTTTTCTGCTGTTTTCCTATTTCAGGTTTCCCCCATATAAAAAGTGCTCCAAAAATTCGGCAAAAATCCAATAAAAAATCAGCATACAAGAAGCTTCGGGAATCACTGAGGGGGGGCCATAGGGGACCCACCAGGGCCCCAGGCGCCCTCCCGGCGCGCCCCAGGGTGGGGCCGCGCCAGGGGGGCGCCTGGACCACTGGTGGATCCCCTGGCTGCCCCCCTTCGCCTATATATTCCTCGTGACGAGAAACCCCCGTGAAGGGAACCCTTTTTCGCGATCTCTGCTCTTTTCCGCCGCCGCCGCCGCGCTTCCAAGATCGGGAGCACCAGAAGACCTCTTCCCGGCACCCTACCGGAGGGAGGAACCACCTTCGGGAGCTTCTCCACCACCATGGATGCTTCCCGGATGAACCGTGAGTAGTCCACCTTGGACCATGGGTCTATGATCAGTAGCTATGTGGTGTTCTCCTCCCCTCTTTGTTCTTCATGGATTAGACCTCGTGAGCTGCCCTACATGATCGAGGCACTTATGTAATATTTCTGCTGTTGCTATGCTGAGTTTGCTGGGATCCGATGGATTATGAGATTATGTTCAGATTGTGTTTGAGTAATATATTTGATTTTCCTCTTTTATATTTATGTTCTTGAGTAATTCTTGCATGTTCTCCGTTGCTGTTTATTGCTTTGGCCAAGTAGTAGATTGTGACTCCAAGAGGGAGCGTTATGCATTATGGATTCATGCCCCCCGATGACTAGCTTGAGTGAGAAACATGAGTCAAGGGGATGTGTTGTTGCCACAAGAGGGAAAACAACAGTGCTTGTACTTGCGGGTGCAAGGATTTTTTACTTTACGCAAAGTTCTTTAATGTTGTTGTCCGTTGCTTTGAGTTTACACTTTGGGTGGGATTCGCAACTTAATATCAGCGAGATGTTCTGGATAGATATCTCAAGGTGGATGATTAGTAGGTAGATGCAGATGGATTTCGGTCTACTTGTCTTGGCGTACCGCCCATGCTTTTGAGCCTCTTCCTTTCTTTATCGCATGATTAGCATTGGTTTGCGCACATAATCCTGTCAATTGCCCAGCTGTAATTTGTTTACCTTGCATGGCTATTTTATCGTCTTTTGGGAGAGAGACATCACTAGTGAACATCATAGGACCCCGGTCCATATTTCCAACACTGTTTACACTATCAATTTACTTTCAGTATTTACTTTTCCGTAGCTATCACTATCATTATTATCCTGTGCGTTTTATCCTTTGTAAACAACAAGGCCGGAGGAATTGACAACTCCTCTGTACTCGTTGGGAAGCAAAGTTATTTGTTGTGTGTGCAGGTCCAGGTGAAATAGCAACCTCGGTTGTAAACGTCGCCATTGTTCACTTGACCACCTACTTGTATTTGTTGGAGTCCTATTGGTTCGACATTCAACCTTAGCATCTTTGCTAAGGGAAATTTGTCGTTGTCTACATCTCAACCTTCCACTTTGGGTAACCAACGAGGGGGCTTTAATTCGTACCATCACTCAGATACATATCTCCTCGAGTTTGCGCCTTCGGTGAAGCCGAACAGCAGCAACTACGACAAGGAGATGTCGTCGTTGCCGAGGATACGTACTCCGGTTGCTACACGCGCCGCGCGGTACCATCAAGGGCTAGGGTCGCTATCACAGCCGCCACGTCCGCTCCCGAGAACTTGAGGAAGGCGACCTTGTCCTCCATCGGCTACAGTCCAGGATGGGTCTAAAAAAGCTGTCTCCCAAGTGGGATGGCCCTTATCGGCGAGGGGTTCCGGTTACGGAGGGAACACTATGCACTCTCTCCCGGCATGGATGTCAACAAGACCATCCCCGAGATGAGCGATGCCGTGACCCCGTCGTCCGCCAGACCGCTCCCCGATGGGACGGATCTCCTGGTGCAGCTTCTGTGGCATCATCCGGGCACCGTGGATCCCCGAATCAGCGTACTCGCCTGGAGGGTCGCCGCCACGAAGACACTCGAACCACCATCGTTAGGCGGAAGGAAACTCGCAGGTGTTTCGACGCCCTGGTTTCTCCCATCGATGTTGTCCCGTGCGTTTTATCCTTTGTAAACAACAAGGCCAGAGGAATTGACAACTCATCTGTACTCGTTGGGAAGCAAAGTTATTTGCTGTGTGTGCAGGTCCAGGTGAAGTTAGCAACCTCGGTTGTAAACGGCGCCATTGTTCACTTCACCACCTACTTGTATCTGTTGGAGTCCTATTGGTTCGACATTCAACCTTAGCATCTTCGCTAAGGGAAACTTGCCGCTGTCTACATCTCAACCTTCCACTTTGGGAAACCAACAAGGGGGCGTTAATTCGTACAATCAATAGCAATTTCTGGCGCCGTTGCCGGGGATTCAAGGAGCTACAAGTAGACTAGTCTCGTCAACTCCCTAGCCAGAAAGCAATTTCTGGCGCCGTTGCCGGGGACTCCACTCTTCAAGGTAGGGGAGTTGCACACTATCTTTTATCTTTGCTTTTTAGTCTTGTTAGTTTACCTTTCAATTTTTGCTTTAGTGTCTTTTATCAAAAATAAAAAAAATAGTTATCTTGCTTGCTGCTACTATGGGTTCCTCTGAGAACACCAAGTTGTGTGACTTCACGAGTTACAACAACAGTGACTTTATCTGCACTCCTATTGCTACACCTGCTACTTCAGCACCTTCATATGAGATTAAACCTGCTTTGTTGAACCTTGTTATGAAAGATCAATTTTCCGGTGCTAGAGATGATGCTGCTTTGCACTTAAATAATTTTATTGAGCTTTGTGATATGCAAAAGTACAAAGAAGTAGATGGTGATATTGTTAAGCTTAAGCTTTTTCCTTTCACATTGAGAGACTGAGCTAAAATCTGGTTTCAATCCTTGCCTAAGAATAACATAGACTCTTGGGATAAGTGCAAGGATGCTTTTATTGGGAAGTACTACCCCCCTGCTAAGATTATCCAATTGAGGAGTTTTATCGTGAATTTTAAGCAATTGGATAATGAACACGTTGCCCAAGCTTGGGAACGCATGAAATCTCTTGTTAAGAATTGCCCTACGCATGGTTTGACTACTTGGATGGTTATCCAAACTTTTTATGCAGGCTTGAACTTTACCTCGTAGAACTTGCTAGATTCGGCCGCGGGAGGAACCTTTATGTCAACTACACTTGGTGCTGCCACAAAACTACTCGATGAGATGATGACCAACTATTCCCAATGGCACACCGAGAGAGCTCCAATAGGTAGGAAGGTAAACTCTGTCGACGAGATCTCCTCCCTAAATGGAAAAGTTGACTTGATTATGTCCCTACTTACCAAGCAATCTCCTATTGATCCTCATGATGTTCATTTAAATTCTTTGATTTCTCACGATCAAGTAGATGTGAACTTTATCTCTAGAAACAACTTCAATAACAATGCTTATAGGAGTAATTTTGGTAGCAATCCTAGACCGTTCCCCTACAAAGACTATGGGAACAACAACACTTATCCTAGCACCAGAAACTCTACCCCTAGAGATAGAGACATGCCTAGTTATGAGAAACTTTTGGAAATAGAGAAGGCCACCAAGAACTACATGCACACCCAGTATGAGCAAAATAGGACCTTCTCTAGACAATTAGATGAACATACTTCTATCTTGCAAGACATTGGTAAACAACTAGAAAGTCTGAACGCTGAGATCTCTAACCTTCAGACTAGGCTCACCACCACAGAAACCCAAGTTTACAATATGTCTCATACACAAGCCACTTTGATAAACCAAATGGCAGCTAAACCTGAAGTGGTTTCGACTATAAAGGAGGAAGAAGATAGAATTAAGAGCCTTCCTACACACCATAGCATTGCTACTATCCAAGTTGTTGAGGATATCCAAACTCTTAGCACCCAATGCACCCCTAGTCCCATAGGACCTATTAATGGTGATGCTAAGACCTCAACCATAGAAGAAGAAATTCCTATGACTATAGAAGCTACCAAACAAGTGATCCTAAAGGACACCACTACCACTTTACTTGATAGTAGTGACCTTGATTTTGATAATTGCACCCTTTCTGAAGTTATTCGTTTCCTTCACAACATGTCTAGAGACCCCCACACTAGCACACTTAATCTTGCCTTCACGGAGCATATCAATAATGCTCTCATCAAAGCTAGGGAGGAGAAGCTTAGAGTAGAAGCCTCCATACCTACGAAGCTAGAAGATGGTTGGGATCCTATGGTTAAAACTAAGTTGAATAACTTTTCTTGTTATGCTTTATGTGATGTTGGAGCTAGTACCTCCGTTATGCCCAAAAGAATGTATGATATATTTGAATTGAAACCTTTTGGTCCTTGTTCTTTTGGTGTTCGTCTTGTCGACTCTTTCGTAAAGAAACCTTTGGGGAAGATAGATGATGTTCTTATCATTGTCAATGAAAATTATGTTCCCGTTAATTTTACTATTATGGACATTAAATGTGAACCTTCTTGTCCAATTATTTTGGGACGTCCTTTTCTTTACACCGTGGGTGCTATTATTGATATGAAAGAAGGGATTATAAAATTCCAATTCCCTCTCAAGAAAGGGATGGAACACTTCCCTAGGAAAAATATTAAGTTGCCTTTTGAGTCCGTTACACGGGCTAGTTATTTTCTTGAAAAGACTTGATCTAGTTAAATTAAGCCTAGCTAATGGCTTTAAAGAGGCGCTTTCGGGAGGCAGCCCGCAACGAAATTAGGATTTCCCTTTTTGTTTTTCTTCTGTTTTAGTGGTCTTGATGATTTTTACTACTGTATAAACATCATTGTATCTTTACTTTTCAAGCTTGTGCCATTTATAGCCTCATATGACAAGGGAAGTGAAAGTTGTGACATGCTGTCCAGAAAACAGATTCTGTCCTCGTGACTAGAAAAATCAGCGAAAAATCCCAGTTCATCTTTTTGAGCTAAATTTTTTACACATAGTGCTCTATAGAATTACGAAACTTTCGTATGTTCTGAGTTTTTTTATTTGAGTTGCAGAAGTATCACTAAAAAATTCGTTTCTACCTGCTGGTCTTTTTTCACATATTCTGTCCTGTTTTGCCTTTCCTTCGTTTTGCAAACCTTAAAATTGCTTTTTCTTTGCAAAAACCTTTTGGCAATCTTGAGAAACAGTAGCTCTTCAATAATATCTTTGTTTCCAGTAAATAAATAATTATTTTATTATGGATACTAACCTCGCTAATCATATTATGATGAGTTATGTATGAAGGGAGTTTTCAAGTGTGCGAGGGAAGATGATGAAAGATGATTCAGGAGTGTCAAGCGCTCAATCTTGGGGATGCCCCCATGCATCCCCAAGAAATATTCAAGGAGACTCAAGCGTCTAAGCTTGGGGATGCCACTGTACATCAACTTCTCCATTAACAATTATCAGTTCGTCTCTCGTCTCACTATATTTTTACCACTTCATGCGTTATGTGCTATGCTTGGAGCGTCTCGCTCTTAGGTTTTATTTTTAGTTTTCTTTAGCTTTGCTTGTTGTTCATAACAAGTTAGAACCCAGATTTCTTTGTGTGGGAGAGAAACACGCTCCACTTCCAAAATCTAGAACATAACATAGGACTTTTTCATGCTTATCTTTGTTGTGTGTGTTCTTTATCCTTTTCATAGCTACTGTCATGTTTAGCTCTTAGTTTTCATGTTTATATTTTTAAAGAGCTTTTGTTTAGTTTGTTGCTAGAACTCTCTTGAGTTTTAAAGTTTATCTTGTTTAGAGAGTTTGCCTATTGCACTGAGTTTTGTGTCTTGACTTTAAGTAGGTAATTGAGGTTGCTATTCTTTTGTAGTAGTAACTTGCAATAGTTTTGAGGTATTTTTTTGAGTAATGTTTGGACTTTTGGTGTCAAGAGCTTTAGCCTATTAGTGATAGATGTCGTATTTTGGGAAATCCGTGTTTATTTTGAAAACCTACAAAATTAGTTGAGAACTTTAGCTACTAGATGGATCACTCCTCTTCTGAGGGGTCGAATATTAGAGTACACTCACGTACCATGAGTCGAGGATGCGCAAGAATAACCAAACCCCCATACACTCCTCCTCAGGGTACTTGTCTCTTTGTGAACCTCCTTGTTAGATTAAGAGCTACCGATAATAAGTGTATGAGTTCTTCGGACTAATGTGAGTACTCAAAATTTGACACTTCCACCTTCCCATATTTTTCTAGCCTCTCCTCTGCCGTGCATTGCTTTCTTCTCACTCCGAGAGTTAGCGTCCACCTTCGCCGGTACATCCAAACCCTTGGCATGATACGCTCTGTCATCATAAACCTCCTTATATCCTTCCTCAAAACAACCACCATACCTACCTATCAATGCATTTCCATAGCCTTTCCGAGATACATTGTCATGCAACATCCATCTTCTCATGACTTGATCTTCATGTCATACACGCTACTTGCTTGATCGATGACCCGCGTGCTAGTTGGGCCTTGCCCTAATTGCTACATGACGCACTAGTATCATTGCATATCCTACTATACTGGCAGAGGCATACATTTGCATACATTATGATAGTTACATCTTTATGATTTGAGTACTTTTGTAAAGTGTGAAAGATCTTCTATACTTTTTTTAATATATAGAGTGTTGCCCTAAAGTGAGGAAAAGATCCCAAAGTGGACAAATTAAAAGATCCCAAAGAGGACAAATGAGAGAAATAGAAAGAGCCACTGAGGCCACCCAAAAAAATAGAAAAATATAGAAAAAAGAGAAAAAGAAATAAAAAGAGAGAAGGGGGCACAATAGTATTCCCTTTTAGAGATCCACACTCGTACTCCCTCTTATATCTTGTACTCCATAGAGATTATCATTTACGCATATAGCTATGTGGGGACCTTCACACTATAGAACTTGGCTTGTATATTCCAATGATGAGCCTCCTCAAATGAGCTCTAGGTCTTCTTGAGCAAGCAAGTTGGATGCACCCCCACTAGTTCCATTGGAGAGCTTACCTTAGCTCATATGTGCATCCGTTGCATGGCAATCCCTACTCCACACATCATATCTATCATTTGTCTTTCTCTCGCCTATGATTGTCCTCATTGATGTGAGCCTTTCACACCTTTTTTGTCTACCTCCTCCACCATATTCTCTCTTTGCCATCCTAAGTGTCAACTTTCTTGCTTACGCTCATCCATTGCACGAGTGCTCAAAATGTCGAAAAGGAGTGGATCATTTTGACTTGTACCTGGCTAGTGGTCTGGGGATGAGTCAAGATAAGATTCCAAAGAAGACCAAGTGTGAAACTTTAGTAGATTGAGTTCTCAACACAAAAATACTTTTTCTCGTATATCCCTATCCCCTTTCTTGCACGCAAACACCATTTGAAGACATTCAAGTCACGGACAGCGAGAGCTCTTGCACCTTTATTTTCTTATGTTGCTTATTTCAATGCTAAATATAGACTCTTGCCTGTTATGACTTGAATTGAATTGCATGCCTTGATTGCTTTACTTAAAATTTCTTATGTGGTTGTTAGCATGTCACCACAGAAATTATGTTTTTATCATTTACCTACTCGAGGACGAGCAGGAATTAAGCTTGGGGATGTTGATACGTCCAAAACGTATCTATAATTTCTGCTTGCTCCATGCCTCTTTTTTGTGATATTGCTATGATATTGATGAACTTCCATACACTTTTGATCATATTTGGACTAACCTATTAACTCGGGAAAAATCCAATAAAAATCAGCGTACAGGAAGCTTCGGGAATCACCGAGGGGGGGCCAAAGGGGACCCACCAGGGCCCCAGGCGCCCTCCCGGCGCGCCCAGGGTGGGGCCGCGCCAGGGGGCCGCCTGGACCCCTTGTGACCCCCTGTGGACCCCCTGGCTGCCCCCTTTCGCCTATATATTCCTCGTGACGAGAAACCCCTTTGATGGGAACCCTATTTCACGATCTCTCCTCTGTTCCGCCGCCGCCGCGCTTCCAAGATCGGGAGCACCAGAAGACCTCTTCCCGGCACCCTGCCGGAGGGAGGAACCACCTCCGGGAGCTTCTCCACCACCATGGATGCTTCCCGGATGAACCGTGAGTAGTCCACCTTGGACCATGGGTCTATGATCAGTAGCTATGTGATGTTCTCCTCCACTCTTTCTTCTTCATGGATTAGACCTCGTGAACTTCCCTACATGATCGAGGCACTTATGTAATATTTCTGCTGTTGCTATGCTGAGTTTGCTGGGATCTGATGGATTATGAGATTATGTTCAGATTATTTTTGAGTAATATATTTGATTCTCCTCTTTTATATTTATGTTCTTGAGTAATTCTTGCATGTTCTCCGTTGCTGTTTATTGCTTTGGCCAAGTAGTAGATTGTGACTCCAAGAGGGAGCGTTATGCATGATTGTGGGTTCATGCCCCCCGATGACTAGCTTGAGTGACAGAAACATGAGTCTAGGGGATGTGTTGTTGCCACACGGGAAAAACAACGGTGCTTGTACTTGCGGGTGCAAGGATTGTTTACTTTATGCAAAGTTCTTTAATGCAGTTGTCCGTTGCTTTGAGTTTACACTTTGGGTGGGATTCGCAACTTAATACCAGCGAGATGTTCTGGATAGATATCTCAAGGTGGATGATTAGTAGGTAGATGCAGATGGATTTCGGTCTACTTGTCTTGGCGTACCGCCCATTCTTTTGAGCCTCTTCCTTTCTTTATAGCATGCATTGGTTTGCGCACATAATCCTGTCAATTTCCCAACTGTAATTTGTTTACCTCACATGGCTATTTTATCATCTTTTGGGAGAGAGACATCACTAGTGAACATCATAGGACCCCGGTCCATATTTCCAACATTTTTTACACTATCAATTTACTTTTCCGTAGCTGTCACTATCGTTATTATCGCGTGCATTTTATCCTTTGTAAACAACAAGGCCGAAGGAATTGACAACTCCTCTATACCCGTTGTGATGAGGACATCCCTACTACTGTTACACCCACATCCTCACCAACTAAACATATTGGACCAGTTACTAGAGCACGCGCACGTCAACTAAGTTATCAGGTACTTTCGTTTCTTGCGAATCCTTCTAATGTTCATGAACATATGATGCTGCCTAAATTAGATACTTTTGTTTTTCTTATGAATGAAGGACCTAGCATGGACAAGCAGGATGGTCATTGGAGCGGGATCAAGTATGGAGAAGAAGGTGTGTGCAACGAGAAAGGACAATGGAGCTTCCAGTGGTGATTTTCGCACTTTGAAGCCACCATAAGGAGTGCATGAAGGCTTGAACGAAATACACTAGATGCCACTTCATTATTTTCGTCCAAGGATAATTATAGGTGCTGCGTCACCTTAATATTGAGCTGGGCCCATGTAATTTCGAAATACCACATTATAGGCTGTTTTTAGAGTCCGTATGTGTGGGGAAACCGAGTTAGGGTTGTTTTCGGACCCCACCTCCAAGGGGTCACGAAAATCCCTTATGTTCCCCCATATATACAGCCTTAGGTCGTCGTTTAGACTTGGGTTTAATTAGATTTAAGTTAGCCATAGCCGCAACTTCGAGCTCTTCGTTTGTGTCATCCGACCAGGCCAAGACCGCATTGGAACCCCAACTTTCGTTAATCATTCAACTTATATTCGCAATATCCAAATTGCAATTCTTGGTTCTTGCTTGATCTTTCGATTGCTTGCAGGAATTAGACCATCGTGGTCAGGTTGATCGTGCATCCGCGGGATCAATAACCTCTCGGAGTTGGTTTAGCGATCGCTAAGGCGCAACGTCTTCGCACGTTGGTAGTCGGGTCGTGAAAGTCGTCTCCACCATAATCGATCTCCATCATCTCATCGAAACATCGGGACACCTTTGCCTCTATCAAGTGGTATCAGATTTCCAGGTTGCTCGGTGAGATTTACCAATTTTTCGTAGTCTAGATTACTTCTGTTTTGATACCTATAGTCCACGAAAAAGCCAAAAAAAATTTTAGGGTTAGATCATCACGTCCCAAAACAGTCCGAGCCTTTGTCCAGTTTTCTTTACAGTAGTTTGCTTTGTTGAATTGGCGGTTCCATCGTTGTGTCGAGTTGCTGATCTTAGCGTCTAGTTCCCTTAGAGTTTCGAGTTCTGATCACAGTTTGTCACGCCGCCGCCGCACAGTAGTACACCACCACGTTCCGCCAATCCGAGTCCAGATACACCACCACGTTCCGCCAAGCCGAGTCCATATACACCACCACAACCTACCGATCCGAGTTGAGTTCCATCACCCGTTCGGTTTGTGATATCTCCGTAGCCAGAATAGTTTTGAGTTGATTAGAGTCGGATTTCACCAATCTTTGTCGTACGTAGAAGGGCACGCTTTCCAGAGCAGTTTTTAGGCCAAAAATTTCAAGGGTGAAAAAATTTCGTGCCCATACCTTCCTTAGGTCCAGAAACTCATTTTGAGACGTTCGCTACCATAGTGATTTTTTCGCACTTTTTCAGCCATCGCAGTCCCGAATCGCCAAAAAAGCAAAAAAGAAAAGAAAAAAAAAGAGCGAGATTTTTTTTTCAGAGTGTGCTTCTCAATTGTTTACGTGCCGCGCCGTGCTTTCGTTGGTGTTTTAGGCTCGCGTCTATAGTACGGTCTAGCCTAGGATCAGCACAGTACCGACGTTGAGTGTTTATTCAGCTTTGCATCTCTGTTTTGATTACTGTTGAGATTTTGCTACCGTACTTGTCAGCCTTCCTACAGCTCCACATATATTCTACATCGTGCGTTTTGACACCTCCTGGCCATCACTCTACCATATCTGATGAGGACATCCTTACTAATGTTACACCCACATCCTCACCAACTACACATATTGGACCAGTTACTAGAACACGCGCACGTCAGCTAAATTATCAGGTACTCTCGTTTCTTGCGAATCCTTCTAATGTTCATGAACATATGATGCTGCCTAAATTAGATACTTTTGTTTTTCTTATGAATGAAGGACCTAGCATGGACAAGAAGGACGGGCATTGGAGCGGGATCAAGCATGGAGAAGATGGTGCGCGCGCGGGAAAGGGCAATGGAGTTTTCAGTGGTGATTTTCGCACTTTGAAGCCACCATAAGGCGTGCATGAAGGCTTGGACGAAATACACGAGATGCCACTTCATTATTTTCGTCCAAGGGCATTTATAGGTGCTGCGTCACCTTAATATTGGGCTGGGCCCATGTAATTTCAAAATACTACTTTATAGGCTATTTTTAGAGTCCGTATGTGTGGGGAAACCGAGTTAGGGTTGTTTTCGGACCCCACCTCCAAGGGGTCACGAAAATCCCCTCTATTCCCCCATATATACAGCCCTTAGGGCGTCGTTTAGACTTGGGTTTTAATTAGATTTAGTTAGCCATAGCCGCAACTTCGAGCTCTTCGTTTGTGTCATCCGACTAGGCCAAGACCGCATTGGAACCCCAACTTCTGTTAATCATTCATCTTATATTCGAAATATCCAGATTGCAATTCTTAGTTCTTGCTTGTTCTTTAGATTGCTTGCAGGAATTAGACCTTCGTGGTCAGGTTGATCGTGCATCCGCGAGATCAATAACCTCTCGGAGTTGGTTTAGCGATCGCTAAGGCGCAACATCTTCGCACGTTCGTAGTCGGGTCGTGAAAGTCGTCTCCACCATAATCGATCTCCATCATCTCATCGAAACATCGGGACACCTTCGCCTCTATCAAGTGGTATCAGATTTCCAGGTTGCTCGGTGAGATTTACCAGTTTTCGTAGTCTAGATTACTTCTGTTTGCATACCTACAGTCCACGAAAAAGCCAAAAAAAAAATTAGGGTTAGATCATCACATCCCAAAACAGTCCGAGCCTTTGTCCACTTTTCTTTACAGTAGTTTTCTTTGTTGAATTTGTGGTTGCATCGTTGTGTCGAGTTGCTAATCTTAGCGTCTAGTTCCCTTAGAGTTTCGAGTTCTGATCACAGTTTGTCACGCCGTCGCCGCACAGTAGTACACCACCACGTTCCGCCAATCCGAGTCCAGATACACCACCACGTTCCGCCAAGCCGAGTCCATATACACCACCACAACCTACCGATCCGAGTTGAGTTCCATCACCCGTTCGGTTTGTGATATCTCCGTAGCCAGAATAGTTTTGAGTTGATTAGAGTCGGATTTCACCAATCTTTGTCGTACGTAGAAGGGCACGCTTTCCAGAGCAGTTTTAAGGCCAAAAATTTCAAGGGTGAAAAAATTTCGTGCCCATACATTCCTTAGGTCCAGAAACTCATTTTGAGACGTTCGTTACCATAGTGATTTTTTCGCACTTTTTCAGCCATCGCAGTCCCGAATCGCCAAAAAAAAGCAAAAAAAAAAAGAAAAAAAAGAGCGAGATTTTTTTTCCAGAATGTGCTTCTCAATTGTTTACGTGTTGCGCCGTGCTTTCGTTGGTGTTTTAGGCTCGCGTCTCTAGTACGGTCTAGCCTAGGATCAGCACAGTACCGACGTTGAGTGTTTATTCAGCTTTGCATCTCTGTTTTGATTACTGTTGAGCTTTTGCTACCGTACTTGTCCGCCTTCCTACAGCTCCACATATATTCTACATCGTGCGTTTTGACACCTCCTGGCCATCACTCTACCATATCTGATGAGGACATCCTTACTAATGTTACACCCACATCCTCACCAACTACACATATTGGACCAGTTACTAGAACACGCGCACGTCAGCTAAATTATCAGGTACTCTCGTTTCTTGCGAATCCTTCTAATGTTCATGAACATATGATGCTGCCTAAATTAGATACTTTTGTTTTTCTTATGAATGAAGGACCTAGCATGGACAAGAAGGACGGGCATTGGAGCGGGATCAAGCATGGAGAAGATGGTGCGCGCGCGGGAAAGGGCAATGGAGTTTTCAGTGGTGATTTTCGCACTTTGAAGCCACCATAAGGCGTGCATGAAGGCTTGGACGAAATACACGAGATGCCACTTCATTATTTTCGTCCAAGGGCATTTATAGGTGCTGCGTCACCTTAATATTGGGCTGGGCCCATGTAATTTCAAAATACTACTTTATAGGCTGTTTTTAGAGTCCGTATGTGTGGGGAAACCGAGTTAGGGTTGTTTTCGGACCCCACCTCCAAGGGGTCACGAAAATCCCCTCTATTCCCCCATATATACAGCCCTTAGGGCGTCGTTTAGACTTGGGTTTTAATTTGATTTAGTTAGCCATAGCCGCAACTTCGAGCTCTTCGTTTGTGTCATCCGACTAGGCCAAGACCGCATTGGAACCCCAACTTCTGTTAATCATTCATCTTATATTCGAAATATCCAGATTGCAATTCTTAGTTCTTGCTTGTTCTTTAGATTGCTTGCAGGAATTAGACCTTCGTGGTCAGGTTGATCGTGCATCCGCGAGATCAATAACCTCTCGGAGTTGGTTTAGCGATCGCTAAGGCGCAACATCTTCGCACGTTCGTAGTCGGGTCATGAAAGTCGTCTCCACCATAATCGATCTCCATCATCTCATCGAAACATCGGGACACCTTCGCCTCTATCAAGTGGTATCAGATTTCCAGGTTGCTCGGTGAGATTTACCAGTTTTCGTAGTCTAGATTACTTCTGTTTGCATACCTACAGTCCACGAAAAAGCCAAAAAAAAATTAGGGTTAGATCATCACATCCCAAAACAGTCCGAGCCTTTGTCCAGTTTTCTTTACAGTAGTTTTCTTTGTTGAATTTGTGGTTGCATCGTTGTGTCGAGTTGCTAATCTTAGCGTCTAGTTCCCTTAGAGTTTCGAGTTCTGATCACAGTTTGTCACGCCGCCGCCGCACAGTAGTACACCACCACGTTCCGCCAATCCGAGTCCAGATACACCACCACGTTCCGCCAAGCCGAGTCCATATACACCACCACAACCTACCGATCCGAGTTGAGTTCCATCACCCGTTCGGTTTGTGATATCTCCGTAGCCAGAATAGTTTTGAGTTGATTAGAGTCGGATTTCACCAATCTTTGTGTCGAGTTCCTGATCTTAGCGTCTAGGTCCCTTAGAGTTTCGAGTTCTGATCACAGTTTGTCACGCCGCCGCCGCACAGTAGTACACCACCACGTTCCGCCAATCCGAGTCCAGATACACCACCACGTTCCGCCAAGCACAGTCCATATACACCACCACGACCTACCGATCCGAGTTGAGTTCCATCACCCGTTCGTTTTGCGATCTCTCCGTAGCCAGATTAGTTTTGAGTTGATTAGAGTCGGATTTCACCAATCTTTGTCGTACGTAGAAGGGGGTGATTTCCAAAAACAAAAAGAGAGAGAGAAAAAAAATTTAGAGAGTGCTTCTCAGTTGTTTACGTGCCGCGCCGTGCTTTCTTTGGTGTTTTAGGCTCGCGTCTCTAGTACGGTCTAGCCTAGGATCAGCACAGTACCGACGTTGAGTGTTTATTCAGCTTTGCATCTCTGTTTTGATTCCTGTTGAGCTTTTGCTACCATACTTGTCAGCCTTCCTACAGCTCCACATATATTCGACATCGTGCGTTTTGACACCTCCTGGCCATCGCTCTACCACATCTCTGAGAGTTTTGACCCGTTGGTTTTACATCACCACCTGCTGCTAGGTAAGAATCGGTAAGAACGAAATAAAATCTTGACGGATTTGTGCTTTCCACCACCCCACATCCCATTAGTAGAAGTAGGATCATATTTCTGTGTGTTTTCTATTTCTACTAACCATGCCAGGATCACATGATGAAGTGGCGCGGGATGCGCCTGATTGGGAGAACATGACAAACAAGGAACTACATGATAAATTTGCACAAATGATGTCTGAGCAAGTGAATGACATCGAGAACAGATTTACAGAGGCGATTGATGGCGTGGAGAAGATGATCGACACCAACCTCGACGCCAAGTTTACTGAGTTGATCGCACGCCTACCTACACAACCTGCTACCGCTCCAGCACAGCCACCGCCACCATGACGTGCACGACGTATTCTGTTTCCGGGCGGACAAGCTGCTGGTATTGGTGCTCCTCCTGCTGCTGCAGTTACTGCTACTGCTGCTGCTTCTGATGTCGTCCAGGACGACAACTACGAGGGTGGTTACGAGGAGGAGGTGGAACAGGAAGCGGCCTATGAACAGCCAGCTGGACGTCCACGTCCCAACATTCGCCACGGTCGACACCAACCACCCCCTCAGGTACGCGATGAAGAATATGTGCCTAAACTTAAATTGAATCTTAAGCCATTTGAGGGTATATATATTCCTGATGCTTATCTTACTTGGGAGTTAGAAACTGAACAACGCTTTACATGTTTACAATATCTTGAGAATAGACGCGTTACTGCTGCTGTTTGTGAATTCACGGGGTTTGCATCTATTTGGTGGTCCGAACATTGTAGATTGCATGCTAATAATATTCCAACTACTTGGGCTGCTTTAAAAGATGCTATGCGTACTCGTTGGGTTCCTCCTTATTATCAACGTGAATTGCTACAAAAATTACAGCGTTTGAGACAAGGAAAAAATTATGTAGAGGAATATTATCAGGAATTACAAACTGGATTGATTAGATGTGGCCTAGTAGAGGATAATGAAGCTATGCTTGCACGTTTTATGGGTGGATTAAACAAGGAGATACAAACTACTCTAGAATACAAGGACTATGCTACTATCACTCGTTTGTTTCATCTTGCTTGTAAAGATGAACGTCAAGTGCAGGATCGACAGGCCACTACGAGACCTTACTTTTCTACACGACGAAATACATCATGGTCATCACGTGGAGCTTCTACATCCACACGTCCTGCTGCACCACCATCTACTTCAGCCGCTCATTCTTACAGGGAGCCACCCAAACAGCCAGCGCCACCATTCAAGGGTGCACAGAGTGGTCCAGCGGCGAGTTCTTCTTCATCCATGGCTTCCACAGGGCAAACACGAGATCGTGATATTAAATGTCGCAGGTGCCAAGATGGAGGTCACTTCGCCAAAGACTATCCCTCCAAGCGTGTGATGACTATTACGACGGACGGTGGGTATGAGTCACCAAGTGACTATGACGAGGAGACTTTAGTTCAAATTTCTCATGAGGAACAGGGTGCCCATGATGATGCTTATGATATAGAGTATATGGCTCCTGATGATGCGGATAAATATGCTAGTTTGGTTGCTCAACGTGTGTTAAGTGTGCAGGTAACGAAGGTCGAGCAAAACCAGAGGCATAATTTGTTCCACACAAAGGGAGTGGTGAAAGAACGTTCGGTTCGCATCATTATTGACGGAGGGAGTTGCAACAACTTGGCTAGCATGGAGTTGGTGGAGAAGCTATCTCTCACCACAAGACCACACCCCCATCCGTACTATATTCAGTGGTTTAACAATAGTGGTCAGATTAAGGTAACGCGTTCTGTTCGTGTGCACTTTAGCATTGCTGCATATGCTGATTACGTTGATTGTGATGTGGTACCCATGCAAGCATGCTCTCTTTTACTTGGTAGACCATGGAAATTTGATAGGAATGTGTACACCATGGTAGGTAGACCATGGCAATCTGGCTGCTTGATAGAGGCGAAGGTGTCCCGATGTTTCGATGAGATGGTGGAGATCGATTATTGATGAGGACATCCCTACTAATGCTACACCCATATCCTCACCAACTACACATATTGGACCAGTTACTAGAGCTCGTGCACGTCAACTAAATTATCAGGTACTTTCGTTTCTTGCGAATCCTTCTATTGTTCATGAACATATGATGCTGCCTAAATTAGATAATTTTGTTTTGCTTATGAATGAAGGACCTAGCATGGACAAGAAGGATGGTCATTGGAGCGGGATCAAGCATGGAGAAGAAGGTGCGCGCGCGGGAAAGGACAGCGGAGCTTCCAGTGGTGATTATCGCACTTTGAAGCCACCATAAGGCGCGCATGAAGTCTTGGACGAAATACGCGAGATGCCACTTCATTATTTTCGTCCAAGGGCAATTATAGGTGCTGCGTCACCTTAATATTGGGCTGGGCCCATGTAATTTCGAAATACCACCTTCTAGGCTGTTTTTAGAGTCCGTATGTGTGGGGAAACCGAGTTAGGGTTGTTTTCGGACCCCACCTCCAAGGGGTCACGAAAATCCCCTCTGTTCCCCCATATATACAGCCCTTAGGGCGTCGTTTAGACTTGGGTTTTAATTAGATTTAAGTTAGCCTTAGCCGCAACTTCGAGTTCTTCGTTTGTGTCGTCCGACCAGGCCAAGACCGCATTGGAACCCCAACTTCTGTTAATCTTTCATCTTATATTCGCAATATCCAGATTGCAATTCTTAGTTCTTGCTTGTTCTTCGATTGCTTGCAGGAATTGACCTTCGTGGTCAGGTTGATCGTGCACCCGCGGGATCAATAACCTCTCGGAGTTGGTTTAGCGATCGCTAAGGCGCAACGTCTTCGCACGTTCGTAGTCGGGTCGTGAAAGTCTACTCCACCAAAAATCGATCTCCACCATCTCATCGAAACATCGGGACACCTTCGCCTCTATCAAGTGGTATCAGATTTCCAGGTTGCTCGGTGAGATTTACCAGTTTTCGCAGTCTAGATTGGTTTTGTTTTTCATACCTACAGTCCACGAAAAAGCCAACAAAAAAAAATTAGGGTTAGATCATCACGTCCCAAAACAGTCCGAGCCTTTGTCCAGTTTTCTTTACAGTAGTTTGCATTGTTGAATTTGCGGTTGCATCGTTGTGTCGAGTTGCTGATCTTAGCGTCTAGTTACCTTAGAGTTTCGAGTTCTGATCACAGTTTTGTCACGCCGCCGCCGAACAGTAGTACACCACCACGTTCCGCCAATCCGAGTCCAGATACACCACCACGTTCCGCCAAGCAGAGTCCATACACACCACCACAACCTACCGATCCGAGTCTAGTTCCATCACCCGTTCGGTTTGTGATATCTCCGTAGCCAGAATAGTTTTGAGTTGATTAGAGTCGGATTTCACCAATCTTTTGTCGTACGTAGAAGAGGGTGATTTCCAAAAAAAAAAAAAAAAAAAAAAAAAAAAAAAAAAAAGCAGTTCTTCAAGCAGTGAGGAGGACATCTCTACTAATGTTACACCCACATCTTCACCAACTACACATACTGGACCAGTTACTAGAGCACGTGCACGTCAACTAAATTATCAGGTACTTTCGTTTCTTGCGAATCCTTCTAATGTTCATCAACATATGATGCTGCCTAAATTAGATACTTTTGTTTTGCTTATGAATGAAGGACCTAGCATGGACAAGAAGGACGGTCATTGGAGCGGGATCAAGCATGGAGAAGAAGGTGCGCGCGCGGGAAAGAACAATGGAGCTTCCAGTGGGGATTTTCGCACTTTGAAGCCACCATAAGGCATGGATGAAGGCTTGGACGAAATACACGAGATGCCACTTCATTATTTTCGTCCAAGGGCATTTATAGGTGCTGCGTCACCTTAATATTGGGCTGGCCCCATGTAATTTCGAAATACCACATTATAGGCTGTTTTTAGAGTCCGTATGTGTGGGGAAACCGAGTTAGGGTTGTTTTCGGACCCCACCTCCAAGGGGTCACGAAAATCCCCTCTGTTCCCCCATATATACAGCCCTTAGGGCGTCGTTTAGACTTGGGTTTTAATTAGATTTAAGTTAGCCATAGCCGCAACTTCGAGCTCTTCGTTTGTGTCATCCGACCAGGCCAAGACCTCATTGGAACCTCAACTTTCGTAATCATTCATCTTATATTCGCAATATCCAGATTGCAATTCTTAGTTCTTGCTTGTTCTTCGATTGCTTGCAGGAATTAGACCTTCGTGGTCAGGTTGATCGTGCATCCGCGGGATCAATAACCTCTCGGAGTTGGTTTAGCGATCGCTAAGGCGCAACGTCTTCGCACGTTCGTAGTCGGATCGTGAAAGTCGTCTCCACCATAATCGATCTCCACCATCTCATCGAAACATCGGGACACCTTCGCCTCTATCAAGTGGTATCAGATTTCCAGGTTGCTCGGTGAGATTTACCAGTTTTCGTAGTCTAGATTGGTTCTGTTCTTCATACCTACAGTCCACGAAAAAGCCAACAAAAAAATTAGGGTTAGATCATCACGTCCCAAAACAGCCGAGCCTTTGTCCAGTTTTCTTTACAGTAGTTTGCTTTGTTGAATTTGCGGTTGCATCGTTGTGTCGAGTTGCTGATCTTAGCGTCTAGTTCCCTTAGAGTTTCGAGTTCTGATCACAGTTTGTCACACCGCCGCCGCACAGTAGTACACCGCCACGTTTCCGCCAATCCGAGTCCAGATACACCACCACGTTCCGCCAAGTCGAGTCCATATACAGCACCACGACCTACCAATCCGAGTTGAGTTCCATCACCGGTTCGGTTTGTGATCTCTCCGTAGCCAGATTAGTTTTGAGTTGATTAGAGTCGGATTTCACCAATCTTTTGTCGTACGTACAAGGAGGTGATTTCCAAAAAAAAAAAAAGTTTGGCACGCTTTCCAGAGCAGTTTTTAGGCCAGAAATTTCAGGGGTAAAAAAATTTCGTGCCCATACGTTCCTTAGGTCCAGAAACTCGTTTTGAGACGTTCGCCACCATAGTGATTTTTTCGCACTTTTTCAGCCCCCGCAGTCCCGCATCGCCAAAAAAAAAAAAAAGAGGAAAAAAAAAAAAAAAAAAAAAAGAGGAAAAAAAAAATCAGAGTGTGCTTCACAGTTGTTACGTGCCGCGCCGTGCTTTCGTTGGTGTTTTAGGCTCGCGTCTCTAGTACGGTCTAGCCTAGGATCAGCACAGTACCGACGTTGAGTGTTTATTCAACTTTGCATCTCTGTTTTGATTACTGTTGAGATTTTTGCTACCATATTTGTCAAACCTACCTACAGCTCCACATATATTCTACTTCGTGCGGTTGACACCTCCTGGCCATCGCTCTACCACATCTCTGAGAGTTTTGACCCGTTGGTTGTACATCACCACCTGCTGCTAGGTAAGAATCGGTAAGAACTGAAGAAAAGCTTGACGGATTTGTGCTTTCCACCACCCCACATCCCCTTAGTCGAAGTAGGATCATACTTCTGTGTGTTTTCTATTTCTGCTAACCATGCCAGGATCCCATGATGAAGTGGCGCGGGATGCACCTGATTGGGAGAATATGACAAACAAAGCATTACATGATAAATTTGCACAAATGATGTCTGAACAGGTGAATGACATCGAGAACAGATTTACAGAGGCGATTGATGGTGTGGAGAAGATGATCGATACCAAGCTCGACGCCAAGTTTACTGAGTTGCTCGCACGCTTACCTATACAGCCTGCGGCCGCTCCAGCACAGCCACCGCCACCACGACGTGCACGACGTATTCTGTTTCCGGGCGGACAAGCTGCTGGTGCTCCTGCTGCTGCTGCAGTTACTGCTGCTGCTGCCTCTGACGTCGGCCAGGACGACAACTACGAGGGTGATTACGAGGAGGAGGTGGAACAAGAAGCGGCCTATGAACAGCCAGCTGGACGTCCACGTCCCAACATTCGCCACGGTCGACACCAACCACCCCCTCAGGTACGCGATGATGAACATGTGCCTAAACTTAAATTGAATCTTAAGCCGTTTGAGGGTAGATATATTCCTGATGCTTATCTTACTTGGGAGTTAGAAACTGAACAACGCTTTACATGTTTACAATATCCTGAGAATAGACGTGTTACTGCTGCTGTTTGTGAATTCACGGGTTTTGCATCTATTTGGTGGTCTGAACATTGTAGATTGCATGCTAATAATATTCCAGCTACTTGGGCTGCTTTAAAAGATGCTATGCGTACTCGCTGGGTTCCTCCTTATTATCAACGTGAATTGCTACAAAAATTACAGCGTTTGAGACAAGGAAAAAATTCTGTAGAGGAATATTATCAAGAATTACAAACTGGATTGATTAGATGTGGCCTAGTAGAGGATAATGAAGCTATGTTTGCACGTTTTATAGGTGGCTTAAACAGGGAGATACAAACTATTCTAGAATACAAGGACTATGCTACTATTACTCGTTTGTTTCATCTTGCTTGTAAAGCTGAACGTGAAGTGCAGGATCGACAGGCCGCTACGAGACCTAACTTTTCTGCAGGACGAAATACATCATGGACATCGCGTGGACCTTCTACATCCACACGTCCTGCTGCTCCACCCTCTACTTCAGCCGCTCATTCTTACAGGGAGCCACCAAAACAGTCAGCGCCACCATTCAAGGGTGCACAGAGTGGTCCAGCGGCGAGTTCTTCTTCATCCATGGCTTCCACAGGGCAAACACGAGATCGTGATATTAAATGTCGCAGGTGCCAAGGTGGAGGTCACTTCGCAAAAGACTGTCCCTCCAAGCGTGTGATGATTATTACGGCGGATGGTGGGTATGAGTCAGCGAGTGACTATGATGAGGAGACTTTAGTTCTCATTGCTCATGAGGAACAGGGTGCCCATGATGATGCTCATGATATGAAGTATATGGCTCCTGATGATGCAGATAAATATTCTAGTTTGGTTGCTCAACGTGTGTTAAGTGTGCAGGTAACGAAGGCTGAGCAAAACCAGAGGCATAATTTGTTCCACACAAAGGGAGTGGTGAAAGAACGTTCGGTTCGCATCATCATTGACGGAGGGAGTTGCAACAACTTGGCTAGCATGGAGTTGGTGGAGAAGCTATCTCTCACCACAAGACCACACCCCCATCCGTACTATATTCAGTGGTTTAACAATAGTGGTAAGATTAAGGTAACGCGTTCTGTTCGTGTGCACTTTAGCATTGCTGCATATGCTGATTATGTTGATTGTGATGTGGTACCCATGCAAGCATGCTCTCTTTTACTTGGTAGACCATGGCAATTTGATAGGAATGTTGTACACCATGGTAGGACAAATCAGTTTACTCTGGTTCATCAGGATAAAAATATTGCTTTACTTCCTATGTCTCCTGAACAAATTGTGAAAGATGATCTTGCTAGAGCTAGTAAAGCTAAACAGGAGAAAAATAAGAGTGAAAATGAGATAGCAGCCAAAGAATTTGAGCAACAACATAAGACTAATAGCAAATCTTCTTCTGCTGTGTCTAATGAAATTAAATTGACTAGTCCAACTTTGCTTGCTACTAAAGTTGATATTTCAGATTTGGATGTTAGTCAATATGTGTGCTATGCTTTTGTGTGCAAAGAAGCTTTGTTTTCATTTGAGGAATTGCCTCCTTCTTTGCCTCCTGTTGTCACTGACCTTTTGCAGGAGTTTATTGACGTCTTTCCACAAGACGTACCACCGGGATTACCACCTATTCGAGGGATTGAGCATCAGATTGACTTAATTCCCGGTGCTTCACTGCCCAACCGTGCGCCATACCGTACCAATCCGGAGGAGACAAAGGAGATTCAGCGTCAAGTACAAGAGCTACTCGACAAAGGTTACATACGTGAATCCCTTAGTCCTTGTGCTGTTCCTGTTATATTAGTGCCTAAAAAGGATGGAACATGGCGTATGTGTGTTGATTGTCGAGCCATTAATAATATTACTATTCGTTATCGTCATCCTATTCCTAGGTTAGATGATATGCTTGATGAATTAAGTGGCTCTACCATGTTTTCCAAAGTTGATTTGCGTAGTGGATACCATCAAATTCGCATGAAATTAGGAGATGAATGGAAAACGGCATTTAAAACTAAGTTTGGATTATATGAGTGGTTAGTCATGCCTTTTGGGTTAACTAATGCACCTAGCACTTTCATGAGATTAATGAACGAGGTTTTACGTGCTTTCATTGGACGATTTGTGGTAGTCTATTTTGATGATATACTGATTTATAGCAAATCTTTGGAGGAACATTTGGATCATTTACGTGCTGTTTTTATTGCTCTACGTAATGCACGTTTGTTTGGTAACCTTGGGAAGTGCACCTTTTGCACCGACCGAGTATCGTTTCTTGGCTATGTTGTTACTCCGCAGGGAATTGAAGTTGATAAAGCCAAGATCGAGGCGATTGAGAGTTGGCCGCAGCCCAAAACGGTCACACAAGTGAGGAGTTTTCTTGGCCTCGCTGGATTCTATAGGCGTTTTGTGAGAGATTTCAGCACCATTGCTGCACCTCTCAATGAGCTTACACGCAAGGATGTGCCTTTTACTTGGGGTACCGCACAGGAAGAAGCCTTCACCGTATTGAAAGATAAGTTAACACATGCTCCTTTGCTCCAACTTCCTGATTTTAATAAGACTTTTGAGCTTGAATGCGATGCTAGTGGGATTGGTTTGGGAGGTGTGTTATTACAAGATGCTAAACCTGTTGCTTACTTTTCTGAAAAATTGAGTGGGCCTAGTCTGAACTATTCTACTTATGATAAGGAATTATATGCTCTTGTTCGGACATTAGAAACTTGGCAACATTATTTATGGCCCAAAGAATTTGTTATACATTCTGATCATGAATCTTTGAAACACATAAGAAGTCAAGCAAAACTTAATCGTAGACATGCTAAGTGGGTTGAATTTATTGAGACTTTCCCTTATGTCATTAAACACAAGAAGGGGAAAGATAATATTATTGCTGATGCTTTGTCTCGTCGTTATACTATGCTTTCACAACTTGACTTCAAGATTTTCGGTTTAGAGACAATCAAAGATCAATACGTAAATGATGCGGAATTTAAAGATGTATTGCAGAATTGTAGAGAGGGTAGAACATGGAACAAGTTTGTGCTTAATGATGGATTTGTGTTCCGTTCTAACAAGCTATGCATTCCAGCTAGCTCTATTCGTCTTTTGTTGTTGCAGGAGGCGCATGGAGGAGGATTAATGGGACACTTTGGCGTGAAGAAGACGGAGGACGTACTTGCTACACATTTCTTTTGGCCAAAGATGAGACGGGATGTTGAGCGTTTTGTTGCTCGCTGCACTACATGTCAAAAAGCTAAGTCACGACTCAATCCTCATGGTTTATACATGCCTTTACCTGTACCTAGTGTTCCGTGGGAGGACATATCCATGGACTTTGTTTTAGGCTTGCCTCGAACAAAGAATGGGAGGGATAGCATATTTGTTGTCGTGGATAGATTTTCTAAGATGGCACATTTTATACCATGTCATAAAAGCGATGATGCTGCTAATGTTGCTGATTTATTCTTTCGTGAGATTATTCGCTTACATGGTGTGCCCAATACTATTGTCTCGGATCGTGATACTAAGTTTCTTAGCCATTTTTGGAGATGCTTATGGGCTAAGTTGGGGACTAAACTACTTTTTAGTACTACATGTCATCCCCAAACTGATGGACAAACTGAAGTAGTCAATAGGACTTTGTCTACTATGCTTAGGGCTGTTTTAAAGAGTAACTTGAAACTGTGGGAAGAATGTTTACCTCATATTGAATTTGCTTATAATCGTTCATTGCATTCTACCACTAAAATGTGCCCTTTTGAGATTGTTTATGGTTTTCTACCTCGTGCACCTATTGATTTGCTACCTCTTCCATCTTCGGAGAAGGTTAATTTTGATGCTAAGCAACGTGCTGAATTGATATTAAAAATGCATGAGTTAACTAAAGAAAACATTGAGCGCATGAATGCTAGATACAAGCTTGCTGGTGATAGGGGTCGAAAGCATGTTGTGTTTGAACCCGGAGATCTTGTTTGGTTACATCTACGTAAAGATAGGTTTCCTGATTTGCGCAAGTCTAAGTTAATGCCTCGAGCTGATGGTCCCTTTAAGGTTTTGACAAAAATTAATGATAATGCATATAAACTTGAGCTACCTGCAGCCTTTGGGGTTAGTCCCACATTTAATATTGCAGATTTGAAGCCTTATTTGGGAGAAGATGATGAGCTTCCGTCGAGGACGACTTCAATTCAAGAAGGGGAGGATGATGAGGACATCCCTACTAATGCTACACCCATATCCTCACCAACTACACATATTGGACCAGTTACTAGAGCTCGTGCACGTCAACTAAATTATCAGGTACTTTCGTTTCTTGCGAATCCTTCTATTGTTCATGAACATATGATGCTGCCTAAATTAGATACTTTTGTTTTGCTTATGAATGAAGGACCTAGCATGGACAAGAAGGATGGTCATTGGAGCGGGATCAAGCATGGAGAAGAAGGTGCGCGCACGGGAAAGGACAGCGGAGCTTCCAGTGGTGATTATCGCACTTTGAAGCCACCATAAGGCGCGCATGAAGTCTTGGACGAAATACGCGAGATGCCACTTCATTATTTTCGTCCAAGGGCAATTATAGGTGCTGCGTCACCTTAATATTGGGCTGGGCCCATGTAATTTCGAAATACCACCTTCTAGGCTGTTTTTAGAGTCCGTATGTGTGGGGAAACCGAGTTAGGGTTGTTTTCGGACCCCACCTCCAAGGGGTCACGAAAATCCCCTCTGTTCCCCCATATATACAGCCCTTAGGGCGTCGTTTAGACTTGGGTTTTAATTAGATTTAAGTTAGCCTTAGCCGCAACTTCGAGTTCTTCGTTTGTGTCGTCCGACCAGGCCAAGACCGCATTGGAACCCCAACTTCTGTTAATCTTTCATCTTATATTCGCAATATCCAGATTGCAATTCTTAGTTCTTGCTTGTTCTTCGATTGCTTGCAGGAATTGACCTTCGTGGTCAGGTTGATCGTGCACCCGCGGGATCAATAACCTCTCGGAGTTGGTTTAGCGATCGCTAAGGCGCAACGTCTTCGCACGTTCGTAGTCGGGTCGTGAAAGTCTACTCCACCAAAAATCGATCTCCACCATCTCATCGAAACATCGGGACACCTTCGCCTCTATCAATTATGGTGGAGACGACTTTCACGATCCGACTACGAACGTGCGAAGACGTTGCGCCTTAGCGATCGCTAAACCAACTCCGAGAGGTTATTGATCCCGCGGATGCACGATCAACCTGACCACGAAGGTCTAATTCCTGCAAGCAATCGAAGAACAAGCAAGAACTAAGAATTGCAATCTGGATATTGCGAATATAAAATGAATGATTACGAAAGTTGGGGTTCCAATGAGGTCTTGGCCTGGTCGGATGACACAAACGAAGAGCTCGAAGTTGCGGCTATGGCTAACTTAAATCTAATTAAAACCCAAGTCTAAAAGACGCCCTAAGGGCTGTATATATGGGGGAACAGAGGGGATTTTCGTGACCCCTTGGAGGTGGGGTCCGAAAACAACCCTAACTCGGTTTCCCCACACATACGGACTCTAAAAACAGCCTATAATGTGGTATTTCGAAATTACATGGGCCCAGCCCAATATTAAGGTGACGCAGCACCTATAATTGCTCTTGGACGAAAATAATGAAGTGGCATCTCGTGTATTTCGTCCAAGCCTTCATGCATGCCTTATGGTGGCTTCAAAGTGCGAAAATCCCCACTGGAAGCTCCATTGTTCTTTCCCGCGCGCGCACCTTCTTCTCCATGCTTGATCCCGCTCCAATGACCGTCCTTCTCGTCCATGCTAGGTCCTTCATTCATAAGCAAAACAAAAGTATCTAATTTAGGCAGCATCATATGTTCATGAACATTAGAAGGATTCGCAAGAAACAAAAGTACCTGATAATTTAGTTGACGTGCACGTGCTCTAGTAACTGGTCCAGTATGTGTAGTTGGTGAAGATGTGGGTGTAACATTAGTAGAGATGTCCTCATCATCCTCCCCTTCTTGAATTGAAGTCGTCCTCGACGGAAGCTCATTATCTTCTCCCAAATAAGGTTTCAAATCTGCAATATTAAATGTGGGACTAACCCCAAAATCTGTAGGTAGCTCAAGTTTATATGCATTATCGTTAATTTTCTGTAAAACCTTCAAGGGACCATCAGCTCGTGGCATTAACTTAGACTTGCGCAAATCAGGAAACCTATCTTTACGTAGATGTAACCAAACAAGATCTCCTGGTTCAAACACAACATGCTTTCTACCCTTATCACCAGCAAGCTTGTATCTAGCATTCATTTTCTCAATGTTTTCTTTAGTTAACTCATGCATTTTTAATATCAATTCAGCACGTTGCTTAGCATCAAAATTAACCTTCTCCGAAGATGGAAGATGATGAGGACATCCCTACTAATGTTACACCCATATCCTCACCAATTACACATATTGGACCAGTTACTAGAGCTCGTGCATGTCAACTAAATTATCAGGTACTTTCGTTTCTTGCGAATCCTTCTATTGTTCATGAACATATGATGCTGCCTAAATTAGATACTTTTGTTTTGCTTATGAATGAAGGACCTAGCATGGACAAGAAGGATGGTCATTGGAGCGGGATCAAGCATGGAGAAGAAGGTGCGCGCGCGGGAAAGGACAGCGGAGCTTCCAGTGGTGATTATCGCACTTTGAAGCCACCATAAGGCGCGCATGAAGTCTTGGACGAAATACGCGAGATGCCACTCATTATTTTCGTCCAAGGGCAATTATAGGTGCTGCGTCACCTTAATATTGGGCTGGGCCCATGTAATTTCGAAATACCACCTTCTAGGCTGTTTTTAGAGTCCGTATGTGTGGGGAAACCGAGTTAGGGTTGTTTTCGGACCCCACCTCCAAGGGGTCACGAAAATCCCCTCTGTTCCCCCATATATACAGCCCTTAGGGCGTCGTTTAGACTTGGGTTTTAATTAGATTTAAGTTAGCCATAGCCGCAACTTCGAGTTCTTCGTTTGTGTCGTCCGACCAGGCCAAGACCGCATTGGAACCCCAACTTCTGTTAATCTTTCATCTTATATTCGCAATATCCAGATTGCAATTCTTAGTTCTTGCTTGTTCTTCGATTGCTTGCAGGAATTGACCTTCGTGGTCAGGTTGATCGTGCACCCGCGGGATCAATAACCTCTCGGAGTTGGTTTAGCGATCGCTAAGGCGCAACGTCTTCGCACGTTCGTAGTCGGGTCGTGAAAGTCTACTCCACCAAAAATCGATCTCCACCATCTCATCGAAACATCGGGACACCTTCGCCTCTATCAGAAGAGGAAGCAAATCAATAGGTGCACGAGGTAGAAAACCATAAACAATCTCAAAAGGGCACATTTTAGTGGTAGAATGAAATGAACGATTATAAGCAAATTCAATATGAGGTAAACATTCTTCCCACATTTTTAAGTTACTCTTTAAAACAGCCCTAAGCATAGTAGACAAAGTCCTATTGACTACTTCAGTTTGTCCATCAGTTTGGGGATGACATGTAGTACTAAAAAGTAGTTTAGTCCCCAACTTAGCCCATAAGCATCTCCAAAAATGGCTAAGAAACTTAGTATCACGATCCGAGACAATAGTATTGGGCACACCATGTAAGCGAATAATCTCTCGAAAGAATAAATCAGCAACATTAGCAGCATCATCGCTTTTATGACATGGTATAAAATGTGCCATCTTAGAAAATCTATCCACGACAACAAATATGCTATCCCTCCCCATCTATGTTCGAGGCAAGCCTAAAACAAAGTCCATGGATATGTCCTCCCACGGAACACTAGGTACAGGTAAAGGCATGTATAAACCATGAGGATTGAGTCGTGACTTAGCTTTTTGACATGTAGTGCAGCGAGCAACAAAACGCTCAACATCCCGTCTCATCTTTGGCCAAAAGAAATGTGTAGCAAGTACGTCCTCCGTCTTCTTCACGCCAAAATGTCCCATTAATCCTCCTCCATGCGCCTCCTGCAACAACAAAAGACGAATAGAGCTAGCTGGAATGCATAGCTTGTTAGAACGGAACACAAACCCATCATTAAGCACAAACTTGTTCCATGTTCTACCCTCTCTACAATTCTGCAAAATATCTTTAAATTCCGCATCATGTACATATTAATCTTTGATTGTCTCTAAACCGAATATCTTGAAGTCAAGTTGTGAAAGCATAGTATAACGACGAGACAAAGCATCAGCAATAATATTATCTTTCCCCTTCTTGTGTTTAATGACATAAGGGAAAGTCTCAATAAATTCAACCCACTTAGCATGTCTACGATTATGTTTTGCTTGACTTCTTATGTGTTTCAAAGATTCATGATCAGAATGTATAACAAATTCTTTGGGCCATAAATAATGTTGCCAAGTTTCTAATGTCCGAACAAGAGCATATAATTCCTTATCATAAGTAGAATAGTTCAGACTAGGCCCACTCAATTTTTAAGAAAAGTATGCAACAGGTTTAGCATCTTGTAATAACACACCTCCCAAACCAATACCACTAGCATCGCATTCAAGCTCAAAAGTCTTATTAAAATCAGGAAGATGGAGCAAAGGAGAGCATGTGTTAACTTATCTTTCAATACCGTGAAGGCTTCTTCCTGTGCGGTACCCCAAGTAAAAGGAACATCCTTGCGTGTAAGCTCATTGAGAGGTGCAGCAATGGTGCTGAAATCTCTCACAAAACGCCTATAGAATCCAGCGAGGCCAAGAAAACTCCTCACTTGTGTAACCGTTTTGGGCTGCGGCCAACTCTCAATCGCCTCGATCTTGGCTTTATCAACTTCAATTCCCTGCAGAGTAACAACATAGCCAAGAAACGATACTCGGTCGGTGCAAAAGGTGCACTTCCCAAGGTTACCAAATAAACGTGCATTACGTAGAGCAATAAAAACAGCACGTAAATGATCCAAATGTTCCTCCAAAGATTTGCTATAAATCAGTATATCATCAAAATAGACTACCACAAATCGTCCAATGAAAGCACGTAAAACCTCGTTCATTAATCTCATGAAAGTGCTAGGTGCATTAGTTAACCCAAAAGGCATGACTAACCACTCATATAATCCAAACTTAGTTTTAAATGGCTCTACAATCAACACACATACGCCAAGTTCCATCCTTTTTAGGCACTAATATAACAGGAACAGCACAAGGACTAAGGGATTCACGTATGTAACCTTTGTCGAGTAGCTCTTGTACTTGACGCTGAATCTCCTTCGTCTCCTCCGGATTGGTACGTTATGGCGCACGGTTGGGCAGCGAAGCACCGGGAATTAAGTCAATCTGATGCTCAATCCCTCAAATAGGTGGTAATCCCGGTGGTATGTCTTGTGGAAAGACGTCAATAAACTCCTGGAAAAGGTCAGTGACAACAGGAGGCAAAGAAGGAGGCAATTCCTCAAATGAAAACAAAGCTTCTTTGCACACAAAAGCATAGCACACATATTGACTAACATCCAAATCCGAAATATCAACCTTAGTAGCAAGCAAAGTTGGACTAGTCAATTTAATTTCATTAGAAACAGCAGAAGAAGATTTGCTAGTAGTCTTATGTTGTTGCTCAAATTCTTTAGCTGCTATCTCATTTTCACTCTTATTTTTCTCCTGTTTAGCTTTACTAGCTCTAGCAAGATCATCTTTCACAATTTGTTCAGGAGACATAGGAAGTAAAGCAATAGTTTTATCCTGATGAACCAGAGTAAACTGATTTGTCCTACCATGGTGTACAACATTCCTATCAAATTGCCAAGGTCTACCAAGTAAAAGAGAGCATGCTTGCATGGGTACCACATCACAATCAACATAATCAACATATGCAGCAATGCTAAAGTGCACACGAACAGAACGTGTTACCTTAATCTTACCACTATTGTTAAACCACTGAATATAGTACGGATGGGGGTGTGGTCTTGTGGTGAGAGATAGCTTCTCCACCAACTCCATGCTCGCCAAGTTGTTGCTACTCCCTCCGTCAATGATGATGCGAACCGAACGTTCTTTCACCACTCCCTTTGTGTGGAACAAATTATGCCTCTGGTTTTGCTCGGCCTTCGATACCTGCACACTTAACACACGTTGAGCAACCAAACTAGCATATTGATCTGCATCATCAGGAGCCAGATACTCTATATCATGAGCATCATCATGGGCACCCTGTTCCTCGTGAGCAATGAGAACTAAAGTCTCCTCATCATAGTCGCTCGCTGACTGATACCCACCATCCGCCGTAATAATCATCACACGCTTGGAGGGACAGTCTTTTGCGAAGTCACCTCCACCTTGGCACCTGCGACATTTAATATCACGATCTCGTGTTTGCCCTGTGGAAGCCATGGATGAAGAAGAACTCGCTGCTGGACCACTCTGTGCACCCTTGAATGGTGGCGCTGGCTGTTTTGGTGGCTCCCTGTAAGAATGAGCGGTTGAAGTAGATGGTGGTGCAGCAGGACGTGTGGATGTAGAAGCTCCACGCGATGTCCATGATGTATTTCGTCCTGCAGAAAAGTTAGGTCTCGTAGCGGCCTGTCGATCCTGCACTTCACGTTCAGCTTTACAAGCAAGATGAAACAAACGAGTAATAGTAGCATAGTCCTTGTATTCTAGAATAGTTTGTATCTCCCTGTTTAAGCCACCTATAAAACGTGCAAACATAGCTTCATTATCCTCTACTAGGCCACATCTAATCAATCCAGTTTGTAATTCTTGATAATATTCCTGTACAGAATTTTTTCCTTGTCTCAAACGCTGTAATTTTTGTAGCAATTCACGTTGATAATAAGGAGGAACCCAGCGAGTACGCATAGCATCTTTTAAAGCAGCCCAAGTAGCTGGAATATTATTAGCATGCAATCTACAATGTTCAGACCACCAAATAGATGCAAAACCCGTGAATTCACAAACAGCAGCAGTAACACGTCTATTCTCAGGATATTGTAAACATGTAAAGCATTGTTCAGTTTCTAACTCCCAAGTAAGATAAGCATCAGGAATATATCTACCCTCAAACGGCTTAAGATTCAATTTAAGTTTAGGCACATGTTCATCATCGCGTACCTGAGGGGGTGGTTGGTGTCGACCGTGGCGAATGTTGGGACGTGGACGTCCAGCTGGCTGTTCATAGGCCGCTTCTTGTTCCACCTCCTCCTCGTAATCACCCTCGTAGTTGTCGTCCTGGCCGACGTCAGAGGCAGCAGCAGCAGTAACTGCAGCAGCAGCAGGAGCACCAGCAGCTTGTCCGCCCGGAAACAGAATACGTCGTGCACGTCGTGGTGGCGGTGGCTGTGCTGGAGCGGCCGCAGGCTGTATAGGTAAGCGTGCGAGCAACTCAGTAAACTTGGCGTCGAGCTTGGTGTCGATCATCTTCTCCACACCATCAATCGTCTCTGTAAATCTGTTCTTGATGTCATTCACCTGTTCAGACATCATTTGTGCAAATTTATCATGTAATGCTTTGTTTGTCATATTCTCCCAATCAGGTGCATCCCGCGCCACTTCATCATGGGATCCTGGCATGGTTAGCAGAAATAGAAAACACACAGAAGTATGATCCTACTTCTACTAATGGAATGTGGGGTGGTGGAAAGCACAAATCCGTCAAGCTTTTCTTTAGTTCTTACCGATTCTTACCTAGCAGCAGGTGGTGATGTACAACCAACGGGTCAAAACTCTCAGAGATGTGGTAGGGCGATGGCCAGGAGGTGTCAAAACGCATGATGTAGAATATATGTGGAGCTGTAGGAAGGCTGACAAGTATGGTAGCAAAAGCTCAACAGTAATCAAAACAGAGATGCAAAGCTGAATAAACACTTAACGTCGGTACTGTGCTGATCCTTGGCTAGACTGTACTAGAGACGCGAGCCTCAAACACCAACGAAAGCACGGCGCGGCACGTAATCAACTGAGAAGCACACTCTGAATTGTTTTTTTCTCTTTTTTTTTCTTTTTTTTTTGCGATGCGGTACTGCGGTGGCTGAAAAAGTGCGAAAAAATCACTATGGTGGCGAACGTCTCAAAATGAGTTTCTGGACCTAAGGAACGTATGGGCACGAAATTGTTTTACCCCCGAAATTTTTGGCCTAAAAACTGCTCTGGAAAGCGTGCCAGACTTTTTTTTTTTTTGGAAATCACCTCCTTGTACGTACGACAAAAGATTGGTGAAATCCGACTCTAATCAACTCAAAACTAATCTGGCTACGGAGAGATCACAAACCGAACCGGTGATGGAACTCAACTCGGATTGGTAGGTCGTGGTGCTGTATATGGACTCGACTTGGCGGAACGTGGTGGTGTATCTGGACTCGGATTGGCGGAAACGTGGCGGTGTACTACTGTGCGGCGGCGGTGTGACAAACTGTGATCAGAACTCGAAACTCTAAGGGAACTAGACGCTAAGATCAGCAACTCGACACAACGATGCAACCGCAAATTCAACAAAGCAAACTACTGTAAAGAAAACTGGACAAAGGCTCGGCTGTTTTGGGACGTGATGATCTAACCCTAATTTTTTTTGTTGGCTTTTTCGTGGACTGTAGGTATGAAGAACAGAACCAATCTAGACTACGAAAACTGGTAAATCTCACCGAGCAACCTGGAAATCTGATACCACTTGATAGAGGCGAAGGTGTCCCGATGTTTCGATGAGATGGTGGAGATCGATTATGGTGGAGACGACTTTCACGATCCGACTACGAACGTGCGAAGACGTTGCGCCTTAGCGATCGCTAAACCAACTCCGAGAGGTTATTGATCCCGCGGATGCACGATCAACCTGACCACGAAGGTCTAATTCCTGCAAGCAATCGAAGAACAAGCAAGAACTAAGAATTGCAATCTGGATATTGCGAATATAAGATGAATGATTACGAAAGTTGAGGTTCCAATGAGGTCTTGGCCTGGTCGGATAACACAAACGAAGAGCTCGAAGTTGCGGCTATGGCTAACTTAAATCTAATTAAAACCCAAGTCTAAACGACGCCCTAAGGGCTGTATATATGGGGGAACAGAGGGGATTTTCGTGACCCCTTGGAGGTGGGGTCCGAAAACAACCCTAACTCGGTTTCCCCACACATACGGACTCTAAAAACAGCCTATAATGTGGTATTTCGAAATTACATGGGGCCAGCCCAATATTAAGGTGACGCAGCACCTATAAATGCCCTTGGACGAAAATAATGAAGTGGCATCTCGTGTATTTCGTCCAAGCCTTCATGCATGCCTTATGGTGGCTTCAAAGTGCGAAAATCCCCACTGGAAGCTCCATTGTTCTTTCCCGCGCGCGCACCTTCTTCTCCATGCTTGATCCCGCTCCAATGACCGTCCTTCTTGTCCATGCTAGGTCCTTCATTCATAAGCAAAACAAAAGTATCTAATTTAGGCAGCATCATATGTTGATGAACATTAGAAGGATTCGCAAGAAACGAAAGTACCTGATAATTTAGTTGACGTGCACGTGCTCTAGTAACTGGTCCAGTATGTGTAGTTGGTGAAGATGTGGGTGTAACATTAGTAGAGATGTCCTCATCACTGCTTGAAGAACTGCTTTAGCTGGGACACATGGAACACGTCATGCACCATGGACAGACTCTCTGGAAGCTCGAGCCGAAAGGCAAGAGGTCCTCTAGTCTCAAGGATGCGGAAAGGTCCGACAAATCTTGGAGCGAGCTTTCCTTTGATGCCAAAGCGGTGAGTTTCCCTCAACGGAGACACGCTCAGGTACGCCCAATCACCAACCTGAAACGCTACACCACGGTGCCTTTTGTCATAATAGGCCTTCTGCCTAGACTATGCTGCCTTTAGGTGCTCTCGGACAATCTTCACTCTGTCCTCTGCCTCTTGGATCACATCTGGACCGAACAGCTGCCTCTCACCTGTCTCGGACCAGTTCAAAGGTGTCTTGCACTTGCGGCCATACAATACTTCAAATGGCGCTGCCTGCAGACTTGCGTGATAGCTGTTGTTGTAAGAGAACTCAGCATACGACAAGCATTCTTCCCACTTCATGCCAAACGAGATGACAGATGCCCGAAGCATGTCCTCGAGGATTTGGTTCACGCGCTCGACTTGCCCACTTGTCTGAGGGTGATAAGCGGTACTGAACAACACTGTCGTACCAATCGCCTTTTGAAAGGCCTGCCAGAACTTAGTGGTGAAAAGGCTGCCTCTATCAGAACTGATCTTCTTGGGAATGCCATGCAAAGATACAACTCTTGCGGTGTACAAATCCGCCAACTGAGCTGCTGAAATGGAGTCCTTCACTAGAAAGAAGTGGGCAACTTTGGAAAGATTGTCAATGACAACAAAGATGGCATTGTTCTTCTTCTGCGACAAGGGGAAGCCTGTGATGAAATCCATCTCTATATGATCCCACTTCCACTCCGGAATCTCAAGTGGCTGAAGCAACCCTGCAGGCTTCTGGTGCTGTGCCTTCACTCTCCTGCACACATCACACTGAGACACGTAACGGGCAACATCCCGCTTCATACGAGTCCACCAAAAGCTTTGCTTGAGATCTTGATACATCTTTGTACTGCCAGGGTGAATAGAAAGTTTGGAATCGTGGGCTTCCTTCATGATGACCTCTCTGAGATCTCCCTCGGGAACAACAACTCGCTCTTCGAACAACACGGTGCCGTCATTTTGCACTGAAAAGCAACCGTACTTTGGAACTGAGGCGGCAATACCCTGTTTGATCTTTTGTATCATTGAGCTGCCAGACTGAGCTTCACGAATCTTCTCATGGATAGTGGGCTCTACCACAAGGTTGGCAAGATAGCCTGCTGGAACTAGCTCGAGATTGAGCCTTCGAAAGGACTCACACAAATCAGGGTGGATCTTCTGCACCTGGATATTATTGCAATCGCCCTTGCGGCTCAGCGCATCAGCTATGACATTCGCCTTCCCAGGCGTGTACTGAATATCAACCGTGTACTCAGTAATGGTCTCAAGCCATCTTCTTTGCCTCAAGTTCAGATTTTGGCTGAGTGAACAAGTACTTCAGACTCTTGTGGTCCGTGAACACATCCACCTTCCTCCCTAAGAGGAGGTGTCGCCAAGTGACCAAGGCGTGCACAACTGCTGCAATCTCCAAGTCGTGCGTGGGATAATTCCTCTCACTTGTCTTCAACTGTCGTGAGGTATAAGCCACAATATTCCTGCCTTGCATCAAAACTCTGCCTAGACCTTGCAAAGAGGCATCACAAAACACCTGAAAAGGCTGTGACTCATCCGGTGGTGTGAGAATTGGAGCTGTGGTCAACTTCTCTTTCAACTCCTCGAAGGCTGACTGGGAAGCTGGTGACCAAGTGTACCGCTTGTCCTTGCACAACAATTCAGTCATTGGCTTGGCTATTTTGGAGAAATTCTGCACAAACCTCCTGCAATAACTGGCGAGGCCGAGAAAACTCCTTAGCTGCTTCACGTTCTTCGGTGGAGCCCACTCTTGAATAGTGCGGATCGCTTTGGGTCAACCGCAATTCCCTCAGTGGAGATGACATGGCCCAGAAAATTGACCTTGTCCAGCCAAAACTCACACTTGGAGAACTTGGCGTAATACCGGTGCTCTCTCAACTTCTGCAGCACCAAGCGCAAATGTTCCTCATGCTCAGCCTCTGACTTGGAATAGACAAGAATGTCGTCGAGGTAGAGGATCACAAACACATCAAGCCATTCTTGGAACAAATAGTTCATAGCTCTCATGAATGTCGGAGGGGCATTTGAGAACCCAAAAGTCATGCCTGTGAACTCATACATCCCATAACGTGTGCTGAACGCGGTCTTGGGAATATCCTCTTCACGAACACGGATTTGGTGATACCCCATCCTCAAGTCAAGCTTGGAAAACACCTTAGCCCCATTTAACTGCTCAAACAGATCATAGATGCGGGGTAAAGGGTACTTGTTCTTGATGGTCTTCTTGTTGATACCATGATAGTCCTGGACCAAGCGGCTAGTCCCATCCTTCTTCTGGACAAACAAAGCTGGTGCACCCCAAGGGGAAGTGCTCGCGCGGATAAAACCGCCTGCCTCCAACTCTGTCAACTACTTGTTCAGCTCAATCAACTCTTTTGAACACATCTTGTACGGATGTCGAGAAATCGGCTGGGTACCAGGCTCTAGCTCAATAACGAACTCAATAGCTCGAACTGGGGGAATTCCTGGCAACTCCTCCGGAAAGACGTCTGGCAACTCACAGACAACTTTGACTTCTTCGAGCAAAGGTGCAACTCCTGCATTCAAAGCGTACAACTGTGCTGCTACTGCCACTGAGCCACAAGTGTACAAAACTTCTGCACCTGAATCATGTGTCAACTTCATGGATCTTGTCGGACAATCAATATTGGCCTTGTGCTGCACAAGCCAATGCATGCCCAAAATGACATCAATGTCGGAACGAGGAAAGACAATCAAGGATGCTGAAAAGGGAACTCCCTGAATACGGATCTCTACATCGGGAACTGACCAGGAAGAAGTGAATTTGGAACCAGGAGTAACAACTGAGAGTACCCTCGGAAGCTGGTCTCTTGGAAGATCAATCATTGTTGCAAAAGACTGGGAGATAAAAGAGTGAGTTGCTCTGGAATCGAACAACACTGTCGTGGGAACTGAACACACAAGCAACCTACCAAGAACGATCTCTGAAGACTACTGAGCATCTGAGAGCATCACGTTGTTCACCCGAAGTGCACGTGGCTGTGCCTTCACCATCGCGGTGCTCGGAGTAGAGCGAGGTGGAGGCGGTGGGAGCCGAGCAAAGCGCGGGTCAGTGCAGTTGGGAGACATGTGCCTCGGCTCTCTTCACTTGTAGCAGATCACGCCTGGCCTGGGTTGCTGCTGCGGCCTGGGTGGCCTCGGGTGTGGTGGTGTAGAGCGAGGCCCCTGCTGAACTGGGACGGAAGGGCGGGAAAAAGTGCGGACAACTGCCCCCCTCTGCTGGTACTGCTATCTCTGCGGTGGTGCCTCTGTAACCCAAGTCTTTGCCTTCTTGTGGATCATCACTGCAGAACTGTGCTCACGCTGGCGCTTCCTGTCTACATCCCACTCTGATGTGGCTTACTCCTGGCGGATAGCCTGATCCACGAACTGTGAGAACAGCGTGGGGATGCACTGAGTGAGCGCGTACTTGATCTCTGTGCTGAGACCTCCACGGAACCTGGCGATCTTCTTAGCCTCTGGAGCGTACCTGGCGAGCCTGACGAAGGCCAGGTTGTACTCCTGAACTGACCTGTCACCCTGTCTCAGAGCCAAGAACTCCTCACGATTCCTGTCCATCAGGCCACTCGGAATATGCGCTGCTCTGAAGTCTGCGAAGAAATCTGCCCACGTGATGATAGCATCGCCCTTGTTGGCCTTGTAGGTATCGTACCAGCTGGATGCTGCACCCTGAAGATGGAAGGAGGCGAAGGTGACGTAGTCGACGGGTCTGACGGTGTTTGCATTGAAGTGCTTCTTGATCTCTGTGATCCAGTCATCCGCCTCCAGCGGGTCTCGAGCCTCGGAGAACCTGGGGGGGGGGGGGTTGATCGCGAGGAACTGCTGCAGTGTGGTGTACTGTGGTCGATCATTCCTTTGGGCAGTCTGGTTCTGCAACATCTGTAATATCGCAGTTGTGTCCTGAGCCACTGCGGCCACAGCCTCCCCAAGGATAGGGTTCTCTGGCGGCGGCATGTTCGCTCTTGGCATCCTGTATACAGGAACACTTATGAGAACATGATTGAAACATTGACGAAACCAGAAGATAAAGCAATATTGACAACAAAACTTCCTCATGAGGTATGAGAAAGCTGAAGGATGAAATTCCACCAAGGTTAACCCGGAAAGTCGAAGGCTAGGTGCTACTGGAATCCCCAAACCGAGATCATCGGAATCCAAGATAATAATCTGCTAGCGAGCACACAACAATATATACGAGTGGTTGAAGACCTGAACAATGAGACATCTGCCCTGAGCGGCCCGCCATCACGGTCGTCCATAGGGGAAAGACACCACATCCATATTACCATAGGATGCCCGCCAATCCTGTATGGACGTTTCACCTGGGGTACGCCTTAAGCGAGGTAGAGCAGTCAACCCAAGTGGCGGGTCAGTGGTCTCAAAGACGCCATCCCATCTCGTTGCTAGCAAAAGATTATAGTGGAATCAGAGCCTCATATAAACGAGAACCTAGATTTTTTTTTGAAAGGGGATAAGTTGCAGAGAAAAAAACAACGTTTCACTTCCTCACGGAAAAGGGGTGGGAGGGTGGGGTAAGAAGAAAAAGAAAGAGTTCCTACTCTCCGATTTTTCCTTAGTAACTAAAAAATAGTTTCTAGACTCAACTTCGGCCAGTAAGGGGTCCTACAGTCAGTCCTGCTCTGATACCAAGTTGTAAGGCCCCCGATGCGGTGCTAACTCGAGTTAGTCGCTTTCGCGTCCCGCTCAAGTTAGTAGCGCATGAAGAGCCACCGACTCACGAAACTCACACTCGTGTCGCTGCCGGATTCTCGAAAACAGGTATATGAACAAAGAACTCAAACTAAGACATAAATATATAGAGCTTAGGGCATACATCGCCACTGAAATTTATTACATCATCTCAGAGGTCCGTGGACCCAACAGAATATCATGCAACAAGCGGAAGACAAACACGACCGAGTACGGTCAAAATCCAAATTGTCCTAGAGAGGGCTGCACATAAGGTCCACCCACGGATCGTCGAAGCCCAACTGTAGGATCTACTGAACGAGGTCGTCCTCATCGTCATCCTCCGGGGGCACCTCCACGAAGTATGGTCCGGTGCTCGGGTCAATGTAGTACTCGACTGCAGCGGCCGATCAGGCAAAACAGTAAAAGCACAAAAGAAAACAGGGGTGAGACTATATCATTACAGGATAGCTAAATCCCTACGATAAGATAAAGTAAAAGTAAAGGTTGCAGCCGCACTAGCATATATGGTGGCTATCGTACTATTAGAGTAGAGGTAAGATCCAAGAATATACGTGACATCGCGTCATGATGAGGACATCTCTACTAATGTTACACCCACATCTTCACCAACTACACATACTGGACCAGTTACTAGAGCACGCGCACGTCAACTAAATTATCAGGTACTTTCGTTTCTTGCGAATCCTTCTAATGTTCCGGAACATATGATGCTGCCTAAATTAGATACTTTTGTTTGTCTTATGAATGAAGGACCTAGCATGGATAAGAAGGATGGTCATTGGAGTGGGATCAAGCATGGAGAAGGAGGTGTGCGCGCGGGAAAGGACAATGGAGCTTCCAGTGGTGATTTTCGCACTTTGAGGCCACCATAAGGCGTGCATGAAGACTTGGACGAGAGACACAAGACGCCACATTAATAATTTCGTCCAAGGGTTATTATAGGTGCTGCGTCACCTTATTATTGGGCCAGGCCCATGTAATTTCGAAATACACTTAATAGGCTATTTTTTAGAGTCCGTATGTGTGGGGAAAGTTAGGGTTGTTTTCGGACCCCTCCTCCAAGGGGCCACGAAATTCCCCTCTGTTCCCCCATATATACAGCCCTTAGGGCGTCGTTTAGACTTGGGTTTTAATTAGATTTAAGTTAGCCATAGCCGCAACTTCGAGTTCTTCGTTTGTGTCGTCCGACCAGGCCAAGACCGCATTGGAACCCCAACTTCTGTTAATCTTTCATCTTATACTCGCAATATCCAGATTGCAATTCTTAGTTCTTGCTTGTTCTTCGATTGCTTGCAGGAATTGACCTTCGTGGTCAGGTTGATCGTGCATCCGCGGGATCAATAACCTCTCGGAGTTGGTTTAGCGATTGCTAAGGCGCAACGTCTTCGCACGTTCGTAGTCGGGTCGTGAAAGTCTACTCCACCAAAATCGATCTCCATCATCTCATCGAAACATCGGGACACCTTCGTCTCTATCACGTCATAAGTCTGCTATCCACCTACTTACATCAAACATAACACAACCTGGATCTTCTCCTGGTCCCCCTGGACGAAGAAAAGTAACCAAGGCACTCACACGGTAGGCAAGTTTTTAATTATGATTCAAAAGATGTTATTATATGAACAAGGAGTAGGTCTCAAGTCGTCCATAACCGCGGACACGGCTTTTCGAAAAGATTTAACCCTGCAGGGGTGTACCAACTACCCATCATAGGCTTCGCATGTACGCCCGGTTTCCACTTGGCTAAGTAAACGCCTGAAACTCCGGAACGTCAGAGTCCCTCTAACTAACAATGCACAATTCCGGGTGGCCCACGGGGAGTCGACACCCAACCCAAGAACAAGCCACGCTCCCGGGTCGGACTCTACCGTATGACGCAGGTCGGATTGCCGGTAATTCTCACATGAGACCGGGTCCTAGCTGATCAGGTGGACCAACAAAGGAACCATGTCCTCGCTGGCCCGGTTTGTTTCGAAAACTGCTGGGGTACCAACCAAGCACACACACGTTTGCAAATAGTAAATCAGCTCGGGCCACCACTAGAATTGTATGAAGCTAGGTAGGTAAGACAAGGGGACCCCATAGAATCCCACACACGATTAGGCACGCTCGTCAAGAAACACAATACCCGGAACTCGGGACCTAGGTGACTCAAATTGAACAAAACACCTGGCGGAAACAGCCCGGTCTCCCATCTTTCGTCAAGTATAAATTAACATAATAATAATGATAAATATCAACCAACTTCTTTAAATAACATGATGTCCCAAACCATAGCAATAGGGTAAGCAGCAAGTTTTCCTACTCATACTAAGCAATGGCTGAGCAGCGGTAACTTAGCAATACAATGTTTTGCTGGGATGTGGGGATCATGGATGTTTGGGTTTTTGAAGGTGGCATATTCAGAGTGGATAGGATCAAGCAAACGTTCTAGGCTACAGCTAGGCAGGTAGGCAGAAAGGTATCAAGTAATGGTATAAATCTTCCCCTTGCCTGGGTAATCGGTCGTCGAAGCAGACGCAGCGGGGTCCTCGGGCTCGGTGTCGGAAATCTCGACGTAGGTCTCCTCGGCCGTCACAGGTGCTAACGTAAGGTACCGGCAAGAAAGGCACACAAGTAAGCAACGAGATCTAATGCACATTCATGGATGGGATGATCAAGTTTAATAGGCATGATGTGACCCTATCTAGTCAATTTAAATGAAGGTGGTGACGACACGTCAACAACTTCATATGCAATCAATTACATTTTTACGGCCTTGGCCTTAGCCTTAATTTTTGTGTAAGTAACATGGCAACATGGCATGATCAACAACAACAAGAAAACAAAAGTAAAGAAAGCATCGCGAAATTTAACTAACGATTCCGGAGACGGAAGGTGTCGACGAAAGTTGACACCGGAAGGGTTCAAAGAAGCAAAGGTGCGAAAGGATGTGGCAGGGATTGCAAAACTTTGAGGTAGAAAAAAAATCTGCTATCATGTGACAACATGACAGGGATGCACGACTGGACGAGATCAACGAGAACGGAAAAAAGAATCGACATGCAAAGATTTTGAGGACGAAAGGTCAAGGGTGGCACCCGTGATAATTGTATCATATTCCATTTTGTACTTGCTCAAAATACAAAATGGACGGCACCATTATCTCCCTTGCATTTTTCTGCCCAGAAAACATATATGACATGTTGCAAAAAAATGAGCTAGCACTTGCAAGATTAAAACTCCAAAAAAATCTGGAATTTAAATAACAACAGAAAAGGGAAAATTTGAAAGAAGGAAAAAGAAAGAGGGGCATCCTCGGCCGGACCCGACCCAACTACTGGACCAGCCCAGCTGCGGGCTCCAACTGGGGGAGGAGCGCTGCGAGGCTACTGGGCTAAGCCCATCTTGCCCGCAGCAAGACAAGAGACGAAACAAGCAAAAAAATAAAAAGGAGGGCGCTTGCCTCCTGTGGGATTCGAACCCAGCACCTCAAGGTTGCAAAGAGATCTCCCACGCCACTGCGCTACACCTATCGATCTTAACAAGACTCTGAGGCGGGGCTAGATGAACAAGCTCGGCGATCACTGAAGAATTAACTGAAAACACAGTTTTTCAGGGACGTGACGAAACTGAAACCGGGCAACAGCGGCGACGATTGCGTCCGCCCCGCTGCACTTGTGACCCAACGAAGTGGCGCGGTGCGTAGGTGGGATATGATGAGGACATCCCTACTAATGTTACACCCATATCCTCACCAACTACACATATTGGACCAGTTACTAGAGCTCGTGCACGTCAACTAAATTATCAGGTACTTTCGTTTCTTGCGAATCCTTCTATTGTTCATGAACATATGATGCTGCCTAAATTAGATACTTTTGTTTTGCTTATGAATGAAGGACCTAGCATGGACAAGAAGGATGGTCATTGGAGCGGGATCAAGCATGGAGAAGAAGGTGCGCGCGCGGGAAAGGACAGCGGAGCTTCCAGTGGTGATTATCGCACTTTGAAGCCACCATAAGGCGCGCATGAAGTCTTGGACGAAATACGCGAGATGCCACTTCATTATTTTCGTCCAAGGGCAATTATAGGTGCTGCGTCACCTTAATATTGGGCTGGGCCCATGTAATTTCGAAATACCACCTTATAGGCTGTTCTTAGAGTCCGTATGTGTGGGGAAACCGAGTTAGGGTTGTTTTCGGACCCCACCTCCAAGGGGTCACGAAAATCCCTTCTGTTCCCCCATATATACAGCCCTTAGGGCGTCGTTTAGACTTGGGTTTTAATTAGATTTAAGTTAGCCATAGCCGCAACTTCGAGCTCTTCGTTTGTGTCATCCGACCAGGCCAAGACCTCATTGGAACCCCAACTTTCGTAATCATTCATCTTATATTCGCAATATCCAGATTGCAATTCTTAGTTCTTGCTTGTTCTTCGATTGCTTGCAGGAATTAGACCTTCGTGGTCAGGTTGATCGTGCATCCGCGGGATCAATAACCTCTCGGAGTTGGTTTAGCGATCGCTAAGGCGCAACGTCTTCGCACGTTCGTAGTCGGATCGTGAAAGTCGTCTCCACCATAATCGATCTCCTCCATCTCATCGAAACATCGGGACACCTTCGCCTCTATCAGGATAGCAGAGGTTCCATTTCCCCTTCAATCTCGCACCGGGGTCTCAAAGGCAGCGGCTTTGCCTCGCCGGAAAAGGATGGCGGAGAGCTGCAGTAACTCTGACGAAACTGAACTTGTTCAGTCCACACGCGCGTGCGGCGACTTCAGACCACCACGGTTCCGCGTACCGGGCGCCGGAGACTCAACGGCTACTTGGGGGGCGAAGCAGGGAAAACCCAGAGCCCTCTCATCAACGGAGAAGGCATGGGGCCCCCAGGACGACGGCGATGTCTCGCCGGAAAAACCATGGCGGCGACGAAGCAAAACTCGGCGCCGACGGGAGAAAGCAGAGAGCTAGGGACGCACGTTGGCAACTACGCGAGAAGAGGAGGTTGCAGCTCACCAAGATGGGGTTGAGAATCCGCTCGAACACGACGAAGGGCAAGAAGGCGACGTGGTCGGCCGTCGGAAAGAAGAGTCCTGCAGCGGCGTCGACCGGCTCGGGAACGACTCACGGCGGCTACCTCGGACCTGCGAGGCGAGGATGGTGAGATTGAGATGCAGGAAGGCGCAAACGAACGCATGCTCAAGGCACCGCGAGACGACTACAGGAAAAATCGGGCTCCTCACCGGCGTCCATGGCAGAAACAGGGGAGGAGGGTGAGGTCGCAGGCGGCGGCGAGGAAATAAATTGGAGGGGGGAATGAGTTCCTAGGGTTGCAAGAGGGAGCCCCAGGTGAGCTTATAAAGGGGGGGGCCTCCGGCCACGTCTTCACCTCCTGCCGCCGTGGCCTCCTCTTGTGTGAGAGCGCAAAGAGGGGGAAAGGTGGCCACGGTGTAAAGGTAGGAGATGACTCCCGTACCGGTTCGCCCTGGGCTGCTCGTAAAAGAAAAAAAAACAGGCCCAGGTGGGCTGGGCTTCTATTGGGAAAAGACATGGGGCAAAGCCCTTCTGCTCATTTAAAAAAAGAACAGCAGGCTAAAAAAAGGTAAGGAGAAACATAAAAATATATTACAACATTTTTCATACCCCTTACCACATGATTGATCATCCAAAAATGGCGGGGCAACTTTTGGATGCAAGGAAAAATTCCACTAAGGCAAATAGTACCATTTTCTATTTAAAAATAAATAGAAAAGGTGCATTGGGAATTCTTGAGAAGAAAACACAAGGAGAAAAAATCCATGAGTTCAAAAATCTTAACCCTTGCATTATTCTGGATTTTTCAAAATGGTTTGACCAATTTTGGCAACAACAAAAATGTGAGCTCTTTTTGAAATTCAAAACCACTCTGAACTAGAGCCCCTATTTTTGGTGATGGCAAAAATGATTCAAGGATTTTAAAACCCTTTCTCAAACAAAAGGAATGGCTAGGCCAAGTTTGAGGTTTAAGGGAGATCACAACCAAATGGAACAATTCACCCAACATCCTTCTTTGACCATTTTGTTTGAATTCAAAAGCAAAACAGATGAGCTCAAAGCTCAAAGCCATATGGAATCATCACATGGAATTACATCAACTAGCATCATGCCAAGTATCCAAGTCATCAGACAACGTGAAATTCCACTATGGATTACAATTTTGCAAATGGGCTGTTACAGCACTCCCCCACCAACACAGGATCTCGTCCCGAGATCTAAGCCTGGAACAACTCAGGATACTCAGAACGGGGATGATCTTCACACTCCCACGTTGCTTCCTTCTCCGAATTGTGTGCCCACTGAACTTTCATGAACTTGACGGTCTTGTTGCGAGTCTTGCGCTCGGACGTCTCAAGAACACGGACTGGACGCTCTGAGTAGGAAAGGTCCGCAGTCAGCTGTATCTCGCCCAAGTGAACAGCCTACTCTGGCTGCTTGAAGCACTGTTTTAGCTGGGACACATGGAACACGTCATGCACCATGGACAGACTCTCTGGAAGCTCGAGCCGAAAGGCAAGAGGTCCTCTAGTCTCAAGGATGCGGAAAAGTCCGACAAATCTTGGAGCGAGCCTTCCTTTGATGCCAAAGCGGTGAGTTTCCCTCAACGGAGACACTCTCAGGTACGCCCAATCACCAACCTGAAACGCTACACCACGGTGCCTTTTGTCATAATAGGCCTTCTGCCTAGACTGTGCTGCCTTTAGGTGCTCTCGGACAATCTTCACTCGGTCCTCTGCCTCTTGGATCACATCTGGACCGAACAGCTGCCTCTCACCTGTCTCGGACCAGTTCAAAGGTGTCTTGCACTTGCGGCCATACAAGACTTCAAACGGCGCTGCCTGCAGACTTGCCTGATAGCTGTTGTTGTAAGAGAACTCAGCATACGGCAAGCATTCTTCCCACTTCATGCCAAACGAGATGACACATGCCCGAAGCATGTCCTCGAGGATTTGGTTCACGCGCTCGACTTGCCCACTTGTCTGAGGGTGATAAGCGGTACTGAACAACACTGTCGTACCAATCGCCTTTTGAAAGGCCTGCCAGAACTTAGAGGTGAAAAGGCTGCCTCTATCAGAACTGATCTTCTTGGGAATGCCATGCAAAGATACAACTCTTGCGGTGTACAAATCCGCCAACCGAGCTGCTGAAATGGAGTCCTTCACTAGAAAGAAGTGGGCAACTTTGGAAAGATTGTCAATGACAACAAAGATGGCATTGTTCTTCTTCTGCGACAAGGGGAAGCCTGTGATCAAATCCATCTATATATGATCCCACTTCCACTCCGGAATCTCAAGTGGCTGAAGCAACCCTGCAGGCTTCTTGTGCTGTGCCTTCACTCTCCTGCACACATCACACTGAGACACGTAACGGGCAACATCCCGCTTCATACGAGTCCACCAAAAGCTTTGCTTGAGATCTTGATACATCTTTATACTGCCAGGGTGAATAGAAAGTTTGGAATCGTGGGCTTCCTTCATGATGACCTCTCTGAGATCTCCCTCCTTGGGAACAACAACTCGCTCTTCGAATAACACGGTGCCGTCATTTTGCACTGAAAAGCAACCGTACTTTGGAACTGAGGCGGCAATACCCTGTTTGATCTTTTGTATCATTGAGCTGCCAGACTGAGCTTCACGAATCTTCTCATGGATAGTGGGCTCTACCACAAGGTTGGCAAGATAGCCTGCTGGAACTAGCTCGAGATTGAGCCTTCGAAAGGACTCACACAAATCAGGGTGGATCTTCTGCACCTGGATATTATTGCAATCGCCCTTGCGGCTCAGCGCATCAGCTATGACATTCGCCTTCCCAGGCGTGTACTGAATATCAACCGTGTACTCAGTAATGGTCTCAAGCCATCTTCTTTGCCTCAAGTTCAGATTTCGCTGAGTGAACAAGTACTTCAGACTCTTGTGGTCCGTGAACACATCCACCTTCCTCCCTAAGAGGAGGTGTCGCCAAGTGACCAAGGCGTGCACAACTGCTGCAAGCTCCAAGTCATGCGTGGGATAATTCCTCGCACTTGTCTTCAACTGTCGTGAGGTATAAGCCACAATATTCCTGCCTTGCATCAAAACTCTGCCTAGACCTTGCAAAGAGGCATCACAAAACACCTAAAAAGGCTGTGACTCATCCGGTGGTGTGAGAATTGGAGCTGTGATCAACTTCTCTTTCAACTCCTCGAAGGCTGACTGGAAAGCTGGTGACCAAGTGTACCGCTTGTCCTTGCACAACAATTCAGTCATTGGCTTGGCTATTTTGGAGAAATTCTGCACAAACCTCCTGCAATAACTGGCGAGGCCGAGAAAACTCCTTAGCTGCTTCACGTTCTTCGGTGGAGCCCACTCTTGAATAGTGCGGAATCGCTCTGGGTCAACCGCAATTCCCTCAGCGGAGATGACATGGCCCAGAAAATTGACCTTGTCCAGCCAAAACTCACACTTGGAGAACTTGGCGTAATACCGGTGCTCTCTCAACTTCTGCAGCACCAAGCGCAAATGTTCCTCATGGTCAGCCTCTGACTTTGAATAGACAAGAATGTCGTCGAGGTAGAGGATCACAAACACATCAAGCCATTCTTGGAACAAATAGTTCATAGCTCTCATGAATGTCGGAGGGGCATTTGAGAACCCAAAAGTCATGCCTGTGAACTCATACATCCCATAACGTGTGCTGAACGCGGTCTTGGGAATATCCTCTTCACGAACACGGATTTGGTGATACCCCATCCTCAAGTCAAGCTTGGAAAACACCTTAGCCCCATTTAACTGCTCAAACAGATCATTGATGCGGGGTAAAGGGTACTTGTTCTTGATGTTCTTCTTGTTGATACCACGATAGTCCTGGACCAAGCGGCTAGTCAAATCCTTCTTCTGGACAAACAAAGCTGGTGCACCCCAAGGGGAAGTGCTCGCGCGGATAAAACCGCCTGCCTCCAACTCTGTCAACTACTTCTTCAGCTCAATCAACTCTTTTGAACACATCTTGTACGGATGCCGAGAAATCGGCTGGGTACCAGGCTCTAGCTCAATAACGAACTCAATAACTCGAACTGGGGGAATTCCTGGCGACTCCTCCGGAAAGACGTCTGGCAACTCACAGACAACTTTGACTTCTTCGAGCAAAGGTGCAACTCCTGCATTCAAAGCGTACAACTGTGCTGCTACTGCCACTGAGCCACAAGTGTACAAAACTTCTGCACCTAAATCATGTGTCAACTTCACGGATCTTGTCGGACAATCAATATTGGCCTTGTGCTGCACAAGCCAATGCATGCCCAAAATGACATCAATGTCGGAACGAGGAAAGACAATCAAGCATGCTGAAAAGGGAACTCCCTGAATACGGATCTCTACATCGGGAACTGACCAGGAAGAAGTGAATTTGGAACCAGGAGTAACAACTGAGAGTACCCTCGGAAGCTGGTCTCTTGGAAGATCAATCATTGTTGCAAAAGACTGGGAGATAAAAGAGTGAGTTGCTCCGGAATCGAACAACACTGTCGCGGGAACTGAACACACAAGCATCCTACCAAGAACGATCTCTGAAGACTGCTGAGCATCTGAGAGCATCACGTTGTTCACCCGAAGTGCACGTGGCTGTGCCTTCACCATCGCGGTGCTCGGAGTAGAGCGAGGTGGAGGCGGTGGGAGCCGAGCAAAGCGCGGGTCAGTGCAGTTGGGAGACGTGTGCCCCGGCTCTCTGCACTTGTAGCAGATCACGCCTGGCCTGGGTTGCTGCTGCGGCCTGGGTGGCCTCGCGTGTGGTGGTGTAGAGCGAGGCCCCTGCTGAACTGGGACGGAAGGGCGGGCAAAAGTGCGGACAACTGCCCCCCTCTTCTGGTACTGCTGTCTCTGCGGTGGAACCTCTGTAACCCAAGTCTTTGCCTTCTTGTGGATCATCACTGCAGAACTGTGCTCATGCTGGCGCTTCCTGTCTGCATCCCACTCTGATGTGGCTTACTCCTAGCGGATAGCCTGATCCACGAACTGTGAGAACAGCGTGGGGCTGCACTGAGTGAGCGCGTACTTGATCTCTGTGCTGAGACCTCCACGGAACCTGGCGATCTTCTTAGCCTCTGGAGCGTACCTGGCGAGCCTGACGAAGGCCAGGTTGTACTCCTGAACTGACCTGTCACCCTGTCTCAGAGCCAAGAACTCCTCACGCTTCCTGTCCATCAGGCCACTCGGAATATGCGCTGCTTTGAAGTCTGCGAAGAAATCTGCCCATGTGATGATAGCATCGCCCTTGTTGGCCTTGTAGGTATCGTACCAGCTGGATGCTGCACCCTGAAGCTGGAAGGAGGCGAAGGTAACGTAGTCGACGGGTCTGACGGTGTTTGCATTGAAGTGCTTCTTGATCTCTGCGATCCAGTCATCCGCCTCCAGCGGGTCTCGGGCCTCGGAGAACCTGGGGGGGGGGGGGGGGTTGATCGTGAGGAACTGCTGCAGTGTGGTGTACTGTGGTCGATCATTCCTCTGGGCAGTCTGGTTCTGCAACATCTGTAATATCGCAGCTGTGCCCTGAGCCACTGCGGCCACAGCCTCCCCAAGGATAGGGTTCTCTAGCGGCGGCATGTTCGCTCTTGGCATCCTGTATACAGGAACACTTATGAGAACATGATTGAAACATTGACGAAACCAGAAGATAAAGCAATATTGACAACAAAACTTCCTCATGAGGTATGAGAAAGCTGAAGGATGAAATTCCACCAAGGTTAACCTGGAAAGTCGAAGGCTAGGACGCCAATCCTGTATGGACGTTTCACCTGGGGTACGCCTTAAGCGAGTTAGAGCAGTCAACCCAAGTGGCGGGTCAGTGGTCTCAAAGACGCCAACCCATCTCGTCGCTAGCAAAAGATTATAGTGGAATCAGAGCCTCATATAAACGAGAACCTAGATTTTTTTTTGAAAGGGGATAAGTTGCAGAGAGAAAAAAAACGTTTCACTTCCTCACGGAAAAGGGGTGGGAGGGTGGGGTAAGAAGAAAAAGAAAGAGTTCCTACTCTCCGATTTTTCCTTAGTAACTAAAAAATAGTTTCTAGACTCAACTTCGGCCAGTAAGGGGTCCTACAGTCAGTCCTGCTCTGATACCAAGTTGTAAGGCCCCCGATGCGGTGCTAACTCGAGTTAGTCGCTTTCGCGTCCCGCTCAAGTTAGTAGCGCATGAAGAGCCACCGACTCACGAAACTCGCACTCGTGTCGCTGTCGGATTCTCGAAAACAGGTATGTGAACAAAGAACTCAAACTAAGACATAAATATATAGAGCTTAGGGCATACATCGCCACTGAAATTTATTACATCATCTCAGAGGTCCGTGGACCCAACAGAATATCATGCAACAAGCGGAAGACAAACACGACCGAGTACGGTCAAAATCCAAATTGTCCTAGAGAGGGCTGCACATAAGGTCCACCCACGGATCGTCGAAGCCCAACTGTAGGATCTACTGAACGAGGTCGTCCACATCGTTATCCTCCGGTGGCACCTCCACGAAGTATCGTCCGGTGCTCGGGTCAATGTAGTACTCCACTGCAGCGGCCGATCAGGCAAAACAGTAAAAGCACAAAAGAAAACAGGGGTGAGACTATATCATTACAGGATAGCTAAATCCCTACGATAACATAAGGTAAAAGTAAAGGTTGCAGCCGCCCTAGCATATATGGTGGCTATCGTACTATTAGAGTAGAGGTAAGATCCAAGAATATACGTGACATCGCGTCATAAGTCTGCTATCCACCTACTTACGTCAAACATAACACAACCTGGATCTTCTCCTGGTCCCCCTGGACGAAGAAAAGTAACCAAGGCACTCACACGGTAGGCAAGTTTTTAATTATGATTCAAAAGATGTTATTATATGAACAAGGAGTAGGTCTCAAGTTGTCCATAACCGCGGACACGGCTTTTCGAAAAGATTTAACCCTGCAGGGGTGTACCAACTACCCATCATAGGCTTCGCATGTACGCCCGGTTTCCACTTGCCTAAGTAAACGCCTGAAACTCCGGAATGTCAGAGTCTCTCTAACTAACAATGCACAATTCCGGGTGGCCCACGGGGAGTCGACACCCAACCCAAGAACAAGCCACGCTCCCGGGTCGGACTCTACCGTATGACGCAGGTCGGATTGCCGGTAATTCTCACATGAGACCGGGTCCTAGCTGATCAGGTGGACCAACAAAGGAACCATGTCCTCGCTGGCCCGGTTTGTTTCGAAAACTGCTGGGGTACCAACCAAGCACACACACGTTTGCAAATAGTAAATCAGCTCGGGCCACCACTAGAATTGTATGAAGCTAGGTAGGTAAGACAAGGGGACCCCATAGAATCCCACACACGATTAGGCATGCTCATCAAGAAACACAATACCCGGAACTCGGGACCTAGGTGACTCAAATGGAACAAAACACCTGGCGGGAACAGCCCGGTCTCCCATCTTTCGTCAAGTATAAATTAACATAATAATAATGATAAATATCAACCAACTTCTTTAAATAACATGATATCCCAAACCATAGAAATAGGGTAAGCAGCAAGTTTTCCTACTCATACTAAGCAATGGCTGAGCAGCGGTAACTTAGCAATACAATGTTTTGCTGGGATGTGGGGATCATGGATGTTTGGGTTTTTGAAGGTGGCATATTCAGAGTGGATAGGATCAAGCAAACGTTCTAGGCTACAGCTAGGCAGGTAGGCAGAAAGGTATCAAGTAATGGTATAAATCTTCCCCTTGCCTGGGTAATCGGTCGTCGAAGCAGACGCAGCAGGGTCCTCGTGCCCGGTGTCGGAAATCTCCACGTAGGTCTCCTCGGCCGTCTCAGGTGCTAACGTAAGGTACCGGCAAGAAAGGCACACAAGTAAGCAACGAGATCTAATGCACATTCATGGATGGGATGATCAAGTTTAATAGGCATGATGTGACCCGATCTAGTGAATTTAAATGAAGGTGGTGACGACACGTCAACAACTTCATATGCAATCATTTACATTTTTACGGCCTTGGCCTTAGCCTTAATTTTTGTGTAAGTAACATGGCAACATGGCATGATCAACAACAACAAGAAAACAAAAGTAAAGAAAGCATCGCGAAATTTAACTAACGATTCCGGAGACGGAAGGTGTCGACGAAAGTTGACACCGGAAGGGTTCAGAGAAGCAAAGGTGCGAAAGGATGTGACAGGGATTGCAAAACTTTGAGGTAGAAAAAAAATCTGCTATCATGGGACAACATGACAGGGATGCACGACTGGACGAGATCAACGAGAAAGGAAAAAGACTCGACATACATGTATCATATTCCATTTTGTACTTTCTCAAAATACAAAATGGACGGCACCATTATCTCCCTTGCATTTTTCTGCCCAGAAAACATATATGACATGTTGCAAAAAAATGAGCTAGCACTTGCAAGATTAAAACTCCAAAAAAATCTGGAATTTAAATAACAACAGAAAAGGGAAAATTTGAAAGAAGGAAAAAAAAGAGGGGCATCCTCGGCCGGACCCGGCCCAACTGCTGGACCAGCCCAGCTGCGGGCTCCAACTGGGGGAGGAGCGCTGCGAGGCTACTGGGCTGAGCCCATCTTGCCCGCAGCAAGACAAGAGACGAAACAAGCAAAAAAATAAAAAGGAGGGCGCTTGCCTCCTATGGGATTCGAACCCAGCACCTCAAGGTTGCAAAGAGATCTCCCACGCCACTACGCTACACCTATCGATCTTAACAAGACTTTGAGGCGGGGCTAGATGAACAAGCTCGGCGACCACTGAAGAATTAACTGAAAACACAGTTTTTAAGGGACCTGACGAAACTGAAACCGGGCAACAGCGGCGACGGGGCATCTTCCGGCGACGATTGCGTCCGCCCCGCTGCACCTGTGACCCAACGAAGTGGCGCGGTGTGTAGGTGGGATAGCAGAGGTTCCATTTCCCCTTCAAGCTCGCACCGGGGTCTCAAAGGCAGCGGCTTTGCCTCGCCGGAAAAGGACGGCGAAGAGCTGCAGTAACTCTGACGAAACTGAACTTGTTCAGTCCACACGCGCGTGCGGCGACTTCAGACCACCGCGGTTCCGTGTACCGGGGGTCGGAGATTCAACGACTACTTGGGGGGCAAAGTTGGGACAACCCAGAGCACTCTCATCAACGGAGAAGCCATGGGCCCCCCCAGGACGACGGCGTTGTCTCGCCGGAAAAACCATGGCGGCGACAAAGTAAAACTCGGCGGCGACGGGAGCAAGCAGAGAGGTAGGGACGCACGTTGTCAACTATGCGAGAAGAGGAGGTTGCAGCTCACCTAGATGGGGTTGGGGATCCGCTCGAACACGACGAAGGGCAAGAAGGCGACGTGGCCGGCCGTCGGTAAGAAGAGTCCTGCAGCGGCGTCGACCGGCTCGGGAACGACTCACGGCGGCTACCTCGGACCTGCGAGGCGAGGATGGTGAGATTGAGATGCAGGAAGGCGCAAACGAACGCATGCTCAAGGCACCGCGAGACGACTACAGGAAAAATCGGGCTCCTCACCGGCGTCCATGGCAGAAACAGGGGAGGAGGGTGAGGTCGCAGGCGGCGGCGAGGAAATAAATTGGAGGGGGGAATTGATGAGGACATCCCTACTAATGTTACACCCATATCCTCACCAACTACACATATTGGACCAGTTACTAGAGCTCGTGCACGTCAACTAAATTATCAGGTACTTTCGTTTCTTGCGAATCCTTCTATTGTTCATGAACATATGATACTGCCTAAATTAGATACTTTTGTTTTGCTTATGAATGAAGGACCTAGCATGGACAAGAAGGATGGTCATTGGAGCGGGATCAAGCATGGAGAAGAAGGTGCGCGCGCGGGAAAGGACAGCGGAGCTTCCCGTGGTGATTATCGCACTTTGAAGCCACCATAAGGCGCGCATGAAGTCTTGGACGAAATACGCGAGATGCCACTTCATTATTTTCGTCCAAGGGCAATTATAGGTGCTGCGTCACCTTAATATTGGGCTGGGCCCATGTAATTTCGAAATACAACCTTATAGGCTGTTTTTAGAGTCCGTATGTGTGGGGAAACCGAGTTAGGGTTGTTTTCGGACCCCACCTCCAAGGGGTCACGAAAATCCCCTCTGTTCCCCCATATATACAGCCCTTAGGGCGTCGTTTAGACTTGGGTTTTAATTAGATTTAAGTTAGCCATAGCCGCAACTTCGAGCTCTTCGTTTGTGTCATCCGACCAGGCCAAGACCTCATTGGAACCCCAACTTTCGTAATCTTTCATCTTATATTCGCAATATCCAGATTGCAATTCTTAGTTCTTGCTTGTTCTTCGATTGCTTGCAGGAATTAGACCTTCGTGGTCAGGTTGATCGTGCATCCGCGGGATCAATAACCTCTCGGAGTTGGTTTAGCGATCGCTAAGGCGCAACGTCTTCGCACGTTCGTAGTCGGGTCGTGAAAGTCTACTCCACCATAATCGATCTCCACCATCTCATCGAAACATCGGGACACCTTCGCCTCTATCAAGTGGTATCAGATTTCCAGGTTGCTCGGTGAGATTTACCAGTTTTCGTAGTCTAGATTGGTTCTGTTTTTCATACCTACAGTCCACGAAAAAGCCAACAAAAAAAAATTAGGGTTAGATCATCACGTCCCAAAACAGTCCGAGCCTTTGTCCAGTTTTCTTTACAGTAGTTTGCATTGTTGAATTTGCGGTTACATCGTCGTGTCGAGTTGCTGATCTTAGCGTCTAGTTCCCTTAGAGTTTCGAGTTCTGATCACAGTTTGCCACGTCGCCGCCGCACCAGTAGTCATCCTACCACGTTCCGCCAATCCAAGTCAAGTTACACCACCACTTTCCGCCAAGCAGAGTCCATATACACCACCACGTCTCACGAGTCCGACTTGAGTTCCACCATCAGTACGGTTCCTGATATCCCCGTAGCCAGAATAGTTTTGAGTTGATTAGAGTCGGATTTCACCAATCTTTTGTCGTACGTAGAAGAGGGTGATTTCCAAAAAAAAAAAAAAAAAGAGTCTGGCACGCTTTCCAGAGCAGTTTTTAGGCCAAAATTTTCAGGGGTAAAAAAATTTCGTGCCCATACGTTCCTTAGGTCCAGAAACTCGTTTTGAGACGTTCGCCACCATAGTGATTTTTTCGCACTTTTTCAGCCCCCGCAGTCCCGCATCGCCAAAAAAAAAAAAGCAAAAAAAAAAAAAAAAAAAGAGAGAGAAAAAAAAAATTCAGAGTGTGCTTCACAGTTGTTACGTGCCGCGCTGTGCTTTCGTTGGTGTTTTAGGCTCGCGTCTCTAGTACGGTCTAGCCTAGGATCAGCACAGTACCGACGTTGAGTGTTTATTCAGCTTTGCATCTCTGTTTTGATTACTGTTGAGTTTTTCCTACCAGACTTGTCAGCCTTCCTACAGCTCCACATATATTCTACATCGTGCGTTTTGACACCTCCTGGCCATCGCTCTACCATATCTCTGAGAGTTTTGACCCGTTGGTTGTACATCACCACCTGCTGCTAGGTAAGAATCGGTAAGAACGTAAGAAAAGCTTGACGGATTTGTGCTTTCCACCACCCCACATCCATCCCATTAGTAGAAGTAGGATCATATTCCTGTGTGTTTTCTATTTCTGCTAACCATGCCAGGATCACATGATGAAGTGGCGCGGGATGCACCCGATTGGGAGAACATGACAAACAAGGAGTTACATGATAAATTTGCACAAATGATGTCTGAACAGGTGAATGACATCGAGAACAGATTTACAGAGGCGATTGATGGTGTGGAGAAGATGATCGACACCAAGCTCGACGCCAAGTTTACTGAGTTGCTCGCACGCTTACCTATACAGCCTGCGGCCGCTCCAGCACAGCCACCGCCACCACGACGTGCACGACGTATTCTGTTTCCGGGCGGACAAGCTGCTGGTGCTCCTGCTGCTGCTGCAGTTACTGCTGCTGCTGCCTCTGACGTCGGCCAGGACGACAACTACGAGGGTGATTACGAGGAGGAGGTGGAACAAGAAGCGGCCTATGAACAGCCAGCTGGACGTCCACGTCCCAACATTCGCCACGGTCGACACCAACCACCCCCTCAGGTACGCGATGATGAACATGTGCCTAAACTTAAATTGAATCTTAAGCCGTTTGAAGGTAGATATATTCCTGATGCTTATCTTACTTGGGAGTTAGAAACTGAACAACGCTTTACATGTTTACAATATCCTGAGAATAGACGTGTTACTGCTGCTGTTTGTGAATTCACGGGTTTTGCATCTATTTGGTGGTCTGAACATTGTAGGTTGCATGCTAATAATATTCCAGCTACTTGGGCTGCTTTAAAAGATGCTATGCGTACTCGCTGGGTTCCTCCTTATTATCAACGTGAATTGCTACAAAAATTACAGCGTTTGAGACAAGGAAAAAATTCTGTAGAGGAATATTATCAAGAATTACAAACTGGATTGATTAGATGTGGCCTAGTAGAGGATAATGAAGCTATGTTTGCACGTTTCATAGGTGGCTTAAACAGGGAGATACAAACTATTCTAGAATACAAGGACTATGCTACTATTACTCGTTTGTTTCATCTTGCTTGTAAAGCTGAACGTGAAGTGCAGGATCGACAGGCCGCTACGAGACCTAACTTTTCTGCAGGACTAAATACATCATGGACATCGCGTGGACCTTCTACATCCACACGTCCTGCTGCTCCACCCTCTACTTCAGCCGCTCATTCTTACAGGGAGCCACCAAAACAGTCAGCGCCACCATTCAAGGGTGCACAGAGTGGTCCAGCGGCGAGTTCTTCTTCATCCATGGCTTCCACAGGGCAAACACGAGATCGTGATATTAAATGTCGCAGGTGCCAAGGTGGAGGTCACTTCGCAAAAGACTGTCCCTCCAAGCGTGTGATGATTATTACGGCGGATGGTGGGTATGAGTCAGCGAGTGACTATGATGAGGAGACTTTGGTTCTCATTGCTCATGAGGAACAGGGTGCCCATGATGATGCTCATGATATGGAGTATATGGCTCCTGATGATGCAGATAAATATGCTAGTTTGGTTGCTCAACGTGTGTTAAGTGTGCAGGTAACGAAGGCTGAGCAAAACCAGAGGCATAATTTGTTCCACACAAAGGGAGTGGTGAAAGAACGTTCGGTTCGCATCATCATTGACGGAGGGAGTTGCAACAACTTGGCTAGCATGGAGTTGGTGGAGAAGCTATCTCTCACCACAAGACCACACCCCCATCCGTACTATATTCAGTGGTTTAACAATAGTGGTAAGATTAAGGTAACGCGTTCTGTTCGTGTGCACTTTAGCATTGCTGCATATGCTGATTATGTTGATTGTGATGTGGTACCCATGCAAGCATGCTCTCTTTTACTTGGTAGACCATGGCAATTTGATAGGAATGTTGTACACCATGGTAGGACAAATCAGTTTACTCTAGTTCATCAGGATAAAAATATTGCTTTACTTCCTATGTCTCCTGAACAAATTGTGAAAGATGATCTTGCTAGAGCTAGTAAAGCTAAACAGGAGAAAAATAAGAGTGAAAATGAGATAGCAGCCAAAGAATTTGAGCAACAACATAAGACTAATAGCAAATCTTCTTCTGCTGTGTCTAATGAAATTAAATTGACTAGTCCAACTTTGCTTGCTACTAAAGTTGATATTTCAGATTTGGATGCTAGTCAATATGTGTGCTATGCTTTTGTGTGCAAAGAAGCTTTGTTTTCATTTGAGGAATTGCCTCCTTCTTTGCCTCCTGTTGTCACTGACCTTTTGCAGGAGTTTATTGACGTCTTTCCACAAGACGTACCACCGGGATTACCACCTATTCGAGGGATTGAGCATCAGATTGACTTAATTCCCGGTGCTTCACTGCCCAACCGTGCGCCATACCGTACCAATCCGGAGGAGACAAAGGAGATTCAGCGTCAAGTACAAGAGCTACTCGACAAAGGTTACATACGTGAATCCCTTAGTCCTTGTGCTGTTCCTGTTATATTAGTGCCTAAAAAGGATGGAACATGGCGTATGTGTGTTGATTGTCGAGCCATTAATAATATTACTATTCGTTATCGTCATCCTATTCCTAGGTTAGATGATATGCTTGATGAATTAAGTGGCTCTACCATGTTTTCCAAAGTTGATTTGCGTAGTGGATACCATCAAATTCGCATGAAATTAGGAGATGAATGGAAAACGGCATTTAAAACTAAGTTTGGATTATATGAGTGGTTAGTCATGCCTTTTGGGTTAACTAATGCACCAAGCACTTTCATGAGATTAATGAACGAGGTTTTACGTGCTTTCATTGGATGATTTGTGGTAGTCTATTTTGATGATATACTGATTTATAGCAAATCTTTGGAGGAACATTTGGATCATTTACGTGCTGTTTTTATTGCTCTACGTAATGCACGTTTGTTTGGTAACCTTGGGAAGTGCACCTTTTGCACCGACCGAGTATCGTTTCTTGGCTATGTTGTTACTCCGCAGGGAATTGAAGTTGATAAAGCCAAGATCGAGGCGATTGAGAGTTGGCCGCAGCCCAAAACGGTCACACAAGTGAGGAGTTTTCTTGGACTCGCTGGATTCTATAGGCGTTTTGTGAGAGATTTCAGCACCATTGCTGCACCTCTCAATGAGCTTACACGCAAGGATGTGCCTTTTACTTGGGGTACCGCACAGGACCAAGCCTTCGCGGTATTGAAAGATAAGTTAACACATGCTCCTTTGCTCCAACTTCCTGATTTTAATAAGACTTTTGAGCTTGAATGCGATGCTAGTGGGATTGGTTTGGGAGGTGTGTTATTACAAGATGCTAAACCTGTTGCATATTTTTCTGAAAAATTGAGTGGGCCTAGTCTGAACTATTCTACTTATGATAAGGAATTATATGCTCTTGTTCGGACATTAGAAACTTGGCAACATTATTTATGGCCCAAAGAATTTGTTATACATTCTGATCATGAATCTTTGAAACACATAAGAAGTCAAGCAAAACTTAATCGTAGACATGCTAAGTGGGTTGAATTTATTGAGACTTTCCCTTATGTCATTAAACACAAGAAGGGGAAAGATAATATTATTGCTGATGCTTTGTCTCGTCGTTATACTATGCTTTCACAACTTGACTTCAAGATTTTCGGTTTAGAGACAATCAAAGATCAATACGTAAATGATGCGGAATTTAAAGATGTATTGCAGAATTGTAGAGAGGGTAGAACATGGAACAAGTTTGTGCTTAATGATGGATTTGTGTTCCGTTCTAACAAGCTATGCATTCCAGCTAGCTCTATTCGTCTTTTGTTGTTGCAGGAGGCGCATGGAGGAGGATTAATGGGACACTTTGGCGTGAAGAAGACGGAGGACGTACTTGCTACACATTTCTTTTGGCCAAAGATGAGACGGGATGTTGAGCGTTTTGTTGCTCGCTGCACTACATGTCAAAAAGCTAAGTCACGACTCAATCCTCATGGTTTATACATGCCTTTACCTGTACCTAGTGTTCCGTGGGAGGACATATCCATGGACTTTGTTTTAGGCTTGCCTCGAACAAAGAATGGGAGGGATAGCATATTTGTTGTCGTGGATAGATTTTCTAAGATGGCACATTTTATACCATGTCATAAAAGCGATGATGCTGCTAATGTTGCTGATTTATTCTTTCGTGAGATTATTCGCTTACATGGTGTGCCCAATACTATTGTCTCGGATCGTGATACTAAGTTTCTTAGCCATTTTTGGAGATGCTTATGGGCTAAGTTGGGGACTAAACTACTTTTTAGTACTACATGTCATCCCCAAACTGATGGACAAACTGAAGTAGTCAATAGGACTTTGTCTACTATGCTTAGGGCTGTTTTAAAGAGTAACTTGAAACTGTGGGAAGAATGTTTACCTCATATTGAATTTGCTTATAATCGTTCATTGCATTCTACCACTAAAATGTGCCCTTTTGAGATTGTTTATGGTTTTCTACCTCGTGCACCTATTGATTTGCTACCTCTTCCATCTTCGGAGAAGGTTAATTTTGATGCTAAGCAACGTGCTGAATTGATATTAAAACTGCATGAGTTAACTAAAGAAAACATTGAGCGCATGAATGCTAGATACAAGCTTGCTGGTGATAGGGGTCGAAAGCATGTTGTGTTTGAACCCGGAGATCTTGTTTGGTTACATCTACGTAAAGATAGGTTTCCTGATTTGCGCAAGTCTAAGTTAATGCCTCGAGCTGATGGTCCCTTTAAGGTTTTGCAGAAAATTAATGATAATGCATATAAACTTGAGCTACCTGCAGCCTTTGGGGTTAGTCCCACATTTAATATTGCAGATTTGAAGCCTTATTTGGGAGAAGATGATGAGCTTCCGTCGAGGACGACTTCAATTCAAGAAGGGGAGGATGATGAGGACATCCCTACTAATGTTACACCCATATCCTCACCAACTACACATATTGGACCAGTTACTAGAGCTCGTGCACGTCAACTAAATTATCAGGTACTTTCGTTTCTTGCGAATCCTTCTATTGTTCATGAACATATGATACTGCCTAAATTAGATACTTTTGTTTTGCTTATGAATGAAGGACCTAGCATGGACAAGAAGGATGGTCATTGGAGCGGGATCAAGCATGGAGAAGAAGGTGCGCGCGCGGGAAATAACAATGGAGCTTCAAGTGGGGATTTTCGCACTTTGAAGCCACCATAAGGCATGCATGAAGGCTTGGACGAAATACACGAGATGCCACTTCATTATTTTCGTCCAAGAGCAATTATAGGTGCTGCGTCACCTTAATATTGGGCTGGGCCCATGTAATTTCGAAATACAACCTTATAGGCTGTTTTTAGAGTCCGTATGTGTGGGGAAACCGAGTTAGGGTTGTTTTCGGACCCCACCTCCAAGGGGTCACGAAAATCCCCTCTGTTCCCCCATATATACAGCCCTTAGGGCGTCGTTTAGACTTGGGTTTTAATTAGATTTAAGTTAGCCATAGCCGCAACTTCGAGCTCTTCGTTTGTGTCATCCGACCAGGCCAAGACCTCATTGGAACCCCAACTTTCGTAATCTTTCATCTTATATTCGCAATATCCAGATTGCAATTCTTAGTTCTTGCTTGTTCTTCGATTGCTTGCAGGAATTAGACCTTCGTGGTCAGGTTGATCGTGCATCCGCGGGATCAATAACCTCTCGGAGTTGGTTTAGCGATCGCTAAGGCGCAACGTCTTCGCACGTTCGTAGTCGGGTCGTGAAAGTCTACTCCACCATAATCGATCTCCACCATCTCATCGAAACATCGGGACACCTTCGCCTCTATCAGGAATGAGTTCCTAGGGTTCCAAAAGGGAGACCCAGGTGAGCTTATAAGGGGGGAGCCCCTCTCCGACCACGTCTTCACCTCCTTCCGCCGTGGCCTCCTCCGGTGTGAGAGCGCAGAGAGGGGGAAAGGCGGCCACGGTGTAAAGGTAGGAGATGACTCCCGTACCGGTTCGCCCTGGGCTTCTCGGAAAAGAAAAGAAAAACAGGCTCAGGTGGGCTAGGCTTCTGTTGGGAAAAGAAAAGGGGCAAAGCCCTTCTGCTCATTTAACAAAAAGAACAGCAGGCTAAAAAAAAGAAAAAGGTAAGGTAAGGAGAAACATAAAAATATATTACAACATTTTTACATACCCCTTACCACATGATTGATCATCCAAAAATGGCTGGGCAACTTTTAGATGCAAGGAAAAATTCCACTAAGGCAAACAGTACCATTTTCTATTTAATAATAAATAGAAAAGGTGCATTGGGAATTCTTGAGAAGAAACACAAGGAGAAAAAATCCATGAGTTCAAAAATCTTAACCCTTGCATTATTCTGGATTTTTCAAAATGGTTTGACCAATTTTGGAAAGAACAAAAATGTGAGCTCTTTTTGAAATTCAAAACCACTCTGAACTAGAGCCCCTATTTTTGGTGATGGCAAAAATGATTCAAGGATTTTAAAACCCTTGCTCAAATAATAGGAATGGCTAGGCCAAGTTTGAGGTTTAAGGGAGATCACAACCAAATGGAACAATTCACCCAACATCCTTCTTTGACCATTTTGTTTGAATTCAAAAGCAAAACAGATGAGCTCAAAGCTCAAAGCCATATGGAATCATCACATGGAATTACATCAACTAGCATCATGCCAAGTATCCAAGTCATCAGACAACGTGAAATTCCACTATGGATTACAATTTTGCAAATGGGCTGTTACAGTAGGACAAATCAGTTTACTCTGGTTCATCAGGATAAAAATATTGCTTTACTTCCTATGTCTCCTGAACAAATTGTGAAAGATGATCTTGCTAGAGCTAGTAAAGCTAAACAGGAGAAAAATAAGAGTGAAAATGAGATAGAAGCTAAAGAATTTGAGCAACAACATAAGACAAATAGCAAATCTTCTTCTGCTGTTTCTAATGAAATTAAATTGACTAGTCCAACTTTGCTTGCTACTAAGGTTGATATTTCGGAGTTGGATGTTAGTCAATATGTGTGCTATGCTTTTGTGTGCAAACAAGCTTTGTTTTCATTTGAGAAATTGCCTCCTTCTTTGCCTCCTGTTATCACTGACCATTTGCAGGAGTTTATTGACGTCTTTCCACAAGACGTACCACCGGGATTACCACCTATTCGAGGGATTGAGCATCAGATTGACTTAATTCCCGGTGCTTCGCTGCCCAACCGTGCGCCATACCGTACCAATCCGGAGGAGACGAAGGATATTCAGCGTCAAGTACAAGAGCTTCTCGACAAAGGTTACATACGTGAATCCCTTAGTCCTTGTGTTGTTCCTGTTATATTAGTGCCTAAAAAGGATGGAACATGGCGTATGTGTGTTGATTGTCGAGCCATTAATAATATTACTATTCGTTATCGTCATCCTATTCCTAGGTTAGATGATATGCTTGATGAATTAAGTGGCTCTACCATGTTTTCCAAAGTTGATTTGCGTAGTGGATACTATCAAATTCGCATGAAATTAGGAGATGAATGGAAAACGGCATTTAAAACTAAGTTTGGACTATATGGGTGGTTAGTCATGCCTTTTGGGTTAACTAATGCACCTAGCACCTTCATGAGATTAATGAACGAGGTTTTACGTGCTTTCATTGGACGATTTGTGGTAGTCTATTTTGATGATATACTGATTTATAGCAAATCTTTACGTGCATTTTTTTGCTCTACGTAATGCACGTTTGTTTGGTAACCTTGGGAAGTGCACCTTTTTCACCGACCGAGTATCGTTTCTTGGCTATGTTGTTACTCCACAGGGAATTGAAGTTGATAAAGCCAAGATCGAGGCGATTGAGAGTTGGCCGCAGCCCAAAACGGTCACACAAGTGAGGAGTTTTCTTGGCCTCGCTGGATTCTATAGGCGTTTTGTGAGAGATTTCAGCACCATTGCTGCACCTCTCAATGAGCTTACACGCAAGGATGTGCCTTTTACTTGGGGTACCGCACAGGAAGAAGCCTTCACGGTATTGAAAGATAAGTTAACTAATGCTCCTTTGCTCCAACTTCCTGATTTTAATAAGACTTTTGAGCTTGAATGCGATGCTAGTGGGATTGGTTTGGGAGGTGTGTTATTACAAGATGCTAAACCTGTTGCATACTTTTCTAAAAAATTGAGTGGGCCTAGTCTGAACTATTCTACATATGATAAGGAATTATATGCTCTTGTTCGGACATTAGAAACTTGGCAACATTATTTATGGCCCAAAGAATTTGTTATACATTCTGATCATGAATCTTTGAAACACATAAGAAGTCAAGCAAAACTTAATCGTAGACATGCTAAGTGGGTTGAATTTATTGAGACTTTCCCTTATGTCATTAAACACAAGAAGGGGAAAGATAATATTATTGCTGATGCATTGTCTCGTCGTTATACTATGCTTTCACAACTTGACATCAAGATATTCGGTTTAGAGACAATCACAGATCAATATGTAAATGATGCGGAATTTAAAGATGTATTGCACAATTGTAGAGAGGGTAGAACATGGAATAAGTTTGTGCTTAATGATGGATTTGTGTTCCGTTCGAACAAGCTATGCATTCCAGCTAGCTCTATTCGTCTTTTCTTGTTGCAGGAGGCGCATGGAGGAGGATTAATGGGACACTTTGGCGTGAAGAAGACGGAGGACGTACTTGCTACACATTTCTTTTGGCCAAAGATGAGACGGGATGTTGAGCGTTTTGTTGCTCGCTGCACTACATATCAAAAAGCTAAGTCACGACTCAATCCTCATGGTTTATACATGCCTTTACCTATACCTAGTGTTCCGTGGGAGGACATATCCATGGACTTTGTTTTAGGTTTGCCTCGAACAAAGAAGGGGAGGGATAGCATATTTGTTGTCGTGGATAGATTTTCTAAGATGGCACATTTTATACCATGTCATAAAAGCGATGATGCTGCTAATGTTGCCGATTTATTCTTTCGTGAGATTATTCGCTTACATGGTGTGCCCAATACTATTGTCTCGGATCGTGATACTAAGTTTCTTAGCCATATTTGGAGATGCTTATGGGCTAAGTTGGGGACTAAACTACTTTTTAGTACTACATGTCATCCCCAAACTGATGGACAAACTGAAGTGGTCAATAGGACATTGTCTACTAAGCTTAGGGCTATTTTAAAGAGTAACTTGAAACTGTGGGAAGAATGTTTACCTCATATTGAATTTTCTTATAATTGTTCATTGCATTCTACCACTAAAATGTGCCCTTTTGAGAAAAAATTTGGTGTCCTACCTCGTGCACCTATTGATTTGCTGCCTCTTCCATCTTCGGAGAAGGTTAATTTTGATGCTAAGCAACGTGCTGAATTGATATTAAAAATGCATGAGTCTAAGTTAAAGAAAACATTGAGCGAATGAATGCTAGATACAAGCTTGCTGGTGATAGGGGTCGAAAGCATGTTGTGTTTGAACCCGGAGATCTTGTTTGGTTACATCTACGTAAAGATAGGTTTCCTGATTTGCGCAAGTCTAAGTTAATGCCACGAGCTGATGGTCCCTTTAAGGTTTTGTATAAAATAAATGATAATGCATATAAACTTGAGCTACCTGCAGATTTTGGGGTTAGTCCCACTTTTAATATTGCAGATTTGAAGCCTTATTTGGGAGAAGATGATGAGCTTCCGTCGAGGACGACTTCAATTCAAGAAGGGGAGGATGATGAGGACATCCTTACTAATGTTACACCCACATCCTCACCAACTACACATATTGGACCAGTTACTAGAACACGTGCACGTCAGCTAAATTATCAGGTACTTTCGTTTCTTGCGAATCCTTCTAATGTTCATGAACATATGATGCTGCCAAAATTAGATACTTTTGTTTTTCTTATGAATGAAGGACCTAGAATAGACAAGAAGGACGGGCATTGGAGCGGGATCAAGCATGGAGAAGATGGTGCGCGCGCGGGAAAGGGCAATGGAGTTTTCAATGGTGATTTTCGCACTTTGAAGCCACCATAAGGCGTGCATGAAGGCTTGGACGAAATACACGAGATGCCACTTCATTATTTTAGTCCAAGGGCATTTATAGGTGCTGCGTCACCTTAATATTGGGTTGGGCCCATGTAATTTCGAAATACTACTTTATAGGCTGTTTTTAGAGTCCGTATGTGTGGGGAAACCGAGTTAGGGTTGTTTTCGGACCCCACCTCCAAGGGGTCACGAAAATCCCCTCTATTCCCCCATATATACAGCCCTTAGGGCGTCGTTTAGACTTGGGTTTTAATTAGATTTAAGTTAGCCATAGCCGCAACTTCGAGCTCTTCGTTTGTGTCATCCGACCAGGCCAAGACCGCATTGGGACCCCAACTTCTGTTAATCATTCATCTTATATTCGCAATATCCAGATTGCAATTCTTAGTTCTTGCTTGTTCTTTCGATTGCTTGCAGGAATTAGACCTTCGTGGTCAGGTTGATCGTGCATCCGCGGGATCAAAAACCTCTCGGAGTTGGTTTAGCGATCGCTAAGGCGCAACGTCTTCGCACATTCGTAGTCGGGTCGTGAAAGTCGTCTCCACCATAATCGATCTCCATCATCTCATCGAAACATCGGGACACCTTCGCCTCTATCAATATCTCTGAGAGTTTTGACCCGTTGGGTGTACATCACCACCTGCTGCTAGGTAAGAATCGGTAAGAACGAAAGAAAAGCTTGACGGATTTGTGCTTTCCACCACCCCACATCCCATTAGTCGAAGTAGGATCATATTTTTGTGTGTTTTCTATTTCTGCTAACCATGCCAGGATCACATGATGAAGTGGCGCAGGATGCGCCCGATTGGGAGAACATGACGAACAAGGAGTTACATGATAAATTTGCACGTATGATGTCTGAACTGGTGCAAGACATCGAGAACAGATTTACAGAGGCGATTGATGACGTGGAGAAGATGATCGACACCAAGCTCGACGCCAAGTTTACTGAGTTGATCGCACGCCTACCTCCACAGCCTGCGGCCGCCCCGGTGCAGCCACCGTTTCCACGACGCGCACGACGTATTCTGTTTCAGGCAGGACAAGATGCTGGTATTAGTACTCCTCCTGCTGCTGCAGTTGCTGCTGCTGCCGCTGCTTCAGACGTCGGCCAGGACGACAACTACGAGGGTGATTACGAGGAGGAGGTGGAACAGGAAGCGTCCTATGAACAGCCAGCTGGACGTCCACGTCCCAACATTCGCCACGGTCGACACCAACCACCCCCTCAGGTACGCGATGATGAACATGTGCCTAAACTTAAATTGAATCTTAAGCCATTTGAGGGTAGATATATTCCTGATGCTTATCTTACTTGGGAGTTGGAAACTGAACAACGCTTTACATGTTTACAATATCCTGAGAATAGACATGTTACTGCTGCTGTTTGTGAATTCACGGGTTTGCCTATAATGTGGTCTGAACATTGTAGATTGCATGCTAATAATATTCCAACTACTTGGGCTGCATTAAAAGATGATATACGTACTCGCTGGGTTCCTCCTTATTATCAACGTGAATTGCTACAAAAATTACAGCGTTTGAGACAAGGAAAAAATTATGTAGAGGAATATTATCAGGAATTACAAACTGGATTGATTAGATGTGGCCTAGTAGAGGATAATGAAGCTATGCTTGCACGTTTTATGGGTGGCTTAAACAAGGAGATACAAACTATTCTAGAATACAAGGACTATGCTACTATCACTCGTTTGTTTCATCTTGCTTGTAAAGCAGAACGTGAAGTGCAGGATCGACAGGCCACTACGAGACCTAACTTTTCTGCAGGACGAAATACATCATGGACATCGCGTGGAGCTTCTACATCCACACGTCCTGCTGCACCACCATCTACTTCAGCCGCTCATTCTTACAGGGAGCCACCAAAACAGTCAGCGCCACCATTCAAGGGTGCACAGAGTGGTCCAGCGGCGAGTTCTTCTTCATCCATGGCTTCCACAGGGCAAACACGAGATCGTGATATTAAATGTCGCAGGTGCCAAGGTGGAGGTCACTTCGCAAAAGACTGTCCTTCCAAGAGTGTGATGACTATTACGGCGGATGGTGGGTATGAGTCAGCGAGTGACTATGATGAGGAGACTTTAGTTCACATTGCTCAAGAGGAACAGGGTGCCGATGATGATGCTCATGATATAGAGTATATGGCTCCTGATGATGCGGATAAATATGCTAGTTTGGTTGCTCAATGTGTGTTAAGTGTGCAGGTAACGTAGGACGAGCAAAACCAGAGGCATAATTTGTTCCACGCAAAGGGAGTGGTGAAAGAACGTTCGGTTCGCATCATTATTGACGGAGCGAGTTGCAACAACTTGGCTAGCATGGAGTTGGTGGAAAAGCTATCTCTCACCACAAGACCACACCCCCATCCGTACTATATTCAGTGGTATAACAATAGTGGTAAGATTAAGGTAACGCGTTCAGTTCGTGTGCACTTTAGCATTGCTGCATATGCGGATTATGTTGATTGTGATGTGGTACCCATGCAAGCATGCTCTCTTTTACTTGGTAGACCATGGTAATTTGATAGGAATGTGTTACACCATGGTAGGACAAATCAGTTTACTCTGGTTCATCAGGATAAAGATATTGCTTTACTTCCTATGTCTCCTGAACAAATTGTGAAAGATGATCTTGCTAGAGCTAGTAAAGCTAAACAGGAGAAAATTAAGAGTGAAAATGAGATAGCAGCTAAAGAATTTGAGCAACAACATGAGACAAATAGCAAATCTTCTTCTACTGTTTCTAATGAAATTAAATTGACTAGTCCAACTTTGCTTGCTACTAAGGTTGATATTTCGGATTTGGATGTTAGTCAATATGTGTGCTATGCTTTTGTGTGCAAAGAAGCTTTGTTTTCATTTGAGGAATTTCCTCCTTCTTTGCCTCCTGTTGTCACTGACCTTTTGTAGGAGTTTATTTCCGTCTTTCCACAAGACGTGCCACCGGGATTACCACCTATTCGAGGGATTGAGCATCAGATTGACTTAATTCCTGGTGCTTCGCTGCCTAACCGTGCGCCATACCGTACCAATTCGCCGGAGACGAAGGAGATTCAGTGTCAAGTACAAGAGTTACTCGACAGAGGTTACATACGTGAATCCCTTAGTCCTTGTGTTGTTCCTGTTATATTAGTGCCTAAAAAGGATGGAACTTGGCGTATGTGTGTTGATTGTAGAGCCATTAATAATATTACTATTCGTTATCGTCATCCTATTCCTAGGTTAGATGATATGCTTGATGAATTAAGTGGCTCTACCATGTTTTCCAAAGTTGATTTGCGTAGTGGATACCATCAAATTCGCATGAAATTAGGGGACGAATGGAAAACGGCATTTAAAACTAAGTTTGGATTATATGAGTGGTTAGTCATGCCTTTTGGGTTAACTAATGCACCTAGCACTTTTATGAGATTAATGAACGAGGTTTTACGTGCTTTCATTGGACGATTTGTGGTAGTCTATTTTGATGATATACTGATTTATAGCAAATCTTTGGAGGAACATTTGGATCATTTACGTGCTGTTTTTATTGCTCTACGTAATGCACGTTTATTTGGTAACCTTGGGAAGTGCACCTTTTGCACCGACCGAGTATCGTTTCTTGGCTATGTTGTTACTCCGCAGGGAATTGAAGTTGATAAAGCCAAGATCGAGGCAATTGAGAGTTGGCCGCAGCCCAAAACGGTCACACAAGTGAGGAGTTTTCTTGGCCTCGCTGGATTCTATAGGCGTTTTGTGAGAGATTTCAGCACCATTGCTGCACCTCTCAATGAGCTTACACGCAAGGATGTGCCTTTTACTTGGGGTACCGCACAGGAAGAAGCTTTCACGGTATTGAAAGATAAGTTAACACATGCTCCTTTGCTCCAACTTCCTGATTTTAATAAGACTTTTGAGCTTGAATGCGATGCTAGTGGGATTGGTTTGGGAGGTGTGTTATTACAAGATGCTAAACCTGTTGCATACTTTTCTGAAAAATTGAGTGGGCCTAGTCTGAACTATTCTACTTATGATAAGGAATTATATGCTCTTGTTCGGACATTAGAAACTTGGCAACATTATTTATGGCCCAAAGAATTTGTTATACATTCTGATCATGAATCTTTGAAACACATAAGAAGTCAAGCAAAACTTAATCGTAGACATGCTAAGTGGGTTGAATTTATTGAGACTTTCCCTTATGTCATTAAACACAAGAAGGGGAAAGATAATATTATTGCTGATGCTTTGTCTCGTCGTTATACTATGCTTTCACAACTTGACTTCAAGATTTTCGGTTTAGAGACAATCAAAGAACAATATGTAAATGATGCGGAATTTAAAGATGTATTGCAGAATTGTAGAGAGGGTAGAACATGGAACAAGTTTGTGCTTAATGATGGATTTGTGTTCCGTTCTAACAAGCTATGCATTCCAGCTAGCTCTATTCGTCTTTTGTTGTTGCAGGAGGCGCATGGAGGAGGATTAATGGGACATTTTGGCGTGAAAAAGACGGAGGACGTACTTGCTACACATTTCTTTTGGCCAAAGATGAGACGGGATGTTGAGCGTTTTGTTGCTCGCTGCACTACATGTCAAAAATCTAAGTCACGACTCAATCCTCATGGGTTATACATGCCTTTACCTGTACCTAGTGTTCCGTGGGAGGACATATCCATGGACTTTGTTTTAGGCTTGCCTCGAACAAAGAAGGGGAGGGATAGCATATTTGTTGTCGTGGATAGATTTTCTAAGATGGCACATTTTATACCATGTCATAAAAGCGATGATGCTGCTAATGTTGCTGATTTATTCTTTGGAGAGATTATTCGTTTACATGGTGTGCCCAATACTATTGTCTCGGATCGTGATACAAAGTTTCTTAGCCATTTTTGGAGATGCTTATGGGCTAAGTTGGGGACTAAACTACTTTTTAGTACTACATGTCATCCCCAAACTGATGGACAAACTGAAGTGGTCAATAGGACATTGTCTACTATGCTTAGGGCTGTTTTAAAAAGTAACTTGAAACTGTGGGAAGAATGTTTACCTCATATTGAATTTGCTTATAATCGTTCAGTGCATTCTACCACTAAAATGTGCCCTTTTGAGATTGTTTATGGTTTTCTACCTCGTGCACCTATTGATTTGCTGCCTCTTCCATCTTCGGAGAAGGTTAATTTTGATGCTAAGCAACGTGCTGATTTGATATTAAAAATGCATGAGTTAACTAAAGAAAACATTGAGCGCATGAATGCTAGATACAAGCTTGCTGGTGATAGGGGTCGAAAGCATGTTGTGTTTGAACCAGGAGATTTTGTTTGGTTACATCTACGTAAAGATAGGTTTCCTGATTTGCGCAAGTCTAAGTTAATGCCACGAGCTGATGGTCCCTTTAAGGTTTTACAGAAAATTAATGATAATGCATATAAACTTGAGCTACCTGCAGATTTTGGGGTTAGTCCCACATTTAACATTGCAGATTTGAAACCTTATTTGGGAGAAGATGATGAGCTTCCGTCGAGGACGACTTCAATTCAAGAAGGGGAGGATGATGAGGACATCCCTACTAATGTTACACCCATACCCTCACCAACTACACATACTGGACCAGTTACTAGAGCACGTGCACGTCAACTAAATTATCAGGTACTTTCGTTTCTTGCGAATCCTTCTATTGTTCATGAACATATGATGTTGCCTAAATTAGATACTTTTGTTTTGGTTATGAATGAAGGACCTAGCATGGACAAGAAGGATGGTCATTGGAGCGGGATCAAGAATGGAGAAGAAGGTGCACGCGGGGGAAAGTACAGTGGAGCTTCCAGTGGGGATTTTCGCACGTTGAAGCCACCATAAGGCATGCATGAAGGCTTGGACGGAATACACGAGATGCCACTTCATTATTTTCGTCCAAGAGCAATTATAGGTGCTGCGTCACCTTAATATTGGGCTGGGCCCATGTAATTTCGAAATACCACATTATAGGCTGTTTTTAGAGTCCGTATGTGTGGGGAAACCGAGTTAGGGTTGTTTTCGGACCCCACCTCCAAGGGGTCACGAAAATCCCCTCTGTTCCCCCATATATACAGCCCTTAGGGCGTCGCTTAGACTTGGGTTTTAATTAGATTAAAGTTAGCCATAGCCGCAACTTCGAGCTCTTCGTTTGTGTCATCCGACCAGGCCAAGACCTCATTGGAACCCCAACTTTCGTAATCATTCATCTTATATTCGCAATATCCAGATTGCAATTCTTAGTTCTTGCTTGGTTCTTCGATTGCTTGCAGGAATTAGACCTTCGTGGTCAGGTTGATCGTGCATCCGCGGGATCAATAACCTCTCGGAGTTGGTTTAGCGATCGCTAAGGCGCAACGTCTTCGCACGTTCGTAGTCGGATCGTGAAAGTCGTCTCCACCATAATCGATCTACACCATCTCATCGAAACATCGGGACACCTTCGCCTCTATCAGAACTTGAGGAAGGCGACCTTGTCCTCCATCGGCTACAGTCCAGGATGGATCTAAAAAAGTTGTCTCCAAAGTGGGAAGGCCCTTATCGGCGAGGGGTTCCGGTTACGGAGGGAACACTATGCACTTCCTCCCGGCACGGATGTCAACAAGACCATCCCCGAGATGAGCGATGCCGTGACCCCGTCGTCCGCCAGACCGCTCCCCGATGGTCTGGATCTCCTGGTGCAGCTTCTGTGGCATCATCCGGGCACCATGGATCCCCGGATCAGCGTACTCTCCTGGAGGGTCGCCGCCACAAAGACACTCGAACCACCATCGTTAGGCGGAAGGAAACTCGCCGGTGTTCCGACGCCCTGGTTTCTCCCATCGATGTTGTCCGGGAGAGGATCCTTGTCGGTGAAAGCGATTACAACAACGTGTGCGTAGCCTTCACCCAAGATCTCCGCAGCGTCCAGTGGCCCAAGAAGTTCCAAATAGATGGCCCACTTACGTATGACGGAAAGACAGACCCCGGTGAGTTCATCTGTATGTACAACCCTGCTGTGGAGATCGCGGGGGGAGATGACAAAGCGAAGGCCAACTACTTCCCCATGAAGCTCAAGGACAATGTTCGCCGGTGGATGATGCATCTCCCGGCCAACTCCATCAGCTCGTGGGTGGAACTCTGTGAAAAGTTTGTCGTCCGTTTACCGGAGGGGTCCAACCTCTGAAAATCGTTAGTGACTTACGCCGAGTAGTGCAGAAGGACGGCGAACCCATCCGGAAGTTCGTCCAAAGATTCACCTAGATGCAGCATTGCATCCCCGATGCGCATGAGGTCGGAATCATCGCCACCTTTCATGCCAACGTCAAGAACCCGCGCATGCTGGAGAAGATGAGTACTCGGTCCATCAAGACTATCACCGCCCTGTTCGAGCTGGCCGACAAGGTCTCCCACGTCGAAGAGGCGGTCCTGCCTGTTAATCAAGATGCCGAAAGACGTCGTACGACTCAAGCTCCTTTCGAAAGGAACCATCCTTCCGGGGAGCCCGGGGCCCGTAAACACGTACACCAAGCCGTGTTCACCACGGAGGGGTACGGGGCGCTCTGCAACCACCCTCCATCGACACCGTGGTTGCCGCCGCGGACACCACCCCGTCACCATACTGCAAGAAGACCAACAAGCACGACCTGTCTGAGTGCCGCTCCATCATCAAGCTCCAAGAAGACATGGCGGCCTTCTATTGCAAGAAGGACGCCGAAAGGAAGGCTCAGCGGTGCTGAGATTCCCAATGTGGGGGCCGAGGTGGCTACCAGAACAAGGGCAAGCCAAGGACGCCGCATCACAGCGACGATGTTTCCGGAGAGTGATCAGGACATCTCTACTAATGTTACACCCACATCTTCACCAACTACACATACTGGACCAGTTACTAGAGCACGCGCACGTCAACTAAATTATCAGGTACTTTCGTTTCTTGCGAATCCTTCTATTGTTCATGAACATATGATGCTGCCTAAATTAGATACTTTTGTTTTGCTTATGAATGAAGGACCTAGCATGGACAAGAAGGATGGTCATTGGAGCGGGATCAAGCATGGAGAAGAAGGTGCGCGCGCGGGAAAGGACAATGGAGCTTCCAGTGGTGATTATCGCACTTTGAAGCCACCATAAGTTGCGCATGAAGTCTTGGACGAAATACGCGAGATGCCACTTCATTATTTTCGTCCAAGGGCAATTATAGGTGCTGCGTCAGCTTAAAATTGGGCTGGGCCCATGTAATTTCGAAATACCACATTATAGGCTGTTTTTAGAGTCCGTATGTGTGGGGAAACCGAGTTAGCGTTGTTTTCGGACCCCACCTCCAAGGGGTCACGAAAATCCCCTCTGTTCCCCCATATATACAGCCCTTAGGGCGTCGTTTAGACTTGGGTTTTAATTAGATTTAAGTTAGCCATAGCTGCAACTTCGAGTTCTTCGTTTGTGTCGTCCGACCAGGCCAAGACCGCATTGGAACCCCAACTTCTGTTAATCTTTCATCTTATATTCGCAATATCCAGATTGCAATTCTTAGTTCTTGCTTGTTCTTCGATTGCTTGCAGGAATTGACCTTCGTGGTCAGGTTGATCGTGCATCCGCGGGATCAATAACCTCTCGGAGTTGGTTTAGCGATTGCTAAGGCGCAACGTCTTCGCACGTTCGTAGTCGGGTCGTGAAAGTCTACTCCACCAAAATCGATCTCCATCATCTCATCGAAACATCGGGACACCTTCGCCTTTATCAAGTGGTATCAGATTTCCAGGTTGCTCGGTGAGATTTACCAGTTTTCATAGTCTAGATTGGTTCTGTTCTTCATACCTACAGTCCACGAAAAAGCCAACAAAAAAAATTAGGGTTAGATCATCACGTCCCAAGACAGTCCTAGCCTTTGTCCAGTTTTCTTTTCAGTACTTGCTTTGTTGAATTTACGGTTGCATCGTTGTGTCAAGTTGCTGATCTTAGCGTCTAGTTCCCTTAGAGTTTCGAGTTCTGATCACAGTTTGCCACGTCGCCGCCGCACAAGTAGTCATCCTACCACGTTCCGCTAATCCGAGTCCAGATACACCACCACGTTCCGCCAAGCAGAGTCCATATACACCACCACGTCTCACGAGTCCGAGTTGAGTTCCACCATCAGTACGGCTCCTGATCTCTCTGTAGCCAGATTAGTTTTCAGTTGTTAGAGTCGGATTTCATCAAACTTTTTCCGTACAGAGAAGGGGGTGAAAAAAAAAAGAGTCTGGCACGCTTTCCAGAGCAGTTTTTAGGCCAAAATTTTCAGGGGTAAAAAAATTTCGTGCCCATACGTTCCTTAGGTCCAGAAACTCATTTTGAGACGTTCACCACCATAGTGATTTTTTCGCACTTTTTCAGCCACCGCAGTCCCGCATCGCAAAAAAAAAAGATAAAAAAAAGGAGAGAAAAAAAATTCAGAGTGTGCTTCTCAGTTGTTTACGTGCCGCGCCGTGCTTTCGTTGGTGTTTTAGGCTCGCGTCTCTAGTACGGTCTAGCCTAGGATCAGCACAGTACCGACGTTGAGTGTTTATTCAGCTTTGCATCTTTGTTTTGATTACTGTTGAGCTATTGCTACCATACTTGTCAGCCTTCCTACAGCTCCACATATATTCTACATCGTGCGTTTGACACCTCCTGGCCATCGCTCCACCATATCTCTGAGAGTTTTGACCCGTTGGTTGTACATCACCACCTGTTGCTAGGTAAGAATCGGTAAGAACGAAAGAAAAGCTTGACGGATTTGTGCTTTCCACCATCCCACATCCCATTAGTAGAAGTAGGATCATATTCCTGTGTGTTTTCTATTTCTGCTAACCATGCCAGGATCACATGATGAAGTGGCGCGGGATGCACCCGATTGGGAGAACATGACAAACAAGGAGCTACATGATAAATTTGCACAAATGATGTCTGAACAGGTGAATGACATCGAGACCAGATTTACAGAGGCAATTGATGGCATGGAAAAGATGATCGACACCAAGCTCGACGCCAAGTTTACTGAGTTGATCGCACGCCTACCTACACAGCCTGCTGCCGCTCCAGCACAGCCACATCCACCGCCACTACCACGTGCACGACGGATTCTGTTTCCGAGAGGACAAGCTGCTGGTATTGGTGCTCCTCCTGCTGCTGCAGTACCTGCTGCTGCTTCTGACGTCGGCCAGGACGACAACTACGAGGGTGATTACGAGGAGGAGGTGGAACAGGAAGCGGTCTATGAACAGCCAGCTGGACGTCCACGTCCCAACATTCGCCACGGTCGACACCAACCACCCCCTCAGGTACGCGATGATGAACATGTGCCTAAACTGAAATTGAATCTTAAGCCGTTTGAGGGTAGATATATTCCTGATGCTTATCTTACTTGGGAGTTAGAAACTGAACAACGCTTTACATGTTTACAATATCCTGAGAATAGACGTGTTACTGCTGCTGTTTGTGAATTCATGGGATTTGCATCTATTTGGTGGTCTGAACATTGTAGATTGCATGCTAATAATATTCCCACTACTTGGGCTGCTTTAAAAGATGCTATGCGTACTCGCTGGGTTCCTCCTTATTATCAACGTGAATTGTTACAAAAATTACAGCGTTTGAGACAAGGAAAAAATTCTGTAGAGGAATATTATCAAGAATTACAAACTGGATTGATTAGATGTGGCCTAGTAGAGGATAATGAAGCTATGCTTGCACGTTTTATGGGTGGTTTAAACAGGGAGATACAAACTATTCTAGAATACAAGGACTATGCTACTATCACTCGTTTGTTTCATCTTGCTTGTAAAGCTGAACGTGAAGTGCAGGATCGACAGGCTGCTACGAGACCTAACTTTTCTGCAGGACGAAATACATCATGGACATCGCGTGGAGCTTCTACATCCACACGTCCTGCTGCACCACCATCTACTTCAGCCGCTCATTCTTACAGGGAGCCACCAAAACAGCCAGCGCCACCATTCAAGGGTGCACAAAGTGGTCCAGCGGCGAGTTCTTCTTCATCCATGGCTTCCACAGGGCAAACACGAGATCGTGATATTAAATGTCGCAGGTGCCAAGGTGGAGGTCACTTCGCAAAAGACTGTCCCTCGAAGCGTGTGATGACTATTACGGCGGATGGTGGGTATGAGTCAGCGAGTGACTATGATGAGGAGACTTTAGTTCTCATTGCTCATGAGGAACAGGGTGCCCATGATGATGCTCATGATATAGAGTATATGGCTCCTGATGATGCAGATAAATATGCTAGTTTGGTTGCTCAACGTGTGTTAAGTGTGCAGGTAACGAAGGCCGAGCAAAACCAGAGGCATAATTTGTTCCACACAAAGGGAGTGGTGAAAGAACGTTCGGTTCGCATCATCATTGACGGAGGGAGTTGCAACAACTTGGCTAGCATGGAGTTGGTGGAGAAGCTATCTCTCACCACAAGACCACACCCCCATCCGTACTATATTCAGTGGTTTAACAATAGTGGTAAGATTAAGGTAACGCGTTCTGTTCGTGTGCACTTTAGCATTGCTGCATATGCTGATTATGTTGATTGTGATGTGGTACCCATGCAAGCATGCTCTCTTTTACTTGGTAGACCATGGAAATTTGATTGGAATGTTGTACACCATGGTAGGACAAATCAGTTTACTCTGGTTCATCGGGATAAAACTATTGCTTTACTTCCTATGTCTCCTGAACAAATTTTGAAAGATGATCTTGCTAGAGCTAGTAAAGCTAAACAGGAGAAAAATAAGAGTGAAAATGAGATAGCAGCTAAAGAATTTGAGCAACAACATAAGACTACTAGCAAATCTTCTTCTGCTGATTCTAATGAAATTAAATTGACTAGTCCAACTTTGCTTGCTACTAAGGTTGATATTTCAGATTTGGATGTTAGTCAATATGTGTGTTATGCTTTTGTGTGCAAAGAAGCTTTGTTTTCATTTGAGGAATTGCTTCCTTCTTTGCCTCCTGTTGTCACTGACCTTTTGCAGGAGTTTATTGACGTCTTTCCACAAGACGTACCACCGGGATTACCACCTATTAGAGGGATTGAGCATCAGATTGACTTAATTCCCGGTGCTTCGCTGCCCAACCGTGCGCCATACCGTACCAATCCGGAGGAGACGAAGGAGATTCAGCGTCAAGTACAAGAGCTACTCGACAAAGGTTACATACGTGAATCACTTAGTCCTTGTGTTGTTCCTGTTATATTAGTGCCTAAAAAGGATGGAACTTGGCGTATGTGTGTTGATTGTAGAGCCATTAATAATATTACTATTCGTTATCGTCATCCTATTCCTAGGTTAGATGATATGCTTGATGAATTAAGTGGCTCTACCATGTTTTCCAAAGTTGATTTGCGTAGTGGATACCATCAAATTCGCATGAAATTAGGGGATGAATGGAAAACGGCATTTAAAACTAAGTTTGGATTATATGAGTGGTTAGTCATGCCTTTTGGGTTAACTAATGCACCAGGCACTTTTATGAGATTAATGAACGAGGTTTTACGTGCTTTCATTGGACGATTTGTGGTAGTCTATTTTGATGATATACTGATTTATAGCAAATCTTTGGAGGAACATTTGGATCATTTACGTGCTGTTTTTATTGCTCTACGTAATGCACGTTTATTTGGTAACCTTGGGAAGTGCACCTTTTGCACCGACCGAGTATCGTTTCTTGGCTATGTTGTTACTCCGCAGGGAATTGAAGTTGATAAAGCCAAGATCGAGGCAATTGAGAATTGGCCGCAGCCCAAAACGGTCACACAAGTGAGGAGTTTTCTTGGCCTCGCTGGATTCTATAGGCGTTTTGTGAGAGATTTCAGCACCATTGCTGCCCCTCTCAATGAGCTTACACGCAAGGATGTGCCTTTTACTTGGGGTACCGCACAGGAAGAAGCCTTCACGGTATTGAAAGATAAGTTAACACATGCTCCTTTGCTCCAACTTCCTAATTTTAATAAGACTTTTGAGCTTGAATGCGATGCTAGTGGTATTGGTTTGGGAGGTGTGTTATTACAAGATGCTAAACCCGTTGCATACTTTTCTGAAAAATTGAGTGGGCCTAGTCTGAACTATTCTACTTATGATAAGGAATTATATGCTCTTGTTCGGACATTAGAAACTTGGCAACATTATTTATGGCCCAAAGAATTTGTTATACATTCTGATCATGAATCTTTGAAACACATAAGAAGTCAAGCAAAACTTAATCGTAGACATGCTAAGTGGGTTGAATTTATTGAGACTTTCCCTTATGTCATTAAACACAAGAAGGGGAAAGATAATATTATTGCTGATGCTTTGTCTCGTCGTTATACTATGCTTTCCCAACTTGACTTCAAGATATTCGGTTTAGAGACAATCAAAGATCAATATGTACATGATGCAGAATTTAAAGATGTTTTGCAGAATTGTAGAGAGGGTAGAACATGGAACAAGTTTGTGCTTAATGATGGGTTTGTGTTCCGTTCTAACAAGCTATGCATTCCAGCTAGCTCTATTCGTCTTTTGTTGTTGCAGGAGGCGCATGAAGGAGGATTAATGGGACATTTTGGCGTGAAGAAGACGGAGGACGTACTTGCTACACATTTCTTTTGGCCAAAGATGAGACGGGATGTTGAGCGTTTTGTTGCTCGCTGCACTACATGTCAAAAAGCTAAGTCACGACTCAATCCTCATGGTTTATACATGCCTTTACCTGTACCTATTGTTCCGTGGGAGGACATATCCATGGACTTTGTTTTAGGCTTGCCTCGAACAAAGAACGGGAGGGATAGCATATTTGTTGTCGTGGATAGATTTTCTAAGATGGCACATTTTATACCATGTCATAAAAGCGATGATGCTGCTAATGTTGCTGATTTATTCTTTCGTGAGATTATTCGCTTACATGGTGTGCCCAATACTATTGTCTCGGATCGTGATACTAAGTTTCTTAGCCATTTTTGGAGATGCTTATGGGCTAAGTTGGGGACTAAACTACTTTTTAGTACTACTTGTCATCCCCAAACTGATGGACAAACTGAAGTAGTCAATAGGACTTTGTCTACTATGCTTAGGGTTGTTTTAAAGAGTAACTTGAAAATGTGGGAAGAATGTTTACCTCATATTGAATTTGCTTATAATCGTTCATTTCATTCTACCACTAAAATGTGCCCTTTTGAGATTGTTTATGGTTTTCTACCTCGTGCACCTATTGATTTGCTGCCTCTTCCATCTTCGGAGAAGGTTAATTTTGATGCTAAGCAACGTGTTGAATTGATATTAAAAATGCATGAGTTAACTAAAGAAAACATTGAGAAAATGAATGCTAGATACAAGCTTGCTCGTGATAAGGGTAGAAAGCATGTTGTGTTTGAACCAGGAGATCTTGTTTGGTTACATCTACGTAAAGATAGGTTTCCTGATTTGCGCAAGTCTAAGTTAATGCCACGAGCTGATGGTCCCTTTAAGGTTTTACAGAAAATTAATGATAATGCATATAAACTTGAGCTACCTGCAGATTTTGGGGTTAGTCCCACATTTAACATTGCAGATTTGAAACCTTATTTGGGAGAAGATGATGAGCTTCCGTCGAGGACGACTTCAATTCAAGAAGGGGAGGATGATGAGGACATCTCTACTAATGTTACACCCACATTTTCACCAACTACACATACTGGACCAGTTACTAGAGCACGCGCACGTCAACTAAATTATCAGGTACTTTCGTTTCTTGCGAATCCTTCTATTGTTCATGAACATATGATGCTGCCTAAATTAGATACTTTTGTTTTGCTTATGAATGAAGGACCTAGCATGGACAAGAAGGATGGTCATTGGAGCGGGATCAAGCATGGAGAAGAAGGTGCGCGCGCGGGAAAAGACAATGGAGCTTCCAGTGGTGATTATCGCACTTTGAAGCCACCATAAGTTGCGCATGAAGTCTTGGACGAAATACGCGAGATGCCACTTCATTATTTTCGTCCAAGGGCAATTATAGGTGCTGCGTCACCTTAAAATTGGGCTGGGCCCATGTAATTTCGAAATTCCACATTATAGGCTGTTTTTAGAGTCCGTATGTGTGGGGAAACCGAGTTAGGGTTGTTTTCGGACCCCACCTCCAAGGGGTCACGAAAATCCCCTCTGTTCCCCCATATATACAGCCCTTAGGGCGTCGTTTAGACTTGGGTTTTAATTAGATTTAAGTTAGCCATAGCCGCAACTTCGAGTTCTTCGTTTGTGTCGTCCGACCAGGCCAAGACCGCATTGGAACCCCAACTTCTGTTAATCTTTCATCTTATATTCGCAATATCCAGATTGCAAATTCTTAGTTCTTGCTTGTTCTTCGATTGCTTGCAGGAATTGACCTTCGTGGTCAGGTTGATCGTGCATCCGCGGGATCAATAACCTCTCGGAGTTGGTTTAGCGATTGCTAAGGCGCAACGTCTTCGCACGTTCGTAGTCGGGTCATGAAAGTCTACTCCACCAAAATCGATCTCCATCATCTCATCGAAACATCGGGACACCTTCGCCTTTATCAGAGAGGAATCTGAAGGTGATGCGGAGAAGGTGGAGACCCACCAGGCGACCACCGGTGATCTCTTCTTCTTCAACGGTTGGAAGGTCTTCGTCTGTGGCCGCAAGCTGGACAGCGGGGACTTCCTCCTGTTCCGTTATGAGGGTGAGGGCGTCTTGACGCTGAAGTGCTTCAGCATGAACGGCGACTACCTGAAGAACGGAGAGCTACCAAGAAACCGGAAGGACGCCGAGTGGGTCGTTCGTCAATCATCCATGTACCTGCTACTCGATGAGACCCTTTACCGCAGGCATCCCAACGGTGTGAAGCTACTGTGCATCCCCACAGACGAAGGCAAGAAGCCGCTCCCATTCGGACCACGAAGGAACATGCGGCGCCCACATTGGTTCCCGGGCTCTGGTCGACAAAGCTTTTGGGCAAGGGTTCTATTGGCCTACCACCTTGCACGATGCCATGGAACTTGTCAACACCTGCGACGCCTACCAATTCCACGCCAAGTGACGAGGGGGTGACCCCACGACTCTTACAAATGAGGGTACCTGGTGCGTATCAAGACAGAAGGCCCGCAGGAAGCCTTGATCGGCCCACGACTGGCCCACTCGAGGCACCGCCATAGGAGTCCTCGACGATTATGGAACCCACGTGATGTAGGGAAAGCCTAGGGTTTGGCCCAATCTTCACAATTTGGAGGTGGGGATCCACAACAACAACAAGAACAAAGGGGGTCACAAACACAATTAACACAAGAGACAAAGGGGAACAAGATCCAAATACATAAACACTCAATTCCACTCACAAATACCACACATCACAAGATCCATACACCACAAGAGGTAAGCTTGATAGTCTCCCTCTCCTTCTATGAATAGGATTGGGTTCCTCTCCTTCTATGAGTGGGGAGAGGCGGTAGGGGGAAATCTTGAGAGGATCTCAAGGAGATCTAATTCCCTAGGGGGAAGTAGGAGCTAAGCTCTCAAGTTTGTAGATAAATTCCTAGCTAACCCTGGAATGGAGGTAGGGGAAGAGTACTTGTAGTCTAGGTGCAAAATGAAGGGGTACATGGCTAACACAGCCTAGATCTGCGTCCAGAGTGGTTGTACCGGCCTGCACGACCGGTAGTACCGGTAATTCAGATTTACCGGTACAACTGGGGTGGTACCGGTCCGGTACCGTCCCTTGACAGAAGCATTTCACGTTGTCGGTCGGTAGTACCGCTCGGCCAGTAGTACTTCTCGGCCGGTAGTACCGCTCGGCCGGTAGTACCGCTCTCCCGGGCGGTATTTCTTGTCGCGCTCCAGCCAACTACTTGTCTCCACGAGCTTCAGGTGCCGGTGGGTGTTTCTAGGTACTGGCAGTACCGCCCGACCAGTAGTACCGCCCTCTAGGCCGGTAGTACCGGTCCCTGAAGGTGTGGTCTTCCTTGCTTCATGTTTCGTGCTCCCCTTCCGTTGTGGCCTCTCCTTGTCCATCTCCTTGGTACCAAATGATGCATAACATATCCGCATGAGGTAGTACCCAAGCTTCGCATGTATTGAGGTGTATTTTTTAGAGGAGCGAGTTAACCTTTGTTCCAAAGGCGCGTGCTTGTGCTCTCGTCAATGGTCCACGTGAGGGAGGAGTGTCCATGGTGATGTCGGTTGGATGCTCCGCATCACCACGACTTGGCGTCCAAGAAGGAAGATAGATTAGGAAACCATCTCTGTAAACCTAGACAGACTCCTTGTGACCCAGCCTAGTATATAAAGGCTGGGAGAGGGACGTGTACGGCATCGAATATTCAAGCAACACCTCCGGTCCCGAGCGAACTCGCCTCGGCCTCAACTTTAATCGCCTCCATCGCAGTATAGTCGAGTAGGAAGTGCTTTCTCCTGTTAGCCGACGAGTATCGCCAACCTGCACATCTCCTCTACGATCTAACCTAGGGTTCCTAACCATGGGACTTGCCGAGGTCAATCCTCGTCAATTGGCGCCGTCCGTGGGGAACACGCGGGTTGGATTAACAATCTCGGCGGTCCCTTCACGAGCAATCAGCGAGTCGACGACCGCCCCAGCATCCGGCATATGATGTGAATAGGTATGGATCCCAGATTCTATGAGGAATAGGTATGGATCCCTATCTACACCAATTCACAAATCCTAGTGCTGATCGTAATTCCAAGAAGTTCTACGGGAACACACGCGGTGGAGAACAATGGGGCAAAAGCAATTATGAAATTGAGCGCACAATATGTGTGGCGGAGTAATTAATGCTCGTGTTGCAATTGCACAAGAGAGAAAATTCTAGCAAAAGCTCAAAGTGTACGGGCACAAGATTGCTCAATCTACTAGTGCGAAGAACGTGGTAGAGAAAGGAACTCAAAGCTTCACAAAATATGTAATCAACTTTGCCTTTTCTGTCTCTTTTTGCTAGGCTTTTGCTCAACTCTTTTTCCTTTTTTTATGCTTTTTCTCTTTTCTCGTTCTCTTTTTTTTTGAATTTTCTGACTCAACGTGAAGTAAATAGCAACCCAACTCAACTTTGCACAAACCACGTGACGCACTTCAAAACCTATAGGATCAGCCCGAAGAGCAAAGATATGCTAGTCTCAATAGGAAAGTGCTACACCAAAGAAAGGCTAACTATGGCGAACAAACGGAGACACAATCTGAGGGATAAAAGACAACGAAAAACAAACTGACTCGACACAAACCAATCTAAACACGGCAAAGACACTCCGACTTGTGAGACACAAATATAGGAAAACTAAGACTCGATCAAAAACAAGTTACGCAAACTGGACGACGATCAGCAACTAAAACTTGGAAAAGATGCACTCTTGGTTATGGCAAAAACACTAAACCCTAATATTTTTGTATGGATTTTTCTGGATAGGATGAAACAAAACGATCTACGGGGGATTTGGTGGATGCTTACCGAGGAAACACTGGAAATCTGATACCAAGATGATATGGGGTGGCCCGATCTTCTCAGTAAGCGAACGGTGAATATGAGGGCGATGATAGATAACTTGTATGTAGCCGATGAACTCTCCTCGCTAGATCCCTGTTGCCAATGCGACAGCTCTCTACCCTTTGGATATTCACAACTTCACACACTTGCGCAACGTAGCCGTCGACCACGAGACGGTAATTTGCAATCTACTAATCCCCAGTGGAACAACAGATCACACAAAACTTGCAGTAGCAACACTTCAGATCGAGACGAATTGAAGTATATGATTCAAGATGAAAGCTTGGAGCTATTCTCAAGAACTAGGGTTTATCTAAACGTGGTCTAACCTAAAAACTCGTAGGGGGTCCTATATTTATAGGCTAGGGTGTCCAAACAGGGATACATGGGCCGCAACCCTTAATTCTGCGCGCAGGCATCGGGCAGGTCGGACGGTCCGACCTGTAACTCGGACAGTCCGGCCTCAGGACGGACGGTCCGACCTAAGCAGTAAATGCTACTGATGTTTGTCGTCGTAAGTCGGAAGGTCCGGCTTGATACTCGGACGGTCCGGGCTGAGGTCGGACGGTCCGACATGAAGTCCGGACGGTCCGACTTGGCCAGTAATTCCCCTGATCTTCGGAGGCATATTTCGGATGGTCCGACTTGATGTCCGGACGTCCGACCTGGTGTCTCAGACGGTCCGACTTGCAATCCGGTCGTCCGATGCCGTCAGCAATTCCTTCTTTTGCTTCATCTTCGTGCAACTCTTCTCCTCGTGCAACTTGCCCTTGTTCCTTCTCTTCCTCTTTTATAACTCCTTGGTACCTGATAACACATATATACGAGGACTTAGGCAGTATAAAATCCTCATGAAGTAAAACATCAGATTCTATGAGGAATAAGTTCACCTGTTGTTCTAGTAGCTTTGGACGAGCTCTTGTAATAGGTCCAATTCTGATTTCATTGGACTTAATCATCATTGGTTCTTCATTAGGTGTTGGAGGTGCAAGGATAGTAGGGATGTCCTCATCAAGTCGTGGGTTCACCCCCTCGTCAGTAGCCCCCGAGTGCCTGGGGGACTCGAAGAGGCGCGCAGGGACTCGAGTCCATTCTTGCGTCGTTTTTGATGTATGCACGGTTCAACCGCAGGTCGCTGGCAGTCTGGGACCATGACAAAACCTGTTTCGAGGGATGCTAAGCGGAAAGGGCCCAAGGAGTCGACTGGTCGAGCCTTGGTGAATTGCACTAGTGGCAAAAACCGCAGTAGCCCAATCAAACCCATGTCCCTCGACATGAGCTTGGAACACTGGTGTCGAGCAAAAGTCAAGCCGCTGCAGGTCTTACAGTGATCAATTGCCGCCAGTAAAGTTCGTAGCCTAGGCGCGTCCGCCCGACTTTTTCTATCATGCAAGCGCATGGAAAAGGTGGGGAGTGAAATCGCTCTGTGTCAAGTCCCATCCCGGCCGATCTGCGCAGCGGGGTCTTACCTACACGCTAAGCTTGCGTGGCATCGTGGTCCAGGAATATGTATTTTTTATTGAGGCGCGGAGCCTAATTGATAATGCATCCACTTGGAATAAACAATCAAGTGAGTTTTTTAGCAATCCTTCGCGGAGCTCGGTCGAGCGCTCAGGCGAGGAATAATGTAGAGTTGTACTTGCTCGGGAGGTCTTCGAGTGTTCGGGTACTTTAGAGTTTTGTGAGTAATCACTCAAGTATCGCCTTCGCTCTCGGGGTGAGGGAGCACCCGATACTCTGGGATCGCTCGATCTGGCGAGTGCAGGTCTGCTTATCTTCTGTCATGGTGAGGGAGCACCCGAAAACTCTTCATGTGTGCGAGTAATCACTCGAGCACGACTTTTCTTTTAGGCAAGGGAGCACCCGAAACTCTTCATGTGTGCGAGTAATCACTCGAGCACGAATTTTTCCTTTTAGGTGAGGGAGCACCCGAAACTCTAGTGGAGATGCTCCCGATGGGAGTTAAATATATTTGAAAAATGTATTTGAGTTAGTGAAAACGGTGCTTGCAGGCTGCATTTTTTGTGCTCCCATTTTAATTTACCTCTTCTTGGTAAGGATAATGATCTCTTTGCTGGAGGACCATCAAAGATGCTCTGTCTGCGAACCGTCATGTCTTCATGACCGGTCATAATGATGGCTGTTGGTGGTGTGCTGCAGCCGCCTGTTGAGTTATCGATGTGCGTATTGAAAACGCGCGAGATTTGACGCGTCCAGCGCACAGTGCCACACATGTGAAGGCATCTTTGTCTCGGAATTCGAATCGCCCGGCATGCTTGGTCTTTGAATTTATTGTTGCCGCCGCCTGGGCTTCTGCGTGCCCTTGGGGTTCTGCTATAAATAAGCCCCTTTTCTTCATCTGGCAGTAGTGTTCGTCTTCTACCTCTCTAGCTCCTCTTCTTCCTCTTCTCATGGGACCAAAACGTGGTGCAGGTATGAATAGACGTGGCCGGGTTTGCCGTGGTCGCGGTGGTCGTACTCCGCGCTCTTCTCGCGGTGGCAGTCGTGGTGCACCGTCGATGCCTTCCTCCTCTTCCTCGGAGGAAGGATTTTGGCGCTATAATTTCCTCCTGCGCGTCCGTGGCCGGAACTCCGCTCATATTCTGCTTCCTTCTGCATTTTCTGCCCTTGTTTCTGAGCGCAGTCTTGATGGCTTGCTACTTCGTCTTTAGGGGTGCGCTCGATCTCCTTCTTATGTTAAGTTGGAGATCGATAGTTCCCGCTTGATTTTCCTTGGCTTTGGCTAGAGATTGTTTGCTCGATGCTTGAACTTGCGTGATGGTGACACTCTATGTTGCCGTTTTGATGGCGAAGACACTCTTACCATCTGCGCCTTTGACCCGAGCGGCAACCGCATGGATCCGTATTTGCCAGAGACAAGCAGCGATGGTTCTGGCAGGTCGAAGAGTCCTTCGCCTGAGTCTTCAACTGCTTCCTCCTCCGGCGACTCTTCGGGTGCTGATGTTGAGCCGTCTTCAACTGCTTCCTCCTCCGGCTCTGAAGAGGACTCCGGCGTCAAGCCGCCGATCAAGCGGGCGCGCCAGGCGACCTTGTAGAACTGGGGGCAGCAACGTCATCTTTGCCGGCAGCTCGGGTGGAGCTAGAGAAGAAGCTGGTGGAGCAGGAGAAGAAGCTGGTGGAGCATCATCCTCGGTGCTCCGCAAATAAGTTGAGCTTCACTTTTTGTTATGTCATTGACATCATGAGCTGGCTGCTTCGAGTCCTCCTTTGTCTGTGATGATGCTCGTTGTCCTAGTGCCAATTATCTCAGCATGGGCACACATGTAGAAGTCATAATTCCTTGGGTGGTTGATGTTGTAGGCGTATTGGCTGCTTGTGTCTTTTGTAACTAGGTTAGTTCTCCGTGTAATGAGGATTGTCTTCGAGTAATCAGAGTTGCCTTCTATCCTATGTACTTTGAATCTTTTTTGTACTGAGAATGTTCTTCGGGTCTTTGTGATGCGAACTGTGCTTGAGCCTTTACAATGGAATTTGTCTTTGAATCCTTTGCAACCGAAAACTGTGTTCGAGTCCTTTGCGTTCGAGATCTGTCTTCGAGTCCATCAAAACTTTGCACCGTGGGTTCTATCGGGTGCGCGACAGCGCTCCTGATGGGAGTATCCCCCGAGGCTACGTTTGGGTCGGAGAGTCGAACGTAAGCTGAGATCTGTTCCCTTTGTAGTTCTTCCATTATTTTATGTCTTTTATCGGGTGCGCGGCAGCGCTCCCGATGGGAGTAGCCCCCGAGTCTTTGGGTGATCGTTGGCGATCAAGTGAAGACTAAAGAATTGTCTGCGCCCTGCGTTCCGTCTATATTTCTTCAGAGTGCTTTGTGTTCCATCTAATTGTGGCCATGTCTTCCGAACCATTTTTCAGCAGGTGGGGCCTGTCGGGGTTTTTTTGCTTGGGCTCCTTAAGTTTTGGACTTCGTGAGCGTTTCTCGGGGGGAGGTGGTGCTCGAGCCCCCGAGTGCTTTGATGTAAAGATCGTGTGGGCGACGATAGCGTCTCTCGGGGGGAGTTTGTACTCGAGCCCCCGAGTGCTTTGATGTAAAGATCGCGTGAGCGACGATAGCGTCTCTCGGGGGGAGTTTTGTACTCGAGCCCTCGAGTGCTTTGATGTAAGGATCGCGTGAGCGATGATAGCGTCTCTCGGGGGGAGTTTTGTACTCGAACCCCCGAGTGCTTTGATGTAAGGATCGCGTGAGCGACGATAGCGTCTCTCGGGGGGGGTTTTGTACTCGAGCCCCCGAGTGCTTTGAGGTTTGTAGTATTTGGGCCACATCATTTTATTGCGTCAAAGGGTTACATTAGCTGCCAGTTGAGCCTGATTGGTGGATGCTATGGGTAGAACAGGCGTAGGTTCGCCACGTTCCATGGATTTCCCACGTCCTCGTCAGTCTTCGGGTTCTTCAGTCTATAGGCGCCTCCTCCTATGACTTCCGAGATTATGAACGATCCTTCCCATTGGGGGGCAAGCTTCCGAATTTGAGGTCGTGTGGTAGCACTGCCTCCGACCCGTAAACCATGAAGAAAGGTGTGTACTGGGTTCCGGTATTTGTGGTGGTACGCAGGCTCCAAAGTACTACCGGGAGTTCTTCTATCTAGTTACATGCGTCTTGCTCGAGTGGTGCAAGGAGCCGCTTTTTGAGTCCTCGGTGTAAGGCCCCCGATGCGGTGCTAACTCGAGTTAGTCGCTTTCGCGTCCCGCTCAAGTTAGTAGCGCATAAAAGGACACCGACTCACGGCACTCGCACTCGTGTCGCTGCCGGATTCTCGACAACAGATATAAGAACAATGAACTTTATACTAAGACATAAATATATAGAGTCCAGGGCATACATCGCCACTGGTATTTATTACATCATCTCAAAGGTCCATGGACCCAATAGTACATCATGCAACAAGCGGAAAACAATCACGACCGAGTACAGTCAAAATCCAAATGGCCCTAGAGAGGGCTGCACATAAATAGTACACCCACGGATCGTCGGAGCCCAACTATAGGATCTACTGAACGAAGTCATCCTCATCGTCATCCTCCGGGGGCACCTCCATGAAGTATCGTCCGGTGCTCGGGTCGAGGTAGTAGTCAACTGCAGCGGCCGATCAGGCAAAACAGTAAAAGCACAAAAGGTAACCAGGGGTGAGATTATATCATTACAGGATAACTAACTTCCTACGTTAAGGCAAGGTAAAGGTAAAGGTTGTAGACGCACTAGCATATATGGTGGCTATCATTCTAATAGAATAGGTGTAAGATCCAAGATTTGCACGTGACATCGTGTAATAGGTCTGCTATCCACCTACTTACGTCAATCATAACACAACCTGGATCTTCTCTCGGTCCCCCTGGACGAAGAAAAGCAACCAAGGCACTCACACGGTAGGCAAGTTTTAATTATGATTCAAATTGATGTTATTCTATGAACAAGGAGTAGGTCTCAAGTCGTCCATAACCGTGGACGCGGCTTTTCGAAAAGATTTAACCCTGCAGGGGTGTACCAACTGCCCATCATAGGCTTCGCATGTACGCCCGGTTTCCACTTGGCTAGGTAAGTGCCTGAAACTCCGGAACGTCAGAGTCCCTCTAATTAACAACGCACAATTCCGGGTGGCCCCCGGTGAGTCGACACCCAACTCAAAAGCCGACCGCGCTCTCGAATCGGTCTCCACCGTATGACTCCAGGTTTGGATTGCCGGTTAATCTCATGTGAGACCGGGTCCTCAGCCGGTCAAGGTGGGCCAGCCAAGGAACAAGTCCTCCTGGCCCAAGGTGGTTGTAAACAACTGGGGTACCACCAGCACACACATGTTTGCAAATAGTAAATCAGCTCGGGCCACCACTAGAACTATTTGGAGCTAGGTAGGTAAGACAAGGGGGGCCCATAGAACCCCACACACGATTAGGCATGCTCGTCAAGAAACACAATACCCGGAACTCGGGACCTAGGTGACTCAAATGGAACAAAACACCTGGCGGGAACAGCCTGGTCTCCCATCTTTCGTCAAGTATAGTTAACATCATAATAATAATAAATATCAACCAACTTCTTTAATAACATGATATCCCAACCATAGCATAGGGTAAGCAGCAAGTTTTCCTACTCATACTAAGCAGTACCTAAGCAGCGGTAACTTAGCAATACAATGTTTTGCTGGGATGTGGGGGATCATGGCTGTTTGGTTTTGATTCTGGCATAAGCAAGGTGGATAGGATCAAACAATCGTTCTAGACTACAGCTAGGCAGGTAGGCAGAGAGTTATAAAGTAATGGTATGAATCTTCCCCTTGCCTGGGTAATCGATCGACGGAGCAGGCGTAGTAGGGTCCTCGGGCTCGGTGTCGGAAATCTCCACGTAAGTCTCCTCGGCAGCCTCAGGTGCTAACGTAAGGTACCGGCAAGGAAAGCACACAAGTAAACCTCGGAACCAACAATGCTCAAGCATGGATGAGATGGTCAATTTAAAGACATGGTGTGACCCTATCTAGTCAAAATTAAATAGAGGTGTTGACGACACGTCAACAAACTCCATATGCAATCATTTATATTTTTATGGCTTTGGTCATAGCCTTAATTTTGGTGTAAATAGCATAGCAACATGGCATGGCATGAACAACAAAACAAGTTATCAAAGTAACGCATCGTAAAAAAATAAACTAACGATTCCTGAGACTGAAATGTGTCAACGGGAGGTGACACCCGGAGAAGTATCAAGGAAGGAAAACAGAAAGCAAGTCACTCTCATATGAAAAGAAACATGGTCATGACATTGCACGGGAAGGGAAACAGGATTGAAAGAACTTGGATTGCCAAGTTGATTACCATGTGACAACATGGAAAAATGTGGGTCATGTCAATTGGGTGGACCAACAAAGTGGATACCCAAGTCATGAACCCCAGGAAGGATGATGTGCAAGGTGGTGCATTTGCATGGCTCAACCCCAATTTGTATTTCTCATAACACAAAGTGGTCAACACCCCTTAGCCATCACTCAAAAATTCTGCCCCACTCAAATGGCATGGCCACCATGAGGCAAGAGCAAAGGATTGCAAGCAATTAAAAATGGTGGCACACATATGGGAAAGCCCATGCATGCTCCATTTGTGTGATGATCCAACATAGAAAAATAATGTCACCACCATACCCCTTGAATTTTTTCTACCCCAAAAGCATGTATAACATGCCAACAAAAGATTTAGGGGTCAAAACTACATGGAGAAGTATTATTTGATAAAAGAAAATAAAAAGAAGAAAAGAACAACAGAGAGAAAAAATAAAAAGGAGGACTCGGCCTCCTGGCCTGGAACACCCCAATGGGCCGAGCCCATCCCTCCAACCTGGGCAAAAAAAGAGAAGAAAACAGGGGGCAAAATGCACCCCAGGGGACTCGAACCCCTGTTCCTCAGGGTGAAACCACAGAGCTCCACCACTCGGCCACGACTAGGAACTCGACAAAGCATAGCACAAAGGGTAGCTAAGCTAGAAGTGAGGGCGGCATGCATTGAAACTGAATTTTCAGTCTGAACCTGAACCAAACTCGCTTGCGGCAAACAGAGGGAAAGAAAAGGGGGCGCCTTGCTCTGCCAGGGAGTGATCCCGAGACCCATGGTCTCGATGCAGGGCTCCAACCACTCGAGCGACGACTAGGCGCTCATATGCCCCGCAGATCGAAGGAAAGAACTAGGGGCGCGATCCGAAGAAAAGGCAGCGGCTTGCACTGCCGGACTGGAAAAAATTCAGTTTGCAGCCGCTGCACGCGGAGCAACTCCGGCGTCCCTCACCTCGGCCACGGCTCACCGGCTTCTCACCGGCGCACCCCCATCCGTAGCCGGGACCGCCAGGGTTCCATTTTTCCGCTAAGCTCGCCTCGCCGCGCTACCTACGAAGACTACTCCTACTCGGAAGATCACGGCGGCAAACACCTACCGTGGGGAAACAGAGAAAGGGGGCGGGAGAAACGTGCTCACAACGAGGCGGCTGGAGTCGGACGGGCTCGAGGGAGATGGTCGCCGGCGTCCTTGACGATTGCGATCCGCGCGGGGTAAAGCTTCAGGCCATGGACCTCATGTCCATGGCGTCTTCAGGATAAAACGGGGAGGAACGAGAAGAAGATGGGAGAAGGAGGTGGCGGCGCTGGGAGGAGGAAGAGGGGCTAGGGTTCGAGGAAGGCCGCAGCTTAAAAGGGGGAAAGGAGAGGATGGAGGAGGGCTACGCGCCAAGCTCCTCTTCTCTGCTTCTGACGAGAGAGAGGGGAAAAGGACAGGGGGTGGGGGATGACATGCGGGCCCGGGAGAAAAAGGCGAGGGAGAGAAGAGAGAAAAACAGAGAAAGGGGGGATGTCTCGGCTGGGCCAATTCGAAGAGGATCAAGTTGGGCCAGAGCCCAACGTTCCTCTCTGCCCCCTTTCTAAAAAAAATCAAAAGAAAATTTATATTCTTAAAAAAAACAGAAACCTGTTGAAATTTTTCCAGAGCAATTAAAAAGGGATAAAATCATAAGAAAATATGTTTTATCATCCTTTTAATTTTCTTGATTTTATAAAAATGGTTCAACCATTTTTGGAGCAAGTGGAAATTGAACCTTTTGAATTTGAATTCAAATGTTTTCCCCTTTGCTTCCCTATTTTCCAGAGGGTGAAAAATAGTTATAAAATCATGAAAAATTCCTTAAACTCCAAAGTATTGGCTTAGCAAGGTTTGGAGCCCACTGAACACACATGCATTGCAAACACACCACCATTCCACCCTTGGCATTGATCAAAATTCATACAAAATGAAAAGGCAAGTTGGGTTCACTTCTCACCACCACCATGACCACATGGAAAGTTACACCTTACATGACCACAACTTGGAATGCAAAAGAGGGGGAAAGTCACAAGTACATGGTGATCATATTGATGCCACTCCTGGGCTGTCACACTCGGCATACTAGGCCATTTGCTTTTTCCACCTGGCCGTTAGACTGCGGGTGCGCGACTGATGCGTAGTTGATTTTTATGCCCAGTTCTTGGCATAAGTTCTGAAATTCAGCCGATGTGAAGTTCGTGCCGTTGTCCGTGTGGCACCCCGAACCTGAAGATGATTGATTTGATAAAGTTCACTGCCGTGAGGGTTGTGGAACTGGTGATGGGTACTGCTTCGATCCACTTGGTGAACTTGTTGACTGCTACTAGTAGGTGTGCTCTTCCTCCTTTTGATGACTTCTTGAGTGGGCCTACCATGTCGTGTCCCCAGGTGGCGAACGGCCATGATAGTGGTATGGTTTTGAGTTCTGAGGCTGGAGCGTGTGGCCTGCTGGCGAATTTTTGACAGGCAATGCAACGCCGCACGATGTCCTATGCGTTTTTCATCGCGGTGGGCCAATAAAACCCTGCTCGAAACGCTTTGGACACGAGTACTCAACTGCTTGCGTGGTGCCCGCAGGTGCCCTCGTGGATTTCGAGCAGTAGGGCTTTGTCGTCTATTTCGTCGATGTACTTCTGGAGTATCTGGGTGATGATGCGCTTGTATAGCTGTCTGTTGATCACTGTGAAAGATTTGGATCGCCGACTGACGCGTCTGGCTTCTGCGACGTCCTGTGGTAGGGTGCTGTCGATTAGGAATCTGAGAAGCGGCTCTCTCCAAGATGGGTCTTCGGGTGCAGCTGGCTCTAGCTCCTCGACTGCATTGTTGGCTTCTCCATTAGCGATTGGGTTTTCGGCTGCCACTTGCGCTAGTTCTCCTGTGTTGTCTTCCTCTGTGTCTGCTTCTCGTCCGAGTTCTTTGATTGTGACGATGATCCCGTCTATGTAGGCCAGGATGTTTCCACCAATCTGGTTTCTCAAGTATGCTTGTGTCATTTGCTGGTATACTGTTCCTGCGTTGCTTATGCCGAAAGGAATTTTAGGGTGGCAGGATGTGCCGCTAGGGATGACGGTCAAGGCGTGCTCTTCGTCTTCTTCCTTTACCCTGATTTGATTGTACCCTGAGTGGTCGTCGAGGAACGGTAGTAGATCGCATCCTGCTGTTGAGTCGATTATCTGATCGATCCTTGGCAGGGGAAAGTGATCCTTTGGGCAGTGTTTGTTGACTGGCCCATAGTCGACGCACATTCGCAGTACGTCTGTGTCTTTCTTGGGGACCAGCATGGGGTTGGCGACCCAAGTGGATTTCTTCGTCTCTTTGATAAATTGGGTGTCGAGTAGTCGGTTGACTTCCTCCCCGATTGCTCTGCGCTTGGGTTCTGAGAATCTTCGTAGTGCCTGCTTCACTGGCTTGGTGTTTGGCTTGATGCGCAGCGCGTGTTCCGCGAGCTCGCCCGGTACTCTTGGCATGTTGGCTGGGCACCAGGCAAAGATTTCCCATTCTTCGCGGAGGAAAGCGATGAGGGCAGTCGCTTGCTCTTCCGGGAGATGGGCGTACACGCGGACTGTTTTTTCTGGGTCCGTCGGGTGCACCTGGTGGGTGATCATGTCGCTGTCGATCCTGAAGTCCCGCCAGTACTCTTTTGTCTCGCTTCTGCTTGCTAGCGGAAAGATGCTTTTGTCTGTCGCGGTGGCTATTTCTGTGAGTTCTTGCTCGGCTCCGAAGGTGTCGGAGACTTTGTGGAAATCGCGATCGCACTTGTCTGATTCGGTGAAGCTCCCGTTGACTGTAATGACGCCCGCGGATCCTGGCATCTTGAGTTGGAGGTAGGCGTAATGCGGAATTGCCATGAACTGCGCGAATGTTGGACGTCCCAATATGGCGTGGTATTGCGACTGCCAATCGAGTACTTAGAACTCGAGGGTGTGTCTTGCGAAATTGTGTCTGGTGCCAAAGACAACTTCGATCTCGATTACTCCGAGGGAAGTGGCCGCCACTCCTGGTACTACTCCGCATACCATGGTGCTTGATTTCTTCCATACTGATCGTGGGATCAACATCTTGCGTATCGTGCTGACGAAGATTATGTTCATGTTGCTGCCTCCGTCCATGAAGATTCTGTCTATGTCGTAGTGATGAGGACATCTCTACTAATGTTACACCCACATCTTCACCAACTACACATACTGGACCAGTTACTAGAGCACGCGCACGTCAACTAAATTATCAGGTACTTTCGTTTCTTGCGAATCCTTCTATTGTTCATGAACATATGATGCTGCCTAAATTAGATACTTTTGTTTTGCTTATGAACGAAGGACCTAGCATGGACAAGAAGGATGGTCATTGGAGCGGGATCAAGCATGGAGAAGAAGGTGCGCGCGCGGGAAAGGACAATGGAGCTTCCAGTGGTGATTATCGCACTTTGAAGCCACCATAAGTTGCGCATGAAGTCTTGGACGAAATACGCGAGATGCCACTTCATTATTTTCGTCCAAGGGCAATTATAGGTGCTGCGTCACCTTAAAATTGGGCTGGGCCCATGTAATTTCGAAATACCACATTATGGCTGTTTTTAGAGTCCGTATGTGTGGGGAAACCGAGTTAGGGTTGTTTTCGGACCCCACCTCCAAGGGGTCACGAAAATCCCCTCTGTTCCCCCATATATACAGCCCTTAGGGCGTCGTTTAGACTTGGGTTTTAATTAGATTTAAGTTAGCCATAGCCGCAACTTCGAGTTCTTCGTTTGTGTCGTCCGACCAGGCCAAGACCGCATTGGAACCCCAACTTCTGTTAATCTTTCATCTTATATTCGCAATATCCAGATTGCAATTCTTAGTTCTTGCTTGTTCTTCGATTGCTTGCAGGAATTGACCTTCGTGGTCAGGTTGATCGTGCATCCGCGGGATCAATAACCTCTCGGAGTTGGTTTAGCGATTGCTAAGGCGCAACGTCTTCGCGCGTTCGTAGTCGGGTCGTGAAAGTCGACTCCACCAGAAATCGATCTCCATCATCTCATCGAAACATCGGGACACCTTCGCCTCTATCACGTAGCCTCCAATTTGAGCGTCGAGTAACAGGGGCGCGTGTCCCGGCCTTGGGACTACGGGCGGGTGACCGCTCTGGGAGAATGTGATGCTGGTTTCTGCGTTGTGTAGCCGGTAGACTTCGACTGCGTTTAGGTTCTCGGCTGCTCTGGCTTGCAGGGTGTAGGCATCCTGTTGGGCTTGCGATACCCGACCCTCTTGGATCGTGTACACCTGTCCTTGAGTCGGCGACTGCTCGGTTCGTCGGGTGCGCTTGGCTTCTCGCTGTTCCTTGAGGCTGTCGGCGAGTTCGTAGAACAGGCGGCAGTCTCCCAGGGTGTGGCTCGATCTGATGTTTCCCCAGTTATCTTCGAAGCAGTGGATCGTGCAGGTCCTTCTAGTTGTTCCCTGACCGTGAGCTTGTTGGATCCGTCATGTCGTTTCCTCCTTGAGATTCGGAAGAACAGCGCGTGGTCCGCTGGGTATTCGTGAACTCGCGGGTCGATTTCGATCCCCTCGCTTAGATTCTGGTTCCTTATGAGATTGGTGAATTCGTCTGGCCTTCGATCTGGGTCGTAGTATTCGCCGGTCTGAGTCTCAGAGTCGTTGTCCTGGCGGGCGGTGGCTGTCCGCACGGCGGCCGGTCGTCGAGTGGTCGACGATCGCGTGGCTGTGTAGTTCAACTCGTCGAGTGGAGTCGCTTCGTAGTATCCTAGTATCTGTCTTCTGGGTCGTCGACTTCTTCCTCGTTGGCGATGGTCTTGGCGATCACTGATCTCGAGCTCGGAGTCGATGTCTTGTTGCGCGGAGGGTGCCTGGGTGGCGGTGGGACGTCGAGTGATCGGCGGGTTCTCTGATTCGTGCTGCAGCTCGTCGATCGGGATCTCCATGTGGAACCCTCGCGCCTTTCTTTTGGGTCGTCGAGTTCTCTTTCGCTGGCGGTGGGCTCGATTGCCGCCGTAGTATTGGTCTTGGCATGGCTGCAGGCTGAGCGATCTCGCTGGGACGGCAGAGATGTTTGCCGTGATCTTGAATTCTTCGGGTGGATTGCATCTGGTTCTTGCTCTTGAGTTGCGGCTTGCTGGAGAAGGAACCGCCGAGATCGTAATTCCAACCTGTGTAATTCCCACAGACGGCGCCAATTGACGGGGATGTGCCCCGGCAAATCCCATGGTCAGGGACCCTGGGTTAGTCATGAGAGGCACAGGTTGGACGATAGCTCGTCGGCTAACAGGAGGATACGTTCCTGCTCGATTTTATTGATTGGAGATGGCGATTACAGGTAAGCCAAGGCTAGTGCGCACAAGGCTAGGGTTACAGATTGTGTATTGGATGATCTCGACGTCTCCCCTCCTAGCCCTTATATACTAGGCTAGGTCTCGGGGAGTCCGTCTGGGATTACAGATGAGGTTTCCTAATCATGATCTTGTTACGTACGGCAAGTTTGCACCTTCCTTATGAGTTGCGGACTCCTAATTCGGTGCCACTAGTGGTCCAAGGCTGGGCCCAGGCGACATCTTTGTGGGCCTCCTGTCTTCGGGTACACCGGGTAAGCTCATCCATAGGATTCGTGGGGTCACCCCCTCGTCAGAGATGGAAGAAGAAGACAAACGAGATGTCAACGGAACTCGAAGAAAATCTCATGCACTCAAGGCCAAAGCTTCACATCATTCGTCTCCTGAAGCTAGTTCTGAATCTGGAAGTGCCTCAGATGACCCCAAGAATATTGGAAAAGATCTGGCACTGATAATGAAAAGATTCAACCGCTTCAAGAGAAGGAATTCCTCTACACCGAAGAAAAACTACTCCTCCAGACATTCGATCAATTCATCACAGCATCGATCATCATCCAGAAACTCTTCAGCAAAATATAACTGCTGCTACAAGTGAAAAAAGCCAGGTCACTTCATTGCGGATTGTCCTCTCTGGGAAATTGAACATAGGTCAAAGCATTCTCACAACAAATCTTCGAGCAAGTCACACAGATCGAGCAAAAACTATGTGTCGAAGAGATATGATTCAAAGTCTAGAAAAGACAAGAAAGATGGTTCCAATGATGACAAGAAGAAGAAGTATCACAAACATCGAGAGAGTTTTTCCTTGAAATCACATTCCTCTCGACGCAAGAATTCTCACCGTGCCAAAGCCTATCTGGGTAAAGAGATGAACTCTGAAGATGAAGCCTCCGATTCCGAAGCTGAATCAAAATCAAGATCTGGTTTTGGTTCTGAATCTGATGGAGTTGCTGGTCTAGCATTTGCTTCGAGCATGACTTCAAGTTCATTCTTCACCAACCAAAGCAGTGAAGATGAATCTCCAGCTTACTGCTTCATGGCCAAGGCTAAGGTATCCTCTTCTAAGAATTCCTACGATACTTCTGATGTATCTTCTTATGAAAGTCACTCTAGGATAAGCTATGCCAAACTTGCCAAAATTGCTTCTATCCAATAAGATGAACTAGATTCTCTAAGTGAAACTATTCAAAAATCTGAGACTTTGTTGATCGATGAGATTGAGAAAGGTCAAACTTTGACAAATGAGCATGCTGCTCTGAAAGAAAAGTATGATGAACTTTCCTCTCGGCATGATCTTCTCTCAGTGGACTACGAGAAGCTCACCTATGAATTCCTTCAAATGAAAATGGCTCTCGAGAAACTAAGAGAGGCTCATGAAGAGTTGGAAATTTCAATCTCACGCTCATGGCTCAATAGGGCTCAGAAGCTAAAAATGAAACTACTTCACCTTGCTTGACATGTTTGGAACGAAGTAAAATTGAGTCTATTTCTGAGAAATCGAAAGGAAAGCAACCCATTGTCATTGATGATGCTAACCCCTCGAACAAGGAAACTATTACCGAGGAACTCCTCAGGTTGAAAGATTTATTTGAAACAAGCATGTTCAAAAGTGTTCAGGGACACCAGTATCTGTGGGATATCCTAAAGAAGGCACTTCTTCATAGGAATCCTCGAAAGCAAGGAGTTGGTTTCGAAAGGAAACTCAACCCTAATGGCACCTACTGGGAGCCCGAGCAGTATCCTAAAACTGTCTGGGTTCTGGCGAAAGAAAATCCCATTGATATTGCTAACCTTTCAGGCTTCAACTGCAAAATTGATAAGGCTATTGTTGATGAATCACTTGATTCAGACTACAAGGTTGTCAAAGATCAGGAAGAAAAGGTGTCTGCGGAATTCGTTGGTACTCCTCCAAAGAATGGTTTCTATAAGCGACAGATTTGGGTTCGCAAATCTCTCGTAGAAAAACTGCCCCCTAACCATTCTATGCAGGGAAAATCTTCGGTACCACCAAAACACTACTATTCTCTCGAGGATAGAAATGAACCCTTGGTGCCTGCTTCAAATGTTCCCTAGAAGGAATACTATCGAGTTGATAGAAACGTCTATCGTCATCGTGACAATAACGACAAAATTACCTTTACCTACCAGTACTCTAACCCATCATCGAGGAATTATGTTTATGGTGTGCTTGATGGTCCCCCTCGCCAATATGATCATGTTCGCTATAATACCGCAGCTTCATCTAGCACTTCCATGCCTTCTCAGTCACCTGCTCGTTTGTGGGTGGTTAAGAAGAACTAATTCTTCGGCAGGGCTATGTCTCCGGTGGATCCGAATGGTTCATGGATAGTGGTTGTACAAATCATATGACCGGAGACAAAGATTTGTTCACCGAAGACAAACTTACTGAATCCTCTCAGAGATATATTACCTTCGGTGACAACAACAAAGGAAAAGTACTTGGTTTGGGTAAGGTTGCTATATCGAAGGATAAGCATATTGACAAGGTTATGCTTGTTCAACTCTAGGATATAATCTCATGTCTATCTCAAAACCTTGTGATATGGGTATGCTTGTACTATTTTCTGCTTCTTGTTATGTTGTATTTTCACAGGATGGTTATTCCTTCGTGTTTGAAGGATATCGCAAAGGTGATCTTTATATTGTCGATTTCTCTTTAGGACCTGCAATGTCCACATGCTTAATGGCTAAAGCCACATCTGGTTGGTTATGGCATCGAAGGCTCGGTCATGTAGGGATGAAAAATCTTAAAACCCTTATCTCGAAGAAGAATATCGTTGGTATTGATAATGTGAAATTCAATAAAGATTGTCTATGCAGTGCCTGTGAAGCCGGAAAGATTGCCAAGAAACATCACTCAGCAAAAACTATCATGACTACTACTCGTCCTCTTGAATTACTTCATATGGATCTATTCGGTCCTCAAAATTATGCCATTCTTGGAGGTAACAAGTATGGTCTGGTTATTATTGATGATTTCTCTCGATATACTTGGGTTTTCTTTCTAGATGACAATAGTAAGGTTGTTGAAATTTTCAAAACTTTCGCAAAGAGAGCTCAGACTGAATATGAATTATCTCTCACGCATATCAGAAGTGATAATGGTACAGAATTCAAAAATACTCATATCGAAGAATTTCTTGATGAATATGGCTTTACTCATGAATTCTCAGCTGCTTATACACCGCAACAGAATCGTGTGGTCGAGAGAAAGAATCGAACTCTTATTGAAATGGACAGAACAATGCTGCTGTATACAAGACTCCTATCAGGTTCTGGGCCGAAGCAATTAACACTGCATGTCATATCACCAACAAGGTTTATCTGCACAAATTTCTGAAGAAAACTTCACATGAGGTTATCACTGGTAAAAATCCAAATGTTTCATATCTCAGGGTTTTTAGTGCTCCATGTTATATCAGAGATATGAATCACAGCTCAAAGTTTGCCCCAAAGTCACACGAAGGTTTTCTTCTAGGTTATGGTTCGAATTCTCACACTTACAGAGTTTACAACTCTCATCTTGGCAAAGTTATAGAAATTGTAAATGTTCGATTTGATGAAACTAACGGCTCTCAAAAGGAGCAATTACCTCTTAACCTGGATGAACCACCTTTGGATGAAGTTATCAGGTACATGGCTATTGGAGATATTCGACCTGTCGAAGGAAATGCACATCAAGCCAACAAGGATGATGATGGTCCAATGTTCCCACACACAGCTCGGGGCGCTGGAGATCAACATCCTGAAGTCGATGATGTACAGGTCGAAGGAGAACGCATAAACGAAGAAAATTCTCAACCCGAAGGTCAAGCTGAACCCGAAGGAAATGATCCCGAAGGACAAGCTGATCCTGAAGGCCAAGCTGATCAAGAAGAACAACCGGATCCTCAAGCTGTTGAAGGAGCTCTATCACGTGTTCAAAGAAGAGTGGATGTCGACTCAATACTCGAAGAGATTCGTCTACCAGGTCGTCCTACCACTCTTCCTCGCACTCGTTTAGCTAACTTCTGTGGAAATTTCTCGTTTGTATCCATGCTAGAACAGTCAAAATTCGATGAAGCCATGAAGGAATCAGACTGGATGACTGCAATGCTCGAAGAACTTAACCAGTTCGAGAGAAATAAAGTCTGGTCTCTTGTCGATAGACCTGATCCCAAGAAGCATAATATCATTGGTACGAAGTGGATTTTTCGAAACAAGCAAGATGAAGATGGCATTGTTATAAGGAATAAAGCTCGACTAGTTGCACAAGGATACACCCAAATCGAAGGTATTGATTTTGGTGAGACTTATGCTCCAGTTGCTCGACTTGAATCCATTCGTGTCATGCTTGCTTTTGCCAATTACATTGGTATATTGCTATATCAAATGGATGTCAAAAGTGCATTTCTTAACGGTTCAATCGAAGAAGAAGTATATGTTATGCAGCCACCAGGTTTTGAAGACCCGAAGAATCCTGATAAGGTGTACAGGTTGCACAAGGCCCTATATGGGTTAAAGCAAGCACCTCATGCTTGGTATGAAACACTAAAGGATTTCGTTCTGAAGAAGGGCTTCAAACCAGGAACAACTGACCCGACTCTTTTTACTCGTGCATACAAAGATGATCTCTTTGTGTATCAAATTTATGTCGATGATATTATTTTTGGCTGCACTAACCCTGATATCAGCGAAGAATTTCCTCGTATGATGTCGAAGAAGTATGAAATGTCTATGATGGGTGAATTGAAGTTCTTTCTCGGACTTCAAATCCTTCAACAGAAGAATGGGACATTTATCTCTCAAGAGAAGTATCTCAGAGATTGCCTGAAGAAGTTTGATCTTGTCAATTGCAAAACTATCAAGACTCCAATGCCTACGAATGTTCATTTAGATGCAGATGAGAAGGGCAAAACTTTCGATCAGAAGAAATATCGCTCGATGATCGGTTCGATTCTTTACCTTTGTGCATCTAGACCTGACATTATGCTATCAGTTTGTATGTGTGCTCGTTTTTAGGCAAACCCGAAAGAATCACATCATATTGTTGTCAAGCGAATTCTTCGATATCTGGCTCATACACCTACTTTGGGACTATGGTATCCCAAAGGTGCCCAGTTCGATCTCGTCGGATACTCTGATTCTGGCTGGGCTGGTGATCGAGTAGACAGGAAATCTACCTCAAGCACATGTCATTTTCTCGGTAGATCTCTTGTCTGTTGGGCTTCGAAGAAACAGAATTGTGTATCTATTTCTACGGCTGAAACTGAGTATATTGCTGGTGGTTCATGCTGCACTCAAATTCTGTGGCTCAAGCAAACGCTGAAAGATTATGGTATTCTTGTGAAGAAAATTCTATTGCTATGTGATAACGAGAGTGCTATCAAAATTGACCATAATCCAGTGCAACACTCTCGAATGAAGCATATTGATATTTGCCATCATTATCTTCGAGATCACGTTCAGCGAGAAGATATTGTTATCAGCCATGTTCGCACCGAAGATCAATTGGTTGATATCTTTACGAAGCCCCTGGATGAGAAAAGGTTTTGTGCACTAAGGTGTGAGTTGAACATATTGGAGTCACGCAATGTGCATTAAGACTATAACTATCGACACTATGTATTATATGTTTTTTTTAATAATTTACTTTCATTCGTCTTCTATCGTGTTTCTTTTCCGTTTGTTTTTGTTTGTTTGGTGTTCTCCTATACACTTATCACTCCGAGTTTGCTTATCCGTGTTTTTCTCTCGGATTGATTAAGTATCAGACCCTGTTTTCCCTCTATGTTATCCCTACCCCATCTCTGCTTTTCTCTCGTGAACATGTATATTTGTACTCGATTAAGATTCCCTTCGAATGTCAATGATTCCGAAGAAATATCTATCGAACTTTTATCTACTTTTATACTCGATGTTCAATGAGTTTGGTCCCGGACGTGGAGCAACTTTCTTTCAGTTCGTTGGGATTTTCCCGCGATTACCGCCACAAAATCCGTCCGTTGAATTCGGAGAGACGCGGAATTTGCGCCGTTGGATCGGATTTGACAGTTACGTCAGACCCCACCTCTATAAATACCGATCCACCCCCACCGGCGCAGATCTCGCATTCCCTCGACTTCATCACTCCGCTCTCGAGCTCTCGCGCGTCGCCGTGTTGTTCGTCGCCGGCAATTCCCTCGCCGCTTTTCTGCCGGAAGGAAGTCGCCGGAGACCTTCCCGTCGACGAGGATCTTCACCCGCGCAGCCGTAACCGCCGTACATCACCAAGTTAGGGTATGCACGGCTCTCGACTCGATTCCGATCTCTTCTGTTCATCGAGCTCCAGATTTGTTCTTGATTTTCTTTTGTTTTTCTTAGGTCTGTTTGATCCGTTTGGATTGTTGATCTTTGGGAAATCAGTCTCTAGAGTTCTCTGTCGATTCCCATCTGACCTAGGTAAGAAATCCCTCGAATTTTTTCACTTAGGCAAATCCCACATATGCATATCGATAGATTTACACTTGTGCAATTATTTCATACATGTTCTTCGTTAGATTTCCACCCGATGAAAATCTAGCCTAGCACTTCCATGAAAAAACTTGCTTCAAGACAAATTCCTCGATATGTTTACTGCGTTCGAAAAGTTTTTCCTCGAAAATGGTTGGTACATGTTCACAACTTTCCTATATTCCCTCGTACCTTTCTATTTCGCAGGAAAATGTCTAAGAACGAAGGAAATTTCAGAGAGCCCAAGCGTGTTGGAGGTCGAACAAGAATCACCAACAATTCTGAAGGTCTGTCAGAGGAACTGATTATTGAGAAAAAGTTGAGAACTCCAGAAGGATCAGTTGAAGATGATCGTACGAGAGAAAATCGACTTCAAGAGATTCGAAGGCTTCAAGCGCTTCGATGGTATAAATAAAAGTCACTTATTCATCGCTGGGAAACACTGTTTGCACTGAAGAACCCCTGGTCTGATGTCAAGGCATTAAGGCCCAAGTGGACGAACGCAAATAGACCATCACCTCCGCCCAATGCTCACCCATCCTCACTTAAAACACCTGCTGATTTCAAGGAATTGGTTGCTGCTCGAGCTGAACGAGTGAAAAAGAGAAAGGAAGCCAAAGCCAGGAAGGAGGCTGCTGCTGCTGAGGGCACCGAGGATGTTGGTCCAAGCACCAAATCGAAGGCTGGCAAGAAATCTGCCAAGCGAAAGAAAAAGCAAGTTATTGTCTCTCCACCAGAGGCAACTTCTGACGAAGAAGAAGCCCATTTCGATGGTAAAGACCCTGGTACAGAGGCAGGTGTCGAGGACATTGCTCTGAGAAAGAAACCAAGCAATAGAGGCATCAGGATCCAGGAGCCAGCTGCTAAGGCTCCTCGAGCAACTATTGACATGACCAATTTGGTCACGGATCCACCAATTTCCTCTGCTACCCCCGTGCAAACTGGCAGGAAAAAACCCTCAGTCAGGTCGAAGGGAAAGCAAGCCCAAGTGGCTGAAGATGATGAGACCCTGATCCAGCGTAAGGAAAGGCTGACCAAGCAACAAGAACTTGAAGCAAAAGACTTGGAAAAGTCCAAACTTCTTAACTTTCACAATCAACCCGAGCATAAGAAGGCCCAGGTTGCTCAACAATTGGGCATCCTACATCTGGTAAACGAGAGATACAGACGCCAGATCGAAGGAGGTACTGTCCCCAGTGCTCCGAAGGAAAAGGTTGTGGCCCCAAGTGCCACCAAGAAAGTTGTGACTCCCACAGTCACGAAGGATAAGGATGCTGCCACTAGTGCTGCGAAGAATAATGCTGAGGCCACTAGTTCCTCGAAGGATAAAGATGCTACCCCAAGTGCCGTAACAAAACACGTTGCTGCCGTAAAGGCAACCAAGGAGGCCAAAAGGAAAGCTAGGGAAGCTCGCCAGCAAACCCAAGCAGCTCAAATCCCTCGTGCTGCTCCGGCACCCGCTGCCCCTGCTGCACCAGTTGTGTCCGGCCCTCGTGCCGATGAAGAAAGCTCCAACGAAGGAGATTCTGCTACCAATGCTGGTTGGGATGCAGTTCAGATTTCCAACGTTCTTTGGCGTATGTAAGGCCCGATATGCGGTACTGTTCCAGATCTAGATGTTTCCATCCAGATCCGGGGACGAAGCACATATCGGTCCCACCGCGACATATGACATAGCCATATGCCCCGGATTTCCAACATGATATCACAACATTACAGATACAAGGATACAACATCTCATACAATCGACAAACAACTGCCTTAATACAATACAATACAATACAATACAATACAATACAATACAATACAATACAATACAATACAATACAATACAATACAATACAATACAATACAATACAATACAATACAATACAATACAATACAATACAATACAATAGCGGAAGATACATGTCTGAGTACAGACTACAATCAAGTGCCTTCTGGCAAAGAGAAAAACATCGAGCCCCATAACCACACAGGTCTAGGCCCTCCGCCGGGATCCGCCTAACTAGTCGTCGTCAAGTCTCCACGTGAAACGTCGATCACCATACCTGTTGTCGATCAAGAACCGTGAAAAGAGTTTGGGGGTAGTATCATGAGTACAGAAGTACTCAGCATCCAACTGTAGTGGTCAACTGACCCAGCAAGGACTTCATCACTCGTCATTCTAGGACAACTAGTAGTTTACGGTAAGGATGGGGTAAGTGGTGAGGTTGCTGCCGCACTAGCATTTATGAAGTGGCTAACGATCTAGAGAGTAAGGATAAGAAGCCAAGCATTCGATGAGGAATCGCCTCCAACAAGTCTTGCTATCAACTACTTACGCAATCATAACACCTATCCTACCCTTGTCCACCTCTTCGCATCCCGACGAAGAAGAAGCAGTCAAGGCACACACACGTTGATCAAGTTATATTAAGATTATCTCAGTTGTTGTTGTCTATGAACAAGGAGTAGGTCTCAAGTCGTCCATAACCGTGGACACGGCTTCTCGAAAAGATTTAACCCTACAGGGGTGTACCAACTGCCCATTACAAGGCTCCGCACGCACGCCCATCACTCTCAGTTGCTACCCATTATAGGCAACCATTTTATGATTTAGTTCCGAGAGATCCGAAACGACAGGTCCCTCTAACTAACAACGAACAAATCCGGGTGGCCCCCGGGGAGTCGACACCCAATCCAAAAGCCGGCCACGCTCTCGGATCGGACTCTTCCGTATGACGCAGGTCGGATAGCCGGTTAATCACACATGGGAAATCGAGTCCTAGTTGATCGGGTGGACCAACAGAGAAACCATGTCTCCAATGGCCCAAGTTGTTTTAAAAGATATCTGCTAGGAGCGACCCGACAAGATATATATGCATGTTTTCAAATGGTAAACCAGCTTGGGCCACCTCTAGAAATGTTTGAAGCTAGATAGGTAAGAAAAGGGGACCCCATAAAATCCCACACGCGGTTAGGCATGCTCAGTCTTAAAACCAATACCCGGAACTCGGATCCTAGGTGACTCGAATGGAACAAAGCGTCGGGGCGGGATAGCCTAGACCTTCCATCCTTCGTCGAATATAGTCAACATTATAATAATCATATCATCAACAACAATATAATAATAATGTGATAGCCCAAAACCAAGGAGTAACAGGGTAACATCATAGCATCCTAAGCATGCATACTAAGCAGGGGCTGAGAAACGAGAAATAGTAACATAGCAGTACAAGGTTTGCTGGGAGGGGACATGGCTGTATCGGTTTAAAAGAGGTTGTAAACATGTGGTAGGATCAAACATCGAGCCTATCCTATACTAGCATGCAAACCGCTGGTTGAAATAGAATGGATCATAAGTAATGTATAGTCCTTGCATGTTGATAAGTCGGGTTCCGAAGGTGTAGTTGATCGCAAGCTCGCATCGTCTCCGAGAGGTACCCGCGGAAGCACACAATACGGTAAACACTGGAAAGCAATCAACGAGCAAGCACTCTATTACTACGAAGCAAACACGAGCAAGCACCAACAAGAAGCAACACGAGACATCACACCTACCGTCGAGAGCGGTTACTAACAGGTTAAGTGGAGTACTCGTCACACACGACGATACCGCACATTTACTGTGCTTCAAGTTGTTTAGCTACACCAGGTGAGCAAAGGTTGTTAACATGGCAACTCAAACAAGCATGGCATATCACACAAACATTACAAGAGGTGAAGCATAAATAAACTATCTAATCTAGTCACTTTAAGGGGGGGTAAAACCTATACATGGCAAACTATGGCGGACCCCATGATAAAAATGGAATTTGGTACTATTTTGCCCTAAACAATATTTTATTATTTTTATTAGCAAGCAAGAGCAGCATAAACACAATCTACAGAAAATTCTAGCAAGTTACATATAAAGAACATTTTAAACAGAGCAACGGTTAAAAAGTTATAGCAATTACAGTTTACAGTGGCAAGCAGTTGTAATTAGCAGGCAAACAACATGCAAACAAAGTCAAACATGGCAACAAGCAACATTTTATTAAACTACACGAAAAACTAAGCAACTTTCATGTTTAAAGCGTCGCGATCCGAGCTACGAGCTAAAAGGTACGGGCACCGCAAAATAATAACACAATCTGCAATATTAATAAGCCCAGGAAAACAAAAAAAACATTACTGGGCCGAATCTGCTCTATTTGGGCTAACAGTGGGTGAGCGCTGGTTAGCTAAGGTGCGCACAGTGCGTAAAATAGCACATGGGCCGGCCCAACTCGCAGCAACTAAAAAACAAAAAAAGGAAAAAAAAAGGGGCTGGGCGCCTCACCTCATGGTCCTGCCCAAGGAGGCAGTGGCGCTGGACCTTGCGGGGGAGGCCGGCCCACACGGGTGCAGCGGGGGCTGGGACCAACCGTCCTGGTTCGTGCTCGTCCTGGACAGGACCGAGCAGCGGCGGCGCTCGCCGGTCGGCATCCAGCGAGGGGAGGCAAGGGAACGGGCGCGATGAAGGTTGGGGAGGGGCGCCTCAGCGCGGCGGCGCCGGATCTTGTCCCGTCGGTGGACGGCTGGGCTCCGACGAGCACATCAGATAGGCGGCCGGCTTCGGACATCCTCGGGCATGGCGGCTGGGTCCTGGTCGTGAGCATAGAGAGAGAGATGAGATAAAGGGAAGATGGGAGGGGAGGAGGAGGAGAGGAGGGGGCGCGACGGGGCGAACTGCGGCGGCTCGCCGGAACGAGGACGGCAACAGGCGGCGAGATGGCTCGGGAGGAGGCGGCTCGGGTGGATTCCCCATGGGCAGGAGGTCAGAGGAGAGAGAGAGAGGTGAGTGGCGACGTGGCGTGCTCTGGATCCAGGTTTCGGGATTTGGGGCAAAGTGGAGGGGGGTGGATGCAATTTTGGCTTAGGGGAAACCCTAGAGAGTGGTGGGAGAGTGGTGGTCTTTATATAGCCCAGGTGGCTGGCAATTTGCAAAAACATCCCCAGTTTTTCTCTCGCGCGCGCGGTGGTTACGTTTCTCACCGCCGGGGGTCAGTAGGACCTCCGATTCGGGTAAAACTTCGAACTGCGTGATCAGCGCGTCGAGCCTGCGGCGTTCACCTCGCGTTGGAACCGTTCTGAGAACACTTTTCGGCACGCTATAAAAATAACCCGTTTAATTATTAAACGGGGTTTTTCGTTCCGTTGGCTACGGCTAGTCTGGTGCGGGTTTTCGCGACGGTGATCGGGTGAAACCCGGTGTCGCAAAGGTCGAGTGTCAAGGTGGCAAGGGTCAGTCTCCGTCCGGTACGAGATAAGAGGGGGGGAAATAATCGTCGATCGATAAATCAGGGATGCAAACACCACAAATAATTCAGACAATCAAACAATTCACACCGAAAACAAAAATTTTAATTTTTGTGAAATCTGGGTTGTTACAGCGTATGGCCACCACACCGAGCAAAGTGACTGCCGAGGATGATGTTCCTCCTGAGATCCAAGAACGAGTAGCTCGCTACATGATTCGTTGGGAAGAATATCTTACCCAGGATCGCAAGGACAAAGAGAAAGAAAAATTCTATACAAGGCAGCTTCCAGAAGAAACTGAGGACCTTGTGTCTCGACAGTTTTTCAAGACCAAGCTTGCTACACTTGCTGAATCCAGAAGAGCTCAGAAGGAAAATATCACTGCTGTCAACGAAAAGGTTTGACAGATAGTGAGCGATATATGCTAGGAGCACAATGAAGCTCTCTCCAAGAGACAATCTCGAAAGAGAAAGTCTGCTGCCCCATCCTCTGTGTGTGGGACGCCAGAGATCGAGAAAATTGCTAAGAAGAAGAAGTCTGCCGAGGTCGTTGCTGCACCAGCACGACAAGAATCTGCACCTATCCCCTCCAAACAACCCGTTCCACCCCGTACAAAAACTCCACCACCTCGCCAAATCACTCCACCAACTCTCCAAGTCACCCATCCACCTCGCCAACAAACTCCACCTCCACGCCAACCTTCACCACCAAAATCCTCGTCGCCACCTCCCAACCCACCATCCCCACGACAAGTCATTCCATCGTCCACCCCATCCATTGAGCCCCAGGCTCTAATTGTGACCGAGCAACCTTCTCAAGTCGAGCAAGAACCACCTGCCCCAATTCCATCGGTGCAGAAGGATTATTCCTCTGCCCAGACTCTAAACGAAGGAGAAGACGCAGAAGTTGACATAACAACTATTTCTTCTCGTCAAGATGCTGCCAAAGGAGAAAGTTCTAGAGATGCCAGTTCGATTGAAAGTTCCTCCTCCTCCTCTTCCAACTCTTCGAACAAAGAGATGATTGATGCTATGAAGACAGAAGGGGCCGCGCAAAATGCTAATACCGACGAAGGAGATGCCGTCGATGAGCAGGCCAAGGAAAATGCTCCTGCGGCTGCTCCAGCTTAGGACATCGTAAATGTTCCATATTCATTTCCTCTCCCTACTGAGCCATTGCTTCAAATGCCAGATAATGCAGCTGAGGTATTTCCAGTTGACGAGCTGCTGCACTCTACGCATCCGAGAGAAATGCTGCCTTTGTTCCGCCCCGATGTTCCTCGAGGAGGCCCTATCTTCAAGTGGCGGGAACAGAAACCATTTTTCTTCGGGACCAATCCCGACGAGAAGCCAAGAAATGCATATTCTCTTCGGTTTTGGACCCAGGATCAAGCCATCTATTACACTCGTGTGTTGTACAACAAGGCTCGGATTTTCCAACATCAGTTCCTTGACATGCCTTCGGTGTACGCCACTTCATGTTTCGAGAATGTTGCCGAAACAATTGATGGTCTGCATGCACATAAGATGTTTGCTCTCGATTGTGGCTACAATCCCGAGATCATCAAGAAGTTTTATGCCACGCTGTATGTCACTGGTAATCCTGAGAATTTGAAGACTTGGAAATTTGATTATATGATTCAAGGCCAAGTGTTCCATATGACCGTCGATCAATTTCTGGCCATCATCAATTTACCTCGTTTCGAAGGATTACCACACAAACTTCATGATCTGCCTGCTCCAACTCATGCTCAATTTTCTACGTTGATGAATCCAGATGTCGTAGGAGATCACTTCCCAAATGAGCCAAAGCCAAGGCATCTAGTTTTTGAAGCAAACTCATGGTTTTATATTCTTTCGAAGACCTTGATGCCAATGCTCGATGTGCACGATGATTTTCCCATTCCCCATGATGTGCAACTTGCTCTGTTGAAGTTAGTCCATGGCCATCCCTTCGATTGTGAAGACTACTTCATTCGCACCTTGGTTTCCTGTGCTGATGGTCACAATTCTCACAAGCCATATGCCTGGCTGATAGTGATCTGCAATTACTCTCGGGATGTGTCATTCCCCGTGTCCATTTATCCCAAGATTTTCACTCCTCCTATAAGGGAAGTATTGCAGATTATTACTCGACCCAACGATCAGTTTGCAGAGCACACTGGCATCCGCGCCCATATTACTGAGCGCAATATTCGCTCGAAATTTATCAAGCCAGTGCATCACATGGAGGTATCTCTTCGGTCTCAGCAAATGCTTCAACATCATATTGACCAAGATTTCCTTCAGAAGCAGAAGATGATGGATGAAATCAACCATTTGCGCAACATTTCCATGAACAATAATCAGATGCTGCGTGAATGTCTTCACCGCGATTGGAAAGGACTGCGCAAGTTCAATTTCCTCGGTCAACTTCAGCAATGCGGCTTCGAAGAATATCCTCCGCATCTGAACAGGAACTGGACTAATGATGATCGTCTTGATCGACCAGATTTCAATATTCCTTTGCTGCCGAAGAACAGGGACGTGATAAGTGTCGATGATTACTATCACATCACCATGAACACCAATTCCTCTGACTCCGACGAAGATGAACCTCCATTTATCCCAAGATTTTCACTCCTCCTATAAGGGAAGTATTGCAGATTATTACTCGACCCAACGATCAGTTTGCAGAGCACACTGGCATCCGCGCCCATATTACTGAGCGCAATATTCGCTCGAAATTTATCAAGCCAGTGCATCACATGGAGGTATCTCTTCGGTCTCAGCAAATGCTTCAACATCATATTGACCAAGATTTCCTTCAGAAGCAGAAGATGATGGATGAAATCAACCATTTGCGCAACATTTCCATGAACAATAATCAGATGCTGCGTGAATGTCTTCACCGCGATTGGAAAGGACTGCGCAAGTTCAATTTCCTCGGTCAACTTCAGCGATGCGGCTTCGAAGAATATCCTCCGCATCTGAACAGGAACTAGACTAATGATGATCGTCTTGATCGACCAGATTTCAATATTCCTTTGCTGCCGAAGAACAGGGACGTGATAAGTGTCGATGATTACTATCACATCACCATGAACACCAATTCCTCTGACTCCGACGAAGATGAACCTCCTCGACGCCAAGCGAGAGTATACTCTCCCCATCTGCTAAGCCCTCGGACTCCTCCTGAATCTCAATTGGAATCCTTTGGAGACCAACATTCTTTCAGGAAGAAGCTTACTCCTCCAGGCGGTCGCCCCATTCGACATCCCTCAACGCTCGCGGAATCGTCTCGACGTCGCCAGCACCGCTCCAGCGAATAGGTATTTCTTTCGACCCTATTCTCTCGACTTTTTGTACGTTCTGACAAAAAAGGGAGATGTAGTGGCATCGAAGAAATTAGTTTTCCATCGAGGTTAAGGGTCTTTGCTTTTTGCTCGTGAACTTTTGAACTTTTGAACTTTGAAGTTTCTGAGTAGTTTCAACAAACATTCGATTCATATTCGATTTGGTAGTAACTAACTCTAAGTAGGTCTGTGAACTGCTACTTTTATCATAAGATATCTATCTGCTGCTTGCGATACTTAACCTTTTGAAGGAAGTTATCTTTCATATAAGTTCACGGTTCATTCGAGAAGATTGCATATTTCTCATTGAATATTATTTGGACTGCAATCTTGCTCGCTAAGATTATGATGTTTTTCCCTCGACTCAATACTTGTCAAATGTGCACTCCATGGAAATTTATATCTTTCGTGCACACATCAAGGGGGAGTATTTTATCGATCTTAACACTGGTTTATCATCGAAAACTCAAAACTTTCAAATTATTTATCGATGCCTGTTTTGTCAACAATCGTCCAAAAAGGGGGAGATTGTAAGAGCAAGTTTTGCCCTCAAAGGTCTTGGACATTGTTGGACAAAGTAGTAGTGGAACTAATATTGCTTTCGAGTATAAACAGATACTTAGGTTCCGAAAGAATGGAGTTTTCAAGTAGAAGGTCGAAGGACAACTTACTGCAGCAAAGCTGCAGTCAACTACCGAAACCTTTGAAGGAAGACGACCCCCAAAAATGTAGGTGAAGAAGAAGACACTCTCGGGTAAAAGCGCAACGAGGAGAAAGCCGAAGCTGGTCGAAGACTTAGTCCTTTTACTAGTTTCTCTTTTATTTTATTGAGTCGTAGGAAAAACTGTACTATCAACAAAGGTTTTCTAGTGTCTTTATATTGATGCACTGGCTTTATATCTTTGTCGAAGTGAATTTGCTCTGCTCAACCTAAACCCACAAAAGCCTACCGAGAGAAATCTTACTGAGTCGAGTGAATAGCTCGAAGGCAAAGTCATCGCACTTCATGCCTTCGAGAGAGAACTCGTTCGGTAAGTCATCTTACTTGTTCCTCAAGTAAAGTTGCGCAGTGATTGAAATCCGACCGTTGTGGACACGCGTCAAGCGGTCGCATCGGGTCACTTCAGTCATTTTACCCATTGGGATCGCCATCTATAAATACCCCGCACCTACCCGCCATTTCGGGTTGGCTGCTCCACTGAAGATTCTAAGACAGAAGTACTGTGAGCATCCCACGAGAGATTCACCGAGAGAAAACCAAAACCCAAGTCTGAACAGAGTTGAGTAATTCACAGAGACTTAGGCCGATATTATCCGATCTTTTTATCTTGGAGAACTGCCAGTCTCCTAGACGGTTAGGCGTCTCCTGTCAAGCAGTCGAAGAGAAATTGTCGCTACTGAAGGAAGTTTGTAAAGGTCTCGGAGATGTCCTGAATCATCTACCACGAGTGAAAACTGGACAAGCTCGAGGAGTTTGTTGCGGTGAAGAATAGGACGGAGAGAGTTTTTCTCCAGGTGTTCAATCACCAGTCCCTCCAACCAGACGTAGCACTTTGCAGAGTGTGAACTGGTTTACCAAACATCGTCGTGTCAGGCTTGTTTTCCTTCTCGCATTTACATTAAGTATTTACTCGTTGCCTATTTGCCTTCGATGTTTTCCTTCGCTCCCAATCCTTTCGAGCCATGCATGTCTTTCGATACTGTATTTCCTTCGAGATGCCTGTAGTCCTTCGTGGTTTGTCTGAATTCCTTCTAAGTCGCTTAGAATTTTTAGAAGTGATCATTCACCCCCTCCCCCTCTGATCATTCTTGAGCTTTCAGGATGGATCTTCCCCAAGGGGGGAGATGATGCGGAGCATCCAACCGACATCACCATGGGTACATCTCCTTCACGTGGGCCATTGACGAGAGCACAAGCACGCGCCTTTGGAACAAAGGTTAACTCGCTCCTCTCCTAAATACACCTTAATACATGCGAAGCTTGGGTGCTACCTCATGCGGATATGATATGCATCATTAGGTACCAAGGAGATGGTCAAGGAGAAGCCACAACGGAAGGGGAGCCACGGGAACATGAAGCAAGGAAGATCACACCTCCAGGGACCGGTACTACCGGCCTAGAGGGCGGTACTACCGATACCTGGAAACACCTACCGGCACCTGGAGCTCGTGGAGACAAGTAGTTGGTTGGAGCGCGACAAGAACTACCGTCCGGGAGAGCGGTACTACCGCCCGTGCAGAGCAGTACTACCATCCGTCGACGTGAAATGCTTATGTTAAGGGCTGGTACCAGACCGGTACCACCCCGGTTGTTCCGGTAAATCTGAATTACTGGTACTACCGGTCGTGCCGACCAGTACAACGGCTCTAGACGCCGATCTGGGCTGTGTAGGCCATGCACCCCTTTGTTTAACACCTAGACTACATGTACTCTTCCCATACCTCCGTTTTAGGGTTAGCTAAGAACATATCTAAGAATTGAGAGCTTAGCTCCTTCTTCCTTCTAGGGAATTAGATCTCCTTTGATATCCTCTCAATCTTACCTCCTACCTTCCTCTCCCTAGTCATAGAAGGAGAGGGCCCCTCTTCTAGTAGTAGAAGGAGAGGGAAAACTACCAAGCTTACCTCCATTGGTGTGTGGATCTTGAGATGTGTGGTGTTTGTGTGTGGATTTGAGTGTTATTTGTGTTGTATCTTCTTCCCCTTTCTCATTTGTGTTATCCCCTTATGAATCCCCCTTGTGTTATGTTCTTGTTGTGGATCTCCACCTCTGAATTGTGAAGATTTGGGCCAATCCCTAGGTTTGTCCTACATCACTTCCATAGTGTGATCCACTTTGATGGAGCTGGAATCACTAAGCCATTGCACTTTGTACGGGTGAGGGTGTTTTTTCTTGGTGAGGTTGAGCTTGTGATGTGGAGCATCCAACGTACATCACCATGCCACACTCCCCTTCATCAAGAGACACGTGTGACATACACATATCACACCTAGAGGTGAATCTTCTCCTTTACACGTGTCTACTTGATGCTCTCGAGGATGGTGTACTACTTGACCCTCCACTCTCATGCATACTTAGGTTCAACAGTTACACGTGCGTCGAGGAGGAGATGAAGCGCAAGGGAACGACTACACCATCCGCGAGGGAAGCATGGAAGAGAAGACGGAAAAGAGAAGAAGCGGAGCCAAGAAGCTGCAGGCGTCGGATCGTCCGGGCACAGGCCTGACCGTTCGGGCTGGACATCGGACCGTCCGGAAAGCAGGACCCGAAGTGGTATTTATTCGGATCATCCGACCTACAAGTCGGACCGTTCGGGATGAGGCTGGACCGTCCGGGCTACACGTCGGACCGTCTGACCAGGTCAACGATTTTGGATCTGTCTACGCACAGCCTTGGGCCAAGTATGTCGTGTACCACTTAACTCCCCCTTGACTCTAAATACCTCTCCCCCACCTGCTCTCTAGGGTTGGCAAAGATTAGACTAAACTTGAGAGAGCTTTGCTACTCTTCGTTGCCCCTTGGGGATCTTCCCCCTTCTAGGGATCTACTACTCCTAAGGGAGGGAGGCTTCTTATACGGTTGAGTCTTAGACCTCCATGTTATAGCACATGAAGGAATACTAGATCCATCTATCTCTCTCAAGCCCCATCTCCCATAGGATTAGGAGGAACTACATTGGATCTTTACCCTTGTTGTTGTTGAATCTTGTGTGTGTATGCTATGTATGTGATTGAGAGTTTGTGCTAGTGGATCTTGTTCCTTTCCCCTTGGTTGAGTTGATTCCTTGTGGATCCCCCCTTGGGTTCTTAGTGTTCTTCATGTTCTTCGTGAAATCCACCTCCAATTCGTGAATATCGGGCCAACCCATAGGTATGTCCTACATCATCTGGTATCTAGAGCAAGGTTGCCACGAATTTGGAGTCCCTACCCCTGTGATTCTAGCCAATTTTTTCTTGTTCTTCCCAATTTCTAAAATCCCCACCAAAAATAGCCATACCAAATTTCTTGTGATTTGTTGTTCTTGTGAGTTTTTGTTGATTTTGATCCGTGGATCTAGTGTTTAGCAAGTGGATATACCTTCCTTTGCGTTCCCTAGCCCAAGTTTTTCTTTTTCCCCATCAATTTTGGCCTCAAAAGTGCCATTTTCCGCCCCAAATCGAGTTTTCGGACCCAAAATTGCGACCTGGAGCTCCAATCCTTTCGGGCGTTGACCCAGTCGGACCGTCCAGACCATCACGTCGGACCGTCCGGACAATTAGGGAACCGAAGACGGCCCTCAATAGTAATTATTCAGACTGTTCGAACCATTAGGTCGGACCGTCCGGGATGAGGCCGGACCGACCAACCCAAAAGTTGGACCGTTTGACCCTCCCGTTTCCAGCCTTCCACAAATCACCGTTTTAGCCATAACTTCTTCATCCGGAGTCCATTTTTTACGTTCTTTAGCTCGTTTTGTAGCTATTCACACCCCCATACATCTAGATAGGTTCCATAACCATTTTCTTCCATAATAATTTCAGAACTTTGGCATCTTTGTCTAGGCTCTTGAGCACGAAATCTCGAAACCGTGTGAAAGGATCGATATGGTCAACTAGAGGGCGGGGTGAATAGGTGACTAACAAATTTAAACTTAATTACCAACGTTTAGGGTTTAAGCGGATAAATAAGATTCTCTAGATGTGCCCTAGATGAATAACCCTATGTGGCAAGCAAGCTAAACTCAAATGCTAGGCAACAAATACAATGGCAAGCCAACAAGCATAAGAAGCTAATACAAGTAAAAGTGTGGAAAGGATAAACCACAAGTGACACGGAGACGCGGAGATTTGGTTGACCTAAGTTCACACTCTTTTGAGAGAGTGCTAATCTCCGTTGGAGCGGTGCTCAATCCTTGCGAGCGCTACCAACAACAGAGCTCACCGTATTCTCCGTTTTCGAGTCACCCCCGACGGATGAGCCTCGATTCACTAGAGGTTGGTCTTGAAGGCGACCACCACACCTTTACAAACTTCCCGGAGCACACCACAAGAAAGGAATCTTCCGGGCGGACACCAAGCCGCCTAGGAGTCAAAGCTCCAAGAGTAACAAAGTCAACGGTGAAGAAATCTTGCAGGGAACACAAATTAGTTTGGTGGAAGTGTAGATCAGGCCTTTCTCTCTCAAATCCCAAAAGATCAACACGTTTGGGTGGAGGACTTGAGAGTAATGAGAAAATGAAGGTCTAGCAATGGAGCTCAAGAAAGGGGGAGAAGTTAGGGTTGGAGGTGGAAGAAGGGGGGCTTTATATAGTCCAAGGGATGAGGGGGAGGATCTAACCGTTGGAGCCCCGTGCGCACGGGCTAAGTCGGCCCCGTGCGCACGGGCTACTCAGAGAAGAGCCACCCACCCTGTGCGCACGGGGTCAGATACCCCGTCCGCACCGGCTACTAAGATATACAAATTCGAGATGACATGGAAATCTATATAGCATATAAGCCCCCCCCCTTGATGTATGCATATAATAGTGTTTGCGTTTGAATGCAATACACATACAACAAAAGATCTCCCCCTATGTAAATAGACAAGTGCAATGATATGAGAGATGCACATGAACTAAGATAACCATTGAACAAGAACCTCATGTGATCTTTAGAAAATAACTATGACAGGCATAGATCGCATGAAGGAGATGAGAATGTGAGCTAAATAATTGTGCAAGACTATAAATGGTAATGACATGATATAAAAAACATGAAACATGGCATATGGAATATCATGACATAAATAGCATAACGCACATAGTCTCACGCATAATAGGATAAAGTGGCTCACATCCACACAAGTACTGGAAAGGAAATACAAAAAGTACCAAAAGCCAATCATAAACAACGAACAAGGTCTCACTATTGCATCAAGACGCCAAAAAGGGAAAAGGCGATGCTAACGTCACTAGACGACCGGCAGCTGGCTCGAAGCATCATCATCATCATCAAAGCGCCAGTTGGCTATGGGGAAGGAGTAGTTCGTCATCTGAATGACCTTGTCCTCTAGACCGGGAGAAGCGGGAGTCCCTGACTGCTAGGCCTTGAGTGCCTTCAGGGCACGCTGCTCTGCCTTGATGCGGTTGCTGTCCTTGAGTTGCTTCTTCTGAATAGACTGACACATCTTGAACATGTTACTGATAGTCTTGAACAAGGTCTTCTCGCGGCGCGTGAAGGCTGCATGAGAATCATCACCAGCAGGAGGAACCCTCGAGCGAGGGATCCTAGCAGAAGAGGAGCATCCCGGAGTGAAGGTGGCACAATCCTCTGGCCTCGGGTTGCGCCCCACCTTGGGTGCGACATAAGGAGCAGGAGCAGGCGGCTTCCAGTTCAGATCTCTCGTGAGCACACTGACTGGGTACTGAGAAGTAGGAATAAACCTCACAGAGCACACAGACTCAATCAGTGCTTGAATGAAAGGAGCATAGATCAATGACTTCCGCAGACGAACACACTCACGGATCTCAAAGAACATGGTGTCCAGAACATCCACCTTCCTGTGCTCCTTCACCATCAAAAAGATATCAAGCATAGAGGAACACAGGTTATGGGAGTCGCCCGCCTTCGGTGTAAGACTGTACCGAAGGATGTGATGCAGTGTATCATAGGTGGGCATCAAATCGTTGATGGAACCAGTGACAAACGACTTCTCTTGCTTCTAAGCAAACGCAATCTCATCCTTGTCCCTCCCAGTCTCAGAAATCCTTTCAAAATCTGGATGAGGCTCAGTGAAGAACTGGTACTGAGGAATAATCTCGACAAACTTGGCAAAGGGAAAAGAACACACAGTCGTGCCAGACATCCACCGCATAGTACGAGCATCATCATTATGAAAATAGACCATGGCATAGAACTGCATGACGAGGTCCTCATTGTACTTGTGCGTGAACTGGCAGAAAGGAATAATCCCCAGCCGACCAAGAGCATCATACACCCCGGGATAGAGATGAGCATTGTCCCTCAGGTGCTCCACATTTATCTGCTTGTGGGGAGAAAACTCTTCGCCTTGTCCATCATCAACTCATGAAATATGCAGTGATGGTACAGGTTGCGGAATCTCGGGTCCATGCCAAGATCAGAGGCAGCCACATAAGGTTCCTGGTGACGAAAAGCCCAATACTCGGGCGGAGTCCACTCACTGACCGAAATGTTGGCCACATCCCGACCACCTGGAATCAGACGCTCACCGGGACTCGAGATCTCCTCATCTTCATCATCATCATCCATGAAACCAGTCTCTAGTGAGGGCTCGTGCTCAAGCTGACATGCACTCTTAGAATCAGACTCCTCATAGCTGCAGTTGTCCTCAACAATGGGGTCCTTGGTGGAAGCACGACGGCGAGAACGACCACCACCTTGGGAACCCTCTCCCAGTCCCTCTGACGGTTGCTGACGATGAGAGACGGTGTCATCACCGGCCTTGGCACGCTTGAGACGAGCGAACACAACAGTACGTTCGGAGGAATCTACAAATGAAAGACGAGACATGTGCAAATGCTCAAAGAGAATGGAAAAACAGAAGGATGTAATCAACAGTTCTGGGTTGGCTCTGCTTGGAGGGCCCGTGCGCACAGGGTTGTACCGTGGGCATGGGGGGCCGTGCCCACGGTACAAGTCCCGTGGGCACGGGGTCTTCCCAGCCGTCGCTCAAAACCTCGCAAGGAGGGGAGGGCCGGTGATGCGGAGCACCCAACAGACATCGCCATGGACATAGACATCCTGCCAAAGGGCACACACATCGAGCATTCAAAGGTGAACTCTATCATTTACGCTTGTCCTTTTGGTTCCCTCACGGATGGTATACTACTTGACCCTCCACTCCCGTGCATACTTAGGTTCAAGAGCTACACGTGCATCGAGGAGGAGGTGAAGCGCAAGGGAACGACTACATCATCCGCGAGGGAAGCTTGGAAGAGAAGCCGGAAGAGAGGAGAAGAACGCTTGGTACAAGGTCAAGCCAATCCAGGAGAGGCGCCACGAGAAGATGGAGACAAGTGCCTCTGACCACCCCGGGTGCCCGGAGTCCCGGACCCCCGGGTGCCCGGTCCCTCCTTGGCCGAAGCCCGAGACCTACAAACCACCCCGGGTGCCCGGTCTAAAGACCCCGAGTGCCCGGTCCCCGACGACCTGATTTGGGCAGATGACCCATGTACCCCTCTCTCCCCACTTAGACTATATATACTCCTCCCCCACCTCCATTCTAGGGTTAGCTAAGAATATATCTAGATTTGACAGAGCTTAGCTCCTATTCCCCCATGGGGATTTGATCTCCTTGAGATCCTCGCTCAATCCTACCTCCCTCTCCCTAGTCATAGAAGGAGATGCCCCAATCCTAGTAGTAGAAGGAGAGGGCCCAATCCTAGTAGTAGAAGGAGAGGGATCAATCTAGCTACCACTTGTGTGGATGTATGGATCATGTTATGTGTGGATTTGAGTTCCCTTTGTTAGGATTTTGTTCCCCTTCCTCTCTTTTGTGTTCGTCTTGAGTTGCACCTCTTTCCCACCTCCAAGTTGTGAAAGATTGGGCCAATACATAGGCTTGCCCTGCATCATTTGGCATCAAGAGCAAGGTTTATCACATCTTGGAGCCCTTCCCCCCATCTTCTAGCCAATTTTTGCTTTGTTCTTCCCAGTTTCAAAAATCCCCACCAAAAATAGCCATCCAAATTTCTTGTGTTTGTGGTTCCTTGTGAGTTTTTCTTGATTTTGATCCGTGGATCTAGTGTTTAGCAAGAGGATCTACTCTCCTTTGCGTTCCCTAGCCCCAATTTTTCCCCATCAATTTGACCTCCAAAATCACCAATTTCCGCCCAAAATCGCGTCCCCGAGGTCAATCCCCGCGTCTCGGCAAACCCCGGGCACCCGGAGTACACAGAGGCATTTTCCATAAAATCAGCCTTCTGCTGGTTCGTTTTTTCCCCATAACTTCTTCACCTGGAGTCTGTTTTTGACGTTCTTTACCTCGTTTTGTAGCCCTTAACATCCCCCATCCATCTAGATAGGTTCCCTCACCATTTGCTTCCATCAAAGTTTCGCATTTTTTGCATCTTTGCCTAGCCATTTGAGCACGAAGGCTCGAAACCGTGCATCTTCGCCGGTTTCAACTATCGGGACCATCACCAACAACGAGGAGTACCTCTACATAGCCTACATCAACCAACGAGCTTCATCATCGACAACGACCATCCATCCTTCGAACCCCTCAACCGAAAGCAACGTCGGCCATCCCCGACTTTGCAAGGTTAAGTGTGACGAAGGTATTCATTCCGTCAAAAAAAATTCCTTCCCTTGCCATTACCTTTGTGAGCCACTTATTCCTTTCGCGATACCTTATACCTATTGAGCCTAGCTTATCGAGTATTGTCGGGCATCGTACACTTGCGCACCATAGGGACATTGTCACCATATACATTCTTTCTATCTTGAGCATTGCATAGTAGGATCATTTGATATCTACTTTGCGCTTCACTTGGTATCTTGTGTAGATGTTAGACATATCTCGTGCTTGGTAGTTGTGTATCTTGGTATTAGTATTGGCACACAGAAAAAGACAAAAGAGGAGAAAAGAGCCAAAAAAGAGAGAGGAAAACAAATCTTATAAGCAAAGAGAAAGAGCAAAAGAGATACAAGTGCAAAGCATACTTCATATAGGAAAACGTCAAGTTTGTGAATCGATAGAGTGGTGCCAAGTGTCGAATCCATTGCCCTCTCCGTGCAATCAAGCTAGTGTCTCTCCTTGTGTTTGTGCGACACGAGCTTAGTCTTCGATAGGCCTTTATTTTGTATGCTCATTCCTTTGGTTGCACGAGCCACACTATCGTTGCACGTGTGTTCTTTTATTGCCCTCCTCTATATTTGTGATCACTTGCTTTGCATTTGGAGTTCTTGGGATTGATTTCAACTCTTACAACATATTGGACTTCAAATTGCTTGATTTTTGTGCCACTAATCCCTACCCGAGCTCCACATAAGCCTTTGTGTGTAGGTGTGCGTGCGCGAACGAGATTCAAATAAGGACACTCTCTTCACGACGCAATGCTATCCATCACTTGATTCATTTCATCTTCGCGAAAGGTAGCCTTGACTTGGTTCTCTCCCTTTTACTCTCACATCTACCTTGAGTGCTATGATGGATAGGGAAGGTGTAAGGCCCGATATGCGGTACTGTTCCAGATCTAGATGTTTCCATCCAGATCCGGGGACGAAGCACATATCGGTCCCACCGCGACATATGACATAGCCATATGCCCCGGATTTCCAACATGATATCACAACATTATAGATACAAGGATAAAACATCTCATACAATCGGCATACAACTGCCTTAAATACAATACGTCAGCGGAAGGTATATGTCTGAGTACAGACTACAATCAAATGCCTACTGGCAAAGAGAAAATCATTGATCCCCATAAACACACGGGTCCAGGCCCTCCGTTGGGATCCGCCTAACTAGTCGTCATCGAGTCTCCACGTGAAACATCGATCACCATACCTGTTGTCGATCAAGAACCCTGAAAAGAGTTTGGGGGTAGTATCATGAGTACAAAAGTACTCAGCATCCAACTGTAGTGGTCATCTGACCCAGCAAGGACTTCATCACTCGTCATTCTAGGACAACTAGTAGTCTACGGTAAGGATGGGGTAAGTGGTGAGGTTGATGCCGCACTAGCATTTATGAAGTGGCTAACGATCTAGAGAGTAAGGTAAGAAGCCAAGAATTTGATGAGGAATCGCCTCCAACAAGTCTTGCTATCAACTACTTACGCAAGCATAACACCTATCCTATCATTGTCCTCCTCTTCGCATCCCAACGAAGAAGAAGCAGTCAAGGCACACACACGTTGAACAAGTTATTAAATATGATTCAGTTGATGTTATGTATGAACAAGACGTAGGTTTGAAGTCGTCCATAACGGTGGACACGGTTCTCGAAAAGATTTAACCCTGCAGGGGTGTACCAACTGCCCATTACAAGGCTCTGCACGCACGCCCATCTCTCTCAGTTGCTACCCATCACAGGCAACCATTTTATGATTTAGTTCCAAGAGATCCTAAACAACAGGTCTCTCTAGCTAACAACGAACAAATTCGGGTGGCCCCCAGTGAGTCGACATCCAGCTCAGGAGTCGGTCGCGCTCTCGATCTGGTCTCTACCGTATGACTCCAGGTTTGGATTGCCGGTTAATCTCACATGAGACCGGGTCCTCAGCCAGTCAAGAAGGGCCAGCAAGGAACCATGTCCTTACTGGTCCGGGTTGTTGTAAAGGATGCCTGCCAGGAGCTACCCGACAGACATATATGCATGGTTTTCAAATGGTAAATCAGCTTGGGCCACCACTAGAAATGTTTGAAGCTAGGTAGGTAATAAAAGGGGACCCCATAGCATCCCACACGTGATTAGGCACGATCAGTCTTAAAACCAATACCCGGAACTCGGATCCTAGGTGACTTGAATGGAACAAAGCGTCGGGGCGGGATAGCCTAGACCTTCCATCCTTCGTCGAATATAGTCAACATTATAATAATCATATCATCAACAACAATATAGTAATGTGATAGCCCAAACCAAGGAGTAACAGGGTAACATCGTAGCATCCTAAGCATGCATACTAAGCAGGGGCTGAGCAACGAGCAATAGTAACATAGCAGTACATGGTTTGCTGGGAGGGGACATGGCTGTATCGGTTTGAAAGAGGTTGTAAACATGTGGTAGGATCAAACATCGAACCTATCCTAGATTAGCATGCAAACCGCTGGATGAAATAGAATGGATCATAAGTAATGTATAGTCCTTGCCTCTTGATAAGTCGGGTTCCGAAGGTGTAGTTGATCGCAAGCTCGCATCGTATCCGAAAGTACCCGCGGAAGCACACAAGACGGTAAACACTGGAAAGCAATCAGTGAGCAAGCATCTATTACTACGAAACAAACACGAGCAAGCATCAACAAGAAGGCAACATGAGACATCGCACCTATCGTCGAGCGGTTACTAACAGGTTAAGTGGAGTACTCGTCACACACGACGATACCGCACGTTTACAAGGGTTCAAGTTGTTTAGCTATAGGTGATCAACAAAGGTTGTTAACATGGCAACTCAAGCAAGCATGGCATAGCACATAAACATGGTAAAGGTGAAGCATAAGATAAACTATCTATTCTAGTCAATTTAAGTGAGGCACAACCTAAACATGGCATTCCACTAAGTGCCTCACGATGATTTAAGCGTTTGGTACTGTTCTTCCCTAAACCATATGTTAGGTTAGTTAACAACAGCAAACAATAGCATAAACACAAAGTACATGAAAAACTAATCAAGTTACATATAAAGCACACTCCAAACGGAGTTACGGTTAAAAAGATACAAGCAAAACAAGTTTGGAACACAATCTGCCAACGTCAGGAAGCACACTTTAGAGCAATGCATAAACAGGATAATGAATGCAAACATGCTCACAAATGATATGAAACTAAAGTAGACATGGCAGGGAAGACATGATAAAAGGAATCATGCAAATATGCATCATGAACAACTCATTATAGCTCATGCAAAATGCAATAAAACATTACTGGTCTAGGACTTTGTGAAAAACAGGAAAACAGGGCAGAAACTGTTATCATCATGCTGTATAAACAGGAGCAAAACTATATGCAAAAGTGCAGAAACATGACATAGCAATATATGAGCATGGAGTAGGCATGATGATGATCAGGTACAAACAAGAATCATGGTCATAGGCATCACAGATCAAAAGATATTAAGCATGCAACATGGCATCGGAAAGTTACAGACTTAGTGAAAAACAAAGGTGGTTGTCAAAAATAGTGGCATAGCAACTTTGGAGCTAAACATAACTATGACCGGAAATGTAAACATGACAATGTAATGCATATAATGAAAGTAGACATGATGCTTAACAGTATGCAACAAGAATCAATGCAATAGGCCTCATGGATGTGTCACAATCATCATGCAAACTTGCAATAAAATAACAGCAGCAGCACTTGACAGAAATTAGCAGCAGTTAACAGTCTGATGCCCAGTTCAACACAGATTTGCACCATCAAGATGGCCTCAAATCAAAATGCTCACAAAAGATGAACTGAAGTACACACAATTCTAAACAAATTTCCTTTTTTGCGCAACGTCATCCGAGCTACGGTTTACTCGCAAACGACAACGCAAAATTGAATCAGCAGCAAAACAATTCCAGACTTAGCAGAAATTAGCTAAAAAACATAAAGGAAAAAAAAAGAGGGCCTCACCCTTGATGGGCTCGGCCCATATCGCGGCTAGAGAGGTCGGGGCAGCCAAGCGCTCGATGGGCTGCTGGGCTGCGGACCCAGGCTGGCCCATGGCAGCGATGGCTGCAGCCTGGCTGACCGATCCACCGATCGGATCGGGCTGAGTGGTGGTCGACGGCGCCGGCGGCGACCGCGGCGGCGGCTGCGCCGGCGAGACGACGGCGAGGCGAGGTGGCAGAAGTTCCCGGGCGGCGCGGCTGGATCCGGAGGAGGCGGTGCCTGGGAGGTCGCCGGCGAGGTCCAAGCCGGCGCGGGCTCGAGCTCCCGCGCGGGCCGGCCATGGCGCACGGCGGCTGCGAGGCTCCGGCTGCGGCGGCGGGGCCGTGGGACATGCGCGAAGGGGAGCATGGGTGATAGGAGGACAGGGCGGCGCAGGGTGGTTGGCGGCCTCACCGGCGGCGCGGCGGCCAGAGTTGACCGGAGTTGGAGGCAGCGGCGGCCTCGCTCCGTGGAGGTTGGTGGAGAGGAGAGAGAGAAGGTGGAGAGGTGGGTGCAACCAGATCGCAGGGAGGCTAGAATTTGGGCAAAAATGGGTTAAATTGCAAAAATGGGGCTATTGTGAGGGGGTGGCTGCAATTTTGGCTTAGGGGAAACCCTAGAAAGGGGTGGGAGAGTGGTGGTCTTTCTATAGCCCAGGTGGCTGGCAGTTTGCAAAAACATCCCCGGTTTTTCTCTCGTGCACGCGGTGTTTACGTTTCTGACCGCTGGGGGTCCACAGTACCTCCGATTCGGGTAAAACTTCGAACTGCGCGATTAGTGCGTCGAGCCGGCGGCGTTCACCTCACGCTGGAAACGTTCCGAGAACACTTTCCCGTGCGCTATAAAAATAACCCGTTTAATTATTAAACGGGGTTTTCGTTCCGTTGGCTGCGGCTGGTGTCGTGCAGGTTTTCGCGACGGTGATCGGGTGAAACCCGGTGTCGCAAAGGTCGAGTGTTAGGGTGGCAAGGGTCGGTCTCCGTCCGGTACGAGATAAGATGGGGGGGATCGCCGATCGATAAATCGGGGATGCAAACACCGCAAACAAATCAAACAATCAAACAATTCACACCGAAAACAAAAATTTATTTTTTGTGAAATCTGGGTTGTTACAGAAGGTACATGTTCCAAGCTCAACACCAACACCCACACGAGCTACTTCGACTACGACGACGACATTGAGCTCCATTTCTATGGTACTCATGACCCCGAGGAGTACCTCGAAAGGGAGGAGAAGATGGACAACTACTTCTTGCATCACCATGTCCACTCCGAAGATAAAGTGAAGCGTGCCACAAGACACTTCTACGACTACGCGCACACTTGGTGGGTTCACCGACCTTCCACCTCGCGCTCGCGCAAGCGTTTGTCAAGGTTGAAGAGATCTATGAGGCGAGAGTTTTTTCCTCCACCCTCTCCGAAGAGCTTAGTTGCCAATTGTGGAAGATCACACAAGGATCCAAGCCACTCGATGAGTACATCTTGGAGATGAAGCAAGCCTTGAGAAGACCGGTGAGGATGACCCCATGTGGATGAAGTTCTACATCACTAGAGGCTTGAAGGACATCTCCCTCACCATGTCCATGCGACTCCGGATCCACACCTCCATCGACGACTTATACGATGATGTTCTCATGACGACAAGTTCCATCAAGGAGGTGGGGGCTACTAGCGCCCAAGTCCACTTCACACCGACCGCATCTCAAGACGGTGAGCATGACGATGATTCCACCAAGGTGGAGAGCAAGGATAAAGATTTCTCCCATGATGGAGGAGATGATGATATGATCGAGCATGGTATGTTCCCTTCGATCATGGAGGAGAGTGAGGATGTCTCCTATGATGCCCTCTCGGAGGACTATGATGATGCGCCCCATCACATGGCGTACACTTTGGGGGCGTTATGGATGAAGAGGTTGAGCATGGGATTTTCCCTTCAACCAAGGCAGCGATTGGAGTTGAGTATGGAGATGAGTGCACCTACATTTCTCATACACCCATATATGATGAGACACAATCCTCTCATGATGGATGACATGTTCCAATATCATGCCTATAATTTCTTTGAGCATTGGATTTCATGTGCTAACCAATACACACACATGCACATCATGATGGATGATGTGTACATATACCACACGCACACGTTGTTTCTTTTCTCTCAATGTTGTGTAGGTCCTCACATCCACTTGCCAACCTCACGATCCCACGAGTTGACAAAACGAGCTCTTGAGAGCAATGAAGCTATGGGATCCTTTGGAGCACTAGTTCTCCACTCCTCTTCGCACAAGGACTTCGCGCATTCCTTCTACATGGCTCTCACATGGATATGTGTTTTATACCACTTTTTACATTATGCCCATATTTCCATGTTTACATTGCATTATATGCCCATTCCTATTCCTTTGGCATGCATTTGTGACCCATGCTTGTCATTGCACATGATTCAATTTTCTACCGCTCATATGTGTACTTGCATGCTTGGTGGAGATAGTTGTTATTATTACCATGCTATTTTTGTGCCACCCGCTATTCTTGATACTTGCGTTGGGAGAGTCATGATCATGCATTGTTCTTCTTGTATGACTCCTCGCCAACATAGTCCTAAGTTGGCCATGCTATGTTTTGGAGATTTCCATTTGTCCATGAATCATTTGCTTGTTGCACACCCCATGACGAATAATTTTTATTTACATTGGGTTGATGTCAACCATTCCCATGATTTACACATGTTATGCACTCATTATTGTGATCCCCATATTGCCATATATTGCATGCAACATTGTTATCAAATTGTTGAGAACGCCACCATTCCATTCTCACATTTGATTGGAGACTTTGACATATATCATGAGTCACATGCTTGCTTTCGTTCTTTGCACAATTTGCATGATGATCATTCTTGCTATGACATATGCCATGCTTACACCATATATTCATTGCCCATATTTTGTGCTAACGGTAACGTGCAAGCGAAGAGATGCCTCGTGATGAATGATGCATTTGTGTACCATGCACACACATATCTTGCTATCTTTTGTGCATGTGTAGGTTTGGAGTGCTTGGTTAGCGTCCCATCTCCAAGGCCGTTGCCCCATTTCTCCCATGGTGATGAGGATCTTGATCCGAGGACGGATCTTCCCCAAGGGGGGGAGATGATGCGGAGCACCCAACGGACATCACCATGGACATGGACATCCCGCCAAAGGGCACACACATCGAGCATTCAAAGGTGAACTCTATCCTTTACGCGTGTCCGTTTGGTCCTCTCATGGATGGTATACTACTTGACCCTCCACTTCCGTGCATACTTAGGTTCAAGAGCTACACGTGCGTCGAGTTGGAGGTGAAGCGCAAGGGAACGACTACATCATCCGAGAGGGAATCTTGGAAGAGAAGACAGAAGAGAGGAGAAGAACGCATGGTACAAGGGCAAGCCAATCCACGAGAGGCGCCACGAGAAGACGGAGACAAAGTGCCTCTGACCACCCCGGGTGCCCGGTCCCTCCTCGACCGAAGCTCGAGACCTAATGACCACCCCGGGTGCCCGGTCCACCGTACCCCCGGGTGCCCAGTCTAAAGGCCCCGGGTGCCTGGTCCCCGGCGACCTGATCTGGGCAGATGACCCATGTACCCCTCTCTCCCCACTTAGACTATATATACTCCACCCCACCTCCATTCTAGGGTTAGCTAAGAATATATCCAGATTTGAGAGAGCTTAGCTCCTATTCCCCACGGGGATTTGATCTCCTTGAGATCCTCTCTCAATCCTACCTCCCTCTCCCTAGTCATAGAAGGAGAGGCCCCAATCCTAGTAGTAGAAGGAGAGGGATCAATCCAGCTACCACTTGTGTGGATGTATGGATCATGTTATGTGTGGATTTGAGTTCCCTTTGTTTGGATTTTGTTCCCCTTCCTCTCTTTTGTGTTCTTCTTGAGTTGCACCTCTTTACCACCTCCAAGTTGTGAAAGATTGGGCCAATCCATAGGCTTGCCCTAAATCAGACGGGTTGAGGAAGTTCCCTACTGTAAGGCCCCCGATGCGGTGCTAACTCGAGTTAGTCGCTTTCGCGTCCCACTCAAGTTAGTAGCGCATAAAAGGCCACCGACTCACGACACTCGCACTCGTGTCGCTGCCGGATTCTCGACAGCAGATATAAGAACAACAAACTTTATACTAAGACATCAATATATAGAGTCTAGGGCATACATCGCCACTAGTATTTATTACATCATCTCAGAAGTCCATAGACCCAACAGTACATCATGCAACAAGCGGAAGACAATCACGACCGAGTACGGTCAAAATCCAAATGGCCCTAGAGAGGGCTGCACATAAATAAGTCCACCCACGGAACGTCGGAACCCAACTATAGGATCTACTGAGCGAAGTCGTCCTCATCGTCATCCTCCGGGGGCACCTCCACGAAGTATCGTCCGGTGCTCGGGTCGAGGTAGTAGTCAACTGCACCGGCCGATCAGGCAAAACAGTAAAAGCACAAAAGGAAAACAGGGGTGATATTATATCATTACAGGATAACTAACTCCCTACAGTAAGACAAGGTAAAGGTAAAGGTTGCAGCCGCACTAGCATATATGGTGGCTATCGTTCTATTAGAGTAGAGGTAAGATCCAAGAATGCACGCGACATCGTGTCATAAGTCTGCTATTCACCTACTTACGTCAAACATAACACAACCTAAATCTTCTCTCGATCCCCCTGGACGAAGAAAAGCAACGAAGACACTCACACGGTAGGCAAGTTTTAATTATGATTCAAATTGATGTTATTCTATGAACAAGGAGTAGGTCTCAAGTCGTCCATAACCGCGGACACGGCTTTTCGAAAAGATTTAACCCTACAGGGGTGTACCAACTGCCCACCATAGGCTTCGCATGTACGCCCGGTTTCCACTTGGCTAGGTAAGCGCCTGAAACTCCGGAACGTCAGAGTCCCTCTATCTAACAACGCACAATTCCGGGTGGCCCCCGGTGAGTCGACATCCAACTCAAAAGTCGGTCGTGCTCTCGAATCGGTCTCTACCGTATGGCTAAGGTCGGGTTTAGTCTCACCTATATAACAGGGGACTTCCTTAGCTCACCAGTGTGGACCAACCAGAGGAACTATGTCTCCGTTTGATGAGGACATCCCTACTAATGTTACACCCATATCCTCACCAACTACACATATTGGACCAGTTACTAGAGCTCGTGCACGTCAACTAAATTATCAGGTACTTTCGTTTCTTACGAATCCTTCTATTGTTCATGAACATATGATACTGCCTAAATTAGATACTTTTGTTTTGCTTATGAATGAAGGACCTAGCATGGACAAGAAGGATGGTCATTGGAGCGGGATCAAGCATGGAGAAGAAGGTGCGCGCGCGGGAAAGGACAGCGGAGCTTCCAGTGGTGATTATCGCACTTTGAAGCCACCATAAGGCGCGCATGAAGTCTTGGACGAAATACGCGAGATGCCACTTCATTATTTTCGTCCAAGGGCAATTATAGGTGCTGCGTCACCTTAATATTGGGCTGGGCCCATGTAATTTCGAAATACCACCTTATAGGCTGTTTTTAGAGTCCGTATGTGTGGGGAAACCGAGTTAGGGTTGTTTTCGGACCCCACCTCCAAGGGGTCACGAAAATCCCCTCTGTTCCCCCATATATACAGCCCTTAGGGCGTCGTTTAGACTTGGGTTTTAATTAGATATAAGTTAGCCATAGCCGCAACTTCGAGCTCTTCGTTTGTGTCATCCGACCAGGCCAAGACCTCATTGGAACCCCAACTTTCGTAATCATTCATCTTATATTCGCAATATCCAGATTGCAATTCTTAGTTCTTGCTTGTTCTTCGATTGCTTGCAGGAATTAGACCTTCGTGGTCAGGTTGATCGTGCATCCGCGGGATCAATAACCTCTCGGAGTTGGTTTAGCTATCGCTAAGGCGCAACGTCTTCGCACGTTCGTAGTCGGATCGTGAAAGTTGCCTCCACCATAATCGATCTCCACCATCTCATCGAAACATCGGGACACCTTCGCCTCTATCAAGTGGTATCAGATTTCCAGGTTGCTCGGTGAGATTTACCAGTTTTCATAGTCTAGATTGGTTCTGTTCTTCATACCTACAGTCCACGAAAAAGCCAAAAAAAAATTAGGGTTAGATCATCACGTTCCAAAACAGTCCGAGCCCTTATCCAGTTTTCTTTACAGTAGCTTGCTTTGTTGAATTTACGGTTGCATCGTTGTGTCAAGTTGCTGATCTTAGCGTCTAGTTCCCTTAGAGTTTCGAGTTCTGATCACAGTTTGCCACGTCGCCGCCGCACAGTAGTCATCCTACCACGTTCCGCCAATCCAAGTCCAGATACACCACCACGTTCCGCCAAGCAGAGTCCATATACACCACCACGTCTCACGAGTCCGAGTTGAGTTCCACCATCAGTAAGGATCCTGATCTCTCTGTAGCCAGATTAGTTTTGAGTTGTTAGAGTCGGATTTCACCAAACTTTTTCCGTCCAGAGAAGGGGGGTGATTTCCAAAAAAAAAAAAAAAAAAAAAAAAAAGAGTCTGGCACGCTTTTCAGAGCAGTTTTTAGGCCAAAAATTTCAGGGGTGAAAAAATTTCTTGCCCATACGTTCCTTAGGTCCAGAAACTCATTTTGAGACGTTCGCCACCATAGTGATTTTTTCGCACTTTTTCAGCCACCGCAGTCCCGCATCGCAAAAAAAAAAAAAAAAAAAAAACAGCAAAAAAAAAAAAAGAGAAAAAAAAATTCAGAGTGTGCTTCTCAGTTGATTACGTGCCGCGCCGTGCTTTCGTTGGTGTTTTAGGCTCGCGTCTCTAGTACGGTCTAGCCTAGGATCAGCACAGTACCGACGTTGAGTGTTTATTCAACTTTGCATCTCTGTTTTGATTACTGTTGAGCTTTTTGCTACCATATTTGTCAAACCTACCTACAGCTCCACATATATTCTACTTCGTGCGGTTGACACCTCCTGGCCATCGCTCTACCACATCTCTGAGAGTTTTGACCCGTTGGTTGTACATCACCACCTGCTGCTAGGTAAGAATCGGTAAGAACTGAAGAAAAGCTTGACGGATTTGTGCTTTCCACCACCCCACATCCCATTAGTCGAAGTAGGATCATACTTCTGTGTGTTTTCTATTTCTGCTAACCATGCCAGGATCCCATGATGAAGTGGCGCGGGATGCACCTGATTGGGAGAATATGACAAACAAAGCATTACATGATAAATTTGCACAAATGATGTCTGAACAGGTGAATGACATCGAGAACAGATTTACAGAGGCGATTGATGGTGTGGAGAAGATGATCGACACCAAGCTCGACGCCAAGTTTACTGAGTTGCTCGCACGCTTACCTATACAGCCTGCGGCCGCTCCAGCACAGCCACCGCCACCACGACGTGCACGACGTATTCTGTTTCCGGGCGGACAAGCTGCTGGTGCTCCTGCTGCTGCTGCAGTTACTGCTGCTGCTGCCTCTGACGTCGGCCAGGACGACAACTACGAGGGTGATTACGAGGAGGAGGTGGAACAAGAAGCGGCCTATGAACAGCCAGCTGGACGTCCACGTCCCAACATTCGCCACGGTCGACACCAACCACCCCCTCAGGTACGCGATGATGAACATGTGCCTAAACTTAAATTGAATCTTAAGCCGTTTGAGGGTAGATATATTCCTGATGCTTATCTTACTTGGGAGTTAGAAACTGAACAACGCTTTACATGTTTACAATATCCTGAGAATAGGCGTGTTACTGCTGCTGTTTGTGAATTCACGGGTTTTGCATCTATTTGGTGGTCTGAACATTGTAGATTGCATGCTAATAATATTCCAGCTACTTGGGCTGCTTTAAAAGATGCTATGCGTACTCGCTGGGTTCCTCCTTATTATCAACGTGAATTGCTACAAAAATTACAGCGTTTGAGACAAGGAAAAAATTCTGTAGAGGAATATTATCAAGAATTACAAACTGGATTGATTAGATGTGGCCTAGTAGAGGATAATGAAGCTATGTTTGCACGTTTTATAGGTGGCTTAAACAGGGAGATACAAACTATTCTAGAATACAAGGACTATGCTACTATTACTCGTTTGTTTCATCTTGCTTGTAAAGCTGAACGTGAAGTGCAGGATCGACAGGCCGCTACGAGACCTAACTTTTCTGCAGGACGAAATACATCATGGACATCGCGTGGACCTTCTACATCCACACGTCCTGCTGCTCCACCCTCTACTTCAGCCGCTCATTCTTACAGGGAGCCACCAAAACAGTCAGCGCCACCATTCAAGGGTGCACAGAGTGGTCCAGCGGCGAGTTCTTCTTCATCCATGGCTTCCACAGGGCAAACACGAGATCGTGATATTAAATGTCGCAGGTGCCAAGGTGGAGGTCACTTCGCAAAAGACTGTCCCTCCAAGCGTGTGATGATTATTACGGCGGATGGTGGGTATGAGTCAGCGAGTGACTATGATGAGGAGACTTTAGTTCTCATTGCTCATGAGGAACAGGGTGCCCATGATGATGCTCCTGATATGGAGTATATGGCTCCTGATGATGCAGATAAATATGCTAGTTTGGTTGCTCAACGTGTGTTAAGTGTGCAGGTAACGAAGGCTGAGCAAAACCAGAGGCATAATTTGTTCCACACAAAGGGAGTGGTGAAAGAACGTTCGGTTCGCATCATCATTGACGGAGGGAGTTGCAACAACTTGGCTAGCATGGAGTTGGTGGAGAAGCTATCTCTCACCACAAGACCACACCCCCATCCGTACTATATTCAGTGGTTTAACAATAGTGGTAAGATTAAGGTAACGCGTTCTGTTCGTGTGCACTTTAGCATTGCTGCATATGCTGATTATGTTGATTGTGATGTGGTACCCATGCAAGCATGCTCTCTTTTACTTGGTAGACCATGGCAATTTGATAGGAATGTTGTACACCATGGTAGGACAAATCAGTTTACTCTGGTTCATCAGGATAAAAATATTGCTTTACTTCCTATGTCTCCTGAACAAATTGTGAAAGATGATCTTGCTAGAGCTAGTAAAGCTAAACAGGAGAAAAATAAGAGTGAAAATGAGATAGCAGCCAAAGAATTTGAGCAACAACATAAGACTAATAGCAAATCTTCTTCTGCTGTGTCTAATGAAATTAAATTGACTAGTCCAACTTTGCTTGCTACTAAAGTTGATATTTCAGATTTGGATGTTAGTCAATATGTGTGCTATGCTTTTGTGTGCAAAGAAGCTTTGTTTTCATTTGAGGAATTGCCTCCTTCTTTGCCTCCTGTTGTCACTGACCTTTTGCAGGAGTTTATTGACGTCTTTCCACAAGACGTACCACCGGGATTACCACCTATTCGAGGGATTGAGCATCAGATTGACTTAATTCCCGGTGCTTCACTGCCCAACCGTGCGCCATACCGTACCAATCCGGAGGAGACAAAGGAGATTCAGCGTCAAGTACAAGAGCTACTCGACAAAGGTTACATACGTGAATCCCTTAGTCCTTGTGCTGTTCCTGTTATATTAGTGCCTAAAAAGGATGGAACATGGCGTATGTGTGTTGATTGTCGAGCCATTAATAATATTACTATTCGTTATCGTCATCCTATTCCTAGGTTAGATGATATGCTTGATGAATTAAGTGGCTCTACCATGTTTTCCAAAGTTGATTTGCGTAGTGGATACCATCAAATTCGCATGAAATTAGGAGATGAATGGAAAACGGCATTTAAAACTAAGTTTGGATTATATGAGTGGTTAGTCATGCCTTTTGGGTTAACTAATGCACCTAGCACTTTCATGAGATTAATGAACGAGGTTTTACGTGCTTTCATTGGACGATTTGTGGTAGTCTATTTTGATGATATACTGATTTATAGCAAATCTTTGGAGGAACATTTGGATCATTTACGTGCTGTTTTTATTGCTCTACGTAATGCACGTTTGTTTGGTAACCTTGGGAAGTGCACCTTTTGCACCGACCGAGTATCGTTTCTTGGCTATGTTGTTACTCCGCAGGGAATTGAAGTTGATAAAGCCAAGATCGAGGCGATTGAGAGTTGGCCGCAGCCCAAAACGGTCACACAAGTGAGGAGTTTTCTTGGCCTCGCTGGATTCTATAGGCGTTTTGTGAGAGATTTCAGCACCATTGCTGCACCTCTCAATGAGCTTACACGCAAGGATGTGCCTTTTACTTGGGGTACCGCACAGGAAGAAGCCTTCACCGTATTGAAAGATAAGTTAACACATGCTCCTTTGCTCCAACTTCCTGATTTTAATAAGACTTTTGAGCTTGAATGCGATGCTAGTGGGATTGGTTTGGGAGGTGTGTTATTACAAGATGCTAAACCTGTTGCTTACTTTTCTGAAAAATTGAGTGGGCCTAGTCTGAACTATTCTACTTATGATAAGGAATTATATGCTCTTGTTCGGACATTAGAAACTTGGCAACATTATTTATGGCCCAAAGAATTTGTTATACATTCTGATCATGAATCTTTGAAACACATAAGAAGTCAAGCAAAACTTAATCGTAGACATGCTAAGTGGGTTGAATTTATTGAGACTTTCCCTTATGTCATTAAACACAAGAAGGGGAAAGATAATATTATTGCTGATGCTTTGTCTCGTCGTTATACTATGCTTTCACAACTTGACTTCAAGATTTTCGGTTTAGAGACAATCAAAGATCAATACGTAAATGATGCGGAATTTAAAGATGTATTGCAGAATTGTAGAGAGGGTAGAACATGGAACAAGTTTGTGCTTAATGATGGATTTGTGTTCCGTTCTAACAAGCTATGCATTCCAGCTAGCTCTATTCGTCTTTTGTTGTTGCAGGAGGCGCATGGAGGAGGATTAATGGGACACTTTGGCGTGAAGAAGACGGAGGACGTACTTGCTACACATTTCTTTTGGCCAAAGATGAGACGGGATGTTGAGCGTTTTGTTGCTCGCTGCACTACATGTCAAAAAGCTAAGTCACGACTCAATCCTCATGGTTTATACATGCCTTTACCTGTACCTAGTGTTCCGTGGGAGGACATATCCATGGACTTTGTTTTAGGCTTGCCTCGAACAAAGAATGGGAGGGATAGCATATTTGTTGTCGTGGATAGATTTTCTAAGATGGCACATTTTATACCATGTCATAAAAGCGATGATGCTGCTAATGTTGCTGATTTATTCTTTCGTGAGATTATTCGCTTACATGGTGTGCCCAATACTATTGTCTCGGATCGTGATACTAAGTTTCTTAGCCATTTTTGGAGATGCTTATGGGCTAAGTTGGGGACTAAACTACTTTTTAGTACTACATGTCATCCCCAAACTGATGGACAAACTGAAGTAGTCAATAGGACTTTGTCTACTATGCTTAGGGCTGTTTTAAAGAGTAAATTGAAACTGTGGGAAGAATGTTTACCTCATATTGAATTTGCTTATAATCGTTCATTGCATTCTACCACTAAAATGTGCCCTTTTGAGATTGTTTATGGTTTTCTACCTCGTGCACCTATTGATTTGCTACCTCTTCCATCTTCGGAGAAGGTTAATTTTGATGCTAAGCAACGTGCTGAATTGATATTAAAAATGCATGAGTTAACTAAAGAAAACATTGAGCGCATGAATGCTAGATACAAGCTTGCTGGTGATAGGGGTCGAAAGCATGTTGTGTTTGAACCCGGAGATCTTGTTTGGTTACATCTACGTAAAGATAGGTTTCCTGATTTGCGCAAGTCTAAGTTAATGCCTCGAGCTGATGGTCCCTTTAAGGTTTTGCAGAAAATTAATGATAATGCATATAAACTTGAGCTACCTGCAGCCTTTGGGGTTAGTCCCACATTTAATATTGCAGATTTGAAGCCTTATTTGGGAGAAGATGATGAGCTTCCGTCGAGGACGACTTCAATTCAAGAAGGGGAGGATGATGAGGACATCCCTACTAATGTTACACCCATATCCTCACCAACTACACATATTGGACCAGTTACTAGAGCTCGTGCACGTCAACTAAATTATCAGGTACTTTCGTTTCTTACGAATCCTTCTATTGTTCATGAACATATGATACTGCCTAAATTAGATACTTTTGTTTTGCTTATGAATGAAGGACCTAGCATGGACAAGAAGGATGGTCATTGGAGCGGGATCAAGCATGGAGAAGAAGGTGCGCGCGCGGGAAAGGACAGCGGAGCTTCCAGTGGTGATTGTCGCACTTTGAAGCCACCATAAGGCGCGCATGAAGTCTTGGACGAAATACGCGAGATGCCACTTCATTATTTTCGTCCAAGGGCAATTATAGGTGCTGCGTCACCTTAATATTGGGCTGGGCCCATGTAATTTCGAAATACCACCTTATAGGCTGTTTTTAGAGTCCGTATGTGTGGGGAAACCGAGTTAGGGTTGTTTTCGGACCCCACCTCCAAGGGGTCACGAAAATCCCCTCTGTTCCCCCATATATACAGCCCTTAGGGCGTCGTTTAGACTTGGGTTTTAATTAGATATAAGTTAGCCATAGCCGCAACTTCGAGCTCTTCGTTTGTGTCATCCGACCAGGCCAAGACCTCATTGGAACCCCAACTTTCGTAATCATTCATCTTATATTCGCAATATCCAGATTGCAATTCTTAGTTCTTGCTTGTTCTTCGATTGCTTGCAGGAATTAGACCTTCGTGGTCAGGTTGATCGTGCATCCGCGGGATCAATAACCTCTCGGAGTTGGTTTAGCGATCGCTAAGGCGCAACGTCTTCGCACGTTCGTAGTCGGATCGTGAAAGTTGCCTCCACCATAATCGATCTCCACCATCTCATCGAAACATCGGGACACCTTCGCCTCTATCACCGTTGGTCCGGGTTGTTTCAAAAACTGATGGGGTACCAACCAAGCACACACACGTTTGCAAATAGTAAATCATCTCGGGCCACCACTAGAATTGTATGAAGCTAGGTAGGTAAGACAAGGGGACCCCATAGAATCCCACACGCGATTAGGCACGCTCGTCAAGAAACACAATACCCGGAACTGGGACCTAGGTGACTCAAATGGAACAAAACACCTGGCGGGAACAGCCCGGTCTCCCATCCTTCGTCGAATATAAATTAACATCATAACAATAATAGATATCAACCAACTTCTCTAATAACATGATATCCCAACCATAGCATAGGGTAAGCAGCAAGTTTTCCTACTCATACTAAGCAATGGCTGAGCAGCCGTAACTTAGCAATACAAAGTTTTGCTGGGATGTGGGGATCACGGTTGTTTGGTTTTGATTGTGACATAAGAAAAATGGATAGGATCAAACAATCGTTCTAGTCTACAGCTAGGCAGGTAGGCAGAAAGGTATCAAGTAATGGTATAAATCTTCCCCTTGCCTGGGTAATCGGTCGTCGAAGCAGACGTAGCAGGGTCCTCGGGCTCGGTGTCGGAAACCTCCACGTAAGTCTCCTCGGCAGTCTCAGGTGCTAACGTAAAGTACCGGCAAGGAAAAGGCACACGAGTAAGCAATGCGTGCAATGCACGGGCAAAGATGGTATGATCAAGTTTAATAGACATGATGTGACCCTATCTAGTCAGATTTAAATGAAGGTGGTGACGACACGTCAACAACTTCATATGCAATTTATTTACGTTGAATGGCTTCGGTCTTAGCCTTAATTTTTGGTGTAATTAACATGGCAACATGGCATGATCAACAAAGCAATTAACAGAAATAATTACAATGTGAAAGTAAAACATCGATTCCGGAGACAGAGTAGTGTCGATAAATTTGACACCGGAAGATGCAACAAAGGATGGGACCCAGCCACATTGCATATGACAATATGCTAGGGGCTGGTTTGGTGATGCAAAGATTTGAAGATGGCATGATCAGGAACTTGGGATGAACAGATGATCAGGATCCAACATGCACTGAAGTCGAAAGAATGCAAGGAAAGGAAAAACAGGTTGATATGGCGTGTTTCACACCATGTCCAAATCAGTTGCACAAAACATCACATGGACATCACCATTGGAATCCTTGCATGATTCTACCCCAAAACCATATAAGACATGGTACCGTTTGAATTTGCAAAGCATAGTTGCAAATTCAAATGAATTCAGGGGCCTGAGTGCAAAGTTGCACTACTTGCATTTTTTGGAAAAGTTCAACTGGCAAAACCAATGTCACCATGTTGATCCTTGGTAAAAACTACCCAAAAGTCATATATGGGTTGCCATATTTGAATTTTGGGGAGCAGTTGCAAAAAAACAAAAAAAAGAGGGGCCTTTTGCATATTTACCATCACTCCAAATTTGGAAGGGGCAAAATGCAAAACAAACATCACCATGAGGTTCAGTGAAATCTTCTACCCCAAAAACATATATCGCACTATGTACTTGGGCTAGGGGAGCTCAAACCTCGAAAAACAGATTCGAATTTGAACTTCAAACCAAATTGAAAGGAAAAGAAAGGAAGAAAGGAAGAAAAGAAAAAGAAGAGGACGCAGCACATGGGCTGGCCTCGGACACGGTGATCTTGCGGAGTTGCCCACAAGCCCACAAAGATAGTTGGGCCAATCCCGAATCTCTGCTGCACTGAAAAAAAAGGGGCTGCTTGCGCCGGCTGGGGATTGAACCCAGGATCTCCCCGATAGAATCTCAGCGACGCAGCCACTGCGCTGCTGCAATAGCGTTGAAAAAGTGAGACCTCGAAGCAACTTAAAGAGACCCTGTGGTCTCTGAAGCTGAACACTGAAGACAACTTCAGTGCTCGTGCGGCCGCGGGTTCCGGCGACCCTCTCCTCGATGGCGGGCACCCATCGACCCAGCGACGAGGTGGGGTGCGAAGAGGGGACACCCAGGTACCCGTGCAGGCCAAGCACTGCCCTGGAGTCTCAAAGAAGGTGTCTCTGGCTCGCCCGGAAGGTCACGGCGGCCACTTCTAGAACTCCTGACGAACTTCAGACACCGACGCGCCGGCTGGAACTCCGGTGACCACCCCGTTGGTCACGCTGCTCCGGCGGCTCGATGGGAAGGTGCTACGCGTTCCTGGGACATCCCAGAACTCATTTTTGCGAAGAACTCGCCGCGCCTGACACAAAAGTTGGCTCCTTGCAGAAGGAGAACTCACGGCGGCGATCATTGACTGGAAACGACAGGGAGAAAAAGAAAGGAGGCGCGCCACTGCGCAACCTGCACGGCCACAGGCGCGCTCCGCTCGCGCTCTGGCTCTAGTGTACGCGCAGCACAACGACTACGGCTACGAGGACATCGAGCAAGGACACCCGATCTCACCTAGGGGAGGCTGGGGACGAGCTCGCGAGCAGCGTCGACGTCGCAGCCTTGCTTGAAGTGGAGGCAGTCGACCTACTCGACACCGGTGACGAAGACGATCCGCGACAGAGGAAGGCGACGGTGCGGACGGCGCAGCTCCTAGCTCTGGTCAGGGGGTAACAGGGGAGGAAATCTCTCCCATGGCGGCGGTGGCGGAGGAAAATTGAGGAGGGGGAAGGCTGGCTAGGGTTCACAGGGACGAGGGGAGCTCTGCCTTTATGGGGGGCGAGGAGGAGAGGCTGTGGAGGGGCTCCACGCCGAGCTCCTCTCCGTCCTGCTCTCTGACGACGGGAAAAGGAGGGGAAAAAGGTGGGGAAGAAGACGCTGGCAGGCGGGCCCGGGGGCTGAGAGAGAAGAAAAGAAGAGAAAAAAAATGAGGGGCTGCTCGGGTGGGCTGATTTTGGCAGGCCCGAGTGGGCTGGTCCACGACCAAGAAGAGAAAAAGAAAAAAAAAGAACCCCTGGCTATTTTCTATTTAACAAAACAGGAAACACTTGGGGAGTTTTCCAGGAATATTCACAAGGAAATAAATCACACAAAAATATGCAAAATGATCCTTGATATATTTTCCAATTTATAAAATTGGTTTGGCCAATTTTAGAGCAACTAAAATGTGGGACCATTTTGTAAATTCAAACCACATTGAACTATGGCCCACATTTTTAGAGTTGGAAAAAATGGGGCAAGGCTTTTAAAAAGCTTGGGAATGGCAAGGAATTGGCTACGCCAAGTTTGGGGTCAAGGGGAGCATGCATGCAACAAAGAAAAATCCTCAAACACCCTTCTTGAACCACTTTGTTTGAATTCAAAAGCAAATCAAATGAACTCAAATCTTGTTGGGAAATTAAATCATCACATGAAATTATAATCTTTAGCATCATGCCAAGTTACAAAGTCAACAGACAAAGTACAATCTCATGATGATTTCTAATTATTACTCCTGGGCTGTTAAAGCACTCCCCCACGAACATAGGATCTCGTCCCGAGATCTAAGCCCGAAACAACTCAGGATACTCAGAACGGAGATGATCTTCACGCTCCCACGTTGCTTCCTTCTCCGAATGATGTGCCCACTGAACCTTCATGAACTTGACGGTCTTGTTGCGAGTCTTCCGCTCGGACGTCTCAAGAACACGGACTGGACGCTCTGAGTAGGAAAGGTCTGCACTCATCTGGATCTCGCCCAAGTCAACGGCCTGCTCTAGCTGCTTGAAGCATTGCTTTAGCTGGGACACATGGAACACGTCATGCGCCATGGACAGACTCTCTGGAAGCTCGAGCCGAAAGGCAAGAGGTCCTATAGTCTCAAGGATGCGGAAAGGTCCGACAAATCTTGGAGCGAGCTTTCCTTTGATGCTGAAGCGGTGAGTTACCCTCAATGGAGACACTCTCAGGTACGCCCAATCACCAACTTGAAACACTACACCACAGTTCCTTTTGTCATAATAGGCCTTCTTCCTAGACTATGCTGCCTTTAGGTGTTCACGGACAATCTTCACTCTGTCCTCTGCCTCTTGGATCACATCTGGACCGAACAACTGCCTCTCACCTGTTTCGGACCAGTTCAAAGGCGTCCTGCACTTGCGGCCATACAAGACTTCAAACGGTGCTGCCCGCAGACTTGCCTGGTAGCTGTTGTTGTAAGAGAACTCAGCATACGGCAAGCACTCTTCCCACTTCATGCCCAAGGATATGACACATGCTCGAAGCATGTCCTCGAGGATTTGGTTCACGCGCTCGACTTGCCCACTTGTCTGAGGGTGATAAGCGGTACTTAACAACACTGTCGTACCAATCGCCTTTTGAAAGGCCTGCCAGAACTTAGAGGTGAAAAGGCTGCCTCTATCGGAACTAATCTTTTTGGGAATGCCATGCAAAGATACAACTCTTGCGGTGTACAAATCCGCCAACTGAGCTGCTGAAATGGAGTCCTTCACTGGAAAGAAATGGGCAACTTTGGAAAGATTGTCAATGACAACAAAGATGGCATTGTTCTTCTTCTGCGACAAGGGGAAGCCTGTGATGAAATCCTTTTCTATGTGATCCCACTTCCACTCTGGAATCTCAAGTGGCTGAAGCAACCATGCAGGCTTCTGGTGTTGTGCCTTCACTCTCCTGCACACATCACACTGAGATACGTAACGGGCAACATCCCGCTTCATATGAGTCCACCAAAAGATTTGCTTGAGATCTTGATACATCTTTGTACTGCCAGGGTGAATCGACAGCTTGGAATCATGGGCTTCCTTCATGATGACCTCTCTGAGATCTCCCTCCTTGGGAACAACAACTCGCTCTTCGAACAACACGGTGCCGTCATTATGCACTAAAAAGCAACCGTACTTTGGAACTGAGGCGGCAATACCCTGCTTGATCTTTTGTACCATTGAGCTGCCAGACTGAGCTTCACGAATCTTCTCATGGATAGTGGGCTCTACCACAAGGTTGGCAAGGTAGCCTGCTGGAACTAGCTCGAGATCGAGCCTTCGAAAGGACTCACACAAATCAGGGTGGATCTTCTGCACCTGGATATTATTGCAATCGCCCTTGCAGCTCAGCGCATCGTCTATGACATTCGCCTTCCCAGGCGTGTACTAAATATCAACTGTGTACTCAGTAATGGTTTCAAGCCATCTTCTTTGCCTCCAGTTCAGATTTGGCTGAGTGAACAAGTACTTCGGACTCTTGTGGTCGGTGAACACATCCACCTTCCTCCCTAAGAGGAGGTGTCGCCAAGTGATCAACGCGTGCACAACTGCTGCAAGCTTGATACGTCCAAAACGTATCGATAATTTCTGCTTGCTCCATGCATGTTTTGTGTGATATTGCTATGATCTATATACACTTTCAAAAAAAATTTATCATATTTGGACTAACCTATTAACTCAGTGCACCCCAGTGCCAGTTCCTGTTTTCTGCTGTTTTTCTATTTCAGTTTTCCCCCATATAAAAAGTGCCAGAAAAATTCGGGAAAATTCAGATAAAAAATCAGCGTGACGGAAGCTTCGAGAAAAGCCCGGGAGGGGCCAGAGGGGGGCCAGGGGGGCCCAGGCGGCCACCCGGCGCGGCCCCACCCCTGGCCGCGCCAGGGGGGCGCCTGGGGCCCCTGGTCCACCTCTGGCTGCCCCCCTTCTCCTATTTATCCCCCGTCACGGGAAAACTCCAGAAGCAGAACCCTATTCCGCGAACTCGCCTCTGTTCCGCCGCCGCCGCGCTTCCAAGATCGGGAGCACCAGAAGACCTCTTCCCGGCACCCTGCCGGAGGGAGGATTGACCTCCGGGAGTCTCCTCTCCACCATGGATGCTCCCCGGATGTCTCGTGAGTAGTTTTCCTTGGACCATTGTTCCGTGATCAGTAGCTATGTGTGACGCCCCCAAAATCAGACCGTGTACAGTAATCATACACACAGGGTACACGACTGAGATTAGGGTGCCACGGTGATAATATCACAGCACAACACTAAACACAAAAGGATAAACAAATATATTACAATAGAGGGGGTCACGCGGACCCGAACATATAAGTTATACAAGCCATAATATCTGAGTACAGACATAGATAGTCAAGTTTTGCCTTAAGAAGGCTAGCACAAATCACATCAGAGATACAGAACGAAAAGGCGAGGCCTCCTGCCTGGAATCCACAGTACTACTCCTGGTCAAGGGGGAACTCGACGTCGTAGTAGGCGCCTCCGAGGTACTCCTGCTCCTGGGCTCCAACGTCAGCTGCAGCGGCCGATCAGGCAAAACAGTAAAGGAAATAAAGCAGGTGAGTATCTAGTATACCCGCGAGTCTTACGTCCGCTACTAAGCATTATGCATTGTATCAACGGAATGAAGAGGCTGTATATAGTGGACTGAAGACAGAAATTCAGAGCAAGGGTAAGAAGCTAGGCCTATCGAAGACTAGCATCTTCCGACGGTGTCTTGCAGCATGAGGTAAGAATCAGCCAACAGTTTATATAAAACAGTAAGGTAGCAATGAAGCAGAAGTTGCTGCAACATTGAATAATAATAAGTTGTAATAATTAACAATGCCTCCGAGTTCACCTCCTCGACATCCCCGCAAGGAAAGGAACCCGGAACCATACAGTTTAATAATAGTTTCTAGTGGTAAGATCCAGCTTCAGCAGAAAGTGTCCTGTTACCGTGGACACGGCTATCGATAGATCAATTCTTCCCTGCAGGGGTGCACTTGTGTTACGCTACACGCACGGATCTCCAGGGTGGCGGGAACCTTGTTAGGGAACGCTCCACCGAGGCTATCCGACACTTCATAGCCCATCTTTCAAACTCAACAGAGAGGCCATCCGCCGGTCTAAATCCTAAGTACTCAGGGCCTTGGACCCCAACCCTGACGTACTCCTGCACGGTGCGTGGGTGGCCGGGAAGCCGTAACCAAAAACAACACAGCTCGAGCCAAAGAAGACAGCGCACTTCCCGGCAATCAGCCCGCGGTACTGCTGACGTCTGAAGAGTCCTCGGACGACACTATGAAGCGGAGGAGCCCATACTCGTAATCCCACGGGTAGGTAGTGCGTACATGGCTTGTAGCCAACTCAATACATTCACTGAACCATTTAGCATTTTAATTAACCTGCGTGACAACCGTTATCGTTGCCGCGACTTAACCGACCCGCGGACAACGACAGCAGCGAGGACCACCAGTACATCGGTGCCTGCCCTGTCGTCCCACCGAGTCACTGCGGTTACCGACAAGGTGAACCGTCTCCTTACCTTGTCTCGCGTGTGCTCCTGGAGGAGCTCGACTTTCGTGGTTTGGTAACTCTCGCGGCCAACGATCAGGGGCCAAGCACACCGGTACACTGGTCGTGCCCTCCCTGTCGTCCCGTCGCAATACCTCTCGCAGGCACCGTTGGGTCGCCCGACTTCTTACCTGAAGGACAACCGTTTCCAGTACCCTATGGCAGTAAGACAAAGTCAGCCTCGAGTGGAGTACAAGGATTACTCCTTGATAGCTCACACTTGAGGTGACTAGGCATAACCCAGGTAGGGGCCTTAGACGGAGTCTGCATTGTACCGTACCTGTGCAGTTATAATATTTATATCCGCGTTCACTTCCCTGAGTGATCACGGCCCTCTATCTAATCCTAGCTAACAATGCGCAGGGTCCACTGCTGAATAATGCATAATAATAATAATAGGCAGCATCGGATAAAGGAAGGCACATCAAGGGGCGACAAAAATCAGGCTATGCAGTTGAATAGGATTGTAATCGTAGCAGCAGCAGTAACAATGCCTAGTGCAAGAATAGTACGGAAAGATAGGCGATATCTAGGGAAGAGAATGGCTCTGCTTGCCTGCAAGCTCGACGGTAGTAGTAGGGTCGTCGACGACGTAGTCGTACTCAGCAGCGGTGTAGTCGACGGCAGTAGCGGGGTCTACCGGAGATTAAAGGGGGAAGAAAACAATAAATACACAACAATAATAGCAATACAAATGCAAGACATAACAGATGAAATGTAAACGGGGTTCTATCGCAGTGTAATGCAATATGCTCGGAGCGGGAATTCATCTGAGGATGAACTGCCGGCTCCGGGTGATTACCGGACAGGGTGTCCGGAGGGGGAAGGATCAAGCCGGAGGTGTCGTGGTTACCGGAACAACATAAGAGGGGTGTATCCGTGCTATTTGAACCATTCCGGACAACCTTCGTGTTCGGAATAAATTCATCCGGGCACTCTAACAGTACCGGACAATTTATCGGACAGGCGGTCCGGAGGGGGAATGTTCGACGTTCGTAGTGTTAGAGGGGTGTGGTAGACATACGGATAGCGTATTCGTATTCGTTGTATTTTTCTGATCAACTTTCATGTATAAAGTTTTTGAATCCGAGTTACGGTTTAAAAGTTATTGAATTTCAAAGTTTTAAATCATTTTAAATGATTTTCTGGATTTTCTTTTATTATTTATTTAAACATTATCCAAAACATTATCCACAACATTATCCAGAACAGTGCTGACATGTGGGACCCGCATGTCAGCCTCTGTTATTTATAAAACATTTTATAAAATTCAGAAATTGCCTCTGGACCCGCATGTCAGTGATTAAATTTTAATTAATTGGATTAACCTAAATCATTAAGTTAATTAATTAGAGGGGACCCACCTGTCAGTGACCTAAACTCTTACTAATAGTTTTGTTATTTTTAACCGGTGCTTAAGTGGGATGGGACCCACATGTCAGTGACTATTAGGGGTGAGATTAACCCCTAATCAACTGGCTGACACCGGGGTCCCACCTGGCAGCCTCACCGGAACCTCACCGGAGGCTCGCCGGCGGCGAGGTCGAGCTAGCCCTCGATTCCGAGCGCCGTTGGAGGCGCCGCTGGTGGCAGTCGACGGAGAGCTCGAATCCGCGTCGATTTGGAGTGGTCTCGCGAGCTGGGACGCACGGAGGTGAGCGCATCTTCATCAATGGCGGCGAAGGTCGTCGGGCTCCAATGGCGAATGCATATACGGGTCGAACTCGAGCTAGCTACTGGTCCAAATCGAGCATACGCAACACGGGGGACCTACTGGTGCACTTGGCGTGGACTGGGACGAACCAAAACGACGACTCCGACGACGTGCCACGGCGGCCGGAGCAAGCGAGTTAGGAGAGAAGGCTACGGCGTTATCGGGACTCATCGGGCGGTTGGGGGTGGTGAGGGTGCTCACCACGAACGCGTCGGAGTTGGCAGCGGGCTCGGGGACGTCGTGGTGGCGCCGGATTTCCTCCGCGATGCCGCGGCGACCGGAGTTGGGGGAGATGACCGTGTGCTCGGGGTGGAGGCTCCCGGCTTGAATTCGTCGCAGTAGTCGACGTAATCGACTACGGCGCACCCAGTGGACACGTCTTCGAGGGCTAGGGAGCTTGCCGGCTGCGAGTGGGCGCGGTCATGGCGACGGCGAGCTCGGGCGGACCTTTCCCTGGCGATGGCGAGAGGAGGAGGAGGGGAAGGAGAGGGTGAGCGCGTCCAGGAGGTCGAGGGCTTCATCCTTATCGCGACAGCGGCGGCTGGGAGCAGTTGGAGGGCGGGGCCGGGCTGGCAGCGGCGCGTCCACGACGGCCGGCCGTACGGGAGCAGTTGGGGCAGGTGAGGGAGGAAGAAGACAAAGGAAGCGGGCTGGGCTGAGGTGGGCCTCGCCCCAGGCGAGGTTTAAGTGTTTTTCCCATTTTCTGGTTTTCTGTTTATTTAAATTCTTTTCCGTAATTGACTTGTTAACCCTAGCATTTTTGAAAAATATAATTGGTGTTTGTAAATTAGTTTTATATATTACTGAGGTGCCACAAAAAGTTGTGCAGCAAAATAAATTCATTAGGTATTTCTTTTAAATATTAAATGCCCAAAGTAGGGGTTTTAACCTACTGTTTGAATTGTTTACAATTTTCTATAACTCCAAAAATTACCAAAGTTGGTCCAACATGATTATAATGATATTAGGTAATTTACAAAAATGGTTCCATGATTTTTGGAACAACTTTATTTGAGCACTTTTGTTTTATTTTCCATTTGAGGTTGTTTCATCTAGGGTTTGATTTCTTGATGAGCAAAATGCATTGGGCTTTGTGTTTTGATTACCAACCAGCATGGTTTGGATGGAGCAGAAGCAAAGTTTGATTAGGGACAGGGGATAACAGTGCTTAACAAACAGTGATAGTCAACAGTGATGATGATTACTGTTACAAGCATCTGAGGGTGTTACACTATGTGATGTTCTCCTCCCCTCTTTGATCTTCATTGTTTACACCTCGTGAGATGCCCTACATGATCGAGGCACCTTTGTAATATTTCTGCTATTGCTATGTTGAGTTTGATCGGATCTGATGGATTATGAGATTATGTTCAGATTGTGATAGAGTAATATATTTGGTTTTTATCTCTTATATTTTTGTTCCTAAGTAATTCTTGCATGCTCTTCGTTGCTGTTTATTGCTTTGGCCAAGTAGTAGGTAGTGACTCCAAGAGGGAGCGTTGTGCTATATTGTGGGTTCATGCCTCCCCGATGACATGCTTGAGTGACAGAAACATGAATCTAGGGGATGTGTTGTTGCCACAAGGGGGAAAACAACGGTGCTTGTAACCGCGGTTACAAGGATTGTTTACTTTACGCAAAGTTCTTTTTAATGCAGTTGTCTGTTGCTTTGGGTTTACACTTTGGGTGGGGCTCGCAACTTAATACCAGCGAGATGTTCTGGATATATATATCAAGGTGGATGATTAGTAGTAGATGCAGATGGATTTCGGTCTACGTACCTTGGCGTACTGCCTGTGCTTTTGAACCTCTTCCTTTCTTTTGTAGCATAGTTAGCATTGCGGTGCGTTCTTAATCCTGTCAATTGCCTTTCTGTAATTTGTTTACCTCGCATAGCATTTTTATCGTCTTTTGGGAGAGAGACATCACTAGCGAACATCACGTATCCCGGTCCATATCCTCATTATTGTTTCCAAGCTATATTTACTTTTCTGCATTTACTTTCAAGTTGCTATCATTATCCCCTTGCGTTTTATCATTTGTGAACAACAAGACCGGAGAGATTGACAACCTCTCTGAACTTCGTTGGGAGCAAAGTTATATGTGTCTGTGTGCAAGTCCGCGTCAGTTGCGCCGCTGACACCTACTTATCATCTCTGGAGTCCTAGTGGAGACAAACCTTGGTATCTTTACTGAGGGAAACTTGCTGCTGTGCCGCATCACGCCTTCCACTTAGGGCCTACCAACGAAGGGCGAGAAGCCGTCATCAAGAGCAATTTCTGGCGCCGTTGTCGGGGACTCCAAGTGCTAAGATAGGGGAGTTGCACACTACCCTTTACCTTTGTTTTTTAGTCTTGTTAGTTTATCTTTCAGTTTTTATCTTTGTGTCTTTTATGAAAATCACAAAAAATATGCCACACTTGCTGCTACTATGGGTTCCACTGAAAACACCAAGTTGTGTGACTTCACTAGTCACAACAACCAAGACTTTATCTGCACTCCCATTGCCACACCTGCCACTTCAGCTACCTCTTATGAAATTAAACCTGCTTTGCTAAACCTTGTTATGAGAGATCAATTCACTGGTGCTGGAGATGCTGCTGCTTTACACTTGAATAATTTTGTTGAATTATGTGATATGCAAAAGTATAAAGAAGTGGAAGGTGATGTTGTTAAGCTTAAGCTCTTTCCTTTCTCTTTAAGGGGAGATGCTAAAATCTGGTTTCAATCTTTGCCTAGAAATAGCATAGATTCTTAGGATAAGTGCAAAGATGCTTTTATAGGGAAGTACTACCCTCCTGCTAAGATTACCCAATTAAGGAGCAATATTATGAATTTGAAGCAATTGGATAATGAACACGTTGCCCAATCTTGGGAACGAATGAAATCTCTTGTTAAGAAATGCCCTACACATGGTTTGACTACTTGGATGGTTATCCAGACTTTTTATGCAGCCTTGAACTTTACCTCGCGGAACCTGTTAGATTCGGCCGCGGGAGGAACCTTTATGTCAACTACACTTGGTGCTGCCACAAAGCTTCTCGATGAGATGATGACCAATTATTCCCAATGGCACACCGAACGCGCTCCAACAGGTAGGAAGGTAAACTCTGTCGAGGAAATTACCTCCCTCAATGAAAAAGTTGATTTAATTATGTCTCTACTTACCAAGCAACCTTCTATTGATCCTCATGATGTTCCTTTAAATTCTTTGGTTGCTCAAGAACAAGTAGATATGAACTTTATTGCTAGAAACAACTTCAACAACAGTGCTTATAGGGGAAATTTTGCTAGCAATCCTAGACCGTTCCCATCTAACTATGGGAACAACAACACTTACCCTAGCAACAAGAACCCCTCTTCTGAATTACAAAGCATGCTTAGAGACTTTATCACTACCCAAAAAGCCTTCAACAAAAATGTAGAAGAGAAATTATCTAAAATAGATAATCTCTCTTTGAAGGTAGAAAGCTTAGCCCTTGATATTGAGATGCTCAAAATTAGAACCTCTCCCCTTGAGGAGAATAAAGCCACTCCTATTAATGCTATCCAGTTGAAAATCAATGAAAATATTAGGATGATGGCTAAACTTAAAGAAAGATGGGATAGAGAAAAAGAGGAAGAGGATAGAATTAAGAGCCTTCCTACACACCACACAGTTGCCACTATCCAAATTGTTGAGGACACTCAAACTATTAGCACCCAATGCACTCCTAGTCCCGTTGGACCTATTAATAGTGATGCTAATACCTCAACCGTAGAAAAAGAAACTCCTATGAACATAGAGGGTTTCAAACAAGTGATCCTAGATGACACTACTTCTACCTTTGATAGTAGTGATATTGATTTTGATAGTTGTACCCTCTCAGAAGTTATCAGTTTGCTACACAAAATGTCTAGAGACCCCCACACTAGCACACTTAATCTTGCCTTCACGGAGCATATCACAAATGCTCTTATCAAAGCTAGGGAGGAGAAGCTTAGAGTAGAAGCCTCCATACCTAGGAAGCTAGAGGATGGTTGGGACCCTATGATCAAAATTAAATTGAATAACTTCTCTTGCTATGCTTTATGTGATGTTGGAGCTAGTACCTCTGTTATGCCCAAAAGAATATTTGATATGTTTGAATTCGAGCCTTTTGAGCCTTGTTCTTTTGGTGTTCGTCTTGTTGATTCTTCCATAAAGAAACCTTTGGGGAAGATCAACGATGTTCTTATCATTGTCAATGACAACTATGTTCCCGTTGATTTTATTGTTATGGATATAGAGTGTGAACCTTTGTGTCCAATCATTTTGGGACGTCCTTTTCTTCGCACAGTTGGTGCGGTTATTGACATGAAAGAGGGGAACATAAAATTCCAATTCCCATTCAAAAAGGGTATGGAACACTTCCCTAGAAAGAAAATCAAGTTACCTATTGAGTCCGTTACTCGGGCTAGTTATTCTCTTTCTCTTGATAAAACTTGATTCTTCTTTTTGCATCATGCCTAGCTAATGACTTTAAAGAAGCGCTTTCGGGAGGCAGCCCGCAACGAATTTAGGGTTTTCATTTTGCTTTTGTTGTGTCTTGATGATTGTTAATACTGTAGCAACATCATTGTATCTTTACTTTTCAGCTTTGTGCCAAGTTATAGCCTCTTACGGCAAGTGAAGTAAAAGTTGTGACATGCTGTCCAGAAAACAGATTCTGTCCTCGTGACCAGAAAAATTCCAGAAAAATCCCAGTTCATCTTTTTGAGCTGAATTTTTTACAAAGTATGCTCTATACAATTACGAAACTTCCGTATGTTCTGAGTTTTTTGATTTGAGTTGTAGAAGTGCCCCTAAAAAATTCTTTACTATCTGTTGTTCTGTTTTTCACAGATTCTGCCACGTTTTGTCTCTCCTAACTTTTGCAAACCTTAAGCTTGCTTTTTATTTGCAAAAACTTTTTGGCACTCTTGAGAAACAGTAGCTCTTCAAGATTATCTTTATATGCAGTGGAGAATTTTTTTATTTATTAAGGGTACTGACCTCTCTAATCAGCTTATGATGAGTTATGTATGAAGGGAGTTTTCAAGTGTGCGTTGGAAGATGATGAAAGAAGATCCAGGAGTGTCAAGCGCTCAAGCTTGGGGATGCCCCCATGCATCCCCAATAAATATTCAAGGAGACTCAAGCGTCTAAGCTTGGGGATGCCCCCCGTGCATCCCCTTCTCCATCAACCATCATCAGTTCGTCCTTCGTCTCACTATATTTTTATCACTTCATGTGTTATGTGCTATGCTTGGAGCGTCTCGCTCTTAGGTTTTGTTTTTAGTTTCTTTAGCTTTGCTTGCTGTTCATAACAAGTTAGATCCCATCTTACTATGTGTGGGAGAGAAACACGCTCCACTTTCAAAATCTAGAACACATCATAGGATTGTTCATGCCTATCTTTTTGCTGTTGTGTGTTCTTTATCTTTTCATAGCTACTGCCATGTTTAGTCTTAGTTTTAGTTTGTCTTTAGCAAGAGCTTTGGCTTTTGTTTAGTTTGTTGCTGGAACTCTCTTTAGTTTTCATGTTTATCTTGTTAAGAGAGTTGGTTGTTGCACTGAGTTGTGTCTTGTCTTGAAAGTAGGTAATTGAGGTTGTTATTTAATTTTAGTAGTAGCTTGCAATAGTTTTGAGGCATTGTTGTGAGTAATGTTTGGACTTTTGGTGTCAAGAGCTCTTGCCTATTAGTGATAGGTGTCGTATTTTGGGCAATCCGTGTTTATTTTCAAAACCTACAAAACTAGTTGAGAACTCTAGCTACTAGATAGATCACTACTCTTCTGAGGAGTCGAATATTAGAGTACACTCACGTACCATGAGTCGAGGATGCGCAAGGATAACCAAACCCCCATACACTCCTCCTCGGGGTACTTGTCTCTTTGTGAACCTCCTTATTAGATTGAGAGTTACCGATAATAAGTGCATGAGTTCTTCGGACTAATGTAAGTATTGAGAGTTGACACTTCCACCTTCCCATATTCTGCTAGCCTTTCCCGTGCCGTGCATTGCCTTCTTCTCACTCCGAGAGTTGGTGTCCACCTTCGCCGGTACATCCAAACCCTTGGCATGATACGCTCTGTCATCATAAGCCTCCCTTTATCCTTCCTCAAAAACAGCCACCATACCTACCTATCAAGGCATTTCCATAGCCTTTCCGAGTTACATTGCCATGCAACTTCCACCTCTTCATGACTTGATCTTCATGTCATACATGTTCCTGCTATACTGGCAGCGACATACATTGCATACATCATGATAGTTACATCTTCTTTATGATTTTGAGTACCTTGTAAAGTGTGAAAGATCTCCTTTACCTTCTTGTAAAATAGAGTGTTGCCCTTAAGTGAGGAAAAGATCCCAAAGTGGACACATTAAAAGATCCCAAAGAGGACAAATGAGAATTAAATAGAAAGAGCCATTGAGGCCACCAAAAAATACAAAAAAATAGAAAAAAGAGAAAAAGAAATAAAAAGAGAGAAAGGGGCAACACTACTATCCTTTTGAGAGATCCACACTAGTACTCCCTCTATATCTTTGTACTCCATAGAGATGATCTTTATGCATATAGTTTGGAGAGCTTCTTAGCTCGTATGTGCATCCATTGCATGGCAATCCCTACTCCTCACATCATATCTATCATTTGGCATCTCTTGCCTATGATTGTCCTCATTTATGTGAGCCTTTCTCATCCTTTTTTGTCTTCCTCCACCATATTTCTCTCTTTGCCATCCTAAGTGTCAACTCTCGTGCCTACGCTCATCCATTGCATGAGTGCTCGAAATATCGAAAAGGAGTGGATCAAATTGACTTGTACCTGGCTAGTGGTTTGGGGACGAGTCAAGATAAGATTCCAAAGAAGACCAAGTGTGAAACTTTAGTAGATTGAGTTCTCAACAAAAATACTTTTTTCTCGTATTCCATATTCTCCTTTCTTGCACGCAAACACCATTTGGAGACATTCGAGTCACGGACAGTGAGAGCTCTTGCACCTTTTGTTCTTTTGTTGCTTATTTCAATGCTAATATAGACTCTTGCCTGTTATGACTTGAATTGAATCTCTGACCTTGATTGCTTTACTTTTCAAAGTTCTTTTATGGTTGCTAGCATGTCACCACAGAAATTATGTTGTTATCATTTACCTACTCGAGGACGAGCAGGAATTAAGCTTGGGGATGTTGATATGTCCAAAACGTCTCGATAATTTATGCTTGCTCCATGCATGTTTTGTGTGATATTGCTATGATCTAGATACACTTTCATACATTTTTATCATATTTGGACTAACCTATTAACTCAGTGCACCCCAGTGCTAGTTCCTGTTTTCTGCTGTTTTTCTATTTCAGTTTTCCCCCATATAAAAAGTGCCAGAAAAAATCGGGAAAATTCAGATAAAAAATCAGCGTGACGGAAGCTTCGAGAAAAGCCTGGGAGGGGCCAGAGGGGGGCCAGGGGGGCCCAGGCGGCCACCCGGCTCGGCTCCACCCCTGGCCGCGCCAGGGGGGCGCCAGGGGCCCCTGGTCCACCTCTGGCTGCCCCCCTTCGCCTATTTATCCCCCGTCACGGGAAAACTCCAGAAGCAGAACCCTATTCCGCGAACTCGCCTCTGTTCCGCCGCCGCCGCGCTTCCAAGATCGGGAGCACCAGAAGACCTCTTCCCGGCACCCTGCCGGAGGGAGGATTGACCTCCGGGAGTCTCCTCTCCACCATGGATGCTCCTCGGATGTCTCGTGAGTAGTTTTCCTTGGACCATGGTTCCGTGATCAGTAGCTATGTGATGTTCTCCTCCCCTCTTTGATCTTCATTGTTTAGACCTCGTGAGCTGCCCTACATGATCGAGGCACCTTTGTAATATTTCTGCTATTGCTATGTTGAGTTTGATCGGATCTGATGGATTATGAGATTATGTTCAGATTGTGATAGAGTAATATATTTGGTTTTTATCTCTTATATTTTTGTTCCTAAGTAATTCTTGCATGCTCTCCGTTGATGTTTATTGCTTTGGCCAAGTAGTAGGTAGTGACTCCAAGAGGGAGCGTTGTGCTAGATTGTGGGTTCATGCCTCCCCGATGACATGCTTGAGTGACAGAAACATGAGTCTAGGGGATGTGTTGTTGCCACAAGGGGGAAAACAACGGTGCTTGTAACCGCGGTTACAAGGATTGTTTACTTTACGCAAAGTTCTTTTTAATGCAGTTGTCTGTTGCTTTGGGTTTACACTTTGGGTGGGGCTCGCAACTTAATACCAGCGAGATGTTCTGGATATATATCTCAAGGTGGATGATTAGTAGTAGATGCAGATGGATTTCGGTCTACTTACCTTGGCGTACTGCCTGTGCTTTTGAACCTCTTCCTTTCTTTTGTAGCATAGTTAGCATTGCGGTGCGTTCTTAATCCTTTCAATTGCCTTTTTTGTAATTTGTTTACCTCGCATAGCATTTTTATCGTCTTTTGGGAGAGAGACATCACTAGCGAACATCACGTATCCCGGTCCATATCCTCATTATTGTTTCCAAGCTATATTTACTTTTCTGCATTTACTTTCAAGTTGCTATCATTATCCCCTTGCGTTTTATCATTTGTGAACAACAAGACCGGAGAGATTGACAACCTCTCTGAACTTCGTTGGGAGCAAAGTTATCTGTGTCTGTGTGCAGGTCCGCGTCAGTTGCGCCGCTGACACCTACTTATCATCTCTGGAGTCCTACTGGAGACAAACCTTGGTATCTTTACTGAGGGAAACTTGCTGCTGTGCCGCATCACGCCTTCCACTTGGGGCCTACCAACGAAGGGCGAGAAGCCGTCATCAAAGCTCCAAGTCGTGCGTGGGATAATTCCTCTCACTCGTCTTCAACTGTCGTGAGGTATATGCCACAATATTCCTGCCTTGCATCAAAACTCCGCCTAGACCTTGCAAGGAGGCATCACAAAACACCTAAAAAGGTTGTGACTCATTTGGCAGCGTGAGAATTGGAGATGTGGTCAACTTCTCTTTCAACTCCTCGAAGGCTGACTGGCAAGCTGGTGACCAAGTGTACCGTTTGCCTTTGCACAACAACTCAGTCATTGGTTTCGCTATTTTGGAGAAATTCTGCACAAACCTCCTGCAATAACTCGCGAGGCCGAGAAAACTCCTTAGCTGCTTCACATTCTTCGGCGGAGCCCACTCTTGAATAGTGCGGACTCGCTCTGGATCAACCGCAATTCCCTCAGCGGAAATAACATGGCCCAAAAAATTGACCTTGTCCAGCCAAAACTCACACTTGGAGAACTTGGCATAGTAACGGTGCTCTCTCAGCTTCTGCAGCACCAGGCGCAAATGTTCCTCATGTTCAGCCTCTAACTTGGAATAGACAAGAATGTCGTTGAGGTAAAGGATCACAAACACATCAAGCCATTCTTGGAACAAATAGTTCATAGCTCTCATGAATGTTGGAGGGGCGTTTGAGAACCTGAAAGTCACGACTGTGAATTCATACAGCCCATAACGTATGTTGAACGCGGTCTTGGAAATGTCCTCTTCACGAACACAGATTTGATGATACCCCATCCTCAAGTCAAGCTTGGAAAACACCTTAGCCCCATTCAACTGTTCGAACAGATCATTGATGCGGGGTAGAGAGTATTTGTTTTTGATGGTCTTCTTGTTGATACCGCGATAGTCCTGGACCAAGCGGCTAGTCCCATCCTTCTTCTGGACAAACAAAGCTGGTGCACCCCAAGGGGAAGTGCTCGCGCGGATAAAACCGCCTGCCTCCAACTCTGTCAACTGCTTCTTGAGCTCGATCAAATCCTTCGAACACATTTTGTACGGATGACGAGAAATCGGCTGGGTACCAGGCTCTAGCTCAATAACGAAATCAATAGCTCAAACTGGGGGGATTCCTGGCAACTCCTTTGGAAAGACGTCTGGGAACTCACAGACAACCTTGACTTCTTCGAGCAAAGGCGCGACTCCTGTGTTCAAGGCGTACAACTGTGCTGCTCCTTCCACTGAGCCCCAAGTGTACAAGACTTCTGTGCCTGAATCATGTGTCAACCTCACGGATCTGGTCGGACAAACAATATTGGCCTTGTACTGCACAAGCCAATCCATTCCCAAGATGACGTCAATGTCGGAACGTGGAAGCAAAATCAAGGAAGCGGAGAAAGGGAGACCCTGAATCTGAACGTGAGCACTCGTAACTCTGACAACTGAACTGAACTTAGAGCCCAGGGTAGAGATGGCCAAAGGAGAAGGCATCACCTCTTCTTGGAAATCAAACTGCTGAGCGAAGGACTTGGAAATGAAGGAATGAGACGCTCCGGAATCGAACAAAACTGTCGCAGGAATAGAACTAACAAGCAACCTACCAAGAACGATCTCTGAAGACTGCTGAGCATCTATGAGCATCACGTTGTTCACCCGAACTGCACGTGGTTCTGCCTTCACCATCGCAGTGCTCGGAGTAGAGTAAGGTGGAGGCGGTGGGAGTCGAGCAAAGCGCGGATCGGTGCAGTTGGGACAAGTGTGCCCCGGCTCTCTGCACTTGTAGCAGATGACGCCTGGCCTGGGCTGCTGCTGCGGCCTGGGTGACCTCGCGTGTGGCGGTGTAGAGCGAGGCCCCTGCTGAACTGGGATGGGAGGGCGGGCAAAAGTGCGGACAACTGCCCCCCTCTGTTGGAACTGCTGCCTGTGACCCAAGTCTTTGCCTTCTTGTGGACCATCACTGCGGAGCTGTGCTCTCTCTGGCGCTTCCTGTCTGCATCCCACTCTGCTCTGGCTGACTCCTGGCGGATAGCCTGATCCACGAACTGCGAGAACAGCGTGGGGTTGCACTAGGTGAGTGCGTACTTGATCTCTGTGTTGAGACCCCCACGGAATCTGGCAATCCGCTTGGCCTCTGTGTTGACCTCCTCCGGAGCGTACCTGGCGAGCCTGACGAAGGCCAGGTTGTACTCCTGAACTGACCTTTCACCCTATCTCAGAGCCAAGAACTCCTCTCGCTTCCTGTCCATCAAACCACTCGGAATATGTGCTGCTCTGAAGTCTGCGACGAAGTCTCCCCACGTGATGATAACATCGCCCTTGTTGGCCTTGTAGGTATCGTACCAGCTGGCTGCTGCACCCTGAAGCTGGAAGGAGGCGAAGGTGACGTAGTCGACTGGTCTGACGGTGTTTGCATTGAAGTGCTTCTTGATTTATGCGATCCAATCATCCACTTCCAGCGGGTCTCGAGCCTCGGAGAACCTGGGGGGGTTGATAGCAAGGAACCGCTGCAGAGTCGTGTACTGTGGTCGATCACTCCTCTGGGCAGTCTTGTTTTGCAGCATCTGTAAGATCGTAGTTGTGCCCTGAGCCACTGTGGTCACAACCTCCCCAAGGAGAGGGTTCTCTGGCGGCGGCATGTTCTCTCTTGGCATCCTGTATACAGGAACACTTATGAGAACATGGTAGAAACATTGACGAAACCTGAAGATAAAGCAATATTGACAACAAAACTTCCTCACGAGGTATGAGGAAGCTGAAGGCTGAAAATCCACCAAGGTTAACCCGGAAAGTCGAAAGCTAGGTGCTACTTGAATCCCCAAACCGAGATCATCTGAATCCAAGATAATAATCTGCTAGCGAGCACACAACAATATATACAAGTGGTTGAAGACCTGAACGTTGAGACATCTGCCCTGAGCGGCCCGCCGAAGCGGTCTCCTATAGGGGAGGAACCACATCCGGAGAATGCCAACCATCCCTGTATAGGATTTTCACCTGAGGTACGCCGTAAGCGAGGTGGAGCTGTCAACCCCAAGTGGCGGCTCAGTGTTCTCAACGTACGCCAACCCTTCTCGTCGCTAGCAAAAATTATAGAGGAATCGGAGCCTCATGTAAACGAGAACCTAGATTTGTTTTGAGAGGGGATAAGTTGCAGAGAGAAAACAACATTTCACTTCCTCACGGAAAAAAAAAGGGGTGGGAGGGTGGGGTAAGAAGAAAAAGAAAGAGTTCCTACTCTCCGATTTTTCCTTAGTAACTACAAAAATAGTTTCTAGACTCAACTTCGGCCAGTAAGGTGTCCTACAGTCAGTCCTGCTCTGATACCAAGTTGTAAGGCCCCCGATGCGGTGCTAACTCGAGTTAGTCGCTTTCGCGTCCCGCTCAAGTTAATAGCGCATAAAAGGCCACCGACTCACGACACTCGCACTCGTGTCGCTGCCGGATTCTCGACGAAAGATATAAGAACAATGAACTTTATACTAAGACATCAATATATAGAGTCCAGGGCATACATCGCCACTGGTATTTATTACATCATCTCAGAGGTCCATAGACCCAACAGTACATCATGCAACAAGCGGAAGACAATCCTGACCGAGTACGGTCAAAATCCAAATGGCCCTAGAGAGGGATGCACATAAATAAGTCCACCCACGGAACGTTGAAACCCAACTATAGGATCTACTGAGCGAAGTCGTCCTCATCGTCATCCTCCGGGGGCACCTCCACGAAGTATCGTCTGGTGCTCGGGTCGAGGTAGTAGTCAACTGCAGCGACCGATCAGGAAAAATAGTAAAAGCACAAAAGGAAAACAGGGGTGAGATTATATCATTACAGGATAACTAACTCCCTACGGTAAGACAAGGTAAAGGTAAAGGTTGCAGCCGCACTAACATATATGGTGGCTACCGTTCTATTAGAGTAGAGGTAAGATCCAAGAATGCACGTGACATCGTGTCATAAGTCTGCTATTCACCTACTTACGTCAAACATAACACAACCTGGATCTTCTCTCGGTCCCCCTGGACGAAGAAAAGCAACCAAGGCACTCACACGGTAGGCAAGTTTTAATTATGATTCAAATTGATGTTATTCTATGAACAAGGAGTAGGTCTCAAGTCGTCCATAACCGCGGACACGGCTTTTCGAAAAGATTTAACCCTGCAGGGGTGTACCAACTGCCCACCATAGGCTTCTCATGTACGCCCGGTTTCCACTTGGCTAGGTAAGCGCCTGAAACTCCAAAACGTCAGAGTCCCTCTATCTAACAACGCACAATTCCGGGTGGCCCCCGGTGAGTCGACATCCAACTCAAAAGTCGACCGCGCTCTCGAAACGGTCTCTACCGTATGGCTAAGGTCGGGTTTAGTCTCACCTATATAACAGAGGACTTCCCTAGCTCACCGGTGTGGACCAACCAGAGGAACTATGTCTCCGATGGTCCGGGTTGTTTCGAAAACTGCTGGGGTACCAACCAAGCACGCACACATTTGTAAATAGTAAATCAGCTCGGGCCACCACTAGAATTGTATGAAGCTAGGTAGGTAAGAAAAGGTGACCCCATAGAATCCCACACACGATTAGGCACGCTCGTCAAGAAACATAATACCCGGAACTCGGGACCTAGGTGACTCAAATGGAACAAAACACCTGGCGGGAACAGCCCGGTCTCCCATCCTTCGTCGAATATAAATTAACATCATAACAATAATAAATATCAACCAACTTCTTTAATAACATGATATCCCAACCATAGCATAGAGTAAGCAGCAAGTTTTCCTACTCATACTAAGCAATGGTTGAGCAGTGGTAACTTAGCAATACAAAGTTTTGCTGGGATGTGGGGATCACGGCTGTTTGGTTTTGATTGTGACATAAGCAAAATGGATAGGATCAAACAATCGTTCTAGTCTACAACTAGGCAGGTAGGCAGAAAGGTATCAAGTAATGGTATAAATCTTCCCCTTTCCTGGGTAATCGGTCGTCGAAGCAGACGTAGCAGGGTCCTCGGGCTCGGTGTCGGAAACCTCCACGTAAGTCTCCTCGGCAGTCTCAGGTGCTAAAGTAAAGTACCGGCAAGGAAAAGGCACACGAGTAAGCAATGCGTGCAATGCCCGGGCAAATATGGTATGATCAAGTTTAATAGACATGATGTGACCCTATCTAGTCAGATTTAAATGAAGGTGGTGACGACATGTCAACAACTTCATATGCAATTTATTTACGTTGAATGGATTCGGTTTTAGCCTTAATTTTTGGTGTAATTAACATGGCAACATGGCATGATCAACAAAGCAATTAACAGAAATAATTACAATGTGAAAGTAAAACATCGATTCCGGAGACGGAGTAGTGTCGATGAATTTGACACCGGAACATGCTACAAAGGATGGGACCCAGCCACATTGCATATGACAATATGCTAGGGGCTGGTTTGGTGACGCAAAGATTTGAAGATGACATGAACAGGAACTTGGGATGAATAGATAATCAGGATCCAACATGCACTGAAGTCGAAAGAATGCAAGGAAAGGAAAAACAGGTTGATGTGGCTAGGTGTTTCACACCATGTCCAAATGAGTTGCACAAAACATCACATGGACATCACCATTGGAATCCCTGCATGATTCTACCCCAAAACCATATGACATGGTACCATTTGAATTTGCAAAGCACAGTTGCAAATTCAAATGAATTTAGGGGCCTGAGTGCAAAGTTGCACTACTTGCATTTTTTGGAAAAGGTCAACTGGCAAAACCAATGTCACCATGTTGATCCTTGGGAAAAACTACCCAAAAGTCATATATGGGGGCAAAATGCAAAACAAACATCAGCATGAGGTTCAGTGAAATCTGCTACCCCAAAAACATATATGGCACTATGTACTTGGGCTAGGGGAGCTCAAACCTCGAAAAACAGATTCGAATTTGAACTTCAAACCAAATTGAAAGGAAAAGAAAGGAAGAAAGGAAGAAAAGAAAAAGAAGAGGATGCAACACATGGGCTGGCCTCGGACACGACGATCTTGCGGAGTTGCCCACAATCCCACAAAGATAGCTGGGCCAAGCCCGAATCTCTGCTGCACTGAAAAAAAAGAAAAAAAGGGCTACTTGCGCCGGCTGGGGATTGAACCCAGGATCTCCCTGATAGAAACTCAGCGACGGAGCCACTGCTCTGCTGCGATAGCGTTGAAAAAGTGAGACCGCGAAGCAACTTAAAGAGACCCTGAGGTCTCTGAAGCTGAACACTGAAGACAACTTCAGTGCTCGCACGGCCGCGGGTTCCGGCGACCCTCGCCTCGACGGCGGGCACCCATCGACCCAGCGACGAGGTGGGGTGCGAAGAGGGGACACCCAGGTACCCGTGCAGGCCAAGCACTGCCCTGGAGTCTCAAAGAAGGCGTCTCTGGCTCGCCCGGAAGGTCACGGCGGCCATTGCTAGAACTCCTGACGAACTTCAGACACCGACGCGCCGGTTGGAACTCCGGCGACCACCCCGTTGGCCACGCTGCTTCGACGGCTCGATGGGAAGGTGCTACGCGTTCCTGGGACAACCCAGAACTCATTTTTGCGAATAACTCGCCGCGCCTGACACAAAAGTTGGCTCCTTGCATAAGGAGAACTCACGGCGGCGATCCTTGACTGGAAACGACAGGGAGAAAAAGAAAGGAGGCGCGCCACTGCGCAACCTGCACGGCCACGGGTGCGCTCCGCTCGCGCTTTGGCTCTAGCGTACGCGCAGAACAACGACTACGGCTACGAGGACATCGAGCAAGGACACCCGATCTCACCTAGGATAGGGTGGGGACGATCTCGTGAGCAGCGTCGACGTCGCAGCCTTGCTTGAAGTGGAGGCAGTCGACCTACTCGACGCCGGTGACGAAGACGATCCGCGACAGAGGAAGGCGACGGTGCGGACGGCGCAGCTCCTAGCTCGGGTCATGGGTAACAGGGGAGGAAATCTCTCCCATGGCAGCGGTGGCGGAGGAAAATTGAGGAGGGGGAAGGCTGGCTAGGGTTCACAGGGACGAGGGGGGCTCTGCCTTTAAGGGGGGGGCGAGCAGGAGAGGCCGCGGAGGGGCTCCACGCCGAGCTCCTCTCCGTCCTGCTCTCTGACGACGGGAAAAGGAGGGGAAAAAGGTGGGAAAGAAGACGCTGGCAGGCGAGCCCGGGGGCTGAGAGAGAAGAAAAGAAGAGAAAAAAAAATGAGGGGCTGCTAGGGTGGGCTGATTTCGGCAGGCCCGTGTGGGCTGGTCCACGGCCAAGAAGAGAAAAAGAAAAAAAAGAACCCCTGGATATTTTCTATTTAACAAAACAGAAAACACTTGGGGAGTTTTCCAGGAATATTCACAAGGAAATAAATCACACAAAAATATGCAAAATGATCCTTGATATATTTTCCAATTTATAAAATTGGTTTGGCCAATTTTAGAGCAACTAAAATGTGGGACCATTTTTGAAATTGAAACCACATTGAACCATGGCCCACATTTTTAGAGTTGGCAAAATGGGGCAAGGCTTTTAGAAAGCTTGGGAAGTGCAAGGAATTGGCTACGTTAAGTTTGGGGTCAAGGGGAGCATGCATGCAACAAAGAAAAATCCTCAAACACCCTTCTTGAACCACTTTGTTTGAATTCAAAAGCAAATCAAATGAACTCAAATCTTGTTGGGAAATTAAATCATCACATGAAATTATAATATTTAGCATCATGCCAAGTTACAAAGTCAACAGACAAAGTACAATCTCATGATGATTTCTAATTATTGCTCCTGGGCTGTTACACCTACCTAGCAAGTGCACCCCAGATCTGTTCAATACTAGAGAATGAGCCCTAACCACCTTGAATCCGAAGAGAACTTGCATCCTATGGAAATATAATAAAAGAACAGGGAATCAAGAGGGTATCCTCACCCGAGGAATCCATGGAGGTCGGCGGCGAGGAAGGTGCGGTGCTGGGCCGGAGGGATCCGGCCGGGAGCACCCGAGACGACGGCGGCGGCTGCCATGGGAGTCACGGGCGAGAGGGGGAAATGAGGGCGATAGAAACTGCCCCCCCCCCCCCCGTCGCTCGTCCCTTATGAAGTCAGCCAGATCCGCATAACCCCGTGAACACGGGGGTCATGGCCTGTGTGCATGGGGTACTCAGAGGAAAACTGCCACAGTTTTTAGGGAGGGAGGAAGCTGGATGATTTAATCCCTACCTCTCCCCTAGGTGAAAACCGCACACTCCCCTTTGAGTAACATCGCACAAGAATCCCTTATCTATGGAAGGTGTGTATGGAGAGCATTTGCACGGATCGAAAAAAGAGTGTCTTATGAGATAAGAGTGGAATAGGATAGGGCATCTAAGGTTAAAGGGGAATCTATTCCTATCCGGGGGGAATACAAGGGTCTAAACGACCCGAAAAACCAACAACGCAATTAAGCGGAAAAAGCGGTGACCCGATGGTCACCATGTTTGAGTGTATGTGGTCCGGAACTGTGAAGATTTTAACGTTGGGCCCATGTTCACTACTCATCTTTGAAGCACAAGTACCATCTTTAAATGGTGGATGTGAAAGATTTTGATCAATTTCCGCACAAGTAGGGTTATGTCGGAATCATTAATTGGATTCTACTCCCCCTACTTATGTGCATACATCTAAGCAAGATAGAGTAAAGCTAGTATGTGTATGCAAGATCAACAACCGATGTTACGAAGATCCACGATATTTAGTTCATGCCTTAACTCACAGAACCTTGCTTCATCAAGTGGCTTTGTGAAAATATCCGCAAGTTGCTTCTCAATGCCCACATGAAAGAGCTCAATGTCTTCTCGTGCCATATGATCTCGAAAGTAATGATGACGAATATCAATATGCTTGGTTCGGCTATGTTGCACGGGATTATCCACAATCTTGATTGCACTTTCATTGTCACATAAATAGAGGCACTTTGTCACATTTGACACCATAATCCATCAAAGTTTGCCTCATCCATAATAATTGGGCACAACAACTTCCTGCGACAATATTCTCGGCTTCGGCGGTAGATAGAGAAACACAATTTTGCTTCTTGGAGGACCAACTTACTAGGGACCTCCCGAGGAATTGACATGAGCCGGATGTGGACTTACGATCCACCTTATCACCGGCCCAATCCGAATCCAAATATCCAACCAACTTGAAGGAAGATCCTTTTGGGTACCAAAGTCCTAAGTTTGGGGTATAAACCAAATACCGAAGGATCCGTTTCACGGTCATATGCTGGATTTCTTTGGGGGCGGATTGAAATCTTGCACACATACACACACTTAACGTTATATCCGGCCTAGATGCACAAAGGTAAATCAAATAACCGATCATGGAGCGGTATACCTTTTGATCAACGGCTTTACCATTGGGCCGGGAGAGGTCGGCCCGAACGATTTTTGACAGCCAAAATTGTGCCACGTCAGCCGCATGCATGCATGCACACAGAAACAAAACAGATGACATCAGCAGAATCTTTTGAATTTCCAGTTTTAAAAATGTTTTATCTCTTAAATAAATAATCTAATTGAAAAACCGTTTTCACTATTAAATCCGTCGCGATGAGATTTTTGAAAGTAGATCCCATATCGATATGTTTCGATAATTGTTTTACGGGTTAAAAGTTATCATGTCTATTGCACGTAAATTGCCATGTTGTTTACACTAAAATCATCGTCATTTGCTTCAATTATGTTTTTTTCACGTTTTCTTCAATGTCTAAGTAAATTTGTCGTCATTCATAAAATAAAATTTTAAAAAATTGCCTTGGGTAAAACATATGTTTATTTTCCATGGCAAAAACACATCTTAAATTGCCATGACGAAAGATATGTTAAAATTGCCATGAACACAAAACGGAAATAGTTTGCCATTCATAGATAGAAAAACTTAGGGACGCTAATAATTACCACATGTGTGGCACGAGTACATCACAATCCTTGATGTTTTTATGGCAAATTTAGTTGTATGAGGGTGGCAACTTCAAGTTGTAGACGCTAGTAACTTTTGTTTCAGTTGTTAAATTTCTTTTTTTCTTTTCTATTTTTTTCAGATGGCGATTGTAGACGTTACAAATAAAACATGGAAAATTGCCATTGGGTGAAAAACTATTGCACCATTATGACCATGGTAAATTTGTCATTTCTATTAAAAAATAGCCGTGTCAAAAAATTTCAATTTTTTTGCTATGTTCCACACACTATCATGTCCTACGAATGAAAATTGTCATTTCCTACGAATAAGAATTGTCATGTCTTATGAATAAGAATTGTCATATATAGAGGCACTTCTGCCCACACATCTTTTTGATGACAATTTTAGGTATACATTAGCCAAAGTTGCCATGCATTAGCAGAAGTTGTCATCTCACATGTGCTAAAGTTACCACGAAAACGTGTAGGCTTGCCATCTTTTCACCCACACATGTGGCATATTTTTATGACAATTTTATCGTGCGCGAGTGGCAAGTTTAGTCGCTAACCATGATAATTTTCACGTTTCACACCGTTTTTTGCTATGAATAAAGTTATCAGTTTTTCTGAAAATTGTCATCTTCGCATTCTTAAAAGTTGACATCCAAAAAAAAGTAAGGGCGAGGTGTATCGACCTTGATGCCAGGTCGCTATCATTTGGAAAAAGAAATAGGTTTTTATATGTAGATAGAAAAAATTGTCGTGGTTTGTATAATAGATTTGCCATTGGCATAAAAAAGAGTCGCCGCGAGAGCAACACCACACCATCGACAAAAACACTTCCTCCAATCCATGTCCCCTCTCCCACCTTACGTGATGAGATGCGTCAGAGAATCTCCTCGACGCATTCGTAACCCAAGAGACCGCCATGCCGCGCACCCCCCTCCCCCTGCGCCAGATATCTGCTCGGGGTCCACTGAGCATCACCGTAGGTCCTCGCCGATGAGTCAAAAGAGGTAAATACAATGATAGCTTTAAATCTAAAAAATAAAATAAAATAAATCATGACAACTTTAGTATAAACAACATAACAACATAAAAGAGGTAATTTGGAGTTGGACGCCACTACAGGACGGCGCCGCACCAGCGCATTATCCATGCGGCGGCTTCTAAATAGCAATTGGCAGCGCATGCAGAGCAGAGTAAAAAGCAAGAATAAAAGCATTAGCAAACAAGGCTACCTTTTCTAGCTTTAATTTTTTGTAAAAGTTTTATCTTTCAAACCGTTAATTCAATTGACGATCCATTTTCACTATTAGCTTCCTCGCGACGAGATTTTTGAAACTAGATCCCATGTCAACATGTTTTGACAAACTTTTTTTTCATGAGTATTGCCACATTACTGTTGTACTTACCTAATAATTATTCATATAGTTGCCAGATTATATCAACTTGGTTGTTAAAACTTTTTTTATCAGTACTTACCACATAAATGTTCTACTTACCTAATAATTATTCATATAATTGCCGGATTATACCAACTTGGTTGTTAATTTTTTTTCATCATTACTTACCATATTATTGTTTTACTTATCTGATAATTATTCATATAATTATCAGATTATACCAACTTGGTTGTTAAAACACCGTACACAAATATACATAAATGAAAACCTTGTTTTGTGGTATTTGTATATGTTTCTCTTTAGAATCATATAAAAAACACCAATAATTGTGATGTTATTTATACCCAAGTGTCATAATAACTTATTGTGCTTGGACGATTTTTTACCGTTTTACTTATGTTCGGTTGCCGTATTCTTTACATCTAATTGACATGATGGTATATTTTCTTCCCGGTTTTATCAGTTTGAGTTGCCATTTTATTTTATCGGGTTGTATTCTAAGCTTATGTATACAGAACTATTCCCCGACAACTAGATACAAACATTTGTGGCAATAGTTTATAGTAAAAATGGCAACTAGAGTGACCTAATCTGGCAACTGACGGTAACGAAAAAATTTAATCGAAACATATCAATATGAGATCTTGTTTCGAAGATCTCGTCGCGACAAATCTAATTACAAAAACGGATCATCGATCGAATTACAAATCTAATTACAAAAACGGATCATCGATCGAATTAACGGTTTAAGAGATAAATCTTTTAGGACATTTAAATTTAAAAAAACTAACACGTACATAAATAAAAGTTGGATAGATTGAGCCGCCTGCGCCACGACTTCAGCGGTGCAACATAGCTTCTCCGAGTTTGCTCTGTACTTATTCCACCTCCACCACACCCGTATTCCTCGGTTACTATTCACTCCAGCTGCGCCTGCGGCTGAGACACCACCCGATCGAAAAGCGAGGTACGGATCGTTTATCCCCAATCCTCCATCAATCCATCTCATCTCATCTCAGTACCCGTGGTTTTTGATTTGAATCGACCGTGTGCAAGTCGCTTAGCGTGAGTCGTCGCCATCGCCGTCCCTGTTCTACCTCATCGCCGTCCCCGATCTTCGACACTGTTTTTCTAGGTACGACCTTTTGGCCAACCCGCTGATTGCTTGCCAAAATTTCGGGTGTGTGCCATCTTAGATCCGTCCCTGTAAATTTTCCTGTTAATGTGATGATAGGGTTTGCTATAGGGTTAAAGTCGAACCCGAATCGAGTTCGGGTGTTGGGATTTGGAATGGCTCGTCGTCTCATTAGCCCCGCCGCGGCGTGCCAAGGTTGCAGTTTGGTTAAGGCTGGGTTTCTGGGCGTGGTCTCCCCTCTCCATGTGGTTCCACTTTCCCTCACCGAACTACTCACTCGTTTCCTTCCAGTCTTCTTCTTCTTCTCCTGCAAATTGTAGTCAGTTTCCATTCTAGTGGTCAGATCAAGTTTACAAACACGTAATGTTTCGATGTTGGACTTGCTGCCGACAGTGTAATTTCAAGTTGGATTGCTCCATTTGCTGGCTGGATGGGATTTTTGATTCATTTCTGCTATTTCTAGTAATCTTCAGGTTTATATGTAGGGATGCATCTGACCTAGACTTATACTCCCTCTCTTCCATATTATATTACGTTTAAGCATGCTGCTAAAAACGTCATATAATATGATACAGAGGGAGTACTAGATTAGCATGGCTCATATTTATGTGCCATGGGACCGTTTTCTAGCATACTGTCAGTGAGTGATCCACTGGGCTTCTCTTGACTATTTCCCACCTTATTTTCTTACCAGTATCAAAGATTTCCTTCCTCCTTGTCAAGGAGAGGTTCCACAGGGAATAATTACTCTAGCTGCCGTGCTAATCAAACCAAGGAGGTGGGGTCCCTCTTCATGATAATGATATATTTATCGCACATCGTCACCCCTTTTCAGTTTTGGCCTTGTTGCATGCTGTTACTTTGTGTCACTTATAGATTTTGGTCTGCATTGTTGCAGGGTTCACATTGGACAAGAACAAGGTCCAATCCTTTGTTATCATTACATGTTAGTTTTATCTTTCATACATTATTACTATCCTTTGTTAAACATTGAATATGTGTTCCTCAGTATTGGTTTAATTGGGATGACAGTAAGTCTTGCATTATGTAACTAAACAGAATTTTGCAAATTAAATAATCCATAATTTCTGTCAAGTGCGTTCAAATGGCACATTTCTTGCTTAATTTCATGTGTGGCATGCAATGTAAATTCCACGTTCTTATTATTTTCTTTCGTATTTCAGAGTTCAAAGTTTGTCAGCAAGAGGACAGCTTGTTTGATTGCAACAGAGCCACCTCCCGCGGGAGCTGAAGAACCAGAGATGGACCTTCCGAAGGAGATATTCTTGAAAGACTACAAAAAACCTGACTACCTGTTTGATACGGTAACTCAGCTTTCTTTTTCAATTCTAAACCATGCACAGTTTCAGTATATGCGCTTCCATTCTTGGAAAAGAATAACTACTATGGCATATAGGTTGTTCCTGTAGCAGTTCACAAATTTTACTAGAATGGAATGCTGTTTTTTTTAGGTTTGTGGTGCACTATAGCGATGCAATAGCAGTGCTTGTGTGCTGGCTACAACAACAACAAAGCCTGTCAGTCTCAAACAAGTTGGGGTAGGTTAGAGTTGAAACCCATAAGATATCGAAACCAAGTAATGGTTCTGGCACATGGATAGCTAACTTCCACACACCCTTGTCCAGAGCTAAATCTTGGTGATATCCTTCCTAGTCCTTCAGATCTCTCTTCACGGACTCGTCCCATGTCAAGTTTGGTCTCCCCCGGCCTCTCTTGACATTATCAGCACACCTTAACCGCCCGCTATGCACTGGCGCTTCAGGAGGGCTGCGCTGAATATACCTGCACTGAATATGCCCAAACCATCTAAGCCAATGTTGGACAGGCATCTCTTCAATTTGTGCCACCCCACTCTCTCCTTTATATCATCATTCCGGACCTGATCCTTCCTTGTGTGGCCACATGTCCATCTCAACATGTGCATCTCGGCTACACCTAGTTGTTGGACATGTCGCCTTTTAGTTGGCCAACATTCAGAGACATACAACATCGTATGTCAAATCACTGCTCTACAGAACATGCCTTAGCTTTTGTGGCACTCTCTTGCTTGTATGCTGGCTGCATGATAAAAATAAATTCAAGTCAAAGTTATACTTCCCCTGTAAATTAGCCATAGGTTTGCTATTTTCCATCTGTACAGCATTTCTAACTTTTTACTGGTACAAAATTATACTGCAGGTGGATCTAGAATTTCAACTCGGTGATGAAAATACTATAGTTACTTCTAAAATAGCTGTATCTCCGGGCAATGAAGGTGAAGATTCATCCTTGGATCTGTACTTTAGTTAGAGAATCATATCACTGTTGTACCTTTCGAAACTTGCTATTAGTTTTCTTGTTAGATGCTTCAGGACTTTCTTGTATATTTGTTTGTTCATCCATTATCCTTCCACAGACCCTGTGCAAGCGGGAGCTACGTGCATCGGGCTGCCTTTTTTTTCTTTCCTTTTGAGATGTTCAAAATGAGTTGCTGGGTTTCATCACAAACTCTTTATAGCAGGCACCTCATCTCCATTAGCTCTTCACGGACGTGATCTAAAGCTGTTATCAATCAAAATCAATGGCACAGAGCTGAAGGTACTTCATGTAATCTACTTTTTCCATGTAGCATGACTTCGTGCGTGCTTGTGCTCACATGATCCACATATGTTCATGATTTTGAAAAATAAGTTGGGAATAATGTGAAATTATTTTAGGGCAGTCGATACTTTTTTTATGGTTAAATCTCAGACTCAATTTACACGTGATGTTCTTAAAGTTTTTATTTGGAACAGAAGTAGTGGGACAAAGCACATGCTTGCACATGAAAGACAGAGAAAGAAACCCATCTGTTAGCTGTAGCAGATTTTACGAGTGGCCAAAAGAATAAGCAGTTCCACGTGGCATTTATACTGCATCATTTAGGCTATATTTTTCCACCTAGCTATTACACGTACACCTGTAATTGAGACTCCACACTGAGTAGTAGTGGATGACCACATCTGTTTGTATGACAATATCTGCATGCCTAGTTATTTGAAGCCAACTGAAGTTTATAAGTGTATTCATTTAGAAGTTCCTGCATCTTTTGGATGTAATGCAAGTACACTAATTGTCTGACTTGCGTATACTTTACTGAACGGCAGAGTAATGACTATACGGTTGATCCACGCCATCTGACAATTTTGACACCACCTGCTGGTGTATTCCACATGGAAGTTATTACGGAGATTTATCCTCAGCTCAACACATCTTTGGAGGTACAAACCACTGGGAGGGGCACCAACTTTACTAGTTCTTGGGATTAAAATCTCTGATATTCTGTTCTGATATGTTATAAGCTTACAGGGTCTGTACAGGTCGACTGGTAATTTTTGCACCCAATGTGAAGCAGAAGGGTTCCGGAAAATTACCTACTTTCAGGTAGGTTTGACATTTCAGAAATTATGCTCCATAGATAACCGTGATAATTTTATCTGTTGTAGGCCACCATGTATTGAACCGTGAGCGTCAAACTAACCCATCTTGTTTTTCTGTACGTCGAGGATTATGGCATACCTTTTTTTCTGGTGATGGATGACTTACATTTGCAGATGTTAAATGTTATTGCAGGATCGCCCGGACGTGATGGCAAAGTACACTTGTCGTATTGAAGGTGATAAAACTTCGTATCCGGTGTTATTGTCCAACGGCAATCTTATCGAGCAGGGTGATCTTGAGGTACACTGCTTTCATGTGCAATTGTCAGAGCGAACACACCGATGTGCTCAACCACATGCTTTTTCTTAACTATAGGGTGGAAAGCATTACGCACTGTGGGAGGACCCGTTCAAGAAACCATGCTACTTGTTTGCCTTAGTTGCTGGTCAGTTGGAGTGCCGGGAGGATTCATTTGTTACATGTTCTGGTCGCAAAGTTACAATTCGAATTTGGACTCCTGCTCAAGATTTGTCAAAAACATCACATGCTATGTATTCTCTTAAAGAAGCTATGAAATGGGATGAGGAGGTTGGTCTTGAGTGATTTGTCTTGTTATTTTCCTATTATTTATCAGAATCAGTGACATAATTACTAATCAGATAATTAATCTAATTCATCCTCTGGATTGTTCTAGGTTTTCGGTCTTGAATACGATCTTGATTTGTTCAACATCGTCGTTGTTCCTGATTTTAATATGTAAGTTTGTTCCCTTATTTGTATCGGCACTGCCAAAAATTGGTGGTATTGTAAATTTTTTGGTGGCATTGCCTGCTGATAAATTAACTTTGTATTATTCGCAGGGGAGCGATGGAAAATAAGAGCTTGAACGTAAGAATTTGCCTCTGCTTTGGGAATATTTGCACACCAATAATTTGCTGATGTTCTGTTTATCAACGAACAGGTATTTCAATCTAGACTTGTCCTAGCATCACCAGAAGCTGCCACTGATGGTGATTATGCTGCAATTTTGGGTGTCATTGGACATGAGGTATATAACATAGAAGTTTTAGTTTTCCTTGTATTTGTTATGGCCGCATAATTTTAACATATTTACTGAATTTAGTTGTACTTCTGATCTTGGCTGCTTATTATCTGCAGTATTTCCACAACTGGACTGGGAATAGGTAGTTATCTCAACAAAAACACCATATTGGATGTATCTTTTATTGCTTTTGCCTTCTCAGAAGATGAAGTATCTGGTTGCTCTGCTGCTGATTTCATCTTTACTAGGGTTTTCAGCTATTTCACTTTCTTCTGCTCCATGTACTTTGAAACGTTTTGAATCTTGCAAGGGAAAGCATATCCACACAACTAATGTTTTTTCCTGATGCAGCCACATGCAGGATTAGTCTAGACTGGAAATAATCTCTTTGTGCCTATCTAATTGCAGAGTGACCTGTCGTGATTGGTTCCAACTAACGTTGAAAGAAGGACTAACTGTCTTCAGGGATCAGGTACTCATGCAGTAGACCATAATGTTATGGAATGTAATTTGCTTTTGATTTTTATAACTAAGAATGTTGTGCAGGAGTTCTCGTCAGATCTTGGCTGTCGCACAGTAAAACGCATAGCTGACGTCTCTAAACTTAGATCCTATCAATTTCCTCAGGTTCTTTACATGTGCATTCTGTGTTACTGCATTCTCATTAGTCTGATGTAGATGCTGCAGTGAACTTCCAGCCACATGATTTATTATGTTTTTTAATCATTACTTACCCCTTGATATCCAGGATGCTGGGCCTATGGCACATCCTATTCGCCCCCATTCATATATCAAGGTGATCATACTTAAGTTTCAGTCGTTTGATTTTAATTTCCATTAAACATACAAGTACCATAAATATCTGGTGTATAATTATTTGTTGAATTTGATTTCCAGATGGACAATTTCTATACCGGTGAGTTACTTTATCTTGTGAAGTATTATGCATGTATCTTATTACTTCCAGTCCGCGATAAAACCCTGAAACCTTTTCTGATGAACATTCTTTGGTGACCTTGAATGTGGATGCCATGTGCAGTCACGGTATGTTATTTTCCTGTTCTGTTTTGTATTAGCTAATCTTTCCAATGGAAATATTCTGACATTCTTTTTTGCTGCTTCTTACCTCGTCATCTGATGGTTATGGGATTTCCGCACAGGTTTACGAAAAGGTTCGTGGCTTTAGCGCTTCATTTCATGTGCCTTAGGTTAGCCTTTGGATGTAACCTATGTATATGCACTTCTTTTAGGGTGCTGAAGTTGTCAGGATGTACAAGACAATGTTTGGAGCTTCAGGGTTCCGAACGGTAAAAGTCAAGTGTGGGAACTTTGTTTTGATCTTGTCTTTTTTACACAATTGTACTGTTCCTTAATTATGAAAAATTAATGGACACTCAATCAATGTTCTTAAAGTGGTAAAGAGAGGTGGGTGGTGGGGGGGGGGCTCAGCGTAAAGCGAGGCGACGCTTTAGACAGATCTGAACCTAACGGGCAGTAGAATAGAGTACCATTTAGCAGCACCTAACAACAGAGGAACTGTGAATAGCATAACACTTAACAGAGCAGGAGAAGCATGGCAAGGTTTGGTGCTGAAAGAAAGAGCAGAGGGAGGAGGAGGGGGAGAAGGGAGGGCAGGAGTCATACATTGTGGTGCTGATCTGGTGGAAGAGGATTGTGCCAGAGGAGAGGAGGGGGGGGGGGGGGGGGGAGGGTGGAGGAGCTGCAGCCAGAGAGGAGGAAGCTTAGCTGCCACCAGAGGAGAAAGGTGAAAGCTTGGAGATTCGCACGCTCCTGTGGTTTTGATTCTCTCTCTTTCCCCTCCTGTAACTGTTTCACATGTGAGCATTGTTTTTAAGGCGACACTTAGGCGTCAGGGTGCCCTGCAAGCTCAAGGCGTCCAGCTTGCCTTAGTCATCCACGTAAGGCGTCCGCCTTAAGCTCTAAGGCAACTGCTAAGGCGTCCATTTTGGACGCCTTAAGGTTGCCAGACAGGCAGGGCAGCAGTTTAGGCGGGAAACTGAATAGTGGCAGGAAACAGAAATGTTTCTGGCGCCAATAGGTAAGAGGGGGGAGAGAGAGAAACAGCCCCCAATCTGCAGCTCCTCCCCCTCCTCCTCTCAACCAGCTCCTCCTCTCCAGTACAGCAGCAACCAGCAACTGCCTAGTTGCCTACCAGATTCTAGTATTCTACTATATTCTGCATTTCTGCTGCTTAGATCTCTCTAAGGTGGCTGCCTTGCCTTAGCGCCCTTAAAAACATTGCATTTGAGCCCAGTTTTTCTGCCCTTGTGTTCCCCGCCCAGCCCAGTTATCCCGCCTGAAATTTCTGTTCCCCTGCCTGGCAAGTCTAAGGCGTCTGCTCTGCACTAAAATTCTAACCAGGATGCCTAAGCGCGCATTTCAGATGCTCTAATCTCTAAGGCAAGCTGGACGCCTTCAGCCTGGAGGGTGCTCCGTCGCTTAAGCGATGTTTTACAAACAGTGCACTCAATTATTTCCTACTCTTCTATGTTGGCCAAAAAGGAAGCACCTAGAATACAGGACATATCTGTGATGTGAATCTGCTACATATTATGCATGCCATGGGGATATCTCTTTTCTTCAGCTCTCAAATGTTGGGTTATATACTTATGTGGCTTATTTACCAGATCATCTTCTGTTGCAGGGCATGGATCTTTACTTCCAAAGGCATGACGGGCAAGCTGTGACTTGTGAAGACTTTTACGCAGCCATGTGTGATGCAAACAATGCACACTTGCCCAACTTTTTACAATGGTAATACATGTCAATCATTTAACCTGTTGCATGCATGATCTGATTTTGAAAGAACCATCCAATAGGTACTCTCAAGCAGGTACACCTACTGTAAAGGTGACTTCGTCATATAATGAAGGTTCCCAGACATTCTCTTTGAAATTAAGGTATGCTTTCACATTCTCCATTTTTTATCTACTTTTAGCAAACTTGATAAAATAATCTACGTTGAGATTACTCTTCCATTTTACTCAATTTCCATTTTCCTTCTGTCGATTCTAGCAGAACACTATTTTGTGTGTCCTGATATTCAGCTCTTCGTAGCTTATTTTTGAGAGGGTTGATAAATTCATCTTCCTTCTTTTAATCTTCTAGTCAAGAAGTGCCACCTACCCCTGGCCAACCGATGAAGGAGCCAATGTTCATACCTGTTGCTGTTGGACTTGTTGATTCTACCGGAAAAGATATGCCCCTGGCTTCCATCTACAGCGACGGAACACTCCAAACACTCTCTAATGATGGCCATCCAATCTTCACCACCGTTCTTCAGTTTAAGAAGGTACAAGAATTATTGCTGTCTTCCTACAAAAAGATTCTCTTGAATGCCAAGTCTATAAAATTATGGATATAAATACTGACTGTAGTCACACCAATGTGAGGCCTTCGCTTTGCATGGAGATCTTAGTAACGGTTGTGACAAAACTTTCCTCTTCTGTCTTTTTTCAATTTCCAGCGTTTTAATTTATTTCCCTTTGTCTATGCGTGGTGCCCTGTAGAAAAAAGGCCACCCTTTCAGCCCCACATTTTCCTTTCCCATCACCTCTTTCTTCCCTTAGAACCCACATCAAAAAAGTCAATGATTGGCTTCCTTCCCCTCACCCCACGTGCCTCCCCCCTCCCTCTCTCTTGCCACCTACAGACTTTCTCACCTCCCTGATTTAGCTATGAATTACATCATTGATGATGCGCATTGCTGCGCCTGCCCATTTTCCCAAGAGATTGCTAGTAATTTCCACAAATATATGGAGATAATAAAGGCTCTCATTTTTCTATTATTTCAAAATGAACAGTATAGCTGTTCATTTTTTTAAATGAACATTTCACATATCTGGGAGACATATGCAGTGTGAAATTGATAAACATGTCACATATTTCTCAATCCAATACTTAATACTAATGGTTAGTGTGCTAGCTGGCATCAGGTGGAACAAAACCGTATCTTCAAAAACAACAAAATCTTAAGGAAATCGTTTAATAAACACAGTATAGTTGTTTGGTGCAAGCTATATAATAAAACAAAAACACAATATAAAGCAATTTGACTACAAATTAGCATAGGTCCTGCTAAAACTTTGCCAAGTCACAACACTACACCTTTAAGCAGCCCCGCGTCATTCTTCAGCCGGCTACATGTTCCACTACAAGCATTATCGCCACCTTAATTAACGCCAACTCACTCAGAAACAACCAGAATACATCATCTCTATTGTATGCATGAAAGGTAGGTTGCAAACAAGTTTGACACCTACCAAGTTATTGAAGGGCAAGTCTTATTACTGTGTTACAAGCATTCTAATTACAAGTCTGAAGGGGTGATGTTTTAGCCGAAAACATTCTTTACTTACAAACTTGAAGAGAACATGAAATGTAGTAGATCGAAGACCATGCTAAAAAATAAATAGGCATTGGTAATGGGAGTGAAATCCTCTCGAGGAAATCGGAAATATAATGCAGGAAGTAAAACCGAATTCTAATTTGATCCAGGCCTCAACACCCTTCCAGTATCGGTGAAGCAAACACATAAACAATATTTCTGTCGAAGTACTAAGGAGCGATGCTACATAAAACAGGAGGAACAGTTGAAGTAGTATATGCAACATGAGGGCCTTTTATAGTCAGGGGTCCTTGACAAATGACCAAGGCTACCCTTGAAGTAAGAAGGTGAGAGGTTAGAACTAGGTGATTTTCCATCCTTTAGCCCATGTGACCTTTATTGGGTTAGGAGGTGGTTGAGGCCCATCAGGGGGGAAATCCCTACACTATGAGAGGCCTTCTTGCTTGGGCTTGGGCCTCTTTGCTTCCTTATCTCCTCCTTTGACTTATTCTTTTATGTAGTTTTCTTTCTTTGACTAGCTTTGACAGGCATTGGCTGTTGATGTGGCATTCCATGTGGGACAGGGGTGGCACCTTAAGTAGGAGTAAAATCCATTACTGCAACAATGCCTATAGGGAAAGGTTCCTTCCAATAGGACGCATATTTTACAACAAATTTAAGTAAATGAAAGCAAACCTTATCCTAAGAAAGTTTACGAATCTCAAAGCAACCAACGGTTCTGATAGGTGCAGAGGAAGTTATTTTGCATCTGAGGTTTTGTTACATTGTTTCATTAAGAATTTACGTTTGGTATACGGATAGTTATGTTCATATTGATTCACTTTTCAAAATTTGGCATGAGAAAACCAAAATATAACTCATAAGACCACAAATTTTATTTTTTATCTATATTTTATGCTATATTTTTATGTTCATAATTTTAGATAATGTAAAATATTTTCTTACGACTGATATATATTTTCTTACATTCTTATTTGACTTACGACATTACAAAAAGTTATGGGACAAAAATATGATGCAGTGATGTAAAATTAGAGGGGTGAAGAATAACATTGCAAGGCTGTAAGTTGGTTTGTGAAGAATAACGTACGTTTAGAAGTGATGAATAGTCTGATATAAACATGCAAGGCATTAGTTGGTTTGTGCTTGTCATTACCATCTATAGCTTATGGACCTTGCATTTTGTGCAGTTCAGGTTCAGCATTTTTCATTCTTAGTTTTATATCTTCTGCATTGGTCTTTCGTACGTTCAGAAGTCATTTCTGCTGGATCTTAATATCTATAGGAAATCAGATTCGAACAGTAATCAAGTAATTTACCTTTCATTGCCTCATCAGCCCTATGTCTGCAACTGATATTCAATTGCTTATTCACATTCTTGTCTGATCTTCAAGTCGCTGAATGAGATATGTTTTGATCTTACAGAAGGAGGAAGAGTTTATATTTAACAATGTGCCTGAGAGACCAGTTCCTTCCTTGTTGAGGGGATACAGTGCTCCCATCCGTCTTGATTCTGATCTAACGGAGAGTGACTTATATTTCTTACTTGCCAATGATTCAGATGAATTTAACAGGTTTCTTCTTGTTTACTTGTTAAATATATCAACCTTTCAGTGAAGAGTTGAATATAACAATTCTTGTACTCCATAGATGGGAAGCAGGTCAAGTATTGGCACGCAAATTGATGCTCTGTCTTGTGGCGGACTTCCAACAACAGAAAACACTGGCCTTAAATCCAAAATTTGTCGATGGACTTAGAGCAATCCTGCGAAGCACAAGCTTGGATAAAGTAATTATTATTCTGTCCCACTTGTGATTTATGTCCGCAAAATTCAATTATAAGGGGCTAATCTGAGCTCCTACAGGAATTCATTGCAAAAGCAATAACTCTGCCTGGTCAAGGTGAGATTATGGACATGATGACAGTCGCAGATCCCGACGCAGTTCATGCTGTCCGAACCTTTATTAAGAAGGAACTCGCCTTTCAACTCAAAGACGATCTTCTTGCAGCTGTAAGTGACACCAGGCAACAACTACAAGTTGTTTGAAAAACCGTGGCGGTGTGCTCTATTTTAGTACTAACTAGTTTTAGGCAATATTAAGCAAGGATTTATACTATACTGTTCAGTAAATCACTATGACTGGGGGTGATTATTTGGGCATTTGATTACAAAGCGATGATGTGGTTCTGTATAATTCCCCAAATAAATGGGGTTGGACTGGTTTTAGTGCACTTACGGGTTGCAGTAGTGGGTAATTTCCTCCCAACTCCACGAGGACTCTTTGAACTAGAGTTTCTGAAGCACCCTTTGAAGAGCTTCATGAAAAACAGGAGCTGGACATCATGGAGCTACCTCGTTTGGCTTCCGTTTTTTACAGCGAGGCTGAATTTTAGGGAGCGGAGCAGTCCCAATCAGGCTCTAAGCAGTAGGCCGTTACAATTTTGTCCTCATCCTGTCATTTAAATACTCATTTGTTCGTCTTAGGTAACAAGCAACAGAAGTTCTGAAGCTTATGCATTTAACCATGATAGTGTGGCTCGCCGGGCATTGAAAAATACATCTCTTGGTATGTTTTTGTTTTTGAAAGTTCAGCTCCAACAGGGTAGTTATGTTTCAGGCAGTGTATCTTGATATATTCTCGGGTGATGTTTGCAGCTTATCTTGCATCCCTGAATGAGCCGGATGTCACTGAACTTGCATTGAACGAATACAACTCTGCTACTAACATGACTGAGCAGTTTGCTGCCTTAGCAGCATTGTCTCAGAATCCAGGTCAAGTCCGTGAGGATGCCCTTTTGGACTTTTATAACAAGTGGCAGCTAGATTATTTGGTAAGATAGTTACTGCAATTCTTGCAAAATTATTTTATTGTACCACTTAAGCGGAGAGTAATTTCTGTTACATGGGAGCTTATACTTGCTTGTGTTCCAATAGGTTGTAAGCAAGTGGTTTGCTCTTCAAGCTACCTCAGACATACCTGGAAATGTAGCCAATGTTCAAAAGTTACTAGCTCATCCTGCTTTTGACATGCGGAATCCGAACAAGGTACATGGTGTTGTTAGCTGTACCTTTTTGGCTTTTAAATTGGTATAGAATTTTGAAGATTTGCTTGTGATGTAGGTATACTCCTTAATTGGAGGATTTTGTGGGTCACCTGTGAGTTTCCACGCTAAAGATGGTTCTGGTTACAAGTTCTTGGGTGAAGTTGTTTTACAGCTCGACAGGATAAATCCTCAGGTTTGCTTCACTGCAATTGCTAAACGAATAAACACCTTGCTTCCATTTTGTGTTTCATCTTTTTTTTATTACATTTGTTACATTAAACAATGTAGGTGGCATCCCGCATGGTGTCAGCGTTCTCTCGGTGGAGGCGATATGATGAGACCAGACAAGCTCTTGCTAAGGTCCGTCTAAATGCCCTAACTCTCTGAATTTTAAACACAATGGGTTGCTTGTGTTGCACAACAGGTATATGTTACAAGCGTGGTATAAGTACTCCTAAGTCTAAACGCTCCTGTCTTGTACAGGCCCAGCTGGAGAGGATCATCTCAGTCAATGGACTCTCTGAAAATGTCTATGAGATAGCTTCGAAAAGTTTGGCAGCTTAGATTCCCGACTCAATGAATCTGTCAGTCGGTTTGACCCTTCACCATTATAAGGGCACTGCAAGTGTACTTAATTGAATATATTCTGTTTGGCATAAGCAAAAGAACGGGCTACTATAGTGGCAATACATTTGAAATCTGGCTTCATTTTAGTCTTCATGTGGTGTTGAATCATGTTCCCCTGAATTGCCTAAATATCGAGATACTATCTTGTTTGGGGCACCTCCAACGGAGCGAATCACAATGTGTCTGTTTGGGTGGCCAGGAGGGTAGGCGTGTGGCCCTCGTCTGCCCTTTCTTGGCCATGGCACCTAATGGGGTGACCAATTTGGTCCGCCTTGTCTTTTTTAATCAATTTGTTACTTGGATATTCTATACAATTTTGATTGTAATAATGAAATATTACACATGATTAAACAAGTCACGTAGTTTACAACCAAAAGGGTAGTTGGGTGCATGTAGCTCCTGCTTGTGTGGGGACTAGGGAAGGGTCCGACCACTTTGGGTTTACAACCAAATAAATAAACTTCTTGCGCCAACCAAATAAATAAACTTCCTGCGCCTCGCAAGAACCCCCCCCCCCCTGTCTTGGCGGCGAGTTCATCCAAGGCGGCCATGGCGAACTTCCCCGTCATGCCTTTCCAGTTCATCCCGTTGGGCTCGTAGCTGGAGCGTGGCCCTGAGGATCGCTTGCAGCGGTCCACCATTGTCGTTGATGACCCTCCGCTCAGCCATGAGAGGTATGCACTTGTTACTATCCATCCTGAGGTTGCGGATCATCACAAGAGCCTGGTGCTGGAGGAAGTTGTGCGCATTATGAGGGACGACCTGGAGGAAGTTGTGCGCATTATGAGGGACGACTTTGAACTGATTATTCCTGATTCGTTTGTGTATCCCATTGGTGTGGGGATGGTGGCCTTTGAGGATGTTCTGCTCAGAGATCAGTATATTCAGGAGAGCCCCCACCAGTACGATGACCACACCACCTTCTCTCTCGTGCCGCATGATGAAGGATAGAACATGCGTCTTTGCCCTTTTCAGTATGTGGCCTGGATTATGTTTCTTGCTTTTCCAATGGACTACCAGACAGACCACTACATCAACAAGGCGGTCTCCACTTTTGCCAAGATGGATCTGTGGCACCACCCTGGGCACAATAAGGAGCGGGTTCTGGTCCGAGTGATTATCAGTGACATGGCGTTGGTGCCGCATAGCCTTGTGGTCAGGAGGAGCAGTACCGTACCTAGCTTGGGTCGCTCTTGGACTGTTCCTGTGTATATTCTCAATGGCCGTCACACCATCCCTGGCCTAGCTGGTATAGAGGAGCCGCCTCCACCGATGAATGCCTCTCCACACCCCTTCCAGCTCCCCTATCTCACTGCTGCCCAGCAATGGGCTCTTGATCATCAGCAGTGGCAACAAGCTCAAGCAGACGCGGCGGGGGAGCAGGCTGCTGCTGAATTTGAAGTGCAACCGCAGTATGATGGCTGGGGTGCTTGGCCTGTGCTCCCTGAACCCTATCAGGGTCTGAACTTACGTCAGTACCTGCAATACACCGGCCCATCGCTGATGGATGGGAGCGCTCCTGAAAGCAACATATCTGATGATCCCCAGGATGAATGGTCACAGTACTCTGAGATATCCTCTGCTGCCAGTGACATTGTCCATGGCACGCACAACTCTTCGCTGCAGTTTGTGACGACGGGCGGCTCCGATCAAGACATGGACGTGCCGCCTATTCCCCTGTTCCTGGAATGGATTTGGCAAACTTACCTGCGGACATACACTCGGCGCATCATGGCCTCTCCGGTGGAGATTGTGGAGCCCGTGGTCTGGTTCCCGGTCAATCTGAACCTGATTTTCCACCAGGTCATGTGGGCTGTAGCGCGGGAGACCAACAACTTTGGTCTGCATGCGTCTTTCAGACTCTTTGTTGTAGATCGCTTCCAGCTTCCCCTGATCATCCCACGTGTAGGCTACACTTTTACTGTCCCTGCTGAAGAATCGTTTGCACCTGTTGATATGGGCCTGGACAATTTATTCCCCTGCACTGGTCAGGGTTTGGAGCTCGAGCAGCCTGGAGAACTGGAGACCGATGCTGACACCAATGTTCTTGGGGAGCTTCACAATGCTTCTGTGGGGGGATCTGCAGCGATCACCTCTGTCAGTTCAAGAATTGCTTCTCTGGTGTCGACGGAAGTGGCCACTGTCAATTCTTTTCAGCTCAGAAGGAGTGCCCGCTCCAACAAATATGATGGGTTTAAGATCCCCATGATCGCTGACACTGGTAAGTTGCCCTCTAAAGTTAAACCTAAACAGGCCCCCTCGATCACCTCACGTTCTAGCACCACTCGTCCGTCTGCAGGTCTGAGAGTGGCAGTGGGCAATGGTGATGAACCGCCTCCACCGCACACCCCCATCCGCACCATCCAGCGCATTGGATCCAAGGTCTGCGGGATCCCTCTTGACGATCTCAGTGCGGAGAAGCTCATGCAGAAGCGTGACAAGCCTCCACCGCAAGCTTAAGCCCAATGCCGCCCAATAAGACCTGGAATGTTCTCTGTTGGAACATTCGTGGGATAAACTCTGCTGAAAAACAGTTAGCCGTCAGTAATGCCGTTGAACTTTCTGGATGCTCGATCGTTTGTTTGCAAGAAACTAAGCGGGAATCTTTTGATTTGAACTTTATTAAGCTTTGTTGCCCTAAATTTTTTGATCGTTTTAGCTTTGTTCCTTCGGTTGGTAATTCTGGGGGCTCTGCGTGATATGGATGAGTTCAGTGTTCTCGGGTTCAGTCAAATTTGTTAATTCTTTCGCTCTCGCCATGAACTTCACCTCTACGCAATCCGGCGACACATGGTCTCTTCACAATATCTATGGCCCGTGTTCTGGTCCTCACAGAGCATGTTTCATTGATTGGTTATTCGACCTAGACATACCAACTGGGGAAGATTGGCTCCTTGTTGGAGACTTCAATCTTTACAGGGCGCCTGATAACAGGAATCGTGCTGGTGGAAATGTGAATGATATGCTTATTTTTAACGACTTTATCCGTGCGCAATCAGTAGTAGAGCTTCCCATCAAGGGGCGGTCGTTTTTCCTGGAGTAATATGCAGCAGGATCCTTTGCTGGTCCAACTTGATTGGCACTTTACCTCCATCGACTGGGCGAGCAAATACCCCAACACTGTGGTAATGCCGTTAGGTAAACCGGTTTCTGATCACTCGCCATGCTACGTTTGTATACAAACGAGTATACCTAAAGCCAAAATCTTCCGCTTTGAGGATTTTTGGATCTCTGTTCCTGGTTTTTTTGAAATAGTGGAACGAGTTTGGACGCGTCGTCACTATGCCGCCAATTCTGCTGCGCTGCTGTGCAAAAAAATGAAATGCCTCAGATATGAATTGAAGAAATGGAGTAAAGGGATTTCACATCTTGCCACGATGATTGGTAATTCCAACCAGGTGCTTGCTGACCTTGATCTGTTGGAGGACCGTCGTCCACTTTCTGTCCCTGAACGTAACTTTCGTCTGATCATGAAGAAACACCTCATCACTCTGCTAGATAGGAGGAAAACTTACTGGAAGAAACGATGCACCGTCAGATACTTCAAGTTTGGGGACGGCAATACCAAATTCTTTCACCGTGTTGCTATTGAGAGGTATCGTAGAAACTCCATCGCCACCTTAAGCAATCCGGATGGCTCGGTGGTCTCTGATCATGTGGGCAAGGAAGCGCTTCTCTACCAAACATACAAGGACATGTTGGGCACGTCCAATGCTGTGGATATTGTGCTTGACTTGCACAGACACATAAAAAAGGTGGAGGGGCTGGATGCTTTGTCAGTGCCGTTTTCACATGCAGAGATTGATGAGGTCGTTCGAAGTATGCCTGCTCATAGAGCGCCGGGACCAGATGGATTCAGTGGTGGTTTCTTGAAATCGTGCTGGCACATTATCAAGCACGACTTTTATAAACTTTGCGATGATTTTCATGCTGGGGTGCTTGATCTGGAAAGCCTCAACTATGGGTTTATCACTCTGATCCCAAAAATTCAGTCACCAACAACTGCGAATGATTATCGTCCCATCACCCTGCTTAATTGCTGTCTGAAAATTATCACTAAACTTCTGGCAGACCGGTTGCAGAGGGTCATCTTGGGGCTGGTTCACTCCAGCCAGTACGGGTTCCTGAAAGGGAGATCTATACAGGACTGTCTCGGCTGGGCATTTGAATTTTTGCACCAATGCAAGGCTTCTGGTAAACCCATCGTCGTGCTGAAACTGGATTTCGCCAAAGCATTTGACACGATCAAGCACAAACCAATGATTGAGATCATGAGGTGTATGGGTTTTTGCTCCAGATGGTTGGGGTGGATGGAGGCTATCTTCTCCTTAGGTAAATCGTCCATCTTGCTCAATGGGACGCCAAGGCGTCAGTTCAAGTGCTGTAGAGGGGTACGTCAGGGCGACCCGTTATCGCCGCTACTGTTCGTTCTTGCGGCTGACCTGCTACAGGCGGTGATCAATGACCAAATGCGGTCAGGTGATCTGGTGCCTCCCATCACCGCTCCCGGGGACTACCCTGTGATCCAATATGCGGACAATACAATCCTTGTGTTGCCGGCAGACCGAGAGAAAATCCTGAAGATCAAGAGTACATTGCAGGATTACGCGACTAGTGTGGGGCTAAGAATCAATTTCTCTAAATCCACTTTAGTGCCTGTGAATGTTCCCGATGATACCACTGCCGCTCTGGCTGGCTTGCTGGGCTGCGCTGTGGGGAGCATGCCGTTCACATACCTGGGGCTGCCCATGGGCACCACCAAGCCTACGGTTCATGATTTCATGCCCATGATCGCGTCTGTGGAACGAAGGTTATCTACGGCTGCTTCCCTGCTTGACTATGGGTCTAAGCTCACCCTTGTGAACTCCGTGATCACGTCCCTGTCAATCTATGCTATGTGCTCCATTCGGCTCCCACCGAAACTGATCGACCACCTGGACAAACTACGCCGCCGGTGCCTGTGGGCAAAGACGCATGACCCGATTATCAAGCATTGCTCGCCTGCCGCGTGGGAGCTAGTCTGTCGTCCAAAATCCAATGGGTGGTTGGGTGTCATTGATCTCAAGTGCCAGAACCAGGGCTTGATCCTCAAGCAACTGCACAAATTCTATAATAAAGTCGACGTGCCCTGGGTTCAACTGGTGTGGTCTACGCACTACGCTAGGGGAGTCCCTCATGCTGTTGGACCCTGCGGTTCCTTTTGGTGGAAGGATGTCATATAGCTTGCGCCCATCTACAGAGCGATCACGACGGTGGAGATTGGAGATGGAAGTACTGTACTCTTCTGGAAAGATCTCTGGTTATCCAACACCCTAGCTGAGGATTTCCCCTGCTTGTTTTCATATGCAAAGGACGAAGATGTGTCGGTTCAGAACTTGCTAACTGCAACATCGATTGGGGCTAGCTTCCACCTTCCTATGTTGGCGCAAGCGGTGGGTGAGATGCGAGGGCTACAACAAGCTACTGAAAACGTGATGATGATGGCTGGCTCCAATGATGTGTGGAACACTATCTGGCAGGGTGGGAAGTATACCTCTGGTAGATACTACTTGTACTGCTTTCGGGATGAAGAGGCCGATGTTGCCTTCAAATGGATCTGGCAGTCGAGCTGCACCAACAAATGGAAAGTGTTCTCCTGGTTATTGCTAGCGGATATGTTGAATACTCGCAACATGCTCAGAAGAAGAGGGATGACGCTACAGGGCACCAACTATGGCTGCCTCTTTTGTAATACCCCCCCTGAGGAAACAGTAGAGCACCTCTTCTTCACATGCCCTTTTAGTCGACAATGCTGGAACAGTTTGGCCATGAGTTGGCCCTTGTTTGGGGACAGGCTCGAAGCCATTCATGAAGGGAAAAGGTTGTGGAGCAGGCCCATGTTCATGGAGGTCTTTGTTGTTGGGGCTTGGAGTTTGTGGAAGGAAAGGAATAATAAACACTTTAGAGGTGTTGTGCCGTCGGTGGACTCCTGGCTGCAAAGATTCAAGTCTGATTTTGATCTTCTAAGGCATAGGGATAAGGAAAGCCTAGGGCCCTTCATAACTGAGTTTTACTTTCTCTCTAAGTTTTTTTTTGAATCTTTCTGACTACACCCTAGAGTTTAGTCTCTCCTTCATAACCCCCCTCTCCCCCATCATGTAAATCCATCCCTCCTTGTACTGGTTCCCCTGTTGTTGATCTAATATAAAAGGCAGTATGGGGTTCCCCTACTGTCATAAAAGCTAAAAAAACCAAATAAATAAAAATCACATAGTTTACAACAAAATGAATTAAAATCTGTACCCCCTCTATACCACAATATATGACGTTTTAGCAAGCTGTTTTAGCTCATATAATACGGTAGGAGTAGCAGATAAATGAAAAATAAATTGAGAAGATGCATGTGAGTTGCTCGATAAATATTCACCCTTGGGTTCAACCAAACCATCCTAAATATAGATGTTGTCTCGCTGAAACCCGGTCAGATGTATTATTGCCATGTTGGTGTGCCGACATGATGTGTCGATGAAGGGGGATGACCTTTGCCTCGTCGGTGCCCAATATATGCCCCGTGGACATGTGTAAGTTGCTATCCCCTCATCGGTCCCAACCACGGTGTGTCCGACCATAGGTTGGGACATGCCAAAAGTACGGTGACATGGCCTCGTCGACACTCGACCATTGTTTTGTTTAGCCTCGTCGGCACTAGACATATGGTGGAATAATGGTGTGTATGTGAACGTGCAACCTTTTGTCTCGTTGATACTCAATCAAGATGTCGATGTAGTAAAATATCACAAGTGCGTATTGGATGATGCTCGCCAATATTAAACTTTCATCCTCGTGGGAGCAAGATCAACGTGGGATTATATCTTCGCCTCCTTGTAAGGAGAGGAATAAATATAGAGATCAATCTCGCCTCCTCGTAAGGATGAAACTAATTTTTTTGATAGAAAGACTGTAAGGGAACCCCCTACAGTTAATAGGTTCAACAAACCAAAATTGCAAGTATCGTGCCCTGAATATGGGTGGGTAAGAAGACATCAGCCCCTTCCTACCACTAGGCTATGCCTTAGTCTGATGGAACTAATTTAGTATCATAAAACTCACCTCCTTGTGAGGGGCCGGAATTCGACCATTGTTTTATTAATCTCGACTCCTCAAAAGGGGCGCGTAATATTACAGAACTCGCTTCCTTGTGAGGGATGGAACTACAAAAACATTTCACTAATCTCGCCTCCTCATGAGGAGCAAAATCTAGCCCTCTTCTCTCCTTTGGGATGTGAGTTTGTCTCCACAAATATAGTGTAAGGCCCGATATGAGGTACTGTTCCAGATCTAGATGTTTCCATCCAGATCCGGGGACGAAGCACATATCGGTCCCACCGCGACATATGACAATGCCATATGCCCCGGATTTCCAACATGATATCACAACATTACAGCTACAAGGATACAACATCTCATACAATCGGCATACAACTGCCTTAATACAATACATCAGCGGAAGATACATGTCTGAGTACAGACTACATTCAGATGCCTAGTGGCAAAGGTAAGACACACCATTCCCGTAACCACACGGGTCCAGGCTCTTCCCCGGGATCCACCTAACTAGTCATCGTCGAGTCTCCACGAAGGCGTCCAGAAGAAGAGTCGAAGTGGTAATCAACTGCAGCGGCCGATCAGGCACATAAAGGGGAAAATAAAAGCAAGGGGTGAGAATATATCAAAAGTCTTGTAACTAACTTCTCACGGGTAAGATGGGGGTAGTGGTGAGGTTGCAGACGCACTAGCAATATATGAGTGGCTAACGGTGTATTTTAGAGTAAGATGAGAACCAAGCATTCGATGAGGAATCTCCTCCAACAAGTCTTGCTATCAACTACTTACACAAGCATAACACCTATCCTATCCTTGTCCTCCTCTTCGCATCCCGACGAAGAAGAAGCAGTCAAGGCACACACACATTGATCAAGTTGTTAAGATTATCTCAGTTGTTGTTGTCTATGAACAAGGAGTAGGTCTCAAGTCATCCATAACCGTGGACACGGCTTCTCGAAAAGATGTAACCCTACAGGGGTGTACCAACTGCCCATTACAAGGCTCCGCACGCACGCCCATCTCTCTCAGTTGCTACCCATCATAGGCAACCATTTTATGATTTAGTTCCGAGAGATCCGAAATGACAGGTCCCTCTAACTAACAACGCACAAATCCGGGTGGCCCCCGGGGAGTCGACACCCAACCCAAAAGCCGGCCGTGCTCTCGGATTGGACTCTTTCGTATGGCTAAGGTCGGGGTTAGCCTCACCTGAACTCAGGGGCTTCCCTAGGTCACCAGCATGGACCAACAAAGGAACTCTGTCTCTGCTGGCCCGAGTTGTTTAAAAATCTGCTGGCCGCGGACCAGCCACACACACAGGTTGGCAAATGGTAAATCAGCTTGGGCCACCACTAGAAATGGTTGAAGCTAGGTAGGTAAGAGAAGGGGACCCCATAGTATCCCACACGCGGTTAGTCACACTCGTCAAAAGACACAATACCCGGAACTCAGGTCCTAGGTGACTCGAATGGAACAAAGCGTCGGGGCGGGATAGCCTAGACCTTCCATCCTTCGTCGAATATAGTCAACACTATAATAATCATATCATCCACAACAATATAATAATGCGATAGCCCAATCCAAGGAGTAACGGGATAACAGTTGATAACATCCTAGCATGCATACTAAGCAGTGGCGGAGCAGCGAGAAAAAGTAACTTGGCCGAACAAGGGTTGCTGGGATGTGGAGCAGAGGCGGAGCCAGGATTTCTCAAAGCCTAGGGCTAAAACTAAATGACTAAAAATAACGTTAAATACAAATGTGTTTTTTTAGCAATGTTGTATTCCAACCAATCATGCAATTTGTACCACTCTTCATAAAGGCCTCTCATTTACTTCCCAAATCTTTTCTGTTCATAGACATGACCTTTTGATCAGCATGGCCCCATGGTCAAATATTCGCTTCTAGCGACATCCCTAACATTTTCAACTCCTTGAATGGTTTTCGAAGGACGGGATCAAATTAAATTAATGTCATCTGGATTAAGCTTCACATGTGTTTCATTTTCTTCTAAATTATACTAAGCTCCGGCTTCTATTGGTTCTGCAGGTGATTCGCTAATACTACATTGGTATTGTTGGATGTTGACTGAAAAAAAGATTTAATAATACGGATTTCTTCATCTTGAATTTCTTATTTCCTGCTGACAATAAATCTCTCTACAATAAAATAGACTAAGTAAATTAAGCAACATCAACTCATTGTTGGCTAATATAATCATATAATGAAACTAGGGTAGAGGAAGACAAATTAGATGAGTAGATGATACTACAAATCAAACAAAGCTTGGAAACAAATCACATACCTGTGCGGCCGGTCAGCCAGATTGTGTGTCTGGGTGTGTGTACACTTCAATTTGGCAGTAGATCAGTAGATGGAGAGGAAAGAGAGGCGGAATCGTGGACGGTCAGAACGTTGATCGGACGAAGCGCGGGTTAAGGAAGGCGGCGGCGAACCATCTAAGCAACGCGAGGGCTTCTGTCGATCGTGGGTGCGTGATTTTTGGGTGCGTGATTTTTGTTAGGGAAACGAACAGGCAACACTTTCGCTGGGGAGGCTAAGCGATACGTTTTGTTCTCGGATGGGATTAACTGGAGTTATACGCATTTCTCTGATTGTACGTGAAGAAGATTGCCTTGTGGTTGGGCTAATGGGCATGGCTGAAGCCTGGGGCTGAGCTTCTATTTTCCTTAAATCCTGCAATTTTTTCGCTATATGTATAAGTGCTAGTCGGGCCAAGCCTGGGGCTATAGCCCCAGTTGCCCCAGGCCTAATTTCGCCTCTGATGTGGAGGACATGGCTGTTTGGGTTTAATTGAGAGGCATGAATATGAAGTGGTAGGATCAAGCAATCGTTCTATCCCACACCTAGGCGCGAGTGAGCTGAAATTTATAAGCATGATATATGCTCCCCTTACCTGATGAGAAGAAGAAACCGAAGGTGAAGTCGATGGCAAGCTCGCAACGTCTCCGAGAGGTACCCGCGGAAGCACACAAGAAGGAAACACTGGAAAAGACAATCCACGAGCAAGCATGTATTACTACGAAGCAATCACGAGCAAGCATCAACAAGAAGGCAACATGAGACAATGCACTACGGTGTCGCATCTATCGTCGAGAGCGGTTACTAGCAGGTTAAGTGGAGTACTCGTCACACACGACGATACCGCACGTTTACGGTGGTTCAAGTTGTTTAGCTACAGGTGATCAACAAAGTTGTTAACATGGCATCTCACTCAAGCATGGCATAGCAAACAATCATGGCAAGAGGTAAGCATAAAGGAAACTATCTATGCTAGTCAATTTAAGTGAGGCACAACCTAAACATGGCATATCACTAAGTACCCCACGACAATTAAAGGATTTGGTACTGTTCTGCCCTAAACCATATTTTAGGTTGGTTAACAACAACAAACAATAGCATAAACACAAAGTACATGATATTCTAATCAAGTTACATATAAAGAACACTCCAAACGGAGTTACGGTTAAAAAGATACAAGCAAAACAAGTTATGCACACATGCTGTTAACATGAGGGAGCACAATTTAGAGCAATGAAACAATTAGCTACAGATTACAAACATGCATCAAAGGGACATGGAAATGCAGTAGACATGGCAAGGAAGGCATGGAAAAAGGAATGATGCAAAAAGGCATCATGAACAATTAATTGTAGCCCAAGCAAAATGCAATAAAACATTACTGGTCTAGGACTTCGTGAAAATCAGGAAAACAGGGCATAAACTGTTATTTTCATGTTGTATAAACAGGAGTAAAACTATATGAAAATATACAACAACATGACAAAGCAATATATGAGCATGAAGTAGACATGATGGTGATAAGGTACAAACAAGAATCAATGTCATATGCATCACAGATCAAAAGTTATTAAGCAAGCAACATGGCATCGGAAAGTTACAGACTTAGTGAAAAACAGAGGTGACTGTCAACAACAGCAGGATAGCAACTTTGGAGCTAAACATATCTATGACCAGGAATGTAAACATGACAATGCAATACATATAATGAAAGTAGACATGGCATAGATCAAAATGACATATTGCAATGCTCAATAGGATGCACGGTTAAAAAGATATAGGGCAGCAAAGTAGCAACTTTATATAAACAGCAGCACACTAACAACAGGGTAGCTACTTTGGGTGATGAAACAAACATCATGCAGCAGGAAAATATGACATGTGAATGCATAGCATTGAAGTAGACATGATGCTTAACAGTATGCAACAAGAATTAATAGCATAGGCCTCATGGATGTGTCACAATCATCAATCAAACTTGCAATAAAATAACAACATCAACACATAACAGAAATTAGCAGCAGTTAACAGTCTGATGCCCACTTCAATAGTGATTAACAAAGTCAAGATGGCCTCAAATCAAAATGCTCACAAAAGATGGATTGAAGTACACACAATTCTAAATAATTTTCCTTTTGGGCGCACATGCATCCGGGCTACGGTTTGCTCGCAATTATCGTCGCAAAAACGTAACAGCAACAATTAATCTCAGACTTAGAAAAAATAACATCCAGGGAAAGAAAAAAATAAAATAAAATAAACAAAAAAAGGCCGCACCCTGGGTCGAGGCCCATCTGGCCTGGAGGCTGGCGGAGGCGTCCTGGGCCGTGGGCGCTGGCAGGCCGCCCCACCTGCCGGTTGACCCGATCTAGATCGGATCCGGGCTCCGGCCGGACGGCGGCACTCCGGCGCGGCGGCGCGGCACCAGTGGCGCGTGGAGGCGGGGCAGGCGGCGCTGGCTCCACCGACCGGCGTGGTGGCAAGCTCCCTGCCGTGGCGGCGGTGCTCGGGCTCGGGGTAGCCGGAGCCATGGCGGCTCGGGCGGTGGCTCTGCTGCCCTATAGAGAAGGAGAGGGAGGAGGTTAGGGAGAGGGAGATGCGAAGAGCAGAGGGGAGGAGAGGACCGCGGAGGAGGAGGTGGCGCAGCGGCCGGTCGGCGGCTCGCCGGCGCGCGAGCGGCTCGGAGGAGCTCCACGACGAGGCGGTGGCCCCCCAGATGGGCTCATGCGGGCCCGCGGAGGCGGTGCTCGGCCCGGCGGGGCCCAGACATGGCTGGAGCTGGGTGGAGGGCTCCTCGGGGTGACGTGGCCTCGTATGGGCCGTCGGATCTGAGATCTGACGGTCCAGATTAGAGGGGAGGCTAGGGTTTTGAAAACTAGGGGTTTTGGGGGCAATTTGGAGGGGATGGCTGCAATTTTTGCTAGGGGGAAACCCTAGATAGGGGTGGGAGAGTGGTGGTCTTTATATAGGGGTGGTTGGCTGGCAGTTTTCAAAAACATCTCTGGTTTTTCTCTCGCGCACGTGGTGTTTACGTTTCTGACCGCCGGGGGTCCGCAGGACCTCCGATTCGGGTAAAACTTCAAACTGCGCGATCAGCGCGTCGAGCCGGCGGCGTTCACCTCGCATTGGAACCGTTCCGAGAACACATTCCGGCGCTATAAAAATAACCCGTTTAATTATTAAACGGGGTTTTCGTTTCGTTGGCTACAACTGGTCTGGTGCGGGTTTTCGCGACGGTGATCGGGTGAAACCCGATGTCGCAAAGGTCGAGTGTCAGGGTGGCAAGGGTCGTTCTCCGTCCGGTATGAGATAAGAGGGGGGAAAATAATCGCCGATCGATAAATCGGGGATGCAAACACCGCAAACAAATAAGACAATCAAACAATTCACACCGAAAACAAAATTTTTATTTTTTTGAAATTTGGGATGTTACATATAGATCATTAATTAGATAATATCCTTTGTTGTATGGATGATTATTGATCACATAGTTGACCGCTAGAGAATTGCGTTTTGAAAACCTTGAGAACATCCGAGAGCGCTAAAGCACGTTCGTATCATCTATAATACCTAAATAGTTTATCCCCACCAACCTATTTATCTTGACATGCAAGCTATCCACATCATGAAGTAGGTCCACCATTTAAAAACTCTTTCACTAACTCTTCATGCACATGCTCTCATTAACTTTGCATGTGCATGCAATCCATCATAAATAAATAGTAACTTTTTTATGCACATAACTTCATAATTTATAAGCAACTTTTTTTATACAAAATAAAATTATGAGTTACATCGCATTTTATTTCTCTATATATTGTCAAGTAACCAAATTAACAAAAAAAATCAAACTCATTTTTGGATTTTTCATCAAATTTTCTTAATTTTTTACTTTAAACAATATTCTTTTAAATTTTTATAATCAAATTATACTATGTTTCATAAATTTCCACATGTTTTACAACATTAAATTCTTTCTTAACAGTTCCCGCAACAACGCGCGAAGTATCATCTAGTTGTAAGAACTTGCCATGCCCAAAAAGGAGTATGTCCTTTATATTGTTCTTGCCAAGAAAATCGATGGTTCTTTCACTCTTAGTGCATTCAATTATAGAAGGAGCATTGGATTCGTCGCGGCGGGATCCAAATCGCGGACGTCGCATCCTTCACGGCCGGATCCGAAGGTGATTTCCTACTCCCCTGCCCCCTTCCTCTCCGGTCCCGAGGAGTGTGCGGGCGGGCATCCTATCCGCGTGTCGGCGACCACCAACTGTGGGACCCCGACTCTGAATACCGGAACGCCCCGTGCTCCAGCCCAGAGATCATTTTTTTAGATAAACAGGGACCCAGTCCCCGGTTTCATTTCATATAAATCAAACCAACCACAAGCCACAAAGGTTCTGAAACTGGCCTCTCACAAGGAACAGAGTGCCACATCTTACTTATTACAAGCTAAAGCAAAGAGAGCTAAAAAGGAGTACAGGTAACCAAGCCACAAACTTCAAGGAACATCTCCAGGGAACTTCCAGCGCATGCCTTGCTCCTCAGATGGTAGCATAAGCATCATCTGTGATCCTCAAGGTCTTCTTTGGTGGGCCAGAGCTACCAGCCCTGGGTGACCAGCTTGCTTCCAGGGGAGAGACTCGGCTTGAAATGATCACCTTGGCCGTTTCAGGCTTGGCTGGGGAGAGGAAGCTGGAGCCCAAAGAAGCCTTCAGGCTGTCCCTTAGCCACCCAGGGTCAACAAAGGGGGTTGCTTGATGAGGTTCTCTCCCAGGTTGAGGAGAATCCCCACCTTTTCCTTGCAAGCCTCTATTGCCAAAACCATCCAGAATCTGAGTGTTCTCAGGATCCCTCTCCACACCTGATTAATGGAGATCCAAGATATATTATCAAAGACCATCGGGTTTCTGTGTTTCCACAGGCTCCACAAGATAGCAGAGGATACTAAATTAATGGCAGAATTCTTTTTCTCAGATAGCCAAAACTTGGCCACTGATTCAAAGCAATCTCCAATCAAAATATTAAAACAACTACTAACTACTTTCAAAATATTCTTGGCAACTATGCAATCAAAAAATAGATGATGAATAGATTTATTTTACAACAATAAACACAGTCTAGTGGCTTGATAATGTGTCTTTTCCTTAAATTGTCTCTGGTCATGATCTTGTTATTAGAAAGCAGCCACAAGAAAACATGTATTTTTGGGGGTACCCTGATCTTCCACACAGCTGGAGGGTAGATAGGTTCGACCCCCCTGAAGTTAATTACATGGTAAAGAGAACTAGTGGAATACTTTCCTTTATTCTCTAGCTGCCAAACTAAAGTATCAGGTTCATTAGTAAAAGACACCGATTTTACAATTTCTTCAAACTGGAACCATTGTTCCATTAGTTTGACAGAAAAGGTTCTTCTAAAAGTAACTCTAATGTTTACATTATCCCATGCTTCTGCCAGGGTAATGTTTTGTTGGTTACAGATAGAATATACAGGCTAGAATTCCACAGACAAGGGAGAGGACCCAAACCATGTGTCCTCCCACAGCCTTATTTTCCTACCATCCCCCACATTCCATCTATAGCCAAACTTCAGGGATTTAATAATAGAGCTAACTCCTTTCCAAAATCTAGAGATTTTTGGATTGGAGGTGGGGACAAAAATATTGGGTTTTCTATGGGAGAGGTACTTCTTATCTATGAATGACTTCCAGATCTTTCCGTCCCCTTCTATATATCTTTTAATCCATGAGCCCAACAGGCACATGTTAACTTCCTGGAGATTGGGAACCCCTAAACCACCAAATTCTTTTTTCATACACACCAATTTCCACCTGGCTAGGTGGATTTTCCTATTTCCCTCAAAATCATTCCACAGACAGTTGGCCATCTGGGTGTTAATCAATTCCACTGCCCATTTGGGAAACTTAAATAAGGAAAGGAGATAAATGGGGATACTAGCCAAGCAAGCTTGGATCAGGATAAGCCTACCTCTATAAGATAGAAGTTTCCCTCTCCATCCTGCAATTCTCTTCAGGATCTTGTCAATCAAGGGTTGTATATTTTCCTTACTGAGCTTTTCATAATGCAGAGGAATCCCTAAATATTTGATGGGAAAACTCCCTTGGCTACATCCTAGACTACTAATGAAGGGAAAAAGTTCATCTTCCTCCAGGTTGATAGGGATGAGCTCACTCTTGCTGTAGTTAATTCTCATATCTGAAACTTGCTCAAAGAAACTAAGTACAAATTTCAGGTTATTAGCATGCTTTAAATTGTTATCTAAAAAAAGGATTGTGTCATCTGCATATTGAAGGCAAATGAATCCTCCTGGGAAAATATCAGGACAAAGCCCACTAATGAGTTGCTGATCAGCAGCTTTGGCTAACATCCTTGTTAGAGCATCCACTACAATGTTAAAGAGCAGAGTGGACATGGGATCACCTTGTCTTAACCCTTTGCCAGTGGTGAAAAAATTACTCTCAGTGTTGTTGATTTTGACACCTACAGAACCCCCATGAGTGATGCTATGCATCCAAGACAACCATATACTGCCAAAACCCCTTGCTTCGAGGAATTCTTCCAGGAACTCTAAATTGACATTGTCAAAAGCCTTTTCATAGTCTAGTTTCAACACCAGCCCTTGCTGGTTGGTGGAGTGTACTGAATGGAGAACCTCATGAGATGTGACCACACTTTCTAAAATAAATCTCCCTTTCAAGAAGGCAGATTGGTTACTGGCAATCAGCCTCTGGAGAATGATGATAATTCTATTTGTGAGTACCTTAGTAAAAAAATTATAACTGTAATTAAGTAGACTAATAGGTCTAAACTTCCTAATTGAAGTGGCACCTGGTTCTTTGGGAATAAGGGTAAGCATAGCATAGTTAAGTCTACTAATGTTCAGTTCTTCCTTGTGGAAGGCTTTGAACATAGCTATCAAATCCTCTTTGATGATATCCCAGAAATGCTGATAAAAAAATAAAGGGACCCCATCAGGGCCAGGTGCTCCATCAGCATAGGAATCAAATACAACCTTCTTGATTTCAGCCTCAGTAAAGTCAGCCTCAAGCATATCATTCTCAGAATCAGTAACTTTTTCATTATCACTAAAGAAGTTACTGTCTAGGTTGAGACCACTTCTAGGCTCATATTTAAAAAGGTCTTTGTAGAAGTCAAAAGCTATATTTAACATGCCTTTAGTTTCAGAAACAGGCCCATCAGGCCCATCTAAGGAATGGATGGCTTTCTTCCTATTCCTTTGATTAGCAACTGCATGAAAATAAGAGGTGTTTCTATCTCCCTCCTTAATATCTTTGTCTCTAGATCTCTGCCTTGCCTTGACCTCTTCTTGCAACGAGATTTTTTGTAACTCGGATATGATGAACTTGTATCTATCCATTTCATCATTACTCAAAGTAGAGGTTTCAGCTTTAATATCTAAGTTATTAAATTCCTCTAAGAGGATTTTCTTATATCTCTTAATGGCAGCTTCTTCATTAGAGCTCCAACCCTTTGTGACTTTTCTAACTTTCCTAATCTTTTACTGCCACCTATCTAGAGGATTGCTAGCTCTGGTCCTTTATTTCCAGATTTTGGCAATTAGGCCTTTGAAATCTTCTCTCAGCAACCACCATTTCTCCATTTTGTAACTGCCAGTTCTAGGTGCTTTCTGCAGCCTAGAGTCCCACACAATTGGTGTGTGATCACTACCACATCTGGGCAGTGCAGAGATAGATGATGAGGACATCTCTACTAATGTTACACCCACATCTTCACCAACTACACATACTGGACCAGTTACTAGAGCACGTGCACGTCAACTAAATTATCAGGTACTTTCGTTTCTTGCGAATCCTTCTAATGTTCATGAACAAATGATGCTGCCTAAATTAGATACTTTTGTTTTGCTTATGAATGAAGGACCTAGCATGGACAAGAAGGACGGTCATTGGAGCGGGATCAAGCATGGAGAAGAAGGTGCGCGCGCGGGGAAGAACAATGGAGCTTCCAGTGGGGATTTTCGCACTTTGAAGCCACCATAAGGCATGCATGAAGGCTTGGACGAAATACACGAGATGCCACTTCATTATTTTCGTCCAAGAGCAATTATAGGTGCTGCGTCACCTTAATATTGGGCTGGGCCCATGTAATTTCGAAATACCACATTATAGGCTGTTTTTAGAGTCCGTATGTGTGGGAAAACCGAGTTAGGGTTGTTTTCGGACCCCACCTCCAAGGGGTCACGAAAATCCCCTCTGTTCCCCCATATATACAGCCCTTAGGGCGTCGTTTAGACTTGGGTTTTAATTAGATATAAGTTAGCCATAGCCGCAACTTCGAGCTCTTCGTTTGTGTCATCCGACCAGGCCAAGACCTCATTGGAACCCCAACTTTCGTAATCATTCATCTTATATTCGCAATATCCAGATTGCAATTCTTAGTTCTTGCTTGTTCTTCGATTGCTTGCAGGAATTAGACCTTCGTGGTCAGGTTGATCGTGCATCCGCGGGATCAATAACCTCTCGGAGTTGGTTTAGCGATCGCTAAGGCGCAACGTCTTCGCACGTTCGTAGTCGGATCGTGAAAGTCGCCTCCACCATAATCGATCTCCACCATCTCATCGAAACATCGGGACACCTTCGCCTCTATCAATAGATGCAAGGGGAAATAAGATGTCTAGCTCAGTTGAGCTAAAAACCCTATCAATAGTGGACATGATGAGGTCCTCTTGGTTATTTGCCCAAGTGTATCTTCTATTTGCTAATTTAATTTCTAAAAGGCTCCAAATCTCCACCCAGGCATTGCAGTTTTCACTCCACTTCCTGTTAATGTTGCCATTGCTTTTATCAGAGGAGAATCTAACTAGATTGAAGTCACCTCGAATAAGAGTAGGGATAAGATTATCAAAAGAAAGAGCATGAAGCTCAGATAGGAAAGCATCTTTCCTAGCATCATAAGAGGGTCCATATACAGTGATGACCCTGAATTCTTCCTCTTTGCTTTTTAGTCTAAGGGTACAACTAACTGAAAACTCAAGAATACTCCAACTAATCAGATCAAATATATCTATATGAAACCCCATCAAAATACCACCAGCAGTGCCATTTGAGGGGAGGTGGTGCTAACTAATTTTTTTTGGACCACACAATGATTTAAGATAGGCATCTGCAAAATTTTCTTTTTGGTTTCTTGAAAACCAATAATAGAAGGGTGAATCCTATTGATAGTATCTAGAATTAGAGTTTCCTACCAGGGGCATTAATGCCTCTCACATTCCAGAACATGCAGTTCATAATGAACAATTTTTCATGGGGTGCTTGTCCCGCCTATTTTTACCTACTTTGGTCCACACCCCAATGTTCCTATCACTATCTAGTTCCTCATTATCTCTATCACCAACAAAATGATTATTAGAAACAATAAATGGGGTTTTAGGACTCACACTAGCACCAACAGTGCTTTTGAGGTGTGTCATATCACCCCCTAAATGAGTATCCTGCTCAAAAGTATTTGAAACCTCAACTCCTACTTTGGAAGCAATAGAAATGAAAGAAGGATTGTTGAACAGAGAGAAATGCAGATTGTTTATACCTTTGTCTTTTGGAACTTCCAGGTTATGAACCCTCTTGAGTTGCTGGGCCTTGAGCAGAATAGGCACCTGGTTGTTAATCACCCTGGAACTGGTCCTAGCAGCTTGAGTGGGACCCCATTTGTTCTTGGCCATCACCTCAGCCAAGGAAGGGAAGGCATCTTCAAAGTTTTCTACAGAACCTCTCTCCAGTTCTTCCTCATTCATCTCAGCTTCTTCATCCTCTTCATCATCCACCAGCTCCATTTCCCTAAGCATATTGAAACACTGGCTCTCATCCAGGTTCTCCACTACTCCATCTTCCATGCCTTCAGCCCTTGGTATACATGACTTCAGCAGGGATGTAGGAGAATGAGAATCAGCCCTCTCAGAAATCACCTGCAGGTAATTAATGGCATGCTGCATGGTAGTTGCATTGGACAAAGCTACAAACCCCTGGTCAGAGCTAGTCCTGGAGCTCCTTTGGGATCTGTTTTCCTCAGTAATTTGTGCACCAGCTAATCCAGATCCAGTAGTGCTTCTATCATCTCTAGGGGGGGAGGGTCATTCCCTTCCACCTCAGCAGTGTCATTTTGTGGCTCTACCTCAATGAAAATCCTATAGAGCTCTCCTTGGATGCCAAAGACTCTATCTGATGGGATCTTAGTGGTATCTTTGCAGGCTACCTTCAGTCTTACCACCTCATAGAAGGACTGGAAGTTATGCTGCTAGTCAACATCAACCAGCAGACCAAAGGCAGATGTGACCTGATCATACACCTGTCTCACACCGTTTTGGGTTCAATTTCCTAATCTTCACCCAAACCTCTTGCAGAGGGGTTTCAGAGTCAATTTTACCATTCCAAACTGACACATTTACTGTCACATTCTCTTTATTGAGGCCAATGCAAGGATAGCCAGCAACCTGCTCCACTGGTATAGCTGGGGGGAACTTCACCAGAAAGGACCAATCATCAAGGCTGTTGATGGGCCAAGGCCAGTTGGTTTTGTATATCTCCGAGAACTCCTGAGCCAGCTCCTGCTTAGTGATATCTCTAGATTCCACAAAGACAAGGCCCACATTCTTCATTCCACCTGCATGCTGTGAGTTGATATCAGGAATCTCTATGTTGTAGAAACCTAGGCCCTGGGCAGCACTCCCTACAAACTTTGCATTGGAGTGAGGCTTCTTCTTGATGGGGTAGTCATCAACCTTGTGATTCACAGCCTTACAAATGAAACATGCCTTTTGTCTATCACATCCATCCATATGGTGGCCAGGCTCCCCACACTTGAAGCAAGTTACTTTGGCATAGGACATGAGACTGGAGTTATCACTGGAATTCCTAGCTACCTTGTCTCCCTTCTTCTTCACCACCCCTTTTCTTGCAGGCTTACTTGATCCATCTCCCTCAGAGATCTGCCCACCAGTTTGATTGATGGTAGGAGGGGAAGCTCCATACCACTGGGGGGGAGCATTGGCCCAAGGGGGCTGCTACTGAGGAGTAAACTGGGGGTTGAATTGCCCAGCAAATCCCCAAGGGGGTGGTGCTTGCCCAGGAAATCCCCAAGGAGGTGGGGCTTGCCCAAAGAAGTGTGGAGGGGGAGCACCCATCTGCTGCTGCATCTGGGGATTACTCTCAGCATTCCAGCTGTGGCTTTGCTTATCTTTGCTGAATCTTTCTCTCCCTCTACCTCTTCCACGGCCATGATCAGCCATGTCTGGATCAGCAGCTCTCCAAGGGGTGACGGCGCAGGGGAGGGGGAAGGGCTTGTTGGTTGTGGACTCTCTACCAGGAACCCTAGCACCTGGGTTTCCTTTTGTACCCTCAACCTCCCACAGCTGGCTGTAGAAGGATTTGACCGGGTCAACCTCCCCTAGCTTTCCAGCATGGCTACTTTCCAGCTCATGCTGGAAGCTTCCTGATAGAGGCGGGGTGTCCCGATCTTTCGATGAGATGATAACTACGATTTGATGGAGTCGACTTTGACGATCCGACTACAAACGTGCAACGACGTTGCGCCTTAGCAATCGCTAAACCAATCTCCTGAAGGTTATTGACCACGCCGGAGCACGATCAACCTGACCACGAAGGTCTAGTGCCTGCAAGCAATCGAAGAACAAGCAAGAACTATGATAAAGAAATCTGAATATTGCGAATATATAGATGAAGTATGAATAAAGTTGGGATTCCAAAAGCGGTCTTGATCTGGTCGTTGGACACAAATCGAGTACACGAAGATGCAGCAATTAGCTAAGCAGTCTTTTTAACTAAAAGAAATCCAAAGAAAAACCCTAGGGGTTGATCTACTTATATATGACTAAAGGGTGGAGGCCAAGGGGGTGGAAGGACGTCCCAAGGAGTCCTAAAACTAAACCTAGGTCGTACAAGGCACTTGGGCCCATGTGGAGGTGATGCAACACCTATTGAGTTGGACTTTGATTCGGATTCTGCTGCTGGGTCGCACCGTTTTCGCAATATCTCCATGCTCCGAAGGAATTTGAAGGTGAAACCAATTGCGTTGGAAACTAGACGAGATAAGCTATCACCAGAAAAAAGAATCACCCAATTTGGAGTTCGTATGTAGAAACGGCGGCTGTTTGAAGTTGGGTATATCTCTGCAGTCCGAATCTGAGTCCATGACGTGAAAGACTTGGTCTCTATCTTCTCTTGGGCCAAAAGTGACGTGAAATAACTTCTTGTACAACACACAATCATGCCCCTTTGTATTGACTTCATTTCTTGATCAAATATAGAGGAATTAATGGTCATATCCATGATAATTATGTCCTCGTCATCTTCATGCTTGAACATGCTCTAATGCTCATCCTTCTTGTCCATGCTAGGTCCTTCATTTGTCAGCAACAGAAATATATCGACGTTAGGCAGCATCATATTCACATGAACATTAGAAACATTACCAAGAAGCAAAAGTACCTGATAATTTAATTGGTGTGCACGATCTCTAGTAATTGCTCCAGTAGGTATATTAGCAGGGGTTGTGGCTGTAACTATGGTAGTCATGTCCTCATCATCCTCCCCTTCTTGAAAATAAAGCCGTCCCCGGCGTTTCTTAATCTGAAATGTGGCTAACAAAAGAGACAAGGTGTACATGTTGTATATATATATGTCATCTATTCTTACTTCCCTTAGTTTTTTGACATGTAACACATGTATATATGAGTAACTTTCGTATGTCGTGAAATATAAACATATATGATCATCACAATACATAAACGACATGAAAGTATTGCAACTCAGTTTGCATATATAAGTGAAGCTCTTATTCATATCTAAAGATGTACAATGCTCATCATTAAACCATCCCAATACCGGTGAAGAAACGTTAATGTTTTTCGAAGGACATGCTACAACAGGCTTAACTAAGTAGTCATGCAACAAGTCATTCGACGCAGAATCATCACCAAGATTAGAGGTCATATCAAAATGATTAAGCATTGGCAGTTTCATAATAGTAACATGATTATCCAAAATAGATAGTGTGCTCAAATCAACAGGTAACTCAAGACATGATGTATTCAAGTCTATTAGGCAAGCAACATCTTCATGTGAAGTTATGACATTCTCGAAAATTGGTTGTGTGATGAAACTACTGGATAGCTCAACACATGTTGCTTTTAAATCAACAAGGTTCTCATGTGGAGGGGAAAGATCCATACCTTTTTCATTACCTTTTTGTGATGATAGATCAGATATTGGAGGAGTGCTTACGACAATTGATGTGGTTATGGTAGTGCTCATAGTGGTTGAAGGAACAACCTTCTCAACTTGTGGTATTTGCACATTCCGCTTGTTCGTCTTCTGGGCAACACGTCTGTCGATTTCCTGTTCAGCTTTACAAGCAAGACGAAACAAACGATCCATAGGATAACACTTTTCATGAATTAGGATATCCTGAATGTCACGGTTTAAACCTTCCCAAAATATGTCCATGAAATATTCTTCACTTTCCTCTAAAAGAGAATGCAAGAATGTAGTTTCTAAAGCATCATAATATTCTGAAACAGTTTTAGTACCTTGTTTTAATTTTTTTAATTTCCTAACCTTGTCACGAGTATAATAAGAGGGAACGAATCTATATCGCATAGCAAGTTTGAGATCATTCCAAGTATTAGGTATATAATCAGGATATAAACTACAATATTCATTCCACCAAATAGAAGCAAAATCCTTGAAAGCACTAATTGCAGTTTTTACTTTCTTATGCTCAAGAAAATTATGGGAAACAAATATATCATTTATTTCAAACTCCTACTCAATGTATAAATCAGGTCTTAGACGTCCATGAAAGTGTGGTATAGAAACAATAACCTGATCATGTGCATGCTTATGTGTGTTTACTTTTTGCAGTGACTGTTGTGTAGTTGTAGGTGGTGGAAAATCTCCAACTATAGTTGCCGCCCAAGAAGATCTAACTCCAGAACCTGCCATGATTAGTAGAAAACAAGAAACAAATCACAAGTATATGTCCCTATGAACTACTAGGATGTGGTGGTAAAACGCTCACAGGATAGCAAATATCAATGTCTTACTAGTTCTTACCATGCAGCAGGTGGTGATCGGCAACCAACGGTGTCAAATAACTCCAAAGATTAAGTAGAGCGATTGCCAGGTGAACGCACGTATACACGATGTAGAAATATGTGGAGCTTGGAAGGCTTTAATATGGTGGCAAAAATATCAGCAATAATCAATTCAGAGATGCAAAATTGAATTAACGCTCAACGACGATACTGTGCTGGTCCTAGTCTAGACCGGACTAGAGACGCGAGCCTAGAACACTAATGTGGTCACGGCGTAGCACAACTAGCAGCAATGAATGATATGAAGTAGCTCTGAATAGCAAGATATAAGTGAAGATCATCAACAGAGCAAAGATAATGGTGAAAATAGGCTCCAAATCAAGATACACCAATATTCTTGCTACAACTTTCCTCTGAAATATATTTGCTAATTTTTTTGATATTTTTCCTCCAATAGGGCACTCACTTAAGCTTTCTGACGCAATAAGAATCACTCAATTTAGAGTTCGGATGAGGTGTCAAAAAAATTGAGAATCAGCCCAAAATCTGCCAAAAACTGTGTTCGGAAACTTTAGAGGTCAAAAAGTCCGTCTTAGAAGCAGATCTGGAGTTTCAAATAACACACTAGCTCCTGAACTATTTAGAAGCGGCTCGTAAATATCTTTAATTTGAGTATACGTGGAGCCAAAACGGACTTCGGATGACAAAGTTATGCCCGTTTTAATGGACACTGCTCAAAACTGATTCCGACGAGATTTCAAATACGAGTTCAACTAGAGATAGATCCGAAATTTTTCTTCTTTTTTCTCTTTTTTCCTTTTTTCTTTATTTTTTTCCTTTTTCTTTTTTCTCTCTCTTTTTCAACTCTTTTTCTCTCTTTTTCTATGGTGGATGGTAGAAGTAGGCAGCGGATGGGATGATGGTGCAGCGGCGGCGGTGACTAACGTGAACAGAACTCGAAACTCTAAAGGACTAGATACTAAGACCAGCAACTGAACACGACGATGCAACCGATAATTCAATAAAGCAAAGCACCGAAAAGAAAATTGCGAAGTCTCAAATTGGTTTGGATATGATGATCTAATCCTATTTTTATGGCTTTTTGTGTGGATGATAGGTGATAAAAAAAACAGATCTAATATATGGATGTGGAATTCTCACCGAGCAACCTGAAAACTGATACCACTTGATAGAGGCGGGGTGTCCCGATCTTTCGATGAGATGATAACTACGATTTGATGGAGTCGACTTTGACGATCCGACTACAAACGTGCAACGACGTTGCGCCTTAGCAATCGCTAAACCAATCTCCTGAAGGTTATTGACCACGCCGGAGCACGATCAACCTAACCACGAAGGTCTAGTGCCTGCAAGCAATCGAAGAACAAGCAAGAACTATGATAAAGCAATCTGAATATTGCGAATATGTAGATGAAGTATGAATAAAGTTGGGATTCCAAAAGCGGTCTTGATCTGGTCGTTGGACACAAACCGAGTACACGAAGATGCAGCAATTAGCTAAGCAGTCTTTTTAACTAAAAGAAATCCAAAGAAAAACGATAGGGGTTGATCTACTTATATAGGACTAGAGGGTGGAGGCCAAGGGGGTGGAAGGAGGTCCCAAGGAGTCCTAAAACTAAACCTAGGTCGTACAAGGCACTTGGGCCCATGTGGAGGTGATGCAACACCTATTGAGTTGGACTTTGATTCGGATTCTGCTGCTGGGTCGCACCGTTTTTGCAATATCTCCACGCTCCGAAGGAATTTGAAGGTGAAACCAATTGCGTTGGAAACTAGACGAGATAAGCTATCACCAGAAAAAAGAATCACCCAATTTGGAGTTCGTATGTAGAAACGGCGGCTGTTTGAAGTTGGGTATATCTCTGCAGTCCGAATCTGAGTCCATGACGTGAAAGACTTGGTCTCTATCTTCTCTTGGGCCAAAAGTGACGTGAAATAACTTCTTGTACAGCACACAATCATGCCCTTTTGTATTGACTTCATTTCTTGATCAAATATAGAGGAATTAATGGTCATATCCATGATAATTATGTCCTCGTCATCTTCATGCTTGAACATGCTCCAATGCTCATCCTTCTTGTCCATGCTAGGTCCTTCATTTGTCAGCAACAGAAATATATCGACGTTAGGCAGCATCATATTCACATGAACATTAGAAACATTACCAAGAAGCGAAAGTACCTGATAATTTAATTGGTGTGCACGATCTCTAGTAATTGCTCCAGTAGGTATATTAGCAGGGGTTGTGGCTGTAACTATGGTAGTCATGTCCTCATCACTTCCAAATCCACCTCCTGCCCAGTCACCAAGGCAATTCAAATTCAAATCCCGCTCTAAACTCCCAACACAAACAACTCTAGGGCTGATAAATTTCACAGGCCCGAATTTCTCACAATCGCCATTGCTTCCTCGGATTGGAGATCCCAGAATGCAAGCCACTTCGCTCGCCGTTACAGCAGTGGTGAATCCCTGGCTGCCAGTGCCCAAGCTACAATCGCTCTGAAATATGTGCTCTGGTTCGGCACTATTCTCCCCATTTCCTCTTCTGATGCTGCCACACAAACTCTGGTGGCTAACTTCTGCAGAGAATCCTTTCCCAGGCGGGGGAATCTCAGCCGCGGGTGCAGTAAGGCACGCTGCTCGGCCCTGATGTTGTTTTCCAAGGATAGCCATTGTTCCCTGTCTCTCGAGCTCATAGGGAGTGTCTGGGGATGTTTTGGCTGACGCAGTCTCCAGGTGAGGATGACCCCCCCCCAATCTAGGAAGAAATCCTTCACACCCAGACAGCAATCAGTCACGGGTAGCACCATCACAACGGTGGGGGCGCCCCCGGCGGCCCCGGTCTGCTCAGGCCACACGCCCCCTCTGATAGAGGCGAAGGTGTCCCGATGTTTCGATGAGATGGTGGAGATCGATTATGGTGGAGACGATTTTCACGTACGAACGTGCGAAGACGTTGCGCCTTAGCGATCGCTAAACCAACTCCGAGAGGTTATTGATCCCGCGGATGCACGATCAACCTGACCACGAGGGTCTAATTCCTGCAAGCAATCGAAGAACAAGCAAGAACTAAGAATTGCAATCTGGATATTGCGAATATAAGATGAATGATTACGAAAGTTGGGGTTCCAATGAGGTCTTGGCCTGGTCGGATGACACAAACGAAGAGCTCGAAGTTGCGGCTATGGCTAACTTAAATCTAATTAAAACCCAAGTCTAAATGACGCCCTAAGGGCTGTATATATGGGGGAACAGAGGGGAATTTCGTGGGCCCTTGGAGGTGGGGTCCGAAAACAACCCTAACTCGGTTTCCCCACACATACAGACTCTAAAAACATCCTATAATGTAGTATTTCGAAATTACATGGGCCCAGCCCAATATTAAGGTGACGCAGCACCTATAATGGCCCTTGGACTAAAATAATGAAGTGTCATCTCGCGTATTTCGTCCAAGACTTCATGCGCGCCTTATGGTGGCTTCAAAGTGTGATAATCACCACTGGAAGCTCCACTGTACTTTCCCGCGCGCGCACCTTCTTCTCCATGCTTGATCCCTCTCCAATGACCATCCTTCTTGTCCATGCTAGGTCCTTCATTCATAAGCAAAACAAAAGTATCTAATTTAGGCAGCATCATATGTTCATGAACAATAGAAGGATTCACAAGAAACGAAAGTACCTGATAATTTAGTTGACGTGCACGTGCTCTAGTAACTGGTCCAGTATGTGTAGTTGGTGAGGATATGGGTGTAACATTAGTAGGGATGTCCTCATCATCCTCCCCTTCTTGAATTGAAGTCGTCCTCGACGGAAGCTTATCATCTTCTCCCAAATAAGGTTTCAAATCTGCAATGTTAAATGTGGGACTAACCCCAAAATCTGCAGGTAGCTCAAGTTTATATGCATTATCATTAATTTTCTGTAAAACCTTAAAGGGACCATCAGCTCGTGGCATTAACTTAGACTTGCGCAAATCAGGAAACCTATCTTTACGTAGATGTAACCAAACAAGATCTCCTGGTTCAAACACAACATGCTTTCTACCCTTATCACCAGCAAGCTTGTATCTAGCATTCATTTTCTCAATGTTTTCTTTAGTTAACTCATGCATTTTTAATATCAATTCAGCACGTTGCTTAGCATCAAAATTAACCTTCTCCGAAGATGGAAGAGGAAGCAAATCAATAGGTGCACGAGGTAGAAAACCATAAACAATCTCAAAAGGGCACATTTTAGTGGTAGAATGAAATGAACGATTGTAAGAAAATTCAATATGAGGTAAACATTCTTCCCACATTTTTAAGTTACTCTTTAAAACAGCCCTAAGCATAGTAGACAAAGTCCTATTGACTACTTCAGTTTGTCCATCAGTTTGGGGATGACATGTAGTACTAAAAAGTAGTTTAGTCCCCAACTTAGCCCATAAGCATCTCCAAAAATGGCTAAGAAACTTAGTATCACGATCCGAGACAATAGTATTGGGCACACCATGTAAGCGAATAATCTCTCGAAAGAATAAATCAGCAACATTAGCAGCATCATCGCTTTTATGACAAGGTATAAAATGTGCCATCTTAGAAAATCTATCCACGACAACAAATATGCTATCCCTCCCCTTGTTTGTTCGAGGCAAGCCTAAAACAAAGTCCATGGATATGTCCTCCCACGGAACACTAGGTACAGGTAAAGGCATGTATAAACCATGAGGATTGAGTCGTGACTTAGCTTTTTGACATGTAGTGTAGCGAGCAACAAAACGCTCAACATCCCGTCTCATCTTTGGCCAAAAGAAATGTGTAGCAAGTACGTCCTCCGTCTTCTTCACGCCAAAATGTCCCATTAATCCTCCTCCATGCGCCTCCTGCAACAACAAAAGACGAATAGAGCTAGCTGGAATGCATAGCTTGTTAGAACGGAACACAAACCCATCATTAAGCACAAACTTGTTCCATGTTCTACCCTCTCTACAATTCTGCAAAACATCTTTAAATTCCGCATCATGTACATATTGATCTTTGATTGTCTCTAAACCGAATATCTTGAAGTCAAGTTGTGAAAGCATAGTATAATGACGAGACAAAGCATCAGCAATAATATTATCTTTCCCCTTCTTGTGTTTAATGACATAAGGGAAAGTCTCAATAAATTCAACCCACTTAGCATGTCTACGATTAAGTTTTGCTTGACTTCTTATGTGTTTCAAAGATTCATGATCAGAATGTATAACAAATTCTTTGGGCCATAAATAATGTAGCCAACTTTCTAATGTCCGAACAAGAGCATATAATTCCTTATCATAAGTAGAATAATTCAGACTAGGCCCACTCAATTTTTCAGAAAAGTATGCAACAGGTTTAGCATCTTGTAATAACACACCTCCCAAACCAATACCACTAGCATCGCATTCAAGCTCAAAAGTTTTATTAAAATCAGGAAGTTGGAGCAAAGGAGCATGTGTTAACTTATCTTTCAATACCGTGAAGGCTTCTTCCTGTGCGGTACCCCAAGTAAAAGGCACATCCTTGCGTGTAAGCTCATTGAGAGGTGCAGCAATGGTGCTAAAATCTCTCACAAAACGCCTATAGAATCCAGCGAGTCCAAGAAAACTCCTCACTTGTGTGACCGTTTTGGGCTGCGGCCAACTCTCAATCGCCTCGATCTTGGCTTTATCAACTTCAATTCCCTGCGGAGTAACAACATAGCCAAGAAACGATACTCGGTCGGTGCAAAAGGTGCACTTCCCAAGGTTACCAAACAAACGTGCATTACGTAGAGCAATAAAAACAGCACGTAAATGATCCAAATGTTCCTCCAAAGATTTGCTATAAATCAGTATATCATCAAAATAGACTACCACAAATCGTCCAATGAAAGCACGTAAAACCTCGTTCATTAATCTCATGAAAGTGCTAGGTGCATTAGTTAACCCAAAAGGCATGACTAACCACTCATATAATCCAAACTTAGTTTTAAATGCCGTTTTCCATTCATCTCCTAATTTCATGCGAATTTGATGGTATCCACTACGCAAATCAACTTTGGAAAACATGGTAGAGCCACTTAATTCATCAAGCATATCATCTAACCTAGGAATAGGATGACGATAACGAATAGTAATATTATTAATGGCTCGACAATCAACACACATACGCCATGTTCCATCCTTTTTAGGCACTAATATAACAGGAACAGCACAAGGACTAAGGGATTCACGTATGTAACCTTTGTCGAGTAGCTCTTGTACTTGACGCTGAATCTCCTTTGTCTCCTCCGGATTGGTACGGTATGGTGCACGGTTGGGCAGTGAAGCACCGGGAATTAAGTCAATCTGATGCTCAATCCCTCGAATAGGTGGTAATCCCGGTGGTACGTCTTGTGGAAAGACGTCAATAAACTCCTGCAAAAGGTCAGTGACAACAGGAGGCAAAGAAGGAGGCAATTCCTCAAATGAAAACAAAGCTTCTTTGCACACAAAAGCATAGCACACATATTGACTAACATCCAAATCTGAAATATCAACTTTAGTAGCAAGCAAAGTTGGACTAGTCAATTTAATTTCATTAGACACAGCAGAAGAAGATTTGCTATTAGTCTTATGTTGTTGCTCAAATTCTTTGGCTGCTATCTCATTTTCACTCTTATTTTCTCCTGTTTAGCTTTACTAGCTCTAGCAAGATCATCTTTCACAATTTGTTCAGGAGACATAGGAAGTAAAGCAATATTTTTATCCTGATGAACCAGAGTAAACTGATTTGTCCTACCATGCTGTACAACATTCCTATCAAATTGCCATGGTCTACCAAGTAAAAGAGAGCATGCTTGCATGGGTACCACATCACAATCAACATAATCAGCATATGCAGCAATGCTAAAGTGCACACGAACAGAACGCGTTACCTTAATTTTACCACTATTGTTAAACCACTGAATATAGTACGGATGGGGGTGTGGTCTTGTGGTGAGAGATAGCTTCTCCACCAACTCCATGCTCGCCAAGTTGTTGCAACTCCCTCCGTCAATGATGATGCGAACCACACGTTCTTTCACCACTCCCTTTGTGTGGAACAAATTATGCCTCTGGTTTTGCTCGGCCTTCGATACCTGCACACTTAACACACGTTGAGGAACCAAACTAGCAAATTGATCTGCATCATCAGGAGCCATATACTCTATATCATGAGCGTCATCATGGGCACCCTGTTCCTCGTGAGCAATGAGAACTAAAGTCTCCTCATCATAGTCGCTCGCTGACTCATACCCACCATCCGCCGTAATAATCATCACACGCTTGGAGGGACAGTCTTTTGCGAAGTGACCTCCACCTTGGCACCTGCGACATTTAATATCACGATCTCGTGTTTGCCCTGTGGAAGCCATGGATGAAGAAGAACTCGCCGCTGGACCACTCTGTGCACCCTTGAATGGTGGCGCTGACTGTTTTGGTGGCTCCCTGTAAGAATGAGCGGCTGAAGTAGAGGGTGGTGCAGCAGGACGTGTGGATGTAGAAGGTCCACACGATGTCCATGATGTATTTCGTCCTGCAGAAAAGTTAGGTCTTGTAGCGGCCTGTCGATCCTGCACTTCACGTTCAGCTTTACAAGCAAGATGAAACAAACGAGTAATAGTAGCATAGTCCTTGTATTCTAGAATAGTTTGTATCTCCCTGTTTAAGCCACCTATAAAACGTGCAAACATAGCTTCATTATCCTCTACTAGGCCATATCTAATCAATCCAGTTTGTAATTCTTGATAATATTCCTCTACAGAATTGTTTCCTTGTCTCAAACGCTGTAATTTTTGTAGCAATTCACGTTGATAATAAGGAGGAACCCAGCGAGTACGCATAGCATCTTTTAAAGCAGCCCAAGTAGCTGGAATATTATTAGCATGCAATCTACAATGTTCAGACCACCAAATAGATGCAAAACCCGTGAATTCACAAACAGCAGCAGTAACACGTCTATTCTCAGGATATTGTAAACATGTAAAGCGTTGTTCAGTTTCTAACTCCCAAGTAAGATAAGCATCAGGAATATATCTACCCTCAAACGGCTTAAGATTCAATTTAAGTTTAGGCACATGTTCATCATCGCGTACCTGAGGGGGTGGTTGGTGTTGACCGTGGCGAATGTTGGGACGTGGACGTCCAGCTGGCTGTTCATAGGCCGCTTCTTGTTCCACATCCTCCTCGTAATCACCCTCGTAGTTGTCGTCCTGGCCGACGTCAGAGGCAGCAGCAGCAGTAACTGCAGCAGCAGCAGGAGCACCAGCAGCTTGTCCGCCCGGAAACAGAATACGTCGTGCACGTCGTGGTGGCGGTGGCTGTGCTGGAGCGGCCGCAGGCTGTATAGGTAAGCGTGCGAGCAACTCAGTAAACTTGGCGTCGAGCTTGGTGTCGATCATCTTCTCCACACCATCAATCGCCTCTGTAAATCTGTTCTCGATGTCATTCACCTGTTCAGACATCATTTGTGCAAATTTATCATGTAATGCTTTGTTTGTCATATTCTCCCAATCAGGTGCATCCCGCGCCACTTCATTATGGGATCCTGGCATGGTTAGCAGAAATAGAAAACACACAGAAGTATGATCCTACTTCTACTAATGGGATGTGGGGTGGTGGAAAGCACAAATCCGTCAAGCTTTTCTTCAGTTCTTACCGATTCTTACCTAGCAGCAGGTGGTGATGTACAACCAACGGGTCAAAACTCTCAGAGATGTGGTAGAGCGATGGCCAGGAGGTGTCAACCGCACGAAGTAGAATATATGTGGAGCTGTAGGTAGGCTTGACAAATATGGTAGCAAAAAGCTCAACAGTAATCAAAACAGAGATGCAAAGTTGAATAAACACTCAACGTCGGTACTGTGCTGATCCTAGGCTAGACCGTACTAGAGACGCGAGCCTAAAACACCAACGAAAGCACGGCGCGGCACGTAATCAACTGAGAAGCACACTCTGAATTTTTTCTCTCTTTTTTTTTTTGCTTTTTTTTTGCGATGCGGGACTGCGGTGGCTGAAAAAGTGCGAAAAAATCACTATGGTGGCGAACGTCTCAAAATGAGTTTCTGGACCTAAGGAACGTATGGGCACGAAATTTTTTCACCCCCGAAATTTTTGGCCTAAAAACTGCTCTGGAAAGCGTGCCAGACATTTTTTTTTGGAAATCACCCCCTTCTACGTACGACAAAGATTGGTGAAATCCGACTCTAATCAACTCAAAACTAATCTGGATACGGAGATATCTCAAACCGAACGGGTGATGGAACTCAACTCGGATTGGTAGGTCGTGGTGGTGTATATGGACTCGGGTTGGCGGAACGTGGTGGTGTTTCTGGACTCGGATTGGTGGCAGCGGACGGATGGAACTAGTGCGGCGGCAGCGTGACAAACTGTGATCAGAACTCGAAACTCTAAGGAACTAGACGCTAAGATCAGCAACTCGACACAACGATGCAACCGCAAATTCAACAAAGCAAACTACTGTAAAGAAAACTGGACAAAGGCTCGGACTGTTTTGGGACGTGATGATCTAACCCTAATTTTTTTTGTTGGATTTTTCGTGGACTGTAGGTATGAAGAACAGAACCAATCTAGACTACGAAAACTGGTAAATCTCACCGAGCAACCTGGAAATCTGATACCACTTGATAGAGGCGAAGGTGTCCCGATGTTTCGATGAGATGGTGGAGATCGATTATGGTGGAGACGACTTTCACGATCCGACTACGAACGTGCGAAGACGTTGCGCCTTAGCGATCGCTAAACCAACTCCGAGAGGTTATTGATCCCGCGGATGCACGATCAACCTGACCACGAGGGTCTAATTCCTGCAAGCAATCGAAGAACAAGCAAGAACTAAGAATTGCAATCTGGATATTGCGAATATAAGATGAATGATTACGAAAGTTGTGGTTCCAATGAGGTCTTGGCCTGGTCGGATGACACAAACGAAGAGCTCGAAGTTGCGGCTATGGCTAACTTAAATCTAATTAAAACCCAAGTCTAAACGACGCCCTAAGGGCTGTATATATGGGGGAACAGAGGGGAATTTCGTGGCCCCTTGGAGGTGGGGTACGAAAACAACCCTAACTCGGTTTCCCCACACATACGGACTCTAAAAACAGCCTATAATGTGGTATTTCGAAATTACATGGGCCCAACCCAATATTAAGGTGACGCAGCACCTATAATGGCCCTTGGACGAAAATAATGAAGTGTCATCTCGCGTATTTCGTCCAAGACTTCATGCGCGCCTTATGGTGGCTTCAAAGTGTGATAATCACCACTGGAAGCTCCACTTTACTTTCCCGCGCGTGCACCTTCTTCTCCATGCTTGATCCCGCTCCAATGACCATCCTTCTTGTCCATGCTAGGTCCTTCATTCATAAGCAAAACAAAAGTATCTAATTTAGGCAGCATCATATGTTCATGAACAATAGAAGGATTCACAAGAAACGAAAGTACCTGATAATTTAGTTGACGTGCACGTGCTCTAGTAACTGGTCCAGTATGTGTAGTTGGTGAGGATATGGGTGTAACATTAGTAGGGATGTCCTCATCACCCTCCCAGCACACAACTCCATCTACGGCTCCTCTGAGTATCTACAGATTTTGCCTCCTCCACAGCCCATTTGATGTCCAGCTCCGGGCTCTGCCTCCATGAGAGGTTCATCCTCCTCTTCTCCTCGACAGACATATCGTATGCAATGGTTTCTGCCAATTGCTCCGTCGCCAAGTTGAGTTCCACCTGCAGTTCCTTCACCTTCGCATCCTGTGCTTCTCAGGCTGCATTGCTCTGCTTAGATCTAAAATCCGTGATGCTCGCATGAACCTACTGCGCCGCGATGTTCCTCTGGAACGACTCCATCCACCTGTAGGAGCTTGCTCTGATCCGGTTGCACCTCGATCTCCACAACTCACGAAGGATCTCCTCCATCTCCTCCTGCGAAATCGGCTCCGGATCCGGCGACCGCTCGCGGTGCGACCGCGAATCTGAGGGAGGTGGGGCTCAGCTCGGGCGTCTCCCAGATCCTCGCTGTCGCCATGGAGGCATGGATATGCGGGGCGGGGGAGCGCGAGGCTAAGGCGCACTGCACAACTGAGAGGTGGCCGGCGGTGGCGGCGGTGGTGGCGGTGGAGGTGGCTGTGGGTGCCGCGGTAGGTGGGGTGGGGTGGGAGCTCATCTCATTTCCCTTCACGCTACCATCAAGATAATATGATCGGAAGCATGGTAATGTGCCAGCCCAGAGATCATGCCTTCTGGAACACGACACTGCTTGATATAGAACTGAACCACTTTATAGTACCAATGAGGTGGGTACAAGGGGTTTATTACAACGCTAGCGGAGCGAGGCGGAGAACAACTTGCTCCTAATGCTAGCCACGGAACTACATCAAGCAACGAACTAACTCTACAACAGCGGAATGAATCTTAGCAGCGGAACAACGGCGATGGTGATGGACTCCACTCCAAAGGGAAACTGACTGGGGCACCTTCTAGCTCACAAACACCGGGAACTTCATCCTACGCAATCACAACATTGCCTGCAAATCTTGCATGACACGCCAGGTCAATACATTGAATGTACTTGCAAGCTCACAACAACCCAAAGCATCAACGCAAAAGAATAACATAACAAGCATGTTAGAGTATATTAATGAATTAAGCATGTGAGTGCCACCATAATGTAAGCTAGTATTGTAAAGTAGATAACCATCATCCAACTTATCCGAGATCACCTTGCTCGTGATTACTTGCAACATATCATACCGGGATCGCTCCGGATCTATAGCTCGGGATCGTTCCAGATCCATAACTCAGGATCACTCCAGATCCATAACTTGGGATCACTTCGGATCTACAGCTATCTCGTGGCTATCGCGTAGCCAACTCATCTCATGAGTACCGCGTAGTCATCTTACCAACATCTCGTAAGCTTCACAAGCTTACCTCCACTTGCACTGATCCACAGGTGCAACACAATCTCTCATCTATATCACTATGATCGAGCGGTGTGACTTAGTACAAAGTTGTCCATAACCGATGACGCGGCTATTCGAATAGATTTTGACTCTGCAGAGTTTGCGCACTTTACACACACTATGGAGTTCTTCCCTCATCCAGTACCTTCGAACGTATTCCAAGGAACGGACTAGGATTTCTCCAACGAGACCGTTCTACCGCATGCCTCCCTTACCGTATCACCCGACATACTTCGCAAGTCATGTCGTGGGTAGCCCCGTGTCCTCTAGACACCCGCCACCATCGTGGTAAACGGCCACCGCGTGGAAAACATACTTGTCCCAAACGGGGACGGGATCCCAATAACCAAACTGGCTCTCAAGACTAGCGCCGCTTACCTGATCAGGGTAACCGCGCGCGCATAGCCTTCCCTCCTTGGTCATACGAATAAGAGGGCAGAACGATAGACCGAGCCAAGGCCTTCCCATACAGGCGAGTGTGGCTGCACTGATAAGTTCGGTTCGGTGGCACCTGATCACACCACATGAAGCATGTCTCCAAAAGCATACTAATCAAAGTGTCAGGTGCTATAAGGAAATCCATAGTCCAAGTCATAACAATACCCTAAAATAATCCAAAGCACGATCATGGCTATATCATAAGCCAAAGAATAAACCGATCAATACTTAGCCATGTCGGGATGATCAAGGTAATACTAGCAATCACGATGTTCATCATAGCAAGATCATAATCACAACTAACAATCATATTGAATCCAAGCAATATTCATGGCAATAGCATAATCATGGTTAGCTCCGAGCATGCCTTGAACGATCACCCTAATACTCTGAAAACTACGACAAGTTTTAGAACCATGTCAATGCTTTACAAAGATGCAAAAGAGAGTTGTAGCTTGCCTTCCATCAAGGGAGTGGGAAATACACATGGTCTTCAGCACAAATAATTCACTGAAAAATTATTTTTTAAATAGCAAAAGAAAATGTCACATAAAGCTTTCCTTTTTCTCAGAAAAAATTAACAGAGCAACATGGCATAAAAATTATGCCACATTAAAGAGGATGTCAAGACAAAACTAGGGGAAAAAGAATCAACCCATTTGGACTTGCAGTTTAGGAGATATTCAAGGTCAAAGTCCTGGTCAAAATAATCATTCTAAATTGATTTAAATCAGTTTTCAGATTCCGAGTGGGGGGGGGGGGTGACGTCGAAAGTGTAAACTAGCTTTACGTTTCCACTTAAGTACCTCTTCGGGCGAGATAGAGAGGCTGCCAGGTGGGCCAATCCTGTCATAAGAGAGGGGAGACGGAGAGAAGCATGGGAGGCCGAGCTCACCGGCGGGGAGGGCACGACTGGAGGCGGTACCCCGGGAATGGAACGAGAGGACCACGACGGTTCTCCCCATACCAGCAGCTTGACCGGAGACCCTCGCACGGCGACGCCAGGTTCCTCTCGGCGGCGCAGGGCCAAGGGACCTCGCCGATGTCGACAGCGCGGCCGATTCCGGCAGGGATTGGCCCGGGGGGCTGTTGGGGAAGATCGAGTGGAGCAAGGGGAGTGCAATGGTGGTCTTGATGAGGCCAGAGGGGCACAGAATCAAGGGGGAGTCGACTACAACCCAAGCGGCGGCGTGGGCTGCCGGAGGCGGGGAAGAAGACCTCCCGGCTTCGATTCCTCGGCCTGGGGGTCGATTAAAGGGGAGGTGAGGTGGCTGGTGACGACAAAACGGGCGGGGGCATAACTTTTATAGAGGGGGCGAGGTGCTTGGATCGGGCGCCTCCGTGGAGATAAAGATACGGTGGAGCAGTGGCTGGGGGTGAGGTGTCGTGCTCGAGAGGGTTCGGGAGGGCGCTGGAGTTCACAGGGCGAGCAGTGGCACCTGGATTAGAGGAGGACAACAAGGGTGATGGGAACGGGTCGGCGGCGCACTGCGCTCGTCGGTTCTGCATGGCAGCGAGCGACAGAGCCGATTCCGGCGAGGGGAGGGAGGAGGAGGAGACGCGTGTGCACGACATAGCCGTGTGGCGCGGGTTGACAAGGGGAAATGGACAAGGGCGTGCTGCAGCGCGAAGTGGACGCGTCCTCCTCGGGCCACGCCCAGAGCACGCCGAGTGCAGCCAAAGACGTGGCCACCACGTGCACTGGTGCACTGGGTGATGTTTCACTTGGCCAAGCGTGTCCCTCGTGTAGTCCTCTCATAGCTGATCACACATGTGCAAAGAGTTTGACTAAAGGAGCCCTGGTGTGATCTCTATCTCAAGGAACAGTTGGATACAACAGACTTGGAGAGCAATCTGTGGTCAAATGGTGAAGAGGGGGTGAGGGCCATGTTGTCACATGTGTTTAGGGTTGGAAGGACTACCATGCTGTGAATTTGTAGCTCATTTGGCAAGAGGATTAATGCACTTCCTTTGTAATGCACCTAATGGTCCAGAAATGAGTTGGTGAAGCTAGCATCACGTGGGCTTGATGGATTTGGCTCAAATTTGGTGGAGATGGGTTATTTGGAGGTGTGCACAAGTGTGCAAAATTTCATGGCTAGGGGAAGTACCTAGATAGCACTTGCTTCACAAGGTACTCTGCTAGCCAGAAACTTGATCTTGATGATGCACTCACATGGGTGGTTGGCTTCGGCTAAAACTTGGTGTCAGAGAGTCATTTTGAGGTGGGAACATGTGCAAAAAGTTTCAAAGCAAATGGGTGCTTCTAGCTTGCACATGTTTCACAATGCCCCTTGCTGCATACAAACTTTGGGAGTTTTGGGATGGAGTTTGGCTAGTCCCCTAGAGCTAAAATTGGGCATAGGCAATTGATATGGTCACAAGAGCTTTCACAAAAAGTTTCACCAGCAATGGATAAAGATAAATAACACTTCCTTCACAAAGTGCTATTCTGCCCCCACAGACAAATGAATTTCTCAAGAGGAAAAATCACTTGGGCCATGCAATTTTTTGCACAATTTCGCAAGATAAGGCATCAAGGTCTTGTGGGAATTATTTGGGGATTTATGAAGCAATATAGATAGGGGTTGCTTCACAATCCTCAAATAAAGTGAATATTCCTTTTATTGGAAAAGGAATATATGGTATGAATAAAAATGGTGGCTTGGATGGGATGGATCAAGGGATGATCATTGGAAAGGGTTAGGGAATCATGGGTCACTTGAGCAAGGAAAGAAAATATGCTCAAGTTTCAAATTCAAAGAGTTTCTCAAAATCAAATCAATTGGCAAATCTTGAAGTAAATCAGAAAGTTTTTGAAAATAAAAAGTTGCAAAATCCAGGGTGTCACAAACCTACACCCTTAGAAAAATCTCGTCCTCGAGATTTGGTTGCTCAGGGAACCATTGGAAACATACCGTACTCAGGAATCTGTTGTTCTACCGCATAGCGTTCCCTCGGTAGCATCCAAGAATTTTTTGGCTCAGGGGGTTTACTTCACCCAATCCATAGGTCTCACAGGAGTTTTTCCTTTATGTATCAGATCTTTTCCTGCCAACTTCATCCTCATGTCGGTTGACCGGTATGATAGCGAGATATCTTACCATAGGTTGAATGCTGACGATGTCCGTACTATCCTCGGGGTATCTCGGGCCGTATCTGCGGCACGTTCTTGAATCCTTTGTATCGGCCTCTTTGATAATAGACTTACCTTCCATGGGTGGTTGCCGACGCAAGATGCTCATCATCATGATGTCCCCATTGTGCGGAACTTTGCCTTTCTGCACATGGTGTTGCATCGCTTTGTTGTTGGCTCGTCCATTTTGAGCATTCATCCTGACTGGGGGAGAGGGCACAAGCTTTGAACTTTTACTCCCGCTGATATTTACTTGACACGCTGCCGTATCCATGTGTGGCGGTGGGCCGTGCTATACTTCGACACGGTCTTTTTAGCCAAAATACCGAGCTGGGTAGGGGCTCTTTAGCGAAACAGACGTGAGTGTCCCAACAATTACTAACAATTCCATACATGTGTAACTGCACAAGCTGACTGGCTGGGTACTCGATCTTTCCCTCGTGTTTAGGTGTCCATTGCGATCCGGATGGGAGCATGGTTTAGGTTGACCGAGGTGAGTTTGACCATGAATTCCATGCAATTCATCCTTTCGCCTCACCTGTTGGGCTCACAAGAGTTGCATACTTTTGGCAGCTTGTGGGTGTAACTCTAACTCTTGTCGCATACATCGCAGCAAGGTTCAACATCCTTCCTGTCTATCTGCCTTGGTCCTTGCTACCGCGACAATCATCCTTTTTCTTTGTACTTCTTAAGTAATGGCTTACCCTTTTGTCGGAATATTTCTCTGAGATAGGTGGGTTACGTTCATCTTTCATCTCTTGGCAACTCATGATGATTCTTGGTTGCAATAAACTGGGCCTCAAGATTAACCTTCTTCGGGGCCTTATCGGATGTGAGGAGCTGGTCCTCGGGGTTGTGGTCAAGACCAAAGGCTTCATTGCTTCCTTCCCTTAGGGTGTTCCTTCATGACATGTCGGTCTTTACACCAAGCTAGGTTGTGTATCTGTTTCTTTGGATTGCTCATCTCGAAAGAGTTGCGGTTCTTACCGCTCTCCATGTGTATAACTCACTTGATTACGAGCATGGCTGTATCCATATAAGAGTAGCTCGCATATCTTGAAGAGTATGCCCATAAAATGTGCAAATCCATATGTTTGGAAATCTTCATGGATTCTGAACAGTTGGGTTTCTGAAAAAACTGTTGCAGGCACGATGGCGTGTCGGAGAAGACTAGGTAACTTAGGCTCGAAGCTTTGCTGGGGTAGCGTGCTGAAGATGGTTGGGGTACCGTGTCTCGGAAGCTTTCCCAGGTGGTGTAGTGAGGAAGGCTGGGTGGTGTATGCGGGAAGCTTCTCTGATAGCTTACTGAAGAAGACTGGGTGTCTTGCCTCAGAAGTTTTCCCTTGGTACTATGGATGTACCGGTTCCTTGTGCTGGAAGTTTCTGCGGCAGTTCACTGTAGATAGTTGGAAAATTTGTGCTGGAATCCATTCATGTGGTGTACTGGGCACGATTGGGTGCCTTGCACCGTAAGCTTCTCTCTGTGGCTTGTGGTAGAAGGTTGGAAGTCTTGGCCGAGAAGCTATCCCGATAGCGTACTGAGGAAGGCTGATGCACTGTACATGTCGGCTGTGTCCGATATCTTGCCAAGGAAGGCTGCGGTTCCTTATGCTCGAAGTTTTCCCATGGTAGCACGTGTACAAAACTGAATACTGGGCATGGTAATTACTGACTTACTGACTGATGTCTTGTCAGGGGACAACATTTTCCCAATCATTTCTTTGCTCGAATCTTCATGGCTGGAACGGTGGTCGGAATGATGCAGAATTGATTCCAATTATTCATCCAGGTAGAACTCATACTTGAGAGAATATTTACAATGCAATCCATGTGAATCCTTCTTGACTTGTTGGTCTCCCAATTCTTTGCGACCTTTCACTGATTCTTCGCGGTATGCGGTGGGTTGATGAGCAACTTTCCATAAGGGTAGATAAGGCGACACCAAAGAACCAAATGAAGAACCAACGAAGAAGTCCAACTGAGCGAAGATCAATAGCAATCGATAGAAAGTTCATCACTTCACAAGTTTTAGCGATAATCGATGACCATCTGAACCCCTTGCATAAAACCAACAAATAACCCAGTAGCCACCAGAACGGTCTTTACAACTCAGATCTGGGACGTTTACTGGAATAACTCAAGCACTGCTCAAGACGGTCGAAAAGCAGCTCAGAGCATGAGACAATGTTGATGAAAAAATAAATGCAAAGGTCCCCTAAGACGGCCGAAAGGCATCTCAGAGCATAGGGTCTCCACTGCGAAAAGAAACTCAACAACTACTCGAGATGGCCGAAAAGTAGCTCAGAACACGTGTCGACTGTTGAAAAGATAAATATAAAGTTGGCATCCACCCCTGACGGCCGGAAGCAGCTCAGAACACAGATGTGGTGTCGATATCTTAGAAACAAGCAAGGGTCCGTCAGCGTCACGTACTACCAACAAACATATTCATTAAACCCACAAAAATACCGAAGAACCAAATAAAGAGTCGACGAGGAAATTCAATGAAGCAAGGATCAATAGCACTGAAAATGCATGGACATCACACACAAGCAATATAATATCTTATTGCTACACACAACAACATGCAACAAGCACCATGCAAGACTACTACTACCCATGCAACATGAACTATGCGAAACTTAGGCACTAGGGTCTAACGACGAGCTGCCGGAGGCTAGGGGAGTTGGCGGAGGAGTGGACGAATCCAAGGCTGCATCAAGAGCTCTTCTTGCATGCCTTGGATCTCGGGATAGCTTGACGATGAGGGCGTACTCGGCGATCATGTAGTGGGACATGCCAATCATCGTTGCGTCAGCTTCCACAAGAGGACGAGGGAACCTTACTCGTTGAGGAGTGTTGGCCAAGATGGGATATAAATGGTAGGCACGATTCCGATGCATCGCGCTTTCCTGGTGGTGAAGACCTGTGAGGCCTGCCAAAGCAGCAAGTTGAATGACACGATCTGGGGTAGATGCGTGTCCGCCCTGGAAGTTGTAGGTACGCATGCCAATGGAGAGGTTGACTATCATGACGACATTGGCATGGTACTCAAGTATCTGTCCTCCGAGTGGCGTCTGGGAAACTTGGTACATCGGCATGTCTCCACCGGAATAGAGACCACGCCAAACGTTGGCAAGAAGATAGGTAAAGCTGAGTGGGGAAAGGTTCTATTGGTAGCCCATCGGATACTCTGCCATCTACACTCGTCAGATCAGATCGTTAGCGAAAAGAATGCTATCTATATGCATGCTATGCAGCAAACAAATGCATCAATCAAATGCATCACACAAGCAAGCTATAAACTATAGCTCTAACGTCATTCTAACGTCCGCACTAACTAGGGTGTCTTACAGTCAGTCCTGCTCTGATAGCAAGCGTTGTGGCACCCAGGCTCAGAATACCGGAACACCCCGTGCTCCAGACCAGAGATCATGTCTTCTGGAACACGACACTGCTTGATATAGAACTAAACCACTTTCTATTACCAATGAGGTGGGTACAAGGGGTCTACGTAGCTTGCCCCTTGAGGATGGTTGTGGAGCTCCCTGGGCTACCATCCTTTATGAGTTAAATTCACATATGCAACATTCTGCTTATATTGCAACCATGCAGACTTAGGTATGATGCCCCTAGGGCCCCCGCCCCCATCAAAATAATGCTCCAATCATTGATTTTTAAGAGTAATATCCAGGGCCAGCATTTAAAGTCACATGTATGGTATTCATCTTTTCATTCTCAGATTTGCACATGGGATGTTCAGGAAATTTTCTTTCTCAGATTTGCACATGGCATGTTCAGGAAAATCACAAATTAGATGCCGATAACATGAGTAAGAGAGAGGGGGTAGAAGGGGACTTGGAGAAAATAAAAGGGAGAGGCTGCTCACTGGACCGAGCCATGGCGGCCGTGGAGGTGGCCGTGGCCGGCGGCTGTGGGCGCGGGGAGGCCGGGGAGAGGCACGGAAGGCCCGAGGTCGGCGGTGTCCTGATTCGGTGGGGGAGGTCACCGGCGGGGCGCAGGCTGCGACCGTGGCAAGGTCGGCGCGACTGCGTCCTGCACGGGGAGAAGAGGGAGAGGTGAGGGAGGATGATAGAGGCGGGGTGTCCCGATCTTTCGATGAGATGATAACTACGATTTGATGGAGTCGACTTTGACGATCCGACTACAAACGTGCAACGACGTTGCGCCTTAGCAATCGCTAAACCAATCTCCTGAAGGTTATTGACCACGCCGGAGCACGATCAACCTGACCACGAAGGTCTAGTGCCTGCAAGCAATCGAAGAACAAGCAAGAACTATGATAAAGCAATCTGAATATTGCGAATATGTAGATGAAGTATGAATAAAGTTGGGATTCCAAAAGCGGTCTTGATCTGGTCGTTGGACACAAACCGAGTACACGAAGATGCAGCAATTGGCTAAGCAGTCTTTTTAACTAAAAGAATTCCAAGTCTAAAGGATGCCCTATGGGGTGTATATATAGGGGAAAAGAGAGGGAATTTCGTCCTCCCTTGGCAAGGTGGGACTAAAATCCCTCTGGAGTCATTTTCCCCTACAATACGGACTCTAAAACAGCCTATTAAGCACTATTTCGAAATTACATGGGCCTGGCCCATAAATAAGGTGGCGCAGCACCTATAACAGCCCCTGGACAAAATTATGAAGTGGAATCTTTGTATATTTCGTCCAAGGCTTCATGCACTTCTTATGGTGGCTTCAAAGTGCGGAAATCACTACTGAAAGCTCCATTATTCTTTGCCGCACACGCTACTTCCTCTCCATGCTTGATCTCGCTCCAATGGCCATCCCTCTTGTCCACATTAGGTCCTTCATGCATAAGTAAGACAAAAATATCTAATTTAGGCAGCATCACATGTTCATAAACATTAGAAGGATTTCCAAGAAACGAAAATACCTGATAATTCTGTTGGTTTGCGCGAGCTCTAGTAGCCGATCCAATGTGTGTAGTAGCATGAGTTATGGCTGTAACTGTGGTAGCCATGTCCTCATCATCCTCCCCTTCTTGAAAACAAAGCCGTCCTCGGCGTTGCTTAATCTGAAATGTGGCTAACAAAAGAGACAAGGTGTACATGTTGTATATGTATATATCATCCATTTTTACGGCCCTCAGTTTGTGCACATGAGACACATGTATACACAAATAACTTTCATATGTCGTGAAATATAAAGATATGAATTCATCACAATAGGTAAACGACATGAAAATATTGCAACTCAGTTTGCATATATAAGTGAAGATTTTATTCATATCTAAAGATTTACAATGCTCATCATTAAACCATTCTAACACCGGTGAATAAACGTTAATGTTTTTCGAAGGACATGCTACAAAAGGTTTAACTAAGTAGTCGTGCAACAAGTCATTCGACGCATAATCATCACCAAGATTAGAGGTCATACCAAAATGATTAAGCATTGGCAATTTCATAATAGTATAATGATTATCCAAAATAGATGGTGTGCTCAAATCAACAGGTAACTCAACACATGATTTATTCAACTCTACTATGCATGCATCATCCTTATGTGAAGTTATGTCATCAATACCTTTGTTGTTACCTTGTTGCAACAACTCAGATGATGTAGGTACGGATGATGGCAAGGTCATAGAGGCTGGAGGCGATATCACACTCACAATAGGAGGCATGGTCGTCGTAGAAGGTGCAATGGCGAATGAGACAATCGGTGGTGGTGAGCATGGTCTGGAATAGTAGCCGTCGTAGTCGTCGTAGTCGCCCAAAGCATCCTCCTGTATCTGTCTCTCAAAGGTACAAGCACGAACATACATACCAATAATGCAGCGAGGAGTATAATGAAATCGTGCGCGGATGTCATTGTTCAAACCATGAAAAAATCTATTCTTTCTATCATCCTCAGATTCTTCTATGTCACACTTATGCATATAAGATTTAAACTCTTGATAGTAAGTATGAACAGTGTTACTTCCTTGTTTTAATTGTTCCAAATTACGAAGCAATTCACGACGATAATAAGGAGGAACAAATTTATGTCTCATTATAGCTTTCAAATCTTTCCAAATTTTAGGTTTATTATCAATGTTTTTCTTAATATACACACTCCACCAAATGGAAGCAAAACCAATAAAAGCGCGAGTGGTAGCTCGTACTTTGTCAAGTTCAGAAAAAATATTACTCGCAAAACTTTGTTCTACTTCAAGCTCCCAATCAAGATAAATAGCAGGGTTAAATCTACCCTCAAAAGATGGCAAAGAAATAACCTGTCCATATGCTTCTTTGTGTGGGCGCATCTCTCGTGGTGGTGAACGTGTGTCCATCGGCGAAGAACTTGTAACTCCGGAACCTGTCATAGTTAGTAGAAACAAGAAACAAAAATGTTCCTATGAACTACTAGGATGTGGTGGTAAAGCGCTCACAGTAAAGCAAATATCAGTGTCTTACAAATTCTTACCATGCAGCAGGTGGTGATCGGCAACGGGCGGTGTCAAATAACTCCAAAGATTGTGTAAAGCGATTGCCAGGTGAACGTATGTATGCGCGTTGTAGAAATATGTGGAGCTGGGTTGGCTATATATATGTGGAAAAAAAATGCTACAACCACGTTAATAAGTGCAAGCTGAAAATTCGTTCAAAGTAGTCGAGTGCTGATCTTAGGCTAGACTGTGCTAGAGACGCGAGCCTAAGACACATATAAAATTCACGTGCAATGAAGTACGAACGACACAGCACTTTTTTTTTCTCAAACTTTCCTTTTTTCTTCTTTCCAACGGCCAAGAATCTCTCTCCTTTTTCACTTTTTTTTGTTACAGCCGATCCATCTTTCCAAGAAACCAAAACCTTCCCTTCTTCTTTGACTCAATCTTATCTTTCCAAACACACAAACCGAACAGCCCACTTTTTCTCTCGTTTTTTTTTTATCCAAAACTTTCCAACAACCGTAGCACCAAAAGTTCCAAGGCCACGTATCCACTTTTCCCTCTCTTTATTTCTGTCCAACGTGATCCAACGTTTTTTTTCTTCTTCCAAATACCAAACGTGCTACACAAAGGAACTAGTAGTACGTACAGTTTCCAAGATATAGCACAGTACGACTACTCTTTTGTTTCCAAATAGCCCTCACGATTTCCAAAAAGGACAATCCCAATCACGTTGGATTTAGAGGCACATGAAATCAGCACAAAGGATTACCACCACGTGATGCTTTTCCTTTCAGCTAATAAAAAAAATCCTTTAAAACCGATGATTGATTTTCCTTCTAAAACTTGCACGTGAGATACGATGCCAACTAACAAAACTATTTTGTCTCTCTCCACGCACGGAAACCGAGATCAGGTGGATATTCTAGTACCTCACGTTCAAACCAATCAAGTAGGATAGCACAAAACGGTTTCCTTTTCTTTCAATCAGCAACCTTTTTTTTCCTGCTAATTGCTCACGTAATTTTATTTCCCAGGCTTCCTCTTTCCAAAACCAAAATCAATTAGTACTACTCGTGAGGATCTCCCCGTGCCAAACTACTAGTACGAACTAGGTAGTCATGGTCTTCTCCTTGCTTCTCTTCTTTATTCTTGACTAAACTTTTTCTCTCCACAAGATAAATGATGATTCAAGACATCGACGAACAGCAGCAGCGGATGGATGATGGTGATGGTGATGGTAAATGCAGATGCGATGTGAACAAAGCGTGACTAGAACTCGAAACTCTAAAAGTTTAGACACTAAACCAGCAACTCGACACACGATGCAATCGAAAATTCAACAATGCAAAAACTAAGTGATTATGGCGAAAAGGCTTAGACTATTTTGGACATGGATGAACTAATCTACTTTTTTTGGTGGCTTTTTCTTGGACGATAGGTAAATAAAAACGATCTAATCTAGGGATAATTGGAAATTCTCACCGAGCAACCTGAAAACTGATACCACTTGATAGAGGCGGGGTGTCCCGATCTTTCGATGAGATGATAACTACGATTTGATGGAGTCGACTTTGACGATCCGACTACAAACGTGCAACGACGTTGCGCCTTAGCAATCGCTAAACCAATCTCCTGAAGGTTATTGACCACGCCGGAGCACGATCAACCTGACCACGAAGGTCTAGTGCCTGCAAGCAATCGAAGAACAAGCAAGAACTATGATAAAGCAATCTGAATATTGCGAATATGTAGATGAAGTATGAATAAAGTTGGGATTCCAAAAGCGGTCTTGATCTGGTCGTTGGACACAAACCGAGTACACGAAGATGCAGCAATTGGCTAAGCAGTCTTTTTAACTAAAAGAATTCCAAGTCTAAAGGATGCCCTATGGGGTGTATATATAGGGGAAAAGAGAGGGAATTTCGTCCTCCCTTGGCAAGGTGGGACTAAAATCCCTCTGGAGTCATTTTCCCCTACAATACGGACTCTAAAACAGCCTATTAAGCACTATTTCGAAATTACATGGGCCTGGCCCATAAATAAGGTGGCGCAGCACCTATAACAGCCCCTGGACAAAATTATGAAGTGGAATCTTTGTATATTTCGTCCAAGGCTTCATGCACTTCTTATGGTGGCTTCAAAGTGCGGAAATCACTACTGAAAGCTCCATTATTCTTTGCCGCACACGCTACTTCCTCTCCATGCTTGATCTCGCTCCAATGGCCATCCCTCTTGTCCACATTAGGTCCTTCATGCATAAGTAAGACAAAAATATCTAATTTAGGCAGCATCACATGTTCATAAACATTAGAAGGATTTCCAAGAAACGAAAATACCTGATAATTCTGTTGGTTTGCGCGAGCTCTAGTAGCCGATCCAATGTGTGTAGTAGCATGAGTTATGGCTGTAACTGTGGTAGCCATGTCCTCATCAGAGGAGGGAGGAGGAAGGAGAGGAGGTGGCCGGACCTGCAGGGCTGGGCGGCGGCGGCTCTCCGGAGCAACGCTGGGTGGCCGGCGTCGGGCGGAGCTCCACGGGCTTGTGCCTTCTCTCCATCCCTCGACGAGAGGGCTAGGGTTGTGCGTGGCTTGGGGAGAGAAGAGCAGCCTCCGGGACCTTATCGCTTTCCCCGAGGGCTAGGGTTGACAGACGAGAGATATATATATGACCAATGCTAAAGCATCCAACGGCTCACTTCGCATAGAAAAGCGAATCCAATGGACAACGTAGCTTGCCCCTTGAGGATGGTTGTGGAGCTCCCTGGGCTAGCATCCTTTATGAGTTATATATATATATATATATATATATATATATATATATATATATATATATAGAAACCCCCTTAGGCCTCATTTGTCCGCGGGGCACAAATCCGCTACAATCCGTGAGGGGCCATTTGTTTGGAGAGGTTTGCTCAACCCAATCCTCTCCATTCCCTTTCGATCCTCTCCATCCCACGTGGATGAGGGACTGTTTGGTTCCTAGCCACAGTTTGCCACACTTTGCCACAACTTATATTCCTTTCGTTTTAAAATAACTGTCGTAGCCTTAGTACAAATTTGTACTAGAGCTAGTACAAAGTTGAGTCAGTTATTTTTGAACGGAGGGAGTTATTAGACAAGTTTGACCAAGTTAGGTGTGTGTTTGGTTCTAGCTACACTTATGACAAGATTCTTTTATGTCCCACATGTCGTGCATATAAAAAGTATGGCAAGATTTTCTTAGGCAAGCCAAAGTGTGACTAAGGATTTGAACACAAGTGTGACAAATATATTGTGGCAATAAGTGGCTATGGTAGTCTCCGTCGTCCGCCACCGCCCCTCTCCTCCTCAACGCGCCGCGCCGCCGCCGCCCCTCTCCTCCTCCTCAACGCGTCGTCGACCCTCTCCTCGCTAACATGCCGCCGCCCCCTCCCCTTCCCGAAGCCACCTCCACGCTGCGGGCAGAAGGGGAACTGCGTCGTCGTCGGCGGCGGCGTCCCCGGGACAGGGCACGGAGGCACGCACTGCGGTCCCGTGCAGAGGCACAGCGTGGGTGAAAACGCTCCTACTACGAGCGAGTAATTCTCCAGCCAATTGGCATGTTTCTTAACAAGGCTCTTACTATACATGTACGTTGAGCTTTCATTTTTGTTTTCCAATTGATGCGGTTTTCTGACTAAAGATTTATTGTGCACTAGAGCAGCCCAGGAATCATCTTCATCTTATGCATTGATGATGCGACATGGAAAGGTTTCTTGACGAGACTCCTAACTTGCTTTGATGGCAGCATTTGGTTGCACTCCTATTCATATGAAGCCGTGCAATCTGATTCACAGGGTAGTACTAGTAACCGTAGGTTCAGTATTGATTTTTTTTTCTTCTTCAGTTACTTTGTTTTTCTAGTACCAAGAATGTTTGCATCTACGTACCTAAGGTAAGCTCTCGCTAATCCTACCAAATCCCAACTATTTAGCAGCAACCATTTGGGATTAGAAAGTTCTATTAATAGCTGAATCTGAAGTTGTATCAGGATGTTTATTACTGTAACTTCATCATAAGCACGTTTTATCGATGCCTCTACTGGCTAAAGCAGTATGAGTGCAATAGGGTAGCAGAGAAAGAGTGGAGTTCTTCATGTATTGCCAATCTCCGAAGTCATTGTAAAGACTATGTTTCTTGATTAATAACGTGCTCTCTTCCTGGAGAAGAAAGAGAAAAAATGGCCACCAGGTCATCTTGCATCTTGACATTCATAGGTGGGGTATGCATGCTGTTGCGCAACTGCATGAGCTTCTTGCTGTTACTGCAGTTTTGGCTATTTGGATCAGGAAAGCTTAGCAGAAACTGAAATAGGCCTAGTTGTTTATCTTTCATTGCTCGCAGACTAGATTTCTTAAGACATTTATTATCGAAGTCTTGTTCCGCCATGGTTTATACTGCTATTATTTGGTAACTATTGCTCTGCTTCTTCATTTTCTGGTATTTCAAGATTTTCTTCTAGTTATTCTCATTGTCTTCATACTTCATGCTAGCAAGCAGTATTTGTCTTTGATCAAGTAGTAAATACTAACTGCATAATATCTGGCACTTGTCTCCGATTCTTCTAGTTTATCTTGTTGTTGACGATGTTTCCTTCTAAATTCTAATTCAGCCCACGCGGTGGTGAGGTACCCGGATGTTGATGCACCGTAGAATTGCTGAGAACCGTGAGATATTTCTCAATTCTGCTGCCGAAGATAAAGAGAGCGCTGCCGTGTTTCTTCAGAGCGAAATGGTAGAGCTGCCTCAACATACCTAAGGTAAGCTTTCGTTAATTATGAAACTGCCCAGCTATTTAGCATGAAATGGAACCCAACCTTTGGTTATCTGATCACTTCTTTGGATTTGTAATTACATGAAAATTAGTTTTCATCCCAAAACATTACATGGAAATTATTTTCTCGACATTATAGTGCTTTCAGGTTTTTTATATCAACTTTGTTCTTCATCTTGTTATTGACTCTGTTTCCTTCCAGATTCTAATTCAGCCCACACGGCAGTGAGGTACCCGGATGTCGATGCCCACGCTTCACAGTTCACTTTTTCGGAGTGTCGCCGACTGCCTTCGTCACGTGAATCCGTTACTTTTTGCACTAAGATACGGGTTCAGGATCGAAAACCCAGCAGCTTGTGTTTGTCCGTTCCTGTTCTAAAATTCAGAAAGTGTTATTGCACAAGGCTTTGTTCTCAGATTGTGAGTGATTGCACAAGTCGTGTGTTATGAGAAATCATGTTATTGTAGTAGTCATTGCAGTTCTGACATTCATCTCTGTGGATGTGATAATGGTAAAGATTCATGACTTGTTTTAATGGTAAAGATTGCATTTTTAGATGTTTACTTAAAATCTTTTATTGCCTTGTTGATTCATGACTTGTTTTAATGGTAAAGATTGCATTTTTAGATGTTTGCCTAAAATCGAATCCACCTCTAACAAACAAATTTTTATATGAAAGGGATTCTAAATGGAGGGATTTTGGAGGGGGGGGGGTTTAAGAGGATTTGAGAGGATTGGGTGGAAAAGAAGGATTCACCAAATCCCCTCCTCCCAAATCCTCCCCAATCCCTTTGAAACAAACAAGGCCTTAAGAGTTTCTAAATAAGCTACCAGGAAATTGCCCGTGCGTTTCTACGGGAGAACTAAATGATTGCATTCCTTTGTGATCCATTCATGCTAACAAGAAAGGGAAATAAATTTACTTGATGTTTCTTCTACAATTTAGAGGCTAGTAATCAAAATTGTCAGTTTTTGGAGAAGCGACTACGACATGAATCAAAACTTTGTGTACAATTATTTCGAAATCGATGAGAAACAATCTTAGCCCAGAATTTATAAATGGAACTATTTGTCAAGGAGCAACCTCCGTGGATCTTAAACAATCATCTTCTCTGCCATCTATCAACCTATGGTCATATGTTAGTGCAAGGTACATCATGTGTCTCGCAACGATGTTACCATCCACAACCACATGGCGTTGGACAATAGAATGCATTTTAAGAAAAGAATTATTGCATTAGGCAAATAATTAAGTGTTGTGTTAGGAGGCTAATTGTAGAATTTGAACAAACAGAATAGAAGACAGCAAACAAAAAGAGAATATGTGGTGGGTTAATAATAGGTGTGCAACTGATGAGGACATTCCTACTACTGTTACACCCACATCCTCACCAACTAAACATATTGGACCAGTTACTAGAGCACGCGCATGTCAACTAAATTATCAGGTACTTTCGTTTCTTGCGAATCCTTCTAATGTTCATGAACATATGATGCTGCCTAAATTAGATACTTTTGTTTTGCTTATGAATGAATGACCTAGCATAGACAAGAAGGATGGTCAATGGAGCGGGATCAAGCATGAAGAAGAAGGTGCACGCACGGGAAAGGACAATGGAGCTTCCAGCGGTGATTTTCGCACTTTGAAGCCACCATAAGGAGTGCATGAAGGCTTGGGCGAAATACACGAGATGCCACTTCATTATTTTCGTCCAAGGAGAATTATAGGTGCTGCGTCACCTTAATATTGGGCTGGGCCCATGTAATTTCTAAATACCACATTATAGGCTGTTTTTAGAGTCCGTATGTGTGGGGAAACCGAGTTAGGGTTGTTTTCGGACCCCACCTCCAAGGGGTCACGAAAATCCCCTCTGTTCCCCCATATATACAGCCCTTAGGGCGTCGTTTAGACTTGGGGTTTAATTAGATTTAAGTTAGCCATAGCCGCAACTTCGAGCTCTTCGTTTGTGTCATACGACCAGGCCAAGACCGCATTGGAACCCCAACTTTCGTCAATCATTCATCTTATATTCGCAATATCTAGATTGCAATTCTTAGTTCTTGCTTGTTCTTTCGATTGCTTGCAGGAATTAGACCTTCGTGGTCAGGTTGATCGTGCATCCGCGGGATCAATAACCTCTCGGAGTTGGTTTAGCGATCGCTAAGGCGCAACGTCTTCGCACGTTCATAGTCGGGTCGTGAAAGTCGTCTCCACCATAATCGATCTCCACCATCTCATCGAAACATCGGGACACCTTCACCTCTATCAGCAACTTCCATAGACACCACTGTTTGAGACTGTAAAGGTTCCCCTGCCATCTCATCAATTGACAACGCTCCCTCAGTAGCCTTCTTTTCAGATAATAAAGGCTTAGCTATATGTACTCATATTAGTAGTCAAATCATGGATTCAATTTTCAGATCCCTCTACGAAGGTATCTTATTGCACCTCTAGCAAGGAACCCCACAACAACACAATTTTCATTTTCTGCTACAACAGTGTATATCTTGTTAGTACTCTACATACAGATGGAGTAAAATAAGATCCCTGCTACTGAACAACAGTCTTTTTTCTGAAGTAATGGTCAGGTTTTGTGCAATTGTGGTTGGACACTTGTTCTTGCTAAAAATATCAATCATGTGTAGTCATTTAATGTGCAGCCACCTATTTGACAAAATGTTCATGGACATGCCCTCTGAATTCCTAATCTAACACTTTTATTACTCCAACTTACCATATTCAGATACTGTGGTTCAGTTTAGCTTTTTCCTACACTCCTAAACTAACAAGAAAACATAGCATTATTTATAGAACATACCCACAACAATTTTAAACTTATATGATTAATTATTTCATCTATTTTTCAATCCGAGTCACAGTAGTTTCACCACCACGCTCCGCCAATCCGAGTCCATATACACCACCACGTTCCGCCAATCTGAGTCCATATACATCATCACGTTCCACCAATCCGTGTCCATATACATCATCACGTTCCGCCACTCCGAGTCCATATACATCACCACAGTCTGAGTTGTTAGAGTCGGATTTCACCAATCTTTTGTCGTACGTAGAAGGGGGTGATTTCCAAAAAAAAAGAGTCTGGCACGATTTCCAGAGCAGTTTTTAGGCCAAAAATTTCAGGGGTGAAAAAATTCCGTGCCCATACCTTCCTTAGGTCCAGAAACTCATTTTGAGACATTCGCTACCATAGTGATTTTTTCGCACTTTTTCAGCCATCGCAGTCCCGAATCGCCACCAAAAAAAGAGAGAAAAAATTCAGAGTGTGCTTCTCAGTTGTTTACGTGTCGCGTCGTGCTTTCGTTGGTGTTTTAGGCTCGCGTCTCTAGTACGGTCTAGCCTAGGATCAGCACAGTACCGACGTTGAGTGTTTATTCAGCTTTGCATCTCTGTCTTGATTACTGTTGAGCTTTTGCTACCATACTTGTCAGCCTTCCTACAGCTCCACATATATTCTACATCGTGCGTTTTGACACCTCCTGGCCATCGCTCTACCACATCTCTGAGAGTTTTGACCCGTTGGTTGTACATCACCACCTGCTGCTAGGTAAGAATCGGTAAGAACGAAAGAAAAGCTTGACGGATTTGTGCTTTCCACCACCCCACATCCCATTAGTAGAAGTAGGATCATATTTATGTGTGTTTTCTATTTTTGCTAACCATGCCAGGATCACATGATGAAGTGGCGCAGGATGCGCCCGATTGGGAGAACATGATGAACAAGGAGTTACGTGATAAATTTGCACGTATGATGTCTGAACAGGTGCAAGACATCGAGAACAGATTTACAGAGGCGATTGATGGCGTGGAGAAGATGATCGACACCAAGCTCGACGCCAAGTTTACTGAGTTGATCGCACGCCTACCTCCACAGCTCGCGGCCGCCCCGGCGCAGCCACCGTTTCAACGACGTGCACGACGTATTCTGTTTCCGGCCGGACAAGCTACTGGTATTGGTGCTCCTCCTGCTGCTGCAGTTATTGTTGCTGCTGCTGCTTCTGACGTCGGCCAGGACGACAACTACGAGGGTGATTACGAGGAGGATGTGGAACAGGAAGCGCCTATGAACAGCCAGCTGGACGTCCACGTCCCAACATTCGCCACGGTCGACACCAACCACCCCCTCAGGTACGCGATGATGAACATGTGCCTAAACATAAATTGAATCTTAAGCCGTTTGAGGGTAGATATATTCCTGATGCTTATCTTACTTGGGAGTTAGAAACTGAACAACGCTTTACATGTTTACAATATCCTAAGAATAGACGTGTTACTGCTGCTGTTTGTGAATTCACGGGGTTTGCATCTATTTGGTGGTCTGAACATTGTAGATTGCATGCTAATAATATTCCAACTACTTGGTCTGCTTTAAAAGATGCTATGCGTACTCGCTGGGTTCCTCCTTATTATCAACGTGAATTGCTACAAAAATTACAGCGTTTGAGACAAGGAAAAAATTCTATAGAGGAATATTATCAGGAATTACAAACTGGATTGATTAGATGTGGCCTAGTAGAGGATAATGAAGCTATGCTTGCACGTTTTATGGGTGGCTTAAACAAGGAGATACAAACTATTCTAATACAAGGACTATGCTACTATCACTTGTTTGTTTCATCTTGCTTGTAAAGCTGAACGTGAAGTGTAGGATCGACAGGCCGCTACGAGACCTAACTTTTCTGCAGGACGAAATACATCATGGACATCGCGTGGAGCTTCTACATCCACACGTCCTGCTGCACCACCATCTACTTCAACCGCTCATTCTTACAGGGAGCCACCAAAACAGCCAGCGCCACCATTCAAGGGTGCACAGAGTGGTCCAGCGGCGAGTTCTTCTTCATCCATGGCTTCCATAGGGCAAACACGAGATCGTGTTATTAAATGTCGTAGGTGCCAAGGTGGAGGTTGCTGGCGTGGAAGTTGACGGGAAAAGACTCTTGCTTCCTTCCCCGGCAACGGCGCCAGAAATACTTTGCTTGATGGCTTCTCACCCTTCGTTGGTTACCCCAAGTGGAAGGTTTGAGATGTAGTGCAGCAGCAGTTTTCCTTCGGTGAAGATACCAAGGTTTGTCTCCAGTAGGACTCCAGAGATGATAAGTAGGTGTCAGCGGCGCAACTGACGCGGACCTGCACACAGACACAGATAACTTTGTTCCCAACGAAGTTGAGAGAGGTTGTCAATCTCTCTGGTCTTGTTGTTTACAAAGGATAAAACGCAAGGGATAATGATAGTAAGTAAAAGCAGTAAAGTAAATATAGCTTGGAAATAGTAATGAGGACATGGACCGGGATACGTGATGTTCACTAGTGATGTCTCTCTCCCAAAAGACGATAAAACTGCTATGCGAGGTAAACAAATTACAGAAGGGCAATTGACAGGATTATGAACGCACCGCAATGCTAACTATGCTACAAAAGAAAGGAAGAGTCTCAAAAGCACGGGCAGTACGCCAACATAAGTAGACCGAAATCCATCTGCATCTACTACTAATAATCCACCTTGAGATATCTATCCAGAACATCTCGCTGGTATTAAGTTGCGAGCCCCACCCAAAGTGTAAACCCAAAGCAACAGACAACTGCATTAAAAAGAACTCTGCGTAAAGTAAACAATCCTTGTAACCGCGGTTACAAGCACCGTTGTTTTCCCCCTTGTGGCAACAACACATCCCCTAGACTCATGTTTCTGTCACTCAAGTGTGTCATCGGGGGGCATGAACCCACAATCTAGCACAACGTTCCCTCTTGGAGTCACTGCCTACTACTTGGCCAAAGCAATAAAAAACAACGGAGAACATGCAAGAAGTACTTAGGAACAAAAATATAAGAGATAAAAACCAAATATATTACTCTATCACAATCTGAACATAATCTCATAATCCATCAGATCCCTCCAAACTCAGTATAGCAACAACAGAAATATTACAAAGGTGCCTCGATCATGTAGGGCAGCTCACGAGGTCTAAACAATGAAGATCAAAGAGGGGAGGAGAACATCACATATCTACTGATCATGGACCCATGGTCCAAGGAAAACTACTCACGAGACATCCGGGGAGCATACATGGTGGAGAGGAGACTCCTGAGGTCAATCCTCCCTCCGGCAGGGTGCCGGGAAGAGGTCTTCTGGTGCTCCCGATCTTCGGAAGCGCGGCGGCGGCGGAACAAAGGCGAGTTTGCGGAATAGGGTTCCTCTTTTGGGGTTTTCCCGTGACGGAGAATAAATAGGCGAAGGGGGGAAGCCAGAGGTGGACCAGGGGCCCCAGGCGCCCCTGGCTCCCCTCTGGCCCCTCCCGGGCTCATCGCGAAGCTTCCTGTACGCTGATTTTTTTTGTATTTTTCCCCGAATTTTTGTGGCACTTTTTATATGGGGGAAAACTGAAATAGAAAAACAGCAGAAAACAGGAACTGGCACTGGGGTGCACTGAGTTAATAGGTTAGTCCAAATATGATCAAAAGTGTATGAAAGTGTATCTAGATCATAGCAATATCACACAAAACATGCATGGAGCAAGCAGAAATTATAGATACATTTTGGACGTATCAGAGGTCACTTCGCAAAAGACTGTCCCTCCAAGCGTGTGATGACTATTACGGCGGATGGTGGGTATGAGTCAGCGAGTGACTATGATGAGGAGACTTTAGTCGTCATTTCTAATGAGGAACAGGGTGCCCATAATGATGCTCATGATATAGAGTATATGGCTCCTGATGATGCGGATAAATATGCTAGTTTGGTTGCTCAACGTGTGTTAAGTGTGCAGGTAGCGAAGGCCGAGCAAAACCAGAGGCATAATTTGTTCCACACAAAGGGAGTGGTGAAAGAACGTTTGGTTCGCATCATTATTGACGGAGGGAGTTGCAACAACTTGGCTAGCATGGAGTTGGTGGAGAAGCTATCTCTCACCATAAGACCACACCCTCATCCGTACTATATTCAGTGGTTTAACAATAGTGGTAAGATTAAGGTAACGCGTTCCGTTCGTGTGCACTTTAGCATTGATGCATATGCTGATTATGTTGATTGTGATGTGGTACCCATGCAAGCATGCTCTCTTTTACTTGGTAGACCATGGCAATTTGATAGGAATGTTGTACACCATGGTAGGACAAATCAGTTTACTCTGGTTCATCAGGATAAAAATATTGCTTTACTTCCTATGTCTCCTGAACAAATTGTGAAAGATGATCTTGCTAGAGCTAGTAAAGCTAAACAGGAGAAAAATAAGAGTGAGAATGAGATAGCAGCTAAAGAATTTGAGCAACAACATAAGACTAATAGAAAATCTTCGTGTGCTGTTTCTAATGAAATTAAATTGACTAGTCCAACTTTGCTTGCTACTAAGGTTGATATTTCGGATTTGGATGTTAGTCAATATGTGTGCTATTCTTTTGTGTGCAAAGAAGCTTTGTTTTCATTTGAGGAATTGCCTTCTTCTTTTCCTCTTGTTGTCACTGACCTTTTGCAGGAGTTTATAGACGTCTTTCCCCAAGACGTACCACCGGGATTACCACCTATTCGAGGGATTGAGCATCAGATTGACTTAATTCCCTGTGCTTCGCTGCCCAACCGTGCGCCATACCGTACCAATCCTGAGGAGACGAAGGAGATTCAGCGTCAAGTACAAGAGCTACTCGACAAAGGTTATATACGCGAATCCCTTAGTCCTTGTGTTGTTCCTGTTATATTAGTGCCAAAAAGGATGGAACATATCGTATGTGTGTTGATTGTAGAGCCATTAATAATATTACTATTCATTATCGTCATCCTATTCCTAGGTTAGATGATATGCTTGATGAATTAAGTGGTTCTACCATGTTTTCCAAAGTTGATCTGCGTAGTGGATACCATCAAGTTCGCATGAAATTAGGAGATGAATGGAAAACGGCATTTAAAACTAAGTTTGGATTATATGAGTGGTTAGTCATGCCTTTTGGGTTAACTAATGCACCTAGCACTTTCATGAGATTAATGAACGAGGTTTTACGTGCTTTCATTGGACGATTTGTGGTAGTCTATTTTGATGATATACTGATTTATAGCAAATCTTTGGAGGAACATTTGGATCATTTACATGCTGTTTTTATTGCTCTCCGTAATGCACGTTTGTTTGGTAACCTTGGGAAGTGCACCTTTTGCACCGACCGAGTATTGTTTCTTGGCTATGTTGTTACTCCGCAGGGAATTGAAGTAGATAAAGCCAAGATCGAGGCGATTGAGTGTTGGCCGCAGCCCAAAACGGTCACACAAGTGAGGAGTTTTCTTGGCCTCGCTGGATTCTATAGGCGTTTTGTGAGAGATTTCAGCACCATTGCTTCACCTCTCAATGAGCTTACACGCAAGGATGTGCCTTTTACTTGGGGTACCGCACAGGAAGAAGCCTTCACGGTATTGAAAGATAAGTTAACACATGCTCCTTTGCTCCAACTTCCTGATTTTAATAAGACTATTTAGCTTGAATGCGATGCTAGTGGTATTGGTTTGGGAGGTGTGTTATTACAAGATGCTAAACCTGTTGCATACTTTTCTGAAAAATTGAGTGGGCCTAGTCTGAACTATTCTACTTATGATAAGGAATTATATGCTCTTGTTCGGACATTAGAAAGTTGGCAACATTATTTATGGCCCAAAGAATTCGTTATACATTCTGATCATGAATCTTTGAAACACATAAGAAGTCAAGCAAAACTTAATCGTAGACATGCTAAGTGGGTTGAATTTATTGAGACTTTCCCTTATGTCATTAAACACAAGAAGGGGAAAGATAATATTATTGCTGATGCATTGTCTCGTCGTTATACTATGCTTTCACAACTTGACTTTAAGATATTCGGTTTAGAGACAATCAAAGATCAATATGTACATGATGCAGAATTTAAAGATGTATTGCAGAATTGTAGAGAAGGTAGAACATGGAACAAGTTTGTGCTTAATGATGGATTCGTGTTCCGTTCTAACAAGCTATGCATTCCAGCTAGCTCTATTCTTCTTTTGTTGTTCCAGGAGGCGCATGGAGGAGGATTAATGGGACACTTTGGCGTGAAGAAGACGGAGGACGTACTTTCTACACATTTCTTTTGGCCAAAGATGAGACGGGATGTTGAGCGTTTTGTTGCTCGCTGCACTACATGTCAAAAAGCTAAGTCACGACTCAATCCTCATGGTTTATACATGCCTTTACCCGTACCTAGTGTTCCGTGGGAGGACATATCCATGGACTTTGTTTTAGGCTTGCCTCGAACAAAGAAGGGGAGGGATAGCATATTTGTTGTCGTGGATAGATTTTCTAAGATGGCACACTTTATACCATGTCATAAAAGCGATGATGCTCCTAATGTTGCTGATTTATTCTTTCGTGAGATTATTCGCTTACATGGTGTGCCCAATACTATTGTCTCGGATCGTGATACTAAGTTTCTTAGCCATTTTTGGAAGTGCTTATGGGCTAAGTTGGGGACTAAACTACTTTTTAGTACTACATGTCATCCCCAAACTGATGGACAAACTGAAGTAGTCAATAGGACTTTGTCTACTATGCTTAGGGATGTTTTAAAGAGTAACTTGAAAATGTGGGAAGAATGTTTAGAGTTTGCTTATAATCGTTCATTGCATTCTACCACTAAAATGTGCCCTTTTGAGATTGTTTATGGTTTTCTACCTCGTGCACCTATTGATTTGCTGCCTCTTCCATCTTCGAAGAAGGTTAATTTTGATGCTAAGCAACGTGCTGAATTGATATTAAAAATGCATGAGTTAACTAAATAAAACATTGAGAGAATGAATGCTAGATACAAGCTTGCTGGTGATAAGGGTAGAAAGCATGTTGTGATCGAACTAGGAGATCTTGTTTGGTTACATTTACGTAAAGATAGGTTTCCTGATTTGCGCAAGTCTAAGTTAATGCCACGAGCTGATGGTCCCTTTAAGGTTTTGCAGAAAATTAATGATAACGCGTATAAATTTGAGCTACCTGCAGACTTTGGGGTTAGTCCCACATTTAATATTGCAGATTTGAAGCTTTATTTGGGAGAAGATGATGTGCTTCCGTCGAGGACGACTTCAATTCAAGAAGGGGAGGATGATGAGAACATCCCTACTACTCTTACACCCACATTCTCACAAACTAAACATATTGGACCAGTTACTAGAGCACACGCACGTCAACTAAATTATCAGGTACTTTCGTTTCTTGCGAATCCTTCTAATGTTCATGAACATATGATGCTGCCTAAATTAGATACTTTTGTTTTGCTTATGAATGAAGGACCTAGCATGGACAAGAAGGATGGTTAATGGAGCGGGATCAAGCATGGAGAAGAAGGTGCGTGCACGGTGATGAGGACATCCCTACTAATGTTACACCCATATCCTCACCAACTACACATATTGGACCAGTTACTAGAGCTCGTGCACGTCAACTAAATTATCAGGTACTTTCGTTTCTTGCGAATCCTTCTATTGTTCATGAACATATGATACTGCCTAAATTAGATACTTTTGTTTTGCTTATGAATGAAGGACCTAGCATGGACAAGAAGGATGGTCATTGGAGCGGGATCAAGCATGGAGAAGAAGGTGCGCGCGCGGGAATGGACAGCGGAGCTTCCCGTGGTGATTATCGCACTTTGAAGCCACCATAAGGCGCGCATGAAGTCTTGGACGAAATACGCGAGATGCCACTTCATTATTTTCGTCCAAGGGCAATTATAGGTGCTGCGTCACCTTAATATTGGGCTGGGCCCATGTAATTTCGAAATACCACCTTATAGGCTGTTTTTAGAGTCCGTATGTGTGGGGAAACCGAGTTAGGGTTGTTTTCGGACCCCACCTCCAAGGGGTCACGAAAATCCCCTCTGTTCCCCCATATATACAGCCCTTAGGGCGTCGTTTAGACTTGGGTTTTAATTAGATTTAAGTTAGCCATAGCCGCAACTTCGAGCTCTTCGTTTGTGTCATCCGACCAGGCCAAGACCTCATTGGAACCCCAACTTTCGTAATCTTTCATCTTATATTCGCAATATCCAGATTGCAATTCTTAGTTCTTGCTTGTTCTTCGATTGCTTGCAGGAATTAGACCTTCGTGGTCAGGTTGATCGTGCATCCGCGGGATCAATAACCTCTCGGAGTTGGTTTAGCGATCGCTAAGGCGCAACGTCTTCGCACGTTCGTAGTCGGGTCGTGAAAGTCTACTCCACCATAATCGATCTCCACCATCTCATCGAAACATCGGGACACCTTCGCCTCTATCAAGTGGTATCAGATTTCCAGGTTGCTCGGTGAGATTTACCAGTTTTCATAGTCTAGATTGGTTCTGTTCTTCATACCTACAGTCCACGAAAAAGCCAACAAAAAAAATTAGGGTTAGATCATCACGTCCCAAGACAGTCCTAGCCTTTGTCCAGTTTTCTTTTCAGTACTTGCTTTGCTGAATTTACGGTTGCATCGTTGTGTCAAGTTGCTGATCTTAGCGTCTAGTTCCCTTAGAGTTTCGAGTTCTGATCACAGTTTGCCACGTCGCCGCCGCACAGTAGTCATCCTACCACGTTCCGCCAATCCAAGTCCAGATACACCACCACGTTCCGCCAAGCAGAGTCCATATACACCACCACGTCTCACGAGTCCGAGTTGAGTTCCACCATCAGTAAGGATCCTGATCTCTCTGTAGCCAGATTAGTTTTGAGTTGTTAGAGTCGGATTTCACCAAACTTTTTCCGTCCAGAGAAGGGGGGTGATTTCCAAAAAAAAAAAAAAAAAAAAAAAAGTCTGGCACGCTTTTCAGAGCAGTTTTTAGGCCAAAAATTTCAGGGGTGAAAAAATTTCGTGCCCATACGTTCCTTAGGTCCAGAAACTCATTTTGAGACGTTCGCCACCATAGTGATTTTTTCGCACTTTTTCAGCCACCGCAGTCCCGCATCGCAAAAAAAAAAAAAAAGCAAAAAAAAAAAAAAAAAAAAAGAGAAAAAAAAAATTCAGAGTGTGCTTCTCAGTTGATTACGTGCCGCGCCGTGCTTTCGTTGGTGTTTTAGGCTCGCGTCTCTAGTACGGTCTAGCCTAGGATCAGCACAGTACCGACGTTGAGTGTTTATTCAACTTTGCATCTCTGTTTTGATTACTGTTGAGCTTTTTGCTACCATATTTGTCAAACCTACCTACAGCTCCACATATATTCTACTTCGTGCGGTTGACACCTCCTGGCCATCGCTCTACCACATCTCTGAGAGTTTTGACCCGTTGGTTGTACATCACCACCTGCTGCTAGGTAAGAATCGGTAAGAACTGAAGAAAAGCTTGACGGATTTGTGCTTTCCACCACCCCACATCCCATTAGTCGAAGTAGGATCATACTTCTGTGTGTTTTCTATTTCTGCTAACCATGCCAGGATCCCATGATGAAGTGGCGCGGGATGCACCTGATTGGGAGAATATGACAAACAAAGCATTACATGATAAATTTGCACAAATGATGTCTGAACAGGTGAATGACATCGAGAACAGATTTACAGAGGCGATTGATGGTGTGGAGAAGATGATCGACACCAAGATCGACGCCAAGTTTACTGAGTTGCTCGCACGCTTACCTATACAGCCTGCGGCCGCTCCAGCACAGCCACCGCCACCACGACGTGCACGACGTATTCTGTTTCCGGGCGGACAAGCTGCTGGTGCTCCTGCTGCTGCTGCAGTTACTGCTGCTGCTGCCTCTGACGTCGGCCAGGACGACAACTACGAGGGTGATTACGAGGAGGAGGTGGAACAAGAAGCGGCCTATGAACAGCCAGCTGGACGTCCACGTCCCAACATTCGCCACGGTCGACACCAACCACCCCCTCAGGTACGCGATGATGAACATGTGCCTAAACTTAAATTGAATCTTAAGCCGTTTGAGGGTAGATATATTCCTGATGCTTATCTTACTTGGGAGTTAGAAACTGAACAACGCTTTACATGTTTACAATATCCTGAGAATAGACGTGTTACTGCTGCTGTTTGTGAATTCACGGGTTTTGCATCTATTTGGTGGTCTGAACATTGTAGATTGCATGCTAATAATATTCCAGCTACTTGGGCTGCTTTAAAAGATGCTATGCGTACTCGCTGGGTTCCTCCTTATTATCAACGTGAATTGCTACAAAAATTACAGCGTTTGAGACAAGGAAAAAATTCTGTAGAGGAATATTATCAAGAATTACAAACTGGATTGATTAGATGTGGCCTAGTAGAGGATAATGAAGCTATGTTTGCACGTTTCATAGGTGGCTTAAACAGGGAGATACAAACTATTCTAGAATACAAGGACTATGCTACTATTACTCGTTTGTTTCATCTTGCTTGTAAAGCTGAACGTGAAGTGCAGGATCGACAGGCCGCTACGAGACCTAACTTTTCTGCAGGACGAAATACATCATGGACATCGCGTGGACCTTCTACATCCACACGTCCTGCTGCTCCACCCTCTACTTCAGCCGCTCATTCTTACAGGGAGCCACCAAAACAGTCAGCGCCACCATTCAAGGGTGCACAGAGTGGTCCAGCGGCGAGTTCTTCTTCATCCATGGCTTCCACAGGGCAAACACGAGATCGTGATATTAAATGTCGCAGGTGCCAAGGTGGAGGTCACTTCGCAAAAGACTGTCCCTCCAAGCGTGTGATGATTATTACGGCGGATGGTGGGTATGAGTCAGCGAGTGACTATGATGAGGAGACTTTAGTTCTCATTGCTCATGAGGAACAGGGTGCCCATGATGATGCTCATGATATGGAGTATATGGCTCCTGATGATGCAGATAAATATGCTAGTTTGGTTGCTGAACGTGTGTTAAGTGTGCAGGTAACGAAGGCCGAGCAAAACCAGAGGCATAATTTGTTCCACACAAAGGGAGTGGTGAAAGAACGTTCGGTTCGCATCATCATTGACGGAGGGAGTTGCAACAACTTGGCTAGCATGGAGTTGGTGGAGAAGCTATCTCTCACCACAAGACCACACCCCCATCCGTACTATATTCAGTGGTTTAACAATAGTGGTAAGATTAAGGTAACGCGTTCTATTCGTGTGCACTTTAGCATTGCTGCATATGCTGATTATGTTGATTGTGATGTGGTACCCATGCAAGCATGCTCTCTTTTACTTGGTAGACCATGGCAATTTGATAGGAATGTTGTACACCATGGTAGGACAAATCAGTTTACTCTGGTTCATCAGGATAAAAATATTGCTTTACTTCCTATGTCTCCTGAACAAATTGTGAAAGATGATCTTGCTAGAGCTAGTAAAGCTAAACAGGAGAAAAATAAGAGTGAAAATGAGATAGCAGCCAAAGAATTTGAGCAACAACATAAGACTAATAGCAAATCTTCTTCTGCTGTGTCTAATGAAATTAAATTGACTAGTCCAACTTTGCTTGCTACTAAAGTTGATATTTCAGATTTGGATGTTAGTCAATATGTGTGCTATGCTTTTGTGTGCAAAGAAGCTTTGTTTTCATTTGAGGAATTGCCTCCTTCTTTGCCTCCTGTTGTCACTGACCTTTTGCAGGAATTTATTGACGTCTTTCCACAAGACGTACCACCGGGATTACCACCTATTCGAGGGATTGAGCATCAGATTGACTTAATTCCCGGTGCTTCACTGCCCAACCGTGCGCCATACCGTACCAATCCGGAGGAGACAAAGGAGATTCAGCGTCAAGTACAAGAGCTACTCGACAAAGGTTACATACGTGAATCCCTTAGTCCTTGTGCTGTTCCTGTTATATTAGTGCCTAAAAAGGATGGAACATGGCGTATGTGTGTTGATTGTCGAGCCATTAATAATATTACTATTCGTTATCGTCATCCTATTCCTAGGTTAGATGATATGCTTGATGAATTAAGTGGCTCTACCATGTTTTCCAAAGTTGATTTGCGTAGTGGATACCATCAAATTCGCATGAAATTAGGAGATGAATGGAAAACGGCATTTAAAACTAAGTTTGGATTATATGAGTGGTTAGTCATGCCTTTTGGGTTAACTAATGCACCTAGCACTTTCATGAGATTAATGAACGAGCTTTTACGTGCTTTCATTGGACGATTTTTGGTAGTCTATTTTGATGATATACTGATTTATAGCAAATCTTTGGAGGAACATTTGGATCATTTACGTGCTGTTTTTATTGCTCTACGTAATGCACGTTTGTTTGGTAACCTTGGGAAGTGCACCTTTTGCACCGACCGAGTATCGTTTCTTGGCTATGTTGTTACTCCGCAGGGAATTGAAGTTGATAAAGCTAAGATCGAGGCGATTGAGAGTTGGCCACAGCCCAAAACGGTCACACAAGTGAGGAGTTTTCTTGGCCTCGCTGGATTCTATAGGCGTTTTGTGAGAGATTTCAGCACCATTGCTGCACCTCTCAATGAGCTTACACGCAAGGATGTGCCTTTTACTTGGGGTACCGCACAGGAAGAAGCCTTCACCGTATTGAAAGATAAGTTAACACATGCTCCTTTGCTCCAACTTCCTGATTTTAATAAGACTTTTGAGCTTGAATGCGATGCTAGTGGGATTGGTTTGGGAGGTGTGTTATTACAAGATGCTAAACCTGTTGCTTACTTTTCTGAAAAATTGAGTGGGCCTAGTCTGAACTATTCTACTTATGATAAGGAATTATATGCTCTTGTTCGGACATTAGAAACTTGGCAACATTATTTATGGCCCAAAGAATTTGTTATACATTCTGATCATGAATCTTTGAAACACATAAGAAGTCAAGCAAAACTTAATCGTAGACATGCTAAGTGGGTTGAATTTATTGAGACTTTCCCTTATGTCATTAAACACAAGAAGGGGAAAGATAATATTATTGCTGATGCTTTGTCTCGTCGTTATACTATGCTTTCACAACTTGACTTCAAGATTTTCGGTTTAGAGACAATCAAAGATCAATACGTAAATGATGCGGAATTTAAAGATGTATTGCAGAATTGTAGAGAGGGTAGAACATGGAACAAGTTTGTGCTTAATGATGGATTTGTGTTCCGTTCTAACAAGCTATGCATTCCAGCTAGCTCTATTCGTCTTTTGTTGTTGCAGGAGGCGCATGGAGGAGGATTAATGGGACACTTTGGCGTGAAGAAGACGGAGGACGTACTTGCTACACATTTCTTTTGGCCAAAGATGAGACGGGATGTTGAGCGTTTTGTTGCTCGCTGCACTACATGTCAAAAAGCTAAGTCACGACTCAATCCTCATGGTTTATACATGCCTTTACCTGTACCTAGTGTTCCGTGGGAGGACATATCCATGGACTTTGTTTTAGGCTTGCCTCGAACAAAGAATGGGAGGGATAGCATATTTGTTGTCGTGGATAGATTTTCTAAGATGGCACATTTTATACCATGTCATAAAAGCGATGATGCTGCTAATGTTGCTGATTTATTCTTTCGTGAGATTATTCGCTTACATGGTGTGCCCAATACTATTGTCTCGGATCGTGATACTAAGTTTCTTAGCCATTTTTGGAGATGCTTATGGGCTAAGTTGGGGACTAAACTACTTTTTAGTACTACATGTCATCCCCAAACTGATGGACAAACTGAAGTAGTCAATAGGACTTTGTCTACTATGCTTAGGGCTGTTTTAAAGAGTAACTTGAAACTGTGGGAAGAATGTTTATCTCATATTGAATTTGCTTATAATCGTTCATTGCATTCTACCACTAAAATGTGCCCTTTCGAGATTGTTTATGGTTTTCTACCTCGTGCACCTATTGATTTGCTACCTCTTCCATCTTCGGAGAAGGTTAATTTTGATGCTAAGCAACGTGCTGAATTGATATTAAAACTGCATGAGTTAACTAAAGAAAACATTGAGCGCATGAATGCTAGATACAAGCTTGCTGGTGATAGGGGTCGAAAGCATGTTGTGTTTGAACACGGAGATCTTGTTTGGTTACATCTACGTAAAGATAGGTTTCCTGATTTGCGCAAGTCTAAGTTAATGCCTCGAGCTGATGGTCCCTTTAAGGTTTTGCAGAAAATTAATGATAATGCATATAAACTTGAGCTACCTGCAGCCTTTGGGGTTAGTCCCACATTTAATATTGCAGATTTGAAGCCTTATTTGGGAGAAGATGATGAGCTTCCGTCGAGGACGACTTCAATTCAAGAAGGGGAGGATGATGAGGACATCCCTACTAATGTTACACCCATATCCTCACCAACTACACATATTGGACCAGTTACTAGAGCTCGTGCACGTCAACTAAATTATCAGGTACTTTCGTTTCTTGCGAATCCTTCTATTGTTCATGAACATATGATACTGCCTAAATTAGATACTTTTGTTTTGCTTATGAATGAAGGACCTAGCATGGACAAGAAGGATGGTCATTGGAGCGGGATCAAGCATGGAGAAGAAGGTGCGCGCGCGGGAATGGACAGCGGAGCTTCCCGTGGTGATTATCGCACTTTGAAGCCACCATAAGGCGCGCATGAAGTCTTGGACGAAATACGCGAGATGCCACTTCATTATTTTCGTCCAAGGGCAATTATAGGTGCTGCGTCACCTTAATATTGGGCTGGGCCCATGTAATTTCGAAATACCACCTTATAGGCTGTTTTTAGAGTCCGTATGTGTGGGGAAACCGAGTTAGGGTTGTTTTCGGACCCCACCTCCAAGGGGTCACGAAAATCCCCTCTGTTCCCCCATATATACAGCCCTTAGGGCGTCGTTTAGACTTGGGTTTTAATTAGATTTAAGTTAGCCATAGCCGCAACTTCGAGCTCTTCGTTTGTGTCATCCGACCAGGCCAAGACCTCATTGGAACCCCAACTTTCGTAATCTTTCATCTTATATTCGCAATATCCAGATTGCAATTCTTAGTTCTTGCTTGTTCTTCGATTGCTTGCAGGAATTAGACCTTCGTGGTCAGGTTGATCGTGCATCCGCGGGATCAATAACCTCTCGGAGTTGGTTTAGCGATCGCTAAGGCGCAACGTCTTCGCACGTTCGTAGTCGGGTCGTGAAAGTCTACTCCACCATAATCGGTCTCCACCATCTCATCGAAACATCGGGACACCTTCGCCTCTATCACACGGGAAAGGACAATGGAGCTTCCAGTGGTGATTTTCGCACTTTGAAGCCACCATAAGGAGTGCATGAAGGCTTGGACGAAATACACGAGATGCCACTTCATTATTTTCGTCCAAGGAGAATTATAGGTGCTGCGTCACCTTAATATTGGGCTGGGCCCATGTAATTTCGAAATACCACATTATAGGCTGTTTTTAGAGTCCGTATGTGTGGGGAAACCGAGTTAGGGTTGTTTTCGGACCCCACCTCCAAGGGGTCACGAAAATCCCCTCTGTTCCCCCATATATACAGCCCTTAGGGCGTCGTTTAGACTTGGGGTTTAATTAGATTTAAGTTAGCCATAGCCGCAACTTCGAGCTCTTCGTTGTGTCATCCGACCAGGCCAAGACCGCATTGGAACCCCAACTTTCGTCAATCATTCATCTTATATTCGCAATATCTAGATTGCAATTCTTAGTTCTTGCTTGTTCTTTCGATTGCTTGCAGGAATTAGACCTTCGTGGTCAGGTTGATCGTGCATCCGCGGGATCAATAACCTCTCGGAGTTGGTTTAGCGATCGCTAAGGCGCAACGTCTTTGCACGTTCATAGTCGGGTCGTGAAAGTCGTCTCCACCATAATCGATCTCCACCATCTCATCGAAACATCGGGACACCTTCGCCTCTATCAGCAACTTCCATAGACACCACTGTTTGAGACTGTAAAGGTTCCCCCTGCCATCTCATCAATTGACAATGCTCCCTCAGTAGCCTTCTTTTCAGATAATAAAGGCTTAGCTATATGTACTCATATTAGTAGTCAAATCATGGATTCAATTTTCAGATCCCTCTACGAAGGTATCTTATTGCACCTCTAGCAAGGAACCCCACAACAACACAATTTTCATTTTCTGCTACAACAGTGTATATCTTGTTAGTACTCTACATACAGATGGAGTAAAATAAGATCCCTGCTACTGAACAACAGTCTTTTTTCTGAAGTAATGGTCAGGTTTTGTGCAATTGTGGTTGGACACTTGTTCTTGCTAAAAATATCAATCATGTGTAGTCATTTAATGTGCAGCCACCTATTTGACAAAATGTTCATGGACATGCCCTCTGAATTCCTAATCTAACACTTTTATTACTCCAACTTACCATATTCAGATACTGTGGTTCAGTTTAGCTTTTTCCTACACTCCTAAACTAACAAGAAAACATAGCATTATTTATAGAACAGATTCACAACAATTTTAAACTTATATGATTAATTATTTCATCTATTTTTCAAAGATGAACAATATTAGTTTTCAAAGGAAGTGATTATAGACTAGGAAAGCTGGGCACGAAGAGAGGGATGGACCTTGAGCGCCGGGAGGTAGATATCTTGACAAGCGGACGCAGACATCGATCTCCTACTTGAAGTCTTGCTTCCGACTGCCGAGGAAGCCGTCCACCTCCTCCAGCACAGCCTGCGGTATAGAACACCACCGGTACAACGGCTCCTCAAGAACGTAGTGATGAATGACTGATGAACAAGTAGCAACTTACACAAGCAGAAAGAGTTACTACCTCTTCAGGCTCGTGTTGACCCCTTCACACTTCGTTCCACCTACTTGGTTGCTCCTGTCAGCTCCACCGGTGCCGCCGAATCGTTTGCTCTCACGCCCCGATAGCCAATCAGATTGGATCCTCGTTGAACCTGCACGAGGTGTTCACATCGAAGCGCTTGGTCGCAAGCATACATCATCTGGGTGAGCCCGCGGCGCGTTGCTGGAGGACGGTCACATGCGCGCGACATTGGTGGGCTAGGGCAAGCTCGCGACATGTTTTTGGAGGCCGGTCTAATGGGAGGACGGGAAGGAGGTCTTCAAGACGATGGGGAATTGGAGATGGCTGGGGGAGGATGGGTATGCATGCACTTCCACGAGAACCTAGTAGCAGCAGTGCGGGCGCACCATCGTAGTTTGATACAGGGGCAGGAGGACGGAAGATCGGAGCAGGCTGGTATGGATGGCACGTACATATCCCTGGCATGGACTACGCCATCGCTCCTTCTACGCGTCGCTGGAGGATGGCCATCTCGAGCAGCACGAGATCCACGATCGCTCGGGGTGGGAGAGAAGCGGCGTACGGGGAGGGAAACAGGAGCATTGCGTAGACCTTAATGATGGAAGGGGAGAGGGGATTGCGGTAACGATTGCGAGGGCGAGGAGACTGGCTGCGTCGTGGATTGTGAGATACTAATATGCTCCGAGAAAAACGGACATGATGGACGAGCCGACGAAGGTGAGGTGAGGCGGAGAAGTAGGAGTAATAGCAAATCGCACATAGAATGGCAGGTGGGACCCATGACGGTTGACGAAATCGATGGCAAAACACCTTAAGGGACAGTGAGGAACCGTTAGATTCTTTTTAGATAGTAGAGATAAAGATTTAGAAACCCCCTCTTACTTGTAGCTACCGCGGAGCGAGCGGATGACGCAGACACCACCCCCACCTTATCCACCTTCTTCACCCGTGATTCCGTCCCAAATCCCCCTCGCCTTCTTTTCTAGATTTTTTTGATAATACACTTTTTTTAATAAATTATAAAAATAATACACGTTTTCTAAAATTTTCAAAAATAATACGGCGTCGTCCCGGGCGAGGACGAAATGGGCCAGTCGTCCTGGCCTAGGACGACAGGAGCACATCGGCCCAGCAGCCACGCACTCGGCCCGTGGCCTGGCCGATCTTCCTGGGCCTGGACGACTGGGCTCCTGTCGTCCCGGGCCTGGACGACTTTCCGGTTTTTTTTAATAATACATTTAATAAAAAAATCGAGCAATTATTAGAAACAATTGCACCATTTAGAAACAATACTATTATTAAAAAAAATTCACCATTTTGAAATAATAAAATTGTTAAATTTTTTGCTCCATTTTGAAAAAATAATTTATATAAAAAATAGGTTAGAAATAATGCACCATTTTGAAATAATACAATTATTAAAAAATTGCCCTATTTAGAAAAATACAATTATTAAAAGTTGCACCATTTAGAAATTATTAAAAAATGCGCCATTAAAAAAACCTAGCGACCATGCTCGATGGGATTTGTCGGTCGATGCTTTCGGTGGTCAGTTCTGTGTTGTGATGTCATCTTTCGGTGGTGAGTTTGACACTAATTGCGCTAACTTTGAGCAAAGCTTTCGGTGGTGAGTTTGACACTGACTGAGGTGACTGGAAAACAGTAGGGCACTAAGCATCGGCGGTTCTTTAAAAAGAGCTCATCTTTGCCTCTTCTCGTCACTTCCTCTTCTCCTTTCGCAGTGATGGGTGATCCTCGTCCATTTATGCGAAAGATATCTCTTGATATTTTGATAGGTGCGGCTAGAATGAAGAAAGGGCTTCATGGAACTCCAGGTGTATCTTTTGAAGAATTAGTTAGCAGTGAGAGCAACTTGCATTGGTTGAGAAAAACAGCTTTTCAAAGTAGAAACACAACAGACATTTGACTAGAGCTTTTTCGCCTGCGTGCAAGGTGGGAAAGACTTTGTGAACTAATATGTGAATAAGCGTGATTCATAGGACGTTTGAAGATTTAGATAATCATATGATAGATTTGCCAACTGATGAATATATTAAGTTTCGTAAGGTAATTTAAATTTCATATTTGATTTACGTATTTAATATGTTTGTCGTTTTGATTCATTTTCTTCAATATGTGAATTGTAGAGATACAATGTGGACCGGGATACAATGAACTACAATCATCACCAGCTGGAATGGTTCAAGCTTGCATTTGGGTCTGTTCCGAATGTTAACGGAAGACCGCCACCGAAATCTGTATCAACTCATGAAGGTTCAAGCTCAAAGAAGAAGAAATCAAGTGATGCATCACCAAAGCCCGCTGAAGATAGTGACGATGAATTTATGCCAGATAAGCACGGAAACTTACCGTGGAAAAAAAACAGGTAAGAGTGTTGCATCAATGTCAGCCAAGAAAAAGAAATTAAGCGATGCATCAGCAAAGCCCGATGATGATAGTGATGATGACTTTATGCCAGACAAGCATGGAAACTTACCGTGGAAATTTTTTAGGTAAGAGTGTTGCATCAGTGTCAGCCAATCAAGAAATAGTGATGACGACTTTATGTAGTGTTAGCGAGAAGCACTACGTTGTTTCTTACTTTGAGTTTAAGTACTTTAATTTCATTTAGCTTGTACCATGCCGTACTATTGTTAGCGAGAATAATGATGATGATTTGATGTAGTACTATGTAGTTTGTAAGTTGTATTTTATAAGTGAAGTCCTACCGCTTAGTTAAGATGTTTGATACATAAGTACATAATCATTTGTCTCATACATAAGTAGATAGTCATTTGTCTCATACATAGAATAGGCATAGGTCTCGTACATAGAATAGACAGAGGTCTCATACATAAGCATAAGCATATAGTCATACATAGAGAGCAGCGTCATGGACGACGTCTGCCATAGCGTTCAGGCAGTGTAGTAGGCGTCGTCCAACCATACCTGTGAGGTTCCCTAAGTTGTCGAACGGGAATCTCAGAACCATCCTGGTCATACTGTGTCTCCTGGGTGGGGCCTGGTGGAGGAGTCGAATACATGTTTCCCCAGTCGTTGTGCTGCGACATGTAATCTTGTGTATTGTCCTCAGGTTCCGGTTCACTCGCCCACAGGGATCCGGAAAAAGGCGTCTCATTTCCTACTCCTACAGGATGAAACATAAGTACTGAATAAAAATGTAGTCCCAATTGTGATTGAACAGAATAATTATAAATAGACATACCCTGTTGTTGTGGCGCTGGGTCAAACGAGGAAGGACCATACTGCTGGGATTCCCATGCTGAACCTCCCGCCTGGTCAGGACGGGGTGGCGTATACAGGTAGCCTGACGTGGGACCCTGCTGCTGGTACTGCCATGCTGAACCTTCAGTCTGGTCAGGATGGGGTGGCTGATACGGGTAGCCTGACGTGGGACCCTACTGCTGGTACTGCCATGCTGAACCTCCCTCCTGGTCAGGACGGGGTGGTTGATACGGGTAGCCTGACGTGGGACCCTGTTGCTGGTACTGCCATGTTGAACCTCCCGCCTGGTCAGGATGTGGTGGCTGATACGGGTAGCCTGACGTGGGACCCTGCTGCTGGTATTGCCATGCTGAACCTCCCGCCTGGTCAGGAGGCGATGGCATCCTCGTCGCCTGCTGCGCTAGACGTGGACGCGGCTGATGTCGATGCTGAGTGGAGGGACGCGGGGGGCGTTGTAGGTGATGTTGATGAACAACATCTGAAGTGCGGTTGCATGTGATAACCTCGAAGACAGCTCATAACTTCTGCTGAATGCGCGTCACCCAGGGTTGGAGCCGAGGCCGATGTGGAAGAAGAGGGCCAGACGACAGTGAACGTGCAAACATGTTCATCTCATCACGCAGATCGAGTGTCAACCCAGCCTGAAATTGACACGATGGTTTAATAAGTGTCCACGACAAAGTATGTATGAACTAAATGCATTAGATAAAGAGAATATATGTTACCTGATATTGTCTGGAGCCGGAAGTATCAAAGCTGGGGTACGTATCCCCCGTAGTAGGGGCGGGTATCTCCTCAGGGTGAGAGTGCTCAATGATGCGTACCCGTGTTCCAGCCATGTACCAACGCAAATAGGCATGTAATTGATGGATATCAAACCTGGCATCCTCGTTCCAAATCCGTGTCGTGGCAGTCTCCCACTCTGTAATGTACAGTTGGAGCCTCTGCAACCACTGAGTCAGTGTCCTGTGTGTCCTCTTCCTTGAGATCCTAAAATTGTGGTTTGTGTTACAGAAATAAATAACGTAGACTATGGAAAATTGTGAAAGACAATCGAAAATTGAATAAGTAGATAATACCTATGGATTTCTGGTGGCAGTGGATCCTCTGTAGACGAAGGGTCTACCAACTGTTGAAGACCAAATTGCCTCATAACTCTTTGTTGGGCCATCACCTCGACGAAGACATCGAACATGATCTTTGATTTTGTCATCCAGTAATCCCGATCCCTTGTGCATAGGTCAGAAATACCGTGCGGGTATCTTTCATCTCTGGTTGCTCGTGTATATGGTTGTCAGATCACACCAGTGTACACATTGAACTGCTCGTTTAATGCCGTGTAGGATTTCCTAGTCTGATCACTAGCAAAGCGTCTCTGTGGAAAATAAAAGTTAAAGAAATTTAGCAAAGCGTTGCAAAATTATGTTTGCACGTTTTAGTATGATCACATACCGTGTGACGTGTCCAACACGTGCCGAAAGTAGGCATGTCAATGCGATCAGCATCGTGATGCTCACCCATAGGCCAAGCCTCCTCAAGATGTATGTGCGGTCGTCCTATAGAGAACCTCTCCCACGACCACAACTGTAAAAATATAGGGCATCCAAGAAGGGCTATCTTGATACCTGGCGGAAGCGTGCAACTGTTGCACATACCTCGGTATGTAGCCCCTAAAACAGCAGAACCCCAACTCCTCTATGTGATATCCTTAAGCGCCACAGCTGAAGCGATCTCCAGTGCAATAGGGATGTACCGCGCGCTAATAGTGCTCACATGGTTCTCTGTGAACATCACCTTCCCGAGAAGCCACAAAAGGTAAGCCTCTAGGCTCCGCGTGATCTGTGTCGCTGTTAATGGTACTTGTGGATACCCCGGAAACTTCTGAATCTGTATTGAGTAAAGAGAAGGTATTAGTAAATAGAGACAGTAGGTGTAAAATGACATACTAGGTTGAAAGAGACATGTCAACTAACCTGAAAATTTAGCAACCACTCATACTTAGGTCCATGAGCCTCCGAGGAAAAGGTCGGAGCACGTTGATACAGATCCGCGAAATGAACTTTCATATCATCTTGCCAAGTAGATGGTGCCTCCAAAGGTCCAATGGCTGAACCCGCCAATGGTAATCCCAACAAGAACGACACATCCTCCAAAGTAGGAGCCATCTCTCCCCAACGAAAGTGGAACGTGTGAGTCTCGGGCCTCCATCGGTCCACTAAGCAACTGAGCAGAGACCCGTCAATGGCGAGGCGTGTTGAGGGTTTCGTGCCTTCAACGAGACGCGCGAAAGGTAAAAGCCCAACCCATTTCAACCTGCATATCAAAATAACAAATATTAGCACGTACATCTGAACCCAATCCATTTTAATATAATGCTTGAAAGAATTAAATAAAACACGAACCTCTGAACCCAACCGGGTGTATCCTCCAGTTTTCCTTTGGAGTACAAGTGACGAGGGGATCGATCTTTTGCTGACATAATTTTGCAGCACGATGCTTACTATCAATGTTCGGGTCAAGCAACGACATTCCCTCCATTCCTGCTCTTATTTACACTTAATACAAATTAAAAATATAGTTCCACACTTAGTACAAAATAAAAACATAGTGCCGCACTTAATACAAATTAAAAACATAGTGCCACACTTAAATCACCGGTGAGAAAAGTACCATCTACACAAATCACCGGTCGACAATGACTGGAAGCTTCTATGCATACACCGAAGAAGAACAATCGATGCAAAACCTTCACAGTTGGAAACTCTGGCATGAAAAAGTCTTGGATGTCGACATACGTGCCTAGATTCCGCCCCTGTAGTGTTTGAAGAAGCCGGACAACAGAGTCATATGCATCGAAATAAGAACCAAATCTTGTCTCAAGCGCCCTATGTTTAGCCCTCCAAGACTTGCCATAAGAAATATTATACTTCAACCTGCCGAAGACTTTTTTCTGGATAGCCTTCACTTCCATCGCTTTGCACTCCCCTATCTCGGTGTAAAACAACCGAGCAATAAGCGTGGACGAAAGGTTACCATGATCTTGATGGATACTGGGAATAACACATGTATGATGCACTAAATCACTGATCACCCAACTTGTGTCATACATAGGGAGATAGGCATGCACCCTGCTGGGACAATCCATGTGCGTGCATACCATTGTTAAGTATTTCTGACTTGACACCTTAGTTCTGAAAACCCTTTTGGTGGACATTGCCCACTTAATGATTGCATCCTTCAGAGCTTCCTTGTTGGGATACATAGCACCCATCGCAATGTTATTCTGGTGATATAGCCAGGCAGAATCATGACCATCATTCACGGTCATTGCAGATGAGAAGTCCTGATTCCATGATGCAGGATTAGGCACCTCCTCTGCATTGTCTTCTTCATCCGACTCGTCGGAATCATCGGCATGACCACTATCACCATTTGTATCTTCATCTTCCATCTGGTTTTTCATGTGTCCATCCACCTCATCTGCATCTACCTCCCCACTGTCATAACCATCCGCATTCGCTCCTTCTACCTGACTACTCTGACCTGATGCATATGCATCGTCTTCATTATTTGGCATAGATAAATGTATCCCTTCACTGCTCTGGCCAGGATTGTAAGCACCATCACCTTCAGGAGCAGCACCGACCTCCTTCAGGACGGGAAGCACTTGGACGACAGGATTGCATCCCCTACTTTCGCAACCTTGTATCCAGTGCACCCACTGAGAGCGCCGCTCTATTGGCCTCAAATAAAAGTTCACCTTTGAACTTGACCGGGTCCACAATGCATGAACTCCGACAGTGTATGCTTCCGTATTAAGCCCTAAGGAGGCTGTCAACCAGTCTGTCACCTGACTAATGGACCATGTTTGAGGGTCGGTCATTGGCACCTCTATGTACTCAAATTCACTCAGATCAACTCCTATCTCATTTGTTTGGACAGTACCAGGACCATAGTAAAAAATGAACTTCACTATATCAGACATGTCTGCTGACCTACAAAATTATTCAACCTACATTAATAAAGAATACCAACAGACTAACTTAATTAATCTGCAAACCGCACATCTAAATAAATTGTTAGCCTAAATATAATAAATATATTACCGAACGAACTAAAAACAATTCGCCTTCGTATAATAAATATACTACAGGACGACCCAAAAAATCGCACCGGCAACTAAATAATTTTTTTTGCCTTCATATAATAAATATACTACCGAACCAACTAAAAAATCCTACCGGACCAACTAAAAAAAGTCGCACACCTAAATAAACAAAGAATACTACCGGACCAACTAAAAAAATCCGGGCACCTAATTATTTTACATCTAAATAAATAGAGAATACTATCGGATCAACTAAATTTTTTATTCGCACACATAAATATCAGTTGAATCTTACCCTTGAAACGTGCACAACAACTCGGTTCACCAGAACACCACCACGTACACCACCACGAGCACCACCACCTACACCAAATCCATCTCCACGAGTGTAAGGCCCGATATGCGGTACTGTTCCAGATCTAGACGTTTCCATCCAGATCCAGGGACGAAGCACATATCGGTCCCACCGCGACATATGACGAAGTCATATGCCCCGGATTTCCAACATGATATCACAACATTACAGATACAGGATACAACATCTCATACAATCGTCATACAACTGCCTCAAATAAAATTCAACAGCGGAAAGTACATGTCTGAATACAGACTACAAGAAATTGCCTAGTGGCAAAGAGAAAAACATCGATCCCCAGAACCACACGGGTCCAGGCCCTCCGCCGGGATCCGCCTAACTAGTCGTCGTCAAGTCTCCACGTGAAACGTCGATCACCATACCTGTTGTCGATCAAGAACCCTGAAAAGAGTTTGGGGGTAGTATCATGAGTACAGAGGTACTCAGCATCCAACTGTAGTGGTCATCTGACCCAGCAAGGACTTCATCACTCGTCATTCTAGGACAACTAGTAGTTTACGGTACGGAAGGGGTAAGTGGTGAGGTTGCTGCCGCACTAGCATTTATGAAGTGGCTAACGATCTAGAGAGTAAGATAAGAAGCCAAGCATTCGGTGAGGAATTGCCTCCAACAAGTCTTGATATCAGCTACTTACGCAATCATAACACCTATCCTATCCTTGTCCTCCTCTTCGCATCCCGACGAAGAAGAAGCAGTCAAGGCACACACACACGTTGATCAAGTTATTTAAGATTATCTCAGTTGTTGTTGTCTATGAACAAGGAGTAGGTCTCAAGTCGTCCATAACCGTGGACACGGCTTCTCGAAAAGATTTAACCCTGCAGGGGTGTACCAACTGCCCATTACGAGGCTCCGCACGCACGCCCATCTCTCTCAGTTGCTACCCATCACAGGCAACCATTTTATGATTTAGTTCCAAGAGATCCGAAACGACAGGTCCCTCTAGCTAACAACAAACAAATCCGGGTGGCCCCCGGGGAGTCGACACCCAATCCAAAAGCCGGCCACGCTCTCGGATCGGACTCTTCCGTATGACGCAGGTCGGATTGCCGGTTAATCACACATGGGAACACGGGTCCTAGCTGATCGGGTGGACCAACAGAGGAACTAAGTCTCCGCTGGCCCGAGTTGTTTCGAAAACAGCTGGGGCGCCAACCAACACACACACGTTGCAAAAGGTAAAACCAGCTTGGGCCACCACTAGAAATGCTTGAATCTAGGTAGGTAAGAAAAGGGGACCCCATAAAATCCCACACGCGGTTAGGCACGCTCAGTCTTAAACCAATACCCGAAACTCGGATCCTAGGTGACTCGAATGGAACAAAGCGTCGGGGCGGGACAGCCTAGACCTTCCATCCTTCGTCGAATATAGTCAACATTATAATAATCATATCATCAAGAACAATATAATAATGTGATATCCCAAACCCAAGAGTAACAGGGTAACATCGTAGCATCCTAAGCATGCATACTAAGCAGGGGCTGAGCAACGAGCAATAGTAACATAGCAGTACATGGTTTGCTGGGAAGGGACATGGCTGTATCGGTTTGAAAGAAGCTATAAACATGTGGTAGGATCAAACATCGAACCTAACCTAGACTAGCATGCAAACCGCTGGTTGAAATATAATGGATCATAAGTAATGTATAGTCCTTGCCTGCTGATAAGTCGGATTCCGAAGGTGTAGCCGATCGCAAGCTCGCATCGTCTCCGAGAGGTACCCGCGGTAGCACACAAGAAGGAAACACTGGAAAGCAATAAACGGTGCACCACTATTACTACGGAGCAATACAAGATCAAGAAAACATCACACGCCACGTCAACGCGATACGGGTCTATCATCGAGAACGGTTAATAACAGTTTAAGTGGGGTATCGGTCACACACGACGATACCGCACGTTTACGGTGGTTCAAGTTGTTTAGCTACAGGTGATCAACCAACGGTTATTAACATGGAAACTCATAACTCTGATCTGCTTGAATGGCCAGAGCTTATGTCTCTCTTTTATGCAAAGTTTTATCCTCTTCGTGAAATTCACCAAGACAGGAACTACATCTACAACTTTTGGTCTCGCGACGGAGAGAGCATCGCTCAAGCTTGGGGGAGACTAAAGTCCCTGATGCTCAAATGCCCAAACCATGAGCTCCCCAAGGAAATTATACTTACAAATTTTTATGCCAGGCTTTCTCGTCAGGACAGGGAGATGTTGGATGCCTCCTCTAGCGGGGTATTCCAGACTAGAAGTATGGAAGAAAAATGGGATCTTATAGAAAGGATCTAGAAGAACACTGAAGACTGGGAAATTGATAAATGTATTGAACCCTCTATAAACTATGAGCATGACTACATTGAGAGTTATGTGAAGGCTGATTACTTTAATACCTTTTTCTCTAAAATTGGTCTTGATTCCCAGCTAATGGTTGGCTTTTGCAAGGACTTTGCTTCTCATATTGATTCTTCTAAGAAGAAGGAGAGTCAACATCATAAACCTTTCAAGGAGTCACCTATTGAGATTAATGTTAATGATCCTGTTTTACCTGCAGTTGTGTATGAACAGCCTCCTTATCCCTCAAGGATAAAGGAGAACTCTTTTGTTACAGGTATTCTAAACAAAAACGGAAGGACCACTGATGAACCTGAGGACATGATCAAGGTCAAGCCTCAAGTTGCAATGGTCAAGGATCTGGTAACCAGTGATATTAAAGAATCCACTATTAGTTTTTGTGCTGTTTCCACTAACATTGTCACAGCCAAGAACAGAGGCCCAATTTCTGGTACACCAGTTGTATCTGTCAAAATAGGAGATCATAATTACTATGGGCTATGTGATTTGGGAACTAGCGTCAGCGCTATTCCCTTCACACTTTATCAAGAGATCATGCACGAGATTCAACCGTGTGAGATCGAGGACATTGATGTCACGATTCATCTTGCAAATAAACAAACGATCTCTCCAGTTGGCATTGTGAGAGATGTTGAAGTACTCTGCGGGAAGGTAAAATATCCTACTGACTTTCTTGTACTTGGTTCAGTGCAAGATAGTTTTTGCCCTATTATCTTTGGTAGGCCCTTCCTCAGTACCTTTGGAGCTATAATAGATTGCAAGAAAGGTAAAGTTTCTGTTGAATTCAACGGTGAGCTGTATGAATTTAATTTTTCTAAGTTTTCTAAGCAGCCTCGTGGTACTGACTTGTCAAGTAATGACAAAATTATTGAAGAAATTGCTTCTATTGCTATTCCTCCTAATGATAATTTGCAGCAATTTATGGAAGACCACGAGAATGACATGCATATGCAGGAGAGGGATGAACTAGAAGACATATTTTTAAGACAAACTCCTATCCTGAAGCACAACCTCCCGGTTGAACCTTTAGGAATCCTCTCACAACCAAAAGAAGACCCGGTGTTTGATCTAAAACCACTACCCGATACGCTCAAGTATGCTTATTTAGATGAAAAGAAAGTATATCCTGTTATTATCAATTCTAACCATTCAGGGTATGAAGAAGAGCGATTATTGGAGACACTCCGCAGACACCGAGGTGCTATTGGCTATACTCTTGATGATGTCAAGGGTATTAGTCCATCCATTTGCCAACATACTATCAATCTCGAGCCCGATGCTAAACCAGTTGTTGATCATCAACGACAGTTGAACCCAAAGATGAAGGACGTGGTTAGGACGGAGGTTCTCAAACTTCTAGCCGCAGGTATCATCTATCCTATAGCTGATAGTAAGTGGGTAAGTCATGTTCATTGTGTTCCTAAGAAAGGAGGTATAGCTGTTGTTCCTAATGATAAAAATGAACTAATACCTCAGAGGACTATTATTGGATATAGAATGTGTATTGATTTCAGGAAGTTGAACAAAGCCACCAGGAAGGACCACTATCCTTTGCCCTTTATAGATCAGATGCTCGAGCGGCTGTCTAAAAACACCCACTTCTGCTATCTTGATGGGTATTCTGGCTTCCAGATTCACGTTAACACGGCGGATCAAGAGAAGACCACATTTATGTGTCCTTACGGTACTTATGCTTATAGGCGTATGCCTTTTGGTTTGTGTAATGCACCTGCTACTTTTCAGAGGTGTATGTCTGCAATATTTCATGGTTTTTGTGAGGAGATTGTAGCAGTTTTCATGGACGACTTTTCCGTCTATGGAAACTCCTTTGACCATTGTCTCCACAATCTTAATAAAGTTTTGTAGAGATGTGAAGAAACGAATTTGGTGCTCAATTGGGAGAAGTGTCATTTCATGGTTAACGAAGGGACAATTCTTGGACACAAGATTTCCGAAAGGGGAATTGAAGTGGACAAGGCAAAAATTGAAGCTATTGAAAGGATGCCCTATCCAAGGGACATCAAAGGTATTCATAGTTTTCTAGGTCATGCTGGTTTCTATAGAAGATTTATCATGGACTTTTCTAAGACCTCGAGACCCCTTACCAATATTCTCCAGAAGGATTCTCCTTTTGTATTTGATGAAGATTGTAAGGAAGCTTTTGAAGTTCTTAAGAAAGCCTTGATAACCTCTCCTATAGTACAACCACCTGACTGGAATTTGCCCTTTGAAATTATGTGTGATGCTAGTGATTTTTCTGTTGGAGCTGTTTTAGGACAAAGGGTTGACAAGAAGCTGAATGTCATCCACTATGCCAACAAGACACTTGATAGTGCTCAAAAGAATTATGCTACTACCGAGAAGGAATTCTTGGCAGTGGTGTTTGCTTGTGAAAAGTTTAGACCATATATTGTTGATTCTAAAGTTATTATTCATACTGACGATGCTGCAATTAAGTATGTTATGCAGAAAAAGGACGCCAAACCAAGACTCATTAGAAGGGTACTCCTTCTTCAAGAATTTGATTTGCAGATTGTCGATAGAAAAGGAGAAGACAATCCGGTGGCGGATAATCTTTCAAGGATGGAAGATATCCCGCACGATCCTATTCCAGTCAACGACAGTTTCCCATATGAACATCTTGCTGTTGTTAAAGTACAATCTCATTCAGACCCTTGGTTTGCAGATTATGCTAATTTTATCGTTGCAAAGTTTTTGCCTCCAGGTTTTACATTTCAGCAGAGGAAGAAGTTATTCACGAATTTGAGGCACTACTTTTGGGATGATCCACATCTTTTCAAAGAAGGTCCGGATGGGATCGTGAGAAGATGTATACCGGAGCACGAGCAGCAGGACGTTCTTCGACAATGTCACGATAGTCCCTATGAAGGACATCATGCCGGTGAAAGGACCGCACATAAAGTTTTACAATTAGGTTTTTATTGGCCTACTCTTTTTAAGGACGCCCGAAGGTACGTTCTATCTTGTGATAAGTGTCAGAGAGTTGGTAACATTGGCAGGAGAAATGAGATGCATATGAATTACTCACTAGTGATCGAACCTTTCGATTGCTGGGGTTTTGATTTTATGGGTACTTTTCCTCCTTCACACAAGTACACACACATCTTAGTTGCTGTTGATTATGTAACCAAGTGGGTTGAAGCGATCCCCACTGAGAGTGCTGATCACAAGACATCTTTGAAAATGCTCAAGGATGTGATTTTTCCTAGGTTTGGAGTACCAAGGTACCTCATGACAGATGGAGGGTCACACTTCACGCATGGAGCTTTTAGGAAAGCTCTAGCCAAGTACGATGTCAATCATAGGACTGCATCACCGTACTACCCTCAAACTAGTGGGCAAGTTGAGCTCACCAATAGGGAGATCAAGTTGATCTTACAGAAGACAGTAAACAATTATAGAAAGGACTGGTCAAAGAAGTTAGGAGATGCTTTGTGGGCGTATAGAACTGCTTACAAAAACCCCATGGGCATGTCTCCATATAAAATGGTCTATGGCAAGTATTGCCATTTACCATTAGAGTTAGAGCACAAGGATTTCTGGGCTGTCAGAGAGCTAAATGCTGACCCAAAGTTAGCTGGTGAAAAGCGTCTCATGAACTTGACTTCTCTAGATGAGTGGAGGAGTGAAGCTTACGAGAGCGCTAAAATGTTCAAGGAAAAGGTAAAGAAGTGGCACGATAAAAGAATTCTGAAACGTGAATTTAATGTTGGTGATAAAGTTTTGTTGTTTAGATCTCGTTTCAGGTTTTCTGTAAACTACTTTCCAGATGGGAAGGACCTTTTCTTATCGAAGAAGTATATCGGTCTGGTGCAATCAAGATCAACAATTTCGAAGGCACTAAACCTCAAGTTGTGAATGGACAAAGACTCAAACATTATATGGCAGGTGATCCAATCAATGTGGATGTAAACATGATATATATAAGAACTCATGAAGAGCATGTTGCAGCCCAGTTTCAGACTCTGGCAGGAGCAGAATAAGAAAAAGTATGTATTACGGTAAGGAAACATCACGAACTTCAATAAAAGTTTACTTTTCAAAGTTTTTGTAAAATTAGGAAAATTCCAAGCCCGAGTGGAGCCGGAGAGGAACTCCAGGGGGCACAGGAGGCCTCCTGGCGCGCCCCCCTCCTGGCCGCGCCAGGCACCCTCCTGGGTGCCCTGGACTCCGACTCCACCTAGGCTTGAAACCTTCCTTCTGTTGCGGAAATTTTTGCTATATATTGGCCCGGATAGTCCCGGTACCGTATCTCTCGATTTCGCATGTTTTCTTTCTCGGTCTGTTTCTGCCAGGGTGAAAAGCTGTTGCTAGAGATGTCTTCTTGTGGCTCAAGCGGAGAGGACTTCTTGGGATGGCGTCTACGTCAAGTTCAGAAGGATCTTAACCAAGGGAAGCACGTTGATTGGGCTACCGAGGAAGAAATTTCCGCAAGACAAGCGGAGATGGAGCGCTCCGTGAGAGACGAAGTCAAGATTATCACTGCCCAACAACAAGGAGGTCCAAGAAATCCCATCATGGTGGGATCTTTCCAACCTCAATATGATGTTTCTCTTAACCTTTCAGGCCCCTCCACTTCACTTAAAGATCAACGCATGCTTTCCACCATCTCCGAGGCCTACCGCATCACCAACCAACTCATTGAAGATTTCCGTGTACTCAAAATACAAGTGGAAGTCTTGGAGTTAGAGAACCAAACCCTTCGCCGTGTCATCAGGGATCTGAAGAAACAACCACAACAAGAATGAGGAGTAAATCTCCTCGGGTAATGGCATCCCCTTAGCTTGTTCCAAGCTTGGGGGAGTGCCGGGTATCTTTATCTTTATCTTTTTCTTTAGGAGTCAAGTAGAGTCGTATCATGTCTAGGAAAGTTACTTTATGAAATAGGTGTTGCTTTGAGGTCTATCACTCCTTTTGTGGAGAGCTTTGTATCCGTGAGTGTGGGTTCGTCTATGAAGGAATATTAATGAGAAGTCTATTGGTTTCTTCGCTGCACTCGGTATTCTATTCACGCAATCGACATTATGAGCTGATTCTTATGGGGAGTATTGACCTTATATCAGGTATGGCTTCGAAAACTTTATTTAAATCTTGGCAAGTATAGCTTTGGTCATAACAAGAAGCATGTTTTTCTCAAAGTAGCGACATAGCCAAAACCTTTGTGTTATTATGCTTGAATTGTTATGTTGACAAGGAAGACAACTTGAAGTTTCATGCTAGTTTTAATGTTTATGCTTTATGTTGCTTGCATCTAAGTTTTCATCGATTGTCTGGTCTCTCAAAGCCTTGCTAGCCAAAACTCTGTACTAAGCGGAATTCTGCTTGTACTTCCATACCCTGAAACCAACATCTTCCATTTGAGTCCACCATACCTTCCTATTTGTGGTATTCCACTACCACTCCTAAAGTATATAATTTGTGTGCTATCTCTAGATGTTCAAAATATTCTGTTTTGTGCCATTGATTCAGCTCATGAGGAAGCGGTGGGTAACCCATGATCTTCTTAATTTGGACAAGTTTTATCTTGGGATTGCATGCCTAATCTGCAAACCCCTAATGCGAGAAGGGACTGGCATGAGTGCCCAGCTCGTAAAAGATAAATACTAACACACCAGTTCCTTCGCCCATTTATGAGTGATAAACAAAGGAATTTAAGGGGATGTGATCGTCCCCACATGGGAGCCGTTCCTCGAAACTTGTACAAATCATGAAGTGAGTGAGTTATCCATCAATAGTTGTTGACGGATCATGCACCTCCCAAAAGCCTGTTTTTTATTCTGTTTGATCTAGAGATGGCACATGAGTTTTCCCTGCTTACCCTTTTGCACGGGGTTTATCCTTTATTTTGTGCTGAGTCAGTCCTTCCTACTTCCTTCCTTCTTGAGAGAGAACAGACATTTGATGTTAATAAAGATTCTTGCATACAAAGCTGCATTGAAAGTTATCATGTTACATCTTTGTTGACATTATCTTTTGATAAGTGAGTTGTTTACAAAAGCTTGCTTAGTAAACATCTTCCTTTGTGTTAACATGTGCACTTCTTGAGTGATAACATGTTCTTTCCAAAGCTTCAACTGGTTCCTTTATAAGTGAAAGAGCAAAAGTAAAAGTTATTAGTTGTTCCTTGACCAAGGCTATGTTTTCCATGATTTGATGAGTTTTCCAGGTCCTACTTTGTTATAATTGTTACTACTTTCTCATAAGGACCTTATGAGTTGAGGTTGCTATTGAGGATGCTTCAGTTTGGTGAGAAATCTTGATGCTTCTTGTCCGTATTCTTTTATCGACACTTCACTCTCTAAACTTGTGGACAGGTTACCGAGCTCAGTAATCGCTTGGGGACAAGCGATGTCTAAGCTTGGGGGAGTTGATACGTCCAAAAAGCATCACTATTTTATATCGTAATTTCATCATATTCATTGATATATTCCACTTTAAAGTATTGTTCTTATGTTGTTTTGGCTTGTTTTACACAGTTTACAACTTTCCGATGCCGAAGCAGCAGAACCAGGGTTCAGCGGTGAAAAGTGGACGCCAAGTTGCTGAATCAGATCAAGTCCAAATGCGATGAAAATTTACGGGGGTCGTTTTTATGGGAATTGACTGGGGAGCACCGAAGAAGGAGGTGAGGGGACCCACCAGGCAGCCAGAAGGGTGCCTGGCTCGGCCCCCCTCCTGGCCGCGCCAGGCACCCTCCTGGATGGCTGGTGGCCCCCCTCGGTGCCCCCTCTCGCCTATAAGACCCCCTGGGTGAAAACCCTAAAAAAAGAGGAGTTTCCGTGTTTTGCCGCCGCCACGGGGCAGAAACCTACAAAGAAGAAAAGCCATCTCCGGTGGGCAGATTCCGCTGGGGAGATCACCTCCCGGAAGGGGAGATCGTCGCCATCATCATCATCATCATCATCATCATCATCATCATCATCGTCACGGGCATCATCGAGATCATCATCAACATCATCCCCAACATCAACACCATCTCCATCACCATCCCATTTCATCTCACAATTGCAACTTGTGTTGTAATCCGTACTATCTATCCTCTCTACTCTGTTGGTGTTGATTACTACTTTGTGGTGAATGCTATTGAGTTTTGTTGGAGAAATATCATTGTGTCTAGATTGTTTGCCACCGATCTATCACCTCTGACCATGATCTCTTTTATATCTTGTGAGTAGTTACTTTAGTTCTTGAGAACATGGGAGAATTCTAGTTGTTAGTAGTCATATGATGTTGAAGTATTATGTGTTGTTTGATACTTAAGTTGTGTTGTTATTTCTCTAGTGGTGTTATGTGAGTCGAACACTTAAAACTTCACCTTTCATGGGCCTAGAGGAGTACATTGTGCATAAAGGATGCTTATGGTGGGTTGCCGGAGTGACAGAAATCTGAACCCCAGTTCGCACACTTTTGCACAAGGGAGTTATGGATCCTTGATCGTAATGCTGTGGTTAGGCTTATGCCTTAATTACTACCTTGTATTTGCGGATGCTTGCAAGGTGTGTAATCATAAGAGTACACTTATCTTAGTCTAGAAGGTGTACTAGCATTGATCCACCCACCGACACTTATCAACACAATACATATTACTTGGCGGAGTATGGTGAAAGTAACTTGGCTATCTCTCCCGTGTGTTCTCGAGAACGCTTTAGCTTTTCTAAGTTTAGTTCCTAGGCTTATCCTTGTGAAAGGATTGGGCCACTTGCTACTCCTTAGTTACCCTGTTACTTTGCTTGTCTTTTACTTTTCTGTTGCTTAAACGAAAAACCCCTAAATATTTACCTTTGAGTGTGTGCAGCCTTTCCTTATCCAGTGTCACTTATCAACACCTTCTACTCCTCGTTGGGATCAACATCCTTATTTATCGAAAAGCTACAATTGATCCCCTAGACTTGTGGGTTATCAAGAATCGTTTATTGGCGCGGTTAACAGGGAAGGCAATCCCACTAAACCTATTAACTTCACCGCCATCAGATCCGATCCAAGGTGGCCGGTGCACCTCCAATCGCCGGCCATGGCGGCATCTAGCGCCCCACGGATGTCCACGGCCTCGACGATGTCTCCCCAGCCGCTGCCTCGGCGTGGAGCAACCGGCGGTCACCGAGCCCAGGCGAGACATCCACCTACAGATCCGGCCGCGACGACCATGGATGCAGCAGCAAAAAGGCGGGTGCTCTGTTGGGTGCTTATAGGCAGGCGGAATCCCCAAATCAAATCCATCCTGTTTGGTCTGCCTTGTTGGGTGCTCGCTCGTTGTCCACGGGGTTGGTTGGTTCCATTGCTCTATTTCTTTCGCTTCCTCCCAGCCATGGATTTGTTCTTCACTTTTGCTCTCTTATTTCTTCTCAACGGTTTCTATCTCATTCTTGTTCTTGGCTTCTTGCAGCTTCAATTCAACGATCTAGCGGAGGGATTCCGGCGGAGGATTCAACCGGCTCAGGGATCTCCTTAGCCTCCTCCTTGATCGGTCGGTAGGTGGGAGAGGTGGGCGGATCCAGCCGCAGCAGCAGCCATGATGATGGTCGACACGGTCAGCGCCAACACCTCCTTCATCGCGTACTTGCAGTGCACCGGCAAGCCATGCGGTTCAGCGTGTGTGTTCGTGAAGTTGAGGCGTGATGAGGTTTACCGTTTATTTTTGTTTTGTGCGGCTCTAGTGCAGTACGTCTCAAGCGGTTCCCATTCCAGTGCAGATTTGAGATGGATTTTTATGCTATCTTGGTGCAGTTCTCTTCTCATTTTGAGTATGTGTTTTTTCTTTTAATTTTGTGGTGCGTTGTGCAGTTTGGATGGACTGTAAAAAGTGTAATTCTTGTAGTGCATGTAATTCTTGTAAAAAATGTTTTTGTGGTTCGCTTTAGTGTGCATTGTACATATTCTAAAATCGCTTCGGAGCGTTTCAGTGTTAATTGTTTCAATAGTGGTTCTCTCTATAATTAATTGATGTTGTTTGTTAATTTTTATTATGTGGTTTAGATGCATGTACAAAAAATATTTTTTTAGATAAAAAGGTTAAAAGTCAGAAGAAAAAAACAGGTGCAGTCTTCGGGATGGAGTTCCTTGTATGTGGTTCGCTGCATATATATGTCAAAACAAAGATAAAAAAAACCGTGCAGTTCGCTTCGCCCTATGGTGCGTTTACTTCCTTCGAAACGAACGACAAAGTTTTGATAAATGAATCAAAAAACGCATGTAGTGCTTTCTGTCGATAAATGCGGTGCGGTTGCTCGGCTGATGGACTTCAGTGCATTTCCGTTTGGCGATAATGTAGTGCACTTGTCAGTCGGATGCAAATCACATGCAGTTCACTTCGTCGATTCCCCGTTTGCGAAAAAACAGAGTTCCGCGTTTTAGTAAAATTGATATAACTTTTAAACCGTAAGAAATTAGACAAAGTGTTCATATATAAATGGAGTGCCTCGACGATATCATTCCAACTTTGTATCAATTGCATCAATCGGACAAGTGCATCAAAAGTTTTTACGCAAAAACTCTCCGCTGCCCACATGAGTGCAACAACACCATTTTTCAAATTACTTTAAAAATGCAAAGAATCTCTAAAAGTGTACAACATATGCATTAATATCCTACTGCATACGAATCCAACGGTGTATCATACGCATCGTTCAGACAAGCGGTTAAAAAGTTCTACTCTCTACAAGATCCACCGGCGAAAAACAGAGTTTGCACGTTTTAGTTGCAACAATTTTTTTCTTAAACCGTACCAAATTAGACAAAGTGTTCTACACATGGACGGAGCGCCCGATCGATATCTTTCTAACCGTTTATCATTTGCATCATTCTGATAAACAGTTTGAGAGAAATCGCGAAAATACTCCCGCTCTGAAAGTGGGCCAACGCACTGTTTTCAAAACTGCTCTTAATCCTGAAGAATCGGGGGAAGTGTTCAACATACAAAAGTTGCTCCATTTCCATACGAATCCAACGGTTTATCATACGCTCAATTCCGATAAACAGTTAAAAAGTTACAACAAAACAGTGATGTTGTTCATTTTTACCCGAGCTGCAGGGTTTTTAAGTCAGCAATGTGGTCCCCTTAGTGTTTCGATGCAGTGCGAAAGTGTTTACATAATAGTTATTCTGGTAACATTAGAAGAATATATATATATATATATATATATATATATGTATGTATTGTACGACATCATGAAATGAAAAAATAGTCATGGGTATATATACCTAACAATGATTAAAAATTATTTATAGGTATATGTGTACTCATCGTATTTATCCATAACGAAATACCCCATGAAATATATGCGTAGATGTAGTAAGGTGCCCATGCACCTTGGTGTCCCAAATAATTTACCTTTATATATATATGTATATATATATCAGAATACTATTATGTTACAATCGGTCCTATAAGGGCGGAGATGTTCGAACAGGTACGCGCAACATAGTTCCCCTTGCGGCACCTTCCCCTCCTAAACCTACCTTCTACCGCCGCCCTGCCTCCCGCCTTGTCCACTATCCCTCCGCCTCCAGCCGCGGCCGCCGCCCCGCATCACATCCCACCTGGCCGTCGCGCGACTCCCTCACCCCCGGCCACCGCACGGCTCCCTCACCCCCGACCGCCGCGCGCTTTCCTTCCCCCACGGTCGCTGAGCCCTTCCCTTCCCCCCACGGCCGTCGTGCGCCTCCCACCCCCCGGCGGCCGCGCGCTTCCCTTCCCCCACCCCACCTTCTACCCCGACCTCAGCCTCTACTCCGCCCCGTATTCTTCCCCGGCTTCCACCACCGCCCCGCGGCAACGCGTCCTACTGCAGATCACAGCAGGCAAGATGGACTGATACCCCGACGCCCTTCGTCTCCATCTCTGGTCGGCCGCCCAAATGTGCAGGCATCAGGCCGCGTTCTGAAATTGGGATAGTTCAAACTCTTGTTGCCAGCCCTCCTCCCTGCCACGGGGCACCGCTGATACGTCTCAAACGTATCTACTTTTCCAAACACTTCTGCTATTGTTTTGGCGTCATTCTTGCATAATTTGGACGAAACTAACCCGGACTGACGCTGTTTTCAGCAGAGCTACCCGTGCTGTTTTCTTTTGTGCAAGTTTCTGGATATTTAGGTACGCTGGAAAAATCCAAAAAATTATATAAAAAATCAGCGTTCTCTAAGCTTCGACGATGTCAAAGGGGGTGCCACAGAGCAGCCAGGGGGCACCCAGAAGGGTGTGGGGCGCGGCCCAACCCTTGGCCGCGCCACCTGCCCTCCTGGGTGGGTCCCACACCCCCTGGTGCCCTACCTTGGCCATATTTATTCCCTCGGCGAGGAAACTCCGAAACAGAAGTCGCTTTTCCAATCTACATCGCGGAGCCTCCGCCACCCTCTGTTCTTCTCCGGGAGAGCTAATTTGGAGGCTGCTTTGGCCTCCGGTGAGGGGAAATCATCGCCATCGTCATCATCATCGCCTCTCCATCACCCCTTCATGACTTCTTCTCTCATGTGTGAGTAATTCCCTGCTTTAGGCAAAGGGGATGGTAGGGATTGGATGAGTTAGATCATGTAATAGTTCATCAGATTGTTGGGGGCATGTTGCCTATCATCTACTTGGTGTATATCATCTTTGTTACGATTTTTTGCTCTTAATGCTTGTCACTTTGGACCCGAGTGCCATGATTTCAGATCTGATCACCCTTTTGTTTCTTGAGTTTGAGGTGTTCTTGATCCTATCCATGAATTGAATGCACCTATTATAGTCCGGAACCGGTGATACCAATGGTGACAGCTTGGGACACCAAAGGGGATGGACTATAATTTGAGGATTCCGTGTATCCATGAAGTGTTAATGCTTTGTTCCGGTGCACTTTGACAGGAGTACATTAATCTCCCTAACTTCCTTTTGGCCCCGTTCGTAGCGGGAGGTTAGGACAAAAGAAGTTGTGCAAAGTTCTTATTGCAAGCACGTACAACTACCTTGGGATACATGCCTGATGTTTGTTATTTTCCTAGATGATCCTTTCTTTTCTGTGAGCCTTGCCCGTGTTAGAATCTATTACATGTTTGTTCTCATCCAAGCAGCGCCCAACCATCCATCTCCCTATCCTACAATATTTCTTTCCGCTGGTTATTAGTTGTTTACTTTCGCTGTTTTACTTTTGCTGTTTCACCACCACTTTCACCACTATTATCACCCACACTACCACTACCATATTATCGTTGCTACTAATACTTTTGTGCAAGCAAGTGTTTATTTCAGGTGCGGTTGAACTGACAACTCAATTGTCAAAGCCTGTACGTATTATTTGTGTCCCCAAGTGTCGAATCAATAAATTGGGTTATCTTGCCCGCGAAGACTATCTCGATCCCCTACAGTTGAGGGTTATTAAGTACTGTTTTCTGGCGCTGTTGCCGGGGACCATAGCTTTATTTACAGGTCTACTTGAAGTATCCTGCCTGCTGCACGTTATCCACTATTGGTAAGAAAGGAGACCCCAAGGTTCCGATCTTACCATCCCGTAGGAGACGAGGTACTACTCTTAGCACTAGTGCTAAACTTGATTCACCTTCAGTTATGAGTAAGTTTGATTCACCTCAGTTACATCCTACTTCTGCTGAGTCTGGCAATATGTCAGACGCTTTTGATGATGCTTCTACTACCTTTGAGACTACTGGTTCACTTGGTTCTTTTATTGAAGAACATATTGTTGCTACTGCCCGATTCTCGGGAGTTGAAATTCCTGTTACCAAAACCCCTATTGGAAAAATTCATGATTTTTCTGGCCTTAAGGAGAAACTCCTTGAGGATGATTATATTATACTTGATGATGATTTATGCAGGGAGCTTAATGAATGTGTTGATTCCGACTCTGCTGTTATAAAGAAGTTTCTAGCAAAGCACTCCTTGAAGAACAAGTTTACTCCTGATCCTACTTTTGCTACGTCTCCTATATGCATCACTGATCCTGATTATGATTTCTCTGTTGACCTTTCACTTATATCCATAGTTGAAGCTGATCCCTTTTATGGAAGAGAAAATGATGATGCTATCGAGCACCTGACCAAACTCACTGAGTTGGGTAGCTTGTTTACTACTGATGAAAGGATCCGTAACTTTTATGTGACCAAGCTTCTTCCTTTTTCCTTGAAAGGAGATGCTAGAGCATGGTACGATGCACTACCATGTGGTTCAATTCGAAGTCCTCAAGATATGGCTATATCTTTCGTTGATAAGTATTTTCCTGCTCATATGCAATGATGAGGACATGGCTACCATAGTTACAGCCACAACCCCTGCTAATATACCTACTGGACCAATTACTAGATATCGTGCACACCAATTAAATTATCAGGTACTTTCGCTTCTTGGTAATGTTTCTAATGTTCATGTGAATATGATGCTGCCTAACGTCGATATATTTCTGTTGCTGACAAATGAAGGACCTAGCATGGACAAGAAGGATGAGCATTGGAGCATGTTCAAGCATGAAAATGACGATGACATAATTATCATGGATATGACCATTAATTCCTCTATATTTGATCAAGAAATGAAGTCAATACAAAGGGGCATGATTGTGTGCTGTACAAGAAGTTATTTCACGTCACTTTTGGCCCAAGAGAAGATAGAGACCAAGTCTTTCACGTCATGGACTCAGATTCGGACTGCAGAGATATACCCAACTTCAAACAGCCGCCGTTTCTACATACGAACTCCAAATTGGGTGATTCTTTTTTCTGGTGATAGCTTATCTCGTCTAGTTTCCAACGCAATTGGTTTCACCTTCAAATTCCTTCGGAGAGTGGAGATATTGTGAAAACGGTGCGACCCAGCAGCAGAATCCGAATCAAAGTCCAACTCAATAGGTGTTGCATCACCTCCACATGGGCCCAAGTGCCTTGTACGACCTAGGTTTAGTTTTAGGACTCCTTGGGACGTCCTTCCACCCCCTTGGCCTCCACCCTTTAGTCCTATATAAGTAGATCAACCCCTAGGGTTTTTCTTTGGATTTCTTTTAGTTAAAAAGACTGCTTAGCTAATTGCTGCATCTTCGTGTATTCGGTTTGTGTCCAACGACCAGATCAAGACCGCTTTCGGAATCCCAACTTTATTCATACTTCAACTACATATTCGCAATATTCAGATTGCTTTATCATAGTTCTTGCTTGTTCTTCGATTGCTTGCAGGCACTAGACCTTCGTGGTCAGGTTGATCGTGCTCCGACGTGGTCAATAACCTCCGGAGATTGGTTTAGCGATTGCTAAGGCGCGACGTTGTTGCACGTTCGTAGTCGGATCGTCAGAGTCGTCTCCACCAAATCGATAGTTATCTCTCATCGAAAGATCGGGACACCCCGCCTCTATCAAGTGGTATCAGTTTTCAGGTTGCTCGGTGAGAATTCCACATCCATATATTAGATCTGTTTTTTTATCACCTATCATCCACACAAAAAGCCATAAAAATAGGATTAGATCATCATATCCAAACCAATCTGAGACTTCGCAATTTTCTTTTCGGTGCCTTTCTTTATTGAATTATCGGTTGCATCGTCATGTTCAGTTGCTGGTCTTAGTATCTAGTCCTTTAGAGTTTCGAGTTCTGTTCACGTTAGTCACCGCCGCCGCTGCACCATCATCCCATCCGCTGCCTACTTCTACCATCTACCATAGAAAAAGAGAGAAAAAAGAGTTGAAAAAAGAGAGAAAAAAAAAGAAAAAGGAAAAAAATAAAGAAAAAAGGAAAAAAGAGAAAAAAAAAGAAAAATTTCGGATCTATCTCTAGTTGAACTCGTATTTGAAATCTCGTCGGAATCAGTTTTGAGCAGTGTCCACTAAAACGGGCATAACTTTGTCATCCGAAGTCCATTTTGGCTCCACGAGTACTCAAATTAAAGATATTTCCGAGCCGCTTCTAAATAGTTCTGGAGCTAGTGTGTTATTTGAAAGTACAGATCGGCTTCTAAGACGGACTTTTTGACCTCTAAAGTTTCCGAACACAGTTTTTGTCAGATTTCGGGCTGATTCTCAATTTTTTTGACACCTCATCCGAACTCTAAATTGAGTGATTCTTATTGCGTCGGAAAGCTTAAGTCAGTGCCCTATTGGAGGAAAAATATCAAAAAATTAGCAAATATATTTCAGAGGAAAGTTGTAGCGAGAATATTGGTGTATCTTGATTTGGAGCCTATTTTCACCATTATCTTTGCTCTGTTGATGATCTTCACTTATATCTTGCTATTCAGAGCTACTTCATATCATTCATTGTTGCTAGTTGTGCTACGCCGTGACAACATTAGTGTTCTAGGCTCGCGTCTCTAGTCCGGTCTAGACTAGGACCAGCACAGTATCGTCGTTGAGCGTTAATTCAATTTTGCATCTCTGAATTGATTATTGCTGATAATTTTGCCACCATATTAAAGCCTTCCAAGCTCCACATATTTCTACATCGTGTATACATGCGTTCACCTGGCAATCGCTCTACTTAATCTTTGGAGTTCTTGGACACCGTTGGTTGCCGATCACCACCTGCTGCATGGTAAGAACTAGTAAGACATTGATATTTGCTATCCTGTGAGCGTTTTACCACCACATCCTAGTAGTTCATAGGGACATATACTTGTGATTTGTTTCTTGTTTTCTACTAATCATGGCAGGTTCTAGAGTTAGATCTTCTTGGGCGGCAGCTATAGTTGGAGATTTGCCACCACCTACAACTACACAACAGTCACTGGAAATGCTAAACACACATAAGCATGCACATGATCAGGTTATTGTTTCTATACCACACTTTCATGGACGTCTAAGACCTGATTTATACATTGAGTGGGAGTTTGAAATAAATGATTTATTTGTTTCCCATAATTTTCTTGAGCATAAGAAAGTAAAAACTGCAATTAGTGCTTTCAAAGATTTTGCTTCTATTTGGTGGAATGAATATTGTAGTTTATATCCTGATTATATACCTAATACTTGGAATGATCTCAAATTTGCTATGCGATATAGATTCGTTCCCTCTTATTATACTCGTGACAAGGTTAGGAAATTATCAAATTTAAAACAAGGTACTAAAACTGTTTCAGAATATTATGATGCTTTAGAAACTACATTCTTGCATTCTCTTTTAGAGGAAAGTGAAGAATATTTCATGGACATATTTTGGCAAGGTTTAAACCGTGACATTCAGGATATCCTAATTCATGAAAAGTGTTATCCTATGGATCGTTTGTTTCGTCTTTCTTGTAAAGCTGAACAGGAAATCGACAGACGTGTTGCCCAGAAGACGAACAAGCGGAATGTGCAAATACCACAAGTTGAGAAGGTTGTTCCTTCAACCACTATGAGCACTACCATAACCACATCAATTGTCGTAAGCACTCCTCCAATATCTGATCTATCATCACAAAAAGGTAATGACAAAAGTATGGATCTTTCCCCTCCACATGAGAACCTTGCTGATTTAAAAGCAACATGTGTTGAGCTATCCAGTAGTTTCATCACACAACCAATTTTCGAGAATGTCATAACTTCACATGAAGATGTTGCTTGCCTAATAGACTTTAATACATCATGTCTTGAGTTACCTGTTGATTTGAGCACACCATCTATTTTGGATAATCATGTTACTATTATGAAACTGTCAACTCTTAATCATTTTGATATGACCTCTAATCTTGGTGATGATTCTGCGTCGAATGACTTGTTGCATGACTACTTAGTTAAGCCTGTTGTAGCATGCCCTTCGAAAAACATTAATGTTTCTTCACCGGTATTGGGATGGTTTAATGATGAGCATTGTACATATTTAGATATGAATAAGAGCTTCACTTATATATGCAAACTAAGTTGCAATACTTTCATGTCGTTTATGTATTGTGATGATCATATATGTTTATATTTCACGACATACGAAAGTTACTCATATATACATGTGTTACATGTCCAAAAACTAAGGGAAGTAAGAATGGATGACATATATATATACAACATGTACACCTTGTCTCTTTTGTTAGCCACATTTCAGATTAAGAAACGCCGGGGACGGCTTTATTTTCAAGAAGGGGAGGATGATGAGGACATGGCTACCATAGTTACAGCCACAACCCCTGCTAATATACCTACTGGACCAATTACTAGATATCGTGCACACCAATTAAATTATCAGGTACTTTCGCTTCTTGGTAATGTTTCTAATGTTCATGTGAATATGATGCTGCCTAACGTCGATATATTTCTGTTGCTGACAAATGAAGGACCTAGCATGGACAAGAAGGATGAGCATTGGAGCATGTTCAAGCATGAAAATGACGATGACATAATTATCATGGATATGACCATTAATTCCTCTATATTTGATCAAGAAATGAAGTCAATACAAAGGGGCATGATTGTGTGCTGTACAAGAAGTTATTTCACGTCACTTTTGGCCCAAGAGAAGATAGAGACCAAGTCTTTCACGTCATGGACTCAGATTCGGACTGCAGAGATATACCCAACTTCAAACAGCCGCCGTTTCTACATACGAACTCCAAATTGGGTGATTCTTTTTTCTGGTGATAGCTTATCTCGTCTAGTTTCCAACGCAATTGGTTTCACCTTCAAATTCCTTCGGAGAGTGGAGATATTGCGAAAACGGTGCGACCCAGCAGCAGAATCCGAATCAAAGTCCAACTCAATAGGTGTTGCATCACCTCCACATGGGCCCAAGTGCCTTGTACGACCTAGGTTTAGTTTTAGGACTCCTTGGGACGTCCTTCCACCCCCTTGGCCTCCACCCTTTAGTCCTATATAAGTAGATCAACCCCTAGGGTTTTTCTTTGGATTTCTTTTAGTTAAAAAGACTGCTTAGCTAATTGCTGCATCTTCGTGTATTCGGTTTGTGTCCAACGACCAGATCAAGACCGCTTTCGGAATCCCAACTTTATTCATACTTCAACTACATATTCGCAATATTCAGATTGCTTTATCATAGTTCTTGCTTGTTCTTCGATTGCTTGCAGGCACTAGACCTTCGTGGTCAGGTTGATCGTGCTCCGACGTGGTCAATAACCTCCGGAGATTGGTTTAGCGATTGCTAAGGCGCGACGTTGTTGCACGTTCGTAGTCGGATCGTCAGAGTCGTCTCCACCAAATCGATAGTTATCTCTCATCGAAAGATCGGGACACCCCGCCTCTATCATGCAACATGCTGCTTTACAAAGAATTTATAACTTTAAACAGTTGCAGGATGAGCATCTCCCTAAATCTTGGGGGAGATTTTGCAGTTTGCTGAAGGCTAGACCAGGACATGAGATCCCTAAGAACGAATTACTTGATATATTTTATGCTGGTCTAACCGATAAATCTAAATCCTATGTAGATAATTGTGCTGGTTGTGTTTTCAGGCAAAGAACACCGGACGATGCAGAAGAATTGATGGGCAAGATTGCCAAAAACCACGAAGATTGGTCCGTTCCTGAACCACCTCCACCACCAAAGAAGAGGTGCATGCTTGTCCTAAGCCCCGAAGATATGCAAGAAGGGAAGAAGTCTATAAAAGAGAAAGGTATTAAAGCTAAATACGTGAAGAATCTACCTCCAGTTGAGAAGCTGTGTGAGCCTACCACTCACCCACCTATGGTAGAGGTACACTCTCTTTTAGATTTCAATCCAAGTGACATTCCTAAAGGTAAGCCTCCTAACCAATGTTTAGATGAGCTTGATAATTTTATTATGAAGCAAAGTCACTTTAATGAAAAGATACAAGGTCGGTTGCATGATAATACTCTTGCTATCAAAAGTTTGCTTGATGTTCTAGGAAGAACAGTTAATGATGTTAAATGTCTTGCGAAGCATTTTCATATGGTTCAAACTCAGCTTGAACAAATTTCTAATGTGCAAAAAGATTTGCTTGCGAACAATGCCAAACAAGACAATTTACAGGCCTATGGTATAAAAAGACCCGGGGTGGAACACACACCCAGGACCCTCTCTACCCAGAGGGGCACCCGAAGAGGATCGAGCAAGATTCTCAAGTGCAGGAAGAAGAAATTTTTAGCTCTCCAAAGAAGAAAAAGAAACAGAAGGAAGCTGACAATGCCAATGATCCTATAGAAGAATAAGAACATGCTGTTGAACAACATATCTACCTCCGATGATGAGACTGAAGACGGTGCTGAACCCGAAAAAGATGCTGAAAAGAATGATCCACCTGAGGTTCGAGAAGAAGAAGCACCTGATAAGCGCAAGAAGTACACTAGAGAATACTTCCTTGCAAGGAGACACGGAAAGGAACGAGAACCATGGGTATAGAAATCCATGCCCTTTCCAGGTAAGTCTGTCAAAACCAAAGAAGAAGAGCACTACAACAAGTTTTGTGAGTGGATGAAACCTCTTTTTCTTCAAAGTCCTTTGACTGATGCTATTAAGTTACCTCCTTACTCCAAATATATGAAAGATATTGTTACTAATAAAAGAAAGGTTCCTAATGAATCAATATCTACTATGCTTTCTAACTACTCTTTCAGTGGCAAGATTCATGAGAAGCTCAGTGATCCAGGTATATCCACCATTCCTTGCTCCATAAAGAATAATTATGTTAGAACTGCCTTATGTGATTTGGTGCAGGAGTGAGTGTTATGCCCTTTTCTCTCTACAAAAGGCTTTGTTTCGGTATTTGTGATGATGTTCCTGTTGAAGTTGCCAATTGCTTAATACTTACTGATTTTGTTGTGCTTGACATGCCCGAGGATGGGAGCATGTCCATTATTCTCGGTAGACCTTTTCTTACACCCGCAGGTGCCATTATTGATTGCAATAAAGGGAAGGTTACCTTCAACGTGAATGACAAAGAACACACGGTGTATTTTCCAAAAAAGATCGACAAAATGCATGACCTTAACTCCATTGAGAATATCGAGACCGTGAGGATTGGAGAATGGGATTGTCCACTACATGTATACCACAAATACAAAACAATTATGGTAGGGACAATGTCGATCAAAGTGAGAGTGCAATGATCGCTTCATAAGAGGCGAGACTTTCTTCTCTATATATCGTCAGTTTGTTGGTAAGACTTGATCAACCTTTCTAACTAGCATGTTTTATATAGGTAAAAAGCTAAGCTTGTTATGTTTTCATTTCCTTTATCTTTTATTCTCCTTGCTGTACCCAAAGTTTTTTGTTTAAAGCTTCACTTGTTCTAACTTTTTCCCCAAGTTCACGAAAGTTTTTTGCAGCTTTTTGAACTTTGAAAAATTCTCTACAGTGAAGTTGCCCAGAAAATTCCAGAAAATTCAAAATAAAAATTTCCAGGTAAAAATCCATCGGGGAGCACCTGAGGCTGACCAGGGGGGTCCACCCCTGGCCCAGGAGGACAGGTGGCACGACGCAGCCCCTGGCCGCGCCACACACCCTCCTGGGGCCCACAGGCACCCCCTACTGGCATCTCTTTTTCCACTCTCTCCCTTTCTCCCCTAAAACTCGTGTTCTTGCTCTGGTTTCGTGTTCTTGCTGTTCTTGAGCACGGAACTTCGATATCCCTCTACAACCACTCGTTTGAGCTGAAATTTGGAACAAATACTCCTTGGTATGTGACTCCCTCACCCCTCCAATTAGTTTTCTAGTTGGTGGCTTCATTAGTGAGTATTTAGTAGTTCTTGGTGTTGTTTAGTTGAGCTTAAAGGTTTGTGTAGAAATTTATTTTCCAAGTTTTGTTGCTAGTTTGAGCCTTGGTAAAGTAAGTAGAATGTTTTGCCCAAACTAGTTTTTCTTAAACCTTCATTTTTGTGATTTGTCAAAAAATTCTGAAATAGATAGGCTAGGAAGATGGCTTGGGAAGAATAAACCCAAGCGCTCTAGCCGTGTTACATGGTCCACAGCTTCACCTTCGGCTACGAGGCTGAGCTACAATGAAGGAATCGTACCCTTGGAGTTGTTGGATGCATCACCCGCAAAGGCCATGGCATTTCCATGCAGAGATTTCATGGCGGATGCCGGCATACATGAGGAGTTCGACGCCCTGTGTGCCAGAGCAGGTTTGACACGGCTGGTGACGAGCCGTGTGCCACAATATGAAACGCTCACTTCTATATTTATTAACAGTTTCAGATTCTATCCTGAAAGTGATGTTGTTGTATTTCAGATTTATGAAAGGTTACTAACCATGTCTATGAGTACCTTTTGTGAAGCTTTAGGTTTTCTAGACAGAGGAGAGAAGAGGAGGAAAAATTCTCAAACTACTGCACTCAAGACCCTTCTCGACTCGTTGTGCAACACTAAAGTGAGGAACACTAACCGTCAGAAGATCTCCAACATTTTTTTCCTCATCTCAGGTATTTCGCGTATTATATTGCTAGAGGGGTGTTGGCTCGAGACAACACGAGCATCACTTCTTCGCATGATACTGCTATCGTGGCGAACGCCCTCTCAGGGAATCACAAGTATCATGTGGGCACACTGATTGCTAGACGCCTTGCTGCTAATAGCAACAAGGGGGATCTCTTTGGTGGCGTCTATACCACACTTATTTTGCAGTTTCTCGAAGGAGAACCGCGCCCAGATGATACAGTATTTCCTTTTGTTAGTCTTGATTTAGTTGCCATGAAGAAGCATTTCTTTGTTACTAGGGACTCTGACCGATATGCACTTGATTATATTTTGCGGTTTGAGGGCGATGTGGAACGCATCATCCGTCTACCTGCACCACTTGTGTTTTTTTTCTCGCAGGAACGGATACCGGTTTTCAGATACCCAGTTTGATGAGATCATGGGGAGATACCAGTTTCATGACCCCACGGAGAGGGTTGCGCCAGATGAGGAGGAGCGCGAGGTGTATCCACCCGTCCAGGAGGAGACCGTCGCCCCATGGGACGGATGGTCTTCCTCTGGTTGGGATGAGGGACCTTCCTCATGGGAGGATCCGAGGACTTCAGTGTACACATCGGAGGGTTCATACAACCCTTGGACTTACCATTACCCCGGAGCAGGAGGCTCCTCGGGACCGCAGTAGACGAGCCCGACTTAGGCCAAAAGCCTAAGCTTTGGGGAGTACGTACTCTCCTCCCTTCCCATAATATCTTCCGTTTTGTTCGCTTTGATCGTTTTGAAGTCTTTGCCTGTTCTTCTTTGTTCTTTCATTTTGCAAAAACCCAAAAAGATTTGTCCTTTCTTTTTCTTTTAGCCTTTGAAACCCCCCAAAAAGTTTTTCTTTCTCTCTTTAGTTTGCTTTGTTTTCAGAATTCAGCTCCAGTCCGTGATGGCATTTGATTATATATTTCCGACGTTCGATTGTGCAAGTGACAAGGCAGTAATGACGAGGATCGACGGAAGGGATGCAACAAGGAAAGCCGGTATGAACTCTTTTTGTTTCTACTTTTGTACATATGCCTGTACTTATGCTTAGAGACTAGCTTGTAGCGACATAGTGCTATGTTTACAATGCTTTCCCAATGGTTCATGCTTTCTTTGTGGTTAGTCTCAAATAGCTAGAGTTCACAATGTGTTGCTTGAAATGATTGACATGCATTGCATTGTTCATGGTTTGGCATATTGAAGTGGTATTTCCCTTCGGAAAATTATTGGATCGACTTGGCACATGTTCACACATGTTAAGACTCAATAGTCTATTATGCCTTGATGACCTTTTTATTTTAGAATAGTTATATCACTTTCATGTCCGATTCAATGTTACTTTGTTGCTCTGCATGATTATGACAATTATTGCTCTCTAGTTGGTCGCTTCCCAGTCTTTTGCTAGCCTTCACTCGCACCAAGCAAAATTCTGCTTGTGCATCCAAACCCCTTTTCGAACCAGTTGTTCGATTTGAGTCCACCATACCTACCTATATGTAGTATTTACTGGCCACTCCTAACTTAGACTTTCTTGTACCATCTCGAAATTTATTCAAAAGCTTCCCTTTTGCAACCGTACAAGCTCATGGTGCATGCTTGTTATATTGTTAGTCTAAAATTCTTAGTTCTAGTCTCCTTGGAATATACAAGCCAAGTTCTATAGTGTGAAGGTCCTTCATAGCTATATGCATGAATGATAATCTCTATGGAGTACAAGATACAAGAGGGAGTACGAGTGTGGATCTCTCAAAAGGAATAGTAGTGTACCCCCTTCTCTCTTTTTATTTCTTTTTCTCTTTTTTCTATTTTTTTGTATTTTTTTGGTGGCCTCAATGGCTCTTTCTATTTCTCTCTCATTTGTCCTCTTTGGGATCTTTTGATTTTGTCCTCTTTGGGATCTTTTCCTCACTTTAGGGGCAACACTCTATATATTACAAGAAGTATAGAAGATCTTTCACACTTTACAAAAGTACTCAAATCATAAAGAAGATGTAACTATCATGAAGCATGCAAATGTATGCCTCTGCCAGGGTAGCAGGATATGCAATGATACTAGCGCGTCATGTGGCAATGATTAGGGCAAGGCCCAACTAGCATGCGACTCATCGATCAAGCAAGTAGCATGTATGACATGAAGATCAAGTCATGAGAAGGTGGATCTTGCATGGCAATGTATCTCGGAAAGGCTATGGAAATGCCTTGATAGGTAGGTATGGTGGCTGTTTTGAGGAAGGATATAAGGGGGTTTATGATGACAGAGCGTATCGTGCCAAGATTTCTGATGTACCGACGAAGGTGGACGCCAACTCTCAGAGTGAGAAGAAAGCAATGCACGACACATGAGAGGCTAGAAAAATATGGGAAGGTGGAAGTGTCAACATTCGAATACTCACATTAGTCCGAAGAACTCATGCACTTATTATCGGTAACTCTCAATCTAATAAGGAGGTTCACAAAGAGACAAGTACCCCGAGGAGGAGTGTATGGGGGTTTGGTTATCCTTGCGCATCCTCGACTCATGGTACGTGAGTGTACTCTAATATTCGATCCCTCCAAAGATTAGTGATCCATCTAGTAGCTAAAGTTCTCAACTAATTTTGTAAGTTTTGAAAACAAACATGGATTTCCAAAAATACGACATCTATCACTAATAGGCTAAAGCTCTTGACACCAAAAGTCCAAACATTACTCAAAGCAATACCTCAAAACTATTGCAAGTTACTACTACAAAAGAATAGCAACCTCAGTTACCTACTTCAAGTCAAGACACACAACTCAGTGCAACAGGCAAACTCTCTAAACAAGATAAACATGAAAACTGAAGAGAGTTCCAGCAATAAACTAAACAAAAGCTCTTAAAAAGATAAGAATGAAAACTAAGAGCTAGACTTGACAGCAGCTATGAAAAGATAAAGAACACACACAACAAAGATAAGCATGAAGAATCCTATGTTGTGTTCTAGATTTTTAAAGCGGAGCGTGTTTCTCTCCCACACAAAGAAATCTGGGTTCTAACTTGTTATGAACAGCAATCAAAGCTAAAGAAAACTAAAAGTAAAACCTAAGAGCGAGACGCTCCAAGCATAGCACATAACGCATGAAGTGATAAAAATATAGTGAAACGAGAGACGAACTGATAATTGTTGATGGATAAGGGGATGCACGGGGGCATCCCAAAGCTTAGACGCTTGAGTCTCCTTGAATATTTCTTGGGGATGCATGGGGGCATCCCCAAGCTTGAGCGCTTGACATTCCTGAATCTTCTTTCATCATCTTCCCTCGCACACTTGAAAACTCCCTTCATACATAACTCATCATAATCTGATTAGCGAGGTTAGCACCCATAATAAAATAATTTTCTCTCTACTGTAAATAAGGATATTCTTGAATAGCTACTGTTTTTGCAAATAAAAAGCAAGCTTAAGGTTTGCAAAACGAAGAAGAGGCAAAACAGGACATAATCTGTGAAAAAGAGACACGCAGGTAGTAAAGAATTTTTTAGGGATACTTATGCAACTCAAATCAAAAAACTCAAAACATACGAAAGTTTTGTAATTGTATATAACACGCTGTGTAAAAATTTCAGCTCAAAAAGAGGAACTGGGATTTTTCTGTGATTTTTCTCGTCACGAGGAAAGAATCTGTTTTCTGGACAGCATGTCACAACTTTCACTTCCCTTGTCATATGAGGCTATAATTGGCACAAAGCTTGAAAAGTAAAGATACAATGATGTTGCTACAGTAGTAACAATAATCAAGACCACTAAAAACAGAAGAAAAACAAAAAGGAAAACCTAAATACGTTGCGGCCTGCCTCCCGAAAGCGCTTCTTTAAAGCAATTAGCTAGGCTTAAGGCAAAAGAAGATGCTCACATAAGAATAATAATTTGGAGCAAAAGAGAGCATCAAGAAGAAAATATGAGACAAATTTAAGCCTAACCCACTTCCCATGCATAGGCATCTTGTAAGAAAATAAATCAAAGAAGCAAATAGAAACCAGCATAGGAAGGTGGAACAAGAACAACTTCAAAACTTTCAACATAAAGAGATGTGTTTTTGTAACATGGAAGTTTCTATAACCAAACTTTCCTCTCTCAAAGTAATTTTCAGTAGTATCATGAACAACATCAAGAATATAACTATCACATAAATCATATTGTTCATGACCTACAAGCACACGTGTATTGTTTTCAACACGATTTTTAGTATCATAAGATAAATGCAACCCATCACATTGAGCTTTGATAAGAGGAAAATTCTTCGGAGTTGCAGATTTCAAAAGGATAATAGGGACATCAAGTGTGGGTGCAATAGCAACAATTTCATGCTTGACGTAAGGAACTATAGCACGTTCATCTTCGCAAGCATAATCCATATTGGCATCATGGCCATCAACAAAGCAAGTATTAAGTTCATCAGAAAGGGAAGTATCAAGTGAGTCCTCGAAATCATGGGATTCCTCATCAAAGCAATCGTTAGCCTCTTCTAGGGAAGCAAAAAAATTTGTTTTAAAATCCTCAATATAAGAATTGGAAGTATAATTCTCGAAGCAATAAGCAAGAACTGCAAAATTTTCAGATTTGTAAATAGTATCGTGATACTTTTCAATCAAAGAAGCGATCTCATAGGCACCTTTAAAAGCAACAAACTCTTCAATCTTTTCAAGATCAAATTAATCATAAACACCTTTGGCATAAGAAGATAGGATCTCATTTCCATTAAACTCACATTGGAAAGGAAGGTGTTTATGCTTTATATTAGAGCAGCAAGTAAAATCATAAATGTGGCATAAACACTCATCATAGCAATAAGAAGTTTGTATTTGGTCCCATAAGTGTTTCCCTTTCTGAGATAGTCGGTGCCGCGTATAATGAGCATGCTCATCCAATGATTTTCCCTCAACAGAGTCGGTTGGGTTTTTAGCGTGAGCACAAATTGATCGAAGAAGATCCAAGTGAAACATGTCCCTCCTTCCATATTTGGGTGGTTCCACACCCATGGTGAAGATAGCATCAGTAGGCAGAGAAAGACAAAGAAGAAAGGTAGCAACTATTTTTTTGGTTTTTCATAAGGGACATTAAAGCAAAAACTGAAAGGTAAACTAACAAGACTTAAAAAGCAAAGATAAAAGATAGTGTGCAACTCCCCTATCTTGAAGAGTGGAGTCCCCGGCAACGGCGCCAGAAATTGCTTTTGATGGTACGATTTCTCGCCCCCTCGTTGGTTACACAAAGTGGAAGGTTGAGATGTAGATAGCAGCAAATTTCCCTTAGAGAAGATGCCAAGGTTGAGGATCGACCAGTAGGACTCCAAGATCGACAAGTAGGTGTCAAGGAAACAATGGCACCGTTTTTAAGACAAAAGTTGCTTCCTTGACCTGGACCTGCACACACAGCAAATAACTTTGCTCCCAACGAGTACAGGGGAGTTGTCAATTCCTCTGGCCTTTTTGTTTACAAAGGATCAAACGCACGGGATAATAATGATAGTGATAGCAACGGAAAAGTAAATAAAGCAGTAAATAAATAGTGGGTGTAAATAGTATTGGAAATATGGACCGGGGTCCTATGATGTTCACTAGTGATGTCTCTCTCCCAAAATACGATAAAATAGCTATGCAAGGTAAACAAATTACAGCTGGGCAATTGACAGGATTATGTGCGCAAACCAATGCTAACTATGTTATAAAGAAAGGAAGAGGCTCAAAAGCACGGGCGGTACGCCAAGACAAGTAGACCGAAATCCATCTGCATCTACCTACTAATCATCCACCTTGAGATATCTATCCAGAACATCTCGCTGTTATTAAGTTGCGAATCCCACCCAAAGTGTAAACTCAAAGCAACAGACAACTGCATTAAAGAACTTTGCGTAAAGTAAACAATCCATGCACCCGCAAGTACAAGCACCGTTGTTTTCCCCCTTGTGGCAACAACACATCCCCTAGACTCATGTTTCTGTCACTCAAGCTAGTCATGGGGGGCATGAACCCACAAACATGCATAACGCTCCGTCTTGGAGTCACTACCTACTACTTGGCCAAAGCAATAAACAGCAACGGAGAACATGCAAGAATTACTCAAGAACATAAATATAAAAGAGGAGAATCAAATATATTACTCAAACACAAACTGAACATAGTCTCAATCCATCGGATCCCAGCAAACTCGATATATTAACAGAAGAAAGATTACATATGTGCCTCGATCATGTAGGTCAGCTCACGAGGTATAATCCATGAAGAACAAAGAGGGGAGGAGAACATCACATAGCTACTGATCATAGAACCATGGTCCAAGGTGGACTACTCACGGTTCATCTGGGAAGCATCCATGGTGGTGGAGAAGCTCCCGGAGGTGGTTCCTCCCTCCGGCAGGGTGCCGGGAAAAGGTCTCTTGGTGCTCCCGATCTTGGAAGCGCGGCGGCGACGGAATAGAGGAGAGATCGCGAAAAAGGGTTCTGTCTTCGGAGGTTTCGCGTCACGGAGCATATATGGGCGAAGGGGGGCAGCCAGGGGACCACCAGGGGTCCAGGCGGCCCCCTGGCGACCCCACCCTAGGGCTCGCCGGGAGGGCGCCTTGGGCCCTGGTGGGTCCCCTCTCGGTGATTCCCGAAGCTTCCGAACCGCTGATTTTTTATTGGATTTTTCCCGAATTTTTGGAGAACTTTTAATATGGGGGAAACCTTGATGAGGACATCCCTACTAATGTTACACCCATACCCTCACCAACTACACATACTGGACCAGTTACTAGAGCACGTGCACGTCAACTAAATTATCAGGTACTTTCGTTTCTTGCGAATCCTTCTATTGTTCATGAACATATGATGCTGCCTAAATTAGATACTTTTGTTTTGGTTATGAATGAAGGACCTAGCATGGACAAGAAGGATGGTCATTGGAGCGGGATCAAGAATGGAGAAGAAGGTGCGCGCGGGGGAAAGTACAGTGGAGCTTCCAGTGGGGATTTTCGCACGTTGAAGCCACCATAAGGCATGCATGAAGGCTTGGACGGAATACACGAGATGCCACTTCATTATTTTCGTCCAAGAGCAATTATAGGTGCTACGTCACCTTAATATTGGGCTGGGCCCATGTAATTTCGAAATACCACATTATAGGCAGTTTTTAGAGTCCGTATGTGTGGGGAAACCGAGTTAGGGTTGTTTTCGGACCCCACCTCCAAGGGGTCACGAAAATCCCCTCTGTTCCCCCATATATACAGCCCTTAGGGCGTCGTTTAGACTTGGGTTTTAATTAGATTTAAGTTAGCCATAGCCGCAACTTCGAGCTCTTCGTTTGTGTCATCCGACCAGGCCAAGACCTCATTGGAACCCCAACTTTTGTAATCATTCATCTTATATTCGCAATATCCAGATAGCAATTCTTAGTTCTTGCTTGTTCTTCGATTGCTTGCAGGAATTAGACCTTCGTGGTCAGGTTGATCGTGCATCCGCGGGATCAATAACCTCTCGGAGTTGGTTTAGCGATCGCTAAGGCGCAACGTCTTCGCACGTTCGTAGTCGGGTCGTGAAAGTCGTCTCCACCATAATCGATCTACACCATCTCATCGAAACATCGGGACACCTTCGCCTCTATCAAGTGGTATCAGATTTCCAGGTTGCTCGGTGAGATTTACCAGTTTTCGTAGTCTAGATTGGTTCTGTTCTTCATACCTACAGTCCACGAAAAAGCCAACAAAAAAAAATTAGGGTTAGATCATCACGTCCCAAAACAGTCCGAGCCTTTGTCCAGTTTTCTTTACAGTAGTTTGCATTGTTGAATTTGCGGTTGCATCGTTGTGTCGAGTTGCTGATCTTAGCGTCTAGTTCCCTTAGAGTTTCGAGTTCTGATCACAGTTTGCCACGTCGCCGCCGCACCAGTAGTCATCCTACCACGTTCCGCCAATCCGAGTCCAGATACACCACCACGTTCCGCCAAGCAGAGTCCATATACACCACCACGTCTCACGAGTCCGACTTGAGTTCCACCATCAGTACGGTTCCTGATATCTCCGTAGCCAGAATAGTTTTGAGTTGATTAGAGTCGGATTTCACCAATCTTTTGTCGTACGTAGAAGAGGGTGATTTCCAAAAAAAAAAAAAAAAAAAAAAGAGTGGCACGCTTTTCAGAGCAGTTTTTAGGCCAAAAATTTCAGGGGTAAAATTTTTTTTTGCCCATACGTTCCTTAGGTCCAGAAACTCGTTTTGAGACGTTCGCCACCATAGTGATTTTTTCGCCCTTTTTCAACCCCCGCAGTCCCGCATCGCCAAAAAAAAAAAAAAAAAGCAAAAAAAAAAAAAAAAGAGAGAAAAAAAAATTCAGTGTGCTTCACAGTTGTTACGTGCCGCGCCGTGCTTTCGTTGGTGTTTTAGGCTCGCGTCTCTAGTACGGTCTACCCTAGGATCAGCACAGTACCGACGTTGAGTGTTTATTCAGCTTTGCATCTCTGTTTTGATTACTGTTGAGTTTTTCCTACCATACTTGTCAGCCTTCCTACAGCTCCACATATATTCTACATCGTGCGTTTTGACACCGCCTGGCCATCGCTCTACCACATCTCTGAGAGTTTTGACCCGTTGGTTGTACATCACCACCTGCTGCTAGGTAAGAATCGGTAAGAACGTAAGAAAAGCTTGACGGATTTGTGCTTTCCACCACCCCACATCCATCCCATTAGTAGCAGTAGGATCATATTCCGGTGTGTTTTCTATTTCTGCTAACCATGCCAGGATCACATGATGAAGTGGCGCGGGATGCACCCGATTGGGAGAACATGACAAACAAGGAGTTACATGATAAATTTGCACGTATGATGTCTCAACAGGTGCAGGACATCGAGACCAGATTTACAGAGGCGATTGATGGCGTGGAGAAAATGATCGACACCAAGCTCGACGCCAAGTTTACTGAGTTGATCGCACGCCTACCTTCAGCACAGCCACAGCCACCGCCACTACCACGTGCACGACGTATTCTGTTTCCGCGAGGACAAGCTGCTGGTATTGGTGCTCCTCCTACTGCTGCAGTTGCTGCTACTGCTGCTGCTGCTGCTTCTGACGTCGCCCAGGACGACAACTACGAGGGTGATTACGAGGAGGAGGTGGAACAGGAAGCGGCCTATGAGCAGCCAGCTGGACGTCCACGTCCCAACATTCGCCACGGTCGACACCAACCACCCCCTCAGGTACGCGATGATGAACATGTGCCTAAACTTAAATTGAATCTTAAGCCGTTTGAGGGTAGATATATTCCTGATGCTTATCTTACTTGGGAGTTAGAAACTGAACAACGTTTTACATGTTTACAATATCCTGAGAATAGACGTGTTACTGCTGCTGTTTGTGAATTCACGGGCTTTGCATCTATTTGGTGGTCTGAACATTGTAGATTGCATGCTAATAATATTCCAACTACTTGGGCTGCTTTAAAAGATGCTATGCGTACTCGCTGGGTTCCTCCTTATTATCAACGTGAATTGTTACAAAAATTACAGCCTTTGAGACAAGGAAAAAATTCTGTAGAGGAATATTATCAAGAATTACAAACTGGATTGATTAGATGTGGCCTAGTAGAGGATAATGAAGCTATGCTTGCACGTTTTATGGGTGGCTTAAACAGGGAGATACAAACTATTCTAGAATACAAGGACTTTGCTACTATCACTCGTTTGTTTCATCTTGCTTGTAAAGCTGAACGTGAAGTGCAGGATCGACAGGCCGCTACGAGACCTAACTTTTCTGCAGGACGAAATACATCATGGACATCGCGTGGAGCTTCTACATCCACACGTCCTGCTGCGCCACCATCTACTTCAGCCGCTCATTCTTACAGGGAGCCACCAAAACAGCCAGCGCCACCATTCAAGGGTGCACAGAGTGGTCCAGCGGCGAGTTCTTCTTCCTCCATGGCGTCCACAGGGCAAGCACGAGATCGTGATATTAAATGTCGCAGGTGCCAAGGTGGAGGTCACTTCGCAAAAGACTGTCCCTCCAAGCGTGTGATGACTATTACGGCGGATGGTGGGTATGAGTCAGCGAGTGACTATGATGAGGAGACTCTAGTTCTCATTGCTCATGAGGAACAGGGTGCCCATGATGATGCTCATGATATAGAGTATATGACTCCTGATGATGCAGATAAATATGCTAGTTTGGTTGCTCAACGTGTATTAAGTGTGCAGGTAACGAAGGCCGAGCAAAACCAGAGGCATAATTTGTTCCACACAAAGGGAGTGGTGAAAGAACGTTCGGTTCGCATCATCATTGACGGAGGGAGTTGCAACAACTTGGCTAGCTTGGAGTTGGTGGAGAAGCTATCTCTCACCACAAGACCACACCCCCATCCGTACTATATTCAGTGGTTTAACAATAGTGGTAAGATTAAGGTAACGCGTTTTGTTCGTGTGCACTTTAGCATTGCTGCATATGCTGATTATGTTGATTGTGATGTGGTACCCATGCAAGCATGCTCTCTTTTACTTGGTAGACCATGGGAATTTGATAGGAATGTTGTACACCATGGTAGGACAAATCAGTTTACTCTAGTTCATCAGGATAAAAATATTGCTTTACTTCCTATGTCTCCTGAACAAATTGTGAAAGATGATCTTGCTAGAGCTAGTAAAGCAAAACAGGAGAAAAATAAGAGTGAGAATGAGATAGCAGCCAAAGAATTTGAGCAACAACATAAGACTAATAGCAAATCTTCTTCTGCTGTTTCTAATGAAATTAAATTGACTAGTCCAACTTTGCTTGCTACTAAGGTTGATATTTCAGATTTGGATGTTAGTCAATATGTGTGCTATGCTTTTGTGTGCAAAGAAGCTTTGTTTTCATTTGAGGAATTGCCTCCTTCTTTGCCTCCTGTTGTCACTGACCTTTTGCAGGAGTTTATTGACGTCTTTCCACAAGACGTACCACCGGGATTACCACCTATTCGAGGGATTGAGCATCAGATTGACTTAATTCCCGGTGCTTCGTTGCCCAACCGTGCGCCATACCGTACCAATCCGGAGGAGACGAAGGAGATTCAGCGTCAAGTACAAGAGCTACTCGACAAAGGTTACATACGTGAGTCCCTTAGTCCTTGTGCTGTTCCTGTTATATTAGTGCCTAAAAAGGATGGAACATGGCGTATGTGTGTTGATTGTCGAGCCATTAATAATATTAATATTCGTTATCGTCATCCTATTCCTAGGTTAGATGATATGCTTGATGAATTAAGTGGCTCTACCATGTTTTCCAAAGTTGATTTGCGTAGTGGATACCATCAAATTCGCATGAAATTAGGAGATGAATGGAAAACGGCTTTTAAAACTAAGTTTGGATTATATGAGTGGTTAGTCATGCCTTTTGGGTTAACTAATGCACCTAGCACTTTCATGAGATTAATGAACGAGGTTTTACGTGCTTTCATTGGACGATTTGTGGTAGTCTATTTTGATGATATACTGATTTATAGCAAATCTTTGGAGGAACATTTGGATCATTTACGTGCTGTTTTTATTGCTCTACGTAATGCACGTTTATTTGGTAACCTTGGGAAGTGCACCTTTTGCACCGACCGAGTATCGTTTCTTGGCTATGTTGTTACTCCACAGGGTATTGAAGTTGATAAAGCCAAGATCGAGGCGATTGAGAGTTGGCCGCAGCCCAAAACGGTCACACAAGTGAGGAGTTTTCTTGGCCTCGCTAGATTCTATAGGCGTTTTGTGAGAGATTTCAGCACCATTGCTGCCCCTCTCAATGAGCTTACACGCAAGGATGTGCCTCTTACTTGGGGTACCGCACAGGAAGAAGCTTTCACGGTATTGAAAGATAAGTTAACACATGCTCCTTTGCTCCAACTTCCTGATTTTAATAAGACTTTTGAGCTTGAATGCGATGCTAGTGGGATTGGTTTGGGAGGTGTGTTATTACAAGATGCTAAACCTGTTGCATACTTTTCTGAAAAATTGAGTGGGCCTAGTCTGAACTATTCTACTTATGATAAGGAATTATATGCTCTTGTTCGGACATTAGAAACTTGGCAACATTATTTATGGCCCAAAGAATTTGTTATACATTCTGATCATGAATCTTTGAAACACATAAGAAGTCAAGCAAAACTTAATCGTAGACATGCTAAGTGGGTTGAATTTATTGAGACTTTCCCTTATGTCATTAAACACAAGAAGGGGAAAGATAATATTATTGCTGATGCTTTGTCTCGTCGTTATACTATGCTTTCACAACTTGACTTCAAGATATTCGGTTTAGAGACAATCAAAGAACAATATGCAAATGATGCGGAATTTAAAGATGTATTGCAGAATTGTAGAGAGGGTAGAACATGGAACAAGTTTGTGCTTAATGATGGATTTGTGTTCCGTTCTAACAAGCTATGCATTCCAGCTAGCTCTATTCGTCTTTTGTTGTTGCAGGAGGCGCATGGAGGAGGATTAATGGGACATTTTGGCGTGAAAAAGACGGAGGACGTACTTGCTACACATTTCTTTTGGCCAAAGATGAGACGGGATGTTGAGCGTTTTGTTGCTCGCTGCACTACATGTCAAAAAGCTAAGTCACGACTCAATCATCATGGTTTATACATGCCTTTACCTGTACCTAGTGTTCCGTGGGAGGACATATCCATGGACTTTGTTTTAGGCTTGCCTCGAACAAAGAAGCGGAGGGATAGCATATTTGTTGTCGTGGATAGATTTTCTAAGATGGCACATTTTATACCATGTCATAAAAGCGATGATGCTGCTAATGTTGCTGATTTATTCTTTGGAGAGATTATTCGTTTACATGGTGTGCCCAATACTATTGTCTCGGATCGTGATACTAAGTTTCTTAGCCATTTTTGGAGATGCTTATGGGCTAAGTTGGGGACTAAACTACTTTTTAGTACTACATGTCATCCCCAAACTGATGGACAAACTGAAGTGGTCAATAGGACATTGTCTACTATGCTTAGGGCTGTTTTAAAAAGTAACTTGAAACTGTGGGAAGAATGTTTACCTCATATTGAATTTGCTTATAATCGTTCAGTGCATTCTACCACTAAAATGTGCCCTTTTGAGATTGTTTATGGTTTTTTACCTCGTGCACCTATTGATTTGCTGCCTCTTCCATCTTCGGAGAAGGTGAATTTTGATGCTAAGCAACGTGCTGAATTGATATTAAAAATGCATGAGTTAACTAAAGAAAACATTGAGCGCATGAATGCTAGATACAAGCTTGCTGGTGATAGGGGTCGAAAGCATGTTGTTTTTGAACCAGGAGATCTTGTTTGGTTACATCTACGCAAAGATAGGTTTCCTGATTTGCGCAAGTCTAAGTTAATGCCACGAGCTGATGGTCCCTTTAAGGTTTTACAGAAAATTAATGATAATGCATATAAACTTGAGCTACCTGCAGATTTTGGGGTTAGTCCCACATTTAACATTGCAGATTTGAAACCTTATTTGGGAGAAGATGATGAGCTTCCGTCGAGGACGACTTCAATTCAAGAAGGGGAGGATGATGAGGACATCCCTACTAATGTTACACCCATACCCTCACCAACTACACATACTGGACCAGTTACTAGAGCACGTGCACGTCAACTAAATTATCAGGTACTTTCGTTTCTTGCGAATCCTTCTATTGTTCATGAACATATGATGCTGCCTAAATTAGATACTTTTGTTTTGGTTATGAATGAAGGACCTAGCATGGACAAGAAGGATGGTCATTGGAGCGGGATCAAGAATGGAGAAGAAGGTGCGCGCGGGGGAAAGTACAGTGGAGCTTCCAGTGGGGATTTTCGCACGTTGAAGCCACCATAAGGCATGCATGAAGGCTTGGACGGAATACACGAGATGCCACTTCATTATTTTCGTCCAAGAGCAATTATAGGTGCTACGTCACCTTAATATTGGGCTGGGCCCATGTAATTTCGAAATACCACATTATAGGCAGTTTTTAGAGTCCGTATGTGTGGGGAAACCGAGTTAGGGTTGTTTTCGGACCCCACCTCCAAGGGGTCACGAAAATCCCCTCTGTTCCCCCATATATACAGCCCTTAGGGCGTCGTTTAGACTTGGGTTTTAATTAGATTTAAGTTAGCCATAGCCGCAACTTCGAGCTCTTCGTTTGTGTCATCCGACCAGGCCAAGACCTCATTGGAACCCCAACTTTTGTAATCATTCATCTTATATTCGCAATATCCAGATAGCAATTCTTAGTTCTTGCTTGTTCTTCGATTGCTTGCAGGAATTAGACCTTCGTGGTCAGGTTGATCGTGCATCCGCGGGATCAATAACCTCTCGGAGTTGGTTTAGCGATCGCTAAGGCGCAACGTCTTCGCACGTTTGTAGTCGGGTCGTGAAAGTCGTCTCCACCATAATCGATCTACACCATCTCATCGAAACATCGGGACACCTTCGCCTCTATCAAACCTGAAATAGAAAAACTGCACAAAACAGGAACTGACACTGGGGTGCACTGAGTTAATAGGTTAGTCCAAATACGATCAAAAGTGCATGGAAGTTCATCAATAACATAGCAATATCACACAAAAGAGGCATGGAGCAAGCAGAAATTATAGATACGTTTTGGACGTATCAACATCCCCAAGCTTAATTCCTGCTCGTCCTCGAGTAGGTAAATGGTAACAAACATAATTTCTGTGGTGACATGCTAAGAACCCTATAAGAACTTTTAAGTAAAGCAATCAAGGCATGTAATTCAATTCAAGTCGTAACAGGCAAGAGTCTATATTTAGCATTGAAACAAGCAATAGAAGAACATAAAGGTGCAAGAGCTCTCGCTGTCCGTGACTCGAATGTCTCCAAATGGTGTTTGCGTGCAAGAAAGGGGATAGGGATATACGAGAAAAAGGTATTTTTGTGTTGAGAACTCAATCTACTAAAGTTTCACACTTGGTCTTCTTTGGAATCTTATCTTGACTCATCCCCAGACCACTAGCTGGGTACAAGTCAAAATGATCCACTCCTTTTCGATATTTTGAGCACTCATGCAATGGATGAGTGTAAGCAAGAAAGTTCACACTTAGGATGGCAAAGAGAGAATATGGTGGAGGAGGAAGTTAAAAAGGTGAGAAGGGCTCACATCAATGAGGACAATCATAGGCGAGAGAAAGCCCAATGATAGATATGATGTGAGGAGTAGGGATTGCCATGCAACGGATGCACATATGAGCTAACGTAAGCTCTCCAATGGAACCAGTGGGGGTGCATCAACTTGATTGCTCAAGAAGACCTAGAGCTCATTTTAGGAGGCTCATCACTGGAATATACAAGCCAAGTTCTATAGTGTGAAGGTCTCCACATAGCTATATGCATGAATGATAATCTCTATGGATTACAAGATACAAGAGGGAGTACAAGTGTGGATCTCTCAAAAGGAATAGTAGTGTGCCCCCTTCTCTCTTTTTATTTCTTTTTCTCTTTCTTTTTGTATTTTTTTGGTGGCCTCAATGGCTCTTTCTATTTCTCTCGCATTTGTCCTCTTTGCGATCTTTTGATTTTGTCCTCTTTGGGATATTTTCCTCACTTTATAGGCAACACTCTATATATTACAAGAAGTATAAAAGATCTTACACACTTTACAAAAGTACTCAAATCATAAAGAAGATGTAACTATCATGAAGTATGCAAATGTATGCCTCTGCCAGGGTAGAAGGATATGCAATGATACTAGCGCGTCATGTGGCAATGATTAGGAAAAGGCCCAACTAGCATGCGACTCATCGATCAAGCAAGTAGCATGTATGACATAAAGATCAAGTCATGAGAAGGTGGATGTTGCATGACAATGTATCTCGGAAAGGCTATGGAAATGCCTTGATAGGTAGGTATGGTGGATGTTTTGAGGAAGGATATAAGGGGGTTTATGATGAAAGAGCGTATCGTGCCAAGGGTTTGGATGTACCGGCGAAGGTGGACGCCAACTCTCGGAGTGAGAAGAAAGCAATGCACGACACATGAGAAGCTAGAAAAATATGGGAAGGTGGAAGTGTCAACTTTTGAATACTCACATTAGTCCGAAGAACTCATGCACTTATTATCGGTAACTCTCAATCTAATAAGGAGGTTCACAAAGAGACAAGTACTCCGAGGAGGAGTGTATGGGGGTTTGGTTATCCTTGCGCATCCTCGACTCATGGTACGTGAGTGTACTCTAATATTCGATCCCTCCAAAGAGTAGTGATCCATCTAGTAGCTAAAGTTCTCAACTAATTTTGTAAGTTTTGAAAATAAACACGGATTTCCCAAAATACGACATCTATCACTAATAGGCTAAAGCTTTTGACACCAAAAGTCCAAACATTACTCAAAGCAATACCTCAAAACTATTGCAAGTTACTACTACAAAAGAATAGCAACCTCAGTTACCTACTTCAAGTCAAGACACACAACTCAGTGCAACAGGCAAACTCTCTAAACAAGATAAACATGAAAACTCAAGAGAGTTCCAGCAACAAACTAAACAAAAGATCTTAAAAAGATAAGCATGAAAACTAAGAGCTAGACTTGACAGCAGCTATGAAAAGATAAAGAACACACACAACAAAGATAAGCATGAAGAATCCTATGTTGTGTTCTAGATTTTGAAAGAGGAGCGTGTTTCTCTCCCACACAAAGAAAGCTGGGTTCTAACTTGTTATGAACAACAATCAGAGCTAAAGAAAACTAAAATTAAAACCTAAGAGCGAGACGCTCCAAGCATAGCACATAACGCATGAAGTGATAAAAATATAGTGAAACGAGAGACGAACTGATAATTGGTTGTGGAGAAGGGGATGCACGGGGGCATCCCAAAGCTTAGACGCTTGAGTCTCCTTGAATATTTCTTGGGGATGCATGGGGGCATCCCCGAGCTTGAGCGCTTGACATTCCTGAATCTTCTTTCATCATCTTCCCTCGCACACTTGAAATCTCCCTTCATACATAACTCATCATAATCAGATTAGCGAGGTTAGTATCCATAATAGAATAATTTTCTCTCTACTGGAAATATAGATATTATTTAAGAGCTACTGTTTCTCAAGATTTCCAAAAAGTTTTTGCAAATAAAAAGAAAGCTTAAGGTTTGCAAAACGGAGAAGAGGCAAAACATGACAGAATCTGTGAAAAACAGACCATCAGGTAGTAAAGAATTTTTTAGGGTTACTTATGCAACTCAAATCACAAAACTCAGTACATATGAAAGTTTCGTAATTGTATATAACACGCTGTGCAAAAATTTCAGCTCAAAAAGATGAACTGGGATTTTTTTGTGATTTTTCTCGTCACGAGGACAGAATCTGTTTTCTGGACAGCATGTCACAACTTTCACTTCCCTTGTCATATGAGGCTATAATTGGCACGAAGGTTGAAAAGTAAAGATACAATGATGTTGCTACAGTAGTAACAATCATCAAGACCACTAAAAACAGAAGAAAAACAAAAAGGAAAACCTAAATTCGTTGCGGGCTGCCTCCCGAAAGCGCTTCTTTAAAGCCATTAGCTAGGCTTAAGGCAAAAGAAGATGCTCACATAAGAATAATAATTTGGAGCAAAAGAGAGCATCAAGAAGCAAATATGAGACAAATTTAAGCCTAACCCACTTCCTATGCATAGGCATCTTGTAAGAAAATAAATCAAAGAAGCAAAAAGAAACCAGCATAGGAAGGTGGAACAAGAACATCTTCAAAACTTTCAACATAAAGAGATGTGTTTTTGTAACATGGAAGTTTCTATAACCAAACTTTCCTCTCTCAAAGTAATTTTCAGTAGTATCATGAACAACATCAAGAATATAACTATCACATAAATCATATTGTTCATGACCTACAAACACACGTGTATTGTTTTCAACACGATTTTTAGGATCATAAGATAAATGCAACCCATCATATTGAGCTTTGATAAGAGGGAAATTCTCGAGAGTTGGAGATTTTAAAAGGATAAAAGGGACATCAAGTGTGGGTGCAATAGCAACAATTTCATGCTTGACGCAAGGAACTATAGCAAGTTCATCTTCGCAAGCATAATCCATATTGGCATCATAGCCATCTGCAAAGCAAGGATTAAGTTCATCAGAAAGGGAAGTATCAAGTGAGTCCTCGAAATCATGGGATTCCTCATCAAAGCAATCATTAGCCTCTTCTAGGGAAGAAAAAATTTTGTTTTAAAATCCTCAATATAAGAATTGGAAGTATAATTCTCGAAGCAATAAGCAAGAACTGCAAATTTTTCAGATTTGTAAATAGTATTGTGATACTTTTCAATCAAAGAAGCGATCTCATAGGCACCTTTAAAAGCAACAAACTCTTCAATCTTTTCAAGATCAAAGTAATCATAAACACCTTTGGCATAAGAAGATAGGATCTCATTTCCATTAAACTCACATTGGTAAGGAAGGTGTTTATGCTCTATATTAGAGCAGCAAGTAAAATCATAAATGTGGCATAAACACTCAGCATAGCAATAAGAAGTTTGTATTTGGTCCCATAAGTGTTTCCCTTTCTGAGATAGTCGGTGCCGTGTATAATGAGCATGCTCATCCAATGATTTTCCCTCAACCAATTCGGTTGGGTTTTTAGCGCGAGCACAAATGGATCGAAGACGATCCAAGTGAAACATGTCCCTCCTTCCATATTTGGGTGGTTCCACACCCATGGTGAAGATAGCATCAGTAGGCAGAGAAAGACAAAGAAGAAAGGTAGCAACTATTTTTTTGGTTTTTCATAAGGGACATTAAAGCAAAAACTGAAAGGTAAACTAACAAGACTTAAAAAGAAAATATAAAAGATAGTGTGCAACTCCCCTATCTTGAAGAGTGGAGTCCCCAGCAACGGCGCCAGAAATTACTTTTGACGGTACGATTTCTCGCCCCCTCGTTGGTTACCCAAAGTGGAAGGTTGAGATGTAGATAGCAGCAAATTTCCCTTAGCGAAGATGCCAACGTTGAGGATTGACCGGTAGGACTCCAATATCGACAAGTAGGTGGTAAGGAAACAATGGCACCGTTTTTAAGACAAAAGTTGCTTCCTTGACCTGGACCTACACACACAACAAATAACTTTGCTCCCAACGAGTACAGAGAGATTTCAATTCCTCCGGCCTTGTTCTTTACAAAGGATCAAACGCACGGGATAATAATGATAGTGATAGAAACGAAAAAGTAAATAAAGCAGCAAATAAATAGTGGGTGTAAACAGTATTGGAAATATGGACCGCGGACCTATGATGTTCACTAGTGATTTCTCTCTCCCAAAAGACGATAAAATAGCTATGCAAGATAAACAAATTACAGCTGGACAATTGACATGATTATGTGCGCAAACCAATGCTAAGTATGCTATAAAGAAAGGAAGAGGCTCAAAAGCACGGGCGATACGCCAAGATAAGTAGACCGAAATCCATCTGCATCTACCTACTAATCATCCACCTTGAGATATCTATCCAGAACATGTCGCTGGTATTAAGTTGCGAATCCTACCCAAAGTGTAAACTCAAAGCAACAGACAACTACATTAAAGAACTTTGCGTAAAGTAAACAATCCTTGCACCGGCAAGTACAAGCACCGTTGTTTTCCCCCTTGTGGCAACAACACATCCCCTAGACTCATGTTTCTGTCACTCAGGCTAGTCATCGGGGGGCATGAACCCACAATCATGCATAACGCTCCCTCTTGGAGTCACTACCTACTACTTGGCCAAAGCAATAAACAACAATGGAGAACATGCAAGAATTACTCAAGAACATAAATATAAAAGAGGAGAATCAAGTATATTACTCAAACACAATCTGAACATAGTCTCATAATCCATCGGATCCCAGCAAACTCAACATAGCAACAACAGAAAGATTACATATGTGCCTCAATCATGTAGGGCAGCTCACGAGGTCTAATCTATGAAGAACAAAGATGGGAGGAGAACATCACATAGATACTGATCATAGACCCATGGTCCAAGGTGGACTACTCAGGGTTCATCCTGGAAGCATCCATGGTGGTGGAGAAGCTCCCGGAGGTGGTTCCTCCCTCCAGCAGGGTGCCGGGAAGAGGTCTCCTGATGCTCCCGATCTTGGAAGCGCGGCGGCGCAGAACCGAGGAGAGATCGTGTAAGGCCCGATATGCGGTAATGTTCCAGATCTAGATGTTTCCATCCAGATCCGGGGACGAAGCACTTATCGGTCTCACCGCGACATATGACAATGCCATATGCCCCAGATTTCCAACATGATATCACAACATTACAGATACAAGGATACAACATCTCATACAATTCGGCATACAACTGCCTTAATACAATACAACATCGGAAGATATATGTCTGAGTACAGACTACAATCAAAAGCCTACTGGCAAAGAGAAAAACATTGATCCCATAACCACACGGGTCCAGGCCCTCCGCCGGGATCCGCCTAACTAGTCGTCGTCGAGTCTCCACGTGAAACGTCGATCACCATACCTGTTGTCGATCAAGAACCCTGAAAAGAGTTTGGGGGTAGTATCATGAGTACAGAAGTACTCAGCATCCAACTGTAGTGGTCAACTGACCCAGCAAGGACTTCATCACTCTTCATTCTAGGACAACTAGTAGTTTACGGTAAGGAAGGGGTAAGTGGTGAGGTTGCTGCCGCACTAGCATTTATGAAGTGGCTAACGATCTAGAGAGTAAGATAAGAAGCCAAGCATTCGATGAGGAATCGCCTCCAACAAGTCTTGATATCAACTACTACGCAAACATAACACCTATCCTATCCTTGTCCTCCTCTTCGCATCCCGACGAAGAAGAAGCAGTCAAGGCAGACACACGTTGATCAAGTTATATTAAGATTATCTCAGTTGTTGTTGTCTATGAACAAGGAGTAGGTCTCAAGTCGTCCATAACCGTGGACACGGCTTCTCGAAAAGATTTAACCCTGCAGGGGTGTACCAACTGCCCATTACAAGGCTCCGCACGCACGCCCATCTCTCTCAGTTGCTACCTATCACAGGCAACCATTTTATGATTTAGTTCCAAGAGATCCGAAACGACAGGTCCCTCTAGCTAACAACAAACAAATCCGGGTGGCCCCCGGGGAGTCGACACCCAATCCAAAAGATGGCCACGCTCTCGGATCGGACTCTTCCGTCTCAACAGGGTTTGGGTTACCGAGACGCCTCACGTGAGGCCTCGGGCCCTCGCCGGTCAAAGGTGGACCAACAGGGAAACCATGTCCTCACTGGTCCGGGTTGGTTTAAAAACTACTGGCAGCTGACCAGCACACACACGGTTTCAAATGGTAAATCAGCTTGGGCCACCACTAGAAATGCTTGAAGCTAGGTAGGTAAGAAAAGGGGACCCCATAAAATCCCACACGCAGTTAGGCACGCTCAGTCTTAAAACCAATACCCGACACTCGGATCCTAGGTGACTCGAATGGAACAAAGCGTCGGGGCGGGATAGCCTAGACCTTCCATCCTTCGTCGAATATAGTCAACATTATAATAATCATATAATCAACAACAATATAATAATGTGATATCCAAAACCAAGGAGTAACAGGGTAACCTCGTAGCATCCTAAGCATGCATACTAAGCAGGGGCTGAGCAACGAGCAATAGTAACATAGCAGTACATGGTTTGCTCGGAGGTGACATGGCTGTATCGGTTTAAAAGAGGCTGTAAACATGTGGTAGGATCAAACATCGAACCTAACCTAGACTAGCATGCAAACCGCTGGTTGAAATAGAATGGATCATAAGTAATGTATAGTCCTTGCTGTTGATAAGTCGGGTTCCGAAGGTGTAGTTGATCGCACGCTCGAATCGTCTTCGAAGTTACTCGCGGAAGCACACAAGACGATAAACACTGGAAAGCAATCAACGAGAAAGCACTCTATTACTACGAGGCAAACAAGGGCAAGCATCAACAAGAAGGCAACACGAGACATTGCACCTACCGTCGAGAGCGGTTACTAACAGGTTAAGTGGAGTACTCGTCACACACGACGATACCGCACATTTACAAGGGTTCAATTTGTGTAGCTACAGGTGATCAACAAAGGTTGTTAACATGGCAACTCAAGCAAGCATGTCGTAGCACACAAACATGGCAAGAGGTGAAGCACAATGTAAACTATCTATGCTAGTCAATTTAAGTGAGGCACAACCTAAACATGACATAACACTAAGTGCCGCACGATGATTAAAACATTTGGTACTGTTCTGTCCTAAACCACATTTTAGGTTGGTTAACGACAGAAAACAATAGTATAAACACAAAGTACACGAAAAACTAATCAAGTTACATATAAAGAACAGTCCAAACGGAGTTACGGTTAAAAAGATACAAGCAAAACAAGTTACGGGCAAAATCTGCCAACATCACGAAGCACACTTTAGAGCAATGCATAAACAGGATAATCAATGCAAACATGCTCACAAATGATATGTAACTAAAGTAGACATGACAGGGAAGGCATGGCAAAAAGAATCATGCAAATAGGCATCATAGATCAAAAGATATTAAGCAAACAACATGGCATCGCAAAGTAACAGACTTAGTGAAAATCAGAGGTGGATGTCAACAACAGCGGGATAGCAACTTTGGAGCTCAATAACTATATGACCAGCAAGCATATCATGACAATGCAATACATGTAATGGAAGTAGACATGATGCTTAACAATATGCAATTGGAATCACTCAATTCCGATAAACGGTCGCGACACACTCGTCGACCGAAGTTGCAACAAAATATAAACAACAACACACTAACAACAGGATAGCTAGTTTGGAGCAAGATACAATCATGATGCAGCAAGCAATTATGGCATGTGAATGCATGAAACTGAATTAGAAACAATGCTTAACGCAACGCAAAAGGAATCACTCAATTCCGACGTACGGTTGCGACGCAACCGTCGCCCGAAGTTGCAATAAAAATAACAGTTCAGCAACAACAGCACATCTAACGATCTGGTACCCACTTCAACGCAGAAATAAATTATCTAGACGGCCTCAAACGGAAAAAGTTTATACATACGAACGCTAGAGCACGCAAAACTGAGCAACTTTCGTTTTGGAGGCACGTTTATCGGAGCTACGGATCAACGGGAAAATACGTCGCAAAATTGAATACAGCACACAATTGCACAGGACTTAGCAGAAATAAAATAAAAAGGGAAAACAGTGCTCGGAGAAAAAAAAAGTCGGGCTTCTCACCCAAATGGGCTCGTCCCAACAGCGGCAGGCTGGAGAGGCCGGCTGGGGGCGCTCGGGCTGGAGGCCAGTTGGGCCGCGCGGCTTGGTGGGCCGTCTGGGGCGTCGGGCCCACGTGGCCACGCTTGAGGAGACCAGCCGGCTCGGGCACGGCCTCTCCAGGGCAGCGGCGGCGGCAGCAGGTGGCTTGGCTCGCCGGCCGGCCACTGGTGGCGGGCGGAGCGGTGCAGGGGCAGGCGGCGACCGCTTATCTGGAGGAAGGTGGCGCCGGCGGGCTTCCAGGGCGACGGAGGGAGGCGCAGCGGCCGTCCTTGGTCCGGGTGGCCCATGGCCATGGCGCGGCTCGATGAGCTCCATGGCTCCGGCGGCGGGGTACCTGCTCGGGGAGCGGCTGGGTGAGAGGAGGAGAGGGAGGAGGTCGCGAGGGAGAGGAGGAGGTGGCCGGGGCGCGGCTGCTGGTCGCCGGCGGGCGGCTGGAGTTGGCCTCGGCTTGCTCCACAGTGGAGGCGGCGCGGGCGTGAGGAGAGAGGAGAGAGAAGGGGTGACGGTTGGTTCGATCCGGGCCGTCGGATCGTGAGATCTGACGGTCCAGATCTGAGAGAGCTAGGGTTTTGGGCTAAAATTAGGAAAATTGCGAAAATTGGGGGCAATTGTGAGGGGGGTGGCTGCAATTTGTGGCTAGGGAATGATGAGGACATCTCTACTAATGTTACACCCACATCTTCACCAACTACACATACTGGACCAGTTACTAGAGCACGCGCACGTCAACTAAATTATCAGGTACTTTCGTTTCTTGCGAATCCTTCTATTGTTCATGAACATATGATGCTGCCTAAATTAGATACTTTTGTTTTGCTTATGAATGAAGGACCTAGCATGGACAAGAAGGATGGTCATTGGAGCGGGATCAAGCATGGAGAAGAAGGTGCGCGCGCGGGAAAGGACAATGGAGCTTCCAGTGGTGATTATCGCACTTTGAAGCCACCATAAGTTGCGCATGAAGTCTTGGACGAAATACGCGAGATGTCACTTCATTATTTTCGTCCAAGGGCAATTATAGGTGCTGCGTCACCTTAAAATTGGGCTGGGCCCATGTAATTTCGAAATACCACATTATAGGCTGTTTTTAGAGTCCGTATGTGTGGGGAAAACCGAGTTAGGGTTGTTTTCGGACCCCACCTCCAAGGGGTCACGAAAATCCCCTCTGTTCCCCCATATATAGAGCCCTTAGGGCGTCGTTTAGACTTGGGTTTTAATTAGATTTAAGTTAGCCATAGCCGCAACTTCGAGCTCTTCGTTTGTGTCATCCGACCAGGCCAAGACCTCATTGGAACCCCAACTTTCGTAATCATTCATCTTATATTCGCAATATCCAGATTGCAATTCTTAGTTCTTGCTTGTTCTTCGATTGCTTGCAGGAATTAGACCTTCGTGGTCAGGTTGATCGTGCATCCGCGGGATCAATAACCTCTCGGAGTTGGTTTAGCGATCGCTAAGGCGCAACGTCTTCGCACGTTCGTAGTCGGATCGTGAAAGTCGTCTCCACCATAATCGATCTCCACCATCTCATCGAAACATCGGGACACCTTCACCTCTATCAAGTGGTATCAGATTTCCAGGTTGCTCGGTGAGATTTACCAGTTTTCATAGTCTAGATTGGTTCTGTTCTTCATACCCACAGTCCACGAAAAAGCCAACAAAAAAAAATTAGGGTTAGATCATCACGTCCCAAGACAGTCCTAGCCTTTGTCCAGTTTTCTTTTCAGTACTTGCTTTGTTGAATTTACGGTTGCATCGTTGTGTCAAGTTGCTGATCTTAGCGTCTAGTTCCCTTAGAGTTTCGAGTTCTGATCACAGTTTGCCACGTCGCCGCCGCACAGTAGTCATCCTACCACGTTCCGCCAATCCGAGTCTAGATACACCACCACGTTCCGCCAATTATAGTCCATATACACCACCACGACCTACCGATCCGAGTTGAGTTCCATCACCCGTTCTGATTAGGACATCCCTACTAATGTTACACCCATACCATCACCAACTACACATACTGGACTAGTTACTAGAGCACGTGCACGTCAACTAAATTATCAGGTACTTTCGTTTCTTGCGAATCCTTCTATTGTTCATGAACATATGATGCTGCCTAAATTAGATACTTTTGTTTTGCTTATAAATGAAGGACCTAGCATGGACAAGAAGGATGGTCATTGGAGCGGGATCAAGAATGTAGAAGAAGGTGCGCGCGGGGGAAAGTACAGTGGAGCTTCCAGTGGGGATTTTCGCACGTTGAAGCCACCATAAGGCATGCATGAAGGCTTGGACGGAATACACGAGATGCCACTTCATTATTTTCGTCCAAGAGCAATTATAGGTGCTGCGTCACCTTAATATTGGGCTGGGCCCATGTAATTTCGAAATACCACATTATAGGCTGTTTTTAGAGTCCGTATGTGTGGGGAAACCGAGTTAGGGTTGTTTTCGGACCCCACCTCCAAGGGGTCACGAAAATCCCCTCTGTTCCCCCATATATACAGCCCTTAGGGCGTCGTTTAGACTTGGGTTTTAATTAGATTAAAGTTAGCCATAGCCGCAACTTCGAGCTCTTCGTTTGTGTCATCCGACCAGGCCAAGACCTCATTGGAACCCCAACTTTCGTAATCATTCATCTTATATTCGCAATATCCAGATTGCAATTCTTAGTTCTTGCTTGTTCTTCGATTGCTTGCAGGAATTAGACCTTCGTGGTCAGGTTGATCGTGCATCCGCGGGATCAATAACCTCTCGGAGTTGGTTTAGCGATCGCTAAGGCGCAACGTCTTCGCACGTTCGTAGTCGGATCGTGAAAGTCGTCTCCACCATAATCGATCTACACCATCTCATCGAAACATCGGGACACCTTCGCCTCTATCACGTTCGGTTTGTGATCTCTCCGTAGCCAGATTAGTTTGAGTTGATTAGAGTCGGATTTCACCAATCTTTTATCGTACGTAGGAGGTGATTTCCAAAAACAAAAAAAAGTCTGGCACGCTTTCCAGAGCAGTTTTTAGGCCAAAAAATTTGGGGGTAAAAAAATTTCGTGCCCATACGTTCCTTAGGTCCAGAAACTCATTTTGAGACGTTCGCCACCATAGTGATTTTTTTGCACTTTTTCAGCCACCGCAGTCCCACATCGCAAAAAAAAAAGAGCAAAAAAAAAAGAGAGAAAAAAAATTCAGAGTGTGCTTCTCAGTTGTTTACGTGTCGCGCCGTGCTTTCGTTGGTGTTTTAGGCTCGCGTCTCTAGTACGGTCTACCCTAGGATCAGCACAGTACCGACGTTGAGTGTTTATTCAGCTTTGCATCTCTGTTTTGATTACTGTTGAGCTTTTGCTACCATACTTGTCAGCCTTCCTACAGCTCCACATATATTCTACATCGTGCGTTTTGACACCTCCTGGCCATCGCTCTACCACATCTCTGAGAGTTTTGACCCGTTGGTTGTACATCACCACCTGCTGCTATGTAAGAATCGGTAAGAACGAAAGAAAAGCTTGACGGATTTGTGCTTTCCACCACCCCACATCCCATTAGTAGAAGTAGGATCATATTTCTGTGTGTTTTCTATTTCTGCTAACCTTGCCAGGATCCCATGATGAAGTGGCGCGGGATGCACCCGATTGGGAGAATATGACAAACAAAGCGTTACATGATAAATTTGCACAAATGATGTCTGAACAGGTGAATGACATCGAGAACAGATTTACAGAGGCGATTGATGGTGTGGAGAAGATGATCGACACCAAGCTCGACGCCAAGTTTACTGAGTTGCTCGCACGCCTACCTGCACAGCCTACGGCCGCTCTAGCACAGCCACCGCCACCACGACGTGCACGGCGTATTCTGTTTCCGGGCAGACAAGCTGCTGCTGCTCCTGCGGCTGCTGCAGTTGCTGCTACTGCTGCTGCTTCTGACGTCGGCCAGGACGACAACTACGAGGGTGATTACGAGGAGGAGGTGGAACAGGAAGCGGCCTATGAGCAGCCAGCTGGGCGTCCACGTCCCAACATTCGCCACGGTCGACACCAACCACCCCCTCAGGTACGCGATGATGAACATGTGCCTAAACTTAAATTGAATCTTAAGCCGTTTGAGGGTAGATATATTCCTGATGCTTATCTTACTTGGGAGTTAGAAACTGAACAACGCTTTACATGTTTACAATATCCTGAGAATAGACGTGTTACTGCTGCTGTTTGTGAATTCACGGGATTTGCATCTATTTGGTGGTCTGAACATTGTAGATTGCATGCTAATAATATTCCAACTACTTGGGCTGCTTTAAAAGATGCTATGCGTACTCGCTGGGTTCCTCCTTATTATCAACGTGAATTGTTACAAAAATTACAGCGTTTGAGACAAGGAAAAAATTCTGTAGAGGAATATTATCAAGAATTACAAACTGGATTGATTAGATGTGGCCTAGTAGAGGATAATGAAGCTATGCTTGCACGTTTTATGGGTGGTTTAAACAGGGAGATACAAACTATTCTAGAATACAAGGACTTTGCTACTATCACTCGTTTGTTTCATCTTGCTTGTAAAGCTGAACGTGAAGTGCAGGATCGACAGGCCGCTACGAGACCTAACTTTTCTGCAGGACGAAATACATCATGGACATCGCGTGGAGCTTCTACATCCACACGTCCTGCTGCACCACCATCTACTTCAGCCGCTCATTCTTACAGGGAGCCACCAAAACAGCCAGCGCCACCATTCAAGGGTGCACAAAGTGGTCTAGCGGCGAGTTCTTCTTCATCCATGGCTTCCACAGGGCAAACACGAGATCGTGATATTAAATGTCGCAGGTGCCAAGGTGGAGGTCACTTCGCAAAAGACTGTCCCTCCAAGCGTGTGATGACTATTACGGCGGATGGTGGGTATGAGTCAGCGAGTGACTATGATGAGGAGACTTTAGTTCTCATTGCTCATGAGGAACAGGGTGCCCATGATGATGCTCATGATATAGAGTATATGGCTCCTGATGATGCAGATAAATATGCTAGTTTGGTTGCTCAACGTGTGTTAAGTGTGCAGGTATCGAAGGCCGAGCAAAACCAGAGGCATAATTTGTTCCACACAAAGGGAGTGGTGAAAGAACGTTCGGTTCGCATCATCATTGACGGAGGGAGTTGCAACAACTTGGCGAGCATGGAGTTGGTGGAGAAGCTATCTCTCACCACAAGACCACACCCCCATCCGTACTATATTCAGTGGTTTAACAATAGTGGTAAGATTAAGGTAACGCGTTCTGTTCGTGTGCACTTTAGCATTCCTGCATATGCTGATTATGTTGATTGTGATGTGGTACCCATGCAAGCATGCTCTCTTTTACTTGGTAGACCATGGCAATTTGATAGGAATGTTGTACACCATGGTAGGACAAATCAGTTTACTCTGGTTCATCAGGATAAAACTATTGCTTTACTTCCTATGTCTCCTGAACAAATTGTGAAAGATGATCTTGCTAGAGCTAGTAAAGCTAAACAGGAGAAAAATAAGAGTGAGAATGAGATAGCAGCTAAAGAATTTGAGCAACAACATAAGACTACTAGCAAATCTTCTTCTGCTGTTTCTAATGAAATTAAATTGACTAGTCCAACTTTGCTTGCTACTAAGGTTGATATTTCGGATTTGGATGTTAGTCAATATGTGTGCTATGCTTTTGTGTGCAAAGAAGCTTTGTTTTCATTTGAGGAATTGCCTCCTTCTTTGCCTCCTGTTGTCACTGACCTTTTGCAGGAGTTTATTGACGTCTTTCCACAAGACGTACCACCGGGATTACCACCTATTCGAGGGATTGAGCATCAGATTGACTTAATTCCCGGTGCTTCGCTGCCCAACCGTGCGCCATACCGTACCAATCCGGAGGAGACGAAGGAGATTCAGCGTCAAGTACAAGAGCTACTCGACAAAGGTTACATACGTGAATCACTTAGTCCTTGTGCTGTTCCTGTTATATTAGTGCCTAAAAAGGATGGAACTTGGCGTATGTGTGTTGATTGTAGAGCCATTAATAATATTACTATTCGTTATCGTCATCCTATTCCTAGGTTAGATGATATGCTTGATGAATTAAGTGGCTCTACCATGTTTTCCAAAGTTGATTTGCGTAGTGGATACCATCAAATTCGCATGAAATTAGGGGATGAATGGAAAACGGCATTTAAAACTAAGTTTGGATTATATGAGTGGTTAGTCATGCCTTTTGGGTTAACTAATGCACCTAGCACTTTTATGAGATTAATGAACGAGGTTTTACGTGCTTTCATTGGACGATTTGTGGTAGTCTATTTTGATGATATACTGATTTATAGCAAACCTTTGGAGGAACATTTGGATCATTTACGTGCTGTTTTTATTGCTCTACGTAATGCACGTTTATTTGGTAACCTTGGGAAGTGCACCTTTTGCATCGACCGAGTATTGTTTCTTGGCTATGTTGTTACTCCGCAGGGAATTGAAGTAGATAAAGCCAAGATCGAGGCGATTGAGTGTTGGCCGCAGCCCAAAACGGTCACACAAGTGATGAGTTTTCTTGGCCTCGCTGGATTCTATAGGCGTTTTGTGAGAGATTTCAGCACCATTGCTTCACCTCTCAATGAGCTTACACGCAAGGATGTGCCTTTTACTTGGGGTACCGCACAGGAAGAAGCCTTCACGGTATTGAAAGATAAGTTAACACATGCTCCTTTGCTCCAACTTCCTGATTTTAATAAGACTATTTAGCTTGAATGCGATGCTAGTGGTATTGGTTTGGGAGGTGTGTTATTACAAGATGCTAAACCTGTTGCATACTTTTCTGAAAAATTGAGTGGGCCTAGTCTGAACTATTCTACTTATGATAAGGAATTATATGCTCTTGTTCGGACATTAGAAAGTTGGCAACATTATTTATGGCCCAAAGAATTCGTTATACATTCTGATCATGAATCTTTGAAACACATAAGAAGTCAAGCAAAACTTAATCGTAGACATGCTAAGTGGGTTGAATTTATTGAGACTTTCCCTTATGTCATTAAACACAAGAAGGGGAAAGATAATATTATTGCTGATGCATTGTCTCGTCGTTATACTATGCTTTCACAACTTGACTTTAAGATATACGGTTTAGAGACAATCAAAGATCAATATGTACATGATGCAGAATTTAAAGATGTATTGCAGAATTGTAGAGAAGGTAGAACATGGAACAAGTTTGTGCTTAATGATGGATTCGTGTTCCGTTCTAACAAGCTATGCATTCCAGCTAGCTCTATTCGTCTTTTGTTGTTGCAGGAGGCGCATGGAGGAGGATTAATGGGACATTTTGGCGTGAAGAAGACGGAGGACGTACTTGCTACACATTTCTTTTGGCCAAAGATGAGACGGGATGTTGAGCGTTTTGTTGCTCGCTGCACTACATGTCAAAAAGCTAAGTCACGACTCAATCCTCATGGTTTATACATGCCTTTACCTGTACCTAGTGTTCCGTGGGAGGACATATCCATGGACTTTGTTTTAGGCTTGCCTCGAACAAAGAACGGGAGGGATAGCATATTTGTTGTCGTGGATAGATTTTCTAAGATGGCACATTTTATACCATGTCATAAAAGCGATGATGCTGCTAATGTTGCTGATTTATTCTTTCGTGAGATTATTCGCTTACATGGTGTGCCCAATACTATTGTCTCGGATCGTGATACAAAGTTTCTTAGCCATTTTTGGAGATGCTTATGGGCTAAGTTGGGGACTAAACTACTTTTTAGTACTAATTGTCATCCCCAAACTGATGGACAAACTGAAGTAGTCAATAGGACTTTGTCTACTATGCTTAGGGCTGTTTTAAAGAGTAACTTGAAAATGTGGGAAGAATGTTTACCTCATATTGAATTTGCTTATAATCGTTCTTTTCATTCTACCACTAAAATGTGCCCTTTTGAGATTGTTTATGGTTTTCTACCTCGTGCACCTATTGATTTGCTGCCTCTTCCATCTTCGGAGAAGGTTAATTTTGATGCTAAGCAACGTGCTGAATTGATATTAAAAATGCATGAGTTAACTAAAGAAAACATTGAGAAAATGAATGCTAGATACAAGCTTGCTGGTGATAAGGGTAGAAAGCATGTTGTGTTTGAACCAGGAGATCTTGTTTGGTTACATCTACGTAAAGATAGGTTTCCTGATTTGCGCAAGTCTAAGTTAATGCCACGAGCTGATGGTCCCTTTAAGGTTTTACAGAAAATTAATGATAATGCATATAAACTTGAGCTACCTGCAGATTTTGGGGTCAGTCCCACATTTAACATTGCAGATTTGAAACCTTATTTGGGAGAAGATGATGAGCTTCCGTCGAGGACGACTTCAATTCAAGAAGGGGAGGATGATGAGGACATCTCTACTAATGTTACACCCACATCTTCACCAACTACACATACTGGACCAGTTACTAGAGCACGCGCACGTCAACTAAATTATCAGGTACTTTCGTTTCTTGCGAATCCTTCTATTGTTCATGAACATATGATGCTGCCTAAATTAGATACTTTTGTTTTGCTTATGAATGAAGGACCTAGCATGGACAAGAAGGATGGTCATTGGAGCGGGATCAAGCATGGAGAAGAAGGTGCGCGCGCGGGAAAGGACAATGGAGCTTCCAGTGGTGATTATCGCACTTTGAAGCCACCATAAGTTGCGCATGAAGTCTTGGACGAAATACGTGAGATGTCACTTCATTATTTTCGTCCAAGGGCAATTATAGGTGCTGCGTCATCTTAAAATTGGGCTGGGCCCATGTAATTTCGAAATACCACATTATAGGCTGTTTTTAGAGTCCGTATGTGTGGGGAAAACTGAGTTAGGGTTGTTTTCGGACCCCACCTCCAAGGGGTCACGAAAATCCCCTCTGTTCCCCCATATATACAGCCCTTAGGGCGTCGTTTAGACTTGGGTTTTAATTAGATTTAAGTTAGCCATAGCCGCAACTTCCAGCTCTTCGTTTGTGTCATCCGACCAGGCCAAGACCTCATTGGAACCCCAACTTTCGTAATCATTCATCTTATATTCGCAATATCCAGATTGCAATTCTTAGTTCTTGCTTGTTCTGCGATTGCTTGCAGGAATTAGACCTTCGTGGTCAGGTTGATCGTGCATCCGCGGGATCAATAACCTCTCGGAGTTGGTTTAGCGATCGCTAAGGCGCAACGTCTTCGCACGTTCGTAGTCGGATCGTGAAAGTCGTCTCCACCATAATCGATCTCCACCATCTCATCGAAACATCGGGACACCTTCGCCTCTATCAGGGAAACCCTAGAAATGAGTGGGAGGGTGGTGGTCTTTATATAGCCCCGGTGGCTGGCAGTTTGCAAAAACATCCCCGGTTTTTCTCTCTCGCGCGCGGTGCTCACGTTTCTGACCGCCGGGGGTCCGCAGTACCTCCGATTCGGGTAAAACTTCGAACTGCGCGATCAGCGCATCGAGCCGGAGGCGTTCACCTCGCGTTGGAACCGTTCTGAGAACACTTTATGGCGCGCTATAAAAATAACCCGTTTAATTATTAAACGGGTTTTTTCGTTCCGTTGGCCTCGGCTGGTCTCGTGCGGTTTTCGCGACGGTGATCGGGTGAAACCCGGTGTCGCAAAGGTCGAGTGTCAGGGTGGCAAGGGCCGGTCTCTGTCCGATACGAGATAAGAGGGAGAAAAATAATCGCCGATCGATAAATCGGGGATGCAAACACCGCAAAAAAATCAGACAATCAAACAATTCGCACCGAAAACAAATTTTTTATTTTTTTGCGAAAACTGGGCTGTTACAGATCGCGAAAAAGGGTTCTGTCTTTTGTAACAGCCCATTTGCAATAATTGTAAACCATAGTGGAGTTTCCCTTTGTCTGATGACTTTGAAACTTGGCATGATGCTAGTTGATGTAATTCCATGTGATGATTCCAAATGGCATTGAGTTTTGAGCTCAATTGATTTTCTTTGAGTTCAAACAAAATGGTCAAAGAAGGATGTTGGGTGAATTGTTCCATTTGCGTTTGATCTCCCCTAAACCTCAAACTTGGCATGGCCATTTCTTTTGCATTGCCAAGGGTTTTAAAAACCTCATAACATTTTTGCAACTTCCAAAAGTGGGGGCCATAGTTCAATGTGCTTTGAATATAAAAAATGGGCCACATTTTTAGTTGTTCCAAAATTGGCCAAACCAATTTTGTAAAATCCAGAATATTGCAGGGATCAACAATCAAGAACTCATGTATTTTTTCTCCTTGTGGTTTCCTCCCCAATATTCTCCAAGCCCTCTTTTTATTTTGTTTAAATAGAATAGGGGCACCGTTTTCCATCTTGGGATTTTTCCCTTCATCCAAAATGGTTCAAACCAATTTTGGAGGTTCAACAGTGTTGCAAGGAGCCCAAATATATTTTGTTATATTTTTTTACTCCTTCCTTTTCTCTGTCTTTTCTTCCAAGGGCACTGCTATTTTCTTTAAATGGCAAAAAGGGCTAGGCTCCTATTCTTTTCCTTCCAGCAAGGCCTAGCCCACCTGGGCCTGTTTATCCCCCAGGCCCAGCTCAGGGCGAACCGGTGCGAGGGGTTGTCTCCAACCTTTACATCGTGGCCTCCCTTTCCCCTCTCTACTCTCTCACACCAGAGGAAGCCACGACGGCAGGTGGACGAAGACGTGGCCGGAGGGGCCTCCCCCCTTATAAGCGCCCCTGGGGATCCCTCCTGGAACCATAGCCCATTCTCCCCCTCCTCTTCCTCTCGCCGCCGCCTCCATGGTTGAATTGGACCTCCCCTGTGTCGCGTAACCGGTGAGCTCTCCGTTGAAGTTTACCGATGTTCTTCGCGCCCGATGAGCCTTCGCTCGCCTGCGTATCCATCTGAGCCGTCCTCACCTCCTTCGCCCTGCAGATTCGAGCTGGGAGCCCCCGAGAATCCTCGAGCTGCGGCGCTTCTCTCGGACCCGTCTTCCTCGACGATGGCCCGGTCGTTCCCCTCCTCTCCGGCGACATCAGGGTCACCTGCGAACCCCCCTAGGTGAGTCTTGCGCCTCCTTTCGTCCCCTAGTCGCCGTAGGACGTCTAGCATCGCGTAGAGTTCCTCTGTCGCCGCCCGGACCCCTCCGGCTAGCCGTTCACGCCTTGCGCGTGTCTCCGGCGAGTGTGGAGTGTGTGCGCAGGTGCGCTGCTCGCGAGCAGAGCGTGCGGTGAGCGCTAGCATCTGCGTAGTCGTCGTCCCCCTCGACGGCCTGTCGTGCCGGCTCTGTTCCTCCGTAGCCGTGCCGGCGAGGAAAGCCGCTCCCTTTTAGGTCGCCGGCGAGGGAGCGGGCGAAAATGGAACTGCTGAGGGTCCAGCAACATGAAGGAGTCGGCCGTTGTGCCACCGGAGCCCCGTAGGCGACGTGAGGCTCGCCGGAATGCCTCGGTGTCGCAGCAGTCTGAATCTGTTCTTCAGTGTCTTCGTTAGTGTCGTCAAGGCTGTCGCCGCCATGATCTCCCGTCGAAGGTAGCGACCCCCCTGGTGCGATCTAGTTGCAACGCCAGGCAGGATTCTGCAGCTGGGTGTGCCAGCTCCAGATCCCACGCACCGGAGGCGTCGAGGGTGGCCTGTGCCCGAGGCTAGCCCCGCCGGAATACCTCGCCGTCGTCAGCTGACGCGAGTCTGAATCTTCCCTGTCAGAGCGCCATTTGAACCCTCACCTTGCCTGCAACGGGGTCCTATTCATATCCCGTTCCGTAGCGTAGTGGTAGGAGGGCTAGGTGGTGGAGTGCAACGGCGTGGGATCGAATCCCGTCGGGTGCACAACCCCCTTCTTTTCCTTTTTTCATTTGTTTGTGCAGTGGGATGGGCCAGATGAGGAGAAGGAGAAGTTGGGCCTGGCGCTCGAGGCCAGCCTGTGAGGGTTGTCCTCATTTTCTTTTCTTTTGATTTCTTTTCAAATCTTTTCCAAATTCAAATTCAATTTTGAGTTTGAACTTGGAAACTTTTCTGCCTCAACCATATAATCCAATATATGAATTCGGGGTAGAAATGCCCACTGGTCACAATGGTGATGTCCATTTTTTTCATTTTGCCCTTCTAAAAATTGGAGTGATGGCAACTTTGCGATAAAGCCCGTCTTTTCTTTTGTTTTGGCAAAGTGCTTTGCAAATTCAAAGTGTGGCATACCATATATGGTTTTGGGGTAGTTTTCCCCAAGGATCAACATGGTGATAATGGTTTTGCCATTTGGACTTTTCCCAAAATGAAAGTAGTGCATTTTGCACTCAGATCCCTGTTGCTTTGTAATTTGCACACCGTGTTTTGTAAATTCAAAGGGGTCTTGTCCTTTTGATCTTTCATCTCCAGTTCATGTCACCATGAATCTTTGCATCTGTGGACCAGCCCCTAGCATATTTTCATGTGCAAGTGGCTGGGAATATCATCACATGTTGAAACCTCCCTTGGTGTCAATTTCACCGACACATTTCTCCGTCTCCGGAATCGATAATTATTTCACGATGTTTATTATTGTTAATTGTTGTTATTGTTTCATACCATGCCATGTTACCATGCTACTTACACCAAAAATTAAGGCTAAGACCAAAGCCATTCAACGTAAATAAATTGCATATGAAGTTGTTGACGTGTCGTCACCACCTTCATTTAAATCTGACTAGATAGTATCACATCATGTCTATTAAAGTTGATCATACCATCCATGCCTGTGCATTGCAACCATTGCTTACTTGTGTGCCTTTCCTTGCCGGTACTTTACGTTAGCACCTGAGCCTGCCGAGGAGACTTACGTGGAGGTTTCCGTCACCGAGCCCGAGGACCCTGCTACATCTACTCCGTCGACCGATTACCCAGGCAAGGGGAAGATTTATACCATTACTTGATGCCTTTCTGCCTACCTGCCTAGCTGTAGTCTAGAACGAATTGTTTGATCCTATCCACCTTGCTTATGCCTTAATTAAAGCCAAACAACCAATATCCCCACATCCCAGCAAAACATTGTATTGCTAAGTTATCGCTGCTCAGCCATTGCTTACTATGAGTAGGAAAACTTGTTGCTTACCCTATGCTATGGTTGGGATATCATGTTATTAAGGAAGTTGGTTGATATTTATTATTATTATGATGTTAATTTATATTTGACGAAGGATGGGAGACCGGGATGTTCCCGCTAGGTGTTTTGTTCCATTTGAGTCACCTAGGTCCCGAGTTTCGGGTATTGTGTTTCTTGACGAGCGTGCCTAATCGTGTGTGGGGTTCTATGGGGCCCTCTTGTCATACCTACCTAGCTTCGTACAGTCCTAGTGGTGGCCCGAGCTGATTTACTATTTGCAAATGTGTGTGTGCTTGGTTGGTACCCCATCAGTTTTCGAAACAACCCGGACCAACGGAGACATAGTTCCTCTGGTTGTTCCATACTGGTGAGCTAGGGAAGTCCCCTGTTATATAGGTGAGACAAAACCCGACCTTGGCCATACGGTAGAGACCGATTCGAGAGCGCGACCGGCTTTTGAGTTGGATGTCGACTCACCGGGGGCCACCCGGAATTGTGCGTTGTTAGTTAGAGGGACTCTGACGTTCCGGAGTTTCAGGCGTTTACCCAGCCAAGTGGAAACTCGGCATACATGCAAAGCCTATGATGGGCAGTTGGTACACCCCTGCAGGGTTAAATCTTTTCGAAAAGCCGTGTCCGCGATTATGGACGACTTGAGACCTACTCCTTGTTCATAGAATAATATCAATTTGAATCATAATTAAAACTTTCCTACCGTGTGAGTGTCTTGGTTGCTTTTCTCCGTCCAGGGGGACCGGGAGAAGATCCAGGTTGTCTTATGTTTGACGTAAGTAGGTCAATAGAAGACTTATGACAAGATGTCACGTGCATTCTGTGATCTTACCCCTACTCTGATAGAACCATAGCCACCATATATTCTAGTGCGGCTGCAACCTTTACTTTTACCTTATCTTACCGTAGGAAGTTAGTTATCCTGTAATGATATAATCTCACCCCTGGTTTCCTTTTGTGCTTTTACTGTTTTTCCTGATCGGCCGCTGCAGTTGACTACTACTTGACCCGAGCACCAGACGATACTTCGTGGAGGTGCCCCCGGAGGACGACGATGAGGATGACTTTGTTCAATAGATCCTATAGTTGGGTTCCGATGTTCCGTGGGTGGACTTATTTATGTGTAGCCCTCTCTAGGGCCATTTGGATTTTGACCGTACTCGGTCATGATTGTCTTCCGCTTGTTGTGTGATGTACTGTTGGGTCTATGGACCTCTGAGATGATGTAATAAATACCACTGGGGTTGTATGCCCTGGACTCTATATATTTATGTCTTAGTATAAAGTTCATTGTTCTTATACCTGTTGTCGAGAATCCGGCAGCGACACGAGTGCGAGTGTCGTGAGTCGGTGGCCTTCTATGCGCTACTAACTTGAGCGGGGCGCATAAGAGACTAACTCGAGTTAGCACCGCATCGGGGGCCTTACAACTTGGTATCAGAGCAGGACTGACTGTAGGACCCCTTACTGCCCGAAGTCGAGTCTAGAAACTATTTTGTAGTTACTATGGAAAAATCGGAGAGTAGGAACTCTTTCTTTTTCTTCTTACCCCACCCTCCCACCCCTTTTTCCGTGAGAAAGTGAAACGTTGTTTTCTCTCTGCAACTTATCCCCTTTCAAAAACAAATCTAGGTTCTCGTTTACATGAGGCTCCGATTCCTCTATAATCCTTTACTAGCGACGAGAAGGGTTGGCGTACGTTGAGAACACTGAGCCGCCACTTGGGGTTGACAGCTCCACCTCGCTTACGGCGTACCTCAGGTGAAACTCCTATACAGGGATGGTTGGCATCCTCCGGATGTGGTTCCTCCCCTATAGAAGACCGCTTCGGCGGGCCGCTCAGGGCAGATGTCTCAACGTTCAGGTTTTCAACCACTCGTATATATTGTTGTGTGCTCGCTAGCAGATTATTATCTTGGATTCGGATGATCTCAGTTTGGGGATTCAAGTAGCACCTAGATTTCGACTTTCCGGGTTAACCTTGGTGGATATTCAGCCTTCGGCTTCCTCATACCTCGTGAGGAAGTTTTGTTGTCAATATTTCTTTATCTTATGATTTCGTCAATGTTTCTACCATGTTCTCATAAGTGTTCCTGTATAGAGGATGCCAAGAGAGAACATGACGCCGCGAGAGAACCCTCTCCTTGGGGAGGCTGTGACCGCAGTGGCTCAGGGAACAACTGCGATTTTACAGATGCTGCAGAACCAGACTGCCTAGAGGAGTGATCGGCCACAGTACACGACTCTGCAGCAGTTCCTTGCTATCAACCCCCCCAGGTTCTCCGAGGCTCGAGACCCGCTAGAAGCGGATGATTGGATCGCAGAAATCAAGAAGCACTTCAATGCAAACACCGTCAGACCAGTCGACTACGTCACCTTCGCCTCCTTCCAGCTTCAGGGTGCTGCAGCCAGCTGGTACAATACCTACAAGGCCAACAAGGGCGACGCTATCATCACGTGGGCAGACTTCGAAGCAGACTTCAGAGCAGCACATATTCCGAGTGGCTTGATGGAAAGGAAGCGAGAGGAGTTCTTGGCTCTGAGACAGGGTGACAGGTCAGTTCAGGAGTACAACCTGGCCTTCGTCAGGCTCGCCAGGTACGCTCCGGAGGAGGTCAGCATAGAGGCCAAGCGGATTTCCAGATTCCGTGGAGGTCTCAGCATAGAGATCAAGTACGCACTCACCCAGTGCAACCCCACGCTGTTCTCGCAGTTCGTGGATCAGGCTATCCGCCAGGAGTCAGCCAAAGCAGAGTGGGATGCAGACAGGAAGCGCCAGAGAGAGCACAGCTCCGCAGTGATGGTCCACAAGAAGGCAAAGACTTTGGTCACAGAGGCAACACCGCAGAGGCAGCAGTTTCAGCAGACGGGGCAGTTGTCCGCACTTTTGCCCGCCCTCCCGTCCCAGTTCAGCAGGGACCTCGTTCTACACCACCACACGCGAGGCCACCCAGGCCGCAGCAACAGCCCAGGCCAGGCGTGATCTGCTACAAGTGCAGAGAGCCGGGGCACACTTCTCCCAACTGCACCGATCCGCGCTTTGGTCGGCTCCCACCGCCTCTACCTCGCTCTACTCCGAGCACTGCGATGGTGAAGGCACAGCCACGTGCAGTTCGGGTGAACAATGTGATGATGACAAATGCGCAACAGTCTTCAGAGATCGTTCTTCGTAGGTTACTTGTGTGTTCAGTTCCAGCGGCAGTGTTGTTCGATTTCGGAGCTTCTCACTCCTTCGTTTCCAAGTCTTTTGCACGTGCACATGACTTGCAGTCAGAGATGATGTCGTCGCGTATGGCTATCTCTACCCCGGGCTCCAAGTTGAGTTCAGCTGTGAAAGTTCCTGATGTGCAGATCCAGATTCAGGGTCTCCTTTTCTCCGCTTCCTTGATTTTGCTTCCACGTTCTGACATTGATGTCATCCTGGGCATGGATTGGCTTGTGCATCACAGGGCCAATATTGATTGTCCGACCAGATCCGTGAATTTGACACATGATTCAGGCGCAGAAGTCTTGTACACTTGTGGCTCAATGGCAGGAGCAGCACAGTTGTACGCCTTGAACGCTGGAGTCGCACCTTTGCTCGAAGAAGTCAAAGTTGTCCGTGAGTTCCCAGACGTCTTTCCAAAGGAGTTGCCAGGAGTTCCCCCAGTTCGAGCTATTGAGTTTGTTATTGAGCTAGAGCCTGGTACTCAGCTGATTTCTCGGCATCCGTACAAGATGTGTTCGGAGGAGTTGATTGAGCTAAAGAAGCAGTTAACAGAGTTGGAGGCAGGCGGTTTTATCCGCGCCAGCACTTCCCCTTGGGGCGCACCAGCTTTGTTTGTCAAGAAGAAAGATGGGACTAGCCGCTAGGTCCAGGACTATCGCGGTATCAACAAGAAAACCATCAAGAACAAATACCCTTTACCCCGCATCAATGATCTATTCGAACAGTTTAATGGGGCAAAGGTGTTTTCCAAGCTTGACTTGAGGATGGGGTATCATCAAATCCGTGTTCGTGAAGAGGACATTCCCAAGACCGCGTTCAGCACACGTTATGGGCTGTATGAGTTCACAGTCATGACTTTCGTGTTCTCAAACGCCCCTCCAACATTCATGAGAGCTATGAACTATTTGTTCCAAGAATGGCTTAATGTGTTCGTGATCCTCTACCTCGACGACATTCTTGTCTATTCCAAGTCAGAGGCTGAACATGAGGAACATCTACGCCTGGTGCTACAGAAGTTGAGAGAGCACCGTCACTATGCCAAGTTCTCCAAGTGTGAGTTTTGGCTGGACAAGGTCAATTTTATGGGCCATGTTATTTCCGCTGAGGGAATTGCGGTTGATCCAGAGCGAGTCCGCACTATTCAAGAGTGGGCTCCGCCGAAGAATGTGAATCAACTAAGGAATTTTCTCGGCCTCGCCAGTTATTGCAGGAGGTTTGTGCAGAATTTCTCCAAAATAACGAAACCGATCACTGAATTATTGTGCAAAGGAAAACTGTACACTTGGTCACCAGCTTGCCAGTCATCCTTCGAGGAGTTGAAAGAGAAGTTGACCAAAACTCCAATTCTCACACCGCCAGATGAGTCACAACCTTTTCAGGTGTTTTGCGATGCATCCTTGCAAGGTCTAGGTGGAGTTTTTGATGCAAGACAGGAATATTGTGGCTTATACCTCACGGCAGTTGAAGATGAGTGAGAGGAATTATCCCACGCACGACTTGGAGCTTGCAGTAGTTGTGCACGCCTTGATCACTTGGCGACACCTCCTCTTGGGGAGGAAGGTGGATGTGTTCACCGACCACAAGAGTCTGAAGTACTTGTTCACTCAGCCAAATCTGAACTTGAGGCAAAGAAGATGGGTTGAAACTATTATTGAGTACAAAGTTGATATTCAGTACACGCCTGGGAAGGAGAATGTCATAGCTGATGCGCTGAGCCGCAAGGGCGATTGCAATAATATCCAGGTGCAGAATATCCACCCTGATTTGTGTGAGTCCTTTCGAAGGCTCAATCTCGAGCTAGTTCCAGCAGGCTACCTGCCAACGTTGTGGTAGAGCCCACTATCCATGAGAAGATCCGTGAAGCTCAGTCTGGCAGCTCAATGATACAAAAGATCAAACTGGGTATTGCCGCCTCAGTTCCAAAGTACGGTTTCTTTTCAGTGCATAATGATGGCACCGTGTTGTTCGAAGAGCGAGTTGTTGTCCCCAAGGAGGGAGATCTCAGAGAGGTCATCACGAAGGAAGCCCATGATTCCAAGCTGTCTATTCACCCTGGCAGTACAAAGATATATCAAGATCTCAAGCAAAGCTTTTGGTGGACTCGTATGAAGCGGGATGTTGCCCATTACGTGTCTCAGTGTGATGTGTGTAGGAGAGTGAAGGCACAACACCAGAAGCCTGCAGGGTTTCTTCAGCCACTTGAGATTCCGGAGTGAAAATGGGATCACATAGAGATGGATTTCATCACAGGCTTCCCCTTGTCACAGAAGAAGAACAATGCCATCTTTGTTGTCATTGGCAATCTTTCCAAAGTTTCCCACTTCTTTCAAGTGAAGGACTCCATTTCAGCAGCTCAGTTGGGGGATTTTTACACCGCGTGAGTTGTATCTTTGCATGGCATTCCCAAGAAGACCAGTTCCTATAGAGGTCGTCTTTTCACCTCTAAGTTTTGGCAGGGCTTTCAAAAGGTGATTGGTACGACAGTGTTGTTCAGTACCGCTTATCACCCTCAGACAAGTGGGCAAGTCGAGCGCGTGAACAAAATCCTCGAAGACATGCTTCGAGCATGTGTCATATCCTTGGGCATGAAGTGGGAAGAGTGCTTGCCGTATGCTGAGTTCTCTTACAACAACAGCTACCAGGAAATTGTGCGGGAAGCACCGTTTGAAGTCTTGTATGGCCGCAAGTGCAGGACGCCTTTGAACTGGTCCGAAACAGGCGAGAGGCAGTTGTTCGGTCCAGATGTGATCCAAGAGGCAGAGGAGAGAGTGAAGATTGTCCGAGAACACCTAAAGGCAGCACAGTCTAGGAAGAAGGCCTATTATGACAAAAGGCACCGTGGTGTAGTGTTTCAAGTTGGTGATTGGGCATACCTGAGAGTGTCTCCATTGAGGGGAACTCACCGCTTTGGCATCAAAGGAAAGCTCACTCCAAGATTTGTCGGACCTTTCTGCGTCCTTGAGATTAGAGGACCTCTTGCCTTTTGGCTCGAGCTTCCAGAGAGTCTGTCCATGGTGCATGACGTGTTCCATGTGTCCCAGCTAAAGCAGTGCTTCAAGCAGCCAGAGCAGGCCGTTGACTTGGGCGAGATACAACTGAGTGCGGACCTTTCTTACTCAGAGCGTCCAGTCCGTGTTCTTGAGACGTCCGAGCGCAAGACTCGCCGTCAAGTTCATGAAGGTCCAATGGGCACATCATTCGGAGAAGGAAGCAACGTGGGAGCGCGAAGATCATCTCTGTTCCGAGTATCCAGAGTTATTTTAGGCTTAGATCTCGGGACGAGATCCAGTGTTGGTGGGGGAGAGCTGTAACAACCCATTTGCAATAATTGTAAACCATAGTGGAATTTCACTTTGTCTGATGACTTTGAAACTTGGCATGATGCTAGTTGATGTAATTCCATGTGATGATTCCAAATGGCATTGAGTTTTGAGCTCAATTGATTTGCTTTGAGTTCAAACAAAATGGTCAAAGAAGGATGTTGGGTGAAATTTTCCATTTGTGTTTGATCTCCCCTAAATCTCAAACTTGGCATGGCCATTTTTTTTGCATTTCCAAGGGTTTTAAAAACCTCACTGCATTTTTGCAACTTCCAAAAGTGGGGGCCATAGTTCAATATGCTTTGAATATAAAAAATGGGCCACATTTTTAGTTGTTCCAAAATTGGCCAAACCAATTTTGTAAAATCCAGAATATTGCAGGGATCAACAATCAGGAGCTCATGTATTTTTTCTTCTTGTGGTTTCCTCCCCAATATTCTCCAAGCCCTCTTATAAGCACCCCTGGCGATCCCTCCTGGAACCCTAGCCCATTCTCCCCCTTCTCTTCCTCTCGCCGCCGCCCCCATGGCCGAATTGGACCTCCCCTGTTCCGCGTGACCGGTGAGCTCTCCGGTGAAGTTCACCGCTGTTCTTCGCGCCCGATGATCCTGCGCTCGTCTGCGTATCCATCTGAGCCGTTCTCACCTCCTTCCCCCTGCAGATTCGAGCTGGGAGCCCCCGAGAAGCCTCGTTGATGAGGACATCTCTACTAATGTTACACCCACATCTTCACAAACTACACATAATGGACCAGTTACTAGAGCACGCGCACGTCAATTAAATTATCAGGTACTTTCGTTTCTTGCGAATCCTTCTAATATTCAAGAACATATGATGCTGCCTAAATTAGATACTTTTGTTTGTCTTATGAATGAAGGACCTAGCATGGACAAGAAGGATGGTCATTGGAGCGGGATCAAGCATGGAGAAGAAGGTGCGCGCGCGGGAAAGGACAGCGGAGCTTCCCGTGGTGATTATCGCACTTTGAAGCCACCATAAGGCGCGCATAAAGACTTGGACGAGAGACACAAGATGCCACATTAATATTTTCGTCCAAGAGTTATTATAGGTGCTGCGTCACCTTATTATTGGGCCAGGCCCATGTAATTTCGAAATACACTTAATAGGCTATTTTTTAGAGTCCGTATGTGTGGGGAAACCGAGTTAGGGTTGTTTTCGGACCCCTCCTCCAAGGGGCCACGAAATTCCCCTCTGTTCCCCCATATATACAGCCCTTAGGGCATCGTTTAGACTTGGGTTTTAATTAGATTTAAGTTAGCCATAGCCGCAACTTCGAGTTCTTCGTTTGTGTCGTCCGACCAGGCCAAGACCGCATTGGAACCCCAACTTTTGTTAATCTTTCATCTTATATTCGCAATATCCAGATTGCAATTCTTAGTTCTTGCTTGTTCTTCGATTGCTTGCAGGAATTGACCTTCGTGGTCAGGTTGATCGTGCATCCGCGGGATCAATAACCTCTCGGAGTTGGTTTAGCGATTGCTAAGGCGCAACGTCTTCGCACGTTCGTAGTCGGGTCGTGAAAGTCTACTCCACCAAAATCGATCTCCACCATCTCATCGAAGCATCGGGACACCTTCGCCTCTATCAAGTGGTATCAGATTTCCAGGTTGCTCGGTGAGATTTACCAGTTTTTCATAGTCTAGATTGGTTCTGTTCTTCATACCTACAGTCCACGAAAAAGCCAACAAAAAAAAATTAGGGTTAGATCATCACGTCCCAAGACAGTCCTAGCCTTTGTCCAGTTTTCTTTTCAGTACTTGCTTTGTTGAATTTACGGTTGCATCGTTGTGTCAAGTTGCTGATCTTAGCGTCTAGTTTCCTTAGAGTTTCGAGTTCTGATCACAGTTTGCCACGTCGCCACCGCACAGTAGTAATCCGAGTCCAGATACACCACGTTCCGCCAATCCGAGTCCATATACACCACCACGAGCTACACGAGTCCGAGTTGAGTTCCACCATCAGTACGGTTTGTGATCTCTCCGTAGCCAGAATAGTTTGAGTTGATTAGAGTCGGATTTCACCAAACTTTTGTCGTACGTAGAAGGGAGGTGATTTCCAAAAAAAAAAAAAAAAAAAAAAAAAAAAAAAAAAAAAAAAAAAAAAAAGAGTCTGGCACGCTTTCCAGAGCAGTTTTTAGGCCAAAAATTTCAGGGGTAAAAAAATTTTGTGCCCATACGTTCCTTAGGTCCAGAAACTCATTTTAAGACATTCGCCACCATAGTGACTTTTTCGCACTTTTTCAGCCACCGCAGTCCCGCATCGCAAAAAAAAAAAAAAAAAAAAAAAAAAAAAAGAAAAAAAAAAAAAAAAAGAGAAAAAAAAAAAATTTCAGAGTATGCTTCTCAGTTGATTACGTGCCGCGCCGTGCTTTCGTTGGTGTTTTAGGCTCGCGTCTCTAGTACGGTCTAGCCTAGGATCAGCACAGTACCCACGTTGAGCGTTTATTCAGCTTTGCATCTCTGTTTTGATTACTGTTGAGTTTTTTCTACCATACTTGTCAGCCTTCCTACAGCTCCACATATATTCTACATCGTGCGTTTGACACCTCCTGGCCATCGCTCTACCATATCTCTGAGAGTTTTGACCCGTTGGTTGTACATCACCACCTGCTGCTAGGTAAGAATCGGTAAGAACGAAAGAAAAGCTTGACGGATTTGTGCTTTCCACCACGCCACATCCCATTAGTAGAAGTCGGATCATATTACTGTGTGTTTTCTATTTCTGCTAACCATGACAGGATCACATGATGAAGTGGCGCGGGATGCACCCGATTGGGAGAACATGACAAACAAGGAGCTACATGATAAATTTGCACGTATGATGTCTGAACAGGTGCAGGACATCCATAACAGATTTACAGAGGCGATTGATGGCGTGGAAAAGATGATCGACACCAAGCTAGACGCCAAGTTTACTGAGTTGATCGCACGCCTACCTTCAGCACAGCCACAGCCACCGCCACTACCACGTGCACGACGTATTCTGTTGCCGCGAGGACAAGCTGCTGGTATTGGTGCTCCTCCGGCTACTGCAGTTGCTGCTACTGCTGCTGCTGCTTCTGACGTCGGCCAGGACGACTACTACGAGGGTGATTACGAGGAGGAGGTGGAATGAGATAGCAGCTAAAGAATTTGAGCAACAACATAAGACCAATAGCAAATCTTCTTCCGCTGTTTCTAATGAAATTAAATTGACTAGTCCAACTTTGCTTGCTACTAAGGTTGATATTTCGGATTTGGATGTTAGTCAATATGTGTGCTATGCTTTTGTGTGCAAAGAAGCTTTGTTTTCATTTGAGGAATTGCCTCCTTCTTTGCCTCCTGTTGTCACTGACCTTTTGCAGGAGTTTATTGACGTCTTTCCACAAGACGTGCCACCGGGATTACCACCTATTCGAGGGATTGAGCATCAGATTGACTTAATTCCCGGTGCTTCGCTGCCTAACCGTGCGCCATACCGTACCAATCCGGAGGAGACGAAGGAGATTCAGCGTCAAGTACAAGAGCTACTCGACAAAGGTTACATACGTGAATCCCTTAGTCCTTGTGCTGTTCCTGTTATATTAGTGCCTAAAAAGGATGGAACATGGCGTATGTGTGTTGATTGTCGAGCCATTAATAATATTACTATTCGTTATCGTCATCCTATTCCTAGGTTAGATGATATGCTTGATGAATTAAGTGGCTCTACCATGTTTTCCAAAGTTGATTTGCGTAGTGGATACCATCAAATTCGCATGAAATTAGGAGATGAATGGAAAACGGCATTTAAAACTAAGTTTGGATTATATGAGTGGTTAGTCATGCCTTTTGGGTTAACTAATGCACCTAGCACTTTCATGAGATTAATGAACGAGGTTTTACGTGCTTTCATTGGACGATTTGTGGTAGTCTATTTTGATGATATACTGATTTATAGCAAATCTTTGGAGGAACATTTGGATCATTTACGTGCTGTTTTTTTTGCTCTACGTAATGCACGTTTGTTTGGTAACCTTGGGAAGTGCACCTTTTGCACCGACCGAGTATCGTTTCTTGGCTATGTTGTTACTCCGCAGGGAATTGAAGTTGATAAAGCCAAGATCGAGGCGATTGAGAGTTGGCCGCAGCCCAAAACGGTCACACAAGTGAGGAGTTTTCTTGGCCTCGCTGGATTCTATAGGCGTTTTGTGAGAGATTTCAGCACCATTGCTGCACCTCTCAATGAGCTTACACGCAAGGATGTGCCTTTTACTTGGGGTACCGCACAGGAAGAAGCCTTCACCGTATTGAAAGATAAGTTAACACATGCTCCTTTGCTCCAACTTCCTGATTTTAATAAGACTTTTGAGCTTGAATGCGATGCTAGTGGGATTGGTTTGGGAGGTGTGTTATTACAAGATGCTAAACCTGTTGCTTACTTTTCTGAAAAATTGAGTGGGCCTAGTCTGAACTATTCTACTTATGATAAGGAATTATATGCTCTTGTTCGGACATTAGCAACTTGGCAACATTATTTATGGCCCAAAGAATTTGTTATACATTCTGATCATGAATCTTTGAAACACATAAGAAGTCAAGCAAAACTTAATCGTAGACATGCTAAGTGGGTTGAATTTATTGAGACTTTCCCTTATGTCATTAAACACAAGAAGGGGAAAGATAATATTATTGCTGATGCTTTGTCTCGTCGTTATACTATGCTTTCACAACTTGACTTCAAGATTTTCGGTTTAGAGACAATCAAAGATCAATACGTAAATGATGCGGAATTTAAAGATGTATTGCAGAATTGTAGAGAGGGTAGAACATGGAACAAGTTTGTGCTTAATGATGGATTTGTGTTCCGTTCTAACAAGCTATGCATTCCAGCTAGCTCTATTCGTCTTTTGTTGTTGCAGGAGGCGCATGGAGGAGGATTAATAGGACACTTTGGCGTGAAGAAGACGGAGGACGTACTTGCTACACATTTCTTTTGGCCAAAGATGAGACGGGATGTTGAGCGTTTTGTTGCTCGCTGCACTACATGTCAAAAAGCTAAGTCACGACTCAATCCTCATGGTTTATACATGCCTTTACCTGTACCTAGTGTTCCGTGGGAGGACATATCCATGGACTTTGTTTTAGGCTTGCCTCGAACAAAGAATGGGAGGGATAGCATATTTGTTGTCGTGGATAGATTTTCTAAAATGGCACATTTTATACCATGTCATAAAAGCGATGATGCTGCTAATGTTGCTGATTTATTCTTTCGTGAGATTATTCGCTTACATGGTGTGCCCAATACTATTGTCTCGGATCGTGATACTAAGTTTCTTAGCCATTTTTGGAGATGCTTATGGGCTAAGTTGGGGACTAAACTACTTTTTAGTACTACATGTCATCCCCAAACTGATGGACAAACTGAAGTGGTCAATAGGACTTTGTCTACTATGCTTAGGGCTGTTTTAAAGAGTAACTTGAAACAGTGGGAAGAATGTTTACCTCATATTGAATTTGCTTATAATCGTTCATTGCATTCTACCACTAAAATGTGCCCTTTTGAGATTGTTTATGGTTTTCTACCTCGTGCACCTATTGATTTGCTGCCTCTTCCATCTTCGGAGAAGGTTAATTTTGATGCTAAGCAACGTGCTGAATTGATATTAAAAATGCATGAGTTAACTAAAGAAAACATTGAGCGCATGAATGCTAGATACAAGCTTGCTGGTGATAGGGGTCGAAAGCATGTTGTGTTTGAACCCGGAGATCTTGTTTGGTTACATCTACGTAAAGATAGGTTTCCTGATTTGCGCAAGTCTAAGTTAATGCCTCGAGCTGATGGTCCCTTTAAGGTTTTGCAGAAAATTAATGATAATGCATATAAACTTGAGCTACCTGCAGCCTTTGGGGTTAGTCCCACATTTAATATTGCAGATTTGAAGCCTTATTTGGAAGAAGATGATGAGCTTCCGTCGAGGACGACTTCAATTCAAGAAGGGGAGGATGATGAGGACATCTCTACTAATGTTACACCCACATCTTCACAAACTACACATAATGGACCAGTTACTAGAGCACGCGCACGTCAATTAAATTATCAGGTACTTTCGTTTCTTGCGAATCCTTCTAATATTCAAGAACATATGATGCTGCCTAAATTAGATACTTTTGTTTGTCTTATGAATGAAGGACCTAGCATGGACAAGAAGGATGGTCATTGGAGCGGGATCAAGCATGGAGAAGAAGGTGCGCGCGCGGGAAAGGACAGCGGAGCTTCCCGTGGTGATTATCGCACTTTGAAGCCACCATAAGGCGCGCATAAAGACTTGGACGAGAGACACAAGATGCCACATTAATATTTTCGTCCAAGAGTTATTATAGGTGCTGCGTCACCTTATTATTGGGCCAGGCCCATGTAATTTCGAAATACACTTAATAGGCTATTTTTTAGAGTCCGTATGTGTGGGGAAACCGAGTTAGGGTTGTTTTCGGACCCCTCCTCCAAGGGGCCACGAAATTCCCCTCTGTTCCCCCATATATACAGCCCTTAGGGCATCGTTTAGACTTGGGTTTTAATTAGATTTAAGTTAGCCATAGCCGCAACTTCGAGTTCTTCGTTTGTGTCGTCCGACCAGGCCAAGACCGCATTGGAACCCCAACTTTTGTTAATCTTTCATCTTATATTCGCAATATCCAGATTGCAATTCTTAGTTCTTGCTTGTTCTTCGATTGCTTGCAGGAATTGACCTTCGTGGTCAGGTTGATCGTGCATCCGCGGGATCAATAACCTCTCGGAGTTGGTTTAGCGATTGCTAAGGCGCAACGTCTTCGCACGTTCGTAGTCGGGTCGTGAAAGTCTACTCCACCAAAATCGATCTCCACCATCTCATCGAAGCATCGGGACACCTTCGCCTCTATCACTCGTGCCGCGGCGCTTCTCTCGGACCCGTCTTCCTCGACGACGGCCCGGCCGTTCCCCTCCTCTCCGGCGACATCAAGGTCACCTGCGAGCCCCTCTAGGTTAGCCTTGCGCCTCCTCTCGTCCCTAGTCTCCGTAGGATGTCTAGCATCGCGTAGAGTTCCTCTGTCGCCGTCCGGACCCCTCCGGCGAGCCGTGCAAGCCTTGCGCGTGTCTCCAGCGAGTGTGGAGTGTGTGCACGGGTGCGCTGCTCGCGAGCAGAGCGTGCGGTGAGCGCTAGCATCTGCGTAGTCGTCGTCCCCCTCGACGGCCTGTCGTGCGGGCTCTGTTCCGCCGGAGCCGTACCGGCGAGGAAAGCCGCTCCTTTTAGGTCGCCGGCGAGGGAGCGGGCGAAAATGGAACCGCTGAGGGTCCAACAATGCGAAGGAGTCGGCCGTTGTGCCACCGAAGCCCCGTAGGCGACGTGAGGCTCGCCGGAATGCCTCGGCGTCGCAGCGGTCTGAATCTGTTCTTCAGTGTCGTCGTTAGTTTCGTCAAGGATGTCGCCGCCATGATCTCCCGTCGAAGGTAGCGACCCCCCTGGTGCGATCTAGTTGCAACGCGAGGCAGGATTCTGCAGCTGGGTGTACCAGCTCCAGATCCCACGCACCGGAGGCGTCGAGGGTGGCCTGTGCCCGAGGCCAGCCCCGCCGGAATACCTCGCCGTCGTCAGCTGACGCGAGTCTGAATCTTCCTTGTCAGAGCACCGTTTGAACCCTCACCTTGCCTGCAACGGGGTCCTGTTCAGATCTCGTTCCGTAGCTGTAAGAGCAAAGTTTTGCCCCCGTGTGTTTTGGATATTATTGGACAAGACAGTAGAGGAACTAACAATGTTTTCTAGTGTAAACAGTTGAATAGGTTCCTGAAGGACAAGCTAGGTGATAAAGCTTCAGGGAAGGTTTTCAAGTTATCGAAGCATTACCCCCTGAGCGAAGCTTAATCAGGGAGGATGACCCCAAAAAATGAAGGTGTCCTGAAGCTCAACTCATTGAAGGAAATGAAGAAGACGGTGCAAAACTTAGATGTTTTTGTGTAGTTATTTTTCTGTTCTTTGAGTCATAGGACAAACCGTACTATCAAGAGGGGTCTTTAGTTTGTGGACACCGAAGTCATTGAGAAAATGCTCAGATCAAATCCACAGCAAGTGAGAAGCCTGAGCGAAGAAATCTCATGTGCACTAAGTTAAGCTTCAGTAGCAAAGACTTCGTTCTTTGGCTTCTGAAGCATAACTAAGTCCGTGAGTCAGCTTTACTTGTTCCGCAAGTAAAGTTGCGCAGTGATGAAAAACCCGACCGTTATGGACACGTGTCTAGCTGTCACATCAGGTCAATTTGGTCATTCCGCACCTCGGGATCGCCAACTATAAATACGTCGCCCCGTCCTCCATTTGCGGGCGTCTGCTCTGAGAATATTCCTGAGAGAGACTGAAGAGAGAACCCCAAAAACGCCACCGAAGAAAAACCCAAAACCCAGAATACTGAAGCCTAAGTCCCATTGATCTGAGTAGATTCGAGATGACTTAGGTGAAAGCTTACTAGCCTTTTTATCTTGGAGAACTGCAATTCTCCTAGACCGTTAGAGTGTTGTTCTTCAGAGAGCGAAGAGTAATTGTTGCCTCGAAGTCCAGTTTGTCAAAGGTTTCGGTGATTCCCTCAATAATAAACCACGAGTGAAGAACTGACCAAGCTCAAGGAGTTTGGTGCAGTGGAGCAACGGACGGAGAGAGTTGTTCTCCAGGTGTTCAATCACCAGTCCCTCCAACCAGACGTAGCGCTTTGCAGAGCGTGAGCTGGTCGAACAAACATCGCCGAGTCCCAGTTCGTTTTACTTCAAGCATTTACCTTCAATAATGCATTTTCTTCACAGTTATGCTTCAATGTGTTTTCATTCACTGCATTTAGTTTCGCTTCCAGTTTTACTTCGCTGTTCCACCCTATTTATGCTTCACTTCAATAGTTCCAGTCGAAAATTTTGAAGTGATCATTCACCCCCTCCCCCTCTGATCACATACTTGGACTTTCAATTGGTATCAGAGCTAGTCACTCCCTACACTCTGTGTGTTTTGGATTAACCTCTTGGAGTGTCTTCAAGTATGTCTTTCGCAGCTATTCGCTCCGGCGAACCTATTCATGTTTTCAATGGGAAGGACTACCCGTACTGGAAGGACAAAATGAAGAGAAATATCATGGCTATCAATTCAGTTGCCTGGCAAGTTGTCTTGTATGGAGTCACAGTTGCCGATGAGAAGGCCATCACTCCTGATTGATCTTGATTCTGAAGTTTGGGTTTTCATCACCAATCATCTGAGACCAGAAAAGTATCATGAAGTGAAGAATATTCCATCTGCCAAAGGTGTCTGGGACTATCTTGAAAAGATTGGTGAAGGTGTTTCTACCCAGAAGGATGCCAGAATTGACACACTCCGAAGAAAATTCTATCGCTTCAAGAGAAACAAGGGTGAAAAAGTCAGCTCCATTTACAGCAGACTCACTGCTCTTGCTAATGAGTTGATTTCCCTCAGTGCTAATGACATTACTCCTCACTCAGTTGTAAGAACTTTGCTTCGCTCATTGGATGATTCGTTTGATCACATTGTGCTGATGATCAAGGAAAGGACCGATTTCAGACGTCTTGTTGCTTTTGATATTCTTGAGAGACTAGATACCTTTGAAATGGAAGAAGATGAGAAACGTGACATAAATGGCTCTCGAAGAAAAACACATGCTTTGAAAGCAAAAGCTTCGCGTCATTCTTCACCCGAAGTCAGTTCTGCTTCAGGTGTCGAATCTGATGATCCTGCAAGCATTGGAAAGGATTTAGCTTTGATCATGAGACGCTTCAATCGCTTCCAAAGAAAAGGTTTTTCTTCACCGAAGAAGAGTTATTCTTCAAGAAGCTCAACTCACTCATCTCACCGCTCATCCTCAAGAAGATCTCCATCGAAGGACAACTGCTGCTACAAGTGCAAGAAACCAGGTCACTACATTGCTGATTGCCCTCTGTGGGAAGCTGAGAACAAATCAAAGCATTCACTCAGAGACTCCTCAACCAAGTCCCACAGATCCTCCAGAAGCTATGAATCCAAGAGACATGATTCCAGCTCAAGAAGAGAAAAGAAGAAAGATTCTGATGATGACAAGAGGAAGAAGTATCATAAGAAGTGTGAGGGTACTTCATTGAAGACTCACTCGTCTCGACGAAGCAGTTCTCACCGTGCCAAGGCCTATCTGGGAAAGGAGATGAACTTAGAAGACGAAGCCTCTGGGTCCGAAGCTGAATCAGGCTCAAGGTCTGGGTCTGGGTCCGAATCAGATGGTGTTGCTGGTTTGGCATTCGCTTCAGCAGATGCTTCGACTAAAGCTTCGAGCTCATTCTTCACCAACAACAGTAGTGAAGATGAAACTCTTGCATATTGCTTCATGGCCAAGGCGAAGGTATCTTCATCCAAATCTAACTATGATACTTCTGATTGTTCCTCATATGATAGTGATTCGAAGATAAGCTATGCTAAACTTGCTAAAACTGCTTCAATCCAACAAGATGAACTTGATTCGCTAAGCAAAACCATTAAGAAATCAGAAACTCTGTTGATCAATGAGATAGAGAAAGGTCAAACTTTAACTAATGAGCATGCAGCTCTGAAGGAAAAGTTTGAAGAATTATCCTCTAGGCATGATCTTCTTTCAGTTGATTATGAGAAGCTTACCTATGAATTTCTTCAAAGGAAAATGGCTCTCGAAAGACTGAAAGAGGCTCATGAAGAGTTGGAAAATGTCAATCTCTCTCTCGTGGCTCAACAAGGTTCTGAAGCAAATCATAAAACTGATTCACCTTGCTTAACTTGTCTGGAACGAAGCAAAACTGATTCCAAAGGCAAAGCTCCTATTATTATTGATGATACTAATGCCTCGGATGAGGAAAATCCTGCTGTTACCGAGGGACTCCTCAGGTTGAAAAACTTATTTCAAACAGGCATGTTCAAAAGTGTGCAAGGTCACCAGTATCTTTGTGATATCCTGAGGAAGGCTCTCCTTCACAGGAACCCCAGGAATGAGGGTGTTGGTTTCGAAAGAAAGATAAACCCTGATGGCACCTATTGGGAACCTGAGAAGTATCCTAAGACTGTTTGTGATAGAGGCGAAGGTGTCCCGATGTTTCGATGAGATGGTGTAGATCGATTATGGTGGAGACGACTTTCACGATCCGACTACGAACGTGCGAAGACGTTGCGCCTTAGCGATCGCTAAACCAACTCCGAGAGGTTATTGATCCCGCGGATGCACGATCAACCTGACCACGAAGGTCTAATTCCTGCAAGCAATCGAAGAACAAGCAAGAACTAAGAATTGCAATCTGGATATTGCGAATATAAGATGAATGATTACGAAAGTTGGGGTTCCAATGAGGTCTTGGCCTGGTCGGATGACACAAACGAAGAGCTCGAAGTTGCGGCTATGGATAACTTTAATCTAATTAAAACCCAAGTCTAAACGACGCCCTAAGGGCTGTATATATGGGGGAACAGAGGGGATTTTTGTGACCCCTTGGAGGTGGGGTCCGAAAACAACCCTAACTTGGTTTCCCCACACATACGGACTCTAAAAACAGCCTATAATGTGGTATTTCGAAATTACATGGGCCCAGCCCAATATTAAGGTGACGCAGCACCTATAATTGCTCTTGGACGAAAATAATGAAGTGGCATCTCGTGTATTCCGTCCAAGCCTTCATGCATGCCTTATGGTGGCTTCAACGTGCGAAAATCCCCACTGGAAGCTCCACTGTACTTTCCCCCGCGCGCACCTTCTTCTCCATTCTTGATCCCGCTCCAATGACCATCCTTCTTGTCCATGCTAGGTCCTTCATTCATAAGCAAAACAAAAGTATCTAATTTAGGCAGCATCATATGTTCATGAACAATAGAAGGATTCGCAAGAAACGAAAGTACCTGATAATTTAGTTGACGTGCACGTGCTCTAGTAACTGGTCCAGTATGTGTAGTTGGTGAGGGTATGGGTGTAACATTAGTAGGGATGTCCTCATCATCCTCCCCTTCTTGAATTGAAGTCGTCCTCGACGGAAGCTCATCATCTTCTCCCAAAAAAGGTTTCAAATCTGCAATGTTAAATGTGGGACTAACCCCAAAATCTGCAGGTAGCTCAAGTTTATATGCATTATCATTAATTTTCTGTAAAACCTTAAAGGGACCATCAGCTCGTGGCATTAGCTTAGACTTGCGCAAATCAGGAAACCTATCTTTACGTAGATGTAACCAAACAAGATCTCCTGGTTCAAACACAACATGCTTTCGACCCCTATCACCAGCAAGCTTGTATCTAGCATTCATGCGCTCAATGTTTTCTTTAGTTAACTCATGCATTTTTAATATCAAATCAGCACGTTGCTTAGCATCAAAATTAACCTTCTCCGAAGATGGAAGAGGCAGCAAATCAATAGGTGCACGAGGTAGAAAACCATAAACAATCTCAAAAGGGCACATTTTAGTGGTAGAATGCACTGAACGATTATAAGCAAATTCAATATGAGGTAAACATTCTTCCCACAGTTTCAAGTTACTTTTTAAAACAGCCCTAAGCATAGTAGACAATGTCCTATTGACCACTTCAGTTTGTCCATCAGTTTGGGGATGACATGTAGTACTAAAAAGTAGTTTAGTCCCCAACTTAGCCCATAAGCATCTCCAAAAATGGCTAAGAAACTTTGTATCACGATCCGAGACAATAGTATTGGGCACACCATGTAAACGAATAATCTCTCCAAAGAATAAATCAGCAACATTAGCAGCATCATCGCTTTTATGACATGGTATAAAATGTGCCATCTTAGAAAATCTATCCACGACAACAAATATGCTATCCCTCCCCTTCTTTGTTCGAGGCAAGCCTAAAACAAAGTCCATGGATATGTCCTCCCACGGAACACTAGGTACAGGTAAAGGCATGTATAAACCATGAGGATTGAGTCGTGACTTAGCTTTTTGACATGTAGTGCAGCGAGCAACAAAACGCTCAACATCCCGTCTCATCTTTGGCCAAAAGAAATGTGTAGCAAGTACGTCCTCCGTCTTTTTCACGCCAAAATGTCCCATTAATCCTCCTCCATGCGCCTCCTGCAACAACAAAAGACGAATAGAGCTAGCTGGAATGCATAGCTTGTTAGAACGGAACACAAATCCATCATTAAGCACAAACTTGTTCCATGTTCTACCCTCTCTACAATTCTGCAATACATCTTTAAATTCCGCATCATTTACATATTGTTCTTTGATTGTCTCTAAACCGAAAATCTTGAAGTCAAGTTGTGAAAGCATAGTATAACGACGAGACAAAGCATCAGCAATAATATTATCTTTCCCCTTCTTGTGTTTAATGACATAAGGGAAAGTCTCAATAAATTCAACCCACTTAGCATGTCTACGATTAAGTTTTGCTTGACTTCTTATGTGTTTCAAAGATTCATGATCAGAATGTATAAAAAATTCTTTGGGCCATAAATAATGTTGCCAAGTTTCTAATGTCCGAACAAGAGCATATAATTCCTTATCATAAGTAGAATAGTTCAGACTAGGCCCACTCAATTTTTCAGAAAAGTATGCAACAGGTTTAGTATCTTGTAATAACACACCTCCCAAACCAATCCCACTAGCATCGCATTCAAGCTCAAAAGTCTTATTAAAATCAGGAAGTTGGAGCAAAGGAGCATGTGTTAACTTATCTTTCAATACCGTGAAAGCTTCTTCCTGTGCGGTACCCCAAGTAAAAGGCACATCCTTGCGTGTAAGCTCATTGAGAGGTGCAGCAATGGTGCTGAAATCTCTCACAAAACGCCTATAGAATCCAGCGAGGCCAAGAAAACTCCTCACTTGTGTGACCGTTTTGGGCTGCGGCCAACTCTCAATTGCCTCGATCTTGGCATGATCAATTTCAATTCCCTGCGGAGTAACAACATAGCCAAGAAACGATACTCGGTCGGTGCAAAAGGTGCACTTCCCAAGGTTACAAAATAAACGTGCATTACGTAGAGCAATAAAAACAGCACGTAAATGATCCAAATGTTCCTCCAAAGATTTGCTATAAATCAGTATATCATCAAAATAGACTACCACAAATCGTCCAATGAAAGCACGTAAAACCTCGTTCATTAATCTCATAAAAGTGCTAGGTGCATTAGTTAACCCAAAAGGCATGACTAACCACTCATATAATCCAAACTTAGTTTTAAATGCCGTTTTCCATTCATCCCCTAATTTCATGCGAATTTGATGGTATCCATTACGCAAATCAACTTTGGAAAACATGGTAGAGCCACTTAATTCATCAAGCATATCATCTAACCTAGGAATAGGATGACGATAACGAATAGTAATATTATTAATGGCTCTACAATCAACACACATACGCCAAGTTCCATCCTTTTTAGGCACTAATATAACAGGAACAGCACAAGGACTAAGTGATTCACGTATGTAACCTTTGTCGAGTAGCTCTTGTACTTGACGCTGAATCTCCTTCGTCTCCTCCGGATTGGTACGGTATGGCGCACGGTTGGGCAGCGAAGCACCGGGAATTAAGTCAATCTGATGCTCAATCCCTCGAATAGGTGGTAATCCCGGTGGTACGTCTTGTGGAAAGACGTCAATAAATTCCTGCAAAAGGTCAGTGACAACAGGAGGCAAAGAAGGAGGCAATTCCTCATATGAAAACAAAGCTTCTTTGCACACAAAAGCATAGCACACATATTGACTAACATCCAAATCTGAAATATCAACCTTAGTAGCAAGCAAAGTTGGACTAGTCAATTTAATTTCATTAGAAACAGCAGAAGAAGATTTGCTATTAGTCTTATGTTGTTGCTCAAATTCTTTAGCTGCTATCTCATTTTCACTCTTATTTTTCTCCTGTTTAGCTTTACTAGCTCTAGCAAGATCATCTTTCACAATTTGTTCAGGAGACATAGGAAGTAAAGCAATATTTTTATCCTGATGAACCAGAGTAAACTGATTTGTCCTACCATGGTGTACAACATTCCTATCAAATTGCCATGGTCTACCAAGTAAAAGAGAGCATGCTTGCATGGGTACCACATCACAATCAACATAATCAGCATATGCAGCAATGCTAAAGTGCACACGAACAGAACGCGTTACCTTAATCTTACCACTATTGTTAAACCACTGAATATAGTACGGATGGGGGTGTGGTCTTGTGGTGAGAGATAGCTTCTCCACCAACTCCATGCTCGCCAAGTTGTTGCAACTCCCTCCGTCAATGATGATGCGAACCGAACGTTCTTTCACCACTCCCTTTGTGTGGAACAAATTATGCCTCTGGTTTTGCTCGGCCTTCGATACCTGCACACTTAACACACGTTGAGCAACCGAACTAGCATATTTATCTGCATCATCAGGAGTCATATATTCTATATCATGAGCATGAGCATCATCATGGGCACCCTGTTCCTCATGAGCAATGAGAACTAGAGTCTCCTCATCATAGTCACTCGCTGACTCATACCCACCATCCGCCGTAATAGTCATCACACGCTTGGAGGGACAGTCTTTTGCGAAGTGACCTCCACCTTGGCACCTGCGACATTTATTATCACGATCTCGTGTTTGCCCTGTGGACGCCATGGATGAAGAAGAACTCGCCGCTGGACCACTCTGTGCACCCTTGAATGGTGGCGCTGGCTGTTTTGGTGGCTCCCTGTAAGAATGAGCGGCTGAAGTAGATGGTGGCGCAGCAGGACGTGTGGATGTAGAAGCTCCACGCGATGTCCATGATGTATTTCGTCCTGCAGAAAAGTTAGGTCTCGTAGCGGCCTGTCGATCCTGCACTTCACGTTCAGCTTTACAAGCAAGATGAAACAAACGAGTGATAGTAGCAAAGTCCTTGTATTCTAGAATAGTTTGTATCTCCCTGTTTAAGCCACCCATAAAACGTGCAAGCATAGCTTCATTATCCTCTACTAGGCCACATCTAATCAATCCAGTTTGTAATTCTTGATAATATTCCTCTACAGAATTTTTTCCTTGTCTCAAACGCTGTAATTTTTGTAACAATTCACGTTGATAATAAGGAGGAACCCAGCGAGTACGCATAGCATCTTTTAAAGCAGCCCAAGTAGCTGGAATATTATTAGCATGCAATCTACAATGTTCAGACCACCAAATAGATGCAAAGCCCGTGAATTCACAAACAGCAGCAGTAACACGTCTATTCTTAGGATATTGTAAACATGTAAAACGTTGTTCAGTTTCTAACTCCCAAGTAAGATAAGCATCAGGAATATATCTACCCTCAAACGGCTTAAGATTCAATTTAAGTTTAGGCACATGTTCATCATCGCGTACCTGAGGGGGTGGTTGGTGTCGACCGTGGCGAATGTTGGGACGTGGACGTCCAGCTGGCTGCTCATAGGCCGCTTCTTGTTCCACCTCCTCCTCGTAATCACCCTCGTAGTTGTCGTCCTGGACGACGTCAGAAGCAGCAGCAGCAGCCGTAGCAGCAACTGCAGCAGCAGGAGGAGCACCAATACCAGCAGCTTGTCCTCGCGGAAACAGAATACGTCGTGCACGTGGTAGTGGCGGTGGCTGTGGCTGTGCTGAAGGTAGGCGTGTGATCAACTCAGTAAACTTGGCGTCGAGCTTGGTGTCGATCATCTTCTCCACGCCATCAATCGCCTCTGTAAATCTGGTCTCGATGTCCTGCACCTGTTGAGACATCATACGTGCAAATTTATCATGTAGCTCCTTGTTTGTCATGTTCTCCCAATCGGGTGCATCCCGCGCCACTTCATCATGTGATCCTGGCATGGTTAGCAGAAATAGAAATCACACAGGAATATGATCCTACTTCTACTAATGGGATGGATGTGGGGTGGTGGAAAGCACAAATCCGTCAAGCTTTTCTTACGTTCTTACCGATTCTTACCTAGCAGCAGGTGGTGATGTACAACCAACGGGTCAAAACTCTCAGAGATATGGTAGAGCGATGGCCAGGAGGTGTCAAAACGCACGATGTAGGATATATGTGGAGCTGTAGGTAGGCTTGACAAATATGGTAGCAAAAAGATCAACAGTAATCAAAACAGAGATGCAAAGCTGAATAAACACTCAACGTCGGTACTGTGCTGATCCTAGGCTAGACCGTACTAGAGACGCGAGCCTAAAACACCAACGAAAGCACGGCGCGGCACGTAACAACTGTGAAGCACACTCTGAATTTTTTTTTTCTCTCTTTTTTTTTTTCTTCTCTTTTTTTTTGCGATGCGGGACTGCGGTGGCTGAAAAAGTGCGAAAAAATCAGTATGGTGGCGAACGTCTCAAAACGAGTTTCTGGACCTAAGGAACGTATGGGCACGGAATTTTTTTACCCCTGAAAATTTTGGCCTAAAAACTGCTCTGAAAAGCGTGCCACCCTTTTTTTTTTGTTGGAAATCACCCTCTTCTACGTACGACAAAAGATTGGTGAAATCCGACTCTAATCAACTCAAAACTATTCTGGCTACGGAGATATCAGGAACCGTACTGATGGTGGAACTCAACTCGGACTCGTGAGACGTGGTGGTGTATATGGACTCTGCTTGGCGGAACGTGGTGGTGTATCTGGACTCGGATTGGCGGAACGTGGTAGGATGACTACTGGTGCGGCGGCGACGTGGAAAACTGTGATCAGAACTCGAAACTCTAAGGGAACTAGACGCTAAGATCAGCAACTTGACACAACGATGCAACCGTAAATTCAACAAAGCAAGCTACTGTAAAGAAAACTGGACAAAGGCTCGGACTGTTTTGGGACGTGATGATCTAACCCTAATTTTTTTTTGGCTTTTTCGTGGACTGTAGGTATGAAGAACAGAAACAATCTAGACTACGAAAAACTGGTAAATCTCACCGATCAACCTGGAAATCTGATACCACTTGATAGAGGCGAAGGTGTCCCGATGTTTCGATGAGATGGTGTAGATCGATTATGGTGGAGACGACTTTCACGATCCGACTACGAACGTGCGAAGATGTTGCACCTTAGCGATCGCTAAACCAACTCCGAGAGGTTATTGATCCCGCGGATGCACGATCAACCTGACCACGAAGGTCTAATTCCTGCAAGCAATCGAAGAACAAGCAAGAACTAAGAATTGCAATCTGGATATTGCGAATATAAGATGAATGATTACGAAAGTTGGGGTTCCAATGAGGTCTTGTCCTGGTCGGATGACACAAACGAAGAGCTCGAAGTTGCGGCTATGGCTAACTTTAATCTAATTAAAACCCAAGTCTAAACGACGCCCTAAGGGCTGTATATATGGGGGGACAGAGGGGATTTTCGTGACCCCTTGGAGGTGGGGTCCGAAAACAACCCTAACTCGGTTTCCCCACACATACGGACTCTAAAAACAGCCTATAATGTGGTATTTCGAAATTACATGGGCCCAGCCCAATATTAAGGTGACGCAGCACCTATAATTGCTCTTGGACGAAAATAATGAAGTGGCATCTCGTGTATACCGTCCAAGCCTTCATGCATGCCTTATGGTGGCTTCAACGTGCGAAAATCCCCACTGGAAGCTCCACTGTACTTTCCCCCGCGCGCACCTTCTTCTCCATTCTTGATCCCGCTCCAATGACCATCCTTCTTGTCCATGCTAGGTCCTTCATTCATAAGAAAAACAAAAGTATCTAATTTAGGCAGCATCATATGTTCATGAACAATAGAAGGATTCGCAAGAAACGAAAGTACCTGATAATTTAGTTGACGTGCACGTGCTCTAGTAACTGGTCCAGTATGTGTAGTTGGTGAGGGTATGGGTGTAACATTAGTAGTGATGTCCTCATCAGTTTGGGTCCTAGCGAAGGACAAACCTATTGATATTGCTAACCTTTCAGGTTTCAACTGCAAAATGAACAAAGCCATTATGGATGAATCACTTGATTCAGACTACAAGCTCATTAAAGACGAACAGGGAAAGGTTACTGCTGAGTACGTTGGCACTCCTCCTAAGAATGGCTTCTATAAGAGGCAGATATGGGTGCAGAAAGCACTTGCGGAAAAACTGCCTGCTAACCATACTATGCAGGGAAAGCCTTCGGTACCACCGAATCATTTATATTCTCTAGGAACGAGAAATGATTCACTGGTGCCTGAATCAAATGTTCCGCATAAGCAATACTATCGCATTGGTCGTTATACTTATCGTCCTCATGATAACAATACTAAGATTGCATATGCTCATTCTTATCCTAACCATTCACAGAGGACTTACATTTATGGTGTGCTTGATGGTACACCGAAGCAATACACTCTTGTTCGCTTTAATATTGCTTCAACCAGTGCTTCAACCTCTTCTCAGTCACCTGCTCGTTTGTGGGTGGTTAAGAAGAACTAATTCTTCTGCAGGGCTATGTCTCTGATGGATCCGAATGGGTCATGGATAGTGGTTGCACAAATCATATGACCGGAGACAAGGATTTATTCACCGAAGAAAAACTATCACAATCTTCTCAGAAGTACATTACCTTCGGTGATAACAACAAGGGTAAAGTTTTAGGCTTGGGTAAGGTTTCCATATCGAAAGATAAGCACATTGACAAGGTTATGTTAGTCCAATCACTTGGTTATAATCTTATGTCTATTTCGAAGTTATGCAATATGGGTATGCTTGTTCTATTTTCTGCTTCGCGTTGTGTTGTCTTTTCACAGGATGACTATACGTTTGTCTTCGAGGGATACCGAAAAGGAGATTTATACATTGTTGATTTTTCTTCGGGCCCTGCTGTATCCACATGCTTAATGGCAAAAGCTTCATCTGGTTGGTTATGGCATCGAAGATTTGGTCATGCAGGGATGAGAAATCTTCATAATCTAGTGAAGAAGAAGCATGTTATTGGCCTTAGCGAAGTAAAATTCGATAAGGATCGTCTCTGCAGTGCTTGTGAAGCTGGTAAAATTACGAAGAAACATCATTCAACGAAGACTATCATGACTACTACTCGTCCTCTTGAATTTCTTCGTATGGATCTTTTCGGTCCTCAGAATTATGCAAGTCTGGGAGGAAACAAATATGGTCTTGTTATTGTTGATGATTTTTCTCGATATACTTGGGTTTTATTTCTGGATGACAAGAGCAAAGTTGTTGAAAGGAAGAATAGAACTCTTATTGAAATGGTCAGAACTATGCTTGCTGAATACAAGACTCCTATTAGGTTCTGGGCCGAAGCAATTAACACAACTTGTCATATCATCAACAAGGTTTACCTTCACAAATCTCTGAAGAAAACTTCACATGAGCTTATCACTGGTAACAAACCAAATGTTTCGTATCTTAGGGTATTTGGTGCTCCTTGCTTTATTAGAGATATGAATCATAGCTCCAAATTTGCCCCTAAGGCACATGAAGGTTTTCTTTTAGGTTATGGCTCAAACTCTCACACTTACAGAGTGTATAACTCTCACTTTGGGAAAGTTATGGAAACTGTAAATGTGAGGTTTGATGAAACTAATGGCTCTCAAAAAGAGCATTTTCCTCATGATCTAGATGAACCACCACTTGATGAAGTGATCAGGTCCATGGCTATTGGTGAGATTCGCCCTGTTGAAGCCAATGCTCGTCAAGCTAATAGGGATGATGATGGTCCAATGTTCCCACACATATCCCGGGGCGCTGGAGATCAACATCCTGAAGCTAATGATGAACAGGACGAAGAAGAGCAAGGGAAAAAAGTCTGGTCCTTAGTTGATAGACCTGATCCCACGAAGCACAACATCATTGGTACAAAGTGGATTTTTCGCAACAAGCAAGATGAAGATGGTATAGTGGTAAGAAACAAAGCACGACTGGTGGCACAAGGCTACACCCAAATCGAAGGTATCGATTTCGGCGAAACTTATGCTCCAGTTGCTCGTCTCGAATCCATTCGTGTTATGCTTGCTTTTGCAAATTTCAATGGTATTCTGCTTTATCAAATGGATGTGAAAAGTGATTTTCTTAACGGAGAAATCGAAGAAGAAGTGTATGTTATGCAGCCTCCAGGTTTTGAAGACCCAAAGAAACCAGACATGGTGTATAGGTTGCACAAGGCCCTCTATGGGTTGAAGCAAGCACCTCGTGCTTGGTACGACACATTGAAGAACTTCCTCCTGAAGAAAGGCTTCAAACCAGGAACAACTGACCCAACTCTTTTCACTAGTTCCTATAATGGAGATTTGTTTGTATGTCAAATATATGTAGATGATATTATTTTTGGCTGCACTAACACTGAAATCAGCGAATAATTTGCCAAAATGATGTCGAAGAAATATGAGATGTTAATGATGGGTGAATTGAAGTTTTTCCTTGGACTTCAAATCCGTCAACAGAAGAATGGCACCTTTATTTCTCAAGAAAAATATCTCAAGAACTGCCTGAAGAAGTTTGGTCTTGCTGATTGCAAAACTATTAAGACTCCAATGCCTACCAATGGCTTCGTAGATGCAGATGAGAAGGGAAAAGCCTTCGACCAGAAGAAATATCGGTCTATGATTGGATCTATTTTGTATCTTTGTGCATCTAGACCTGACATTATGCTTTCATTATGTATTTTTGCTCGTTTTCAGGCCAATCCAAAGGAATCACATCATACTGCTGTAAAGCGAATTCTTTGGTATCTTGCTCACACACCAACCTTGGGTTTGTGGTATCCCAAGGGAGCTCAGTTTGATCTCATTAGCTATTCTGATTCAGACTGGGCTGGTGATCGTGTGGATAGGAAATCAACTTCAGGGACTTGTCATTTCCTTGGAAGATCACTTGTGTGTTGGGCTTCAAAGAAGCAAAACTGTGTCTCAATATCTACTGCTGAAGCTGAATACATTGTTGCTGGGTCATGCTGTACTCAGATTCTTTGGCTGAAGCAGACGCTGAAGGATTATGGTATTCATGTGAAGAAAATTCCTCTTCTATGTGATAATGAGAGTGCAATCAAAATTGCTCACAATCCTGTGCAGCACTCTCGCACGAAGCATATTGACATTCGCCATCATTTTCTTCGTGATCATGTTCAGCGTGAAGATATTGTCATAAGTCATGTCAGAACTGAAGATCAATTGGCTGACTTATTCACGAAACCATTGGATGAGAAAAGGTTCTGTGCGTTAAGGTGTGAGCTCAATATATTGGACTCACGCAATGTACTGTAAGATCGAACTTTTACCTCCTGTATATGTTCATTTACTTCGTTATTTGTCTTTTGGTTTTGTTACTTGTTTTTGCTTCAACTTTATTTTTGCTTCGATTTAGTCCTCTATGCTTATCACCTTTTGCTTCGTTTGGTTTTTCTTCGAGGTGATAAGTTTCAGACCCTACCCTTTCTATTCTTCTTCGTTCTTATTCTGTCTGTCCAAAATGGGTGAGCACAATTGAAACGGAAAGTATTTTGCTTCGAACATAATTGAGTTCCGAATCAAATGCTTCCAATTTTTATCGAAGTTTTACTCAAGTCGAGGACATATCCTTCGGTCGTTGAGATCCCGTCAAATCCGGGTCGTTGAGATTTTCTCGCGATTCGCCACGAAATCCTCGCCGTAGAATCCGGAGAGACGGTCTCTAGGAGCCGTCCGATCAGATCTGACAACTCCTGTTAGACCTGCCTATATAAGGCATCCACCCCCAGCGAATCCAACCTACCTCTTCATTCTCATCTCTCCGGAACCCTATCGCTCCCGAGCGCGTCGCCGAGCTCTTCGTCTCCGTCGCCGTTCTCGCCTCTTCACTGCCGGAAGAGCGCCGCCGTGGACCTCATGCCGTCGACGAGCACCTCCTCTCCGCTCATCGCCGCCGTAGCTGCTCGACGCCACCGAGTTAGGGTACGCCGAGCCCTTGATCCAATCTCTGTCCATCTCAATTCTTCTCTGTCCAGATTGGATCTGTATTCTTAGTCCTCGTGTTGGAGTGATTTTCTTAGGTTTCTTTGATCCGTTGGATCGTTGCTCCGTTGGATCGTTGCTCCGTTGGGAAACTTGTTTCTGCTAGCACAAGGTTCCCATCTCGATTCAGGTTAGAAGTTAGGGTTTGTGACTATCTTTTTTGTGTTAGGGTTACAGTTCATCTTGGATGAGGTGAAGTCTAGCTCAGAACAGACTAGAATCATCACCCTTATTCATCACTGAATCTCTTGTCAAAACCTTGTGTTTTTGGATCAAAAATTTTGTTGGTGCTCATTCCATACTTGCCTCTTTCCCTCGAAACCTTATGCTTTTCACAGGATGTCTGAGGATTTAGGCTTCGGGAATGAGTCCCCAAATCTTGATCACATCAACGAAGCAGAACAGTCTTCTCCGAAGAAGAAAGGTGGCAGAACCAAGGAAACTAACAATGCTCGAGGCATCCCCGAATCCATTCGCATTGAGCTTGGATATGATACGCCTCCTGAAGAAACCAGAGATCAGCGCAAAATTCTCTTGCAAAACATTCGCCGGTACTGGGCTGTCAGATGGTACAAGTACAAAAGCATCCCTGACTGGAAGTGGGCTATGCAATTTGCCTTTAGTCCACCCTATCAATATACTTCGGCCATGTGCAGTCAGTACACCGAAAAAATCGTCATTTATACTACCCAGTTCCACCCAAGGTCCCTCACCCCAATACTCTCAAGACTCCAGATGACTATCCTGATGAGCAAAAGCGATTGAGAATTGCTGCTGAGAAAAAGAGACTCAAGGAAGCCAAGAAAGCTGCCAAGTTGGCTGAAGCTGAAGCTCATGATGTTGGGCCTAGCTCAAAGAAGAAGAAGAAACTAAAGAAGAAATCTGCTTCTCCTCCTCATGCTTCCGCAGATGATGAAGAGCAAGCCAGACTAGAGCAAGCTGCTCTGGAAGATTCAATGTTGGACGAATCAAATGCTGCTGCCGAAAACGAATCTGAATCTGAAGCAGATGATGAATCAGATCCTCCTCCCCCCAAGAAGCAAAGGCTTCGGATTCCTCTAAAGAAGAAGCCAGGAGAGAAACCTGCTGCTTAGGGTATTAAGATTCAAGACCCCAAGGATAAGCCCTCTGCTCGCCCCACCATTGATCTATCAAACTTGGTGGTTGCGAAGCCCTTGGCCTCCAAGCCACCGGCTGATGCTCTCAACACTAAGAGGCGATCAAAGCAGAAGCATGACCCTGCCAAGCAACAAACTGCAAAGGCTGCTGCACCAGCGAAGCCAAAGAAGTCTGCCCCTCCAAACCCTTCAGGGAAGCGAAAGCTCACTGAAGAAGAATTGAAACAGAAAGACCTCGCAGAGGCACTTGAGCGAAACATTCTCGCCAGAAGCGCTGCCGAAAAGAAGAAAGCAGATGAGGAAGCCGCACGAAAGCAAAAGGAGTTGTACTCCGCTAGATTGGCTGCAGAAAAGGCTAAGACGAAGCGCAAGCTCGCCGAAGCCGAAAAGAATGAAAAAAAAAGCTGCCGCTGAAGCCAAAAAGCTGGCTGAGCATGAAGCAAAACGCAAGGCCTCACTAGAAGTTCTCAGGACAAAGAAAGCTGAGAAAGCGGCTAGGGCTAGTCAGAAAAAGCCCGTTGTTGATATGACTCCCTCCACTGAAGCTATTCCACCGAAGCAGAAAGGAATATATTTGCCTGAAGCTCAAACTGAAGCTGATCGCCATAGTGAACATCAGTTCCCTGACCCTCGTGAAGGCGAACTATGGGATCAGTTGGGCATCACTGAAGCCCTTTGGGAGAAGTGTGCTGCTGAGAAGCCTGAAGCAGTTGATCTAGGAGAAGTTTACATCTCAAGCTCCATCGAAGCAATGATCTCCACAATGATTAGTCAGCTGAAGGATTTGCACTCTAGAGATCGATCTGAAGTCACAAAGATTCACAACTATCAGAAGCGCGCTGAAACTGAACCTGATGAAATATTCAAGCAGCACGCCCTGAAATTGCTTCAGCAAGTGACAAATGTCAACACCACCACCAAGGACAACATCAAAATCTTCAGGGGTAAAATTAAATCCGCTGTCGATGAAATGGTGAAGACCCATAATGCATCCATTATGGAAAGGGATTCACGGAAGCGCAAGGCTCCACAAGAAGCTGAACCTGCTGCTGCAAAACCTGTTGCTTCCAAAGCTACTGTTTCAAAGGCTTTGGAACCCTCTCCAAAGAAGAAATCTACCAAGAAGAGGAAGATTACTTTGGCTTCAGCTGCTGACATGGACACTAGGGATGAGCAGCCGAAGGAAATTCCTGAAGCAGTTCCCACTCCTGCTTCGAAGCCAAAGCCTGCCCAGCCCACACCAAAACCTTCAGCTCCACCCACCAAAACCCCTACACCTCCTCCTACCAGATCCACTCCCAAACCAACTCCACCACAAAACGCTCCTATCCCCAAGTGAATTCCTACCCCAACTCCAACACCTGCACGAACTCCCGCACCCATTCCACCCCGTGCACCCACACCCATCCGTGCTCCAACCCCCGAACCGCAAAGGATTCCCACTCCACCTGCTGCTCCCGCACCACCTCCATCACCTCCTGATGAGGACATCCCTACTAATGTTACACCCATATCCTCACCAACTACACATATTGGACCAGTTACTAGAGCTCGTGCACGTCAACTAAATTATCAGGTACTTTCGTTTCTTGCGAATCCTTCTATTGTTCATGAACATATGATACTGCCTAAATTAGATACTTTTGTTTTGCTTATGAATGAAGGACCTAGCATGGACAAGAAGGATGGTCATTGGAGCGGGATCAAGCATGGAGAAGAAGGTGCGCGCGCGGGAAAGGACAGCGGAGCTTCCAGTGGTGATTATCGCACTTTGAAGCCACCATAAGGCGCGCATGAAGTCTTGGACGAAATACGCGAGATGCCACTTCATTATTTTCGTCCAAGGGCAATTATAGGTGCTGCGTCACCTTAATATTGGGCTGGGCCCATGTAATTTCGAAATACCACCTTATAGGCTGTTTTTAGAGTCCGTATGTGTGGGGAAACCGAGTTAGGGTTGTTTTCGGACCCCACCTCCAAGGGGTCACGAAAATCCCCTCTGTTCCCCCATATATACAGCCCTTAGGGCGTCGTTTAGACTTGGGTTTTAATTAGATTTAAGTTAGCCATAGCCGCAACTTCGAGCTCTTCGTTTGTGTCATCCGACCAGGCCAAGACCTCATTGGAACCCCAACTTTCGTAATCATTCATCTTATATTCGCAATATCCAGATTGCAATTCTTAGTTCTTGCTTGTTCTTCGATTGCTTGCAGGAATTAGACCTTTGTGGTCAGGTTGATCGTGCATCTGCGGGATCAATAACCTCTCGGAGTTGGTTTAGCGATCGCTAAGGCGCAACGTCTTCGCACGTTCGTAGTCGGATCGTGAAAGTCGCCTCCACCATAATCGATCTCCACCATCTCATCGAAACATCGGGACACCTTCGCCTCTATCACCTCCCCATGAAGCAAATGTTCCCTCTCCAACCCACTCCAGAACTCGTGGCACCCGAGACTTTTCCCCTGCCAGAACCGCTCAAGAGTTCGAATCCAATGTGCCTCGCACCGACGCACATGAAGACGAAGACGAACAAGTTCAGATACTGAATCTTTCGCAAGAGCAAGCGCTCATAGTTGCTCAAACTGCTGGCCCTTCTAGAGCCAATCAGATTGCTCCTCTGCAAAGGTTTCGCGCACATTCGCACCCCTGCCAAGATACCCATTTTGAATCAAATTACCCTCGTGAAACTTTTCCTATCTTCAAGTGCGCTGGTTATTCTTCAAGGCATGGTCCGGATTTCAGTTTGGAACAACATCAGAAGCGTCACCGTTTCTTTGGTGTCAGTCCTTATGCTTCATATAGAACTGCAGATGATCTTCACTTTTGGACTGCAGAGCAACAAATCCTATACACCAAAGTCTTCTGTCAGCAAGGAGTTCTGTTTAGGCACAAATATCTGAATATGCGAAGTCTTTCCACTGCCACTTGCTTTCAGAACATCACCGAAACCATTGAGAATCAGAATTTGACTCGACTGTTTGCTTTAAGCACTCCCTTCAATTCTGAACTTATCAAGCAATTTTATGCCACTCTTTATGTTTCGGGTGATGCAAATGAACCCAACTCATGGACGCTGGAATGGATGATCCAAGGTAATGTCTTCAAAATGACCTCTGCCGAATTCATGGAGATAGTCAATATTCCCAGGCATTCTAAAGTCCAAGAAAAGATTCACTTAGAACCTGATCTAGCTGAAGAAGAATTTTCTACCCTGTTGGATACTGAAGTCTCTGCAAGCTACTTTCCTGAAAACATTCGCCCGAAGCATTTGAACTTCATCTCCCGGACTTGGTTTTACATCTTTTTCAACTCTTTGATTCCACTGAGTACTGCTTCGGAAGAATCGAATATTTATCTAGAGACAAGGCATGCAATTATGAAGCTCATTCATGGTCTCATCTTTGACTTTGAAGACTGCTTCATTCGGAACTTGGTTCATGCAGCAGAGCTGCCATTCACCCTGAAGCCTTATGCTCCCTGGCTGCAAGATGTCTAAGATTATGGCAGGAATGAAGACTTTGTGGCTCGCCATCATCCGAAGCTTTTCCTTCCACCAGTGCGTGACACTTTGGAATTGCTGAGGAAGCCCAATGATCCGTTTGCCACATATGTTGGCGTGCGCCATGAAGTCAATGAGCGAAACTTATCCAAGAAATTCCAGAAAGACTGCCACCACTTTGAAGTTAATCTTCGGTCGCAGAAAATGCTTGAAAACTACATTGAAGCCAATCAGCGCCAGATGCAATTTCTTGCTGGTGAGATAAACCGAGTTGGAAATATTGTGCTCAATAACAACCAGTACCTGCGTGTTCTCAAACGTCATTCCTGGAAGGGGCTCCGGAAATTCAACTTCGTCAAAGGCCTTCGTAAAGATCGCATTTACAAAGAGTATCCGCACCTCCAGCGAAACTTTTCCCGTGATGATTCAGTAGACCGCCAGAATCAGAAGATCCCTCCCCTACACAAGATTGATGAAGTCTTCTTCGTCAACGAACCCGAACCCATCAGGCCTGACACCGTCTCTGAGAACGACTCCATCACCTCCAAGGACGACGACGGCCTCGACGACAGCGACCTCGACGTCAACCTCATCACCCAGACGTGCCACGAAGTCATTCCTTCGTCTTCTTCCGAAGAAGAATCCTTTGGCGATTAATCTTCGTCGGATGAGACTTCGTCAAGCTCAGCTTCGTCGGGTTCCCAGGGTGCTGATGCCGCGAAATAGATCTCTCGAACCTCTTCCCAACCTTTTGTCCAATCATTGACAAAATGGGGGAGAATGAGGGCATCGATGCGTTAGATTTGCATCGGGGAAAGGGCTTTTGCTATTTGCTTTTGCTTCACTTGGTTGTAACTTAAGTTTAACTTTGGTCTTGCTACTCCTGTGCTACGATTAAGTTTTAATAACCCCTTTGCTTGCAAGTATTGCTTCGTATCTTCTATCTTGCAGGTGGTTATTACTGTCGAAGTCACAGGTCATTGGAAGCAATTGCATACATTCCTGGATATATATCTTCATATGCAAATGTTTTCGCTAAGATATTTGTTTAGCTCTCCACCGAATAAATTTCTCTCAAGCATTAACTTCGATTATACAAATCTTCGATGCTTGCATTCAGAGGGAGCCAAAAACTTCATATCTTAGAGTTTGTCCTATCACTTCACAAAAACTTCAATATCTTTTATCGATGCCTGTTTTGTCAACAATAGTCCAAAAAGGGGGAGATTGTAAGAGCAAAGTTTTGCCCCCGTGTGTTTTGGATATTGTTGGACAAGACAGTAGAGGAACTAACAATGTTTTCTAGTGTAAACAGTTGAATAGGTTCCTGAAGGACAAGCTAGGTGATAAAGCTTCAGGGAAGGTTTTCAAGTTATCGAAGCATTACCCCCTGAGCGAAGCTTAATCACGGAGGATGACCCCCAAAAATGAAGGTGTCCTGAAGCTCAACTCATTGAAGGAAATGAAGAAGACGGCGCAAGACTTAGATGTTTTTGTGTAGTTATTTTTCTGTTCTTTGAGTCATTGGACAAACAGTACTATTAAGAGGGGTCTTTAGTTTGTGGACACCGAAGTCATTGAGAAAATGCTCAGATCAAATCCACAACAAGTGAGAAGCCTGAGCGAAGAAATCTCATGTGCACTAAGTTAAGCTTCAGCAGCAAAGACTTCGTTCTTTGGCTTATGAAGCAGAACTAAGTCCGTGAGTCAGCTTTACTTGTTCCGCAAGTAAAGTTGCGCAGTGATGAAAAATCCGACCGTTGTGGACACGTGTCAAGCTGTCACATCGGGTCAATTTGGTCATTCCGCACCTTGGGATCGCCAACTATAAATACGTCGCCCCGTCCTCCATTTGCGGGCGGCTTCTCTGAGAATATTCCTGAGAGAGACTGAAGAGAGCACCCCAAAAACGCCACCGAAGCAAAACCCAAAACCCAGAATACTGAAGCCTAAGTCCCGTTGATCTGAGTAGATTCGAGATGACTTAGGTGAAAGCTTACTAGCCTTTTATCTTGGAGAACTGCAATTCTCCTAGACGGTTAGAGTGTTGTTCTTCAGAGAGCGAAGAGTAATTGTCGCCTCGAAGTCCAGTTTTTCAAAGGTTTTGGTGATTCCCTCAATAATCAACCACGAGTGAAGAACTGACCAAGCTCAAGGAGTTTGGTGCAGTGGAGCAACGGACGAAGAGAGTTTTTCTCTAGGTGTTCAATCACCAGTCCCTCCAACCAGACGTAGCGCTTTGCAGAGGGTGAACTGGTCGAACAAACATCGCCAAGTCCTAGTTCGTTTTACTTCAAGCATTTACCTTCAGTATTGCATTTGCTTCACAGTTATGCTTCAATGTGTTTTGATTCACTACATTTAGTTTCGCTTCCAGTTTTACTTCGCTGTTCCGCCCTACTTATGCTTCACTTCAATAGTTTCAGTCGAAAATTTTGAAGTGATCATTCACCCCCTCCCCCTCTGATCACATACTTGGACTTTCAGTAGCGTAGTGGTAGGAGGGCTAGGTGGTGGAGTGCAACGACGTGGGATCGAATCCCGTCGGGTGCACAACCCCCTTCTTTTCCTTTTTTTCATTTGTTTGTGCAGTGGGCTGGGCCAGAGGAGGAGAAGGAAAAGTTGGGCCTGGCGCCCGAGGCCAGCCTGTGAGGCTTGTCCTCATTTCTTTTCTTTTGATTTCTTTTCAAATCTTTTCCAAATTCAAATTCAATTTTGAGTTTGAACTTGGAAACTTTTCTACCTCAACCATATAATCCAATATATGAATTCGGGGTACAAATGTCCACTAGTCACAATGGTGGTGTCCATTTTTGCATTTTGCCCCTCTAAAAATTGGAGTGATGGCAACTTTGCGATAAAGCCCTTCTTTTCTTTTATTTTGGCAAAGTGCTTTGCAAATTCAAAATGTGGCATACCATATATGGTTTTGGGGTTGTTTTCCCCAAGGATCAGCATGTTGATAATGGTTTTGCCATTTGGACTTTTCCCAAAATGAAAGTAGTGCATTTTGCACTCAGATCCCTGTTGCTTTGGAATTTGCACACTGTGTTTTGTAAATTCAAAGGGGTCTTGTCCTTTTGATCTATCAGCTCCATTTCATGTCACCATGAATCTTTGCATCATAGGACCAGCCCCTAGAATATTTTCATGTGCAAGTGGCTGGGAATCTTATCACCTGTTGAAACCTCCCTTGGTGTCAATTTCACCGACACATTTCTCCGTCTCCGGAATCGATAATTATTTCACGATGTTTATTATTGTTAATTGTTGTTATTGTTTCATACCATGCCATGTTACCATGCTACTTACACCAAAAATTAAGGCTAAGACCAAAGCCATTCAACGTAAATAAATTGCATATGAAGTTGTTGACGTGTCGTCACCACCTTCATTTAAATCTGACTAGATAGGGTCACATCATGTCTATTAAACTTGATCATACCATCCATGCCTGTGCATTGCAACCATTGATTACTTGTGTGCCTTTCCTTGCCGGTACTTTACGTTAGCACCTGAGCCTGCCGAGGAGACTTACGTGGAGGTTTCAGACACCGAGCCCGAGGACCCTGCTACGTCTACTCCGTCGACCGATTACCCAGGCAAGGGGAAGATTTATACCATTACTTGATGCCTTTCTGCCTACCTGCCTAGCTGTAGTCTAGAACGAATTGTTTGATCCTATCCACCTTGCTTATGCCTTAATTAAAGCCAAACAACCATGATCCCCACATCCCAGCAAAACATTGTATTGCTAAGTTATCGCTGCTCATCCATTGATTACTATGAGTAGGAAAACTTGCTGCTTACCCTATGCTATGGTTGGGATATCATGTTATTAAGGAAGTTGGTTGATATTTATTATTATTATGATGTTAATTTATATTTGACGAAGGATGGGAGACCGGGCTGTTCCCGCCAGGTGTTTTGTTCCATTTGAGTCACCTAGGTCCCGAGTTCCGGGTATTGTGTTTCTTGAAGAGCGTGCCTAATCGTGTGTGGGGTTCTATGGGGCCCCCTTGTCTTACCTACCTAGCGTCGTACAGTCCTAGTGGTGGCCCGAGCTGATTTACTATTTGCAAACGTGTGTGTGCTTGGTTGGTACCCCAGCAGTTTTCGAAACAACCCGGACCAACGGAGACATAGTTCCTCTGGTTGGTCCATACTGGTGAGCTAGGGAAGCCTATGATGGGAAGTTGGTACACCCCTGCAGGGTTAAATCTTTTCGAAAATCCATGTCCGTTGTTATGGACGACTTGAGACCTACTCCTTGTTCATAGAATAATATCAATTTGAATCATAATTAAAACTTGCCTACCGTGTGAGTGCCTTGGTTGCTTTTCTCCGTCCAGGGGGACCGAGAGAAGATCCAGGTTGTGTTATGTTTGACGTAAGTAGGTGAATAGCAGACTTATGACACGATGTCACGTGCATTCTGGGATCTTACCCCTACTCTGATAGAACGATAGCCACCATATATGCTAGTGCGGCTGCAACCTTTACTTTTACCTTGTCTTACCGTAGGAAGTTAGTTATCCTGTAATGATATAATCTCACCCCTGGTTTCCTTTTGTGCTCTTACTGTTTTGCCTGATCGGCAGCTGCAGTTGACTATTACCTCGACCCGAGCACTGGACGATACTTCGTGGAGGTGCCCCCGGAGGACGACGATGAGGATGACTTTGTTCAGTAGATCCTATAGTTGGGTTCCGACGTTCCGTGGGTGGACTTATTTATGTGTAACCCTCTCTAGGGCCATTTGGATTTTGACCGTACTCGGTCGTGATTGTCTTCCGCTTGTTGTGTGATGTACTGTTGGGTCTATTGACCTCTGACATGATGTAATAAATACCAGCAGCGTTGTATGCCCTGGACTCTATATATTTATGTCTTAGTATAAAGTTAATTGTTCTTATGCCTGTTGTCGAGAATCCGGCAGCGACACGAGTGCGAGTGTCATGAGTCGGTGGCCTTCTATGCGCTACTAACTTGAGCGGGGCGCGAAAGCGACTAACTCGAGTTAGCACCGCATCGGGGGCCTTACATCTTTGGGGGTTTCGCGTCACGGAGAATATATGGGCGAAGGGGGGCAGCCAGGGGGGCCACCAGGGGTCCAGGCTCCCCCTGGCGCGACCCCACCCTAGGGCGCGCCGGGAGGGCGCCTGGGTCCCTGGTGGGTCTCCTCTAGCCCCTTTCGGTGATTCCCGATACTTTCGAAGCGCTGATTTTTATATTGGATTTTTCCCGAATTTTTGGAGCACTTTTAATATGGGGGAAACCTGAAATAGAAAAACAGCAGAAAACAGGAACTGACATTGGGGTGCACTGAGTTAATAGGTTAGTCCAAATATGATCAAAAGTGTATGGAAGTTCATCAATAACATAGCAATATCACACAAAAGAGGCATGGAGCAAATAGACATTATAGATACGTTTTGGACGTATCAGTTGTGCAAAGTTCTTATTGCAAGCACGTACAACTACCTTGGGATACATGCCTGATGTTTGATATTTGCCTAGATGATCCTTTCTTTTCTATCAGCCTTGCCCATGTTAGAATCTATTACACGTTTCTTCTCATCCAAGAAGCGCCCAACCATCCATCTCTCTAGCCTACAGTGTTTCTTTCCGCTGGTTATTAGTTGTTTACTTTCGCTGTTTTACTTTTGCTGTTTCACCACCACTATCACCACTATTATCACCCACACTACCACTACCATATTACCGTTGCTACTAGTACTTTTGTGCAAGCAAGTGTTTATTTCAGGTGCGGTTGAACTGACAACTCAATTGTCAAAGCCTGTACGTATTCTTTGTGTCCCCAAGTGTCGAATCAATAAATTGGGTTATCTTGCCCGCGAAGACTATCTCGATCCTCTACAATTGAGAGTTATCAACCGCTCAAGAACCAAATTCCACGTTCAGGCACTCGCCATACCCTCTCTCCGTCCAAATTCTGGTAACCACCACGAGGTGCATCACCTCCACTTCTCGGATCCTATAGATGTGGAAATTTTCTGCAGGTTTTTTTGTATTTTTGCATGTTTTGTAATGGCTGAGACTAAGTTGCTCTTGCAGTTGGAGAGGATACCTGACACTCTCGAATGGACAGTTCATAGTGTAACGTTAACTCAATTCGTTCATATATCTATCAACCAAATTTCTTATGTTAAATAGTCTATCTGTAAATTCTTGCAAAACAAATGTAAAGTCATATGAGTGTAGCTGATTGGAGTGTATGGTCCTGTACAATTCCATATACATGTGTGGCTGATGCATTTCTTTTAAAGAGTTCCTATTGGAAAAAATTGTCTATGATGTGTGATTAGTGTGTTCAACATGTATTCTTTTTATTTTTGTCGTTTTTGTATTTTCTAGAAAACTTAAATTGAACTGCAAGCCATTCTGGAATTCAATATATGCAGCTATCAAGCGAAGGACATAGAAGGATTCTCTAAACTCCGACTCTATTTTTGCAAGTGTTCAGGCTATAGCTATTAACCCTACACCATTTTTATTTTTTTGTTTGTGCGCCTAATCAAAATAGCATCACGATGGCACTCCCTAGCAATTGAATAGGAATGTAACATAGAAGCATCAATGCATAGTGCAAGAGATAAATATAGATAGATAGGTGATATCTGGGAGAGGTGAAGGGGCACTGCTTGCCTGGAAGCTCGGTAGCAAGGGACTGGTCATCGGCGTAGTAGTCGTACTCAGCAGCGGTGTAGTCGGCGGCAGTCTCAGGGTCTACCGGAGAATAAGGGGGTGGGTGGGAAGAAACAGTAAATATAAGACAATCATATGAAAACAGATGCATGGCATGACAGATGCAATGTTAACGTTCTTCTAACGCAGTATTATGTGTATTTCTCGGAGCGGGAAATCATCCGGGGATGATTTACCGACTCCGGGTATTTATCGGCCATGCATTCCAGAGGGGGAATGTCTCAGGTTTGGTATGCTAGAGGGGTGTGGTTTGTATATGGGTAGCGTATCCGTACTCAAACAACTTTCATTCATAAATTATTTTCATCGGAGTTACGGTTTAAAAGATATTGAATTTATAAGTTTAAATAAATTTAAAAGAATTTCTCGATTTTATTTTATTATTAAATAACAACATTATTCACAACAGTGTTTTGACCAGTCAAACTGACCAATGGACCCCAATGGTCAGCCACTATTAATTTAAATAAGTAGTAACCAGATAATCAATAAAGGGGGACACATGTCATTGTCATATGTTCAATCTAACAGACTTAATTAACCAGTAATAACTATTGGCCTCGGGCCCACTTGTAAGTGACTCCATGGGGTAGTTCTATTTAATTTTAACAGCAGGGTTTAGTGGGGGGGGTACTGGTCCACATGTAATACACACAGTGGGGGTTTAATTTTGTTTCTGGGTTACTGGCTAATTACCCGAGTTGGCCTACATGTCAGTGGGGTTAGGGGTGGGTCTTTGCCCACGACCAGCATGCCAGCCGCGAGCTGTGTCACGGCGGCGAGTGGGGAGAGGGAAACCGGAGCGGGGTAGCGAGCGGCGGGAGGGCGCGACCACGCAGGCGAGCATGCACGCAAGGGCAAGGCCGGGAGTGGGATGAGCGAGAAGAGAGCGTGTACAACCACGGCAAGCACGGCGGTGGACCGAGCACGGGCACGGCGGCCACATCAACCTAATCGATGGGGAGGAAGGGGGACACCGGAGGATGAGCTCACATCGAGGTCAGAGGAGAGCTCAGGGGAGCCGGGGATCTTGGAGATGCGTTGGTTGAGGAGGTCGATGACAATGGCTGCGGCGGCCATGGACGAGAAGTCCGGCGATGGCGATGTGGTGATGCAGATCCAGAGGATTGGCGGCACGGGGCGACCTAGCTGTCGACGAGGGAACTCCCAGATGTTGCCCCGGTCGACAAGGCGTCCGGTGGCCGCACGAGCGACGGCCATGAGGCCACGGGTGCATGCGATTGCGCACGAATCTGGCGAGAGAAAGAAAAGGAGGGGGTTCTGAGGGCTGCTAGGGTTTGCGGGAGAAGAGAGACGCTTGGGGTGGCCTTTTCCACGAAGGGGAGCCGCGGGATGCTCGACAGTGAGCCATCGACGGCCATGGACAGAGCGCGCTGATGTTATGAGAGTTTACTTCTCGCCCCTCGTTGGTTTACCCAAAGTTGAAGGTGAGATGTAGAGTAGCGGCAAATTTCCCTTAGCGAAGATGCTAAGGTTGAATGTCGAACCAATAGGACTCCAACAACGATAAGTAGGTGGTTCGGAAAGTGATGCGCCGTTTGAAGATAATCACTTGCTTCTCCTGGACCTGCACACACATCAAATAACTTTGCTCCCAACGAGTACAGAGGAGTTGTCAATTCCTCCGGCCTTGTTTTTTACAAAGGATAAAAAAGCACGGGATAATAATGATAGTGATAGAAACAGAAAATTAAATAAATCAGTAAATTGATAGCGGGTGTAAACAGTATTGGAAATATGGACCGGGGTCCTATGATGTTCACTAGTGATGTCTCTCTCCCAAAAGACGATAAAATAGCCATGCGAGGTAAACAAATTACAGCTGGGCAATTGACAGGATTATGTGCGCAAACCAATGCTAACTATGCTACAAAGAAAGGAAGAGGCTCAAAAGCTTGGGCGGTACGCCAAATCAAGTAGACCGAAATCCATCTGCATCTACCTACTAATCATCCACCTTGAGATATCTACCCAGAACATCTCCCTGGTATTAAGTTGCGAATCCCACCCAAAGTGTAAACTCAAAGCAACAGACAACTGCATTAAAGAACTTTGCATAAAGTAAACAATCCTTGCACCCGCAAGTACAAGCACCGTTGTTTTATCCCTTGTGGCAACAACACATCCCCTAGTGATGAGGACATGACTACCATAGTTACAGCCACAACCCCTGCTAATATACCTACTGGACCAATTACGAGAGATCGTGCACACCAATTAAATTATCAGGTACTTTCGCTTCTTGGTAATGTTTCTAATGTTCATGTGAATATGATGCTGCCTACCATCGATATATATCTGTTGCTGACAAATGAAGGACCTAGCATGGACAAGAAGGATGAGCATTGGAGCATGGTCAAGCATGAAGATGATGAGGACATAATTATCATGGATATGACCATTAATTCCTCTATATTTGATCAAGAAATGAAGTCAATACAAAGGGGCATGATTGTGTGCTGTACAAGAAGTTATTTCACGTCACTTTTGGGCCAAGAGAAGATAGAGACCAAGTCTTTCACGTCATGGACTCAGATTCGGACTGCAGAGATATACCCAACTTCAAACAGCCGCCGTTTCTACATACGAACTCCAAATTGGGTGATTCTTTTTTCTGGTGATAGCTTATCTCGTCTAGTTTCCAACGCAATTGGTTTCACCTTCAAATTCCTTCGGAGCGTGGAGATATTGCGAAAACGGTGCGACCCAGCAGCAGAATCCGAATCAAAGTCCAACTCAATAGGTGTTGCATCACCTCCACATGGGCCCAAGTGCCTTGTACGACCTAGGTTTAGTTTTAGGACTCCTTGGGACGTCCTTCCACCCCCTTGGCCTCCACCCTTTAGTCCTATATAAGTAGATCAACCCTAGGGTTTTTCTTTGGATTTCTTTTAGTTAAAAAGACTGCTTAGCTAATTGCTGCATCTTCGTGTACTCGGTTTGTGTCCAACGACCAGATCAAGACCGCTTTCGGAATCCCAACTTTATTCATACTTCATCTACATATTCGCAATATTCAGATTGCTTTATCATAGTTCTTGCTTGTTCTTCGATTGTTTGCAGGCACTAGACCTTCGTGGTCAGGTTGATCGTGCTCCGGCGTGGTCAATAACCTTCAGGAGATTGATTTAGCGATTGCTAAGGCGCAACGTCGTTGCACGTTTGTAGTCGGATCGTCAAAGTCGACTCCATCAAATCTTAGTTATCATCTCATCGAAAGATCGGGACACCCCGCCTCTATCAAGTGGTATCAGTTTTCAGGTTGCTCGGTGAGAATTCCACATCCATATATTAGATCTGTTTTTTATCACCTATCATCCACACAAAAAACCCATAAAAATAGGATTAGATCATCATATCCAAACCAATATGAGACGTCGCAATTTTCTTTTCGGTGCTTTGCTTTATTGAATTATCGGTTGCATCGTCGTGTTCAGTTGCTGGTCTTAGTATCTAGTCCTTTAGAGTTTCGAGTTCTGTTCACGTTAGTCACCGCCGCCGCTGCACCATCATCCCATCCGCTGCCTACTTCTACCATCCACTATAGAAAAAGAGAGAAAAAGAGTTGAAAAAAGAGAGAAAAGAGAAAAAGGAAAAAAAGAAAGAAAAAAGGAAAAAAGAGAAAAAAGAAGAAAAATTTCGGATCTATCTCTAGTTGAACTCGTATTTGAAATCTCGTCGGAATCAGTTTTGAGCAGTGTCCACTAAAACGGGTATAACTTTGTCATCCGAAGTCCGTTTTGGCTCCACGAGTACTCAAATTAAAGATATTTTCGAGCCGCTTCTAAATAGTTCTGGAGCTAGTGTGTTATTTAAAACTCCAGATCGACTTCTAAGACGGACTTTTTGACCTCTAAAGTTTCCGAACACAGTTTTTGTCAGATTTCGGGCTGATTCTCAATTTTTTTGACACCTCATCCGAACTCTAAATTGAGTGATTCTTATTGCGTAGGAAAGCTTAAGTCGGTGCCCTATTGGAGGAAAAATATCAAAAAATTAGCAAATATATTTCAGAGGAAAGTTGTAGCGAGAATATTGGTGTATCTTGATTTGGAGCCTATTTTCACCATTATCTTTACTCTGTTGATGATCTTCACTTATATCTTGCTATTCAGAGCTACTTCATATCATTCATTGCTGCTAATTGTGCTACGCCGTGACCACATTAGTGTTCTAGGCTCGCGTCTCTAGTCCGGTCTAGACTAGGACCAGCACAGTATCGTCGTTGAGCGTTAATTCAATTTTGCATCTCTGAATTGATTATTGCTGATATTTTTGCCACCATATTAAAGCCTTCCAAGCTCCACATATTTCTACATCGTGTATACGTGTGTTCACCTGGCAATCGCTCTACTTAATCTTTGGAGTTCTTTGACACCGTTGGTTGCCGATCACCACCTGCTGCATGGTAAGAACTAGTAAGACATTGATATTTGCTATCATGTGAGCGTTTTACCACCACATCCTAGTAGTTCATAGGGACATATACTTGTGATTTGTTTCTTGTTTTCTACTAATCATGGCAGGTTCTGGAGTTAGATCTTCTTGGGCGGCAACTATAGTTGGAGATTTGCCACCACCTACAACTACACAACAGTCACTGCAAAAGGTAAACACACATAAGCATGCACATGATCAGTTTATTGTTTCCATACCACACTTTCATGGACGTCTAAGACCTGATTTATACATTGAGTGGGAGTTTGAAATAAATGATATATTTGTTTCCCATAATTTTCTTGAGCATAAGAAAGTAAAAACTGCAATTAGTGTTTTCCAAGATTTTGCTTCTATTTGGTGGAATGAATATTGTAGTTTATATCCTGATTATATACCTAATACTTGGAATGATCTCAAACTTGCTATGCGATATAGATTCGTTCCCTCTTATTATACTCGTGACAAGGTTAGGAAATTAAAAAAATTAAAACAAGGTACTAAAACTGTTTCAGAATATTATGATGCTTTAGAAACTACATTCTTGCATTCTCTTTTAGAGGAAAGTGAAGAATATTTCATGGACATATTTTGGGAAGGTTTAAACCGTGACATTCAGGATATCCTAATTCATGAAAAGTGTTATCCTATGGATCGTTTTTTTCGTCTTGCTTGTAAAGCTGAACAGGAAATCGACAGACGTGTTGCCCAGAAGACGAACAAGCGGAATGTGCAAATACCACAAGTTGAGAAGGTTGTTCCTTCAACCACTATGAGCACTACCATAACCACATCAATTGTTGTAAGCACTCCTCCAATATCTGATCTATCATCACAAAAAGGTAATGACAAAGGTATGGATCTTTCCCCTCCACATGAGAACCTTGCTGATTTAAAAGCAACATGTGTTGAGCTATCCAGTAGTTTCATCACACAACCAATTTTCGAGAATGTCATAACTTCACATGAAGATGTTGCTTGCCTAATAGACTTTAATACATCATGTCTTGAGTTACATGTTGATTTGAGCACACCATCTATTTTGGATAATCATCTTACTATTATGAAACTGCCAATGCTTAATCATTTTGATATGACCTCTAATCTTGGTGATGATTCTGCGTCGAATGACTTGTTGCATGACTACTTAGTTAAGCCTGTTGTAGCATGTCCTTCGAAAAACATTAACGTTTCTTCACCGGTATTGGGATGGTTTAATGATGAGCATTGTACATCTTTAATTATGAATAAGAGCTTCACTTATATATGCAAACTGAGTTGCAATACTTTCATGTCGTTTATGTATTGTGATGATCATATATGTTTATATTTCACGACATACGAAAGTTACTCATATATACATGTGTTACATGTCCAAAAACTAAGGGAAGTAAGAATGGATGACATATATATATACAACATGTACACCTTGTCTCTTTTGTTAGCCACATTTCAGATTAAGAAACGCCGGGGACGGCTTTATTTTCAAGAAGGGGAGGATGATGAGGACATGACTACCATAGTTACAGCCACAACCCCTGCTAATATACCTACTGGACCAATTACGAGAGATCGTGCACACCAATTAAATTATCAGGTACTTTCGCTTCTTGGTAATGTTTCTAATGTTCATGTGAATATGATGCTGCCTACCACCGATATATATCTGTTGCTGACAAATGAAGGACCTAGCATGGACAAGAAGGATGAGCATTGGAGCATGGTCAAGCATGAAGATGATGAGGACATAATTATCATGGATATGACCATTAATTCCTTTATATTTGATCAAGAAATGAAGTCAATACAAAGGGGCATGATTGTGTGCTGTACAAGAAGTTATTTCACGTCACTTTTGGGCCAAGAGAAGATAGAGACCAAGTCTTTCACGTCATGGACTCAGATTCGGACTGCAGAGATATACCCAACTTCAAACAGCCGCCGTTTCTACATACGAACTCCAAATTGGGTGATTCTTTTTTCTGGTGATAGCTTATCTCGTCTAGTTTCCAACGCAATTGGTTTCACCTTCAAATTCCTTCGGAGCGTGGAGATATTGCGAAAACGGTGCGACCCAGCAGCAGAATCCGAATCAAAGTCCAACTCAATAGGTGTTGCATCACCTCCACATGGGCCCAAGTGCCTTGTACGACCTAGGTTTAGTTTTAGGACTCCTTGGGACGTCCTTCCACCCCCTTGGCCTCCACCCTTTAGTCCTATATAAGTAGATCAACCCTAGGGTTTTTCTTTGGATTTCTTTTAGTTAAAAAGACTGCTTAGCTAATTGCTGCATCTTCGTGTACTCGGTTTGTGTCCAACGACCAGATCAAGACCGCTTTCGGAATCCCAACTTTATTCATACTTCATCTACATATTCGCAATATTCAGATTGCTTTATCATAGTTCTTGCTTGTTCTTCGATTGTTTGCAGGCACTAGACCTTCGTGGTCAGGTTGATCGTGCTCCGGCGTGGTCAATAACCTTCAGGAGATTGATTTAGCGATTGCTAAGGCGCAACGTCGTTGCACGTTTGTAGTCGGATCGTCAAAGTCGACTCCATCAAATCTTAGTTATCATCTCATCGAAAGATCGGGACACCCCGCCTCTATCACCTAGACTCATGTTTCTTTCACTCAAGCTAGTCATCAGGGGGCATGAACCCACAATCATGCATAACGCTCCCTCTTGGAGTCACTACCTACTACTTGGCCAAAGCAATAAACAGCAACGGAGAACATGCAAAAATTACTCTAGAACATAAATATAAAAGAGGAGAATCAAATATATTACTCAAACACAATCTGAACATAATCTCATAATCCATCGAATCCCAGCAAACTCAGCATAGCAACAACAGAAATATTACATATGTGCCTCGATCATGTAGGGCAGCTCACGAGGTCTAATCCATGAAGAAGAAAGAGGGGAGGAGAACATCACATAGTGTAAGGCCCGATATGCGGTACTGTTCCAGATCTAGGTGTTTCCACCCAGATCCGGGGACGAAGCACATATCGGTCCCACCGCGACATATGACAAAGCCATATGCCCCGGATTTCCAACATGATATCACAACATTACAAATACAAGGATACAACATCTCATACAATCGGCATACAATTGCCTTAAATACAATACATCAGCGGAAGGTATATGTCTGAGTACAAACTACAATCAAATTCCTACTGGCAAAGAGAAAAACATCGATCCCCATAACCACACGGGTCCAGGCCCTCCGTCGGGATCCGCCTAACTAGTCGTCGTCGAGTCTCCACGTGAAACGTCGATCACCAAACCTGTTGTCGATCGAGAACCCTGAAAAGAGTTTGGGAGTAGTATCATGAGTACAGAAGTACTCAGCATCCAACTGTAGTGTTCATCTGACCCAGCAAGGACTTCATCACTCGTCATTCTAGCACAACTAGTAGTTTACAGTAAGGATGGGGTAAGTGGTGAGGTTGCTTCCGCACTAGCATTTATGAAGTGGCTAATGATCTAGAGAATAAGATAAGGAGCCAAGCATTCGATGAGGAATCAACTCCAACAAGTCTTGCTATCAACTACTTACACAATCATAACACCTATCATATCCTTCTCCTCCTCTTCGCATCCCGACGAAGAAGAAGAAGTCAAGGCACACACACACGTTGATCAAGTTTATTAAGATTATCTCGGTTGTTGTTGTCTATGAACAAGGAGTATGTCTCAAGTCGTCCATAACCGTGGACACGGCTTCTCGAAAAGATTTAACCCTGCAGGGGTGTACCAACTGCCCATTACAAGGCTACGCACGCACGCCCATCTCTCTCAGTTGCTACCTATCATAGGCAACTATTTTATGATTTAGTTCCAAGAGATCCGAAACGACAGACCCCTCTAGCTAACAACGAACAAATCCGGGTGGCCCCCGGTGAGTCGACATCCAACTCAAAAGCCGGCCGCGCTCTCGAATCGGTCTCTACCGTCTGTCTCGGGTTTGGATAGCCGGTTGATCACACATGGGAAACCGGGTCCTCAGCCGAACAAGGTGGGCCAGCAAGGGAACTATGTCCTCACTGGTCCAGGTTGGTTTGAAAACTACTGGCGGCCGACCAGCACTCACACGGTTTCAAATGGTAAATCAGCTTGGGCCACCACTAGAAATGTTTGAAGCTAGGAAGGTAAGAAAAGGGGACCCCATAAATTCCCACACGCGGTTAGGCACGCTCGTCAAGAGACACAATACCCGGAACTCGGGTCCTAGGTGACTCGAATGGAACAAAGCGTCGGGGCGGGATAGCCTAGACCTTCCAACCTTCGTCGAATATAGGTCAACATTATAATAATCATATCATCAACAACAATATAATAATGTGATAGCCCAAACCAAGGAGTAACAGGGGGTAACATCGTAGCATCCTAAGCATGCATACTAGGCAGGGGCTGAGCAACGAGCAATAGTAACATAGCAGTACATGGTTTGCTGGGAAGGGACATGGCTGTATCGGTTTGAAAGAGGCTGTAAACATGTGGTAGGATCAAACATCGAACCTATCCTAGACTAGCATGAAAACCGCTGGTTGAAATAGAATGGATCATAAGTAATGTATAGTCCTTGCCTGTTGATAAGTCGGGTTCTGAAGGTGTAGTTGATCGCAAGCTCGCATAGTCTCCGAGAGGTACCCGCGGAAGCACACAAGAAGGAAACACTGGAAAAGGCAATCGACGAGCAAGCATCTATTACTACGAATCAAACACGAGCAAGCATCAACAAGAAGGCAACACGAGACATCGCATCTACCGTCGAGAGCGGTTACTAACAGGTTAAGTGGAGTACTCGTCACACACGACGATACCGCACATTTGGAAAGCTTCAAGTTGTTTAGCTACAGGTGATCAACAAAGTTGTTAACATGGCATGAATTAGACATGATGATGATCAGGTACAAAAAATAATCAAGGTCATAGGCATCATATATCAAAAGATATTAAGCATGCAACATTGCATCGGAACGTTACAGACTTGAGAAAAACTGAGGTGGCTGTCAACAACAGTGGCATAGCAACTTTGGAGCTCAATAACTAGATGACCAGCAAGCATATCATGATAATGCAATACATGTAATGGAAGTAGACATGATGCTTAACCGTATGAAAAAAGAATCAATGCAATAGGCCTCATGGATGTGTCACAATTATCACCCAAAGTTGCAACAAAATAACAGCAGCAGCACACTAACAGAAATTAACAGTATTTAACAGTCTGATGCCCACTTCAACACAGATTATCAACATCAAGATGGCCTCAAATCAAAATGCTCACAAAAGATGGCTTGAAGTACACACAATTCTAAGCAATTTTACTTTTGGGCGCAACGCGATTCGAGCTACAGATTACTCGCAAATCTACTCGCAAAATGGAATCAGCAGCTAAAATTTACAGGACTTAGAAAAAAAATTAGCAACAGGAAAAAAATAACAGAGAAGAAAAAAGAGAAAAAAAGGGGACGGCCTCACCATTGGGCCGGCCCAAGTCGGCCTGGGAGGTTCTGGAGGATGGCTGGGTGCGGCTGGGCCGAGGCTGGACGTGGGCCGCGGTCGGGTGCCGACCCACCTAGCGGCAGCGGCGGCCTGGACGTGCCCTCACCGTCCCGCACGGGGAGGCTGGCGGCGCCGGGCCGGCCAGAGGAGGCGTCGCGGCTTGATTAGGCGAGGAGGTGGCTAGGGCAGCCACCGGCTACTGGAGGGGCTGGATCCGGCGGTTGGCAAGGTCAGCGGCGGCGCCGTGGCCTGTTCCGGCGGCTGTAGGAGCTTCCAGCGGGAGGCGGCCATGGCGCTCTCGCCAGCATCGAACTGCAGGGAGAGGTGGCAGCGAGGTGAGAGGAGAGGGAGAGGAGGAGGGCGCGGGAGGAGAGAGGAGGCGGCGAGGCTGGAGGCGGAGGAGGGTAGCCGGCGCGACTTGCCGGCGGAAGCGGCTCAACGCGGCGGCGTCCGTGGCTGACGCGGCCCCGTTCGGCCGCGGAGGGCCGGCAGCACCCTGCGGGGCCCGATTCCGATGGGGAGCTGTTGGGGGCTACGTGGCTCAGATCTGAGCCCTTGATGGCCAGATCTGACGGCTGGGAGTGATCTAGGGGTTAGGGTTTCGGAATTTGGGGACTATTTTGGCAGATCTGAGAAAGTGGAGGGGGCTGGCTGCAATTTTGTGGCTAGGTAAACCCTAGAAAGAGGTGGGAGTGTTGTGGTATTTATATAGCCCAGGTGGCTGGCAATTTGCAAAAACGTCCCCGTTTTATCTCTCGCGCGCGCGGTGTTTACGTTTCTGACCGCCGAGGGTCCGCAGGACCTCCAATTGGGGTAAAACTTCGAACTGCGCGATCAACGTGTCGAGCCGGCGGCGTTCACCTTGCGCTGGAACCGTTCCGAGAACACTTTCCGGCGCGCTATAAAAATAACCGTATGAAGTAGGTGTTTCCAGATAACCGTATCATGATATGCGGTACTGTTCCAGATCTAGGTGTTTCCACCCAGATCCGGGGACGAAGCACATATCGGTCCCACCGCGACATATGAAAAATCCATATGCCCCGGATTTCGAACATGATATCACAACATTACAGATACAAGGATACAACATCTCATACAATCGGCATACAATTGCCTTAAATACAATACATCAGCGGAAGGTATATGTCTGAGTACAGACTACAATCAAATGCCTACTGGCAAAGAGAAAAACATCGATCCCCATAACCACACGGGTCCAGGCCCTCCGCCGGGATCCTCCTAACTAGTCGTCGTCGAGTTTCCACGTGAAACGTCGATCACCAAACCTGTTGTCGATCGAGAACCCTGAAAAGAGTTTGGGAGTAGTATCATGAGTACAGAAGTACTCAGCATCCAACTGTAGTGGTCATCTGACCTAGCAAGGACTTCATCACTCGTCATTCTAGGACAACTAGTAGTTTACGGTAAGGATGGGGTAAGTGGTGAGGTTGCTTCCGCACTAGAATTTATGAAGTGGCTAACGATCCAGAGAGTAAGATAAGAAGCCGAGCATTCGATGAGGAATCGCCTCCAACAAGTCTTGCTATCAACTACTTACGCAATCATAATACCTATCCTATCCTTGTCCTCCTCTTCGCATCCCGACGAAGAAGAAGCAGTCAAGGCACACACACACGTTGATCAAGTTTATTAAAATTATCTCGGTTGTTGTTGTCTATGAACAAGGAGTAGGTCTCAAGTCGTCCATAACCGTGGACACGACTTCTCGAAAAGATTTAACCCTGCAGGGGTGTACCAACTGCCCATTACAAGCCTCCGCATGCACGCCCATCTCTCTCAGTTGCTACCCATCATAGGCAACCATTTTATGATTTAGTTCCAAGAGATCCGAAACGACAGGTCCCTCTAGCTAACAATGAACAAATCCGGGTGGCCCCCGGTGAGTCGACATCCAACTCAAAAGCCGGCCGCTCTCTAATCGGTCTCTACCGTCTATCTCGGGTTTGGATAGCCGGTTGATCACATATGGCAAACCGGGTCCTCAGCCGAACAAGGTGGGCCAGTAAGGGAACTATGTCCTCACTGGTCCAGGATGGTTTGAAAACTACTAGCGGCCGAGCAGCACTCACACGGTTTAAAATGGTAAATCATCTTGGGCCACCACTAGAAATGTTTGAAGCTAGGTAGGTAAGAAAAGGGGACCCCATAAAATCCCACACGCGGTTAGGCACGCTCATCAAGAGACGCAATACCCGGAACTCGGGTCCTAGGTGACTCGAATGGAACAAAGCGTCGGGGCGGGATAGCCTAGACCTTCCATCCTTCGTCGAATATAGGTCAACATTATAATAATCATATCATCAACAACAATATAATAATGTGATAGCCCAATCCAAGGAGTAACATGGGTAACATCGTAGCATCGTAAGCATGCATACTAGGCAGGGGCTGAGCAACGAGCAATAGTAACATAGCAGTACATGGTTTGCTGGGAAGGGACATGGCTGTATCGGTTTGAAAGAGGCTGTAAACATGTGGTAGGATCAAACATCGAACCTATCCTAGACTAGCATGCGAACCGCTGGTTGAAATAGAATGGATCATAAGTAATGTATAGTCCTTGCCTGTTGATAAGTCGGGTTCCTAAGGTGTAGTTGACAGCAAGCTCGCATCGTCTCCGAGAGGTACCCGCGGAAGCACACAAGAAGGAAACACTGGAAAAGGCAATCGACGAGCAAGCATATATTACTACGAAGCAAACACGAGCAAGCATCAACAAGAAGTCAACACGAGACATCGCACCTACCGTCGAGAGCGATTACTAACAGGTTAAGTGGAGTACTCGTCACACACGACGATACCGCACATTTGGAAAGCTTCAAGTTGTTTAGCTACAGGTGATCAACAAAGTTGTTAACATGACATCTCACTCAACCATGGCATAGCACACAAACATGTCAAGAGGTGAAGCATAAGATAAACTATCTATGCTAGTCAATTTAAGTGAGGCACAACCTAAACATGGCATATCCCTAAGTGTCTCACGACAATTAAAAAATTTGGTACTGTTCTGTCCTAAACCTTATTTTAGGTTGGTTAACAACAACAAACAATAGCATAAACATAAATTACACGAAAAACTAATCAAGTTACATATAAAGAACATTCCAAACGGAGCTACGGTTAAAAAGATACAAGCAATACAAATTTGGAACACAATCTGCCAACATCGGGAAGCACACTTTAGAGCAATGCATAAACAGGATAATGAATGCAAACATGCTCACAAATGATATGCAACTAAAGTAGACATGACAGAGAAGGCATGGCAAAAGGAATCATGCAAATAGGAATCATGAACAATAAATTATAGCTCATGCAAAATGCAATAAAACATTACTAGTCAAGGACTTAGTGAAAACCAGGAAAACATGGCAGAAACTGTTATTTTTATGCTGTACAAACAGGGGTATAACTATATGAAAAAGTGCAGCAACATGGCATAGAAATACATGGGCATGAAGTAGACATGATGATGATCAGGTGCAAAAAAGAATCAAGGTCATAGGCATCATAGATCAAAAGATATTAAGCATGCAACATTGCATCGGAACGTTACAGACTTGAGAAAAACTGAGGTGGCTGTCAACAACAGTGACATAGCAACTTTGGAGCTCAATAACTAGATGACCAGCAAGCATATCATGACAATGCAATACATGTAATGGAAGTAGACATGATGCTTAACAGTATGCAAAAAGAATCAATGCAATAGGCCTCATGGATGTGTCACAATCATCAACCAAAGTTGCAACAAAATAACAGCAGCAGCACACTAACAGAAATTAACAGTATTTAACAGTCTGATGCCCACTTCAACACAGATTATCAACATCAAGATGGCCTCAAATCAAAATGCTCACAAAAGATGGATTGAAGTACACACAATTCTAAGAAATTTTCCTTTTGGGCGCAAAGCGATCCGAGCTACAGATTACTCGCAAATCTACTCGCAAAATGGAATCAGCAGCTAAAATTTACAGGACTTAGAAAAAAAATAGCAACAGGAAAAAAATAACAGAGAAGAAAAAATAGAAAAAGGGGACGGCTTCACCATTGGGCCGGCCCAAGTCGACCTGGGAGGTTCTGGAGGATGGCTGGGTGCGGCTGGGCCGAGGCTGGACGTGGGCCGCGGTCGGGTGCCGGCCCACCTAGCGGCAGCGGCGGCCTGGACGTGCCCTCACCGTCCCGCACGGGGAGGCTGGCGGCGCCGCGCCGGCCAGAGGAGGCGGCGCGGCTTGCCTCGGCGAGGAGGTGGCTAGGGCGGTCACCGGCTACTGGAGGGGCTGGATCCGGCAGTTGGCAAGGTCAGGGGCGGCGCCGTGGCCCGTTCCAGCGGTTGTAGGAGCTTCCAGCGGGCGGTGGCCATGGCGCTCTCGCCGGCGTCGAACTGCAGGGAGAGGAGGCTGTGAGGTGAGAGGAGAGGGAGAGGAGGAGGGCGCGGGAGGAGAGATGAGGAGGGTGCGGGAGGAGAGAGGAGGAGGGTAGCCGGCGCGGCGGCGCGGCTTGCCGGCCGAAGCGGCTCGGCGCGGCGGCGTTCGTGGCTGACGCGGCCCCATTCGACCCGCAGCGGGCCGGCGCCGCCCTGCGGGGCCCGATTCCGATGGGGAGCTACTGGGGGCTACGTGGCTCAGATCTGAGCCCTTGATGGTGAGATCTGACGGCTGGGAGTGATCTGGGGTTAGGGTTTCGGAATTTGGGGACTATTTTGGCAGATCTGAGAAAGTGGAGGGGGTGCCAGCAATTTTGTGGCTAGGGAAACCCTAGAAAGAGGTGGGAGAGTGGTGGTCAGGTGTCTGGCAGTTTGCAAAAACATCCCCGGTTGTCTCTCGCGCGCGCGGTGTTTACGTTTCTGACCGCCGGGGGTCCGCAGGACCTCCGATTCGGGTAAAACTTCGAACTGCGCGATCAGCACGTCGAGCCGGCGGCATTCACCTCGCGCTGGAACCGTTCCGAGAACACTTTCCGGCGCGCTATAAAAATAACCCGTTTAACTATTAAACGGGGTTTTTCGTTCCGTTGGCTGCGGCTGGTCTCGTGCGGTTTTCTCGACGGTGATCGGGCGAAACCCGGTGTCGCAAATGTCGAGTGTCAGAGTGGCAAGGGTCGGTCTCCTTCCGATATGAGATAAGAGTGGAAAAATAATCGCCGATCGATAAATCGGGGATGCAAACACTGCAAACAAATCAGACAATTCACACTGATTTTTTTTTAATTTTTGTGAAATCTGGGCTGTTACACATAGCTACTGATCATAGACCTATGGTCCAAGGTGGACTACTCACGGTTCATCCGGGAAGCATCCATGGTGGTGGAGAAGCTCCCGGATGTGGTTCCTCCCGCCGATAGGGTGCCGGGAAGAGGTCTTCTGGTGATCCCGATCTTGGAAGCGCGGCGGCGGAGGAACAGAGGAGAGATCGCGAAAAAGGGTTCCCGTCACGGGGGTTTCACGTCACGAGGAATATATAGGCGAAGGGGGCAGCCAGGGGTGCCACCAGGGTTCCAGGCGGCCCCCTGGCGCGACCCCACCCTAGGGCGCGCCGGGAGGACGCCTGGGGCCCTGGTGGGTCCCCTCTGCCCCCCCCCCCTCGGTGATTCCCGAAGCTTCTGTATCTTTGATTTTTTATTGGATTTTCCCGAAATTTTGGAGCACTTTTAATATGGGGGAAACCTGAAATAGAAAAACAACAGAAAACAGGGACTGGCACTGGGGTGCACTGAGTTAATAGGTTAGTCCAAATATGATCAAAAGTGTATGGAAGTTCATCAATATCATAGTAATATCACACAAAAGAGGCATGGAGCAAGCAGAAATTATAGATACGTTTTGGACGTATCAACATCCCCAAGCTTAATTCCTGCTCGTCCTCGAGTAGGTAAATGATAAAAGCATAATTTCGGTGGTGACATGCTAACAACCATATACGAAATTTTAAGTAAAGCAGTCAAAGCATGTAAATCAACTCAAGTCATAAGAGGCAAGAGTCTATATTTAGCATTGAAACAAGCAACATAAGAACATAAAGGTGCAAGAGCTCTCGCTGTCCGTGACTCGAATGTCTCCAAATGGTGTTTGCGTGCAAGAAAGGGGATAGGGATATACGCGAAAAAGTATTTTTGTGTTGAGAACTCAGTCTACTAAAGTTTCACACTTGGTCTTCTTTGGAATCTTATCTTGACTCATCGCCAGACCACTAGCCAGGTACAAGTCAAAATGACCCACTCCTTTTCGACATTTTGAGCACTCATGCAATGGATAAGCGTAAGCAAGAAAGTTGACACTTAGGATAGAAAAGAGAGAATATGATGGAGGAGGAAGACAAAAAGGGTGTGAAAGGCTCACGTCAATGAGGACAATCATTGGCGAGAGAAAGCCAAATGATAGATATGATGTGAGGAGTAGGGATTTCCATGCAACGGATGCACATATGAGCTAAGGTAAGCTCTCCAATGGAACTAGTGGGGGTGCATCCAACTTGCTTGCTCAAGAAGACCTAGAGCTCATTTGAGGAGGCTCATCATTGGAATATACAAGCCAAGTTCTATAGTGTGAAGGTCCCCACATAGCTATATGCATGAATGATAATCTCTATGGAGTACAAGATATAAGAGGGAGTACGAGTGTGGATCTCTCAAAAGGAATAGTAGTGTGCCCCCATTCTCTCTTTTTATTTCTTTTTTCTCTTTTTTCTCTCTATTTTTGTATTTTTTGGTGGCCTCAATGGCTCTTTCTATTTCTCTCATTTGTCCTCTTTGGGATCTTTTGATTTTTTCCACTTTGGGTTCTTTTCCTCACTTTAGGGGCAACACTCTATATATTACAAAAAGTATAGAAGATCTTTCACACTTTACAAAAGTACTCAAATCATAAAGAAGATGTAACTATCATCATGTATGCAAATGTATGCCTCTGCCAGTGTAGCAGGATATGCAATGATAGTAGCGCGTCATGTAGCAATGATTAATGCAAGGCCTAAATAGCATGCGGCTCATCGATCAAGAAATTAGCATGTATGACATGAAGATCAAGTCATGGGAATGTGGATGTTGCATGGCAATATATCTTGGAAAGGCTATGGAAATGCCTTGATAGGTAGGTATGGTGGCTGTTTTGAGGAAGGATATAAGGAGGTTTATGATGACAGAGCGTATCATGCCAAGAGTTTGGATGTACCGGCGAAGGTGGACGCCAACTCTCGGAGTGAGAAGAAAGCAATGCACGGCACATGAGAGACTAGAAAAATATGGGAAGGTGGAAGTGTCAACTTTCGAATACTCACATTAGTCCGAAGAACTCATGCACTTATTATCGGTAACTCTCAATCTAATAAGGAGGTTTCACAAACAGACAAGTACCCCGATGACGAGTGTATGGGGTTTTCGTTATCCTTGCGCATCCTCGACTCATGGTACGTGAGTGTACTCTAATATTCGACCCCTCAGAAGAGTAGTGATCCGTCTAGTAGCTAAAGTTCTCAACTAATTTTGTAAGTTTTGAAAATAAACATGGATTGCCCAAAATACGACATCTATCACTAATAGGCTAAAGCTCTTGACACCAAAAGTCCAAACATTACTCAAAACAATACCTCAAAACCATTGCAAGTTACTACTACAAAAGAATAGCAACCTCAATTACCTACTTCAAGTCAAGACACAAAACTCAGTGCAACAGGCAAACTCTCTAAACAAGATAAACATGAAAACTCAAGAGAGTTCCAGCAACATACAAAACAAAAGATTTTTAAAAAGATAAGAATGAAAACTAAGAGCTAAACATGATAGTAGCTATGAAAAAGATAAAGAACACACACAGCAAAGATATAGGCATGAAAAATCCTATGATGTGTTCTAGATTTTGAAAGTGGAGCGTGTTTCTCTCCCACACAAATAAATCTGGGTTCTAACTTGTTATGAACTGCAAGCAAAGCTAAAGAAAAATAAAAATAAAACCTAAGAGCGAGACGCTCCAAGCATAGCACATAACACATGAAGAACAAAGAGGGGAGGAGAACATCACATAGCTACTGATGATAGACCCATGGTCCAAGGTGGACTACTCACGGTTCATCCGGGAAGCATCCATGGTGGTGGAGAAGCTCCCGGAGGTGGTTCCTCCCTCCGGCAGGGTGCCGGGAAGAGGTCTTCTGGTGCTCCTGATCTTGGAAGCGCGGCGGCGGCGGAAGAGAGGAGAGATCGCGAAAAAGGGTTCCCGTCACGGGGGTTTCACGTCACGAGGAATATATAGGCGAAGGGGGCAGCCAGGGGGGCCACCAGGGGTCCAGGCGGCCCCCTGGCGCGTCCCCACCCTAGGGCGCACCGGGAGGACGCCTGGGGCCCTGGTGGGTCCCCTCTGGCCCCCCCCCCCCTCGGTGATTCCAGAAGCTTCTGTATCGCTGATTTTTTTTTGGATTTTTCCCGAATTTTTGGAGCACTTTTAATATGGGGGAAACCTGAAATAGAAAAATAGCAGAAAACAGGAACTGGCACTGGGGTGCACTGACTTAATAGGTTAGTCCAAATATGATCAAAAGTGTATGGAAGTTCATCAATATCATAGCAATATCACACAAAAGAGGCATGGAGCAAGCAGAAATTATAGACACGTTTTGGACGTATCACGCCCACGTCCACAACGCCATGGTGAGTAGTAGGAGGGAGAAGACTGTGGTGTGCTGGGCCTCGGGGTTGGGCCAGGCTGGCGGCTGGTGGACTGGGCCGGCTGGCGTGCACTTGGGGGACAAGGCCAGCTGTTGCTTTTCCATTTTCTTATTTCTTTCCTTTTCTGCTTTCTGTTCTTTTCTGTTGTACATAAACTTGACCAACAATATTATTTTGTAAAATATAATTCTAGTGCACATATTTCTGTTGCACCACACGGTAGTGCGACAAATAGTTTGGGGCACATTAAAAATCATTTGAATATTGTTAAATCACAAAAGGGTTAAATGCGGCTATTTTGCTACTTCTTTTATTAGGTTTGATTATTTAAACACTTTAATAAAGGCTTATTGGTATTTTATCACCACCTACTGATTAATTGCCATTTTATAGACACTTTCTGCAATTTCTGATGCAACTTTTATTTTCCACTTTCGTTTCAAATTTTAATTAGGGTTGGAATTTGATGAGGCGCGATCGAGGTGATTAATACTTGCAAATCACTGTGACTTGGAATTTAGCAGAAGTGATTACTGTTGCTTGACACTAAGGGTGTTACAAATCTCCCCCACTACAAGAAATCTCGTCCCGAGATGTAAAAGGTAGTGTAAGGGAAAAAAATTTGTTACGTATTGTAGCGAATCTTTTGGTTCTGGTTGCCCTTCTCGAAGGAGTTGATCCTTCTTGTTGATGTATTCATTTCTCTGCATCAGTGCATCTCATCAACTTACAAATAGGCTAGGAGGAAAAACTTAAGGGGGTCGGATCGGTACTAGGTTAATCAACCGAGGCTATCTTGGTTAATGGGGTATAGAGTATCTCTCGTGTTTAAACTCATGGAAATACATCAAGAGAAACGATATGAGAAGTTTCAAGTGGATTGGCATGCATTCAACGTTGATGACGTATGATGAAAAGTGGGGTCCGGAGCATCAAGCATAAGCATTGCGTCTGGTATCAGACTGAATATCTCACGGTAGATGAATCGCGAATCACATACGAGGTCAAGCGCGAGGAATAAATTAGGGTACATGAAGGCACATGAGAGTCAGGTTTCGGTCCTGTGGAACTGTGGGTTATGGGCCCACAGAGAATCTGGTGTGAGTATCGTTACTCAGCCATAAGAAGATGGAATGCGAAGGCTTCGGATGATAAAAGCATCTAAACAATTTGACGCTTAAGTTCGAAGGAATTTGATCTCCAAAATGAAGAATCAGTTGTAGACGCTCTAATCAAGGATGGATAAGCTGAACAAAATTGGATGTCCAAGCAATCAAGGTTTGGTTTGCCGAGAACCAGCTCATGTCTGAAATGACGTCTGTGCCGGAAGAATGAATTCATAGGAGATCATATGATGATTTCGTGCACTAGCACACACGATGATTCAATAGATCGGAATGGCAATGCCTAGGGAGGTCATCAATGACTACAAGACAAACGAGATTAATCATAGTGCAAGCAGGTAAGAAGAATCTCCAACGCAGTAGGCTACCGAGGATTGGCGTGAAAACAGATAGTATTTCAAAGTATTTTGGGAATCACAGGAACCACTGAGTATGAACGGATCCTTGATAAATGTGAGGAGTTATCCACAGGGTGAAAAGAAGCTGCAAGGCAGTAGGAACAAATGATTTTTGAAACAACGGAGAATATAAAGGGTATCTTGTATTAACAAGAGAAACTGGGATCGAATGGCCTAATGGAAGGTGTATGTAATTATCCACACTGGCTTATCGGGGGTGGAGAATCGTAAAGTAGTGAGCATAAGGGTCTCGGGAATTTATCGGAGAGTATCTTCGACATCTTCTGGCGAAGTAAGCGATCATCTGGAATGCAGGGATCTCTGGAAGGAAGGAGGTACAAGAACCTAAAGTTAGTGTTAGAAAAAATAATTAAACCGAAAGAGGAGAGAGATTAGAGTCCCAGAGTAAAGGTGCGGAGAAAAATATCCATATACCACCCAATTTGCGACATGGGCCAATAAGCCACACGAAGCGGTTAGTAAAGTATTTTTGCAAAGACTAGACTCAACTTTGACCAAGGCGTTGGAAGGGGGTGTCCTACAGGCAGTCGGCTCTGATACCAACTTGTGACACCCCTCATTTACGATCATGTACTTAATCATGCACGCACAGTACACGATCGAGATCAGGGTGTGACGGTAAATATCACAGCACAACACTAGACACAAATAAGATAAATCTTAAGTTACAAGCCAGGGATCACGAGGATCCGAATACATAAGTCATACAAACCATAATATCTGAGTACAGACATAGTTAGTTAAGTTTGCCTTAAGAAGGCTAGCGCAAATAACAACAGATCAACAAGGCAAGGCCTCCTGCCTGGGAACCTCCAAACTACTCCTGGTCGATGGGGAACTCGACGTCTTAGTAGGCGCCTCCGAGGTACTCCTGCTCCTGGGCTCTGACATCTTATTGCAACAACCGGATATATAAAATAAAGGGGGGAAATAAAGCAAGGGTGAGTATCTAGCATACTAAGCTAGACTTAAACCCAAGCTACTAAGCAATTATGCATTGGTATAAAAATGGAAGAAGAGGCTATATAGTGGACTATAAGACAGAAATACCAGGGTAAGGGGGAATACGCTAGGCCTATCAAAGACTAGCATCTTCACGCGATTCTTGCAGCATGAGAAGAGAATAGCCAACAGTTATAATAACTTGAATGTAATAACAATGCAACATAAGTTGATGCAACATTGAATAATAGTAAGTTGTAATAATTATCAATGCTCCCGAAATTCCTTCCTCAACTTCCCTGCGAGGAAGACATCCGGGAACAACAATTTACTTGTAATAGTTTGTAGTAGTAGGATCTGGCTTCAGCATAAAGAGTCTTGTTACCATGGACACGACTATTCGAATAGATTTCATCCCTGTAGGGGCTACACTACTGTTACCCTACACGCTCGGATCTCCAGGGTGGCGTACACCTTGTTAGGGAATGCCCCACCGAGGCTATCCGACACGATGTAGTCCTACCTAGGCTTAGTAGAGAGGCCATCCGCTGGTCTAAATCCTAAGTATGCAGAGACTTTGGACACTTGCCCTTTGTACATCTGCACGGTGCGTGGCTGGTAGGTGAAGCAGAAGCAAATATCACAACTCGAGAAAAAAGACACATCACTTTCCGGCACAGGCCGCGGTACTGCTGACGTGTGAAGAGCTTTCGATAGAATGTACGTCGCGGAGGGCCCACACCAAAATCCCACGTGGAGGTAGCGCATATAGGGCACGTCGACCCATTTAAGCATTTTATTATCTCGCGGGTCAACCGTTATCGTTGTCCCGACTTATTAACACAACGGACAACGAACAGCAGCCAGGACCACCGCTCACCGGGGCCTGCCCTGTCGTCCTGTCAATGCACGCGATTACCAACAAGGTGAACTATCTCCTTACCTTATCTCGCGTGTGCTCCTAGAGGAGCTCGACTTTCATGGTTTGGTAACTCTCGTGGACAATGATCAGGGTCCAAGCCCACCTGTACATCGGTATTCCCTCCCCGTCGTTCGATCGCAATACCTCTCGCGGGCACTGTTGGGTCACCCGACTTCTTACCTTTCGGGACAACCGCGGTTCAGGATCCTAGGGGGGCTATACAGAGTCAGCAACGAGTGGAGTACGGGGATTTCTCCTCGATATCTCACACCTGATGTGGCTCGACAGAGCCGTGGTAGGGGCCTTTAGCGGTGTCCGCTCGACAACGTTGTAGTTGCAGTAAAGTAAAGTTGTATCTGCGTTCACTCTCCAGAGTGATCGTGACACGCTATCTAAACCTAGTTAACTAACAAAGCGCAGGACCTACTGCTGAATATAATATATTTATATTAGGCAACATAGGATAAAGGAAGGTACATCAAGGGGCGACAAAAATAGGCTATGCAATTGAATAGGAATGTAACGTACCAGCAGCAATGTCTAGTGCAATAGATAAATATAGATAGATAAGTGATATCTGGGAGATGTGAAGGGGCACTTCTTTCTTGGAAGCTCGGTAGCAAGGGACTGGTCGTTGACGTAGTAGTCGTACTCAGCAGCGGTGTAGTCGGCAACAGTCTCGGGGTCTACCGGAGAAAAGGGGGGGGGAGAAACAGTAAATAGAAGAAAATTATATGCAAACATATGCATGGCATGAGAAATGCAATGTTAGCGGTGTTCTAACGCAGTACTAGGTGTATTGCTCCGAGCGGGAAATAATCCGGTGATGATTTACCAACTCCGGGTATTTATCAGACAGGCATTCCGGAGGGGGAATGTCTCAGGTTCGGTATTCTAGAGGGGGGTGGTAGGTATATGGGTAGCGTATCTCTATTCGTGGTATTTTTCTGAACAACTTTCATGTATAAATTATTTTCATGGAGTTACAGTTTAAAAGATATTGAATTTCAAAGTTTAAATCAATTTAAAAGAATTTATGGATTTTATTTTATTATGAAATAGCAACTTTATCCACAATAGTGTTTTGACCAGTCAAATTGACCAATGGCCCCAATGGTCAGCCACTATTAATTTATTTAAGTATTAACCAGATAATCAGTAAAGGGGGGCCACATGTCGTTGTCATATGTTTAATCTAACAGACTTAATTAACCAATAATTAACTGTTGGCCTCGGGGCCACTTGTAAGTGACTTCAGGGGGTAGTTTTATTTAATTTTAACAGCAGGGTTAAGTGGGGGTGTAATGGTCCACATGTAATACACACAGTGGGGGTTTAATTTTGTTTTTGGGTTAGTGGCTAATTACCCCGAGTTGGCCCATATTTCAGTGGGTGAGGGGTGGGTCTTTGCCCACGGCCAGCACGCTGGCGGCGAGCCATGTCACGGCGGAGAGCAGGGAGAGGGCAGACGGAGCGGCTCAGCGAGTGGCGGGAGGGCGTGACCACGCGGGCGAGTGTGCGCGCAAGGGCACGACCAGGAGAGGGATGAGCGCGAAGAGAGCGTGTCCATCCACGGCAAGCATGGCGAGCACGACGGTGGCCCGAGCACTGGCACAACGGCCACATCGACCTAATCAATCGGGAGGAAGGGGGAAACAAGAGGAGGAGCTCACATGGAGGTCAGAGGAGAGCTCAGGGGTGCCGGGGCGGTCAGAGATGCGTTGGTGGAGGAGATCGAGGACAATGGCCATGGCGGACATGCATGAGAAGTCCGGCATCGGCGACGTGGTGATGCGGATCTAGGCGATTGGAGGCATGGGCTGACCTAGCCGTCGACGGAACTCGCAGGTGTTGCTGATGAGGACATCCCTACTAATGTTACACCCATACCCTCACCAACTACACATACTGGACCAGTTACTAGAGCACGTGCACGTCAACTAAATTATCAGGTAGTTTCGTTTCTTGCGAATCCTTCTATTGTTCATGAACATATGATGCTGCCTAAATTAGATACTTTTGTTTTGGTTATGAATGAAGGACCTAGCATGGACAAGAAGGATGGTCATTGGAGCGGGATCAAGAATGGAGAAGAAGGTGCGCGCGGGGGAAAGTACAGTGGAGCTTCCAGTGGGGATTTTCGCACGTTGAAGCCACCATAAGGCATGCATGAAGGCTTGGACGGAATACACGAGATGCCACTTCATTATTTTCGTCCAAGAGCAATTATAGGTGTTGCGTCACCTTAATATTGGGCTGGGCCCATGTAATTTCGAAATACCACATTATAGGCTGTTTTTAGAGTCCGTATGTGTGGGGAAACCGAGTTAGGGTTGTTTTCGGACCCCACCTCCAAGGGGTCACGAAAATCCCCTCTGTTCCCCCATATATACAGCCCTTAGGGCGTCGTTTAGACTTGGGTTTTAATTAGATATAAGTTAGCCATAGCCGCAACTTCGAGCTCTTCGTTTGTGTCATCCGACCAGGCCAAGACCTCATTGGAACCCCAACTTTCGTAATCATTCATCTTATATTCGCAATATCCAGATTGCAATTCTTAGTTCTTGCTTGTTCTTCGATTGCTTGCAGGAATTAGACCTTCGTGGTCAGGTTGATCGTGCATCCGCGGGATCAATAACCTCTCGGAGTTGGTTTAGTGATCGCTAAGGCGCAACGTCTTCGCACGTTCGTAGTCGGATCGTGAAAGTCGCCTCCACCATAATCGATCTCCACCATCTCATCGAAACATCGGGACACCTTCGCCTCTATCAAGTGGTATCAGATTTCCAGGTTGCTCGGTGAGATTTACCAGTTTTCGTAGTCTAGATTGGTTCTGTTCTTCATACCTACAGTCCACGAAAAAGCCAACAAAAAAAATTAGGGTTAGATCATCACGTCCCAAAACAGTCCGAGCCTTTGTCCAGTTTTCTTTACAGTAGTTTGCATTGTTGAATTTGCGGTTGCATCGTTGTGTCGAGTTGCTGATCTTAGCGTCTAGTTACCTTAGAGTTTCGAGTTCTGATCACAGTTTTGTCACGCCGCCGCCGAACAGTAGTACACCACCACGTTCCGCCAATCCGAGTCCAGATACACCACCACGTTCCGCCAAGCAGAGTCCATATACACCACCACGTCTCACGAGCCCGACTTGAGTTCCACCATCAGTACGGTTCCTGATATCTCCGTAGCCAGAATAGTTTTGAGTTGATTAGAGTCGGATTTCACCAATCTTTTGTCGTACGTAGAAGAGGGTGATTTCCAAAAAAAAAAAAAAGAAAAAAAAAATTTCAGGGGTAAAAAAATTTCGTGCCCATACATTCCTTAGGTCCAGAAACTCGTTTTGAGACGTTCGCCACCATAGTGATTTTTTCGCCCTTTTTCAGCCCCCGCAGTCCCGCCTCGCCAAAAAAAAAAGCAAAAAAAAAAAAAAAAAAAAAAAAGAGAGAAAAAAAATTTAGAGTGTGCTTCACAGTTGTTACGTGCCGCGCCGTGCTTTCGTTGGTGTTTGAGGCTCGCGTCTCTAGTACGGTCTAGCCTAGGATCAGCACAGTACCGACGTTGAGTGTTTATTCAGCTTTGCATCTCTGTTTTGATTACTGTTGAGTTTTTCCTACCATACTTGTCAGCCTTCCTACAGCTCCACATATATTCTACATCGTGCGTTTTGAAACCTCCTGGCCATCGCTCTACCACATCTCTGAGAGTTTTGACCCGTTGGTTGTACATCACCACCTGCTGCTAGGTAAGAATCGGTAAGAACGTAAGAAAAGCTTGACGGATTTGTGCTTTCCACCACCCCACATCCATCCCATTAGTAGCAGTAGGATCATATTCCGGTGTGTTTTCTTTCTGCTAACATGCCAGGATCACATGATGAAGTGGCGCGGGATGCACCCGATTGGGAGAACATGACAAACAAGGAGCTACATGATAAATTTGCACGTATGATGTCTCAACAGGTGCAGGACATCGAGACCAGATTTACAGAGGCGATTGATGGCGTGGAGAAGATGATCGACACCAAGCTCGACGCCAAGTTTACTGAGTTGATCGCACGCCTACCTTCAGCACAGCCACAGCCACCGCCACTACCACATGCACGACGTATTCTGTTTCCGCGTGGACAAACTGCTGGTATTGGTGCTCCTCCTGCTGCTGCAGTTGCTGCTACTGCTGCTGCTGCTGCTTCTGACGTCGGCCTGGACGACAACTACGAGGGTGATTACGAGGAGGAGGTGGAACAGGAAGCGGCCTATGAGCAGCCAGCTGGACGTCCACGTCCCAACATTCGCCACGGTCGACACCAACCACCCCCTCAGGAACGCGATGATGAACATGTGCCTAAACTTAAATTGAATCTTAAGCCGTTTGAGGGTAGATATATTCCTGATGCTTATCTTACTTGGGAGTTAGAAACTGAACAACGTTTTACATGTTTACAATATCCTGAGAATAGACGTGTTACTGCTGCTGTTTGTGAATTCACGGGCTTTGCATCTATTTGGTGGTCTGAACATTGTCGATTGCATGCTAATAATATTCCAACTACTTGGGCTGCTTTAAAAGATGCTATGCGTACTCGCTGGGTTCCCCCTTATTATCAACGTGAATTGTTACAAAAATTACAGCCTTTGAGACAAGGAAAAAATTCTGTAGAGGAATATTATCAAGAATTACAAACTGGATTGATTAGATGTGGCCTAGTAGAGGATAATGAAGCTATGCTTGCACGTTTTATGGGTGGCTTAAACAGGGAGATACAAACTATTCTAGAATACAAGGACTTTGCTACTATCACTCGTTTGTTTCATCTTGCTTGTAAAGCTGAACGTGAAGTGCAGGATCGACAGGCCGCTACGAGACCTAACTTTTCTGCAGGACGAAATACATCATGGACATCGCGTGGAGCTTCTACATCCACACGTCCTGCTGCACCACCATCTACTTCAGCCGCTCATTCTTACAGGGAGCCACCAAAACAGCCAGCGCCACCATTCAAGGGTGCACAGAGTGGTCCAGCAGCGAGTTCTTCTTCATCCATGGCGTCCACAGGGCAAGCACGAGATCGTGATATTAAATGTCGCAGGTGCCAAGGTGGAGGTCACTTCGCAAAAGACTGTCCCTCCAAGCGTGTGATGACTATTACGGCGGATGGTGGGTATGAGTCAGCGAGTGACTATGATGAGGAGACTCTAGTTCTCATTGCTCATGAGGAACAGGGTGCCCATGATGATGCTCATGATATAGAGTATATGACTCCTGATGATGCAGATAAATATGCTAGTTTGGTTGCTCAACGTGTATTAAGTGTGCAGGTAACGAAGGCCGAGCAAAACCAGAGGCATAATTTGTTCCACACAAAGGGAGTGGTGAAAGAACGTTCGGTTCGCATCATCATTGACGGAGGGAGTTGCAACAACTTGGCTAGCATGGAGTTGGTGGAGAAGCTATCTCTCACCACAAGACCACACCCCCATCCGTACTATATTCAGTGGTTTAACAATAGTGGTAAGATTAAGGTAACGCGTTCTGTTCGTGTGAACTTTAGCATTGCTGCATATGCTGATTATGTTGATTGTGATGTGGTACCCATGCAAGCATGCTCTCTTTTACTTGGTAGACCATGGCAATTTGATAGGAATGTTGTACACCATGGTAGGACAAATCAGTTTACTCTAGTTCATCAGGATAAAAATATTGCTTTACTTCCTATGTCTCCTGAACAAATTGTGAAAGATGATCTTGCTAGAGCTAGTAAAGCAAAACAGGAGAAAAATAAGAGTGAGAATGAGATAGCAGCCAAAGAATTTGAGCAAGAACATAAGACTAATAGCAAATCTTCTTCTGCTGTTTCTAATGAAATTAAATTGACTAGTCCAACTTTGCTTGCTACTAAGGTTGATATTTCAGATTTGGATGTTAGTCAATATGTGTGCTATGCTTTTGTGTGCAAAGAAGCTTTGTTTTCATTTGAGGAATTGCCTCCTTCTTTGCCTCCTGTTGTCACTGACCTTTTGCAGGAGTTTATTGACGTCTTTCCACAAGACGTACCACCGGGATTACCACCTATTCGAGGGATTGAGCATCAGATTGACTTAATTCCCGGTGCTTCGTTGCCCAACCGTGCGCCATACCGTACCAATCCGGGGGAGACGAAGGAGATTCAACGTCAAGTACAAGAGCTACTCGACAAAGGTTACATACGTGAGTCCCTTAGTCCTTGTGCTGTTCCTGTTATATTAGTGCCTAAAAAGGATGGAACATGGCGTATGTGTGTTGATTGTCGAGCCATTAATAATATTACTATTCGTTATCGTCATCCTATTCCTAGGTTAGATGATATGCTTGATGAATTAAGTGGCTCTACCATGTTTTCCAAAGTTGATTTGCGTAGTGGATACCATCAAATTCGCATGAAATTAGGAGATGAATGGAAAACGGCTTTTAAAACTAAGTTTGGATTATATGAGTGGTTAGTCATGCCTTTTGGGTTAACTAATGCACCTAGCACTTTCATGAGATTAATGAACGAGGTTTTACGTGCTTTCATTGGACGATTTGTGGTAGTCTATTTTGATGATATATTGATTTATAGCAAATCTTTGGAGGAACATTTGGATCATTTACGTGCTGTTTTTATTGCTCTACGTAATGCACGTTTATTTGGTAACCTTGGGAAGTGCACCTTTTGCACCGACCGAGTCTCGTTTCTTGGCTATGTTCTTACTCCACAGGGTATTGAAGTTGATAAAGCCAAGATCGAGGCGATTGAGAGTTGGCCGCAGCCCAAAACGGTCACACAAGTGAGGAGTTTTCTTGGCCTCGCTGGATTCTATAGGCGTTTTGTGAGAGATTTCAGCACCATTGCTGCCCCTCTCAATGAGCTTACACGCAAGGATGTGCCTTTTACTTGGGGTACCGCACAGGAAGAAGCTTTCACGGTATTGAAAGATAAGTTAACACATGCTCCTTTGCTCCAACTTCCTGATTTTAATAAGACTTTTGAGCTTGAATGCGATGCTAGTGGGATTGGTTTGGGAGGTGTGTTATTACAAGATGCTAAACCTGTTGCATACTTTTCTGAAAAATTGAGTGGGCCTAGTCTGAACTATTCTACTTATGATAAGGAATTATATGCTCTTGTTCGGACATTAGAAACTTGGCAACATTATTTATGGCCCAAAGAATTTGTTATACATTCTGATCATGAATCTTTGAAACACATAAGAAGTCAAGCAAAACTTAATCGTAGACATGCTAAGTGGGTTGAATTTATTGAGACTTTCCCTTATGTCATTAAACACAAGAAGGGGAAAGATAATATTATTGCTGATGCTTTGTCTCGTCGTTATACTATGCTTTCACAACTTGACTTCAAGATATTCGGTTTAGAGACAATCAAAGAACAATATGCAAATGATGCGGAATTTAAAGATGTATTGCAGAATTGTAGAGAGGGTAGAACATGGAACAAGTTTGTGCTTAATGATGGATTTGTGTTCCGTTCTAACAAGCTATGCATTCCAGCTAGCTCTATTCGTCTTTTGTTGTTGCAGGAGGCGCATGGAGGAGGATTAATGGGACATTTTGGCGTGAAAAAGACGGAGGACGTACTTGCTACACATTTCTTTTGGCCAAAGATGAGACGGGATGTTGAGCGTTTTGTTGCTCGCTGCACTACATGTCAAAAAGCTAAGTCACGACTCAATCCTCATGGTTTATACATGCCTTTACCTGTACCTAGTGTTCCGTGGGAGGACATATCCATGGACTTTGTTTTAGGCTTGCCTCGAACAAAGAAGGGGAGGGATAGCATATTTGTTGTCGTGGATAGATTTTCTAAGATGGCACATTTTATACCATGTCATAAAAGCGATGATGCTGCTAATGTTGCTGATTTATTCTTTGGAGAGATTATTCGTTTACATGGTGTGCCCAATACTATTGTCTCGGATCGTGATACAAAGTTTCTTAGCCATTTTTGGAGATGCTTATGGGCTAAGTTGGGGACTAAACTACTTTTTAGTACTACATGTCATCCCCAAACTGATGGACAAACTGAAGTGGTCAATAGGACATTGTCTACTATGCTTAGGGCTGTTTTAAAAAGTAACTTGAAACTGTGGGAAGAATGTTTACCTCATATTGAATTTGCTTATAATCGTTCAGTGCATTCTACCACTAAAATGTGCCCTTTTGAGATTGTTTATGGTTTTCTACCTCGTGCACCTATTGATTTGCTGCCTCTTCCATCTTCGGAGAAGGTTAATTTTGATGCTAAGCAACGTGCTGATTTGATATTAAAAATGCATGAGTTAACTAAAGAAAACATTGAGCGCATGAATGCTAGATACAAGCTTGCTGGTGATAGGGGTCGAAAGCATGTTGTGTTTGAACCAGGAGATCTTGTTTGGTTACATCTACGTAAAGATAGGTTTCCTGATTTGCGCAAGTCTAAGCTAATGCCACGAGCTGATGGTCCCTTTAAGGTTTTACAGAAAATTAATGATAATGCATATAAACTTGAGCTACCTGCAGATTTTGGGGTTAGTCCCACATTTAACATTGCAGATTTGAAACCTTATTTGGGAGAAGATGATGAGCTTCCGTCGAGGACGACTTCAATTCAAGAAGGGGAGGATGATGAGGACATCCCTACTAATGTTACACCCATACCCTCACCAACTACACATACTGGACCAGTTACTAGAGCACGTGCACGTCAACTAAATTATCAGGTAGTTTCGTTTCTTGCGAATCCTTCTATTGTTCATGAACATATGATGCTGCCTAAATTAGATACTTTTGTTTTGGTTATGAATGAAGGACCTAGCATGGACAAGAAGGATGGTCATTGGAGCGGGATCAAGAATGGAGAAGAAGGTGCGCGCGGGGGAAAGTACAGTGGAGCTTCCAGTGGGGATTTTCGCACGTTGAAGCCACCATAAGGCATGCATGAAGGCTTGGACGGAATACACGAGATGCCACTTCATTATTTTCGTCCAAGAGCAATTATAGGTGTTGCGTCACCTTAATATTGGGCTGGGCCCATGTAATTTCGAAATACCACATTATAGGCTGTTTTTAGAGTCCGTATGTGTGGGGAAACCGAGTTAGGGTTGTTTTCGGACCCCACCTCCAAGGGGTCACGAAAATCCCCTCTGTTCCCCCATATATACAGCCCTTAGGGCGTCGTTTAGACTTGGGTTTTAATTAGATATAAGTTAGCCATAGCCGCAACTTCGAGCTCTTCGTTTGTGTCATCCGACCAGGCCAAGACCTCATTGGAACCCCAACTTTCGTAATCATTCATCTTATATTCGCAATATCCAGATTGCAATTCTTAGTTCTTGCTTGTTCTTCGATTGCTTGCAGGAATTAGACCTTCGTGGTCAGGTTGATCGTGCATCCGCGGGATCAATAACCTCTCGGAGTTGGTTTAGCGATCGCTAAGGCGCAACGTCTTCTCACGTTCGTAGTCGGATCGTGAAAGTCGCCTCCACCATAATCGATCTCCACCATCTCATCGAAACATCGGGACACCTTCGCCTCTATCAGTTGCCCCGGTCGACAAGGCGGCCGGTGGCCGTGCGGGTGATGGCGACGCGGCCACGGTTGCGTGCGGTTGCGCATGAATCTGGCGAGAGGGAGACGTGGTGGGGGTTCTGAGGGCTTCCTAGGTTTGCGGAAGGAGAGAGACACATGTGATGGATATGTGCCCTAGAGGCAAATTAATAAAGATATTTGTCACATATTCGTTTTGTTCATAATATGTTTTATACTATGCTAAAATTGTATTACTCGGAAACACTAATACACGTGTGGTATAAAACTCGTCCATAGTTATACTCAGGTGTACTAGCTCATTGGGCAATCAATGATCATGGTTTCCTGATCATGAGGTCCGAACCGCCTATTGTCAATGAGGTCATATCATTAGGAGAATGATGTGATGGACACACACCCACATAAAGCATTGCGATCTGATCAAGTCACATGGTTCAACATTACGACGACTTTGTAACATATGACTTAGTCCTTAGACCGTCTAGATCATACGTAATTGTATCTACTAGGAGGCTTTGATTTTCATCCACCGCCTGACTGTAATATGTTGGCTATAAAGGTGTACTTTGGGCATCCGAAATAGATATGTTGATGAGTATGCAAATAGATCGAAGTGGGATTTTTTTTAGTCAAGGTGAAAGATAGGTACTCTGGGCCCACTCGGTGATATTGCATCAATAGCTTGCAAGCAAATGACTAGGTGATACTCTATCCTCGTTGGTTACCCCAAGTGGAAGGTTGAGATGTAGTGTAGTGGAAAATTTCCCTTGGCAAAGATACCAAGGTTGAAAAGATCGACTCCCGTAGGACTCCTGATAATGATAAGTAGGTGGTGAAGTGAAAAATGGCGCCATTCACAATCTTCAAGATTGTTTATTCACCTGGACATGCACACGACACAAATAACTTTGCTTCCCAACAAGTACAGAGAGGTTTTCAATCTCTCCGGCCTTGCTGTTCACAAAGGATCAACGCAACAGATACAAGATAATAACGATAGCAGCTGAAAGTAAAAGCAGGAAAATAAAAGAGCATGTAAACAGTGATGAGAATATGGACCGGGGTCCCTTGATGTTCACTAGTGATGTCTCTCTCCCAAAATACGATAAGACTCCTATGCGAGGTAAACAAATCACAGCTGGGCAATTGACAGGATTAAAAATGCACCGCAATGCTAACTATGCTACAAAGAAAGGACGAGGCTCAAAAGCATGGGCGGTAAGCCAAAATAAGTAGACCGAAATCCAACTACATCTACTAATAATCATCCACCTTGAGATATCTATCCAGAACATCTCGCTGGTATTAAGTTGTGAGCCCCACCAAAGTGTAAACCCAAAGAAACAGACAACTGCATTAAAAAGCACTTTGTGTAAAGTAAACAATCCTTGCAACCGCGGTTACAAGCACTGTTGTTTTCCCCCTTGTGGCAACAACACATCCCCTAGACTCATGTTTCTGTCACTCAATCGTTTCATCGGGGGGCATGAACCCACAATCGAGCATAACGTTCCCTCTTGGAGTCACTACCTACTACATGACCAAAGCAATAAACAACAACGGAGAACATGCAAGAATTACTTAGGAACAAAAATATAAAATATAAGAACCAAATATATTACTCAATCAAAAACTGAACAGAGTCTCATAATCCATCAGATCCCAGAATACTCAGCATAGCAACAGCAGAAAATTACATATGTGCCTCGATCATGTAGGGAAGCTCATGATGTCTAAACCATGAAGAACAAAGAGGGGAGGAGAACATCACATAGCTACTGATCACGGACCCATGTTCCAAGGTAGACTACTAACGGATCATCTGGGAAGCGTCCATGGTGGAGGGGAAGCTCCCGGAGGTCAATCCTCCCTCTGGCAGGGTGCCCGGAAGAGGTCTGCTGGCACTCTTGATCTTGGAAGTGCGGCGGCAGCGGAACGAAGGTGAGATCGCGAAAAGGGGTTCTGTCCTCAGAGGTTCCACGTCACGGAGAATATATAGGCGAGGGGGGGGCAGCCAGGGGGGCCACTAGGGGTCCAGGCGCCCCCCTGGCATGGCCAAGCCCTTGGCCGCGGCAGGTGGCCACCTGGGTACCTGATGGTGGCCCTCTGGCCCCACTTTGGTGATTCCGGAAGCTTCCGTTGCGCTGATTTTTTATCTGATTTTTCCTGAATTTTTGGAGCACTTTTAATATGGGGAAACCTGAAATAGAAAAATAGCAGAAAACAGGAACTGGCACTGGGGTGCACTAAGGTAATAAGTTACTCCAAATATGATCAAAATTGTATGAAAGTGTATCTAGATCATAGCAATATCACCCAAAACTTGCATGGAGCAAGCAAAAATTATAGATACGTTTGGGACGTATCAACATCCCTAAGCTTAATTCCTGCTCGTCCTCGAGTAGGTAAATGATAACAAGTATAATTTCTGTGGTGACATGCTAGCAACCATATAAGAACTTTTGAAAGTAAAGCAATCAAGGTATGTGATTCAATTCAAGTCATAACAGACAAGAGTCTATATTAGCATTGAAACAAGCAACAAAGAACATTACGTGCAAGATCTCTTAGTTGTCCGTGACTCGAATGTCTCCAGATGGTGTTTGCGTGCAAGAAGTGGGGGATGGGAGTACGAGTATTTTTATTGTTGAGAACTCAATCTACTAAAGTTTCACACTTGGTCTTCTTTGGAATCTTATCTTGACTCGTCCCCAGACCACTAGCCAGGTACAAGTCAATTTGATCCACTCCTTTTCGATATTTTGAGCACTCATGAAATGGATGAGCGTAAGCGCGAGAGTTGACACTTAGGATGGCAAAGAGAGAAATATGGTGGAGGAGGAAGACCAAAAGGTGAGAATGGCTCACATCAATGAGGACAATCATAAGCGAGAAGGCCAAATGATAGATATGATGTGAGGAGTAGGGATTTCCATGCAACAGATGCACATATGAGCTAAGAAAAAGCTCTCCAATGGAACTAGTGGGGGTGCATCCAACTTTCTCGCTCATGAAGACCTAGAGCTCATTTGAGGAGGCTCATCCTTGGAATATACAAGCCAAGTTCTATAGTCTGAAGGTCCCCACATAGCTATATGCATAAATGAGCATCTCTATGGAGCACAAAGATAAGAGGGAGTACGAGTGTGGATCTTTCAAAAGGAATAGTAGTGTTGCTCCTTTCTCTCTTTTTATTTCTTTTTCTCTTTTTTATATTTTTTGGTGGCCTCAATGGCTCTTTCTATTTAACTCTCATTTGTCCTCTTTGGGATCTTTTAAGTTTGTCCACTTTGGGATATTTTCCTCACTTAAGGGCAACACTCTATTTTACAAGAAGGTATAGAAGATCTTCACACTTTACAAGGTACTCAACATAAATAAGATGTAGTTATCATGATGTATGCAAATGTATGCCTCTGCCAGTGTAGCAGGAACATATATGACATGAAGATCAAGTCATGAAGAGGTGGATGTTGCATGGCAATATATCTCGGAAAGGCTATGGAAATGCCTTGATAGGTAGCTATGATGGCTGTTTTGAGGAAACATATAGGGAGGTTTATGATGACAGAGCGTATCATGCCAAGGGTTTGGATGCACCGGCGAAGGTGGACGCCAACTCTCGGAGTGAGAAGAGGGCAATGCACCGTACTGAAGAGGCTAGAAAATATGAGGAGGTGGAAGTGTCAACTTTCAATACTTACATTAGTCCGAAGAACTCATGCAATTATTATTGGTAACTCTCAATCTAATAAGGAGGTTCACAAAGAGACAAGTACCCCGAGGAGGAGTGTATGGGGGTTTGGTTATCCTTGCGCATCCTTGACTCATGGTATGTGAGTGTACTATAATATTCGATCCCTCCAAAGATTAGTGATCCATCTAGTAGCTAGAGTTCTCAACTAGTTTTTGTAGGTTTTGAAAATAAACACGGATTGGCCAAAATACGACACCTATCACTAATAGGCTAGAGATCTTGACACCAAAAGTGCAAACATTACTCACAACAATACCTCAAAACTATTACAAGTTACTACTACAATTGAATAGCAACCTCAATTACCTACTTCAAAACAAGATACAACTCAGTGCAACAACCAACTCTCTTAACAAGATAAACATGAAGACTAAAGAGAGTTACAGCAACAAACTAAACAAAATCCAAGGCTCTTGCTAAAGAAAAAAACTAAACATGGGAGCAACTACGAAAAGATAAAGAACACAGAACAGAGAAAAGATAAGCATGAAAATCCTATGATGTGTTCTTGATTGGAGTGGAGCGTGTTTCTCTGCCACACAAAATAAGCTGGGGTCTAACTTGTTATGAACAGCAAGCAAAGCTAAAGAAAACTAAAAAGGAAACCTAAGAGCGGGACACTCGAAGCATAGCACATAACGCATGAAGTGATAAAAATATAGTGAGACGAAGGATGAACAAATGATTGTTGATGGAGAAGGGAATGCACGGGGGCACCCCCAATCTTAGACACTTGAGTCTCCTTGAATATTTATTGGGGATGCATGGGGGCATCTGTTGGATATATGCTCTAGAGGCAAATAATATATGATTATTCCAATATATCTAAATAAGTTCATGACCAGTTTCATACTGTGCTGGAACTGTATCAGTGAAACAATGATACAGGTGTGGTATAGAAACAACCAGAGTTCCTAGTCAGCCTCTCATGATGACTGGTTTATCGTCAACTGATGATTGTGGTTTCACGATCATGGAAAATCAAGTCAATTGACGGTAAGGTCACCTCATTGAATGAATGACGTGATGAACATTACCCAATGCAAGCATTGCAACATGATCAAATCGTAAAAGTTCAGTGTTGTAATTACAGAATGTAGTAGCCTGTTCCTTTGACCGTGAGATCACGCATAATTGCTATCTTCTGAGGATGCTTTGAGTGCATTAACCGTCACACTGAAACATGGTGACCATAAAGGTGTATCTTGGGCTATCCGATGGGATATGGTGAGGAGTGTTGATTCAAGAGCGGGATTTTTCAATCCATATAATGGAAAGATACTTCATGGCCAACTCGGTGAGATTGCATCCATAAAGCTGCGCAGAGTGTGACTAGGTCACAAGGATGAATATCACGGAACGAGTGAATAAGATTTGTCGGTAACAAGATAGAACTAATGCATTGGATGCAGTTGATCGAATGTTGGACTAATCTAGTATTGCATGACAAAGGGAATGGTATAAACAAGTACGGTTCAATCGGTTACTTCCAGAATGCACAGGGGTCATTATGGGCATCCAAGTCCCGCTATTGATCATTGGCCGTAGCCTTTGTCTCGGTCATGACTGGAGTGTTCTTGGACCGTAGGGTAACACACTTAAGGGCTTGATGAATATCGGAGACCTTTTCGGAACTATCGGAGTTACCGGAGAAGAGAGAAAGACGTACCGGAAAAGTTCCGTGTTGGTCCGAAGGACGTTCGGAGTGAGCTGGAAGGAGTTCCGGATCATCGGGAGATGAAATAATATGTATTATTTATTAATTAAGTGAATTAATAATTAATAATAATTTATTTCAGATTAAAAAGTGCAATGGGCCTTATTTGTGAAAGAAGCCCATTAGAGGAAGGAGGAAAATAAAAGGGAAAAGGAAAAGAAAAGAAAAAGGGGGGGCATGGGCCTTGGGGCCCATGTGGGTGGCGCCCCACTTCCCCCCTCCTCCTAGCCGCACCCTCCCCCCTTGGCAAGGGATTAGTCCCACATTTCCAAGGGAAGGAGGGTTGACTCCTTCCGTCTGCCTATATAAAGATGGGTAGGGGTGCACTTCTTAAAGACAGAAAAAATCACAGAGAATTCAATATTACTCCGAATTGAGATCGGTTTTCTAAGATTTTATAAATTTATTTCGTATTTTTCTGATTTAAATTTTATTTTATAAAACTCTTTAAAGTTTTACGTATATATATATACGTAATTACGTTTTACGTATTTTTATTATTTTGAAAATATAAGATGTTATTTATTTTAGGCTATTTTTATTATATGAAAAATATCTCTATACTCGTTCTTTAAAAAAAACATCGCAAAAAAAACGGGCGCCCTGGCCCAGCCAGGCCGAAGCCGGCCCAGCCGGCCGAGCAGCCAGCAGGTCAGCGGCCCAGCTTGCCCCGCACAGGCACGAGCGCACGTGCTCGTGCGTTCTTCTGCAGCAGGAAGACAGAGTCCGCAGCGGACTCAGCGCCGGCGGCCGTGTTCGCCCGGAACTCCCTCTCCGCTTGGCCTTTTGCCAAGAAAACTTGTCCCATAAATACTCCACGTCCCTCTCCGCCGATTCCTCACAAAATTTCGCCCCAAACCGCCCCAAATCGAGCTAATTTCAAGGTAGATCTCGACGAAAAATTTCGACTTTGCCGGTAGATCCCGTCGCCGGTGAGCCTCCCCTTGACCCCAAATTTTTCATACCGACTTCTCTCTTCGTTGTGCATCTAATTGACATCTTTTCCCTCTTCTTTTCTTGCGCAAGATTGATCCCCAAATTGTACGCGTACCGCGGGAGTTCATCGGAGCGCGCTCGGTTCACCGCGTTGCCACGCCCGTACGGACGACGTTGGAGATCATCACCACCACCGTTGTGATCTTCTAATCAAGCCCTACATCCTAGACGTCCTCATTGACGCCGAAGATCGCCGGAGTTGTCGTCTTCGTCGCGTCTAATCTACACGTCGCGGTTAGTAAAAGCGCCGTAATTTTTTATCCGTTGCTCCGTTTTAGACGAAACCAGCGGCCAAATCGTTGTTTTGAAACCCTCTAAATATTGTGTACTGTAGATCCAAGTTTTGAGAAAAAAAAATTCCGTTTGCAAAAAAATTCCTAAATCCTATGCAAAACTGTTCTAGTAATATCTTTTTACTCGTAGATCCGTTTTGCGTGATTCCAAAACCCACGGTTTTCTTTCAAAGCCCTCTATTCAGTTCAACCATAAAGTTTGTTTTGGTATTTTCGAAAATATTCAAATCTGATCAGATTCAAAATCAAGTTTTTTTTATCGTATCTTTTGTTTTACAACTCGGATTTGATTGATTATTTTTGCAAAATAAAACCCTAGCTAAACCCTATATTATAGACACTTTGCAACCCACTTTTGAGCTCAATCATGATTTGTTTTGAAAAAACTTTTATTTGGTTTTTCTTTTGGAGTTCATGAACCTTGTTTTGCCTTTGTTTGTGTATTGATTGTGTGCAACCTTGTGTGCTTGGTTACGATAGATTGCTCGGAGTGTGACAAGTAGAATTGTCGGAATTATGAGCGCGAATAACTTCATCAAGATTCAAGGCAAGTCATATCTTTGATCATATTCCCTATTACCTATGTTTTAATGCATTAGTTCCTCTTCTTTAGATTGCATGATAGGTTATGCTATGCTATTACACCCAGTAGTTCATTGATATAGGTCTGATCCTTACATCTTTGTCACCATCGTATAATAGGATATTGCTATGCTAAGTAGACGTGGATTGGAAAGTGAATCATTATGAGGTATGAGTGATAAAGTAGTAATTAGGACCAAGATAAAGTTAATGAACTACCTGGGTGGGATGGTTGCGAGCATCCTGGGGGTGGCCAGTGATGACTGCGGAAAGCCACCCAGGCTCAAAGGGACTGTTTGTATTGACATACCTAGAAGCTTACGTGTGCAGCCACAAGCTACTATGGGCTCTGGCTTGGTTGATCAGTTGTAGGGACTCTTACTAGGTAGCGCTATGAAAGTAGTTGTGAGTAGGTGGGATGGGTGCTACCGGAGTAAGGGAAACTCTTCTGAAAGACCATGTCTCGATCTTCCGGTTGTCATACACCATGCAGTGTGACGAACTACAAAGGAGGCGATCGATTCTTGTGGGGAAAAGTGCACAAACCTCTGCAGAGTGTAAAACTAATCGATTAGCCGTGTCCCCGGTTATGGACAATTTGAGTGACTAGATGTGGTAATATTGATTTGTCTCGTCATCTTTAATTAACTGATTGGTTTAATCGCTTTGGGATAGATTGAGTGGGGGTTCCCATCTCAATCATATGCTATTGTAGAACTTAGTTATTATTATTCTATAAGGAAAAAATAGCTTTTTGCAAAAATAAATGTAGAAGCTCCACCAGCCAAATTGCATGTATTGTAGGAAATTTTACTTCTTTCTGGGATACGATTTTCCGTACATTCAAATGTACTGGCCCGTTGTCGGGCTATAACCTTCGGTGTTGCAGGATTATATAAGACGCGTAAGTGATACGATATAGGGTCGTGAAGTCTACACTCAACTTTGCCGTTGGCGTTGATGGGACTCCACTTATATATTGTTTGTTCTGCTGTGTATTCTAGCCTAAGGGCTGTAAGGTAATAAATACAATGTATTTACCTTAATTTATGACATGTGATACTATGGTATTTCATCGAGTACTGTGTGTGCTAGCATACTGCTCCAGGGATGGCACAGAAGCACAGTAGACTTGGTTCCCTTCGGGACCGGGTCGCTACAACGGCTTCATCAACCACGTTTGCGGGAACGTTTCCCGCGCATCGGACTACACCCCGAGGTATGTTTCCGCAAGTCTTTCCATTACGGCATTACAGCTAGATAGATCTTGGGTTAAGGGCGACGCTAGTTAGAAAAATTATTGTTTTTGGTTGCAAGACCCAACGGCGATATCATGAGCTAGATCTATGTTTCGTATTGCTGTACGGTTAGAACACATCAGGGATGTGGGCGTTGATTCTACGATTGTTACCCTGTCACGTGTACTTGTTATATCTGTGGCATTTTTTGATGAAGCGGCCCCCGACCGACCTTACGCGTACGCTTACGCGAGACTGGTTCCACGCTTGACATACGGCTTGTACCGTATAAAGTGGCTCTGGGGGTGTCTGTCTCTCTTACTTTAGCGGATATGGCATTTACAACGGAGGGCCCCATACTATAATCAGCGTTGTGGTTCAATGTTCGTAGAAACGGTTGATCTATGAAAAGCCCTGGCAGCCATGTAAAACATGCAATATACAAATATAGAGGCGTCTAACTTTATATTGCAGAGGGGGCTATTGTTGTTTGCTTAATCTTGATGTAGTGATAGCTTTGCTATGTGTTACTAGAAAGTAGTAAACGTTCATCATGATGAAACAAACTTAAATGGAGACACTGTAGACTTAGTGCCACCATGATCATACATCTTAAAACTTGCTAGTATAGGATACACGACGGTAGCATTAAATAAGATAATCCCTTATAAAATACCAAACATAAGTATTCTACCGAAGTTTGCACCACCTGAAAGGTTCTCTTTATGATAGGCAGGCCGTGACGATCGAGTGTCATACATACATTAGAGTTCGCATGAGGTTGGGCCTAGCAAGCCTAGCATATGTTGATATGGCCTTGCTAAGCAGCATATAACACTAAGGTCAATTTGGCGAGCCTAACATATGTAGATATGGCCTCGGAGTACTAGAGATCGAAAGATCGAGCATGAGTCACATATAGGATGTGATCGCACAAACTAGTTGTCTACCTTTGAAACTAATCCGTCGGCCGTTGTGATATTCGAGGACGGATAGTGAATCTGGATCATGTAATCACTAAAACTTTTTAGGGATGATTGTTTTAGTGTGAGCTCATCTATAATATGATTATTATGAACTCATTGTTATGAACTAGACTTAATTGTTTTCCTTGCAAATATTTTGTAGAAAATTAAAATGGACATGAATCAGTATCATGGATTGGTTACTTTCTTACGTGGTAAAAGACTTAAAGATGATGGGTCAAATTTCGTTGATTGGTACTTATACCTTTGGACTGTGCTCAAGAGAGCTAACCTCTTGTTCGTGATACAAGAGCGTATGGGAGACCCTCCAGTAGACAACATGGATGAAAAAGTAATGCTTGATTACCATTATCGTCGAAGGACTTACGCCATGGTTAAAAGTGTCATAGAAACTAGCTTTCCGCAAGATTTACGTGAACAATATGCGGATATGGACACGTTTGACACAATCGACATGATGAAGTCATTGTTTATACATCAGTTCAGAGTGGCCAAATTTGAGTTAGAAAATGGGTTTCTTACTACAAAGATGGAAGAGAACACTTGTCTGAAAACTCACGTAGCCAAGATGCATGGGATACATCTGAAACTCGTGGAGGACTTTGACTATTGGACCACAGAGGAGTCTGCTATAAACACGGCGATACACTCGCTTCCACCGAGTTACACAGACTTTGTCCATGACTATGTCGGAAGAGGTGAAAGCCTTCAGTTCTTTGAGTTCATGGTCAACCTCCGAGATTTAGAGGTTGAACCCATTGAAGGAGAAATTGTTGATGGAGAAGGTATATGTTTGATATACTCATTATAAATGTTTGTTCCCTTATACAACATTTGCAGTTTAATAAGTATTTGATACTTGTTCTGTTTTATGAAAACAGGGCCTGTCGTTGCATGGACAGGAAGAGGTGCGATCCAGGATTGATGGCAACCAAGACAGTTGATGGCCACCAAGATTTCACCAAGACATCTATCATAGAATTATACTTAGAGTATTAGATAAATCTTTTGTAATCGATTAAGTATGAACACTTAGTGATATGTCTTGCATCTCGCAAGACGAAGTTATTCATGTTTTGAGACAAGTTAGTTGTTCTAGTTTGATGAATAAAGTGTGCTTATACTATGATTGCAATTGAGTTTATATTATGATAGAAGCATTTATATAACACCATAATTGTCAAGTGATATTCAATGTTTAATGATTGAGTTATTATGAATAACAACGAAGTCAAAAGTCATAGTTAGATTAAATACATGAGATGAATTCATAAATGATGAACTCATTAGATACTCGATCTATTAACTCATGAATTTATTATCAACCAAGATGACTAATGATGGAGTTCTAGCAAAGTAGAACTTGCGCCAAACATTGTACATAAATGATGTATTAACCAAGCGCATGAATAATCATTAAAGATGCTTCGCATGATTAATTGAACAAGGATTCAATTAAGATCATAAATCTGAGATTACGGAATCACAGTGAAGTTGGATATAAGAATACAAATCACCATGATGTGATCAAAGTGATGAGTATTATAGTTGACATAAATGTGATACTTGTGGAAATAATGCCACAAATTACGATGGAAGTTTAAAGTGCTCAAGCACCTGAACCATTCGTAGTCATACTAAAATGTAGTATGGTCTAAATACATTCCCCTTACGCTAATGCTATTGAATGAACAAAGTTTTTATAATTTATTAAGTTAAAACACCCACTTCATGAAATAAGGAAACCATTTTGAATTTAATGAAGCTGATGACTCCATATGATGATGGTGTTAGAAAGTTTCTAGAAGTTTTATATGATATAACTTTCTTTGTATTAGAGTGGTGAGCAATTGTAAAACAAACCTTCCCAAATAGCAAAACTTGTATTGCTTGAAATGGTGAATGAGAAGATGGTTCTCAAGGAATAAACCAATGGGAAAAAAGTGAATTCTTTGACCAGGGTGATTGACCCTGCCTCCAGATAACAGAGTAACGCAACAGAAAACGTTCCGCTGAAATGACTCCATGAGAAGAAGAAATATGCTATTGATGATGATCATGGTATATTAGTTAAAGCCTTAGTTTAAAAATAAGTAGATTGTCATGAATACGTTCTGTACAGAACAATAATCCTGAGTCTTCTTAAGTGAAACAAAAGGGACACTGCTCATAAATTACGAAGGATTGATGGTTACCTAGGAAACGAGGAGAAATGAAATCATATTGAGTTGCATATGGGATGGCTCACATCCTATGAAATAAAGTAATTATTTCATATTCCGAATAACCAGGTAGTTATTAAGAATGATGAAACACATAAAGATTGATTTGGCACATAAAAGATATTATGGATAAATTCAATAATGATTGACTACGGAAGCGTAGCAATGCTAAATCAATATGGGCATTTTATACTGGGACCATAGCCTGAAGAAAATTGCATCACATTCAAATTTGGAATTTGAAGAGAAGTAGCAAATGGCATAACGAAAGAATGTTTCGATAAGATGGACCATAGTACCTCAAGGCAGAAACTCTCAACCTTGATTTGATCAAGTGATTTTGAAGTAATCAAAATATTGAGATGGACTGCAATTTCATGAAACTGAGTGGGAGATTTGGAGACTTCCTGAAACTTGGAATGCAGAGAGCATTTTCTGAGTGGGAGCTTTGGGAGCAATATTATTATGTGTGACATAATTAGAATAGAAACTTAATAAAAGCTTACTTACAGATATATGTCGGATATATTTGAGTGGGAGCACAATGTCAATTTCATATATATACGATGATATATGTGAAAACAATCTCATATATATACGTTGATATACATGGAGATTAAGGCTAATAAGATGAAAGGATTACGAGAATCTTATATGAACGAAATACAGATGTGTCACACACTAAAATCTATAAGGATAGATTAGGACACGTGTAATGAACATCAAAAGGATTGGAATGATATCCTAAACAAGAAAAGGTTCTTGTGGCTAGGAATTATATAAAGGATGTAAAACCTTAATATCACAAAATAATGTTTTAATGGAAGAATAGGGATGCACTTTGTCTCAAGACATGTGATCCTATATGACCTTTGATATATGATTCTACCATAAAACGGAAGTTGTGAATCCAATAACAGAATGACTCAAAGGTTCTTAGAAGAAGAACAGGTTCCGATGTGCTTGGTTGGCAAAACACAGAACCTGAGCAAAGTCCAAGCATTCAGTATCTGAAGAGAAACTGAGGACAATACTCTAAATGATAGAAAAGATAATATACTTAAATGTAATACTGGATTGCGATTGCAAGCCTTATTATGGGTCTATATGAATTAGAGATATCATCAAAAGGAATAGAAAGGAAATGTGAGCTATAATTTCACGAACCAAAACTCTACAAAATATAAATATCTACTTAAGGAAGTATTAGGGTGAATAAATTTTAGCGTAAGAAGTTTAGACTTCTGGCTGAGTGTATTTTTCAGTATACATGACTATGGGAGTCCTAGGGAATAAAACCATTTTGTCATTAGAGAATACTGTAAAATAAGAAGTCTCACTCTCCCGCCAAACTTATAATTCAAGCATTATTAGATAATGAATGGTATATCAAGAAAGTTGACCAATACCTGTTGCAAAGGAACATACGAATCTGAACGGGTACAGATCGTTGATGAAACCTCTTCCATGAGCAAGCATGATAGATAAACACTTATATGATAAGATGATTATGATCGAGAAAATATGCAGCTAGATTATTTGCTATCTAGTGCAAGTGGGAGGCTGTTGGATATATGCTCTAGAGGCAAATAACAGATGATTATTCCAATATATCTAAATAAGTTCATGACCAGTTTCATACTGTGCTGGAACTGTATTAGTGAAACAATGATACAGGTGTGGTATAGAAATAACCAGAGTTCCTAGTCAGCCTCTCATGATGACTGGTTTATCGTCAACTGATGATTATGGTTTCACGATCATGGACAATCAAGTCAATTGACGGTAAGGTCACCTCATTGAATGAATGACGTGATGAACAGTACCCAATGCAAGCATTGCAACATGATCAAGTCATAAAAGTTCAGTGTTGTAATTAGCCTGTTCCTTTGACCATGAGATCACGCATAATTTCTATCTTCTGAGGATTCTTTGAGTGCATTAACCGTCACACTGAAACATGGTGACCATAAAGGTGTATCTTGGGCTATCGGATGGGATATGTTGAGGAGTGTTGATTCAAGACCGGAATTTGTCAATCCATATAATGGAAAGATACTTCATGGCCAACTCGGTGAGATTGCATCCATAAAGCTGCGCAGCGTGTGACTAGGTCACAAGGATGAATATCACGGAACGAGTGAATAAGATTTGTCGGTAACAAGATAGAACTAATGCATTGGATGCAGTTGATCGAATCTTGGACTAATCTAGTATCGCATGACAAAGGGAATGGTATACAACGTGTACGGTTCAATCGCTTACTTCTGGAATGCACAGGGGTCATTATGGGCATCCAGGTCCCGCTATTGATCATTGGACGTAGCCTTTGTCTCGGTCATGACTAGAGTGTTCTCGGACCATAAGGTAACACACTTAAGGGCTCGATGAATATCGGAGACCTTTTCGGAACTATCGGAGTTACCGGAGAAGAGAGAAAGACGTGCCGGAAAAGTTTCGTGTTGGTCCGAAGGACGTTCGGAGTGAGCTGGAAGGAGTTCCGGATCATCGGGAGATGAAATAATATGTATTATTTATTAATTAAGTGAATTAATAATTAATAATAATTTATTTCAGATTAAAAAGTGCAATGGACCTTATTTGTGAAAGAAGCCCATTAGGGGAAGGAGTAAAATAAAAGGGAAAAGGAAAAGAAAAGAAAAGAAAAGGGGGGGCATGGGCCTTGGGGCCCATGTGGGTGGCGCCCCACTTTCCCCCTCCTCCTAGCCGCACCCTCCCCCCTTGGCAAGGGATTAGTCCCACATTGCCAAGGGAAGGGGGGTTGACTCCTTTCGTGTGCCTATATAAAGATGGGCAGGGGTGCACTTCTTAAAGACAGAAAAATCCGCAGAGAATTCAATATTACTCCGAATTGAGATCGGTTTTCACCGGTCTTCTCCCCTTTCTCGTCTCTCTCAAGCCGGGGTCCCCTTGTCTGGAACCTGTGCTGGGATTGAGTCTTCTCTGCTACGCGGACGCCGTCGTGCTGCAGAAACTCCGGTTCCAGGAGGTCTACTTCCGCCACATCCACTGGATCGGAGAACGGAGGTCGTCACCGAGTCCGTACATGTGCGAGTACTACGAGGTGTTTCACGTGCGGCACTACCACCCAACAGGGTGCTAACACAGCCAGGGGCTGTGAAAGGTTTACGGCTTCATCAACCACGTTTGCGGGAACGTTTCCCGCGCATCGGACTACACCACGAGGTATGTTTCCCCAAGTCTTTCTGTTACGGCATTACAGCTAGATAGATCTTGGGTTAAGGGCGAAGCTAGTTAGAAAAGTTATTGTTTTCTGCTGCGAGACCCCACAGCATCCCCAATCTTGAGCGTTTGACACTCCCGGATCTTCTTTCATCATCTTCCCTCGCACACTTGAAAACTCCCTTCATACATAACTCATCATAATCTGATTAGAGAGGTTATTAACCTTAATAAAATAATTTTTGTCCACTATATATAAATATTTCAAAAAAGTTTTGCAAATAAAAATCAAGCTTAAGGTTTGCAAAAGTGAAGAAAGGAAAAACATGGCAGAATCTGTGAAAAAAGAACATCAGGTAGTAAAGAATTGTTTAGGCGTAGTTCTTCAACTCAAATAAAAAAACTCAAAACATACGAAAGTTTCAAAATTGTATAGAGCATGTTGTGTAAAAAATTCAGCTCAAAAAGATGAACTGGTGATTTGTTTTGATTTTTTCTGTCAAGAAGACAGAATCTGTTTTCTGGACAGCATGTCACAACTTTTGCTTCCCTTATCATAAGAGGCTAGAACTTGCCACAAAGCTTGAAAATAAAGATACAATGATGTTGGTACAGTAGTAAAAATCATCAAGACCACTAAAAATAGAAGGAACAACATCTTGGTTTGCCTCCCAACAAGCGCTTTTTACGCCTTTAAGCTATGCATAAGGCAAAAGAAGAATCAAGTTTTATCAAGAGAGAGAGAGAATAGCTAGCCCGCGTAACGTACTCAAAAGGTAACTTGATTCTTTTTAGGGAATTGTTCCATCCCCTTTTTGAGAAGGAATTGAAATTTTGTATTCCCCTCTTTCATGTCAATAACAGCACCAACGGTGCGAAGAAAAGGTCATCCCAAAATAATTGGACATAAAGGTTCACACTCTATATCCATAATAGTAAAATCAACGGGAACATAATTGTCATTGACAATGATAAGAACATCGTCGATCTTCCCAAAAGGTTTCTTTACGGAAGAATCGTCAATGAGACGAACACCAAAAGAACAAGCCTCAAAGGGCTTCAATTCAAACATATCATACATTCTTTTGGGCATAACGGAGGTACTAGCTCCAACATCACATAAAGCATAGCAAGAGAAGTTATTCAATTTAATTTTTATCATAGGGTCCCAACCATCATCTAGCGTCCTAGGTATGGAGGCTTATATTCTAAGCTTATCCTCCCTAGCTTTGATGAGAGCATTGGTGATATGCTCCGTGAAGGCAAGATTTAGTGTGCTAGTGTGGGGGTCTCTACACATTTTCTGTAGCAAGCTAATAACTTCTGAAAGGGTACAACTATCAAAATCAATATCACTACTATCAAAGGTGGTAGTGGTGTCATCTAGGCTCACTTGTTTGAAACCCTATATGTTCATAGGAGTTTCTTCTTCTATGGTTGAGGTATTAGCATCACCATTAATAGGTCCAATGGGACTAGGAGTGTGTTGGGTGCTAATAGTTTGGGTGTCCTCAACAATTTGGATAGTAGCAACAGTGTGGTGTGTAGGAAGGCTCTTAATTCTATCCTCTACCTCTTTTTCTCTAGCCCATCTTTCTTTAAGTTTAGCCATCATCCTAATATTTTCATTAATTTGTAGTTGGATAGAATTAATAGGAGTGGCCTTCCTCTCCTCAAGGGGAGAGGTTCTAAATTTGAGCATCTCAACATCAAGGGCTAAGCTATCTACCTTCAAAGAGAGATTATCTAATTTGGCTAATTTCTCTTCTACATTCTTGTTGAAGGCTTTTTGGTTAGTGATAAAGTCTCGAAGCATGCTTTCTAGTTAGAAGTGGGGTTCTTGTTACTAGGATAAGTGTTATTGTTCCCATAATTGGATGGAAACGGTCTAGGATTGCTAGCAAAATTACCCCTATAAGCATTGTTGTTGAAATTGTTTCTAGCTGTAAAGTTCACATCTACTTGTTCCTGAGCAACATAAGAATTTAAAGGAACATCATGAGGATCAATAGAGGGTTGCTTGGTAAGTAGAGACATAATCAAGTCAACTTTTTCATTTAGGGAGATAATATCCTCGACAGAGTTCACCTTCCTACCTGTTGGAGAGCGTTCGGTGTGCCATTGGGAATAGTTGGTCATCATCTCATTGGGAAGTTTTGTGGCAGCACCAATTGTAGTTGACATAAAGGTTCCTCCCACGGCCGAATCTAACAGGTTCCGCGAGGTAAATTTCAAGCCTGCATAAAAAGTTTGGATAACCATCCAAGTAGTTAAACCATGTGTAGGGCATTTCTTAACAAGAGATTTCATACGTTCCCAAGATTGGGCAACGTGTTCATTATCCAATTGCTTAAAATTCATAAAGTTACTCCTCAATTGGATAATTTTAGCAGGTGGGTAGTACTTCCCTATAAAAGCAGCTTTGCACTTATCCCAAGAATCTATGCTATTCCTAGGCAAAGATTGAAACCAGATTTTAGCTTCTCCCCTCAAAGAGAAAGGAAAAAAGCTTCAGCTTAACAACATCACCTTCTACTTCTTTATACTTTTGCATATCACATAGCTCAACAAAATTATTCAAGTGTAAAGCAGCATGATCTCCAACACCAGAGAAGTGATCTCTCATAACAAGGTCTAGCAAGGCAGGTTTCATTTCATAAGAGGTAGCTGAAGTGGCAGGTGTGGCAATAGGAGTTTCGATACAGTCTTTGTTGTTGTGACTAATGAAGTCACACAACTTGACGTTTTCAGTGGAACCCATAGCAGCAGCAAGTGTGGCAGATTTTTATGTGATTTTTGATATAGGACACAAAGATAAAAACTGAAAGGTAAACTAACAAGACTAAAAAGCAGAGGTAAAAGATAGTGTGCAACTCCCCAATCTTAGCACTCAGAGTCGGCAATGGCGCCAGAAATTTGCTTGATACTCTATCCTCATTGGTTACCCGGAGTGGAAGGTTGAGATGTAGTGTAGCGTCAAATTTCCCTTGGAAAGATACCAATGGTGAAAAGATCGTCTCCCGTAGGACTCCTGATAATGATAAGTAGGTGGTGAAGTGAACAATGGCGCCGATCACAATCTTCAAGATTGTTTACTTCACCTGGACCTCCACACGACACAAATAACTTTTCTTCCCAATGAGTACAGAGAGGTTGTCAATCTCTCCGGCCTTGTTGTTCACAAAGGATCGACACAAAAAATAAAAGATAATAATGATAGCAGCTGAAAGTAAAAGCAGGAAAATAAAAGAGCGTGTAAAAAGTAATGATAATATGGACCGGGGTCCCGTGATGTTCACTAGTGATGTCTCTCTCCCAAAAGACGAGAAGACTGCTATGCGAGGTAAACAAATCACAGCTGGGCAATTAAAAGGATTAAAAACACATCGCAATGCTAACTATGCTACAAAGAAAGGACGAGGATCAAAAGCATGGGCGGTAAGCCAAAATAAGTAGACCGAAATCCAACTGCATCTACTACTAATCATCCACCTTGAGATATCTATCCAGAACATCTCGCTGGTATTAAGTTGCGAGCCCCACCCAAAGTGTAAACCCAAAGCAACAGACAACTGCATTAAAAAGCACTTTGTGTAAAGTAAACAATCCTTGCAACCGTGGTTACAAGCACCATTGTTTCCCCCCTTGTGGAAACATCACATCCCCTAGACTCATGTTTCTGTCACTCAAGCGTTTCATCGGGGGGCATGAACCCACAATCGAGCATAACGTTCCCTCTTGGAGTCACTACCTACTACTTGGCCAAAGCAATAAACAACAACAGAGAACATTCAAGAATTACTTAGGAACAAAAATATAAAAGATAAGAATGAAATATATTACTCAATCACAAACTGAACATAGTCTCATAATCCATCAGATCCCAGCAAACTCAGCATAGCAACAACAGAAAATTTCATATGTGCCTTGATCATGTAGGGCAGCTCACGAGGTCTAAACCATGACAAACAAAGAGGGCAGGAGAACATCACATAGCTACTGATCACGGACCCGTGGTCAAAGGTAGACTACTCATGGATCATCCGGGAAGCGTCCATGGTGGAGGGGAAGCTCCCGGAGGTCAATCCTCCCTCCGGCAGGGTGCCGGGAAGAGGTCTGCTGGCGCTCCCGATCTTGGAAGCGTGGCGGCGGCGGAACAGAAGCGAGATCGCGAAAAGGTGTTCTTTCCTTGGAGGTTACACGTCACGGAGCTAGGCCGCGCCAGGTGGCCGCCTGGGCACCTGGTGTTGGCCCTCTGGCCCCACTTTCGTGATTCCGAAAGCTTCCGTTGCGCTGATTTTTTATCTTATTTTTCCCAAAAAATTTGAGCACTTTTAATTGGGGGAAACCTGAAATAGAAAAACAGCAGAAAACAAGAACTGGCACTGGGGTGCACTGAGTTAATAAGTTAGTCCAAATATGATCAAAAGTGTATCTAGATCATAGCAATATCACACAAAACATGCATGGAGCAAGCGGAAATTATAGATACGTTTGGGACGTATCACTAGCTCACGAGAGATGTAATAGGCATGGACGACTAAACTTGTTTGTTGAGAACGAAATGTGAACCTGGTAAAAGGATACCAACGATTAAACCTCGGATAAACAAAGTACCACTAGACAAAGGGATCATGTCTTATCGTTAACGATTTTCAAAAGCGATCGAAGTTCATTTGATAGAAGCGCAGGGACTATCAAGGATTGTAACCAGGTCCAATTGATTATCCATTGATCGAAAAGAGTGTCTTGATCATGTCTGCTATTTCCCGGACCGTACGGTGTCACACTTAAGGTTCAATTAATGCATTAGGATTGATTCAATATCATCGGTGAAATAGAGAGAAACACCGGAATAGTTTCGGGAGAGAACAGAAGATGTTCCAAGGATTTTGAAAGGTTCAAAATAAAGTTTAATTATGTTTAATAATGTTTTATTGTTTAATTAGCTAAATTAAATATTAAAATATAATTAAATTAATTAATAAAAATGGAAAAGGCTTAATGGGCCATATGGGGCCCATTAGGGGAGGAGGGGGTTTCCCCCCTTGGGCTTGGCGCCAAGGGTGGGCCCCATCCCCCCTTGGTCGGCGCACTCCCCCCCCCCATTGGGAGTTTAGTCCCACATGGGGGAGGGGAGGAAGATCACCCTCCTCCTTGGCCTATATAAGGAGGGGGCTTGGCGCCAAGGGTGGGCCCCATCCCCCCCTTGGTCGGCGCACTCCCCCCCCCCATTGGGAGTTTAGTCCCACATGGGGGAGGGGAGGAAGATCACCCTCCTCCTTGGCCTATATAAGAGGGGTAGAACCCCCCTTTTTCCATCATCCAATTGAGTTATCTCTCTCTCTCTCTTTCTCCTACCTCGAGTAGACTCCCCTTGTTTTGAGTTTGCACCTAGTTGGGAGTTCTCCACCAAAGCACGTCGTCGCTCTGTCGGAGTCGGGATCCGAATCCATCTTCTTTCCGCTGCTCTCCTGGTTCGGAGCCCGGAGGGAACATCGGTTGCACTGTACGTGTGTAATCTCCTCGAGGCACTACACTCTGTGGTGCTACTTCATCGTCGGAGGTCTCCACAAGTCATCGTCCCCGGTGGTCTTCTACACGACAGGGAGGTCGTAGGTTTAGAGTCTACGCCAACCACGTTCGTAGAATGTTTCCCTCTTTCGGTCTTCAAAGGTATGAACACCAATTCCCTCCGTTACTTTACATCGCCATAACATAGATCTTGGGTTCTGGTATCGTTGGTTGGAAAAATTATTGTTTTCAGCCCCGTATCCCACCAGTGGTATCATGAGCTAGCTATGCATAGATGTAATGTACAGGTAGAACACATCGTGGATATGGGCATCAATTCTCCATTTGTTACCTGATAACCCTCAACTGTAGGGGATCGAGATAGTCTTCGCGGGCAAGATAACCCAATTTATTGATTCGACACTTGGGGACACAAAGAATACGTATAGGCTTTGAAAATTGAGTTGTCAATTCAACCGCACCTGAAATAAACACTTGCTTGCACGAAGGTATTAGTAGCAACTGTGATACGGTGGTAGTAGTGGTGGTGATAATAGTGGTGATGGTGGTGGTGAAACAGCAAAAGTAAAACAGCAAAATTAAACAACTAGTGACCAGCAGGAAAGAAAACACTGTAGGCTAGGGAGATGGATGGTTGGGCGATGCTTGGATGAGAACGAACATGTAATAGATTCTAACATGGGCAAGGCTCACAGAAAAGAAAGGATCATCTAGGCAAATATCAAACATCAGAGCGTGTATCCTAGGGTAGTTGTACGTGCTTGCAATAAGAACTTTGCACAACATCTTTTGTCCTACCCTCCCGCTACAAACGGGGACAAAAGGAACTTAGGGAGATTAAGGTACTCCTGTCAAAGAGCACCGGAACAAAGCATTAACACTTCATGGATACACGGAATCCTCAAATTATAGTCCATACCCTTTGGTGTCTCAAGCTGTCACCATTGGGATCGCCGGTTCCGGACTATAATAGGTGCATACAACTCATAGATAGGATCAAGAACACCACAAACTCAAGAAACAAAAGGGTAATCAGATCTGAAATCATGGCACTTGGGCCCAAATTGACAAGCATTAAGAGCAACAAGTTGTAACAGAGATGATAAACACCAAGTAGATGATAAGCAACATGCCCCCAACAATCGGATTGAACTATTACATGATCTAACTCATCCAATCCCTACCATCCCCTTTGCCTACAGCAGGGAATTACTCACACATGAGAGAGGAAGTCATGGAGGGGTGATGGAGAGGCGATGATGATGATGATGATGATGGCGATGATTTCCCCTCACCGGAGGCCAAAGCATCCTCCAGGTTAGCTCTCCCGGAGAAGAATAGAGGGTTGCGGCGGCTCCGCGACGTAGATTGGAAAAGCGACTTCTGTTCTGGGGTTTCTGCGTCGGGAGAATAAATAGGGCCAAAGTAGGGCACCGGGGGACGTGGGACCAAGCCAGGAGGGCAGGTGGCGCGGCCAGGCCGCGCCAGGAACCCTCCTGGCTGCCCCCTAGCTGCCCTGTGGCCCCCTTTGGACTTGCAGAAGCTTCCGGAACGCTGATTTTTTATATATATTTTTGGGATTTTCCAGCGTACCTAAATATCCAAAACCTGTACAAAAGAAAACAGCACTGGTAGCTCTGCTGAAAACAAGATCAGTCCGGGTTAGATTCGTTCAAATCATGCAAGAATGAAGCCAAAACAATAGCAAAAGTGTTTGGAAAAGTTGATACGTTTGAGACGTATCATTACCCTCCCACGTGTACTCATTTAGCGTTGCGGTAATGTCCTGATGAGCGGCCCCGACCGACCTTACGCGTTTACGCGAGACTGGTTCCACACTTGACATATGGCTTGTACCATATAAGTGGTTGTGGGGTGTCTGTCTCTCTAACATTAGCGACACGAAGATGTTTGCAACGGAGGGCCTCGACAGGGGTGTAATAGAGAGAATTGTGGAATTGGTGTTGTGGCATGTTTTCGCAGGATAGAAACTGTTCTCTCTATCGAAACCCCTAGCAGCCACGTAAAACTTGCAAAAGATAAAGTAGAAGGCGTTTAACTTTAATTTGCATAAAGGGGGATCATAGCTTGTATGATTTACAGTTTTACTTCTAGTTTTGCTAATATGGTAGATATAACGACGGTAGCATAAATAGGGTCATCTCTCTCAATACCAGTATTGTGTTCTCCCTTAATGGGCACCGCCTGGAAGGATCTGCCTTACGACCGATATACCAGAAATGGTTGTCATACGTAATAAACGGCGTTCACATGAGGTTGGGTTTGGCAAGCCTAGCATATGTAGATATGGCCTTGCTAAGTAGCTAACATTAAGGTCAGAATGGAAGGCTTGGCGTATGTAGATGCGGGTCAGGAACATAGAAGATCGTAAGGTCGAGCACAAGTCACATACCGGATGTGATTGGCATGATGGCCTAACTTAGCCACATACTGATGGCTGTGACGATCGGGGGAGGTATGAGGTGTAGGATTGTGTGATCACTTAGTGAAATTGAGAGGTGTTTATCTAAGTGGGAGCTTTCCAGAATTTTAAGTTAAAATTGAAACTCCACATTATGAACAAAATTCTAAATATGTATCTTTGTGAATAACCATTGTAGCTGGCAGCACCACATATCTCATTCAACTTAGGGTCGTTCCTAGAGAAAGACAAACTAAAAACTGATGGTTCAAACTTCACCAATTGGTTCCGCACTCTGAGGATTATCCTCGTTCCCCTCAAAATGGCATACGTACTAGAGGTCGCGTTAGGTGATGCACCACCAGCAGATGCAAGCCAGGATGAGAAGAATATCTACCTCTCCAAGGCTGATGATTAGAACCTTGTCTAGAGTGGCATGCTCTATTCCATGGAGGCTGAGTTGCAGAAACACTTTGAGAGGATGGGTGCTTATGAGATTATCACCGACCTTAAGGTCGTCTTTGCAACTCAAGCGAGGGCTTAACGATACGAGGCTTCTGAAGCCTTCTTCTCGGCTAAGATGGATGAGTACAACATTTTTAATGACCATGTGGTCAAAATGTCTGGCTACGTTCAACGCTTGAATGATCTGGAATGTCAAATTCCTGATGAACTTGCTGTTGATAGGGTGTTGTAATCGTTGCCCCTATCTACAAAGGCTTTGTGCTAAACTACAACATGCAAGGGATGACTAAGACCCCGTATGAGGTATTCACCATGCTGAAAAGTGCTGAGGTTGAGATCAATAAGGAGCACGTTGTGTTCATGGTCAAAAAGACCACTGAATTCAAGAAGTCTGGCAAGAAGGAGAAGGGAAAGAAAGGAGGCCCTAAGAAGGATGGCAAGTCAGTTGTCATTCATCCGAAGGCACCTAAACCTGGACCCAAGCCAGGAACGGAGTGCTTCTACTGCAAGGGTGATGGCCACTGGAAACGCAACTGCCCCAAGTACCTAAAGGAAAGGAAGGCTGGCAAGATTGACAAGAGAGATGAAGGTCTATTTGATACACATATTGTTGATCTTTTGTTAACAAATGCTGGGAGCGATTCCTGGATATTTGATACAAGATTTGTTGCTCATATTTCTAATTCCGTTCAGGAACTAAGAAATAAGCGCCGTTTGATGAAAGATGAAGTGACTATGCGTGTGGGAAATGGCTGTCAAGTTGAAGTACTGGTTGTCGGCACGAAGCATCTTAGTCTACCTTTGGGATTAGTTTTGGTTTTGAATAAATGCTACTATGTACCCGCTTTGAGTGTGAACATCGTTAGTGGTTCTTGTTTGAAGAAAGACCACTATTCTTTTAAGTCAGATACAATTGGTTGTGCGATTTATAAGAATGATGTGTTTTATGTTCACGCACCGGAAAGAAATGGTTTATTCATACTTAATCTCGATTGTGATGTTTTTCATATCAACTATATAAATTCCAAAAGTTTAAAGGCGAGTGACGAAGAGCACATGACGATGTGGCATTGTCGACTTGGTCATATAGGTATAAAGCACATGGAGGAGCTTCATAAAGATGGACTTCTGGAGTCATTGGATGTTGGATCCCTGACACATGTGAACCATGCCTAATGGGCAAAATGACCAAGACTCCATTCAATGGAATAATGGAGCGTGCGACGGACTTATTAGGGATCATACATTCAGATGTATGTGGACCTATGAACGTCCTCACACACAATGGTCTTCGTTACTTCGTGACCTTCACTGATGATTTAAGTAGATATGGATATATTTACTTGATGAAACACAAGTCTGAAACCTTTGAAAAGTTCAAGAAATTTCAGAGTGAGGTCGAGAATCAACTCGGGAAGAAAATCAAGCACCTTCGATCCGATCGAGGAGGCGAGTATTTAAGTCACGAGTTTGGCAATCATCTGAAGGCTTGTGGCATCGTACCACAACTTACGCCGGTAGGAACACCTCAGAGGAACGGTGTGTCCGGATGACGTAATCGAACCCTATTGGATAGTGTACGATCGATGATGTCTCATCCGACTTACCTGTGTCATTATGGGGGGTATGCATTAGAAACTGTCGCTTACTTTCTTAATAGGGCACCATCAAAATCCGTAAAGACAACTCCATTTGAAGAATGGCATGGCAAGAAGCCTTTGTTGTTTCATCTGAAGATTTGGGGTTTTGAGGCTTATGTTAGGAAACTTCAGTCTGACAAACTCGAATCTAAGGAGGAAAAGTGCATCTTTGTGGGCTATCGAAAGGAAACTTGAGGATATACCTTCTACAACCCGTCTGAGGGAAAAATTTGTCGCCAAGACTAGAATGTTTCTTGAGAAAGAATTTCTTTCGAAAGAATTGAGTGGGAGGAAAATAGACCTCGATGAAGTAATTGACCAATCACTCGAAATGGAAGATTCGGCAACAGAAATTGTTCAGGAACCATCTTCCACAGTGGGAGCTGAAGAAGGTGGTCAACACGACATTCAAAATGATCATGACATACATGATGATCATGATGAGAATGAAGAGTATCCTATTGTGCCACGTAGGTAATCAGGAATTCGTCAAGCTTCGGAGTTTATGATCAACATATGAATGCAACCACGTCAAAAGAGTCTGACGAACCTACGAGCTACAAAGAAGCTATGGAAGGACCTGAGTCCGAGAAATGGCTTGAAGCCATGAAATCCAAAATAGAATCTATGTATATCAACAAAGTATGGACTCGGTAGATATTCTTGAGGACCGAAAGGCCGTCGAGAATAAGTGGATATTCAAGAAAAAGACTGACGCAGACGGAAACATTTTTGTCTATAAAGCTCGACTTGTCGCGAAAGGGTTCCGACAAATTAAAGGAGTTGACTATGAGGAGACATTTTCTCCTGTAGCGATGATCAAGTCTATTTGGATGCTAATAGCAATAACTACCTACCATGATTACGAGATATGGCAGATGGATGTGAAAACCTCGTTCCTTAATGGCAACATTGAGGAAGAGTTGTATATGATGCAACTGGAAGGTTTCATTGATCCAAGGAATGATGGTAAGGTGTGCAAGCTTCAACCGTCCATCTGTGGGTTGAAGCAAGCATCTCGGAGCTGGAACCTTCGATTTTATGAGGTCCTCAAAGCGTTTGGATTTGTCCAAAACGTCGAAGAGTTTTGTGTCTATAAGAAACCGAGTGGGAGCTCTGTAGCATTCCTTGTGTTGTATGTGGACGACATATTACTGATATGGAATGGTACAAAATTCTTAGGAGAAGTGAAGGAATACTTGAATGGACAATTTTCCGTGAAGGACCTAGGTGAAGTTGCGTACATACTAGGCATTAAGATCTATAGGGATAGACCTAATCGCCTATTGGCCTTGAGTTAAAGAACTTACATTGAGAATATACGGAAGAGGTTCAGTATGGATAAGTCCAAGAGAGGCCTCTTGCAAGTTATAAGAGGTGTTAAGTTAAGTGTGACTCAATGTCCAACAACAGAAAAGGAAAAGGAGGATATGTCCTCAAAGCCCTATGCCTCAGCCATAGGTTCCATAATGTATGCTATGCTATGTACTCGGCTAGATTTGGCTCTGGCAATTAGTATGACTAATCGCTACCAGAGTAATCCTGGAATGATTCATTGGACCGCAGTAAAGTACATCCTGAAATACTTACGAAGGACGAAGGATCTCTTTCTCGTTTATGGAGGATGTGAAGAGGAGTTGGCCGTAAAGGGTTACATTGATGCTGGCCTTAACTCTGACAAAAATGACTCAAAATCCCAGTCAGGATATGTGTTCACGTTGAATGGAGGCGCTATTATATGGAGAAGCGGAAAGAAGTTAGTCGTGGCCCAATCTACTATGGAGTTGGAGTATATTGCCGAGCGTCAAATGAAGAATATTGGATGAAGAAGTTCCTGATCGAGCTTGGTGTCTTTCCCAGCTGCACTGACCCCGTTGGTATCTTCTGCGACAACACGGGTGCCATTGCTAATGCGAAGGAAGCAATAACTCACTCTACTGCCAAGCATATTCTCCGACGCTTCCATTTGATGTGGGACTACGTCAGGGATGGACATATTAGGATTCTCAAAATACATACGGATCTGAACGCAGCAGATCCAATGACTAAACCTCTTTCACAAAGAAAGTTTGAAGAACACCGAGAGACTATAGGTGTTAGATACATGCCAGATGTAAACTAGTGTAATTTGTACTCTAGTGCAAGTGGGAGACTGTTGCATATGTGCCCTAGAGGCAAATTAATAAATATATTTGTCACATATTCATTTTGTTCATAATATGTTTTATACTATGCTAGAACTGTATTACTTAGAAACACTAATACACGTGTGGTATAAAACCGGTCCCTAGTTATACTCACATGTACTAGCTCATTTGGAAATCGATGATCATGGTTTCCTCATCATGAGGTCTGAACCACCTATGAACAATGAGGTCATATCATTAGGAGAATGATGTGATGGACACCCACCCACCTAAAGCATTGTGATGTGATCAAGTCACATGGTTCAACATTGTGATGACTTTGTAACATATGACTTAGTCCTTAGACCGTCTAGATCATAAGTAATTTCTATCTACTAGGAGGCTTTGATTTGCATCCACCGCCTGACTAAAATATGCTGGCTATAAAGGTGTACTTTGGGCACCCGAAATAGATATGTTTATGAGTATGCAAATAGATCGAAGCGGGATTTGTCAGTCCATGTGAAGGACAGGTACTCTGGACCCACTCGGTGATATTGCATCAATAGCTTGCAAGCCAGTGACTAGGTCACAAGAGATGTAATATGCATGGCCGAGTAAACTTGTTTGTTGAGAACGATATGTGAACCTGGTACAAGGATACCAACGATCAAACGTCGGACAAACAAACTACCGCTAGACAAAGGGATCATGTCTTATCGTTAACGGTTTCCAAAAGCGATCAAAGTCCATTCGATGGAAGCGCAGGGATTATCAAGGATTGTAACCAGGTCCAATTGATTAGCCATTGATCGAAAAGAGTGTCTTGATCATGTCTGTTGTTTCCCGGACCGTAGGGTGTCACACTTAAGTTTCAATCGATGCATTAGGATTGATTCGGGATTATCGGTGAAATAGAGAGAAATACCAGAAAAGTTCTGGGAGAGAACGGAAGATGTTCCGGGGATTTTGAAAGGTTCAAAATAAAGTTTAATTATGTTTAATTATGTTTTATTATTTAATTATCTGGATTTAATATTAAAATATAATTAATAAAATGGAAAAAGGCTTAATGGGCCATATGAGGCCCATTAGGGGAGGAGGGGGTTTCCCCCCTTGGGCTTGGCGGCAAGGGTGGGGCCCATCCCCCCTTGGCCGACACACTCCCCCCCTTGGGAGTTTAGTCTCACATGGGGGAGGGGAGGAGGATCACCCCCTCCTTGGCCTATATAAGGAGGGGTAGAACCCCCCCCCCCCCTTTTCCATCATACAATTGAGTTATCTCTCTCTCTCTTTCTCCTACCTGAAACAGACTCCCCTTGTTTGGAGTTTTTTTGCGATTTCTCTTAAACCGTTTGTCGGAAAGATGCGTATCATACACCGTTGGATTCGTATGGAGTAGCATAACAATTCATATAATTAACACTTTTCGAGATTCTTCATTGTTTTGAAGTAATTTTGAAAACCGTGTTCTGCCCTCGTGTGGGCAGCGGGAGTTTTGACATATTTTTTTTATTCGTTCGTACGATCGATGCAATTGATACACCATTGGATAGCTATCATCGAGGCACTTCATTTGTATGTAGAACAACTCCTCTAATTCCTTATGGTTTAAGAGCAACGTCGATTTTAGTAAATCGCGGAACTCTGTTTTTTCGCGTACCCGGAATCGACGAAGTGAATCGCATTTGCCGGGCAACCGCACCGCACCCGACAGTCAAGTGCACTGCATTATCGGTAAATAGAAATGCACGTGTTTTTCTCTGTACCAAAATCGATGAAGTGCACTGCATCCGCCGGGAAACCGCATTGCATTTAACAACAGTGAGAACTGCACATATTTTTTGTTTTACCGATCATATCGCGAAAGGTGAATGCGACACATAGCGATGCGAACTGCACGATCTTTTTGTATTTCATATTAGAAATAAGTGAACACCATCACTCTCAAAAGTTAAATGCATCATTCTAGGAATTGTTTTCTATAAAACGAACTGCACATCAAAATTACATCATCTATGGACTACATGACATGGCAATCAAACTGCAATGGTTCTTCTTTCTTCTCCACGGTACAAATAAACTAAAAAAATCCATAAATTTTTTGTGAATTGGAAACCGGTCGCCGGCGCATTGCATATCCAAACTTACAACACTATGCATGGTGCTGCAACAAACTGCAATCAATACAAAGCGAAACCGAACTGCATGCGTTGTTGGACCAAAACACCAAAATAAATAAACTGCATCATTTTTTGTAACCTCAAGTAAAAAATCCACAACAGAAACAGAGTGAGCTGCATGAAGAAAATCCGCAAAAAATACATACATGTGTCCAGCCAACCGCAAGCAATGCATCGATGAAGTTCATCTTTTTTTTGCTACACATTGCAAGAACAAGCGAACTCATCTTTGAATGCACTGCAAGATTACATAAAAATCCCAATGAAATCGTGGTTAGGGGGCGTGGAGCCGTGGCCGGTCGCAGGAGGTTCAACGTCGGCTCTTTTCGCACGCTTTTCTTTCTTCTTCATCCCCCACTCATGCTTCTTCATCCGTATCTGGACAACCTGCCGGGCTTCTTCTTGTGGCGTACAACACCTCCTGGAGCCTGGCAAAGTTGCAGGCCATGTAGTGTAGGGGGGAGATCCGCTTGCTGGCTGTAGTGCACGACACACAAAAAAGCCCATGGCGAGTGCAGAACGGGGGCCGTGGAGGAGGTTGCTCGCCGGACCTGGGACAATAGCGGGGAGGGGGTGGACCAGATGGTGCGGAGAGACCGCAGCAGCCGAAGAGCTGCCCGAGGATGGCTCCCGAACTGCACATGGGAGGCAACCGAGCTGCAAAACGGGGCACCTGGAACCAGATGTTGGCCGCCATGGGTAGACTGTGTTGCGCGGTCGGCCGGAGCGCAACGGAGGAAGGAGCAGCACGCCGCGATGGTGTGTGTGTGGGGGGGGAAGCGCCTATCCATACCGCCGTGGAACCGCCGCTCCGATGGCCGCGACTGGATCCGGTGGTAGCTGGAGGGGCGGCCATGGCTTGCCAGATCCGGCGGGCGGGAGGGGCGGCGGCGGGTGGCGCGCTGGGTCGACCGGGGAGCGATGGAGGGGGGGGGCGGGTGGCGTGTTGGGTTAATCGAGGGGCGATGGAGGGGGGGCGTCGACAGCGTGGTGAGGTAGGAGACGGGCCGACGTGATGAGGTTCGTGAGAACGTGGTGGACGCGAGGCTGGGTGGGTCGGGCGGTGAGGTGGCTCCTAGCTTTTTTATTTTAAACGCAGTTCGGTTCGATGGGCTGGGGTTGGTTTTCGGTGACTCACTTCGCTGTCAAACTGTTAAAATAATAAGAATTTTGTGAGTAGAATAAGGTCTTAAGGGGTGTTAGCATAGTGTTTCGTTCGCAACTTTTTAACCATTTATTGGAATTACGGAAATGATATACCGTTAAATAGCTATTGAATAGAAGAAACATGTTCATGTTGACCATTTTCTCAATATCATTACAGTTTTTAAACAAAATACAAAAAACTAAAATTTTATCAAACGAGTTTTGAAGTTTATATGAAAGAATTTTTTGATCCGTCTATCGGAATAATGCGTATGATATACCGTTGGAAAGCTATCTATTAGTCCTAACCGCCCCATATATAACATTTTTGAAATTCTTTACGGTTTAAGAGCGGTTTTTAAAAAACTAATTTATTTTTCGAACTTTTTTCTACGAACTGCTACAGTACATGTTAACTGCTCGGGCGGAACAGTTAACTACAGTATACTGAGCAAGCTAACTGACAGACTGAAATTTCTTTTTTTTTCTTTTTTTTACTTTTTTCGTCCGGGTGAAGCTAACCGCCATGATCGAAAAAGCTAACTGTTACGAATTTTTGGCAGTTGGTATCAAATTTTTTTTCTGACCGGGTCAAGCTAACTGCCACGATTGAAAAAGTTAACTGCCATATTGAAATTTCGTGTTTTTCTTCATTTTATCACTTTTTTCCCGAGCGAAACTAACCGCTCACATCGAAACACCTAACTGCCGAAATTTTTTGGCAGTTAGCACAAAATTTGACTAACGAAAGTGAACTTTTTTTTCTTTTGATTTATTTTTCTTGAATATATTTTTCTTGGTTTTTAATCAATCTAACGGCGGGGATTGAAATAGCTATCTTCCATTAATTTTTGGTAGGTAACACCATATTAACTACGGGAAATGGTTTATTTTCATTTTTTCTTATATCAAGCTAACTACGGGGATTGAAACAACTAACTGATATGACTTTTCGGCAGTTAGCATCTAATTAACTACCAAACTAAATATTCTAAAAAAAATTATTATATTGGTCAAGATTTTTCTAACTTCTCAGGTTAAATCGGCTAGTTGAAGATACTAATATTTTTTTTCATTTTTTCTTCAATATTTTTCCTCTAGCAGTTAGCTTCAATTAACCGACTTCTAGAATATAACTTTTCTCCGCCCAAGTCAAGATAACCGCCAAACCGATGTTATTTTTTAATTCTAAATAGTTAAATCATAGACTAAGTTAACCAAACCTAACTACTACAAAGCCAATGGTATAATTTTTTGTAGATAAAACTTTCAAATGTCTTTACGGAGCTAACTGCTCATTGTATTTCTTTGAAATAACCCGCTACATCTCCAAAAGCTACATGCCGAACAAACAATAAAAAGATGCCCGTGTCTGCCTCTGCCTCCTCCTGATCTTGTTGGTAACGAGCTGGGTACAAAGGGGGTAGCTGGATTTGTTAAGCCCATGCACCTGGCGCTTGCAGTTAGCAGACGCAGGGGATGAATTAGAAAAATGATGAAGGCGCTAGAGGTGCATGCGGCCAGCTGCTCAAATTATGCTTCAGTATCGTATGCATCCTTGAGGTTTGATTCGAAGCGTGATGATCACTCTATTAATGCAATATACCTTCCTGACCTGAATCTCCTCATGTCAGTCAAACGAGGACACAAAAGTTCATTAGCCCAAGCAAACCAAATATGTAATGCGTCCGGTCATTCCAGAGGAGAAGTTAGATGCACCAAATTAACTATCAGATGTAGCCGGATTTAGCAAAGATAGATTCATCGCCCTAATCCACTGCATCTTCTTGCCCATCTGCAGGAGGAAGGACGAGACATGTGCGCAACCATGGGATGTGCAGGCGCGCTTCCCCTCCACGCGCACGCCCGTCGTTGCCGTCCTGCCGCTGCCGACCGCATAACCGTCTGTCACACCCAAACTTTTATACTAAATTTTAGAGTAAACAAAAACTTTGCTTTGTTCGATTGCTATGCCCTGTCTTTTCATGCTTGATAATGCTTTACCTTATGTTGTTGTCTTGCCTTGGCTAAAAAGGAATAATCAACCAATGTAGTAGTATAAACTCACAACACTAATTTTCAAACAACCACATGTAGTCACCCATAATAATTAGAGTCAATAAAATGGCGCCTAAATAAATGTTTGTCTATATGGAAAATCATTATTTAAATAACTAAAAATACCTCTATATCAGAAGGTATTAAATAAAAATATTTTAAAAATGCTAACTTATTAGTTGCTAATACAATAATATTATTAATATTATAAGCCCAACTTCATAATTACTAAAAACCCGAAAAATATTTTTATAATATTTCCGTAGTATTATAGAATCTATAGAAAACTCAAGTTTGAAATTTTATATCAAACCTAAATAAAGATTAACCCATAATTATTACAAAACGATTAACACAGTATAAAAAAGAGAAACTAGCCAATCTGGGCCGCAACCCATCTCTCCTCTCTCCCTATCCCACGCCCCGCTCTCTCTCCCAACCCCTTAAACCCTTAAATGTCAGCCTCATCCCATCCCCTACGTCATCAGGAGAGCTCCCTTCTGACGCACGCCCGGTGACGCCATCCCTCGCCACCGCCCTCGTCGGCTAGTAGGCGAGGAGGTCGCCCGCTTCCGCACCTCTCCCGCTTTGGCCTCCCGCGTCCGCACCCCCTCCCCGATTGCTATAAAAGGGGGGCTTCTTCCCCCCGTTCTCACCCCCCTCCACTCCACCCCGAGCACTACACCCCACCCCCTAGCCCGATCAGTAGAAGAGGAGAAGGAATAGAAGAGGAGTCGGGAGGAAGAAAAGAGGAGGAAGGAGGAGGAAGGGAGGAAGGAGAAGAAGGGAAATGAAGAAGGAGACCGGGGGGCAGGCCGGCGCGCCTCCTCCGCCCCCACGCCGGAGATTCGCCGGCGAGCTGAAGCCAGCAAGGAACAGGAGGAGCTGACGTCGTCCGCCCGTCTACCCCACCATCTACGTCGAGCCGACGCCCTGCGCCGCCCGTGACCCCAGAAACGGGTTGCCCTCGTCGAGCCGCACCTCCGCCGCCCATCTGCGCCGCCCTAAGTCACCGAAACGCCGCCCTCGGTGAGCCCAACCTTCCCTCTCCGCCACGAAGCGCTCCAGTTTTCCGCGTCGCATGCCTCTGTTTTGGGGGAAAATGGGCTCCCCTATCCGCGCCGCGCCTCCCCTCCACTCGTCGCAGGCCGCCGGCCACCGGAGGCCCTCCGGCGAGGTCCGCCCCGCCCCCTGGTCGCCATGGGAGGCTACTCCCGTTCCTGCCCTAGCGGGAGGAAGAAGAAGCCCCCTGCCCATTCGATCACACTTGATCCAACGGCCAGAAAAGGCTCGTACCTCTTCGTTTAAAAACAAAGAAACACACACACCCACCGGACTGCGCTCGGGCTCGGCCCACAACAAGAAAAAGCGCATGGGCGCGGGATAGCCCGAACTGGTGATGCCCCACAGGTGTAAGGGATCGAGATAGTCTTCGCGGGTAAGTTAACCCAATTTATTGATTCGACACACGGGGAGCCAAAGAGTATTTATAAGCTTTGACAGTTGAGTTGTCAATTCAACCGCACCTGAAATATACTTGCTTGCAACGATAGATAAGTGGTAACGATAATATGATAGTGATAGTGGCAACAGCAAAAGTAACAACAAAAGTAACAACTAACGACCAGCAGGATTGAAAATACTGTAGGCTAGGGAGATGGATGGTTGGGCGCTGCATGGATGAGAGTGAACATATAATAGATTCCAACACGGGGCAAGGCACATAGAAAAGCAGAGAGGTTGTCAATCTCTCCGGCCTTGTTGTTCACAAAGGATCGACACAAAAAATAAAAGATAATAATGATAGCAGCTGAAAGTAAAAGCAGGAAAATAAAAGAGCGTGTAAAAAGTAATGATAATATGGACCGGGGTCCCGTGATGTTCACTAGTGATGTCTCTCTCCCAAAAGACGAGAAGACTGCTATGCGAGGTAAACAAATCACAGCTGGGCAATTAAAAGGATTAAAAACACATCGCAATGCTAACTATGCTACAAAGAAAGGACGAGGATCAAAAGCATGGGCGGTAAGCCAAAATAAGTAGACCGAAATCCAACTGCATCTACTACTAATCATCCACCTTGAGATATCTATCTAGAACATCTCGCTGGTATTAAGTTGCGAGCCCCACCCAAAGTGTAAACCCAAAGCAACAGACAACTGCATTAAAAAGCACTTTGTGTAAAGTAAACAATCCTTGCAACCGTGGTTACAAGCACCATTGTTTCCCCCCTTGTGGAAACATCACATCCCCTAGACTCATGTTTCTGTCACTCAAGCGTTTCATCGGGGGGCATGAACCCACAATCGAGCATAACGTTCCCTCTTGGAGTCACTACCTACTACTTGGCCAAAGCAATAAACAACAACAGAGAACATTCAAGAATTACTTAGGAACAAAAATATAAAAGATAAGAATGAAATATATTACTCAATCACAAACTGAACATAGTCTCATAATCCATCAGATCCCAGCAAACTCAGCATAGCAACAGCAGAAAATTTCATATGTGCCTTGATCATGTAGGGCAGCTCACGAGGTCTAAACCATGACAAACAAAGAGGGCAGGAGAACATCACATAGCTACTGATCACGGACCCGTGGTCAAAGGTAGACTACTCATGGATCATCCGGGAAGCGTCCATGGTGGAGGGGAAGCTCCCGGAGGTCAATCCTCCCTCCGGCAGGGTGCCGGGAAGAGGTCTGCTGGCGCTCCCGATCTTGGAAGCGTGGCGGCGGCGGAACAGAAGCGAGATCGCGAAAAGGTGTTCTTTCCTTGGAGGTTACACGTCACGGAGCTAGGCCGCGCCAGGTGGCCGCCTGGGCACCTGGTGTTGGCCCTCTGGCCCCACTTTCGTGATTCCGAAAGCTTCCGTTGCGCTGATTTTTTATCTTATTTTTCCCAAAAAATTTGAGCACTTTTAATTGGGGGAAACCTGAAATAGAAAAACAGCAGAAAACAAGAACTGGCACTGGGGTGCACTGAGTTAATAAGTTAGTCCAAATATGATCAAAAGTGTATCTAGATCATAGCAATATCACACAAAACATGCATGGAGCAAGCGGAAATTATAGATACGTTTGGGACGTATCACTAGCTCACGAGAGATGTAATAGGCATGGACGACTAAACTTGTTTGTTGAGAACGAAATGTGAACCTGGTAAAAGGATACCAACGATTAAACCTCGGATAAACAAAGTACCACTAGACAAAGGGATCATGTCTTATCGTTAACGATTTTCAAAAGCGATCGAAGTTCATTTGATAGAAGCGCAGGGACTATCAAGGATTGTAACCAGGTCCAATTGATTATCCATTGATCGAAAAGAGTGTCTTGATCATGTCTGCTATTTCCCGGACCGTACGGTGTCACACTTAAGGTTCAATTAATGCATTAGGATTGATTCAATATCATCGGTGAAATAGAGAGAAACACCGGAATAGTTCCGGGAGAGAACAGAAGATGTTCCAAGGATTTTGAAAGGTTCAAAATAAAGTTTAATTATGTTTAATAATGTTTTATTGTTTAATTAGCTAAATTAAATATTAAAATATAATTAAATTAATTAATAAAAATGGAAAAGGCTTAATGGGCCATATGGGGCCCATTAGGGGAGGAGGGGGTTTCCCCCCTTGGGCTTGGCGCCAAGGGTGGGCCCCATCCCCCCTTGGTCGGCGCACTCCCCCCCCCCATTGGGAGTTTAGTCCCACATGGGGGAGGGGAGGAAGATCACCCTCCTCCTTGGCCTATATAAGGAGGGGGCTTGGCGCCAAGGGTGGGCCCCATCCCCCCCTTGGTCGGCGCACTCCCCCCCCCATTGGGAGTTTAGTCCCACATGGGGGAGGGGAGGAAGATCACCCTCCTCCTTGGCCTATATAAGAGGGGTAGAACCCCCCTTTTTCCATCATCCAATTGAGTTATCTCTCTCTCTCTCTTTCTCCTACCTCGAGTAGACTCCCCTTGTTTTGAGTTTGCACCTAGTTGGGAGTTCTCCACCAAAGCACGTCGTCGCTCTGTCGGAGTCGGGATCCGAATCCATCTTCTTTCCGCTGCTCTCCTGGTTCGGAGCCCGGAGGGAACATCGGTTGCACTGTACGTGTGTAATCTCCTCGAGGCACTACACTCTGTGGTGCTACTTCATCGTCGGAGGTCTCCACAAGTCATCGTCCCCGGTGGTCTTCTACACGACAGGGAGGTCGTAGGTTTAGAGTCTACGCCAACCACGTTCGTAGAATGTTTCCCTCTTTCGGTCTTCAAAGGTATGAACACCGATTCCCTCCGTTACTTTACATCGCCATAACATAGATCTTGGGTTCTGGTATCGTTGGTTGGAAAAATTATTGTTTTCAGCCCCGTATCCCACCAGTGGTATCATGAGCTAGCTATGCGTAGATGTAATGTACAGGTAGAACACATCGTGGATATGGGCATCAATTCTCCATTTGTTACCTGATAACCCTCAACTGTAGGGGATCGAGATAGTCTTCGCGGGCAAGATAACCCAATTTATTGATTCGACACTTGGGGACACAAAGAATACGTATAGGCTTTGAAAATTGAGTTGTCAATTCAACCGCACCTGAAATAAACACTTGCTTGCACGAAGGTATTAGTAGCAACTGTGATACGGTGGTAGTAGTGGTGGTGATAATAGTGGTGATGGTGGTGGTGAAACAGCAAAAGTAAAACAGCAAAATTAAACAACTAGTGACCAGCAGGAAAGAAAACACTGTAGGCTAGGGAGATGGATGGTTGGGCGATGCTTGGATGAGAACGAACATGTAATAGATTCTAACATGGGCAAGGCTCACAGAAAAGAAAGGATCATCTAGGCAAATATCAAACATCAGAGCGTGTATCCCAGGGTAGTTGTACGTGCTTGCAATAAGAACTTTGCACAACATCTTTTGTCCTACCCTCCCGCTACAAACGGGGACAAAAGGAACTTAGGGAGATTAAGGTACTCCTGTCAAAGAGCACCGGAACAAAGCATTAACACTTCATGGATACACGGAATCCTCAAATTATAGTCCATACCCTTTGGTGTCTCAAGCTGTCACCATTGGGATCGCCGGTTCCGGACTATAATAGGTGCATACAACTCATAGATAGGATCAAGAACACCACAAACTCAAGAAACAAAAGGGTAATCAGATCTGAAATCATGGCACTTGGGCCCAAATTGACAAGCATTAAGAGCAACAAGTTGTAACAGAGATGATAAACACCAAGTAGATGATAAGCAACATGCCCCCAACAATCGGATTGAACTATTACATGATCTAACTCATCCAATCCCTACCATCCCCTTTGCCTACAGCAGGGAATTACTCACACATGAGAGAGGAAGTCATGGAGGGGTGATGGAGAGGCGATGATGATGATGATGATGATGGCGATGATTTCCCCTCACCGGAGGCCAAAGCATCCTCCAGGTTAGCTCTCCCGGAGAAGAATAGAGGGTTGCGGCGGCTCCGCGACGTAGATTGGAAAAGCGACTTCTGTTCTGGGGTTTCTGCGTCGGGAGAATAAATAGGGCCAAAGTAGGGCACCGGGGGACGTGGGACCAAGCCAGGAGGGCAGGTGGCGCGGCCAGGCCGCGCCAGGAACCCTCCTGGCTGCCCCCTAGCTGCCCTGTGGCCCCCTTTGGACTTGCAGAAGCTTCCGGAACGCTGATTTTTTATATATATTTTTGGGATTTTCCAGCGTACCTAAATATCCAAAACCTGTACAAAAGAAAACAGCACTGGTAGCTCTGCTGAAAACAAGATCAGTCCGGGTTAGATTCGTTCAAATCATGCAAGAATGAAGCCAAAACAATAGCAAAAGTGTTTGGAAAAGTTGATACGTTTGAGACGTATCATTACCCTCCCACGTGTACTCATTTAGCGTTGCGGTAATGTCCTGATGAGCGGCCCCGACCGACCTTACGCGTTTACGCGAGACTGGTTCCACACTTGACATATGGCTTGTACCATATAAGTGGTTGTGGGGTGTCTGTCTCTCTAACATTAGCGACACGAAGATGTTTGCAACGGAGGGCCTCGACAGGGGTGTAATAGAGAGAATTGTGGAATTGGTGTTGTGGCATGTTTTCGCAGGATAGAAACTGTTCTCTCTATCGAAACCCCTAGCAGCCACGTAAAACTTGCAAAAGATAAAGTAGAAGGCGTTTAACTTTAATTTGCATAAAGGGGGATCATAGCTTGTATGATTTACAGTTTTACTTCTAGTTTTGCTAATATGGTAGATATAACGACGGTAGCATAAATAGGGTCATCTCTCTCAATACCAGTATTGTGTTCTCCCTTAATGGGCACCGCCTGGAAGGATCTGCCTTACGACCGATATACCAGAAATGGTTGTCATACGTAATAAACGGCGTTCACATGAGGTTGGGTTTGGCAAGCCTAGCATATGTAGATATGGCCTTGCTAAGTAGCTAACATTAAGGTCAGAATGGAAGGCTTGGCGTATGTAGATGCGGGTCAGGAACATAGAAGATCGTAAGGTCGAGCACAAGTCACATACCGGATGTGATTGGCATGATGGCCTAACTTAGCCACATACTGATGGCTGTGACGATCGGGGGAGGTATGAGGTGTAGGATTGTGTGATCACTTAGTGAAATTGAGAGGTGTTTATCTAAGTGGGAGCTTTCCAGAATTTTAAGTTAAAATTGAAACTCCACATTATGAACAAAATTCTAAATATGTATCTTTGTGAATAACCATTGTAGCTGGCAGCACCACATATCTCATTCAACTTAGGGTCGTTCCTAGAGAAAGACAAACTAAAAACTGATGGTTCAAACTTCACCAATTGGTTCCGCACTCTGAGGATTATCCTCGTTCCCCTCAAAATGGCATACGTACTAGAGGTCGCGTTAGGTGATGCACCACCAGCAGATGCAAGCCAGGATGAGAAGAATATCTACCTCTCCAAGGCTGATGATTAGAACCTTGTCTAGAGTGGCATGCTCTATTCCATGGAGGCTGAGTTGCAGAAACACTTTGAGAGGATGGGTGCTTATGAGATTATCACCGACCTTAAGGTCATCTTTGCAACTCAAGCGAGGGCTTAACGATACGAGGCTTCTGAAGCCTTCTTCTCGGCTAAGATGGATGAGTACAACATTTTTAATGACCATGTGGTCAAAATGTCTGGCTACGTTCAACGCTTGAATGATCTGGAATGTCAAATTCCTGATGAACTTGCTGTTGATAGGGTGTTGTAATCGTTGCCCCTATCTACAAAGGCTTTGTGCTAAACTACAACATGCAAGGGATGACTAAGACCCCGTATGAGGTATTCACCATGCTGAAAAGTGCTGAGGTTGAGATCAATAAGGAGCACGTTGTGTTCATGGTCAAAAAGACCACTGAATTCAAGAAGTCTGGCAAGAAGGAGAAGGGAAAGAAAGGAGGCCCTAAGAAGGATGGCAAGTCAGTTGTCATTCATCCGAAGGCACCTAAACCTGGACCCAAGCCAGGAACGGAGTGCTTCTACTGCAAGGGTGATGGCCACTGGAAACGCAACTGCCCCAAGTACCTAAAGGAAAGGAAGGCTGGCAAGATTGACAAGAGAGATGAAGGTCTATTTGATACACATATTGTTGATCTTTTGTTAACAAATGCTGGGAGCGATTCCTGGATATTTGATACAAGATTTGTTGCTCATATTTCTAATTCCGTTCAGGAACTAAGAAATAAGCGCCGTTTGATGAAAGATGAAGTGACTATGCGTGTGGGAAATGGCTGTCAAGTTGAAGTACTGGTTGTCGGCACGAAGCATCTTAGTCTACCTTTGGGATTAGTTTTGGTTTTGAATAAATGCTACTATGTACCCGCTTTGAGTGTGAACATCGTTAGTGGTTCTTGTTTGAAGAAAGACCACTATTCTTTTAAGTCAGATACAATTGGTTGTGCGATTTATAAGAATGATGTGTTTTATGTTCACGCACCGGAAAGAAATGGTTTATTCATACTTAATCTCGATTGTGATGTTTTTCATATCAACTATATAAATTCCAAAAGTTTAAAGGCGAGTGACGAAGAGCACATGACGATGTGGCATTGTCGACTTGGTCATATAGGTATAAAGCACATGGAGGAGCTTCATAAAGATGGACTTCTGGAGTCATTGGATGTTGGATCCCTGACACATGTGAACCATGCCTAATGGGCAAAATGACCAAGACTCCATTCAATGGAATAATGGAGCGTGCGACGGACTTATTAGGGATCATACATTCAGATGTATGTGGACCTATGAACGTCCTCACACACAATGGTCTTCGTTACTTCGTGACCTTCACTGATGATTTAAGTAGATATGGATATATTTACTTGATGAAACACAAGTCTGAAACCTTTGAAAAGTTCAAGAAATTTCAGAGTGAGGTCGAGAATCAACTCGGGAAGAAAATCAAGCACCTTCGATCCGATCGAGGAGGCGAGTATTTAAGTCACGAGTTTGGCAATCATCTGAAGGCTTGTGGCATCGTACCACAACTTACGCCGGTAGGAACACCTCAGAGGAACGGTGTGTCCGGATGACGTAATCGAACCCTATTGGATAGTGTACGATCGATGATGTCTCATCCGACTTACCTGTGTCATTATGGGGGGTATGCATTAGAAACTGTCGCTTACTTTCTTAATAGGGCACCATCAAAATCCGTAAAGACAACTCCATTTGAAGAATGGCATGGCAAGAAGCCTTTGTTGTTTCATCTGAAGATTTGGGGTTTTGAGGCTTATGTTAGGAAACTTCAGTCTGACAAACTCGAATCTAAGGAGGAAAAGTGCATCTTTGTGGGCTATCGAAAGGAAACTTGAGGATATACCTTCTACAACCCGTCTGAGGGAAAAATTTGTCGCCAAGACTAGAATGTTTCTTGAGAAAGAATTTCTTTCGAAAGAATTGAGTGGGAGGAAAATAGACCTCGATGAAGTAATTGACCAATCACTCGAAATGGAAGATTCGGCAACAGAAATTGTTCAGGAACCATCTTCCACAGTGGGAGCTGAAGAAGGTGGTCAACACGACATTCAAAATGATCATGACATACATGATGATCATGATGAGAATGAAGAGTATCCTATTGTGCCACGTAGGTAATCAGGAATTCGTCAAGCTTCGGAGTTTATGATCAACATATGAATGCAACCACGTCAAAAGAGTCTGACGAACCTACGAGCTACAAAGAAGCTATGGAAGGACCTGAGTCCGAGAAATGGCTTGAAGCCATGAAATCCAAAATAGAATCTATGTATATCAACAAAGTATGGACTCGGTAGATATTCTTGAGGACCGAAAGGCCGTCGAGAATAAGTGGATATTCAAGAAAAAGACTGACGCAGACGGAAACATTTTTGTCTATAAAGCTCGACTTGTCGCGAAAGGGTTCCGACAAATTAAAGGAGTTGACTATGAGGAGACATTTTCTCCTGTAGCGATGATCAAGTCTATTTGGATGCTAATAGCAATAACTACCTACCATGATTACGAGATATGGCAGATGGATGTGAAAACCTCGTTCCTTAATGGCAACATTGAGGAAGAGTTGTATATGATGCAACTGGAAGGTTTCATTGATCCAAGGAATGATGGTAAGGTGTGCAAGCTTCAACCGTCCATCTGTGGGTTGAAGCAAGCATCTCGGAGCTGGAACCTTCGATTTTATGAGGTCCTCAAAGCGTTTGGATTTGTCCAAAACGTCGAAGAGTTTTGTGTCTATAAGAAACCGAGTGGGAGCTCTGTAGCATTCCTTGTGTTGTATGTGGACGACATATTACTGATATGGAATGGTACAAAATTCTTAGGAGAAGTGAAGGAATACTTGAATGGACAATTTTCCGTGAAGGACCTAGGTGAAGTTGCGTACATACTAGGCATTAAGATCTATAGGGATAGACCTAATCGCCTATTGGCCTTGAGTTAAAGAACTTACATTGAGAATATACGGAAGAGGTTCAGTATGGATAAGTCCAAGAGAGGCCTCTTGCAAGTTATAAGAGGTGTTAAGTTAAGTGTGACTCAATGTCCAACAACAGAAAAGGAAAAGGAGGATATGTCCTCAAAGCCCTATGCCTCAGCCATAGGTTCCATAATGTATGCTATGCTATGTACTCGGCTAGATTTGGCTCTGGCAATTAGTATGACTAATCGCTACCAGAGTAATCCTGGAATGATTCATTGGACCGCAGTAAAGTACATCCTGAAATACTTACGAAGGACGAAGGATCTCTTTCTCGTTTATGGAGGATGTGAAGAGGAGTTGGCCGTAAAGGGTTACATTGATGCTGGCCTTAACTCTGACAAAAATGACTCAAAATCCCAGTCAGGATATGTGTTCACGTTGAATGGAGGCGCTATTATATGGAGAAGCGGAAAGAAGTTAGTCGTGGCCCAATCTACTATGGAGTTGGAGTATATTGCCGAGCGTCAAATGAAGAATATTGGATGAAGAAGTTCCTGATCGAGCTTGGTGTCTTTCCCAGCTGCACTGACCCCGTTGGTATCTTCTGCGACAACACGGGTGCCATTGCTAATGCGAAGGAAGCAATAACTCACTCTACTGCCAAGCATATTCTCCGACGCTTCCATTTGATGTGGGACTACGTCAGGGATGGACATATTAGGATTCTCAAAATACATACGGATCTGAACGCAGCAGATCCAATGACTAAACCTCTTTCACAAAGAAAGTTTGAAGAACACCGAGAGACTATAGGTGTTAGATACATGCCAGATGTAAACTAGTGTAATTTGTACTCTAGTGCAAGTGGGAGACTGTTGCATATGTGCCCTAGAGGCAAATTAATAAATATATTTGTCACATATTCATTTTGTTCATAATATGTTTTATACTATGCTAGAACTGTATTACTTAGAAACACTAATACACGTGTGGTATAAAACCGGTCCCTAGTTATACTCACATGTACTAGCTCATTTGGAAATCGATGATCATGGTTTCCTCATCATGAGGTCTGAACCACCTATGAACAATGAGGTCATATCATTAGGAGAATGATGTGATGGACACCCACCCACCTAAAGCATTGTGATGTGATCAAGTCACATGGTTCAACATTGTGATGACTTTGTAACATATGACTTAGTCCTTAGACCGTCTAGATCATAAGTAATTTCTATCTACTAGGAGGCTTTGATTCGCATCCACCGCCTGACTAAAATATGCTGGCTATAAAGGTGTACTTTGGGCACCCGAAATAGATATGTTTATGAGTATGCAAATAGATCGAAGCGGGATTTGTCAGTCCATGTGAAGGACAGGTACTCTGGACCCACTCGGTGATATTGCATCAATAGCTTGCAAGCCAGTGACTAGGTCACAAGAGATGTAATATGCATGGCCGAGTAAACTTGTTTGTTGAGAACGATATGTGAACCTGGTACAAGGATACCAACGATCAAACGTCGGACAAACAAACTACCGCTAGACAAAGGGATCATGTCTTATCGTTAACGGTTTCCAAAAGCGATCAAAGTCCATTCGATGGAAGCGCAGGGATTATCAAGGATTGTAACCAGGTCCAATTGATTAGCCATTGATCGAAAAGAGTGTCTTGATCATGTCTGTTGTTTCCCGGACCGTAGGGTGTCACACTTAAGTTTCAATCGATGCATTAGGATTGATTCGGGATTATCGGTGAAATAGAGAGAAATACCAGAAAAGTTCTGGGAGAGAACGGAAGATGTTCCGGGGATTTTGAAAGGTTCAAAATAAAGTTTAATTATGTTTAATTATGTTTTATTATTTAATTATCTGGATTTAATATTAAAATATAATTAATAAAATGGAAAAAGGCTTAATGGGCCATATGAGGCCCATTAGGGGAGGAGGGGGTTTCCCCCCTTGGGCTTGGCGGCAAGGGTGGGGCCCATCCCCCCTTGGCCGACACACTCCCCCCCTTGGGAGTTTAGTCTCACATGGGGGAGGGGAGGAGGATCACCCCCTCCTTGGCCTATATAAGGAGGGGTAGAACCCCCCCCCCCTTTTCCATCATACAATTGAGTTATCTCTCTCTCTCTTTCTCCTACCTGAAACAGACTCCCCTTGTTTGGAGTTTTTTTGCGATTTCTCTTAAACCGTTTGTCGGAAAGATGCGTATCATACACCGTTGGATTCGTATGGAGTAGCATAACAATTCATATAATTAACACTTTTCGAGATTCTTCATTGTTTTGAAGTAATTTTGAAAACCGTGTTCTGCCCTCGTGTGGGCAGCGGGAGTTTTGACATATTTTTTTTATTCGTTCGTACGATCGATGCAATTGATACACCATTGGATAGCTATCATCGAGGCACTTCATTTGTATGTAGAACAACTCCTCTAATTCCTTATGGTTTAAGAGCAACGTCGATTTTAGTAAATCGCGGAACTCTGTTTTTTCGCGTACCCGGAATCGACGAAGTGAATCGCATTTGCCGGGCAACCGCACCGCACCCGACAGTCAAGTGCACTGCATTATCGGTAAATAGAAATGCACGTGTTTTTCTCTGTACCAAAATCGATGAAGTGCACTGCATCCGCCGGGAAACCGCATTGCATTTAACAACAGTGAGAACTGCACATATTTTTTGTTTTACCGATCATATCGCGAAAGGTGAATGCGACACATAGCGATGCGAACTGCACGATCTTTTTGTATTTCATATTAGAAATAAGTGAACACCATCACTCTCAAAAGTTAAATGCATCATTCTAGGAATTGTTTTCTATAAAACGAACTGCACATCAAAATTACATCATCTATGGACTACATGACATGGCAATCAAACTGCAATGGTTCTTCTTTCTTCTCCACGGTACAAATAAACTAAAAAAATCCATAAATTTTTTGTGAATTGGAAACCGGTCGCCGGCGCATTGCATATCCAAACTTACAACACTATGCATGGTGCTGCAACAAACTGCAATCAATACAAAGCGAAACCGAACTGCATGCGTTGTTGGACCAAAACACCAAAATAAATAAACTGCATCATTTTTTGTAACCTCAAGTAAAAAATCCACAACAGAAACAGAGTGAGCTGCATGAAGAAAATCCGCAAAAAATACATACATGTGTCCAGCCAACCGCAAGCAATGCATCGATGAAGTTCATCTTTTTTTTGCTACACATTGCAAGAACAAGCGAACTCATCTTTGAATGCACTGCAAGATTACATAAAAATCCCAATGAAATCGTGGTTAGGGGGCGTGGAGCCGTGGCCGGTCGCAGGAGGTTCAACGTCGGCTCTTTTCGCACGCTTTTCTTTCTTCTTCATCCCCCACTCATGCTTCTTCATCCGTATCTGGACAACCTGCCGGGCTTCTTCTTGTGGCGTACAACACCTCCTGGAGCCTGGCAAAGTTGCAGGCCATGTAGTGTAGGGGGGAGATCCGCTTGCTGGCTGTAGTGCACGACACACAAAAAAGCCCATGGCGAGTGCAGAACGGGGGCCGTGGAGGAGGTTGCTCGCCGGACCTGGGACAATAGCGGGGAGGGGGTGGACCAGATGGTGCGGAGAGACCGCAGCAGCCGAAGAGCTGCCCGAGGATGGCTCCCGAACTGCACATGGGAGGCAACCGAGCTGCAAAACGGGGCACCTGGAACCAGATGTTGGCCGCCATGGGTAGACTGTGTTGCGCGGTCGGCCGGAGCGCAACGGAGGAAGGAGCAGCACGCCGCGATGGTGTGTGTGTGGGGGGGGAAGCGCCTATCCATACCGCCGTGGAACCGCCGCTCCGATGGCCGCGACTGGATCCGGTGGTAGCTGGAGGGGCGGCCATGGCTTGCCAGATCCGGCGGGCGGGAGGGGCGGCGGCGGGTGGCGCGCTGGGTCGACCGGGGAGCGATGGAGGGGGGGGGCGGGTGGCGTGTTGGGTTAATCGAGGGGCGATGGAGGGGGGGCGTCGACAGCGTGGTGAGGTAGGAGACGGGCCGACGTGATGAGGTTCGTGAGAACGTGGTGGACGCGAGGCTGGGTGGGTCGGGCGGTGAGGTGGCTCCTAGCTTTTTTATTTTAAACGCAGTTCGGTTCGATGGGCTGGGGTTGGTTTTCGGTGACTCACTTCGCTGTCAAACTGTTAAAATAATAAGAATTTTGTGAGTAGAATAAGGTCTTAAGGGGTGTTAGCATAGTGTTTCGTTCGCAACTTTTTAACCATTTATTGGAATTACGGAAATGATATACCGTTAAATAGCTATTGAATAGAAGAAACATGTTCATGTTGACCATTTTCTCAATATCATTACAGTTTTTAAACAAAATACAAAAAACTAAAATTTTATCAAACGAGTTTTGAAGTTTATATGAAAGAATTTTTTGATCCGTCTATCGGAATAATGCGTATGATATACCGTTGGAAAGCTATCTATTAGTCCTAACCGCCCCATATATAACATTTTTGAAATTCTTTACGGTTTAAGAGCGGTTTTTAAAAAACTAATTTATTTTTCGAACTTTTTTCTACGAACTGCTACAGTACATGTTAACTGCTCGGGCGGAACAGTTAACTACAGTATACTGAGCAAGCTAACTGACAGACTGAAATTTCTTTTTTTTTCTTTTTTTTACTTTTTTCGTCCGGGTGAAGCTAACCGCCATGATCGAAAAAGCTAACTGTTACGAATTTTTGGCAGTTGGTATCAAATTTTTTTTCTGACCGGGTCAAGCTAACTGCCACGATTGAAAAAGTTAACTGCCATATTGAAATTTCGTGTTTTTCTTCATTTTATCACTTTTTTCCCGAGCGAAACTAACCGCTCACATCGAAACACCTAACTGCCGAAATTTTTTGGCAGTTAGCACAAAATTTGACTAACGAAAGTGAACTTTTTTTTCTTTTGATTTATTTTTCTTGAATATATTTTTCTTGGTTTTTAATCAATCTAACGGCGGGGATTGAAATAGCTATCTTCCATTAATTTTTGGTAGGTAACACCATATTAACTACGGGAAATGGTTTATTTTCATTTTTTCTTATATCAAGCTAACTACGGGGATTGAAACAACTAACTGATATGACTTTTCGGCAGTTAGCATCTAATTAACTACCAAACTAAATATTCTAAAAAAAATTATTATATTGGTCAAGATTTTTCTAACTTCTCAGGTTAAATCGGCTAGTTGAAGATACTAATATTTTTTTTCATTTTTTCTTCAATATTTTTCCTCTAGCAGTTAGCTTCAATTAACCGACTTCTAGAATATAACTTTTCTCCGCCCAAGTCAAGATAACCGCCAAACCGATGTTATTTTTTAATTCTAAATAGTTAAATCATAGACTAAGTTAACCAAACCTAACTACTACAAAGCCAATGGTATAATTTTTTGTAGATAAAACTTTCAAATGTCTTTACGGAGCTAACTGCTCATTGTATTTCTTTGAAATAACCCGCTACATCTCCAAAAGCTACATGCCGAACAAACAATAAAAAGATGCCCGTGTCTGCCTCTGCCTCCTCCTGATCTTGTTGGTAACGAGCTGGGTACAAAGGGGGTAGCTGGATTTGTTAAGCCCATGCACCTGGCGCTTGCAGTTAGCAGACGCAGGGGATGAATTAGAAAAATGATGAAGGCGCTAGAGGTGCATGCGGCCAGCTGCTCAAATTATGCTTCAGTATCGTATGCATCCTTGAGGTTTGATTCGAAGCGTGATGATCACTCTATTAATGCAATATACCTTCCTGACCTGAATCTCCTCATGTCAGTCAAACGAGGACACAAAAGTTCATTAGCCCAAGCAAACCAAATATGTAATGCGTCCGGTCATTCCAGAGGAGAAGTTAGATGCACCAAATTAACTATCAGATGTAGCCGGATTTAGCAAAGATAGATTCATCGCCCTAATCCACTGCATCTTCTTGCCCATCTGCAGGAGGAAGGACGAGACATGTGCGCAACCATGGGATGTGCAGGCGCGCTTCCCCTCCACGCGCACGCCCGTCGTTGCCGTCCTGCCGCTGCCGACCGCATAACCGTCTGTCACACCCAAACTTTTATACTAAATTTTAGAGTAAACAAAAACTTTGCTTTGTTCGATTGCTATGCCCTGTCTTTTCATGCTTGATAATGCTTTACCTTATGTTGTTGTCTTGCCTTGGCTAAAAAGGAATAATCAACCAATGTAGTAGTATAAACTCACAACACTAATTTTCAAACAACCACATGTAGTCACCCATAATAATTAGAGTCAATAAAATGGCGCCTAAATAAATGTTTGTCTATATGGAAAATCATTATTTAAATAACTAAAAATACCTCTATATCAGAAGGTATTAAATAAAAATATTTTAAAAATGCTAACTTATTAGTTGCTAATACAATAATATTATTAATATTATAAGCCCAACTTCATAATTACTAAAAACCCGAAAAATATTTTTATAATATTTCCGTAGTATTATAGAATCTATAGAAAACTCAAGTTTGAAATTTTATATCAAACCTAAATAAAGATTAACCCATAATTATTACAAAACGATTAACACAGTATAAAAAAGAGAAACTAGCCAATCTGGGCCGCAACCCATCTCTCCTCTCTCCCTATCCCACGCCCCGCTCTCTCTCCCAACCCCTTAAACCCTTAAATGTCAGCCTCATCCCATCCCCTACGTCATCAGGAGAGCTCCCTTCTGACGCACGCCCGGTGACGCCATCCCTCGCCACCGCCCTCGTCGGCTAGTAGGCGAGGAGGTCGCCCGCTTCCGCACCTCTCCCGCTTTGGCCTCCCGCGTCCGCACCCCCTCCCCGATTGCTATAAAAGGGGGGCTTCTTCCCCCCGTTCTCACCCCCCTCCACTCCACCCCGAGCACTACACCCCACCCCCTAGCCCGATCAGTAGAAGAGGAGAAGGAATAGAAGAGGAGTCGGGAGGAAGAAAAGAGGAGGAAGGAGGAGGAAGGGAGGAAGGAGAAGAAGGGAAATGAAGAAGGAGACCGGGGGGCAGGCCGGCGCGCCTCCTCCGCCCCCACGCCGGAGATTCGCCGGCGAGCTGAAGCCAGCAAGGAACAGGAGGAGCTGACGTCGTCCGCCCGTCTACCCCACCATCTACGTCGAGCCGACGCCCTGCGCCGCCCGTGACCCCAGAAACGGGTTGCCCTCGTCGAGCCGCACCTCCGCCGCCCATCTGCGCCGCCCTAAGTCACCGAAACGCCGCCCTCGGTGAGCCCAACCTTCCCTCTCCGCCACGAAGCGCTCCAGTTTTCCGCGTCGCATGCCTCTGTTTTGGGGGAAAATGGGCTCCCCTATCCGCGCCGCGCCTCCCCTCCACTCGTCGCAGGCCGCCGGCCACCGGAGGCCCTCCGGCGAGGTCCGCCCCGCCCCCTGGTCGCCATGGGAGGCTACTCCCGTTCCTGCCCTAGCGGGAGGAAGAAGAAGCCCCCTGCCCATTCGATCACACTTGATCCAACGGCCAGAAAAGGCTCGTACCTCTTCGTTTAAAAACAAAGAAACACACACACCCACCGGACTGCGCTCGGGCTCGGCCCACAACAAGAAAAAGCGCATGGGCGCGGGATAGCCCGAACTGGTGATGCCCCACAGGTGTAAGGGATCGAGATAGTCTTCGCGGGTAAGTTAACCCAATTTATTGATTCGACACACGGGGAGCCAAAGAGTATTTATAAGCTTTGACAGTTGAGTTGTCAATTCAACCGCACCTGAAATATACTTGCTTGCAACGATAGATAAGTGGTAACGATAATATGATAGTGATAGTGGCAACAGCAAAAGTAACAACAAAAGTAACAACTAACGACCAGCAGGATTGAAAATACTGTAGGCTAGGGAGATGGATGGTTGGGCGCTGCATGGATGAGAGTGAACATATAATAGATTCCAACACGGGGCAAGGCACATAGAAAAGCAGAGAGGTTGTCAATCTCTCCGGCCTTGTTGTTCACAAAGGATCGACACAAAAAATAAAAGATAATAATGATAGCAGCTGAAAGTAAAAGCAGGAAAATAAAAGAGCGTGTAAAAAGTAATGATAATATGGACCGGGGTCCCGTGATGTTCACTAGTGATGTCTCTCTCCCAAAAGACGAGAAGACTGCTATGCGAGGTAAACAAATCACAGCTGGGCAATTAAAAGGATTAAAAACACATCGCAATGCTAACTATGCTACAAAGAAAGGACGAGGATCAAAAGCATGGGCGGTAAGCCAAAATAAGTAGACCGAAATCCAACTGCATCTACTACTAATCATCCACCTTGAGATATCTATCTAGAACATCTCGCTGGTATTAAGTTGCGAGCCCCACCCAAAGTGTAAACCCAAAGCAACAGACAACTGCATTAAAAAGCACTTTGTGTAAAGTAAACAATCCTTGCAACCGTGGTTACAAGCACCATTGTTTCCCCCCTTGTGGAAACATCACATCCCCTAGACTCATGTTTCTGTCACTCAAGCGTTTCATCGGGGGGCATGAACCCACAATCGAGCATAACGTTCCCTCTTGGAGTCACTACCTACTACTTGGCCAAAGCAATAAACAACAACAGAGAACATTCAAGAATTACTTAGGAACAAAAATATAAAAGATAAGAATGAAATATATTACTCAATCACAAACTGAACATAGTCTCATAATCCATCAGATCCCAGCAAACTCAGCATAGCAACAGCAGAAAATTTCATATGTGCCTTGATCATGTAGGGCAGCTCACGAGGTCTAAACCATGACAAACAAAGAGGGCAGGAGAACATCACATAGCTACTGATCACGGACCCGTGGTCAAAGGTAGACTACTCATGGATCATCCGGGAAGCGTCCATGGTGGAGGGGAAGCTCCCGGAGGTCAATCCTCCCTCCGGCAGGGTGCCGGGAAGAGGTCTGCTGGCGCTCCCGATCTTGGAAGCGTGGCGGCGGCGGAACAGAAGCGAGATCGCGAAAAGGTGTTCTTTCCTTGGAGGTTACACGTCACGGAGCTAGGCCGCGCCAGGTGGCCGCCTGGGCACCTGGTGTTGGCCCTCTGGCCCCACTTTCGTGATTCCGAAAGCTTCCGTTGCGCTGATTTTTTATCTTATTTTTCCCAAAAAATTTGAGCACTTTTAATTGGGGGAAACCTGAAATAGAAAAACAGCAGAAAACAAGAACTGGCACTGGGGTGCACTGAGTTAATAAGTTAGTCCAAATATGATCAAAAGTGTATCTAGATCATAGCAATATCACACAAAACATGCATGGAGCAAGCGGAAATTATAGATACGTTTGGGACGTATCACTAGCTCACGAGAGATGTAATAGGCATGGACGACTAAACTTGTTTGTTGAGAACGAAATGTGAACCTGGTAAAAGGATACCAACGATTAAACCTCGGATAAACAAAGTACCACTAGACAAAGGGATCATGTCTTATCGTTAACGATTTTCAAAAGCGATCGAAGTTCATTTGATAGAAGCGCAGGGACTATCAAGGATTGTAACCAGGTCCAATTGATTATCCATTGATCGAAAAGAGTGTCTTGATCATGTCTGCTATTTCCCGGACCGTACGGTGTCACACTTAAGGTTCAATTAATGCATTAGGATTGATTCAATATCATCGGTGAAATAGAGAGAAACACCGGAATAGTTCCGGGAGAGAACAGAAGATGTTCCAAGGATTTTGAAAGGTTCAAAATAAAGTTTAATTATGTTTAATAATGTTTTATTGTTTAATTAGCTAAATTAAATATTAAAATATAATTAAATTAATTAATAAAAATGGAAAAGGCTTAATGGGCCATATGGGGCCCATTAGGGGAGGAGGGGGTTTCCCCCCTTGGGCTTGGCGCCAAGGGTGGGCCCCATCCCCCCTTGGTCGGCGCACTCCCCCCCCCCATTGGGAGTTTAGTCCCACATGGGGGAGGGGAGGAAGATCACCCTCCTCCTTGGCCTATATAAGGAGGGGGCTTGGCGCCAAGGGTGGGCCCCATCCCCCCCTTGGTCGGCGCACTCCCCCCCCCATTGGGAGTTTAGTCCCACATGGGGGAGGGGAGGAAGATCACCCTCCTCCTTGGCCTATATAAGAGGGGTAGAACCCCCCTTTTTCCATCATCCAATTGAGTTATCTCTCTCTCTCTCTTTCTCCTACCTCGAGTAGACTCCCCTTGTTTTGAGTTTGCACCTAGTTGGGAGTTCTCCACCAAAGCACGTCGTCGCTCTGTCGGAGTCGGGATCCGAATCCATCTTCTTTCCGCTGCTCTCCTGGTTCGGAGCCCGGAGGGAACATCGGTTGCACTGTACGTGTGTAATCTCCTCGAGGCACTACACTCTGTGGTGCTACTTCATCGTCGGAGGTCTCCACAAGTCATCGTCCCCGGTGGTCTTCTACACGACAGGGAGGTCGTAGGTTTAGAGTCTACGCCAACCACGTTCGTAGAATGTTTCCCTCTTTCGGTCTTCAAAGGTATGAACACCGATTCCCTCCGTTACTTTACATCGCCATAACATAGATCTTGGGTTCTGGTATCGTTGGTTGGAAAAATTATTGTTTTCAGCCCCGTATCCCACCAGTGGTATCATGAGCTAGCTATGCGTAGATGTAATGTACAGGTAGAACACATCGTGGATATGGGCATCAATTCTCCATTTGTTACCTGATAACCCTCAACTGTAGGGGATCGAGATAGTCTTCGCGGGCAAGATAACCCAATTTATTGATTCGACACTTGGGGACACAAAGAATACGTATAGGCTTTGAAAATTGAGTTGTCAATTCAACCGCACCTGAAATAAACACTTGCTTGCACGAAGGTATTAGTAGCAACTGTGATACGGTGGTAGTAGTGGTGGTGATAATAGTGGTGATGGTGGTGGTGAAACAGCAAAAGTAAAACAGCAAAATTAAACAACTAGTGACCAGCAGGAAAGAAAACACTGTAGGCTAGGGAGATGGATGGTTGGGCGATGCTTGGATGAGAACGAACATGTAATAGATTCTAACATGGGCAAGGCTCACAGAAAAGAAAGGATCATCTAGGCAAATATCAAACATCAGAGCGTGTATCCCAGGGTAGTTGTACGTGCTTGCAATAAGAACTTTGCACAACATCTTTTGTCCTACCCTCCCGCTACAAACGGGGACAAAAGGAACTTAGGGAGATTAAGGTACTCCTGTCAAAGAGCACCGGAACAAAGCATTAACACTTCATGGATACACGGAATCCTCAAATTATAGTCCATACCCTTTGGTGTCTCAAGCTGTCACCATTGGGATCGCCGGTTCCGGACTATAATAGGTGCATACAACTCATAGATAGGATCAAGAACACCACAAACTCAAGAAACAAAAGGGTAATCAGATCTGAAATCATGGCACTTGGGCCCAAATTGACAAGCATTAAGAGCAACAAGTTGTAACAGAGATGATAAACACCAAGTAGATGATAAGCAACATGCCCCCAACAATCGGATTGAACTATTACATGATCTAACTCATCCAATCCCTACCATCCCCTTTGCCTACAGCAGGGAATTACTCACACATGAGAGAGGAAGTCATGGAGGGGTGATGGAGAGGCGATGATGATGATGATGATGATGGCGATGATTTCCCCTCACCGGAGGCCAAAGCATCCTCCAGGTTAGCTCTCCCGGAGAAGAATAGAGGGTTGCGGCGGCTCCGCGACGTAGATTGGAAAAGCGACTTCTGTTCTGGGGTTTCTGCGTCGGGAGAATAAATAGGGCCAAAGTAGGGCACCGGGGGACGTGGGACCAAGCCAGGAGGGCAGGTGGCGCGGCCAGGCCGCGCCAGGAACCCTCCTGGCTGCCCCCTAGCTGCCCTGTGGCCCCCTTTGGACTTGCAGAAGCTTCCGGAACGCTGATTTTTTATATATATTTTTGGGATTTTCCAGCGTACCTAAATATCCAAAACCTGTACAAAAGAAAACAGCACTGGTAGCTCTGCTGAAAACAAGATCAGTCCGGGTTAGATTCGTTCAAATCATGCAAGAATGAAGCCAAAACAATAGCAAAAGTGTTTGGAAAAGTTGATACGTTTGAGACGTATCATTACCCTCCCACGTGTACTCATTTAGCGTTGCGGTAATGTCCTGATGAGCGGCCCCGACCGACCTTACGCGTTTACGCGAGACTGGTTCCACACTTGACATATGGCTTGTACCATATAAGTGGTTGTGGGGTGTCTGTCTCTCTAACATTAGCGACACGAAGATGTTTGCAACGGAGGGCCTCGACAGGGGTGTAATAGAGAGAATTGTGGAATTGGTGTTGTGGCATGTTTTCGCAGGATAGAAACTGTTCTCTCTATCGAAACCCCTAGCAGCCACGTAAAACTTGCAAAAGATAAAGTAGAAGGCGTTTAACTTTAATTTGCATAAAGGGGGATCATAGCTTGTATGATTTACAGTTTTACTTCTAGTTTTGCTAATATGGTAGATATAACGACGGTAGCATAAATAGGGTCATCTCTCTCAATACCAGTATTGTGTTCTCCCTTAATGGGCACCGCCTGGAAGGATCTGCCTTACGACCGATATACCAGAAATGGTTGTCATACGTAATAAACGGCGTTCACATGAGGTTGGGTTTGGCAAGCCTAGCATATGTAGATATGGCCTTGCTAAGTAGCTAACATTAAGGTCAGAATGGAAGGCTTGGCGTATGTAGATGCGGGTCAGGAACATAGAAGATCGTAAGGTCGAGCACAAGTCACATACCGGATGTGATTGGCATGATGGCCTAACTTAGCCACATACTGATGGCTGTGACGATCGGGGGAGGTATGAGGTGTAGGATTGTGTGATCACTTAGTGAAATTGAGAGGTGTTTATCTAAGTGGGAGCTTTCCAGAATTTTAAGTTAAAATTGAAACTCCACATTATGAACAAAATTCTAAATATGTATCTTTGTGAATAACCATTGTAGCTGGCAGCACCACATATCTCATTCAACTTAGGGTCGTTCCTAGAGAAAGACAAACTAAAAACTGATGGTTCAAACTTCACCAATTGGTTCCGCACTCTGAGGATTATCCTCGTTCCCCTCAAAATGGCATACGTACTAGAGGTCGCGTTAGGTGATGCACCACCAGCAGATGCAAGCCAGGATGAGAAGAATATCTACCTCTCCAAGGCTGATGATTAGAACCTTGTCTAGAGTGGCATGCTCTATTCCATGGAGGCTGAGTTGCAGAAACACTTTGAGAGGATGGGTGCTTATGAGATTATCACCGACCTTAAGGTCATCTTTGCAACTCAAGCGAGGGCTTAACGATACGAGGCTTCTGAAGCCTTCTTCTCGGCTAAGATGGATGAGTACAACATTTTTAATGACCATGTGGTCAAAATGTCTGGCTACGTTCAACGCTTGAATGATCTGGAATGTCAAATTCCTGATGAACTTGCTGTTGATAGGGTGTTGTAATCGTTGCCCCTATCTACAAAGGCTTTGTGCTAAACTACAACATGCAAGGGATGACTAAGACCCCGTATGAGGTATTCACCATGCTGAAAAGTGCTGAGGTTGAGATCAATAAGGAGCACGTTGTGTTCATGGTCAAAAAGACCACTGAATTCAAGAAGTCTGGCAAGAAGGAGAAGGGAAAGAAAGGAGGCCCTAAGAAGGATGGCAAGTCAGTTGTCATTCATCCGAAGGCACCTAAACCTGGACCCAAGCCAGGAACGGAGTGCTTCTACTGCAAGGGTGATGGCCACTGGAAACGCAACTGCCCCAAGTACCTAAAGGAAAGGAAGGCTGGCAAGATTGACAAGAGAGATGAAGGTCTATTTGATACACATATTGTTGATCTTTTGTTAACAAATGCTGGGAGCGATTCCTGGATATTTGATACAAGATTTGTTGCTCATATTTCTAATTCCGTTCAGGAACTAAGAAATAAGCGCCGTTTGATGAAAGATGAAGTGACTATGCGTGTGGGAAATGGCTGTCAAGTTGAAGTACTGGTTGTCGGCACGAAGCATCTTAGTCTACCTTTGGGATTAGTTTTGGTTTTGAATAAATGCTACTATGTACCCGCTTTGAGTGTGAACATCGTTAGTGGTTCTTGTTTGAAGAAAGACCACTATTCTTTTAAGTCAGATACAATTGGTTGTGCGATTTATAAGAATGATGTGTTTTATGTTCACGCACCGGAAAGAAATGGTTTATTCATACTTAATCTCGATTGTGATGTTTTTCATATCAACTATATAAATTCCAAAAGTTTAAAGGCGAGTGACGAAGAGCACATGACGATGTGGCATTGTCGACTTGGTCATATAGGTATAAAGCACATGGAGGAGCTTCATAAAGATGGACTTCTGGAGTCATTGGATGTTGGATCCCTGACACATGTGAACCATGCCTAATGGGCAAAATGACCAAGACTCCATTCAATGGAATAATGGAGCGTGCGACGGACTTATTAGGGATCATACATTCAGATGTATGTGGACCTATGAACGTCCTCACACACAATGGTCTTCGTTACTTCGTGACCTTCACTGATGATTTAAGTAGATATGGATATATTTACTTGATGAAACACAAGTCTGAAACCTTTGAAAAGTTCAAGAAATTTCAGAGTGAGGTCGAGAATCAACTCGGGAAGAAAATCAAGCACCTTCGATCCGATCGAGGAGGCGAGTATTTAAGTCACGAGTTTGGCAATCATCTGAAGGCTTGTGGCATCGTACCACAACTTACGCCGGTAGGAACACCTCAGAGGAACGGTGTGTCCGGATGACGTAATCGAACCCTATTGGATAGTGTACGATCGATGATGTCTCATCCGACTTACCTGTGTCATTATGGGGGGTATGCATTAGAAACTGTCGCTTACTTTCTTAATAGGGCACCATCAAAATCCGTAAAGACAACTCCATTTGAAGAATGGCATGGCAAGAAGCCTTTGTTGTTTCATCTGAAGATTTGGGGTTTTGAGGCTTATGTTAGGAAACTTCAGTCTGACAAACTCGAATCTAAGGAGGAAAAGTGCATCTTTGTGGGCTATCGAAAGGAAACTTGAGGATATACCTTCTACAACCCGTCTGAGGGAAAAATTTGTCGCCAAGACTAGAATGTTTCTTGAGAAAGAATTTCTTTCGAAAGAATTGAGTGGGAGGAAAATAGACCTCGATGAAGTAATTGACCAATCACTCGAAATGGAAGATTCGGCAACAGAAATTGTTCAGGAACCATCTTCCACAGTGGGAGCTGAAGAAGGTGGTCAACACGACATTCAAAATGATCATGACATACATGATGATCATGATGAGAATGAAGAGTATCCTATTGTGCCACGTAGGTAATCAGGAATTCGTCAAGCTCCGGAGTTTATGATCAACATATGAATGCAACCACGTCAAAAGAGTCTGACGAACCTACGAGCTACAAAGAAGCTATGGAAGGACCTGAGTCCGAGAAATGGCTTGAAGCCATGAAATCCAAAATAGAATCTATGTATATCAACAAAGTATGGACTCGGTAGATATTCTTGAGGACCGAAAGGCCGTCGAGAATAAGTGGATATTCAAGAAAAAGACTGACGCAGACGGAAACATTTTTGTCTATAAAGCTCGACTTGTCGCGAAAGGGTTCCGACAAATTAAAGGAGTTGACTATGAGGAGACATTTTCTCCTGTAGCGATGATCAAGTCTATTTGGATGCTAATAGCAATAACTACCTACCATGATTACGAGATATGGCAGATGGATGTGAAAACCTCGTTCCTTAATGGCAACATTGAGGAAGAGTTGTATATGATGCAACTGGAAGGTTTCATTGATCCAAGGAATGATGGTAAGGTGTGCAAGCTTCAACCGTCCATCTGTGGGTTGAAGCAAGCATCTCGGAGCTGGAACCTTCGATTTTATGAGGTCCTCAAAGCGTTTGGATTTGTCCAAAACGTCGAAGAGTTTTGTGTCTATAAGAAACCGAGTGGGAGCTCTGTAGCATTCCTTGTGTTGTATGTGGACGACATATTACTGATATGGAATGGTACAAAATTCTTAGGAGAAGTGAAGGAATACTTGAATGGACAATTTTCCGTGAAGGACCTAGGTGAAGTTGCGTACATACTAGGCATTAAGATCTATAGGGATAGACCTAATCGCCTATTGGCCTTGAGTTAAAGAACTTACATTGAGAATATACGGAAGAGGTTCAGTATGGATAAGTCCAAGAGAGGCCTCTTGCAAGTTATAAGAGGTGTTAAGTTAAGTGTGACTCAATGTCCAACAACAGAAAAGGAAAAGGAGGATATGTCCTCAAAGCCCTATGCCTCAGCCATAGGTTCCATAATGTATGCTATGCTATGTACTCGGCTAGATTTGGCTCTGGCAATTAGTATGACTAATCGCTACCAGAGTAATCCTGGAATGATTCATTGGACCGCAGTAAAGTACATCCTGAAATACTTACGAAGGACGAAGGATCTCTTTCTCGTTTATGGAGGATGTGAAGAGGAGTTGGCCGTAAAGGGTTACATTGATGCTGGCCTTAACTCTGACAAAAATGACTCAAAATCCCAGTCAGGATATGTGTTCACGTTGAATGGAGGCGCTATTATATGGAGAAGCGGAAAGAAGTTAGTCGTGGCCCAATCTACTATGGAGTTGGAGTATATTGCCGAGCGTCAAATGAAGAATATTGGATGAAGAAGTTCCTGATCGAGCTTGGTGTCTTTCCCAGCTGCACTGACCCCGTTGGTATCTTCTGCGACAACACGGGTGCCATTGCTAATGCGAAGGAACTCACTCTACTGCCAAGCATATTCTCCGACGCTTCCATTTGATGTGGGACTACGTCAGGGATGGACATATTAGGATTCTCAAAATACATACGGATCTGAACGCAGCAGATCCAATGACTAAACCTCTTTCACAAAGAAAGTTTGAAGAACACCGAGAGACTATAGGTGTTAGATACATGCCAGATGTAAACTAGTGTAATTTGTACTCTAGTGCAAGTGGGAGACTGTTGCATATGTGCCCTAGAGGCAAATTAATAAATATATTTGTCACATATTCATTTTGTTCATAATATGTTTTATACTATGCTAGAACTGTATTACTTAGAAACACTAATACACGTGTGGTATAAAACCGGTCCCTAGTTATACTCACATGTACTAGCTCATTTGGAAATCGATGATCATGGTTTCCTCATCATGAGGTCTGAACCACCTATGAACAATGAGGTCATATCATTAGGAGAATGATGTGATGGACACCCACCCACCTAAAGCATTGTGATGTGATCAAGTCACATGGTTCAACATTGTGATGACTTTGTAACATATGACTTAGTCCTTAGACCGTCTAGATCATAAGTAATTTCTATCTACTAGGAGGCTTTGATTTGCATCCACCGCCTGACTAAAATATGCTGGCTATAAAGGTGTACTTTGGGCACCCGAAATAGATATGTTTATGAGTATGCAAATAGATCGAAGCGGGATTTGTCAGTCCATGTGAAGGACAGGTACTCTGGACCCACTCGGTGATATTGCATCAATAGCTTGCAAGCCAGTGACTAGGTCACAAGAGATGTAATATGCATGGCCGAGTAAACTTGTTTGTTGAGAACGATATGTGAACCTGGTACAAGGATACCAACGATCAAACGTCGGACAAACAAACTACCGCTAGACAAAGGGATCATGTCTTATCGTTAACGGTTTCCAAAAGCGATCAAAGTCCATTCGATGGAAGCGCAGGGATTATCAAGGATTGTAACCAGGTCCAATTGATTAGCCATTGATCGAAAAGAGTGTCTTGATCATGTCTGTTGTTTCCCGGACCGTAGGGTGTCACACTTAAGTTTCAATCGATGCATTAGGATTGATTCGGGATTATCGGTGAAATAGAGAGAAATACCAGAAAAGTTCTGGGAGAGAACGGAAGATGTTCCGGGGATTTTGAAAGGTTCAAAATAAAGTTTAATTATGTTTTATTATGTTTTATTATTTAATTATCTGGATTTAATATTAAAATATAATTAATAAAATGGAAAAAGGCTTAATGGGCCATATGAGGCCCATTAGGGGAGGAGGGGGTTTCCCCCCTTGGGCTTGGCGGCAAGGGTGGGGCCCATCCCCCCTTGGCCGACACACTCCCCCCCTTGGGAGTTTAGTCTCACATGGGGGAGGGGAGGAGGATCACCCCCTCCTTGGCCTATATAAGGAGGGGTAGAACCCCCCCCCCTTTTCCATCATACAATTGAGTTATCTCTCTCTCTCTCTTTCTCCTACCTGAAACAGACTCCCCTTGTTTGGAGTTTTTTTGCGATTTCTCTGAAACCGTTTGTCGGAAAGATGCGTATCATACACCGTTGGATTCGTATGGAGTAGCATAACAATTCATATAATTAACACTTTTCGAGATTCTTCATTGTTTTGAAGTAATTTTGAAAACCGTGTTCTGCCCTCGTGTGGGCAGCGGGAGTTTTGACGTATTTTTTTTATTCGTTCGTACGATCGATGCAATTGATACACCATTGGATAGCTATCATCGAGGCACTTCATTTGTATGTAGAACAACTCCTCTAATTCCTTATGGTTTAAGAGCAAGGTCGATTTTAGTAAATCGCGGAACTCTGTTTTTTCGCGTACCCGGAATCGACGAAGTGAATCGCATTCGCCGGGCAACCGCACCGCACCCGACAGTCAAGTGCACTGCATTATCGGTAAATAGAAATGCACGTGTTTTTCTCTGTACCAAAATCGATGAAGTGCACTGCATCCGCCGGGAAATCGCATTGCATTTAACAACAGTGAGAACTGCACATATTTTTTGTTTTACCGATCATATCGCGAAAGGTGAATGCGACACATAGCGATGCGAACTGCACGATCTTTTTGTATTTCATATTAGAAATAAGTGAACACCATCACTCTCAAAAGTTAAATGCATCATTCTAGGAATTGTTTTCTATAAAACGAACTGCACATCAAAATTACATCATCTATGGACTACATGACATGGCAATCAAACTGCAATGGTTCTTCTTTCTTCTCCACGGTACAAATAAACTAAAAAAATCCATAAATTTTTTGTGAATTGGAAACCGGTCGCCGGCGCATTGCATATCCAAACTTACAACACTATGCATGGTGCTGCAACAAACTGCAATCAATACAAAGCGAAACCGAACTGCATGCGTTGTTGGACCAAAACACCAAAATAAATAAACTGCATCATTTTTTGTAACCTCAAGTAAAAAATCCACAACAGAAACAGAGTGAGCTGCATGAAGAAAATCCGCAAAAAATACATACATGTGTCCAGCCAACCGCAAGCAATGCATCGATGAAGTTCATCTTTTTTTTGCTACACATTGCAAGAACAAGCGAACTCATCTTTGAATGCACTGCAAGATTACATAAAAATCCCAATGAAATCGTGGTTAGGGGGCGTGGAGCCGTGGCCGGTCGCAGGAGGTTCAACGTCGGCTCTTTTCGCACGCTTTTCTTTCTTCTTCATCCCCCACTCATGCTTCTTCATCCGTATCTGGACAACCTGCCGGGCTTCTTCTTGTGGCGTACAACACCTCCTGGAGCCTGGCAAAGTTGCAGGCCATGTAGTGTAGGGGGGAGATCCGCTTGCTGGCTGTAGTGCACGACACACAAAAAAGCCCATGGCGAGTGCAGAACGGGGGCCGTGGAGGAGGTTGCTCGCCGGACCTGGGACAATAGCGGGGAGGGGGTGGACCAGATGGTGCGGAGAGACCGCAGCAGCCGAAGAGCTGCCCGAGGATGGCTCCCGAACTGCACATGGGAGGCAACCGAGCTGCAAAACGGGGCACCTGGAACCAGATGTTGGCCGCCATGGGTAGACTGTGTTGCGCGGTCGGCCGGAGCGCAACGGAGGAAGGAGCAGCACGCCGCGATGGTGTGTGTGTGGGGGGGAAGCGCCTATCCATACCGCCGTGGAACCGCCGCTCCGATGGCCGCGACTGGATCCGGTGGTAGCTGGAGGGGCGGCCATGGCTTGCCAGATCCGGCGGGCGGGAGGGGCGGCGGCGGGTGGCGCGCTGGGTCGACCGGGGAGCGATGGAGGGGGGGGCGGGTGGCGTGTTGGGTTAATCGAGGGGCGATGGAGGGGGGGCGTCGACAGCGTGGTGAGGTAGGAGACGGGCCGACGTGATGAGGTTCGTGAGAACGTGGTGGACGCGAGGCTGGGTGGGTCGGGCGGTGAGGTGGCTCCTAGCTTTTTTATTTTAAACGCAGTTCGGTTCGATGGGCTGGGGTTGGTTTTCGGTGACTCACTTCGCTGTCAAACTGTTAAAATAATAAGAATTTTGTGAGTAGAATAAGGTCTTAAGGGGTGTTAGCATAGTGTTTCGTTCGCAACTTTTTAACCATTTATTGGAATTACGGAAATGATATACCGTTAAATAGCTATTGAATAGAAGAAACATGTTCATGTTGACCATTTTCTCAATATCATTACAGTTTTTAAACAAAATACAAAAAACTAAAATTTTATCAAACGAGTTTTGAAGTTTATATGAAAGAATTTTTTGATCCGTCTATCGGAATAATGCGTATGATATACCGTTGGAAAGCTATCTATTAGTCCTAACCGCCCCATATATAACATTTTTGAAATTCTTTACGGTTTAAGAGCGGTTTTTAAAAAACTAATTTATTTTTCGAACTTTTTTCTACGAACTGCTACAGTACATGTTAACTGCTCGGGCGGAACAGTTAACTACAGTATACTGAGCAAGCTAACTGACAGACTGAAATTTCTTTTTTTTTCTTTTTTTTACTTTTTTCGTCCGGGTGAAGCTAACCGCCATGATCGAAAAAGCTAACTGTTACGAATTTTTGGCAGTTGGTATCAAATTTTTTTTCTGACCGGGTCAAGCTAACTGCCACGATTGAAAAAGTTAACTGCCATATTGAAATTTCGTGTTTTTCTTCATTTTATCACTTTTTTCCCGAGCGAAACTAACCGCTCACATCGAAACACCTAACTGCCGAAATTTTTTGGCAGTTAGCACAAAGTTTGACTAACGAAAGTGAACTTTTTTTTCTTTTGATTTATTTTTCTTGAATATATTTTTCTTGGTTTTTAATCAATCTAACGGCGGGGATTGAAATAGCTATCTTCCATTAATTTTTGGTAGGTAACACCATATTAACTACGGGAAATGGTTTATTTTCATTTTTTCTTATATCAAGCTAACTACGGGGATTGAAACAACTAACTGATATGACTTTTCGGCAGTTAGCATCTAATTAACTACCAAACTAAATATTCTAAAAAAAATTATTATATTGGTCAAGATTTTTCTAACTTCTCAGGTTAAATCGGCTAGTTGAAGATACTAATATTTTTTTTCATTTTTTCTTCAATATTTTTCCTCTAGCAGTTAGCTTCAATTAACCGACTTCTAGAATATAACTTTTCTCCGCCCAAGTCAAGATAACCGCCAAACCGATGTTATTTTTTAATTCTAAATAGTTAAATCATAGACTAAGTTAACCAAACCTAACTACTACAAAGCCAATGGTATAATTTTTTGTAGATAAAACTTTCAAATGTCTTTACGGAGCTAACTGCTCATTGTATTTCTTTGAAATAACCCGCTACATCTCCAAAAGCTACATGCCGAACAAACAATAAAAAGATGCCCGTGTCTGCCTCTGCCTCCTCCTGATCTTGTTGGTAACGAGCTGGGTACAAAGGGGGTAGCTGGATTTGTTAAGCCCATGCACCTGGCGCTTGCAGTTAGCAGACGCAGGGGATGAATTAGAAAAATGATGAAGGCGCTAGAGGTGCATGCGGCCAGCTGCTCAAATTATGCTTCAGTATCGTATGCATCCTCGAGGTTTGATTCGAAGCGTGATGATCACTCTATTAATGCAATATACCTTCCTGACCTGAATCTCCTCATGTCAGTCAAACGAGGACACAAAAGTTCATTAGCCCAAGCAAACCAAATATGTAATGCGTCCGGTCATTCCAGAGGAGAAGTTAGATGCACCAAATTAACTATCAGATGTAGCCGGATTTAGCAAAGATAGATTCATCGCCCTAATCCACTGCATCTTCTTGCCCATCTGCAGGAGGAAGGACGAGACATGTGCGCAACCATGGGATGTGCAGGCGCGCTTCCCCTCCACGCGCACGCCCGTCGTTGCCGTCCTGCCGCTGCCGACCGCATAACCGTCTGTCACACCCAAACTTTTATACTAAATTTTAGAGTAAACAAAAACTTTGCTTTGTTCGATTGCTATGCCCTGTCTTTTCATGCTTGATAATGCTTTACCTTATGTTGTTGTCTTGCCTTGGCTAAAAAGGAATAATCAACCAATGTAGTAGTATAAACTCACAACACTAATTTTCAAACAACCACATGTAGTCACCCATAATAATTAGAGTCAATAAAATGGCGCCTAAATAAATGTTTGTCTATATGGAAAATCATTATTTAAATAACTAAAAATACCTCTATATCAGAAGGTATTAAATAAAAATATTTTAAAAATGCTAACTTATTAGTTGCTAATACAATAATATTATTAATATTATAAGCCCAACTTCATAATTACTAAAAACCCGAAAAATATTTTTATAATATTTCCGTAGTATTATAGAATCTATAGAAAACTCAAGTTTGAAATTTTATATCAAACCTAAATAAAGATTAACCCATAATTATTACAAAACGATTAACACAGTATAAAAAAGAGAAACTAGCCAATCTGGGCCGCAACCCATCTCTCCTCTCTCCCTATCCCACGCCCCGCTCTCTCTCCCAACCCCTTAAACCCTTAAATGTCAGCCTCATCCCATCCCCTACGTCATCAGGAGAGCTCCCTTCTGACGCACGCCCGGTGACGCCATCCCTCGCCACCGCCCTCGTCGGCTAGTAGGCGAGGAGGTCGCCCGCTTCCGCACCTCTCCCGCTTTGGCCTCCCGCGTCCGCACCCCCTCCCCGATTGCTATAAAAGGGGGGCTTCTTCCCCCCGTTCTCACCCCCCTCCACTCCACCCCGAGCACTACACCCCACCCCCTAGCCCGATCAGTAGAAGAGGAGAAGGAATAGAAGAGGAGTCGGGAGGAAGAAAAGAGGAGGAAGGAGGAGGAAGGGAGGAAGGAGAAGAAGGGAAATGAAGAAGGAGACCGGGGGGCAGGCCGGCGCGCCTCCTCCGCCCCCACGCCGGAGATTCGCCGGCGAGCTGAAGCCAGCAAGGAACAGGAGGAGCTGACGTCGTCCGCCCGTCTACCCCACCATCTACGTCGAGCCGACGCCCTGCGCCGCCCGTGACCCCAGAAACGGGTTGCCCTCGTCGAGCCGCACCTCCGCCGCCCATCTGCGCCGCCCTAAGTCACCGAAACGCCGCCCTCGGTGAGCCCAACCTTCCCTCTCCGCCACGAAGCGCTCCAGTTTTCCGCGTCGCATGCCTCTGTTTTGGGGGAAAATGGGCTCCCCTATCCGCGCCGCGCCTCCCCTCCACTCGCCGCAGGCCGCCGGCCACCGGAGGCCCTCCGGCGAGGTCCGCCCCGCCCCCTGGTCGCCATGGGAGGCTACTCCCGTTCCTGCCCTAGCGGGAGGAAGAAGAAGCCCCCTGCCCATTCGATCACACTTGATCCAACGGCCAGAAAAGGCTCGTACCTCTTCGTTTAAAAACAAAGAAACACACACACCCACCGGACTGCGCTCGGGCTCGGCCCACAACAAGAAAGAGCGCATGGGCGCGGGATAGCCCGAACTGGTGATGCCCCACAGGTGTAAGGGATCGAGATAGTCTTCGCGGGTAAGTTAACCCAATTTATTGATTCGACACACGGGGAGCCAAAGAGTATTTATAAGCTTTGACAGTTGAGTTGTCAATTCAACCGCACCTGAAATATACTTGCTTGCAACGATAGATAAGTGGTAACGATAATATGATAGTGATAGTGGCAACAGCAAAAGTAACAACAAAAGTAACAACTAACGACCAGCAGGATTGAAAATACTGTAGGCTAGGGAGATGGATGGTTGGGCGCTGCATGGATGAGAGTGAACATATAATAGATTCCAACACGGGGCAAGGCACATAGAAAAGCAATGATCATCTAGGAAAATATCAAACATTAGGCATGTATCCCATAGGTAGTTGTGCGTGCAATAAGAACTTGCACAACATCTTTTGTCCTACCATCCCGCTACGAACAGGGCCAAAAGGAACTTATGGAGATTAAGGTGCTCTTGTCAAAGAGCACCGGAACAAAGCAATAAACTCAATGGATACAAGGAATCCTCAAATCATGGACCATCCCCTTTGTTGTCCCAAGCTGTCACCTTTGGGATCGCCGGTTCCGGACCATAATAGGTGCATACAACTCATAGATAGGATCTAGAACACAAATATATTCATGAAAACACATAGGGTTCAGATCTGAAAACATGGCACTCGGGCCCAAAGTGACAAGCATTAAGAACAACAAGTTGTAGCAAAGATGATAAACACCAAAGTAGATGATAGGGAACATGCCCCCAACAATCTGACGAACTATTACATGATTAAACTCATCCAATCCCTACCATCCCCTTTGCCTACAACAGGGAATTACTCACACATATGAAGAGAAGTCATGGAGGATGGATGGAGTGGTGATGGTGATGACGATGGCGACGATCTCCCCTCTCAGGAGGCCAAATCAGCCTCCAGATTAGCCCTCCCTAAGAAGAACAGAGGGTGGCGGCGGCTCCGCGACGGAAACTGGGAAAACGACTTCTGTCTGTAGGGCACCAGAGGAGGGGGGAGCTTCCCAGGCGGCCAGAGGGCGCGGCCCCACCCCTGGCCGCGCCAGGGGGGGCGCCTGGGGGCCCCAGAGCTCCCCTCTGGTCCCACTTCTGGCTCCTGGCTCCTTCGGGTGCGTGGATTTTTTGGGATTTTTCTAGGAATTTTCTGGGACGTCTAAAAATCCATTTTCCTGCGCACAAATAAACCATACAAGCAGCTCTGCTGAAAACAACGTTAGTCCGGGTTAGTTTCGTCCAAATCAGGCAAGAATGAGGGCAAAACAATAGCAAAAGTGTTTGGAAAAGTAGATACGTTTGAGACGTATCAACTCCCCCAAGCTTAGCATATTGCTTGTCCTCAAGCAATTCAGTTCAATGAACTGGAAGCGACAAAGAAAACTTTGACAAACTCTTTTGCTTCATTAGATGTATATAAGCATGTACTACGAACAGAGTGTAGCAGGTATTGAAACAATGCTATAAGGACAATGCACGAAGCAATTCTTCTTTCATGTGATCAATCACAAACAACTAAAAGTAAATAATAAGCTACTGAAAATCAAGACAGGATCACAATGCACATAGCATGAACATACTTGAGTGGCATTTCGCTAGCGTCCATGAGTGAAGCAAAACATAAATGCAGAAACTCCTCCGGAGTTTTAAAGGTGACTAGAACTCAGTATTTCAGACTAGCAATAACACAAGCATGCAGAAGACAATGTAATACTTTGGGACAATGCATGTTACACTAAGAATGACAATTATGCTCTCATAGTTGGTGCTTTGAAGAAAGAAGGGGAGACTCTCGGACCGTGGCTTTTGATGGCAAGGTTGAAAACCCGTGAAAGGAAGCAAAGACTAAAAATGTGCCAGAGCTCTTGGTTTTGGAAACAGAGATAAAACATTTTTGAGAAGTGCAACTTTCCAGTCAACGGTGAACGGTAAAGGTCTCTCAATATCTCCCATGCCAACCATATAAAATGCCTTTTTGCTTACACATATTCCCTTATCCATAAATCCTTCGATGGTCTATGGAACCTTTTATTTTTCCTTAAGGATGGAAGGAGGGTATCGTTCCACCTATCATAAGCAGCATTTGGTCCATTTCACTCAATCATCAAGTATGGGGGAGGTGTAACTCTCATATTTTTTTCTTTTTCTGTTTTGACTAGTTAAAACTTCCGTCAAAATATTTTTGGCATGAAAGATACTGATTTCCCCTCACCGTACCATGAGCTTGTACGGTTACAAAAAAAAGGGAAGCTTTTGAATAAATTTTGAGATGGCGCAAGAAAGTCTAAGTTAGGAGTGGCCGGTAAATACCACATATAGGTAGGTATGGTGAACTCAAATGGAACAACTGGGTTTGAAAAGGAGTTTGGAAGCACAAGCAGAAATCCGCTTGGTGCGAGCGAAGGCTAGCAAAAGACTGGGAAGCGACCAACTAGAGAGCAATAACTGTCATAATCATGTAGAGCGACAAAGCAACATTGAATCGGGCATGAAAGTGATATAACTATTCTGAAACAAAAAGATCATCAAGGCAAAAGTAGACTTATAGTCATAAGCATGTGTGAACATGTGCCAAGTCAATCCAAAAATTCTCCGAAGGGAAATACCACTTCAGTATGCCAAACCATGAACAATGCAATGCATGTAAATCATTTCAACAACACATTATGTACTCTAGCTATTTGAGACTAGCCACAAGGAAAGCATGAACACTGGGAAAGCATTGTAAACATAGCACTATGTCGCTACAAGCTGGTCTCTAGATCATAAGTACAGGCATATGTACAAAAGTAGAAACAAGAAGAGTTCATACCGGTTTTCCTTGTTGCTTCCCTTTCGTTGATCTTCGTCATTACTGACTTGTCACTTGCACGATCGGACGTGGGAAATATTATCAAATGCCATCACGGACTCGAGCTGAACTCTGAAAACAAAGCAAACTAAATAGAGTAAGGAAATCTTTTTGGGTTTTTTTGAAAAGTAAGAAAGAAAGAAGAACGGGCAAAAACTTCGAAAAGATCAAAGCGAATAAAATGGATAATACAATGGAAAAGTGAGAAGGGCACGTACTCCCCCAAGCTTAGGCTTTTGGCCTAAGTTGGTAGTAGCTAATGTCCCCAGGAGCCTCCTGCTCCAGGGTAGTACGGGTGACTCCAAGGGTCGTATGAGGCTTCCGGTGCGTACACCGAAGTCCTCGGATCCTCGCACGAAGAAGGATCTGCGCTCCAAGCAGAGGAAGACCCTTCACCAAACTGGGTGACGGTATCTCCCTGGAAAGGTGGGAACTCACCATGCTCCTCCTCGTCGGGCACAACCCCCTCCATGGGGTTATGAAACTGACGCTGGACCACGAACTCATCGAACTGGATAACATCAAAGGACCATCCGTTCCTGCAAGAAAAATCAAACAAAAGAGGTGCAGGTAGACGGATCTTGTGTTCCGTGGTGGCTCCGAAACGCAAGATATAATCAAGGTTACCAAACTCGGAAGTCATGGTAACAAACTTATGCCTTTTCATAGCAGCAAGGTCAAAACTTAAATAAGTAAAAGGCTTATCATCGGGGTGTGGGGTGCCATTAAGAGACTCTAGGATAAGTGTGGCGTAAACGCCACCAAATAAGTCTCCCTTGTTACCGTTCATAGACGGGCGTCGAGAAATTAAGGCACCCACATTATAATCAAACCTCCCTGAAAGGGCGGTTGCCAGGATAGCAATATCCGGCGCAGATATGTTGCTCGTGTTGTCACGAGCTAACACCCCTCTAGAAATATATATAATACGCAAAATACCTGAGGTGTGGGAATAAGATGCTGGAGATCTTTGACCGATGAATATCCCTTGTATCCATGCTACAGAGAGAGTTGAAGACGGTTCTCAGCTCGGAGGGCTGAGAGCTCATCTTCGCCGTCAGTCCAACATTCGACACACCAATTATTTCACAAAACTTTTCCAAAGGCATGGTCAAAAGATCATTGTAAATTTTAAACTCAACAGAACCAGCATCAAGGTTATATCTAAAACTGTTAATGAAACAGGAGGTGAGTTTTTGATACTGAGTACCACGGCATGTTGCGAGCCGCGTCAGACCTGCATTAGCACAAAGATTATAGAACTCCTCCTTAATTCCTGCAGCTTCAAGGAATTCATCGCACGGGAAAGTCATTGCACGTGCTGGATTTGTGTCCTCAAACAACTCTAAGGGAACATGATCTTCGTTGTAGCTCACCCTAGCAGTCGAGGGTGAAGCTGCAGCTCTTGTAACTCGATCGGAGCGCTCGGGCCTTTTCTTCCCAAGCCACCCCTTTGCTCTTCCTAGCAAACTCATTTCTGAATTTTTTGACAAATTACAAAAACAAGGATTTAAACAAAGTGAGTTAAGGCAAACTACTCAACTCACTTACCTAAGGCATAAACTTGCATCAAAACTTGGAAAATAAAATTCTACACAAGCATGCAAGTTCACATAAACAGCACCAAGAGCTACTAAATACTCACAAATGAAGTCACCAATCAAAAATCTAATTGGAGGGGTGAAGGAGTTACATACCAGGGAGTGTTTGCTCAAGATTTCGGCTTGAATGGTGGGCTGTAGAGAGAGATCGAAAATCGCCTCCAAGAACAGCAAGAACACAAGAACCAAATGCAGAACTCGTGTTTTTGGAGAGAGAAGAAGGAGGAGGAAGAAGACATACCTGGAAGTGGGGCCTGTGGGCCCCAGGCGCCTTGTGGGCGCGGCCAGGGGGTAGGCCGCGCCAGCTGGACGCCTGGGCCACTGGTGGCCCCCCTGGTCAGCCCCAGGTGCCTCTGGGTCACTCCCGGCATGAAATTTTTTATTTTTATTTTTCTGGAATTTTTCTGAAAACTTCACTGTTGAAAATTTCTTGGAGTTCAAAAAGCTGCAAAACTTTCTGAAAACTTAAAGCGGTGATTAGTATTGTGAAGCTTCAAAAACACAAAAAAACTTGGTACAGCAAAGAGAATGAAAGCCAAAGCAAATGAAAACATAACAAGCTTAACTTTTTACCTATATAAAACAAGCTTACTAGTAAGGTTGATCAAGTCTTACCAACAAACCGGCGATATACAGAACAAGAAGTCTCACCCCTTATGAAGTGATCATTGCACCTTTACTTTGATGGACATTGTCCCCACCATAATGGTTTTGTATTTGTGGTGCACATGTAATGGACAGTCCCATTCTCCAATCTTCACGGTCTCGATATTCTCTATAGAGTTAAGGCCATGCCTCTTGTCGATCTTCTTTGGAAAATACACCGTGTGTTCTTTATCATCAACATTGAAAGTGACCTTTCCTTTATTGCAATCAATGATAGCACCTGTGGTGTTAAGAAAAGGTCGACCAAGAATAATGGACATGCTCCCATCCTCGGGCATATCAAGCACAATAAAATCTGTAAGGATCAAATAGTTAGCAACTTCAACGGGTACATCCTCACAAATGCCTATTGGGACAGCTGTTGATTTGTCAGCCATCTAAAGGGAGATATCTGTAGGGATTAGTTTCTCTAAACAAAGCCTTTTGTAAAGAGAGAAAGGCATAACACTCACTCCTGCACCAAGATCACATAAAGCAGTTCTGACGTAATTATTCTTTATGGAGCAAGGAATGGTGGGTATACCTGGGTCACCGAGCTTCTTAGGAATCTTGCCACTGAAAGAGTAGTTAGCAAGCATAGTAGATATTGCCTCATTAGGAACTTTTCTTTTATTAGTAACAATATCTTTCATATATTTCGAATAGGGACGTAACTTAATAGCATCAGTCAGAGGAATTTTAAGAAAAAGAGGCTTCATCCATTCACAAAATTTATTATAATGCTCTTCTTCTTTGGATTTGAGGGACTTACCTGGAAAGGGCATGGGTTTCTGTATCCATGGTTCTCTTTCCTTCCCATGTCTTCTTGCGATGAAGTCTTCTTTAGAGTACCTCTTGCGTTTATCGGGTGCTTCTTCTTCTCTTACCTTGGGAGAATCATCCTTCTCTGCGTCCTTTTCTTTAGACTCGGCACCGTCTTCTGTTTCAGCATCGGAGGTAGATATGCTGTTAGGATCAACAGCTGGCTTTTCACTTGCAATAGAATCATCGGGATTGTCAGCCTCCTTGTGTTTCTTCTTCTTCTTTTTCTTCGGGGAGCTAACAGTCTCGTCTTCTTCTTGTACTTGAGAATCTTGCTCGATCCTCTTTGGATGCCCCTCAGGATAGAGTGGCTCCTGGGTGTGTGTTCCACCCCTAGTTTTAATCCATAAGCTTGTATGTCCTCTACCAAGGGAGGGTGAGTAGTAGGCTCACACAACTTCTCAATAGGCGGTAAATTCTTCACATCTTCGGCTTTAATACCTTTCTCCTTTATAGACTTCTTTGTTTCTTGCATATCTTCGGGGTTCAGAACAAGCATGCTCCTCTTTTTTGGTGGTAGAAGTGGCTCAGGAACGGACCAATCTTCATGGTTCTTGGCGATTTTGCACATTAATTCTTCTGCAACGTCCGGCGTTCTTTCCCTGAAAACACAACTAGCACAACTATCCAGATAGGATCTGGATTCATCGGTTAAACCAGCGTAAAATATATCAAGCAGTTTATTCTTGGGGACTCCATGTCCCGGCATAACCTTAAGTAAATCACAAAACCTCCCCCAAGCTTTAGGGAGGTGGTCATCCTGCAATTGTTTAAAGTTATAGATTCTTTGCAAAGCAGCATGTTGCAGATGAGCTGGGAAATACTTATCAACAAAAAATTTGACTAAGTCTGGAGGACTTTTAATGGAACCATAGGGTAGTGCATCGTACCATGATTTAGCGTCTTCCTTCAAAGAAAATGGGAAAAGCTTGGCCACATAGAAGTTTCGTATCTTCTCATCAATAGTGAATAGGTTGCTTAACTCAGCGAGTTTGGTCAAGTGTGCTATAGCATCATCATTTTCTCTTCCATAAAAGGGGTCAGCCTCGACTGTAGATATAAGTGAAAGATCAACAGAGAAATCATAATCAGGATCAGTGATGCATATAGGAGATGTGGAAAATTGAGGATCAGGAATAACTTTGTTCTTCATGGAGTGCTTTTTGAGCAACTCCTTAACAGCACCAGGGTCAGAGTCGACACACTCTCTGAGTTCCGTGCAAAAATCATCATCAAGAGTAACATAATCATCATCAAGGATTCTCTCCTTGAGTTCATCTAAGCTCGGGTAACCAAAGGTTTTGCAGGTAGGAATATAGGTAGCAGGGGTTTCGGTCTTGGATTTTGCTGCAGCCTTAGAAGTCTGAGTTTCAATATAGTGACCAAGAAAAGTAGCATCATCAAGAGTAGTGGAAGCATCATCAAAAGTATCGGACATAGTGACAGACTCAATAGAAGCATCATGTAGTGGTGGTGAAGTAAACTTACTCATAACAACAGGTGAATCAAGTGTAGCACTAGTGTTCATAACAGTACCTTTTCTTGTACGGGACGGTAAGATCGGAACCTTGGGGTCTCCTTTCTTACCCATAGCGGATGATGTGCAACAGGCAGGATACTTCAAGTAGACATGTAAATATTGCTATGCTCCCCGGCAACGGCGCCAGAAAACGCTGCTTGATGCCCCACATGCGTAAGGGATCGAGATAGTCTTCGCGGGTAAGTTAACCCAATTTGTTGATTCGACACACGGGGAGCCAAAGAGTATTTATAAGCTTTGACAGTTGAGTTGTCAATTCAACCGCACCTGAAATATACTTGCTTGCAACGATAGATAAGTGGTAACGATAATATGATAGTGATAGTGGCAACAGCAAAAGTAACAACAAAAGTAACAAATAATGACCAGCAGGATTGAAAACACTGTAGGCTAGGGAGATGGATGGTTGGGCGCTGCATGGATGAGAGTGAACATATAATAGATTCCAACACGGGGCAAGGCACACAGAAAAGCAATGATCATCTAGGAAAATATCAAACATTAGGCATGTATCCCGTAGGTAGTTGTGCGTGCTTGCAATAAGAACTTGCACAACATCTTTTGTCCTACCATCCCGCTACGAACGGGGTCAAAAGGAACTTATGGAGATTAAGGTGCTCCTGTCAAAGAGCACCGGAACAAAGCAATAAACTCAATGGATACAAGGAATCCTCAAATCATGGACCATACCCTTTGGTGTCCCAAGCTATCACCTTTGGGATCGCCGGTTCCGGGCCATAATAGGTGCATACAACTCATAGATAGGATCTAGAACACAAATATATTCATGAAAACACATAGGGTTCAGATATGAAAACATGGCACTCGGGCCCAAAGTGACAAGCATTAAGAACAACAAGTTGTAGCAAAGATGATAAACACCAAAGTAGATGATAGGCAACATGCCCCCAACAATCTGACAAACTATTACATGATTAAACTCATCCAATCCCTACCATCCCCTTTTCCTACAGCAGGGAATTACTCACACATATGACGGGAAGTCATGGAGGATGGATGGAGTGGTGATGGTGATGACGATGGCGACGATCTCCCCTCTCCGGAGGCCAAATCAGCCTCCAGATTAGCCCTCCCGAAGAAGAACAGAGGGTGGCGGCGGCTCCGCGACGGAAACTGGGAAAACGACTTTTGTTCTGGGGTTTTCTCGTCACGGGGATAAATAGGAGTCTCGGTAGGGAACCAGAGGAGGGGGGAGCTGCCCAGGCGGCCAGAGGGCGCGACCCCATCTCTGGTCGCGCCAGGGGGGCGCCTGGGGCCCCCAGAGCTCCCCTCTAGTCCCACTTCTGGCTCCTGGCTCCTTTGGGTGCGTGGATTTTCTGGGAATTTTCTGGGAATTTTCCGGGACGTCTAAAAATCCATTTTCCTGCGCAAAAAATAAACCATACAGGCAGCTCTGCTGAAAACAGCGTTAGTCCGGGTTAGTTTCGTCCAAATCATGCAAGAATGAGGGCAAAACAATAGCAAAAGTGTTTGGAAAAGTAGATACGTTTGAGACGTATCAGCCGGCCTGCTGAGAATTTTTATTTTATTTATTTTAGCTGCAGAACTTAAATAGTATTAGAAAAATAACCGTAGCTCAGAAAAATATGAAATAAATTTTGTGATGTTCATAGAATTATGCTTTATTTTTCTGCATGTGTAGAATATTGTTTTGCTTAGATAGAATTGTGTCTCTTTATTATTATTTCTATTGCTAGTTTAATTTCTATAGAATTTATGTTAGTATTATTAACTTATTAGATTATTATTAAATTAGCTGCTGGTTAGTAGCAATTTTGTTATGCATTTAGTTAATAAAAATAAAATAAATTTAAAAGTTGTTAGTGATTAAAATAGGTTAAAAACATTGCTTTTAGTTAAAGTTGTTTTATTTAATATTGATGTTAATAAATCCACCAAAATTATCCTATTGCCTTGTTATAAATTTTAACCTTGTTGAGGTGATATAAGATTTAAATCTTAACAAATATAAAACTCTGAGAAATTGTTTTGTCCTTTGTTGCTTGTGATTTTGTTTGAACAATTGAGTGTTGTGTGCATTGCTTGCTCTTGCCCCGTTGTAATGGTGGATTTCATTTTCGCAACGTGTAGAAGATACGCCTTACGCTGCAGGTGAAGACTCCTCTCAAGCCGTCGAAGAAGCCGACCCAGGGTACATCGCCGAGGAAGACAAGCCACCATCAAAACTCAAAACCCCGCATTACCCGTTTTACTTTTCTTGTATCACTTATATTGTATCATGCTAGTATTATATTCATATGGTTTGGGATTGTATTAGTTGTATTAGGAAAATAATACACCCCCCCATAGCATACCTATTTGGGAAAAGAAAGTAGAACCCCGGTGATCCCGACACTCCGTCGAGACCATCACTCAACTCTAGCATTATCATTACATAACAACTCGGATAGTCATACTTCACCGGATATTGTACGGCATACACCTAAGAAGGTGGTATGGCCGGTATTTTGGAACATCATCAGACATGGACAAAGTCTGGAGGGACTCTCTATAAGTGCCGCCAAAACCTAGCCTTACAGTATAACCACTATACTCTGGTATGGGATAGGGCTAGTTGGAAGCTTGCATACCTTAGTACGGGGATCTTCTAACTACGTAATACATAGAAGCCTGTAAGCCTACCGATGCGTCGGAGGTGAGGTCGCTGCCGAGGCAGCGGTGGCACGGAACTTTGTCGCACCTCTACTATGGTGAAGGCATGTGTCCAAGAGGAGCATGACCTTGCACACGGACAGTTTAGGATGTGGGCATCCAGTAGATCACCTGTACTAGAGTAGGCAAGGGGAAGACTATGGTCGATTATCCGAGACCCTCATACTGAGGTATGATGATCCGTGAGGACACACGGCAGATGTATCGAATGTGGTGGGTAAAGTGTACAACCTCTGCAGAGTGAAAACTATTCGAGTAGCCGGACTCCACGGTCATGGACAACTAGTGAGGCCACACTTTGTGGGGAATATATGAGAAAGTCCGGTACTGAGTTTATGGTTCGCGATGATGATGTTGATATTGTTGGAAAGGGTTGTACTTGACTTATCCAAATTCATTGTGGGAAATAAAATTTGCCAATTTTAAAACTTTGCCAACTTAATAATAATCTTGAGTAGATAGGAAATCCCTACGAAAAACTCCACCATATAGCCATCCCATTATTTTCGTATGCAAAACTTTGTTTCTTTCTTTAGGTGGTTTGCGAGTACTTTGTATGTACTCACGGCTTTGTCCCTGGTTATTCCATCGGCCAGGCTTGGAGGAGAAGGTATACGACGATGATGCTATCGGCGATTACTAGGACGTGATATGCTCTGATCTACCCTGTGGATTGTGTCGCCACTACCTTTGATGCTTTTGCTTTTTCCGCTTCCATTTGAGCCCGATTAGGCAATGTAAGACTATTTTATTTGTACGACTTGTATTTGGTATTGTATGAACATGTGATCTGATGTATCCATTGTCGAGTTCTGCGTCATGCGACAATGATCATGGGAGCATGGCAGTATGCACAGCTGGCCGCTTCAGACATATAGTCCGCGGTGCCCACACCGTCCCCGTACGACCGGCCCGGCCATGCTCCCCCAGGAATTTTGCCTCCTCCTCATCCTCTTCCACGACGCAATGTGACATCGACGTGGTCGTGTTGAGCACGCCGCTGAGAAGATTCGTGGTCTATGGCCTTGCCTTCTTACTCTTTCTCTACCACTACAAGAAGAAGGAGATGATGCACGCTGGCGGCATCAACGGATACGCCAATGGGACCTAGGCGGCCGCCCTCAGCGGAAAGGTGTCGGAGAAGGCGCCCAAGTGGTCGCCGCACGGCGGCTTGGTGGATGAGAACGGCCTCGATGGGCCCAAAGTCGATGACCTTGCCTATCAAGGTCGAGGCTTGGACAAACACGAGGACGCCGGTGGCTTGGATCCAGACGACCGACACGGGGCAATGGTCGCAGCCCATAGTCCGCACGTTGAGCTCTAGATCCGATGGAAGAGGTCGGAGATGTGCCAGGAAACTTGCAGGCATGACTCACGGGAATGATCGCGAGCTTAATCGGTCGGATCTGGAAGGAGAGGAGAGGACAGAGTGCCTTGCAGAGGCTGGATCCCTGGCAGAGAGAGGAGTCTGAAGTTGGTGCTTGCCTGATCTGGGAAAACCGTGAATGGGGCGCCGGGATGGGGATACTTGCAGCGGGGAGGTAGGTCACCTGCCATGGGATGGGGGCGCCGCCGGGGTCGGGGATGGCGGCACCGGTAGCTACAGATAGGTCGAGGCGGGGTGGAAGCGGCGGTAGCGACAGGTAGGAGGGGGTTGGGGTTTCTAAATAAGCTTATCTGAGAACTCTTAAGGGGGGGGTACCTATAGACGTTCTATTCTCATAATATATATATACAGACGTTCTATTCTCATAATATTATGAGAATAATATTCTCATAACACTTCTGAAATGCATGAGGGCACTGAAGGTACATCACTGCTAGCTTAAAAGAGCTGCAGCTCGGATACACTACAAGAAATATGCTCATACATGACATTCTCTAAGTGGTGGTGGATGAATTCGTCATAAATCTACGACGATTTTTTATAAGATGGTCGTAAACCATTTTAGGGGGGTGTCAAATCCCTATAAAATTACGACGATGTGAGTCAAGAACGTCATAATCTCATAAGATGAAATCATCATAGACTGATCCACACAGTTTACCATATTATTTTTAGTCGGTTACGACCAATTTAGCTGGTCATAACATTTACGATGATAATAATAACACCATAACCTGTCCTAATTATTCTTACATGTCACTCGTGGGGTCCATTCGATCCCCACCTCATCCATTTTTTGTATGTTCGTAGCTAGGTGTTTATTCTTGACAAACTTTTGGTGGATCTATGATGAAATAGATACTTCTTTTCCTAGAAATGTTTTTTGGTAAAAATAAAGAGAAAACTGTCTAGCACCTATAGTTTAAATTTGACCCAGTTCGAACTAAATTGGTGAAATTTTGTCTTTTCTATAAGTGTCATATGAAAAACATTTTATATGCAACTATTTGGTCAATTATACTTAAAATATGGTCTAATATCGTTGTAAAATGGTTTGGTATAATTTTTCAACAAATATTTGGTAGGTTCTTCATAAAAAATAGCCAATAGTGTTCACCAATAAAACTTAGCATTAATTAAAAATCTACTAAATCAATTATTGCTTTTGAAATTAAATATTATTTAAATAAATAAAAAGCCTCTATAGAAAAAAGAATTTAAATAAATAAAAAATATTTCTGAGATTTAAATTTGAATTTTAAATTTAAATTTAAACTAAAAATAGAAAATAAAACATTTTAGAATTTTTACATTTTGGAAAACTTGATTCCATAATATTTGCTGCGAAAATAGAAAACTCCTCTTGGTACTATTGTTTGGCATGGTAAAAGCACAGTATGCCAAATATGCGTTAAAAAATCATTTATAAGAGACATTTTGCACTAAATATTACTGTATATACTGTATTAGAAGGAATGGCAATTCTATGCCCGGGTGCATCGGCACCCGGGGAGACTAATTTTTTTTATTAAATATGAAAAAAGCTCAAAAATTTACACAAAATTGTGGTGGAAGATTCTTAGGTGCGAGATGTTTTTGTAAATTTTGGATAAGTTCGGACATCTGGAGAGTGCGCGGCAAAAAAGACAAATTTGCAGTTTCTTTGAACGACACTATTCATGCACTATTTCGGGATGAATTTGTCTTTTTTGCCGCGAGCTCCCTAAATGTCCAAAAAATCTCAAATTTTACACGAACATCTACCCCTAAGCCTTTTTCACCATAATAAAATTTGGAATTTTTTGAACTGGTTTTGTATATTTTTTCGAGGATCTCTTATGCAGGAGCATATGAGCCTGGGCTCATCTTTGAATATCTCGTATTAGAAGTCCATTCCACTTACTCACTACAGATGGGTAGTGAATATATTTCAGTGCATTTTTCCTGCCCACTTTCCCTCCCTATGATTTTGGACCCACCAAGAGCCCAACGCCCCAACCTTATCCGTATCCCCACTGCACTCTCTCCACACAAGTACACAACGCAACCCTCCCCTAAAAAAACACAACGTAACCCTAACCCTCACCCTCTCCCTGCCGCCCCTCGGGCACCGCGACCACCTACCACCTCTTCGATCCCGAGATGGACGTCCTTCGTCGAGGGACTGGCCACCACGGCCACTCTTCTCTTGCCCCCACCTCGTCGCCGTAGGGCGCCGACCCCAGGCGCACCGATGCTCCATCGAGGGGTTGGTAGGAACCCAAAGACGGGCGACCTCCTCACATTCTTGGATATATGAATCGACGATGGGGACCAGATCCATGACCTCATCCCTTCCTCGCATTCGTTCGCGTCGACACCGCAACCTCAACTTGGCTGGCTGCCCCTCCACGGCTTCATCTCCTTCCATGCTTGCCCCGCAGCGCCTCTGACGGTCGTGCCCCCGTTCCGAGCACTTGACGCCAAGCTCCCCCTCAGATCATCTACCGGCGGCCGCTTCTCCAGGATGGCCCTTCCCCTCCTTCCTCGCCCGGATCCACGCTCTCCTCCTCACCTCACCTTCTATTCACATCTGTCCTTTTGCTGTAGTTCACCATGGCGCAGTGATGATGTCGGCGACAAGAGGGCGCCGACCTTTACCTTCTCGAGGTAGAGGGCGAGGGGCACACCTAGCCACTAGCCCTGCTCTGCTCGAGTAGGAGGAGCAGGTGGTGTCAGCTCCTCTGCTCCAAGGGTGACCAAGAGGTCCTACCCAAGCTCAAGCATGGACCATATAATGTAAGTCCCCTCCCCCTATTCTAATACAGATTTTATGCATATGGAATTTTAGCACATCTGAACCCATTGTATTAGAAAGGATAAGCTCATGCTGGAAATACAAAATTTCTTGTCCAGATTCGTGCATCCCCATGTGTTGATATTATATAGCTTTTGCAATCTTTTCCATTAAGCTTCTGGAGATGGTTCTACTTAGATTTCTATAAGGAACAATTTACACAATATATAGTTTCGGAAAATGGAATACCATTATCATCATTTGAGGTCATCTTGCATCGTCAAATACTCTATGCTGCTATCTTGTATTGTATAAATGTGCCAGATAGACTCAATTTGAGGTCATAATTTACACAAGACACACTTATATATGGCTAACTGTGTTGTTGTCTTGTATTTTGATATTTTTTGCAAGCCATTTTTAGCAATGTTACTTCTTATAGTACATTACTTCGTCTCAAGTGTATTTACTTGCAGGTTCATGCTCAAACAAATGATGTGATTCTGAGCCTACCTTGCCAGACATCCGTCGTCTACCTACTTCCAGAGGAAATCCAAGGCCTCTCCATGATTCCTTCGATCCTTTCCGCTGGCTCACTCATATCTTGCAGCATAGCTCAAGGAAAGGTACAAAGTACCAACATATCATCCTTCCTTCCCTTAACTTGTATATGCTCCGCTTTGTATATATCTATTTTGTACTAGCGCCAATACAAGCGGCGATATGCCGCGTCCTTGAGTGGATGCACCTGCACTTTTTGTTGTTGATTTGGTTAACGATATGAAATGGACATACGATATGTTAATTCAAGAAGCAAAGATTGCTTTATATGACTACAACTTGTTTGTAATTTCAATGTATATATCTGTTGTGTTAGATCAATGCAGATATGCCAGCATAGAATGTTTGGGTGTATGTGATACGTCCCAAACGTATCTATAATTTATGTTTGTTCCATGCACTTTTATGTCACATTACTACATGGTTTGCTAGACTTTTATATCATTTTTCGCATATTTGGACTAACCTACTAACTCAGTGCACCCAGTGCCAGTTTCTGTCTGCTGATGTCTTTAGTTGTAGTGATTTTTCCCCAATTTAAATTGCTCCAAAAATTCATGAAAACAACCTTTCTCAGCTTGAGATTTGGCGCATACTTCGCCGGTGCATCCAAACCCTTGGCACGATACGCTTGATACACGAGATAATACTCGCCCCTCGTTGGTTACCCCAAGTGGAAGGTGAGATTTAGCGTAGCGGCAAATTTCCCTTAGCGAAGATGCTAAGGTTTTAGATTGTCTCCCGTAGGAATCCAAGATCGACAAGTAGGTGGTGAAGTGAACAATGGCGCCGTTTACAACCAAGGTTGCTAACTTCACCTGGACCTGCACACACAACAGATAGCTTTGCTCCCAACGAGTATAGAGGAGTTGTCAATTCCTCCGGCCTTGTTGTTTACAAAGGATAAAACGCACACGATAATAATGATAGTGATAGTTACAGAAAAGTAAATACTGAGAGTAAATTGAAGGTGTAACTAGTATTGGAAATATGGAACGGGGTCCTATTATGTTCACTAGTGATGTCTCTCTCCCAAAAGACGATAAAATAGCCATGCGAGGTAAACAAATTACAGCTGGGCAATTGACAGGATTATGTGCGCAAACCAATGCTAATTATGCTATAAAGAAAGGAAGAGGCTCAAAAGCATGGGCGGTACGCCATGACAGCATGCTCCCTCAACCCGACACAAGACAAACATGCATTCGCCAAGATCATATGGCGCTAAGAGTCTCAGGTGCTCCCTCACCTCAAGAGCCGAAACGGCATTCGAGTGACCACTCGCGAAGAACCCCTCGCCGGAGCACTCGAAACAAGCCCCGCGGGTGAATAAGTGAACAGCTCGCTTGATGTTTTGTTCCAAGCGGGTGCAATATTATTAGGCTCGGCGCCTCAAAAATACACATTCCTGGAACACGACACACTGTGCCCAGATGCCACGCAAGATTAGCGTGTAGGTAAGACCCCGATGCGAAGTTCGGCCGGGCTGGGACTTGCCGAAGAGCGATTTCACTCCCAACCTTTTCCATGCGCTGCGCATGATAGAAAAAGCCGGGCGGACGCTCCTGAGGCTATGCACATTACTGGTGGCAAATGAACACCGTAAGACCTGAAGCGGCAGGACTTTTGCTCGACACCAGTGTTCCAAGCCCACGTCGATGGACGTGGGTTTGATTGGGCTACTGCGGTATTTGCCACTAGCGCAATTCACCAAGGCTCGACCAGTCGACTCCTTGGGCCCTTTCAGCTTAGCATCCCTTGAAACAGGTTTTGTCATGGCCACCAGACTGCCAGCGACCCGCGGTTGTACTGCGCATACAAACGACCGACAAATGGATGTACTCGAGTCCCTGCGCAACTCTTCGAGTCCCCCGGGCACTCGGGGGCTACTGACGAGGGGGTGACCCCACGACTCCTACAGACAGGCCTACCCGGTGTCCCTGAAGATAGAAGGCCCATGAAGACCCGCCTGGACCCTCCTTGGCCCGCTAATTGGCACCGACGTAGGAGTCTGCGACTCACAAGGAAGGTGCGAAGACCTGTCATACGGACCAAGCTAGGGTTAGGAAAGCTTACCTGTAAACGTAGATGAACTCCCCGAGACCTAGCCAAGTATATAAGGGCTAGGAGGGACGACGCCAAAGGCATCCAATATCATCTGTAACCTTAGCCTTGAGCGCTCCAGCCTTGGCATCCACTGTAATCGCATCTCCCTCATCAATAATATCGAGCAGGAACATGTCCTCATGTTTGCCGACGAGCTATCGTCCAACCTATGCCTCTCATGACTAACCCAGGGTCCCGGACCATGGGATTTGCCGGGGTTGATCCCCTTCACTCCCTCTGGCAGGGTGCCGGGAAGAGGTCTTCTGGTGCTCCCGATCTTGGAAACGCGGCGGCGGCGGAACAAAGGAGAGATCACGAAAAAGGGTTCCGTCCCCGAGGGTTTCTCGTCACGGGGAATAAATAGGCGAAAGGGGGCAGCCAGAGGTGGGCCAGGGGCTCCAGGCACCCCCCTGGCACGGCCAGGGGTGGGGCCGCGCCCTCTAGCCGCCTGGGCCCCCCTGGCCCCCTCGGCCCCCACTTTGGCTCTTCTGGAAGGTTCCCGTACGCTGATTTTTCCTATATTTTTCCCGGAATTTTTCTAGCACTTGAAATAAGGGGGAAACCTGAAATAGAAAAACAGCATAAAACAGGAACTGGCACTGGGGTGCACTGAGTTAATAGGTTAGTCCAAATAAGATCAAAAGTGTATGGAAGTTCATCAATATCATAGCAATACCACACAAAAGAGGCATGGAGCAAGCAGGAATTATAGATACGTTTTGGACGTATCAACATCCCCAAGCTTAATTCCTGCTCGTCCTCGAGTAGGTAAATGATAACAAGCATAATTTCTGTGGTGACATGCTAACAACCATATAAGAACTATGAAAGTAAAGCAATCAAGGCATGTAATTCAATTCAAGTCATAACAGGCAAGAGTCTATATTTGGCATTGAAACAAGCAACATAAGAACATAAAGGTGCAAGAGATCTCGCTTTCCGTGACTCGAATGTCTCCAAATGGTGTTTGCGTGCTAGAAAGGGGATAAGGATATACGAGAAAAAGAATTTTTATGTTGAGAAATCAATCTAGTAAAGTTTCACACTTAGTCTTCTTTGGAATCTTATCTTGACTAATCCCCAGACCACTGGCCACGTACAAGTCAAAGTGATCCACTCCTTTTCGACATTTTGAGCACTCATGCAATGGATGAGCGTAAGAAAGAAAGTTAACACTTAGGATGGCAAAGAGAGAATATGGTGGAGGAGGAAGACAAAAAGGTGTGAAAGGCTCACATCAATGAGGACAATCATAGGCGAGAGAAAGCCAAATGATAGATATGATGTGAGGAGTAGGGATTTCCATGCAACGGATGCACATATGAGCTAAAAGCTCTCAAAAGGAACTAGTGGGGGTGCATCCAACTAGCTTGCTCAACAAGACCTAGAGCTAATTGGAGGAGGCTCATCATTGGAATATACAAGCCAAGTTCTATAGTGTGAAGGTCCCCACATAGCTATATGCATGAATGATAATCTCTATGGAGTACAAGATATAAGAGGGAGTACGAGTGTGGATCTCTCAAAAGGAATAGTAGTGTGCCCCTTCTCTCTTTTTATTTTCTTTTTCTCTTTTTTCTATTTTTTTGTATTTTTTGGTGGCCTGAATGGCTCTTTCTATTTCTCTCATTTGTCCTCTTTGGGATCTTTTAATTTGTCCTGTTTGGGATCTTTTAATTTGTCCTCTTTGGGATCTTTTCCTCACTTTAGGGGCAACACTCTATAAATTACAAGAAGTATAGAAGATCTTTCACACTTTACAAAGTACTCAAATCATAAAGAAGATGTAACTATCATGAAGTATGTAAATGTATGCCTCTGCCAGTGTAGCAGGATATGCAATGATACTAGCGCGTCATGTAGCAATGATTACGGCAAGGCCCAACTAGCATGCGGCTCATCGATCAAGAAAGTAGCATGTATGACATGAAGATCAAGTCATGAGAAGATGGATGTTGCATGGAAATGTATCTCGGAAAGGCTATGGAAATGCCTTGGTAGGTAGGTATGGTGGCTGTTTTGAGGATGGATATAAGGAGGTTTATGATGACAGAGTGTATCGTGCCAAGGGTTTGGATGTACCGGCGAAGGTGGATTCCAACTCTCGGAGTGAGAAGGAGGCAATGCACGACACAGAAGAGGCTAGAAAAATATGGGAAGGTGGAAGTGTCAACTTTCGAATACTCACATTAGTCCGAAGAACTCATGCACTTATTATCGGTAACTCTCAGTCTAATAAGGAGGTTTCACAAAGAGACAAGTACCCCGAGGAGGAGTGTATGGGGGTTTGGTTATCCTTGCGCATCCTCGAATCATGGTACGTGAGTGTACTCTAATATTCGACCCCTCAGAAGAGTAGTGATCCATCTAGTAGCTAGAGTTCTCAAATAATTTGTAGGTTTTTGAAAATAAACACGGATTTCCCAAAATACGACATCTATCACTAATAGGCTAAAGCTCTTGACACCAAAAGTCCAAACATTACTCAAAACAATACCTCAAAACTATTGCAAGTTACTACTACAAAAATAATAGCAACCTCAATTACCTACTTCAAGTCAAGACACAAAACTCAGTGCAACAGGCAAACTCTCTAAACAAGATAAACATGGAAACTCAAGAGAGTTCCAGCAACAAACTAAACAAAAGCTCTTTGAAAAGATAAACATGAAAACTAAGAGCTAAACATGACAGTAGCTACGAAAAAGGTCAAGAACACACACAAAAAAGATAAGCATGAAAAATCCTTTGTTGTGTTCTAGATTTTGGAAGTGGAGTGTGTCTCTCTCCCACAAAGAAAGCTGGGTTCTAACTTGTTATGAACAGAAAGAAAAGCTAAAGAAAACTAAAAATAAAACCTAAGAGCGAGACGCTCCAAGAATAGCACATAATGCATGAAGTGATAAAAATATAGTGAAACGAGAGACGAACTGATAATTGTTGATGGAGAAGGGGATGCGCGGGGGCATACCCAAGCTTAGACGCTTGAGTCTCCTTGAATATTTCTTGGGGATGCATGGGGGCATCCCCAAGCTTGAGCGCCTGACACTCCTGAATCTTCTTTCATCATCTTTCCTCGCACACTTGAAAACTCCCTTCATACATAACTCATCATAATCTGATTAGCGAGGTTAGTACCCATAATAAACTATATTTTTCTCTACTTGAAATAAGAATAATCTTCAAGATATACTGTTTCTCAAGATTTCCAAAAAGTTTTTGCAAAGAAAAAGCAAGCTTAAGATTTGCAAAACGAAGAAAAGGAAAAACAAGAAAGAATCTGTGAAAAACAGACCAGCAGGTAGTAAAGAATTTTTTAGGGATACTTCTGCAACTCAAATAAAAAAACTCAGAACATACGAAAGTTTCGTAATTGTATAGAGCATGCTGTGTAAAACATTCAGCTCAAAAAGATGAACTGGGATTTTTCACTGATTTTTCCAGTCACGAGGACAGAATCTGTTTTCTAGACATCATGTCACAACTTTCACTTCCCTTATCGTATGAGGCTATAAAAGGCACAAAGCTTGGAAAGTAAAGATACAATGATGCTGATACATTAGTAAAAATCATTAAGACCACTAAAAACAGAAGTAAAACAAAAAGGAAATCATAAATTCGTTGCGGGCTGCCTCTCGAAAGCGCTTCTTTAAAGCCATTAGCTAGGCTTAAAGATTATAGAAGATGCTCTCACAAGAATAAGAATTTTGAAGCAAAAGAGAGCATCAAGAAGAAAATATGAAACACATTTAAGCCTAACCCACTTCCTATGCATAGGCATATTGTAAGAAAATAAATCAAAGAAGCACAAAGTGACATGCATAGGAAGGTCGAAAAATAACAACTTCAAAACTTTCAACATGAAGAGAGGTGTTTTAGTAATATGGAAGTTTCTACAACCAAACTTCCCTCTCTCGAAATAATTTTCAGTAGTATCATGAATAACATCAAGAATATAACTATCACATAAATCAGGTTGTTCATGACCTACAAGCAAACGTGTATAGTTTTCAACACGGTCTTTAGGAACATAAGATAAATGCAACCCATCACATTGAGCCTTAATAAGAGCATAATTCCCCGGAATATGATTTGGAGATTTCAAAAGGATAATAGGACAATCAAGTGTGGGTGAAATAGAAAAAATTTCATGCTTAACATGAGGAACTATAGAAAGTTCATCTCCGTAAGCATCATCCATAGTGGCATCACGGCCATAAGCATAGAAGGCATCGCCTTCATCAAAAAGGGATATTTCAAAAGAATCCATAGGATCATAACACTCATATAAGGTAAGATTCAAAGAGTTACTCTCATTAGAAGGTAGACATCGATGGCTCCATTCTTCCTCCTTTTGTTCGTCACTCTCCTCCTCTTTTTCATCCAAGGAGCTTTCAGGTTCAGCAATTTCTTCTTCCATAGAGTTCTGCAAAACATTAGTCTCTTCCTTTGGGGGAGAGATTCTCTCAAGATGATAAGTAATAATCCCTCCGTTCCTAGATATAAGGTGTATTAGTTTTTGAGAAAAAGTTCAAAATATAGGGTGTATTGCGTTGTAGCACTCATCTAGACAATCTTTTGGGAGATTTGGTCATGTTTTCTTATGTCTTGCAAACCCCTATATTTTCTCACGTCAATTAGCTAGGGTTAGTTCCGTTCGAACCTAGTGTAATTTTTTCTCAACATGTGTTCTTTAATTTCCGTTCCAAAAACTATACACCTTATATTTAGGAACGGAGGGAGTATAATAATTTGCATCATAATTTTCCAAAACAATAATTAAGTATAGCAAGACTCTCAGATTTGTAAGGGGCATCATCAATATTTTTAAGAAGAGAAGTAATTTCATAGGCACCCTTATAAGCAACAAATTCTTCTATTTGCTCTGCATCATCAAAATCATAATTTCTCTTAGCATAAGAAGCTAAGGTTTCATCATCATTGTACTCACATTGGAAAGCAAGGTGTTTGTGCCTCATAAAGCAACAAGATTCATCCCTGTAGAAAGATGCACAAGTTTCTAGCATAGTCATACAACTGGTGTATTTGTTTCCATAAGTGTTTCCCCTTTTGAGACAAGCGGTGTTCCTTGTACCACTTTTGTTGATCCTTGGTGAATCCTCCATGCCAATAAGATCTGGTTTCAAAGAAGTCAGACATTGATTGGCAAGTAAGGAACTAGACATACTAAATTTTTTTGGGGGTTTTGGTAAAAGACACTAAAGAAAAAACTGAAAGGTAAACAAACAAGACTAAAAAGCAAAGATAAAAGATAGTGTGCAACTCCCCTAACTTGAAGTGCGGAGTCCCCGGCAACGGCGCCAGAAATTTGCTTGATAAACGAGATAATAGTCGCCCCTCGTTGGTTACCCCAAGTGGAAGGTGAGATGTAGCGTAGCGGAAAATTTCCCTTAGCGAAGATGCTAAGGTTTTAGATTGTCTCCCATAGGACTCCAAGATCGACAAGTAGGTGGTGAAGTGAACAATGGTGCCGTTTACAACCTAGGTTGCTAACTTCACCTGGACCTGCACAAACAACAGCTAGCTTTGCTCCCAACGAGTACAGATGAGTTGTCAATTACTCCGGCCTTGTTGTTTACAAAGGATAAAACACACGGGATAATAATGATAGTGATAGCTACAGAAAAGTAAATACTGAAAGTAAATTGAAGGTGTAAACAGTATTGGAAATATGGAACGGGGTCCTATGATGTTCACTAGTGATGTCTCTCTCCCAAAAGACAATAAAATAGCCATGCGAGGTAAACAAATTACAGCTGGGCAATTGACAGGAATATGTGCGCAAACCAATGCTAATTATGCTATAAAGAAAGGAAGAGGCTCAAAAGCATGGGCGGTACGCCAAGACAAGTAGACCGAAATCCATCTGCATCTCCCTACTAATCATCCACCTTGAGATATCTATCCAGAACATCTCGCTGGTATTAAGTTGCGAATCCCACCCAAAGTGTAAACTCAAAGCAACAGACAACTGCATTAAAGAACTTTGCGTAAAGTAAACAATCCTTGCACCCGCAAGAACAAGCACCGTTGTTTTCCCCCTTGTGGCAACAACACATCCCCTAGACTCATGTTTCTGTCACTCAAGCTAGTCATCGGGGGCCATGAACCCACAATCATGCATAACGCTCCCTCTTGGAGTCACTACCTACTACTTGGCCAAAGCAATAAACAGCAACGGAGAACATGCAAGAACTACTCAAGAACATAAATATAAAAGAAGAGAATCAAATATACAACTCAATCACAATCTGAACATAATCTCATAATCCATCGGATCCCAGCAAACTCAGCATAGCAACAGCAGAAAGATTACATAAGTGCCTCGATCATGTAGGGCAGCTCACAAGGTCTAATCCATGAAGAACAAAGCGGGGAGGAGAACATCACATAGCTACTGATCATAGACCAATGGTACAAGGTGGACTACTCACGGTTCATCCGGGAAGCATCCATGGTGATGGAGAAGCTCCAGGAGGTGATTCCTCCCTCCGGTAGGGTGTCGGGAAGAGGTCTTCTGGTGCTCCCGATCTTGGAAGCGCGGCGGCAGCGGAACAGAGGAGAGATCGCGAAAAAGGGTTCCGTCCCCGAGGGTTTCTCGTCACGGGGAATAAATAGGCGAAAGGGGGCAGCCAGTGGTGGGACAGGGGCTCCAGGCGCCCCCCTGGCGTGGCCAGGGGTGGGGCCGCGCCCTCTGGCCACCTGGGCCCCCCTGCCCCCCTCGGCCCCCTCTTTGGCTCTTCTGGAAGGTTCCCGTACGCTGATTTTTCCTATATTTTTCCCGGAATTTTTTTGGCACTTTAAATAAGGGGGAAACGTGAGATAGAAAAATAGCAGAAAACAGGAACTGGCACTGGGGTGCACTGAGTTGATAGGTTAGTCCAAATATGATCAAAAGTGTATGGAAGTTCAACAATATCATAGCAATACCACACAAAAGAGGCATGGAGCAAGCAGAAATTACAGATACATTTTGGACGTATCAACGCTCTGTCACCATAACCTCCTTATATCTTCCTCAAAACAGCCACCATACCTACCTATCAAGGCATTTCCATAGCCTTTCGGAGATACATTTCCATGCAACATCGACCATCTTATGACTTGATCTTCATGTCATACATGCTTTTTCTTGATCGAGTAGCCATATGTTAGTTGGGCTTTGTCCTTATTATTGCTACATGATGCACTAGTATCATTGCATATCTTACTACACTGGCAGATGCATACATTTGCATACATCATGATAGTTTTCATTTTTCTTTATGTTGATTACTTCTTATAAAGTGTGAAGATCTTCTAAATTCTTGTAAAATATAGAGTGTTTCCATTAAGTGAGGAAAAGATCCCAAAGAGGACAAATTAAAAGATCCCAAAGAGGACAAATGAGAGATAAATAGAAAGAGCCAAAGAGGCCACACAAAAATACAAAAAAAGAAAAAGAAATAAAAAGAGAGAAGGGGGCAACACTACTATTCCTTTTGGAAAGATCCACACTCGTACTCCATTGCTATATTTGTACTCCATAGATATTATCATTTATGCATAACTAAGTGGGGACCCTTAAACTATAGAACTTGGCTTGCCTATTTCAAGGATGAGCCTCCTCAAATGAGCTCTAGGTATTCATGAGCAAGCAAGTTGGATGCACCCCCACTAGTTCCATTGGTGAGCTTACCTTAGCTCATATGTGCATCCGTTGAATGGAAATCCCTACTACTCACATCATATCTATCATTAGGCTTTCTCTGGCCTATGATTGTCCTCATTGATGTCAGCCTTTCACACCTTTTTTTCTTTCTTCCCCATCATTTCTCTCTTTTCCATCCTAAGTGCCAACGTATCTTGCTCGCGCTCATCCATTGCATGAGTGCTCAAAGTCGAAAGGGAGAGGATTAGTTTGACTTGTAAATATATATATATATATATATATTGGTTGAAAGCAAGCACCATTTGGAGACATTCGAGTCACGGACAGCGAGAGCTCTTGCACCTTTATGTTCATGCTTTGCTAGAATCATTACTAAGACTCTTTCTTGTTATTATCTTGACTTGAATTGCACATCTTACTTGCTTTACTTTGAAGTTCTTATATGTGTGTTAGCATGTCACGATAGAAATTATCTGTGTTATCATTTACCTACTCGAGGTCGAGCAGGAATTAAGCTTGGGGATGTTGATACGCCGCAAACGTATCTATAATTTCTCCCTGTTTCATGCACTTTTATGTGACATTGCTACATGTTTTGGTACACTTTATATCATTTTTCACATATTTTGACTAACCTACTAACTCAGTGCACCCAGTGCCAGTTTCTGTCTGCTAATGTCTTTAGTTGCGGTGATTTTCCCCAATTTAAATTGCTCAAAAAATTCCATAAAAATCAGAATAAAAATCAGCGTGACGGAAGCTTCCGGAACCCTGAAGGAGGGCCATGGGGCCCCCACCTGGCGCCCATGCGGCCAGGTGGCGTAGCCCCACCCCTGGCCGCACCACCAGGGCGCCTGGGAGCCCGATGTGGCCCCTGGCTCCCCTTTTGGCCTATATTACCTCTTCGTCCCAGAAACCCGCGAGGACAATCCCGCATCGCGAAATACCTCTGTGTTCCGCCGCCGCCGCGCTTCCAAGATCAGGAGCACTAGAAGACCTCTTCCCGGTACCCTGCCGGAGGGAGGATTGACCTCCGGGAGCTTCTCCACCACGATGGACGCTTCTCGAATGTGCCGTGAGTAGTCCCCCTTGGACCATGGGTCCATGACCAGTAGCTATGTGATGTCTTTGCTCTAATCTTCTTCTTCAATATTTAGTACTTGTGAGTTGCCCTACATTATCAAGGCACCTATGTAATTTTCTCGCTGTTGTATTGCTGTGTTTGTTGGGATCCGATGGATTATGAGATTATGTTCAGATCGTGATGAGTTATATATTTGGTTTACCTTTTATATTTTTCTCTTGAGTAATTCTTGCATGTTCTCCGTTGCTTTTTATTGCTTTGGCCAAGTAGTAGATAGTAACTCCAAGAGGGAGCGTTATGCATGATTTTGGGTTCATGCCCCCCGATGTCTAGCTTGAGTGACAGAGACATGAGACTAGGGGATGTGATATTGTCACCAGTGAGAAAACAACGGTGCTTGTAACCGCCGTTGCAAGGATTGTATAACTTACGCATAGATTATTAATGCAATTGTCTGTTGCTTTGAGTTTACACTTTGGGTGGGGCTCGCAACTTAATACCAGCGAGATGTTCTTGATAGATATTGTAACAGCCCACATGTAATAAGCCACCAAACACCATGTAATTTACTTCCTCTGTTGGACTTGTAACTTGGCATGGTCGATGTCTATGTCATTTCATGTGATGATTTAAATTGGCTTTGAGAGTGGAGTCATGTTGGGTTGTTTTCCTTTGCATCCAAAGTGGTTCAAGAAGGGCATTGATGGAATTTTCCTTGTTGCATGCTCACTCTTCTTGATCCCAATTTTGGCCTAGCCATTTCCTTTGCCTTTGCAAGGGTTTTGAAATCCTCAAGGTAATTTTGACTTCAACAAAAACAGAAGCTCTAGTTCAAAGTGATTTGAAATTCAAAATGAGCTCACACTTTTGTTGTGATAGAGGCGAAGGTGTCCCGATGTTTCGATGAGATGGTGTAGATCGATTATGGTGGAGACGACTTTCACGACCCGACTACGAACGTGCGAAGACGTTGCGCCTTAGCGATCGCTAAACCAACTCCGAGAGGTTATTGATCCCGCGGATGCACGATCAACCTGACCACGAAGGTCTAATTCCTACAAGCAATCGAAGAACAAGCAAGAACTAAGAATTGCAATCTGGATATTGCGAATATAAGATGAATGATTACAAAAGTTGGGGTTCCAATGAGGTCTTGGCCTGGTCGGATGACACAAACGAAGAGCTCGAAGTTGCGGCTATGGCTAACTTAAATCTAATTAAAACCCAAGTCTAAACGACGCCCTAAGGGCTGTATATATGGGGGAACAGAGGGGATTTTCGTGACCCCTTGGAGGTGGGGTCCGAAAACAACCCTAACTCGGTTTCCCCACACATACGGACTCTAAAAACTGCCTATAATGTGGTATTTCGAAATTACATGGGCCCAGCCCAATATTAAGGTGACGTAGCACCTATAATTGCTCTTGGACGAAAATAATGAAGTGGCATCTCGTGTATTCCGTCCAAGCCTTCATGCATGCCTTATGGTGGCTTCAACGTGCGAAAATCCCCACTGGAAGCTCCACTGTACTTTCCCCCGCGCGCACCTTCTTCTCCATTCTTGATCCCGCTCCAATGACCATCCTTCTTGTCCATGCTAGGTCCTTCATTCATAACCAAAACAAAAGTATCTAATTTAGGCAGCATCATATGTTCATGAACAATAGAAGGATTCGCAAGAAACGAAAGTACCTGATAATTTAGTTGACGTGCACGTGCTCTGGTAACTGGTCCAGTATGTGTAGTTGGTGAGGGTATGGGTGTAACATTAGTAGGGATGTCCTCATCATCCTCCCCTTCTTGAATTGAAGTCGTCCTCGACGGAAGCTCATCATCTTCTCCCAAATAAGGTTTCAAATCTGCAATGTTAAATGTGGGACTAACCCCAAAATCTGCAGGTAGCTCAAGTTTATATGCATTATCATTAATTTTCTGTAAAACCTTAAAGGGACCATCAGCTCGTGGCATTAACTTAGACTTGCGCAAATCAGGAAACCTATCTTTGCGTAGATGTAACCAAACAAGATCTCCTGGTTCAAAAACAACATGCTTTCGACCCCTATCACCAGCAAGCTTGTATCTAGCATTCATGCGCTCAATGTTTTCTTTAGTTAACTCATGCATTTTTAATATCAATTCAGCACGTTGCTTAGCATCAAAATTCACCTTCTCCGAAGATGGAAGAGGCAGCAAATCAATAGGTGCACGAGGTAAACAACCATAAACAATCTCAAAAGGGCACATTTTAGTGGTAGAATGCACTGAACGATTATAAGCAAATTCAATATGAGGTAAACATTCTTCCCACAGTTTCAAGTTACTTTTTAAAACAGCCCTAAGCATAGTAGACAATGTCCTATTGACCACTTCAGTTTGTCCATCAGTTTGGGGATGACATGTAGTACTAAAAAGTAGTTTAGTCCCCAACTTAGCCCATAAGCATCTCCAAAAATGGCTAAGAAACTTAGTATCACGATCCGAGACAATAGTATTGGGCACACCATGTAAACGAATAATCTCTCCAAAGAATAAATCAGCAACATTAGCAGCATCATCGCTTTTATGACATGGTATAAAATGTGCCATCTTAGAAAATCTATCCACGACAACAAATATGCTATCCCTCCCCTTCTTTGTTCGAGGCAAGCCTAAAACAAAGTCCATGGATATGTCCTCCCACGGAACACTAGGTACAGGTAAAGGCATGTATAAACCATGATGATTGAGTCGTGACTTAGCTTTTTGACATGTAGTGCAGCGAGCAAAAAAACGCTCAACATCCCGTCTCATCTTTGGCCAAAAGAAATGTGTAGCAAGTACGTCCTCCGTCTTTTTCACGCCAAAATGTCCCATTAATCCTCCTCCATGCGCCTCCTGCAACAACAAAAGACGAATAGAGCTAGCTGGAATGCATAGCTTGTTAGAACGGAACACAAATCCATCATTAAGCACAAACTTGTTCCATGTTCTACCCTCTCTACAATTCTGCAATACATCTTTAAATTCCGCATCATTTGCATATTGTTCTTTGATTGTCTCTAAACCGAATATCTTGAAGTCAAGTTGTGAAAGCATAGTATAACGACGAGACAAAGCATCAGCAATAATATTATCTTTCCCCTTCTTGTGTTTAATGACATAAGGGAAAGTCTCAATAAATTCAACCCACTTAGCATGTCTACGATTAAGTTTTGCTTGACTTCTTATGTGTTTCAAAGATTCATGATCAGAATGTATAACAAATTCTTTGGGCCATAAATAATGTTGCCAAGTTTCTAATGTCTGAACAAGAGCATATAATTCCTTATCATAAGTAGAATAGTTCAGACTAGGCCCACTCAATTTTTCAGTGCTGAAATCTCTCACAAAACGCCTATAGAATCCAGCGAGGCTAAGAAAACTCCTCACTTGTGTGACCGTTTTGGGCTGCGGCCAACTCTCAATCGCCTCGATCTTGGCTTTATCAACTTCAATACCCTGTGGAGTAACAACATAGCCAAGAAACGATACTCGGTCGGTGCAAAAGGTGCACTACCCAAGGTTACCAAATAAACGTGCATTACGTAGAGCAATAAAAACAGCACGTAAATGATCCAAATGTTCCTCCAAAGATTTGCTATAAATCAGTATATCATCAAAATAGACTACCACAAATCGTCCAATGAAAGCACGTAAAACCTCGTTCATTAATCTCATGAAAGTGCTAGGTGCATTAGTTAACCCAAAAGGCATGACTAACCACTCATATAATCCAAACTTAGTTTTAAAAGCCGTTTTCCATTCATCTCCTAATTTCATGCGAATTTGATGGTATCCACTACGCAAATCAACTTTGGAAAACATGGTAGAGCCACTTAATTCATCAAGCATATCATCTAACCTAGGAATAGGATGACGATAACGAATAGTAATATTATTAATGGCTCGACAATCAACACACATACGCCATGTTCCATCCTTTTTAGGCACTAATATAACAGGAACAGCACAAGGACTAAGGGACTCACGTATGTAACCTTTGTCGAGTAGCTCTTGTACTTGACGCTGAATCTCCTTCGTCTCCTCCGGATTGGTACGGTATGGCGCACGGTTGGGCAACGAAGCACCGGGAATTAAGTCAATCTGATGCTCAATCCCTCGAATAGGTGGTAATCCCGGTGGTACGTCTTGTGGAAAGACGTCAATAAACTCCTGCAAAAGGTCAGTGACAACAGGAGGCAAAGAAGGAGGCAATTCCTCAAATGAAAACAAAGCTTCTTTGCACACAAAAGCATAGCACACATATTGACTAACATCCAAATCTGAAATATCAACCTTAGTAGCAAGCAAAGTTGGACTAGTCAATTTAATTTCATTAGAAACAGCAGAAGAAGATTTGCTATTAGTCTTATGTTGTTGCTCAAATTCTTTGGCTGCTATCTCATTCTCACTCTTATTTTTCTCCTGTTTTGCTTTACTAGCTCTAGCAAGATCATCTTTCACAATTTGTTCAGGAGACATAGGAAGTAAAGCAATATTTTTATCCTGATGAACTAGAGTAAACTGATTTGTCCTACCATGGTGTACAACATTCCTATCAAATTGCCATGGTCTACCAAGTAAAAGAGAGCATGCTTGCATGGGTACCACATCACAATCAACATAATCAGCATATGCAGCAATGCTAAAGTGCACACGAACAGAACGCGTTACCTTAATCTTACCACTATTGTTAAACCACTGAATATAGTACGGATGGGGGTGTGGTCTTGTGGTGAGAGATAGCTTCTCCACCAACTCCAAGCTAGCCAAGTTGTTGCAACTCCCTCCGTCAATGATGATGCGAACCGAACGTTCTTTCACCACTCCCTTTGTGTGGAACAAATTATGCCTCTGGTTTTGCTCGGCCATCGTTACCTGCACACTTAATACACGTTGAGCAACCAAACTAGCATATTTATCTGCATCATCAGGAGTCATATACTCTATATCATGAGCATCATCATGGGCACCCTGTTCCTCATGAGCAATGAGAACTAGAGTCTCCTCATCATAGTCACTCGCTGACTCATACCCACCATCCGCCGTAATAGTCATCACACGCTTGGAGGGACAGTCTTTTGCGAAGTGACCTCCACCTTGGCACCTGCGACATTTAATATCACGATCTCGTGCTTGCCCTGTGGACGCCATGGAGGAAGAAGAACTCGCCGCTGGACCACTCTGTGCACCCTTGAATGGTGGCGCTGGCTGTTTTGGTGGCTCCCTGTAAGAATGAGCGGCTGAAGTAGATGGTGGCGCAGCAGGACGTGTGGATGTAGAAGCTCCACGCGATGTCCATGATGTATTTCGTCCTGCAGAAAAGTTAGGTCTCGTAGCGGCCTGTCGATCCTGCACTTCACGTTCAGCTTTACAAGCAAGATGAAACAAACGAGTGATAGTAGCAAAGTCCTTGTATTCTAGAATAGTTTGTATCTCCCTGTTTAAGCCACCCATAAAACGTGCAAGCATAGCTTCATTATCCTCTACTAGGCCACATCTAATCAATCCAGTTTGTAATTCTTGATAATATTCCTCTACAGAATTTTTTCCTTGTCTCAAACGCTGTAATTTTTGTAACAATTCACGTTGATAATAAGGAGGAACCCAGCGAGTACGCATAGCATCTTTTAAAGCAGCCCAAGTAGTTGGAATATTATTAGCATGCAATGTACAATGTTCAGACCACCAAATAGATGCAAAGCCCGTGAATTCACAAACAGCAGCAGGAACACGTCTATTCTCAGGATATTGTAAACATGTAAAACGTTGTTCAGTTTCTAACTCCCAAGTAAGATAAGCATCAGGAATATATCTACCCTCAAACGGCTTAAGATTCAATTTAAGTTTAGGCACATGTTCATCATCGCGTACCTGAGGGGGTGGTTGGTGTCGACCGTGGCGAATGTTGGGACGTGGACGTCCAGCTGGCTGCTCATAGGCCGCTTCCTGTTCCACCTCCTCCTCGTAATCACCCTCGTAGTTGTCGTCCTGGGCGACGTCAGAAGCAGCAGCAGCAGCAGCAGTAGCAGCAACTGCAGCAGTAGGAGGAGCACCAATACCAGCAGCTTGTCCTCGCGGAAATAGAATACGTCGTGCACGTGGTAGTGGCGGTGGCTGTGGCTGTGTTGAAGGTAGGCGTGCGATCAACTCAGTAAACTTGGCGTCGAGCTTGGTGTCGATCATTTTCTCCACGCCATCAATCGCCTCTGTAAATCTGGTCTCGATGTCCTGCACCTGTTGAGACATCATACGTGCAAATTTATCATGTAACTCCTTGTTTGTCATGTTCTCCCAATCGGGTGCATCCCGCGCCACTTCATCATGTGATCCTGGCATGGTTAGCAGAAATAGAAAACACACCGGAATATGATCCTACTGCTACTAATGGGATGGATGTGGGGTGGTGGAAAGCACAAATCCGTCAAGCTTTTCTTACGTTCTTACCGATTCTTACCTAGCAGCAGGTGGTGATGTACAACCAACGGGTCAAAACTCTCAGAGATGTGGTAGAGCGATGGCCAGGCGGTGTCAAAACGCACGATGTAGAATATATGTGGAGCTGTAGGAAGGCTGACAAGTATGGTAGGAAAAACTCAACAGTAATCAAAACAGAGATGCAAAGCTGAATAAACACTCAACGTCGGTACTGTGCTGATCCTAGGCTAGACCGTACTAGAGACGCGAGCCTAAAACACCAACGAAAGCACGGCGCGGCACGTAACAACTGTGAAGCACACTCTGAAAATTTTTTTTTCTCCCTTTTTTTTTTTTTTTTTGCTTTTTTTTTTTTTTTTTTTTGGAAATCACCCTCTTCTACGTACGACAAAAGATTGGTGAAATCCGACTCTAATCAACTCAAAACTATTCTGGCTACGGAGATATCAGGAACCGTACTGATGGTGGAACTCAAGTCGGACTCGTGAGACGTGGTGGTGTATATGGACTCTGCTTGGCGGAACGTGGTGGTGTATCTGGACTCGGATTGGCGGGACGTGGTAGGATGACTACTGGTGCGGCGGCGACGTGGCAAACTGTGATCAGAACTCGAAACTCTAAGGGAACTAGACGCTAAGATCAGCAACTCGACACAACGATGCAACCGCAAATTCAACAATGCAAACTACGGTAAAGAAAACTGGACAAAGGCTCGGACTGTTTTGGGACGTGATGATCTAACCCTAATTTTTTTTTGTTGGCTTTTTCGTGGACTGTAGGTATGAAGAACAGAACCAATCTAGACTACGAAAACTGGTAAATCTCACCGAGCAACCTGGAAATCTGATACCACTTGATAGAGGCGAAGGTGTCCCGATGTTTCGATGAGATGGTGTAGATCGATTATGGTGGAGACGACTTTCACGACCCGACTACGAACGTGCGAAGACGTTGCGCCTTAGCGATCGCTAAACCAACTCCGAGAGGTTATTGATCCCGCGGATGCACGATCAACCTGACCACGAAGGTCTAATTCCTGCAAGCAATCGAAGAACAAGCAAGAACTAAGAATTGCAATCTGGATATTGCGAATATAAGATGAATGATTACAAAAGTTGGGGTTCCAATGAGGTCTTGGCCTGGTCGGATGACACAAACGAAGAGCTCGAAGTTGCGGCTATGGCTAACTTAAATCTAATTAAAACCCAAGTCTAAACGACGCCCTAAGGGCTGTATATATGGGGGAACAGAGGGGATTTTCGTGACCCCTTGGAGGTGGGGTCCGAAAACAACCCTAACTCGGTTTCCCCACACATACGGACTCTAAAAACTGCCTATAATGTGGTATTTCGAAATTACATGGGCCCAGCCCAATATTAAGGTGACGTAGCACCTATAATTGCTCTTGGACGAAAATAATGAAGTGGCATCTCGTGTATTCCGTCCAAGCCTTCATGCATGCCTTATGGTGGCTTCAACGTGCGAAAATCCCCACTGGAAGCTCCACTGTACTTTCCCCCGCGCGCACCTTCTTCTCCATTCTTGATCCCGCTCCAATGACCATCCTTCTTGTCCATGCTAGGTCCTTCATTCATAACCAAAACAAAAGTATCTAATTTAGGCAGCATCATATGTTCATGAACAATAGAAGGATTCGCAAGAAACGAAAGTACCTGATAATTTAGTTGACGTGCACGTGCTCTAGTAACTGGTCCAGTATGTGTAGTTGGTGAGGGTATGGGTGTAACATTAGTAGGGATGTCCTCATCATGTTGTTGCCAAAAATACCCAAACCATTTTTAGAAATTGAGGAATAATACAAGGATAGTTTTACATATTTTTATGTGAATTTTACACTTGTATTTAATCCAGGAAAACCTGCATCTCATTTCTGTTTTTGTAAATAGAAAAGGGATCCAGCAGCCCCTTTTCTCTCTGCTGCTCCAAGTCCTGCTGGGGGCCCAGCCCAGCAACCGCAGCGCCGCAGCCCACCTGGGCGTCCGCCAGCGAAGCGTTACGCGGGAGGCACCCTGGTCGCCCGATCAAGATCCAAGGGAGGGTACTCATTGCCTTTCCACCGTGGAGAGGTCCCCTCCCCCTCTTCTCTCACACCGGCGGGCGGGCATCGACGTCGACGCCTGCCGACGTGGCTGGAGGCCGCCTCTCCATATAAGCCGCCCCCTAGAGCCGCAGGAGCCCCCTAGGGTTCCGTTCCTCCCATCGATTTTCCCCTTGCCGCCGCCGGGAGAGGTTTCCTCCCCTGCCCTTTTTGCGCTCTGTTCCGGTGAGGTTCCGAGCAATTCGCCGCCGTTCTGCCTCGATGTTTAGTCCCCGTCTGAGAGCGCGACCTCTAAACCCTTCTGTATCTGTCCCTTACAGGTTTTGGGCCGCGGGGTACTGGAATCGGGTCGTGCGTCGGGGAGCTCCGTAGAGGGATCTTCTTCCTCGTCGACGGCATCGCGTCGTCTTCCTTTCCGTGCACGCGAGCTCACCTCCAAGCCCCCCTAGGTGAGCCTCGAGTACCCTTGTTCTCCGCTGTGCTCACGTAGGCGTCGATAGCCGTAGAGGTGCGTCGCCGGCCGCCGTGCCACGGACCCCGGCCAGTCCGGTGATCACCGTGGCCCGGGTGATGCCGAGGAGTGTGCGTGCGCGCCCCCTGCTCGTCCAGAGCACGGTTATGACCGCAAGGAGGGAGCTTTTGCGTTTCTGTTCTCGAAGTCGCACCCGCGTCTGAAGAAGTGTAGTTTTCAGTGACGCCGCCGTCAGCTTCAGTCGACCGTGGCATCGCCGCAGTTGGTCTCGCGGCCAGTTGCGTTGTGCCGAGGTGTAGAAGGATGTCGCAGCAGCGTGTAGAGCAGCGAAGTCCGACCCGAGCTGCACGGTACGCGTCGTCGCCTTCGTCTGAACTTCGCCGGAGTGGTGTAGTTGCAGAAGCTGCAGAGCAGGCGTGTCGTCGCTCTGTTGCCGTGAGAATTCCGGCGAGTCCGGAGGGAGTGTTTGACCGTGGCTTGCGCCGTTCTGCAGAGGGCAGTGCCCCCTCCGTTCACCATGTCATGGCAGAGCCAACGGTGGCCGGAGGCAGATGCGAGCTTCGCCGGAGTTCGTGCTCGCGCCGGGTTTCAGAAAGGCGCTGCCTTTCTTCAGTTTGGGCGACAGAGGGCGAACACCTCACCTTGTGTGTGTTGGTGTTTCGTTCAGTAACGCTTCGTGGCGCAGTGGTAGCGAGCCGTGGAGAGAGCAGCGAGTCGCGGGTTCGAGTCCAGCCGACGCCCCCCATTTTTGATTTTGTTTCTGAGGCTGACGGCTGGGACCCGCTTGTCAGCGAGCCAGGCCGCGTGGGCTGATTCCAGTATGGGCCAGAGAGGTGGCATGGGCCGGATTCGCCCGAGAGCAGCCCATGGAGGCTGATTCATTTTTCTTTTTTTTGTTTCTTTTCTTTTTCTTTGATTTCTTTCTGTTTAAATTCAAATTTGAATTTGCCTCCAAATTCAAATCTGTTTTTGAACATCCTTTGCATTCATGGGCATGCCTTATATGATTTTGGGGTAGCTTGAGCTACTGACCAACATGGTGAGGTCCATTTTTGCATCTGACCCCTTCTAATAATTGAAGTGTGGCCATTTTGCAAATAAGCCCTCTTTTCTTTTCTTTGTTTTTTTTGTCAAGTGGATCAAAATTTTAAATTGCCCATGCCATATATGGTTTTTGGGTAGTTTTGCACAAGGAGTTGCATGGTGATGATGATTTCATCATCTGAACCTTTTTCAAAATTCATGCGGTGCAATTTTTCACTCAGCCCCCTGAACTTCAGTTGAATTTGCAACTGCCCTTGCAAATTCAAATGGAGACATGTCATATATGTTTTTGGGGTGCTTTTCTGCAAGGATTCCAACAGTGATGTTTTCATGAGGTTTTGTGCAACTCATGAAATCAAGGTGTGGTCACCTGATCCAGGAGCATCCAGATCTTCTGCTTGCAACATTTCAACCTCAGTGCATTTGAAATGTTGGTCATCTGATCTCTTCAATCTTGTTCCATGTCATCTTCTTTTTCAATTCAGCCCTAACATATTGTCATATGTAATGTGGCTGGGTTCCAACTTTTGCTGCACCTTCCTGTGTGTCAAGTTCACCGACACTGCTTCGTCTCCGGAATCATTTTTTTACTTTCATGTTATTTAAATTCTTGTAATGCTTTGTTGTTCATGTCATGCTTTTATGCTACTTACACCTAAATGAAGGCTTGGACCAAAGCAATTACAATGTAAATAAAATGCATGTGAAAGTGATGACTTGTCGTCATCACCTTCATTTAAATTTGACTAGATAGGGTCATACCATGTAAATAAAACTTGAACATGCCATCCTTGTTTGAGTTTGCATCAGTTGCTTACTTGTGTGTTTTCCTTGCCGGTGTGTTACGGTAGCACCCGAGACTGACGAGGAGACTTACGTGGAGCTGTCCGACACTGAGCACGAGGGTACCGTGGGTGCTGCTTCGACTACCTTACCAGGCAAGGGGGAGATCTGTGTCATTACTTTATAACTTTCTGCTCATGCCTAGCTGTAGATCTAGAACGTTGTTGCTTGATCCTATCTACCTTATATGCAATGTTTAAGCCATACAGCCATGATCCCCACATCCCAGCAAACCATTGTACTGCTAAGTTACCGCTGCTCAGCCATTGCTTAGTATGGATAGAAAACTTGCTGCTTACCCTATATATATTTATGGTTGGGATATCATGCTATAAAAGAAGTTGGTTGATATTTATTATTGTTAAATGATGTTAATTTATATTCGACGAAAGGTGGAAGGCCGGACTATTCCCGTCTGGTGCTTTGTTCCATTTGAGTCACATAGGACCCGAGTTCCGGGTATTGTGTTTCTTGACGAGCGTGCCTAATCGTGTGTGGGGTTTTATGGGGCCCCCTTGTATTACCTACCTAGCTTCTTACAATTCTAGTGGTGGCCCGAGCTGATTTACATTTGCTTCGTGTGTGTGTTGGTAACCGGGCCAGTGGGGCATGGTTCTCTGTTGGTCCACCTGATCAGCTAGGACCCGGTCTCATAAGAGAACTAACCGGCAATCCGACCTGCGTTATACGGAAGAGTCCGATCCGAGAGCGTGGCCAGCTTGAGGTTTGGGTGTCGACTCCCCGGGGGCCACCCGGAGTTGTGCGTTGTTAGTTAGAGGGACTCTGACGTTCCGGAGTTTCAGGCGCTTACCTAGCCAAGTGGAAACCGGGAGTACATGCGACGTCTATAATGGACAGTTGGTACACCCCTGCAGGGTAAATCTTTTCGAAAAGCCGTGTCCGCGGTTATGGACTACTTGAGACCTACTCCTTGTTCATAGAATAACATCAATTATATTCATGCTATAAAAACTTGGCATACCGTGTGCGTGCCTTGGTTGTCTTTCTTCGTCCAGGGGGACCGAGAGAGAAACGAGGTTGTGTTATGTTTGCGTAAGTAGGTGGATAGCCGACTTAGGACACGTTGTCAACGTAACTTCTTGGATCTCATCTCTATTCTGATAGAACAAGTAGCCACTATATATGCTAGTACGGCTGCAACTTGTCTCTGTCTTTTACCTTGCCTGTAGCGTTAGTTATTCCGTAATGATATGTTCTCACCCCCGTTTACTTTTCTGCCTTTATCGCTTTGCCTGATCGGCCGCTGCAGTGGACTACTACCTCGACCCCAGTACCGGACGTTACTTCGTGGAGGTGCCCCCGAAGGATGACGACGAGTACGAGTACCTCGACCAGTAGGATCCTATAGTTGGGTTCAGACGTTCCCGTGGGTGGAGTATTTATGTGCAGCCCTCTCTAGGGCAATTTGGATTTTGACCATACTCGGTCCCTACTATGCTTCCGCTTGATGTATTGATGTATTGATGAGATGTACTCTTGATGATGTTATATTGTTAGACAGTGGCGTTGTATGCCCTGCTCTATTTATCTCTCTATATGTATTTCCTTTCTTATAGAGTTATGCTTATATACCTGTTGTCGAGAATCCGGCAGCGACACGAGTGCGAGTGTCGTGCGTCGGTGGCGTTTGATGCGCTTCTAACTCCGACCGGACGCGAAAGCGACTAGTTAGAGTTAGTACCGCATCAGGGGCCTTACAGATATCTCAAGGTGCATGATTAGTGAGTAGATGCAGATGGATTTCGGTCTACTTGTCTTGGCGTACTGCCCATACTTTTGAGCCTCTTACTTTCAAGTAGCATAATTAGCATTGCGGTGCATTTATAATTCTGTCAATTGCCTAGCTATAATTTGCTCACCCAGCTTAGTTGTTTTATCGTCTTTTGTGAGAGAGACATCACTAGTGAACATCATGGGACTTCTGTCCATATTTCCACCATTGTATACACCTCCACTTTATTTATCGCTTTTACTTTCAGTTGCTATCATTATCACTATCATTATCCCCTTGCGTTTAATCCTTTGTAAACAACAAGGCCGGAGGGATTGACATCCCTTTGTACTCGTTGGGAGGAATGCTATCTGTTGTGTGTGCCGGTCCAGGTAAAGCAAGTGATTTTCAACAGCGCATCACTTGATGAACCACCTACTTGTCGACCTTCGAGTCCTAATGGTCGATATCAACCTTGGTATCTTTGCCAAGGGAAATTTGCTGCTACGCTACATCTCAACCTTCCACTTGGGGTAGCCAACGAGGAGCACTATTCAGTGCCATCATGCGAATTTCTAGCGCCGTTGCCGGGGACTCCACTCTTCAAGATAGGGGAGTTGCACACTATCTTTTATCTTTTCTTTTTAGCCTTGTTAGTTTACCTTAAAGTTTTTATCATACTGTCCTTTATCAAAAATCAAAAAAAAATTGTTACCTTGTTTTTTTAAGTCAGTATGTCTAAGTCCTTTACCTTTGGAGTAGCACCCGAAGGAGATATTCTCACCTTAAAACAAAGGGGTGGTTTGAAAGATGCTTGGTTTTGAATTAATGATTCCCAAAATAGAGACACCAAGAAGCAATCCACCATTATCTTGCTTAGAAACTTTTATGTTGGTATTACTTCGTGGAATAGGTTAGTTTTATACACTGCTATCAATGGAAATTTCCTAGAATCCCCTGTTTGGGAAGCTCTTAACGTTATGCAAAATCTTCTTGGAGATCTCCCTATTTCTAGTACACTAGAGAACATTATTTAGCTCACATTATGAGAAAACTTGATAAGATAGAGCTAGAGATGCCAAGTATGGGAAAAATAGATAAAGTAGCTCGTAGGATTCAAGGGAACTTAAATAGGCTTGATAGCTCCATGCATAAAATTTATACCACTTTGGAGAGCCTTAAATCCCATGATTTAGACCCTTCTAGGACTGACAAGATTGAGGATATCATTGAAACTTTAGTAGCTACATTAGCCTCCATCAAGACTAAAAAGGTAGAAACCCCTCAAGGAGGGAACCTAAGTTCGTCTACGTACCCAAGGTTCCTCAACCCAAAACAAATATGTCTATTGCTAGGGGTGTGGAAACTGTGAAGACTTTGGAAGAGATACCTCTTTTGAATAGAATTAGAAGTGAAATTACAATTGATCTTACTACCTTTGCTTTTATTACTAGAAGTGTTATAACTAGGCCTTTATTTGAAAGTCCTCTTAAGACTAGTTGTAGTATATAAGAGCTTTTTGATGATCTTGATGATGGTTTAATTGATAAAACTTGATTTTCTTGTATCATGCCTAGCTAAAAGGCATAAAAGAAATCGCTTGTTGGGAGGCTGAAAGGATCAAGATAGACCTAGAGGGGGGTGAATAGGTTATATTACAAATTTTATCACTACTTAGCAATTTTAGGCAATAGTGCAGAAGATAAAGATGAGCCTAACAATTGCAAGGGTGAACTAAGTAAGATAAGGTAAACAACAAGCACAATATAATATAGCAAGTGAGGTATAATAAACAAGGTAACAACAAGGTAGTGCAAGTAAAAGTGGAAAGAGTAGGGATAACCGAATGAAGCAAAGACAACGATGTATCCCGATGTTCACTTCCTTGTAGGGAAGTTACTCACCGTTTTGAGAGAGTGGGTGAAACCACGAAGGCACACCAACGCCACGAAGGCTCACTCTATTCCCCTTGATATATCACCATGAAGGCCATTCCCAACCACTACCGGTTGACCTTAAAGTTGGTCACCAAACCCTCACAAACTCAACAGGGGTAATCACAATGGTCGATTCCTCTCCGAAGAACTCCTACCCTCCTAAGAGTCTCCAACCTCCAAGAGTAACAAGATCAATGGGGAAAAGCTCAATACTTGCTCAAATCATGATTTTCTTTGGTTGGAAGATGGGGAAGGGATGGATCTATCACGGAGTGACAGATCCGACAAGAACTCTCAAAAATCTCTCTGGGATCTTGGATTTAGTGTAGGAGATGAGGGAGAGGGAGCACTTGGTATTCTTGAGTGAAATGAGTGAAGTGGTCAACCCTAACCCTAAGTGGGTAGGGGTATATATAGAGGCTTAAGAAAACTAGCCGTTTGGTGCTGTCCCAGATGCTCTGGACATCCAAGGCTTAAGTCGTACGGTCCGGGATATGCCCGGACGGTCCGGCCTGAGATCCGGACGGCAAGGAGGTCCACAACGGGAAATAGTGGTGCATACGAGACATCCCTGTCGGACGGTCCAGGCTTGGCCCGGATGGTCCAACATGTGACCCGGACGGTCCGAACAATTATGCAGCCAGGCCCTTTGGGTGCATAATTCTTCGGACGGTCCGGGGTCTAGTCCAGGCGGTCCAAATAATTATGCAACTGAGGGCCTTCGGGTGTGTCATTCATCGAACGGTTCGTGGTCCAATCCGGACAGTCCGAGGTCCAATACGGATAGTCCGTGATGAGGACATGGCTTCCATAGTTACACCCACAGCCCGTGCTAATATACCTACTAGACCAATTACGAGAGATTGTGCACGCCAGTTAAATTATCAGGTACTTTTGTTTCTTGGTAATGTTTCTAATGTTCATGTGAATATGATGCTGCCTAATGTAGATATATTTCTGTTTCTGACAAATGAAGGGCCTAGCATGGACAAGAAGGATGAGCATTCGAGCATGATCAAGCATGGAGATGAAGGCGCGCGCGACGGGAACAAAAACGGAGTTCTTGCTGGAGATTTCCGCACTTTGAAGCCACCATGATGACATAAAATAAGATGGACGAAATATACAAGATGGCAATTAATAAATTTCGTCCATATCTTATTATTGGTGCTGCGCCACCTAATTTTTGGGCTAGGCCCATGTAAATTTCGAAATAGTGCTTAATAGGCACTTTTAGAGCCCGTATTGTAGGGAAATTGACTAAAGAGGGATTTTAGTCCCACCTTGCCAAGGGAGGACGAAATTCCCTCTCTTTTCCCCTATATATACCCCCCATAGGGCACCCTTTAGACGGGGATTTTGTTTAGTTAAAAGTTATCCATCATGGCAACTTCGTGTACTCGGTTTGTGTCCAACGACCAGATCAAGACCGCTTTCAGAATCCCACCTTTATAAACACTTCATCTATATTCGCAATATTCAGATTGCTTTTATCATATTCTTGCTCGTTCTTCGATTGCTTGCAGGAATAGACCTTTGTGGTCAGGCTGATCGTGCTTCCGGCATCGTCGGTAACCTCCAGGAGATTGGTTTAGCGATTGCTAAGGCGCAACGTCGTTGCACGTTTGTAGTCGGATCGTCAAAATCGACTCCACAAATCGATAGTTATCATCTCATCGAAAGATCGGGACACCTCGCCTCTATCAAGTGGTATCAGTTTTCAGGTTGCTCGGTGAGAATTTCCAATTATCCCTAGATTAGATCGTTTTTATTTACCTATCGTCCAAGAAAAAGCCACCAAAAAAAGTAGATTAGTTCATCCATGTCCAAAATAGTCTAAGCCTTTTCGCCATAATCACTTAGTTTTTGCATTGTTGAATTTTCGATTGCATCGTGTGTCGAGTTGCTGGTTTAGTGTCTAAACTTTTAGAGTTTCGAGTTCTAGTCACGCTTTGTTCACATCGCATCCGCATTTACCATCACCATCACCATCATCCATCCGCTGCTGCTGTTCGTCGCTGTCTTGAATCATCATTTATCTTGTGGAGAGAAAAAGTTTAGTCAAGAATAAAGAAGAGAAGCAAGGAGAAGACCATGACTACCTAGTTCGTACTAGTAGTTTTGCACGAGGAGATCCTCACGAGTAGTACTAATTGATTTTGGTTTTGGAAAGAGGAAGCCTGGGAAATAAAATTACGTGAGCAATTAGCAGGAAAAAAAAGGTTGCTGATTGAAAGAAAAGGAAACCATTTTGTGCTATCCTACTTGATTGGTTTGAACGTGAGGTACTAGAATATCCACCTGATCTCGGTTTCCGTGCGTGGAGAGAGACAAAATAGTTTTGTTAGTTGGCATCGTATCTCACGTGCAAGTTTTAGAAGGAAAATCAATCATCGGTTTTAAAGGATTTTTTTTATTAGCTGAAAGGAAAAGCATCACGTGGTGGTAATCATTTGTGCTGATTTCATGTGCCTCTAAATCCAACGTGATTGGGATTGTCCTTTTTGGAAACCGTGAGGGCTATTTGGAAACAAAAGAGCAGTCGTACTGTGCTATATCTTGGAAACTGTACGTACTACTAGTTCCTTTGTGTAGCACGTTTGGTATTTGGAAGAAGAAAAAAAACGTTGGATCACGTTGGACAGAAATAAAGAGAGGGAAAAGTGGATACGTGGCCTTGGAACTTTTGGTGCTACGGTTGTTGGAAAGTTTTGGATAAAAAAAAACGAGAGAAAAAAGTGGGATGTTCGGTTTGTGTGTTTGGAAAGATAAGATTGAGTCAAAGAAGAAGGGAAGGTTTTGGTTTCTTGGAAAGATGGATCGGCTGTAACAAAAAAAAAGTGAAAAAGGAGAGAGATTCTTGGCCGTTGGAAAGAAGAAGAAAAAAGGAAAGTTTGAGAAAAAAAAAGTGCTGTGTCGTTCGTCCTTCATTGCATGTGAATTTCATTTGTGTCTTAGGCTTGCGTCTCTAGTACGGTCTAGCCTAGGACCAGCACTCTACTACTTTGAACGAATTTTCAGCTTGCACTTATTAACGTGGCTGTAGCATTTTTTTTCCACATATATATAGCCAACCCAGCTCCACATATTTCTACAACGTGCATACATACGTTCACCTGGCAATCGCTTTACACAATATTTGGAGTTATTTGAGACCGCCGGTTGCCGATCATCACCTGCTGCATGGTAAGAATTTGTAAGACACTGATATTTGCTTTACTGTGAGCGCTTTACACCACATCCTAGTAGTTCATAGAAACATTTTTGTTTCTTGTTTCTACTAACTATGACAGGTTCTGGAGTTACAAGTTCTTCGCCGATGGACACATGTTCATCACCATCAGAGATGCGCCCACACAAACAAGCATATGGACAGGTTATTTCTTTGCCGCCTTTTGAGGGTAGATTTAATCCTGCTGTTTATCTTGATTGGGAGTTTGAAGTAGAACAAATTTTTGCGAGTAATAATTTTTCTGAATTTGAGAGAGTACGAGCTACCACTCACGCATTTACTGGTTTTGCTTCAATTTGGTGGAGTGTGTATATTAAGAAAAACATTGATAATAAACCCTCAATTTGGAAAGATTTGAAAGCTATAATGAGACATAAATTTGTTCCTCCTTATTATCGTCGTGAATTGCTTCGAAAAGTAGAACAATTAAATCAAGGGAGTAACACTGTTCATGCTTACTATCAAGAGTTTAAATCTTATATGCATCAGTGTGACATGGAAGAATCTGAGGATGACAGGAAGAATATATTTTTTAATGGTTTGAACGATGACATTCGCGCACGATTTCATTATATTCCTCGTTGCATTATTGGTATGTATGTTCGTGCTTGTACCTTTGAGAGACAGATACAGGAGGATGCTTTGAGCGACTACGACGCCTACGGCGACTACTATTCTAGACCATGCTCACCACCACCGATTGTCTCCTTCGCCATTGCACCTTCTCCGACGACCATGACTCCTATTGTGAGTGTGATATCACCTCCAGCCTCTATGACCTTGCCATCATCCGTACCTACATCATCTGAGTTGTTGCAACAAGGTAACAACAAAGGTATTGATGACATAACTTCACATAAGGATGATGCATGCATAGTAGAGTTGAATAAATCATGTGTTGAGTTACCTGTTGATTTGAGCACACCATCTATTCTGGATAATCATGTTACTATTATGAAAATGCCAATGCTTAATCATTTTGATATGACCTCTAATCTTGGTGATGATTCTATATGGAATGACTTGTTGCATGACTACTTAGTTAAGCCTGTTGTAGCATGTCCTTCGAAAAACATTAACGTTTATTCACCGGTGTTGGGATGGTTTAATGATGAGCATTGTACATTTTTAGATATGAATAAGAGCTTCACTTATATATGCAAACTGAATTGCAATACTTTCATGTCATTTATGTATTGTGATGATCACATATCTTTATATTTCACGACGTACGAAAGTTACTCATATATAAATGTGTTACATGTTGAAAAACTGAGGGAAGTAAAAATGGATGATATATATATATACAACATGTACACCTTGTCTCTTTTGATAGCCACATCTCAGATTAAGCAACACCGAGGACGGCTTTGTTTTCAAGAAAGGGAGGATGATGAGGACATTGCTTCCATAGTTACACCCACAGCCCGTGCTAATATACCTACTAGACCAATTACGAGAGATTGTGCACGCCAGTTAAATTATCAGGTACTTTTGTTTCTTGGTAATGTTTCTAATGTTCATGTGAATATGATGCTGCCTAATGTAGATATATTTCTGTTTCTGACAAATGAAGGGCCTAGCATGGACAAGAAGGATGAGCATTCGAGCATGATCAAGCATGGAGATGAAGGCGCGCGCGACGGGAATAAGAACGGAGTTCTTGCTGGAGATTTCCGCACTTTGAAGCCACCATGATGACAGAAAATAAGATGGACGAAATATACAAGATGGCAATTAATAAATTTCGTCCATATCTTATTATTGGTGCTGCGCCACCTAATTTTTGGGCTAGGCCCATGTAAATTTCGAAATAGTGCTTAATAGGCACTTTTAGAGCCCGTATTGTAGGGAAATTGACTAAAGAGGGATTTTAGTCCCACCTTGCCAAGGGAGGACGAAATTCCCTCTCTTTTCCCCTATATATACCCCCCATAGGGCACCCTTTAGACGGGGATTTTGTTTAGTTAAAAGTTATCCATCATGGCAACTTCGTGTACTCGGTTTGTGTCCAACGACCAGATCAAGACCGCTTTCAGAATCCCACCTTTATAAACACTTCATCTATATTCGCAATATTCAGATTGCTTTTATCATATTCTTGCTCGTTCTTCGATTGCTTGCAGGAATAGACCTTTGTGGTCAGGCTGATCGTGCTTCCGGCATCGTCGGTAACCTCCAGGAGATTGGTTTAGCGATTGCTAAGGCGCAACGTCGTTGCACGTTTGTAGTCGGATCGTCAAAATCGACTCCACAAATCGATAGTTATCATCTCATCGAAAGATCGGGACACCTCGCCTCTATCAGTCCGGGCTGGGCCCGGACGGTCCGACATTGCTCCCGGACGGTCCAAATAATTATGCAACAGAGGGCTTCGGGTTTGGAATTCTTCGGACTGTCCGGGCCATGGCCCGGACGGTCCGACATACGTAGTGAGTGCTCAATTTGAAGTGTTTTGAAAACCCTACACAACTACATTGATTTTTCATAGGTTGTGTAGAAGTGTATTTTACATGTTATGGTATTAATTACTTTAGCAAGACATGAGCTCAACCTTATGATCCCCTCTTAATAGTGCGGGGATCCCTATGACTTAAGATGTAATAGTAAAGAGGACTTAGTGTCATGTTCAGTCGTTATGTCGAATTCTTGAGTGTGGTTGAGGATTAGCACATGATCCCTACACGATGATGTCAGGAGGACTAACCAATTTCCTGTGTATCACTTAACAAACATAGTTAGTCCCCTAAATGTATATTGTCATCAACAACAAAATATGCTTAAGAACATGATTGCACTTTCAATCTCCCCCTTTTTGGTAGTTGATGACAATACACATATAGCTCTCAAAAGTAATGACAATTACGATTTGGAGAGCATTTTCATTTCTTTGAGGGAGGCTCCCCCTCAACATGTGCATGGTGGTTTTAGGCATTTAAGAAAGGGACATGTTAGGACGACTCCCCCATGATCATATAACCAAACAAATTTATATGAGAAGGCATAATGGTTTAAGACCCAATAGTACATGATGAGTAACAATCGAATGATATGATCCATATTGATGCACATAGTACTCATCACGCCATCCACCACCATTTTAGCATGCAAGGATAGATAAACACATAGTTCGATACATAATGCAAAGGTCTTAATACATAATAGTAACATAGTGCATAGGTCTTAATATATATCCGCCACACAGCATAAAACACAAGTAATACGAGGAATTCTACGTAGAAATGAACGAGAAACTAGATAGGTTTCTTCCCCTTTGTCATTAAGGACCAAAAATGGGCACATGGAAGCACATGACAGAGCTACCCCTCATCATCCTGATCGGCCACCACGTCCATGAAGAAGTCAGCATATTCCTCCGCGGATGAGAATCCATAGTCCTAAGGCTGAGGGGACGGTGGAGGCTCCTCATCACCACTGACAGGGCTACCAAGGCGAGTCCGAAGACGGGCCTTGAGAGCATTGGCCCGTGTGATGCACTGGGTCTCAAGCTGGTGCACGGCCTTGGATTTGTACTTGCACATATTGGAGATGGCCTTCTGAGATTTGCCCAAGAAGCGAGCAATAGTCTTGAATGGTTCAGCCATCGGCGGACCCTGAGGCGGAGCACTAGAGGTAGAGGCACCAGCAGCAGAGGGAGGCTGAGGCCCACAAGTATCCAGATAGGAGTTCCTCTTACGGATCCACTCAGAGTGAATGATGGGTTTCTGGATAGGAGTGGCAGCAAATGCATCAATAACCTGCTGGATGTACAGAGCAAGCGGAAAGTGGCCTTGTTTCTGAATAGAGAACAACCACAACTCATGCCATAGGAATTTTGCCACATCAACGGGAGGTGGAACAGAACAAAACTCGAAGCTGTTTTACACATCTTTGGCTCGGGCCATGAGATTGATAGCGAAGGAGCGAACCATGGCCTTGTCTCCGTGCTTGGGCACAATAGTCTGAAGGAGACAGAGGTACACCTTTCGGTACCTCGGCAGAAAGATGGAGGAGTTGTTGGCTTCCTGATTGACCCCTTCGGGCATGTCATGAGTAGGCATAAGGCAACCCAGGAAAGACGCAATGGGCGGAGATAGAAACTCGGTATGTTCACTGTGAATCTGAAAGAGGGCAACAGACAGAGTAGGAATCCCAAGAGCTTCACACCACTGGTCATATGTAATCGTGATCGTCTGGTGGTGAGTGTGGCATTGTTCCCGCGAACGGCATCGCCGGCAAAGAAGAAGGTAGCATAGAACTGGAGGATAGCAGCATGGCTCCAGTTGCACTTGAGAGTCAATGCATGATGAAGACCCATGGAATCAATGAGACGAATGAGCTCAGCAAACACATCAGGTCGGCGTTCACAATAGTCCATGTTGATGAACTTATGGGGGGTTGTGCGGTTGATGGTCAGGAAGACAGTGTTATAGATGTCCTGCTGCACCAAAGTGTGGAAGCGTGGATCCATAGCAGTACAGGACAGAGCAAAATGATTTGTCCCACTTCGCAGCTCTTTGTAGTTCTTGGAATCCATGGCATTGTAATCAAACAGAGCACTGCTACGCCGGTGTGGGGGCATCTCCGAAATAGCCAAGCCCTGAAGTGGTTCCCGCCGCGGAGGGGGGACGCGATGAGGAGCAGGTGAGTGGGTCTCTTTATGACGATTTGGGAGAGACTTCTTGCGGGTGCCGGGCTTAGGGCGCTCAGGGACAAGCTCTTCCTCCTCAATTTATTCCTCATAGTCATCGTCAAGGCCATGGTACTCAACATCACTACTGTCCACCCTGTCACTGCCGCGAAGGCGACGACGAGTACGCATGTCGTCTTGAGAGTCGTCAGAGCCCTGGCGAAGACAGTCTGTGCAAGGGAGCAATAATAGTGAGGCCACATGGGGTTGCACGGGTAAGAAGGCCATCAAGTAGGTGAGACACAGTGGACCGCACCAGGACGACCGGAATCCAAGCCGGAAGTCTGAACATAGTGGATATGACAAATCCATGGGCAAACCACTGTGAGTCAACCAAACTTGAGGGCACAAAATGGATACACAAGCAACCTAGTCCTACGGGAATGGGGAGAGGGACTCACCACTACGAGACCCCTTCGGAGGCATGGCGGCCAGATCTGAGATGCACATGCAACCCTCCTCCAAGAGGAAACCTGCCCCAAATTGAAGATGGGTTGGGTCAAAACGAAGATCGGGAGGAGGGGAAACCACAGATCCAAAGAGGGACTCACCGGAGGGCAGAATCGGCCGTGGAAGGCTGAGGTCAGGGCGGCGGCGGCGCACGGGAATTAGGGCAGCGAAACCCTAAGAGAAACCGAAGGGGGAACTGCCAGTGGGAAAGTGAGGGGTGCGTCTCTATTTTTTTATAGGACAGCCATGCTGGACGACTGGGCCATAAGTCGGACGGCCCGGGCCGGTCCAGGATGGGAGGTCGGACGACCGACATGGCGTTCGAGAAGGGCACGGTGATGGCTCAGTGTCGGACGACCGGACCAGAGGTCGGACGACCGGACCAGAGGTCGGACCGTCCTGGCTGGACCCGGACCGTGCGGGGCACTGCTCGGACGTCCTACAGGGGTATGTTGATTTGCCTAAGTGGTTATATGGGACGTACGTCGTGAATACGTGTGTGATCTAGCTGAATGGAAGATATATATATATATATATATATATATATATATATATATATATCGAGAGAAATATGTATGCATAATGACCATAGATATGACACACAATAGCAAGATTAACGAAGATCCATTTGAAAAAATAAATCTATGGAGGGGTAGGCGGTGGCCTTGGCCACCATGTTTGAGTACATATGTTGTTGATACCGCGAAGATGTACCTTGGGTCCAACAAACACAACTCCATATTTAACCTCTACACATGGTCTCACCGTAGTGAGCATGTAGATTGTTTATGTGTGGGTCACTTTATGCATCGCGTAGAGAGTTGAGAACTCATTGATTGAGCTTCTCGATCCCCCTACATACCTTCCTACATCTAGACAAGTTATTTTCTATGTGCATGAATGAGAGCAAGATACCCCTAAGCCGTAAAGCTATAACGTTCCAAGATACCAAGTTCACCCCTTAGTTGGCAAAACCTTGCTTCATCCAATGGCTTGGTGAAGATATCCGCAAGTTGCTTGTCGGTGCCCACATGTACAAGAACAATATCACCCTTTTGAATATGATCCCACATGAAGTGATGACTAATGTCAATATTCTTGGTGCGAGGATGTTGGCATGGGTTGTTGGCAATCTTGATAGCACTTTCATCGTCACATAAGATGGGTACCTTCAGATAGGTGAGTCCATAATCCTTCAAAGTTTGCCTCATCCATAGGATTTGAGTAGCACAACTTGCGGCGGCCACATACTCGGCTTCAGCGGTGGAGAGGGAGACAAAATTTTGCTTCTTGGAGTACCAACTTACCAATGAGCGCCCAAGAAATTGTCATGAACCAGAGGTTGACTTCCGATCCACCTTCTCTCCGGCCCAATCCGCATCCGTGTACCCCAAAAGATCAAACTTGGCTTCCTTGGGGTACCAAAGGCCCAACAAAGGAGTATGAACAAGGTATCTAAGAATGTGTTTAACCGCCAAATGATGACTCTCCATAGGAGAGGCTTGATATGTTGCACACGTTCCTACGCTAAGCATAATATCCGGTCTAGATGCGCAAAGGTAAAGCAATGAACCTATCATAGAACGATAAAGAGTAGCATCAAATGGAATACATGTCTTGATCTATATATCCATTGGTTGGCATGGGTGTCTTGCATGGCTTGGCATCTTTCATACCAAACTTCATGAGCATGTCTTGAATGTACTTTGTTTGGGAGATTAAGGTTCCTTCGGCAAATTGCTCGATTTGAAATCCAAGGAAATACTTCAAGCTTCCCATCATGGACATCTCAAAGTTCTTGGTCATAGTTTCTGAGAACCACTTGCACAAAGATGGATTAGGAGAATCAAATATTATGTCACCTACATAGATTTGGCATATGAGCAACTCACCATTGGTTTTCTTGGTAAAAAGAGTGGCATCAATGACACCCCTCACAAATCCTTCCTCGAGTAAAAACTTCCTAAGATGGTCATACCAAGCCCGAGGGGATTGCTTAAGACCATATAATGCCTTATGAAGTTTTTACACGTGGTCCTTGTGATGAGGGTCATAAAAGTCGGGTGGTCGTGCTACATATACATCCTCTTGTAGAGGACCGTTAAGGAAAGAACATTTTACATCCATTTGTAATAATGGAAATCCATTATTTGCGGCATAAGGAAGAAGCATGCGTATAGATTCAAGACGAGCAACGGGTGCAAAGGTCTCATCAAAATCTAAGCCTTCAACTTAGGAGTACCCTTGAGCCACTAAACTTGCCTTGTTGTGGATGATATTACCATATCCATCTTGTTTGTTCTTGAAGATCCACTTAGTTCCAATGATGTTATGATCTTGACCGGAAGGCCTCTCCACAAGAGACCACACCTCATTTCGGGTCAAACTAGTGAGATCATCTCGCATCGCAATGAGCCAATCCGTATCCTCAAGTGCGTGTTCAACCCTAAGTTGTTCAATGCTAGACACAAACGAAAACTGAGCGCAAAAGGTCATAAGTTGACGATGAGTAACTATACCTTGCCCGAAACCCGTGAGGATCTTTTCTACATTAACACATCTTGCCACCAACGGCATGATAGAAATTGGAGTTTTAATAGGCTCCACCCATTTGGGTTCATGATATACATTTGGTTCATCATCAAGGGTGGAACCATCTTCAATGACATCACTTTCTCCAAAGCAAATGTGGTCAAGCCTATCTTCACGTGGTTCAACCGCATCAACAACTTGTGGTTGAGCAACCACATCGGATTGTGGAGGGTCTTGTTCTTGTTCTTGGATAATGGGTTCATCTTGAGCAATTGGATCTTGAGTTGATACGTCCCAAATGTATCTATAATTTCTGCTTGCTCCATGCATGTTTTGGGTGATATTGCTATACTTTTGATGCAGTTTCATACACTTTTGATCATATTTGGACTAACCTATTAACTCAATGCACCCCAGTGCCAGTTCCTATTTTCTGCTATTTTCGTATTTCAGGTTTTCCCATTACTTAAAGTGCCAGAAAATTTTCGGGAAAATATATTAAAAATCAGCATCACAGAAGCTTCCAGATGCCCGAAGGGGCGATTGGGGGGACCCACCTGGTGCCTAGGCGGCCAGGGGGCGTGGCCCCACTCTAGGCCGCGCCAGGGGGCCGCCTGGACCCCCTTGTCCATCCTTGGCTTCCCCCCTTCAACTATATTTACATCTCGTCCCGAAACCCCCGAGGACAAAACCCTTTTTCTCGATCTCCCCTTTGTTCCGCCGCCTTCGTGCTTCCAAGATCGGGGCTGCCATGAGACCCAGTCCTGGAACCCTGCTAGAGGGAGGATTGACCTCCGGGAGCTTCTCCACCACCATAGGCGCTTCCCGGATGAGTCGTGAGTAGTCCACTGATACGTCCCAAACGAATCTATAATTTCTGCTTGCTCCATGCATGTTTTGTGTGACTTTGCCATGATTTTCTTGAACTTTCATACACTTTTGAGCATATTTGGACTAATCTATTAACCCAGTGCACCCAGCTGCCAGTTGCAGTTTTCTGTTGTTTTTGTTTTTCAGGTTTTCCGACCATTAAAAGTGCTCCACAAAATCCGGAAAAATCAGATAAAAAATCAGCGACCCGGAAGCTTTCGGAATTACCAAGGTAGCGGAGGGAGGCCACCACCACGAGACCAGGAGGGTCCCTGGCGCGGCCCCACCCTAGCCCGCGCCAGGAGGCCTCCTGGCTGCCTGGTGGGTCCCCTCGACACCCCCTCCGCCTATATTTAGCCCTCGGGGTGGAAACCCCTAATATCGAAGTACTTTTTTAAGAAGCGATTCCGATCTCCGCCGCCATCGCCAACAAGCTTCGTGGGACCAGAATTCCTGTGCCGGCACCTTTCCGGGACGGGGAAGTGCCCCCAGATTCATCTCCATCGACGTTGCTTCCTCCCTCCATGAAGCGGGAGTAGTTCTCCGTCAGGGCTGAGGTTTCTACTAGTAGCTATGTGTTCTTCTCTCTCTCCCATGATGTGATCTTCGTTGTGATCAGAAGCTATGTTAATCTAGGGTGATCCCATGATATTTCCCCTTCCTCTATGTATTGGATTGATGATCTTATCTAGTATAATCCCCGAGACTAAGGTGACAGCGGTCTATTGGACATGGGTTAGAAGAATATTATCATGAGTGATTTCCTCTTTTGTGTGTTGATTGAAGATTGAGAGTCTCTTGGTGCTTGTCTTTTACTATCCTTGAGATATGTTGTGGTGATTGTGGTACTCTCTTTGGATGGCCGCGGTGACATTGGGAAATCCATAGATTGAGAACTACGAACTTTGAGCTGTGCTTTTGTAGCCCTACATAATTCCCATCCTCTCTTGACCACAAAGGAATGACCTCCGAGTGCGTCTCCATTGCATGTTTTATGGGAAATATGATGTGATTAGACTATGTTAATGTTGTTGAGAGTTTCCACTAGTGAAAGTATGAAGGCTAGGCCTTGTTTCCACCATTGTTACACCATTTGTGCTCACTTTTGTTACATGTTTGCTTGTTGCACTTTTTATTACAGATTTATATTACTTTGTTTTGCCACACCTATCACCCATATTTTACCATCTCTTCGCCGAACTAGTGCACCGATACAACTCCTAGTTGTATTAGGTGTGTTGGGGACAGAAGAGACTTCTTGTATCTTAATTGCAGGGTTGCTTGAGAGAAAAACATCTTCAACCTCTACTTCCCTGAGTTCGATAAACCTTAGGTCATCCACTTGAGGGAAATGGCTGCTGTCCTACAAACCTCTGCGTTTGGAGGCCCAACATAGTCTACAAGAATAGAAGTGTGCGTAGACATCAAGCTATTTCTGGCGCCGTTGCCGGGGAGGTAAGGTCTGAAGGTATATCTTTAGATCTTGCAATTAAATCTTTTCGTTTCTTGTTTTTATTTTCACTAGTTATGCTTATGGAAAACTGCACTCTTAGTTCGCTGTTTGGGGAAGGCCGCTTTACCACGCCCGTGGTAGAGAAGTCTCCTCCACCTACTGAATGTATCCCGTTCAAAATACCACTTGGAATAGTTGAAATAATTATTAATGATTGTTATGATGGGCCAGTCAATCCTAGTCTTCATTTGTTGAAACTTACAGAACTTTGTGAGTTATTTAAGATTTCAGGTTTGACAAGAGGTGAAGTCATGAAGAAATTATTTTCCTTGTCACTGAAAGTAAAAGCATTGGAATGGTACGCTACTAGATGATTCTCACCTACGAGATTGGGAAGAAATCCAGTCTCTCTTTTACTCCAAGTTTTATCCTCTTCATGAAGTTCATGAGAATAGGAATTATGTTTATAATTTCTATCCTCGTGACGGAGAGAGCATATCTCAAGCTTGGGAGAGACTGAAAAAATTTTAATGCTAAAATGTCCTGACCATGGGCTCCCCAAAGATATAATTATTACTAATTTTTATGCGAGGCTCTCTCGACAGGATAAATACTTGCTCAATGCTTCCTCTATGGGTTCTTTCACAAACTAAAAGATTGATGCTAAATGGGAACTCGAAATAATTCAACGCAATACTGAAGATTGGGAGATCGACAAAGGTAAAGAGTCAGGTATAAATTATGAGTATGATCGCATTAAGTCCTTTGTTGAAACTGCAAGTTTTAATAAGTTTAGTGCTAAGTTTGGGCTTGACTCTCAACTCCTTGTTGATTTCCTCAAATCTTTTGCTTCACATCTTAATATGCCTAAGGAGAATTGGATCAAGCATCATGAACCTTTTAAAGAGATTTTCAAAGAAAATGAGATTGCTCATGATGATTGCAACATGCATGATCCCATTCCTGAAAGTGAAGTTTAATATAAGCATGTTAATTTTTGTGGAGTGGATAGACCTTGTGATGAGGACATCCCTACTAATGTTACACCCATATCCTCACCAACTACACATATTGGACCAGTTACTAGAGCTCGTGCACGTCAACTAAATTATCAGGTACTTTCGTTTCTTGTGAATCCTTCTATTGTTCATGAACATATGATACTGCCTAAATTAGATACTTTTGTTTTGCTTATGAATGAAGGACCTAGCATGGACAAGAAGGATGGTCATTGGAGCGGGATCAAGCATGGAGCAGAAGGTGCGCGCGCGGGAAAGGCGGAGCTTCCCGTGGTGATTATCGCACTTTGAAGCCACCATAAGGCGCGCCTGAAGTCTTGGACGAAATACGCGAGATGCCACTTCATTATTTTCGTCCAAGGGCAATTATAGGTGCTGCGTCACCTTAATATTGGGCTGGGCCCATGTAATTTCGAAATACCACCTTATAGGCTGTTTTTAGAGTCCGTATGTGTGGGGAAACCGAGTTAGGGTTGTTTTCGGACCCCACCTCCAAGGGGTCACGAAAATCCCCTCTGTTCCCCCATATATACAGCCCTTAGGGCGTCGTTTAGACTTGGGTTTTAATTAGATTTAAGTTAGCCATAGCCGCAACTTCGAGCTCTTCGTTTGTGTCATCCGACCAGGCCAAGACCTCATTGGAACCCCAACTTTCGTAATCTTTCATCTTATATTCGCAATATCCAGATTGCAATTCTTAGTTCTTGCTTGTTCTTCGATTGCTTGCAGGAATTAGACCTTCGTAGTCAGGTTGATCGTGCATCCGCGGGATCAATAACCTCTCGGAGTTGGTTTAGCGATCGCTAAGGCGCAACGTCTTCGCACGATCGTAGTCGGGTCGTGAAAGTCTACTCCACCATAATCGATCTCCACCATCTCATCGAAACATCGGGACACCTTCGCCTCTATCAAGTGGTATCAGATTTCCAGGTTGCTCGGTGAGATTTACCAGTTTTCATAGTCTAGATTGGTTCTGTTCTTCATACCTACAGTCCACGAAAAAGCCAACAAAAAAAATTAGGGTTAGATCATCACGTCCCAAGACAGTCCTAGCCTTTGTCCAGTTTTCTTTTCAGTACTTGCTTTGTTGAATTTACGGTTGCATCGTTGTGTCAAGTTGCTGATCTTAGCGTCTAGTTCCCTTAGAGTTTCGAGTTCTGATCACAGTTTGCCACGTCGCCGCCGCACCAGTAGTCATCCTACCACGTTCCGCCAATCCGAGTCCAGATACACCACCACGTTCCGCCAAGCAGAGTCCATATACACCACCACGTCTCACGAGTCCGAGTTGAGTTCCACCATCCGTACGGTTCCTGATATCCCCGTAGCCAGAATAGTTTTGAGTTGATTAGAGTCGGATTTCACCAATCTTTTGTCGTACGTAGAAGAGGGTGATTTCCAAAAAAAAAAAAAAAAAAAAAATATTGCGATGGTGTAATGTAGGAATGTTGTATCTAATGTATCTAATGTAGGAATGTTGTACACCATGGTAGGACAAATCAGTTTACTCTGGTTCATCAGGATAAAAATATTGCTTTACTTCCTATGTCTCCTGAACAAATTGTGAAAGATGATCTTGCTAGAGCTAGTAAAGCTAAACAGGAGAAAAATAAGACTGAAAATGAGATAGCAGCCAAAGAATTTGAGCAACAACATAAGACTAATAGCAAATCTTCTTCTGCTGTGTCTAATGAAATTAAATTGACTAGTCCAACTTTGCTTGCTACTAAAGTTGATATTTCAGATTTGGATGTTAGTCAATATGTGTGCTATGCTTTTGTGTGCAAAGAAGCTTTGTTTTCATTTGAGGAATTGCCTCCTTCTTTGCCTCCTGTTGTCACTGACCTTTTGCAGGAGTTTATTGACGTCTTTCCACAAGACGTACCACCGGGATTACCACCTATTCGAGGGATTGAGCATCAGATTGACTTAATTCCCGGTGCTTCACTGCCCAACCGTGCGCCATACCGTACCAATCCGGAGGAGACAAAGGAGATTCAGCGTCAAGTACAAGAGCTACTCGACAAAGGTTACATACGTGAATCCCTTAGTCCTTGTGCTGTTCCTGTTATATTAGTGCCTAAAAAGGATGGAACATGGCGTATGTGTGTTGATTGTCGAGCCATTAATAATATTACTATTCGTTATCGTCATCCTATTCCTAGGTTAGATGATATGCTTGATGAATTAAGTGGCTCTACCATGTTTTCCAAAGTTGATTTGCGTAGTGGATACCATCAAATTCGCATGAAATTAGGAGATGAATGGAAAACGGCTTTTAAAACTAAGTTTGGATTATATGAGTGGTTAGTCATGCCTTTTGGGTTAACTAATGCACCTAGCACTTTCATGAGATTAATGAACGAGGTTTTACGTGCTTTCATTGGACGATTTGTGGTAGTCTATTTTGATGATATACTGATTTATAGCAAATCTTTGGAGGAACATTTGGATCATTTACGTGCTGTTTTTATTGCTCTACGTAATGCACGTTTGTTTGGTAACCTTGGGAAGTGCACCTTTTGCACCGACCGAGTATCGTTTCTTGGCTATGTTGTTACTCCGCAGGGAATTGAAGTTGATAAAGCCAAGATCGAGGCGATTGAGAGTTGGCCGCAGCCCAAAACGGTCACACAAGTGAGGAGTTTTCTTGGCCTCGCTGGATTCTATAGGCGTTTTGTGAGAGATTTCAGCACCATTGCTGCACCTCTCAATGAGCTTACACGCAAGGATGTGCCTTTTACTTGGGGTACCGCACAGGAAGAAGCCTTCACCGTATTGAAAGATAAGTTAACACATGCTCCTTTGCTCCAACTTCCTGATTTTAATAAGACTTTTGAGCTTGAATGCGATGCTAGTGGGATTGGTTTGGGAGGTGTGTTATTACAAGATGCTAAACCTGTTGCTTACTTTTCTGAAAAATTGAGTGGGCCTAGTCTGAACTATTCTACTTATGATAAGGAATTATATGCTCTTGTTCGGACATTAGAAACTTGGCAACATTATTTATGGCCCAAAGAATTTGTTATACATTCTGATCATGAATCTTTGAAACACATAAGAAGTCAAGCAAAACTTAATCGTAGACATGCTAAGTGGGTTGAATTTATTGAGACTTTCCCTTATGTCATTAAACACAAGAAGGGGAAAGATAATATTATTGCTGATGCTTTGTCTCGTCGTTATACTATGCTTTCACAACTTGACTTCAAGATTTTCGGTTTAGAGACAATCAAAGATCAATACGTAAATGATGCGGAATTTAAAGATGTATTGCAGAATTGTAGAGAGGGTAGAACATGGAACAAGTTTGTGCTTAATGATGGATTTGTGTTCCGTTCTAACAAGCTATGCATTCCAGCTAGCTCTATTCGTCTTTTTTTGTTGCAGGAGGCGCATGGAGGAGGATTAATGGGACACTTTGGCGTGAAGAAGACGGAGGACGTACTTGCTACACATTTCTTTTGGCCAAAGATGAGACGGGATGTTGAGCGTTTTGTTGCTCGCTGCACTACATGTCAAAAAGCTAAGTCACGACTCAATCCTCATGGTTTATACATGCCTTTACCTGTACCTAGTGTTCCGTGGGAGGACATATCCATGGACTTTGTTTTAGGCTTGCCTCGAACAAAGAATGGGAGGGATAGCATATTTGTTGTCGTGGATAGATTTTCTAAGATGGCACATTTTATACCATGTCATAAAAGCGATGATGCTGCTAATGTTGCTGATTTATTCTTTCGTGAGATTATTCGCTTACATGGTGTGCCCAATACTATTGTCTCGGATCGTGATACTAAGTTTCTTAGCCATTTTTGGAGATGCTTATGGGCTAAGTTGGGGACTAAACTACTTTTTAGTACTACATGTCATCCCCAAACTGATGGACAAACTGAAGTAGTCAATAGGACTTTGTCTACTATGCTTAGGGCTGTTTTAAAGAGTAACTTGAAACTGTGGGAAGAATGTTTACCTCATATTGAATTTGCTTATAATCGTTCATTGCATTCTACCACTAAAATGTGCCCTTTTGAGATTGTTTATGGTTTTCTACCTCGTGCACCTATTGATTTGCTACCTCTTCCATCTTCGGAGAAGGTTAATTTTGATGCTAAGCAACGTGCTGAATTGATATTAAAACTGCATGAGTTAACTAAAGAAAACATTGAGCGCATGAATGCTAGATACAAGCTTGCTGGTGATAGGGGTCGAAAGCATGTTGTGTTTGAACCCGGAGATCTTGTTTGGTTACATCTACGTAAAGATAGGTTTCCTGATTTGCGCAAGTCTAAGTTAATGCCTCGAGCTGATGGTCCCTTTAAGGTTTTGCAGAAAATTAATGATAATGCATATAAACTTGAGCTACCTGCAGCCTTTGGGGTTAGTCCCACATTTAATATTGCAGATTTGAAGCCTTATTTGGGAGAAGATGATGAGCTTCCGTCGAGGACGACTTCAATTCAAGAAGGGGAGGATGATGAGGACATCCCTACTAATGTTACACCCATATCCTCACCAACTACACATATTGGACCAGTTACTAGAGCTCGTGCACGTCAACTAAATTATCAGGTACTTTCGTTTCTTGTGAATCCTTCTATTGTTCATGAACATATGATACTGCCTAAATTAGATACTTTTGTTTTGCTTATGAATGAAGGACCTAGCATGGACAAGAAGGATGGTCATTGGAGCGGGATCAAGCATGGAGCAGAAGGTGCGCGCGCGGGAAAGGCGGAGCTTCCCGTGGTGATTATCGCACTTTGAAGCCACCATAAGGCGCGCCTGAAGTCTTGGACGAAATACGCGAGATGCCACTTCATTATTTTCGTCCAAGGGCAATTATAGGTGCTGCGTCACCTTAATATTGGGCTGGGCCCATGTAATTTCGAAATACCACCTTATAGGCTGTTTTTAGAGTCCGTATGTGTGGGGAAACCGAGTTAGGGTTGTTTTCGGACCCCACCTCCAAGGGGTCACGAAAATCCCCTCTGTTCCCCCATATATACAGCCCTTAGGGCGTCGTTTAGACTTGGGTTTTAATTAGATTTAAGTTAGCCATAGCCGCAACTTCGAGCTCTTCGTTTGTGTCATCCGACCAGGCCAAGACCTCATTGGAACCCCAACTTTCGTAATCTTTCATCTTATATTCGCAATATCCAGATTGCAATTCTTAGTTCTTGCTTGTTCTTCGATTGCTTGCAGGAATTAGACCTTCGTGGTCAGGTTGATCGTGCATCCGCGGGATCAATAACCTCTCGGAGTTGGTTTAGCGATCGCTAAGGCGCAACGTCTTCGCACGATCGTAGTCGGGTCGTGAAAGTCTACTCCACCATAATCGATCTCCACCATCTCATCGAAACATCGGGACACCTTCGCCTCTATCACCTTGTGAAAGGCCTATGATTGAAGAAGAGAAGTATTGTAAGCAACATAAGCATGAAAGAACAATCACTTGGGTCAAAGATTTAAATGAAATTGCTAGAGAATTGTGTGACATTTATCCTTTTACTTGTGAACTTTGCTGCATAGAGGGTCACTTTAATTTTCAATGCATGAACTTTCAAAGCATAAGTGTTAATCATTTGTGTGATAACATGATCACTTCTGATCTTTATGATGAACTTATGTTATTTTCTATGTGTGAAGAGTTATCAGAAAAGACTTCTTGGCTAGATGTTAATGCCTTAGGAATTAGCAACACTTTGCAAAATTTCCATCTCTATTGTGTTGTTAATTGCCATGAAAATGATTACATAAGTAAGATTAGAAAGGAGGAAACTTTACCAAAGTATAAAAATGTCTCTTATATCTCTACTAATAAAAAGGAGAGTTTCTCCCAAGTTTCCCCTATTGTTTCTAATGATAAACCAGGATATGTGGAGAAGCTTCATCTCCAACCACTCCCTCCTAAGGTAAATAAGAAGAAAAAGAAGAGCAGGAGGAAGAGGAGCAAGAAGGAAGAAAAATGGGTATCAACCTGGCCTGAGCATATTCCTCGCATCAATTTTTATCCTAACGGACAGAAATTTTTGGAGGGCGGTGAGCTTGATTGCATTCATTATTATCATGATGTTAAGTCCATAGGAACTATTGAAGATGATTTTTATTATGATATGCATGTTACTTTTTGTGATTGGGAAAATGATGATAATGCTACTTATGACCCTGAAAATCTTTTTGGTACCAACTCTGAGAGTGATGATATGGAAAGCTCCAAGCTTGGGAATGATAGGATTGCAAGTCCTTTAACCATTAGTGATGTGGTAATTGATAATTCTTTTGCTAGTAAGAATAAAGACATCATGTTTACAAATATAGTTGCTAGCAATGATAATGCTTTTCTCTACTATGATGATGTTATAACTCCTATCTATAGTGATTTTAAAGGTACCTATGACATAAGGAGAAATTATCCTTATGAAACTTGTCATAATCATGGAGGTAATTACTCCCTTGTTGAAAACCATCTTCCTAATACACAATTAATCTATAGTGTTCAAGTTGTTTATGATAGTCCTACTCCCACTATTACCAATGAGAAAGATTATGCTTATGTGGAGAGTAAGAGTACCCTTTTGCATGTGGATCATGGTAACAATGCTTTATGTGATGCTTATATTGTTGAGTTTATTCATGATCCTACTGGAAATTATTATGAGAAAGGAACATATTCTTATAGATATTTCAATAATATAAAGTTCCCTCTCTTTATGTTGAAGGCTTTAAAGTTGCACTTATTTTGCCTTCCTATGCTAATATCTTTATGCTTCAATGAGTTTTTCCTCTACAAGATCCCTTAGCATAGGAAGCATGTTAGACTTATATGTGTTTGTTATTTGCTTCTTGATGCTCTCTTTTGTTCTTCAACTCTTATTCCTTATTCCTATGAGAGCATCATTAAAATCTTAAGCCTATCTTTATGGCTATAAAGAAAGAGCTCTAGGGAGACAACCCTTGTTACCTTTAGTTTGAGTTTTTACTTTCAGTTTTTAGTGGTCTTGATGATTGTTACTACTGTAGCAACATCATTGTATATTTATTTTCAATCTTTGTGCCAAGTCTAACCTCCGATTGCAAGAAAGTTCAAAAGTTCTGACATGCTGTCCAGAAAACAGATTCTGTCCTTGGACGGAAAAATTAGCCTAAAATCACCAGATCATCTTTTTTATCTGAATTTTATTTGACAGCGTGCTCCATACAATTGACTTTCGAGCGTCTGTTCTCAGTTTTTTGATTCGAGTTGCAGAAGTACCCCTAAACAATTCATTACTACCTGCTGTTCTGTTTTTCACAGATTCTGCCACGTTTTGTCTCTCCTAAGTTTTGCAAACCTTAAGCTTTCTTATTCTTTGCAAAAACTTTTTGGCAATCTTGAGAAACATTAGCTCTTCAAGAATATCTTTATATCCAGTGGAAAAATATATATTTATTAAGGGTACTAACCTCTCTAATCAGCTTATGATGAGTTATGTATGAAGGGAGTTTTCAAGTGTGCGATGGAAGATGATGAAAGAAGATTCGGGAGTGTCAAGCGCTCAAGCTTGGGGATGCCCCATGCATCCCCAACAAATATTCAAGGAGACTCAAGCATCTAAGCTTGGGGATTCCCCCGTGCATCCCCTTCTCCATCGACAATCATCAGTTCGTCCTTTGTTTTACTATATTTTTATCACTTCATGTGTTATGTGCTATGCTTGGAGCGTCTCGTTCTTAGGTTTTATTTTTAGTTTTATTTAGCTTTTCTTGATGTTCATAACAAGTTAGATCCGGTCTTACTTTGTGTGGGAGAGAAACACGGTCCACTTTCAAAATCTAGAACACATCATAGGATTCTTCATGTCTATCTTTTTGTTGTTGTGTGTTCTTTATCTTTTCGTAGCTACTGCCATGTCTAGTTTTAGTCTTATTTTGTCTATAGCAAAAGACTTGGCTTTTGTTTAGTTTGTTGCTGGAACTCTCTTTAGTTTTCATGTTTATCTTGTTAAGAGAGTTGGTTGTTGCACTGAGTTATGTCTTGTCTTGAGAGTAGGTAACTGAGGTTGCTATTTAATTTTAGTAGTAACTTGCAATAGTTTTGAGGTATTGATGTGAGTAATGTTTGAACTTTTGGTGTCAAGAGCTCGAGCCTATTAGTGATAGATGTCGTATTTTTGGAAATCCGTGTGATTTTCGAAAACGAAAACCCCTGTTGAGAACTCTAGCTACTAGATGGATCACTAACCTCTAGAGGGTTCAAATATTAGAGTACACTCACGTACCATGAGTCGAGGATGCGCAAGGATACCCAAACCCCCATACACTCCTCCTCGGGGTACTTGTCTCTTTGTGAACCTCCTGGTTAGATTGAGAGTTACCGATAATTAGTGCATGAGTTCTTCGGACTAATGTGAGTATTCGAAAGTTGACACTTCCACCCACCTATACTTTTTCTAGCCTCTTCGGTACCGTGCATTGCCCTCTCTCACCTTGAGAGTTGGCGCATACTTCGCCGGTGCATCCAAACCCATGGAACGATACGCTCTGTCATCATAAGCCTCCTTATAACTTTCCTCAAAACAGCCACCATACCTACCTACAAGGCATTTCCATAGCCTTTCCGAGATACATTGCCATGCAACATCCACCTTCTCATGACTTGATCCTCATGTCATACATGCTACTTGCTTGATCGATGAGCCGCATGCTAGTTGGGCCTTGCCCTAATCATTGCTACATGACGCGCTAGTATCATTGCATATCCTGCTATCCTTGCAGAGGCATACATTTGCATCATGATAGTTATATCTTCTTTATGTGAGTACATTTGTAAAGTGTGAAAGATCTCCTATATTCTTGTAAAATATAGAGTGTTGCCCCTAAAGTGAGGAAAAGCTCACAAAGAGGACAAAATCAAAAGATCCCAAAGAGGACAAATGAGAGTGAAATAGAAAGAGCCATTGAGGCCACCAAAAAAATAGAAAAAATAGAAAATAGAAAAAAAGAGAAAAAGAAAAATAAAAAGAGAGAAGGGGGCACACTACTATTCCTTTTGAGAGATCCACACTAGTACTTCATCCTCTATCCCTTGTACTCCATAGAGATCATCATCATGCATATAGCTATGTGGGAACCTTCACACTGTAGAACTTGGCTTGTATATTCCAATGATGAGCCTCCTCAAACGAGCTCTAGGTCTTCTTGAGCAAGCAAGTTAGATGCACCCCCACTAGTTCCCTTGGAGAGCTTTTAGCTCACATGTGCGTCCGTTGCATGGCAATCCCTACTCCTCACATCATATCTATCATATGGCCTTCTCTCGCCTATGATTGTCCTCATTGATGTGAGCCTTTCACACCTTTTTATCTTCCTCCACCTTCTTTCTGTTTCGCCTATTAGGTGTCAACTTTCTTGCTCACGCTCATCCATTGCATGAGTGCTCAAAATATCGAAAGGGAGTAGATCAGTTTGACTTGTACCTGGCTAGTGGTCTGGGGACGAGTCAAGATAAGAATCCAAAGGAGACCAAGTGTTAAACTTTAGTAGATAGTTTTTTTCAACAACCTTTTTCTCTCTCTTTTTCCTAGTCCCCTGCTTGCACGCAAACACCATCTGGAGACATTCGAGTCACGAACAGCGAGAGCTCTTGCACCTTTTGTTCTTTTATTGCTTGTGTCAATGCTAATATAGACTCTTGCTTGTTAAGACTTGAATTGAATTGCATGCTTTACTTGCTTTACTTAAAAGTCCTTATATGGTTGTGTGGCATGTCACCGCAAAAATTATGCTTGTTATCATTTACCTACTCGAGGACGAGCAGGAATTAAGCTTGGGGATGTTGATACGTCCCCAACGTATCTATAATTTCTGCTTGCTCCATGCATGTTTTGTGTGACTTTGCCATGATTTGCTTGAACTTTCATACACTTTTGAGCATATTTGGACTAATCTATTAACCCAGTGCACCCAGCTGCCAGTTGTTGTTTTCTGCTGTTTTTGTATTTCAGGTTTTCCGGCCATTAAAAGTGCTCCAAAAATTCCGGAAAAATCAGATAAAAATCAGCAACCCGGAAGCTTCCGGAATCACCAAGGTAGCAGAGGGGGGCCACCACCAGGAGACCAGGAGGGTCCCTGGCGCGGCCCCACCCTAGGCCGCTCCAGGAGGCCTCCTGGCTGCCTGGTGGGTCCCCTCGACACCCCCCCTCCGCCTATATTTAGCCCTCGGGGTCGAAACCCCTAATATCGAAGTACTTTTTTTAGAAGCGATTCCGATCTCCGCCGCCATCGCCAACAAGCTTCGTGGGACCAGAATTCCTGTGCCGGCACCTTTTCGGGACGGGGAAGTGCCCCCGGATTCATCTCCATCGACGTTGCTTCCTCCCTCCATGAAGCGGGAGTAGTTCTCCCTCGGTCTGAGGTTTCTACCAGTAGCTATGTGTTCTTCTCTCTCTCCCATGATGTGATCTTCGTTGTGATCATAGGCTATGTTAATCTAAAGTGATCCCATGATATTTCCCCTTCCTCTATGTATTGGATTGATGTACTCAATTGATCTTATCTAGTATAATCCCCGAGACCAAGGTGACAGCGGTCTATTGGACATGGGTTAGAAGAATATTATCATGAGTGATTTCCTCTTTTGTGTGTTGATTGAAGATTGAGAGTCTCTTGGTGCTTGTCTTTGACTATCCTTGAGATATGTTGTGGTGATTGTGGTACTCTCTTTGGATGGCCGCGGTGACATTGGGAAATCCATAGATTGAGAACTACGAACTTTGAGGTGTGATTTTGTAGCCCTACATAATTCTCATCCTCTCTTGACCACAAAGGAATGACCTCCGAGTGCGTCTCCATTGCATGTTTTATGGGAAATATCATGTGATTAGACTATGTTAATGTTGTTAAGAGTTTCCACTAGTGAAAGTATGAAGCCTAGGCCTTGTTTCCACCATTGTTACACCGTTTGTGCTCACTTTTGTTACATGTTTTCTTGCTGCACTTTTTATTACAGATTTATATTACTTTGTTTTGCCACACCTATCACCCATATTTTACCATCTCTTCGCCGAACTAGTGCACCTATACAAGTCCTAGTTGTATTAGGTGTGTTGGGCACACAAGAGACTTCTTGTATCTTAATTGCAGGGTTGCTTGAGAGAGAACATCTTAAACCTCTACTTCCCTGAGTTCGATAAACCTTAGGTCATCCACTTGAGGGAAATTGCTGCTGTCCTACAAACCTCTGCGCTTGGAGGCCCAACATAGTCTACAAGAATAGAAGCGTGCGTAGACATCATCCACCTTGGACCATGGGTCCATGATCAGTAGCTATGTGATGTGTTGTCTCCACATTTTCTCTTCATTGATTAGACATTGTGAGCTGCCCTACATGATCAAGGCACATATGTAATTATTTCTGCTGTTGCTATGTTGAGTTTGCTGGGATCTGATAGATTATGAGATTATGTTCAGATTGTGATGAGTAATATATTTGGTCTTCTCCTTTTATATTAATGTTCTTGAGTAATTCTTGCATGTTCTCCGTTGCTGTTTATTGCTTTGCCAAGTGGTAGGTAGTAACTCCAAGATGGAGCGTTATGCATGATTGTGGGTTCATGCCCCCCGATGACTAGTGTAAGGCCCGATATGCGGTACTGTTCCAGATCTAGATGTTTCCATCCAAATCCGGGGACGAAGCACATATCGGTCCCACCGCGACATATGACGGAGTCATATGCCCCGGATTTCCAACATGATATCACAACATTACAGATACAAGGATACAACATCTCATAAAATCGGCATACAAATGCCTTAATACAATACAACAGCGGAAGATACATGTCTGGGTACAGACTACAATCAAATGCCTAGTGACAAAGAGAAAAACATCAATCCCCATAACCACACGGGTCCAGGCCCTCCGCCGGGATCCGCCTAACTAGTCGTCGTCGAGTCTCCACACGAAACGTCGACCACCATACCTGTTGTCGATCAAGAACTCTGAAAAGATTTTGGGGGTAGTATCATGAGTACAGAAGTACTCAGCATCCAACTGTAGTGGTCAACTGACCCAACAAGGACTTCATCACTCGTTATTCTAGGACAACTAGTAGTTTACGGTAAGGAAGTGGTAAGTGGTGAGGTGGCTGCCGCACTAGCATTTATGAAGTGGCTAACGATCTAGAAAGTAAGATAAGAAGCCAAGCATTCGATGAGGAATCGCCTCCAACAAGTCTTGCTATCAACTACTTACGCAATCATAACACATATCCTATCCTTGTCCTCCTCTTTGCATCCCGACGAAGAAGAAGCTGTCAAGGCACACACACATTGATCAAGTTATAGTAAGATTATCTCAGTTGTTGTTGTCTATGAACAAGGAGTAGGTCTCAAGTCGTCCATAACCGCGGACACAGCTTCTCGAAAAGATTTAACCCTGCAGGGGTGTACCAACTGCCCATAACAAGGCTCCGCACACACGCCCATCACTCTCAGTTGCTACCCATCACAGGCAACCATTTTATGATTTAGTTCCAAGAGATCCGAAACGACAGGTCCCTCTAGCTAACAACGAACAAATCCGGGTGGCCCCCGGTGAGTCGACATCCAGCTCAGGAGCCGGCCGCGTTCTCGATCTGGTCTCTACCGTCTGCCGCAGGTTTGGATAGCCGGTTAATCACACATGGGAAACCGGGTCCTCAGCTGAACAAGGTGGGCCAGCAAGGGAACTATGTCCTCACTGGTCCGGGTTGGTTTAAAAACTACTGGCCGCTGACCAGCACACACACGGTTTCAAATGGTAAATCAGCTTGGGCCACCACTAGAAATGTTTTATGCTAGATAGGTAAGAAAAAGGGACCCCATAAAATCCCACACGCGGTTAGGCACGCTCAATCTTAAAACCAATACCCAGAACTCGGATCCTAGGTGACTCGAATGGAACAAAGCGTCGGGGCGGGATAGCCTAGACCTTCCATCCTTCGTCGAATATAGTCAACATTATAATAATCATATCATCAAAAACATTAGTAATAATGTGAAATCCCAAACCAAGGAGTAACAGGGTAACATCGTAGCATCCTAAGCATGCATACTAAGCAGGGGCTGAGCAACGAGCAATAGTAACATAGCAGTACATGGTTTGCTGGGAGGGGACATGGCTGTGTCGGTTTGAAAGAGGCTGTAAACATGTGGTAGGATCAAACATCGAACCTAACCTAGACTAGCATGCAAACCGCTGGTTGAAATAGAATGGATCATAAGTAATGTATAGTCCTTGCGTGTTGATAAGTCGGGTTCCGAAGGTGTAGTTGATCGCAAGCTCGCATCGTCTCCGAAGGGTACCCGCGGAAGCACACAAGAGGGTAAACACTGGAAAGCAATCAACGAGTAAGCACTCTATTACTACGAGGCAAACACGAGCAAGCATCAACAATAAGGCAACACGAGACATCGCACCTACCGTCGAGAGCGGTTACTAACAGGTTAAGTGGAGTACTCGTCACACACGACGATACCGCACATTTACAAGGGTTCAAGTTGTTTAGCTACATGTGATCAACAAAGGTTGTTAACATGGCAACTCAAGCAAGCATGGCATAGCACACAAACATGGCAAGAGGTGAATCATAAGGTAAACTATCTAATCTAGTCACTTTAAGTGGGGGTAAAACCTATACATGGCAACTATTACGGACCCCACGATAATTATAATATTTGGTACTGTTTTTCCCTAAATAATATTTTATTATTTTTATTAGCAAGCCAGAAAAACATAAACACAATCTACATGCAATTATAGTCAAGTTACATATAAGAAACATTTTAAACAGAGGAACGGTTAAAAAGTTATTAAATAAACAAGTTACAGTGGCAAGTAGTGTAATTAGCAGTAAAACAACATGTAAACAAAGTCAAACATAGCAAAGGAGCACAATTTATTAAACTAGACAAAATTCTAAGCAAGTTTCATGTTTTACGTGTCGCGATTCGAGCTACGGTCTAAACGATACGGGCACCGCAAAATACTAACAATAATCTGCCAAAATAAACATATAAAGAAAAAGAAAAAAAAAGAACAAACGTCTCTTGGCCGAAAGCTACTGGGCCGACCCAACTACACAACAACAAATAAATAAAAAAACAGTAAAAAGGCAGCCTCACCTTGGTGGGCTGAGGTCCAGGCCGGCCGGTGCGGGGAGTGGTCCGTGGGCGCGCCTGCTGGGCCGCAACGCTGGGAGGCCAGCCCACAGGCGGTTCGTCCCGATCGAGGGATTGTCCCAGGCGGCGGACGCGATTCCGGCCACGGCCGGTGGCTCGCGCCGGCGAGGAGGCACGGCGGCGGCCGGTACGGGCGTTGGGCGATTGCGGCGAGGCTGCAGGGGCTCGTGCGGGTCCTGGAGGTTGGCCGGCTTGGCTCCAAGGTGCGGTGGTGGCGCGGGGCCGAGCTCGGCTCGAGGCCATCCATGGCGGGTCGGTTCTGCGAGGAAGACAGCCATGGGGTGAGAGGAGAAGCAGGAGGGAGGAAAGGAGGGGAAGGAGAAGGGAGGCGCGCACGGGGCTGCCTGCGGGAGGGGCTCGCCGGCCGGAGCAGCAGAGGCGGCGCGGCGGGATCGGCTCGGGAGTGGGGAGGAGGAGCTCCAACGCGGCTGGGCTGGTCTGGGGACGTGGCGCGCTTCCTGGCCGTCAGATCGGGCGATCTGATGGTCCAGATCTGATGGGCTAGCAACAGGACGAAAATGGGGTATTTTTGGGGAAATTGTGAGGGGGTGGCTGCAATTTTGGACTAGTGGGAACCCTAGAAAGGGGTGGGAGTGTGGTGGTCTTTATATAGCCCAGGTGGCTGGCAGTTTGCAAAAACATCCCCGGTTTTTCTCTCTCGCGCGCGGAGCTTACGTTTCTGACCGCCGGGGGTCCGCATGACCTTTGATTCGGGTAAAACATAGAACTGCGCGATCAGCGTGTCGAGCCGGCGGCGTTCACCTCGCACTGGAACCATTCAGAGAACACTTTCCGGCGCGCTATAAAAATAACCCGTTTAATTATTAAACGGGGTTTTTCGTTCCGTTGGCTGCGGCTGGTCTCGTGCGGTCTCGCGACGGTGGTCGGGTGAAACCCGGTGTGGCAAAGGTCGAGTGTCAGGGTGGCAAAGGTCGGTCTCCGTCCGGTACGAGATAAGAGGGGGGAAATAATCGCCGATCGATAAATCGGGGATTCAAACACCACAAACAAATCAGACAATCAAGCAATTCACACCGAAAACAAAATTTTAATTTTTGTGAAATCTGGGCTGTTACAATACAACACCACCAACAAGGGATCTCGTCCCGAGATCCTGGACGACCCGGGGAGAGGGGGGGGGAAGAGAAAAGAGAGACGACGATCTTCAACACCACCAACAAGGGACTCTGCTCCATGTCGACGTCGACCTTCGGTTGAGATAAATTTCCGCAGAGAGACGACATCGTCGGAAAAACGAAACCGTCAGTGTCAAGAGGAGGAACGACAACGATAACCGGATCAAAGGATAGTGTTTTCGACGCAAGTCGTGAAAACACCGGCACAAGAATGGACGGCAATGGATGACCAAGATGATACCCGAAATCGGAGAAACTAAAGGTACTACAGGAATTCCCACCTGAGTTCGGAATAGAGACAATACGCTGCAAGCAAGGCATTGTAACTATTCCGAAACTCCACACACTCGAGATCCTAAAGTTTGAAAGGGGATAAGTCGAGAATAAAACACTTACGACACTTGTCCTGACCAGAGTAAGGGTAAGGAGTAAAAAGATTCCTACTCTCCGATAACTAACTTAGTAACTACAAAATAGTTTTGTCTAGACTCGACTTCGGCCAGAGAGGGGATCCTACGGTCGGTAAGGCTCGGATACCAAGTTGTAAGGCCCGATATGCGGTACTGTTCCAGATCTAGATGTTTCCATCCAGATCCGGGGACGAAGCACATATCGGTCCCACCGCGACATATGACACATCCATATGCCCCGGATTTCCAACATGATATCACAACATTACAGATACAAGGATACAACATCTCTACAATCGGCATACAACTGCCTTAATACAATAGAACAGCGGAAGATACATGTCTGGGTATAGACTACAATCAAATGCCCAGTGGCAAAGAGAAAAACATCGATCCCCATAACCACACGGGTCCAGGCCCTCCGCCGGGATCCGCCTAACTAGTCGTCGTCGAGTCTCCACGCGAAACGTCGATCACCATACCTGTTGTCGATCAAGAACCCTGAAAAGAGTTTGGGGGTAGTATCATGAGTACAGAAGTACTCAACATCCAACTGTAGTGGTCAACTGACCCATCAAGGACTTCATCACCCGTCATTCTAGGACAACTAGTAGTTTACGGTAAGGAAGTGGTAAGTGGTGAGGTTGCTGCCGCACTAGCATTTATGAAGTGGCTAACGATCTAGAGAGTAAGATAAGAAGCCAAGCATTCGATGAGGAATCGCCTCCAACAAGTCTTGCTATCAACTACTTACGCAATCATAACACATATCCTATCCTTGTCCTCCTCTTCGCATCCCGACGAAGAAGAAGCAGTCAAGGAACACACACATTGATCAATTTATATTAAGATTAGCTCAGTTGTTGTTGTCTATGAACAAGGAGTAGGTCTCAAGTCGTCCATAACCGCAGACACGGCTTCTCGAAAAGAGTTAACCCTGCAGGGGTGTACCAACTGCCCATTACAAGGCTCCGCACGCACGCCCATCACTCTCAGTTGCTACCCATCACAGGAAACCATTTTATGATTTAGTTCCAAGAGATCCGAAATGACATGTCCCTCTAGCTAACAACGAACAAATCCGGGTGGCCCCCGGTGAGTCGACATCCAGCTCAGGAGCCGGCCGCGTTCTCGATCTGGTCTCTACCGTCTGTCGCAGGTTTGGATAGCCGATTAATCACACATGGGAAACCGGGTCCTCAGCTGAACAAGGTGGGCCAGCAAGGGAACTATGTCCTCACTGGTCCGGGTTGATTTAAAAACTACTGGCAGCTGACCAGAACAACATAAACACAATCTACATGCAATTCTAGTCAAGTTACATATAAGAAACATTTTAAACAGAGCAACGGTTAAAAAGTTATTAAATAAACAAGTTACAGTGGCAAGTAGTGTCATTAGCAGTAAAACAGCATGTAAACAAAGTCAAACATAGCAAAAGAGCACAATTTATTAAACTAGACAAAATTCTAAGCAAGTTTCATGTTTTACGTGTCGCGATTCGAGTTACGGTCTAAACGATACGGGCACCGCAAAATACTAACAATAATCTGCCAAAATAAACAGATAAAGAAAAAGAAAAAAAAGAACTAACGTCTCTGGGCCGAAAGCTACTGGGCCGGCCCAACTACACAACAACAAATAAATAAAAAAACAGAAAAAAGGCAGCCTCACCTTGGTGGGCTGAGGCCCAGGCCGGCCGATGCGGGGAGTGGGCCGTGGGCGCGCCTGTTGGGCCGTGGCGCTGGGAGGCTGGCCCACAGGCGGTTCGTCCCGATTGAGGGATTGTCCCAGGCGACGGACGCGATTCCGGCCATGGCCGGTGGCTCGCGCCGGCGAGGAGGCACGGCGGCGGCCGGTACGGGAGTTGGGCGATTGCGGCGAGGCTGCAGGGGCTAGTGCGGGTCCTGGAGGTTGGTCGGCGTGGCTCCAAGGTGCGGTGGTGGAGCGGGGTCGAGCTCGGCTCGAGTCCATCCATGGCGGGTCGGTTCTGCGAGGAAGACAGACATGGGGTGAGAGGAGAAGCAGGAGGGAGGAAAGGAGGGGAAGGAAAAGGGAGAGGAAGGGAGGCGCGCACGGGGCTGTCTATGGGAGGGGCTCGCCGGCCGGAGCAGCGGAGGCGCGGCGGGATCGGCTCGGGAGCGGCGAGGAGGAGCTCCAACGCGGCTGTGCTGGTCTGGGGACGTGTCGCGCTTCCTGGCCGTCAGATCGGGCGATCTGACGGTCCAGATCTGATGGGCTAGCAACAGGACGAAAATGGGGTATTTTTGGGGAAATTGTGAGGGGGTGGCTGCAATTTTGGACTAGTGGGAACCCTAGAAAGGGGTGGGAGTGTGGTGGTCTTTATATAGCCCAGGTGGCTGGAAGTTTGCAAAACATCCCCGGTTTTTCTCTCGCACGCGCGGTGCTTACGTTTCGGACCGCCGGGGGTCCGCAGGACCTCTGATTCGGGTAAAACTTCGAACTGCGCGATCAGCGTGTCGAGCCGGCGGCGTTCACCTCGCACTGGAACCGTTCAGAGAACACTTTCCAGCGCGCTATAAAAATAACCCGTTTAATTATTAAACGGGGTTTTTTGTTCCGTTGGCTGCGGCTGGTCTCGTGCGGTCTCGCGACGGTGGTCGGGTGAAACCCGGTGTCGCAAAGGTCGAGTGTCAGGGTGGCAAAGGTCGGTCTCCGTCCGGTACGAGATAAGAGGGGGGGGAATAATTTCTGATCGATAAATCGGGGATGCAAACACCGCAAACAAATCAGACAATCAAACAATTCACACCGAAAACAAATCTTTAATTTTTTGTGAAATCTGGGCTGTTAGAACTAGCTTGACAGAAACACGAGTCCAGGGGATGTTCTGTTGCCACAAGGGGTAAAACAAGGTGCTTGTACTTGCGGGTGCAAGGATTGTTTACTTTACGCAAAGGTCTTTCAATACAGTTGTCTGTTGCTTTGGGTTTACACATCGGGTGGGGCTCACAACTTAATACCAGCGAGATTTTCTCGATAGATATCTCAAGGTGGATGATTAGTGAGTAGATGCAGATCGATTTCGGTCTACTCGTCTTGGCATACTTCCCATGCTTTTGAGCCTCTTCCTTTCTTTTGTGGCATAGTTAGCATTGTGGTGCATTTTTAATCATGTCAATTTCCCAGCTGTAATTTTTTTACCTTGCATAGCTGTTTATCTTCTTTTGGGAGAGAGACATCACTAGTGAACTTCATGGGACCCCGGTCCATATTTCCATTATTGTTTACACCGTTAATTTACTTCCTTATCTCTTGTGTTTGATCCTTTGCAAATGGAAAGGACGGAGGGATTGACAACCCCTCTGTACTCGTTGGGAGCAAAGTTATTTGTATCTGTGTGCAGGTCCATGTCAACTCTCGTGCTAGTAATTTCTAGCGCCGTTGTCACCTATTGGTCATCGTTGGAGTCGTACTGGAGACAAACCTTGGTATCTTCACCGAGGTAAATTACTGTAGCGCTACATCTCAACCTTCCACTTGGGGTAGCCAATGAGGAGCACTTCTTCAGTGCAATCATAGGTGCTTGTGGGGGTGGAACACTTGGCCAATCACCCACCTCATCATCTCTAGGTACTTGAGCAATGGGCACAAGATCTAGAATGCCCATAGCCAAAATGTCTTGAGAGGAATCTTCATTATTACCTACATCACTTAGATGAACTTGCTCCCCATGGGAGCCATTAAATTCATCAAACTCCACATCACAAGTTTCCACAACACATCCGGTGTATTTTTTTGTAGACCCTATAGGCGTGAGAGTTTGAGGCATACCCAACAAATATACCCTTAATTGTTTTGGATTGAAACTTAGCCAACCGGTCTTTCTTATTGAGAAAGAAACACTTACAACAGAATACTCAGAAGTATTTGAAGTTTGTCTTTTGATCGGTTAGAAGTTCATAGGGTGTCTTCATCATGATCTTGCAGAGGAAGAGCCGGTTTGATGCATGACATGTGGTGTTGATGGCTTCGGCCCAAAATCTATATGGTGACTTGTAATCATCCAACATGGACCGGGCCATCTCTACAAGAGTGCGGTTCTTCCTCTCGGCTACACCATTTTGTTGAGGGGTGTATGGTGCGGAATATTGGTGCTCAATCCCCTCATCACTCAAGAATTCTTCCAAGGTGTAGTTCTTGAACTCGGAGCCATTTTCACTTCTTATTGCCAAGATAGCCACGTTGTATTTCCTTTGAGCTTGCTTGGCAAAGTCAATGAAGGTGGCCTTCGTATCCTTGGACTTGAGTAAGAACAACCACGTGTATCTTGAGTAATCATCAACAATGACAAGACCATATTTCTTCTTACCGAGACTATCCCATGATGGAGGCCCGAATAGATCCACATGAAGGAGCTCCAAAGGCCTTGAAGTTGACACAACATTCTTGGGGGTATCCTTTGCTTGATGTTGCTTCCCGGCTATGCATGCACTACACACACGATCTATCTCAAAATACACGTTTCTTAGTCTGAGGATGTGTTCACCCTTTAGGAGATGTTTTAGATTTCTCATGCCGACATGGGCTCGCCAGAGATGCCATAGCCATCCCTTGTCGGCCTTGGACATTAAACAAGTTGCATGGTAGGTACTCTCTTTCGAGAAATCAACCGTGTAAAGGTTGCCATCCAACTCTCCAACAAAGGCCACTTCGAGAGTATCTCTTTGTAACAGCCCGAAACTCACAAAAAACCAGAAAATTTTGCATTTTATTTTTCCCATTGGGGATAATAATTTGCACATTTATTCTTTGCCATAATCCACGTGACAGAAAAATGCCCAAGCATTTTTATGATTACTTAAAAGGATTAATTCTAATTCTTTCTTTTCTTTCCTTTCCCGGCCGTGCCAATTTTCTCAAGCTTCATATTTTCTCCCCTAAGCAAGACCTTTTGGGTTCCATCATGTTTTTCCATGAGAAAGACCCATGCCAATTCCCATGATTTTATCATGTCTAGAAAATGGGGTTGTAGTTCAAATTGCATTTGAAATAATTTAAATGCCTTTTGAAATACTTAAACATATTTGACCCAAATCATTTTCTTAAAATCCCATAGTTGCAAAGGATCCATAATCATATTTTTATATGACTTTTGGAATTCATTGACCATTTTCTTTTTAGCTTTTTCCTCTGCTGTCTTTTTTTTAAAGAATAAATGCAGAAAAGGATTCCAGCGATTTGGGACGCATCCTTCTCCCTTGGCCCAGCTTCATCCCACTTCTCCCCATCCTCTCTTTTTTTCCAGCGGGACCCACTTGTCATCTTCTCCTTCCTCACCTTTTCCCCCTCGCGGCAGAGAAAGCAGAGGAGTAGAGGACGGCGTGGAGCCGCTCCTCCAGTGTCCCCGGCGCCCTCCCTTCTTAAGCCTCCTCCCAACCCCCTCCTGGAACCCTAGCTGCGCCCCTTCCCCCTCCTAGCCTCCGCCATCTCCCTATCCTCTCTCTCGTTTTTTTCTCTCTCATCTGGATGCCATGGACAGGGAGCTCAAGCTCTGAATTTTCTTGGTGTGCGAGGTCAGATCGTCGTCCCGGAGGACGTAGGCGTCGTCCCCGACCTTCCCATCGTCCCCGTGCTCCAATTCATGAAGGGAAGCCAGGAGCCGAGGCCTTCTTCCTTGCGTCTTCTTCAACCTTGTTGTCCTCCCTGCAGATGACGACCGCCTCTGCTTCCACAGTTCGTCGTCTTCCCGATCAGAACGACGACCCCGAGAACCATCTCTCTGAGCTTCCCTTCTCCCGCCTAGTTGTGTCCCACGCTGTTCCCCGTAGGCTGCCGTTCTGTTCCGGTCCGTCGACGCGCCTCGCCTCGCCGTGCGCCGTGCCCGTGCCTGCATGTCCCCGTGCGCGCTCTATGATTGAACCCGTGGCCAGCGCCTGTCTTTGACCATCCGGAGCGTTCCTAGTGCTCCTCGTCTTGCTGCTCGCCCGTTGTCGCGACCATGTGCGTAGATCAGCGTCGCCGGGATCAAGGCGTGGTTCTATCATTAGTTTCGTCAGAGATGAAGAGGCAGTTTCATTCTAGTTTGTTTCAGTAAGAGCCGTGTAGAATAGGTTAGATTCAGTTATCTTCCATTTTCGTCGTAAGCTGCAGCTTGGCCTAGTGGCAGCTCCCCACTGGTTCTATCAGTGAGGTCCCTGGTTCGATCCCCCACGGGGACCAATTGAAAACCATCCTTTTTCCTGTTTTTCTTCTTCAGTTTTGGATAGTCGCGCTGGTTAGCTAATCCAATGTTAGTCTCCTTTTCTGTCGATCAGTTGCAGCTAGCCCATTGGTGTGGGCGCTTGGGTGTAACCAGGAGGTCTTTGGATCGAATCCCACAGGAGGCAAAGAGCTCCCTTTTGCCTCTTTTCTTTTGCAGATTCTTTCATATCTGTCTCGTTTTGCTTTTGCTAGTGCTATGTGCATACCTTCTCTGGACATATGATGCTATATATGCTTTTGGGGTAGAATTCCGTGAGGAACGCGATGATGTTGTTCATTTTGCAATATAGGCATGCATTATTTCGGGATATTGCACCGAGTGCCATTCACCAAACCTTTTCCGCCATGTTGCGTTCCCTTCATGTAAAGGGACCACCTTGACATATTGTTTCCGTATATGCTTGAGGTGGTCCCGTGTAGCATGTGTGTTTGTCATTCCTTCTTAATCCTCACGAGATACATGCATAGTTCAGTGGATGATATCTTGTGATCCCCGTATATTGTTGCTCACTTTATGACCAACAATCCTGTTGCACCACCCGATAATTGATGTTGTTCACCTGTTCCATAGGTGATACAACATCACTTCTCTTCTTCGTTGGCACTCATATCACTTGTTTCGATGCGTCGTAGATCTCACGATGACCGTAGTTTCCGTTAGCGTTGTCCCTCTCCTTATTTTATTGTTTGCCGTAGAATGCATTAGGTGCATCATACACCATGCCATGTCATTGCATCTATGTTTATGTTGAGGAATCCCAACGTGAGGTCTATCTTCACAAGTGGGCAATTCTTGTTCATGTCTTGTTCAATCCCCGCATATGCCATTATCATGCCATTATGATAACTTTAACATAAGGATCCTTCGGATCCGTAAATCACCTTGATACGTCCAAAACGTATCTATAATGTTTGCTTGCTCCATGCCTCTTTTGTGTGATATTGCTATGATATTGATGAACTTCCATACACTTTTGATCATATTTGGACTAACCTATTAACTCAGTGCACCCCAATGCCAGTTCTTGTTATCTGTTGCTTTTCTATTTCAGGTTTCCCCCTTATTAAAAGTACCAGAAAAATTCCGGGAAAAATATAGGAAAAATCAGCGTACCGGAAGCTTCGAGAAAAGCCCGAGAGGGGCCAGAGGGGAGACAGGGGGCCCAGGCGGCCAGAGGGCGCGGCCCCACACCTGGCCGCGCCAGGGGGCGCCTGGAACCCCTGGCCCACCTCTGGCTGCCCCCTTTCGCCTATTTATTCCCCGTGACGAGAAACCCTCGGGGACGTAACCCTTTTTCACGATCTCTCCTCTGTTCCGTCGCCGTCGCGCTTCCGAGATCGGGAGCACCAGAAGACCTCTTCCCGGCACCCTACCGGAGGAAGGAATCACCTCCGGGAGCTTCTCCACCACCATGGATGCTTCCCGGATGAACCGTGAGTAGTCCACCTTGGACCATGGGTCTATGATCAGTAGCTATGTGATGTTCTCCTCCCCTCTTTGTTCTTCATTGATTAGACCTCGTGAGCTGCCCTACATGATCGAGGCACATATGTAATCTTTCTGTTGTTGCTATGCTGAGTTTGCTGGGATCCGATGGATAATGAGATTATGTTCAGATTGTGATTGAGTTATATATTTGATTCACTTAATTATTATTTTTGTTCTTGAGTAATTCTTGCATGTTCTCCGTTGTTGTTTATTGCTTTGGCCAAGTAGTAGGTAGTGACTCCAAGAGGGAGCGTTATGCATGATTGTGGGTTCATGCCCCCGATGACTAGCTCGAGTGACAAAAACATGAGTCTAGGGGATGTGTTGTTGCCACAAGGGGGACAACAACGGTGCTTGTACTTGCGGGTGCAAGGATTGTTTACTTTACACGAAGTTCTTTAATGCAGTTGTCCGTTGCTTTGAGTTTACACTTTGGGTGGGATTCGCAACTTAATACCAGCGAGATGTTCTGGATAGATATCTCAAGGTGGATGATTGGTGGGTAGATGCAGACGGATTTCGGTCTACTTGTCTTGGCGTACCGCCCATGCTTTTGAGCCTCTTCCTTTCTGCATAGCATAATTAGCATTGGTTTGCGCACATAATGCTGTCAATTGCCCAGCTGTAATTTGTTTACCACGCATGGCTATTTTATCGTCTTTTGGGAGAGAGACATCACTAGTATTTACCCCGGTCCATATTCCTACTACTGTTTACACCTTCAATTTACCTTCAGTATTTACTTTTTCGCAGCTATCACTATCATTATTATCCCGTGCGTTTTATCCTTTGTAAACAACAAGGCCGGAGGAATTGACAACTCCTCTGTACTCGTTGGGAGCAAAGTTATCTGTTGTGTGTGCAGGTCCAGGTGAAGTAAGCAACCTTAGGTTGTAAACGACGCCATTGTTCACTTCACCACCTACTTGTATCTGTTGGAGTCCTACGGGAGACGATCTTTTCAACCTTGGTATCTTTACCAAGGAAAATTTGCCGCTACGCTACATCTCACCTTCCACTTGGGGTAACCAACAAGGAGCGAGAAGTATCTCGTGTATCAAGCAAATTTCTGGCGCCGTTGCCGGGGACTCCACTATTCAAGATAGGGGAGTAGCACACTATCTTTTATCTTTGCTTTGTAGTCTTGTTAGTTTACCTTTCAGTTTTTATCTTCGTGTCCTTTTTATCAAAAATCCAAAAAAATAGTATGTCCAGTTCCTTACTTGCCAATCAATGTCTGACTTCTTTGAAACCAGATCTTATTGGCTTGGAGGATTCACCGAGGATCAACAAAAGTGGTACAAGGAATACCGCTTGTCTCAAATGGGGATACACTTATGGAAACAAATACACCAGTTGTATGAGTATGCTAGAAACTTGTGCTCAATATATAATATATCTTTCTGCAGGGATGAATCTTGTTGCTTTATGAGGCACAAACACCTTGCTTTCCAACGTGAGTACAATGATGATGAAACCTTAGCTTCATATGCTAAGAGAAATTATGACTTTGATGATGCAGAGCAAATAGAAGAATTTGTTGCTTATAAGGGTGCCTATGAAATTACTTCTCTTCTTAAAAATATTGATGATGCCCCTTACAAATCTGAGAGTCTTGCTATACTTAACTATTGTTTGGAAAATTACGATGCAAATTATTATATTACTGATCATCTTGAGAGAATCTCTCCCCTAAAGGAAGAGACTAATGATTTGCAGGACTCTATGGAAGAAGAAATTTATGAACCTGAAAGCTCCTTGGATGAAAAAGAGGAGGAGAGTGACGAACAAAAGGAGGAAGAATGGATCCATCCAGTCTACCTTCTAATGAGAGTAACTCTTTGAATCTTACCTTATATGAGTATTATGATCCTATGGATTCTTTTGAAATATCCCTTTTTGATGAAGTTGATGCCACTATGGATGATGCTTACAGAGATGAACTTTCTATAGTTCCTCATGTTATGCATGAATTTTTTGCTATCGCACCCACACTTGAGTGTCCTATTATCCTTTTAAAATCTCCAACTCCGGAGAATTTTCCTCTTATCAAAGCTCAATGTGATGGGTTGCATTTATCTTATGATCCTAAAAACCGTGTTGAAAACAATACACGTGTGCTGTAGGTCATGAACAATATGATTTATATGATAGTTATATTCTTGATGTTGTTCATGATACTACTGAAAATTACTTTGAGAGAGGAAAGTTTGGTTATAGAAACTTCCATGTGACAAAAACACCTCTCTCTAAACTGAAACTTTCGAAGTTGTTCTTGTTCGACCTTCCTATGCATGTCACTTTGTGCTTCTTTGATTTATTTTCTTATGAGATGCCTATGCAGAGGAAGTGGGTTAGGCTTAAACGTGTTTCATATTTGCTTCTTTATGCTCTCTTTTGCTTCAAAATTCTTATTCTTGTGAGAGCATCTTCTATAATCTTTAAGCCTAGCTAATGGCTTTAGAGAAGCGCTTTCGGGAGGCAGCCCACAATGAATTTAGGTTTTCCTTTTTGTTTTTCTTCTATTTTTAGTGGTCTTGATAATTGTCACTACTGTAGCAACATCATTGTATCTTTACTTTTCAAGCTTTGTGCCTTTTATAGCCTCATACGACAAGGGAAGTGAAAGTTGTGACATGCTGTCCAGAAAACAGATTCTGTCCTCATGACTAGAAAAATCAGAGAAATATCCCAGTTCATCTTTTTGAGCTGAATTTTTTACACAGCGTGCTCTATACAATTACGAAACTTTCTCATGTTCTGAGTTTTTTGATTTGATTTGCAGAAGTATCCCTAAAAAAATTCGTTTCTATCTGCTGGTCTGTTTTTCACAGATTCCATCCTGTTTTTCCTTTTCTTTGTTTTGCAAACCTTAAGCTTGCTTTTTCTTTGAAAAATCTTGTTGGCAATCTTGAGAAACAGTATCTCTTCAAGATTATCTTTATTTCCAATAGAGAAAAATATATTTTATTATGGGTACTAACCTCGCTAATCAGATTATGATGAGTTATGTATGAAGGGAGTTTTCAAGTGTGCGGAGGAAGATGATGAAAGAAGATTAAGAAGTGTCAAGCGTTCAAGCTTCGGGATACCCACATGCATCCCCAAGAAATATTCAAGGAGACTCAAGCGTCTAAGCTTGGGGATGCCCCCGTGCATCCCCTTCTCCATCGACAATTATCAGTTCGTCTCTCCTTTCACTATATTTTTATCATTTCATGTGTTATGTGCTATGCTTGGAGCGTCTCGCTCTTAGGTTCTGTTTTTAGTTTTCTTTAAATTTTCTTGCTATTCGTAACAAGTTAGAACCCAGCTTTCTTTGTGTGGGAGAGAAACACGCTCCACTTCCAAAATTTAGAACACAACATAAGACTTTTCCTGCTTATCTTTGCTGTGTTTGTTCTTTATCTTTCCGTAGCTGCTGTCATGTTTTGCTCTTAGTTTTCATGCTTATATTTTCAAAGAGATTTTGTTTAGTTTGTTGCTGGAACTCTCTTGAGTTTTCATGTTTATCTTGTTTAGAGAGTTTTCCTGTTGCACTGAGTTTTGTGTCTTGACTTGAAGTAGGTAATTGAGGTTGCTATTCTTTTGTAGTAGTAACTTGCAATAGTTTTGAGGTGTTGTTTTGAGTAATGTTTGGACTTTTGGTGTCAAGAGCTTTAGCCTATTAGTGATATATGTCGTATTTTGGAAAATCCGTGTTTATTTTCCAAAAAAACTTACAAAATTAGTTGAGAACTTTAGCTACTAGATGGATCACTACTCTTCTGAGGGGTCGAATATTAGAGTACACTCACGTAACATGAGTCGAGGATGCGCAACGATAACCAAACCCCCATACACTCCTCCTCGGGGTACTTGTCTCTTTGTGAACCTCCTTATTAGATTGAGAGTTACCGATAATAAGTGCATGAGTTCTTCGGACTAATGTGAGTATTCGAAAGTTGACACTTCCACCTTCCCATATTTTGCTAGCCTTTTCTCTGCCGTGCATTGCTTTCTTCTCACATCGAGAGTTGGCGTCCACCTTCGCCGGTACATCCAAACCCTTGGCACGATACGCTCTGTCATCATAAGCCTCCTTATATCCTTCCTCAACAGCCACCATACCTACCTATCAAGTCATTTCCATAGCCTTTCCGAGATATATTGCCATGCAACATCCATCTTCTCATGACATGATCTTCATGTCATACATGCTACTTGCTTGATCGATGAGCCGCATGCTAGTTGGGCATTGCCCTAATCATTGCTACATGATGCGCTAGTATCATTGCATATCCTGCTACACTGGCAGAGGCATACATTTGCATACATCATGTGATAGAGGCGGGGTGTCCCGATCTTTCGATGAGAGATAACTATCGATTTGGTGGAGACGACTCTGACGATCCGACTACGAACGTGCAACAACGTCGCGCCTTAGCAATCGCTAAACCAATCTCCGGAGGTTATTGACCACGTCGGAGCACGATCAACCTGACCACGAAAGTCTAGTGCCTCCAAGCAATCGAAGACCAAGCAAGAACTATGATAAAGCAATCTGAATATTGCGAATATGTAGATGAAGTATGAATAAAGTTGGGATTCCAAAAGTGGTCTTGATCTGGTCGTTGGACACAAACCGAGTACACGAAGATGCGGCAATTAGCTAAGCAGTCTTTTTTACTAAAAGAAATCCAAGTCTAAAGGATGCCCTATGGGGTGTATATATAGGGGAAAAGAGAGGGAATTACGTCCTCCCTTGGCAAGGTGGGACTAAAATCCCTCTGGAGTCATTTTCCCCTACAATACGGACTCTAAAACAGCCTATTAAGCACTATTTCGAAATTACATGGGCCTGGCCCATAAATAAGGTGGCGCAACACCTATAACAGCCCCTGGAAGAAATTATGAAGTGGAGTCTTTGTATATTTCGTCCAAGGCTTCATGCACTTCTTATGGTGGCTTCAAAGTGCGGAAATCACTACCGAAAGCTCCATTATTCTTTGTCGCACACGCTACTTCCTCTCCATGCTTGATCTCGCTCCAATGGCCATCCCTCTTGTCGACATTAGGTCCTTCATGCATAAGTAAAACAAAAATATCTAATTTAGGCAGCATCATATGTTCATAACCATTAGAAGGATTTCCAAGAAACGAAAATACCTGATAATTTTGTTGGTTTGCACGAGCTCTAGTAGCCGATCCAATGTGTGTAGTAGCATGAGTTATGGCTGTAACTGTGGTAGCCATGTCCTCATCATCCTCCCCTTCTTGAAAACAAAGCCGTCCTCGGCGTTGCTTAATCTGAAATGTGGCTAACAAAAGAGACAAAGTGTACATGTTGTATATGTATATATCATCCAATTTTACGGCCCTCAGTTTGTGCACATGAGACACATGTATACACAAATAATTTTCATATGTCGTGAAATATAAAGATATGGATTCATCACAATAGGTAAACGACATGAAAGTATTGCAACTCAGTTTGCATATATAAGTGAAGATTTTATTCATATCTAAAGATTTACAATGGTCATCATTAAACCATCCTAACACCGGTGAATAAACGTTAATGTTTTTCGAAGGACATGCTACAAAAGGTTTAACTAAGTAGTCGTGCAACAAGTCATTCGACACAGAATCATCACCAAGATTAGAGGTCATACCAAAATGATTAAGCATTGGCAGTTTCATAATAGTAACATGATTATCCAAAATAGATAGTGTGCTCAAATCAACAGGTAACTCAACACATGATTTATTCGACTCTACTATGCATGCATCATTCTCATGTGAAGTTATATCATCAATACCTTTGTTGTTACCTTGTTGCAATGACACAGATGATGTAGGTACGGATGATGGCAAGGTCATAGAGGTTGGAGGCGATATCACACTCACAATAGGAGGCATGGTCGTCGGAGAAGGTGCAATGGCGAAGGAGACAATCGGTGGTGGTGAGCATGGTCTGGAATAGTAGCCGCCGTAGGCGTCGTAGTCGCTCAAAGCATCCTCCTTTATCTGTCTCTCAAAGGTACAAGCACGAACATACATACCAATATTGCAACGAGGAATATAATGAAATCGTGCGCGAATGTCATCGTTCAAACCATTAAAAAATCTATTCTTCCTATCATCCTCAGATTCTTCTATGTCACACTGATGCATATAAGATTTAAACTCTTGATAGTAAGCATGAACAGTGTTACTCCCTTGATTTAATTGTTCTACTTTTCGAAGCCATTCACGACGATAATAAGGAGGAACAAATTTATGTCTCATTATAGCTTTCAAATCTTTCCAAATTGAGGGTTTATTATCAATGTTTTTCTTAATATACACACTCCACCAAATTGAAGCAAAACCAGTAAATGCGCGAGTGGTAGCTCGTACTCTCTCAAATTCAGAAAAATCATTGCTCGCAAAAAATTGTTCTACTTCAAACTCCCAATCATGATAAACAGCAGGATTAAATCTACCCTCAAAAGGCGGCAAAGAAATAACCTGTCCATATGCTTGTTTGTGTGGGCGCATCTCTGGTGGTGGTGAACATGTATGTGTCCATCGGCGAAGAACTTGTAACTCCAGAACCTGTCATAGTTAGTAGAAACAAGAAACAAATGTTCCTATGAACTACTAGGATGTGGTGGTAAAGCGCTCACAGTAAAACAAATATCAGTGTCTTACAAGTTCTTACCATGCAGCAAGTGGTGATCGGCAACCGACGATGTCAAATAACTCCAAACATTGTGTAAAGCGATTGCCAGGTGAAACGTATGTATACGCGTTGTACAAATATGTGGAGCTGGGTTGGCTATATATATGTGGGAAAAAATGCTACAACCACGTTAATAAATGCAAGTTGAAAATTCGTTCAAAATGGTCGAGTGCTGATCTTAGGCTAGACTATGCTAGAGACGCGAGCCTAAAACACAAATGAAAATTCACGGGCAATGAAGGACGAACGACACATCAGCCAAAAAAATACTAGCAATAAAATAGTATCTCTTTATTTCCTCTTAACCTACCTTTTCTAAGTCTATCTCAAAGTGGAAACAGCCAACGCACACAAGTTCCAACGATCCAAGCCAAACCAAGCTCTTTTTTTGTGTGTGTGTGTACTGCCAACTAATCCACACGTTATTGCCAAGGAAACCTCCCACGTGAGCTAACTATACTTGTTAACTCCAAGTATCCAAAAGCAACACGTCCTCTTGTTTTTTCATGTTTCCTTCTCCACGTTGGGGTTAGATGTGCATCCAAATCTGTAAACAGCCAAAGAGCACGTGCAACTTTCTTGGAACCCAAACCGTACCCTGCTCCCTTTTTTGTTTTTTTACCGAACATGAGACGTGCCACACAAGGACATGGCTGCGCTGGATTTTTTTTTCTATAGTACTCACGAATTCCAAGGAAACAAATCCCAAATCCCAACAACAGAACTCCACAATCGTAGGAATCTTCTTTTTTCTTTTACTTTCAAACAAGGCAACCAACGTGATGCTTTTCCTCTCCAATTCGTACTAAAAAAATTCAACCGACCAAATTATTCTTTCCTCTTATCTCTCTCCGTGAGGATCCAAGAAAACAAATCAAGGGCACTTTCCTTTTCAAAACTAGTCAGATATTTTTTCTTTTGTAATTTGCACTATCTTTTAGAAACACAAGCAATCTGCGCCAACTTTTCTTCCTATAAAACAGTAGTCGTTTCCTCTCTCTCCTTGTATGCAACGATTCCAAAGGCAACAAACAACCGATCTGCACTTCTTCCTTTTCTTTTTTTTAGGCAAAACGAATCTCCGTCTTGCTCTTTCCTTTCTGTTTACCAGACTTGCCCTTTTTAATAGAAGGGAATGTGGACGTGGCCTCTCTCCTTGTCGTGATTTTTACTTTTGCTTTGATCTTCACATCCAACAAATCTCGTTTTGTTCTTTATAGAACTTACCCAGCGTGGCAAGGATCTCTTCTCAACTGTTTTTCTTTACAAGATAACTTATGCTTCAAGATGGCGATGAACTATAGCAGCGGATGGATGGTGATGGTGTATGTGGATGCTACGTGAACAAAGCGTGACTAGAACTCGAGACTCTAAAAATCTAGACACTAAAAACCGGCAACTCGACACACGATGCAACCGAAAATTCAACAATGCAAAAACTAAGTGATCATGGCGAAAGGCTCAGATTGTTTTGGACATGGATGAACTAATCTACTACATATTTATGCCTTTTTCTTGTACTATGGGTAAAACAAAATTTAATCTAAGGATAACTGGAAATTCTCACCGAGCAGCCTGAAAACTGATACCACTTGATAAAGGCGGGGTGTCCCGATCTTTCGATGAGAGATAACTATCGATTTGGTGGAGACGACTCTGACGATCCGACTACGAACGTGCAACAACGTCGCGCCTTAGCAATCGCTAAACCAATCTCCGGAGGTTATTGACCACGTCGGAGCACGATCAACCTGACCACGAAAGTCTAGTGCCTGCAAGCAATCGAAGAACAAGCAAGAACTATGATAAAGCAATCTGAATATTGCGAATATGTAGATGAAGTATGAATAAAGTTGGGATTCCAAAAGTGGTCTTGATCTGGTCGTTGGACACAAACCGAGTACACGAAAATGCGGCAATTAGCTAAGCAGTCTTTTTTACTAAAAGAAATCCAAGTCTAAAGGATGCCCTATGGGGTGTATATATAGGGGAAAAGAGACGGAATTTCGTCCTCCCTTGGCAAGGTGGGACTAAAATCCCTTTGGAGTCATTTTCCCCTACAATACGACTCTAAAACAGCCTATTAAGCACTATTTCGAAATTACATGGGCCTGGCCCATAAATAAGGTGGCGCAACACCTATAACAGCCCCTGGAAGAAATTATGAAGTGGAGTCTTTGTATATTTCGTCCAAGGCTTCATGCACTTCTTATGGTGGCTTCAAAGTGCGGAAATCACTACCGAAAGCTCCATTATTCTTTGTCGCACACGCTACTTCCTCTCCATGCTTGATCTCGCTCCAATGGCCATCCCTCTTGTCGACATTAGGTCCTTCATGCATAAGTAAAACAAAAATATCTAATTTAGGCGGCATCATATGTTCATAACCATTAGAAGGATTTCCAAGAAACGAAAATACCTGATAATTTTGTTGGTTTGCACGAGCTCTAGTAGCCGATCCAATGTGTGTAGTAGCATGAGTTATGGCTGTAACTGTGGTAGCCATGTCCTCATCATCATGAGTTATGGTTGTAACTGTGGTAGCCATGTCCTCATCATCATGATAGCTACATCTTCTTTATGATTTGAGTACCTTTGTAAAGTGTGAAAGATCTTCTATACTTTTCAGTAATATATAGAGTGTTGCCCCTAAAGTGAGGAAAAGATCCCAAAGTGGACAAAATCAAAAGATCCCAAAGTGGACAAAATAAAAGGATCCCAAAGAGGACAAAATGAAAAGATCCCAAAGAGGACAAATGAGAGAGAAATAGAAAGAGCCATTGAGGCCACCAAAAATACAAAAAAATAGAAAAAAGAGAAAAAAAGAATTAAAAAGAGAGAAGGGGCACACTACTATTCCTTTTGAGAGATCCACACTCGTACTCCATCTTATATCTTGTACTCCATAGTGATTATCATTCATGCATATAGCTATGTGGGGACCTTCACACTATAGAACTTGGCTTGTATATTCCAATGATGAGCCTCCTCAAATGAGCTCTAGGTCTTCTTGAGAAAGCAAGTTTGATGCAACCCCACTAGTTCCTTTGGAGAGCTTACCTTAGCTCATATGTGCATCCGTTGCATGGCAATCCCTACTCCTCAAATCATATCTATCATTTGGCTTTCTCTCGCCTATGATTGTCCTCATTGATGTGAGCCTTTCACACCATTTTGTCTTCCTCCTCCACCTTATTCTCTCTTTGCCATCCTAAGTGTCAACTTTCTTGCTTACGCTTATCCATTGCATGAGTGCTCAAAATGTCGAAAAGGAGTGGATCATTTTTTTTTCTATAGTACTCACGAATTCCAAGGAAACAAATCCCAAATCCCAACAACAGAACTCCACAATCGTAGGAATCTTCTTTTTTATTTTACTTCCAAACAAGGCAACCAACGTGATGCTTTTCCTCTCCAATTCGTACTAAAAAAATTCAACCGACCAAATTATTCTTTCCTCTTATCTCTCTCCGTGAGGATCCAAGAAAACAAATCAAGGGCACTTTCCTTTTCAAAACTAGTCAGATATTTTTTCCTTTGTAATTTGCACTATCTTTTAGAAACACAAGCAATCTGCGCCAACTTTTCTTCCTATAAAACAGTAGTCGTTTCCTCTCTCTCCTTGTATGCAACGATTCCAAAGGCAACAAACAACCGATCTGCACTTCTTCCTTTTCTTTTTTTTAGGCAAAACGAATCTCCGTCTTGCTCTTTCCTTTCTGTTTACCAGACTTGCCCTTTTTAATAGAAGGGAATGTGGACGTGGCCTCTCTCCTTGTCGTGATTTTTACTTTTGCTTTGATCTTCACATCCAACAAATCTCGTTTTGTTCTTTATAGAACTTACCCAGCGTGGCAAGGATCTCTTCTCAACTGTTTTTCTTTACAAGATAACTTATGCTTCAAGATGGCGATGAACTATAGCAGCGGATGGATGGTGATGGTGTATGTGGATGCTACGTGAACAAAGCGTGACTAGAACTCAAAACTCTAAAAATCTAGACACTTAAAACCGGCAACTCGACACACGATGCAACCGAAAATTCAACAATGCAAAAACTAAGTGATCATGGCGAAAGGCTCAGATTGTTTTGGACATGGATGAACTAATCTACTACATATTTATGGCTTTTTCTTGTACTATGGGTAAAACAAAATTTAATCTAAGGATAACTGGAAATTCTCACCGAGCAGCCTGAAAACTGATACCACTTGATAAAGGCGGGGTGTCCCGATCTTTCGATGAGAGATAACTATCGATTTGGTGGAGACGACTCTGACGATCCGACTACGAACGTGCAACAACGTCGCGCCTTAGCAATCGCTAAACCAATCTCCGGAGGTTATTGACCACGTCGGAGCACGATCAACCTGACCACGAAAGTCTAGTGCCTCCAAGCAATCGAAGAACAAGCAAGAACTATGATAAAGCAATCTGAATATTGCGAATATGTAGATGAAGTATGAATAAAGTTGGGATTCCAAAAGTGGTCTTGATCTGGTCGTTGGACACAAACCGAGTACACGAAGATGCGGCAATTAGCTAAGCAGTCTTTTTTACTAAAAGAAATCCAAGTCTAAAGGATGCCCTATGGGGTGTATATATAGGGGAAAAGAGAGGGAATTTCGTCCTCCCTTGGCAAGGTGGGACTAAAATCCCTCTGGAGTCATTTCCCCCTACAATACGGACTCTAAAACAGCCTATTAAGCACTATTTCGAAATTACATGGGCCTGGCCCATAAATAAGGTGGCGCAACACCTATAACAGCCCCTGGAAGAAATTATGAAGTGGAGTCTTTGTATATTTCGTCCAAGGCTTCATGCACTTCTTATGGTGGCTTCAAAGTGCGGAAATCACTACCGAAAGCTCCATTATTCTTTGTCGCACACGCTACTTCCTCTCCATGCTTGATCTCGCTCCAATGGCCATCCCTCTTGTCGACATTAGGTCCTTCATGCATAAGTAAAACAAAAATATCTAATTTAGGCGGCATCATATGTTCATAACCATTAGAAGGATTTCCAAGAAACGAAAATACCTGATAATTTTGTTGGTTTGCACGAGCTCTAGTAGCCGATCCAATGTGTGTAGTAGCATGAGTTATGGCTGTAACTGTGGTAGCCATGTCCTCATCATCATGAGTTATGGCTGTAACTGTGGTAGCCATGTCCTCATCATCATGAGTTATGGCTGTAACTGTGGGAGCCATGTCCTCATCATCATGATAGCTACATCTTCTTTATGATTTGAGTACCTTTGTAAAGTGTGAAAGATCTTCTATACTTTTCAGTAATATATAGAGTGTTGCCCCTAAAGTGAGGAAAAGATCCCAAAGTGGACAAAATCAAAAGATCCCAAAGTGGACAAAATAAAAGGATCCCAAAGAAGACAAAATGAAAAGATCCCAAAGAGGACAAATGAGAGAGAAATAGAAAGAGCCATTGAGGCCACCAAAAATACAAAAAAATAGAAAAAAGAGAAAAAAAGAATTAAAAAGAGAGAAGGGGCACACTACTATTCCTTTTGAGAGATCCACACTCGTACTCCATCTTATATCTTGTACTCCATAGTGATTATCATTCATGCATATAGCTATGTGGGGACCTTCACACTATAGAACTTGGCTTGTATATTCCAATGATGAGCCTCCTCAAATGAGCTCTAGGTCTTCTTGAGAAAGCAAGTTTGATGCAACCCCACTAGTTCCTTTGGAGAGCTTACCTTAGCTCATATGTGCATCCGTTGCATGGCAATCCCTACTCCTCAAATCATATCTATCATTTGGATTTCTCTCGCCTATGATTGTCCTCATTGATGTGAGCCTTTCACACCATTTTGTCTTCCTCCTCCACCTTATTCTCTCTTTGCCATCCTAAGTGTCAACTTTCTTGCTTACGCTTATCCATTGCATGAGTGCTCAAAATGTCGAAAAGGAGTGGATCATTTTTTTCTATAGTACTCACGAATTCCAAGGAAACAAATCCCAAATCCCAACAACAGAACTCCACAATCGTAGGAATCTTCTTTTTTCTTTTACTTCCAAACAAGGCAACCAACGTGATGCTTTTCCTCTCCAATTCGTACTAAAAAAATTCAACCGACCAAATTATTCTTTCCTCTTATCTCTCTCCGTGAGGATCCAAGAAAACAAATCAAGGGCACTTTCCTTTTCAAAACTAGTCAGATATTTTTTCCTTTGTAATTTGCACTATCTTTTAGAAACACAAGCAATCTGCGCCAACTTTTCTTCCTATAAAACAGTAGTCGTTTCCTCTCTCTCCTTGTATGCAACGATTCCAAAGGCAACAAACAACCGATCTGCACTTCTTCCTTTTCTTTTTTTTAGGCAAAACGAATCTCCGTCTTGCTCTTTCCTTTCTGTTTACCAGACTTGCCCTTTTTAATAGAAGGGAATGTGGACGTGGCCTCTCTCCTTGTCGTGATTTTTACTTTTGCTTTGATCTTCACATCCAACAAATCTTGTTTTGTTCTTTATAGAACTTACCCAGCGTGGCAAGGATCTCTTCTCAACTGTTTTTCTTTACAAGATAACTTATGCTTCAAGATGGCGATGAACTATAGCAGCGGATGGATGGTGATGGTGTATGTGGATGCTACGTGAACAAAGCGTGACTAGAACTCGAAACTCTAAAAATCTAGACACTAAAAACCGGCAACTCGACACACGATGCAACCGAAAATTCAACAATGCAAAAACTAAGTGATCATGGCGAAAGACTCAGATTGTTTTGGACATGGATGAACTAATCTACTACATATTTATGGCTTTTTCTTGTACTATGGGTAAAACAAAATTTAATCTAAGGATAACTGGAAATTCTCACCGAGCAGCCTGAAAACTGATACCACTTGATAAAGGCGGGGTGTCCCGATCTTTCGATGAGAGATAACTATCGATTTGGTGGAGACGACTCTGACGATCCGACTACGAACGTGCAACAACGTCGCGCCTTAGCAATCGCTAAACCAATCTCCGGAGGTTATTGACCACGTCGGAGCACGATCAACCTGACCACGAAAGTCTAGTGCCTCCAAGCAATCGAAGAACAAGCAAGAACTATGATAAAGCAATCTGAATATTGCGAATATGTAGATGAAGTATGAATAAAGTTGGGATTCCAAAAGTGGTCTTGATCTGGTCGTTGGACACAAACCGAGTACACGAAGATGCGGCAATTAGCTAAGCAGTCTTTTTTACTAAAAGAAATCCAAGTCTAAAGGATGCCCTATGGGGTGTATATATAGGGGAAAAGAGAGGGAATTTCGTCCTCCCTTGGCAAGGTGGGACTAAAATCCCTCTGGAGTCATTTTCCCCTACAATACGGACTCTAAAACAGCCTATTAAGCACTATTTCGAAATTACATGGGCCTGGCCCATAAATAAGGTGGCGCAACACCTATAACAGCCCCTGGAAGAAATTATGAAGTGGAGTCTTTGTATATTTCGTCAAAGGCTTCATGCACTTCTTATGGTGGCTTCAAAGTGCGGAAATCACTACCGAAAGCTCCATTATTCTTTGTCGCACACGCTACTTCCTCTCCATGCTTGATCTCGCTCCAATGGCCATCCCTCTTGTCGACATTAGGTCCTTCATGCATAAGTAAAACAAAAATATCTAATTTAGGCGGCATCATATGTTCATAACCATTAGAAGGATTTCCAAGAAACGAAAATACCTGATAATTTTGTTGGTTTGCACGAGCTCTAGTAGCCGATCCAATGTGTGTAGTAGCATGAGTTATGGCTGTAACTGTGGTAGCCATGTCCTCATCATCATGAGTTATGGCTGTAACTATGGTAGCCATGTCCTCATCATCATGATAGCTACATCTTCTTTATGATTTGAGTACCTTTGTAAAGTGTGAAAGATCTTCTATACTTTTCAGTAATATATAGAGTGTTGCCCCTAAAGTGAGGAAAAGATCCCAAAGTGGACAAAATCAAAAGATCCCAAAGTGGACAAAATAAAAGGATCCCAAAGAGGACAAAATGAAAAGATCCCAAAGAGGACAAATGAGAGAGAAATAGAAAGAGCCATTGAGGCCACCAAAAATACAAAAAAATAGAAAAAAGAGAAAAAAGAATTAAAAAGAGAGAAGGGGCACACTACTATTCCTTTTGAGAGATCCACACTCGTACTCCATCTTATATCTTGTACTCCATAGTGATTATCATTCATGCATATAGCTATGTGGGGACCTTCACACTATAGAACTTGGCTTGTATATTCCAATGATGAGCCTCCTTAAATGAGCTCTAGGTCTTCTTGAGCAAGCAAGTTTGATGCACCCCCACTAGTTCCTTTGGAGAGCTTACCTTAGCTCATATGTGCATCCGTTGCATGGCAATCCCTACTCCTCACATCATATCTATCATTTTTCTTTCTCTCGCCTATGATTGTCCTCATTGATGTGAGCCTTTCACACCATTTTGTCTTCCTCCTCCACCTTATTCTCTCTTTGCCATCCTAAGTGTCAACTTTCTTGCTTACGCTTATCCATTGCATGAGTGCTCAAAATGTCGAAAAGGAGTGGATCATTTTGACTTGTACCTGGCTAGTGGTCTGGGGACGAGTCAAGATAAGATTCCAAAGAAGACCAAGTGTGACACTTTAGTAGATTGAGTTCTCCACAATAAAAATATTTTTTCTCGTATATCCCTATCCCCTTTCTTGCACGCGAACACCATTTGGAGACATTTGAGTCACGGACAGCGAGAGCTCTTGCACCTTTATGTTCTTATGTTGCTTGTTTAAATGCTAAATATAGACTCTTGCCTGTTATGACTTGAATCGAATTGCATGCCTTGATTGCTTTACTTACAAAGTTCTTATATGGTTGTTAGCATGTCTGATAGAGGAGAAGGTGTCCCGATGTTTCGATGAGATGGTGGAGATCGATTATGGTAGAGACGACTTTAACGATCCGACTACGAACGTGCGAAGACGTTGCGCCTTAGCGATCGCTAAACCAACTCCGAGAAGTTATTGATCCCGCGGATGCACGATCAACCTGACCACGAAGGTCTAATTCCTGCAAGATATCGAAGAACAAGCAAGAACTAAGAATTGCAATCTGGATATTGCGAATATAAGATGAATGATTACGAAAGTTGGGGTTCCAATGCGGTCTTGGCCTGGTCGGATGACACAAATGAAGAGCTCGAAGTTGCGGCTATGGCTAACTTAAATCTAATTAAAACCCAAGTCTAAACGACGCCCTAAGGGCTGTATATATGGGGGAACAGAGGGGAATTTTGTGGACCCTTGGAGGAGGGGTCCGAAAACAACCCTAACTCGGTTTCCTCACACATACGGACTCTAAAAAATAGGCTATTAAGTGTATTTCAAAATTACATTGGCCTGGCCCAATAATAAGGTGACGCAGCACCTATAATAACCCTTGGACGAAAATATTAATGTGGCATCTTGTGTCTCTCGTCCAAGTCTTCATGCACGCCTTATGGTGGCCTCAAAGTGCGAAAATCACCACTGGAAGCTCCATTGTCCTTTCCCGCGCGCGCACCTCCTTCTCCATGCTTGATCCCGCTCCAATGACCATCCTTCTTATCCATGCTATGTCCTTCATTCATAAGGCAAACAAAAGTATCTAATTTAGGCAGCATCATATGTTCATGAACATTAGAAGGATTCGCAAGAAACGAAAGTACCTGATAATTTAGTTGACGTGCGCGTGCTCTAGTAACTGGTCCAGTATGTGTAGTTGGTGAAGATGTGGGTGTAATATTAGTAGAGATGTCCTCATCATCCTACCCTTCTTGAATTGAAGTCATCCTCGACGGAAGCTCATCATCTTCTCCCAAATAAGGTTTCAAATCTGCAATGTTAAATGTGGGACTAACCCCAAAATCTGCAGGTAGCTCAAGTTTATATGCATTATCATTAATTTTCTGTAAAACCTTAAAGGGACCATCAGCTCGTGGCATTAACTTAGACTTGCGCAAATCAGGAAACCTATCTTTACGTAGATGTAACCAAACAAGATCGCCTGGTTCAAACACAACATGCTTTCTACCCTTATCACCAGCAAGCTTGTATCTAGCATTCATTCTCTCAATGTTTTCTTTAGTTAACTCATGCATTTTTAATATCAATTCAGCACGTTGCTTAGCATCAAAATTAACCTTCTCCGAAGATGGAAGAGGCAGCAAATCAATAGGTGCACGAGGTAGAAAACCATAAACAATCTCAAAAGGGCACATTTTAGTGGTAGAATGCAATGAACGATTATAAGCAAATTCAATATGAGGTAAACATTCTTCCCACATTTTCAAGTTACTCTTTAAAACAGCCCTAAGCATAGTAGACAATGTCCTATTGACCACTTTAGTTTGTCCATCAGTTTGGGGATGACATGTAGTACTAAAAAGTAGTTTAGTCCCCAACTTAGCCCATAAGCATCTCCAAAAATGACTAAGAAACTTAGTATCACGATCCGAGACAATAGTATTGGGCACACCATGTAAGTGAATAATCTCACGAAAGAATAAATCAACAACATTAGCAGCATCATCGCTTTTATGACATGGTATAAAATGTGCCATCTTAGAAAATCTATCCACGACAACAAATATGCTATCCCTCCCCTTCTTTGTTCGAGGCAAGCCTAAAACAAAGTCCATGGATATGTCCTCCCACGGAACACTAGGTACAGGTAAAGGCATGTATAAACCATGAGGATTGAGTCGTGACTTAGCTTTTTGACATGTAGTGCAGCGAGCAACAAAACGCTCAACATCCCGTCTCATCTTTGGCCAAAAGAAATGTGTAGCAAGTACGTCCTCCGTCTTCTTCACGCCAAAGTGTCCCATTAATCCTCCTCCATGCGCCTCCTGCAACAACAAAAGACGAATAGAGCTAGCTGGAATGTGATGAGGACATCTCTACTAATGTTACACCCACATCTTCACCAACTACACATACTGGACCAGTTACTAGAGCACGCGCACGTCAACTAAATTATCAGGTACTTTCGTTTCTTGCGAATCCTTCTATTGTTCATGAACATATGATGCTGCCTAAATTAGATATTTTTGTTTTGCTTATGAATGAAGGACCTAGCATGGACAAGAAGGATGGTCATTGGAGCGGGATCAAGCATGGAGAAGAAGGTGCGCGCGCGGGAAAGGACAATGGAGCTTCCAGTGGTGATTATCGCACTTTGAAGCCACCATAAGTTGCGCATGAAGTCTTGGACGAAATACGCGAGATGTCACTTCATTATTTTCGTCCAAGGGCAATTATAGGTGCTGCGTCACCTTAAAATTGGGCTGGGCCCATGTAATTTCGAAATACCACATTATAGGCTGTTTTTAGAGTCCGTATGTGTGGGGAAAACCGAGTTAGGGTTGTTTTCGGACCCCACCTCCAAGGGGTCACGAAAATCCCCTCTGTTCCCCCATATATACAGCCCTTAGGGCGTCGTTTAGACTTGGGTTTTAATTAGATTTAAGTTAGCCATAGCCGCAACTTCGAGCTCTTCGTTTGTGTCATCCGACCAGGCCAAGACCTCATTGGAACCCCAACTTTCGTAATCATTCATCTTATATTCGCAATATCCAGATTGCAATTCTTAGTTCTTGCTTGTTCTTCGATTGCTTGCAGGAATTAGACCTTCGTGGTCAGGTTGATCGTGCATCCGCGGGATCAATAACCTCTCGGAGTTGGTTTAGCGATCGCTAAGGCGCAACGTCTTCGCACGTTCGTAGTCGGATCGTGAAAGTCGTCTCCACCATAATCGATCTCCACCATCTCATCGAAACATCGGGACACCTTCGCCTCTATCAGAATGCATAGCTTGTTAGAACGGAACACAAATCCATCAGTAAGCACAAACTTGTTCCATGTTCTACCCTCTCTACAATTCTACAATACATCTTTAAATTCCGCATCATGTACATATTGATCTTTGATTGTCTCTAAACCGAATATCTTGAAGTCAAGTTGTGAAAGCATAGTATAACGACGAGACAAAGCATCAGCAATAATATTATCTTTCCCCTTCTTGTGTTTAATGACATAAGGGAAAGTCTCAATAAATTCAACCCACTTAGCATGTCTACGATTAAGTTTTGCTTGACTTCTTATGTGTTTCAAAGATTCATGATCAGAATGTATAACAAATTCTTTCGGCCATAAATAATGTTGCCAAGTTTCTAAAGTCTGAACAAGAGCATATAATTCCTTATCATAAGTAGAATAGTTCAGACTAGCCCCACTCAATTTTTCAGAAAAGTACGCAACAGGTTTAGCATCTTGTAATAACACACCTCCCAAACCAATCCCACTAGCATCGCATTCAAGCTCAAAAGTCTTATTAAAATCAGGAAGTTGGAGCAAAGCAGCATGTGTTAACTTATCTTTCAATACCGTGAAGGCTTCTTCCTGTGCGGTACCCCAAGTAAAAGGCACATCCTTGCGTGTAAGCTCATTGAGAGGTGTAGCAATGGTGCTTAAATCTCTCACAAAACGCCTATAGAATCCAGCGAGGCCAAGAAAACTCCTCACTTGTGTGACCGTTTTGGGCTGCGGCCAACTCTCAATCGCCTCGATCTTGGCTTTATCTACTTCAATTCCCTGCGGAGTAACAACATAGCCAAGAAACAATACTCGGTCGGTGCAAAAGGTGCACTTCCCAAGGTTACCAAACAAACGTGCATTACGGAGAGCAATAAAAACAACATGTAAATGATCCAAATGTTCCTCCAAAGATTTGCTATAAATTAGTATATCATCAAAATAGACTACCACAAATCGTCCAATGAAAGCACGTAAAACCTCGTTCATTAATCTCATGAAAGTGCTAGGTGCATTAGTTAACCCAAAAGGCATGACTAACCACTCATATAATCCAAACTTAGTTTTAAATGCCGTTTTCCATTCATCTCCTAATTTCATGCGAATTTGATGGTATCCACTACGCAGATCAACTTTGGAAAACATGGTAGAGCCACTTAATTCATCAAGCATATCATCTAACCTAGGAATAGGATGACGATAACGAATAGTAATATTATTAATGGCTCTACAATCAACACACATACGCCATGTGCCATCCTTTTTAGGCACTAATATAACAGGAACAACACAAGGACTAAGGGATTCACGTATGTAACCTTTGTCGAGTAGCTCTTATACTTGACGCTGAATCTCCTTCGTCTCCTCCGGATTGGTACGGTATGGCGCACGGTTAGGCAGCGAAGCACCGGGAATTAAGTCAATCTGATGCTCAATCCCTCGAATAGGTGGTAATCCCGGTGGCACGTCTTGTGGAAAGACGTCAATAAACTCCTGCAAAAGGTCAGTGACAACAGGAGGCAAAGAAGGAGGCAATTCCTCAAATGAAAATAAAGCTTCTTTGCACACAAAAGCATAGCACACATATTGACTAACATCCAAATCCGAAATATCAACCTTAGTAGCAAGCAAAGTTGGACTAGTCAATTTAATTTCATTAGAAACAGCAGAAGAAGATTTGCTATTAGTCCTATGTTGTTGCTCAAATTCTTTAGCTGCTATCTCATTCTCACTCTTATTTTTCTCCTGTTTAGCTTTACTAGCTCTAGCAAGATCATCTTTCACAATTTGTTTAGGAGACATAGGAAGTAAAGCAATATTTTTATCCTGATGAACGAGAGTAAACTGATTTGTCCTACCATGGTGTACAACATTCCTATCAAATTGCCATGGTCTACCAAGTAAAAGAGAGCATGCTTGCATGGGTACCACATCACAATAAACATAATCAGCATATGCAACAATGCTAAAGTGCACACGAACTGAACGCGTTACCTTAATCTTACCACTATTGTTAAACCACTGAATATAGTACGGATGGGGGTGTGGTCTTGTGGTGAGAGATAGCTTCTCCACCAACTCCATGCTAGCCAAGTTGTTGCAACTCCCTCCGTCAATAATGATGCGAACCGAACGTTCTTTCACCACTCCCTTTGTGTGGAACAAATTATGCCTCTGGTTTTGCTCGGCCTTCGTTACCTGCACACTTAACACACGTTGAGCAACCAAACTAGCATATTTATCCGCATCATCAGGAGCCATATACTCTATATCATAAGCATCATCATGGGCACCCTGTTCCTCATGAGCAATGAGACCTAAAGTCTCCTCGTCATAGTCACTCGCTGACTCATACCCACCATCTGCCGTAATAGTCATCACACGCTTGGAGGGACAGTCTTTGGCGAAGTGACCTCCACCTTGGCACCTGTGACATTTAATATCACGATCTCGTGTTTGCCCTGTGGAAGCCATGGATGAAGAAGAACTCGGTGCTGGACCACTCTATGCACCCTTAAATGGTGGCGCTGGCTGTTTTGGTGGCTCCCTGTAAGAATGAGCGGCTGAAGTAGATGGTGGTGCAGCAGGACGTGTGGATGTAGAAGCTCCACGCGATGTCCATGATGTATTTCGTCCTGCAGAAAAGTTAGGTCTCGTAGCGGCCTGTCGATCCTGCACTTCACGTTCAGCTTTACAAGCAATATGAAACAAACGAGTGATAGTAGCATAGTCCTTGTATTCTAGAATAGTTTGTATCTCCCTGTTTAAGCCACCCATAAAACGTGCAAGCATAGTTCATTATCCTCTACTAGGCCACATGATAGAGGCGAAGGTGTCCCGATGTTTCGATGAGATGATGGAGATCGATTTTGGTGGAGTAGACTTTCACGACCCGACTACGAACGTGCGAAGACGTTGCGCCTTAGCAATCGCTAAACCAACTCCGAGAGGTTATTGATCCCGCGGATGCACGATCAACCTGACCACGAAGGTCAATTCCTGCAAGCAATCGAAGAACAAGCAAGAACTAAGAATTGCAATCTGGATATTGCGAATATAAGATGAAAGATTAACAGAAGTTGGGGTTCCAATGCGGTCTTGGCCTGGTCGGACGACACAAACGAAGAACTCGAAGTTGCGGCTATGGCTAACTTAAATCTAATTAAAACCCAAGTCTAAACGACGCCCTAAGGGCTGTATATATGGGGGAACAGAGGGGATTTTCGTGACCCCTTGGAGGTGGGGTCCGAAAACAACCCTAACTCGGTTTCCCCACACATACGGACTCTAAAAATAGCCTATAATGTGGTATTTCGAAATTACATGGGCCCAGCCCAATTTTAAGGTGACGCAACACCTATAATTGCCCTTGGACGAAAATAATGAAGTGGCATCTCGCGTATTTCGTCCAAGACTTCATGCGCAACTTATGGTGGCTTCAAAGTGCGATAATCACCACTGGAAGCTCCATTGTCCTTTCCCGCGCGCGCACCTTCTTCTCCGTGCTTGATCCCGCTCCAATGACCATCCTTCTTGTCCATGCTAGGTCCTTCATTCATAAGCAAAACAAAAGTATCTAATTTAGGCAGTATCATATGTTCATGAACATTAGAAGGATTCGCAAGAAACGAAAGTACCTGATAATTTAGTTGACGTGCACGTGCTCTAGTAACTGGTCCAGTATGTGTAGTTGGTGAAGATGTGGGTGTAACATTAGTAGAGATGTCCTCATCACCACATCTAATCAATCCAGTTTGTAATCCTTGATAATATTCCTCTACAGAATTTTTTCCTTGTCTCAAACGCTGTAATTTTTGTAGCAATTCACGTTGATAATAAGGAGGAACCCAGCGAGTACGCATAGCATCTTTTAAAGCAGCCCAAGTAGTTGGAATATTATTAGCATGCAATCTACAATGTTCAGACCACCAAATAGATGCAAACCCCGTGAATTCACAAACAACAGCAGTAACACGTCTATTCTCAGGATATTGTAAACATGTAAAGCGTTGTTCAGTTTCTAACTCCCAAGTAAGATAAGCATCAGGAATATATCTACCCTCAATCGGCTTAAGATTCAATTTAAGTTTAGGCACATGTTAATCATCGCGTACCTGAGGGGGTGGTTGGTGTCCACCGTGGCGAATGTTGGGACGTGGACGTCCAACTGGCTGCTCATAGGCCGCTTCCTGTTCCACCTCCTCCTCGTAATCACCCTCGAAGTTGTCGTCCTGGCCGACGTCAGAAGCAGCAGCAGTAGCAGCAACTGCAGCAGCAGGAGGAGCACCAGCAGCTTTTCCGCCTGGAAACAGAATACGTCGTGCACGTCGTGGTGGCGGTGGCTGTGCTGGAGCGGCAGCAGGCTGTGTAGGTAGGCGTGCGATCAACTCAGTAAACTTGGCGTCGAGCTTGGTGTCGATCATCTTCTCCACGCCATAAATAGTCTCTGTAAATCTGTTCTCGATGTCATTCACCTGTTCAGACATCATTTGTGCAAATTTATCATGTAACGCCTTGTTTGTCATATTCTCCCAATCGGTTGCATCCCGCGCCACTTCATCATGGGATCCTGGCATGGTTAGAAGAAATATAAAACACACAGAAATATGATCCTACTTCTACTAATGGGATGTGGGGTGGTGGAAAGCACAAATCCGTCAAGCTTTTCTTTCGTTCTTACCGATTCTTACCTAGCAGCAGGTGGTGATGTACAACCAACGGGTCAAAACTCTCAGAGATATGGTAGAGCGATGGCCAGGAGGTGTCAAAACGCACGATGTAGAATATATGTGGAGTTGTAGGAAGGCTGACAAGTATGGTAGCAAAAGCTCAACAGTAATCAAAACAGAGATGCAAAGCTGAATAAACACTCAACGTCGGAACTGTGCTGATCCTAGTCTAGACCGTACTAGAGACGCGAGCCTAAAACACCAACGAAAGCACGACACGGCACGTAAACAACTGAGAAGCACACTCTGAATTTTTTTCTCTCTTTTTTTTTTGCGATGCGGGACTGTGGTGGCTGAAAAAGTGCGAAAAAATCACTATGGTAGTGAACGTCTCAAAATGAGTTTCTGGACCTAAGGAAGGTATGGACACGAAATTTTTTTACCCCTGAAATTTTTGGCCTAAAAACTGCTCTGGAAAGCGTGCCAGACTCTTTTTTTTTTGGAAATCACCCCCTTCTACGTACGACGAAAGATTGGTGAAATCCGACTCTAACAACTCAGACCGTGGTGATGTATATGGACTCGGAGTAGCGGAACGTGGTGGTGTATATGGACTCGGATTGGTGGAACGTGATGAAGTATATGGACTCGGATTGGCGAAACGTGGTGGTGTATACTACTGTACGGCGGCGGCGTGACAAACTGTGATCAGAACTCGAAACTCTAAGGGAACTAGACGCTAAGATCAACAACTTGACACAACGATGCAACCTCAAAATTCAACTAAGCAAGTACTGAAAAAAAACTGGAGAAAGGCTCGGACTGTTTTCGGACGTGATTATCTAACCCTAATTTTTGTTTGGCTTTTTCGTGGACTGTAGGTATGAAGAACAGAACCAATCTAGACTACGAAAAACTGGTAAATCTCACCGATCAACCTGGAAATCTGATACCACTTGATAGAGGCGAAGGTGTTCCGATGTTTCGATGAGATGGTGGAGATCGATTATGATAGAGACGACTTTCACGATCTGACTACGAACGTGCGAAGACGTTGCGCCTTAGCGATCGGTAAACCAACTCCGAGAGGTTATTGATCCCGCGGATGCACGATCAACCTGACCACGAAGGTCTAACTCCTGCAAGCAATTGAAGAACAAGCAAGAACTAAGAATTGCAATCTGGATATTGCGAATATAAGATGAATGATTACGAAAGTTGGGGTTCCAATGCGGTCTTGGCCTGGTCGGATGACACAAACGAAGAGCTCGAAGTTGCGGCTATGGCTAACTTAAATCTAATTAAAACCCAAGTCTAAACGACGCCCTAAGGGCTGTATATATGGGGGAACAGAGGGGAATTTCGTGGCCCCTTGGAGGAGGGGTCCGAAAACAACCCTAACTCGGTTTCCCCACAGATACGGACTCTAAAAAATAGCCTATTAAGTGTATTTCGAAATTACATGGGCCTGGCCCAATAATAAGGTGACACAACACCTATAATAAACCTTGGACGAAAATATTAATGTGGCATCTTGTGTCTCTCGTCCAAGTCTTCATGCACGCCTTATGGTGGCCTCAAAGTGCGAAAATCACCACTGGAAGCTCCATTGTCCTTTCCCGCGCGCGCACCTCCTTCTCCATGCTTGATCCCGCTCCAATGACCATCCTTCTTATCCATGCTATTTCCTTCATTCATAAGACAAACAAAAGTATCTAATTTAGGCATCATCATATGTTCATGAACATTAGAAGGATTCCCAAGAAAAGAAAGTACCTGATAATTTAGTTGACGTGCGCGTGCTCTAGTAAGTGGTCCAGTATGTGTAGTTGGTGAAGATGTGGGTGTAATATTAGTAGAGATGTCCTCATCAATGTCACCACAGAAATTATGCTTGTTATCATTTACCTACTCGAGGACAAGATTGAATTAAGCATGGGGATGTTGATACGTCCAAAACGTATCTATAATTTCTGCTTGTTCCATGCCTCTTTTGTGTGATATTGCTATGATATTGATGAACTTCCATACACTTTTGATCATATTTGGTCTAACCTATTAACTCAGTGCACCCCAGTGCCAGTTCTGTTATCTGCTGTTTTTCTATTTCAGGTTTCCCCCTTACTAAAAGTACCAGAAAAATTCCGTGAAAAATATAGGAAAAATCAGCGTACCGGAAGCTTCGAGAAAAGCCCGAGAGGGGCCAGAGGGGAGCCAAGGGGGCCCCAGGCGGCAAGAGGGTGCGTCCCCACCCCTGGCCGCGCCAGAGGGCGCCTGGAGCCCCTGACCCACCTATGGCTACCCCGTTGCGCCTATTAATTCCCCGTGAGGAGAAACCCTCGGGGACGGAACCCTTTTTCGCGATCTCTCCTCTGTTCCGCCGCCGTCGCGCTTCCAAGATCGGGAGTGTAACAGCCCAGTTTTCAAAAAAATTAAAAAATTTGTTTTCAGTGTGAATTGTTTGATTGCCTGATTTGTTTGCGGTGTTTGCATCCCCGATTTATCGATCGACGATTATTTTACCCCCTCTTATCTCGTACCGGACGGAAACCGACCCTTGCCACCCTGACACTCGACCTTTGGGACACCGGGTTTCACCCGATCACGTCGCAAAAACCGCATGAGACCAGCCGCAGCCAACGGAACGAAAAACCCCGTTTAATAATTAAACGAGTTATTTTTATAGCACGCCGGAAAATGTTGTCGGAATGTCACCACAGTGAGGTACGATCGACGGGCTCGACGCGCTGAGCGCGTTGTTCGAGATTTCGTCCGAATCAGAGTCCGTACGGAGTCTCGGCGGTCACGAACGCGATCACCGGACGCGAGAGAGAGGTACCGGGGGCGTTTGCGTAAACCGGCCAGTCAAACCTGCCTATATAATGACCCCCACCTACCAAACCAACCAATTAGGGTTCCCCTTTGTAAATTTTGCAGCCACCCCCCTGAAAAATATCCAGATCTGCCCAATCTGACCCCAAAATCCCGACACCCTAGCTTCCAATTAATCCCGACCGTCAGATCTGGGGATCAATGGCCCAGATGGAGGCCACGTCACCCCCAGATCCCCACAGCAGCCTCTCCAGATCCCCGGGCCCCGCAGGGCCGCCGCCAGCCCGCTCGGGCCCGATCTGGGCCAAGCGCAACCGCCTCCCGAGTGCCTCCATCGCGCCGTCGTCTTCCTCGCCTTGCCGCTGGCGAGCCGCGCGCAGCGCCGGCCTCACCTCCTCTCCTCTCGCCCTTCACTCCCTTCCTCTTCTCCCTCTTCCCTCTCTCATTGCCCCGTTCTTCTCCGCAGGACGAAGCCGCCGCCGCCGCCATTGGAGGCCGCCCGAGCTAGGATCCGGCGACGCCGCACCGGGATCTGGTTCCGCCGCCTCCTATCCTCCCCGCCGTACCGTTCCTCACCGGCGGGCGCCGCCGCCAGCCACCGGCCGGCTCGGTCCGAGCCGCCTGCCTCGACCCAGGCCGCATCAACCGCCGCTGTGGCATGGGCCGGCCCAAGCGCGCCCCCTCCAGTGCGGCCCAGCCGCATCCCTCTGGGCAGATGGGCTCAGCCCATGGGTGAGCCAGCCCAGCACCTTTTTTTATTTTTTTCCGTCTGTTTTTTTTCTTTTACCTCTGTAATTTTTGGCTAAGTCCTGTGAAAAAATCTGCTGTTACGTTTTTGCATGGTAATTTGCGAGTAATCCGTAGCTCCGATGAACGTGCCTCCAAAACGAAAGTTTCTTAGTTTTTCGTGCTCTAGCGTTCGTATGTAGAAAGTTTTTCCGTGTGAGGCCGTCTAGATAGTTTAATTCTGCGTTGAAGTGGGCATCAAGCCGTCAACTGTTTTTTTTCCTGTTATTGTGCTGTTGTTGCTGAAACTGTTATTTTGTTGCAACTTCGGTCGACGAGTGTGTCGCGACCGTTTATCGGAATTGATTGATTCCAATTGCATATTGTTAAGCATCATGTCTACTTACATTACATGTATTGCATTGCCATGATATGCTTTCTGGTCATATAGTTGTCGAGCTCCAAAGTTGCTATGCTGCTGTTTTTGACAGCCACCTCTGTTTTTCACTAAGTCTGTTACTTTGCGATGCCATGTTGTTTGCTTAATATCTTTTGATCTGTGATGTCTTTTTGCATGATTCTTTTTGCCATGCCTTCCATGTCATGTATATTTTAGTTCCATATCATTTATGAGAATGTTTGCATTGATTATCCTGTTTATACATTGCTCTAAAGTTTGCTACCTGATGTTGGCAGATTGTGCCCGTAACTTGTTTGTCTTGTATCTTTTTAACCGTAACTCCGTTTGGGGTGTTCTTTATATGTAACTTGATTAGTTTTTCGTGTACTTTGTGTTTATGCTATTGTTTGCTGCTGTTAAGCAACCTAAAATATGGTTTAGGACAGAACAGTACCAAATGTTTTAATCATCGTGCGACACTTAGTGTTATGCCATGTTTAGGTTGTGCCTCACTCAAATTGACTAGCATAGATAGTTTACTTTGTGGTTCACCTCTTGACATGTTTGTGTGCTATGCCATGCTTGCTTGAGTTGCCATGTTAACAACCTTTGTTGATCACCTGTAACTAAACAACTTGAACCACCGTAAATGTGCGGTATTCGTCGTGTGTGACCGATACCCCACTTAAACTGTTAGTAACCGCTCTCGAAGGTAGGTGCGATGTCTCGTGTTTCCTTCTTGTTGATGCTTTCTCATGTTTGCCTCGTAGTAATAGATGCTTGCTCATTGATTGCTTTCCAGTTGTTTACCCTCTTGTGTGCTTCCGCGGGTATCTCGAAGACGTTGCGAGCGTGCGATCGACTACACCTTCGGAACCCGACTTATCAACAGGCAAGGACTATACGTTACTTATGATCCATTCTATTTCAACCAGCGGTTTGCATGCTAGTCTAGGTTAGGTTCGATGTTTGATCCTACCACATGTTTACAGCCTATTTCAAACCGATACAGCCATGACCCCTCCCAGCAAACCTTGTACTGCTATGTTAGTATTGCTCGTTGCTCAGCCCCTGCTTGGTATGCATTCTTAGGATGCTACGATGTTATCCTGTTACTCCTTGGTTTGGGATATCACCTTACTATATTGTTGTTGATGATATGATTATTATAAATGTTGACTATATTCGACAAAGGATGGAAGGTCTAGGCTATCCCGCCCCGACGCTTTGTTCCATTCGAGTCACCTAGGATCCGAGTTCCGGGTATTGGTTTTAAGACTGAGCATGCCTAACCGCGTGTGGGATTTTATGGGGTCCCCTTTTCTTACCTACCTAGCTTCAAACACTTCCAGTGGTGGCCCAAGCTGATTTACCAGTTGAAACCGTGTGTGTGCTGGTCGTACGCCAGTAGTTTTCCAACCAACCCGGACCAGTGAGGACATAGTTCCCTTGCTGGCCCACTTTGTCCGGCTGAGGACCCGGTTTCCCATGTGTGATTAACCGGCTATCCAAACAAGCGACAGACGGTAGAGACCAGATCGAGAGCACGGCCGGCTCCTGAGCCGGATGTCGACTCACCGGGGGCCACCCGGATTTGTCCGTTGTTAGTTAGAGGGACCTGTCATTTCAGAGCTCTTGGAACTAAATCATAAAATGGTTGCCTGTGATGGGTAGCAACTGAGAGAGATGGACGTGCGTGCGGAGCCTTGTAATGGGCAGTTGGTACACCCCTGCAGGGTTAAATCTTTTCGAGAAGCCGTGTCCACGGTTATGGACGACTTGAGACCTACTCCTTGTTCATAGAAAACAACAACTAAGATAATCTTAATAATCTGATCAATGTGTGTGTGCCTTGACTGCTTCCTCTTTGTCGGGATGCGAAGAGGAGGACAAGGATATGATAGGTGTTATGTTTGCGTAAGTAGCTGATAGCAAGACTTGTTGGAGGCGATTCCTCATCGAATGCTTGGCCTCTTATCTTACTCTTTAGATCGTTAACCACTACATAAATGCTAGTGCGGCAGCAACCTCACCACTTACCCCATCCTTACCATAAACTACTAGTTATCCTAGAATGACGAGTGATGAAGTCCTTGCTGGGTCAGTTGACCACTACAGTTGGATGCTGAGTACTTCTGTACTCATGATACCCCCCAAACTCTTTTCAGGATTCTTGATCGACAACAGGTATGGCGATCGACATTTCACGTGGAGACTCGACGACGACTAGTTAGGCGGATCCCGGCGGAGGGCCTGGGCCCGTGTGGTTATGGGGATCGATGATTTTCTATTTGCCACTAGGCATTTGATTTTAGTCTGTACTCGGACATATATCTTCCGCTGTTGTATTGTATTAAGGCAGTTGTATGCCGATTGTATGAGAAGTTGTATCCATGTAGCTGTAATGTTGTGATATCATGTTGGAAATCCGGGGCATATGGCATCGTCATATGTCGCGGTGGGACCGATATGTGCTTCGTCCCCGGATCTGTATGGAAACATCTAGATCAGGAACAGTACCGCATATCGGGCCTTACAACTTGGTATCAGAGCCTTACCGACTGTAGGATCCCTTTACTGGCCGAAGTCGAGTCTAGACAAAAACTATTTTGTAGTTAATAAGTTAGTTATCGGAGAGTGGCATTCTTTTTACTCCTTATCCCCTCACTCTGGTAAGGAAGTCCGACGTAATGTTTTATCCTTCGACTTATCCTCTTCAAAACAAAATCTAGGTTCTTGTTTAGGAGAATTCAGTTGGACCAATACTTTATCAGCAGCGGGTTGGTCGGCGTACTTCGAACTGGTTGAGCATGGCTCGTGGGCTTGTCACTCTAAATCGACAAACGTGCAGCCCACGTGAAACAGTGAACCGGGTTGCCTGGTTATTATCCAACTAATGGATTCTGAACCTCCCGCTTCGACTGTCCCCCTTTGTCCGCTGTAGTCGGCACTGTGTGTGGATCCTCCTTTGTCCCGTCTCGTTGTCCAGGTTTTCGCACCTTCCCGAGTGATGTTATTGTAGAAATGCTGGGATGGTACTGTTTCGATTCAGATTCTCATGTTCGCGCTTCCAGTTGAACCTAGGTAATCTTATTTCGGAAACCTTGAGTTTCTTTTCTCGAGTGGATTCAATTTTGTTGCGATATCCCCTCGTTGAATCCGAGCTTGCTCTCGGTTAGTTTCCCGCACCTTTGGAAGTTTTCTTCTTTGAATATCGGCATATCCAGTTAGGTTGGATCCTGGCGGAAGCAAACATCGTTGTCACGATGAGAAAAGCCTTTGTTGGTGGTGTCGAGAAGTTTCACCTCTCGTTCGATATTCCTTTTTGCAACCTCTCGGTCCCCTCCCCCCGGGTTATGCCGGATCTCAGGACGAGATCCTCAGTTGGTGGTGGCGAGTTGTAACAGCCCGAAACTGACAAAAAACCAGAAAAATTTGCACTTTTATTTTTCCCATTGGGGATAATAATTTGCACATTTATTCTTTGCCATAATCCACGTGACAGAACAATGCCCAAGCATTTTTATGATTACTTAAAAGGATTCATTCTAATTCTTTCTTTTGTTTCTTTTCCCGGCCGTGCCAATTTTCTCAAGCTTCATATTTTCTCCCCTAAGCAAGATCTTTTGGGTTCCATCATGTTTTGCCATGAGAAAGACCCATGCCAATTCCCATGATTTTATCATGTCTAGAAAATGGGGTTGTAGTACAAATTGCATTTGAAATAATTTAAATGCCTTTTGAAATACTTAAACATATTTGACCCAAATCATTTTCTAAAAATCCCATAGTTGCAAAGGATCCATAATCATATTTATATATGACTTTTGGAATTCATTGACCATTTTCTTTTTAGCCTTTTCCTCTGTTGTCTTTTTTTAAAGAATAAATGCAGAAAAGGATTCCCACGATTTGGGCCGCATCCTTCTCCCTTGGCCTAGCTCCAGCCCACTTCTACCCATCCTATCTTCTTTTCCAGCGGGACCCACCTGTCATCTTCTCCTTCCTCACCTTTTCCCCCGCACGGCAGAGAAAGCAGAGGAGGAGAGGACGGCGTGGAGCCCCTCCTCCAGTGTCCCCGGCGCCCTCCCTTCTTAAGCCTCCTCCCAACCACCTCCTGGAACCCCAGCTGCGCCCCTTCCCCCTCCTAGCCACCTCCATCTCCCTCTCCTCTCTCTCGTTTTTTCTCTCTCATGTGGATGCCATGGACAGGGAGCTCAAGCTCTGAATTTTCTTGGTGTGCGAGGTCCGATCGTCGTCCCGGGGACGTAGGCGTCGTCCCCGACCTTCCCATTGTCCCCGTGCTCCAATTCATGAAGGGAAGCCAAGAGCCGAGGCCTTCTTCCTTGCGTCTTCTTCAACCTTGCTGTCGTCCCCGCAGATGACGACCGCCTCTGCTTCCACACCGTTCGTCTTCTTCCCGATCAGAATGACGACCCCGAGGATTCTCGCTTTGAGCTTCCCTTCTCCCACCTAGTTGTGTCCCACGCTGTTCCCTGTAGGCCGTCGTTCTGTTCCGTTCCGTCGACGCGCCTCACCTCGTCGTGCGCCGTGCGCGTGCCTGCATGTCCCCGTGCGCGCTCTCTGCTTGAACCCGTGGCCAGCGTGATAAAGAATGACACACCTGATGATACGAACACCGGGGTGACATGATAAAGAATGACACACCTGATGATATGAACACCGGGGTGATCCTCTTGAGTTTGTCCCGATCTTTCACAGCGAGCAACCTGGATAGAAATCCTTCCAATCACGCGATGAACGCAACCTGAAGAAGAGGAACGAATCCAGCAAGCAACGTGATGGAGATCACCACGCCTCAAACCAAAACACGATAATCCTTGATGAACACAAGAACCTCCGCCGAAATCTTTATTGGATAAACGGCATCGCCAACCCCGGAGGGAAGCTTCACCCAGAGATACAACTCTTAACCCTAAAACTCTTGTCTAAACTTAAGCTAACCCTAAAACTCGTAGGGGGTGTTCTATTTATAAGCTAGGGGATAAAACTAGGGATACATGGGCCGCAGCCCGTCAGATCTGCGCGCAGGCAGTTTCGGACGTCCGATGGGTTTCGGACGTCCGATGCGTCGGACATCCGAATCGTGTCGGACTTCCAGCTGTTTTGACATCGGTTCTGTACTCGGGGGTCGCTGTCCTCGTCGTTGATGTCGGACGTCCGAATTGGGTCGGACGTCCGATGTCTAGAATCCTGTCCATCTTCGCCTCCTCCGTCCAGCGCATATCTCAACCTCCGTCGTCCTGCCCATATCATCCTCCCCCCCCCTTCAAAAAGCGTTGTCCCCAACGCGTGACGTTCTTCTCGAGAGGATGGTGTGATATCAACAACATCACACGTCTTTGCCACTTGACTTGATGCAGCACTGAGTGCCTCCTTTCTTCTCCACATGAGTTGGGACTTTGGCGCCACCACCTTCTTCTTCTCAACTCTTGCTGGAGCCCTTTGTTGTTGAACATGAATCTTCTTTGTACGACCCTGCAAAATGGTAATGCCCGGGCCACACAACTAACGAACACGTCCATCCTTGCCTTTGTGCACATGCACGTCTACTCCAACAAAACGTCGCAGAGGTGTGCGAACAAAACTGTGGTCATCGAACCTCGACGCCATATGCACCGAGTCACGAACAACACCACTGTCATCAGTCTGAACACCTTTGTCAAAACAAACTGAAGGTGTATAACATGCTGCAATTTCCTTCCTTTCATCACGAAGAGGCGTAACTTCAACCAGCTTGTCACCAACAAGTACAACTGGCTTGTCATCTACAGGCATGGCTGAATGAGTTTCAGTACTGACGCTCCTAGCATCATGCTCCTCAGGCTGCAACTTAGCTAAACTTGGTTGTGGTTTAGCCTTGTGCAATTTCTCCTTGCGAACCACCAGCACCACATCGGACTTGATATGATCATCTCCCATAGGCTTCAAAGTCCGTTGTTTGCCATCATGCATAAAAGAATATGTATTTGCTCGGCCCGCATGTGTAGCATTGCGATCATACTTCCATGGACGCCCAAGTAACAGTCCACACACCTCCAGTGGCAACACATCGCACTCAACCTCATCAACATAGTCACCAACTGTAAATGGCACACGCACCTTATGAGCAACCTTCAGCATACCGCAACTATTCAACCACTCAAGATGCTTCGGTTTAGGAATACGCCATGTGGAAAACCTCAATGCTTCCACCATCGCTTTGCTAATGCCATTGGTACAGCTACCACCATCAATCATCAACTTGCATGCTTTTCCTATAATCATACACTGCGTCTGAAATAAATTCCATCACTGACATCTATCCACTGTCATACAAGTATCACCATGTACTCTCTTAAGTTGCACATTCATCCCACTCAATGGTACAACATCATCCACAACATCCTTGCCAACATCATCCGCCATGTCAGAAATCATGGCTGCTGCCTTATCAATTTTCTGCAGTGGGACAACTGTCTGATTAATCTTACCAGAATTTGGAACCAACTGCTTTTGAGAGCTAGCAGAAAAATCTGAGATTGTTTTGGATATAGCTGCCGCTTGCGTTTCAGCCTTCGCTAATATCTGCAAAATCTTTGATATATCATCCAAATCTGCATAATATGGACCAACCGCAGTATTGTTTTCACGTTTGCGGCTAAACCGCTGCGAACCGGGAGCAGTGGCCATACAATCTGGAAAGCACACAAGATATCCTTTCCAATTTGTGCTTACACGCCTTATTTGGAGCATGGATGGGGATTCTGCACCTATATCAATTTCGGGACTCCTGACAGCCAAATCCAGTTACGGGATTTCTTCTCTTCAACCTCTAGCAATCTCCTCGCAAAACAATCTAGCGGAAACAAATCTGCACAAACACAGCAGCAATCTGCAGCCTCTATGCACAATCTCCTCCAAACAAATCAATCTGAACGAGAAATCCTCCAAGCAAACTCCTCCCAACAAAACCGATCTAGATGCGATCGATCAACACAACCTCGCCGTGATCAACCCAAAAATCTGATACCACATGATAAAGAATGACACACAAGATGATACGAACACCGGGGTGACATGATAAAGAATGACACACCCGATGATACGAACACCGGGGTGATCCTCTTGAGTTTATCCCGATCTTTCACAGCGAGCAACCTAGATAGAAATCCTTAGAATCACGCGATGAACGCAACCTGAAGAAGAGGAACGAATCCAGCAAGCAACGTGATGGAGATCACCAAGCCTCAAACGAAAACACGATAATCCTTGATGAACAAAAGAACTTCCGCGGCAATCTTTATTGGATAAACGGCATCGCCAACCCAGGAGGGAAGCTTCACCCAGAGATACAACTCTTAACCCTAAAATTCTTGTCTAAACTTAAGCTAACCCTAAAACTCGTAGGGGGTGTTCTATTTATAAGCTAGGGGATAAAACTAGGGATACATGGGCCGCAGCCCGTCAGATCTGCGCGCAGGCAGTTTCGGACGTCCGATGGGTTTCGGACGTCCGATGCGTCCGACGTCCGAATCGTGTCGGACTTCCGGCTGTTTTGACATCGGTTCTGTATTCGGGGGTCGCCGTCCTCGTCGCTGATGTCAGACGTCCGAATTGGGTCGGACGTCCGATGTCCAGAATCCTGTCCATCTTCGCCTCGTCCGTCCAGCGCATATCTCAACCTCCGTCGTCCTGCCCATATCGCAGCGCCTGTCTTTGGCCATCCGGAGCGTGCCTAGTGCTCCTCGTCTTGCTGCTCACCCGTTGTCGCGACCATGTGCGTAGATCAGCGTCGCTGGAATCAAGGCGTGGTTATGTCGTTAGTTTCGCCAGAGATGCAGAGGCAGTTTCCTTCGTGTTTGTTTCAGTAAGAGCCGTGTAGACTAGGTTAGATTCAGTTATCTTCCATTTTCGTCATAAGCTGCAGCGTAGCCTAGTGGAAGCTCCCCACTGGTTCTATCAGTGAGGTCCCTGGTTTGATCCCCCACGGGGACGAATTGAAAACCATACTTTTCTTGTTTTTCTTCTTGAGTTTTGGATAGTCGCGCTGGTTAGCTAATCCAATGTTAGTCTCCTTTTCTGTCGATCAGCTGCAGCTAGCCCATTTGTGTGGGCGCTTGGCTAAAACCAGGAGGTCTTTGGATTGAATCCCATAGGAGGCAAAGAGCTCCCTTTTGCCTCTTTCCTTTTGCAGATTCTTTCATATCTGTCTCGTTTTTCTTTTGCTGGTGCTATGTGCATACCTTCTCCGGACATATGATGCTATATATGCTTTTGGGGTAGAATTCCGTGAGGAACGCGATGATGTTGTTCATTTTGCAATATGGGCATGCATTATTTCGCGATGTTGCATCGAGTGCCATTCACCAAACCTTTTCTGCCATGTTGCGTACCATTCATGTAAAGGGACCACCTTGACATATTGTTTCCATATATGCTTGAGGTGGTCCCGTGTAGCATGTGTGTTTGTCATTCCTTCTTAATCCTCACGAGATACATGCATAGTTCAGTGGATGATATCTTGTGATCCCCGTATATTGTTGCTCACTTCATGACCAACAATCCTGTTGCACCAACAGATAATTGATGTTGTTCACCTGTTCCATAGGTGATACGACATAACTTGTCTTCTTCATTGGCACTCATATCACTTGTTTCGATGCGCCGTAGATCTCGCGATGACCATAGTTTCCGATAGCGTTGTCCCTCTCCTTATTTTATTGTCTGCCGTAGAATGCATTAGGTGCATCATACACCATGCCATGTCATTGCATCTATGTTTATGTTGAGGAATCCCAACGTGAGGTCTGTCTTCACAAGTGGGCAATTCTTGTTCATGTCTTGTTCAATCCCCGCATATGCCATTATCATGCATTATGATAACTTTAACATAAGGATCCTTCGGATCCGTATCACCTACGTAATGCACATAGAGGTTGTCGGTAGCATTGCACCCTTGCTTCCCGATGCTTCTTTTAAACTTGCTCGTTCTTATGTTCATGCCATCACATTAAAATGACATGCATCATATTGATCATGCTTGTTTGTTCATTTCTTGCTCTTGCTTGTTCTGTAGTAATAGAAGCATGTTCGTTGATTGCCGTTCCAGTGTTTACTTCTTGTGTGCTCCCGCGGATACTTTCAGAGACGATGCGAGTTTGCGATCAACTACACCTTCGGAACCCGACTTATTAACAGGCAAGGACTATACATTACTTATGATCCATTCTATTATAACCAGCGGTTTGCATGCTAGTCTAGGATAGGTTCGATGTTTGATCCTACCACATGTTTACAACCTCTCCTAAATCAATACAGCCATGTCCCCTCCCAGCAAACCTTGTACTGCTATGTTACTATTGCTCATTGCTCAGCCCCTGCTTAGTATGCATGCTTAGGATGCTACGAATGTTACCCCCTATTAAACCTGGGATTGGGCTATCACATTATTATATTGTTGTGGATGATATGATTATTATAATGTTGACTATATTCGACGAAGGATGGAAGGTCTAGGCTATCCCGCCTCGATGCTTTGTTCCATTCGAGTTACCTAGTACCCGAGTTCCGGGTATTGTGTCTCTTGCCGAGCGTGCCTAACCGCGTGTGGGATTCTATGGGGTCCCCTCTTCTTACCTACCTAGCTTCAAACATTTCTAGTGGTTGCCCAAGCTGATTTACCATTTGAAACCGTGTGTGTGACTGGTGGGCTCCCAGCAGTTTTCAAACAACTCGGGCCAGCGGAGACATGGTTTCTCTAGTTGGTCCAACCAGGCCGGCTGAGGACCCGGACTCATGCGAGAATTCACCGGTAATCCAAACCCGAGTCAGACGGTAGAGACCAGTTCGAGAGCGCGGCCGGCTTTTGAGTTGGATGTCGACTCACCGGGGGCCACCCGTATTTGTGCGTTGTTAGTTAGATGGACCTGACGTCCGGATCTCTCGGAACAACTCTTCAATGAGTGTCTTTAACGGGCCTGACTGAGAGAGATGGGCGTGCATGCAGAGCCTTGTAATGGGCAGTTGGTACACCCCTGCAGGGTTAAATATTTTCGAGAAGCCGTGTCCACGGTTATGGACGACTTGAGACCCACTCCTTGTTTATAGACAACAACAACTGAGATAATCTTAATACCTTGATAACCGTGTGTGTGCCTTGACTTCTTCCTCTTCGTCGGGATGCGAAGAGGAGGACAAGGATAGGATAGGTGTTATGTTTGCGTAAGTAGCTGATAGCAAGACTTGTTGGAGGCGATTCCTCATCGAATGCTTGGCTTCTTATCTTACTCTCTAGATCGTTAGCCACTACATAAATGCTAGTGCGGCAGCAACCTCACCAATTACCCCATCCTTACTGTAAACTACTAGTTATCCTAGAATGACGAGTGATGAAGTCCTTGCTGGGTCAATTGACCACTACAGTTGGATGCTGAGTACTTCTTGTCAGAACCCTCTGTTAGGTAATGTGCTAGGGTTGGCAAGTCCTCTTGCATCATGTTAAAAAAATTCAAAAGAAATCATTGAAATCAAATTCAAAAGAAAAATGGGAGAAGGAACCCCCCCAGATGAATTAATTCAAAAGGCCAGATAAAAATCTTCTCCAAAAATTCATGTTAGATTTTTGAAAAGCCTTATAAATGAGTGTGATCACATATCAAGTGATGTGGGACCCACCCCATGCTCATGGATTTTTCAAATATTCAAACAGTGCTTTGGAATTAATCAAAAACCCCTATTTGAGTTAAGATTCAAATTATTTGAATTTTAAAAAGTGCCAAACTTTATAAGTGGCTAGTCTATATTATTATGAGGCCATGTAAAAAGTTTTAGCATTTTAGAAAATGGCTAGGTATTTATTTTGGCTAGCCAAAACAAATGTCAGAAAAGAAAAACATAAAAAGAAGCAGAAAAGCTTACCTGGCGCCCAGGCGAGAGCGGCCCATCCAGCCCACCCGGCCCAAAAGGGCAGCAGGGTCTTCTTCCCCGCCCTGCGCCTACAAGCTGCTCGGTGGAATGCCACCGAGCCAGCCGTGGACGCCACGTCGTCGCCGAGAGCCTTCCAGGCCTCCCCGTGCCTTCTAGCCACGCCTGGAGACGTCTCTCGCCCGTCCCGATCCATTCCCCCCCTCCAGAGCTTCCTCCTCCTCCCTTGCTCGTTTTCTTCGCCGCCCGAGGACTCGCCGGAGCACCGAAGCGCCCCCGCGTGGCCATCGACGCCGAGGAGCCCGTCCAAGCTGTCTAGCGTGATCGCCGTCCTCGACTTCGACGACTAGCAGCAGGAGGCGCATCAATTTGGGCCAGACGAGACGCAAGCTTCGCCGAGAACTTGCCGGACCCGCAAGCTCGCCGTCGTCGATTCGCCATCGTTGAAGCCTCCCCGAGCTTGATGTTGCTCCCGTTCGATCCGCGGTGAGCTTCTGAGTTTTTCCCCCAAGCTCCCAGCACCCCGTAGCCCCTCTAGCCAATTCCGCCATGAGAACCCGAGCTCCTCGCCGCCATGGTTGAGCTAGAGCTCGCCCTCGTGCTCCTCGCGGCACCCCAGTGCTCGCGTTTGACTCGTGGGCGTTCCATCTTTCGAACGCGCGCAAGTTCAGCCCAAGCCGTGCACGCTAGCCTTTCCCCCCAACCTCGCCGTCGTTCTGTTTCCGCCCAGCACGTCGCCGTCGTCGCTTCCGACCTCCCCGTGACCCCCTGATGCCTCCTCTCGACGCTGACGACCTCCAGGAGCACGCCCGTGCCCTCCGTTTCCCTCCCCGTGGCCCCTAGCCGATTCCGGCAAGGGCGCCGCCGTGGCCAGGCCACCGGCGTCAAGCCGCCGGTGGGTAAGGTCTTAACCCGTGCTTAACCCCACCCCACAGCCTATGACATGTGGGCCCACCCCCCTGGCTAATCCCTGGATTAAGTTTAAACCGTTTTAAATTGTTTTAATTAACACAGTGACACTTACAGGTGGGACCCCCTTGTCAGTGGCCCCCTGACGCCAGCATGAGGTCATGCTGACGCAGTAAATGATTTTTCCAGTATAAAAAGAATTCAAGAAATTACAGAAATTCCAGAAAAAGGCTGAAACTTTGGAAATTCATAGAAAATTCATATCAACTCCAAATTTAACAAATAATATATGAAAAAATGATCAGGAGAAAATAAGCTATCCAAATATCCAATTTTCAACCATGTTTGAGTTGAATTTAAAATGTGATCAGTAGCATTTGCTATTTGATTTAAATGGAATTAATTTAAATTCTTTTCAAATGCTTTTTCATTTTGAACCATATCAACATACTTCATTTCAAACACACATCAGTGGCATATCATAACCATTTCAAAATGGTTTAACTTGATCAAATAATGTCATATGAAACTTGACTAAATTGAATTCAAATTGGAGTTTGAATTTGCAATTCAATTTGCAATATACTCCATTTAAATGGAATTGCCCAAACACATCAGAAACATATACATCAAGTTTCAACCTTCAACCATGTGTTTGTGCATTGTATTTATATTGCTTCCTTGTTTGGTGTTTGTCGAGTAGAGGTGGAATCGGAGCAGGAGGCTGCCCCCTTCGTTGAAGACCCCGAACCCGAACCTCGTCAGCAAGGCAAGCAAACCCCCATTGATCATGTCGATAAAATCCCACTTCCCTCTCATGTCTCGCTTATGCATTGTTTAGGATGATTACCATGATGCGTTTCTACCGCATAGATGAACCCATTCCTTTGCATGACCTATCATTTTGTCACAATAGTAAGCAAACCACAATCCTAGCAAATGTAGGAGTTGATTGATATCATGTGGCCCCTGCAATTGTTACTGCTTATTGCATGCTTAGAGTGATACCATGTTGATACTGTTATGTGAGTCGGGATGGTAGTGATCATGATGATGTTGGTGGAAAGGCGTTGGTGAATCTACCCTAATACAAGGTGAACGATGAGAGGCTGTGTAGGAGTACACGGTGGGTTGTCTCGTTGAACACCGCCCTAAGTCCGAGTTCTTGTGTGGTGATCCAAGATGAAGAGTACAACCACACATTGGGCTCACTGACCCCTCTCAACCTATTAACTCATCCCTTTCGATGTCCAGATGTCGCAATAGTTCGGAGTTCTGGTAGGTCTGTGGCCTGGATGCTAAGTGAGAGAACGGCTCATCCGAGACCGGCTTATGCACCACCCACACATCACTTGGGTCCACTTCGGTAAACCGGACGGGTTCACGATAGTGGTAGCCAACCCAGGTAGGCGGCTTTCTCGGACTAGATAGGCTATGAGGTAACAGTTGTGGTGAGCATCCTCGCCGACACTTCTTGAACGGTGTCGAGTACAAAGGCGGTAACTGATGAACATGTGTGTGTAGTGGTACACCCCTGCAGGGTTAACAAAACTATTCGAATAGCCGCATCCGCGGTTATGGACTGCTTGGAAAGCTTAGCTTGATTATTAGACAACTTGAACTGGATACTTCTAAAACACACCAAGATAAGTGTGAGTGCTATGGCGTGCGTTATCGTGGGAAAGTCGAGGAAGGCACCATAGTGGTGTAATTGGTTGGAGAAAGTAGTGGACTCGTGTACGCTTCTTACCTCAAGTCTGGTATTCGTAGTTCAGGACTAGCCAAGTCAAAGATGGCACTTCTGCAAGTGAACCCCACCTACCTTTACCTTGATACATGTGCATGAGTAGTATAGCTCCTATGTAAGTCTTGTTGAGTACGACTTTGTACTCACGTTTGCTTAATCTATGTTTTAGATGAAACCACTGACCCCGAAGGTGGCTTCTTCATCGAGCTGGACGACTGAAGATCAAGCTAGTCTAGTCCCAGTCAGACGACTGGTTCCCTCGTGGAGGGCATGTGTTTAAATAAGGCTTCTTAAGCCATTTGTTAAACTTGTCTGTACTCAGACATACTTTGCTTCCGCTTGTTGTTGTAATGGTGGATCACATGTTTGTGATCTCTGTGTGCACTCTATAAGAGTTATCAATAAAAATGTATACTTTGTAGAGAATTGCAATGATACCTACTGTTCATACAAGGCATGTGTGCTGCGTGTATGTTTATAACATGCATGTCTTTGTATGGGTTTTCGAGACCTTAGTTGTGATCTGGCTGGCGGTCTTTCATACACCAAGTGGCCCTTAGATGTGCGCCGCTTGGGGCATCGCGATGCAATTGTCCGCGACTCTGTCTCGTGCACACTTTGTGGTATGATCGAGCCCGCCCTAGACCCCGACTAAGTGATCGGGCTGGAGTAAGTCTATGTAGGAGTTATGAGATAGTCGATAGTATGGTTGAGGCGACTTGTCTTTGAATATGGGAGTACATCACCCATATCATTAGACTTGTGTGCGGACGATGAGGACCCATCTCAGTTGATCATCCGGCCTGGATGGGATGCCCCTCACGTACGATGCTTTCCGAGAACGTTCTGTGCTTGGCCTTGTCTGCTTAGACAAGTGGGTACGGTTCTCGGCTCTCCATATGACTATGTCTTAGCTGGACTTGCATACGCTAACCCCGGGCCCGACACTTCTGTACTCATGATACCCCCCCCCCCAAACTCTTTTCAGGATTCTTGATCGACAACAGGTATGGTGATCGACGTTTCAGGTGGAAACTCGACGACGACTAGTTAGGCGGATCCCGGCGGAGGGCCTGGGCCCGTGTGGTTATGGGGATCGATGATTTTCTATTTGCCACTAGACATTTGATTGTAGTCTGTACTCAGACATATATCTTCCGCTGTTGTATTGTATTAAGGCAGTTGTATGCCGATTGTATGAGATGTCGTATCCATGTAGCTGTAATGTTGTGATATCATGTTGGAAATCCGGGGCATATGGCTTCTTCATATGTCGGGGTGGGACCAATATGTGCTTCGTCCCCGGATCTGGATGGAAACATCTAGATCTGGAACAGCACCGCATATCGGGCCTTACACTCTCCTAAATACTTTCACACTTGTTAGACCAAATAGTGTATCATAGCCAACGGAAGCTAATTGACGAACGGAAAGCAAATTGTATTGAAGGGATGGGACAAGCATGACATTTGTAAGAGACATGTCATTAGTAATAGCCACCTTGCCCAAACCAAGTACCTTTCCCTTGGAACCACCACCAAAGACAATGCTCATATATGGTTGAATTTCATCCATGAAGTCCTTGAGCAAACGGCTTTCTCCGGTCATATGATTGGTGCATCCACTATCAATCACCCATTTGAGTCCACGTGAGCGAGCATCCTAAACATAGATTTAGGCTTTGGTTAGAGGTGCCCATTTTGCAATGAGACCTCTAAGGTTAGTAACAAGGGTCTTTGGAACCCAAATAGCATAGAAACAGAAAGAATTACGACACCCAACAAATTTCGCATACACATCTCCATCCTTTGCCTTACGGAGTACATAGGATGGAGGCATCTTCTCCTTCTTATTTTTGGGAATGGACTTGCCCCTAGTGGCCTTCCCACTCCCAACACTAACCTCATCAACCTTCTTCTTACCTTTGTCCTTGTGCCCTTCACGAACAAAGATCACCTTTTGAGGAGTTGATCCCATGCTAAGGGTGACATCCTTTGTCACACTCGTACTTGGATCAAAACCAAGTCCCTCCTTAGCAAAGGACTCCTTGTTATGACTTAGTACATAATTTAGGTTTTTCTCGCCTTGGGCACAAGTTATGAGGTCCTTCTTTAGTTGACCATGAAGAGCTAAGTTCTCCTCAATGAGAGATGCTTGATCAAGAGTGGAGTTAGTAGCACAAGCATCAACATCTACAATAGTAGGAGGAGACATCTTAGTAAGGGTTTTTATGTGAGAAAGTTTGTGAGCCTCAAGATTCTTCTTAAGGGTGGTGAGTTCATCATATTTTGTCTTGAGAGACAAGGTGAGTACCTCAACATCCTTAGAAAGGGAGGTGTTTAGCTCGACAAGCTTGATCATATCATTAGCAAGTTCCTTACACATATCATTAGTATTTTTCAAGGAGGCAACATGTTTGTTATTTAAGTCATTTGATGTTTGAAAAACTTTGCACAAGTTATCATTGCGAGCCTCTTCAAAGTCAACCTTTCGCTCAAGGAGAGCATTGTTCTCATTTTCCTCGGTGAGGAGGATTTCAAGATTATTAATGGTTGTGGAGTGCTTACCCACCACATCCATAAGCAATTGAAACATTTTGAGATTGTTGCCTTTGAGTGAGCTCATCATTTTTGTTCACTTTAGCATACAACAAATCTTCGCATGAAACATTTGCATCATCACCTTCCGCGTCATGAAATTCATCATAAGGTGTTTCAGAAGAGAACATGAAGGAATCATCAATAGGAGTTACCTTCATCTTGGCCGAGGTGGAGGGAGTATCATCATCAACCAACTTGGCCATGAGACACTTGTGTGCATTGCCGGTGTAGTCACTCATGTGTTGTAGTTGACAACCGAACCTTCCTTGTTGAGGAGTTTCAAGGTCTTTTGTGTATCTTGAGCAACTTAGGCCACGCCGACAACATCCTGGGGATCGGGCCCTTCTAGAGCCAACAAGGCTTTCTTCTTGAACTTTTTGTTGAGAGGATTTGGGAGCTTCTTGGCAACTTCCTTCCGAGGAAATCGAGGCTTGTCTCTCTCTTCTCATACGGACAATCCTCCGCAAAGTGTCCCGGTCTCTCACAGTTGTAGCATGTTCTAGACTTCTTCTTTTGGAATCTTCCCTTGAAGTCTCCTTTGGTGAACCTCTTTAAAAAGAGAGTCATATCATCATATGAATGGGTATCATCGAAGTTATCATCATCTTCATACTCATCTTCTTCCTCATCATCATCAAACTCCTCAATCCTAGCCTTGAGGGAAAGGTTTGAGTATGGACCACCATATGTGGAAAGTAGTCTCTTGGACTCATTGAGGTGTTCTTCATATTGCAAGAAGGTGGCAATTACATCATCCTGTGTCATCCTGAAGAAGTCGGGCATGCGCCTAAATTCCCACACCATTTGATGTGAGTATACCATGGGAGCATTCAACATCTTGTCCACAAGGTAACGGTTGGTGATTTGATATCCATCCAAAGATTTCTCACATGTGAAGGATTGGACATGCGCGGAGAGAACTTTGAGACGCATATGGAGTTTTTGGGGCGACTCATATTTCTTCATGTGGAGGTTGTGCAATGCATTCTTGGCGGTCTCATATCTTGTCATTTGTAGAGATCCGGTGCCGGACTTGGCAATGAGAAGAGTATCCCAAAGTTCCTTGGCATTGGTGATATGGATAAATGGTGTTCGAGTCAACTCATCCATTCCTCTTTTCAAGAACCCAATGGCCTCAAGGTTGAGGTGTCTGTCAAACACTTCACTGGGTGTAAGGTTCTTTGGGCCAACCGAATAATAACCTTTGCCGGTGTCGATGAGGTTCCACATTGGTTCACACACAAACCTAAGATAATCTTCCATAAGACTTTTCCAATCCAAGAAGTTAGTAGTCTCAGTTACTACCGGCGGATTTCCATTAAAATTATACTTAGGTTCCACAAGTTTGGGGGTAGGATAGTCCCGTTGGTAGGGACCACCTCTTTGCAAGGAAAGTTCGGAAACGGGGTGCACAAAGGTCCCGTGTGGGGACCTTGGGGCCGCACCACTTGATGTTTGTGACTCCGATGTCGTAGCCTTCATCTTTGAAAAGGCGGCTTCCATATCTCGTTTTTGTTTTTCTAGAGCTTGAACTAAGTAACTTGAAGTGAACAACTTAGGTTCCCCAATTTCAACGGAAACATTCCCCGTGGAGGGGGGAATCGCAAGTTGTGCGGAGGCACGTCGTTCGGCCGCGAATCTCTCGGTTTCCAAACAACCAGCATCCGCAGCAATTGCGACCTCCTCCACGCCGGCACCCGAACTTTTGGGGTTGCCGTCCTTGGTCATCTTGATCTAGGGCGGTTAAGCTACAAGATTAGAGCACGAGGCTCTGATACCAATTGAAAGGATCGAGATAGACCTAGAGTGGGCGGTGAATAGGTTATATTACAAATTTTATCACTACTTAGCAATTTTAGGCAATAGTGCGGAAGATAAAGATGAGCCTAGCAATTGCAAGGGTGAACTAAGTAAGATAAGGTAAACAACAAGCACAATATAATATATCAAGTGAGGTATAAGCAACAAGGTAACAACAAGGTAGTGCAAGTTAAAAGGGGAAAGAGTAGGGATAACCGAATGACGCAAAGACAATGATGTATCCCGATGTTCACTTCCTTGGAGGGAAGCTACTCACCGTTCGGAAAGAGTGGGTGAAACCACGAAGGCACACCAACGCCACGAAGGATCACTCTATTCCCCTTGAGATATCACCACGAAGGCGATTCCCAACAACTACCGGTTGAACTTAAATGTGGTCACCAAACCCTCACAAACTCAACGGTGGTAATCACATTGGTCGATTCCTCTCCGAAGAAATCCTACCCTCCTAGGGGTCTCCAAGATCCAAGTAACAAGATCAATGGGGAAAAGCTCAATACTTTCTCAAATCATGATTTGCTTTGGTCGAAATATGGGGAAGGGACGGATCTATCACGGAGTGAGAGATCCGACAAGAACTCTCACAAATCTCTCTGGGATATTGGATTTAGTGTAGGAGATGAGGGAGAGGGAGCAATTGGTGTTCTTGAGTGAAATGAATGAAGTGTTCAACCCTAGCCCTAAGTGGGTACGGGGTATATATAGAGGCTCAAGAAAACTAGCCATTTGGTATTGTCCCAGATGCTCCGGACGATCCGGGACTTAAGTCAGACGGTCCGGGCTGTGTCCGGACGGTCCGACCTGAGATCCAGACGACCGGGAGGGCCACAACAGGCTATAGTAGTGCATACGGGACATTGCTGTCGGACGGTCCGGGGAACAGTCCGGACGGTCCGGGCTTGGCCCGGACGGTCCGACATGTGAACCGGACGGTCCGAATAATTATGCAGCCGAGCCCCTTCGGGTGCGTAATTCTTTGGACGGTCCGGGGTCCAGTCTGGATGGTCCGGTCTGGGCCCAAACGGTCCGACATGGCTCCCGGATAGTCCAAATAATTATGCAACAGAGGGCCTTTGGGTCTGTAATTCTTCGGACGGTCCAGGCTGGTCCCGGACGGTCCGACATGGCTCCCGGATGGTCCGAATAATTATGCAACAGAGGGCCTTCGGGTTTGGAATTCTTTGAACGGTCTGACATACGTAGTGAGTGCTCAATTTGAAGTGTTTTGAAAACCGTACACAACTACATTGATTTTTCATAGGTTGTGTAGAAATGTATTTTACATGTTATGATATTAATGACTTGAGAAAGACATGAATTCAACCTTATGATCCCCTCTTAATAACGCGGGGATCCCTATGACTCAAGATGTAATAGTAAAGAGGACTTAGCATCATCTTCAGTCGTTATGTTGAATTCTTGAGTGCAGTTGAGGATTAGCACATGATCCCTACACGATGATTTCAAGAGGACTAACCAACTTCCTATGTATCACTTAACAAAAATAGTTAGTCCCCTATATGTATATTAATGTCATCAATAACAAAATATGCTTAAGGGCATGATTGCACTTTCAGAGGCAACCCAAGATGTTTTTTTACTTTCAGTTTTAGAGGTCTTGATGCTTGTTACTACTGTAGAAACATCATTGTATCTTTATTTTCAAGCTTTGTGCCAAGTTTTAGCCTCCGATTGCAAGAAAGTTCAAAAGTTGTGACATGCTGTCCAGAAACAGATTCTGTCCCCTTGACGGAAAATTTGGCTATAACTCACCAGATCATCTTTTCGATCTGAAGTTTATTGATAGTATGCTCCATACAATTGGATTTCGTGCATTTGTTCTGGGTTATTGATTTGAGTTGCAGAAGTACCCCAAAAAAATTATTTAGTACCTGCTGGTCTGTTTTTCACAGATTCTGCCCGGTTTTGTGTTTTCTTTGTTTTGCAAACCTTAAGCTTGATTTTTATTTGCAATTTTTTTGGCAATCTTGAGAAACAATAGGTCTTCAAGAATATATTTATTTCCAATAGAGAAAAATCATTTTATCGTGGGTACTAACCACTCTAATCAGCCTATGATGAGTTTCGTAGATGGGAGTTTTCAAGTATGCGAAGGAAGATGATGAAAGAAGATTCGGGAGGGTAAGCGCTCAAGCTTGGGGATGCCCCCATGCACCCCCAGAAATATCCAAGGAGACTCAAGCATCTAAGCTCGGGGATGCCCCCATGCATCCCCTTCTCCATCAACAATCATCAGTTCGTCCTTCTCCATGCTATATTTTTATCGCTTCATATGTCATGTGCTAGACTTGGAGTGTCTCGCTCTTTAATTTTTATTTTGTTTCGTTTTTCTTACTGTTCATAACAATTTGGATCCTAGCCTTCATTTTTTGGGAGAGAAACACGCTCCACTCCACCGTATAAGACAACATAGGCTTTCTTTCTTATCTCTTTTTGTGTGTGTTCTTTATCTTTTCATAGCTGCTGTCATGCTTAGGTCTTAGTTTTCATGCTTATGTTTGTAAGAACTTTTCTTTAGGTTGTTCTAGGAACTCTCTTGAGTTTTCATGCTTATCTTGTTTAGAGAATTGGCTTGTTGAACTGAGTTGTGTGTCGTGCATCAGTAGGTAATTAAGGTTGCTATTACATGTGTAGTAGTAATATGCAATAGTTTTGAGGTATTGAATAGAGTAATGTTTGGACATTAGGGTGCCAAGAGCTTGATCCTATTAGTGGTAGGTATCGTAATTTGGACAGTCCGTGCTGTTTTTAAAAAAACTACAAAAATTAGTTGAGAACTCTAGCTACTAGATGGATCGCTAACCTCTGGAAGGGTTGGAATATATAGAGTATCGTCACGTACCATAGGTCGACGATACGTCTCACACGTATCTACTTTTCCAAACACTTTTGCTATTGTTCTGGCTTCATTCTTGCATAATTTGGACGAAACTAACCCGGACTGACACTGTTTTCAGCAGAGCTACCAGTGCTGTTTTCTTTTGAGCAGGTTTCTGGATATTTAGGTACACTGGAAAAATCCGCAAAAATTATATAAAAAATCAGCGTTCCCGAAGCTTTGACGATGCCAAAGGGGGGCCACAGAGCAGCCAGGGGGCACCCAGAAGGGTGTGGGGCACGACCCAGCCCCTGGCCGCGCCACCTGCCCTCCTTGGTGGGTACCACACCCCCTGGTGCCCTACCTTGTCCCTATTTATTCCCTCGGCGAGGAAACTCTGAAACAGAAGTCGCTTTTCCAATCTACGTTGCGGAGCCGCAGCCACCCTCTGTTCTTCTCCGGGAGAGATAATCTTGAGGCTGCTTTGGCCTCCGGTGCGGGGAAATCATCGCCATCGTCATCATCATCGCCTCTCCATCACCCCTCCATGACTTCTTCTCTCATGTGTGAGTAATTCCCTGCTGTAGGCAAATGGGATGGTAGGGATTGGATGAGTTAGATCATGTAATAGTTCATCAGATTGTTGGGGGCATGTTGCCTATCATCTACTTGGTGTTTATCATCTCTGTTACAATTTGTTGCTCTTAATGCTTGTCACTTTGGGCCCGAGTGCCATGATTTCAGATCTGATCACCCTTTTGTTTCTTGAGTTTGAGGTGTTCTTGATCCTGTCTATGAGTTGTACGCACCTATTATAGTCCGGAACCGGCGATCCGAATGGTGACAGCTTGGGACACCAAAGGGGATGGACTATAATTTGAGGATTCCATGTATCCATGAAGTGTTCATGCTTTGTTCCGGTGCTCTTTGACAGGAGTACCTTAATCTCCCTATGTTCTTTTTGGCCCCGTTCGTAGCGGAAGGGTAGGACAAAATATGTTGTGCAAAGTTCTTATTGCAAGCACGTACAACTACCTTGGGATACATGCCCGATGTTTGATATTTGCCTAGATGATCCTTTCTTTTCTGTGAGCCTTGCCCGTGTTAGAATCTATTACATGTTTGTTCTCATCCAAGCAGCGCCCAACCATCCATCTCCCTAGCCTACAATGTTTCTTTCCGCTGGTTATTAGTTGTTTACTTTGGCTGTTTTACTTTTGCTGTTTCATCACCACTATCACCACTATTATCACCCACACTACCACTACCATATTACCGTTGCTACTAATACATTTGTGCAAGCAAGTGTTTATTTCAGCTGCGGTTGGACTGACAACTCAATTGACAAAGCCTGTACGTATTCTTTGTGTCCCCAAGTGTCGAATCAATAAATTGGGTTATCTTGCCCGTGAAGACTATCTTGATCCCCTAAAGTTGAGGGTTATAAAGTACTATTTTCTGGCGCCGTTGCCGGGGACCATAGCTTTATTTACAGGTCTACTTGAAGTATCCTTCCTGCTGCACGTTATCCACTATGGTTAATGATGAGGACATCCCTACTAATGTTACACCCATATCCTCACCAACTACACATATTGGACCAGTTACTAGAGCTCGTGCACGTCAACTAAATTATCAGGTACTTTCGTTTCTTGCGAATCCTTCTATTGTTCATGAACATATGATGCTGCCTAAATTAGATACTTTTGTTTTGCTTATGAATGAAGGACCTAGCATGGACAAGAAGGATGGTCATTGGAGAGGGATCAAGCATGGAGAAGAAGGTGCGCGCGCGGGAAAGGACAGCGGAGCTTCCAGTGGTGATTATCGCACTTTGAAGCCACCATAAGGCGCGCATGAAGTCTTGGACGAAATACGCGAGATGCCACTTCATTATTTTCGTCCAAGGGCAATTATAGGTGCTGCGTCACCTTAATATTGGGCTGGGCCCATGTAATTTCGAAATACCACCTTATAGGCTGTTTTTAGAGTCCGTATGTGTGGGGAAACCGAGTTAGGGTTGTTTTCGGACCCCACCTCCAAGGGGTCACGAAAATCCCCTCTGTTCCCCCATATATACAGCCCTTAGGGCGTCGTTTAGACTTGGGTTTTAATTAGATTAAAGTTAGCCATAGCCGCAACTTCGAGCTCTTCGTTTGTGTCATCCGACCAGGCCAAGACCTCATTGGAACCCCAACTTTCGTAATCTTTCATCTTATATTCGCAATATCCAGATTGCAATTCTTAGTTCTTGCTTGTTCTTCGATTGCTTGCAGGAATTAGACCTTCGTGGTCAGGTTGATCGTGCATCCGCGGGATCAATAACCTCTCGGAGTTGGTTTAGCGATCGCTAAGGCGCAACGTCTTCGCACGTTCGTAGTCGGGTCGTGAAAGTCTACTCCACCATAATCGATCTCCACCATCTCATCGAAACATCGGGACACCTTCGCCTCTATCAAGTGGTATCAGATTTCCAGGTTGCTCGGTGAGATTTACCAGTTTTCATAGTCTAGATTGGTTCTGTTCTTCATACCTACAGCCCACAAAAAAAGCCAACAAAAAAAATTAGGGTTAGATCATCACGTCCCAAGACAGTCCTAGCCTTTGTCCAGTTTTCTTTTCAGTACTTGCTTTGTTGAATTTACGGTTGCATCGTTGTGTCAAGTTGCTGATCTTAGCGTCTAGTTCCCTTAGAGTTTCGAGTTCTGATCACAGTTTGCCACGTCGCCGCCGCACAGTAGTCATCCTACCACGTTCCGCCAATCCAAGTCCAGATACACCACCACGTTCCGCCAAGCAGAGTCCATATACACCACCACGTCTCACGAGTCCGAGTTGAGTTCCACCATCAGTAAGGATCCTGATCTCTCTGTAGCCAGATTAGTTTTGAGTTGTTAGAGTCGGATTTCACCAAACTTTTTCCGTCCAGAGAAGGGGGGGTGATTTCCAAAAAAAAAAAAAAAAGTCTGGCACGCTTTTCAGAGCAGTTTTTAGGCCAAAAATTTCAGGGGTGAAAAAATTTCGTGCCCATACGTTCCTTAGGTCCAGAAACTCATTTTGATACGTTCGCCAGCATAGTGATTTTTTCGCACTTTTTCAGCCACCGCAGTCCCGCATCGCAAAAAAAAAAAAAAAAAAAAAAGCAAAAAAAAAAAAAAAAAAAAAGAGAAAAAAAATTCAGAGTGTGCTTCTCAGTTGATTACGTGCCGCGCCGTGCTTTCGTTGGTGTTTTAGGCTCGCGTCTCTAGTACGGTCTAGCCTAGGATCAGCACAGTACCGACGTTGAGTGTTTATTCAACTTTGCATCTCTGTTTTGATTACTGTTGAAGCTTTTTGCTACCATATTTGTCAAGCCTACCTACAGCTCCACATATATTCTACTTCGTGCGGTTGACACCTCCTGGCCATCGCTCTACCACATCTCTGAGAGTTTTGACCCGTTGGTTGTACATCACCACCTGCTGCTAGGTAAGAATCGGTAAGAACTGAAGAAAAGCTTGACGGATTTGTGCTTTCCACCACCCCACATCCCATTAGTCGAAGTAGGATCATACTTCTGTGTGTTTTCTATTTCTGCTAACCATGCCAGGATCCCATGATGAAGTGGCGCGGGATGCACCTGATTGGGAGAATATGACAAACAAAGCATTACATGATAAATTTGCACAAATGATGTCTGAACAGGTGAATGACATCGAGAACAGATTTACAGAGGCGATTGATGGTGTGGAGAAGATGATCGACACCAAGCTCGACGCCAAGTTTACTGAGTTGCTCGCACGCTTACCTATACAGCATGCGGCCGCTCCAGCACAGCCACCGCCACCACGACGTGCACGACGTATTCTGTTTCCGGGCGGACAAGCTGCTGGTGCTCCTGCTGCTGCTGCAGTTACTGCTGCTGCTGCCTCTGACGTCGGCCAGGACGACAACTACGAGGGTGATTACGAGGAGGAGGTGGAACAAGAAGCGGCCTATGAACAGCCAGCTGGACGTCCACGTCCCAACATTCGCCACGGTCGACACCAACCACCCCCTCAGGTACGCGATGATGAACATGTGCCTAAACTTAAATTGAAGCTTAAGCCGTTTGAGGGTAGATATATTCCTGATGCTTATCTTACTTGGGAGTTAGAAACTGAACAACGCTTTACATGTTTACAATATCCTGAGAATAGACGTGTTACTGCTGCTGTTTGTGAATTCACGGGTTTTGCATCTATTTGGTGGTCTGAACATTGTAGATTGCATGCTAATAATATTCCAGCTACTTGGGCTGCTTTAAAAGATGCTATGCGTACTCGCTGGGTTCCTCCTTATTATCAACGTGAATTGCTACAAAAATTACAGCGTTTGAGACAAGGAAAAAATTCTGTAGAGGAATATTATCAAGAATTACAAACTGGATTGATTAGATGTGGCCTAGTAGAGGATAATGAAGCTATGTTTGCACGTTTTATAGGTGGCTTAAACGGGGAGATACAAACTATTCTAGAATACAAGGACTATGCTACTATTACTCGTTTGTTTCATCTTGCTTGTAAAGCTGAACGTGAAGTGCAGGATCGACAGGCCGCTACGAGACCTAACTTTTCTGCAGGACGAAATACATCATGGACATCGCGTGGACCTTCTACATCCACACGTCCTGCTGCTCCACCCTCTACTTCAGCCGCTCATTCTTACAGGGAGCCACCAAAACAGTCAGCGCCACCATTCAAGGGTGCACAGAGTGGTCCAGCGGCGAGTTCTTCTTCATCCATGGCTTCCACAGGGCAAACACGAGATCGTGATATTAAATGTCGCAGGTGCCAAGGTGGAGGTCACTTCGCAAAAGACTGTCCCTCCAAGCGTGTGATGATTATTACGGCGGATGGTGGGTATGAGTCAGCGAGTGACTATGATGAGGAGACTTTAGTTCTCATTGCTCATGAGGAACAGGGTGCCCATGATGATGCTCATGATATGGAGTATATGGCTCCTGATGATGCAGATAAATATGCTAGTTTGGTTGCTCAACGTGTGTTAAGTGTGCAGGTAACGAAGGCTGAGCAAAACCAGAGGCATAATTTGTTCCACACAAAGGGAGTGGTGAAAGAACGTTCGGTTCGCATCATCATTGACGGAGGGAGTTGCAACAACTTGGCTAGCATGGAGTTGGTGGAGAAGCTATCTCTCACCACAAGACCACACCCCCATCCGTACTATATTCAGTGGTTTAACAATAGTGGTAAGATTAAGGTAACGCGTTCTGTTCGTGTGCACTTTAGCATTGCTGCATATGCTGATTATGTTGATTGTGATGTGGTACCCATGCAAGCATGCTCTCTTTTACTTGGTAGACCATGGCAATTTGATAGGAATGTTGTACACCATGGTAGGACAAATCAGTTTACTCTGGTTCATCAGGATAAAAATATTGCTTTACTTCCTATGTCTCCTGAACAAATTGTGAAAGATGATCTTGCTAGAGCTAGTAAAGCTAAACAGGAGAAAAATAAGAGTGAAAATGAGATAGCAGCCAAAGAATTTGAGCAACAACATAAGACTAATAGCAAATCTTCTTCTGCTGTGTCTAATGAAATTAAATTGACTAGTCCAACTTTGCTTGCTACTAAAGTTGATATTTCAGATTTGCATGTTAGTCAATATGTGTGCTATGCTTTTGTGTGCAAAGAAGCTTTGTTTTCATTTGAGGAATTGCCTCCTTCTTTGCCTCCTGTTGTCACTGACCTTTTGCAGGAGTTTATTGACGTCTTTCCACAAGACGTACCACCGGGATTACCACCTATTCGAGGGATTGAGCATCAGATTGACTTAATTCCCGGTGCTTCACTGCCCAACCGTGCGCCATACCGTACCAATCCGGAGGAGACAAAGGAGATTCAGCGTCAAGTACAAGAGCTACTCGACAAAGGTTACATACGTGAATCCCTTAGTCCTTGTGCTGTTCCTGTTATATTAGTGCCTAAAAAGGATGGAACATGGCGTATGTGTGTTGATTGTCGAGCCATTAATAATATTACTATTCGTTATCGTCATCCTATTCCTAGGTTAGATGATATGCTTGATGAATTAAGTGGCTCTACCATGTTTTCCAAAGTTGATTTGCGTAGTGGATACCATCAAATTCGCATGAAATTAGGAGATGAATGGAAAACGGCATTTAAAACTAAGTTTGGATTATATGAGTGGTTAGTCATGCCTTTTGGGTTAACTAATGCACCTAGCACTTTCATGAGATTAATGAACGAGGTTTTACGTGCTTTCATTGGACGATTTGTGGTAGTCTATTTTGATGATATACTGATTTATAGCAAATCTTTGGAGGAACATTTGGATCATTTACGTGCTGTTTTTATTGCTCTACGTAATGCACGTTTGTTTGGTAACCTTGGGAAGTGCACCTTTTGCACCGACCGAGTATCGTTTCTTGGCTATGTTGTTACTCCGCAGGGAATTGAAGTTGATAAAGCCAAGATCGAGGCGATTGAGAGTTGGCCGCAGCCCAAAACGGTCACACAAGTGAGGAGTTTTCTTGGCCTCGCTGGATTCTATAGGCGTTTTGTGAGAGATTTCAGCACCATTGCTGCACCTCTCAATGAGCTTACACGCAAGGATGTGCCTTTTACTTGGGGTACCGCACAGGAAGAAGCCTTCACCGTATTGAAAGATAAGTTAACACATGCTCCTTTGCTCCAACTTCCTGATTTTAATAAGACTTTTGAGCTTGAATGCGATGCTAGTGGGATTGGTTTGGGAGGTGTGTTATTACAAGATGCTAAACCTGTTGCTTACTTTTCTGAAAAATTGAGTGGGCCTAGTCTGAACTATTCTACTTATGATAAGGAATTATATGCTCTTGTTCGGACATTAGAAACTTGGCAACATTATTTATGGCCCAAAGAATTTGTTATACATTCTGATCATGAATCTTTGAAACACATAAGAAGTCAAGCAAAACTTAATCGTAGACATGCTAAGTGGGTTGAATTTATTGAGACTTTCCCTTATGTCATTAAACACAAGAAGGGGAAAGATAATATTATTGCTGATGCTTTGTCTCGTCGTTATACTATGCTTTCACAACTTGACTTCAAGATTTTCGGTTTAGAGACAATCAAAGATCAATACGTAAATGATGCGGAATTTAAAGATGTATTGCAGAATTGTAGAGAGGGTAGAACATGGAACAAGTTTGTGCTTAATGATGGATTTGTGTTCCGTTCTAACAAGCTATGCATTCCAGCTAGCTCTATTCGTCTTTTGTTGTTGCAGGAGGCGCATGGAGGAGGATTAATGGGACACTTTGGCGTGAAGAAGACGGAGGACGTACTTGCTACACATTTCTTTTGGCCAAAGATGAGACGGGATGTTGAGCGTTTTGTTGCTCGCTGCACTACATGTCAAAAAGCTAAGTCACGACTCAATCCTCATGGTTTATACATGCCTTTACCTGTACCTAGTGTTCCGTGGGAGGACATATCCATGGACTTTGTTTTAGGCTTGCCTCGAACAAAGAATGGGAGGGATAGCATATTTGTTGTCGTGGATAGATTTTCTAAGATGGCACATTTTATACCATGTCATAAAAGCGATGATGCTGCTAATGTTGCTGATTTATTCTTTCGTGAGATTATTCGCTTACATGGTGTGCCCAATACTATTGTCTCGGATCGTGATACTAAGTTTCTTAGCCATTTTTGGAGATGCTTATGGGCTAAGTTGGGGACTAAACTACTTTTTAGTACTACATGTCATCCCCAAACTGATGGACAAACTGAAGTAGTCAATAGGACTTTGTCTACTATGCTTAGGGCTGTTTTAAAGAGTAACTTGAAACTGTGGGAAGAATGTTTACCTCATATTGAATTTTCTTATAATCGTTCATTGCATTCTACCACTAAAATGTGCCCTTTTCAGATTGTTTATGGTTTTCTACCTCGTGCACCTATTGATTTGCTACCTCTTCCATCTTCGGAGAAGGTTAATTTTGATGCTAAGCAACGTGCTGAATTGATATTAAAAATGCATGAGTTAACTAAAGAAAACATTGAGCGCATGAATGCTAGATACAAGCTTGCTGGTGATAGGGGTCGAAAGCATGTTGTGTTTGAACCCGGAGATCTTGTTTGGTTACATCTACGTAAAGATAGGTTTCCTGATTTGCGCAAGTCTAAGTTAATGCCTCGAGCTGATGGTCCCTTTAAGGTTTTGCAGAAAATTAATGATAATGCATATAAACTTGAGCTACCTGCAGCCTTTGGGGTTAGTCCCACATTTAATATTGCAGATTTGAAGCCTTATTTGGGAGAAGATGATGAGCTTCCGTCGAGGACGACTTCAATTCAAGAAGGGGAGGATGATGAGGACATCCCTACTAATGTTACACCCATATCCTCACCAACTACACATATTGGACCAGTTACTAGAGCTCGTGCACGTCAACTAAATTATCAGGTACTTTCGTTTCTTGCGAATCCTTCTATTGTTCATGAACATATGATGCTGCCTAAATTAGATACTTTTGTTTTGCTTATGAATGAAGGACCTAGCATGGACAAGAAGGATGGTCATTGGAGAGGGATCAAGCATGGAGAAGAAGGTGCGCGCGCGGGAAAGGACAGCGGAGCTTCCAGTGGTGATTATCGCACTTTGAAGCCACCATAAGGCGCGCATGAAGTCTTGGACGAAATACGCGAGATGCCACTTCATTATTTTCGTCCAAGGGCAATTATAGGTGCTGCGTCACCTTAATATTGGGCTGGGCCCATGTAATTTCGAAATACCACCTTATAGGCTGTTTTTAGAGTCCGTATGTGTGGGGAAACCGAGTTAGGGTTGTTTTCGGACCCCACCTCCAAGGGGTCACGAAAATCCCCTCTGTTCCCCCATATATACAGCCCTTAGGGCGTCGTTTAGACTTGGGTTTTAATTAGATTAAAGTTAGCCATAGCCGCAACTTCGAGCTCTTCGTTTGTGTCATCCGACCAGGCCAAGACCTCATTGGAACCCCAACTTTCGTAATCTTTCATCTTATATTCGCAATATCCAGATTGCAATTCTTAGTTCTTGCTTGTTCTTCGATTGCTTGCAGGAATTAGACCTTCGTGGTCAGGTTGATCGTGCATCCGCGGGATCAATAACCTCTCGGAGTTGGTTTAGCGATCGCTAAGGCGCAACGTCTTCGCACGTTCGTAGTCGGGTCGTGAAAGTCTACTCCACCATAATCGATCTCCACCATCTCATCGAAACATCGGGACACCTTCGCCTCTATCAGTTAAGAAAGGATACCCCAAGGTTCCGATCCTACCATCCCATACGAGACGAGGTACTACTCTTAGCACTAGTGCTAAAGTTGATTCACCTTCAGTTATGAGTAAGTTTCATTCACCTCAGTTACATGCTACTTCTGCTGAGTCTGGCAATATGTCAGACGCTTTCGATGATGCTTCTACTACCTTTGAGACTACTGGTTCACTTGGTTCTTTTATTGAAGAACACACTGCTGCTACTTCCCAATTCTCGGGAGTTGAAATTCCTGTTACCAAAACCCCTATTGGAAAAATTCATGATTTTACTGGCCTTAAGGAGAAACTCCTTGAGGATGATTATATTATACTTGACGATGATTTATGCAGGGAGCTTAATGAATGTGCTGATTATGACCCTGCTGTTATAAAGAAGTTGCTAGCAAAGCACTCCTTGAAGAACAAGTTTACTCCTGATCCTACTTTTGCTACGTCTCCTATATGGATCACTGATCCTGATTATGATTTCTGATATAGGCGAAGGTGTCCCGATGTTTCGATGAGATGGTGGAGATCGATTATGGTGGAGGCGACTTTCACGATCCGACTACGAACGTGCGAAGACGTTGCGCCTTAGCGATCGCTAAACCAACTCCGAGAGGTTATTGATCCCGCAGATGCACGATCAACCTGACCACAAAGGTCTAATTCCTGCAAGCAATCGAAGAACAAGCAAGAACTAAGAATTGCAATCTGGATATTGCGAATATAAGATGAATGATTACGAAAGTTGGGGTTCCAATGAGGTCTTGGCCTGGTCGGATGACACAAACGAAGAGCTCGAAGTTGCGGCTATGGCTAACTTATGTCTAATTAAAACCCAAGTCTAAACGACGCCCTAAGGGCTGTATATATGGGGGAACAGAGGGGATTTTCGTGACCCCTTGGAGGTGGGGTCCGAAAACAACCCTAACTCGGTTTCCCCACACATACGGACTCTAAAAACAGCCTATAAGGTGGTATTTCGAAATTACATGGGCCCAGCCCAATATTAAGGTGACGCAGCACCTATAATTGCCCTTGGACGAAAATAATGAAGTGGCATCTCGCGTATTTCGTCCAAGACTTCATGCGCGCCTTATGGTGGCTTCAAAGTGTGATAATCACCACTGGAAGCTCCGCTGTCCTTTCCCGCGCGCGCACCTTCTTCTCCATGCTTGATCCCTCTCCAATGACCATCCTTCTTGTCCATGCTAGGTCCTTCATTCATAAGCAAAACAAAAGTATCTAATTTAGGCAGCATCATATGTTCATGAACAATAGAAGGATTCGCAAGAAACGAAAGTACCTGATAATTTAGTTGACGTGCACGAGCTCTAGTAACTGGTCCAATATGTGTAGTTGGTGAGGATATGGGTGTAACATTAGTAGGGATGTCCTCATCATCCTCCCCTTCTTGAATTGAAGTCGTCCTCGACGGAAGCTCATCATCTTCTCCCAAATAAGGCTTCAAATCTGCAATATTAAATGTGGGACTAACCCCAAAGGCTGCAGGTAGCTCAAGTTTATATGCATTATCATTAATTTTCTGCAAAACCTTAAAGGGACCATCAGCTCGAGGCATTAACTTAGACTTGCGCAAATCAGGAAACCTATCTTTACGTAGATGTAACCAAACAAGATCTCCGGGTTCAAACACAACATGCTTTCGACCCCTATCACCAGCAAGCTTGTATCTAGCATTCATGCGCTCAATGTTTTCTTTAGTTAACTCATGCATTTTTAATATCAATTCAGCACGTTGCTTAGCATCAAAATTAACCTTCTCCGAAGATGGAAGAGGTAGCAAATCAATAGGTGCACGAGGTAGAAAACCATAAACAATCTCAAAAGGGCACATTTTAGTGGTAGAATGCAATGAACGATTATAAGCAAATTCAATATGAGGTAAACATTCTTCCCACAGTTTCAAGTTACTCTTTAAAACAGCCCTAAGCATAGTAGACAAAGTCCTATTGACTACTTCAGTTTGTCCATCAGTTTGGGGATGACATGTAGTACTAAAAAGTAGTTTAGTCCCCAACTTAGCCCATAAGCATCTCCAAAAATGGCTAAGAAACTTAGTATCACGATCCGAGACAATAGTATTGGGCACACCATGTAAGCGAATAATCTCACGAAAGAATAAATCAGCAACATTAGCAGCATCATCGCTTTTATGACATGGTATAAAATGTGCCATCTTAGAAAATCTATCCACGACAACAAATATGCTATCCCTCCCATTCTTTGTTCGAGGCAAGCCTAAAACAAAGTCCATGGATATGTCCTCCCACGGAACACTAGGTACAGGTAAAGGCATGTATAAACCATGAGGATTGAGTCGTGACTTAGCTTTTTGACATGTAGTGCAGCGAGCAACAAAACGCTCAACATCCCGTCTCATCTTTGGCCAAAAGAAATGTGTAGCAAGTACGTCCTCCGTCTTCTTCACGCCAAAGTGTCCCATTAATCCTCCTCCATGCGCCTCCTGCAACAACAAAAGACGAATAGAGCTAGCTGGAATGCATAGCTTGTTAGAACGGAACACAAATCCATCATTAAGCACAAACTTGTTCCATGTTCTACCCTCTCTACAATTCTGCAATACATCTTTAAATTCCGCATCATTTACGTATTGATCTTTGATTGTCTCTAAACCGAAAATCTTGAAGTCAAGTTGTGAAAGCATAGTATAACGACGAGACAAAGCATCAGCAATAATATTATCTTTCCCCTTCTTGTGTTTAATGACATAAGGGAAAGTCTCAATAAATTCAACCCACTTAGCATGTCTACGATTAAGTTTTGCTTGACTTCTTATGTGTTTCAAAGATTCATGATCAGAATGTATAACAAATTCTTTGGGCCATAAATAATGTTGCCAAGTTTCTAATGTCCGAACAAGAGCATATAATTCCTTATCATAAGTAGAATAGTTCAGACTAGGCCCACTCAATTTTTCAGAAAAGTAAGCAACAGGTTTAGCATCTTGTAATAACACACCTCCCAAACCAATCCCACTAGCATCGCATTCAAGCTCAAAAGTCTTATTAAAATCAGGAAGTTGGAGCAAAGGAGCATGTGTTAACTTATCTTTCAATACGGTGAAGGCTTCTTCCTGTGCGGTACCCCAAGTAAAAGGCACATCCTTGCGTGTAAGCTCATTGAGAGGTGCAGCAATGGTGCTGAAATCTCTCACAAAACGCCTATAGAATCCAGCGAGGCCAAGAAAACTCCTCACTTGTGTGACCGTTTTGGGCTGCGGCCAACTCTCAATCGCCTCGATCTTGGCTTTATCAACTTCAATTCCCTGCGGAGTAACAACATAGCCAAGAAACGATACTCGGTCGGTGCAAAAGGTGCACTTCCCAAGGTTACCAAACAAACGTGCATTACGTAGAGCAATAAAAACAGCACGTAAATGATCCAAATGTTCCTCCAAAGATTTGCTATAAATCAGTATATCATCAAAATAGACTACCACAAATCGTCCAATGAAAGCACGTAAAACCTCGTTCATTAATCTCATGAAAGTGCTAGGTGCATTAGTTAACCCAAAAGGCATGACTAACCACTCATATAATCCAAACTTAGTTTTAAATGCCGTTTTCCATTCATCTCCTAATTTCATGCGAATTTGATGGTATCCACTACGCAAATCAACTTTGGAAAACATGGTAGAGCCACTTAATTCATCAAGCATATCATCTAACCTAGGAATAGGATGACGATAACGAATAGTAATATTATTAATGGCTCGACAATCAACACACATACGCCATGTTCCATCCTTTTTAGGCACTAATATAACAGGAACAGCACAAGGACTAAGGGATTCACGTATGTAACCTTTGTCGAGTAGCTCTTGTACTTGACGCTGAATCTCCTTTGTCTCCTCCGGATTGGTACGGTATGGCGCACGGTTGGGCAGTGAAGCACCGGGAATTAAGTCAATCTGATGCTCAATCCCTCGAATAGGTGGTAATCCCGGTGGTACGTCTTGTGGAAAGACGTCAATAAACTCCTGCAAAAGGTCAGTGACAACAGGAGGCAAAGAAGGAGGCAATTCCTCAAATGAAAACAAAGCTTCTTTGCACACAAAAGCATAGCACACATATTGACTAACATCCAAATCTGAAATATCAACTTTAGTAGCAAGCAAAGTTGGACTAGTCAATTTAATTTCATTAGACACAGCAGAAGAAGATTTGCTATTAGTCTTATGTTGTTGCTCAAATTCTTTGGCTGCTATCTCATTTTCACTCTTATTTTTCTCCTGTTTAGCTTTACTAGCTCTAGCAAGATCATCTTTCACAATTTGTTCAGGAGACATAGGAAGTAAAGCAATATTTTTATCCTGATGAACTAGAGTAAACTGATTTGTCCTACCATGGTGTACAACATTCCTATCAAATTGCCATGGTCTACCAAGTAAAAGAGAGCATGCTTGCATGGGTACCACATCACAATCAACATAATCAGCATATGCAGCAATGCTAAAGTGCACACGAACAGAACGCGTTACCTTAATCTTACCACTATTGTTAAACCACTGAATATAGTACGGATGGGGGTGTGGTCTTGTGGTGAGAGATAGCTTCTCCACCAACTCCATGCTAGCCAAGTTGTTGCAACTCCCTCCGTCAATGATGATGCGAACCGAACGTTCTTTCACCACTCCCTTTGTGTGGAACAAATTATGCCTCTGGTTTTGCTCGGCCTTCGTTACCTGCACACTTAATACACGTTGAGCAACCAAACTAGCATATTTATCTGCATCATCAGGAGTCATATACTCTATATCATGAGCATCATCATGGGCACCCTGTTCCTCATGAGCAATAAGAACTAAAGTCTCCTCATCATAGTCACTCGCTGACTCATACCCACCATCCGCCGTAATAATCATCACACGCTTGGAGGGACAGTCTTTTGCGAAGTGACCTCCACCTTGGCACCTGCGACATTTAATATCACGATCTCGTGTTTGCCCTGTGGAAGCCATGGATGAAGAAGAACTCGCCGCTGGACCACTCTGTGCACCCTTGAATGGTGGCGCTGACTGTTTTGGTGGCTCCCTGTAAGAATGAGCGGCTGAAGTAGAGGGTGGAGCAGCAGGACGTGTGGATGTAGAAGGTCCACGCGATGTCCATGATGTATTTCGTCCTGCAGAAAAGTTAGGTCTCGTAGCGGCCTGTCGATCCTGCACTTCACGTTCAGCTTTACAAGCAAGATGAAACAAACGAGTAATAGTAGCATAGTCCTTGTATTCTAGAATAGTTTGTATCTCCCTGTTTAAGCCACCTATGAAACGTGCAAACATAGCTTCATTATCCTCTACTAGGCCACATCTAATCAATCCAGTTTGTAATTCTTGATAATATTCCTCTACAGAATTTTTTCCTTGTCTCAAACGCTGTAATTTTTGTAGCAATTCACGTTGATAATAAGGAGGAACCCAGCGAGTACGCATAGCATCTTTTAAAGCAGCCCAAGTAGCTGGAATATTATTAGCATGCAATCTACAATGTTCAGACCACCAAATAGATGCAAAACCCGTGAATTCACAAACAGCAGCAGTAACACGTCTATTCTCAGGATATTGTAAACATGTAAAGCGTTGTTCAGTTTCTAACTCCCAAGTAAGATAAGCATCAGGAATATATCTACCCTCAAACGGCTTAAGATTCAATTTAAGTTTAGGCACATGTTCATCATCGCGTACCTGAGGGGGTGGTTGGTGTCGACCGTGGCGAATGTTGGGACGTGGACGTCCAGCTGGCTGTTCATAGGCCGCTTCTTGTTCCACCTCCTCCTCGTAATCACCCTCGTAGTTGTCGTCCTGGCCGACGTCAGAGGCAGCAGCAACAGTAACTGCAGCAGCAGCAGGAGCACCAGCAGCTTGTCCGCCCGGAAACAGAATACGTCGTGCACGTCGTGGTGGCGGTGGCTGTGCTGGAGCGGCCGCAGGCTGTATAGGTAAGCGTGCGAGCAACTCAGTAAACTTGGCGTCGAGCTTGGTGTCGATCATCTTCTCCACACCATCAATCGCCTCTGTAAATCTGTTCTCGATGTCATTCACCTGTTCAGACATCATTTGTGCAAATTTATCATGTAATGCTTTGTTTGTCATATTCTCCCAATCAGGTGCATCCCGCGCCACTTCATCATGGGATCCTGGCATGGTTAGCAGAAATAGAAAACACACAGAAGTATGATCCTACTTCGACTAAGGGGATGTGGGGTGGTGGAAAGCACAAATCCGTCAAGCTTTTCTTCAGTTCTTACCGATTCTTACCTAGCAGCAGGTGGTGATGTACAACCAACGGGTCAAAACTCTCAGAGATGTGGTAGAGCGATGGCCAGGAGGTGTCAACCGCACGAAGTAGAATATATGTGGAGCTGTAGGTAGGTTTGACAAATATGGTAGCAAAAAGCTCAACAGTAATCAAAACAGAGATGCAAAGTTGAATAAACACTCAACGTCGGTACTGTGCTGATCCTAGGCTAGACCGTACTAGAGACGCGAGCCTAAAACACCAACGAAAGCACGGCGCGGCACGTAACAACTGTGAAGCACACTCTGATTTTTTTTTTCCTCTCTTTTTTTTTTTTTTTTTTGCTTTTTTTTTTTTGGCGATGCGGGACTGCGGTGGCTGAAAAAGTGCGAAAAAATCACTATGGTGGCGAACGTCTCAAAACGAGTTTCTGGACCTAAGGAACGTATGGGCACGAAATTTTTTTACCCCTGAAATTTCTGGCCTAAAAACTGCTCTGGAAAGCGTGCCAGACTCTAATCAACTCAAAACTATTCTGGCTACGGAGATATCACAAACCGAACGGGTGATGGAAACTAGACTCGGATCGGTAGGTTGTGGTGGTGTGTATGGACTCTGCTTGGCGGAACGTGGTGGTGTATCTGGACTCGGATTGGCGGAACGTGGTGGTGTACTACTGTGCTGCGGCGGCGTGACAAACTGTGATCAGAACTCGAAACTCTAAGGGAACTAGACGCTAAGATCAGCAACTCGACACAACGATGCAACCGCAAATTCAACAATGCAAACTACTGTAAAGAAAACTGGACAAAGGCTCGGACTGTTTTGGGACGTGATGATCTAACCCTAATTTTTTTTGTTGGCTTTTTCGTGGACTGTAGGTATGAAAAACAGAACCAATCTAGACTGCGAAAACTGGTAAATCTCACCGAGCAACCTGGAAATCTGATACCACTTGATATAGGCGAAGGTGTCCCGATGTTTCGATGAGATGGTGGAGATCGATTATGGTGGAGGCGACTTTCACGATCCGACTACGAACGTGCGAAGACGTTGCGCCTTAGCGATCGCTAAACCAACTCCGAGAGGTTATTGATCCCGCAGATGCACGATCAACCTGACCACAAAGGTCTAATTCCTGCAAGCAATCGAAGAACAAGCAAGAACTAAGAATTGCAATCTGGATATTGCGAATATAAGATGAATGATTACGAAAGTTGGGGTTCCAATGAGGTCTTGGCCTGGTCGGATGACACAAACGAAGAGCTCGAAGTTGCGGCTATGGCTAACTTATGTCTAATTAAAACCCAAGTCTAAACGACGCCCTAAGGGCTGTATATATGGGGGAACAGAGGGGATTTTCGTGACCCCTTGGAGGTGGGGTCCGAAAACAACCCTAACTCGGTTTCCCCACACATACGGACTCTAAAAACAGCCTATAAGGTGGTATTTCGAAATTACATGGGCCCAGCCCAATATTAAGGTGACGCAGCACCTATAATTGCCCTTGGACGAAAATAATGAAGTGGCATCTCGCGTATTTCGTCCAAGACTTCATGCGCGCCTTATGGTGGCTTCAAAGTGCGATAATCACCACTGGAAGCTCCGCTGTCCTTTCCCGCGCGCGCACCTTCTTCTCCATGCTTGATCCCGCTCCAATGACCATCCTTCTTGTCCATGCTAGGTCCTTCATTCATAAGCAAAACAAAAGTATCTAATTTAGGCAGTATCATATGTTCATGAACAATAGAAGGATTCGCAAGAAACGAAAGTACCTGATAATTTAGTTGACGTGCACGAGCTCTAGTAACTGGTCCAATATGTGTAGTTGGTGAGGATATGGGTGTAACATTAGTAGGGATGTCCTCATCAATTTCTCTGTTGACCTTTCACTTATATCCACAGTTGAAGCTGATCCCTTTTATGGCAGAGAAAATGATAATAATATCGAGCACGTGACCAAACTCACTGAGTTGGGTAGCTTGTTTACTACTAATGAAAGGATCCGGAACTTTTATGTGACCAAGATTCTTCCTTTTTCCTTGAAAGGAGATGCTAGAGCATGGTACGATGCACTACCATGTGGTTCCATTCGAAGTCCTCAAGATATGGCTATATCTTTCTTTGATAAGTATTTTACTGCTCATATGCAACATGCTGCTCTACAAAGAATATATAACTTTAAACAGTTGCAGGATGAGAATCTCCCTAAAGCTTGGGGGAGATTTTGCAGTTTGCTGAAGGATAGACCGGGACATGAGATCCCGAAGAACGAATTACTTGATATATTTTATGCTGGTCTAACCGATAAATCTAAATCCTAACTAGATAGTTGTGCTGGTTGTGTTTTCAGGTAAAGAATACCGGACGATGCAGAAGAATTGATGGGCAAGATTTCCAAAAACCATGAAGATTGGTCCGTCCATGAACCACCTCCACCACCAAAGAAGAGGTGCATGCTTGTCCTAAGCCCTGAAGATATGCGAGAAGCGAAGAAGTCTATAAAAGAGAAAGGTATTAAAGCTAAAGACGTGAAGAATCTACCTCCAATTGAGAAGCTGTGTGAGCCTACCACTCACCCACCTATGGTAGAGGTACACTCTCTTTTAGATTTCAATGCAAGTGACATTCCTAAAGGTAAGCCTCCTGACCAATGTTTAGATGAGCTTGATAATTTTATTATGAAGCAAAGTCACTTTAATGAAAAGATACAAGGTCGGTTGTATGATAATACTCTTTCTATCAAAAGTTTGCTTGATGTTCTCGGAAGAACAGTTAATGATGTTAAATGTCTTGTGAAGCATTTTCATATGGTACAAACTCAGCTTGAACAAATTTCTAATGTGCAAAAAGATTTTCTTGCTAACAATGCCAAACAAGACAATTTACAGGCCTAAGGTATAAAGACCAATGAAAAAATAGTGTGCTATGACAAAATAGTGTGGCCCAAAAAATATGCTATTAGCGTGCTATTTCGCGCTATAGTGTGCTATTATCGAGATATTGTACATATATGCATTTAGCGAGGCATTGCCCGAAACGCTATAGCGTGATATTAGCGACGCTGTAGCGCGCTATTTTTTTCATTGATAAAGACCCGGGGTGGAACACACACCTAGGACCCTCTCTACCCAGAGGGGCATCCGAAGAGGATCGAGCAAGATTCTCAAGTGCAGGAAGAAGAAATTGTTAGCTCTCCAAAGAAGAAAAAGAAGAAAAGGAAACACAAGGAAGCTGACAATGCCAATGATCCTATAGAAGAAGAACATGTTGTTGATCCAAACAACATATCTACCTACGATGTTGAAACTGAAGACGGTGCTGAACCCGAAAAACATGCTGAAAAGAATGATCCACCTGAGGTTCGAGAAGAAGAAGCACCCAATAAGCACAAGAAGTACACTAGAGAAGACTTCCTTGCAAGGAGACACGGGAAGGAATGAGAACCATGGGTACAGAAATCCATGCCCTTTCCAGGTAAGTCTGTCAAAACCAAAGAAGAAGAGCACTACAACAAGTTTTGTGAGTGGATGAAACCTCTTTTTATTCAAATTCCTTTGACTGATGCTATTAAGTTACCTCCTTACTCCAAATATATGAAAGATATTGTTACTAATAAAAGAAAGGTTCCTAATGAAGCAATATCAACTAGCTTGCTAACTACTCTTTCAGTGGCAAGATTCCTGAGAAGCTCGGTGATCTAGGTATACCCACCATTCCTTGCTCCATAAAGAATAATTATGTTAGAGCATGCCTATTATTCTTCGTAGACCTTTTCTTAACACTGCAGGTGCCATTATTGATTGCAATAAAGGGAAGGTACCTTCAACGTGAATGACAAAGAACACACGGTGTATTTTCCAAAAAAACTTGACAAAAGGCATGGCCTTAACTCCATTGAGAATATCGAGACCGTGAAGATTGGAGAATGGGATTGTCCACTACATGTATACCACAAATATATAACAGCCCAGTTTTCACAAAAATTTAAAAAATTTATTTTCGGTGTGAATTGTTTGATTGTCTGATTTGTTTGCGGTGTTTGCATCCCCGATTTATCGATCGGCGATTATTTTCCCCCTCTTATCTCGTATCGGACGGAGACCGACCCTTGCCACCCTGACACTCGACCTTTGCGACACCGGGTTTCATCCGATCACCGTCGCGAAACTGCATGAGACCAGCCGCAGCCAACGGAACGAAAAACCCCGTTTAATTATTAAACGGGATGTTTTTATAGCGCGCCGGAAAGTGTTTTCGGAACGGTTCCAGCGCGAGGTGGACGCCTCCGGCTCGACGCGCTGATCGCGCAGTTCGAAGTTTTACCTGAATCGGAGGTACTGCGGACCCCCGGCGGTCAGAAACGTGAGCACCGTGCGCGCGAGATAAAAACCGATGATGTTTTTTGCAAACTGTCAGCCATCGGGGCTATACAAAGACCACCACACTCCCACCCATTTCTAGGGTTTCCCTAGCACAATTTTGCAGCCACACCCCCAATTTTGCTCAATTTTTGCCCAATGAGTTATGGACCGTCGGATCCGGAGATCCGACGGCCGAGATCGCCTCCCACCAACCTCCATCTCCCTTCTCTCTCTCTCTCCAGCCATGGAGTACCCGCCGCCTCCGTGCCCGTGGGCAGCCTCGCCGCCGCCGGCCAGCAGCAGGCCGCCGGGCCGAGCCCTTCTCTCCTTTCTCCTCTCCCTTTCTCCTCTTCTCCCTCTCCCCCTCACCCTCTGCCTCTCCTTCTCTTCCCGCAGGAACGCAGCCGCGCAGCCATGGCCGAAGCCACGACCAGAAGCTTGCGCCCGCCCCACCTCGGTCAGCCGCCGGCGACGGGATCCGGAGCCAACCCGTCCCGCGCCCCGTCCACGGCGCCCCTGCCTCCCCTCCGCGCCGCCCTGCTCCGGTGGCCGGCCGCCGCGCCGCCTGCCTCGCCGGGGTCGGGAACGGGAGGAGCCCGACGAAGCTCCTGCCCGATCCAGCGGCCGCCCGCTCGCTGCCCCAGCTGGGGCAGCCAGGCCTCCCGTGGCCCAGCTCGCCCCCCTCGGCCCAGGACGCCCGATCCAGCCGCCAGGGCCTGCCAGGCCAGATCCGGCCCATGTGGGTGAGGCCTGCTTTTTTTTTAGTTACCCCTGTGAATTTTTGCTAAGTGTTGGAAAGTTTGCTGCTGATTCGATTCCGCATTGACGATAGCAAGCAAACCGTAGCTCCGATGAACGTGCCCCCGAAACGAAAGTTGCTCAGAATTGCGTGTACTTTAATTCATCTTTTGTGAGCATTTGCATTTGAGCTCATCTTGATTGTGTAATTGTGTGCTGAACAGGGCATCAGGCCGTTAAACTGCTACTTTTGCTATTATGTGCTGCTGTTATTATTTTGTTGCAACTTTGCATGATGATTGTAACAAATCCACGAGGCCTTTTGCATTGATTCTTTTTCCATTGTGTTAAGCATCAGGTGTACTTAAATTCCATGCTTTAACTTGCCATGTTTTACTGCTTTAGCTATATTAAATCTTTCTCCAAAGTGGTGAACCTGATGTTATTGTGCTGCTGTTGGTGAAACTGTTATTTTGTTGCAACTTCGGTCGACGAGTGTGTCGCGACCGTTTATCGGAATTGAGTGATTCCAATTGCATATTGCTAATAATCATGTATACTTTCATCCTATGTATTGCATTGCCATGTTATGCTTGCTGTTCATATAGATATTTAGCTCCAAAGTTGCTATGCTGCTGTTTTTGACAGCCACCTCTGTTTTTCTCTAAGTCAGTTACTTTGCAATGCCATGTTGTTTGCTTAATATCTTTTGATCTATGATGTCTTTTTGCATGATTCTTTTTGCCATGCCTTCCATGTCATGTCTAGTTTAATTACATATCATTTGTGAGCATGTTTGCCTTCATTGACCTGTTTATGCATTGCTCTGAAGTGTGCTTCGTGATGTTGGCAGTTTGTGCCCGTAACTTGTTTTGCTTGTATCTTTTTAACCGTAACTCCGTTGGGAGTGTTCTTTATATGTAACTTGATTAGTTTTTCGTGTACTTTGTGTTTATGCTATTGTTTTCTGTTGTTAATCAACCTAAAATATGGTTTAGGACAGAACAGTACCAAATGTTTTAATCATCGTGCGACACTTAGTGTTATGCCATGTTTGGGTTGTGCCTCACTTAAATTGACTAGCATAGATAGTTTACTTTGTGCTTCACCTCTCGACATGTTGTGTGCCAGGCCATGCTTGCTTGAGTTTCCATGTTAATAACCGTTGATTGATCACCTGTAGCTAAGCAACTTGAACCACCGTAAATGTGCGGTATCGTCGTGTGTGACGAGTACTCCACTTAAATTGTTAGTAACCGTTCTCGACGATAGATCCGTATCGCGTTGCCGTGCCTTGTGTTGTTTTCTTGATCTTGTGTTACCCCGTAGTAATAGAGTGCTTGCTCGTTGATTGCTTTCCAGTGTTTATCGTCTTGTGTGCTTCCGCGGGTACCTCTCGGAGACGATGCGAGCGTGCGATCGACTACACCTTCCGAACCCGACTTATCAACAGGCAAGGACTATACATTACTTATGATCCATTCTATTTCAACCAGCGGTTTGCATGCTAGTATAGGTTAGGTTCGATGTTTGATCCTATCACATGTTTACAGCCTCTTTCAAACCGATACAGCCATGTCCCCTCCCAGCAAACTATGTACCGCTATGTTACTTTTGCTCGTTGCTCAGCCCCTGCTTAGTATGCATGCTTAGGATTCTACGATGTTACCTGTTACCCCTGGGTTTGGGATATCACCTTATTATATTGTTGTTGAAGATATGATTATTATAATGTTGATTATATTCGACGAAGGATGGAAGGTCTAGGCTGTCCCGCCCCGACGCTTTGTTCCATTCGAGTCACCTAGGACCCGAGTTCCGGGTATTGGTTTTAAGACTGAGCGTGCCTAACCGCGTGTGGGATTTTATGGGGTCCCCATTTCTTACCTATCTAGCTTCAAACATTTCTAGTGGTGGCCCAAGCTAATTTACCATTTGAAAACATGCATATATATCTTGTCGGGTCGCTCCTAGCAGATATCTTTTAAAACAACTTGGGCCAGCGGAGACATGGTTTCTTTGTTGGTCCACCCCAGGGAGCTAGGGGGCTGTCCACATCTGTTTGGGCAACCTATCCGACCTCGTCCAGACGGTAGAGGCCGATTCGAGAGCGCGGCCGGCTTTTGAGTTGGATGTCGACTCACCGGGGGCCACCCGGATTTGTGCGTTGTTAGTTAGAGGGACCTGTCATTCCGGATCTCTTGGGACTAAATCATAAAATGGTTGCCTATCATGGGTAGCAACTGAGAGAGATGGGCGTGCGTGCGGAGCCTTGTAATGGGAAGTTGGTACACCCCTACAGGGTTAAATCTTTTCAAGAAGCCGTGTCCACGGTTATGGACGACTTGAGACCTACTCCTTGTTCATAGACAACAACAACTGAGATAATCTTAATATAACTTGATCAACGTGTGTGTGCCTTGACTGCTTCTTCTTCGACGGGATGCGAAGAGGAAGACAAGGATAGGATAGGTGTTATGTTTGCGTAGTAGGTGGATAGCAGACTTGTTGGAGGCGATTCCTCATCGAATGCTTGGCTTCTTACCTTACTCTCTAGATCGTTAGCCACTTCATAAATGCTAGTGCGGCAGCAACCTCACCACTTACCCCTTCCTTACGGTAAACTACTAGTTGTCCTAGAATGACGAGTGATGAAGTCCTTGCTGGGTCAGATGACCACTACAGTTGGATGTTGAGTACCTCTGTACTCATGATACTACCCCCAAACTCTTTTCAGGGTTCTTGATCGACAACAGGTATGGTGATCGACATTTCACGTGGAGACTCGACGACAACTAGTTAGGTGGATCCCGGCGGAGGGCCTGGACCCGTGTGGTTATGGGTATCGATGTTTTTCTCTTTGCCAGTAGGCGTTTGATTGTAGTCTGTACTCAGACACATATCTTCCGCTGTTGTATTGTATTAAGGGAGTTGTATGCCGCTTGTATGAGATGTTGTATCCTTGTATCTGTAATGTTGTGATATCATGTTGGAAATCCGAGGCATATGTCTTTGTCATATGTCGCGGTGGGACCGATATGTGCTTCGTCCCTGGGTCTGGGTGGAAACACCTAGATCTGGAACAGTACCGCATATCGGGCCTTACAAAATACAAAACTCTTTTGGTAGGGACAATGTCCATCAAAGTGAGAGTGCAATGATCACTTCATAAGAGGCGAGACTTTCTGCTCTATATATCGCCGGTTTGTTGGTAAGACTTGATCAACCTTGCTAACTAGCATGTTTTATATAGGTAAAAAGCGGAGCTTGTTATGTTTTCATTTCCTTTAGCTTTTATTCTCCTTGCTGTACCCAAAGTTTTTTGTTTAAAGCTTCACTTGTTCTAACTTTTGCCCCAAGTTCACGAAAGAGTTTGCAGCTTTTTGAACTTTGAAAATTTCTCCACAGTGAAGTTGCCCAGAAAATTCAGAATAAAAATTTCCAGGTAAAAAGCCATCGTGGAGCACCTGAGGCTGACCAGGGGGGTCCACCCCTGGCCCAGGAGGACAGTTGGAACGGCCCAGCCCCTGGCCGCACCACACACTCTCCTGGGGCCCACAGGCACCCCCTGCTGGCATCTCTTCTTCCACTCTCTCTCTTTCACCCCAAAAACTCGTGTTCTTGCTGTTCTTGAGCACGGAACTTTGATCTCCCTCTACAGCCACTCGGTTGAGCTGAAATTTGGAACAAATACTCCTTGGTATGTGACTCCCTCACCCCTCCAATTAGTTTTGTAGTTGGTGGCTTCATTAGTGAGTATTTATTAGTTCTTGGTGCTGTTTAGTTGAGCTTAAATGTTTGTGTAGAAAGTTATTTTCAAAGTTTTTTTGCTAGTTTGAGCCTTGGTAAAGTAAGTAGAACTTTTTGCCCAAACTAGTTTTGCTTAAACCTTTATTTTTGTGATTTGTCAAAAATTTTAGAAATGGATAGGCTAGGAAGATGGCTTCGGAAGAAGAAACCCGAACGCTCTAGCCGTGTTACACAGTCCACAGCTTCACCTTCGGCTACGAGGGTGAGCTACAATAAAGAAATCGTACCCTTGGAGCTGTTGGATGCATCACCCGCAAAGGCCATGGCATTTCCATGCAGAGATTTCATGGCGGATGCCGGCATACAGGAGGAATTCGATGCCCTGTGTGCCAGAGCAGGTTTGACACGGCTGGCGATGAGCCGTGTGCCACAATATGAAATGCTCACTGCTATATTCATTAACAGTTTCAGATTCTATCCTGAAAGTGATGCTGTTGTATTTCAGATTTATGAAAGGTTACTAACCATGTCTATGAGTACCTTTTGTGAAGCTTTAGGTTTGCCAGACAGAGGAGAGAAGAGGAGAAATTTTTTCTCAAACTGCTGCACTCAAGACCCTTCTCAACTCGTTGTGCAACACTGAAGTGAGGAACACTTACCGTCAGAAGATCTCCAACATTTTGTTTCCTCATCTCAGGTATTTCGTGTATTATATTGCTAGAGGGGTGTTGGCTCGAGACAACATGAGCAGCACTTCTTCGCCTGATATTTCTATCATGGAGAACGCCCTCTCAGGGAATCACGAGTATCATGTGGGCACACTGATTGCTAGATTCCTTGCTGCTAATAGAAACAAGGGGGATCTCTTTGGTGGCATCTATGCCACACTTCTTTTGCAATTTCTCGAAGGAGAACCGCGCCCAGATGATACAGTTTTTCCTTTTGTTAGTCTTGATTTAGTTTCCATGAAGAGGCATTTCTTTGTTACTAGGGCCTCTGACTGATATGCACTTGATTATATTTTGCGGTTTGAGGGCGATGTGGAATGCATCATCCGTCTAGCTACACCGCTTGTGTTTTATTTTTCTCGCAGGAACGGATACCACTTTTCAGATACCCAGTTTGATGAGATCATGGGGAGATACAAGTTTCACGACCCCACAGAGGGGGTTGCGCCAGATGAGGAGGAGCGCGTGGTGTATCCACCCGTCCAGGAGGAGACCGACACCCCATGGGACGGAGGGTCTTCCTCTGGTTGGGATGAGGGAACTTCCTCATGGGAGGATCCGAGGACTTCAGTGTACGCACCGGAGGGCTCATACAACCCTTGGACTTACCATTACCCCGGAGCAGGAGGCTCCTCGGGACCACAGTAGACGAGCCCGACTTAGGCCAAAAGCCTAAGCTTGGGGGAGTGCGTACTCTCCTCCCTTCCCATTGTATCTTCCTTTTTGTTCTCTTTGATCTTTTTGAAGTCTTTGCCTGTTCTTCTTTGTTATTTCATTTTGCAAAAACCCAAAAATATTTCTCCTTTCTTTTTCTTTTAGCCTTTGATAAACCCCAAAAAGATTTTTTTCTCTCTTTAGTTTGCTTTGTTTTCAGAATTCAGCTCGAGTCCGTGATGGCATTTGATTATATATTTCCTACGTTCGATTGTGCAAGTGACAAGGCAGTAATGACGAGGATCGACGGAAGGGATGCAACAAGGAAAGCCGGTATGAACTCTTTTTGTTTCTACTTTTGTACATATGCCTATACTTATGCTTAGAGACCAGCTTGTAGCGACATAGTGCTATGTTTACAGTGCTTTCCCAGTGGTTCATGCTTTCTTTGTGGTTAGTCTCAAATAGCTAGAGTTCATAATGTGTTGCTTGAAATGATTGACATGCATTGCATTGTTCATGGTTTAGCATATTGAAGTGGTATTTCCCTTCGGAGAATTATTGGATCGACTTGGCACATGTTCACGCATGTTAAGACTCAAAAGTTTGTTATGCCTTGATGACCTTTTTATTTTAGAATAGTTATATCACTTTCATGCCCGATTCAATGTTACTTTGTCGCTCTGCATGATTATGACAATTATTGCTCTCTAGTTGGTCGCTTCCCAGTCTTTTGCGAGCCTTCAGTCGCACCAAGCGGAATTCTTCTTGTGCATCCAAACTCCTTTTCAAACCATTTGTTCCATTTGAGTCCACCATACCTACCTATATGTGGTATTTACCGGCCACTTCTAAATTAGATTTTCTTGTGCCATCTCGAAATTTATTCAAAAGCTTCCCTTTTGCAACCGTACAATCTCATGGTGCGGTGAGGGAAAATCGGTATCTACCATGCCAAAAATATTTTGACGGAAGTTTTAACTAGTCAATGAAAAATATATGAGAGTTACACCTCCCCCATAGTTGATGATGGAGTGAAATGGACCAAATGCTGCTTATGATAAATGGAACGATACCCTCCTTCCATCCTTGAGGCAAAATAAAGGTCCCGTAGACCATCCAAGGATTTATGGATAAGGGAACATGTGTAAGCAAAAGGCATTAATATGGTTGGCATGGGAGATATTGAGAGACATTTACCGTTCACCGTTGACTGGAAAGTTGCACTTCTCAAAAGAGTTTTATCTCTGTTTTCAAAACCAAGAGCTCTGGCACATGTTTAGTCTTTGCTTCCTTTCACGGGTTTTCAACCTTTCCATCAAAAATCCACGGTTCGAGAGTCCACCTTTTTTATTCAAAGCACCAACTATTGAGAGCATAATTGTCATTCTTAGTGTAACATGCATTGTCCCAAAGTACTACATTGTCTTCTGCATGCTTGTTATATTGATAGTCTGGATTTCTTAGTTCTAGTCTCCTTTAAAACTCCGGAGGAGTTTCTGCATTTATGTTTTTCTTCACTCATGGAGGCTAGCGAGATACCACTCTAGTATGTTCATGCTATGTGCATTGTGATCTTGAGCTGATTTTCAGCAGCATATTATTTACTCTTGTTTGTTTGTGACTGATCACATGAAAGAAGGATTGCTTCGTGCATTGTCCTTGTAGCATCGTGTCAAAACTAGCTAAACTCTTACGTAGTACATGCTTATATACATCTAATGAAGCAAAAGAGTTTGTCAAAGTTTTCTTTGTCGCATCCAGTTCGTTAAACTGAATTGCTTGAGGACAAGCAATAGCTAAGCTTGGGGGAGTTGATACGTCTCAAACGTATCTACTTTTCCAAACACTTTTGCTATTGTTTTGGCTTCATTCTTGCATAATTTGGACGAAACTAACCCGGACTGACGCTGTTTTCAGTAGAGCTACAAGTTCTGTTTTCTTTTGTGCAGGTTTCTGGATATTTAGGTACGTTGGAAAAATCCGCAAAAATTATATAAAAAATCAGCGTTCCCGAAGCTTCGACGATGCCAAAGGGGGGACACAGAGCAGCCAGGGGGCACACAGAAGGGTGTGGGGCGCGGCCCAGCCCCTGGACACGCCACCTGCCCTCCTAGGTGGGTCCCACACCCCCTGGTGCCCTATCTTGGCCCTATTTATTCCCTCGGCGAGGAAACTCCGAAACAGAAGTCGCTTTTCCAATCTACGTCGCGGAGCCGCCGCTACCCTTTCTTCTTCTCCGAGAGAGCTAATCTGGAAGATGCTTTGGCCTCCTGTGAGGTGAAATCATCGCCATTGTCATCATCAGCGCCTCTCCATCACCCCTCCATGACTTCTTCTCTCATGTGTGAGTAATTCCCGGCTGTAGTCAAAGGGGATGGTAGGGATTGGATGAGGTAGATCATGTAATAGTTCATCAGATTATTGGGGGCATGTTGCCTATCATCTACTTGGTGTTTATCATATCTGTTACAATTTGTTGCTCTTAATGCTTGTCACTTTGGGCCCGAGTGCCATGATTTCAGATCTGATCACCCTTTTTGTTTCTTGAGTTTGAGGTGTTCTTGATCCTATCTATGAGTTGTATGCACCTATTATAGTCCGGAACCGGCGATCCCAATGGTGAAAGCTTGGGACACCAAAGGGGATGGACTATAATTTGAGGATTCCGTGTATCCATGAAGTGTTAATGCTTTGTTCCGGTGCTCTTTGACAGGAGTACCTTAATCTCCCTAAGTTCCTTTTGGCCCCGTTCGTAGCGGGAGGGTACGACAAAAGATGTTGTGCAAAGTTCTTATTGCAAGCACGTACAACTACCTTGGGATACATGCCTGATGTTTAATATTTGCCGAGATGATCCTTTCTTTTCTGTGAGCCTTGCCCGTGTTAGAATATATTACATGTTTGTTCTCATCCAAGAAGCGCCCAACCATCCATCTCCCCAGCCTACAGTGTTTCTTTCCGCTAGTTATTAGTTGTTTACTTTCGCTGTTTTACTTTTGCTGTTACATCACCACTATCACCACTATTATCACCCACACTAACACTACCATATTACCGTTGCTACTAATAATTTTGTGCAAGCAAGTGGTTATTGCAGGTGCGGTTGAACTGACAACTCAATTTTCAAAGCCTATACGTATTCTTTGTGTCCCCAAGTGTCGAATCAATAAATTGGGTTATCTTGCCCGCGAAGACTATCTCTATCCCCTATAGTTGAGGGTTATCAGTCGAGGATGCGCAAATATAACCAAACCCCCATACACTCATCCCCGGGGTACTCGTCTCTTTATGAACCTCCCGATTAGATAGAGAGTTACCGATAATAAGTGCATGAGTTCTTCGGACTAATGCGAGTATTCGATTGTTGGCACTTCCACCTTCCCATATTTTTCTAGCCTCTTCGGTACCGTGCATTGCCCTTCCTCAGCTTGAGAGTTGGCGCCTACTTCGCCGGTGCATCCAAACCCTTGGAACGATACGCTCTGTCATCATAAACCTCCTTATATCTTCCTCAAAACAGCCACCATACCTACCTATCAAGGCATTTCCATAGCCTTTCCGAGATACATTGCCATGCAACATCCACCATCTCATGACTTGATCTTCATGTCATACATGCTTTTGCTTGATCGAGGAGCCGCATGTTAGTTGGGATTTGCCCTTATTATTGCTACATGATGCTAGTATCATTGCATATACTGCTACACTGGCAAAGGCCTACATTTGCATACATCATGATATTTTTCATTTTTCTTTATGTTGAGTACTTCTCACAAAGTGTGAAGATCTTCTATATTCTTGTAAAATATAGAGTGTTGCCTTTAAGTGAGGAAAAGATCCGAAAGAGGACAAATTAAAAGATCCCAAAGAGGAAAAATGAGAGATAAATAGAAAGAGCCAAAGAGGCCACACAAAAGATACACACTCGTACTCCATTGCTATATTTCTACTCCATAGAGATTATCATTCATGCATAACTAATTGCGGACCCTTACACTATAGAACTTGGCTTGCATATTCCAAGGATGAGCCTCCTCAAATGAGCTATAGGTCTTCATGAGCAAGCAAGTTGGGTGCACCTCCACTAGTTCCGTTGGCAAGCTTACCTTAGCTCATATGTGGATTCGTTGCATGGCAATCCCTACTCCTCACATCATATCTATCATTTGGCTTTCTCTCGCCTATGATTTTCCTCATTGATGTGAGCCTTTCACACCTTTTTGTCTTCCTCCCCCATCATTTCTCTCTTTTCCATCCTAAGTGCGAACGTATCTTGCTCGCGCTCATCCATTGCATGAGTGCTCAAAGTCGAAAGGGAGAGGATCAATTTGACTTGTACCTGAAGTCAAAATAAGACCCCGAAGGAGACCAAGTGTGAAACTTTAGTAGATTGTGTTCTCAATTAAACTATTTTTTTATTCTCTAATCCCATCTCTCATTGCTTCCACGCAAACACCATTTGGAGAAATTCGAGTCACGCACAGGGAGAGCTCTTGCACCTTTATGATCATGCTTTGCTAGAATCATTACTAAGACTCTTGCTTGTTATTATCTTGACATGAATTGCACATCTTAGTTGCTTTACTTTGAAGTTCTTATATGTGTGTTAGCATGTCACCACAGAAATTATCTGTGTTATCATTTACCTACTCGAGGACGAGCAGGAATTAAGCTTTGGGATGTTGATACATCCCAAATGTATATGTAATTTCTGCTTGTTCCATGCACTTTTATGTGACATCGCTACATGTTTTGCTACACTTTTATTTCATTTTTCACATATTTGGACTAACCTACTAACTCAGTGCACCCAGTGTCAGTTTCTGTCTGCTGATGTGTTTAATTGCAGTGATTTTCCCCCAATTTAAATTGCTCCAAAAATTCCAGAAAAATCAGAATAAAATTCAGCATGACGGAAGCTTCCAGGACCCTAAAGGAGGTCCAGGGGGCCCCACCTGGCGCCCAGGGGGCCAGGTGGCGCGGCCCCACCCCTAGCTGCGCCACCAGGGCGCCTGGGAGCCCCAGGTGGCCCTGGCTCCCCCCTTTGGCCTATATTACCTCTTCGTCCCAGAATCCCTCGATGAGAATCCCGCATCGCGAAATACCTCTTTGTTCCGCCGCCGCCACGCTTCCAAGATCGGGAGAACAAGAAGACCTCTTCCCGGCACCCTGCCGGAGGGAGGATTGACCTCTGGAGCTTCTCCACCAGCATGGACGCTTCCCGGATGTGCGGTGAGTAGCCCCCCTTGGAAAATTGGTCCATGACCAGTAGCTATGTGATGTATTCTCTCCAATCTTCTTCTTCAATGTTTAGTCCTTGTGAGCTGTCCTACATGATCAAGGCACCTATGTAATTTTCCTGCTGTTGCTATGTTATGTTTGCTGGGATCCGATGGATTATGAGATTATGTTCCGATTGTGATGAGTTTTTGTAGTTTGTTCTTGAGTAATTCTTGCATGTTCTCTGTTGCTTTTTACAACTTTGGCCAAGTAGTAGAAAGTAACTCCAAGAGGGAGCGTTATGCATGATTGTGGGTTCATGCCCCCTGTTGTCTAGCTTGAGTGACAGAAACATGAGACTAGGGGATGTGTTGTTTCCACCAGGGAGAAAACAATGGTGCTTGTAACCGCGGTTGCAAGGATTGTTTACCTTACGCATAGATTGCTAATGCAATTGTCTGTTGCTTTGACTTTACACTTTGGGTGGGGCTTGCAACTTAATACCAGCGAGATATTCTGGATAGATATCTCAAGGTGGATGATTAGTGAGTAGATGCAGATGGATTTCGGTGTACTTGTCTTTAAAGTACATAATTAGCATTGCGGTGCGTTTATAATTCTGTCAATTGCCCAGCTGTAATTTGTTCACCCAACTTAGCTTTTTTATCGTCTTTTGGGAGAGAGACATCACTAGTGAACATCATGGGACTCCGATCCATATTTTCACCATTGTTTACACCTCCACTTTATTTATCGCTTTTACTTTCAATTTGTATCATTATCACTATCATTATCCCCTTGCGTTTAGTCCTTTGTAAACAACAAGGCCGGAGGGATTGACAACCCCTTTGTACTCGTTGGGAGCAAAGCTATCTGTTGTGTGTGCAGGTCCAGGTAAAACAAGTGATTTTCAACGGCACATCACTTGCCGAACCACCTACTTGTCGACATTGGAGTCCTACTGGTCGATCTCAACCTTGGTATCTTCGCCAAGGGAAATTTGTCGCTACGCTACATCTCAACCTTCCACTTGGGGTAGCCAACGAGGGGCACTACTTCAGTGCCATCATTATGCTCTTAAATTATATAGAGATCTATTTTTTTAGGTGTAACTTGGAATCAAAGTAAATAACTTTTCCAAGTTTATACTACTGAATCATACACTGTTTATGTTGTTTGAGCTTTCCTTTTAAGCTAGCCCGTCCGTTCCTTGAACTGTTAAAATTTTGTGGTGTTGAATTTGGAACGTTTTTTCCTATCCCCTGTATCTTAGGTGTCTCAAGATTCTTGTAATTATTATCTTTCTTTTAGTATTTGATACTGTGATATGTTGTGCTAACATAGAAGAGAGCCTGAGATGACTAAATCTGCATTGGTTACATCCTAATATGATGCATATATCTATATGCATGATATATCATTAGGTTGAATCCTGGTAATGATAAAAATTGCTCTGTAATAATTAATATTGTGTTTTAGTTAACATAATTTCTACTTCTAGTCTACTATCTTGATCCACTGTTTTGTTATATCTATACTAATTCCAACTTGTCATGTACTGCTTCATAATAGTAATGTGCTAACCAAGAGTCCATATTTTACTTACCTAGTATCCTAACTAGAATAGACTCAAAGAAAATTCAGCAGACCCGATGTACTCCATTCATGCTTGCTGACCGAAACCTTGCTCAGATGTTTTTGCAGACCTGATGAAGCCATGATACTTACCTCGTTGGAGCGCATCAACCCCGACCATGGCACCCCATTCTCATTCTCAAGGTCACTGCGCTACAACCGCATCAACATTCTCTTATTCGATTAGGTAAATCTTTGGTTTATCCCATTATTTTCTTTTGTTACTTGGTTGATGAGCCAGGATGCCATGACATATTATTGTGTTGATTCCCTATGTGATGTACAAGCTATGGTATTTCGTTTTATTTTGTTTTAATTGATAATGTTTTGTGTAAAATTAGTGTAGAACATATGTCCTATTATCTTAGGTCGTTCGCGTGTACTCAATGAACCATTTGAGATTGAATCACACTACAAGAAATATGTTCATACATGACGTTCTCTAAGTGGCCGTGGATGAATTCGTCATAAATCTATGAAGATTTCATACGAGATCATCATAAACTATTTGAGGATGGTCAAATCTCTATAAATTTACGACGATGTGAGTCAAGATCATCATAATCACATAAGATGAAATCGTCGTAAACTAATCCACACACCTTAGGATGTTATTTTTAGTCGATTACCACCAATTTAGATCATCATAACATTTACGAAGATTACAATAATATCGTAGCATGTTCTAACTATGCTTACATGTCAGTCGTGGGGTCCATTCGATCCCACCTCATCCATCTATTGGGCGTTCATAGCTAGGTGTTTATTCTTGACAAAGTTTTGGTGGATCTATGATAAAATAGCTAATTGTTTTCCTAAAAATGGTTTCTGGAAACAATAAAGAGCAATCTATTTAGCACGTGTAGTTTAAATTTGACCCAGTTCCAACTGAATCAGCGAAATTTTATCTTTTCTAAGAGGTGTATGAAAAACATTTTACATACAACTATTTGGTCAATTGTACATAAAATGTGATCTAATATTTTTGTAAAATAGTTTGGCCCAACTTTTTTAGATATGTTGGTAGTTTCTTCAAAAGAAAACTTCATTTCGGACACTCAGATAAAAAATGATTTTTTTGTGCAAATAAAATGAAAACTTCCTTCAACAACATTGTTCACCATCCCGAACTTCACACTTGCGCACAATAGGAGCACATTTCAACAAACTATGGCACGAGTGTGGCAATAACATTGGTCATTTGGCTTGAAAGCCATAAATCTTTGTTCATGATAACCCATTTTTGTGAATATTTTTCTAAGAAATGTTATGTATTCCAAGTTTGTTATTTTCCTTAGATGCTACGTCACGTAAAAGGACGCAATGTGAAGGTGTAATAGCCCAGATTTTGCAAAAATTAAAATTTTTGTTTTTAGTGTGAATTGTTTGATTGTCTGATTTGTTTGCGGTGTTTGTATCCCCGATTTATCGATCGACGATTATTTTTCCCCCTCTTATCTCGTACCGGACGGAGACCGACCCTTGCCACCCTGACACTCGACATTTGCGACACCGGGTTTTGCCCGATCACCGTCGCGAAAACCGCACGAGACCAGCCGCAGCCAACGGAACGAAAAACCCCGTCTAATAATTAAACGGGTTATTTTTATAGCGCGCCGGAAAGTGTTCTCGGAACGGTTACGGCGCTAGGTGAACGTCGCCGGCTCGACGCGCTGATCGCGCAGTTCGAAGTTTTACCCGAATCGGAGGTCCTGCGGACCCTCGGCGGTCAGAAAAGTAAACACCACGCGCGCGAGAGAAAAACCGGGGATGTTTTTGCAAACTGTCAGCCACCTGGGCTATATAAAGACCACGACACTCCCACCTCTTTCTAGGGTTTCCCTAGCCACAAAATTGAAGCCACCCCCTCCACTTTGCCCCAAAAATAGCCCCATTTTCGCAACCCTAGCCCATCAGATCTGAAAATCCCCCCCCCCCAAGCGCTCTGGACTGTCAGATCTCGCGATCCGACGACCCAGAGGCCGCCACATCACCACATATCTCCCACCTCCCACCTTCTCTCTCCTGGCCGCCGCCTCCTGCCCGTGGGCACGCCGCCGCCGCGCCTGCTCTTGCCAGCCATCTCCTCTCCCTTCTCCCCTTCTTCCTCCTCCCTCTCCCTGTCTGCTCACTCACCTCCTCCCTCTCTTCCCCTGCCGCAGGAAACCATGGAGCCAGAGCTGCGCAGCCGCGCCATGGGAGGCGCTTCGGAGCTCGATCTCCCGCCGGCCGAGACGAACCCCACGGCCACCGGAGGACCCCGCCGACGACGGATCCGGCGTTGCGCCGCCTCCGCATGTCATCCCGCCGACCACCTCACCACCGCCGGCCCTCTCCTCGCCGGAGAGCCGCCGGGCGGCCGCCGCCGTAGCGGACAGGCTCAGCCCCGAGCCGGTCAACGCTGCCGCTATGGGCCGCGGCCCAGTCCGGCCGCCGCCGCCGTCTTGGGCAAGCACGCGCCTGCGACCCACCTCCACACCTAGCCGCCCACCAGCGCCGAGCCGAGCCGGCCTGCCTCGCCAGCCGCAGCCGCTTTGGGCTGAGGCCCATGGTGAGGACTTTTTATTTTATTTCCCTTTGAGTATTTTCCAAATTTTCAGTGTCCTGTAAAAATTGTGCTGCTGATCCCGTTTTGCAAATCAATTTCCCGTTGATTCATAGCTCCGAATGAAGTGATTCTTTTTTTTGTTTGGTTGTGCTTTGTGTGCTCTAGAGTTCATCTTTAGGAAGTTATTTATTTTGAGTTCATCTTGAATATGTAATTGTGTGTTGAACAGGGCACCAGATCGTTAAGTTGCTAATCTGCTGTTAACTACTGCTGCTGTTATTTTGTTCAAACTTTGAGTGATGCTTTTGTCAAATCCATGAGGCCTATTGCATTGATTCTTTTTCCTATGTGTTAAGCATCATGAGTACTTCATTTCCATGCTTTAACTTGTCATGTTTGGGTGCTTTAGCTATATTAAATCTTGCTCCAAAGTGGTTACCCTGATGTTAATGTGTTAATGTGCTGAAAACTGTTAATTTGTTGCAACTTCGGGTGACGGTTGCGTCGCAACCGTTTATCGGAATTGAGTGATTCCAATTGCATATTGTTAAGCATCATGTATACTTCCATTGTATGTATTGAATTTTCATGTTATGCTCGCTGGTCATATAGTTATTGAGCTCCAAAGTTGCTATGCCACTGTTTTTGACATCCACCTCTGTAACGTTCCGATGCCATGTTGTTAGCTTAATATCTTTTGATCTGTGATGCCTATGACCTTGATTCTTTTTTGTACCTGATCCCCATCATGTCTAGTTCATGCACATATATTGCTATGTCATGTTGCTGCAGTTTTGCATATAGTTTTACCATTGTTTATATAGCATGAAAATAACAGTTTCTGCCCTGTTTTCCTGATTTTCACGAAGTCCTAGACCACTAATGTTTTATTGCATTTTGCGTGGGCTATAACGAGTTATTCATGATGCCTTTTTTCATGATTCCCTTTGCCATGCCTTCCCTGCCATGTCTACTTTAGTTGCATATCATTTGTGAGCATGTTTGCATTCATTATCCTGTTTATGCGTTGCTCTAAAGTGTGCTTCCCGATGTTGGCAGATTGTGTTCCAAACTTGTATTGCTTGTATCTTTTTAACCGTAACTCCGTTTGGGGTGTTCTTTATATGTAACTTGATTAGTTTTTCGTGTACTTTGTGTTTATGCTATTGTTTGCTGTTGTTAACCAACCTAAAATATGGTTTAGGGCAGAACAGTACCAAATTCCATTTTTGTCGTGAGGTACTTAGTGGATGCCATGTTTAGGTTGTACCTCACTTAAATTGACTACATAGATAGTTTATCTTATGCTTAACCTCTTTTCATGTTTGTGTGCTATGCAATGCTTGAGTGAGATGCCATGTTAGCAACCTTGCTCACCTTGAGTAGCTAAACAACTCGAACCAATATAAACGTGCGGTATCATCGTGTGTGACGAGTACTCCACTTAACCTGTTAGTAACCGCTCTCGACGGTAGGTGCGATGTCTCGTGTTGCCTTCTTGTTGATGCTTGCTCGTGTTTTCTTCGTAGTAATAGATGCTTGCTCATCGATTTCCTTTTCTAGTGTTTCCTTCTTGTGTGCTTCCGCGGGTACCTCTCGAAGATGATGCGAGCTTGCGATCAACTACACCTTCGGAACCCGACTTATCAACAGGAAAGAACTATGCATTACTTATAATCCATTCTATTTCAACTAGCGGTTTGCATGCTAGTATAGGATAGGTTCGATGTTTGATCCTACCACACGTTTACAGCCTCTTTCAAACCGATACAGCCATGTCCCCTCCCAGCAAACCATGTACTGCTATGTTCCTATTGCTCGTTGCTCAGCCCCTGCTTAGTATGCATGCTCAGGATGCCACGATGTTACCCTGTTACTCCTTGGTTTGGGCTATCACATTATTATATTGTTGTGGATGATATGATTATTATAATGTTGACTATATTTGACGAAGGATGGAAGGTCTAGGATATCCCGCCCCGACGCTTTGTTCCATTCGAGTCACCTAGGATCCGAGTTCCGGGTATTTGTTTTAAGACTGAGTGTGCCTAACCGCGTGTGGGATTTTATGGGGTCCCCTTTTCTTACCTATCTAGCTTCAAACATTTCTAGTGGTGGCCCGAGCTGATTTACCATATGAAACCCCGTGTGTGTGCTTGGTGGGTCCCCTCGCAGTTTTTAAAAAACCCGGACCAACGGAGACATGGTTTCCCTGTTGGTCCACCTTTGCCCGGCCAGGGCCCGAGGCCTCACGTGAGGCGTCTCGGTAACCCAAACCTTGTTGAGACGGAAGAGTCCGATCCGAGAGCGTGGCCAGCTTTTGAATCGGGTGTCGACTCCCCGGGGGCCACCCGGATTTGTTCGTTGTTAGTTAGAGGGACATGTGGTTTCGGATCTCTTGGAACTAAATCATAAAATGGTTGCCTGTGATGGGTAGCAACTAAGAGAGATGGACGTGCGTGCGGAGCCTTGTAATGGGCAGTTGGTACACCCCTGCAGGGTTAAATCTTTTCGAGAAGTCGTGTCCACGATTATGGACGACTTGAGACCTACTCCTTGTTCATAGACAACAACAACTGAGATAATCTTAATATAACTGGATCAACGTGTGTGTGCCTTGACTGCTTCTTCTTCGTCGGGATGCGAAGAGGAGGACAAGGATAGGATAGGTGTTATGCTTGCGTAAGTAGGTGGATAGCAAGACTTATTGGAGGCGATTCCTCATCGAATGCTTGGCTTCTTACCTTACTCTCTAGATCGTTAGCCACTTCATAAATGCTACTGCGGCTGCAACCTCACCACTTACCCCTTCCTTACCGTAAACTACTAGTTGTCCTAGAATGACGAGTGATGAATTCCTTGCTGGGTCAGATGACCACTACAGTTGAATGCTGAGTACTTCTATACTCATGATACTACCCCCAAACTCTTTTCAGGGTTCTTGTTCGACAACAGGTATGGTCATCGACGTTTCACGTGGAGACTCGACGACGAATAGTTAGGCGGATCCCGGCGGAGGGCCTGGACCTGTGTGGTTATGGGAATCGATGTTTTCTCTTTTCCAGTAGGCATTTGATTGTAGTCTGTACTCAGACATGTATCTTCCACTGTTGTATTGTATTAAGGCAGTTGTATGCCGATTGTATGAGATGTTGTATCCTTGTATCTGTAATGTTGTGATATCATGTTGGAAATCCAAGGCATATGACTTCGTCATATGTCGCGGTGGGACCGATATGTGCTTCGTCCCCGGATCTGGATGGAAACATCTAGATCTGGAACAGTACCGCATATCGGGCCTTAAAGAAGGTTTCCCATTTTTTTTGTTTTTTTGGAATTTTTTGTACCTGTTTCAAAATATGGTCAAAACGGCGGACATGACTGTTCTTAGATAGGGGTGAAATCTTGGAAAAATCTTCGCGAATCTCTGATTAAACGGCTACTTGCGTACATAAAAATAAATTTTGAAAAAATAAGCCGCCTCTGGAGAATCGGCGCGCCCGGATTCCTCCTCTTCCTTGGTGCAACCTCAAGATGCGACCTCTCCCCATCTCGGCCTCGCAATAGATGGCGCGCACCGGTTGGTCGCGACCGCCTTGGAGACTGCCGCGCGTTGCCACTCGCCGGATCTTCTTCGTCGCCGACCTCCAACGTGTGGTTCGCTGGATCCGCTAGGTGACAGGCGTCGGAGGGCCACCTGACCAGGAAGGGCGGCGGCCTGATGCAGACGCGGCTGCAGCTCCCCGTGGTGCTCCTCTTATGCTCGCCGGCTTCCTCAGCTTCGGTTCTGGAGGCGTCCGTGCAGTGCGGAGCGCATCTGCATGCAGCCAGCGGATGGTTCCTTCATTTTTGTGTTTTCTTGGGGATAATTGAAGTGAAGTGCATCTCACTGTTAATTGCGAAAAAAACTAGCAAGAAAATGAAGAAGTGCAATATTGTTTGTGTAGTTTGATATGTTGCTTTTATCGTGTATGTATTGTAAATGTCGCCATGCATTTGCAGTTCGCTTTGTTTTTGGTATGCACAGGAAAAGAAACACAAAAAGAATTGTGTGGAAAAAAGAAAATGATGCATTCTATTTTTCCCAGATGTAGTTCACTAATTTCTAGTTTTGCGGTTCATGGTTCGTTGTATTTGCGATTCAGTATATTGCAGTGCGGTTTTCTATGGATGCAATGAACAAAAGTTGCGCCTTCAAGTAATGCAGTTTACAAACATCGATCATTTTGTCTACACAAATTTGCAAAAATAAAGATGAAAAAATCATGCAGTTCACTTAGTTTGTGCCCGCGATGCACTTCCTCCAAAGCGAACCATAAAGTTCGGATGAATTAATCAAAAAACGCATGCAGTTCTCTCTATTCGACGTTGCAATGTAGTTACCCGGTGGATGCATTTCGATTCGTCGAATTCATTAAAAATACGTTCATTTCTATTTGCCGATAAAGCAGTGCGGTTGCACGTCGGATGCAATCACATGCAGTTCGCTTCACCGATATCTGATCCCGAAAAACAGAGTTCCGCGTTTTTAGTAAAATCGTTGTAACTTTTAAACCGCAAGTAATTAAACAAAGTGTTATATATATAAATGGAGCGCCTCGACGATAACTTTCCAACGGTGTATCATTGCATCGATCAAACATGCGCATCAAAAGTTTTTGCGCAAAAACTCTCCGCTTCCCACATGATTGCAACCGCACCGTTTTTCAAATTACTTTAAAACCGCAAAGAATATCGAAAAGTGTACAACATTTGGATTAATCTCCTACTCCATAAGAATCCAATGGTGTATCGTAAGAATCATTCGGACAAGCAGTTAAAACGTTCTACTCTCTACAAGATCCGCCGGAGAAAAATAGAGTTTGCGCGTTTTTTTGCAGCAAAATTTCTCTCAAATTGTAGCGACTTATACAAAGTGTTCTACATATGGATGGATCGTCTGATCGATATCTTTCTAACCGTTTATTGCCTCACTCCGATAAATATGAGAGAAAACACGAAAATACTCCCACTATGAAAGTGGGGCGCTGCACCGTTTTCAAAACTGCTCTTAACCCGTGAAGAATCGAGGAAAGTGTTCAACATAACAAAGTTGCTCCATTTCCATACGAATGCAACGGTGTCTCATACGCTCAATTCCGATAAACGGTTAAAAAGTTATAGCGAAAACAGTGATGTGGTTCGTTTTTACCCGAGCTAAAGCGCTTTTAAGTCAGGAGTGCGGTCCCTTAGCGTTTCGATGCAGTGCAAAAGTGTTAGCAAAATATTATATATAGGGTGGGTCTATTCTAACAACACCCCTTAAGACCTTATTCTAACAACAAAAGCCTTATTCTAACAACACCCCCTTCCCCCCTAACCAGCCTCCTGGCGCGGCAGCGCCCTAGCCGGCGGTGACCCCCCCTCCCAGCCTCCTGGCACGGCAGCGCCCTAGCCGGCGGCGACCCCCCTCCCAGCCTCTTGGCGCGGCAGCGCCCGCGACCGGCGGCGATCCCCACCCCTCCCCGCCTCCTGGCACGGCAGCGCCCACGGTCGGCGGCGACCACCACCCTCCCCGCCCCCTGGCGCGGCAGTCCCCGCGGGCGGCGGCGAATGACGCTGAGAGCCACTATGCGGCGCGGATTCGGTGAATCCTTCCACGATTCAGCACCGCCACCTCCTGCAGCTCCACCACTGCCTCATTTTCGATCTCCTAGCCTGCGAGATCTGCCGCCGTTTGGCAAATCGAGGCATCCAGCCGCGGTGATGCATGGTCAAGGGAAGCGAACTGCAAGGAGGCCTTCTTCGGCGAACTCGCAGTCGTCGTGGGAGCGAACTGCAATGGTCATATCGCCCATATAGCCTTCTCCGGCTACGACGGCGAAGGTTGAGAAGGTCCATGTGTTCCTGCAACGTAGGTGGGCTGCACGTCAACAACAACCCGAGCTGCATCTACAGAACAACAGAGCTGCTTTCAAGAGGAAGGTGGCGCATCCAACTAATGTAAGCAGTCCTACTACGTGAATTCATATTGCAATGCTCTGTTTGTTTGCAATGCAGTGCGTTCTTGCGTCAAAAAATGCGTTCGTGTCTCTCCCCATGGCTTACATTATGTAGTAGTTTGTGAAAAAAATGCAGTGCACATTGTTTATATATGTTGAGCAGTGTGTGTTTGAACTGAACTGCATGGGAGTACATTGAATGCAGAATGCATTAGTGGAGTACATTGCATCCAAAAAAAATATAGTTTCACAGTAACTGAACTGCAAAGTAACAATGCAGTGCAGAGAAGTTTTTGCTTGTTGCATATAGAATGACATATAGTATGGAAAAAAATACAGTGCAGTTCACTATTTTACAGATAAAGAAGTACCACTTTGGATTAGATACTAAAGTGCAGTTCGCTTCCTATTCTCCTATGCAGGATAAAGCTGTGCAGAGAAGCCAGAAGATGCAGCGAGTGATTCACGACAATCAGCCTCTGAACTGTGTTGAGAGAGAAGAGTGGGAGATGGCCGCATGGATAACACCAGAGATACCTGGAGGTTTTTTCAACACGACAAACAGGACTGCATACTCAGCGGAGGAAGATGTAGAGGACGAAGATGAAGACGGAATAGAACAAAGCGGCCAAGATGAGGAGGACGATGATCTGATATACATGGGGGAGCATGCGCAGCGAGACGACGATGATGACGACGATGAAGAGCAACTCATAACAGTTATGCAGCCAAGGTACACGGACGTTATTGAAACATTTGGTCAGCATATAAGAGTGGATGATATTGCGCCTCCACAAAACAATATTGCGCCTCCAGAAACCAATGTTGAACACGAGCCGGTTCAGGAGCAACTGGTTCGTCGACACAGAAACATTGGGATTCCGCCAAGGCCGCCTGCCACACATCAAATGGATCAGCCCCCTGATGAGGACATCCCTACTAATGTTACACCCATATCCTCACCAACTACACATATTGGACCAGTTACTAGAGCTCGTGCACGTCAACTAAATTATCAGGTACTTTCGTTTCTTACGAATCCTTCTATTGTTCATGAACATATGATACTGCCTAAATTAGATACTTTTGTTTTGCTTATGAATGAAGGACCTAGCATGGACAAGAAGGATGGTCATTGGAGCGGGATCAAGCATGGAGAAGAAGGTGCGCGCGCGGGAAAGGACAGCGGAGCTTCCAGTGGTGATTATCGCACTTTGAAGCCACCATAAGGCGCGCATGAAGTCTTGGACGAAATACGCGAGATGCCACTTCATTATTTTCGTCCAAGGGCAATTATAGGTGCTGCGTCACCTTAATATTGGGCTGGGCCCATGTAATTTCGAAATACCACCTTATAGGCTGTTTTTAGAGTCCGTATGTGTGGGGAAACCGAGTTAGGGTTGTTTTCGGACCCCACCTCCAAGGGGTCACGAAAATCCCCTCTGTTCCCCCATATATACAGCCCTTAGGGCGTCGTTTAGACTTGGGTTTTAATTAGATATAAGTTAGCCATAGCCGCAACTTCGAGCTCTTCGTTTGTGTCATCCGACCAGGCCAAGACCTCATTGGAACCCCAACTTTCGTAATCATTCATCTTATATTCGCAATATCCAGATTGCAATTCTTAGTTCTTGCTTGTTCTTCGATTGCTTGCAGGAATTAGACCTTCGTGGTCAGGTTGATCGTGCATCCGCGGGATCAATAACCTCTCGGAGTTGGTTTAGCGATCGCTAAGGCGCAACGTCTTCGCACGTTCGTAGTCGGATCGTGAAAGTTGCCTCCACCATAATCGATCTCCACCATCTCATTGAAACATCGGGACACCTTCGCCTCTATCAAGTGGTATCAGATTTCCAGGTTGCTCGGTGAGATTTACCAGTTTTCATAGTCTAGATTGGTTCTGTTCTTCATACCTACAGTCCACGAAAAAGCCAAAAAAAAAATTAGGGTTAGATCATCACGTTCCAAAACAGTCCGAGCCCTTATCCAGTTTTCTTTACAGTAGCTTGCTTTGTTGAATTTACGGTTGCATCGTTGTGTCAAGTTGCTGATCTTAGCGTCTAGTTCCCTTAGAGTTTCGAGTTCTGATCACAGTTTGCCACGTCGCCGCCGCACAGTAGTCATCCTACCACGTTCCGCCAATCCAAGTCCAGATACACCACCACGTTCCGCCAAGCAGAGTCCATATACACCACCACGTCTCACGAGTCCGAGTTGAGTTCCACCATCAGTAAGGATCCTGATCTCTCTGTAGCCAGATTAGTTTTGAGTTGTTAGAGTCGGATTTCACCAAACTTTTTCCGTCGAGAGAAGGGGGGTGATTTCCAAAAAAAAAAAAAAAGAGTCTGGCACGCTTTTCAGAGCAGTTTTTAGGCCAAAAATTTCAGGGGTGAAAAAATTTCGTGCCCATACGTTCCTTAGGTCCAGAAACTCATTTTGAGACGTTCGCCACCATAGTGATTTTTTCGCACTTTTTCAGCCACCGCAGTCCCGCATCGCAAAAAAAAAAAAAAAAAAAAAAAAAGACAAAAAATTCAGAGTGTGCTTCTCAGTTGATTACGTGCCGCGCCGTGCTTTCGTTGGTGTTTTAGGCTCGCGTCTCTAGTACGGTCTAGCCTAGGATCAGCACAGTACCGACGTTGAGTGTTTATTCAACTTTGCATCTCTGTTTTGATTACTGTTGAGCTTTTTGCTACCATATTTGTCAAACCTACCTACAGCTCCACATATATTCTACTTCGTGCGGTTGACACCTCCTGGCCATCGCTCTACCACATCTCTGAGAGTTTTGACCCGTTGGTTGTACATCACCACCTGCTGCTAGGTAAGAATCGGTAAGAACTGAAGAAAAGCTTGACGGATTTGTGCTTTCCACCACCCCACATCCCATTAGTCGAAGTAGGATCATACTTCTGTGTGTTTTCTATTTCTGCTAACCATGCCAGGATCCCATGATGAAGTGGCGCGGGATGCACCTGATTGGGAGAATATGACAAACAAAGCATTACATGATAAATTTGCACAAATGATGTCTGAACAGGTGAATGACATCGAGAACAGATTTACAGAGGCGATTGATGGTGTGGAGAAGATGATCGACACCAAGCTCGACGCCAAGTTTACTGAGTTGCTCGCACGCTTACCTATACAGCCTGCGGCCGCTCCAGCACAGCCACCGCCACCACGACGTGCACGACGTATTCTGTTTCCGGGCGGACAAGCTGCTGGTGCTCCTGCTGCTGCTGCAGTTACTGCTGCTGCTGCCTCTGACGTCGGCCAGGACGACAACTACGAGGGTGATTACGAGGAGGAGGTGGAACAAGAAGCGGCCTATGAACAGCCAGCTGGACGTCCACGTCCCAACATTCGCCACGGTCGACACCAACCACCCCCTCAGGTACGCGATGATGAACATGTGCCTAAACTTAAATTGAATCTTAAGCCGTTTGAGGGTAGATATATTCCTGATGCTTATCTTACTTGGGAGTTAGAAACTGAACAACGCTTTACATGTTTACAATATCCTGAGAATAGACGTGTTACTGCTGCTGTTTGTGAATTCACGGGTTTTGCATCTATTTGGTGGTCTGAACATTGTAGATTGCATGCTAATAATATTCCAGCTACTTGGGCTGCTTTAAAAGATGCTATGCGTACTCGCTGGGTTCCTCCTTATTATCAACGTGAATTGCTACAAAAATTACAGCGTTTGAGACAAGGAAAAAATTCTGTAGAGGAATATTATCAAGAATTACAAACTGGATTGATTAGATGTGGCCTAGTAGAGGATAATGAAGCTATGTTTGCACGTTTTATAGGTGGCTTAAACAGGGAGATACAAACTATTCTAGAATACAAGGACTATGCTACTATTACTCGTTTGTTTCATCTTGCTTGTAAAGCTGAACGTGAAGTGCAGGATCGACAGGCCGCTACGAGACCTAACTTTTCTGCAGGACGAAATACATCATGGACATCGCGTGGACCTTCTACATCCACACGTCCTGCTGCTCCACCCTCTACTTCAGCCGCTCATTCTTACAGGGAGCCACCAAAACAGTCAGCGCCACCATTCAAGGGTGCACAGAGTGGTCCAGCGGCGAGTTCTTCTTCATCCATGGCTTCCACAGGGCAAACACGAGATCGTGATATTAAATGTCGCAGGTGCCAAGGTGGAGGTCACTTCGCAAAAGACTGTCCCTCCAAGCGTGTGATGATTATTACGGCGGATGGTGGGTATGAGTCAGCGAGTGACTATGATGAGGAGACTTTAGTTCTCATTGCTCATGAGGAACAGGGTGCCCATGATGATGCTCCTGATATGGAGTATATGGCTCCTGATGATGCAGATAAATATGCTAGTTTGGTTGCTCAACGTGTGTTAAGTGTGCAGGTAACGAAGGCTGAGCAAAACCAGAGGCATAATTTGTTCCACACAAAGGGAGTGGTGAAAGAACGTTCGGTTCGCATCATCATTGACGGAGGGAGTTGCAACAACTTGGCTAGCATGGAGTTGGTGGAGAAGCTATCTCTCACCACAAGACCACACCCCCATCCGTACTATATTCAGTGGTTTAACAATAGTGGTAAGATTAAGGTAACGCGTTCTGTTCGTGTGCACTTTAGCATTGCTGCATATGCTGATTATGTTGATTGTGATGTGGTACCCATGCAAGCATGCTCTCTTTTACTTGGTAGACCATGGCAATTTGATAGGAATGTTGTACACCATGGTAGGACAAATCAGTTTACTCTGGTTCATCAGGATAAAAATATTGCTTTACTTCCTATGTCTCCTGAACAAATTGTGAAAGATGATCTTGCTAGAGCTAGTAAAGCTAAACAGGAGAAAAATAAGAGTGAAAATGAGATAGCAGCCAAAGAATTTGAGCAACAACATAAGACTAATAGCAAATCTTCTTCTGCTGTGTCTAATGAAATTAAATTGACTAGTCCAACTTTGCTTGCTACTAAAGTTGATATTTCAGATTTGGATGTTAGTCAATATGTGTGCTATGCTTTTGTGTGCAAAGAAGCTTTGTTTTCATTTGAGGAATTGCCTCCTTCTTTGCCTCCTGTTGTCACTGACCTTTTGCAGGAGTTTATTGACGTCTTTCCACAAGACGTCCCACCGGGATTACCACCTATTCGAGGGATTGAGCATCAGATTGACTTAATTCCCGGTGCTTCACTGCCCAACCGTGCGCCATACCGTACCAATCCGGAGGAGACAAAGGAGATTCAGCGTCAAGTACAAGAGCTACTCGACAAAGGTTACATACGTGAATCCCTTAGTCCTTGTGCTGTTCCTGTTATATTAGTGCCTAAAAAGGATGGAACATGGCGTATGTGTGTTGATTGTCGAGCCATTAATAATATTACTATTCGTTATCGTCATCCTATTCCTAGGTTAGATGATATGCTTGATGAATTAAGTGGCTCTACCATGTTTTCCAAAGTTGATTTGCGTAGTGGATACCATCAAATTCGCATGAAATTAGGAGATGAATGGAAAACGGCATTTAAAACTAAGTTTGGATTATATGAGTGGTTAGTCATGCCTTTTGGGTTAACTAATGCACCTAGCACTTTCGTGAGATTAATGAACGAGGTTTTACGTGCTTTCATTGGACGATTTGTGGTAGTCTATTTTGATGATATACTGATTTATAGCAAATCTTTGGAGGAACATTTGGATCATTTACGTGCTGTTTTTATTGCTCTACGTAATGCACGTTTGTTTGGTAACCTTGGGAAGTGCACCTTTTGCACCGACCGAGTATCGTTTCTTGGCTATGTTGTTACTCCGCAGGGAATTGAAGTTGATAAAGCCAAGATCGAGGCGATTGAGAGTTGGCCGCAGCCCAAAACGGTCACACAAGTGAGGAGTTTTCTTGGCCTCGCTGGATTCTATAGGCGTTTTGTGAGAGATTTCAGCACCATTGCTGCACCTCTCAATGAGCTTACACGCAAGGATGTGCCTTTTACTTGGGGTACCGCACAGGAAGAAGCCTTCACCTTATTGAAAGATAAGTTAACACATGCTCCTTTGCTCCAACTTCCTGATTTTAATAAGACTTTTGAGCTTGAATGCGATGCTAGTGGGATTGGTTTGGGAGGTGTGTTATTACAAGATGCTAAACCTGTTGCTTACTTTTCTGAAAAATTGAGTGGGCCTAGTCTGAACTATTCTACTTATGATAAGGAATTATATGCTCTTGTTCGGACATTAGAAACTTGGCAACATTATTTATGGCCCAAAGAATTTGTTATACATTCTGATCATGAATCTTTGAAACACATAAGAAGTCAAGCAAAACTTAATCGTAGACATGCTAAGTGGGTTGAATTTATTGAGACTTTCCCTTATGTCATTAAACACAAGAAGGGGAAAGATAATATTATTGCTGATGCTTTGTCTCGTCGTTATACTATGCTTTCACAACTTGACTTCAAGATTTTCGGTTTAGAGACAATCAAAGATCAATACGTAAATGATGCGGAATTTAAAGATGTATTGCAGAATTGTAGAGAGGGTAGAACATGGAACAAGTTTGTGCTTAATGATGGATTTGTGTTCCGTTCTAACAAGCTATGCATTCCAGCTAGCTCTATTCGTCTTTTGTTGTTGCAGGAGGCGCATGGAGGAGGATTAATGGGACACTTTGGCGTGAAGAAGACGGAGGACGTACTTGCTACACATTTCTTTTGGCCAAAGATGAGACGGGATGTTGAGCGTTTTGTTGCTCGCTGCACTACATGTCAAAAAGCTAAGTCACGACTCAATCCTCATGGTTTATACATGCCTTTACCTGTACCTAGTGTTCCGTGGGAGGACATATCCATGGACTTTGTTTTAGGCTTGCCTCGAACAAAGAATGGGAGGGATAGCATATTTGTTGTCGTGGATAGATTTTCTAAGATGGCACATTTTATACCATGTCATAAAAGCGATGATGCTGCTAATGTTGCTGATTTATTCTTTCGTGAGATTATTCGCTTACATGGTGTGCCCAATACTATTGTCTCGGATCGTGATACTAAGTTTCTTAGCCATTTTTGGAGATGCTTATGGGCTAAGTTGGGGACTAAACTACTTTTTAGTACTACATGTCATCCCCAAACTGATGGACAAACTGAAGTAGTCAATAGGACTTTGTCTACTATGCTTAGGGCTGTTTTAAAGAGTAACTTGAAACTGTGGGAAGAATGTTTACCTCATATTGAATTTGCTTATAATCGTTCATTGCATTCTACCACTAAAATGTGCCCTTTTGAGATTGTTTATGGTTTTCTACCTCGTGCACCTATTGATTTGCTACCTTTTCCATCTTCGGAGAAGGTTAATTTTGATGCTAAGCAACGTGCTGAATTGATATTAAAAATGCATGAGTTAACTAAAGAAAACATTGAGCGCATGAATGCTAGATACAAGCTTGCTGGTGATAGGGGTCGAAAGCATGTTGTGTTTGAACCCGGAGATCTTGTTTGGTTACATCTACGTAAAGATAGGTTTCCTGATTTGCGCAAGTCTAAGTTAATGCCTCGAGCTGATGGTCCCTTTAAGGTTTTGCAGAAAATTAATGATAATGCATATAAACTTGAGCTACCTGCAGCCTTTGGGGTTAGTCCCACATTTAATATTGCAGATTTGAAGCCTTATTTGGGAGAAGATGATGAGCTTCCGTCGAGGACGACTTCAATTCAAGAAGGGGAGGATGATGAGGACATCCCTACTAATGTTACACCCATATCCTCACCAACTACACATATTGGACCAGTTACTAGAGCTCGTGCACGTCAACTAAATTATCAGGTACTTTCGTTTCTTACGAATCCTTCTATTGTTCATGAACATATGATACTGCCTAAATTAGATACTTTTGTTTTGCTTATGAATGAAGGACCTAGCATGGACAAGAAGGATGGTCATTGGAGCGGGATCAAGCATGGAGAAGAAGGTGCGCGCGCGGGAAAGGACAGCGGAGCTTCCAGTGGTGATTATCGCACTTTGAAGCCACCATAAGGCGCGCATGAAGTCTTGGACGAAATACGCGAGATGCCACTTCATTATTTTCGTCCAAGGGCAATTATAGGTGCTGCGTCACCTTAATATTGGGCTGGGCCCATGTAATTTCGAAATACCACCTTATAGGCTGTTTTTAGAGTCCGTATGTGTGGGGAAACCGAGTTAGGGTTGTTTTCGGACCCCACCTCCAAGGGGTCACGAAAATCCCCTCTGTTCCCCCATATATACAGCCCTTAGGGCGTCGTTTAGACTTGGGTTTTAATTAGATATAAGTTAGCCATAGCCGCAACTTCGAGCTCTTCGTTTGTGTCATCCGACCAGGCCAAGACCTCATTGGAACCCCAACTTTCGTAATCATTCATCTTATATTCGCAATATCCAGATTGCAATTCTTAGTTCTTGCTTGTTCTTCGATTGCTTGCAGGAATTAGACCTTCGTGGTCAGGTTGATCGTGCATCCGCGGGATCAATAACCTCTCGGAGTTGGTTTAGCGATCGCTAAGGCGCAACGTCTTCGCACGTTCGTAGTCGGATCGTGAAAGTTGCCTCCACCATAATCGATCTCCACCATCTCATTGAAACATCGGGACACCTTCGCCTCTATCACCCCCGGACCAGAAAAAGACACAGGCAACAAGAAAAGTACAGTTCTCAACACTTCTGCCTCCCCGAGATCCTCGATTACACAGGTCTGTTGTAACTCCTCCATGCCCAATAAACATTGGTGAGATGCAAACACCAATGGAGAATAAGCAGTACACACATGTAAGCTTCCTTGACTTACTGTTGCAGTTCTCTTATGAAATCTTTTTCAGCCTGCGCATTTTCGTTAACAAAAGAAAATCATTTTCATGTTGCGGTGCAGAACAAGAACTTGCTGCAAGAACTTGTGCCTGTGAAAGGTATGCAGTTCACCTCTGTCGCGGCGGCACACGAGTTCTACAACACATATGCGAGGCATGCAGGATTCGGCACACGGAAAAGGGGGGCGCACATGACGAAAAACTACATAGTTTGCTCAAGAGAGGGCAACCACCAAGAGACTGTGTGAGATTATGACAGAAAGCGAGATAAAACAACGAAAAGAACTGGCTGCAAGGCCAAAATAAGAGTGAAAAAGATCAAGGATGTCTTTGTGATAGCACATGTTGAGCTCAATCACAACCACAAAATGATTGAAAGCCCAACTATGCTTCAACACTTGCACTCGCATAAGAGGGATGATCCATTGCTTGATAAACTAGTAAAGGACATGCAGATCGACAACCTGACACACACACACACAGATGATGTCAACCCTGTCGAGAATGTCGGGAGGGCTACAATATATGGGGCGCACTAGCCGTGACTGGGTGAACAATTACATACATTAAACTAGCTGATATCTCGTCTACTTGATGCAGTTCGCTTGTGCGTTTCTGTGTGTTGTTTAATGCTGAGGTATGCTCTGCTTTAAAACTGCAGGAAGTACCAGTTCGCAAAGGAGGAAACTGAGGACGATGTGAATAAACTGCTAGCTTTCTTTGAGAAGATGCGGGAAATAAATCCGAAGTTCTTCTATGATTACAACAAAGATGCCGATAACCGTGTGCAAAACATCTTCTGGGAGAACGCAAGCTGCCGGGGTTCCTATGAAGACTTTGGAGATTGTGTCACATTCGACACGACATACAAGACCAACAAGTTTCACATGCCTCTGGGCGAATTCGTTGGAGTAAACCATCACCTAAAAAGTACAATATTTGCGGTGGCTCTCGTCAGAGACGAAACAATACCATCTTTCGAGTGGGTGTTCCGGACGTTCTTGCGTTGCATGAACAACAAGCGGCCAATCTGCATACTGACAGGTAAACTAAAATGCAGTTCACAGCTAGCTTTTTTGTAGTCCATTTCTTACATCCAAAAAACAAAAAAGAAAACGGAGAAAAAGCAAAAAAAAAAGAAATGCAGTTCTCTCAAAATAACTGACTGCTTGTTTTCAAAAGAACATGCAGATCAATGCCCCTCCATGGATTCAGCGATAAAGAGTACACTAATAGGAACGCTGCACAAGTTATGCCGTTGGCATATACTGAAAAAATACTAGGATCATCTGTCCTTGTTGTACAAAGCATACGAGACATTCAAAGTTGAGCTGACATCGGTTCTCAACCATACATTGATGCCATCGGAGTTTGAACGCGCTTGGCGTGAACTCATGGAGAAGTATAACCTACAGAGTGATGAAATTATGAAGGCGCTCTGGACAGACCGAGAAGAATGGATATCAGCTTACTACAAGGAGGTGTTCTGTGCACGGATGACGTCGACACAGAGAAGTGAAAGCATGAACCGGATCTTGAAAAGAAACTTTGTCAGGGAAAGACACGACCTACACATATTTGCGTCGCAGGTGGACAGATGCATCCAGACGAGGAAGGGCACCGAGCATGCAGAGACCATGGATAACGAGGTATGGTACAAAAAATTCTTATTAAGCTCGTATACGCGATTCAGACTCACTACTGATTTTTCTTTGATCTTAAAAAATGCAGTCCTCTTTCCGTATGAACAAAAATGAGATGAAAAGTGTGATGTTAAAATGCAGTTCTCTTCTGTATATAAAATCAATTATGTTTTTTGTTAACCAAAAACAGCTAACTGACTGGCTTCTTTGTTTCGCAGGCGGAAATTAAAACTACTACTCAGTTTGGTTTCGAGGTTCAACTATCCAGGATTTACACAAGGGCAGTCTTTACTGACTTCAAGCAAACACACTACCGCTGCACTGCATTCAGATCAGAGCAGTCCCATGACAAGCCAACAAAATATTTGGTGCGCCACTACAATCAGTCTGATGATTTTGACTGGGCGAGAAATGAGTTCTAGGTTGTCGCTGATGTGACGAACGATATCTATGAATGCGAATGCAAACTGTGGACACACACAGGTCAGTGAGACGAGAAATAGGCACAAAAAAGCATAATGAAGTTCACATAGTTCTGGTGGCAAGATATGAAAACAAAAAAAACTTAGTGAAGTTTAGTAGAATAAAAAACAAAAAAGTACATATTTTTTATGCAGTTCACAAACCCTGAATTCTCTGTTACATATTTATTTGAAGTTTTCTCACACCGACAACCAAAATAAATAAATATTTGCTGCAGGCATGTTCTGCGTACGCATAGTTTGCATGTTAGATCAGCTGCGGGTGGACAAGATACCTGAGGAGTACATATTAAAGAGGTACACACGGAATGCGCGGAAAAATGCAACTTTTGACCGCAGAAACTACAAGCAAACTGCTCCACATGGAAGTTCAATGTTCTGCCGTAGGAGGCTACTTGTAGAAACAGCCATGGACCTGTCAAACAGGGGTGTGAAGTCGGATAGCGGGTTCAACAAAGCGTTATATGGGATGAGAGCACTCATAGAAGAAGTTGACGTGCTGAACGAAGAAGACGCGGAGAACAACAAGAATGCGCGGAGTGAAGAAAAGGGAGATGAACGCAAACATGACAATGATGGTGCATCTCTTACTGTGGATGAAACAATTCTTCCCCCACCTGTTTCAAACACAAAAGGGAGAAAGAAGGAGAGAAAGTCAGCAAATAAAAAAGCTGCAACAAAGGATATAGGTTCTGAAAAGAAGAACAAGTCTGAGCCAGAGCTGGACAGCGAAGGGAGACCACTGGGAGTGAGGATGTGCAAATCATGCGAAAAGATTGCGGGGCACAACTCGAGGACATGCAAGCAGAGGGTAGAAAAAATCAAGGCCAAAAATTCCACAACATATGACCAAGCTGACCAACAGGAAGATTTGACAAAGAGAAGACTGTGCAGCATCTGCAACAAGAGAGAGAAGCATAATGCAAGAACTTGCCCAAAGAGAGAAGAAGCAAAAGATGAAGAAGATGAGGAAGAAGATGATGATGAGGAAGAAGATGAGGAAGAAGATGATGATGAGGAAGAGGGAAATGACGAAGCAGAAGAAGAAGATGAAGACAGCGAAGGATCAGCATCCACATCGAAGGGGAAGGGCATTAAGAAAACAGAGCATAAGCAAGCATTGCAGCCGCGCTGGCGCGTTACAAGGAATAACACGTTCAACAAGAAGAAAACAAATGGAGCGACAAACATTGAACCAATTGCAGTGCACGCTTTGAGAAGAAGCAGCAGGAACAGGACAAAGCTCAGCACACATACATTGTAGCCTTTTTACGTATATCAACTTCATCCATTTATGTAGCAAAAAATAGACTTTGAGATATAATGTTGAAGTCCAATTTAATATATATAGCACAAAAACAGATATACTTTGTATTCAATGCTCTGCTGGTGCGATTGAGGAAATGCAGTTCTCTCTAGAAAATGAAATGCAGATGAGATAGGAATGTCATTTTAAACTTGCAGTTCTATTCTGTTTCAGAACAATAATAGATGTTATAAAATGCAGTTCTCTTATGTGTGCAGAAGCTGGGATGGCAGTGTGATGTTAAAAAAATGCAGTTCTTTACTGTTTACAGAAGCTCGTATGGAGAAAAAATAGTAAATAATGTGGTTATGAAAAAAAAATGATACTCTACATGTAGTAGAGACTGGGCTTCTTCATGTGTACATTGCAGTGCGCTTACCACAAACAATGCAGTGTGCAACATGAACCTGTGCAGTTCGCTTATTGCAAATTTTTATAAAATGGAGCTCTTGATTAGCGCACACATGCACTTCTGTGTTCCAACAAAATAATATTTTCGAAAACTTTTTGATTATCAACACTATAACCCGTTGAAGGCCCTCTTTTGCGCAATGCAGTGCACTTCACAAAAAATGTTATATATTATATCGATATCCATACATAATAAGTGTGTGTGAGATGGATATGGTCTCCACATTTGTATATTCCAATTCTGTTAACCAAGTATGGGGGGGGGGGGGTCCCCCCCCCAACCCCCCCAAACTTTCCTATGCTCCCATAAAAATATGTAGTGTAGATACGTATGTTTACACTCATGTAAGGATAGTTTCCGCTGACAAGATAAAAATTAGATGAAACTCCATTATATACATAGTCAAACAGAGTTGCTTTCTCCGTTATATTACATAGATGTACAAAAAAAGGAACACATCCTAGTGAATATGTTTAACAGATCTCATACATAAAAAAGGAGCGACAAAACTATTTACAATGAAGTTTCTAAAACACATCAAACGGGTCTGCTGTTTTTCTATGCCTCATCCTGCTCCTGCGAGTCAGGTCTGGGAGGGAGACCAAAAGACTTGCACATATTTTTTAGTTCCTCCAGAAACTCGCTCGGTAGGACCATGTTATCAGGGTGGAACAGGAACTCAGCCTTCCAATCCGCGATATTAGCTTCCTGCGATAAAAAAGAAACAAGATAAAATGAAATAGCAAATTGGTTATGACAAACATCATCTGCAAAAAAGGTGATACTGCTGCAGGCAGGAAGAGGAAAATATGAAGGATTACATTAGATGAAGAATAAAAATATGCTTACATTGCGCTTTCCAAACTTCACAACAAAGCTTCTGCCGTCATACAACTGAGCCATCTTCAGAACAAAAAAGCCGCACTCATTGGGGCCCTGTGCAGGGGTGCCCAAAAGTCTAGCTTTCTTTGAAACTTCGACCCAGTCTACCGACTCCTTCTTCTTGTATTCCTTTTCTCCGTAAACCTTCTTCATCAAAGCGGTCATCCTGATCATCTGTTGAATACGACATAGACAATGCACGCAACAATTACACGTCACAAAAAATGGCGTTCGGCTCGTATACATGTGAAACAAATATACAAAGATGAATAAAGCGAACATTTTACCATTTCAGTGCGGTCGCTGTGGTAGTCAGACTTATGCCACCTCGTCGTTTGATCAAACGGTCTGCCGTATCTCCTAGTGTCATGGATATCGAGGGTCTCACGGTGCCTGTTCATCGTGTATAAAGAGTAGTGCTGGTCTTTCATCCATGGTAACAGGATCTGAATTGGTTTTCAACAAAGGTGTTTCTCAGTTTGATTGGGGGACATGATTACTAGAAAAAATGACGCAAACACATAAGAACAGCGAGCTGAAAACCAGAAAATGTGAGAACTTACTAATTTACAATTAAGAAGTTTCTCATCATCACGAACACATGCTTTGAACTGCCTTGCTGCATCATCAACATTGAACTTGGTGTGCACAAAGAGCAACACGACGTTTCCGTGTTCATCTCTCTTCGCGTGATCATTCATTTGAAGCACATACTTAATTCATAAAAAATGCATTAATGCAGTTCATCTAGGAAAATAAAAAGGATCTTCTAATGTAAGCAAAACAAATGCAGCTCACTATGCAAAAAAGCTAAAAAAGGAAACAATTAAAAACACAAAAAAATATTAATGCAGTTCGGTCTGGGCTAAGTGAAAAAAAGACTTATGTATGCAGTTCCCCCCTACAGCATTACACTAGTAAGTTCCGAGAAATGAAAAAAAATGTATGCACTTCACTATATTTCTGCGCTTGAATGACTTATTCAAAACAAGCTACCTTTTATTATATACTAGAAAAATGCAGTTCACCCCTGTAGCGCGAAACATCTTTGTATCATATTAATGCAGTTCGGTCTGGGTCTAAATGAAAACAAAACACACTTCTCTGTAAAAAAGTTATGTATGCAGTTCCCCCTACATAATTACATTCATCGATTTTCGAAAACAACAAAAATGTATGCACTTCAAACACATTCCTGAGCTTTGAATAAAATTATTCAAACAAGCTATCTTTTATTATACAGTGGCAATGCAGTTCACACCTAAAGCGCAACATCTTTGTATTATACGCTGGCAATGTAGTTCACCTATAGCAGAAAAATAAAAAAAAAGGAGGAAGGAGAAATACTGTGATAAATAGAGGGGAAAGAAGAACACGTTCACCAGATCGGTAAACCACATTCATTCGCTTGTCAATCTTCCAGTGACTAATGATATGGTCCATCAACTCTGAGTCCATGAAACTGGCTTTGTAGAAAGTTAAGAACATGTAGTCAAAAGACACAGTGTATACTTCGATAGGATTCCTGTACATGAACAGCCCGGACCTGCTCAACAAAAACAACACAACGAGTGGGGATAGGGTTAGGAACGAAAATAAAGGCACACAACAAAAAATAAACGAGATAGCTATAGCTATAAGCAAAGAAGAAAACTAAAGAAAAAGGAACTAACTGGAAGTGTTTCTTCCTGAATGCAGGGCTCGAGACAAGTTCCAATAGTTTCCTCGCTTCCACAAGATAGCTGAACCTCGCAAGCTGGAACTTCTGTACCGGCGTTCTATATTTTGATGGCTTCTGCACAACCCTCTTGTTGGATAGAATAATTGCCTCACTGTCATTTGGATGTTCCACAACTGCACTCCTCGTCCTCTTGCGAATTGGTGGCGGAGTCATAAAGTCCACATCAGTACTTTCGGCATTCGGAGGGCTGACTGCCCTCTTGGACCTCTTACTGGGTGCATTCTTCACAGGCTTCACAGGAGATTGTGTGCTCCTCGTCCTCTTACACACAGGTTCCTTTGCATGCGTGACAGGGGGTTCTTCAATAACATAATTGTTAATGGTTGGAGTGTGGACCTGAGTTTCAAACAATGAAATTCCACCTTGGTACGCTCCTTCATCAAAGCCTACGAGAAAAAATGAAAAATAAAATAAATGCAAAAGAATCGTGAATTTCAATAAAAAAGGGCATAATGCAACATACTAACAGGCATTGTGTAATGCAGTGCACTTTTACTATGAAGAAAAAACATGAAACATAATGCAGTGCACTTTCATGTACAAAACGATACAAGTTGTCACGTGCATGAAGTCCATATATAAATGATTATGATAATGCGCATGTAGTCCTTATTATACTAAAATAATTAACAAAACAAGTGGGCCTCCCCCTGTTTCTATGCTAATGAAGTTCTCTTAATATAATGTTGTGCGGATGAAAAAAAAGTAATAACCTTCTTTAAAAATGAAAAGGGATGTCAAGTCCAGATAGCAATACGAAGATGTCAGCCAACTGTAGAGCATTGCCTTACGGATGTAGCTAATGTGCTCTCTGCCAAACTTAGCAACAGCTTCACCATCCCTGCTCTGCATGAATTGGAACATGAAAAATCCACAATCATGTCTGTAGAAAAAAAAACACATTAATAAATGCAGCTCCCTCAAGAACAAATTGCTTCTGATACTAGTAAAACCAATGCAGTTCACTATCCGAAAAGCCAAAAAATAGATAACATCTAACAACGCAATGCTGCTGATGCAGTTCTAAAGAAAGTAGGGGGAAATGTGGTACTAATTTAGTAAAGCAGTTCAGCTCGATATACAAAAGAAACAAATGAACATAGAAACAACTGATAACACAATGGTTGTAATGCAGTTCTCTCAAAAGGAAAAAGTGATACTAATATAGTAAAGCAATGCATCTCACTATACAAAAAAGAAAACCCCAATACCAAGGAGGAACAACTAATGACACATTATTAATGTAGTTCGCTCAAATGGGAGAAATGCTTCTGGGTTCAGTAAAGCAATGCAGAACGCTATACACACAAAAATATACAAAGAAGAAAAAAAGATAGAAGAACAAGTGCGAACCCGTTTCCCTGCTGTGGAACGTTGACATGACTCAACACAAAGACGTCGAGCGTGGGAGGGTTCAACGGCTCATCACAGCTTGCGCTGTCGTCTTTCCAGACTTTTTTGATGTTCTTAACCATTTTCCTAAATACAGTGCTTCCAGGTTCACTTTCGGGGCCGTTTATTGAGTCAAGAAACTCAAATCGCTTTGCTGACAGGTTCAAAGTAACCAAGCAGTAGTGGCCAATCGCATCCTTCATTGATGCAGGAGGAGGATCAAATGTTGCGAACATAATCTGATTAAAAAGTGAATAGGACAAACCGGATGAGAATAAGGAAAAAAATAAACTACATCTAAAAATGATTGGAAATAGTAAAATGATGCAATACCAAAATTTTCTTGTCCACACGTTCCTCTGCGCTTGAAGAAAACATCTTTTTCAAAGCCCTGTTTGTGGAACCGCCATTCCAAATTGAATTCTGTCAAAAATACAAAACCAAGAAAGTTAGTGTGGCCGCTGAAAATAAGCACAATAAACATAGGCGAGGGGAGGCGTGTGATATAATTAATGAAAATGCTTACACATAGGTTGTACGGGACAATCATAGTTTGTGATCCTTTGAACCTCTCAACTAACATAGATACACCAATATTTGCAAGACGCGTGCTCAGCGTTCCGTATGACCAAAACGACTCGCCAACATGACCAACAGTAATATCACCAAACTCGTCCTTGAATGCAACTAAATCCCTTCAGGAATATAAGAAAAATCGCAGCAAAAAGGTAATAAGCTGCGTGTACCTTACAAAAAAAACCCAGATATGAGGACGAAAAGAAAGAACATATTTCTTCTTCTTATCCCTCCTAGCCCTCTTAACAACGTCAAATAACTCGTTGTATCTCCTTAGAAGAGCTGGATCAATACTGGACGAAGTGACAACAGGTAATTCCTCATCTAAAAAACATAGAAAAACCCCGATGTTAGATGATAGAGCATAAAAACCGCCGGTTTAGCCAGACTAGAACAAAAAATAATGCAGTTCACTTACCGTCGGTTTCGGAGTCCACATCCTGCAGCTCCGCGGAGACATCTTCGCTGAGAGTCAAGTTATCTAGGCCAGTGTTTTCATCGTCCAGAATGCTCATTTTCTGCACACTACTTGGCTGTTCCTCTTCAGAGCCGATCAAAACCGTCTCAGCTGCGACTTTTCTTGTCTTAACTGGAACATCCAGATTGGTCCCAGCCAGATTGCCTTGAGGTTGCTCGGTGGCGCGAGGGGCAACATGAAAAATCTCGGGCACATTATCGACAAACAACAGAACATATGGCAAAGCAACACGATCAATGCCAGCAGTTGTGCCCGAAGCATCATCTACAGCTCGATCTCCTTCGCTCTCTTCTGCAATTTCGGCTGTAGCGCAATGATATCCTTCTCTCTCTTCAGCCTTGTCACCATCCGCTGCATCCTCCCTTCCTTCAGCCCTTTCTGCATTATCAGCAACAACAGAATCCTCCCTTCCTTCTCTTTCTTCTGCCTTTTCAGCCTCGGCAGAACCCTCGCCTACATCTTCGAAATCTGCCTTGTCAACCTCCACATTGGCATCCCCTCCTTCTCTCGCTTCTACATTGTCAGCCTCTGTAGTGCGCTCCCCTTGGATTTCATCATTTAACCCACGGTCCTGATGAATTAAAACAAAACATTAAACAAATGATGCTGATGCAGTTCACTAAGCGAAAAAGCGAAAAAAAAACAAAATGCAACATGCGTCAAATATAAAAATAAAATAACATGAATGCAGTTCTCTGTGCTCACCAGACCAGCGTCTCCTTCCATCTCTCTGGACACGTAAGCCTCATCAACCTTGTCAGCGCCACCGTCTGCTTCCTTCCCATGAGTTTCAACAATTGTTTCGCGATCCTAAAAAAACAAAAACATAAAATAAAAAAATTATAAAAAAATACAATTCTATAAACATATTATTTGTAGTTCACTGCTGAAAAAATGCTACTCCTTCTCTGTTACATGTTTTTTAGGAAAATGCAGTTCGCTGACGCTGCTAGTGCATGTATAATTCTTTGTTTTTTAAACTGCAAAACAATAAACTGCAGTTCACTACCACTGCTTGTGCAGCTGTACTTCTTTGTTTTTAGACACTACGTAAAAGAATAAACTGCAGTTCACTGCCGATGCTACTCCACATATGAATCTTTGATTTGGACACTACAGAAACATTAAAAAAATGAAAATGTACAGTAGAAAAGGTACAAATAATTCAAACCTTGTCTATGACACCTTCGTCGACAGGATTGTCTCTAGCAGCATCAACAACGGGGGGCTGCAGCCTATCAGACGCGGTATCTGAATCAAAAGCTTGTTGGTCGTGCGGGTCATTATCGGGCCGCACGTTTGCATTAGAAGACACTCCTCCGCACTGCAATAATAAAAAAGCATGCAGACAAAAATGTCAATGGCACATATGACATAAAAGAATATTAAAAACAAAGAAAATATTGATACAAAAGTAGTTCACATATGACATAAAGAAGCATACATCAACAGCAGCACGATCAGACAAGGAAGCCCTAACAACATTTTCCCGCCTGTCCATTTCCTTCACAAGTGCCTCAGCTTCCTGCTCGTACCTAGCGCACTTGACATCCTGGGAATGTTTGAACTGAACAAATGCCGACCTGACATTCGAAACTGACAAATTAAGGAATTTAAGCTGTCCACAATCAAAGTTGCGAGCGGCATCGATTTATGCTTCGGAAGGTCCTTTGCCAGGAGTAAACAGTCCAGCAATATTCGTCATCCTAGCACCACATGTTGGGAGATCAGAAGTGAAATTAATAACCCTGTCAAGAAGCTCGTCAACCTGGACGAAAATATTGCGGTCATCATGAGCCTCGCCGTGAGAACCTCCAGCAGACCCCCTAGCAGCGCCATGAACCCGCGTAAGTGGAGAACCCCTAGCAACAACATCAACCCGCCGGATGGGAGAACCCCTAGCAAGAGGCTCACAAAAGCTAGGATGTAGTTCAGCGGCTGCAGTCCGCTTGTACACAATTTCCCCTATCGCCTTCCACTGAACAAAAATAACAAAAAAGAAAGCAGTGCACATGTAAGAAAGTAAGAGGTTCACATTTAGCATGTCAAAAAACAAAAAAGGAGATAATGACAAAACATAAAGAAACTGAAAATTGTGAACATACAGGCAACTTTCCAAACTTGTAAGTATCCAGATGGATCTTTCCCCATACAATCATGTCAGCGTGTATGCATAACAGATACATTGCGAAGATTCAAGCAATCGAGGTACATGAACAGGGGCACAATGGTGCAGCCCTCGGCACAGTTATGCTTGCTCCCTTCAGAATTCCACTTGTACATTGCAGCCTGCAGCTCATCAACAACTAGCTGGAAAAAGTCCATCTGAGCCATGGAATCAAAGTTCAGGGTTTCAACCATGGCAGCTACCCTGGATAACCGAGTTGCAGGGCTGGGGCAAAGCAAACTCTAAAAAATAATGAGAAAGAAAACCTTCACAGACATATCAACCTTCGCAGGGTCGTTAACCAAGTTGCTGAGTAGTCTAAGCAGGTCTTTCACGTCTATGCTACGGGAGCGGTTAAAACCAAGCTCGTCCTTCAGAGTAGCCAAAGAATCATCATGGCCGCTTTCAGCAGGCCTGGGAGAGGTGCGAGTACCCATAGGGAACTCGAAAATGTGATAAACAGCCTCACGATTGATTTCCAGAACCTTGTTTGGCCCACAATCCAGTTTCATCATCTCGGGGTTGATCTTTCCCATCAACTTGCACATAAGCACACGAGACACGTTCTTCTTCACTTTCAGATTGAAAACAATGCCGAAACCTGCTAGCTGAACAAAAATTCTATGCGGCTCCTTCAACAAATCAAGTGCTTTACATACATTTGGAATAGACAGCCGAACAATCTTGTTGAATCGCCATTCCCCCGTAGCATGGTCTTCGGACTTCTTCCTTTTGGTACCCTTGGCAATCTATAAAAAAAAGAAATAAAGATGTAGTTCACATTAGCATCTGAATGTTATCTTGAGAATGCAATTCTCTTATGTAACAAAAAGAATATGAGTTGGCAGTGAGTTGTTAAAAATGCAGTTCTCTTCTATATGAAACAAGATGATATGAGAATGTGGTATTAAAATGCAGTTCTCTTCTTCATACATAAGCTGATATGGAATAAAAGTATGTAATGCAGTTATAAAAAAAATCAATGATCTAGATATAGTAAAATTAGCATCCATTTCTACAATGCGGTTCAGAACATGTAAAAAATAGTGCAGTGCACTTAGAACAAAAAATAAATGAAAAAATGAGCGCAGGTAAGTGTGTGTTAGTGGGATCTCGTCTTCACATTTAAAATTATATTTTTGTTAAACCAAATATGGGGGGGGGTCCCCCCCAACCCCCCAAGCTCCCCTTAAACAAACTCATATACAAAAAGCGGTGCGTTGTATATATACTACATTAAAACAATGCAGTGTAAAACTTCTAGGTTTCATTTATACAATGCAGTGCTCTCCGCGCATATAGTACGACTCATAAGACTCGCGCTGAAACAACTCAAAAGCTAATGCAGTTCACATGAGTGGATCGTGGGAAAAGGAGACAACTTAAAAGCAGCAATAAAAACAACAGCAAAAGAGTGACAACAGCAAGATTCCTTCGTAGCATCAATATCCTCCCCGTTGGAATCCTCCTCACCAGCATCGTTGTCAAGCATTTATGCAACTGCCTTTCCGCGTGCACGCTTGGATGGGCCATCAAAATCAACACCTGAGTAATCGTCAGCACTTGGCCGCTTTCTTTGAACACGATCCACATCAACCTCGGCGTAATTGGGCCTCTTTGAGTAATCAACCCGGGGACTGCGCCATGGAGAGATTAAGCCTTCCTCTGCAACAGTGTTGAGTTTTCTCTTCACAGTATTCTTTGAAGGGGCAAACTTAGCAGACTTATTTGAGTCTGCAATCCTCCTTCCTATCTCCTTGGCCTCATCAAACATTACTCGCTTCGCCTTCTGATCCTGCTTCGCCTTGTGCTCCTTCTCGAAACGATTAGCAAGTGTGACGCCCCCAAAATCAGACCGTGTACAGTAATCATACACACAGGGTACACGACTGAGATTAGGGTGCCACGATGATAATATCACAGCACAACACTAAACTCAAAAGGATAAACAAATATATTACAATAGAGGGGGTCACGCGGACCCGAATATATGAGTCATACAAGCCATAATATCTGAGTACAGACATAGTTAGTCAAGTTTTGCCTTAAGAAGGCTAGCACAAATCACATCAGAGATACAGAACGAAAAGGCGAGGCCTCCTGCCTGGGATCCACCGAGCTACTCCTGGTCAACGGGGAACTCGACGTCGTAGTAGGCGCCTCCGGAGTACTCCTGCTCCTGGGCTCCAACGTCGGCTGCAGCGGCCGATCAGGCAAAACAGTAAAGGAAATAAAGCAGGTGAGTATCTAGTATACCCGCGAGTCTTACGTCCGCTACTAAGCACTATGCATTGTATCAACGGAATGAAGAGGCTGTATATAGTGGACTGAAGACAGAAATCCAGAGCAAGGGTAAGAAGCTAGGCCTAACGAAGACTAGCATCTTCCGACGATGTCTTACAGCATGAGGTAAGAACCAGCCAACAGTTGATATAAAGCAGTAAAGTAACAATGAAGCAGAAGTTGCTGCAACATTGAATAATAATAAGTTGTAATAATTAACAATGCCTCCGAATTCACCTCCTCGACATCCCCGCGAGGAAGGGAACCCGGAACCATACAGTTTAATAATAGTTTCTAGTGGTAGGATCCAGCTTCAGCATAAAGCGTCCTGTTACCGTGGACACGGCTATCGATAGATCAATCTTCCCTGCAGGGGTGCACTTGTGTTACGCTACACGCACGGATCTCCAGGGTGGCGGGAACCTTGTTAGGGAACGCTCCACCGAGGCTATCCGACACTTCCTAGCCCATCTTTCAAACTCAACAGAGAGGTCATCCGCCGGTCTAAATCCTAAGTACGCCGGGCCTTGGACCCCAACCCAAACGTACTCCTGCACGGTGCGTGGCTGGCCGGTGAAGTTAAATCAAAGCAAATACAAATCACACTGCCGCGGCAAATAAGACAACACCACTTCCCGGCAATCAGCCCGCGGTACCGCTGACGTCTGAAGAGTCCTCGGACGACACTAAGAAGCAGAGGAGCCCATAACTCGTAGTTCCCACGGGTAGGTAGTGCGTACATGGCATATAGCCAACTCAAGACATTCACTGAACCATTTAGTATTTTAATTAACCTGCGTGACAACCGTTATCGTTGCCTCGACTTAACCGACCCGCGGACAACGACAGCAGCCAGGACCACCAGTACATCGGTGCCTGCCCCGTCGTCCCACCAAGTCACTGCGGTTACCAACGAGGTGAACCGTCTCCTTACCTTGTCTTGCGTGTGCTCCTGGAGGAGCTCGACTTTCGTGGTTTGGTAACTCTCGCGGCCAACGACCAGGGGCCAAGCACACCGGTACACTGGTCGTGCCCTCCCTGTCGTCCCGTCGCAATACCTCTCGCGGGCACCGTTGGGTCGCCCGACTTCTTACCTGAAGGACAACCGTTTTCAAGACCCTATGGCGGTAAGACAAAGTCAGCCTCGAGTGGAGTACAAGGATTACTCCTTGATAGCTCACACTTGAGGTGACTGGGCATAACCTAGATGGGGCCTGAGGCGGTGTCTGCATTGTACCGTACCTGTGCAGTTATAATAATTGTACCCGCGTTCACTCCCCTGAGTGATCATGGCCCTCTATCTAATCCTAGCTAACAATGCGCAGGGCTCACTGCTGAATAATGCATAATAATAATAATATGCAGCATAGGATAAAGGAAGGCACATCAAGGGGCGACAAAAAGCAGGCTATGCAGTTGAATAGGATTGTAAACGTAGCAGCAGCAGTAACAATGCCTAGTGCAAGAATTGTACGGAAAGATAGGCGATATCTGGGGAAGAGAATGGCTCTGCTTGCCTGCAAGCTCGACGGTAGTAGTAGGGTCGTCGACGACGTAGTCGTACTCAGCAGCGGTGTAGTCGACGGCAGCAGCAGGGTCTACCGGAGATTAAGGGGGAAGAAACAGTAAATACACAACAAGCATATACAAATAGATGCATGACATGACAGATGAAATGTTAACGGTATTCTAAAGCAGTGCAATGCAATACGCTCGGAGCGGGAATTCATCTGGGGATGAACTACCGGCTTCGGGTGATTACCGGACAGGGTGTCCGGAGGGGGAAGGATCAAGCCGGAGGTGTCGTGGGTACCGGAAAAACATAAGGGGGGTGTATCCGTGCTAGTTGACCTATTCCGAACAACATTCGTGTTCGGAATAAATTCATCCGGGCACTCTAACAGTACCGGACAATTTATCGGACAGACGGTCCGGAGGGGGAATGTTCGATGTTCGTTGTGTTAGAGGGGTGGGGTAGACATACGGATAGCGTATTCATATTCGTTATATTTTTCTGATCAATTTTCATGTATAAAGTTTTTGAATCTGAGTTGCGGTTTAAAAGTTATTGAATTTCAAAGTTTAAATCAAATTAAATGATTTTCTGAATTTCTTTTATTATTTATTAAACATTATCCAAAACATTATCCACAACATTATCCAGAACAGTGCTGACATGTGGGACCCACATGTCAGCCTCTGTTTATTAATAATTCAGTTTATTTAATTTAAATGCCCCTGGACCCACATGTCATACACTAATATAAACAAAAACATTTTTATTAAAAACTCTGACAAGGGGGGCCCAGGTGTCATACTCAGGGGGGGTTTATTTCACTGGTTTTATTTTAAATGGGGGGGGGGGGTTAAGGGCTAATCCTCTGGGTGGGACCCAGAGGTCAGTGGGCTGGGGGGCTATTAGGGGGGTTGCCCGTGGGTCAACTGCCCGTGTGCCCGCCGGCGTCGAGCCGAGGCACAGCGGCGGCCCAATCCGGCCAGCTCCGGCCAGTTCCGGCGATGGATCGAGGCGGGGAGGGGCGCATCTGAACGAGGGTGAGACGTTGCGCCCATTCCATCCATCGGCGCGAGCTAGGGGAGACCGTGGCGACGACGAGGTTCACCACGGCGGCGACCAGTGCACTGCCTAGGTGGGATCGACGCACTAGCGCGCTAAACGGAGCACGAAGAGGGGGAATCGATGGGGGGTGCTCACGGGGAGCGCAGGGGAGAGGTCTGGGCGGCCAGGGAGGTCGGAGGGCGGCGAATCGGAGACTTTTTCCCGGTGGACTCGAGGTTGAAGATGGTGACGATGCTCTCAATGCGAAGGCCCCCGACTCGATTGCCCGCAGGGGATGACGAAGAAGGCGATGGCGGTTCTGCTTGACACCACGGCTGGCCTGGTCTCGCTCAGTGGCCACGCGAGCTCGAAGGAGCGTCCATGGCGGTCTCGGTTGCGCTGCGAGAGAGGAGAGGGAGAGGCAGGGGAGGGGAATGGAGGGGGCTAGGGTTCCAGGGGGGGTTGCGGGACCTTATCCACATAGGCGTGGGGGGGAGCAGGTAGGGGCAGGTGGGGGTGTGGGCGCATGGCCACAGTGGCCATGGCCATGGCGTGTCCACGCCGGAGGGGGGGGGTACGGTAGCAGGTGGGAGGGAGAGAGAGGAGTGAGGGGTTGGGCTCGGGTGGGCCTCGCCCCAGGCGAGGGTTAGGTGTTTTTCCATTTTCTGGTTTTTTTTGTTTACTGTCCTTTTGTTTGTATTTCAATTTAGTGCCTTTTGCATTTTGTAAAATGGGTTAGGTGTCCCAATATTAGTATAACATTATATGTCAGTGCCACAAAAGTTTTTGCAGCAAAATAAAATCATTTGATATTTATTTTAAATATTAAATGCCCAAAGTAAGGGTTTTAACCTACTGTTTGAATTGTTTGGAATTTTCTGTAACTCAAAAAATTACCAAAGTTGGTCCAACATGATTATAATGATTTTAGGCAATTTACAAAAATAGTTCCATGATTTTTGGAACAACTTTATTTGAGCACTTGTTTATTATAATTCCATGGTAATTTAATAAACCCTAAGCTTCTGGTTTTATTCCTTAATATTAATAAATCATTTTAATTAAAATAACCAGTACCATAGTAACATGGCTTAATGATTGCTAGGCATCCCATCAATAGGTTTCATCATTGTGGTTTATCTAAGACTTCCACTTTATTTTAATTTATAAAACAATTTGATAACCCCACAACATTGGGTTCATAATTATCATTGACTTGTGATTATTCAAATGGCCAAGGGTGACTTGGTTTAACCATGATCATGTTGATTGACTGGCCTCCACAATTCTTGGAGAGAATTTATAATTTGAAAATTTTATCAGGGTGAGAATCTGACAAAGCTATGATCAAAGGTGATCATGGCTTGATCATCAACAGTAATGATCACAAACAGTGGAATCACTGTAGTGATTACTGTACTGGATCTGAGGGTGTTACAGCAAGCGCAATCGCTTTCTGCCTTTTCCTCTCGTTGTCGGCTGCAACCTGATCAGGCACCATCCAATCCTAAGTAACTGGTTCTGTGCCATCAACAGATTGCGACTGAGTTTCGCTAATTTCAGGTAGACCGGATGTCCCGTCCGTGACAACATCGGCTGTGAAATAACGGGTAATCAAATAGTTAACACCCCCACCACCTGACCCACCAGGACATAAAACTGTAGGTAGAAGAAAGTATGTGTGTGAGAGGAAAAACTAAACTAAATACAGCTCATATAAATTGGGCCACACATATATGAAAAAAAGGCAATGTACAAAAATGCAGTGCACTTTTACCAAAAAAAAATTAAGAGTTTTATGGTGACACAATAACTTGATGCAGTTCATTAGCATATAAAAAAAGAAAAAATGCAGTGCACTATTACAAGTATAGAAAATAAAAACATTAAAAACTTAATGCAGTTCATTCCAAGATAAGAAAATTAAAACAATTAACTAGCTGCAGTTCATATCAATTTCACAAACTTGTCTAAACATGTAGGTTTGTAAGTAAAATATATAATGCAGTGCACTATTGCATACCGAAAAACGATCTATTAACAAACAAAATATAAAAATGCAGAACACTTTGATATACAAGAGAAATAAAAATACATGCAGTTCTCCCATAACAAAAGGAAGGTGCTATAAGATTTTATCACTTCTTCCTGGTGAGCAAAAAGTTGACACGAGGTGCGATTTTCCTAACAACCTTATGGTGACAGGGGCAAGGAGGCATTGTAAATTACCAGATGGGGCGGTCGCGCTGATTGGTGAGACATCAATGGGTGATGAAGAACCTGTATTATCTACCAAAAAACAAAAAGATAAAAGAAACAGCCTGAAGCAGAGTGACAAAAAATGATAGAACAAAGGATATGAGAAAGCAGTTCACATACATTTTCCTCCAAACCTTGGACTTCTTCTAGTAGGATAAGCCATGCTATATCTGCAAACAAGAACAGATAATAATCAAACCCTAGAAAAGCTAACCTGAGCACATACAGATAAAAAACCTAGGTGGACATTGCTAGGATTTCAAGGACGCTAATACCACAACCTTCTCTTAAAAACAAACGCATGTTGCGATTCGATCCTGGAAAATGATAGTTAAAAAATCAAATGAAGCTGGTCGCTCCAAAAACTAACCCTAGAAACAAATCGGGGACGCCAATGACGATTTCCGGCGACGAAATCGACCGAGCGGAGAGAATAGCTATGGGGCCAATAGACGGTAGGGCCTAACCGTGGGACGCTGTGACGAGCGGCGGAACAGCAGGGCAACGGCGCAGCAGACGGCGGCGAACGGCGGCGGCTGCGGGCGTCGTCCTCTCCGCCGCGAGAACGAGCGGGGTTTTTTCCCTGCGGGGGGGCGAGGGGGAGAATGAGGACGGGACGGAGAGAAGCAGAGGAGGCAGGGGGTTAATGACTCCCTCCGGGCCCACGAGTCAGCGACGCGCGTTATACATAAATAAAAAATTCTACCTTATCGACCCACAAGTCTTATACATAAACCAACAACGGCTCGATCTATTTTTATGATGCAGTTCGGTTAAGAAAAGTGGGGCGGTTCGCCTGCAATCTCTTCAGTTGCTTCGTTAAGAGCCACCCCCGAAAAATACGGGGCCACGATCTCCAGACGCAATCGAAACGCCGCGCGCCCTGCTCCTCTATCCGCACGGTTCAAGAAAGCACTAAGGCCACGATCACCACGATCCCATCAGGCGCAAACCACGATCGCCCCCCTCCCCGTGCCGGTTGGAGAAGAAGAACGTGGGCTGGGCAGATGTTGCTGCCGCTTCCCTTTAAATTCCGCGCTCCCACACTTGATTGTTCACAAACTACTACGCTTCCCCCCCCCCACTGTTCCGCCTCTTTCCAGCCATGCCGTTCACCAAGATCTTCAAAGATGTCCAGGCGCACGACAAGACAGTGCTCATGGTGGTCTACACCAACGACGTGAGCACCATGGAGAGGTACATCGACGACTACAAGGAAGCTCTATAGGGCCGCCGCGAGAATATTGTCGGCATCGACGTCGAGTACACACCTGATAGGAGAAACGCCGCCCTGATTCAGCTCTCAATAGGCAAGGATCACGCAGTGTTTCTTTTCCAGGTATGCGCTACTATGGGCGAGAGATGTGTGGCCTTCGACAAGTTCCTCGCCAACTCAAAGTAAGCACTTCTTTTCTACTGGTGTAATACATAGTTGCAGGCCTGTGGATATCTCCTTGACATCTGTATGCAGTTCTGTTTGCCGTCTGTATGCAGTTCGCTAATGAATAACTTGTGGTCCACGTAGGTACGAGTTTGCTGGTTTCTGCATAGACCAGGACAAAGCAAATCTTTCACAGAGCAACCTGTATGTATCCAACTTCACCGACATTCAGGTGAACTGTAGGGTGCCTGAAGGAACGAAGGACCTGGACTCACTTGGCGATGTGTCAGCCGCCATCATCGATGACTACTACGCAGACATGAAGACCAAGATGACAAACGAAGATCACAACCAGTGGACTGACATTCTCACCAAAAAGCACATTGAGTATGCTGCGAAGGACGCCTACACTGCGTTCGAGATATGGAACCGCATCACAACAATGCAAAATGGCCTCACCCGCGCTATAAAGGAGCGGACCAGGAAGCGCCCGAGGGGATCCTGGGGTAAGGGGAGCGAAGGATCACCTTCCAACTCCGGCTGGGCCGAGTGGAACTGATGATGCAGTCCGTATGCTGGTAAACCAAAGGGTTCATGTCACGAGTGCTCGAGTTATTTCCTTCTGCATAGGTCAAGAAAAGTTTGCTTTCGTTGTAGTTTGCTTTGGAACAATATTTGCTTGTGTCGTTTAGGTTTGCTTGATGATGTACTTTGCTTGTTATGAGCACAGAAACCCCTTGGTTTGTATATATGAAAAATTTGCAGTTCTGAATGTGTTATCGAAGTGGTTCACATACAAAGGTTGATGCAGTCCTCTTTTATTAGAACTGTAGTTTCGTGTGTGGTCTGCTTGGAAAAATGAAGCTATGTGGGTGCTTCCAGTCTGTATATCTCTTCAACTGCTGTTCACTTCTACTCTTGTTCACTTCTACTCTAGTCTACTATCTTATACATAAAAACTCTCTTTGAAAGCAGTTCTCTTATAAATCTTGTCGAAAAAGAAGGTAACATATCAAGCAGAAAACGCATGCCATTCTCAGCAGAAAGTGGACAATATTAATATAATGTTTCACTGCCTTTTTAAACAAAAAAAGGACACAAAAAGATTGTTCGCCATTCAAACTTACATGATAACACACTGTTTAAAAATATATAAAACTAGATGCCACATAGTATGGCACATTATTACAACGAAATTGTTTTCATGCAGCTGCTAAAATAAAACAGAACTGATCTAAAGAAAATTTAACTTAATTTCCAAACAATTTGCATCCTATAAAACATAGCTATGACAACATCCCCAGCCTGAAGACCAGATTCCTCCACCAATTCCTTCCAGCCATCTTTGAGAACCAAACAATCATCAGAGCCGACAGAGTACATGACGTCGACATTATGATACCCATTCTTGCTAAAAAGACCAGATTAACACAACTTTCTGTAACCCTGACTAGACCAGAAGGAAATTTCTGCAAAACAACAAAAAAAATTATAAATAGAGTATAACACAGGAAAATATTCAACAGCTGATGTTGTTTACAATCTTCATAATAAAACTCTATATAAAAGCAGTTCACTGAAATTAACAAATATTAAAAAAATGCTTCTTCACAAACTAAATTCTGCTGAAAGATATATATGAAAGCAGTTCACTAGTGCTGCTGAGAAAAATGTTTCTTCAAGAATATAAATAGAGTGTAAGAAAAGGAAAATATTCAACATCTGCTGTTGTTTACAATCTTCATAATAAAACCCTGTATATGAAAGCAGTTCACTTAAACTAACAAAAAAATATTGAAAATGCTTCTTCAGAAACTAAATTTTGTTGCAATCTTCATAATATAAAGATCTATATGAAAGAAGTTCACTACTGCTGCTGCAAAAATATGTTTCTTTAGAAACTAATACTACTACATTAATCAGATGGGTTTGAACTGCACACAAACAGAAAAGACAAAAATATATCAGAAATACGATGAATCTATGGGAAAGCAGTTCACTAGTGCAACTGAAAACAAATGTTTCTACAGAAAATTGAATCCTGCTACAAATATTAAGCTACAGATAAATACACACAACAAAACAAAGTAAAAAAAGATATGAGTAACAAATACATACCCATGAATCATTGACATCAACGTGGGTCATTTGGTGGACGAAGGGAGCTCTGAATCTAATAAATGGAGAGTACATAAGGGAACAGAGAGCGTTGTGCCGCTGCTTGTGATTCAGAGCCAAACCTTCAGAGAACACGCAAGTCTCCAGCATGGGCTCCATCCTTGGCAAGAAGCCGCACGAGCAATCCATTTTGCTAGGGGGAAAGGATATGGTTGTTGGGAAGAACACGGATCTGATGGGAACAAGAGGGTGGGGTGGGGGGAGGGGAGGGGACTATCTGCTGGCCGCCGCGGATAAGATATGACGGGTGGCAATGGACCCATACGTATATATACACAACTGACGCCAAGAAAAAAAAAGATGCAAAATCAAAAACTAATACAGTTCGGAGATATAGTCAGATGCAGTGCTGCACAGTGATCAAATGCAGCTCGTATGGCAAATAATTGAAGCTGGTTGTGCGTGCCCAGTAAAAAAAGATTGATAACTAACAACTCGATATGCCTAGTTCCTCTTCGCAATTCGGGCAACAAAAATGCCAACATTAGAAATGCACTGCATCACAACAAGAAATCGCACGTCAAAGTCGAACACAACGCGCGACCGAGAGGCAGAGTTCTTCGCCCACGTGCAAAAATTCGCAAAATTAACCAACAAATTGAACGAATTAGCAACTCAATTCTTCGTGGATTAACACAAACGGATTCGCGATCTTACAAATAGAATGAATTTGCGACGTAATTGAGCGTGATCCCCGCGAAAACGATGGCAGGGCACTACTCGAGACGAAGAACCGAGACAATTCCGCTACCTACATCGATTCTGGTGATTCTTTCGTGAAATTTCGTGTTTTAGCACACAATACATCATCGCGGATCATCATGGGCGCAAAATCAACTAACGAAAGAATCAAAACTAGTCGGAAACGCTACACCATTGATGCAATTCTCCATTACCTCGAATGCGGTTCGTAACGGTATACAGAAGCAGTGCGCATAGCTTTCTGTTGCAGTTCGGAAGTGTTGGCAGAATAGTTATTCTGCTAATATTAGCAGAATAGTCCGGCTATATATACCGTTACGAACACCCCTTAAGACCTTATTCTAACAACAGTAATCCTTATTCTGCCAACACCCCCGTTGACCTGCCTTCAAGCGGAGCGCCCAGAAGACGGACTCCCCCACATCTTCGTGCCCAATTCCCCTCCCCTCCCACATTCTTCTACCTCTGCCGCCTCCTTCCACCTCCCACCGTCCCTGCCTTCTCCGACACGGTGCGACCGCCCCCTCCCACGCCGCCAGGGATTCCCCCGCCCTGCCCGACGCGGATCCAGCCGCACCTCCCCAGCCACGGCGGTCTCCCTTCCCGCCCCGCCATCTCCGACAGCCGTGGGTGGCATCCTCGCTCCGCCCGGTGCGGATCCAGCCGCCGGGCGAGGTGTCGCGGTGACGGGCTTCGTCCTCCCATCGCTCCGAAGGCGACGCCCGTCCATGGATCCTAGCGGCGTCGGATCCGCCGCTCACTGCTCCCCTCCTCCCCCTGTCACATCCTTGATTCCGCGGCCGCGGCGGCCGAACATATTCATGGAGAGAATAGCCTGTGGCCAACAGCTCGCATCACTTTGGCCCCATGTTCACGCCGCCATCAACCACCTGCGGCCATGTTGTCCTAGGACGACTTGTTGCTCAGACGCATGTCCATGGTGGAAAATTCCGCTCCTTTTCCTGCTGAATTCGAAAGGGGATCGTTTGAGGAGGATTGAATTTTGGTTTTTGGGGTGAATTAATTCAAGGGTTCCTTTCTGGGTTGGTGTTTGGGGGCGGGCAGAGTGATTATCTGAATCTATTTTTTTGCGTTAGGAACAGAGGATCCATCGCTCAAGCATGGAGCCTTTAGCGCAGGGAGAGCCTTCTACTTCTGCCTCGGTACGTATGCGTGTTCATCTCTCCCATTTTCTCTTGTAGCTGTTACTACCACCCTTCTGATTCCTTGAAGATTTTGATCTTTATAAATTAACTGGGTGCATTAGGAATTTACTAGTGCAGTTTTTTCTGTCATGGTAAGGAGTGAAGCACGTAGCAGTCGTAGTTGTCTACTTATCTTTTTTGTTGCCGGCCATAATAAACTTGAAATTTCAACCATTCCTACTGATGCCATTCTTCATATACATTTTCTAGTTTAAGTGGGAAGGAAGGAACATTTTAGTTCTATCAACTTTATCACTTTACACAACATTTATATTTGCCTGATAATATCAATCTCTAATAATATAAGCATGTCATTCGGTAGGTGGAAGGAATGGAGTTCACGTGGGGAGTTGCCATTCCTTTTCACAAGGAAATTGGTCTGCTACTCATGTAAAAAATTTATTCAACTCAAATGATTCACCTCGCCGCCGTGTCGTGGTTGTCCTTGTCGCCGCTAAGGTTCAGGCTCGAGGAGGGAAGATAGCCAGTCACGGAGCTATGTCTGCTGCCGGATACGACACTCTTGTTCACCGCGATCCAGTGTTGTTCGGCGATCTCCTTCGACCCGTAGAACACCAAGACGCGCACTCGGTTCAGTACACTTGGTGCATGGCATAATTAGCTCGCGACTGCGACTTCAATGGCAAAGCCGTGCAGTTTTACTTGTAGAAAAAGGTACCGCAGTCCGCTTTTTAATGTGTGTATTGAGTATGCTTTGGACTGTTGAAGTTCACCCGCCTCAACCAAAAAAATAAGTTATTTTTAGAAGTTTATTTATGTATATTCAAATGATTTTGTTTTATGTATTATGTTCATTTCAATTGTTAAAAGAAAATTGTGAATGCGGTTCGTTACGAATTCTTAGAGAAAATTGTTAATAAAAACGTAGTTCATTTTAGTAAGTCTGGTTGTTATTTTGTAAAAGAAAAAAATGCAGTACACTAATATCATCCTATCTAGTCCAGAGTACATGGGCTGATGTAGGACAAAACATGCAGCTCACTTCATCATCAAAATAGTTTGATTTTTGGCCATTCTTGCAGTTAACTTGTTAATTTTTAAAATTGTAGACTATTGAGTTCTAGTCTGGTGATGTGCCAAACTACACCTACTTTTGATGGGTCATTATATTTCTACTTGCACAAGGTTTAATGCAAACTAGGCTGGGCCATGAGTACATCATGACTTTGATGGAAGAGGAAGTACGTCGGCTGTTTTTGTTAATAGATAATTTGGATTTGCAACTTAATATTCCTTTGTGTTTATATGCTTATCTATTTTCATCTTCTTGCCTTCAGTTCCATACCTGCACGGCAGCCATTTCACCCTTCAGTAAGTAGGGTCTTTTCTATGTGACATGCAAGTGTAATCCATTGAAGTATTTCCTTTGATCTGATGCATGTATGGTCTGCTTGCCTTTAGGTTAAAAAATGATGAAGATAAGGTTCGATATTAACTAGAGTGTAATATTGCTGAATTATCCTACTCTCGAGCTTGTGAGTGTCAAAACATCAAATATAAAAATTATGTATACATTTGACTCGACGTTCAGTCTAGATGTACTTTTGAAATAAACTTTGGCGATTCACTTTGTAGAAATATAATAAAAAGGAAATTTATTTCCTTTTAAACATAGTGCACTGCACGAATATTAAAACATAATGATGCAGTTTACTATTGCAGGTGGAGGGTCATGGATTTCATGTCCGTTCAATGGCGTGAGGGTGACTGCGAACTACTCGGGTGCGTGCGAGACGGCGCGCTGCTCGTGTGCGCGAGAGTCGGAGCGACGCCGGCATGACATGCCATTGTGCGGCGCAATAGGCGGCGACGGGTGCGTCAGAACAAGAGATGGCGGATTTTATGGAGTACCGGGCAGTGCACATCCTCACCATGCGCATCCCGTGCTGACATGAATGACACTACTGGCGCAGTGCACAATCGTCAAAACACACTGTTGCATGTCCACTTATTTTTTTGGTCTCATGTGTTTGCATTGCAGTGCGTCTTCACCCTGTTCCATGGCAGTGCGCTTTCTCAGATGCATTTTACATTTTCTGTGTGTTCTTTTTAGTTTTGCAGTGCACGGTAGTGTAGTTTAATTACGGGTGTGCTCCAATGCAAATATGGTTTGCTGATTGAGAATCCAGTTCAGTGTGGTTCACTGTTTTTAGTTCTTGTGGTTCGATCTATTGTTGATTGCAATATGTGAATGGTTTTATGTACTTTGATTGCAATATTTTGGTCTAGTAAGAACCATCTAGATGCAGTTCTCACAACCATGAGGTTGCAAAAAAAATCTACTGCAGTTCACTATGAGGGGGCAAGAAACATAAAAAATAAAAGATGGGCATGTTGTTCGCCCCCTAGTGGTGTTGTATTATATAGTTGAATGCTTATGTACTAGGTGACAGAATAAATAATGCAGTTCCTTTCCTGTTTTATGTATTGCGGTTATATGTTTAAAGCAGTGCGATCGCGTGATGCAATTTGACTATAGTTCATTGTATATATGTGGTGTAATTTTTTTGAAAAAAATGCAGTTCACTCGCCTCGTCCTTGCGGTGCACGCTCGTTCAAAAAAATATGTTGAAAGTTTAAAAAATAAGTGCAGTTCTCTCTGTCGACAAATGCACCCGGTCTCTAAAGGATGTAGTTCGCTTCCCTGATTTCGGATCCGCGAAAAACACGTGCAATTCTGTTTGGCGATAATGCAGTGCGCCTGCACCGTGGGATGCGGTTCCCCGGCGAATGCAGTTCACTTGATCGATTTCGGGTGCCTGTGCGCTCTGTTTGGTGATAATGCAGTGCGCTTGACTGTCGGATGCAAACCAATGCAGTTTACTCGCCGATTTTTTGTTCCGCGAAAAAAGTGAGTCCGCGTTTTAGTAGAATCAACGCTACTTTTAAACCATAAGGAGTTAGAGAGAAAGTTATACATGAAAATGGAGCGCCTCGACGAGAGCTATCCAACCGTGTATCAACTGCATCGATCGGACGAACGAATCGAAATTTTTTACGCAACAACTCCCGCTGTCCATAAGAGGGCAGCGCCACCAATTTCTAAATTCGTTCAAAACTGTGAAGAATCTCGAAAAGTGTTCAACATGTCAAAGATGCTCCTACTCCATATGAATCCAACGGTGTATCATACGCATCGTTTCGACAAACGGTTAAAAACTTTAACTCTCTACGAGATCCGAAAACCAAAAACAGAGTGGCAGCGCTTTTTTCAATTTGAAATTCCTCTCAAACCGTGAGGAATTAGACAAAGTGTTCTTCATATGGATGGAGCGCCTAATTGATATCTTTCCAATGGTGTATCATACGCATCATTCCGACAAACGTTTGAAAATAAATCGCGAAAATAATCCCTCTGTGAAAGTGGGCCGCCGCACCATTTTCGAAACTGCTATTAATCCGTGTGCAATTAGAAGAAGTGTTCAACATACAGAAGATGCTCCATTTCAATACAAATCCAATGGTTTATCATACACTCAATTTCGACAAACGGTTAAAAAGTTATGGCGAAAACGGTGCATGCGGTTCTGTTTTACCCGAGCTGCAGTGCTCCGAATTCAGCAGTGTGGTTCTCTTTGCGATAAGATGTAGGACTGAGCTATTCTTTGCAATAAGAATAGTTATTCTGACAACGATATCAGAATAGACCGGCTGTATATATATAGGACTGAGCTATTCTATTACCTGTAATAGAATATTATTCTATTACGCTCGGCCCTATAAGGACACGATCGGTGATTCGGCCAAATAGCAATCTAAACAAAAAAAATGTCGTTCTGGGTGATCCCCACCTCCCCCACCCCCCGCGCGGATGCTGCCACCACATCCCGACGAGGGTGCTGCCCCAACTCCCGCCGAGGTCGCCGTTTCTACATCCCGACGAGGGTATCGCCGCCACCTGCTGCCGCGGATGCCGCCGCCTCCTGTCGTGGACTCCGCCGCCACCACCTTCCGTCGGGATCGCAGCCACCACTGCGCACCGCAGAAGCGGCCACCACCTCTAGCCGCGGCACCGCCCCGCCTCTCACGGCGGCCTCTAGAAGCACCTCCTATACCGCCACCACCTCCAACATGGTCACCGCCGCGGCCACCATGCTGCCTTCCACCGGGGGGACCTCCATCCCTCCTGCCGCGGTCACCTCCAGCCCGTCGGCGGCGTCGAACCGATGACGCTCCCCTCCTCCTCCACCTGCCCCCGTCCACCCTTCCCCAGAGCTCCTTGATACAGAGTGGCCACTCTCCTCGTTGGTTACCCCAAGTGGAAGGTGAGATGTAGTGTAGCAGCAAGTTTCCCTTAGCAAAGATGCTAAGGTTGAGTATCAAACCAGTAGGACTCCAAGAGATACAAGTAGGTGTCACGGCGCTTGACGTGGACCTGCACACAGATACAAATAACTTGCTCCCAACGAGTACAGAGGAGTTGTCAATTACTCCGGCCTTGCTGTTTACAAAGGATCAACGCAAGAGATAAAAGTGGAACTGAAAGTAAACTAAGGGTGTAAACAATGATGTGAAGATGGACCGGGGTGCCGTGATTTTCACTAGTGATGTCTCTCTCCCAAAAGACGATAAAAGTGCTAGCGAGGTAAACAAATCACAGCTGGGCAATTGACAGAATTATGAAGGCACCGCAATGCTAACTATGCTGCAAAGAAAGGAAGGGCTCAAAAGCAATGGGCAGTACGCCAAGGTAAGTAGACCGAAATCAAACTGCATCTACTACGAATCATCCACCTTGATATATCTATCCAGAACATCTCGCTGGTATTAAGTTGCGAATCCCACCCAAAGTGTAAACTCAAAGCAACAGACAACTGCATTAAAAGAACTTTGCGTAAAGTAAACAATCCTTGCACCCGCGGGTACAAGCACCGTTGTTTTATCCTTGGTGGCAACAGCACATCCCCTAGTCTCATGTTTCTGTCACTCAAGCTAGACATCAGGGGGATGAACCCACAATCAAGGATAACACTCCCTCTGGGAGTTGCAAGCAAACTACTTGGCCAAAGCAAAATACTACAACGGAGAACATGCAAGAATTTACTCAAGAACAAAATATAAAAGAGAAGAACCAAATATATTACTCATCACAATCTGAACATAGTCTCATAATCCATCAGATCCCAGAAAACTTAGCATAGCAACAGCAGAAATTAGAAAAGTGCCTCGATCATGTGAGGCAGCTCACGAGGTCTCGAAAGTGGAAGCACAAAGAGGGGAGAGTTACATCACATAGCTACTGGTCACGGACCCATGGTCCAAGGGGGACTACTCACGGCACATCCGGGAGGCGTCCATGGCTATGGATGGTCTCCCGAAGGGGGTTCCTCCTCCCGGCAGGGTGCCGGGGCAGCTTCTCCAGGCAGCCCCGATCTTGAAACGGCGATGGTGGTACAGAGGCGAGTTCGCGGAAAAGAGATCGATATTAGGGGTTTCCACCCCGAGGGCTAAATATAGGCGAAGGGGGGTGTCGAGGGGACCCACCAGGCAGCCAGGAGGCCTCCTGGTGCGGCCTAGGGTGGGGCCGCGCCAGGGACCCTCCTGGTCTGCTGGTGGTGGCCCCCCTCCGCTACCTTGGTGATTCCGGAAGCTTCCGGGTCGTTGATTTTTTATCTGGTTTTTCCGGATTTTTGGGAGCAATTTTAATTGGCGGAAAACCTGAAATACAAAAACAGCAAAAAACAGCAACTGGCATCTGGATGCACTGGGTTAATAGATTAGTCCAAATATGCTCAAAAGTGTATGAAATTTCGAGCAAATCATGGCAAAGTCACAAAAAACATGCATGGAGCAAGCAGAAATTATAGATACGTTTGGGACGTATCAACATCCCCAAGCTTAATTCCTGCTCGTCCTCGAGTAGGTAAATGATAACAAGCATAATTTCTGTGGTGACATGCCACATAACCATATAAGTACTTTTAAGTAAAGCAATCAAAGCATGCAATTCAATTCAAGTCTTAACAAGCAAGAGTCTATATTAGCATTGACACAAGCAACAAAAGAACAAAAGGTGCAAGATCTCTCGCTGTCCGTGACTCGAATGTCTCCAGATGGTGTTTGCGTGCAAGCAGGGGACTGGGAACAAGAGAGAAAAAAGGTTGTTGAGAACAACTATCTAGTAAAATTTCACACTTGGTCTCCTTTAGATTCTTATCTTGACTCGTCCCCAGACCACTAGCCAGGTACAAGTCAAACTGATCCACTCCCTTTCGATATTTTGAGCACTCATGCAATGTGATAGAGGCGGGGTGTCCCGATCTTTCAATGAGATGATAACTACGATTTGATGGAGTCGACTTTGACGATCCGACTACAAACGTGCAACGACGTTGCGCCTTAGCAATCGCTAAACCAATCTCCTGAAGGTTATTGACCACGCCGGAGCACGATCAACCTGACCACGAAGGTCTAGTGCCTGCAAGCAATCGAAGAACAAGCAAGAACTATGATAAAGCAATCTGAATATTGCGAATATGTAGATGAAGTATGAATAAAGTTGGGATTCCGAAAGCGGTCTTGATCTGGTCGTTGGACACAAACCGAGTACACGAAGATGCAGCAATTAGCTAAGCAGTCTTTTTAACTAAAAGAAATCCAAAGAAAACCCTAGGGGTTGATCTACTTATATAGGACTAAAGGGTGGAGGCCAAGGGGGTGGAAGTACGTCCCAAGGAGTCCTAAAACTAAACCTAGGTCGTACAAGGCACTTGGGCCCATGTGGAGGTGATGCAACACCTATTGAGTTGGACTTTGATTCGGATTCTACTGCTGGGTCACACCGTTTTCGCAATATCTCCACGCTCCGAAGGAATTTGAAGGTGAAACCAATTGCGTTGGAAACTAGACGAGATAAGCTATCACCAGAAAAAAGAATCACCCAATTTGGAGTTCGTATGTAGAAAGGGCGGCTGTTTGAAGTTGGGTATATCTCTGTAGTCCGAATCTGAGTCCATGACGTGAAATACTTGGTCTCTATCTTCTCTTGGGCCAAAAGTGACGTGAAATAACTTCTTGTACAGCACACAATCATGCCCCTTTGTATTGACTTCATTTCCTGATCAAATATAAAGGAATTAATGGTCATATCCATGATAATTATGTCCTCATCATCTTCATGCTTGAACATGCTCCAATGCTCATCCTTATTGTCCATGCTAGGTCCTTCATTTGTCAGCAACAGAAATATATCGACGTTAGGCAGCATCATATTCACATGAACATTAGAAACATTACCAAGAAGCGAAAGTACCTGATAATTTAATTGGTGTGCACGATCTCTAGGAATTGGTCCAGTAGGTATATTAGCAGGGGTTGTGGCTGTAACTATGGTAGTCATGTCCTCATCATCCTCCCCTTCTTGAAAATAAAGCTGTCCTCGGCGTTTCTTAATCTGAAATGTGGCTAACAAAAGAGACAAGGTGTAGATGTTGTATATATATATGTCATCAATTCTTAGTTCCCTTAGTTTTTGGACATGTAACACATGTATATATGAGTAACTTTTGAATGTCTTGAAATATAAAGATATATGATCATCACAATACATAAACGACATGAAAGTATTGCAACTCAGTTTGCATATATAAGTGAAGCTCTTATTCATATCTAAAGATGTACAATGCTCATCATTAAACCATCCCAATACCGGTGAAGAAACTTTAATGTTTTTCGAAGGACATGCTACAACAGGCTTAACTAAGTAGTCATGCAACTAGTCATTCGACGCAGAATCATCACCAAGATTAAAGGTCATATCAAAATGATTAAGCATTGGCAGTTTCATAATAGTAACATGATTATCCAAAATAGATGGTGTGGTCAAATCAGTAGGTAACTCAACGCATGATGTATTCAAGTCTATTAGGCAAGCAACATCTTCATGTGAAGTTATGACATTCTCGAAAATTGGTTGTGTGATGAAACTACTGGATAGCTCAACACATGTTGCTTTTAAATCAGCAAGGTTCTCATGTGGAGGGGAAAGATCCATACCTTTGTCATTACCTTTTTGTGATGATAGATCAGATATTGGAGGAGTGCTTACGACAATTGATGTGGTTATGGTAGTGCTCATAGTGGTTGAAGGAACAACCTTCTCAACTTGTGGTATTTGCACATTCCGCTTGTTCGTCTTCTGGGCAACACGTCTGTCGATTTCCTGTTCAGCTTTACAAGAAAGACGAAACAAACGATCCATAGGATAACACTTTTCATGAATTAGGATATCCTGAATGTCACGGTTTAAACCTTCCCAAAATATGTCCATGAAATATTCTTCACTTTCCTCTAAAAGAGAATGCAAGAATGTAGTTTCTAAAGCATCATAATATTCTGAAACAGTTTTAGTACCTTGTTTTAAATTTTTTAATTTCCTAACCTTGTCACAAGTATAATAAGAGGGAACGAATCTATATCGCATAGCAAGTTTGAGATCATTCCAAGTATTAGGTATATAATCAGGATATAAACTACAATATTCATTCCACCAAATAGAAGCAAAATCTTTGAAAGCACTAATTGCAGTTTTTACTTTCTTATGCTCAAGAAAATTATGGGAAACAAATATATCATTTATTTCAAACTCCCACTCAATGTATAAATCAGGTCTTAGACGTCCATGAAAGTGTGGTATAGAAACAATAAACTGATCATGTGCATGCTTATGTGTGTTTACCTTTTGCAGTGACTGTTGTGTAGTTGTAGGTGGTGGAAAATCTCCAACTATAGTTGCCGCCCAAGAAGATCTAACTCCAGAACTTGCCATGATTAGTAGAAAACAAGAAACAAATCACAAGTATATGTCCCTATGAACTACTAGGATGTGGTGGTAAAACGCTCACAGGATAGCAAATATCAATGTCTTACTAGTTCTTACCATGCAGCAGGTGGTGATCGGCAACCAACGGTGTCAAAGGACTCCAAAGATTAAGTAGAGCGATTGCCAGGTGAACGCACGTATACACGATGTAGAAATATGTGGAGCTTGGAAGGCTTTAATATGGTGGCAAAAATATCAGCAATAATCAATTCAGAGATGCAAAATTGAATTAACGCTCAACGACGATACTGTGCTGGTCCTAGTCTAGACCGGACTAGAGACGCGAGCCTAGAACACTAATGTGGTCACGGCGTAGCACAACTAGCAGCAATGAATGATATGAAGTAGCTCTGAATAGCAAGATATAAGTGAAGATCATCAACAGAGCAAAGATAATGGTGAAAATAGGCTCCAAATCAAGATACACCAATATTCTCGCTACAAGTTTCCTCTGAAATATATTTGCTAATTTATTGATATTTTCCTCCAATAGGGAACTGACTTAAGCTTTCCGACGCAATAAGAATCACTCAATTTAGAGTTCGGATGAGGTGTCAAAAAAATTGAGAATCAGCCCGAAATCTGACAAAAACTGTGTTCGGAAACTTTAGAGGTCAAAAAGTCCGTCTTAGAAGTCAATCTGGAGTTTCAAATAACACACTAGCTCCAGAACTATTTCGAAGCGGCTCGAAAATATCTTTAATTTGAGTACTCGTGGAGCCAAAACGGACTTCGGATGACAAAGTTATGCCCGTTTTAGTGGACACTGCTCAAAACTGATTCCGACGAGATTTCAAATACGAGTTCAACTAGAGATAGATCCGAAATTTTTCTTCTTTTTTATCTTTTTTCCTTTTTTCTTTCTTTTTTTCCTTTTTCCTTTTTTCTCTCTTTTTTCAACTCTTTTTCTCTCTTTTTCTATGGTGGATGGTAGAAGTAGGCAGCGGATGGGATGATGGTGTAGCGGCGGCGGTGACTAACGTGAACAGAACTCGAAACTCTAAAGGACTAGATACTAAGACCAGCAACTGAACACGACGATGCAACCGATAATTCAATAAAGCAAAGCACCGAAAAGAAAATTGCGAAGTCTCAAATTGGTTTGGATATGATGATCTAATCCTATTTTATGGCTTTTTGTGTGGATGATAGGTGATAAAAAAACAGATCTAATATATGAATGTGGAATTCTCACCGAGCAACCTGAAAACTGATACCACTTGATAGAGGCGGGGTGTCCCGATCTTTCAATGAGATGATAACTACGATTTGATTGAGTCGACTTTGACGATCCGACTACAAACGTGCAACGACGTTGCGCCTTAGCAATCGCTAAACCAATGTCCTGAAGGTTATTGACCACGCCGGAGCACGATCAACCTGACCACGAAGGTCTAGTGCCTGCAAGCAATCGAAGAACAAGCAGGAACTATGATAAAGCAATCTGAATATTGCGAATATGTAGATGAAGTATGAATAAAGTTGGGATTCCGAAAGCGGTCTTGATCTGGTCGTTGGACACAAACCGAGTACACGAAGATGCAGCAATTAGCTAAGCAGTCTTTTTAACTAAAAGAAATCCAAAGAAAACCCTAGGGGTTGATCTACTTATATAGGACTAAAGGGTGGAGGCCAAGGGGGTGGAAGTACGTCCCAAGGAGTCCTAAAACTAAACCTAGGTCGTACAAGGCACTTGGGCCCATGTGGAGGTGATGCAACACCTATTGAGTTGGACTTTGATTCGGATTCTACTGCTGGGTCGCACCGTTTTCGCAATATCTCCACGCTCCGAAGGAATTTGAAGGTGAAACCAATTGCGTTGGAAACTAGACGAGATAAGCTATCACCAGAAAAAAGAATCACCCAATTTGGAGTTCGTATGTAGAAACGGCGGCTGTTTGAAGTTGGGTATATCTCTGCAGTCCGAATCTGAGTCCATGACGTGAAAGACTTGGTCTCTATCTTCTCTTGGGCCAAAAGTGACGTGAAATAACTTCTTGTACAGCACACAATCATGCCCCGTTGTATTGACTTCATTTCTTGATCAAATATAGAGGAATTAATGGTCATATCCATGATAATTATGTCCTCATCATCTTCATGCTTGAACATGCTCCAATGCTCATCCTTCTTGTCCATGCTAGGTCCTTCATTTGTCAGCAACAGAAATATATCGACGTTAGGCAGCATCATATTCACATGAACATTAGAAACATTACCAAGAAGTGAAAGTACCTGATAATTTAATTGGTGTGCACGATCTCTAGTAATTGGTCCAGTAGGTATATTAGCAGGGGTTGTGGCTGTAACTATGGTAGTCATGTCCTCATCATCCTCCCCTTCTTGAAAATAAAGCCGTCCCCGGCGTTTCTTAATCTGAAATGTGGCGAACAAAAGAGACAAGGTGTACCCTGAGTTCAGGTGAGGCTAACCCCGACCTTGGCCATATGGAAGAGTCCGATCCGAGAGCGTGGACAACTTTTGGATTGGCTGTCGACTCCCTGGGGGCCACCCGGATTTGTGCGTTGTTAGTTAGAGGGACCTGTCGTTGCGGATCTCTCGGAACTAAATCATAAAATGCTTTCCTGTGCTGGGTAGCAACTGAGAGAGATGGGCGCGCGTGCGTAGCCTTGTAATGGGCAGTTGGTACACCCCTGCAGGGTTAAATCTTTTCGAGAAGCCGTGTCCACGGTTATGGACGACTTGAGACCTACTCCTTGTTCATAGACAACTACAACTGAGATAATCTTAATAACTTAATCAATGTGTGTGTGCCTTGACTGCTTCTTCTTCATCGGGATGCGAAGGGGAGGAAAAGGGTAGGATAGGTGTTATGTTTGCGTAAGTAGCTGATAGCAAGACTTGTTGGAGGAGATTCCTCATCGAGCCTGGTTCTCATCTTACTCTAAATAGATCGTTAGCCACATATTATATTGCTAGTGCGGCTGCAACCTCAACCACTACCCCCATCTTACCGTGAGAAGTTAGTTACAAGACTTGTTGATATAGCTCACCCTTTCTTTTCTCTTTTACGCACGTTATGCGAACGATCTTGGACTTTAGAGCAGCTCGACGACCCTTCTTCCGCACGCCTTCGCGGATACTCGACGAAGACTAGTTAGGCGGATCCCGGCGGAGAGTCTGGACCCGTGTGGTTACGGGAATGCTGTGTTTGACCTTTGCCACTAGGCATTCGATTGTAGTCTGTACTCAGACATATCTTCCGCTGATGTATTGTATTAAGGCAGCTGTATGCCGAATATATGAGATGTTGTGATATCATGTTGGAAATCTGGGGCATATGGCATTGTCATATGTCACGGTGGGACCGATATGCGCTTCGTCCCTGGATCTGGATGGAAACATCTAGATCTGGAACAGTACCGCATATCGGGCCTTACAACTTGGTATCAGAGCCTTACCGACCGTAGGATCCCTTCTCTGGCCGAAGTCGAGTCTAGACCAAAACTATTTTGTAGTTACTAAGTTAGTTATCGGAGAGTAGGAATATTTTTACTCCTTACCCTTGCTCTGGTCAGGACAAGTGTCGCAAGTGTTTTAATTCTCGCCTTAACCCCTTCAAACTCTAGGATCTCAAGTGTGTGGAGTATCCAAACCGTTACAGTGCCTTGCTTACAACGTATTGTCTCGATTCCGATCTCGGTATTGGGAATTCCTGTAGTAACTTTAGCTTCTCCGACTCCGGATAACATTTTGGTTGTTTGTTGACTTCATTCATCGTGCCTAGTATTCTCACGATTTGAGTGAGAATGCTTACTTTGATCATCAATTCGTACTAACGCTCTTCCTATTGACACCTGATGGTCTCGTTCTCCGACGTCGCCGTCTCTCTGTGGAAAGTTTCTCGACGGAAGATCTTCGTTCGACATGGAGCAGAGCCCCTTGTTGGTGGTGTTGAAGAATGTCGACTCTTTTTTCTCTCCCCTCCTCTCCCCCGGATCGTCCAGAATCTCGGGACGAGATCCCTTGTTGGTGGTGTTGTATTGTAACAGCCCGAGATTTTCACCCAAATTAATATTTTTTTTGCTTTATTTTGTTGATTGCTAGAATTTTTTGCAGTATTTGCTTCGCCGAATTATTAATCAGTGAATATTCTCCACCCTCTTTCTCATACCGGCATGCGTGACACAAACTTTTTCCCAAATGGCACACGACCTTTGCGATACCGGGTTCACCCGAGCACCGTCGCAACTTCCGGCACAAGACCAGCCATCGCCATCGGAACGTAAAAACCCCATTTAATAATTAAATAGATGATTTTATTGGGCACCGGCAAATGTTCTTAGAACGGTAACGAAGTGAGGTAGGACTGACGGGTTCGACGCGTTGAGCGTGTGGTTCGAGATTTCGTCCGAATCGGAGGTCGTATGGACTCCCGGTGGTCAAAAAGTTGATCACCGGACGCGAGAGAGAAAACCCGAGGGTGTTTGCGTAAACCTGCCATCCAGGCCAGCCTATATAAAGACCAGATCTCTCCCTAGCCCTTCTAGGGTTTCCCACTTGTAAAAATTGCAGCCACCCCCCTGGAAAATTCCAGATCTGCCCAAATAGCCCCACAATTTCGAAACCCTAGCTCCAGCAGATCCCAGCCCTCAGATCTAGGCAACCAGTGGCACAGATGAAGGCCACGTCACCTCTTCCCCACCTCCACAGCAGCCTCCACCACGCCCGGGCCGATTTGGGCCGCGTTGCCGCCGCCACTCCCGTGGAGAGCCGTCACCGCCCGAACACTCTGCGCCGCCGCCGTCCGCGGCCTCCCTCTCCTCCCCACACCTCCTTCCTCCTCCCTCTCATCCTGCCTCGTCTTCTCTCTCTGCCGTAGGTCACCGGCACTACGGGAGCGAGCCGCCGCCCGCCATTGGTGACCTCCAGGAGGACCTCGCCTCGCTGCAGCCCGAGCCGGCCTCCTCCACCCGCAGCCCTGGCCACCGGCAGCCACGCCTCGCGCACCAGGGCCGGCCACCTTGTGGTCGCCACGGGCCGCCGCGACGCTCGCCGGCGTCGAGCTCGTCGTCAGCCGCCGCCAACCACGACGGGAAGGCCCCGACCCCAACCGCCACCGTGGCAAAGCCGGCCTCGCCCCTCGTCCCGACCGAGCGCCCCCAGCGGCCTAGCCGCCCATGGCCCACCTCGCCTCGGCCCGAGGCCTCTCTCTCGCCCTGGGCGAGCAGCCACTGGCCCCCGCACCAGCCGCCAGATGGGCCGGCCCATGGTGACGACCCATGTCTTTTTTTTCCTCGGTGTTATTTTTGCTAAGTCTGTAGAAACAGTTGTTGTGATGTGTTTTGCTTCGCATATTGTAATAAAACCGTAGCCCGGATGAACTTACGCCCAAAATGAAAATTTCTCAGTTTTTTGTGCTCTAACTTCTTGCTTTAGTGAGTTAATTTATTTGAGGACATATATTTGATGTAAATCATTGTTGAAGTGGGCACCAGAATGTTTACTGCTGCTGTTGTTATTTTCTTGCAACTTTGGTTGATGATTGTGTCACATCCATGAGGCCTATGCTATTGATTCTTTCTTGTATGTGTTAAGCATCATGTGTAATTCAATTAGATGCATAACTTTGCCATGTTTACCTTCTGTAGCTATTTTATATCTTGCGCCAAAGTGGAGACCCTGTTAACATTTGCTGTTGTTTATATAAAGTTTCTACTTTGATGCCTTATAGTTAGCGATCCATGCTTCATATGCTTTGAGTTTCCATGATATATTTGATGTACATATAGTTATCAAGCTCCCAAAGTGCAACCCTGCTGTTTGCTATCACATGCCCAGATTTTCACCAAGTCCCTAGACCAGTAGCATTTTCTTGCATTTTGCATGGGTTACAATTACTTGTTCCTGATGCTCATACACATAAAACTTTGTTGCAACGCCTTACTTGTCATGTCTACTGTTGATCCACATCTTTTGGTGCATGTTTGCATTCAGTAGCTAATTGTGTCATTGCTCTAAAGTATGCTCCCTGATGTTAACAACATGTACCCGTAAATTGTGATGCTTGTATCTTTTTAACCGTAACTCCGTTTGAGGTGTTCTTTACATGTAACTTGATTAGAACTTCATGTAGTTTGTGTTTATGCCATTTTTTACTGTTGTTAACAAAACTAAAATATCGTTTAGGGCAGAACTGTACCAAATGTTTTAATCATCGTGGGGCCCTTAGTGGAATGCCATGTTTAGGTTGTGCCTCACTTAAATTGACTAGAATAGATAGTTTATCTTATGCCTCACCTCTTGTCATGTTTGTGAGCTATGCCATGCTTGAGTGAGATGCCATGTTAACAACTTTTGCTCAGGTTGTGTAGCTAAACAACTTGAACCATTCTAAATGTGCGGTATCGTCATGTGTGATGAGTACTCCACTTAACCTGTTAGTAACCGCTCTCGACGATAGATGTGATACCGTGCGTTGTCTCGTGTTCCCTTCTTGATGTTGTTTGATGGTGAATGCTTTGTAGTAATAGATGCTTGCTCGTTGATTGCATTTCCATTGTTTCCTTCTTGTGTGCTTCCGCGGGTACTTCGGAGAAGATGCGAGTTTTCGATCAGCTACACCTTCCACTTCATATTCATTCCTCTAAAATAAACCCAAACAACCATGTCCTCCACATCCCATTAAACCTTGTTCGGCTATGTTACTATTGCTCGCTGCTCAGCCACTGCTTAGTATGCATGCTAGGATGCTATCAACTATTCTCCTGTTACTCCTTGGATTGGGCTATCACACTATTATATTGTTGTGGATGAATATGATTATTATGATGTTGACTATATTCGACGAAGGATGGAAGGTCTAGGCTATCCCGCCCCGATGCTTTGTTCCATTCGACTCACCTAGGACCCGAGTTCAGGGTATTGTGTCTCTTGACGAGCGTGCCTAACCGCGTGTGGGATACTATGGGGTCCCCTTTTCTTACCTACCTAGATTCAAACATTTTTAGTGGTGGACCAAGATGATTTACCATTTGAAACCCCGTGTGTGTGCTTGGTTGGATCCCCTCGCAGTTTTTAAACAACCCAGGCCAGCGGAAACAAAGTTCCTTCGTTGTTCCACACTGGTGAACTAGGGAAGCCCCTGAGTTCAGGTGAGGCTAACCCCGACCTTGGCCATACGGAAGAGTCCGAGCCGAGAGCGCGACCGGCTTTTGGATTGGGTGTCGACTCCCCGGGGGCCACCCGGATTTGTGCGTTGTTAGTTAGAGGGACCTGTTGTTTCAGATCTCTCGGAACTAAATCATAAAATGGTTTCCTTCGATGGGTAGCAACTGAGAGAGATGGGCGTGCGTGCGGAGCCTTGTAATGGGCAGTTGGTACACCCCTGCAGGGTTAAATCTTTTAGAGAAGCCGTGTCCAAGTTTATGGACGAATTGAGACCTACTCCTTGTTCATTGAAAACAACAACTGAGATAATGTTAATAACTTAATCAACGTGTGTGTGCCTTGACTGCTTCTTCTTTGTCGGGATGCGAAGCGGAGGACAAGGGTAGGATAGGTGTTATGTTTGCGTATGCACTCTACCTTGAATTGGGACATGAAGTGTTTGAAGATAAAATCAAAAAAACTATGGAAATTTATTTGCCTACTCTTCATGATTGCAATGTTACTATTATGTCTTCTTTGAATACCTTTGATGCTAATGATATGCAAAGTTATAAGCTTGGGGCTGCTACGTTTGATGATCTTTTAGCCCCCCAAGTTTTGATGAGGAAATTTATTTTGATGATACTTTGCCTCCTATCTATGATGATTATTCTGATGACACTTATGCTATAAAGAATAAATTGTTGCAAGTGGATCATGATAATAATGATTCATGTGATAGCTACTTTGTTGAGTTTGCTCCCACTATTACTAATGAGAAGGATTTTGCTTATGTTGGGAGTAATAAATTTTCTATGCTTGTGGATCATGATAAGAAAGTTTTATGTGATTCTTATATTGTTGAGTTTATTCATGATCCCACTGAAAATTATTATGAGAAGGGAACATAAGCTCTTAGATATTTCAATAATATCAAGTTCCCTCTCTTTATGTTGAAGGTTTTGAAGCTGCGCTTGTTTTGCCTTCCTATGCTTATTGTTTTGTGCTTCAATGAATTATTCTATTGCAATATTCCTATGCATAGGAAGCATGTTAGGCTTAAATGTGTTTGGTATTTTCCTCTTGATGCTCTCTTTTGTTTTTCAACTCTTATTCCTACGAGAGCATCATTAAAGTCTTAAGCCTATCTTTATGGCTATAGAGAAAGAGCTCAAGGGAGACAACCCTTGTTATCTTTACTTTGAGTTTTTACTTTCATTTTTAGTGGTCTTGATGCTTGTTACTACTGTAAAAACATCATTGTATCTTTACTTTTTAAGTTTGTACCAAGTTTTAGCCTCTAATTGCAAGAAAGTTCAAAATTCTGACATGATGTCCAGAAACAGATTTTGTCCCCTTGACGGAAAAATTGGCTATAAATCACCAGATCATATTTTTGATCTGAATTGTTTTGACAACATGCTCTATACAATTATCTTTCGTGCTCCTGTTCTGAGTTTTTTTATTTGAGTTGCAGAAGTACCCCAAAACAATTATTTACTACCTGCTGGTATGTTTTTCACAGATTCTGCCACGTTTTGCCTTTTCCCAGTTTTGCAAGTCTTGCGCTAGCTTTTTCTTTGCAAAACTTTTTGGCGGTCTTGAGAAATAGTATCCCTTCAAGAATATCTTTATTTCCAGCAGAGGAAAATTGTTTTATTATGGGTACTAACCTATCTAATCAGCTTATGATGAGTTATGTAGGAAGGGAGATTTCAAGTGTGCGAAGGAAGAAGATGAAAGAAGATCCGGGAGTGTCAAACGCTGAAGCTTGGGGATGCCCCCATGCACCCCAAGAAATATCCAAGGAGACTCAAGCATCTAAGCTTTGGGATACCCCCGTGCTTCCCCTTCTCCATCGAAAATTATCAGTTCGTCCTTCGTTCCACTATATTATTATCACTTCATGCATTATGTGCTATGCTTGGAGCGTCTTGCTCTTTACTTTTTAGTTTTCTTTAGAATTGTTTGTTGTTCATAAAAATTTAAAACCCAGCTTTCTTTGTGTGGGAGAGAAACACGCTCCACTTTAAACTAGAACACATCATAGGATTTTCATGCTTATCTTTCTTTGTTGTGTGTGTTCTTTATCTTTTCGTAGCTGCTGTCATGCTTAGCTCTTAGTTTTCATGTTTATTTCTTTTTAAGAGCTTTTGTTTAGTTTGTTGCTGGAACTCTCTTGATTCTTCATGTTTATCTTGTGTAGAGAGTTGGCCTGTTGCACTGATTTGCGTGTCTTGACTTAAAGTAGGTAATTGAGGTTACTATTCAATTGTAAGTATTCGAAAGTTAACACTTCCACCTTCCCATATTTGCTAGCTTTTTGGTACCGTGCATTGCCCTCTTCTCACTCCGAGAGTTGGCGTCTACCTCGCCGGTGCATCCAAACCCTTGGCATGATACGCTCTGTCATCATAAACCTCCTTATATATTTCCTCAAAACAGCCACCATACCTACCTATCAAGGCACTTCCATAGCCTTTCCGAGATATATTGCCATGCAACATACACCTTCTCATGACTTGATCTTCATGTCATACATGTTCTTGCTACACTGGTAGAGGCATACATTTGCATACATCATGATAGCATCATCTTCTTTATGTTGAGTACTTTTGTAAAGTGTGAAAGATCTCCTATACTCCTTGTAAAATATAGTTTGCCCCTAAAGTGAGGAAAAGATCCCAAAGAGGACAAATGAGAGTTAAATAGAAAGAGCCATTGTGGCCACAAAAAATACAACAAAATAGACAAAAAGAGAAAAATAAAATAAAAGGAGAGAAGGGGCACACTACTATTCCTTGTGAGAGATCCACACTCGTACTTCCTCTTGTATCTTGTATTCCATAGAGATGATCATATATGCATATAGCTATGTGGGGACCTTTACACTATAGAACTTGGCTTGCATATTCCAATGATGAGTGTCCTCAAATGATCTCTAGTTCTTCGTGAGCAAGCAAGTTGGATGCACCCCCACTAGTTCCATTGGAGAGCTTTCCATAACTCATATGCGCATCTGTTGCATGGAAATCCCTACTCCTCACATCATATCTATCATTTGGCTTTCTCTCGCCTATGATTGTCCTCATTGATGTGAGCCCTTCACACCTTTTTTTCTTCCTCCTCCACCATCTCTCTTTGCCATCCTAAGTGTCAACTTTCTTTCTTACGCTCATCCATTGCATGAGTGCTCAACATATCGACAGGGAGTGGATCAGTTTGACTTGTACCTGGCTAGTGGTCTGGGGACGATTCAAGATAAGATTCCAAAGAAGACTAAGTGTGAAACTTTAGTAGATTGAGTTCTAAACAAAATAAATACTTTACTATCTCGTAATCCCATCTCCCACTTCTTGCACGCAAACACCATTTGGAGACATTCGAGTCACGGATAGAGAGAGCTCTTGCACCTTTATGTTCTAATGTTACTTGTTTCAATGCTAATATAGACTCTTGCTTGTTATGACTTGAATTGAATTACATGCCTTGCTTTCCTTACTTAAAAGTTCTTTTATGGTTGGTAGCATATCACCACAGAAATTATGATGGTTATCAGTTACCTACTCGAGGACGAGCAGGAATTAAGCTTGGGGATGTTGATACGTCCCAAACGTATCTATAATTTTTGCTTGCTCCATGCAGGTTTTGGGTGATATTGCTATGCTTTTGATGCAATTTCATACACTTTTGATCATATTTGGACTAACCTATTAACTCAGTGCACCACAGTGCCAGTTCCTGTTTTCTGCTGTTTTTTGTATTTCAGGTTTTCCGCATATTAACATTGCCCAAAAAATTCACGGAAAATATTAAAATAATCAGCGTTCCAGAATACTCCAAACGGCAAAAGGAGAGCCAGATGGGGGCCACCTGTCACCCAGGCGTCCACCCGACGCGGCCTAGGGGGAGGCCGTGCCCACAGGCCGCCTGGGCGACTGGGACCTCCCCTGGTGGCCCCCCTTTGCCCTTATTTTTACTCTCGACGCGAAAACCCTGATTCCAGAATCCTTTTATCCATAAGCAATTCCGATCTCCGCCGCCATAGCCAACAAGCTTCAGGGAACCAGAATTCCTGTGCCGGCACCCTGCCGGGACGGGGAAATGCTCCCGGATTCATCTCCACCAAGGTTGCTTCCTCCCTCCATGATGCGGGAGTAGTTCCACCTCGGGGCTGAGGTTTCTACCAGTAGCTATGTGGTCAATTGTAACAGCCCGTGATTTTCACCCAAATTAAAAAAAATTGTTTGTTGCATTATTTTGTTGATTGCTAGAATTGTTTGAAGATTTTTGTTCGCCGATTTATTAATCGATGATTATATTTCTCCCTCTTCCCGTACCAGCATGCGTGACCGAACCTTTCCACCATGGCACACGACCTTTTTGCCACATCGGGTGTTCACCCGATCACCGTCGTGACTTCCGGCACAAGACCAACCTTCTCCATCGGTACGGAAACACCCATTTATATTTAAATGGGTTATTATATCGGGCGAGTTTCGACGTTCTCAGTTCTGTGCGAAACGGTATAGACGACGTAATTTTAGTGCAGTGAGGCGGTGTTTTGAATTTTGTGCGATTCCGATTAAGTTTGATAGGTGAACGATCAGAGGTGCCAGGCATAGTAGCCGATATAACTCCAGGTGTATATTTACAAAATATCGCGCGCGCTAATAGTTGTGCCCCCTGATTTTCCTCTCATCTCCAAAACCTAGCCCACCTAAAAACCAGGCCCAAACCACCTCTAAAATACTCCACTTTATGGCCCAAAACACCTCCTAATAACCCCTTGCTATAAATAGCAGGTGTTAATCTACCAAAATAGACAAACCCTAGCCCCTATTCCTCAGAATCCGCGCCAGGCCTCTTCCCCGCTGCCACATGACGCCACCAGCACCAGCCCCCCAGATCTGGCGGCCACGATCTGGACCGTCGGATCCGAATCAAACCGCTGGCTTTGCGTCACATCACCAGACGCCCCCCGCACGCAGTGGGAGCTTCCCTCCCGCATGAGCTCGTCTCCCTGAGCCCGTCTCCTCTTGGCCGGCCACCTCGCGCCGCCCGACTCCGACTAGCCGTCGACGCCGTCCGCACCCCCAGGTCACACCCTGCGGCCTCCTCCCCGTCTCCCTCTCTTCTTCTCCTTCCTTCCCTCTCTAATCTCGTTGCTCTCTCCCCTGTTTGTTGGCCGCCATGGACGCTCCCCTGCAGATCCTGAGCTTGCAGCCACCACCGCACGCCGGCGGCCGCCACCAGCTGCCTGCCCTCCATCGCGCCCGGATCTGGCCTTCCCCGTCTCCTCCCTGCCGTCGGGACCTCCTCTCCTCATCGTCCGGCGAGCCAGCGCATCCACATCCCTGCTCGATCCGCTTGGGAGAGCACGCCCGCTCGTCCCGTGCCCCGCTCGGTCGATCCAGCCAGGTGGGCCGGCTTCCCCACCGCGGCCCAGCACGCAGCGCCTCCGTGGCCCAAGTCCACGTCCCCAGCTCTCCCGGCCTGCAGCGCCTCTTTACCTGGGTGCACGACGCCTATCCGCTGCCCACCTCAAGTTTGGTTCGGCCCACTAAGGTGAGGCGCCCTTCCCTTTTTTTTCAATTACTGCTGCTGCACTGCTGGGCTCGGCCCATTAGCATGTTTCTGTTATATAGCGCTCGTGAGCGCAACTTAGTAGCGGTGCCCCCTGTTAGGCCTAGTTCTTTGTTGTTCGGCCCGAATAGTTATTTTTTTTCCTAGGAGTTTATTAATAATTGGCAGATTGTGTTGTATTATTGTGAGTGCCATATCTTTTAAACTATAGCTCGGATCGCGAAGCGTCCTACATGAAAGTTGCTCATTTTTTCACGTAGCTTAATAAATTGTTGTCCTTTGCTCTGTTTGAGTTTGTTAACATGTTGTTTACATGATAAATACCTCATGTGCCACTGTAAAATATATTAGCTGATAACTTTTGAATCGTTGCTCTGATTAAAATGTTTCTTATATGTAACTTGACTAGAACTGCATGTAGATAATGAATATGTTGCTCTTGCTTGCTAATAAAAATAATAATATATTGTTTAGGGTAGAACAGTAATAAAACTATTAATTATCGTGGGGTAATAGTGATATGCCTTGCTTAGGAATTTACCCCACTTAACTTGACTAGCATAGATAGTTTACTTTGTGCTTCACCTCTTGCCGTGTTTGCATGACATTCCATGCTTGTGTAAGATGCCATGGTAACAACTGTTGCTCATCTTGTGTAGCTAAACAACTTGAACTATGATAAATATGCGGTATCGTCATGTGTGACGGATACTCCACTTAACCTGTTAGTAACCACTCTCGACGATAGATGCGATATCGTATTGCATTGTCTCGTGTTGCCTTCTTGTTGTTGCTTGCTCGTAATTGCTTCGTAGTAATAGATGCTTGTTCGTCAATTTTTTTCCAGTGTTTTCTTCTTGTGTGCTTCCGCGGTTACTCTCGAAGACGTTGCGAGCATGCTATCGACTATACCTTCGGCTTCGTCTTCTCATCAGGTAAGGGGAGCATATATCATGCTTATAACTTTCAGCTCACTTGTGCCTAGGTAGAGGATAGAACGATTGCTTGATCCTACCACCTCATATTTATGCCTCTCAAATAAACCCAAACAGCCATGTCCTCCACATCCTAGCAAATCATTGTTTTGCCATGTACCTTGCTTGCTTAACCACAGCTTAGTATGCATGCTTAGGATGCTACAACTGGTCCCCTGTTACTCCTTAGATTGGGCTATCACATTATTATATTGTTGTGGATGATATGATTATTATAATGTTGACTATACTCGACGAAGGATGGAAGGTCTAGGCTATCCCGCCCCGATGCTTTGTTCCATTCGAGTCACCTAGGACCCGAGTTTCGGGTATTGTGTCTCTTGACGAGCGTGCCTAACCGCGTGTGGGATACTATGGGGTCCCCTTTTCTTACCTACCTAGCTTCAAACATTTCTAGAGGTGGCCCAAGCTGATTTACCATTTGCAAACCATGCATATATGTCTGTCGGGTCGCTCCTAGCAGATATTCTTTAAAACAACCTTGGCCAGCGGGGACATGGTTTCCTTGTTGGTCCACTGTAATAGCCCAGTTTTCACAAAAATTAAAAAAAATTGTTTTCGGTGTGAGTTGTTTGATTGTCTGATTTGTTTGCGGTGTTTGCATCCCCGATTTATCGATCGGCGATTATTTTCCCCCCTCTTATCTCGTACCGGACGGAGACCGACTCTTGCCACCCTGACACTCGACCTTTGCGACACCGGGTTTCACCCGATCACCGTCGCGAAAACCGCACGAGACCAGCCTCAGCCAACGGAACGAAAAACCCCGTTTAATAATTAAACGGGTTGTTTTTATAGCGCGCCGGAAAGTGTTTTCGGAATGGTTCCAGCGCGAGGTGAATGCCTCCGGCTCGACGCACTGATCGCGCAGTTCGAAGTTTTACCCGAATCGGAGGTACTGCGGACCCCCGGCGGTCAGAAACGTGAGCACCGTGCGCGCGAGATAAAAACCGGGGATATTTTTGCAAACTGCCAGCCACCGGGGCTATATAAAGACCACCACACTCCCACCCATTTTTAGGGTTTCCCTAGCCACAATTTTGCAGCCACCCCAATGAGTTCTGGACCGTCAGATCCGGAGATCCGACGGTCTAGATCGGATCTAGCAGCCCCACCTACCTCTCTCTCTCCTCTCCACCCACGCCCGTGGGCAAGCCGTGCCGCCGTCGTCTTCCTCCAGCTGCCGCGCCACCCACTCCGGCGCCGCTCCTCCCCGCGCCCTTCCTCCTCATCTCCTCCCTCTCTCCTTCCTCTCCCTCTTCCCTCTCTCTGACCCCGCCTCCTTCTCTTCCCCTGCAGGAACCGCGCCATGGACGGGAGGCCCGAGCTCGAGCGCCACGCCGCCCGAGGCTCCGCCGTGCCGGACCTGCACGCCGACCGGACCCGCCCCGGATCCGCCATCTCCTCCTGCGGCCGGAGCCCCTGCCTCGCCCCCTGGAGCCAGCCTCCCTGTCGCCGGCGTGCGCCGCCTCCTCGCCTGAGTGCGTGGCCACCGGGCACGGCCTCCACGCCACGGCCTCCACCAACCGCACGCCCCGGCTGGGCCTCCCGAGCAGGTGGGCCGCGCAGCGCCCACGGCCCAGCAGGGCGCTTCCAGCCGGCCTCCCAGGCCGCCTCCTCTGCATTTTGGGCCAGCCCGATGGGTGAGGGGCCATGTACCTTTTTTTCCAGAATACCTGCGAATTTTGCAAAGTCCCTGATGTTTTTGCTGCTGATTCGATTCCGCGTTGACGATAGCAAGCGATCCGTAGCCCGGATGACTTCGCGCTCAAAAGACGAATTGTTTAGAATTGCGTGTACTTTAATTCATCTTTTGTGAGCATTTGCATTTGAGCTCATCTTGATTGTGTAATTGTGTGCTGAACAAGGCATCAGGCCGTTAAACTGCTACTTTTCTTGTCATGTGCTGCTGTTATTATTTTTGTTGCAACTTTGCATGATGATTGTAACAAATCCATGAGGCCTATTGCATTGATTCCTTTTGCGTTGCGTTAAGAAATGTTTCTACTTCAGTTTCATGCATTCACATGCCATATTTGCTTGCTGCATCATGTTTATATCTTGCTCCAAAGTAGCTATCCTGATGTTATTGTGCTGCTATTGCTGAAACTGTTATTTTGTTGCAACTTCGGTCGACGAGTGTGTCGCGACCGTTTATCAGAATTGAGTGATTCCAATTGCATTTTGTTAAGCATCATGTCTACTTTCATCCCATGTATTTCTATGTCATGTTGCTGCACTTTTGCATATATATTTACCCCTGTTTATACAGCATGTGTGCATAACTTGTCTTGCTTATATCTTTTTAACCGTAACTCCGTTTGGAGTGTGCCTTATATGTAACTTGATTAGATTTTTGTGTTCTTTGTGTTTATGCTATTGTTTGCTGTTGTTAACCAACCGAAAATATGGTTTAGGGCAGAACAGTACCAAATGTTTTAATCATCGTGCGGCACTTAGTGTTATGCCATGTTTAGGTTGTGCCTCACTTAAATTGGCTAGCATAGATAGTTTACTTTGTGCTTCACCTCTTGACCTGTTTGTGTGCTATGCCATGCTTGCTTGAGTTGCCATGTTAATAACCGTTGTTTGATCACCTGTAGCTAAACAACTTGAACCACCGTAAACGTGCGGTATTCGTCGTGTGTGACGAGTACTCCACTTAAATCGTTAGTAACCGTTCTCGACGATAGATCCGTATCGTGTTGCCGTGCCTTGTGTTGTCTCTTTGATCTTGTGTTGCTCCGTAGTAATAGTGGTGCACCGTTGATTGCTTTCCAGTGTTTACCCTCTTGTGTGCTTCCGCGGGTACTCTCGGAGACGGTGCGAGTGTGCGATCGACTACACCTTCGGAACCCGACTTATCAACAGGCAAGGACTATACATTACTTATGATCCATTCTATTTCAACCAGCGGTTTGCATGCTAGTCTAGGTTAGGCTCGATGTTTGATCCTACCACATGTTTACAGCCTCTTTTAAACCGATACAGCCATGTCCCCTCCCAGCAAACCTTGTACCTGCTATGTTACTTTTGCTCGTTGCTCAGCCCCTGCTTAGTATGCATGCTTAGGATGCTACGATGTTACCTGTTACCCCTGGGTTTGGGATATCACCTTATTATATTGTTGTTGATGATATGATTATTATAATGTTGATTATATTCGACGAAGGATGGAAGGTCTAGGCTGTCCCGCCCCGACGCTTTGTTCCATTCGAGTCACCTAGGACCCGAGTTCCGGGTATTGGTTTTAAGACTGAGCGTGCCTAACCGCGTGTGGGATTTTATGGGGTCCCCTTTTCTTACCTATCTAGCTTCAAACAGTTCTAGTGGTGGCCCAAGCTGATTTACCATTTAAAAATCATGCATATACGTCTGTCGGGTAGCTCCTTGCAGATGTCTTTTCAAAACACCCCGGGCCAGCGAGGACTTAGCTTCTCTGTTGGTCCAATCTGACCGGCTGAGGACCCGGTCTCATAAGAGAACTAACCGGTAATCCAAACCTGGAGTCAGACGGTAGAGACCAGATCTAGAGCGCGGCCGGCTCCTGAGCTGGATGTCGACTCACCGGGGGGCACCCGGATTTGTTCATTGTTAGGTAGAGGGACTTGTCGTTTCGGATCTCTTGGAACTAAATCATAAAATGGTTGCCTGTGATGGGTAGCAACTGAGAGAGATGGGCATGCGTGCGGAGCCTTGTAATGGGCAGTTGGTACACCCCTGCAGGGTTAAATCTTTTCGAGAAGCCGTGTCCACGGTTATGGACGACTTGAGACCTACTCCTTGTTCATAGACAACAACAACTGAGATAATCTTAATATAACTTGATCAACGTGTGTGTGTGCCTTGACTGCTTCTTCTTCGTCGGGATGCGAAGAGGAGGACAAGGATAGGATAGGTGTTATGTTTGCGTAGTAGGTGGATAGCAGACTTGTTGGAGGCGATTCCTCATCGAATGCTTGGCTTCTTACCTTCAATCTCAATTTCCTTTGGAGCGAACGAACAGAGTTGTTGTAGCTCGCGCGGTCCATGGACAGGGCCTCTCCCGCGTACAATACGTACGTTCGGGAGATAGCTAGCTCAGCTGCAGACTTGTTCTGGCCCAGCCGCAGCTGCATGGGTGGTTGCAGACACACATGGGACATGGCCACCGACCAGGTACCACCATCCCAGTCCCAGGCCCCGTCCGGCCAACAACAGTGTTGGTGCAACGGGTTTTCAAAGACCAATCCAGCTCTAGTGGTTGAAGGCGGCCGACGACGACCAGCCGGCAGGCACGAATTCGTTGCGGCCCTGACCAGGAGGATCTGTGGTCAGCCTGTCTATGGCGCCGACGAAGGGGAGGGGGCGCCGTGCGGAGGAGGGATATGAGGGGGCGTCTCTATCCATCTTGCATCTGGTGGATCTCGATCTGGATCCATGGCTATGTGGCAGCGCGATTCAGCGGTGCTGCTATGCAGCAGACAGAGGGAGGAAGGTGGCGAGCGGTTCGGGAGCCGATGAGTGGTGGTAGAGGGCGATTTGTGGAGGCCAAGGAGGTGGTGTGCCGGCGCTGGAAGGAAGGAGGTGGCGCGCGGCGAGGTGGATCCAGGGGCAGCGCGGGGTGGATCCAGGGGGCGGCGCGGGGGGGTCCTGGAGGAAGCGCGACGCGTGTGGAAATCGTGGTGGCCAGCGAGGTGGAGGCCATGGCGACCGGTGAGGTGGAGGGAGCGGCGGCATTGGGGAAGTTGTTGCGTGGGGTGGGGGGAGGAGGATGGTGCGTGCGTGTAGGGTTGGGTGAGTGGGGAGGTGGGGATAACACAACGTGCGGGGTGGGGTTGGTGTTTTTTATTTTTGTTCGTGGGCTGCGGGGTGGTTTCGGATCTATTTTCTCTAGATTGGTACAATAAGCCTACTGTTGTTAGAATAAGGTCTTAAGGGATGTTGTTAGAATAAACCCACCCTATATATATATATATAGTGAAGCTATTCATCACCCAGGGTACAGAATAATTTATTCTTCACCCGAGTTAATTTTATGAACCTTTCATAAGAAATTACATTTGTAATACAAATAGTTACATTAATATGGATTCACTTCATAAATTTTCACATACAAAAACAAAAATATTGGTCGTAAGATCAAAAAAATTACATTTTATGTATATTTTACACCATCATTTTTACCTTTGTAAGTTTACGTAATATAAAATATATTTTAGGGTGATTATATTCTTTTACGTTCTGTTTTTTAGTATGAAATAAGACAAAAATTTCGAAATGTAAAATTATGGTGCATTGATGTCAAAACAGAGGGGGTGAAGAATAACTATTTCTCACCCAGGGTGACGAATAGTCAATCCCTATATTCTACAATTGATTGTAAAATAGTATTCTACAATAGGCTTCCTCCTATATAGGGAAAATTCCAAAATCAAAAATAAAAAACCTACATCCCAAGTCCTACTTCTCTCTCTCTCTTCCCTCTGCCCACCCCGCCTCCCACCATGCCGCCGCCGGCGCCCAACCCTCCCGCCCTCCCCGCGCGACCACCTGCCACACCTTCGTCGTGCCGGCGCCCACCCCGCCTCCCCCGCGCAGCCGCCCTTCCCGGCCTCGCCCCGCCCGGCACCCTCCCCTCGACCTCACCCCCGGCCACACCCCCTCGTCGGTGCGCGGCCCCCTGGCCACCCGCCCCCTCCCCCTCGTCGGCACGCCGCCCCTTGGCCACCCGCCCCCTCCCCCTCGCCGGCGCGCCGCCCCCTGGCCACCCCCCTCCACGTCCTCCTCCCCACGCGAGTTGCCGGCCGCCACAGAGTACTCCTCCCCGCGTCGCCCTTCCTCCATGGCCTCCTCGCCGGCCTCCTTCCCGGGTCAGCGGCCGGCCTCCACGGACTCTCCTCCCCACGCTCCGCCCCCTCCATGGCCTCCTCCTCCGACCGAAGATCCCTTCCAAATCGCGTCCAGGCATCCTGCTCTTAGCGCGGTTAGTAGCCACTTCAATGGCCGCATCGGGGAACTCCGGCGATCTCCCGTGAATTGCTAGTGCAACTCGTCCAGCGCACTTTGTCCCGTTGGAGGTGCTGCCGACCGTGAGTCATCTTCGGACGGGAAGAAGCTCACGGTGGCCGGCTACAACTTCCTGGCCGCAAATGCAGCGGTTTCTTCTTCGTGACATATTTGTGAAATTCGAACATAACTCCTGGATTGACTAAAAAAGTGGCCATCACGTATTCAGTAGCCTGGGCAAGCACATGGCACAAATAAGCAAAAAAAACATAGCAATCTGGCACAGTTTGTAAAGAAGTACATTAATCTCGTAGAAAGAAATACAAGAATAATGTAGTTAACAGTACAGAACATGAAAATAAAGCAATACAAAGTAAAAAAATTGTAAAATAAGCAATACAAACCTTTTCATTGCTAGGAAGTACCACTGAATCACCCCTAGGTAGTACCGTTAATTCATTTTGGGCGATATAATTTACTAATATTTTATTACCGGGCAGTACCAAACTCATATTCAACAGAAGTACAAGGAAAGGTTATGTTATTTAGAAAAAAAAACTGAGCAGTACAATTTATTTATTTCAAGCAGTACAATTATTATTATTATTATTATTATCGGGCACTACGGAACTCAAAAATACAGAAGTACAAGGTACCTGGGGAGGAATTTGAGTTCTCTGGAAAAAAAATTATGGGCAGTACAATTTAATCATTTTGAGCAGTACAAAAACTTCTTTATTGTCGGGCAGTACGAAACTCATATTCACAGAAGTACAATACTATGTTTCCTTGGAACAGAAAAAATCTCGGTATTTTGAATATTGTTCAAGAAACGCGAAGAATTGGAAAAATGTTAAAACACGAAAAAGTTGCTAAATTTCAGTACCTTTCCAACGCCATATCATTTGCATCATTCTGAGGCCTGATGAATGTCAATGGTCATCTTTTAATAAAACTGAATTTTAGTAGTTTGAAAACTGTTCAAAAACTATACATAATTTGAAAAAACTTAAAACATGAAAAAGTTTGTAAATTTCAGTAGCTTTCAAACAGTATATCATTTGCGCTGTTCTGAGAAGAGGTTAAAAAATTAATATCAAATTACTGTTCGTCTATTATGAATGAATCTCAGTATTTTCAAAACTGCTCAAAAATTATGTAAAAATTCAAAAACCTTAATACACGATAAAGATGGGAAATTTCAATAGCTTTCCAACGCCATATCATTTGCATCATTTTGAGGTCTAAAAATTATCTATAATCATCTTTTAATAAAACTGATTTTCAGTATTTTCAAAACTGTTTAAAAATTATGCAAAATTTGAAAAACATAAAAACGTTTGGAAATTTCAGTAGCTTTCCAACGGTATATTATTTGCGCGATTCCGAGAAGTGGGTAAAAGATTGCGTTCAAAACACTTTTCAATCAGCTTGTGATGGTTTCTGTTTTTTGAAAATTCATAATAAAAAATATAAACATTTGCAACAAGTCACAATATAAATAAGTTGCGGATTTTCTGTAGCTTTCCAACGGTATATCATTTGCGCAATTCCTATGAACGGTTTAGATTCTACGATTGAATTAGTACACACAGACAGAAGAGCAGTACCGACTTCACGAAAAAGAAGTACGACCGTGTATTACAGAAGAAGTACGAGGTCGTCATCTCGGGCAGTATGAGATTGTTTCAGAATATTATTCTATCATCGATTGTAGAATAGACGACATGTATATATATTATTCTATATATATACATATATATATACATATATAGGGTGGGTCTATTCTAACAACACCCCTTAAGACCTTATTCTAACAACATCTCCTTATTCTAACAACACCACACAGCACGCAAGCCCGTTCCGGTCTGACGATAAAAAAAACAGATCAACCTCCCCGCAGTGAAAAAAAAAACCCTCCTCCCAGATCAAATCGTGCCTACCCCACCTCCACGCACAGATGCAGCCTCCTACCCACGCCCGGCGCGCCTCCTCCTCCTCCTCCGGATCCCGCCACCCGCCCCCGGCATCCGGCACGCCTCCTCCTCCTCCGGATCCCGCAGCCCGCCCCAGGTCACCGGCGCGCCTCCTCCTCCCCCGGATCCCGTCGCCGGCCCTAGGCCCATCGACGCGCCGCCCCCTTCTTCCTCAACCGGCCTCGCCCCTCCACCTCCAATCCGATCCAAACCATGTCCTCCCCCACCTCCACTTCATCAGATCCTGCGGATCAACCCCCTGTGCCCACGGATCCAGCTGGCAGCGCCCTCTTGTGGCGTGGATCGGAAGGGGAAGCTCGCGGGCGCCGCATGGGCACGGGATCCCCTGCTCACCATGGCGCCTCACGCGCCACCGCCTCCCCCTCGCCGGCGGAAAATAGGGGGTCGCGCTGCTCCCATACATGCCGATAGCAATGGCCTCCTCCTCCTACGATCGGTATGTTCACCGCCCATTGGATCCATGGTGCTACGTGTGCATCCCACCTCAAACTTCCTCCCTGCTAAATAGATGACTGAACCGCAATGCACACTTACGTGAGTTGCGTGTGGTAGACTGCACGCACGCTCGTTGTGCCCCACTTGAAGGTGCTAGATTTCGTTTCCGTGTACTATATGGATATCTGGATGATGTAGAACTAACAAAAAGAGGGAATCGTTGGTGTTCTTTGAACTAATAAAAAGGTACTGGTTCCAGAAGATACACTAGTACAGTAATATTTATCGTATTGGCTCCACGCCTCCACCTGAATATCAATTCACCAAGAAGTTTTACGTTGTATTCCATAACACTTTTTTATTGTACTCCCGTATTTAGTATTGATTTTTTTATGGAATCTGGTTCAAGAAGCCACATGGTCTCCGTGTGGTCGGTCGGAAGCCACTCGAGTAACCTGAATGGCGTGGGCATCTTGTTTTAGGAGCATTCAGAAAAGTGACCTGATGGGCGCATATTTGCAGTCTGCCCACGTCTTCACTGCGGTACTGATGGTGTTCGAGGGAGGAAAAGATGAAAAATATGAATAATTGTATTCCATCTTGGGTTGGGAACACAAAAAAGCACATAAAAATGTCGTAGTTCTCTTGCCTCTTGATTCACTTAGTTGTGGTTTTTTGTGGATGCTCGTTGCATGTAGTTTGTGAGCAGTAAGGATGCCTTTTACTGAGTGTGAGCCTCTGGGGGTAATTGAACTGGGCACCGGCCTCTGGGGTTGCTCCTCCCTAAACTAGTACTGGACGATGAGGCGGTCGCCGCCTCGCCGGGGCTGCAGCATGCAAAGTGATAGAGGCGAAGGTGTCCCGATGTTTCGATGAGATGGAGGAGATCGATTATGGTGGAGACGACTTTCACGATCCGACTACGAACGTGCGAAGACGTTGCACCTTAGCGATCGCTAAACCAACTCCAAGAGGTTATTGATCCCGCGGATGCACGATCAACCTGACCACGAAGGTCTAATTCCTGCAAGCAATCGAAGAACAAGCAAGAACTAAGAATTGCAATCTGGATATTGCGAATATAAGATGAATGATTACGAAAGTTGGGGTTCCAATGAGGTCTTGGCCTGGTCGGATGACACAAACGAAGAGCTCGAAGTTGCGGCTATGGCTAACTTAAATCTAATTAAAACCCAAGTCTAAACGACGCCCTAAGGGCTGTATATATGGGGGAACAGAGGGGATTTTCGTGACCCCTTGGAGGTGGGGTCCGAAAACAACCCTAACTCGGTTTCCCCACACATACGGACTCTAAAAACAGCCTATAAGGTGGTATTTCGAAATTACATGGGCCCAGCCCAATATTAAGGTGACGCAGCACCTATAATTGCCCTTGGACGAAAATAATGAAGTGGCATCTCGCGTATTTCGTCCAAGACTTCATGCGCGCCTTATGGTGGCTTCAAAGTGCGATAATCACCACTGGAAGCTCCGCTGTCCTTTCCCGCGCGCGCACCTTCTTCTCCATGCTTGATCCCGCTCCAATGACCATCCTTCTTGTCCATGCTAGGTCCTTCATTCATAAGCAAAACAAAAGTATCTAATTTAGGCAGCATCATATGTTCATGAACAATAGAAGGATTCGCAAGAAACGAAAGTACCTGATAATTTAGTTGACGTGCACGAGCTCTAGTAACTGGTCCAATATGTGTAGTTCGTGAGGATATGGGTGTAACATTAGTAGGGATGTCCTCATCACAAAGGAAGTTGGCTGGCTGCAGACAGGATGGGCCGGACACGGGGATAGCTAGTTGCACAGAGAGAATGCTGAATCGAACAACCGGGTGGCGAGCCGGCGACGGCCAAGCAGGTGGCCCGCGGGCTTGCAGTTCACAATTGTGTCCGTTCGGCTTCGTGTCATAGCCTCCATTGTACATCTGTTGTTGGATTTTTATTTTGCGTTTTTCTTTTTTGTTTCAATGACCATCTCGTAACTTGTTCGACGAAAATGCAGGAATCTACAGTTCATGCACGCCCAGGCTATGGTGTTGACGGTTATGCCAATTATTCCAGAGCAAAGGAGAAACACGAACGCATATCTTGGCCCTTTCTCTGTACCTTGTTTATCAAATAAAATTTGTATTTTTATTTGAGAGAATCAAATGCAGTACGGTTTAATGTCTGTTGTAAAAAATGTTTTTTTGTTCGGTAAATGAACTGTAAAATTCGATGCAGTGCGCTTGATTGTTAAACATGTACCAACACTTCATGCACGCCCAGGCTATGGTGTTGGCCGTTATTTGTTCCCGCGGTTCGATTTATTGTGCATTGCAGGACAAAGAGAAAAGAAAAAAAGTGCATTGAACAGTTTAAAATATATGGTGCAGTGCACAATCTGGTCTAAAAAAAAGTCCACGATTTGGCATAAGAAAGTTATTTTCTGTTATTTTTGTATATATGTGGTTCACTGTATATATGTGGAACGAGAAAAAAAACATCTAAAAAATCACTTGTTTAAGAAAAAGTAATGCAGTTAAAAAAACACACATTTGCAGTGTGGTTGCCTGTTGAGTGAAAGGCACTCGATGCGGTTCGATTGTGGTTCCTTGTATATAAAATGCAGTTCACCCCGATCTGTGTTGCGGTTCATTTTTCCCGAAGCGAACTTTGAAGTTTTCATTAAAAAATTGAAAAAATCATATGCAGTTCTCTCCGTCGATGAATGCAACCGGCGCCCGACGGATGCAGTTCGCTTCGTCGATTTCGGATCCGCGAAAAGCACGTGCAATTCTGTTTTGCGATAATGCAGTGCGCTTGTCTATCGGATTTAATCGGGTGCCCCGCGGATGCAGTTCACTCGCCGATTTTTTATCCCGTGAAAAGCACGTGCGTTCTGTCTGACGATAATGCAGTGCGCTTGCCCAGCCAAATGCAGTTCACCTCGTCGATTCTGGGTCCACGAAGAACGGAGTTCTGCAATTTACTAAAATCGACACAACTTTTAAACCGTAAGGAATTAGAGGATGTGTTTTACATACAAATGGAGAGCCTCGACGATAGCTATCCATTGGTGTATCAATTGCATCGATCGGACGAACGAATCAAACGAATTTAAGCAAAAACTCCCGCTGTCTAAAAGAGGCAGCAACACTGTTCTTCAAATTACTTCAAAACCGTGTGGAATATGGAAAAGTGTTCAACATATAGATTAATCTACTACTCCGGAAGAATCCAACGGTGTATCATACGCATCGATCGGACAAGCGGTTAAAAAGTTCTACTCTCTACAAGATCCGAAAAAGAAAAACAGAGTTGCTGCATTTTTTGCGGCTAGATTTCTCTCAAATCCGTAGCGAATTAGACAAAGTGTTCTACATATGGATGGAGAGCCTGATCGATATATTTCCATCGGTATATCATTTGCATCATTCCGATGAACGGTTTAAGAGAAATCGCGAAAATACGTCCGCTGCAAAAGTGGCTTGCCGCACCATTTTCGAAACTGCTCTTAATCCGTGAAGAATCGGGGAAAGTGTTCAACATACGGAAGATGCTCCTTTTCCATACGAATCCAACGGTGTATCATACGATCAATTCCGACTAACGGCTAAAAAGTTATCGCGAAAACGGTGCATGCGGTTCTGTTTTACCCGAACTACAGTGCTCCGTATTCAGCAGTGCGGTTCTCTTTTGCGATACGATGCAGTTCGGAATGTTGTCAGAATAGTTATTCTGACATCGATGTCAGAATAGACCGTCTGTACACACACACACACACACACACACACACACACACACATATATATATATATATATATATATATATATATATATATAGTGAAGCTATTCATCACCCAGGGTACAGAATAATTTCACCCGAGATAATTTTACGAACCTTTCATAAAAAAATTATGTTTTTAATACAAATAGTTACATTAATATGAATTCGCTTCATAAATTTTGACATAAAAAAACAAAAAAATTGGTCATAAGATAAAAAAAATTACATTTTATGTATATTTTACACCATCATTTTTACCTTTGTTTTTGTTTCTTATGTCAAAATTTACGTAGTGAATCCATATTAATATAACTATTTGTAATACAAATGTAATTTTTTAAATGAAAGGCTCATAAAATTACCTCGGATGAAGAATAAATTATTCTGTACCCTGGGTGATGAATAGCTTCACTATATACATATATATATATACACACACACTGCATCGTATCGCTAAGGGGACCGCACCGCTGACTAAAAAGCGCTGCAGATCGGGTAAAAATGAACCACATCACCATTTTTGCTAGAACTTTTTAACCGTATGACGTAATTGAGCGTATGATACACCGTTCGATTCGTATGGAAATTGAGAATCTTTCGTATGTTGAACACTTCACCCGGTTCTTCATGGATTAAGAGCAGTTTTGAAAACGGTGTGGCGGCCCACTTTCACAGCGGTAGTATTTTCACGATTTCTCTCAAACCGTTAATCGGAATTATGCAAATGATACACGTTTAGAAATATATCGATCAGGCGCTCCATCCATATGTAGAACACTTTGTCTAATTCGCTACGGTTTGAGATAAATTTTGCTTCAACTAAAACGCGCAAACTTTGTTTTTTGCCGACAGATCTTGTAGAGAGTAGAAATTTTTAACCACTTGTCCGATCGATGCGTATGATACAACGTTGCGTTCGTTCGGAGTAGGAAATTAATCCATATATTGTAAACTTTTCGAGATTCTTTGCGGTTTTAAAGTAATTTTAAAACCGGTGTGGCTGCCCTTATGTGGGCAGCAGAGAGTTTTTGCGTAAATTTTTTGATGCGCTTGTCCTATCGATGCAATTGATATGCAGTTGGATAGGTGTCGTCGAGGCGCTCCATTTATATATAAAACACTTTATCTAATTCCTTACGGTCTAAAAGTTACATCGATTTTACTAAAAACGCAGAACTGTTTTCGCGGAACCGGAATCGACGAAGTGAACTGCATGTGATTGCATTCGACGGGCAAGCACACTGCATTATCGGGAAACAAAAATACATGTGTTTTTCGTGGAACCGGAATCGACGAATTGAACTGCATTCGACGAGCCACCACATCTCAACGTCGGACAAAGAGAATTGCATGCATTTTTTATGCGTTTTGTCAAAACTTGCATTTTGTTTCGCGGAACATGGAACAGTGACGTAAAATCCAAGTGAATCGCTAAGACAAACGTAAGCGGACCACATTATCAATGTTAGTGTACTGTATCATCTTTCTTTTATTGGAGCACATTTTTTCGGTTCAGTGACAGTGAACCGTCCACTTTCGGTATCATTTTTTCTGAGTACAAACACAATCGTTGGTGAACTGCATGCCCATCTTTTTGGTTTCTTCCAAACCAACTACAGTAGCCTTTTTCCCTTTGGTTTCTGAAAATCGAACTACAATAGTAATTTTAACTCGTGCACGGGACTACAGTGCACATCAACATGAATATTACAAAAAAAATTGCGCCATTTTTGCAATTGAGCACCACTAAACCATACAAACTTGCGTCACCAAAAAAACCCACTTGGTATGAGCTGCATCTGTCCATGCCATGGGCTGTTCATGTTGTGAGTTGCATGTGTTCATCATCAAACCGTGCTAAAGAGGAGGGAGCCCACCGGTGTTGGGTCGCGCCGGGGAGCCGAGACGCATTGCAGCTGAGAGCAACAATACATGCAAAATTGAAGCGGTGAAGGAGAAGTAGGATTTTGGAAAACGAGGGTGAATAAATTTTTGGGGGTTTGGAGGTGAGGGGCTCACCACAACGCGATGATGCGGAGGCAGAACTCAAGGATGGCGCGGCAGTTGCTCATCGGTGCCTCCCTGCCGGAGATGGAGAGGACACATTTGTCCCGGGGGCGTGGGCATGTGGGGAAGAAGGTGGGGGCACGGGTGATCGGGTGAGTGCGTGCGTAGTGAGGGGAAGGGCACGTGGGTTTTTTTTGTTTGCGCAGTGGGGTTCGCTGGTGCGACTATTTTACCTATGTTAGCAGAATAAGGTCTTAAGGGGTGTTAGCATAATAGACCCACCCAGTACCTGTATGTATATATATATATACGAGCTATTCTGTTACCAGTAGCAGAATATTATTCTGTTACAAAGTTAGAACTGACAGAAGCACGGGTTTGAGCAGACACATGCATTAGGTCGATACTGATCACTGCTCTAGTTCAAAAACCAATCTACGAATATTTATTTATCGCAACGGGACGTGTAATATACCGTTGGAAAGCTATGGAAAGCGCCATTCCATTAAATATGAACCTTCTTGCAAAATCACCGCGGTTTTTGAGCAGTTTTCAAAATACGTTTTTTTTTTCAAATTAAAAAACGTGAATCGTATTTTAACGCCATTTTTAAACGGTTTGTCGGAATTAAGCAAATAAGATAGCGTTGGAAAGCTTGTGAAATTCCTCTACTTTTACTTATAGAAAGTTTTTTCTAATTTTATATGGTTTACAAGTAATTTGAAAAAGGGTAAAAATCTGGGCGGATCGTATTTTCCCCTTTTATGCAAACCGTATATCGGTTTGACGCAAATGATATGGCGTTGGAAAGCTATGGAAAATGCGAAAAAAAATTGTATATAAAGTTTTTTCTAATTCCTTACAGTTTTAAAGCAAATTCGAATACAGTCAAATCTAGTTTTGAATACGAATTTTTTACGAGTTTGTCGGCAAATAATATACCGTTGGAAATATAGCGAAAAATGTGACACCGTTCATGTTGAAAGTTTTCTCAAATTCTCAAAAGTTTAAGAGTAAATTGGAACGCGAGAAAACAAATCATGTTGTGTTTCCGTCAGAAAAATAGAGTGCGCGAACTGTGTGATCTACGGGTTTGAACTGATGAGTTTGAAAGTCTGAACTTTACTCTTTTTTTTGGTACCGTTTTAGTCATAACTTTTTAACCGTTTCTTGAAACTAAGTAAATAATATATCGTTGAAATCCTATTGAAAAGAGCGTACTTTTCATTTTAAACATTTTATAAAATTCAATACAATTTAAGAATGTTTTTGAATGTGATAAAATTCGTATTGAACAAAGTGTGTATCATAGTCATACTGATGATGTGTTCATGTTTGAATTGACTGTCGCATTGACCTTACGTCGGGTGCGAGTGTGGGGCCTGTGACGAGCGTCAGTGATTTAACTTTTGTTCGGTCTTAGTTTGAATTGATGCACCAAAAGTGTTAGGACTTACCCGTACTAGCGAATCATCTGTACTTGTACTGATTTCCCCCCATCCAAGTTAGATGTTAGGTGTACTGATGGCACAGATGTGCTTATACTGATTGCATGGTATGTTGGTGAAGCCATAGGCTCCATTTTCTATATATCTTTTTTCATGGGGGAAGCACAAGTGAACCAGCACCGCACCGTTTTTCATAGTCCCACTGACGGTGCGACGGAGTTTGATCTGATTGCCCCATCTGCGTTAGGTCATAGTCGTACTGACGACGCAACCGTGTTTGTATTAATGGTGCAACCGTGTTTTATTGATGGTGCAACCTTTTGTTGTACTGATTACCTCTAATCGCGTTCATGCGAAGTAGACTTCGAGACTTGACTTGTGGGGGGTCTAAATAAAATAACGAGAACCACACTCCGTATAATAGTCATATTGCAAGTGCGACCGTGTTTGCATTGATTGCCCCCATCCGCGTTAGATTAAAGTCGTATTGATGGCACAAGTGTGTTTGTATTGACGGTGCAGCCGTGTCTAAACTGATTGCCCCAACCGCGTTCATGGGAAGACGATTTCGAGTTTTGAGACTTGAATTTTGGGGGGGGGGGACCTAAACAAAATAATCAGAATCACACCGCGTATCATAATTTTACTAACGGCATAGCCTTGTTTGAACTGATTACCCCCATCTGCGTTAGCTCATAGTCGTACTGACTGCTCAGTCGTGTTTGTACTGATTGTCCGGCCCATCCACGGTAAGTCATAGCTGTATTGATGATACAACCGAGTTTGAACTGGTTGCCCCCATCGGCGTTAGGTCATAACCGTACTGATGGCACAATCATGTTTGTATTGACGATGCAACTGTGTCTGAACTGATTGTTCCCAACCGCGTTCATGCGGAGGCGAGACCGAAACTATGACTAGTGTGTGTGACGAGGTCTAAACAAAATTACCAGAACCACATCACATATTATAGTTGTACTAATGACTCATCCGTATTTGAACTAATTTCCCTATCTGCATTAGGTCATAACCGTACTTACTGCGCAACCGTGTTTGTATTGACGATGCAACCGTGCTTAATGTGATTTCCCTTATCCGCATTCAACAGCCCAATTTCTAGTTGTCCTCTCTGAACCTCCAAAATTTAAAACCATGATCTTCATGTGTGCTCTTTTGCTAACATCGTTTATTCTTTTATTTTTTGAATTTCTTCCCAATAATTCACAAAGTACCAACTTATATATATATATAATAATCTGACTTTTCACAAAGTATTGTAGTTCATACATGCAAGGAAAATGGAGTACACATGTAAAACACAAAATTTGAATCCAGAATGTTGCAATTGTTCACAAAGTACTTGTTACCAGATGGTTCTAGTGCTTCACGATTACTTATAATAAATCAAGTGGACAAATCTAAACAAAAGATCAAGTCTTGTAAGCATATAACAAACAATTGGAAGGCACCAGTCCATTAGCACACGCAAAATTTCAGTCTTTGCCAAGGCTTTCTGACCATCATTCGGTATCTACGAATTAGGATTATTAGCTCCGTGTGTGCGTGCATCTCACCCTGAGCCACATGATGCTAATTAGTACCTAGAACTGAACCAGCATCCAAAAGACTCCCATAAGGCTGAATCATCAATTCTTGTGTACTCTATGTCAAGAGCTTGTTAAGCACACAGATTTTGGAGTTGCCACTTTCCTTTATCCTGATCTGCACAAAATTAAATGAAAAATCATATTGACACAACTAGAAAAATGATATTCAGTTTCTCATAAGCATAACAAACAATTGGACACTCAGAACACAAAGAATAGATAACTACAATTTGAATAATTGAGAGCAAGAGGAGAAAGATCCAAGGTGGAATGGACCGCAGATCTTATTTCATTGAAGTCTTCTTAAAGTTAATTCAGAATTTTTTGTATATGTTATACTATTCTAATATAGCACATCCTTTCTCACGAGAGTCAAAAAATACTGAAGTAGAATGTACTATTAGTGTAGCTTTTAGACTTTTCAAAATTTAAAAAGTTTTATCTTTCAAATAAAAATTCCGTTCAAAATTTCGTTTTCACCATTAAATCCGTCGCGACAAGATCTTCGAAACTAGATCCCATATCGATATGTTTCGACAACTTTTTTTTTCGGGTTAAAAATTACCATGTCTATTGCACTTAAATTGCCACGCTGTTTGCACTAAAATTACCATCATTTCCTTCAACGTCTTTTTTGCATTTTTCTTCAACGTTCTATGTAAATTTGTCATAATTCATAAAATAAAACTTTATAAACTTTCCTTGGGTAAACACATGTTTATTTTGTCATGAAAAAAACATATCTTAAATTGCCATGGCGAAAGATATGTTAAATTTGCCATGGACACAAAAAGGAAATAGTTTACCATTGGTAGATCGAAAAAACTTGGGATGCTGATAACTACAACATGTGTGACACGAGTACATGACAATCCCTGATGTTTTAGTAATGTGAGGGTGGCAACTTCAAAGTTGTAGACGTTAGTAATGTGAATAAGAATTGTCATGTCCTATGAATAAGAATTGTCATGTCCTATGAATAAAATTGCCATATATAAGAGTCACTTCCGCCCACGTGTTTTTTCAAATGCTAATTTTAGGTGTACATAGATGGCAATTATTAGCCAAAGTTGCCATATATTTAGTGAAGTTGCCATGTTTTAGTAGAAGTTGTCATCTCACATGTGTTAAAGTTGCCACCAAAGCGTGTGAGCTTGTCATCTTTCCACCCACACTTGTGGCACGTTTTATGGCAATGCTGATACATGTGTGAGACTAGCACATGGCAATCTCTGATGTTTTTATGGCAAGTTTAGTTATGTGAGGTGGCAACTTAAAGTTGTAGATGCTAGTCCTGCGAATAAGAATTGCCATGTCCTATGAATAACAATTGCCATGTCCTATTAATAGAAATTGTCATGTCCTATGAATAGAAATTGTCATGTCATATGAATAGAAATTTCCATGGGTACAAAAAAGAGTCGCCACCAGAGCAGCAACACACCGTCGACAAACTCTCCCCCCGATCCATGTCCCCTCCCCCACCGTCACGCTTGAAATGCGTCAGAGGATCTCCTCGACGCATTCGTAACCTAGAAGACTGTCATGTCGCGCACACCTTCCCCCGCTCCAGATATCTGCTCGGGGTCCACTGAGCATCACCACAGCTCTTCCAGTCATCGACGGTGAGTCAAAAGGTGTTAAAATACAATGATAGCTTTAAAAAATATAAGGAAAAATAGATGAAAGAAATCATGGCAACTTTAGTGTAAACAGGATGAAAATTTTAGTTTAAACAGCATGGCAACTTTTGGTCCGAAAAAAAAGTTCTCGAAACATATCAATATGATATCTAGTTTTGAAGATCTCGTCGAGACAAATTTAATGGCAAAAACGGAATTTTAATCGGAATTTTTATTTAAGAGATAAAACTTTTTGAAATACGAAAAACGAAAAAGCTACGCATGGATGGATGCGTGCTTTAATATTAGTGCGCGTAAGTGTGTGGCCGTTCGGGCGAGGGGGCACGGCCCAAACGTTCGGGGCATATCATTTTCCAAAATAAATTAAACTAAAGATATAGCCATTGCACTGAATTGTTAATATAAGAAGAATTGAATTGAAGTAAATTTAGTAATTGAACTGTTTTTTTAAAAACAAACATGCTAGCAATACATGTACTTTCCCATACAATTTTTTTTAAGTATTCATTTGAGCTTTCAACGTTTTGTTTTATGAGCTTATATGATACTAATAAGTGAACTTTCCCACACATTTACTTTGAACTCATCGTATAATTTTGACAAGGGAAATGTGGACATCCAGAAGTACACAATCTCCACACCATGGTGCAAATGATCGAAGAGAAGAAAAACAAAATAGGAATTTGTACACTCATGCACATTAAAGCATATATTCAAACAGATGGCGTGCATAATCATTTTGTTACTAGTCAATGTTTTGTCTAATGTGCGAATCAACCTGTGGTTGAATTGGTTAGGTGGATGGTTGTATCCCCAGCCCACCAGAGTTCAAATTCCAGATTTGACATTGGTGCTCGCATTTTTCTGAATATATTTCAGGCTTTCCGGCGATGCGCTTTCAGTGAGAGGAGACGTTCCCGTCGAAGACGAGGTGAAGACTTCGTTAATCTCAAGATGATGTGCCGACTCGGTATTGCGAAGATGCTCATAAGGATAGAGTGTGCGTGTGTGCGTTCATAGGGATGAGTGTATACTCGTGTATGTGAGTGTATGTGTTGTACTGTGTTCTCTCAAAAAAAATGTTTTGTCTAGTGTAGGTACACCACATCTAGCTACATCGTGCCATGCATGTATAGAGAGGTATGGACTAAATGAGCAGTATTAATACTGGAGTAGTAGGCAGTAATCAGACAGAAGGGGCAGTAGTGGCGCCTTGCAGTTAGCACTCCAAGAGTCCATTTCGAGCATGCAGGCTAGGGGACTTTCGGAAATGATTCCAAAATGGTGGTTCCACTCCTGTGACTGAAACTCGATGCATTCAAAATAATTACTGGTCTTAACCTTTTTTTCAAAAAATAATGCCAGTACTCCCCAAGGTGTTGCATCCGTACTCACATTGAACTTTTGTCAGGTATACTGCGTGAACTCTGAACCTCCTCCGCAATGTGAATTATTTTCCATGTCCGACGAGCTCATATCAGCAATAAGTTGTCCCAAGAAGCATTAACACAAGAAAAAGTTGAGAAACAACAGAACATTGGAAAACAAAGGGAATTAAAACTAAACGTTGGGATAAATAAGTGCACCAGAGAACTTACCTTTAGCCAGCCATTTGGTCGAACAGGTGTTGTGCACCTTAATTTTCTTTTGGAATTCAAATGGATGATTTTCTGAAGGATGCGTGCCTTGTCGTAAATGAAAGTCTGAATTCTTATCCATTCTTCTAGCACAGTTCTTCATTCATGATGGACGTCTTCATTGTTGCTGGCTAAGTGCCAACATGTGCTAGCAAGAAAAGGACCTGAAAATGTAGAGCCTAATTAGACTGTAACTTCATATATCGATCTCATTCCTTTGATGTAAATCTGATCTTTTGACGATTATACATACTAAAAGAGAAGTCAATTTATTTTTTGGGAGTGAACATCTGTAAATTTGTTGATCAGTTCATCAGTTTTGAACATCAGTAAATTCAGAACTGTTGTCCGAGAAGGAAGCTATCCAATGAGTAAATTCAGAACATCAGTAAAAAAGTTGATATCGATCTCATTATCAAAGGCGAGGAGAAGGCTCAGTAGGCATCAACAATATGAACATCCAGATTGAGTTGTAGCTGTACACGGTGCTTTGAAAAGATGGGAGGGGGTATGAACTTACCTAGCTCCTATAGCAGGACCGCCTGACCCTGGAACTTACCTAGCGCCGCGTCCATGGCGCCATGGAGCCCGGATATGGCTTGGGCCCGAGGCCGGGAACCAGGTCTGCGATCAGTGGTGGAAGATGGCGCGAGGCCATACAGGCATCAGCGCATGGACTGCCAGGAGGTGGAGGCGCGTCCGGTCGCCGGGAGGTGGACGCGCGCCGACGGCTGGGAGATGGAGGCGCATCCGTCGAACGGGAGGTGGACGCGCGCTGGCAGCCGGGAGATGGAGCCGCGTCCGTCGGCCGGGTTGTGGAAGCGCGTCGGCGGCCGGGAGATGCAGGCTCGTCCATGCGCTGATGCAGGTGGAAGCGCGCCGACGGCCGGGAGGTGGAAGCGTGCCGACGGCCGGGAGATGGAGGCGCGTCCTTCGGCTGGGAGATGGAAGCGCGCCGGCGGCCCGGAGGTGAAGGCACGTCCATCGGCCGGGAGGTGGAGGCGCGTCGAAAGCCAGGAGGTGGACGAGGGTGGGCGCGAATGGAGCAAAGAATCGGAAAAGGAAGCACGAGATTATGGAAAATGCTAAACACACGGGCAGTTTACGGACCTATTACGGGACTTTTCCTAATACTAATCAAACCCCCCTGATTTTCACCGGGGTGGGCCCCAGCCGTATCCCTAATCCAATGGAAAACCTTCCAAATCAATAAGGAGCGGCTACACAGTGCCTAGGCACTATTTGGCTTCTCGAGTGCCCTTTCCATATATAGTATGGATATGGTTCCCACCAACACACCTTTCCAAAATGGCAACAAAACTCCTTCCCGCCAGATCTGGAGCCAGGAAAAGCTACATCCTAGCCAAAAAAAATCAAAAAGAAACTCTACCTGCCACCACAGCGCACGTGATCCCTTTCTTCCTCCCCTCCAGCTTCTTCCCATCCAACCCGATCTGCAGCCGCCATGAGAGAACCAACTTGAGCTTCTTCTCCAAAACAACAGATCTGGAGCCAGGAAAAGCTACATCCTAGCTCTTTGTTGTGATTTTTGAAGGTGAAATTCCAATTCCTCAAATATACATCTGGTCCTGTCCCCCAGATTTATTCTCTTTTGGTTCCCCCCACAACCCCCTCCCAATTGGCAAATTTCTTCAGAAAATATGTAACTTCTTCCTCCCTGCAATTTTTTTCCATAGCATAAACTACATCCGCCCCCAGCAAAAATAGTTACAGCCCACCCCCACCTGCAAGCCCTAGTTTTCTGATGTAACCAGAGTTTGTGTGCTTGCAAGAACAGCATACAAAAACAGCCCAGATCTGAAAACTAAACTTGAAAAAACAGGATGCGGTGTGGCATTGTAGAGAGAAATATAGCTAAAATCTGATAGCATAATGACCAACCAATCTCTGAAAAAACTGCACAAAATTACTGCTAAGATGTAGTTTCTTTCCACCAAACTACATTAGGGAAAAAATCTGCACACAAGATATTGACTGTTTTTACCCCCACCCTGAGCTTCATATCGTGTGAACACTTCCTGCCTGAATTCCTTTGCTTCATGTACATTTATTTGCTTGCGACGTCTGTGTTGTTAGCTTCAAATGATCTCCCTAGATTGTTCCTGTTCATGCATGTAAAAAAGCTCGACTGATTAAAATGAACTGTAATTTGCATAGATAAAATAACATCTAGGAAAATGCATTTTAGCAGTAACTAAAAAATTAAAAAAATACAATTTGACATCATGTTAGTGTTGTTGCTGTTTAGGCAGAGAAACTAGATTTACATCCAAAAGGTAGCTTGAAGTGCCTAAAAAATGCTTAGTACAGTTTTAAAACCTCAAAATTGAGAAGGCAACCAAAAGGGGTTGATTGTTCACATAAATCCACTTCTTGGTTGCTTATTGCAAGTAACTAGTTACATCCCGTGAAAATGTTAAAAAATGCAATAAATAAATAATAAAATGACAATATGAAGCAGAGATTTCTATGCGTAAAACTGATCTATGACTTTTCTCGTGATTGTGCAGGTGCTGGTGTGGCCGTATGGATCCTGCTAACGTGTTTATGTATTTTGATCTTAACAGTCCAGCTGTGGATGCCAGTTTTGAGGAGAATGTAAGAAATGTTGATCATTTTTCTCAGGATGGGGGTCATGATCACAACATAAATGAAGACCTCAATGCCGGTGGCGGTTCTCAAGACCCTGCGAGCAACACAGTTTCTGGAACAGCTGCTGTAACAGGAGACACACTTAGTACAGAAGATTCCGCTACTGATGATGAGGTGCAATCAACCCCGAGCAGCCAGGATGGACCTCCAAAACCCTACCCTGGCATGTTGTTCAATTCGTGGCAAGATGCAAAGTTACATTACAATAGATATGCGAAGCATGTTGGTTTTTCCATCAAGAGTAGTACATCTAGGAGGTCTAATGTTGATAAAATGACGGACAAGTACTTGTTTGTGTGCAACAAAAGTGGAAAGAATGATGACATTAACAAACAGGAAGTACCCCCTGTGAAGCAAAGGAACCGGAGCATAACAAAGAAAACTGATTGTAGAGCACGTCTAAGAGTTAAGCGGCAAGGGGCTAAGTGGGAGGTGACCATGTTTTTGGAGGAGCACAACCATCCTTTTGTCAAGAAATTTTCTTTGAAGAGGTACTTGCGGTCTCATAGAAAGATCCCTAAGGAGGAGAAGGAGTTCATTAAGATACTGCACCAAGTTAACTTGTCCTCCGGCCGGATAATGCAAATCATGGCTGAATTGTATGGGGAGTTGGGGTTTATACCATACATTGCCAAGGATGTTAGCAACCTGACTGCTGGTTTTGACAATGTCCATGATGAATCCGACATGAATCGGTTGATTGCTTGCTTTGAAGATATCAAGAAAGAAGACCCCGACTTCTACTATAAAATACATGTTGATCACCTAAACAGGGTTGACCACCTATATTGGGTTGATGGTGCAGCCAGGGCTGCTTACAAGCTGTACCATGATTGTTTGTCATTCGACACAACGTACATGACAAACATGTACAACATGCCTCGTGCTCCTTTTATTGGCATAAACAGATATGGGCAATCCATTCAGCTGGGTTGCGGCTTTGTGGGAAATGAGAAAATACCAAATTTTGTTTGGCTGTTTTCAACTTTTCTTGAGGCTATGGGCGGTGTGCAGCCGAACAACTTTATTACTCATCAAGATGGTGCCATGAAGAGTGTTGTGCTTGTTGTTTTCCCAAGCAGAACCCACAGGAATTGCTGCTGGCATGTAATTAAGAAGGTGCAAGAAACAGTGGGGAACTTCATGTCGAAGAGGGAAGATTTACGAAAAGAGTTTAACGACTGTATTGACCACAGCTTGACAGTTGCAGAATTTGAAACCAGATGGGCTGAGATGTTGGTAAGACATGGAGTAGAAGATAATGAACACTTGAATGATCTTTATGACATTCGGGGCACTTTTTTTCCTGCTTTCTACAAGGATCGCTTCTTCCCATTTCTGTAAACTACAGCTCATAGTTAAGGGTTCAATGCGGTGCTCAAGAGGTATGTGAACCCACATAACAGCCTGATGCACTTCTTCCAGCAGTACCAGAAATTACAGCAGAAAATTGATGTTGCTGAAGATGCTAATGAGTTTGATTCAGAAGAGAAAATATTGAGGACTTGGTCTGAATACCCACTGGAGAAGCAAGCTTTGGATGTGTATACGCGTCCAATATACCTGCGATTTAGGGCAGAGCTCCGTAAAATTACATCCTACAACATCCATCATCTTGGCGGTGCCCTGTGCAATGTCTCTCCCATCAAAGGATCTGTGTATGGATATGGTTCAAGGGGCTACATTGTTGAGACTGAGCCAGAAGAAGGGAAATTCACCTGTGAATGCTCTAAATTCAGCAGGGATGGGATTTTGTGCTGCCATATTTTCAGAGTGATGGTGTGCATTGGCACTACTGAACAGATCCCTGAACATTACATTCTGCCTAGATGGTCTAAACCGCATGAAGAGCTTGTTGCTGTGCATATTGATATCCCGAAAGTGCCATTGGATAGAAAATTAACAGTTAAAGAGAAAAGGCTTATGAGGTATGGGACTCTTTGCAATGATTTTACGAATATAGCTAAGTCCGCATCCGGGTCAGACGAAGCGAAAGCTCTTGCTGTTAAGCACTTGCGGGCTCTTGAGGCTGATTTGAAACAGCTGAAGATTACTAATTCAGAAGAACAAATGGAAGAAAGTGTCCCCGAAAACCCTTGTTGCTGCCAATGTGATAGACCAAAGTCAAGGAGGCTTAGGTTGTGCTCCGTCTGGACCAGATTTGGAAATCAGAGACCCCGCGCGGACAATTGCTAAAGGGCGACCGAATGAGAAAAGGAAGAAATCAGGGCTGGGTCTGAAGCCTACGCGGCCAGTGAAGTGCTCTGTTTGCGAATCTGTAGACCACAATTCTGCTACATGTCCGGGGAAGTTGACAGCTATGGAGTTGGATCTGTTTCCAAATGGTCCTTGAAGAAAAACAAAGAGAACGACAAACGGAAGGTGGAAGATGTTGAAAAATGGAACTGAAAAGATGCTTGATATTTTATTTTCATTTGCGGCAGATGAGATGTAAAAAACTTGGTGTTGCGTGGGTGCTAAGGGCTGATATAAACCTGTTTGGTTCAGATGTGGCTTGTGTTATTTTTATTTGCGGCATTTGGGAGTATTGCTTTCTTCATTGTTGAAAAATATACATTATATGTTTATGTGATGTTGCAACCATAAAAGTGGAAGTTGCTTCTGTATTTTTGCATGGTGATCTGTTTTGATATATCAATGCGGTGTGTGTTTTACTAAAATCTTCATGAAAGAACAAAATGTTATTTTTGATGACTGATTTTTCAACAAGTATTACATCATCAGGCTAGCTTGTTGCTACTTGGATGTATAATACAGCAAACTAGCCAGACCCAACCACCTATACCTCTCCCCCAGCTCAAACCAACAAAAACATCCTCATAACTGCTACGTCCTAGAGTAACAAACTGTAAAAATAGTGGCAGCAAAAACATGATATCTTTGGGAAAAGTTGCGTACTTACGTGAAACACACACACCCGTGATGATCTTTTCATGTGTGGAAGATCAGATCCTGACATGGGACCGTGTTCTCCGGCCAGTCGATCCGTTTCTTGGTGAAAAACGTCCTTATGTTCAACATGTCCTCTTGGCTGAATTTCGTAGTCAACTTCCTACCGTCCCAGTACTCGATGAACTTGAGCATCAAGTAGCCGCAGTCACACCTTCACCCCCAGCCACTCCGTAAAAAAGAGAAGAAGTTAGCTCTATTTTCCATATTGAGAAGAAAATGTTGGCGTTGAAAACTAGAAAATGAACATCTCAAAAAAGAGAAAAAACGTATTATGACTTACGTTGTGGTTTGCTTTGGGACGTCGATGAACACTGTGTTGTATTTCTGAATTTCGATCTTGGATTCTTTGTAGTTTTCCGACCACATGTGCTTGATGGACCCAATTATTTTAGCGCAGTCTTGTACGAGGTCCATGTCTCCCCCATTCCTCGAAGAGTCCAGCACTTCAAACCTCTCGGCCATCAGGTTCATGTTGATGACGTAGTAATGCCCGGTGAATTTGTTCGAGCTGGATGATAGATTTTGTAATACTGGGAATGTGATCTGTATGTGCGAAAAGGAAAACAAATTTGCATATTTCATGTAAGAGAGAAGAGAAAAAACATCATATTACTAAGAACAGTAAGAAATGGAACCAGGAAAAAATGAGCTTTCTTACATTCTCTTTATGGTCAAGGCGGTTTTGAGGCTTGAAATTGAATAACTTCTTGATTGCACGTTCGTTGAATGAACAAGGGGATCTTAGTTTTGTCTACAAGGGGGATTGAAAAAAATCCACAAGTTTAAAAAAAAAATACATACAGATTGGAAGCCAAAAAAGAGTATGCGAAATGAAGACATAATTGTGATGGAAATTTCATTATGTGTTATCTATGCGAAAAAGGGAATGCACTAAAAAAAGATTGTGCATGGTGTTTGATGTAAGTTACAGCTATGTTGAGCGGCAACACCAATTTCTTTTGTCCGGCCAATTCTTTTGAGAGGATATGTAATGCCATGCAACAAGTTGAGTTGCTCAGCCAGCCGTGAGGATGGACTGAGTTTGCAAAGGTCACCTAGGAGTACGTAGAATTGGTCGAAGTCGATAATCCTTTCATCATTGAACTTCGAAGTGCTAGCTCTCCCGAATTTACCAACAGCCTGATATAGTTCATTCGCTGTCTTGGACGTGACCAAGGTCTTCTTATTGTTGAGGCCTACAAATGGAGATTTTTGATTTGCTGGAGCCTTTACAACTCTTTTTCGATGCGGCTCCGGGACTGGAGTTTGACTGCCACACTCTGCCTTTCCATTAAGCTTCTCACATTGTTGTTTTCCTATGGTTGATGGTGCAATAGTTTCAGGTTTTTGCATCTTGGCTGTGATCTTGTCGATCTCGTTGTTGTTATCCGGACACTTTTCTGCTCCGCCTTCATTCTGACTGTGGGGAGTGTTGGGGTATTTTGGAAAAAAAATCTCCCCAACCTGTTCTGCTAGGAGGTCGTAGTCTTCGGCCGTCAGCCCTCCGTACAATTCATCCTCATTGCTGGATATAACAAGTGGTTCGAAAGTGGTTGCCGTCTCGGTGCATTTGATCCTTTCTTCAGGTGAATCGAAATGCAAGTTGAATGATGGACAGTCGTCAATCAGATCTCTCCTCATGCTCTGCTCTACTGTCTCACCTTTGTGCGGTCCAGCAAACTGGAGTTCCTTGCGCGTAGGTGTCTGTTTTAAGTTGGTGTTTTCAATACTGTCAGGCGAAATCCCCTTATGCTTGTTCACATCTGGGCTGATGTCCTGGATTCTCAATGTTCTCGCTTCGGCAGTTGCGAATCTTGTCTTCCTTGGGCTGATTTCAGCCATGGCTGTGTCCGCGTTTGAGGCCTTGGATTGGACTACCTTTGAGATTGTTTTAGTACCGTCTAGAATTTCTAGCTTTGGGGACATTGACCTAGTTGCTGGCCTCCTCGCAACTCGAAATGGGCTAGCCCCTGGTGATGATCTGTTGCTAAGAGAGATAGTCGTGTCAGCACTAGAGATGTTGATTGTGTTGTTGGTTGGTGGTGTGGCTGCATGTGAGAGGTCAATGATTACTGTGGGTGTTGATGGCTCTGGATTTTTGCCTGCGCCACAGTTTGCTTGAACTTGTGTGCTCGTCGTGGATTCCTTGTAGTGATCATGTTGTTCTGGGGGCTTCCCTTGATGTTCAATATCCTTGCTGTTAGCAGCCACCTCCGAGATGTTCATGACGCTCTCTGGTAATTCTGCGACTGTTGGTTTATTTTTTTTCAGCCTTTCAATCCCTTCAGCGTGCTCATCATCATGAATGCTACTCCTGGTTGCTTGGAGTGTTGTTTGGACGTCTTTGTTGTTACCTTGAGCTGAGGCTTGTCCAAATCCTTCTTTACTTACGGCTATGTCCTGGTTTCCTATTTCTCCTTCCTGGTTTACATTCCTGCGCCTACGTCCAACCCTTTTCCTCTTCTTAATACTGCTCATATTCTGCTCGGCGACTGGCACATGTACTGCCTGTTGTTTTGACAATGTGGCGATGAAGTCGCCTAGTCCCTTCTCAAAATTTTCGCACATATTTGATACGGCCAAGCGGTATGTATCCATGTCCTGTAAGAAATGACCAACAAAAACAAGCTGGTCAAAGTTAAAAAAGGATCAAATGATGATAACAAAACTAGGACAAAAAACCTAAAAACTATATCCAGATGTAAGTAATCACTTACGCCACATGTAAAAAATAGCAGAAAGTTTTTACATGCATAAAAAATATTAAAAAGCTGGTTTTCTCTCTCTCTCTCTCTCTCTCGCTTTTCTCTCCTCATTCCCTGTACTGCTCTACACATCATCTGCCCTGTTCCATAGCCTTTCTTTGCAAGTTAAGGCTCAAATGCCTAGTGTAAAGTACAGAAGAGCAGTATTAGCCACCTAAATCTTGGATTAAGGTGGCTAATACTACTGCTGCATTTGTTTAGTTTAGCTTATCCGTGGCACGATTATGCCCACTCTTGATTTGCCTGTACACCGCATCATAGCCTACGATTGCAGCACCACGTGCCTAGGCTCTAAGCTGCTAATGACTGCTTTGGGAACGACTGAACGGTGGCGAGATATCTTGTGTTTCCTCCTGATTCTTAAACAGGAACATACTGTATCTATTGCAAGCACAATTGAAATGAGAACTATTGTGTTAGAATAAATTCGAAGCGCGTAGTAGATCATCCGAGGATCAAGCAATCACACGAGGAACGACACCGAGATTTGTTAACGAAGTTCACCGAACATCGGCTACATCTCCAGGGCATGACTATGGGCGCTCCTCCCCATGACACCGCTACAATACCGCACACCGGCTACCCGGGCGCCGGCACACGCCGCCGGCTCCCCCTGCGTGTCTGTGCTATTATGTTGGCATAGGTTACAATCGTGGGGTGCCTCTCATTATATGAGAGTCCAAGGATACAACGTGTCCGACTCCAACACTACACGTATCCTACCCACACTACAACTCCAAGTCCAATGTAACCCAACTCGTACACTATATTCTACACAAACTCAACAAACTCCACCTTGGCGAATATTCTTCACCACCTTGAATTTGTCCATGCGTCAAACTTCCATGCACTCTGGACTTGGGTTGTCTTCTTCGTAGCTTACTGAGAGCTACTCAACGAGTCTGCCGCAGACCCGCCACCTTCGTGAGATCCTTCCGCTATTCCCACAACTCTAGTCTCCGTGACTCCACCTACAATGGTGCTCCCTTGCAACCTCTAAAGATGTGAAGCCGTACTCTCTCCAATCATCACGATCACCTCATATTCCATGATATTCAAGGTCTTTTTATCCCGATCACAACGGAATTCCATACCACCATCATGAAGAACTCCAAGCGAAATTAGATTCCTTCTTACCCCTGGCACATGCCGGACTCCCCGAAGCATCCGCTCAACTCCGTCAAACATCTTGATTTTGATGTCATCTACTCCAGCAACACGATAACCTGTGTCATCGCCCACATAGGCTGAACCAAACTCACCAGACTTGTACGAAGATAACGACTCCCGGTTGGGTGTCACATGGAAAGAGCTAGCTGAATCCAACATCCACGCTTCACTATTGGTTGACCGCCTGTCTGATACTGCGAGAACATCACTACTGCTGTCTGAGTCATCACCACGAGCTGCCACATTAGCACTAGATCCACCATCTGGACCCCTTCTCATATGTCCCCACTGTTTACACTTGTGACACTGTACTTTCTTTTTCTTTTTCTTGTTCTTCCCTGCCTCATATCCCTTCCTCCACGCTTCACCTTTGACTAGCAAACCTTCACCATGAGTGATTTCCACCGCGTTCTTCTTTCTCATATTATAAGACAATAATGCCGCAGTAATATCCTCATTCTTGACGGTCTCCTTGCCGTGCGTCAAAGTAGTGATCAAATGGTCATAGGATGGTGGCAATGAACAAAGAAGAAGAATCGCCCTATCCTCGTCAGCAACCGTCACACCCAAGCGTGCTAGATCTGTCACGACTTGATTAAAGGCGTTCATGTACTCCACAAGATCCGACCCCTCCTGCATCTTCAGCCCATACAACTTTTGCTTCAAATACACCTTGCTCGTCGCAGTCTTGGGACATATATTGACTTTCCAGTTTCTCCTATATCTTCTTCGGCGAATCCTCATCCATCACATGATAAATAACCTGGCCGACAGACACAACCGTATAGTTCCGGCTGCTTGCAACTGTAACTCCTCCCAGTCTTCAGCGTCCATCTTAGCTGGCTTAGCATCCCACAACACCTTCAAGCATCCCTGTTGTGTCAACAAATCTTTCACCCGTGTCTGCCATAACCCAAAGTTTCCAGTTTCGTCGAACTTCTTCACCTCAAATCTGGTATCCGTTGGCGCCATGATTCTTCGTATAGCTGACACTGCAAAAAATATTCAAGCTTCCCTTCGCGTGATCCTCAAGTACACGAGCAAAACCAACTCGGTACACCCTCGTGCACTAACAGAAAATCTTCACGTGAACTAGTAGCCTCTCCCTGCACAACTCGATGCTAGCTTTGCTTTGCCTGCCCTCGCTTTCCGATGTACGCGCCGTATAAACCTGATGGATTTCTCTCTGCCGAATCGATCTGTTCCGCTGCCTCTTTCGTGTCCTTGCCTGCTGCTGCCCGCTGCTATTTAAGACGTCCACAGCTGCGCTGTCCGGCACGGACACGAGGAGAAATCGTGCGCTTGCACGTTACAGCCGTCTCCTCCAGGGACTCGGTCCCCTTTTGTTTCCAAAACAAATCTCGATGGCCTACGATTTACGCGTACGCTGATTCCGCCTCGGCTTGGTAGCGACTGGTCCGATTCCAAACGCTGCGCCAGCCAGCAGCCGCTTCCTACGCTCGCCCGATCGATCCGATCACCGCACGTTTGCTTGACCCTGCAAAGCGCCGTTGTACGTCGCATCGCTACCAATCTTCCGATCACTTTTCCATCCTCTAGATCAATCAACAACTGCATCGATCTTCAACCTTGCTCTGATACCACTTGTTAGAATAAATTCAAAGCGCGTAGTAGATCATCCGAGGATCAAGCAATCACACGAGGCACGACACCGAGATTTGTTAACGAAGTTCACCGAACATCGGCTACATCTCCGGGGCATGACTATGGGCGCTCCTCCCCATGACACCGCTACAATACCGCACACCGGCCACCCGGGCGCCGGCACACGCCGCCGGCTCCCCCTGCGTGTCTGTGCTATTATGTTGGCATAGGTTACAATCGTGGGGTGCCTCTCATTATATGAGAGTCCAAGGATACAACGTGCCCGACTCCAACACTACACGTATCCTACCCACACTACAACTCCAAGTCCAATGTAACCCAACTCGTACACTATATTCGACACAAACTCAACATATTGTACTATCCATGGCGCATATAGAGTACAGATGAGAAATGACAGATGCCATGGAACATGTAGTTTATAAGTGCCTAAAAACTACATCCAGGTGTAAGTAATCGCTTACGGCGCATGTAAAAAAATAGCGGAAGTTTTTACATGTAAAAAATATCACCATGTAAATAATATTTTAAAAAAGTTGATTTTATAAGTACCTAAAAATACATCCAGGTGTAAGTAATCGCTTACGGCGCATGTAAAAAAATAGCGGAAGTTTTTACATGTAAAAAATATTTTTAAAAAGTTGATTTTATAAGTACCTAAAAATACATCCAGGTGTAGTAATGGCTTACGGCGCATGTAAAAAAATAGCGGAAGTTTTTACATGTAAAAAATATCACCATGTAAAAAATATTTTAAAAAAGTTGATTTTATAAGTACCTAAAAATACATCCAGGTGTAAGTAATGGCTTACGGCGCATGTAAAAAAATAGCGGAAGTTTTTACATGTAAAAAATATCACCATAAAAAATTTAAAAAGCTGATTTTATAAGTATCTAAAAACTACATAAAGATGTAAATAGATACGTATGCCGCATGAAAGATATGTTTGTACACGTAAAAAACTGTATGTATTTCGATGTGCATAAACCTACCAGGCGATGTACAAAAATGCTGAGAACAAAACTAGTCTTAATTTCGTGTTACCTCGTCTTTGACATTTGATCCAGCATGTAATCTGATAAACGAGTCCGCCTCTCCAGATGTAATTGAGAAAAACCTGTGTGTTTTCTGCTGGTTCTTCAACTGCACAGGGAAATGGACATGTTGTGATATAGCATGTTGTGATAATAAGTATTAAAATCATTATTCTGGTGTTATAAAAATTGATGTTAGTGCACATGAATGTGACCGCTAGATATCCCATAGTAAATAGCCATAGATGTTACAAAAGCATTGATGTAGTCGTTGCTATGAAAAATACTTTAGTGAGACAAAAAAAATCCGCAGATTAGTTATTTCGGATGTGTAAAATCAGTGTGGTATGATGGCTAATAAAAATCATAGTGGTATGAGAACTAATAAGAATGAAGGCAATTACCGGTAGTTTCCCAAATGAGCCATCCGTGTTTCTGTTCATTTCCACTGCCATCCTAACCATCTTGTTTGTCCACACACATATGCGCGTCCCTGTCTGTTCAACTTCCAGCTTGCCCGAGAAATTCAGAGAGCCAAGATATAGGATCTGGCGGCGCGGGAGGGATAATAAAAAGGCAAAACAAACAAACGTGTAAGTAAAAATATAGAAAACTCCATTGATGTACAGTTTGAATGCTTTTGTACGAACAAAAAGAAAATGACAGTTCAATTTAGGAAGCGAGAAAAAAATAGAGAGATATTCGGGGATATGAAATGGTAAAAGGTTAAGGTTTGATGTATACCATTAGGAAAGGCATACAAGCCTTGAACCAGTTCTTCTTATCCTTGGCATTGGCTGTCTTGATTAGTGTATCAACTATGAATCTGCACCAGTTTAGCTTAGAAACACCCTTGATGTTGATTAGCCATGGATAGCACCTTGGGCTGACCCTCACCCCTGTGTGTGGCGCCATAAATGATGACAATGCATACAACACCCACATCCTTAGAAAATCATCATCAGCCACTCTTGATGCTGCAAGTTTCTTCTCCACGTCTGCAATCGTTGGTTGTTTCCCATCGACGATCCCAAACATATCTAACACCAGGCTGGTTGCATACATGTCGAGGTGGTAAGCTACACCCAAGCTGCCCATCGGAGTGCCAACGACTGAATGCACTGTTTGATCGTTTATTGGAATGTTCCCCCTCTCCCCAAACTCAAGTTGACACATTGCCGGGTTGAAATTCTCCATCAAGAATCTGCATAATTCTGGCACAAGCTTTGAACAGTTGATGTTTACGAGAGCCCCAAAATCGTTGTTGTTGATCAAGGAAAGCTGATCATCTGTCATGCCCTTGCTAATCCTCACCAGCCCCATCGGAGATGCGCGGTTGAATAGGTGCGGCTGCATGTAAATAATGTGTTAGTTAGAAAAAATGCTGGCGATCAGCGTGAAAAAAGGGTGCTAGAAAACAGATATGAACCATGGGATCGTTACCTGATTCTTGTTTTTGGCCTTGGCCAAATCTGGGGGAGTGACGTTGATGTGTGTTTCCTCCATGACGACGGGTTCGGTTACTTCTTTGGTCTTTCCAATTTCTTTCATACGCAATCTTTGCCTCAACTTCTTGAACAATGGATGCCCTGACTTGGGAGTTTTACAATCAAAGCGCGATGTATTCTGCCGTGGGAAGACAAAAAGGATACATGTTCTATGAGAGGATGAACCAGTCCCTAGAAAATGCTGGTGTCATACAAACTGCCGCTGTCATGCAAAAAGGAAACAAAAAAAATACCTTTGTAGCTGATGTCATACAAGCCTAGAATTTGGAAAGATAGCTAGTCATTTCCTGATCCCAAGCTGCATGAAAAAAAACTGTAGCGTCAATAGTTTTGAACTTATAAAAAACTGCACACAAATGTGACTGCTAGATATCCCATAAACATGTTTTTATGAACAACATATAAAAAACCACACAAAAAGTTTCTTACTCAGCATGTAAGAAATAGCTATATTTTTTACATGCGAGAAAAAACATGATGTAATTCATGTATTACATGACCCCTGATGGTTAATAGATCAATTTGAACTCATTAACATCATGGGTTTCGGATGCTACATCCTTCCCTCCACTTTTGAAATGAAAACGGAGGCATCTACAAACAAAAAGGATTTTAATTACATAGTATTTCAGATGTTGCACCCTCCCCCCCCCCCCCCCGGTTGCAATTTAAAACTCGTGGCATCTACAAAACAAAATTTAATCTAGTTTTTACATGCTACTGGTCCGATTCCAACCAGTCCCTCCCCCATCCCCCGTACGATTCAGTTGATGGTCATTGTACATGCTACTGGTGACTACAATAGACATAATGTTTAAAAAACACTGATATAGTGCTAGAAAATAAAGCACTGATGCTCACCTTTGTTGTAACTGATGCTCTTCAGGTTTCAGGCTCCTCAAATGCACGCTTGCTCCTCTCTCCCCTATCCCGTTCTTCAGCAAATACTTGAGTTCAGGGATTGATTTTTGAAATGGATCAAAACCACACAAAGCAAAAACAACAAAAGTTTCAGCTAACATGAATGTAACAACCAAAAATAGAGTTGATTCAGATGCTCTCTCGGCTGATGCGACATTGATGTAACAAAAACATGGATGTAACAACATAATAGAGTTAATTCCAGCTACGCAACAACACCAACTGAATCTAAAACATGGATGTACAAAAATTGCATCCACACATAATGGACTAAAAAATCATGATGCTACCCACACATATACTCCCCCCCTCCCAACTGAAAATGAATCTACACATGGATGTAACAACAACAGGGGTTGAATCTAACATGAATGTAGCAACAAACAGAATTGAATCTGACAAATGCATGTACAACACAGAGTTGGCTAAACCTAAACATGGAGTTCTCTGCATGCTACCCCTACCCTGCATACTCGATCTAACATGCATGTCAAAACAGAGTGAGCTAAAAAAAAGCCTAAAATCAAACATGAAGTTCTCTGTACCTCCCCCACCCCCGCAGAAACCCCCTAATGAACTCTCAATCAATTTGGGCCAGGATGTGAGCGAATGAAAAATCTATCACACCTCCCACCCGCGAAAATACCGCTGATGAGCTCGCAATTGATTTGGGGGAGAGAGGAAGTGGATTTAGCTGATGAAGTGCGGCAACTCACCGGAGTTCGCTGCGCCTCCCCGCCCGCCAAATCCCGTGCGAACTTGCAACGGTGGTAGCCACCTCCGCCTCGCGTGGATGTCGACTTTCTCACCCCGCGAACGCCGGCTTGTGTAGACCGACGAATCAACCTAGCGGCGGTGTATGGCACAGCGGGCGACGGCGGCGGAACCCTCGCCTCGCCGGTCTGCGAATCCACACGTTGGTAGCCTTCCCCTTCCCTCGCCGCTAGGGCCCCTTTAGTTCCTGCCACGCCTGAACCTTGTAGCCGTGCGGGATTTGTCGCCGGCCGGCGAACCCTAGGGAGCTGCGGGCGAAATCGAGAGGACGCGGAAGGGGAATGGAGAAATCTGGATAGCAAATGCGGTTGTCTCTCTCTCCCCCAGCACGAGTCCCGAAATTTGAATCGTTCGCCTCTCTCTCTCTCGCTGCTTTGTGGGCCATTCCGACTCAGGTGGGTGACCACGTGCCCCCACTGCGTACAGGTGGAGCACGGACGGACGGCTCGGAAGTGTGAGCACTAAAATCGCTACACAGTGCCCAGGCACGGATTAGATTTCACGAATCAATAATACCCCGTAAAGCTAAGTAAGGGTCCGTTGATGTAGCATCTCTCCGAGATTATTAGGTGGACCAATTTTGTGCAAATTAACCGATCGCGTCCTTATAGAGGTTGATGTAATAGGATAGTACTACGACAATGTCCGTGCGTTGCAACGAAAAAAATAAATCCTCGCATCCCTAGCTACATTCATGATGTCACTTCTTTTTGTTCGTCATGGTGGTCACATTTTTTCAGCTACCCATCATGAATATGCTCAATTTCAAATTGATGATCTTGGTTATCATACTCTAGCCCATCTCTTGGTGAGTCTCTCTATGCACCCGCACTCTTGCCTCTAGTCCAAGGTCCATTTATGCTATTTAAAAAGACACGTCTCACCCCTTTTCCTCGTTGTTGATAGATGGAGCCTGAGAAGTGAGGGTGGGGCAGAGGGCAGCGGCAATATAACATTGAATCACTTCATTGCAAGTAAATGTTTATTCATTAATCTCATCGAGTTGGACTTCATCTGCGCTTCTCGAGCTATGATCTAAATCACCCCCTACGCCCACACATTTTTTAATTTTATTTTTTTCTTGTAAATGCATCAACATTCTTTTTAAAATACATAAATATATTTTAAATTATATGGAATTTTTTAAAGAGCATTAATATTTTTAAGCATGTGAACACTTTTTTGAATGACATAATATTTTTTTGAGAGGGTAAGCATTTTCTAAATTAGGTGAACATTAGTTTAATACGCGAACACTTTTCTTAAAACCATGCAAACATTTTAAAGAGAATGAATAATTTTCAAAATTAGATCTTCCAAAAGACACATAAAAACTAAAAGTGATATGGTTACATGTACACGCGCACATCCATTTTTTTATAATTTATTTCTTTTCTTTATGATACATCGAAGTTTAATTCCTTCTTTAATTTATTTTCTTCCTAAAAGTTTATGATGGTGTGCATTACGCTTCATGCATGGTCCATCTCACACGTACGCGATAAGAAGGCCCACGGCCCGCGGCTAGCCTGACAAGGAACACATGGATGCTCGAATCGTTTTTATAGCAGAAGTCATGGGGCTGCGGGTTAATTTAGTGGAAAGGGATGAATTTTTTAGCAAAAATACTAAAACGGACTAAGAAAGTCACCTCCCTTTATTATTAGGTATAGATTCTATTACTGGTAATAGAATATATAGGTAAATTATTTGGGACACCTAGGGACTTGGGCACCTTGATTAGCATAAGGTATGTTTGTTTTATTTCCTTATTTTACATTAATTCTAGGTATTAGTACATATCTTACTTAAAACGGTAATTAATTCTATGTATTAGTACATACCTTATTTAAAAAGGTATTACTGCATACCTCTTTTATCAACAAAATTAAGATATGTTCCAACGGTATGTAGGCAAGGTGCCTGGGCACCTAGGTGTCCCAAATGGGCGTCCTATTTATGTTACCTGTAACAGATGCCGGACTTCAGAAACAGGTCCGAGTATGTGTTCGCCCCACCGAACGAAAAATAGAGCAACCCCCACCACGCCCGGCTCAGGAATCCCGCCCCCCTCTCCTAACCTGGTTTCTTCCGCCGGAGGCGTCGTCGCGGGCGAGCGAGCGAGGCGGCAGCCGGAGCGAGGGAGCCCGCGGCGCCGCGACGGCTCGCCGCCGGATCCATTACCAGCCGCCTCCCGACCTTCCACTGCGCCACCTCCTCCGATATAACGCGCACCGCCTCCTCCTTCCGGCGACCAGGCCGCGATCCCACCTTCTTTCTTCCGTTTGACTCCCGCTTCCTCGTCGCCAGACCTCGGTCGCGCTGCAGGATCCGCCCGGCCGTATGCCCCCGCGACGTCTCTCTTAGCCATGGTGGCCGAGAGTGATCCGTGAGGGGATCTGCGTGATGAGCGCCACGCCGCCGTCCCAGTCTCCTCCAAGTACAGATCCGGTCGTGGATCCACGTCTTCGTGGCGGTGGACAAGGACAGGTACAACTGCACCACGCCGTAAAATTGCATCCACCGGTGATCACTTTGAGTAACAAGGAGCGACCCGCTGTTGGTAATGGCATCAGCTTTGACCAGCGGCGTTGCGCCTCCATGGTCGACGAACGCTCCGGCGGTAGGAGGCGGAAGTGTCCTGCAACTGCAGTTGGAGCTGGTTCCTTTCGGCAACAAGCATTTCCCTAGGACTGGGAAGGCCATCGCACGACCTGCGCCCATCAATCCCCTGAGCGATGTCTTTTTCTATTTGCCGCTAGGCATTTGATTGTAGTCTATACTCAGACATGTATCTTACACTGATGTAATGGATTTAATGCAGTTGTATGCCGATTGTATGAGATGTTGTATCCTTGTAGCTGTAATGTTGTGATATCATGTTGGAAATCCGGGGCATATGGCATTGTCATATGTCGCGGTGGGACTGATATGTGCTTCGTCTCCCCGGATTGGGATGGAAACATCTAGATCTGGAACAGTACCGCATATCGGGCCTTACACCCACGTCGGTTTGTCCTATTTCATGTTGGCTCACAATGCCACGATCGACGTCAATATATACGCCGTCTTACAACGTCGCGCTTAACAGACACATATGCGTCGGCTTACAACCGCTTGGCCGTCACTATCGCTGGCTCGACATGTTGGCCAGACTATCAACCGCCGACTCCTACGAAGATCGGTTACAACCTCACCGTGGTTGCTTTCCATGGTGCTCCGGGTTTACTCTGCATCATCAAATCAGCTAAGCCACATTCATATCTAATATATTTCATTCCAATCAATTTTCTATGTTGCACCTTTGAGATAAAACTCGGGGGCTATGTTACACGCGTTCAAGTTATACACGAATGCCCAAAATAATTTTAGTTGCCACGTTGCAACAAGTCTAAACAGGGGCATCTGACTTCCTTAACGATATATTCGGTGCTTGTTTCTTTATTAAGCCAAGTACAAGGAGTCTCCAGCCGACTCCTCGAGTCGACTCAAGACTCGGGGGCTATATCTCCTCTGGGATCCATCGGAGATTGATATTGATATATTATATTTCGAATGGTGGATTATAATTGACCGACATGCATTGGGTCCGGTTTGCGGGAAATTCTGGAGAAGTCAATCCCTGCTTCACACTCCTTAGAAAAAATTTGGTCCATTGATTCCGGTTTGTTGGTAAAATCCCGGCTCGATGAGTTCCGGTTCATTACAATATTCCGGCTCTATTTTGAGTTCATGCTCATTGAAAAAATTCCAGCTCCCTTCGTGAGTTTTGGATCATCGGAAAAATCCCGGCTCCCTTCTCGAGTTCTGGTTCATTGGAAAATCATGGATCCTCGATGAGTTCCGGTTTATCAGAAATTCTGGCTCCTTTATAAATCCAGGTTCATTATGAAATACCAGCTTCACAAGAAATCTCGGTACACTCGACAATCCTAGAACCCAGAATTTGACATCTTATGCATTGCACCTTTATTTTACATCATTATGCAGTGCACCTTTATTTTACATCATTATGCATTGCATTACATTTCTTACATTTAATAATCTGGGCACCTGGAGGGCTTGATCACCCCTCTTATTGGTGCAAGGCATATATATGGATTTATTAAGGGAACCTGGGGGCTTGATATTCTTCGAAATAAGCTTTTTATACTAGGGATTCAGCCTATGTGTGTAACTTGTCTACTGTAGTATTTTTTTGCCTGTATAGCTTATGCGAAATGGCACTCATATGATCCTAGTGACTTGTTTTTTGATTCAACCATTTACCGACGCTATAAGATGTTCGTTGAGACTGATTCTTCAACAGGAAAACTAGAAAAAGTCACGCGGCGCCTGCTTACAGAGAAGTTTCGACCTACACGCAAAGACCAACAATCCTTTTTTCTATAAACCAATCAGAAGCTTCCTATTAAGGAGCGGTTGACCTTGGCTTGTATGATTAAAGGATGTTGTATATGTCACGCGCACGGCCGCTTCTATATGAGATTTTTATATTTTTGCATACGTAAACATATTTTTAAGCATATATTGCATCATATTTTTCTCTTATTCTAAAAGCATGCTAAGATTCCATTATTTACTTATCTCCAACTGCCGACTTCTATATGCATCAGTCACATGAAATAAGTCACGTGACACTGACTTACATCAATGTTAGTGCCTACACGCAATTATGTGACTGATGCCGCCATGACAAGTCAGTAAACACCGTCTCCCATGAGGAGAAAGTGGATATTGGACCTGTCAATGGAAGCACTGGCATATGTCGCATGTACGACCGACTTCTAAAGCACAGATAAACCAAAAGGGGTATCAAGTCGAATTTTTGTGATGGAGGTAAATAAATTCATTACATGAATATACAATCTGATGAGGACATCCCTACTAATGTTACACCCATACCCTCACCAACTACACATACTGGACCAGTTACTAGAGCACGTGCACGTCAACTAAATTATCAGGTACTTTCGTTTCTTGCGAATCCTTCTATTGTTCATGAACATATGATGCTGCCTAAATTAGATACTTTTGTTTTGCTTATGAATGAAGGACCTAGCATGGACAAGAAGGATGGTCATTGGAGCGGGATCAAGAATGGAGAAGAAGGTGCGCGCGGGGGAAAGTACAGTGGAGCTTCCAGTGGGGATTTTCGCACGTTGAAGCCACCATAAGGCATGCATGAAGGCTTGGATGGAATACACGAGATGCCACTTCATTATTTTCGTCCAAGAGCAATTATAGGTGCTGCGTCACCTCAATATTGGGCTAGGCCCATGTAATTTCGAAATACCACATTATAGGCTGTTTTTAGAGTCCGTATGTGTGGGGAAACCGAGTTAGGGTTGTTTTCGGACCCCACCTCCAAGGGGTCACGAAAATCCCCTCTGTCCCCCCATATATACAGCCCTTAGGGCGTCGTTTAGACTTGGGTTTTAATTAGATTTAAGTTAGCCATAGCCGCAACTTCGAGTTCTTCGTTTGTGTCGTCCGACCAGGCCAAGACCGCATTGGAACCCCAACTTCTGTTAATCTTTCATCTTATATTCGCCATATCCAGATTGCAATTCTTAGTTCTTGCTTGTTCTTCGATTGCTTGCAGGAATTGACCTTCGTGGTCAGGTTGATCGTGCATCCGCGGGATCAATAACCTCTCGGAGTTGGTTTAGCGATTGCTAAGGCGCAACGTCTTCGCACGTTCGTAGTCGAGTCGTGAAAGTCTACTCCACCAAAATCGATCTCCACCATCTCATCGAAACATCGGGACACCTTCGCCTCTATCAAGTGGTATCAGATTTCCAGGTTGTTCGGTGAGATTTACCAGTTTTCGTAGTCTAGATTGGTTCTGTTCTTCATACCTACAGTCCACAAAAAAAGCCAAAAAAAAATTAGGGTTAGATCATCACGTCCCAAAACAGTCCGAGCCTTTGTCCAGTTTTCTTTACAGTAGTTTGCCTTGTTGAATTTGCGGTTGCATCGTTGTGTCGAGTTGCTGATCTTAGCGTCTAGTTACCTTAGAGTTTCGCGTTCGGATCACAGTTTGTCACGCCGCCGCCGCACAGTAGTACACCACCACGTTCCGCCAATCCGAGTCCAGATACACCACCAAGTTCCGCCAAGCAGAGTCCATACACACCACCACCACCTACCGATCCGAGTTGAGTTCCATCACCCGTTCGGTTTGTGATATCTCCGTAGCCAGAATAGTTTTGAGTTGTCGTACGTAGAAGAGGGTGATTTCCAAAAAAAAAAAAAAAAAAAAAAAGTCTGGCACGCTTTCCAGAGCAGTTTTTAGGCCAAAAATTTCGAGGGTAAAAAAATTTTGTGCCCATACGTTCCTTAGGTCCAGAAACTCGTTTTGAGACGTTCGCCACCATAGTGATTTTTTTCGCACTTTTTCAGCCCCCGCAGTCCCGCATCGCCAAAAAAAAAAAAAAAAAAAAAGAGAGATCAAAAATTCAGAGTGTGCTTCACAGTTGTTACGTGCCGCGCCGTGCTTTCGTTGGTGTTTTAGGCTCGCGTCTCTAGTACGGTCTAGCCTAGGATCAGCACAGTACCGACGTTGAGTGTTTATTCAGCTTTGCATCTCTGTTTTGATTACTGTTGATCTTTTTGCTACCATATTTGTCAAGCCTACCTACAGCTCCACATATATTCTACATCGTGCGTTTTGACACCTCCTGGCCATCGCTCGACCATATCTCTGAGAGTTTTGACCCGTTGGTTGTACATCACCACCTGCTGCTAGGTAAGAATCAGTAAGAACGTAAGAAAAGCTTGACGGATTTGTGCTTTCCACCACCCCACATCCATCCCATTAGTAGAAGTAGGATCATATTCCTGTGTGTTTTCTCTTTCTGCTAACCATGCCAGGATCACATGATGAAGTGGCGCGGAATGCACCCGATTGGGAGAACATGACAAACAAGGAGCTACATGATAAATTTGCACGTATGATGTCTCAACAGGTGCAGGACATCGAGACCAGATTTACAGAGGCGATTGATGGCGTGGAGAAGATGATCGACACCAAGCTCGACGCCAAGTTTACTGAGTTGATCGCACGCCTACCTTCAGCACAGCCACAGCCACCGCCACTACCACGTGCACGACGTATTCTGTTTCCGCGAGGACAAGCTGCTGGTATTGGTGCTCCTCCTGCTGCTGCAGTTGCTGCTACTGCTGCTGCTGCTTCTGACGTCAGCCAGGATGACAACTACGAGGGTGATTACGAGGAGGAGGTGGAACAGGAAGCGGCCTATGAGCAGCCAGCTGGACGTCCACGTCCCAACATTCGCCACGGTCGACACCAACCACCCCCTCAGGTACGCGATGATGAACATGTGCCTAAACTTAAATTGAATCTTAAGCCGTTTGAGGGTAGATATATTCCTGATGCTTATCTTACTTGGGAGTTAGAAACTGAACAACGTTTTACATGTTTACAATATCCTGAGAATAGACGTGTTACTGCTGCTGTTTGTGAATTCACGGGCTTTGCATCTATTTGGTGGTCTGAACATTGTAGATTGCATGCTAATAATATTCCAAATACTTGGGCTGCTTTAAAAGATGCTATGCGTACTCGCTGGGTTCCTCCTTATTATCAACGTGAATTGTTACAAAAATTACAGCGTTTGAGACAAGGAAAAAATTCTGTAGAGGAATATTATCAAGAATTACAAACTGGATTGATTAGATGTGGCCTAGTAGAGGATAATGAAGCTATGCTTGCACGTTTTATGGGTGGCTTAAACAGGGAGATACAAACTATTCTAGAATACAAGGACTTTGCTACTATCACTCGTTTGTTTCATCTTGCTTGTAAAGCTGAACGTGAAGTGCAGGATCGACAGGCCGCTACGAGACCTAACTTTTCTGCAGGACGAAATACATCATGGACATCGCGTGGAGCTTCTACATCCACACGTCCTGCTGCGCCACCATCTACTTCAGCCGCTCATTCTTACAGGGAGCCACCAAAACAGCCAGCACCACCATTCAAGGGTGCACAGAGTGGTCCAGCGGCGAGTTCTTCTTCATCCATGGCGTCCACAGGGCAAACACGAGATCGTGATATTAAATGTCGCAGGTGCCAAGGTGGAGGTCACTTCGCAAAAGACTGTCCCTCCAAGCGTGTGATGACTATTACGGCGGATGGTGGGTATGAGTCAGCGAGTGACTATGATGAGGAAACTCTAGTTCTCATTGCTCATGAGGAACAGGGTGCCCATGATGATGCTCATGATATCGAGTATATGACTCCTGATGATGCAGATAAATATGCTAGTTTGGTTGCTCAACGTGTATTAAGTGTGCAGGTAACGAAGGCCGAGCAAAACCAGAGGCATAATTTGTTCCACACAAAGGGAGTGGTGAAAGAACGTTCGGTTCGCATCATCATTGACGGAGGGAGTTGCAACAACTTGGCTAGCATGGAGTTGGTGGAGAAGCTATCTCTCACCACAAGACCACACCCCCATCCGTACTATATTCAGTGGTTTAACAATAGTGGTAAGATTAAGGTAACGCGTTCTGTTCGTGTGCACTTTAGCATTGCTGCATATGCTGATTATGTTGATTGTGATGTGGTACCCATGCAAGCATGCTCTCTTTTACTTGGTAGACCATGGCAATTTGATAGGAATGTTGTACACCATGGTAGGACAAATCAGTTTACTCTAGTTCATCAGGATAAAAATATTGCTTTACTTCCTATGTCTCCTGAACAAATTGTGAAAGATGATCTTGCTAGAGCTAGTAAAGCAAAACAGGAGAAAAATAAGAGTGAGAATGAGATAGCAGCCAAAGAATTTGAGCACCAACATAAGACTAATAGCAAATCTTCTTCTGCTGTTTCTAATGAAATTAAATTGACTAGTCCAACTTTGCTTGCTACTAAGGTTGATATTTCAGATTTGGATGTTAGTCAATATGTGTGCTATGCTTTTGTGTGCAAAGAAGCTTTGTTTTCATTTGAGGAATTGCCTCCTTCTTTGCCTCCTGTTGTCACTGACCTTTTGCAGGAGTTTATTGACGTCTTTCCACAAGACGTACCACCGGGATTACCACCTATTCGAGGGATTGAGCATCAGATTGACTTAATTCCCGGTGCTTCATTGCCCAACCGTGCGCCATACCGTACCAATCCGGAGGAGACGAAGGAGATTCAGCGTCAAGTACAAGAGCTACTCGACAAAGGTTACATACGTGAGTCCCTTAGTCCTTGTGCTGTTCCTGTTATATTAGTGCCTAAAAAGGATGGAACATGGCGTATGTGTGTTGATTGTCGAGCCATTAATAATATTACTATTCGTTATCGTCATCCTATTCCTAGGTTAGATGATATGCTTGATGAATTAAGTGGCTCTACCATGTTTTCCAAAGTTGATTTGCGTAGTGGATACCATCAAATTCGCATGAAATTAGGAGATGAATGGAAAACGGCTTTTAAAACTAAGTTTGGATTATATGAGTGGTTAGTCATGCCTTTTGGGTTAACTAATGCACCTAGCACTTTCATGAGATTAATGAACGAGGTTTTACGTGCTTTCATTGGACGATTTGTGGTAGTCTATTTTGATGATATACTGATTTATAGCAAATCTTTGGAGGAACATTTGGATCATTTACGTGCTGTTTTTATTGCTCTACGTAATGCACGTTTATTTGGTAACCTTGGGAAGTGCACCTTTTGCACCGACCGAGTATCGTTTCTTGGCTATGTTGTTACTCCACAGGGTATTGAAGTTGATAAAGCCAAGATCGAGGCGATTGAGAGTTGGCCGCAGCCTAAAACGGTCACACAAGTGAGGAGTTTTCTTGGCCTCGCTGGATTCTATATGCGTTTTGTGAGAGATTTCAGCACCATTGCTGCCCCTCTCAATGAGCTTACACGCAAGGATGTGCCTTTTACTTGGGGTACCGCACAGGAAGAAGCTTTCACGGTATTGAAAGATAAGTTAACACATGCTCCTTTGCTCCAACTTCCTGATTTTAATAAGACTTTTGAGCTTGAATGCGATGCTAGTGGGATTGGTTTGGGAGGTGTGTTATTACAAGATGCTAAACCTGTTGCATACTTTTCTGAAAAATTGAGTGGGCCTAGTCTGAACTATTCTACTTATGATAAGGAATTATATGCTCTTGTTCGGACATTAGAAACTTGGCAACATTATTTATGGCCCAAAGAATTTGTTATACATTCTGATCATGAATCTTTGAAACACATAAGAAGTCAAGCAAAACTTAATCGTAGACATGCTAAGTGGGTTGAATTTATTGAGACTTTCCCTTATGTCATTAAACACAAGAAGGGGAAAGATAATATTATTGCTGATGCTTTGTCTCGTCGTTATACTATGCTTTCACAACTTGACTTCAAGATATTCGGTTTAGAGACAATCAAAGAACAATATGCAAATGATGCGGAATTTAAAGATGTATTGCAGAATTGTAGAGAGGGTAGAACATGGAACAAGTTTGTGCTTAATGATGGATTTGTGTTCCGTTCTAACAAGCTATGCATTCCAGCTAGCTCTATTCGTCTTTTGTTGTTGCAGGAGGCGCATGGAGGAGGATTAATGGGACATTTTGGCGTGAAAAAGACGGAGGACGTACTTGCTACACATTTCTTTTGGCCAAAGATGAGACGGGATGTTGAGCGTTTTGTTGCTCGCTGCACTACATGTCAAAAAGCTAAGTCACGACTCAATCCTCATGGTTTATACATGCCTTTACCTGTACCTAGTGTTCCGTGGGAGGACATATCCATGGACTTTGTTTTAGGCTTGCCTCGAACAAAGAAGGGGAGGGATAGCATATTTGTTGTCGTGGATAGATTTTCTAAGATGGCACATTTTATACCATGTCATAAAAGCGATGATGCTGCTAATGTTGCTGATTTATTCTTTGGAGAGATTATTCGTTTACATGGTGTGCCCAATACTATTGTCTCGGATCGTGATACTAAGTTTCTTAGCCATTTTTGGAGATGCTTATGGGCTAAGTTGGGGACTAAACTACTTTTTAGTACTACATGTCATCCCCAAACTGATGGACAAACTGAAGTGGTCAATAGGACATTGTCTACTATGCTTAGGGCTGTTTTAAAAAGTAACTTGAAACTGTGGGAAGAATGTTTACCTCATATTGAATTTGCTTATAATCGTTCAGTGCATTCTACCACTAAAATGTGCCCTTTTGAGATTGTTTATGGTTTTCTACCTCGTGCACCTATTGATTTGCTACCTCTTCCATCTTCGGAGAAGGTGAATTTTGATGCTAAGCAACGTGCTGAATTGATATTAAAAATGCATGAGTTAACTAAAGAAAACATTGAGCGCATGAATGCTAGATACAAGCTTGCTGGTGATAGGGGTCGAAAGCATGTTGTTTTTGAACCAGGAGATCTTGTTTGGTTACATCTACGAAAAGATAGGTTTCCTGATTTGCGCAAGTCTAAGTTAATGCCACGAGCTGATGGTCCCTTTAAGGTTTTACAGAAAATTAATGATAATGCATATAAACTTGAGCTACCTGCAGATTTTGGGGTTAGTCCCACATTTAACATTGCAGATTTGAAACCTTATTTGGGAGAAGATGATGAGCTTCCGTCGAGGACGACTTCAATTCAAGAAGGGGAGGATGATGAGGACATCCCTACTAATGTTACACCCATACCCTCACCAACTACACATACTGGACCAGTTACTAGAGCACGTGCACGTCAACTAAATTATCAGGTACTTTCGTTTCTTGCGAATCCTTCTATTGTTCATGAACATATGATGCTGCCTAAATTAGATACTTTTGTTTTGCTTATGAATGAAGGACCTAGCATGGACAAGAAGGATGGTCATTGGAGCGGGATCAAGAATGGAGAAGAAGGTGCGCGCGGGGGAAAGTACAGTGGAGCTTCCAGTGGGGATTTTCGCACGTTGAAGCCACCATAAGGCATGCATGAAGGCTTGGATGGAATACACGAGATGCCACTTCATTATTTTCGTCCAAGAGCAATTATAGGTGCTGCGTCACCTCAATATTGGGCTAGGCCCATGTAATTTCGAAATACCACATTATAGGCTGTTTTTAGAGTCCGTATGTGTGGGGAAACCGAGTTAGGGTTGTTTTCGGACCCCACCTCCAAGGGGTCACGAAAATCCCCTCTGTCCCCCCATATATACAGCCCTTAGGGCGTCGTTTAGACTTGGGTTTTAATTAGATTTAAGTTAGCCATAGCCGCAACTTCGAGTTCTTCGTTTGTGTCGTCCGACCAGGCCAAGACCGCATTGGAACCCCAACTTCTGTTAATCTTTCATCTTATATTCGCCATATCCAGATTGCAATTCTTAGTTCTTGCTTGTTCTTCGATTGCTTGCAGGAATTGACCTTCGTGGTCAGGTTGATCGTGCATCCGCGGGATCAATAACCTCTCGGAGTTGGTTTAGCGATTGCTAAGGCGCAACGTCTTCGCACGTTCGTAGTCGAGTCGTGAAAGTCTACTCCACCAAAATCGATCTCCACCATCTCATCGAAACATCGGGACACCTTCGCCTCTATCACAATCCCAGTTCGAGCTGAATCTATGGAATTTTGTCTTTTTTATGAGAGGTGTATGAAAAACATTTTACGTCCACTATTTGATGAATTATACACAAAATATGGTCTAATATTTTTGTAAATTGGTTTGGTACAATTTTGCAATAAATATTTCGTAGGTTCTTCATAAAAAATAGTCAATAATGATCACCACTAAAACTTAGCAATAATTAAGCATTTCCTAAATGAATTATTGCTTGTATTATTTAAATAAATAAAATTTCCTCTATAGTAGAAGGTATTTTGTAAAAATATTAAAAAAGGGAAAAGATAGTAATAATAACATTGACCTAAATAAAAGTTAAATAAAAACCCAAACAAATTATTATAATAATTATATAATATTTAAATTTATTTTTTATGTTTAAGTTTGAAATTTAATTCAAATTTAAACTAAAAACAGAATTGTTTTGAAGAAATAACTAAAAATGGAATAAAAGGACAAAACCTAGTCCTTCCTCTACTTGGTCGAAGCCCACTCTTTATGTCCCTAAGCCCCGCCCTCTCTCTCCCGCTGAGGCCCACCTGTAGACATGGCAAAACAACTTGTTAACATATATTTGGTAATTTCTTCACAAAAACTCCTTGTTTTGTATACTCAGAAAATAAAAAATGGTTTTTTTGTGCAAAGAAAATGAAAACCTCCTTAAAAAATATTGTTCACTATCGCAAGCTCCACACTTGTGCATGATATGGGCACATTTCAACAAACTATGACATGAGTGTGGCCATAACATTAGTCATTTGGCTTAAAATCCAAGCTTATTTATTCATCATAGCCCATTTTTGTGAATGATTTTTTAAGAAATGTTATGTATTCCACGTTTGTTATTTTCCCGAGATGCTAGACCACCTAAAATGACACAACGCGAAGGTTTCCCATATTTTTATGCCTGTTTCAAAATACAGTCAAAACAATGGGCATCGATGTTCTTAGCTACAAGTGGTATCTTGGGAAACTCTTGGTGACTCTCTGATGAAATGGCTACTCGGGTACCTAAAAATGATATTTGGAAAAAATCTTGAGGAAACGATGAAGCATCTATAGTTCAAATTTGACCCGCTTCCAAGGGAATCAGTACAGTTTTTTATTTTTATGAGAGGTGCGTGAAGAACATTTTACATGCAACTATATGATTAATTGTACTCCCTCCGATCCATATTAATTGACACACACTCTAGTACAAAGTTATACTAAGTGCGTGTCAATTAATTTGGATCGGAGGGAGTACATAAAATATGGTCTAATATATTTGTAAAATAGTTTGCTACAATTTGTTAACATATATTTGGTAGTTTCTTCACAAAAAACCCTTGTTTTTTGATACTTAGAAAATAAAAATTTGATTTTTTGTGCAAACGAAATGAAAACTTACTTAAATAACATTGTTCACTATACCAAGCTTCACACTCGTGCACAATATGGGAACATTTCAACAAACTATCCCACGAGTCTAGACATAACATTAGTCATTTGGCTTGAAAGCCAAGATTTTTGTTCATGATAACCCATTTTTGTGAATGATTTTTTAAGAAATGTTATGTATTCTAGGTTTGTTATTTTCCACAGATGCTAGGTCACATAAAATGACACAACGCGAAGGTTTCCCATTTTGTTATGCATGTTTCAAAAGACGGTCAAAACGGTGGGCATGGATGTTCTTAGCTACGGATTGAATATTGTGAAACTCTTGACGAATCTCTGATGAAATGGCTACTCGAGTACCTAGAAATGATTTTTGGAAAAAATCTTGAGGCAAGGATGAAGCATCTATAGTTCAAATTTGACCTGGTTCCACTTGAATCGGTACAGGTTTGTCTTTTTATGACACTACAAGAAATATGCTCATACATGACGTTCTTTAAAAGGTCGTGGCTGAAGTCGTCATAAATCTATGACGATTTCACCCTAGATGGTCGTAAACTGTTTGAGGGGGGTCAATTCCATATATAAACCATGACGATGTGAGTCGAAAAGGTCGTAGCCGCATAAGATGAGATCGTCATAAACTGAGCCACACAGCTTACGAAGTTATTTTTAGTTGATTACGACCTATTTAGATCATCATAACATTTACGACGATTTTAATAACGTCGTAACATGTTCTAACTATGCTTACATGTCACTCGTGGGGTCCATTCGATCCCACCTCATTCATCTATTTGTAAAATGTGATCTAATATTTTCGTAAAATGGTTTGGTACAATTTTTCAACAAATATTTGGCATGTTCTTCATAAAAAATAGCAAATAATGATCATCACTAAAACTAAGCATTAATTTACAATTTCCTAAATAAAGTATTGATTGTGGAATTAATTATGATTGAAGTAAATAAAAATAAATCTATAGAAAAATGTATTAGTTAAAATATTAAAAAACTCAAAGATAATTAATTGCTATTAACATAATAGTAATAATAACATTAACCTACATAAAAGTTCAATAAAAATCCAAAAAATGTTAGTTTCTTCGTAAAAACCTTTTTCTGGCACTCGGAAAACGAAAAATGATTTTTTTTGTGCAAAAAAGGGAAAACTTCCTTTGACAACATTTTTAGAATTTTCCTAGCCTTGCAAAGATAATTAAAATTTTCTTATAAAACATTTCTTGCAATTCCAATATGAAACTTCTCATTTTAGCCTTTTCCTATCCTTCCTCCAAGTTTCGTGATTTAAACCCTAGTTCAATCCATATATGCATTGGTTATTGAATGCATATATCTTCTTGGCCTAAATCTTTCATAAATATTTTTAGCGGTTTGTAAATATTCCAACAAAGTCCCTTGAACTGTTTCACATTTTTTTAACCTCAAGTTTTTCCTCTTTCCCTCTCTTCTATTTTCTCAAAAAATCGAAATCCAGAAGCAGCAACAGCCTGGGTTGGCCTAACTCCTCTCCCCTGTAGGCTCCTAACCCATAGGTCCATCTAGGCCTCCCTTAACCCTTATCACCTCCTTGGACGAACCCGAGGCTCCCTCGATACCCATCCATTTCCCCCTCTCGACCCTGCCCCCCTTGTCGATGGTGCCGCCACCCATCCACACCCATCCTCGCGCCTCCACCCCCTGCACCCACGGCGGCGCACTCCTCTCCGTCTCACCCCTCGCCGCCTCGACCGTGAGGACTACCCATTCTCCCCACGACGCGGATGGATCCATCCTCCCAAGGTCAGATCCACCCACGACGACATCAACGTTGGCGTGCAGCGGTTCGCAGGACTCGTCCCTCTGCACGCTCAGGGAGAGGCGGCGTGTGGGGCAAGGAGGACGCGCGCTCATCTCCTCTCCTACTCTTCGACGCAGGTGCAACCCGCCTTGGCCGCCGCTGTGTCGGATATGGCGATCAGGCTAGCGTGGCCTCGCCCACCACTGCCTCCCCCCATGATGCCTTGCTCCATCTCCCACTCTTCCCTCATGTCGCATCACCCCCTCTCAACCTCCTCTAACGTACCATATCTGTTGAAACAGGAACCTACGACGTCGATCTCCCTTGTACAGCCGCGGTAGGAACTCGACGACAGTGACCTCGGACCAGATGTTGCCTCGGCCTCTCCACCCCTCAAAGTGCGGATGGAACCCACGTGATCTGGGTAAGTCCATTGATTCCTCCATTTGTTGCCTGCTTTTCACTTGTTACCTACTGTAAATTGGTGTAAGGAAATCTTAACAAGAATCCCCCATATGGGGTTCAATCCTGCTGTTTTCTTTTTGGTATATGCATGCTAATTATTGATAGTAATGAACAACAAGCAACCATATTAGTTACTACCTATGTGTTCCAAAGATTGTTGTATTTTTTATGTTCTTTTTTACTCCCATGAGTTTTGGTATAATGTTGCATGTTTTTATTATGTGTAAAATGAAAAGAAAATAGATTAGTCACTGCGCATAAATCTCTAAGAATTTTCTTTCAGTAAAATCACCTATCTTGTCTTGGTGCCATCACATATGAGCATTACAATAACCATAAACCAGAATGCTACTAGTTATCACTTGAGATATTGTTTTTTATTGCTATATTTCTTTCATTACTTTAAAAACTGTTGCTCGTAGCTATGTGACTATAGAGCTATGTGAGTATGTGACAATGTAGCTAGCTTGCTCGTAAATGATTGTAGGCACTCTTATTTCATTTCAGTACTATGTGTTGTCTAAGTATTGCTTGGTGTTTATTAATAAGGAGACAATTTATTTTTAGTGCCGTGGGATCTGGGATTCTGAGTTGTCTCACGAGCGTGGAGGGCTGCAAGCGGATCCGCGCCAACATGGAGGGATTTGCTAGCGTTGAGGGCTGCGATCTGATGTGCTCGACATCGCATGGAGCTGATGTGCTCTGCCCTACTTCTGGTGCTCGAGATCGCCATGGAGCTGATGTGCACTGTTGTCATCCTCCCCTTCTACATCCCCCACCACCAACACCGTAAGCAGTACATCACCCGACCTTTCTCCTCTCCCCTAACATCACTTAAGCACTGATGGCAATGGCCAAAGCTGGTGCATCACAACCACCTGTTATTTCATCTCGTTGCACTGTAGATATATGTATGCTCGTATGGAATGGTAGGACTACTTTTTCCTTGGCTGAGTAATGTTACTAACTACTACGGAACAAAAATTAGTACTATTCACCAGGATGTCCTTCTTTCCTCACGCAGCAGGCAGGCAGAAGCGAGCGAAGGGGAAAGCATGCAACATCTAAGTCGACCTCGACCTGGGTGGTGATGTTACAGGCCGCAGATGACCCACCGGTGCTGTTTGGATGGAGTTTGGCCAGCATCTTTCATTTATCTAGTTGTGTGTGACATCTCTTTCATTTAATTGATGTTTGGCAGGGACTTGGTTTTCCATGTACTAAATAGATGCTTATTTTATCTAGAAGTGTTCCTTTTCCACAAGAGTTTTATCAGTTATTAAATTTTACTCTTTAGGCCTCTCTGATGGATAGATAGTGGTCTCTATAATTTATGGTTGCAATTTCTTGAAGAAATGTTGAACCGTCTAGTGAATTATTATATGATATTACAATTTTAATTTGTATGGAATCACATCAACCATTGCCAGATTAATGATACTTGTTGTATACCAGAGAAAGGAAGTATTCTCGCACTTAATTATTTAAAGAAGTAACTAAGAAGCAACGTATTTCCATTTCCTTCTTGACCAAATCTCGATGCCTATTTATGGCAGAGCAAAACCACTAGCAGGCCCTCTAATTCAGTTTCTGGTAATTTGGCGCTTATTGATAGGAGATGAGTGTTAATTACGTACTACTACTCGCATTAGTAAATATCATTTTTGCGGGTGGCAGTAGTAGCTAACTTTACTCTGTTATTATATGTTGAGGTCATGCCATTTTTTCGTACAAAATACTACCTAGATTAACTCCAAGTTCTGTTGGGCTGATCATAATCTGCACAAGATACCATCTTCCTATGTGTGCTGGTGACTTGTGATGTATGTGTGTAACTGATGCGTGTGGTGTAGGTAGCATGGTAGAGTGGCTACTTCCCTTGGTAAATATATTATGTTTTTTATGGGACTTGCAATGATCATACACATACACTATATATAATCCCATCTCGATGAAGACTTCCTCTGTCGGTTGTCTCTAATCTCAGTTAAATGTTAAGTGCATTATCTATTTGATCATGTACTAGCTCACTGATATAAGATGGGCCTTTTATTTGTGCTTCGAACTATCTCACTGTTATTACCTTTGCTATTGCATAGACATTGTTTGGTCATGGTCAGGGATTTTCTCTATAGGAATTGCTTTGTTTAATCGACATGATTGTTTAATGTTGTATATGAAATGTGCCATTTTCCTTGAAGATGGGAGGCCCTTTAGTCGAGGTGACCGAGGAGAGCCATGACTCCTCCCAGGAAGCCAAGGGCATAACAATGGAAGCAACATCACAAGGTAGTGCCCTTTGGAATTTATGGTAGCTAGTGCATATACTGTGTGTTTTTTCTTTTATTTCATCATAGTTTGTACTTTTCTCAAACAAAGTTACGATGCTCAAGCATCAAAGTTCTAACACGTATTGTGCAGTTTGTCCTGGAATGTAACATTTTACTTCTATTAACTAGGTATCTCCCCTCATGACATAACTTGAAATTTATGGATTGCTTGGATAGTTTGCATGAATGATTACACAGAGTGGTTTTTCAGTTGACACTAATATGGAATAGTCAATTTCTAGTTTGATTATTAAATGGCATCTCAAAGTAAATACTTTGTAAATCAGAACATGTAATAACAATTGTAAATCAGAACATGTAATAAATTTTTATTACATGTTTCCCTATCTAGTTTCTTACATGTAATAAATCATCTCACTGATATAAGCTGGGACTTCTATTTGTGCTTCGAACTATCTCACTGTTATTACCTTTGCTATTGCATAGAGATTGTTTGGTCCTAGTCGGAGATTTGCTCTATAGGAATTGCCTTGTTTAATCGACATGATTGTTTAATTTTCTATATGAAATGTGCCATTTTCCTTGCAGATGGGAGGCCCTTTGGTTGAGGTGACCGAGGAGAGCCATGGCTCCTCCTAGGAAGGCAAGGGCATAACAATGGAAGCAACATCACAAGGTAGTGCCCTTTGTAATTTATGGTAACTAGTGCATAGATTGTGTGTGTTTTCTTTTATTTCATCATAGTTTGTACTTTTCTCAAACCAAGTTACGATGCTCAAGCGTCAAAGTTCTAACATGTATTGTGCAGTTTGTACTGGAATGTCTCAGAACCCTCTGTTAGGTATGTGCTAGGGTTAGCAAGAAACTTTGCATCATGTTAAAAATTTCAAAAGAAATTGAAATGGGAGAGGGAACACCCCCAGATAAATTTAATTCAAATGGCCAGAATAAAAGTTTCTCCAAAAATTTCTTTTGCATTTTTGAAAAGTCTTATAGTGTGATCACATATCAAGTGATGTGGGACCAACCCCATGCTCATGGATTTTTCAAATATTCAAACAAGAGCATGCATTTAATTTTAAACCCCTATTTGAATTAAAGTTCAAATAAGTTGAATTTTAAAAATGTTCAAACTTTACAAGTGGCTAGCCTATTATGTTGTGAAGCCATATAAAAAGTTTCAGCATTTAATAAAATGCCTAGCTATTTATTTAGCACAAAAAAAATTAACAGAAAAGAAAACATAAAAGAAATAAAAAGGAGAGGGCTTACCTGTGTTTCAGCCCAACTCAAGCCTGGTCGGCCCAGCTAGCAGGCCCAGCCCAGTCCAGCCTTGTCGTCTTCTACCCCGCGCACCGAAGCAGCTCGGTGTCGAGCCAGGGCACGCCGTGGACGCCACCGCGACACCCTCGACGTTCTAGGCGCCCCAGGCTCTATCCCTTCGCCACAGAGACGAGGAGATCACGCCACATCACTTCCCCCTCCTTCCTGCTGCTCCCGCTCTCTGTTCTGCCCATTTCCACCGACACCCGAGCGCCACGGCAGTTCGCCGCCGTTGAAAGTCGCGACCAATGTGGACTAGAGCCCCGCCCAAGATGTCTCCCGTGCTCGCCGTCATCGGATTCGTCGACTAGCAGAAGACGGCGCCCCAATTTGGACCAGAGACGATGCAGGGTTCTTCGAATCTCCGCCGGCTGCCGGAGATTGAGGTCGTCGATTCTTCGCCACCAACCCATCCCCGCGCCCGCTGACCTTTGATTCGAGTCCGCGGTGAGCTTCTAAGCTTTTACCCCAACCTGGCGCTTCCCCGTTCGAACTCTAGCCCGTTCTGCCATGGTCGCCGTAGAGAAGAACCGCCGTGGTCGTCGTCGTCAAGCTCCCGCTAGGCTTTCTTCCTCGCGGCCATGTCCGTTGCATTCGCGGTGTTCCACTACTTCGAACCCACCCATCCAGGCTCCAAGTCGCGCCCCCTAGCGAGATACCGCTCGCAGCCGTGCCACTGCCGCCGCCATGGTTGAAGGTGTCGTGTTCTGGAGCACGCCACCGTTGGCTCCACTCGCCGCGGGAGAGCACGGGCTACGCGCTGGTACCCTCCCCGTGGTCTCCCGTGCCCCGTAGCGATTTTCCGGCGAGGCGCCACCGTCTGGAAGCCGCCGGCGTTGAGCCCCACCATTAGAACCCCTAAACCCGAGCCTAACCACCCCTTTGGGTCACTGACAGTGGTCCTCATCCACTAATTAAGCTGGGCTTAATTTAAACAGAAGTTTAAACTAACACTAGCCACTGACATGGTGGACCCACATTGATGAGGACATCCCTACTAATGTTACACCCATATCCTCACCAACTACACATATTGGACCAGTTACTAGAGCTCGTGCACGTCAACTAAATTATCAGGTACTTTCGTTTCTTGCGAATCCTTCTATTGTTCATGAACATATGATGCTGCCTAAATTAGATACTTTTGTTTTGCTTATGAATGAAGGACCTAGCATGGACAAGAAGGATGGTCATTGGAGCGGGATCAAGCATGGAGAAGAAGGTGCGCGCGCGGGAAAGGACAGCGGAGCTTCCAGTGGTGATTATCGCACTTTGAAGCCACCATAAGGCGCGCATGAAGTCTTGGACGAAATACGCGAGATGCCACTTCATTATTTTCGTCCAAGGGCAATTATAGGTGCTGCGTCACCTTAATATTGGGCTGGGCCCATGTAATTTCGAAATACCACCTTCTAGGCTGTTTTTAGAGTCCGTATGTGTGGGGAAACCGAGTTAGGGTTGTTTTCGGACCCCACCTCCAAGGGGTCACGAAAATCCCCTCTGTTCCCCCATATATACAGCCCTTAGGGCGTCGTTTAGACTTGGGTTTTAATTAGATTTAAGTTAGCCATAGCCGCAACTTCGAGTTCTTCGTTTGTGTCGTCCGACCAGGCCAAGACCGCATTGGAACCCCAACTTCTGTTAATCTTTCATCTTATATTCGCAATATCCAGATTGCAATTCTTAGTTCTTGCTTGTTCTTCGATTGCTTGCAGGAATTGACCTTCGTGGTCAGGTTGATCGTGCACCCGCGGGATCAATAACCTCTCGGAGTTGGTTTAGCGATCGCTAAGGCGCAACGTCTTCGCACGTTCGTAGTCGGGTCGTGAAAGTCTACTCCACCAAAAATCGATCTCCACCATCTCATCGAAACATCGGGACACCTTCGCCTCTATCAAGTGGTATCAGATTTCCAGGTTGCTCGGTGAGATTTACCAGTTTTCGCAGTCTAGATTGGTTTTGTTTTTCATACCTACAGTCCACGAAAAAGCCAACAAAAAAAAATTAGGGTTAGATCATCACGTCCCAAAACAGTCCGAGCCTTTGTCCAGTTTTCTTTACAGTAGTTTGCATTGTTGAATTTGCGGTTGCATCGTTCTGTCGAGTCGCTGATCTTAGCGTCTAGTTACCTTAGAGTTTCGAGTTCTGATCACAGTTTTGTCACGCCGCCGCCGAACAGTAGTACACCACCACGTTCCGCCAATCCGAGTCCAGATACACCACCACGTTCCGCCAAGCAGAGTCCATACACACCACCACAACCTACCGATCCGAGTCTAGTTCCATCACCCGTTCGGTTTGTGATATCTCCGTAGCCAGAATAGTTTTGAGTTGATTAGAGTCGGATTTCACCAATCTTTTGTCGTACGTAGAAGAGGGTGATTTCCAAAAAAAAAAAAAAAAAAAAGTCTGGCACGCTTTCCAGAGCAGTTTTTAGGCCAGAAATTTCAGGGGTAAAAAAAATTTCGTGCCCATACGTTCCTTAGGTCCAGAAACTCGTTTTGAGACGTTCGCCACCATAGTGATTTTTTCGCACTTTTTCAGCCCCCGTAGTCCCGCATCGCCAAAAAAAAAAAAGCAAAAAAAAAAAAAGAGAATTTTTTTTTTCAGAGTGTGCTTCACAGTTGTTACGTGCCGCGCCGTGCTTTCGTTGGTGTTTTAGGCTCGCGTCTCTAGTACGGTCTAGCCTAGGATCAGCACAGTACCGACGTTGAGTGTTTATTCAACTTTGCATCTCTGTTTTGATTACTGTTGAGCTTTTTGCTACCATATTTGTCAAACCTACCTACAGCTCCACATATATTCTACTTCGTGCGGTTGACACCTCCTGGCCATCGCTCTACCACATCTCTGAGAGTTTTGACCCGTTGGTTGTACATCACCACCTGCTGCTAGGTAAGAATCGGTAAGAACTGAAGAAAAGCTTGACGGATTTGTGCTTTCCACCACCCCACATCCCCTTAGTCGAAGTAGGATCATACTTCTGTGTGTTTTCTATTTCTGCTAACCATGCCAGGATCCCATGATGAAGTGGCGCGGGATGCACCTGATTGGGAGAATATGACAAACAAAGCATTACATGATAAATTTGCACAAATGATGTCTGAACAGGTGAATGACATCGAGAACAGATTTACAGAGGCGATTGATGGTGTGGAGAAGATGATCGACACCAAGCTCGACGCCAAGTTTACTGAGTTGCTCGCACGCTTACCTATACAGCCTGCGGCCGCTCCAGCACAGCCACCGCTACCACGACGTGCACGACGTATTCTGTTTCCGGGCGGACAAGCTGCTGGTGCTCCTGCTGCTGCTGCAGTTACTGCTGCTGCTGCCTCTGACGTCGGCCAGGACGACAACTACGAGGGTGATTACGAGGAGGAGGTGGAACAAGAAGCGGCCTATGAACAGCCAGCTGGACGTCCACGTCCCAACATTCGCCACGGTCGACACCAACCACCCCCTCAGGTACGCGATGATGAACATGTGCCTAAACTTAAATTGAATCTTAAGCCGTTTGAGGGTAGATATATTCCTGATGCTTATCTTACTTGGGAGTTAGAAACTGAACAACGCTTTACATGTTTACAATATCCTGAGAATAGACGTGTTACTGCTGCTGTTTGTGAATTCACGGGTTTTGCATCTATTTGGTGGTCTGAACATTGTAGATTGCATGCTAATAATATTCCAGCTACTTGGGCTGCTTTAAAAGATGCTATGCGTACTCGCTGGGTTCCTCCTTATTATCAACGTGAATTGCTACAAAAATTACAGCGTTTGAGACAAGGAAAAAATTCTGTAGAGGAATATTATCAAGAATTACAAACTGGATTGATTAGATGTGGCCTAGTAGAGGATAATGAAGCTATGTTTGCACGTTTCATAGGTGGCTTAAACAGGGAGATACAAACTATTCTAGAATACAAGGACTATGCTACTATTACTCGTTTGTTTCATCTTGCTTGTAAAGCTGAACGTGAAGTGCAGGATCGACAGGCCGCTACGAGACCTAACTTTTCTGCAGGACGAAATACATCATGGACATCGCGTGGACCTTCTACATCCACACGTCCTGCTGCTCCACCCTCTACTTCAGCCGCTCATTCTTACAGGGAGCCACCAAAACAGTCAGCGCCACCATTCAAGGGTGCACAGAGTGGTCCAGCGGCGAGTTCTTCTTCATCCATGGCTTCCACAGGGCAAACACGAGATCGTGATATTAAATGTCGCAGGTGCCAAGGTGGAGGTCACTTCGCAAAAGACTGTCCCTCCAAGCGTGTGATGATTATTACGGCGGATGGTGGGTATGAGTCAGCGAGTGACTATGATGAGGAGACTTTAGTTCTCATTGCTCATGAGGAACAGGGTGCCCAGGATGATGCTCATGATATGGAGTATATGGCTCCTGATGATGCAGATAAATATGCTAGTTTGGTTGCTCAACGTGTGTTAAGTGTGCAGGTAACGAAGGCTGAGCAAAACCAGAGGCATAATTTGTTCCACACAAAGGGAGTGGTGAAAGAACGTTCGGTTCGCATCATCATTGACGGAGGGAGTTGCAACAACTTGGCTAGCATGGAGTTGGTGGAGAAGCTATCTCTCACCACAAGACCACACCCCCATCCGTACTATATTCAGTGGTTTAACAATAGTGGTAAGATTAAGGTAACGCGTTCTGTTCGTGTGCACTTTAGCATTGCTGCATATGCTGATTATGTTGATTGTGATGTGGTACCCATGCAAGCATGCTCTCTTTTACTTGGTAGACCATGGCAATTTGATAGGAATGTTGTACACCATGGTAGGACAAATCAGTTTACTCTGGTTCATCAGGATAAAAATATTGCTTTACTTCCTATGTCTCCTGAACAAATTGTGAAAGATGATCTTGCTAGAGCTAGTAAAGCTAAACAGGAGAAAAATAAGAGTGAAAATGAGATAGCAGCCAAAGAATTTGAGCAACAACATAAGACTAATAGCAAATCTTCTTCTGCTGTGTCTAATGAAATTAAATTGACTAGTCCAACTTTGCTTGCTACTAAAGTTGATATTTCAGATTTGGATGTTAGTCAATATGTGTGCTATGCTTTTGTGTGCAAAGAAGCTTTGTTTTCATTTGAGGAATTGCCTCCTTCTTTGCCTCCTGTTGTCACTGACCTTTTGCAGGAGTTTATTGACGTCTTTCCACAAGACGTACCACCGGGATTACCACCTATTCGAGGGATTGAGCATCAGATTGACTTAATTCCCGGTGCTTCACTGCCCAACCGTGCGCCATACCGTACCAATCCGGAGGAGACAAAGGAGATTCAGCGTCAAGTACAAGAGCTACTCGACAAAGGTTACATACGTGAATCCCTTAGTCCTTGTGCTGTTCCTGTTATATTAGTGCCTAAAAAGGATGGAACATGGCGTATGTGTGTTGATTGTCGAGCCATTAATAATATTACTATTCGTTATCGTCATCCTATTCCTAGGTTAGATGATATGCTTGATGAATTAAGTGGCTCTACCATGTTTTCCAAAGTTGATTTGCGTAGTGGATACCATCAAATTCGCATGAAATTAGGAGATGAATGGAAAACGGCATTTAAAACTAAGTTTGGATTATATGAGTGGTTAGTCATGCCTTTTGGGTTAACTAATGCACCTAGCACTTTCATGAGATTAATGAACGAGGTTTTACGTGCTTTCATTGGACGATTTGTGGTAGTCTATTTTGATGATATACTGATTTATAGCAAATCTTTGGAGGAACATTTGGATCATTTACGTGCTGTTTTTATTGCTCTACGTAATGCACGTTTGTTTGGTAACCTTGGGAAGTGCACCTTTTGCACCGACCGAGTATCGTTTCTTGGCTATGTTGTTACTCCGCAGGGAATTGAAGTTGATAAAGCCAAGATCGAGGCGATTGAGAGTTGGCCGCAGCCCAAAACGGTCACACAAGTGAGGAGTTTTCTTGGTCTCGCTGGATTCTATAGGCGTTTTGTGAGAGATTTCAGCACCATTGCTGCACCTCTCAATGAGCTTACACGCAAGGAAGGATGTGCCTTTTACTTGGGGTACCGCACAGGAAGAAGCCTTCACCGTATTGAAAGATAAGTTAACACATGCTCCTTTGCTCCAACTTCCTGATTTTAATAAGACTTTTGAGCTTGAATGCGATGCTAGTGGGATTGGTTTGGGAGGTGTGTTATTACAAGATGCTAAACCTGTTGCTTACTTTTCTGAAAAATTGAGTGGGCCTAGTCTGAACTATTCTACTTATGATAAGGAATTATATGCTCTTGTTCGGACATTAGAAACTTGGCAACATTATTTATGGCCCAAAGAATTTGTTATACATTCTGATCATGAATCTTTGAAACACATAAGAAGTCAAGCAAAACTTAATCGTAGACATGCTAAGTGGGTTGAATTTATTGAGACTTTCCCTTATGTCATTAAACACAAGAAGGGGAAAGATAATATTATTGCTGATGCTTTGTCTCGTCGTTATACTATGCTTTCACAACTTGACTTCAAGATTTTCGGTTTAGAGACAATCAAAGATCAATACGTAAATGATGCGGAATTTAAAGATGTATTGCAGAATTGTAGAGAGGGTAGAACATGGAACAAGTTTGTGCTTAATGATGGATTTGTGTTCCGTTCTAACAAGCTATGCATTCCAGCTAGCTCTATTCGTCTTTTGTTGTTGCAGGAGGCGCATGGAGGAGGATTAATGGGACACTTTGGCGTGAAGAAGACGGAGGACGTACTTGCTACACATTTCTTTTGGCCAAAGATGAGACGGGATGTTGAGCGTTTTGTTGCTCGCTGCACTACATGTCAAAAAGCTAAGTCACGACTCAATCCTCATGGTTTATACATGCCTTTACCTGTACCTAGTGTTCCGTGGGAGGACATATCCATGGACTTTGTTTTAGGCTTGCCTCGAACAAAGAATGGGAGGGATAGCATATTTGTTGTCGTGGATAGATTTTCTAAGATGGCTCATTTTATACCATGTCATAAAAGCGATGATGCTGCTAATGTTGCTGATTTATTCTTTCGTGAGATTATTCGCTTACATGGTGTGCCCAATACTATTGTCTCGGATCGTGATACTAAGTTTCTTAGCCATTTTTGGAGATGCTTATGGGCTAAGTTGGGGACTAAACTACTTTTTAGTACTACATGTCATCCCCAAACTGATGGACAAACTGAAGTAGTCAATAGGACTTTGTCTACTATGCTTAGGGCTGTTTTAAAGAGTAACTTGAAACTGTGGGAAGAATGTTTACCTCATATTGAATTTGCTTATAATCGTTCATTGCATTCTACCACTAAAATGTGCCCTTTTGAGATTGTTTATGGTTTTCTACCTCGTGCACCTATTGATTTGCTACCTCTTCCATCTTCGGAGAAGGTTAATTTTGATGCTAAGCAACGTGCTGAATTGATATTAAAAATGCATGAGTTAACTAAAGAAAACATTGAGCGCATGAATGCTAGATACAAGCTTGCTGGTGATAGGGGTCGAAAGCATGTTGTGTTTGAACCCGGAGATCTTGTTTGGTTACATCTACGTAAAGATAGGTTTCCTGATTTGCGCAAGTCTAAGTTAATGCCTCGAGCTGATGGTCCCTTTAAGGTTTTGAAGAAAATTAATGATAATGCATATAAACTTGAGCTACCTGCAGCCTTTGGGGTTAGTCCCACATTTAATATTGCAGATTTGAAGCCTTATTTGGGAGAAGATGATGAGCTTCCGTCGAGGACGACTTCAATTCAAGAAGGGGAGGATGATGAGGACATCCCTACTAATGTTACACCCATATCCTCACCAACTACACATATTGGACCAGTTACTAGAGCTCGTGCACGTCAACTAAATTATCAGGTACTTTCGTTTCTTGCGAATCCTTCTATTGTTCATGAACATATGATGCTGCCTAAATTAGATACTTTTGTTTTGCTTATGAATGAAGGACCTAGCATGGACAAGAAGGATGGTCATTGGAGCGGGATCAAGCATGGAGAAGAAGGTGCGCGCGCGGGAAAGGACAGCGGAGCTTCCAGTGGTGATTATCGCACTTTGAAGCCACCATAAGGCGCGCATGAAGTCTTGGACGAAATACGCGAGATGCCACTCATTATTTTCGTCCAAGGGCAATTATAGGTGCTGCGTCACCTTAATATTGGGCTGGGCCCATGTAATTTCGAAATACCACCTTCTAGGCTGTTTTTAGAGTCCGTATGTGTGGGGAAACCGAGTTAGGGTTGTTTTCGGACCCCACCTCCAAGGGGTCACGAAAATCCCCTCTGTTCCCCCATATATACAGCCCTTAGGGCGTCGTTTAGACTTGGGTTTTAATTAGATTTAAGTTAGCCATAGCCGCAACTTCGAGTTCTTCGTTTGTGTCGTCCGACCAGGCCAAGACCGCATTGGAACCCCAACTTCTGTTAATCTTTCATCTTATATTCGCAATATCCAGATTGCAATTCTTAGTTCTTGCTTGTTCTTCGATTGCTTGCAGGAATTGACCTTCGTGGTCAGGTTGATCGTGCACCCGCGGGATCAATAACCTCTCGGAGTTGGTTTAGCGATCGCTAAGGCGCAACGTCTTCGCACGTTCGTAGTCGGGTCGTGAAAGTCTACTCCACCAAAAATCGATCTCCACCATCTCATCGAAACATCGGGACACCTTCGCCTCTATCACACATGTCAGCCCCCTCCCCCACGTCACACCGACGTCATGATGACGCAATAAATTGTTAAATGAATTAATCTAATTCCAGAAATTCCAGAAAATGCAATAAACTTTGGAAATTCATAGAAAGTTCATACTAACTCCAATTTGGACAAATAATATGTCTAAAATTATCAGAAAAATACAAGGATTGTGAATATGAAACTTTTTTCTATGTTTGACCATTTTAAAATGGGTGAACAGTAGAAAACATGCATATGGCATTCTTTTGAATTCAAATTTGGAGTGAATTTGCAAATGACTTTGCAACACACTTCTTTTAAATGGTTTCATCCACACATCAAAGACTTTACCTCACCTTTACAACATCACTTCATGATCAACCTTTTCAAATGAACATTCATGGATTCAAATGCATTCGAAATTCATCGATAAATCAAATGGAGTTTGAATTTGCAACTCAAATTCAATACACTCCATTTAAATGGAATTGGCAACACATCAGCACCCCTTACACCATGTTATAACACTTGATCATGTGATTGTGCATTGTCTTTATATTTATCACTTTGTTTGCATTGTTTGCTATCGAATAGAGGTGGAGCCGGAACCCGAGATCACCCCCTTCGTTGAAGACCCCGTGACTGAACCTCGTCAGCAAGGCAAGCAAACCCCCATTGATCATGTCGATAAAATCCCATTTCCCTCTCAGTCTCGCTTATGCATGAAATAGGATGATTACCATGATAACGTTTCTACCGCATAGTTGAACCCATATCCTTTGCATGACCTATCATCTTGTCACAGTAGTAAGCAAACCACAATCCTAGCAGATGTAGGAGTTGGTTGATATCATGTGGCCCCTGCAACTGTTACTGCTTATTGCATGCTTAGAGTTACAATGAGGTTAGTCTTTTGTGAGTCGGGATGGTAGTGATCATGTTGATGATGGTGGAAATGTCTTGGTGAATCTACCCTAATACAAGGTGAACGATGAGAGGCTGTGTAGGAGTACACAGTGGGTTGTCTCATTGAACACCGCCTTAAGTACGAGTTCTTGTGTGGTGATCCAAGAAGAAGAGTGCAACCACACATTGGGCTCACTGACCCCTCTCATCCTAGTACCTCACCACGTTCGAACCCTAGAAGTCGCAGTAGTTCGGAGTTCTGGTAGGGCTGTGGCACGGTCTGCGAAGTGGATGAACGGCTTTTCAAGACCGGCTTGGGACCCTTCACACATCGTTTGAGGCTGTACTGGAACCTCGGCCGGACTTCCATACGGATCCCCCTCAGATAGGCGACTCTCTGGACTAGAACGGAGCTGTGGGCTAAGTGTTGTGGTGAACATCCTCGCCGACACCCCTTGAATGGTGTCGAGGCCAAAGGCGGTAACTGATGGTCATGTGTGTGTAGTAGTACACCCCTGCAGGGTTAACAAAACTATTCGAATAGCCGCGTCCGCGGTTATGGACTGCTTGGAAAGCTTAGCTTGATTATTAGACAACTTGAACTGGATACTTATAAAACTTTCCAAGATAAGCGTGAGTGCTATGGCGTGCTTTCTCGTGGGGAAGTCGAGGAAGGCACCATAGTGGTGTAATTGGTTGGAGACATGTAGTGGACTCGTGTACGCTTCTTACCTCAAGTCTGGTACTCGTAGTTCAGAACTAGCTAAGTCAAAGCTGGCACTTCTGCTTATGAACCCCACCTCCCTTTGCCTTGATACATGTGCATGAGTAGTATAGCTCCTACGTAAGTCTTGCTGAGTACGACTTTGTACTCACGTTTGCTTATTCTATGTTTTAGATTAACCCACTGACCCCGAAGGTGGATTCTTCCTCGAGCTCGACGACTGAAGACCAAGCTAGTGTAGTCCTAGTCAGCAGACTGGTTCCCTCGTGGAGGGCTTGTGTTTAACTAAGGCTTCTTAAGCCATTTGTTAAACTTGTCTGTACCCATACATAATTTGCTTCCGCATGTTTGATGTAATGTTGGATCACATACTTGTGATCTCTGTGTGCACTCTGTAAGAGTTATCAATAAAGTTGTATACTTTGTAGAGAATTGCAATGATACCTGCTGTTCATACTAGACATGTGTGCTTCGTGTATGATTATATCATGCATGTCTTAGTATGGGTTTTCGAGACCTTAGTTGTGATCTGGCTGGCGGTCTTTTATACACCAAGTGGCCCTTAGATGTGCGCAGCTTGGGGCATCGCGATGCGATTGTTCGTGACTCCGTCACGTGCACACTTTGATGTATGATCGATCCCGCCCTAGACCCCGACTAAGTGATCGAGCTGGAGTAAGTCTATGTAAGGGTTATAATACAATCAATAGTATGGTTGAGGCGACTTGTCTATTAGTATGGGAGTTCACCACCCATATCATTTAGACTTGTGTGCGGACGATGAGGACCCAGCTCAGTTGATCATCCGGCCTGGATGGGATGCCCCTCACGTTCGATGCTTTCCGAGAATGTTTTGTGCTTGGCCTTGTCTGCTTAGACAAGTGGGTACGGTTCTCGGCTCTCCATATGATTGTGTTGTAGCGAATCTTGCATACGCTAACCCCGGGTCCCGACAGAATGTAACATTTTACTTCTATTAACTAGGTAGCTCCCCTCATGACATAACTTGAAATTTATGGATTGCTTGGATAGTTTGCATGAATGATTACACTGAGTGGTTTTACAGTTGACACTAATATGGAATAGTTAATTTCTAGTTCGACCATTAAGTGGCATCTCAAAGTAAATACTTTGTAAATCAGAACATGTAATAACAATTTTAAACTAGAACATGTAATAAAAAAATTTATTACATGTTTCCCTATCTAGTTTTTATTGTTTGAAAGCAAACAAAATTCCAGCATGTGGACATACAATTTTTTTGGCTGACCGTAAATCAGTATGAAGTCTTGTTATTGAGGGCACATAAGCATTTAGTGTTTAACTCTGGATGATCTCAAGGATTAACTAAGCATTACCTTTAATGTCCTTGCCAAAAAAGCGATACTGAGAGCTCACATGTGTATTGCTTGGTTTATTAAACATGTCATTTTATCCTGTAGATGAATATCTATTTTTTTGTGAGGGCAGTGCCATCTGAGAGGGACGTCAACAACAAAAAAAGTCGGCTACTTAGGTTTCGATGTAGTTCATTAGTTGACTAAGATAAGTGCTTCACCCAACTTATGGTGCTGCTGTTGTATCCTGCCTAGAGTATCTTGTTGTGCTCATGTTGTCCTGCCTGGAGTAGCTTATTGTGTTGATGTTGTGTCCTCGCTGAAGTATCTTGTTGTGCTGCTGTTGTCCTACTTGGAGTAGCTTACTGGGCTGCTGTTGTCCTCTTTGGAGTAGCTTGTTGTGCTTCTTTTGTGTCCTACCTGGACTATCTTGTTGTGCTTCCAGTTTTCCGATGTTTCCCTATCTAGTTTTTATTGTTTGAAAGCAAACAAAATTCCAGCATGTGGACATGCATTTTTTTGGCTGATCATAAATCTGTATGAAGCCTTGTTAGTAAGTTCACATAAACATTTAGTGTTTAACTCTGGCTAATCTCAAGGATTAAGTAAGCATTACCTTTAATGTCCTTGCCAAAAAAGCGATACTGAGGGCTCACATGTGAATTGATTGGTGTATTAAACATGTCATTTTATCCTGTAGGTGAATATCAATTTTTTTGTGAGGGAAGTGACATATGAGAGGGAGGTCAGCGACAAAAAAAGCCGGCTACTTAGGCTTCCATGTCGTTCATCAGTTGACTAAGATAAGTGCTTCACCAAACTTTTTGTGCTGTTGTTGTGTCCTTCCTAGAGTATCTTGTTGTGCTCATGTTGTCCTGCCTGGAGTAACTTATTGTGTTGATGTTGTGTCCTGGATGAAGTATCTTATTGTGCTGCTGTTGTCCAACCTGGAGTAGCTTGCTGTGCTGCTATTGTCCTCCCAGGAGTAGCTTGATGTGCTGCTTTTTTGTCCTAGCTGGACTATCTTTGTGTGCTTCAAGTTTGATGATGTTGTCCTGCCTGGAGTAGCTTGTTGTGCTTCCAGTTTCTCAAATGGACACTTCCAGTTTCTGAATTGGACACTTGCTATTTCTTAATTGGACATTTGCAGTTTCTCAAATTATTGATGTTGCCTCTGAATTGGATTTGCAGGATAAGAGGAGCGGCGGATCTGGATTAGCACTGTCTGGGCCGGGGTTGGATATGGATCAGAGGAGCGGTGTATCTACATCAGGGCTCCAGGCTGAGGAGAAGCAGCAACACCTCGGAGCAAGGTCTTAGAGCCGGCGCATGGGAGCCGGTGCCTAGGAGGAGGGGCTTTTGACCAAAGAGGAGTTTTGCCAGTAGGAGTTGCTGGGTGTGGCGAGTTGCTGGATTGTAATAAACCATAAAGATGTGATGGGTGTGGAGAGTTGCTGGGATAATTTACCATTATTTTGGATGAAGATCATGTGTTAACTCAGTCCTGTTTGAAATAATGATTGTGTATGTGATTTGAGAAGATGTGAAATGTAAACCTGATCAGAAGGCTCGCCTATAACATAATCTTGCAAATATGAACCTTTCTGACGTGTGGGACCAGTTTATGGGATGAACTTGACAAGTGGACTAATCTGACTAGTGGGACCAGTATCAAAATATAATGATGAAAAAAAAGCTGCGGAATTCAAGAATGAAAAAAAGTCAACAACTGATCTGGCCCAAATGTATTTCCGCACTAAAAGGCCAGGGCTCAAATTATAATGATCAAAAGCAATTTGAAAAAAAAATCCAGAAGGGCTGTAAATATGCTAAGGCTCCAAAAGAAGCCCAATAAGAAAAGCCCAAGAATTCAAAACCAGCCCATGTGATCAAATGAAATGGGTTGGGCTGATTTCAGCCACGATGTTTTGATTTCGTCGGAAATTTCCCACGTAGGACTGCCACGTAGGATTGGGTTAGATTGCCAACGACGATTTAGGATCGTCGTAAAGGTTACGACGATCCATAAATCGTCATGAAAGTTACGACGATTTCGACCAAAACATCGTTGCTTTCAGTTTTCGACGGCTTGTTTTCGACGCTTGGTTTTTCGTCGTAATATCGTCGTAAATTAAAAACCTTGACGATGTAGCGACGAAAATATAGCGTCGTGTATTAGCATATTTCTTGTAGTGTGAGAGGTGTATGAAGAACATTTACATGCAACTATTTGATTAATTGTACATAAAATATGGTCTAATATTTTTGTCAAATAGTTTATTACAATTTGTTAACATATATTTGGTAGGTTCTTCACAAAAAAACCTGTTTTCGATACTTAGAAAATAAAAAATGGTTTTTTTGTGCAAAGAAAATGAAATCTTCCTTAAACAACATTGTTCACTATCCCAAGATTCACACTTGTGCATAGTATGGACACATTTCAACAAACTATGCCACGAGTGTGGCCATAATATTGATCGTTTGGCTTGAAAGCCAAGCATCTTTGGTCATGATAGCCCATTTTTGAATGATTTTTTAAGAAATGTTATGTATACAAGGTTTGTTATTATCCTAGATGCTAGATCACATAAAATTACGCAATGAAAAGGTTTCCCATTTTTTGAATTTTTATGGCCATTTCAAAATACGATCAAAATGGTGGGCACACAGGTTCAGGACATATTTTTTTTGTGCCCACGCCGGTTTGTCCTGTTTCATGGTGGCTATTCCTCATCGAATGCTTGGCTTCTTATCTTACTCTCTAGATCGTTAGCCACTTCATAAATGCTAGTGCGGCAGCAACCTCACCACTTACCCCATCCTTACCGTAAACTACTAGTTGTCCTAGAATGACGAGTGATGAAGTCCTTGCTGGGTCAGTTGACCACTACAGTTGGATGCTGAGTACTTCTGTACTCATGATACTGCCCCCAAACTCTTTTCAGGGTTCTTGATTGACAACAGGTATGGTGATCGACGTTTCACGTGGAGACTCGACGATGACTAGTTAGGCGGATCCCGGCAGAGGGCCTGGACCCGTGTGGTTATGGGGATCGATGATTTTCACGTTTCCACTAGGCATTTGTTTGTAGTCTGTACTCAGACATATATCTTCCGCTGTTGTATTGTATTAAGGCAGTTGTATGCCGATTGTATGAGATGTTGTATCCTTGTATCTGTAATGTTGTGATATCATGTTGGAAATCCGGGGCATATGACTTCGTCATATGTCGCGGTGGGACCGATATGTGCTTCGTCCCCGGATCTGGATGGAAACATCTAGATCTGGAACAGTACCGCATATCGGGCCTTACAAAGGAGTCTCCAGTCGACTCCTTGAGTTTACTCAAGACACGGGGGCTATACCTCCTCTACGATCCATCAGAGATTCATATTGATATATTATATTTCAAACGACGGATTATAATTGACCGAACACGCATAGGGGCCGGTTTGCGGGAAATTCTGGAGAAATCAATCCATCATTTACACTCAGAAAAAATTCGGTCCGTTGATTCCGGTTTGTTGGTAAAATCCCGGCTCAATGAGTTTCGGTTCATTAAAATATTCTAGCTCTATTTTGAGTTCATGTTCAGTGGAAAAATTCCAGCTCCCTTCGTGAGTTCCGGATCATCAGAAAAATCCCGGCTCCCATCTCGAGTTTCGGTTTATTGGAAAATCTTGGCTCCTCGATTGAGTTCAGGTTTATCAGAAATTCTGGCTTCTTTATAAATCGAAGTTCATTACGAAATACCGGCTTCACAAGAAATCTCAGACTCGGCACTCCTGGAACCCAGAATTTGCCATCTTATGCATTGCACCTTTATTTTTAATCATTATGCATTGCATCTTTATTTTACATCATTATGCATTGCATTACATTTCTTGCATTTTATAATCTGCGCACCTGGAGGGCTTGATCACCCCTCTTATTGGTTCCAGGCATATATATGGCTTTATTAAGGGAACCTGGGGGCTTGATATTCTTCGAAATCAGCATATATAGTTCAACTTTGACCCGGTTCCGCTGAATCGACAGCGATTCATCATTTTTATGAGAGGTGTATGAAAAATATTTTAATACAACTATTTGCTCAATTATACAAAAACTATTGTCTAATAATTTTGTAAAATATTTTGGTACAATTATTTATCATATATTTGGTAATTTCTTCACAAAAAACCCCTAGTTTCTATACTCAATAAAAAAAATCTTTTTTGTTGAACAAAAATGAAAAATTCTTATTGTCCTCCTTCAGTATATTTTAATGACTTGTATGAGAAATGAATATTAAAATTTTCAAAGATTTATGTGGCGAAAATCAAACATAAGCATGGAGTTTACTGAGTTTTTATTTTACAAAAACAATTTTAAACAGTGTTGTAATATGATTTGTTGAAACAGGGCTCCCACGGATCATGGATAAGCACCGTCGATCTATTTATGATCCAACGACCCACGCTAACCCTAATCCCAAAACCGCCCTCACCCCCTTCTCTCGAACCCTCTCACTCAGCCTCCACACCTCTCCAATTCTCTGACGCCTGCTGATGACGGCTTCTCGCCCTTCGTTGGTAGGCCCCAAGTGGAAGGCGTGATGCGGCACAATAGCAAGTTTCCCTCAGTAAAGATACCAAGGTTTGTCTCCAGTAGGACTCCAGAGATGATAAGTAGGTGTCAGCGACGCAACTGACGCGGACCTTCACACAGACACAGATAACTTTGCTCCCAACGAAGTTCAGAGAGGTTGTCAATCTCTCCGGGCTTGTTGTTCACAAATGATAAAACGCAAGGGGATAATGATAGAAACTTGAAAGTAAATGCAGAAAAGTAAATATAGCTTGGAAACAATAATGAGGATATGGACCGGGATACGTGATGTTCGCTAGTGATGTCTCTCTCCCAAAAGACGATAAAAATTCTATGCGAGGCAAAAAAATTACAGAAAGGCAATTGACAGGATTAAGAACACACCGCAATGCTAACTATGCTTCAAAAGAAAGGAAGAGGTTCAAAAGCACAGGCAGTACGCCAAGGTAAGTAGACCGAAATCCATCTGCATCTACTACTAATCATCCACCTTGAGATATCTATCCAGAACATCTCGCTGGTATTAAGTTGCGAGCCCCACCCAAAGTGTAAACCCAAAGCAACAGACAACTACATTAAAAAGAACTTTGCGTAAAGTAAACAATCCTTGTAACCGCGGTTACAAGCACCGTTGTTTTCCCCCTTGTGGCAACAACACATCCCCTAGACTCATGTTTCTGTCACTCAATCATGTCATCGGGGAGGCATGAACCCGCAATCTAGCACAACGCTCCCTCTTGGAGTCACTACCTACTACTTGGCCAAAGCAATAAACAACAATGGAGAGCATGCAAGAATTACTTAGGAACAAAAATATAAGAGATAAAAACCAAATATATTACTCTATCACAATCTGAACATAATCTCATAATCCATCAGATCCTATCAAACTCAACATAGCAATAGAAGAAATATTACAAAGGTTCCTCGATCATGTAGGGCAGCTCACGAGGTCTAAACAATGAAGATCAAAGAGGGGAGGAGAACATCACATAGCTACTGATCACGGACCCATGGTCCAAGGAAAACTACTCACGAGACACATCCATGGTGGAGAGGAGACTCCCGGAGGTCAATCCTCCCTCCGGCAGGGTGCCGGGAAGAGGTCTTCTGGTGCTCCCGATCTTGGAAGCGCGGCGGCGGCGGAACAGAGGCGAGTTCGCGGAATAGGGTTCTGCTTCTGGAGTTTTCCCGTGAAGGGGGATAAATAGGCGAAGGGGGGCAGCCAGAGGTGGACCAGGGGCCCCAGGAGCCCCCCTGGCGCGGCCAGGAGTGGGGCCGCGCCGGGTGGCCGCCTGGCCCCCCTGGCCCCCCTCTGGCCCCTCCCGGGCTTTTCTCGAAGCTTCCGTCACGCTGATTTTTTATCTGAATTTTCCCGAATTTTTCTGGCACTTTTTATATGGGGGAAAACTGAAATAGAAAAACAACAGAAAACAGGAACTGGCACTGGGGTGCACTGAGTTAATAGGTTAGTCCAAATATGATCAAAAATGTATGAAAGTGTATCTAGATCATAGCAATATCACACTCTCAGAATCACATCACCCTTAGGAGATCCGACCCCCGACATCTGGAGCTAGAAGGAGGGCGCCGTACGCACGTCATCTGAGGATCTTCATCACCAAGCTCGTCTTGCAATGTCGGCCCCTCGACTCACACGAGCTCACCCTCAACACGACATTGGCGGAGGCTCTCCACCTTGGAAACGCTCTCCCGTCGCCGGGTGCGGAGCGACCACTCGCCTCGCGGCCGGAGAGGAGCCGAAACTGCCTCGGAAGGAGGACGGCCAGCCGGTGGCCTCCCGCCCCCGTAGCGCAACGGTGAGGAAGGCGGAGCAGGCGGCTCCGCGACATCCCCGCCACCTCCAGAAGACCCGTCTATACGCCACGCCCAGGCTCCCGCCGAGGAGCTCATGGCTCGGCCCGACGGACCTGAATAAGCAGTGCCTCATGGCGGACATCCCTCGCCCAATGGCGCAGGACCCTCTCGTCGCTCCCCCGCACGCCAAGAGGTGCGTTATCGGAGCTGAGTCGGGGCCGAGCCTCTGAACGTAGCGGCGGGACTCGGCGCATCCCCACTCCTGACGGGTTGCGTACCCCGCGGAGGCATTGTCACAAGTCAGGGCTCTCAGTCAGTTTCTCCCTCCCGGGGATCGACTGGAAACCTGAAGGCTCACCATCGCCCAACTCTTCGCGTGGGCCTTCTAGAAGCAACATGAGCTCGATCGTCGTGCTCCCTCGCCATCTCGGCAGCGCACGGGACTGACCGTGCTCCCCAACGCTTCCGCCCGAGGGTAGGAGCGCACTGTGCCCTCCCCTCAACATGGGCCTCGACAAGACCACCCTAGAGATGAGCGCTGCCGTGACCCCGTTATCCGCCAAACCACTCATCGACGGGCCGGATCTCTTGGCGCAGTTTCTGTGGCATCTTCCGGGCACCGCGGGTCCCTAGACCAGCGTACTCGCCTAGATGATCGCCGCCACGAAGATGCTTGTACCACCATCGTTAGGCAGAAGGAAACCCGCCGATGTTCCGATGCCCGAGTTCCTCCTCTTGATGCTGTCCGGGAAGGAATTATTGACTGTGAAAGCGACTACAACACCGTGTGCGTAGTCTTCACCCAAGATCTCCGCAGCGTCAAGTGGCCCAAGAAGTTTCGGATAGATGGTCCAATTCAGTACGACGGAAATAACGACCCTCACGAGTTAATCCGCATGTACAACACTGTTGTTGAGATCACGGGGGGAGACGACAAGGAGAAAGCCAATTACTTCCCCATGAAGCTCAAGGACAACGTCCGCAGGTGGATGATGCATCTGCCGGCCAACTCCATCAGCTCATGGACCGAGCTCTGCGAAAAGTTTGTTGGCGTTTTTTCTGGGGGTGTACAACCCCCGAAAACCGTCAGTGACTTGCACCGAGTAGTGCAAAAGGACGATGAGCCCCTCTGGAAGTTCTTCTAGAGGTTCACCCAGATGCACCACTGCATCCCCGACGCACATGAGGCCGCGATCATCGCCACCTTCCACACCAATGTCAAGAACCCGCGCATGCTCGAGAAGATGAGCACCCGGTCCATAAAGACTATCACCGCTCTGTTCGAGCTGGCTGACAAGGTCGCCCGCGTTGAAGAGTAGGTCCAACCTATTAATCGAGATGCCGGGAGGCGCCCTGCAACCCGAGCTTCTTCCGGAAAGGTCCAGCATCCCGAGGAGCTCCCGCAAGTGCGCGCACCAAGCCGTGTTCACCACGGAGGGAAACGGGGCCGCTCGGCAACCACCCTCCTCCGACATCGTGGTTGCCGCTGTGAACACCACCCCGTCGCCCTATTGCAAGATACACAAGACCGACAAGCACGAATTGTCCGAGTGCTGCTCCGTCGTCAAGCTCCAGGAAGACATGGCGGCCTTCTACGCCAAGAAGGACGCCGAAAGGAAGGCCCAGCGAGGCGGGAACTCCCAACGTGGGGCCCGAGGCGGCTACCAGAACAAGGGCAAGCCGAAGAAATCGTCTTCCGGCGGTGGCATTTCTGGAGGAGAGGAATCCGGAGAAGATGCAGGTGACGACTTACATCCACGGGGGGGGTGGGGGGTGGGGGTCTGCTCTCACCTCGAACCATCAATGCCACAAGGCCGTGAGACAGGTCCTCGCGGTCCAGTGTCCACCGGAGGGTCCCCGGGTTTCCCATTGGGCCAACATTCCTCTGGTGTTGGACGTCGGGGACAACCCCGCTACTCTCCCGGATGACAGCGATGGCTTGCTGCCCACGCTCCTATCCCCGACGATCAGCAATATCAAGGTCAGCAAGATGATGTACGACACCGGGTCTAGCATCAACCTTTTGTCCTTCCGCGCCTTCGAGACGATGCAGATCCCGAGAAGCCACATCCTTTCGTCCGCCGCCTTCCGTGGGGTCAGCGGGATGGAGGTCCAAACACTTGGGAAGATTTCACTTCTTGTTACCCTCGGAGACCCCACCAATTTCCGGACAGAGATGATCACTTTCAATGTCACGGACTTGCCTCTTTTGTATAACGGACTGCTTGGGCGGCGGTTTATCAGGAGATTTGCTTCCGCACATCACGGGTTCTACAATCTCATCAAGATCCCGGGCCCCCGAGGCATCATCACCCTAGCCGGCGACGCGCAAGAAGACTTATGTTGCGTCCAAGGCGAGTTAAAGAAGGCTGTTGCCGCGAGGGCAGCCGGGAAGGCACGGCTTCCGAGCGACGTGCACGTTCTCGGGGACAACACCCCGCTTCCCGGAAGTCCTCCCGGCGAAGACAGAATAATGGAACCTCTGGTTCCCGCCGCCCAAATGGGCAGCAAGCATCCCGGAGGGTGTTCCCACCCCGCGGTGGACCCTGTCCGGAAAGTGACCAAGAAGGCGAAGCCCAACAAGCTCGCCCGGCAGCTGTGTCGAAGAAAGTTCCTATCTCGGAGGATGGAAGTCGCACCGTGTCCATCGGTGCCGACCTCTCCCCGAAATAGGAAAGCGCGCTCTTCTCCTTCCTACACGAACACGCCACTATTTTTTCATGGGATCCCTCTGATGTTCCCAGAGTTCCCAGGGAGGTGATCGAGCACAAGCTAGCAGTCAAGGCAGACGCCAAGCCTGTGAAGCAAAAGGTCCGCCGTCAAGCACCGGATCGCCAAGAGTTCATAGCGGAAGAGATCCAGAAGTTGCTCAAAGTCGGGTTCATCCAAGAGATCAGACACCCCACTTGGTTAACCAACCCTGTTGTCATCCCCAAGGCGAATGGGAACAAGAGGCTGTGCATCGACTACGACAACGTCAACGACGCTTTCCCGAAAGATCATTTCCCTCTCCCTCGCATTGATCAAATCATGGACTCAACAGCCGAGTGTGCTCGATTGTCTTTCCTGGATGCTTACGCCGGTTACCACCAGATCAAGATGGCAGTCGAAGACAAAGAGAAAACCACGTTCATCACCCCCTGCGGCATATATTGCTACATATGCATGCCCTTTGGGTTGAAGAATGCGGGATGCGCCTTCTAGAGGGCCATCCACAACGGCCTCGGGCCGCAACTACACCGCAATGTCGAGGCCTATATGGACGACTTGTGATCAAGACCAAAGAAGAAGACACTCTTGTTGAGGACCTGCGTGAGACATTCCACAATCTCGACAAGATGCAATTGAAGCTGAATCCGGAAAAGTGTGTTTTCGGTCTGCCTTCCGGCAAGATCCTCGGGTTTTTGGTGTCCTTGTCGTGGAAAATTCACGGTAGATGTCCGAAGAGTCGAACTTAACATGGGACCTTTGCAGCCAGGCGATTTCGTAGAGAGAGTCGACATGGACAAGAGACTCAGCGATTTACCCAGGTTTCAGCCCCTCTTTGTCTCGAGGTAAAAGCCTACTCCTGCTCCTTATTATTATGGGTTCCGACTCTCCAATAGAAGAGTCGGTTGATCGGTTACAAGAGAGTCGGCTTATAATCTTACTCTCGAGGAGATCTAGGTTACGCCGACAAGTGTCTAGTCCTATCTTGGATTGAGATTGTCCTTGACCCTGGATCCCAGGGACCTCATCTTATAAAGGCACCGGGTCCCGGGATTCCGCGAGTCCGACTCCGACACAAGGTGAGTCCTATTCTACTTTAAAAATATGCTATGTGATACACAAGGTAAGTCGAATTCCTTCTACGGCTTTGATCTTCTTTCCTTGGCGCAACCGGCCCGCCGCCGGGTCTTCTTTCGTGGCCTTCTGTGGGTGAGTCGGCCCATAGATCTAATGTCGGGTCATGGGCTTAGTCCACCCCCCCGACATTAGCCCCCGGATTTGTGTGATGCTTTAGTCTTCGGGGCAATCTTCTTGTCTCCATTGTGGTTGCCGACTCCTTAATTGGACAGGGCGACTCCCAACCTCTCTGAGATTTGCAATGATCGGTGTCAATCTTCGGTGAGCCGGCTCTTGTAACCGAGCCGACTCACACTCTTTGGTGATTTAAACCCGGCTCTACTTTTTAACAGTAGATCAGATTTTTCCGCTTTTCTTGGAATCCTTGGACGGTTTTATCCCGATTCTGGCGGCGCAATCAATGCCCTTTTCATGAAAATCGAGGGATTTGCTCCCGTTAGACATCATCATGCGACGCCTCGGGTTCTGGGATGGTTTCCTTTATAAATAGGTTCCTTTCCCATCTTCCTTTTCTATCTCGTTCATACTCTTCTTCATCGTCTTCTTCCTCGCGCATTGAAGGTCCCGAGCTCTATCTCCATCGCGGAGTCAAGCTTCCCTTCCTCAGCGGTTTGCAAAGAACGGACTAGGTCCGTGTCATTCTCGCACGTTAGTCAAGTAAGTTCTTCATCCCCTATCTCTTGCTTCAGTCGTTTCGCTCGTCACCATTGTTGCGGACCTTCGAGCTTTTACTGTTTGATAACCTGAGGTAGTTTTTAGTGGTAGATCTCGATGTGCATGTGGGCGAATAGGTTAGGATTCCCCATGCACCACTCCGCGTCCATTATTTGTTCGAGAAGATGTGATTGATTTGCCATCTTTAACCGCTTAGGGTTTTCCGTAAGCTGATAAATCTGCTCATATTTTTGTTGATTTTCCTGAGCCCGGTAGATCCGTCGTGTCATTGTGATTTGTGAAACTTGTTTGAGTAGTCATCGTAGAGTCGGTTTCGGTCCGACTCCTTGGATTCCAGTCGGGGTTATCCTCTTTTTGTCTTAGTCGGCTCAGTACATATTATCTTTTATCTTCTAGGTCCGACTCCTGCGCTATGGGTAAGAAGGTTCCTGCCTCTAGGAAGTCGGCAGGAAAAAAGACACCAGTCCCAAAGCCGTCGACTTAGAGAACAACTGTAGAGGAAAATTGTGCCAAGAGTCAAGTGACTCTAGAACAATTGAACAAAATGGTGGAAGATGGAATTCTCCGGCTCCAAACTGAGATTATGTGGCGGGTCCCAGGAGAAGATAGTCGGCCAACGCCTAGGGAAGGCGAAGTTATAGTCTTTGCTGATCATGTGACCCGGGGATTTCGTCCTCCCGGGTCAAAATTCTTCAGAAGCGTGCTATACTGCTACAAGCTACACCTTCAGGGCTTGAGTGCCAACTCGGTAGTCAACATATGCCATTTCCAAGTGTTCTGCGAAGCTTACATGCGGATAAAGCCGACTTTGAATTTGTTTGCCGAGTTCTATTACTGAAACCGGCAGAATGAATATAGCGAAGCGAGCCAAGTCGATCTTCCCTGCACCCAAACTGTCAAGCAAGGTGAAGGACTGGCAAAAATATTATTTCTACTATACTTTGGGAGATATCCAAGGTGAGCATCCTCTGCCCGACTTTCGTGAGAGTCGGCTGGTGTTCCATGATGGTTTGAATCTTTTCCCAAAGACATCCATCAAAAGAGAAATGAACTGATTATTGGTCGGGTGAGGACTTTGATGGCCCACGGGCTCACTGGCAGAGACCTGACCCGGTGCTGGGTGTGTTGGCAAATCCATCCTCTCAGCATAAGGGACCGAATTATGTGTGAATACACGGGGAAATATGATCCTATGCGTTTTTCTCATAATGAACTTACTGCAAGCGAGCTGGTGACGGCTTGTATGAAATTCCTAGTTGAGCGTCTTGAAGATCTCAAGAAAGTCGACCTTGCTCCGTTTTGCAAGGATAATCCAGCTCCAAGGGTATGTTTTTGTCATATATTCTCTTGACATGTTATCTGTTCAAGTGTTTTTTTATCACCCAACTTGTTTTCTTTCCAGGAGGATGATCCATGGTGGAATGCTGGTCAAGATCTTGTCGGGAGTGCTAAGAGTCTGAGTCATACAGTAAGAGCCGATCACTCTTCTTTCCTGTAATGTATTGTCTTTCCTGACCCTTTTCGTTCTTTATAGGTGACTCAGATGATCATGAGGACAAAGATGAGGAGGAGGTGGAACATGACGAAGTTCCTCCTGTTGAAGCCGACTCTCGAAAGGAGAGTCAGAATGAGGATCAACCGGTATATGTCCTTTGTCGGCTTTCTATACTGTTGTTTTACTAGGATTTTTGTATCCTTATGTTGTATCTTTTCTCTTAGGCACAATGCCATAAGAGGCGTACCCGTAGTACCGACTCAGGGGACCCTCTCTTGGTTATGGAAAATGAACCTCGTTGTGTCCGTGGCAAAACTCCTGATGTGTCGACTCCTTCCCATAAGTCGGAAAGTCTCAAGGACGAGCAACTGCAAGCCGACAACTCTTCTTCTGAGGGATCATCCGCCCAAGCACCTATCCCTATTAACCGTGGGCAAGTGCCTTTATTTTTATGCCGACTTCATCTTCTTATGTATATTTTTGAAAATTCGTGTTTATTTCCTTGAGCAGCGCTCGAATCGACCCCAAGGATTTGGCCGACTCTGAAGTCATGAAGGAGTCGGCAGATTTTCCAGAAACTGTCGTTTCTGAGAATTTCAAGAAGGCCGTCTTAAATGAGTCGAGCCCTTCGGGTCTCTACAAGGATACTTCTCCTATTGTTGGTGCAAAAAAGCCATAGACTCAGCCTGAAAAGGTTGAGACATCTCCCAGTTCCAACCCGACTCCTGCTGTGGAGAACGTGGTTGTTGATGATGAAGTAATGATCACTGGGATTACCAGGGTGTCCCACCTGCTAAAACAGTCTTGGCGAAAGTTTTGGATAGCAAGGAGCAGGTGGTGAGTCGGCCTCAGGAATTGATCTCGGAGAAAACTTCTCTTGAAGAATTGTATAGGCGGTCGCTGGCTTGTTCTACTGAACAACATGGCATAGTTATCCAACTCCGACAACACTATGAGGTATTTTTCTATACTGTCTTTGTTATGTATCCATAGCCCTCATAAGCCGGCATGGTTGTTGAATACCATGGTGGGTTATGTCTTAGGGGAATTTGAGTTTATTCCCATCATTAGTCCGCATAATTCCCTTGTAGGATTTTATGAGTCGAAATATTTTTTGAGAGGTAGCCCCCATGAGTCGGTGAGACATGATTGTATCTCACCGGGTTAGAAATTTGTTTGAAGGTGTAGCCCCCAAGTATCTGGTTGGGCAGTGTGTCTAAGCATATACTTAGTGATTTTTTGTTTTTGACAGTCTCTTGCTTTGAAAATCAGCAATGATGCTTGTCAGCTAGAGGAGACTTATAGAGCCGAGGTGGCCAAGCGTGAACAAGCTGAAAAGCAAGTCGATCGTCTCCTTGATGAGCTGAAGAAGAAGGATGATGAACTGATCAGGCTAAAGCCGACTCTACTGAAGTTGAAAGCGGCTTGTCAAAGGCATGTGATTACATGACGTCTCAGTGTGATGCGACCAAGAAGAAACTCGAGTCGGTTGAGAAGAAGCTGGAAACGATGAAAGGTAGCATCAACTGACTCGTGTCAGCAATTTTTGGTAAGTCGGAAAATCCTTTGGCAGTTTCTGTTTTTCTGACTTTCTTTTCTGTTTTGCTAACTTTGTTTATATCTGCTTGTCTTTCTGTAGGCAAGGAACATGATGTTGTGAACGAGTCACCTGCCATGAAGTTTACTTGTACCTTTGCTATTGTCAAGCAATTGTTCGAGGGTGCCTGTAAGGCCATAGGTGCGACTCAGCCGAAGCCCCCAAGCATGAAAAGAGTGAATGACATGATGGGGCCTCTTTCAGTTGTTCCTGAATGGGTGAAGCTTGGTAAGCGCTCAGCTTGCTGTATGGGTGTGATGCGAGGCCTAGAGCTCGCCAAGGCCTATCATCCCAGCTTAAAGCCGAAACTTTTGGCTTCCAGCTTCCCCGAATTTAAGGCTGATAATTCTAAGTTCACCAAGGAGGATCATACCAAAGTTCGCAAAGAGACCCGCTCGGGCGCGACTAAGATAGTTGATGGGATGGATCTGTCTTATATGGAAGTCGGATATGATGATTCCAACAAGAGGCGTCGAGTCGATCTGCCTACTCCAACCGAGTTTGCGCTCCTTCCGTCCCCGAAGAAAGTCCCAGAGTCGGCTGGCTCTGTCGAGCGGACTTCAGGTGCGGAAGAAGATGAGTTGAAGATGGATGACATCTCTTATGCAGACTTGGTTGAGATGTGTAATGTCCTCATGTCATCTGCAGGTGGTGCCGGGTCATCGTCGTACGGAAAAGCCGGTGATCAAGCGTAGGCTTTAGGCAATCAGCTTTAAAAAACTTTTATGATGCATTTGATAAGGTCGTAGTGCCGTGTTTTGTAATATTGGGAAACATGTCCCGTGGCTTGTGACCAGTGTGTTTGGTCAAGTACTCTTATGTTATTTTGCCTTATGGCTTTTGAATGCTGATATTTTTACGGCGCAAGTCGGTTTTCACCACTTTCCCTTTTGCTTGTTGACTTATGATAGTCGTTTTCTTGAGAGAGCTTGATTTTGGCAGAGTTTTATGCTTTGAAGAAAATCTGGTTCTATTGTAGCAAATTGTTGTAGGCAGAAGAGTCGGCGTGTGTGCCATACTGTCAAACCTTTGATAAGGAATTTGTTTTGAGGTATTGCCTCCCAAGAGTCGGTGTATGCATCTGGGTATTGTACCGAGTCTTTGCTTGAGAAGAAACTTTGAAGTGTAGTCCCCATGAGTCGGTATGTGCATCTAGGTGCGGTGCCGAGTCACATAGGTCTAACTTGCAAAAAAACATTGTAAATAGTTTTAAGATGTAGGATGATGCAAAAAGTGAATATGCAGAGGCTAGTGGAAGCCAACTTAGACCTCATCTTCTTGCGTTTGAGAGAGATTATTTGTTCAAGAGTCGGAACTTCTCTGTAGAGCCGGCTCTTCAATGACTAACGTGCACGGCTTTTAGGGCTAAATTCGATAGGTGTTTTATATAAACCCTGAAGTTTAGACCAACCGGTTGCGCGTTAGTTATGTAAGCTCTGAGATGTACAGGCCCGACGTGGGTGGCCATTTCATGTATGTGCCGGGATTTCTTCAGTTAAGAGTCGATGGGAGCCATCGAACTCCCCTACTTCCCCTGACTAAGCAGATACATGTGAAGTTTTACATATATATGCCGGCTTTTCTGGTGCGAGTCGATGAGCATCATCGTGCTCCCCGATTTGCCTTATCAAAGCAATATAGATGCTCAGAGCCGATAGAGGGTTGATCAAGCCCCCAGGTCTCTAAGAAAAGGTGTAAAAATATGTAATTCATGATGCAATATGATGTGATATGATGCCATGTGATGCAATATGGTGCAATGTAATATGAGAAGATATGAAAATATCTAAAATAAGAAAGTCGATCATGATGAGAGTCGACTCTATGGATAAGTGTGGCGAGAGCCGGTGCGACGAAAGTCGACTTTATTTATGGTGAAAGCCGGTTGCGATTGAAAATCGGCTTTACTTATGGCGAAAGCCGGTTGCGATTGAAAATTGACTTTATTTTATTAAATGTGGCGATAGCCTAGTGCGATGGAAATCGACTTATAGCAGATATGGTGATGGCCCGTTTGCGACGAAAGTTGTCTTTCGTAATATGGTGATAGCCTAGTGCGATGAGAATCGACTTATATTGAGAACAAGAAATGAAGATCCGGGTCTTATTATGGGCCGATCCATGTTCTTGATCTCCTGTAGTACTATGAGCCGACAGGTCCGCCATCATACTGGTTTGCCTTTTGGATGCTTTCCTCAATTAGGCGTCTGTAATCTTGCATGAAGGAGAACTGACCCCAGGTATGATTAGCAGGGTGACCGGGTTTAGAGTGCTTTGGGCAAGCTTCTTGGATGGCTTGTGCGTAGTCCCAGTATTTTACTTCCTGTTGGAATGGTTGTTCTTGGCTCTAGGGATAATTATCACCGTGTCTTTGCAGGTGGCGTTTGCGTTTCTTATTGCGCGTCCGGCTTTGGTTTGGGACTCTCCCGTATTTTTCTTCACTTGACTCGGCATAGCTGACGATAGCATCTACGAGCCCCCTCAGTTCTTCAGCTACTTATTTTATACGCTTCAAAGCATTGGTTATAGGTGTGAGCCGGTGGCTTATCCACTCCTGGGGCCGTTGTGCTGTAATTGCTGTGAGAGCCGGTCTTGAGCTTCTGCGAGGTTTTGATGTTCCCAAACTATCTCTTTTTTCGGCCTCGTGGTTTTTTCCTGGTATTCCTCTAGTTCCTAGTCAGAATCGGATCCGTTTCAGCTTAATCGCTGCCACACATTGGTGGTTCGCGTGTGTGAGTCGTCTGACAGATTCTAGATGTCATCGGTTTTGTAAGCCGGGCCCCTATCTTCTGAAGAGCGTCGTCGTCTTCGATCGTCTGTTGTGTGAATAACTCCTTTCCGAGAGGACTCGATATAGGGAGATCCGAGTCCTCCTTTTTAATGGATCGAATCGACCTGGTGTCTTCATACTGGTCCTCTTCTTGGTATGAGTCGGCATCAGAAAGTTTTTCTGTGTCGCCATGAGTCAGGATCTTAATGGCGTGTTCCCACTCTAGGGACCCACCAATAAATCCTACGAAGGCATGATGGAGGGCGATATTTGGCCGACTCATACCTTGAGAGTCGCTTATTTGCTGATAGGTGACGGTCGCGTTTTTCAGACCATAGGGCATGGTGGAAGGCCGGGTCGAGGTCTATGTGAAGGCTTCAAGATCCGGCTCTGGTTCGGATTTATCCGTTTGGCCAATGAAGATGTGGATGGATCCGATCTGGACCAGAAATCCTGATTCAATGGAATTGGCTTCAGGGCCCCAAGTTGAATCGTTGATGCATATCTTTCCGTGCCGGCTTCTGGTGATCCATCCAGCGATGAATCCCTCCATGCCTTGCAGAGCTCCCTCTAGAATCTCAACACCTGCATGTGTAGGCCCCACGGTGGGCGCCAACTGTCGTGGGAAAGTCACGACAGATGTCTGAAGAGTCGAACTTAACATTTGCTACCAGGCGATTTTGTGGAGAGAGTCGTCATGGACAAGAGACTCGGGGATTTACCCAGGTTTCGGCCCCTCTTTGTCTCGAGGTAAAAGCCTGCTCCTGCTCCTTATTATCATGGGTTCCGACTCTCCAATAGAAGAATCAGTTGATCGGTAACAAGAGAGTCGGCTCGTAATCTTAGTCTCGATGAGATCTAGGTTATGCCGACAAGTGTCTAGTCCTAGCTTGTATTGAGATTGTCCTTGACCCTGGATCCCATGGACCTCGGCGTATAAAGGCACCGGGTCCTGGGATTCCGCGAGTCCGACTCTGACACGAGGTGGAGTCCTATTGTACTTTACAAATATGCTATGTGCTACACAAGGTAAGTCGAATTCCTTCTACGGATTCGACCTTCTTTCCTTGGCGCAACCGGACCGCAGTCAGGTCTCCATTCGTGGGCCTTCTGTAGGTGAGTCAGCCCATAGATCTAATGCCGGGTCATGGGCTTAGTCCATCCCCCCAACAGTCCCACCGTAGCATTGAAGTCAACCCCGACAAGATCAAGGCGATTGAGAAAATGCAGGCCCCGAAATGCATCACCGACGTCCAGAGATTGAACGGGTGCATCATGGCACTTGGGAGATTCATCTCCCAGTTAGTCGAAAGAGCACTGTTGTTCTTCAAGCTCCTGAAGAAATCCGTCCCCTCGAATGGACACCAGATGCTGAAGCCGCTTTCCAAGACCTCAAGAAGTACCTCGCATCACCACCAACCTTAGTGGCACCTCGCCCACGTGAACCCCTGCTGTTGTACATCTCGACAACATCTTAGGTGGTAAGCGGAGAATTGGTGGTCGAGCGCGACCCAGAAGAAGAAGGCAATGGGACCCCACTCGCAGCAAGAAAACATGAGGAATCATTTCCTGCAGCCGGAGCCCACGGGGCCAAGGTTCATGTCGGGACCCGGAATATGTGTATGTAATTCTAGCCACAATTCAATGCATATGGAGAGGCGAGAGCCATACCCACTTGTCTAAGAACACAAGGCCAAGTACAAGACACTCTCGGAAAGCTCAAACGTGAGGGGCATCCCATTTAGGCCCGGATGATCAACTGAAATGGGCCCTCATCGTCCGCTCATAAGTCTAAATGCTTATGGGTAGTAAAATCCCATACTCATAGACAAGTCTCCTCAACCATATTGTCAATTGAACCATAGCATTTACATAAACAAATCTGGTCCGATTCACTTAGTAGGGGTCTCGGGCGGGCTCGATCGTACAACGAAGTGTGTCATGTAACGGAGTTACGTGCAATCGCATCGTGATGAGGACATCCCTACTAATGTTACACCCATATCCTCACCAACTACACATATTGGACCAGTTACTAGAGCTCGTGCACGTCAACTAAATTATCAGGTACTTTCGTTTCTTGCGAATCCTTCTATTGTTCATGAACATATGATGCTGCCTAAATTAGATACTTTTGTTTTGCTTATGAATGAAGGACCTAGCATGGACAAGAAGGATGGTCATTGGAGCGGGATCAAGCATGGAGAAGAAGGTGCGCGCGCGGGAAAGGACAGCGGAGCTTCCAGTGGTGATTATCGCACTTTGAAGCCACCATAAGGCGCGCATGAAGTCTTGGACGAAATACGCGAGATGCCACTTCATTATTTTCGTCCAAGGGCAATTATAGGTGCTGCGTCACCTTAATATTGGGCTGGGCCCATGTAATTTCGAAATACCACCTTATAGGCTGTTTTTAGAGTCCGTATGTGTGGGGAAACCGAGTTAGGGTTGTTTTCGGACCCCACCTCCAAGGGGTCACGAAAATCCCCTCTGTTCCCCCATATATACAGCCCTTAGGGCGTCGTTTAGACTTGGGTTTTAATTAGATTTAAGTTAGCCATAGCCGCAACTTCGAGTTCTTCGTTTGTGTCGTCCGACCAGGCCAAGACCGCATTGGAACCCCAACTTCTGTTAATCTTTCATCTTATATTCGCAATATCCAGATTGCAATTCTTAGTTCTTGCTTGTTCTTCGATTGCTTGCAGGAATTGACCTTCGTGGTCAGGTTGATCGTGCACCCGCGGGATCAATAACCTCTCGGAGTTGGTTTAGCGATCGCTAAGGCGCAACGTCTTCGCACGTTCGTAGTCGGGTCGTGAAAGTCTACTCCACCAAAAATCGATCTCCACCATCTCATCGAAACATCGGGACACCTTCGCCTCTATCAAGTGGTATCAGATTTCCAGGTTGCTCGGTGAGATTTACCAGTTTTCGCAGTCTAGATTGGTTTTGTTTTTCATACCTACAGTCCACGAAAAAGCCAACAAAAAAAAATTAGGGTTAGATCATCACGTCCCAAAACAGTCCGAGCCTTTGTCCAGTTTTCTTTACAGTAGTTTGCATTGTTGAATTTGCGGTTGCATCGTTCTGTCGAGTCGCTGATCTTAGCGTCTAGTTACCTTAGAGTTTCGAGTTCTGATCACAGTTTTGTCACGCCGCCGCCGAACAGTAGTACACCACCACGTTCCGCCAATCCGAGTCCAGATACACCACCACGTTCCGCCAAGCAGAGTCCATACACACCACCACAACCTACCGATCCGAGTCTAGTTCCATCACCCGTTCGGTTTGTGATATCTCCGTAGCCAGAATAGTTTTGAGTTGATTAGAGTCGGATTTCACCAATCTTTTGTCGTACGTAGAAGAGGGTGATTTCCAAAACAAAAAAAAAAAAAAAGTCTGGCACGCTTTCCAGAGCAGTTTTTAGGCCAGAAATTTCAGGGGTAAAAAAAATTTCGTGCCCATACGTTCCTTAGGTCCAGAAACTCGTTTTGAGACGTTCGCCACCATAGTGATTTTTTCGCACTTTTTCAGCCCCCGCTGTCCCGCATCGCCAAAAAAAAAAAAAGCAAAAAAAAAAAAAAAAAAAAGAGAAATTTTTTTTTTCAGAGTGTGCTTCACAGTTGTTACGTGCCGCGCCGTGCTTTCGTTGGTGTTTTAGGCTCGCGTCTCTAGTACGGTCTAGCCTAGGATCAGCACAGTACCGACGTTGAGTGTTTATTCAACTTTGCATCTCTGTTTTGATTACTGTTGAGCTTTTTGCTACCATATTTGTCAAACCTACCTACAGCTCCACATATATTCTACTTCGTGCGGTTGACACCTCCTGGCCATCGCTCTACCACATCTCTGAGAGTTTTGACCCGTTGGTTGTACATCACCACCTGCTGCTAGGTAAGAATCGGTAAGAACTGAAGAAAAGCTTGACGGATTTGTGCTTTCCACCACCCCACATCCCCTTAGTCGAAGTAGGATCATACTTCTGTGTGTTTTCTATTTCTGCTAACCATGCCAGGATCCCATGATGAAGTGGCGCGGGATGCACCTGATTGGGAGAATATGACAAACAAAGCATTACATGATAAATTTGCACAAATGATGTCTGAACAGGTGAATGACATCGAGAACAGATTTACAGAGGCGATTGATGGTGTGGAGAAGATGATCGACACCAAGCTCGACGCCAAGTTTACTGAGTTGCTCGCACGCTTACCTATACAGCCTGCGGCCGCTCCAGCACAGCCACCGCCACCACGACGTGCACGACGTATTCTGTTTCCGGGCGGACAAGCTGCTGGTGCTCCTGCTGCTGCTGCAGTTACTGCTGCTGCTGCCTCTGACGTCGGCCAGGACGACAACTACGAGGGTGATTACGAGGAGGAGGTGGAACAAGAAGCGGCCTATGAACAGCCAGCTGGACGTCCACGTCCCAACATTCGCCACGGTCGACACCAACCACCCCCTCAGGTACGCGATGATGAACATGTGCCTAAACTTAAATTGAATCTTAAGCCGTTTGAGGGTAGATATATTCCTGATGCTTATCTTACTTGGGAGTTAGAAACTGAACAACGCTTTACATGTTTACAATATCCTGAGAATAGACGTGTTACTGCTGCTGTTTGTGAATTCACGGGTTTTGCATCTATTTGGTGGTCTGAACATTGTAGATTGCATGCTAATAATATTCCAGCTACTTGGGCTGCTTTAAAAGATGCTATGCGTACTCGCTGGGTTCCTCCTTATTATCAACGTGAATTGCTACAAAAATTACAGCGTTTGAGACAAGGAAAAAATTCTGTAGAGGAATATTATCAAGAATTACAAACTGGATTGATTAGATGTGGCCTAGTAGAGGATAATGAAGCTATGTTTGCACGTTTCATAGGTGGCTTAAACAGGGAGATACAAACTATTCTAGAATACAAGGACTATGCTACTATTACTCGTTTGTTTCATCTTGCTTGTAAAGCTGAACGTGAAGTGCAGGATCGACAGGCCGCTACGAGACCTAACTTTTCTGCAGGACGAAATACATCATGGACATCGCGTGGACCTTCTACATCCACACGTCCTGCTGCTCCACCCTCTACTTCAGCCGCTCATTCTTACAGGGAGCCACCAAAACAGTCAGCGCCACCATTCAAGGGTGCACAGAGTGGTCCAGCGGCGAGTTCTTCTTCATCCATGGCTTCCACAGGGCAAACACGAGATCGTGATATTAAATGTCGCAGGTGCCAAGGTGGAGGTCACTTCGCAAAAGACTGTCCCTCCAAGCGTGTGATGATTATTACGGCGGATGGTGGGTATGAGTCAGCAAGTGACTATGATGAGGAGACTTTAGTTCTCATTGCTCATGAGGAACAGGGTGCCCATGATGATGCTCATGATATGGAGTATATGGCTCCTGATGATGCAGATAAATATGCTAGTTTGGTTGCTCAACGTGTGTTAAGTGTGCAGGTAACGAAGGCTGAGCAAAACCAGAGGCATAATTTGTTCCACACAAAGGGAGTGGTGAAAGAACGTTCGGTTCGCATCATCATTGACGGAGGGAGTTGCAACAACTTGGCTAGCATGGAGTTGGTGGAGAAGCTATCTCTCACCACAAGACCACACCCCCATCCGTACTATATTCAGTGGTTTAACAATAGTGGTAAGATTAAGGTAACGCGTTCTGTTCGTGTGCACTTTAGCATTGCTGCATATGCTGATTATGTTGATTGTGATGTGGTACCCATGCAAGCATGCTCTCTTTTACTTGGTAGACCATGGCAATTTGATAGGAATGTTGTACACCATGGTAGGACAAATCAGTTTACTCTAGTTCATCAGGATAAAAATATTGCTTTACTTCCTATGTCTCCTGAACAAATTGTGAAAGATGATCTTGCTAGAGCTAGTAAAGCTAAACAGGAGAAAAATAAGAGTGAAAATGAGATAGCAGCCAAAGAATTTGAGCAACAACATAAGACTAATAGCAAATCTTCTTCTGCTGTGTCTAATGAAATTAAATTGACTAGTCCAACTTTGCTTGCTACTAAAGTTGATATTTCAGATTTGGATGCTAGTCAATATGTGTGCTATGCTTTTGTGTGCAAAGAAGCTTTGTTTTCATTTGAGGAATTGCCTCCTTCTTTGCCTCCTGTTGTCACTGACCTTTTGCAGGAGTTTATTGACGTCTTTCCACAAGACGTACCACCGGGATTACCACCTATTCGAGGGATTGAGCATCAGATTGACTTAATTCCCGGTGCTTCACTGCCCAACCGTGCGCCATACCGTACCAATCCGGAGGAGACAAAGGAGATTCAGCGTCAAGTACAAGAGCTACTCGACAAAGGTTACATACGTGAATCCCTTAGTCCTTGTGCTGTTCCTGTTATATTAGTGCCTAAAAAGGATGGAACATGGCGTATGTGTGTTGATTGTCGAGCCATTAATAATATTACTATTCGTTATCGTCATCCTATTCCTAGGTTAGATGATATGCTTGATGAATTAAGTGGCTCTACCATGTTTTCCAAAGTTGATTTGCGTAGTGGATACCATCAAATTCGCATGAAATTAGGAGATGAATGGAAAACGGCATTTAAAACTAAGTTTGGATTATATGAGTGGTTAGTCATGCCTTTTGGGTTAACTAATGCACCTAGCACTTTCATGAGATTAATGAACGAGGTTTTACGTGCTTTCATTGGACGATTTGTGGTAGTCTATTTTGATGATATACTGATTTATAGCAAATCTTTGGAGGAACATTTGGATCATTTACGTGCTGTTTTTATTGCTCTACGTAATGCACGTTTGTTTGGTAACCTTGGGAAGTGCACCTTTTGCACCGACCGAGTATCGTTTCTTGGCTATGTTGTTACTCCGCAGGGAATTGAAGTTGATAAAGCCAAGATCGAGGCAATTGAGAGTTGGCCGCAGCCCAAAACGGTCACACAAGTGAGGAGTTTTCTTGGCCTCGCTGGATTCTATAGGCGTTTTGTGAGAGATTTCAGCACCATTGCTGCACCTCTCAATGAGCTTACACGCAAGGATGTGCCTTTTACTTGGGGTACCGCACAGGAAGAAGCCTTCACCGTATTGAAAGATAAGTTAACACATGCTCCTTTGCTCCAACTTCCTGATTTTAATAAGACTTTTGAGCTTGAATGCGATGCTAGTGGGATTGGTTTGGGAGGTGTGTTATTACAAGATGCTAAACCTGTTGCTTACTTTTCTGAAAAATTGAGTGGGCCTAGTCTGAACTATTCTACTTATGATAAGGAATTATATGCTCTTGTTCGGACATTAGAAACTTGGCAACATTATTTATGGCCCAAAGAATTTGTTATACATTCTGATCATGAATCTTTGAAACACATAAGAAGTCAAGCAAAACTTAATCGTAGACATGCTAAGTGGGTTGAATTTATTGAGACTTTCCCTTATGTCATTAAACACAAGAAGGGGAAAGATAATATTATTGCTGATGCTTTGTCTCGTCGTTATACTATGCTTTCACAACTTGACTTCAAGATTTTCGGTTTAGAGACAATCAAAGATCAATACGTAAATGATGCGGAATTTAAAGATGTATTGCAGAATTGTAGAGAGGGTAGAACATGGAACAAGTTTGTGCTTAATGATGGATTTGTGTTCCGTTCTAACAAGCTATGCATTCCAGCTAGCTCTATTCGTCTTTTGTTGTTGCAGGAGGCGCATGGAGGAGGATTAATGGGACACTTTGGCGTGAAGAAGACGGAGGACGTACTTGCTACACATTTCTTTTGGCCAAAGATGAGACGGGATGTTGAGCGTTTTGTTGCTCGCTGCACTACATGTCAAAAAGCTAAGTCACGACTCAATCCTCATGGTTTATACATGCCTTTACCTGTACCTAGTGTTCCGTGGGAGGACATATCCATGGACTTTGTTTTAGGCTTGCCTCGAACAAAGAATGGGAGGGATAGCATATTTGTTGTCGTGGATAGATTTTCTAAGATGGCACATTTTATACCATGTCATAAAAGCGATGATGCTGCTAATGTTGCTGATTTATTTTTTCGTGAGATTATTCGCTTACATGGTGTGCCCAATACTATTGTCTCGGATCGTGATACTAAGTTTCTTAGCCATTTTTGGAGATGCTTATGGGCTAAGTTGGGGACTAAACTACTTTTTAGTACTACATGTCATCCCCAAACTGATGGACAAACTGAAGTAGTCAATAGGACTTTGTCTACTATGCTTAGGGCTGTTTTAAAGAGTAACTTGAAACTGTGGGAAGAATGTTTACCTCATATTGAATTTGCTTATAATCGTTCATTGCATTCTACCACTAAAATGTGCCCTTTTGAGATTGTTTATGGTTTTCTACCTCGTGCACCTATTGATTTGCTACCTCTTCCATCTTCGGAGAAGGTTCATTTTGATGCTAAGCAACGTGCTGAATTGATATTAAAAATGCATGAGTTAACTAAAGAAAACATTGAGCGCATGAATGCTAGATACAAGCTTGCTGGTGATAGGGGTCGAAAGCATGTTGTGTTTGAACCCGGAGATCTTGTTTGGTTACATCTACGTAAAGATAGGTTTCCTGATTTGCGCAAGTCTAAGTTAATGCCTCGAGCTGATGGTCCCTTTAAGGTTTTGAAGAAAATTAATGATAATGCATATAAACTTGAGCTACCTGCAGCCTTTGGGGTTAGTCCCACATTTAATATTGCAGATTTGAAGCCTTATTTGGGAGAAGATGATGAGCTTCCGTCGAGGACGACTTCAATTCAAGAAGGGGAGGATGATGAGGACATCCCTACTAATGTTACACCCATATCCTCACCAACTACACATATTGGACCAGTTACTAGAGCTCGTGCACGTCAACTAAATTATCAGGTACTTTCGTTTCTTGCGAATCCTTCTATTGTTCATGAACATATGATGCTGCCTAAATTAGATACTTTTGTTTTGCTTATGAATGAAGGACCTAGCATGGACAAGAAGGATGGTCATTGGAGCGGGATCAAGCATGGAGAAGAAGGTGCGCGCGCGGGAAAGGACAGCGGAGCTTCCAGTGGTGATTATCGCACTTTGAAGCCACCATAAGGCGCGCATGAAGTCTTGGACGAAATACGCGAGATGCCACTTCATTATTTTCGTCCAAGGGCAATTATAGGTGCTGCGTCACCTTAATATTGGGCTGGGCCCATGTAATTTCGAAATACCACCTTCTAGGCTGTTTTTAGAGTCCGTATGTGTGGGGAAACCGAGTTAGGGTTGTTTTCGGACCCCACCTCCAAGGGGTCACGAAAATCCCCTCTGTTCCCCCATATATACAGCCCTTAGGGCGTCGTTTAGACTTGGGTTTTAATTAGATTTAAGTTAGCCATAGCCGCAACTTCGAGTTCTTCGTTTGTGTCGTCCGACCAGGCCAAGACCGCATTGGAACCCCAACTTCTGTTAATCTTTCATCTTATATTCGCAATATCCAGATTGCAATTCTTAGTTCTTGCTTGTTCTTCGATTGCTTGCAGGAATTGACCTTCGTGGTCAGGTTGATCGTGCACCCGCGGGATCAATAACCTCTCGGAGTTGGTTTAGCGATCGCTAAGGCGCAACGTCTTCGCACGTTCGTAGTCGGGTCGTGAAAGTCTACTCCACCAAAAATCGATCTCCACCATCTCATCGAAACATCGGGACACCTTCGCCTCTATCACATCGCGATGCTCCAAGCTGCACACAACTCAGAGCGAAAGACCGGCAGCGAGAGCACAACTAAGCTATGGAACCCCACACTAAGACATGTACATTATAATCATACACGCAACATACATGTCCAGTGTAAATAGCAGGTACTCATCACATAAACTCTACAAAGTATACCTCATTATTGACTTACATAGAGTACACAAAGAGATCACATGACTGTGATCCAACATTAAATCAAACAACGGAAGCCACTTAGGTATGAGTACATACAAGTTTAACAAATGGCTTAAGAAGCCTGAAAGAAAATACAACAACCCTCCAAAGGAACTAGTCTTCTGTCTGGAACTATAATAGCTTAGTCGACGTCGAGTTCGAGGTAGAGGCCACCATCAGGGTCATTGGTCTCATCTCTAAAACATAAAATAATCAAACGTGAGTACAAAGACGTACTCAACAAGACTTACATCAGATCTATACTACTCATGATCAAGTTTCAAGGTAAAGGGAGGTGGGGTTTGTAATAAAGAAGTGCCAGCTTTGACTTGGCTAACCTGTACTACGATTACCAGAATCAGGTAAGGAGCGTACTCGAGTCCATCTATCCAAGTCTCCCAAACAAATACACCACTATGGATCCTTCCTCGACTTCCCACGAGGGAGAAAACCATAGCACTCACGCTTATCTTGGCAGCTTTAGAGTAACCATTGAAGTTGTTTATGATCAAGTATAGGTCTCCAAGTAGTCCATAACCGCGGACACGGCTATTCGAATAGTTCATTAACCCTGCAGGGGTGTACTGCTACACACACACGCATCAGTTGTCGCCTGGGAGAGGACCCTTCAAGCGAGTACCGGCGAGGACTTTGCCACGACACTTCACTCACGACACCATCTCTAGTCCTAGGGATTCTCCTATTTGAGTTGGGGCCACAATCGTAATCCCGCCGATTTTTCCGATGCGGACTCAAACATTGTGTGACCGCCATCAAGCTCAACTCGATCATGATAACTTGAGTCCACGAGCCCACAACCTACGTCCACCACTTACCTTGGTTCACCTGCTTGAGATCGTTAAAGTTCGAACTACTTGAGACTCCGGGACTTGGTCCGGGGTGAGGTACTAGGCCGAGAGGGGTCAGTGAGCCCAATGTGTGGTCGTACTCTTAGTCTTGGATAACAACACAAGAACTCGGGCTTAAGGCGGTGTTCAACGAGACAACCCATTGTGTACTCCTACACAGCCTCTCATCGTTCACCTTGTTTAGGTCAAATTCACCAACACGTTACCACCATCATTCACATGATCACTACCATCCCGACACATCAAAGTAACCTCATTATAAACTCTAAGCATGCAATAAGCTAAACAGTTGCAGGGGCCACATGATCAACTTTCAACTCCTACATCTGCTAGGATTGTGGTTTGCTTACTACTGTGACAAAATGATAGGTCATGCAAAGTAATGGGTTCAACTAGCGGTAGAACGTATCATGGTGACATCCTGAACATGCATAAGCGAGAATGAGAGGGAACTGGGATTTTATCGACATGATCAAAGAGGGGGTGCTTGCCTTGCTGACGATCACGAGGTACTACTCTTCTGACGTGAGGTTGAACTCGTCTCCGAGAACAACTCCTACCGAGAAGAAGCAATCACTGAAGCAATGAAAGTAATACACATTCAACATAGCAATGGTTTAAGATGGAATGATCATATAATTTTATTTAATTTATTCCAAACAACCTTATAGCAAAATGCTACTGGTTCACCATTGTAACTAATTCAAACACATCTGAAAATGTGTTATTTGGATAGAGCATATTATTATGATAATTTTTCATATATAAAAGATTTAAATCTGAGTTACTCTTGAATTTCTACTAATTTTTGAAGTTTGGGCCTTTTTTGGAATTACCTGATTATTTTTAAACAGAGAAAAACCTTTATTGCATCATGCGTGGGGTCAACCTTGACAGAAGGGGCCCACCGGTCAGTGTCTGTAGTTGCTAGTGGGGTTTCAATTAATTTAAATAGTTTAATTAAGGGGTTGGGACCCATATGTCAGTGAGAGAGAGAGAGGGATTAGTGGGGGGTTAGGGGGTTAGCAGACTAGGGCGGCCGGCGGCTTGATGCCGGCGTCCTCTGAACGCGGTGGCGCCTCGCTGAAGTTGGCTCCCCTCCACGGGAGGGCACACGGATGGCCCCAGCAGGTAGCCCGCGGCCTCACGCGTACGCTGGTGCAAGCCAGTGTCGATGGGGAGGCCAGAGGACATGTCGCTGACCATCCCGCGGCGGCCGGAGCTACTGTGGTGGCAGGGAAGGTGATGCTCGTTACGGGGAGGAGTGCTGGGAGGGGGAGACCTACCTTGAGGATCACTAGAGCGCGAAGGTGAGCACGGAGAGGTCAGGAATGGACTGGCGGTGGCCGAATCGCTCGTCAGAGTTCACGGCGGCTGGCAGCAAGGGGTTGAAGCGGGCGTCATCTCTGGTGAGTCCCGACTTGAATTGACCGTGCGGGATGACGAAGGTCTTCGTTGCGGATCTTCTGGACATGATGGTGCGACGAGGGGAGCACGGTCGCCACACGAGTGCAGCGACGCGCTCCGACGAGGTCTCGGGTGTGCGCCAAAACTGATTAGGCTGCGAGGGGGAAAGAACCAGAGAGATGGGGAAAATGGAGGAGGAGGACCAATGGAGCTTCCAGGCGCGCAGAAGACGACAGGGGAGGCAAGCAGGAGGTGGCGCCGATACACGAGATAATACTCGCCCCTCGTTGGTTACCCCAAGTGGAAGGTGAGATGTAGAGTAGCGGCAAATTTCCCTTAGCGAAGAGGCTAAGGTTTTAGATTGTCTCCCGTAGGACTCCAAGATCGACAAGTTGGTGGTGAAGTGAACAATGGCGCCGTTTACAACCTAGGTTGCTAACTTCACCTGGACCTGGACACACAACAGATAGCTTTGCTCCAACCGAGTACAGAGGTGTTGTCAATTCCTCTTGCCTTGTTGTTTACAAAGGATAAAACGCACAGGATAATAATGATAGTGATAGCTACGGAAAAGTAAATACTGAAAGTAAATTGAAGGTGTAAACAGTATTGGAAATATGGACCGGGGTCCTATGATTTTCACTAATGACGTCTCTCTCCCAAAAGACGATAAAATAGCCATGCGAGGTAAACAAATTACCGCTGGGCAATTGACAGGATTATGTGCGCAAACCAATGCTAATTATGCTATAAAGAAAGGAAGAGGCTCAAAAGCATGGGCGGTACGCTAAGACAAGTAGACCGAAATCCATATGCATCTACCTACTAATCATCCACCTTGAGATATCTATACAAAACATCTCACTGGTATTAAGTTGCGAATCCCACCCAAAGTGTAAACTCAAAGCAACAGACAACTGCATTAAAGAACTTTGCGTAAAGTAAACAATCCTTGCACCCGCAAGTACAAGCACCGTTGTTTTCCCCCTTGTGGCAACATCACATCCCCTAGACCCATGTTTCTGTCACTCAAGCTAGTCATCGAGGGGCATGAACCCACAATCATGCATAACGCTCCCTCTTGGAGTCACTACCTACTACTTGGCCAAAGCAATAAACAACAACGGAGAACATGCAAGAATTACTCAAGAACATAAATATAAAAGAAGAGAATCAAATATATAACTCAATCACAATCAGAACATAATCTCATAATCCATCGGATCCCAAAAAACTCAGCATAGCAACAGCAGAAAGATTACATAAGTGCCTCGATCATGTAGGGCACCTCAAGAGGTCTAATCCATGAAGAACAAAGAGGGGAGGAGAACATCACATAGCTACTGATCATAGACCCATGGTCCAAGGTGGACTACTCACGGTTCATCCGGGAAGCATCCATGGTGGTGGAGAAGCTCCCGGAGGTGATTCCTCCCTCCGGCAGGGTGCCGGGAAGAGGTCTTCTGGTGCTCCCAATCTTGGAAGCGCGGCGGCGGCGGAACAGAGGAGAGATCGCGAAAAGGGGTTCCGTCCCCGAGGGTTTCTTGTCACGGGGAATAAATAGGCGAAAGGGGGAAGCCAGAGGTGGGCCAGGGGCTCCAGGCGCCCCCTGGCGCGGCCAGGGGTGGGGCCGCGCCCTCTGGTCGCCTGGGCCCCATGGCCCCCTCGGCCCCCACTTTGACTCTTCTGGAAGGTTCCCGTACGCTGATTTTTCCTATATTTTTCCCAGAATTTTTCTGGCACTTTAAATAAGGGGGAAACCTGAAATAGAAAAACAACAGAAAACAGGAAATGGTACTGGGGTGCACTGAGTTAATAGGTTAGTCCAAATATGATCAAAAGTGTATGGAAGTTCATCAATATCATAGCAATATCACACAAAAGAGGCATGGAGCAAGCAGAAATTATAGATACGTTTTGGACGTATCAGCATCCCCAAGCTTAATTCCTGCTCGTCCTTGAGTAGGTAAATGATAACAAGCATAATTTCAGTGGTGACATGCTAACAACCATATAAGAATTTTGAAAGTAAAGCAATCAAGGCATGTAATTCAATTCAAGTCATAACAGGCAAGAGTCTATATTTGGCATTGAAACAAGCAACATAAGAACTTAATGGTGCAAGAGCTCTCGTTGTCCATGACTCAAATGTCTCCAAATGTTGTTTGCGTGCAAGAAAGGGGATAGGGATATACGAGAAAAGGTAATTTTATGTTGAGAACTCAATCTACTAAAGTTTCACACTTGGTCTTCTTTGGAATCTTATCTTGACTCATCCCCAGACCACTAGCCAGGTACAAGTCAAAATGATCCACTCCTTTTCGACATTTTGAGCACTCATGCAATGGATGAGCGTAAGCAAGAAAGTTGACACTTAGGATGGCAAAGAGAGAATATGGTGGAGGAGGAAGGCAAAAAGGTGTGAAAGGCTCACATCAATGAGGACAATCATATGCGAGAGAAAGCCAAATGATAGATATGATGTGAGGAGTAGGGATTGCCATGCAACGGATGCACATATGAGCTAAAAGCTCTCCAAAGGAACTAGTGGGTTGCATCCAACTTGCTTGCTCAAGAAGACCTAGAGCTCATTTGAGGAGGCTCATCATTGGAGTATACAACCAAGTTCTATAGTGTGAAGGTCCCCACATAGCTATATGCATGAATGATAATCTCTATGGAGTACAAGATATAAGAGGAAGTACGAGTGTGGATCTCTCAAAATGAATAGTAGTGTGCCCCTTCTCTCTTTTTATTTTGTTTTTCTCTTTTTTTCAATTCTTTTTTGTTTTGATGGGCTCAATGGCTCTTTCTATTTCTCTCTCATTTGTCCTCTTTGGGATTTTTTAATTTGTCCTCTTTGGGATCTTTTAATTTGTCCTCTTTGGGATCTTTTCCTCACTTTAGGGGCACCACTCTATAAATTACAAGAAGTATAGAAGATCTTTCACACTTTACAAAGTACTCAAATCATAAAGAAAATGTAACTATCATGATGTATGCAAATGTATGCCTCTGCCAGTGTAGCAGGATATGCAATGATACTAGCGCGTCATCTAGCAATGATTAGGGCAAGGCCCAACTAGCATGCGGCTCATCAATCAAGAAAGTAGCATGTATGACATGAAGATCAAGTCATGCGAAGATGGATGTTGCATGGCAATGTATCTCGGAAAGGCTGTGGAAATGCCTTGGTAGGTAGGTATGGTGGCTGTTTTGAGGAAGGATATAAGGAGGTTTATGATGACAGAGCGTATCGTGCCAAGGGTTTGGATGTACCGGCGAAGGTGGACGCCAACTCTCGTAGTGAGAAGGAGGAAATGCACGGCACAGGAGAGGCTAGAAAAATATGGGAAGGTGGAAGTGTCAAGTTTCGAATACTCACATTAGTCCGAAGAACTCATGCACTTATTATCAGGAACTCTCAATCTAATAAGGAGGTTTCACAAAGAGACAAGTACCCCGAGGAGGAGTGTATGGGGGTTTGGTTATCCTTGCGCATCCTCGACTAATGGTACGTGAGTGTACTCTAATATTCGACCCCTCAGAAGAGTAGCGATCCATATAGTAGCTAGAGTTCTCAACTAATTTGTAGGTTTTTGAAAATAAACACGGATTGCCCAAAATACGACATCTATCACTAATAGGCTAAAGATCTTGACACCAAAAGTCCAAACAGTACTCAAAACAATACCTCAAAACTATTGCAAGTTACTACTACAAAAAGAATAGCAACCTCAATTACCTACTTCAAGTCAAGACACAAAACTCAGTGCAACAGGCAAACTCTCTAAACAAGATAAACATGAAAACTCAAGAGAGTTCCAGCAACAACCTAAACAAAAGCTCTTTGAAAAGATAAACATGAAAACTAAGAGCTAAACATGACAGTAGCTACGAAAAAGATAAAGAACACACACAACAAAGATAAGCATGAAAAATCCTATGTTGTGTTCTAGATTTTGGAAGTGGAGTGTGTCTCTCTCCCACACAAAGAAATCTGGGTTATAACTTGTTATGAACAGCAAGTAAAGCTAAAGAAAACTAAAAATAAAACCTAAGAGCGAGACGCTCCAAGAATAGCACATAATGCATGAAGTGATAAAAATATAGTGAAACGAGAGACGAACTGATAATTGTTGATGGAGAGCTAAAGAAAACTAAAAATAAAACCTAAGAGCGAGACGCTCCAAGAATAGCACATAATGCATGAAGGGGATGCACGGGGCATCCCCAAGCTTAGACGCTTGAGTCTACTTGAATATTTCTTGGGGATGCATGGGGGCATCCCCAAGCTTGAGCGCTTTGACACTCCTGAATCTTCTTTCATCATCTTCCCTCGCACACTTGAAAACTCCCTTCATACATAACTCATCATAATCTGATTAGCGAGGTTAGTACCCATAATAAAATATTTTTGTCTCTACTGTAAATAAAGATAATCTTGAAGAGCTACTGTTTCTCAAGATTGCAAAAAAGATTTTGCAAAGAAAAAGCAAGCTTAAGATTTGCAAAACGAAGAAAAGGCAAAACATGACAGAATCTGTGAAAAACAGACCAGCAGGTAGTAAAGAAATTTTTTGGGATACTTCTGCAACTCAAATAAAAAAATCAGCACATACGAAAGTTTCATAATTGTATAGAGCATGCTGTGTAACGAATTCAGCTCAAAAAGATGAACTGGGATTTTTCTCTGATTTTTCTAGTCACGAGGACAGAATCTGTTTTCTGGACAGCATGTCACAACTTTCACTTCCCTTATCGTATGAGGCTATAAAAGGCACAAAGCTTGAAAAATAAAGATACAATGATGTTGCTAAAGTAGTAACAATCATCAAGACCACTAAAAACAGAAGGAAAACAAAAAGGAAATCCTAAATTCGTTGCGGGCTGCCTCCCGAAAGCGCTTCTTTAAAGCCATTAGCTAGGCTTAAAGATTATAGATGATGCTCTCACAAGAATACGAATTTTGAAGCAAAAGAGAGCATCAAGAAGCAAATATGAAACACATTTAAGCCTAACCCACTTCCTATGCATAGGCATATTGTAAGAAAATAAATCAAAGAAGCACAAAGTGACATGCATAGGAAGGTCGAAAAAGAACAACTTCAAAACTTTCAACATGAAGAGAGGTGGTTTAGTAATATGGAAGTTTCTACAACCAAACTTCCCTCTCTCGAAATAATTTTAGTAGTATCATGAAAAACATCAAGAATATAACTATCACATAAATCATGTTATTCATGACCGACAAGCACACGTGTATAGTTTTCAACACGGTCTTTAGGAACATAAGATAAATGCAACCAATCACATTGAGCCTTAATAAGAGCATAATTCTCTAGAATATGATTTGGAGATTTCAAAAGGATAATAGTACAATCAAGTGTGGGTTCAATAGAAAAAATTTCATGCTTAACATGAGGAACTATAGAAAGTTCATCTCCGTAAGCATCATCCATAGTGGCATCACGGCTATAAGCATAGAAGGCATCAACTTCATCAAAAAGGGATATTTCAAAAGAATCCATAGGATCATAACACTCATATAAGGTAAGATTCAAAGAGTTACTCTCATTAGAAGGTAGACATGGATGGCTCCATTCTTCCTCCTTTTGTTCGTCACTCTCCTCCTCTTTTTCATCCAAGGAGCTTTCAGGTTCAGCAATTTCTTCTTCCATGGAGTCCTGCAAAACATTAGTCCCTTCCTTTGGGGGAGAGATTCTCTCAAGATGATAAGTAATATAATAATTTGCATCATAATTTTCCAAACAATAATTAAGTATAGCAAGACTCTCAGATTTGTAAGGGGCATCATCAATATTTTTAAGAAGAGAAGTAATTTCATAGGCACCCTTATAAGCAACAAATTCTTCTATTTGCTCTGCATCATCAAAATCATAATTTCTCTTAGCATAAGAAGCTAAGGTTTCATCATCATTGTACTCACATTGGAAAGCAAGGTGTTTGTGCCTCATAAAGCAACAAGATTCATCCCTGCAGAAAGATATAAATATATATTGAGCACAAGTTTCTAGCATAGTCATACAACTGGTGTATTTGTTTCCATAAGTGTACCCCCTTTTGAGACAAGCGGTGTTCCTTGTACCACTTTTGTTGATCCTTGGTGAATCCTCCATGCCAATAAGATCTGGTTTCAAAGAAGTCAGACATTGATTGGCAAGTAAGGAACTAGACATACTAATTTTTTTGGGGTTTTGGTAAAAGACACTAAAGCAAAAACTGAAAGGTAAACAAACAAGACTAAAAAGTAAAGATAAAAGATAGTGTCCAACTCCCCTATCTTGAAGTGCTGAGTCCCCGGCAACGGCGCCAGAAATTTGCTTGATACACGAGATAATACTCGCCCCTCGTCGGTTACCCAAAGTGGAAGGTGAGATGTGGCGTAGCGGAAAATTTCCCTTAGCGAAGATGCTAAGGTTTTAGATTGTCTCCCGTAGGACTCCAAGATCGACAAGTAGGTGGTGAAGTGAACAATGGCGCTATTTACAACCTAGGTTGCTAACTTCACCTGGACCTGCACACACAACAGATAGCTTTGCTCCCAACGAGTACAGAGGAGTTGTCAATTCCTCCGGCCTTGTTGTTTACAAAGGATAAAACGCACGGGATAATAATGATAGTGATAGCTACGGAAAAGTAAATACTGAAAGTAAATTGAAGGTGTAAACAGTATTGGAAATATGGACCGGGGTCCTATGATGTTCACTAGTGATGTCTCTCTCCCAAAAGACGATAAAATAGCCATGCGAGGTAAAGAAATTACAGCTGGGCAATTGACAGGATTATGTGCGCAAACCAATGCTAATTATGCTATAAAGAAAGGAAGAGGCTGAAAAGCATGGGCGGTACGCCAAGACAAGTAGACAGAAATCCATCTGCATCTACCTACTAATCATCCACCTTGAGATATCTAACCATAACATCTCGCTAGTATTAAGTTGTGAATCCCACCCAAAGTGTAAACTCAAAGCAACAGACAACTGCATTAAAGAACTTTGCGTAAAGTAAACAATCCTTGCACCCGCAAGTACAAGCACCGTTGTTTTCCCCCTTGTGGCAACAACACATCCCCTAGACTCATGTTTCTGTCACTCAAGCTAGTCATCGAGGGGCATGAACCCACAATCATGCATAACGCTTCCTCTTGGAGTTACTACCTACTATTTGGCCAAAGCAATAAACAGCAACGGAGAACATGCAAGAATTACTCAAGAACATAAATATAAAAGAAGAGAATCAAATATATAACTCAACCACAATCTGAACATAATCTCATAATCCATCGGATCCCAACAAACTTAGCATAGCAACAACAGAAAGATTACATAAGTGCCTCGATCATGTAGGGCTGCTCACGAGGTCTAATCCATGAAGAACAAAGAGGGGAGGAGAACATCACATAGCTACTGATCATAGACCCATGGTCCAAGGTGGACTACTCACGGTTCATCCGGGAAGCATCCATGGTGGTGGAGAAGCTCCCGGAGGTGATTCCTCCCTCCGGCAGGGCGCCGGGAAGAGGTCTTCTGGTGCTCCCGATCTTGGAAGCGCGGCGGCGGCGGAACAGAGGAGAGATCGTGAAAAAGGGTTCCGTCCCTGAGTGTTTTTCGTCATGGGGAATAAATAGGCGAAAGGGTGCAACCAGAGGTGGGCCAGGGGCTCCAGGCGCCCCCCTGGCGCGGCCAGGGGTGGGGCCGCTCTGGCCGCCTGCCCCCCCTGGACCCCCTCGGGCCCCACTTTGTCTCTTCTGGAAGGTTCCCCTACGCTGATTTTTCCTATATTTTCCCCGAATTTTTTCTGGCACTTTAAATAAGGGGGAAACCTGAAATAGAAAAACAGCAGAAAACAGGAACTGGCATTGGGGTGCACTGAGTTAATAGGTTAGTCCAAATATGAACAAAAGTGTATGGAAGTTTATCAATATCATAGCAATATCACACAAAAGAGGCATGGAGCAAGCAAAAATTAAATATACGTTTTGGACGTATCAGGCGCCAGCCTTGGCATGTGCAGTACGCAGCCAAGGAGAAGACGGTCCTGCCCCTTTGGGCTGGGCCTCTTCTGCTAGATGGGCTAGGTGGGCCAAGGAGATAAGTCCTTCTTTTATTTTTATTTCTTTCTGTTTTCTTTCTGACATTTGTTTGATCTATTTAAAATAAATACCAGAGCATTTTTATAAATGCTCAAAACTTTTATATGGACTTACATGACATGTATCTAGTCACTCCCAACTTCTGAACATTTTTGAAATTCAAAATATTTGAATTCAAATAAAAATAGGGTTTTGATTTAATTTCCAAAGAACTTCTGGACTTTTTGAAAATTCGGTGAGCATGGTGTGGGACCCACTTCACATGAAATGTGATCATGCCCATTTATGAGACTTTTCAAAAAGTTCAAACATTTTTGGAAAAATATTTTTATCTGGCCAATTAAAAGAATTTCATTTGGGGCTTTTTTCTTCCCAATTTCTTTTCTTTTTGCAAAATTTTTCATGATGGAAAGATGCTAGCTAAACTTAGCACATACCTAAGTTAGGGTTCTGACAACTCGCCCCCACTCAAAAGAATCTCGTCCCGAGATTCACAAGTCGTCGGAAAGAGGGTGGGGTACTCCGCTCGTGGACGATCCTCTCGTTCTCAGGTGGCTTCTTTCTCTGAATGATGCGACCACTGCACTCGGCTTCATCAAGAATACGAACATGGTACTTGTCGTGGGAAAGTCACGACAGATGTCCGTAGAGTCGGACTTATCGTGGGATCTTTGCTGCGAGGCGAATTCAAAGAGAGAGTCGACATGTGCACAGGACTCGGCGAGTTACCCAGGTTCGGTCCCGACGGTGCGATAAAGACCTACTCCTGCTTTATGACTATATGGGGATCGACTAGGAAGAGTCGATCGTACCGATTACAATGGTGATGTTTCGCCGGCTTTGTCTAGTGGAGATCTAGGCTCTGGAGCGAGTTTTCTAAACCTGGCTTGATGTAAGTTCTGGCTCTGACCCCCGTTGTCCTCGGCTTATAAAGGTGCCGGGTCCCGGGATTCCTAGAGTCCGACTCCTACACGATGTGGAGTTCTATTATACTTTACAAGTTTTCTATGTGCTATACAAGGTAAGTCGAATTCCTTCTAGGGCTTCAATCTTCGCGCTTGGCACGTCAGACTCCTGGTCGGGTCTTCTTTGTGGGACTTCATATATAAGTCGGCCAAGAGGTTCCTAATGCCGGGTCTATGGGCTTGATCCATCCCCCCTACTCTCGATATGAAAGGTTATCTTGGAGATCAAGCGTTACGTGGTCTACTTCGCGGATGGGGTCCTGGAAGCAACGCCTGAGTTGAGAGACGTGGAAGACATCATGAACCGGGGAGAGGTGAGGGGTAGTTCCAATCGGTAGGCAACGTCTCCACATTTAGCAAGAATGGGAAAGGGACAAATGTAACGTGGGGCCAACTTGCCTTTGATACCGAAGTGATGGGTACCCTTCAGAGGAGTAACCCGAAGGTAATCCTTCTCATCCAGATTATAGGTTTCTTCCTTATGATGACTATCATGATAGCTTTTCTGATGAGACTAGGCTGTTTTCAATTTCTCACGAACAATGCTAACCTGCTCTTATGGATCCTGAATCATATCCGGTCCAAAGAGTTGTTTTCACGGTTTCTAACCAGTTTAGGGGTGTTCGACATTTCCGTCCATAGGGAAATTCAAAAGGATCCATGCCAAAACTAGACTGGAAGCTATTGTCATATGCAAATTCGGCAAAAGGAAGAGAGTTCTCCCATTTCTTTCTGAAAGAGATAACACAAGCTCTGAGCATGTCTTCGAGAATTTGATTGGCCCTTTATACTTGACCACTGGATTGGGGGTGATAAGTTATGCTAAAGAGAGGTGATTTCCCATAGCATTCTGAAAACTTTCCCAAAATCAAGAGGTGAAAAGACTTCCACGGTCTGAATTGATTTCCAAAGGAACACCATGAAGAGACACAATTCGGGACACATACAAGTCTACTGACTGGCTAGCAGTTATACTCTCGCGAACAGGAAGGAAATGAGAAACTTTGGAAAGACGATCAATGACTACGAAGGTGGCATCATTCCTTTTTGAGACTTTGGAAAACCAGTGATGACATCCATCGTGACTTTAGCCCACTTCCATTCGGGAATAGGCAAAGGTCTAAGAGTACCAGCAGGTCTTTGATGTTCTACCTTAACGCGAGGACAAACATCACATTCAACAATGAACTGAGCGATTTCTCGCTTCATCCTAGTCCACGAAAATCTCTGGTGTAGATCTTGATACATTTTAGTACTACTGGGATGAATCGCGAGGGGATATTCATGGGCTTCTTTAAGGATCAGCTGTCTAAGGTTCTTACTCTTCGGTACTACTATCCTGTTCTTGAAGTATACAATACCTTCATTGTCTAGGGTAAAACATCTAGCCTTACCACTAGCAATGTTTTCTTTGATGTATCGGATACCTCAAGCACGTTTCTGTGCAGCTTTGATTTGATCCTCAAGAGTTGGTTTCACAACTAAGGTGGTAAGGAATCCATAAGGAACAATCTCAAGGTTAAGCTTTCTAAGTTCCTTATAGAGAAGGGGTTGACATTGCGACACCATTAGGTTGTTGCAAGAAGATTTACGACTTAGTGCGTCAGCCATGACATTGGCTTTGCCTGGAGTGAAAGAAATTCCTAGGTCATAATATTTTATCAACTCAATCCAGCATCTTTGCATGCGGTTAAGATCTGGCTGGGTGAATATGTATTTGAGGCTTTGGTGGTCGAAATAGATCTCACAACGATTACCAAGGAGGTAATGTCGCCAAGTCTTCAAGGCATGAACTACGACAGCGAGTTCAAGATCATGGTAGGGTAATTGTCTTCATGTGGACGCCATTGGCGAGAAGCGTATGCTACCACATGTCGATCTTGCATAAGAATGCATCCTAACCCTTGCCGTGAAGCATCACAATAGATCTCGAAATTATTTTTGGTGTCTAGAGGCGCAAGTACGGGTGCAGAAGTCAATCTTCTTTTCAGCTCTTGAAAGCTTTCCTCGCACTTGGAAGTCCATTCGAATTTCTTATCTTTCTTGAGGAGTTCAGTTAGAGGCTTTGCAACTTTGGAGCAGTTCTCAACGAAGCTGCGACAATAGCTTGCTAATCCAAGAAAACTCCGATCATTCTTGAATTCCTTCGCAGTTTGCATGAATTCCTTCGCAGTTTGCGCCAACTGTCGTGGGGAAGTCATGGCAGATGTCCGTAGAGTCGGACTTATCGTGGGACCTTTGCTGCGAGGCGAATTCAAAGAGAGAGTCGACATGAGCACAGGACTCGGCGAGTTACCCAGGTTCGGCCCCGACGGTGCGGTAAATACCTACTCCTGCTTTATGACTATATGGGGATCGACTCTTCAATAGGAACAGTCGATCGTATCGATTACAATGGTGATGTTTCGCCGGCTTAGTCTCGTGGAGATCTAGGCTCTGGAGCAAGTTGTCTAAACCTGGCTTGATGTAAGTTCTGGCTCTGGCTCCCGTGGTCCTCGGCTTATAAAGGTGCCGGGTCCCGGGATTCCTAGAGTCCGACTCCTACACGATGTGGAGTTCTATTCTACTTTACAAGGTAAGTCGAATTCCTTCTAGGGCTTCAATCTTCACGCTTGGCATGTCAGACTCCTGGTCGGGTCTTCTTTGTGGGCGTTCATATATAAGCCGGCCCAGAGGTTCCTAATGCCGGGTCTATGGTCTTGATCCATCCCCCCCTGACATTAGCCCCCAGGATTGTTGTGATGCTTTAGTCTTCACAACAATCTTCTTTATTTTCTTCATTGCCGCCGGCTCTTCATGAATCAATGGCCGACTTTTATGCTTTAGCATTAATTGGGAGTCAGAGTCATCTCTTTTCAATCTTTCTTTGATTCCTTGATCTTCAGGGAGTCGATTCTTCGTCACATCAGTCATTGTCTGATGTTGTACTTGAAGTCGACGCCTAAATCTTTTTAATTTCCTGTTTCCTTTTATTTGAAGATTTCTTTTTTGACCCTTTGGTCAAAGATTCGATTTTGTTTTTATGATCACGTTTACCAAAATGCCGGTTAAAGGCATTGATGTTTGAAGTGGGAATCGAGGAGTCCTTTCATAAATGCCATCTACCATGGGTAGTTACTCCTCGTTTAACGTGGTATTAATGGACCCTCTTCGTAAATCTATTATAAATAGCCCTTGGATAGCTTGATCTTTCAGGCACATCCCATTCTTCTCTTCCCCTTCCTGCCTTCTCCATGGCCCCTAAGCTAGAGACCTCCTCTCCTTTGGCCTCCAATGAGTCTGATCCTCGCGCAAGTTCCCGAGGTCGCGGCCGAGGTCGTGGTTGTGGCCGTGGTCGTGGCCGTGGTAGAGGTAGGGGAAGAAGTGCTCGTGCTGCCTCTCCTTCTGTATCTCCCCCTTCTTCTCCTGAGAGGAATGAATTCTTGGTTCATATCCGGACAATCCGTCGCTAGATCAAACTTCCTGAGTCTTTTTCACAACTTGTGTTTGACTCATCGCCTTCGGGTCTTTGGCTCCAATCTGAGGGATGTCCTCATGGGCCTGTCTGGGTGAAAGTTAGCTTTTCTAACCAAGGTACCATGTTTTTTTGAGAAAGGTTGGAAAACTTTTCTTCGCTCCAGGAATATTTCTCGAGGAGACACCATTATCTTCAAGTTTGATGGTGTAGACACTTTTTCATCTAGGATCTTTGACTCAGATGGAGACCGAACCTGCTGTTGTGTGGAGAGCTCTAGTGAAGAAGAGCTCCTTAGTGAAGAAGATGTTTCAACAGAAGATGAGGCCGACTCTGAAGAAGATGCTTGAAGCTATAGGTTCTTTTTCAGTAGTAGTTTGCCGAGTCTGGCTTTTGCTTTGTAAGGTTGCTTTCTTTGATGTAAGATCCAGCTGGTTTTAATGAATGAAATCTATGAACTTTTGCTGAGTCCATGCATTTATGAGTCGTTTTTTATTCCTGACTTGAAATGTTTTCTTGGAGTATATGGGAGCCGACCACTTATGATAGTGTATGTATCTGTAGCCCCCTGAGTCGATTAAGAATAATATAGTATCCTCTAATCGACTCATAGGATAGGTCGACTTGTAGCCCCCATGAGATGGTATGGTCATGTTTATATGTCGTACCGGGTCATCAAAAAGGATTTTGTTCTTATGAAACTTGCTTCAAAGTAGTGTAGCCCCCAAGTGTCAGGTTGTCTTGCTTGCAGCAACCTGGGACTTACAATGTCTTGCATATGTTTTTGAAGTGTTACTCCCCAAGTGTCGGTATATTCAGCTGGGTGATGTACCGAGTCTTCTTTGAGAAGAAACCTTGAAGTGTAGTCCCCATGAGTCGGTTTGCGCATCCGTGTGCAATGCCGAGTCACATAGGTCTATCTTTGAATCTGTCAAGTCATATAGATATGACATGATGGGTTTTATTCCCAACAAATAAGTCGGTGAGAGCCGGCTCGACGAATGTCGATATGTATATGTATGGTAAAAAGCCGTCGCGACCGAAGTCGACTTTATATATGCAGAAGATGCAATGAAAAGAATATGTGATGATGCTAATGTATGCAAAAATATAAAGGCTCATATAGAAGTCGATTCTGGATTCATCTTTTCCTAATCTTCTCTTTTTTTGAGAAGAATTTTGGGTTATCCATGAGTCGGAACTCCTATGTATGTTGTCCCACATTGATCATCGTTTTTCCGTTTGCTTTAAAACTTCTTCTTGAGATTTTCTAGCCGGGTTTTGCGTATTTAGATCGTATGAGCATAAGCTATACAGGCCAAGGCGTGTTTTGCCATTTCATGTATATGTCGGGTTTTCTTCGGAAAAGAGTCGATGAGTGACACCAAGCCCCCCTAATGCCCCTGAATAAGCTTATACACAATTATTTTTACATATATATATGCCAGGTTTTCAGATAAAGAGTCAATGATTGTCATCGAACTACCCGATTCCCCTTAATAAGCACTATACATGCTCAGTACCAATAGAGGGGTAGATCAAGCCCCCAGGTTCCTGAGATATAATAATGCAATGTATGCAAATGTATGATGCAAAATTTAACTACCATGAAACAAAAAGTAAAATAAAGTTTGGTATGGAAGTAGCCGTTGCGACTTGAAGTCGACTTAGTTGTATGTGGTGAGAGCCAGCGCGACAGAAGTCGACTTATGTATATTTGGATGGCAAAAGCCGGCACGACAAATGTCGGCGCGACAGAGTCGGGGTTTGATGCCTCGGAGCAACTCTCCGTTGGATTGTGGATGTGCCACTGATGCAAGGTCGAGTCGGATGTGCTCGTTCTGGCATAATCGATGCATAACGCCTTCTGATAGGTTAGAACCATTATCAGTGATGATGATGTGGGGGTAGCCGAATCTGTATATAATATTTTTCAAAAATTTCAGTGCTGTTGCAGCATCACATTTGCTGACCGGCTCTTCTTCCACCCATTTGGTGAATTTGTCTACTGCCACTAGTATGTGGGTATTCTTGTTGGCTGATCTTTTGAAAGGTCCCACCATATCAAATCCCCATACCGCAAAGGGCCAAGTGATAGGTATCATACGAAGTTCTAGAGCCGGCACATGAGCTTGTTTTGCATAGCGCTGACATCCATCACATTTCTTGACTATGTCCTCTGCATCCGCATGAGCTGTAAGCCAGTAGAAACCATGTCGAAAGTCTTTAGCTACAAGCAAATGAGAGCCGGCATGATGTCCGCAGTCTCCAGAGTGTATTTCATTCAGGATGGCTCTACCTTCTTCTAGTGAGACACATCTCTAAAAAACATCCGCGGCACTTCGCCGATGTAACTCACCATTGATGACTACAAAGGATTGGCTTATTCTGACGATTTGTCTGGCCAATATCTCATCTTGAGGAAGTATTCCTCGAGTCTTGTAATCCAAGTACGGTACGACCCAGGAGGGCGTTGCATGAATTGCTGCAACCAGAGCAGGCTCTAGATCTGGCTCTGCTATGTCTTGCTCTGTTGGTGGTTGTACAGACGGCTTTGTTAGGACATCCAGGAACACGTTTGGAGGGACCGGCTTTCGCTGAGATCCGAGTCGGGAGAGAGCATCTGCTGCTTCGTTTTCCCTACGGTCCACGTGGTCCACTTGGTATCCAACAAAAAATCCGGCTTGTCTTTGTACTTCTCGTCGATAAGCTGCCATTATGGGATTTTTGGAATCCCATTTTCCTGACACTTGTTGAGAAATGAGATCAAAGTCGCCATAGCATTGGATCCAATTTATGTTCATCTCACAAGCCAGCCGAAGTCCATGGAGCAAGGCTTCATATTCTGCTGCATTGTTGGTACAAGTGAAGTGCAGCTGTAGAACATAACAGAATTTCTCCCCTTTAGGTGAGGTAAGAACCACGCCGGCTCCTGACCCTTGGAGCTGCTGGCTTCCGTCGAAGTGCATCGTCCAATATTTGGTGATTGGTTTCTCTAGTGATGTTTGGATTTCTGTCCAGTCATTGATGAAGTCGGCAAGCGCCTGAGACTTAATGGCCGTTCGCGGTTTGTATTTGATGTGATAAGCCCCCAACTCTATGGCCCACTTTGCAATCCTTCCCGTTGCTTCCCGGTTTTGGATGATATCTGAAAGCGGTGCTGAGCTGGCCACAGTTATGGGGTGCTCTTGGAAGTAGTGTTTAAGTTTCCGACTCGCCATGAATACACCAAGAACCAATTTCTACCAGTGAGGATAGTGTTGCTTTGATAAAGTCAGAACCTCACTGACGTAATAAACTAGTCTTTGCAGAGGGTGCTCCTTGCCGGCTTCTATACGCTCAACAACAACTACATCGATGATCGCTCGATTGTTGGCAGCGATATAAAGTAACATTGGTTCTTTAGGCTTGGGAGCCGCCAATATTGGAGCCTGGGATAATTGCTTCTTTAGTGACTCTAGGGCCTGATCGGCTTCGTCATCCCAGACAAATGTTTCTGATTTCCTCAGGAGTCGATACAGGGGGATTGCCTTTTCACCAAGTCGACTTATGAACCAGCTCAGAGCAGCTACACACCCTGTGAGTCGTTGAACTCCCTTTACTGAGGCCGGCTTCTGAAGAGTCATGACGGCGCTGATTTTCTCTGGCTTTGCCTCGATACCTCTTTCTGATACTATGTATCCCAGGAGTTTACCTGCAGGTACCCCAAAGGTGCATTTGGCAGGGTTTAACTTCATCTAATACTTGCGCAGATTTTTGAAGATTTATGTCAAGTCGCTGATAAGTGAGTCGGACAACTAGGACTTGATCACTATATCATCCACATAAGCATGCACGTTGCACCCAATCTGCTCTTTGAGGCAACTATGCACCGTTCGCTGATACGTGGCTCCCGAGTTTTTAAGGCCGAAGGGCATGGAGGTGTAACAGTAGATCCCGAAAGGGGTGATGAAATCCGTTTTCTCTTGGTCCTCAAGGGCCATCTTGATCTGGTGATAACCAGAATAGGCGTGAAGGAAGCATAAGAGCTCACATCCCGCAGTCGAGTCTATGATCTGGTCAATACGAGGCAGTGCGAAGGGATCCTTCGAGCAGGCCTTGTTTAAATCCATGTAGTCAATGCACATGCGCCAGGTCCCGTTCTTTTTCAAAACGAGGACCGGGTTTGCAAGCCATTCTGGATAAAAGATGATAGAGGCGAAGGTGTCCCGATGTTTCGATGAGATGATGGAGATCGATTTTTGGTGGAGTAGACTTTCACGAACCGACTACGAACGTGCGAAGACGTTGCGCCTTAGCGATCGCTAAACCAACTCCGAGAGGTTATTGATCCCGCGGATGCACGATCAACCTGACCACGAAGGTCTAATTCCTGCAAGCAATCGAAGAACAAGCAAGAACTAAGAATTGCAATCTGGATATTGCGAATATAAGATGAATGATTACGAAAGTTGGGGTTCCAATGAGGTCTTGGCCTGGTCGGATGACACAAACGAAGAGCTCGAAGTTGCGGCTATGGCTAACTTTAATCTAATTAAAACCCAAGTCTAAACGACGCCCTAAGGGCTGTATATATGGGGGAACAGAGGGGATTTTCGTGACCCCTTGGAGGTGGGGTCCGAAAACAACCCTAACTCGGTTTCCCCACACATACGGACTCTAAAAACTGCCTATAATGTGGTATTTCGAAATTACATGGGCCCAGCCCAATATTAAGGTGACGCAACACCTATAATTTCTCTTGGACGAAAATAATGAAGTGGCATCTCGTGTATTCCGTCCAAGCCTTCATGCATGCCTTATGGTGGCTTCAACGTGCGAAAATCCCCACTGGAAGCTCCACTGTACTTTCCCCCGCGCACACCTTCTTCTCCATTCTTGATCCCGCTCCAATGACCATCCTTCTTGTCCATGCTAGGTCCTTCATTCATAAGCAAAACAAAAGTATCTAATTTAGGCAGCATCATATGTTCATGAACAATAGAAGGATTCGCAAGAAACGAAAGTACCTGATAATTTAGTTGACGTGCACATGCTCTAGTAACTGGTCCAGTATGTGTAGTTGGTGAGGGTATGGGTGTAACATTAGTAGGGATGTCCTCATCATCCTCCCCTTCTTGAATTGAAGTCGTCCTCGACGGAAGCTCATCATCTTCTCCCAAATAAGGTTTCAAATCTGCAATGTTAAATGTGGGGCTAACCCCAAAATCTGCAGGTAGCTCAAGTTTATATGCATTATCATTAATTTTCTGTAAAACCTTAAAGGGACCATCAGCTCGTGGCATTAACTTAGACTTGCGCAAATCAGGAAACCTATCTTTTCGTAGATGTAACCAAACAAGATCTCCTGGTTCAAATACAACATGCTTTCGACCCCTATCACCAGCAAGCTTGTATCTAGCATTCATGCGCTCAATGTTTTCTTTAGTTAACTCATGCATTTTTAATATCAACTCAGCACGTTGCTTAGCATCAAAATTCACCTTCTCCGAAGATGGAAGAGGCAGCAAATCAATAGGTGCACGAGGTAGAAAACCATAAACAATCTCAAAAGGGCACATTTTAGTGGTAGAATGCACTGAACGATTATAAGCAAATTCAATATGAGGTAAACATTCTTCCCACAGTTTCAAGTTACTTTTTAAAACAGCCCTAAGCATAGTAGACAATGTCCTATTGACCACTTCAGTTTGTCCATCAGTTTGGGGATGACATGTAGTACTAAAAAGTAGTTTAGTCCCCAACTTAGCCCATAAGCATCTCCAAAAATGGCTAAGAAACTTAGTATCACGATCCGAGACAATAGTATTGGGCACACCATGTAAACGAATAATCTCTCCAAAGAATAAATCAGCAACATTAGCAGCATCATCGCTTTTATGACATGGTATAAAATGTGCCATCTTAGAAAATCTATCCACGACAACAAATATGCTATCCCTCCCCTTCTTTGTTCGAGGCAAGCCTAAAACAAAGTCCATGGATATGTCCTCCCACGGAACACTAGGTACAGGTAAAGGCATGTATAAACCATGAGGATTGAGTCGTGACTTAGCTTTTTGACATGTAGTGCAGCGAGCAACAAAACGCTCAACATCCCGTCTCATCTTTGGCCAAAAGAAATGTGTAGGAAGTACGTCCTCCGTCTTTTTCACGCCAAAATGTCCCATTAATCCTCCTCCATGCGCCTCCTGCAACAACAAAAGACGAATAGAGCTAGCTGGAATGCATAGCTTGTTAGAACGGAACACAAATCCATCATTAAGCACAAACTTGTTCCATGTTCTACCCTCTCTACAATTCTGCAATACATCTTTAAATTCCGCATCATTTGCATATTGTTCTTTGATTGTCTCTAAACCGAATATCTTGAAGTCAAGTTGTGAAAGCATAGTATAACGACGAGACAAAGCATCAGCAATAATATTATCTTTCCCCTTCTTGTGTTTAATGACATAAGGGAAAGTCTCAATAAATTCAACCCACTTAGCATGTCTACGATTAAGTTTTGCTTGACTTCTTATGTGTTTCAAAGATTCATGATCAGAATGTATAACAAATTCTTTGGGCCATAAATAATGTTGCCAAGTTTCTAATGTCCGAACAAGAGCATATAATTCCTTATCATAAGTAGAATAGTTCAGACTAGGCCCACTCAATTTTTCAGAAAAGTATGCAACAGGTTTAGCATCTTGTAATAACACACCTCCCAAACCAATCCCACTAGCATCGCATTCAAGCTCAAAAGTCTTATTAAAATCAGGAAGTTGGAGCAAAGGAGCATGTGTTAACTTATCTTTCAATACCGTGAAAGCTTCTTCCTGTGCGGTACCCCAAGTAAAAGGCACATCCTTGCGTGTAAGCTCATTGAGAGGGGCAGCAATGGTGCTGAAATCTCTCACAAAACACCTATAGAATCCAGCGAGTCCAAGAAAACTTCGCACTTGTGTGACCGTTTTGGGCTGCGGCCAACTCTCAATCGCCTCGATCTTGGCTGTATCAACTTCAATACCCTGTGGAGTAACAACATAGCCAAGAAACGATACTCGGTCGGTGCAAAAGGTGCACTTCCCAAGGTTACCAAATAAACGTGCATTACGTAGAGCAATAAAAACAGCACGTAAATGATCCAAATGTTCCTCCAAAGATTTGCTATAAATCAGTATATCATCAAAATAGACTACCACAAATCGTCCAATGAAAGCACGTAAAACCTCGTTCATTAATCTCATGAAAGTGCTAGGTGCATTAGTTAACCCAAAAGGCATGACTAACCACTCATATAATCCAAACTTAGTTTTAAAAGCCGTTTTCCATTCATCTCCTAATTTCATGCGAATTTGATGGTATCCACTACGCAAATCAACTTTGGAAAACATGGTAGAGCCACTTAATTCATCAAGCATATCATCTAACCTAGGAATAGGATGACGATAACGAATAGTAATATTATTAATGGCTCGACAATCAACACACATACGCCATGTTCCATCCTTTTTAGGCACTAATATAACAGGAACAGCACAAGGACTAAGGGACTCACGTATGTAACCTTTGTCGAGTAGCTCTTGTACTTGACGCTGAATCTCCTTCGTCTCCTCCGGATTGGTACGGTATGGCGCACGGTTGGGCAACGAAGCACCGGGAATTAAGTCAATCTGATGCTCAATCCCTCGAATAGGTGGTAATCCCGGTGGTACGTCTTGTGGAAAGACGTCAATAAACTCCTGCAAAAGGTCAGTGACAACAGGAGGCAAAGAAGGAGGCAATTCCTCAAATGAAAACAAAGCTTCTTTGCAGACAAAAGCATAGCACACATATTGACTAACATCCAAATCTGAAATATCAACCTTAGTAGCAAGCAAAGTTGGACTAGTCAATTTAATTTCATTAGAAACAGCAGAAGAAGATTTGCTATTAGTCTTATGTTGTTGCTCAAATTCTTTGGCTGCTATCTCATTCTCACTCTTATTTTTCTCCTGTTTTGCTTTACTAGCTCTAGCAAGATCATCTTTCACAATTTGTTCAGGAGACATAGGAAGTAAAGCAATATTTTTATCCTGATGAACCAGAGTAAACTGATTTGTCCTACCATGGTGTACAACATTCCTATCAAATTGCCATGGTCTACCAAGTAAAAGAGAGCATGCTTGCATGGGTACCACATCACAATCAACATAATCAGCATAAGCAGCAATGCTAAAGTGCACACGAACAGAACGCGTTACCTTAATCTTACCACTATTGTTAAACCACTGAATATATACATACGTGGTATCAGATTTCCAGGTTAAAAAAAAATTGACAAAATTTTCAGAGCAGTTTTTAGGCCAAAATTTTCAGGTTATTGATCCGAGAGGTTATTGATCCCGTGGATGCACGATCAACCTGACCACGAAGGTCTAATTCCTGCAAGCAATCGAAGAACAAGCAAGAACTAAGAATTGCAATCTGGATATTGCGAATATAAGATGAATGATTACGAAAGTTGGGGTTCCAATGAGGTCTTGGCCTGGTCGGATGACACAAACGAAGAGCTCGAAGTTGCGGCTATGGCTAACTTTAATCTAATTAAAACCCAAGTCTAAACGACGCCCTAAGGGCTGTATATATGGGGGAACAGAGGGGATTTTCGTGACCCCTTGGAGGTGGGGTCCGAAAACAACCCTAACTCGGTTTCCCCACACATACGGACTCTAAAAACTGCCTATAATGTGGTATTTCGAAATTACATGGGCCCAGCCCAATATTAAGGTGACGCAACACCTATAATTGCTCTTGGACGAAAATAATGAAGTGGCATCTCGTGTATTCCGTCCAAGCCTTCATGCATGCCTTATGGTGGCTTCAACGTGCGAAAATCCCCACTGGAAGCTCCACTGTACTTTCCCCCGCGCACACCTTCTTCTCCATTCATGATCCCGCTCCAATGACCATCCTTCTTGTCCATGCTAGGTCCTTCATTCATAAGCAAAACAAAAGTATCTAATTTAGGCAGCATCATATGTTCATGAACAATAGAAGGATTCGCAAGAAACGAAAGTACCTGATAATTTAGTTGACGTGCACGTGCTCTAGTAACTGGTCCAGTATGTGTAGTTGGTGAGGGTATGGGTGTAACATTAGTAGGGATGTCCTCATCAAAAGACTTCCATGATAAATCCGGCAGCGAGGAGCCGGGCTATCTCTTCCCCAATAGCATTTATTCTCTCGTCATTGAAGCGACGAAAGAATTGCTTGACCGACTTCAGTTTTGGGTCTATATTTAGGTGGTGCTCAACGAGTTCCCTCGGGACGGCTGGCATATCAGAGGGTTTCCAGGCGAAGACGTCCTGATTCTCACAGAGGAAATCGATGAGCGCGCTTTCCTATTTATCAGATAGCTCTGTCCTGATGGTGAACTGCTAAGAGGAGTCACCAGGGACAAAGTCGACTTCCTTCGTATCCTGAGTTGGTTGAAATTTTGGGTTGTTGTCGGGAGTCGGTTTCTTCAGGATTGTGGGATCTGCCGGGTCTACCTTTTCTTGGTATGCTGACAAGTCCTCCTTGGCACGCGTCTACTCGGCAAACTTGACATGCTGTTCGTCACATTCCACTGCCCTGGACCGACTTCCATCGACGGTAATTGGGCCAGTAGGACCTGACATTTTTAGTTTCAGGTAGACGTAACACCGCCGAGCCATGAATTTGGCATATGCCGGTCTGCCAAAAATGGCGTGATATGGGCTCTCGAGTTTTACCACTTCAAAGGGTATGAGCTCGGAGCGGAAATTCTCGGCGTTTACAAACGCTGTCTCCAGGTAGATTTTACCTATCGGACGTGCCGACTTTCCTGGGACTATTCCATGGAAAACGGTGTTGGATGGTTGCATCTGTTTTTGGGTCAACCCCATCCTGCGAAAGGTTTCGTAATAGAGGATGTGGATGCTGCTTCCTCCATCCATGAGCACTTTGTCAAGTGTGTATCCTCCAATTTGTGGAGAGACTACTAGAGCCAGGGCCCCTGGGTTTTCTACCGCTGGGGGGTGATCATCTCTTTTCCAAGTGATTGGCTGTTCTGACCAATTGAGCCATCTAGGCCAGGACGGCTCTGTGGTCACAGCCATAGCGGCTTTGCGCTGCAGCTTCCTATCCCTTCTGCAACTGCTGGTGGTGAAGACGTGATATGCTGCACGGTCATGGAGTTGTTTCGGGTTTGCTTGGAATCCAGCAAGGCCGGACTGATTTTGCTGGGCTCCTCCTCCAGGTCCTTGGTGTTGAGGCATTGCGCCGGCTCCTTGGTAGCCAGGATTCTGGTTGTTGCCGCTCTGGCCGGCTCCTCCACCTCACCCGGGAGGTCCTTGGTTTCCACGTCGTGCAAATTCTTTCATGTAGAAGCAATCTTCCCAGGTGTGATTGGCTGGGCGACCGGGTTTACTATGAGTTGGGAAAGGACCCTTCATAGCTGCTTCATAGTTGTTCGGGCAAAAACTTACTTCTGGCTTGCAGTAGTTGTTGCTCCCCTGCTTCTGTCTTTGGGAGCCAAAGTTTGTGTTGGCTACCAAGTCAGAAGTAGTCTGTTCAAGCCGTCGCTTGGTTTGCTGATTCTGATTCTGGGATGTTTTGCCACCATTCTTATTCTGGACTGCTTTATCCTGCTGAGGTTCAGTATCCTTGGTTTTGTCTGACTCAGCATATTTAATGACTGCATTCATGAGCTCTCCTATGTCCTTGACCTTCCTTTTGAGTCGGCCAAGTTTGTGGACTAGGGGCTCGAATTTGCAGTTCCTTTCCAAGATAATGACGGCTATTTGGGCTGTGATAGTATCTGAAGAGTGGATTATTTCGGCAACCCGTCGCGCCCATCTCAGGGTCGACTCTCCTTCCTTTTGGACACAATGCTCCAAGTCGACGATCGTGGTGGCTCGCCGGCATGTGCCTTGGAAGTTTTGGATGAATTTTTCCTTGAGATCCATCCAGGAGGTGACGGAATTCTCTGGGAGAGTTTTGAACCATGTGCGAGCCGGCCCTTCCAACATCATTGTGAGATAACGGGCACACACTCCTTCGCTGGCTTGCAGCATGTCCATGGCTAGATCATAACTTTCGATCCAAGCTGTCGGGTCCATGTCAGCTGCATAGTTTGCAATCTTGCGTGGGCCTTTGAAGTCTGATGGCAGGCGTGTATTACGAAGAGCCGACACCAGGCATCGATTACCCATGGATCTGCTTATGAACTCGACGTCTTGGTCTTGGGGTGGAAGTTGAACCATTTGCTCTATCCGGCATTCGGGGTAGTGGTTAGATGGTATGTCTTGGATCCTTATTGCCCCCGGCGGGTCTGGTGGCGGGGCGTGACGCTGGCAATGACTGCTCGAGCCGGACGGCGATGGTGAGTCCGCTTGCCAGCTTACACTACGATATGGGGTCTCGTGTAGGTACTGAAATCCCTACGAGTATTGGGCTTGTTGTGTCATTGCGGTTTTGAGCAGATCGATTGCCCCTCGAGTGGCCTGGTCTACCGGGGTGTCTCCATGCGCAGGTACGCTAGCGAGGTACCGTGTCGCTGCCACCACATTGGCCATGGGGTTATTGTAGTGATCTGGGGGTGTATGGAACCGTTCCTGTCGCGGCGAGGGAACATGTTGCCTTGGTGGCGTGTACCCTGGAGGAGTCGACTGATTCGTGTCCTGGCATAGCCTCCGAGACGGATGGTCAGCAGGGATCCGGCTCGCATATCCCGCGGGTCGTGTGTTGGAGAGACTCAGTCTCCGTGCTTCTATCAGTTCTGACTCGTGTCGCAAGCGCCTAGTTTCTTGGGCGAGTTGCGTTTCTCTCTCCACCATCTGGGCGTTCTGGGAGTTAATTTCCCTTCGGATGCTCATCACCTGGGCCTTGAGTCCATTGACCTTGGTCCTCCAATCTTGTTGGTTTTCAGGTGTTATTGGCGCAGCTAAGGCTTCGTCCAAGGCGTTTAGTGCATCTGAAAGGGCTTCTGCTCCCGTGAGAACTTCTGGTTGTTCCCTATCTGGGTTAGGGGACATGTTGTGAGTTGTCTCCACGTTCCGGTTCTGTGCTGCACCTTGAGCCGGTTGGTTTTCCTACTCTTCGGTGCCTGCCATGAACACTGTCACGCAATATGGAGGCTCGTACTGTGGAAAGTCGGGATTGTATTCAGCTATACCCATGCCGAGTCTGTTGCTTCCGGCAGATCGGATGGAGCCAGTATCTGAGAAGCTTGTTTCACTAGGGTGTGAATCAGCGTCAGATGTTTCTCCTGTAGTGTTGGGTGTCAGAGGCTCGACAGAGCACGCCGGCTCTGGAGATCCAGTGATGAATCCGACAAAGGTGTGCCTCGAGCCGGCATGTCGTCGACTCGAGGTTTCCAGGGGGACTTCGGGATCCGGCTCTGGCTCAGATCCGTCAGTTGTCCCGATGATGATGTGAATAGCTCCGATCGGGACCCGATAACCGGATTCGACGGAATCGGCATCAGGCCCCCAAGTTGAGTCATCGATGCAGAGCCTTCCGCGCCGGCTTCTGGTGATTCGCCCGGTCACAAACCCTTCCGTGCCTTGCAGAGCTCCCCTTAGAATCTCAACACCTGCGAGCGTGGGAAAGTCACGGCAGATGCCCGTAGAGTCGGACTTATCGTGGGACCTTTGCTGCGAGGCGAATTCAAAGAGAGAGTCGACATGTGCACAGGACTCGGAGAGTTACCCAGGTTCGGCCCTGACGGTGCGGTAAAGACCTACTCCTGCTTTATGACTATATGGGGATCGAATCTTCAATAAGAAGAGTCGATCGTATCGATTACAATGGTGATGTTTCGCCGGCTTAGTCTCGTGGAGATCTAGGCTCTGGAGCAAGTTGTCTAAACCTAGCTTGATGTAAGTTCTGGCTCTGGCTCCCGTGGTCCTCGGCTTATAAAGGTGACGTGATGAGGACATCTCTACTAATGTTACACCCACATCTTCACCAACTACACATACTGGACCAGTTACTAGAGCACGCGCACGTCAACTAAATTATCAGGTACTTTCGTTTCTTGCGAATCCTTCTATTGTTCATGAACATATGATGCTGCCTAAATTAGATACTTTTGTTTTGCTTATGAATGAAGGACCTAGCATGGACAAGAAGGATGGTCATTGGAGCGGGATCAAGCATGGAGAAGAAGGTGCGCGCGCGGGAAAGGACAATGGAGCTTCCAGTGGTGATTATCGCACTTTGAAGCCACCATAAGTTGCGCATGAAGTCTTGGACGAAATACGCGAGAGGCCACTTCATTATTTTTCGTCCAAGGGCAATTATAGGTGCTGCGTCACCTTAAAATTGGGCTGGGCCCATGTAATTTCGAAATACACTTAATAGGCTATTTTTTAGAGTCCGTATGTGTGGGGAAACCGAGTTAGGGTTGTTTTCGGACCCCTCCTCCAAGGGGCCACGAAATTCCCCTCTGTTCCCCCATATATACAGCCCTTAGGGCGTCGTTTAGACTTGGGTTTTAATTAGATTTAAGTTAGCCATAGCCGCAACTTCGAGCTCTTCGTTTGTGTCATCCGACCAGGCCAAGACCTCATTGGAACCCCAACTTTCGTAATCTTTCATCTTATATTCGCAATATCCAGATTGCAATTCTTAGTTCTTGCTTGTTCTTCGATTGCTTGCAGGAATTAGACCTTCGTGGTCAGGTTGATCGTGCATCCGCGGGATCAATAACCTCTCGGAGTTGGTTTAGCGATCGCTAAGGCGCAACGTCTTCGCACGTTCGTAGTCGGGTCGTGAAAGTCTACTCCACCATAATCGATCTCCACCATCTCATCGAAACATCGGGACACCTTCGCCTCTATCAAGTGGTATCAGATTTCCAGGTTGCTCGGTGAGATTTACCAGTTTTCGTAGTCTAGTTTGATTCTGTTCGTCATACCTACAGCCCACGAAAAAGCCAAAAAAAAAAATTTAGGGTTAGATCATCACGTCCCAAGACAGTCCGAGCCTTTGTCCAGTTTTCTTTTCAGTACTTGCTTTGTTGAATTTACGGTTGCATCGTTGTGTCAAGTTGCTGATCTTAGCGTCTAGTTCGCTTAGAGTTTCGAGTTCTGATCACAGTTTGCCACGTCGCCGCCGCACAGTAGTCATCCTACCACGTTCCGCCAATCCAAGTCCACATACACCACCACGTTCCGCCAAGCAGAGTCCATATACACCACCACGTACCACGAGTCCGAGTTGAGTTCCATCATCAGTACGGTTCGTGACCTCTCCATAGCCAGATTAGTTTGAGTTGATTAGAGTCGGATTTCACCAATCTTTGTCGTACGTAGAAGGGGGTGATTTCAAAAAAAAAAAAAAAAAAAAAAAAAAAAAAAAAAAAAAGAGTCTGGCACGCTTTTCAGAGCAGTTTTTAGGCCAAAATTTTCAGGGGTAAAAAAATTTTGTGCCCATACGTTCCTTCGGTCCAGAAACTCGTTTTGAGACGTCGCCACCATAGTGATTTTTTCGCACTTTTTCAGCCCCCGCAGTCCCGCATCGCCAAAAAAAAAAAAAAAAAAAAAAAAAAAAGAGAAAAAAAAAATTCAGAGTGTGCTTCTCAGTGGATTACGTGCCGCGCCGTGCTTTCGTTGGTGTTTTAGGCTCGCGTCTCTAGTACGGTCTAGCCTAGGATCAGCACAGTACCGACGTTGAGTGTTTATTCAACTTTGCATCTCTGTTTTGATTACTGTTGAGCTTTTTGCTACCATATTTGTCAAACCTACCTACAGCTCCACATATATTCTACTTCGTGCGGTTGACACCTCCTGGCCATCGCTCTACCACATCTCTGAGAGTTTTGACCCGTTGGTTGTACATCACCACCTGCTGCTAGGTAAGAATCGGTAAGAACTGAAGAAAAAGCTTGACGGATTTGTGCTTCCCACCACCCCACATCCCATTAGTCGAAGTAGGATCATACTTCAGTGTGTTTTCTATTTCTGCTAACCATGCCAGGATCCCATGATGAAGTGGCGCGGGATGCACCCGATTGGGAGAATATGACAAACAAAGCATTACATGATAAATTTGCACAAATGATGTCTGAACAGGTGAATGACATCGAGAACAGATTTACCGAGGCGATTGATGGTGTGGAGAAGATGATCGACACCAAGCTCGACGCCAAGTTTACTGAGTTGCTCGCACGCTTACCTATACAGCCTGCGGCCGCTCCAGCACAGCCACCGCCACCACGACGTGCACGACGTATTCTGTTTCCGGGCGGACAAGCTGCTGGTGCTCCTGCTGCTGCTGCAGTTACTGCTGCTGCTGCCTCTGACGTCGGCCAGGACGACAACTACGAGGGTGATTACGAGGAGGAGGTGGAACAAGAAGCGGCCTATGAACAGCCAGCTGGACGTCCACGTCCCAACATTCGCCACGGTCGACACCAACCACCCCCTCAGGTACGCGATGATGAACATGTGCCTAAACTTAAATTGAATCTTAAGCCGTTTGAGGGTAGATATATTCCTGATGCTTATCTTACTTGGGAGTTAGAAACTGAACAACGCTTTACATGTTTACAATATCCTGAGAATAGACGTGTTACTGCTGCTGTTTGTGAATTCACGGGTTTTGCATCTATTTGGTGGTCTGAACATTGTAGATTGCATGCTAATAATATTCCAGCTACTTGGGCTGCTTTAAAAGATGCTATGCGTACTCGCTGGGTTCCTCCTTATTATCAACGTGAATTGCTACAAAAATTACAGCGTTTGAGACAAGGAAAAAATTCTGTAGAGGAATATTATCAAGAATTACAAACTGGATTGATTAGATGTGGCCTAGTAGAGGATAATGAAGCTATGTTTGCACGTTTCATAGGTGGCTTAAACAGGGAGATACAAACTATTCTAGAATACAAGGACTATGCTACTATTACTCGTTTGTTTCATCTTGCTTGTAAAGCTGAACGTGAAGTGCAGGATCGACAGGCCGCTACGAGACCTAACTTTTCTGCAGGACGAAATACATCATGGACATCGCGTGGACCTTCTACATCCACACGTCCTGCTGCTCCACCCTCTACTTCAGCCGCTCATTCTTACAGGGAGCCACCAAAACAGTCAGCGCCACCATTCAAGGGTGCACAGAGTGGTCCAGCGGCGAGTTCTTCTTCATCCATGGCTTCCACAGGGCAAACACGAGATCGTGATATTAAATGTCGCAGGTGCCAAGGTGGAGGTCACTTCGCAAAAGACTGTCCCTCCAAGCGTGTGATGATTATTACGGCGGATGGTGGGTATGAGTCAGCGAGTGACTATGATGAGGAGACTTTAGTTCTCATTGCTCATGAGGAACAGGGTGCCCATGATGATGCTCATGATATGGAGTATATGGCTCCTGATGATGCAGATAAATATGCTAGTTTGGTTGCTCAACGTGTGTTAAGTGTGCAGGTAACGAAGGCTGAGCAAAACCAGAGGCATAATTTGTTCCACACAAAGGGAGTGGTGAAAGAACGTTCGGTTCGCATCATCATTGACGGAGGGAGTTGCAACAACTTGGCTAGCATGGAGTTGGTGGAGAAGCTATCTCTCACCACAAGACCACACCCCCATCCGTACTATATTCAGTGGTTTAACAATAGTGGTAAGATTAAGGTAACGCGTTCTGTTCGTGTGCACTTTAGCATTGCTGCATATGCTGATTATGTTGATTGTGATGTGGTACCCATGCAAGCATGCTCTCTTTTACTTGGTAGACCATGGCAATTTGATAGGAATGTTGTACACCATGGTAGGACAAATCAGTTTACTCTGGTTCATCAGGATAAAAATATTGCTTTACTTCCTATGTCTCCTGAACAAATTGTGAAAGATGATCTTGCTAGAGCTAGTAAAGCTAAACAGGACAAAAATAAGAGTGAAAATGAGATAGCAGCCAAAGAATTTGAGCAACAACATAAGACTAACAGCAAATCTTCTTCTGCTGTGTCTAATGAAATTAAATTGACTAGTCCAACTTTGCTTGCTACTAAAGTTGATATTTCAGATTTGGATGTTAGTCAATATGTGTGCTATGCTTTTGTGTGCAAAGAAGCTTTGTTTTCATTTGAGGAATTGCCTCCTTCTTTGCCTCCTGTTGTCACTGACCTTTTGCAGGAGTTTATTGACGTCTTTCCACAAGACGTACCACCGGGATTACCACCTATTCGCGGGATTGAGCATCAGATTGACTTAATTCCCGGTGCTTCACTGCCCAACCGTGCGCCATACCGTACCAATCCGGAGGAGACAAAGGAGATTCAGCGTCAAGTACAAGAGCTACTCGACAAAGGTTACATACGTGAATCCCTTAGTCCTTGTGCTGTTCCTGTTATATTAGTGCCTAAAAAGGATGGAACATGGCGTATGTGTGTTGATTGTCGAGCCATTAATAATATTACTATTCGTTATCGTCATCCTATTCCTAGGTTAGATGATATGCTTGATGAATTAAGTGGCTCTACCATGTTTTCCAAAGTTGATTTGCGTAGTGGATACCATCAAATTCGCATGAAATTAGGAGATGAATGGAAAACGGCATTTAAAACTAAGTTTGGATTATATGAGTGGTTAGTCATGCCTTTTGGGTTAACTAATGCACCTAGCACTTTCATGAGATTAATGAACGAGGTTTTACGTGCTTTCATTGGACGATTTGTGGTAGTCTATTTTGATGATATACTGATTTATAGCAAATCTTTGGAGGAACATTTGGATCATTTACGTGCTGTTTTTATTGCTCTACGTAATGCACGTTTGTTTGGTAACCTTGGGAAGTGCACCTTTTGCACCGACCGAGTATCGTTTCTTGGCTATGTTGTTACTCCGCAGGGAATTGAAGTTGATAAAGCCAAGATCGAGGCGATTGAGAGTTGGCCGCAGCCCAAAACGGTCACACAAGTGAGGAGTTTTCTTGGCCTCGCTGGATTCTATAGGCGTTTTGTGAGAGATTTCAGCACCATTGCTGCACCTCTCAATGAGCTTACACGCAAGGATGTGCCTTTTACTTGGGGTACCGCACAGGAAGAAGCCTTCACCGTATTGAAAGATAAGTTAACACATGCTCCTTTGCTCCAACTTCCTGATTTTAATAAGACTTTTGAGCTTGAATGCGATGCTAGTGGGATTGGTTTGGGAGGTGTGTTATTACAAGATGCTAAACCTGTTGCTTACTTTTCTGAAAAATTGAGTGGGCCTAGTCTGAACTATTCTACTTATGATAAGGAATTATATGCTCTTGTTCGGACATTAGAAACTTGGCAACATTATTTATGGCCCAAAGAATTTGTTATACATTCTGATCATGAATCTTTGAAACACATAAGAAGTCAAGCAAAACTTAATCGTAGACATGCTAAGTGGGTTGAATTTATTGAGACTTTCCCTTATGTCATTAAACACAAGAAGGGGAAAGATAATATTATTGCTGATGCTTTGTCTCGTCGTTATACTATGCTTTCACAACTTGACTTCAAGATATTCGGTTTAGAGACAATCAAAGAACAATATGTAAATGATGCGGAATTTAAAGATGTATTGCAGAATTGTAGAGAGGGTAGAACATGGAATAAGTTTGTGCTTAATGATGGATTTGTGTTCCGTTCTAACAAGCTATGCATTCCAGCTAGCTCTATTCGTCTTTTGTTGTTGCAGGAGGCGCATGGAGGAGGATTAATGGGACATTTTGGCGTGAAAAAGACGGAGGACGTACTTGCTACACATTTCTTTTGGCCAAAGATGAGACGGGATGTTGAGCGTTTTGTTGCTCGCTGCACTACATGTCAAAAAGCTAAGTCACGACTCAATCCTCATGGTTTATACATGCCTTTACCTGTACCTAGTGTTCCGTGGGAGGACATATCCATGGACTTTGTTTTAGGCTTGCCTCGAACAAAGAAGGGGAGGGATAGCATATTTGTTGTCGTGGATAGATTTTCTAAGATGGCACATTTTATACCATGTCATAAAAGCGATGATGCTGCTAATGTTGCTGATTTATTCTTTGGAGAGATTATTCGTTTACATGGTGTGCCCAATACTATTGTCTCGGATCGTGATACAAAGTTTCTTAGCCATTTTTGGAGATGCTTATGGGCTAAGTTGGGGACTAAACTACTTTTTAGTACTACATGTCATCCCCAAACTGATGGACAAACTGAAGTGGTCAATAGGACTTTGTCTACTATGCTTAGGGCTGTTTTAAAAAGTAACTTGAAACTGTGGGAAGAATGTTTACCTCATATTGAATTTGCTTATAATCGTTCAGTGCATTCTACCACTAAAATGTGCCCTTTTGAGATTGTTTATGGTTTTCTACCTCGTGCACCTATTGATTTGCTGCCTCTTCCATCTTCGGAGAAGGTTAATTTTGATGCTAAGCAACGTGCTGATTTGATATTAAAAATGCATGAGTTAACTAAAGAAAACATTGAGCGCATGAATGCTAGATACAAGCTTGCTGGTGATAGGGGTCGAAAGCATGTTGTGTTTGAACCAGGAGATCTTGTTTGGTTACATCTACGTAAAGATAGGTTTCCTGATTTGCGCAAGTCTAAGTTAATGCCACGAGCTGATGGTCCCTTTAAGGTTTTACAGAAAATTAATGATAATGCATATAAACTTGAGCTACCTGCAGATTTTGGGGTTAGTCCCACATTTAACATTGCAGATTTGAAACCTTATTTGGGAGAAGATGATGAGCTTCCGTCGAGGACGACTTCAATTCAAGAAGGGGAGGATGATGAGGACATCTCTACTAATGTTACACCCACATCTTCACCAACTACACATACTGGACCAGTTACTAGAGCACGCGCACGTCAACTAAATTATCAGGTACTTTCGTTTCTTGCGAATCCTTCTATTGTTCATGAACATATGATGCTGCCTAAATTAGATACTTTTGTTTTGCTTATGAATGAAGGACCTAGCATGGACAAGAAGGATGGTCATTGGAGCGGGATCAAGCATGGAGAAGAAGGTGCGCGCGCGGGAAAGGACAATGGAGCTTCCAGTGGTGATTATCGCACTTTGAAGCCACCATAAGTTGCGCATGAAGTCTTGGACGAAATACGCGAGAGGCCACTTCATTATTTTTCGTCCAAGGGCAATTATAGGTGCTGCGTCACCTTAAAATTGGGCTGGGCCCATGTAATTTCGAAATACACTTAATAGGCTATTTTTTAGAGTCCGTATGTGTGGGGAAACCGAGTTAGGGTTGTTTTCGGACCCCTCCTCCAAGGGGCCACGAAATTCCCCTCTGTTCCCCCATATATACAGCCCTTAGGGCGTCGTTTAGACTTGGGTTTTAATTAGATTTAAGTTAGCCATAGCCGCAACTTCGAGCTCTTCGTTTGTGTCATCCGACCAGGCCAAGACCTCATTGGAACCCCAACTTTCGTAATCTTTCATCTTATATTCGCAATATCCAGATTGCAATTCTTAGTTCTTGCTTGTTCTTCGATTGCTTGCAGGAATTAGACCTTCGTGGTCAGGTTGATCGTGCATCCGCGGGATCAATAACCTCTCGGAGTTGGTTTAGCGATCGCTAAGGCGCAACGTCTTCGCACGTTCGTAGTCGGGTCGTGAAAGTCTACTCCACCATAATCGATCTCCACCATCTCATCGAAACATCGGGACACCTTCGCCTCTATCATGACGGGTACCGGGATTCCTAGAGTCCGACTCCTACACGATGTGGAGTTCTATTCTACTTTACAAGTTTTCTACGTACTATACAAGGTAAGTTGAATTCCTTCTAGGGCTTCAATCTTCACGCTTGGCACGTCAGACTCCTGGCCGGGTCTTCTTTGTGGGCCTTCATATATAAGTCGGCCCAGAGGTTCCTAATGCCGGGTCTATGGGCTTGACCCATCCCCCCGACAGTACTCTCGATATGAAAGGTTATCTTGGAGATCAAGCGTTTCATGGTCTACTTCGCGGATGGGGTCCTGGACGCAATGCCTGAGTTGAGAGACGTGGAAGACATCATTAACCTAGGAGAGGTGAGGGGGTAGTTCCAATCGGTAGGCAACGTCTCCACATTTAGTAAGAATGGGAAAGGGACCAATGTAACGTGGGGCAAACTTGCCTTTGATACCGAAGTGATGGGTACCCTTCAGAGGAGTAACCCGAAGGTAATCCTTCTCATCCAGATTATAGGTTTCTTCCCTATGATGACTATCATGATACCTTTTCTGACGAGACTGGGCTGTTTTCAGTTTCTCACTAACAATGCGAACCTGCTCTTCTGGATCCTGAATCATATCCGGTCCAAAGAGTTGTTTTTCACGGTTTCTGACCATTTTAGGGGTGTTCGACATTTCCGTCCATAGAGAAAATCAAAAGGAGCCATGCCCAAACTATACTAGAAGTTATTGTTATACGCAAATTCGGCAAAAGGAAGAGAATTCTCCCATTTCTTTCTGAAAGAGATAAAACAAGCTCTGAGCATGTCTTCGAGAATTTGATTGACCCTTTATACTTGACCACTGGATTGGGGGTGATAAGTTGTGCTAAAGAGAGGTGATTTCCCATAGCATTCTGAAAACTTTCCCAAAATCAAGAGGTGAAAAGACTTCCACGGTCTGAATTGATTTCCAAAGGAACACCATGAAGAGACACAATTTGGGAGACATACAAGTCTGGTGACTGGCTAGCAGTTATACTCTCGCGAACAGGAAGGAAATGAGAAACTTTGGAAAGACGATCAATGACTACAAAGGTGGCATCATTCCTTTTTGAGACTTCGGAAAACCAGTGATGAAATCCATCATGACTTTATCCAACTTCCATTCCGGAATAGGCAAAGGTCTAAGAGTACCAGCAGGTCTTTGATGTTCTGCCTTAACGCGATGACAAACATCACATTCAACAATGAACTGAGCGATTTCTCGCTTCATCCTAGTCCACGAAAATCTCTGGCATAGATCTTGATACATATTAGTACTACTAGGATGAATCGCGAGGGGATATTCATGGGCTTCTTTAAGGACCAGCTGTCTAAGGTTCTTACTCTTCGATACTACTATCATGTTCTCGAAGTATACAATAACTTCATTGTCTAGGGTAAAACATTTAGCCTTACCACTAGCAATGGTTTCTTTGATGTATCAGATACCTCAAGCACGTTTCTGTGCAGCTTTGATTTGATCCTCAAGAGTTGGTTTCACAACGAAGGTGGTAAGGAATCCACAAGGAACAATCTCAAGGTTAAGCTTTCGAAGTTCCTTATAGAGTACGGGTTGACATTGCAACACCATTATGTTGTTGTAAGAAAATTTACGACTTAGTGCGTCAGCCATGACATTGGCTTTTCCTGGAGTGAAAGAAATTCCTAGGTCATAATATTTTATCAACTCAATCCAACGTCTTTGCATGCGGTTAAGATCTGGCTGGGTGAATATGTATTTGAGGCTTTGGTGGTCGGAATAGATCTCACAACGATTACCAAGGAGGTAATGTCGCCAAGTCTTCAAGGCATGAACTACGACAGCGAGTTCAAGATCATGGTAGGGTAATTGTCTTCATGTGGACGCCATTGGCGAGAAGCGTATGCTACCACATGTCGATCTTGCATAAGAATGCATCCTAACCCTTGTCGTGAAGCATCACAATAGATCTCGAAATTCTTTTTGGTGTCTAGAGGCGCAAGTACGGGTGCATAAGTCAATCTTCTTTTCAGCTCTTGAAAGCTTTCCTCGCACTTGGAAGTCCATTCGAATTTCTTATCTGTCTTGTGGGGTTCAGTTAGAGGCTTTGCAACTTTGGAGCAGTTCTCAACGAACTGGCGGCAATAGCTTGCTAATCCAAGAAAACTCCGATCATTCTTGAATTCCTTCGTAGTTTGCATGAATTCCTTTGCAGTTTGCATGAACTCCTTCGTAGTTTGCATGAATTCCTTGTAAGTTCCATAGAATTTTTAGAAGTGATCATTCACCCCCTCCTCCTCTGATCATTCTTGAGCTTTCAATTGGTATCAGAGCTAGGCACCCCTACGCTTTGTGTATTTTGGTATAACCACCTGGAGTGTTGTCAAAAATGTCGTTTGCAGCTGTTCGCTTGGGCGAACCCATTCCTATTTACAATGGGAAAGACTATCCTTATTGGAAGGACAAAATGAAGAGGAATATCATGGTCATCAATTCTTCCGCTTGGGAAGTTGTCAAGAATGGAGTTTCTGTCAAAGACAAAAGTGCCATCACCCCTGCTGAGGCTAAGAGCATGGCCCTTGATTCTGAAGTCTGGGTATTCATCACAAACCATCTGACTCCAGAAAAATATCATGAGGTCAAGAATATTCCAATGGCCAAAGGTGTCTGGGACTATCTCGAGAAGATTGGTGAAGGTGTCTCTACTCAGAAAGATGCTCGCATTGACACTCTCAGAAGAAAATTCTATCGGTTTAAGAGACACGAGGGAGAAAAGGTCAACTCCATCTACAACAGACTCACTGCCTTATCGAACGAGCTGATTTCCTCAGTGCTGAAGATATCACCAGTCACATAATTTTTAGAACTTTGCTTCGCTCTCTTGATGATTCCTTCGATCACATTGTGCTGATGATCAAGGAAAGGACTGATTTCAGAAATATTGTCGTTGCTGATATTCTCGAGAGACTCACCACATTTGAGATGGAAGAAGAATAAAAATGTGATGTCAATGGAACTTGAAGAAAATCTCATGCCCTAAAGGCCAAAGCCTCACACTGCTACAAGTGCAAGAAGCCAGGTCACTTCATCTCTGATTTTTCTCTCTGAGAAATTGAACATAGATCCAACATTCTCACAGCAACTCGTCGAGCAAGTCGCACCGATCGAGCCAAAACTGTGAGTCGAAGAGATATGATTCATAGTCCAGAAAAGACAAGAAAGATGATTCTGATGATGACAAGAAGAAGAAGTATCACAAGAATCGAGAGAGTTCTTCCTCGAAATCACATTCCTCACGACGTCAGAATTCTCACCGTGCCAAGGCCTATCTGGGTAAAGAGATGAACTCTGAAGATGAAGACTCTCGGACCGAAGCTGAATCAAACTCAAGATCTGGTTCTTGTTCTGAGTCGGATGGTGTTGCTGGTCTAGAACTTGCTGAGAACAAGGCATCAAGTTCATTCTCCACCAACCAAAGCAGTGAAGATGAATCTCCAGCTTATTGCTTCATGGCCAAGGCTAAGGTATCCTCTTATAAGAATTCCTACGATACTTCTGATGGATTTGCTTATGAAAGTCACTCTAGGATAAGCTATGCCAAACTTGCTAAAACTTCTTCTAGCCAACAAGATGAACTAGATTCTCTGAGTGAAACTATTCAAAAATTTGAGACTTTGTTGATCGATGAGATTGAGAAAGGTCAAACTTTGACGAATGAGCATGCTGCTCTGAAGGAAAAGTATGATGAACTTTCATCTTGGCATGATCTTCTCTCAGTGGACTACGAGAAGCTAACCTATGAATTCCTTCAAAGGAAAATGGCTCTCGAGAAAATGAGAGAGGCTCATGAAGAGTTGGAAAATGTCAATCTCACTATCATTGCTCAACAAGGCTCAGAATCTAAAAATGAATCTACTTCACTTTGCTTAACTTGTTTGGAACGAAGCAAAACTGAGTCTATTTCTATGCAATCGAAAGGAAAGGAACCTGTTGTCATTGATGATGCTAACCCCTCGGTCGAGGAAAATTCTGCTATTACCAAGGAACTACTCAGGTTGAAATATTTATTTGATACAGGCATGTTCAAAAGTGTTCATGGACACCAGTAACTATGTGATATCCTAAAGAAGGCTCTTCTTCATAGGAATCCTCAAAAGGAAGGTGTTGGTTTCGAGAGGAAACTCAACCCTGATGGCACCTACTGGGAACCCAAGCAGTATCCTAAAACTGTCTGGGTTCGTGCGAAAGAAAATCCCATTGATATTGCAAACCTTTCAGGTTTCAACTGCAAAATTGATAAGGCTATTGTTGATGAATCACTTGATTCTGACTACAAGCTTATCAAAGAACAGGAAGGAAAAGTTTCTGTTGAATTCGTTGGTACTCCTCCGAAGAATGGTTTCTATAAGAGACATATTTTGGTTCGCAAATCTCTCATAGAAAAACTGCCCCCTAACCATTCTATGCGGGGAAAATCTACGATACCACCGAGACACTACTATTCTGATAGAGGCGAAGGTGTCCCGATGTTTCGATGAGATGGAGGAGATCGATTATGGTGGAGACGACTTTCACGATCCGACTACGAACGTGCGAAGACGTTGCGCCTTAGCGATCGCTAAACCAACTCCGAGAGGTTATTGATCCCGCGGATGCACGATCAACCTGACCACGAAGGTCTAATTCCTGCAAGCAATCGAAGAACAAGCAAGAACTAAGAATTGCAATCTGGATATTGCGAATATAAGATGAATGATTACGAAAGTTGGGGTTCCAATGAGGTCTTGGCCTGGTCGGATGACACAAACGAAGAGCTCGAAGTTGCGGCTATGGCTAACTTAAATCTAATTAAAACCCAAGTCTAAACGACGCCCTAAGGGCTGTATATATGGGGGAACAGAGGGGATTTTCGTGACCCCTTGGAGGTGGGGTCCGAAAACAACCCTAACTCGGTTTCCCCACACATACGGACTCTAAAAACAGCCTATAAGGTGGTATTTCGAAATTACATGGGCCCAGCCCAATATTAAGGTGACGCAGCACCTATAATTGCCCTTGGACGAAAATAATGAAGTGGCATCTCGCGTATTTCGTCCAAGACTTCATGCGCGCCTTATGGTGGCTTCAAAGTGCGATAATCACCACTGGAAGCTCCGCTGTCCTTTCCCGCGCGCGCACCTTCTTTTCCATGCTTGATCCCGCTCCAATGACCATCCTTCTTGTCCATGCTAGGTCCTTCATTCATAAGCAAAACAAAAGTATCTAATTTAGGCAGCATCATATGTTCATGAACAATAGAAGGATTCGCAAGAAACGAAAGTACCTGATAATTTAGTTGACGTGCACGAGCTCTAGTAACTGGTCCAATATGTGTAGTTGGTGAGGATATGGGTGTAACATTAGTAGGGATGTCCTCATCATATTCTCTCGAGGATACAAATGAACCTATGGTGCCTGCATCAAGTTAGGTGTGCTTGATGGTCCCCCTTGCCAATATGGTCCTGTTCGCTATAATACCGCTGCTTCATCTAGCACATCCATGCCTTCTTAGCCACCTTCTCGTTTGTGGGTGGTTAATAAGAACTAATTCTTCTGCAGGGCTATGTCTCCGGTGGATCCGAATGGGTCATGGACAGTGGTTGCACTAAACATATGACCGGAGACAAAGATTTGTTCACCAAAGACAAACTTACTGAATCTTCTCAGAGATATATTACTTTCGGTGACAACAACAAAGGAAAAGTACTTGGTTTGGGTAAGGTTGCTATATCGAAGGATAAGCATATTAACAAAGTCATGCTTGTTCAATCTCTCGGATATAATCTTATGTCTATATCAAAACTTTGTGATATGGGTATGCTTGTATTGTTCTCTGCTTCTCGTTGTGTTGTGTTTTCACAGGATGATTATTCCTTCGTGTTCGAAGGATATCGCAAAGGTGATATTTACATTATTGATTTCTCTTCGGGACCTGCTGTGTCCACATGCTTAATTGCTAAAGCCACGTCTGGTTGGTTATGGCATCAAAGACTTGGTCATGCGGGGATGAAAAATCTTCAAACTCGTATCTGGAAGAAGAATATCGTTGGTATTGAAAATGTGAAATTTGACAAAGATCGTCTATGCAGTGTCTATGAAGCCGGAAAGATTGCCAAGAAACATCATTCAGCAAAGACTATAATAACTACTACTCGTCCTCTTGAATTGCTTCATATGGATTTATTTGGTCCTCAAAATTATGATAGCCTTGGAGGTAACAAGTATGGTCTAGTTATTGTTGATGATTTCTCTCGATATTCTTGGTTTTCTTTCTAGATGACAAGAGCAAAGTTGTCGAAATCTTCAAAACTTTCGCAAAGAGAGCATAGACTGAGTATGAATTATCTCTCAAGCATATCAGAAGTGATATAATGGTACTGAATACAAAAATAATCATATCGAAGAATTTCTTGATGAATATGGCTTTACTCATGAATTCTCGGTTGCTTATACACCGCAACAAAATGGTGTGGTCGAGAGAAAGAACCAAACTCATATTGAGATGGCCAGAACAATGCTTGCTGAATACAAGACTCCTATCAGGTTCTGGGCCGAAGCAATTAGCACTGCATGTCATATCATCAACAAGGTTTATCTGCACAAATTTCTGAAGAAAACATCACATGATCTTATCACTGGTAAAAAACCCAATGTATCATATCTCAGTATTTTTGGTGCTCCATGTTATATCAGAGATATGAATCATAGCTCCAAGTTTGCCCCAAAGGAAAACAAAGGTTTTCTCCTAGGTTATGGTTCAAATTCTCACAATTACAGAGTGTACAACTCCCATCTTGGCAAAGTTGTAGAAACTGTAAATGTTCGATTTGACGAAACTAACGGCTCTCAAAAGGAGAAATTACCTCTTAACCTATATGAACCACCTTTGGATGAAGTGATCAGGTACATGGCAATTGGAGATATTCGTCCTGTCGAAGAAAATGCTCGTCAAGTCAACAACGATGGTGATGATCCAATGTTCCCACACATAGCCCGGGGCGCTGGAGATCAACATCCTGAAGTCAATGATGTACATGACGAAGGAGAACATGTGAACGAAGGAAATGCTCAACCCGAAGGACAAGCTGAACCCAAAGGAAATGCTGATCCCGAAGGACAACTAATCCCGAAGGTCAAGCTGATTTCAAAGGAGAACATGAGCCACAAGCAAATGAAGTTGCACTATCTCGAGTCCGAATAAGAGTGGATGTCGAATCTATGCTCGAAGAGATTCGTCAACCAGGTCGTCCCACCACTCGCTCTCATACTTGTTTCGCTAACTTCTATGGAAATTTCTCGTTTGTATCCATGCTAGAACCGTCGAAATTTGATGAAGACATGAAGGACTCAGACTGGATGACTGCCATGCTCGAAGAACTCAATCAGTTCGAGAGAAATAAAGTTTGGTCCCTTGTTGAAAGACCTGATCCCAAGAATCATAATATCATTGGTACAAAGTGGATTTTTCAAAACAAGCAAGATGAAGATGGTATTGTGGTAAGGAATAAAGCTCGACTGGTTGCACAAGGTTACACTCAAATCGAAGGTATTGATTTCGGTGAGACTTATGCTCCAATTGCTCGACTTGAATCCATTCGAGTCATGCTTGCTTTTGCAAATTACAATGGTATATTTCTATATCAAATGGATGTCAAAAGTGCATTTCTTAACGGTGAAATTGAAAAAGAAGTATATGTTATGCAGCCACCAGGTTTTGAAGACCCGAAGAATCCAGATATGTTGTACAGGTTGCACAAGGCCCTCTACGGGTTAAAGCAAGCACCTCGTGCTTGGTATGAAAAACTCAAGGATTTTCTTCTGAAGAAGGGCTTCAAACTAGGAACAACTGATCCGGCCCTTTTTACTCGTGCATACAAAAATGATCTTTTTGTGTGTCAAATTTACGTCGATGATATTATCTTTGGCTGTACTAACCCTGATATCAGCGAACAATTTGCTCGAATGATGTCGAAGAAATATGAAATGTCAATGATGGGTGAATTGAAGTTCTTTCTCGGACTTCAAATCCGTCAACAGAAGAATGGGACATTTATCTCTCAAGAGAAGTATCTCAGAGATTGCCTGAAGAAGTTTGATCTGGTCAATTGCAAAACCATCAAGACCCCAATGCCTACGAATGTTCACTTAGATGCAGATGAGAAGGGCAAACCTTTTGATCAGAAGAAATATCTCTCGATGATTGGTTCGCTCATTTACCTCTGTGCGTCTAGACCTGACATTATGCTATCAGTTTGTATGTGTGCTCATTTTCAGGAAAATCCAAAAGAATCATATCATATTGCTGTCAAGCGAATTCTTTGATATCTTGCTCACACACCTACCTTGGGACTTTGGTATCCCAAAGGTGCCCAGTTTGCACTACTGGAAAAAGGTCATTAGTGGCGCACCTGTTTTGGGTACTAATGGCGCACATATGGTGCGCCATTACTAGCACGCCATTGGTAAGTGATAGTAATGGCGCACATTCGGTGCGCCATTACTACCTCTGACACTAATGGCGCACCTGGAGTGCGCCATTACTGACGGCAAAGGTGCGATATTACTACTATGAATATTTGTAAAAAATTGCTTCTTCCGTATTTTTAGAGGGGTTATAAAATACATCACCCATATAATTAAACAGCAGCATCAACATGACAGTTATAACATGAGATCATCATCATATGAACAGCCACATCGGAATTCTTAACCAACACCATTTATTAACAAGAGGGCAAATCAACAAGTATAGCATGAGAGAGTTCACACATTCTTAACCAACATATTATAGATTACACTAAAGACACTTCACTCCTCGTCGTCAGAAGACGAAATGACGATGAGCTTGTTCTCTTTTTCGGCCCGAGCTGCTTCCCATACAACCGCTTGGAGCGCCAGGTCTGGTATGCCCACCGGGTACTTGCGCTCCCAAACGGCATTGAACTCCGCTTCCTCTGCTGTGTCCTCCTCTTCTATCTCCCGCCTATTTTGAGACAGCTCTGAAGGAGTGGGCTGAATGTCAGAGATTGCCATCGAAAAGCCAGAGACATCCGAGGACGCCGTCGATGCAGAGAGGCGCGAGCCCGTGGAGCAGCCCGACAAGGCGGGCACGGGCGCGGGCGCGGGCGCGGGCACGGGCACGGGTGCGGGTGCGGGCGCGGGCGGCGCTAGCACGGGCGCGGTCTCCGGCTCGGGGGTCGCGGCTCGGGGGTGGGGTGGTATACGGATGTCGGTGGTGATGCGGCAGGTTTGGCGAGAGCGAACCATTTCTGCAAGATAAGATGATTAGGCAGATATCTGACATGACCAAAATCACAGCATCAATTAAAGTAGAGTGCCAAAATTAAAGCATCACTTCTAGATGTGTCAGTTTTTCTAGTGTAGCAAAAATATATTTAGAAAATCTAGATGTGTCAGTTCCAGAAGATGTGCAGTTTTTTACATGTGTCAGTTCCAGAAGATGTGCAATTTTGTAGTATAAATGTGCAGTATAGATGTGCAAAAGCAAAAATTAACCAAAACATCTATTGTGTAGTATAGATGTGCAGTTTTTAATAGAACGAGTCCTAGCTACATTGTTCAGACTATGGCATGATTAGTGATTGGGGATCAAATGAGAAGCAAAGTTTTTGCTCGAAACTTTTTTAAAATCACAGAACTTGATACGTGATTAAAATACTTCTACAGGTCAACTGGATGTACAAAAACATATATATCTTGATAATGCTAGTATCCAACATGCTAGTATAATAGTTGCTTCCCAGGCCAAAACCAAATAGATAATGCAACATAAATGAATATGCAGACTTAAGAACAAGCACTCATTACTGGTTTCAAAAACTTGGCACATGAGTATGTATTTTGCACGCAGAGCACAACCCAAGGAGGAGGAAGAAGAGAATTTACTTAATCAGACTACTTCAAACTACTTCAACCTAGGAACACTTAATCAGAAAACACAATTTACTTAATCACAATTTTCACTTAATCAGACTACTTCAAATGAACACTTTACTTATATGATCATTCAGGACAGCTTTATTTCACAACAGAATTAAGTAGGACAAGTGTAGTAGTGATCTATGCGTGCTTAGATTTAGTTCTTGAGACATTTAGCAGTGAAATGATTTGGCGAATGCACATCTCCGGTGGGCGTATGGCATTCATTCATAGCGCAAAGGTACCATTATGCATACGCAAATTATATGTGGTGACCAGGAGAGCCCGTCATCCACGAACAACATGTCTTTCTCGTTCCTTTTTGTTAGTAAGCAACAACAGTGAGCAGTGAGCACGCGCACGAACGGAAAGGAAAAAGCCACAGAAGCAGGTGGACTACTCACCTAGGGTGGCTTGGAGATGAGCTCGAACACGCCGTAGGGGAAGAAGACGACTTAGCCGAGGAAGAAGACTCCCGCGACGAGCGTCGATAGCTCGGGGACGCGTCGATGGCGGGCGTCGTCGTCATCGATGGACACGTCGATGGCGAGCGTCGATAGCTTGGGGATGCGTTGATTCGGGCGTAGGTGGTAGCAGACGGGCGGCGGCACTATCGGGCGGGTCCGCGACGGGGGAGGGGGAGGGGGCGGGAGGGAGAGCGAGGCCACCGGAGCGGTCACCGGAGAGGTGGGGAGGGGGTCGCCGGAGACTGGGAGGGGGGCGAGGGCGATAAGCTAGGGTTGCGGGAGAGGTGGATTGGATCGGGAGGGGGAGGGGGAGGGGCGATAGGCTAGGGTTAACTTGCGGCGCGGGGGCGGGGGGGGGGGGGGGGGCGGGGAGGATGCTAGCTAGGGTTATGGCGTTTGGGCCGGTATGTTGCCCAGGCCAGCCCAGAGACATACCAATAGCGCATCCACAAGAAGTGTGCCATTAGTATCCCTGGTTGCTAATGGCGCATTCCAGAGAGGTGCGCCATAGCTATGTATGGGGAGGGGGCTGGTCCAGGAGCAATTTAGTAGTAGCGCACTAGATGAGGAGTGCGCCATTAGCAAAGTGGATACTAATGGCGCACTTGATGACTGTGGGCCATTGCTATATAGCAGTGGCGCACCTCATGGGCAGTGCGCCATTAGCTGTCATATTATCTATAGCCTATTTTCTAGTAGTGTTGATCTCGTTGGATATTCTGATTCTGACTGGGCTGGTGATCGTGTCGACCGGAAATCTACCTCAGGCACATGTCATTTTCTCGGTAGATCTCTCGTTTGTAGTCTCCGAAGAAACAGAATTGTGTATCAATCTCTACGGCTGAAGCCGAGTATATTTCCGCTGGTTCATGCTGCACTCAAATTCTGTGGCTCAAGCAAACACTGAAAGATTATGGTATTCTCGTGAAGAAAATTCCACTGCTATGTGATAATGAGAGTGATATCAAAATTGGTCACAACCCTGTGCAACACTCTCGAACGAAGCATATTGATATTCGTCATCATTTTCTTCGAGATCATGTTCAGTGAGAAGATTAATTGGTTGATATCTTTACCAAGCCCCTAGATGAGAAAAGGTTCTGTGCACCAAGATGTGAGTTAAACATATTGGACTCACGCAACATGCAGTAAGATCAAAACTATCTATACTTTGTATTATATATGTTTACTTACTAGCAGTAGTTTACCTTCGTTGGTTTTCTGTCGTGTTTCTTTTTTCATTTTAATCGTTTAGTGTTTGTCCTATACACTTGTCACTCCGAGTTTTCTTTCATTCGTTCTCTCCCGGATTGATTAAGTATTGGACCCTGTTTTCCCTCTATTCATTCCCTCTATGCTTTTTCTCTCGTGAACATGTATATTTGCACTCGATTAGATTCCTTTGAATGTCATTGATTCCGAAGGAAAATCTGTCAAAATTCTATCTAGTTTACCACTCGTTGTTTGATGAGTTTGTTCTCGGACGAAGAGCAACTTTTCTTTCGGTTCGTTCGGATTCTTTCCTTGATTACCGACACAAAATCCATCCATTGAATTCGGAGAGACGCGAGCTCTGCGCCGTTGGATCAAATTTGACAGTTATGTCAGATCCCCCCTTATAAATATTGATCCACCCCACCGGCACAACCCTCTCATTCCCTCCACTTTGTCTCTTCTCCTCTCGCACCCGAGCTCTTGCGCGCCGCCGTGCTTCTCTCGCCATCGCCGATGACCTAGCCGCTTCACTGCCGGAAGGACGCCGACGGAGGACTTCCCGTCGACGAGGATCTTCATCCGCACCGCCGTAGATCTCACACATCACCAAGTTATGGTATGTGCGAGGCTAGACTCGAATCCACTCCGATCTGTTCTTTGAGTTATAGGCTTTTTCTTGATTTTCTCTCCTTTTTATTAGGTTTGTTTCATCCATTTGGATCTTTGCACCTTGGGAAATCGGTTTCTAGCATTTTCTGTCGAATTCCCATCCGATTTAGGTAAGAAATCGCTCGACCCGTGGAATTTATAACTTAGGAAAATCTCTTAGATTCATATCGATGGATTTTACACGTTCTCTGTTAAATCTCTACGTTTGATTCATACAAGTTCTCTGTTAGACTTACACACGATGGAAATCTAGCCAAAGACACATATGAAAAATTGTCTCAAAGATAAATCCCTCTATATGTTTACTGCGCTCAAAATGATTTTCTTCGAAAAAGTTTTGGTACATGTTCATATCTTGTCTATTTTTCAATCGTACCTATCATTTTCGCAGGAAAATGTCTGAGAATGCTGGTAACATCAGGCAGCCCAAGCGTGCAGGAGGCCAAAAAAAATCCTGGCCCAGTTTGTTTAAAAATCCACTGGAGCGCTAACCAGTTACACACACGGTTTCAAAAGGTAAATCAACATGGGCCACCAATATAACTGTTTGGAGCTAGGTAGGTAGGACAAGGGGACCCCATAGAATCCCACACACGATTAGGCACGCTCGTCAAGAAACAAAATACCCGGAACTCGGGACCTAGGTGACTCGAATGGAACAAAACACCTGGTGGGAACAACCCAGTCTCCCAACCTTCTTCAAATATAAAATTAACATCATATTAATAAATATCAACCAATTTCTGATAATAGCATGATATTACACCAAGCAACAATGGGGATAAGCAGCAGGTAAGGGCCTACACATACTAAGCAATGGTTAAGCAAGCAAGGTACTTAGCCAAACAAGGTTTTGCTAGGATGTGGGGGCATGGCTGTTTGGGTTTAATTCAGAGGCATAGGTATATGGTGGTAGGATCAAACAACCGTTCTAGATACAGGTAGGCAAGCGAGCCGAAAGCTATAAAGAATGATATATAAACCCCCTTGCCTGGGTAAGTAGTCGACGAAGAAGACGTAGCAGGATCCTCGGGCTCGGTGTCGGACAACTCCACGTAGGGCTCCTCGGTAATCTTAGGCTCTAACGTACGGTACCGGCAAGAGAAACACCACAAGTAAACATCGAGATCAAAGGCGCACAAGCATGGATGGGATGATCAAGTTTAAATTAGGCATGGTGTGACCCTATCTAGTCAAGTTTAAATGAAGGTGTTCACGACACGTCAACAAACTCCATATGCAATTATTAATATTTTTATGGCTTTGGTCATAGCCTTAACTTTGGTTTAAATAACATGGCAACATGGCATGGCATGAACAACAATAACAAAACTATAAGAAAAGCATCGTGAAATAAATCTATCAATTCCGGAGACGGTGGAGTGTCGGTGAACTTGACACCAAAGGAGGTACCAAAAGAAAGGTCACATGTGAAAAAGATGTGACTAGCATGTGACAAGATGATGCAAGGAAAAAGGGGGGGGGTGAATTGAGTGTGCCAACTTGTGGAACTCAAGCAATTGAACAAAAGAAACGAATTTGAGTGGCAAAAGCATTTAAATAAAGGAAAAGATGGGGCACATGTGACAATTGTGTCACATTCCATTTGTACTTGCTCAAAATACTAAATGGGAAGCACCATTCTATCCCTTGCATTTTTCTGCCCAGAAAACGTATATGACATGTTGCAAAATGAGCTAGCACTTGCCAGATTCAAAATCGCCAAAATTCTGGAATTTAAACAATTACAGAAAAGGAAAACTAGAAAAAAAAGAGGGGCAGTCCCCTTGGGCCGGCCTCGGCTGGGTCTGGACCAACACCTTGCGGCCTCCTCTCCCGAGCACCAACGGGTGAGGGAAGGTAACGGGACGAGCCCACCTTGACGCAGCAAGCTGAAAAAAAAGGAGGCAAGGGGAGGGCGCTGTGGCTTGTGGGAATCGATCCCACAGCCTCAGGTGTTAAACCCAGGAGCCCCTCCACAGTGCTACGCTCGGGAACTCGACAGAACAGAGGAATGCGCCGAACTAACCAAGCACGAGATGACTGAAACCTAAAGAAACTGAACCTGAATAATTCAGGTTTGATGCGGCACTTCAGATCAAGAAAAAAGGGGTGCCTTGACCCTGCTTGGATCAATTCCAACGACCATCGGGAGTACGGTACAGCCGATCTACGTCACGGCTACATGACGGAAGCTAAGGCTTACGGGACAGGTGCAACTACATGATACTGAACCCAACCCAACAAGGCGACACCCGCTGCGGCCTGACGAAACTGAAGATGTTCAGATGCCAAGAAGAAACGGCGGGTTCAGGAGACGGTGGCCTCGGCCACGAAGCTCCGGCGACTCACCGGAGACGCGCCCTTCCTAGAAGCGACCACCACTGACCCGTTTTTGCAAGGACCCTGTGCAGGCGCCCCAAAGGCGGAGGTTTGGCTGCAAGCAAAGACCCGGCGGCGCACTGCCTTGCAGGTTTAGAACAAGAAGGAACCGGAGCGCTCACGGCGACCCCTAATGTTGTGGCGTTAGGGAGGAGGCAAAAGGTTTGCGTTGCTCACCTAGAGGCGTTCGTGGACGTCCTCGATCACGCCGCAGGTGAAGAAGACGTTGGAGTCGACGTTGGGGACGGGGACGACCCGTGTTGATACTTGACGGCTCGGGACGACCTACGGCTCCTCGGGTGGAGCTGCGTCTCGGAGAAGATGGAGACACCGGTGGGGAAACCCCGCACTATCTCCTGCTCCAAGGCAACGTCGCACAGCCGCGAATTTCCGGCTACTCGCCGGCAGCCATGAGAAATAGGGGAAGCTCGTGGGCGAGGCAAAACGATGGCGGCGGCGAAAAAAAGTGGGGGGGGATGGAGAACCTAGGGTTCGGGAGAGGCTCCGGAGGGGATAGATATAGGGGGCGGCCACAGAAGGCTTCCCGGAGGGCTCCACGCCAGCCTCCTCCCCTCTCTGCTTTCTCTGACACCGGGAAAAGGTGGGAGAGGGAGATGGGGAAGGAGGAGGATGACAGGTGGGCCAAGGTTTCGGGAGGGAAAGGGAAAAAGAAAAAAAAACAGCAGGGTGGCTTGGGCTGGAGGTGAGATGGGCCAGAAGGCCAGCTGTTCCTCTCTGCTGCATTTTGAAAACAAAACAAAAGCAACAAGGAAAAGAATTAAAAGAACAAGCTAGGATATTCAGAAAAAACATATAAAAATATGTTTTGTAAATCTGAGCCTAGGTGTGATTTTCTAAAATTGGTTTGGCCAATTTTGGAACAACTAAAATGTGGGGCCATTTTTGAAATTCAAATCACTTTGAACATAGCCCACATTTGTAGAGTTGGCAAAAAATGGAGTAGGGTTTTCTAAAAACCCTGGGGAAGGAAAAATAATTGGCTACGCCAAATTTGGGGTCAAGGGGGGCACATGTGCAACATTGAAAAATCTCCAAACACCTCTCTTGACCAAACTTGCTTGAATTCAAAAACAATTCAAATGAACTCAAAACCCTTTGGCATTTTAAATCATCACATGAATTTGCAACATCTAGCACCATGTCAAGCTTGGAAGTCATATGACAAAGCAAAATTACATGATGATTACAAGAATTTCTCTTGGGATGTTACAGCTCTCCCCCACCAACACTGGATCTTGTCCCGAGATCTAAGCATGAAACAACTCGAGATACTCGGAACGGATATGATCTTCATGCTCCCAGGTTGCTTCCTTCTCCGAGTGATGTGCCCACTGCACCTTCATGAACTTGACGGTCTTGTTGCGAGTCTTGCGCTCGGACGTCTCAAGAACACGGACTGGACGCTTTGAGTAGGAAAGGTCCGCACTCAGTTGGATCTCTCCCAAGTCAACGACCTGCTCTGGCTTCTTGAAGCACTGCTTTATCTGGGACACATGAAGACGTCGTGCACCATCGCTAGACTCTCGGGAAGCTCGAGCCGAAAGGCAAGAGGTCCCCTAGTCTCAAGGATACGGAAGGGTCCGAAAAATATGGGAGCCATCTTTCATTTGATACCAAAGCGGTGAGTTCCCCTCAACGGTGACACTCTCAGGTACACCCAATCACCAACCTGAAAAGCTACACCACGATGCCTCTTGTCATAATAGGCCTTCTGCCTTGACTGTGCTGCCTTGAGGTGCTCTCGGACAATCTTCACTTTATCCTCTGCCTCATGTATCACATCTGGACCGAACAACTGCCTCTCACCTGTCTCGCACCAGTTCAAAGGTGTCCTGCACTTCCTACCATATAAGACCCCAAAAGGTGTTACCTGCAGACTTGCCTAGTAGCTGTTGTTGTAAGAAAACTCAGCATACGGCAAGCATTCTCCCCACTTCATGCCAAAGGAAATGACATAGACACGAAGCATGTCCTCGAGGATTTGATTCACGCGCTCGACCTGCCCACTGGTCTGAGGGTGATAAGCGGTACTGAACAACATTGTCATACCATTCGCCTTTTGAAAGGCCTGCCAGAACTTGGAGGTGAAAAGACTGCCTCTATCAGAACTGATCTTCTTGGGAATGTCATGCAAAGATACAACTCTTGCGGTATACAAATCCGCCAACTGAGCTGCTGAAATGGAGTCCTTCACTGGAAAGAAGTGGGCAACTTTGGAAAGATTGTCAATGACGACAAAGATGGCATTGTTCTTCTTCTGCGACAAAGGGTAGCCTGTGATGAAAACCATCTCTATGTGATCCCATTTCCACTCCGGAATCTCAAGTGGCTGAAGCAACCATGCAGGCTTCTGGTGTTGTGCCTTCACTCTGCTGCACACATCACACTGAGACACGAAACGGGCAACATCCCGCTTCATACGAGTCCACCAAAAGCTTTGCTTGAGATCTTGATACATCTTAGTGCTGCCAGGGTGAATTGATAACTTGGAATCATGGGCCTCCTTCATGATGACCTCTCTAAGATCTCCCTCCTTGGGAACAACAACTCTCTCCTCAAAGAACACGGTGCCATCATTATGCACTGAAAAGCAACCGTACTTGGGAACTGAGGCGGCAATACCCTATTTGATCTTTTGAATCATTGAGCTGCCAGACTGAGCTTCACGGATCCTCTCATGGATAGTGGGCTCTACCACAAGGTTGGCAAGGTAGCCTGCTGGAACTAGCTCGAGATTGAGCCTGCGAAAGGACTCACACAAATCAGGGTGGATCTTCTGCACTTGGATATTATTGCAATCTCCCTTGCGGCTGAGTGCATCAGTTATGACATTGGCCTTCCCAGGCTTGTACTGAATATCAACTGTGTACTCAGTAATGGTCTCAAGCCATCTTCTTTGCCTCAAGTTCAGATTTGGCTGAGTGAACAAGTACTTCAGACTCTTGTGGTCGGTGAACACATCCACCTTCCTCCCTAAGAGGAGGTGTCGCCAAGTGATCAAGGCATGCACAACTGCTGCAAGCTCCAAGTCATGCGCCGGATAGTTCCTCTCACTCGTATTCAACTGCCGTGAGGTATAGGCCACAATGTTCTTGCCTTGCATCAAAACGCCGCCTAGCCCCTGCAATGAGGCATCACAAAACACCTGAAAAGGCTGTGACTCATCTGGAGGTGTGAGAATTGGATCTACGGTCAACTTCTTCTTCAACTCGTCGAAGGCTGACTGATAAGCCGGTGACCAAGTGTATCATTTGCCTTTGCACAACAATTCAGTCATTGGCTTTGCTATTTTGGAGAAATTCTGCACAAACCTCCTGCAATAGCTGGCGAGGCCGAGAAAACTCCTTAGCTGCTTCACATTCTTCGGCGGAGCCCACTCTTGAATAGTGCGGACTCGCTCTGGATCAACCGCAATACCCTCAGCGGAAATGATATGGCCAAGAAAGTTGACCATGTCGAGCCAAAACTCACACTTGGAGAACTTGGCATAGTACCGGTGCTCTCTCAGCTTCTGCAGCACCAAGTAAAGATGTTCCTCATGTTCAGCCTCTGACTTGGAATACACTAGAATGTCGTCGAGGTAGAGGGTGACAAACACATCGAGCCACTCTTGGAACAAATAGTTCATAGCTATCATGAATGTTGGAGGGGCGTTTGAGAAGCCAAAAGTCATGACTGTGAACTCATACATCCCATAACGTGTGCTGAAAGCGGTCTTGGGAATATCTTCTTCTCGAACTCGAATTTGGTGATAACCCATCCGCAAGTCAAGTTTGGAAAACACCTTTGCCCCATTCAACTGTTCGAATAGATCATTGATGCGGGGTAAAGGGTATTTGTTCTTGATGGTCTACTTATTGATGCCGCGATAGTCCTGGACCAAGCGGCTAGTCCCATCTTTCTTTTTCACAAACAAAACTGGGGCACCCCAAGGGGAAGTGCTCGCGTGGATAAAACCGCCTGCCTCCAACTCTGTCAACTGCTTCTTGAGCTCAATCAACTCCTCTGAACACATCTTGTATGGATGCCGAGAAATCGGCTGAGTACCAGGATCTAGCTCAATAACGAACTCAATAGATCGAACTGGGGGAATTCCTGGCAACTCCTCTGGGAAGACGTCTGGAAACTCATAGACAACTTTGATTTCTTCGAGCAAAGGTGCAACTCCTGCGTTCAAGGCATATAACTGTGCTGCTCCTGCCATTGAGCCACAAGTATACCAGATTAATGCACCTGAATCGTGTGTTAACCTCACAGATCTTGAAGGGCAATCAATGTTGGCCTTGTGTTGCACAAGCCAATCCATGCCCAAAATGACATCGATATCTGAACTAGGCAAAACGATGAGTGAGGCTGGGAAGTGGCAACCCTGAATAGTGATCCTGACGAATGGAGCACGGATGGAAGAAGTGAACTTAGAACCAGGCGAAACAATAGGCAGAAAGTGGGCAATTCCTCCAAGGTGAGAACCTGGTCGTGAGTGAATCTCTGAGAAACGAAGGAGTGGGAAGCTCCGGAATCGAACAACACTGTCGCAGGAACAGAATTAACAAGCAACCTACCAATCACGATCTCTGAAGATTGTTGCGCATCTGTCATCATCACGTTGTTAACTCGAACTGGACATGGCTGGGCCCTCACCATCGCAGTGCTCGCAGTTGAGCGAGGTGGGGGTGGTGGGAGCCGAGAAAAGCGTGGGTCAGTGCACTTGTCTGAGTAGTGCCCCGGCCCTCCATACTTGTAGAATATCACTCCCGACCTGGGCTGGGACTGCGGCCTGGGTGGCCTCGCGTGTGGTGGTGTAGAGCGAGGGGCCTGCTGAACTGGGACGGGAGGGCGGGCAAAAGTGCGGACAAGTGTCCCCCTCGGCTGGAACTGTTGTCTCTTTGGTGGCGCCTCTGTGACCCAAGTCTTTTCCTTCTTGTGGACCATCGCTGCGGAGATGTACTCTCTCTGACGCTTACTGTCCGCGTCCCACTCGGTTCTGGATGACTCTTGGCGGATAGCTGAATCCACGAACTGTGAGAACAGTGCAGGGTTGCACTGGGTGAGCGCATACTTGATCTCTGTGCTGAGACCCCCGCGGAACCTGGCTATCCACTTGGCCTCTGTGGAAAACTCCTCAGGAGCGTACCTGGCGAGCTTGACGAAGGTCAGGTTGTACTCTTGGACTGACCTCTCACCCTGTCTCAGAGTCAAGAACTCCTCTCTCTTCCTGTCCAGCAAGCCACTCGTAATATGCGCTGCTCTGAAGTCTGTGACGAATTCCTCCCACGTGATCACATTATCACCTCTGTTGGCCTTGTAGGTCGTGTACCAGCTGGCTGCTGCACCCTGAAGCTGGAAGGAGGCGAAGGTGACATAGTCGACTGGCCTGATGGTGTTTGCGTTGAAGTGCTTCTTGATCTCTGCTAGCCAATCATCCGCCTCCAGCGGGCCACGAGACTCTGACAACCTGGGGGGTTGATAGCGAGGAACTCCTGCAAGGTCGTGTGCTCTGGTCGATCATTCCTCTGGGCAGTCTGGTTCTGGAGCATCTGCAAGATCATAGTTGTGCCCTGAGCCACTGCGTCCACAGCCTCCCCAAGGATAGGGTTCTCCGGCGGCAGCATGCTCCCTCTCGGCATCATGTATACAGGAACACATGAGAACATGGCATAAATTTTGATGAAACCAGAAGATAAAGCAATATTGACAACAAAACTTCCTCACGAGGTATGAGGAAGCTGAAAGCTGAATATCCACCAAGGTTAACCCGGAAAGTCCGAAAGCCAGGTGATACTGGAATTCCCAAACCGAGATCATCCGAATCCAAGATAATAATCTGCTAGAGAGCACACAACAATATATACGAGTGGTTGAAGATCTGAACGTTGAGACATCTGCCCTGAGTGGCCCGCCGAAGCGGTCTCCTATAGGGGGAGGAACCACATCCGGAGGATGCCAACCATCCCTGTATACGAGTTTCACCTGAGGTACGCTGTAAGCGAGGTGGAGCTGTCAACCCCAACTGGTGGTTCAGTGTTCTCAACGTACGCCAACCCTTCTCGTCGCTAGCAAAAAATTATAGAGGAATCGGAGCCCCATGTAAACGAGAACCTAGATTGGTTTTGAAAGGATAAGTTGCAGAGAGAAAAACAGCGTTTCACTTCCTCACGAAAAAGGGGTGGGAGGGTGGGGTCAGAACAAAAAGAAAGAGATCCTACTATCCGATTTTTCTTAGTAACTACAAAATAGTTTCTAGACTCGACTTCGGCCAGTAAGGGGTCCTACAGTCAGTCCTACTCTGATACAAAGTTTTAAGGCCCCGATGCGGTACTATCTCGAGTTAGTCGCTTTCGCGTCCGACCTGAGATAGAAGCGCATAAGTGGCCACCGACGCACGATACTCACACTCGTATCGCTATCGGATTCTCGAGATGAAGCATGAACCACTAAGACATAAATATATATGTCCAGGGCATACACTCGCCACTGGTATTTATTACATCATCTCAGAGATCATAAGATCCAACGGTACATCATAACATCATGCAGAAGACATACATGACCGGGTACGGTCAAAATCCAAATGGCCCTAGAGAGGGATGCACATAAAAAATCCACCCACGGAACGTCAGAACCCAACTATAGGCCTACTGGGCGAAGTCCTCCTCATCGTCCTCCTCCGGTGGCACCTCCACGAAGTAGCGTCCGGTACTCGGGTCGAGGTAGTAATCAACTGCAGCGGTGTAAGGCCCGATATGCGGTACTGTTCTAGATCTAGATGTTTCCATCCAGATCCGGGAACGAAGCACATATCCGACCCACCGCGACATATGACGAAGCCATATGCCCCGGATTTCCAACATGATAACACAACATTACAGCTACAAGAATACAACATCTCATACAATCGGCATACAACTGCCCTTAAATACAATACATCAGCGGAAGATACATGTCTGAGTACAGACTACAATCAAAATGCCTAGCGGCAAAGGTAAAACACACCATTCCCGTAACCACACGGGTCCAGGCTCTCCACCGAGATCCGCCTAACTAGTCGTCGTCGAGTCTCCACGAAGGCGTACAGAAGAAGAGTTGAGGTAGTAATCAACTTTAGCAGCCGACCAGGCAAAACAATAAAATGGAAAAGAGAAGCAAGAAGTGAGAATATATCAAAAGTCTTGCAACTAACTTCTCACGGTAACATGGGGGTCAGAAGGTTTCCATGCAAAAATGTACCGATTCTCACAGAGGAACTCGATGATCGCGCTTTCCTATTTGTCAGATAATTCTGTCCCGATGATGAACTGCTTGGAAGCATCACTGGGGACAAAGTCGACTTTCTTCGTGTCCTGAGACGGTTGGAACTTGGGGTTGTTCTCAGGAGTCGGTTTCTTCAAGATGGTAGAGTTAGTTGGATCTACCTTCTCCTGGTATGCAGATAGGTCCTCCTTGGCACATGCCGAGTTGGCAAATTTGACGTGTTGCTCGTCACATTCCGTCGCTCTGGACCGGCTTCCGTCTATCATGATTGGGCTGAATGGACCCGGAATTTTTTGTTTCAAGTAAACGTAGCACGGCCGAGCCATGAACCTGGCATAAGCCGGTGTGCCTAGGATGGCGTGATATGGGCTCTCGAGTTTTACCACCTCATAGGGTATGATCTCAGAGCAAAAGTTTTCAGCAGTTCCAAAACCTGTCTCTAGGAAGATTTTGCCTATTGGGTGTGCCGACTTCCTTGGGACTATTCCATGGAACACGGTGTTGGAGGTTTGCAACTGCTTGTGAGTCAAACCCATCCTACGGAAGGTCTCGTAGTAAAGGATGTTGATACTGCTTCCTCCATCCATGAGTACTTTGTCAAGTGTGTAGAACCCGATTTGTGGAGAAACTACCAGGTCTAGGGAACCCGGGTTTTCTACCACCGGTGGGTGATCATCCCTCGTCCATGTGATTGGCTGTTCAGACCAGTTAAGCCATCTAGGACAAGCCGGCTCTGTGGCCACAGACATGGCGGCTCTCTGCTGCAACTTCCTGTCCCTCCGACAACTACTGGTGGTGAAGACGTGATAAGCTGAATGGTCTTGGAGTTGCTTTGGGTTTGATTGGAACCCAGCAAGTCCCGATTGGTTTTGCTGTCCTCCTCCCTGGGGTCCTTGGTATTGCGGTGCTGCTCCGGCTCCCTGGTGACCAAAGTTTTGCTTGTTGTTGTTTTGACCAGTTCCGCTACCTGACCCAGGGGGGGCCTGACCTCCACGACGTGAGAACTCTTTCATGAAGTTGCAGTCTTCCCAAGTGTGACAGGTTGGACGACCGGGTTTGCTGTGTTGTGGGAAAGGTCTCTTCAGAGCTTCTTCAAAGCTGACTGGGGGTTGGAAGCTTCATTTCGTCTTGCGGTAGTTGTTTCCCCCTGCTTCTGCCTTTGGGAGCCGACATTAGTGTTGGCTACCAAGTTGGAAGTATTATGATCGAGTCAGCGCTTGGTCTACTGGTTCTGGCTCTGGTATCCCTTGCCATTATTATTCTTATTCTGAGCAGCTTTGTCCTCTTCCTGATCAGTATCCTTGGTTTTGTCAGACTCGGCATACTTGATGACCGCGTTCATGAGCTCTCCCATGTTACTGACCGTCCTCTTGAGTCGTCCAAGCTTGTGTACTAGGGGCCCAAACTTGCAGTTTCTCTCCAGGACGATTTCCGATGTCTGTGCAGTGATAGTGTCTGAGGAATGGACTATATCTGTGACTCGCCGTGCCCAGCTTAGGGCCGACTCTCCTTCTTTCTGGACACAGTGCTCTAAGTCAACTATTATGGTGGCTCGCCGGAAGGTGCCCTGGAAATTCTTGATGAACTTCTCTCTGAGATCTGCCCAAGAGGTGATGGAATTCTCTGGGATATTTTTGAACCATGTGCGAGCCGGTCCTTCCAACATCATTGTGAAGTATCGGGCACAAACCTCTTCGCCGGCTTGCAACATGTAAATGGCGAGGTCATAGCTTTCGATCCAAGCCGCCGGGTCCATGTCCGCCGTGTAGTTTCGGATCTTATGCGGTCCTTTGAAATCTGGGGGTAGGCGTGTGTTCCTCAAAGCCGACACTAGACATCGGTTACCCACGGATCTGCTGACAAACTCAGTGTTTGGTTCCTGTGGGGAAAATTGGGCCTCCGGCTCTGTACGTTGATTGTTGTTGGGAACCGGTAGGTCCATGATTCTCAGTGCCCCTTGAGGGCCCAGAGGTACTCTGTGGTGGCGCTGGCTGCCCGAGGTTTCCGGAGCCAGTGAGTCTGCCTGCTGGCTCATACTTCGATATGGAGTTCCATGTATGTATGGGACCCCTTTCGAGTATTGGCCTTACTGTGTGATCACGGTCTTGAGGAAGTCGACGGCCTCGAGGGCGGCGCAATATACTGGGGTGTCCCCATGAATTGGCGCGTTGGTAAGGTAATGGTTCGCTGCCATGACATTAGCCATGGGGTTGTCAAAGTGGTGAGGCGGTGTATGGAAGAGATCTTGACGTCGCGGAGGAGCCGGCTGTCTGGGAGGCGTGAATCCTGGGGGAGTCGACTGGTCACGGCTGTGGAAAAGCGTTCGTCCTTGGTATCCAAGGCGGAACTGACTCGTGTATCCCGGCGGGCGCGTTTTGGCGAGACTAAATCGTTGAGCCTCTGTCAGATCTGACTCTCCTCGGAGGCGCGCAACTTCCTGAACGAGCCGAGCTTCTCTCTCGGCCATCTGTTCTTTCTCGGTGTTGTCTTCCCTTTGTAAGTTCGTTATCTGTGCCTTGAGTTCATTAACCCTTGTCTTCCAGGCCTCCTGATTCTCCGTTGTTACCGTCATGGCCAAAGTCTCATGAAGGGAGTTTAGGGCATCTTCGATTGCTTCGGCTCCAGTGAGGACCTGTGCTGACGAGCGGGCTGCCGGGTCCCTATTTTCACTAGGATCCACGGCCGCCGACGACTCTGCGCCTTGGTGTTGGGTTGCCTAACTCTCTAGTCCTCCAATGTCTGCCATGAACACCGTAGCACAATATGGAGGTTCAAAGTGAGGGTAATCTGGGTTTACTCTGGCACACCAGTGCCGAGTCTGTTGTTCCCCATGGATCGGATGGACCCCTCATCTGAGAAGCTTCCTTCACTTGGATATGAGTCGGCCTCAGCTAGTTCTTCCGAGCCGTCGTACATCGGGAAATCGACAGAGCGCTCCGACTCTAGAGTCTCACCAATAAATCCGAAGAAAGTGCTTTTGGAGCCAGCGTGCCGCCGACTTGAAGTTTCGATGGGAACTTCGGGATTTGGCTCTAGCTCAGATTCGTTCGTCCTGCCGATGAAGATGTGGATAGACCCGATCGGGACCCGATATCCTGATTCGACAGAATCGGCTCTGGGACCTCAGTTTGAGTCGTCGATGCAGAGCTTCCCGCGCCAACTTCTGGTGATCCATCCAGCAACGAATCCCTCCATGCCTTGCAGAGCTCCCTACAAAATCTCAACACCTGCGAGCGCAGGCCCCACTGTGGGCTCCAACTATCATGGTGATGAGGACATCCCTACTAATGTTACACCCATATCCTCACCAACTACACATATTGGACCAGTTACTAGAGCTCGTGCACGTCAACTAAATTATCAGGTACTTTCGTTTCTTGCGAATCCTTCTATTGTTCATGAACATATGATGCTGCCTAAATTAGATACTTTTGTTTTGCTTATGAATGAAGGACCTAGCATGGACAAGAAGGATGGTCATTGGAGCGGGATCAAGCATGGAGAAGAAGGTGCGCGCGCGGGAAAGGACAGCGGAGCTTCCAGTGGTGATTATCGCACTTTGAAGCCACCATAAGGCGCGCATGAAGTCTTGGACGAAATACGCGAGATGCCACTTCATTATTTTCGTCCAAGGGCAATTATAGGTGCTGCGTCACCTTAATATTGGGCTGGGCCCATGTAATTTCGAAATACCACCTTATAGGCTGTTTTTAGAGTCCGTATGTGTGGGGAAACCGAGTTAGGGTTGTTTTCGGACCCCACCTCCAAGGGGTCACGAAAATCCCCTCTGTTCCCCCATATATACAGCCCTTAGGGCGTCGTTTAGACTCGGGTTTTAATTAGATTTAAGTTAGCCATAGCCGCAACTTCGAGCTCTTCGTTTGTGTCATCCGACCAGGCCAAGACCTCATTGGAACCCCAACTTTCGTAATCTTTCATCTTATATTCGCAATATCCAGATTGCAATTCTTAGTTCTTTCTTGTTCTTCGATTGCTTGCAGGAATTAGACCTTCGTGGTCAGGTTGATCGTGCATCCGCGGGATCAATAACCTCTCGGAGTTGGTTTAGCGATCGCTAAGGCGCAACGTCTTCGCACGTTCGTAGTCGGGTCGTGAAAGTCTACTCCACCATAATTGATCTCCACCATCTCATCGAAACATCGGGACACCTTCGCCTCTATCAAGTGGTATCAGATTTCTAGGTTGCTCGGTGAGATTTACCAGTTTTTCATAGTCTAGATTGGTTCTGTTCTTCATACCTACAGTCCACGAAAAAGCCAAAAAAAAAAAATTAGGGTTAGATCATCACGTCCCAAGACAGTCCTAGCCATTGTCCAGTTTTCTTTTCAGTACTTGCTTTGTTGAATTTACGGTTGCATCGTTGTGTCAAGTTGCTGATCTTAGCGTCTAGTTTCCTTAGAGTTTCGAGTTCTGATCACAGTTTGCCACGTCGCCACCGCACAGTAGTAATCCGAGTCCAGATACACCACGTTCCGCCAATCCGAGTCCATATACACCACCACGAGCTACACGAGTCCGAGTTGAGTTCCACCATCAGTACGGTTTGTGATCTCTCCGTAGCCAGAATAGTTTGAGTTGCTTAGAGTCGGATTTCACCAAACTTTTGTCGTACGTAGAAGGGAGGTGATTTCCAAAAAAAAAAAAAAAAAAAGAGTCTGGCACGCTTTCCAGAGCAGTTTTTAGGCCAAAAATTTCAGGGGTAAAAAAATTTTGTGCCCATACGTTCCTTAGGTCCAGAAACTCATTTTAAGACATTCGCCACCATAGTGACTTTTTCGCACTTTTTCAGCCACCGCAGTCCCGCCTCGCAAAAAAAAAAAAAAAAAAAAAAGAGAAAAAAAAAATTCAGAGTATGCTTCTCAGTTGATTACGTGCCGCGCCGTGCTTTCGTTGGTGTTTTAGGCTCGCGTCTCTAGTACGGTCTAGCCTAGGATCAGCACAGTACCCACGTTGAGCGTTTATTCAGCTTTGCATCTCTGTTTTGATTACTGTTGAGTTTTTTTCTACCATACTTGTCAGCCTTCCTACAGCTCCACATATATTCTACATCGTGCGTTTGACACCTCCTGGCCATCGCTCTACCATATCTCTGAGAGTTTTGACCCGTTGGTTGTACATCACCACCTGCTGCTAGGTAAGAATCGGTAAGAACGAAAGAAAAGCTTGACGGATTTGTGCTTTCCACCACACCACATCCCATTAGTAGAAGTCGGATCATATTACTGTGTGTTTTCTATTTCTGCTAACCATGACAGGATCACATGATGAAGTGGCGCGGGATGCACCCGATTGGGAGAACATGACAAACAAGGAGCTACATGATAAATTTGCACGTATGATGTCTGAACAGGTGCAGGACATCCATAACAGATTTACAGAGGCGATTGATGGCGTGGAAAAGATGATCGACACCAAGCTAGACGCCAAGTTTACTGAGTTGATCGCACGCCTACCTTCAGCACAGCCACAGCCACCGCCACTACCACGGGCACGACGTATTCTGTTGCCGCGAGGACAAGCTGCTGGTATTGGTGCTCCTCCTGCTGCTGCAGTTGCTGCTACTGCTGCTGCTGCTTCTGACGTCGGCCAGGACGACTACTACGAGGGTGATTACGAGGAGGAGGTGGAACAGGAAGCGGTCTATGAGCAGCCAGCTGGACGTCCACGTCCCAACATTCGCCACGGTCGACACCAACCACCCCCTCAGGTACGCGATGATGAACATGTGCCTAAACTTAAATTGAATCTTAAGCCATTTGAGGGTAGATATATTCCTGATGTTTATCTTACTTGGGAGTTAGAAACTGAACAACGCTTTACATGTTTACAATATCCTGAGAATAGACGTGTTACTGCTGCTGTTTGTGAATTCACGGGATTTGCATCTATTTGGTGGTCCGAACATTGTAGATTGCATGCTAATAATATTCCAACTACTTGGGCTGCTTTAAAAGATGCTATGCGTACTCGCTGGGTTCCTCCTTATTATCAACGTGACTTGTTACAAAAATTACAGCGTTTGAGACAAGGAAAAAATTCTGTAGAGGAATATTATCAGGAATTACAAACTGGATTGATTAGATGCGGCCTAGTAGAGGATAATGAAGCTATGCTTGCACGTTTTATGGGTGGCTTAAACAGGGAGATACAAACTATTCTAGAATACAAGGACTTTACTACTATCACTCGTTTGTTTCATCTTGCTTGTAAAGCTGAACGTGAAGTGCAGGATCGACAGGCCGCTACGAGACCTAACTTTTTTGCAGGACGAAATACATCATGGACATCGCGTGGAGCTTCTACATCCACACGTCCTGCTGCACCACCATCTACTTCAGCCGCTCATTCTTACAGGGAGCCACCGACACAGCCAGCGCCACCATTCAAGGGTGCACAGAGTGGTCCCGCGGCGAGTTCTTCTTCATCCATGGCGTCCACAGGGCAAGCACGAGATCGTGATATTAAATGTCGCCGGTGCCAAGGTGGAGGTCACTTCGCAAAAGACTGTCCCTCCAAGCGTGTGATGATTATTACGGCGGATGGTGGGTATGAGTCAGCGAGTGACTATGATGAGGAGACTTTAGTTCTCATTGCTCATGAGGATCAGGGTGCCCATGATGATGCTCGTGATATAGAGTATATGGCTCCTGATGATGCAGATAAATATGCTAGTTTGGTTGCTCAACGTGTGTTAAGTGTGCAGGTATCGAAGGACGAGCAAAACCAGAGGCATAATTTGTTCCACACAAAGGGAGTGGTGAAAGAACGTTCGGTTCGCATCATCATTGACGGAGGGAGTTGCAACAACTTGGCGAGCATGGAGTTGGTGGAGAAGCTATCTCTCACCACAAGACCACACCCCCATCCGTACTATATTCAGTGGTTTAACAATAGTGGTAAGATTAAGGTAACGCGTTCTGTTCGTGTGCACTTTAGCATTGCCGCATATGCTGATTATGTTGATTGTGATGTGGTACCCATGCAAGCATGCTCTCTTTTACTTGGTAGACCATGGCAATTTGATAGGAATGTTGTACACCATGGTAGGACAAATCAGTTTACTCTGGTTCATCAGGATAAAACTATTGCTTTACTTCCTATGTCTCCTGAACAAATTGTGCAAGATGATCTTGCTAGAGCTAGTAAAGCTAAACAGGAGAAAAATAAGAGTGAAAATGAGATAGCAGCTAAAGAATTTGAGCAACAACATAAGACCAATAGCAAATCTTCTTCCGCTGTTTCTAATGAAATTAAATTGACTAGTCCAACTTTGCTTGCTACTAAGGTTGATATTTCGGATTTGGATGTTAGTCAATATGTGTGCTATGCTTTTGTGTGCAAAGAAGCTTTGTTTTCATTTGAGGAATTGCCTCCTTCTTTGCCTCCTGTTGTCACTGACCTTTTGCAGGAGTTTATTGACGTCTTTCCACAAGACGTGCCACCGGGATTACCACCTATTCGAGGGATTGAGCATCAGATTGACTTAATTCCCGGTGCTTCGCTGCCTAACCGTGCGCCATACCGTACCAATCCGGAGGAGACGAAGGAGATTCAGCGTCAAGTACAAGAGCTACTCGACAAAGGTTACATACGTGAATCCCTTAGTCCTTGTGCTGTTCCTGTTATATTAGTGCCTAAAAAGGATGGAACATGGCGTATGTGTGTTGATTGTCGAGCCATTAATAATATTACTATTCGTTATCGTCATCCTATTCCTAGGTTAGATGATATGCTTGATGAATTAAGTGGCTCTACCATGTTTTCCAAAGTTGATTTGCGTAGTGGATACCATCAAATTCGCATGAAATTAGGAGATGAATGGAAAACGGCATTTAAAACTAAGTTTGGATTATATGAGTGGTTAGTCATGCCTTTTGGGTTAACTAATGCACCTAGCACTTTCATGAGATTAATGAACGAGGTTTTACGTGCTTTCATTGGACGATTTGTGGTAGTCTATTTTGATGATATACTGATTTATAGCAAATCTTTGGAGGAACATTTGGATCATTTACGTGCTGTTTTTATTGCTCTACGTAATGCACGTTTGTTTGGTAACCTTGGGAAGTGCACCTTTTGCACCGACCGAGTATCGTTTCTTGGCTATGTTGTTACTCCGCAGGGAATTGAAGTTGATAAAGCCAAGATCGAGGCGATTGAGAGTTGGCCGCAGCCCAAAACGGTCACACAAGTGAGGAGTTTTCTTGGCCTCGCTGGATTCTATAGGCGTTTTGTGAGAGATTTCAGCACCATTGCTGCACCTCTCAATGAGCTTACACGCAAGGATGTGCCTTTTACTTGGGGTACCGCACAGGAAGAAGCCTTCACCGTATTGAAAGATAAGTTAACACATGCTCCTTTGCTCCAACTTCCTGATTTTAATAAGACTTTTGAGCTTGAATGCGATGCTAGTGGGATTGGTTTGGGAGGTGTGTTATTACAAGATGCTAAACCTGTTGCTTACTTTTCTGAAAAATTGAGTGGGCCTAGTCTGAACTATTCTACTTATGATAAGGAATTATATGCTCTTGTTCGGACATTAGAAACTTGGCAACATTATTTATGGCCCAAAGAATTTGTTATACATTCTGATCATGAATCTTTGAAACACATAAGAAGTCAAGCAAAACTTAATCGTAGACATGCTAAGTGGGTTGAATTTATTGAGACTTTCCCTTATGTCATTAAACACAAGAAGGGGAAAGATAATATTATTGCTGATGCTTTGTCTCGTCGTTATACTATGCTTTCACAACTTGACTTCAAGATTTTCGGTTTAGAGACAATCAAAGATCAATACGTAAATGATGCGGAATTTAAAGATGTATTGCAGAATTGTAGAGAGGGTAGAACATGGAACAAGTTTGTGCTTAATGATGGATTTGTGTTCCGTTCTAACAAGCTATGCATTCCAGCTAGCTCTATTCGTCTTTTGTTGTTGCAGGAGGCGCATGGAGGAGGATTAATGGGACACTTTGGCGTGAAGAAGACGGAGGACGTACTTGCTACACATTTCTTTTGGCCAAAGATGAGACGGGATGTTGAGCGTTTTGTTGCTCGCTGCACTACATGTCAAAAAGCTAAGTCACGACTCAATCCTCATGGTTTATACATGCCTTTACCTGTACCTAGTGTTCCGTGGGAGGACATATCCATGGACTTTGTTTTAGGCTTGCCTCGAACAAAGAATGGGAGGGATAGCATATTTGTTGTCGTGGATAGATTTTCTAAAATGGCACATTTTATACCATGTCATAAAAGCGATGATGCTGCTAATGTTGCTGATTTATTCTTTCGTGAGATTATTCGCTTACATGGTGTGCCCAATACTATTGTCTCGGATCGTGATACTAAGTTTCTTAGCCATTTTTGGAGATGCTTATGGGCTAAGTTGGGGACTAAACTACTTTTTAGTACTACATGTCATCCCCAAACTGATGGACAAACTGAAGTGGTCAATAGGACTTTGTCTACTATGCTTAGGGCTGTTTTAAAGAGTAACTTGAAACAGTGGGAAGAATGTTTACCTCATATTGAATTTGCTTATAATCGTTCATTGCATTCTACCACTAAAATGTGCCCTTTTGAGATTGTTTATGGTTTTCTGCCTCGTGCACCTATTGATTTGCTGCCTCTTCCATCTTCGGAGAAGGTTAATTTTGATGCTAAGCAATGTGCTGAATTGATATTAAAAATGCATGAGTTAACTAAAGAAAACATTGAGCGCATGAATGCTAGATACAAGCTTGCTGGTGATAGGGGTCGAAAGCATGTTGTGTTTGAACCCGGAGATCTTGTTTGGTTACATCTACGTAAAGATAGGTTTCCTGATTTGCGCAAGTCTAAGTTAATGCCTCGAGCTGATGGTCCCTTTAAGGTTTTGCAGAAAATTAATGATAATGCATATAAACTTGAGCTACCTGCAGCCTTTGGGGTTAGTCCCACATTTAATATTGCAGATTTGAAGCCTTATTTGGAAGAAGATGATGAGCTTCCGTCGAGGACGACTTCAATTCAAGAAGGGGAGGATGATGAGGACATCCCTACTAATGTTACACCCATATCCTCACCAACTACACATATTGGACCAGTTACTAGAGCTCGTGCACGTCAACTAAATTATCAGGTACTTTCGTTTCTTGCGAATCCTTCTATTGTTCATGAACATATGATGCTGCCTAAATTAGATACTTTTGTTTTGCTTATGAATGAAGGACCTAGCATGGACAAGAAGGATGGTCATTGGAGCGGGATCAAGCATGGAGAAGAAGGTGCGCGCGCGGGAAAGGACAGCGGAGCTTCCAGTGGTGATTATCGCACTTTGAAGCCACCATAAGGCGCGCATGAAGTCTTGGACGAAATACGCGAGATGCCACTTCATTATTTTCGTCCAAGGGCAATTATAGGTGCTGCGTCACCTTAATATTGGGCTGGGCCCATGTAATTTCGAAATACCACCTTATAGGCTGTTTTTAGAGTCCGTATGTGTGGGGAAACCGAGTTAGGGTTGTTTTCGGACCCCACCTCCAAGGGGTCACGAAAATCCCCTCTGTTCCCCCATATATACAGCCCTTAGGGCGTCGTTTAGACTCGGGTTTTAATTAGATTTAAGTTAGCCATAGCCGCAACTTCGAGCTCTTCGTTTGTGTCATCCGACCAGGCCAAGACCTCATTGGAACCCCAACTTTCGTAATCTTTCATCTTATATTCGCAATATCCAGATTGCAATTCTTAGTTCTTGCTTGTTCTTCGATTGCTTGCAGGAATTAGACCTTCGTGGTCAGGTTGATCGTGCATCCGCGGGATCAATAACCTCTCGGAGTTGGTTTAGCGATCGCTAAGGCGCAACGTCTTCGCACGTTCGTAGTCGGGTCGTGAAAGTCTACTCCACCATAATCGATCTCCACCATCTCATCGAAACATCGGGACACCTTCGCCTCTATCACATGGGAAAGTCACAGCAGATGTCCGAAGAGTCGAACTTAACATGGGACCTTTGCTGTCAGGCGATTTCGTGGAGAGAGTCGACATAGACAAGAGACTCGACGATTTACCCAGGTTTCAACCCCTCTTTGTCTCGAGGTAAAAGCCTACTCCTGCTCCTTATTCATATGGGTTCCGACTCTCCAATAGAAGAGTCAGTTGATCGGTTACAAGAGAGTTGGCTCGTAAACTTAGTCTCGATGAGATCTAGGTTAAGCCGACAAGTGTCTAGTCCTATCTTAGATTGAGATTGTTCCTGGCCCTGGATCGCATGGACCTCGGCTTATAAAGGCACCGGGTCCCAGGATTCCATGAGTCCGCCTCCAACACGAGGTGGAGTCCTATTCTACTTTACAAATATGCTATGTGTTATACAAGGTAAGTCGAATTCCTTCTACGGCTTCGATCTTATTTCCTTAGCGCAGCCGGCCCGTGGCCGGGTCTTATTTCCTGGGCCTTCAACGGTGAGTCGGCCCGTAGTTCTAATGCCGAGTTATGGGCTTGGTCCATCCCCCTGACAGTTCCACCGTCGCTCCATGGCGGAAACCTACAGAGAAGAAAAGACCTTTCCGGGGGGTAGATTCCGCCGGGGAGAACTCCTCCCGGAGGGGGAGATCGTCCTCATCGTCATCACCATCGTCACGGGCATCATCGAGATCATCATCAACATAATCCTCACCATCAATACCATCTCCATCTTCATCCCATCTAATTTCACCATTGCAATCCAAGTTGTAACCCGTACTATCCATCCCCTATACTCTACCCGTGTTGATTACTCTTTGTGGTGAACTCTACAGAGTTTTGTTGGAGAATCATTGATATGACCATATTGTTTATCATATATTTATCACCACTGATCATAATCTCTTCTATGTCTTGTGAGTAGTTCCTTTAGTTCTTGAGGACATGGGAAAAGTCTAGTTGTTAGTAGTCATATGATGTTGAAGTAATATGCGTTATTTGATATTTAAGTTGTGGTGTTATTCTTCTAGTGGTGTTATGTCAACATCGACTACACAACACTTATTCTTTTAAGGACCTAGGGGAATGCATTGTGTATAAAGTATGCTTATGGTTGGTTTCCGGAATGACAGAAACCTGAACCCCAGTTCGCACACTTGTGCACGAGGGATTGTTGGGCCCTAAAGTTTATTGCTATGGTTAGGCTTTTTCCTTAATTTCTCTCTTGTATTTGTGGATGCTTGCAAGAGGTTTAATCATAAGAGTGTGCTTATCTTAGTCTATAAATGGCACTAGCATCGGTCCACCCACACAACACTTATCTACACAAAACATAGTACCGATACAGAATATGGCGAAGGCACATGACTATCTCTCCCGTGTGTCCTCAAGAACGTTTTAGACTTTATAAGCTTAGATACTTCGGATTATCCTTTGCACAAAAGGACTGGGGCACCTTGCTACATCTTATCACAATTTAACTTATTTGCTTTTATCTCCTTGTTGCTTATACCATAAAACCCATAAAAAGTTACCTTTCGGTACTTGAAGTTATTCCTATCTCAAGATCACTTGTAAATACCTTCTGCTCCTCGTTGGGTTCGACACTCTTACTTATCGAAAATTCTACGATAGATCCCCTACACTTGTGGGTCATCAGGGTGTAGAAGCGGATGAGGCACTTGAGTCACTTAAGAAGCAACTATCCCAAGCGCCCATCCAGGCAGCTCCCAAAACCAAGGAACATGTGCTCCTCTACATATGATCTAACGATCGGGCGGTCAGCGTTGCGGTTGTTGTTGAACTCAAAGGAGAGGGCAAGGAACATCCCTTGAAGAGACCTGTTTACTATGTCATTGAGGTCTTAACATCATCCAAGCAACGATATCCTCAATGGCAGATATTGGTCCTGGTCGTGTTCATGGCGAGCCAAAAGTTGAAGCATTATTTTCATGAGCACCCAATCACAGTGGTCAGCTCGGCACCGCTCGCCAACGTCATCCAGAATCGAGACGCTACTGGAAGAATTTCTAAGTGGGCCATCGAACTGGGAGCCTATCACATCAAGTATGAGCCACAAACAGCTATCAAATCCCAGGCCCTAGTCGACTTTATCAATGATTGGACGGAACTGGAGGACTTCCCGGATAAACCGAATACCAAGTATTGGAGAATGCATTTTGATGGAAGTCGGCAGCTCCAGGGATTAGGATCCGGAGTCGTTCTCACTTCACCTAGAGGGGAAAATTTCTGCTACGTTTTATAGCTGCAATCTACGTGTACTAACAATGCAGTTGAATATGAAGCCCTACTCCATGGTCTGCGATTGGCATGAGAGATGAACATAAGCCGGATTCAATGTTTTGGTGATTCTGATCTTGTCTCCCAGCACGTATCAGGGAAGTGGGATTCTATGGATCCCATCATGGCGGCCTACAGACGAGAAGTTTCGAGGCAAGCCGGATTCTTTACCGGCTACCAAGTGGACCATGTGGATCGAAGGAAAAATGAGGTAGCCGACGCTCTGTCCCGACTCGGCTCTCAACGGAAGCAAGTTCCACCAAATGTCTTCCTTGATGTCTTGCTACATCTGTCTTTGCAGTCCCCTGAAGAGCAGGACAACAATTCCAGACCTGGAGATGGCCTTAGTAGCTGCAATACATGCCACACCCTCGTGGGTCATACCATATTTGGATTACAATACCCGGGGTATCCTCCCAACTGATGAGATATTGGCCAGACAAATCATCAGACGTAGAAAATCCTTTGTGCTTATCAATGGAGAGCTCAACCGGCTTAGTCCCAATCAAGTTTTCCAGAGATGTGTTTCACTAGAGGAAGGACGAGCTATACTAAACGAAATACATTCTGGAGAATATGGTCATCATGCCGGTTTCCGATTACTTGTGGCCAAAGCTTATCGCCATGGATTCTACTGGCCCACGGCTCATGCAGATGCGGAGGACATAGTTAAGAAGTTTGATGGTTACCAGTGTAATGCAAGGCAAGACCAAGTGTCGGCTGAAGAACTCAGGATGATTCTCTCAAATTTTTGAAGAAGGTCATCTTTAGATTTGGTTACCCCCACAACATCATCACTAACAACGGTAGTAATTTGTCAGAAGGTGTCATGCAGCGTTTCTGTGAGAAGGAGCATATACGGCTTGACCTTGCATCTGTGGCTCACCCGCAGTCCAATGGAAAGGCCGAGAAAGCTAACCAGGAATTACTGCGTGGCATCAAACCCCGATTCCGTGTTCCTCTAATAAGAACGCCGGGTTGTTGGGTTGAAGAATTACCCTCCGTGATTTGGAGTATCAGGACTATGCCCAACAGGTCGATTGGTCTTACACCTTTTTTCCTTGTTTATGGAGTTTAAGTCGTCCTCCCAAGTGACATCCGTCATGACTCACCCCGATTCAGCGCTTATGTTGAGGCTGACAATGAAGAAGCAAGAAAAGACTCTTTAGACGTCCTTGATGAAGAACAAGACTTAGCGGCTGCTAAGTCGGCTATCTATCAGCAAGACCTGCGGCGATATCACAGTCGACGCATGAAGAGTCGGACTTTTCAAGAGGGGGACTCAGTGCTCCGCCTAATACAAAAAAGGAAAGGAATGCACAAGTTATCCCCGCCTTGGGAAGGACCGTTTGTGGTGAGCAAGAATTTATACAATGGATCCTACTACCTGGTTGATATAAGTGAGCCGACCGCCACCCGCACGTCCGAAGAAGAGACTCCTAGGCCGTGGAATATAGCTCAGCTTCGTCCCTATTATACTTGAGTAGACAAGAACATTCTTGTACACCAGTTTATAGATATAAGTAATATAAGAAACCAACTTCCTTTCTTTAAAAAAAGTTGATTCTTGTTTTTATGTCAATTTCCTTTTTCTGTTTACTTTTTCTTTTTATCTTGCACTGCATTACATTCCTGCATTTAATTCCTTGGAAACCTGGAAGGCTTGATCACCCCTTCCCTGGTACCAGGCATGTATATCACTTTATTTAGGGACCCTGGGGACTTGAATTCCTTCGACTTCAATTCTTCAACTCGGGACTCGACATATACATGAAATTAGCCTACTATGGCTTTATCTTTGCTTTTATAGATGATGCAAACTCGCACTTCTATGACCTACGTGACCCATTTTAGTTCAAACGCCAGTCAGCTTCATCAGATGCTTGTTGAGTTTGATTCTATTATTGAGAACACTAGAATAGGTCATGCGATGCTTGCTTAAAGAGAAGTTTCGACTTAAGCACAATTAAATGACCAACATTTCTTTTCTACAACACATATAGAAAACCTCCTGTTTAAGGAGTCGATCGGTGTTGATCTTGTATCGTTAAAGAATGTTGTGACAGTCACGCGTACGGCCGGTGTCGGTAACCGGGTACCGGGGGTACCATGTTTCCCTGGTTCCGACTACGCCTCTCGAACAGCCCAAGTGCGACCTTGGAGGATTCCGGCAAGGAGATGCCGAGAACATTGCGAAAGAGTGCTCAGGTCCAGTTCCGGGAGGATGGAGTCATCCATTTGGTTCCCACCGCCCAACAAAGAAGGCAGTGCATTCAATGCACTAGAAGACAAGCATGCACCGCTGACAGGAGGCATCTTACTCCTGGGGGGCTCCCTCGGGGGTACTCAACGCATGCATGCTCCAATCGTCCCCGCGACGCCACGGGACCTTCTTGGAAGAACCTAGGACGCCACATGTCCACAAGCTTAAGATAACCTCCCTTAATTTAACTGTCAGTGGGACTGTGGCGAGCCCCTTGCTCTATAAAAGGGAGACACCAACCACATCAGAAGGGGAGGGTTGGATGGAGAGAAAAAGGACAGAAGAAAGGCAAGGAGGAGAAACGAAAAAAAGTAAGAGAAGAAGGAAGATCCATCCCAGTGAGAAGCCATCACTTCTATGCATCCACCTCTTGATGCATCCACACAAAGAAGGCCGCAGAGTTCGTCTCCAGAACCTCCCGGGAGATCTCTCCAGGATTCTTCCTTGGGGGTACGAGCAGCTTCATTAAGAGTAGAAGAGGCCTATAGTATTTTAGGTTATCTTCTCCTAGAAGATCACCTTGTACTGTGTTCTACTTCACCACAAGAAAGAAGATCAGCCATACAGTAGTAGGGCTTTTAGTCTCTGGACGACCCCGAACCTCGGTAAACCCCTGTATTTACTCGCATCAGCCCATTGTCGTTTCGACGACGCAACAACCTTCGTCTACATCAAGCAACCGGGAACCCAGCGTGTTCCCCGTCCCGCACGGTCTCCGGGCCGTGCCCTACCAGGAGCGGCCCTCACGAAAGGTGTTCTCGGGGGAGCGTCGTTGTTGTCCTCCCATGCTTCTGGCCCAACCACAGAGTGGCTCTAGAAGGAGGGCATGAGGAGTTTGACCCCCGACAGAGTGGCGCTACAAGGAGGGCAGGCGATCACGTCGGCCATAACATTTGTTCCTTGTGCAGGTTGTGGAGTTTATTCATATCTTCACCGAGTTGTATTGAGTACTACCGGTGCGGGTGTCATCGCGAGAGGTTGCTCATCGTGCCCGTCACGGTGGTTGTACGGTTCTTGCGCTCGGGGGATTCTCGGCGCTCTTTCGTGAGCGCTTCGTGAAGTTTCACCTCTCAGGTCCACAGAGATACCATCTCGGATGGTTTTCGTGTCGGATGTCTTTCCCCGACATGTTGTTGGACGCTTCTCTGTAGACGGTCTCGCGACCGCCTGAGAATGGGCTATCTCATTATTCCCACACGATTGTTCCGGATGGTTTGTCCTTCCTGGATGATAATTCTCGGAACACACCCTTTCACTCAAGGCGAAGAGCGCACGAGGCCTCACCCTCGCTTTGCCTTGGCAAGAGATTCGTGCCGGACCACGCCGTACAACGACGCTGGTCCTCCGTGAAATCAATCCCACTTGGACGACTGAATCCGCACAGCGCGGACAGTACTAGGCTGTCACTATCGGTCCGCCCGATAAAGCTCTTCTCCGAGTAGCCTGCGGAGGCTCCGTACCTGCCCAGGATAAGGTTCCAACGGTTGGTCCTTACCTCCCGGGATCCAGCCATCCCGGAGAGACCGGGCTAGAGTCCCCATCAAGGATTCGTGCGAACGGATGTACCAGTCTCCCGTAAAGACTCACCGGAAAGAACCGCACAACTCGGACCCTGAACCAAGGCACCAGCACAACACCTTTGAGGGATTGCTCTTCCGCGGACCTCTCGGTCCTCGAAGTTGTTTTTTCAATGAGGACAACCAGTGGAACTGAGTACTCACTGCTCCTATTGCCATCTGTGTTCTCATCAAAATGCGCCTGCCGCACACAATGGAGAATTCTTGCAATGCTCCTCTGATAAGCCGTGCAAGAGGTCAACGAAAAGTTACCGGAATCTGCTTGTCGGATGTTCTCTCTCTCGGAGGCTAACGACACGGAAAGGTATCCATGAGGTACGAAAAGGAACAAATTCCTAAAGAGTTACTGCATTCATTACTACTACCTCGTAGGGGATTCTACCGGAACCAAAGCATTGCTTGGGTCTTTCCGGGTCGATATTTACATCTTGTGCTAACCAGACGGAGTGGTTAAACCGCTACCATTGTCCACCTAGTGCTAAGTACAAAAGTGCATGGCAAAAATAAGAAGATTCCTACAGGAGTGAACCGCCGGATCCAAGCTGCGACCCTCGATCGAACCTTTCCGGCAGCATCCCGTCTCCTTAATGTTCGGCGGCTGGCTCAGCACCCATGAAGTCATGGACGACTCCCACGGCGCATTGCTCGCCCGGGTTCCCGCCGGCGACTTCCTCGCAGCATTTCTCCCGGGGGCCCCACGGCTGGAAGACCTTCAGCCAGAGAGTGTCCTGGCCATCGAAGCGGAAGAGGATGGCCTGGAACTGTTGGATGTTCCTCCAGCGAACGAATGCCGCCCTGCCTTGATCCAGGTACATGGCGATGTCGTCGCAAAAGGTTGTGGCCACCCAAGCGGAGCCGTGGGGGCATCCCTCCATCCGGAGGTAAAAGCCTTGTGGCCTGCGTCCCGCCATTGCCTGCGAGAATGGCTCCGGCAGCCAAAGCCAACCACACGTCGGGTCGGCCGCCGCCACGAAGAACTTGTGGGATGGCACCGCCGTGTGCGCCCTCATTAGGGTAGAAGTCGTCGCCCCGACGCGGCCACGACAAGGGCCGTGTCGGACGGTGGCTCAGCCTCAGCCCACGCCGCCGCCTCGGACTCCTAAGATCGCTTGGGCCACAGCGCCAAGAGTGTTGGGAGACGTCGGGGGCGCCATGGGAGATCGGAGCTAGAAGGAGACGGAGAAGAGGATGGAGAGGAAGAATAGGGTCCTCCGCTTCACGCCGGCTCACTTAAATACCCAGCGGACGCTCGCAGGGGAGTGATTTTCTACTCTACTGTAAGCACATTAAATAACCATGGGGTCAGCCGCTGCATTACCTCGAGTCTTGCCATCGTTTGCAGGGGCATCATCATCATCCGTCAAATCCGACTAGAGGCGCACCACATGATACACCCACATCTTCACCAACTACACATACTGGACCAGTTACTAGAGCACGTGCACGTCAACTAAATTATCAGGTACTTTCGTTTCTTGCGAATCCTTCTAATATTCATGAACATATGATGCTGCCTAAATTAGATACTTTTGTTTTGCTTATGAATGAAGGACCTAGCATGGACAAGAAGGACGGTCATTGGAGCGGGATCAAGCATGGAGAAGAAGGTGCGCGCGCGGGAAAGAACAATGGAGCTTCCAGTGGGGATTTTCGCACTTTGAAGCCACCATAAGGCATGCATGAAGGCTTGGACGAAATACACGAGATGCCACTTCATTATTTTCGTCCAAGAGCAATTATAGGTGCTGCGTCACCTTAATATTGGGCTGGGCCCATGTAATTTCGAAATACCACATTATAGGCTGTTTTTAGAGTCCGTATGTGTGGGGAAACCGAGTTAGGGTTGTTTTCGGACCCCACCTCCAAGGGGTCACGAAAATCCCCTCTGTTCCCCCATATATACAGCCCTTAGGGCATCGTTTAGACTTGGGTTTTAATTAGATATAAGTTAGCCATAGCCGCAACTTTGAGCTCTTCGTTTGTGTCATCCGACCAGGCCAAGACCTCATTGGAACCCCAACTTTCGTAATCATTCATCTTATATTCGCAATATCCAGATTGCAATTCTTAGTTCTTGCTTGTTCTTCGATTGCTTGCAGGAATTAGACCTTCGTGGTCAGGTTGATCGTGCATCCGCGGGATCAATAACCTCTCGGAGTTGGTTTAGCGATCGCTAAGGCGCAACGTCTTCGCATGTTCGTAGTCGGATCGTGAAAGTCGCCTCCACCATAATCGATCTCCACCATCTCATCGAAACATCGGGACACCTTCGCCTCTATCAAGTGGTATCAGATTTCCAGGTTGCTCGGTGAGATTTACCAGTTTTCGTAGTCTAGATTGGTTCTGTTCTTCATACCTACAGTCCACGAAAAAGCCAACAAAAAAATTAGGGTTAGATCATCACGTCCCAAAACAGTCCGAGCCTTTGTCCAGTTTTCTTTACAGTAGTTTGCATTGTTGAATTTGCGGTTGCATCGTTGTGTCGAGTTGCTGATCTTAGCGTCTAGTTACCTTAGAGTTTCGAGTTCTGATCACAGTTTGTCACGCCGCCGCCGCACAGTAGTACACCACCACGTTCCGCCAATCCGAGTCCAGATACACCACCACGTTCCGCCAAGCCGAGGCCATACACACCACCACAACCTACCGATCCGAGTTGAGTTCCATCACCTGTTCGGTTTGTGATCTCTCCGTAGCCAGATTAGTTTTGAGTTGATTAGAGTCGGATTTCACCAATCTTTTGTCGTACGTAGAAGGAGGTGATTTCCAAAAAAAAAAATTCAGAGTGTGCTTTCACCAATCTTTTGTCTGGCACGCTTTCCAGAGTAGTTTTTAGGCCAAAATTTTTAGGGGTAAAAAAATTTCGTGCCCATACGTTCCTTAGGTCCAGAAACTCATTTTGAGACGTTCGCCACCATAGTGCTTTTTTCGCACTTTTTCAGCCACCGCAGTCCCGCATCGCAAAAAAAAAAGAGCAAAAAAAAAAGAGAGAGAAAAAAAAAATTCAGTGTGCTTCTCAGTTGTTTACGTGCCGCGCCGTGCTTTCATTGGTGTTTTAGGCTCGCGTCTCTAGTACGGTCTAGCCTAGGATCAGCACAGTACCGACGTTGAGTGTTTATTCAGCTTTGCATCTCTGTTTTGATTACTGTTGAGATTTTCCTACCATACTTGTCAGCCTTCCTACAGCTCCACATATATTCTACATCGTGCGTTTGACACCTCCTGGCCATCGCTCCACCATATCTCTGAGAGTTTTGACCCGTTGGTTGTACATCACCACCTGCTGCTAGGTAAGAATCGGTAAGAACGAAAGAAAAGCTTGACGGATTTGTGCTTTCCACCATCCCACATCCCATTAGTAGAAGTAGGATCATATTCCTGTGTGTTTTCGATTTCTGCTAACCATGCCAGGATCACATGATGAAGTGGCGCGGGATGCACCCGATTGGGAGAACATGACAAACAAGGAGCTACATGATAAATTTGCACAAATGATGTCTGAACAGGTGAATGACATCGAGACCAGATTTACAGAGGCAATTGATGGCGTGGAAAAGATGATCGACACCAAGCTCGACGCCAAGTTTACTGAGTTGATCGCACGCCTACCTACACAGCCTGCTGCCGCTCCAGCACAGCCACAGCCACCGCCACTACCACGTGCACGACGGATTCTGTTTCCGAGAGGACAAGCTGCTGGTATTGGTGCTCCTCCTGCTGCTGCAGTACCTGCTGCTGCTGCTTCTGACGTCGGCCAGGACGACAACTACGAGGGTGATTACGAGGAGGAGGTGGAACAGGAAGCGGCCTATGAACAGCCAGTTGGACGTCCACGTCCCAACATTCGCCACGGTCGACACCAACCACCCCCTCAGGTACGCGATGATGAACATGTGCCTAAACTGAAATTAAATCTTAAGCCGTTTGAGGGTAGATATATTCCTGATGCTTATCTTACTTGGGAGTTAGAAACTGAACAACGCTTTACATGTTTACAATATCCTGAGAATAGACGTGTTACTGCTGCTGTTTGTGAATTCACGGGATTTGCATCTATTTGGTGGTCTGAACATTGTAGATTGCATGCTAATAATATTCCAACTACTTGGGCTGCTTTAAAAGATGCTATGCGTACTCGCTGGGTTCCTCCTTATTATCAACGTGAATTGTTACAAAAATTACAGCGTTTGAGACAAGGAAAAAATTCTGTAGAGGAATATTATCAAGAATTACAAACTGGATTGATTAGATGTGGCCTAGTAGAGGATAATGAAGCTATGCTTGCACGTTTTATGGGTGGTTTAAACAGGGAGATACAAACTATTCTAGAATACAAGGACTTTGCTACTATCACTCGTTTGTTTCATCTTGCTTGTAAAGCTGAACGTGAAGTGCAGGATCGACAGGCCGCTACGAGACCTAACTTTTCTGCAGGACGAAATACATCATGGACATCGCGTGGAGCTTCTACATCCACACGTCCTGCTGCACCACCATCTACTTCAGCCGCTCATTCTTACAGGGAGCCACCAAAACAGCCAGCGCCACCATTCAAGGGTGCACAAAGTGGTCCAGCGGCGAGTTCTTCTTCATCCATGGCTTCCACGGGGCAAACACGAGATCGTGATATTAAATGTCGCAGGTGCCAAGGTGGAGGTCACTTCGCAAAAGACTGTCCCTCCAAGCGTGTGATGACTATTACGGCGGATGGTGGGTATGAGTCAGCGAGTGACTATGATGAGGAGACTTTAGTTCTCATTGCTCATGAGGAACAGGGTGCCCATGATGATGCTCATGATATAGAGTATATGGCTCCTGATGATGCAGATAAATATGCTAGTTTGGTTGCTCAACGTGTGTTAAGTGTGCAGGTAACGAAGGCCGAGCAAAACCAGAGGCATAATTTGTTCCACACAAAGGGAGTGGTGAAAGAACGTTCGGTTCGCATCATCATTGACGGAGGGAGTTGCAACAACTTGGCTAGCATGGAGTTGGTGGAGAAGCTATCTCTCACCACAAGACCACACCCCCATCCGTACTATATTCAGTGGTTTAACAATAGTGGTAAGATTAAGGTAACGCGTTCTGTTCGTGTGCACTTTAGCATTGCTGCATATGCTGATTATGTTGATTGTGATGTGGTACCCATGCAAGCATGCTCTCTTTTACTTGGTAGACCATGGCAATTTGATAGGAATGTTGTACACCATGGTAGGACAAATCAGTTTACTCTGGTTCATCAGGATAAAAATATTGCTTTACTTCCTATGTCTCCTGAACAAATTGTGAAAGATGATCTTGCTAGAGCTAGTAAAGCTAAACAGGAGAAAAATAAGAGTGAAAATGAGATAGCAGCTAAAGAATTTGAGCAACAACATGAGACTAATAGCAAATCTTCTTCTGCTGTTTCTAATGAAATTAAATTGACTAGTCCAACTTTGCTTGCTACTAAGGTTGATATTTTAGATTTGGATGTTAGTCAATATGTGTGCTATGCTTTTGTGTGCAAAGAAGCTTTGTTTTCATTTGAGGAATTGCCTCCTTCTTTGCCTCCTGTTGTCACTGACCTTTTGCAGGAATTTATTGACGTCTTTCCACAAGACGTACCACCGGGATTACCACCTATTCGAGGGATTGAGCATCAGATTGACTTAATTCCCGGTGCTTCGCTGCCCAACCGTGCGCCATACCGTACCAATCCGGAGGAGACGAAGGAGATTCAGCGTCAAGTACAAGAGCTACTCGACAAAGGTTACATACGTGAATCCCTTAGTCCTTGTGTTGTTCCTGTTATATTAGTGCCAAAAAAGGATGGAACATGGCGTATGTGTGTTGATTGTCGAGCCATTAATAATATTACTATTCGTTATCGTCATCCTATTCCTCGGTTAGATGATATGCTTGATGAATTAAGTGGCTCTACCATGTTTTCCAAAGTTGATTTGCGTAGTGGATACCATCAAATTCGCATGAAATTAGGAGATGAATGGAAAACGGCTTTTAAAACTAAGTTTGGATTATATGAGTGGTTAGTCATGCCTTTTGGGTTAACTAATGCACCTAGCACTTTCATGAGATTAATGAACGAGGTTTTACGTGCTTTCATTGGACGATTTGTGGTAGTCTATTTTGATGATATACTGATTTATAGCAAATCTTTGGAGGAACATTTGGATCATTTACGTGCTGTCTTTATTGCTGTACGTAATGCACGTTTGTTTGGTAACCTTGGGAAGTGCACCTTTTGCACCGACCGAGTATCGTTTCTTGGCTATGTTGTTACTCCGCAGGGAATTGAAGTTGATAAAGCCAAGATCGAGGCGATTGAGAGTTGGCCGCAGCCCAAAACGGTCACACAAGTGAGGAGTTTTCTTGGACTCGCTGGATTCTATAGGCGTTTTGTGAGAGATTTCAGCACCATTGCTGCACCTCTCAATGAGCTTACACGCAAGGATGTGCCTTTTACTTGGGGTACCGCACAGGAAGAAGCCTTCGCGGTATTGAAAGATAAGTTAACACATGCTCCTTTGCTCCAACTTCCTGATTTTAATAAGACTTTTGAGCTTGAATGCGATGCTAGTGGGATTGGTTTGGGAGGTGTGTTATTACAAGATGCTAAACCTGTTGCATACTTTTCTGAAAAATTGAGTGGGCCTAGTCTGAACTATTCTACTTATGATAAGGAATTATATGCTCTTGTTCGAACATTAGAAACTTGGCAACATTATTTATGGCCCAAAGAATTTGTTATACATTCTGATCATGAATCTTTGAAACACATAAGAAGTCAAGCAAAACTTAATCGTAGACATGCTAAGTGGGTTGAATTTATTGAGACTTTCCCTTATGTCATTAAACACAAGAAGGGGAAAGATAATATTATTGCTGATGCTTTGTCTCGTCGTTATACTATGCTTTCACAACTTGACTTCAAGATATTCGGTTTAGAGACAATCAAAGATCAATATGTAAATGATGCAGAATTTAAAGATGTATTGCAGAATTGTAGAGAGGGTAGAACATGGAACAAGTTTGTCCTTAATTATGGGTTTGTGTTCCGTTCTAACAAGCTATGCATTCCAGCTAGCTCTATTCGTCTTTTGTTGTTGCAGGAGGCGCATGGAGGAGGATTAATGGGACACTTTGGCGTGAAGAAGACGGAGGACGTACTTGCTACACACTTCTTTTGGCCAAAGATGAGACGGGATGTTGAGCGTTTTGTTGCTCGCTGCACTACATGTCAAAAAGCTAAGTCACGACTCAATCCTCATGGTTTATACATGCCTTTACCTGTACCTAGTGTTCCGTGGGAGGACATATCCATGGACTTTGTTTTAGGCTTGCCTCGAACAAAGCAGGGGAGGGATAGCATATTTGTTGTCGTGGATAGATTTTCTAAGATGGCACATTTTATACCATGTCATAAAAGCGATGATGCTGCTAATGTTGCTGATTTATTCTTTCGTGAGATTATTCGCTTACATGGTGTGCCCAATACTATTGTCTCGGATCGTGATACTAAGTTTCTTAGCCATTTTTGGAGATGCTTATGGGCTAAGTTGGGGACTAAACTACTTTTTAGTACTACCTGTCATCCCCAAACTGATGGACAAACTGAAGTAGTCAATAGGACTTTGTCTACTATGCTTAGGGCTGTTTTAAAGAGTAACTTGAAAATGTGGGAAGAATGTTTACCTCATATTGAATTTGCTTATAATCGTTCATTTCATTCTACCACTAAAATGTGCCCTTTTGAGATTGTTTATGGTTTTCTACCTCGTGCGCCTATTGATTTGCTGCCTGTTCCATCTTCGGAGAAGGTTAATTTTGATGCTAAGCAACGTGCTGAATTGATATTAAAAATGCATGAGTTAACTAAAGAAAACATTGAGAAAATGAATGCTAGATACAAGCTTGCTGGTGATAAGGGTAGAAAGCATGTTGTGTTTGAACCAGGAGATCTTGTTTGGTTACATCTACGTAAAGATAGGTTTCCTGATTTGCGCAAGTCTAAGTTAATGGCACGAGCTGATGGTCCTTTTAAGGTTTTACAGAAAATTAATGATAATGCATATAAACTTGAGCTACCTGCAGATTTTGGGGTTAGTCCCACATTTAACATTGCAGATTTGAAACCTTATTTGGGAGAAGATAATGAGCTTCCGTCGAGGATGACTTCAATTCAAGAAGGGGAGGATGATGAGGACATCTCTACGAATGTTACACCCACATCTTCACCAACTACACATACTGGACCAGTTACTAGAGCACGTGCACGTCAACTAAATTATCAGGTACTTTCGTTTCTTGCGAATCCTTCTAATATTCATGAACATATGATGCTGCCTAAATTAGATACTTTTGTTTTGCTTATGAATGAAGGACCTAGCATGGACAAGAAGGACGGTCATTGGAGCGGGATCAAGCATGGAGAAGAAGGTGCGCGCGCGGGAAAGAACAATGGAGCTTCCAGTGGGGATTTTCGCACTTTGAAGCCACCATAAGGCATGCATGAAGGCTTGGACGAAATACACGAGATGCCACTTCATTATTTTCGTCCAAGAGCAATTATAGGTGCTGCGTCACCTTAATATTGGGCTGGGCCCATGTAATTTCGAAATACCACATTATAGGCTGTTTTTAGAGTCCGTATGTGTGGGGAAACCGAGTTAGGGTTGTTTTCGGACCCCACCTCCAAGGGGTCACGAAAATCCCCTCTGTTCCCCCATATATACAGCCCTTAGGGCATCGTTTAGACTTGGGTTTTAATTAGATATAAGTTAGCCATAGCCGCAACTTCGAGCTCTTCGTTTGTGTCATCCGACCAGGCCAAGACCTCATTGGAACCCCAACTTTCGTAATCATTCATCTTATATTCGCAATATCCAGATTGCAATTCTTAGTTCTTGCTTGTTCTTCGATTGCTTGCAGGAATTAGACCTTCGTGGTCAGGTTGATCGTGCATCCGCGGGATCAATAACCTCTCGGAGTTGGTTTAGCGATCGCTAAGGCGCAACGTCTTCGCACGTTCGTAGTCGGATCGTGAAAGTCGCCTCCACCATAATCGATCTCCACCATCTCATCGAAACATCGGGACACCTTCGCCTCTATCAACATGGCACCGCCTGCTCTGTCCTCGTGACATGACAACCAATGCATAGTCTACAATAACTTCTCGGACGACTTGACTTCGATTCCGGGAAGCCTCCATCAAAAGCCGAGCCCAGGGGCTACTGTCGGTAACCGGGTACCGGGGGTACTATGTTTCCCTGGTTTTGACTACGCCTCTCGAACAGCCCAAGTGCGACCTTGGAGGATTCCGGGAAGGAGATGCCGAGAACGTTGCGGAAGAGTGCTTAGGGCCAGTTCCGGGAGGATGGAGTCATCCAGTTGGTTCCCACCGCCCGGCAAAGAAGGCGGTGCATTCAATGCACTAGAAGACAAGAACGCACCGCTGACAGGGGGCAGCTTACACATGGCGGGCTCCCTCGAGGATACTCGGATCATGCATGCTCCAATCGTCCCCGCGACGCCACGGGACCTTCCTAGAAGAACCTAGGACGCCTCGTTTCCACAAGCTTAAGATAACCTCCCTTACTGTAACTGTCAGTGGGACTCCGGCGATCCCCTTGCTCTATAAAAGGGAGACGCCAACCACATCAGAAGGGGGTGGATGGATAGAAAAGGGGAAGGGGAAAGGAAAGGAGGAGAAACGATCAGAAGTAAGAGAATAAGGAAGATCCATCCCATTGAGAAGCCATCACCTCCATGCATCCACCTCTGGATGCATCCACAGAAAGAAGGCCGGGGAGTTCGTCCCCAGAACCTCCTAGGAGATCTCTCAAGGATTCCTCTCTGGGGGTACGAGAAGCTTCATCAAGTGTAGAAGAGGCGTATAAAGTAGTGTAGTGTAGTGTAGGGTATCTTCTCCTAGAAGATCACCTTGTATTGTGTTCTACTTCACCACAGGGAAAAAGATCAGACATGCATGAGTAGGGCTTTTAGTCTCCAGACGGCCCGAACCTGGGTAAACCCCTGTGTTTACTCGCATCAGCCCATTCCCGTTTCGACACCGCATCAACCTTCGTCTACATCAAGCAACTGGGAACCCAGCGTGTTCCCTGTCCCGCACGGTCTCTGGGTCGTGCCCTCCCGGGAGTGGCCCTCCCTGAAGGTGTTCTCGGGGCAGCGTCGCCGCTGTCGTTCCCTGGTTTTGGCCCAACGACAGAGTGGCGCTAGAAGGAGGTCCTGAGGAATTTGACCTCGACAACCGGCTTCTATATGAGTTCTTACATTTTTTTATACATAAGCATTATTTTCATTCTTTTTGCATGTTTACTTTTCTCAACATACACAAACATATCAGTTATTTCGTCCGTCAAAATATCGACTTTCATGAACATTACTAAATGAACTAAAAGTCGATACTTGGGGGCTACAGGTTGACTCTACACCCCGATTTCAAAATAAATTGATCATACCAAATCATAAGGGCTACACCTCGATTTCAAAAAAAACATGTTGATTTTATTATGATCCGGCATGACACGTAGTTAATCATCCCAATTCATGGGGGCTACACATGGTCAACATACTGACTCCTGAAATAATTGTTCTAAAGTCAGTACAAGTCGGTTATGCAAAAACCGGTTGATTAAAGCATTAGAAGAATAAAGAGAAGCTTTACTGAAGTCACATATTCCTTTTATTAATATGTCTTCATAAGACAAAACATTACAGGCATGACCAGCACTCAAAATAAAAACTATTGTAAAGCATCATGGCAGAATTTCTTCAACTTCATCATTAGTGTCGAAAACACCATTATTGTCAGTCGATGCACCTTCTCCATTATAAAACTCACTATTACTTCTACACACAGCACTCCATGCGATTCCCATCAGAATCAAAGCATCTTTCCCACAAGGTTTCGTCTCCGTCGGACCTAAAGACGATGCTATGTCGCTTTTTAAGACTACAGGAACGGATAAAAGTCTTCCAACTTTTCTCCAAGAACATGGAGCCATTATTAGAGAAGCTTGCGGTCACCCAGATTGGCCTGTGAGGGCAACCATCTGATCGAAGCCACAACGCGGGGGGCTTGGAGCAAAGGAGCTGGGAAGACGAACCCATTGACGTGGCTTTGAGCGGAGCACTATGAGGAACTCATGGCTAAACGCCCCCTCATGAACAGCACCACCGGAGGAAGAGGAAGATAACCTCTCGCGAGATCCACGACCTTGCGCACCACATCCATCTCTACCTCCTCGGCCTCGGCCATGACCTCGACCGCGACCACGTCCATGGGAAGTTGTATTGCCTTGATCGATGGGGTCCAACTCATTGTTGTCTACGGGATCACGGTTGCGGAACTTGGGGGCCATGAGCGAGCAAGCTTAGGAGAAGAAGAAGAGGGGGAGTGTGTATTTTTCTCACCACACATTTGGTTATATATATATATGAGCTATTCTGTTACCAGTAGCATAATATTATTCTGTTACAAAGTTAGAAATGACAGAAGCACGGGTTTGAACTGACACGTGCATTAGGTCGGTACTGTTCACCGCTCTAGTTCAAAAACCAATCTATGAATGTTTTTTCATCGGAACGGGGCGTGTAATATACCGTTGAAAAGCCCTGGAAAGCACCATTCCCGTTAATATACAACTTTTTTTGCAAAATCCTCACGGTTTTTGAGCAGTTTTCAAAATACGTTTTTTTAATTCAAAAACGCGAATCGTATTTTTGACGTAGTTTTTAAACGGTTTGTTGAAATCGAGCAAATGAGATGGCATTGGAAAGATTATGAAATTCCGCAACTTTTACATATAGAAAGTTTTTTCTAATTTATACGGTTTAAAAGTAATTTGAAAATGGCAAAATTCTTTGTGGATCGTATTTTCCCCTTTTTCGCAAACCGTTTATAGGATTGACGCAAATGATATGGCGTTGGGAGGCTATGGAAAATGCGAAACTTTTTTGTATAGAAAGTTTTTTCTAATTATGTGGTTTTAAAACAAATTCGAATACGGTCAAATCTAGTTTTGAATACGAAGTTTTTTACAAGTTTGTCGGAATGGGACAAATAATATACCGTTGGAAAGAGGGCGAAAAATGTGACACCATTCATGTTGAAAGTTTTCTCAAATTCTCAAAGGTTTAAGAGTAGTTTAGAACACAAGAAAACAAATTTTGTTATGTTTCCGTCTGAAAAACAGAGTGTGTGAATTGAGTGATCTACGGGTTTGAACTGATGAGTTTAACAGTCTGAACTTTACTCTGTTTTTTTTGGTACTATTTTAGTTGCAACTTTTCAACCGTTTCTCGGAATTAAGTAAATAATATATCGCTGAAATCCTATTGAAAAGAGCGTAATTTTGATGTTGAAATTTTTATGAAATTCAATACATTTTAAGAATGTTTTTGAATGTGATAAAATTCGTATCGAACAAAGTGTGTATCATAGTCGTACTGATGGTGCATTCATGTTTGAATTAATTGTCCCATTTGCGTTAGCTCGGGTGCAAGTGTGGGGCCTGTGACGAGCTTCAGTGAGTTAAACTTTTTTGGTTTAGTCTTAGTTTGAACTTATTGTACCCATGAGCGTTAGGTCTTACCTGTACTAGCGAATCATTCGTGCCTGTATTGATTTCCCCTATACAAGTTAGGTGTTAGATTTACTGACGGCACAGACATGCTTATTGTAACCTCCCAAAATTCTCCGAATTTTGGAACGTTAATAAATTAAATAGATAATGATTGTTTTCTTGATGTGTTTGATATTCTCTGGGAGTTAAAACTTTTGGAGTTTGTTGAATATTAAAATGAGAGGGAATAAAATGACTTTCCCTAATATTCACCGTTGGTGTTTTGGAATTTATTATTTAAAAACAAACCAACAAAATAAAATGAGAGAAGGTAATATGACTCCTTCAACATTTTTGAAGTTTGGAAAAGGTTTTAAATCTTTATTGGAATTCTTCTAAAATATTTTTAAACATTTTTCAACACATGGCAGTTCGCTGGAGAGGATATAAAAGGACTTATCCCCATTTTTAATTTGTTGGAAAATAGTTTAAAAGATTTATGGGAGACTTTTTAATTTTACTTTGGAGTTATAAATATTTTCTAAAATTATTTTTGGAATTTATTTATGCTCTGGAAAAGTTTTTAAATCAATTTTCGGAGTTTTCGGTATTTTTAAAATGCCAGAAAAGTATTTAAAAATATTTAAAAATAAGTTGCAAAGTTTTTATTTTATTTTATTATTTTGGTCAAGCCAAAATTTCAATTTTATTATTTTAAAAATATTGGCGAAGACGGAATTTTAAAATAAATTTCCGTGATTTTTCTAATATTGTTTTGGGCCTAATGGGCCTGGTCTGTTTTTTTTTCCAGCAGACCGAATTTGTTTTTATTTCGGATTAAAAAAAAGAGGGATTAGAGGCTGGCTATAAATAGCCCCGATTAGGTTAAGTTTATTTTCGTCAGCGTTTATTAGGGTTAGCTAATCTAATCCGCGGGACCCGCCGCCGCCGACGTCATCGCCGGAGCTTCGCCGGAATTTTCGCCGGAGCATCGCCGGAGTGCGTTTTTCGCGTTTTTTCGAGGTATTGTGTGCGGATCGTCGGAGTTTTTGCGCCTAGCCGTACCGCCGGAGTGCCCCGCCGCCCTTGCGCCCGCGCGCCGCGCCACGGCCGCCGCCCCCCCCGCGCCCAGCTGCGCGCCCTGGCCGCCGGCCGCCCGCTCGCCGGCCTCGCCCCTGGCCGGAGCTGCCATGGCCGGCCTCCTCCATGGCCATGGCCCATGGCCTCTGTCCAGCCGCTGCGGGGTAGAAGACGAGCCTGCGAAAAAAAAATTAGATTAGAAACGGTTCGCGAAAAAACAAATTCTCTCAGATCTGGATCCAAACCGACAGGGACCCGATCGCGTTTTTTTGCAAATTTTTTATTTATGTATCGGTCCTTTTTACAGTAGAACCCCCCCCCCCCCCGGTACCCCCGTTTTTTACCCGAAACCGTTTTCGCGAGTACTTTTTAACCGTAACTCGGAATTGGGCGATTCCAGTTGCGTTGCGACCGTGTAGAAATTCTCTAGCCAGTAGACCTAGTGTTACAGAAGTTTGAAGTATTTAAATTTGGATCCCAAGCTGATCCAAATTTGGACTTCCGGCAGCCGTAACTTTTTACCGGTGCACCCGTTTGCGCCGTTTCTTTTTGCGTTAGATCACTCGTGTCATGTACCTTCTGTTTGTATCATGTGTGCACAAAATTTCACAAGTTTATTGATCTGTTTAAATTCAAATTCAGTTCAATGTTGCATTTGCTATGACCTGCGTTGTAGTATTCCGTTTCACATGATCCTTTTTGCATATTGGATCATATGAGACATCTTATCGGCAATATCGACATACTATTCATATTGCCATGATCTTTACTTTGATTTCATAATGCCTTGATCATACTTTTGTATCGACAACTCTTTATCCGTTGACTCTCTCGAGTTCATGTTCCTCCGATCACCTTCAAGCACATCCACACCTTTGCACTTCACAGCTTGTGTTTTATTGCTAAAACCTTTGTGATTGTTTTGTTGATCTTATGTGTTGCCTTTGTGGTGTGATTGCTTATTGAGTTCTTTCGTTGACGATAGATTGCTCGGAGTGTGACGAGTAGAGTTGACTGGAACGTGAGAGCGAAGATCTTCATCGAATGTATAAGGCAAGTGATACTTTGACCATACTCATACCTATATTTTCTATATGCATTATGTAGGAAATATCACTCTATTGCATGATAGGTAGTTTACTTTACTGTTGCTGCAAACCAGTTAGGATAGCCATATGTCTTGACTTGTCTACCGTAGATCAACCTAGCCGTGTTGTTACTTTATTGCTATGCTTTGTAGACGTGGTTTGGGTTATGAAATTCATGGAGTGCACGTGAGATGTTTAATAACTTGTGTAGCAACTGTTTAATAAATAGAAATCACTTCTAGGCGGGCGGGTTGCATCCCGGTAGTTGTGGCTCGGTTGAGGACAATGTCGGGGTTAAATGCACCCAATGGTTTGTTTGGTGGTGAACCGGGTGCGTCATGGTGTCTACCCTCTCACGCAGTGGGCGCCGTCCAGGCTCAAAAAGATCAGACATGCAATATTACTAGTAGCTTCCGTGTACATCCACTGGCTATATGGGCTCTGGCTTAGATGAGTAAGTTGTGGGGAACCTGGCCCTGGTAGCTAGCTGATGTAGAATTGTGTTAGGTGTACCGGCTACCAAAGGGTGGAGGCAACCTCTTCGAAAAGTCTTTGTCTCAATCTTCGGGTTGAGTCCAGTGGGGAACGTGTACAAACCTCTGCAGAGCGTATAAACTGATCATGATTAGCCGTGTCCACGGTTACGGACGAACTTTGAGCAACTAGTCAGTACTGTTGATGAATGATCTTGACAGATGAACACTTAATAATAATTTGGTTGGGACAAGAGTAGCATGGGTTGCTGTGTGTTTCAGGTAGAATTCAACTTAAAATTTTGACTAGTTTAGTTCAGGAGAAAATTGGCTTTCTGCAAAACAAAACCATAAGCCTTTCCTTTGACTTACCTTGCATGTAGTTGTAGGTCCTTTATATAACCTTTTTCGTGTCACTTGCCGTACAAATCAGATGTACTGACCCGTTGTCGGGCTGTAACCTTCGGTGTTGCAGGTTTTTCAGACGATCAGTAAGGTGCGTTTAGGGGTTGCGAGTCTACACTCAGCATGTTCGCATGTGGCTGTTGATGGGACTCCACGTTATTTGCTTTTGCTTTCGCTATATTTATATTGAATAAGCTAGCCTTGAGCTATGCAACTTGTTATTTATTTACTCTGGATCATACGTTGTAAAAATGATGCACTTGTACTTTGATATACATCTATTATACTGTGTGTGCCCGCGAGTTCGATCCAGGGACTGGCACTTGAGCACAGAGACTTCAATTCGGTGTGAATTGGGTCGTTTCAGATGGTATCAGAGCAGTGTGTTGACTGTAGGTTCGTGACCCTAGAAAATGGATAGAAAAGCCATAGGAACAAAAATATTTTATCACTCTTTGATTACTTGCTCTCTTACTAGTATTTCTCATCTATTATTCGTCTTCTAAAACTTCTCATCTTATTTTACTATGAATACCCCTTGATTGCTTATACCTTGGAAGACATCATCAACCTCGGGGATCAATTGGAGTTAGCATTGTCGGAACTAGGAGGAATAACCTACAGTGATCAATTAGTTTGACACTGTGAGAGGAACCTTTAAGATCAGCTTAGCTGAGAAGGATGAAGCTTAGAATCAGACCACCACCTTTTAGATGAAGTTAGATGAACGAATTTCGAGTAGTATGATGAGATCGTATGTCTTGCACATATGACCTTACCCTAGGAGTTGTTTGTGTGCTTTGACTGTTGTGACTGTATTGTTTTTTGTTATGTGTGGCCGTCGAACGTAGAAGTTTTTGCCGCTTTCTTGTTTGAGTGCATATGCTTGGTGTTACCTTAGTTTGTTTTCTTGTCGGTGTTATAGTTTTGCCCTAACCTTTGTCGTATGGGCTTAATAGATGGAGTATGAAGTAGGACTCGCCTTTTCTGGGGCGATGTCGAGACTGAAGGTGGAGCAATGGATTCGTAGTATGGAGGAGATTTTGGAGCGTAAGAAGGTTGGAAGTGAGGACATGGTCCCCTATGCTGTTGAATACTTTGTAGAAGAGGCTGCTACTTGGTGGAGAATGCACCAAGCGATTGACGAATCACGAAGGAAGATTACTTGGAAGGAATTCACTAAGATTTTGTTGGGATCTCGCCTCGTCACCCCGATGCAAAGGACGGTAACCCGTAAGAGGCCTCGTGCCTGCAAAATTTGCGGAGAAGTAGGACACTCCTATGAAGGACACCAAGATGGATGTCCCCATTGTGAGGAAATCCACTCGGGTGAAGAATGCCCCACTGCACAAGTCACATGTTTTACGTGTGAAGGAACTGATCATTACCCCGCTCAGTGTCAATTTTTCATCATGACACAACAAGTGGTTCAACATCAAAAGGAAGAAATGAAGAAAGCTATCCAAGAATTGAAGGAAGCACCCGTGAAGAAGAAAGAGAAGGACATTAGCCACATTCAGTGTTACCGGTGCAGAAATATGGGACATTACGCCAACACGTGTCCAGAATTAAAGGAAGCACTCATGATGAAGAAGATAAAGGACCTTAGCCAAATTGAGTTCTATCGGTGCAGGAACATGGGACACTACAGCGATATGTGTCCAGAATTGAAGGGGAAGGAGAATTTGTGAACGTGGAAGCAAGGATGCGGACTTGAAGAAGCTTATGATTGGCTTTTGGAGGATAGAATTTTCGTGGTGTGCACTAAGTGCACGATGCTACCTTTTTATGTTAGTTGGAGATGTGCATCGATTCATGTTTTGCTATTGATTAATTAGATGTTTTATGTCATGACTGTTTTGTTAAGTTTTGTCTTGTGCCCTGTGACCCTGTTATGTCTTGTTTTGATTGATGTTGTGTGTGGCCCTTTGTGTTTCTTCTATGCGAGTAGAATAAGTTTACGTTTCATTAGACCCTCATCTATTTAGTATGCTTCAAGACTAAAGAAGACACAACAACAAGAAGAATAACTTGACGAATGACTCAACGACATGAAGATTGTTTCAACATTTTAAAACTGAAGCTACCGTCATTGAAGACTTGAAGACCTGGAAGATTCAAGTTTCTATCGTTAGATCGTTATGTGAGCTGTCATTTCTTGTTTTGTCGACAGCTACACATCAAAACTTATGTTTCAAAACTAGTGTGATGTTTGTATGGGTATCTCTACCTATCTCTCTCTACCTCGCTATCTACATTCTGTTCCCTCTCACCTCAAACCCTACACTGAAGAAGCTGCTACAATGGCTACAAATGTCAAAGCTGGAAATAAAGATGGATGCAATTTAATGTTGAGTTCAAGGATAACCCACAGGTCCCAGGATTTTACAACAAGCAAGCACAATCTTGCTGAAGGAAGAACCCCGGAGGAAGTTGGAGTCCATCAGTGCACGTTTTATAGCAGTTTGCGAAAACCTGAGAGTTGTGAGGAAACGATAGATCTTTTGTTTGGCTTGCAGAACCATGGATTTATCTGGACCCAGTTCAAGATAAGGAGGACTTCTGCAATGCTTGCGAGAATGACCGAGGGTTAGATTGCGAAATTCACTAAACCATATACAAGGTAATGATTTGGGTGCGTAATGGATTGGCCCCCATGACGACTACTCTTATTATTCGCTCTTGCTATGCGGGATAGTAAATCTTGAGTGACTTACCTATAGCAGAGAGACGACGATGTTAAGCCTGAACCATAGAATGGTACGATGTGTGACCCCTGTAGGAGATTTCCGTTTGTGTTATACGGTGAGTATAGACCAAGACCATTTGCTGCAGGTATCCCGCAATAATATTCGTGATGACCACCAAGAGAGAAATCGATAGTTGCTTAGTAGTGGCGTTTGAGCTGTCAGCCATGAAGTCTCAGTACTTGGAAGACCACTCTCTTGCTAAGGAATGGAAACCGCAAAGGAGGAATTCGTGAAACCTCAAGGACCGCAGGTGAAACCTGTACGAGGAATGTCATCGACGGATTAAGATACTGGAAGCCCACACTTGTGATGAAGAATTCAATGCCCCAACGGAGTATGAAGATTATGTGTGAGGAGCTCGCTGAGGGAGCAAGCTTTGAGGATAGCTTTTGAAGACCAAGTCGCATTTCTTTTAAGGGTGGTAGCACCCTGGACCATCAGTGGATCGACAGACTGTCATGAAGACCCGAACCCTAACCTTTCTTTCTAGCCTTCTCGAATCTCGAGGACGAGATTCCTTTTAAGGGTGGTAGTGTGTAACATCCCAAAATTCTCCGAATTTTGGAACGTTAATAAATTAAATAGATAATGATTGTTTGCTTGATGTGTTTGATATTCTCTGGGAGTTAAAACTTTTGGAGTTTGTTGAATATTAAAATGAGAGGGAATAAAATGACTTTCCCTAATATTCACCGTTGGTGTTTTGGAATTTATTATTTAAAAACAAACCAACAAAATAAAATGAGAGAAGGTAATATGACTCCTTCAACATTTTTGAAGTTTGGAAAAGGTTTTAAATCTTTATTGGAATTCTTCTAAAATATTTTTAAACATTTTTCAACACATGGCAGTTCGCTAGAGAGGATATAAAAGGACTTATCCCCATTTTTAATTTGTTGGAAAATAGTTTAAAAGATTTATGGGAGACTTTTTAATTTTACTTTGGAGTTATAAATATTTTCTAAAATTATTTTTGGAATTTATTTATGCTCTGGAAAAGTTTTTAAATCAATTTTCGGAGTTTTCGGTATTTTTAAAATGCCAGAAAAGTATTTAAAAATATTTAAAAATAAGTTGCAAAGTTTTTATTTTATTTTATTATTTTGGTCAAGCCAAAATTTCAATTTTATTATTTTAAAAATATTGGCGAAGACGGAATTTTAAAATAAATTTCCGTGATTTTTCTAATATTGTTTTGGGCCTAATGGGCCTGGTCTGGTTTTTTTTTCCAGCAGACCGAATTTGTTTTTATTTCGGATTAAAAAAAAAGAGGGATTAGAGGCTGGCTATAAATAGCCCCGATTAGGGTTAAGTTTATTTTCGTCAGCGTTTATTAGGGTTAGCTAATCTAATCCGCGGGACCCGCCGCCGCCGATGTCATCGCCGGAGCTTCGCCGGAATTTTCGCCGGAGCATCGCCGGAGTGCGTTTTTCGCGTTTTTTCGAGGTATTGTGTGCGGATCGTCGGAGTTTTTGCGCCTAGCCGTACCGCCGGAGTGCCCCGCCGCCCCTGCGCCCGCGCCACCCCGGCCGCGCCGCCGCGCCACCCCGGACGCGCCGCCGCCGCCCCGCTGGCCGAGCCGCCATGGCCGGTGGGCCGAGCTGCGCCCGCGCGCCGCGCCACGGCCGCCGCCCCCCCGCGCCCGGCTGCGCGCCCTGGCCGCCGGCCGCCCGCTCGCCGGCCTCGCCCCTGGCCGGAGCTGCCATGGCCGACTCCATGGCCATGGCCCGTGGCCTCTGTCCAGCCGCTGCGGGGTAGAAGACGAGCCTGCGAAAAAAAAATTAGATTAGAAAACGGTTCGCGAAAAAAAAAATCTCTCAGATCTGGATCCAAACCGCCAGGGACCCGATCGCGTTTTTTGCAAAAAATTTATTTATGTATCGGTCCTTTTTACAGTAGAACCCCCCCCCCCCGGTACCCCCGTTTTTCACCCGAAACCGTTTTCGCGAGTACTTTTTAACCGTAACTCGGAATTGGGCGATTCCAGTTGCGTTGCGACCGTGTAGAAATTCTCTAGCTAGTAGACCTAGTGTTACAGAAGTTTGAAGTATTTAAATTTGGATCCCAAGCTGATCCAAATTTGGACTTCCGGCAGCCGTAACTTTTTACCGGTGCACCCGTTTGCGCCGTTTCTTTTTGCGTTAGATCACTCGTGTCATGTACCTTCTGTTTGTATCATGTGTGCACAAAATTTCACAAGTTTATTGATCTGTTTAAATTCAAATTCAGTTCAATGTTGCATTTGCTATGACCTGCGTTGTAGTATTCCGTTTCACGTGATCCTTTTTGCATATTGGATCATATGAGACATCTTATCGGCAATATCGACATACTATTCATATTGCCATGATCTTTACTTTGATTTCATAATGCCTTGATCATACTTTTGTATCGACAACTCTTTATCCGTTGACTCTCTCGAGTTCATGTTCCTCCGATCACCTTCGAGCACATCCACACCTTTGCACTTCACAGCTTGTGTTTTATTGCTAAAACCTTTGTGATTGTTTTGTTGATCTTATGTGTTGCCTTTGTGGTGTGATTGCTTATTGAGTTCTTTCGTTGACGATAGATTGCTCGGAGTGTGACGAGTAGAGTTGACTGGAACGTGAGAGCGAAGATCTTCATCGAATGTATAAGGCAAGTGATACTTTGACCATACTCATACCTATATTTTCTATATGCATTATGTAGGAAATATCACTCTATTGCATGATAGGTAGTTTACTTTACTGTTGCTGCAAACCAGTTAGGATAGCCATATGTCTTGACTTGTCTACCGTAGATCAACCTAGCCGTGTTGTTACTTTATTGCTATGCTTTGTAGACGTGGTTTGGGTTGTGAAATTCATGGAGTGCACGTGAGATGTTTAATAACTTGTGTAGCAACTGTTTAATAAATAGAAATCACTTCTAGGCGGGCGGGTTGCATCCCGGTAGTTGTGGCTCGGTTGAGGACAATGCCGGGGTTAAATGCACCCAATGGTTTGTTTGGTGGTGAACCGGGTGCGCCATGGTGTCTACCCTCTCATGCAGTGGGCGCCGTCCAGGCTCAAAAAGATCAGACATGCAATATTACTAGTAGCTTCCGTGTACATCCACTGGCTATATGGGCTCTGGCTTAGATGAGTAAGTTGTGGGGAACCTGGCCCTGGTAGCTAGCTGATGTAGAATTGTGTTAGGTGTACCGGCTACCAAAGGGTGGAGGCAACCTCTTCGAAAAGTCTTTGTCTCAATCTTTGGGTTGAGTCCAGTGGGGAACGTGTACAAACCTCTGCAGAGCGTATAAACTGATCATGATTAGCCGTGTCCACGGTTACGGACGAACTTTGAGCAACTAGTCAGTACTGTTGATGAATGATCTTGACAGATGAACACTTAATAATAATTTGGTTGGGACAAGAGTAGCATGGGTTGCTGTGTGTTTCAGGTAGAATTCAACTTAAAATTTTGACTAGTTTAGTTCAGGAGAAAATTGGCTTTCTGCAAAACAAAACCATAAGCCTTTCCTTTGACTTACCTTGCATGTAGTTGTAGGTCCTTTATATAACCTTTTTCGTGTCACTTGCCATACAAATCAGATGTACTGACCTGTTGTCGGGCTGTAACCTTCGGTGTTGCAGGTTTTTCAGACGACCAGTAAGGTGCGTTTAGGGGTTGCGAGTCTACACTCAGCATGTTCGCATGTGGCTGTTGATGGGACTCCACGTTATTTGCTTTTGCTTCCGCTATATTTATATTGAATAAGCTAGCCTTGAGCTATGCAACTTGTTATTTATTTACTCTGGATCATACGTTGTAAAAATGATGCACTTGTACTTTGATATACATCTATTATACTGTGTGTGCCAGCGAGTTCGATCCAGGGACTGGCACTTGAGCACAGAGACTTCAATTCGGTGTGAATTGGGTCGTTTCACTTATACTGATTGCATGGTATTTTCTAAATATATTTTTTATGGATAAGCAGAAGTGAACTAGTCGTACTGACGGTGCAGCAGAGTTTGATCGGATTGTCCCATCCACGTTAGGTCATAGTCGTACCGAAGGCGCAACTATGCTCGTATTAACGGTGCAGCCGTGTCTAAACTGATTGCCCAAGGCGCAACATTTTTTTTGTCTCTCTCCATCTAATAAGATGCTCAAATTAATTTGAGTTGCAGCAAGGGGCAGCTAGAACAGAGCACAAACACGCAAGAACTAGCACTCAACTCGCCATGACATTTTAACACACATATAGAGTGCACAGGCAAGAACAGATGCTACAACAGCACTAGTACTAGGACACTAGTATGCAACAGGAAGAAGGAATTAGTTACACTTGTTCTGCATATCTTTAGGATAAAGAAAAAAAGAGCAAAAAATTCTTTGGAGTCTCGAGTTAGATACTGCTGACCGCCCGCGGGCGTCCACAACGGTTGTCTTGTTGCCGACCACACAGCTAGCAACATGCCACCGCTGCGTCCACAACCGCAGGTCGATGGTGCATGCTGTCTGCCAACGCTCTCCTGCTGGAGGTGAGGAGCGGCTCGGCCGACGGCGTATCAAGGAGAGATGGCGGTGGCGCGGGGTAGCAACCAGTCATGGCACTGGATGACTCAGCCTCCATCAAACGTTGCTCCGGCGTCGCTGGATAATTTGTCATTGTCTGTCGGCGGCAAAATCCTTGAACTTGGTGTACACCAGCAGCATAACTTACTGGTTATCCGCCATCTAAAATGTAGAACACACGAAAAGTTCTCAAGTAATTGAACTAAGACGATTAAACTAGTTGAACTGAGACAATAAACTGATTGGGTCAGCAAGCTTGACAAGATAACACTAGATGAGATCAACTTCAAGTACCTGCAAAATGTTAACACTAGATGGGCCAGCAAGCTTGAATATTGTGCTTCATTGCAATGATAATTTTAGATCAACGACTTGATGTTGCTCAACATTTCAATAATATTGAGAAGATAATGTAATAACAACAACATTTTGTGAAAGAGGTATTGAACACCAAAGTCAGGAGTTGCAGAAAATGTATGCTACTGCCTACTGCTACAGAAAGTTTCAACTGGACTGAAATTAAAATAATAATTGAACTGAACTAAAATAAGGGATCGAGCCGAACTAAAATGAGAACTGAACTGAAACCGAACTAAAATAAGAACTGAACTAACAATAAGAACCTAAATTCAACTTCTTAATGAGTACAACTCCATACTTAAAAGTGAAACTACCTATATGACCACCAAGATGATTAGGATCTTAATAAAAGAATGTCTGAAAAGAGGAAACAAGAATGGCATTCACCCATCTTTATAGATGCCATAACAATCCAGAAGTAAATCCATCTTTTATTTTTAGTAGTAGAGGTCCTGTAGACATGTATGATTAGCTACACAGGCAGGTTGGCATAAGGAATTAGATTTATTAAGGACACTACCTGCTAGCTTATAAATCGGCCGATTTAACAAGTTCACAATCAAGCCCATCTCTAAAATACAGTAAGTACCTATTCTGAAGCTTGCACTATTGTAGCGTTGCATTTGCATGCAAGTATCTTGTTTGCATGTTTGTCCTAATAAAGTGCGGAATTTAGAAAATTAATTGAATAAACACTACTTTCAAATCCATGATAAGGAACTGTAGGTTTGATTTTCACTCGAGAGTAGTAGATGTACTGTATGTGCGACAACATCTTTTAGATCATCAAATATAAGTCATATTCAGGTTCATGTCATTGTACATAACAGATTGTAACATGTACCAGCCCATTAGTATAACTAGACAACATATATATTGCTTTGTGCATTACAATTTGATAGAAAGGAGCAGATCTAACACGTACAGTACATAGCAGACAAATGGTTGCCAACTGAATAAGTTTACATGCATATCTTTGAAATATAATAAGCACCTTACTTTTGATAGCAAGGAACAGACCTGTTATTGTGGATTGGATTTTGGTTACATGTTTTGGCGTGTGAAGTGTACAACAAAGAAAAGACTAAGTTGACCCATGCCAAGCCTAAAAAGAAGACCCTGTTGTACACTTTATAAATTTTCAAGTAAATAGTTGACCTTCATATTCAAGTTCCAGGAGAAGATGAACTTATGAGGATTGTGATTTTGATCTTATTGTTTTTGAACGCACGAGCACCCGTCGGTTCCAGCGGTTCACGCCCACAAGATCTGGCCGCGGCGGTTGGGGCCTCATCTTCTCTATTTCTTATTACAGTGCATGAACTGAAAAACATACAAAAGATGAACTTGTGCAAATTGGACTTATTTTTGTTTAGACTTACCGGTTTCTCGACTTTGAACTTACCTGGGAAGCAACACACCAACCTCACCTGAGGTGCAGCACCCGGCATGATTGAACGACCAGAGATGGCACCGACGACCATTGAACTAAGAATATTGACTATTCTTGGCTGAGTTATTATAGTTGAACTAAGATGATTTAATGAGTTGAACTGAGACAGTCAACCAATTGATTGCAAAAAAGAGGCTAGATAAATTTCTTTTCATGGAAGGATTAATTAATATTGACTATTCTTGGCAGAGTCATTATAGGTGAACTGAGACAAATTAACCACTTGAACCGCGACAGTCAACTCATTTGATTGCAAAAAAAAGTGTCTAAATCAACTGTTCTTGGCAGTCATTATAGTTGAACCGAGACAATTTAACTAGTTGAACTGAGTGAATCAAGTGACTGATTGCAAAAAATATTTTAAATCAATTTTCTTGTGGAGGAACAATTAACTAGTATTGATTGTTCTAAGCATAGCAAATATAGTAGAACTTAGATGATCTAACTAGTTGAACCGAAAGCAATGAAACATAAATAACATACTCAAACATTTTAATTCACTTTTGGTTCTTATTAATTGTCAACATTTTATTTGTGTTGGGCCCTGACTTCAGCGCGAGGTAGTTTATTATTGGAAGCTGAAAAAAGAAAAATCTTCTGTTTATTATTAGAAGTTGATCATCTTCTATAACTAGGAAGTTTTGTGTATATATTACTGTAATATTAAACCTACCGTATACTCACCAAAACAAATTATTGCCAGTGTTATTTTCCATGTCAGGACACATAATACCAATCTAGTGTTATTTTCCAACAGTGAAACATCATCCATCATAACCGTGAACCGGCCTGCATTTTCTCCAGTCATTTATGCTTCCACCACTTTCTGAATGCCACTGTAAGCTAGCAGCAATGGACTTGCTCGTGTCCCACCTTAGTCAAAAAGCATACAAATCAGGTCACATGTTAACTTTAATGCAGAATTTGGAGAAACTAGGTATTCAAAGATTGCTTGCCTGGGACTGCCTGCAAGTCAAAGAAATGAAGCCTCTCATTCTTCCTATGCACGGATAAGTTACAACCCTAGAGATTTTCAGCAGAAAAAAATTACGAGCGGCACTTAGCAGAATAAATTATTTTTCTCATTCAGCTGAAAATTAAATAAACAGGTGCACTTATCATGCAGCATAATCTGAGCTTTATTTAAATGGGAAAATGAACTGAGCATGCTGACCTAGTATTGACTATTCTTGGAAGAGTTATTATAGTTGAACCGATATAATTTAACTAGTTGAACTGAGACAACCAAGCGATTGATTGCAAAAAAGAGTCTAAATTAATATTCTTGTGGAGGAAGGAATAAGTAATATTGAATGTTCTTGGCACAGTAAATATAGTTGAACTGAGCTGATTTAACTAGTTGAACTGAGAAAATCGACTGATTGATTGCAAAAAAGAGGCTAAATCAATTTCCTCACTATTCTTGGCAGAGTTATTATAGTTGAACTAAGATTATTTAACTACTTGAACTGAGATAGTGAGTAGCAAAAGAACCACTTGCGGAAGAATACAACAACAAAGCTCATCTAAAATATGGAATCAGCCAATGGAAGAAGTGCATGCAGATGAAGAAGATGCCAGTTGGACTTTCTGGCCATCAATAAATTTAGTAGAATTGTGAGCATCTCACTTCTAGTCGAAAAAAGATCAGCAATTCAAGAAAAAAAACCAAGGAAATCAGTAGCCTTCCAAAACTACATGGAACCTCTATGTTTCAAAAATCAAATACACGCAGTTGGTAGAAAGTAACAAATTCGCTCATCAGTTCAAACAATGTTTGAATTCCATAGAAATTCCTTCTTACACATTTAGGAAAACTCCTAATGGGAAATATCTTACTAACGAGTTGCAGTGAGTGGACAATTTATAGTGCAAACAGTAGCATCATGATGCAGATGATGAAACAAGAAACCACTACAACCAGTGTGGAATGAGAAACCAGTGTGGTCGAGTCCCACAAATCTCACTCCTATATTGTGGATGTAGAACTCTGCGATTTTTTGTCAGTTCAAAGTAGTGTAGCAGTACAAATATTCGTGGAACTAAAGATCTTGTAAGTACAAAGGAGCTGAAATTATGTAACTTTTTGTCAATTCAAATGCAAATGGACCTTAACATCAGAGGAATGTCTTCGTTGAACCCCGTGCAAAGATTCGCAGCAGCCAGTCTCCATCAACAGCAGCTCACACGCATCCTGATCACTGTCCTTGAACTTGACGTACACCATTATTAGAACTTCATGGTTCTCCACACTTCATTGAGAATTTTCTTAGTTAATCAAAAAAATCAAACTTCTGAGCTCATTCTATGACACTGATTGAACTTGCACAATTCAGCAATGGCAGCAAGCAATAACAAGAAGTATGCAATTTTTACATCACTAGAAAATTTCACAACATCACATCAATTAGGATAGTGAGCAACAACATATACTGAAACTCTAAAACTCTGATTTACATCAATTATTTAGATGACTTTATTTTCTGCTCACATAGAACTGCACATATACAGGCAAAGTTCCAAAATGCACACACAATTAGCTAAATAGTTGTGGATTTTTCACATAAAAACATACAGAAAATGGGAGAAGCAAACAGACTAATCTTGATGCATTCATTTTCTTCTAGTTCCATTCACGGTTGGTGTGCTTAAACTAAACATGTGTGGACTGACAGGATGAAGTTTTCACAACTACAATGTGAATGCTTGTCTTCAAATCCAACTCCATTATCTCCGTTCTTCACACAAAACACATAAATTGACTATTCCATCCATCCAGACTTCAATCAGGCAACCACGAAGCAAGCGCGGGAGTGGCATTTGGTCAAGCAGGTTGTAGGCGTAGGAGTGCTGCTTGCCAGGGTTCTAGGTTGATGGATCGTGGTGAGTAGTCTCCGCTGCTGCCCAGGTTGGCTTGCTGCAGGCACGCGGAGCCTGGTGGCGGGGAAGCCGATGACGCGCGACGGACGACCGCGGAGGCGTCAGGCGAACGGACGCGAAGTCGGGATCCAGATGCCCCTGTTGTTGAGGATGCTGGGCGGTGGATCGAGGTACCACCGGCGGCGAGTGGAAAGAAGTGGCGGAGACAGGCCTGGCGTATGAATCTCGGCCTCGCCGCGGGTGTTAGTTGCGACGGCCGGGTGGCTGGTGGATGTCCGCGCGCGCGGGACCGCTAGTGGATGCGCGCGGCGACGCGACGACGTTTCGTGCGGGAGCGGGTTGGCGGCGGCACGACGACCGGTCACGGCGCCGCGGACTCCCTCGTTCCGGCTATCGCCGTCGCTCGCTCGCCCGCGGCGTTGCCTCCGGCGGCAGAAGGCGGGGTAGAAGGTGGAGGTGCGCGGCACGGGGGAACAGTTCCTTCGGTTGGTGATGGAGAGGAGGATCGCACCGGTTGGTTTGACACGGATCCGGCCCTAGAATATTATTCTATTACAGGTAATAGAATAGTTGGGTCATATCTATATTAGAACATTATTCTATTATATGTATACAGCCTGTCTATTCTGCTAATATTAGTAGAATAACTACTCTGCTATCACTTTTGCACTGCATCGCATCGCTAAGGGAACCCCGATCACTGCATCTCGGGTAAAACAGAACTGCAAGAACGTTTACGATTTAACTTTTTAACCGTTGATCGGAATGAAGCGTATGATACACCGTTGGATTCGTATGGAAATGGAGCATCTTTCGTATGTTTAACACTTCCCCCGATTCTTCACGGATTAAAAGCAGTTTCAAAAACGGTGCGGCGGCCAACTTTCGCAGCGATAGTTTTTCCATGATTTCTCTTAAACCGTTTATCGTAATGATGCAGAGGATATACCGTTGGAAAGATATCGATCAGGCGCTCCATCCATATGTAAAACACTTTGTCTAATTCGTTACGGATTTGAGAGAAATCTGGCCGCAAAAAAACGCGCACACTCTGTTTTTCGCCGGCGGATCTTGTAAAGAGTAGAACTTTTTAACCGCTTGTCCGATCGAGGCGTATGATACACCGTTGAATTCGTATGGAGTAGAAGATCAATTAATATGTTGTACACTTTTCGAGATTCTTTGTGGTTTTAATGTAATTTTAAAAACGGTGACTCGATAGAGTGCTCCGACTCTGGAGTCTCACCAATAAATCCGAAGAAAGTGCTTTTGGAGCCAGCATGCCACCGACTTGAAGTTTCGATGGGAACTTCAGGATATGGATCTAGCTCAGATCCGTCCATCCTGCCGATGAAGATGTGGATAGACTCGATCGGGACCCGATATCCTGATTCAACAGAATCGGCTTTGGGACCCCAGTTTGAGTCGTCGATGCAGAGCTTCCCGCGCCGACTTCTGGTGATCCGTCCAGCAACGAATCCCTCCATGCCTTGCAGAGCTCCCTCCAAAATCTCAACACCTGCGAGCGCAGGCCCCACGGTGGCCTCCAGCTGTCGTGGAAAAGTCACAACAGATGTCCGAAGAGTCGAACTTAACATGGGACCTTTGCTGTCAGGCGATTTCGTGTAGAGAGTCGACATGGACAAGAGACTCAGCGATTTACCCAGGTTTCAGCCCCTCTTTGTCTTGAGGTAAAAGCCTACTCTCGCTCTTTATTCATATGGGTTCCGACTCTCCAATATAAGAGTCAGTTGATCGGTTACAAGAGAGTTGGCTCGTAAACTTAGTCTCGATGAGATCTAGGTTAAGTCGACAAGTGTCTAGTCCTGTCTTAGATTGAGATTGTTTCTGGCCCTGGATCCCATGGACCTCGGCTTATAAAGGCACCGGGTCCTAGGGTTCCATGAGTCCGCCTCCGACACGAGGTGGAGTCCTATTCTACTTTACAAATATGCTATGTGCTATACAAGGTAAGTCGAAGTCCTTCTACTGCTTCGATCTTATTTCCTTAGCACAGTCGGCCCGTGGCCGAGTCTTCTTTCGTGGGCCTTCAACGGTGAGTCGGCCCGTAGTTCTAATGCCGAGTTATGGGCTTGGTCCATCCCCCTGACAGTTCCACCGTCGCTCCGTGGCGGAAACCTACAGAGAAGAAAAGACCTTTCCGGGGGTAGATTCCACCGGGGAGAACTCCTCCCGGAGGGGGAGATCGTCCTCATCGTCATCACCATCATCACGGGCATCATCGAGACCATCATCAACATCATCCTCACCATCAATACCATCTCCATCTTCATCCCATCTCATCTCACCATTGCAATCCAAGTTGTAACCCGTACTATCCATCCCCTATACTCTACCCGTGTTGATTACTCTTTGTGGTGAACTCTACTGAGTTTTGTTGGAGAATCATTGTTATGACCATATTGTTTATCATATATTTATCACCACTGATCATAATCTCTTCTATGTCTTGTGAGTAGTTCCTTTAGTTCTTGAAGACATGGGAAAGTCTAGTTGTTAGTAGTCATATGATGTTGAAGTAATATGCGTTATTTGATATTTAAGTTGTGGTGTTATTCTTCTAGTGGTGTTGTGTAAACATCGACTACACAACACTTCTTCTTTTAAGGACCTAGGGGAATGCATTGTGTATAAAGTATGCTTATGGTGGGTTGCCGGAGTGACAGAAATCTGAACCCCAGTTCGCACACTTGTGCACGAGGGATTGTTGGGCCCTAAAGTTTATTGCTATGGTTAGGCTTTTGCCTTAATTTCTCTCTTGTATTTGCTGATGCTTGCAAGAGGTTTAATCATAAGAGTGTGCTTATCTTAGTCTAGAAAGTGCACTAGCATAGGTCCACCCACACAACACTTATCTACACAAAACATAGTACCGATACAGAATATGGCGAAGGCACATGACTATCTCTCCCGTGTGTCCTCCAGAACATTTTAGACTTTATAAGCTTAGATACTTTGGCTTATCCTTTGCACAAAAGGACTGGGGCACCTTGCTACACCTTATAACAATTTACCTTATTTGCTTTTATCTCCTTGTTGCTTATACCAGAAAACCCATAAAAAGTTACCTTTCAGTACTTGCAGTTATTCCTATCTCAAGATCACTTGTAAATACCTTCTACTCCTCGTTGGGTTCGACACTCTTACTTATCGAAAATGCTACGATAGATCACCTACACTTGTGGGTCATCAGGGTGCAGAAGCGGATGAGGCACTTGGGTCACTTAAGAAGCAACTATCCCAAGCGCCCATCCTGGCAGCTCCCAAATCCAAGGAACATGTGCTCCTCTACATATCATCTAACGATCGGGCGGTCAGCGTTGCGATTGTTGTTGAACTCAAAGAAGAGGGCAAGGAACATCCCTTGCAGAGACCTGTTTACTATGTCATTGAGGTCTTAACATCATCCAAGCAACGATATCCTCAATGGCAGATATTGGTCCTGGTCGTGTTCATGGCGAGCCGGAGGTTGAAGCATTATTTTCATGAGCACCCAATCACAGTGGTCAGCTAGGCACCGCTCGCCAACGTCATCCAGAATCGAGACGCTACTGGAAGAATTTCCAAGTGGGCCATCGAACTGGGAGCCTATCACATCAAGTATGAGCCACAAACAGCTATCAAATCCCAGGCCCTGGTCAACTTTATCAATGATTGGACGGAACTCGAGGACTTCCCGGATAAACCGAATACCAAGTATTGGAGAATACATTTTGATGGAAGTCGACAGCTCCAGGGATTAGGATCCGGAGTCGTTCTCACTTCACCCAGAGGGGAAAATTTCTGCTACGTTTTACAGCTGCAATTTACGTGTACTAATAATGCAGCTGAATATGAAGCCCTACTCCATGGTTTGCGATTGGCATGAGAGATGAACATAAGCCGGATTCAATGTTTTGTTGATTCTGATCTTGTCTCCCAGAAAGTATCATGGAAGTGGGATTCTATGGATCCCATCATGGTGGCCTACAGACGAGAAGTTTCGAGGCAAGCCGGATTCTTTACCGGCTACCAAGTGGACCATGTGGATCGAAGGAAAAACGAGGCAGCCGACGCTCTGTCCCGGCTCGGCTCTCAACAGAAGTCGGTTCCACCAAATGTCTTCCTTGATGTCTTGCTACATCTGTCTTTGCAGTCCCCTGAAGAGAAGGACATAGCAGTACCAGACCCGGAGATGGCCTTGGTAGCTGCAATACATGCCACACCCTCGTGGGTCATACCATATTTGGATTACAAGACCCGGGGTATCCTCCCAACTGATGAGATATTGGCCAGAAAAATCATCAGACGTAGAAAATCCTTTGTGCTTATCAATGGAGAGCTCAACCGGCTTAGTCCCAATCAAGTTTTCCAGAGATGTGTTTCACTAGAGGAAGGACGAGCTATACTAAACGAAATACATTCTGGAGACTATGGTCATCATGCCAGTTTCCGATTGCTTTTGGCCAAAGCTTATCGCCATGGATTCTACTGGCCCACGGCTCATGCAGATGCGGAGGACATAGTTAAGAAGTTTGATGGTTACCAGCGTTATGCAAGGCAAGACCAAGTGCCGGCTGAAGAACTCAGGATGAAATCACCTGGCCCTTTGTAGTTTTGGGGCTTGATATGGTTGCAGTAGACAAATTTACCAAGTGGGTCGAAGGAGAGCCGGTCAGCAAATGCGACGCAGCAACGACGCTCAAATTTTTTAAGATGATCATCTTCAGATTTGGTTACCCCCACAACATCATCACTGACAACGGAAGTGATGAGGACATCTCTACTAATGTTACACCCACATCTTCACCAACTACACATACTGGACCAGTTACTAGAGCACGTGCACGTCAACTAAATTATCAGGTACTTTCGTTTCTTGCGAATCCTTCTAATGTTCATGAACAAATGATGCTGCCTAAATTAGATACTTTTGTTTTGCTTATGAATGAAGGACCTAGCATGGACAAGAAGGACGGTCATTGGAGCGGGATCAAGCATGGAGAAGAAGGTGCGCGCGCGGGGAAGAACAATGGAGCTTCCAGTGGGGATTTTCGCACTTTGAAGCCACCATAAGGCATGCATGAAGGCTTGGACGAAATACACGAGATGCCACTTCATTATTTTCGTCCAAGAGCAATTATAGGTGCTGCGTCACCTTAATATTGGGCTGGGCCCATGTAATTTCGAAATACCACATTATAGGCTGTTTTTAGAGTCCGTATGTGTGGGGAAACCGAGTTAGGGTTGTTTTCGGACCCCACCTCCAAGGGGTCACGAAAATCCCCTCTGTTCCCCCATATATACAGCCCTTAGGGCGTCGTTTAGACTTGGGTTTTAATTAGATTTAAGTTAGCCATAGCCGCAACTTCGAGCTCTTCGTTTGTGTCATCCGACCAGGCCAAGACCTCATTGGAACCCCAACTTTCGTAATCATTCATCTTATATTCGCAATATCCAGATTGCAATTCTTAGTTCTTGCTTGTTCTTCGATTGCTTGCAGGAATTAGACCTTCGTGGTCAGGTTGATCGTACATCCGCGGGATCAATAACCTCTCGGAGTTGGTTTAGCGATCGCTAAGGCGCAACGTCTTCGCACGTTCGTAGTCGGATCGTGAAAGTCGTCTCCACCATAATCGATCTACACCATCTCATCGAAACATCGGGACACCTTCGCCTCTATCAAGTGGTATCAGTTTTCAGGTTGCTCGGTGAGAATTCCACATCCATATATTAGATCTGTTTTTTTATCACCTATCATCCACACAAAAAGCCATAAAAATAGGATTAGATCATCATATCCAAACCAATCTGAGACTTCGCAATTTCCTTTTCGGTGCTTTGCTTTATTGAATTATCGGTTGCATCGTCGTGTTCAGTTGCTGGTCTTAGTATCTAGTCCTTTAGAGTTTCGAGTTCTGTTCACGTTAGTCACCGCCGCCGCTGCACCATCATCCCATCCGCTGCCTACTTCTACCATCCACCATAGAAAAAGAGTTGAAAAAAAAAAGAGTCTGGCACGCTTTTCAGAGCAGTTTTTAGGCCAAAATTTTCAGGGGTAAAAAAATTCCGTGCCCATACGTTCCTTAGGTCCAGAAACTCGTTTTGAGACGTTCGCCACCATAGTGATTTTTTCGCACTTTTTCAGCCCCCGCAGTCCCGCATCGCCAAAAAAAAAAGCAAAAAAAAAAAAGAGAGAGAAAAAAAAATTCAGAGTGTGCTTCACAGTTGTTACGTGCCGCGCCGTGCTTTCGTTGGTGTTTTAGGCTCGCGTCTCTAGTACGGTCTAGCCTAGGATCAGCACAGTACCGACGTTGAGTGTTTATTCAGCTTTGCATCTCTGTTTTGATTACTGTTGAGTTTTTCCTACCATACTTGTCAGCCTTCCTACAGCTCCACATATATTCTACATCGTGCGTTTTGACACCTCCTGGCCATCGCTCTACCATATCTCTGAGAGTTTTGACCCGTTGGTTGTACATCACCACCTGCTGCTAGGTAAGAATCGGTAAGAACGTAAGAAAAGCTTGACGGATTTGTGCTTTCCACCACCCCACATCCATCCCATTAGTAGAAGTAGGATCATATTCCTGTGTGTTTTCTATTTCTGCTAACCATGCCAGGATCACATGATGAAGTGGCGCGGGATGCACCCGATTGGGAGAACATGACAAACAAGGAGTTACATGATAAATTTGCACGTATGATGTCTCAACAGGTGCAGGACATCGAGACCAGATTTACAGAGGCGATTGATGGCGTGGAGAAGATGATCGACACCAAGCTCGACGCCAAGTTTACTGAGTTGATCGCACGCCTACCTTCAGCACAGCCACAGCCACCGCCACTCCCACGTGCACGACGTATTCTGTTTCCGCGAGGACAAGCTGCTGGTATTGGTGCTCCTTCTACTGCTGCAGTTGCTGCTACTGCTGCTGCTGCTGTTTCTGACGTCGCCCAGGACGACAACTACGAGGGTGATTACGAGGAGGAGGTGGAACAGGAAGCGGCCTATGAGCAGCCAGCTGGACGTCCACGTCCCAACATTCGCCACGGTCGACACCAACCACCCCCTCAGGTACGCGATGATGAACATGTGCCTAAACTTAAATTGAATCTTAAGCCGTTTGAGGGTAGATATATTCCTGATGCTTATCTTACTTGGGAGTTAGAAACTGAACAACGTTTTACATGTTTACAGTATCCTGAGAATAGACGTGTTACTGCTGCTGTTTGTGAATTCACGGGCTTTGCATCTATTTGGTGGTCTGAACATTGTAGATTGCATGCTAATAATATTCCAACTACTTGGGCTGCTTTAAAAGATGCTATGCGTACTCGCTGGGTTCCCCCTTATTATCAACGTGAATTGTTACAAAAATTACAGCGTTTGAGACAAGGAAAAAATTCTGTAGAGGAATATTATCAAGAATTACAAACTGGATTGATTAGATGTGGCCTAGTAGAGGATAATGAAGCTATGCTTGCACGTTTTATGGGTGGCTTAAACAGGGAGATACAAACTATTCTAGAATACAAGGACTTTGCTACTATCACTCGTTTGTTTCATCTTGCTTGTAAAGCTGAACGTGAAGTGCAGGATCGACAGGCCGCTACGAGATCTAACTTTTCTGCAGGACGAAATACATCATGGACATCGCGTGGAGCTTCTACATCCACACGTCCTGCTGCGCCACCATCTACTTCAGCCGCTCATTCTTACAGGGAGCCACCAAAACAGAAAGCGCCACCATTCAAGGGTGCACAGAGTGGTCCAGCGGCGAGTTCTTCTTCCTCCATGGCGTCCACAGGGCAAGCACGAGATCGTGATATTAAATGTCGCAGGTGCCAAGGTGGAGGTCACTTCGCAAAAGACTGTCCCTCCAAGCGTGTGATGACTATTACGGCGGATGGTGGGTATGAGTCAGCAAGTGACTATGATGAGGAGACTCTAGTTCTCATTGCTCATGAGGAACAGGGTGCCCATGATGATGCTCATGATATAGAGTATATGACTCCTGATGATGCAGATAAATATGCTAGTTTGGTTGCTCAACGTGTATTAAGTGTGCAGGTAACGAAGGCCGAGCAAAACCAGAGGCATAATTTGTTCCACACAAAGGGAGTGGTGAAAGAACGTTCGGTTCACATCATCATTGACGGAGGGAGTTGCAACAACTTAGCTAGCATGGAGTTGGTGGAGAAGCTATCTCTCACCACAAGACCACACCCCCATCCGTACTATATTCAGTGGTTTAACAATAGTGGTAAGATTAAGGTAACGCGTTCTGTTCGTGTGCACTTTAGCATTGCTGCATATGCTGATTATGTTGATTGTGATGTGGTACCCATGCAAGCATGCTCTCTTTTACTTGGTAGACCATGGCAATTTGATAGGAATGTTGTACACCATGGTAGGACAAATCAGTTTACTCTAGTTCATCAGGATAAAAATATTGCTTTACTTCCTATGTCTCCTGAACAAATTGTGAAAGATGATCTTGCTAGAGCTAGTAAAGCTAAACAGGAGAAAAATAAGAGTGAAAATGAGATAGCAGCTAAAGAATTTGAGCAACAACATAAGACTAATAGCAAATCTTCTTCTGTTGTTTCTAATGAAATTAAATTGACTAGTCCAACGTTGCTTGCTACTAAGGTTGATATTTCGGATTTGGATGTTAGTCAATATGTGTGCTATGCTTTTGTGTGCAAAGAAGCCTTGTTTTCATTTGAGGAATTGCCTCCTTCTTTGCCTACTGTTGTCACTGACCTTTTGCAGGAGTTTATTGACGTCTTTCCACAAGACGTACCACCGGGATTACCACCTATTCGAGGGATTGAGCATCAGATTGACTTAATTCCCGGTGCTTCGCTGCCCAACCGTGCGCCATACCGTACCAATCCGGAGGAGACGAAGGAGATTCAGCGTCAAGTACAAGAGCTACTCGAGAAAGGTTACATACGTGAATCCCTTAGTCCTTGTGCTGTTCCTGTTATATTAGTGCCTAAAAAGGATGGAACATGGCGTATGTGTGTTGATTGTAGAGCCATTAATAATATTACTATTCGTTATCGTCATCCTATTCCTAGGCTAGATGATATGCTTGATGAATTAAGTGGCTCTACCATGTTTTCCAAAGTTGATTTGCGTAGTGGATACCATCAAATTCGCATGAAATTAGGAGATGAATGGAAAACGGCATTTAAAACTAAGTTTGGATTATATGAGTGGTTAGTCATGCCTTTTGGGTTAACTAATGCACCTAGCACTTTCATGAGATTAATGAACGAGGTTTTACGTGCTTTCATTGGACGATTTGTGGTAGTCTATTTTGATGATATACTGATTTATAGCAAATCTTTGGAGGAACATTTGGATCATTTACGTGCTGTTTTTATTGCTCTACGTAATGCACGTTTGTTTGGTAACCTTGGGAAGTGCACCTTTTGCACCGACCGAGTATCGTTTCTTGGCTATGTTGTTACTCCGCAGGGAATTGAAGTTGATAAAGCCAAGATCGAGGCGATTGAGAGTTGGCCGCAGCCCAAAACGGTCACACAAGTGAGGAGTTTTCTTGGCCTCGCTGGATTCTATAGGCGTTTTGTGAGAGATTTCAGCACCATTGCTGCACCTCTCAATGAGCTTACACGCAAGGATGTGCCTTTTACTTGGGGTACCGCACAGGAAGAAGCCTTCACGGTCTTGAAAGATAAGTTAACACATGCTCCTTTGCTCCAACTTCCTGATTTTAGTAAGACTTTTGAGCTTGAATGCGATGCTAGTGGTATTGGTTTGGGAGGTGTGTTATTGCAAGATGCTAAACCTGTTGCTTACTTTTCTGAAAAATTGAGTGGGCCTAGTCTGAACTATTCTACTTATGATAAGGAATTATATGCTCTTGTTCGGACATTAGAAACTTGGCAACATTATTTATGGCCCAAAGAATTTGTTATACATTCTGATCATGAATCTTTGAAACACATAAGAAGTCAAGCAAAACTTAATCGTAGACATGCTAAGTGGGTTGAATTTATTGAGACTTTCCCTTATGTCATTAAACACAAGAAGGGGAAAGATAATATTATTGCTGATGCTTTGTCTCGTCGTTATACTATGCTTTCACAACTTGACTTCAAGATATTCGGTTTAGAGACAATCAAAGATCAATATGTACATGATGCGGAATTTAAAGATGTATTGCAGAATTGTAGAGAGGGTAGAACATGGAACAAGTTTGTGCTTAATGATGGGTTTGTGTTCCGTTCTAACAAGCTATGCATTCCAGCTAGCTCTATTCGTCTTTTGTTGCTGCAGGAGGCGCATGGAGGAGGATTAATGGGACACTTTGGCGTGAAGAAGACGGAGGACGTCCTTGCTACACATTTCTTTTGGCCAAAGATGAGACGGGATGTTGAGCGTTTTGTTGCTCGCTGCACTACATGTCAAAAAGCTAAGTCACGACTCAATCCTCATGGTTTATACATGCCTTTACCTGTACCTAGTGTTCCGTGGGAGGACATATCCATGGACTTTGTTTTAGGCTTGCCTCGAACAAAGAACGGGAGGGATAGCATATTTGTTGTCGTGGATAGATTTTCTAAGATGGCACATTTTATACCATGTCATAAAAGCGATGATGCTGCTAATGTTGCTGATTTATTCTTTCGAGAGATTATTCGCTTACATGGTGTGCCCAATACTATTGTCTCGGATCGTGATACTAAGTTTCTTAGCCATTTTTGGAGATGCTTATGGGCTAAGTTGGGCACTAAACTACTTTTTAGTACTACATGTCATCCCCAAACTGATGGACAAACTGAAGTAGTCAATAGGACTTTGTCTACTATGCTTAGGGCTGTTTTAAAGAGTAACTTAAAAATGTGGGAAGAATGTTTACCTCATATTGAATTTGCTTATAATCGTTCATTTCATTCTACCACTAAAATGTGCCCTTTTGAGATTGTTTATGGTTTTCTACCTCGTGCACCTATTGATTTGCTTCCTCTTCCATCTTTGGAGAAGGTTAATTTTGATGCTAAGCAACGTGCTGAATTGATATTAAAAATGCATGAGTTAACTAAAGAAAACATTGAGAAAATGAATGCTAGATACAAGATTGCTGGTGATAAGGGTAGAAAGCATGTTGTGTTTGAACCAGGAGATCTTGTTTGGTTACATCTACGTAAAGATAGGTTTCCTGATTTGCGCAAGTCTAAGTTAATGCCACGAGCTGATGGTCCCTTTAAGGTTTTACAGAAAATTAATGATAATGCATATAAACTTGAGCTACCTGCAGATTTTGGGGTTAGTCCCACATTTAACATTGCAGATTTGAAACCTTATTTGGGAGAAGATAATGAGCTTCCGTCGAGGACGACTTCCATTCAAGAAGGGGAGGATGATGAGGACATCTCTACTAATGTTACACCCACATCTTCACCAACTACACATACTGGACCAGTTACTAGAGCACGTGCACGTCAACTAAATTATCAGGTACTTTCGTTTCTTGCGAATCCTTCTAATGTTCATGAACAAATGATGCTGCCTAAATTAGATACTTTTGTTTTGCTTATGAATGAAGGACCTAGCATGGACAAGAAGGACGGTCATTGGAGCGGGATCAAGCATGGAGAAGAAGGTGCGCGCGCGGGGAAGAACAATGGAGCTTCCAGTGGGGATTTTCGCACTTTGAAGCCACCATAAGGCATGCATGAAGGCTTGGACGAAATACGCGAGATGCCACTTCATTATTTTCGTCCAAGAGCAATTATAGGTGCTGCGTCACCTTAATATTGGGCTGGGCCCATGTAATTTCGAAATACCACATTATAGGCTGTTTTTAGAGTCCGTATGTGTGGGGAAACCGAGTTAGGGTTGTTTTCGGACCCCACCTCCAAGGGGTCACGAAAATCCCCTCTGTTCCCCCATATATACAGCCCTTAGGGCGTCGTTTAGACTTGGGTTTTAATTAGATTAAAGTTAGCCATAGCCGCAACTTCGAGCTCTTCGTTTGTGTCATCCGACCAGGCCAAGACCTCATTGGAACCCCAACTTTCGTAATCATTCATCTTATATTCGCAATATCCAGATTGCAATTCTTAGTTCTTGCTTGTTCTTCGATTGCTTGCAGGAATTAGACCTTCGTGGTCAGGTTGATCGTACATCCGCGGGATCAATAACCTCTCGGAGTTGGTTTAGCGATCGCTAAGGCGCAACGTCTTCGCACGTTCGTAGTCGGATCGTGAAAGTCGTCTCCACCATAATCGATCTACACCATCTCATCGAAACATCGGGACACCTTCGCCTCTATCAGGAAGTAATTTGTCAGAAGGTGTCATGCAGCGTTTTTGTGAGAAGGAGCATATACGGCTTGACCTCGCATCTGTGGCTCACCCGCAGTCCAATGGAAAGGCCGAGAAAGCTAACCAGGAATTACTGCGTGGCATCAAACCCCGATTCAGTGTTCCTCTAATAAGAATGCCGGGTTGTTGGGTTGAAGAATTACCCTCCGTGCTTTGGAGTATCAGGACTATGCCCAACAGGTCGACTGGTCTTACACCCTTTTTCCTTGTTTATGGAGTTGAAGCCGTCCTCCCAAGTGACATCCGTCATGACTCACCCCGAGTCAGCGCTTATGTTGAGGCTGACAATGAAGAAGCAAGAAAAGACTCTTTAGACGTCCTTGATGAAGAACGAGACTTAGCGGCTGCTTGGCTATCTATCAGCAAGACCTGCGGCGATATCACATTCGACGCATCAAGAGTCGGACTTTTCAAGAGGGGGACTCAGTGCTCCGCCTAATACAAAAAAGGAAAGCAATGAACAAGTTATCCCCACCTTGGGAAGGACCGTTTGTGGTGAGCAAGAATTTATACAATGGATCCTACTACCTGGTTGATATTCGTGAGCAGACTGCCACCCGCACGTCCGAAGAAGAGACTCCTAGTGTCAGAACCCCAACTAGGGTAAGTGCTAGGGCTTGTTGCTCCTTTGCATCATGTGAAAATTTCAAAAAGAAATTCAAAAATGGAGAAAATAAAAGCCCTAGAGAATTTAATTCAAAAGGCCAGATAAAAATTGCTTCCAAAACTTCCTGTGGTATTTTTGAAAAGTCTTATAAATATGCATGATCACATATAAAGTGAAGTGGGTCCCACTGCATGCACCAATATTTTTCAAATGTTCCAAACAGGGCCTTGGAAATTCAATTAAACCCCTATTTGAATTAAAGTTAAAATTATTTGAATTTTAAAAATGTTCAAACTTTACAAGTGGCTAGCCTATTATTTTGTGAGGCCATATAAAAAGTTACAACATTTTATAAAATGTCTAGCTATTTATTTAGCTAAGACAAAACAAATAGCAGAAAATAAAACAGAAAGAGAAATAAGAAAAAGGCCTACCTGGATCTAGCCCAACTTACCCAGGCCGGCCCAGCCCACGACACCCCCTTGTCGTCTTCTTCCCCGCGCTGCCAAGCAGCTCGCTGGAGGGCAGAGCGCGGCCGACGCCACCGCGGCACGCCTAGGGCCTTCCCGTGCCCCTAAGTGTGCCACGGAGACACCCGAAGCCCCGAAACACTTTTCCCCCTCCTCTGGATTCCTCTCTGTCTCTCTTCCTCGCGAATCCAGCGCCGCCGCAGAGCACGCCGTCGTGCCGCCATAGCCAACGTTGACGAGGCGCCAAGCCGTCGTGTCCCTCATGTCCTCCGCCATCGACTTCGCCACCTCACCAACCATCGCGAGCTGGAGAGCCCCAACGCCATCGAATCGGACCACGACGTCCCGCCGACCGCCGTGGAGTTCGTCGACGATTGCGCCGCCGTTCTGTTGCCTACGACCTCGTCGTCCCCTCCAGTAGCTCCGGGGTGAGCTTCCCCTTCGTTTTCCCCACTCCGCGCCCGATCCTTTGGCCAGTTTCTCCGTTTCCCTCCCAGCTGTGCTCCGGCCGCCGCACAAGCCGTTGCCGGCGGCGTCTCCAGCTACTCCCCGAGACGCCCGACTGCTCTACTAGACGCGCGGGAGCACGGTGGTTATTCTGGTGCAAATGGCACCCCAATTCGTGGCCGAAATCGCCACCCTGTGTCACACCGCCGTGCTCGGTATCGCCGGCGTTGAGCCGCCGGCGAGCATCCGACGTGGCCGGCCAGTTAACTTAACCCCACCCCCTAATTAACCCCACCTGAGACTGACAGTGTGGCCAGGCCCCCTAACCCCTCTGCTTAATTAAAATAAAACAGGGATTAACCCCACTGTGGCTGACAAGCAGGCCCCACAGGTCAGAGGCCCCCTACGTCAGCATGAGGTCATGCTGACACAGTAAAGGGGTTTTTCTAATTAAAATAAATTAAAGAAATTGCAGAAAATGTGTTAAATTTCAATAAACCATAGTAAATTCACTTTAACTCCAAATTTAACATATAATATATGAAAAAATATCAGAAAAATGCAAGGATTAAGAATATGCACTTTGTTTTTATGTTTGACCATTTTAAAATGGGTGAACAGTATAAAACATGCATATGGCTTAATTTGAATTTGAATTTGGAGTTTGAATTTGCAATTCAATTGTAATACACTTCAATTAAGATGAATTTGCCACAAACCAGTAGATTTCACATCATGGACAACTATATCATGTGCTTGTGCATTTATATTCAATGTTGCCCCCCTTTTGTTGATGTTTGTGCCGGTAACAGTGCCTCCGAGACGGTGATCACCCTCGAAGAAGAAGACCACCGTTAAGACACGTGTATCGTCAGCAAGGCAAGCAAACCCCATCGATCATGTCTATAAAATCCCATTTCCCTCTCAGTCTCGTTTATGCATGTTTAGGAGATCACCTTGTTATCGATTCTACCGCATAGTTGAACCCATATCCGATGCATGACCTATCATCTTGTCACAGTAGTAAGCAAACCACAATCCTAGCTGACATAGGAGTTGTTTGATATCATGTGGCCCCTACAACTGTTACATCTTATTGCATGCTTAGAGGTTACAATGAGGTTACAATGATCTATGAGTCGGGATGGTTGTGATCATGTTACTGATAAAGGTGAAACTGTGTCGGTGAATCCACCCTAATACAAGGTGAACGATGAGAGGCTGTGTAGGAGTACACAGTGGGTTGTCTCGTTGAACACCGCCTTAAGCCCGAGTTCTTTTGTGGTGATCCAAGACGAAGAGTACTTCCACATGTTGGGCACATGGACCCCCGCTCAACCTACTAACTCACCCCAGTTCAAGTCCAGGAGTCACTAGTTCGGGCTTTCCATTTGGCATATGCATGGAAAAAGAATGGATGAAAGTTTGCATCATTTAGATATGTGGGTGGAACTGTGAGACAGTAAAACCATCTGCTAAGGTGGCGTCTCGGTCGCCTACATCGTCTGAGTCCGTATCGTTGACCCGGCCGGACTCTTGAGCGGTGAGCAACTCATATGGTTGATTCCTGGATTAGAATTGGCTGTGAGGTAAAAGTTGTGGAAATTATCCTCGCCGACACCCGCTTGAAGGGTGACGAGATCCTGGCGGTAACTGATGGTTTCGTGTGTGTAGCAGTACACCCCTGCAGGGTTAACAAAACTATTCGATTAGCCGCGTCCGCGGTAAGGGACTACTTGGAAAGTTGTGCTTGATTATTAGACAACTTGACTGGATACTTCTAAAACTCGCAAGATAAGCGTGAGTGCTATGGTGTGCTCCTCGTGGGGAAGTCGAGGAAGTAACCATAGTGGTGTATTGGTTGGAGACTTGGTAGTGGACTCGTGTACGCTCCTTACCTCAAGTCTGGTACTCGCAGTACAGGACTAGCCAAGTCAAAGCTGGCACTTCTGCATGTTGAAACCCCACCTCCTTTACCTTGAAACTTGAGCATGAGTAGTGTAGTTCTGATGTAAGTCTTGCTGAGTACGACTTTGTACTCACGTTTGCTTATTCTATGTTTTAGATGGAAACCCAGACCCCGATGGAGTCACATTCCTGAAGCTCGACGTTGACTAAGCTAGTATAGTACCAGACAGCAGTCTGGTCCCTCGTGGAAGGGCATGTATGTTGAACAAGGCTTCTCTAAGCCATTTGTTAAACTTGTCTGTACTCAGACCTAATTTGCTTCCGTTGTATGATGTAATGACGATCACAGACATGTGATCTTTGTATGCTCTATGTGTAAGTCAATAAAGATACACTTTGTAGATTTATGTGATGATACCTGCTTTTCATACTAGGCATGTGTGCTGCGTGTATGTTTATAACATGCATGTCTTAGTATGGGTTTTCGAGACCTTAGTTGTGATCTGGCTGGCGGTCTTTAAACACCAAGTGGCCCTTAGACGTGCGCAACTTGGGGCATCGCGATGCAATTGCTCGTGACTCTGTCACGTGCACACTTTGTTGTATGATCGAGCCCGCCCTAGACCCCGACTAAGTGATCGGGCTAGAGTTTGTTTATGTAAGGGTTATGATTCAATCGATAACATGGTTGAGGCGACTTGTCTATGAGTATGGGATTTCACCACCCATAATCATTTAGACTTGTGAGCGGGCGATGAGGACCCATCTCAGTTGATCATCCGGCCTGGATGGGATGCCCCTCACGTTCGATGCTTTCCGAGAGTGTTCTGTGCTTGGCCTTGTCTGCTTAGACAAGTGGGCACAACTCTCGGCTCTTCATGTGATTGCATCGTGACTGGAATTACATACGCATATTCCGGGTCCCGACAGACTTGGTATCAGAGAAGGACTGTCTGTAGGATTATTTAACCCTTGGTCGAAGTCGAGTCTAGCGTTCTATAGTTATATAGTTACTTGGGTATAAAGGGAACAACGTAAGGCTTCTTTTTCTCCTTAACCTCATCGATCTGAGTTCTGAGTCACCCTCATCTTTTCTACGGGAGAGGGGGGAGAGAAAAGAGAGTCGTCGATCTTCAACACCACCAACAAGGGACTCTGCTCCATGTCGACATCGAACTTCTGTCGAGATAATTTTCCGCAGAGAGACACATCGTCGGAAAAACTAAAACGTCAGTGACAAGAGGAAGAACGATCGCGAAAACCAGATCAAGGGATAGTGATTTTCGACGCAAGTCATAAAAACACCGAGCAAAAGGAGGGAGGGCAAAGGACGACCCAGATGATATCCGAAACCGGAGAAGCTAAAAGTACTACCGGAATTCCCACCTGAGCTCGAAATCGAGACAATACGCTGCAAGCAAGGCATTGTAACGGTTCCGATACTCCCCACACTCGAGATCCTAGAGTTTTGAAGGGGATAAGGCAAGAATAAAACACTTACCTCACTTGTCCTGACCAGAGCAAGGGTAAGGAGTAAAAAGATTCCTACTCTCCGATAGCTAACTTAGTAACTACAAAATAGTTTTGTCTAGACTCGACTTCGGCCAGAGAGGGGATCCTACAGTCGGTAAGGCTCTGATACCAAGTTCTAAGGCCCGATATGCGGTACTGTTCCAGATCTAGATGTTTCCATCCAGATCCGGGGACGAAGCACATATCGGTCCCACCGCGACATATGACGGAGTCATATGCCCCGGATTTCCAACATGATATCACAACATTACAGATACAAGGATACAACATCTCATACAATCGGCATACAACTGCCTCAAATACAATACGACAGTGGAAGATACATGTCTGAGTACAGACTACAATCAAATGCCTACTGGCAAAGAGAAAAACATCGATCCCATAACCACACGGGTCCAGGCCCTCCGCCGGAATCCGCCTAACTAGTCGTCGTCGAGTCTCCACGTGAAACGTGATCACCATACCTGTTGTCGATCAAGAACCCTGAAAAGAGTTTGGGGGTAGTATCATGAGTACAGAGGTACTCAGCATCCAACTGTAGTGGTCATCTGACCCAGCAAGGACTTCATCACTCGTCATTCTAGGACAACTAGTAGTTTACGGTAAGGAAGGGGTAAGTGGTGAAGATATAAGCAAACGGAGTTACGGTTAAAAAGATATAAGCAAAACAAGTTACGGGCACAATCTGCCAACATCACGAAGCACACTTTAGAGCAATGCATAAACATGATAATAAATGCATACATGCTCACAAATGATCTCAAATTAAACTATACATGACAAGGAAGGCATGGCAAAAAGAATCATGCAAATAGGCATCATAGATCAAAAGATATTAAGCAAACAACATGGCATCGCAAAGTTACAGACTTGGAGAAAAACATAGGTGGCTGTCAAAAATAGCAGCATAGCAACTTTGGATCTCAATAACTATATGACCAGCAAGCATATCATGACAATGCAATACATGTAATGAAAGTAGACATGATGCTTAACAATATGCAATTGGAATCACTCAATTCCGATAAACGGTCGCGACACACTCGTCGACCGAAGTTGCAACAAAATAACAGTTTCAGCAACAGCAGCTCAATAACATCAGGATCACCACTTTGGAGCAACATACAATCTATATGCAGCAAGCAAATATGGCATGTGAATGCATGAAACTGAAGTAGAAACAATGCTTAACGCATTGCAAAAGGAATCACTCCATTCCGACGTACGGTTGCGAAGCAATCGTCGCCCGAAGTTGCAATAAAATAATAACAACATCACTTAACAGGAAAAATTAGCAATTTAACGGCCTGATGCCCACTTCAACACACAATTACACAATCAAGATGAGATCAAATGCAAAAACTTTCTACATACGAATGGTAGAGCACGCAAAACTGAGCAACTTTCATTTTGGAGGCACGTTCATCGGAGCTACGGATTAATCGCAATTATCGTTGCAAAACAGCTAACAACAGCAGTAACTCCAGACTTAGCAGAAAAAAAACCGACTTAGAAAAAAAACAGAAGAAGATAAAAAGAAAAATAAAAAGACCTCACCCCTCTATTGGGCTCGGCCCAAGAGGCAGAGGCGGCTGGCAGCCTGGCCAGGTGCTGGGCCGTGGCCGCTGGGCTGCTAGCATGCCCGGGCTGGGCTGGCTGTGGAGGAGGAGGCCAGACCGGCCGGTTGCTGGCGGCTCACCCAGCCGTGACCGCGGCGGCGGCCGGGCTTCCCGCCGGTGAGGCGGCGCGCCACGGTGGAGGTCGGAGCAGGGGCGGCCTGAGGCGGATCCGTGCGGCGGCGCTCCTACGGCAGAGGGCGGCGACGAGGCTCCCGGGGCGGCGGGGCAAGGAAGGCGGCGGCGAGCTCGATCGGGTGGCCGATCCCGTCGGCCATGGCGCGGCTACGGAGCTGGGGTCGCCGCGGCTGCGGCCTACATGGAGAGGAGGAAAGGAGCACGGGAGGATAAGGGAGAGAGGGAGGAGCGGCGGCCTGCCGGGCTCGCCGGAGTGTGGCCGGCGGCGGCTGCGTCCACGGACGTGGAGGAGAGAGGAGGGAGGTTGGGACGAGGTAGGTGGCTGGGCGCGATCTGGGCCGTTGGATCGGCCGATCCGACGGTCCAGATCCGCAAGGGCTAGGGTTTGACTGAAATTGGGCTAAAAAAATGCGAAAATGGGGGGGGGGGTTTCCAGATCTGGGGGGCTAGTGGCTGCCTAGGTGCTTAGGGAAAACCCTAAGTGGTGGGGTGGTCTATATATAGCCCCTGTGGCTGGCAGTTTGCAAAAACATCTCCGGTTTTTCTCTCGCGCGCGCGGTGCTCACGTTTCTGACCGCCGGGGGTCCGCGGTACCTCCGATTCGTGTAAAACTTTGAAATGCGCGATCAGTGCGTCGAGCCGGAGGCGTTTACCTCTCGCTGGAACCGTTCCTAAAACACTTTCCGGCGCGCTATAAAAATAACCTTCGTTCCGTTCGCTTCGGTTGGTCTCGTGCGGTTTTCGCAACGGTGATCGGGCGAAACCCGGTGTCGCAAGGTCGACTGTCAGGGTGGCAAGGGGCGGTCTCCGTCCGGTACGAGATAAGAGGGGGGAAAATAATCGCCGACCGATAAATCGGGGATGCAAACACCGCAAACAAATCAGACAATCAAACAATTCACACCGAAAACAAAATTTTATTTTTTGTGAAAACTGGGCTGTTACAACTAGGCTCATCTATGTCTTACTAGAACATCTCGTTGAGTGCTTCTTATAGCCGTAGGATTGTTGTGGTTGTCCTTAGTCTTCGTGTTTTTGAGTTCCTTGAAGAAGTTCTATCCAATCTCTCAAAGGTTGGCTCATTTTTCATCCCGGTGTAGCCGTTATGCTGCCCGAGTTGTTCCGTGGTCCTTGTGAATCATTGTTGTTGCATTACAATTTTTTTCCTCCTAATCATGTCCGCTTATCTTTGATTCCATCGTACAACCTGTTCAGATTATTGATTTTTATCACACAGGATGTCAGGTGGAACTCGTAGTGCTGTTCGTCGCAATCGAGACCGTGATCGGAATCGAAGTAATGATGAACCTCCACCACCGCCTTCTGCGGCGGAGATCATGATGGAAGCTGAGCGGAATCGACGTGATCAAACACGCCTTCTGGAGCTCATCGAGCAGAATAGCGCTCGTCAGTGCAATGTGGTTGTCAGCATTCAGGATTTCATCCTCCTCAAGCCACTGGTATTCCGATGTTCTTCTGAGCCCCTTGAAGCTGATGATTGGCTCCGTTCCATCGAGCGTAAGCTTGACACTGCACATGTTGCTTCCGATGATCGAGTTATATTCGCGGCATACTTTCTGGAAGGTGCTGCTGCTGAATGGTGGGAGAACTATGTTGCGATGCAGCCTGATGGTCACCTAGTGACTTGGCAGGAGTTCCGTGATGCCTTTCGAGGGTACCACCTTCTAGATGAGTTAATGGAGCGCAAGAAGGAAGAGTTCTGCAATCTGACTCAAGGAGAGATGTCCTTCCATGAGTATGTGAGAGAGTTCAACCGTCTTGCTCGTTATGCCCAAGATGAGATCACCACCGATGCCAGAAAGCAAGCAAGGTTCCGTAAAGGACTTATCCCTATCCTTCGCCATGATCTCAACCTCCTTGAATTTTCCACCTTTGAGGATTTAGTCAACAGATCCTTCAGAGCTGAGCATGGCAATGAAGTGTTCGAAGAGTCTCGCAAGCATGCTCTTAAGCTTGCTCCTTCTTCAAGTTCAGCCCCTCAGAAAGGCCGAATATTGATTTCAACTAGTGCCATACCTCAAAACCTTCTTCAGAGGCCACCATCCAATATATGCCATCCACCTGAACACATTGTTCCTCCCAGTAATGATGGTGTGCAATCAAGTAATCCTGCTCCCAGCAATTCAGGCAGGGTGTGTTTCAAGTGTGGTCTGCCAGGCCATTACCTCCGTTAGTGCCCTCAGGTTTTGATGGAACCACGTCATTCTCGACGTAAGCCTTCAAGGAAATCCACCTTCAAACCCTTGCAAGCAAAGCCTTCATCCATTAGTAGTGGTTGTGTGAACCAAATCTCAGTTGAGGAAGCTATTGATACTTCTGACGTCATCCTTGGTACACTCCTAGTCAATCATGTTCCCGCCTCCGTTCTTTTCGATCCAGGAGCTTATCATTCATTCATGTCGGAGAGTTATGCACTTCGGCATGAATTCCCTTTTGAAGAAATGTTTTCTCCAATGATCATTCAAACTCCTGGTTCAAAGTGGCAAACTAATAGAGTAAGCCATGGCAATCAAATTGCAATTGAGGGTTTAGTATTCCTTGCTTCTCTTATAGCCCTCAAGTCTTCAGACATTGATGTCATCCTAGGAATGGATTGGTTATCAAGACAGAATGCTTTCCTTGATTGTAAAGCCAAGTCAGTTAAACTTACCCATCCTTTAGGCCAGACCATTGACTACACATCACCCAGCTCTAGAATCCAGATGCATACTTTGAATGTGCTTCCCCTTCCTGACCTTGAAGATATTCCGGTGGTTCGTGACTTCCCGGATGTCTTTCCTGAAGAACTGCCAGGAATGCCCCCGGACAGATGTGTAGAATTCATAGTGGATCTTATACCAGGCACAACCCCAATCTCCAGACGCCCATATAGAATGGCCCCACATGAGTTAGCTGAGCTAAAAACCCAACTTGATGCTTCGTTGGCAAAAGGCTTCATCCGCCCTAGCTCACCGCCATGGGGTTGCCCCGTTCTGTTCGTAACGAAGAAAGATGGAACAGAAAGGATGTGCGTAGACTATCGCCCGCTAAATCTAGCGACGATAAAGAACAAATACCCACTGCCCAGGATCAATGATCTTTATGATCAACTTGCTTGATCCTCTGTCTTCTCCAAGATGGATTTGAGATTAGGCTATCATCAAATCAAAATCCGAAACGAGGACATTCCCAAGACGGCTTTCACTACTCGTTATGGTCTTTACGAGTACACCGTCATGTCCTTCGGTTTAACCAATGCCCCCGCCACATTCTCGCGCTTGATGAATTCGATCTTCATGGAGTACGTAGATAAATTTGTTGTAGTTTATCTTGATGACATTCTCATCTACTCGAAGAACGAAGAAGAGCATGCAGAACATCCTAGGTTGGTATTGATGAAACTTCGAGAGCATCGCCTATATGCCAAGTTCTCTAAGTGTGAATTTTGGCTACCAGAAGTGACCTACTTAGGCCACGTGATTTCTGCGAAAGGCATTGCTGTCAATACTGAGAGAGTTCAGGCCGTCCTTGACTGGACTCCACCTGAATCGGTTAAGCAAGTTAGGAGTTTTCTTGGCTTAGCAAGCTATTGTCGCCGCTTCGTCGAGAACTTTTCTAAAGTTGCAAAGCCTCTAACTAAACTCCTCAAGAAAGATAAGAAATTCCAATGGACCCCCAAGTGCGAGGAAAGCTTTCAAGAGCTAAAAAGAAGATTGACTTCTGCAGCCGTACTTGCACCTCCAAACACCAAAAGGGATTTCGAGATCTATTGTGATGCTTCACGGCAAGGGTTAGGATGCATACTTATGCAAGATAGACATGTGGTAGCTTATGCTTCACGCCAATTGCGTCCACATGAAGAGAACTATCCTACCCATGATCTTGAACTCGCTGCCGTAGTTCATGCCCTGAAAACTTGGCGACATTACCTCCTTGGTAATCGTTGTGAGATATATTCCGATCACCAAAGCCTCAAATACATATTCACCCAGCCAGATCTTAATCTCGGTCAAAGACGTTGGATAGAGTTGATAAAAGATTATGACTTAGGAATTTCTTACACCCCAGGAAAAGCCAATGTCATGGCTGATGCACTAAGTCGTAAGTCGTATTGTAACAACCTCATGTTACAACAGTATCAACCACTTATTCATGAGGAATTTCGAAAACTCAATCTTGAGATTGTCCCTCATGGCTATCTTTCTACCTTGGTGGCGAAACCAACCCTTGAGGATAAAATCATAGCCGCCCAAAAACGTGATAGTGGTATTCGATAGATCAAGAAGAACATTGCTAGCGGAGTTGCTAAATGTTTCTCCATAAATGATCAAGGTGTCGTTTTCTTTGGCACTCGATTAGTTGTACCACGAAAACACAATCTTAGGAGGCTAATTCTTAAGGAAGCTCATGACACTCCCCTTTTGATTCATCCTGGTAGCACAAAGATGTACCGAGACCTACGCCAGAGATTTTGGTGGACTAGGATGAAGCAAAAAATTTCTCAGTATGTTGCCGAATGTGATGTTTGTCGTCGCATTAAGGCAGAACACCAAAGACCTGCCGATACTCTTCAACCATTGCCTATTCCCGAGTGGAAATGGGACAAAGTCAGTATGGACTTCATCACCGGCATTCCAAAAACCCAGAAAGGAAATGATGCCATCTTCGTTGTCGTTGATAGGCTTTCCAAAGTTGCTCACTTCCTTCCAGTTCGCGAGTCTATAACTGCTAGTCAGTTAGCGGACTTGTATGTCTCTAGAATTGTGTCTCTTCACGGTGTTCCTTTGGAAATCAACTCTGAATGTGGTAGCCTTTTCACCTCTAGATTCTGGGGAAGCTTTCAGAATGCTATGGGAACTCATCTCTCCTTTAGTACAGCTTTCCATCCTCAGTCTAGCGGTCAAGTCGAAAGGGTTAACCAAATTCTTGAAGACATGCTCAGAGCTTGTGTTATATATTTCGGAAAGAATTGGGAGAAGTCTCTTCCATTCGCCGAATTTTCTTATAACAATAGTTTCCAATCTAGTCTGAACATGGCTCCTTTTGAACTCCTCTATGGACGAAGATGTCAAACACCCCTAAACTGGTCAGAAACCGGTGAAAGACAATTCTTTGGACCGGATATGATCAAGGAAGCAGAAGAGCAAGTTCGCATTGTTCGTGATCAATTGAAAGTCGCACAGTATCGTCAGAAAAGCTACTATGATCGTCATCATAGGCAAGAAAGCTACAATCTTGATGAGAAGGCTTACCTTCGGGTTACTCCTCTGAAGGGAACCCAACGATTCGTATCAAAGGCAACTTGGCCCCACGTTAAATCGGACCTTTCCGGATTCTTGCCAAACGTGGAGAAGTTGCCTACCAACTTGAACTACCCCCGCACCTTTCCCGAGTACATGATGTATTCCATGTGTCACAACTCAGGCGTTGCTTCAAGGACCCCATCCGCGAAGTCGACCATGAAACGCTTGATCTCCAAGATGACCTTTCTTATCGAGAATACCCCATTCGTATTCTTGATTCAGCAGAGCGTGTCACTCGTCGTCAAAAGATCAGGTTTCTGAAAGTGCAAAGGTCCCATCACTCCGAGAAAGAAGCAACATGGGAAAGAGAAGACCGCCTCCGTGCCGAGTACCCCTCCTTCCCCCCGACGACTTCTGAATCTCGGGACGAGATTCTTTTGAGTGGGGAAAAGTTGTCAGAACCCCAACTAGGGTAAGTGCTAGGGCTTGTTGCTCCTTTGCATCATGTGAAAATTTCAAAAAGAAATCCAAAATGGGGAAAATAAAAGCCCTAAAGAATTTAATTCAAAAGGCCAGATAAAAATTGCTTCCAAAAATACCTCTGGTATTTTTTAAAAGTCTTATAAATATGCATGATCACATATAAAGTGAAGTGGGTCCCACTGCATGCACCAATATTTTTCAAATATTCCAAACAGGGCTTGGAAATTAAATTAAACCCCTATTTGAATTAAAGTTCAAATTATTTGAATTTTAAAAATGTTCAAACTTTACAAGTGGCTAGCCTATTATTTTGTGAGGCCATATAAAAAGTTACAACATTTTATAAAATGTCTAGCTATTTATTTAGCTAAGACAAAACAAATAGCAGAAAATAAAACAGAAAGAGAAATAAGAAAAAGGCCTACCTGGATCTAGCCCAACTTACCTAGGCCGGCCCAGCCCACGACACCCCCTTGTCGTCTTCTTCCCCGCGCTGCCAAGCAGCTCGCTGGAGGGCAGAGCGCGGCCGACGCCACCGCGGCACGCCTAGGGCCTTCCCGTGCCCCTAAGTGTGCCACGGAGACACTCGAAGCCCCGAAACACTTTTCCCCCTCCTCTGGCTTCCTCTCTGTCTCTCTTCCTCGCGAATCAAGCGCCGCCCGAGCGCCGCTGCAAAGCACGCCGTCGTGCCGCCGTAGCCAACGTCGACGAGGCGCCAAGCCGTCGTGTCCCTCACGTCCGCCGCCATCAACCTCGCCACCTCACCAACAATCGCGAGCTGGAGAGCCCCAACGCCATCGAATCGGACCACGACGTCCCGCCGGCCGCCGTGGAGCTCGTCGACGATTGCGCCGCCATTCTGTTGCCTACGACCTCGTCGTCCCCTCCAGTAGCTCCGGGGTGAGCTTCCCCTTCGTTTTCCCCACTCCGCGCCCGATCATTTGGCCAGATTCTCCGTTTCCCTTACAGATGTGCTCCGGCCGCCGCACAAGCCGTCGCCGGCGGCGTCTCCAGCCACTCCCCGAGACGCCCGACTGCTCTACTAGACGCGCGGGAGCACAATGGTTATTCTGGTGCAAATGGCACCCCAATTCGTGGCCGAAATTGCCACCCCGTGTCACGCCGCCGTGCTCGGTGTCGCCGGCGTTGAGCCGCCGGCGAGCATCCGACATGGCCGGTTAGTTAACTTAACCCCACCCCCTAATTAACCCCACCTGAGACTGACAGTGTGGCCAGGCCCCCTAACCCCTCTGCTTAATTAAAATAAAATAGGGATTAACCCCACTGTGGCTGACAAGCAGGCCCCACAGGTCAGAGGCCCCCTACGTCAGCATGAGGTCATGCTCACGCAGTAAAGGGTTTTTTCTAATTAAAATAAATTAAAGAAATTGCAGAAAATGTGTTAAACTTCAATAAATCATAGGAAATTCACTTTAACTCCAAATTTAACATATAATATATGAAAAATTATCAGAAAAATGCAAGGATTAAGAATATGCACTTTGTTTTTATGTTTGACCATTTTAAAATGGGTGAAAACTAGAAAACATGCATATGGCTTAATTTGAATTAGAATTTGGAGTTTGAATTTGCAATTCAATTGCAATACACTTCAATTAAGATGAATTTGCCACAAACCAGTAGATTTCACATCATGGACAACTATATCATGTGCTTGTGCATTTACATTCAATGTTGCCCCCCTTTTGTTGATGTTTGTGCCGGTAACAGTGCCTCCGAGACGGTGATCACCCTCGAAGAAGAAGACCACCGTTAAGACCCGTGTATCGTCAGCAAGGCAAGCAAACCCCATTGATAATGTCTATAAAATCCCATTTCCCTCTCAGCCTCGCTTATGCATGTTTATGAGATCACCTTGTTATCGATTCTACCGCATAGTTGAACCCATATCCGATGCATGACCTATCATCTTGTCACAGTAGTAAGCAAACCACAATCCTAGCTGACATAGGAGTTGTTTGATATCATGTGGCCCCTGCAACTGTTACATCTTATTGCATGCTTAGAGGTTACAATGAGGTTACTATGATCTGTGAGTCGGGATGGTTGTGATCATGTTACCGATAAAGGTGAAACTGTGTCGGTGAATCCACCCTAATACAAGGTGAATGATGAGAGGCTGTGTAGGAGTACACAGTGGGTTGTCTCGTTGAACACCGCCTTAAGCCTGAGTTCTTGTGTGGTGATCCAAGACGAAGAGTACTTCCACAAGTTGGGTACATGGACCCCCGCTCAACCTACTAACTCACCCCAGTTCAAGTCCAGAAGTCACTAGTTCGGGATTTCCATTTGGCATATGCATAGAAAAAGAATGGATGAAAGTTTGCATCATTTAGATATGTGGGTGGAACTGTGAGACAGTAAAACCATCTGCTAAGGTGGCGTCTCGGTCGCCTACATCGTCTGAGTCCGTATCGTTGACCCGGCGGACTCTTGAGCGGTGAGCAACTCAGATGGCTGATTCCTAGATTAGAATTGGCTGTGAGGTAAAAGTTGTGGAAATTATCCTCGCCGACACCCGCTTGAAGGGTGATGAGATCCTGGCGGTAACTGATGGTTTCATGTGTGTAGCAGTACACCCCTGCAGGGTTAACAAAACTATTCGAATAGCCGCTTCCGCGGTAAGGGGATACTTGGAAAGTTGTGCTTGATTATTAGACAACTTGAATGGATACTTCTAAAACTCGCAAGATAAGCGTGAGTGCTATGGTGTGCTCCTCGTGGGGAAGTCGAGGAAGTAACCATAGTGGTGTATTGGTTGGAGACTTGGTAGTGGACTCGTGTACGCTCCTTACCTCAAGTCTGGTACTCGCAGTACAGGAGTAGCCAAGTCAAAGCTGGCACTTCTACATGTTGAAACCCCACCTCCTTTACCTTGAAACTTGAGCATGAGTAGTGTAGTTCTGATGTAAGTCTTGCTGAGTACGACTTTGTACTTACGTTTTCTTATTCTATGTTTTAGATGGAAACCCAGACCCCGATGGAGTCACCTTCCTAAAGCTCGACGTTGACTAAGCTAGTATAGTTCCAGACAGCAGTCTGGTCCCTCATGGAAGGGCATGTATGTTGAACAAGGCTTCTCTAAGCCATTTGTTAAACTTGTCTGTACTCAGACCTAATTTGCTTCCGTTGTATGATGTAATGACGATCACAGACATGTGATCTTTGTATGCTCTATGTGTAAGTCAATAAAGATACACTTTGTAGAGTTATGTGATGATACCTGCTTTTCATACTAGGCATGTGTGCTGCGTGTATGTTTATAACATGCATGTCTTAGTATGGGTTTTCGAGACCTTAGTTGTGATCTGGCTGGCGGTCTTTAAACACCAAGTGGCCCTTAGACGTGCGTAGCTTGGGGCATCACGATGCAATTGCTCGTGATTCTGTCACGTGCACACTTTGTTGTATGATCGAGCCCGCCCTAGACCCCGACTAAGTGATCGGGCTAGAGTTTGTTTATGTAAGGGTTATGATTCAATCGATAACATGGTTGAGGCGACTTGTCTATGAGTATGGGATTTCACCACCCATAATCATTTAGACTTGTGAGCGGGCGATGAGGACCCATCTCAGTTGATCATCCGGCCTAGATGGGATGCCCCTCACGTTCGATGCTTTCCGAGAGTGTTCTGTGCTTGGCTTTGTCTGCTTAGACAAGTGGGCACGACTCTCGGCTCTCCATGTGATTGCATCATGACTGGAATTACATACGCATATTCCGGGTCCCGACAGACTTGGTATCAGAGCTACATGTGAAGATGTACACCCCTGCAGGGTTAATAAACTATTCGAATAGCCGTGTCTGCGGTTATGGACTACTTGGAGACCTGTACTTGATCATTAGACAACTTGAATGGATACTATAAAACTCGCAAGATAAGCGTGAGTGCTATGGCGTGCTTTCTCGTGGGGAAGTCGAGGAAGTATCCATAGTGGTGTATTGGTTGGAGACTTGGTAGTGGACTCGTGTACGCTTCTTACGTCAAGTCTGGTACTCGTAGTACAGGACTAGCCAAGTCGAAGCTGGCACTTCTGCATTGAAACCCCACCTCCCTTTACCTTGATACTTGAGCATGAGTAGTTTAGTTCTTATGTAAGTCTTGCTGAGTACGACTTTTTACTCACGTTTGCTTATTCTATGTTTTAGATGAGAACCCATCCCCCGATGGAGTCACCTTCCTGAAGCTCGACGTTGACTAAGCTAGTATAGTTCCAGACAGCAGTCTGGTCCCATGTGGAAGGGCATGTTTGTTGAACAAGGCTTCTCTAAGCCATTTGTTAATCTTGTTTGTACTCAGACCTAATTTGCTTCCGTTGTATGATGTAATGTTGATCACAGACATGTGATCTTTGTATGCTCTATGTGTAAGTCAATAAAGATATACTTTGTAGAGTTATGTGATTATACCTGCTGTTCATACTAGACATGTGTGCTGCGTGTATGATTATAACATGCATGTCTTAGTATGGGTTTTCGAGACCTTAGTTGTGATTTGGCTGGCGGTCTTTTATACACCAAGTGGCCCTTAGATGTGCGCAGCTTGGGGCATCGCGATGCGATTGCTCGTGACTCTGTCACGTGCACACTTTGTTGTATGATCGAGCCCTCCCTAGACCCCGACTAAGTGATCGGGCTGGAGTCTGTTTATGTAAGTGTTATAATTCAATCGACAACATGGTTGAGGCGACTTGTCTATGAGTATGGGATTTCACCACCCATAATCATTTAGACTGTGAGCGGGCGATGAGGACCCATCTCAGTTGATCATCCGGCCTGGATGGGATGCCCCTCACGCACGATGCTTTCCGGGAGTGTTCTGTGCTTGGCCTTGTCTGCTTAGACAAGTGGGTACGACTCTCGGCTCTCCATATGATTGAGTTGTGACTGGAATTACATACGCATATTCCGGGTCCCAACATCAATACACTGGGCCTGATGACTCGACCAAGTGTTCACCCGAGGAGTTTTCCGATGGCGACCTTTTGGCCCGGGTTCAGCAAGTCACAAAGTGCACGAGCATTGGGGAGCAGAGTCTTGTTCGTCCTTACTCTGCTGACTTGCCGCTTCCTCAGGTACTTGTCTTTGATTTATTTTTTGTACTGGTGACTCGTTTCTGTTGACTGTTGATGTTGGTTTGATCTGTAGGGTCACATCCCTTTGTTGAACAATCCGCCGCAGCCTGAAGATGCGGATATACTCGATGAACCTGGTGACGTTAATGCTGATCCTGTGTCTGCGGGTGGTGGGGATGCATCTGGCGCTTCGGGTGTTGTTGCTGTCGAGTCCGCGGGTGCCCTACCGTTAGTTGCTAATGACTCTAGGGATTCAAGTCCTCTTCGTGTCAAGCACACTCGCCCTACGAGTGGTCGTGATGCGGCTGGTGACGGTGATGACTTGCCAGTGGTCGTGCAGCCTGTTGTGCCGTGTCCTCCTCCCGCTGCCTCGAAGAAACGCAGGTTTGGGATATTGTTGCGTCCAGGCGCTGTGCCTGCTGGGTTAGTATACATTTTCGCTTTGTCATCTCTGATTTTCATTGCTTTGGCTGGTGTTCTGAAGATAAACCGTCTTGTAGTACTGCTCCTGCTCCGGCTGCTTCCTCTGCGAGTGATGGTGATGTCGCTGCTCCTTCGACTGATTCTGGTGCGGCGTCTGATCGACTGGCTGGTTCCGCTACTCCTGCGGCTTCGATTGCTCGGGCGGCTCCTGTGACTGCAGGCGCGGAGGGAACTTCTGCGACTGCCCCATCTGGGGAGCCTGCCGCGGCTGTTGCGGCTTCTGAAGGGGACTTTCCTCATACGTTAAATCTGTGATCCCTAAGGAGCACTTCTTGGCAAGATGGGACCTTTGTGCCGAGGATAAAGCAAAGTTCTTTGATAGTATGGCGGAGCAGGTATGTGATTTCTTTGCCCTTCTGTGCTTTGCCATAGTAGCCCCCGAGGCTATAAACAGTCACTTGTGAGTGGTTGTAGTCTATTATTTTGGTCTTATACATATTGGGAGCACGGCAGTGCTCCCAATGGGAGTAGCCCCCGAGGCTGCAAGCAATCATTTGTGATTGGTTGTAGTCTTTGGTTTTCTTCTTTCCAGTGCTCTTGCCTTGATGTATTTTCTTGGGTGCAGCCTTTGTTCCGGATGTGCGAACGTGTGCTGACTGAAACTAATCGGTGGCGACGCGCTCACGACTCGGTCCAGGGGAGCTTGACTGCTATGAGACGTGAGATCCTGATTCTTGGTCTTCATTTCTTTTGCTGATTGATTTTTCCTGACTGATGTTTTGTTCCGTAGGACGTAAGAAGGGTGCTGACAAGCGTGCAGAGGCTGCAAAGAAGGAGCTTGCCGAGCTTCAGGCTGCTCTGGAGTCCAAGGAGAAGGACCTGCAGGCACAGCATGGCGAACTCGAGCGGTTGCGGCGGGTGGAGGAGCAGTTTCTCCAGGTCGAGAAGGCTGAGTGTGAGCGCCTGCAGGACTTGGCGGACTCTCTGACTGGTTAGTGTAATCTTTCTGTCGCCCGTTTACTGGGGTTTGTTTGTCTCTGAAGTTGCTGGGATGTTAATCTTTTTCCTTTTTCCAAGTTCTGCGGGTATTGGGGCGGTGGAGGTTGCTGCTGCAGGTACGAGTGTTCTCCGTGGCTCTGTAAATGATGTCTCAGGTGCTGCTGTGGCTGTTGGGGATGTCTGTGCTCGGGCTTCAACTCTTCTGAAGCTTCTCCATGAGCATATGTTCCCAGATGCAGTGAAGCGACCTGACGGTCTCGATTCTCTGGTTGCTGCCTTCGGTCTGGATGGTGATCAGCTGGAGGGTTTGGTTCGTGAGAACGTGGTGAGTGGGCTTGCCCCGTCTATTGTTGTTCTTCTGGGTCATGGTGTCCCCATTGAGGATTCCATGGTAGATAGCTTGCCTGATTACACGGACGAGCAGAGTGCTCGAGCTACTAGGCTGGCCCGCCAGCTGCAGCTGGTCGTGGAGGCGAACAATGCTGCGGCCGAGGAGTAGGGTGACCCTGTTTTTTTTTTGAAACTTCCAGTTGTAATGTGCCTCCTGCGGGACGGCAGATCTAATTCATGGGCCTGCTTTGCTTTCTTGTGCTGGTTGTTTCCTTGTTTCCTTTGACTTGTTTCTCTTTGCGGTAGGCCATCCCGGGCGTTTCTCGGGCTTGGAATTTACTGAAGGAGGATGCTCGCGAGGGTGCTTACGAGTCTGTTTTCTTGAGGCTGAAAGAGGCCGAGCGTGAGATCGTTCGGCTGAAAGGTGCTCTTACGGTCCATCACTCGAAACGCGAGCATGCTGAGGCTGTCTTGGATGGCTTGGTGGCTTGGATGGTGAAGCTATCTGGCCTTCTGAAGGGTGAGTTTGCTTTTTTCTTCGACCGCTCGGCTGCGCGGGTTCTTTCCTTTTTGCTCTGTGGCTGACCTTTGTTCTTCGTTGCGAAGTGCTTGCTGGGCGTTCTCGCGAGGAAGAAGAGGCAGTACAGTCTGAGTTGCTGCAGCTGGAGGACCCGGTTGTGCAGGCGAACAATCCTTTCTGGATGGATAGGGCGCGTGCTCGGGTGTTCGCCGTTTTGCGAATGCGGGTTGAGAGGGTACCGCGGGCTCTTGAGTACTGCCGCGGAGTTTTTGGCAGGATTTTTGTTGAGTTTTACCCTTTGGATCCTGTCCCTTCATCTCTTGAGAAGCTTTGTCGGATGTTCTCCCAGCCTACGGATCTTCGGCGCGTAGTTAATCACCAGATTTATGCAGGTGCTCGCTATGCTTTAGCCTTTGTCCATAGTCATTGGTCGGCGGTTGATATTATGTTGGCAGCTCGAGGTCCTCCTGGTGGTCGAGCTCAGCTGATGGACGACCATTACGCCGTGGCGGATGAGCCTGCAAATGAGGTTGTGAAGTGGGTGGTCGAGGATAATGACCGTCGGTTGGGTGCTCCCTGTAAAGTAAAGTCAGAGCCTGGGGATTAGCCTTTGCTTGGCGTTCGTTCCTTTGCTGAGCAATGTTTTTTTGATGTTCTATTTTGCTTTACTTTGTTCGTCTGCTGTAAATCAAACTTCCATGGTATAAGTTTGTCTTGTCGGCTGCTGAGTTTTTGGGCGAGGGGTTCCTTCTCGCCGATTTTTAGAGTCGCGTACGTGAAGAATGCCTCGGGGGGTGGCTGCTTCGGCGAGCCCCCGAGTGCCAATTTTTTAGAGTCGCGTTTGCGAAGAACGCCTCGGGGGGTGGCTGCTTCGGCGAGCCCCTGAGTGCCAATTTTTTAGAGTCGCGTTTGCGAAGAACTCCTCGGGGGTTGGCTGCTTCGGCGAGCCCCCGAGTGCCAATTTTTTAGAGTCGCGTTTGCGAAGAACGCCTCGAGGGGTGGCTGCTTCGGCGAGCCCCCTAGTGCCAATTTTTTAGAGTCGCGTTTGCGGAGTACGCCTCGGGGGGTGGCTGCTTCGGCGAGCCCCCGAGTGCCAATTTTTTAGATTCGCGTTTGCGAGGAATGCCTCGGGGGGTGGCTGCTTCGGCGAGCCCCCGAGTGCCAATTTTTTAGAGTCGCGTTTCCGGGGAATGCCTCGGGGGGTGGCTGCTTCGGCGAGCCCCCGAGTGCCAATTTTTTAGAGTCGCGTTTGCGAGGAACGCCTCGGGGGGTGGCTGCTTCGGCGAGCACCCGAGTGCCGATGAAAAGAACTTTTGGAAAAATATTTTCAATATTTCTCCTATGTTTCTTACACGATGGGGGGGGGGGGTTGTTGCTTGAAGACAACCCATTTATTTTGATCGATGGCTTAGTAGCCCTAAGGACGGTAGATTGTTGTGGCTCCCTTTTTCTTATATGGTAGGGCCTCTTCCTCTGATGTCGTGGCTCCGCTGGCTTGGTGTGCTCCGAAGGTTTCTGATATTTTGTGGAATTCTTTGTCGCAGCGGTCGGATCTGACGAAGCTGCCGCTGACTGTGATCACTCCTCGTGGGCCTAGCATTTTCATCATGAGGTAGGTGTAGTGTGACACTGCCATGAAACGCGCGAAGGCTGGTCGTCCTAGGATGGCGTGGTATTGTGATTTCCAGTTGACCACTTCGAAGTCCAATGTCTCTTTGCGGAAGTTGCTCGTGCTTCCAAAAACCACCTCGAGACTTATTTTTCTGAGGGTGTATACTGCTTTCCCTGGCACGATTCCATGAAACGTTGTGCCTGAAGTTTTCAGTGCTGAGTTTTGGATGAGCATTTCTTCCAGGGTTCTGGTGAATATGATGTTGATTCCGCTGCCGCCGTCCATGAAGACACGTGACATGTCGTAGTTTCCGATTCTTGCTTCGAGTACTAGTGCGGCGTGTCCTGGGCGCGGGATGGCCGGCGGGTGGTCTTATCGGGAGAAGGTGATTTCAGTCTCGGACCCGCGCAGGTATTCTGGGACAGCAGGGTGAGAGGAGACTGCGAGGAAAACTTGTCTGGTGACCTTCTTCTGCTGCCTGTTTGATGGTCTTCCTTCTTGTATCATGTAGATCCGGCCGTGCGCTTCTAGGTATTTTTTCCTCGGGTGTCGTGCTCCGTTCTTGGATTACTGCTACTTGCCTTGTTGGTATTGAAGGCGCTGGCGGTGCGTTGTGGGCGATGGTTCCGACTGCTACGCTTGCGAGAGGTTGTGCTGCTGTTGTTGTTGTAGATCGGCTTTTCTCTTCTGAGAGATCGATGAATCGCCTGCAGTTCCTGAGGGTGTGCCCTGATCTGAGCTCTCCGCGCTCGTTTCTGAACCCGTGTATTGTGCACGGTCCGTCGAGCTGCTCTTTAGCCGAACGATATGCTCGGGTGTCGTCTCGTGGCTGCCTTGTTCTCCAGTCCCATTTTTGAATTTGGGGTGCTTCTTCTTGGTTGTCCCTGTGATGTATTCTCCTATCGTCGCGATGTCTGCCTTCTCTTTCATCTGGGAAACCGGCCGCGACCATATCGGGTCCTCTGTCGTCGTAGAAGTTGCGCCTCGGTCGTTTTCTTCTTCTGTCGAATCCTCTGTCGCTGGTGTGGTAGTCGTAGTCGCATTCTGAGCGCGCTGTCTAGATCTCCGATTCGTTCCGTACGGAGTCTTCTCCATCTGCCCAGTTGTTGGCTTTCTCGAGCAGTTGCGCGAGTGTTCGGACTTTCATTTGCCCGAGCTGCTCCTTGAAGTCGATGCGTTGCAAGCCCCTCCTGAATGCGTCGATTGCGCTTTCGTTTGATATGTCCTCGGCTGAGTTTTTGAGTATGGTCCATCGCTGGATGTATGCTCGCAAAGATTCTCTGTATCCTTGTTTGCAGGCCCTCAGCTCCTCGAGTGATGCCGGTCGTTTGTAAGTGGACTTGAAGTTCTCGATGAAGGCACTGCGGAACTGCCTCCAGGAGTCGATTGACCCTCGTGGTAGGTTCTTCTGCCAGTGTCGTGCTGAGCTCTCGAGCATGAGTTGTATGTACTGCATTGCTGTGATATTGGTTCCGCGCTGGAATTTTACGGCCATTAGGTAGTCGTCGAGCCATGCTTCTGGTTCTTCCAGCCCGTTGTACTTGTGCGTTGTGGAGTTTAGCTTGAAACCTTTCGGCATCCTTGTTTTCCGTATGGACCGTGTGAGGCATAGTGCTCCGCATGGTTCTACGTTCTCGTCGGAAGCTTGCTCGTCCGAGTACTCTTCGCGGGCTGCTCGCCTTCGTCTTCCACGGTTGACTTTGCTTTGTGTTATGTTGTCGCGTGCGTCTCGCCGATTGCTGTTGCGTCTGCTACTGTTGTCGTCGCTGTCGTGGTTTTTGTTTTTGTTTGGGCGCTTGCGCCAGTCATCGTTGTCGTCGTCGTCGGGTGAACTGGGGTCCCTGTCCGGGGTCTGCTCGCGGGGAGCCCGGCTTGCGCCTGCTCTTTTGGGGGCTGAGATGGCGTCTTTCATTATTTTGAGTTCCATCGTTGTGTTGTGATCTAAGTTGTCTTTCTTGCCTTTCCGAGCACGAGATAGGTACTCTTGGGCAGTGAAAAGGGCTTCGGCTGGTGTGAGTTGTTCTTCCTCGTCGTCGTCCTCTTCTAGCTTGAAGTCGTCATATAGCTTGCGGGCCACCTTCTTCTTGTCCGTGCGTTTCAGATTGCTGAATCTGGATCTGGCTCGGATGGGGGAGTCGTAGTCGAAGGAGTCGCTTCTTGGAGATGGCCTGCGGTTGTTCCTTGGGTCGATGGCAGCCTTTCCTTGCTTCTCTAGTTCTAAGCGTTACTGTCTTGCTCTCTTGGTGGCGTCACTCGCCAGCTTGTTGTATGCTCTGAGCTCGTCTCGTGTTGCGTTCTCCGGGAGTAGTTTGCCGCGTTTGACTGCGTCCCTTATTCTGGCGATTGCTTCCTTAGACAGGTAGATCTTTTCTACGTGATTGTCCTCTTTCGCCATGCCCGGGGTCTGATGCTTGCTGCTTTCTGGCTCGTCGCTCCTGCGATTGCTATGCTCCGCTCCTTTGTATATTTTCTTTGGTATGGTTCCTGGTTCTCCAAGTGTGACGGTGACCTGGCCGGTGTTGTCTGGATCGCTGTTTTTGTTGTTCGAGCGAGTGTCTTGGCGATTGCTCGGGTCGTCGTCTTGGTTTTTGTCATCTGCGGTTGGCTCGTGGACGTCTGCCATGAACACTTGGGACGGTGCATTGGCTGTAATCTTGCTTGCGCGCATGTTGCGCTTCTTCCATGGACCACTCGAATAGTCGGGCTGGGAGTCGTGGCTGACTCGCGGAGTCGTCACGCGGGCGGGTGAGACTTCGATTGCTGATGTAGGATCTGCCGTTGCGGGTGCTCGAGCACGATCCGTGAGACGGATGACTCCCCAGTGGTTGATGTAGATTTGCTATGCTCCGAAGATCAGGTTGATGCCGGTGCGCAGGTCGGCGAAGGACGGTCGAAAGTCCGGGAGGTGAGCTATGAAACCGAGAGATCCGAATAGATCGGAGTCTACTCGGATCGTAGAGTCGATGAGTGCTGATGGAGTCGCTGCTTTGACGAGTGCCGATGATGAGGCCGTCGAGATCGCGATTCCAACCTGCGAAGTCCCCACGGACGGCGCCAATTGACGGGGATCAACCCCGGAAAATCCCATGGTCAGGGACCCTGGGTTAGTCATAGAGATAGGCACAGGGTTGACGATACTCATCGGCTAACAGGAGAAGCACTTCCTGCTCGATATTATTGCTTGAGGGGGCGATTACAATGGAGGCCCAGGCGAGTTCTCGCAAGGCTAGATGAGTAGATGCGTATTGAGTTGTTCTGGATGTCTCCCCTCCCAGCCTTTATATATTAGGCTAGGTAGCAGGGAGTCCGTACTAGGTTACAGAGATGGTTTCCTAGTTCTAGTATTTGCCTTGTACGCCAAGTTGCACCTTCCATGTTAGTCGCGGACTCCTACGTCGGTGCCTGGTTGGGCCAATCGTGGGCTTGTCGTAGCTTCCCAGCGGGCCTTCTGTCTTCATACGCACCAGGTAGTCTCACATGCAGGAGTCGTGGGGCACCCCCTCGTCACCACGTGTCCACAAGCTTAAGATAACCTCCCTTACTGTAACTGTCAGTGGGACTGTGGCGAGCCCCTTTCTCTATAAAAGGGAGACGCCAACCACATGAGAAGGGGAGGGTTGGATGGAGAGATAAAGGACAGAAGAAATGCAAGGAGGAGAAACGAAAAAAAGTAAGAGAAGAAGGAAGATCCATCCCAGTGAGAAGCCATCACTTACATGCATCCACCTCTTGATGCATCCACACAAAGAAGGCTGCGGAGTTCGTCTCCAGAACCTCCCGGGAGATCTCTCCAAGATTCCTCCTTGGGGGTACGAGCAGCTTCATCAAGAGTAGAAGAGGCCTATAGTAGTGTAGGGTATCTTCTCCTAGAAGATCACCTTGTAATGTGTTCTACTTCACCACAAGCAAGAAGATCAGCCATACAGTAGTGGAGCTTTTAGTCTCCGGACGGTCCGAACCTGGGTAAACCCTTGTATTTACTCGCATCAGTCCATTGCCGTTTCGACGTCGCAACAACCTTCGTCTACATCAAGCAACCGGGAACCCAGCGTGTTCCCCGTCCCGCACGGTCTCCGGGTCGTGCCCTACCGGGAGCGGCCCTCATGGAAGGTGTTCTCGGGGGAGTGTCGTTGTTGTCCTCCCATGCTTCTGGCCCAACCACAGAGTGGCGCTAGAAGGAGGGCCTGAGGAGTTTGACCCCCGAAAGAGTGGCGCTACAAGGAGGGCAGGCGATCACGTCGGCCATAACATTTGTTCCTTGTGTAGGTTTTGGAGTTTATTCATATCTTCACCGAGCTGTATTTAGTACTACCGGTGCGGGTGTCGTCGCGAGAAGTTGCTCATCGTGCCCGTCACGGTGGTTGTATAGTTCTTGCGCTCGGGGGGATTCTCGGCGCTCTTTCGTGAGCACTTCGTGAAGTTTCACCTCTCAGGTCCACAGGGATACCATCTCGGATGGTTTTCGTGTCGGATGTCTTTCCCCGACATGTTGTTGGACGCTTCTCCATAGACGGTCTCGCGACCGCCTGAGAATGGGCTATCTCATTATTACCAGACGATTGTTCCGGATGGTTTGTCCTTCCTAGATGATAATTCCTGGAACACACCCTTTCAGCCAAGGCGGAGAGTAAACGAGGCCTCACCCTCGCTTTGCCTTGGCAAGTGATTCGTGCCGGACCACGCCGTACAACGACGCTGGTCCTCCGTGAAATCAATCCCACTTGGACGACTGAATCCACACAGCACGGACAGTACTAGGTTGTCACTATCGGTCCGCCCGATAAAGCTCTGCTCCGAGTAGCCTGCGGAGGCTCCGTACCTGCCCAGGATAAGGTTCCAACGGTTGGTCCTTACCTCCCGGGATCCAGCCATCTCGAAGAGACCGGACTGGAGTCCCCTTCAAGGATTCGTGCAAACGGATGTACCAGTCTCCCGGAAAGACTCTCCGGAAAGAACCACACAACTCGGACCCTAAGCCAAGGCACCAGCACAACACCTTTGAGGGATTGCGCTTCCGCGGACCTCTCGGTCCTCAAAGTTGTTTTTTCAATTAGGACAACCAGTGGAACTGAGTACTCACTGCTCCTATTGCCATCTGTGTTCTCATCAAAATGCGCCTGCCGCACACAATGGAGAATTCTTGCAATGCTCCTCCGATAAGCCGTGCAAGAGGTCAATGCAAAGTTACCGGAATCTGCTTGTCGGATGTTCTCTCTCTCGGAGGCTAACAACACGGAAAGGTATCCATGAGGTACGAAAAGGAACAAGTTCCTGAAGAGTTACTGCATTCATTACTACTACCTCGTAGGGATTCTACCGGAACCAAAGCATTTCTTGGGTCTTTCCGGATCGATATTTACATATTGTGCTAACCAGACGAAGTGGTTAAACCGCTACCATTGTCCACCTACTGCTAAGCACAAAAGTGCAGGGACAAAATAAGAAGAGCCCTACAGGAGTGAACCGCCGGATCCAAGCTGCGACCCTCGGTCGGACCTTTTCGGCAGCGTCCCGTCTCCTCAGTGTTCGGCGGAGGGCTCAACACCCATGAAGTCATGGATGACTCCCACGGTGCATTGCTCGCCCGGGTTCCCGCTGGCGACTTCCTCGCAGCATTTTGCCCGGGGCCCCCACGGCTGGAAGACCTTCAGCCAGAGAGTGTCCTGGCCATCGAAGCGGAAGAGGATGGCCTGGAACTGCTGGATGTTCCTCCGGCGGACGAATTCCTCCCTGCCTTGATCGAGGTACATGGCACCGCCGTCAAAAAAGGTTGTGGCCACCCAAGCGGAGTCGTGGGGGCATCCCCCCATCCGGAGGTACAAGCCTTGCGGCCTGCGTCCCGCCATTGCCTGCGAGAACGGCTCCGGCAGCCAAAGCCAGCCACACGTCGGGTCGGCCGCCGCCACAAAGAACTTTTGGGTTGGCACCGCTGTGTGCGCCCTCGTTAGGGTAGAAGTTGTCGCCCCGACGCGGCCACGACAAGGGCCGTGTCGCACCGTGGCTCCGCCTCAGCCCACGCCGCCGCCTCGGACTCCTAAGATCGTGATAGAGGCGGAGGTGTCCCGATCTTTCGATGAGAGATAACTATCGATTTGGTGGAGACGACTCTGACGATCCGACTACGAACGTGCAACAACGTCGCGCCTTAGCAATCGCTAAACCAATCTCCGGAGGTTATTGACCACGTCGGAGCACGATCAACCTGACCACGAAGGTCTAGTGCCTGCAAGCAATCGAAGAACAAGCAAGAACTATGATAAAGCAATCTGAATATTGCGAATATGTAGATGAAGTATGAATAAAGTTGGGATTCCGAAAGCGGTCTTGATCTGGTCGTTGGACACAAACCGAGTACACGAAGATGCAGCAATTAGCTAAGCAGTCTTTTTAACTAAAAGAAATCCAAAGAAAAACCCTAGGGGTTGATCTACTTATATAGGACTAAAGGGTGGAGGCCAAGGGGGTGGAAGGACATCCCAAGGAGTCCTAAAACTAAACCTAGGTCGTACAAGGCACTTGGGCCCATGTGGAGGTGATGCAACACCTATTGAGTTGGACTTTGATTCGGATTCTGCTGCTGGGTCGCATCGTTTTCGCAATATCTCCACGCTCCGAAGGAATTTGAAGGTGAAACCAATTGCGTTGGAAACTAGACGAGATAAGCTATCACCAGAAAAAAGAATCACCCAATTTGGAGTTCGTATGTAGAAACGGCGGCTGTTTGAAGTTGGGTATATCTCTGCAGTCCGAATCTGAGTCCATGACGTGAAAGACTTGGTCTCTATCTTCTCTTGGGCCAAAAGTGACGTGAAATAACTTCTTGTACAGCACACAATCATGCCCCTTTGTATTGACTTCATTTCTTGATCAAATATAGAGGAATTAATGGTCATATCCATGATAATTATGTCCTCATCATCTTCATGCTTGAACATGCTCCAATGCTCATCCTTCTTGTCCATGCTAGGTCCTTCATTTGTCAGCAACAGAAATATATCGACGTTAGGCAGCATCATATTCACATGAACATTAGAAACATTACCAAGAAGCGAAAGTACCTGATAATTTAATTGGTGTGCACGATCTCTAGTAATTGGTCCAGTAGGTATATTAGCAGGGGTTGTGGCTGTAACTATGGTAGCCATGTCCTCATCATCCTCCCCTTCTTGAAAATAAAGCCGTCCCCGGCGTTTCTTAATCTGAAATGTGGCTAACAAAAGAGACAAGGTGTACATGTTGTATATATATATGTCATCCATTCTTACTTCCCTTAGTTTTTGGACATGTAACACATGTATATATGAGTAACTTTCGTATGTCGTGAAATATAAACATATATGATCATCACAATACATAAACGACATGAAAGTATTGCAACTTAGTTTGCATATATAAGTGAAGCTCTTATTCATATCTAAAGATGTACAATGCTCATCATTAAACCATCCCAATACCGGTGAAGAAACATTAATGTTTTTCGAAGGACATGCTACAACAGGCTTAACTAAGTAGTCATGCAACAAGTCATTCGACGCAGAATCATCACCAAGATTAGAGGTCATATCAAAATGATTAAGCATTGGCAGTTTCATAATAGTAACATGATTATCCAAAATAGATGGTGTGCTCAAATCAATAGGTAACTCAAGACATGATGTATTAAAGTCTATTAGGCAAGCAACATCTTCATGTGAAGTTATGACATTCTCGAAAATTGGTTGTGTGATGAAACTACTGGATAGCTCAACACATGTTGCTTTTAAATCAGCAAGGTTCTCATGTGGAGGGGAAAGATCCATACTTTTGTCATTACCTTTTTGTGATGATAGATCAGATATTGGAGGAGTGCTTACGACAATTGATGTGGTTATGGTAGTGCTCATAGTGGTTGAAGGAACAACCTTCTCAACTTGTGGTATTTGCACATTCCGCTTGTTCGTCTTCTGGGCAACACGTCTGTCGATTTCCTGTTCAGCTTTACAAGAAAGACGAAACAAACGATCCATAGGATAACACTTTTCATGAATTAGGATATCCTGAATGTCACGGTTTAAACCTTGCCAAAATATGTCCATGAAATATTCTTCACTTTCCTCTAAAAGAGAATGCAAGAATGTAGTTTCTAAAGCATCATAATATTCTGAAACAGTTTTAGTACCTTGTTTTAAATTTTTTAATTTCCTAACCTTGTCACGAGTATAATAAGAGGGAACGAATCTATATCGCATAGCAAATTTGAGATCATTCCAAGTATTAGGTATATAATCAGGATATAAACTACAATATTCATTCCACCAAATAGAAGCAAAATCTTTGAAAGCACTAATTGCAGTTTTTACTTTCTTATGCTCAAGAAAATTATGGGAAACAAATAAATCATTTATTTCAAACTCCCACTCAATGTATAAATCAGGTCTTAGACGTCCATGAAAGTGTGGTATAGAAACAATAACCTGATCATGTGCATGCTTATGTGTGTTTACCTTTTGTAGTGACTGTTGTGTAGTTGTAGGTGGTGGCAAATCTCCAACTATAGCTGCCGCCCAAGAAGATCTAACTCTAGAACCTGCCATGATTAGTAGAAAACAAGAAACAAATCACAAGTATATGTCCCTATGAACTACTAGGATGTGGTGGTAAAACGCTCACAGGATAGCAAATATCAATGTCTTACTAGTTCTTACCATGCAGCAGGTGGTGATCGGCAACCAACGGTGTCAAAGAACTCCAAAGATTAAGTAGAGCGATTGCCAGGTGAACGCACGTATACACGATGTAGAAATATGTGGAGCTTGGAAGGCTTTAATATGGTGGCAAAAATATCAGCAATAATCAATTCAGAGATGCAAAATTGAATTAACGCTCAACGACGATACTGTGCTGGTCCTAGTCTAGACCGGACTAGAGACGCGAGCCTAGAACACTAATGTGGTCACGGCGTAGCACAACTAGCAGCAATGAATGATATGAAGTAGCTCTGAATAGCAAGATATAAGTGAAGATCATCAACAGAGCAAAGATAATGGTGAAAATAGGCTCCAAATCAAGATACACCAATATTCTCCCTACAACTTTCCTCTGAAATATATTTGCTAATTTTTTGATATTTTTCCTCCAATAGGGCACTGACTTAAGCTTTCCGACGCAATAAGAATCACTCAATTTAGAGTTCGGATGAGGTGTCAAAAAAATTGAGAATCAGCCCGAAATCTGACAAAAACTGTGTTCGGAAACTTTAGAGGTCAAAAAGTCCGTCTTAGAAGCCGATCTGGACTTTCAAATAACACACTAGCTCCAGAACTATTTAGAAGCGGCTCGGAAATATCTTTAATTTGAGTACTCGTGGAGCCAAAACGGACTTCGGATGACAAAGTTATGCCCGTTTTAGTGGACACTGCTCAAAATTGATTCCGACGAGATTTCAAATACGAGTTCAACTAGAGATAGATCCGAAATTTTTCTTCTTTTTTCTCTTTTTTCCTTTTTTCTTTCTTTTTTTCCTTTTTCTCTTTTTTCAACTCTTTTTTCTCTCTTTTTCTATGGTGGATGGTAGAAGTAGGCAGCGGATGGGATGATGGTGCAGCGGCGGCGGTGACTAACGTGAACAGAACTCGAAACTCTAAAGGACTAGATACTAAGACCAGCAACTGAACACGACGATGCAACCGATAATTCAATAAAGCAAAGCACCGAAAAGAAAATTGCGAAGTCTCAGATTGGTTTGGATATGATGATCTAATCCTATTTTTATGGCTTTTTGTGTGGATGATAGGTGATAAAAAAACAGATCTAATATATGGATGTGGAATTCTCACCGAGCAACCTAAAAACTGATACCACTTGATAGAGGCGGAGGTGTCCCGATCTTTCGATGAGAGATAACTATCGATTTGGTGGAGACGACTCTGACGATCCGACTACGAACGTGCAACAACGTCGCGCCTTAGCAATCGCTAAACCAATCTCCGGAGGTTATTGACCACGTCGGAGCACGATCAACCTGACCACGAAGGTCTAGTGCCTGCAAGCAATCGAAGAACAAGCAAGAACTATGATAAAGCAATCTGAATATTGCGAATATGTAGATGAAGTATGAATAAAGTTGGGATTCCGAAAGCGGTCTTGATCTGGTCGTTGGACACAAACCGAGTACACGAAGATGCAGCAATTAGCTAAGCAGTCTTTTTAACTAAAATAAATCCAAAGAAAAACCCTAGGGATTGATCTACTTATATAGGACTAAAGGGTGGAGGCCAAGGGGGTGGAAGGACATCCCAAGGAGTCCTAAAACTAAACCTAGGTCGTACAAGGCACTTGGGCCCATGTGGAGGTGATGCAACACCTATTGAGTTGGACTTTGATTCGGATTCTGCTGCTGGGTCGCATCGTTTTCGCAATATCTCCACGCTCCGAAGGAATTTGAAGGTGAAACCAATTGCGTTGGAAACTAGACGAGATAAGCTATCACCAGAAAAAAGAATCACCCAATTTGGAGTTCGTATGTAGAAACGGCGGCTGTTTGAAGTTGGGTATATCTCTGCAGTCCGAATCTGAGTCCATGACGTGAAAGACTTGGTCTCTATCTTCTCTTGGGCCAAAAGTGACGTGAAATAACTTCTTGTACAGCACACAATCATGCCCCTTTGTATTGACTTCATTTCTTGATCAAATATAGAGGAATTAATGGTCATATCCATGATAATTATGTCCTCATCATCTTCATGCTTGAACATGCTCCAATGCTCATCCTTCTTGTCCATGCTAGGTCCTTCATTTGTCAGCAACAGAAATATATCGACGTTAGGCAGCATCATATTCACATGAACATTAGAAACATTACCAAGAAGCGAAAGTACCTGATAATTTAATTGGTGTGCACGATCTCTAGTAATTGGTCCAGTAGGTATATTAGCAGGGGTTGTGGCTGTAACTATGGTAGCCATGTCCTCATCAGATCGCTTGGGCCACAGCGCCAAGAGTGTTGGGAGACGTCGGGGGGCGCCATGGGAGCTCTGAGCTAGAAGGAGACGGAGAAGAGGATGGAGAGGAAGAATAGGCTCCTCCGCTTCACGCCGGCTCACTTAAATACCCAGCGGACGCTCGCAGGGGAGTGATTTTCTACGCTACTGTAAGTACATTAAATAACCATGGGGTCAGCCGCTGCATTACCTCAAGTCTTGCCATCGTTTGCAGAGGCATCATCATCATCCGTCAAATCCGACTGGAGGCGCACCACATGGCACCGCCTGCTCTGTCCTCGTGACTTGAAAACCAATGCACAGTCTACAATAACTTCTCGGATGACTTGACTTTGATTCCGGGAAGCCTCCATCAGAAGCCGAGCCCGGGGGCTACTGTCGGTAACCGGGTACCGGGGGTACCATGTTTCGCTGGTTTCGACTACGCCTCTCGAATAGCCCAAGTGTGACCTTGGAGGATTCCGGGAAGGAGATGACGAGATAGCTGCGGAAGAGTGCTCAGGGGCAGTTCCGGGAGGATGGAGTCATCCAGTTGGTTCCCACCGCCCAACAAAGTAGGCAGTTGTAACACCCTCAGTGTCAGGGAACAGTAATCGTTTTGCTAATGTCAATTACTGTTCTTAAAGCATTCCTTGATCATCATGAATCAAATCAAAATTCAAAACCCATTTGAATTGGTAATAAAAACAAAGTGCAAAATAAAACTTTGTCCAAAAATTGTGCAACCAATTTTGTTAAATCCCTAAAAATCAGTGGACCATGTTAAACCAATTTGGGCATTTATTCCAATAAATAAATATTGCTAACAATTCAAACCAGCAGCAAAACAACCCCATTGGCCAATTGCATATTAAAAAGAATTATTAAAAGATTTTATAAAAGGCCCAATATTTTTGTGGCACTCTAGTTTTGTGCAATGCTAATATTGGAGCAGGTTACAAGTTTTACAAAAATGCTAAAGTGTATGAAATAAATAAAACAGTAAAGAAAGAAAACAAAAAAAAGAGAAAATATCTAAACGACGCCAGGGGCACCAAGCCCCTCCCCTCCTCACGGTGGCCCAGCACACCTGGCCCGCCTGGCCTCCCCTTCCCCTATTCACCCCCATAGGTGGAGGCAATCCAGCACGGCCACGCCGGCTGGCCGTGCCGTGGCGCTCATCCCACGGCCGCCGCCGGGATAAAGACCCCGCACCCCGCGCCGGCACTAACCCTAGCCGCCCCCTTCTTCCTCCTCGCGCCGCACCCCCTGAGCCTCGCTCTCTCTCTCTCTCTCTTTGCTGCCGGTGAGGACCGCGCGCTTGCGGCCACGGCTCCGGCGCCGACGCGGCCAACGGCGAAGACTGATCGCGCCACAATGTCCGGAAGCTTGCCCGTGCATGGCCTCGTCTCCCCCAGCATCGCGCTCGAGCTGTCGGCCACCCCATCGTCGGAATCGAGCTCGTCTTCCCCGCCACAGCCGCCGGCCACCACCGCGCGATTCGCCGCCTGTGAAGCTCCCTCGAGCTCGCTTCCACCCCTACACACTCCACGGTGAGCCACAGCTCCAATTGCCCCATTTTCCCCTTCGATCTCGACGTATAGCCGCGCTGCCACGGACACCATGCCCCGGCCGCCGCCTTTGTCGTCGTAGTCGTCGCCACGGACCAGCTCGGATCGTGCTGATGGCATGGACGAGTGCGGCTCGTCGTTCTGCTCGCGTAGGACCCAATGGCGGTAGTTTTGGTGCACTGTGGCGGGCAAACGGCCACCGCCGGCCTCCCTGTGGCCTCGCCGCCGTGTATCCCTTCGCCGGCGTGCACGCATGGTCCAGCCAGTGGGCTAACACCACTGACAGGTGGCCCCGACCCCCTTCTAATCCCCCTGGTTAACCTAAACGAAAAACTGTTAAGTTAGAAAACCCAGAGGCTGACACATGGACCCCACCAACTTAACTCTTTGATTAAAATTAATAATAAAACTGTTGGGCTGACATGTGGGACCCCACTGTCAGTGTAGTTATTTAAAATGAAATAAAATGTATAAGTCTATGACAGCTGGGCCCCACTAATATTTAAATTTAATTAAATCAATTTATTAACACAGAGAATGACATGTGGGCCCAGTGGCTATTTTTGATTTTAAAAAAATGTTTTATTGCACTGTGAGGCTGACATGTGGGACCCACTGGTCAGATTGACCAGGTCAACAGAGACTGTTGACTGGGCCCCATCTATCAGTGTTGACTCAGTCAACCCCTCCACTGTTGTGGATAATGTTGTTTTTAATAATAAATAAAATCCAGAAATTGATTTAAATTAAATAAAACTTTGAAAATCAATATCTTTTAAGCCGTAACTCCGATGAAAATAATTTATACATCAAACTTGATCGGAAAAATATCACGGTTATGAATACGCTACTCGTATACCCACCGCACTCCTCTAACATACCGAACGTGGAACATCCCTGTAAGAGCAAGTTTTGCCCCCGAAGGTTTTGGACATTGTTAGACAAAGCAGAAGTGGAACTAATATTGTTTTCGAGTATAAACAGATACTTAGGTTCCGAAAGAATGGAGTTTGCAAGTAGAAGGTCGAAGGACAACTCGCTGCAGTGAAGCTGCAGTTATCTACCGAAACCTTTGAAGGAAGACGACCCCTAAAAATGTCGTCGAAGAAAAAGTATCTCTCGAGCAAAAGCGCAACGAGGAGAAAGCTGAAGCTGGTCAAAGACTTAGTCTTTTTGCTAGTTTCTCTTTGTTTCTTGAGTCGTAGGAAAAACCGTACTATCAAGAGGGGTTTGCTAGTTGAGATCTTTGTCGAAGTGAATTTGCTCTGCTCAACCAAAACCCACAAAAGCCTACCGAGAGAAATCTCACCGAGTCGAACGAATAGCTCGAAGGCAAAGTCATTGCACTTCGTGCCTTCGAGAGAGAACTCGTTCGGTGAGTCAGCTTACTTGTTCCTCAAGTAAAGTTGCGTAGTGATTGGAATCCGACCGTTGTGGACACGCGTCAAGCGGTTACATCGGGTCACTTCAGTCATTTTACCCTTCGGGATCGCCAACTATAAATACCCCGCACCTACCCACCATTTCGGGTAGGCTGCTCCACTGAAGATTCTAAGACAGAAGTCTGAGAGCATCCCAAGAGAGATTCATCGAGAGAAAACCAAAATCCCAAGTCTGAGTTGAGTTGAGCAATTCACTATGACTTAGGTTGAGATTAGCCGATCTTTTTATCTTGGAGAACTGCAAGTCTCCTAGACGGTTAGGCGTCGCCTGTCAAGCAGTCGAAGAGAAATTGTCACTGCTGAAGGAAGTTGGTAAAGGTCTCGGAGATGTCCTGAATCATCTACCACGAGTGAAACCTAGACAAGCTCGAGGAGTTTGTTGCAGTGGAGAATAGGACGGAGAGAGTTTTGCTCCAGGTGTTCAATCACCAGTCCCTCCAACCAGACGTAGCACTTTGCAGAGTGTGAACTGGTTTACCAAACATCGCTGTGTCAGGCTCGTTTTCCTTCTAGCATTTACTTCAAGTATTTTCTCGTAGCCTGTTTGTCTTCGATGTTTTCCTTCGCTCCAAATCCTTTCGAGCCTTGCATTACTTTCGATACTGTATTTCCTTCGAGATGTCTTTAGTCCTACGATGTTTACATGATTTCCTTCTAAGTTCCTTAGAATTTTTAGAAGTGATCATTCACCCCCTCCCCCTCTGATCATTCTTGAGCTTTCAATTGGTATCAGAGCTAGGCACTCCCTACGCTCTACGTATTTTGGTCTAACAACCTGGAGTGTTGTCAAGGATGTCGTTTGCAGCTGTTCGCTCGGGGGAACCAATCCCTATTTTCAATGGGAAGGACTATCCCTATTGGAAGGACAAAATGAAGAGGAATATCATGGCTATCAACTCTGCCGCTTGGGAAGTTGTCAAGAATGGTGTAACTGTCAAGGACACTGATGCCATTACTCCTGAAGAGACAAAGAAGATAGAGCTAGATGCTGAAGTCTGGGTATTCATCACAAATCATCTGATTCCTGAAAAATATCATGAGGTCAAGAATATTCCTTCGGCCAAAGGTGTTTGGGATTATCTCGAGAAGATTGGTGAAGGTGTCTCTACTCAGAAAGATGCTCGAATTGACACCCTTCGAAGCAAGTTCTATCGGTTCAAGAGGCACGAGGGAGAAAAAGTTTGTTCCATATACAGCAGACTCACTGCGCTGTCAAATGAACTGATTTCCCTCGGTGCAGATGACATTACCAATCGGATTATTGTCAGAACCTTGCTCCGTTCTCTTGATGATTCATTCGATCACATTGTGCTGATGATTAAGGAAAGAACTGATTTCAAGGATATGGTTGCCGCTGATATTCTTGAAAGGCTTAATACTTTCGAGATGGAAGAAGATGAGAAACGTGACGTCAATGGGAGTCGAAGAAAATCTCATGCACTGAAAGCCAGAGCTTCACATCACTCCTCTCCTGAAGCTAGTTCTGAATCGGGTTGTGCCTCAGATGACCCCGAGAACATTGGAAAAGATCTGACACTAATAATGAGAAGATTCAATCGCTTTCAGAGAAGGAACTCCTCTTCACCGAAGAAAAACTTTTCTTCAAGACATTCAAATAATTCATCTCAACATCGATCATCATCCAGAAACTCTTCAGCGAAAGATAACTGTTGCTATAAGTGCAAGAAGCCAGGTCACTTCATTGCTGATTGTCCTCTCTGAGAAATTGAACATAAATCAAAGCACTCTCACAGCAGCTCTTCGAGCAAGTCTTACAGATCGAGCAAAAACCATGATTCGAAGAAATATGATTCAAGGTCCAGAAAAGACAAGAAAGATGGTTCTGATGATGACAAAAAGAAGAAATATCACAAGCATCGAGAGGGTTCTTCATCAAAATCTCATTCCTCTCGTCGAAAGAATTCGCACCGAGCCAAAGCCTATCTGGGTAAAGAAATGAACTCTGAAGAAGAAGCATCCGGTTCTGAAGCAGGATCAAAGTCAAGATCAGGTTCTGGTTCTGGTTCTGAATCTGATGGTGTTGCTGGGATAGCATTCGCCTCGAACAAGAATTCAAGTTCATTCTTCTCCAACCAGAGCAGTGAAGATGAATCTCCAGCTTACTGCTTCATGGCCAAGGCTAAGGTATCCTCATCTAAGAAATCCTACGATACTTCTGATGGATCTACTTATGAAAGTGACTCTAGGATAAGCTATGCTAAACTTGCTAAAATTGCTTCTATCCAACAAGATGAGCTAGATTCTCTAAGTGAAACCATTCAAAAATCTGAGACCTTGTTGATCGATGAGATTGAGAAGGGTCAAACTTTGATAAATGAGCATGTTGCTCTGAAGGAAAAGTATGATGAGCTTTCCTCTCGGCATGATCTTCTCTCAGTGGACTACGAGAAGCTAACCTATGAAATACTTCAAGGGAAAATGGCTCTCGAGAAACTGAGAGAGGCTAATGAAGAGTTGGAAAGTGTCAATCTCACGCTCATGGCTCAACAAGGCTCAGAAACTAAAAATGAATCTACTTCACCTTGCTTAACCTGTTTGGAACGAAGTAAAATTGAGTCTATTTCTGAGAGATCGAAAGGAAAGCAACCTATTGTTATCGATGATACTAACCCCTCGAACGAGGAAAACATTACCGAGGAACTCCTCAGGTTGAAGAACTTATTTGAAACAAGCATGTTCAAAAGTGTACAGGGACACCAGTACTTATGTGATATCCTTCGAAAGGCTCTTCTTCACAGGAATCCTCGTAACGAAGGAGTTGGCTTCGAAAGGAAAATCAATCCTGATGGAACCTACTGGGAACCCGAGCAGTATCCTAAAACTGTCTGGGTTCTTGCGAAAGAAAAGCCCATTGATATTGCTAACCTTTCAGGTTTCAGTTGCAAAATTGACAAAGCTATTGTTGATGAATCACTTGATTCTGACTACAATCTTGTCAAAGATCAGGAAGGAAAGGTGTCGGCTGAGTTCGTTGGTACTCCTCCAAAGAATGGCTTTTATAAGCGACAGATTTGGGTTCGCAAATCTCTCGTAGAAAAACTGCCCCCTAACCATTCTATGCAGGGAAAATCCTCCGTACCACCGAATCACTACTATTCTCTCGAGGATAGAAATGAACCCTTGGTGCCTGCTTCAAATGTTCCCCAGAAGGATTACTATCGTATAGATAGAACTGTTTATCGTCATCGTGACAATCGTACCAAAATTGCCATTACCCATCGCTACTCTAACCCCTCATCGAGGAATTATATTTATGGTGTGCTTGATGGTCCTGATCGACAATGCAATCCTGTTCGATATAATATTGCTGATCCATCTAGCTCTACCATGCCTTCTAAGTCACCTTCTCGTTTGTGGGTGGTTAAGAAGAACTAATTCTTCTGCAGGGCTATGTCTCCGGTGGATCCGAATGGGTCATGGATAGTGGATGTACAAATCATATGACCGGAGACAAAGAGTTGTTCGCCGAGGAAAAACTATCTGAATCTTCACAGAAATATATTACCTTCGGTGACAACAACAAAGGAAAAGTACTTGGTTTGGGTAAAGTTGCTATATCGAAAGACAAGCACATTGATAAGGTTTTGCTTGTACAATCTCTAGGATATAATCTTATGTCTATATCGAAACTTTGTGATATGGATATGCTTGTTCTGTTTTCTGCGTCTCGTTGTGTTGTCTTTTCACAGGATGATTATTCCTTCGTGTTCGAAGGATATCGCAAGGGTGATCTTTACGTCGTTGATTTTTCTTCGGGACCTGCTGTGTCCACATGTTTAATGGCCAAAGCCACATCTGGTTGGTTATGGCACCGAAGACTTGGTCATGCAGGGATGAAAAATCTTCAAACTCTTATCTCGAAGAAGAACATCGTTGGAATTGATAATGTAAAATTCGATAAAGATCGTCTATGCAGTGCCTGTGAAGGAGGAAAGATTGCCAAGAAACATCACTCTGCAAAAACCGTCATGACTACTACTCGTCCTCTTGAATTACTTCATATGGATTTATTCGGTCCTCAAAATTATGCTAGTCTTGGAGGTAACAAGTATGGTCTGGTTATTGTTGATGATTTCTCTCGATATACCTGGGTTTTCTTTCTAGATGACAAGAGCAAGGTTGTTGAAATTTTCAAAACTTTCGCAAAGAGAGCTCAAACTGAATATGAATTATCTCTCAAGCATATCAGAAGTGATAATGGTACTGAATTCAAAAATACTCATATCGAAGATTTTCTTGATGAATATGGCTTTACTCATGAATTCTCGGCTGCTTATACACCGCAACAAAATGGTGTGGTCGAGAGAAAGAATCGAACACTTATTGAAATGGCCAGAACAATGCTTGCTGAATACAAGACTCCTATCAGGTTCTGGGCCGAAGCTATCAACACTGCATGTCATATCATCAACAAGGTTTATCTGCATAAGTTTCTGAAGAAAACTTCACATGAACTCATCACTGGTAAAAAGCCAAATGTGTCTTATCTCAGGGTTTTTGGTGCTCCATGTTATATCAGAGACATGAATCACAGCCCCAAGTTTGCCCCAAAGGCACACGAAGGTTTTCTCCTAGGTTATGGTTCAAATTCTCACACTTACAGAGTTTACAACTCACATCTTGGAAAAGTTGTAGAAACTGTAAATGTTCGATTTGATGAAACTAACGGCTCTCAAAAGGAGCAATTACCTCTTAACCTGGATGAACCTCCTTTGGATGAAGTTATCAGGTTCATGGCTATTGGAGATATTCGACCTGTCGAAGGAAATGCTCAACAAGTAAACAGGGATGATGATGGTCAGATGTTCCCACACATAGCCCGGGGCGCTGGAGATCAACATCCTGAAGAAATTGATGCACAGGTCGAAGGAGAGCGCATAAACGAAGAATATGTTGATCCCGAAGGACAAGCTGTTCCCGAAGATCAACCTGATCCACAAGATGAAGAATCTTTTCCTCGTGTTCGAAGAAGAGTGAATGTCGACTCAATTCTCGAAGAGATTCGTTTACCAGGTCGTCCCACCACTCGTTCTCGTACTTGATTAGCTAACTTCTGTGGAAATTTCTCGTTTGTATCCATGCTAGAACCTTCAAAATTTGATGAAGCCATGAGAGACTCAGACTGGATGACTGCCATGCTCGAAGAACTTAACCAGTTCGAGAGAAATAAAGTCTGGTCCCTTGTCGATAGACCTGATTCCACGAAGCATAATATCATTGGTACGAAGTGGATTTTTCGCAACAAGCAAGATGAAGATGGCATAGTGGTAAGGAATAAAGCTCGACTGGTTGCACAAGGATTCACCCAAATCGAAGGTATTGATTTTGGTGAGACTTATGCCCCAGTTGCTAGACTTGAATCCATTCGTGTCATGCTTTCCTTTGCCAATTACTATGGTATATTGTTATATCAAATGGATGTCAAAAGTGCATTTCTTAACGGTGAGATCGAAGAAGAAGTGTATGTTATGCAGCCACCAGGTTTTGAAGACCCGAAGAATCCTGATAAGGTGTACAGATTACACAAGGCCCTATATGGGTTAAAGCAAGCACCTCGTGCTTGGTATGAAACGCTGAAGGATTTTCTTCTTAAGAAGGGCTTCAAACCAGGAACAACTGATCCGACTCTTTTTACTCGTGCATACAAAAATGATCTCTTTGTGTGTCAAATTTATGTCGATGATATTATTTTTGGCTGTACTAACCCTGATATTAGCGAAGAATTTGCTCGCATGATGTCGAAGAAATATGAAATGTCAATGATGGGAGAATTGAAGTTCTTTCTCGGGCTTCAAATCCGTCACCAGAAGAATGGTACTTTCATTTCACAAGAGAAGTATCTCAGAGATTGCCTGAAGAAGTTTGATCTTGTCAGTTGCAAAACTATCAAGACTCCAATGCCTACTAATGTACATCTAGATGCAGATGAGAAGGGCAAACCTTTCGATCAGAAGAAATATCGCTCAATGATCGGTTCGCTTCTTTACCTTTGTGCATCTAGACCTGACATTATGCTATCAGTTTGTATGTGTGCTCGTTTTCAGGCAAATCCGAAGGAATCTCATCATATTGCTGTCAAGCGAATCCTTCGATATCTGGCTCACACACCAACCTTGGGTCTTTGGTATCCCAAGGGTGCCCAGTTTGATCTCGTTGGTTATTCAGATTCCGACTGGGCTGGTGACCGAGTCGACAGGAAATCTACCTCTGGCACATGTCATTTTCTCGGTAGATCTCTTGTCTGTTGGGCCTCGAAGAAACAGAATTGTGTATCTATTTCTACGGCTGAAGCCGAGTATATTGCTGCCGGTTCATGCTGTACTCAGATTGATGAGGACATCCCTACTAATGTTACACCCATACCCTCACCAACTACACATACTGGACCAGTTACTAGAGCACGTGCACGTCAACTAAATTATCAGGTACTTTCGTTTCTTGCGAATCCTTCTATTGTTCATGAACATATGATGCTGCCTAAATTAGATACTTTTGTTTTGCTTATGAATGAAGGACCTAGCATGGACAAGAAGGATGGTCATTGGAGCGGGATCAAGAATGGAGAAGAAGGTGTGCGCGGGGGAAAGTACAGTGGAGCTTCCAGTGGGGATTTTCGCACGTTGAAGCCACCATAAGGCATGCATGAAGGCTTGGACGGAATACACGAGATGCCACTTCATTATTTTCGTCCAAGAGCAATTATAGGTGCTGCGTCACCTTAATATTGGGCTGGGCCCATGTAATTTCGAAATACCACATTATAGGCAGTTTTTAGAGTCCGTAAGTGTGGGGAAACCGAGTTAGGGTTGTTTTCGGACCCCACCTCCAAGGGGTCACGAAAATCCCCTCTGTTCCCCCATATATACAGCCCTTAGGGCGTCGTTTAGACTTGGGTTTTAATTAGATTAAAGTTAGCCATAGCCGCAACTTCGAGCTCTTCGTTTGTGTCATCCGACCAGGCCAAGACCTCATTGGAACCCCAACTTTCGTAATCATTCATCTTATATTCGCAATATCCAGATTGCAATTCTTAGTTCTTGCTTGTTCTTCGATTGCTTGCAGGAATTAGACCTTCGTGGTCAGGTTGATCGTGCATCCGCGGGATCAATAACCTCTCGGAGTTGGTTTAGCGATCGCTAAGGCGCAACGTCTTCGCACGTTCGTAGTCGGGTCGTGAAAGTCTACTCCACCAAAAATCGATCTCCATCATCTCATCGAAACATCGGGTATGAGTCAGCGAGTGACTATGATGAGGAGACTCTAGTTCTCATTGCTCATGAGGAACAGGGTGCCCATGATGATGCTCATGATATAGAGTATATGACTCCTGATGACGCAGATAAATATGCTAGTTTGGTTGCTCAACGTGTATTAAGTGTGCAGGTAACGAAGGCCGAGCAAAACCAGAGGCATAATTTGTTCCACACAAAGGGAGTGGTGAAAGAACGTTCGGTTCGCATCATCATTGACGGAGGGAGTTGCAACAACTTGGCTAGCATGGAGTTGGTGGAGAAGCTATCTCTCACCACAAGACCACACCCCCATCCGTACTATATTCAGTGGTTTAACAATAGTGGTAAGATTAAGGTAACGCGTTCTGTTCGTGTGCTCTTTAGCATTGCTGCTTATGCTGATTATGTTGATTGTGATGTGGTACCCATGCAAGCATGCTCTCTTTTACTTGGTAGACCATGGCAATTTGATAGGAATGTTGTACACCATGGTAGGACAAATCAGTTTACTCTGGTTCATCAGGATAAAAATATTGCTGTACTTCCTATGTCTCCTGAACAAATTGTGAAAGATGATCTTGCTAGAGCTAGTAAAGCAAAACAGGAGAAAAATAAGAGTGAGAATGAGATAGCAGCCAAAGAATTTGAGCAACAACATAAGACTAATAGCAAACCTTCTTCTGCTGTTTCTAATGAAATTAAATTGACTAGTCCAACTTTGCTTGCTACTAAGGTTGATATTTCAGATTTGGATGTTAGTCAATATGTGTGCTATGCTTTTGTCTGCAAAGAAGCTTTGTTTTCATTTGAGGAATTGCCTCCTTCTTTGCCTCCTGTTGTCACTGACCTTTTGCAGGAGTTTATTGACGTCTTTCCACAAGACGTACCACCGGGATTACCACCTATTCGAGGGATTGAGCATCAGATTGACTTAATTCCCGGTGCTTCGTTGCCCAACCGTGCGCCATACCGTACCAATCCGGAGGAGACGAAGGAGATTCAGCGTCAAGTACAAGAGCTACTCGACAAAGGTTACATACGTGAGTCCCTTAGTCCTTGTGCTGTTCCTGTTATATTAGTGCCTAAAAAGGATGGAACATGGCGTATGTGTGTTGATTGTCGAGCCATTAATAATATTACTATTCGTTATCGTCATCCTATTCCTAGGTTAGATGATATGCTTGATGAATTAAGTGGCTCTACCATGTTTTCCAAAGTTGATTTGCGTAGTGGATACCATCAAATTCGCATGAAATTAGGAGATGAATGGAAAACGGCTTTTAAAACTAAGTTTGGATTATATGAGTGGTTAGTCATGCCTTTTGGGTTAACTAATGCACCTAGCACTTTCATGAGATTAATGAACGAGGTTTTACGTGCTTTCATTGGACGATTTGTGGTAGTCTATTTTGATGATATACTGATTTATAGCAAATCTTTGGAGGAACATTTGGATCATTTACGTGCTGTTTTTATTGCTCTACATAATGCACGTTTATTTGGTAACCTTGGGAAGTGCACCTTTTGCACCGACCGAGTATCGTTTCTTGGCTATGTTGTTACTCCACAGGGTATTGAAGTTGATACAGCCAAGATCGAGGCGATTGAGAGTTGGCCGCAGCCCAAAACGGTCACACAAGTGCGAAGTTTTCTTGGCCTCGCTGGATTCTATAGGCGTTTTGTGAGAGATTTCAGCACCATTGCTGCCCCTCTCAATGAGCTTACACGCAAGGATGTGCCTTTTACTTGGGGTACCGCACAGGAAGAAGCTTTCACGGTATTGAAAGATAAGTTAACACATGCTCCTTTGCTCCAACTTCCTGATTTTAATAAGACTTTTGAGCTTGAATGCGATGCTAGTGGGATTGGTTTGGGAGGTGTGTTATTACAAGATGCTAAACCTGTTGCATACTTTTCTGAAAAATTGAGTGGGCCTAGTCTGAACTATTCTACTTATGATAAGGAATTATATGCTCTTGTTCGGACATTAGAAACTTGGCAACATTATTTATGGCCCAAAGAATTTGTTATACATTCTGATCATGAATCTTTGAAACACATAAGAAGTCAAGCAAAACTTAATCGTAGACATGCTAAGTGGGTTGAATTTATTGAGACTTTCCCTTATGTCATTAAACACAAGAAGGGGAAACATAATATTATTGTTGATGCTTTGTCTCGTCGTTATACTATGCTTTCACAACTTGACTTCAAGATATTCGGTTTAGAGACAATCAAAGAACAATATGCAAATGATGCGGAATTTAAAGATGTATTGCGGAATTGTAGAGAGGGTAGAACATGGAACAAGTTTGTGCTTAATGATGGATTTGTGTTCCGTTCTAACAAGCTATGCATTCCAGCTAGCTCTATTCGTCTTTTGTTGTTGCAGGAGGCGCATGGAGGAGGATTAATGGGACATTTTGGCGTGAAAAAGACGGAGGACGTACTTGCTACACATTTCTTTTGGCCAAAGATGAGACGGGATGTTGAGCGTTTTGTTGCTCGCTGCACTACATGTCAAAAAGCTAAGTCACGACTCAATCCTCATGGTTTATACATGCCTTTACCTGTACCTAGTGTTCCGTGGGAGGACATATCCATGGACTTTGTTTTAGGCTTGCCTCGAACAAAGAAGGGGAGGGATAGCATATTTGTTGTCATGGATAGATTTTCTAAGATGGCACATTTTATACCATGTCATAAAAGCGATGATGCTGCTAATGTTGCTGATTTATTCTTTGGAGAGATTATTCGTTTACATGGTGTGCCCAATACTATTGTCTCGGATCGTGATACTAAGTTTCTTAGCCATTTTTGGAGATGCTTATGGGCTAAGTTGGGGACTAAACTACTTTTTAGTACTACATGTCATCCCCAAACTGATGGACAAACTGAAGTGGTCAATAGGACATTGTCTACTATGCTTAGGGCTGTTTTAAAAAGTAACTTGAAACTGTGGGAAGAATGTTTACCTCATATTGAATTTGCTTATAATCGTTCAGTGCATTCTACCACTAAAATGTGCCCTTTTGAGATTGTTTATGGTTTTCTACCTCGTGCACCTATTGATTTGCTGCCTCTTCCATCTTCGGAGAAGGTGAATTTTGATGCTAAGCAACGTGCTGAGTTGATATTAAAAATGCATGAGTTAACTAAAGAAAACATTGAGCGCATGAATGCTAGATACAAGCTTGCTGGTGATAGGGGTCGAAAGCATGTTGTATTTGAACCAGGAGATCTTGTTTGGTTACATCTACGAAAAGATAGGTTTCCTGATTTGCGCAAGTCTAAGTTAATGCCACGAGCTGATGGTCCCTTTAAGGTTTTACAGAAAATTAATGATAATGCATATAAACTTGAGCTACCTGCAGATTTTGGGGTTAGTCCCACATTTAACATTGCAGATTTGAAACCTTATTTGGGAGAAGATGATGAGCTTCCGTCGAGGACGACTTCAATTCAAGAAGGGGAGGATGATGAGGACATCCCTACTAATGTTACACCCATACCCTCACCAACTACACATACTGGACCAGTTACTAGAGCACGTGCACGTCAACTAAATTATCAAGTACAGATTCTGTGGCTCAAGCAAACGCTGAAAGATTATGGTATTCTTGTGAAGAAAATTCCATTGCTTTGTGATAATGAGAGTGCAATCAAAATTTCTCATAATCCAGTGCAACACTCTCGAACGAAGCATATTGATATTCGTCATCATTTTCTTCGAGATCATGTTCAGCGAGAAGATATTGTTATCAGTCATGTTCGCACCGAAGATCAATTGGCTGATATACTCACAAAGCCCTTGGATGAAAAGAGGTTCTGTACACTGAGGTGTGAGTTGAACATCTTGGACTCACGCAATGTGCAGTAAGATCATAACTATCGGTACTATGTATAATACCTTATTATTGTAGTTTACTTTCGTTAATTTTCTGTCGTATTTCTTTTTCGTTTATTTTGTTCGTTTGGTGTTGTCCTATACACTTATCACTCCGAGTTTTTATCGCTGTTTTTATCTCGGATTGACTAAGTATCGGACCCTGTTTTCCCTCTATTCTATCCCTACCCTATTCTGTGCTTTTCTCTCGTGAACATGTACATATTGTACTCGATCAAGATTCCCCTCGAATTTCATTGATTCCGAAGGAAAATCTATCGAAGTTTTATCTACTTTTATACTCGATGTTCGATGAGTTTGGTCTCGGACGTGGAGCAACTTTCTTTCGGTTCGTTGGGATTTCCCGCGATTACCGCCACAAAATCCGCCCGTTGAATGCGGAGAGACGCGAAATCTGCACCGTTGGATCAGATCTGACAGCTCGGTCAGAACCTCCCTTATAAATACTGATCCACTCCACCGGCTTAGACATCGCTATTCCTTCGACTTCGTCTCTTCGCCTCCAGAAACTCTCTCTCTCGCGCGCCGCCGTGCTGTCTCGTCGCCGTCGACTCCCTCGCCGCTTAACTGCCGGAAGGAAGCCGCCGGAGGCATTCCCGTCGACGAAGATCATCATCCGCGTCGCCATAGTCGCCTCACATCACCAAGTTAGGGTATGTGTGGCTCTGGAGTCGATTCATCTCGTTCTGTTCATCGTTTCCAGCTTTTGTGTTGATTTTTTTTCTGATTTCTCTTAGGTCTGTTTGATCCGTTTGGATCTTTGAAACTTGGGAAATCTGTTTCTAGCTTTTCTGTCGATTCCCCATCTGTCCTTGGTAAGAAATCCCTCGTATTCTCTCACTTAGGCAAATCCTACAGTATCGTTTCGATAGATTTAATCTTGTGCGATTTATTCATACAAGTTCTTCGTTAGATTTCCACCCGATGAAAATCTAGCCTAGCACTTTCATGAAAATTTGCGATAAGACAAATCTCTCGATAAGATTGCTGCATTCAAAATGTTTTTCCTCGAAATTGTTGGTACTTGTTCACAACTTTCCTATATTCCCTCGTATCCTTCTTTTTCGCAGGAAAATGTCTGGTAACGAAGGAAATATTAGAGTTCCCAAGCGTGTGGGAGGCCGAACAAGAATCACCAATAACTCTGAAGGTTTGTCTGAGGAAGTGATCATTGAAAAGAATTTGAGAACGCCGTCTGGTTCTGAGGATGATCGTACAAGAGAAAATCGTCTGCAAGAGATTCGAAGACTTCAAGCTCTTCGTTGGTATGAATACAAGTCTCTTATTCCTCGTTGGGAGAGGCTGTTTGCTATGAAGAATCCTTGGGTTGATGTCAAAGCTCTAAGGCCAAAGTGGACGAAATTTAATCGACCACCTCCTCCAGCTGATGCTCACCCTTCTGCCCTCAAAACTCCTGATGATTTTAAAGAGCTCGTTGAAGCACGTGAACTTCGAGCACAAAAGAGGAAAGAAGCTAAAGCTCGAAAGGAAGCAGCTGCTGCTAAAGCTGCCGAAGAAGTTGGCCCTAGCGCCAAACCGAAGGGTGGCAAGAAGTCAGCCAAGAGACAGAAAAAGGTTGTAATAGTTTCACCTCCTGATGCAAGCTCCGAAGGAGAAGCTAATTCAGATGATCAAGACCCTGGTACAGAGGCTGATGTCGAGGACTTACCTCTGAAGAAAAAGCCGAGCAGTAGAGGCATAAGGATCCAGGAGCCAGCTCCACAGGCTCCTCGAGGAAATATTGACTTGACCAACTTGGTCACAGATCCACCCATTTCATCTGCTCCACCTGTTCCTGCTCGCCAACCAAAACCTTCGGCTCCATCGAAGGGAAAGCAAGCTCAAGTTGGTGAAGATGATGAAACGCTTATTCAGCGAAAGGAAAGGCTGGCCAAGCAAAAGGAACAAGAAGAGAAAGAATTGATTAATGCCAAGCTCCTGAACTTTCACAGTCAGCCTGAGCATAAAAAGGCTCTGGTTGCTCAACAACTGGGCATTCTTCACTTGGTCAGTGAAAAATATCGACGACAGATTTCTGCAGGCACTATCCCTAGTGACCCGAAAGAAAAGGTCACCGAGAAAGTTGTGACTCCCACAGTCACGAAAGAAAAGGTAGTAGCCCCTAGTGCTTCGAAGAAGAATGCTGAGGCCCCTAGTGCCTCGAAGGATAAAGCAGTGGTCTCAAAACCCATTGCTGCTGCCAAAGCCACCAAGGAAGCCGAAAAGAAAGCCAAAGAGGCAAGACAGAAGGCTCAAGCAGCTCCAATTCCTCGAGCTGCACCAGCTCCTGCCCCTGTTGCACCAGCTGTTTCCGGTCCTCGTGCCGATGAAGAGAGTTCCAATGAAGGAGAATCAAATGCCAATGCTCCTTGGGATGCTGCACATATATCTCACATTCTCTGGAAAATGGCTACTACACCGAGCAAAGTCACTTCCGAGGATGATGTTCCTGCTGAAATCCAAGAGCATGTTGCTCGATACATGATACGCTGGGAAGGCTACATCACCCAGGATCGAAAGGATAAGGAGCAAGTCAGGTTTTACACCAGGAAACTCCAAGAGGAAACCGAGGACATTGAGTCCCGAATTTTTTTCAAGTCCAAGATTGCATCTGCTGAAGCTTCGAGGAGGACTCAGAAAGAAAATTTAACTGCTGTGTTTGACAAGGTAAAACAAGTTGTGTCTGCTGTTTGCAAAGAGCATAATGATGCTCTGTTCCAAAGACAATCTCGAAAGAGAAAATCTGCTGCCCTAACCTCTGAGCGTGGGACACCAGAGATCGAGAAGAACGCCAAGAAGTCCAAGTCCACCGAGGTCGTTGCTACCACAGAACGACAAGAAACTGAACCAAACCCCACCAAGCAACCCACTCCTCCCCGTAAGAAAACTCCACCACCTCGCCAAACAAGTTCACCGCCTCAACAAACAACTCCACCCCCTCGTCAACCTACACCTCCACCCCGACAACAAACACCTACGCCTCCACCCCGACAACAAACACCTCCACCCCCACCTCCATCTCCACCCCGTCAACCCTCACCACCAAAAGCCTCGCCACCACCTCCAAACCCACCATCTCCACCTCATGTCATTCCATCGACCACCCCCGCCACTGAAATCCAAGCTCATGCAGAGACCGAGCAAGTTGCTCGTGTCGAGCAAGAAACTCAAGTCCAGAAAGATTACTCTTCTGCCCGGACTATGCCTGAAGGAGAAGATGTTGATGTTGACATCACGACAGTTTCCTCTCGACGAGATCCTGTCGTAAGCAATAGTTCTGGAGATAACAGTTCAAGTGATAATTCTTCATCCTCCTCATCCAGTTCTTCGAACGAAGAAATGGTTGATGCGTTTGCTCAATTTGATGAAGACTTGGAGGCCATGGAAATTGAAGAGGCCGCACAAAATGCTCAAACCGACGAAGGAGATGCCGTCGTAGCTCAGGCCGAGGAGAATGCTCCTGCAGTCACTCCGGCTCAGGATATTGTCAACATCCCATCATCTATCTCTCGACCTGCTGAACCAGAGTTCCAGATGCCAGATAACGCTGCTGAGGTTTTTCCCATTGATGAGCTGCTTCACTCTGCTCATCCGAGAGAAATGTTGCCTTTGTTCCGCTCAGATGTTCCTCGAGGAGGTCCCATCTTCAAAAGGCGCGAACACAAGCCATTTTTCTTCGGTACCAATCCCTACGAGAAGCCCAGAAGTGCTTATTCTCTTCGGTTTTGGACCCAAGAGCAAGCTATCTACTATACTCGTGTGTTGTACAACAAGGCAAGAGTTTTCCAGCATCAATATCTTGATATGCCTTCGGTGTACTCCACTACTTGTTTCGAGAACATTGCCGAGACAATTGATAGCCTGCATGCTCACAAGATGTTTGCTCTCGATTGTGGTTACAATCCCGAGCTTATCAAACAGTTTTATGCAACACTTTATGTCTCTGGAGATCCTGAGAACTCGAAGACATGGAAATTTGACTATATGATTCAAGGCCAAGTTTTTCACATGACTGTCGACCAACTTCTGGCTATCATAAATTTACCTCGGTTCGAAGGATTACCTCACAAACTTCATGACTTACCTGCTGCAACTCCTGCTGAATTCTCTACGCTGATGGATCCAGAAGTCGTAGGAGATCACTACCCCACTGAGCCGAAGCCAAGACACTTGGTATTTGAAGCAAAGGCATGGTTTTATATTCTCTCGAAGACCTTGATGCCAATGCTTGATGTGCACGATAATTTTCCAATTCCAAATGATGTGCAACTTGCCCTGTTGAAGTTAGTTCACGGTCATCCCTTCGATTTTGAAGACTACTTCCTCAGAACTTTGGTGTCTTGTGCTGATGACCACAATTCCCACAAGCCATATGCACCATGGCTGATGGCAATCTGCAATTACTCTCGGGACGTGCCATTCCCCGTATCTATTTACCCGAATATTTTCACTCCACCTGTTCACGAAGTATTGCAGGTTGTTGCTCGACCCAACGACCCTTTTGCTGAGCACACTGGCATCCGTGCCCACTTAACTGAGCGCAATATTCGCTCGAAGTTTATCAAGCCAGTGCATCATATGGAAGTTTCTCTTCGGTCCCAGCAAATGCTTCAACATCACATTGATCAAGATTTTATTCAGAAGCAAGCTCTGATGGATGAGATCAATCACTTGCGTAACATTACCATGAACAACAATCAGATGCTGCGTGAATGCCTTCGCCGTGATTGGAAAGGTCTTCGGAAGTTCAATTCCCTCGGTCAACTTCAACGTTGCGGGTTCGAAGAATATCCTCCCCATCTGAACAGGAATTGGACCAATGATGATCGAGTAGATCGACCGGATCCCAATATCCCTCGCCTACCGAAGAACAGAGATGTGCTAAGTGTCGATGATTATTATCATATCACTTTGGAAAATTTATCCTCTGACTCCGAGCAAGAAGAAGAAGCTCCTCCTCAACGTCAACCCAGAGCTCACTCGCCACTTCCTCGAAGCCCCAGGACCCCGCCGGAATCGCAGCTGGAATCTTCAGGAGATCAACATTCTTTCCGCACGAAGATCACTCCTCCAGGCGCTCGTCCAATTCGTCGTGCTCCAACGCTCGCCGAATCTTCTCGTCATCGCCGGAGCCAGCGTCGCGAGTAGGGATTTCTTTCGACCCTATTCTCTCGATCTTTTTGTACGTTGTGACAAAAAGGGGGAGATGTAGTGGCATCGAAGAAATTAGTTTGCCTACGGAGTTAAGGGATTTTGTTTTTCATTCGATAAACTCTTGATTTTGAGGCTTTCTGAGTAGTTTCAACAAACTTTCGATTCACATTCGATCTGGTTGTAACTAACTCTAAGTAGGACTGTGAACTGCTACTCTTTTCGTAAGATATCTATCTGCTGCTTGCCATACTTAACCTTTTGCAGGAAGTTATCTTTCATATAAGTTCACAGGTCATTCGAGGAGATTGCATATTACTAATTGGATGCTATCTGGAATGCAATTTCTCTCGCTAAGATTTTTGATGTTTTTCCCTCGACACTACTTGTCAAATATGCACTTCACAGGAAATCTTTATCTTCCGTGCATACATCAAGGGGGAGTACTTCATCGATCTCAGCACTGGTTTATCATCGAAAACTCAAACTTTTTCAAATTATTTATCGATGCCTGTTTTGTCAACAATCGTCCAAAAAGGGGGAGATTGTAAGAGCAAGTTTTGCCCCCGAAGGTTTTGGACATTGTTAGACAAAGCAGAAGTGGAACTAATATTGTTTTCGAGTATAAACAGATACTTAGGTTCCGAAAGAATGGAGTTTGCAAGTAGAAGGTCGAAGGACAACTCGCTGTAGTGAAGCTGCAGTTATCTACCGAAACCTTTGAAGGAAGACGACCCCTAAAAATGTCGTCGAAGAAAAAGTATCTCTCGAGCAAAAGCGCAACGAGGAGAAAGCTGAAGCTGGTCAAAGACTTAGTCTTTTTGCTAGTTTCTCTTTGTTTCTTGAGTCGTAGGAAAAACCGTACTATCAAGAGGGGTTTGCTAGTTGAGATCTTTGTCGAAGTGAATTTGCTCTGCTCAACCAAAACCCACAAAAGCCTACCGAGAGAAATCTCACCGAGTCGAACGAATAGCTCGAAGGCAAAGTCATTGCACTTCGTGCCTTCGAGAGAGAACTCGTTCGGTGAGTCAGCTTACTTGTTCCTCAAGTAAAGTTGCGCAGTGATTGGAATCCGACCGTTGTGGACACGCGTAAAGCGGTTACATCGGGTCACTTCAGTCATTTTACCCTTCGGGATCGCCAACTATAAATACCCCGCACCTACCCACCATTTCGGGCAGGCTGCTCCACTGAAGATTCTAAGACAGAAGTCTGAGAGCATCCCAAGAGAGATTCATCGAGAGAAAACCAAAATCCCAAGTCTGAGTTGAGTTGAGCAATTCACTATGACTTAGGTTGAGATTAGCCGATCTTTTTATCTTGGAGAACTGCAAGTCTCCTAGATGGTTAGGCGTCGCCTGTCAAGCAGTCGAAGAGAAATTGTCACTGCTGAAGGAAGTTGGTAAAGGTCTCGGAGATGTCCTGAATCATCTACCACGAGTGAAAACTGGACAAGCTCGAGGAGTTTGTTGCAGTGGAGAATAGGACGGAGAGAGTTTTGCTCCAGGTGTTCAATCACCAGTCCCTCCAACCAGACGTAGCACTTTGCAGAGTGTGAACTGGTTTACCAAACATCGCTGTGTCAGGCTCGTTTTCCTTCTAGCATTTACTTCAAGTATTTTCTCGTAGCCTGTTTGTCTTCGATGTTTTCCTTCGCTCCAAATCCTTTCGAGCCTTGCATTACTTTCGATACTGTATTTCCTTCGAGATGTCTTTAGTCCTACGATGTTTACATGATTTCCTTCTAAGTTCCTTAGAATTTTTAGAAGTGATCATTCACCCCCTCCCCCTCTGATCATTCTTGAGCTTTCAATCCCCCCCCCCTCCGGTGAATCCATCCGGTAATTCCGGTGCCGGTAAAACTTTCCGGAAGAAAATGTTCTGGACATGAAAGTTGTTCAGAATGGATCAACGAGCACTGATACAATATCCACATGTCTGTCAGATGTCTCTAACATTGTAGACATGGAACCTTCCCCTCCGGATCATCTGTTCGGTAATCAACCGATACTGATGAGTGAACCCCGGATAAATTCGTGCTCCGAACAAATCACCGAACACTGCGTTAGGGCCCCGTTGCTTTGTATCTGTTTTGTCTTGTAATTGTATTGCTATTATTGCTGTGTATTTATTGTTTCTCCCCCCTCTCTTATTGTCCGATAGTCCCGACGACCGATGTCGATGCCCCTGTGATCAACTACTTCCTCGACGACCATACCCCTACCCGCAAGCTTCCAGGCAAGCAGAGCCATTTTCTTCCCCAGAAATCACCTATCTTTTTAGTACATTTCTTGCACTAGGCATTGTCACTGCTGCTGCTACGTTACAATCCTATTCAATTGCATAGCATGTCATTGTCGCCCCTTGTTGTACCTTCCTTTATCCTATGTTGCCTGCTATAAATATATATTATATTCAGCAGTGAGCCCTGCGCATTGTTAGCTAGGATTAGATAGCGGGCCGTGACCACTCAGGGGAGTGAACACGGATACATTGATTATAACTGCACAGGTACGGTACAATGCAGACACCGCCTAAGGCCCCTACCTCGGCTCTGCCGAGCCACCTCAAGTAGAGCTATCAAGGAGTAATCCTTGTACTCCACTCGTTTTTGACTCTGTATAGCCGCTCTAGGTACCTAAGCAACGGTTGTCCTTAACGGTAAGAAGTTGGGTGACCCAACGGTGCCCGTGAGCGGTATTGCGTCGGGAACGACAGAGAGGGTACGACCGACGTTACTGGCATGCTTGGCCCCTGCTCGTATCTCGCGAGAGTTACCAAACCACGAAAGTCGAGCTCTACCAAGAGCACACGCGAGATAAGGTAAGGAGTCGGCTCACCTTGTTGGTAACCGCAGAGACTTGGTGGGACGACAGGGCAGGCACCGATGTACTGGTGGTCCCGACTGCTGTCGTTGTCCGCGGGTTAGTTAAGTCGAGGCAACGATAACGGTTGTCACGCAGGTTAATTAAAATGCTAAATGGTTCGGCAGATTTCTTGAGTAGCCTTTTGTCTTGTACGCACTACATACACGTGGGATGATGTAAGGCCCGATATGCGGTACTGTTCCAGATCTAGATGTTTCCATCCAGATCCGGGGACGAAGCACATATCGGTCCCACCGCGACATATGACAAAGTCATATGCCCCGGATTTCCAACATGATATCACAACATTACAGATACAAGGATACAAAATCTCATACAATCGGCATACAACTGCCTTAAATACAATACAACAGCGGAAGATATATGTCTGAGTACAAACTACAATCAAACGCCTACTGGCAAAGAGAAAACATCGATCCCATAACCACACGGGTCCAGACCCTCCGCCGGGATCCGCCTAACTAGTCGTCGTCGAGTCTCCACGTGTACATCGATCACCATACCTGTTGTCGATCAAGAACCCTGAAAAGAGTTTGGGGGTAGTATCATGAGTACAGAAGTACTCAGCATCCAACTGTAGTGGTTATCTGACCCAGCAAGGACTTCATCACTCGTCATTCTAGGACAACTAGTAGTTTACGGTAAGGAAGGGGTAAGTGGTGAGGTTGCTGCCGCACTAGCATTTATGAAGTGTCTAACAAACTAGAGAGTAAGATAAGAAGCCAAGCATTCGATGAGGAATCGCCTCCAACAAGTCTTGCTATCAACTACTTACGCAAACATAACACCTATCTTATCCTTGTCCTCCTCTTCGCATCCCGACGAATAAGAAGCAGTCAAGGCACACACACACGCGTTGATCAAGTTGTATTAAGATTATCTCAGTTGTTGTTGTCTATGAACAAGGAGTAGGTCTCAAGTCGTCCATAACCGTGGACACAACTTCTCGAAAAGATTTAACCTTGCAGGGGTGTACCAACTGCCCATTACAAGGCTCCGCACGCACGCCCATCTCTCTCAGTTGCTACCCATCACAGGAAACCATTTTATGATTTAGTTCCAAGAGATTCGAAACGACAGGTCCCTCTAGCTAACAACGAACAAATCCGGGTGGCCCCCGGTGAGTCGACATCCATCTCAGGAGCCGGCCGCGCTCTCGATCTGGTCTCTACCGTATGACTCCAGGTTTGGATTGCCGGTTAATCACATATGGGAAACCGGGTCCTCAGCCGGTCATGATGGGCCAGCAAGGGAACTATGTCCTCACTAGTCCGGGTTGGTTTAAAAACTACCGGCAGCTGACCAGCACACACACGGTTTCAAATGGTAAATCAGCTTGGGCCACCACTAGAAATGTTTGAAGCTAGATAGGTAAGAAAAGGGGACCCCATAAAATCCCACACGCGATTAGGCACGCTCAGTCTTAAAACCAATACCCGGAACTCGGGTCCTAGGTGACTCGAATGGAACAAAGCGTCGAGGCGGGATAGCCTAGACCTTCCATCCTTCGTCGAATATAATCAACATTATAATAATCATATCATCAATAACAATAATAATAATAATGTGATAACCCAAACCAAGGAGTAACAAGGTAACATCGTAGCATCCTAAGCATGCATACTAAGCAGGGGCTGAGGAACGAGCAATAATAACATAGCAGTACAAGGTTTGCTGGGAAGGGACATGGCTGTATCGGTTTGAAAGAGGCTGTAAACATGTGGTAGGATCAAACATCGAACCTATCCTAGACTAGCATGCAAACCGCTGGTTGAAATAGAATGGATCATAAGTAATGTATAGTCCTTGCCTGTTGATAAGGCGGATTCCGCATCGTCTCCGAGAGGTACCCGCGGAAGCACACAAGACGGTAAACACTGGAAACCAGTCAACGATCAAGCATCTATTACTACGAGGCAAACACGAGCAAGCATCAACAAGAAGGCAACACGAGACATCGCACCTACCGTCGAGAGCGGTTACTAATAGGTTAAGTGGAGTACTCGTCACACACGACGAATACCGCACGTTTACGGTGGTTCAAGTTGCTTAGCTACAGGTGAGCAACCAACGGTTATTAACATGGAAACTCAACCAAGCATGGCATAGCACACAAACATGACAAGAGGTGGAGCATAAAGGAAAATATCTATGCTAGTCAATTTAAGTGAGGCACAACCTAAACATGGCATACACTAAGTGTCGCACGACAATTAAAGGATTTGTTACTGTTCTGTCCTAAACCATATTTTAGTTTGGTTAAAAGCAGCAAACAATAGCATAAACACAAATTACATGAAAAAATAATCAAATTACATATAAATAACACCCCAAACGGAGTTACGGTTAAAAAGATACAAGCAAAACAAGTTACGGGCACAATCTGCCAACATCACGAAGCACATTTTAGAGCAATGCATAAACAGGATAATCAATGCAAACATGCTCACAAATGATATGAAATTAAACTAGACATGACAAGGAAGGCATGGCAAAAAGAATCATGCGAATAGGCATCATAGATCAAAATATATTAAGCAAACAACATGGCATCGCAAAGTAACAGACTTAGCGAAAAACAGAGGTGGACGTCAACAACAGCAGCATAGCAACTTTGGAGCTAAATATCTACATGACCAGGGATGCTAACATGAATATGCAATACATGTAATGAAAGTAGACATGATGCTTAACAATATGCAAATGGAATCACTCAATTCCGATAAACGGTCGCGACACACTCGTCGACCGAAGTTGCAACAAAATAACAGTTTCAGCAACAGCAGCACATTAACATCAGGATCACCACTTTGGAGGAAGATTTAATATAGCTAAAGCACCCAAACATGACAAGTTAAAGCATGGAAATGAAGTACACATGATTCTTAACACATAGGAAAAAGAATCAATGCAATAGGCCTCATGGATGTGTCACAATCATCATGCAAAGTTGCAATAAAATAATAACAACAGCACTTAACAGCAATTTGTAGTAGTTTTACGGCTTGATGCCCACTTTAGCACACAATTACACAATCAAGATGACCTCAAATGCAAATTCTCACAAAAGATGAATTAAAGTACACGCAATTCTAAGCAACTTTCGTTTTGGGGGCACGTTCATCGGAGCTACGGATCAATCTCTATCTTCATCGCAAAATAACAATCACCACAAAGTTCTCCAGACTTAGAAAATATTCGCAGGCTCTTGACAAATAAAATAATTAAAAAAACAGAGGACTAGCTAGGCTGCTCACCATGGACTCTAGGGCCCATCTGGCCTGAGAGGAGGTGGCGCGGGGCTGGCTTGTTGTGGGGCCGAAGTGGGCCTCGGCCTGGCCTTGGCCTTGGGCCGGCTGGGGAGGGGACCCACCTGGCCTCCCGCTGGCGGCAGGGAGCAGCGGCTCCACGTCGGCTCGCCGGCCGACCTCCGGCGACGGCGGCGCGGCTAGGAGGTGCCCAGGCGCGGGGGAGGCGAGGAGATCACCGGATCCGGCGGCGCCGGCCGGATCCCGGCGAGCAGGGCGGCGGGGAGGTGGTTCAGGGGGCGGAGGCGTGCTTGGGCTAGCCACCCATGGCGCCGGGTTCCTGTCCAGGCAGAGAGAGAGAGATTAGAGAGGGAGAAGAAGAGAGAGGGAGAGGGAAGGGAGAGAGGGAAGGGGAGGAGAGGGGGGCGGCGCCCGGCGGCGGCTCCTCGCCGGCGGCTGGCCGGCGCAGCGAAGGCGGCGGTGGCGGGATGCCCTCGGGCTGGTGGTGGCGGCTGGGGGGACGAGGAGAGAGGAGGTGGGGAGTTGGGGCTCCCTGGGCCGTCGGATCGCGAGATCTGACGGTCCAGGATGGATCTGGGCAGATCAGATCTGAGGGGGCTAGGGTTTGCTGCGAAAATGGGGATATTTCCCAGATCTGGGGGCTGGTGGTCTCTATATAGGGTAGGTTGGCTAGCCAGTTTACGCAAATACCCTCGGTACCCCTCTCTCGCGTCCGGTGACTGCGTTCGTGACCGCCGAAGTTGCATACGGACTCCGATTCGGACGAAACTTCGACCTACGCGCTCAGCGCGTCGAGCCCGTCGATCGTACCTCACTGCGGTGACATTCCGACAACATTTTTCGGCCCCCCTGAAAATAATCCGTTTATTCAATAAACGGGGTTTTTCGTTCCGTTGGCTGCGGCTGGTCTCGTGCGGTTTTCGCGACGGTGATCGAGTGAAACCCGGTGTCGCAAAGGTCGAGTGTCAGGGTGGCAAGGGTCGGTCTCCGTCCGATACGAGATAAGAGGGGAAAAAATAATCGTCGATCGATAAATCGGGGATGCAAACACCGCAAACCAATCAGACAATCAAACAATTGACACCGAAAACAATTTTTTTGTGAAATCTGGGCTGTTACAGATGAGGAGTGTGGGCTCCCCTGCATCGTAGTCTCGTTCGAGGGTCTTCAGACGTCAGCAGTACCGCGGGCTGATTGTCGGGAAGTGCTCTTGTCTTCTCTTGCTCGAGCGGTGTATTTGTTTTTGCTTTGATTTTGCTTCACCGGCCAGTCACGCACCGTGCAGGAGTACGTTCGGGTTAGGGTCCAAAGCCCGACGTACATAGGATATAGTCCGGCGGATGACCTCTCTGTTGATTGCCGAAGGATGGGCTACTTTGTGTCGGATAGCTTCGGTGGGGTGTTCCCTAACAAGGTGTACGCCACCCTGGAGATCTGAGTGTCGTAGAGTCACGCCAGTGCACCCCTACAGGGAAGATTAATCTATTCGAATAGTTGTGTCCACGGTAACAGGAAGCTTTATGCTGAAGCTGGATCTTACCACTACAAACTACTACTATTAAACTGTATGGTTCCGGGTTTTCTTACTCGCCGGGAAGTCGAGGAGGGGATCTCGGAGGCATTATTATTATTAATTATTACAACTTACTATTATACAATGCTGCAGCAACTTCTGCTGCATTGTTATTACATTCATGTTATTGAACTGCTCGCTGTTTCTCTTCCCATGCTACAAGACACGTCAGAAGATGCTAGTCTTCGATAGGCCGAGCTTCTTATCCTTATTCTGATTTCTATCTTGCAGTCCACTATATACAGCCTCCCCTTTCCATTTGATACAAATTCATAAATGCTTAGTGGCGGACGTAAGACTCGCGGGTATGCTAGATACTCACCCTTGCTTTATTTTTCCCCCTTTATGTTTTGCCTGATCGGCCGCTGCAGTCGACGTTGGAGCCTGGGAGTCCAGGAGCAGGAGATCCCCGATGTTGACCACCGCAACATGAAGATCCCCGATGCCTTTTGCGACGTCGAGTTCCCCGTTGACCAGGAGTAGTTTGGAGGTTCCTAGGCAGGAGGCCTCGCCTTTTCGATCTGTTGTTATTTGTGCTATCCTTCTTAAGGCAACCTTGTATCCTTGTGTCTGTACTCAGATACTATTGCTTCCGCTAACTTTGTGCTCTCGAGCTGTTGTATTCGAGCCCTCGTGGCCCCTGGATTGTATTAAACAGCTTGTATTATTTTATTTATAGAGTTGTGTTGTGATATCTTACCTTGAGTCCCTGATCTTGATCGTGTACCTTGCGTGTATGATTACTGTACACGATCTGATTTTTGGGGGTGTCACAACAGTGCATTCAATGCACTAGAAGACAAGCACACACCGCTGACAGGGGGCAGCTTACACATGGCGGGCTCCCTCGGGGGTACTCGGAGCATGAATGCTCCAATCGTCCCCGCGACGCCACGGGACCTTCCTGGAAGAACCTAGGACGCCTCGTTTCCACAAGCTTAAGATAACCTCCCTTACGGTAACTGTCAGTGGGACTGTGGCGAGCCGCTTCTCTATAAAAGGGAGACGCCAACCACATCAGAAGGGGGGTGGATGGAGAGAAAAGGGGAAGAGGAAAGGCAAGGAGGAGAAACGATCAGAAGTAAGAGAAGAAGGAAGAACCATCCCATTGAGAAGCCATCACCTCCATGCATCCACCTCTGGATGCATCCACACAAAGAAGGCCGGGGAGTTCGTCTCCAGAACCTCCTAGGAGATCTCTCAAGGATTCCTCTCTGGGGGTACGAGCATCTTCATCAAGTGTAGAAGAGGTGTATAAAGTAGTGTAGTGTAGGGTAGGGTAACTTCTCCTAGAAGACCACCTTGTATTGTATTCTACTTCACCACAGGGAAAAAGATCAGACATGCATGAGTAGGGCTTTTAGTCTCCAGACGGCCCGAACCTAGGTAAACCCCTGTGTTTACTCGCATCAGCCCATTCCCATTTCGACACCGCAAAAACCTTCGTCTACATCAAGCAACTGGGAACCTAGCGTGTTCCCTGTCCCGCACGGTCTCTGGGTCGTGCCCTCCCGGGAGCGGCCCTCCCTGAAGGTGTTCTCGGGGCAGCGTCGCCTCTGCCGTTCCCTGGTTCAGGCCCAACGACAGAGTGGCGCTAAACGGAGGACCTGAGGAATTTGACCCCGACAGCCGGCTTCTATATGAGTTCTTACATTTTTTGTATACATAAGCATTATTTTCATTCTTTTGCATGTTTACTTTTCTCAACATACACAAACATATCAATTATTTCCTCCGTCAAAATATCGACTTTCATGAACATTACTAAATGAACTAAAAGTCGGTACTTGGGGGCTACAGGTTGACTCTACACCCCGATTTCAAAATAAATTGATCATACCAAATCATGGGGGCTACACCTCGATTTCAAAAAAAAACATGTTGATTTTATTATGATCCGGCATGACACGTAGTTAATCATCCCGATTCATGGGGGCTACACATGGTCAAGATACTGACTCCTGAAATAATTGTTCTAAAGTCAGTACAAGTCGGTTATGCAAAACCGGTTGATTAAAGCATTCGAAGAACAAAGAGAAGCTTTACTGAAGTCACATATTCCTTTTATTAATATGTCTTCATAAGACAAAACATTACAGGCATGAACAGCACTCAAAAGAAAAACTATTGTAAAGCATCATGGCTGAATTTCTTCAACTTCATCATCAGTGTCGGAAACACCATTATTGTCAGTCGATGCACCTTCTCCATTATAAAACTCACTATCACTTCTACTGGAGCTTTCCACGCAGCACTCCCTGTGATTCCCATCAGAATCAAAGCATCTTTCCCACAAGGTTTCGTCTCCGTCGGACCTAAAGACGATGTTGTGTCGCTTTTTAAGACTACAGGAACGAATAAAAGTCTTCCAACTTTTCTTCAAGAACATGGAGCCATTATTAGAGAAGCTTGTGGTCACCCAGATTGGCCTGTGAGGGCAACCATCTGATCGAAGCCACAACGCGGGGGGCTTGGAGCAAAGGAGCTGGGAAGACGAACCCATCGACGAGGCTTTGAGCGAAGCACTATGAGGAACTCATGGCTAAACGCCCCCTCATGAACAGCACCACGGGAGGAAGAGGAAGATAACCTCTTGCGAGATCCACGACCTTGCGCACCACATCCATCTCTACCTCCTCGGCCTCGGCCATGACCTCGACCGCGACCACGGCCATGGGAAGTTGTATTGCCTTGATCGATGGGGTCCAACTCATTGTTGTCTACGGGATCACGGTTGCGGAACTTGGGGGGCCATGAGCGAGCAAGCTTAGGAGAAGAATATATAGGACGCTCGATTTGGGGCACCTAGGTGCCTGGGCACCTTGCCTAGACGCCGTTGGATTTCACTAAGATGTGCGCGCATTTAAACCGCTAGGACTATTTATTTGGCAGGAATTAATGTTAATTATTGATTGATATGGAAATTTAATGCCCATGTGTGCTTTTATTTGGCAAAAATTATTGCTTATTATTACTTGTTGTATTTAGAAAGAATTATTGCTTGACAACATTAAAAAAATCAATTAATGTTCTATGGTACGTGTACCTCTTTCCATAAAATAGCAAGTCATTTTATCATACTATTTCATTAGCGCGTTTCCATTTTTGATACATGATGACACTCATTTTTGATACGTGAGGACGCGTATATAACATACTATTTGGGTATGCCAAATTTTAGGCATGTGATTTTCTTCTAACGTACCTAGATATATCATTATATAAATTTCTTTTAACGTACCTAGGTATATCATTATATACATGAGTGTATAACTTTCTAATTGAGTATGCAAATTTTAGGTATGTGCATATCTAGGTATATCATTATTGTATACCTTGATGCAAAAAAAAATACCCATGTATATGTGGTATATTGTTTAATTCAAATGGTTAGATACTTTGGTATATCATTGTGGGTACAAAGGCATGGCTAGAGATACTCAAAAGTTCGTTCGTCTATTAATTGAAAATAGAAACATAAATAAAGACTGATGTATGTCTTCGCTCAAATTGTCAATTTTACGTACATCTTAAAAGCATATGTATATGTTGATAATGAGTATGCGGGTATGATAATACCTTTGGTATATGTACGTAAAAAACATTTCTAAAAAAATTGTTCTAGAGGATTAATACTACAAACTTTGTACTAGATGAACGACACTTATTATGGATCGGAGGGAGTAGTATTTTTCTATAAACAATCAATGCCCGTTAATGGTTGTAGTGCATGTAAATAAAGCTTGGAAAGTCATTATATGCACGAATAATTATGACTTGCTATAACGGGATTAGGTGCTCAGGCACCTAGGTGCCCTAGATATATATACATAGGAGCTATTCTGTTACCGGTAGCAGAATATTATTCTGTTGCAAAGTTAGAACTGACACGTGCATTAGGTCGGTATTGTTCACCGCTCTAGTTCAAAAACCAATCTATGGATGTTTTTTCATCGGAACGGGGCGTGTAATATAACGTTGGAACGCTCTGGAAAGCGCCATTCCCGTTAATATACAACTTTTTTTGCAAAATCCTCACGGTTTTTGAGCAGTTTTCAAAATAAGTTTTTTTAATTTAAAAACGTGAATCATATTTTTGACGTAGTTTTTAAACGTTTTGTCGGAATTGAGCAAATGAGATGGCGTTGGAAAGCTTATGAAATTCCGCAACTTTTACATATATAAAGTTTTTTCTAATTTTATACGGTTTAAAAGTAATTTGAAAAATGACAAAATTCTTTGCGGATCGTGTTTTCCCCTTTTTCGCAAACCGTTTATCGGATTGACGCAAATTATATGGCGTTGAGAAGCTATGGAAAATGCGAAACTTTTTTGTATAGAAAGTTTTTCCTAATTCTGTACGGCTTTAAAACAAATTCGAATACGGTCAAATCTAGTTTTGACTACGAAGTTTTTTACAAGTTTGTGGGAATGGGGCAAATAATATACCGTTGGAAAGAGGGCGAAAAATGTGACACCATTCATGTTGAAAATTTTCTCAAATTCTCAAAGGTTAGGAGTAGTTTAGAACGCAAGAAAACAAATCCTGTTCTGTTTCCGTCTGAAAAACAGAGTGTGTGAATTGAGTGATCTACAGGTTTGAACTGATGAGTTTAACAGTCTGAATTTTACTCTGTTTTTTTGGTATTGTTTTAGTCGCAACTTTTCAACCGTTTCTCGGAATTAAGTAAATAATATATCGTTGAAATCCTATTGAAAAGAGCGTACTTTTGATGTTGAAATTTTTATGAAATTCAATACATTTTAAGAATGTTTTTTAATGTGATAAAATTCGTATCGAACAAAGCGTGTATCATAGTCGTACTGATGGTGCATTCATGTTTGAATTAATTGTCCCATTTGCGTTAGCTCGGGTGCAAGTGTGGGGCCTGTGACGAGCTTAGGTCTTACCTATACTAGCGAATCATTCGTGCCTGTACTGATTTCCCCTATACAAGTTAGGTGTTATGTTTACATATACTAGCGAATCATTCGTGCTTGTACTAATTGCATGGTATTTTCTAAATATAATTTTTATGGATAAGCAGAAGTGAACTAGTCGTACTGACGGGGCAGCAGAGTTTGATCAAATTGCCCCATCCATGTTAGGTCATAGCCGTACTGAAGGCGCAACTATGCTCGTATTAACGGTGCAGCCGTGTCTAAACTGATTGCCCCAAGGTGCAACATTTTTTTTTGTCTCTCTCCATCTAATAAGATGCTCAAATTAATTTGAGTTGCAGCAAGGGGCAGCTAGAACAGAGCACAAACACGCAAGAACTAGCACTCAACTCGCCATGACATTTTAACACACATATAGAGTGCACAGGCAAGAACAGATGCTACAACAGCACTAGTACTAGGACACTAGTATGCAACAGGAAGAAGGAATTAGTTACACTTGTTCTGCATATCTTTAGGATAAAGAAAAAAAGAGCAAAAAATTCTTTGGAGTCTCGAGTTGGATACTGCTGACCGCCCGCGGGCGTCCACAACGGTTGTCTTGTTGCCGACCACACAGCTAGCAACATGCCACCGCTGCGTCCACAACCGCAGGTCGATGGTGCATGCTGTCTGCCAACGCTCTACTGCTGGAGGTGAGGAGAGGCTCGGCCAACGGCGTATCAAGGAGAGATGGCGGTGGCGCGGGGTAGCAACCAGTCATGGCACTGGATGACTCAGCCTCCATCAAACGTTGCTCCGGCGTCGCTGGATAATTTGTCATTGTCTGTCGGCGGCAAAATCCTTGAACTTGGTGTACACCAGCAGCATAACTTACTGGTTATCCGCCATCTAAAATGTAGAACACACGAAAAGTTCTCAAGTAATTGAACTAAGACGATTAAACTAGTTGAACTGAGACAATAAACTGATTGGGTCAGCAAGCTTGACAAGATAACACTAGATGAGATCAACTTCAAGTACCTGCAAAATGTTAACACTAGATGGGCCAGCAAGCTTGAATATTGTGCTTCATTGCAATGATAATTTTAGATCAACGACTTGATGTTGCTCAACATTTCAATAATATTGAGAAGATAATGTAATAACAACAACATTTTGTGAAAGAGGTATTGAACACCAAAGTCAGGAGTTACAGAAAATGTATGCTACTGCCTACTGCTACAGAAAGTTTCAACTGGACTGAAATTAAAATAATAATTGAACTGAACTAAAATAAGGGATCGAGCCGAACTAAAATGAGAACTGAACTGAAACCAAACTAAAATAAGAACTGAACTAACAATAAGAACCGAAATTCAACTTCTTAATGAGTACAACTCCATACTTAAAAGTGAAACTACCTATATGACCACCAAGATGATTAGGATCTTAATAAAAGAATGTCTGAAAAGAGGAAACAAGAATGGCATTCACCCATCTTTATAGATGCCATAACAATCCAGAAGTAAATCCATCTTTTATTTTTAGTAGTAGAGGTCCTGTAGACATGTATGATTAGCTACACAGGCAGGTTGGCATAAGGAATTAGATTTATTAAGGACACTACCTGCTAGCTTATAAATCGGCCGATTTAACAAGTTCACAATCAAGCCCATCTCTAAAATACAGTAAGTACCTATTCTGAAGCTGCACTATTGTAGCGTTGCATTTGCATGCAAGTATCTTGTTTGCATGTTTGTCCTAATAAAGTGCATAATTTAGAAAATTAATTGAATATACACTACTTTCAAATCCATGATAAGGAACTGTAGGTTTGATTTTCACTCGAGAGTAGTAGATGTACTGTATGTGCGACAACATCTTTTAGATCATCAAATATAAGTCATATTCAGGTTCATGTCATTGTACATAACAGATTGTAACATGTACCAACCCATTAGTATAACTAGACAACATATATATTGCTTTGTGCATTACAATTTGATAGAAAGGAGCAGATCTAACACGTACAGTACATAGCAGACAAATGGTTGCCAACTGAATAAGTTTACATGCATATCTTTGAAATATAATAAGCACCTTACTTTTGATAGCAAGGAACAGTCCTGTTATTGTGGATTGGATTTTGGTTACATGTTTTGGCGTGTGAAGTGTACAACAAAGAAAAGACTAAGTTGACCCATGCCAAGCCTAAAAAGAAGACCCTGTTGTACACTTTATAAATTTTCAAGTAAATAGTTGACCTTCATATTCAAGTTCCAGGAGAAGATGAACTTATGGGGATTGTGATTTTGATCTTATTGTTTTTGAACGCACGAGCACCAATCGGTTCCAGCGGTTCACGCCCACAAGATCTGGCCGCGGCGGTTGGGGCCTCATCTTCTCTATTTCTTATTACAGTGCATGAACTGAAAAACATACAAAAGATGAACTTGTGCAAATTGGACTTATTTTTGTTTAGACTTCCCGGTTTCTCGACTTTGAACTTACCTGGGAAGCAACACACCAACCTCACCTGAGGTGCAGCACCCGGCATGATTGAACGACCAGAGATGGCACCGACGACCATTGAACTAAGAATATTGACTATTCTTGGCTGAGTTATTATAGTTGAACTAAGATGATTTAATGAGTTGAACTGAGACAGTCAACCAATTGATTGCATAAAAGAGGCTAGATAAATTTCTTTTCATGGAAGGATTAATTAATATTGACTATTCTTGGCAGAGTCATTATAGGTGAACTGAGACAAATTAACCGCTTGAACCGCGACAGTCAACTCATTTGATTGCAAAAAAAGTGTCTAAATCAACTGTTCTTGGCAGTCATTATAGTTGAACCGAGACAATTTAACTAGTTGAACTGAGTGAATCATGTGACTGATTGCAAAAAATATTTTAAATCAATTTTCTTGTGGAGGAAGTGGAGGAAGAATTAACTAGTATTGATTGTTCTTAGCATAGCAAATATAGTAGAACTTAGAAAGCAATGAAACATAAATAACATACTCAAACATTTTAATTCACTTTTGGTTCTTATTAATTGTCAACATTTTATTTGTGTTGGGCCCTGACTTCAGCGTGAGGTAGTTTATTATTGGAAGCTGAAAAAAGAAAAATCTTCTGTTTATTATTGGAAGTTGATCATCTTCTATAACTAGGAAGTTTTGTATATTACTGTAATATTAAACCTACCGTATACTCACCAAAACAAATTATTGCCAGTGTTATTTTCCATGTCAGGACACATAATACCAATCTAGTGTTATTTTCCAACAGTGAAACATCATCCATCATAACCGTGAACCGGCCTGCATTTTCTCCAGTCATTTATGCTTCCACCACTTTCTGAATGCCACTGTAAGCTAGCAGCAATGGACTTGCTCGTGTCCCACCTGAGTCAAAAAGCATACAAATCAGGTTACATGTTAACTTTAATGCAGAATTTGGAGAAACTAGGTATTCAAAGATTGCTTGCCTGGGACTGCCTGCAAGTCAAAGAAATGAAGCCTCTCATTCTTCCTATGCACGGATAAGTTACAACCCTAGAGATTTTCAGCAGAAAAAAATTACGAGCGGCACTTAGCAGAATAAATTATTTTTCTCATTCAGCTGAAAATTAAATAAACAGGTGCACTTATCATGCAGCATAATCTGAGCTTTATTTAAATGGGAAAATGAACTGAGCATGCTGACCTAGTATTGACTATTCTTGGAAGAGTTATTATAGTTGAACCGATATAATTTATCTAGTTGAACTGAGACAACCAGGCGATTGATTGCAAAAAAGAGTCTAAATTAATATTCTTGTGGAGGAAGGAACAAGTAATATTGAATGTTCTTGGCACAGTAAATATAGTTGAACTGAGCTGATTTAACTAGTTGAACTGAGAAAATCGACTGATTGAATCAATTTCTTGTGGAGGAAGGATTAATTATTATTCACTATTCTTGGCAGAGTTATTATAGTTGAACTAAGATTATTTAACTACTTGAACTGAGATAGTGGGTAGCAAAAGAACCACTTGCGGAAGAATACAACAACAAAGCTCATCTAAAATATGGAATCGGCCAATGGAAGAAGTGTATGCAGATGAAGAAGATGCCAGTTGGACTCTCTGGCCATCAATAAATTTAGTAGAACTGTGAGCATCTCACTTCTGGTCGAAAAAAGATCAGCAATTCAAGAAAAAAAAAACAAGAAAATCAGTAGCCTTCCAAAACTACACATGGAACCTCTATGTTTCAAAAATCAAATACACGCAGTTGGTAGAAAGTAACAAATCCGCTCATCAGTTCAAATAATGTTTGAATTCCATAGCAATTCCTTCTTACACATTTAGGAAAACTCCTAATGGGAAATATCTTACTAACGAGTTGCAGTGAGTGGACAATTTATAGTGCAAACAGTAGCATCATGATGCAGATGATGAAACAAGAAACCACTACAACCAGTGTGGAATGAGAAACCAGTGTGGTCGAGTCCCACAAATCTCACTCCTATATTGTGGATGTAGAACTCTGCGATTTTTTGTCAGTTCAAAGTAGTGTAGCAGTACAAATATTCGTGGAACTAAAGATCTTGTAAGTACAAAGGAGCTGAAATTATGTAACTTTTTTGTCAATTCAAATGCAAATGGACCTTAACATCAGAGGAGTGTCTTCGTTGAACCCCGTGCCAAAGATTCGCAGCAGCCAGTCTCCATCAACAGCAGCTCACACGCATCCTGATCACTGTCCTTGAACTTGACGTACACCATTATTAGAACTTCATGGTTCTCCACACTTCATTGAGAATTTTCTTAGTTAATCAAAAAAATCAAACTTCTGAGCTCATTCTATGACACTGATTGAACTTGCACAATTCAGCAATGGCAGCAAGCAATAACTAGAAGTATGCAATTTTTACATCACTAGAAAATTTCACAACATCACGTCAATTAGGATAGTGAGCGACAACATATACTGAAACTCTAAAACTCTGATTTGCATCAATTATTTAGATGAGTTTATTTTCTGCTCACATAGAACTGCACATACACAGGCAAAGTTCCAAAATGCACACACACAATTAGCTAAATAGTTGTGGATTTTTCACATAAAAACATACAGAAAATGGGAGAAGCAAACAGACTAATCTTGATGCATTCATTTTCTTCTAGTTCCATTCACGGTTGGTGTACTTAAACGAAACATGTGTGGACTGACAGGATGAAGTTTTCACAACTAAAATGTGAATGCTTGTCTTCAAATCCAACTCCATTATCTCCGTTCTTCACACAAAACACATAAATTGACTATTCCATCCATCCAGACTTCAATCAGGCAACCACGAAGCAAGCGCGGGAGTGGCATTTGGTCAAGCAGGTTGTAGGCGTACGAGTGCTGCTTACCAGGGTTCTAGGTTGATGGATCGTGGTGAGTAGTCTCCGCTGCTGCCCAGGTTGGCTTGCTGCAGGCACGCGGAGCCTGGTGGCGGGGAAGCCGATGACGCGCGACGGACGACCGCGGAGGCGTCAGGCGAACGGACGCGAAGTCGGGATCCAGATGCCCCTGTTGGTGAGGATGCTGGGCGGTGGATCGAGGTACCACCGGCGGCGAGTGGAAAGAAGTGGCGGATACAGGCCTGGCATATGAATCTCGGCCTCGCCGCGGGTGTTAGTTACGACGGCCGGGTGGCTGGTGGATGCGCGCGGCGACGCGACGACGTTTCGTGCGGGAGCGGGTTGGCGGCGGCACGAAGACCGGTCACAGCGCCGCAGACTCCTTCGCTCCGGCTATCGCCGTCGCTCGCTCGCCCGCAGCGTTGCCTCCGGCGGCAGAAGGCGGGGTAGGAGGTGGAGGTACGCGGCACGGGGGAACAGTTCCTTCGGTTGGTGATGGATCGCACCGGTTGGTTTGACACGGATCCGGCCGCTAATAGAATCTCTACTATCTATAAACAACCTAAGGCCAAGGGATCGGTTGGGGTGGTTTTGGCATGGATTGACATGTATTGGCAGGGATTAAACCCTCTACAAGCCAAAATCCACTTTAATCCACTTTAAAATCGACGAAGGATGAAAGATCTAGGCTATCCCGTCTCGACGCTTTGTTCCATTCGAGTCACCTAGGATCTGAGTTTCGGGTATTGGTTTTAAGACTGAGCGTGCCTAACCGCGTGTGGGATTTTATGGGGTCCCCTTTTCTTACCTACCTAGCTTCAAACATTTCTAGTGGTGGCCCAAGCTGATTTACCATTTGAAACCGTGTGTGTGCTGGTCGGCCGCCAGTAGTTTTCCAACCAACCCGGACCAGTGAGGACATAGTTCCCTTGCTGGGCCACCTTGTCCGGCTGAGGACCCGGTTTCCCATGTGTGATCAACCGGCTATCCAAACCTGCGACAGACGGTAGAGACCGATTCGAGAACGCGGCCAGCTTTTGAGTTGGGTGTCGACTCACCGGGGGTCACCCGGATTTGTTCGTTGTTAGTTAGATGGACCTGTCGTTTCGGATCTCTTGGAACTAAATCATAAAATGGTTGCCTGTGATGGGTAGCAACTGAGAGAGATGGACGTGCATGCGGAGCCTTGTAATGGGCAGTTGGTACACCCCTGCAGGGTTAAATCTTTTCGAGAAGCCGTGTCCACGGTTATGGACGACTTGAGACCTACTCCTTGTTCATAGACAACAACAACAACCGAGTTAATCTTAATAAACTTGATCAACGTGTGTGTGCCTTGACTGCTTCTTCTTCGTCGGGATGCGAAGAGGAGGAAATGGATAGGATAGGTGTTATGTTTGCGTAAGTAGTTGATAGCAAGACTTGTTGGAGGCGATTCCTCATCGAATGCTTGGCTTCTTACCTTACTCTCTAGATCGTTAGCCACTTCATAATGCTAATGCGGCAGCAACCTCACCATTTACCCCATCCTTACCGTAAACTACTAGTTGTCCTAGAATGACGAGTGATGAAGTCCTTGCTGGGTCAGTTGACCACTACAGTTGGATGTTGAGTACTTCTGTACTCATGATACTACCCCCAAACTCTTTTCAGGGTTCTTGATCGACAACAGGTATGGTGATCGACGTTTCACGTGGAGACTCGACGACGGCTAGTTAGGCGGATCCCGGCGGAGGGCCTGGACCCGTGTGGTTATGGGGATCGATGATTTTCTCTTTGCCAGTAGGCAATTGATTGTAGTCTGTACTCAGACATGTACCTTCCGCTGATGTATTGTATTTATGGCAGTTGTATGCCGATTGTATGAGATATTGTATCCTTGTATCTGTAATGTTGTGATATCATGTTGGAAATCCGGGGCATATGGCTATGTCATATGTCGCGGTGGGACCGATGTGTGCTTCGTCCCCGGGTCTGGATGGAAACATCTAGATCTGGAATAATACCGCATATCGGGCCTTACATACACACCTGATGTTTGATATTTGCCTAGATGATCCTTTCTTTTCCATGAGCCTTGCCCGTGTTAGAATCTATTACATGCTCGTTCTCATCCAAGCAGCGCCCAACCATCCATCTCCCTAGCCTACAGTGTTTTCTTTCCTGCTGGTTACTAGTTGTTTACTTTTGCTGTTTTACTTTTGCTGTTTCACCACCACCATCACCACTATTATCACCACCACTACTATCACCGTATCACAGTTGCTACTAATACCTTTGTGCAAGCAAGTGTTTATTTCAGGTGCGGTTGAATTGACAACTCAATTGTCAAAGCCTGTACGTATTCTTTGTGTCCCCAAGTGTCGAATTAATAAATTGGGTTATCTTGCCCGCGAAGACTGTCTCGATCCCCTACAGTTGAGGGTTATCAAGTACTGTTTTCTGGCGCCGTTGCCGGGGACCATAGCTTTATTTACAGGTCTACTTGAAGTATCCTACCTGCTGCACGCTATCCACTATGGGTAAGAAAGGAGACCCCAAGGTTCCGATCTTATCATCCCGTACGAGAAGAGTTACTGCTCTTAGCACTAGTGCTAAACTTGATTCACCTTTAGTTATGAGTCAGTTTGATTCACCTCAGTTACATGCTTCTTCTGCCGAGTCTGGCAATATGTCAGACTCTTTTGATGATGCTTCTACTACCTTTGAGACTACAGGTTCACTTGGTTCTTTTATTGAAGAACATATTGCTGCTGCTGCCCGATTCTCGGGTGTTGAAATTCCTGTTACCCAAACACCTATTGGAAAAACTCATAACTTTGCTGGACTTAAGGAGAAACTCCTTGAGGATGATTATATTACGCTTAATGATGTTTTTTGTAGGGAGCTTAATGAATGTGCTGATTCCGACCCTGCTACTATAAAGAAGTTGCTAGCAAAGCACTCCCTGAAGAACAAGTTTACTCCTGATCCTACTTTTGCTACGTCTCCTATATGCATCACTGATCCTGATTATGATTTCTCTGTTGATCTTTCACTTATATCCATAGTTGAAGCTGATCCCTTTTATGGTAGAGAAAATGATGATGCTATCGGGCACCTGACCAGACTCACTGAGTTGGGTGGCTTGTTTACTACTGATGAAAGGATCCGGAACTTTTATGTGACCAAGCTTCTTCCTTTTTCCTTGAAAGGAGATGCTAGAGCATGGTATGATGCACTACCATGTGGTTCCATTCAGAGTCCTCAAGATATGGCTATATCTTTCATTGATAAGTATTTTCCTGCTCATATGCAACATGCTGCTTTGCAAAGAATTTATAACTTTAAACAGTTGCAGGATGAGCATCTCCCTAAAGCTTGGGGAGATTTTGCAGTTTGCTGAAGGGTAGACCGGGACATGAGATCCCTAAGAATGAATTACTTGATATATTTTATGCTGGTCTAACCGATGGGTCTAAATCCTATCTAGATAGTTGTGCTGGTTGTGTTTTCAGGCAAAGAACACCGGACGATGCGGAAGAATTGATGGGCAAGATTGCCAAAAACCATGAAGATTGGTCCGTGCCTGAACCACCTCCACCACCAAAGAAGAGGGGCATGCTTGTACTAAGCCCCGAAGATATGCAAGAAGAAAAGAAGTCTATAAGAGAGAAAGGTATTAAAGCTAAAGACGTGAAGAATCTAACCCCAATTGAGAAGCTGTGTGAGCCTACCACTCACCCACCTATGGTAGAGGTACACTCTCTTTTAGATTTCAATGCAAGTGACATCCCTAAAGGTAAACCTCCTGACCAATGTTTAGATGAGCTTGATAATTTTATTATGAAGCAGAATCACTTCAGTGAGAAGATACAAGGTCAGTTGCATGATAATACTCTTGCTATCAAAAGTTTGCTTGATGTTATAGGAAGAATAGTTAATGATGTTAAATGTCTTGTGAAGCATTTTAATATGGTTCAAACTCAGCTTGAACAAATTTCTAATGTGCAAAAAGATTTGCTTGCTAATAATGCCAAACAGGACAATTTACAGGCTTATGGTATAAAGACCCGGGGTGGAACACACACCCAGGACCCTCTCTATCCAGAAGGGCATCCGAAGAGGATCGAGCAAGATTCTCAAGTGCAGGAAGAAGAAATTATTAGCTCTCCAAAGAAGAAGAAGAAGAAGAAACACAAGGAAGCTGACAATTCCAATGATCCTATAGAAGAAGAAGAACAAGCTATTGATCCAAACAGCATATCTACCTCAGATGCTGAGACTGAAGACGGTGCTGAACCTGAAAAAGATGCTGAAAAGAATGATCCACCTGAGGTTCGAGAAGAAGAAGCACCAGATAAGCCCAAGAAGTATACTAGAGAAGACTATCTTGCAAGGAGACATGGGAAGGAACGAGAACCATGGGTACAGAAACCCATGCCTTTCCCAAGCAAGTCCGTCAAAACCAAAGAAGAAGAGCACTACAACAAGTTTTGTGAGTGGATGAAACCTCTTTTTCTTCAAATCCCTTTGACTGATGCTATTAAGTTACCTCCTTAATCTAAATATATGAAAGATATTGTTACTAATAAAAGAAAAGTCCCTAATGAGGCAATATCTACTATGCTTGTTAACTACTCTTTCAGTGGCAAGATTCCTGAGAAGCTCGGTGACCCAGGTATACCCACCATTCCTTGCTCCATAAAAAATAATTATGTTAGAACTGCTTTATGTGATCTTGGTGCAGGAGTGAGTGTTATGCCATTTTCTCTCTACAAAAGACTTTTTTTAGAGAAATTAATTCCTACAGATATCTCTCTACAGATGGCCGACAAGTCCACGGCCGTCCCGATCGGTATTTGTGAGGATGTTCCTGTTGAATTTGCCAATTGCTTAATACTTACTGATTTTGTTGTGCTTGACATGCCCGAGGATGGGAGCATGTCCATTATCCTTGGTAGACCTTTTCTTAACACCGCAGGTGTTGTTATTGATTGCAATAAATGGAAGGTTACCTTCAACGTGAATGACAAAGAACACACGGTGTATTTTCCGAAGAAGATCGACAAAAGGCATGGCCTTAACTCCATTGAGAATATCGAGACCGTGAAGATTGGAGAATGGGATTGTCCACTACATGTATACCATAAATACAAGACAATTATGGTGGGGACAATGTCCATTAAAGTGAGAGTGCAATGATCACTTCATAAGAGGCGAGACTTTCTGTGCTATATACCCCAGGTTTGTTGGTAAGACTTGATCAACCTTGCTAACTAGCATGTTTTATATAGGTAAAAAGTTGAGCGGTTATGTTTTCATTTACTTTAGCTTTTATTCTCCTTGCTGTACCCAAGTTTTTGTGTTTAAAGCTTCACTTGTTCTAACTTTTGTCTCAAGTTCACGAAAGTTTTTGCAGCTTTTTGAACTTTGAAAAATTCTCTACAGTGAAGTTGCCCAGAAAATTCCAGAAAAATCAAAATCAAAATTTCCAGGTAAAAAGCCATCAGGAGGCACCTGTGGCTGACCAGGGGGTCCACCCCTGGCCCAGGAGGCCAGGTGGCGCGGCCCAGCTCCTGGTCGCTCCACCCACCCTCCTGGGGCCCACAGGCACCCCCTAGTGGCCTCTCTTCCCTCACTCTCTCTCCTTCCTCCCAAAAACTCGTGTTCTTGCTTTGGTTCTGCTGTTCTTGAGCATGGAACCTCGATCTCCTTCTACAACCACTCATTTGAGCTGAAATTTGGAACAAATACTCTCTGGTATGTGACTCCCTCACCCCTCCAATTAGTTTTCTAGTTGGTGGCTTCATTAGTGAGTATTTAGTGGTTCTTGGTGCTGTTTAGTTGAGCTTAAATGTTTGTGTAGAAATTTATTTTTCAAGTTTTGTTGCTAGTTTGAGCCTTGGTAAAGTAAGTAGAATGTTTTTCCCAAACTAGTTTTACTTAAATCTTCGTTTTTGTGAATTGTTAAAAATTTCAGAAATGGAGAGGCTAGGAAAGTGGCTTGGGAAGAAGAAACCCGAGTGCTCTAGCCATGTTACGCGTTCCGCAGCTTCACCTTCGACCACGAGGGTGAGCTACAATGAAGATATCGTACCCATAGAGATGTTGGACGCGTCACCCGCGAAAGATGGCATTTCCATGCGAAGATTTCATGGAGGATGCCGGCATACAAGAAGAGTTCTATGCTCTCTGTGCTAATGCAGGTTCGACACGGCTTGTTACGAGCCGTGTACCACAGTATGAGACACTCACCGCTATTTTTGTTAACAGTTTCAGGTCTTATTCTGACAATTATACTGTGGTGTTTCGACTTTATGAAAGATTGCTGACCATGCCTATGAGTATATTTTGTGAAGCTTTAGGTTTGCCAGGCTTGGTCGAGAAGAAGAAGAGGAAAAATGTCCAAACTGTTGCACTCAACACCCTCCTCGACTCGTTCTGTAACACTGAAGTGAGGCCATCCAACCGTCAGAAGATTTCCAACATTATGTTCCCTCACTTCAGGTATTTCGCCTATTATATTGCTAGGGGAGTGTTGGCTCGAGACAACACGAGCAGCACTTCTACGCGTGATACTGCTATCATGGCAAATGCCCTCTCAGGGAAGCACGAGTATCATGTGGGTTCGCTTATTGCGAAACGCCTTGCTACTAATAGTAACAAGGGGGGCCTCTTTGGTGGCGTCTATGCCACACTTCTTTTGCAGTTTCTCCAAGGAGAACCGCGCCCAGATGATGCAATCTTTCCTTTTGTTAGCCTTGACTTGGCTGCCATGAAGAGGAATTTATTTGTTACTAAGACCTCTGACCGCTATACACTTGATTATATTTTGCAGTTTAAAGACGGCGTGGCACGCACTGTCCGTCTACCTGCACCACTTGTGTTTGATTTTTCTTGCAGGAACGGATTTCGTTTTTCAGTGGCCGAGTTTGATGAGATCACGGGGAGATACCAGTTTCATGACCCCACGGAGGGGGTCGAGCCCGTTCAGGAGGAGCACGTGGTATATCCACCTGTTCAGGAGGAGACCGTCACCCCCTGGGGTGAAGGGTCTTCCTCCGGATGGGGGGGGGCGAGACCTTCCTCTTCCACGTGGGAGGAACCCAGGACTTCAGTGTACGCATCGGAGAACGCATACGACCCATGGGCATACCAGTACTACCCTGGAGCAGGAGGCTCCTCAGGACCGCAGTAGACGAGCCCCAACTTAGGCCAAAAGCCTAAGCTTGGGGGAGTACGTGCTCTCCTCCCCTTTCCATTGTATCTACCGTTGGTTAGCTTTTATCTTTTTGCAAGTTTTTGCCTGTTCTTCTTTGTTCTTTTAGTTTGCAAAACCCCAAAAAGATTTCTCCTTTCTTTTTCTTTCGTTAAACCTTAAAAAACCTAAACATATGTTTCCTTTTCTTTTTAATTTGCTTTGTTTCAAAGTTCAGCTCGAGTCTGTGATGATTATAATTTCCTACGTTCGATCGTGCAAGTGACAAGGCAGTAATGACGAAGATCGATGGAAGGGATGCAACAAGGAAATCCGGTATGAACTCTTTTTGTTTCTACTCTTGTACATATGCTTGTACTTATGATTAGAGACCAGCTTGTAGCGACAGAGTGCTATGTTTACAATGCTTTCCTAGTGGTTCATGCTTTCTTTGTGGTTAGTCTCAAATAGCTAGAGTTCATAATGTGTTGCTTGAAATGATTGACATGAATTGCATTGTTCATGGTTTGGCATATTGAAGTGGTATTTCCCTTCGGAGAATTCTTGGATCGACTTGGCACATGTTCACGCATGTTAAGACTAAAAAGTCTGCTCTGCCTTGATGACCTTTTTATTTCAGAATAGTTATATCACTTTCATGCCCGATTCAATGTTACTTTGTCGCTCTGCATGATTATGACAACTATTGCTCTCTAGTTGGTCGCTTCCCAGTCTTTTGCTAGCCTTCACTCGCACCAAGAGGAATTCTGCTTGTGCATCCAAACTCCTTTTCAAACCAGTTGTTCCATTTGAGTCCACCATACCTACCTATATGTGGTATTTACTGGCCACTCCTAACTTAGACTTTCTTGTGCCATCTCGAAATTTATTCAAAAGCTTCCCCTTTGTAACCGTACAAGCTCATGGTGCGGTGAGGTAAAATCAGTATCTTTCATGCCAAAAATATTTTTACGGAAGTTTTAACTAGCCAATAAAAAAATATGAGTTACACCTCCCCCATACTTGATGATGGAGTGAAATGGACCAAATGCTGCTTATGATAGATGGAACAATATCCTCCTTCCATCCTTGAGGCAAAATAAAAAGTTCCGTAGACCATCAAAGGATTTATGGATAAGGGAACATGTGTAAGCAAAAGGCATTAATATGGTTGGCATGGGAGATATTGAGAGACCTTTACCGTTCACCGTTGACTGGAAAGTTGCACTTCTCAAAAGAGTTTTATCTCTTTTTCAAAACCAAGAGCTCTGGCACTTGTTTAGTCTTTGCTTCCTTTTACGGGTTTTCAACCTTGCCATCAAAATCCATGGTTCGAGAGTCTCCACCTTCCTTTCTCCAAAGCACCAACTATTGAGAGCATAATTTTCATTCTTAGTGTAACATGCATTGTCCCAAAGTACTACATTGTCTTCTGCATGCTTGTTATATTGCTAGTCTGAAATTCTAAGTTCTAGTCTCCTTTAAAACTCCGGAGGAGTTTCTGCATTTATGTTTTGCTTCACTCATGGAGGCTAGCGAGATCCACTCTGATATGTTCATGCTATGTGCATTGTGATCTTAAATTGATTCTCAGCAGCATATTATTTACCTTTTGTTTGTTTGTGACTGATTACATGAAAGAAGGATTGCTTCGTGCATTGTCCTTGTTGATGAGGACATCCCTACTAATGTTACACCCATATCCTCACCAACTACACATATTGGACCAGTTACTAGAGCTCGTGCACGTCAACTAAATTATCAGGTACTTTCGTTTCTTGCGAATCCTTCTATTGTTCATGAACATATGATGCTGCCTAAATTAGATACTTTTGTTTTGCTTATGAATGAAGGACCTAGCATGGACAAGAAGGATGGTCATTGGAGCGGGATCAAGCATGGAGAAGAAGGTGCGCGCGCGGGAAAGGACAGCGGAGCTTCCAGTGGTGATTATCGCACTTTGAAGCCACCATAAGGCGCGCATGAAGTCTTGGACGAAATACGCGAGATGCCACTTCATTATTTTCGTCCAAGGGCAATTATAGGTGCTGCGTCACCTTAATATTGGGCTGGGCCCATGTAATTTCGAAATACCACCTTCTAGGCTGTTTTTAGAGTCCGTATGTGTGGGGAAACCGAGTTAGGGTTGTTTTCGGACCCCACCTCCAAGGGGTCACGAAAATCCCCTCTGTTCCCCCATATATACAGCCCTTAGGGCGTCGTTTAGACTTGGGTTTTAATTAGATTTAAGTTAGCCATAGCCGCAACTTCGAGTTCTTCGTTTGTGTCGTCCGACCAGGCCAAGACCGCATTGGAACCCCAACTTCTGTTAATCTTTCATCTTATATTCGCAATATCCAGATTGCAATTCTTAGTTCTTGCTTGTTCTTCGATTGCTTGCAGGAATTGACCTTCGTGGTCAGGTTGATCGTGCACCCGCGGGATCAATAACCTCTCGGAGTTGGTTTAGCGATCGCTAAGGCGCAACGTCTTCGCACGTTCGTAGTCGGGTCGTGAAAGTCTACTCCACCAAAAATCGATCTCCACCATCTCATCGAAACATCGGGACACCTTCGCCTCTATCAAGTGGTATCAGATTTCCAGGTTGCTCGGTGAGATTTACCAGTTTTCGCAGTCTAGATTGGTTTTGTTTTTCATACCTACAGTCCACGAAAAAGCCAACAAAAAAAAATTAGGGTTAGATCATCACGTCCCAAAACAGTCCGAGCCTTTGTCCAGTTTTCTTTACAGTAGTTTGCATTGTTGAATTTGCGGTTGCATCGTTGTGTCGAGTTGCTGATCTTAGCGTCTAGTTACCTTAGAGTTTCGAGTTCTGATCACAGTTTTGTCACGCCGCCGCCGAACAGTAGTACACCACCACGTTCCGCCAATCCGAGTCCAGATACACCACCACGTTCCGCCAAGCAGAGTCCATACACACCACCACAATCTACCGATCCGAGTCTAGTTCCATCACCCGTTCGGTTTGTGATATCTCCGTAGCCAGAATAGTTTTGAGTTGATTAGAGTCGGATTTCACCAATCTTTTGTCGTACGTAGAAGAGGGTGATTTCCAAAAAAAAAAAAAAAAAAAAGTCTGGCACGCTTTCCAGAGCAGTTTTTAGGCCAGAAATTTCAGGGGTAAAAAAATTTCGTGCCCATACGTTCCTTAGGTCCAGAAACTCGTTTTGAGACGTTCGCCACCATAGTGATTTTTTCGCACTTTTTCAGCCCCCGCAGTCCCGCATCGCCAAAAAAAAAAAAAGCAAAAAAAAAAAAAAAAAAAAGAGAAAAAAAAAATTCAGAGTGTGCTTCACAGTTGTTACGTGCCGCGCCGTGCTTTCGTTGGTGTTTTAGGCTCGCGTCTCTAGTACGGTCTAGCCTAGGATCAGCACAGTACCGACGTTGAGTGTTTATTCAACTTTGCATCTCTGTTTTGATTACTGTTGAGCTTTTTGCTACCATATTTGTCAAACCTACCTACAGCTCCACATATATTCTACTTCGTGCGGTTGACACCTCCTGGCCATCGCTCTACCACATCTCTGAGAGTTTTGACCCGTTGGTTGTACATCACCACCTGCTGCTAGGTAAGAATCGGTAAGAACTGAAGAAAAGCTTGACGGATTTGTGCTTTCCACCACCCCACATCCCCTTAGTCGAAGTAGGATCATACTTCTGTGTGTTTTCTATTTCTGCTAACCATGCCAGGATCCCATGATGAAGTGGCGCGGGATGCACCTGATTGGGAGAATATGACAAACAAAGCATTACATGATAAATTTGCACAAATGATGTCTGAACAGGTGAATGACATCGAGAACAGATTTACAGAGGCGATTGATGGTGTGGAGAAGATGATCGACACCAAGCTCGACGCCAAGTTTACTGAGTTGCTCGCACGCTTACCTATACAGCCTGCGGCCGCTCCAGCACAGCCACCGCCACCACGACGTGCACGACGTATTCTGTTTCCGGGCGGACAAGCTGCTGGTGCTCCTGCTGCTGCTGCAGTTACTGCTGCTGCTGCCTCTGACGTCGGCCAGGACGACAACTACGAGGGTGATTACGAGGAGGAGGTGGAACAAGAAGCGGCCTATGAACAGCCAGCTGGACGTCCACGTCCCAACATTCGCCACGGTCGACACCAACCACCCCCTCAGGTACGCGATGATGAACATGTGCCTAAACTTAAATTGAATCTTAAGCCGTTTGAGGGTAGATATATTCCTGATGCTTATCTTACTTGGGAGTTAGAAACTGAACAACGCTTTACATGTTTACAATATCCTGAGAATAGACGTGTTACTGCTGCTGTTTGTGAATTCACGGGTTTTGCATCTATTTGGTGGTCTGAACATTGTAGATTGCATGCTAATAATATTCCAGCTACTTGGGCTGCTTTAAAAGATGCTATGCGTACTCGCTGGGTTCCTCCTTATTATCAACGTGAATTGCTACAAAAATTACAGCGTTTGAGACAAGGAAAAAATTCTGTAGAGGAATATTATCAAGAATTACAAACTGGATTGATTAGATGTGGCCTAGTAGAGGATAATGAAGCTATGTTTGCACGTTTCATAGGTGGCTTAAACAGGGAGATACAAACTATTCTAGAATACAAGGACTATGCTACTATTACTCGTTTGTTTCATCTTGCTTGTAAAGCTGAACGTGAAGTGCAGGATCGACAGGCCGCTACGAGACCTAACTTTTCTGCAGGACGAAATACATCATGGACATCGCGTGGACCTTCTACATCCACACGTCCTGCTGCTCCACCCTCTACTTCAGCCGCTCATTCTTACAGGGAGCCACCAAAACAGTCAGCGCCACCATTCAAGGGTGCACAGAGTGGTCCAGCGGCGAGTTCTTCTTCATCCATGGCTTCCACAGGGCAAACACGAGATCGTGATATTAAATGTCGCAGGTGCCAAGGTGGAGGTCACTTCGCAAAAGACTGTCCCTCCAAGCGTGTGATGATTATTACGGCGGATGGTGGGTATGAGTCAGCAAGTGACTATGATGAGGAGACTTTAGTTCTCATTGCTCATGAGGAACAGGGTGCCCATGATGATGCTCATGATATGGAGTATATGGCTCCTGATGATGCAGATAAATATGCTAGTTTGGTTGCTCAACGTGTGTTAAGTGTGCAGGTAACGAAGGCTGAGCAAAACCAGAGGCATAATTTGTTCCACACAAAGGGAGTGGTGAAAGAACGTTCGGTTCGCATCATCATTGACGGAGGGAGTTGCAACAACTTGGCTAGCATGGAGTTGGTGGAGAAGCTATCTCTCACCACAAGACCACACCCCCATCCGTACTATATTCAGTGGTTTAACAATAGTGGTAAGATTAAGGTAACGCGTTCTGTTCGTGTGCACTTTAGCATTGCTGCATATGCTGATTATGTTGATTGTGATGTGGTACCCATGCAAGCATGCTCTCTTTTACTTGGTAGACCATGGCAATTTGATAGGAATGTTGTACACCATGGTAGGACAAATCAGTTTACTCTAGTTCATCAGGATAAAAATATTGCTTTACTTCCTATGTCTCCTGAACAAATTGTGAAAGATGATCTTGCTAGAGCTAGTAAAGCTAAACAGGAGAAAAATAAGAGTGAAAATGAGATAGCAGCCAAAGAATTTGAGCAACAACATAAGACTAATAGCAAATCTTCTTCTGCTGTGTCTAATGAAATTAAATTGACTAGTCCAACTTTGCTTGCTACTAAAGTTGATATTTCAGATTTGGATGCTAGTCAATATGTGTGCTATGCTTTTGTGTGCAAAGAAGCTTTGTTTTCATTTGAGGAATTGCCTCCTTCTTTGCCTCCTGTTGTCACTGACCTTTTGCAGGAGTTTATTGACGTCTTTCCACAAGACGTACCACCGGGATTACCACCTATTCGAGGGATTGAGCATCAGATTGACTTAATTCCCGGTGCTTCACTGCCCAACCGTGCGCCATACCGTACCAATCCGGAGGAGACAAAGGAGATTCAGCGTCAAGTACAAGAGCTACTCGACAAAGGTTACATACGTGAATCCCTTAGTCCTTGTGCTGTTCCTGTTATATTAGTGCCTAAAAAGGATGGAACATGGCGTATGTGTGTTGATTGTCGAGCCATTAATAATATTACTATTCGTTATCGTCATCCTATTCCTAGGTTAGATGATATGCTTGATGAATTAAGTGGCTCTACCATGTTTTCCAAAGTTGATTTGCGTAGTGGATACCATCAAATTCGCATGAAATTAGGAGATGAATGGAAAACGGCATTTAAAACTAAGTTTGGATTATATGAGTGGTTAGTCATGCCTTTTGGGTTAACTAATGCACCTAGCACTTTCATGAGATTAATGAACGAGGTTTTACGTGCTTTCATTGGACGATTTGTGGTAGTCTATTTTGATGATATACTGATTTATAGCAAATCTTTGGAGGAACATTTGGATCATTTACGTGCTGTTTTTATTGCTCTACGTAATGCACGTTTGTTTGGTAACCTTGGGAAGTGCACCTTTTGCACCGACCGAGTATCATTTCTTGGCTATGTTGTTACTCCGCAGGGAATTGAAGTTGATAAAGCCAAGATCGAGGCGATTGAGAGTTGGCCGCAGCCCAAAACGGTCACACAAGTGAGGAGTTTTCTTGGCCTCGCTGGATTCTATAGGCGTTTTGTGAGAGATTTCAGCACCATTGCTGCACCTCTCAATGAGCTTACACGCAAGGATGTGCCTTTTACTTGGGGTACCGCACAGGAAGAAGCCTTCACCGTATTGAAAGATAAGTTAACACATGCTCCTTTGCTCCAACTTCCTGATTTTAATAAGACTTTTGAGCTTGAATGCGATGCTAGTGGGATTGGTTTGGGAGGTGTGTTATTACAAGATGCTAAACCTGTTGCTTACTTTTCTGAAAAATTGAGTGGGCCTAGTCTGAACTATTCTACTTATGATAAGGAATTATATGCTCTTGTTCGGACATTAGAAACTTGGCAACATTATTTATGGCCCAAAGAATTTGTTATACATTCTGATCATGAATCTTTGAAACACATAAGAAGTCAAGCAAAACTTAATCGTAGACATGCTAAGTGGGTTGAATTTATTGAGACTTTCCCTTATGTCATTAAACACAAGAAGGGGAAAGATAATATTATTGCTGATGCTTTGTCTCGTCGTTATACTATGCTTTCACAACTTGACTTCAAGATTTTCGGTTTAGAGACAATCAAAGATCAATACGTAAATGATGCGGAATTTAAAGATGTATTGCAGAATTGTAGAGAGGGTAGAACATGGAACAAGTTTGTGCTTAATGATGGATTTGTGTTCCGTTCTAACAAGCTATGCATTCCAGCTAGCTCTATTCGTCTTTTGTTGTTGCAGGAGGCGCATGGAGGAGGATTAATGGGACACTTTGGCGTGAAGAAGACGGAGGACGTACTTGCTACACATTTCTTTTGGCCAAAGATGAGACGGGATGTTGAGCGTTTTGTTGCTCGCTGCACTACATGTCAAAAAGCTAAGTCACGACTCAATCCTCATGGTTTATACATGCCTTTACCTGTACCTAGTGTTCCGTGGGAGGACATATCCATGGACTTTGTTTTAGGCTTGCCTCGAACAAAGAATGGGAGGGATAGCATATTTGTTGTCATGGATAGATTTTCTAAGATGGCACATTTTATACCATGTCATAAAAGCGATGATGCTGCTAATGTTGCTGATTTATTCTTTCGTGAGATTATTCGCTTACATGGTGTGCCCAATACTATTGTCTCGGATCGTGATACTAAGTTTCTTAGCCATTTTTGGAGATGCTTATGGGCTAAGTTGGGGACTAAACTACTTTTTAGTACTACATGTCATCCCCAAACTGATGGACAAACTGAAGTAGTCAATAGGACTTTGTCTACTATGCTTAGGGCTGTTTTAAAGAGTAACTTGAAACTGTGGGAAGAATGTTTACCTCATATTGAATTTGCTTATAATCGTTCATTGCATTCTACCACTAAAATGTGCCCTTTTGAGATTGTTTATGGTTTTCTACCTCGTGCACCTATTGATTTGCTACCTCTTCCATCTTCGGAGAAGGTTCATTTTGATGCTAAGCAACGTGCTGAATTGATATTAAAAATGCATGAGTTAACTAAAGAAAACATTGAGCGCATGAATGCTAGATACAAGCTTGCTGGTGATAGGGGTCGAAAGCATGTTGTGTTTGAACCCGGAGATCTTGTTTGGTTACATCTACGTAAAGATAGGTTTCCTGATTTGCGCAAGTCTAAGTTAATGCCTCGAGCTGATGGTCCCTTTAAGGTTTTGAAGAAAATTAATGATAATGCATATAAACTTGAGCTACCTGCAGCCTTTGGGGTTAGTCCCACATTTAATATTGCAGATTTGAAGCCTTATTTGGGAGAAGATGATGAGCTTCCGTCGAGGACGACTTCAATTCAAGAAGGGGAGGATGATGAGGACATCCCTACTAATGTTACACCCATATCCTCACCAACTACACATATTGGACCAGTTACTAGAGCTCGTGCACGTCAACTAAATTATCAGGTACTTTCGTTTCTTGCGAATCCTTCTATTGTTCATGAACATATGATGCTGCCTAAATTAGATACTTTTGTTTTGCTTATGAATGAAGGACCTAGCATGGACAAGAAGGATGGTCATTGGAGCGGGATCAAGCATGGAGAAGAAGGTGCGCGCGCGGGAAAGGACAGCGGAGCTTCCAGTGGTGATTATCGCACTTTGAAGCCACCATAAGGCGCGCATGAAGTCTTGGACGAAATACGCGAGATGCCACTTCATTATTTTCGTCCAAGGGCAATTATAGGTGCTGCGTCACCTTAATATTGGGCTGGGCCCATGTAATTTCGAAATACCACCTTCTAGGCTGTTTTTAGAGTCCGTATGTGTGGGGAAACCGAGTTAGGGTTGTTTTCGGACCCCACCTCCAAGGGGTCACGAAAATCCCCTCTGTTCCCCCATATATACAGCCCTTAGGGCGTCGTTTAGACTTGGGTTTTAATTAGATTTAAGTTAGCCATAGCCGCAACTTCGAGTTCTTCGTTTGTGTCGTCCGACCAGGCCAAGACCGCATTGGAACCCCAACTTCTGTTAATCTTTCATCTTATATTCGCAATATCCAGATTGCAATTCTTAGTTCTTGCTTGTTCTTCGATTGCTTGCAGGAATTGACCTTCGTGGTCAGGTTGATCGTGCACCCGCGGGATCAATAACCTCTCGGAGTTGGTTTAGCGATCGCTAAGGCGCAACGTCTTCGCACGTTCGTAGTCGGGTCGTGAAAGTCTACTCCACCAAAAATCGATCTCCACCATCTCATCGAAACATCGGGACACCTTCGCCTCTATCACTTGTAGCATGGTGTCAAAACTTGCTAAACTCTTTCATACTACATGCTTATATACATCTAATGAAGCAAAAGAGTTTGTCAAAGTTTTCTTTGTCGCATCCAGTTCGTTGAACTGAATTTCTTGAGGACAAGCAATAGCTAAGCTTGGGGGAGTTGATACGTCTCAAACGTATCTACTTTTCCAAACACTTTTTCTATTGTTTTGGCTTCATTCTTGCATGATTTGAACGAAACTAACCCGGACTGACGCTGTTTTCAGCAGAGCTACCAGTGTTGTTTTCTTTTGTGCAGGTTTCTGGATATTTAGGTATGCTGGAAAAATCCCAAAAAAATATATAAAAATCAGCGTTCCGGAAGCTTCCGCAAGTCCAAAGGGGGGCCACAGGGCAGCCAGGGGGCAGCCAGGAGGGTGCCTGGCACGACCCAGCCCCTGGCCGCGCCACCTGCCCTCCTGGCTTGGTCCCACGTCCCCCGAAGCCCTACTTTGGCCCTATTTATTCTCCCGACGCAGAAACCCCAGAACAGAAGTCGCTTTTCCAATCTACGTCGTGGAGTCGCCGCAACCCTTTGTTCTTCTCCGGGAGAGCTAATCTGGAGGCTGCTTTGGCCTCCGGTGAGGGAAAATCATCGCCATCGTCATCATCATCGCCTCTCCATCACCCCTCCATGACTTCCTCTCTCATGTGTGAGTAATTCCCTGCTGTAGGAAAAGGGGATGGTAGGGATTGGATGAGTTAGATCATGTAATAGTTCAATCAGATTGTTGGGGGCATGTTGCCTATCATCTACTTGGTGTTTATCGTCTCTATTAAAACTTGTTGCTCTTAATGCTTGTCACTTTGGGCCCGAGTGCCAAGATTTCAGATCTGATCACCCTTTTGTTTCTTGAGTTTGTGGTGTTCTTGATCCTATCTATGAGTTGTATTCACCTATTGTAGTCCGGAACCGGCGATCCCAATGTTGACAGCTTGGGACACCAAAGGGGATGGACTATAAGTTGAGGATTCCGTGTATCCATGAAGTGTTAATGCTTTGTTCCGGTGCTCTTTGACAGGAGTACCTTAATCTCCCTAAGTTCCTTTTGGCCCTGTTTGTAGCGGGAGGGTAGGACAAAAGATGTTGTGCAAAGTTATTATTGCAAGCACGTACAACTACCCTGGGATACACGCCTGATGTTTGATATTTGCCTAGATGATCCTTTCTTTTCTGTGAGCCTTGCCCATGTTAGAATCTATTACATGCTCGTTCTCATCCAAGCAGCGCCCAACCATCCATCTCCCTAGCCTACAGTGTTTTCTTTCCTGCTGGTTACTAGTTGTTTACTTTTGCTGATTTACTTTTGTTGTTTCACCACCACCATCACCACTATTATCACCCACACTACCACTACCATATACTATCACCATATCACAGTTTCTACTAATACCTTTGTGCAAGCAAGTGTTTATTTCAGGTGCGGTTGAATTGACAACTCAATTGTCAAAGCCTGTACGTATTCTTTGTGTCCCCAAGTGTCGAATCAATAAATTGGGTTATCTTTCCCGCGAAGACTATCTCGATCCCCTACAGTTGAGGGTTATCAGGCTCTACCCGGAGTCAGATCCCGCCAGGAATTTATTTGGAGCACTTCCACTCTCCAACAGTCAAGGAAGACCCTTTCCTAGAAGTCGATCCAGATATGCTGCCTGACAAGAACATCCCTAACAAAGAAGATATACCTGTAGTAGTTGACATGGTGTTTGATGTGGAGGTCATTCCCACCGAGTGGACACTTCCAATCCTTGCTTATCTACAGAAACAAGAGTTGCCTGATGATGAGATAGAAGCTAAGCAAATCGTCCGCAAATCAAAGTCTTACTCATTGATCAATGGGGAGTTATACAGAAACATCATCACTCAGCTCCCCCAGCGATGCATCTCCGAGGAGGAAGGCCGATGTATCCTGCAAGACATCCATGCGGGGGATTGTGGCCACCATGCTTCAAGTCAGACGTTGGTGGCAAAAGCTTTCCGAGCTGGTTTCTTTTGGCCTGAAGCCCTCAACGATGCTCGGTAAATCGTGGATCACTCCGAAGGCTGTCAGTTTTATGCCAACCAGCCACGCAAACCAGCCTCCGAGCTGAAGACAATCCCTCTAGCCTGGCCATTCGCAGTATGGGGACTGGATATGATCGGACCGCTCAGAATGGGCAAACATGGTTTCACCCACATTTCGGTTGCAGTAGATAAGTTTACAAAATGGATAGAAGCAAAACCTATCAAGGCCCTCGACTCTACCACAACAATCAGCTTTATGCAAGGCATCATACATTGTTTTGGCGTTCCACATGACATCATCACTGATAATGGGTCGAATTTCAACTCGGATGAATTCAAGAAATTCTGTTGGACCAATGGTATTCAGGTCAACTTCGCCTCAGTCGCACACCCACAGTCCAACGGCCAGGTCGAACGAGCAAACGGATTAATACTCAAAGGAATCAAGCCTCGGCTACTTCGGGAACTGAAGGAAGCAGCGGGTGCCTGGGTCGACGAACTCCCTTCGGTCCTGTGGGTATCGCGGACAACTCCCAATCTCTCAACTCGGTCAACCCCTTTCTTCCTCGTTTACGATTCAGAAGCAGTTCTCTCGAGTGACCTTAAGCACAATGCCCCCCCGTATAAGCCAGTACACAAAAGCTGAAGCCGAAGTAGCACGACAAGATGGTGTTGATCTCTTGGAAGAAGAGCGAAACCTAGCTCTCACCCGCTCGACGTTCTATCAGCAAGACCTTCGCCGATATCACGACCGACATGTCCGAGCTCGCTCATTTTAAGAGGGTGATATGGTACTTCGCATCAAGCAAACTTCGGACCACAAACTAGCTCCCCAATGGGAAGGCCCATATGTCATCTCTAGAGTACTGCACAATGGGGCCTATCTCTTGTACGATGTAACTAATAATATAGAAGAGCCTCATGCATGGAACGCCCAGTTATTGCGACGTTTCTATGCATGGGCACGTTTGTAAGATCTGAATAAAATATTATTTCGCACACACATTGTGCCTTGCTCAATCTGTATTCCATTACATTCATCCTATAAAATCAGGTTTTCTTCCGAGTTGTGCCCAGCTCGGACGAAAACTCCCAATCAGGTTTTCTATCCGAGCTGTGCGCAGCTCGGACGAGAACTTAGTAAACACATTCTAAGTGCTTGCCAAAACCCAAGAGGCTTGGGGAAGCACAACATCATCTGCATTGAGGATCTTGTCTACAAGATCATCAATATAAATTTTTCTAAGTACTTTCCAAGTCTCAGGAGACTTGGGGGCTGCTTAAAGTTATAAAATCAGGTTTTCTTCCGAGCTGTGCCCAGCTCGGACGAAAACTCCCAATCAGGTTTTCTATCCGAGCCGTGTGCATCTCGGGAGAGAACTTAGAAAACACATTCTAAGTGCTTGCCAAAACCCAAGAGGCTTGGGGAAGCACAACATCATCTACATTGAGGATCTTGTCTACAAGATCATCAATAGAAATTTTTCTAAGTACTTTTCAAGTCTCGGGAGACTTGGGGGCTGCTTAAAGTTATAAAATCAGGTTTTCTTCCGAGCTGTGCCCAGCTTGGACGAAAACTCCCAATCAGGTTTTCTATCCGAGCTGTGCGCAACTCGGACGAGAACTTAGAAAACACATTCTAAGTGCTTGCCAAAACCCAAGAGGCTTGGGGAAGCACAACATCGTCTGCATTGAGGATCTTGTCTACAAGATCATCAATAGTAATTTTTCTAAGTACTTTCCAAGTCTCAGGAGACTTGGGGGCTGCTTAAAGTTATAAAATCAGGTTTTCTTCCGAGTTGTGCCCAGCTCGGACGAAAAATCCCAATCAGGTTTTCTATCTGAGCTGTGCGTAGCTCGGACGAAATATCCCAATCAGGTTTTCTATCTGAGCTGTGCGCAGCTCGGACGAGAACTTAGAAAACACATTCTAAGTGCTTGCCAAAACCCAAGAGGCTTGGGGAAGCACAACATCATCTGCATTGAGGATCTTGTCTACAAGATCATCAATAGAATTTTTTCTAAGTACTTTTCAAGTCTCAGGAGACTTGGGGGCTACTTAAAGTTCTAAAATCAGGTTTTCTTCCGAGCTGTGCCCACCTCGGACGAAAACTCCCAATCAGGTTTTCTATCCGAGCCGTGCGCAGCTCGGACGAGAACTTAGAAAACACATTCTAAGTGCTTGCCAAAACCCAAGAGGCTTAGGGAAGCACAACATCATCTGCATTGAGGATCTTGTCTACAAGATCATCAATAAAAAAATTTCTAAGTACTTTTCAAGTCTCAGGAGACTTGGGGGCTACTTAAAGTTATAAAATCAGTTTTTCTTCCGAGCAGTGCGCAGCCCAGATGAAAACTAAGAAAATTTGCACAAGGATAAAACCAAGCATCGACAGATAAATACGTTCCCCACTAGGAAACAACATAGGAATCCATGAAACAAAGGAGTGCCCAGTACCTAGATCACGACATCAGCAGTATATCTTATTACAGAGTCACTCGGCATTCTGAGGAAAATTTAACACCAGTGTTTTTTCTGACACACTTGTCCAATCGGGCTCACTCATTCCTCGATCGCCTCGTCAGACTCACTTGTTACGCCAGTCGATTCTACGAAGAAGTCCAGATCAGGCATCAAAGCAACACGACTGGCAGTCTCAGCATATGGCGGCAGAAAGGCAGTGCAGCTCTGACCATCCTTTGGATCACCACCGCCAACCCGCTCTAGATTATGGACCCGCTCCGGAAAATGTGCTTTGGTCAAAGCCAACGCATAATTCGCACCACTCCGTGCCGCTGAACGCTTCCAGCGTGCCAGCTGCTGAGGGGCCTCTCGGAGGACGGGCACAACAGTGTCCAGCTTCACCCTGCTTCCCTCATCAGGAGACAGTTTGCTCTTCAAGGCCAGAGTAGCACCCATAACTTCCTCAGCAAACTTCTTCGCCTTCGCATACCTCATCGTCAGCAGACCCCGAGCCAGAGCAAATTCTGTCGTTACCGGCGTGTAATTGTCCCTCTTCATCATCTCGGCAAACTCGGCCATGCGCGCCTGCTCGGCCTCCGGGTCCGTCCCATACGCTGCATCAATAAGGAAGATGAGTACATAATGAAAATACATGAAATCGTTTCTCCGTCGCAATTGGGTCACTAAACTCACCAGACAAGGTCTCGCTGAAAACGGCAAACCGCCTAGCGCAATACTCCTCAGCTGCCTTCACCGCCTTCCGAGTAGCCTCCAACTTGGCTTGCTGTTTCTTTTAATCCTCGGCACGTAGCTCGGATAACTTCTCCAAATCAGACTCCAGTTTCGTGATACAAGCTTCGTTCTCCTTCAACGCCTGCTTGTAATGGTACAAACTGGTTTCCAAGGCTTTCTTCTCCTTGGCCCGCCTCTCAACTTGGTCTATCTCCTTCATTTTTGCCACAAAATCATCGTTCTCTTTAACCTTGGCGTCAAAAGCTTTCTTCGCCACTTCTGCAATCAGAATTCCAAATGGTTAATAGGAAGATGAAAGATACAACACAGGAACGCAAGAGTCCTTACCATTGTCCTCAACATGCTGTTTCTTAAGTTTGTTATGTTCTTCAAGCAGTGCCTCATACGCATGATACGTCCCAAACGTATCTATAATTTCTGCTTGCTCCATGCATGTTTTGTGTGACTTTGCCATGATTTTCTTGAACTTTCATACACTTTTGAGCATATTTAGACTAATCTATTAACCCAGTGCACCCAGCTACCAGTTGCTGTTTTCTGCTGTTTTTGTATTTTAGGTTTTCCGGCCATTAAAAGTGCTCCAAAAAATCCGGAAAAATCAGATAAAAAATCAGCGACACGGAAGCTTCCGGAAACACCAAAGGAGCGGAGGGGGGTCCACCACCAGGAGGCCAGAAGGGTCCCTGGCGCGGCCCCACCCTAGGCCGCGCCAGGAGGCCTCCTGGCTGCCTGGTGGGTCCCCTCGACACCCCCTTCGCCTATATTTACCCCTCGGGGTGGAAACCCCTAAGACGGACTCCTCTTTCGCGATCTCGCCTCTGTACCGCCGCCACCGCCGTTTCTAGATCGGGGCTGCCTGGAGAAGCTGCTCCGGCACCCTGCCGGGAGAAGCTACCCCCTCCGGGAGACCATCCATAGCCATGGACGCCTCCCGTATGTACCGTGAGTAGTTTCCCTTGGACCATGGGTCCGTGACCAGTAGCTATGTGATCTATCTCTCCCCTCTTTGTGCCTCCACTTTCGAGACCTCGTGAGCTGCCTCACATGATCGAGGCACCTTTGTAATTTTCTGCCGTTGCTATGCTGAGTTTGTTGGGATCTGATGGATTATGAGACTATGTTCAGATTGTGATGAGTAATATATTTGGTTCTTCTCTTTTATATTTTGTTCTTGAGTAAATTCTTGCATGTTCTCCGTTGTCGTATTTTACTTTGGCCAAGTGATTTGTTGCAACTCCAAGAGGGAGCGTTATGCTTGATTGTGGATTCAACCCCTTGATGTCTAGCTTGAGTGACAGAAACATGAGACTAGGGGATGTGCTGTTGCCACCAGGGATAAAACAACGGTGCTTGTATCCGCGGATGCAAGGATTGTTTACTTTACGCAAAGTTCTTTTAATGCAGTTGTCTGTTGCTTTGGATTTACACTTTGGGTGGGATTCACAACTTAATACCAGCGAGATGTTCTGGATAGATGTCTCAAGGTGGATGATTCGTAGTTGATGCAGATGGATTTCGGTCTACTTACCTTGGCGTACTGCCCATTGCTTTTGAGCCCTTCCTTTCTTTGCAGCATAGTTAGCATTGCGGTGCCTTCATAATCCTGTCAATTGCCCAACTGTGATTTGGTTACCTCGCTAGCACTTTTATCGTCTTTTGGGAGAGAGAAATCACTAGTGAAAATTACGGGACCCCGGTCCATCTTCATATCACTGTTTACATCCTTAGTTTACCTTTCAGTTTTTGCTTCAGTGTCCTTTATCAAAAAACCCAAAAATATAGTATGTCTAGTTCCTTACTTGCCAATCAATGTCTGACTTATTTGAAACTAGATCTTATTGGCATGGAGGATTCACCGAGGATCAACAAAAGTGGTACAAGGAACACCGCTTGTATCAAAAGGGGATACACTTATGGAAACAAATACATCAGTTGTATGAGTATTCTAGAAACTTGTGCTCAATATATAATATATCTTTCTGCAGGGATAAATCTTGTTGCTTTATGAGGCACAAACACCTTTCTTTCCAATGTGAGTACAATGATGATGAAACCTTAGCTTCTTATGCTAAGAGAAACTATGATTTTTATGATGCAGAGGAAATAGAAGAATTTTTTGCTTATAAGGGTGCCTATGCCCCTTACAAATCTGAGAGTCTTGCTATACTTAACTATTGTTTGGAAAATTACGATGCAAATTATTACATTACTGATCATCTTGAGAGAATCTCTCCCCCAAAGGAAGAGACTAATGATTTGCAGGACTCTATGGAAGAAGAAATTTATGAACCTGAAAGCTCCTTGGATGAAAAAGAGGAGGAGAGTGATGAACAAAAGGAGGAAGAATGGAGCCATCCATGTCTACCTTCTAATGAGAGTAACTTTTTGAATCTTACCTTATATGAGTATTATGATCCTATGGATTCTTTTGAAATATCCCTTTTTGATGAAGTTGATGCCTTCTATGCTTATGGCTGTGATGCCACTATGGATGATGCTTACGGAGATGAACTTTTTATAGTTCCTCATGTTAAGCATGAAATTTTTGCTATCGCACCCACACTTGAGTGTCCTATTATCCTTTTAAAATCTCCAACTCCGGAGAATTTTCCTCTTATCAAAGCTCAATGTGATGGGTTGCATTTATCTTATGATCCTAAAGACCGTGTTGAAAACTATACACGTGTAATTGTAGGTCATGAACAACATGATTTATATGATAGTTATATTCTTGATGTTGTTCATGATACTACTGAAAATTACTTTGAGAGGGGAAAGTTTGGTTGTAGAAACTTCCATGTTGCAAATACACCTCTCTTCATGTTGAAAGTTTTGAAATTGTTCCTGTTCCCCCTTTCTATGCATGTCACTTTGTGCTTCTTTGACTTATTTTCTTACAAGATTCCTATGCATAGGAAGTGGGTTAGGATTAAATGTGTTTCATATTTGCTTCTTGATGCTCTCTTTTGCTTCAAAATTCTTATTCTTGTGAGAGCATCTTCTATAATCTTTATGCCTAGCTAATGGCTTTAAAGTAGCGCTTTCGGGAGGCAGCCCGCAACGAATTTAGGTTTTTATTTTTTATTTTCTTCTGTTCTTAGTGGTCTTGATCATTTTTACTACTGTACCAACATCATTGTATCTTTACTTTTCAAGCTTTGTGCCTTTTATAGCCTCATACGACAAGGGAAGTAAAAGTTGTGACATGCTGTCCAGAAAACAGATTCTGTCCTCGTGACTAGAAAAATCATGGAAAAATCGCAATTCATCTTTTTGAGCTGAGTTTTTTACACAGCGTGCTCTATACAATTACGAAACTTGCGTATGTTCTGAGTTTTTTTATTTGAGTTGCATAAGTACCCCTAAAAAATTCGTTTCTACCTGCTGTTCTGTTTTTCACAGATTCTGCCACGTTTTGTCTCTCTTCACTTTTGCAAACCTTAACTTGCTTTTTCTTAGAAATTTCTTTTGGCAATCTTGGGAAACAGTAGCTCTTCAAGATTATCTTTATTTCCAGTAAGAGAAAATTATTTTATTAGGGTACTAACCTCTCTAATCAGTCTACAATGAGTTATGTATGAAGGGAGTTTTCAAGTGTGCGATGGAAGATGATGAAAGAAGATCCTGGAGTGTCAAACGCTCAAGCTTGGGGATGCCCATGTGCACCCCCAATAAATATTCAAGGAGACTCAAGCGTCTAAGCTTGGGGATGCCCCCATGCATCCCCTTCTTCATCAACAATTATCAGTTCGTCTCTCGTTGCACTATATTTTTATCACTTCATGCGTTATGTGCTATTCTTGGAGCGTCTCGCTCTTAGGTTTTGTTTTTGGTTTTATTTTGCTTTGTTTTCTGTAGTAACAAGTTAGATCCCAACTTACTTTCTTTTGTGTGGGAGAGTTATACGCTCCGCTTGAACTAGAACTCCTCATAGGATTTGCTTGCTTATTCTTTTAGCTGTGAGTTGTTCTTTTTCTTTTCTTAGCTACTGCTCTGTTTAGTTGTAGTGCTTTAGTTTTTCTAGAGCTTTTCTTTTGTTTTAGGTTGAACTTTCTATAGGTTGCATGTTTTATCTTGTTAGAGAGTTTTCATGTTGCACTGAGTTTTGTGTCTTGACTAGAAGTAGGTAGTTGAAGTTGCTTTTCTCTTTGTAGTAGTAACTTGCAATAGTTTTGAGGTATTGACTAGAGTAATGTTTGAACTTTTGGTATCAAGAGCTCGAGCCTATTAGTGATAGATGTCGTATTTTGGGCAATCCGTGTGTTTTTCGAAAACCAAAAACCCCTGTTGAGAACTCTAGCTACTAGATGGATCACTAACCTCTGGAGGGTTCGAATATTAGAGTACACTCACGTACCATGAGTCGAGGATGCGCAAGGATAACCAAACCCCCATACAATCCTCCTTGGGGTACTTGTCTCTTTGTGAACCTCCTGATTAGATTGAGAGTTACCGATAATAAGTGCATGAGTTCTTCGGACTAATGTGAGTATTCGAAAGTTGACACTTCCACCCACCTATACTTTTTCTAGCCTCTTCGGTACCGTGCATTGCCCTTTCTCACCTCGAGAGTTGGCGCATACTTCGCTGGTGCATCCAAACCCTTGGCACGATACACTCTGTCATTATAAACCTCCTTATATCTTTCCTCAAAACAGCCACCATACCTACCTACAAGGCATTTCCATAGCCTTTCCGAGATACATTGCCATGCAACATCCATCTTCTCATGACTTGATCCTCATGTCATACCTTTGCATCATGATAGTTATATCTTCTTTATGTGAGTACCTTTGTAAAGTGTGAAAGATCTTCTATATTCTTGTAAAATATAGAGTGTTGCCCCTAAGTGAGGAAAAGATCCCAAAGAGGACAAAATCAAAAGATCCCAATGAGGACAAATGAGAGTTAAATAGAAAGAACCATTGAGGCCACAAAAAAAATAGAAAAAAGAGAAAAAGAAAAATAAAAAGAGAGAAGGGGGCACACTACTATTCCTTTTGAGAGATCCACACTAGTACTTCATCCTCTATCCCTTGTACTCCATAGAGATCATCATCATGCATATAGCTATGTGGGGACCCTCACACTATAGAACTTGGCTTGTATATTCCAATGATGAGCCTCCTCAAACGAGCTCTAGGTCTTCTTGAGAAAGCAAGTTAGATGCACCCCCACTAGTTACCTTGGAGAGCTTTTAGCTCACATGTGCATCCGTTGTATGGCAATCCCTACTCCTCACATCATATCTATCATATGGCCTTCTCTCGCCTATGATTGTCCTCATTGATGTGAGCCTTTCACACCTTTTTGTCTTCCTCCTCCACCTTCTTTCTGTTTCACCTTTTAGGTGTCAACTTTCTTTCTCACGCTCATCCATTGCATGACTGCTCAAAATATCGAAAGGGAGTGGATCAGTTTGACTTGTACCTGGCTAGTGGTCTGGGGACGAGTCAAGATAAGAATCCAACGGAGACTAAGTGTGAAACTTTAGTAGATAGTTGTTCTCAACAATTACCTTTTTTTATCTCGTATTTCCCTATCCCCTGCTTGCACGCAAACACCATCTGGAGTCATTCGAGTCACGGACAGCGAGAGCTCTCGCACCATTTGTTCTTTTGTTGCTTGTGTCAATGCTAATATAGACTCTTGCCTGTTATGACTTGAATTGAATTGCATGCTTTGATTGCTTTACTTACAAAGTTCTTATATGGTTGTGTGGCATGTCACCACAGAAATTATGCTTGTTATCATTTACCTACTCGTGGACGAGCAAGAATTAAGCTTGGGGATGTGGATACGTCCCAAACGTATCTATAATTTCTGCTTGCTCCATGCATGTTTTGTGTGACTTTGCCATGATTTGCTTGAACTTTCATACACTTTTGAGCATATTTGGACTAATCTATTAACCCAGTGCACCCAGCTGCCAGTTGCTGTTTTCTGCTGTTTTTGTATTTTAGGTTTTCCGGCCATTAAAAGTGCTCCAAAAAATCCGGAAAAATCAGATAAAAAATCAGCGACACGGAAGCTTCTGGAAACACCAAAGGAGCGGAGGGGGGCCACCACCAGGAGGCCAGGAGGGTCCCTGGCGCGGCCCCACCCTAGGCCGCGCCAGGAGGCCTCCTGGCTTCCTAGTGGGTCCCCTCGACACCCCCCTTCGCCTATATTTACCCCTCGGGGTGGAAACCCCTAAGACGGACTCCTCTTTCGCGATCTCGCCTCTGTACCGCCGCCACCACCGTTTCTAGATCGGGGCTGCCTGGAGAAGCTGCTCCGGCACCCTTCCGGGAGAAGCTACCCCCTTCGGGAGACCATCCATAGCCATGGACGCCTCCCGTATGTACCGTGAGTAGTTTCCGTTGGACCATGGGTCCGTGACCAGTAGCTATGTGATCTATCTCTCCCCTCTTTGTGCCTCCACTTTCGAGACCTCGTGAGCTGCCTCACATGATCGAGGCACCTTTGTAATTTTCTTCCATTGCTATGCTGAGTTTGTTGGGATCTGATGGATTATGAGACTATGTTCAGATTGTGATGACTAATATATTTGGTTCTTCTCTTTATATTTTGTTCTTGATAAAATTCTTGCATGTTCTCCGTTGCCGTATTTTACTTTGGCCAAGTGATTTGTTGCAACTCCAAGAGGGAGCGTTATGCTTGATTATGGGTTCAACCCCTTGATGTCTTGCTTGAGTGATAGAAACATGAGACTAGGGGATGTGCTGTTGCCACCAGGAATAAAACAACGGTGCTTGTATCCGCGGATGCAAGGATTGTTTACTTTACGCAAAGTTCTTTTAATGCAGTTGTCTGTTGCTTTGGATTTACACTTTGGGTGTCCTGTCAATTTTCCAACTGTGATTTGTTTACCTCGCTAGCACGTTTATCGTCTTTTGGGAGAGATACATCACTAGTGAAAATCACGGGACCCCGGTCCATCTTCATATCACGGTTTACATCCTTAGTTTACTTTTCAGTTGCTATCACTCTCATTATCTCTTGCGTTAATCCTTTGTAAACAGCAAGGCCGGAGGAATTGACAACTCCTCTGTACTCGTTGGGAGCAAAGTTATTTGTATCTGTGTGCAGGTCCACGTCAAGCGCCGTGACACCTTCTTGTATCTCTTGGAGTCCTACTGGTTCGATAACCTTGGTATCTTCACCGAGAGAAATTTGATGCTACGCTACATCTCACCTTCCACTTGGGGTAACCAACGAGGAGTGAGAGATCCTCACCGTATCAACGCACTCTTGGCAGCAGCGTTTTCCCCCTGCAACTTCACAAAGGCCGATCCAAGTTTGCAAGCCTCCTACGAAGACGAAAGAAACACCATGTTATAAATACAAACCCCCTATAAAACAGACTCCGAATAACTTCAAGAAGTTACTCGGAGCCTTGGGGGCTACACCCAGTGGGTGCACTAAGAAGTGCTCCCACTGGAAGATCCTCAAAACAATAACTCCTATCTAAAAGACTCCGAATAACTTCAAGAAGTTACTCGGAGCCTTGGGGGCCACACCCACTGGGTGCACTAAGAAGTGCTCCCACTGGAAGATCCTCAAAATAATAACTCCTATCTAAAAGACTCCGAATAACTTCAAGAAGTTACTCGGAGCCTTGGGGGCTACACCCAGTGGGTGCACTAAGAAGTGCTCCCACTGGAAGATCCTCAAAATAATAACTCCTATCTAAAAGACTCCGAATAACTTCAGAAAGTTACTCGGAGCCTTGGGGGCTACACCCAGTGGGTGCACTAAGAAGTGCTCCCACTGGAAGATCATCAAAATAATAAATCCTATCTAAAAGACTCTGAATAACTTCAAGAAGTTACTCGGAGCCTTGGGGGCTACACCCAGTGGGTGCACTAAGAAATGCCCCCACTGGAAGATCCTCAAAGTAATAACTCCTAACAAAAAGACTCCGAATAACTTCAAGAAGTTACTCGGAGCCTTGAGGGCTACACCCACTGGGTGCACTAAAAGTGTCCCCAGCGGAGATTTCAAACCTGCAGAATAACAACAGTACGCCCAAAGGTCATTTCGACAGCCACTGGGTAGAAAACTTACATAAGTACTTACGTGCATGTTCGACTTCACCAACTCGGCCTTGGACGCCAGCTCACGCAGCCGCAGTTTGTCGGGACCCGGAATATGCGTATGTAATTCCAGTCACAACTCAATCACATGGAGAGCCGAGAGCTGTACCCACTTGTCTAAGTAGACAAGGCCAAGCACAGAACACTCTCGGAAAGCATCGTACGTGAGGGGCATCCCATCCAGGCCGGATGATCAACTGAGATTGGTCCTCATCGCCCGCTCACAAGTCTAAATGATTATGGGTGGTGAAATCCCATACTCATAGACAAGTAGCCTCAACCATGTTGTCGATTGAATCATAACCCTTACATAAACAGACTCTAGTCCGATCACTTAGTCGGGGTCTAGGGCGGGCTCGATCATACAACAAAGTGTGCACGTGACAGAGTCACAAGAAATCGCATCGCGATGCCCCAAGGTGCGCACATCTAAGGGCCACTTGGTGTATAAAAGACCGCCAGCCAGATCACAAATAAGGTCTCGAAAACCCATACTAAGACATGCATGTTATAAACATACACGCATCACACATTCCTAGTATGAACAGCAGGTATCATCACATAACTCTAAAAAGTGCTTCTTTATTGAATTACACATAGAGCATACAAAGATCACATGTCTGTGATCAACATTACATCATACAACGGAAGCAAATTAGGTCTGAGTACAGACAAGTTTAACAAATGGCTTAAAGAAGCCTTGTACAACAAACATGCCCTTCCACGAGGGACCAGACTGCTGTCTGGGACTATACTAGCTTAGTTAACGTCGAGCTTCAGAAAGGTGACTCCATCGTGGGCTGGGTTCTCATCTAAAACATAGAATAAGCAAATGTGAGTACAAAGTCGTACTCGGCAAGACTTACATCAAAACTACACTACTCATGCTCAAGTTTCAAGGTAAAGGAGGTGGGGTTCAACATGCAGAAGTGCCAGCTTTGACTTGGCTAGTCCTGTACTACGAGTACCAGACTTGAGGTAAGAAGCATACACGAGTCCACTACCAAGTCTCCAACCAATACACCACTATGGATACTTCCTCGACTTACCACGAGGAAGCGCACCATAGCACTCACACTTATCTTGCGAGTTTTAGAGTATCCATTCAAGTTGTCTAATGATCAAGTAGGGGTCTCCAAGTAGTCCATAACCGCGGACACGGCTATTCGAATAGTTTATTAACCCTGCAGGGGTGTACATCTTCACACGCGTGTCATCACTTATCGCCTCGTTCTCGTCACCCTTCAAGCGGGTGTCGGGCGTGGATGAAACCAAGGCACTACCCTCACATCACCTTCTCTAATCCAGGAGTCGACTACCTGAGTTTGGCACCGCTCGAGAGTCCGACCGGTTCCACGAAACGGACTCAGATAATGCAAGGGACCGAGATGCCACCTCTGCCAGATGGTTTCACTGCCTCACAAGTCCACCCACATATCTATATGATGCAACCTTCTCTTCATTCTTTTTCTATGCACATGCCAAATGGAAAACCCGAAGCTATTGTGACTCCTGGACCGGATCGGGTATGTAAAGAGGCCAAACGGGGCTCCCATAAACCCTACATGTGGTCATACTATTTGTCTTGGATCACAAAACAGGAACTCGGGGGCCTAGGGCAGTGTTCAACGAGACAACCCACTGTGTACTCCTACACAGCCTCTCATCGTTCACCTTTGTTTAGGGTGGATTCACCAACACGTTATCATCAGCACCATTATGAATATCCATCCCGACTCACAAACAATGTAACCTCATTGTATCACTAAGAAGCAATAAGCAGTAACAGTTGCAGGGGCCACATGCTCATCATTCAACTCCTATATCTGCTAGGATTGTGGTTTGCATAATACAGTGACAAAATGATAGGTCATGCATCGGAATGGGTTTAACTATGCGAAAGAACGTGTCTTGGTGATCTCCTAAACATGCATATGCGAGACTAAGAGGGAAGTAGGATTTTATAGACATGATCAATGGGGTTTGCTTGCCTTGTGACAATACAGGGTCTTAACGGTGGTCTTCTCCTTCGGGGGTGATCACCACCTCGGAGGCACTGTTATCGGAACAATCATCAACAAAGGGGGGGGGGACAACTTCGGAAGTAAATGCACAAGCACATGCTTATGTTGTCACATGATGTGAATGCTACTGGTTTGTGGTAAATTCATCTTAATTGAAGTGTATTGCATTTGGAATGCAAATTCAAACTTCAAATTCAAATTATGCCATATGCATGTTTGCTGCTGTCCACCCATTTTAAAATGGTCAAACATAGAAACAAGTTGCATATTCATAATCCTTGCATTTTTCTGATAATTTTTCATATATTATATGCTAAAGTTGGAGTTAAAATGAATATTCTATGAATTTCCAAAGTTTAATTCATTTTCTGGAATTTCCTGATTTTCTTTTAAATAGAAATCCCATTTATTGCGTCACCGTGAGTTCAGGCTGACGTCAGGAGGGGTCTGACTAGTGGGTCGCTTGTTAGAGACTCAGTAATTAAATTCGTGTTTAAAGAAAAAACTTGATTTAATTAAGGGCTACGGGGCCCACTATCAGTGGCTAAAGGGGTGGATTAGGGGGTGGGTTAGGCTAACTAACCAGCCACGCCGGCGGTTAGCCGCCGGTGGCAACAGTGCGCGGCGGGGCTGCGCAAGACGGCGACACATGCCACCAATTGTCACGCGGAAGGCACCGGGGTGCTCCCCGCGCTCGCCCGCTTCACCCTGCAGACACAGGGGAGCCTAGGGGGCGCCGGAGCTCCACCGGCGACAAGCTCCCGCGGCGGTCCGAAGCACAGTGACGACGAACTCTTCGAAACAAGGCGCAGGCTTTGGCGTGCGCTGGTGCAGTCAACACCTGGAGATGCCAGGAGCATGGTAGACATGGCGGTGCGGGAAAAGGGGTAAAGGCGCGAGCTCCAGACCAGCCATGGCGGCGGTCGTCCTCGGCTCCCATGGCGGATCACGAATGGGGTAGGGATTGGAGGCGCGGTCAGAGGGGTTTTAATCTGCGGCTCACCAGGAATTAAACGGAGTTGGTGGCGAGGGCGTAGGTGGCTTGCCGGAGACGCAATCGACGATGAGCTTCGCGGCGTCCAGTCGCAATTCGGTGATGCTGGCGTCGCTTGCAGGGCTCTCTTGGCTCGATTCGCAGAGGGGTTTGACGGAGAAGAAGACGGCTCGGCGTCTGGACATGCTGGGGATTTACGAGACGGCCGTTGGGCACGACTACTCGTGACGGCGCTCTCCAGCGAGCTACTAGTAGCGACGAACTTGCGCAAGAGAGAGGGGGAGGGCGTCCAGGGAGAGATGGATGAGAACGGGGAGGCTCTGGGGTCCTTCATGGCGCGATGAGGGGCCTCCAGGAGGGGCCTAGGAGCTTCTCGACGTCGAGGTGGCGTCGTCCACGCTCTTTCTTCGCCACCGTGCTGCTTGGAGCCGCGGGGGAAGAAGAGACAAAACGGGGATGGGCTGGGCCAGGCCAGGTGGGCTGGGTGGGAAGAGTTGGGCTTTTTTGCTCCTCTCTGTCTTTATTTCTTTTTATTTTATTTTTCTGTCTTTTTGTTTTGCTCTGGTAAATAAATACCTGAGTATTTTATAAAATCCCCAAAATTTTAATTTGGACTTACATGGCATATAACTAGCCACTCCCAAGTTTTGGGAATTTTTGAAATTCAAATAATTTGAATTTCAAATCAAATAGGGGTATTATTTAATTTCCAAGGCACTTATGGTATTTTTGAGAGATCTTGGAGCATGCAGTGGGACCCACTTCACTTTATATGTGATCATGCTTATTTGTAAGAGTTTTCAAAAATATCAGAGGAATTTTTGGAAGAAATTTTTATCTGGCCATTTGAATTAAATTCTCTAGGGCTTTTCTTTTCCCCATTTTTGAATTTCTTTTGAAATTTTCACATGATGCAAAGGGGCACTCAAACCCTAGCACTTACCCGAATTGGGGTTCTCACAACCCGCCCCCACTCAAAAGAATCTCGTCCCGAGATTCAGAAGTCGTCGGGAGGAAGGAGGGGTACTCGGCACGAAGGCAGTCTTCTCTTTCCGAGGTTGCTTCTTTCTCGGAGTGATGTGACCATAGCACTTTCAGAAACTTGATCTTTTGCCGACGAGTGACACGCTCTGCGGAATCAAGAATACGAACGGGGTATTCTCGATAATAAAGGTCATCTTGGAGATCAAGCGTTTCATGGTCGACTTCGCGGATGGGGTCCTTGAAGCAACACCTGAGTTGGGACACATGGAATACATCATGTACTCGGGAAAGGTGCGGGGTAGTTCAAGTTGGTAGGCAACTTCTCCATGTTTAGAGAGAATGCGGAAAGGTCCAATGTAATGTGGGGCCAACTTGCCTTTGATACCGAAGCGTTGGGGTTCCCTTCAGAGGAGTAACCCGAAGGTAAGCCTTCTCATCAAGATTTTAGCTCTCTTCTCTATGATGGCGATCATAGTAGCTTTTCTTACGAGATTGAGCGGCTTTCAATCGATCACCAACAATGCGAACTTGCTCTTCTGCTTCCTTGATCATATCCGGTCCAAAGAGTTGTCTTTCACCGGTTTCTGACCAGTTTAAAGGTGTTCGACATCTTCGTCCATAGAGGAGTTGAAAAGGAGCCATGTTCAGACTGGATTGAAAACTGTTGTTATAAGAAAATTCGGCGAATGGAAGAGATTTCTCCCAATTTTTTCCGAAAGAGATAACACAAGCTCTGAGCATGTCTTCAAAGATTTGATTAACCCTTTCAACTTGACCGCTAGATTGAGGGTGGAAAGTTGTACTAAAGGAGAGATGAGTTCCCATAGCATTTTGAAAACTTTCCCAGAATCTAGAGGTGAAAAGGCTACCACGATCAGAATTGATTTCCAAAGGAACACCATGGAGAGACACAATTCTAGAGACATACAAGTCCGCTAACTGGCTAGCAGTAATAGACTCGCGAACGGGAAGGAAGTGAGCAACTTTTGAGAGTCGGTCAATGACCACGAAGATGACATCATTTCCTTTTTGGGTTTTTGGAAAGCCGGTGATGAAGTCCATACCGACCTTGTCCCATTTCCACTCGGGAATAGACAATGGTTGAAGTGTACCAGCAGGTCTTTGGTGTTCTGCCTTAATACGACGGCAAACATCACATTCGGCAACAAATTGAGCAATGTCTCTCTTCATCCGGGTCCACCAAAATCTCTGGCGTAGATCTCGGTACATTTTTGTGCTACCGGGATGAATGGAGAGGGGAGTGTCATGAGCTTCTTTGAGGATGAGTTGCCTTAGTTCCCTATTCTTAGGTACTACCAAACGATTTCCAAAGAATGTCGTTCCTTTACTATCTGTGGAGAAACATTTAGCAACTCCGCTAGAAATGTTCTCCTTGATCCAGCGAACACCTCGTGCACGCCTTTGGGCAACTCTGATTTGATCCTCAAGAGTGGGTTTCGCCACCAAGGTAGAAAGAAATCCATGAGGAACAATCTCGAGATTGAGCTTGCGAAATTCCTCATGCAGAAGTGGTTGATACTGTTGTAACATGAGGTTGTTACAATACGACTTACGACTTAGTGCATCAGCCATGACATTGGCTTTGCCTGGGGTGTAAGAAATTCCTAACTCATAATCTTTTATCAACTCTATCCAGCGTCTTTTCCTGAGATTAAGATCTGGCTGGGTGAAAATATACTTGAGGCTTTGGTGATCAGAATAGATCTCACAACGATTACCAAGGAGGTAATGTCGCCAAGTCTTCAGGGCATGAACTACGGCAGCGAGTTCAAGATCATGGGTAGGATAGTTTTCTTCATGTGGACACAACTGGCGTGAAGCATAAGCTACCACATGTCTATCTTGCATAAGTATGCATCCTAACCCTTGACGTGAAGCATCACAATAGATCTCGAAATCCATTTTGGTGTCTGGAGGTGCAAGTACGGGTGCAGAAGTCAATCTTCTTTTTAGCTCTTGAAAGCTTTCCTCTCACTTGGGGGTCCATTGGAATTTCTTATCTTTCTTGAGGAGTTCAGTAAGAGGCTTTGCAACTTTGGAGAAGTTCTCAACGAAGCGGCGACAATAGCTTGCTAAGCCAAGAAAAATCCTAACTTGTTTAACCGATTCAGGTGGAGTCCAGTCAAGGACGGCCTGAACTCTCTCGGGATTGACTGCAATGCCTTTGGAAGAAATCACGTGACCTAAGTAGGTCACTTCTGGTAGCCAAAATTCACACTTGGAGAATTTAGCATACAGGCGATGCTCTCTAAGTTTCATCAATACCAACCTAAGATGCTCGGCATGTTCTTCTTTGTTCTTCGAGTATATAAGGATGTCATCGAGGTAAACCACGACGAACTTGTCCAAATACTCCATGAAGATCGAGTTCATCATGCGTGAAAAAGTGGCGGGGCATTGGTTAAACCGAAGGACATGACGGTATACTCGTAAAGACCATAACGAGTAGTGAAAGACGTTTTTGGAATGTCCTCGTTCCTGATTTTGATTTGATGATAGCCTAATCTCAAATCCATCTTGGAGAAGACAGAGGATCCAGCAAGTTGATCATAAAGATCATTGATCCTGGGCAGTGGGTACTTGTTCTTTATTGTCACTAGATTTAGCGGGCGATAGTCTACGCACATCCTTTCTGTTCCATCTTTCTTCGTTACGAACAGAACGAGGCAACCCCATGGCGATGAGCTAGGGCGGATGAAGCCTTTTGCCAACAAAGCTTCGAGTTGGGTTTTTAGCTCAGCTAACTCATGTGGGTCCATTCTACATGGACGTCTCAAAATCGGAGTTGTGCCTGGTATAAGATCCACTATGAATTCTACACATCTGTCGGGTGGCTAGGTTCAAGGGGTTGGATCTCTGGATAGCTTCCTAGAGGATGACGAAGGTTTACTAGGGGCTACAACAGATATGTCAGAGTAGCAAAGTACCCCAACACGATGGTTAGTGTGGTTCTTCTTGCTAGAAGACATCTAAAGTGGGAGGAAGAGCTGCAAATGAATCACTATAGGTTTCTAGAACAAAACCCACAACAAGCTCTAGAGAACTGTTGGGCATGCCACCTAATAATTCTTAGGGAAAGACAGCCGAAATGGAGGGTAGGATTTTGCAAATGCATCAGATTATGAAGAAACCTGGAATGACTCGGACAGCATAACGGCTGTAATTGCAAGAGAAATGGAAATCCTCACAACATTTCAACAACTCTTACATAAGAAGTTCAAAACATGAAGCACAATGACTCTAGACAACCGAACACAACTTTCCTACGGCTACAAGGAAGCAATCAACGAGATGTTCTAGTAAGACATAGATGAGCCTAGTCATATCTTCCCGTGGAAAAGATAAGGGTGACTCAGAACTCAGATCGATGAGGGTAAGGAGAAAAAGAAGCCTTACGTTGTTCCCTTATACCCAAGTAACTATATAACTATAGAATGCTAGAATCGACTTCGACCAAGGGTTTGATAATCCTACAGACAGTCCTGCTCTGATACCAAGTCTGTCGGGACCCGGAATATGTGTATGTAATTCCAGTCACAACTCACTCACATGGAGAGCCGAGAGTTGTACCCACTTGTCTAAGCAGACAAGGCCAAGCACATAACACTCTCGGAATGCATCGTACGTGAGGGGCATACCATCCAGGCCGGATGATCAACTGAGATGGGTCCTCATCGCCCGCTCACAAGTCTAAATGATTATGGGTGGTGAAATCCCATACTCATAGACAAGTCGCCTCAACCATGTTGTCGATTGAATCATAACCCTTACATAAACAGACTCCAGCCCGATCACTTAGTCGGGGTCTAGGGCGGGCTCGATCATACAACAAAGTGTGCATGTGACAGAGTCACGAGTAATCGCATCGCGATGCCCCAAGCTGCGCACATCTAAGGGACACTTGGTGTATAAAAGACCACCATCCACATCACAACTAAGGTCTCGAAAACCCATACTAAGACATGCATGTTATAAACATACACGCAGCACACATGCCTAGTATGAACAGCATGTATCATCACATAACTCTACAAAGTGCTTCTTTATTGACTTACACATAGAGCATACAAAGATCACATATCTGTGATCAACATTACATCATACAACGGAAGAAAATTAGGTCCGAGTACAGACAAGTTTAAAAAATGGCTTAAAGAAGCCTTGTACAACAAACATGCCCTTCCACGAGGGACCAGCCTGCTGTCTGGGACTATACTAGCTTAGTCAACGTCGAGCTTCAGGAAGGTGACTCCATCGTGGGCTGGGTTCTCATCTAAAACCTAGAATAATCAAACGTGAGTACAAAGTCGTACTCAGCAAGACTTACATCAGAACTACACTACTCATGCTCAAGTTTCAAGGTAAAGGAGGTGGGGTTCAACATGCAGAAGTGCCAGCTTTGACTTGGCTAGTCCTGTACTACGAGTACCATACTTGAGGTAAGAAGCGTACACGAGTCCTCTACCAAGTCTCCAACCAATACACCACTATGGATACTTCCTCGACTTCCCACGAGGAAGCACACCATAGCACTCACGCTTATCTTGCGAGTTTTAGAGTATCCATTCAAGTTGTCTAATGATCAAGTAGGGGTCTCCAAGTAGTCCATAACCGCGGACACGTCTATTCGAATAGTTTATTAACCCTACAGGGGTGTACATCTTGACACGCGTGTCATCACTTATCGCCTCGATCTCGTCACCCTTCAAGCGGGTGTCGGACGTGGATGAAACCAAGGCACTACCCTCACATCACCTTCTCTAATCCAGGAGTCGACTACCTGAGTTTGGCACCGCTCGAGAGTCCGACCGGTTCCACGAAACGGACTCAGATAATGCAAGGGACCGAGACGCCACCTCTGCCAGATGGTTTCACTGCCTCACAGGTCCACCCACATATCTATATGATGCAACCTTCTCTTCATTCTTTTTCTATGCACATGCCAAATGGAAAGCCCGAATCTATTGTGACTCCTGGACCGGATCGGGTACGTAAAGAGGCCAAACGGGGCTCCCATAAACCCTACATGTGGTCATACTCTTTGTCTTGGATCACAAAACAGGAACTCGGGGGCCTAGGGCAGTGTTCAACGAGACAACCCACTGTGTACTCCTACACAGCCTCTCATCGTTCACCTTTGTTTAGGGTGGATTCACCAACACGTTATCATCAGCACCATTATGAATATCCATCTCGACTTACAAACAATGTAACCTCATTGTATCACTAAGCAGCAATAAGCAGTAATAGTTGCAGGGGTCACATGCTCATCATTCAACTCCTATATCTGCTAGGATTGTGGTTTGCTTAATACGGTGAGAAAATGATAGGTCATGCATCGGAATGGGAATAACTATGCGAAAGAACGTGTCTCGGTGATCTCCTAAACATGCATAAGCGAGACTGAGAGGGAAGTAGGATTTTATAGACATGATCAATGGGGTTTGCTTTCCTTGCTGACGACACAGGGTCTTAACGGTGGTCTTCTCCTTCGGGGGTGATCACCATCTCGGAGGCATTGTTACCGGAACAATCATCAACAAAGGGGGGGACAACTTCGGAAGTAAATGCACAAGCACATGCTTATGTTGTCACATGATGTGAATGCTACTGGTTTCTGGCAAATTCATCTTAATTGAAGTGTATTGCATTTGGAATGCAAATTCAAACTTCAAATTCAAATTATTCCATATGCATGTTTGCTACTGTTCACCCATTTTAAAATGGTCAAACATAGAAACAAGTTGCATATTCATAATGCTTGCATTTTTCTGATAATTTTTCATATATTATATGCTAAAGTTGGAGTTAAAATGAATATTCTATGAATTTCCAAAGTTTAATTCATTTTCTGGAATTACCTGATTTTCTTTAAATAGAAATCCCATTTATTGTGTCACTATGAGTTCAGGCTGACGTCAGGAGGGGTCTGACTAGTGGGTCCGGCTTGTCAAAGACTCAGTAATTAAATTCCTGTTTAAAGAAAAACCTTGATTTAATTAAGGGCTACGGGGCCCACTATCAGTGGCTAAAGGGGTGGATTAGGGGGTGGGTTAGGCTACCTAACCAGCCACGCCGGCGGTTAGCCACCAGTGGCAACAGTGCATGGCGGCGCTGCGCATGACGGCGGCACAGGCCACCAATTGTCACGCGGAAGGCACCGGAGTGCTCCCCGCGCTCGCCCGCTTCAACCTGCAGGCACAGGAGAGCCTAGGGGGCACCGGAGCTCCACCGGCGACAATCTCCCGCGGCGGTCCGAAGCACGGTGACGACGAACTCTTCGAAACAAGGCGCGAGCTTTGGCGTGCGCTGGTGCAGTCAACTCCTGGAGGTGCCAGGAGCATGGTAGACATGGCGTTGCGGGAAAAAGGGTAAAGGCGCGAGCTCCAGACCAGCCATGGCGGCGGTCGTCCTCGGCTCCCATGGAGGATCACGAATGGGGTAGGGATTGGAGGCGCGGTCAGAGGGGTTTTAATCTGCGGCTCACCAGGAATTAAACGGAGTTGGTGGCGAGGGCATAGGTGGCTTGCCGGAGACGCAATCGACGATGAGCTTCGCGGCGTCCGGCGGCAATTCGGTGATGCTGGCGTTGCTTGCAGGGCTCTCTTGGCTCGATTCGCAGAGGGGTTTGACGGAGAAGAAGACGGCTTGGCGTCTGGACATGCTGGGGAGGCACGAGACGGCCATTGGCCACAGCTACGCGTGACGGCGCTCTCCGGCGAGCTACTGGTGGCGACGAACTTGCGCAAAAGAGAGGGGGAGGGCGTCCAGGGAGAGATGGATGAGAACGGGGAGGCTCTGGGGTCCTTCGTGGCGCGATGAGGGGCCTCCAGGAGGGGTCTAGGAGCTTCTCGACGTCGAGGTGGCGTTGTCCACGCTCTGTCTTCGCCATCGTGCTGCTTGGAGCCGCGGGGGAAGAAGAGACAAAACGGGGATGGGATGGGTGGGAAGAGTTGGGCTTTTTTGCTCCTCTCTGTCTTTATTTCTTTTTCTTTTATTTTTCTGTCTTTTTGTTTTGCTCTGGTAAATAAATACCTGAGTATTTTATAAAATCCCCAAAATTTTAATTTGGACTTACATGGCATATAACTAGCCACTCCAAGTTTTGGGAATTTTTGAAATTCAAATAATTTGAATTTCAAATCAAATAGGGGTATTATTTAATTTCCAAAGCACTTATTGTATTTTTGAGAGATCTTGGAGCATGCAGTGGGACCCACTTCACTTTATATGTGATCATACTTATTTGTAAGACTTTTCAAAAATAACAGAGGAATTTTTGGAAGAAATTTTTATCTGGCCATTTGAATTAAATTCTCTAGGGCTTTTATTTTCCCCATTTTTGAATTTCTTTTGAAATTTTCTCATGATGCAAAGGGGCACTCAAACCCTAGCACTTACCCAAATTGGGGTTCTGACATAGTTCAAACTGAGTCGCTTTTACCAAAGACTCCTTCAGACCACCAACAATGGCACTCTCCATCGGGGCACCGACTGGAATTGATAGAGACAGCAGGTCCATCCCCTTGAGCAGCCGCTGGGGTGACAGGAATCTCCTTAACAGCCTCCTCAGCAAGAGCGTCAGGTGCGGCAGGAGAGGCAGGCAAGCTCCCTGCAGCTCGGTGACCGGACCCAGAGGACACCGCCCCCCAGGAAAAATCACCTCAGGAGGAGCGGTCCCAGCAATGGCTGGCTTAGTAGCAATCCGAGTTGGGTCAGCATTGGAGTCAATATCCATGTCTGCGGCAGATACAAAAACAATTAGAAGCTGGAAGATGACAGTAGTAGAAGCCTCAAACAGGGATATTGGAGAATCCTCACCAACGGCCACATCATCTTCTGGAATAGTGTCCATGACAGGAAAGTCAGTCACCCCACAAGTACTGACTTCCTCGAAAGCGTCAACCCCGGGATCCTCGATCCTAGGCAGCGACTCAGAACCACTCGGACGTACACTGCAAAATAAAACAGTTGAGGAAGGGCCTGGGAAACCAATAGAGCGCTAAATCATAAGAGAACCAACGACATTACTTATGGACGGTCTTCAAACTACACCTCGGGGGAGCAACCCTGGCCGGACCAGCTCCAGCCCCCTTGGCCTTCTCAACAGCAACCCCCCCCCCCGAGGGGTTAACCTCTCGGCCACCAAGCGTGACAAGTTTCTTCTTCTTCATAGGTGCAATCTTCCTAGAACTGAGGCTTAAGGGCGGAAGTTTCCCGCTGACCTCTTCGCCACCCGGAGTATGAGCCCTTTTACGTGTCCGAGTAAGCCCTTCCCGCGCCGACTCGCGGTCCTGGTTGCTCTTGGAGCGTTGCTCGGACGCCGCCTGAGCCCGGCCCACCTCGGATTCTAACTCCTCCCCAGCTTCAACTCCGACCCCTGCTCTAGCAGTACTATCTTCATCCTCCTCGGCAGGATGTTGCGGAGCCAGAGGAATAGGAGAATGGAACTGAGAAAAATCCTAGCAAAAAATAGAGGAGTCCGAGTCAGAACCAACAGACGATACACACTCAAGACATACACGGCACGGGATGGCATACCAAGGTCGGAGGATTCTCGATGCTGAGAGGCCTCACTCGGCCAGTCGGCTGAAGACCATGGGTCACGCTGGTTATCATCTTCATCAGGAGCTCTGATGAGGACATGACTACCATAGTTACAGCCACAACCCCTGCTAATATACCTACTGGACCAATTACTAGAGATCGTGCACACCAATTAAATTATCAGGTACTTTCGCTTCTTGGTAATGTTTCTAATGTTCATGTGAATATGATGCTGCCTAACGTCGATATATTTCTGTTGCTGACAAATGAAGAACCTAGCATGGACAAGAAGGATGAGCATTGGAGCATGTTCAAGCATGAAGATGATGAGGACATAATTATCATGGATATGACCATTAATTCCTCTATATTTGATCAAGAAATGAAGTCAATACAAAGGGACATGATTGTGTGCTGTACAAGAAGTTATTTCACGTCACTTTTGGCCCAAGAGAAGATAGAGACCAAGTCTTTCACGTCATGGACTCAGATTCGGACTGCAGAGATATACCCAACTTCAAACAGCCGCCGTTTCTACATACGAACTCCAAATTGGGTGATTCTTTTTTCTGGTGATAGCTTATCTCGTCTAGTTTCCAACGCAATTGGTTTCACCTTCAAATTCCTTCGGAGCATGGAGATATTGCGAAAACGGTGCGACCCAGCAGTAGAATCCGAATCAAAGTCCAACTCAATAGGTGTTGCATCACCTCCACATGGGCCCAAGTGCCTTGTACGACCTAGGTTTAGTTTTAGGACTCCTTGGGACGTCCTTCCACCCCCTTGGCCTCCACCCTTTAGTTCTATATAAGTAGATCAACCCCTAGGGTTTTTCTTTGGGATTTCTTTTAGTTAAAAAGACTGCTTAGCTAATTGCTACATCTTCGTGTACTCGGTTTGTGTCCAACGACCAGATCAAGACCGCTTTCGGAATCCCAACTTTATTCATACTTCATCTACATATTCGCAATATTCAGATTGCTTTATCATAGTTCTTGCTTGTTCTTCGATTGCTTGCAGGCACTAGACCTTCGTGGTCAGGTTGATCGTGCTCCGGCGTGGTCAATAACCTTCAGGAGATTGGTTTAGCGATTGCTAAGGCGCAACGTCGTTGCACGTTTGTAGTCGGATCATCAAAGTCGACTCCATCAAATCGTAGTTATCATCTCATCGAAACATCGGGACACCTTCGCCTCTATCAAGCTCGAATTCATCCAAAGGCATCTCAGTGCTATTATAGCGAGTGTCATCCTGCAACCCGGAGTACGCCCACATCCCCCGAGCCCTGGCTTGAAGAGGCTGAATCTTCCGAATCACAAAGGCGGCTATTAGATCCATGGCATCCAAGCATGCGGATGAATAAGGCACCCTACAACAACTTCTTCTTCCAATCTACGACGGTTGCGCAAGCCATGGCTCCCAAGTATCGTGCTTCCGAGGATGCGGAAGGTGACAGCCCCCGGGCCCTCCGCGGAGGAGGACCTTGTGGCTGTTGGGGCCAAGGGAAGGGGAGCCGTGGCGGACGGGCAACGTCGGAGATTTGGGATTCGATTTGAGTCCTCATTCCTACTGTGCAGGGGCGAAGTGATGAGGACATCCCTACTAATGTTACACCCATACCCTCACCAACTACACATACTGGACCAGTTACTAGAGCACGTGCACGTCAACTAAATTATCAGGTACTTTCGTTTCTTGCGAATCCTTCTATTGTTCATGAACATATGATGCTGCCTAAATTAGATACTTTTGTTTTGCTTATGAATGAAGGACCTAGCATGGACAAGAAGGATGGTCATTGGAGCGGGATCAAGAATGGAGAAGAAGGTGCGCGCAGGGGAAAGTACAGTGGAGCTTCCAGTGGGGATTTTCGCACGTTGAAGCCACCATAAGGCATGCATGAAGGCTTGGAGGGAATACACGAGATGCCACTTCATTATTTTCGTCCAAGAGCAATTATAGGTGCTGCGTCACCTTAATATTGGGCTGGGCCCATGTAATTTCGAAATACCACATTATAGGCTGTTTTTAGAGTCCGTATGTGTGGGGAAACCGAGTTAGGGTTGTTTTCGGACCCCACCTCCAAGGGGTCACGAAAATCCCCTCTGTTCCCCCATATATACAGCCCTTAGGGCGTCGTTTAGACTTGGGTTTTAATTAGATTTAAGTTAGCCATAGCTGCAACTTCGAGTTCTTCGTTTGTGTCGTCCGACCAGGCCAAGACCGCATTGGAACCCCAACTTCTGTTAATCTTTCATCTTATATTCGCAATATCCAGATTGCAATTCTTAGTTCTTGCTTGTTCTTCGATTGCTTGCAGGAATTGACCTTCGTGGTCAGGTTGATCGTGCATCCGCGGGATCAATAACCTCTCGGAGTTGGTTTAGCGATTGCTAAGGCGCAACGTCTTCGCACGTTCGTAGTCGGGTCGTGAAAGTCTACTCCACCAAAAATCGATCTCCATCCTCTCATCGAAACATCGGGACACCTTCGCCTCTATCAAGTGGTATCAGATTTCCAGGTTGCTCGGTGAGATTTACCAGATTTCATAGTCTAGATTGGTTCTGTTCTTCATACCTACAGTCCACGAAAAAGCCAACAAAAAAAAATTAGGGTTAGATCATCACGTCCCAAGACAGTCCTAGCCTTTGTCCAGTTTTCTTTTCAGTACTTGCTTTGTTGAATTTACGGTTGCATCGTTGTGTCAAGTTGCTGATCTTAGCGTCTAGTTCCCTTAGAGTTTCGAGTTCTGATCACAGTTTGTCACACCGCCGCCGCACAGTAGTACACCGCCACGTTTCCGCCAATCTGAGTCCAGATACACCACCACGTTCCGCCAAGTCGAGTCCATATACAGCACCACGACCTACCAATCCGAGTTGAGTTCCATCACCTGTTCGGTTTGTGATCTCTCCGTAGCCAGATTAGTTTTGATTTGATTAGAGTCGGATTTCACCAATCTTTTGTCGTACGTATAAGAGGGTGATTTCCAAAAAAAAAAAAAAAAAAAAAAGCGAGAAAAAAAAATTCAGAGTGTGCTTCACAGTTGTTACGTGCCGCGCCGTGCTTTCCAGAGCAGTTTTTAGGCCAAAAATTTCGGGGGTGAAAAAATTTCGTGCCCATACGTTCCTTAGGTCCAGAAACTCGTTTTGAGACGTTCGCCACCATAGTGATTTTTTCGCACTTTTTCAGCCACCGCAGTCCCGCATCGCACCAAAAAAAAAAAAGCAAAAAAAAAAAAAAAAGAGGAAAAAAAAATCAGAGTGTGCTTCTCAGTTGATTACGTGCCGCGCCGTGCTTTCGTTGGTGTTTTAGGCTCGCGTCTCTAGTACGGTCTAGCCTAGGATCAGCACAGTACCGACGTTGAGTGTTTATTCAACTTTGCATCTCTGTTTTGATTACTGTTGAGCTTTTTGCTACCATATTTGTCAAGCCTACCTACAGCTCCACATATATCCTACATCGTGCGTTTTGACACCTCCTGGCCATCGCTCTACCATATCTCTGAGAGTTTTGACCCGTTGGTTGTACATCACCACCTGCTGCTAGGTAAGAATCGGTAAGAACGTAAGAAAAGCTTGACGGAGTTGTGCTTTCCACCACCCCACATCCATCCCATTAGTAGAAGTAGGATCATATTCCTGTGTGTTTTCTATTTCTGCTAACCATGCCAGGATCACATGATGAAGTGGCGCGGGATGCACCCGATTGGGAGAACATGACAAACAAGGAGCTACATGATAAATTTGCACGTATGATGTCTCAACAGGTGCAGGACATCGAGACCAGATTTACAGAGGCGATTGATGGCGTGGAGAAGATGATCGACACCAAGCTCGACGCCAAGTTTACTGAGTTGATCGCACGCCTACCTTCCGCACAGCCACAGCCACCGCCACTACCACGTGCACGACGTATTCTGTTTCCGCGAGGACAAGCTGCTGGTATTGGTGCTCCTCCTGCTGCTGCAGTTGCTGCTACTGCTGCTGCTGCTTCTGACGTCAGCCAGGACGACAACTACGAGGGTGATTACGAGGAGGAGGTGGCACAGGAAGCGGCCTATGAGCAGCCAGCTGGACGTCCACGTCCCAACATTCGCCACGGTCGACACCAACCACCCCCTCAGGTACGCGATGATGAACATGTGCCTAAACTTAAATTGAATCTTAAGCCGTTTGAGGGTAGATATATTCCTGATGCTTATCTTACTTGGGAGTTAGAAACTGAACAACGTTTTACATGTTTACAATATCCTGAGAATAGACGTGTTACTGCTGCTGTTTGTGAATTCACGGGCTTTGCATCTATTTGGTGGTCTGAACATTGTAGATTGCATGCTAATAATATTCCAACTACTTGGGCTGCTTTAAAAGATGCTATGCGTACTCGCTGGGTTCCTCCTTATTATCAACGTGAATTGTTACAAAAATTACAGCGTTTGAGACAAGGAAAAAATTCTGTAGAGGAATATTATCAAGAATTACAAACTGGATTGATTAGATGTGGCCTAGTAGAGGATAATGAAGCTATGCTTGCACGTTTTATGGGTGGCTTAAACAGGGAGATACAAACTATTCTAGAATACAAGGACTTTGCTACTATCACTCGTTTGTTTCATCTTGCTTGTAAAGCTGAACGTGAAGTGCAGGATCGACAGGCCGCTACGAGACCTAACTTTTCTGCAGGACGAAATACATCATGGACATCGCGTGGACCTTCTACATCCACACGTCCTGCTGCGCCACCATCTACTTCAGCCGCTCATTCTTACAGGGAGCCACCAAAACAGCTAGCACCACCATTCAAGGGTGCACAGAGTGGTCCAGCGGCGAGTTCTTCTTCATCCATGGCGTCCACAGGGCAAACACGAGATCGTGATATTAAATGTCGCAGGTGCCAAGGTGGAGGTCACTTCGCAAAGGACTGTCCCTCCAAGCGTGTGATGACTATTACGGCGGATGGTGGGTATGAGTCAGCGAGTGACTATGATGAGGAGACTCTAGTTCTCATTGCTCATGAGGAACAGGGTGCCCATGATGATGCTCATGATATAGAGTATATGACTCCTGATGATGCAGATAAATATGCTAGTTTGGTGGCTCAACGTGTATTAAGTGTGCAGGTAACGAAGGCCGAGCAAAACCAGAGGCATAATTTGTTCCACACAAAGGGAGTGGTGAAAGAACGTTCGGTTCGCATCATCATTGACGGAGGGAGTTGCAACAACTTGGCTAGCATGGAGTTGGTGGAGAAGCTATCTCTCACCACAAGACCACACCCCCATCCGTACTATATTCAGTGGTTTAACAATAGTGGTAAGATTAAGGTAACGCGTTCTGTTCGTGTGCACTTTAGCATTGCTGCATATGCTGATTATGTTGATTGTGATGTGGTACCCATGCAAGCATGCTCTCTTTTACTTGGTAGACCATGGCAATTTGATAGGAATGTTGTACACCATGGTAGGACAAATCAGTTTACTCTAGTTCATCAGGATAAAAATATTGCTTTACTTCCTATGTCTCCTGAACAAATTGTGAAAGATGATCTTGCTAGAGCTAGTAAAGCAAAACAGGAGAAAAATAAGAGTGAGAATGAGATAGCAGCCAAAGAATTTGAGCAACAACATAAGACTAATAGCAAATCTTCTTCTGCTGTTTCTAATGAAATTAAATTGACTAGTCCAACTTTGCTTGCTACTAAGGTTGATATTTCAGATTTGGATGTTAGTCAATATGTGTGCTATGCTTTTGTGTGCAAAGAAGCTTTGTTTTCATTTGAGGAATTGCCTCCTTCTTTGCCTCCTGTTGTCACTGACCTTTTGCAGGAGTTTATTGACGTCTTTCCACAAGACGTACCACCGGGATTACCACCTATTCGAGGGATTGAGCATCAGATTGACTTAATTCCCGGTGCTTCGTTGCCCAACCGTGCGCCATACCGTACCAATCCAGAGGAGACGAAGGAGATTCAGCGTCAAGTACAAGAGCTACTCGACAAAGGTTACATACGTGAGTCCCTTAGTCCTTGTGCTGTACCTGTTATATTAGTGCCTAAAAAGGATGGAACATGGCGTATGTGTGTTGATTGTCGAGCCATTAATAATATTACTATTCGTTATCGTCATCCTATTCCTAGGTTAGATGATATGCTTGATGAATTAAGTGGCTCTACCATGTTTTCCAAAGTTGATTTGCGTAGTGGATACCATCAAATTCGCATGAAATTAGGAGATGAATGGAAAACGGCTTTTAAAACTAAGTTTGGATTATATGAGTGGTTAGTCATGCCTTTTGGGTTAACTAATGCACCTAGCACTTTCATGAGATTAATGAACGAGGTTTTACGTGCTTTCATTGGACGATTTGTGGTAGTCTATTTTGATGATATACTGATTTATAGCAAATCTTTGGAGGAACATTTGGATCATTTACGTGCTGTTTTTATTGCTCTACGTAATGCACGTTTATTTGGTAACCTTGGGAAGTGCACCTTTTGCACCGACCGAGTATCGTTTCTTGGCTATGTTGTTACTCCACAGGGTATTGAAGTTGATAAAGCCAAGATCGAGGCGATTGAGAGTTGGCCGCAGCCCAAAACGGTCACACAAGTGAGGAGTTTTCTTGGCCTCGCTGGATTCTATAGGCGTTTTGTGAGAGATTTCAGCACCATTGCTGCCCCTCTCAATGAGCTTACACGCAAGGATGTGCCTTTTACTTGGGGTACCGCACAGGAAGAAGCTTTCACGGTATTGAAAGATAAGTTAACACATGCTCCTTTGCTCCAACTTCCTGATTTTAATAAGACTTTTGAGCTTGAATGCGATGCTAGTGGGATTGGTTTGGGAGGTGTGTTATTACAAGATGCTAAACCTGTTGCATACTTTTCTGAAAAATTGAGTGGGCCTAGTCTGAACTATTCTACTTATGATAAGGAATTATATGCTCTTGTTCGGACATTAGAAACTTGGCAACATTATTTATGGCCCAAAGAATTTGTTATACATTCTGATCATGAATCTTTGAAACACATAAGAAGTCAAGCAAAACTTAATCGTAGACATGCTAAGTGGGTTGAATTTATTGAGACTTTCCCTTATGTCATTAAACACAAGAAGGGGAAAGATAATATTATTGCTGATGCTTTGTCTCGTCGTTATACTATGCTTTCACAACTTGACTTCAAGATATTCGGTTTAGAGACAATCAAAGAACAATATGCAAATGATGCGGAATTTAAAGATGTATTGCAGAATTGTAGAGAGGGTAGAACTTGGAACAAGTTTGTGCTTAATGATGGATTTGTGTTCCGTTCTAACAAGCTATGCATTCCAGCTAGCTCTATTCGTCTTTTGTTGTTGCAGGAGGCGCATGGAGGAGGATTAATGGGACATTTTGGCGTGAAAAAGACGGAGGACGTACTTGCTACACATTTCTTTTGGCCAAAGATGAGACGGGATGTTGAGCGTTTTGTTGCTCGCTGCACTACATGTCAAAAAGCTAAGTCACGACTCAATCCTCATGGTTTATACATGCCTTTACCTGTACCTAGTGTTCCGTGGGAGGACATATCCATGGACTTTGTTTTAGGCTTGCCTCGAACAAAGAAGGGGAGGGATAGCATATTTGTTGTCGTGGATAGATTTTCTAAGATGGCACATTTTATACCATGTCATAAAAGCGATGATGCTGCTAATGTTGCTGATTTATTCTTTGGAGAGATTATTCGTTTACATGGTGTGCCCAATACTATTGTCTCGGATCGTGATACTAAGTTTCTTAGCCATTTTTGGAGATGCTTATGGGCTAAGTTGGGGACTAAACTACTTTTTAGTACTACATGTCATCCCCAAACTGATGGACAAACTGAAGTGGTCAATAGGACATTGTCTACTATGCTTAGGGCTGTTTTAAAAAGTAACTTGAAACTGTGGGAAGAATGTTTACCTCATATTGAATTTGCTTATAATCGTTCAGTGCATTCTACCACTAAAATGTGCCCTTTTGAGATTGTTTATGGTTTTCTACCTCGTGCACCTATTGATTTGCTGCCTCTTCCATCTTCGGAGAAGGTGAATTTTGATGCTAAGCAACGTGCTGAATTGATATTAAAAATGCATGAGTTAACTAAAGAAAACATTGAGCGCATGAATGCTAGATACAAGCTTGCTGGTGATAGGGGTCGAAAGCATGTTGTTTTTGAACCAGGAGATCTTGTTTGGTTACATCTACGAAAAGATAGGTTTCCTGATTTGCGCAAGTCTAAGTTAATGCCACGAGCTGATGGTCCCTTTAAGGTTTTACAGAAAATTAATGATAATGCATATAAACTTGAGCTACCTGCAGATTTTGGGGTTAGTCCCACATTTAACATTGCAGATTTGAAACCTTATTTGGGAGAAGATGATGAGCTTTCGTCGAGGACGACTTCAATTCAAGAAGGGGAGGATGATGAGGACATCCCTACTAATGTTACACCCATACCCTCACCAACTACACATACTGGACCAGTTACTAGAGCACGTGCACGTCAACTAAATTATCAGGTACTTTCGTTTCTTGCGAATCCTTCTATTGTTCATGAACATATGATGCTGCCTAAATTAGATACTTTTGTTTTGCTTATGAATGAAGGACCTAGCATGGACAAGAAGGATGGTCATTGGAGCGGGATCAAGAATGGAGAAGAAGGTGCGCGCAGGGGAAAGTACAGTGGAGCTTCCAGTGGGGATTTTCGCACGTTGAAGCCACCATAAGGCATGCATGAAGGCTTGGAGGGAATACACGAGATGCCACTTCATTATTTTCGTCCAAGAGCAATTATAGGTGCTGCGTCACCTTAATATTGGGCTGGGCCCATGTAATTTCGAAATACCACATTATAGGCTGTTTTTAGAGTCCGTATGTGTGGGGAAACCGAGTTAGGGTTGTTTTCGGACCCCACCTCCAAGGGGTCACGAAAATCCCCTCTGTTCCCCCATATATACAGCCCTTAGGGCGTCGTTTAGACTTGGGTTTTAATTAGATTTAAGTTAGCCATAGCTGCAACTTCGAGTTCTTCGTTTGTGTCGTCCGACCAGGCCAAGACCGCATTGGAACCCCAACTTCTGTTAATCTTTCATCTTATATTCGCAATATCCAGATTGCAATTCTTAGTTCTTGCTTGTTCTTCGATTGCTTGCAGGAATTGACCTTCGTGGTCAGGTTGATCGTGCATCCGCGGGATCAATAACCTCTCGGAGTTGGTTTAGCGATTGCTAAGGCGCAACGTCTTCGCACGTTCGTAGTCGGGTCGTGAAAGTCTACTCCACCAAAAATCGATCTCCATCCTCTCATCGAAACATCGGGACACCTTCGCCTCTATCACGAAGGACCCACGGGAAGACGAGCCGCGGCGGCATGGGAGGCCGTGGGCCAATGCCGCCGGCCAGGATCCGCAACTCCCTTTGCGAGCGCATCGACTTAGAGTTCGGCGTCGAATTGACCTCGTCTTCTTGCAGGTGGCTTCCTCTCCCCAAGGTGTTCCGCGACGCAGTACGGGACGCCGAGCCCCTGCATTTACGCTTGCAGGTGGACGGATGCCCACAAGTTCCGGTGAAGGTGGAAAATAACCGGGGGTCCACGGGAGATCTTTTTTGTTGCACGGGTGGAAGGTGCTCGCCTGCGGGCGCAAGCTGGAGTTCGACGACTTCATTTTGTTCCGCTACGACGGCGATGAACTCTTGACGCTAAAGTGCTTCGACATGCACGGCGGGTGGAAGGAATGCTGCCCGGAAAGCTCCAGCAGCGGCGCGACCTCATCCGGGAACGAAGGTGATGACGCCTCTTCCAAGCAGTGCAAGGCGGAGGACAGCTCCAGCAGCGACAGCGGTGAGAAGGTCCTAGAGGATATCAAGCTGGTGGTCCAGCTTGACTGAAGGCATCGCCCGATATTTTCCTACTCTTCCTTCTTCTTTTCCTTCTTCTCTTCCTTCTTTTGCTTGTAATGAACCCGGAAAGCCAAGAGGCTCCGTTTTGTGAACCGTTCTCGAGTAAACGAGGTTGGCTGCTTATTGTATGAACCGTTCTTGAGAAAACGAGGTTGGATGCTTGTTTTACTTGGGCGTCTTTTTCCTGCAAAAAATGTCTCACCACGAGGGCGGAGACAAGAGAGAAACATGCGTCATATACTACCCGCCGCCATGCGAGCTACATGGAAGATCTTAGTCCGACAGGATTTAGTTTTCCAGTTAGGTAACTTTCGAAAAGCACGCCGGAGGGTAGGGTTAGCCTGTGCACCGTAAAGGTAAAACGTGCTAACACACACCGATTTAGCACGTGCGGATTTTTTTTGGTTGCACCCATAAACATGGATCCGGAGATCATAGCTTACAAATGTGGCGCGGCCGGGAAACTGGTCATCTGGCAACTTTATACCCTAACAGATAGAACTTAAGGAGATGGTACTTCCGGAGGTGCATGATGTTCCACGAGTTTCTCACGGGGACTCCATCCTCGGTCTCCAAGCGTAGGGATCCGGGCCGTGTGACTTGGACTACCCAATAAGGGCCTTCAAACTTTGGAGACAGCTTGTTTAGACCCCTCCCGGACTGTAGCCGACGGAGGACAAGGTCGCCTTCCTCAAGTTCTCGGGAGCGGACGTTGCGGCTGTGATAGAGGTCTAGTCCTTGCTGGTACCGCGCAACGCGTGTAGCAGGACGAGTACGTACTTCCTCGGCAATGACGACATCTCCTTGTCAGAATTGCTGCTGTTCGGCCTCATCGAAGGCGCGAACTCGGGGAGATCCGTATCTGAGTTCTGTGGGGAGCACCGCCTCCGCTCCATAAACGAGAGCGAAGGGCGTCTCATTTGTGGCTTGGTTAGGTGTGGTCTGGATTGACCATAGAACAGCTGGGAGCTCATCCACCCACCGCTTTCCACACTTCTCGAGCGGCTGGAAAGTACGGGTCCGAAGACCTCAGATTACTTCTGAATTGGTTCTCTCTTCCTGGCCGTTGCTCCTCGCGTGAGCTACTGAAGCGAAACACACCGCGGTGCCCATTTTCTCGCAGTACTTGAGGAAGGCCTGGCTTGTGAACTGGGTACCGTTGTCCGTGATAATCCGGTTAGGGACTCCGAAATGGCACACCAAGCTTCTGATGAACTTGATGGCGGACTGCACCGTGACCTTGCGGACTGGTTCCACTTCTGGCCACTTGGTGAACTTGTCGATGGCGACGTAGAGGAATTCATAGCTCCCGGTAGCATGGGGGAATGGGCCCAGGATATCCAATCCCTAGACCGCAAAGGGCCATGATAGAGGGATGGTCTGGAGTGCTTGTGCCGGTTGATGAACGGCCTTGTCGTGGAATTGGCAGGCGTCGCAGGTGTTGACAAGCTCCGTGACGTCGCTCAAGGCAGTGGGCCCGTAGAACCCTTGCTGGAAATCCTTGCCAACCAACGCCTGAGAGGCAATGTGGGTGCCGCATGTTCCTTCGTGGATGTCTTGGAGTAGGTCGTTGCCTTGATCTGTGGGGATGCACAGTAGCTTCATGACGTTAGTCCGCCTGCGGTAAAGGGCTCCATCGAGTACGAGATACATCGATGACTGGCGAGAAATCCTCTCGGCATCCTTTCGGCTACTCGGCAGCTCTTCGTTCTTCAGATAGTCTAGGATCTCAGCGCCCCAACCCAGGGGTGCATGGCCGACAGTGAGAACCTGGTGCTTGCTGGGGATGAATGAGGGCAGCTCTCTGGGAAACTGCCCCTTGGTCTCAATCTTCCCCTTCTTGATCTTTGGCTGCATGGGGTCGACTGAGGGTTTGAGTAAACGCTCGACGAACACTCCTGGCGGCACCTCCTTCCGGGCAGCGATTTTAGATAGCTCGTCTGCAACGCTGTTCTGGGACCTCGGGATATGTTCCATCCCTAGGCCATGGAAGTATTTCTCGAGTTTGCGGACTTCATCGACGTATGCCTGCATCTGAGGGCACCCGTAATCGTCCTTGACTTGCTTGACCACAAGTTGGGAGACGCCTCTGACTATGAGTCTTTTAATTCCGAGACCCATGGCGGCTCTCAGACCGGCGAGCAGCCCTTCGTACTCTGCTGTGTTGTTGGTGGAGGCCTCTCCCTCAAACAACATCTACACAACATATTTCATAACCTCTCTAGTGGGGCAAACCAGGACGGCGTCGGCCCCGGCCCCCTGCAAAGAGAAGGATCCGTCAAATTACAGGGTCCGCTCATTGTTGTCTTCAACGCCGGGAAGTGTCGTGGTAATACTAAAGGCATACCCCTAGGCAAGGGAAACAAAGAGATACCCTTAAGCCCTTGGTTTCCCAAACACACCCAACAAAATAAGATCAGTAAAAACTTGGAGCATCAACGATCTCCGAGTAACAGGTTACTCGGAGATCAGAAACCACTTCCGAGTACGCAGCTACTCGGAAGTCCAGCAAGATCCGAGTAGATCGACACTCGGAAGAGATCAGCGAGCCATTCCTTACTCGGATGACAGGAACACAACGGACAGGAAGCATTAAAGACTGCAGGCGTTTCTCCTCCTTTATTAGTAGTAATGGGCAGACCGTTTTCTGTATTTAGTACGCATTTAATCCTGTAATCAAGACCTGTTTAAGACCAAGGCATTAAGGGGCAGGGGCGCACTCTATATAAGCCCCCCATCCTTCGGTTTGGGCACGCGCAACTCTAATCCTCATACTCTTGAGCAAGAACACCCCAGTCAGCCTGGGACAGGATTAAGGTTTTTATCTCTAAGGAGAGGCCTAACCTGTATAATTTTCCCTGCGTCAACCACTCTACGTACAGATTCATTTAGATCCTTTCATACCCCTATATCTATTGTCAGGATTATATCCCCAGCAGTTGGTGCCCACCGTGGGGCTGAGTTGATCAGCAATCGTAGAGATGGCGTTTTCCTCATCCTCTTCGTCGGTTCACGGCCCCGAGCTCATCGTCGGAGAGGTTTTACATTTCGGATCGTTGGCTTTCGTAGGTGACGATTCCGCCTGGTTGGTGGATTCTCCGCTCCAGGCACAATTGCTGCCTTCAAGAGGCAGCGTCCACTTCCGAGCTGACGAGTCGGGGGCCCTGCGCCTCCAATTGTCGGCCCATCGTCAAGCACCCGCGCCGTTATCTGTCCGCCATAAGAAGAAGCGCTCGGGCCGCCCGCGCGCTCATCATCGTGGGAAATCGGTCAAGATTCAGCAGGTGGCAGTCATCGACTCGGTGGAGTCGGCCCAGAAGGCCCTGGATGAAATGATCGCAAGAGAGGGCTCCACAACATCTCTCTTGCCTCTGTTCGACTCGGTCGAAGAAAAAGGCATGGCGGCATCTGAACTCGAGTCGGGCGCCGAGCAAGAAAGCAGCAGCAACGCCCCAATCGCTGTTGCGGAAGTGTGCATGGCCGATACTCCACCCTCTCAGCCATCGCCAGCTCGGGATAATCACGCCCGAGACGAAGCTAACAGTCCATCCAGGGCTGGCACTCGGGAGCCGGCCCGACGTGTATCCGCTTTCCGAAGGTTAGAGCTCGGAGAACCAAGCCGACAACCTCGCCCCCTTACTCGGGAGTAGCGGGAAGAAGCAGAAGCGGCTGCTAAACACCCCCACTGACACAAGCACTCCAGAAGGGCGAGGCCTGGAGGCACTACTGGAAAAAAGGTCTTTAATGGCGCACCTATTTTGGCTACTAATGGCGCACATTAGGTGCGCCATTACTAGCTTTTAGTAATGGCGCACATTTTATGCGCCATTACTATCCCAGATAGTAATGGCGCACCTATGCCCAGAAGTAATGGCGCACCTATAGAAATGCTCCATTACTAACAATTTTTTTTCAATTTTTTTTGATATTTTTTCAAATTCTTTTGTAAATTTGATTTTTTCTTCAATTTTTTTCTTAATCTACGTTCAATATGTTTAATCTCAGGTCACATATACTTAATCCCAAGTCAAATGGCGCTCCGTGGTCAAACTTCCCAAACGGTCACCCATCCTCACACTACTCCAGCCCCAGCACGCTTAACTTCTCAGTTCTATCCAATCCCAACACCAGCTCACTTAACACGCACTTGTTGATATATGTATCATAACAATCTTATTAAACCTTGTTGATGTCCAAAATTTGAAATAATTTTTTTTTCAAATTTTTTGAAAAAGAATATATTTTTTGAAAACTTTCAAAAAAATGAAAAATAATCAAAACTTTTGATAAAATTTAAAAGTCAAAAAAGTTAAAAAAATTCAAAAGAAAATCGCGCCTACAAAATTCAAAATAATTCACGCCTTCAAATTTATTTATTTTTGAATTCTTTTCCCGCCTTCAAAATTCTAAAAAATTCTAAAAAAGTTACTAATTTTATTTACTAATTTGTTTTATTATTTTTATTTTATTTTCCCGCCTTCAAAATAAAAAAAAACTTAGTAATGGCGCACTATTCGTAAGGTGCGCCATTACTAATTTTTTTTTTCATTTTCCCGCCTTCAAAATTAAAAAATAAATAAAAAAAAGTTAGTAATGGCGCACCTATGCAAAGTGCGCCATTACTAACTTTTTTATTATTTTTATTTTTTAATTTTTTATTTTCCCGCCTTCAAAAGTCAATTTTTTTAAAAAGTTAGTAATGGCGCATCTATACAAAGTGCGCCATTACTAACTTTTTTTATTTTTTCGAATTTTTTAATTTTTCCGCCTTCAAAATTCAAAAAAAATAAAAAAAAGTTTGTAATGGCGCACCTATGCAAAGTGCGCCATTACTAACTTTTTTTTATTTTTTTTATTTGCCCGCCTTCAAAATTCAAATTTTTTTAAAAAAAGTTAGTAATGGCGCACCTATACAAAGTGCGCCATTACTAACTTTTTTTATTTTATCGAATTTTTAATTTTTTAATTTTCCTGCCTTCAAAATTCAAAAAAAAAGTTAGTAATGGCGCACCTATGCAAAGTGCGCCATTACTAACTTTTAAAAAAAAATGTTAGTAATGGCGCACCTATACAAAGTGCGCCATTACTAAAAGTTTTTATTTTTTCGATTTTTTTAATTTTTTAATTTTCCTGCCTTCAAAATTCAAAAAAAAGTTAGTAATGGCTTACTTTGTATAGGTGCGCCATTAGTAAACCAACTTACTAATGGCGCACCTATACAAAATGCGCCATTACTCTGTCCAGGAATGGGTCAAACCTTGGTCAAACATAGTAATGGCGCACTTTTCACCAGGTGCGCCATTACTACCCCAACTTACTAATGGCGCACCTGTAAAAAGTGCGTCATTACTATGTTTAGGAATGGGTCAAATCTTGGTCAAACATAGTAACGACGCACTTTTCACCTGGTGCGCCACTGCTATTTATGTTACTAATGGCGCACTGTGTAATGGTGCGCCATTACTACCACATGTATAGTGCGCCATTAGTGTCCATATTATCTATAGCCATTTTTCCAGTAGTGAGGCAGCCAGATTAACTAACTTGGCTGAGCGAGAGCGCCTGGCCGAGCTAGAAAACACCTTGGAGCGCCAAGCTCAGGAGGTAGCTCGGCTCAGGAAAAGCAGAACAAGCCGACAACTGCGGGGCCCAGACCGGGAACCTTTCCGGGCTATGGGTACCCCAGTAGAAAACCTCATAGCGGCTACTCGGATTTCAAATTCTCTGCAGCCCAGTGGATCGGCAGCAGAGGAAATTCAGCACCTGGCATTTTTTGCTGCAAACTGCGGTGGATCAAAATGCTGCTGTCAGTCAATCACAGCAGCGCATTCCCATGTTCCCCCTGCAAGAACGCCACTGTCAGTGCACACGCCCTATGGAGAAGCAAGGAGAAACAAGAACAATTCGCCTCGGCGCAGAGATGAGCCCCGAGGAGATCGCTACCAAGAATAGTATCGGCATGAAGATCATAGGAGGGCAGAAGCTCGCGGGAGGGGTCGGCCCGCACCGCGAAGAGAAGAGTTCCCTCGACACCGGGATGACCGTCATTTTGATGTGGAAGACGACGCCCGAAGCCACCTAGTACAAAGCTGAGTCAACCGAGCTAGATCACATCGCCAGGACCAAGCTCGACCCTCAATGGCCACCGGACCAGTTTGCTTCAGCGAAAGGATTAGGTCTACCCCTATTCCGCCCCACTTCAGGATAGCTCAAGGTGTGGATAAATACCGAGGTGATGCTAAACCTCAGACATGGTTAGACGATTACAGAATAGCCGTGCAAATCGGAGTGGGAGGAGACGAGATAGCCATGATGCACCTGATGAGGACATCTCTACTAATGTTACACCCACATCTTCACCAACTACACATACTGGACCAGTTACTAGAGCACGTGCACGTCAACTAAATTATCAGGTACTTTTGTTTCTTGCGAATCCTTCTAATGTTCATGAACATATGATGCTGCCTAAATTAGATACTTTTGTTTTTCTTATGAATGAAGGACCTAGCATGGACAAGAAGGACGGTCATTGGAGCGGGATCAAGCATGGAGAAGAAGGTGCGCGCGCGGGAAAGAACAATGGATCTTCCAGTGGGGATTTTCGCACTTTGAAGCCACCATAAGGCATGCATGAAGGCTTGGACGAAATACACGAGATGCCACTTCATTATTTTCGTCCAAAGGCAATTATAGGTGCTGCGTCACCTTAATATTGGGCTGGGCCCATGTAATTTCGAAATATCACATTATAGGCTGTTTTTAGAGTCCGTATGTGTGGGGAAACCGAGTTAGGGTTGTTTTCGGACCCCACCTCCAAGGGGTCACGAAAATCCCCTCTGTTCCCCCATATATACAACCCTTAGGGCGTCGTTTAGACTTGGGTTTTAATTAGATTTAAGTTAGCCATAACTGCAACTTCGAGTTCTTCGTTTGTGTCGTCCGACCAGGCCAAGACCGCATTGGAACCCCAACTTCTGTTAATCATTCATCTTATATTCGCAATATCCAGACGGCAATTCTTAGTTCTTGCTTGTTCTTCGATTGCTTGCAGGAATTGACCTTCGTGGTCAGGTTGATCGTGCATCCGCGGGATCAATAACCTCTCGGAGTTGGTTTAGCGATTGCTAAGGCGCAACGTCTTTCGCACGTTCGTAGTCGGGTCGTGAAAGTCTACTCCACCAAAATCGATCTCCATCATCTCATCGAAACATCGGGACACCTTCGCCCTATCAAGTGGTATTTGATTTCCAGGTTGATCGGTGAGATTTACCAGTTTTTCGTAGTCTAGATTACTTCTGTTCTTCATACCTACAGTCCACGAAAAAGCCAAAAAAAAAAATTTAGGGTTAGATCATCACGTCCCAAAACAGTCCGAGCCTTTGTCCAGTTTTCTTTACAGTAGTTTGCATTGTTGAATTTGCGGTTGCATCGTTGTGTCGAGTTGCTGATCTTAGCGTCTAGTTACCTTAGAGTTTCGAGTTCTGATCACAGTTTGTCACGCCGCCGCCGCACAGTAGTACACCACCACGTTCCACCAATCCGAGTCCAGATACAAAACCACGTTCCGCCAAGCCGAGTCCATACACACCACCACAACCTACCGATCCGAGTTGAGTTCCATCATCGTTCGGTTTGTGATCTTTCCGTAGCCAGAAGAGTTGAGTTGATTAGAGTCGGATTTCACCAATCTTTCGTCGTACGTACAAGGGGGTGATTTCCAAAAAAAATAAAAAATTTCGGCCAGTAATGGGGGGGAGTCTGGCACGCTTTCGAGAGCAGTTTTTAGGCCAAAAATTTCAGGGGTGAAAAAATTTCGTGCCCATACCTTCCTTAGGTCCAGAAACTCATTTTGAGACATTCGCTACCATAGTGATTTTTTCGCACTTTTTCAGCCACCGCAGTCCCGCATCGCAAAAAAAAGAAAAAAAAAGAGAAAAAAAATTCAGAGAGTGCTTCTCAGTTGTTTACGTGCCGCGTCGTGCTTTCGTTGGTGTTTTAGGCTCGCGTCTCTAGTACGGTCTAGCCTAGGATCATCATAGTACCGACGTTGAGTGTTTATTCAGCTTTGCATCTCTGTTTTGATTACTGTTGATCTTTTTGCTACCATATTTGTCAAGCCTACCTACAGCTCCACATATATTCTACTTCGTGCGGTTGACACTTCCTAGCCATCGCTCTACCACATCTCTGAGAGTTTTGACCCGTTGGTTGTACATCACCACCTGCTGCTAGGTACGAATCGGTAAGAACGAAAGAAAAGCTTGACGGATTTGTGCTTTCCACCACCCCACATCCCATTAGTAGAAGTAGGATCATATTCCTGTGTGTTTTCTATTTCTGCTAACCATGCCAGGATCACATGATGAAGTGGCGCGGGATGCACCAGATTGGGAGAACATGACAAACAAGGAGCTACATGATAAATTTGCACAAATGATGTCTGAATAGGTGATGGACATCGAGAACAGATTTACAGAGGCGATTGATGGCGTGGAAAAGATGATCGACACCAAGCTCGACGCCAAGTTTACTGAGTTGATCGCACGCCTACCTACATAGCCTGCTGCCGCTCCAGCATAGCCACAGCCACCGCCACTACCACGTGCACGACGTATTCTGTTTCCGAGAGGACAAGCTGTTGGTATTGGTGCTCCTGCTGCTGCTGCAGTAGCTGCTACTGCTGCTGCTTCTGACGTCGGCCAGGACGACAACTACGAGGGTGATTACGAGGAGGAGGTGGAACAGGAAGCGGCCTATGAGCAGCCAGCTGGACGTCCACGTCCCAACATTCGTCACAGTCGACACCAGCCACCCCCTCAGGTACGCGATGATGAACATGTGCCTAAACTTAAATTGAATCTTAAGCCGTTTGAGGGTAGATATATTCCTGATGCTTATCTTACTTGGGAGTTAGAAACTGAACAACGCTTTACATGTTTACAATATCCTGAGAATAGACGTGTTACTGCTGCTGTTTGTGAATTCACGGGATTTGCATCTATTTGGTGGTCTGAACATTGTAGATTGCATGCCAATAATATTCCAACTACTTGGGCTGCTTTAAAAGATGCTATGCGTACTCGCTGGGTTCCTCCTTATTATCAACGTGAATTGCTACAAAAATTACAGCGTTTGAGACAAGGAAAAAATTCTGTAGAGGAATATTATCAAGAATTACAAACTGGATTGATTAGATGTGGCCTAGTAGAGGATAATGAAGCTATGCTTGCACGTTTTATGGGTGGCTTAAACAGGGAGATACGAACTATTCTAGAATACAAGGACGATGCTACTATTACTCGTTTGTTTCATCTTGCTTGTAAAGCTGAACGTGAAGTGCAGGATCGACAGGCCGCTACGAGACCTAACTTTTCTGCAGGACGAAATACATCATGGACATCGCGTGGACCTTCTACATCCACACGTCCTGCTGCACCACCATCTACTTCAGCCGCTTATTCTTACAGGGAGCCACCAAAACAGCCAGCGCCACCATTCAAGGGTGCACAGAGTGGTCCAGCGGCGAGTTCTTCTTCATCCATGGCTTCCACAGGGAAAACACGAGATCGTGATATTAAATTTCGCAGGTGCCAAGGTGGAGGTCACTTCGCAAAAGACTGTCCCTCCAAGCGTGTGATGATTATTACGGCGGATGGTGGGTATGAGTCAGCGAGTGACTATGATGAGGAGACTTTAGTTCTCATTGCTCATGAGGAACAGGGTGCCCATGATGATGCTCATGATATAGAGTATATGGCTCCTGATGATGCTGATAAATATGCTAGTTTGGTTGCTCAACGTGTGTTAAGTGTGCAGGTAACGAAGGCCGAGCAAAACCAGAGGCATAATTTGTTCCACACAAAGGGAGTGGTGAAAGAACGTTCGGTTCGCATTATCATTGACGGAGGGAGTTGCAACAACTTGGCTAGCATGGAGTTGGTGGAGAAGCTATCTCTCACCACAAGACCACACCCCCATCCGTACTATATTCAGTGGTTTAACAATAGTGGTAAGATTAAGGTAACACGTTCTGTTCGTGTGCACTTTAGCATTGCTGCATATGCTGATTATGTTGATTGTGATGTGGTACCCATGCAAGCATGCTCTCTTTTACTTGGTAGACCATGGAAATTTGATAGGAATGTTGTACACCATGGTAGGACAAATCAGTTTACTCTTGTTCATCAGGATAAAAATATTGCTTTACTTCCTATGTCTCCTGAACAAATTGTGAAAGATGATCTTGCTAGAGCTAGTAAAGCTAAACAGGAGAAAACTAAGAGTGAAAATGAGATAGCAGCTAAAGAATTTGAGCAACAAAAGACTAATAGCAAATCTTCTTCTGCTGTTTCTAATGAAATTAAATTGACTAGTCCAACTTTGCTTGCTACTAAGGTTGATATTTCGGATTTGGATGTTAGTCAATATGTGTGCTATGCTTTTGTGTGCAAAGAAGCTTTGTTTTCATTTGAGGAATTGCCTCCTTCTTTGCCTCCTGTTGTCACTGACCTTTTGCAGGAGTTTATTGACGTCTTTCCAGAAGACGTACCACCGGGATTACCACCTATTCGAGGGATTGAGCATCAGATTGACTTAATTCCCGGTGCTTCGCTGCCCAACCGTGCGCCATACCGTACCATTCCGGAGGAGACGAAGGAGATTCAGCGTCAAGTACAAGAGCTACTCGACAAAGGTTACATACGTGAATCCCTTAGTCCTTGTGCTGTTCCTGTTATATTAGTGCCTAAAAAGGATGGAACATGGCGTATGTGTGTTGATTGTCGAGCCATTAATAATATTACTATTCGTTATCGTCATCCTATTCCTAGGCTAGATGATATGCTTGATGAATTAAGTGGCTCTACCATGTTTTCCAAAGTTGATTTGCGTAGTGGATACCATCAAATTCGCATGAAATTAGGAGATGAATGGAAAACGGCATTTAAAACTAAGTTTGGATTATATGAGTGGTTAGTCATGCCTTTTGGGTTAACTAATGCACCTAGCACTTTCATGAGATTAATGAACGAGGTTTTATGTGCTTTCATTGGACGATTTGTGGTATTCTATTTTGATGATATACTCATTTATAGCAAATCTTTGGAGGAACATTTGGATCATTTACGTGCTGTTTTTATTGCTCTACGTAATGCACGTTTATTTGGTAACCTTGGGAAGTGCACCTTGTGCACCGACCGAGTATCGTTTCTTGGCTATGTTGTTACTCCGCAGGGAATTGAAGTTGATAAAGCCAAGATCGAGGCGATTGAGAGTTGGCCGCAGCCCAAAACGGTCACACAAGTGAGGAGTTTTCTTGGCCTCGCTGGATTCTATAAGCGTTTTGTGAGAGATTTCAGCACCATTGCTGCACCTCTCAATGAGCTTACACGCAAGGATGTGCCTTTTACTTGGGGTACCGCACAAGAAGAAGCCTTCATGGTATTGAAAGATAAGTTAACACATGCTCCTTTGCTCCAACTTCCTGATTTTAATAAGACTTTTGAGCTTGAATGCGATGCTAGTGGGATTGGTTTGGGAGGTGTGTTATTACAAGATGCTAAACCTGTTGCATACTTTTCTGAAAAATTGAGTGGGCCTAGTCTGAACTATTCTACTTATGATAAGGAATTATATGCTCTTGTTCGGACATTAGAAACTTGGCAACATTATTTATGGCCCAAAGAATTTGTTATACATTCTGATCATGAATCTTTGAAACACATAAGAAGTCAAGCAAAACTTAATCGTAGACATGCTAAGTGGGTTGAATTTATTGAGACTTTCCCTTATGTCATTAAACACAAGAAGGGGAAAGATAATATTATTGCTGATGCTTTGTCTCGTCGTTATACTATGCTTTCACAACTTGACTTCAAGATTTTCGGTTTAGAGACAATCAAAGATCAATATGTAAATGATGCGGAATTTAAAGATGTATTGCAGAATTGTAGAGAGGGTAGAACATGGAACAAGTTTGTGCTTAATGATGGATTTGTGTTCCGTTCTAACAAGCTATGCATTCCAGCTAGCTCTATTCGTCTTTTGTTGTTGCAGGAGGCGCATGGAGGAGGATTAATGGGACACTTTGGCGTGAAGAAGACGGAGGACGTACTTGCTACACATTTCTTTTGGCCAAAGATGAGACGGGATGTTGAGCGTTTTGTTGCTCGCTGCACTACATGTCAAAAAGCTAAGTCACGACTCAATCCTCATGGTTTATACATGCCTTTACCTGTACCTAGTGTTCCGTGGCAGGACATATCCATGGACTTTGTTTTAGGCTTGCCTCGAACAAAGAAGGGGAGGGATAGCATATTTTTTGTCGTGGATAGATTTTCTAAGATGGCACATTTTATACCATGTCATAAAAGCGATGATGCTGCTAATGTTGCTGATTTATTCTTTCGTGAGATTATTCGCTTACATGGCGTGCCCAATACTATTGTCTCGGATCGTGATACTAAGTTTCTTAGCCATTTTTGGAGATGCTTATGGGCTAAGTTGGGGACTAAACTACTTTTTAGTACTACATGTCATCCCCAAACTGATGGACAAACTGAAGTAGTCAATAGGACTTTGTCTACTATGCTTAGGGCTGTTTTAAAGAGTAACTTGAAAATGTGGGAAGAATGTTTACCTCATATTGAATTTTCTTATAATCGTTCATTTCATTCTACCACTAAAATGTGCCCTTTTGAGATTGTTTATGGTTTTCTACCTCGTGCACCTATTGATTTGCTGCCTCTTCCATCTTCGGAGAAGGTTAATTTTGATGCTAAGCAATGTGCTGAATTGATTTTAAAAATGCATGAGTTAACTAAAGAAAACATTGAGAAAATGAATGCTAGATACAAGCTTGCTGGTGATAAGGGTAGAAAGCATGTTGTGTTTGAACCAGGAGATCTTGTTTGGTTACATCTACGTAAAGATAGGTTTCCTGATTTGCGCAAGTCTAAGTTAATGCCACGAGCTGATGGTCCCTTTAAGGTTTTACAGAAAATTAATGATAATGCATATAAACTTGAGCTACCTGCAGATTTTGGGGTTAGTCCCACATTTAACATTGCAGATTTGAAACCTTATTTGGGAGAAGATAATGAGCTTCCGTCGAGGATGACTTCAATTCAAGTAGGGGAGGATGATGAGGACATCTCTACTAATGTTACACCCACATCTTCACCAACTACACATACTGGACCAGTTACTAGAGCACGTGCACGTCAACTAAATTATCAGGTACTTTCGTTTCTTGCGAATCCTTCTAATGTTCATGAACATATGATGCTGCCTAAATTAGATACTTTTGTTTTGCTTACGAATGAAGGACCTAGCATGGACAAGAAGGACGGTCATTGGAGCGGGATCAAGCATGGAGAAGAAGGTGCGCGCGCGGGAAAGAACCATGGAGCTTCCAGTGGGGATTTTCGCATTTTGAAGCCACCATAAGGCATGCATGAAGGCTTGGACGAAATACACGAGATGCCACTTCATTATTTTCGTCCAAAGGCAATTATAGGTGCTGCGTCACCTTAATATTCGGCTGGCCCCATGTAATTTCGAAATACCACATTATAGGATGTTTTTAGAGTCCGTATGTGTGGGGAAACCGCGTTAGGGTTGTTTTCGGACCCCACCTCCAAGGGGTCACGAAAATCCCCTCTGTTCCCCCATATATACAGCCCTTAGGGTGTCGTTTAGACTTGGGTTTTAATTAGATTTAAGTTAGCCATAGCTGCAACTTCGAGTTCTTCGTTTGTGTCGTCCGACCAGGCCAAGACCGCATTGGAACCCCAACTTCTGTTAATCATTCATCTTATATTCGCAATATCCAGATTGCAATTCTTAGTTCTTGCTTGTTCTTCGATTGCTTGCAGGAATTGACCTTTGTGGTCAGGTTGATCGTGCATCCGCGGGATCAATAACCTCTCGGAGTTGGTTTAGCGATTGCTAAGGCGCAACGTCTTTCGCACGTTCGTAGTCGGGTCGTGAAAGTCTACTCCACCAAAATCGATCTCCATCATCTCATCGAAACATCGGGACACCTTCGCCCTATCAGCACCTGCCATTGATGCTAGAAGGCTCAGCTCGGGCATGGTTAAATCAACTCCTCCCTAGCAGCATCTGGGTTTGGGAAGACCTCGAGAAAGTGTTCGTCAAATTTTTTGAAGGGAATTACAAGAGACCCGGTGGCCTAACCAAGCTACAATTGTGTGTACAGAGAAGTACTGAATCTACTCGGGATTATATCCAGAGATGGATCATGCTTCATAACTCGGTTGAAGGAGTCTCCGAGTTCCAGGCTATTCATGCCTTCAAGCAAGGCGTCAAGTACAGAGAGCTGAGTCTCAAATTGGGAAGGTCACCTCATGTCACCTCACTGGGAAAACTGATGGAGATAGCAAATAAATTTTCCAATGGTGAAGAGGAGATTCAGCAGAAGAACCAGCATCATAGAGGAGGCAAGAACTCGGCGCCTAACCCGAAGCAGAAGACTGGAGGCAAGAACAAGCGAAAGGCAGAGGACGCCCCAACGGACGCAGAGTTAGTGGCCGCAGCAAACGCTTCAGGCATTCATGGCAAGGGCCAGGCACGAAAGGAGTGGCAGCCGCGGCAGAAAAAGCCGTCCAACGATGATGAAGTCCTGGATCAACCTTGTCCTCTTCACACCACCCGAGATGCCGAGGGAAAGTTAGTCATTCCAAAGCATACATCTCGGCAATGTCGCCTGATCAAAAGAGCGGCCCAGAATGCAAGGACAGGTCCCCAGCAAGATAAGGATACCGGAAAAAAGAAAGCGCCCAGCCCAGATCTGGACAGCGAAGGCTTCCCAAGAGAAGACGGAGTGTTAGTCATCTTCGCAGGGCGGGAGTCGAAGAGGGTAGAAAAGATAAGGTTCAGAGAAGTTAACTCAGCAGCTCCGGCAGTTCCGAGTTATATGAAGTGGGCTGAAGTCCCAATCACCTTCGACCAGTCGGATCACCCTCCTCACACCCCTCACCCAGGAAGGCATGCTATGATTGTGGATCCTTTGGTGAAAACAGGGAATGGGAACTTCAGGATCAGAAATGTTTTGATGGATGGTGGAAGTGGAATTAACATGTTATATGCAAGCACTCTGAAGAGCATGAACATTCCAATGTCCAAGCTCCGTAAAAGCTATCTGGAATTTCATGGGATAATGCCGGGGAAAAAGGCATACTCACTCGGGATGATCTCCCTCAATGTGATCTTTGGTACTCCGAGTAATTTCCGAAAAGAAAAGATCACCTTTGAAGTGGTGGATTTTCCGAGTGCATACCATGCCCTACTCGGAAGACCAGCCTATGCAAAATTCATGGCCATCCCCTGTTACGTCTATCTGAAACTAAAGATGCCTGGCCCGCACGGCGTGATCACTGTCTCGGGAGACTACAAGCAAGCCGAAGAACTGATGCAGAAGGGGTCCCTGATAGCGGACCAGTAAATGGCTGAGGTCGAGCTGGCCGAGTACAAAAAAGCCGCCGACTCATCCGAGTTACTACAACCAAAGAAGACATCTTCATTCGAGTCAGCCGGAGAGACCAAGAGGGTACAGATACATACTACAGATAAAGACAAATACACCAACATTGCAACCGATTTGGATCCCCAATAGGAACTCGAGCTCGTCAACTTCCTCCGTGAGAATTGGGACATCTTCGCATGGAAGCCTGCCGATATGCCTGGAGTCCCAAGGGAGTTGGCCGAGCACAAGTTACACGTGGACCCGAAAGCAAGACCGGTGAAAGAGTCCCTCCGGCAGTTTTCCTCCGAGAAAAGGAAGGCCATCGGACATGAGATAGCTAGAATATTAGCAGCCGGATTCATTAGGGAAATCTTCCACTCCGAGTGGTTAGCAAATCCTGTAATGGTTCCGAAGAAAGATAAATCTTGGAGAACTTGTGTTGATTTCCGTCATATCAATAAAGGTTGTCCAAAAGACCATTTCCCTCTTCCTCACATTGACCAGATTGTGGATTTCACATCGGGTTGCGAGAGATTATGTTTCCTCGATGCATACTCGGGTTACCATCAAATCCGACTATATGAACGAGATGAGCTTAAAACAGCATTCATAACCCCATTCGGATGTTTTTGTTACATCACGATGCCATTCGGACTCAGAAACGCAGGCGCCACGTACCAACGCATGATGCCAAATTGCCTGATCTGGCAAATCGGCAGAAATGTGGAGGTCTACGTGGATGACATCGTGATCAAGTCGGTTAAAGGAAGTAGTTTGCTAGCCGACTTAGCTGAAAATTTTCAGAGCCTCCGAGCCTACAACATCAAGCTCAACCCTGAAAAATGCGTTTTTGGTGTGCCAGCGGGGAAGCTACTCGGATTCATAGTCTCTGAGCGGGGGATAGAAGCCAACCCAGAAAAAATCGCGGCAATTCAAAACATGAAGCCTCCCAAGCAGCTCCGAGACATCCAAAAATTGACAGGTTGTCTCGCAGCACTCAGTAGGTTCATCTCCAGACTGGGAGAGAAAGCCCTACCTCTCTACCAGCTGATGAAAAAATCACCAAATTTCGTTTAGACGGAGGAAGCTCAAATGGCGTTTGAAGAACTAAAAAAGCAACTGTCAACTCGGCCGGTCCTGGCAGCACCTCAAGAAAAAGAGCCGCTCTTGTTATATATTGCAGCCACAAGCTGAGTGGTCAGCGTAGCTATAGTGGTGGAAAGGGAAGAATAAGGAAAGTCACAAAAGGTACAAAGACCGGTGTACTTCATCTCCAAAGTCCTCACACCATCCAAGCAGAGATATCCCCACTACCAGAAGTTGGGAATAGGAATTTACTTAGCATCACAGAAGCTCGCACATTACTTCCAGGATCATTCTATCACAGTGGTCTCTGAAGCTCCCCTGGCAGAAATTATGAACAACAGATACTCAACAGGCAGAATAGCAAAATGGAGTTTGGACCTACTACCCTTTGACCTCAATTATCAAGCCAAAAAAGCAATCAAGTCGCAAGCACTGGTGGACTTCCTGGCCGAGTGGATTGAGGTCCAACATCAGAGCATTGGACGATGTTCTTTGATGGGTCCAAGATGCTGCATGGAGCAGGGGCAGGGGTGGTACTGGTTTCACCAAGGAAGTACGAGATGAGATACGACCTCCAAATCCATTTCCCGACAACAAATAACGAAGCCGAGTATGAAGCTCTTCTTTACGGCATGCGGATGGCCATTTCACTCGGAATCAAGAGACTTATGATATTCGGAGATTCAGACCTAGTAATCAACCAAGTAATGAAAGAGTGGGACATCCGGAGTCCAGCAATGAGAACCTACTGTGTAGCAGTGAGAAAATTGGAGAAACAATTTGATGGGCTGGAGCTCCATCACATTCCAAGGGGTAAAAATCAGGCAGCAGATGATCTAACCAAGTTGGGTTCTACCAGGGGTCAGATCCCGCCAGGGATTTACTTGGAGCACTTGCACGCTCCAACAGTCAAGGAAGATACATTCCTAGAAGCCGATCCAGATATGCTGCCTGACAAGAACATCCCCAACAAAGAGGATATACCCGTAGTAGTTGACATGGTGTTTGTTGTGGAGGTCATTCCCCCCGAGTGGACACTTCCAATCCTTGCTTATCTGCAAAATCAAGAGCTACCTGATGATGAGATAGAAGCTAAGAAAACCGTCCGCAAATCTAAGTCTTACTCAGTGATAAATGGGGAGTTATACAGAAATAGCATCACTCATGTCCCCCAGCGATGCATTTCCGAGGAGGAAGGCCGCTGCATCCTACAAGACATACATGCGGGAGATTGTGGCCACCATGCCTCAAGTCGGACGTTGGTGGAAAAAGCTTTCCGAGCTGGTTTCTTCTGGCCTGAAGCCCTCAGCGATGCTCGGTACATCGTGGACCACTGTGAAGGCTGTCAGTTTTACGCCAACCAGCCCCGCAAACCAGCCTCCAAACTGAAGAAAATCCCCCTAGCCTGGCCATTCGCAGTATGGGACTGGATATGATCGGACCACTCCGAACGGGCAAGCATGGTTTCACCCACATTTTGGTCGCAGTAGACAAGTTTAAAAAATGGATAGAAGCAAAACCTATCAAGACCCTAGACTCCGCCACAACAGTCAGCTTCATGCAAGGCATTATACATCGGTTTGGTGTTCCACATGACATCATCACCGACAATGGGTCAAATTTCAACTCGGCCGAATTCAAGAAATTCTGTTGGACCAATGGTATTCAGGTCAACTTCGCCTCAGTCGCACACCCACAGTCCAATGGCCAGGTCGAACAAGCAAACAGATTAATACTCAAAGGAATCAAGCCTCGGCTACTTCGAGAACTGAAGGAAGCAGCGGGTGCCTGGGTCGACGAACTCCCTTCGGTCTTGTGGGGATTGCGGACAACTCCCAATCGCTCAACTCGGTCAACCCCTTTCTTCCTCGTTTACGGTTCAGAAGCAGTTCTCCCGAGTGACCTTAAGCACAACGCCCCCCACATAAGCCAGTACACAGAAGCCGAGGTCGAAGCATCACGACAAGATGGTGTTTATCTCTTGGAAGAAGAGCGAAACCTAGCCCTCACCCGCTCGGCGTTCTATCAACAAGACCTTCGCCGATACCACGACCGACATGTCCGAGCTCGCTCATTTCAAGAGGGCGATATGGTACTTCACATCAAGCAAACTTCATACCACAAACTAGTTCCCCCATGGGAAGTCCTATATGTCATCTCTAGAGTACCGCACAATGGGGCCTATCACCTGTACGATGTAACTAATAAGATAGAAGATCCTCATGCATGGAACGCCCAGTTATTGCGCCGTTTCTATGCATGAGCACGCTTGTAAGATCTGAATAAAATATTGATTCATACACACAGTGTGCCTTGCTCAATCTGTTTTCCATTACTACCAATCAGGTTCTCCATCCGAGCTGCGCGCAGCTCGGACGAGAACTTAGAAAACTTATTACAAGTGCTTACCAACGCCCAACAGGCTTGGGGCAACACAACATCATCTGCATTGAAGATCTTGTCTACAAGATCGTCAATAGAAATTTTTTCTTAGTACTTTCAAGTCTCACGAGACTTGGGGGATGCTTAAAGCTATGAAATTGGATTTTCTTCCGAGCTGCGCACAGCTCGGACGAAACTCCACAATCAGGCTTTCCATCCGAGTTGCGCGCAGCTTGGACGAGAACTTAGAAAACTTATTATAAGTTCTTACCAACGCCCAACAGGCTTGGGGCAGGACAATATCATCTGCATTGAAGATCTTGTCTACAAGATCGTCAATAGAAATTTTTTGTAAGTACTTTCAAGTCTTAGGAGACTTGGGGGCTGCTTAAAGCTATAAAATCGGATTTTCTTTCGTGCTGCGCACAGCTCGGACGAAAATCCACAATCAGGCTTTCCATCCGAGCTGCGCGCAACTCGGACGAGAACTTAGAAAACTTATTATAAGTGCTTACCAATGCCCAACAGGCTTGGGGCAGCACAACATCATCTGCATTGAAGATCTTGTCTAGAAGATCATCAATAGAAAATTTTTCTAAGTACTTTCAAGTCTCAGGAGACTTGAGGGCTGCTTAAAGCCATAAAATCGGATTTTCTTCCGAGCTGCGCCAAGCTCTGACGAAAATCCACAATCAGGTTTTCCATCTGAGCTGCGCGCAGCTCGGACGAGAACTTAGAAAACTTATTATAAGTGTTTACCAACGCCCAACAGGCTTGGGGCAGCACAACATCATCTGCATTGAAGATCTTGTCTACATATCATCAATAGAAAAAATTTCTAAGTACTTTCAAGTCTCAGGAGACTTGGGGGCTGCTTAAAGCTATAAAATCAGATTTTCTTCCGAGCTGCGCCCAGCTCGGACGAAAATCCACAATCAGGTTTTCCATCCGAGCTGCGCGCAGCTCGGACGAGAACTTAGAAAACTTATTATAAGTGCTTACCAACGCCCAACAGGCTTGGGGCAGCACAACATCATCTGCGTCGAAGATCTTGTCTACAAGATCATCAATAGAATTTTTTTCTAAGTACTTTCAAGTCTCAGGAGACTTGGGGGCTGCTTAAAGCTATCAAATCGGATTTTCTTCCGAGCTGCGCCCAGCTCGGACGAAAATCCACAATCAGGTTTTCTATCCGAGCTGTGCGAAGCTCGGACAAGAACTTAGAAAATGTACTATAAGTGCTTACCAACGCCCAACAGGCTCGGGGAAGCACAACATCACCTGCATTGAGGATCTTAGATCATCAATAGAAAATCTTCTAAGCACTCTCCAAGTCTCAGAAGACTTGGGGGCTACTTAAAGTTACCAAATTAGGTTTTCTACCGAACTGTACGCAGCTTGGACGAGAACTTAGAAAATTCATAAAAGGATAAAACTGAGCATCGGCAGATACGAGTTCATCAATAACACTAACATAGGAGTGCCCCACCCTTGGATCACACAACCAAACAGTGCAACTTATTACAGATCCACTCGGCATCCCGAGGCAAATTTCACACCAGTGTTTTTCCCTACTCTCCACTCATTCCTCGCCCGCCTCGTCGGACTCACTGGTTACACCAGTTGACTCAACAAAGAAGTCCATATCGGGCATCAAAGCAATTCGGCTAGCAGTTTCAGCATAACGCGGAAGGAAGGAGGTGTAGCTCTGACCTTCTTTCGGATCACCACCGCCAACCCGCTCAAGATTATGGACCCGCTCCGGAAAATGCGCTTTGGTCAAGGCCAGTGCGTAGTTCGCACCGCTCCGCGCCGCAGAACGTTTCCAGCGCGCCAGTTGCTGAGGGGGCTCATGGAGGACGGGCACAACGGTGTCCAGCTTCACCCTGCTTCCCACATCAGGCGACAGCTTGCTCTTCAGCGCCAGGGTAACGCCCATGACTTCTTTAGCAAATTTCTTCTCTTTAGCGCACCTCATGGTCAGCAGACCCCCCGCCAGAGAAAATTCCGTCGTTACTGGCGTATAATTATCCCTTTTCATCATCTCGGCAAACTCAGCCATGCGCGGTTGCTCGGCCTCCGGGTCCGTCCCATATGATGCATCAATAGAGAAGATGAGTACACAACGGAAGAATCGGGAACATTCTCCCATTACTACTCGGATCACAAAACTCACCAGACAAAGTTTCACTGAAAACAGCAAACCGCCCAGCGCAATATTCCTCCGCTGCCTTCACCGCCTTCCGAGTTGTTTCCAACTCGGCTTGATGTTTCTTTTCATCCTCGACACGCAGCTCGGATAATTTCTCCAAGTCAGATTCCAGTTTTGTGATACAGGCTTCGTTCTCCTTCACCGCCTGTTTGTAATGGTACAAACTTGTTTCCAGAGCCTTCTTCTCCTTGGCCCGCCTTTCAACCTGGTCTATCTCCTTCTTCATCTTTGCAACGAAATCATCGTTCTCTTTAACCTTGGCATCAAAAGCTTTCTTCGCCGCTTCTGCAAACAGAGGTCAAAACGGATAAATAGGACGATGACATACACCAATACAGGAACGCAAGGGTCCTTACCATTGTGTTCAGCATGCTGCTTCTTCAGTTTGTTGTGCTCTTCAAGCAGCGCCTCGTACGCACTCTTGGCAGCAGTGTTCTCCTCCTTCAACTTCACGAAGGCCGATCCAAGCTTGCATGCCTCCTATGAAGACGAAAGGAATACCACGCTGAAACAAATACCTCCTATCAAAAGACTCCGAATAACTTCGCAAAGTTACTCGGAGCCTTGGGGGCTACACCCAGTGGGTGCACTAAGAAGTGCTCCCACCGGAAGTTCACTGAAATAAATACCTCCTATCAAAAGACTCCGAATAATTTCGCAAAGTTACTCGGTGCCTTGGGGGCTACACCTAGTGGGTGCACTAAGAAGTGCTCCCACTGGAAGTTCACTGAAATAAATACCTCCTATCAAAAGACTCCGAATAACTTCGCAAATTTACTCGGAGCCTTGGGGGCTACACCCAATGGGTGCACTAAGAAGTGCTCCCACTGGAAGTTCACTGAAATAAAAACCTCCTATCAAAAGACTCCGAATAACTTCGCAAAGTTACTCGGAGCCTTGGGGGCTACACCCAGTGGGTGCACTAAGAAGCACTCCCACTGGAAGTTCGCTGAAATAAAAACCTCCTATCAAAAGACTCCGAATAACTTCGCAAAGTTACTCGGAGCCTTGGGGGCTAAACCCAGTGGGTGCACTAAGAAGTGCCCCCAGCAAAGATTTCAAACCCGCAGAATAACAACAAAACGCCCAAAGGTCATTCTAACACCCAGTGGGTAGGAAAACTTACGTAAGTACTTACGTGCATGTTGGACTTTACCAACTCGGCCTCGGACGCTAGCTCACGCAGCCGCAACTCAAATTGAGTTGCCCTAACCAAAGACTCCTTCAAACCACCAACAATAGCACTCTCCACTGGAGCACCGACCGGAATGGTTACCGAGACAGCAGGTCCATCCCCTTAAGCAGCCGCCGGGGCGACAGGAATCTCCTTAGCAGCCTCCCCAGCAGGAGCGTCAGGTACGGCAGCTCGGGAACCAGACCCGGAGGACACCGTCCCCTCAGGAACAATCACCTCAGGAGGAGTGACCCCAGCGGCGGCTGGCTCGGTAGCAATCCGAGTTGGGTCAGCAGTAGAGTCAACATCCATGTCTGCGGCAGATACAACAAACAATTAGAAGCGGGAAGACGACAGTGGTAGAAGCCTCAACAGAAAACAACGAAGAATTCTCACCAACGTCTGCAACGTCTTCTGGAATAGTGTCCATAACAGGAAAGTCAGTCACCTCTCAAGTACTGACATCCTCCAAAGCTTCAACCTCGGGATCCTCGATCCCAGGCAGCGACTCAGAACCACTCGGACGTACAATGCAAAATAAAACAGCTGAGGACGGGCCCGGGAAGCCAATACAGCGTTAAATCATAAGAAAACCAACATCATTACTTATGAACGGTCTTCAAACTACGCCTCGGGGGAGCAACATTGGCTGGACCAGCTCCAGCCCCCTTGGCCTTCTCAACAACAGCACCCCCCGAGGGGTTAGCCTCTCGGCCCCCAAGCGTAACAAGCTTCTTCTTCTTCATAGGTGCAACCTTCCCAGAACTGAGGCTCAAGGGCGGAAGTTTCCCGCTGCCCTCTTTGCCACTCGGAGTATGAGCCCTTTTCGGGACCGAGTAAGCCCTTCCTGCGCCGACTCGCGGTCCTAGTTGTTCTTGGAGCGTTGCTCGGACGCCGCCTGAGCCCGAGCCACCTCGGACTCCAGCTCCTCCCCCGCCTCAACTCTGACCCCCGCACCAGCAGTGCTATCTTCATCCTCCTCGGCAGGATGCTGCGGAGCCAGAAGAATAGGAGAATGGAACTGAGAAAAATCCTAACAAAAAATAAGGAAGACCGAGTTAGAATCAACAAGTGATACACATTCAAGACACATATGGCACAAGGTGGCATACCAAGGTGGGAGGATTCTCGACGCTGAGAGGTCTCACTCGGCCAGTTGTCTGAAGACCTTGGGTCACGCTGGTTATTATTTTCATCTGGAGCTCAAATTCGTCCAGAGGCATCTCGGTGTTACTATAGCGGGTGTCGTCCTGCAACCCGGAATATGTCCACATTCCCCGAGCCCTAGCCTGAAGAGGCTGAATCTTCCGAACCACAAAGGTGGCTATCAGATCCATGGCGTCTAAACCATTTTTCTTCATCCTGATGACTTCACGCATCAAGGGGAGCACCTGCTCCTTATCAACATTGGTGAGTCGGGGATTCCAGCCCTGGGAAGAAGTTAGGCTAACGTCCGAGTAAGGAGGCAAGGTGCGCACCCCCGGCCCCTCGGCCACCTTGCAATAAAACCAACTGTTCTGCCAATTCTTGACAGAATCTGGCACACTAGAGGGAAAATACTGCACCCCTTGTTTCTTAGCCAAGAACAAGCCGCCACATAGGTGATTGAACTCCACGCCACCACCCTCCCCAGACTTCTTCGCCTTTTGAGGCTTAATGGCGTATATGTTACGGAAAAGGTGCCAGTGAGGCTCTATGCCTAAGAACCCCTCATAGAGGGTGAAGAAGCTAGAGAGAAGAGTAACAGTGTTGGGGACGATATGATGAAGCTGAGCACCCGTAAAAGCCAAGAAATCCAAGAAGGGATGTGGGGGAAGAGAAAAACCACGGTCCACGTGCGAAAGTAAGAGGACCCTCTCACCGTCCCATGGAGCAGGCTCGTCTTCCCCAGCCGCAGGAAGGCGACAACCTTCGCGGGGAACCAGGCCAGCATCCTGGTACCCCAGCAACATGTCCTCCGTCATGATTGACGGAAGCCATTCCCCTGCGGACATGGTCTCGGTGGCGGAGGAAGGGCAGCGCGAGTGACGGCCTCCCAGGATGAGGCACGGGCGGCCGACGAAGTTCCCCCGGCGACGAACTCGAGTGGGCATGAAAGAGGCGGATCAAGAGAGAGAAGCGGGAGCGGCTGCGTGGGGGAAAAATGAGCAGATCTGCCCCAAGAAGAAGGGAAGGTGCGGTTTTATACCTCGAGGGGGCAACCGCCACGCGTCAGATCCGCACCCCATCATGGGCCTGCCGGTTGCCCTCCCCATAAAACCGCCCCACTTCCCCATAATCCCTCCCACTTTCCCACGGGCAGTTAATTATTATCCTATAAGACCGCCACGGGAATCGAGGAGACAGGCCCAAACAGTGCGCCCACTTGTCTGGGCAAGAAGATTCTCTGACAAGGCAAGATCCTTTCTAAAAAGACCGAATCTTATTTCGATTCGAAGCTCGAAACCACCTCAACTACTCGGAAGATACGAAGCATAACATACGCCGACCAAACTCTCCGAGTATGCCTTCACTCAGAAGAATTCACTGAGCCCCCGTGGCGACCGAGTAAGTTGTCACTCGGAAATACAACAAAGAGAACCACTTGGGGGTTTTCCGCAAAACGAAAAATCTTGCACCCAACTACTCGGGCAAAAACCCGAGTAATCAACTCGCTGGTGGACCGTCTCTGACGTAGAATGCCAGGCCACCAGTAAGACCCGGCGCAGGGGGTAAAGGATTAATGTCCCACGTGGCATGGCCTAGGACTCGTTACGATGTCCTAGGACATTGAACTTTACAAATTTGGTTCATATGGAGTTTAAGGCCTTTTACTCCGAGACACGCCTTCCGGGGCCTCAGTCCACCTCTTCCGAGAGACGTTTTGAGTGTCGCCAAATTTTTCCGCTAACCAGCCCAACTCATACTCGAGGGAAAAGTTCAAACATCAATAAAGCCCTTCCGGGCCTCTTACTGAGTTTAATCTTCGCGTACCTCAGAAAATCTGACAAATGTCAGCCGCCTCAATTACGAGCACCCGAAAGCGCTTGGGGGCTACTGTTGTGGTAATACTAAAGGCACACCCCTAGGCAAGGGAAACCAAGGGATACCCTTAAGCCCTTGGTTTCCCAAACACACCCAACAAAATAAGATCAGTAAAAACTTGGAGCATCAACGATCTCCGAGTAACAGGTTACTCGGAGATCAGAAACCACTTCCGAGTACGCAACTACTCGGAAGTCCAGCAAGATCCGAGTAGATCGACACTCGGAAGAGATCAGCGAGCCATTCCTTACTCTGATGACAGGAACGCAACGGACAGGAAGCATTCAAGACTGCGGTCGTTTCTCCTCCTTTATTAGTAGTAATGGGCAGACCGTTTTCTGTATTTAGTACGCATTTAATCCTGGAATCAAGACCCGTTTAAGACCAAGGCATTAAGGGCCAGGGGCGCACTCTATATAAGCCCCCCACCTTCGGTTTGGGCACGCGCAACTCTAATCCTCATACTCTTGAGCAAGAACACCCCAGTCAGCCTGGGACAGGATTAAGGTTTTTATCTCTAAGGAGAGGCCTAACCTGTATAATTTTCCCTGTGTCAACCACTCTACGTACAGATTCATTTAGCTCATTTCATACCCCTATATCTATTGTCAGGATCATATCCCCGACAGGAAGCGAAGATGGTAAGAGCAAAGTTTTTCCCCCGTGTGTTTTGGATATTGTTGGACAAGACAGTAGAGGAACTAACAATGTTTTCTAGTGTAAACAGTTGAATAGGTTCCTGAAGGACAAGCTAGGTGATAAAGCTTCAGGGAAGGTTTTCAAGTTATCGAAGCATTACCCCCCCGAGCGAAGCTTAATCACGGAGGATGACCCCCAAAAATGAAGGTGTCCTGAAGCTCAACTCATTGAAGGAAATGAAGAAGACGACGAAAGACTTAGATGTTTTTGTGTAGTTCTTTTTCTGTTCTTTGAGTCATAGGACAAACCGTACTATCAAGAGGGGTCTTTAGTTTTCGGACACCGAAGTCATTGAGAAAATGCTCAGATCAAATCCACACCAAGTGAGAAGCCAGAGCGAAGAAATCTCATGTGCACTAAGTTAAGCTTCAGTAGCAAAGACTTCGTTCTTTGGCTTCTGAAGCAGAACTAAGTTCGTGAGTCAGCTTTACTTGTTCCGCAATTAAAGTTGCGCAGTGATTACAAATCCGACCGTTGTGGACACGTGTCAAGCTGTCACCTCGGGTCAATTTGGTCATTCCGCACTTCGGGATCGCCAACTATAAATACACCGCACCGTCCTCCATTTGCGGGTGGCTTCTCTGAGAATATTCCTGAGAGAGATTGAATAGAGCACCCCAAAAACCCCACCGAAGCAAAACCCAAAACCCAGAATACTGAAGCCTAAGTCCCATTGATTTGAGTAGATTCGTGATGACTTAGGTGAAAGCTTACTAGCCTTTTTTATCTTGGAGAACTGCAATTCTCCTAGACGGTTAGAGTGTTGTTCTTCAGAGAGCGAAGAGTAATTGTCGCCTCGAAGTCCAGTTTGTCAAAGGTTTCGGTGATTCCCTCAATAATCAACCACGAGTGAAGAACTGACCAAGCTCAAGGAGTTTGGTGCAGTGGAGCAATGGACGGAGATAGTTTTGCTCCAGGTGTTCAATCACCAGTCCCTCCAACCAGACGTAGCGCTTTGCAGAGCGTGAAATGGTCGAACAAACATCGCCGAGTCCCAGTTCGTTTTACTTCAAGCATTTACCTTCGGTATTGCATTTGCTTCGCAGTTATGCTTCAATGTATTTTGATTCACCGCATTTAGTTTCGCTTCCAGTTTTACTTCGCTGTTCCGCCCTACTTATGCTTCACTTCAATAGTTTCAGTCGAAATTTTTGAAGTGATCATTCACCCCCTCCCCCTCTGATCACATACTTGGACTTTCAATTGGTATCAGAGCTAGTCACTCCCTACCCTCTGTGTGTTTTGGATTAACGTCCTGGAGTGTTTTCAAGTATGTCTTTCGCAGCTATTCGCTCCGGCGAACCTATTCCTGTTTTCAATGGGAAGGACTACCCGTACTGGAAGGACAAAATGAAGAGAAATATCATGGCTATCAATTCAGTTGCCTGGCAAGTTGTCTTGTATGGAGTCACAGTTGCCGATGAGAAGACTATCACTCCTGAAGAAGCAAAACTGATTGATCTTGATTCTGAAGTTTGGGTTTTCATCACCAATCATTTGACACCAGAAAAGTATCATGTAGTGAAGAATATTCCATCTGCCAAAGGTGTCTGGGACTATCTTGAAAAGATTGGTGAAGGTGTTTCTACCCAGAAGGATGCCAGAATTGACACACTCCGAAGCAAATTCTATTGCTTCAAGAGAAACGAGGGTGAAAAAGTCAGCTCCATTTATAGCAGACTCACAGCTCTTGCTAATGAGTTGATTTCCCTCGGTGTTGATGACATTACTCTTCAATCAGTTGTAAGAACTTTGCTTCGCTCATTGGATGATTCGTTTGATCACATTGTACTGATGATCAAGGATAGGACTGATTTCAGACGTCTTGCTGCCGCTGATATTCTTGAGAGACTCAATACCTATGAAATGGAAGAAGATGAGAAACGTGATATTAATGGCTCTCGAAGAAGATCTCATGCTTTGAAAGCAAAAGCTTCGCGTCATTCTTCCCCCGAAGTCAGTTCTGCTTCAGGTGTCGAATCTGATGATCCTGCAAGCATTGGAAAGGATTTAGCATTGCTCATGAGACGCTTCAACCGCTTCCAAAGAAAAGGTTTTTCTTCACCGAAGAAGAGTTATTCTTCAAGAAGCTCAACTCACTCATCTCATCGCTCATCCTCAAGAAGCTCTCCATCGAAGGACAACTGCTGCTACAAGTGCAAGAAACCAGGTCACTACATTGCTGATTGCCCTCTGTGGGAAGCTGAGAACAAATCAAAGCATTCGCTCAGAGACTCCTCAACCAAGTCCCACAGATCCTCCAGAAGCTATGAATCCAAGAGACATGATTCCAGCTCGAGAAGAGAAAAGAAGAAAGATTATGATGATGACAAGAGGAAGAAGTATCGTAAGAAGCGTGAGGGTTCTTCATCGATGACTCACTCATCTCGACGAAGCAGTTCTCACCGTGCCAAGGCCTATCTGGGAAAGGAGATGAACTCTGAAGACGAAGCCTCTGGATCCGAAGCTGAATCAGGCTCAAGGTCTGGGTCTGGGTCCAAATCAGATAGTGTTGCTGGTTTGGCATTCGCTTCAGCAGATGCTTCGACTAAAGCTTCGAGCTCATTCTTCACCAACAAAGTAGTGAAGATGAAACTCCTGCATATTGCTTCATGGCCAAGGCGAAGGTATCTTCATCCAAATCTATCTATGATACTTCTGATTGTTCCTCATATGATAGTGATTCGAAGATAAGCTATGCTAAACTTGCTAAAATTGCTTCAATCCAACAAGATGAACTTGATTCGCTAAGAAAAACCATTAAGAAATCAGAAACTCTATTGATCGATGAGATAGAGAAAGTTCAAACTTTAACTAATGAGCATGCAACTCTGAAGGAAAAGTTTGAAGAATTATCCTCTAGGCATGATCTTCTTTCAGTTGATTATGAGAAGCTTACCTATGAATTTCTTCAAAGGAAAATGGCTCTCGAAAGACTGAAAGAGGCTCATGAAGAGTTGGAAAATGTCAATCTCTCTCTCATGGCTCAACAAGGTTCTGAAGCAAATCATAAAACTGATTCACCTTGCTTAACTTGTCTAGAAAGAAGCAAAACTGATTCCAAAGGCAAAGCTCCTATTATTATGGATGATACTAATGCCTCGGATGAGGAAAATCCTACTGTTACGGAGGAACTCCTCAGGTTGAAAAACTTATTTGAAACAGGCATGTTCAAAAATGTGCAAGGTCACCAGTATCTTTGTGATATCCTGAGGAAGGCTCTCCTTCACAGGAATCCCAGGAATGAAGGTGTTGGTTTCGAGAGAAAGATAAACCCTGAGGGCACCTATAGGGAACCTGAGCAGTATCCTAAGACTGTTTGGGTCCTAGCGAAGGATAAACCTATTGATATTGCTAACCTTTCAGGTTTCGACTGCAAAATGAACAAAGCCATTGTGGATGAATCACTTGATTCAGACTACAAGCTCATTAAAGACGAACAGGGAAAGGTTACTGCTGAGTATGTTGGCACTCCTCCTAAGAATGGCTTCTATAAGAGACAAATATGGGTGCAGAAAGCACTTGTGGAAAAACTGCCTGCTAACCATATTATGCAGGGAAAGATTCACTAGTGCCCGAATCAATTTCTCCGCAGAAGCAATACTATCGCACTGGTCGTTATACTTATCGTCCTCATGATAACAATACTAAGATTGCATATGCTCATTCTTATCCTAACCATTCAGAGAGGACTTACATTTATGGTGTGCTTGATGGTACACCGAAGCAATACACTCCTGTTCGCTTTAATATTGCTTCAACCAGTGCTTCAACCTCTTCTCAGTCATCTGCTCGTTTGTGGGTGGTTAAGAAGAACTAATTCTTCTGCAGGGCTATGTCTCCGGTGGATCCGAATGGGTCATGGATAGTGGTTGCACAAATCATATGACCGGAGACAAGGAGTTATTCACCGAAGAAAAACTATCTCAATCTTCTCAGAAGTACATTACCTTCGGTGATAACAACAAGGGTAAAGTTTTAGGTTTGGGTAAGGTTGCCATATCGAAAGATAAGCACATTGACAAGGTTATGCTAGTCCAATCACTTGGTTATAATCTTATGTCTATTTCGAAGTTATGCGATATGGGTATGCTTGTTCTATTTTCTGCTTCGCGTTGTGTTGTCTTTTCACATGATGACTATAAGTTTGTCTTCGAGGGTTACCGAAAAGGAGATTTATACATTGTTGATTTTTCTTCGGGCCCTCCTGTATCCACATGCTTAATGGAAAAAACTTCATCTGGTTGGTTATGGCATCGAAGACTTGGTCATGCAGGGATGAGAAATCTTCATAATCTAGTGAAGAAAAAGCATGTTATTGGCCTTAGCGAAGTAAAATTCGATAAGGATCGTCTCTGCAGTGCTTGAGAAGCTGGTAAAATTACGAAGAAACATCATTCAGCGAAGACTATCATGACTACTACTCGTCCTCTTGAATTGCTTCATATGGATCTTTTCGGTCCTCAGAATTATGCAAGTCTGGGAGGAAACAAATATGGTCTTGTTATTGTTGATGATTTTTCTTGATATACGTGGGTTTTCTTTCTGGATGACAAGAGCAAAGTTGTTGAAATCTTCAAGTCATTCACTAAGAGAGCTCAAACAGAATAAGAATTATCTCTGAAGCATATCCGAAGTGATAATGGAACTGAATTCGAAAATACTCATATTGAAGATTTTCTTGATGATCATGGTTTTACTCATGAGTTCTCTGCTGCTTATACACCTCAACAGAATGGTGTTGTTGAAAGGAAGAATATAACTCTTATTGAAATGGCCAGAACTATGCTTGTTGAATACAAGACTCCTATTAGGTTCTGGGTAGAAGCAATTAACACTGCATGTCATATCATCAACAAGGTTTACCTTCACAAATATCTGAAGAAAACTTCACATGAGCTTATCACTGGTAACAAACCAAATGTTTCGTATCTTAGGGTATTTGGTGCTCCTTGATTTATTAGAGATATGAATCATAGCTCCAAATTTGCCCCTAAGGCACATGAAGGTTTTCTTCTAGGTTATGGCTCAAATTCTCACACTTACAGGGTGTATAACTCTCACTTTGAGAAAGTTATGGAAACTGTAAATGTGAGGTTTGATGAATCTAATGGCTCTCAAAAAGAGCATTTGCCTCATGATCTAGATGAACCACCTCTTGATGAAGTGATCAGGTCCATGGCTATTGGAGATATTCGCCCTGTTGAAGCCAATGCTCGTCAAGCTAATAGGGATGATGATGGCCCAATGTTCCCACACATAGCCCAGGGCGCTGGAGATCAACATCCTGAAGCTAATGATGAACAGGACGAAGAAGAGCAAGGGAACGAAGGAAATGCTAATACCGAAGGAAATGCTGAAGCTGAAGGTGAAGCAGATCCTGAAGCTGAAGGTGAAGCAGATCCTGAAGCTGAAGCAGATCCTGAAGAAGAAGCTGAGCCTGAAGTAAATGATTCAACTTTATCACGAGTCCGAAGAAGAGTTGATGTTGATTCGATCCTTGAAGAAATTCATCAACCAGGTCGTCCCACAACTCGTTCTCGTACTCGTTTGGCTAACTTCTGTGTAAACTTTTCACTTGTCTCCATGCTAGAACCTTCAAAGTTTGATGAAGCTATGAAGGATCCAGATTGGTTAACTGCTATGCTCGAAGAACTTAACCAGTTCGAGTGAAACAAAGTCTGGTCCTTAGTTGATAGACCTGATCCCACGAAGCACAACATCATTGGTACAAAGTGGATTTTTGGCAACAAGCAAGATGAAGATGGTATAGTGGTAAGAAACAAAGCACGACTGGTGGCACAAGGCTACACCCAAATCGAAGGTATCAATTTCGGCGAAACTTATGCTCCAGTTGCTCGTCTCGAATCCATTCGTGTTATGCTTACTTTTGAAAATTTCAATGGTATTCTGCTTTATCAAATGGATGTGAAAAGTGCTTTTCTTAACGGAGAAATCGAGGAATAAGTGTATGTTATGCAGCCTCCAGGTTTTGAAGACCCAAAGAAACCTGACATGGTGTACAGGTTGCACAAGGCCCTCTATGGGTTGAAGCAAGCACCTCGTGCTTGGTACGACACATTGAAGGACTTCCTTCTGAAGAAAGGCTTCAAACCAGGAACAACTGGCCCAACTCTTTTCACTCGTTCTTATAATGGTGATTTGGTTGTATGTCAAATATATGTAGATGATATTATTTTTGGCTGCACTAACACTGAAATCAGCGAATAATTTGCCAAAATGATGTCAAAGAAATATGAGATGTCAATGATGGGTGAATTGAAGTTTTTCCTTGGACTTCAAATCCGTCAACAGATGAATGGCACCTTCATTTCTCAAGAAAAATATCTCAAGGATTGCCTGAAGAAGTTTGGTCTTACTGATTGCAAAACCATTAAGACTCTAATGCTTACCAATGGCTTCTTAGATGCAGATGAGAAGGGAAAAGCCTTCGACCAGAAGAAATATCGGTCTATGATTGGATCTCTTTTATATCTTTGTGCATCTAGACCTGGCATTATGCTTTCAGTATGTATTTGTGTTCGTTTTCAGGCCAATCCAAAAGAATCACATCATACTGCTGTAAAGCGAATTCTTCGGTATCTTGCTCACACACCAACCTTGGGCTTGTGGCCAAGGGAGCTCAGTTTGATCTCATTGTCTATTCTGATTCAGACTGGGCTGGTGATCGTTTGGATAGGAAATCGACATCAGGGACTTGTCATTTCCTTGGAAGATCACTTGTGTGTTGGGCTTCAAAGAAGCAAAACTGTGTCTCAATATCTACTGCTGAAGCTGAATACATTGTTGCTGGGTCATGCTGTACTCAGATTCTTTGGCTGAAGCAGACGCTGAAGGATTATGGTATTCATGTGAAGAAAATTCCTCTTCTATGTGATAATGAGAGTGCAATCAAAATTGCTCACAATCCTGTGCAGCACTCTCGCACGAAGCATATTGACATTCGCCATCATTTTCTTCGTGATCATGTTCAGCGTGAAGATATTGTCATAAGTCATGTCAGAACTGAAGATCAATTGGCTGACTTATTCACGAAACCATTGGATGAGAAAAGGTTCTGTGCGTTAAGGTGTGAGCTCAATATATTGGACTCACGCAATCTACTGTAAGATCGAACTTTTACCTCCTGTATATATTCATTTACTTCGTTATTTGTCTTTTGGTTTTGTTACTTTTTTTTGCTTCAACTTTATTTTTGCTTGGATTTAGTCCTCTATGCTTATCACCTTTTGCTTCGTTTGGTTTTTCTTCGAGGTGATAAGTTTCAGACCCTACCCTTTCTATTCTTCTTCGTTCTTATTCTGTCTGTCCAAAATGGGTGAGCACAATTGAAACGGAAAGTATTTTGCTTCGAACATCATTGAGTTCCGAATCAAATGCTTCCAATTTTTATTGAAGTTTTACTCAAGTCGAGGACACATTCTTCGTTCGTTGAGATCCCATCAAATCTGGGTCGTTGAGATTTTCTCGCGATTCGCCACGAAATCCTCGCCGTAGAATCCGGAGAGACGGTCGCTGGGAGCCATCCGATCAGATCTGACAACTCCTGTCAGACCTACCTATATAAGGCATCCACCCCCAGTGAATCCAACCTACCTCTTCATTCTCATCTCTCCGGAACCCTATCACTCCCGAGCGCGCCGCCGAGCTCTTCGTCTCCGTCGCCGTTCTCGCCGCTTCACTGCCGGAAGAGCGCCGCCGTGGACTTCACGCCGTCGACGAGCACCTGCTCTCCGCTCATCGTCGCCGTAGCTGCTCGACGCCACCGAGTTAGGGTACGCCGAGCCCTTGATCCAATCTCTGTCCATCTCAATTCTTCTCTATCCAGATTGGATCTGTGTTCTTAGTCCTCGTGTTGGATTGATTTTCTTAGGTTTCTTTGATCCGTTGGATTGTTGCTTCCTTGGGAAACTTGTTTTTGCTAGCAAAAGGTTCCCATCTCGATTCAGGTTAGAAGTTAGGGTTTGTGGCTATCTGTTCTGTGTTAGGGTTACAGTTCATCTTGGATGAGGTTAAGTCTAGCTCAGAACAGACTAGAATCATCACCCTTATTCATCACTGAATCTCTTGTCAAAACCTTGTGTTTTTGGATCGAAACTTTTGCTGGTGCTCATTCCATACTTGCCTCTTTCCCTCGCAACCTTATGCTTTTCACAGGATGTTGAGGATATAGGCTCCGGGAATGAGTCCCCAAATCTTGATCACATCAACGAAGCAGAACAGTCTGCTCCGAAGATGATAGAGGCGGAGGTGTCCCGATCTTTCGATGAGAGATAACTATCGATTTGGTGGAGACGACTCTGACGATCCGACTACGAACGTGCAACAACGTCGCGCCTTAGCAATCGCTAAACCAATCTCCGGAGGTTATTGACCACGTCGGAGCACGATCAACCTGACCACGAAGGTCTAGTGCCTGCAAGCAATCGAAGAACAAGCAAGAACTATGATAAAGCAATCTGAATATTGCGAATATGTAGATGAAGTATGAATAAAGTTGGGATTCCGAAAGCGGTCTTGATCTGGTCGTTGGACACAAACCGAGTACACGAAGATGCAGCAATTAGCTAAGCAGTCTTTTTAACTAAAAGAAATCCAAAGAAAAACCCTAGGGGTTGATCTACTTATATAGGACTAAAGGGTGGAGGCCAAGGGGGTGGAAGGACATCCCAAGGAGTCCTAAAACTAAACCTAGGTCGTACAAGGCACTTGGGCCCATGTGGAGGTGATGCAACACCTATTGAGTTGGACTTTGATTCGGATTCTGCTGCTGGGTCGCATCGTTTTCGAAATATCTCCACGCTCCGAAGGAATTTGAAGGTGAAACCAATTGCGTTGGAAACTAGACGAGATAAGCTATCACCAGAAAAAAGAATCACCCAATTTGGAGTTCGTATGTAGAAACGGCGGCTGTTTGAAGTTGGGTATATCTCTGCAGTCCGAATCTGAGTCCATGACGTGAAAGACTTGGTCTCTATCTTCTCTTGGGCCAAAAGTGACGTGAAATAACTTCTTGTACAGCACACAATCATGCCCCTTTGTATTGACTTCATTTCTTGATCAAATATAGAGGAATTAATGGTCATATCCATGATAATTATGTCCTCATCATCTTCATGCTTGAACATGCTCCAATGCTCATCCTTCTTGTCCATGCTAGGTCCTTCATTTGTCAGCAACAGAAATATATCGACGTTAGGCAGCGTCATATTCACATGAACATTAGAAACATTACCAAGAAGCGAAAGTACCTGATAATTTAATTGGTGTGCACGATCTCTAGTAATTGGTCCAGTAGGTATATTACCAGGGGTTGTGGCTGTAACTATGGTAGCCATGTCCTCATCATCCTCCCCTTCTTGAAAATAAAGCCGTCCCCGGCGTTTCTTAATCTGAAATGTGGCTAACAAAAGAGACAAGGTGTACATGTTGTATATATATGTCATCCATTCTTACTTCCCTTAGTTTTTGGACATGTAACACATGTATATATGAGTAACTTTCGTATGTCGTGAAATATAAACATATATGATCATCACAATACATAAACGACATGAAAGTATTGCAACTTAGTTTGCATATATAAGTGAAGCTCTTATTCATATCTAAAGATGTACAATGCTCATCATTAAACCATCCCAATACCGGTGAAGAAACATTAATGTTTTTCGAAGGACATGCTACAACAGGCTTAACTAAGTAGTCATGCAACAAGTCATTCGACGCAGAATCATCACCAAGATTAGAGGTCATATCAAAATGATTAAGCATTGGCAGTTTCATAATAGTAACATGATTATCCAAAATAGATGGTGTGCTCAAATCAATAGGTAACTCAAGACATGATGTATTAAAGTCTATTAGGCAAGCAACATCTTCATGTGAAGTTATGACATTCTCGAAAATTGGTTGTGTGATGAAACTACTGGATAGCTCAACACATGTTGCTTTTAAATCAGCAAGGTTCTCATGTGGAGGGGAAAGATCCATACTTTTGTCATTACCTTTTTGTGATGATAGATCAGATATTGGAGGAGTGCTTACGACAATTGATGTGGTTATGGTAGTGCTCATAGTGGTTGAAGGAACAACCTTCTCAACTTGTGGTATTTGCACATTCCGCTTGTTCGTCTTCTGGGCAACACGTCTGTCGATTTCCTGTTCAGTTTACAAGAAAGACGAAACAAACGATCCATAGGATAACACTTTTCATGAATTAGGATATCCTGAATGTCACGGTTTAAACCTTGCCAAAATATGTCCATGAAATATTCTTCACTTTCCTCTAAAAGAGAATGCAAGAATGTAGTTTCTAAAGCATCATAATATTCTGAAACAGTTTTAGTACCTTGTTTTAAATTTTTTAATTTCCTAACCTTGTCACGAGTATAATAAGAGGGAACGAATCTATATCGCATAGCAAATTTGAGATCATTCCAAGTATTAGGTATATAATCAGGATATAAACTACAATATTCATTCCACCAAATAGAAGCAAAATCTTTGAAAGCACTAATTGCAGTTTTTACTTTCTTATGCTCAAGAAAATTATGGGAAACAAATAAATCATTTATTTCAAACTCCCACTCAATGTATAAATCAGGTCTTAGAAGTCCATGAAAGTGTGGTATAGAAACAATAACCTGATCATGTGCATGCTTATGTGTGTTTACCTTTTGTAGTGACTGTTGTGTAGTTGTAGGTGGTGGCAAATCTCCAACTATAGCTGCCGCCCAAGAAGATCTAACTCTAGAACCTGCCATGATTAGTAGAAAACAAGAAACAAATCACAAGTATATGTCCCTATGAACTACTAGGATGTGGTGGTAAAACGCTCACAGGATAGCAAATATCAATGTCTTACTAGTTCTTACCATGCAGCAGGTGGTGATCGGCAACCAACGGTGTCAAAGAACTCCAAAGATTAAGTAGAGCGATTGCCAGGTGAACGCACGTATACACGATGTAGAAATATGTGGAGCTTGGAAGGCTTTAATATGGTGGCAAAAATATCAGCAATAATCAATTCAGAGATGCAAAATTGAATTAACGCTCAACGACGATACTGTGCTGGTCCTAGTCTAGACCGGACTAGAGACGCGAGCCTAGAACACTAATGTGGTCACGGCGTAGCACAACTAGCAGCAATGAATGATATGAAGTAGCTCTGAATAGCAAGATATAAGTGAAGATCATCAACAGAGCAAAGATAATGGTGAAAATAGGCTCCAAATCAAGATACACCAATATTCTCCCTACAACTTTCCTCTGAAATATATTTGCTAATTTTTTGATATTTTTCCTCCAATAGGGCACTGACTTAAGCTTTCCGACGCAATAAGAATCACTCAATTTAGAGTTCGGATGAGGTGTCAAAAAAATTGAGAATCAGCCCGAAATCTGACAAAAACTGTGTTCGGAAACTTTAGAGGTCAAAAAGTCCGTCTTAGAAGCCGATCTGGACTTTCAAATAACACACTAGCTCCAGAACTATTTAGAAGCGGCTCGGAAATATCTTTAATTTGAGTACTCGTGGAGCCAAAACGGACTTCGGATGACAAAGTTATGCCCGTTTTAGTGGACACTGCTCAAAATTGATTCCGACGAGATTTCAAAATACGAGTTCAACTAGAGATAGATCCGAAATTTTTCTTCTTTTTTTCTCTTTTTTCCTTTTTTCTTTCTTTTTTTCCTTTTTCTCTTTTTTCAACTCTTTTTTCTCTCTTTTTCTATGGTGGATGGTAGAAGTAGGCAGCGGATGGGATGATGGTGCAGCGGCGGCGGTGACTAACGTGAACAGAACTCGAAACTCTAAAGGACTAGATACTAAGACCAGCAACTGAACACGACGATGCAACCGATAATTCAATAAAGCAAAGCACCGAAAAGAAAATTGCGAAGTCTCAGATTGGTTTGGATATGATGATCTAATCCTATTTTTATGGCTTTTTGTGTGGATGATAGGTGATAAAAAAACAGATCTAATATATGGATGTGGAATTCTCACCGAGCAACCTGAAAACTGATACCACTTGATAGAGGCGGAAGTACCTGATAATTTAATTGGTGTGCACGATCTCTAGTAATTGGTCCAGTAGGTATATTAGCAGGGGTTGTGGCTGTAACTATGGTAGCCATGTCCTCATCAGAAGAAGAAAGGTGGCAGAACCAAGGAAACCAACAATGCTCGAGGCATCCCCGAATCCATTCGCATTGAGCTTGGATATGATACGCCTCCCGACGAAACCAGAGATCAGCGCAAGATTCTCTTGCAAAACATTCATCGGTACTGGGCTGTCAGATGGTACAAGTACAAAAGCATCCCTGACTGGAAGTGGGCTATGCAATTTGCCTTCAGTCCACCCTATCAATATACTTCGGCCATGTGCAGTTAGTACACCGAAGAAAATCGTCATTTATACTACCCAGTTCCACACAAGGTCCCTCACCCCAATACTCTCAAGACTCCAGATGACTATCCTGATGAGCAAAAGCGATTGAGAATTGTTGCTGAGAAAAAGAGACTCAAGGAAGCCAAGAAAGCAGCCAAGTTGGCTGAAGCTGAAGCCCATGATGTTGGGCCTAGCTCGAAGAAGAAGAAGAAACTGAAGACGAAATCTGCTTCTCCTCCTCATGCTTCCACAGATGATGAAGAGCAAGCTAGAATAGAGCAAGCTGCTCTGGAAGATTCAATGTTGGACGAATCAACTGCTGCTGCCGACAACGAATCTGAATCTGAAGTAGACGATGAATCGGATCCTCCTCCCCCCAAGAAGCAAAGGCTTCGGATTCCTTTGAAGAAGAAGCCAGGAGAAAAACCTGCTGCTAAGGGTATTAAGATTCAAGACCCCAAGGATAAGTCCTCTGCTCGCCCCACCATTGACCTATCAAACTTGGTGGTTGCGAAGCCCTTGGCCTCCAAGCCACCGGCTGATGCGCTCTAAGCAGAGGCATGACCCTGCTACACATCAACCTGCAAAGGCTTCTGCGCCAACGAAACCCAAGCAGTCTGCCCCACAAAACCCTTCAGCAAAGCGAAAGCTCACTGAAGAAGAATTGAAACAGAAAGACCTCACAGAGGCACTTGAGCGAAACATTCTCGCCCGAAGCGCTCCCGAAAAGAAGAAAGCAGATGAGGATGCCGCCAGAAAGAAAAAGGAGTTGGACTCCGCCAGATTGGCTGCAGAAAAGGCTGAGACGAAGCGCAAGCTCGCCAAAGCCGAAAAGAATGAAGAGAAAGCTGCCGCTGAAGCCAAATAGCTGGCTGAGCATGAAGCAAAACACAAGGCCTCACTAGACGGCCTCAGGACAAAGAAAGCTAAGAAAGCGGCTAGGGCCATTCAGAAAAAGCCCATTGTTGATATGACTCCCTCCACTGAAGCTATTCCACCAAAGCAGAAAGGCATATCTCTTCTTGAAGCTCAAACTGAAGCTGATTGCCATAGTGAACATCAGTTCCCTGACCCACGTGAAGGCGAACTATGGGATCAGTTGGGCATCACTGAAGCCCTATGGGAGAAGTGTGCTGCTGAGGAGCCTGAAGCAGTTGATCTAGGAGAAGTTTATATCTCAAGCTCCATTGAAGCAATGATCTCCACAATGATTAGTCAGCTGAAGGATTTGCATTCTAGAGATCGATCTGAAGTCACAAAGATTCACAACTATCAGAAGCGCGCTGAAACTGAACCTGATGAAGAATTCAAGCAGCACGACCTGAAATTGCTTCAGCAAGTGACAAATGTCAACACCACCACCAAGGACAACATCAAAATCTTCAGGGGTAAAATTAAAGCCGTTGTCGATGAAATGGCGAAGACCCATAATGCGTCCATTATGGAAAGGGATTCACGGAAGCGCAAGGCTCCACAAGAAGCTGAACCTCCTGCTGCAAAACTTGTTGCTCCCAAAGATATTGTTTCAAAGGCTTCGGAACCTTCTCCAAAGAAGAAATCTACCAAGAAGAGGAAGATTACTTTGGCTTCAGCTGCTGACATGCACACTAGTGATGAGCAGCCGAAGGAAATTCGTGAAGCAGTTCCCACTCCTGCTTCGAAGCCAAAGCCTGCCCAGCCCATACCAAAACCTTCAGCTCCACCTACCAAAACCCCCACACCTCCTCCTACCAGATCCACTCCCAAACCAAATCCACCACAAAGAGCTCCTACCCCAACTCCAACACCTGCACGAACTCCCTCACCCATTCCACCCCGCGCACCCTCACCCATCCGTGCTCCAACCCCCGAACCGCAAAGGATTCCCACTCCACCTGCTGCTCCCGCACCACCTCCATGACTTCCCCATGAAGCAAATGTACCCTCTCCAACCTACTCTAGAACACGTGGCACCCGAGATTTTCCCCCTGCCAGAACTGCTCAAGAGTACGAATCCAATGTGCCTCGCACCGAAGCACATGAAGACGAAGATGAACAAGTACAGATACTGAATCTTTCGCAAGAGCAAGCGCTCATAGTTGCTCAAACTGCTGGCCCTTCTAGAGCCAATCAAATTGCTCCTCTGCAAAGGTTTCACGCTCATTCGCGCCCCTGCCAAGACACCCAGCTTGAATCAAATTACCCTCGTGAAACTTTTCCTATCTTCAAGGGCGTTGGTTATTCTTCAAGGCATGGTCCGGATTTCAGTTTGGAACAACATCAGAAGCGCCACCGTTTCTTTGGTGTCAGTCCTTATGCTTCAGATAGAACTGTAGATGATCTTCGCTTTTGGACTGCAGAGCAACAAATTCTATACACCAAAGTCTTCTGTCAGCAAGGAGTTCTGTTTATGCACAAATATTTGGATATGCGAAGTCTTTCCACTACCACTTGCTTTCAGAACATCACCGAAACCATTGATAATCAGAATCTGACTCGGATGTTTGCTTTAAGCACTCCCTTCAATTCTGAACTCATCAAGCAATTCTATGCCACCCTTTATGTTTCGGGTGATGCCAATGAACCCAGCTCATGGACGCTGGGATGGATGATTCAAGGTCAAGTCTTCAGAATGACCTCTGCCAAATTCATGGAGATAGTCAATATTCCCAGGCATTCTGAAGTCCAAGAAAAGATTCACTTAGAACCTGATCTAGGTGAAGAAGAATTTGCTACCCTGTTGGATACTGAAGTCTCTACAAACTACTTTCCTGAAAACATTCGCCCGAAGCATTTGAATTTCATCTCCAGGACTTGGTTCTACATCTTGTCCAACTCTTTGATTCCACTAAGTACTGCTTCGGAAGAATCGAATATTTATCCAGAGACAAGGCATGCAATTATGAAGCTCACTCATGGTCTCGTTTTTGTCTTTGAAGACTGCTTCATTAGGAACTTGGTTCATGCAGCAGAGCTGCCATTCACACTGAAACCTTATGCTCCCTGGCTGCAAGTTGTCTGCGATTATGGCAGGAATGAAGACTTTGTGGCTCGCCATCATCCGAAGCTTTTCCTTCCACCAGTGCGTGACACTTTGGAATTGCTGAGGAAGCCCAATGATCTGTTTGCCACATATGTTGGCGTGCGCCATGAAGTCAATGAGCGAAACTTATCCAAGAAATTCCAAAAAGACTGCAACCACTTTGAAGTTAATCTTCGGTCGCAGCAAATGCTTGAAAACTACATTGAAGCCAATCAGCGCCAGATGCAATTTCTTGCTGATGAGATAAACAGAGTTGGCAATATTGCGCTCAACAACAACCAGTACCCGCGTGTTCTCAAACGTCATTCCTGGAAGGGGCTCCGGAAATTCAACTCTGTCAAAGGCCTTCGTAAAGATCACATCTACAAAGAGTATCCGCACCTCCAGCGAAACTTTTCCCGTGATGATACAGTAGACCGCCAAAATCAAAAGATCCCTCCCCTGCACAAGATTGATGAAGTCTTCTTCGTCAACGAACCAGAACCCATCAGGCCTGATACCGTATCTGAGAACGACCCCATCACCTCAAAGGACGACGATGGCCTCGACGACAGCGACCTCGACATCAACCTCATCACCCAGATGCGCCACGAAGCCATTCCTTCATCTTCTTCCGAAGAAGAATCCTCTGGCGATCAATCTTCGTCGGATGAGTCTTCGTCAAGCTCCGCTTCGTCGGGTTCCCATGGTGCTGCTGCCGCGCAATAAATCTCTCGAACCTCTTCCCAACCTTTTGTCCAATCATTGACAAAAAGGGGGAGAATGAGGGCATCGATGAGTTAGATTCGCATCGGGGAAAGGGCTTTTGCTATTTGTTTTTGCTTCACTTGGTTAAGTTACAACAAACATTCCATTCTCTTCGATTGGGTTGTACCTTATGTTTAACTTCGGTCCTGCTACTCCTGTGCTACGATTAAGTTTAATAACCCCTTTCCTTGCAAGTATTGCTTCGTATCTTCTATCTTGCAGGTGGTTACTATTTTCTAAGTCACAGGTCATTGGAAGCAATTGCATACATTCTTGGATATATATCTTCAAATAAAATTGTATTCGCTAAGGTATTTGTTTTGCTCTCCACCGAAGAAATTACTCTCAAGCATTAACTTCGATTATATAAATCTTCGATGCTTGCATTCAGGGGGAGCCAAAAACTTCATATCTTAGAGTTTTTCCCATCACTTCACGAAAACATCAATATCTTTTATCGATGCCTGTTTTGTCAACAATAGTCCAAAAAGGGGGAGATTGTAAGAGCAAAGTTTTGCCCCCGTGTGTTTTGGATATTGTTGGACAAGACAGTAGAGGAACTAACAATGTTTTCTAGTGTAAAAAGTTGAATAGGTTCCTGAAGGACAAGCTAGGTGATTGTAAGGCTCGATATGTTGTACTGTTCCAGATCTAGAGGTTTCCATCCAGATCCGGGGACGAAGCACATATCGGTCCCACCGCGACATATGACATAGCCATATGCCCCGGATTTCCAACATGATATCACAACATTACAGATACAAGGATACAACATCTCATACAATCGGCATACAACTGCCTTAAATACAATACATCAGCGGAAGATACATGTCTGAGTACAGACTACAATCAAAATGCCTACTAGCAAAGAGAAAAATATCGATCCCCATAACCACACGGGTCTAGGCCCTCCGCCGGGATCCGCCTAACTAGTCGTCGTCGAGTCTCCACGTGAAACATCGATCACCATACCTGTTGTCGATCAAGAACCCTGAAAAGAGTTTGGGGGTAGTATCATGAGTACAGAAGTACTCAGCATCCAACTGTAGTGGTCATCTGACCCAGCAAGGACTTCATCACTCGTCATTCTAGGACAACTAGTAGTTTACGGTAAGGATGGGGTAAGTGGTGAGGTTGCTGCCGCACTAGCATTTATGATGTGGCTAACGATATAGAGAGTAAGATAAGAAGCCAAGCATTCGATGAGGAATCGCCTCCAACAAGTCTTGCTATCAACTACTACGCAAACATAACACATATCCTATCCTTGTCCTCCTCTTCGCATCCCGACGAAGAAGAAGCAGTCAAGGAGCACACACGTTGATCAAATTATTTTAAGATTATCTCAGTTGTTGTTGTCTATGAACAGGACGTAGGTCTCAAGTCGTCCATAACCGTGGACACGGCTTCTCGAAAAGATTTAACCCTGCAGGGGTGTACCAACTTCCCATTACAAGGCTCCGCACGCACGCCCATCTCTCTCAGTTGCTACCCATCACAGGCAACCATTTTATGATTTAGTTCCGAGAGATCCGAAACGACAGGTCCCTCTAACTAACAACGAACAAATCTGGGTGGCCCCCGGGGAATCGACACCCAACCCAAATGTCGGCCACGCTCTTGGATCGGACTCTTCCGAATGGCTAAGGTCGGGGTTAGCCTCACCTATATAACAGGGGACTTCCCTAGCTCACCAGTGTGGACCAAAAAAGGAACTCTGTCTCTGCTGGCCGAGTTGTTTTAAATCCACTGGCTGCAAACCAGTTACGCACACGGTTTCAAATGGTAAATCAGCTTGGGCCACCTCTATAAATGTTTGGAGCTAGGTAGGTAAGAAAAGGGGACCCCATAAAATCCCACACGCGGTTAGGCATGCTCAGTCTTAAAACCAATACCCGGAACTCGGATCCTAGGTGACTCGAATGGAACAAAGCGTCGGGGCGGGATAGCCTAGACCTTCCATCCTTCGTCGAGTATAGTCAACATTATAATAATCATATCATCAACAACAATATAATAATGTGATAGCCCAAACCAAGGAGTAATAGGGGTAACATTGTAGCATCCTAAGCATGCATACTAAGCAGGGGTTGAGCAACGAGCAATAGTAACATTGCAGTACATGGTTTGCTGGGAGGGGACATGGCTGTATCGGTTTGAAAGAGGATGTAAACATGTGGTAGGATCAAACATCGAACCTAGCCTAGACTAGCATGCAACCGCTGGTTGAAATAGAATGGATCATAAGTAATGTATAGTCCTTTCCTGTTGATAAGTCGGGTTCCGAAGGTGTAGTTGATCGCAAGCTCGCATCGTCTCCGAGAGGTACCCGCGGAAGCACACAAGAGGGTAAACACTGGAAAGCAATCAACGAGCAAGCATCTATTCCTACGAAACAAACACGAGCAAGCATCAACAAAGGGCCAACATGAGACATCGCACCTACCGCCGAGAGCGGTTGCTAACAGGTTAAGTGGAGTACACGTCACACACGTCGATACCGCACATTTGGAAAGGTTCAAGTTGTTTAGCTACAGGTGATCAACAAAGGTTGTTAACATGACATTTCACTCAAGCATGGCATAGCACACAAACATGGCAAGAGGTGAAGCATAAATAAACTACCTAAGCTATTCAATTTAAGTGGGGTGAAATCCTAGACATGGCAAACTATTGCGGACCCCACGATAAAAATTTAATTTGGTACTGTTTTGCCCTAAACAATATTTTATTATTTTTATTAGCAAGCAAGAACAGCATAAACACAATCTACATGCAATTCTAGTCAGGTTACATATAAAGAACATTTTTAACGGAGCAACGGTTAAAAAGTTATGACAGATTACAATTTACAGTGGCAAGCAGTGTTAATTAGCAGTGAAACAACATGTAAACAAAGTCAAACATAACAAAGAAGCACATTTTATTAAACTAGACAAAATTCTAAGCAATTTTCATGTTTTACGCGTCGCGATCCGAGCTAACGTTAAAAAGATACGGGCATCGCAAAATAATAAAACAATCTGCAATTTAATAAACTAGAAAAGGAAAAAAACATCTAACGGGCCAAAACTACTGTTGCTGGGCCTAACAGAGCGGGCGCGAGTTAAATAAAAGTCGCCCAGGGCGCTACTATATACACGGGCCGGCCCAACAGAAAAATAGAAATAATGAAAATAGAAAAAAAGGGGCAGCTCACCTCTCGGTCCGAGGCCCAACCGGCGGGGTGGGAGCTGCTGGGCCGTGGGGGCGCGCGGCCCATGACGCAGGCGGCTGGCTCGTGCGGGCGCTGGACGAGCGTCCACGATGCGCTCCTCCTGGACAGGAGTCCAGCGGCGGCCATGGAGCTCGCTGCCGGCGTCCAGGTGCGGGGAGGCCTAGGAGGGGGTCGGGCTAGAGCAGAACGGGTGAGGCGGCACGGGAGGTGGCAGATCCGGCCGTGGAGGAGTGCCGGCGAGGCAGATCGGAGCGGTGCGAGCTCGGCCTCCACGGGTGTCCCTGGCGGCGACCGCGACCTGAAGAGAAAGGGAGACGAGGAGGTGAGGGAAGAAGAGAAGGAGAGGGAGGAGGGCGCGCACAGGCTACCTGTGGGTCTCGCCGGTGACCGCTGGGGCTCGTCGGTGGCGCGGCGGCCGGAGGCGGCGTGGTCGGCTCGGGCGTGGAGGAGCCTCCATGGGGGAGCTTGGGCAGGGGCTTCGGGCGGCTGGGTGACGTGGCACACTCTCGGGCCGTTGGATCTTCAGATCTGACGGTCCAGGGCAGATTGGGCTAGGGATTTCGCAAATTGGGGGGCTATTGGGCAAATTTGGGGCAAAAATAGGGGGTGGCTGCAATTTTGTGGCTAGGGAAACACTAGAAAGGGGTGTGAGTGTGGTGGTCTTTATATAGCCCAGGTGGCTGGCAGTTTGCAAAAACATCCCCGGTTTTTCTCTCTCGCGCGCGGTGTTTACGTTTCTGACCGCTGGGGGTCCGTAGGACCTCTGATTCGGGTAAAACTTCGAACTGCGCGATCAACGCGTCGAGCCGGCAGCGTTCACCTCGCGCTAGAACCGTTCTGAGAACACTTTCCGGCGCGCTATAAAAATAACCCGTTTAATTATTAAACGGGGTTTTCTCGTTCCGTTGGGTGCGGCTGGTCTCGTGCGGTTTTTGCGACGGTGATCGGGTGAAACTCGGTGTCGCAAAGGTCGAGTGTCAGGGTAGAAAGGGTCGGTCTCCGTCCGGTACGAGATAAGAGGGGAAAAAATAATCGCCGATCAATAAATCGGGGATGCAAACACCGCAAACAAATCAGACAATCAAACAATTCACACCGAAAACAAAAATTTTAATTTTTGTGAAATCTGGGCTGTTACAGTGATAAAGCTTCAGGGAAGGTTTTCAAGTTATCGAAGCATTACCCCCCCCCCCCCCCGAGAGAAGCTTAATCACGGAGGATGACCCCCAAAAATGAAGGTGTCCTGAAGCTCAACTCATTGAAGGAAATGAAGAAGACGGCGCAAGACTTAGATGTTTTTGTGTAGTTCTTTTTCTGTTCTTTGAGTCATAGGACAAACCGTACTATCAAGAGGGGTCTTTAGTTTGTGGACACCAAAGTCATTGAGAAAATGCTCAGATAAAATCCACACCAAGTTAAGCTTCAGTAGCAAAGACTTTTTTCTTCGGCTTCTGAAGCAGAACTAAGTCCGTGAGTCAGCTTTACTTGTTCCGCAAGTAAAGTTGCGCGGTGATCACAAATCCGACCATTGTGGATTGTGGACACGTGTCAAGCTGTCACCTCGGGTCAATTTGGTCATTCCGCACCTCGGGATCGCCAACTATAAATACGCCGCCCCGTCCTCCATTTGCGGGTGGCTGCTCTGAGAATATTCCTGAGAGAGATTGAAGAGAGCACCCCAAAAACCCCAGCGAAGCAAAACCCAAAACCCAGAATACTGAAGCCTAAGTCCCATTGATCTGAGTAGATTCGAGATGACTTAGGTGAAAGCTTACTAGCCTTTTTATCTTGGAGAACTGCAATTCTCCTAGACATTTAGAGTGTTGTTCTTCAGAGAGCGAAGAGTAATTGTCGCCTCGAAGTCCAGTTTGTCAAAGGTTTCGGTGATTCCCTCAATAATCAACCACGAGTGAAGAACTGACCAAGCTCAAGGAGTTTGGTGCAGTGGAGCAACGGACGGAGAGAGTTTTGCTCCAGGTGTTCAATCACCAGTCCCTCCAACCAGACGTAGCGCTTTGCAGAGCGTGAACTGGTCGAACAAACATCGCCGAGTCCCAGTTCGTTTTACTTCAAGCATTTACCTTCAGTATTGCATTTGCTTCGCTGTTAGCTTCAATTTATTTTGATTCACTGCATTTAGTTTCGCTTCCAGTTTTACTTCGCTGTTCCGCCCTACTTATGCTTCACTTCAATAGTTTCAGTCGAAAATTTTGAAGTGATCATTCACCCCCTCCCCCTCTGATCACATACTTGGACTTTCAAGATGCTTCCCGGAGGTCTTCGTCATATTCTGGAGTCGGATTCCATTCAGCAACAAAATCAGCTAGTACCTTGCTCTTGATGGTGGAGGATTTGACGAACGTGAGGTCGAAACCGGAGAGCTCTAGTGCCCACTCCGTGATTCGGCCAGTGGCTTCTCGGTTTCTCAGGATTCGCTCAATTGGGAAACTGGTCACCACTCGGATTGGGTGCGCCTGAAAATAGTGCCTGACCTTTCGGGAAGCTATGAGCACTCCGAGAAGTATCTTCTGGATCTACGGGTACAGGCGTCTTGCGTCCCGGAGGACGGTGCTAATGAAGTAGATTGGCTTCTGAGTTGTCCTCCTGACAGGAACCTTAGCCCCGTGGGCTCCGGCTGCAGGAGATGATTCCTCATGATTGCTTGCTGCGGGTGGGGCTCCACTGTCTTCTTCTTCTGGGTCGCATTCAAGCACCAATGCTCTGCTTACCACCTAAGATGTTGCCGAGATGTACAACAACAGGGGTTCTCATGGGCGAGGTGCCACTAAAGTTGGTGGTGACGCGAGGTACTTCTTGAGGTCTTGGAAACCAACTTCAGCTTTCGGGGTCCACTCGAGGCAACTGGATTTCTTCAGGACATTGAAGAACGGCATTGCTCTTTCGGCTAACCGGGAGATGAATCTCCCAAGTGCCGTGATGCACCTGTTCAATCTCTGGACATCCTTGATGCATGTAGGGGCCTTCATTTGCTCGATCGCCTTGATCTTGTCGGGGTTGCTTCAATGCCGTGGTGGGACACTAAAAGCCCGAGGAGCTTGCTGGAAGGCACACCGAAAACACACTTTTCCGGATTCAGCTTCAATTCCATCATGTCGAGATTGCGGAATGTCTCATGCAGGTCCTCAACAAGAGCGTCTTCTTCTTTGGTCTTGACAACAATGTCGTCCATATATGTGTAAGGCCCGATATACGGTACTGTTCCAGATCTAGATTTTTCCATCCAGATCCGGGGACGAAGCACATATCGGTCGCACCGCGACATATGACGAAGCCATATGCCCCGGATTTCCAACATGATATCACAACATTACAGATACAAGGATACAACATCTCATACAATCGGCATACAACTGCCTTAAATACAATACATCAGCGGAAGATACATGTCTGAGTACAGACTACAAGCAAATGCCTAGTGGAAAAAAGAAAATCATCGATCCCCATAACCACACGGGTCCAGGCCCTCCGCCGGGATCCGCCTAACTAGTCGTCGTCGAGTCTCCATGTGAAACGTCGATCACCATACCTGTTGTCGATCAGGAACCCTGAAAAGAGTTTGGGGGTAGTATCATGAGTACAGAAGTACTCAACAACCAACTGTAGTGGTCAACTGACCCAGCAAGGACTTCATCACGTGTAATTCTAGGACAACTAGTAGTTTACGGTAAGGAGGGGTAAGTGGTGAGGTTGCTGCCGCACTAGCATTTATGAAGTGGCTAACGATCTAGAGAGTAAGATAAGAAGCCAAGCATTCGATGAGGAATCGCCTCCAACAAGTCTTGATATCAACTACTACGCAAACATAACACCTATCCTATCCTTGTCCTCCTCTACGCATCCCGACGAAGAAGAAGCAGTCAAAGCACACACACGTTGATCAAATTATATTAAGATTATCTCAGTTGTTGTTGTCTATGAACAAGGAGTAGGTCTCAAGTCGTCCATAACTGTGGACACGACTTCTCGAAAAGATTTAACCCTGCAGGGGTGTACCAACTGCCCATTACAAGGCTCCCCACGCATGCCCATCTCTCTCAGTCAGGCCCGTTAAAGACACTCATTGAAGAGTTGTTCCGAGAGATCTGGTATGACAGGTCCCTCTAACTAACAACGCACAAATCCGGGTGGCCCCCGGTGAGTCGACACCCAACTCAAAAGCCGGTCGCTCTCTCGAATCGGTTTCTACCGTCTGGACGAGGTCGGGATAACCTACCCTCGCCCGGGCAGGCTCCCTAGCTTCCAGGTGTGGACCAATAGGATATACCATCCCACTGGCCCGGTTTATTTTAAATCCACTGGCTGCAGACCAGTTACGCACACGGTTTCTCAAATGGTAAAATCAGCTTGGGCCACCACTAGAAATGTTTGAAGCTAGGTAGGTAAGAAGAGGGGACCACATAGAATCCCACACGCGGTTAGGAACGCTCAGTCTTAAAACCAATACCCGGAACTGGGATCCTAGGTGACTCGAATGGAACAAAGTGTCGGGGCGGGATAGCCTAGACCTTCCATCCTTCGTCGAATATAGTCAACATTATAAGAATAATATCATCAACAACAATATAATAATGTGATATCCCAAACCAAGGAGTAACATGAGGTAACATCGTAGCATCCTAAGCATGCATACTAAGAAGGGGCTGAGCAACAAGCAATAGTAACATAGCAGTACATTGATGAGGACATGGCTACCACAATTACACCCATAGCCCATGCTACTGCACACATTGGATCGGCTACTAGAGCTCGCGCAAGCCAACAAGATTATCAGGTACTTTCGTTTCTTGATAATGTTTCTAATGTTCATGTGAATATGATGCTGCCTAACGTAGATATATTTCTGTTTCTGACAAATGAAGGACCTAGCATGGACAAGAAGGATGAACATTGGAGCATGATCAAGCATGGAGATGAAGGCGTGCGCGACGGGAACAAGAACGGAGTTCTTGCTGGAGATTTCCGTACTTTGAAGCCACCATGATGATATAAAAGAAGATGGACGTAATATACAAGATGACATTTGTTAAATTTCGTCCATAGCTTATTATTGGTGTTGCGCCACCTTATTTTTGGGCTAGGCCCATGTAATTTTCGAAATAGTGCTTAATAGGCAGTTTTAGAGCCCGTATTGTAGGGAAATTGACTAAAGAGGGATTTTAGTACCACCTTGCCAAGGGAGTACGAAATTCCCTCTCCTTTCCCTTATATATACACCCCATAGGGCACCCTTTAGACTTGGATTTCTTTTAGTTAAAAAGACTGCTTAGCTAATTGCTGCATCTTCGTGTACTCGGTTTGTGTCCAACGACCAGATCAAGACCGCTTTCGGAATCCCAACTTTATTCATACATCATCTACATATTCGCAATATTCAGATTGCTTTATCATAGTTCTTGCTTGTTCTTCGATTGCTTGCAGGCACTAGACCTTCGTGGTCAGGTTGATCGTGCTCCGACGTGGTCAATAACCTCCGGAGATTGGTTTAGCGATTGCTAAGGCGCGACGTTGTTGCACGTTCGTAGTTGGATCGTCAGAGTCGTCTCCACCAAATCGATAGTTATCTCTCATCGAAAGATCGGGACACCCCGTCTCTATCAAGTGGTATCAGTTTTCAGGTTGCTCGGTGAGAATTTCCAATTATCCCTAGATTAGATCGTTTTTATTTACCTATCGCCCAAGAAAAAGCCACCAAAAAAAGTAGATTAGTTCATCCATGTCCAAAATAGTCTGAGCCTTTTCGCCATTATCACTTAGTTTTTGCATTGTTGAATTTTTGGTTGCATCGTGTGTCGAGTCGCTGATTTTAGTGTCTAATCTGTTAGAGTTTCGAGTTCTAGTCACACTTTGTTCATGTCGCATCCGTATTGATCATCATCACCATCCATCCGCTGCTGTTGTTCGTCATTGTCTTACATCATCTTTCATCTTGTGAACAAAAACGAAGAGAGAAACATAGTTTTGACTTGGCCTCACCGTGGTTGTTGGCAGCACGAAGAAGGAGAAGGATACGTACTAGCAATACAAGTTTCGTTCGGAGTGTTTATCTCGAAAACCGTGAGTGCTGGATTTGCTTAAGTTTTCCTCACGTGGGGATATTCTTCCTTGAAAATAGTTGAGTACGTTTGGATTTGGAAGGATATCTATCTAGTAGTACTACTCGTTTGCGTTGGAAAGTTTAAAAAAAAGGCAAGGATACGGGCTAGAGTTTGTTTGGAAAGTGTACAAGTCAGCCACGGTGGAGGTTTTCAAGGAGAAGTACTATTACTTGGTTTGTTTATTTTGGAAAGAGGATAAAAGGCAAGTCCCACCACGTTGGTTGTTTTAGCTTGGCCGTTGGAATAAAGAAAGGAAAGTACTAGTGGGTACGTTGGAGTTTGAAAAAAAAAGGAGGACGTGTTGCCTTTGGACACTTGGATTTGACCAGTATAACTACCTCACGTAGGGGTCTATACTTGGCAAGTACGTTTGTATTTGTTGGCAGAAGAACAAGGACCACGGAATTATCTCGTTGTGTGACACGCTTGGGATTTGGAAACAATAAGTTGAGAAAAAAAAAGATACAAAATTGTCGTTCGTTTGGAAAGGATAATTTGTGAAGTAAGGCATCACGTGTTTGATTTCTTGCACAAAATTCTGGTGTGTTACTTTCCAATAGTACTAGTTGCCCACGTTTGGGTTGTTGGCTGCAGAAAAAAAAAGGATTCAAGCTTACGTGTTAGAAGAAAAGGAGCAGAAGGAAGGTGCTAATCGGTGTATTTGTTTGGAATCTTTTGAAGTAAAATCTTGGTGCGTTTCTCAATAAAGTAGTGGCACATTTGGACTTTCAAGAAAAAGAAAAGAGAACGTGTTGTGCCATACTACTTGAATACTTGGACAGTTTCCTAGTTGGTTAACACAAGAAAAAAAAGGTTGGTCGTTGGCAGACATTTCTACTGTTATTGTCTATATCCGTGTTCGTTCGCTCGACGGTTGCTATTGCGCATGAATTTTTATTTGTGTTTTAGGCTCGCGTCTCTAGCATAGTTTAGCCTAAGATCAGCACTCGACTACTTTGAACGAATTTTCAACTTGCATTTATTAACGTGGTTGTAGCATTTTTCTCCACATTTATATAGCCAACCTAGCTCCACATATTTCTACAACGCGTATACATACGTTTCACCGGACAATCGCTTTACACAATCTTTGGAGTTATTTGACACCGTCGGTTGCCGATCACCACCTGCTGCATGGTAAGAACTTGTAAGACACTGATATTTGCTTTACTGTGAGCGCTTTACCACCACATCATAGTAGTTCATAGGAACTTTTGTTTCTTGTTTCTACTAACTATGACAGGTTCTGGAGTTACAAGTTCTTCGCCGATGGACACATGTTCACCACCACCAAAGATGCGCCCACACAAACAAGCATATGGACAGGTTATTTCTTTGCCACCTTTTGAGGGTAGATTTAATCCTTTTGTTTATCTTGATTGGGAGTTTGAAGTAGAACAAATTTTTGCGAGTAATAATTTTTCTGAATTAGAGAATGTACGAGCTACCACTCGCGCATTTACTGGTTTTGCTTCAATTTGGTGGAGTGTGTATATTAAGAAAAACATTGATAATAAACCCTCAATTTGGAAAGATTTGAAAGCTATAATGAGACATAAATTTGTTCCTCCTTATTATCGTCGTGAATTGCTTCGTAAATTGGAACAATTAAAACAAGGAAGTAACACTGTTCATACTTACTATCAAGAGTTTAAATCTTATATGCATAAGTGTGACATAGAAGAATCTGAGGATGATAAAAAGAATAGATTTTTTCAGGGTTTGAACGATGAAATTCGCGCACGTTTTCATTATATTCCTCGCTGCATTATTGGTATGTATGTTCGTGCTTGTACCTTTGAGAGACAGATACGGGAGGATGCTTTGGGCGACTATGACGACTACGACGGCTACTATTCTAGACCATGCTCACCACCATCGATTGTCCCCTTCTCCATTGCACCTTCTACGACGACCATGCCTCCTGTTGTGAGTATGATATCGCCTCCAGCCTCTATGACCTTGCCATCATCCGTACCTACTTTATCTGAGTTGTTGCAACAAGGTAACAACAAAGGTATTGATGACATAACTTCACATGAGGATGATGCATGCATAGTAGAGTTGAATAAATCATGTGTTGAGTTACCTGTTGATTTGAGCACACCATCTATTCTGGATACTCATGTTACTATTATGACACTGCCAATGCTTAATCATTTTGATATGACCTCTAATCTTGGTGATGTTTCTACGTCGAATGACATGTTGCGTGACTACTTAGTTAAGCCTATTGTAGCATGTCCTTCGAAAAACATTAACGTTTATTCACCGATGTTGGGATGGTTTAATGATGAGCATTGTAAATCTTTAGATGTGAATAAGAGCTTCACTTATATATGCAAACTGAGTTGCAATACTTTCATGTCGTCTACGTATTGTGATGGTCACATATCTTTATATTTCACAACGTACGAAAGTTACTCATATATACATGTGTTACATGTCCAAAAGCTAAGGGAAGTAAGAATGGATGACATATATATATACAACATGTACACCTTGTCTCTTTTGGTAGCCACATTTCATATTAAGCAACACCGAGGACGGCTTTGTTTTCAAGAAGGGGAGGATGATGAGGACATGGCTACCACAATTACACCCATAGCCCATGCTACTGCACACATTGGATCGGCTACTAGAGCTCGCGCAAGCCAACAAGATTATCAGGTACTTTCGTTTCTTGATAATGTTTCTAATGTTCATGTGAATATGATGCTGCCTAACGTAGATATATTTCTGTTTCTGACAAATGAAGGACCTAGCATGGACAAGAAGGATGAACATTGGAGCATGATCAAGCATGGAGATGAAGGCGTGCGCGACGGGAACAAGAACGGAGTTCTTGCTGGAGATTTCCGTACTTTGAAGCCACCATGATGATATAAAAGAAGATGGACGTAATATACAAGATGACATTTGTTAAATTTCGTCCATAGCTTATTATTGGTGTTGCGCCACCTTATTTTTGGGCTAGGCCCATGTAATTTTCGAAATAGTGCTTAATAGGCAGTTTTAGAGCCCGTATTGTAGGGAAATTGACTAAAGAGGGATTTTAGTACCACCTTGCCAAGGGAGTACGAAATTCCCTCTCCTTTCCCTTATATATACACCCCATAGGGCACCCTTTAGACTTGGATTTCTTTTAGTTAAAAAGACTGCTTAGCTAATTGCTGCATCTTCGTGTACTCGGTTTGTGTCCAACGACCAGATCAAGACCGCTTTCGGAATCCCAACTTTATTCATACATCATCTACATATTCGCAATATTCAGATTGCTTTATCATAGTTCTTGCTTGTTCTTCGATTGCTTGCAGGCACTAGACCTTCGTGGTCAGGTTGATCGTGCTCCGACGTGGTAAATAACCTCCGAAGATTGGTTTAGCGATTGCTAAGGCGCGACGTTGTTGCACGTTCGTAGTCGGATCGTCAGAGTCGTCTCCACCAAATCGATAGTTATCTCTCATCGAAAGATCGGGACACCCCGTCTCTATCATACATGGTTTGCTGGGAGGGGACATGGATGTCTCGGTTTGAAAGAGGCTGTAAACATGTGGTAGGATCAAACATCGAACCTAACCTAGACTAGCATGCAAACCGCTGGTTGAAATAGAATGGATCATAAGTAATGTATAGTCCTTGCCTGTTGATAAGTCGGGTTCCGAAGGTGTAGTTGATCGCAAGCTCGCATCGTCTCCGAGGGTACACGCGGGAGCACACAAGAGGGTAAACACTAGAAATCAATCAACGAGCAAGCATCTATTACTACGAAGCAAACACAAGCAAGCATCAACAAGAAGGCAACACGAGACATCGTACCTACCGTCGAGAGCGGTTACTAACACGTTAAGTGGAGTACTCGTCACACACGACGATACCGCACATTTAGAAATGTTTAAGTTGTTTAGCTACACAAGGTGAGCAAAGGTTGTTAACATGGCATCTCACCCAAGCATGGCATAGCACACAAACATTGCAAGAGGTGAAACATAAAGTAAACTATCTAATCTAGTCATTTTAAGTGGGGGTAAACCCTATACATGACAACTATAACAGACCCCACAATAATTAAAATGTTTGGTACTGTTTGGCCTCTAAACATATTTTATTATTTTTATTAGCAAGCAAGAGCAGCATAAACACATTATACACAAAATTCTAGTCAAGTTATATATAAGAAACATTTTAATCCGAGCAACGGTTAAAAAGTTATTAAATAAACAATTTGCAGTGGTATGCGATGTAATTAGCAGTCACACAACATGTAAACAAAGTCAAACATGGCAAAGAGGCACATTTTGTTAATCTACACATAATTCTAAGCAATTTTCATGTTTAACGCGTCGCGATCCGAGCTACGAGGTAAAAGATACGGGCACCGCAAAAAATTAACACAATCTGTAAATTTTATTAAACCAGAAAAAGAAAAAAAAACTACTAGGCCGAAAGCTACTGTACATGGGCTAACCAGAGGCGGTGCAAGATAAAAAAAAGTCGCCCATGGGCGCTACTTAGCTATCGGGCCGGCCCAACTAACGCAGGAGAAAAAAAAAGAAAAGAGGGGGCGGCTCACCGAGTTGGGCCGCGCTGGGGGAGCTGGGCCTCGCTTCCTGGTGGGCCTCAAGGCGCGGGGGAGTTGGGCCGAGGTGGCACGCCGGCCCACCTTGCTGGAGGCAGCGAGCGGGCGCTCGTCTCGCTCCCGACAGGAGTTCCAGGCAGCGGCGGATGAAGCTCGCCGGCCGTCGGCTTCTGGCGAGGTCAAGGCGACGAGGGGAGGCTGGGTCAGCGGGAACGGGGCGCGGGGGAGGTGGATCCAGTCGTCGGCTCTCTAGGGCGGCGGCACGACCGGTCTCGGACGGGCGGCGCCTATGGCAGCTTCAACGGCGGCCGACTCCTGCAGGGAAAGGAAGGAGGAGGTGAGGGGGCCGAGAGGAGGACAAGGGAGAGGAGGAACGAGGGGAGGAGGCGACCCGCAGCGGTGGCGGCCGGCGGCGGTGACCGGATCCCCGCGGGCGGCGGCTGCACTCGGGCTGGAGGAGAGAGGAGGTGGAGAGGCAGGCTGACGTGGCGGCTTCCTGGCCATCAGATCGGGCGATCCGACGGTCCATATCTGATGGCTAGAAAAAGGACGAAAATGGGGGTGTTTTGGGGCAGATCTCAGGGGGGTGGCTGCAATTTTGGCTTAGGGAAACCCTAGAGAGGGGGTGGGAGAGTGGTGGTCTTTATATAGCCCAGGTGGCTGGAAGTTTGCAAAAACATCCCCGGTTTTTCTCTCTCGCGCGCGGTGTTTACGTTTCTGAACGCCGGGTGTCCGCAGGACCTCCGATTCGAGTAAAACTTCGAACTGCACGATCAACGCGTCGAGCCGGCGGCGTTCACCTCGCACCGGAACCGTTCCGAGAACACTTTCCGGTGCGCTATAAAAATATCCCGTTACTTATTAAACGGGGTTTTTCGTTTCGTTGGCTGCGGCTGGTCTCGTACGGTTTTCGCGACGGTGATCGGGTGAAACCCAGTATCGCAAAGGTCGAGTGTCAGGGTGGCAATGGTCGGTCTCCGTCCGGTACGAGATAAGAGGGAGAAAAATAATCGCCGATCGCAATATGTTCCGCAGAGGGTGTTGAACGTGGTTTTCTCTTCGTCTTCGACTGCCATCTTGATCTGGTGGTAACCGACATAAGAATCCAGGAGAGAAAACCGAGCACACTCCGCTGTTGAGTCCAAGATTTGATCAATGCGAGGGAGAGGGAAAGGATCTTTCGGGCAGGCATCGTTGACTTCGCCGTAGTCGATGCACGGCCTCTTGTTCCCATTCTCCTTGGGGATGACAACAGGGTTGGCTAACCAAGTGGGGTGTTTGATCTCCCGGATGAACCCGGCTTTGAGCTACTTCTGGATCTCTTCCGCTATGAACTCTTGGCGATCCGGCGCTTGACGGTGGACCTTTTGCTTCATAGGCTTGTTGCCTGCCTTGAGTGCTAGCTTGTGCTCGATCACCTCCCTCGGAACGCCGGGAAGATCGGAGGGCTCACATGCAAAAATGCTGGCGTGTTTGCGGAGGAAGGCGATGAGCACACTTTCCTTTTTAGGGGAGAGGTCGGCACCGATGGACACGGTGCGACTTCCATCCTTCGAGATAGGAAGTTTCTTCGACACAGCTGCCGGGGCTTCGGCTTCTCGGTCACTTTCCGAATGGGGTCCACCTTGGCACGGGAACACCCTCCGGGATGCCTGTTGCCCGTTGGGGCGGCCGGAACCAAGGGTTCCGTTCTTCTGTCTTTGCTGGGAGGACTTCCGGGAAGCGGAGTGTTGTCCCCGAGAACATGCACGTTGCTCGGAAGCGGTGCCTTCCCGGCTGCCCTCGTGGCAGCGTCCTTCTTTGCCTCGCCTTGGACGCAGCGCAGGGCTTCTCGCGCGTCGCCGGCTAGGGTGATGACGCCTCGGGGCCCCGGGATCTTGACGAGGTTGTAGAGCCCGTGATGCGCGGAAGCGAACCTCCTGATAAACGGCCGCCCAAGAAGCCCGTTATACATATGAGGAAAGTCTGTGACATCGAAAGTTTGCATCTCGATCCGGAAATTGGCGGGGTCTCCGAGAGTAACAGGAAGTGAAATCTTCCCAAGTGGTTGGACCTCCATCCCGCTGACCCCACGGAAGGCGACGGACGGAAGGAGGTGGCTTCTCAAGATCTGCATCTTCTCGAAAGTGCGGAAGGACAACATGTTGATACTGGACCTGGTGTCGTACATCATCTTGCTGACCTTGATATTGCTGATTGTCGGGGAGAGGAGCGTGGGCGCCAAGCCATCACTGTCATCCTGGAGAGTAGCGGGCTGGTCGCCGACGTCTACCACCAGAGGGATGTTGGCCCAACGGGAGACCCGGGGTCCCTCCGCCGGAGACTGGACCGCGAGGACGTGTCTCACAGTCTTGTGGTATTGACAATTGGAGGTGAGCGCAGACGCCCCCCGTGGATGTAACCGACAAAATCCACAGCGTCCTGGAAGTCGTCACCTGCATCTTCTACGGATTCCTCCCCTCCGGAAACATTGCCGGAGGAAGGCGGCCTCCTTATCGTGGGAAAGTCACAGAAGATGTACGAAGAGTCGAACTTAGCATGGGACCATTGCTGCGAGGCGATTTCATAGAGAGAGTCGGCATGGACAAGAGACTCGGCGATTTACCCAGGTTTCAACCCCTCTTTGTCTTGAGGTAAAAGCCTACTCATGCTTGTTATTATTATGGGTTCCGACTCTCGAAAGAAGTGTCGATTGATCGATTACAGGAGAGTCGGTTCGCAACCTTGATCTCGAGGTGATCTAGGTTACGCCGACAAGTGTCTAGTCCTATCTTGGATTGAGATTGTTCTTGGCCCTGGATCCCATGGAACTCGGCTTATAAAGGCACCGGGTCCCGGGATTCCGCAAGTCCGACTCCAGCACGAGGTGGAGTCCTATTCTACTTTACAAATATGCTACGAGCTATACAAGGTAAGTCGAATTCCATCTACATCTTTGATCTTCTTGCTTGGCGCAGCCGGCCCTGGACCGGGTCATTCTTAGTGGGCCTTCCGTAGATGAGTCAGCCCATTGATCCAATGCCGGGTTATGGGCTTGGTCCATCCCCCCGACATTAGCCCCCAGGATTGGTGTGATGCTTCAGTCTTCACATCAATATTCTTGTCACCATCGTGGTTGCCGACTCCTAAATTTGACAGACCGACTCTCAATCCTTTTGAGTTTTATGAATATTCGGTGCCAATTCTTTTGTCTCTTCGTTCCACCTTCCCACCGGAGAATTTCTTTTGACTTTTTTAGTCAAAGATTCGCTATTTGCTTTTATGATTGCACTGCCAAAAACGCTGGTTGGAGGCATTGATATTATGGTGGGAACCAAGGAGTCTTTCCATAAATGTCACGTACCATGGGTAGTTCACCCACGTTATTATGGCATTGATGGAGCCTCTCCTTGGAAGTGTTATAAATAGCCATCGGGTAGTTTATCCTTTGAGTGCTCGCCTCTTCTTCTTCCTCTTCTCCCTTCGCTGCCTTTCTTCATGGCTCCCAAGCTAAGCGCTCGTGTTCCTTTGGCGGCCGATGATCGTGGCACCAGCGCAAGTGCTCGTGGTCAAGGCCGTGGCCGTGGTCGTGGCTGTGGGCGAGGTTGCGGCTGTGGCAGGGGTAGGGGAAGAGGTGTGCATACTACTTCTACATCTGAATCTCCACCATCTTCTCCTGAGAGGGGTGAGTTCTTGATACATGTTCAGACGATCCGTCGTTGGGTCAAGCTTCCTGAGTATTTTTCCCAGCTTGTGATCGATTCAAGGCCTTCGGGTATTTGGCTCCGCTCCGAGGGGTGTCCCCATGGACCCGTCTGGGTAGCTACTAGCTTTTCTAGTCACAACTCCATGTTTTTGAATAAAGGTTGGAAAACTGTCCTTCATTGCAGGAATATCTCGAGGGGAGATACCATTATTTTTAGATATGATGGTGGTGACACCCTATGTAACATGATCTTCGAATGGGATGGTGATCGAGTCGGCTTTTGTATGGAGAGTTCCAGCAGCAGTGATGAAGAATTCTACAAAAATGAAGAGGAAGTCCAAATTTCTTCATCTGAAGATGAAGCCGACTCTGAAGACGACGACTAAAGCTGTAGTTTTTTTTACTTAGTAGTATTTTGCCGACTTTGGCTTTTACTTTCCTGTAATGTAAGGCTTCTCCTTTTGATGTAAGACTCGGCCGTTGATGAATGAAATTTTTAATTTCCCATCAAGTCTATAAGTCGGTTGTATTCCTGACTTTGAATGTTTTTGCACAATGCATGAGAGACGATATTTTATTGATGATGTCTGTATCTATAGCCCCATGAGTCGATTCTGAATAGCTTTGTATCGTAGATCGACTCATAGGATAAATCAACTTGTAGCCCTCATGAGTTGGTGTGGTCACGTTTGTGTGACATACCAGGTCATATAAATTTTGAAGTAATACTCCCCAAGAGTTGGTATGATCATTGTGGCGTCATGCCAAATCTTGAATAATATTTTTTTTTGAAGTGTTACTCCCCAAGAATCGGTGTATGCATCTGGGTGCTGTACCGAGTGTTTGCTTGAGAAGAAACTTTGAAGTGTAGTCCCCAAGAGTCGGCACGAACATCATAGCGTTGTGTCGGGTCTTTGAGAATTTTTTTTGAAGTGTAGTCCCCATAAGTCGGTATATGCATCTGGGTGATGTGCCGAGTCACATAGGTCTAACCTTTTATCTGTAAGGAAAAAATTATTGTTTGTTAATTGAGCATGATGCTTCATATGTAAGAATGAAATGCAAAGGCTAGTAAAAGTCGACTCATGCCTCATCTTCTCGCGCTGAGAGAGATTATTGGTTCAAAAGTCGAAACTTCTCTGTAAAACCGGCTTATATGACTAGTGTGCCCGGTTCTTAGGACTAAACCCGATAGGCGTTTTTATGTAAGCCCCAAAAGTTTAGACCAACCGGGTTCGCGTTAGTCATATGAGCTTGAGTTATACAGGCCGAACGACGTGGGTGGCCAATTCATGTATATGCCAGGATTTCTTCTGTTAAGAGTCGATGGGTGCCATCAAACTCCCCTACTGCCCCTGACTAAGTCATACACATGTGAAGTTTTACATATATATGCCGGCTTCTCTGGCAAGAGTCGATAAGTATCATCGGGCTCCCTGATTCGCCTGACTAAGCAATATACATGCTCAGAGCCGATAGAGGGTTGATTAAGCCCCCGGGTTTCTAAGAAAAAGTGTTAAAATATGTAATTTATGATGCAATATGATGCAAAATGTATGAAAGAATATGCAATATGAAAGTTGATTTTATGCATAAGTGTGTGTGATGAAAATTGATTTTGTTTATGGCGAAAGACGGTTGCGAAGAAAATCGACTTTGTGGCGAAAGCCTGTTGCGATGAAGATCGAATTTATGGCAAAATCCTATTGCGATGGAAATCGACTTTATGTTAGGTATAGAGATAGCCTATTTGCGACGATAGTCAACTTTATGCGTGTAAATATGGCGATAGCCTAATGCGATGAAGATTGACTTATTAATTTAACTGTGGCGAAAGCCCAATGCGATGGAAATCGACTTTATTATGCGGCGATAGCCGGTGCGACGAATGCCGACTTATATATATAACTATTGATGTCAAAACAAAGGGGGGGGTGAAGAATAACTATTCCTCACACAGGGTGAAGAATAGTCACCCGAGGTAATTTTACGAACGTTTCATAAAAAAATTACATTTGTAATACAAATAGTTATATTAATATGGATTCACTACGTAAATTTTGACATAAAAAAACAAAAATATAGATCATAAGATAAAAAAAATTACATTTTATGTATATTTTACACCATCATTTTTACGTTTGTAATTTTATGTAACATAAAATGTTTTTTACGGCGATTATATTTTTTTACGCTCTCTTTTTACGTATGAAATAAGAGAAAATTTACGAAATGTAAAATTACGATGCATTGATGTCAAAACAGAGGGGGGTGAAGAATGACTATTCCTCACCCAGGGTGACGAATAGTCAATCCCTTAGTGAAGCTATTCATCACCAAGGGTACACAATAATTTATTCTTCACCCGAGGTAATTTTACGATGAATGTCGACTTATGTACAATAGTGTTCCTGTTCTACTCAAGTATATATATGGCGAAAGCCGGTGCGATGAATGTCAACTTATGTATAATAGTATTCCTGTTCTACTCAAGTATAATATGGGCGGAGTTTTGCGATGTTCCACGGCCTCGGAGTCTCCTCCATAGATATGCGTGACTTTGCCTTCTCGCGTATATCAACCAGGTAGTAGGATCCATTCTACAGGTTCTTGCTGAGCACAAACGGTCCTTCCCATGGAGAGGATAACTTGTGCATTCCGTCCTTTTTCTGTATGAGGCAGAGCACTAAGTCACCTTCTTGGAAAGTATGACTTCTGATACGACGACTATGATATCGTCGCAGATCTTGTTGGCAGATAGTTGACTGAGCTGCTGCTAGTTCTTGTTTTTCATCGAGAACATCCAAGGCGTCCTGCCTTGCTCTTTCGTTGTTCGCTTCCACATAAGCTGTGACCCTTGGCGAGTCGTGACGGATGTCACTTAGGAGAAGGGCTTCTGCTCCATAGACCAGAAAAAGGGTGTGTAGCCTGTCGGCCTGTTAGGAGTCGTCCTGATACTCCACAATACTGAGGGAAATTCTTCCTCCCAGCAACTCAGTGTCCTTTCCAAAGGAACAAAGAGTCGGGGTTTGATGCCTCAGAGCAACTCTTGGTTGGCTCTCTCGGCTTGTCAATTGGTCTATTGGTGAGCCACTGACGCAAGGTCGAGTCGGATGTTCTTGTTCTGAAAGAATTGTTGCATAACCCCCTCTGATAGGTTAAACCCATTATCATTGATGATGTTGTGGGGGTAGCCGAATCGGTATATTATCTTTTTCAAGAATTTCAGTACCGTTGCTGCATCACATTTGCTGACCGGCTCTGCCTCGACCCACTTGGTGAATTTATTGACTGCCACCAATAAGTGTGTATTCTTGTTGGCGGACCTTTTGAAAGGCCCCACCATATCAACCCCCACACTTCAAAGGGACAAGTGATAGGGATCATCCTGAGCTCTTGAGCCGGCACATGAGCTTGCTTGGCATAACGCTGGCATCCGTCACATTTCTTGACTATATCCTCTGCGTCCGCATGTGCTATGGGCCAGTAGGATCCGTGTCTGTAGGCTATCGCCACTAGCGAACGAGAGCCGACATGATGCCCGCAGTCTCCAGGGTGTTTCTCATTGAGGATCTCTCTGCCTTCTTTTGTGACACACATCTCTAAAAGACATCTGCAGGGATCCGCCGATGTAACTCACCGTTGATGAGTACAAAAGATTTGCTTCCCCTGACAATTTTCCTGGCCAGCACTTCATCAGCAGGTAGGATTCCCCGGGTCTTGTAATCCAAATAAGGAACGACCCATAAGGGGGTATCATGTATCGCGGCCAACAGAGCCAGCTCTAGATCCGGCTCTGCTATGTCTTGCTCCGTTGGTATTTATACGGACGGCTTTGTCCGGACATCCAGGAATACATCCGGTGGAACCAGCTTTCGCTGAGAGCCGAGCCGGGATAGTGCGTCTACGACTTCGTTTAGCTTGCGCTCCACATAATCCACTTGGTACTCAACAAAGAAACCGACTTGTCTTTCCACTTCTCGCCGATAAGCTGCCGTGGTGGCATCTTTGGAGTTCCATTTTCCCGACACTTGTTGGGAAACAAGGTCGGAATCGCCATAGCATTGTATCCGGCTTATGTTCATCTCACGAGACAGCCGCAGCCCATGGAGTAGGGCATCATATTCTGCTGCGTTGTTGGTGCAAGTGAACTGTAGCTGCAAGACATAGAATAATTTCTCTCCTTTGGGAGAGGTCAGGACCACGCCGGCTCCTGACCCTTGGAGTTGCCGACTCCCATCAAAGTGCATTGTCCAGTATTTAGTGACCGGGTTTTCAGGGGGCGCTTCGATCTCTGTCCAGTCATTGATGAAGTCGACCAGCGCATGAGATTTGATGGGCGTGCGCGGTTCATACTTTATGTGGTAATCCCCCAACTCTATAGCCCACTTTGCAATCCTTCCCGTGGCCTCCCGGTTCTGGATGATATCTGCAAGCGGTGCCAAGATGACTACAGTAATGGGGTGCTCCTAAAAGTAGTGCTTGAGCTTCCGACTCGCCATGAATACACCAAGGACCAGTTTCTGCCAGTGAGGGTAGCGTTGCTTTGATGAAGTCAGGACCTCACTAACATAATAGACTGGCCTCTGCAAAGGGTGCTCTTTGCCGGCCTCCATACGTTCAACCACAAGCACATCACTGACTGCTCGATTGCTAGACGAAATTTAGAGTAGCATCGACTCTTTTGGCTTGGGAGCAGCCAGCATCGGAGCCTGGGACAATTTTTTATTCAATGCTTCCAGGGCTTGATCAGCTTCATCGTCCCATACGAATTTCTCTGACTTTCGTAAGAGTCGGTATAGTGGGATCGCTTTTTTTCCAAGTCGGCTTATGAACCGACTCAGGGCAGCTACACACCCTTTGAGCCGTTGGACTCCTTTCACCGAGGCCGGCTTCTAGAGAGCTATGATAGCGTTGATTTTCTCCGGGTTTGCCTTGATTTTCTCCGAAGGGAGTAATAAAAGTTGTTTTCTCCTGATATTCTGGAGCCATCTTGATCTGATGACAGCCAGAGTAGTGATACGTCGAAAACGTATCTATAATTTCTGCTTGCTCCATGCCTCTTTTGTGTGATATTGCTATGTTATTGATGAACTTCCATACACTTTTGATCATAGTTGGACTAACCTATTAACTCAGTGCACCCTAGTGTCAGTTCCTGTTTTCTGCTGTTTTTCTATTTCAGGTTTCCCCCATATTAAAACTGCTCCAAAAATTCGGGAAAAAACCAATAAAAAATCAGCGCTTCGATAGCTTCGGGAATCACCGAGAGGAGCCAGAGGGGACCCACCAGGGCCCCAGGCGCCCTCCCGGCGCGCCCTAGGGTGGGGCCGCGCCAGGGGGGCGCCTGGACCCCTGGTGGCCCCCCCTGGCTGCCCCCCTTCGCCCACATATTCTCCGTGACGCGAAACCCCCGAAGACAACACCATTTTTCGCGATCTCTCCTCTGTTCCGCCGCCGCCGCGCTTCCAAGATCGGGAGCACCAGGAGACCTCTTCCCGGCACCCTGCCGGAGGGATGAACCACTTCCGGGAGCTTCTCCACCACCATGGATGCTTCCCGGATGAACCGTGAGCAGTCCACCTTGGACCATGGGTCTATGATCAGTAGCTATGTGATCTTCTCCTCCCCTATTTGTTCTTCATGGATTAGACCTCGTGAGCTGCCCTACATGACCGAAGCACATATGTAATCTTTCTCCTATTGCTATGTTGAGTTTGCTGGGATCCGATGGATTATGAGACTATGTTCAGATTGTGTTTGAGTAATATATTTGATTCTCCTCTTTTATATTTATGTTCTTGAGTAATTCTTGCATGTTCTCCGTTGTTGTTTATTGCTTTGGCCAAGTAGTAGGTAGTGACTCCAAGAGGGAGCGTTATGCATGATTGTGGGTTCATGCCCCCCGATGACTAGCTTGAGTGACAGAAACATGAGTCTAGGGGATGTGTTGTTGCCACAAGGGGGAAAACAACGGTGCTTGTACTTGCGGGGTGCAAGGATTGTTTACTTTACGCAAAGTTCTTTAATGACGTTGTCTGTTGTTTTGAGTTTACACTTTGGGTGGGATTCGCAACTTAATACCAGCGAGATGTTCTAGATAGATATCTCAAGGTGGATGATTAGTAGGTAGATGCAGATGGATTCCAGTCTACTTGTCTTGGCGTACCGCCCATGCTTTTGATCCTCTTCCTTTCTTTATAGCATAGTTAGCATTGCTTTGCGCACATAATCCTGTCAATTGCCCAGCTGTAATTTTTTTTACCTCGCATAGCTATTTATCGTCTTTTGGGAGAGAGACATCACTAGTGAACATCATAGGACCCCGTTCCATATTTCCAATACTGTTTACACCCACTATTTATTTACTGCTTTATTTACTTCTCAGTTGCTATCACTATCATTATAATCCCGTGCGGTTGATCCTTTGTAAACAACAAGGCAGGAGGAATTGACAACTCCTCTGTACTCGTTGGGAGAAAAGTTATTTGCTGTGTGTGCAGGTCCAGGTCAAGGAAGCAACTTTTGTCTTCAAAACGGTGCCATTGTTTCCTTGCCACCTACTTGTCAATCTTGGAGTCCTACTGGTCGATCCTCAACCTTAGCATCTTCGCTAAGGGAAATTTTCTGCTATCTACATCCCAACCTTCCACTTTGGGTAACCAACGAGGGGGCGAGAAATCATACCATCAAAAGAAATTTTTGGCGCCGTTGCCGGGGACTCCACTCTTCAAGATAGGGGAGTTGCACACTATCTTTTATCTATGCTTTTTAGTCTTGTTAGTTTACTTTTCAGTTTTTGCTTTATTGTTCTTTATAAAAAAAATAGTTATCTTCCTTGCTGCTGCTATGGGTTCCTCCGAGAACACCAAGTTGTGTGACTTCACTAGTCATAACAACAGTGACTTTATCTGCACTCCTATTGCTACACCTGCCACTTCAGCAACTTCTTATGAGATTAAACCTGTTTTTCTGAACCTTGTTATGAAAGATCAATTCTCCGGTGCTGGTACTTTGCACTTAAATAATTTTATTGAGCTCTGTGATATGCAAAAGTACAAAGAAGTAGATGGTGATATTGTTAAGCTTAAGCTTTTTCCTTTCTCCTTGAGAGGAGGAGCTAAAATCTGGTTTCAATCCTTGCCTAGGAATAGCATAGATTCTTAGGATAAGTGCAAAGATGCTTTTATTGGGAAGTACTACCCCCCTGCTAAGATTATCCAATTGAGGAATAATATTATGAATTTTAAGCAATTGGATAATGAACACGTTGCCCAAGCTTGGGAACGCATGAAATCTCTTGTTAAGAATTGCCCTACGCATGGTTTGACTACTTGGATGGTTATCCAAACTTTTTATGCAGGCTTGAACTTTACCTCGCGGAACTTGCTAGATTCGGCCGCGGGAGGAACCTTTATGTCAACAACGCTTGGTGCTGCCACAAAAATACTCGATGAGATGATTACCAACTATTCCCAATGGCACACCGAAAGAGGTCCAACAGGTAGGAAGGTAAACTCTGTCGAGGAGATCTCCTCCCTAAGTGAAAAAGTTGACTTGATTATGTCTCTACTTACCAAGCAATCTCCTATTGATCCTCATGATGTTCCTTTAAATTCTTTGATTGCTCAAGATCAAGTAGATGTGAACTTTATCTCTAGAAACAACTTTAATAACAATGCTTATAGGAGTAATTTTGGTAGCAATCCTAGACCGTCACCCTCCAACAATTATGGGAACAACAACACTTATCCTAGCACCAGAAACTCTACTACCCCTAGAGATAGAGACATGCCTAGTTATGAGAAACTTTTGGAAATAGAGAAGGCCACTAAGAACTACATGCACACCCAATATGAACAAAATAGGACCTTTTCTAGGCAATTATATGAGCATACTTCTATCTTGCAAGACATTGGTAGACAACTAGAGAGTCTGAACATTGAGATTTCTAACCTTCAGACTAGGCTCACCACCACGGAAACCCAAGTTTCCAATATGTCTCACACACAGGCTACTTTGATAAACCAAATGGCAGCTAGACCTGAAGTGGTTTCAACTATAAAGGAGGAAGAATATAGAATTAAGAGCCTTCCTACACACCATACCATTTCTACTATCCAAGTTGTTGAGGATATCCAAACTCTTAGCACCCAATGCACCCCTAGTCCCATAGGACCTATTAATGGTGATGCTATGACCTCAACCGTAGAAGAAGAAACTCCTATGACTATAGAAGCTACCAAACAAGTGAGCCTAAAGGACACCACTACCACTTTAATTGATAGTAGTGACCTTGATTTTGATAATTGCACCCTTTCCGAAGTTATTCGTTTCCTTCACAAGATGTCTAGAGACCCCCACACTAGCACACTTAATCTTGCCTTCACGGAGCATACCACTAATGCTCTCATTAAAGCTAGGGAGGAGAAGCTTAGGTTAGAAGACTCCATACCTAGAAAGCTAGAAGATGGTTGGGATCCTATGATTAAAATTAAGTAAAATAATTTTCTTGCTATGCTTTATGTGATGTTGGAGCTAGTACCTCCGTTATGCCCAAAAGAATGTATGATATATTTGAATTGAAACCTTTCGATCCTTGTTCTTTTGGTGTTCGTCTTGTTGACTCTTCCGTAAAGAAACCTTTGGGGAAGATCGATGATGTTCTTATCAATGTCAATGACAATTATGTTCCCGTTGATTTTACTATTATGGACATTGAATGTGAACCTTCTTATCCAATTATTTTGGGACGTCCTTTTCTTCGCACCGTGGGTGCTGTTATTGATATGAAAGAAGGGATTATCAAATTACAATTCCCTCTCAAGAAAGGGATGGAAAACTTCCCTAGGAAAAAGATTAAGTTGCCTTTTGAGTCCGTCACACGGGCTAGTTATTTTCTTGAAAAGACTTGATCTATTGCATTAAGCCTAGCTAATGGCTTTAAAGAAGCGCTTTCGGAAGGCAGCCCGCAATGAATTTAGGTTTTCCTTTTTGTTTTTCTTCTGTTTTTAGTGGTCTTGATGATTTTTAGTACTGTAGCAACATCATTGTATCTTTACTTTTCAAGCTTTGTGCCAATTATAGCCTCATATGACAAGGGAAGTGAAGTTGTGACATGCTGTCCAGAAAACTGATTCTGTCCTCGTGACGAGAAAAATCACAGAAAAATCCCAGTTCATCTTTTTGAGCTGACATTTTTACACAGCGTGCTCTATAAAATTACGGAACTTTTGTATGTTCTGAGTTTTTTTATTTGAGTTGCAGAAGTATCCCTAAAAATTCTTTACTACCTGCTGGTCTATTTTTCACAGATTCTGTCTTGTTTTGCCTCTTCTTCGTTTTGCAAACCTTTAGCTTGCTTTTTCTTTGCAAAAACTTTTTGGAAATCTTGAGAAACAGTAGCTCTTCAAGAATATCCTTATTTCCAGTAGAGGAAAAATTATTTTATTATGGGTACTAACCTCGCTAATCAGATTATGATGAGTTATGTATGAAGGGAGTTTTCAAGTGTGCGAGGGAAGATGATGAAAGAAGATTCAGGAGTGTCAAGCGCTCAAGCTTGGGGATGCCCCCATGCATCCCCTAGAAATATTCAAGGAGACTCAAGCATCTAAGCTTGGGGATGCCCCCGTGCATCCCCTTCTCCATCAACAATTATCAGTTCGTCTTTCATTTCACTATATTTTTATCGCTTCATGCGTTATGTGCTATGCTTGGAGCGTCTCGCTCTTAGGTTTTATTTTTAGTTTTATTTAGCTTTGCTTGCTGTTCATAACAAGTTAGAACCCAGCTTTCTTTGTGTGGGAGAGAAACACGCTCCACTTTCAAAATTTAGAACACAACATAGGATTCTTCATGCTTATCTTTGCTGTGTGTGTTCTTTATCTTTTCATAGCTACTGTCAAGTATAGCTCTTAGTTTTCATGCTTACCTTTTTTAAGAGCTTTTGTTTAGTTTGTTGCTGGAACTCTCTTGAGTTTTCATGTTTATCTTGTTTAGAGAGTTTGCCTGTTGCACTGAGTTGTGTGTCTTGACTTGAAGTAGGTAATTGAGGTTGCTATTCTTTTGTAGTAGTAACTTGCAATAGTTTTGAGGTATTGCTTTGAGTAATATTTGTACTTTTGGTGTCAAGAGATTTAGCCTATTAGTGATGTCGTATTTTGGGCAATCCGTATTTATTTTCAAAACTTACAAAATTAGTTGAGAACTTTAGCTACTAGATGGATCACTACTTTTTGGAGGGATCGAATATTAGAGTACACTCACGTACCATGAGTCGAGTATGCGCAAGGATAACCAAACCCCCATACACTCCTCCTCGGGGTACTTGGCTCTTTGTGAACCTCCTTATCCTTATTAGATTGAGAGTTACCGATAATAAGTGCATGAGTTCTTCGGACTAATGTGAGTATTCGAAAGTTGACACTTCCACCTTCCCATATTTTTCTAGCCTCTCCTGTGCCGTGCATTGCTTTCTTCTCACTCCGAGAGTTGGCGTCCACCTTCGCCTGTACATCCAAACCCTTGGCATGATACGCTCTGTCATCATAAACCCCTTATATAATTCCTCAAAACAGCCAGCATACCTACCTATCAAGGCGTTTTCATAGCCTTTCCGAGATACATTGCCATGCAACATCCACCTTCTCATGACTTGATCTTCATGTCATACATGCTACTTGCTTGATCGATGAGCCGCATGCTAGTTGGGCCTTGCCCTAATCATTGCTACATGACGCGCTAGTATCACTGCATATCCTGCTACCCTGACAGAGGCATACATTTGCATACTTCATGATAGTTACATCTTCTTTATGATTTGAGTACTTTTGTAAAGTGTGAAAGATCTTCTATACTTCTTGTAATATATAGAGTGTTGCCCCTAAAGTGACGAAAATATCCCAAAGAGGACAAAATCAAAAGATCCCAAAGAGGAAAAGTGAGAGAGAAATAGAAAGAGCCATTGAGGCCATAAAAAAATAAAAAAATAGAAAAAAGAGAAAAAGAAATAAAAAGAGAGAAGGGGGCACACTACCATTCCTTTTGAGAGATCCACACTCGTACTCCCTCTTGTATCTTGTACTCCATAGAGATTAACATCATGCATATAGCTATGTGGGGACCTTCACACTATAGAACTTGGCTTGTATATTCCAATGATGAGCCTACTCAAATGAGCTCTAGGTCTTCTTGAGCAAGCAAGTTGGATGCACCCCCACTAGTTCCATTGGAGAGCTTACTTTAGCTCATATGTTCATCCGTTGCATGGCAATCCCTACTCCTCACATCGTATCTATCATTTGGCTTTCTCTCGCCTATGATTGTCCTCATTGATGTGAGCCCTTCTAACATTTTTGACTTCCTCCTCCACCATATTCTCTCTTTTCCATACTAAGTGTCAACTTTGTTGCTTACGCTCATCCATAGCATGAGTGCTCAAAATATCGAAAAGGAGTGGATCATTTTAACTTGTACCTGGCTAGTGGTCTGGGGATGAGTCAAGATAAGATTCCAAAGAAGACCAAGTGTGAAACTTTAGAGATTGAGTTCTCAACACAAACATACTTTTTTCTCGTATATCCCTATCCCCTTTCTTGCACGCGAACACCATTTGGAGATATTCGAGTCACGGACAGCGAGAGCTCTTGCACCTTTATGTTCTTATGTTGCTTGTTTTAATGCTAAATATAGACTCTTGCCTGTTATGACTTGAATTGAATTACATGCCTTGATTGCTTTACTTAAAAGTTCTTATATGGTTGTTAGCATGTCACCATAGAAATTATGTTTGTTATCATTTATCTACTCGAGGACGAGCAGGAATTAAGCTTGGGGATGTTGATACGTCCAAAACGTATCTATATATTCTGCTTGCTCCATGCCTCTTTTGTGTGATATTGCTATGTTATTGATGAACTTCCATACACTTTTGATCATATTTGGACTAACCTATTAACTCAGTGCACCCCAGTGTCAGTTCCTGTTTTCTGCTGTTTTTCTATTTCAGGTTTCCCCCCACATTAAAAGTGCTCCAAAAATTCGGGAAAAATAAAAAATCAGCGCTTCGGAAGCTTCAGGAGTCACCGAGAGGGGCCAGAGTGGACCCACCAGGGCCGCAAGCGGCCTCTTGGCGCGCCCTAGGGTGGGTCCGCGCCAGGGGCCCGCCTGGACCCCTGGTGCCCCCCTGGCTGCCCCCCTTCGCCCATATATTCTCCATGACACGAACCCCCGAAGACAGAACCCTTTTTCGCGATCCCTCCTCTGTTCCGCCGCCGCCGGGCTTCCATGATCGGGAGCACCAGGAGACCTCTTCCCGGCACCCTGCCGGAGGGAGGAACCACCTCCGGGAGCTTCTCCACCACCATGGATGCTTCCCGGATGAACCGTGAGTAGTCCATCTTGGACCATGGGTCTATGATCAGTAGCTATGTGATGTTCTCCTCCCCTATCATTTCTTCATGGATTAGACCTCGTGAGTTGCCCTACATGATCGAGGCACATATGTAATCTTTCTACTGTTGCTATGTTGAGTTTGCTGGGATCCGATGGATTATGAGACTATGTTCAGATTGTGTTTGAGTAATATATTTGATTCTCCTCTTTTCTATTTATGTTCTTGAGTAATTCTTGCATGTTCTCCGTTGCTGTTTATTGCTTTGGCCAAGTAGTAGGTAGTGACTCCAAGAGGGAGCGTTATGCATGATTGTAGGTTCATGCCCCCCGATGACTAGCTTGAGTGACAGAAACATGAGTCTAGGGGATGTGTTGTTGCCACAAGGGGGAAAACAATGGTGCTTGTACTTGCGGGTGCAAGGATTTTTTACTTTACGCAAAGTTCTTTAATGCAGTTGTCTGTTGCTTTGAGTTTACACTTTGGGTGGGATTCACAACTTAATACCAGCGAGATGTTCTGGGTAGATATCTCAAGGTGGATGCTTTGTAGGTAGATGCAGATGGATTTAGGTCTACTTGTCTTGCCGTACCGCCCATGCTTTTGATCCTCTTCCTTTCTTTATAGCATAGTTAGCATTGGTTTGCACACATAATCCTGTCAATTTCCCAGCTGTAATTTGTTTACCTCGCATAGCTATTTTATCGTCTTTTGGGAGAGAGACATCACTAGTGAACATCATAGGACCCCTGTCCATATTTCCAATACTGTTTACACCCATTATTTATTTACTGCTTTATTTACTTTTCCGTTGCTATCACTATCATTATTATCCCGTGCGTTTGATCCTTTGTAAACAACAAGGCCGGAGGAATTGACAACTCTTCTGTACTCGTTTGGAGCAAAGTTATTTGCTGTGTGTGCAGGTCTAGGTCAAGGAAGCAACTTTTGTCTTAAAAACGGTGCCATTGTTTCCTTGCCACCTACTTGTCGATCTTGGAGTCCTACCGGTCGATCCTCAACCTTAGCATCTTCGCTAAGGGAAATTTTCTGCTATCTACATCTCTACCTTCCACTTTGGGTAACCAACGAGGGGGCGAGAAATCGTACCATCAAGTAGGCGCCAAGAAAGTACAGGAGCTTGCATCCCGCAGTAGAGTCGATGATTTGATCAATGCGAGGTAGTGCGAAGGGATCCTTTGGGAAGGCCTTGTTTAAGTCGGTGTAGTCAATACACATACGCGAAGTCCCGTTCTTTTTCAAAACGAGGACCGGGTTTGCAAGGAAAAATGAGGACAGAAAACTTCCATGATGAACACGGCAACAAGGAGCCGAGCTATCTCTTCCCCAATGGTCTTCCTCCTTTCGTCCATTAAACGACGAAGGGATTGTTTGACCGGCTTCAGTTTTGGGTCAATATTTAGGTGGTGCTCGGCGAGTTCCCTCGGGACACCTGACATGTCAGAAGGTTTCCATGCGAAAATGTCCCGATTCTCATGGAGGAACTCGATGAGCGCGCTTTCCTATTTGTCAGATAGCCCTGTCCCGATGATGAACTGCTGGGAATCGTCACCAGGGACACAGTCGACTTTCTTTGTGTCCTTAGCCGGTTGGAACTTGGGGTTATTGTTAGGAGTCGGTTTCTTTACGATAGTGGAGTCTGTTGGATCTACCTTCTCCTGGTATGCAAACAGGTCCTCCTTGGCACATGCCGAGTCGACAACTTGACGTGTTGCTCGTCACATTGCGTGGCCCTGGATCGGCTCCCATCTACTGTGATTGGGCCGAAGGGACCCGACATCTTCAGCTTCAGGTAGACATAGCATGTTCGAGCCATGAAGCTGGCATAAGCCGGTCTGCCTAAGATGGCGTGATACGGGCTCTCGAGTTTCACCACCTCATAGGGTATGATCTCAAAGCGAAAGTTTTCAGCAGTTCCAAAAGCTGTATCTAGGTAGATTTTTCTTATTGGGTGTGCCGACTTCACTGGGACTATTCCATGGAACACGGCGTTGGAGGTTTGCAGCTGTTTGTGAGTCAATCCCATCCTCCGGAAAGTCTCGTAGTAAAGGATGTTGATACTTCTTCCTCCGTCCATGAGCACTTTGTCAAGTGTGTAGCACCCAATTTGCGGGGAAACTACTAGGGATAGAGAACCCGGGTTTTCTACCACTGGGGGTGGTCGTCCCTCATCCAGGTGATTGGCTGTTCAGACCAGTTGAGCCACCTGGGACAAGCCGGCTCAGTGGCCACTGACATGGCGGCTCTCTACTGTAGCTTGCTGTCCCTCCGACAGTTGCTGGTGGGGAAGACATGATAGGCTGAGTGGTCTTGGAACTGCTTTGGGTTTGATTGGAATCCGGCGAGTCCCGATTGGTTTTGTTGTCCTCCTCCCTGGGGTCCTTGGTATTGTGGTGCTGCGCAGGCTCCCTGATGGCAAAAATTTTGGTTATTGTTTTTTTGACCGGCTCCGCCACCTGACCCAGGGGGGCCCTGACCTCCACGGCATGCAAATTCTTTCATGAAGTTGCAATGTTTCCAAGTGTGGTTGGATGGACGGCCGGGTTTGCTGTGTTGTTGGCAAGGTCTCTTCAGAGCTTCTTCAAAGCTGACTGGGTGTTGGAAACTTCGTTCCTGCTTCCGATAGTTATTGCCCCCTACTTCTGCCTTTGAGAGCAGACATTTGTGTTGGCTACCAAGTCTGAAGCATTCTGATCGAGTTGACGCTTGGTTTGTTGATTTTGGCTTTGTGATCCTTTGCCATTATTCTTTTTGTTTTGGGCGCCTTTTTCCTCTTCTTGATCGGCATCCTTTGTTTTGTCAGACTCGGCATACTTGATGACCGCGTTCATGAGCTCTGCCATGTTACTGACCGTCCTCTTGAGTCGGCCAAGCTTGTGCACTAGGGTCTCAAACTTGCAGTTTCTTTCCATGACGATCACTGTTGTCTGAGCAGTAATAGTGTATGAGGAATGGACTATATCTGCGACTCATCATGCCTAGCTTAGGGACGACTCTCCTTCCTTCTAGACACAGTGCTCTAAGTTGATGATTGTGGTGGCTCACCGGCAGGTGCCTTGGATAAACTTCTCTCGGAGGTCTGCCCAAGAGGTGATGGAATTCTCTAGGAGATTTTTGAACCATGTACGAGCCGGACCTTCCAACATCATCGTGAAGTAATGGTCACAAACATCTTCGCAGGCTTGCAGCATATCCATGGCGAGGTCGTATCTTTCAATCCAGGTTGTCGGGTCCATGTCAGCTATGTAGTTTGAAATCTTGTGTGGTCCTTTGAAATCTGGGGGCAAGCGTGTGTTCCTCAAAGTCGAAACTAGGCACCGGTTCCCCACGGATCTTCTGAAGAACTCGGTGTTTTGTCCTTGCGGAGGAAGCTGGGCCGCCGGCTCTACATGTTGGTTGGTGTTGGGAGCCGGTAAGTCCATGATTCTCAGTGCCCCCTAAGGGCTCAGATGTACTCTATGGTGGCACTAGCTACCCGAGGCTGCCGGAGACGGCGACTCTGCTTGCTGGCTCACACTTCGATATGGAGTTCCATGCATGTATGGGACCCCTTGTGAGTATTGGCCCTGCTTCGTGATCGCAGTCTTGAGGAAGTCGGTGGCTTCTCGAGCGGCACGATCTGCTGGAGTGTCCCCCTGAATTGGCGCATGGGTGAGAAAGTGATTCGCCGCCATGACATTAGCCATGGGATTATCAAAGTGATGGGGAGGTGTGTGAAAACGATCTTGGAGTGGCGAAGGAGCCGGCTGTTTGGGAGGCGTAAATCCTGGGGGAGTCAATTGGTCAGGGGTGTGGAAGAGCGTTCTTCCTTTGTAACAAAGGGGGAAATGACTCGTCTATCCCTGTGGGCGCGTGTGGGTGAGGCTTAATCGCTGATCCTCTATCAGATCCGACTCTCCTCGGAGGCGTGTGGCTTCCTGAACGAGCCGAGCTTCTCTCTCGGCCATCTGCTCTTTCTCGGCGTTGAGTTCCCTCCGTAAGCTTGCCACCCGTGCCTTGAGTCCGTTGACCCTTGTCCTCCAGGCCTCCTGATTCTTCGTTGTTACTATAATGGACAAGGCCTCATCAAGGGCGGTTAGGGAATCTGTGAGGGCTTCGGCTCCAGTGGGGACTTGTTCTGACGAGCGGGCTGCCGGGTCTCTGTCTACATTAGGAACCGCACCCGCCGTCGACTCCGCGCCTTGATTTTGGGTTGCCTGACTCTCTAGTCCTCCAATGTCGGCCATGAACACCGTGGCACAATATGGAGGCTCAAAGTGTGGGTAATCCGGGTTATATTCTGGCACACCTGTGTCGAGTTTATTGTTCCCCACGGATCGGATGGACCCCTCATCTGAGAAGCTCCCTTCACTTGGATATGAGTCGGCATCAGTCAATTCTTCCGAGGTGTCGTGCATTGGGGACTCGATAGGGCGCTCCGACTCTAGAGTCTCATCAATGAATCCGACGAAAGATCTTTTGAAGCCGGCATGTCGCCGACTTGAAGTTTTGATGGGAACTTCGGGATTGAGCTCTAGCTCAGATCCGTCCGTCTTGCCGATGAAGATGTGGATAGACCCGATCGGGACCCGATATCCAGATTCGACAGAATCGGCTTCGGGGCCCCAATTTGAGTTGTCGATGCAGAGCTTCCCGCGCAAGCTTCTGGTGATACATCCAGCGACGAATGCCTTCATGCCTTGCAGAGATCCCTCCCGAATCTCAACACCTGCAAGCGCATGCCCCACGGTGGGCGCCAACTGTCGTGGGAAAGTCACGGCAGATGTCCTAAGAGTCGAACTTAGCATGGGACCTTTGCTGCGTGGCGATTTCGTGGAGAGAGTCGACATGGACAAGAGACTTGGTGATTTACCCAGGTTTCAGCCCCTATTTGTCTTGAGGTAAAAGCCTACTACTGCTTCTTATTATTATGGGTTCCGACCCTCTAAAGAAGAGTCGGTTAATCGATTACAAGAGAGTCGGTTCGAAACCTTGATCTCAAGGTGATCTAGGTTACGCCGACATGTGTCTAGTCCTATCTTGGATTGATATTGTTCTTGGCCTTGGATCCCATGGACCTCGGCTTATAAAGGAACCGGGTCCTGGGATTGCGCGAGTCCGACTCCAGCACGAGGTGGAGTACTATTCTACTTTACAAATATGCTATGAGCTATACAAGGTAAGTAGAATTCCATCTACAGCTTCGATCTTCTTGCTTGGCGCAGCCGGCCCTGGGCCGGGTCATTCTTGGTGGGACTTCTGTAGATAAGTCGGCCCATAGATCCAATGTCAGGTTATGGGCTTGGTCCATCCCCCCGACACTCCTCGACTTGCCCTTGTTCTGGTAGCCGCCTCGGCGCCCATGTTGGGATCTCCCGCCTCGCTGGCCTTCCTTTCGGCGTCCTTCTTGGCGTACAAGGTTGCCATGTCTTCCTGGAGCTTGACGACGGAGTGGCACTCGGACAAGTCGTGCTTGTCGGTCTTGTGTATCTTTCAATAGGGCGACGGGCTGGTGTCCGCAGCGGCAACCACGATGTCGGTGGAGGGTGGTTGTTGCCTGCTTCAGGTGTTGTTTCCTGCACCTTGATGGACCTCCGGTTGATGCTTTCGAGAAAAACGCCGGGTGGTACAGGCGCCCTGGTCGAACCGATGTTCGCGAGCTCAACATCTGCTGTGTTGTTGTCCCTGGTGATGTAGTTGAGCTCACAACCATCAAAATTTCCTTCGACTTCGTTGTAGATCTTTTGATAGGCCGCCATGTTATCGGCTATTGCGTTGCAGTTTCTCATTGTCTGCTGGACGACGAGATTGGGGTCCCCGTAAATTATGAGGTGAGTGGCTCCGCATGTTTTGGCCATGCACATGCCATGGAGGAGTGCCTCGTATTCTGCTTCGTTGTTGGAGGCGTGACTGAACTTGATCTGGAGGACGTATTTCAGCTTTGTTCCTTTGGGGGAGATGAGTACAACTCCTTCCCCAGCTCCTTGTTGTCTTTTGGATCCATCGAAGAACATTGACCATGAGCTTGATAGGTCTGGGGGCCTGGTGTTTGAATCTCCGTCCACTCAACCAGGAAATCTGGGAGTACTTGGGTTTTGATGGCTGTTGCGTGCTTGAACTGCAGGTCTCGTGGGCTGAGCTCGATGTTCCATTCGACGACTCGCCCGGTTGCTCCAGGGTTGTTGAGTATGTCGGCGAGTGGCGCGCTGCTCACGATTGTGATGGGGTGCTCGTCGAAGTATTGGGACACCTTTCTTGAGGTCATGAAGATGGCCAGTAGTAGCTTCTGATAGTGCGGGTACTGCTGCTGGGATTTGATCAGGAGCGTGCTCAGGTAGTAGATTGGTCTCTGGATGCTCTGGACCTTGCCTTCTTCTGTGCGTTCGACGACGAGCGCTGTGCTTGCTACACTGCTGCGTGCTGCCACGTAGAGGTATAGCTTCTCTCGTTCCTTGGGTACCGCCAGGATTGGTGGGGTCGAGAGTGTCTTTTTCACGTCCGCGAATGCTTGGCAGGCTCCCTCTGTCCACTCGAATATCTCCCCTTTCCTGAGCAGTTGATAGAAAGGCAGTGTGCGTTCTCCTAGCCTGCTGATGAAGCGGCTTAGGGATGCGAGTTTTCCAGTGAGCTGCTGTACTCCTTTGACGTTGGTTGGTTCTTGCATGCGGGTGATGGCTTGGACTTTCTCAGGATTTGCCTCGATTCCGCGGGCAGAGACCATATAGACAAGCAGTTTTCCCGCCGGTACGCCGAATGCGCACTTCTTTGGGTTGAGTTTGATACTGTATTTGTTGAGTGCTGCGAAGGTTTCGCGCAGGTCGTCGAGTAATGTGGCTGCTTTATAGGTCTTGATGACGATGTCGTCCACGTAGACTTGTACGTTTCTTCCGATTTGCTCCTTTAGGCAGGCCTGCATCATTCGTTGGTAAGTGGCGCCTGCGTTTTTCAGCCCGAAGGGCATGGTCCTGTAGCAGAATACTCCATAGGGGGTGATGAACGATGTGTGCTCTTTGTCTTCTTCCTTCATCCTGATCTGGTTGTATCCTGAATAAGCGTCAAGAAAGGAGAGTAGATCGCACCCTGCTGTTGAGTAGATTATCTGATCGATTCTAGGCAGGGGGAAGTGATCCTTCGGGCAATGTTTGTTGACTGGTCCGTAGTCGACACACATGCGCAGCACGGTCATGTCTTTCTTGGGCACCAGCACTGGGTTGGCTATCCAGGTGGCTTTCTTTGTTTCTCGGATAAACTGAGCGTCGAGTAACCGGTTGACTTCCTCCCCGATTGCTCTGCGCTTGGGCTCCGAGAATCGTCTCAGCGCTTGCTTCACTGGCCTCGTGTTTGGCTTGATGCGTAGGGCGTGTTCCGCGAATTCGCGTGGTATCCCAGGCATGTCGGCTGGGCACCAGGCGAATATTTCCCACTCGTCTCGAAGGAAAGTGACGAGATCTGCCGCCTGCTCCTCTGGTAGGTGGGCGTACACGCGGACTGTTTTGTCCGGGTCCGTCAGGTGCACTTGGTGAGTGACTGTGTCGCTGTCGATGCTGAAGTCGCGTCCGTACTCCCTGGATTCGCTTCGGTTCACCAATGGGAAGGTACTCTTGTCCGTCATCATGGCTATTTTTCTGAGTTCTTGTTTGGCTCCGAATGTGTCGGAGATTCTGTGGAAGTCACGGTCACATTGATCTGATTTTATGAAGCTTCCGTTGATCGTGAGGACTCCTGATGATCCTGGCATCTTGATCTTGAGGTAGGCGTAGTGTGGGACCTCCATGAATTGCGTGAGTGCTGGCCGTCCCAGTATGGCGTGATACTGCGATTGCCAGTCGAGTACCTCGAACTCATGGACGTGCTTTGCGAAGTTACGTCGGTTGCCAAAGACGACTTCGAGTTCGATGACTCCGAGGGATATGGCTGCTTCTCCTGGGACTACCCGTGCAACTCGGTGCTTGATTTTTTCCATACTGATCGTGGGATCAGCATCTTTTGAAGGGTGCTCGCGAAGATGATGTTCATGCTGCTGCCTCCGTCCATGAAGACCCGATCCATGTCGTATCCTCCGATTTGTGCATCGAGCACTAGGGGCGCATGCCCCGGTCTTGGGACTGCGGGTGGATGGTCGTCCTGTGAGAATGTGATGCTGGTCTCCGTGCCATGTAATTGGTAGATTTCGACTATGTCTATGCTCTCAGCTGCTCTGGCCTGCAGGGTTTGGGCGTCGCGTTGTGCTTGCGGTGCCCTTCCTTCTTGGATCATGAGCACCTATGCTTGCGACGGGCTATGACGTCCTTCCGGGTTTGAGGTCGGCGATTGCTCGGGTCGTTGCTTGTGTCTGTCTTCTTTCTGCTTCTCCTTCTTGAGGTCGTCGGCTAGCTCGTTGAACAGGCGGCAGTCTCTCAAAGTGTGGCCTGACCTGATGCGTCCCCAGTCATCCTCGAAGCTGTGGATCGTGCAGGGTCCTGCTAGCTGCTCTCTAGCCGTGAGTTTGCTAGATCCGGCGTGCCTCTTCCTTCTTGAGATTCTGAAGATCTGCTCATGATCCTCCGGGTGTTCGTGGAAGCGAGGATCGGTTTTGATTCCTCAACTCATGTCTTGGTTCTTGATGAGTTTGGCGAATTCATCCGGCCTTCGATCTGGGTCGTAGTACTCGCCGACAGGTGTCTCGGAGTCGCTGTCTTGGTTGGCGGCGAATGCTCGTGCAAGGGCGTGTCGTCGAGTGGTCGTCGGTTGCGCGACTGCGTGATGTGGCTCGTTCATTGGGGCCCCGCCGTAGTTATCCCATGCGCGCCTTTTGGGTCGTCGATTCCTTCTGCCTTGGCGGCGGTTCTGCTGATCGCTGGATTCGATCTTGTAGTCATCGTCTTGATATGCGGCGGGTGCCCGGGAGGTGGTGGGTTGTCGGAAGATTTGCGAGTCCTCCGCTGCGCGTCGCAGTTCGTCGAGTGGGATTCCTTCGTAGAGGCCCCTCGCCGTTCCTCTGGGTCGTCGACTCCTTCGGTGCTGGCGCTGTACTTGGCCGTTACCGTAGTATCGGTCTTGGCATGACTGTAGCTCGAGTAGTCTTGATGGGGTGGAGGAGATGTCCGCCGTGATCTTGAATCCTTCGAGTGGGCTAGGTCTGGTTCTTGCCCTTGAGTTGTGGCTTGCTGAAGACGGGACCGCCGAGATCGTGATCCCAACCTGCGTAGTTCCCATAGACGGCGCCAATTGACGGGGATCAACCCCGGCAAATCCCATGGTCAGGGACCCCGGGTTAGTCATGAGAGGCACAGGTTGGACGATAGCTCGTCGGCAAACAGGAAGGCTCGCTCCTGCTCGATATTATTGATTGGGGAGATGCGATTACAGTGGAGGCCAAGGCTGGAGCGCTCAAGGCTAGGGTTACAGGTTAGATTGGATGTCTTTGGCGTCGCCCCTCCTAGCCCTTATATACCGGGCTAGGTCTCGGGGATTTTATCTACGTGTACAGGTAAACTTTCCTAACCCTAGCTTGCTCCGTACGGCAGGTCTTCGCACCATCCTTGTGAGTCGAGGACTCCTACGTCGGTGCCAACTAGTGGGCCGAGGCCGTATCTTCATGGGCCTTCTGCCTTCATGGACACCAGGTAGGCTCATCCGTAGGAGTCGTGGGGTCACCCCCTCGTCAGTAGCCCCCGAGTGCCTGGGGGACTCGAAGAGTCGCGCAGGGACTCGAGTACATTCATTTGTCGTTTCATTGATATGCACGGTTCATCCGTGGGTCGCTGGCAGTCTGGTGGCCATGAAAAAAACCTGTTTCGAGGGATGCTAAGCTGAAAGGGCCCAAGGAGTCGACGGGTCGAGCCTTGGTGAATTGCACTAGGGCAAATACCACAGTAGCCCAATCAAACCCACGTCCCTCGACGTGAGCTTGGAACACTTGTGTCGAGAAAAAGTCCGTCCGCTTCAGGTCTTACGGTGTTCATTTGCCGCCAGTAATGTGTGTAGCCTAAGGCGCGTCTGCCCGGCTTTTCTATCAAGCTCTGCGCATGGGAAAGGTTGGGAGTGAAATCGCTCTTCGGCAAGTCCCAGCCCGGCCGTACTTCGCAGCGGGGTCTTACCTACACGCTAATCTTGCGTGGCATCTGGGCACAGTGTATCGTGTTCCAGGAATGTGTGTTTTTGAGGCGCGGAGCCTTATAACATTGCACCCGCTTGGAACAAAACATCAAGCGAGCTGTTCACTCATTCACCCGAGGAGCTTTGTTTTCGAGTGCTCAATCGGGGGGTTTTTCGCGAGTATTCACTCGAACGCCGTTTCGGCTCTTCAGGTGAGGGAGCACCCGAGAGTCTTAGCGCCGTGTGGTCTTGGCAAATGTTTGTTTGTCTTACGTCGGGTTGAGGGAGCACCCGAGACTTTCATAAGTGCGAGTGTTCACTCGAGCACGTGGCTGACCTTTGGGTGAGGGAGCACCCGGGACTCTTATGATGTACGCTCCCGATGGGAGTAAGATGTTTTTCTTCCTTGGGGAAAATATCTGAGAGATGGAATCTCAGGGTTTTGATGTCTGTTTGGTTTTCTTCGCCGCTTGTCAGGGGTAGCGATGCATCTGCCAGTGAACCGTCACGTCTTCAGGACCGGTCATAATAATGGCCGTTGTGGCGTGCGCCAGGCGCCGGTTGAGTTTCCCATACGCGCGTTGGAAACGCGCGCGAATTGACGCGTCTTGTGATGAGGACATCCCTACTAATGTTACACCCATATCCTCACCAACTACACATATTGGACCAGTTACTAGAGCTCGTGCACGTCAACTAAATTATTAGGTACTTTCGTTTCTTGCGAATCCTTCTATTGTTCATGAACATATGATGCTGCCTAAATTAGATACTTTTGTTTTGCTTATGAATGAAGGACCTAGCATGGACAAGAAGGATGGTCATTGGAGCGGGATCAAGCATGGAGAAGAAGGTGCGCGCGCGGGAAAGGACAGCGGAGCTTCCAGTGGTGATTATCGCACTTTGAAGCCACCATAAGGCGCGCATGAAGTCTTGGACGAAATACGCGAGATGCCACTTCATTATTTTCGTCCAAGGGCAATTATAGGTGCTGCGTCACCTTAATATTGGGCTGGGCCCATGTAATTTCGAAATACCACCTTATAGGCTGTTTTTAGAGTCCGTATGTGTGGGGAAACCGAGTTAGGGTTGTTTTCGGACCCCACCTCCAAGGGGTCACGAAAATCCCCTCTGTTCCCCCATATATACAGCCTTTAGGGCGTCGTTTAGACTTGGGTTTTAATTAGATTTAAGTTAGCCATAGCCGCAACTTCGAGTTCTTCGTTTGTGTCGTCCGACCAGGCCAAGACCGCATTGGAACCCCAACTTCTGTTAATCTTTCATCTTATATTCGCAATATCCAGATTGCAATTCTTAGTTCTTGCTTGTTCTTCGATTGCTTGCAGGAATTGACCTTCGTGGTCAGGTTGATCGTGCACCCGCGGGATCAATAACCTCTCGGAGTTGGTTTAGCGATTGCTAAGGCGCAACGTCTTCGCACGTTCGTAGTCGGGTCGTGAAAGTCTACTCCACCAAAAATCGATCTCCACCATCTCATCGAAACATCGGGACACCTTCGCCTCTATCATCTTGCGTACAGTGCGTCCCGTGGGAAAGCATATTTGTCTTGGATTCCGAGACGGTTGGGACGTTTGGTCTTTGAATTAATTGTTGTTGTCGTCTTGGCTTCTCTGTGCTTTGAGGATTATTGTTCTATAAATAGGCCTTTCTCTTCCACGCCTCTATCCAACTCGCTGCTTTGGCTCTTCCTTCATCTCTTCTTCTGTTCATGGTTCCCAGGCGAGGTGTTGGCCGTGGCCGTGTTCGTCGTAGCTGTGGTGGACGCGCACCATGCTCCTGCCGCGGTGGTCACCATGGTGCGGCGCCAGTGCCTTCCTCCTCTCCCTTGGAGGAGGGATTCTGGCGCTATGATTTTATTTTACGTGTTCATTGCCAAAGTGCCAATCACATCCTTCTTCCCTCTGCTTTTTCTGCCATTGTCTCTGAACGTGGCTTGGATGGCTTGCTTTTGCACCTTCAAGGGAGCTGTCGGTCTCCTTCTTATGTTGACGTGGAGGTTGATAGCTCTCGCTTGATTTTTCTTGGCTCTGGTTGGAGTTTGTTTGCTCGGCGGTTGAATTTGCGAGATGGCGATATGCTCAGCTGCCGCTTTGACGGTGAGAGCACTGTCATTGTCCGCGCATTCGATCCGAGTGGCAATAGTATGGATCCGCATGGGCAGGAGTCGAGCAGCGACAACTTCATAAGGTCAAGGAGTCCTTCGCCTGCGTCTTCAACTGCTTCTTCTTCCGGGGACTCTTCTGGTGGTGGTGGTGAGCCGTCTTCAACTGCTTCCTCCTCCGCCTCTGAAGAAGACCTCGATGTCAAGCCACCAGTTAAACGAGCGTGGAAGGCGACCTTGTAGAACTGGAGGCAACAACGTCATCTTCGCCGACAGCTTGGACGGAGCTGGAGAAGAAGCTAGAGGAGCAGGAGAAGAAGCTGGTGGAGCAGCGTCCCCAATGGCTCCGCAAATAAGTCGAGCTTCACCTTTTCTTATGTCATTGACATCATGAGCCTGCTGCTTCCACTCCTACTTTGTTTGTGGTGATGCTCTTGTACTAGAGTCGATTACCCCTCATGGGCACACATGTAGAAGTCATAATTCCTTGGGTGATTTCCTCTTGTAACAGGAGCTGCCTTCAATCCAAATGTAGTTGAGTCCTTTTTGTACTGAAGATGATATCTATGATGTAAACTGTACTTTATCATTTGTAATGGAATTTATATTTGGGCCTTTATGCCACCGAAAACTGTGTCTTGACCATCAGGAGCTGTCTTCGAATCCTTTTGGAACTGAGAGTTATGTTCGAGTCTTTTGCGGCTGAGAACTGTCTTCGAGTCCATCCGATACTTGGTACTGTGGGTTCTATCGGGTGCACGACAGCGCTCCCGATGAGAGTAGCCCCCGAGGCTACGCTTGAGTCAAAGGGTCAGGAGTAGGCTAAAATTTGTGTCATTTGTTGTCTTTTATCGGGTGCGCGGCAGCGCTCCCGATGGGAGTAGCCCCCGAGTCTTTAGGTGATCATTGGCGATCAGGTGAAGACTAAATGAGCTTGTGCTTCCTCCAAAGTTTCTTCCAAAGTGCTTGGATGTCATTGGAGCGTTGATGGTCGTCTCTCGGGTGGGGTTTGTACTCAAGACCCCGAGTGCTTCATAAAGAAGATCGCGTAGGCGATAGTTTTGCTCGGGGGGATTTTATTCTTAAGCCCCCGAGTGCTTCGATTAAGATCGCGTAGGAGATAGAGTTGCTCGGGAGGGAGTTTCCTATTCAGCCCCCGAGTGATTAAGATCGCTGATGAGGACATCCCTACTAATGTTACACCCATATCCTCACCAACTACACATATTGGACCAGTTACTAGAGCTCGTGCACGTCAACTAAATTATCAGGTACTTTCGTTTCTTGCGAATCCTTCTATTGTTCATGAACATATGATACTGCCTAAATTAGATACTTTTGTTTTGCTTATGAATGAAGGACCTAGCATGGACAAGAAGGATGGTCATTGGACCGGGATCAAGCATGGAGAAGAAGGTGCGCGCGCGGGAAAGGACAGCGGAGCTTCCCGTGGTGATTATCGCACTTTGAAGCCACCATAAGGCGCGCATGAAGTCTTGGACGAAATACGCGAGATGCCACTTCATTATTTTCGTCCAAGGGCAATTATAGGTGATGCGTCACCTTAATATTGGGCTGGGCCCATGTAATTTCGAAATACCACCTTATAGGCTGTTTTTAGAGTCCGTATGTGTGGGGAAACCGAGTTAGGGTTGTTTTCGGACCCCACCTCCAAGGGGTCACGAAAATCCCCTCTGTTCCCCCATATATACAGCCCTTAGGGCGTCGTTTAGACTTGGGTTTTAATTAGATTTAAGTTAGCCATAGCCGCAACTTCGAGCTCTTCGTTTGTGTCATCCGACCAGGCCAAGACCTCATTGGAACCCCAACTTTCGTAATCTTTCATCTTATATTCGCAATATCCAGATTGCAATTCTTAGTTCTTGCTTGTTCTTCGATTGCTTGCAGGAATTAGACCTTCGTGGTCAGGTTGATCGTGCATCCGCGGGATCAATAACCTCTCGGAGTTGGTTTAGCGATCGCTAAGGCGCAACGTCTTCGCACGTTCGTAGTCGGGTCGTGAAAGTCTACTCCACCATAATCGATCTCCACCATCTCATCGAAACATCGGGACACCTTCGCCTCTATCAATCGCGTAGGCGATAGAGTTGCTCGGGGGGGAGTTTCCTCTTCAGCCCCCGAGTGATTAAGATCGCATAGGCGATAGAGTTGCTCGGGGGGGAGTTTCCTCTTCAGCCCCCGAGTGATTAAGATCGCGTAGGCGATAGAGTTGCTTGGGGGGAGTTTCCTCTTCAGCCCCCGAGTGCGTCGATTAAGATCGCGTAGGCGATAGAGTTGCTTGGGGGGGAATTTCCTCTTCAGCCCCCGAGTGCTTTGATATGGCAGTATTTGGGCAACATTTATTTTATTGCGATCAAGCGATTTACATGAGTTGCCAGTCATGTCCGACCGATAGGGGTTATGGGTAGAACAGTCGCAAGTTTGCTACGTTCCATGTGTTGCCCACGTCCTCGTCTGTGTTTGGGTTCTTCAGCCTGTAGGCGCCGCTTCCGATGACTTCTGAGATTATGAATGGTCCTTCCCATTGGGGGTCAAGTTTGTGGACCTTCTCTTGTTTTAGTCGTAGGACTAGGTCACCTTTGTTGAAGGTTCTAGTGCGCAGTCGACTGCTTTGGTAGGTACGTAGTTTGTCTTGGTACCCTTCTGATTTTCTCAGGGCTGTGTCTCTTGCTTCGTCAGCCGTATTATTATCGTCTTGTAGTGCTTCTTCTGCTTCTTCTTCCTCGTATCCGGTGACCCGGGGTGCTCCGAACTTGAGGTCATGTGGTAGGACTGCCTCTTCCTCGTACACCATGAAGAAGGGTGTGTATTGGGTCGCAGTGTTTGGTGTGGTTCGTAAGCTCCATAGGACCGCGGGGTGTTCTTCTACCCAGTTGCCAGCGGCTTGCTCGAGTGGTGCGAGGAGCCGTTTCTTGATTCCCCCACAGACAAGGCCGTTTGCTTTTTCCACCTGGCCGTTGGACTGTGGGTGCGCGACTGATGCATAATTGATTTTGATGCCCAGTTCTTCGCAGAAGTTCTGAAATTCTGCGGCCGTGAAGTTCGTGCCGTTGTCCGTGATGATGTTGTGTGGCACTCCGAATCTGAAGATGATCGACTTGATGAAGTTGACAGCCATGAGAGCTGTAGAGCTGGTGATGGGCACTACTTCGATCCATTTGGTGAACTTGTCGACTGCGACGAGCAGGAGTTTCCTTCCGCCCTTTGATGATTTCTTTAGTGGGCCCACCATGTCGAGTCCCCAGGTGGCGAACGGCCAGGATAGTGGTATGGTCTTGAGTTTTATGCGGGAGCGTGTGGCCTGTTGGCGAATTTTTGACAGGCGACGCAACGTCGCACCATTTCCTCTGCGTTTTTCATGGCTGTGCGCCAGTAGAACCCAGCTCGGAATGCTTTGGACACGAGCACTCGACTGCTCGCGTGGTGCCCGAAGGTGCCTTCGTGGATTTTGAGTAATAGGGCTTTGCCGTCCTCTTCGTCGATGCACCTTTGGAGTATCTGGGTGATGCTGCGCTTATATAGTTGTCTGTTGATCACCGTGAATGCCTTGGATCGTCGGCTGATGCGTCGTGCTTCGGCCACGTCTTGTGGTAGCGTGCCTTCGATTAGGAATCGGAGGAACGGTTTCGTCCAGACAGGTCCTTCGAACTCTGTCGGGGCTGTGCTGTCGGATGTGCTGGTACTTGTGCCTTCTGATAGGGTTGTTGCTGCCACCTGCGCTGTTTCTGTTGCGTCCTCGCCGTCCACAACTGCTTCAGGTGTTGTTGCCTGCACCTTGATGGACCTCCGGTTGATGCTTTCGAGAAAAACACCGGGTGGTACAGGCGCCCTGGTCGAACCGATGTTCGCGAGCTCGTCAGCTTCTGTGTTGTTGTCCCTGCTGATGTAGTTGAGCTCACAACCGTCGAAATTTCCTTCGAGTTCGTTGTAGAGCTTTTGATAGGCCGCTATGTTGTCGGCTATTGCGTTGCAGTTTCTCATTGTCTGCTGGACGACGAGATTGGAGTCCCCGTAAATTATGAGGCGAGTGGCTCCGCATGTTTTGGCCATGCGCATGCCATGGAGGAGTGCCTCGTATTCTGCTTCGTTGTTGGAGGCGTGACTGAACTTGATCTGGAGGACGTATTTCAGCTTTGTTCCTTTGGGGGAGATGAGTACAACTCCTGACCCAACTCCTTGTTGTCTTTTGGATCCATCGAAGAACATTGACCATGAGCTTGATAGGTCTGGGGGCCTGGTGTTTGAACCTCCCTCCACTCAACCAGGAAATCTGGGAGTACTTGGGCTTTGATGGCTGTTCGGTGCTTGAACTGCAGGTCTCGTGGGCTGAGCTCGATGTTCCACTCGGCGACTCGGCCGGTTGCTCCAGGGTTGTTGAGTATGTCGGCGAGTGGAGCGCTGCTCACGATTGTGATGGGGTTCTCGTCAAAGTATTGGGACACCTTTCTTGAGGTCATGACGATGGACAGTAGTAGCTTCTGATAGTGCGGGTACCGCTGCTGGGATTTGGTCAGGAGCATGCTGAGGTAGTAGATTGGTCTCTGGATGCTCTGGACCTTGCCTTCTTCTCTGCGTTCGACGACGAGTGCTGTGCTTCCTACACTGCTTCGTGCTGCCACGTAGAGGTATAGTTTCTCTTGTTCCTTGGGTACCGCCAGGATTGGTGGGGTCGAGAGTGTCTTTTTCAGGTCCGCGAATGCTTGGCGGGCTTCCTCTGTCCACTCGAATTTCTCCCCTTTCCTGAGCAGTTGATAGAAAGGCAGTGTGCGTTCTCCTAGCCTGCTGATGAAGCGGCTTAGGACTGCGAGTTTTCCAATGAGCTGCTATACTCCTTTAACGTCGGTTGGTTCTTGCATGCGGTGATGGCTTGGACTTTCTCGGGATTTTCCTCGATTCCGCGGGCAGAGACCATATAGCCAAGCAGTTTTCCCGCCGGTACGCCGAATGCGTACTTCTTTGGGTTGAGTTTGATTCTGTATTTGTTGAGCCCCGCGAAGGTTTTGCGCAGGTCGTCGAGTAATGTGGCTGCTTTGTAGGTCTTGATGACGATGTCGTCCACGTAGACTTGTACGTTTCTTCCGATTTGCTCCTTGAGGCAGGCCTGCATCATTCGTTGGTAAGTGGCGCCTGCGTTTTTGAGCCCGAAGGGCATGGTCCTGTAGCAGAATACTCCATAGGGGGTGATGAACGATGTGTGCTCTTCGTCTTCTTCCTTCATCCTGATCTGGTTGTATCCTGAATAAGCGCCAAGAAGGAGAGTAGATCGCACCCTGCTTTTGAGTCGATTATCTGATCGATTTTAGGCAGGGGGAAGTGATCCTTCGGGCAATGTTTGTTGACTGGTCCGTAGTCGACACACATGCGCAGCACGGTCATGTCTTTCTTGGGCCCCAGCACTGGGTTGGCTATCCAGGTGGCTTTCTTCGTTTCTCGGATGAACTGAGCGTCGAGTAACCGGTTGACTTCCTCCCCGATTGCTCTGCGCTTGGGCTCCGAGAATCGTCTCGGCGCTTGCTTCACTGGCCTCGTGTTTGGCTTGATGCGTAGGGCGTGTTCCGCGAATTCGCGTGGTATCCCAGGCATGTCGGCTGGGCACCAGGCGAATATTTCCCACTCGTATCGAAGGAAAGTGACGAGAGCCGCCGCCTGCTCCTCTGGTAGGTGGGCGTACACGCGGACTGTTGTGTCCGGATCCGTCGGGTGCACTTGGTGAGTGACTGTGTCGCTGTCGATGCTGAAGTCGCGTCCGTACTCCCTGGATTCGCTTCGGTTCACCAATGGGAAGGTACTCTTGTCCGTCATCATGGCTATTTCTCTGAGTTCTTGTTTGGCTCCGAATGTGTCGGGGATTCTGTGGAAGTCACGGTCACATTGATCTGATTTTATGAAGTTTCCGTTGATCGTGAGGACTCCTGATGATCCTGGCATCTTGAGCTTGAGGTAGGCGTAGTGTGGGACCGCCATGAATTGCGCGAGTGCTGGCCGTCCCAGTATGGCGTGATACTGCGATTTCCAGTCGAGTACCTCTGACTCGAGGACGTGCTTTGCGAAGTTACGTCGGTTGCCAAAGACGACTTCGAGTTCGATGACTCCGAGGGATGTGGCTGCTTCTCCTGGGACTACCCCGTGCAACTCGGCGCTTGATTTTTTCCATACTGATCGTGGGATCAACATCTTTTGCAGGGTGCTGGCGAAGATGATGTTCATGCTGCTGCCTCCGTCCATGAAGACCCGATCCATGTCGTATCCCCCGATTTGTGCATCGAGCACTAGGGGCGCATGCCCCGGTCTTGGGAATGCGGGTGGATGGTCGTCCTGTGAGAACGTGATGCTGTTCTCCGTGCCATGTAATTGGTAGACTTCGACTATGTTTATGCTCTCATCTGCTCTGGCCTGCAGGGTTTGGGCGTCGCGTTGTGCTTGCGGTACCCTTCCTTCTTGGATCATGAGAACCTGTGCTTGCGACGGGCTATGACGTCCTTCCGGGTTTGAGGTCGGCGATTGCTCGGGTTGTTGCTTGCGTCTGTCTTCTTTCTGCTTCTCCTTCTTGAGGTCGTCGGCTAGCTCGTTGAACAGGCGGCAGTCTCTCAAAGTGTGGCCTGACCTGACGCGTCCCCAGTCATCCTCGAAGCTGTGGATCGTGCAGGGTCTTGCTAGCTGCTCTCTAGCCGTGAGTTTGCTAGATCCAGCGTGCCTCTTCCTTCTTGAGATTCTGAAGATCTGCTTGTGATCCTCCGGGTGTTCGTGGAAGCGAGAATCGGTTTCGATTCCTCGACTCATGTCTTGGTTCTTGATGAGGTTGGCGAATTCATCCGACCTTCGATCTGGGTCGTAGTACTCGCCTACAGGTGTCTCGGAGTCGCTGTCTTGGTTGGCGGCGAATGCTCGTGCGACGGCGTGTCGTCGAGTGGTCGTCGGTTGCGCAACTGCGTGATGTGGCTCGTTCATTGGGGCCCTGCCGTAGTTATCCCATGCGCGCCTTTTGGGTCGTCGATTCCTTCTGCTTTGGCGGCGGTTCGGCTGATCCCTGGATTCGATCTTGTAGTCATTGTATTGATATGCGGCGGGTGCCCGGGCGGTGGTGGGTTGTCGGAAGATTTGCGAGTCCTCCGATGCGCGTCGCAGTTCGTCGAGTGAGATTCCTTCGTAGAGGCCCCTCACCGTTCCTCTGGGTCGTCGACTCCTTCGGCGCTGGCGCTGTACTTGGCCGTTACCGTTGTATCGGTCTTGGCATGACTGTAGCTCGAGTGATCTTGATGGGGTGGCGGAGATGTCCGCCGTGATCTTGAATCCTTCGAGTGAGCTAGGTCTGGTTCTTGCCCTTGAGTTGTGGCTTGCTGAAGACGGGACCGCCGAGATCGTGATCCCAACCTGCGTAGTTCCCACAGACGGCGCCAATTGACGGGGATCAACCCCGGCAAATCCCATGGCCAGGGACCCTGGGTTAGTCATGAGAGGCACAGGTTGGACGATAGCTTGTCGGCAAACAGGAAGGCTCGCTCCTGCTCGATACTATTGATTGGGGAGATGCGATTACAGTGTTGGCCAAGGCTAGAGCGCTCAAGGCTAGGGTTACATGTGAGATTGGATGTCTTTGGCGTCGCCCCTCCTAGCCCTTATATACCGGGCTAGGTCTCGGGGATTTTATCTACGTGTACAGGTAAACTTTCCTAACCCTAGCTTGCTCCGTACGGCAGGTCTTCGCACCTTCCTTGTGAGTCGAGGACTCCTACGTCGGTGCCAACTAGTGGGCCGAGGCCGTATCTTCATGGGCCTTCTGCCTTCATGGACACCAGGTAGGCTCATCCGTAGGAGTCGTGGGGTCACCCCCTCGTCAGTAGCCCCGTTTCCCTTTGTGGTGAACACGGCTTGGTGCGCGCGCTTGCGGGCCCCGAGCTCTCTGGAATGCTGGTTCTTTCCGGAAGAAGCTCGGGTTGCAGGGCGCCTCCCGGCATCTCAATTAACGGTTTGGACTGCCTCTTCAACGCGGGAGACCTTGTCAGCCAGCTCGAACAGAGCGGTGATAGTCTTGATGGACCGGGTGCTCATCTTCTGGAGCATGCGTGGGTTATTGGCATTGGCGTGGAAGGTGGCGATGATCACGGCCTCATGCGCGTCGGGATGTAGTGCTGCATCTGGGTGAACCTCTGGACGAACTTCCGGAGGGGATCACCGTCCTTTTGCACTACTCGGCGCAAGTCACTGATGGTTTTCGAGGGTTGGACACCCCCAAAACAAGCGCGAACGAACTTTTCGTATTGCTCGTCCCACGAGATGATGGAGTTGGCCGGCAGGTGCATCATCCATCTGCGGACTGTCGTATCCCCAGTGATGTACATGCAGATGAACTCGCGAGGGTCGGTCTTTCCATCGTACGGAAGTGGAACATATATACGGAACCTCTTGGACCACTTGACGCTGCAGAGATCTTGGGTGAAGGCTACGCGCACGATGCTGTAGTCGCTTTCACCAGCAAGAATTCCTTCCCGGACAGCATCGAAAGGAGGAACTCGGGAGTCGGAACACCGGAAAGCATCCTTCTGCCTAACGATGGTGGTACGAGCGTCTTTGTGGCGGCGATCCTCTAGGCGACTACGCTGGTCTAGAGACCCGCGGTGCACGGAAGATGCCACAGAAGCTGCACCAGGAGATCCGGCCCTTCGACGAGTGGTCTAGCGGACAATGGGGTCACGACAGCGCTCATCTCGGGGGTGGTCTGGTCGAGGCTCATGTTGAGGGGAGTGCACAGTGCGCTCCTACCCTCGGGCGGAAGCATTGGGGAGCATGGTCGGCCCCATGCGTTGCCGAGATGGCGCGGGAGCACGGCTATCGAGCTCCTGTTGCTTATGCAGGGCCCACACGGAGACATGGGCGATTGTAAGCCTCCAGGTCTCCAGTCGATCCCCGGAAGAGAGAAACTGACTGAGAGCCCTAACTTGTGCCAACACCTCCGCGGGGGTACGCAACCCGTCAGGAGTGGGTCTGCGCGGAGTCCCGCCGCTCCGTTCAGAGGCTCGGCCCCGACTCAGCTCCGGTAACGCACCTCCTGGGCATGCGGGGGAGCGACGAGAGGGTCCTGCACCATTGGGCAAGGGATGGCTGCCGTGAAGCACTGCTTCTTCGGGTTCGTCAGGCGGGTCGTGCGCTCCTCGGAGGGAGTCTGGGCGCGGCGCATAGACGGGTCTTCTGGAGGCGGTGGGGATGCCGCGGGGCCGCCTGCTCCGCATTCCTCACCATTGCGCTCCGGGGGCGGAAGGCCACAAGCGGGTCGTTCTCCCTCTGAGGCAGTTTCGGCTCCTCTACGTCCGCGAGGCGAATGATTGCTCCGCGCCTGGCGTCGGGAGAGCCCCTCCAAGGCGGAGAGTCCTCCGTCAATGTCGTGCTGAGGACAAGCCCACGTGTGTCGAGGGGTCGACATTACGAGATGATCTTGGTGACGAAGATCCTCAGATGACGTGCGTGCAACGCCCTCCTTCTAGCGCCAGATGTCGGGGGTCGGATCCCCCGGGGGTGATATGATTCCGAGACGCGCACGCGAAACACAATGAGGATTACTGATGCTGGGACACGTTGGGATTCACCCAGGTTTGGGCCGTCCGGAGACTAAAAGCCCTACTCCTGCTTGTCTGGATTGATATTGTGAATGCTACAAGGAGGTGGAGCTCTTTCGAGATGGATACGAGCTCCGGATGATACTGGGGTGTTGCCGGTGGTCGATGCCTTTTTCAGTAGCTTGGGCCTCCCTTTTATAGCTCAAGGGGGTCACAACAAATGGCCATGGCGGTGTCGTTCTTATAGTGCCAGAGGTGACAGGTGTCACCGGGACGTTGCTTCCGGGAAGAGTGCGTGGCGAGGAGGCGCCACTCCTCCTGAGTTGGCGCACAGGGCCTCGGCACGTACGAGGAATAGAACTGGGCCTAAGGCACCATTGTCTCCCTGTCTTCCAGACCAGGGGCGGCACATTGGGTTATCTTTTGGAATGTTTTGCATGTGGTGGGACCTCCTTGTCCCCTCGGCACCGCATAAGGGAGAGGGCGGCAGAGCTTCTTCCGGTTTTCTGCTGTGCAGAACTCCTTTCCGACAACACTTTTCTTGTACCAGGAGGCAACTTCTCATGGTGATCTGTTGAAGGTTTCCGGGATGGGAGAGCGAACTCATGTTTCCTGACATTGGTTCCTCTCCCATGACCTTCAGTAATCATTGGTTCCTCTCCCATGGCCTTCAGTAATCATGTTACTGATTGTGTATGTGTCTTCTGCTCTCTGTCTGACCCCTTCCCGTCTCTCTTTCTGACCAGGATGACAACATGGTAGAGGAAGGCGTGCTGAGCTGTGCAGCTACTTGGGAGGGATGCCATGGACCTCCCTCCACTTCTTCTGATCTTGCTGGAAAGGACGCTGGCAACTTGCTGCATCGACATCAAGTAGGGCAGCAGCCATGTAATCTCCTTCTTTCTCCCCAACATTGCTAGGTTGGTAACTATGGCTACGTAATGCTCATGCCACGTCATTGTTGTGTTCATTTTAAACACCATGACTGGAATGCTAGTCTTCTTGTTTTGAAATATAGTTTACTGAACCTGTTACATTAAAACAGTTTACTGAATTATACTAAAAAATCTTGTCACTCCTACTCCGCCGTGGTCTCTCCGACTCAATGCACTTTAGCTTTTTCTCCTGACATTTTGTTTCTGGCTAGCTCCCAATAATTATTCCAGTCCAAACATGCTCTAAGTTTGTAGTTTGGGTCAGCAGTGCACATGCATTATGTCTGTCATAGTTAATATCTGGACTTGATTTTTTGCTCTGAATAATAATGATGTATGTTCAAAATACTATTCTCTCACATGCATTATATCTTTCATAGTCCAGCCATGAGATTGACTGGTCTAATAAGTAGAACACCACCAGGTTAATTTTAAAAGTGGACATGCTTGATGGTGTGACCATCCATGTAACACCCCAAAAATCGGGTTATCAACTTTTGTGCTATTATTCCTTCCTAGCTTTTTTTCCCGATCTTCTTCCCCCGGAGTCTGGTTGATAACCAGAAGAATCCAGACAATCCTTGACCTTGCAACCCTTTCCCCTTCCGTTTGGCAAGGCAAGATCCCTCCCCTAGACCCACGAGCCCTGGATATGCAAGAATATTGCCAAGTTAGGTGCAATATTCTTCATACCATCTTAATTCCATTTGTCGCCGGTTAATGGAATTTAATCCCGGAAAATACCTAGACATCTCTAAAGGTTATGGAAACTTGTGTAGATGATCTTGGTTATCCTCTTGACCTCTCCCAAATATATTGGCTATAGTTGGATAAAGGAAATTGACATTTCCTTTATAAAGTCAATAATCCCATTTTAACAATTTCCAAAGGAGCTACTATTTTGGTCGCTCCATGGGTTCTCAAATGAATTGTGGAGCTCCTACTAACCAACCCATGGACATGTCAATCAAAACATGGGGTTCCATAGTTCAAAGGTTGAGCACATCTTCCATTTCCAAATTCAGGGCAGAATAGCACTTTACAAAGGAAATGTTATTTATGTTTGCCCATTGCCTCCCAAACTTTTTGTGCCATCTCCCCTGCCCATGTCATGGTGTTGTGCCAAATTTTAGCTATAATGGCAAAGCCATTAATTCACACAAAATTCCCAAAGTTTCTGTCCAGTAGACAACTTTGTGAAGGAAGTGCAAGCTAGCCTTGCCCATTTGAGCTGAAATTTTGTGCACAAGCTTACCCTAGTAGATGATTAATCTCAGCCAAATTTCAAGACAAAGGGACCATTGTGCTAGCCACACCACAGCGAAATTTTTGTGCTGCATCCTCATCCCCATTGTCCCCTTCCTCGCGTCCTAGCGTGTCTTTCGTGATCCTCACTCCAAGCTTGATCTCCTAGAGTCTTCCCCCTCGTCCCCTAGCTCCTGGCCGGCGTGCCCACATGAGGTTCGCCATGGACTGGCCGCCGCGTGGCCATGGCCTAGAGCCTTCGAGCTCCATTTCCAGAGCTCCCCCGTGGCTATTTAAGCGTTCCTCGAGCACTCCCGCAGCAGCGCAACACCACCCCAGCTCCCCCTCCCTCGAATTCCTGGTCGCCCCCGCCTTTTCCTTGCCATAACCGAGACCTCCACAGCCATGGGAACCATCGTCCATGCCTCTCCATGGACTCGGCCCTGGAACCTCCCCTGCTCCCCGAGTCCGACGCCGGACCCGTCCCTCCTTGGCGTCGGGCCCCACCTCCGCCAGCTCGCCGTCGGCCGAGCCATCCACGACCGCCTCGCCCCGTCTGTGAGGCCAAAGCCCCGTCCGCCTAGGCGTATGTGCGGTATCCGGTGGGTGCGGCGCCTCCCTCCACGACGACCTCAGCGGCCGGCGAAGGCCGGGCCCTGCCGGCGCTGGTCGCGGCGGGCCACCTCGGCGTGCTCTGTCCAACCGCGCGAGGAACCGAGGAAGGGGAGAGATTGGAGCAGAGGAGGAGACAGGGGAGGAGAGAGAGGACCTGACGAGCGGGCCCCACGTGTAAGTGGCTCCAGCTTTGGGCCCGCGCTGGTTAAAGGAAACGTACTCCTAGGAGTACGCTTTCCCTATAGCGAAGGCGCCTTCTGTTGTCACTTTGGAGAAAATACACTTTTGCTTCTCGAAGGCGAACTCTGCTGCTGACTACGAGGGAAATACGCTTTCCCTGCGTGAAAGCGTAAACGGGGAAGTACGCTTCCGGTCTCAGCCCGGCGCTGAAAGGTTTAAATTGCAGACGTTTACCCCAATAGGGGCAGTTCTCTAGCTATCGAACGAACGCCCGTAACTCCGTGACCGTAACTCCGATTGAGGTGATTCAAAAGCCCAGGTTCACCGTTTTCCGAGCCCGTTACGTTGGTGAAACTTTCATGATGTTTTTGGCACTTTGAAATTGACCCTTTTACCCCCGGTTGCCGTTAGGCCTCGTTGGAGAATCATCAGTCCCGTAGGATCTCTTTGGACGGTGATCGCACGTCCGCCCGGCGTATTCTTCGACCCCCCCCCAGGAAAGCAAACCATCTGATACATGCCCTAAGGCATCGTGGCTTGTGTTCTTGTGTGCTTTAAAATGTTATTATGTCATGTTTCTTTAACGATGAATTAAACCCTACTCTGTTAACTTGATTTGACATGGTTATACCCTGCTTGCGTGATATGCATATAGTCATCATGCCATGTTCTCTATGAGTAGCATGCTCGTGCTGTTCATAACCTGTCTACTTTATATGATAAGCTAGACGAGATCACGCTTACTGGTTATCATCATGCCCATGTTGTTCATGTCATGTTCATGCTAGTATTACGTTCATATTGACTGTATTCATGTTTATGTGTTGTACTTATGATTGGATCATATGCCTTCAGCATGCCTATGTGACATCATGTTTTTCTAGTATTGCTATGGTATATTTTGTTTCTATGCTTGATCATATGTTGCTCAGTTGATATTGCTGATCGGATTGGACTGGAGTAACCGTTGATCAAGTGCCACCGAAACAAGCTTTACTAGTGCAACAACACTCGCATGTATGGGAAGGCCTTGGCTTGGTCTATCGGTGTGCTCTCTTATTCATATCGCCAACGAGGGGAGGCTATGCGCGTGCGGTTACCCTGATCAGGTAAGCGGCAATAGTCTCGAGAGCCAGTTTGGTTATTGCGCGCAGTACCAGGGTGGGACAATGTTATGGAACATGCGATGGTCAGTTGCCATGCGACGACAGGTGTCTGGAGGACACGAGGCTACCGAGGGCATGCCTTGTGAAGCATGCTAGGTGATACGGTAAGGGAGGCATGCGGTAGAGAGGTCTCGTTGGAGAAGTCCTAGTCCACTTGATAGAGGCGGAGGTGTCCCGATCTTTCGATGAGAGATAACTATCGATTTGGTGGAGACGACTCTGACGATCCGACTATGAACGTGCAACAACGTCGCGCCTTAGCAATCGCTAAACCAATCTCCGGAGGTTATTGACCACGTCGGAGCACGATCAACCTGACCACGAAGGTCTAGTGCCTGCAAGCAATCGAAGAACAAGCAAGAACTATGATAAAGCAATCTGAATATTGCGAATATGTAGATGAAGTATGAATAAAGTTGGGATTCCGAAAGCGGTCTTGATCTGGTCGTTGGACACAAACCGAGTACACGAAGATGCAGCAATTAGCTAAGCAGTCTTTTTAACTAAAAGAAATCCCAAGAAAAACCCTAGGGGTTGATCTACTTATATATGACTAAAGGGTGGAGGCCAAGGGGGTGGAAGGACGTCCCAAGGAGTCCTAAAACTAAACCTAGGTCGTACAAGGCACTTGGGCCCATGTGGAGGTGATGCAACATCTATTGAGTTGGACTTTGATTCGGATTCTGCTGCTGGGTCGCACCGTTTTTGCAATATCTCCACGCTCCGAAGGAATTTGAAGGTGAAACCAATTGCGTTGCAAACTAGACGAGATAAGCTATCACCAGAAAAAAGAATCACCCAATTTGGAGTTCGTATGTAGAAACGGCGGCTGTTTGAAGTTGGGTATATCTCTGCAGTCCGAATCTGAGTCCATGACTTGAAAGACTTGGTCTCTATCTTCTCTTGGACCAAAAGTGACGTGAAATAACTTCTTGTACAGCACACAATCATGCCCCTTTGTATTGACTTAATTTCTTGATCAAATATAGAGGAATTAATGGTCATATCCATGATAATTATGTCCTCGTCATCTTCATGCTTGAACATGCTCCAATGCTCATCCTTCTTGTCCATGCTAGGTCCTTCATTTGTCAGCAACAGAAATATATCGACGTTAGGCAGCATCATATTCACATGAACATTAGAAACATTACCAAGAAGCAAAAGTACCTGATAATTTAATTGGTGTGCACGATCTCTAGTAATTGCTCCAGTAGGTATATTAGCAGGGGTTGTGGCTGTAACTATGGTAGTCATGTCCTCATCATCCTCCCCTTCTTGAAAATAAAGCCGTCCCCGGCGTTTCTTAATCTGAAATGTGGCTAACAAAAGAGACAAGGTGTACATGTTGTATATATATATGTCATCTATTCTTACTTCCCTTAGTTTTTGGACATGTAACACATGTATATATGAGTAACTTTCGTATGTCGTGAAATATAAACATATATGATCATCACAATACATAAACGACATGAAAGTATTGCAACTCAGTTTGCATATATAAGTGAAGCTCTTATTCATATCTAAAGATGTACAATGCTCATCATTAAACCATCCCAATACCGGTGAAGAAACATTAATGTTTTTCGAAGGACATGCTACAACAGGCTTAACTAAGTAGTCATGCAACAAGTCATTCGACGCAGAATCATCACCAAGATTAGAGGTCATATCAAAATGATTAAGCATTGGCAGTTTCATAATAGTAACATGATTATCCAAAATAGATGGTGTGCTCAAATCAATAGGTAACTCAAGACATGATGTATTAAAGTCCATTAGGCAAGCAACATCTTCATGTGAAGTTATGACATTCTCGAAAATTGGTTGTGTGATGAAACTACTGGATAGCTCAACACATGTTGCTTTTAAATCAGCAAGGTTCTCATGTGGAGGGGAAAGATCCATACTTTTGTCATTACCTTTTTGTGATGATAGATCAGATATTGGAGGAGTGCTTACGACAATTGATGTGGTTATGGTAGTGCTCATAGTGGTTGAAGGAACAACCTTCTCAACTTGTGGTATTTGCACATTCCGCTTGTTCGTCTTCTGGGCAACACGTCTGTCGATTTCCTGTTCAGCTTTACAAGAAAGACGAAACAAACGATCCATAGGATAACACTTTTCATGAATTAGGATATCCTGAATGTCACGGTTTAAACCTTGCCAAAATATGTCCATGAAATATTCTTCACTTTCCTCTAAAAGAGAATGCAAGAATGTAGTTTCTAAAGCATCATAATATTCTGAAACAGTTTTAGTACCTTGTTTTAAATTTTTTAATTTCCTAACCTTGTCACGAGTATAATAAGAGGGAACGAATCTATATCGCATAGCAAATTTGAGATCATTCCAAGTATTAGGTATATAATCAGGATATAAACTACAATATTCATTCCACCAAATAGAAGCAAAATCTTTGAAAGCACTAATTGCAGTTTTTACTTTCTTATGCTCAAGAAAATTATGGGAAACAAATAAATCATTTATTTCAAACTCCCACTCAATGTATAAATCAGGTCTTAGACGTCCATGAAAGTGTGGTATAGAAACAATAACCTGATCATGTGCATGCTTATGTGTGTTTACCTTTTGTAGTGACTGTTGTGTAGTTGTAGGTGGTGGCAAATCTCCAACTATAGCTGCCGCCCAAGAAGATCTAACTCTAGAACCTGCCATGATTAGTAGAAAACAAGAAACAAATCACAAGTATATGTCCCTATGAACTACTAGGATGTGGTGGTAAAACGCTCACAGGATAGCAAATATCAATGTCTTACTAGTTCTTACCATGCAGCAGGTGGTGATCGGCAACCAACGGTGTCAAAGAACTCCAAAGATTAAGTAGAGCGATTGCCAGGTGAACGCACGTATACACGATGTAGAAATATGTGGAGCTTGGAAGGCTTTAATATGGTGGCAAAAATATCAGCAATAATCAATTCAGAGATGCAAAATTGAATTAACGCTCAACGACGATACTGTGCTGGTCCTAGTCTAGACCGGACTAGAGACGCGAGCCTAGAACACTAATGTGGTCACGGCGTAGCACAACTAGCAGCAATGAATGATATGAAGTAGCTCTGAATAGCAAGATATAAGTGAAGATCATCAACAGAGCAAAGATAATGGTGAAAATAGGCTCCAAATCAAGATACACCAATATTCTCCCTACAACTTTCCTCTGAAATATATTTGCTAATTTTTTGATATTTTTCCTCCAATAGGGCACTGACTTAAGCTTTCCGACGCAATAAGAATCACTCAATTTAGAGTTCGGATGAGGTGTCAAAACAATTGAGAATCAGCCCGAAATCTGACAAAAACTGTGTTCGGAAACTTTAGAGGTCAAAAAGTCCGTCTTAGAAGCCGATCTGGACTTTCAAATAACACACTAGCTCCAGAACTATTTAGAAGCGGCTCGGAAATATCTTTAATTTGAGTACTCGTGGAGCCAAAAAGGACTTCGGATGACAAAGTTATGCCCGTTTTAGTGGACACTGCTCAAAATTGATTCCGACGAGATTTCAAATACGAGTTCAACTAGAGATAGATCCGAAATTTTTCTTCTTTTTTCTCTTTTTTCCTTTTTTCTTTCTTTTTTTCCTTTTTCTCTTTTTTCAACTCTTTTTTCTCTTTTTTTCTATGGTGGATGGTAGAAGTAGGCAGCGGATGGGATGATGGTGCAGCGGCGGCGGTGACTAACGTGAACAGAACTCGAAACTCTAAAGGACTAGATACTAAGACCAGCAACTGAACACGACGATGCAACCGATAATTCAATAAAGCAAAGCACCGAAAAGAAAATTGCGAAGTCTCAGATTGGTTTGGATATGATGATCTAATCCTATTTTTATGGCTTTTTGTGTGGATGATAGGTGATAAAAAAACAGATCTAATATATGGATGTGGAATTCTCACCGAGCAACCTGAAAACTGATACCACTTGATAGAGGCGGAGGTGTCCCGATCTTTCGATGAGAGATAACTATCGATTTGGTGGAGACGACTCTGACGATCCGACTATGAACGTGCAACAACGTCGCGCCTTAGCAATCGCTAAACCAATCTCCGGAGGTTATTGACCACGTCGGAGCACGATCAACCTGACCACGAAGGTCTAGTGCCTGCAAGCAATCGAAGAACAAGCAAGAACTATGATAAAGCAATCTGAATATTGCGAATATGTAGATGAAGTATGAATAAAGTTGGGATTCCGAAAGCGGTCTTGATCTGGTCGTTGGACACAAACCGAGTACACGAAGATGCAGCAATTAGCTAAGCAGTCTTTTTAACTAAAAGAAATCCCAAGAAAAACCCTAGGGGTTGATCTACTTATATATGACTAAAGGGTGGAGGCCAAGGGGGTGGAAGGACGTCCCAAGGAGTCCTAAAACTAAACCTAGGTCGTACAAGGCACTTGGGCCCATGTGGAGGTGATGCAACATCTATTGAGTTGGACTTTGATTCGGATTCTGCTGCTGGGTCGCACCGTTTTTGCAATATCTCCACGCTCCGAAGGAATTTGAAGGTGAAACCAATTGCGTTGCAAACTAGACGAGATAAGCTATCACCAGAAAAAAGAATCACCCAATTTGGAGTTCGTATGTAGAAACGGCGGCTGTTTGAAGTTGGGTATATCTCTGCAGTCCGAATCTGAGTCCATGACTTGAAAGACTTGGTCTCTATCTTCTCTTGGACCAAAAGTGACGTGAAATAACTTCTTGTACAGCACACAATCATGCCCCTTTGTATTGACTTAATTTCTTGATCAAATATAGAGGAATTAATGGTCATATCCATGATAATTATGTCCTCGTCATCTTCATGCTTGAACATGCTCCAATGCTCATCCTTCTTGTCCATGCTAGGTCCTTCATTTGTCAGCAACAGAAATATATCGACGTTAGGCAGCATCATATTCACATGAACATTAGAAACATTACCAAGAAGCAAAAGTACCTGATAATTTAATTGGTGTGCACGATCTCTAGTAATTGCTCCAGTAGGTATATTAGCAGGGGTTGTGGCTGTAACTATGGTAGTCATGTCCTCATCACCATTCCTATGGTACGAGTTCCGAGGTTCCTGTGGGACAAGTACCAAGGTATTGGATGGAGGAAGAGCTCCATAGTGTGGGTAAAGTGCACAAACTCTGCAGTCACACAAATATATTAGAATAGACGAGTCCACGGTATTGGACACAGTTCGTACTAGGTCACACTTGGGATCAACATGAGTTCGGTATGATGAATGTGTTGAGTTTGTGGTGGTGCGACGTCCGTATATGTTGGTGGTGATGCGATGACTCAGATAAGTTGGTGGTCGTGCGACGACCCGTATAAGTGGATTTGTCATTGATACGTCCAAAACGTATCGATAATTTCTGCTTGCTCCATGCTTCTTTTGTGTGATATTGCTATGATATTGATGCACTTCCATACACTTTTGATCATATTTGGACTAACCTATTAACTCAGTGCACCCCAGTGCCAGATCCTGTTTTCTGCAGTTTTTGTATTTCAGGTTTTCCCATTAATTAAAGTACCAGAAAAATTCTGGGAAAATATAGTAAAAATCAGCATACAGGAAGCTTCCGGAGTCCCGAAGGGGGGCCAGAGGGGACCCACCTGGGCTCCAGGCGGCCAGGTGGCGCGGCCTAGGGTGGGGCCGCGCTGGGAGGCCGCCTGGAGCCCAGGTGCCCCCCTGGCTGCCCCCTTCGCCTATTTATTCCCCGTGACGAGAAACCCTCGAGGACAAAACCCTTTTTCGCGATCTCTCCTCTGTTCCGCCGCCGCCGCGCTTCCAAGATCGGGAGCACCAGGAGACCTCTTCCCGGCACCCTGCCGGAGGGAGGAACCACCTCGGGGAGCTTCTCCACCACCATGGATGCTTCCCGAATGAATCGTGAGTAGTCCACCTTGGAACATGGGTCCATGATCAGTAGCTATGTTATGTTCTGCTCCCCTCTTTGTTCTTCATGGATTAGACCTCGTGAGCTTCCCTACATGATCGAGGCACATATGTAATATTTCTGCTGTTGCTATGCTGAGTTTGTTGGGATCCGATGGATTATGAGACTATGTTCAGATTGTGTTTGAGTAATATATTTGATTCTCCTCTTTTATATTTATGTTCTTGAGTAATTCTTGCATGTTTTCTGTTGCTGTTTTTTGCTTTGGCCAAGTAGTAGGTAGTGAATCCAAGAGGGAGCGTTATGCATGATTGTAGATTCATGCCCACGATGACTAGCTTGAGTGACAGAAACATGAGTCTAGGGGATGTGTTGTTGCCACAAGGGAGAAAACAATGGTGCTTGTACTTGCGGGTGCAAGGATTGTTTACTTTACGCAAAGTTCTTTAATTCAGTTGTCTGTTGCTTTGAGTTTACACTTTCGGTGGGATTTTGATGAGGACATCTCTACTAATGTTACACCCACATCTTCACCAACTACACATACTGGACCAGTTACTAGAGCACGCGCACGTCAACTAAATTATCAGGTACTTTCGTTTCTTGCGAATCCTTCTATTGTTCATGAACATATGATGCTGCCTAAATTAGATACTTTTGTTTTGCTTATGAATGAAGGACCTACCATGGACAAGAAGGATGGTCATTGGAGCGGGATCAAGCATGGAGAAGAAGGTGCGCGCGCGGGAAAGGACAATGGAGCTTCCAGTGGTGATTATCGCACTTTGAAGCCACCATAAGTTGCGCATGAAGTCTTGGACGAAATACGCGAGATGTCACTTCATTATTTTCGTCCAAGGGCAATTATAGGTGCTGCGTCACCTTAAAATTGGGCTGGGCCCATGTAATTTCGAAATACCACATTATAGGCTGTTTTTAGAGTCCGTATGTGTGGGGAAACCGAGTTAGGGATGTTTTCGGACCCCACCTCCAAGGGGTCACGAAAATCCCCTCTGTTCCCCCATATATACAGCCCTTAGGGCGTCGTTTAGACTTGGGTTTTAATTAGATATAAGTTAGCCATAGCCGCAACTTCGAGCTCTTGGTTTGTGTCATCCGACCAGGCCAAGACCTCATTGGAACCCCAACTTTCGTAATCATTCATCTTATATTCGCAATATCTAGATTGCAATTCTTAGTTCTTGCTTGTTCTTCGATTGCTTGCAGGAATTAAACCTTCGTGGTCAGGTTGATCGTGCATCCGCGGGATCAATAACCTCTCGGAGTTGGTTTAGCGATCGCTAAGGCGCAACGTCTTCGCACGTTCGTAGTCGGATCATGAAAGTCGCCTCCACCATAATCGATCTCCACCATCTCATCGAAACATCGGGACACCTTCGCCTCTATCAGATTTGCAACTTAATACCGGCGAGATGTTCTGGATAGATGTCTCAAGGTGGATGATTAGTAGGTAGATGCAGATGGATTTCGGTCTACTTGTCTTGGCGTACCGCCCATGCTATTGAGCCTCTGCCTTTCTTTATAGCATAGTTAGCATTGGTTTTCGCACATAATCCTGTCAATTGCCCAGCTGTAATTTGTTTACCTCGCATGACTAGTGAACATCATGGGATCCCGGTCCATTTTTCCAATACTATTAACACCCGCTATTTATTTCCTGCTTTATTTACCTTTCCGTTGCTATCACTATCATTATTATCCCGTACGTTTAATCCTTTGTAAACAACAAGGCCGGAGGATTGACAACCTCTCTGAACTCGTTGGGAGCAAAGTTATCTGTTGTGTGTGAAGGTCCACGTCAACCGCCTAACTGCTGGCGCAGTTGTCACCTTCCTGTCGTTGTTGGAGTCCTACTGGAGACAAACCTTGGTATCTTCACCGAGGGAAATTGCTGCTATCTATGTCTCAACCTTCCACTTTGGGTAACCAACGAGGGGCGAGAAGCCATCGAAGCAACTTCTGGCGCTGTTGCCGGGGAAGCAAGCAAACTATACCCGTCAACTCTCGCGCTATCAAAAGAAATTTCTGGCGCCATTGGCGGGGACTCCACTCTTCAAGATAGGGGAGTTGCACACTATCTTTTATCCTTACTTTTTAGTCTTGTTAGTTTACCTTTCAGTTTTTTCTTTAGTGTCCTTTATAAAAAATAAAAAAATAGTTATCTTGCTTGCTGCTGCTATGGGTTCCTCCGAGAACACCAAGTTGTGTGACTTCACTAGTCATAACAACAGTTACTTTATCTGCACTCCTATTGCTCCACCTGCCACTTCAGCACCTTCGTATGAGATTAAACCTGCTTTGCTGAACCTTGTTATGAAAGATCAATTCTCCGGTGCTGGAGACGATGCTGCTTTGCACTTAAATAATTTTGTTGAGCTCTGTGATATGCAAAAGTACAAAGAAGTAGATGGTGATATTGTTAAGCTTAAGCTTTTTTCCTTTCTCCTTGAGAGGAGGAGCTAAAATCTGGTTTCAATACTTGCCTAGGAATAGCATAGATTCTTGGGATAAGTGCAAGGATGCTTTTATTGGGAAGTACTACCCCCCAACTAAGATTATCCAATTGAGGAGTAATATTATGAATTTTAAGCAATTGGATAATGAAAACGTTGCCCAAGCTTGGGAACGCATGAAATCTCTTGTTAAGAATTGTCCTACGCATGGTTTGACTACTTGGATGGTTATCCAAACTTTTTATGCAGGCTTGAACTTTACCTGGCGGAACTTGTTAGATTCGGCCACGGGAGGAAGCTTTATGTCAACAACGCTTGGTGCTGCCACAAAACTACTCGATGAGATGATGACCAACTATTCCCAATGGCACACCGAAAGAGCTCCAACAAGTAGGAAGGTAAACTCTGTCGAGGAGATTTCCTCCCTAAATGAAAAAGTTGACTTGATTATGTCTCTACTTACCAAGCAATCTCCTATTGATCCTCATGATGTTCCTTTAAATTCTTTGATTGCTCAAGATCAAGTAGATGTGAACTTTATCTCTAGAAATAAATTCAATAACAATCCTTATAGGAGTAATTTTGGTAGCAATCCTAAACCGTTCCCCTCCAACAACTATGGGAACAATAACACTTATCCTAGCACCAAGAACTCCACTTCTGAATTAGAGAGTATGCTTAAAGACTTCATCACTACCCAAAAAGCCTTCAACAAGAGTGTAGAGGAAAAACTAGACAAATTAGATAATCTCTCGCCGAAGGTAGACAATTTAGCCCATGAAGTAGAATTGCTTAAAATTAGAACTTCTCCTCTTGAGGAGGGGAAGGTCACTCCTTTGAATGCTATTCAAGTGCAAATTAATGAAAAAATTAGGATGATGGCTAAGCTTAAAGAGAGATGGCTAGAGAAAAGGAGGAAGAAGATAGAATTAAGAGCCTTCCTACACACCATACCATTGCTACTATCCAAGTCGTTGAGGATATCCAAACTCTTAGCACCCAATGCACCCCTAGTCCCATAGGACCTATTAATGGTGATGCTATGACCTCAACCGTAGAAGAAGAAACTGCTATGACTATAGAATCTACCAAACAAGTGAGCCTAAAGGACACCACTACCACTTTACTTGATAGTAGTGACCATGATTTTGATAATTGCACCCTTTCTGAAGTTATTCTTTTCCTTCACAAGATGTCTAGAGATCCCCAGACTAGCACACTTAATCTTGCCTTCACGGAGCATATCACTAATGCTCTCATTAAAGCTAGGGAGGAGAAGCTTAGGGTAGAAGCCTCCATACCTAGGAAGCTAAAAGATGGTTGGGACCCTATGATTAAAATTAAGTTGATTAACTTCTCTTGCTATGCTTTATGTGATGTTGGAGCTAGTACCTCCGTTATGCCCAAAAGAATGTATGATATATTTGAATTGAAACCTTTTGATCCTTGTTCTTTTGGGGAAGATCGATGATGTTCTTATCATTGTCAATGACAATTATGTTCCCGTTGATTTTACTATTATGGACATTGAATGTGAACCTTCTTGTCCAATTATTTTGGGACGTACTTTTCTTCGCACCGCGGGTGCTGTTATTGATATGAAAGAAGGGATTTAAAAATTCCAATTCCCTCTCAAGAAAGGGATGGAACACTTCCCTAGAAAGAATATTAAGTTACCTTTTGAGTCCGTCACACGGATTGGTTATTTTCTTGATAAGACTTGATCTCTTTACATTAATCCTAGCTAATGGCTTTAAAGAAGCGCTTTTGGGAGGCAGCCAACAACGAATTTAGGTTTCCCTTTTTGTTTTCCTTCTATTTTTAGTGGTCTTGATGATTGTTACTACTGTAGCAACATCACTGTATCTTTACTTTTCAAGCTTTGTGCCAATTATAGCCTCATATCACAAGGGAACTGAAAGTTGTGACATGATGTCGAGAAAACAGATTCTGTCCTCGTGAAGGAAAAAATCACAGAAAAATCCAGTTCATCTTTCTGAGCTGAATTTTTTCACAGGGTGCTTTATACAATCACGGAACTTTCGTATGTTCTGAGTTTTTTGATTTGAGTTGCAGAAGTGCCCCTAAAAAATTCTTTACTACCTGCTGGTCTGCTTTTCACAAATTCTGTCCTGTTTTCCTTTTCTTTGTTTCGCAAACCTTAAGCTTGCTTTTTCTTTGCAAAAACTTTTTGGAAATCTTTAGAAACAGTAGCTATTCAAGATTAACCTTATTACCAGTAGAGAGAAAAATTATTTTATTGTGGGTACTAACCTCCCTAATCAGATTATGATGAGTTATGTATGAAGGGAGTTTTCAAGTGTGCGAGGGAAGATGATGAAAGGAGATTCAGGAGGGTCAAATGCTCAAGCTTGGGGATGCCCCCATGCATCCCCAAGAAATATTCAAGAAGACTCAAGCATCTAAGCTTGGGGATGCACCCGTGCATCCCCTTCTCCATCAACAATTATCAGTCCGTCTTTCGTTACACTATATTTTTATCACTTCATGCGTTATGTGTTATGCTTGGAGCGTCTTCCTCTTCATTTCCTTTTTAGGTTTCTTTAGATTTGCTTGCTGTTCATAACAAGTTAGAACCCAGCTTTCTTTGTGTGGGAGAGAAACACGCTCCACTTTCAAAATCTAGAATACATCATAGGGTTCTTCATGCTTATCTTTGCTGTGTGTGTTCTTTATCTTTTTCATAGCTGTTGTCATGTTTAGCTCTTAGTTTTCATGCTTATCTTCATAAAGAGCTTTTGTTTAGGTTGTTGCTGGAACTCTCTTGAGTTTTCATGTTTATCTTGTTTAGAGAGTTTGCATGTTGCACTGAGTTTTGTGTCTTGAATTGAAGTAGGTAGTTGAGGTTGCTATTCAATTGTAGTAGTAAATTGCAATAGTTTTGAGGTATTGCTATGAGTAATGTTTGGACTTTTGGTGTCAAGAGCTTTAGCCTATTAGTGATAGATGTCGTATTTTGGGCAATCCGTGTTTACTTTCAAAACTTACAAAATTAGTTGAGAACTTTAGCTACTAGATGAAGCACTACTCTTTGGAGGGGTCGAATATTAGAGTACACTCACGTACCATGAGTTGAGGATGCGCAAGGACAACCAAACCCCCATACACTCCTCCTCGGGGGTACTTGTATCTTTGTGAACCTCCTTATTAGATTGAGAGTTACCGATAATAAGTGCATGAGTTCTTCAGACTAATGTGAGTATTCGAAAGTTGACACTTCCACCTACCCATATTTTTCTAGCCTTTCCTGTGCCGTGCATTGCTTTCTTCTCACTGCGAGAGTTAGCGTCCACCTTCGCCGGTACATCCAAACCCTTGGCACGATACGCTCTGTCATCATAAACCTCCTTATATCCTTCTTCAAAACAGCCACCATACCTACCTATCAAGGCATTTCCATAGCCTTTCCGAGATACATTGCCATGCAACATCCACCTTCTCATGACTTGATCTTCATGTCATACATGCAACTTGCTTGATCGATGAGCCGCATGCTAGTTGGGCCTTGCCCTAATCATTGCTACATGACGCACTAGTATCATTGCATATCCTGCTACACTGGCAGAGGCATACATTTGCATAAATCGTGATAGTTTCATTTTCTTTATGTTGAGTACTTTTGTAAAGTGTGAAAGATCTTCTATAGTTCTTGTAATATATAGAGTGTTGCCCCTAAAGTGAGGAAAAGATCCCAAAGAGGACAAAATAAAAATATCCCAAAGAGGACAAATGAGAGAAATAGAAAGAGCCATTGAGGCCACCAAAAAATACAAAAAAATATAAAAAAGAGAAAAAGAAATAAAAAGAGAGAAGGGGGCACACTACTATTCCTTTTGAGAGATCCACACTCGTACTCCCTCTTATATCTTGTACTCCATAGAGATTATCATTTATTCTTATAGCTATGTGGGGACCTTCACACTATAGAACTTGGCTTGTATATTCCAGTGATGAGCCTCCTCAAATGAGCTCTAGGCCTTATTGAGCAAGCAAGTTGGATGCACGCCCACTAGTTCCATTGGAGAGCTTACCTTAGCTCATATGTGCATCCGTTGCATGGCAATCCCTACTCCTCACATCATATCTATCATTTGGCTTTCTCTCGACTATGATTGTCCTCATTGATGTGAGCCTTTCTCACCTTTTTGTCTTCCTCCTCCACCATATTCTCTCTTTGCCATCCTAAGTGTCAACTTTCTTGCATACGCTCATCCATTGCATGAGTGCTCAAAATATCGAAAAGGAGTGGATCATTTTGACTTGAACCTGGCTAGTGGTCTGGGAATGTGTCAAGATAAGATTTCAAAGAAGACCAAGTGTGAAACTTTAGTAGATTGAGTTCTCAACACAAAAATACTTTTCTCTCGTATATCCCTATCCCCTTTCTTGCACGCAAACACCATTTGGAGACAATCGAATCACGGACAGCTAGAGCTCTTGCACCTTTATGTTCTTATGTTGCTTGTTTCAATGCTAATATAGACTCTTGCCTGTTATGACTTGAATTGAATTACATGCCTTGATTGCTTTACTTAAAAGTTCTTTTATGGTTGGTAGCATGTCACCACAGAAATTATGCCTGTTATCATTTACCTACTCGAGGACGAGCAGGAATTAAGCTTGGGGATGTTGATACGTCCAAAACGTATCTATAATTTCTGCTTGCTCCATGCTTCTTTTGTGTGATATTGCTATGATATTGATGCACTTCCATACACTTTTGATCATATTTGGACTAACCTATTAACTCAGTGCACCCCAGTGCCAGATCCTGTTTTCTGCAGTTTTTGTATTTCAGGTTTTCCCATTAATTAAAGTACCAGAAAAATTCTGGGAAAATATAGTAAAAATCAGCATACAGGAAGCTTCCGGAGTCCCGAAGGGGGGCCAGAGGGGACCCACCTGGGCTCCAGGTGGCCAGGTGGCGCGGCCTAGGGTGGGGCCGCGCCGGGAGGCCGCCTGGACCCCTGGTGCCCCCTGGCTGCCCCCTTCGCCTATTTATTCCCCGTGACGAGAAACCCTCGAGGACAAAACCCTTTTTTGCGATCTCTCCTCTGTTCCGCCGCCGCCGCGCTTCCAAGATCGGGAGCACCAGGAGACCTCTTCCCGGCACCCTGCCGGAGGGAGGAACCACCTCCGGGAGCTTCTCCATCACCATGGATGCTTCCCGGATGAATCGTGAGTAGTCCACCTTGGACCATGGGTCCATGATCAGTAGCTATGTTATGTTCTGCTCCCCTCTTTGTTCTTCATGGATTAAACCTCGTGAGCTGCCCTACATGATCGAGGCACATATGTAATATTTCTGCTGTTGCTATGCTGAGTTTGTTGGGATCCGATGGATTATGAGACTATGTTCAGATTGTGTTTGAGTAATATATTTGATTCTCCTCTTTTATATTTATGTTCTTGAGTAATTCTTGCATGTTTTTTGTTGCTGTTTTTTGCTTTGGCCAAGTAGTAGGTAGTGAATCCAAGAGGGAGCGTTATGCATGATTGTAGATTCATGCCCACGATGACTAGCTTGAGTGACAGAAACATGAGTCTAGGGGATGTGCTGTTGCCACAAGGGAGAAAACAACGGTGCTTGTACTTGCGGGTGCAAGGATTGTTTACTTTACGCAAAGTTCTTTAATGCAGTTGTCTGTTGCTTTGAGTTTACACTTTCGGTGGGATTTGCAACTTAATACCGGCGAGATGTTCTGGATAGATGTCTCAAGGTGGATGATTAGTAGGTAGATGCAGATGGATTTCGGTCTACTTGTCTTGGTGTACCGCCCATGCTATTGAGCCTCCGCCTTTCTTTATAGCATAGTTAGCATTGGTTTTCGCACATAATCCTGTCAATTGCCCAGCTGTAATTTGTTTACCTCGCATGACTAGTGAACATCATGGGATCCCGATCCATTTTTCCAATACTGTTTACACCCGCTATTTATTTCCTGCTTTATTTACCTTTCCGTTGCTATCACTATCATTATTATCCCGTACGTTTAATCCTTTGTAAACAACAAGGACGGAGGGATTGATAACCTCTCTGAACTCGTTGGGAGCAAAGTTATCTGTTGTGTGTGAAGGTCCACGTCAACCGCCTAACTGCTGGCGCAGTTGTCACCTTCCTGTCGTTGTTGGAGTCCTACTGGAGACAAACCTTGGTATCTTCACCGAGGGAAATTGCTTCTATCTATGTCTCAACCTTCCACTTTGGGTAACCAACAAGGGGCGTGATGAGGACATGACTACCATAGTTACAGCCACAACCCCTGCTAATATACCTACTGGAGCAATTACTAGAGATCGTGCACACCAATTAAATTATCAGGTACTTTCGCTTCTTGGTAATGTTTCTAATGTTCATGTGAATATGATGCTGCCTAACGTCGATATATTTCTGTTGCTGACAAATGAAGAACCTAGCATGGACAAGAAGGATGAGTATTGGAGCATGTTCAAGCATGAAGATGACGAGGACATAATTATCATGGATATTACCATTAATTCCTCTACATTTGATCAAGAAATGAAGTCAATACAAAGGGGCATGATTTTGTGCTGTACAAGAAGTTATTTCACGTCACTTTTGGCCCAAGAGAAGATAGAGACCAAGTCTTTCACGTCATGGACTCAGATTCGGACTGCAGAGATATACCCAACTTCAAACAGCTGCCGTTTCTACATACGAACTCCAAATTGGGTGATTCCTTTTTCTGGTGATAGCTTATCTCGTCTAGTTTCCAACGCAATTGGTTTCACCTTCAAATTCCTTCGGAGCGTGGAGATATTGCGAAAACGGTGCGACCCAGCAGCAGAATCCGAATCAAAGTCCAACTCAATAGGTGTTGCATCACCTCCACATGGGCCCAAGTGCCTTGTACGACCTAGGTTTAGTTTTAGGACTCCTTGGGACGTCCTTCCACCCCCTTGGCCTCCACCCTTTAGTCCTATATAAGTAGATCAACCCCTAGGGTTTTTCTTTGGATTTCTTTTAGTTAAAAAGACTGCTTAGCTAATTGCTGCATCTTCGTGTACTCGGTTTGTGTCCAACGACCAGATCAAGACCGCTTTCGGAATCCCAACTTTATTCATACTTCATCTACATATTCGCAATATTCAGATTGCTTTATCATAGTTCTTGCTTGTTCTTCGATTGCTTGCAGGCACTAGACCTTCGTGGTCAGGTTGATCGTGCTCCGGCGTGGTCAATAACCTTCAGGAGATTGGTTTAGCGATTGCTAAGGCGCAACGTCGTTGCACGTTTGTAGTCGGATCGTCAAAGTCGACTCCACCAAATCGATAGTTATCTCTCATCGAAAGATCGGGACACCTCCGCCTCTATCAGGGCGAGAAGCCATCGAAGCAACTTCTGGCGCTGTTTCCGGGGAAGCAAGCAAACTATACCTTTCAACTCTCGCGCTATCAGTGATGCGATGACCCGTCACCCGAAGGAGGAGTCGATAAGGACTCCGAGGTAAGAGGCATGATCATGCGATGATCATGCATGTCCCTTGTGTTGATTGTTACTGCACTAACCTTATTCATGGTAGTTTGCTAGATTCATCATGGTAATACTTTAAACTGCTATGCTATTTACAATACTGTTTACACTACTGTTTACACCCGCTATTTATTTCCTGCTTTATTTACCTTTCCGTTGCTATCACTATCATTATTATCCCGTACGTTTAATCCTTTGTAAACAAGAAGGCCGGAGGGATTGACAACCTTTCTGAACTTGTTGGGAGCAAAGTTATCTGTTGTTTGTGCAGGTCCACGTCAACCGCCTAACTGCTGGCGCCGTTGTCACCTTCCTGTCGTTGTTGGAGTCCTACTGGAGACAAACCTTGGTATCTTCACCGAGGGAAATTTCTGCTATCGACATTTCAACCTTCCACTTTGGGTATCCAAAGAGGGGCGAGAAGCCATCGAAGCAACTTCTGGCGCTGTTGCTGGGGAAGCAAGCAAACTATACCCGTCAACTCTCGCACTATCAGTCATGTGATGACCCGTCACCCGAAGGAGGAGTCGATAAGGACTCCGAGGTAAGGGCATGATCATGCGATGATCATGCATGTCCCTTGTGTTGATTGTTACTGCACTAACCTTATTCATGGTAGTTTGCCAGATTCATCATGTTAATACTTTAAATTTCTATGCCATGATAACTAATATACTCTAATAACCTATGCATGCTTGAATGCCATGGATTGCTTTGCTTGGTGTATATGTTGCTTGGTTTTCTTGTTGGCGAGTACATTCAAACGTACTCACATGGCTTTGTCCCTGGCTATTCGCGTAGCCAGATTTTCAGGTTTACCTAAGGACCCGCTTTCCCTAGGAGGATTCGAAGCGTTCGACAGCAAAGAGAGTAACCCTGTCAGATTCCTATGGATTGGAGCCGCTGCAAGTTCGTGCTGCCGTAGACATTTTATATTCGGCTGCCCCCAACTTTGTAAGGAACCAGCTATGGTTATAATATATTGATTCAAGCCACTTTGGCTTATGAATCCTTTTACAATTGTGCCTATGTTCTTGATACGTGTTGTAAGTGTGTACACTAGAGTGATTCTTGGGATGGTGTGTGGGCGACGTTTTCCTGTGTACAGTGGTATTCAGGAGGAGGGTCACAAGACATGGTATTAGAGCAGCCAGGCTAACTGTAGATTACCCCTAGCTGGATCAGTTGTCTCTTGCTCAGTAGAAATCCCAAATGGATTTCAGCCATCTTTCCCAAGTCGGCACGGCTACTATTGATCAAAAGACAATATCTTAGGATTTCCCTCTCATCTATACCCCGACTCTCATGGCATTCGTCTCCGGTGGGAAACTATCGCACCGGGGAATGACCGTGAGCCCTTAAACCCCCTAGGTAAGCCAGATATCCTCACCCTTCTTGCTAACCGTGCCATATCTCTCCTTATATCTAGTTTTGATAGAGGCGAAGGTGTCCCGATGTTTCGATGAGATGGTGGAGATCGATTATGGTGGAGTAGACTTTCACGACCCGACTACGAACGTGCGAAGACGTTGCGCCTTAGCGATCGCTAAACCAACTCCGAGAGGTTATTGATCCCGCGGATGCACGATCAACCTGACCACGAAGGTCTAATTCCTGCAAGCAATCGAAGAACAAGCAAGAACTAAGAATTGCAATCTGGATATTGCGAATATAAGATGAAAGATTACGAAAGTTGGGGTTCCAATGAGGTCTTGGCCTGGTCGGATGACACAAACGAAGAGCTCGAAGTTGCGGCTATGGCTAACTTAAATCTAATTAAAACCCAAGTCTAAACGACGCCCTAAGGGCTGTATATATGGGGGAACAGAGGGGATTTTCGTGACCCCTTGGAGGTGGGGTCCGAAAACAACCCTAACTCGGTTTCCCCACACATACGGACTCTAAAAACAGCCTATAAGGTGGTATTTCGAAATTACATGGGCCCAGCCCAATATTAAGGTGACGCAGCACCTATAATTGCCCTTGGACGAAAATAATGAAGTGGCATCTCGCGTATTTCGTCCAAGACTTCATGCGCGCCTTATGGTGGCTTCAAAGTGTGATAATCACCACTGGAAGCTCCGCTGTCCTTTCCCGCGCGCGCACCTTCTTCTCCATGCTTGATCCCGCTCCAATGACCATCCTTCTTGTCCATGCTAGGTCCTTCATTCATAAGCAAAACAAAAGTATCTAATTTAGGCAGTATCATATGTTCATGAACAATAGAAGGATTCGCAAGAAACGAAAGTACCTGATAATTTAGTTGACGTGCACGAGCTCTAGTAACTGGTCCAATATGTGTAGTTGGTGAGGATATGGGTGTAACATTAGTAGGGATGTCCTCATCATCCTCCCTTTCTTGAATTGAAGTCGTCCTCGACGGAAGCTCATCATCTTCTCCCAAATAAGGCTTCAAATCTGCAATATTAAATGTGGGACTAACCCCAAAGGCTGCAGGTAGCTCAAGTTTATATGCATTATCATTAATTTTCTGCAAAACCTTAAAGGGACCATCAGCTCGAGGCATTAACTTAGACTTGCGCAAATCAGGAAACCTATCTTTACGTAGATGTAACCAAACAAGATCTCCGGGTTCAAACACAACATGCTTTCGACCCCTATCACCAGCAAGCTTGTATCTAGCATTCATGCGCTCAATGTTTTCTTTAGTTAACTCATGCATTTTTAATATCAATTCAGCACGTTGCTTAGCATCAAAATTAACCTTCTCCGAAGATGGAAGAGGTAGCAAATCAATAGGTGCACGAGGTAGAAAACCATAAACAATCTCAAAAGGGCACATTTTAGTGGTAGAATGCAATGAACGATTATAAGCAAATTCAATATGAGGTAAACATTCTTCCCACAGTTTCAAGTTACTCTTTAAAACAGCCCTAAGCATAGTAGACAAAGTCCTATTGACTACTTCAGTTTGTCCATCAGTTTGGGGATGACATGTAGTACTAAAAAGTAGTTTAGTCCCCAACTTAGCCCATAAGCATCTCCAAAAATGGCTAAGAAACTTAGTATCACGATCCGAGACAATAGTATTGGGCACACCATGTAAGCGAATAATCTCACGAAAGAATAAATCAGCAACATTAGCAGCATCATCGCTTTTATGACATGGTATAAAATGTGCCATCTTAGAAAATCTATCCACGACAACAAATATGCTATCCCTCCCATTCTTTGTTCGAGGCAAGCCTAAAACAAAGTCCATGGATATGTCCTCCCACGGAACACTAGGTACAGGTAAAGGCATGTATAAACCATGAGGATTGAGTCGTGACTTAGCTTTTTGACATGTAGTGCAGCGAGCAACAAAACGCTCAACATCCCGTCTCATCTTTGGCCAAAAGAAATGTGTAGCAAGTACGTCCTCCGTCTTCTTCACGCCAAAGTGTCCCATTAATCCTCCTCCATGCGCCTCCTGCAACAACAAAAGACGAATAGAGCTAGCTGGAATGCATAGCTTGTTAGAACGGAACACAAATCCATCATTAAGCACAAACTTGTTCCATGTTCTACCCTCTCTACAATTCTGCAATACATCTTTAAATTCCGCATCATTTACGTATTGAGCTTTGATTGTCTCTAAACCGAAAATCTTGAAGTCAAGTTGTGAAAGCATAGTATAACGACGAGACAAAGCATCAGCAATAATATTATCTTTCCCCTTCTTGTGTTTAATGACATAAGGGAAAGTCTCAATAAATTCAACCCACTTAGCATGTCTACGATTAAGTTTTGCTTGACTTCTTATGTGTTTCAAAGATTCATGATCAGAATGTATAACAAATTCTTTGGGCCATAAATAATGTTGCCAAGTTTCTAATGTCCGAACAAGAGCATATAATTCCTTATCATAAGTAGAATAGTTCAGACTAGGCCCACTCAATTTTTCAGAAAAGTAAGCAACAGGTTTAGCATCTTGTAATAACACACCTCCCAAACCAATCCCACTAGCATCGCATTCAAGCTCAAAAGTCTTATTAAAATCAGGAAGTTGGAGCAAAGGAGCATGTGTTAACTTATCTTTCAATACGGTGAAGGCTTCTTCCTGTGCGGTACCCCAAGTAAAAGGCACATCCTTGCGTGTAAGCTCATTGAGAGGTGCAGCAATGGTGCTAAAATCTCTCACAAAACGCCTATAGAATCCAGCGAGGCCAAGAAAACTCCTCACTTGTGTGACCGTTTTGGGCTGCGGCCAACTCTCAATCGCCTCGATCTTGGCTTTATCAACTTCAATTCCCTGCGGAGTAACAACATAGCCAAGAAACGATACTCGGTCGGTGCAAAAGGTGCACTTCCCAAGGTTACCAAACAAACGTGCATTACGTAGAGCAATAAAAACAGCACGTAAATGATCCAAATGTTCCTCCAAAGATTTGCTATAAATCAGTATATCATCAAAATAGACTACCACAAATCGTCCAATGAAAGCACGTAAAACCTCGTTCATTAATCTCATGAAAGTGCTAGGTGCATTAGTTAACCCAAAAGGCATGACTAACCACTCATATAATCCAAACTTAGTTTTAAATGCCGTTTTCCATTCATCTCCTAATTTCATGCGAATTTGATGGTATCCACTACGCAAATCAACTTTGGAAAACATGGTAGAGCCACTTAATTCATCAAGCATATCATCTAACCTAGGAATAGGATGACGATAACGAATAGTAATATTATTAATGGCTCGACAATCAACACACATACGCCATGTTCCATCCTTTTTAGGCACTAATATAACAGGAACAGCACAAGGACTAAGGGATTCACGTATGTAACCTTTGTCGAGTAGCTCTTGTACTTGACGCTGAATCTCCTTTGTCTCCTCCGGATTGGTACGGTATGGCGCACGGTTGGGCAGTGAAGCACCGGGAATTAAGTCAATCTGATGCTCAATCCCTCGAATAGGTGGTAATCCCGGTGGTACGTCTTGTGGAAAGACGTCAATAAACTCCTGCAAAAGGTCAGTGACAACAGGAGGCAAAGAAGGAGGCAATTCCTCAAATGAAAACAAAGCTTCTTTGCACACAAAAGCATAGCACACATATTGACTAACATCCAAATCTGAAATATCAACTTTAGTAGCAAGCAAAGTTGGACTAGTCAATTTAATTTCATTAGACACAGCAGAAGAAGATTTGCTATTAGTCTTATGTTGTTGCTCAAATTCTTTGGCTGCTATCTCATTTTCACTCTTATTTTTCTCCTGTTTAGCTTTACTAGCTCTAGCAAGATCATCTTTCACAATTTGTTCAGGAGACATAGGAAGTAAAGCAATATTTTTATCCTGATGAACCAAAGTAAACTGATTTGTCCTACCATGGTGTACAACATTCCTATCAAATTGCCATGGTCTACCAAGTAAAAGAGAGCATGCTTGCATGGGTACCACATCACAATCAACATAATCAGCATATGCAGCAATGCTAAAGTGCACACGAACAGAACGCGTTACCTTAATCTTACCACTATTGTTAAACCACTGAATATAGTACGGATGGGGGTGTGGTCTTGTGGTGAGAGATAGCTTCTCCACCAACTCCATGCTAGCCAAGTTGTTGCAACTCCCTCCGTCAATGATGATGCGAACCGAACGTTCTTTCACCACTCCCTTTGTGTGGAACAAATTATGCCTCTGGTTTTGCTCAGCCTTCGTTACCTGCACACTTAAGACACGTTGAGCAACCAAACTAGCATATTTATCTGCATCATCAGGAGCCATATACTCCATATCATGAGCATCATCATGGGCACCCTGTTCCTCATGAGCAATGAGAACTAAAGTTTCCTCATCATAGTCACTCGCTGACTCATACCCACCATCCGCCGTAATAATCATCACACGCTTGGAGGGACAGTCTTTTGCGAAGTGACCTCCACCTTGGCACCTGCGACATTTAATATCACGATCTCGTGTTTGCCCTGTGGAAGCCATGGATGAAGAAGAACTCGCCGCTGGACCACTCTGTGCACCCTTGAATGGTGGCGCTGACTGTTTTGGTGGCTCCCTGTAAGAATGAGCGGCTGAAGTAGAGGGTGGAGCAGCAGGACGTGTGGATGTAGAAGGTCCACGCGATGTCCATGATGTATTTCGTCCTGCAGAAAAGTTAGGTCTCGTAGCGGCCTGTCGATCCTGCACTTCACGTTCAGCTTTACAAGCAAGATGAAACAAACGAGTAATAGTAGCATAGTCCTTGTATTCTAGAATAGTTTGTATCTCCCTGTTTAAGCCACCTATGAAACGTGCAAACATAGCTGCATTATCCTCTACTAGGCCACATCTAATCAATCCAGTTTGTAATTCTTGATAATATTCCTCTACAGAATTTTTTCCTTGTCTCAAACGCTGTAATTTTTGTAGCAATTCACGTTGATAATAAGGAGGAACCCAGCGAGTACGCATAGCATCTTTTAAAGCAGCCCAAGTAGCTGGAATATTATTAGCATGCAATCTACAATGTTCAGACCACCAAATAGATGCAAAACCCGTGAATTCACAAACAGCAGCAGTAACACGTCTATTCTCAGGATATTGTAAACATGTAAAGCGTTGTTCAGTTTCTAACTCCCAAGTAAGATAAGCATCAGGAATATATCTACCCTCAAACGGCTTAAGATTCAATTTAAGTTTAGGCACATGCTCATCATCGCGTACCTGAGGGGGTGGTTGGTGTCGACCGTGGCGAATGTTGGGACGTGGACGTCCAGCTGGCTGTTCATAGGCCGCTTCTTGTTCCACCTCCTCCTCGTAATCACCCTCGTAGTTGTCGTCCTGGCCGACGTCAGAGGCAGCAGCAGCAGTAACTGCAGCAGCAGCAGGAGCACCAGCAGCTTGTCCGCCCGGAAACAGAATACGTCGTGCACGTCGTGGTGGCGGTGGCTGTGCTGGAGCGGCCGCAGGCTGTATAGGTAAGCGTGCGAGCAACTCAGTAAACTTGGCGTCGAGCTTGGTGTCGATCATCTTCTCCACACCATCAATCGCCTCTGTAAATCTGTTCTCGATGTCATTCACCTGTTCAGACATCATTTGTGCAAATTTATCATGTAATGCTTTGTTTGTCATATTCTCCCAATCAGGTGCATCCCGCGCCACTTCATCATGGGATCCTGGCATGGTTAGCAGAAATAGAAAACACACAGAAGTATGATCCTACTTCGACTAAGGGGATGTGGGGTGGTGGAAAGCACAAATCCGTCAAGCTTTTCTTCAGTTCTTACCGATTCTTACCTAGCAGCAGGTGGTGATGTACAACCAACGGGTCAAAACTCTCAGAGATGTGGTAGAGCGATGGCCAGGAGGTGTCAACCGCACGAAGTAGAATATATGTGGAGCTGTAGGTAGGTTTGACAAATATGGTAGCAAAAAGCTCAACAGTAATCAAAACAGAGATGCAAAGTTGAATAAACACTCAACGTCGGTACTGTGCTGATCCTAGGCTAGACCGTACTAGAGACGCGAGCCTAAAACACCAACGAAAGCACGGCGCGGCACGTAACAACTGTGAAGCACACTCTGAATTTTTTTTTTCCTCTCTTTTTTTTTTTTTTTTTTTTTTTGCTTTTTTTTTTTTTTTGGCGATGCGGGACTGCGGGGGCTGAAAAAGTGCGAAAAAATCACTATGGTGGCGAACGTCTCAAAACGAGTTTCTGGACCTAAGGAACGTATGGGCACGAAATTTTTTTACCCCTGAAATTTCTGGCCTAAAAACTGCTCTGAAATTTTTTTTTTTTTTTTTTTTTTTGAAATCACCCCCCTTCTCTGGACGGAAAAAGTTTGGTGAAATCCGACTCTAATCAACTCAAAACTATTCTGGCTACGGAGATATCACAAACCGAACGGGTGATGGAACTCGACTCGGATCGGTAGGTTGTGGTGGTGTGTGTGGACTCTGCTTGGCGGAACGTGGTGGTGTATCTGGACTCGGATTGGCGGAACGTGGTGGTGTACTACTGTTCGGCGGCGGCGTGACAAAACTGTGATCAGAACTCGAAACTCTAAGGTAACTAGACGCTAAGATCAGCAACTCGACACAACGATGCAACCGCAAATTCAACAATGCAAACGACTGTAAAGAAAACTGGACAAAGGCTCGGACTGTTTTGGGACGTGATGATCTAACCCTAATTTTTTTTGTTGGCTTTTTCGTGGACTGTAGGTATGAAAAACAGAACCAATCTAGACTGCGAAAACTGGTAAATCTCACCGAGCAACCTGGAAATCTGATACCACTTGATAGAGGCGAAGGTGTCCCGATGTTTCGATGAGATGGTGGAGATCGATTATGGTGGAGTAGACTTTCACGACCCGACTACGAACGTGCGAAGACGTTGCGCCTTAGCGATCGCTAAACCAACTCCGAGAGGTTATTGATCCCGCGGATGCACGATCAACCTGACCACGAAGGTCTAATTCCTGCAAGCAATCGAAGAACAAGCAAGAACTAAGAATTGCAATCTGGATATTGCGAATATAAGATGAAAGATTACGAAAGTTGGGGTTCCAATGAGGTCTTGGCCTGGTCGGATGACACAAACGAAGAGCTCGAAGTTGCGGCTATGGCTAACTTAAATCTAATTAAAACCCAAGTCTAAACGACGCCCTAAGGGCTGTATATATGGGGGAACAGAGGGGATTTTCGTGACCCCTTGGAGGTGGGGTCCGAAAACAACCCTAACTCGGTTTCCCCACACATACGGACTCTAAAAACAGCCTATAAGGTGGTATTTCGAAATTACATGGGCCCAGCCCAATATTAAGGTGACGCAGCACCTATAATTGCCCTTGGACGAAAATAATGAAGTGGCATCTCGCGTATTTCGTCCAAGACTTCATGCGCGCCTTATGGTGGCTTCAAAGTGCGATAATCACCACTGGAAGCTCCGCTGTCCTTTCCCGCGCGCGCACCTTCTTCTCCATGCTTGATCCCGCTCCAATGACCATCCTTCTTGTCCATGCTAGGTCCTTCATTCATAAGCAAAACAAAAGTATCTAATTTAGGCAGTATCATATGTTCATGAACAATAGAAGGATTCGCAAGAAACGAAAGTACCTGATAATTTAGTTGACGTGCACGAGCTCTAGTAACTGGTCCAATATGTGTAGTTGGTGAGGATATGGGTGTAACATTAGTAGGGATGTCCTCATCAAGTTTCCTTTGGGAAATGCTAGTTCCATCTTTCCCCAAGACAACCATAGACTAGTTGACTAAGCCACCTTGCCTATGGTCATGCGGTGAGTTTGATGATCTCCCTGAGGAAGTAGTAGAAGCTATACGCCAATTGCTACCAGGAGCATGGTGTGATTTTCCTTTTAAATCCTTAGAGAGGCATCGAGTGCGCTAAGTTGGTGTTATTGGTGGATCTGCATCCACGTGTGGATAGCCCGTAGATGTCGAGCTCTGTTTGCTTCTTGGTGCCTTTTGTTTGGTGTATGCTCCATCTCTGTCGGTTTCATTGTTTAGCTCTGATTCGTCCCATCGGCAGGGAGACCAATAGTAAGCCCCATAGTGTTGCCCCATCCCGTGGAATCCGGCATGGCCACTGTATATTAACAGTTGACGTAGTCGGATTTGACGCCTGCGTAACCAGTGGACCGACCACCTAGCTACGCTTGGATTGGATCCCATCCAACCCTAGTTGTCTGCCGTGCCCGGCGTATCCTTTTATCTGTAGGAGAAAGATCTCCGCCATGCCTGTGTGCCCCGACCTTGCTGCCAATAAGACCCCGTCCTCCTTGCTGCAACATTCCCCGCTCAGTAAGCTAGACCACCATAGAACCCCAGCCAGTTTTCCCTGGAAGCCATGTCCGGATTTTTCAAAGCCCCCACCTTTCATAGCAAGACCTCGGCGGCCAACCATGCTGGCTTCCCACGTCTCCTTTGGGAAATCCTTTCCCAAGCCCTTGGCTGCGTTGTTAGCCCCGATTACCGAGTGTTCCAATCCGAGCCAGTCCCTCACCTTTGCCGATATGGTGCAAAGGTGCTCATCCACCTTAGTCCCGATAAGATTGGCGAGCCCGTAGTCTTTGAGGGCAAGCCCATGCCCACTACAGCGTTGGCCATTCAGACGGCTGCCGCAAAAGCTGTTAGTCGCCTCCGATTCTAGTTTCCGCAGATCGGGGAGATGCGGGAGTTCCGCTACTTCCCGAATGTGTCAAGCTTTGGCTATAAGCTCGCCGAAACCATGAAGGAAGTCGACCCGACAATAGTTCTCCTGGTTCATTTCAGCACCGCCTAGGGACTACTGCTCGGCGACATTCTTGGGGAGTTCAAAGCCAGGGATAGTGGCATAACACAAGATGTTGCAGCCGCGTACCGCGCAGGATGCCAAGGCACCTCTCAGGCCGTCGATCCCCTGCTGCCAAACCAAGTGCTATCCTCTCAGGTCGTGCCACCCTCTCAAGTGGTGCTACCCTCCCAGCCTGTGAACCAGTGCAACCTAGGCGCCATCGATGCTGACTCCACCAACAGAACCATTCTTCAGCTGTATCGGCGAGGTCTGCTCTAGCAAGGTCCTGCCGCTGCCCCAGGAGTAGAGTCCCTACTAGTTGAGTTACTCGACTTCTGGAAGCATCTCAGCCTACGTCCTCCAGGAGAGCCTGAGCAAGACTAGTTCTTTAGATGTTGCCCAATTTGTCTTCCATCCTCGCCAGAGGATAGGAACCGTAGTTCCGAGTGAGTGGTTATCATGAGGTGCATAGTCAGGTCGCGCTTGCTTCTGTTTCTTGTGTTGCGTGTGATGCTTGTATCGCCTATATGTTGTGATGCTATATGTATGCCATGTTTGTTTGTGCATCTGTTGCATCTGGCCCCTGTTAAGCAGAAATGTTTAACAGACCTGACGGTGGTTTTCCAAGATGTTTGTAATCAGTAGAGCACTTACACCTTTAACGTTCGACTCATTCTGAGTCTCTAATAAATGCGAATTGGTTTAGATATATGTAAGCCCAGAGTACATATACCCACTGGCATTAAAACGTCTTAGTGTGATTCTATCTGATGTGTTTTTCTTGTAATTGCATGTATGCTGGTTTGAGTATGCTCTTGGCACATTGCACGTACACGCCCGCGCGAGATTATTCGTCATGGGTACGATGACCCCAGTACCCGGATGGAATGCAAGGACACATCTCACGCCTATCTGTGCATGCCCCGTTTTTCCATACCTTTGACCCGGAATTCAGAGGCGGTTTGCTCAGCCCCTGAACCCAATCCCAAAGTAAGTCGCAATCTCGGATAAACTCTAAGAATTTTATTGCGGCAAAAGCCTTGCAACCTTCCAGTACAATTGCTGACCCAGATCCTACCCCGATGCCCGTCCAGCCTAGTTGTCACTTGATGAGGAGCAACCAGAGGTGAGACCCTCGCATCGCCAGAGCCCTTCCGACCACCCCGTGCAATCCCCCCGAGACAGTGGCGCCTTTGTAACCACTTTGCATGACATCCGGCAGCCCGCTGCCTCGGCTCGCCGTAGCCCTGCTCATTACGCCGGCCCGAAGAGATGGTGGAACCGTTCATCGGTTTTCCCCAACCCGACAGTTTTTGAGGAGTAGGTGTAATTATGAGCTAACCCTAGGAATCTTGAGGACGGGATTCTTTTAAGGGGGGAAGGTTTGTAACACCCCAAAAACCGGGTTATCGATTTTTGTGCTGTTATTCCTTCCTAGCTTTTTCTCCCGATCTTTTTCCCCTGGAGTCTGGTTGATAACCAGAAGAATCCAGACAATCCTTGACCTTGCAACCCTTTCCCCTGCCCTTTTGCAAGGCAAGATCCCTCCCCTAGACCCTCGAGCCCTGGATATGCAAGAATATTGCCAAGTCAGGTGCAATGTTCTTCATACCAGCTTAATTCCATTTGTCGTCGGTTAATGGAATTTAATCCCAGAAAATACCTAGACATCTCTAAAGGTTATGGAAACTTGTGGAGATGATCTTGGTTATCCTCTTGACCTCTCCCAAAGATATTGGCTATAGTTGGATAAAGGAAATTGCCATTTCCTTTATAAAGCCAATAATCCCATTTTAGCCATTCCCAAAGGAGCTACTATTTTGGTTGCTCCATGGGTGCTCAAACGAATTGTGCAGCTCCTACTAACCAACCCATGTCCATTTCTATCAAAACATGGGGTTCCGTAGTGCAAAGGTTGAGCACAACTTTCATTTCAAGATTCAGGGCAGAATAGCACTTTACAAAGGAAATGTTATTTTTGTTTGCCCATTGCCTTCCAAACTTTTTGTGCCATCTCCCCTGCCCATGTCATGGTGTTGTGCCAAATTTAAGCTATAATGGCGAAGCCATTAATTCACACAAAATTCCAAAAGTTTTTGTCCAGCAAACAACTTTGTGAAGGAAGTGCAAGCTAGCCTTGCCCATTTGAGCTGAAATTTTGTGCACATGCTTAACCTAGTAGATGATTAATCTCAGCCAAATTTCAAGCCAAGGGGACAATTGTGCTAGACACACCACAACACAAACACCTTCTGCATAATTGGTGCATTTGCAAAGGAAGTGCTATGTGCTTTGGTCCGATTGAGCTCCAACTTGGCAGAGGTAATCACCTTAGGATAAGATTGATCTGATCCAAGTTTCAGCTCAGCCCATTGCACCAGATGTAACTCCCCCAGGTCAGCACAAACACCTTGCTGTGTGCACCTAGGTCAGGTCACTTTCAGCCACTCCAAGCCAAGCAGGACAGCCCACCTCGGTTCTAGCACCTCCTGGGAGGTCACCTCACACAGTGGACATGGTCCCTAGTAAAAAGCGTGCTCTGGACACGTGGTGGCTTGGGTGACCACGCATGTGGCGTGCCCAGTAAACTATTTGTGCTGCATTCTCATCCCCATTGCCCCCTTCCTCGCGTCCTAGGGTGTCTTTCGTGATCCTCACTCCAAGCCTGGTCGTCTAGAGTCTTCCCCCTCGTCCCCTAGCTCCTGGACGGGCGTGACGACATGAGGTTCGCCATGGACTGGCCGCCGCGTGGCCATGTCCTAGAGCCTTCGAGCTCCATCTCCAGAGCTCCCCCGTGGCTATTTAAGCGTTGCCCGAGCACTCCAACAGCAGCGTAGCACCACCCCAGCTCCGCCTCCCTCGTGTTCCTGGTCGCCCCCGCCTTTTCCTTGCCATGATTGACACCTCTATAGCCATGGACTCCGTCGGCCACGCCTCGCCATGGTCTCGGCCTCGGCCCCGCAACCTCCCCTGCTCCCCGAGTCTGACGCCGGACCCGGCCCTCTTCGACGTCGGGCCCCACCGCCGCTAGCTCGCTGATGAGGACATCCCTACTAATGTTACACCCATATCCTCACAAACTACACATATTGGACCAGTTACTAGAGCACGCGCACGTCAACTAAATTATCAGGTACTTCGTTTCTTGCGAATCCTTCTAATGTTCATGAACATATGATGCTGCCTAAATTAGATACTTTTGTTTTTATTATGAATGAAGGACCTAGCATGGACAAGAAGGATGGTCATTGGAGCGGGATCAAGCATGGAGAAGAAGGTGCGCGCGCGGGAAAGGACAATGGAGCTTCCAGTGGTGATTTTCGCACTTTGAAGCCACCATAAGGCGCGCATGAAGTCTTGGACGAAATACACGAGATGCCACTTCATTATTTTCGTCCAAGGGCAATTATAGGTGCCGCGTCACCTTAATATTGGGCTGGGCCCATGTAATTTCGAAATACCACATTATAGGCTGATTTTAGAGTCCGTATGTGTGGGGAAACCGAGTTAGGGTTGTTTTCGGACCCCACCTCCAAGGGGTCACGAACCCTCTGTTTCCCCATATATACAGCCCTTAGGGCGTCGTTTAGACTTGGGTTTTAATTAGATTTAAGTTAGCCATAGCCGCAACTTCGAGCTCTTCGTTTGTGTCATCCGACCAGGCCAAGAGCGCATTGGAACCCCAACTTCTGTTAATCATTCATCTTATATTCGCAATATCCAGATTGCAATTCTTAGTTCTTGCTTGTTCTTGTCGATTGCTTGCAGGAATTATACCTTCGTGGTCAGGTTGACCGTGCATCCGCGGGATCAATAACCTCTCGGAGTTGGTTTAGTGATTGCTAAGGCGCACCGTCTTCGCACGTTCGTAGTCGGGTCGTGAAAGTCTACTCCACCAAAATCGATCTCCATCATCTCTTCGAAACATCGGGACACCGTCGCCTCTATCAAGTGGTATCAGATTTCTAGGTTCATCGGTGAGATTTACCAGTTTTTCGTAGTCTAGATTGGTTCTGTTCTTCATACCTACAGTCCACGAAAAAGCCAAAAAAAATTAGGGTTAGATCATCACGTCCCAAAACAGTCCGAGCCTTTGTCCAGTTTTCTTTACAGTAGTTTGCTTTGTTGAATTTGCGGTTGCATCATTGTGTCGAGTTGCTGATCTTAGCGTCTAGTTCCCTTAGAGTTTCGAGTTCTGATCATAGTTTGTCACGCCGCCGCCGCACAGTAGTACACCACCACGTTCCGCCAATCCGAGTTCAGATACACCACCACGTTCCGCCAAGCCGAGTCCATATACAACACTACAACCTACCGATACGAGTTGAGTTCCATCACCCGTTCGGTTTGTGATATCTCCGTAGCCAGAATAGTTTTGAGTTGATTAGAGTCGGATATCACCAATCTTTTGTCGTACGTAGAAGGGGGTGATTTCCAAAAAAAAGTCTGGCACGCTTTCTAGAGCAATTTTTATGCCAAAAATTTCAGGGGTGAAAAAATTCCGTGCCCATACCTTCCTTAGGTCCAGAAACTCATTTTGAGACGTTCGCTACCATAGTGATTTTTTCGCACTTTTTCAGCCACCACAGTCCCGCATCGCAAAAAAAAAGCAAAAAAAAAGAGAGAGAGAAAAAAAATATTCAGAGTGTGCTTCTCAGTTGTTTACGTGCCGCGCCGTGCTTTCGTTGGTGTTTTAGGCTCGCGTCTCTAGTACGGTCTAGCCTAGGATCAGCACAGTACCGTCGTTGAGTGTTTATTCAGCTTTGCATCTCTGTTTTCATTACTGTTGAGTTTTTGCTACCATACTTGTCAGCCTTTCTACAGCTCCACATATATTCTACATCAGGTGTTTTGAAACCTCCTGGCCATCGCTCTACCATATCTCTGAGAGTTTTGACCCGTTGGTTGTACATCACCACCTGCTGCTAGGTAAGAATCGGTAAGAACGAAAGAAAAGCTTGACGGATTTGTGCTTTCCACCACCCCACATCCCATTAGTAGAAGTAGGATCATATTCCTGTGTGTTTTCTATTTCTTCTAACCATGCCAGGATCACATGATGAAGTGGCGCGGGATGCACCCGATTGGGAGAACATGACAAACAAGGAGCTACATGATAAATTTGCACAAATGATGTCTGAACAGGTGAATGACATCGAGAACAGATTTACAGAGGCGATTGATGGCGTGGAGAAGATGATTGACACCAAGATCGACGCCAAGTTTACTAAGTTGATCGCACGCCTACCTACACAGCCTGCTGCCGCTCCAGCACAGCCACCGCCACCACGACGTGCACGACGTATTATGTTTCCGGGCGGACAAGCTGCTGGTATTGGTGCTCCTCCTGCTGCTGCAGTTGCTGCTACTGCTGCTGCTTCTGATGTCGGCCAGGACGACAACTACGAGGGTGAGTACGAGGAGGAGGTGGAGCAGGAAGCGGCCTATGAGCAGCCAGCTGGACGTCCACGTCCCAACATTCGCCACGGTCGACACCAACCACCCCCTCAGGTACGCGATGATGAACATGTGCCTAAACTTAAATTGAATCTTAAGCCGTTTGAGGGTAGATATATTCCTGATGCTTATCTTACTTGGGAGTTAGAAACTGAACAACGCTTTACATGTTTACAATATCCTGAGAATAGACGTGTTACTGCTGCCGTTTGTGAATTCACGGGGTTTGCAACTATTTGGTGGTCTGAACATTGTAGATTGCATGCTAATAATATTCCAACTACTTGGGCTGCTTTAAAAGATGCTATGCGTACTCGCTGGGTTCCTCCTTATTATCAACGTGAATTGCTACAAAAATTACAGCGTTTGAGACAAGGAAAAAATTATGTAGAGGAATATTATCAAGAATTACAAACTGGATTGATTAGATGTGGCCTAGTAGAGGATAATGAACCTATGCTTGCACGTTTTATGGGTGGCTTAAACAGGGAGATACAAACTATTCTAGAATACAAGGACTATGCTACTATTACTCGTTTGTTTCATCTTGCTTGTAAAGATGAACGTGAAGTGCAGGATCGACAGGCCGCTACGAGGCCTAACTTTTCTGCAGGACGAAATACATCATGGACATCGCGTGGACCTTCTACATCCACACGTCCTGCTGCACCACCATCTATTTCAGCCGCTCATTCTTACATCGAGCCACCAAAACAGCCAGCGCCACCATTCAAGGGTGCACAGAGTGGTCCAGCGGCGAGTTCTTCTTCATCCATGGCTTCCACAGGGCAAACACGAGATCGTGATATTAAATGTCGCAGGTGCCAAGGTGGAGGTCACTTCGCAAAAGACTGTCCCTCCAAGCGTGTGATGACTATTACGGCGGATGGTGGGTATGAGTCAGCGAGTGACTATGATGAGGAGACTTTAGTCCTCATTGCTAATGAGGAACAGGGTGCCCATAATGATGCTCATGATATAGAATATATGGCTCCTGATGATGCGGATAAATATGCTAGTTTGGTTGCTCAACGTGTGTTAAGTGTGCAGGTAACGAAGGCCGAGCAAAACCAGAGGCATAATTTGTTCCACAGAAAGGGAGTGGTGAAAGAACGTTCGGTTCGCATCATTATTGATGGAGGGAGTTGCAACAACTTGGCTAGCATGGAGTTGGTGGAGAAGCTATCTCTCACCACAAGACCACACCCTCATCCGTACTATATTCAGTGGTTTAACAATAGTGGTAAGATTAAGGTAACGCGTTCTGTTCGTGTGCACTTTAGCATTGCTGCATATGCTGATTATGTTGATTGTGATGTGGTACCCATGCAAGCATGCTCTCTTTTACTTGGTAGACCATGGCAATTTGATAGGAATGTTGTACACCATGGTAGAACAAATCAGTTTACTTTGGTTCATCAGGATAAAAATATTGCTTTACTTCCTATGTCTCCCGAACAAATTGTGAAAGATGATCTTGCTAGAGCTAGTAAAGCTAAACAGGAGAAAAATAAGAGTGAGAATGAGATAGCAGCTAAAGAATTTGAGGAACAACATAAGACTAATAGAAAATCTTCGTCTGCTGTTTCTAATCAAATTAAATTGACTAGTCCAACTTTTCTTGCTACTAAGGTTGATATTTTGGATTTGGATGTTAGTCAATATGTGTGCTATGCTTTTGTGTGCAAAGAAGCTTTGTTTTCATTTGAGGAATTGCCTCCTTCTTTGCCTCCTGTTGTCACTGATCTTTTGCAGGAGTTTATAGACGTATTTCCCCAAGACGTACCACCGGGATTACCACCTATTCGAGGGATTAAGCATCAGATTGACTTAATTCCCGGTGCTTCGCTACCCAACCGTGCGCCATACCGTACCAATCCTGAGGAGACGAAGGAGATTCAGCGTCAAGTACAAGAGCTACTCGACAAAGGTTATATACGTGAATCCCTTAGTCCTTGTGCTGTTCCTGTTATATTAGTGCCAAAAAAGGATGCAACATGGCGTATGTGTGTTGATTGTAGAGCCATTAATAATATTACTATTCGTTATCGTCATCCTATTCCTAGGTTAGATGATATGCTTGATGAATTAAGTGGCTCTACCATGTTTTCCAAAGTTGATTTGCGTAGTGGATACCATCAAATTCGCATGAAATTAGGAGATGAATGGAAAACGGCATTTAAAACTAAGTTTGGATTATATGAGTGGTTAGTCATGCCTTTTGGGTTAACTAATGCACCTAGCACTTTCATGAGATTAATGAATGAGGTTTTACATGCTTTCATTGGACGATTTCTGGTAGTCTATTTTGATGATATACTGATTTATAGCAAATCTTTGGAGGAACATTTGGATCATTTACGTGCTGTTTTTATTGCTCTACGTAATGAACGTTTGTTTGGTAACCTTGGGAAGTGCACCTTTTGTACCGACCGAGTATCGTTTCTTGGCTATGTTGTTACTCCGCAGGGAATTGAAGTTGATAAAGCCAAGATCGAGGCGATTGAGAGTTGGCCGCAGCCCAAAACGGTCACACAAGTGAGGAGTTTTCATGGTCTCGCTGGATTCTATAGGCGTTTTGTGAGAGACTTCAGCACCATTATTGCACCTCTCAATGAGCTTACACGCAAGGATGTGCCTTTTACTTGGGGTACCGCACAGGAAGAAGCCTTCACGGTATTGAAAGATAAGCTAACACATGCTCCTTTGCTCCAACTTCCTGATTTTACTAAGACTTTTGAGCTTGAATGCGATGCTAGTGGGATTGGTTTGGGAGGTGTGTTATTACAAGATGCTAAACCTGTTGCATACTTTTCTAAAAAATTGAGTGGGCCTAGTCTGAACTATTCTACTTATGATAAGGAATTATATGCTCTTGTTCGGAATTTAGAAACTTGGCAACATTATTTATGGCCCAAAGAATTTGTTATACATTCTGATCATGAATCTTTGAAACACATAAGAAGTCAAGCAAAACTTAATCGTAGACATGCTAAGTGGGTTGAATTTATTGAGACTTTCCCTTATGTCATTAAACACAAGAAGGGGAAAGATAATATTATTGCTGATGCTTTGTCTCGTCGTTATACTATGCTTTCACAACTTGACTTCAAGATATTCGGTTTAGAGACAATCAAAGATCAATATGTACATGATGCGGAATTTAAAGATGTATTGCAGAATTGTAGAGAGGGTAGAACATGGAACAAGTTTGTGCTTAATGATGGATTTGTGTTCCGTTCTAACAAGCTATGCATTCCAGCTAGCTCTATTCGTCTTTTGTTGTTGCAGGAGGCGCATGGAGGAGGATTAATGGGACACTTTGGCGTGAAGAAGACGGAGGACGTACTTGCTACACATTTCTTTTGGCCAAAGATGAGACGGGATGTAGAGCGTTTTGTTGCTCGCTGCACTACATGTCAAAAAGCTAAGTCACGACTCAATCCTCATGGTTTATACATGCCTTTACCTGTACCTAGTGTTCCGTGGGAGGACATATCCATGGACTTTGTTTTAGGCTTGCCTCGACCAAAGAAGGGGAGGGATAGCATATTTTTTGTCGTGGATAGATTTTCTAAGATGGCACATTTTATACCATGTCATAAAAGCGATGATGCTGCTAATGTTGCTGATTTATTCTTTCGTGAGATTATTCGCTTACATGGTGTGCCCAATACTATTGTCTCGGATCGTGATACTAAGTTTCTTAGCCATTTTTGGAGATACTTATGGGCTAAGTTGGGGACTAAACTACTTTTTAGTACTACATGTCATCCCCAAACTGATGGACAAACTGAAGTGGTCAATAGGACATTGTCTACTATGCTTAGGGCTGTTTTAAAGAGTAACTTGAAACTGTGGGAAGAATGTTTACCTCATATTGAATTTGCTTATAATCGTTCATTGCATTCTACCACTAAAATGTGCCCTTTTGAGATTGTTTATGGTTTTCTACCTCGTGCACCTATTGATTTGCTGCCTCTTCCATCTTCAGAGAAGGTTAATTTTGATGCTAAGCAACGTGCTGAATTGATATTAAAAATGCATGAGTTAACAAAAGAAAACATTGAGCGAATGAATGCTAGATACAAGCTTGCTGGTGATAGGGGTCGAAAGCATGTTGTGTTTGAACCCGGAGATCTGGTTTGGTTACATCTACGTAAAGATAGGTTTCTTGGTTTGCGCAAGTCTAAGTTAATGCCTCGAGCTGATGGTCCCTTTAAGGTTTTGCAGAAAATTAATGATAATGCATATAAACTTGAGCTACCTGCAGCCTTTGGGGTTAGTCCCACATTTAATATTGCAGATTTGAAGCCTTATTTGGGAGAAGAAGACGAGCTTCCGTCGAGGATGACTTCAATTCAAGAAGGGGAGGATGATGAGGACATCCCTACTAATGTTACACCCATATCCTCACAAACTACACATATTGGACCAGTTACTAGAGCACGCGCACGTCAACTAAAATATCAGGTACTTTCGTTTCTTGCGAATCCTTCTAATGTTCATGAACATATGATGATGCCTAAATTAGATACTTTTGTTTTGCTTATGAATGAAGGACCTAGCATGGACAAGAAGGATGGTCATTGGAGCGGGATCAAGCATGGAGAAGAAGGTGCGCGCGCGGGAAAGGACAATGGAGCTTCCAGTGGTGATTTTCGCACTTTGAAGCCACCATAAGGCGCGCATGAAGTCTTGGACGAAATACATGAGATGCCACTTCATTATTTTCATCCAAGGGCAATTATAGGTGCTACGTCACCTTAATATTGGGCTGGGCCCATGTAATTTCGAAATACCACATTATAGGCTGTTTTTAGAGTCCTTATGTGTGGGGAAACCGAGTTAGGGTTGTTTTCGGACCCCACCTCCAAGGTGTCACGAAAATCCCCTCTGTTTCCCCATATATACAGCCCTTAGGGCGTCGTTTAGACTTGGGTTTTAATTAGATTTAAGTTAGCCATAGCCGCAACTTCGAGCTCTTCGTTTGTGTCATCCAACCAGGCCAAGACCGCATTGGAACCCAAACTTCTGTTAATCATTCATCTTATATTCGCAATATCCAGATTGCAATTCTTAGTTCTTGCTTGTTCTTGTCGATTGCTTGCAGGAATTAGACCTTCGTGGTCAGGTTGATCGTGCATCCGCGGGATCAATAACCTCTCGGAGTTGGTTTAGCGATTGCTAAGGCGCAACGTCTTCGCACGTTCGTAGTCGGGTCGTGAAAGTCTACTCCACCAAAATCGATCTCCATCATCTCATCGAAACATCGGGACACAGTCCCCTCTATCACTCGCCGTCAGCCGAGCCGCACATGGCCGCGTCGCACCGTCTGTGAGGCCGACGCCCCATCTGCCTCGGCGTTCATGCGATACCTGGCGGGTGCGGCGCCTCCCTCTGCGCGCGAACTCGCGCCCCCAGCAGCCGGCGAAGGCCGGGGCCGCCGGCGCTGGCCACGGTTGGCCGCCTCGGTGTGCTCTGTCCAGCCGCACGAGGAACAGAGGAAGGGGAGAGATTGGAGCAGAGGAGGAAACAGGGAAGGAGACAGAGGAACTAACGTGCTGGCCCCACATGAATGTTGCTCCAGCTCTGGCCTGCGTTGGTTAAAGGAAACGTATTCCTAGGAATACTTTTTCCCTATAGCGAAGGCGCATTCTGTTGTAACTTTGGAGAAAATACGCTTTTTCTTCTCGAAGGTGAACTTTGCTGCTGACTACGAGGGAAATACGCTTTCCCTGCGCGAAAGCGTAAACGGGGAAGTACGCTTCCGGTCTCAAACCGGCGCCGAAAGATTTAAATTACGGACGTTCACCCGATATGGGCGGTTCTCTGCCTATTTAACGAACGCCCGTACCTTTGCGAACGTAACTCCGATTGAGGTGATTGAAAAGCCAAGGTTCACCGTTTTCCGAGCCCGTTCCGTTGGTGCAACTTTCATGATGTTTTGGCATTGAGAAATTGACCCTTTTTCCCCCGGTTGCCATTAGGCCTCGCGGGAGAATCATCGGTCCCGTAGGATCTCTTTGGAAGGTGATCGCACGTCCGCCCGGCGTATTCTTTGACCCCCGTAACGATGAATTAAACCCTGATTTGTTAACTTCATTTGACATGTTTATACCCTGCTTGCGTGATATGCTTATAGTCATCATGCCATGTTCACTATGAGTAGCATGCTCGTGTTGTTCATAACCTGTCTACTTGATATGATAAGCTAGATGAGATCAGGCTTACTGGTTATGATCATGCCCATGTTGTTCATGTCATGTTCATGCTAATATTACGTTCATGCTGACCGTATTCATGTTTACGTGTTGTACTTATGATTGGATCATATGCCTTCACCATGCCTATGTGACATCATGTTGTACTAGTATTGCTATGGTATATTTTGTTGCTATGCTTGATCATATGTTGCTCAGTTGATATTGTTGATCGGATTGGACTGGAGTAACTGTTAATCAAGTGCCACCGAAACGAGCTTTACTAGTGCAACCACACTCGCCTGTATGGGAAGGCCTTGGCTTGGTCTATTGGTGTGCTCTCTTATTCTTATCACCAATGAGGGGAGGCTATGGGCGCGCGGTTACCCTGATCAGGTAAGCAACGATAGTCTCGAGAGCCAGTTTGGTTGTTGCGCGCAGGCCCCGGGTGGGACAATGTTATGGACCATGCGATGGTCTGTTGCCATGCGATGGCAGGTGTCTGGAGGACATGGGGCTACCGAGGGCATGACTTGCGACGCATGCCAGGTGATACGGTAAGGGAGGCATGCGGTAGAGAGGTCTCGTTGGAGAAGTTCTAGTCCACTCCTATGGTACGAGTTCCGAGGTTCCTGTGGGACAAGTTCCAAGGTACTGGATGGAGGAAGAGCTCCATAGTGTGGGTAAAGTGCACAAACTCTGCAGAGTCAACAAACTTATATTCGAATAGCCGAGTCCACGGTATTGGATACAATTCGTACTAGGTCACACTTGGGATCAACATGAGTTCGGTGGGATGAATGTGCTGAGTTTGTGGTCGTGCGACAGCCCGTATATGTTGGTGTTCATGCGATGACCCGGATAAGTTGGTGGTTGTGGGACGACCCGTATAATTGGATTGGTCATGCGATGACCCGTCACCCAAAGGAGGAGCCGGTAAGGACTCCGAGGTAAGCGGCATGATCATGCGATGATCATGCGTGTCCCTTGTGTTGATTGTTAGTGCACTAACCTTATTCATAGTAGTTTGCTAGATTCATCATGTTAATACTTTAAAATGCTATGCCATGATAACTAATATACTCTAATAACCTATGCTTGCTTGAATGCCATGTATTGCTTTGCTTGGTGTATATGTTGCTTGGTTTTCTTGTTGGCGAGTACATTCAAACGTACTCACATGGTTTTGTCCCTGGCTATTCACGTAGCCAGATTTTCAGGTTTACCTAAGGACCCGCTTTCCCTAGGAGGAGTCGAAGCGTTCGCAATCTAGGAGAGTAACCCAGTGAGATCCCTGTGGATTGGAGCCGCTCCAAGTCCGTGCTGCCGTAGACAGTTTATATTTCTCTCCCCCAACTCTGTAAGGAACCAGCTATGGTTGTAATATATTGATTCAAGCCACTTTGGCTTATGAATCCTTTTACAGTTGTGCCTATGTTCTTGATATGTGTTGTAAGTGTGCACACCAGAGTGATTCCTGGAATGGTGTGTGGGCGACATTCGCCTGTGTACAGTGGTATTCAGGCGAAGCATCACAATCCAACCTTCTAACAAGCTCAAGGGTGATAGAGTACCTGTTTGTTTGCACTACTAGATTATTTATTGATTTTTGTCATATGGTTGTTTTTCACTAATAGCTGTGCTTATTTTTGGTTCTACTGATATTTATGTACAACATCTCTTTATAAATTGATATGCTATGATTTCATCTCATTTTGTTCCTAACTGTAGTGTTATAATCTGTAGATGTCTCACGTTCATCAAAGTTCTGACTCGTGGAACAAAGCTTTAGGATGAACAAGCTACACCAAGAAAAGAGTAGCTCATTGAAGCTTCTTATTTTTTTATTTGTTTGTTTTAGAAAACTTAATACTATGTAGTATTGTAATGTACCAAGTTTGTTTCTATTGTGTAATATTCTGTATTTATTACAATTGCTTCAATAGAATTATTTGATATTCACTAAAAATGATGTGTACATCGAATTGGCGAGTGAGATAAAAACAAAAAGGCCATCGGCAAAAGGAACAAACATAATTGGATTGTAAAATGGTTTAGGCCAAAAAAACGGGGTTTAAAAATTCCAGGGCCAAAAAAATTGGGCTTTAAAAATTCTGAGGCCCAACAATAAATGGGAAGTAATAGGCTGTGGCCCAGAAAATAAATGGTCAAATTGTTGGACTAGGCCCATGTGTTTGTCCCAAAATAACAGAAAAATATGTTAAATGGGTTGAATTAGTGGGCTAGGCCCATATAAACGGTTAAACTGGATCGGGCTGATTTCATATTATGAAGTTTTGATTTTGTCCCAATTTTGCCACGTTGGACTGCCACGTAGGATTGGTCTAGAATGCCAGAGACGATTTAGGATCGTCATAAAGGTTACGACGATCCGGAAATCATCGTGAAAGTTACGACGATTTCGACAAAAACGTTGTTTTTTTCAATTTTTGATAGCTCATTTTTGACGCTCTCTTTATCGTCATAAGATCGTCGTAAATTAAAAACGGTGATGATGTAGTGATAGAGGCGGGGTGTCCCGATCTTTCGATGAGATGATAACTACGATTTGATGGAGTCGACTTTGACGATCCGACTACAAACGTGCAACGACGTTGCGCCTTAGCAATCGCTAAACCAATCTCCTGAAGGTTATTGACCACGCCGGAGCACGATCAACCTGACCACGAAGGTCTAGCCCTGCAAGCAATCGAAGAACAAGCAAGAACTATGATAAAGCAATCTGAATATTGCGAATATGTAGATGAAGTATGAATAAAGTTGGGATTCCAAAAGCGGTCTTGATCTGGTCGTTGGACACAAACCGAGTACACGAAGATGCAGCAATTGGCTAAGCAGTCTTTTTAACTAAAAGAAATCCAAAGAAAAACCCTAGGGGTTGATCTACTTATATAGGACTAAAGGGTGGAGGCCAAGGGGGTGGAAGGACGTCCCAAGGAGTCCTAAAACTAAACCTAGGTCGTACAAGGCACTTGGGCCCATGTGGAGGTGATGCAACACCTATTGAGTTGGACTTTGATTCGGATTCTGCTGCTGGGTCGCACCGTTTTCGCAATATCTCCACGCTCCGAAGGAATTTGAAGGTGAAACCAATTGCGTTGGAAACTAGACGAGATAAGCTATCACCAAAAAAAAGAATCACCCAATTTGGAGTTCGTATGTAGAAACAGCGGCTGTTTGAAGTTGGGTATATCTCTGCAGTCCGAATCTGAGTCCATGACGTGAAAGACTTGGTCTCTATCTTCTCTTGGGCCAAAAGTGACGTGAAATAACTTCTTGTACAGCACACAATCATGCCCCTTTGTATTGACTTCATTTCTTGATCAAATATAGAGGAATTAATGGTCATATCCATGATAATTATGTCATCGTCATTTTCATGCTTGAACATGCTCCAATGCTCATCCTTCTTGTCCATGCTAGGTCCTTCATTTGTCAGCAACAGAAATATATCGACGTTAGGCAGCATCATATTCACATGAACATTAGAAACATTACCAAGAAGCGAAAGTACCTGATAATTTAATTGGTGTGCACGATCTCTAGTAATTGGTCCAGTAGGTATATTAGCAGGGGTTGTGGCTGTAACTATGGTAGCCATGTCCTCATCATCCTCCCCTTCTTGAAAATAAAGCCGTCCCCGGCGTTTCTTAATCTGAAATGTGGCTAACAAAAGAGACAAGGTGTACATGTTGTATATATATATGTCATCCATTCTTACTTCCCTTAGTTTTTGGACATGTAACACATGTATATATGAGTAACTTTCGTATGTCGTGAAATATAAACATATATGATCATCACAATACATAAACGACATGAAAGTATTGCAACTTAGTTTGCATATATAAGTGAAGCTCTTATTCATATCTAAAGATGTACAATGCTCATCATTAAACCATCCCAATACCGGTGAAGAAACATTAATGTTTTTCGAAGGACATGCTACAACAGGCTTAACTAAGTAGTCATGCAACAAGTCATTCGACGCAGAATCATCACCAAGATTAGAGGTCATATCAAAATGATTAAGCATTGGCAGTTTCATAATAGTAACATGATTATCCAAAATAGATGGTGTGCTCAAATCAATAGGTAACTCAAGACATGATGTATTAAAGTCTATTAGGCAAGCAACATCTTCTTGTGAAGTTATGACATTCTCGAAAATTGGTTGTGTGATGAAACTACTGGATAGCTCAACACATGTTGCTTTTAAATCAGCAAGGTTCTCATGTGGAGGGGAAAGATCCATACTTTTGTCATTACCTTTTTGTGATGATAGATCAGATATTGGAGGAGTGCTTACGACAATTGATGTGGTTATGGTAGTGCTCATAGTGGTTGAAGGAACAACCTTCTCAACTTGTGGTATTTGCACATTCCGCTTGTTTGTCTTCTGGGCAACACGTCTGTCGATTTCCTGTTCAGCTTTACAAGAAAGACGAAACAAACGATCCATAGGATAACACTTTTCATGAATTAGGATATCCTGAATGTCACGGTTTAAACCTTGCCAAAATATGTCCATGAAATATTCTTCACTTTCCTCTAAAAGAGAATGCAAGAATGTAGTTTCTAAAGCATCATAATATTCTGAAACAGTTTTAGTACCTTGTTTTAAATTTGATAATTTCCTAACCTTGTCACGAGTATAATAAGAGGGAACGAATCTATATCGCATAGCAAATTTGAGATCATTCCAAGTATTAGGTATATAATCAGGATATAAACTACAATATTCATTCCACCAAATAGAAGCAAAATCTTTGAAAGCACTAATTGCAGTTTTTACTTTCTTATGCTCAAGAAAATTATGGGAAACAAATAAATCATTTATTTCAAACTCCCACTCAATGTATAAATCAGGTCTTAGACGTCCATGAAAGTGTGGTATAGAAACAATAACCTGATCATGTGCATGCTTATGTGTGTTTACCTTTTCCAGTGACTGTTGTGTAGTTGTAGGTGGTGGAAAATCTCCAACTATAGCTGCCGCCCAAGAAGATCTAACTCTAGAACCTGCCATGATTAGTAGAAAACAAGAAACAAATCACAAGTATATGTCCCTATGAACTACTAGGATGTGGTGGTAAAACGCTCACAGGATAGCAAATATCAATGTCTTACTAGTTCTTACCATGCAGCAGGTGGTGATCGGCAACCAACGGTGTCCAAGAACTCCAAAGATTAAGTAGAGCGATTGCCAGGTGAACGCATGTATACACAATGTAGAAATATGTGGAGCTTGGAAGGCTTTAATATGGTGGCAAAAATATCAGCAATAATCAATTCAGAGATGCAAAATTGAATTAACGCTCAACGACGATACTGTGCTGGTCCTAGTCTAGACCTGACTAGAGACGCGAGCCTAGAACACTAATGTGGTCACGGCGTAGCACAACTAGCAACAATGAATGATATGAAGTAGCTCTGAATAGCAAGATATAAGTGAAGATCATCAACAGAGCAAAGATAATGGTGAAAATAGGCTCCAAATCAAGATACACCAATATTCTCGCTACAACTTTCCTCTGAAATATATTTGCTAATTTTTTTGATATTTTTCCTCCAATAGGGCACTGACTTAAGCTTTCCGACGCAATAAGAATCACTCAATTTAGAGTTCGGATGAGGTGTCAAAAAAATTGAGAATCAGCCCGAAATCTGACAAAAACTGTGTTCGGAAACTTTAGAGGTCAAAAAGTCTGTCTTAGAAGCCGATCTGGACTTTCAAATAACACACTAGCTCCAGAACTATTTAGAAGCGGCTCGGAAATATCTTTAATTTGAGTACTCGTGGAGCCAAAACGGATTTCGGATGACAAAGTTATGCCCGTTTTAGTGGACACTGCTCAAAACTGATTCCGACGAGATTTCAAATACGAGTTCAACTAGAGATAGATCCGAAATTTTTCTTCTTTTTTCTCTTTTTTCCTTTTTTCTTTCTTTTTTTCCTTTTTTTTTTTTATGGTAGATGGTAGAAGTAGGCAGCGGATGGGATGATGGTGCAGCGGCGGCGGTGACTAACGTGAACAGAACTCGAAACTCTAAAGGACTAGATACTAAGACCAGCAACTGAACACGACGATGCAACCGATAATTCAATAAAGCAAAGCACCGAAAAGAAAATTGCGAAGTCTCAGATTGGTTTGGATATGATGATCTAATCCTATTTTTATGGCTTTTTGTGTGGATGATAGGTGATAAAAAAACAGATCTAATATATGGATGTGGAATTCTCACCGAGCAACCTGAAAACTGATACCACTTGATAGAGGCGGGGTGTCCCGATCTTTCGATGAGATGATAACTACGATTTGATGGAGTCGACTTTGACGATCCGACTACAAACGTGCAACGACGTTGCACCTTAGCAATCGCTAAACCAATCTCCTGAAGGTTATTGACCACGCCGGAGCACGATCAACCTGACCACGAAGGTCTAGTGCCTGCAAGCAATCGAAGAACAAGCAAGAACTATGATAAAGCAATCTGAATATTGCGAATATGTAGATGAAGTATGAATAAAGTTGGGATTCCAAAAGCGGTCTTGATCTGGTCGTTGGACACAAACCGAGTACACGAAGATGCAGCAATTGGCTAAGCAGTCTTTTTAACTAAAAGAAATCCAAAGAAAAACCCTAGGGGTTGATCTACTTATATAGGACTAAAGGGTGGAGGCCAAGGGGGTGGAAGGACGTCCCAAGGAGTCCTAAAACTAAACCTAGGTCGTACAAGGCACTTGGGCCCATGTGGAGGTGATGCAACACCTATTGAGTTGGACTTTGATTCGGATTCTGCTGCTGGGTCGCACCGTTTTCGCAATATCTCCACGCTCCGAAGGAATTTGAAGGTGAAACCAATTGCGTTGGAAACTAGACGAGATAAGCTATCACCAAAAAAAAGAATCACCCAATTTGGAGTTCGTATGTAGAAACAGCGGCTGTTTGAAGTTGGGTATATCTCTGCAGTCCGAATCTGAGTCCATGACGTGAAAGACTTGGTCTCTATCTTCTCTTGGGCCAAAAGTGACGTGAAATAACTTCTTGTACAGCACACAATCATGCCCCTTTGTATTGACTTCATTTCTTGATCAAATATAGAGGAATTAATGGTCATATCCATGATAATTATGTCATCGTCATTTTCATGCTTGAACATGCTCCAATGCTCATCCTTCTTGTCCATGCTAGGTCCTTCATTTGTCAGCAACAGAAATATATCGACGTTAGGCAGCATCATATTCACATGAACATTAGAAACATTACCAAGAAGCGAAAGTACCTGATAATTTAATTGGTGTGCACGATCTCTAGTAATTGGTCCAGTAGGTATATTAGCAGGGGTTGTGGCTGTAACTATGGTAGCCATGTCCTCATCATGTAGCGACGAAAATATAGCGTCATGAATTAGCATATTTCTTGTAGTGAGTCTTGTGGATCTTGAATTGTAGAGTCGGGGCGGCGTCAGTGGCAGCGACAACGGCCTTAGCCGCGGTCTGCTGCTGAGTAGCCCCGTTTCCGTCGGTGGAGAAGACGGCTTGGTGCATGCGCTTGCGGGTCCCGGCTTCTCCGGAAGCCTGGTTTCTTCCCGGAGGAGCCTGAGCCGCGTTGCACCTTCGGGTAACTCGGTTGATAGGCAAGATGGCCTCATCAATGCGGGCAACCTTGTCGGCCAACTCGAACTGAGCGGTGATGGTCTTGATGGATCTTGTGCTCATCTTCTCCAACATGCGTGGGTTCTTGACATTTTCATGAAAGGCGGCGATGATCGGTGCCTCATATGCATCGGGGTTGCAATGGTGCATCTGAGTGAATCTCTAGACGAACTTTGCAAGGGTTCAACATCCTTTTGGACGACTCGGCGTAGGTCGCTGACAGTTTTCTGAGGCTGGACCCCTCCGGTAAATGCGCCGACAAACTTCTCGCAGAGTTCGGCCCATTAGCTGGTACAGTTGGCCGGGACGTGCATCATCCACCGGAGAACGTTGTCCTTCAACTTCATGGGGAAGTAATTCGCCTTCGTTTTGTCGTCTTCCCCCGCGATCTCCATAGCAGTGTTCTACATCCGAATGAATTCGCGGGGGTCGTTCTTCTCGTCATACGAGGGAGGACCATTTATCCGGAACTTCTTGGGCCACTTGATGCAACGGAGACCTTGGGTGAAAGCTTGGCACACGGTGACGTAGTCACTTTCACTGACAAGGATCCCTTCTCAGGCGACATCGACGGGAGGAATCCGGATGTCGGAACACCGGAGGGTCTCTTGCCGCCTGACGATGGTGGTCCAGGCGTCTTCGTGGCGGCGCTCCTCCAGGCGAGCACCCTGATCCGGGGACCCGTGATGCCCGGAGGATGCCATAGAAGCACCACCAGGAGATCCGGCCCGTCGAGGAGCAGACGGGCGGAGAGCAGGGTCGCGACAGCGGTCCTCTCGGGGGCGATCTTGTTTGTATCCACGTTCAGGAGAGTGCAGAGTGCGCTCCCCCTCATAGGCTGAGGCATTGGGATGGACGGTCGGCCCTGTGCGCCGCCAAGATGACGCAGGGGATTAACGGGTGAGCTCCCGCTGCTTCTGTAGTGCCCACGCGGAAAGATGGGCGATGGTGAGCGTCTAGGTCTCCAACTGATCGTTTAAGGGGAGGAACTGGCTGAGGGCTCTGACCTGCGCCAGTGCTTCCGCGGGGGTACGGAGGCCGTCGAGGGTGGGGATACGTGGAGTCCCATCGCTCCGATCATGGGCTCGTGGCCTGCTCGGTTCCGGTACCGCACCACCTGGGCGTGCGGGGCAATATGGAGAGGGCCCGACACCATTGGTGCGGGAATGATCGCCAGGGGGCGTCGTTCCACGGGGCGACTCGTCGGAACGGGCCACATGCTTCTTTGCAGCAATATGGGCGCAACTCTCCTCCTCGCGGTGACGCCCAGATTAACCTTCTCCTGGAGGCGGAGGTGATGCGGGGCCGCTTGCCCCGTAATGCCCACCGTCGCGCTCCTAGGGTGGAGTGCCACCGACAGACCGCCCCCCCTCGGAGGCGGTCCCAACTCCCTGCCGACCGCGTGGCGAGTGGTCGCTTCTGGCTCGGCGGCGAGAGAGCATCTCCAGGGTGGAGAGCACCCCGTCGATGTCATGCTTGGGATGAGCTCGTGTGTGTCTTTGGGTCGACATCGCGAAAACTGCTCGATGGTGAAGTCGATGCAGAGGCGACGAAGAACTCCAGATGACATGCGTGCGACGCACTACTTATAGCGCCAGATGTCGCGGGAGCGATCCTGTGGGTGTGATGTTATCGGGACGCCCACGCGGAACACAGTGGAGATCGTCGCAAATGGGACACGCTGGGATTTACCCAGGTTCGGGCCCTCCAGAGACGTAAGAGCCTACTCCTGCTTATCTGGATTGCTTGATGAAGATTACAACGCCAAGAGCCTTCTAGGGAGGGAATACCAGCTATCCGCGCGACGGTACGTGTTTTTTGAGGGGGCGAAAATTCCCCTTTTCTTGCGGCCCGGGCCTCCCTTTTATAGATGAAGAGGGTTACCACAACAGCTCTTCCCGATGGGGCTTCTTCACCGACGGCTGGCAGGTGTCGACGCTGCATTTCTTCTGGGAAGGACGCGTGGTGGGGGGCTGCCGCCCTCGAAGTGATGTCAGAAGGCTTCTGGCACGTACCAGGATCGAAGGGTATGGATGGCGCCGCTGCAGTCGTTGTGACCCAAGTCCGGGGGAAGTGCATTTAATGCACCTTAGAATGTTCTGCATGCGGTAGGGCCGCTTCTGACTCCCCACAGCTTATGGAAGGTGTCGTAGCAGGGCCTTTCCGAATGGGTTCGGGATGCTCGACACATGATCTTTTCCAGGCGGGCGGCGAGGCTTTCCAAATTGGTGAAGCAAGCTCTGGCTCTCCAACACAAAGCAACGGAGAACATGCCAGAATACTCAAGAACTAATAATAAAAAGGTAAACCAAATATATTACTCATCACAATCTGAACATATTCTCATAATGCACCGGATCCCAGCAAACACAACATAGCAACACAGAAACTAATACATAAGTTCCTTGATCATGTAGGGCAGCTCACAAGGTCGAAGAATTGAGGCAGAAGGGTGGAGAGAAAACATAATCTAGCTACTGAGCATGGACCCATGGTGTGGGCCTCCCGGACTGTATCTTCGAAGTGGCCAGTTGTGTATACTGTCTTGCTCCCATGATCAGTTTGCATGACACACAACTCGACATGGATATCATAGTCTCTATGTTCATACATTACCTAATACAAGTCTTACAATAACAAAGTCTTACATGGCCTCATCAGGATCAAATGGCAGCGGAATAAGAAAAAGCATGATAGATAGCAGCGGCACAATCCATAGGGTAGATCAGAGCATAGCACGTCCTAGCTAGTAATCGTCGGTAGCTTCATCGTCATATACCTTCTCCTCCAAGCCTGGCCGATTGAATATCCAGGGACAAAGCCGTGAGTACATACAAAGTACTCGCAAACCACCTAAAGATAGAAATAAAGTTTTGTATACAAAAATAATGGGATGGCTATATGGTGGAGTTTTTCATAGGGGTTTCCTATCTACTCAAGTTTATTATTAAGTTGGCAAAGTTTTAAACTTGGCAAGTTTTATTTCCCACAATGAATTTGGATAAGTCAAGTCCAACCTATTCCAACAATATCAACATCATCATCGCGACACATAAACTCAGTATCAGAATTTCTCATCCATTCCTCACAAAGTGTAGCCTCACTAGCTTTCCATGACCGTGGACTCCGGCTACTCGAATAGTTTTCACTCTGCATAGGTTGCACACTTTACCCACCACATTCTATACATCCACCGTGTGCCCCCACGGATCATCATACCTCAGTATGCGGGTCTCGGATAATCGACCATAGTCTTCCCCTTGCCTACCCTAGTACAGGCGATCTACCCGATGACCACATCCTGAATTGTCCGCGTGCAAGGTCATGCTCCTCTTGGACACATGCCTTCACCGTAGTAGAGGTGCGGAAAAGTTCCATGCCACCGCTGCCTCGGCAGCGACCTCACCTCCGACGCATCGATAGGATTACAGGCTTCTATGTATTATGTAGTTAGAAGATCCCCGTACTAAGATACACAAGCTTCCAAATAGCACTATCCCATACCAGAGTATAGTGGTTGTACTGTAAGGATAGGTTTTGGCGGCACTTATAGAGAGTCCCTCCAGACTTCATGCATGTCCGACGACGTTCCACAATCCCGGCCATACCACCTTCTTAGGTGTATGTCGTACATATAGAGTGAAGTATGACTTTCCATGATTATTATGTAATGCTAATTACTAGAGCTAAATGATGGTGATGAGGACATCCCTACTAATGTTACATCACCAACTACACATACTGGACCAATTACTAGAGCACGTGCACGTCAACTAAATTATCAGGTACTTTCGTTTCTTGCGAATCCTTCTATTGTTCATGAACATATGATGCTGCCTAAATTAGATACTTTTGTTTTGCTTATGAATGAAGGACCTAGCATGGACAAGAAGGATGGTCATTGGAGCGGGATCAAGAATGGAGAAGAAGGTGCGCGCGGGGGAAAGTACAGTGGAGCTTCCAGTGGGGATTTTCGCACGTTGAAGCCACCATAAGGCATGCATGAAGGCTTGGACGGAATACACGAGATGCCACTTCATTATTTTCGTCCAAGAGCAATTATAGGTGCTGCGTCACCTTAATATTGGGCTGGGCCCATGTAATTTCGAAATACCACATTATAGGCTGTTTTTAGAGTCCGTATGTGTGGGGAAACCGAGTTAGGGTTGTTTTCGGACCCCACCTCCAAAGGGTCACGAAAATCCCCTCTGTTCCCCCATATATACAGCCCTTAGGGCGTCGTTTAGACTTGGGTTTTAATTAGATATAAGTTAGCCATAGCCGCAACTTCGAGCTCTTCGTTTGTGTCATCCGACCAGGCCAAGACCTCATTGGAACCCCAACTTTCGTAATCATTCATCTTATATTCGCAATATCCAGATTGCAATTCTTAGTTCTTGCTTGTTCTTCGATTGCTTGCAGGAATTAGACCTTCGTGGTCAGGTTGATCGTGCATCCGCGGGATCAATAACCTCTCGGAGTTGGTTTAGCGATCGCTAAGGCGCAACGTCTTCGCACGTTCGTAGTCGGATCGTGAAAGTTGCCTCCACCATAATCGATCTCCACCATCTCATCGAAACATCGGGACACCTTCGCCTCTATCAAGTGGTATCAGATTTCCAGGTTGCTCGGTGAGATTTACCAGTTTTCGTAGTCTAGATTGATTCTGTTCGTCATACCTACAGCCCACGAAAAAGCCAAAAAAAAATTTAGGGTTAGATCATCACGTCCCAAGACAGTCCGAGCCTTTGTCCAGTTTTCTTTTCAGTACTTGCTTTGTTGAATTTACGGTTGCATCGTTGTGTCAAGTTGCTGATCTTAGCGTCTAGTTCCCTTAGAGTTTCGAGTTCTGATCACAGTTTGCCACGTCCCCGCCGCACAGTAGTCATCCTACCACGTTCCGCCAATCCAAGTCCACATACACCACCACGTTCCGCCAAGCAGAGTCCATATACACCACCACGTACCACGAGTCCGAGTTGAGTTCCATCATCAGTACGGTTCGTGACCTCTCCATAGCCAGATTAGTTTGAGTTGATTAGAGTCGGATTTCACCAATCTTTGTCGTACGTAGAAGTCTGGCACGCTTTTCAGAGCAGTTTTTAGGCCAAAATTTTCAGGGGTAAAAAAATTTCGTGCCCATACGTTCCTTAGGTCCAGAAACTCGTTTTGAGACGTTCTCTACCATAGTGATTTTTTCGCACTTTTTCAGCCCCCGCAGTCCCGCATCGCCAAAAAAAAAAAAAAAAAAAGCAAAAAAAAAAAAAAAAAAAAGAGCGAGAAAAAAAAAATTCAGAGTGTGCTTCACAGTTGTTACGTGCCGCGCCGTGCTTTCGTTGGTGTTTTAGGCTCGCGTCTCTAGTACGGTCTAGCCTAGGATCAGCACAGTACCGACGTTGAGTGTTTATTCAGCTTTGCATTTCTGTTTTGATTACTGTTGAATTTTCCTACCATACTTGTCAGCCTTCCTACAGCTCCACATATATTCTACATCGTGCGTTTTGACACCTCCTGGCCATCGCTCTACCATATCTCTGAGAGTTTTGACCCGTTGGTTGTACATCACCACCTGCTGCTAGGTAAGAATCGGTAAGAACGTAAGAAAAGCTTGACGGATTTGTGCTTTCCACCACCCCACATCCATCCCATTAGTAGAAGTAGGATCATATTCCTGTGTGTTTTCTATTTCTGCTAACCATGCCAGGATCACATGATGAAGTGGCGCGGGATGCACCCGATTGGGAGAACATGACAAACAAGGAGTTACATGATAAATTTGCACGTATGATGTCTCAACAGGTGCAGGACATCGAGACCAGATTTACAGAGGCGATTGATGGCGTGGAGAAAATGATCGACACCAAGCTCGACGCCAAGTTTACTGAGTTGATCGCACGCCTACCTTCAGCACAGCCACAGCCACCGCCACTACCACGTGCACGACGTATTCTGTTTCCGCGAGGACAAGCTGCTGGTATTGGTGCTCCTCCTACTGCTGCAGTTGCTGCTACTGCTGCTGCTGCTGCTTCTGACGTCGCCCAGGACGACAACTACGAGGGTGATTACGAGGAGGAGGTGGAACAGGAAGCGGCCTATGAGCAGCCAGCTGGACGTCCACGTCCCAACATTCACCACGGTCGACACCAACCACCCCCTCAGGTACGCGATGATGAACATGTGCCTAAACTTAAATTGAATCTTAAGCCGTTTGAGGGTAGATATATTCCTGATGCTTATCTTACTTGGGAGTTAGAAACTGAACAACGTTTTACATGTTTACAATATCCTGAGAATAGACGTGTTACTGCTGCTGTTTGTGAATTCACGGGCTTTGCATCTATTTGGTGGTCTGAACATTGTAGATTGCATGCTAATAATATTCCAACTACTTGGGCTGCTTTAAAAGATGCTATGCGTACTCGCTGGGTTCCTCCTTATTATCAACGTGAATTGTTACAAAAATTACAGCGTTTGAGACAAGGAAAAAATTCTGTAGAGTAATATTATCAAGAATTACAAACTGGATTGATTAGATGTGGCCTAGTAGAGGATAATGAAGCTATGCTTGCACGTTTTATGGGTGGCTTAAACAGGGAGATACAAACTATTCTAGAATACAAGGACTTTGCTACTATCACTCGTTTGTTTCATCTTGCTTGTAAAGCTGAACGTGAAGTGCAGGATCGACAGGCCGCTACGAGACCTAACTTTTCTGCAGGACGAAATACATCATGGACATCGCGTGGAGCTTCTACATCCACACGTCCTGCTGCGCCACCATCTACTTCAGCCGCTCATTCTTACAGGGAGCCACCAAAACAGCCAGCGCCACCATTCAAGGGTGCACAGAGTGGTCCAGCGGCGAGTTCTTCTTCCTCCATGGCGTCCACAGGGCAAGCACGAGATCGTGATATTAAATGTCGCAGGTGCCAAGGTGGAGGTCACTTCGCAAAAGACTGTCCCTCCAAGCGTGTGATGACTATTATGGCGGATGGTGGGTATGAGTCAGCGAGTGACTATGATGAGGAGACTCTAGTTCTCATTGCTCATGAGGAACAGGGTGCCCATGATGATGCTCATGATATAGAGTATATGACTCCTGATGATGCAGATAAATATGCTAGTTTGGTTGCTCAACGTGTATTAAGTGTGCAGGTAACGAAGGCCGAGCAAAACCAGAGGCATAATTTGTTCCACACAAAGGGAGTGGTCAAAGAACGTTCGGTTCGCATCATCATTGACGGAGGGAGTTGCAACAACTTGGCTAGCATGGAGTTGGTGGAGAAGCTATCTCTCACCACAAGACCACACCCCCATCCGTACTATATTCAGTGGTTTAACAATAGTGGTAAGATTAAGGTAACACGTTCTGTTCGTGTGCACTTTAGCATTGCTGCATATGCTGATTATGTTGATTGTGATGTGGTACCCATGCAAGCATGCTCTCTTTTACTTGGTAGACCATGGCAATTTGATAGGAATGTTGTACACCATGGTAGGACAAATCAGTTTACTCTAGTTCATCAGGATAAAAATATTGCTTTACTTCCTATGTCTCCTGAACAAATTGTGAAAGATGATCTTGCTAGAGCTAGTAAAGCTAAACAGGAGAAAAATAAGAGTGAAAATGAGATAGCAGCTAAAGAATTTGAGCAACAACATAAGACTAATAGCAAATCTTCTTCTGTTGTTTCTAATGAAATTAAATTGACTAGTCCAACTTTGCTTGCTACTAAGGTTGATATTTCGGATTTGGATGTTAGTCAATATGTGTGCTATGCTTTTGTGTGCAAAGAAGCCTTGTTTTCATTTGAGGAATTGCCTCCTTCTTTGCCTCCTGTTGTCACTGACCTTTTGCAGGAGTTTATTGACGTCTTTCCACAAGACGTACCACCGGGATTACCACCTATTCGAGGGATTGAGCATCAGATTGACTTAATTCCCGGTGCTTCGCTGCCCAACCATGCGCCATACCGTACCAATCCGGACGAGACGAAGGAGATTCAGCGTCAAGTACAAGAGCTACTCGACAAAGGTTACATACGTGAATCCCTTAGTCCTTGTGCTGTTCCTGTTATATTAGTACCTAAAAAGGATGGAACATGGCGTATGTGTGTTGATTGTCGAGCCATTAATAATATTACTATTCGTTATCGTCATCCTATTCCTAGGCTAGATGATATGCTTGATGAATTAAGTGGCTCTACCATGTTTTCCAAAGTTGATTTGCGTAGTGGATACCATCAAATTCGCATGAAATTAGGGGATGAATGGAAAACGGCATTTAAAACTAAGTTTGGATTATATGAGTGGTTAGTCATGCCTTTTGGGTTAACTAATGCACCTAGCACTTTCATGAGATTAATGAACGAGGTTTTACGTGCTTTCATTGGACGATTTGTGGTAGTCTATTTTGATGATATACTGATTTATAGCAAATCTTTGGAGGAACATTTGGATCATTTACGTGCTGTTTTTATTGCTCTACGTAATGCACGTTTGTTTGGTAACCTTGGGAAGTGCACCTTTTGCACCGACCGAGTATCGTTTCTTGGCTATGTTGTTACTCCGCAGGGAATTGAAGTTGATAAAGCCAAGATCGAGGCGATTGAGAGTTGGCCGCAGCCCAAAACGGTCACACAAGTGAGGAGTTTTCTTGGCCTCGCTGGATTCTATAGGCGTTTTGTGAGAGATTTCAGCACCATTGCTGCACCTCTCACTGAGCTTACACGCAAGGATGTGCCTTTTACTTGGGGTACCGCACAGGAAGAAGCCTTCACGGTATTGAAAGATAAGTTAACACATGCTCCTTTGCTCCAACTTCCTGATTTTAATAAGACTTTTGAGCTTGAATGCGATGCTAGTGGGATTGGTTTGGGAGGTGTGTTATTACAAGATGCTAAACCTGTTGCTTACTTTTCTGAAAAATTGAGTGGGCCTAGTCTGAACTATTCTACTTATGATAAGGAATTATATGCTCTTGTTCGGACATTAGAAACTTGGCAACATTATTTATGGCCCAAAGAATTTGTTATACATTCTGATCATGAATCTTTGAAACACATAAGAAGTCAAGCAAAACTTAATCGTAGACATGCTAAGTGGGTTGAATTTATTGAGACTTTCCCTTATGTCATTAAACACAAGAAGGGGAAAGATAATATTATTGCTGATGCTTTGTCTCGTCGTTATACTATGCTTTCACAACTTGACTTCAAGATATTCGGTTTAGAGACAATCAAAGAACAATATGTAAATGATGCGGAATTTAAAGATGTATTGCAGAATTGTAGAGAGGGTAGAACATGGAACAAGTTTGTGCTTAATGATGGATTTGTGTTCCGTTCTAACAAGCTATGCATTCCAGCTAGCTCTATTCGTCTTTTGTTGTTGCAGGAGGCGCATGGAGGAGGATTAATGGGACATTTTGGCGTGAAAAAGACGGAGGACGTACTTGCTACACATTTCTTTTGGCCAAAGATGAGACGGGATGTTGAGCGTTTTGTTGCTCGCTGCACTACATGTCAAAAAGCTAAGTCACGACTCAATCCTCATGGTTTATACATGCCTTTACCTGTACCTAGTGTTCCGTGGGAGGACATATCCATGGACTTTGTTTTAGGCTTGCCTCGAACAAAGAAGGGGAGGGATAGCATATTTGTTGTCGTGGATAGATTTTCTAAGATGGCACATTTTATACCATGTCATAAAAGCGATGATGCTGCTAATGTTGCTGATTTATTCTTTGGAGAGATTATTCGTTTACATGGTGTGCCCAATACTATTGTCTCGGATCGTGATACTAAGTTTCTTAGCCATTTTTGGAGATGCTTATGGGCTAAGTTGGGGACTAAACTACTTTTTAGTACTACATGTCATCCCCAAACTGATGGACAAACTGAAGTGGTCAATAGGACATTGTCTACTATGCTTAGGGCTGTTTTAAAAAGTAACTTGAAACTGTGGGAAGAATGTTTACCTCATATTGAATTTGCTTATAATCGTTCAGTGCATTCTACCACTAAAATGTGCCCTTTTGAGATTGTTTATGGTTTTCTACCTCGTGCACCTATTGATTTGCTGCCTCTTCCATCTTCGGAGAAGGTTAATTTTGATGCTAAGCAACGTGCTGAATTGATATTAAAAATGCATGAGTTAACTAAAGAAAACATTGAGCGCATGAATGCTAGATACAAGCTTGCTGGTGATAGGGGTCGAAAGCATGTTGTGTTTGAACCAGGAGATCTTGTTTGGTTACATCTACGTAAAGATAGGTTTCCTGATTTGCTCAAGTCTAAGTTAATGCCACGAGCTGATGGTCCCTTTAAGGTTTTACAGAAAATTAATGATAATGCATATAAACTTGAGCTACCTGCAGATTTTGGGGTTAGTCCCACATTTAACATTGCAGATTTGAAACATTATTTGGGAGAAGATGATGAGCTTCCGTCGAGGACGACTTCAATTCAAGAAGGGGAGGATGATGAGGACATCCCTACTAATGTTACACCCATACCCTCACCAACTACACATACTGGACCAGTTACTAGAGCACGTGCACGTCAACTAAATTATCAGGTACTTTCGTTTCTTGCGAATCCTTCTATTGTTCATGAACATATGATGCTGCCTAAATTAGATACTTTTGTTTTGCTTATGAATGAAGGTCCTAGCATGGACACGAAGGATGGTCATTGGAGCGGGATCAAGAATGGAGAAGAAGGTGCGCGCGGGGGAAAGTACAGTGGAGTTTCCAGTGGGGATTTTCGCACGTTGAAGCCACCATAAGGCATGCATGAAGGCTTGGACGGAATACACGAGATGCCACTTCATTATTTTCGTCCAAGAGCAATTATAGGTGCTGCGTCACCTTAATATTGGGCTGGGCCCATGTAATTTCGAAATACCACATTATAGGCTGTTTTTAGAGTCCGTATGTGTGGGGAAACCGAGTTAGGGTTGTTTTCGGACCCCACCTCCAAGGGGTCACGAAAATCCCCTCTGTTCCCCCATATATACAGCCCTTAGGGCGTCGTTTAGACTTGGGTTTTAATTAGATATAAGTTAGCCATCGCCGCAACTTCGAGCTCTTCGTTTGTGTCATCCGACCAGGCCAAGACCTCATTGGAACCCCAACTTTCGTAATCATTCATCTTATATTCGCAATATCCAGATTGCAATTCTTAGTTCTTGCTTGTTCTTCGATTGCTTGCAGGAATTAGACCTTCGTGGTCAGGTTGATCGTGCATCCGCGGGATCAATAACCTCTCGGAGTTGGTTTAGCGATCGCTAAGGCGCAACGTCTTCGCACGTTCGTAGTCGGATCGTGAAAGTTGCCTCCACCATAATCGATCTCCACCATCTCATCGAAACATCGGGACACCTTCGCCTATATCAGTGTGTTATTACAAGATGCTAAACCTGTTGCATACTTTTCTGAAAAATTGAGTGGGCCTAGTCTGAACTATTCTACTTATGATAAGGAATTATACGCTCTTGTTCGGACATTAGAAACTTGGCAACATTATTTATGGCCCAAAGAATTTGTTATACATTCTGATCATGAATCTTTGAAACACATAAGAAGCCAAGCAAAACTTAATCGTAGACATGCTAAGTGGGTTGAATTTATTGAGACTTTCCCTTATGTCATTAAACACAAGAAGGGGAAAGATAATATTATTGCTGATGCTTTGTCTCGTCGTTATACTATGCTTTCACAACTTGACTTCAAGATATTCGGTTTAGAGACACTCAAAGATCAATATGTACATGATGCGGAATTTAAAGATGTATTGCAGAATTGTAGAGAGGGTAGAACATGGAACAAGTTTGTGCTTAATGATGGTTTTGTGTTCCGTTCTAACAAGCTATGCATTCCAGCTAGCTCTATTCGTCTTTTGTTGTTGCAGGAGGCGCATGGAGGAGGATTAATGGGACACTTTGGCGTGAAGAAGACGGAGGACGTACTTGCTACACATTTCTTTTGGCAAAAGATGAGACGGGATGTTGAGCGTTTTGTTGCTCGCTGCACTACATGTCAAAAAGCTAAGTCACGACTCAATCCTCATGGTTTATACATGCCTTTACCTGTACCTAGTGTTCTGTGGGAGGACATATCCATGGACTTTGTTTTAGGCTTGCCTCGAACAAAGCAGGGGAGGGATAGCATATTTGTTGTCGTGGATAGATTTTCTAAGATGGCACATTTTATACCATGTCATAAAAGCGATGCTGCTGCTAATGTTGCTGATTTATTCTTTCGTGAGATTATTCGCTTACATGGTGTGCCCAATACTATTGTCTCGGATCGTGATACTAAGTTTCTTAGCCATTTTTGGAGATGCTTATGGGCTAAGTTGGGGACTAAACTACTTTTTAGTACTACTTGTCATCCCCAAACTGATGGACAAACTGAAGTAGTCAATAGGACTTTGTCTACTATGCTTAGGGCTGTTTTAAAGAGTAACTTGAAAATGTGGGAAGAATGTTTACCTCATATTGAATTTGCTTATAATCGTTCATTTCATTCTACCACTAAAATGTGCCCTTTTGAGATTGTTTATGGTTTTCTACCTCGTGCGCCTATTGATTTGCTTCCTATTCCATCTTCGGAGAAGGTTAATTTTGATGCTAAGCAACGTGCTGAATTGATATTAAAAATGCATGAGTTAACTAAAGAAAACATTGAGAAAATGAATGCTAGATACAAGCTTGCTGGTGATAAGGGTAGAAAGCATGTTGTGTTTGAACCAGGAGATCTTGTTTGGTTACATCTACGTAAAGATAGGTTTCCTGATTTACGCAAGTCTAAGTTAATGCCACGAGCTGATGGTCCCTTTAAGGTTTTACAGAAAATTAATGATAATGCATGTAAACTTGAGCTACCTGCAGATTTTGGGGTTAGTCCCACATTTAACATTGCAGATTTGAAACCTTATTTGGGAGAAGATAATGAGCTTCCGTCGAGGACGACTTCAATTCAAGAAGGGGAGGATGATGAGGACATCTCTACTAATGTTACACCCACATCTTCACCAACTACACATACTGGACCGGTTACTAGAGCACGTGCACGTCAACTAAATTATCAAGTACTTTCGTTTCTTGCGAATCCTTCTAATGTTCATGAACATATGATGCTGCCTAAATTAGATACTTTTGTTTTGCTTATGAATGAAGGACCTAGCATGGACAAGAAGGACGGTCATTGGAGCGGGATCAAGCATGGAGAAGAAGGTGCGCGCGCGGGAAATAACAATGGAGCTTCAAGTGGGGATTTTCGCACTTTGAAGCCACCATAAGGCATGCATGAAGGCTTGGACGAAATACACGAGATGCCACTTCATTATTTTCGTCCAAGAGCAATTATAGGTGCTGCGTCACCTTAATATTGGGCTGGGCCCATGTAATTTCGAAATACCACATTATAGGCTGTTTTTAGAGTCCGTATGTGTGGGGAAACCGAGTTAGGGTTGTTTTCGGGCCCCACCTCCAAGGGGTCACGAAAATCCCCTCTGTTCCCCCATATATACAGCCCTTAGGGTGTCGTTTAGACTTGGGTTTTAATTAGATTTAAGTTAGCCATAGCCGCAACTTCGAGTTCTTCGTTTGTATCGTCCGACCAGGCCAAGACCGCATTGGAACCCCAACTTCTGTTAATCTTTCATCTTATATTCGCAATATCCAGATTGCAATTCTTAGTTCTTGCTTGTTCTTCGATTGCTTGCAGGAATTGACCTTCGTGGTCAGGTTGACCGTGCATCCGCGGGATCAATAACCTCTCGGACTTGGTTTAGCGATTGCTAAGGCGCAACGTCTTCGCACGTTCGTAGTCGGGTCGTGAAAGTCTACTCCACCAAAATCGATCTCCATCATCTCATCGAAACATCGGGACACCTTCGCCTCTATCACCTTCCATATGAGTAGCCTCTCCGCTTCCTGGCATGCATGTGCCGTGTGCGTCTCCTCCAGCTTCGCTGCCCACGTGCTCAGCACCTTTCTGCTGTCCGAGACCGCTCGGGTTACGTCAGCCTCCCAGGAAGCCATCTGCTGCGCCCAATTGACCACTTGCTTCTCTTGTGCAAGATTCTTCTTCCCGAGCTCCTCAAACTCCCTCTGACTGTTGATCCAGTACTCGGCCCCGATCGGCGACGCGACGTCGTCCAAGTCAACAGATGCCGGGAAGCTTTCCCGAAGAGCTTCTTCTAGGGCCAGCACACTTGCCTGGAACTCCTTCATCTTGTTCACCACCAAGACGTAAGAATCGATATTCGCCTGTACCAAGAATTTATACGTTTAAAACAGAGGCCAAGTTTCTGAGAAGTGTGTTAGTTCCGACAGCTACATACCTGGATGATGCTGGCGTTGGTTCCTGGAGCCTTCACTTGGGGGCACCTCCTCCTTGCGCACTCCCCTCTCCTTGTTGGGGGCCTGAGCCCACGAGCCCTGTGTCCCCCACGCTGGGGGCCATCCTTCCTCCGCTTTAAATGATCAAATCGAGCTGCCTGGTTCCTGTCGAGGCAAGGTGACCCCCGTCTTCTGCCCGTGGTGCAGGTGGCGTCTCCGGTGGCAGCTCGAAGGGAGGCTCCCCTTCCGCGACAAATAGCGATGCTAAGACTCCCGTAATATGCACATGAACCATAAAAGGGCAAGGCAACACGAACCTGGAACGAAATGGATAACTTCCTCCGTGATCGGTGCACCTTCCGGCTCCCGCCCGTGCGTTCCTTCCTGTTGCTGTTGCCCCGACTTGCGGGCCATGTTCGTCGGGATCTCACTAGTATCCTCCCTGATTCGGAAATTGTCAAACGTGTCCGGATATGCATAAAACATGGTTAAAAACTTGACTAACTCGTCGTCCTATAGCGGCGTTAATGTCGAGTCCGGGAGGCCTAGCCCCAGCCCCTCAACAGCCGGTGTCGTCACCTCCGAAAACTTCTCCTGCCTCCGGGAAGAATCGCCCACTAGCCTCTAGGGGGGGGGGGGCGACCGCTTGCGTGTCCTCAAGGAGGAGACCTTGGGATGCGTCACCATGTCTCCATCAGCAGGTTCCCTATTCTCCAGCCCCTCTGTGGGGTCCGTCGTTTGCTCAACCTTGTCTGTGCCGGACGGTGAAACGTAAGGAGTGTAGACCGACGTAAGCGGGGTATCTTCTTCCCCCTCGTCGTCCTCCTCGTCATCACTGTTTGTGGTCCCTGGGAGCCCCAGGGACCCCTCCTCCGAAGACGACTCTGAGCCCGTCCCTTTCGACGAGTCCTCCTCCGAGCTCTCCTCTTTTGAGACATATTCCGGGATTTCCTCCGGCGCTGGCTTCTTGCTGCGTGTGGTCATCATATTTTGGCTCCGGGCCAGTCAATCCCTTGGCAATGCAAGGAAGCATCGCCTCCAGTAGCAGGTCACAGGCCCGATGTTGTGTAGAGGGATCGCCCTCTCCGTCAGGACCATTTTCCATCCTCTGGCGAACATCTCCTTGAACGTATGGTAAAAATTGATCACGGACAGATTGTGCTCCACCCCAGGATGAAGCCGCATCGTGTCCACCGGGCCCCATTAATCCCACACCATCCTCTTTCGACGCTGCAGCGGGGCGATCCGGCGAATCAGATAGTCGGCCACCACCATGTCCGTGTCAGACCGACAACCTTCAAGTACTTGATCCGGAGAAGCACCAGATCAAACTGTGCCCCTAGGGGAGACGAAGCATCCCAAACGTCAGTCCGCGCTTTTTGTTGCGCCAACACGTCAACCGGCACCAGGTAGGCCGAAATGATCTGATCCATCTTCACGAAGATCCAATTGTGCCACCATTCGGCCCTCTTGGTGATCACGTGCGAGTCCAGATACTTGTCAAACATCTTGTCCCTGATCTTGAAGTAAAATCCCCACGCGATCGTGTCATGCTTCACTCTTGGAGCATATAAGTACGAGAACAGCTCCACGGACGACACTACTCCCACAAAATTCTCACACAAATATGCAAAGGTGGTCAAGGCAGTCACACTGTTCAGATGTAATTGCAGGAACTGGATCTTGTACGTATCCAAGATAGACAGGAAGAACCCAGAAAAATGAGGCACCAAGCCCGCCTCCAAAAAGGCGCTGAAGATCGGCACCATTTCCCCCCGTACTTTTGCCTCCCTTCCTCCCGGCATCGCCGTGACGGTAGGGCCATTCTCGTTGCCTTCTCCGGTGTGGAATACCTGCAGCAGATCCATCTTCTCTCCGGAGTTGCGGCATGACGTGAAGCACGCGGAGACCAATCGTGGGTCGTCGGCCGGAGCCGCGGCGGTGCCCGGAGGGCTTGGCGCCGGTGTCGACCTCTGCGTTTTCTTCCTCTTGGGAGCCATTGCAGATCTAGGGTGGGGGCGGGTGGCATCAGTTAGTGGGGAAGAGAATGCAAAGCAAGGAATGGAGTAACCTCCCCTATACCACGGGGCGTGATTGATATACTGCGCTCTCTCGGGGTCGCCGCCTCAACCACAATGGTAACTTGTTGTGGTCCCCACTTGTCGCACCTTGAAGAAAACACCCAGCAAGTGAGAAATATGTTCGCTGGTTACCGTTAGTGCCTGGCCACGGCCAGGGAAATGCGTCGCCCGTACCCAGGCCGAGGGGCCGCTATCGGGGATAGGACCCCCTGGGGTATCCTCTGAAAAGCATCGCAGACCAGATTTATAGTATATGTTTTAAACTAACAAAAACTCTTCCGAGAGGGCGAATCACCCTTTGTTTTCCATGCGCAGGTCTTTTTCTGGTTTGGCAGGGCGTCTATTACGGAAGGAGACAAATCGCACCGATCAGCAGAACGACCACGACACATGGCGGGAGTGCCTCGCCAACGCGACACGCCAGAGCCGCGTTGTCGCAACAAACGCGTCCCAAGCTTCCCGTCAGGCGTCCCAATGGTCCACGTAGCTCGCGCGTGTGTGTCTTTTATGTAAATTTGTGTAAACACCCGTCGCACTTTGTGGCTATCTCCTCTCGTTTATAAAAGTGAGAAGTCAGCCCGAGGAGAGGGGGACCCTCCCGAGAAAAATGTTGTATCTTTTTCAGCTACCCTAAAAAAAGATCACACAAGCATGAGTAGGGCTTTCAAGCTCCGAACTGTCTGAACCTTGGTAAACCCCGTGTTTTCTCGCACCATCCCCAAATACGCATGCCGTTTTGATGCCACAACAGCCTCCATCCCCATCGAGCTTGCGGGAACCTGGCGTATTCCCCGTTCCGCACGGTCCCCGGGCCGTTCCCGTACGGAAGCAGCCCTATCAGAAGGATCTTTCGAGTTAGCATCACCGCCATTCTCCCCGACTCTTGGAGCTGAACAATGGATGGGCCTGAACCCCTCGACATCTTGCGCTGGGAGGAGGGTTTGTTGCGGGAATGACCCCCCGGGTAGGGTCACCCAGGAGAAATAACATTTCAAGACGAAGATCGCCGATCTCATGACCGCCGATCTAACTGAGGCCGAGCTGATCCGGGCCGACATAAAGACCGTCATTAAGAGGAAGGACGATCTAGTCAAGGCCGACCTGAAGACCTCCGATCTAAGGATCACCGATTAGGAGCAGACCGAGCAAGCACAAGATCGATCTCCAAAGGGCCGAGCTGATTAGGTCAAAAGCCGATTGCTCTAATTCACCTAAGTTCATTCATCCCAAGAAGACACAATACCATCCGAGCTATCCAAGAGAGTTGACCCTGGGCCGGATTGGTGCACCCGGACTGAGGTCATCAATAGGTGATCCCGAGATATCCGCATGGTAGAAAGAATAGTACAATGCCGACCTGTCAGACGCATGATGTTCCCTCGACACATCAGCTGACAGGGGGGCGGAGGAGACAAGGCGCTGAGGCACACGCAAGGCTAGGCGTAGAGCACTCCAGACCTACATAGAGAGATTCCCCGAGAAAGTAGGGCTACATCTTTCCGCCGCCTGGCACCCCTAAAGGGCGCAGTCGGTGGGACCCAGTAGCTCTCCAGAGGCTTACAGCTGGGCGCTGGACTAATCGGATATTACTGTACTATCCCGGGGTCGGCCTATAAGAGCCCTGAAAACCCCTCCTGTGTAGGGGACGGCCACATTTATCTCACTTCACCCACCAAAGAGAGAGCAAGGAGAGAGTTGTGCTTAGAACCCTCTTCTCCGACCTCTCATACAACTCACGGAGCATTCATTGTAGCTCGAGTTATTGCTTATAGCTAGCTCGGCAGGACTAGGGGTGTTATCTCTACGAAGATCCCCAAACCTGGGTACCTCGCGGTGTCTCACTGTGTTTGTCTCCACTCTCGATTCCGGCACCATCGACACTCAACTCGGTTTGTCCCTATTTTTATCCATCCCCATGGCATCTTCCGTCACATATCGACTAAAATTGGCGCCCACCATGGGGCAGGCCGAGGCGTCGACTGGAGTTCTGACCCGGACGGGACCATCCTCTGCATCGAGTGCATGCTTCGCTTCCGGCCTGGTTCTCAGGTACGGGGCATCGGACTATGTCATCGACAACGCCTCGCAGTTTGGGACAGGAATGCCCCTGCCGCATGGCATAATTCTTCCATTTGGCAGCCACCGCGTTTTCGTCGCGGCCCTTCCAGAGGTATATCGCAGGGAGGTACCGGTGTGATCCGGTCTCACAGACCCGCTGCCCATAGTGAGGGTACTGTGGAATCGGAGCGCATATATTCGCTCATCCGTGCGGAGGTTATGATGGCAGGCCATCGAGTCGCCACAGCTCCACCAGCACCGCATCCCGAGCTGCGAGAGACGCACCCAACGCTGCCACAGGCCCGAGCAATCCAAAGGATATGCTCCGCACTCCCGTGGGCCTTAACGCAGATCCAGCGGTAGCTCATGCTGAGCTGGAGAAAGCTCGGCAAGCCTTGGCCGAGCAGTGAGATCGGATGGACGTTGAAAAATGTCGTTTGTACGCCACAGTTCGGGAGTATAATGCCGCGCATGGCATTGTGCCACGCGTCATCCCGCCACCAGTGTTAGAGGATCTTCGTGCCACCGGACGACAGTTCGGCAGAGAGCTGGCAAGATCCCAGCAACCAGAAGCATCCACCATCGTCCCATAGCTCGCGTATAGCTCTCCTGTGAAGAACATGAGAGCCGCCGAGCAGATTGACCAAGAGATAGAGCACTTGCAGGGAGAGGAGCTGCGAGAGAGGATGCACCGAATGCGGGGCCTTCTGGCAGCAGCAAGTTAGCAGCAGAAGGCAGCCACCGAGAAACCCCAAGGGCCCATGGCGTCAAGAATAGTTCGGCCGACTGCGGGTGCAAACCATAAGAATGCGCCACCTCGGCAGCAAAGGCAGGCACCTTCGCCACATGTGAGTCAACTTCGCAGTCGGAGGAATCAAGGGGCTGGGCATAGCCAAAGGGACGAACCCGCAGTGAACAGTCGACATCAAGAGCAACCGGCAGCATCAGGTCGGCCTGCAATGAGTCAGCGTTTGGGCCCCCGAGCAATCGCTGGTAATGATGCAAGGCACTGCATCGAGCAGCTGCAGCAAGATCATCAACCAGAGGATGATGTACCAGCGGGTCCAGCCTGTTTTGGACCGCGTATTCGGCAAGAGCAGTTCCCCAAAGGCTTCACATTGCCCAGGGACACCCCCAAGTACAATGGACCAGTCAAGCATATGACCGCAGTCGGCATCGCGGGAGGTAGTCGGCGCCTGGAAGTTTGTTTTGCACCCCTCAAGCTCCAAGGTTCAGCTTGGTCCTGGCTGAACAGCTTGCCCAGCAATAGCATCAACTGTTAGGCGGATTTTGATGACGCGTTCGTGCGCAATTTCACCGGCACGTACTGTAACGCCCCGAACACTACCAACCGGTTAACCACCGATTCCATGGTTGGTGCGCCTGGGATCCAGACTGTCCTCACAAACCAACACTAATCTTTTCTGCACACTTTGTTCTCACTCGTGCGCACCCTAGGATCAACTTCCTGGTCGATCACCCATCCCAAGACTACTCCAAGCCAAGCACGCTTAACTTGGGAGTTCCTTGGAGCTGGGCTTCCGGAAAATAAGGTGCACCTTGTTGGTATGAGTAATCTATCATTCCTATTGAGATCCTGGGCTGTTACATACACCACCCCTCAAAGGAACCGAAGTCCCCGTCGGTCCAGCAGGAACGTTCCCCATTAGCACACGTTTGTGCGCGCCAGTTGCAGACATCCAACATGTACCCCATGTAAGCCTCACCGACCGACACACACACCCTATAACCGCCAGGGTCGGCTCTGATTCCAGCTGTAACACCCCGACCACTCCCAACCGATTAACCATTGATTCCATGGTCGGTGCACCTGGGATCCAGACTGTCCTCAAAAATCAACACTAGTCTTTTCTGTACACTTTGTCATCACTAGTGCGCATCCGGGATCAACTTCCCGGTCGGTCACCCATCCCAAGACTACTCCAAGGCAAGCATGCTTAACTTGGGAGTTCCTTGGAGCTGGGCTTCTGGAAAATAAGGTGCACCTTGTTGGTATGAGTAGTCTATCATTCCTATTGAGATCCTGGGTTGTTACACGTATGAGCGACCAGGCCAGCCCCGGCACCTGGCGTTGTGTGTGTAAGGAAAGGACGAGCCCCTTCGCGATTACCTTCAACGGTGGATCAAACTCAGAAACACTTGTGAGGGAGTTCACAAAATCCAAGCAATCCAGTACTTCACTGACGGCTACTTGGATGGGTCAATGTTGAAGCATAAGCTCCTACGCAAGGAGATCACATCTTTGGCCGATCTAATGAAGATAGCCAATTCATTCTCCGCTTTCGATTCTGCAATGCGCCCGATCTAATTGAGTGCCAACGGCCTCATTTAGGGGAAATCTTCTAGGAAGCAACAACAATCGGAAGAGGCAGGAGGCCCCGGTCCCAATCGACGCGAGAGGCGCGAGATGCAACGCAACAACAACAATTTCAACAACACCACCCCCAACTTCAACAACAACAACAACAACAACAACAACAACAACAACAACAATGGATTCAACAAGAGGAAGGATGAGCGGCCGGATGTGCAATATGGCAATCGGCAGGCAGACATTGTCCAGAAGCAGGATGCACAAGGGGTTGCAGGAGGCAGTCGGAGGCATAAACCTGCAGAGAGACCGCAAGGGACAATTCGGTCCCCTTACACATTCGAGGACATGATGAACCAGCCATGCAAGATGCATAGTGGAGTCGGCAAGCCCGCATCACATACCACTCGGCAATGCATTTGGGTAAACTGTCTGTCGGAAGGAGGAGAAGGAAACCTCCCACCACCCCTACCACCACCCTCAGGTCCACCATCACCGAATGCGCGCAATCAGTTCCCATGCCAAGGTGCATCGTACATGATCTTCACCAGCGAGTCAGACGACAAGGGCAGTCGGAGAGCCCGTGACTAGGCAGTCAATGCCACCATGCCAGCAGTCCCCCAATACATGAACTGGTCCGACAGTGTCATCACATGGACCAGGGAGGACCACCCGGGCTTGATGCCGAATCCTGGCAGTTATGCGCTAGTAGTGGATGTCGTTTTGGAAGCACCAAAGTATTCATGCTAATTAACCAGAACCCTTATTGATGGGGCCATCGCCATCAACATTTTGTACCGCGACACCATGATCAAGCTCGGCATCAGTGAGAGTGAGTTGCAGCCCAGCCGGACCACATTCCACGATACTGTGCCCGGCCTTTCATGCACTCCATTGGGCCACATTCGGCTGGATGTCGTGTTTGGCACAGAGAAAAAAATTCGTCGCGAGCCAATCTGGTTCGAGGTGGCCAATCTGAGCAGTCGGTATCATCTTCTAATCGGAGTTCCCGCAATCACCAAGTTCATGCTAATTTTTTTAAGCCATACCTGAAGATGATGCTCCTAGGGTCGAATGGCATCATCACTGTGTGTGGTGACTACAAGAAGTCCCTTGAGTGCTCATCTGCCGGTTCTAAGCTGGAAGATTCCCTGATCATCGATTCAGAGGAGCGCCAGCTCGACAAGGTCGTGGCAATGGCTGAAGCTCATATGAAAGCACCCCTGCCGAGTACGAAGACCAAGAGATCGGACGATGAGACCACGTTTCAAGCAGCCAAGGACAACAAGAGGATTGCACTGGACCCCTCCGACCCGAGCAAGTGCGTGATCGTTGGAACTGGATTAATGAGCAGCAAATAGGAAGGCGAGTTCATCGAGTTACTCCGTGAGAACCAGGACATCTTTGCATGGTCTCCACAATACATGCCTGGAGTACCGAGAGAACTCGCCGAGCATTAGCTTCACATCCGACCTGGATCCAAGCCGATCAAGCAACCACTTTGGCGTTTTTTCGAAGAAAAGAGAAGAGCAATCGGCGAGGAGATTGCCATGTTGCTCGCAGCGGGTTTCATCATGGAAGTGTTCTATCCGGGCTCTTTAGCATATCCAGTTCTTGTTATAAAGAAGAACATAACTTGGTGCATGTGTATCGATTACACTTGCCTGAACAAGGGCTTCCCCAAGGATCCTTTTGCTTTGCCCCGTATTGATCAAGTAATTGACTCACGGCTGGTTGTCATCTTTTATATTTTCTAGATACCGCAGCTGGCTATCACCAGATCAAACTTGCTGTAGAAGATCAAATAAAAACTGCATTTATCACCCCTTACGGGGCGTACTGCTATATCTCCATGCCCGTCTTCCTCAAAAATGGCAGAGTGACTTATCAACGTACTATGCAACGGTGTGTCCGACCTCAACTCGGCCGGAACATTCATGTATATGTAGATGACCTTGTGGTCAAGTCAGTCCAAGGGTCAACCTTGCTAGAAGATCTCCGAGAGACGTTCATAAATCTGCGAACTTACAAGATCAAGCTCAATCCAGAGAAGTGTGTGTTAGGCGTTCCAGCCGGCAAATTTCTCGAATTCCTGGTATCTGAGAGAGGAATCGAATGCAACCCCGAGAAGATTGCAGCAATCGAGCGGATGAATAAGCCCAGAAACCTCAAGGACGTCCAGAAGTTCACCGGATACCTGGCATCGCTCAGCCGATTCCTTAGTCAGCTGGGAGCGAAAGAAATCCCTCTGTACCAACTGATGAATAAGAAAGATAAATTCACTTGGACCCCGTGATGCGCGAGAGATGATAATGGCTTCTCGCCCTTCATTAGTTACCCCAAGTGGAAGGGTAGATGTAGGATAGCAACAAATTTCCTTCGGTGAAGATACCGATGTTATCGAACCAGTAGGACTCCGAAAGGGACAAGTAGGTGTTTCGGCAAGTGATGCACCGTCTGAAAAGAATCACTTTCTTCGCCTGGACCTGCACACACACAATAAATAACTTTTCTCCCAACGAAGTTCAGAGAGGTTGTCAATCTCTTCGGTCTTGTTGTTTACAAAGGATCTAACACAAGGGATAATGATAATGATATCTACAGGAAAGTAAAAGAAGAAAATAAATGAGCGTGTAAACAGTGATGAGAATATGGACTGGGGTCCCATGATGTTCACTAGTGATGTCTCTCTCCCAAGAGACGATAAAAGTGCTATGCGAGGTAAAAAAGTCACATCTGGGAAACTCACAGTATTAAAAACGCACCGCAATGCTAACTATGCTACAAAGAAAGGAAGAGGCTCAAAAGCATGGGCGGTACGCCAAAATAAGTAGACCGAAATCCAACTACATCTACTACTAATCATCCACCTTGAGATATCTATCCAGAACATCTCGCTGGTATTAAGTCGCGAGCCCCACCCAAAGTGTAAACCCAAAGCAACAGACAACTTCATTAAAAGAACTTTGCGTAAAGTAAACAATCCTTGCAACCGCGGTTACAAGCACCATTGTTTTCCCCCTTGTGGCAACATCACATCCCCTAGACTCATGTTTCTATCACTCAAGCGTGTCATCAGGGGGCATGAACCCACAATCGAGCATAACGTTCCCTCTTGGGGTCAGTTCCTACTACTTGGCCAAAGCAAAAAACAGCAACGGAGAACATGCAAGAATTACTTAGGAAGAAAAATATAAAAGATAAGAACCAAATATATTACTCTATCATAATATGAACATAGTCTCATAATCCATCAGATCCCAGCAAACTCAGCATAGCAACAACATAAAGAATTACATATGTGCCTTGATCATGTAGGGCAGCTCATAAGGTCTAATCCATGAAGAACTAGGAGGGGAGGGGAACATCACATAGCTACTGATCATGGACCCATGGTCCAAGGTAGACTACTCATGGATCATCCGGGAAGCATCCATTGTGGAGGAGAAGCTCCCAGAGGTCAATCCTACCTCCGGCAGAGTTACGGAAAGAGGTCTGCTGGCGCTCCCGATCTTGGAAGCGCGATGGAGACAGAACAGAGGCGAGATCACGAAAAAGGGTTCTGTCTTCGGAAGAATCCCGTCACGGAGAATATATAGGCGAAGGGGGGCAGCCAGGGGGCCACTAGATGCCTAGGCGGCCACTTGGTGCGGCCAGCCCCTAGGGCGCCTAGGCCCCTAGTGGTGGCCCTCTGGCCCCACTTAGGTGATTCCTGAAGGTTCCTTAACGCTGATTTTTTATGTAATTTTCCCTAATTTTTGGAGCACTTTTAATATGGGGGAAAACTGAAATAGAAAAATAACAAAAAACAGGAACTGGCACTGGGGTGCACTGAGTTAATAAGTTAGTCCAAATATGATCAAAAGTGTATGAAAGTGTATCTATATCATATCAATATCACACAAAACATGCATGGAGCAAGCAGAATTTATAGATACGTTTGGGACGTATCAGCATCCCCAAGCTTAATTCCTGCTCGTCCTTGAGTAGGTAAATGATAACAAGCATAATTTCTATGGTGACATGCTAACAACCATATAAGAACTTTGAAAGTAAAGCAATCAAGGTATGTAATTCAATTCAAGTCATAACAGGCAAGAGTCTATATTAGCATTGAAACAAGCAACATAAGAACATAAAGGTTCAAGAGCTCTCGCTGTCCGTGACTCGAATGTCTCCAGATGGTGTTTGCGTGCAAGAAGGGGATGGGAATACGAGATAAAAAATAATAGTTGTTGAGAACTCAATCTACTAAAATTTCACACTTAGTCTTCTTTGGAATATTATCTTGACTCATCCCTAGATCACTAGCCAGGTACAAGTCAATTTGATCCACTCCTTTTCGATATTTTGAGCACTCATGCAATGGAGGAGCGTAAGCACAAGAGTTGAGACTTAGGATGGCACAGAGAGAGATATGGTGGAGGAGGAAGAAAAAAAGGGTTTGAAAGGCTCACATCAATGAGGAAAATCATAGGCGAGAGAACGCCAAATGATATATATGATGTGAGGAGTAGGGATTGCCATGCAACGGATGCACATATGAGCTAAGAAAAGCTCTCCAATGGAACTAGTGGGGGTGCATCCAACTTGCTCGCTCAAGAAGACCTAGAGATTGTTTGAGGAGGCTCATCATTGGAATATACAAGCCAAGTACTATAGTGTGAAGGGTACCCACATAGCTATATGCATATATGATCATCTCTACGGAGAACAAGATATAAGAGGGAGTACGAGTGTGGATCTTTCCAAGGAATAGTAGTGTTGCCGCTTTCTCTGTTTTTATTTCTTTTTCTCTTTTTTGTATTTTTTTGTATTTTTTGGTGGCCTCAATGGCTCTTTCTATTTAACTCTCATTTGTCCTCTTTGGTATCTTTTAATTTGTCCTCTTTGGGATCTTTTCCTCACTTAAGGGAAACACTCTATTTTACAAGAAGGTATAGAAGATCTTCACACTTTACAAGGTACTCAACATAAATAAGATGTAGCTATCATGATGTATGCAAATCTATGCCTCTGCCAGTGTAGCAGGAACATGTATGACATGAAGATCAAGTCATGAGAAGGTGGATGTTGCATGGCAATATATCTCGGAAAGGCTATGCAAATGCCTTGATAGGTAGGTATGGTGGTTGTTTTGAGGAAAGATATAGGGAGGTTTATGATGATAGAGCGTATCATGCCAAGGGTTTGGATGCACCGGCGAGGTGGACGCCAACTCTCGGAGTGAGAAGAAGGCAATGTGCGGTACCGAAGAGGCTAGCAAATGTGAGGAGGTGGAAGTGTCAACTTTCAATACTTACATTAGTCCGAAGAACTCATGCACTTATTATCGGTAACTCTCAATCTAATAAGGAGAATCACAAAATGACAAGTACCCCGAGGAGGAGTGTATGGGGGTTTGGTTATCCTTGCGCATCCTCGTCTCATGGTACGTGAGTGTACTCTAATATCCGATCCCTCCAAAGATTAGTGATCCATCTAGTAGCTAGAGTTCTCAACTAGTTTTTGTAGGTTTTGAAAATAAGCACGGATTTCCCAAAATACGACACCTATAACTAATAGCCTAGAGCTCTTGACACCACAAGTTCAAACATTACTCACAACAATACCTCAAAACTATTGCAAGTTACTACTACAATTGAATAGCAACCTCAATTACCTACTTCAAGATAAGACACAACTCAGTGCAACAACCAACTCTCTTACCAAGATAAACATGAAAACTAAAGAGAGTTCCACCAACAAACTAAAAAAATCTAATGCTCTTGCAAAAGACAAACACGAAAACTAAAATCTAAACATGGCAGCAGCTACGAAAAGAGAAAGAACACACAACAGAAGAAAGATAGGCATGAAAATCCAATGATGTTTTCTAGATTGGAGTGGAGCGTGTTTCTCTCCCACACAAAGTAAGCTGGGTTCTAACTAGTTATGAACATCAAGCAAAGCTAAAGAAAACTAAAAGGAAACCTAAGAGCGAAACGCTCCAAGCATAGCACATAACGCATGGAGCGATAAAAATATAGTGAGACGGAGGACGAACTGATGATTGTTGATGGAGAAGAGGATGCACGGGGGCATCCTCAAGCTTAGATGCTTGAGTCTCCTTTAATATGTATTGGGGATGCATGGGGGCATCCCCAAGCTTGAGCGTTTGACACTCCCGGATCTTCTTTCATCATCTTCCCTTGCACACTTGAAAACTCCCTTCATACATAACTCATCATAAGCTGATTAGAGAGGTTAGTACCCTTAATAAAATAATGTTTCCCCACTGGGAATAAAGATATTCTTGAAGATATACTGTTTATCAAGATCGCCAAAAAGTTTTTGAAAATAAAAAGCAAGCTTAAGGTTTGCAAAAGTAAGGAAAGGCAAAACGTGGCAGAATCTGTGAAAAACAGAACAACATGTAGTAAATAATTTTTTTGGGGTACTTCTGCAACTCAAATAAAAAAACTCAGAACAAACACTCGAAATACAATTGTATAGAGCACGTTTTCAAAAAAAATCAGATCAAAAAGAAGATCTGGTGATTTATCGTGAATTTTTCCGTCCAAGGACAGAATCTGTTTTCTTGACAGCATGTCACAACTTTTGAACATTCTTGCAATCGGAGGCTAAACTTAGCACAAAGCTTGAAAATAAAGATACAATGATGTTGCTACAGTAGTAACAAGCATCAAGACCACTAAAAATAGATGTAAAAACATGCTGGGTTGCCTCCCAACAAGCGCTTTCTTTTACTCCTTTAAGATAGGCATAAAGCAAAAAGATCAAGTTTTATCAATAGAGAGAGAGAATAGCTAGCCCATGTAACGGACTCAAAAGGTAACTTAATCTTCTTCCTAGGGAAGTGTTCCATCCCCTTTTTGAGAGGGATATTGAAATTTTATATTCCCCTCTTTCATGTCAATAACAGCACCCACGGTGCGAAGAAAAGGACGTCCCAAAATAATTGGACATAAAGGTTCACACTCTATATCCATAATAATAAAATCAACGGGAACATAGTTGTCATTGACAATGATATGAACATCGTCGATCTTCCCCAAAGGTTTATTTACGAAAGAATCAACGAGACGAACACCAAAAGAACAAGGATCAAAAGGTTTCAATTCAAACTATCATACATTCTTTTGGGCATAATGGAGGTACTAGCTCCAACATCACATAAAGCATAGCAAGAGAAGTTATTCTATTAAATTTTTATCATAGGATCCCAACCATCATCTTGCTTCCTAGGTATGGAGGCTTATAATCTAAGCTTCTCCTCCCTAGCTTTAATGAGAGCATTAGTGATATGCTCAGTGAAGGCAAGATTGAGTGTGCTAGAGTGGGGGTCTCTAGAAATTTTGTGTAGAAAGCTAATAACTTGTGAAAGGGTACAACTATCAAAATCAATGTCACTACTATCAAAGGTGGTAGTGGTGTCATCTAGGCTCACTTGTTTGAAAGCTTCTATGTTCATAGGAGTTTCTTCTTCTATGGTTGAGGTAGTAGCATCACCATTAATAGGTCCAATGGGACTAGGAGTGTGTTGGGTGCTAAAAGTTTGGGTATTCTCAACAACTTGGATAGTAGCAACAATGTGGTGTGTAGGAAGGCTCTTAATTCTATCCTCTTCCTCTTTTTCTCTAGCCCATATTTAAGTTTATCCACCCTCCTAATATTTTCATTAATTTGCAATTGGATAGCATTAATAGGAGTGGCCTTCCTCTCTTCCAGGGGAGAGGTTCTAATTTTAAGCATCTCAACATCAAGGGATAAGCTATCTACCTTCAAAGAGAGATTATCTAATTTGTCTAGTTTCTCTTCTACACTTTTGTTGAAGGCTTTTTGGGTAGTGATAGTCTCTAAGCATGCTTTCTAATTCAGAAGTGGGGTTCTTGTTGTTGGATAGGTGTTGTTGTTCCCATAGTTGGATGGAAATGGTTTAGGATTGCTAGAAAAATACCCCTATAAGAATTATTGTTGAAGTTGTTTCTAGTAATAAAGTTCACATCTACTTGTTCCTGAGCAACCAAAGAATTTAAAGGAACATCATGATGATCAATAGAAGGTTTTTTGGTAAGTAGAGACATAATCAAGTCAACTTTTTCATTTAAGGAGGTAATCTCCTCGACAGAGTTTACCTTCCTACCTATTGGAGCGCGTTTGGTGTGCCATTGGGAATAATTGGTCATCATCTCATCTAGGAGTTTTGTGGCAGCACCAAGTGTTGTTAACATAAAGGTTCCTCCCGCGGCCGAATCTAACAGGTTCCGCGAGGTAAAGTTCAAGCCTGCATAAAAAGTCATTATAACCATCCAATTAGTCAAATCATGTGTAGGACATTTCTTAACAAGAGATTTCATTCGTTCCCAAGCTTGGGCAACGTGTTCATTATCCAATTTCTTAAAATTCATAATGTTACTCCTCAATTGGATAATTTTAGCAGGGGGTAGTACTTCCCAATAAAAGCATCTTTGCACTTATCCCAAGAATCTATGCTATTCCTAGGCAACGATTGAAACCATATTTTAGCTTCACCCCTCAAAGAGAAAGGAAAAATCTTAAGCTTCACAATATCACCTTCTACTTCTTTATACTTTTGCATATCACATAGCTCAACAAAAGTATTCAAGGGTAAAGCATCATCATCTCCAGCACCAGAGAATTGATCTCTCATAACAAGGTTTAGCAAGGAAGGTTTAATTTCATAAGAGGTAGCTGAAGTGGCAGGTGTGGCAATAGGAGTGCAGATAAAGTCATTGTTGTTGTGACTAGTGAAGTCACCCAACTTGGTGTTTTCAGTGGAACCCATAGCAGCATTAGGTATAAGTTTTTTTTTGTTATTTTCGATAAAGGACACTAAGATAAAAGCTGAAAGATAAACTAACAAGACTAAAAAGCAAAGGTAAAAGGTATTGTGCTACTCCCTATCTTGACGATTGGAGTCCCCGGCAACGACGCCAGAAATTTGCTTGATGCGCGAGAGATGATAATGGCTTCTCGCCCTTCGTTGGTTACCCCAAGTGGAAGGTGAGATGTAGCATAGCAGCAAATTTCCCTCAGTGAAGATACCGAGGTTATCGAACCAGTAGGACTCCAAAAGCGACAAGTAGGTGGTTCGGCAAGTGATGCGCCGTCTGAAAAGAATCACTTGCTTCTCCTAGACCTACACACACACAACAAATAACTTTGCTCCCAACGAAGTTCATAGAGGTTTTGAATCTCTCTGGTCTTGTTTCTTACAAATGATCAAACAAAAGGGATAATGATAATGATAGCTACTGGAAAGTAAAAGAAGAAAATAAATGAGCGTGCGAACAATGATGAGAATATGGACCGGGGTCCCATGATGTTCACTAGTAATGTCTCTCACCCAAAATCCGATAAAAGTGATATGCGAGGTAAAAAAATCACATCTGGGCAATTGACAGGATTAGAAACATACCGCAATGCTAACTATGCTACAAAGAAAGGAAGAGGCTCAAAATCATGGGCGATACGCCAAAATAAGTAGACCGAAATCCAACTGCATCTACTACTAATCATCCACCTTGAGATATCTATCTAGAACATCTCACTGGTCTTAAGTTGCGAGCCCCACCCAAAGTGTAAACCCAAAGCAACAGACAACCGCATTAAAAGAACTTTGCGTAAATTAAACAATCCTTGCAATCGCGGTTACAAGCACCGTTGTTTTTCCCCTTATGGAAACATCACATCCCCTAGACTCATGTTTTTGTCACTCAAGCGTGTCATCAGGGGGCATGAACCCACAATCGATCATAACGTTCCCTCTTGGGGTCACTACCTACTACTTGGCCAAAGCAATAAACAACAACGGAGAACATGCAAGAATTACTTAGGAAGAAAAATATAAAAGATAAGAACCAAATATATTATTCTATCACAAACTGAACATAGTCTCATAATCTATCAGATCCCAGCAAACTCAGCATAGTAACAGCAGAAAGAATTACATATGTGCCTTGATCATGTAGGGCATCTCACAAGGTCTAATCCATGAAGAATAAGGAGGGGAGGAGAATATCAATTAGCTAGTGATCATGGACCCATGGTCCAAGGTAGACTACTCACGGATCATCAGGGAAACGTCCATGGTGGAGGAGAAGCTCCCGGAGGTCAATCCTCCCTCCGGCAGGGTGCCGGGAAGAGGTCTGCTGGCGCTCCCGATCTTGGAAGCGTTGCGGCGGCGGAACAGAGGCGACATCGCGAAAAAGGGTTTTTTCTTCGGAAGGATCCCATCACGGAAAATATATAGGCGAAGGGGGGCAGCCAGGGGGCCACCGGTGCCTAGGCAGCCACCTGGCGCGGCTAGCCCCTAGGGCGCGCCACCAGGGCGGCTAGGCCCCTAGTGGTGGCCCTCTGGCCCCACTTAGGTGATTCCAGAAGGTTCCTTCACGCTGATTTTTTTATCTGATTTCCCGAATTTTTGGAGCACTTTTAATATGGGGGAAACCTGAAATAGAAAAACAGCAGAAAACAGGAAATGGCACTGGGGTGCACTGAGTTAATAAGTTATTCCAAATATGATCAAAAGTGTATCTAGATCATAGAAATATCACACAAAACATGCATGGAGCAACCAGAAATTATAGATACATTTGGGACCTATCACCCCGCAAGCGGACGAAGCATTCAAAGAGCTCAAGCGTATGCTATCCACTGCTCCAGTACTAGCAACTCCGATTGAGAAGGAGCCAATAATGTTATACATCGCAGCTACTACTCGGATGATCAGTATTGTCATGGTGGTTGAGCGTCCTGAAAAAGACAGAGCACAGTCGGTCCAGAGGCCAGTATACCATGTCAGCGAAGTGCTCTCAACCTCCAAGAAAAACTACCCCCATTGCCAGAAGATTTGCTATTGTGTATACATGGCAGAAAAGAGACTGAAGTCGTACTTCCAGGCGCATCTGATTACAATTTTCATTTGGGACCACTGACAGAAATCATAGGCAATCGGGATTCATCTGGCCGAGTGGCAAAATGGGCCATCGAGATTGCAAACCATGGCATCAATTATGAGCCACACACTTCAATCAAGTCCCAAGCCCTGGCATATTTCCTCGTTGATTGCGCAGAAACTCAGTATGAGCCCCCTTGTCCGGACTCAAACTTTTGGCAAATGCACTTTGATGGCTCCAAGATGAAGTCCGGACGAGGGGCTGGCATTGCTCTCACTTCTCCGAAGGGTGATCAGCTCAGATATGTGTTGCAGATCCATTTCGCAGCATCAAACAATGTTGCTGGGCATGAAGCACTGGTTCACGGGGCTGCTGTCGTCAGCTCGGGGACTGATGTGGTCATGCAAGATGCATTCGGCTCCACTTCCTCCGAGCTACCAGCAGTCGAAGCCGAAGCACTTGTTTCAGAAGCAGTCGATGTAATGGTGATCGTCACCGCACCTTCATGGGTAGAACCGCTAAGAGATTTCTTGGTTGATGGAACTCTCCCCCAAGACGAAGTAGAAGCTCGGCAGATCTAACGCTGATCTGGAGCATACACCATCATCAACAACGAGCTAGTGCATCGTAGTGTCACTAGAGTTCTCCAGCACTGCGTTGAAGAGGACAAGGGGCTGGAGCTGTTGCGAGATATTCTCCAGGGTGAGTGCGGCCACCACGCATCAGCTACAACAATAGTTGCCAAGGTTTTTCGCCATGGTTTCTACTGGCCGAGTGCGAAAGCAGCGGCAGAGGAGCTAGTAAAGCACTGCAATGGTTGCCAAAGATTTAAAGCCAAAAGTCATCAACCAGACTCAGCACTCAAAACAATCCCGATCACATGGCCCTTTGCAGTCTCGGGATTGGACATGGTCGGACCATTCAAAACAGCTAGAGGTGGCATGACACATCTGCTGGTGGCAGTGGACAGATTTACCAAGTGGATCAAGGCAAGGCCGATCAAGATACTAGATGGACCGACTGCAGTAAGGTCATAGAGGATATCGCAACCAGATATGGATTGCCGAACAACATCATCACTACAATGGCACAAACTTCACAAAAGGGGCGTTAGCTCGGTATGCATCCCAGCAAGGCATTCGGTTGGGCATGGCATCCGTAGCTGACCCGCAATCAAATGGTCAAGAAGAGAGGGCAAATGGCCTCATTCTATCTTGGATCAAGCCAAGATTGGTCGAGCCACTTTAGAGAGCACCCGTAGCATGGATTGGCGAGCTACCAGCTGTGCTTTGGAGTCTGCGCACCACACCGAACCGTTCAGCTGGATTCACTCCCTTCTTCCTCGTATATGGCGCGGAGGCAATCATTCCCTCTGATATCGAGATCGACTCATCTCGTCACGCCATGTACACGAAGGCAGAAGTCAAGGAAGCTTGAGAGGACAGCGTGGATCTGAAAGAAGAAGCATGCCTCCTGGTATTGTCTAGGTCGGCAATATACCAGCAGAAGTTGCATCACTACCATAACATTAAGATCCGTCCCCTAGCTTTTCGTGAGGGTGACTTGGCGCTCCGCCGAATCCAAAAGTTGGCGGTCCAACACATGTTGTCCTCCCCTTGGGAAGGTCCATTCATCATCAGTCGAGCACTCAAGAACAATGCATACTACCTCGTAGACTGCAGAAAGCCAGCACGATACATGGACACTTCAGGAGAAGAAACGAAGCGTCCCTGGAACGCCGACCTGTTATGTTCGTTTTACAGTTGAAAGGTATCATTGTATTCTTACTTTGCAATCTTATCAATGAGAATCACCGTGCGTCCATGAGACTGCATTTGGTTGAACTAAGATATAAAATATGTGCATTCAACATTCATATCGAGTCCTAAGGTCGACAGGAGCGGACCCGGGGACTGATCGGTTACCCCAGAATGGGTGTACTTTGGGAAAAGAGTAGACGAGCGGTGGGTTTGTTTGTATGCCAGCTCGACCGAATGCAGACCGTAGGTCGGCTGTAATGTCGGGGAGTTTGGCCGATCAGAACCATCAATCGGAAAATTTTCATTCCAAAGTATACTTAGTTTGGGACTGGCCGAGGTCAGACGCAGCCGACTGCGACCACACTGGCTGACCAACAGTCGGCAGGTTGCAATCGGCTCGTTCGCGAACCCTTACCTTTACGCTGAGAGCTCAAAGCCTAGAAGTAATTTTCCAATTCCTTTGAGGTCTGTTCCTTGATCCAACTGCAGACCGCGGGTCGGCTGTATGGTTGGCAAGAATATTTGACTAAGGAAGAAAAAAGGCAAAGAAAAAGGCAATCGTCTTGAAAACGCAAAGGCAAGAGAGCATTCATAAAAAGAAAAACACCATGTTCACAAGCAAACTGGGCCGATTGGCCGAATGTTAATTATTACATGAAAGTGACCCTCAACGGGTGCACTTAGAGTTTTGACCAAAGTTGTTAAAGGTAACCAGGAAATGATAGGGGCCCGATTCAAGCAGTCGGAGCATCAGAGGGTGGCACATTAACCTCCAGCGCAGGAGCAGTCGGAGCAGAGCTGGCAATAACTTTAGGATGAGGAGTACACGGAGGGTCTTGAGCAGCACTCTATGATTGCTCGTCGGACGAACCTTCACTCTAAGAAGTGCGGGCATATTGCTCGGAAGATGACGTAGAAGACCGCCGACGAGCAGGCAGAGCGTGAGTTCCATCCTCACAGCTGGTGTACAGATGCTCACTCAGCAAGGGCACAGAAATCGGTGTACCATCATCCTCGAGATAAGGAGTGTGCTCCAGTGGTTCGATGACATTTCCGAGCCCTTCGGCGCGCTGGAAGATTCGCGGCCAAACCGCACCAACACTCTCTTATGATCCAGCCCGCAGGGCACCTAGCAAGCTCAGATGCAGGTTAGGATACCAACTCACCACAATGGAAAGAGCATTCTCCACACCGCGAGCTTGTTGGCTCTCGGCCACAGCTTGAGCAGCAGCAGTCTGAGAGTTCGGCCACACGCATGGCACAAACAATCAGCAAAGATCAAATCAGAAGAAAAGAAGATCAGATCGGAAGGCGAGATGTCGGTACAACAAGGTAATTTACCAGCAAGAGTAGCGTCAACCCTCTGCAAACTGGTGAGAGCTAGATCGGTTTTGGCTTGAGAAGCTTGAAGTTCCTTTTCGTAGCGCTCAGTCAACTCTTCGGTGCCTTTCACTGCGGCATCTCGCTCCTTCTAAAGTTTCTCTTTTGTCTCAGTTCAGGCATCCAATAGCCTCTGCAAGTCACTGGCATGGGCGACAGTCAGATTGGCAAGATCGCTTGTCATCTTTTGGGCCTTCGCTTGCAGCTCGGTCTCAACAACAACTAGTCGGCCGCGCTGTTTTTCGGCACTGCCGAGCTGGGTGGCTTTCTCACCGAGTTGACCCTCCAGCTCATCTATTCTTTTTTGGGTCGTTTCCAGCTCAGGAAGATGAGCAGCAGCGGCTAAGGATAAAACACAGCAGAATCAGAGAATAGTAATGACTGGGAACAAATAAGTAGAGCAGTCGGAGAAACATCAGTCGGCAGACTATCACCTTTCAGCTCCTGGATCTGAGTAGCTTGGGCATTCGCTTTTTTCTTCAAGTTGGCAAGATTTTTCTGGCTCGCTGAATAAGCGGCCAGCAGCTCATCAAAGACACGCCGACGCCTTTGGCTGACGGCCTGAAACATGGCGTAGTTAGTTCCGAAGGGCAAAGATTGAAAAGTGAAGATCCGAGCTAATTGCAAGCAATCAGCTCGAATCTCGGGGACTACACCCAGTGGCTGCGCTGGCGCGCCCCCATGAGATTAAAAACTTACCAAAATGGAGTGCTCGGTGGCTAGCACCTCGGCAAGGGCCCCCTTGGCAAAGTCCTTGAGACGGGTGGCATGGCCACCTAATCGGCACTGAGTTTGGGCAGGAACTTGATCAAGGGATCTAGCGGGGCGAGCAGGCTCAAAGTCGGAGAGCGGGGCATCCAGTGTGGCATCAGGATTTCCAATGTAGGACGAACGAAATTGGTCGGCCCGCGAGATCTTGTGCACCGGAACAGTGGATTGGGGCACTAAGGCACTGGAGAACTAAGGAACATCAGCACTAACCGAGCGAGCGGCGAAGGAGGCAATCAGATAGGTGACCGGCGGGTCTACAGGAGCAGCGGCAGTCGGATCGGTGGCGGCAGCAGCAGTCTCCGCCGATCTAGCTGTAGGAGGAACATCTTGTGCAGTAGTGCCCCGGACTGGAGAAGTCCTGGGAAAATCAGTACATGCATCATTCAAGTCCACGAGCGGCATGCCAGAGTGCACGATCCCGGACTGGTCGATCAGGATCGGGGTAGCAGAAGCGGCAGCTGCAACAGGGGAAGCCGATTGCGAGCCAACAGTCGGACTTGTAGATGCCGCAGAGCTTGGAGGGGGAGCATCTTTTTTAGCTTGCTTTGCAACAACAACTTTCTTCTTTTTGGCCCGCTCACCCTTGGTGGTGTAAGTGGCTGCAACTCGTGTCTGTGAAGGAATGGGCCTGGAGGAGGTAGCCAAAGTAACATCACGCGCAGTCGGAGGAGCTCCAGCCACTGCGGCGTTGGCATCACGGGGAGCCCTGCAATCCAGAGAAATACATGTCAAATATCGCAACCTGACAAAATAAGCAGAGCAAGAATGAGCATGAATAAGTTACCTGGCAACTCAGGGTAGATTGGCAGCGAAATTCTCCATAGAAAAGTGCAGAGGACGGATGTCCAGCGGCGGTGAGATCATCACGGGCCCAGTCGGCCCAGAGGAAGTCGATGGTGGAGCCTGGCCCCTCGGACCCTGGAAGAATCATTTCCATAAGCCAATGCTCGGACGCACGTCGAGGTAACCCTCATACAGAGTGATGAAGGCCGAGAGAAACATCACAGCGTTGGCCCTGAGGTGGTGCGGTTGTAGTCGGAAAAAATCAAGAAAATCGCGAAAAAATTATCTCTCGGGGAGTCCGAAGCTGCGCTCGAAGTTGGCAAGGAAGGCGACACGCTCGTCGAAGAGTGGTTCCGGCACCGCCTCAGGTCCAGGGACGCGGAACTCAATGTTCGCCGGAATCGTGAGGGCGCGACGGAGTTGAAGGATTGCCATCTTGTTGACGATGCAGCCCTTCCAAGCGCTACGCGTGGCCCAGGCGGGAAGATCCTGGTCTCCGATGGAGGCGTCATAACTCGTGGCGGAGGACAGAGTCGACGGTGGAGACGACGCTCGAGAACCGCGTCCACCAATGGTGGCGGAAACGAGCGGTGGCGACGGCGGTGGTGAGAGGCAAGAAGCAGAGTGCGGAGGTGTTTGGGGGCAGATCCAAGCTCGTGGCAGCGGCGGCAGCGGCGGCGAGGCGTTCGTCGCTGCGGTGGAGGAAGCAGAGGAGGCGCAAGTGCGAGGAGGAAGAAGAGGCAACGAGAGTGGGGCGGGCCAAATCCCCAACCCCTTGGCTATTTATTGGGCCAGGGGACGGTGGTGGGATCCGTTGCTACCTCCGTGTAGCCGGTGTGGCCTCGTGTATTACCGATGCAGCACAGAGCCAAGGTGCAGAAGATCAAGTGTTTGTGCTAGGACGTGCGCGCATGGCCCAACGGGGCTGTTATGTCTCATCAATCGTGGCCCGTCGCCCCGTATTCCGTGGTGAAATAGAAGCAGCACAGGCTGGTCAACATTCCAGTCCAAGCAACCGTTGGGGAGATCAGCTGAGCTAAAGAAGCAGTTGGCAGAAATGACAAGAACAATCGGCCAAGCAAGGCGCAATCGGTCGGTTGAGGAGCGTCCGAACTAAACAAGAGCAATCAGGCATATTGAAGAGCAATCGGCCAATTGAGAGCAATCGGTCAGGAAAGCAAAGCAGATACAGCAAGACTCAAGGAAAGTATGGGAGGAACCTGTGCAGGCCCCGCTAGCATTTCGCTCTGCGGGACCTCCGCAGCTTCAGGGGCTCTGTCGTGGGAATGATCCCCGGGTAGGGTCACCCAGGAGAAATAACATTTCAAGACGAAGATCACCAATCTGATGACCGCCGATCTAAGTGAGGCCGAGCTGATCCGGGCCGACCTGAAGACCGTCATTCAGAGGAAGGACGATCTAGTCAAGGTCGACCTGAAGACCGCCGATCTAAGGATCGCCGATCTATGAGAATACCGAGCAAGCACAATATTGATCTCCAGAGGGCCGAGCTAATTAGGTCGGAAGTCGATTGCTCTAAGAGAGTGCAATCGGCTTCACCTAAGTTCATTCGGCCCAACAAGAAACAATACCATCCGAGCTATCCAAGAGAGTTGACCTTGGGCCGGATGAGCGACCCGGACCGAGGTCATCAATAGGTGATCCCAAGAGATCCGCGTGGCAGATAGAACAGTACCATGCTGACCTGTCAGACGCATGATGTTCCCTCGACACATCAGCTAACAGGGCGGTTGAGGAGACAAGGCGCTGAGGTAGCCGCAAGGCTAGGCGTAGAGCACTCTAGACCTACATAGAGAGATTCCACGACAAAGTAGGGCTACATCTTTCCGCCGCATGGCACCCGTAAAGGGCGTAGTCGGCGGGACCCAGCAGCTCTCCAGAGGCTTACAACTGGGCCCTGGACTAATTGGATATTACTCTACTACCCCGGGCTCGGCCTATAAGATCCCCGGGAACCCATCATGCGTGGGGGGCGGCCGCATTTATCTCATTTCACCCACCGGAGGGAGAGCAAGGAGAGAGTTGTGCTTAGAACCCTCTTCTCCTTCCTCTCATACAGCTCACGGAGCCTTCATTGTATCTCGAGTTATTTCTTTTATAGCTAGCTCGGCAGGACTAGGGGTGTTATCTCTACGGAGAGCCCTGAACCTCGGTACATCGCGGTGTCTCACTGTGTTTGAGGAGACACTCACCTCGGTTTCTCCCTCTCTTTAGCCATCCCATGGCATTTGCTGTCAGATATCGACGACAGGGTCCGAGACGCAACCCCCGGCACAAAGCATCTCCTAAATTTTTGGACCAATCTTTTCTAGAACTATTCACTCTCTTTTGCAAGATCAACTATCTCTCTATTGGTGAGCTCAACTTGCCCACTTCTCTGAGGGTGGTAGGGTAAAGCAATTCTATGATTGACATCATACTTGGCTAAAGCTTTTCTAATAGCACCATGTGTAAAATGTGATCCTCCGTCAATTATGAGGTACCTTGGTACACAAAACCTAGGAAATATTACATCTTTAAGCATTTTGAAAGATGTCTTGTGATCAGCACTTTTAGTGGGGATTGCTTCTACCCACTTGGTTACATAATCGACAACTACTAAAATTTGAGTGTACTTGTGTGAAGGAGGAAAAGGCTCAAGGACTAGAGAGTAATTCATAGGCATCTCATTTATTCTACTAATTTTATCAACTCTTTGACAGTTATTAGAAGACAAGAAAAAATTTCTAACATCTTTAAAGAGAGTTGGCCAATAAAAACCTTATTGAAGAACCTTATGCGCGGTCCTGACACCGGCATGATGTCCTTAGTAAGGACTGGTATGACACTTACTCAAGACAGCCTTCTGCTCATTTTCTTGTATGCATCTTCTCCCAATCCCATCCGCACCTTCTTTATAAAGATGTGGATCATCCCAAATATAATGCGTCAAATCATGGAAGAACTTCTTCCTTTGGTGAAATGTTAAACATGGAGGCAAAAACTTTGCAACAATAAAATTAACATAATTTGCATACCAAGGATCGGAAAGAGATTGTACCCTTAAAATAGCTAGCTGCTCATCAGGAAAACTATCGTTGACTGGAATGGGATCATGTGGTATGTTCTCAATCCTGGAGAGGTTGTCCACCACATTATTGTCGGCTCCCTTCCTATCAACAATCTGCAAATCAAAATCTTGAAGAAGAAGTACCCATCTGCTAAGCCTTGGTTTGGAATCCTTCTTCTCAATAAGATACTTAATAGCTGCATGGTCGGTATAAATAATAACTTTAGAATCAACAATATAAGGCCTAACTTATCACAAGAAAATACTACTGCTAAAAACTCTTTTTCAGTAGTAGCATAATTCTTTTGAGCACTATCAAGGGTTTTGCTAGAATTCAATTTCTTATCAACCCTTTGTCCTAAAACCGCTCCAACAGGAAAATCACTAGCATCACACATGATTTCAAAAGGTAAACTCCAATCAGATGGTTGGACTATAGGAGCAGTTATTAAGGATTTCTTTAGAACTTCAAAGGCTTCCTTACAGTCTTCATAAAAAAGGAATATCCTTCTGGAGAAGATTAGTTAGCGGTCTTTAAGTCTTAGAAAAGTCCTTAATAAATCTTCTATAGAAATCATCATGTCCGAGGAAACTACGAATACCTTCAATATCCCTTGGATAGGGCATCCTCTAAATTGCTTCAATTTTCTCCTTGTCCATTTCGATTCCCCTTTCTGAAATCTTGTGAACAAGAACGATTCCTTCGTTGACCATGAAGTGGCACTTCTCCCAATTGAGCACAAAATTTGTCTCACATCTCTGCCAAACTTTATTAAGATTGTGGAGACAGTTGTCAAAGGAGGTTCCATAAACAGAGAAATCGTCCATGAAAACCTCCACATCTCCTCACAGAAAGCATGAAAAATAGCATACATACACCTCTGAAAAGTAGCAGGGGCATTGCATAATCCAAAAGGCATACGTCTATAAGCATAAGTACCATAAGGACAAGTGAAAGTAGTCTTCTCTTGATCAGTAGTGTTAACATGAATTTGAGAGAAGATGGAATACCCATCAAGATAACAAAAGTGAGTGTTTTTGGATAACCTTTGAAGCATTCGGTCAATTAAAGGCAGCGGGTAGTAGTCCTTCCTAGTTGCCTTGTTTAGTTTCCTGTAATCAATACACATTCTATATCCAATAAAAATTCTTTGAGGTATTAGTTCATTCTTATAATAAGGGACCACAGTCATACCTCCTTTCTTAGGAACACAATGTACGGGACTTACCCACCTACCGTCAGCTACGGGATAGATGATACCTGCGGCTAGAAGCTTGAGGACTTCAGTCCTGACCACATCTTTCATCTTCGGGTTTAACCGTCGCCGATGATCAACAGTCGGCTTAGCATCAGGCTCGAGGCTTAGTATCTGATCGTTTGATCAAAAAGTGTGTGGCGAGGTTGAAAGTTCTGTGTACATTGGTTTCCACCTTGATCGCTGCTGAAGTCGTCGGGTTGTTGACTGCCGATGATGGAACATCCGAGATGGTGAATCCAACCCGCGTCTTCCCCATGGTGGGCGCCAATTGACAAGGATTGACCTCGGCAAATCCCATGGTTAGGAACCCAGGGTTTGATAGTAAGGAAGGAGTGCGAAGTTGGCGATCTCGTTGGCTAACCAGAGACATGGGTTTACCCAGGTTCAGGGCCCTTGATCGATAAAACCCCTACTTCCTGCTCGTTGTATTATACGGTGGATACGATTCCAGTGGAGGTTTCGGCAAGATTGCTCTAGCCAAAGCCGTTGTGGTGAGTATTGAGTTGCTCTAGACGTCCCCTCTCCCAGCCTTTATATACTAGTCTAGGTTTCAAGGAGTCCTTCTAGGTTTACATAAAGAATTGCCTAATCTAGCTAGTCTTGATGGTCACATCTTGGACTCCATGTCGGCGCGGTCGTCGGTTCTTCAGTTGGGTCGATCTTGGGCCTCCCGAAGCCTTCTGTGGGCTGCCAGCCATTACACGCACCTGGTACCCTCATGGCGAGGACTCGTGGGTTATCCCCTTGTTAGTAACCCCCGAGTGCCTGGGCGACTTGAAGAGTCGCGCAGGGACTCCAATCTGCATCAGCTTCTGTAGTGCGTGTTACGTCTTATGAATTGCATGATGTTTGTATAATATATTTTTAAGTTTTTAGAGGGACGCCAAACTAAAGGGCCCGAGTACACGACTGATCGAGTCCCAACGAATTACACTAGCGGCAAATACCACTGTAGTCCAATCAAGCTCGAGTCCCTCGACACGAACTTCGCGTAACTGATGTCTAGTAAGGTCTATGCCGTTGAGGGCTTACAAGATAAATACCACCAGTTAACGGCTAAATTTCCCAAACGCGCCCCTCAGTATTTTCCTATCATCCCTACACGTGAGTTCATGTGGGCTCTAGGGTGCTATAGTATCGCAGCCCAGGTGTAAAATAAGGGAGAGTACCATATATAATGCATCCACACGGAAAACTATCGAGTGAACTCTTAGTATGAATTATCATTTGGTGAAGATTCGAGTAGCCAATCGACGAGTCGGTCAATCAACCATTTAGAGTTTTTGTTGTTTGTATCGTTTTGCGAGTAAGTACTCAATTAGGGGGAGTAAGCACTCAAGCCTTTATAAGATTCTTGTGGGTTACCTTGGAACCTCTTGGAGTAGTAGTACGCTCCCGATGGGAGTTTATTTGATCTAATCAAATCAAATAAAAAATTAGTGAAGAGATAAACTTCGAAAAGAAAGAATTAGAGAGACATTCCCTTCTGCTTCTACGTGTGTGTAGATTCTACGTCTACTCTGTGTTGCCTATATGGGATAAATATAATGATGCTTTTGTGATGCTGATGACGCATCATAACAACTGTGGTCTGGCCCGACCATTCACGTCTTGTATGTGTGATCATGATGCTTTGGTTTGCGTGCATGGTAGGTTTCACGCTTATCTGTGCCTGTTGGATTTTCAAGAGTGGTGTGAATGCTTTTTTTTGTTACTATCATATTTTTTAGGGGCGAATATCCATGGTTGCATTGGAAACTGAAGCGTTTCCATCGCGATAATGGCGATCCTGCCTCTTACCCTTCGCGTGTAAAAATGTCCAGTGTGCCCTTGCAACAGGTGTATTGATGAGGACATCCCTACTAATGTTACACCCATACCCTCACCAACTACACATACTGGACCAGTTACTAGAGCACGTGCACGTCAACTAAATTATCAGGTACTTTCGTTTCTTGCGAATCCTTCTATTGTTCATGAACATATGATGCTGCCTAAATTAGATACTTTTGTTTTGGTTATGAATGAAGGACCTAGCATGGACAAGAAGGATGGTCATTGGAGCGGGATCAAGAATGGAGAAGAAGGTGCGCGCGGGGGAAAGTACAGTGGAGCTTCCAGTGGGGATTTTCGCACGTTGAAGCCACCATAAGGCATGCATGAAGGCTTGGACGGAATACACGAGATGCCACTTCATTATTTTCGTCCAAGAGCAATTATAGGTGCTACGTCACCTTAATATTGGGCTGGGCCCATGTAATTTCGAAATACCACATTATAGGCAGTTTTTAGAGTCCGTATGTGTGGGGAAACCGAGTTAGGGTTGTTTTCGGACCCCACCTCCAAGGGGTCACGAAAATCCCCTCTGTTCCCCCATATATACAGCCCTTAGGGCGTCGTTTAGACTTGGGTTTTAATTAGATTTAAGTTAGCCATAGCCGCAACTTCGAGCTCTTCGTTTGTGTCATCCGACCAGGCCAAGACCTCATTGGAACCCCAACTTTTGTAATCATTCATCTTATATTCGCAATATCCAGATTGCAATTCTTAGTTCTTGCTTGTTCTTCGATTGCTTGCAGGAATTAGACCTTCGTGGTCAGGTTGATCGTGCATCCGCGGGATCAATAACCTCTCGGAGTTGGTTTAGCGATCGCTAAGGCGCAACGTCTTCGCACGTTCGTAGTCGGGTCGTGAAAGTCGTCTCCACCATAATCGATCTACACCATCTCATCGAAACATCGGGACACCTTCGCCTCTATCATGTATATATAGATGCATACTTTGATTCCTCTATCCATCCATCTTCTTCCTTTGCGCATCTCTTGTTATTTTAGCTAGCTTCCATGGCTCCAAGGCGCCGAGCCCGTGGACTTGCCGGAGGTGTGACGACGCATGATAGCACCGGTAGTGCTTCCTCGTTGGTTTCCCCAAGTGGAAGGTTATGATGCAAATAGTAGTAAAATTTCCTCTGTAAAGATACCAAGGTTTATGTCTCCTGTAGGACTCCAAGAGCAACAAGAAGGTGGTGAAGTGAGCAATGCGCCGTCTGAATAGAAATAACTCGCTTAAACTGGACCTGCACACAGACGCAAATAACTTTGCTCCCAACGAGTTCAAAAAGGTTTTCAATCTCTCAAGTCTTCTTGTTTACAAAGGATCAAACACAAAGGTGGAAATAGTAGTGGTGATTGCAACGGAAAGGAAATAAAAGCAGTAAATATGAACGGTGGAAACTATGGTGGAAATATGGACTGGGGTCCCATGAATTTCACTAGTCATGTCTCTCTCCCAAAAGACGATAAACAACTATGCTGGGTGAACAAACTACAACTAGGAAATTGAAAGAATTATAAATACACAGCAATGCAAATTATGCTAAAAGAAAGCTAGAGGCTCAATCGTATGGGCAGTACTCCGAGAGGATTATACCATTTATTCATCAGCATCTACTCACTAATCATCCCCCTTGAGATATATATCCAGAATATCTCGCTGGTATTAAGTTGCGAACACCAGCCTAACTGTAGGAAGCAACAGACAACTGCATTAACACACTATGCGTAAAGTAAACAATCCTTGCAACTGTGGTTACAAGCACCATTGTTTTCTCCCAGGAGGCAACAACACATCCCCTAGTCTCATGTTTCTGTCACTCAAGCTAGACATCAGGGGGCATGAACCCACAATCATGCATAACGCTCCCACTTGGAGTTACTATATACTACTTGGCCAAAGCTATACAAAGCAACAGAGAACATGCAAGAATACTCAAGAACTAAAAATAAAAAGGTAAACCAAATATATTACTCATCAAAGTATGAACATAATCTCATAATTTCCAGGTTGCTCGGTGAGATTTACCAGTTTTCGTAGTCTAGATTGGTTCTGTTCTTCATACCTACAGTCCACGAAAAAGCCAACAAATAAAATTAGGGTTAGATCATCACGTCCCAAAACAGTCCGAGCCTTTGTCCAGTTTTCTTTACAGTAGTTTGCATTGTTGAATTTGCGGTTGCATCGTTGTGTCGAGTTGCTGATCTTAGCGTCTAGTTCCCTTAGAGTTTCGAGTTCTGATCACAGTTTGCCACGTCGCCGCCGCACCAGTAGTCATCCTACCACGTTCCGCCAATCCGAGTCCAGATACACCACCACGTTCCGCCAAGCAGAGTCCATATACACCACCACGTCTCACGAGTCCGACTTGAGTTCCACCATCAGTACGGTTCCTGATATCTCCGTAGCCAGAATAGTTTTGAGTTGATTAGAGTCGGATTTCACCAATCTTTTGTCGTACGTAGAAGAGGGTGATTTCCAAAAAAAAATAAAATAATTTCCAGAGCAGTTTTTAGGCCAAAAATTTCAGGGGTAAAAAAATTTCGTGCCCATACGTTCCTTAGGTCCAGAAACTCGTTTTGAGACGTTCGCCACCATAGTGATTTTTTCGCCCTTTTTCAGCCCCCGCAGTCCCGCATCGCCAAAAAAAAAAAGCAAAAAAAAAAAACAAAAAAAAGAGAGAAAAAAAAATTCAGAGTGTGCTTCACAGTTGTTACGTGCCGCGCCGTGCTTTCGTTGGTGTTTTAGGCTCGCGTCTCTAGTACGGTCTAGCCTAGGATCAGCACAGTACCGACGTTGAGTGTTTATTCAGCTTTGCATCTCTGTTTTGATTACTGTTGAGTTTTTCCTACCATACTTGTCAGCCTTCCTACAGCTCCACATATATTCTACATCGTGCGTTTTGACACCGCCTGGCCATCGCTCTACCACATCTCTGAGAGTTTTGACCCGTTGGTTGTACATCACCACCTGCTGCTAGGTAAGAATCGGTAAGAACGTAAGAAAAGCTTGACGGATTTGTGCTTTCCACCACCCCACATCCATCCCATTAGTAGCAGTAGGATCATATTCCGGTGTGTTTTCTATTTCTGCTAACCATGCCAGGATCACATGATGAAGTGGCGCGGGATGCACCCGATTGGGAGAACATGACAAACAAGGAGTTACATGATAAATTTGCACGTATGATGTCTCAACAGGTGCAGGACATCGAGACCAGATTTACAGAGGCGATTGATGGCGTGGAGAAAATGATCGACACCAAGCTCGACGCCAAGTTTACTGAGTTGATCGCACGCCTACCTTCAGCACAGCCACAGCCACCGCCACTACCACATGCACGACGTATTCTGTTTCCGCGAGGACAAGCTGCTGGTATTGGTGCTCCTCCTACTGCTGCAGTTGCTGCTACTGCTGCTGCTGCTGCTTCTGACGTCGCCCAGGACGACAACTACGAGGGTGATTACGAGGAGGAGGTGGAACAGGAAGCGGCCTATGAGCAGCCAGCTGGACGTCCACGTCCCAACATTCGCCACGGTCGACACCAACCACCCCCTCAGGTACGCGATGATGAACATGTGCCTAAACTTAAATTGAATCTTAAGCCGTTTGAGGGTAGATATATTCCTGATGCTTATCTTACTTGGGAGTTAGAAACTGAACAACGTTTTACATGTTTACAATATCCTGAGAATAGACGTGTTACTGCTGCTGTTTGTGAATTCACGGGCTTTGCATCTATTTGGTGGTCTGAACATTGTAGATTGCATGCTAATAATATTCCAACTACTTGGGCTGCTTTAAAAGATGCTATGCGTACTCGTTGGGTTCCTCCTTATTATCAACGTGAATTGTTACAAAAATTACAGCGTTTGAGACAAGGAAAAAATTCTGTAGAGGAATATTATCAAGAATTACAAACTGGATTGATTAGATGTGGCCTAGTAGAGGATAATGAAGCTATGCTTGCACGTTTTATGGGTGGCTTAAACAGGGAGATACAAACTATTCTAGAATACAAGGACTTTGCTACTATCACTCGTTTGTTTCATCTTGCTTGTAAAGCTGAACGTGAAGTGCAGGATCGACAGGCCGCTACGAGACCTAACTTTTCTGCAAGACGAAATACATCATGGACATCGCGTGGAGCTTCTACATCCACACGTCCTGCTGCGCCACCATCTACTTCAGCCGCTCATTCTTACAGGGAGCCACCAAAACAGCCAGCGCCACCATTCAAGGGTGCACAGAGTGGTCCAGCGGCGAGTTCTTCTTCCTCCATGGCGTCCACAGGGCAAGCACGAGATCGTGATATTAAATGTCGCAGGTGCCAAGGTGGAGGTCACTTCGCAAAAGACTGTCCCTCCAAGCGTGTGATGACTATTACGGCGGATGGTGGGTATGAGTCAGCGAGTGACTATGATGAGGAGACTCTAGTTCTCATTGCTCATGAGGAACAGGGTGCCCATGATGATGCTCATGATATAGAGTATATGACTCCTGATGATGCAGATAAATATGCTAGTTTGGTTGCTCAACGTGTATTAAGTGTGCAGGTAACGAAGGCTGAGCAAAACCAGAGGCATAATTTGTTCCACACAAAGGGAGTGGTGAAAGAACGTTCGGTTCGCATCATCATTGACGGAGGGAGTTGCAACAACTTGGCTAGCTTGGAGTTGGTGGAGAAGCTATCTCTCACCACAAGACCACACCCCCATCCGTACTATATTCAGTGGTTTAACAATAGTGGTAAGATTAAGGTAACGCGTTCTGTTCGTGTGCACTTTAGCATTGCTGCATATGCTGATTATGTTGATTGTGATGTGGTACCCATGCAAGCATGCTCTCTTTTACTTGGTAGACCATGGCAATTTGATAGGAATGTTGTACACCATGGTAGGACAAATCAGTTTACTCTAGTTCATCAGGATAAAAATATTGCTTTACTTCCTATGTCTCCTGAACAAATTGTGAAAGATGATCTTGCTAGAGCTAGTAAAGAAAAACAGGAGAAAAATAAGAGTGAGAATGAGATAGCAGCCAAAGAATTTGAGCAACAACATAAGACTAATAGCAAATCTTCTTCTGCTGTTTCTAATGAAATTAAATTGACTAGTCCAACTTTGCTTGCTACTAAGGTTGATATTTCAGATTTGGATGTTAGTCAATATGTGTGCTATGCTTTTGTGTGCAAAGAAGCTTTGTTTTCATTTGAGGAATTGCCTCCTTCTTTGCCTCCTGTTGTCACTGACCTTTTGCAGGAGTTTATTGACGTCTTTCCACAAGACGTACCACCGGGATTACCACCTATTCGAGGGATTGAGCATCAGATTGACTTAATTCCCGGTGCTTCGTTGCCCAACCGTGCGCCATACCGTACCAATCCGGAGGAGACGAAGGAGATTCAGCGTCAAGTACAAGAGCTACTCGACAAAGGTTACATACGTGAGTCCCTTAGTCCTTGTGCTGTTCCTGTTATATTAGTGCCTAAAAAGGATGGAACATGGCGTATGTGTGTTGATTGTCGAGCCATTAATAATATTACTATTCGTTATCGTCATCCTATTCCTAGGTTAGATGATATGCTTGATGAATTAAGTGGCTCTACCATGTTTTCCAAAGTTGATTTGCGTAGTGGATACCATCAAATTCGCATGAAATTAGGAGATGAATGGAAAACGGCTTTTAAAACTAAGTTTGGATTATATGAGTGGTTAGTCATGCCTTTTGGGTTAACTAATGCACCTAGCACTTTCATGAGATTAATGAACGAGGTTTTACGTGCTTTCATTGGACGATTTGTGGTAGTCTATTTTGATGATATACTGATTTATAGCAAATCTTTGGAGGAACATTTGGATCATTTACGTGCTGTTTTTATTGCTCTACGTAATGCACGTTTATTTGGTAACCTTGGGAAGTGCACCTTTTGCATCGACCGAGTATCGTTTCTTGGCTATGTTGTTACTCCACAGGGTATTGAAGTTGATAAAGCCAAGATCGAGGCGATTGAGAGTTGGCCGCAGCCCAAAACGGTCACACAAGTGAGGAGTTTTCTTGGCCTCGCTGGATTCTATAGGCGTTTTGTGAGAGATTTCAGCACCATTGCTGCCCCTCTCAATGAGCTTACACGCAAGGATGTGCCTTTTACTTGGGGTACCGCACAGGAAGAAGCTTTCACGGTATTGAAAGATAAGTTAACACATGCTCCTTTGCTCCAACTTCCTGATTTTAATAAGACTATTGAGCTTGAATGCGATGCTAGTGGGATTGGTTTGGGAGGTGTGTTATTACAAGATGCTAAACCTGTTGCATACTTTTCTGAAAAATTGAGTGGGCCTAGTCTGAACTATTCTACTTATGATAAGGAATTATATGCTCTTGTTCGAACATTAGAAACTTGGCAACATTATTTATGGCCCAAAGAATTTGTTATACATTCTGATCATGAATCTTTGAAACACATAAGAAGTCAAGCAAAACTTAATCGTAGACATGCTAAGTGGGTTGAATTTATTGAGACTTTCCCTTATGTCATTAAACACAAGAAGGGGAAAGATAATATTATTGCTGATGCTTTGTCTCGTCGTTATACTATGCTTTCACAACTTGACTTCAAGATATTCGGTTTAGAGACAATCAAAGAACAATATGCAAATGATGCGGAATTTAAAGATGTATTGCAGAATTGTAGAGAGGGTAGAACATGGAACAAGTTTGTGCTTAATGATGGATTTGTGTTCCGTTCTAACAAGCTATGCATTCCAGCTAGCTCTATTCGTCTTTTGTTGTTGCAGGAGGCGCATGGAGGAGGATTAATGGGACATTTTGGCGTGAAAAAGACGGAGGACGTACTTGCTACACATTTCTTTTGGCCAAAGATGAGACGGGATGTTGAGCGTTTTGTTGCTCGCTGCACTACATGTCAAAAAGCTAAGTCACGACTCAATCATCATGGTTTATACATGCCTTTACCTATACCTAGTGTTCCGTGGGAGGACATATCCATGGACTTTGTTTTAGGCTTGCCTCGAACAAAGAAGGGGAGGGATAGCATATTTGTTGTCGTGGATAGATTTTCTAAGATGGCACATTTTATACCATGTCATAAAAGCGATGATGCTGCTAATGTTGCTGATTTATTCTTTGGAGAGATTATTCGTTTACATGGTGTGCCCAATACTATTGTCTCGGATCGTGATACTAAGTTTCTTAGCCATTTTTGGAGATGCTTATGGGCTAAGTTGGGGACTAAACTACTTTTTAGTACTACATGTCATCCCCAAACTGATGGACAAACTGAAGTGGTCAATAGGACATTGTCTACTATGCTTAGGGCTGTTTTAAAAAGTAACTTGAAACTGTGGGAAGAATGTTTACCTCATATTGAATTTGCTTATAATCGTTCAGTGCATTCTACCACTAAAATGTGCCCTTTTGAGATTGTTTATGGTTTTTTACCTCGTGCACCTATTGATTTGCTGCCTCTTCCATCTTCGGAGAAGGTGAATTTTGATGCTAAGCAACGTGCTGAATTGATATTAAAAATGCATGAGTTAACTAAAGAAAACATTGAGCGCATGAATGCTAGATACAAGCTTGCTGGTGATAGGGGTCGAAAGCATGTTGTTTTTGAACCAGGAGATCTTGTTTGGTTACATCTACGCAAAGATAGGTTTCCTGATTTGCGCAAGTCTAAGTTAATGCCACGAGCTGATGGTCCCTTTAAGGTTTTACAGAAAATTAATGATAATGCATATAAACTTGAGCTACCTGCAGATTTTGGGGTTAGTCCCACATTTAACATTGCAGATTTGAAACCTTATTTGGGAGAAGATGATGAGCTTCCGTCGAGGACGACTTCAATTCAAGAAGGGGAGGATGATGAGGACATCCCTACTAATGTTACACCCATACCCTCACCAACTACACATACTGGACCAGTTACTAGAGCACGTGCACGTCAACTAAATTATCAGGTACTTTCGTTTCTTGCGAATCCTTCTATTGTTCATGAACATATGATGCTGCCTAAATTAGATACTTTTGTTTTGGTTATGAATGAAGGACCTAGCATGGACAAGAAGGATGGTCATTGGAGCGGGATCAAGAATGGAGAAGAAGGTGCGCGCGGGGGAAAGTACAGTGGAGCTTCCAGTGGGGATTTTCGCACGTTGAAGCCACCATAAGGCATGCATGAAGGCTTGGACGGAATACACGAGATGCCACTTCATTATTTTCGTCCAAGAGCAATTATAGGTGCTACGTCACCTTAATATTGGGCTGGGCCCATGTAATTTCGAAATACCACATTATAGGCAGTTTTTAGAGTCCGTATGTGTGGGGAAACCGAGTTAGGGTTGTTTTCGGACCCCACCTCCAAGGGGTCACGAAAATCCCCTCTGTTCCCCCATATATACAGCCCTTAGGGCGTCGTTTAGACTTGGGTTTTAATTAGATTTAAGTTAGCCATAGCCGCAACTTCGAGCTCTTCGTTTGTGTCATCCGACCAGGCCAAGACCTCATTGGAACCCCAACTTTTGTAATCATTCATCTTATATTCGCAATATCCAGATTGCAATTCTTAGTTCTTGCTTGTTCTTCGATTGCTTGCAGGAATTAGACCTTCGTGGTCAGGTTGATCGTGCATCCGCGGGATCAATAACCTCTCGGAGTTGGTTTAGCGATCGCTAAGGCGCAACGTCTTCGCACGTTCGTAGTCGGGTCGTGAAAGTCGTCTCCACCATAATCGATCTACACCATCTCATCGAAACATCGGGACACCTTCGCCTCTATCATGTATATATAGATGCATACTTTGATTCCTCTATCCATCCATCTTCTTCCTTTGCGCATCTCTTGTTATTTTAGCTAGCTTCCATGGCTCCAAGGCGCCGAGCCCGTGGACTTGCCGGAGGTGTGACGACGCATGATAGCACCGGTAGTGCTTCCTCGTTGGTTTCCCCAAGTGGAAGGTTATGATGCAAATAGTAGTAAAATTTCCTCTGTAAAGATACCAAGGTTTATGTCTCCTGTAGGACTCCAAGAGCAACAAGAAGGTGGTGAAGTGAGCAATGCGCCGTCTGAATAGAAATAACTCGCTTAAACTGGACCTGCACACAGACGCAAATAACTTTGCTCCCAACGAGTTCAAAAAGGTTTTCAATCTCTCAAGTCTTCTTGTTTACAAAGGATCAAACACAAAGGTGGAAATAGTAGTGGTGATTGCAACGGAAAGGAAATAAAAGCAGTAAATATGAACGGTGGAAACTATGGTGGAAATATGGACTGGGGTCCCATGAATTTCACTAGTCATGTCTCTCTCCCAAAAGACGATAAACAACTATGCTGGGTGAACAAACTACAACTAGGAAATTGAAAGAATTATAAATACACAGCAATGCAAATTATGCTAAAAGAAAGCTAGAGGCTCAATCGTATGGGCAGTACTCCGAGAGGATTATACCATTTATTCATCAGCATCTACTCACTAATCATCCCCCTTGAGATATATATCCAGAATATCTCGCTGGTATTAAGTTGCGAACACCAGCCTAACTGTAGGAAGCAACAGACAACTGCATTAACACACTATGCGTAAAGTAAACAATCCTTGCAACTGTGGTTACAAGCACCATTGTTTTCTCCCAGGAGGCAACAACACATCCCCTAGTCTCATGTTTCTGTCACTCAAGCTAGACATCAGGGGGCATGAACCCACAATCATGCATAACGCTCCCACTTGGAGTTACTATATACTACTTGGCCAAAGCTATACAAAGCAACAGAGAACATGCAAGAATACTCAAGAACTAAAAATAAAAAGGTAAACCAAATATATTACTCATCAAAGTATGAACATAATCTCATAATCCATCGGATCCCAGCAAACACAACATAGCAACACAGAAACTAATACATAAGTTCCTTGGTCATGTAGGGCAGCTCACAAGGTCTAAGAATCCAGGCACAAGGGTGGAGAGGAAACATCATATAGCTACTAATCATGGACCCATGGTCCTAGGGGAATTACTCACGGCACATCCGGGAAGCGCTCATGGTGGTGGAGAAGCAACCGGGGATCAATTATCCCTCCGACAGGGTGCTGAGACAGGGTCTCCTGGCGATCCCGATCTCGAGATCGCGGCGGGGGAGGAACAGTGGTGAAAATAGCATAACGGAGGGCCTCCCGAGGGTTTTTCGCATCGAGAGCCAAATATAGGTGGAAGGGGGCACCAGGGGGCTGATGGCATGAGATTTGATGATGCGCTCCACGTTGGATACCCCAATTGGAAGGTTCAGAAGTAGACAACATCAAATCTCTCTGGTATTGTTGTTTACTAAGGATCAAACACAAGTGGAAATAGTAGTGGTGATTGGAAAGGAAAGGAAATAAAAGAGGTAAAGATTAACGGTGTAAACTATGGTGGAAACATGGACCGGGGTCCCATGATCTCGACTAGTTATGTCTCTCTCCCGAAAGATGATAAATAACTATGCTGGGTGAACAAATTACAGCTGGGCAATTCAAAGAATTATAAATGCACCGCAATGCTAATTATGCTACAAGAAAGCAACATGCTCAATCGTATGGGCAGTACGCTAAGACGAGCAGATCATTTATTCCTCAGCATCTACTCACTAATCATCCACCTTGAGATATCTATCTAGAACATCTCACTAGTTGCGAACCCTAGCCAAACTGTAGGATCAAAGAAACAGACAACTGCATTAACACACTTTGCGTAAGGTAAACAATCCTTGCAACCGCAGTTACAAGCACCATTGTTTTCTCCCTAGTGGCAACAACACATCCCCTAGTCTCATGTTTCTGTCACTCAAGCTAGACATCGGGGGCCATGAACCCACAATCAAGCATAACACACCCTCTTGGAGTCACTATCTACTACTTGGCCAAAGTAATAAAAAGCAACGGAGAAATGCAAGAATTACTCAAGAACAAAAACATAAAAGGTAAACAAAATATATTACTCATCACAATCTGAACATAATCTCATAATCCATCGGATCCCAGCAAACATAGCATAGCAACACAGAAACTAATACATAGGTGCCTTGATCGTGTAGGGCAGCTCACAAGGCTAAGAATTGAGGCACAAGATTGGCGAGAAAACATCACATAGCTACTGGTCATGGACCCATGATCCAAGGTGGACTACTCACGACACATCCGGGAAGCGCTCATGGTGGTGGAGGAGCTCCCAAGATCAATCCTCCCTCCGGCAGGGTGCCGGGACAGGGTCTTTTGTTGAACCTGATCTCAGGATCGCGGCCGCGGCGGAAAAGTGGTGAAAATCGCGTAACGTAGGTCCTATCGAGGGTTTTTGGGACGAGAGGTAAATATAGGCCGAAGGGGGGCACCAGGTGGGACCTCATTTGACCAGGCGGGCAGGTGGCACAGCCACCCCCCCCTGGCCGTGCCAGGCACCCTCCTGGTGCAGGGGGTGGCCCCTCCGGCCGCCCTTTGGGCTTCTAGAGTCTTCTTCTGCGCTTATTTTTTATATAATTTTTCCAAAATTTTCCTACAATGCACGAACAACAGCAGACAAAAACTGCAGTGGGGCACTAAGTTCGTAGGTTAGTCCAAATATGTTGCAAAAGGTACGAAAGCGTAGCAAAACATACATCAAAGTCACCTATATAAGCATGGAACAAGCAGAAATTATAGATACGTTTGGGACGTATAAACATCCCCAAGATTAATTCCTCCGCTTCCTCGAGCAGGTAAATGATAACAAAGATAATTTCTATGGTGACAGGCTACCAACACATATTTGAACTTAAAAAGTACGACAAGTAAGATATGCAATTCAAGTCAAGATGATAGCAAGCAAGCATCTATATCTAGTATTGAAACTAGCAAAGTAAGAACATAAAGGTGCAAGAGCTCTCGCTATCCTTGACTCGAATGTCTCCTAATGGTGTTTGCGTGCAATAAGTGGGAGATGGGGTTAGAGCATAGAATAATATATAGTTAATTGAGAACTCAATCTACTAAAAAATCACACTTGGTCTCCTTCGGAATCTTATTATGACTCGTCCCCATACCACTAGTTAGGCACAAGTCAAACTGATCCTCTCCCTTTCGACTTTGAGCACTCATGCAATGAATGAGCACAAGCAAGATAGTTGGCACTTGGGATGGTAAATAGAATAATGATGGGGAAGGATGACAAAAAAGGTGTGAAAGCTCACATCAATGAGGACAATCATAAGCGAGAGAAAGCCAAATGATAGATATGATGTGAGGAGTAGGGATTACCATGCAACGGATGCACATGTGAGCTATGGCAAGCTCTCCAATGGAACTAGTGGGGGGCATCCAACTTGCTTGCTCAAGAAGACCTATAGCTCATTTGAGGAGGCTCATCATTGGAATATAAAATCCAAGTTCTATAATGTAAGGATCCCCACATAGTTATGGATGAATGATATGAAACTCCCTATGTAGTACAAAAATTACTTTGGAGTACGAGTGCGGATTTTCAAAAGGAATAGTAGTGTTTCCCGCTTCTCTCTTTTTTCTTTATTTTTTTCAATTTTTTTGTGGAGTCGTTGGCTCTTTCTATTTATCTCTAATTTTTCCTCTTTGGGATCTTTTAATTTTTCCTCTTTCAAGATCTTTTATTTGTGTCCTCTTTGGGATCTTTTCCTCACTTTAAGGGCAATACTCTATATTTTACAAGGATACTGAAGATCTCAAACTTTATAAGAAGTACTCAGCATAAATAAAGACTAAAAACTATCATGATGTATGAAAATGTATGTCTCTGCCCGTGTAGCAGGATATGCAATGATACTGGCGCATCATGTAGCAATTATGAGGGCAAGGACCGACTAGTATACGGCTCCTCGATCAAGCAAAAGCATGTATGACATGAAGATCAAGTCATGAGACGATGGATGTTGCATGGCAATGTATCTTAGAAAGGCTATGGAAATGCCTTGATAGGTAGGTATGGTGGCTGTTTTGAGGAAGGATATAGTGAGGTTTATGATGACAAAGCGTATCATGCCAAGGGTTTGGATGCACCGGCGAAGTTTGCACCAATTCTCAAGATGATAAAGGAAAATGCACGATACCGAAGAGGCTAGCAAAATATGGATGGTGGAAGTGCCAACAATCGAATACTCACATTAGTCAAAGGAACCCATTCACTTATTATAGGTAACTCTCTATCTAATTAGGAGGTTCACAAAGAGACAAGTACCCCGAGGAGGAGTATATGGGGGTTTGGTAATCCTTGTGCATCTTCGACCCATGGTATGTGAGGGAACTCTATATATTACAATTCCTTCAGAGGTTACTGGTCCATCTAGTAGCTAGAGTTCTCAACTAACTTTTTTGTAGTTTTCAAAAATAAACACGGATTTCCCAAAATACAACACCTATCAGTAATAGGTTTGAGCACTTGACACACAGAAGTCCAAAAATTACTCAAATCAATACCTCAAAACTATTGCAAGTTACTACTATACTTAAATAGAAACCTCAATTACCTACTCAAGTCCAGACACAAAACTCAGTGCAACATGCCAACTCTCTAAAAAAGATAAGCTTGACAAACTCAAGAGAGTTCCAAAAGCAACTGCCTAAAAAAGCTCTTAAAAAGATAAGCATGAAAAACAAGATAAAAATGATAGTAGCTAGAAAAGATAAAGAACACTCAGCAAGGATAAGCATGAAAACTATGTTGTGTTCTAGGGTGAAGTGGAGCGTGTTTCTCTCCCAAACAATGTAGGCAAGGGTCCAACTTGTTATGAACAACAAGAAAAACTAAAATAAACTAGAAATTAAATGCAGACTGCGACACCCTGGATTTTGGAAGTTTCTTTTTCCAAAAACTTTTCTAATTTATCTCAGGATTTGCTATTTGGTTTGATTTTAAGAAAACTTTTTGGACTTGAAACTTGAGCATATTTTCTTTCCTTGCTCAAGTAGCCCATGATTCCCTAGACATTTCCATTGGTCATGCCTTTGATCCATCCCATCCAAGCCACATTTTTATTCAAGCCATTTATTCCTTTTCCAATAAAAGGAATATTCCCTTTATTTGAGGATTGTGAAGCAACCCCTATTTATATAGCTCCATAAATCCCCAAATAATTCCCACATATCCTTGTTGCCGTTTCTGGCCAAAATCTCCAAAAACATTGCATGCCCAAGTGGATTTTTACTCAAGAGAAATTCATTTGTCTGTGGGGGCAGAAAAGCAATTTGTGAAGGAAGTGTTATTTATACTTATCCATTGTTGGTGAAACTTTTTGTGCAAGGTATTGAGACCATATCATGAGCCTATGCCAATTTTCTGTCTTAGGGTAGAAGCCAAACTCCATCCCAAAATTCCCAAACTTTGGATGCAGCAAGGGGGCATTGTGAAGCAAGTGCATTATAGGAGCATCCCTTTGCCTTGAAACTTTTTGCACATGAGCCCACACCCAAATGACTCTCGTAAAACAAGTTTGAGCCAAATACAACCACCCATGTGATCACACCCTCAAGATCAAGTTTCTGGCCAGAAGGGTACCTTGTGACGCATATGCTAGCTAGGTGCTTCCCCTAACCTTCAAACTTTGCACACCTATGCACACCCCCAAATGAACTCACTCCAACAAATTTCAGCCAATTCCATCAAGTCTAGAGGATGCTAGCTTCAACAAATCATTTTTAGTCAATTTAGTGCTTTACAAACGAAGTACATTATTCCTTTGTTCAATGGAGCTCAAACTTTCTAGAATGCTAGTCCTTGCAACCACAAGCCTATGTGGCAAACTCACACCCTTCCTCACTTCACCATTTTAGCCCTACTTCCTTCCCAAGTTTGCAAAAACAAACTTCTCCTTGAAGATAAGCTCACCCTGTAGCTCCCCTATACCATTCAATGGTACCTTGCTGATCAGTGTAGAAAGGACTAGTCACTGGACACAAATAGCCACGTGAAAACCCACTGTGTGCACCAGCTACCTTGGAGAGCACGCATATGGCGTGCACTGGACGCGCTCTTGGCTTGCCCGTGGCCACCAGACGCGTCCACGCCGCGCTGCAACATGCCAGTGTCCCTTTCCCCGTGTCCATCTGCGCCGAACGGCTTTCCCACACACGCGCACACACTTTCCCCTCCATGCCCTCGCCGGATTCGCACTGGTCACTCGCCGCCACTCAAAACCCGTGGCCACAGTGCCCGCCGACCTATCCCCATCACCTTGACCTCCTCCTCTCGGCTTCTTGTGCTTCCCTGCTCCCCCGTGATCCCCTAGAACCCCCTCGATGCCCCTAGAGCCCGCCAGCGCACCCCTCGCCATGGCAGCACCTCCCCGGCGTCATCCGGCCGGGCATCTCGCCCCCCCCTAAAAAAGGAGGTCTCCCCCACCCGTTCTCTCCACTAGCCACCCCCACGACCTCCCAATCGATCTCTGGTGCGAGAATTCAAAGCCAGCCGATCGTCTTCCCCTTCTCCGGCGAGCTTCGCCGCCACACGGTTGCAGTCGCCCTGCGCTCGCTCCTGTGCCCCTCTGGCCGCGTCGATGCCACCATCGTGACACCCTAGCCTCCCTGGTGCTTCCCCATCCGCCGCCTGAGCCGATTTCTGCCGGAATCGACATCGCCGTCGAGCTCGTCGGAACCACCATGCCCTTGCACCGCTGGGACGACCCGTACCTCGCTGTCCGGCCACCCCGCGGTGAGACACAGGTACGGGAAGGATCGCCTTCAACCGCACGATCCACTTGCACGCTCGCCGCCCGCAGTCGTGGCCTCCTCGCCGCCGTTGAGCCGTCGATGAGCTCGCCGCCTCTGTTTCCCCCTCTCTTCATTGAAACCTGACGGGGGTGGCCCACCTGTCAGCCACTCCAACCCCACCCGAAGGGGTACGTAAGTGAAAGTGTATTTGATTTTTACGCTTTCGACGTCACCCCTGGGCATTTTCCATAAAATCAATTTAATTTGATTTAAGTTGATTTATTTTGATCCATCTTTGACCACCTATATCTTTTATTCTACAAGTCCAAAAGAGATGATTCTTTTTGTATTGGTTTTCTCTTGATCCCCACTTTATTTTGGCACAACTTTTGTGACATGTTGTTCTGTTAATAATTGATGTTTAAAATAAAACCTTTTATCTAACCTTTTGCTTGCTATTTTAAAAATATATTTGCAGGGTGTTGATTGTGTTGAAGACCAGGAGTATTTCACACTCCTGTGGTGAAAGGCAAGCCACAATTTGTTTTGCATCTTTGTATGACATGGTTATTAGGGTGACTATTCATGGCATGCTCGGAGTTAACCATGATTATGCTACTGCCATGAATATTGCTTGGATTCAATATGTTTGCTAGCTGTGTTTATGATCTCGCTATGATGAACATCGTGATTTCTAGTATTACTTTGATCATCTCACATGGCTAAGTATTTATCTGATTATGCATTGGATTATCATAGCCATGATCGTGCCTTGGATTATTTTAGGGATATTGTTATGATTTGGACTATGGATTCTCGTATAGCACCTGACACCTAAATGCTTATGCTTTTAGAGATAGGCATCATGTTGTGTGATCAGGTGCCACCGAACCGAACTTATCAGTGCAGCCACACTCGCCTGTATGGGAAGGCCTGTTCTTGGTCTATCGTGGTGTTCTCTTATGCGTATCACCAAGGAGGGAAGGCTACGCGCGCGCGGTTACCCTGGCCCTGTAAGCGGTGATAGTCTTGAAAGACGGTTCGTTTTAGTCCCCGTTTGGGACAGGTTGTACCCTGTTTGGGACAGTGTTGTTTTCCATGCAATGGCAGGTGTGTCTGTAGGACATGGGGTTACCCAAGGCATGGCTTGCGAAGCATGTCGGGTGATACGGTAAGGGAGGCACACGGTAGAACGGTCTCGTTGGAGAATCCTAGTCCGTTCCGTGGGAGACGCTCCAAGGTACTGGATGAGGGAAGAACCCCATAGTGTGGGTAAAGTGCGCAAACTCTGCAGAGTCAAATCTATTCGAATAGACGCATCCACGGTAGTGGGAAAGTTCGTACTACGTCACATCGTTCGATCAAAGTGGTATAGATGAGATATTTTGTTGCATCTTTAGATCAGTATAAGTGATGGTAAGCTTGCGAAGCTTACGAGATATTGATGAGATGGCTACGCAGTAGCCATGAGATATGGGTGGATCCGGAGTGATCCCGAGTTATGGATCCGGAGTGATCCTGAATTATGGATCCGTTTTGATCCCGAGTCATGGATCCATTGTGATCCCGATATATGGATCTGGAGTGATCGTGGTATGAGATGTGGCATGTGATCACGAGTAAGGTGATCTCGGATAAGTGCTTGATGGTTACCTACTTTACAATACTAGCTTACATATTTACTTCATTAATATACTCTAACCTTCTTGCTATGTTATTGTTTTTCCTTGATTCATTGGTTGTTTGTGAGCTTGCAAGTACATTCAATCTACTGACCTGGCGTGTCATGCCATACTGGCAGGAAATGCCATGATTGTGTAGGACTACGTCCCCGGAGTTTGCGAGCTAGGAGGTGTCCTAGTCAGTGTCCCTGCAGAGTGGAGTCAATCACCGTCGTCGTCGTTCCGCTGCTAATTTTTATTCTGTTGCTATAGAGTTATCCAGCTGCTTGATGTAGATCCGTGGCTAGCATTAGGAGTAAGTTGTTCGCGGCCTCGCGCCACTTGCATTGTAATAGACCCCCTTGTACCCATTTCATCTGTAACAAAAGTGGTTCAGTTCTATATCAAGCAGTGTCATGCTCCAGAAGACATGATCTTTGGGCAGGAGCACGAGGAGTTCCGGTTTTCTGAAACGGGGTGCCACACCGCTTGGTATCAACGAAGGACAAACTGTAGGACACCCTAGTCCGTGTGAACATTAGAATGACGATAGAGCTAGACTATATAGCTTACTTGTGTGTTGCATTTGATTGCTGCATTTTTTTGCTCCATAGCATGCATATAGGTAGCATGTTATTCGCTAACGATTTAGTCTGATGAGTGTAGATGGCAGAGTATCCGGTGGGCTACCAATCGGACCTTTCCCCACTCAGCTTTGCCTATCTGCTAGCGGATGTTTGGTGTTGTCTCTATCCAAGTAGAGACATGTCGACGTACCAAGTTTCCCAGATGCCACTCGGAGGACAGCTACTTGAGTATCGTGCCAATGTCCTCATGACAGTCAACCTCCCTATCGGCATGCATACCTACAACTTCCAGGGCGTACACACCACTACCCCAGATCGTGCCATTCAACTTGCTGCTTTGGCAGACCTCACAGGTCTTCGACACCAGGAAAGCGCGATGCAGCAACATCGTGCCTTCCACTCTATCCCACCCGGACCAACACTCCGCAACGAGTAAGGTTTCCTCGTCCTCTTACGGAAGCTGACGCAGTGGTGATTGGCATGTCCCGCTTTATGATTGTCGAGTACGCCGTCATCGTCCAGCTATCCCGTGATGAAAGGCATGCAAGAAGAGCTCAGCTCCTTCAGCCTCCAGCAACCCGTCGATAGACCGTAGCGCCTAATTTGCGTGTAGTTCATGCTGCATGAGTAGTAGTAGGCTTGCATGTTTCTTGTTGCATCTTGTTGTGCATAGAAATAAGATGTGATCTTGTTTGTGTGTGATCTCAATGCACCTTCATTGCTATTGATTTTTGCTTCGTCAAATTTCTTCGTCGATTCTTTATTTGGTTCTTCGGTATTTTGGTGCATTTAATGAATATGTTTTTGCAGGTAGCATGTGACTCTGACGGACCCTTGCTCGCTTTCTTTTGGATAACGTGATAGAGGCGAAGGTGTCCCGATGTTTCGATGAGATGGTGGAGATCGATTATGGTGGAGGCGACTTTCACGATCCGACTACGAACGTGCGAAGACGTTGCGCCTTAGCGATCGCTAAACCAACTCCGAGAGGTTATTGATCCCGCGGATGCACGATCAACCTGACCACGAAGGTCTAATTCCTACAAGCAATCGAAGAACAAGCAAGAACTAAGAATTGCAATCTGGATATTGCGAATATAAGATGAATGATTACGAAAGTTGGGGTTCCAATGAGGTCTTGGCCTGGTCGGATGACACAAACGAAGAGCTCGAAGTTGCGGCTATGGCTAACTTATATCTAATTAAAACCCAAGTCTAAACGACGCCCTAAGGGCTGTATATATGGGGGAACAGAGGGGATTTTCGTGACCCCTTGGAGGTGGGGTCCGAAAACAACCCTAACTCGGTTTCCCCACACATACGGACTCTAAAAACAGCCTATAATGTGGTATTTCGAAATTACATGGGCCCAGCCCAATATTAAGGTGACGCAACACCTATAATTGCTCTTGAACGAAAATAATGAAGTGGCATCTCGTGTATTCCGTCCAAGCCTTCATGCATGCCTTATGGTGGCTTCAACGTGCGAAAATCCCCACTGGAAGCTCCACTGTACTTTCCCCCGCGCGCACCTTCTTCTCCATTCTTGATCCCGCTCCAATGACCATCCTTCTTGTCCATGCTAGGTCCTTCATTCATAACCAAAACAAAAGTATCTAATTTAGGCAGCATCATATGTTCATGAAAAATAGAAGGATTCGCAAGAAACGAAAGTACCTGATAATTTAGTTGACGTGCACGTGCTCTAGTAACTGGTCCAGTATGTGTAGTTGGTGAGGGTATGGGTGTAACATTAGTAGGGATGTCCTCATCATCCTCCCCTTCTTGAATTGAAGTCGTCCTCGACGGAAGCTCATCATCTTCTCCCAAATAAGGTTTCAAATCTGCAATGTTAAATGTGGGACTAACCCCAAAATCAGCAGGTAGCTCAAGTTTATATGCATTATCATTAATTTTCTGTAAAACCTTAAAGGGACCATCAGCTCGTGGCATTAACTTAGACTTGCGCAAATCAGGAAACCTATCTTTTCGTAGATGTAACCAAACAAGATCTCCTGGTTCAAAAACAACATGCTTTCGACCCCTATCACCAGCAAGCTTGTATCTAGCATTCATGCGCTCAATGTTTTCTTTAGTTAACTCATGCATTTTTAATATCAATTCAGCACGTTGCTTAGCGTCAAAATTCACCTTCTCCGAAGATGGAAGAGGCAGCAAATTAATAGGTGCACGAGGTAGAAAACCATAAACAATCTCAAAAGGGCACATTTTAGTGGTAGAATGCACTGAACGATTATAAGCAAATTCAATATGAGGTAAACATTCTTCCCACAGTTTCAAGTTACTTTTTAAAACAGCCCTAAGCATAGTAGACAATGTCCTATTGACCACTTCAGTTTGTCCATCAGTTTGGGGATGACATGTAGTACTAAAAAGTAGTTTAGTCCCCAACTTAGCCCATAAGCATCTCCAAAAATGGCTAAGAAACTTAGTATCACGATCCGAGACAATAGTATTGGGCACAGCATGTAAACGAATAATCTCTCCAAAGAATAAATCAGCAACATTAGCAGCAGCATCGCTTTTATGACATGGTATAAAATGTGCCATCTTAGAAAATCTATCCACGACAACAAATATGCTATCCCTCCCCTTCTTTGTTCGAGGCAAGCCTAAAACAAAGTCCATGGATATGTCCTCCCACGGAACACTAGGTACAGGTAAAGGCATGTATAAACCATGAGGATTGAGTCGTGACTTAGCTTTTTGACATGTAGTGCAGCGAGCAACAAAACGCTCAACATCCCGTCTCATCTTTGGCCAAAAGAAATGTGTAGCAAGTACGTCCTCCGTCTTTTTCACGCCAAAATGTCCCATTAATCCTCCTCCATGCGCCTCCTGCAATAACAAAAGACGAATAGAGCTAGCTGGAATGCATAGCTTGTTAGAACGGAACACAAATCCATCATTAAGCACAAACTTGTTCCATGTTCTACCCTCTCTACAATTCTGCAATACATCTTTAAATTCCGCATCATTTGCATATTGTTCTTTGATTGTCTCTAAACCGAATATCTTGAAGTCAAGTTGTGAAAGCATAGTATAACGACGAGACAAAGCATCAGCAATAATATTATCTTTCCCCTTCTTGTGTTTAATGACATAAGGGAAAGTCTCAATAAATTCAACCCACTTAGCATGTCTACGATTAAGTTTTGCTTGACTTCTTATGTGTTTCAAAGATTCATGATCAGAATGTATAACAAATTCTTTGGGCCATAAATAATGTTGCCAAGTTTCTAATGTCCGAACAAGAGCATATAATTCCTTATCATAAGTAGAATAGTTCAGACTAGGCCCACTCAATTTTTCAGAAAAGTATGCAACAGGTTTAGCATCTTGTAATAACACACCTCCCAAACCAATCCCACTAGCATCACATTCAAGCTCAAAAGTCTTATTAAAATCAGGAAGTTGGAGCAAAGGAGCATGTGTTAACTTATCTTTCAATACTGTGAAAGCTTCTTCCTGTGCGGTACCCCAAGTAAAAGGCACATCCTTGCGTGTAAGCTCATTGAGAGGGGCAGCAATGGTGCTGAAATCTCTCACAAAACGCCTATAGAATCCAGCGAGGCCAAGAAAACTCCTCACTTGTGTGACCGTTTTGGGCTGCGGCCAACTCTCAATCGCCTCGATCTTGGCTTTATCAACTTCAATACCCTGTGGAGTAACAACATAGCCAAGAAACGAGACTCGGTCGGTGCAAAAGGTGCACTTCCCAAGGTTACCAAATAAACATGCATTACGTAGAGCAATAAAAACAGCACGTAAATGATCCAAATGTTCCTCCAAAGATTTGCTATAAATCAGTATATCATCAAAATAGACTACCACAAATCGTCCAATGAAAGCACGTAAAACCTCGTTCATTAATCTCATGAAAGTGCTAGGTGCATTAGTTAACCCAAAAGGCATGACTAACCACTCATATAATCCAAACTTAGTTTCAAAAGCCGTTTTCCATTCATCTCCTAATTTCATGCGAATTTGATGGTATCCACTACGCAAATCAACTTTGGAAAACATGGTAGAGCCACTTAATTCATCAAGCATATCATCTAACCTAGGAATAGGATGACGATAACGAATAGTAATATTATTAATGGCTCGACAATCAACACACATACGCCATGTTCCATCCTTTTTAGGCACTAATATAACAGGAACAGCACAAGGACTAAGGGACTCACGTATGTAACCTTTGTCGAGTAGCTCTTGTACTTGACGCTGAATCTCCTTCGTCTCCTCCGGATTGGTACGGTATGGCGCACGGTTGGGCAACGAAGCACCGGGAATTAAGTCAATCTGATGCTCAATCCCTCGAATAGGTGGTAATCCCGGTGGTACGTCTTGTGGAAAGACGTCAATAAACTCCTGCAAAAGGTCAGTGACAACAGGAGGCAAAGAAGGAGGCAATTCCTCAAATGAAAACAAAGCTTCTTTGCACACAAAAGCATAGCACACATATTGACTAACATCCAAATCTGAAATATCAACCTTAGTAGCAAGCAAAGTTGGACTAGTCAATTTAATTTCATTAGAAACAGCAGAAGAAGATTTGCTATTAGTCTTATGTTTTTGCTCAAATTCTTTGGCTGCTATCTCATTCTCACTCTTATTTTTCTCCTGTTTTGCTTTACTAGCTCTAGCAAGATCATCTTTCACAATTTGTTCAGGAGACATAGGAAGTAAAGCAATATTTTTATCCTGATGAACCAGAGTAAACTGATTTGTCCTACCATGGTGTACAACATTCCTATCAAATTGCCATGGTCTACCAAGTAAAAGAGAGCATGCTTGCATGGGTACCACATCACAATCAACATAATCAGCATATGCAGCAATGCTAAAGTGCACACGAACAGAACGCGTTACCTTAATCTTACCACTATTGTTAAACCACTGAATATAGTACGGATGGGGGTGTGGTCTTGTGGTGAGAGATAGCTTCTCCACCAACTCCATGCTAGCCAAGTTGTTGCAACTCCCTCCGTCAATGATGATGCGAACCGAACGTTCTTTCACCACTCCCTTTGTGTGGAACAAATTATGCCTCTGGTTTTGCTCGGCCTTCGTTACCTGCACACTTAATACACGTTGAGCAACCAAACTAGCATATTTATCTGCATCATCAGGAGTCATATACTCCATATCATGAGCATCATCATGGGCACCCTGTTCCTCATGAGCAATGAGAACTAGAGTCTCCTCATCATAGTCACTCGCTGACTCATACCCACCCTCTGCCGTAATAGTCATCACACGCTTGGAGGGACAGTCTTTTGCGAAGTGACCTCCACCTTGGCACCTGCGACATTTAATATCACGATCTCGTGCTTGCCCTGTGGACGCCATGGATGAAGAAGAACTCGCTGCTGGACCACTCTGTGCACCCTTGAATGGTGGCGCTGGCTGTTTTGGTGGCTCCCTGTAAGAATGAGCGGCTGAAGTAGATGGTGGCGCAGCAGGACGTGTGGATGTAGAAGCTCCACGCGATGTCCATGATGTATTTCGTCCTGCAGAAAAGTTAGGTCTCGTAGCGGCCTGTCGATCCTGCACTTCACGTTCAGCTTTACAAGCAAGATGAAACAAACGAGTGATAGTAGCAAAGTCCTTGTATTCTAGAATAGTTTGTATCTCCCTGTTTAAGCCACCCATAAAACGTGCAAGCATAGCTTCATTATCCTCTACTAGGCCACATCTAATCAATCCAGTTTGTAATTCTTGATAATATTCCTCTACAGAATTTTTTCCTTGTCTCAAACGCTGTAATTTTTGTAACAATTCACGTTGATAATAAGGGGGAACCCAGCGAGTACGCATAGCATCTTTTAAAGCAGCCCAAGTAGTTGGAATATTATTAGCATGCAATCTACAATGTTCAGACCACCAAATAGATGCAAAGCCCGTGAATTCACAAACAGCAGCAGTAACACGTCTATTCTCAGGATATTGTAAACATGTAAAACGTTGTTCAGTTTTTAACTCCCAAGTAAGATAAGCATCAGGAATCTACCCTCAAACGGCTTAAGATTCAATTTAAGTTTAGGCACATGTTCATCATCGCGTACCTGAGGGGGTGGTTGGTGTCGACCGTGGCGAATGTTGGGACGTGGACGTCCAGCTGGCTGCTCATAGGCCGCTTCCTGTTCCACCTCCTCCTCGTAATCACCCTCGTAGTTGTCGTCCAGGCCGACGTCAGAAGCAGCAGCAACAGCAGTAGCAGCAACTGCAGCAGCAGGAGGAGCACCAATACCAGCAGCTTGTCCACGCGGAAACAGAATACGTCGTGCACGTGGTAGTGGCGGTGGCTGTGGCTGTGCTGAAGGTAGGCGTGCGATCAACTCAGTAAACTTGGCGTCGAGCTTGGTGTCGATCATCTTCTCCACGCCATCAATCGCCTCTGTAAATCTGGTCTCGATGTCCTGCACCTGTTGAGACATCATACGTGCAAATTTATCATGTAGCTCCTTGTTTGTCATGTTCTCCCAATCGGGTGCATCCCGCGCCACTTCATCATGTGATCCTGGCATGGTTAGCAGAAATAGAAAACACACCGGAATATGATCCTACTGCTACTAATGGGATGGATGTGGGGTGGTGGAAAGCACAAATCCGTCAAGCTTTTCTTACGTTCTTACCGATTCTTACCTAGCAGCAGGTGGTGATGTACAACCAACGGGTCAAAACTCTCAGAGATGTGGTAGAGCGATGGCCAGGCGGTGTCAAAACGCACGATGTAGAATATATGTGGAGCTGTAGGAAGGCTGACAAGTATGGTAGGAAAAACTCAACAGTAATCAAAACAGAGATGCAAAGCTGAATAAACACTCAACGTCGGTACTGTGCTGATCCTAGGCTAGACCGTACTAGAGACGCGAGCCTAAAACACCAACGAAAGCACGGCGCGGCACGTAACAACTGTGAAGCACACTCTGAATTTTTTTTTCTCTCTTTTTTTTGTTTTTTTTTTTTTGCTTTTTTTTTTTTGGCGATGCGGGACTGCGGGGGCTGAAAAAGGGCGAAAAAATCACTATGGTGGCGAACGTCTCAAAACGAGTTTCTGGACCTAAGGAACGTATGGGCACGAAATTTTTTTACCCCTGAAATTTTTGGCCTAAAAACTGCTCTGGAAATTATTATTTTATTTTTTTGGAAATCACCCTCTTCTACGTACGACAAAAGATTGGTGAAATCCGACTCTAATCAACTCAAAACTATTCTGGCTACGGAGATATCAGGAACCGTACTGATGGTGGAACTCAAGTCGGACTCGTGAGACGTGGTGGTGTATATGGACTCTGCTTGGCGGAACGTGGTGGTGTATCTGGACTCGGATTGGCGGAACGTGGTAGGATGACTACTGGTGCGGCGGCGACGTGGCAAACTGTGATCAGAACTCGAAACTCTAAGGGAACTAGACGCTAAGATCAGCAACTCGACACAACGATGCAACCGCAAATTCAACAATGCAAACTACTGTAAAGAAAACTGGACAAAGGCTCGGACTGTTTTGGGACGTGATGATCTAACCCTAATTTTTTTTGTTGGTTGTTTCGTGGACTGTAGGTATGAAGAACAGAACCAATCTAGACTACGAAAACTGGTAAATCTCACCGAGCAACCTGGAAATCTGATACCACTTGATAGAGGCGAAGGTGTCCCGATGTTTCGATGAGATGGTGGAGATCGATTATGGTGGAGGCGACTTTCACGATCCGACTACGAACGTGCGAAGACGTTGCGCCTTAGCGATCGCTAAACCAACTCCGAGAGGTTATTGATCCCGCGGATGCACGATCAACCTGACCACGAAGGTCTAATTCCTGCAAGCAATCGAAGAACAAGCAAGAACTAAGAATTGCAATCTGGATATTGCGAATATAAGATGAATGATTACGAAAGTTGGGGTTCCAATGAGGTCTTGGCCTGGTCGGATGACACAAACGAAGAGCTCGAAGTTGCGGCTATGGCTAACTTATATCTAATTAAAACCCAAGTCTAAACGACGCCCTAAGGGCTGTATATATGGGGGAACAGAGGGGATTTTCGTGACCCCTTGGAGGTGGGGTCCGAAAACAACCCTAACTCGGTTTCCCCACACATACGGACTCTAAAAACAGCCTATAATGTGGTATTTCGAAATTACATGGGCCCAGCCCAATATTAAGGTGACGCAACACCTATAATTGCTCTTGGACGAAAATAATGAAGTGGCATCTCGTGTATTCCGTCCAAGCCTTCATGCATGCCTTATGGTGGCTTCAACGTGCGAAAATCCCCACTGGAAGCTCCACTGTACTTTCCCCCGCGCGCACCTTCTTCTCCATTCTTGATCCCGCTCCAATGACCATCCTTCTTGTCCATGCTAGGTCCTTCATTCATAACCAAAACAAAAGTATCTAATTTAGGCAGCATCATATGTTCATGAAAAATAGAAGGATTCGCAAGAAACGAAAGTACCTGATAATTTAGTTGACGTGCACGTGCTCTAGTAACTGGTCCAGTATGTGTAGTTGGTGAGGGTATGGGTGTAACATTAGTAGGGATGTCCTCATCATAACGGCACCATGCTAGGTTCTGAGCTGATTTGTTTTCGGCCGTCCGGGGTGGATGCCTACTTTATATTTCTCTTTTCAACATCTGACCCATGTTCTGAGCTGCTTTTCGGCCGTCTCGGGAAGCTGTTGAGTTTCCTTTCATAGTGGCAACCCTATGCTCTGAGCTACTTTTCGGCCGTCTTAGGGGACCTCTGCATTCTTTTTATCAACGTTGTCTCATGGTCTGAGCTGATTCTTGGTTGGCCGTCTTGAGCAACGCTTGAGTTACTCAAGTAAACGTCCCAAACCAGAGTTTTAAAAACCGTTCTGGGGACTACTGGGTTATTTGCTGGTTTTATGCAAGGGATTCAGGCGGTCATCGACTACCTTTAAAACTTGCGATTTGGTGAACTTTCTATCGATTGCTATTGATCTTCGCTCTGTTGGATTTCTTTGTTGGTTCTTCATTTGGTTCTTTGGTCTCGTCTTATTTTACCCCCTAATGGAAAGTTTCTCATCAACCTACTGCATACCGCGAAGAATCAGTGAAAGACTGCAAGAATTCGGAAAAATCAGCCAGTCAAGAAGGACTCACATGCCGATTGTATTGGTCCAAGTATGAGTTCTACCTGAATGGGCCAGTTGAATCAAGCCTGCATAAATCGTTACAGCCGTAAATATGCCAGCAAAGGAAGTAAAGATTCCAGCAAAGGAAGAGATAAGTCGCGTTCATCTGCATCAAAGGTATGACATATACTAGTTGCAATATGGTCACACGCAAGTTAATATTTCATGGTATACTCCGGAAGAAAGTCAGGATGTGCCATGAAGTCAGTACCCCGCAAGGAAATGATTGGAACAATGCTCTTTCCTGACGAGTCAGTCAGTCAGTACGTTAACGGACCAATGTTCAGTTTTCTCCGCACGCTACCATGAGAAAACTTCGGACATAAGGAACCCCAGCCTTCCTGGGAACGATACCAGACACAGCCGACATGTACAGTGCATCCGCCTTCCTCAGTACGCTATTGAGATATCTTCTCGGCCAAGACATCCAGTCTTCTACCACAAGACACCGAGAGAAGCTTACGGTGCAAGGCACCCAATCGTGCTCAGTACGCCACATGAATGGATTCCAGCACAAGCTACCCAACCATCTACTGTAAATTGCCGCGGAAACTTCCAGCACAAGGAACCGGGACATCTATAGTACCAAGGGAAAATTTCTGGGGAAAGACATCCAATCTTCATCAGTAAGCTATCGGAAAAGCTTCCCGTGTACAACACCCGACCTTCCTCACTACGCCACCGGAGAAAGCTTCCGGGATACGGTATCCAAACTTCTTCAGCACGCTACCCTAGCCAAGCTTCGAGGATAACCTACTCAGTCTTCTTCGATACACCATTGTGACACGAACAGTGCGTCAGAAACCCGGCTGTCCAAAAGCAAGGAAGATTTCAGCATAGCCAGCACAAATGGACCTGCACATTTTATGGGCATATCTCGGAAGATATCTGAGCTACTCCCGTATGGATATAAGCACGCTTGTATTCAAGGGAGTTATACAAAGGAAAAACGGTAAGAACCGCCACTCTTGCGAGACAAGAAAGAAGAAGAATCAGATACACCCCCTGGCCTGGTGTAAAGATCGACAAGTGATGAAGGAATACACTAAGAAAAGAAAGTAATGGAGCCTTGGGTCTTGACCGCAACCCCGAGGTTCAACACCACATCCGACCAGGCCCCGAAGAAGGACAATCTTGAGGCCCAAATTATTGCCACCAAGGGGTAAGAAGGATTACCAAGAGACAAAGTATGAAGGCAGCCCAGCCAGCTCAGAGACAGGAATCCCGGCAACAAGAAAGTCAGTATACGAGAAGCCTCTAAAAAAGTGATTGTCACACTAGCAAGGACCAAGGCAGACAAACATGGCGCATGTCGAATCTTGCTGCGGTATATGCGACAAGAGTTAGCACCGCACCGCCCCATAAGTTGCCAAAAGTATGCAACTCTTGGGAGCCCGACAGATAAGGAAAAAGGGTATCGACATGGACTTCATGGTCAAATTCACCTCGAGTAGTTGAAACCATCTTTCCATATGAGACACCATGGATCCCCAGACTTAAGGAATCTCATTTCATATGGGACAAGATCGAGCATCAAGCTCGTCAGCTTGTGTAGTGATTCATGTTTGGAAGCGTCAGTAAGTGTTGGGATACGAAAGTCCGTTTCACTAAAGATTCCCCTACCCAGCTCATCGTTTTTACGACAAGGACCGTGTTGAAGCATAACACGACCCCTCAACACCCACATATATGACGGCTAGTCCAGTAAATCTCAGCGTGAGTAAAATTTCAAAGTTTGTGCCCCCCAGTCAGCATTAAGGCTCAAGATGGACGAGCCAAGTAAAGTGACGCAACACCATGTGCAGACAGCCAAAGTTACGCACCATGGGACATCATGATGATGAGCATCTTGAGTCAGCGACCACCCATGGAAGGAAAGTCGAGTCTCGAAGAGGCCAATACAAAGGATTCAAGTATGTGCCACAGATAAGACCTGAGATACCCGAGGATAGTACGGATATCATCCGCATTCAACCTGGGGCAAGATACCTTGCTATCTTACCATTCAACCGACATGAGGATGGAATCCAACAGGAAGGATCGGATACATAAAGAGAAAACTTCTGTCAGAAATATGGATCGGGTGAAGTCCTTGAGCCAAAACTTCTTGGATGCTAGCGAAGGAACACTTTGCGGTAAAAAGGAAACCTAAGAAGCAATAAGTTTCCTTGAGACAGTAGGTTTTCAATGGTTCCCTGAGCAACCAAATCTCGAGGACGAGATTTTTCTAAGGAGGGTAGGTTTGTGACACCCTGGATTTTGGAACTTTCTTTTTCCAAGAACTTTTCTGATTTATTTCAGGATTTGCTATTTGGTTTGTTTTTAAGAAAACTCTTTGGACTTGAAACTTGAGCATATTTTCTTTCCTTGCTCAAGTAGCCCATGATTCCCTAGACCTTTCCAATGGTCATCCCTTTGATCCATCCCATCCAAGCCATATATTCCTTTTCCAATAAAAGGAATATTCCCTTTATTTGAGGATTGTGAAGCAACCTCTATTTATATTGCTCCATAAATCCCCGAAAAATTCCCACAAATCCTTCATGCAATTTCTTGCAAAATATCCAAAACATTGCATGGCCCAAGTGGATTTTTCCTCAAGAGAAATTTATTTATCTGTGGGGGTAGAATAGCACTTTGTGAAGGAAGTGTTATTTATCCTTATCCATTTCTGGTGAAACTTTTTTTGCAAGCTCTTGACACCATATCATGAGCCTATGCCAATTTTCAGCCTTAGGGGACAATCCAAACTCCATCCCAAAATTCCCAAAGTTTGGATGCAGGAAGGGGGCATTGTGAAGCAAGTGCATTATAGGAACATCCCTTTGCCTTGAAACTTTTTGCACAAGCGCCCACACCCAAATGAATCTCCTCAACCAAGTTTGAGCCAAATCCAACCACCCATATGATCACACCCTCAAGATCAAGTTTCTGGCCAGCAGGGTACCTTGTGAAGCAAGTGCTAGCTAGGTGCTTCCCCTAACCTTCAAACTTTGCACACCTATGCACACCCCCAAATGACCTCACTCCAACAAATTTCAGCGAATTCCATCAAGCCTAGAGGATGGTAGCTTCATCAAAGCATTTGTGTTCAATTGAGTGCTTTACAAAGGAAGTACATTATTCCTTTGTCTAATGGAGCTCAAACTTTCCAGAATGCTAGTCCTTACATCCCCAAGCCTATGTGACAACCTCACACCCTTCCTCACTTCACCATTTTAGCCCTACTTCCTTCCCAAGTTGGCAGTAACAAACTTCTCCTTGAAGATAAGCTCACCCTGTAGCTCCCCTTGACCATTCAATGGTACCTTCCTGATCAGGGTAGAAAGGACTATCCACTAGACACAAATGGTCACATGAAAAACCACTGTGTGCAACAGCCACCTTGGAGAGCACGCATATAGCATGCACTGGACGCGATCTGCATGTGCCCGTGGCCAGACGCATCCACGCAACGCTGTAGCACACCCGTGTCCCTTTCCTCGTGTCCACCCGCGCCGATAGGCTTTCCCACACACGCGCACACACTTTCCCCTCTTTGCCCTCACCTGATTCGCGCTGGTCACTCGCCGCCACTCAGAACCCATGGCCACAGTGCCCGCCAACCTGTCCCTATCACCATGACATCCTCCCCTCGGCTTCTTGGGCTTCCCTGCTCCCCCGTGATCCCCTAGAACCCCCTCGATGCCCCCAGAGCCCGCCAGATCACCCCTCGCCATGGCAGCACCTCCCCGGCGGCATCCGGCCAGGCATCTCCCCCCTATAAAAGGAGGTCTCCTCGCCTGTTCTATCCAACAGCCACCTCCATGACCTCCCAATTGACCTCTGGTGCGAGCAATCAAAGCCTGGCGAGAGTCTTCCCGTCTCCGACGAGCTTCGCCGCCGCACGGTTGCAGTCGCCCTGTGCTCGCTCCCGTGCCAATCTGGCCGCGCTGACCCCACCATCGTGACCCCTAGCCTCCCTGGTGCTTCCCCATCCGCCGCCCGAGCCGATTGCCGGAATCGACGTCACCGTCGAGCTCGTCGGAGCCACCATGCCCTTGCGCTGCCGCGACGACCCATACCTCGCTGTCCAGCCACCTCCCGGTGATCCACGGGTACGGGCAGGCTCGCCGTCGACCGCCCGATCCACTTCCACGCTCACCGCTCCCAACCGTGGCCTCCTCGCCGCCGTTGAGCCACCGATGAGCTCGCCGTCTCTGTTTCCACTTATGTACGCTTGAATGCCCAGGGGTGATGTCAAAAGCGTAAAAAACAAATACGCTTTCATTTACGTACCCCTTCGGTGGGGTGCGAGTGGATGATAGGTGGGCCACCCCATAGTGTGGGTAAAGTGCGCAAACTCTGCAGAGTCAAATCTATTCGAATAGTCGCGTCCACGGTTATGGACAAGTTCGTACTAAGTCGCACCGTTCGATCAGAGTGGTATAGATGAGAGATTGTGTTGCACCTGTGGATCAGTACAAGTGATGGTAACCTTGCGAAGCTTATGAGATATTGATGAGATGGCTACGCGGTAGGCATGAGATATGGGTGGTTCCGGAGTGATCCCGAGTTATGGATCCGGAGTGATCCCGAATTCTGGATCCGGAGTGATCCCGAGTTATGGATCCATTTTGATCCCGAGTCATGGATCCGTTGTGATCCCGATATATGGAACCAGAGTGATCCTGGTATGAGATGTGGCATGTGATCACGAGTAAGGTGATCCCAGATAAGTGGTTGATGGTTACCTACTTTACAATACTAGCTTACATATTTACTTCATTAATATAGTCTAACCTTCTTGCTATATTATTGTTTTTCCTTGATTCATTGGTTGTTTGTGAGCTTGCAAGTACATTCAATGTACAGACCTGGCATGTCATGCCAGACTTGCAGGCAATGTCGTGATTGCATAGGACTACGTCCCCGAAGTTTGCGAGCTAGGAGGTGTCCCAGTTGTTGGGAAACGTACTAGAAAACAAAAAAAATTGGCCTACGAATCAAGAACCCAAGATCATCCAAGAAGATTGCATACAAGGTATTTGGTCATGGCTCACCAACTGATGTAGCAGAAGTAGAGTTGGTGTAGCTCGTTGAAGTAGATCTCGCGGATCGTCCCACAGACATTCCCTCGATCAAGATCACCGAGGAAGAAGAAGCACCTCGATCCGTCCCACGCAAAAGTCCCTCGAGCAAGTCCCTCGAACAAGATCTCCGAGGAAGAAGAAGCTCCTCGGAGAAGGACCAAAGATATGATCCCTCTATTAGTATCCACACGTTCCGTAGCAGCAATCCAGCAGCGCTCCGCCGTCCAGAGATGAACGTCACCGAGAAAACTAGAGGGAGAAAACCCTAACGGATTCCGATCTAGATTAGCGTCTAAACCAGGGTCTAATTTGGAGCAACGGGGTTTAGAGGGAGGGAGGGTGGCGCATAGGCCTTGGGGTTTGATGTGATGCGCCCCTTGCCCATCCCCCTCATTATATAGGTCGCCAGGGGGCTGTATTGGGCGCAATAGGGGTGGTGGAGTCCCCCTGGGACTCCTCCTTCCAAAGGGAGACCTTCCCACCGGGGAATCCTACTCCAAGGAGGATTGCAATCCTATTCCAAGTAGGATTGCTCCCTTATGGCGCCCCCCACCCCATGGCCGACTTTGGCAGCCTAGGACGCTTGCCCCCCAAGGCTAGTGCTGTGGGGTAGTGAGTGGTACTGCCCGTAACCTTCCGGAACCTTCCAGAACCTTCTAGGACTTTCTAGGACCATCCGGGACCTTCCGGGATGGTTTCAGGACATTCCGGAACCTTCTGGAGCACTTCCAGGACCTTCCGGGACCGTTCTCGGATGTTTCGGAACCATCTGGATAGTTTTCGGGACCATCCGAGTTACAAATTAATCTACTCGATGACCGCGTAAGTTGTCGGGACGTCCACCGATTAACCGGAAACTATTCCGGTCAATCCAGGACTTTCCTAGTACCATTCTCATATGTTCCTGAACCACCTGGGATTATTCCAGAGTGATCCGGACATATCTTTAAATACCCAGAACTTCTTCTTGTGCCCTTATGAACAATTCCATAAATACCCGGAACTACTTCCAGTGCCCGTATGAACTATTCTGCTTTGCTTCCACTAGACCTTCTACCATTCCAGTATTCTAACAGACTAATGCTCGTTAAGTGTGTGACCCAATAGGTTCGGTATAATGCGGACATGACTCAGAACATCTTCCGGACATAGGTCAACAGCCTTTTGTCAATAGCCAATAATAAACAGCGGAGCCATGGACACCCATGTTGACTCCCGCACATACACGAAGAAACTTCGAGTGAACCATTATGTTTAGTCATGTACCATTCCCTTTTCTTCGCGATATATGACAAAGTTAGAGGAGAGAAGTTTGGCACCCATGTGTAACAACTTCTTGAACACAAGCCACTCGTTATCCTCTTTTCTCGTTTGTCACTTTTCTCGTTATCGTATTCCGGCATCCCTGTGACTGAATCACAATGCGTCTGGCCAGACTATAATTGATATTGTCATACCGAGTGGGCCCGAAGTGAATATCTTCTTCATCGTGAAGGAGCAAATCCCAATCTTGAACTATCACAGTGACTAGACACACTATCCAATGTACCCAGAACTTATTTTACTACTTCCCAGTAACGGGAAGATTCATCTAAGAACCAAAGCTGATAGAGGCGAAGGTGTCCCGATGTTTCGATGAGATGGTGGAGATCGATTATGGTGGAGGCGACTTTCACGATCCGACTACGAACGTGCGAAGACGTTGCGCCTTAGCGATCGCTAAACCAACTCCGAGAGGTTATTGATCCCGCGGATGCACGATCAACCTGACCACGAAGGTCTAATTCCTGTAAGCAATCGAAGAACAAGCAAGAACTAAGAATTGCAATCTGGATATTGCGAATATAAGATGAATGATTACGAAAGTTGGGGTTCCAATGAGGTCTTGGCCTGGTCGGATGACACAAACGAAGAGCTCGAAGTTGCGGCTATGGCTAACTTATATCTAATTAAAACCCAAGTCTAAACGACGCCCTAAGGGCTGTATATATGGGGAAACAGAGGGGATTTTCGTGACCCCTTGGAGGTGGGGTCCGAAAACAACCCTAACTCGGTTTCCCCACACATACGGACTCTAAAAACAGCCTATAATGTGGTATTTCGAAATTACATGGGCCCAGCCCAATATTAAGGTGACGCAACACCTATAATTGCTCTTGGACGAAAATAATGAAGTGGCATCTCGTGTATTCCGTCCAAGCCTTCATGCATGTCTTATGGTGGCTTCAACGTGCGAAAATCCCCACTGGAAGCTCCACTGTACTTTCCCCCGCGCGCACCTTCTTCTCCATTCTTGGTCCCGCTCCAATGACCATCCTTCTTGTCCATGCTAGGTCCTTCATTCATAACCAAAACAAAAGTATCTAATTTAGGCAGCATCATATGTTCATGAAAAATAGAAGGATTCGCAAGAAACGAAAGTACCTGATAATTTAGTTGACGTGCACGTGCTCTAGTAACTGGTCCAGTATGTGTAGTTGGTGAGGGTATGGGTGTAACATTAGTAGGGATGTCCTCATCATCCTCCCCTTCTTGAATTGAAGTCGTCCTCGACGGAAGCTCATCATCTTCTCCCAAATAAGGTTTCAAATCTGCAATGTTAAATGTGGGACTAACCCCAAAATCTGCAGGTAGCTCAAGTTTATATGCATTATCATTAATTTTATGTAAAACCTTAAAGGGACCATCAGCTCGTGGCATTAACTTAGACTTGCGCAAATCAGGAAACCTATCTTTTCGTAGATGTAACCAAACAAGATCTCCTGGTTCAAAAACAACATGCTTTCGACCCCTATCACCAGCAAGCTTGTATCTAGCATTCATGCGCTCAATGTTTTCTTTAGTTAACTCATGCATTTTTAATATCAATTCAGCACGTTGCTTAGCATCAAAATTCACCTTCTCCGAAGATGGAAGAGGCAGCAAATCAATAGGTGCACGAGGTAGAAAACCATAAACAATCTCAAAAGGGCACATTTTAGTGGTAGAATGCACTGAACGATTATAAGCAAATTCAATATGAGGTAAACATTCTTCCCACAGTTTCAAGTTACTTTTTAAAACAGCCCTAAGCATAGTAGACAATGTCCTATTGACCACTTCAGTTTGTCCATCAGTTTGGGGATGACATGTAGTACTAAAAAGTAGTTTAGTCCCCAACTTAGCCCATAAGCATCTCCAAAAATGGCTAAGAAACTTAGTATCACGATCCGAGACAATAGTATTGGGCACACCATGTAAACGAATAATCTCTCCAAAGAATAAATCAGCAACATTAGCAGCATCATCGCTTTTATGACATGGTATAAAATGTGCCATCTTAGAAAATCTATCCACGACAACAAATATGCTATCCCTCCCCTTCTTTGTTCGAGGCAAGCCTAAAACAAAGTCCATGGATATGTCCTCCCACGGAACACTAGGTACAGGTAAAGGCATGTATAAACCATGAGGATTGAGTCGTGACTTAGCTTTTTGACATGTAGTGCAGCGAGCAACAAAACGCTCAACATCCCGTCTCATCTTTGGCCAAAAGAAATGTGTAGCAAGTACGTCCTCCGTCTTTTTCACGCCAAAATGTCCCATTAATCCTCCTCCATGCGCCTCCTGCAACAACAAAAGACGAATAGAGCTAGCTGGAATGCATAGCTTGTTAGAACGGAACACAAATCCATCATTAAGCACAAACTTGTTCCATGTTCTACCCTCTCTACAATTCTGCAATACATCTTTAAATTCCGCATCATTTGCATATTGTTCTTTGATTGTCTCTAAACCGAATATCTTGAAGTCAAGTTGTGAAAGCATAGTATAACGACGAGACAAAGCATCAGCAATAATATTATCTTTCCCCTTCTTGTGTTTAATGACATAAGGGAAAGTCTCAATAAATTCAACCCACTTAGCATGTCTACGATTAAGTTTTGCTTGACTTCTTATGTGTTTCAAAGATTCATGATCAGAATGTATAACAAATTCTTTGGGCCATAAATAATGTTGCCAAGTTTCTAATGTCCGAACAAGAGCATATAATTCCTTATCATAAGTAGAATAGTTCAGACTAGGCCCACTCAATTTTTCAGAAAAGTATGCAACAGGTTTAGCATCTTGTAATAACACACCTCCCAAACCAATCCCACTAGCATCGCATTCAAGCTCAAAAGTCTTATTAAAATCAGGAAGTTGGAGCAAAGGAGCATGTGTTAACTTATCTTTCAATACCGTGAAAGCTTCTTCCTGTGCGGTACCCCAAGTAAAAGGCACATCCTTGCGTGTAAGCTCATTGAGAGGGGCAGCAATGGTGCTGAAATCTCTCACAAAACGCCTATAGAATCCAGCGAGGCCAAGAAAACTCCTCACTTGTGTGACCGTTTTGGGCTGCGGCCAACTCTCAATCGCCTCGATCTTGGCTTTATCAACTTCAATACCCTGTGGAGTAACAACATAGCCAAGAAACGAGACTCGGTCGGTGCAAAAGGTGCACTTCCCAAGGTTACCAAATAAACGTGCATTACGTAGAGCAATAAAAACAGCACGTAAATGATCCAAATGTTCCTCCAAAGATTTGCTATAAATCAGTATATCATCAAAATAGACTACCACAAATTGTCCAATGAAAGCACGTAAAACCTCGTTCATTAATCTCATGAAAGTGCTAGGTGCATTAGTTAACCCAAAAGGCATGACTAACCACTCATATAATCCAAACTTAGTTTTAAAAGCCGTTTTCCATTCATCTCCTAATTTCATGCGAATTTGATGGTATCCACTACGCAAATCAACTTTGGAAAACATGGTAGAGCCACTTAATTCATCAAGCATATCATCTAACCTAGGAATAGGATGACGATAACGAATAGTAATATTATTAATGGCTCGACAATCAACACACATACGCTATGTTCCATCCTTTTTAGGCACTAATATAACAGGAACAGCACAAGGACTAAGGGACTCACGTATGTAACCTTTGTCGAGTAGCTCTTGTACTTGACGCTGAATCTCCTTCGTCTCCTCCGGATTGGTATGGTATGGCGCACGGTTGGGCAACGAAGCACCGGGAATTAAGTCAATCTGATGCTCAATCCCTCGAATAGGTGGTAATCCCGGTGGTACGTCTTGTGGAAAGACGTCAATAAACTCCTGCAAAAGGTTAGTGACAACAGGAGGCAAAGAAGGAGGCAATTCCTCAAATGAAAACAAAGCTTCTTTGCACACAAAAGCATAGCACACATATTGACTAACATCCAAATCTGAAATATCAACCTTAGTAGCAAGCAAAGTTGGACTAGTCAATTTAATTTCATTAGAAACAGCAGAAGAAGATTTGCTATTAGTCTTATGTTGTTGCTCAAATTCTTTGGCTGCTATCTCATTCTCACTCTTATTTTTCTCCTGTTTTGCTTTACTAGCTCTAGCAAGATCATCTTTCACAATTTGCTCAGGAGACATAGGAAGTAAAGCAATATTTTTATCCTGATGAACTAGAGTAAACTGATTTGTCCTACCCTGGTGTACAACATTCCTATCAAATTGCCATGGTCTACCAAGTAAAAGAGAGCATGCTTGCATGGGTACCACATCACAATCAACATAATCAGCATATGCAGCAATGCTAAAGTGCACACGAACAGAACGCGTTACCTTAATCTTACCACTATTGTTAAACCACTGAATATAGTACGGATGGGGGTGTGGTCTTGTGGTGAGAGATAGCTTCTCCACCAACTCCATGCTAGCCAAGTTGTTGCAACTCCCTCCGTCAATGATGATGCGAACCAAACGTTCTTTCACCACTCCCTTTGTGTGGAACAAATTATGCCTCTGGTTTTGCTCGGCCTTCGTTACCTGCACACTTAATACACGTTGAGCAACCAAACTAGCATATTTATCTGCATCATCAGGAGTCATATACTCTATATCATGAGCATCATCATGGGCACCCTGTTCCTCATGAGCAATGAGAACTAGAGTCTCCTCATCATAGTCACTCGCTGACTCATACCCACCAACCGCCGTAATAGTCATCACACGCTTGGAGGGACAGTCTTTTGCGAAGTGACCTCCACCTTGGCACCTGCGACATTTAATATCACGATCTCGTGCTTGCCCTGTGGATGCCATGGATGAAGAAGAACTCGCTGCTGGACCACTCTGTGCACCCTTGAATGGTGGCGCTGGCTGTTTTGATGGCTCCCTGTAAGAATGAGCGGCTGAAGTAGATGGTGGCGCAGCAGGACGTGTGGATGTAGAAGCTCCACGCGATGTCCATGATGTATTTCGTCCTGCAGAAAAGTTAGGTCTCGTAGCGGCCTGTCGATCCTGCACTTCACGTTCAGCTTTACAAGCAAGATGAAACAAACGAGTGATAGTAGCAAAGTCCTTGTATTCTAGAATAGTTTGTATCTCCCTGTTTAAGCCACCCATAAAACGTGCAAGCATAGCTTCATTATCCTCTACTAGGCCACATCTAATCAATCCAGTTTGTAATTCTTGATAATATTCCTCTACAGAATTTTTTCCTTGTCTCAAACGCTGTAATTTTTGTAACAATTCACGTTGATAATAAGGGGGAACCCAGCGAGTACGCATAGCATCTTTTAAAGCAGCCCAAGTAGTTGGAATATTATTAGCATGCAATCTACAATGTTCAGACCACCAAATAGATGCAAAGCCCGTGAATTCACAAACAGCAGCAGTAACACGTCTATTCTCAGGATATTGTAAACATGTAAAACGTTGTTCAGTTTCTAACTCCCAAGTAAGATAAGCATCAGGAATATATCTACCCTCAAACGGCTTAAGATTCAATTTAAGTTTAGGCACATGTTCATCATCGCGTACCTGAGGGGGTGGTTGGTGTCGACCGTGGCGAATGTTGGGACGTGGACGTCCAGCTGGCTGCTCATAGGCCGCTTCCTGTTCCACCTCCTCCTCGTAATCACCCTCGTAGTTGTCGTCCAGGCCGACGTCAGAAGCAGCAGCAACAGCAGTAGCAGCAACTGCAGCAGCAGGAGGAGCACCAATACCAGCAGCTTGTCCACGCGGAAACAGAATACGTCGTGCACGTGGTAGTGGCGGTGGCTGTGGCTGTGCTGAAGGTAGGCGTGCGATCAACTCAGTAAACTTGGCGTCGAGCTTGGTGTCGATCATCTTCTCCACGCCATCAATCGCCTCTGTAAATCTGGTCTCGATGTCCTGCACCTGTTGAGACATCATACGTGCAAATTTATCATGTAGCTCCTTGTTTGTCATGTTCTCCCAATCGGGTGCATCCCGCGCCACTTCATCATGTGATCCTGGCATGGTTAGCAGAAATAGAAAACACACCGGAATATGATCCTACTGCTACTAATGGGATGGATGTGGGGTGGTGGAAAGCACAAATCCGTCAAGCTTTTCTTACGTTCTTACCGATTCTTACCTAGCAGCAGGTGGTGATGTACAACCAACGGGTCAAAACTCTCAGAGATGTGGTAGAGCGATGGCCAGGCGGTGTCAAAACGCACGATGTAGAATATATGTGGAGCTGTAGGAAGGCTGACAAGTATGGTAGGAAAAACTCAACAGTAATCAAAACAGAGATGCAAAGCTGAATAAACACTCAACGTCGGTACTGTGCTGATCCTAGGCTAGACCGTACTAGAGACGCGAGCCTAAAACACCAACGAAAGCACGGCGCGACACGTAACAACTGTGAAGCACACTCTGAATTTTTTTTTCTCTCTTTTTTTTTTTTTTTTTTTTGGTAATCACCCTCTTCTACGTACGACAAAAGATTGGTGAAATCCGACTCTAATCAACTCAAAATTATTCTGGCTACGGAGATATCAGGAACCGTACTGATGGTGGAACTCAAGTCGGACTCGTGAGACGTGGTGGTGTATATGGACTCTGCTTGGCGGAACGTGGTGGTGTATCTGGACTCGGATTGGCGGAACGTGGTAGGATGACTACTGGTGCGGCGGCGACGTGGCAAACTGTGATCAGAACTCGAAACTCTAAGGGAACTAGACGCTAAGATCAGCAACTCGACACAACGATGCAACCGCAAATTCAACAATGCAAACTACTGTAAAGAAAACTGGACAAAGGCTCGGACTGTTTTGGGACGTGATGATCTAACCCTAATTTTTTTGTTGTTGGCTGTTTCGTGGACTGTAGGTATGAAGAACAGAACCAATCTAGACTACGAAAACTGGTAAATCTCACCGAGCAACCTGGAAATCTGATACCACTTGATAGAGGCGAAGGTGTCCCGATGTTTCGATGAGATGGTGGAGATCGATTATGGTGGAGGCGACTTTCACGATCCGACTACGAACGTGCGAAGACGTTGCGCCTTAGCGATCGCTAAACCAACTCCGAGAGGTTATTGATCCCGCGGATGCACGATCAACCTGACCACGAAGGTCTAATTCCTGCAAGCAATCGAAGAACAAGCAAGAACTAAGAATTGCAATCTGGATATTGCGAATATAAGATGAATGATTACGAAAGTTGGGGTTCCAATGAGGTCTTGGCCTGGTCGGATGACACAAACGAAGAGCTCGAAGTTGCGGCTATGGCTAACTTTAATCTAATTAAAACCCAAGTCTAAACGACGCCCTAAGGGCGGTATATATGGGGGAACAGAGGGGATTTTCGTGACCCCTTGGAGGTGGGGTCCGAAAACAACCCTAACTCGGTTTCCCCACACATACGGACTCTAAAAACAGCCTATAATGTGGTATTTCGAAATTACATGGGCCCAGCCCAATATTAAGGTGACGCAACACCTATAATTGCTCTTGGACGAAAATAATGAAGTGGCATCTCGTGTATTCCGTCCAAGCCTTCATGCATGCCTTATGGTGGCTTCAACGTGCGAAAATCCCCACTGGAAGCTCCACTGTACTTTCCCCCGCGCGCACCTTCTTCTCCATTCTTGATCCCGCTCCAATGACCATCCTTCTTGTCCATGCTAGGTCCTTCATTCATAACCAAAACAAAAGTATCTAATTTAGGCAGCATCATATGTTCATGAACAATAGAAGGATTCGCAAGAAACGAAAGTACCTGATAATTTAGTTGACGTGCACGTGCTCTAGTAACTGGTCCAGTATGTGTAGTTGGTGAGGGTATGGGTGTAACATTAGTAGGGATGTCCTCATCAGTAATGATATGTTGTCGGCTCAAAGTGAGGAATACTACCCAGAAATTTAAATAGATTGCGAGATTGGTAAATGGAAGATGACCCGGACAGATAGCAGAAATTCAATTGTATAGAGCATACTTTGGAAACAATTCAAATCAAAAACCTGATTAGGTGATTTTTAATAATTTTTTGAAATGGAGCAAATAGATTATGTTTTTTTGACAACATGTCACAACTTTTGATTTTTCTTGCAATCGGAGGCTAAACTTGGCACAAAGCTTGAAAATAAAGATACAATGATGTTGCTATAGTAGTAGCAAGCATCAAGACCACTAAAAACTGAAAGTATAAACATTTTGGGTTGCCTCCCAATAAGCTCTTTCGTTTAGGCCTTTGAGCTAGGCATGAAGCAACAAGATCAAGTTATATCAATACCAAAAGCATAGCTTGCCCGTACAACGGACTCAAAAGGTAACTTAATCTTCTTTCTAGGGAAATGTTCCATGCCCTTTTTGAGGTGGAATTGGAATCTTATAGTCCCTTCCTTCATGTCAATGATAGCACCATCGGTGCAAAGAAAAGATCGTCCCAAAACAATTGGACATGAGGGATCACATTCAATGTCCATAACAAGAAAATCAATGGGAACATAATTACCGCTGACAACAATAAGAACATCATCAATCCTTCGTAAAGGTTTCTTTATGGAAAAATCAACAAGACGATTGACGAGGATTAGCCTCGGAAAATCCCATGGTTAGTAACTCTGGGGTTAATCGTAAGAGAAGGAGTGCAACACTAGTAGGAAACAGCCTACTGCTGGCGTACGGTATATTGGTGCTGCTGCCCTGGCAGGCGTACGCCAACGATGTCACACCAGTGGTAACAGGTACTGCTGGCGTAGAATTTGTACGCCTGCGATACCTTCTGTTACCACTGGCGTAGAGAATATCTGCCCGGCAGCGATATCATCTAGTGCCTCTTGCGTTCAGATTTGCCCACCAGTGGTAAAACACATGTATGCCAGTAGTATAGTTTCTGGGTTAGGTACTATCCGCCATAAGAAAATCTTCTGTCCGCCAGCTATATATTTTATGGTATTATATTTCTTACAGAAACTTGTTATATTCCAGCAACACAAAGATCAAATATTTTCAAGAACATGCCAACAGTACAAATACACAGAATTCATAGGTTCAAATATATAAGAGTGATCAAATATTGTTACATCACATTACTAAGACAAATAAAGAAGTTGTAGTGCGCATCACACATATTGTATCACACATAGATCACAAACAGAAAAATAGACAAGTTGGGAGTTACATCACGTACATTGTATCACGCACAACTACATCTTGATGGAATTGGTAGTTTAGGTCTCAAGGTTTTTCGAAAGGAAGTAGTGTCATCTATACCACAACCGCATACAAGAGAATGGTAAAGACGATGGGCAAGAAGGGGATCACGATGAAGTTGGACTTCATCCGGTGGTTCTTCCTCTCTTGCCCATGCCGTTAGTTCAAGTACCGAGCTTCCGCCTCCGCTTTACTCTTGTAGCTCTTGTAGTCGTTTCCCTTGAACTTGTTCACTTGCTTGAAGCAATGTTCCTAGTGCTCATAGACTCCTGGAACGCTACCTTCGTACACCACATACCACTTCTTCATCTCTGCAGTATAAAATACATATAAAAATATTAATCAAGATAGTTAAAAAGGAAGATGTGTGTACATTCATGCATTATAAAAGAAGACTTAGTTCAATATAAAAGGAGTTCACATGTCCGCAATATTTGATAGCAAATAGTTAAGTATGCACACGATTCTCATAACCCTAAATATAGAATATATGCATCATGTAGTACGTACACAAGTTCAATGTGAGATAAAGTTTACAACACATGTTCATCGATTGCTCGAAAAAAACTACATGCATAGAGAACACACCGTCTCACTTCTTGCTCAACTTCGGCTTCGACTTCGTCTTCGGCTTCGGCGGAGGGAATGGGAGACAACCATGCAATGAGTTGAATGTTTTGTCATCACCATGTTGATGTAAGCGGGCTTCTATGTCAGCGTTAGGTAGTGGACGATGACTGTAGAAGAACACCCCATCGCTATGTATGACATCCCTGGAGATTGTTTGCGCGATCATTTGCTGGATTCGGCCGAACTCTTGTCTTACTTCGGCATCGGAGGACCCTGCCAAGGATCCGCACCATTTTGCGAGAGACGACAGATATTGTAGTCTTTGTTCATCCTTTACATCCTCGCAAATATGATAGATGGCGTACGAGGCCTCCCTCGTACTGCCAGGCGCCTGCTTGATGCAGGCGAAGTCCGTTTTATGGATGAATGTGTACTTTCCTCGCCTTTGGTTTTTTCTTTTTATGATGCTCTCCCTATAAGAGTAGCCACTAAGAGCATCATCCAGAAAATCCTTGATTAGTGTGTAGTCTTTGTACTTCTGATGACTCCCCGAGTCGAGATATATGGTAAGCGAGTCTTTCGGCTCCAAACCGATGAGGGTGCCGTATTGGTTGCTACACAAAATAGTTTGTAGTTCAAAGAGATCATTAGCCTCAGATTAGTTTAATGATAACGAAAGCATGTTACGCCTGCAAGCGAGAATGAATTACTTAGGGAAGTAAGGCATGAGAAAGATGTTCGTCTCCCGGAGGGGGTAGCTTCTCCCGGTAGGGTGCCGGAGCATCTTTTCCAGGAAGCCCCGATCTAGAAACGGCGGTGGCGGCGGTATAGAGGCGCGATCGCGAAAAAGGGATTCGCCTTAGGGGTTTCCGTCACGGGGGGTAAATATAGGCGAAGGGGGGCACCGAGAGGGGCCACAGGGCAGCCAGGAGGCTCCCTGGCGCGGCCTAGGGTGGGGCCGCGCCAGGGACCCTTCTGGAGTCCCTGTGGTGGCCCCCCTTACCTCCTTTGGTGTTTCCGGAAGCTTCGATGTCGCTGATTTTTTATCTGATTTTTCCGGATTTTTTGGAGCACTTTTAATGGCCGGAAAACCTGAAATACAAAAACAACAGAAAACAACAGCTGGCAGCTTGGTGCACTGGGTTAATAGATTAGTCCAAATATGCTCAAAAGTGTATGAAAGTTCAAGAAAATCGTGGAAAAGTCACAGAAAACATGCATGGAGCAAGAAGAAATTATAGATAGGTTTGGGACGTATCAACATCCCCAAACTTAATTCCTGCTCGTCCTCGAGTAGGTAAATGATAACAAGCATAATTTCTGTGGTGACATGCCACACAACCATAAAAGGACTTTTAAGTAAAGCAATCAAAGCATGCAATTCAATTCAAGTCTTAACAAGCAAGAGTATATATTAGCATTGACACAAGCAACAAAAGAACAAAAGGTGCAAGAGCTCTCGCTGTCCGTGACTCGAATGTCTCCAGATGGTGTTTGCGTGCAAGCAGGGGATAGGGAAATACGAGATAAAAAAGTAATTGTTGAGAACAACTATCTACTAAAGTTTCACACTTAGTCTCCTTTGGATTCATATCTTGACTCGTCCCCAGACCACTAGCCAGGTACAAGTCAAACTGATCCACTCCCTTTCGATATTTTGAGCACTCATGCAATGGATGAGCGTGAGCAAGAAAGTTGACACCTAAAAGGCGAAACAGAAAGAAGGTGAAGGACGAAGACAAAAAAGGGTGTGAAAGGCTCACATCAATGAGGACAATCATAGGCGAGAGAAGGCCATATGATAGATATGATGTGAGGAGTAGGGATTGCCATGCAACGGATGCACATGCGAGCTAAAAGCTCTCCAAGGGAACTAGTGGGGGTGCATCTAACTTGTTTGCTCAAGAAGACCTAGAGCTCGTTTGAGGAGGCTCATCATTGGAATATACAAGCCAAGTTCTATAGTGTGAAGGTCCCCACATAGCTATATGCATGATGATGATCTCTATGGAGTACAAGGGATAGATGATGAATTACTAGTGTGGATCTCTCAAAAGGAATAGTAGTGTGCCCCCTTCTCTCTTTTTATTTCTTTTTCTCTTTTTTCTATTTTTGTATTTTTTTTGGTGGCCTCAATGGCTCTTTCTATTTAACTCTCATTTGTCCTCTTTGGAATCTTTTGATTTTGTCCTCTTTGGGATCTTTTCCTCACTTAGGGGCAACACTCTATATTTTACAAGAATATAGGAGATATTTCACACTTTACAAAGGTACTCACATAAAGAAGATATAACTATCATGATGCAAAGGTATGACATGAGGATCAAGTCATGAGAAGATGGATGTTGCATGGCAATGTATCTCGGAAAGGCTATGGAAATGCCTTGTAGGTAGGTATGGTGGCTGTTTTGAGGAAAGATATAAGGAGGCTTATGATGACAGAGCGTATCGTGCCAAGGGTTTGGATGCACCGGCGAAGTATGCGCCAACTCTCAAGGTGAGAAAGGGCAATGCACGGTACCGAAGAGGCTACAAAAAGTATAGGTGGGTGGAAGTGTCAACTTTCGAATACTCACATTAGTCCGAAGAACTCATGCACTTATTATCGGTAACTTTCAATCTAATCAGGAGGTTCAGAAAGAGACAAGTACCCCGAGGAGGAGTGTATGGGGGTTTAGTTATCCTTGTGCATCCTCGACTCATGGTACGTGAGTGTACTCTAATATTCGAACCCTCCAGAGGTTAGTGATTCATCTAGTAGCTATAGTTCTGAACAGGGGTTTTTGGTTTTCGAAAAACACACGGATTGCCCAAAATACGACATCTATCACTAATAGGCTCGAGCTCTTAACACCAAAAGTTCAAACATTACTCTAGTCAATACCTCAAAACTATTGCAAGTTACTACTACAAAGAGAAAAGCAACTTCAACTACCTACTTCTAGTCAAGACACAAAACTCAGTGCAACAGGCAAACTCTCTAACAAGATAAAACATGCAACCTATAGAAAGTTCAACCTAAAACAAAAGAAAAGCACTAGGAAAACTAAAGCACTAGAACTAAACAGTGCAGCAACTAAGAAAAGAAAAAGAACAACTCACAGCTAAAAGACTAAGATCCTATGAGGAGTTCTAGTTCAAGCGGAGCGTGTAATTCTCCCACACAAAAGAAAGTAAGCTGGGATCTAACTTGTTACTACAGCAAACAAAGAAAAAGAAAACTAAAAACAAAACCTAAGAGCGAGACGCTCCAAGAATAACACATAACGCATGAAGTGATAAAAATATAGTGCAACTAGAGACGAACTGATAATTGTTGATGAAGAAGGGGATGCACGGGGGCATCCCCAAGCTTAGACGCTTGAGTCTCCTTGAATATTTATTGGGGGTTCCCATGGGCATCCCCAAGCTTGAGCGTTTGACACTCCAGGATCTTCTTTCATCATCTTCCATCGCACACTTGAAAACTCCCTTCATACATAACTCATTGTAGACTGTTTAGAGAGGTTAGTACCCTAATAATATAAATTTTTCTCCACTGGAAATAAAGATAATCTTGAAGAGCTACTGTTTACCAAGATTGCCAAAAAGTTTTTGCAAAGAAAAAGCAAGCTTAAGGTTTGCAAAAGTGAAGAGAGACAAAACGTGGCAGAATCTGTGAAAAACAGAACAGCAGAGAGAAAAGAACTATTTAGGGGTACATATGCAACTCAAATCAAAAAACTCAGAACATACGCAAGTTTCGTAATTGTATAGAGCACGCTGTGTAAAAAATTCAGCTCAAAAATATGAACTGGGATTTTTCCATGATTTTTCTAGTCACGAGGACAGAATCTGTTTTCTGGACAGCATGTCACAACTTTCACTTCCCTTGTCGTATGAGGCTATAAAAGGCACAAACCTTGAAAAGTAAAGATAAAATGATGTTTCTACAGTAGTAACAATCATCAAGACCACTAAGAACAGAAGAAAAGCAAAAGAAAAACCTAAATTCGTTGCGGGCTGCCTCCTGAAAGCGCTTCTTTAGAGCCATTAGCTAGGCTTAAAGGAGAAGATCAAGTTGTATCCATTGAACCATCATCAAGATCATCAAAAAGCTCTTGAATACTACAACTAGTCTTAATAGGTTTCTCAAAAAAAGGACGAATGAAAATGCTTCTTGGAATTAAATCAAAAGGAGGGAAATCAATTGGAGTTTCATTAAAGTTAAAGATAGGTGTCTCCTCCAAAGTTTTCACCGTTTCAACTCTTTTGGCAATAGGTGTGTTCGCTTTAGCTCGAGGAACCTTGGGGACGTAAACGAACTTAGGTTCCTTCTTTGCCGGAGTTTCATCCTTTTTGGTTTTGATTGAGGAAAAGGTAGTTCCTAAAGTTTCAATAACTTCCTCAATCTTTTCTATCCTAGAAGACTTCCCATCAAGGGATTTGATAGTCTCCAAAGTTTTAATAATTTTTTGCATGGAGTTATCTAACCTATTCAAATTCCCTTGAATCTTACGATCCAACTCATTCACCCTATCGGTACTTGGCATCTCTAGCTCTATTTTTTCAAGTTTTCTCATAATGTAAGATAAAGTAATGTCCTCCTTAATACTAACAACTGGGAGACTTCCAACAAGATTTTCAATAACATTAAGGGCTTCCCAAACTGGGGCCTCTACGAAGTTCCCATTGATAGCAGTGTCTAAAAGAAACCTAATCCAAGAAGTGATCCCAACATAAAAATTTCTAAGAAAGATAGTAGTGGATTGCTTCTTGGTGGCTCTTTTTTGAGAATCATTAATTCTATACCAAGCATCTTTCAAACTTTCACCGCCTCTTTGATTAAAGGTAAGTACTTCTGCCTCAACAAAGGCAAAAGGACCAGCCATAGTGGTAACTACTGACAACGTAACAGGTATTTTTGGTATTTTTGATAAGGGACACAAAAGTAAAAACTGAAACGTAAACTAACAAGACTAAAAAGCAAAGATAAAAGATAGTGTGCAACTCCCCTATCTTGTAGACTGGAGTCCCCGACAACGGCGCCAGAAATTGGCTTGATATGGTGAGGATCTCTCTCCTCGTTGGTTACCCCAAGTGGAAGGTGAGATGTAGCGTAGCAGCAAATTTCCCTCGGTGAAGATACCAAGGTTATCGAACCAGTAGGACTCCAAGAGATACAAGAAGGTGTCACGGCGCTTGACGTGGACCTGCACACAGATACAGATAACTTTGCTCCCAACGAGTGCAGAGGAGTTGTCAATTACTCCGGCCTTGCTGTTTACAAAGGATTAACGCAAGAGATAATGATAGTGATAGCAACTGAAAAGTAAACTAAGGATGTAAACAGTGATATCAAGATGGGCCGGGGTCCCGTGATTTTTACTAGTGATGTCTCTCTCCCAAAAGACGATAAAAGTGCTAGCGAGGTAAACAAATCATAGTTGGGCAATTGACAGGATTATGAAGGCACTGCAATGCTAACTATGCTGCAAAGAAAGGAAGGGCTCAAAAGCAATGGGCAGTACGCCAAGGTAAGTAGACAGAAATCCATCTGCATCTACTACGAATCATCCACCTTGAGATATCTATCCAGAACATCTCGCTGGTATTAAGTTGCGAATCCCACCCAAAGTGTAAATCCAAAGCAACAGACAACTGCATTAAAACAACTTTGCGTAAAGTAAACAATCCTTGCATCCACGGATACAAGCACCGTTGTTTTATCCCTGGTGGAAACAACACATCCCCTAGTCTCATGTTTCAGTCACTCAAGCTAGACATCAAGGGGCTAAACCCACAATCAAGCATAACACTCCCTCTTGGAGTTGAAACAAATCACTTGGACAAAGAATTTACTCAAGAACAAAATATAAAAGAGAAGAACCAAATATATTACTCATCACAATCTGAACATAGTCTCATAATCCATCAGATCCCAACAAACTCAGCATAGCAACGGTAGAAAATTACAAGGTGCCTCGATCATGTGAGGCAGCTCACGAGGTCTCGAAAGTGGAGGCACAAAGAGGGGATAGATAGATCACATTGCTACTGGTCACGGACCCATGGTCCAAGGGGAACTACTCACGGTACATACGGGAGGCGTCCATGGCTATGGATGGTCTCCCGGAGGGGGTAGCTTCTCCCGAAAGGGTGCCGGAGCAGCTTCTCCAGGAAGCCCCGATCCAGAAACGGTGGTACAGAGGCGAGATCGCGAAAAAGGGATTCGTCTTAGGGTTTCCGTCACGGGGGGTAAATATAGGCGAAGGGGGGCACCGAGAGGGGCCACAAGGCAGCCATGAGGCTCCTTGGCGCGGCCTAGGGTGGGGCCGCGCCAGGGACCCTTCTGGAGTCCCTGTGGTTGCCCCCTTCTCTCCTTTCGTGTTTCCGGAAGCTTCAGTGTCGCATATTTTTAATCTGATTTTTCCGGATTTTTTGGACCACTTTTAATGGCCGAAAAACCTGAAATACAAAAACAGCAGAAAACAGCAACTGGCAGCTGGGTGCACTGGGTTAATAGATTAGTCCAAATATGCTCAAAAGTGTATGACAGTTCAAGCAAATCATGAAAAAGTCACACAAAACATGCATGGAGCAAGAAGAAATTATAGATACGTTTGGGACGTATCAAGGGCGCAGCCCGGACGGTCCGGCTTGAGTCCGGACGGTCCGGGGTCGCCTCCGGGCGGTTCGACTTGGCCATCAGGTCTTCAGGGATTCGGGAACATAATTGTTCGGACGGTCCGGTTACTTATCCGGACGTCCGGTTTGGGGCCCGGACGGTCCGTCTTGAAGCCTGGACGTCCGATTCCATGAGTTGGCAGCCCATTCCATTTGTCTTCTCGCGACTCTTCTCCTCGTGCAAGTTTCCCTTGTCCCATGTCCTCTTCTTGATTGACTCCTTGTTACCTGATCACACATATATACAAGGAATTAGGCAGTATAAAATCCTCATTAAGGAAAACATCAGATTCTATGAGGAATAGGTTCACATGTTGTTCTAGTAACTTTGCAGGAGCTCTTGTAATAGGTCCGATTCTTATTTCATTGGACTTATCCATTATTGGTTCTTCAGGAGTTTTTGTAGGTGCTAAGGTATTAGGGGTGTCCCCATCAGCCTAGGTTGCACCAAAATATGGTTGAGCGATACACCTTATGCCTGCACGCAGCTTAGGCCAAGTGTCCATGTATCTCCTCTCTCTCTATCTCCCTCTCTTCCCCACTTACCCCCTTCATTGTACTAGCACTATATATATCTCCGATCCTCCTAGCTATGTTAGAAAAGTATTAGAGATATCTTGAGAAAGATTTGCACATCTACCACTCCAACGGGGATCTTCCACGTCTAGAGTTCTACCACTCCTGGGGAAGAGAGGCTTCTTCTATAGTTTAGCCTTCAACCTCCATGTTATAGCACTTGGAGGAAGATTAGCTCTCTTTCTCTCGCTCGCTCTCAAGATCCACCTCTCTCATGGATTTGTAAAAATACCTTCTATCTAATATTTTGTTGTTGTTACATCTTGTTGTGTGTATGCTATGGGGATTATTTGAGTACCTAGTGCTAGAGAATCATGTTCTTCTTCCTCTTGGTCTTGAGTTTTCTTTTGTATTTCCCTCCTGCTCTTCGTGTTCTTCGTCAAATACACCTCCAACTAGTGTAGAAAAGGCACATCCTAGGGCTTTCCCCATAACATCCCCACGATCTTTTGTGAGGAGGGTGAGATGATGTGGGGCAGACTAGCACTATCCGCACCTTGATCATGGAGTTGAAACTTTCCGAAGGGGTGCACACATCACCCATACATAGGTGAACTCTCTTATTTATGTGTGTCCGTTGGGCGCTCTCATAGATGGTTCACTACTTCACCCTCGACTCTCTTGAATACAAAGGTTTGATGGAAATATATGTGCACCGAGGACGAACTCAAGCACATCAGAAAAACCCTGCCACCCACGAGGGATATATCAAAGAGAAACTGAAAGTGAAGATCCGCACACGAAGAAGCTTCTTAGAGGGACCGATACAAGTAATAACGGGAACGACACAACCACTGCATTACTACTCATCCACATGAAAGACTACAAGTATTGGTGAAGTACTTCAGCGGTACCGCGTCGGTTGCACCAAAATCCGGTTGAGCGATACAACTCCTTCGTGCATGCAACATGGGCCAAGTATATATCTATCATTTTCTCACTCTTCCCCACTTACCCCTTCACTTAACTAGAACTATGTATCCCCCTCCTTGCTTTGCTCTTGTACTTATCCAATGTGGTCTTCCACCTCTAGGGTTCTACAACTACTTGGGGAGAGAGGCTTCTTCTACGGTTGATGTTCCGACCTCATGTTATTGCACTTGAGGAAGACTAGATCTCTCTCTCTCTCTCTCTCTTTCTCTTTCTCAAGATCCACCTCTCTTATAGATTTTTAGTAACTACCTTTATATCATTCCTTTTGTTGTTGTTGGATCTTGGTGTGTTGGCTATGGGGATGATTTGAGTAGCTATTGCTAGTGAATCTTTTTCTTCTTCCTCTTGGTCTTGTGTTCTCTTTGGATTCCCCTCTTGTTCTTCTTGTTCTTCGTCAAAACACCTCAAACTCCTGTAGATCGGGCACTTCCAAAGGCTTGCCCCTAACATACCCAAGATCTTTCCCATGGCGATGATATGATGTGGGGTGGACTAAGATCATCTGCACATTCATCATTGACTTGACACTTTCCCAAGGGACGCACACATCAAACATACATAGGGAAATTCCCTGCTTTATGTGTCTCCTTTGGGACCTCTCATAGATCGTTCACTACTTGAACCTCCACTATCGAGAATACAAAGTTTTGAGCAGAGCTACACTTGCACGGATGAGGAAGTCAAGCACATGGGAAAAACTACCCCACCCGCAAGGTAAGCATCAAAGAGAAACCGAAAGTGCCGGTCCTCACATGAAGAAGCTTCCAGGAGGGACCGATACAAGGAATGATACAACTTTTGCACTACGACTCATCCACATTGAAGCCTATGAGTATGGGTGCAGTACTAGGACGGTAGCGCCTCGGTTGCACCAAAATCCGGTTGATCAATACAACCTTCTGCCTACACGCAGCATGGGCCAAGTGTCCGTGTATCCTCCTCTCGCTCTCTCTCTCTCTCTCTTCCACACTTACCCCTTCACTGTACTAGCACTATATATATCCCCTCTCCTCCTAGCTATGTTAGCAAAGTATTATAGATATCTTGAGAAAGGGTTGCACATCTACCTCTCTAACGGGGATCTTCCATGTCTAGGGATCTACCACTCCTTGGGAAGAGAGTCTTCTTCTATGGTTTAGCCTCCAACCTCCATGTTATAGAACTTGGAGGAAGATTAGCTCTCTCTTGCTCACTCGCTCTCAAGACCCACCTCTCTCATGGATTTGGAAAACCTATGTTTTATCTTGTATTTTGTTGTTGTTGTTGCATCTTGTGGTGTCTATGCTATGGGGATTATTTGAGTACCTAGTGCTCGTGAATCATGTTCGTCTTCTTCTTGGTCTTGTGTTTTCTTTTTGATTTCCCTTGTTGATACGTCCCAAACGTATCTGTAATTTCCGCTTGCGCCATGCATGCTTTGTGTGATATTGCTATGATTTTGATACACTTTCATACACTTTTGATCATATTTGGACTAACATATTAAATCAGTACGCCCTAGTGCCAGTTCCTGTTTTCTACTGTCTTTTTATTTCAGGTTTCCCCTGTATTAAAAGTTCTCCAAAAATTCCGGAAAAATCCAATAAAAATCAGCGTACAGGAACCTTCCAGATCCCCGAAGGAGAGCCAAGGGGGCCACCCTGTGCCTAGGCGTCCAAGGGGCGCGCCCCACCCCAGGTCGCGCCTGGGGGGTGCCTACACTCCCTGGTGGGCCCCCGGCTGCCCCCTTCGCCTATATATTTGTCTCGCCCCAAAACCTCCAAAGACAAAACCCTTTTTTGCGATCTCGCCTCTGTTCCGCCGCGCTTTCAAGATCGGGAGCGCCAAAAGACCTCTTCCTGGCACCCTGCCGGAGGGAGGGTTGACCTTCGGGAGCTTCTCCACCACCATGGACGCTTCCCGGATAATCCGTGAGTAGTCCACCTTGCACCATGGGTCCATGATCAGTAGCTATGTGATGTTCTCCTCCCCTCTTTGTTCTTCATGGATTAGACCTTGTGATATGCACTATATGATCAAGGCACATATGTAATTCTTTCTGCTGTTGCTATGTTGAGTTTGCTGGGATCTGATGGATTATGACACTATGTTCAGATTGTGATGAGTAATATATTTGGTTCTCCTCTTTTATATTTGTGTTCTTGAGTAATTCTTGCATTTTCTCCGTTGCTATTTATTGCTTTGGCCAGGTAGTAGGTATTGACTCCAAGAGGGATCGTTATGCTGGATTGTGGGTTCATGCCCCCTGATGACTAGCTTGAGTTACAGAAACATGAGTTTAGGGGATGTGTTGTTGCCACAAGGGGGAAAACAATAGTGCTTGTAACCGCGGTTGCAAGGATTGTTTAATTTAAGCGAAGTTCTTTTAATGAAATTGTCAGTTGCTTTGGTTTTACACTTTGGGTGGGGCTCACATCTTAATACCAGCGAGATGTTCTGGATAGATATCTTAAGGTGGATGATTAGTAGTAGATTGAGATGGATTTCGGTCTACTTATCTTGGCATAACACCCATTGTGCTGAGCATCTTCCTTTCTTTTGTAGCATAGTTAGCATTTTTTTGCGCCCGTAATCCTGTCTATTGCCCAGCTGTAATTTGTTTACCTTGCATAACTCTTTTATCGTCTTTTGGGAGAGAAACATCACTAGTGAACATCATGGGACCCCGTCCATATTTCCACCACTGTTTACACCCTCAACTTACTTCTTGCTTTTACTTTCTAGTTGCAGTTATCACTAACTTTTATCTCTTGCATTTGAACCTTTGTAAACAACAAGACCGGAGAGATTGACAACCTCTCTTTACTCGTTGGGAGCAAAGTTGTCTGTTGCTATGTGCAGGTCCACGTCAACTCGTGCTATATTTCTAGCGCTGTTGCCACCTACTTGTTGTTGTTGGAGTCCTACTGGAGACATAAACCTTGTTATCTTCACTGAGGTAAACTTGCTACTGTGCCGCATCTCATACCAGTCACTTTGGGTAACCAACAAGGGGCGAGAAGCCATCAAAGCAATTTCTGGCGCCGTTGCCGGGGACTCCAATCTTCAAGATAGGGGAGTTGCACGCTATCTTTTATCTTTGCTTTTTAGTTTTGTTAGTTTATCTTTCAGTTCTTGCTTTAGTGTCCTTTATCAAAAACCACAAAAAAAATTGCTTGTTCTGTTTGCTGCTACTATGGGTACCACTGAAAACACCAAGTTATGTGGCTTCACTAGTCACAACAACAAGGATTTTATCTGCACTCCTATTGCTACACCCGCTACTTCAGCAACCTCTTATGAAATTAAACCTGCTTTGTTGAACCTTGTTATGAGAGATCAATTCTCCATTGTTGGAGATGCCGCTGCTTTACACTTGAATAATTTTGTTGAACTCTGTGATATGCAAAAGTATAAAGAAGTATAAGGTGACATTGTTAAGCTTAAGCTTTTTCGTTTCTCCTTGAGGGAAGGAGCTAAAATTTGGTTTCGATCCTTGCCTAGGAATAGCATAGATTCTTGGGATAAGTGCTAGGATGCTTTTATTGGGAAGTATTACCCACCTGCTAAAATTATCCAATTGAGGAGTAATACTATGAATTTTAAGCAATTGGATAATGAACACGTTGCCGAAGTGTCGTCGATATGTAACGGCAGATGCCATGGGGAAGGCTAAAGAGGGGGACAAACCGAGGTTAGTGTCGCTGGTACCGGAAGCGAGAATGGGAACACACGGTGAGACACCACGATGTACCCAGGTTCGGGGCTCTCCGTAGAGATAACACCCATAGTCCTGCCGAGCTAGCTATATGCAATAACTCTGGCTACAATGAATGCTCCTTGAGATGTTTGAGAGGAAAGAGAAGAGGGCCTCTGGTCACTACTCTCTCCTGGCTCTCTCTAAGGTGGGTGAAGTTGCAATAAGTGCTCTCTCGTCCCTCACGCAGGAGGGGTACCCGGGGCTCTTATAGGCCGAGCCCAGCGTACAAAGGTGAATGTACAAAGGGGAGGGCCCAGCTGTCTTTCTCAGATAAGCTAGGGACCTCACATCGTGTTCTCCCGGATGACTCGGTGTAGACTTGCGGCTCACCATAGTGCTATCCTGTAGAACTCGGTGGTGAACAGTGGAGCTAGATACTTAGGCCTGTCGGCCTGTCCGCGTGATCGGCGCTGGAGGAGACCGCACGCCTCTGACAGTCCCGATCTTCAGGGATTGCGCATTGAATGCTCTTGTACCCGGTGTCGGACCTGGAATCTTTCTCGTATGTTGCTCTGTTTACTTCAGCCGAATGTTTCTCGATGAGTCCGATTGCGCCCTCTTTGGGGTTATCGGCCCTCGTCTTTAACAGTTCGACCCACTTCCTGCTCGCTCTTGATTAGCTCGGCCTTGACTAGATCGGTGACCATCAGGTCGGTGATCTTTGCCTTGATTGATTGTTTCCCCTGGGTGAACCTACCCGGGGGTCATTCCCACGACACCAAGCTTGGGAATGTATGAAATCTCTTGTTAAGAAATGCCCTACACATGGCTTGACTACTTGGATGGTTATCCAGAATTTTTATGCAGGCTTGAACTTTACCTCGCGAAACCTGCTATATTCGGCCGCGGGAGGAACCTTTATGTCAACAACACTTGGTGCCGCCACAAAACTACTTGATGAGATGATGACAAAATATTCCCAATGGCACACCGAACGAGCTTCAATAGGTAGGAAGGTAAACTTTTTCGAGGAGATTTCCTCCCTAAATGTAAGCCTCGATATGCGGTACTGTTCCAGATCTAGGTGTTTCCACCCAGATCCAGGGACGAAGCACATATCGGTCCCACCGCGACATATGACAAAGCCATATGCCCCGGATTTCCAACATGATATCACAACATTACAGATACAAGGATACAACATCTCATACAATCGGCAAACAACTGCCTTAATACAATACAACAGCGTAAGATACATGTCTGAGTACAGACTACAATCAAATGCCTACTAGCAAAGAGAAAAACATTGATCCCATAACCACACGAGTCCAGGCCCTCCGCGGGGATCCGCCTAACTAGTCGTCGTCGAGTCTCCACGTGAAACGTCGATCACCATACTTGTTGTCGATCAGAACCCTGAAAAGAGTTTGGGGGTAGTATCATGAGTACAGAGGTACTCAGCATCCAACTGTAGTGGTCATCTGACCCAGCAAGGACTTCATCACTCGTCATTCTAGGACAACTAGTAGTTTACGGTAAGGAAGGGGTAAGTGGTGAGGTTGCTGCCGCACTAGCATTCATGAAGTGGCTAATGATCTAGAGAGTAAGATAAGAAGCCAAGCATTCGATGAGGAATCGCCTCCAACAAGTCTTTGATGAGGACATCTCTACGAATGTTACACCCACATCTTCACCAACTACACATACTGGACCAGTTACTAGAGCACGTGCACGTCAACTAAATTATCAGGTACTTTCGTTTCTTGCGAATCCTTCTAATGTTCATGAACATATGATGCTGCCTAAATTAGATACTTTTGTTTTGCTTATGAATGAAGGACCTAGCATGGACAAGAAGGACGGTCATTGGAGCGGGATCAAGCATGGAGAAGAAGGTGCGCGCGCGGGAAAGAACAATGGAGCTTCCAGTGGGGATTTTCGCACTTTGAAGCCACCATAAGGCAGCATGAAGTCTTGGACGAAATACGCGAGATGCCACTTCATTATTTTCGTCCAAGGGCAATTATAGGTGTTGCGTCACCTTAAAATTGGGCTCCATGTAATTTCGAAATACCACATTATAGGCTGTTTTTAGAGTCCGTATGTGTGGGGAAACCGAGTTAGGGTTGTTTTCGGACCCCACCTCCAAGGAGTCACGAAAATCCCCTCTGTTCCCCCATATATACAGCCCTTAGGGCGTCGTTTAGACTTGGGTTTTAATTAGATTTAAGTTAGCCATAGCCGCAACTTCGAGCTCTTCGTTTGTGTCATCCGACCAGGCCAAGACCTCATTGGAACCCCAACTTTCGTAATCATTCATCTTATATTCGCAATATCCAGATTGCAATTCTTAGTTCTTGCTTGTTCTTTGATTGCTTGCAGGAATTAGACCTTCGTGGTCAGGTTGATCGTGCATCCGCGGGATCAATAACCTCTCGGAGTTGGTTTAGCGATCGCTAAGGTGCAACGTCTTCGCACGTTCGTAGTCGGATCGTGAAAGTCGTCTCCACCATAATCGATCTCCACCATCTCATCGAAACATCGGGACACCTTCGCCTCTATCAGTCTTGCTATCAACTACTTACGCAAGCATAACACCTATCCTATCCTTGTCCTCCTGTTCGCATCCCGACGAAGAAGAAGCAATCACGGCACACACACACGTTGATCAAATTACATTAAGATTATCTCAGTTGTTGTTGTCTATGAACAAGGAGTAGGTCTAAAGTCGTCCATAACCGTGGACACGGCTTCTCGAAAAGATTTAACCCTGCAGGGGTGTACCAACTGCCCATTACGAGGCGTCGCATGCTCGCCCATCTCTCTCAGTTCCTACCCATCATAGGAAACCATTTTATGATTTAGTTCCAAGAGATCCGAAACGACAGGTCCCTCTAACTAACAACGAACAAATCCGGGTGGCCCCCAGGGAGTCGACACCCAATCGAAAAGCTGGCCACGCTCTCGGATCGGACTCTTCCGTAAGGCTAAGGTCGGGAAGTCACACCTGACATCAGGGGACCCCTAGCTCACCAAGTGTGGACCAACAGAGGAACTAAGTCTCCGCTGGCCCGAGTTGTTTGAAAACTACTGGCAGCTGACCAGCACACACACGATTTCAAATGGTAAATCAGCTTGGGCCACCTCTAGAAATGATTGAAGCTAGGTAGGTAAGAAGAGGGGACCCCATAAAATCCCACACGCGATTAGGCACGCTTAGTCTTAAAACCAATACTCGGAACTCGGGTCCTAGGTGACTCGAATGGAACAAAGCGTCGGGGCGGGATAGCCTAGACCTTCCATCCTTCGTCGAATATAGTCAACATTATAATAATCATATCATCAACAACAATAATAATAATGTGATATCCCAAACCAAGGAGTAACAGGGTAACATCGTAGCATCCTAAGCATGCATACTAAGAAGGGGCTGAGCAACGAGCAATAGTAACATAGCAGTACAAGGTTTGCTGGGAGAGGACATGGTTGTATCGGTTTGAAAGAGGCTGTAAACATGTGGTAGGATCAAACATCGAACCTAACCAATACTAGCATGCAAACCGCTGGTTGAAATAGAATGGATCATAAGTAATGTATAGTCCTTGCCTGTTGATAAGTCGGGTTCCGAAGGTGTAGTCGATCGCAAGCTCGCACCGTCTCCGAGAGTAACCGCGGGAGCACACAAGACGATAAACACTGGAAAGCAATCAACGAGCAAGCACTCTATTACTACGGTGAAACACAAGATCAAGAAGACAGCACACGACACGGCAACGCGATACAGATCTATCGTCGAGAATTGTTACTAACAGTTTAAGTGGGGTATCGGTCACACACGACGAATACCGCACATTTAGAAAGGTTCAAGTTGTTTAGCTACAGGTGATCAACCAACGGTTGTTAACATGGAAACGCAAGCAAGAATGGCATAGAACACAAAAATGTCAAGAGGTGAAGCACAAAGTAAACTATCTATGCTAGTCAATTTAAGTGAGGCACAACCTAAACATGGCATAACACTAAGAGCCGCACGATGATTAAAACATTTGGTACTGTTCTGTCCTAAACCACATTTTAGGTTGGTTAACAACAGCAAACAATAGCATAAACACAAAGTACACGAAAAACTAATCAAGTTACATATAAGGCACACTCCAAACGGAGTTACGGTTAAAAAGATATAAGCAAAACAAGTTACGGGCACAATCCGCCAACATCACGAAGCACACTTTAGAGCAATGCATAAATAGGATCATCAATGCAAACATGCTCACAAATGATATGGAATTAAAATAGACATGACAGGGAAGGCATGGCAAAAAGAATCATGCAAATAGGCATTATGGATCAAAGATATTAAGCAAGCAACATGGCATCGCAAAGTAACAGACTTAGAGAAAAACAGAGGTGGCTGTCAAAAACAGCAGCATCGCAACTTTGGAGCTAAATAACTATATGACCAGTTATGCTAACATGAAGATGCGATACATGTAATGAAAGTAGACATGATGCTTAACAATATGCAATTGGAATCAATCAAATCCGATAAACGGTCGCGACACACTCGTCGACCGAAGTTGCAACAAAATATAAACAGCAGCACTTAACAGGAATTAGTAGTAGTTTAACGGCCTGATGCCCACTTCAACGCAGAATTAAACTATCTGGACGGCCTCAAACGGAAAAACTTTCTACATACGAACGCTAGAGCACGCAAACCTGAGCAACTTTCATTTTGGGGGCACGTTCATCGGAGCTACGGATCAATCGCAAATTACCGTGCAAAACAGATCACAGCAGCAATTTTCTCAGACTTAGCAAATATCACAGACAACAGGAAAAAGATAAATAACAAAAAGAAAAAAAGGGGGCTGGGCGGCCTGGGCTCACCTAGTGGGCCGAGGCCCATCTCGCCCTGGCTGGGCTCGGGGTCTTGGGCCGGTGTAGGGAGGCGCCCGGCTGGGCCTGGGGCGTGGCAGGCCGGCCCACCAGCCACGGCTAGCTGGCTGCTCGGGCAGCCTCCTCGTCCCCGCACGGGATGGGCATGGTGGCGGCGCCGGTTGCCTAGACAACCTCCGGCGAGGCGGGCGGAGCAGGGGTCTGGCGCGCGGCGGCGGCCGGGATCCAGCCGATGGCGCGGTCCTGGGCGGAGGTGGCCATCGACGCAGGTGAGGGAGCGGCTCGGGCTCCGCGGCCATGCCACTCCGGCACTGGTCCGGTGACCTGCGAGGACGGGAAGGGGAAGGAAGAGGTGAGGGAGGGGAATGGAGAGAAGGAGGGAGGGAGAAGAGGTGGGGCGGGGGCGCGCGGCTGCCGGATGCTCAGCTCGCCGGCCGGAGCGGAGGCGACGGGCGGCGGGGTCGGCCAAGGGAGGAGCTCGGGCAGGGAGGAGATCCTCCACGGGAGATGCTCAACGGGTGACGTGGCACGATCCCAGGCCATCGGATCTGACGATCTGACGGCCCAGAACTCATTGGGCTGATCTCAGATCTGAGAATTAGGGTTTGGACGAGATTGTGGTGTTTTGTGCCAGATCTGGGGCTGGTGGCTGCCTAGGTGCTTAGGGGAAACCCTAAGTGGGGTGGTGGTGTGGTGGTCTTTATATAGCCCAGGTGGCTGGCAGTTTGCAAAAATATCCCCGGTTTTTCTCTCGCGCGTGCGGTGCTCACGTTTCTGACCGTCGGGGGTCCGCAGTACCTCCGATTCGGATAAAACTTCGGACTGCGCGATCAGTGCGTCGAGCCGGAGGCGTTCACCTCGCGATGGAACCGTTCCGATAACACTTTCCGGCGTGCTATAAAAATATCCCATTTAATTATTAAACGGGGTTTTCGTTCCGTTGGCGATGGCTGGACTTGTGCCGGTTTCCTCGACGGTGATCGGGTGAAACCCGGTGTCGCAAGGTCGTGTGCCATGGTGGAAAAGGGGTCGGTCACGCATCCGATACGAGAATAAGGGGGGTAAATATTCATCGATTATTATTTCGGTGAAGAAAACACTGCAAACAACTCAGACAATCAATCAATTCACACCGAAAACAAAAATTTTAATTTTTTGTGAAATCTGGGTTGTTACAATACAACACCACCAACAAGGGATCTCGTCCCGAGATCCAGGACGATCCGGGGGAGAGGGGGGGGGGGAGAAAAGAGACACGACGTTCTTCAACACCACCAACAAGGGACTCTGCTCCATGTCGTACGACGAACTTCCATCGAGATAAATTTCCGCAGAGAGACGACATCATCGAAAATACGAAACCGTCAGTGTCAAGAGGAAGAACGACAGCTAAAACCTGGTCAAAGGGATAGTGATTTCGACGCAAGTCATGAAAACACCGGGCAAAAGGATGGAGGGCCAAGGACGACTCAGATGTACACCAGAGTTGGAAGTCTAAAGGTATTACAGGATTTCCCAAACCTGAGATCGGAATCGAGACAATACGCTGCAAGCAAGGCATTGTAACGGTTCCGAAACTCCACACACTCGAGACCCTAGAGTTTGAAAGGGGATAAGTCGAGAATAAAACACTTACGTCACTTGTCCTGACCAAAACATGGGTAAGGAGGAAAAAGAATCCTACTCTCCGATAACTAACTTAGTAACTACAAAATAGTTTTGTCTAGACTCGACTTCGGCCAGAAAAGGGATCCTACGGTCGGTAAGGCTCTGATACCAAGTTGTAAGGCCCGATATGCGGTACTGTTCCAGATCTAGGTGTTTCCACCCAGATCCAGGGACGAAGCACATATCCGTCCCACCGCGACATATGACAAAGCCATATGCCCCGGATTTCCAACATGATATCACAATATTACAGATACAAGGATACAACATCTCATACAATCGGCAAACAACTGCCTTAATACAATACAACAGCGGAAGATACATGTCTGAGTACATACTACAATCAAATGCCTACTGGCAAAGAGAAAAACATCGATCCCATAACCACACGGGTCCAGGCCCTCCACGGGGATCCGCCTAACTAGTCGTCGTCGAGTCTCCACGTGAAACGTCGATCACCATACCTGTTGTCGATCAGAACCCTGAAAAGAGTTTGGGGGTAGTATCCTGAGTACAGAGGTACTCAGCATCCAACTGTAGTGGTCATCTGACCCTGCAAGGACTTCATCACTCGTCATTCTAGGACAACTAGTAGTTTACGGTAAGGAAGGGGTAAGTGGTGAGGTTGCTACGGCACTAGCATTCATGAAGTGGATAACGATCTAGAGAGTAAGATAAGAAGCCAAGCATTCGATGAGGAATCGCCTCCAACAAGTCTTGCTATCAACTACTTACGCAAGCATAACACCTATCCTATCCTTGTCCTCCTCTTCGCATCCCGACGAAGAAGAAGCAATCAAGGCACACACACACGTTGATCAAATTACATTAAGATTATCTCAGTTGTTGTTGTCTATGAAAAAGGAGTAGGTCTCAAGTCGTCCATAACCGTGGACATGGCTTCTCGAAAAGATGTAACCCTGCAGGGGTGTACCAACTGCCCATTACGAGGCGTCACATGCTCGCCCATCTCTCTCAGTTGCTACCCATCATAGGAAACCATTTTATGATTTAGTTCCAAGAGATCCGAAATGACAGGTCCCTCTAACTAACAACGAACAAATCCGGGTGGCCCCCGGGGAGTCGACACCCAATCCAAAAGCTGGCCACGCTCTCGGATCGGACTCTTCCGTAAGGCTAAGGTCGGGAAATCACACCTGACATCAGGGGACCCCTAGCTCACCAAGTGTGGACCAACAGAGGAACTAAGTCTCCGCTGGCCCGAGTTGTTTGAAAACTACTGGCAGCTGACCAGCACACACACGGTTTCAAATGGTAAATCAGCTTGGGCCACCTCTAGAAATGTTTGAATCTAGGTAGGTAAGAAGAGGGAACCCCATAAAATCCCACACGCGATTAGGCACGCTCAGTCTTAAAACCAATACCCGGAACTCGGGTCCTAGGTGACTCGAATGGAACAAAGCGTCGGGGGGGATAGCCTAGACCTTCCATCCTTCGTCGAATATAGTCAACATTATAATAATCATATCATCAACAACAATAATAATAATGTGATATCCCAAACCAAGGAGTAACAGGGTAACATCGTAGCATCCTAAGCATGCATACTAAGCAGGGGCTGAGCAACGAGAAATAGTAACATAGCAGTACAAGGTTTGCTGGGAGAGGACATGGCTGTATCGGTTTGAAAGAGGCTGTAAACATGTGGTAGGATCAAACATCGAACCTAACCAATACTAGCATGCAAACCGCTGGTTGAAATAGAATGGATCATAAGTAATGTATAGTCCTTGCCTGTTGATAAGTCGGGTTCCAAAGGTGTAGTCGATCGCAAGCTCGCACCGTCTCCGAGAGTTACAGCGGGAGCACACAAGACGATAAACACTGGAAAGCAATCAACGAGCAAGCACTCTATTACTACGGTTCAACACAAGATCAAGAAGACAGCACACGACACGGCAACGCGATACAGATCTATCGTCGAGAACGGTTACTAACAGTTTAAGTGGGGTATCGGTCACACACGACGAATACCGCACATTTAGAAAGGTTCAAGTTGTTTAGCTACAGGTGATCAACCAACGGTTGTTAACATGGCAACTCAAGCAAGCATGGCATAGCACACAAACAGGTCAAGAGGTGAAGCACAAAGTAAACTAGCTATGCTAGTCAATTTAAGTGAGGCACAACCTAAACATGGCATAACACTAAGTGCCGCACGATGATTAAAACATTTGGTACTGTTCTGTCCTAAACCACATTTTAGGTTGGTTAACAACAGAAAACAATAGCATAAACACAAAGTACACGAAAAAATAATCAAGTTACATATAAGGCACACTCCAAACGGAGTTACGGTTAAAAAGATATAAGCAAAACAAGTTACGGGCACAATCTGCCAACATCACGAAGCACACTTTAGAGCAATGCATAAACTGGATAATCAATGCAAACATGCTCACAAATGATATGGAATTAAATTAGACATGAAAGGGAAGGCATGGCAAAAAGAATCATGCAAATAGGCATTATGGATCAAAAGATATAAAGCAAGCAACATGGCATCGCAAAGTAACAGACTTAGAGAAAAACAGAGGTGACTGTCAAAAACAGCAGCATAGCAACTTTGGAGCTAAATAACTATATGACCAGTAATGCTAACATGAATATGTGATACATGTAATGAAAGTAGACATGATGCTTAACAATATGCAATTGGAATCAATCAATTCCGATAAACGGTCGCGACACACTCGTCGACCGAAGTTGCAACAAAATATAAACAACATCACTTAACAGCAATTAGTAGCAGTTTAACGGCCTGATGCCCACTTCAACGCAGAATTAAACTATCTAGACGGCCTCAAACGGAAATACTTTCTACATACGAACGCTAGAGCACGCAAAACTGAGCAACTTTCATTTTGGGGGCACGTTCATCGGAGCTACGGATCACTCGCAAATTACCGTGCAAAACAGATCACAGCAGCAATTTTCTCAGACTTAGCAAAAATCACAGGCATCAGGAAAAAGATAAATAACAAAAAGAAAGAAAAAGGGGGCTGGGCGGCCTGGGCTCACCTAGTGGGTCGAGGCCCATCTCGGCCTGGCTGGGCTCAGGGTCTTGGGCCGGTGGAGGGAGGCGCCCGGCTGGGCCTGGGGCGTGGCAGGCCGGCCCACCAGCCACAGCTGGCTGGCTGCTCGGGCAGCCTCCTCGTCCCCGCACGGGACTGGGCATGGCGGCGGCGCCGGTTGCCGACCTGGACGACCTTCGGCGAGGCGGGCGGCGCAGGGGTCTGGCGCGCTGCGGCGGCCGGGATCCAGCCGGTGGCGCGGTCCTGGGCGGATTTGGCCATCGACGCAGGCGAGGGGGCGGCTCGGGCTCCGCGGCCATGGCACTCCGGCACTGGTCCGGTGACCTGCGAGGACGGGAAGGGGAAGGAAGAGGTGAGGGAGGGGAATGGAGAGAAGGAGGGAAGGAGAAGAGGTGGGCCGGGGGCGCGCGGTTGCCGGCGGCTCAGCTCGCCGGCCGGAGCGGAGGCGACGGGCGGCGGGGTCGGCCAGGGGAGGAGCTCGGGCAGGGAGGAGATCCTCCACGGGAGATGCTCAACGGGTGACGTGGCACGATCCCAGGCCGTCGGATCTGACGATCTGACGGCCCAGAACTTATTGGGCTGATCTCAGATCTGAGAATTAGGGTTTGGACGAGATTGGGGTGTTTTGTGCCATATCTGGGGCTGGTGGCTGCCTAGGTGCTTAGGGGAAACCCTAAGTGGGGTGGTGGTGTGGTGGTCTTTATATAGCCCCGGTGGCTGGCAGTTTGCAAAAATATCCCCGGTTTTTCTCTCGCGCGTGCGGTGCTCACGTTTTTGACCGCCGGGGGTCCGCAGTACCTCCGATTCGGGTAAACTTCGAACTGCGCGATCGGTGCGTCGAGCCGGAGGCGTTCACCTCGCGCTGGAACCATTCCGAGAACACTTTCCGGCGTGCTATAAAAATATCCCGTTTAATTATTAAACGGGGTTTTCGTTCCGTTGGCGATGGTTGGACTTGTGCCGGTTTTCGCGACGGTGATCGGGTGAAACCCGGTGTCGCAAGGTCGTGTGCCGTGGTGGAAAAGGGGTCGGTCACGCATCCGATACGAGAATAAGGGGGGGGGGAATATTCACCGATTATTATTTCGATGAAGCAAACACTGCAAACAACTCAAACAATCAATCAATTCACACCGAAAACAATTTTTTTAATTTTTTGTGAAATCTGGGCTGTTACACTAAATGAAAAAGTTGACTTGATTATGTCTGTACATACCAAGCAAGCCCCTATAGATCCTCATGAAGTTCCTTTAAATTCCTTGGTTGCTCAAGAACAAGTAGATGTGAACTTTATCTCTAGAAACAACTTCAACAATAATGCTTATAGGAGTAATTTTGCTAGCAATCCTAGACCGTTCTTGATAGAGGCGAAGGTGTCCCGATGTTTCGATGAGATGGTGGAGATCGATTATGGTGGAGGCAACTTTCACGATCCGACTACGAACGTGCGAAGACGTTGCGCCTTAGCGATCGCTAAACCAACTCCGAGAGGTTATTGATCCCGCGGATGCACGATCAACCTGACCACGAAGGTCTAATTCCTGCAAGCAATCGAAGAACAAGCAAGAACTAAGAATTGCAATCTGGATATTGCGAATATAAGATGAATGATTACGAAAGTTGGGGTTCCAATGAGGTCTTGGCCTGGTCGGATGACACAAACGAAGAGCTCGAAGTTGCGGCTATGGCTAACTTAAATCTAATTAAAACCCAAGTCTAAACGACGCCCTAAGGGCTGTATATATGGGGGAACAGAGGGGATTTTCGTGACCCCTTGGAGGTGGGGTCCGAAAACAACCCTAACTCGGTTTCCCCACACATACGGACTCTAAAAACAGCCTATAAGGCGGTATTTCGAAATTACATGGGCCCAGCCCAATATTAAGGTGATGCAGCACCTATAATTGCCCTTGGACGAAAATAATGAAGTGGCATCTCGCGTATTTCGTCCAAGACTTCATGCGCGCCTTATGGTGGCTTCAAAGTGCGATAATCACCACTGGAAGCTCCGCTGTCCTTTCCCGCGCGCGCACCTTCTTCTCCATGCTTGATCCCGCTCCAATGACCATCCTTCTTGTCCATGCTAGGTCCTTCATTCATAAGCAAAACAAAAGTATCTAATTTAGGCAGTATCATATGTTCATGAACAATAGAAGGATTCGTAAGAAACGAAAGTACCTGATAATTTAGTTGACGTGCACGAGCTCTAGTAACTGGTCCAATATGTGTAGTTGGTGAGGATATGGGTGTAACATTAGTAGGGATGTCCTCATCATCCTCCCCTTCTTGAATTGAAGTCGTCCTCGACGGAAGCTCATCATCTTCCCCCAAATAAGGCTTCAAATCTGCAATATTAAATGTGGGACTAACCCCAAAGGCTGCAGGTAGCTCAAGTTTATATGCATTATCATTAATTTTCTGCAAAACCTTAAAGGGACCATCAGCTCGAGGCATTAACTTAGACTTGCGCAAATCAGGAAACCTATCTTTACGTAGATGTAACCAAACAAGATCTCCGGGTTCAAACACAACATGCTTTCGACCCCTATCACCAGCAAGCTTGTATCTAGCATTCATGCGCTCAATGTTTTCTTTAGTTAACTCATGCATTTTTAATATCAATTCAGCACGTTGCTTAGCATCAAAATTAACCTTCTCCGAAGATGGAAGAGGTAGCAAATCAATAGGTGCACGAGGTAGAAAACCATAAACAATCTCAAAAGGGCACATTTTAGTGGTAGAATGCAATGAACGATTATAAGCAAATTCAATATGAGGTAAACATTCTTCCCACAGTTTCAAGTTACTCTTTAAAACAGCCCTAAGCATAGTAGACAAAGTCCTATTGACTACTTCAGTTTGTCCATCAGTTTGGGGATGACATGTAGTACTAAAAAGTAGTTTAGTCCCCAACTTAGCCCATAAGCATCTCCAAAAATGGCTAAGAAACTTAGTATCACGATCCGAGACAATAGTATTGGGCACACCATGTAAGCGAATAATCTCACGAAAGAATAAATCAGCAACATTAGCAGCATCATCGCTTTTATGACATGGTATAAAATGTGCCATCTTAGAAAATCTATCCACGACAACAAATATGCTATCCCTCCCATTCTTTGTTCGAGGCAAGCCTAAAACAAAGTCCATGGATATGTCCTCCCACGGAACACTAGGTACAGGTAAAGGCATGTATAAACCATGAGGATTGAGTCGTGACTTAGCTTTTTGACATGTAGTGCAGCGAGCAACAAAACGCTCAACATCCCGTCTCATCTTTGGCCAAAAGAAATGTGTAGCAAGTACGTCCTCCGTCTTCTTCACGCCAAAGTGTCCCATTAATCCTCCTCCATGCGCCTCCTGCAACAACAAAAGACGAATAGAGCTAGCTGGAATGCATAGCTTGTTAGAACGGAACACAAATCCATCATTAAGCACAAACTTGTTCCATGTTCTACCCTCTCTACAATTCTGCAATACATCTTTAAATTCCGCATCATTTACGTATTGATCTTTGATTGTCTCTAAACCGAAAATCTTGAAGTCAAGTTGTGAAAGCATAGTATAACGACGAGACAAAGCATCAGCAATAATATTATCTTTCCCCTTCTTGTGTTTAATGACATAAGAGAAAGTCTCAATAAATTCAACCCACTTAGCATGTCTACGATTAAGTTTTGCTTGACTTCTTATGTGTTTCAAAGATTCATGATCAGAATGTATAACAAATTCTTTGGGCCATAAATAATGTTGCCAAGTTTCTAATGTCCGAACAAGAGCATATAATTCCTTATCATAAGTAGAATAGTTCAGACTAGGCCCACTCAATTTTTCAGAAAAGTAAGCAACAGGTTTAGCATCTTGTAATAACACACCTCCCAAACCAATCCCACTAGCATCGCATTCAAGCTCAAAAGTCTTATTAAAATCAGGAAGTTGGAGCAAAGGAGCATGTGTTAACTTATCTTTCAATACGGTGAAGGCTTCTTCCTGTGCGGTACCCCAAGTAAAAGGCACATCCTTGCGTGTAAGCTCATTGAGAGGTGCAGCAATGGTGCTGAAATCTCTCACAAAACGCCTATAGAATCCAGCGAGGCCAAGAAAACTCCTCACTTGTGTGACCGTTTTGGGCTGCGGCCAACTCTCAATCGCCTCGATCTTGGCTTTATCAACTTCAATTCCCTGCGGAGTAACAACATAGCCAAGAAACGATACTCGGTCGGTGCAAAAGGTGCACTTCCCAAGGTTACCAAACAAACGTGCATTACGTAGAGCAATAAAAACAGCACGTAAATGATCCAAATGTTCCTCCAAAGATTTGCTATAAATCAGTATATCATCAAAATAGACTACCACAAATCGTCCAATGAAAGCACGTAAAACCTCGTTCATTAATCTCATGAAAGTGCTAGGTGCATTAGTTAACCCAAAAGGCATGACTAACCACTCATATAATCCAAACTTAGTTTTAAATGCCGTTTTCCATTCATCTCCTAATTTCATGCGAATTTGATGGTATCCAGTACGCAAATCAACTTTGGAAAACATGGTAGAGCCACTTAATTCATCAAGCATATCATCTAACCTAGGAATAGGATGACGATAACGAATAGTAATATTATTAATGGCTCGACAATCAACACACATACGCCATGTTCCATCCTTTTTAGGCACTAATATAACAGGAACAGCACAAGGACTAAGGGATTCACGTATGTAACCTTTGTCGAGTAGCTCTTGTACTTGACGCTGAATCTCCTTTGTCTCCTCCGGATTGGTACAGTATGGCGCACGGTTGGGCAGTGAAGCACCGGGAATTAAGTCAATCTGATGCTCAATCCCTCGAATAGGTGGTAATCCCGGTGGTACGTCTTGTGGAAAGACGTCAATAAACTCCTGCAAAAGGTCAGTGACAACAGGAGGCAAAGAAGGAGGCAATTCCTCAAATGAAAACAAAGCTTCTTTGCACACAAAAGCATAGCACACATATTGACTAACATCCAAATCTGAAATATCAACTTTAGTAGCAAGCAAAGTTGGACTAGTCAATTTAATTTCATTAGACACAGCAGAAGAAGATTTGCTATTAGTCTTATGTTGTTGCTCAAATTCTTTGGCTGCTATCTCATTTTCACTCTTATTTTTCTCCTGTTTAGCTTTACTAGCTCTAGCAAGATCATCTTTCACAATTTGTTCAGGAGACATAGGAAGTAAAGCAATATTTTTATCCTGATGAACCAGAGTAAACTGATTTGTCCTACCATGGTGTACAACATTCCTATCAAATTGCCATGGTCTACCAAGTAAAAGAGAGCATGCTTGCATGGGTACCACATCACAATCAACATAATCAGCATATGCAGCAATGCTAAAGTGCACACGAACAGAACGCGTTACCTTAATCTTACCACTATTGTTAAACCACTGAATATAGTACGGATGGGGGTGTGGTCTTGTGGTGAGAGATAGCTTCTCCACCAACTCCATGCTAGCCAAGTTGTTGCAACTCCCTCCGTCAATGATGATGCGAACCGAACGTTCTTTCACCACTCCCTTTGTGTGGAACAAATTATGCCTCTGGTTTTGCTCAGCCTTCGTTACCTTCACACTTAACACACGTTGAGCAACCAAACTAGCATATTTATCTGCATCATCAGGAGCCATATACTCCATATCATGAGCATCATCATGGGCACCCTGTTCCTCATGAGCAATGAGAACTAAAGTCTCCTCATCATAGTCACTCGCTGACTCATACCCACCATCCGCCGTAATAATCATCACACGCTTGGAGGGACAGTCTTTTGCGAAGTGACCTCCACCTTGGCACCTGCGACATTTAATATCACGATCTCGTGTTTGCCCTGTGGAAGCCATGGATGAAGAAGAACTCGCCGCTGGACCACTCTGTGCACCCTTGAATGGTGGCGCTGACTGTTTTGGTGGCTCCCTGTAAGAATGAGCGGCTGAAGTAGAGGGTGGAGCAGCAGGACGTGTGGATGTAGAAGGTCCACGCGATGTCCATGATGTATTTCGTCCTGCAGAAAAGTTAGGTCTCGTAGCGGCCTGTCGATCCTGCACTTCACGTTCAGCTTTACAAGCAAGATGAAACAAACGAGTAATAGTAGCATAGTCCTTGTATTCTAGAATAGTTTGTATCTCCCTGTTTAAGCCACCTATGAAACGTGCAAACATAGCTTCATTATCCTCTACTAGGCCACATCTAATCAATCCAGTTTGTAATTCTTGATAATATTCCTCTACAGAATTTTTTCCTTGTCTCAAACGCTGTAATTTTTGTAGCAATTCACGTTGATAATAAGGAGGAACCCAGCGAGTACGCATAGCATCTTTTAAAGCAGCCCAAGTAGCTGGAATATTATTAGCATGCAATCTACAATGTTCAGACCACCAAATAGATGCAAAACCCGTGAATTCACAAACAGCAGCAGTAACACGTCTATTCTCAGGATATTGTAAACATGTAAAGCGTTGTTCAGTTTCTAACTCCCAAGTAAGATAAGCATCAGGAATATATCTACCCTCAAACGGCTTAAGATTCAATTTAAGTTTAGGCACATGTTCATCATCGCGTACCTGAGGGGGTGGTTGGTGTCGACCGTGGCGAATGTTGGGACGTGGACGTCCAGCTGGCTGTTCATAGGCCGCTTCTTGTTCCACCTCCTCCTCGTAATCACCCTCGTAGTTGTCGTCCTGGCCGACGTCAGAGGCAGCAGCAGCAGTAACTGCAGCAGCAGAAGGAGCACCAGCAGCTTGTCCGCCCGGAAACAGAATACGTCGTGCACGTCGTGGTGGCGGTGGCTGTGCTGGAGCGGCCGCAGGCTGTATAGGTAAGCGTGCGAGCAACTCAGTAAACTTGGCGTCGAGCTTGGTGTCGATCATCTTCTCCACACCATCAATCGCCTCTGTAAATCTGTTCTCGATGTCATTCACCTGTTCAGACATCATTTGTGCAAATTTATCATGTAATGCTTTGTTTGTCATATTCTCCCAATCAGGTGCATCCCGCGCCACTTCATCATGGGATCCTGGCATGGTTAGCAGAAATAGAAAACACACAGAAGTATGATCCTACTTCGACTAATGGGATGTGGGGTGGTGGAAAGCACAAATCCGTCAAGCTTTTCTTCAGTTCTTACCGATTCTTACCTAGCAACAGGTGGTGATGTACAACCAACGGGTCAAAACTCTCAGAGATGTGGTAGAGCGATGGCCAGGAGGTGTCAACCGCACGAAGTAGAATATATGTGGAGCTGTAGGTAGGTTTGACAAATATGGTAGCAAAAAGCTCAACAGTAATCAAAACAGAGATGCAAAGTTGAATAAACACTCAACGTCGGTACTGTGCTGATCCTAGGCTAGACCGTACTAGAGACGCGAGCCTAAAACACCAACGAAAGCACGGCGCGGCACGTAATCAACTGAGAAGCACACTCTGAATTTTTTTTTTCTCTTTTTTTTTTTTTTTTTTTTGCTTTTTTTTTTTTTTTTTTTGCGATGCGGGACTGCGGTGGCTGAAAAAGTGCGAAAAAATCACTATGGTGGCGAACGTCTCAAAATGAGTTTCTGGACCTAAGGAACGTATGGGCACGAAATTTTTTTACCCCTAAAATTTTTGGCCTAAAAACTGCTCTGGAGAGCGTGCCAGACTCTTTTTTTTTTTTTTTTTTTTTTTTTTTTTTTGGAAATCACCCCCCTTCTCTGGACGGAAAAAAGCTTGGTGAAATCCGACTCTAACAACTCAAAACTAATCTGGCTACAGAGAGATCAGGATCCTTACTGATGGTGGAACTCAACTCGGACTCGTGAGACGTGGTGGTAAATTCAACAAAGCAAGCTACTGTAAAGAAAACTGGATAAGGGCTCGAACTGTTTTGGAACGTGATGATCTAACCCTAATTTTGTTTTTGGCTTTTTCGTGGACTGTAGGTATGAAGAACAGAACCAATCTAGACTATGAAAACTGGTAAATCTCACCGAGCAACCTGGAAATCTGATACCACTTGATAGAGGCGAAGGTGTCCCGATGTTTCGATGAGATGGTGGAGATCGATTATGGTGGAGGCAACTTTCACGATCCGACTACGAACGTGCGAAGACGTTGCGCCTTAGCGATCGCTAAACCAACTCCGAGAGGTTATTGATCCCGCGGATGCACGATCAACCTGACCACGAAGGTCTAATTCCTGCAAGCAATCGAAGAACAAGCAAGAACTAAGAATTGCAATCTGGATATTGCGAATATAAGATGAATGATTACGAAAGTTGGGGTTCCAATGAGGTCTTGGCCTGGTCGGATGACACAAACGAAGAGCTCGAAGGTGCGGCTATGGCTAACTTAAATCTAATTAAAACCCAAGTCTAAACGACGCCCTAAGGGCTGTATATATGGGGGAACAGAGGGGATTTTCGTGACCCCTTGGAGGTGGGGTCCGAAAACAACCCTAACTCGGTTTCCCCACACATACGGACTCTAAAAACAGCCTATAAGGCGGTATTTCGAAATTACATGGGCCCAGCCCAATATTAAGGTGACGCAGCACCTATAATTGCCCTTGGACGAAAATAATGAAGTGGCATCTCGCGTATTTCGTCCAAGACTTCATGCGCGCCTTATGGTGGCTTCAAAGTGCGATAATCACCACTGGAAGCTCCGCTGTCCTTTCCCGCGCGCGCACCTTCTTCTCCATGCTTGATCCCGCTCCAATGACCATCCTTCTTGTCCATGCTAGGTCCTTCATTCATAAGCAAAACAAAAGTATCTAATTTAGGCAGTATCATATGTTCATGAACAATAGAAGGATTCGTAAGAAACGAAAGTACCTGATAATTTAGTTGACGTGCACGAGCTCTAGTAACTGGTCCAATATGTGTAGTTGGTGAGGATATGGGTGTAACATTAGTAGGGATGTCCTCATCAGTTCTCATCCAACAACTATGGGAACAACAACACTTATCCTAGCAACAAGAACTCGACTTCTGAATTAGAGAGCATGCTTAAAGAATTTATCACTACCCAAAAAGCCTTCAACAAGAGTGTAGAGGAAAAATTAGACAAATTAGATGACCTCTCTTTGAAGGTAGACAACTTAGTCCTTGATATTGAGATGCTTAAAATTAGAACTTCTCCCCTCGTGGAGAGGAAGGCCACTCCTATTAATGCTATTCAAGTGCAAATTAATGAAAATATTAGGATGATGGATAAACCTGAAGAAAGATGGGCTACAGAAAAGGAGGAAGAAGATGGAATTAAGAGCCTTCCTACACATCACACCGTAGATACTATCCAAGTTGTTGACACTACTCAAACTTTTAGCACCCAACACACTGCTAGTCCCATTTGACCTATTAATGGTGATGCTATTACCTCAACCGTAGAAGAAGAAACTCCTATGAACATAGAGGCTTTCAAACTAGTGAGCCTAGATGACACCACTACCACCATTGATAGTAGTTACATTGATTTTGATAGTTGCACCCTTTCTGAAGTTATTATCTTGTTACACAAAATGTCTAGAGACCCCCACACTAGCACACTAAATCTTGCCTTCACAGAGCATATCACTAATGCTCTCATTAAAGCTAGGGAGAGTAGAAGCCTCCATACCTAGAAAGCTAGAAGATGGTTGGACCCTATGATAAAATTTAAATTGAATAACTTCTCTTGCTATGCCTTATGTGATGTTGGAGCTAGTACCTCCGTTATGCCCAAAAGAATGTATGATATGTTTGAGTTGAAACCTTTCAATCCTTTTTCTTTTGGTGTTCATCTCCTTGAATCTTCCGTAAAGAAACCTTTGGGGTAGATTGACGATGTTCTTATCATTTTCATTGACAATTATGTTCCCGTTGATTTTACTATTACGGACATTGAGTGTGAGCCTTTATGTCCAATTATTTTTGGGACATCCTTTTCTTTGCACCATTGGTGCCTTCATTGATATGAAGGAGTGGAATATAAATTTTTAATTCCTTCTCAAAAAGGGGATGGAACACTTCCCTAGGAAGAAAATCAAGTTACCTTTTGAGTCCGTTACACGGCTAGCTATTCTCTTTCTATTGATAAAACTTGATTCTTCCTTTTGCTTCTTTCCTAGCTTAAAGGCGTAAAAGAATGCGCTAGTTGGGAGGCAACCCAAGATTTTTTTACTTCTGTTTTTAATGGTCTTGATGATTGTAACTACTGTAGCAACATCATTGTATCTTTATTTTCAAGCTTTGTGCCAAGTTTAGCCTCCGATTGCAAGAAAGTTCAAAAGTTGTGACATGCTGTCCAGAAAAAGGATTGTGTCTTTGGAGGAAAAAATTCACGATAAATCACCAGATCATCTTTTTTATCTGAATTGTTTTGAAACCATGCTCTATACAATTAGCTTTCGGGCGTCTGTTATGAGTTTTTTGATTTAAGTTGCAGAAATACCCAAAAAAAATTATTTACTACCTGCTGGTCTGTCTTTCACAAATTCTGTCACGTTTAGCCTTTCCTCATTTTTGCAAGTCTTGTGCTAGGTTTTTCTTTGCAAATTTTTTTTTGCAATCTTGAGAAACATTAGCCCTTCAAGAAAATATTTATTTCCAGTAGAGGCAAATTATTTTATTATGGGTACTAACCTCTCTAATCAACTTATGATGAGTTATGTATGAAGGGAGTTTTCAAGTGTGCAAGAGAAGATGATGAAACAAGATCTGGGAGTGTCAAACGCTCAAGCTTGGGGAAGCCACCATGCATCTCCAATAAATATTCAAGGAGACTCAAGGGTCTAAGCTTGGGGATGCCCCCCATGCATCCCCTTCTCCATCAACAATCATCAGTTCGTCCTCCGTTACACTATATTTTTATCACTTCATGCGTTATGTGCTATGCTTGGAGCGTCTTGCTCTTTAGTTTTATTTTTAGTTTTCTTTAGCTTTGTTTGCTATTCATTATAAGTTAGAAACCATCTGTCTTTGTGTGGGAGAGAAACACGCTCCACTTTAAACTAGAACAAATCAAAGGATTTTTCATGCTTTTCTTTCTTTTTGTTGTGTGTTCTTTATCTTTTTGTAGTTGTTTAGCTCTTAGTTTTCATGTTTATCTTTTTCAAGAGCTTTTGTTTAGTTTGTTGCTGGAACTCTCTATAGTTTTCATGTTTATCTTGTTTAGAGAGTTTGTCATTGCACTGAGTTGTGTCTTGACTTAAAGTACGTAACTGAGGTTGCTATTCAACTATAGTAGTAACTTGCAATAGTTTTGAGGTATTGTTGCGAGTAATTTTTGAACTTTTGGTGTCAAAAGCTTTATCCTATTAGTGATATATGTCGTATTTTTGGAAATCCATGTTTATTTTCAAAAACTACAAAACCTAGTTGAGAACTCTAGCTACTAGATGGATCACTAATCTTTGGAGGGATCGGATATTAGAGTACACTCACGTACGATGAGTCGAGGATGCGCAAGGATAACCAAACCCCCATACACTAATCAGGGTACTTTTCTCTTTGTGAACCTCCTGATTAGATTGAGAGTTAACGATAATAAGTGCATGTGTTCTTCGGACTAATGTAAGTATTGAAGGTTGACACTTCCCCCTCCTCATATTTTCTAGCCTCTTCGGTACCGTGCACTGCCCTCTTCTCACTCCGAGAGTTGGCGTACACCTCGTCGGTGCATCCAAACCCTTGGCATGATACGCTCTATCATCATAAACCTCCTTATATCTTTCCTCAAAACAGCCACCACACATACCTATCAAGGCATTTCCATAGCCTTTCCGAGGTATATTGCCATGCAACATCCACCTTCTCATGACTTGATCTTAATGTCATACATGTTCCTGCTACACTAGCAGAGGCATATATTTTCATACACCATGATAGAGTCATCTTGTTTATGCTGAGTACTTTTGTAAAGTGGGAAAGATCTCCTATACTCCTTGTAAAATAGAGTGTTGCCCTTGAATGAGGAAAAGGTCCCAAAGAGGAAAAAGGTAAAAGATCCCAAAGAGAACAAATGAGAGAGAAATAGAAAGAGCCATTGAGGCCACAAAAAATTAAAAAATAGAAAAAAGATAAAAAGAAAATAAAAAGAGAGAAGGGGGCAAAACTATTATTCCTTTTGAGAGATCCACACTCGTACTCCCTGTTATACCTTGTGCTCCATAGAGATGATCATACATGCATATAGCTACGTGGGGACCTTCTACACTATAGAACTTGGCTTGTATATTCCTATGATGAGCCTCCTCAAATGAGCTCTAGTTCTTCATGAGCAAGCAAGTTGGATGAACCCCCACTAGTTCCATTGGAGAGCTTACCTTAGCTCCTATGTGCATCTGTTGCATGGCAATCCCTACTCCTCACATCATATCTATCATTTGGATTTCTCTCGCCTATGATTGTCCTCATTGATGTGAGCCTTTCACACATTTTTTGTCTTCCTCCTCCACCATCTCTTTCTCTTTGCCATCCTAAGTTTCAATTTTCGTGCTTACGCTCATCCATTGGGTGAGTGCTCAAAATGTCGAAAGGGAGTGGATCAAATTGACTTGTACCTGGCTAGTGGTCTGGGGACGAGTCAAGATAAGATTCCAAAGAAGACTAAGTGTGAAACTTTAGTAGAGTGAGTTCTCAACAAATAAATATTTTTCTTTCTCGTATTCCCATCTCCCACTTCTTGCACGCAAACACCATTTGGAGACATTCGAGTCAAGGACAGCGAGAGCTCTTGGACCTTTATGTTCTTATGTTGCTTGTTTCAATGCTAATATCGACTCTAGCCTGTTATGAATTGAATTGAATTACATGCCTTGATTTCTTTACTTAAATGTTCTTATATGGTTCGTAGCATGTCACCATAGAAATTATGCTTGTTATCATTTACCTACTCGAGGACGAGCAGGAATTAAGCTTGGGGAGGTTGATACGTCCCAAACGAATCTACCATTATGCTTGCTCCATGCATGTTTTCTGTGATATTGCTATGCTTTTGATACACTTTCATACACTTTTTATCATATTTGGACTAACCTATTAACTCAGTGCACCCCAGTGCTAGTTCCTGTTTTCTGCTGTCTTTTTATTTCAGGTTTCCGCCGTATTAAAAGTGCTCCAAAAATTCCGGAAAAATCCAATAAAATCAGCGTACGGGAACCTTCCAGAGCACCAAAGGAGAGCCGGGGGGGCACCCTATGCCTAGGCGGCCAGGGGGCACGACCCCACCCTAGGTTGCGCGAGGGGCGCGCCTGCACTCCCTGGTGGTCCCCGGGCTGCCCCCATATGCCTATATATTTGTCTCGCCCGAAACCTCCAAAGACATGACTCTTTTTCGCGATCTTGCCTCTGTTCCTCCGCCGCTGCGCTTACAAGACCGGGAGCGCCAGAATACCTCTTCCCGGCACCGTGCTGGAGGGACGGTTGACCTCCGGGATCTTCTCCACCACCTTGGACGCTTCCCAGATGATCCGTGAGTAGTCCACCTTGGACCATGGGTCCATGATCAGTAGCTATTTGATGTTCTCCTCCCCTCTTTGTTCTTCATGGATTAGACCTTGTGAGCTGCCCTACATGATCAACGCACATATGTAATTCTTTTTGCTGTTGCTCTGTTGTGTTTGCTGGGATCTGATGGATTATGAGACTATGTTCAGATTGTGACGAGTAATATATTTGGTTCTTCTCTTTTATATTTGTGTTCTTGAGTAATTCTTGCATGTTCTCTGTTGCTGTTTATTGCTTTGGCCAGGTAGTAGGTAGTGACTTAAAGAGGGAGTGTTATGCTCGATTGTGGGTTCATGCCCCCTGATGACTAGCTTGAGTGACAGAAACATGAGTCTACGGGATGTGTTGTTGCCACAAGGGGGAAAACAACGGTGCTTGTAACCGCAGTTGCAAGGGTTGTTTACTTTACGCAAAGTTCTTTTAATGCAGTTGTCTGTTTCTTTGGGTTTACATTTTGGGTGGGGCTCGCAACTTAATACCAGCAAGATGTTCTGGATAGATATCTCAAGGTGGATGATTAGTAGTAGATGCAGATGGATTTCGGTCTACTTATCTTGGCGTACCGCCCTTTCTTTTGAGCCTCTTCCTTTCTTTTGTAGCATAGTTAGCATTGGTTTGCGCCCGTAATCCTGTCTATTGTCTAGCTGTAATTTGTTTACCTTGCATATCTCTTTTTTTGTCTTTGGGAGAGAGACATCACTAGTGAACATCATGGGACCCCGGTCCATATTTACACCACCGTTTACACCCTCAATTTACTTATTGCTTTTATTTTAAAGTTGCAGTTATCACTATATTTATCTCTTGAGTTTGACCCTTTGTAAACAACAAGACCGGAGAGATTGGCAAGCTCTTTCTACTCGTTGGGAGAAAAGTTATCTTTTGTTGTGTGCAGGTCCACGTCAACTCGTGCTAGATTTTTAGCGCCATTGTCACCTACTTGATGTTGTTCGAGTCCTAAACCTTGGTATCTACATTGAGGGAAACTTGCTGTTGTGCCGTATCTCTTACCTTCCACTTTGGGTAACCAAGGAGGGGCGAGAAGCCATCCCTCGTGCTCTTCGCGTTCTTAGTCAAACACAACTCCAACTTGTGCAGATATGGAACATCCTAGGGCTTGCCCCGTAACATCCCAATGATCTTTCCAAAGGGGGTGAGAAGATGTTGGGTAGACTAGAACTATCCGCGCCTTCATCATGGATTTGAAACTTTCCCAAGAGGTGCACACATCACGCATACCTAGGTGAAATATCTCCTTTATGTGTGTCCGTTGGGCCATCTCATAGATTGATAGAGGCGAAGGTGTCCCGATGTTTCGATGAGATGGTGGAGATCGATTATGGTGGAGACGACTTTCACGATCCGACTACGAACGTGCGAAGACGTTGTGCCTTAGCGATCGCTAAACCAACTCCGAGAGGTTATTGATCCCGCGGATGCACGATCAACCTGACCACGAAGGTCTAATTCCTGCAAGCAATCGAAGAACAAGCATGAACTAAGAATTGCAATCTGGATATTGCGAATATAAGATGAATGATTACGAAAGTTGGGGTTCCAATGAGGTCTTGGCCTGGTCGGATGACACAAACGAAGAGCTCGAAGTTGCGGCTATGGCTAACTTATATCTAATTAAAACCCAAGTCTAAACGACGCCCTAAGGGCTGTATATATGGGGGAACAGAGGGGAATTTCGTGGCCCCTTGGAGGAGGGGTCCGAAAACAACCCTAACTCGGTTTCCCCACACATACGGACTCTAAAAAATAGCCTATTAAGTGTATTTCGAAATTACATGGGCCTGTCCCAATAATAAGGTGACGCAGCACCTATAATAACCCTTGGACGAAAATATTAATGTGGCGTCTTGTGTCTCTCGTCCAGGTCTTCATGCACGCCTTATGGTGGCCTCAAAGTGCGAAAATCACCACTGGAAGCTTCATTGTCCTTTCCCGCGCGCACACCTCTTTCTCCATGCTTGATCCCGCTCCAATGACCATCCTTCTTATCCATGCTAGGTCCTTCATTCATAAGACAAACAAAAGTATCTAATTTAGGCAGCATCATATGTTCCTGAACATTAGAAGGATTCGCAAGAAACGAAAGTACCTGATAATTTAGTTGACGTGCACATGCTCTAGTAACTGGTCCAGTATGTGTAGTTGGTGAAGATGTGGGTGTAACATTAGTAGAGATGTCCTCATCATCCTCCCCTTCTTGAATGGAAGTCGTCCTCGACGGAAGCTCATCATCTTCTCCCAAATAAGGTTTCAAATCTGCAATGTTAAATGTGGGACTAACCCCAAAATCTGCAGGTAGCTCAAGTTTATATGCATTATCATTAATTTTCTGTAAAACCTTAAAGGGACCATCAGCTCGTGGCATTAACTTAGACTTGCGCAAATCAGGAAACCTATCTTTACGTAGATGTAACCAAACAAGATCTCCTGGTTCAAACACAACATGCTTTCTACCCTTATCACCAGCAAGCTTGTATCTAGCATTCATTTTCTCAATGTTTTCTTTAGTTAACTCATGCATTTTTAATATCAATTCAGCACGTTGCTTAGCATCAAAATTAACCTTCTCCGAAGATGGAAGAGGCAGCAAATCAATAGGTGCACGAGGTAGAAAACCATAAACAATCTCAAAAGGGCACATTTTAGTGGTAGAATGAAATGAACGATTATAAGCAAATTCAATATGAGGTAAACATTCTTCCCACATTTTCAAGTTACTCTTTAAAACAGCCCTAAGCATAGTAGACAAAGTCCTATTGACTACTTCAGTTTGTCCATCAGTTTGGGGATGACATGTAGTACTAAAAAGTAGTTTAGTCCCCAACTTAGCCCATAAGCATCTCCAAAAATGGCTAAGAAACTTAGTATCACGATCCGAGACAATAGTATTGGGCACATCATGTAAGCGAATAATCTCTCGAAAGAATAAATCAGCAACATTAGCAGCATCATCGCTTTTATGACATGGTATAAAATGTGCCATCTTAGAAAATCTATCCACGACAACAAATATGCTATCCCTCCCCTTCTGTGTTCGAGGCAAGCCTAAAACAAAGTCCATGGATATGTCCTCCCACGGAACACTAGGTACAGGTAAAGGCATGTATAAACCATGAGGATTGAGTCGTGACTTAGCTTTTTGACATGTAGTGCAGCGAGCAACAAAACGCTCAACATCCCGTCTCATCTTTGGCCAAAAGAAATGTGTAGCAAGTACGTCCTCCGTCTTCTTCACGCCAAAATGTCCCTTTAATCCTCCTCCATGCGCCTCCTGCAACAACAAAAGACGAATAGAGCTAGCTGGAATGCATAGCTTGTTAGAACGGAACACAAACCCATCATTAAGCACAAACTTGTTCCATGTTCTACCCTCTCTACAATTCTGCAAAACATCTTTAAATTCCGCATCATGTACATATTGATCTTTGATTGTCTCTAAACCGAATATCTTGAAGTCAAGTTGTGAAAGCATAGTATAACGACGAGACAAAGCATCAGCAATAATATTATCTTTCCCCTTCTTGTGTTTAATGACATAAGGGAAAGTCTCAATAAATTCAACCCACTTAGCATGTCTACGATTAAGTTTTGCTTGGCTTCTTATGTGTTTCAAAGATTCATGATCAGAATGTATAACAAATTCTTTGGGCCATAAATAATGTTGCCAAGTTTCTAATGTCCGAACAAGAGCATATAATTCCTTATCATAAGTAGAATAGTTCAGACTAGGCCCACTCAATTTTTCAGAAAATTATGCAACAGGTTTAGCATCTTGTAATAACACACCTCCCAAACCAATCCCACTAGCATCGCATTCAAGCTCAAAAGTCTTATTAAAATCAGGAAGTTGGAGCAAAGGAGCATGTGTTAACTTATCTTTCAATACCGTGAAGGCTTCTTCCTGTGCGGTACCCCAAGTAAAAGGCACATCCTTGCGTGTAAGCTCATTGAGAGGTGCAGCAATGGTGCTGAAATCTCTCACAAAACGCCTATAGAATCCAGCGAGGCCAAGAAAACTTCTCACTTGTGTGACCATTTTGGGCTGCGGCCAACTCTCAATCGCCTCGATCTTGGCTTTATCAACTTCAATTCCCTGCGGAGTAACAACATAGCCAAGAAACGATACTCGGTCGGTGCAAAAGGTGCACTTCCCAAGGTTACCAAACAAACGTGCATTACGTAGAGCAATAAAAACAGCCCGTAAATGATCCAAATGTTCCTCCAAAGATTTGCTATAAATCAGTATATCATCAAAATAGACTACCACAAATCGTCCAATGAAAGCACGTAAAACCTCGTTCATTAATCTCATGAAAGTGCTAGGTGCATTAGTTAACACAAAAGGCATGACTAACCACTCATATAATCCAAACTTAGTTTTAAATGCCGTTTTCCATTCATCCCCTAATTTCATGCGAATTTGATGGTATCCACTACGCAAATCAACTTTGGAAAACATGGTAGAGCCACTTAATTCATCAAGCATATCATCTAACCTAGGAATAGGATGACGATAACGAATAGTAATATTATTAATGGCTCTACAATCAACACACATACGCCAAGTTCCATCCTTTTTAGGCACTAATATAACAGGAACAGCACAAGGACTAAGGGATTCACGTATGTAACCTTTGTCGAGTAGCTCTTGTACTTGACGCTGAATCTCCTTCGTCTCCTCCGGATTGGTACGGTATGGCGCACGGTTGTGCAGCGAAGCACCGGGAATTAAGTCAATCTGATGCTCAATCCCTCGAATAGGTGGTAATCCCGGTGGTACGTCTTGTGGAAAGACGTCAATAAACTCCTGCAAAAGGTCAGTGACAACAGGAGGCAAAGAAGGAGGCAATTCCTCAAATGAAAACAAAGCTTCTTTGCACACAAAAGCATAGCACACATATTGACTAACATCCAAATCCGAAATATCAACCTTAGTAGCAAGCAAAGTTGGACTAGTCAATTTAATTTCATTAGAAACAGCAGAAGAAGATTTTCTATTAGTCTTATGTTGTTGCTCAAATTCTTTAGCTGCTATCTCATTCTCACTCTTATTTTTCTCCTGTTTAGCTTTACTAGCTCTAGCAAGATCAGCTTTCACAATTTGTTCAGGAGACATAGGAAGTAAAGCAATAGTTTTATCCTGATGAACCAGAGTAAACTGATTTGTCCTACCATGGTGCACAACATTCCTATCAAATTGCCATGTTCTACCAAGTAAAAGAGAGCATGCTTGCATGGGTACCACATCACAATCAACATAATCAGCATATGCAGCAATGCTAAAGTGCACACGAACAGAACGCGTTACCTTAATCTTACCACTATTGTTAAACCACTGAATATAGTACGGATGGGGGTGTGGTCTTGTGGTGAGAGATAGCTTCTCCACCAACTCCATGCTCGCCAAGTTGTTGCAACTCCCTCCGTCAATGATGATGCGAACCGAACGTTCTTTCACCACTCCCTTTGTGTGGAACAAATTATGCTTCTGGTTTTGCTCGGCCTTCGATACCTGCACACTTAACACACGTTGAGCAACCAAACTAGCATATTGATCTGCATCATCAGGAGCCATATACTCTATATCATGAGCATCATCATGGGCACCCTGTTCCTCGTGAGCAATGAGAACTAAAGTCTCCTCATCATAGTCTCTCCCTGACTCATACCCACCATCCGCCGTAATAATCATCACACGCTTGGAGGGACAGTCTTTTGCGAAGTGACCTCCACCTTGGCACCTGCGACATTTAATATCACGATCTCGTGTTTGCCCTGTGGAAGCCATGGATGAAGAAGAACTCGCTGCTGGACCACTCTGTGCACCCTTGAATGGTGGCGCTGGCTGTTTTGGTGGATCCCTGTAAGAATGAGCGGTTGAAGTAGATGGTGGTGCAGCAGGACGTGTGGATGTAGAAGGTCCACGCGATGTCCATGATGTATTTCGTCCTGCAGAAAAGTTAGGTCTCGTAGCGGCTTGTCGATCCTGCACTTCACGTTCAGCTTTACAAGCAAGATGAAACAAACGAGTAATAGTAGCATAGTCCTTGTATTCTAGAATAGTTTGTATCTCCCTGTTTAAGCCACCTACAAAACGTGCAAACATAGCTTCATTATCCTCTACTAGGCCACATCTAATCAATCGAGTTTGTAATTCTTGATAATATTCCTCTACAGAATTTTTTCCTTGTCTCAAACGCTGTAATTTTTGTAGCAATTCACGTTGATAATAAGGAGGAACCCAGCGAGTACGCATAGCATCTTTTAAAGCAGCCCAAGTAGCTGGAATATTATTAGCATGCAATCTACAATGTTCAGACCACCAAATAGATGCAAAACCCGTGAATTCACAAACTGCAGCAGTAACACGTCTATTCTCAGGATATTGTAAACATGTAAAGCGTTGTTCAGTTTCTAACTCCCAAGTAAGATAAGCATCAGGAATATATCTACCCTCAAACGGCTTAAGATTCAATTTAAGTTTAGGCACATGTTCATCATCGCGTACCTGAGGGGGTGGTTGGTGTCGACCGTGGCGAATGTTGGGACGTGGACGCCCAGCTGGCTGCTCATAGGCCGCTTCCTGTTCCACCTCCTCGTAATCACCCTCGTAGTTGTCGTCCTGGCCGACGTCAGAAGCAGCAGCAGGAGCAGCAACTGCAGCAGCCGCAGGAGCACCAGCAGCTTGTCTGCCCGGAAACAGAATACGTCGTGCACGTCGTGGTGGCGGTGGCTGTGCTGGAGCGGCCGCAGGCTGTGCAGGTAGGCGTGCGAGCAACTCAGTAAACTTGGCGTCGAGCTTGGTGTCGATCATCTTCTCCACACCATCAATCGCCTCTGTAAATCTGTTCTCGATGTCATTCACCTGTTCAGACATCATTTGTGCAAATTTATCATGTAACGCTTTGTTTGTCATATTCTCCCAATCGGGTGCATCCCGCGTCACTTCATCATGGGATCCTGGCATGGTTAGCAGAAATAGAAAACACACAGAAATATGATCCTACTTCTACTAATGGGATGTGGGGTGGTGGAAAGCACAAATCCGTCAAGCTTTTCTTTCGTTCTTACCGATTCTTACCTAGCAGCAGGTGGTGATGTACAACCAACGGGTCAAAACTCTCAGAGATGTGGTAGAGCGATGGCCAGGAGGTGTCAACCGCACGAAGTAGAATATATGTGGAGCTGTAGGTAGGCTTGACAAATATGGTAGCAAAAAGCTCAATAGTAATCAAAACAGAGATGCAAAGTTGAATAAACACTCAACGTCGGTACTGTGCTGATCCTAGGCTAGACCGTACTAGAGACGCGAGCCTAAAACACCAACGAAAGCACGGCGCGGCACATAATCAACTGAGAAGCACACTCTGAAAAAAAAAATTCTCTTTTTTTTTTTTGCTCTTTTTTTTTTTGCGATGCGGGACTGCGGTGGCTGAAAAAGTGCGAAAAAAATCACTATGGTGGCGAACGTCTCAAAATGAGTTTCTGGACCTAAGGAACGTATGGGCGAAAAAAAAATTTACCCCCGAAATTTTTGGCCTAATTTTTTTTTTTTTTTTTTTTTGGAAATCACCCTCTTCTACGTAGGACAAAGATTGGTGAAATCCGACTCTAATCAACTCAAACTAATCTGGCCACGCAGAGATCACAAACCGAACGGGTGACGGAACTCAACTCGGATTGGTAGGTCGTGGTGCTGTATATGGACTCGACTTGGCGGAACGTGGTGGTGTATCTGGACTCGGATTGGCGGAAACGTGGCGGCGTACTACTGTGTGGCGGCGGTGTGACAAACTGTGATCGGAACTCGAAACTCTAAGGGAACTAGACGCTAAGATCAGCAACTCGACACAACAATGCAACCGTAAATTCAACAAAGCAAACTACTGTAAAGAAAACTGGACAAAGGCTCGGACTGTTTTGGGACGTGATGATCTAACCCTAATTTTTTTTTTGGCTTTTTCGTGGACTGTAGGTATGAAGAACAGAACCAATCTAGACTACGAAAACTGGTAAATCTCACCGAGCAACCTGGAAATCTGATACCACTTGATAGAGGCGAAGGTGTCCCGATGTTTCGATGAGATGGTGGAGATCGATTATGGTGGAGACGACTTTCACGATCCGACTACGAACGTGCGAAGACATTGCGCCTTAGCGATCGCTAAACCAACTCCGAGAGGTTATTGATCCCGCGGATGCACGATCAACCTGACCACGAAGGTCTAATTCCTGCAAGCAATCGAAGAACAAGCAAGAACTAAGAATTGCAATCTGGATATTGCGAATATAAGATGAATGATTACGAAAGTTGGGGTTCCAATGAGGTCTTGGCCTGGTCGGATGACACAAACGAAGAGCTCGAAGTTGCAGCTATGGCTAACTTATATCTAATTAAAACCCAAGTCTAAACGACGCCCTAAGGGCTGTATATATGGGGGAACAGAGGGGAATTTCGTGGCCCCTTGGAGGAGGGGTCCGAAAACAACCCTAACTCGGTTTCCCCACACATACGGACTCTAAAAAATAGCCTATTAAGTGTATTTCGAAATTACATGGGCCTGTCCCAATAATAAGGTGACGCAGCACCTATAATAACCCTTGGACGAAAATATTAATGTGGCGTCTTGTGTCTCTCGTCCAGGTCTTCATGCACGCCTTATGGTGGCCTCAAAGTGCGAAAATCACCACTGGAAGCTCCATTGTCCTTTCCCGCGCGCACACCTCCTTCTCCATGCTTGATCCCGCTCCAATGACCATCCTTCTTATCCATGCTAGGTCCTTCATTCATAAGACAAACAAAAGTATCTAATTTAGGCAGCATCATATGTTCCTGAACATTAGAAGGATTCGCAAGAAACGAAAGTACCTGATAATTTAGTTGACGTGCGCGTGCTCTAGTAACTGGTCCAGTATGTGTAGTTGGTGAAGATGTGGGTGTAACATTAGTAGAGATGTCCTTATCATAGATGGTTCACTACTTGACCCTCCAGTCTCATGAATGCAAAGGTTTGACCGAGATATATGTGCACCGATTAGGAAGTCAAGCACATGGGAACAATTATGCCACCCGCGAGGGAAGCATCAAAGCGAAATCGCAACTGAATATCCTCACACGAAAAAGCTTCTTGGAGGGACCGGTACAAGTAATGTCGGGAATGGCACAACCGCTGCACTACCACTCGACCACATGAAAGCCTACGAGTGAAGTACTGCGGCGGTACCGCCTCGGTTGCACAAAAATCCGGTTGAGCGATAAAACGCATGCATGCATGCATGCAGCATGGGCCAAGTGTCTATGTATCCTTCGCTCTCTCTCTCTTCCCCACTTACCCCTTCAGTTAACTAGAACTATATATATCCCCCTCCTGGATTTCCTCTTGTACTTCTCCAAGAGAGGCTTCTTCTACGGCTGATGTTCCGAGCTCCATATTATTGCACTTGAGGAAGACTAGATCTCTCTCTCTCTCTCTCTCTCTCTCTCTCTCTCTCGTTCTAAAGATCCACCTCTCTTATAGATTTCTTGTAACTACCTTTGTATCTTTCCATTTGTTGTTGTTGGGTCTTTGTGTGTCGGCTATGGGGATGATTTGAGTAGCTATTACTAGTGAATCTTGTTCTTCTTCCTCTTGGTCTTGCGTTTTCTTTTAGATTTCCCTCTTGCTCTTCCCGTTCTTTGTCAAAACACCTCAAACTCCTATAGATCTTGCATTTCCAAAGGCTTGCCCCTAACATACCCAAGATCTTTCCCAAGGGGATGTGATGATGTGGGGTGGACTAAGATCATCTCCACCTTCAACATTGACTTGACACTTTCTCAAGGGACGCACCCATCAAGCATACATAGGGAAATTACCTCCTTTATGTGTCTCCTTTGGGCCCTCTCATGGATGGTTCACTACTTGACCCTCCACTCTCGATAATACAAAGGTTTGATTAGAGCTACACGTGCATGGATGAGGAATTCAAGCAAATGGGACCAACTACGCCACCCGCAAGGGAAGCATCCATGCGAAACTGAAAGTGATGATCCTCGCAGGAATAAGCTTTCAGGAGTGACGATCCTCCTGTCTCTGTCTTTCTCTTCCCCACTTACCCCTTCACTGTACTAGCACTATTTATATCCCCGCTCCACCTAGCTATGTTAGCAAAGTGTTAGAGATATCTTGAGAAAGGTTTGCACATCTACCTCTCCAACTAGGATTTTCCACGTCTAGGGATCTACCACTCCTGGGGAAGAGAGGATCTACTATGGTTTAGCCTCCAACCTCCATGTTATAGTACTTGGAGGAAGATTAGCTCTCTCTCGCTCGCTCGCTCTCATGATCCACCTCTCTCATGGATTTGGAAAAACTACCTTTTATCTTTCATTTTGTTGTTGTTTCATCGTGTGGTGTGTAAGCTATGGGGATCATTTGAGTAGCTAGTGCTAGTGAATCATGTTCTTCTTCCTCTTGGTCTTGTGTTTTCTATTAGATTTCTTTCGTGCTCTTCGTGTTCTTCGACAAACACACCTCCAACTTGTGCAGATAAGGCACAACCTAGGAATTGCCCCGTAACATCCCGACGATCTTTCCCAAGGGAGGTGAGATGATGTGGGGCCTACTAGCACTATACGCACCTTTATCATGGACCTTAAACTTTACCTAGGGGTGCACACATCACACATACATAGGTGAACTCTCTCCTTTATGTGTGTCTGTTGGGCCCCCTCATAGATGGTTCACTACTTGACCCTCCACTCTCGTGAATACAAAGATTTGACGGAGATATATGTGCACCGAGGAGGAAGTCAAGCACATGGGGAAAATTATGCTACCCATGAGGGAAGCATCAAAGCTAAACCGAAAGTGAAGATCCTCAGACGAAGAAGCTTCTTGGAGGGACCGGTGCAAGTAATACTAGGAACGGCACAACCGCTGCACTACCACTCATCCACATGAAACCCTAGGAGTATGGGTGAAGTACTGTGGCGGTACCGCGTCGGTTGCCCCAAAATCCGGTTGAGCGATACAACGCCTTCGTGCATGCAGCATGGGCAAAGGGTCTATGTATCCTTCTCTCTCTCTCTCTCTCTCTCTCTCTCTCTTCCCCACTTACCCCTTCACTTTACTAGCACTATATATATCCCCGCTCCTCCTAACTATGTTAGCAAAGTATTAGAGATGTCTTGAGAAAGTTTTGCACATCTACCTCCACGACGGGGATCTTCCACGTCTAGGTATCTACCACTCCTGGGGAAGAGAGGCTTCTTCCATGGTTTAACCTCTGACCTCCATGTTATAGCACTTGGAGGAAGATTAGCGCTCTCTCTCAAGATTCACCTCTCTCATGGATTTCGAAAAACTACCTTCTATCTTGTATTTTGTTGTGGTTGGGCATCTTGTGGTGTGTATGCTATGGGGATTATTTGAGTACCTAGTGCTCGTGAGAGAGAGAGCTAATCCTCCTCCTCTCTCTCTCTGTCTCTCTCTTCCCCACTTACCCCTTCACTTTCCTAGCACTATATATATCCCCACTCCTCCTAGCTATGTTAGAAAAGTATTAGAGATATCTTGAGAAAGTTTGCACATCTACATCTTCAACTTGTATCTTCCATGTCTAGGGATCTAATTAACACTCTTGGGGAACAGAGGCTTCTTCTATTGTTTAGCCTCGAACCTCCATGTTATAGTACTTCGAGGAAGATTAGCTCTCTCTCTCACGCTCTCTATCAAGGTCCACCTCTTTCATGAATTTGGAAAAACTACCTTCTATCTTTCATTTTGTTTTTGTTGTATCTTGTGGTGTGTATACTATGCGGATTATTTGAGTACCTAGCGCTCGTGAATAATGTTCTTCTTCCTCTAGGTGTTGTGTTTTCTTTTGGATTTCCCTCGTGCTCTTCGCGTTCTTCCTTAAACACAACTCCAACTTGTGCAGATTTGGCACATCCTAGGGCTTGCCCCATAACATCCCAACGATCATTCCCAAAATCGGTGAGATGATGTGGTTCAGACTAGCACTATCCGCACCTTCATCATGGATTTGCACCTTCATCATTCATTTGAAACTTTCCCAAGGGGTGCACACATCACATATACATAGGTGAACTCTCTCCTTTATGTGTGTCCGCTGGAACCTCTCATAGGATGTTAACTACTTGACCCTCTGAATAGAAAGGTTTGACGGATATATATGTGCACCGAGTAGGAAGTCAAGCACATGGGAACAACTATGTCACCCGCGAGGGAAGCATGATATGTGGTGGCCCGATCTTCTCAGTAAGCGTACGTTGAATATGAGGGCGATGATAGATAACTTTTATGTAGCCGATTAACTCTCCTCTCTAGATCCCTGTTACCAATGCGACAGCTCTCTACCCTTTGTATATTCACAACTTCACAACTTCACACACTTGTGTAACGTAGCCGTCGACGACGAGATGGTAATTTGCAATCTACTAATTCCTAGTGGAACAACATATCACACAGAACTTGCAGTAGAAACACTTCAGATCGATACGAATTGAAGTATATGATTCAAGATGAATGCTTGGGAGAAATTCTCTGAACTAGGGTTTATATAAAGCATGGTCTAAACCTTAAATTCATGGGAGATCGGTATTTATGAGCAAGGGGGTATAAAACACAGATACAAGGGCCGCAATCCGTCAGATCTGTGCGCAGACAGTTTCAGACGTCTGAAATGTTTCGGAAGTCCGTCGGGTTTCGCCGACTTCAGTGCTGGATACGTCTTGGAACAGAATCTTCGGCCATCCGTCAGGTTTCGGATGTCCGTCACATTGACAAACGTATCTATAATTTCTGCTTGTTCCATGCAGTTTTATGTGACATTGCTACATGTTTTGCTACACTTTTATATCATTTTACACATATTTGAACTAACCTACTAACTTAGTGCACCCAGTGCCAGTTCCTGTCTCCTAATGTCTTTAGGTGCAGTGATTTTTTCCAAATATAAAATGCCAGAAAAATTCCGGAAAATACGGAATAAAAATCAGCATCAAGTAAGCTTCCGGAACCACCGAACAAGTGCCGGAGGGGGGGCCACCCCCTCCCAGGCGGCCAGGTGGCGTGGACCCACCACTGGCGTGCCACCATGGCGCCTGGGAGGTGGGACCACCTCTGGTGCCCCCCTTTGCCCTATTTTTACCCCGTGTCGCAGAAACCCTCGAGGAGAATCCAGCATCGCGAAATACCTCTCTGGTCCGCCGCCGCCGCGCTTCCAAGATCGGGAGCACCAGAAGACCTCTTCCCGGCACCCTTCCGGAAGGAGGATTGACCTCCGGGGACCTCTCCATAATCATGGACGCCTCCCGGATGTGCCGTGAGTAGTATATACCTTGGACCATGGGTCCATGACCAGTAGCTATGTGATGTCTTCTCTCCATCTTTGTTCTTCAATGTTTAGACGTTGTGAACTGCCCTACATGATCAAGGCACCTATGTAATTTTCCTGCTGTTGCTATGTTGTGTTTGCTGGAATCCGATGGACTATGAGATTATGTTCAGATCGTGATGAATTATATATTTGGTTTACATTTTATATTTTGTTCTTGAGTAATTCTTGCATGTACTCCGTTGCATTTTATTGCTTTGGCAAAGTAGTAGATAGTGACTCCAAGAGGGAGCGTTATGCATGATTGTTGGTTCATGCCCGCCGATGTCTAGCTTGAGTGACAGAAACATGAGACTAGGGGATGTGTTGTTTCCAACAGGGAGAAAACAACTGTGCTTGTAACCGCGGTTGCAAGGATTGCTTACTTTATGCATAGATTGTTAATGCAACTGTATGTTGCTTTAAGTTTACATTTTGGGTGGGGTTCGCAACTTAATACCAGCGAGATGTTCTGGATAGATATCTCAAGGTGGATGATTAGTATTATATGCAGATGGATTTCGGTCTACTTGTCTTGGCATACTGCCCATACTTTTGAGCACTCTTACTTTCAAGTAGCATAATTAGCATTGCGGTGCGTTTATAATTATGTCAATCACCCAGTTGTATTTTGTTCACCCAGCTTAGTTGTTTATCGTCTTTTGGGAGAGAGACATCACTAGTGAACATCATGGGACCCCGGTCCATATTTCTACCACCGTTTACACCTTTACTTTTATTTATTGTTTTTATATTTAGTTGCAATTATCACTATCACTATCTCTTGTGTTTGATCCTTTGTAAACGACAAGGCCGGAGGGATTGAAAACCCCTCTTTACTCGTTGGGAGCAAAGTTATTTGTTTTTGCGTGCAGGTCCATGTCAACTCTTGCGTCATCAAGCATAGTCTCTGGCGCCATTGGCACCTACTTGTCGATCCTTGGAGTCTTCCTGGATTCGATTCCTCCTGTAAGGGAAATTTGCCGATATCTACATATTTACTTTCCACTTGGGGTAACCAACGAGGAGCACTACTTCAGTTCCATCGAGCTAATTTCTGGCGCCATTGCCGGGGACTCCACTCTTCAAGATAGGGGAGTTGCACACTATCTTTTATCTTTCCTTTTTAGTCTTGTTAGTTTACCTTATCATTTTTATCTTTTTGTCCATTATCAAAAACCACAAAAAATTACTTACCATGATTTGTTTAGTCAGTATGTCAAAACTTTTTACCTTTGGTGTTGCACCCGAAGGGGAAATTCTCACCTTCAAACAAAGGAGTGGGGAAAGTTTGAAAGATCCTTGGTTTAGAATTAATGTTTCTCAAGATAGAGCCACTAAGAAGCAATCCACTACTATACTGCTTAGAAATTTTTATGTTGGTATTATGTGGACACCCCGGATTATATACCCGAAGCGGCCAGCTGCGCACCCGTCATGCTCCCACGATCAGTGATACATGACGCGCAACTCGATAGGTAATACAGATCACATGTACAAACAACATACCGAACAACATAGTCTTACATCACATACTCTTACATTGTCTCATTAGGCACAAATGCAGCTCAATCATCAAAATACTCCTAACATAGCAGAAGGCCGTAACCAACAGGAAAGTCCAGAGCATAGCACGTCCTAGTAAAGGTCAGTCCAATCGTTATCCATTACCTGCTCCTCCAAGCCTGCCCGTTTGAATAACCAGGGACAAAGCCGTGAGTACATACAAAGTACTAGCAAACCATCTAAAAAAAGAACATATATTTTTTCATAGGTGTCGGGACCCGGAATATGCGTATGTAATTCCAGTCACAACTCAAATCACATGGAGAGCCGAGAGCCGTACCCACTTTTCTAAGCAGACAAGGCCAAGCACAGAACACTCTCAGAAAGCATCGTACGTGAGGGGAATCCCATCCAGGCCGGATGATCAACTGAGATGGGTCCTCATCGCCCGCTCACAAGTCTAAATGATTATGTGTGGTCAAATCCCATACTCATAAACAAGTCGCCTCAACCATTTTATCGATTGAATCATAACCCTTACATAAACAGACTCCAGCCCGATCACTTAGTCGGGGTCGAGGGCGGGCTCGATCATACAACAAAGTGTGCACGTGACAGAGTCACGAGCAATCGCATCGCGATGCCCCAAGCTGCGCACATCTAAGGGCCACTTGGTGTATAAAAGACCGCCAGCCAGATCACAACTGAGGTCTCGAAAACCCATACTAAGACATGCATGTTATAATCATACACACAACACACATGTTTAGTATGAACAACAGGTATCATCACATAACTCTACAAAGTACTTCTTTATTGACTTACACATAGAGTATACAAAGATCACATGTCTGTGATCAACATTACATCATACAACGGGAGAAAATTAGGTCTGAGTAAAGACAAGTTTAACAAATGGCTTAGAGAAGCCTTGTTCAACAAACATGCCCTTCCACGAGGGACCAGACTGCTGTCTGGACCTATACTAGCTTAGTCAACGTCGAGCTTCAGGAAGGTGATTCCATCGGGGGCTGGGTTCTCATCTAAAACATAGAATAAGAAAACGTGAGTACAAAGTCATACTCAGCAAGACTTACATCAGAACTATACTACTCATGCTCAAGTTTCAAGGTAAAGGGAGGTGGGGTTTCAACATGCAGAAGTGCCAGCTTTGACTTGGCTATTCCTGTACTACGAGTACCAGACTTGAGGTAAGAAGCGTACACGAGTCCACTACCAAGTCTCAAACGAATACACCACTATGGATACTTCCTCGACTTCCCCACGAGGAAGCATGCCATAGCACTCACGCTTATCTTGCGATTTTTAGAATATCCATTCGAGTTGTCTAATAATCAGGTACATGTTCCAAGTATTCCATGACCGCGGACGCGGCTATTCGAATAGTTTTGTTAACCTTGCAAGGGTGTAAGCTACACACACATGACCATCGGTTACCGCCTTTTTCTCGCCACTGTTCAAGAGGTGACAGCGAGGATGTTCACCACGACACTTTGCTCACAACCGGTCTATTCCAGGAGTCAACTATATGAGTTAGTCACCGCTCGAGAATTCGGCCGGTCAACGATACAGACTCAGACAATGTAGGCAACCGAGACGCCACCTTTGACAGATGGTTTCACTGCCTCACAGATCCACCCACATATCTAAGATGATGCAACACTTCACTCACTCTTTTTCTATGCATATGCCAAATGGAAGGCCCAAACTAATGTGACTCCTGGACATCAACACGGATCAAGGTACTAGGCCGAGAGGGGTCAGTGAGCCCAATGTGTGGTTGTACTCTTCATCTTGGATTACCATACAAGAACTCGGTGCTTAAGGCGGTGTTCAACGAGACAACCCACTGTGTACTCCTACACAGCCTCTCATCGTTCACCTTTGTTTAGGGTGGATTCAACAACACGTTAACAACAGCAACACTGTGAACATTCCATCCCGACTCACAATCAAAGTAACCTCATTGTATCACTAAGCAGCAATAAGAAGTAACAGTTGCAGGGGCCACATGCTCAACATTCAACTCCTATATCTGCTAGGATTGTGGTTTGCTTAATACGGTGTCAAAATGATAGGTCATGCATCGGAATGGTTTCAACTATGCGGTAGAACGTAACATAGTGATCTCCTAAACATGCATAAGCGAGACTGAGAGGGAATTGATTTTTTATAGACATGATCAATGGGGTTTGCTTGCCTTGCTGACGACACACGGGGTTTACCGAACTTCTTCTCCTTCGGGGGTGATCACCGTCTCGGACCGTCTGTCATTGGAGGCAATCATCAACAATGGGAGCAACATTGAATGGAAATGCACAAGCAAATGATTTAGTTGTTCCATGATGTGAATGGTACTGTTTTGTGGCACATTTGATTTAAATGAAGTGTATTGCATTTGAAATGCAAATTCAAACTCCATATGTTGCTTAAATTAGCCAAGTTGCAATTGCTTTTGTTTTAACAATGTAAACCATCTTGTCATGTGTAAGATATGCCTCTGATGTTCAAGTGAAGTGTGGTGTATTTCAAAGGTTCAAGTTGGAATAGCATTTGAATTATATTTGAATTAATTCCAATTAAACCAAATAGAAAAAGCTACTGGTCCCAATTTAAGATCAACTCAAACATGGTTGAAAGTTGGATATTTGGATAGAGCATTTTCTGCTGATCATTTTTCATATATTATATGTTAAATTTGGAGTTCATATGAATTTTCTATGAATTTTAGAAGTTTAAACAATTTTCTGCCAATTTCTGAATTCTTTTAATTCTAAATTGATTTATGTCGTTAGCATGACGCAAAGGTGATGTCACAGGGGCTCTGGCCAGTGGGCCAGCCCTGTCAGCCTCACAGGGGTTAATCCCCTCTCTGTTAACTTAACAGAGGGGTTAGGGGTGGCCTGGGGCCCACTGTCAGCGAGGGGAAGGGGTGATTAGGCTGGGCCATTAGGGCACTAATGGAGGACGTCGCCGGAGTCCTCTGTAGCTCGCCGGACTTCTCGCCGGAATTAGTTTTAGGCCACGGGGTGGGGCATGGGTGGCACTGGGGCGTAGCCCGTGCCCGTGCGCATCCATTCAAGCCACTGGAGGGTCAAGGGGAGGCGCTGGAGCTCGGCCACGACGGCAATGACGGCGGTCGGCGGCTGGTGACAAAGAAGTTGGGAACGAGGCCACGGGAGAGAGCGGGAGTGTCGAGACCCGTAATATGCATATGTAATTCCAGTCACGATGCAATCACATGGAGAGCCGAGAGCCGTACCCACTTGTCTAAGCAGACAAGGCCAAGCACAGAACACTCTCGGAAAGCATCGAACGTGAGGGGCATCCCATCGAGGACGGATGATCATCTGAGATGGGTCCTTATCGTCCGGTCACAAGTCTAAATGCTTATGGGTGGTGAATCCCATACTCATAGACAACTTGCCTCAACCATGTTATCGATTGAATCCTAACTCTTACATAGACTTACTCCAGCCCGATCACTTAATCGGGGTCTAGGGCGGGCTCAATCATACAACAAAGTGTGAACGTGACAGAGTCACGAGCAATCGCATCGCGATGCCCCAAGCTGCGCACATCTAAGGGCCACTTGGTGTATAAAAGACCTCCAGCCAGATCACAACTAAGGTCTCGAAAACCCATACTAAGACATGCATGTTATAAACATACACGCAGCACACATGCCTAGTATGAATAGCAGGTATCATCACATAACTCTATAAAGTGTATCTTTATTTACTTACACATAGAGCATACAAAGATCACATGTCTGTGATGATCATTACATCATACAACGGAAGCAAATTAGGTCTGAGTACAGACAAGTTTAACAAATGGCTTAGGGAAGCCTTGTACAACAAACATGCCCTTCCACGAGGGACCAGACTGCTGTCTGAAATTATACTAGCTTAGTCAACGTTGAGCTTCAGGAAGGTGACTCCATCGGGGTCTGGGTTTCCATCTAAAACATAGAATAAGCAAACGTGAGTGAAAAGTTGTACTCAGCAAGACTTACATCAGAACTACACTACTCATGCTCAAGTTTCAAGGTAAAGGAGGTGGGGTTCAACATGCAGAAGTGCCAGCTTTGACTTGGCTAGTCCTGTACTACGAGTACCATACTTGAGGTAAGAAGGGTACACGAGTCCACTACCAAGTCTCCAACCAATACACACTATGGATACTTCCTCGACTTTCCCACGAGGAAGCACACCATAGCACTCACGCTTATCTTGCGAGTTTTATAAGTATCCATTCAAGTTGTCTAATAATCAGGTACAGGTTCCAAGTAGCCCATGACCGCGGACGCGACTATTCGAATAGTTTTGTTAACCTTGCAAGGGTGTAAACTACACACACATGACCATCGGTTATCGCCTTTTGCTCGCCACCGTTCAAGAGGTGACAGCGAGGATGTTCACCACGACACTTCGCTCACAACCGGTCTATTCCAGGAGTCGACTATCTGAGTTGCCTCCGCTCGAGAGCCCGGCCGGATCAACGAAACAGACTCAAACAATGCAAGTGACCGAGACGCCACCTTTGGCAGATGGTTTTCCTGCCTCACAGGTGCACCCACATATCTAAATGATGCAACCATTCCTTCATTCTTTTTCTATGCACATGCCAAATGGAAAGCCCGAACTAATGTGTCTCATCGACGTTAACACGGATCAAGGTACTAGGCCGAGAGGGGTCAGTGAGCCCAATGTGTGGTTGTACTCTTTGTCTTGGATTACCATACAAGAACTCGGTGCGTAAGGCGGTGTTCAACGAGACAACCCACTGTGTACTCCTACACAGCCTCTCATCGTTCACCTTTGTTTAGGGTGGATTCAACAACACGTTAACAACAGCAACACTGTGAACATTCCATCCCGACTCACAATCAAAGTAACCTCATTGTATCACTAAGCAGCAATAAGCAGTAACAGTTGCACAGTTGCAGGGGCCACATGCTCATCATTCAACTCCTATATCTGCTAGGATTGTGGTTTGCTTAATACAGTGAAAAAATGATAGGTCATGCATCGGAATGGGTTCAACTATGCGAAAGAACGTGTCTCGGTGATCTCCTAAACATGCATAAGCGAGACTGAGAGGGAAGTGAGATTTTATAGATATGATCAATGGGGTTTGCTTGCCTTGCTGACGATACACGGGTCTTAACGGTGGTCTTCTCCTTCGGGGGTGATCACCGTCTCGGAACGTCTGCCACCGGAACAATCATCAACAAAGGGGGCACAAATAAAGTACAATGCTCAAGCACATGTTAATGTTGTGACAAGAAGTATAGGGTACTGGTTTGTGGCACATTCCATTTAATTGAAGTGTATTGCAAATAATTTGCAAATTCAAACTTCAAATTCAAATTGAAATTATGACATATGCATGTTTGCTACTGTCCACCCATTTTAAAATGGTCAAACATAGAAAAAAGTTGCATATTCATAATCCTTGCATTTGTCTGATAATTTTTCATATATTATATGTTTAATTTGGAGTTAATATGAATTTTCTATGAATTATTGAAGTTTAATCTATTTTCTGTAATTTCTTGATTTTTTTTAAATAGAAAAGGGTATTATGGCGTCATGCCTACGTCAGCATGACGTGTGGGCCTCCCTGACAGGGGGGTCCCACTGGTCAGTGGCTAGGGGTTAGTTTAATTTCTGTTTAAAATTAAACTTGGTTTAATTAAGGCCTGGGCCCACTGTCAGTGGGGTTAGGGGGGTTATTAGGGGTGGGTTTACCCCTAATTGGCCGGGGTTGTCGCCGGTGAGCTCTGGGACGGCGGCGCCTCGCCGGAACTTCGCCGGAATGCGGTTCCGGGCACGGGAGGGAAAAGGAGGGCACAGTCGTGTGTCTCGTCGTCGTCTGCATTGTGTGGTGCCAACAGGGGGTCACGGGGAGCTCGAGGGCCACGGCTACGACGACGGCGCGGCGGCCGGAGACGGAGCACGGCGGCGATGGCGATTTTGGGAACCAAATCGCGCGCTGAGAGAGGGGAAAGAAGCGTATGCTAACCCTGAACTTTCTGGTGAGGACGGCGTGGCTGGGGAAGGCGCGGTGGCGACGTATTCAACGGCGAGCTCCCGCGGCTCCGACGAGATGGCGACGGCGATTGCGGTGGCTTCAGGTCGAGGAGGTTCCCGATCCGTTGCACGGCGACGTAGGTTGTAGGGGCTCGGGTGCTCGTCGGCCGCGAGTATCCACGGCGGCACTCTACGGCAGCTTCCGGACGGAGGCAAAATCGAGCGAGAGGGAGCACGAGAGAGAGACAGAGGAGGGGTAATGGACACTGGGCTTCGAGGCGGTCTCCACGGCGAGGAGATATGGCACGGGGAGCAGCTGCATGGCCGTGGCGGCCAAGGCGGCCTCGGCATGCCGGGCACGCAGCTGTGTGCTCGTGCCCAGGGGGGAAGACGACAACGACGCCATGGTGGGCCTGGGCTGGCTGGGCCGTGGTGCTTAAGTTGGGCCAGAAGCCTCTGTCTCCCTCTTTTCTATATTTCTTCTTTCTTTTTCTTTTCTGTAATTCTGTTGTGCCTAGAAATAAATAGCTAGGCAATTTTGTAAAATGCCCAAACATTTTTATAAATCCTAGGTGACCAGTATCAAGTCACTTGTAGAATTTGAGCATTTTTGAAATTCAAAATATTTGAATTTCAATTCAAATAGGGGTCATATTTAATTGCCAAAGCACATTTTGATTTTTAGAAAATTCCATGAGCTTGGGAATGAACCCAAACCACTTTTGCAATGATCAGCAACAATTCTAGGAGTTTTCCAAACATTCAAATGATTTTTGGAAAAAGATTTTTATCTGGCCGTATATTTAAATTCTTCAGGGCTTTTCTTTTCCCCATTTTTGAATTTCTTTTTGAATTTTTCACATGATGCAAAGGGGAACTCAAACCCTAGCACTTACCCTAGTTGGGGTTCTGACAACTCGCCCCCACTCAACAGAATCTCGTCGCGAGATTCAGAAGTTGTCGGGAGGAAGGTGGGGTACTCGGCACGGAGGCGGTCTTCTCTTTCCCATGTTGCTTCTTTCTCGGAGTGATGTGACCATTGCACTTTGAGGAACTTTATCTTCTGACGACGCGTGACACGCTCTGCGGAATCAAGAATACGAACAGGGTACTCTCGATAAGAAAGGTCATCTTGGAGATTAAGCATTTCATGGTCGACTTCGCGGATGGGGCCCTTGAAGCAACGCCTGAGTTGTGACACATGGAATACATCATGTACTCGGGAAAGGTGCGGGGGTAGTTCAAGTTGGTAGGCAACTTCTCCACGTTTAGATAGAATGCGGAAAGGTCCGATGTAACGTGGGGCCAACTTGTCTTTGATACCGAATCGTTGGGTTCCCTTCAGAGAAGTAACCCGAAGGTAAGCCTTCTCATCCATATTGTAGCTTTCTTGCCTATGATGACGATCATAGTAGCTTTTCTGACGAGACTGGGCGGCTTTCAATCGATCACGAACAATGCGAACTTGCTCTTCTGGTTCCTGGATCATATCCGGTCCAAAGAGTTCTCTTTCACCGGTTTCTGACCAGTTTAGGGGTGTTCGACATCGTCGGCCATAGAGGAATTCAAAGGGAGCCATGTCCAGACTAGGTTGATAGCTATTGTTATAAGAAAATTCGGAAAATGGAAGAGATTTCTCCCAATTCTTTCAGAAAGAGATAACACAAGCTCTGAGCATGTCTTCCAAGATTTGATTAACCCTTTCAACTTGACCGCTAGACTGAGGATGGAAATCTGTACTAAAGGAGAGATGAGTTCCCATAGCATTCTGAAAGCTTCCCCAAAATCTAGAGGTGAAAAGGCTACCATGATCAGAATTGATTTCCAAAGGAACACCGTGAAGAGACACAATTCTAGAGACATACAAGTCCGCTAACTGGCTAGCAGTTATAGACTCGCGAACTAGAAGGAGTGAGCAACTTTTGAAAGTCGGTCAATGACAACGAAGATGTCATCATTTCATTTCTGGGTTTTTGGAAAGCCGGTGATGAAGTCAATACCGACTTTGTCCCATTTCCACTCGGGAATAGGCAAAGGTTGAAGTGTACCAGCAGGTCTTTGGTGTTCTGCCTTAATGCGACGACAAACATCACATTCGGCAACATATCGAGCAATGTCTCTCTTCATCCTAGTCCACTAAAATCTCTGGCGTAGATCGCGGTACATTTTTGTGCTACCGGGATGAATCGAGAGGGGTGTGTCATGGGCTTCTTTGAGGATGAGTTGCCTTAGGTCCTTATTCTTAGGTACTTCAAACGATTTTCAAAGAATACCATTCCTTTGCTATCTGTGGAGAAACATTTAGCAACTCCGCTAGCAATGTTCTCCTTGATCCGGCGAACACCTCGTGCACGCCTTTGGGCAACTATGATTCGATCCTCAAGGGTTGGTTTCGCCACCAAGTTGAAAAGAGATCCATGAGGAACAATCTTGAGGTTGAGCTTTCGAAATTCCTCATGAAGAAGTGGTTGATACTGTTGTAACATGACGTTGTTACAATACGACTTACGACTTAGTGCATCAGCCATGACATTTGCCTTGCCTGGGTGTAAGAGATTCCTATGTCGTAATCTTTTATCAACTCAATCCAGCGTCTTTGCCTGAGATTAAGATCTGGCTGGGTGAATATGTATTTGAGGCTTTGGTGGTCGGAATAGATCTCACAACGATTACCAAGGAGGTAATCTCTCCAAGTCTTCAGGGCATGAACTACGGCAGCGAGTTCAAGATCATGGGTAGGATAGTTCTCTTCATGTGGCCGCAACTGGCGTGAAGCATAAGCTACCACATGTCTATCTTGCATAAGTATGCATCCTAACCCTTGCCGTGAAATGTCACAATAGATCTCGAAATCCTTTTTGGTGTCTGGAGGCGCAAGTACGGGTGCAGAAGTCAATCTTCTTTTTAGCTCTTGAAATCTTTCCTCACACTTGGGAGTCCATTGGAATTTCTTATCTTTCTTGAGGAGTTTAGTTAGAGGCTTTGCAACTTTGGAGAAGTTCTCAACGAAGCGGTGGCAATAGCTTGCTAAGCCAAGAAAACTCCTAACTTGCTTAACCGATTCAGGTGGAGTCCAGTCAAGGAAGGCCTGAACTCTCTTAGGATTCACAGCAATGCCTTTTGCAGAAATCACGTGGCCTAAGTAGGTCACTTCTGGCAGCCAGAATTCGCACTTAGAGAACTTGGCATATAGGCGATTCTCTCGAAGCTTCATCAATACCAACCTAAGGTGTTCTGCGTGCTCTTCTTCGTTCTTCGAGTAGATGAGAGTGTCATCAAGATAAACTACAACAAATTTATCTAGGTACTCCATGAAGATCGAATTCATCAAGCGAGAGAATGTGGCGGGGGCATTGGTTAAACCGAAGGACATGACGGTGTACTCGTAAAGACCGTAACGAGTAGTGAAAGTCGTTTTTGGAATTTCCTCGTTTCGGATTTTGATTTGATGATAGCCTAATCTCAAATCCATCTTGGAGAAGACAGAGGATCCAACAAGTTGATCATAAAGATCATTGATCCTGGGCAGTGGGTATTTGTTCTTTATCGTCGCTAGGTTTAGCGGGCGATAGTCTACGCACATCCTTTCTGTTCCATCTTTCTTCGTTACGAACAGAACGGGGTAAACCCATGGCGATGAGCTAGGGCGGATGAAGCCTTTTGCCAACGAAGCATCAAGTTGGGTTTTTAGCTCAGCTAACTCATGTGGGGCCATTCTATATGGACGTCTGGGGGGCATCCCTGGAAGTTCTTCAGGAAAGACATCCGGGAAGTCACGAACCACCGGAATATCTTCAAGGTCTGGAAGGGGAAGCAAATTCAAAGTATGCATCTGGGTTCTAAAGATGGGTGATGTGTAGTCAATGGTCTGGCCTGAAGGATGGCTGATTTTAACTGATTTGGATTTACAATCAAGGAAAGCATTCTGCCTTGATAACCAATCCATTCCTAGGATGACATCAATGTCCGAAGACTTAAGGGCTATAAGTGAGCAAGGAATACTAAACCCTCAATTGCAATTTGATTGCCATTGCTCACTCTATTAGTTTGCCATTTGGAACCAGGAGTTTGAATTATCATTGGAGAAAACATTTCTTCAAAGGGAAACTCATGCCGAAGTGCATAACTCTCCGACATGAATGAATGAGAAGCTCCTGGATCGAAAAGAACGGAGGCGGGGACATGATTGACTGGCAGTGTGCCAAGAATGACGTCAGAAGTAGCAGTGGTGTCCTCAACTGAGATTTGGTTCACATATCCACTACCTGTGACTAAAAGCTTTGCTGGAAAGCTTTGGGTGGTTGATTTCTTTGGAGGCTTGGGTCGAGAATGACGTGGTGTCATCAAGACCTGAGGGCATTGACGAAAGTAATGGCCTGACAGACCACACTTGAAACACACCCTGCCTGAATTGTTGGGAGCAGGATTACTTGATTGCACACCATCATTCCTGGGAGGAACAATGTGTTGAGGTGGATGGCATATATTGGATGGTGGCCTTTGAAGAAGGTTTTGAGGTATGGCACTATTGGGAATCAATATTAGGCGTTTCTGAGGGGCTGAACTTGAAGAAGGAGCAAGCTCATGAGCATGCTTGCGAGACTCTTCAAACACTTCATTGCCATGCTCAGCTCTGAAGGATCTGTTGACTAAATCCTCAAAGGTGGAAAATTCAAGGAGGTTGAGATCATGGCGAAGGATGGGGCTGAGTCCCTTACGGAACCTTGCCTGCTTTCTGGCATCGGTGGTGATCTCATCTTGGGCATAACGAGCAAGACGGTTGAACTCTCTCACATACTCATGCATGGACATCTCTCCTTGAGTCAGATTGCAGAACTCTTCCTTCTTGCGCTCCATCAACTCATCCAGAATGTGGAACCCTCGAAAGGCAACACAGAACACCTGCCAAGTCACTACGTGACCATCAGGCTGCATCGCAACATAGTTCTCCCACCATTCAGCAGCAGCACCTTCCAGAAAAGTATGCCGCGAATATCAATCGATCATCGGGAGCAACACGTGCCGTGTCAAGATTACGCTCGATGGAAGGGAGCAATTCATCAGCTTCAAGGGGCTCAGAAGAACATCGGAATACCGGTGGCTTGAGGAGGATGAAATCCTGAATGCTGACAACCACATTACGCTTACGAGCGGTATTCTGCTCGATGAGCTCCAGAAGACGTGTCTGATCACGTCGATTTTGCTCGGCTTCCATCATGATTTCCGCCGCAGAAGGCGGTGGTGGAGGTTCATCATCATTTCGATTCCGAACACGGTCTCGATTCCGAAGAACAGCACTACGAGTTCCACCCGACATCCTGTGTGATAAAAATCAACAATCAGAACATGTTTTACGATGGAAACAAAGATAAGAGGACATGATTTAGGCGGGAAAAATTTGTAATGCAACAACAATGACTACAAAAGGACCACGGGCTAACTCGGGTAGCATAACGGCTACACCGGGATGAAAAATGAGACAACCTTGGAGAGATTGGATAGAACTTCCCCAAGGAACTCAACAACACGAAGACTCTGGACAACCACAACAATCCTACAGCTATAAGAAGCAACCAACGAGATGTTCTAGTACGACATAGATTAGCCTAGTCCTATCATCCCATAGAAAAGATAAGGTGACCAAGAACTCAGATCGATGAGGGTAAGGAGAAAAAGAAGCCTTACGTTGTTCCCATATACCCAGAGTAACTATATAACTATAGAATGCTAGACTCGACTTCGACCAAGGGTTCAATAATCCTACAGACAGTCTTGCTCTGATACCAAGTCTGTCGGGACCCGGAATATGCATATGTAATTCCAGTCACGATGCAATCACATGGAGAGCCGAGAGTCGTACCCACTTGTCTAAGCACACAAGGCCAAGCACAGAACACTCTCGGAAAGCATCGAACGTGAGGGGCATCCCATCTAGGCCGGATGATCATCTGAGATGGGTCCTCATCGTCCGCTCACAAGTCTAAATGCTTATGGGTGGTGAATCCCATACTCATAGACAAGTCGCCTCAACCATGTTATCAACTGAATCCTAAATCTTACATAGACTTACTCCAGCCCGATCACTTAGTCGGGGTCTAGGGCGGGCTCAATCATACAACAAAGTGTGCATGTGACAGGGTCACGAGCAATCGCATCGCGATGCCCCAAGCTGCGCACATCTAAGGGCCACTTGGTGTATAAAAGACCGCCAGCCAGATCACAACTAAGGTCTCGAAAACCCATACTAAGACATGCATGTTATAAACATACACGCAACACACATGCCTAGTATGAACAGCAGGTATCATCACGTAACTCTACAAAGTGTATCTTTATTGACTTACAGATAGAGCATACAAAGATCACATGTCTGTGATCATCATTACATCATACAACGGAAGCAAATTAGGTCTGGGTACAGACAAGTTTAACAAATGGCTTAGAGAAGCCTTGTACAACAAACATGCCCTTCCACGAGGGACCAGTCTGCTGTCTGGAACTATACTATCTTAGTCAACGTCGATCTTCAGGAAGGTGACTCCATCGGGGTCTGGGTTTCCATCTAAAACATAGAATAAGCAAACGTGAGTACAAAGTCGTACTCAGCAAGACTTACATCAGAACTACACTACTCATGCTCAAGTTTCAAGGTAAAGGAGGTGGGGTTCAACATGCAGAAGTGCCAGCTTTGACTTGGCTAGTCCTGTACTACGAGTACCAGACTTGAGGTAAGAAGCGTACACGAGTCCACTACCAAGTCTCCAACCAATACACACTATGGATACTTCCTCGACTTCCCCACGAGGAAGCACACCATAGCACTCACGCTTATCTTGCAAGTTTTATAAGTATCCATTCAAGCTGTCTAATAATCAGGTACAGGTTCCAAGTAGTCCATGACCGCAGACGCGACTATTCGAATAGTTTTGTTAACCTTGCAAGGGTGTAAACTACACACACATGACCATCGGTTATCGCCTTTTGCTCGCCACCGTTCAAGAGGTGACAGCGAGGATGTTCACCACGACACTTCGCTCACAACCGGTCTATTCCCGGAGTCGACTATCTGAGTTGCCTCCGCTCGAGAGCCCGGCCGGATCAACGAAACGGACTCAAACAATGCGAGTGACCGAGACGCCACCTTTGGCAGATGGTTTTCCTGCCTCACAGGTGCACCCACATATCTAGATGATGCAACCATTCCTTCGTTATTTTTCTATGCACATGCCAAATGGAAAGCCCGAACTAATGTGACTCCTGGACGTCAACACGTATCAAGGTACTAGGCCGAGAGGGGTCAGTGAGCCCAATGTGTGGTTGTACTCTTTGTCTTGGATTACCATACAAGAACTCGGTGCTTAAGGCGGTGTTCAACGAGACAACCCACTGTGTACTCCTACACAGCCTCTCATCGTTCACCTTGTATTAGGGTGGATTCACCGACACGTTAACAACAGCAACACTGTGAACATTCCAACCCGACTTATAACCAAAGTAACCTCATTGTATCACTAAGAAGCAATAAGCAATAACAGTTGCAGGGGCCACATGCTCATCATTCAACTCCTATATCTGCTAGGATTGTGGTTTACTTAATACAGTGACAAAATGATAGGTCATGCATCGGAATGGGTTCAACTGTGCGAAAGAACGTGTCCCGTTGATCTCCTAAACATGCATAAGCGAGACTGAGAGGCAACTGGGATTTTATAGATATGATCAATGGGGTTTGCTTGCCTTGCTGACAATACACGGGTCTTAACGGTGGTCTTCTCCTTCGGGGGCGATCACCGTCTCGGAACGTCTGCCACCGGAACAATCATCAACAAAGGGGGCAGAAATAAAGTACAATGTTCAAGCACATGTTAATGTTGTGACAAGAGGTATAGGGTACTGGTTTATGGCACATTCCATTTAATTGAAGTGTATTGTAAAGAATTTGCAAATTCAAACTTCAAATTCAAATTCAAATTATGCCATATGCATGTTTGCTACTGTTCACCCATTTTAAAATGGTCAAACATAGAAACAAGTTGCATATTCAGAATCCTTGGATTTTTCTGATAATTTTTCATATACTATATTTTTAATTTGGAGTTAATATGAATTTTCTATGAATTATTGAAGTTTAATCTATTTTCTGGATTTTCTTTTAAATAGAAAAGGGAATTATGGCGTCATGCCTACGTCAGCATGACGTGTGGGCCTCCCTGACAGGGGGGTCCCACTGGTCAGTGGCTAGGGGTTATGATGAGGACATCCCTACTAATGTTACACCCATACCCTCACCAACTACACATACTGGACCAGTTACTAGAGCACGTGCACGTCAACTAAATTATGAGGTACTTTCGTTTCTTGCGAATCCTTCTATTGTTCATGAACATATGATGCTGCCTAAATTAGATACTTTTGTTTTGGTTATGAATGAAGGACCTAGCATGGACAAGAAGGATGGTCATTGGAGCGGGATCAAGAATGGAGAAGAAGGTGCGCGCGGGGGAAAGTACAGTGGAGCTTCCAGTGGGGATTTTCGCACGTTGAAGCCACCATAAGGCATGCATGAAGGCTTGGACGGAATACACGAGATGCCACTTCATTATTTTCGTCCAAGAGCAATTATAGGTGTTGCGTCACCTTAATATTGGGCTGGGCCCATGTAATTTCGAAATACCACATTATAGGCTGTTTTTAGAGTCCGTATGTGTGGGGAAACCGAGTTAGGGTTGTTTTCGGACCCCACCTCCAAGGGGTCACGAAAATCCCCTCTGTTCCCCCATATATACAGCCCTTAGGGCGTCGTTTAGACTTGGGTTTTAATTAGATATAAGTTAGCCATAGCCGCAACTTCGAGCTCTTCGTTTGTGTCATCCGACCAGGCCAAGACCTCATTGGAACCCCAACTTTCGTAATCATTCATCTTATATTCGCAATATCCAGATTGCAATTCTTAGTTCTTGCTTGTTCTTCGATTGCTTGCAGGAATTAGACCTTCGTGGTCAGGTTGATCGTGCATCCGCGGGATCAATAACCTCTCGGAGTTGGTTTAGCGATCGCTAAGGCGCAACGTCTTCGCACGTTCGTAGTCGGATCGTGAAAGTCGCCTCCACCATAATCGATCTCCACCATCTCATCGAAACATCGGGACACCTTCGCCTCTATCAAGTGGTATCAGATTTCCAGGTTGCTCGGTGAGATTTACCAGTTTTCGTAGTCTAGATTGGTTCTGTTCTTCATACCTACAGTCCACGAAAAACCAACAAAAAAAAATTAGGGTTAGATCATCACGTCCCAAAACAGTCCGAGCCTTTGTCCAGTTTTCTTTACAGTAGTTTGCATTGTTGAATTTGCGGTTGCATCGTTGTGTCGAGTTGCTGATCTTAGCGTCTAGTTACCTTAGAGTTTCGAGTTCTGATCACAGTTTTGTCACGCCGCCGCCGAACAGTAGTACACCACCACGTTCCGCCAATCCGAGTCCAGATACACCGCCACGTTCCGCCAAGCAGAGTCCATACACACCACCACAACCTACCGATCCGAGTCGAGTTCCATCACCCGTTCGGTTTGTGATATCTCCGTAGCCAGAATAGTTTTGAGTTGATTAGAGTCGGATTTCACCAATCTTTTGTCGTACGTAGAAGAGGGTGATTTCCAAAAAAAAAAAAAAAAAAAAAGAGAAAAAAAATTTCAGAGTGTGCTTCACAGTTGTTACGTGCCGCGCCGTGCTTTCGTTGGTGTTTTAGGCTCGCGTCTCTAGTACGGTCTAGCCTAGGATCAGCACAGTACCGACGTTGAGTGTTTATTCAGCTTTGCATCTCTGTTTTGATTACTGTTGAGTTTTTCCTACCATACTTGTCAGCCTTCCTACAGCTCCACATATATTCTACATCGTGCGTTTTGACACCGCCTGGCCATCGCTCTACCACATCTCTGAGAGTTTTGACCCGTTGGTTGTACATCACCACCTGCTGCTAGGTAAGAATCGGTAAGAACGTAAGAAAAGCTTGACGGATTTGTGCTTTCCACCACCCCACATCCATCCCATTAGTAGCAGTAGGATCATATTCCGGTGTGTTTTCTATTTCTGCTAACATGCCAGGATCACATGATGAAGTGGCGCGGGATGCACCCGATTGGGAGAACATGACAAACAAGGAGCTACATGATAAATTTGCACGTATGATGTCTCAACAGGTGCAGGACATCGAGACCAGATTTACAGAGGCGATTGATGGCGTGGAGAAGATGATCGACACCAAGCTCGACGCCAAGTTTACTGAGTTGATCGCACGCCTACCTTCAGCACAGCCACAGCCACCGCCACTACCACGTGCACGACGTATTCTGTTTCCGCGTGGACAAGCTGCTGGTATTGGTGCTCCTCCTGCTGCTGCAGTTGCTGCTACTGCTGCTGCTGCTGCTTCTAACGTCGGCCTGGACGACAACTACGAGGGTGATTACGAGGAGGAGGTGGAACAGGAAGCGGCCTATGAGCAGCCAGCTGGACGTCCACGTCCCAACATTCGCCACGGTCGACACCAACCACCCCCTCAGGTACGCGATGATGAACATGTGCCTAAACTTAAATTGAATCTTAAGCCGTTTGAGGGTAGATATATTCCTGATGCTTATCTTACTTGGGAGTTAGAAACTGAACAACGTTTTACATGTTTACAATATCCTGAGAATAGACGTGTTACTGCTGCTGTTTGTGAATTCACGGGCTTTGCATCTATTTGGTGGTCTGAACATTGTAGATTGCATGCTAATAATATTCCAACTACTTGGGCTGCTTTAAAAGATGCTATGCGTACTCGCTGGGTTCCCCCTTATTATCAACGTGAATTGTTACAAAAATTACAGCGTTTGAGACAAGGAAAAATTTCTGTAGAGGAATATTATCAAGAATTACAAACTGGATTGATTAGATGTGGCCTAGTAGAGGATAATGAAGCTATGCTTGCACGTTTTATGGGTGGCTTAAACAGGGAGATACAAACTATTCTAGAATACAAGGACTTTGCTACTATCACTCGTTTGTTTCATCTTGCTTGTAAAGCTGAACGTGAAGTGCAGGATCGACAGGCCGCTACGAGACCTAACTTTTCTGCAGGACGAAATACATCATGGACATCGCGTGGAGCTTCTACATCCACACGTCCTTCTGCGCCACCATCTACTTCAGCCGCTCATTCTTACAGGGAGCCACCAAAACAGCCAGCGCCACCATTCAAGGGTGCACAGAGTGGTCCAGCAGCGAGTTCTTCTTCATCCATGGCGTCCACAGGGCAAGCACGAGATCGTGATATTAAATGTCGCAGGTGCCAAGGTGGAGGTCACTTCGCAAAAGACTGTCCCTCCAAGCGTGTGATGACTATTACGGCGGATGGTGGGTATGAGTCAGCGAGTGACTATGATGAGGAGACTCTAGTTCTCATTGCTCATGAGGAACAGGGTGCCCATGATGATGCTCATGATATAGAGTATATGACTCCTGATGATGCAGATAAATATGCTAGTTTGGTTGCTCAACGTGTATTAAGTGTGCAGGTAACGAAGGCCGAGCAAAACCAGAGGCATAATTTGTTCCACACAAAGGGAGTGGTGAAAGAACGTTCGGTTCGCATCATCATTGACGGAGGGAGTTGCAACAACTTGGCTAGCATGGAGTTGGTGGAGAAGCTATCTCTCACCACAAGACCACACCCCCATCCGTACTATATTCAGTGGTTTAACAATAGTGGTAAGATTAAGGTAACGCGTTCTGTTCGTGTGCACTTTAGCATTGCTGCATATGCTGATTATGTTGATTGTGATGTGGTACCCATGCAAGCATGCTCTCTTTTACTTGGTAGACCATGGCAATTTGATAGGAATGTTGTACACCATGGTAGGACAAATCAGTTTACTCTAGTTCATCAGGATAAAAATATTGCTTTACTTCCTATGTCTCCTGAACAAATTGTGAAAGATGATCTTGCTAGAGCTAGTAAAGCAAAACAGGAGAAAAATAAGAGTGAGAATGAGATAGCAGCCAAAGAATTTGAGCAACAACATAAGACTAATAGCAAATCTTCTTCTGCTGTTTCTAATGAAATTAAATTGACTAGTCCAACTTTGCTTGCTACTAAGGTTGATATTTCAGATTTGGATGTTAGTCAATATGTGTGCTATGCTTTTGTGTGCAAAGAAGCTTTGTTTTCATTTGAGGAATTGCCTCCTTCTTTGCCTCCTGTTGTCACTGACCTTTTGCAGGAGTTTATTGACGTCTTTCCACAAGACGTACCACCGGGATTACCACCTATTCGAGGGATTGAGCATCAGATTGACTTAATTCCCGGTGCTTCGTTGCCCAACCGTGCGCCATACCGTACCAATCCGGAGGAGACGAAGGAGATTCAGCGTCAAGTACAAGAGCTACTCGACAAAGGTTACATACGTGAGTCCTTAGTCCTTGTGCTGTTCCTGTTATATTAGTGCCTAAAAAGGATGGAACATGGCGTATGTGTGTTGATTGTCGAGCCATTAATAATATTACTATTCGTTATCGTCATCCTATTCCTAGGTTAGATGATATGCTTGATGAATTAAGTGGCTCTACCATGTTTTCCAAAGTTGATTTGCGTAGTGGATACCATCAAATTCGCATGAAATTAGGAGATGAATGGAAAACGGCTTTTAAAACTAAGTTTGGATTATATGAGTGGTTAGTCATGCCTTTTGGGTTAATTAATGCACCTAGCACTTTCATGAGATTAATGAACGAGGTTTTACGTGCTTTCATTGGACGATTTGTGGTAGTCTATTTTGATGATATACTGATTTATAGCAAATCTTTGGAGGAACATTTGGATCATTTACGTGCTGTTTTTATTGCTCTACGTAATGCACGTTTATTTGGTAACCTTGGGAAGTGCACCTTTTGCACCGACCGAGTATCGTTTCTTGGCTATGTTGTTACTCCACAGGGTATTGAAGTTGATACAGCCAAGATCGAGGCGATTGAGAGTTGGCCGCAGCCCAAAACGGTCACACAAGTGCGAAGTTTTCTTGGCCTCGCTGGATTCTATAGGCGTTTTGTGAGAGATTTCAGCACCATTGCTGCCCCTCTCAATGAGCTTACACGCAAGGATGTGCCTTTTACTTGGGGTACTGCACAGGAAGAAGCTTTCACGGTATTGAAAGATAAGTTAACACATGCTCCTTTGCTCCAACTTCCTGATTTTAATAAGACTTTTGAGCTTGAATGCGATGCTAGTGGGATTGGTTTGGGAGGTGTGTTATTACAAGATGCTAAACCTGTTGCATACTTTTCTGAAAAATTGAGTGGGCCTAGTCTGAACTATTCTACTTATGATAAGGAATTATATGCTCTTGTTCGGACATTAGAAACTTGGCAACATTATTTATGGCCCAAAGAATTTGTTATACATTCTGATCATGAATCTTTGAAACACATAAGAAGTCAAGCAAAACTTAATCGTAGACATGCTAAGTGGGTTGAATTTATTGAGACTTTCCCTTATGTCATTAAACACAAGAAGGGGAAAGATAATATTATTGCTGATGCTTTGTCTCGTCGTTATACTATGCTTTCACAACTTGACTTCAAGATATTCGGTTTAGAGACAATCAAAGAACAATATGCAAATGATGCGGAATTTAAAGATGTATTGCAGAATTGTAGAGAGGGTAGAACATGGAACAAGTTTGTGCTTAATGATGGATTTGTGTTCCGTTCTAACAAGCTATGCATTCCAGCTAGCTCTATTCGTCTTTTGTTGTTGCAGGAGGCGCATGGAGGAGGATTAATGGGACATTTTGGCGTGAAAAAGACGGAGGACGTACTTGCTACACATTTCTTTTGGCCAAAGATGCGACGGGATGTTGAGCGTTTTGTTGCTCGCTGCACTACATGTCAAAAAGCTAAGTCACGACTCAATCCTCATGGTTTATACATGCCTTTACCTGTACCTAGTGTTCCGTGGGAGGACATATCCATGGACTTTGTTTTAGGCTTGCCTCGAACAAAGAAGGGGAGGGATAGCATATTTGTTGTCGTGGATAGATTTTCTAAGATGGCACATTTTATACCATGTCATAGAAGCGATGATGCTGCTAATGTTGCTGATTTATTCTTTGGAGAGATTATTCGTTTACATGGTGTGCCCAATACTATTGTCTCGGATCGTGATACTAAGTTTCTTAGCCATTTTTGGAGATGCTTATGGGCTAAGTTGGGAACTAAACTACTTTTTAGTACTACATGTCATCCCCAAACTGATGGACAAACTGAAGTGGTCAATAGGACTTTGTCTACTATGCTTAGGGCTGTTTTAAAAAGTAACTTGAAACTGTGGGAAGAATGTTTACCTCATATTGAATTTGCTTATAATCGTTCAGTGCATTCTACCACTAAAATGTGCCCTTTTGAGATTGTTTATGGTTTTCTACCTCGTGCACCTATTGATTTGCTGCCTCTTCCATCTTCGGAGAAGGTGAATTTTGATGCTAAGCAACGTGCTGAATTGATATTAAAAATGCATGAGTTAACTAAAGAAAACATTGAGCGCATGAATGCTAGATACAAGCTTGCTGGTGATAGGGGTCGAAAGCATGTTGTTTTTGAACCAGGAGATCTTGTTTGGTTACATCTACGAAAAGATAGGTTTCCTGATTTGCGCAAGTCTAAGTTAATGCCACGAGCTGATGGTCCCTTTAAGGTTTTACAGAAAATTAATGATAATGCATATAAACTTGAGCTACCTGCAGATTTTGGGGTTAGTCCCACATTTAACATTGCAGATTTGAAACCTTATTTGGGAGAAGATGATGAGCTTCCGTCGAGGACGACTTCAATTCAAGAAGGGGAGGATGATGAGGACATCCCTACTAATGTTACACCCATACCCTCACCAACTACACATACTGGACCAGTTACTAGAGCACGTGCACGTCAACTAAATTATGAGGTACTTTCGTTTCTTGCGAATCCTTCTGTTGTTCATGAACATATGATGCTGCCTAAATTAGATACTTTTGTTTTGGTTATGAATGAAGGACCTAGCATGGACAAGAAGGATGGTCATTGGAGCGGGATCAAGAATGGAGAAGAAGGTGCGCGCGGGGGAAAGTACAGTGGAGCTTCCAGTGGGGATTTTCGCACGTTGAAGCCACCATAAGGCATGCATGAAGGCTTGGACGGAATACACGAGATGCCACTTCATTATTTTCGTCCAAGAGCAATTATAGGTGTTGCGTCACCTTAATATTGGGCTGGGCCCATGTAATTTCGAAATACCACATTATAGGCTGTTTTTAGAGTCCGTATGTGTGGGGAAACCGAGTTAGGGTTGTTTTCGGACCCCACCTCCAAGGGGTCACGAAAATCCCCTTTGTTCCCCCATATATACAGCCCTTAGGGCGTCGTTTAGACTTGGGTTTTAATTAGATATAAGTTAGCCATAGCCGCAACTTCGAGCTCTTCGTTTGTGTCATCCGACCAGGCCAAGACCTCATTGGAACCCCAACTTTCGTAATCATTCATCTTATATTCGCAATATCCAGATTGCAATTCTTAGTTCTTGCTTGTTCTTCGATTGCTTGCAGGAATTAGACCTTCGTGGTCAGGTTGATCGTGCATCCGCGGGATCAATAACCTCTCGGAGTTGGTTTAGCGATCGCTAAGGCGCAATGTCTTCGCACGTTCGTAGTCGGATCGTGAAAGTCGCCTCCACCATAATCGATCTCCACCATCTCATCGAAACATCGGGACACCTTCGCCTCTATCAGGGTAGTTTAATTTTTGTTTAAATTTAAACTTGGTTTAATTAAGGTCTGGGCCCACTGTCAGTGGGGTTAGGGGGGTTATTAGTGATGGGTTTAGCCCTAATTGGCCGGGGTTGTCGTCGGTGAGCTCTAGGACGGCGGCGTCTCTCCGGAACTTCGCCGGAATGTGGTTTCGGGCATGGGGAGGGTAAAGGAGGGCACAGTCGTGTGTCTCGTCATCGTCCGCATCGCGTGGTGCCAGCAGAGGGTCACGGGGAGCTCCAGGGCCACGGCTACGACGACGGTGCGGCGGCCGGAGATGGAGCACGGCGGCGATGGAGATTTTGGGCACCAAATCGCGCGCTGAGAGAGGGGAAAGAAGCGTATGCTAACCCTGAACTTGCTGGTGAGGACGGCGTGGCTGGGGAAGGCGCGGTGGCGACGTATTCAACGGCGAGCTCCCGCGGCTCCGACGAAATGGCGACGACGATTGCGGTGGCTTCAGGTCGAGGAGGTTCCCGATCCGTTGCACGACGACATAGATGATGGCGGTGGATCTCCTGGACAAGGTTGTAGGGGCTCGGGTGCTCGTCGGCCGCGAGTATCCAGGGCGGCGCTCTACGGCGGCTTTCGGACAAAGGAAAAATCGTGCGAGAGAGAGCACGAGAGAGAGACAGAGGAGGGGTAATGGACACGGGGCTTCGAGGCGGTTTCCACGGTGAGGAGATAGGGCACGGGGAGCAGCTGCGTGGCCACGGCGGCCTCGACATGCCGGGCACGCAGCTGTGTGCTAGTGCCCGAGGGGGAAGACGACAACGACGCCATGGTGGGCCTGGGCTGGCTGGGCCGTGGTTCTTAAGTTGGGCCAAAATCCTCTCTATCCCTCTTTTCTTTATTTCTTCTTTCTTTTTCTTTTCTGTAATTCTGTTGTGCCTAGAAATAAATAGCTAGGCAATTTTGTAAAATGCCCAAACATTTTTATAAATCCTAGGTGACCAGTAGCAAGTCACTTGTAGAATTTGAGCATTTTTGAAATTCAAAATATTTGAATTTCAATTCAAATAGGGGTCATATTTAATTTCCAAGGCACATTTTGATTTTTAGAAAATTCCATGAGCTTGGGAATGAACCCAAACCACTTTTGCAATGATCGGCAACAATTCTAGGAGTTTTCCAAACATTCAAATGATTTTTGGAACAAGATTTTTATCTGGCCATTTATTTAAATTCTTCAGGGCTTTTCTTTTCCCCATTTTTTAATTTCCTTTTGAATTTTTCACATGATGGAACGGGGAACTCAAACCCTAGCACTTACCCTAGTTGGGGTTCTGACAGGGAGAAGAGGGGAAATACGCGCGGGGTGCACCTGAGCGCGCTGGAGAGGTCGGGGTCGCCGGGGGAGGTGAGACGGCAGCTCAATTCAAAAAATGGTGCATGGCGGCCGTGGGGAGGAGCTCATAGCGAGCGGCGTCTCCAGGGGCTTGCTCGCTCGATTCGCTGCGCAGCTCGATGAAGTGGTCTACGGCGGGGCTTCTGGACAGAGCAGCTCGCCGGGTTGGGCTTGCTGGCCACGTTGTGTATTACGGCACGCTCCGGCCGGCTTCAGGGCGGCGCTGGATTCGTGAGGAGGAAGAAGGGGGCGACCCGTGGATGGGAGGATGAGCTCGGGGGGGCGTCTGGTGCTGCGTGGGCGAGGAGAGGCCTCGAGGAGGTCTAGAAGGCGCGTGCAGCGGCGATGTGGCGTCGGCGTGCTCCTGGCCTCCACAGAGCATCTTCGGGACAAGGGGGTAGAGGACGACACGGTGTCGTGGGCAGGGCCGAGGCCAGGTAAGCCGGGGGGTTTAGTTGGGCCAGATGGCCAGGGGTCTCCTCTTTTCTTTTGCCTTAGAAATAAATAGCTAGGCAATTTTGTAAAATGCCCAAATAATTTTATAAACCCTAGGTGACCAGAGGCAAGCCACTTATATCTTTCGGGCATTTTTTAAATTCAATTAATTTGAATTTCAATTCAAATAGGGGTCAATTTTAATTTCCAGAGCAACTTTTGAATTTTAGAAAATTCCAAAGGCATGGGAATGAACCCAAACCACTTTTGAAATGATCACCATCATTTATAGGAATTTTCCAAATGTTCAAATGATTTTTGGAAAAAGATTTTTATCTGGCCATCTGATTTAATTTCTCAGGGCTTTTCTTTACCCCATTTGTGAATTTCCATTTGAATTTCTCATGATGCAAATGGTCAAGTAAGCCCTAGCACTTACCCTAGTTGGGGTTCTGACAACTCGCCCCCACTCAACAGAATCTTGTCCCGAGATTCAGAAGTCGTCGGGAGGAAGGTGGGGTACTCGGCACGGAGGCGGTCTTCCCTTTCCCAGGTTGCTTCTTTCTCGGAGTGATGTGACCATTGCACTTTGAGGAACTTGATTATCTTCTGACGACGGGTGAAACGCTCTGCTGAATCGAGAATACGAACAGGGTACTCTCGAGAAGAAAGGTCATCTTGGAGATCAAGCGTTTCATGGTGGACTTCGCGGATGGGGTCCTTGAAGCAACGCCTGATTTGTGACACATGGAATACATCGTGTACTCGGGAAAGGTGCGGAGGTAGTTCAAGTTACTAAGCAACTTCTCCACGTTTAGTGAGAATGCGGAAAGGTCTGATGTAACGTGGGGCCAACTTGCCTTTGATACTGAATCTTTGGGTTCCCTTCAGAGGAGTAACCCGAAGGTAAGCCTTCTCATCAAGATTGTAGCTTTCTTCTCTATGATGACGATCATAGTAGCTTTTCTGACGAGACTGAGCGGGTTTCAAACGATCACGAACAATGCGAACTTGCTCTTCTGCTTCCTTGATCATATCCGGTCCAAAGAGTTGTCTTTCACCGGTTTCTGACCAGTTTAGGGGTATTCGACATCGTCGTCCATAGAGGAGTTCAAAAGGAGCCATGTTCAGACTAGATTGGAAACTGTTGTTATAAGAAAATTCGGCAAATGGAAGAGACTTATCCCAATTCTTTCCGAATGAGATAACACAAGCTCTGAGCATGTCTTCGAGAATTTGGTTAACCCTTTCAACTTGACCGCTAGACTGATGATGGAAAGCTGTACTACAGGATAGATGAGTTCCCATAGCATTCTGAAAGCTTCCCCAGAATCTAGAGGTGAAAAGGCTACCACGATCAGAATTGATTTCCAAAGGAACACCATGAAGAGACACAATTCTAGAGACATACACGTCCGATAACTGACTAGCAGTTATAGACTCGCGAACTTTAAGGAAGTGAGCAACTTTTGAAAGTCTATCAACGACAACGAAGATGGCATCATTTCCTTTCTGGGTTTTTGGAAAGCCGGTGATGAAGTCCATACCAACTTTATCCCATTTCCACTCGGAAATAGGCAATGGTTGAAGAGTACCAGAAGGTCTTTGGTGTTCTGCCTTAATGCGACGACAAACATCACATTCGGCAACAAATCGAGCAATGTCTCTCTTCATCCTAGTCCACCAAAATCTCTGGCGTAGATCTCGGTACATTTTTGTGCTACCGGGATGAATCTAGAGGGGGGTGTCATGCGCTTCTTTAAGGATCAGCTGCCTTAGGTTCTTATTATTAGGTACTACCAAACCATTTTCAAAGAATATTGTTCCTTTACTATATGTGGAGAAACATTTAGCAACTCCGCTAGCAATGTTCTTCTTGACACGGCGAACACCTCGTGCATGCCATTGGGCAACTATGATTTGATCCTCAAGGGTTGGTTTCGCCACCAAGGTAGAAATAAATCCATGAGGAACAATCTCGAGATTAATCTTTCGATATTCCTCATGAAGAAGTGGTTGATACTGGTGTACCATGAGGTTGTTACAATACGACTTACGACTTAGTGCATCAGCCATGACATTGGCTTTGCCTGGGGTGAAAAAAATTCCTAAGTCATAATCTTTTATCATCTCTATCCAGCGTTTTTGCCTGAGATTAAGATCTGGCTAGGTGAATATGTATTTGAGGCTTTGGTGGTCGGAATAAATCTCACAACGATTACCAAGGAGGTAATGTCGCCATGTCTTCAGGGCATGAACTACGGCAGCGAGTTCAAGATCATGGGTAGGATAGTTCTCTTCATGTGGACGCAACTGGCGTGAAGCATAAGCTACCACATGTCGATCTTTCATAAGTATGCATCCTAACCATTGCCGTGAAGCTTCACAATAGATCTCGAAATCCCTTTTGGTGTCTGGAGGCGCAAGTACGGGTGCAGAAGTCAATCTTCTTTTTAGCTCTTGAAAGCTTTCCTTGCACTTGGGAGTCCATAGGAATTTCTTATCTTTCTTGAGGATTTCAGTTAGAGGCTTTGCAACTTTGGAGAAGTTCTCAACGAAGCGGCGGCAATAGCTTGCTAAGCCAAGAAAACTCCTAACCTGCTTAACCGATTCAGGTGGAGTCCAGTCAAGGACGACCTGAACTCTCTCGGGATATACAGCAATGCCTTTGGCAGAAATCACGTGGCCTAAGTAGGTCACTTCTGGTAGCCAAAATTCGCACTCAGAGAACTTGGCATAAAGGCGATGCTCTCGAAGTTCATCAATACCATCCTAAGATGTTCTGTGTGCTCTTCTTCGTTCTTAGAGTAGATGAGAATGTCATCAAGATAAACTACAACAAATTTATCTAGGTACTCCATGAAGATCGAATTCATCAAGCGCGAGAAAGTGGCGAGGGCATTGGTTAGACCGAAGGACATGACGGTGAACTCGTAAATACCATATCGAGTAGTGAAACCTTCTTGGGAACGTCCTCGTTTCGGATTTTGATTTGATGATAGCCTAATCTCAAATCCATCTTGGAGAAGACAGAGGATCCAGCAAGTTGATCATAAAGATCATTGATCCTGAGCAGTGAGTACTTGTTCTTTATCGTCGCTAGATTTAGCGGGCGATAGTCTACGCACATCCTTTATGTTCCATCTTTCTTCGTTATGAACAGAACGGGGCAACCCCATGGTGATGAGCTAGGGCGGATGAAGCCTTTTGCCAACGAAGCATCAAGTTGGGTTTTTAGCTCAGCTAACTCATGTGGGGCCATTCTATATGGGCGTCTGGAAATTGGGGTTGTGCCTGGTATAAGATCCACTATGAATTCTACACATCTGTCGGGTGACTAGATTTAAGGGGTTGGGTTACTGGATAGTTTTCCTAGAGGATGACCATGGCTTACTAGGGGTTACAACAGATATGTCAGAGTAGCAAAGTACCCCAACACGATGGTTAATGTGGCTCTTCTGGCTAGAAGACATCTAAAGTTGGAGGAAGAGCTGCAAATGAATCACTATAGGTTTCTAGAACAAAACCTACAACAAACTCTATGGTACTGTCGAGTATGCCACCTAGAAGTTCTTCTAAAATGACAACCGAAATAGAGAGAAGGATTTTGCAAATGCATCAGATTATGAAGAAACCTGGAATGACTCGGACAACATAACGGCTGAATTGCAAGAGAAATGCAAATCCTCACAACATAACAACATCACTTACATAGGAAGTCTAAAAATAGGAAGCACAACGACTCTAGAAAACCGAACACAACCTTCCTACGGCTACAAGGAAGCAAACAACGAGATGTTCTAGTAAGACATAGATGAGCCTAGTCCTATCTTCCCATAGAAAAGATGAGGTGACTCAGAACTCAGATCGATGAGGATAAGGAGAAAAGAAGCCTTACGTTGTTCCTTATACCCAAGTAACTATATAACTATAGAATGCTAGACTCGACATCGGCCAAGGCTTGATAGTCCTACAGACAGTCCTGCTCTGATACCCAGTCTATCGGGACCCGGAATATGCGTATGTAATTCCAGTCACAACTCAATCACATGGAGAGACGAGAGCTGTACCCACTTGTCTAAGCAGACAAGGCCAAGCACATAACACTCTCGGAAAGCATCGTACGTGAGGGGCATCCCATCCAGGCCAGCTGATCAACTGAGATGGGTCCTCATCGTCCGCTCACAAGTCTAAATGATTATGGCTGGTGAAATCCCATACTCATAAACAAGTCGCCTCAACCATGTTATCGATTGAATCATAACCCTTACATAAACAGACTCCAGCCCGATCACTTAGTCGGGGTCTAGGGCGGGCTCGATCATACACAAAAGTGTGCACGTGACAGAGTCACGAGCAATCGCATCGCGATGCCCCAAGCTGCGCACATATAAGGGCAACTTGGTGTATAAAAGACCGCTAGCCAGATCACAACTAAGGTCTAAAAAACCCATACTAAGACATGCATGTTATAATCATACACGCAACACACATGTTTAGTATGAACAACAGGTATCATCACATAACTCTACAAAGTACTTCTTTATTTACTTACACATAGAGTATACAAAGATCACATGTCTGTGATCAACATTACATCATACAACGGAAGAAAATTAGGTCTGAGTATAGACAAGTTTAACAAATGGCTTAGAGAAGCTTTGTTCAACAAACGAGGGACCAGACTGCTGTCTGGAACTGTACTAGCTTAGTCAACGTCGAGCTTCAGGAAGGTGACTTCATCGGGGGCTGGGTTCTCATCTAAAACATAGAATAAGCAAACGTGAGTACCATTCGTACTCAGCAAGGCTTACATCAGAACTATACTACTCATGCTCAAGTTTCAAGGTAAAGGGAGGTGGGGTTTCAACATGCAGAAGTGCCAGCTTTGACTTGGCTAGTCTTGTACTACGAGTACCAGACTTGAGGTAAAAAGCGTACACGAGTCCACTACCAAGTCTCCAACCAATACACCACTATGGATACTTCCTCGACTTCCCCACGAGGAAGCACGCCATAGCACTCACGCTTATCTTCCGAGTTTTAGAGTATCCATTCGAGTTTTCTAATAATCAGGTACAGGTTCCAAGTAGTCCATGACCGCGGACGCGGCTATTTGAATAGTTTTGTTAACCTTGCAAGGGTGTAAGCTACACACACATGACCATCGGTTACCGCCTTTTGCTCTCCACCATTCAAGAGGTGACAGCGAGGATGTTCACCATGACACTTCGCTCACAACCGGTCTATTCTAGGAGTCAACTATCTGAGTTTTTCACCGCTCGAGAGTCCGACCGGATCAACGATACGGACTCAGACAATGTAGGCAACCGAGTCGCCACCTCTGACATATGGTTTCACTGCCTCACAGATCCACCCACATATCTAAGATGATGCAACACTTCACTCACTCTTTTTCTATGCATATGCCAAATGGAAGGCCCAAACTAATGTGACTCCTGGACGTCAACACGGATCAAGGTACTAGGCCGAGAGGGGTCAGTGAGCCCAATGTATGGTTGTAGTCTTCATCTTGGATTACCATACAAGAACTCGGTGCTTAAGGCGGTGTTCAACGAAACAAACCACTGTGTACTCCTACACAACCTCTCATCATTCACCTTTGGTTAGGGTGGATTCACCAACACGTTAACAACAACAACACTGTGAATATTCCATCCCGACTCACAATCAAAGTGACCTCATTGTATCACTATGCAGCAATAAGCAGTAACAGTTGCAGGGCCACATGCTCAACATTCAACTCCTATATCTGCTAGGATTGTGGTTTGCTTAATACGGTGACAAAATGATAGGTCATGCATCGGAATGGGTTCAACTATGCGGTAGAACGTAACATAGTGATCTACTAAACATGCATAAGCGATACTGAGAGGGAATTCGGTTTTTATAGACATGATCAATGGGTTTTGCTTGCCTTGCTGACGATACACGGGGTTTACCGAACTTGTCATGTGTAAGATATGCCTCTGATGTTCAAGTGAAGTGTGGTGTATTGCAAAGGTTCAAGTTGGAATAGCATTTGAATTAAATTTGAATTAATTCCAATTAAACCAAATAGCAAAAGTTACTGGTCCCAATTTAAGGTCAACTCAAACATGGTTGAAAGTTGGATATTTGGATAGAACATTTTCTGCTGATCATTTTTCATATATTATATGTTAAATTTGGAGTGCATATGAATTTTCTATGAATTTTAGAAGTTTAAACAATTTTCTGCCAATTTATGAATTCTTTTTATTCTAAATTTATTTATGGCGTCAACATGACGCAGAGGTGATATCACAGGGGCTCTGGCCAGTGGGCCAGCCCTGTCAGCCTCACAGGGGTTAATCCCCTCTTTGTTAACTTAACAAAGGGGTTAGGGGTGGCCTGGGGCCCACTGTCAGCGAGGGGAAGGGGTGATTAGGCTGGGCCATTAGGGCACTAATGGAGGACGTCGCCGGAGTCCTCTGTAGCTCGCCGGAATTAGTTTTAGGACACGGGGTGGGGCATGGGTGGCACTGGGCCGTAGCCCGTGCCCGTGCGCATCCATTCAAGCCACTAGAGGGTCAAGGGGAGGCGCTGGAGCTCGGCCACGACGGCAATGGCGGCGGCCGGCGGCTGGTGACAAAGAAGTTGGGCACGAGACCACGGGAGAGAGCGGAGAAGAAGGGAAATACGCGCGGGGTGCACCTGAGCGCGCTGGAGAGGTCGGGGTCGCCGGGGGAGGTGAGACGGCAGCTCAATTCCAAAAATGGTGCACGACGGCCGTGGGGAGGAGCTCGTTGCGGGCGGCGTCTCATGGGGCTTGCTCGGTAGATTCGCTGCGCAGCTCGATGAAGTGGTGTACGGCGGGGCTTTTGGAGAGAGCAACTCGCCGGGTTGGGCTTGCTGGCCACGCTGTGTGCTACGGCGCGCTCCGGACGGCTTCGGGGCGGCGCTGGATTCGTGTGGAGGAAGAAGGGGGGTGACCCGTGGATGGGAGGATGAGCTCCGGGGGCCGTCTGGTGCTACGTGGTGCGAGGAGAGGCCTCGAGGAGGTCTAGAAGGCGCGTGCAGCGGCGACGTGACGTCGGCGTGCTCCTGGCCGCAACGGAGCAGCTTCGGGGCGAGGGGGTAGAAGACGACACGGGGTCGTGGGCTGGGCCGAGGCCAGGTGGGCCGGGGGGGGTTTAGTTGGGCCAGATGGCTAGGGGTCTCCTCTTTTCTTTTTCTTCTTCTTTTCTTTTTCTGTTATTTTGTTTTGCCTTAGAAATAAATAGCTAGGCAATTTAGTAAAATGCCCAAATAATTTTATAAACCCTATGTGACCAGAAGCAAGCCACTTATATCTTTTGGGCATTTTTGAAATTCAATTAATTTGAATTTCAATTAAAATAGGGGTCAATCTTAATTTCCAGATCATCTTTTGAATTTTAGAAAATTCCATAGGCATGGAAATGAACCCAAACCACTTTCGATATGATCACCATCATTTATAGGAATTTTCCAAGTGTTCAAATGATTTTTTGAAAAACATTTTTATCTGGTCATTGGATTTAATTTGTCAGGGCTTTTCTTTACCCCCATTTTTGAATTTCCATTTGAATTTTTCATGATGCAAAGGGTCAAGCAAGCCCTTGCACTTACCCTAGTTGGGGTTCTGACAATAGGGAAAATAGTAGGGTAGCCATATGGTGGAGTTTATCATACATGGGTACCTAACTAATCATCTTTATTAAGTTGGCAAATTTTAGTGTTGAGCAAATTTTATTTCCACAAGTAGCATTGAGTTAATCATGTCCAACCCTATCCCTATCAACTTCAACATTAACATCATCACCCTGAACCATAATCTCAGTACTTAGAATTTCTCATCTATTCCCCACAAAGTGTGGCCTCACTAGTTGTCCATGATCGTGGACTCCGGCTACTCGAATTGTTTTCACTCTGCAGACGTTGTACACTTTACCCACACGACACAATCTCGTCTTGTTGCCACGAGTGGCCGCTGACGTAGTACACACTTTGGTATACCGGAAGGGGGATTTTGACAAGTTCATCCATTAGATCACTCTTATTGTGTCATGCCCACTAGGTTTCACCGCGGAAGGAACCTCAGTTCACAGTCCGAACCCCCCTTTTGTGCCGAGGATACCCCTCTCAAGGTGACTATCCCTTCTGCGGTACGGCAATGACCAAAATAAGAGTGAACTAACAAAATAACCAAGCCAGTGCCCTTATAGCATGTGGTTGTACTGTAGGGCTAGGTTTTGGCGCTACTTATAGAGAGTCCTTTAATACTTTGAATATTTTCAACGATGTTTCCAACAATAATCCAAATCTTGGCCATCACATCTTCTTAGTTGTATGCCATCACATTAGGCTAATTGATGGTCTCCATAGAGCATCGAAATCATCGGGGTTCTGTTTTCATTTTCCCAAATAGGTAGGTATAAAGGTATGTGGTGGTTGTCCTAATACAACTACCATGATCCCATCCCAAATGATGTAATATTAGATGATACAATATCATGATACAAAAGAAAGTAGAAAATGTAGGACATGGGTTTGAGTTTTGAAGATGTCTTGCCTACGTCGACGGTGTCTCCTGGTACGGCTTCTTCGTCTTGGGAGGAGTCTTCACCTTTAACGTCAAGCGCTTTCTCTACGCGTTGCAAAAAAGGTAAAGACACATTACAATCATACAAAGCATACAAGCAATAATACTTAAACATACCCAAGTCCCAAAGCATTACAACAACATCACAACAAGAGCATCAAAAAGGTTGTAACCATTTTAATAGGGTTTAGTTTAACATGGTGTTTATTACATAAGGTAGCACATCAATTATATCTCAAGTTGCTAGTCATGTATTAATTCTTTTATTAGCTTTAGTTTAATATGGGGTTAAGCAAGCATTTAACAAAGATAGTAGCAACTTTTATTCCCAAGGAATTTAGTATAAGTTTCAACATTAAAAAATTGATTAAATTAAAGACAGAATATTTTAGTTAATAACATGCAAAGAAATCAATAATATTAAATATTATTTAACAAGAAAGAAAAGGTTATAGTTCCTTCTTTTATTGTAACCATATACTTATATATATACATTAATTATTATTATTGTACACAAAAAATGGGTCCGGTCCAGAAATATAACTATTAAATTTTTAATAAATTAACATCATAAACAAAGAATTTATTAGAATTTTTCTAAGTAGCAATTTGATAAGATTTACTAATAAATAACGACAATTTTATTTAAGCAACACAAAATTCTAACAACGCGGAACAATAAAACACAATTTTGCAAGAGTACAAATTTTGTTTCATATTTTTCCGAATTATAATTATTTTTCTAAAAGTATTTATGTTCTGCAGTTTTAACAAAAAAAGAAGAATGGAAGAGCCGAGCCAGGGCTAAACTGCGCCCCCAGGGAGTTTCTTCAAATGGGCCAAGCCCGAGCGCTGTGGTATTGTTCCATTTTACTTTTTTTCTTTTTTTAAGGGGAAGGGGTATGGGGAAGCTTGGCCCGTTAGATCTCTCGGGATCGGACGGCCAGGGCTCATCTTCCCCAACGAGCGTGAATAGCTCGGGCCTCTATAGGACATGACCAACAGGAGGCTAGGGCGGCTCACCAGAGGCCTTGCTGGCGGTGAGGAGCACCGACGACTGGCAGTGGACGTAGAGGGGACCCACGGGGCTTCATTTTTGCGGTCGGAGAGGCGAATGGGGCCGGTGACCCCGAGATACAGTGGGCGCCTTCTCGGGGTAGAGGGCGTCCTTGGTGGGGACAACGTCTTGGGTGGCGAGGTCAGGACCACCGGAGTCGCGCCGGCGTCGAGCAAAGGGGGAGGGCGGCTGGCCGGCCTTCCCCTCCTCCTTCCTCCTCCCGTTCTCCTCCTTCTTCCTCCTATCTTCTTTCCTTGTCCTTCTCACTCCTCCTCTCGGTTCCTTCTCTTTTTCTTCTACTCGGGCTAGGGATAGCAAGGCAATGGGGTGGCGAGGTGGCTAGCTAGTGGAGAGGGGCGGGCTGCGCTGGTGGAGTGGGGTGTGAGGGGGCTGGGGTAGCCCTTTTATAGCGGCCGGAGGGAGGAGCTCGGCTAGGATGGCCATCCCGCGACGAACACGTCCGGCGTTGTGGCTGGGCGAGAGGAGCGGCGGGGTGACATCATCGTGCTGGCGTCAGCATGGGCCCGCGTGCTAACGGCAGTGCTGACATAGGGGAGCTGGTGAGGGGCTACCATGCGGGATGGGCTAGTCAGGGGCGAGGTTTAGAGGGAGAGATGGGTTTAGCCCAAGCTGAGGTTTTTGTCTGTTTTTTTATCGATTCATTAGATTTGCGATCATTTCTTTCCTGGTTTGATTTTAATTTGAATAAATGTTCAAACTTAAACCTCCTAAAATACTTTATAAAATTCTAGGAGCATCATCCTAATTTATTTAAAAGTTTTATGGAATTTTTAATGAGGTTAATAATATAATCACTATTGTATTTATAGCATTTAATAAATTACCACTTTTTAAATATTTTAATTAAATAACTTCTGCTATAGGGGTATTTTTAATTATTGAAATCATGAATATTTATGTAATCAAATCTATATTTGGCCAAAAGTTTATTGGTACTAATTATAATAGGTGACTAGATGTGGTTATTTGAATATTAGTTGTGTGAGTTTATACTTCTTTCTAGGTTGATTCTTTACCATAATAAGGCAACAACATGCTGCAAAACATTAGCAAGTATGGATTTAGAAGGCATAACAAGATCCCAAACAGGCCTAGCAAACATGGCATGGCAAATCTACTACTATCACATCACAACATAGCAAAGTTTTTTTTTACCCTAATATTTCGCATTTTAATACAAGGACTACAAAAGTTGGAATGTGACAGACCTTCCCCCCTTAAAAAGAATCTCGTCCCCGAGATCCACAAGCTAGTGAAGAGATGCGGGAATTCACGCTTGAGGTAGTCCTCCCGTTCCTAGGTGGCTTCTTCCTCAGAGTGATTTGTCCAATGGACCTTGTGGAACTTGATCACACGCTTATGGGTGACTCGGGTGGCTTCTTCTAGGATTCGAAGCGGTGTCTCTCAGTATGTGATACGTCCAAAACGTATCTATAATTTCTTCTTGCTCCATGCATGTTTTGGGTGATATTGCTAGGCTTTTGATACACTTTCATACAATTTTGATCATATTTAGACTAACCTATTAACTCAGTGCACCCCAGAGCAAGTTTTTGTTTTCTGCTATTTTTGTATTTCAGGTTTTCCCATTACTTAAAGTGCCAAAAAAATTCCGAGAAAAATATATAAAAATCAGCGTTCTAGAAGGGTCCTCCAGCCGAAGGATGAAGTCCTAGGGTGGCCCACAACCCCCAGGCGCCTTCCTGGCGCGGCCAGGGGGGCGTGTCGGGTGGCCGCCTCGGCGACTGGACCTCTCCTGGTGGCCCCCCTTGGCTCTTATATATACTCTCGTCGCGAAAACCCTGATTCGAGAAACCTTTTCTCCAGAAGCGATTCCAATCTCCGCCGCCATCGCCAACAAGCTTTGGGGGACCAGAATTCCTGTGCCGGCACCCTGCCGGGACGGGGAAGTGCCCCCGTATTCAACTCCATCAACGTTTCTTCCTCCCTCCATGAAGCGGGAGTAGTTCCTCCTCGGGTCTGAGGTTTCTACCAGTAGCGATGTGGTCAATTCTCTCTCCCATGATGTGATCTTTATTGAGATCATAGGCTATGTTAATCTAGGGTGATCCCATGATGTTTCCCCTTCTTCTATGTATTGGATTGATGTACTCACTTGATCTTATCTAGTATAATCTCCGAGACCAAGGTGACAACGGTCTATTGGACATGGATTAGAAGAATATTTTCATGAGTGATTTCCTCTTTAGTGAATTGATTGAATATTGAGAGTCTCTTGTTGCTTGTCTTTGACTATCCTTGAGATATGTTGTGGTGATCGTGGTACTCTCTTTGGATGGCCGTAGTGACATTGGGAAATCCGTAGATGAGAAATACGAACTCTAAGGTGTGCTTATGCAGCCCTACAAAACTCTCGTCCTCTCTTGACCACAAAGGAATGACCTCTTTGTTGGGAAACGTAGTAGAAAACAAAAAAATTCGGCCTACGAATCAAGAACCCAAGATCATCCAACAAGATTGCATACAAGGTTTTAGGTCATGGCTCACCAACCGATGTAGCGGAAGTAGAGTTGGTGTAGCTCGTTGAAGTAGATCTCGCGGATCGTCCCACAAACAGTCCCTCGATCAAGATCACCGAGGAAGAAGAAGCACCTCGATCCGTCCCACGCACAAGTCCCTCGAGCAAGTCCCTCGAACAAGATCTCCGAGGAAGAAGAAGCTCCTCGGAGAAGGACCAAAGATATGATCCCTCTATTAGTATCCACACGTTCCGTAGCAGAAATCCAGCAGCGCTCCACCGTCCAGAGATGAACGCCACCGAGAAAACTAGAGGAAGAAAACCCTAACGGATTCCGATGTAGAACAGCGTCTAAACCGGGGTCTAATTGTGGAGCAACGGGGTTTAGAGGGAGGGAGGGTGGCGCATAGGCCTTGGGGATCAAGTGTGTTACGCCCCCACCCCCTCCCCTCATTATATAGGTGGCCAGGAGGGCCCTTGGCCGAAATAAGGGGTGGTGGAGTCCCCCTGGGACACCTCCTCCCAAAGGGAGACCTTCCCACCGAGGAGTCTGAGTCCAAGGAGGACTCCTCCCACATGTGGCGCCCCCACCACCCAAATTTCGGCCAGCCCCCTTGGGGTGCCTTGCCCCCCAAGGCTAAGGGTGGTGGGGCGCATATGGTACTGTTCGGAACCTTGTGGAACCTTCCGGAAGCTTCCAGAACCTTCCATGACCTTCCAAGACCCGTCGGGGCCATTCTCGGCCAATCCGGGACCTTCCGGGATGGTTTCGGGACATTCAGGAACCTTCTGGAACACTTCCAAGACCTTCCGGGACCGTTTTTGGACGTTCCGGAACTATCTGGATAGGTTTTGGGACGATCCGGGTTACCGTCTTGCCTGCCCGATGCCCTGTGTCGGTTCGTCGGTCGTTTTCGGGACGTCCACCGATTAACCGGAAACTATTCTGGTTGATCCAGGACTTCCCCAGTACCATTCTCATATGTTCCAGAACCACCTGGGATTATTCCAGAGTGATCCGGACATATCTTAAAATACCCAGAACTTCTTCTGGTGCCCTTATGAACAATTCCATAAATACCGGGAACTACTTCTGGTGCCCGTATGAACTATTCCGTTTTTCTTCCACTAAACCTTCTACCATTCCAGTATTCTAACAGAGTACTACTCGTTAAGTGTGTGACCCAATAGGTTCGGTATAATGTGGATATGACTCAGAACATCTTCCGGACATAGGTCAACAGCCTTTTGTCAATAGCCAATAATCAACAGCGGAGCCATGGACACCCATGTTGACTCCCGCACATACACAAAGAAACTTCGAGTGAACCATTATGTTTATTCATGTACCATTCCCTTTGATTCGTGATATGTGACAAAGTTAGAGGAGAGATGTTTGGCACCCATGTGTAACAACTTTTTGAACACAAGCCACTCGTTATCCTCTTTGCTCGTTTGTCTCTGTTTCTCGTTATTGTATTCCGGTATCCCCGTGATTAAATCACAATGCGTCTGGCCAGACTAGAATGGATACTGTCATACCGAGTGGGACCAAAGTCAATATCTCTTCATCGTGAAGGAGAAAATCCCATTCTTGAACTATCACAGTCACTAGCCACACCATCTGGCATACCCATAACTTATTTTACTACTTCCCATTTACGGGAGGATTCATCTTAGAACCAAAGCATGTCTTCGTGTGTGAAACAACTCGATACTCTCATGGTCTAAGGAATTACGTATATGATAACATTTCATGATATGACTTATAACGTAGTTACGATGTGATCTCTAAGTATATCATTCAATACTGGGGTCGGTTCAACATCATTGTTCTGCTAACAATATGTTCCCATTGCTACTGACATCCTTGTTACAAGAACAATGTCCATGATTAAGAAAACGTAATCATCAGTTAGCACATGAGCTAGTCTTAGAGGCTAAACTAGGAACTCTTGGTGTTTACATTTCCACACATGCAAGTGAGTTTTCTTCTGAATCTCATAGTCAAGGTCATTGCAATTATAGCACAGAAATATAAACATTAATTACAAACATGGAAATATATATAATAACATTTTATTATTGCCTCTAGGGCATATTTCCAACAGTCTCCCACTTGCACTAGAGTCAATAATATTATCAGTGCTTGAGCACTTTACACCTATGGAATACCGGTGTAATACATGCTTCATTTGTGGTATAGACTTCATCATCGGATCTGACGTTTCAGGCCCGTTTATATCTTGCATATCTTCGTGTTTTCACGCTATCATAAAATTCACTAATTTTATCAGTATAGCTTTGTATATGTTTGAATCATTTGGCAGGACCTTGGTTCCTTAGAAGAAGTCATGAAATCATTCATCAATGTTCCATGAGCTTCAAGCATCTAGGAAACCATACCGTGTTCATAAATGAATTTATGATTCAAAATACCCTCCTTGTTACTTCTTTAAGCAACAATATACTTAGCCTCTGTTATAGAATTCGCCACAGTATCGAACTTGACATAGTTCCCCATACTGTGCCACCCTTACGTGTCAAACACATAATCCCAATTAAAATCGAAAATCGATCGGAGTAAGTATGAAGACTGAATTGGTGTAACTGGTTACATCAAAATCCAGCTGGTGTATCTTATTACAACGAGCTCTTCATTATCTCCATTTTCCGAGAAACATATCTTATCTATCATAAGTTTAACTTTTCACTGTTTGTCTAATGATCAACATTTTGATCACTTTGGTATCTTGCTCACAACCTTTTGGAGCACTGGACATATCTGGTTGTTTTACATATTACGGTGTACAAGATTAATCCAAACACACAGGTGAGTGGAATTCCATTCACGTGTTTTTGCCTATCTGTGTTCATCAACACCGATTTCTGCAAACAACTTTTCACCACGACTTCGACAAGAACATGTTTCTTGGCGTTTCATACTAAACTACTTTAGTATCATGTCAATATGTAGTGTTGGCTTTAGCATGATCAGGCACTTACTATCTTCATAGATCACTGTGCTCAATACTAATGCTATATTAGCCCAAGTTCTTCAACTGAAAACTATTTCCAATGAAGTCCTTATTCGTGTCGAGAAATTTATATCATTTCCAATCAACAATATGTCATCTACATAAGGTTTTAGAAATATCATTCAGCTCCCACTTACTTTCTTGAACATTCAAGCATCGTTTTTTATTCCCGATGAAAACAAACTCTTTTGGCAATTTCATCATAACGAAAATTCCAACTCCATTGTGCTAGCTTCAGTCCATCACTGGATATCCAAGGCTTGCATCTATTTTAGCATCCTTTGAATCGACCAAACATTCTGGTCGTATCACATATACGTCCTTTTGTTATATTTCCGTGTAGGAACTTTGTTTTGACGTTCATTCTACCATATCCTGTAAATGAGATATGTAGTAATTGCTAATATAAAGCATCTCTACGGTCGAAACTATTTCGCCGTAGTCAACCTTTGAACTTGCTAGAAAACAATTTTCCAACGAGTTGAGCTTTATGGATAAAACAATTTCATCCTAATCAATTATAGATCCATATATATATTCTTCAGACTTTGAGTCTTTCGGAGGGTCTACCAAGTTCAAAACTTGACTTACTTCCATGGATACTATCTCGGATTATTTGGCATTTAGCCAAATCTCGGAGTCAGGGCCCATCAACGCTTCTTTGTATATCACAGGTTTATTATTGTTGAACAACAATATCTCGTTTTACATATCATGAATGTTTGTACGAGTTATGTCTAACCTGTGTGGTTCAGCCGCGCACTTTTCTGAAGATTCAACAATCTTTGACAAGTTGCACTGTGCTCCCACTCACTCTTTTGTAGGAAACTATTTTTCTTTAAAACACAACGTTCTTAACAAAAAACAGTTTTGCTCTTGTGTAGTGATAGAGGAATACCAAAACTTTTGGCATAACCTTAACAAAGTAGCACTTATCTGATTTGGGGTTTTGAGTATGTCAAACATATGCCTCATATACCCAAATTTTAAGAAAAGACAACATGGTTTTAACAGTTCATACCACATCTAATATGGTGTCATTTCAACAGATTTGATGGTGCTCTTTTCGGTGTAAAAGCCGTAGTCACTAACGCATAACTTTAATAAGTATAATGGAAAATTGATAAACGTCATATTTGATCTTACCATGTCATACATGGCTTGATTACGTCTCTCGAACACTTTACTCATAGTGGTGTACCGGGAGGCGCAAGTTATGACACTTCTTCACAACGTATCAAACGTTCGCTAAACTTGAAACTCAATTTTTTTTTCTACAATCTAATTTGCAGAAGCATTACTTTCTTGTTACAATGAATTTATATTTCACTCTAAAATTCCTTTAACATTTCAAAGATTTCAGACGTATGTCTCCATTGAGCAGATATCCACATATCAACTTCAATCTCGTGAGTGAAGATTGAAAATCCACTGCACACAACTACACTTATTGGACTACACACATCATCATGTATGATTTTCAATAATTTAGTTGCCCGTTAATGCATGGCTTATCAACGGTGTTTTTAGTCACATTACTTTTAGACAATGTATGCAAGCGTCAAGTGATTCATAATCATATGACTCAAAAGTCCATCACTTATGGAAATTATTCATGCATGTTATGTCACTTGTGACAAACTGCAGTGCCACACACTTGTGGTATTTCTGTTAGTCTTGCGACGTTTAGCGTCATTGTTATGGATGTTTAGCATTATTATCAAGATTCATAACATACAACCTATTCACAATAGAAGTATGGCCTTTATGTTATTCATAGCTTTGGACAACTCTCTTGCAATAAACATGATTCAAAAAATGATGTTTTGCAACAAGGCTAAAGTGTAGTAACAATTTACTCAACTCTAAAATGAATTATGAAGATAATCATAGAGTCAACACATAGTATAGTAAACCTTTTACCGTGTTCTCGTGTGTGTCAAAACTCATCATTTAGCTAGTCATAAAGGCCATAGTATTTCTTGCATCGACTTGCAACGATATGCAATTGAAGTGATATTCTAGTGATCAACAGTTTAATCACAATATACAAGAATTAAGATTAACCGCTTAATCATGACTCCAAAGAATTACATCTTTTGACCAGCAATGAATTCATCGATAACTTCGTATGATTTTCATTTCTGAGCTGGATATTCCATTCTTCTTTCTCTTTACCTTTATACGTATCATAGTTGTATTTCCAATGTCACTCCTACTCACAGAAGCTCACATATGATCAAGGGTGGCGCATGGCATGGACTTTCCGGCGTGTGGGTCTTACTAACATCCTTTGGACTTCCTTTCCCTTAATTCTCATCATCATATGATCGGTGTTCTTTTGGATCCCACACTTATCAGTTTTGTTTAGAGCACAGTGAACATTTTCGCTAATGCTTACAATCATACATTGTACTAGATATCTTATATCCAAAATTAATTGTCTTACTACTGAAAATATCTTTTCAGTTCCATGAATGTCAATTAACTATCCCAAACGTTTCGAAGTTCGGGTTTCATGGTGATTACGACAATACACTTAGCTGTGGTGGAATTCCTAGCATTTTGGATTGATGGACGTAAGACACATCATCCATAGCATCAGCGGGAGAGCATCAAAATTTGCGATAGGACATGGTCCTTCTCGGCACTATTGAGGATAGTCCTCACAATACGGTACCAATCGTAAAGTTTTTACCAGATAATACAGTTAATCAAAATCAATTGGGAAGGTGGTAACGCGAGCCATTATTCTACAACGATAATGCAAATACTTAGACTTTGTTCATAATTAAGTTGCACTTGTGATTAATCAATTTAATTACTTAGTGCGCTCCCACTCAGATCAATATCTCTTGTAATTGATGCTGGAGTGATTCAAGATCCGACCCAATCGTCCGCCATTGATGTGACATCACTGATGACTTAGACTGGATCGGTAGGCCAACTTGCCAATCACGCCAAAGGTGATTCTTGTTCATCTTTCGATGGGCGTGTTCCGGTAGCAAACTTTTATCCAAACAGTCAAGACAACCAAGTGTAATTGCAGTGTGTTCTTAACACACCCGCCTTTTATGCGTCACACCGTGTGCACCCATGTGACATGACCTGCTCCGATGTGAAACATAGTATAGACGGTGCTACAGTTGGAAGAACACTATCAACTTGATATTGTTTTGCGAGAGATCACCCTAATAAAATACGACTACCGCACATCAAAAAAGGGTGCAACAAAGGGATAAACATCACAGGCAGTTCATAGAATTATGTGATATAGTATAGCCCTTTGCTTCGTGAAGTCTTCGTTGTCTTCACGTCGTCGTGGTAGAAGTCACCGTCTCCACCAACTTTCTCCTTGGCGCCAGGACCAACACCACGGCTTCCGGCATGTGTGTCGGGGTCCACTTCCACATCGTAGATCATCACCTTGCATCTATCTATTGCTTTTCCTTGAGCTGATAAACAGTTCTGGCACGCAGGCCATAATTAAGTGACAATCATATGACTCCAGTCATCATGCCGTACCATGACACGCAGGTCGCGAATAAATATTACATAACATATAGCATCTCATACAAACACATTGCAAATCTTGAAGGCTAAACCACATCACATGCACATTCTGCAAAAACGAGTTAGATCGCTATCTACACGGGTTGTTGCAAATTTTATCGTGGTTGATTAGCAGGTTACATGCAAACGCTGTTCCCTAAACAAACCAAACACGATACTTCAATGTTGCTAGTTTAACGTTCGGGGTGCGTGTAGCAACTAATGCAACAAGCCAAACTTCGTTCAACGCGTGACCCCCGTGTGGATTTGAGTTCATAAAATCCACAAGCCCCTCCATGTTAAATCTTCTATTGCGAGATTAAGATGAGATCCAAGGAGTTTGATGTAGATCATGATCAAGGCAACCAGCATACTAAAAGCAGCATAGAGGGATCGATGGAAAACTCAATCCTTGTAGAAAAACCTCAACTTGCCATCAAGCATAGAAAAAATCACATGATAGGGAAGCAACAAGAAAATCAATGCCTCATATCACACATATGATCTAGACCTAAACATGCATCTAATCAAGGATCGCTCATGATACCACTGTTGGGAAACGTAGTAGAAAACAAAAATTTCGGCCTACGAATCAAGAACCCAAGATCATCCAAGAAGATACAAGGTTTTAGGTCATGGCTAACCAACCGATGTAGCGGAAGTAGAGTTGGTGTAGATCGTTGAAGTAGATCTCGCGGATCGTCCCACAAAAAGTCCCTCGATCAAGATCACCGAGGAAGAAGAAGCACCTTGATCCGTCCCACGCACAAGTCCCTCGAGCAAGTCCCTCGAACAAGATCTCCGAGGAAGAAGAAGCTCCTCGGAGAAGGACCAAAGATATGATCCCTCTATTAGGATCCACACGTTCCGTAGCAGAAATCCAGCAGTGCTCCGCCGTCCAGAGATGAACGCCACCGAGAAAACTAGAGGGAGAAAACCCTAACGGATTCCGATCTAGAACAACGTCTAAACCGGGGTCTAATTGTGGAGCAACGGGGTTTAGAGGGAGGGAGGGTGGCGCATAGGCCTTGGGGAACAAGTGTGCTGCGCCCCCACCCCCTCCCCTCATTATATAGGTGTCCAGGAGGGCCCTTGGCCGAAATAAGGGGTGTTGGAGTCCCCCTGGGACTCCTCCTCCCAAAGGGAGACCTTCCCACCAGGGAGTCTGAGTCCAAGGAGGACTCCTCCCACATGTGGCGCCCCCACCACCCAAATTTCGGCCATCCCCCTTGGGGTGCCTTGCCCCCCAAGGCTAAAGGTGGTGGGGCACATATGGTAATGTCCGGAACCTTGTGGAACCTTCAGGAAGCTTCCAGAACCTTCCATGACCTTCCAGGACCCGCCGGGACCATTCTCGGCCATTCCGGGACCTTCCGGGATGGTTTCGGGACATTCCGGAACCTTCTGGAACACTTCCAAGACCTTCCGGGACCGTTTTCGGATATTCCGGAACTATCTGGATAGGTTCCGGGACGATCCGGGTTACGGTCTAGCCTGCCCGATGCCCTGCGTCGGTTCGTCGGTCGTTTTCGGGACGTCCACCGATTAATCGGAAACTATTCCGGTTGATCCAAGACTTCCCCAGTACCATTCTCATATGTTCCAGAACCACGTGGGACTATTCCAGAGTGATCCGGACATATCTTTAGATACCCAGAACTTCTTCTGGTGCCCTTACGAACAATTCCATAAATACCCGGAACTACTTCCGGTGCCCGTATGAACTATTCCGTTTTGCTTCCACTAAACCTTCTACCATTCCAGTATTCTAACAGACTACTACTCGTTATGTGTGTGACCCAATAGGTTCGGTATAATGCGGACATGACTCAGAACATCTTTCGGACACAGGTCAACAACCTTTTGTCAATAGCCAATAATCAACAGCGAAGCCATGGACACCCATGTTGACTCCCGCACATACACGAAGAAACTTCGAGTGAACCATTATGTTTATTCATGTACCATTCCCTTTGCTTCGTGATATATGACAAAGTTAGAGGAGAGATGTTTGGCATCCATGTGTAACAACTTCTTGAATACAAGCCACTCGTTATCCTCTTTGCTCGTTTGTCTCTATTTCTCGTTATTGTATTCCGGTATCCCCGTGATTAAATCACAATGCGTCTGGCCAGACTAGAATGGATACCGTCATACCGAGTGGGCCCAAAGTCAATATCTCTTCATCGTGAAGGAGCAAATCCAATTCTTGAACTATCACAGTCACTAGCCACACCATCTGACATACCCATAACTTATTTTACTACTTCCCATTTATGTGAGGATTCATCTAAGAACCAAAGCATGTCTTCGTGTGTGAAGCAACTCGATACTCTCATGGTCTAAGGAATTACGTATATGATAACATTTCATGATATGACTTATAATGTAGTTACGATGTGATCTCTAAGTATATCATTCAATATTGGGGTCGGTTCAACATCATTGTTCTGCTAACAATATGTTCCCATTGCTACTAACATCCTTGTTACAAGAACAATGTCCATGATTAAGAAAACGTAATCATCAGTTAGCACATGAGCTGGTCTTAGAGGCTAAACCAGGAACTCTTGGTGTTTACATTTCCACACATGCAAGTGAGTTTTCTTCTGAATCTCATAGTCAGGGTCGTTGCAATTATAGCACAGAAATATAAACATTAATTACGAACGTGGAAATATATATAATAACATTTTATTATTGCCTCTTGGGCATATTTCCAACACTCTGAGTACGTAAATAATGCATGTTTTAGTGGAAATATCATGTGATTAGACTATGTTAATGTTGTTGGGAGTTTTTTTTGAAGCATTTATGACAGGGGAGCCCCCCACTGCCTCTATATTAACCTAGAAATATTCACAAAATTACATGTGAGAAAGGAGGGAGGGGGGAGGGGTTATCAGTCAAGCAAAGAAACAATGTGGGAGATGAGAGGTTCTAGGTCTCTCTTATTCCTATACTTGAGCATACCAAAATCCTCTTTGAACCTTAGAGCCCAAGATCGAACAAAAGGGTTCACCCCCCTAAAGTGACTGTTATTTCTCTGCTTCCAAATGCTCCAAGCAGCCATAGTAAAGACTTCAATGAACAATGAGCGAGCCCAGTCTCTTTTACCAGCATGTAGCATATCCAGTCTATTACCATCGTGAGGCCAATATATCCCAAGTTTCACCCAAAAACTTTGACTGAAAGGGCAAGAGAAGAATAGGTGTTCCACGGTTTCCTTTGGAGCAGCCACACACAACATGCAATCGTAATTACCATCTTGGAGGACAAAGTTTCTACGTTTTAACATGTTGTGTGTCTTTAGGAGATCGGCCAAGAGGAGCCAAGAGAACACATTCCATTTGTTTGTGCAGCTGGATTTCCATATCCGTCCAAACGCCTCGTCAACCACCACGTCTCTGAAACAATGGAGGTAGTACTATCGAGAAGGGAAATTATTACTCTGCCAAACCCCCATCCACACATCAGTCTTGCCATGAATAAGAGTAACATTCACAGTAGCAACCTCGAGAGACTCAAGCTCTTCTCTTGCTTGAATTGAGATAGGTAGCCAAAAGTTAGCACTCAACGCGTCGGCCGTGATTAGTCCCTGAACCGAGACATCTTCATTTTTAGCTAAAGAGAAGATTCTGGGGTGGCTGTAAGAGAGGATGGATTGAGTCCACAAATCTTTCCAGAATAGAACCAAAAATCCATCCCTAACACTAACCTTAGTAACTGCCCGATAGATATGTTGCATCATATCACACCACAAAAATGTCCCACACGGGTCCGCAGCATGAGGGACTTTATCAGGGTAGTAGGAGCGCCAAATCAACTCCACCCAGGGGACATCATGGCGGTTATAAAACTTATGCAGCTGTTTCAAGAGGAGACCCTGATTTTGAAGTTTGAGGTCAATGACACCAAGCCTCCTCAGGATTTAGGTCTACACACCAAGTACCAAGCAGCAAGGGAGCACGATCTGATGCCTTGATCGTCCTTCTTGCTCCAGAGGCATAACCGACGAAGTTTATCAAAGTGCTCAATAAGTTTGGTCGGAAGCCTGATCGAGCACATCGCATAGACGGCTAGGTAGGAGATAACCGAGTTGACAAGCGTCAACTTAGAGCCATAGTCGAGAAGGGAAGTCGTAGTTGATAGCCTTCTCTCAACGGTGTAAACCATGGGCATAAGGTCCGAGAGAGACAACTTCGTCGTCCCCATGGGAAGACCAAGATATGTAAAATGCATACTGCCAACAACGCAACCAAGAATAGCAGCGAGAGAGTCCATCTGGTTCGGTGGGGTATTGATGGGAACCAAAGTGGATTTCTGGAAATTGATTTTCAGCCCAACCGAGTCTGCATAGTCTTGGAGGATTTTCTTGAGTTTCAGCAAATTGAGCTTCGACCGCAAGCATGATAAGAATCATATCATCGGCGTATTGTATGACAGGGTAGGCACTGTCCTGGTTCGGTATGGGCAGTAAGAGCGTCCCATTTATAAATTCTTTGTTGATAGCAGCCTAAAGAAAATCCGATGCAAGGACAAAGATAAGCGGCGACAGCGGATCACCTTGTCGTACCCCGCGTTTACAAGCAAATTGACGACCAGGTGTACCTTTCAACAGAACCGTGGATTTGGCGGACGAGAATAGACAGTCCATCCACCCTATCCAACGGTCGTTGAACCACATGCATTTCATGATCTCCAGCATAGGCGCATGTTCTATGGTATCAAATGCTTTAGCAAAGTCTTATTTGAGAACCACCACCTTATTACCTGAAGATTGACATTGATGTATATATTCGAAGGCCCAAGCTAGGCAATCCTGGATTGAGCGGCCTCTCAAAACACCATATTGATTCCGGTGAATTATCTTGAGGATAAGTTTCTGCAAACGATTGGCCAAGATCTTGGTAATAAGCTTGATGCAAGAGTTCAGAAGACTGATCAGTAGAAAGTCATTGGGGGTCTCGGGTGATTGGATTTTAGGGATCAAAGTAATCAGACCTATATTGAGGCTCTCAATGTTCAGACCACCCTCATAGAAATCAAAGCATAGACGATAGAAGTCATGTTTGATCAGATGCTAGCATGCCTTAAGGAAGCATGCAGCAAAACCATCCGGGGCAGGTGCACGGTCAGCGGGCATTTGGCGAACCACCTCATCAATTTCATCTGTGGAAAAGGGAACCGAGAGCACATTCAAGCCTTCAACCCTCTTGATCAGATGTTCAAGGTTAAGTTTCAAATTAATCGGGTTAGATTGGCCTAGCCTTTCCTTATAAGCTTGGAACAAAACCGTCTGTTTAGCCACATGGTCAGAGACAAATGAATCATCAGGTAGTCTGAGAGTCTCTATAGAGTTTATTATGTACCGTTCGGTCGCTACTCTATGGAAAAATTTAGTGTTACCATCACCGTATTTGAAGTAACGAATAGTGCTGCATTTCTTCCAATATTTCTTCTTGGCCTCTAGCAAAAAGAGTAGGTGTTTCTTCAGAATACCTCTGAAGTTAGCTTCAGGTATAGAGAGTGGATATCGATCCTCAAGGGCATCTAGATCAGCAAGGACTCAGTTGGAATTCTCAATGTAAACATTCAATCGTGAGATGCTTTTACTCCAACGTTTCAACTCATAACTGGGATTTTTTAGTTTTTTTGCATAGAAAGGCCGCAAAGTTAGGAGAAAAATATGTTCTATCCCAAACTGAGTGGACAATCTCAAAGAAACCAGGACTAGCAATCCAAAACTCCTTAAAACGGAATAGAGTGGGTTTTGGAATATGAGTTTGGATATTGACATAGCAGGGGCAGTGATCAGAAACTGGTTTCCCCAAGGGCATTACAGTCGTATTAGGGTATTTGACAGACCAGTCAATTGAGGTAAAATACCAATCGAGTTGTTCTAAGAGCGGGTCGGCTTGCATGTTGCTCCAAGTGAAGGAATGACCTTTGATCGGTAATTCAACTAAAGATTGTTCATGGATGAATTCATTAAAGAGGAGCATTGAAAGTGCAATCTTGCCCTTATATTTTGATGTTGATGACAATGTACACATAGAGGACTATAATGTTTGCCAAGTATATCTCAGGTTTTAGTCCTCGGTTCGTTGTGGTGGTGGATCAAGGACCATCTAATCGTATCAAAATTCTCAAGATACGGAACCAATCCAAGTTGAAGCGTAAGCTTTTCGGTTAATCTTGAGTATAGGGATCCCCGCAATATTAAGAGGGGATCAGCGGGTTTGTGTTTAAGACTTGCTCAAAGCTAATTAAAACAAAAACATTCCGACACAAAAATGGAGCTAAAATGTAATAATATGTCCACTGCATTCGGGCGTCCGAACCAGGTCGGATGTCCGACAATTCAAAGTTTCGGGCGTCCGACTGCCTTCGGACGTCCGACATCTCATATACCAATTTTCTGTAGGAAAGGTCAGTGGGCATGCAAATTCGCCGGAAGTCCGACATGTTTTGGACGTCCGACCCCTCGGACGTCTGAACTCTGTCGGACGTCCGATATGCTACTGACCTTGTGAGGGTTGACCACTTCATTTGCAAACACCCAAGAACACAAGTGCTCCCTCTCACTCTCTCCCTCACCAAATCTCAGATCCCGGAGAGTTCCTTGAGAGTTCTTGACGGATCTTTCACCGAGTGATAGATCCGCCCCTTCCCCATCTTCCAACCAAATGAAATCGCGTTTTGAGCAAGTCTTGAGCATTTCCCATTGATCTTGTTACTCTTGGAGGTTGGAGACTCCTAGGCGGGTAGGAGTTTTTCGGAGAGCAATCGACCATTGTGATTACCCCCGTTGAGTTTGTGAGGGTTTGGTGACCACCTTTAAGGTCAACCGGTAGTGGTTGGGAATCGCCTTCGTGGTGATATCTCAAGGGGAATAGAGTGAGCCTTCGTGGCGTTGGTGTGCCTTCGTGGTTTCACCCACTCTCTCCGAACGGTGAGTAGCTTCCCTCCAAGGAAGTGAACATCGGGATACATCGTTGTCTTCGCGTCATTCGGTTATCCCTACTCTTTCCCGTTATTACTTGTACTACCGTATTATTTGCCCCTCACTTGCTTTAGTATATTGTGCTTATTTTTTATCTTGTCACAACTAGGTAAACCTTGCAATTGTTAGGCTCACCTTTATCTTCCGCATTATCGCCTAAAATTGTTAAGTAGTGTTAAAATTTGTAAAAAGACCTATTCACCCCCCCTCTAGGACTATCTTGATCCTTTCAATTGGAATCAGAGCCCCGCACTACTAGGAAAAACGCTACTAGTAGCGCCCCATAAATGGCTACTAGTAGCGCGCGGCGACGCGCTACTACTAGCACGCTACAGCTAACTTTTAGTAGTAGCGCGTGTTTGCGCTCGCTACTACTAGTTCTGATAGAAGTAGCGCCCCTCTTGTCCATGCGCTACTGCTAAATAGAAGCAGCACCCTCTTTATTCGCGCGCTACTACTATTAATTTCAAAAAACAAAAAAAATCTCGTTGGTGTCCGCGCTTTGGCAGTCGCGCCGGTGGCCGCGGGGCAGTGTGGGGACGACGGCGGCTCTGCAGGGCGGCGAGGTTGCGCGCGATGGGGCGGTGAGGAGGAGGTCACCAGAGTAGGAGCACGTGAGGAGGAGGTCGCCGGAGTAGGAGCACCGTGAGGAGGAGGTCGAGGAGGAGCACCATGAGAAGGAGGTCGTCGGAGGAGCACCGAGGAGGAGGTCGTCGGAGGAGGAGCACCGTGAGGAGGAGGTCGCCGGAGGAGGAGGCAGCCGGAGGAGGAGGAGCACCGTGAGGAGGAGGTCGAGGAGGAGCACCATGGGGAGGAGGTCGCCAAAGGAGCACCGAGGAGGAGGTCGCCGTAGGAGGAGCACCGTGAGGAGGAAGAGGAGGTCGCCGGAGAGGAGGAGATGGAGTGGAGGTGATGAGGACATCCCTACTAATGTTACACCCATACCCTCACCAACTACACATACTGGACCAGTTACTAGAGCACGTGCACGTCAACTAAATTATCAGGTACTTTCGTTTCTTGCGAATCCTTCTATTGTTCATGAACATATGATGCTGCCTAAATTAGATACTTTTGTTTTGCTTATGAATGAAGGACCTAGCATGGACAAGAAGGATGGTCATTGGAGCGGGATCAAGAATGGAGAAGAAGGTGCGCGCGGGGGAAAGTACAGTGGAGCTTCCAGTGGGGATTTTCGCACGTTGAAGCCACCATAAGGCATGCATGAAGGCTTGGATGGAATACACGAGATGCCACTTCATTATTTTCGTCCAAGAGCAATTATAGGTGCTGCGTCACCTCAATATTGGGCTAGGCCCATGTAATTTCGAAATACCACATTATAGGCTGTTTTTAGAGTCCGTATGTGTGGGGAAACCGAGTTAGGGTTGTTTTCGGACCCCACCTCCAAGGGGTCACGAAAATCCCCTCTGTCCCCCCATATATACAGCCCTTAGGGCGTCGTTTAGACTTGGGTTTTAATTAGATTTAAGTTAGCCATAGCCGCAACTTCGAGTTCTTCGTTTGTGTCGTCCGACCAGGCCAAGACCGCATTGGAACCCCAACTTCTGTTAATCTTTCATCTTATATTCGCCATATCCAGATTGCAATTCTTAGTTCTTGCTTGTTCTTCGATTGCTTGCAGGAATTGACCTTCGTGGTCAGGTTGATCGTGCATCCGCGGGATCAATAACCTCTCGGAGTTGGTTTAGCGATTGCTAAGGCGCAACGTCTTCGCACGTTCGTAGTCGAGTCGTGAAAGTCTACTCCACCAAAATCGATCTCCACCATCTCATCGAAACATCGGGACACCTTCGCCTCTATCAAGTGGTATCAGATTTCCAGGTTGCTCGATGAGATTTACCAGTTTTCGTAGTCTAGATTGGTTCTGTTCTTCATACCTACAGTCCACAAAAAAAGCCAAAAAAAAATTAGGGTTAGATCATCACGTCCCAAAACAGTCCGAGCCTTTGTCCAGTTTTCTTTACAGTAGTTTGCCTTTTTGAATTTGCGGTTGCATCATTGTGTCGAGTTGCTGATCTTAGCGTCTAGTTACCTTAGAGTTTCGCGTTCGGATCACAGTTTGTCACGCCGCCGCCGCACAGTAGTACACCACCACGTTCCGCCAATCCGAGTCCAGATACACCACCAAGTTCCGCCAAGCAGAGTCCATACACACCACCACCACCTACCGATCCGAGTTGAGTTCCATCACCCGTTCGGTTTGTGATATCTCCGTAGCCAGAATAGTTTTGAGTTGTCGTACGTAGAAGAGGGTGATTTCCAAAAAAAAAAAAAAAAAAAAAAAGTCTGGCACGCTTTCCAGAGCAGTTTTTAGGCCAAAAATTTCGAGGGTAAAAAAATTTTGTGCCCATACGTTCCTTAGGTCCAGAAACTCGTTTTGAGACGTTCGCCACCATAGTGATTTTTTTCGCACTTTTTCAGCCCCCGCAGTCCCGCATCGCCAAAAAAAAAAAAAAAGCAAAAAAAAAAAAAAAAAAAAAGAGAGATCAAAAATTCAGAGTGTGCTTCACAGTTGTTACGTGCCGCGCCGTGCTTTCGTTGGTGTTTTAGGCTCGCGTCTCTAGTACGGTCTAGCCTAGGATCAGCACAGTACCGACGTTGAGTGTTTATTCAGCTTTGCATCTCTGTTTTGATTACTGTTGATCTTTTTGCTACCATATTTGTCAAGCCTACCTACAGCTCCACATATATTCTACATCGTGCGTTTTGACACCTCCTGGCCATCGCTCGACCATATCTCTGAGAGTTTTGACCCGTTGGTTGTACATCACCACCTGCTGCTAGGTAAGAATCAGTAAGAACGTAAGAAAAGCTTGACGGATTTGTGCTTTCCACCACCCCACATCCATCCCATTAGTAGAAGTAGGATCATATTCCTGTGTGTTTTCTCTTTCTGCTAACCATGCCAGGATCACATGATGAAGTGGCGCGGAATGCACCCGATTGGGAGAACATGACAAACAAGGAGCTACATGATAAATTTGCACGTATGATGTCTCAACAGGTGCAGGACATCGAGACCAGATTTACAGAGGCGATTGATGGCGTGGAGAAGATGATCGACACCAAGCTCGACGCCAAGTTTACTGAGTTGATCGCACGCCTACCTTCAGCACAGCCACAGCCACCGCCACTACCACGTGCACGACGTATTCTGTTTCCGCGAGGACAAGCTGCTGGTATTGGTGCTCCTCCTGCTGCTGCAGTTGCTGCTACTGCTGCTGCTGCTGCTGCTTCTGACGTCAGCCAGGATGACAACTACGAGGGTGATTACGAGGAGGAGGTGGAACAGGAAGCGGCCTATGAGCAGCCAGCTGGACGTCCACGTCCCAACATTCGCCACGGTCGACACCAACCACCCCCTCAGGTACGCGATGATGAACATGTGCCTAAACTTAAATTGAATCTTAAGCCGTTTGAGGGTAGATATATTCCTGATGCTTATCTTACTTGGGAGTTAGAAACTGAACAACGTTTTACATGTTTACAATATCCTGAGAATAGACGTGTTACTGCTGCTGTTTGTGAATTCCAAATACTTGGGCTTTGCATCTATTTGGTGGTCTGAACATTGTAGATTGCATGCTAATAATATTCCAAATACTTGGGCTGCTTTAAAAGATGCTATGCGTACTCGCTGGGTTCCTCCTTATTATCAACGTGAATTGTTACAAAAATTACAGCGTTTGAGACAAGGAAAAAATTCTGTAGAGGAATATTATCAAGAATTACAAACTGGATTGATTAGATGTGGCCTAGTAGAGGATAATGAAGCTATGCTTGCACGTTTTATGGGTGGCTTAAACAGGGAGATACAAACTATTCTAGAATACAAGGACTTTGCTACTATCACTCGTTTGTTTCATCTTGCTTGTAAAGCTGAACGTGAAGTGCAGGATCGACAGGCCGCTACGAGACCTAACTTTTCTGCAGGACGAAATACATCATGGACATCGCGTGGAGCTTCTACATCCACACGTCCTGCTGCGCCACCATCTACTTCAGCCGCTCATTCTTACAGGGAGCCACCAAAACAGCCAGCACCACCATTCAAGGGTGCACAGAGTGGTCCAGCGGCGAGTTCTTCTTCATCCATGGCGTCCACAGGGCAAACACGAGATCGTGATATTAAATGTCGCAGGTGCCAAGGTGGAGGTCACTTCGCAAAAGACTGTCCCTCCAAGCGTGTGATGACTATTACGGCGGATGGTGGGTATGAGTCAGCGAGTGACTATGATGAGGAAACTCTAGTTCTCATTGCTCATGAGGAACAGGGTGCCCATGATGATGCTCATGATATCGAGTATATGACTCCTGATGATGCAGATAAATATGCTAGTTTGGTTGCTCAACGTGTATTAAGTGTGCAGGTAACGAAGGCCGAGCAAAACCAGAGGCATAATTTGTTCCACACAAAGGGAGTGGTGAAAGAACGTTCGGTTCGCATCATCATTGACGGAGGGAGTTGCAACAACTTGGCTAGCATGGAGTTGGTGGAGAAGCTATCTCTCACCACAAGACCACACCCCCATCCGTACTATATTCAGTGGTTTAACAATAGTGGTAAGATTAAGGTAACGCGTTCTGTTCGTGTGCACTTTAGCATTGCTGCATATGCTGATTATGTTGATTGTGATGTGGTACCCATGCAAGCATGCTCTCTTTTACTTGGTAGACCATGGAAATTTGATAGGAATGTTGTACACCATGGTAGGACAAATCAGTTTACTCTAGTTCATCAGGATAAAAATATTGCTTTACTTCCTATGTCTCCTGAACAAATTGTGAAAGATGATCTTGCTAGAGCTAGTAAAGCAAAACAGGAGAAAAATAAGAGTGAGAATGAGATAGCAGCCAAAGAATTTGAGCACCAACATAAGACTAATAGCAAATCTTCTTCTGCTGTTTCTAATGAAATTAAATTGACTAGTCCAACTTTGCTTGCTACTAAGGTTGATATTTCAGATTTGGATGTTAGTCAATATGTGTGCTATGCTTTTGTGTGCAAAGAAGCTTTGTTTTCATTTGAGGAATTGCCTCCTTCTTTGCCTCCTGTTGTCACTGACCTTTTGCAGGAGTTTATTGACGTCTTTCCACAAGACGTACCACCGGGATTACCACCTATTCGAGGGATTGAGCATCAGATTGACTTAATTCCCGGTGCTTCATTGCCCAACCGTGCGCCATACCGTACCAATCCGGAGGAGACGAAGGAGATTCAGCGTCAAGTACAAGAGCTACTCGACAAAGGTTACATACGTGAGTCCCTTAGTCCTTGTGCTGTTCCTGTTATATTAGTGCCTAAAAAGGATGGAACATGGCGTATGTGTGTTGATTGTCGAGCCATTAATAATATTACTATTCGTTATCGTCATCCTATTCCTAGGTTAGATGATATGCTTGATGAATTAAGTGGCTCTACCATGTTTTCCAAAGTTGATTTGCGTAGTGGATACCATCAAATTCGCATGAAATTAGGAGATGAATGGAAAACGGCTTTTAAAACTAAGTTTGGATTATATGAGTGGTTAGTCATGCCTTTTGGGTTAACTAATGCACCTAGCACTTTCATGAGATTAATGAACGAGGTTTTACGTGCTTTCATTGGACGATTTGTGGTAGTCTATTTTGATGATATACTGATTTATAGCAAATCTTTGGAGGAACATTTGGATCATTTACGTGCTGTTTTTATTGCTCTACGTAATGCACGTTTATTTGGTAACCTTGGGAAGTGCACCTTTTGCACCGACCGAGTATCGTTTCTTGGCTATGTTGTTACTCCACAGGGTATTGAAGTTGATAAAGCCAAGATCGAGGCGATTGAGAGTTGGCCGCAGCCCAAAACGGTCACACAAGTGAGGAGTTTTCTTGGCCTCGCTGGATTCTATAGGCGTTTTGTGAGAGATTTCAGCACCATTGCTGCCCCTCTCAATGAGCTTACACGCAAGGATGTGCCTTTTACTTGGGGTACCGCACAGGAAGAAGCTTTCACGGTATTGAAAGATAAGTTAACACATGCACCTTTGCTCCAACTTCCTGATTTTAATAAGACTTTTGAGCTTGAATGCGATGCTAGTGGGATTGGTTTGGGAGGTGTGTTATTACAAGATGCTAAACCTGTTGCATACTTTTCTGAAAAATTGAGTGGGCCTAGTCTGAACTATTCTACTTATGATAAGGAATTATATGCTCTTGTTCGGACATTAGAAACTTGGCAACATTATTTATGGCCCAAAGAATTTGTTATACATTCTGATCATGAATCTTTGAAACACATAAGAAGTCAAGCAAAACTTAATCGTAGACATGCTAAGTGGGTTGAATTTATTGAGACTTTCCCTTATGTCATTAAACACAAGAAGGGGAAAGATAATATTATTGCTGATGCTTTGTCTCGTCGTTATACTATGCTTTCACAACTTGACTTCAAGATATTCGGTTTAGAGACAATCAAAGAACAATATGCAAATGATGCGGAATTTAAAGATGTATTGCAGAATTGTAGAGAGGGTAGAACATGGAACAAGTTTGTGCTTAATGATGGATTTGTGTTCCGTTCTAACAAGCTATGCATTCCAGCTAGCTCTATTCGTCTTTTGTTGTTGCAGGAGGCGCATGGAGGAGGATTAATGGGACATTTTGGCGTGAAAAAGACGGAGGACGTACTTGCTACACATTTCTTTTGGCCAAAGATGAGACGGGATGTTGAGCGTTTTGTTGCTCGCTGCACTACATGTCAAAAATCTAAGTCACGACTCAATCCTCATGGTTTATACATGCCTTTACCTGTACCTAGTGTTCCGTGGGAGGACATATCCATGGACTTTGTTTTAGGCTTGCCTCGAACAAAGAAGGGGAGGGATAGCATATTTGTTGTCGTGGATAGATTTTCTAAGATGGAACATTTTATACCATGTCATAAAAGCGATGATGCTGCTAATGTTGCTGATTTATTCTTTGGAGAGATTATTCGTTTACATGGTGTGCCCAATAGTATTGTCTCGGATCGTGATACTAAGTTTCTTAGCCATTTTTGGAGATGCTTATGGGCTAAGTTGGGGACTAAACTACTTTTTAGTACTACATGTCATCCCCAAACTGATGGACAAACTGAAGTGGTCAATAGGACATTGTCTACTATGCTTAGGGATGTTTTAAAAAGTAACTTGAAACTGTGGGAAGAATGTTTACCTCATATTGAATTTGCTTATAATCGTTCAGTGCATTCTACCACTAAAATGTGCCCTTTTGAGATTGTTTATGGTTTTCTACCTCGTGCACCTATTGATTTGCTACCTCTTCCATCTTCGGAGAAGGTGGATTTTGATGCTAAGCAACGTGCTGAATTGATATTAAAAATGCATGAGTTAACTAAAGAAAACATTGAGCGCATGAATGCTAGATACAAGCTTGCTGGTGATAGGGGTCGAAAGCATGTTGTTTTTGAACCAGGAGATCTTGTTTGGTTACATCTACGAAAAGATAGGTTTCCTGATTTGCGCAAGTCTAAGTTAATGCCACGAGCTGATGGTCCCTTTAAGGTTTTACAGAAAATTAATGATAATGCATATAAACTTGAGCTACCTGCAGATTTTGGGGTTAGTCCCACATTTAACATTGCAGATTTGAAACCTTATTTGGGAGAAGATGATGAGCTTCCGTCGAGGACGACTTCAATTCAAGAAGGGGAGGATGATGAGGACATCCCTACTAATGTTACACCCATACCCTCACCAACTACACATACTGGACCAGTTACTAGAGCACGTGCACGTCAACTAAATTATCAGGTACTTTCGTTTCTTGCGAATCCTTCTATTGTTCATGAACATATGATGCTGCCTAAATTAGATACTTTTGTTTTGCTTATGAATGAAGGACCTAGCATGGACAAGAAGGATGGTCATTGGAGCGGGATCAAGAATGGAGAAGAAGGTGCGCGCGGGGGAAAGTACAGTGGAGCTTCCAGTGGGGATTTTCGCACGTTGAAGCCACCATAAGGCATGCATGAAGGCTTGGATGGAATACACGAGATGCCACTTCATTATTTTCGTCCAAGAGCAATTATAGGTGCTGCGTCACCTCAATATTGGGCTAGGCCCATGTAATTTCGAAATACCACATTATAGGCTGTTTTTAGAGTCCGTATGTGTGGGGAAACCGAGTTAGGGTTGTTTTCGGACCCCACCTCCAAGGGGTCACGAAAATCCCCTCTGTCCCCCCATATATACAGCCCTTAGGGCGTCGTTTAGACTTGGGTTTTAATTAGATTTAAGTTAGCCATAGCCGCAACTTCGAGTTCTTCGTTTGTGTCGTCCGACCAGGCCAAGACCGCATTGGAACCCCAACTTCTGTTAATCTTTCATCTTATATTCGCCATATCCAGATTGCAATTCTTAGTTCTTGCTTGTTCTTCGATTGCTTGCAGGAATTGACCTTCGTGGTCAGGTTGATCGTGCATCCGCGGGATCAATAACCTCTCGGAGTTGGTTTAGCGATTGCTAAGGCGCAACGTCTTCGCACGTTCGTAGTCGAGTCGTGAAAGTCTACTCCACCAAAATCGATCTCCACCATCTCATCGAAACATCGGGACACCTTCGCCTCTATCAGGAGGAGAGGAGGAGATGGAGTGGAGGAGATGAAGTGTGATGAGTGGAGGAGAAAATGCATGGTGGGGGTTTTGGTACCCCTGCCATGTCACTGATCCTCAAGAGGAGGGCTAGACCAATAGGAAACTGCCACATCAGACCTAGCAGTAGCGCCCCTCTTGTACATGCGCTACTATTAGGTAGTTGTATTAGCGCCCCTTTTGTACAGGCACTACTGGTAAGCCTCCACCAACTATTTTCGAATATTTTGGCCTCCGGATCTTAAAAGCATCGTAACTTTTTTTCTGTTTGGATATAACTTTTCGAGTAGATGATTTTTCATGTAAAAAACTTTTTCATCCGAGTTTGTATGCAAAAGTTATGCCCATTTTACAAATTCTAGAGAGATTTTGCAAAAAAAAGTTGAAATTCATATTTTTCAATTTCCCTAACAACTAGACCACATATCACATGGGAATCTCATTTTTATTTTATTTTTTGACATTTCCATCATTTTCTTTTATTTTTTCTAAAACTGAAAAGGCGGTCCACGGGGGGGGGGGGGGGGGGGGGGTGTATTTGTTTGTGCGTGGACATTGAAGAGCACTTACTAGTAGCGCTTGTACAGGCGCTACTGCTATGGCATGTCCAAGAGGGCACCGTGAACACCACTTAGTAGCAGCGTGGGTTTATACCGCGCGCTACTACTATCAACTTAGCAGTAGTGCCCCTTTTGTACAGGGTGCTACTGTTAAGTAGCAGTAGCGCCCCTTTTATGCAGGTGCTACTGCTAAAGGCATAGCAGTAGCGCCCCTCTTGTGCAGGGCGCTATTGTTAATTAGCAGTAGCGCCCCTTTTTTGGGGGCGCTACTGTTAAGCCTCTACCTTTAAGCTTTTTCCTAGTAGTGGCGTGCTCTATTCTTGTGGCTTAACCGCCCTAGAGCGAGATGACCAAGAACGGCATCCCCGAAAGTTCGGGTGCCAATGTGGAGGAGGTCGCAATTGCTGCGGATGCCGCTAGTTTGGAAGCCGAGAGATTGGCTGCCGAAAAAAGGGCCGCCGCACAAGCTGCGTTGCCTCCTTCAATGGGGCATGTTAGTTATGAGATTGAGGATCCCAAGTTATTCACCTCTGGAGATATGGGAAAATCCTTGCAAAAGGCTTTGGACAATCAAAGGAAGGAAATGGAAGCCTCCTTTGCAAGATTGAAGGCTTCGGCATCGGAGTCACAAACGTCAAGTGGTGCGCCCCCTAGGTCCCCACAAGCAATCTTTGTGCACCCCGGTTCCGAGGCTCCCTTGCAAAGAGGTGGTCCCTACCAATGGGACTATCCTACTCCTAAGCTTGCGGAACCTAAGTATAACTTAACTTTAACGGCAATCCGCCGGTACTAACCGAGAACACTAACTTTTTGGATTGGAAAAGTCTTATGGCTGATTACCTTAGGTTTGTGTGCGAACCCATGGGGAACCTCATCGACTCCGGGAAAGTCTATTATCCCGTTGATCCAAACAACCTTACTCCAAGTGAAGTGTTTGACACGTGCACCATTTCTTCATATCACCAATGGCAAGGAAATGTGGGATACTCTTCTCATTTCCAAGTCCGGCACCGGGTCGCTTCAAATGACAAGATATGAGACCGCAAAGAATGCATTGCAAAACCTTCACATGAAGAAAGATGAGACGCCCCAACAACTTCATATGCGTCTCAAAGTTCTCTCTGCTGATGTCGAGTCCTTCACATGTGAGAAATCTTTGGATGGATATCAAATCACCAACCGTTACCTTGTGGACAAGATGTTGAATGCTCTCATGGTGAATTCTCATCAAATGGTGTGGGAATTGAGGCGTATGCCCGACTTCTTCAAGTTGACACCGGATGATGTGATTGCCACCTTCTTACAATATGAAGAGCACCTAAAGGAGTCCAAGAGACTACTTGCCACATATGGTGGTCCGTTGATACGTCCAAAACTTATCTATAATTTATACTTGCTCCATGGCTCTTTTGTGTGATATTGCTATGATATTGATGAACTTCCATACACTTTTGATCATATTTGGACTAACCTATTAACTCAGTGCAACCTAGTGCCAGTTCCTGTTTTCTGCTATTTTTCTATTTCAGGTTTCCCCCTTATTAAAAGTACCAGAAAAATTCTGGGAAAAATATAGGAAAAATCAGCGTACCAGAAGCTTCGCGAAGAGCCCGAGAGGGGCCAGAGGGGAGCCAGGGGGGTGCATGGAGCACCTGGCCCACCTCTGGCTGCCCCCTTTCTCCTATTTATTCCCCGTGACGAGAAACCCTCTGGGACGGAACCCTTTTTCGCGATCTCTCCTCTGTTCCGCCGTTGCCGCGCTTCCAAGATCGGGAGCACCAGAAGACCTCTTCCCGGCACCCTGTCGGAGGGAGGAATCACCTCCGGGAGCTTCTACACCACCATGGATGCTTCCCAGATGAACCGTGAGTAGTCCACCTTGGACCATGGGTCTATGATCAGTAGCTATGTGATGTTCTCCTCCCCTCTTTGTTCTTCATGGATTAGACCTCGTGAGCTGCCATACATGATCGAGGCACATATGTAATATTTCTACTGTTGCTATGCTGAGTTTGCTGGGATCCGATGGATTACGAGATTATGTTCAGATTGTGATTGAGTTATATATTTGATTCTCCTCTTTTATATTTATGTTCTTGAGTAATTCTTGCCTGTTCTCCGTTGTTGTTTATTTCTTTGGCCAAGTAGTAGGTAGTGACTCTGAGAGGGAGCGTTATGCATGATTGTGGGTTCATTAATACGAGTGAGATGTTCTGGATAGATATCTCAAGGTGGATGATTAGTGGGTAGATGCAGATGGATTTCGGTCTACTTGTCTTGGCGTACCGCCCATGCTTTTGAGCCTCTTCCTTTCTGCATAGCATAATTAGCATTGGTTTGCGCACATAATCTTTTCAATTGCCCAGCTGTAATTTGTTTATCTCGCATGGCTATTTTATCGTCTTTTGGGAGAGAGACATCACTAGTGAACTTCATAGGACCCAGGTCCATATTACCAACACTATTTACCCCTTCAATTTACTTTTAGTATTTACTTTTCCGTAGCTATCACTATCATTATTATCCCGTGCGTTTTATCCTTTGTAAACAACAAGGCCGGAGGAATTGACAACTCCTATGTACTCGTTGGGAGCAAAGCTATCTGTTGTGTGTGTAGGTCCAGGTGAAGTTAGCAACCTAGGTTGTAAAAAGGCGACATTGTTCGCTTCAACACCTACTTGTCGATCTTGGAGTCCTATGGGAGACGATCTTTTCAACCTTGGTATCTTCACCAAGGGAAATTTGCCGCTACGGTACATCTCACCTTCCAATTGGGGTAACCAACGAGGGGAGAGTATTATCTCGTGTATCATCCGTCCTCAAACCTTGCACTCAAGGCTAGGCTCGAGGAGTTTGATGATGATAAGGAAGAAGATGAGTATGAAGATGATGATAACTCCGATGATACTCCCTCATAAGATGAAATTGCTCTCTTTGTGAAGAGGTTCACTAAAGGGGACTCCAAGGGAAGATTCCAAAAGAAGAAGACAAGAAACTGCTACAACTGTGAGAAACCGGGACACTTTGCGGAGGAGTGTCCGTATGAGAAAAGAGAGGGAAAACCTCGATTTCCTCGGAATGAAGTTGTCAAGAAGATCCCAAATCCTCTCAACAAAAAATTCAAGAAGAAAGCATTGTTGGCTCTAGAAGGGTCTGATCCAGGTGAAGTTAGCAACCTAGGTTGTAAACGGTGACATTGTTCACTTCACCACCTACTTCTCGATCTTGGAGTCCTACGGAGACGATCTTTTCAATCTTTGTATCTTCACCAAGGGAAATTTGCTGCTACGCTACATCTCAGCTTCCACTTGGGGTAACCAACGAGGGGCGAGTATTATCTCATGTATCAAGCAAATTTCTGGCGCCGTTGCCGGGGACTCCACTCTTCAAGATAGGGGAGTTGCACACTATCTTTTACCTTTGCTTTTTAGCCTTGTTAGTTTACCTTTCAGTTTTTATCTTCGTGTCCTTTATCAAAAAAAAATAGTCTGTCTAGTTCCTTACTTGCCAATCAATGTCTGACTTCTTTGAAACCAGATCTTATTGGCATAGAGGATTCACCGAGGATCAACAAAACTGGTAGAAGGAACACCGCTTGTCTCAAAAGGGGATACACTTATGGAAACAAATACACCAGTTGTATGAGTATGCTAGAAACTTGTGCTCAATATATAATATACCTTTTTGTAGGGATGAATCTTGTTGCTTTATGAGGCACAAACACCTTGCTTTCCAATGTGATTACAATGATGATGAAACCTTAGCTTCTTATGCTAAGAGAAATTATGATTTTGATGATGCAGAGCAAATAGATGAATTTGTTGCTTATAAGGATGCATATGAAATTACTTCTCTTCTTAAAAATATTGATGATGCCCCTTACAAATCTGAGAGTCTTGCTATACTTAACTATTGTTTGGAAAATTACGATGCAAATTATTATATTACTGATCATCTTGAGAGAATCTCTCCCCCAAAGGAAGAGACTAATGATTTGAAGGACTATATGGAAGAAGAAATTGCTGAAACCGAAAGCTCCTTGGATGAAAAAGAGGACGAGAGTGACGTACAAAAGGAGGAAGAATGGAGCCATCCATGTCTACCTTCTAATGAGAGTAACTCTTTGAATCTTACCTTATATGAGTGTTATGATCCTATGGATTCTTTTGAAATATCCCTTTTTGATGAAGTTGATGCCACTATGGATGATGCTTACGGAGATGAACTTTCTATAGTTCCTCAAGTTAAGCATGAAATTTTTGCTATTGCACCCACACTTGATTGTCCTATTATCCTTTTGAAATCTCCAACTCATATTCCGGAGAATTGTGCTCTTATTAAGGCTCAATGTGATGGGTTGCATTTATCTTATGATCCTAAAAACCGTGTTGAAAACAATACACGTGGGCTTGTAGGTCATGAACAACATGATTTATGTGATAGTTATATTCTTGATGTTGTTCATGATACTACTGAAAATTACTTCAAAAGAGGAAAGTTTGGTTATAGGAACTTCCATGTTACAAAAACACCTCTCTCTAAGCTGAAACTTTCGAAGTTGTTCTTGTTCCACCTTCCTATGCATGTCACTTTGTGCTTCTTTGATTCATTTTATTACGAGATGCCTATGCATAGGTAGTGGGTTAGGCTTAAATGTGTTTCATATTTGCTTCTTGATGCTCTCTTTTGCTTCAAAATTCTTATTCTTGTGAGAGCATCTTCTATAATCTTTATGCCTAGCTAATGGCTTTAAAGAAGCGCTTTCGGGAGGCAGCCCGCAACGAATTTAGGATTTCCTTTTTGTTTTTCTTCTGTTTTTAGTGGTCTTGATGATTGTTACTACTGTAGCAACATCATTGTATCTTTACTTTTCAAGCTTTTTGCCTTTTATAGCCTCATACGACAAGGGAAGTGAAAGTTGTGACATGCTGTCGAGAAAACAGATTCTGTCCTCGTGACTAGAAAAATAAGCGAAAAATCCCAGTTCATCTTTTTGAGCTGATTTTTTTACACAACATTCTCTATACAATTAAGCATCTTTCGTATGTTCTGAGTTTTTTTATTTGAGTTGCAGAAGTATCCCTAAAAAATTCTTTACTACCTGCTGGTCTGTTTTTCACAAATTCTGTCCTGTTTTGCCTTTTCTTCGTTTTGCAAACCTTAAGCTTGCTTTTTCTTTGCAAAAACTTTTTGGAAATCTTGAGAAACAGTAGTTATTCACGAATATCTTTATTTCCAGTAGAGAAAAATTATTTTATTATGGGTACTAACCTCGCTAATCAGATTATGATGAGTTATGTATGAAGGGAGTTTTCAAGTGTGCGAGGAAAGAAGATGAAAGAAGATTAAGAAGTGTCAAGCGTTCAAGCTTGGGGAGGCCCCCATGCATCCCCAAGAAATATTCAAGGAGACTCAAGCATCTAAGCTTGGGGGTGCCCCCGTGCACCCCCTTCTCGGTCGATAATTATCAGTTCGTCTCTCGTTTCAGTATATTTTTATCACTTCATGCGTTATGTGCTATTCTTGGAGCGTCTCGCTCTTAGGTTTTGTTTTTAGTTTTCTTTTAGCTTTGCTTTCTGTTCATAACAATTTAGAGCCCATCTTTCTTTGTGTGGGAGAGAAACACGCTCCACTTCAAAAATTTAGAACACAACATAGGACCGTTTCCTGCTTATCTTTGTTGTGTGTGTTCTTTATCTTTTAGTAGCTACTGTCATGTTTAGCTCTTAGCTTTCATGCTTATCTTTTTAAAGAGCTTTTGTTTAATTTGTTGCTGGAACTCTCTTGAGTTTTCATGTTTATCTTGTTTAGAGAGTTTGCCTATTGCACTGAGTTTTGTGTCTTGACTTGAAGTAGGTAATTGAGGTTGCTATTCTTTTGTAGTAGTAACTTGCAAAAGTTTTGAGGTGTTGTTTTGAGTAATGTTTGGACTTTTGGTGTCAAGAGCTTTAGCCTATTAGTGATAGATGTCGCATTTTGGGAAATCCGTGTTTATTTTCAAAACCAAGAAATTAGTTGAGAACTCTAGCTACTAGATGGATCACTACTCTTCTGAGGGGTCGAATATTAGAGTACACTCACGTACCATGAGTTGAGGATGCGCAAGGATAACCAAACCCCCATACACTCCTCCTCGGGGTACTTGTCTCTTTGTGAAACCTCCTTATTAGATTGAGAGTTACCGATAATAAGTGCATGAGTTCTTCGGACTAATGTGATTATTCGAAAGTTGACACTTTCCACCTTCCCATATTTTGCTAGCCTCTCCTGTGTCGTGCATTGCTTTCTTCTCACTCCGAGAGTTGGCGTCCACCTTCGCCGGCACATCCAAACCCTTGGCACGATACGCTCTGTCATCATAAGCCTCCTTATATCCTTCCTCAAAACAGGCACCATACCTACCTATCAAGGCATTTCCATAGCCTTTCCGAGATATATTGCCATGCAACATCCATCTTCTCATGACTTGATCTTCATGTCATACATGCTACTTGCTTGATCGATGAGCCGCATACTAGTTGGGCCATGCCCTAATCATTGCTACATGACGCGCTAGTATCATTGCATATCCTGCTACACTGGCAGAGGCATACATTTGCATACATCGTGATAGTTACATTTTCTTTATGATTTGAGTACTTTGTAAAGTGTGAAAGATCTTCTATACTTTTTGTAATATATAGAGTGTTTCCCCTAAAGTGAGGAAAAGATCCCAAAGTGTACAAAATCAAAAGATCCCAAAGAGGACAAAATTAAAAGATCCCAAAGAGGACAAATGAGAGTTAAATAGAAAGAGCCATTGAGGCCACCAAAAAAATCCAAAAAAAGAAAAAAAAGGGAAAGAAATAAAAAGAGAGAAGGGGGCACACTACTATTCCTTTTGAGAGATCCACACTCGTACTCCTTCTTATATCTTGTACTCCATAGAGATTATCATTCATGCATATAGCTATGTGGGGACCTTCACACTATAGAACTTGGCTTGTATATTCCAATGATGAGCCTCCTCAAATGAGCTCTAGGTCTTGTTGAGCACGCAAGTTGGATGCACCCCCACTAGATCCATTGGAGAGCTTTTAGCTCATATGTGCATCTGTTGCATGGCAATACCTACTCCTCACATCATATCTATCATTTGGCTTTCTCTCGCCTATGATTATCCTCATTGATGTGAGCCTTTCACACCTTTTTTGTCTTCCTTCTCCACCTTATTCTCTCTTTTCCATCCTAAGTGTCAACTTTCTTGCTTACGCTCATCCATTGCATGAGTGCTCAAAATGTCGAAAAGGAGTGGATCATTTTGACTTGTACCTGGCTAGTGGTCTGGGGATGAGTCAAGATAAGATTCCAAAGAAGACCAAGTGTGAAACTTTAGTAGATTGAGTTCTCAACATAAAAATAATTTTCTCGTATATCCATATCCCCTTTCTTGCACGCAAACACCATTTGGAGGCATTCGAGTCACGGACAGCGAGAACTCTTGCAGCTTTATGTTCTTATGTTGCTTGTTTCAATACTAGATATAGACTCTTGCCTGTTATGACTTGAATTGAATTGCATGCTTTGATTGCTTTACTTAAAAAGTTCTTATATGGTTGTTAGCATGTCACCACAGAAATTATGATTGTTATCATTTACCTACTCGAGGACGAGCAGGAATTAAGCTTGGGGATGTTGATACGTCCAAAATGTATCTATAATTTCTTCTGGCTCCATGCCTATTTTGTGTGATATTGCTATGATATTGATGAACTTGCATACACTTTTGATCATATTTGGACTAACCTATTAACTTAGTGCACCCCAGTGCCAGTTCCTGTTTTCTGCTGTCTTTCTATTTCAGGTTTCCCCCTTATTAAAAGTAACAAAAAAATTACGGGGAAAATATAGGAAAAATCAGCGTACCGGAAGCTTCGCGAAGAGCCCGAGAGGGGCCAGAGGGGAACCAGGGGGGCCCAGGTGGCCAAAGGGCGCGGCCAGGCCCCTGGCCGCGCCAGGGGGGCGCCTGGAGCCCCTGGCCCACCTCTGGTTGCCCCCTTTTGCCTATTTATTCCCCGTGACGAGAAACCCTCGGGGACGGAACCCTTTTTCGAGATCTCTCCTCCGTTCCGCCGCCGCCGCGCTTCCAAGATCGGGAGCACCAGAAGACCTCTTCCCGACACCCTGCCGGAGGGAGGAATCACCTCCAGGAGCTTCTCCACCACCATGGATGCTTCCCGGATGAACCGTGAGTAGTCCACCTTGGACTATGGGTCTATGATCAGTAGCTATGTGATGTTCTCCTCCCCTCTTTGTTCTTCATGGATTAGACCTCATGAGCTGCCCTACATGATCGAGGCACATATGTAATCTTTCTGCTGTTGCTATGCTGAGTTTGCTGGAATCCGATGGATTATGAGATTATGTTCAGATTGTGTTTGAGTTATATATATGATTCTCCTCTTTTATATTTATGTTCTTGAGTAATTCTTGCATGTTCTCCGTTGTTGTTCATTGCTTTGGCCAAGTAGTAGGTAGTGACTCCAAGAGGGAGCGTTATGCATGATTGTGGATTCATGCCCCCCGATGACTAGCTTGAGTGACAGAAACATGAGTCTAGGGGATGTGTTGTTGCCACAAGGGGGAAAACAACGGTGCTTGTACTTGCGGGTGTAAGGATTGTTTACTTTATGCAAAGTTCTTTAATGCAGTTGTTTGTTGCTTTGAGTTTACACTTTGGGTGGGATTCGCAACTTAATACCAGCGAGATGTTCTGGATAGATATCTCAAGGTGGATGATTAATCGGTAGATGCAGATGGATTTCGGTCTACTTGTCTTGGCGTACCGCCCATGCTTTTGAGCCTCTTCCTTTCTGCATAGCATAATTAGCATTGGTTTGCGCACATAATCCTGTCAATTGCCCAGCTGTAATTTGTTTATCTCGCATGGCTATTTTATCGTCTTTTGGGAGAGAGACATCACTAGTGAACATCACAGGACCCAGGTCCATATTACCAACACTGTTTACCCCTTCAATTTACTTTCAGTATTTACTTTTCCGTAGCTATCACTATCATTATTATCCCGTGCATTTTATCCTTTGTAAACAACAAGGCCGGAGGAATTGACAACTCCTATGTACTCGTTGGGAGCAAAGCTATCTGTTGTGTGTGCAGGTCCAGGTGAAGTTAGCAACCTAGGTTGTAAAAAGGCGACATTGTTCGCTTCAACACCTACTTGTCGATCTTGGAGTCCTATGGGAGACGATCTTTTCAACCTTGGTATCTTCACCAAGGGAAATTTGCCGCTACGGTACATCTGATGAGGACATCCCTACTAATGTTACACCCATACCCTCACCAACTACACATACTGGACCAGTTACTAGAGCACGTGCACGTCAACTAAATTATCAGGTACTTTCGTTTCTTGCGAATCCTTCTATTTTTCATGAACATATGATGCTGCCTAAATTAGATACTTTTGTTTTGGTTATGAATGAAGGACCTAGCATGGACAAGAAGGATGGTCATTGGAGCGGGATCAAGACCTCATTGGAACCCCAACTTTCGTAATCATTCATCTTATATTCGCAATATCCAGATTGCAATTCTTAGTTCTTGCTTGTTCTTCGATTGCTTGCAGGAATTAGACCTTCGTGGTCAGGTTGATCGTGCATCCGCGGGATCAATAACCTCTCGGAGTTGGTTTAGCGATCGCTAAGGCGCAACGTCTTCGCACGTTCGTAGTCGGATCGTGAAAGTCGCCTCCACCATAATCGATCTCCACCATCTCATCGAAACATCGGGACACCTTCGCCTCTATCAAGTGGTATCAGATTTCCAGGTTGCTCGGTGAGATTTACCAGTTTTCGTAGTCTAGATTGGTTCTGTTCTTCATACCTACAGTCCACGAAATAGCCAACAAAAAAAATTTTAGGGTTAGATCATCACGTCCCAAAACAGTCCGAGCCTTTGTCCAGTTTTCTTTACAGTAGTTTGCATTGTTGAATTTGCGGTTGCATCGTTGTGTCGAGTTGCTGATCTTAGCGTCTAGTTCCCTTAGAGTTTCGAGTTCTGATCACAGTTTGCCACGTCGCCGCCGCACCAGTAGTCATCCTACCACGTTCCGCCAATCCGAGTCCAGATACACCACCACGTTCCGCCAAGCAGAGTCCATATGCACCACCACGTCTCACGAGTCCGACTTGAGTTCCACCATCAGTACGGTTCCTGATATCTCCGTAGCCAGAATAGTTTTGAGTTGATTAGAGTCGGATTTCACCAATCTTTTGTCGTACGTAGAAGAGGGTGATTTCCAAAAAAAAAAAAAAAAAAAAAAAAAGGGAGCCAACAAAACAGCCAGCGCCACCATTCAAGGGTGCACAGAGTGGTCCAGCAGCGAGTTCTTCTTCATCCATGGCGTCCACAGGGCAAGCACGAGATCGTGATATTAAATGTCGCAGGTGCCAAGGTGGAGGTCACTTCGCAAAAGACTGTCCCTCCAAGCGTGTGATGACTATTACGGCGGATGGTAGGTATGAGTCAGCGAGTGACTATGATGAGGAGACACTAGTTCTCATTGCTCATGAGGAACAGGGTGCCCATGATGATGCTCATGATATAGAGTATATGACTCCTGATGATGCAGATAAATATGCTAGTTTGGTTGCTCAACGTGTATTAAGTGTGCAGGTAACGAAGGCCGAGCAAAACCAGAGGCATAATTTGTTCCACACAAAGGGAGTGGTGAAAGAACGTTCGGTTCGCATCATCATTGACGGAGGGAGTTGCAACAACTTGGCTAGCATGGAGTTGGTGGAAAAGCTATCTCTCACCACAAGACCACACCCCCATCCGTACTATATTCAGTGGTTTAACAATAGTGGTAAGATTAAGGTAACGCGTTCTGTTCGTGTGCACTTTAGCATTGCTGCATATGCTGATTATGTTGATTGTGATGTGGTACCCATGCAAGCATGCTCTCTTTTACTTGGTAGACCATGGCAATTTGATAGGAATGTTGTACACCATGGTAGGACAAATCAGTTTACTCTAGTTCATCAGGATAAAAATATTGCTTTACTTCCTATGTCTCCTGAACAAATTGTGAAAGATGATCTTGCTAGAGCTAGTAAAGAAAAACAGGAGAAAAATAAGAGTGAGAATGAGATAGCAGCCAAAGAATTTGAGCAACAACATAAGACTAATAGCAAATCTTCTTCTGCTGTTTCTAATGAAATTAAATTGACTAGTCCAACTTTGCTTGCTACTAAGGTTGATATTTCAGATTTGGATGTTAGTCAATATGTGTGCTATGCTTTTGTGTGTAAAGAAGCTTTGTTTTCATTTGAGGAATTGCCTCCTTCTTTGCCTCCTGTTGTCACTGACCTTTTGCAGGAGTTTATTGACGTCTTTCCACAAGACGTACCACCGGGATTACCACCTATTCGAGGGATTGAGCATCAGATTGACTTAATTCCCGGTGCTTCGTTGCCCAACCGTGCGCCATACCGTACCAATCCGGAGGAGACGAAGGAGATTCAGCGTCAAGTACAAGAGCTACTCGACAAAGGTTACATACGTGAGTCCCTTAGTCCTTGTGCTGTTCCTGTTATATTAGTGCCTAAAAAGGATGGAACATGGCGTATGTGTGTTGATTGTCGAGCCATTAATAATATTACTATTCGTTATCGTCATCCTATTCCTAGGTTAGATGATATGCTTGATGAATTAAGTGGCTCTACCATGTTTTCCAAAGTTGATTTGCGTAGTGGATACCATCAAATTCGCATGAAATTAGGAGATGAATGGAAAACGGCTTTTAAAACTAAGTTTGGATTATATGAGTGGTTAGTCATGCCTTTTGGGTTAACTAATGCACCTAGCACTTTCATGAGATTAATGAACGAGGTTTTACGTGCTTTCATTGGACGATTTGTGGTAGTCTATTTTGATGATATACTGATTTATAGCAAATCTTTGGAGGAACATTTGGATCATTTACGTGCTGTTTTTATTGCTCTACGTAATGCACGTTTATTTGGTAACCTTGGGAAGTGCACCTTTTGCACCGACCGAGTCTCGTTTCTTGGCTATGTTGTTACCCCACAGGGTATTGAAGTTGATAAAGCCAAGATCGAGGCGATTGAGAGTTGGCCGCAGCCCAAAACGGTCACACAAGTGAGGAGTTTTCTTGGCCTCGCTGGATTCTATAGGCGTTTTGTGAGAGATTTCAGCACCATTGCTGCCCCTCTCAATGAGCTTACACGCAAGGATGTGCCTTTTACTTGGGGTACCGCACAGGAAGAAGCTTTCACAGTATTGAAAGATAAGTTAACACATGCTCCTTTGCTCCAATTTCCTGATTTTAATAAGACTTTTGAGCTTGAATGTGATGCTAGTGGGATTGGTTTGGGAGGTGTGTTATTACAAGATGCTAAACCTGTTGCATACTTTTCTGAAAAATTGAGTGGGCCTAGTCTGAACTATTCTACTTATGATAAGGAATTATATGCTCTTGTTCGGACATTAGAAACTTGGCAACATTATTTATGGCCCAAAGAATTTGTTATACATTCTGATCATGAATCTTTGAAACACATAAGAAGTCAATTAAAACTTAATCGTAGACATGCTAAGTGGGTTGAATTTATTGAGACTTTCCCTTATGTCATTAAACACAAGAAGGGGAAAGATAATATTATTGCTGATGCTTTGTCTCGTCGTTATACTATGCTTTCACAACTTGACTTCAAGATATTCGGTTTAGAGACAATCAAAGAACAATATGCAAATGATGCGGAATTTAAAGATGTATTGCAGAATTGTAGAGAGGGTAGAACATGGAACAAGTTTGTGCTTAATGATGGATTTGTGTTCCGTTCTAACAAGCTATGCATTCCAGCTAGCTCTATTCGTCTTTTGTTGTTGCAGGAGGCGCATGGAGGAGGATTAATGGGACATTTTGGCGTGAAAAAGACGGAGGACATACTTGCTACACATTTCTTTTGGCCAAAGATGAGACGGGATGTTGAGCGTTTTGTTGCTCGCTGCACTACATGTCAAAAAGCTAAGTCACGACTCAATCCTCATGGTTTATACATGCCTTTACCTGTACCTAGTGTTCCGTGGGAGGACATATCCATGGACTTTGTTTTAGGCTTGCCTCGAACAAAGAAGGGGAGGGATAGCATATTTGTTGTCGTGGATAGATTTTCTAAGATGGCACATTTTATACCATGTCATAGAAGCGATGATGCTGCTAATGTTGCTGATTTATTCTTTGGAGAGATTATTCGTTTACATGGTGTGCCCAATACTATTGTCTCGGATCGTGATACTAAGTTTCTTAGCCATTTTTGGAGATGCTTATGGGCTAAGTTGGGAACTAAACTACTTTTTAGTACTACATGTCATCCCCAAACTGATGGACAAACTGAAGTGGTCAATAGGACTTTGTCTACTATGCTTAGGGCTGTTTTAAAAAGTAACTTGAAACTGTGGGAAGAATGTTTACCTCATATTGAATTTGCTTATAATCGTTCAGTGCATTCTACCACTAAAATGTGCCCTTTTGAGATTGTTTATGGTTTTCTACCTCGTGCACCTATTGATTTGCTGCCTCTTCCATCTTCGGAGAAGGTGAATTTTGATGCTAAGCAACGTGCTGAATTGATATTAAAAATGCATGAGTTAACTAAAGAAAACATTGAGCGCATGAATGCTAGATACAAGCTTGCTGGTGATAGGGGTCGAAAGCATGTTGTTTTTGAACCAGGAGATCTTGTTTGGTTACATCTACGAAAAGATAGGTTTCCTGATTTGCGCAAGTCTAAGTTAATGCCACGAGCTGATGGTCCCTTTAAGGTTTTACAGAAAATTAATGATAATGCATATAAACTTGAGCTACCTGCAGATTTTGGGGTTAGTCCCACATTTAACATTGCAGATTTGAAACCTTATTTGGGAGAAGATGATGAGCTTCCGTCGAGGACGACTTCAATTCAAGAAGGGGAGGATGATGAGGACATCCCTACTAATGTTACACCCATACCCTCACCAACTACACATACTGGACCAGTTACTAGAGCACGTGCACGTCAACTAAATTATCAGGTACTTTCGTTTCTTGCGAATCCTTCTATTTTTCATGAACATATGATGCTGCCTAAATTAGATACTTTTGTTTTGGTTATGAATGAAGGACCTAGCATGGACAAGAAGGATGGTCATTGGAGCGGGATCAAGAATGGAGAAGAAGGTGCGCGCGGGGGAAAGTACAATGGAGCTTCCAGTGGGGATTTTCGCACGTTGAAGCCACCATAAGGCATGCATGAAGGCTTGGACGGAATACACGAGATGCCACTTCATTATTTTCGTCCAAGAGCAATTATAGGTGTTGCGTCACCTTAATATTGGGCTGGGCCCATGTAATTTCGAAATACCACATTATAGGCTGTTTTTAGAGTCCGTATGTGTGGGGAAACCGAGTTAGGGTTGTTTTCGGACCCCACCTCCAAGGGGTCACGAAAATCCCCTCTGTTCCCCCATATATACAGCCCTTAGGGCGTCGTTTAGACTTGGGTTTTAATTAGATATAAGTTAGCCATAGCCGCAACTTCGAGCTCTTCGTTTGTGTCATCCGACCAGGCCAAGACCTCATTGGAACCCCAACTTTCGTAATCATTCATCTTATATTCGCAATATCCAGATTGCAATTCTTAGTTCTTGCTTGTTCTTCGATTGCTTGCAGGAATTAGACCTTCGTGGTCAGGTTGATCGTGCATCCGCGGGATCAATAACCTCTCGGAGTTGGTTTAGCGATCGCTAAGGCGCAACGTCTTCGCACGTTCGTAGTCGGATCGGGAAAGTCGCCTCCACCATAATCGATCTCCACCATCTCATCGAAACATCGGGACACCTTCGCCTCTATCAACATCTCACTTTCCAATTGGGGTAACCAACGAGGGGAGAGTATTATCTCGTGTATCATCCGTCCTCAAACCTTGCACTCAAGGCTAGGCTCGAGGAGTTTGATGATGATAAGGAAGAAGATGAGTATGAAGATGATGATAACTCCGATGATACTCCCTCATAAGATGAAATTGCTCTCTTTGTGAAGAGGTTCACTAAAGGGGACTCCAAGGGAAGATTCCAAAGGAAGAAGACAAGAAACTGCTACAACTGTGATAAACCGGGACACTTTGCGGAGGAGTGTCCGTATGAGAAAAGAGAGGGCAAACCTTGATTTCCTCGGAATGAAGTTGTCAAGAAGATCCCAAATCCTCTCAACAAAAAATTCAACAAGAAAGCATTGTTGGCTCTAGAAGGGTCTGATCCCGAGGATGTTGGTGGTGTTGCCAGAGATGCTCAAGATACAAAAAAGGCCTTGAAGATCCTCAACAAGGAAGGTGAAGTTGTCAACTACAACTACATGAGTGACTACACCGGCAATGCACACAAGTGCCTCATGGCCAAGTTGGTTGATGATAGAGGCGAAGGTGTCCCGATGTTTCGATGAGATGGAGGAGATCGATTATGGTGGAGACGACTTTCACGATCCGACTAAAAACGTGCGAAGACGTTGCGCCTTAGCGATCGCTAAACCAACTCCGAGAGGTTATTGATCCCGCAGATGCACGATCAACCTGACCACGAAGGTCTAATTCCTGCAAGCAATCGAAGAACAAGCAAGAACTAAGAATTGCAATCTGGATATTGCGAATATAAGATGAATGATTACGAAAGTTGGGGTTCCAATGAGGTCTTGGCCTGGTCGGATGACACAAACGAAGAGCTCGAAGTTGCGGCTATGGCTAACTTAAATCTAATTAAAACCCAAGTCTAAACGACGCCCTAAGGGCTGTATATATGGGGGAACAAAGGGGATTTTCGTGACCCCTTGGAGGTGGGGTCCGAAAACAACCCTAACTCGGTTTCCCCACACATACGGACTCTAAAAACAGCCTATAAGGTGGTATTTCGAAATTACATGGGCCCAGCCCAATATTAAGGTGACGCAGCACCTATAATTGACCTTGGACGAAAATAATGAAGTGGCATCTCGCGTATTCCGTCCAAGACTTCATGCGCGCCTTATGGTGGCTTCAAAGTGCGATAATCACCACTGGAAGCTCCGCTGTCCTTTCCCGCGCGCGCACCTTCTTCTCCATGCTTGATCCCGCTCCAATGACCATCCTTCTTGTCCATGCTAGGTCCTTCATTCATAAGCAAAACAAAAGTATCTAATTTAGGCAGCATCATATGTTCATGAACAATAGAAGGATTCGCAAGAAACGAAAGTACCTGATAATTTAGTTGACGTGCACGAGCTCTAGTAACTGGTCCAATATGTGTAGTTGGTGAGGATATGGGTGTAACATTAGTAGGGATGTCCTCATCATCCTCCCCTTCTTGAATTGAAGTCGTCCTCGACGGAAGCTCATCATCTTCTCCCAAATAAGGCTTCAAATCTGCAATATTAAATGTGGGACTAACCCCAAAGGCTGCAGGTAGCTCAAGTTTATATGCATTATCATTAATTTTCTGCAAAACCTTAAAGGGACCATCAGCTCGTGGCATTAACTTAGACTTGCGCAAATCAGGAAACCTATCTTTACGTAGATGTAACCAAACAAGATCTCCGGGTTCAAACACAACATGCTTTCGACCCCTATCACCAGCAAGCTTGTATCTAGCATTCATGCGCTCAATGTTTTCTTTAGTTAACTCATGCATTTTTAATATCAATTGAGTACGTTGCTTAGCATCAAAATTAACCTTCTCCGAAGATGGAAGAGGCAGCAAATCAATAGGTGCACGAGGTAGAAAACCATAAACAATCTCAAAAGGGCACATTTTAGTGGTAGAATGCAATGAACGATTATAAGCAAATTCAATATGAGGTAAACATTCTTCCCACAGTTTCAAGTTACTCTTTAAAACAGCCCTAAGCATAGTAGACAAAGTCCTATTGACCACTTCAGTTTGTCCATCAGTTTGGGGATGACATGTAGTACTAAAAAGTAGTTTAGTCCCCAACTTAGCCCATAAGCATCTCCAAAAATGGCTAAGAAACTTAGTATCACGATCCGAGACAATAGTATTGGGCACACCATGTAAGCGAATAATCTCACGAAAGAATAAATCAGCAACATTAGCAGCATCATCGCTTTTATGACATGGTATAAAATGTGCCATCTTAGAAAATCTATCCACGACAACAAATATGCTATCCCTCCCATTCTTTGTTCGAGGCAAGCCTAAAACAAAGTCCATGGATATGTCCTCCCACGGAACACTAGGTACAGGTAAAGGCATGTATAAACCATGAGGATTGAGTCGTGACTTAGCTTTTTGACATGTAGTGCAGCGAGCAACAAAACGCTCAACATCCCGTCTCATCTTTGGCCAAAAGAAATGTGTAGCAAGTACGTCCTCCGTCTTCTTCACGCCAAAGTGTCCCATTAACCCTCCTCCATGCGCCTCCTGCAACAACAAAAGACGAATAGAGCTAGCTGGAATGCATAGCTTGTTAGAACGGAACACAAATCCATCATTAAGCACAAACTTGTTCCAAGTTCTACCCTCTCTACAATTCTGCAATACATCTTTAAATTCCGCATCATTTACATATTGATCTTTGATTGTCTCTAAACCGAAAATCTTGAAGTCAAGTTGTGAAAGCATAGTATAACGACGAGACAAAGCATCAGCAATAATATTATCTTTCCCCTTCTTGTATTTAATGACATAAGGGAAAGTCTCAATAAATTCAACCCACTTAGCATGTCTACGATTAAGTTTTTCTTGACTTCTTATGTGTTTCAAAGATTCATGATCAGAATGTATAACAATTTCTTTGGGCCATAAATAATGTTGCCAAGTTTCTAATGTCCGAACAAGAGCATATAATTCCTTATCATAAGTAGAATAGTTCAGACTAGGCCCACTCAATTTTTCAGAAAAGTAAGCAACAGGTTTAGCATCTTGTAATAACACACCTCCCAAACCAATCCCACTAGCATCGCATTCAAGCTCAAAAGTCTTATTAAAATCAGGAAGTTGGAGCAAAGGAGCATGTGTTAACTTATCTTTCAATACCGTGAAGGCTTCTTCCTGTGCGGTACCCCAAGTAAAAGGCACATCCTTGTGTGTAAGCTCATTGAGAGGTGCAGCAATGGTGCTGAAATCTCTCACAAAACGCCTATAGAATCCAGCGAGGCCAAGAAAACTCCTCACTTGTGTGACCGTTTTGGGCTGCGGCCAACTCTCAATCGCCTCGATCTTGGCTTTATCAACTTCAATTCCCTGCGGAGTAACAACATAGCCAAGAAACGATACTCGGTCGGTGCAAAAGGTGCACTTCCCAAGGTTACCAAACAAACGTGCATTACGTAGAGCAATAAAAACAGCACGTAAATGATCGAAATGTTCCTCCAAAGATTTGCTATAAATCAGTATATCATCAAAATAGACTACCACAAATCGTCCAATGAAAGCACGTAAAACCTCGTTCATTAATCTCATGAAAGTGCTAGGTGCATTAGTTAACCCAAAAGGCATGACTAACCACTCATATAATCCAAACTTAGTTTTAAATGCCGTTTTCCATTCATCCCCTAATTTCATGCGAATTTGATGGTATCCACTACGCAAATCAACTTTGGAAAACATGGTAGAGCCACTTAATTCATCAAGCATATCATCTAACCTAGGAATAGGATGACGATAACGAATAGTAATATTATTAATGGCTCTACAATCAACACACATACGCCAAGTTCCATCCTTTTTAGGCACTAATATAACAGGAACAGCACAAGGACTAAGGGATTCACGTATGTAACCTTTGTCGAGTAGCTCTTGTACTTGTCGCTGAATCTCCTTCGTCTCCTCCGGATTGGTACGGTATGGCGCACGGTTGGGCAACGACGCACCGGGAATTAAGTCAATCTGATGCTCAATCCCTCGAATAGGTGGTAATCCCGATGGTACGTCTTGTGGAAAGACGTCAATAAACTCCTGCAAAAGGTCAGTGACAACAGGAGGCAAAGAAGGAGGCAATTCCTCAAATGAAAACAAAGCTTCTTTGCACACAAAAGCATAGCACACATATTGACTAACATCCAAATCTGAAATATCAACTTTAGTAGCAAGCAAAGTTGGACTAGTCAATTTAATTTCATTAGAAACAGCAGAAGAAGATGTGCTATTAGTCTTATGTTGTTGCTCAAATTCTTTGGCTGCTATCTCATTTTCACTCTTATTTTTCTCCTGTTTAGCTTTACTAGCTCTAGCAAGATCATCTTTCACAATTTGTTCAGGAGACATAGGAAGTAAAGCAATATTTTTATCCTGATGAACCAGAGTAAACTGAGTTGTCCTACCATGGTGTACAACATTCCTATCAAATTGCCATGGTCTACCAAGTAAAAGAGAGCATGCTTGCATGGGTACCACATCACAATCAACATAATCAGCATATGCAGCAATGCTAAAGTGCACACGAACAGAACGCGTTACCTTAATCTTACCACTATTGTTAAACCACTGAATATAGTACGGATGGGGGTGTGGTCTTGTGGTGAGAGATAGCTTCTCCACCAACTGATAGAGGCGAAGGTGTCCCGATGTTTCGATGAGAGATAACTATCGATTTGGTGGAGACGACTCTGACGATCCGACTACGAACGTACGAAGACGTTGCGCCTTAGCGATCGCTAAACCAACTCCGAGAGGTTATTGATCCCGCGGATGCACGATCAACCTGACCACGAAGGTCTAATTCCTGCAAGCAATCGAAGAACAAGCAAGAACTAAGAATTGCAATCTGGATATTGCGAATATAAGATGAATGATTACGAAAGTTGGGGTTCCAATGAGGTCTTGGCCTGGTCGGATGACACAAACGAAGAGCTCGAAGTTGCGGCTATGGCTAACTTAAATCTAATTAAAACCCAAGTCTAAACGACGCCCTAAGGGCTGTATATATGGGGGAACAAAGGGGATTTTCGTGACCCCTTGGAGGTGGGGTCCGAAAACAACCCTAACTCGGTTTCCCCACACATACGGACTCTAAAAACAGCCTATAATGTGGTATTTCGAAATTACATGGGCCCAGCCCAATATTAAGGTGACGCAGCACCTATAATTGCTCTTGGACGAAAATAATGAAGTGGCATCTCGTGTATTCCGTCCAAGCCTTCATGCATGCCTTATGGTGGCTTCAACGTGCGAAAATCCCCACTGGAAACTCCACTGTACTTTCCCCCGCGCGCACCTTCTTCTCCATTCTTGATCCCGCTCCAATGACCATCCTTCGTGTCCATGCTAGGTCCTTCATTCATAAGCAAAACAAAAGTATCTAATTTAGGCAGCATCATATGTTCATGAACAATAGAAGGATTCGCAAGAAACGAAAGTACCTGATAATTTAGTTGACGTGCACGTGCTCTAGTAACTGGTCCAGTATGTGTAGTTGGTGAGGGTATGGGTGTAACATTAGTAGGGATGTCCTCATCATCCTCCCCTTCTTGAATTGAAGTCGTCCTCGACGGAAGCTCATCATCTTCTCCCAAATAAGGTTTCAAATCTGCAATGTTAAATGTGGGACTAACCCCAAAATCTGCAGGTAGCTCAAGTTTATATGCATTATCATTAATTTTCTGTAAAACCTTAAAGGGACCATCAGCTCGTGGCATTAACTTAGACTTGCGCAAATCAGGAAACCTATCTTTACGTAGATGTAACCAAACAAGATCTCCTGGTTCAAACACAACATGCTTTCGACCCCTATCACCAGCAAGCTTGTATCTAGCATTCATGCGCTCAATGTTTTCGTTAGTTAACTCATGCATTTTTAATATCAATTCAGCACGTTGCTTAGCATCAAAATTAACCTTCTCCGAAGATGGAAGAGGCAGCAAATCAATAGGTGCACGAGGTAGAAAACCATAAACAATCTCAAAAGGGCACATTTTAGTGGTAGAATGCACTGAGCGATTATAAGCAAATTCTATATGAGGTAAACATTCTTCCCACAGTTTCAAGTTACTTTTTAAAACAGCCCTAAGCATAGTAGACAATGTTCTATTGACCACTTCAGTTTGTCCATCAGTTTGGGGATGACATGTAGTACTAAAAAGTAGTTTAGTCCCCAACTTAGCCCATAAGCATCTCCAAAAATGGCTAAGAAACTTAGTATCACGATCCGAGACAATAGTATTGGGCACACCATGTAAACGAATAATCTCTCCAAAGAATAAATCAGCAACATTAGCAGCATCATCGCTTTTATGACATGGTATAAAATGTGCCATCTTAGAAAATCTATCCACGACAACAAATATGCTATCCCTCCCCTTCTTTGTTCGAGGCAAGCCTAAAACAAAGTCCATGGATATGTCCTCCCACAGAACACTAGGTACAGGTAAAGGCATGTATAAACCATGAGGATTGAGTCGTGACTTAGCTTTTTGACATGTAGTGCAGCGAGCAACAAAACGCTCAACATCCCGTCTCATCTTTGGCCAAAAGAAATGTGTAGCAAGTACGTCCTCCATCTTTTTCACGCCAAAATGTCCCATTAATCCTCCTCCATGCGCCTCCTGCAACAACAAAAGACGAATAGAGCTAGCTGGAATGCATAGCTTGTTAGAACGGAACACAAATCCATCATTAAGCACAAACTTGTTCCATGTTCTACCCTCTCTACAATTCTGCAATACATCTTTAAATTCCGCATCATTTGCATATTGTTCTTTGATTGTCTCTAAACCGAATATCTTGAAGTCAAGTTGTGAAAGCATAGTATAACGACGAGACAAAGCATCAGCAATAATATTATCTTTCCCCTTCTTGTGTTTAATGACATAAGGGAAAGTCTCAATAAATTCAACCCACTTAGCATGTCTACGATTAAGTTTTGCTTGACTTCTTATGTGTTTCAAAGATTCATGATCAGAATGTATAACAAATTCTTTGGGCCATAAATAATGTTGCCAAGTTTCTAATGTCCGAACAAGAGCATATAATTCCTTATCATAAGTAGAATAGTTCAGACTAGGCCCACTCAATTTTTCAGAAAAGTATGCAACAGGTTTAGCATCTTGTAATAACACACCTCCCAAACCAATCCCACTAGCATCGCATTCAAGCTCAAAAGTCTTATTAAAATCAGGAAGTTGGAGCAAAGGAGCATGTGTTAACTTATCTTTCAATACCGTGAAAGCTTCTTCCTGTGCGGTACCCCAAGTAAAAGGCACATCCTTGCGTGTAAGCTCATTGAGAGGGGCAGCAATGGTGCTGAAATCTCTCACAAAACGCCTATAGAATCCAGCGAGGCCAAGAAAACTCCTCACTTGTGTGACCGTTTTGGGCTGCGGCCAACTCTCAATTGCCTCGATCTTGGCTTTATCAACTTCAATACCCTGTGGAGTAACAACATAGCCAAGAAACGATACTCGGTCGGTGCAAAAGGTGCACTTCCCAAGGTTACCAAATAAACGTGCATTACGTAGAGCAATAAAAACAGCACGTAAATGATCCAAATGTTCCCCCAAAGATTTGCTATAAATCAGTATATCATCAAAATAGACTACCACAAATCGTCCAATGAAAGCACGTAAAACCTCGTTCATTAATCTCATGAAAGTGCTAGGTGCATTAGTTAACCCAAAAGGCATGACTAACCACTCATATAATCCAAACTTAGTTTTAAAAGCCGTTTTCCATTCATCTCCTAATTTCATGCGAATTTGATGGTATCCACTACGCAAATCAACTTTGGAAAACATGGTAGAGCATCTTAATTCATCAAGCATATCATCTAACCTAGGAATAGGATGACGATAACGAATAGTAATATTATTAATGGCTCGACAATCAACACACATACGCCATGTTCCATCCTTTTTAGGCACTAATATAACAGGAACAGCACAAGGACTAAGGGACTCACGTATGTAACCTTTGTCGAGTAGCTCTTGTACTTGACGCTGAATCTCCTTCGTCTCCTCCGGATTGGTACGGTATGGCGCACGGTTGGGCAACGAAGCACCGGGAATTAAGTCAATCTGATGCTCAATCCCTCGAATAGGTGGTAATCCCGGTGGTACGTCTTGTGGAAAGACGTCAATAAACTCCTGCAAAAGGTCAGTGACAACAGGAGGCAAAGAAGGAGGCAATTCCTCAAATGAAAACAAAGCTTCTTTGCACACAAAAGCATAGCACACATATTGACTAACATCCAAATCTGAAATATCAACCTTAGTAGCAAGCAAAGTTGGACTAGTCAATTTAATTTCATTAGAAACAGCAGAAGAATATTTGCTATTAGTCTTATGTTGTTGCTCAAATTCTTTGGCTGCTATCTCATTCTCACTCTTATTTTTCTCCTGTTTTGCTTTACTAGCTCTAGCAAGATCATCTTTCACAATTTGTTCAGGAGACATAGGAAGTAAAGCAATATTTTTATCCTGATGAACTAGAGTAAACTGATTTGTCCTACCATGGTGGACAACATTCCTATCAAATTGCCATGGTCTACCAAGTAAAAGAGAGCATGCTTGCATGGGTACCACATCACAATCAACATAATCAGCATATGCAGCAATGCTAAAGTGCACACGAACAGAACGCGTTACCTTAATCTTACCACTATTGTTAAACCACTGAATATAGTACGGATGGGGGTGTGGTCTTGTGGTGAGAGATAGCTTCTCCACCAACTCCATGCTAGCCAAGTTGTTGCAACTCCCTCCGTCAATGATGATGCGAACCGAACGTTCTTTCACCACTCCCTTTGTGTGGAACAAATTATGCCTCTGGTTTTGCTCGGCCTTCGTTACCTGCACACTTAATACACGTTGAGCAACCAAACTAGCATATTTATCTGCATCATCAGGAGTCATATACTCTATATCATGAGCATCATCATGGACACCCTGTTCCTCATGAGCAATGAGAACTAGAGTCTCCTCATCATAGTCACTCGCTGACTCATACCCACCATCCGCCGTAATAGTCATCACACGCTTGGAGGGACAGTCTTTTGCGAAGTGACCTCCACCTTGGCACCTGCGACATTTAATATCACGATCTCGTGCTTGCCCTGTGGACGCCATGGAGGAAGAAGAACTCGCCGCTGGACCACTCTGTGCACCCTTGAATGGTGGCGCTGGCTGTTTTGGTGGCTCCCTGTAAGAATGAGCGGCTGAAGTAGATGGTGGCGCAGCAGGACGTGTGGATGTAGAAGCTCCACGCGATGTCCATGATGTATTTCGTCCTGCAGAAAAGTTAGGTCTCGTAGCGGCCTGTCGATCCTGCACTTCACGTTCAGCTTTACAAGCAAGATGAAACAAACGAGTGATAGTAGCAAAGTCCTTGTATTCTAGAATAGTTTGTATCTCCCTGTTTAAGCCACCCATAAAACGTGCAAGCATAGCTTCATTATCCTCTACTAGGCCACATCTAATCAATCCAGTTTGTAATTCTTGATAATATTCCTCTACAGAATTTTTTCCTTGTCTCAAACGCTGTAATTTTTGTAACAATTCACGTTGATAATAAGGAGGAACCCAGCGAGTACGCATAGCGTCTTTTAAAGCAGCCCAAGTAGTTGGAATATTATTAGCATGCAATCTACAATGTTCAGACCACCAAATAGATGCAAAGCCCGTGAATTCACAAACAGCAGCAGTAACACGTCTATTCTTAGGATATTGTAAACATGTAAAACGTTGTTCAGTTTCTAACTCCCAAGTAAGATAAGCATCAGGAATATATCTACCCTCAAACGGCTTAAGATTCAATTTAAGTTTAGGCACATGTTCATCATCGCGTACCTGAGGGGGTGGTTGGTGTCGACCGTGGCGAATGTTGGGACGTGGACGTCCAGCTGGCTGCTCATAGGCCGCTTCCTGTTCCACCTCCTCCTCGTAATCACCCTCGTAGTTGTCGTCCTGGGCGACGTCAGAAGCAGCAGCAGCAGCAGTAGCAGCAACTGCAGCAGTAGGAGGAGCACCAATACCAGCAGCTTGTCCTCGCGGAAACAGAATACGGCGTGCACGTGGTAGTGGCGGTGGCTGTGGCTGTGCTGAAGGTAGGCGTGCGATCAACTCAGTAAACTTGGCGTCGAGCTTGGTGTCGATCATTTTCTCCACGCCATCAATCGCCTTTGTAAATCTGGTCTCGATGTCCTGCACCTGTTGAGACATCATACGTGCAAATTTATCATGTAACTCCTTGTTTGTCATGTTCTCCCAATCGGGTGCATCCCGGGCCACTTCATCATGTGATCCTGGCATGGTTAGCAGAAATAGAAAACACACAGGAATATGATCCTACTTCTACTAATGGGATGGATGTGGGGTGGTGGAAAGCACAAATCCGTCAAGCTTTTCTTACGTTCTTACCGATTCTTACCTAGCAGCAGGTGGTGATGTACAACCAACGGGTCAAAACTCTCAGAGATATGGTAGAGCGATGGCCAGGAGGTGTCAAAACGCACGATGTAGAATATATTTGGAGCTGTAGGAAGGCTGACAAGTATGGTAGCAAAAACTCAACAGTAATCAAAACAGAGATGCAAAGCTGAATAAACACTCAACGTCGGTACTGTGCTGATCCTAGGCTAGACCGTACTAGAGACGCGAGCCTAAAACACCAACGAAAGCACGGCGCGGCACGTAACAACTGTGAAGCACACTCTGAATTTTTTTTTCCTCTCTTTTTTTTTTTGCTTTTTTTTTTGGCGATGCGGGACTGCGGGGGCTGAAAAAGTGTGAAAAAATCACTATGGTGGCGAACGTCTCAAAACGAGTTTCTGGACCTAAGGAACGTGGGCACGAAATTTTTTTACCCCTGAAATTTCTGGCCTAAAAACTGCTCTGGAAAGCGTGCCTGACTTTTTTTTTTTTTTTTTTTTTTTTTTGGAAATCACCCTCTTCTACGTACGACAAAAGATTGGTGAAATCCGACTCTAATCAACTCAAAACTATTCTGGCTACGGAGATATCACAAACCGAACGGGTGATGGAACTCGACTCGGATCGGTAGGTTGTGGTGGTGTGTATGGACTCTGCTTGGCGGAACGTGGTGGTGTATCTGGACTCGGATTGGCGGAACGTGGTGGTGTATTACTGTTCGGCGGCGGCGTGACAAAACTGTGATCAGAACTCGAAACTCTAAGGTAACTAGACGCTAAGATCAGCAACTCGACACAACGATGCAACCGCAAATTCAACAATGCAAACTACTGTAAAGAAAACTGGACAAAGGCTCGGACTGTTTTGGGACGTGATGATCTAACCCTAATTTTTTTTTGTTGGCTTTTTCGTGGACTGTAGGTATGAAAAACAGAACCAATCTAGACTGCGAAAACTGGTAAATCTCACCGAGCAACCTGGAAATCTGATACCACTTGATAGAGGCGAAGGTGTCCCGATGTTTCGATGAGAGATAACTATCGATTTGGTGGAGACGACTCTGACGATCCGACTACGAACGTACGAAGACGTTGCGCCTTAGCGATCGCTAAACCAACTCCGAGAGGTTATTGATCCCGCGGATGCACGATCAACCTGACCACGAAGGTCTAATTCCTGCAAGCAATCGAAGAACAAGCAAGAACTAAGAATTGCAATCTGGATATTGCGAATATAAGATGAATGATTACGAAAGTTGGGGTTCCAATGAGGTCTTGGCCTGGTCGGATGACACAAACGAAGAGCTCGAAGTTGCGGCTATGGCTAACTTAAATCTAATTAAAACCCAAGTCTAAACGACGCCCTAAGGGCTGTATATATGGGGGGACAGAGGGGATTTTCGTGACCCCTTGGAGGTGGGGTCCGAAAACAACCCTAACTCGGTTTCCCACACATACGGACTCTAAAAACAGCCTATAATGTGGTATTTCGAAATTACATGGGCCCAGCCCAATATTAAGGTGACGCAGCACCTATAATTGCTCTTGGACGAAAATAATGAAGTGGCATCTCGTGTATTCCGTCCAAGCCTTCATGCATGCCTTATGGTGGCTTCAACGTGCGAAAATCCCCACTGGAAACTCCACTGTACTTTCCCCCGCGCGCACCTTCTTCTCCATTCTTGATCCCGCTCCAATGACCATCCTTCGTGTCCATGCTAGGTCCTTCATTCATAAGCAAAACAAAAGTATCTAATTTAGGCAGCATCATATGTTCATGAACAATAGAAGGATTCGCAAGAAACGAAAGTACCTGATAATTTAGTTGACGTGCACGTGCTCTAGTAACTGGTCCAGTATGTGTAGTTGGTGAGGGTATGGGTGTAACATTAGTAGGGATGTCCTCATCACCAACTCCATGCTCGCCAAGTTGTTGCAACTCCCTCCGTCAATGATGATGTGAACCGAACGTTCTTTCACCACTCCCTTTGTGTGGAACAAATTATGCCTCTGGTTTTGCTCGGCCTTCGATACCTGCACACTTAACACACGTTGAGCAACCAAACTAGCATATTTATCTGCATCATCAGGAGTCATATACTCTATATCATGAGCATCATCATGGGCACCCTGTTCCTCATGAGCAATGAGAACTAGAGTCTCCTCATCATAGTCACTCGCTGACTCATACCCTCCATCCGCCGTAATAGTCATCACACGCTTGGAGGGACAGTCTTTTGCGAAGTGACCTCCACCTTGGCACCTGCGACATTTAATATCACGATCTCGTGTTTTCCCTGTGGACGCCATGGATGAAGAAGAACTCGCCGCTGGACCACTCTGTGCACCCTTGAATGGTGGCGCTGGCTGTTTTGGTGGCTCCCTGTAAGAATGAGCGGATGAAGTAGAAGGTGGCGCAGCAGGACGTGTGGATGTAGAAGCTCCACGCGATGTCCATGATGTATTTCGTCCTGCAGAAAAGTTAAGTCTCGTAGCGGCCTGTCGATCCTGCACTTCACGTTCAGCTTTACAAGCAAGATGAAACAAACGAGTGATAGTAGCAAAGTCCTTGTATTCTAGAATAGTTTGTATCTCCCTGTTTGAGCCACCCATAAAACGTGCAAGCATAGCTTCATTATCCTCTACTAGGCCACATCTAATCAATCCAGTTTGTAATTCTTGATAATATTCCTCTACAGAATTTTTTCCTTGTCTCAAACGCTGTAATTTTTGTAACAATTCACGTTGATAATAAGGAGGAACCCAGCGAGTACGCATAGCATCTTTTAAAGCAGCCCAAGTAGTTGGAATATTATTAGCATGCAATCTACAATGTTCAGACCACCAAATAGATGCAAAGCCCGTGAATTCACAAACAGCAGCAGTAACACGTCTATTCTCAGGATATTGTGAACATGTAAAACGTTGTTCAGTTTCTAACTCCCAAGTAAGATAAGCATCAGGAATATATCTCCCCTCAAACGGCTTAAGATTCAATTTAAGTTTAGGCACATGTTCATCATCGCGTACCTGAGGGGGTGGTTGGTGTCGACCGTGGTGAATGTTGGGACGTGGACGTCCAGCTGGCTGCTCATAGGCCGCTTCCTGTTCCACCTCCTCCTCGTAATCACCCTCGTAGTTGTCGTCCAGGCCGACGTCAGAAGCAGCAGCAGCAGGTACTGCAGCAGCAGGAGGAGCACCAGTAGCAGCAGGTACTGCAGCAGCAGGAGGAGCACCAGCAGCTTGTCTGCCCGGAAACAGAATACGTCGTGCACGTCGTGGTGGCGGTGGCTGTGCTGGAGCGGCCGCAGGCTGTGCAGGGAGGCGTGCGAGCAACTCAGTGAACTTGGCGTCGAGCTTGGTGTCGATCATCTTCTCCACACCATCAATCGCCTCTGTAAATCTGTTCTCGATGTCATTCACCTGTTCAGACATCATTTGTGCAAATTTATCATGTAATGCTTTGTTTGTCATATTCTCCCAATCAGGTGCATCCCGCGCCACTTCATCATGGGATCCTGGCATGGTTAGCAGAAATAGAAAACACACAGAAGTATGATCCTACTTCTACTAATGGGATGTGGGGTGGTGGAAAGCACAAATCCGTCAAGCTTTTCTTTCGTTCTTACCGATTCTTACCTAGCAGCAGGTGGTGATGTACAACCAACGGGTCAAAACTCTCAGAGATGTGGTAGAGCGATGGCCAGGAGGTGTCAACCGCACGAAGTAGAATATATGTGGAGCTGTAGGTAGGCTTGACAAATATGGTAGCAAAAAAGCTCAACAGTAATCAAAACAGAGATGCAAAGTTGAATAAACACTCAACGTCAGTACTGTGCTGATCCTAGGCTAGACCGTACTAGAGACGCGAGCCTAAAACACCAACGAAAGCACGGCGCGGCACGTAATCAACTGAGAAGCACACTCTGAATTTTTTTTTTCTCTCTTTCTTTTTTTTTTTTTTTTTTTTTTGCGATGCGGGACTGCGGTGGCTGAAAAAGTGCGAAAAAATCACTATGGTGGCGAACGTCTCAAAATGACTTTCTGGACCTAAGGAACGTATGGGCACGGAATTTTTTTACCCCCGAATTTTTTGGCCTAAAAACTGCTCTGGAAAGCGTGCCAGACTCTTTTTTTTTTTGGAAATCACCCCCTTCTACGTACGACAAAGATTGGTGAAATCCGACTCTAATCAACTCAAACTAATCTGGCTATGGAGAGATCACGAATCGTACTGATGGTGGAACTCAACTCGGACTCGTGGTACGTGGTGGTGTATATGGACTCTGCTTGGCGGAACGTGGTGGTCTATCTGGACTCGGATTGGCGGAACGTGGTAGGGTGACTACTGTGCGGCGGCGACGTGGCAAACTGTGATCAGAACTCGAAACTCTAAGGGAACTAGACGCTAAGATCAGCAACTTGACACAACGATGCAACCGTAAATTCAACAAAGCAAGCTACTGTAAAGAAAACTGGATAAGGGCTCGGACTGTTTAGGAACGTGATGATCTAACCCTATTTTTTTTTGTTGGCTTTTTCGTGGACTGTAGGTATGAGGAACAGAACCAATCTAGACTATGAAAACTGGTAAATCTCACCGAGCAACCTGGAAATCTGATACCACTTGATAGAGGCGAAGGTGTCCCGATGTTTCGATGAGATGGAGGAGATCGATTATGGTGGAGACGACTTTCACGATCGGACTACGGACGTGCGAAGACGTTGCGCCTTAGCGATCGCTAAACCAACTCCGAGAGGTTATTGATCCCGCGGATGCACGATCAACCTGACCACGAAGGTCTAATTCCTGCAAGCAATCGAAGAACAAGCAAGAACTAAGAATTTCAATCTGGATATTGCGAATATAAGATGAATGATTACGAAAGTTGGGGTTCCAATGAGGTCTTGGCCTGGTCGGATGACACAAACGAAGAGCTCGAAGTTGCGGCTATGGCTAACTTAAATCTAATTAAAACCCAAGTCTAAACGACGCCCTAAGGGCTGTATATATGGGGGAACAGAGGGGATTTTCGTGACCCCTTGGAGGTGGGGTCCGAAAACAACCCTAACTCGGTTTCCCCACACATACGGACTCTAAAAACAGCCTATAAGGTGGTATTTCGAAATTACATGGGCCCAGCCCAATATTAAGGTGACGCAGCACCTATAATTGCCCTTGGACGAAAATAATGAAGTGGCATCTCGCGTATTTCGTCCAAGACTTCATGCGCGCCTTATGGTGGCTTCAAAGTGCGATAATCACCACTGGAAGCTCCGCTGTCCTTTCCCGCGCGCGCACCTTCTTCTCCATGCTTGATCCCGCTTCAATGACCATCCTTCTTGTCCATGCTAGGTCCTTCATTCATAAGCAAAACAAAAGTATCTAATTTAGGCAGCATCATATGTTCATGAACAATAGAAGGATTCGCAAGAAACGAAAGTACCTGATAATTTAGTTGACGTGCACGAGCTCTAGTAACTGGTCCAATATGTGTAGTTGGTGAGGATATGGGTGTAACATTAGTAGGGATGTCCTCATCAAAGGGTGAACACATCCTCGGACTAACAAACGTGTCTTTTGAGAAAGATCGTGTGTGTAGTGCATGCATCGCAGGGAAGCAACATCAAGAAAAGCATACCCCCAAGAGTATCGTGTCCACTTCAAGGCCTTTGGAGCTCCTTCATGTGGATCTCTTTGGTCCTCCATCATGGGATAGCCTTGGTGGGCAGAAATATGGTCTTGTCATTGTTGATGATTATTCAAGATACACATGGGTGTTCTTTCTCAAGTCCAAGGACGAGACGAAGGCCACCTTCATTGATTTTGCCAAGCAAGCACAAAGGAAATACAACATGACTATCTTGGCAATACAAAGTGACAATGGCTCCGAATTCAAGAATTTCACTTTGGAAGAATTCCTGAGTGATGAGGGGATAGAACATCAATATTCCGCACCTTACACCCCTCAACAAAATGGTGTAGCCGAGAGGAAGAACCGCACTCTTGTGGAGATGACCCGGTCCATGTTGGATGAGTACAAGTAACCATATAGTTTTTGGGCCGAAGCCATCAACACTGCATGTCATGCATCAAACCGGCTCTTCCTTCGCAAGATCTTGATGAAGACCCCCTATGAACTTCTAACTGGTCACAAGCCAAACGTCAAATACTTCCGAGTATTCAGTTGTAAGTGTTTCTTTCTCAATAAGAAAGAACGGTTAGCTAAGTTTCAATCCAAAACAATTGAAGGTATATTTGTTGGGTATGCGTCAAACTCTCACGTCTATAGGGTCTACAAAAAATCCACCGGATGTGTTGTGGAAACTTGTGACGTGGAGTTTGATGAATTTAATGGCTCCCATGGGGAGCAAGTTGATCTAAGTGATCTAGGAAATAATGAAGATTCGTCTCAAGACATCTTGGCTATGGGCATTGGAGATCTTGTGCTCATTGCTCAAGTTCCTAGAGCTGATGAGGTGGTTGATAGGCCAAGTGTTCCACCACCACAAGCACATCCCCCTACCACTCAAGATCCGATTGCTCATGAGGAGCCATTTATCCAAGAACAAGAACAAGTCCCTCCGCAATCGGATGTGGTTTCTCAACCACATGTTGATGATGCGGTTGATCCACGAGATCGGCTTGACCGCATTTTCTTTGGAGAAAATTATGAAATTTTTGATGGCTCCCCCCTTGATGATGAAACAAATGTTGTTCATGAGCCCAAATGGGTGGAGCCTATTGAAACTCCAACTTCCATCATGCCATTGGTGGCTAGACGTGTTGATGTTGACAAGATCCTCACGGGATTGGGGCAAGGTATAGTTACTCGTCGTCAACTTATGAACTTTTGCGCTCACTTCTCGTTTGTGTCTTGCATTGAACCACTTGGGGTTAAATAAGAACTTGAGGATGCGGATTGGCTCATTGCAATGCAAGATGAGCTCACTAGTTTCACCCGGAATGAAGTTTGGTCTCTCGTGGAGAGGCCTTCCGGTCAAGATCATAACATCATTGGAACCAAGTGGATCTTCAAAAACCAGCAAGATGAATATGGTATTATCATTCGAAACAAGCAAGTTGTGATAGAGGCGAAGGTGTCCCGATGTTTCGATGAGATGATGGAGATCGATTTTGGTGGAGTAGACTTTCACGACCCGACTACGAACGTGCGAAGACGTTGCGCCTTAGCAATCGCTAAACCAACTCCGAGAGGTTATTGATCCCGCGGATGCACGATCAACCTGACCACGAAGGTCAATTCCTGCAAGCAATCGAAGAACAAGCAAGAACTAAGAATTGCAATCTGGATATTGCGAATATAAGATGAAAGATTAACAGAAGTTGGGGTTCCAATGCGGTCTTGGCCTGGTCGGACGACACAAACGAAGAACTCGAAGTTGCGGCTATGGCTAACTTAAATCTAATTAAAACCCAAGTCTAAACGACGCCCTAAGGGCTGTATATATGGGGGAACAGAGGGGATTTTCGTGACCCCTTGGAGGTGGGGCCCGAAAACAACCCTAACTCGGTTTCCCCACACATACGGACTCTAAAAACAGCCTATAATGTGGTATTTCGAAATTACATGGGCCCAGCCCAATATTAAGGTGACGCAACACCTATAATTGCTCTTGGACGAAAATAATGAAGTGGCATCTCGTGTATTTCGTCCAAGCCTTCATGCATGCCTTATGGTGGCTTCAAAGTGCGAAAATCCCCACTGGAAGCTCCATTGTTATTTCCCGCGCGCGCACCTTCTTCTCCATGCTTGATCCCGCTCCAATGACCGTCCTTCTTGTCCATGCTAGGTCCTTCATTCATAAGCAAAACAAAAGTATCTAATTTAGGCAGCATCATATGTTCATGAACATTAGAAGGATTCGCAAGAAACGAAAGTACCTGATAATTTAGTTGACGTGCACGTGCTCTAGTAACTGGTCCAGTATGTGTAGTTGGTGAAGATGTGGGTGTAACATTAGTAGAGATGTCCTCATCATCCTCCCCTTCTTGAATTGAAGTCGTCCTCGACGGAAGCTCATTATCTTCTCCCAAATAAGTTTTCAAATCTGCAATGTTAAATGTGGGACTAACCCCAAAATCTGCAGGTAGCTCAAGTTTATATGCATTATCATTAATTTTCTGTAAAACCTTAAAGGGACCATCAGCTCGTGGCATTAACTTAGACTTGCGCAAATCAGAAAACCTATCTTTACGTAGATGTAACCAAACAAGATCTCCTGGTTCAAACACAACATGCTTTCTACCCTTATCACCAGCAAGCTTGTATCTAGCATTCATTTTCTCAATGTTTTCTTTAGTTAACTCATGCATTTTTAATAGCAATTCAGCACGTTGCTTAGCATCAAAATTAACCTTCTCCGAAGATGGAATAGGAAGCAAATCAATAGGTGCACGAGGTAGAAAACCATAAACAATCTCAAAAGGGCACATTTTAGTGGTAGAATGAAATGAACGATTATAAGCAAATTCAATATGAGGTAAACATTCTTCCCACATTTTTAAGTTACTCTTTAAAATAGCCCTAAGCATAGTAGACAAAGTCCTATTGACTACTTCAGTTTGTCCATCAGTTTGGGGATGACATGTAGTACTAAAAAGTAGTTTAGTCCCCAACTTAGCCCATAAGCATCTCCAAAAATGGCTAAGAAACTTAGTATCACGATCCGAGACAATAGTATTGGGCACACCATGTAAGCGAATAATCTCTCGAAAGAATATATCAGCAACATTAGCAGCATCATCGCTTTTATGACATGGTATAAAATGTGCCATCTTAGAAAATCTATCCACGACAACAAATATGCTATCCCTCCCATTCTTTGTTCGAGGCAGGCCTAAAACAAAGTCCATGGATATGTCCTCCCACGGAACACTAGGTACAGGTAAAGGCATGTATAAAGCATGAGGATTGAGTCGTGACTTAGCTTTTTGACATGTAGTGCAGCGAGCAACAAAACGCTCAACATCCCGTCTCATCTTTGGCCAAAAGAAATGTGGAGCAAGTACGTCCTCCGTCTTCTTCACGCCAAAATGTCCCATTAATCCTCCTCCATGCGCCTCCTGCAACAACAAAAGACGAATAGAGCTAGCTGGAATGCATAGCTTGTTAGAACGGAACACAAACCCATCATTAAGCACAAACTTGTTCCATGTTCTACCCTCTCTACAATTCTGCAATACATCTTTAAATTCCGCATCATGTACATATTGATCTTTGATTGTCTCTAAACCGAATATCTTGAAGTCAAGTTTTGAAAGCATAGTATAACGACGAGACAAAGCATCAGCAATAATATTATCTTTCCCCTTCTTGTGTTTAATGATATAAGGGAAAGTCTCAATAAATTCAACCCACTTAGCATGTCTACGATTAAGTTTTGCTTGACTTCTTATGTGTTTCAAAGATTCATGATCAGAATGTATAACAAATTCTTTGGGCCATAAATAATGTTGCCAAGTTTCTAATGTCCGAACAAGAGCATATACTTCCTTATCATAAGTAGAATAGTTCAGACTAGGCCCACTCAATTTTTCAGAAAAGTAAGCAACAGGTTTAGCATCTTGTAATAACACACCTCCCAAACCAATACCACTAGCATCGCATTCAAGCTCAAAAGTCTTATTAAAATCAGGAAGTTGGAGCAAAGGAGCATGTGTTAACTTATCTTTCAATATCGTGAAGGCTTCTTCCTGTGCGGTACCCCAAGTAAAAGGCACATCCTTGCGTGTAAGCTCATTGAGAGGTGCAGCAATGGTGCTGAAATCTCTCACAAAACGCCTATAGAATCTAGCGAGGCCAAGAAAACTCCTCACTTGTGTGACCGTTTTGGGCTGCGGCCAACTCTCAATCGCCTCGATCTTGGCTTTATCAACTTCAATTCCCTGCGGAGTAACAACATAGCCAAGAAACGATACTCGGTCGGTGCAAAAGGTGCACTTCCCAAGGTTACCAAACAAACGTGCATTACGTAGAGCAATAAAGACAGCACGTAAATGATCCAAATGTTCCCCCAAAGATTTGCTATAAATCAGTATATCATCAAAATAGACTACCACAAATCGTCCAATGAAAGCACGTAAAACCTCGTTCATTAATCTCATGAAAGTGCTAGGTGCATTAGTTAACCCAAAAGGCATGACTAACCACTCATATAATCCAAACTTAGTTTTAAAAGCCGTTTTCCATTCATCTCCTAATTTCATGCGAATTTGATGGTATCCACTACGCAAATCAACTTTGGAAAACATGGTAGAGCCACTTAATTCATCAAGCATATCATCTAACCGAGGAATAGGATGACGGTAACGAATAGTAATATTATTAATGGCTCGAAAATCAACACACATACGCCATGTTCCATCCTTTTTTGGCACTAATATAACAGGAACAGCACAAGGACTAAGGGATTCACGTATGTAACCTTTGTCGAGTAGCTCTTGTACTTGACGCTGAATCTCCTTCGTCTCCTCCGGATTGGTACGGTATGGCGCACGGTTGGGCAGCGAAGCACTGGGAATTAATTCAATCTGATGCTCAATCCCTCGAATAGGTGGTAATCCCGGTCGTACGTCTTGTGGAAAGACGTCAATAAATTCCTGCAAAAGGTCAGTGACAACAGGAGGCAAAGAAGGAGGCAATTCCTCAAATGAAAACAAAGCTTCTTTGCACACAAAAGCATAGCACACATATTGACTAACATCCAAATCTGAAATATCAACCTTAGTAGCAAGCAAAGTTGGACTAGTCAATTTAATTTCATTAGAAACAGCAGAAGAAGATTTGCTATTAGTCTTATGTTGTTGCTCAAATTCTTTAGCTGCTATCTCATTTTCACTCTTATGTTTCTCCTGTTTAGCTTTACTAGCTCTAGCAAGATCATCTTTCACAATTTGTTCAGGAGACATAGGAAGTGAAGCAATATGTTTATCCTGATGAACCAGAGTAAACTGATTTGTCCTACCATGGTGTACAACATTCCTATCAAATTGCCATGGTCTACCAAGTAAAAGAGAGCATGCTTGCATGGGTACCACATCACAATCAACATAATCAGCACATGCAGCAATGCTAAAGTGCACACGAACAGAACGCGTTACCTTAATCTTACCACTATTGTTAAACCACTGAATATAGTACGGATGGGGGTGTGGTCTTGTGGTGAGAGATAGTGATGAGGACATCCCTACTAATGTTACACCCATACCCTCACCAACTACACATACTGGACCAGTTACTAGAGCACGTGCACGTCAACTAAATTATCAGGTACTTTCGTTTCTTGCGAATCCTTCTATTGTTCATGAACATATGATGCTGCCTAAATTAGATACTTTTGTTTTGCTTATGAATGAAGGACCTAGCATGGACACGAAGGATGGTCATTGGAGCGGGATCAAGAATGGAGAAGAAGGTGCGCGCGGGGGAAAGTACAGTGGAGTTTCCAGTGGGGATTTTCGCACGTTGAAGCCACCATAAGGCATGCATGAAGGCTTGGACGGAATACACGAGATGCCACTTCATTATTTTCGTCCAAGAGCAATTATAGGTGCTGCGTCACCTTAATATTGGGCTGGGCCCATGTAATTTCGAAATACAACATTATAGGCTGTTTTTAGAGTCCGTATGTGTGGGGAAACCGAGTTAGGGTTGTTTTCGGACCCCACCTCCAAGGGGTCACGAAAATCCCCTCTGTTCCCCCATATATACAGCCCTTAGGGCGTCGTTTAGACTTGGGTTTTAATTAGATTTAAGTTAGCCATAGCCGCAACTTCGAGCTCTTCGTTTGTGTCATCCGACCAGGCCAAGACCTCATTGGAACCCCAACTTTCGTAATCATTCATCTTATATTCGCAATATCCAGATTGCAATTCTTAGTTCTTGCTTGTTCTTCGATTGCTTGCAGGAATTAGACCTTCGTGGTCAGGTTGATCGTGCATCCGCGGGATCAATAACCTCTCGGAGTTGGTTTAGCGATCGCTAAGGCGCAACGTCTTCGCACGTTCGTAGTCGGATCGTCAGAGTCGTCTCCACCAAATCGATAGTTATCTCTCATCGAAACATCGGGACACCTTCGCCTCTATCAAGTGGTATCAGATTTCCAGGTTGCTCGGTGAGATTTACCAGTTTTCGCAGTCTAGATTGGTTCTGTTTTTCATACCTACAGTCCACGAAAAAGCCAACAAAAAAAAATTAGGGTTAGATCATCACGTCCCAAAACAGTCCGAGCCTTTGTCCAGTTTTCTTTACAGTAGTTTGCATTGTTGAATTTGCGGTTGCATCGTTGTGTCGAGTTGCTGATCTTAGCGTCTAGTTACCTTAGAGTTTCGAGTTCTGATCACAGTTTTGTCACGCCGCCGCCGAACAGTAGTACACCACCACGTTCCGCCAATCCGAGTCCAGATACACCACCACGTTCCGCCAAGCAGAGTCCATACACACCACCACAACCTACCGATCCGAGTCGAGTTCCATCACCCGTTCGGTTTGTGATATCTCCATAGCCAGAATAGTTTTGAGTTGATTAGAGTCGGATTTCACCAATCTTTTGTCGTACGTAGAAGAGGGTGATCTCCAAAAAAAAAAAAAAAAAAAAAAAAAAAAGAAGAGTCTGGCACGCTTTCCAGAGCATTTTTTAGGCCAGAAATTTCAGGGGTAAAAAAATTTCGTGCCCATACGTTCCTTAGGTCCAGAAACTCGTTTTGAGACGTTCACCACCATAGTGATTTTTTCGCACTTTTTCAGCCCCCGCAGTCCCGCATCGCCAAAAAAAAAAAAAAAAAAAAAAAAAAAAAAGAGAGGAAAACAAAATTCAGAGTCTGCTTCACAGTTGTTACGTGCCGCGCCGTGCTTTCGTTGGTGTTTTAGGCTCGCGTCTCTAGTACGGTCTAGCCTAGGATCAGCACAGTACCGACGTTGAGTGTTTATTCAGCTTTGCATCTCTGTTTTGATTACTGTTGAGCTTTTCCTACCATACTTGTCAGCCTTCCTACAGCTCCACATATATTCTACATCGTGCGTTTTGACACCGCCTGGCCATCGCTCTACCACATCTCTGAGAGTTTTGACCCGTTGGTTGTACATCACCACCTGCTGCTAGGTAAGAATCGGTAAGAACGTAAGAAAAGCTTGACGGATTTGTGCTTTCCACCACCCCACATCCATCCCATTAGTAGTAGTAGGATCATATTCCGGTGTGTTTTCTATTTCTGCTAACCATGCCAGGATCACATGATGAAGTGGCGCGGGATGCACCCGATTGGGAGAACATGACAAACAAGGAGTTACATGATAAATTTGCACGTATGATGTCTCAACAGGTGCAGGACATCGAGACCAGATTTACAGAGGCGATTGATGGCGTGGAGAAAATGATCGACACCAAGCTCGACGCCAAGTTTACTGAGTTGATCGCACGCCTACCTTCAGCACAGCCACAGCCACCGCCACTACCACGTGCACGCCGTATTCTGTTTCCGCGAGGACAAGCTGCTGGTATTGGTGCTCCTCCTACTGCTGCAGTTGCTACTACTGCTGCTGCTGCTGCTTCTGACGTCGCCCAGGACGACAACTACGAGGGTGATTACGAGGAGGAGGTGGAACAGGAAGCGGCCTATGAGCAGCCAGCTGGACGTCCACGTCCCAACATTCGCCACGGTCGACACCAACCACCCCCTCAGGTACGCGATGATGAACATGTGCCTAAACTTAAATTGAATCTTAAGCCGTTTGAGGGTAGATATATTCCTGATGCTTATCTTACTTGGGAGTTAGAAACTGAACAACGTTTTACATGTTTACAATATCCTGAGAATAGACGTGTTACTGCTGCTGTTTGTGAATTCACGGGCTTTGCATCTATTTGGTGGTCTGAACATTGTAGATTGCATGCTAATAATATTCCAACTACTTGGGCTGCTTTAAAAGACGCTATGCGTACTCGCTGGGTTCCTCCTTATTATCAACGTGAATTGTTACAAAAATTACAGCGTTTGAGACAAGGAAAAAATTCTGTAGAGGAATATTATCAAGAATTACAAACTGGATTGATTAGATGTGGCCTAGTAGAGGATAATGAAGCTATGCTTGCACGTTTTATGGGTGGCTTAAACAGGGAGATACAAACTATTCTAGAATACAAGGACTTTGCTACTATCACTCGTTTGTTTCATCTTGCTTGTAAAGCTGAACGTGAAGTGCAGGATCGACAGGCCGCTACGAGACCTAACTTTTCTGCAGGACGAAATACATCATGGACATCGCGTGGAGCTTCTACATCCACACGTCCTGCTGCGCCACCATCTACTTCAGCCGCTCATTCTTACAGGGAGCCACCAAAACAGCCAGCGCCACCATTCAAGGGTGCACAGAGTGGTCCAGCGGCGAGTTCTTCTTCCTCCATGGCGTCCACAGGGCAAGCACGAGATCGTGATATTAAATGTCGCAGGTGCCAAGGTGGAGGTCACTTCGCAAAAGACTGTCCCTCCAAGCGTGTGATGACTATTACGGCGGATGGTGGGTATGAGTCAGCGAGTGACTATGATGAGGAGACTCTAGTTCTCATTGCTCATGAGGAACAGGGTGTCCATGATGATGCTCATGATATAGAGTATATGACTCTTGATGATGCAGATAAATATGCTAGTTTGGTTGCTCAACGTGTATTAAGTGTGCAGGTAACGAAGGCCGAGCAAAACCAGAGGCATAATTTGTTCCACACAAAGGGAGTGGTGAAAGAACGTTCGGTTCGCATCATCATTGACGGAGGGAGTTGCAACAACTTGGCTAGCATGGAGTTGGTGGAGAAGCTATCTCTCACCACAAGACCACACCCCCATCCGTACTATATTCAGTGGTTTAACAATAGTGGTAAGATTAAGGTAACGCGTTCTGTTCGTGTGCACTTTAGCATTGCTGCATATGCTGATTATGTTGATTGTGATGTGGTACCCATGCAAGCATGCTCTCTTTTACTTGGTAGACCATGGCAATTTGATAGGAATGTTGTACACCATGGTAGGACAAATCAGTTTACTCTAGTTCATCAGGATAAAAATATTGCTTTACTTCCTATGTCTCCTGAACAAATTGTGAAAGATGATCTTGCTAGAGCTAGTAAAGCAAAACAGGAGAAAAATAAGAGTGAGAATGAGATAGCAGCCAAAGAATTTGAGCAACAACATAAGACTAATAGCAAATCTTCTTCTGCTGTTTCTAATGAAATTAAATTGACTAGTCCAACTTTGCTTGCTACTAAGGTTGATATTTCAGATTTGGATGTTAGTCAATATGTGTGCTATGCTTTTGTGTGCAAAGAAGCTTTGTTTTCATTTGAGGAATTGCCTCCTTCTTTGCCTCCTGTTGTCACTGACCTTTTGCAGGAGTTTCTTGACGTCTTTCCACAAGACGTACCACCGGGATTACCACCTATTCGAGGGATTGAGCATCAGATTGACTTAATTCCCTGTGCTTCGTTGCCCAACCGTGCGCCATACCGTACCAATCCGGAGGAGACGAAGGAGATTCAGCGTCAAGTACAAGAGCTACTCGACAAAGGTTACATACGTGAGTCCCTTAGTCCTTGTGCTGTTCCTGTTATATTAGTGCCTAAAAAGGATGGAACATGGCGTATGTGTGTTGATTGTCGAGCCATTAATAATATTACTATTCGTTATCGTCATCCTATTCCTAGGTTAGATGATATGCTTGATGAATTAAGTGGCTCTACCATGTTTTCCAAAGTTGATTTGCGTAGTGGATACCATCAAATTCGCATGAAATTAGGAGATGAATGGAAAACGGCTTTTAAAACTAAGTTTGGATTATATGAGTGGTTAGTCATGCCTTTTGGGTTAACTAATGCACCTAGCACTTTCATGAGATTAATGAACGAGGTTTTACGTGCTTTCATTGGACGATTTGTGGTAGTCTATTTTGATGATATACTGATTTATAGCAAATCTTTGGAGGAACATTTGGATCATTTACGTGCTGTTTTTATTGCTCTACGTAATGCACGTTTATTTGGTAACCTTGGGAAGTGCACCTTTTGCACCGACCGAGTATCGTTTCTTGGCTATGTTGTTACTCCACAGGGTATTGAAGTTGATAAAGCCAAGATCGAGGCAATTGAGAGTTGGCCGCAGCCCAAAACGGTCACCCAAGTGAGGAGTTTTCTTGGCCTCGCTGGATTCTATAGGCGTTTTGTGAGAGATTTCAGCACCATTGCTGCCCCTCTCAATGAGCTTACACGCAAGGATGTGCCTTTTACTTGGGGTACCGCACAGGAAGAAGCTTTCACGGTATTGAAAGATAAGTTAACACATGCTCCTTTGCTCCAACTTCCTGATTTTAATAAGACTTTTGAGCTTGAATGCGATGCTAGTGGGATTGGTTTGGGAGGTGTGTTATTACAAGATGCTAAACCTGTTGCATACTTTTCTGAAAAATTGAGTGGGCCTAGTCTGAACTATTCTACTTATGATAAGGAATTATATGCTCTTGTTCGGACATTAGAAACTTGGCAACATTATTTATGGCCCAAAGAATTTGTTATACATTCTGATCATGAATCTTTGAAACACATAAGAAGTCAAGCAAAACTTAATCGTAGACATGCTAAGTGGGTTGAATTTATTGAGACTTTCCCTTATGTCATTAAACACAAGAAGGGGAAAGATAATATTATTGCTGATGCTTTGTCTCGTCGTTATACTATGCTTTCACAACTTGACTTCAAGATATTCGGTTTAGAGACAATCAAAGAACAATATGCAAATGATGCGGAATTTAAAGATGTATTGCAGAATTGTAGAGAGGGTAGAACATGGAACAAGTTTGTGCTTAATGATGGATTTGTGTTCCGTTCTAACAAGCTATGCATTCCAGCTAGCTCTATTCGTCTTTTGTTGTTGCAGGAGGCGCATGGAGGAGGATTAATGGGACATTTTGGCGTGAAAAAGACGGAGGACGTACTTGCTACACATTTCTTTTGGCCAAAGATGAGACGGGATGTTGAGCGTTTTGTTGCTCGCTGCACTACATGTCAAAAAGCTAAGTCACGACTCAATCCTCATGGTTTATACATGCCTTTACCTGTACCTAGTGTTCCGTGGGAGGACATATCCATGGACTTTGTTTTAGGCTTGCCTCGAACAAAGAAGGGGAGGGATAGCATATTTGTTGTCGTGGATAGATTTTCTAAGATGGCACATTTTATACCATGTCATAAAAGCGATGATGCTGCTAATGTTGCTGATTTATTCTTTGGAGAGATTATTCGTTTACATGGTGTGCCCAATACTATTGTCTCGGATCGTGATACTAAGTTTCTTAGCCATTTTTGGAGATGCTTATGGGCTAAGTTGGGGACTAAACTACTTTTTAGTACTACATGTCATCCCCAAACTGATGGACAAACTGAAGTGGTCAATAGGACATTGTCTACTATGCTTAGGGCTGTTTTAAAAAGTAACTTGAAACTGTGGGAAGAATGTTTACCTCATATAGAATTTGCTTATAATCGCTCAGTGCATTCTACCACTAAAATGTGCCCTTTTGAGATTGTTTATGGTTTTCTACCTCGTGCACCTATTGATTTGCTGCCTCTTCCATCTTCGGAGAAGGTTAATTTTGATGCTAAGCAACGTGCTGAATTGATATTAAAAATGCATGAGTTAACTAAAGAAAACATTGAGCGCACGAATGCTAGATACAAGCTTGCTGGTGATAGGGGTCGAAAGCATGTTGTGTTTGAACCAGGAGATCTTGTTTGGTTACATCTACGTAAAGATAGGTTTCCTGATTTGCGCAAGTCTAAGTTAATGCCACGAGCTGATGGTCCCTTTAAGGTTTTACAGAAAATTAATGATAATGCATATAAACTTGAGCTACCTGCAGATTTTGGGGTTAGTCCCACATTTAACATTGCAGATTTGAAACCTTATTTGGGAGAAGATGATGAGCTTCCGTCGAGGACGACTTCAATTCAAGAAGGGGAGGATGATGAGGACATCCCTACTAATGTTACACCCATACCCTCACCAACTACACATACTGGACCAGTTACTAGAGCACGTGCACGTCAACTAAATTATCAGGTACTTTCGTTTCTTGCGAATCCTTCTATTGTTCATGAACATATGATGCTGCCTAAATTAGATACTTTTGTTTTGCTTATGAATGAAGGACCTAGCATGGACACGAAGGATGGTCATTGGAGCGGGATCAAGAATGGAGAAGAAGGTGCGCGCGGGGGAAAGTACAGTGGAGTTTCCAGTGGGGATTTTCGCACGTTGAAGCCACCATAAGGCATGCATGAAGGCTTGGACGGAATACACGAGATGCCACTTCATTATTTTCGTCCAAGAGCAATTATAGGTGCTGCGTCACCTTAATATTGGGCTGGGCCCATGTAATTTCGAAATACAACATTATAGGCTGTTTTTAGAGTCCGTATGTGTGGGGAAACCGAGTTAGGGTTGTTTTCGGACCCCACCTCCAAGGGGTCACGAAAATCCCCTCTGTTCCCCCATATATACAGCCCTTAGGGCGTCGTTTAGACTTGGGTTTTAATTAGATTTAAGTTAGCCATAGCCGCAACTTCGAGCTCTTCGTTTGTGTCATCCGACCAGGCCAAGACCTCATTGGAACCCCAACTTTCGTAATCATTCATCTTATATTCGCAATATCCAGATTGCAATTCTTAGTTCTTGCTTGTTCTTCGATTGCTTGCAGGAATTAGACCTTCGTGGTCAGGTTGATCGTGCATCCGCGGGATCAATAAACTCTCGGAGTTGGTTTAGCGATCGCTAAGGCGCAACGTCTTCGCACGTTCGTAGTCGGATCGTCAGAGTCGTCTCCACCAAATCGATAGTTATCTCTCATCGAAACATCGGGACACCTTCGCCTCTATCAGATAGCTTCTCCACCAACTCCATGCTCGCCAAGTTGTTGCAACTCCCTCCGTCAATGATGATGCGAACCGAACGTTCTTTCACCACTCCCTTTGTGTGGAACAAATTATGCCTCTGGTTTTGCTCGGCCTTCGATACCTGCACACTTAACACACGTTGAGCAACCAAACTAGCATATTTATCTGCATCATCAGGAGTCATATACTCTATATCATGAGCATCATCATGGGCACCCTGTTCCTCATGAGCAATGAGAACTAGAGTCTCCTCATCATAGTCACTCGCTGACTCATACCCACCATCCGCCGTAATAGTCATCACACGCTTGGAGGGACAGTCTTTTGCGAAGTGACCTCCACCTTGGCACCTGCGACATTTAATATCACGATCTCGTGTTTGACCTGTGGACGCCATGGATGAAGAAGAACTCGCCGCTGGACCACTCTGTGCACCCTTGAATGGTGGCGCTGGCTGTTTTGGTGGCTCCCTGTAAGAATGAGCGGCTGAAGTAGATGGTGGCGCAGCAGGACGTGTGGATGTAGAAGCTCCACGCGATGTCCATGATGTATTTCGTCCTGCAGAAAAGTTAGGTCTCGTAGCGGCCTGTCGATCCTGCACTTCACGTTCAGCTTTACAAGCAAGATGAAACAAACGAGTGATAGTAGCAAAGTCCTTGTATTCTAGAATAGTTTGTATCTCCCTGTTTAAGCCACCCATAAAACGTGCAAGCATAGCTTCATTATCCTCTACTAGGCCACATCTAATCAATCCAGTTTGTAATTCTTGATAATATTCCTCTACAGAATTTTTTCCTTGTCTCAAACGCTGTAATTTTTGTAACAATTCACGTTGATAATAAGGAGGAACCCAGCGAGTACGCATAGCATCTTTTAAAGCAGCCCAAGTAGTGGGAATATTATTAGCATGCAATCTACAATGTTCAGACCACCAAATAGATGCAAAGCCCGTGAATTCACAAACAGCAGCAGTAACACGTCTATTCTCAGGATATTGTAAACATGTAAAACGTTGTTCAGTTTCTAACTCCCAAGTAAGATAAGCATCAGGAATATATCTACCCTCAAACGGCTTAAGATTCAATTTAAGTTTAGGCACATGTTCATCATCGCGTACCTGAGGGGCTGGTTGGTGTCGACCGTGGCGAATGTTGGGACGTGGACGTCCAGCTGGCTGCTCATAGGCCGCTTCCTGTTCCACCTCCTCCTCGTAATCACCCTCGTAGTTGTCGTCCTGGACGACGTCAGAAGCAGCAGCAGCAGCAGTAGCAGCAACTGCAGCAGCAGGAGGAGCACCAATACCAGCAGCTTGTCCTCGCGGAAACAGAATACGTCGTGCACGTGGTAGTGGCGGTGGCTGTGGCTGTGCTGAAGGTAGGCGTGCGATCAACTCAGTAAACTTGGCGTCGAGCTTGGTGTCGATCATCTTCTCCACGCCATCAATCGCCTCTGTAAATCTGGTCTCGATGTCCTGCACCTGTTGAGACATCATACGTGCAAATTTATCATGTAGCTCCTTGTTTGTCATGTTCTCCCAATCGGGTGCATCCCGCGCCACTTCATCATGTGATCCTGGCATGGTTAACAGAAATAGAAAACACACAGGAATATGATCCTACTTCTACTAATGGGATGGATGTGGGGTGGTGGAAAGCACAAATCCGTCAAGCTTTTCTTACGTTCTTACCGATTCTTACCTAGCAGCAGGTGGTGATGTACAACCAACGGGTCAAAACTCTCAGAGATATGGTAGAGCGATGGCCAGGAGGTGTCAAAACGCATGATGTAGGATATATGTGGAGCTGTAGGTAGGCTTGACAAATATGGTAGCAAAAAGATCAACAGTAATCAAAACAGAGATGCAAAGCTGAATAAACACTCAACGTCGGTACTGTGCTGATCCTAGGCTAGACCGTACTAGAGACGCGAGCCTAAAACACCAACGAAAGCACGGCGCGGCACATAACAACTGTGAAGCACACTCTGAATTTTTATTTTTCTCTCTTTTTTTTTTTGCTCTTTTTTTTTTTTTTGCGATGCGGGACTGCGGTGGCTGAAAAAGTGCGAAAAAATCAGTATGGTGGCGAACGTCTCAAAACGAGTTTCTGGACCTAAGGAACGTATGGGCACGAAATTTTTTTACCCCTGAAAATTTTGGCCTAAAAACTGCTCTGAAAAGCGTGCCAGACTCTCACCTTCTACGTACGACAAAAGATTGGTGAAATCCGACTCTAATCAACTCAAAACTATTCTGGCTACGGAGATATCAGGAACCGTACTGATGGTGGAACTCAACTCGGACTCGTGAGACGTGGTGGTGTATATGGACTCTGCTTGGCGGAACGTGGTGGTGTATCTGGACTCGGATTGGCGGAACGTGGTAGGATGACTACTGGTGCGGCGGCGACGTGGCAAACTGTGATCAGAACTCGAAACTCTAAGGGAACTAGACGCTAAGATCAGCAACTTGACACAACGATGCAACCGTAAATTCAACAAAGCAAGTACTGAAAAGAAAACTGGACAAAGGCTAGGACTGTCTTGGGACGTGATGATCTAACCCTAATTTTTTTTTGTTGGCTTTTTCGTGGGCTGTAGGTATGAAGAACAGAACCAATCTAGACTATGAAAACTGGTAAATCTCACCGATCAACCTAGAAATCTGATACCACTTGATAGAGGCGAAGGTGTCCCGATGTTTCGATGAGATGATGGAGATCGATTTTGGTGGAATAGACTTTCACGACCCGACTACGAACGTGCGAAGACGTTGCGCCTTAGCAATCGCTAAACCAACTCCGAGAGGTTATTGATCCCGCGGATGCACGATCAACCTGACCACGAAGGTCAATTCCTGCAAGCAATCGAAGAACAAGCAAGAACTAAGAATTGCAATCTGGATATTGCGAATATAAGATGAAAGATTAACAGAAGTTGGGGTTCCAATGCGGTCTTGGCCTGGTCGGACGACACAAACGAAGAACTCGAAGTTGCGGCTATGGCTAACTTAAATCTAATTAAAACCCAAGTCTAAACGACGCCCTAAGGGCTGTATAGATGGGGGAACAGAGGGGATTTTCGTGACCCCTTGGAGGTGGGGTCCGAAAACAACCCTAACTCGGTTTCCCCACACATACGGACTCTAAAAACAGCCTATAATGTGGTATTTCGAAATTACATGGGCCCAGCCCAATATTAAGGTGACGCAGCACCTATAATTGCTCTTGGACGAAAATAATGAAGTGGCATCTCGTGTATTCCGTCCAAGCCTTCATGCATGCCTTATGGTGGCTTCAACGTGCGAAAATCCCCACTGGAAGCTCCACTGTACTTTCCCCCGCATGCACCTTCTTCTCCATTCTTGATCCCGCTCCAATGACCATCCTTCTTGTCCATGCTAGGTCCTTCATTCATAAGCAAAACAAAAGTATCTAATTTAGGCAGCATCATATGTTCATGAACAATAGAAGGATTCGCAAGAAACGAAAGTACCTGATAATTTAGTTGACGTGCACGTGCTCTAGTAACTGGTCCAGTATGTGTAGTTGGTGAGGGTATGGGTGTAACATTAGTAGGGATGTCCTCATCAAATGTGGTATTTCGAAATTACATGGGCCCAGCCCAATATTAAGGTGACGCAGCACCTATAATTGCTCTTGGACGAAAATAATGAAGTGGCATCTCGTGTATTTCGTCCAAGCCTTCATGCATGCCTTATGGTGGCTTCAAAGTGCGAAAATCCCCACTGGAAGCTCCATTGTTATTTCCCGCGCGCGCACCTTCTTCTCCATGCTTGATCCCGCTCCAATGACCGTCCTTCTTGTCCATGCTAGGTCCTTCATTCATAAGCAAAACAAAAGTATCTAATTTAGGCAGCATCATATGTTCATGAACATTAGAAGGATTCGCAAGAAACGAAAGTACCTGATAATTTAGTTGACGTGCACGTGCTCTAGTAACTGGTCCAGTATGTGTAGTTGGTGAAGATGTTGGTGTAACATTAGTAGAGATGTCCTCATCAAGTTGAAGGCTTGGATTTTGATGAGACCTTTGCTCCCGTTGCCCGTCTTGAATCTATACACATGTTTCTTGCTTATGCTGCATTCAATGGATTTCCATTATTTCAAATGGATTTAAAAAGTGCTTTTCTTAATGGTCCACTACAAGAGGATGTATATGTAGCACAACCACCCGGCTTTTGTGACCCTCATCACAAGGACCACGTGTACAAACTTCATAAGGCATTATATGGTCTTAAGCAAGACCCTAGGGCTTGGTATGACCATCTTAGGAAGTTTTTACTCGAGGAAGGATTTGTGAGGGGTGTCATTGATGCCACTCTTTTTACCAAGAGAACCAATGGTGGATTGCTCATATGCCAAATCTATGTAGATGACATAATATTTGGTTCTCCTAATCCATCTTTGTGCAAGTGGTTCTCGGAAACTATGACCAAGAACTTTGAGATGTCCATGATGGGGAGCTTGAAGTACTTCCTTAGATTTCAAATCGAGCAATTTGCCGAAGGAACCTTCATCTCCCAAACAAAGTACATTCAAGACATGCTCGTGAAGTTTGGTATGAAGGATGCCAAGCCAAGACACCCATGCCAACCAAGGGATATCTAGATCAAGACCTTTCTGGTATTCCGTTTGATGCTACTCTTTATCGTTCTATGGTTGGATCATTGCTTTACCTTTGTGCATCTAGACCGGATATTATGCTTAGGTTAGGAATGTGTGCAAGATATCAAGCCTCTCCTATGGAGAGTCATCATTGGGCGGTCAAGCGCATTCTTAGTGTAACACCCTCTGTGTCAGGCATCTGTAAAACTTTTGTTAATATAATTCTCTGTGATTAGCAAGCCTCTAATCACCTTTGATCATGCCTTGTTCATCTTTGAATTCAAACAAACCCAAAATACCTTTTTGGTTCCTATTAAAATTAAGTGGAAATAAAACATTGTCCAATAATTATGGAACCACTTTTGTAAAAGCACTAATAATCAGTGGACCATGCCAATATGGCTTTGGGTATTTATCATGCCACTGAAAAATTCAAACAATTATTAACAGTGGCATAACAGCACAAAAAGCTCTTTTAAAATAAACAAAAATAATCCAATGATTTTATTTATTACCAAAACTTTTTGTGGCATCTCAGTAATATGCAACAATATTATTGGATCAAGTTTCATGCTTAGCAAAAATGCCAAAGCCCTTAAAACAATTTAAAACAGAATAGAAAAATAAGTAAAAGAAAACAAAATAAAATAAAAATAAACTAACCTATGCTTGGGGGCGAGGCCCACCCCCCGGACAACTCCCCTCCCCTCCCGAGTGATCTGGCCCAACCCAGCCCACCGCGCCCCCTTCTTCTTCCTGCCGTACGCGGGGGGGGGGGGGGGGGGGAGTGGCACGCATCCGCCAGCTCCACGGCCACTGCCGTCGGCGTGGCGGCCACCGCACCCCCGGCGAGGATAAAGGCCCGGGCGCTCCCCCAACCCATCTGGATCGAAACCCTAGCCCCGTTCCCCCATCTGTGCATCGCCTTCGTCTTCCCCAACCACACCTGAGCCGCCATGGTCGACGTCGTGTGAACGCACACGGCCACTCGCCGTATTAGCCACAACCACCACGTCCATTGCACTCGCCGTCGACGTCTTCGTCGGCACGCAAAAGGATCCGTGCCCTGCACCACCATAGCGCGCGGAATCGGCGTCGTCTTCCTCCTCTACCCCGACGAGGTCGTCGACAAGTTCCGCAGCACCGAGTCGCCCCCGAGCCCGCTGCCATCCTCAACATACTCCCCGTGAGCTTGCACTACTTTCCCCCCCTCTCCCCGCTCCTTTTGACGCATGAGAGCATCGTCCCCGTCGGCCCGGTGCTCCGGCCGCCGCCGCGGATTTGGTTCCGGCGAGCACAGCCCGCCCCAGCCCGTGATACTTCCCCCAGTAGGTGCGCGGAGCTCGACCCGCTCGATTCCACCCCTCCCCGTACCGATTGGTCGCCGATGCTGGCCGGCAGCCTCGCCGCCGTTCCACGGCCGTCGCCGGTGTGCCCAGGCCATGGCTTGTGCCACTGACCTCTGGGCCCCACCCAGAGGATTAGCCCCTAACCCCCCCCCCCCCATTTAAAATAAAACTGAAATAATACCCCCTGTGAGTATGGCATGTGGGCCCAGCCCGTTTCAATTAATCCACTTTCTAATTAAAATGATTAGTTGTGACTATCTCTATGACACATGGGTCCCACTAGCTGTTTAGTTTAAGTTAACTGTTTAATCCTAACTATGTCACTGACTGTTGGGGCCCACTGGTCAGATTAATTAAATAAATGTTTTACATAAATAATGTGAGGCTGACATGTGGGACCCACTGGTCAGCTGACCAGTCAACCTTACAGGTGGGTCCCCTCCGTCAGGTTTGACCTGGTCAACAGATCTGTTGTGGATAATTTTAATTAAACAATTAAAAATAATCCAGAAAATGATTTAAAAGGATTTAAACTTTGAATTTGAATATCTTTTAAACCGTAAGTCAGATTCAAAAACTTTATACATGAAAATTGATCAGAAAAATATAACGAATACGAATACGCTATCCGTATACCAACCACACCCCTCTAACATACCGAACGTTGAACCATCCCCCTCCGGACCGTCTGTCCGATGATTTGTCCGGTAGTGTTAAAGTATCCGGATGAATTCATTCCGAACACGAAAGTTGTTCGGAATGGTTCAACTAACACGGATACACCCCCCTTATCTTTGTCGGATGTCCACGACACCTCCGGCATGATACCTTCCCCCTCCGGACACCCTGTCCGGTAATCACCCGGAGCTGGCGGTTCATCCCCGGATGAATTTCCGCTCCGAGCACAATGCCGCGTACTACGTTAGAGCATCGATAGCTTTTCATCTGTCATGTATTGCATTTGTTTGCTATGCTTGCTTTATATTTACTGTTTCTTCCCCCTTTATTCTCCGGTAGACCCCGCTGCTATTGCCGACTACACCGTTGCCGGGTACGACTACTTCGTCGACGACCCTACCCCTACGGTCGAGCTTCCAGGCAAGCAGAGCCATTCTCTTCCCCAGATATCGCCTATCTTTTCCGTACTTTCTTGCACTAGGCATCGTTACTGCTTCTACGATTACAATCCTATTCAATTGCATAGCCTTTTTTTGTCGCCCCTTGGTGTACCTCCTTTATCCTAAGCTGCCTATTATAATTATGCATTATTCAGCAGTGAACCCTGCGCATTGTTAGCTAGGATTAGATAGCGGGCCGTGACTACTCAGGGAGTGAACACGGATACAATATATACAACTGCACAGGTACGGTACAATGCAGACACCGCTTGAGGCCCCCTAGTTCGGCTCTGCCGAGCCACCTTCAAGTGTGAGCTATCAAGGAGGAATCCGTGTACTCCACTCGTTGCTGATTCTGTATAGCCGCTCTAGGTACCTGGGCACGGTTGTCCTTAAGGTAAGAAGTCGGGCGACCCAACGGTGCCCGCGAGCGGTGATAGAGGCGAAGGTGTCCCGATGTTTCTATGAGATGATGGAGATCGATTATGGTGGAGTAGACTTTCACGACCCGACTACAAACGTGCGAAGACGTTGCACCTTAACAATCGCTAAACCAACTCCGAGAGGTTATTGATCCCGCGGATGCACGATCAACCTGACCACGAAGGTCTAATTCCTACAAGCAATCGACAAGAACAAGCAAGAACGAAGAATTGCAATCTGGATATTGCGAATATAAGATGAAAGATTAACGGAAGTTGGGGTTCCAATGCGGTCTTGGCCTAGTCGGATGACACAAACGAAGAGCTCGAAGTTGCGGCTATGGCTAACTTAAATCAAAATAAAACCCAAGTCTAAACGACGCCCTAAGGGCTGTATATATGGGGGAATAGAGGGGATTTTCGTGACCCATTGGAGGTGGGGTCCGAAAACAACCCTAACTCGATTTCCCCACACATACGGACTCTAAAAACAGCCTATAAAGTGGTATTTCGAAATTACATGGGCCCATCACAATATTAAGGTGACGCAGCACCTATAATTGCCCTTGGACGAAAATAATGAAGTGGCATCTCGTCTATTTCGTCCAAGCCTTCATGCACGCCTTATGGTGGCTTCAAAGTGCGAAAATCACCACTCGAAACTCCATTGTCCTTTCCCGCGCGCGCACCATCTTCTCCGTGCTTGATCCCGCTCCAATGACCATCCTTCTTGTCCATGCTAGGTCCTTCATTCATAAGCAAAACAAAAGTATCTAATTTAGGCAGCATCATATGTTCATGAACATTAGAAGGATTCGCAAGAAACGAAAGTACCTAATAATTTAGCTGACGTGCGCGTGCTCTAGTAACTGGTCCAATATGTGTAGTTGGTGAGGATGTGGGTGTAACATTAGTAGGGATGTCCTCATCATCCTCCCCTTCTTGAATTGAAGTCGTCCTCGACGGAAGCTCATCATCTTCTCCCAAATAAGGCTTCAAATCTGCAATTTTAAAAGTGGGACTAACCCCAAAAACTGCAGGTAGCTCAAGTTTATATGCATTATCATTAATTATTTGCAAAACCTTAAAGGGACCATCGGCTCATGGCATTAACTTAGACTTGCGCAAATCAGGAAACCTATCTTTACGTAGATGTAACCAAACAAGATCTCCGGGTTCAAACACAACATGCTTTCGACCCCTATCACCAGCAAGATTGTATCTAGCATTCATTCGCTCAATGTTTTCTTTAGTTAACTCATGCATTTTTAATATAAATTCAGCACGTTGCTTAGCATCAAAATTAACCTTCTCCGAAGATGGAAGAGGCAGCAAATCAATAGGTGCACGAGGTAGCAAACCATAAACAATCTCAAAAGGGCACATTTTAGTGGTAGAATACAATGAACGATTATAAGCAAATTCAATATGAAGTAAACATTCTTCCCACATTTTCAAGTTACTCTTTAAAACAGCCCTAAGCATAGTAGACAATGTCCTATTGACCACTTCAGTTTGTCCATCAGTTTGGGGATGACATGTAGTACTAAAAAGTAGTTTAGTCCCCAACTTAGCCCATAAGCATCTCCAAAAATGGCTAAGAAACTTAGTATCACGATCCGAGCCAATAGTATTGGGCACACCATGTAAGCGAATAATCTCACGAAAGAATAAATCAGCAACATTAGCAGCATCATCGCTTTTATGACATGGTATAAAATGTGCCATCTTAGAAAATCTATCCACGACAACAAATATGCTATCCCTCCCCTTCTTTATTCGAGGCAAGACTAAAATAAAGTCCATGGATATGTGCTCCCATGGAACACTAGGTACAGGTAAAGGCATGTATAACCCATGAGGATTGAGTCGTGACTTAGCTTTTTGACATGTAGTGCAGCGAGCAACAAAACGCTCAACATCCCGTCTCATCTTTGGCCAAAAGAAATGTGTAGCAAGTACGTCCTCCGTCTTCTTCACGCCAAAGTGTCCCATTAATCCTCCTCCATGCGCCTCGTGCAACAACAAAAGACGAATAGAGCTAGCTGGAATGCATAGCTTGTTAGAACAGAACACAAATCCATCATTAAGCACAACCTTGTTCCATGTTCTACCCTCTCTACAATTCTGCAATACATCTTTAAATTCCGCATCATTTATATATTGATCTTTGATTGTGTAACAGCCCAGTTTTCACAAAAAATTAAAAAATTTGTTTTCGGTGTGAATTGTTTGATTGTCTGATTTGTTTGCGGTGTTTGCATCCCCGATTTATCGATCGGCGATTATTTCCCCCCCTCTTATCTCCTATCGGACGGAGACCGACCCTTGCCACCCTGACACTCGACCTTTGCGACACCGGGTTTCACCCAATCACGTCGCGAAAACCACACGAGACCAGCCGCAGCCAACGGAACGAAAAACCCTGTTTAATAATTAAACGGGATATTTTTATAGAGCGCCGGAAAATGTTCTCGGAACGGTTCCAGCGCTAGGTGAACGTCGCCAGCTCGACGCGTTGATCGCGCGGTTCGAAGTTTTACCCGAATCGGAGGTACTGCGGACCCCCAGCGGTCAGAAACGTGAGCACCGCACGCGCGAGGAAAAACCGGGGATGTTTTTGCAAACTGCCAGCCACCGGGGCTATATAAAGACCACCACACTCCCACCCCTTTCTAGGGTTTACCTAGCCACAAAATTGCAGCCACCCCCTCCACTTTGCCCCAAAAATACCCCATTTTTGTCCAAAACGTAGCTCCCAGATCTGGAGATCAGCCCAATGAGTTCTGGGCCGTCGGATCCGTAGATCCAACGGCCAGGAGAGCGCCACGTCAGCACCCAGCCCGCACCAACCGCACCTCCAACTACTCTCTACCGCGCCGCCCAATCCGGCCGAGGTCGCCGCCGCCACCTCCCTCCGGCCAGCTGCCGCGCCGCCGCAGCCGGTGAGCCCGCGCCCCTCCTCCTCCTCTCTCCTCTCCGCCTCACCTCTTCCCTCATCTCCATGTCCGGCGGGATCAAGCAGCCATAGAGCTCCCTGAGCTCGGCCCCGCGCCGCTTGAGATTCCGGCGACCGGGATCCGCCACCTCGCCGCTGTCCCGCCAGGGTCAGGCCGCCCCGCGCGCCGCCGGAGAACCCTGCTGCCACCTCGCCGCCGGGAGGTCAACGGCGCCGCCGCCGCCCGTTCGTTCGCCGGCTGGAACGACGCCAGAGGCCAGCCAGCCGCTCGGCTGGACCTCCTCAGCCGGGTGGGCCGGCCTTCCCGCCAGCAGCGGCCCAGCTCGGCCAGCAGCCCACTCGCCCCACAGCCCAGATCCGCCTCCACGCCAACTTGGGCCGAAGCCCAAGGGGTGAGGCCCCTTTTTCTCTTTTTTTTCTTTTTTTTATTTCCTGTCTGGTACATATTTTTGCTAAGTTTGGAAGTTTTAGCTGCTGTTTCAGTTTCACGATTAGCTTTGCGAGCAAACCGTAGATCGAATCGCGTTGCGCCCAAAAGACGAATTGTTTAGAATTGCGTGCTCTAGCTTTTATCTTTTGTGAGTTATTTGTTTTGAGGTTTTTTAGATGTAGTTATTGCTGTTCAAACAGGGCTACCTGTCGTTAACTGCTGCTAAGTTGCTGTAACTGTTATTTTATTGCAACTTCGGGCGACGGTTGCGTCGCAACCGTACGTCGGAATTGATTGATTCCTTTTGCACCCAGTTAAGCATTGTTTATACTTCATTTACATGCTTTAACTTGTCATGTTTGGGTGCTTTAGCTATATTAAATCTTGCTCCAAAGTGGTGATCCTGATGTTAATGTGCTGCTGTTGCTGAAACTGTTATTTTGTTGCAACTTCGGTCGACGAGTGTGTCGCGACCGTTTATCGGAATTGAGTGATTCCAATTGCATATTGTTAAGCATCATGTCTACTTCCATTATATGTATTGCATTGCCATGATATGATTGCTGGTCATATAGCTATTGAGCTCCAAAGTTGCTATCCCACTGTTTTTGACAGCCACCTCTGTTTTTCTTAAGTCTGTAACGTTCTGATGCCATGTTGCATGCTTCATATCTTTTGATCTATGATGCCTATTTGCATGATTCTTTTTGCCATGCCTTCCCTGTCATATCTACTTTAGTTCCATATCATTTGTGAGCATGTTTGCATTGATTATCCTGTTTATGCATTGCTCTAAAGTGTGCTTCCGAATGTTGGCAGATTGTGCCCGTAAGTTGTTTTGCTTATATATTTTTAACCGTAACTCTGTTTGGAGTGTACCTTATATGTAACTTGATTAGTTTTTCATTTACTTTGTGTTTATGCTATTGTTTGTTGTTGTTAACCAACCTAAAATATGGTTTAGGACAGAACAGTACCAAATGTTTTAATCATCGTGCGAAACTTAGTGTTATGCCATGTTTAGGTTGTGCCTCACTTAAATCGTCTAGCATAGATAGTTTATTTTGTGCTTCACCTCTTGCCATGTTTATGTGCTATGCCATGCTTGCTTGAGTTTCCATGTTAATAACCATTGGTTGATCACCTGTAGCTAAGCAACTTGAACCACCGTAAACGTGCGGTATTCGTCGTGTGTGACCGATACCCCACTTAAACTGTTAGTAATCGCTCTCGACGATAGATCCGTGTCGCGTTGCCGTGTCGTGTGTTGTCCTCTTGATCTTGTGTTGCCCCGTAGTAATAGATGCTTGCTCGTTGATTGCTTTCCAGTGTTTACCGTCTTATGTGCTCCCACGGTTACCTCTCGGAGACGATGCGAGCTTGCGATCAACTACACCTTCGGAACCCGACTTCTCAACAGGCAAGGACTATACATTACTTATGATCCATTCTATTTCAACCTGCGGTTTGCATGCTAGTCTAGGTTAGGTTCGATGTTTGATCCTACCACATGTTTACAGCCTCTTTCAAACCGATATAGCCATGTCCCTTCCCAGCAAACCTTGTACTGCTATGTTACTATTGCACGTTGCTCAGCCCCTGCTTAGTATGCATGCTTAGGATGCTACGATGTTACCCAGTTACTCCTTGGTTCGGGATATCACATTATTACTATTGTTGTTGATGATATGATTATTATAATGTTTACTATATTCGATAAAGGATGGAAGGTCTAGGCTATCCCGCCCCGACGCTTTGTTCCATTCGAGTCACCTAGGATCCGAGTTTGGGGTATTGGTTTTAAGACTGAGCGTGCCTAACCGCGTGTGTGATTTTATGGGGTGCCCTTTTCTTACCTACCTAGCTTCAAACATTTCTAGTGGTGGCCCAAGCTGGTTTAACATTTGAAACCGTGTATGTGCTGGTCAGCTGCCAGTAGTTTTTAAACCAACCTGGACCAGTGAGGACATAGTTCCCTTGCTGGCCCACCTTGTTCGGCTGAGGACCCGGTTTCCCATGTGTGATTAACCGGCAATCCAAACCCGAGACAGACGGTAGAGACCGATTCGAGAGCGCGGCCGGCTTTTGAGTTGGATCTCGACTCACCGGGGGCCACCCGGATTTGTTCGTTGTTAGTTAGAGGGACCTGTCGTCTTGGATCTCTTGGAACTAAGTCATAAAATGGTTCCTGTCATGGGTAGCAACTGAGAGAGATGGGCGTGCGTGCGGAGCCTTGTAATGGGCAGTTGGTAAACCCCTACAGGGTTAAATCTTTTCGAGAAGCCGTGTCCACGGTTATGGACGACTTGAGACCTACTCCCTATTCATAGACAACAACAACTGAGATAATCTTAATATAACTTGATCAACGTGTGTGTGCCTTGACTGCTTCTTCTTAGTCGGGATGCGAAGAGGAGGACAAGGATAGGATAGGTGTTATGTTTGCGTAAGTAGTCGATAGCAAGACTTGTTGGAGGCGATTCCTCATCGAATGCTTGGCTTCTTATCTTACTCTCTAGCTCGTTAGCCACTTCATAAATTCTAGTGCGGCAGCAACCTCACCACTTACCCCTTCCTTACCGTAAACTACTAGTTGTCCTAGAATGACGAGTGATGAAGTCCTTGCATGGTCAGTTGACCACTACAGTTGGATGCTGAGTACTTCTGTACTCATGATACTACCCCCAAACTCTTTCCAGGGTTCTTGATCGACAACAGGTATGGTGATCGACGTTTCACGTGGAGACTCGACGACGACTAGTTAGGAGGATCCCGGCGGAGGGCCTGGACCCGTGTGGTTATGGGATCGTTGATTTTCTTTTGCCACTAGGCATTTGATTGTAGTCTATACTCAGACATGTATCTTCCGCTGTTGTATTGTATTAAGGCAGTTGTATGCCGATTGTATGAGATGTTGTATCCTTGTATCTGTAATGTTGTGATATCATGTTGGAAATCCGGGGCATATGACTCCGTCATATGTCACGGTGGGACCGATATGTGCTTCGTCCCCGGATCTGGATGGAAACATCTAGATCTGGAGCATTACCGCATATCGGGCCTTACAGATTGTCTCTAAACCGAATATCTTGAAGTCAAGTTGTGAAAGCATAGTATAACGACGAGACAATGCATCAGCAATAGTATTATCTTTCCCCTTCTTGTGTTTGATGACATAAGGGAAAGTCTCAATAAATTCAACCCACTTAGCATGTCTACGATTAAGTTTTGCTTGACTTCTTATGTGTTTCAAAGATTCATGATCAGAATGTATAACAAATTCTTTGTTCCATAAATAATGTTGCCAAGTTTCTAATGTCCGAACAAGAGCATATAATTCCTTATCATAAGTAGAATAGTTCAGACTAGGCCCACTCAATTTTTCAGAAAAGTATGCAACAGGTTTAGCATCTTGTAATAACACACCTCCCAAACCAATCCCACTAGCATCGCATTCAAGCTCAAAAGTCTTATTAAAATCAGGAAGTTGGAGAAAAGGAGCATGTGTTAACTTATCTTTCAATATCGTGAAGGCTTCTTCCTGTGCGGTACCCCAAGTAAAAGGCACATCCTTACGTGTAAGCTCATTGAGAGGTGCAGCAATGGTGCTGAAATCTCTCACAAAACGCCTATAGAATCCAGCGAGGCCAAGAAAACTCCTCACTTGTGTGACCGTTTTGGGCTGTGGCCAACTCTCAATCGCCTCGATCTTGGCTTTATCAACTTCAATTCCCTGTGGAGTAACAACATAGCCAAGAAACGATACTCGGTCGGTGCAAAAGGTGCACTTCCCAAGGTTACCAAAAAAACGTGCATTACGTAGAGCAATAAAACCATCACGTAAATGATCCAAATGTTCCTCCAAAGATTTGCTATAAATCTGTATATCATCAAAATAGACTACCACAAATCTTCCAATCAAAGAACGTAAAACCTCGTTCATTAATCTCATGAAAGTGCTAGGTGCATTAGTTAACCCAAAAGGCATGACTAACCACTCATATAATCCAAACTTAGTTTTAAATGCCGTTTTCCATTCATCTCCTAATTTCATGTGAATTTGATGGTATCCACTACGCAAATCAACTTTGGAAAACATGGTAGAGCCACTTAATTCATCAAGCATATCATCTAACCTAGGAATAGGATGAAGATAACGAATAGTAATATTATTAATGGCTCGACAATCAACACACATACGCCATGTTCCATCCTTTTTAGGCACTAATATAACAGGAACAACACAAGGACTAAGGGATTCACGTATGTAACCTTTGTCGAGTAGCTCTTGTACTTGACGCTGAATCTCCTTCGTCTCCTCCGGATTGGTACGGTATGGCGCACGGTTGGGCAGCGAAGCACCGGGAATTAAGTCAATCTGATGCTCAATCCCTCGAATAGGTGGTAATCCCGGTGGTACGTCTTGTGGAAAGACGTCAATAAACTCCTGCAAAAGGTCAGTGACAACAGGAGGCAAAGAAGGAGGCAATTCCTCAAATGAAAACAAAGCTTCTTTGCACACCAAAGCATAGCACACATATTGACTAACATCCAAATCTGAAATATCAACCTTAGTAGCAAGCAAAGTTGGACTAGTCAATTTAATTTCATTAGAAACAGCAGAAGAAGCTTTGCTATTAGTCTGATGTTGTTGCTCAAATTCTTTAGCTGCTATCTCATTTTCACTCTTATTTTTCTCCTTTTTAGCTTTACTAGCTCTAGCAAGATCATCTTTCACAATTTATTCAGGAGACATAGGAAGTAAAGCAATATTTTTATCATGATGAACCAGAGTAAACTGATTTGTCCTACCATGGTGTACAACATTCCTATCAAATTGCCATGGTCTACCAAGTAAAAGACAACATGCTTGCATGTGTACCACATCACAATCAACATAATCAGTATATGCAGCAATGCTAAAGTGCACACGAACAGAACGTGTGACCTTAATATTACCACTATTGTTAAACCACTGAATATAGTACGGATGGGGGTGTGGTCTTGTGGTGAGAGATAGCTTCTCCACCAACTCCATGCTATACAAGTTGTTGCAACTCCCTCTGTCTATAATGATGCGAATCAAACGTTCTTTCACCACTCCCTTTGTGTGGAACAAATTATGCCTCTGGTTTTGCTCGGCCTTCGTTACCTGCACACTTAACACACGTTGAGCAACCAAACTAGCATATTTATCCGCATCATCAGGAGCCATATACTCTATATCATGAGCATCATCATGGGCACCTTGTTACTCATGAGCAATGAGAACTAAAGTCTCCTCATCATAGTCACTCGCTGACTCATACCCACCATCCGCCGTAATAGTCATCACACGCTTAGAGGGACAGTCTTTGGCGAAGTGACCTCCACCTTGGCACCTGCGACATTTAATATCACGATCTCGTGTTTTCCCTGTGGAAGCCATGGATGAAGAAGAACTCGCCGCTGGACCACTCTGTGCACCCCTGAATGGTGGCGCTGGCTGTTTTGGTGGCTCCCTGTAAGAATGAGCGGCTGAAGTAGATGGTGGTGCAGCAGGACGTGTGGAAGTAAAAGCTCCACGTGATGTCCATGATGTATTTCGTCCTGCAGAAAAGTTAGGTCTCGTAGTGGCCTGTCGATCCTGCACTTCACGTTCAGCTTTACAAGCAAGATGAAACAAACGAGTGATAGTAGCATAGTCCTTGTATTATAGAATAGTTTGTATCTCCTTGTTTAAGCCACCCATAAAACGTGCAAGCATCGCTTCATTATCCTCTACTAGGCCACATCTAATCAATCCAGTTTGTAATTCCTCATAATATTCCTCTACATAATTTTTTCTTGTCTCAAACGCTGTAATTTTTGTAGCAATTCACGTTGATAATAACGAGGAACCCAGCGAGTACGCATAGCATCTTTTAAAGCAGCCCATGTAGTTGGAATATTATTAGCATGCAATCTACAATGTTCAGACCACCAAATAGATGCAAACCCCGTGAATTCACAAACAGCAGCAGTAACAAGTCTATTCTCAGGATATTGTAAACATGTAAAGCGTTGTTCAGTTTCTAACTCCCAAGTAAGATAAGAATCAGGAATATATCTACCCTCAAATGGCTTAAGATTCAATTTAAGTTTAGGAACATGTTCATCATCGCGTACCTGAGGGGGTGGTTGGTGTCGACAGTGGCGAATGTTGGGACGTGGACATCCAACTGGCTGTTCATAGGCCGCTTCCTGTTCCACCTCATCCTCGTAATCACCCTCATAGTCGTCGTCCTGTCCGACGTCAGAAGCAGCAGCAGCAACAACAACTGCGGCAGCAGGAGGAGCACCAATACCAGCAACTTGTCCGCCCGGAAACAGAATACGTCGTGCATGTCGTGGTGGCGGTGGCTGTGTCGCAGCGGTAGTAGGCTGTGGAGGTAGGCGTGCGATCAACTCAGTAAACTTGGCGTCGAGCTTGGTGTCGATCATCTTCTCCACGCCATCAATCGCCTCTGTAAATCTGTTCTCGATGTCATTCACCTTTTCAGACATCAATTCTGCAAATTTATCATGTAGCTCCTTGTTTGTCATGTTCTCCCAATCGGGCGCATCCCGCGCCACTTCATCATGTGATCCTGGCATGGTTAGAAGAAATAGAAAACACACAGAAATATGATCCTACTTCTACTAATGGGATGTGGGGTGGTGGAAAGGACAGATCCATCAAGCTTTTCTTTCGTTCTTACCGATTATTACCTAGCAGCAGGTGGTGATGTACAACCAACAGGTCAAAACTCTCAAAGATATGGTAGAGCGATGGCCAGGAGGTGTCAAAACACACTATGTAGAATATATGTGGAGTTGTAGGAAGGCTGACAAGTATGGTAGCAAAAGCTCAACAGTAATCAAAACAGAGATGCAAAGCTGAATAAACACTCAACGTCAGTACTGTGCTGATCCTAGGCTATACCGTACTAGAGACGCGAGCCTAAAACACCAACGAAAGCACGGCGCGGCACGTAAACATTTGAGAAGCACACTCTGAATATTTTTTCTCTCTTTTTTTTTGCTTTTTTTTTGGCGATTCCGGACTGCGATGGCTGAAAAAGTGCGAAAAAATCACTATGGTAGCGAACGTCTCAAAATGAGTTTCTAGACCTAAGGAAGGTATGGGCACGAAATTTTTTCACCCCTGAAATTTTTTGCCTAAAAACTGCTCTGGAAAGCGTGCCAGACTCTTTTTTTTTTCGAAATCACCCCCTTCTACATACGACAAAGATTGGTGAAATCCGACTGTAATCAACTTAAAACTATTCTGGCTACGGAGATATCACAAACCGACGGGTGATGGAACTCAACTCGGATCGGTAGGTTGTGGTGGTGTATATGTACTCGGCTTGGCTGCGCGTGGTGGTGTATCTGGACTCGGATTGGCGGAACGTGGTGGTGTACTACTGTGCGGCGATGGCGTGACAAACTGTGATCAGAACTCGAAACTCTAAGGGAACTAGACGCTAAGATCAGCAACTCGACACAACGATGCAACCGAAAATTCAACAAAGAAAACTACTGTAAAGAAAACTGGACAAAGGCTCGGACTGTTTTGGGACGTGATGATCTAACCCTAAATTTTTTTTGGCTTTTTCGTGGACTGTAGGTATGAAAACAGAAGTAATCTAGACTACGAAAAACTAGTAAATCTCACCGAGCAACCTGGAAATCTGATACCACTTGATAGAGGCGAAGGTGTCCCGATGTTTCGATGTGATGATGGAGATCGATTATGGTGGAGTAGACTTTCACGACCCGACTACGAACGTGCGAAGATGCTGCGCCTTAGCAATCGCTAAACCAATTCCGAGAAGTTATTGATCCCGTGGATGCACGATCAACCTGACCACGAAGGTCTAATTCCTGCAAGCAATCGACAAGAACAAGCAAGAACTAAGAATTGCAATCTGGATATTGCGAATATAAAATGAAAGATTAACAGAAGTTGGGGTTCCAATGCGGTCTTGGCCTGGTCGGATGACACAAACGAAGAGCTCAAAGTTGCGGCTATGGCTAATTTAAATCTAATTAAAACCCAAGTCTAAACGACGCCCTAAGGGTTGTATATATGGGGGAATAGAGGGGATTTTCGTGACCCCTTGGAGGTGGCGTCCGAAAACAACCCTAACTCGGTTTCCCCACACATACGGACTCTAAAAACAACCTATAAAGTAGTATTTCGAAATTACATAGGCCCAGCACAATATTAAGGTGACGCAACACCTACAATTGCCCTTGGACGAAAATAATGAAGTGGAATCTCGTGTATTTCGTCCAGGCCTTCATGCACGCCTTATGGTGGCTCCAAAGTGCGAAATTCACCACTGGAAACTCCATTGTCCTTTCCCGCGCGCGCACCATCTTCTCCATTCATATCCCGCTCACATGCCCGTCCTTCTTGTCCATGCTAGGTCCTTCATTCATAAGCAAAACAAAAGTATCTAATTTAGGCAGCATCATATGTTCATGAACATTACAAGGATTCGCAAGAAACGAAAGTACCTGATAATTTAGCTGATGTGTGCGTGCTCTAGTAACTGGTCCAATATGTGTAGTTGGTGAGGATGTGGGTGTAACATTAGTAGGGATGTCCTCATCAAGCGGTATTGCGTCGGGAACGACAGGGAGGATACGACCGACGTTACTGGCGTGCTTGGCCCCTTCTCGTATCTCGCGAGAGTTACCAAACCACGAAAAAGTTGAGCTCTACCAAGAGCACACGCGAGACAAGGAAAGGAGACGGTTCACCTTGTCGGTAACCGCGCGTTTTGACGCGACGACAGGGCAGGCCCCGACGTTACCGGTGGGCCTTGTTGTTGTTCGTTGTCCATTGTGTTGTTAGTCAGACAGCGATAACGGTTGTCTGCGAGATAAAATTAAAATGCTAAATGGTTCGGAGGATGACTTGAGAGACCCGTTGGTCTGTACGCACTACCTTCACGTGGGATAAGGAGTTATGGGCTCCCCTGCGTCGTAGTTTGTCTGAAAGCTCTACAGAAGTCAGCAGTACCACGGGCTGATAGCCGGGAAGCGGTCTTGTCTTCTTTGCTGCAGCAGGTGTGTTTTGGATTTGCTTTTGCTTCACCAGCCAGTCTCGTACCGTGCAGGAGAGTGCAAGGGTGAGGGACCTAGACCCCTTGGCGCATAGGATATAGTCCGGCGGATGACCTCTCTCCTGAGCCTAGGATGGGCTGCGATGTATCGGATAGCCTCGGTGGGGCATTCCCTAACAAGGTGTACGCCACCCTGGAGATCCGAGCGTGTAGGCTGAACAGTAGTGCGCCCCTGCAGGGAGTTTAATCTATTCGAATAGCCGTGTCCACGGTAACAAGACGCTTTATGCTGAAGCTGGATCTTACCACTACAAACTATTACTATTAAACTGTATGGTTCCGGGTTTTCTTCCTAGCATGGAAGTAGAGGAGGGGAACTCGGGGGCATTATTATTATTAATCATTACAACTTATATTATACAATGCTGCAGCAACTTCTGCTTCATTGTTATTTTATGCTTTATATAAACTGTTGGTTGTTTCTCTTCTCGTGCTGCAAGACACCGTCAGAAGATGCTAGTCTTCGATAGGCCTAGCTTCTTACCCTATTCTGACTTCTATCTTGCAGTCCACTATATACATCCTCCCCTTTCCATTTGATACAAATGCATAATGCTTAGTAGCGGACGTAAGACTCGCGGGTATGCTAGATACTCACCTTTGCTTTATTTCCCCCTTTATGTTTTGCCTGATCGGCCGCTGCAGTCGACGTTGGAGCCCAGGAGCAGGACTACCCCGAAGGCGGATACTACTACGTCGAGACCCCCGTTGACCAGGACTAGGAGTAGTTTCGGAGGCTCCCAGGAAGGAGGCCTTGCCTTTTCGATCTGTATCTCTGATGTTATTTGTGCTAGCCTTCTGAAGGCAAAACTTGACTAACTATGTCTGTACTCAGATATTATGGCTTGTATAACTTATGTATTCGGGTCCGTGTGACCCCTATCTTGTAACATATTGGTTTATCCTTTTGCATTTAGTTTTGTGCTGTGATATTCTCACCGTGGCACCCTAATCTCCGCCGTGTACCCTGCGTGTATGATTACTGTACACGGATTGATTTTTGGGGCGTCACAAGTTGGTATCAGAGCCTACTGCTTGTAGGAAGCCACCCAACCACTACCTGGTCGAAGTTGAGTCTAGTTTTGAAAAAACTATTTTGCTAACTTAATATTTGGCTTACGGGCCCACATCAATGTCACTACGTGTAATATCTATGGTATTAGGATCCTTTTCTCCTTACCTATGCTCTGGGAATCTGCTCTCTTATCCTTGCTGGTAAGTTTTACAAACTCTGACATTAGGATCACATTCTCTTGATTCCACCCGACGTTCTGGTGCTTCCCCATTGATTGAGTCGTGTCGCAGGAGTTCTACCCCAGGTCCCGGACCGCGGATCCCATTCTCATTCTGGGCAGGCCGCGCGTCCTCTGGCATTAACTCCGGTGGACAACAGTTTTCTTGCGGCGTGATTGACATAGTGGAATCTATGTCGCATCGTGTAATCCTTACCGCGGTCTGCGCGCCGCCTAGTGTGTCCTTTTTCCTTAATTTCTACGACGTTACGCTGTCCGATTTTCGATTGATTCTATGTGTGGATGTGTATGTCTTATATGACTACTCCTATATATCCGCACCTCCTCCTTGTTGTCGCTTTACCTCTTACTCGTTTCCGGTATCTCGTTAAAATTCTCATCTCTGAAATACCCCTATTAAATTCTAGCAGGATGGCTGGTCGTGGTGGTCTAGGTCGTGGTCGTGGTGCCAACGATCCACCTCCGCCGCCGGACTACATGGCCGCGATGGTGCAACAGTTTCAGATGAATGCAAGGAGTCATAGATCAGCTCCAGAACCAGAATCAAAACCAGAACCAGCACCAGAACCAACCGCATGTGGTTACTCTGCGGGATTTCATGCGTCTCAATCCCACTCTCTTCCACCAATCGGAACAGCCGCTGGATGCCGATGATTGGCTCCGTGACATCAACCGTCAGTTGGAGTTTGCTAATGTGAGCGCTACAGATTACGTCAACTTCGCATCCTATTTCCTGCGTGGCCCCACTGCTCATTGGTGGGACACTTACAAGGGCTCGCTAGCTGAAGGGACCGTCGTCACCTGGAATGACTTCAAGACTACCTTCCGTGCTCGTTATGTCTCCCAGGAGGTTATGAACCGTATGAAGGCCGAGTTCCGCAACCTTGTTCAGGGCAACAAAACTGTCGAGGCATATCAGAGGGAATTCCTCCGCCTCTCCCGCTATGCTGCAAGTGACCTCCCCAATGAGGCAAGTAGGCAAGAGAAGTTCCGTGATGGGCTCAACCTAGATCTCCAGCTTGCACTGGATTTGCACGTCTTCCCCGACTTCGCCACCATGGTGAACCAAACTATCACTCTTGAGACCGCTCAGCTTAAGTTCGGTGGTTCGCCGAAGTGCCCCCGTGATGCTGGCTCATCTTCGGACACAACACAGAAGCAACGCGTTTGGATTCCGCACAGTGTTATGCGTCCAACTGCCCCTGCACCAAGACCGCCGTATGTTGCACCCCGTCTGCCTCCGCCCCCGCCGAGACAGCCGAAGACTGAGACTGCACCCCTCCGTCCTCAAGATGGCCTGTGTTTCAAGTGCCGTCAGCCAGACCATATTTCCAAAGACTGCCCTCAGCGACAGAATCAATTGGTAGTTCACCCTGCTGGCCGCGGAAATGGTCGTGGCAACAATGGGACCCTCAACTATAATATTGGGTCCAATAATGCTCGTGGTCATGCTTACAACATTGATGTTGAAGCAGCTCAGGAACAACCCGCTACTGTGATGGGTACACTCCTCGTTAACTTAATACCCGCTACTGTTTTATTTGATACAGGAGCATCGCATTCATTTATGTCTGGAGCATTTGCATCTAAGAATTGTATATACCACGAAAAGATGTGCACCCCCTTGGCCGTTAAAACACCCGGCGGCATGTGTCACGTTGACATGCTGGCACCTAACACCACCGTCAAGATCGAAAGGATTGAGTTCCTTGTCTCCCCACATATCCTGAAAACCTCCACTATTGACCTTATCTTGGGTATGGATTGGCTGAAAGCCCACGATGCCACACTTTATTGTGGCACCAAGGTCATCCAACTCTTTCATCCTTCTGGCGCGATTGTGAGTCACACTGCCATTGTGTCGATGAATGCCGAAGCTCGTATATATGCTCTGAATGCCTTGAATGTCGCACCTCTCGAAGGGATAGAGAAAGTTCCCATCGTTTGTGATTTTACCGACGTATTCCCAGAAGAGCTGTCGGGGATACCCCCGATTAGAGAAGTTGAATTCGTCATCGACTTGAAGCCCGGCACCGTCCCTATTGCCAAGCGCCTGTATAGAATGCCACCTCACCACCTCCTTGAATTGAAGAAGGAGATCGACACGGCCCTCGAGAAAGGCTTCATCCGTCCAAGTTCCTCTGCTTGGGGAGCACCTTCGCTCTTTGTCAAGAAGAGTGATGGCACAAACCGTTTGGTACAAGATTACCGACCTATCAACCAGGCCACGATACAGAACAAGTACCCCCTCCCTCGGATCAATGATCTTTATGATCAACTTGCTGGATCCACAGTGTTTTCAAAACTCGACTTAAGGTTGGCTTATCACCAAATCCAGGTCCGTGATGAGGACATCCCGAAGACCGCATTCATTACTCGCTATGGTTCATACGAGTACACCGTCATGTCCTTTGGCTTGACCAATGCACCAGCCACCTTCTCCCGATTGATGAACTATATATTCATGGAATACCTCGACAAGTTTGTCGTGGTTTATCTGGATGATATATTGATTTACTCCAAGACCGATGCAGAACATGCTGAACATCTTCGTCTTATACTAGAAAAGCTTCGAGAACACAAACTCTATGCTAAGTACTCTAAGTGTGAGTTCTGGCTTCCCGAAATAACGTACCTTGGTCATGTGATTTCCAAAGATGGCGTTACCGTCAACCCCGAACGTATCCAGGCTATTCTTGACTGGACTCCGCCCACGACTGTCAAGCAAGTCCGCAGTTTCCTCGGCCTTTCTAGCTATTGCCCCCGTTTCATCGAGAACTTCTCCCAGATTGCCAAGCCTCTCACTAATCTGCTTCACAAAGGTGTCAAGTTTGAGTGGACTCATAAATGTCAAGAAAGTTTTCAAGCTCTGAAGGACAAGCTCACATCACCCCCGGTGCTTGCCCCTCCTGATACTCAGAAGGACTTCGTGATTTATTGCGACGCGTCTCGTCAAGGATTAGGCTGTGTCCTAAGGCAAGAGCGCAAAGTGATTGCTTATGGCTCTCGTCAGTTGCGTGCTCACGAAGAAAACTATCCAACTCATGATCTCGAATTGGCAGCGGTAATTCATGCATTGAAGTTGTGGCGACATTACCTCGTTGGTAACTGTTGCGAGATCTGCACTGACCACCAAAGCCTGAAGTACCTGTTTACTCAGCCCGACCTGAATCTCCGCCAACAGAGATGGCTCGAGACAATAGCCGACTTCAACATGGGAATTTCTTACACCTCTGGCAAAGCTAATGTGGTGGTCGATGCCTTAAGCCGCAAAGCCTACTGTTCTGAACTTGAAGTCCAGATAGAGCAGCCACTTCTGTATGAAGAGCTCCGCAAGTTGAACCGTGAAATTGTTCCGCAGGGACATGTGAATAACCTTGTTGTTGAGCCGGACCTCGACAGCACCATCAAGTGGATACAAACATGTGAGTCTGATGTCGAGAAGATCAAGAAGTATATCGCTAGAGGAAAGCCATCATGCTTCACTGTTGCTGATGATGGTACGTTGTATTTCAAGAATCGTTTAGTGGTCCCTAGGAGTAAGCCCAATCTAAACTTGACCCCGAGCGTCATGAAAGAAGCTCATGATACTCCTTGTCGATTCACCCTGGTAGTACCAAGATGTACCAAGACCTTCGTCAGCGGTACTGGTGGTCTAACATGAAGCAAGACATCGCTCGATATGTTGACGAGTGTGACGTTTGCCGTCGCGTGAAAGCAGAACATAAAAGACCTGCTGGAACTCTGCAACCACTTTCTATTCCTGAATGGAAGTGGGACAAGATCGAGATGGACTTCGTCACTGGGTTTCCCAGATCGCAGAAAGGCCACGATGCTATCTTTGTCGTCATCGACCGCTTCTCCAAGGTTGCCCACTTTCTTCCAGTCAAGGAGACGATCTCTGCTAGTCAGTTAGCAGACTTGTATGTTTCCAGAATTGTTTCCCTCCACGGTATTCCGTTGGAGATCAGTTCAGACCGTGGCAGCATTTTCACCTCGAAGTTCTGGGATAGTTTCCAAGAAGCTATGGGCACTCACCTAAGTTTCAGCACCGCTTATCACCCCCAGTCGCAAGGCCAAGTCGAACGAGTCAACCAAGTGCTCGAAGATATGCTTCGAGCTTGTGTCATTTCATTCGGTAAGAAATGGGAGGAATCTCTTCCATTTGCTGAATTCTCGTACAACAATAGCTATCAGGCTAGTCTGAAGATGGCACCCTTTGAAGTTCTCTATGGACGTAAGTCTCGAACCCCTCTGAATTGGTCAGAAACTGGGGGAACGAACTCTCATTGGTCCGGACATCATACAACACGCAGAAGATCAGGTTCGCGTTATCCTGAACATCTGAAAGCTGCTCAGTCCCGCCAGAAGAGTAACTATGACCGCAAGCACAATGAAATGGTCTATCAACCCGGTGAACAAGCTTACCTCCGTGTCACTCCCATGAGAGGCACTCATCGTTTCGGAATCAACGGCAAGTTAGCTCCTCTCTACATCGGCCCATTCCGTATTCTTTCCCGAAGTGGACCAGTGGCATACCGATTGGAATTGCCGCCGAACCTCTCCCAAGTCCACGATGTATTTCACGTGTCGCAACTCCGTTGCTGCTTCAAGGACCCTATTCGTGAAGTGGAACATGATATGATTGAATTGCAACAGGACTTGACTTATAAAGAACATCCGAGCCGCATTCTCGATCAGTCTGAACGCAAAACCCGCAACAAGACAACCAAGTTCCTCAAAGTTCAGTGGTCGAATCATTCTGAAGATGAAGCCACTTGGGAACGCAAAGATCGTCTTGGTGAAGAATACCCCGATCTTTTCCCCTGTACCGCTTAGATTCTCGGGACGAGAATTCTTGTAGTGGGGGAGATTTGTAACACCCTTTGTGTCAGGCATCTGTAAAACTTTTGTTAATATAATTCTCTGTGATTAGCAAGCCTCTAATCACCTTTGATCATGCCCGGTTCATCTTTGAATTCAAACAAACCCAAAATACCTTTTTGGTTGCTATTAAAATTAAGTGGAAATAAAACATTGTCCAATAATTGTGGAACCACTTTTGTAAAATCACTAATAATCAGTGGACCATGCCAATATGGCTTTGGGTATTTATCATGCCACTGAAAAATTCAAACAATTATTAACAGTGTCATAACAGCACAAAAAGCCCTTTTAAAATAAACAAAAATAATCCAATTATTTTATTTATTACCAAAACTTTTTGTGGCATCTCAGTAATATGCAACAATATTATTGGATCAAGTTTCATGCTTAGAAAAAATGCCAAATCCATTAAAACAATTTAAAACAGAATAGAAAAATAAGTAAAAGAAAACAAAATAAAATAAGAAGAAACTAACCTACGCTTGGGGGCGAGGCCCACCCCCCGGCCAACTCCCCTCCCCTCCCCACTGATCTAGCCCAACCCAGCCCACCGCGCCCCGCTTCTTCTTCCTGCCGTACGGGGGGGGGGGCGTGGCACGCATCCGCCGGCTCCACGGCCACTGCCGTCGGTGTGGCGGCCATCCCGCGCCCCCGGCGAGGATAAATGCCCGGGCGCTCCCCCAACCCATCTAGATCGAAACCCTAGCCCAGCCCCGTTCCCCCATCTGTGCATCGCCTTCGTCTTCCCCAACCGCACCTGAGCCGCCATGGTCGACGTCGCGTGAACGCACGTGGCCACTCGCCGTATTAGCCGCAGCCACCACTTCCATTGCACTCGCCGTCGACATCTTCGTCGCCACGCAAAAGGAGCCATGCCCTGCACCACCACACCGCGCGGAATCGGCGTCGTCTTCCTCCTCTACCCCGACGAGGTCGTCGACAAATTCCGCCGCACCGAGTCGCCCCCGAGCCTGCTGCCATCCTCAACATACTCCCCGTGAGCTTATGCTACTTTCCCCCCCTCTCCCCGCTCCTTTTGACGCACGGGAGCATCGTCCCCGTCGGCCCGGTGCTCCGGCCGCCGCCGCGGATTTGGTTCCGGCGAGCACAGCCCGCCCCAGCCCGTGATACTTCCCCCAGTAGATGCGCGGAGCTCGTCCCGTTCGATTCCACCCCTCCCTGTACCGTTTGGTCGCCGGTGCTGGCCGGCAGCCTCGCCGCCGTGCCACGGCCATCGCCAGTGTGCCCAGGCCATGGTTTGTGCCACTGACCTCTGGGACCCACCCAGAGGATTAGCCCCTAACCCCCCCCCCCCCCATTTAAAACAAAACTGAAATAAAACCCCGTGTGAGTATGGCATGTGGGCCCAGCCCGTTTCAATTAATCCACCGTCTAATTAAAATGATTAGCTGTGACTGTCTCTATGACACATGGGTCCCACTGTCTATCCGTATACCAACCACACCCCTCTAACATATCGAACGTCGAACCATCCCCCTCCGGACCGTTTGTCTGATGATTTGTCCGGTAGTGTTAAAGTATCCGGATGAATTCATTCCGAACACAAAAGTTGTTCGGTATGGTTCAACTAACATGGATACACCCCCCTTATCTTTGTCGGATGTCCACGACACCTTCGGCATGATACCTTCCCCCTCCGGACACCCTATCCGGTAATCACTCGGAGCTGGCGGTTCATCCCCGGATGAATTTCCGCTCCGAGCACAATGCCCGCGTACTACGTTAGAGCATCGATAGCTTTTCATCTGTCATGTATTGCATTTGTTTGCTATGCTTGCTTTATATTTACTTTTTCTTCCCCCCCCCTTTATTCTCCGGTAGACCCCGCTGCTACTGCCGACTACACCGCTGCCGGGTACGACTACTTCGTCGACGACCCTACCCCTACCATCGAGCTTCCAGGCAAGCAGAGCCATTCTCTTCCCCAGATATTGCATATCTTTTCCGTATTTTCTTGCACTAGGCATTGTTATTTCTGCTGCTACGATTACAATCCTATTCAATTGCATAGCTTGTTTTTATCGCCCCTTGGTGTACCTCCTTTATCCTATGCTGCCTATTATAATTATGCATTATTCAGCAGTGAACCCTGCGCATTGTTAGCTAGGATTAGATAGCGGGCCGTGACCACTCAGGGGAGTGAACACGGATACAATATATACAACTGCACAGGTACGGTACAATGCAGACACCTCCTAAGGCCCCCTAGTTCGGCTCTGCCGAGCCACCTTCAAGTGTGAGCTATCAAAGAGTAATCCTTGTACTCCACTCGTTGTTGACTCTGTATAGCCGCTGTAGGTACCTGAGCACGGTAGTCCTTAAGGTAAGAAGTCGGGCGACCCAACGGTGCCCGCCAGCGGTATTGCATCGGGAACGACAGAGAGGGTACAACCGACGTTACTGGCGTGCTTGGCCCCTGCTCGTATCTCGCGAGAGTTACCAAACCACAAAAAAGTTGAGCTCTACCAAGAGCACACGTGAGACAAGGTAAGGAGATGGTTCACCTTGTCGGTAACTGCGGCTTTGACGGGACGTCAGGGCAGGCCCCGACGTTACCGGTGGGCCTTGTTGTTGTTCGTTGTCCGTTGTGTTGTTAGTCAGACAGCGATAACGGTTGTCTGCGAGATAATATTAAAATGCTAAACGGTTCGGCGGATGACTTGAGAGACCTGTTGGTCTGTACGCACTACCTTAACTTGGGATAAGGAGTTATGGGCTCCCCTGCGTCGTAGTTTATCCGAAAGATCTTCAGACATCAGCAGTACCACGGGCTGATAGCCGGGAAGCGGTCTTGTCTTCTTTGCTGCAGCAGGTGTGTTTTGGATTTTCTTTTGCTTCACCGGCCAGTCTCGTACCGTGCAGGAGCGTGCAAGGGTGAGGGACCTAGACCCCTTGGCACATAGGTTATAGTCCGGCGGATGGCCTCTCTGCTTAGCCTAGGATGGGATGCGATGTGTCGGATAGCCTCGGTGGGGCATTCCCTAACAAGGTGTATGCCACCCTGGAGATCCGAGCGTGCAGGCTGAACAGTAGTGCCTCTGCAGGGAGTTTAATCTATTCAAATAGCCATTTCCACGGTAACAGGACACTTTATGTTGAAGCTGGATCTTACCACTACAAACTATTACTATTAAACTGTATGGTTCCGGGTTTTCTTCCTCGCATGGAAGTAGAGGAGGGGAACTCGGGGGCATTATTATTATTAATCATTACAACTTATATTATATAATGCTGCAGCAACTTCTGCTTCATTGTTATTTTATGCTTTATATAAATTGTTGGTTGTTTCTCTTCTCATGTTGCAAGACAGCGTCAGAAGATGCTAGTCTTCGATAGGCCTAGCTTCTTACCCTTATTCTGACTTCTATCTTGCAGTCCACTATATACAGCCTCCCCTTTCCATTTGATACAAATGCATAATGCTTAGTAGCGGACGTAAGACTCGCGGGTATGCTAGATACTCACCTTTGCTTTATTTCCCCTCTTTATGTTTTGCTTGATCGGCCGCTGCAGTCGACGTTGGAGCCCAGGAGCAGGAGTACCCCGAAGGCGGATACTACCACGTCGAGACCCCCGTTGACCAGGACCAGGAGTAGTTTCGGAGGCTCCCAGGCAGGAGGCCTTGCGTTTTCGATATGTATCTCTGATGTTATTTGTGCTAGCCTTCTTAAGGCAAAACTTGACTAACTATGTCTGTACTCAGATATTATGGCTTGTATAAATTATGTATTCGGGTCCGTGTGACCCCCTTATCTTGTAACATATTGGTTTATCCTTTTGTGTTTAGTGTTGTGATGTGATATTCTCACCGTGGCACCCTAATCTCAGCTGTGTACCCTGCGTGTATGATTACTGTACACGGATTGATTTTTGGGGCGTCACACTTAGATACCTTGTTCATACTCCTTTGTTGGGCCTTTGGTACCCCAAGGAAGCCAAGTTTGATCTCTTGGGGTACACCGATGCGGATTGGGCCGGAGATAAGGTGGATCAGAAGTCAACATCCGGTTCATGCCAATTTCTTGAGCGCTCATTAGTAAGTTCGCACTCCAAGAAGCAAAATTGTGTCTCCCTCTCCCCCGCCGAAGCCGAGTATGTGGCCGCCGCAAGTTGTGCTACTCAAGTTCTATGGATGAGGCAAACTTTTAAGGATTATGGCCTCACCTATAAGAAGGTACCCATTTTATGTGACAATGAAAGTGCTATCAAGATTGCCAACAACCCGTGTCAACATCCTCGCACCAAGCATATTGACATTCATCATCACTTCATACGGGATCATATTCAAAAGGGTGATATTGTTCTTGCACATGTGGGGCACCGACAAGCAACTTGACGATATTTTCACGAAACCGTTGGATGAAGCAAGGTTTTGCCAACTAAGGGGTGAACTTGGTATCTTGGAACGTTATAGCTTCTCGGCCTAGGGGTATCTTGCTCTCATTCATGCACATAGCAACTATCTTGTCTAGATGTAGGCATGTATGTAGGGGGAGACACACAATCAATGAGTTCTCTACTCTCTACGTGATGTATAAATGGATTCACACATCAACAATCAGCGTGCTCACCACGGTGAACACACGTGTAGCGGTTATCGATGGAGTAAGTGTCTTTGGACCCAAGGTACATCTTCGCGGTGTCAAAGCACTATACACTCAAACATGGTGGCCTCGGCCACCGCCTCTCCTTTGTGAAAGGTTTGATTTGCTCATTCATGTGTGCATCCATGGATATGATTTTGTGTGTGTCTCTCTACTTTTGGCCCCTACCAAAGGTGTTTGAAATTATTGAGGGAACTAGCTTTCAACATCTTCGGGTTTATACGACAAATCTCAGTAGCCTGTCGGTCATCCGTTGGCTTTCGAACGTCCGTCCCGTCGGACGTCCGAAACTCGTCGGATTTCAGACATTCCCTGCTGACCTGCACCTGATTGCCCTGCCTGACCTGACTTCGCAGACTCAACCATCTTCAGAAATCCGTTGGATTTCGGACGTCCGACACGTCGGACGTCCGATGTTGGCTATGCTATATAAACTGGGTGTCGTGCCGAGGGGGCAGTTCTTCTCCCCGTCAGCCGTCTTTCCCCCTTTTCTCCCACTGCGCTACCGCCGCCTGACGTCGCCGCCGGCCGCCCCGGCCTCCCTGGTGCTCCTCTCCTTCGGATCTCCTCACCCGTGGTACCTCTTGTCCCGATCTATCCGCTCATCCTATTGGTTTTTGCCATTTTTCCTGGTTTCTTGCCTCATTCTTGCCTCTCCTTACTCTAGGGGTTCGAGATGGTGAGGAAGAAAACTTGCGGTCGCAACAATCGTGAGGCCTCCGGTTCCCGTGGTATGCTCATGCTTATCATTCCCTCCTTCGAGTGTCTCCGTTTTGTTGGTTAGGGTTCCTTTCTAATATACCTCCCGTATGGCTAGGTGGTTCCGGGGATGAACCGCCCCGTCTTCGTCGCCTCATGAAGCAACCGATGTACACGGATCCATCCTCAGACAGTGAGCACACTCCTAGCGCGGAGGATAGCGCCTATGGCTCATAATTTGAGGATGAGGAGGAAATTGTGGTTGAAGAAGAAGATCCCCCGGTGGTGACTCGCCCCTCCAAACTTGGAGTGCGTCGCCCGACTAAGGGCTCCTCTTCGGCGTCCGGTGCTCGTGATGCTGAGGATCTTCATGATACTCCTCCTATGCCTCCGATACATATCTCCTCCGGGCCAGTGGTTGCTACTGGCCGTATGATGGCGGACTACTCGAAGATTTCTCTAGATGCATACCGCAAGCTTCGCCCTATCAATCAGTTTGTGGCTCCTCAGGATTGTCTGGATGGCAGGTTCCGGACCAATGTGTAGGCAAATATCTTCACGTCAGTTGTAGTTCGTCAGGAACTTGCAAACTCTCATGCCTGCATTCCCCTTGACTTCATCCAGGCCAATCCGGACAAGTTTCCCGGTGTGATGGATCTTATTGACTCTGTGGGGCTCGGTCCATTCTTCATCTTTCGGCGTGACTGGAACACTGCTGCGATCCTACAGTTTTATGCCACATGCTACTTTCACACAAATCACCGAGAGATCTCATGGATGACTGGTGAGAAGTAGTACACTGCCTTGTTTGCTCAGTTTCAGAAAGCTCTGGGCTTTCTCTCCTCTGGTGTCCGGATTCATGCATCTACCAAGGAAAATCCCAAGGGGATCAACGACTGTCTCTGCTTTGTTAAGTCTGGGATTGAGGGAGATGACTGTTACCGCAAGCCCAATGACATATCCATTTGGAAGCAGCCCTATAGGTTTATGTACCAGTGCGTGCTCAGGACTCTGTATCCCAAGTCTGGGATAAGACTCATTGCAGCAGCTCTACTATCACGTTGATGTGCCACATCCATGACACCCCTCTCAAGCGTCTTGATGTGCCTCACTATCTCTGGCATGAGATTCGGATGGCGAGCCTTCAGCAGCGTCGGCAGTATCCCCATGCACCTTTCATCATGGCACTCATTCAGTCAGCTGTCTCCTCCCCATTGGAGATCACTCAGCCACACGCTGTGTGGTCCATTACGGAGCATATGTACTTCGATGCTCCTGAGGTTGTTCTGACTCGCCCTGTTCTGATCCACTCCACTGTTCGTGGCAATCTTCATCGTCAGTCCGTGGAACAGGCTCCTATGCGTCGCATGGCTGAGTTTTTGGGTAAGGACCAAGATGATATGATGAGGGCCATCTCGTTCAACTGCCACTCCAACCACACGGTGGTCTCCAGTCTCATCAAGTCCAAGAACTCCCTGAAGGCCCGTCTGCATGCAGCTGGAGAGACCAACGTCTGTGATGATGAGAATCTTCCCGATGCTCCTCCCGCTGATCTTGGTTTTGGTTTTCCTACGGGACCGGAGTGGGCGGATTTTTTCCCTGGAGACCCTGGCGCGAGCGGCAGTGGGACTCACTAGTATCGTCCGTGTGTGTGCCCCCTCCTTTTTGGTACTTGGTGCCAAAGGGGGAGAGTACTATGTGTTGTACTTATGTTGTCTAGGTGATTGAGACTTGATTATGACTTGGTTATGTCGTTGTATGGTACCTAGTGTGTTAAGACTTGTTTTTGTGGTTTTATGTGTCTCATGCAATACTTCTGACTTTGTGTTATGCATGGTGTTGCTCTTGCGTCTGGATGGCTTCAAAACTTAATGGCATATATTTCTGTTATGTTTGGGTGCAATCTAATTTGTCATCTCCATAATCAATGATTGCTTGCCTTGATATCATGTATTGTGACTCGCCCCAAATGTGTGCATCTTGCGTAAAGTAAAGAATCTTATATGCACACATTAAGGGGGAGTTCATAGTAAAACTTGCTCCCACTAAAAAGCAAAATCTGAATAATTTTGGGAGCTATATGTATGTTGTCATCAACTACCAAAAAGGGGGAGATTGAAAGTGCAATATTGCCCTTAATTATATTTTGATGTTGATGACAATGTACATATAGAGGACAAATAATGTTTGCCAAGTATATCTCAAGTTTTGGTCCTCGGTTCGTTGTGGTGGTCGATCAAGGACCATCTAATCGTATCAAAATGCTCAAGATACGGAACCAATCCAAGTTCAAGTGTAAGCCTTTCGGTTAATCTTGAGTATAGGGATCCCACACTATTAAGAGGGGATAAGTGGGTTTGTGTTTAAGACTTTCTCAAAGCTAATTAAAACAAAAACATTCCGACACAAAAATGGAGCTAAAATGTAATAATCTGTCCACTGCATTCGGGCGTCCGAACCAGGTCAGACGTCCGACAATTCAAAGTTTCGGGCGTCCGACTGCCTTCGGACGTCCGACATCTCATATACCAATTTTCTGTAGGAAAGGTCAGTGGGCATGCAAATTCGCCGGAACTCCGACATGTTTCGGACGTACGATATGCTACTGACCTTTTCCTCCGGTGTTGCATACTGAATTCACTTTGAACACTTCGGACGTCCGACCTGGTTCGGACATCCGACATTTGGACTTTCGGACGTCCGACACTTGCACAGCTTATTGCCCCAACGGTCATTTCGTCCCTTGGGCTATAAATATCCCCTCGCCCCCACTTGTGAGGGTTGACCACTTCATTTGCAAACACCCAAGAACACAAGTGCTCCCTCTCACTCTCTCCCTCACCAAATCTCAGATCCCAGAGAGTTCTTGACGGATCTTTCACCGAGTGATAGATCCGCCCCTTCCCCATCTTCCAACCAAAGAAAATCGCGTTTTGAGAAAGTCTTGAGCATTTCCCATTGATCTTGTTACTCTTGGAGGTTGGATACTCTTAGGCGGGTAGGAGTTCTTTGGAGAGGAACCGACCATTGTGATTACCCCCGTTGAGTTTGCGATGGTTTGGTGACCACCTTTAAGGTCAACCGGTAGTGGTTGGGAATCGCCTTTGTGGTGATATCTCAAGGGGAATAGAGTGAGCCTTCGTGGCGTTGGTGTGCCTTCGTGGTTTCACCCACTCTCTCTGAACGGTGAGTATCTTCCCTCCAAGGAAGTGAACATCGGGATACATCGTTGTCTTCGCGTCATTCAGTTATCCCTACTCTTTCCCCTTATTACTTGTACTACCGTATTATTTTCCCCTCACTTGCTTTAGTATATTGTGTTATTTTTTATCTTGTCACAACTAGGTAAACCTTGCAATTGTTAGGCTCACCTTTATCTTCCGCATTATTTCCTAAAATTGTTAAGTAGTGTTAAAATTTGTAAAAAGACCTATTCACCCCCCCTCTAGGTCTATCTCGATCCTTTCAAGCATGTCATTGGGATCACCATGACCTCTATTATAGTTATCGGGAGCCCGAATGTAGATAAAATCACCCAAAAAGAGTCAATCCTCACCCGAGGGGATATTTAGATCAAAAAGCCAAGAAGCAAACTCATTTCGGGCAGTACCAGCACAAGGCCCATAAACATTTACTAGCATGCACATATCACTTGACTGAGTAGAAGTGAATTTAATTGCAAGGGAAAAATATTCAAAGAAGAGGATAGAACCAAAGAAAACGGAACTGGCCCAGATCACACAAAGCCCGTCAGAATTTCCCACCGAAGGAACAAATTCATATCTATCAAATTTCTTCGGACAACACTTCTTAATAGAATTTAAATTAAAAGATTCACGCTTAGTTTCTTGCAAACACACGATCGAACAACCACTAAGATCGATAGCATTCCTGACAGCTAGTTGTTTTGTATCGGAGTTAATCCCACGGATATTCCAACACAAAATATTCCAGCATTTATTACTAGGCATAAGAAAATTTAAACTTCAGAAGACGGCTTCGGACGCGCAGCCTGCAGCTTCTCAGCACTGAGGTCATCAAGAGGGATCCCACAGAGTTGGGATCCAATAAGTTGAATGGTGCGCACCAGAGTGTGGGGATTATCATCTTCACAGTTCGCCATGGCAATCTGAAATCCAGTAGAGGGAGCAGTAGCTCCTGCAGACTTGGCAGAGCCGACGGCGCCCGACGATGTTTAGCCTTGGAGAACACTTTCTTGGTTTCTGCCACCACCGGAACTCTAAACCCATTATACTTATTGGACCTGGAGCTACGCCTGAGTTTGGATGTGTCCACGACAGCCTTCTCATTCACTATCATTTGATCGATCATTTCCCCTGTAGGAGCCTTCCCAAGGATGCTATCTTCCTCGTGAGCAAGCAGAGCAGAGACAGGATTCACACTGTCCGTATTCACTTCCTGGGCTGCAGAGTTAGACCAACTAAGAGTTGATTCAGGGCTGCTGACCGAGTCCAAAAGCGGCAGCTCAATGAGGATCGGGTCCAGCAGAGTCATGGGCGTAGAAAACAGATTGCGGCTAGGGGAGTTATGAGCCTGGAACATTGCAAATGTGGCCATATGGACAACCTCAAAGAGAGCTGCAGGATTGAGAGGTACGTGTGCACCAAAAGTGGGCTCTTGCAGCGCAGGAGGAGCCAGGATACAGCGGGTAAACTTCCTCTGGTGCATGGACCAGACCCATTCCAGGAAAGCCGGAGGGAGGGGCACATTGATGGCCACAGAGTCAGCACCAGCACGCACAAAGGGCAGATCTTCAGAGATGACACCATTGACCAGGGCATTGTTGTTGGGAGTTGCCACTATGTTTTAGTGGAAATATCATGTGGTTAGACTATGCACCCTAGGCCTTGTTTCCACCATTGCAATACCGTTTGTGCTCACGTTTACTACTTGTTTGCTTGCGGTAATTTTAATTACAGATTTATATTACTTCGTTTTGCCACACCTATCACCCATATTTTACCATCTCTTCGCCGAACTAGTGCACTTATACAACTCCTAGTTGTATTATGTGTGTTGGGGACACAAGAGACTTCTTGTATCTTAATTGCAGGGTTGCTTGAGAGAGACCATCTTCAACCTCTACTTCCCTGAGTTTGATAAACCATAGGTCATCTATTTGAAGGAAATTGTTGTTGTCCTACAAACCTCTGCGCTTGGAGGCTCAATATAGTCTACAAGAATAGAAGCGTGCGTATACATCAAGCTATTTCTGGCCCTGTAGCCGAGGAAGTAAGGTTTGAAGGTATATCTTTAGATCTTGCAATAAAATCTTTTCGTTTCTTGTTTTTATTTTCACTAATTATGTTTATGGAAAACTGCACTCTTAGTTCGCTCCTTGGGGAAGGCCGCTTTACCACACCGTGTTAGAGAAGTCTCCTCCACCTACTAATTGTATCCCATTCAAAATACCACTTGGGATAATTGAAATAATTAGGAATGATTGCTATGCAGGGGATGGAACAGTCCATCCTAGTACCCATTTGTTGAAACTTACAGAACTTTGTGAGTTATTTAAGATTTCAGGTTTGACAAGAGGTGGAGTCATGAGGAAAGTATTTGCCTTGTCAGTGAAAGGAAAAGCATTAGAATGGTATAGGATACTAGATGATTCCCACCTAAGGGATTGGGAAGAGATCCAGTCTCTCTTCTACTCCAAGTTTTACCCTCTTCATGAAGTTCATGAGAATAGGAATTATGTTTATAATTTCTATCCTCATGATGGAGAGAGCATATCTCAATCTTGGGGGAGACTCAAAACTTTAATGATAAATGTCATAATCATGGGCTCCCCAAAGATATAATTATTACTAATTTTTATGCGAGGCTCTCTCGACGGGATAAAGACTTGCTCGATGCTTCCTCTATGGGTTCTTTCACAAACGAAAAGATTGATGCTAAAGGGGAACTCCTTGAAAGAATTCAACGCAATATTGAAGATTGGGAGATCGACAAAGGTAAAGATTCAGGTATAAATTATGACTATGATTGCATTAAGTCATTTGTTAAAACAGCAAGTTTTAATAAGTTTAGTGCTAAGTTTGGGCATGATTCTCAACTCTTTGTTGATTTCCTCAAATCTTTTGCTTCACATCTTTATATGCCTAAGGATAATTGGATCAAGAATCATGAAATTTTTAAAGAGATTTGCAAAAAAAAGAAATTGTTCATGATGATTGCAACATGCATGATCCAATTCCTGAAAATGAAGTTTTATATAAGCATGTTAATTTTTGTGGAGTGGATAGACCTTGAGAAAGGCATATCATTGAAGAAGAGAAGTATTGTAAACAACATAAGCATGAAAGAACAATCACTTGGGTCAAAGATTTAAATGAAATTGCTAGAGAATTGTGTGACCTTTATCCTTTTACTTGTGAACGTTGCTGTATAGAGGGTCACTTTAATTTTCAATGCATGCACTTTCAAAACATAACTGTTAACCAATTATGTGATAACATGATCACCCCTGATCTTTATGATGAACTTATGTTATTTTTTATGTGTGAAGAGTTATAGAAAAGACTTCTTGGCTAGATGTTAATGCCTTAGGGATAAACAACACTTTGCAAAAATTCCATCTCTATTGTGTTGTTAATTGCCATGAAAATGATTACATAAGTAAGATTAGAAAGGAGGGAACTTTACCAAAGTATAAAAATGTCTCTTATATTTCTACTTATAAAAAGGAGAGTTTCTCCCAAGTTTCCCCTATTGTTTCTAATGATAAACCAGGATATGTGGAGAAACTTCATCTCCAGCCACTCCCTCCTAAGGTGAAGAAGAAGAAAAAGAAGAGGAGGAGGAATAGGAGCAAGAAGCAAGAAGAACGGTTATCGACCTGGCCTGAGCATATTGCTCGCATCAATTTTTATCCTAACGGACATAAATTTATGGAGGATGGTGGGCTTGATTGCATTCATTATTATCCTGATGTTAAGTCCGTGGGAACTATGGAAGCGGCTTTGATTATGATATGCATGTTACTTTTTGTGATATGGAAAATGATGATAATGCTACTTATGATCTTGAAAATCTTTTTGGTACTAACTCTGAGAGTGATGATATGGAAAGATCTAAGCTTGGGGATGATAGGATTGCAAGTCCTTCACCCATTAGTGATGTGGTAATTGATAATTCTTTTGCTAGTAAGAATAAAGACAACATGTTTACAAATATAGTTGCTAGCAATGATAATGCTCTTCTCTACTATGATGATGTTATAACTCCTATCTATAGTGATTGTAAACGTACCTATGACATAAGGAGAAATTATCCTTTTGAAACTTGTCATAATCATGGAGGGAAGTACTCCCTTGCTGAACACCATATTACTAATACACAATTAATCTATAGTGTTCAAGTTGTTTATGATAGTCCTACTCCCACTATTACCAATGAGAAATATTATGCTTATGTGGAGAGTAAGAGTACACTTTTGCATGTGGATCATGGTAACAATGCTTTCTGTGATACTTATATTGTTGAGTTTATTCATGATCCCACTGAAAATAATTATTAGAAGGGAACATATGCTTATAGATATTTTAATAATATCATGTTCCCTCTCTTTACATTGAAGGTTTTGAAGCTGCACTTGTTTTGCCTTCCTATGCTTATTGCTTTGTGCTTAAATGAATTATTCAATTGCAATATTCCTATGCATAGAAAGAATATTAGACTTAAATGTGTTTGGTATTTTCTTCTTGATGCTCTCTTTTGTTCTTCAACTCTTATTCCTACGAGAGCACCATTAAAATCTTAAGCCTATTTTTATGGCTATAAAGAAAGAGATCTAGGGATACAACCCTTGTTATCTTTACTTTGAGTTTTTACTTTAAGTTTTTAGTGGTCTTGATGTTTGTTACTACTGTAGAAACATCATTGTATCTTTACTTTTCAAGATTTGTGCCAAGTTTAGCCTCCGATTGCAAGAAAGTTCAAAAGTTGTGACATGCTGTCCAGAAAACAGATTCTGTCCTTGGACGGAAAAATTCGGCTAAAATCACGAGATCATCTTTTTGATCTGAGTTTTTTTACAGTGTGCACTATACAATTATGATTCGAGCGTCTGTTCTGAGTTTTATGATTTGAGTTGCAGAAGTACCCCAAAAAAATTATTTACTACCTGCTGGTCAGTTTTCCACAGATTCTGCTACGTTTTGCCTTTTCCCAGTTTTGCAAATCTTGCGCTAGCTTTTTCTTTGCAAAACCTTTTTGGAGGTCTTGAGAAATAGCAGACCTTCATGAATATCTTTATTTCCAGTATAGGAAAATTGTTTTATTATGGGTACTAACCTCTCTAATCAGCTTATGATGAGTTATGTATGAAGGGAGTTTTCAAGTGTGCGAGGGAAGATGATGAAAGAAGATCCAGGAGTGTCAAACTCTCAAGCTTGGGGATGCCCCCATGCACCCCAAGGAATATCCAAGGAGACTCAAGCATCTAAGCTTGGGAATGCCCCCGTGTTTCCCCTTCTCCATCAGCAATTATCAGTTCCTCCTTCGTTCCACTATATTTTATCACTTCATGTGTTTTGTGCTATGCTTAGAGCGTCTGGATCTTTCCTTTTTTGTTTTTTTGGCTTTGCTTGCTGTTAATAAGAAGTTAGAACCCATCTTTCTTTGTGTGGGAGAGAAACACGCTCCACTTTAAACTAGAACGCATCATAGGATTTTCATGCTTATCTTTCTTTTTGTGTGTGTTCTTTATCTTTTCGTATCTGCTGTCATGCTTAGCTCTTACTTTTCATGCTTTTCTTTTCAAGAGATTTTGTTTAGTTTGTTGCTGGAACTATCTTGAGTCTTAATGTTTATCTTGTTTAGAGAGTTTGCATGTTGCACTAAGTTGTGTTTCTTGACTTGAAGTAGGTAATTAAGGTTGCTATTCAATTTTAGTAGTAACTTGCAATTGTTTTAAGGTATTTTTCTGAGTAATGTTTGAACTTTTGGTGTCTAGAGCTTTAGCCTATTAGTGATAGATGGCGTATTTTGGGAAATCCGTGTTTGTTTTTGAAAAAACTAAAAAAAAACTAGTTGAGAACTCTAGCTACTAGATAGATCACTAATCTTTGGAGGGATCGGATATTAGAGTACACTCACGTACCATGAGTCGAGGATGCGCAAGGATAACCAAACCCCCATACACTGCTCCTAGGGGTACTTGTCTCTTTGTAAACCTCTTGATTATATTGAGAGTTACCGATAATAAGTGCATGAGTTTTTCGGACTAATGTAAGTATTCGAAAGTTGACACTTCCACCTTCCCATATTTGCTAGCCTCTTAGGTACCGTGTGTTTCCTTTTCTCACTCCAAGAATTGGTGCCTACCTCGCCGGTTCATCCAAACCCTTGGCATGATACGCTCTATCATCATAAATCTCCTTATATCTTTCCTCAAAACAGCCAGCATACCTACCTATCAAGGCATTTCCATAGCGTTTACGAGATATATTGCCATGCACCATCCATCTTCTCATGACTTGATCTTCATCTCATACATGTTCCTGCTACACTGGCAGTGGCATACATTTTCATACATCATGATAGCTTCATATTTTTTATGTTGAGAACTTTTGTAAAGTGTGAAAGATCTTCTATACTCCTTGTAAAATATAGTGTTGCCCCTAAGTGAGGAATAGATACCAAAGAGGACAAATTAAAAGATCCCAAAGAGGAAAAATGAGAGTTAAATAGAAAGAGCCATTGAGGCCACAAAAAATACAAAAAATAGAAACAATAGAAAAATAAAATAAAAAGAGAGAAGGGGGCAACACTACTATTCCTTTTGAGAGATCCACACTCGTACTCCCTCTTTTATCTTTTGCTCCATAGAGATGATCATACATGGATATAGCTATGTGGGGACCTTCACACTATAGAACTTGGCTTGTATATTCCAATGATGAGCCTCCTCAAATGAGCTCTAGGTCTTCATGAGCAAGCAAGTTGGATGCATCCCCACTAGTTCCTTTGGAGAGCTTACCATAGCTCATATGTCCATCCGTTGCATGGCAATCTCTACTCCTCACATCATATCTATCATTTGGCTTTCTCTCGCCTATGATTGTCCTCATTGATGTGAGCCTTTCGCATCCTTTTTTGTCTTCCTCCTCCACCATCTCTCTCTTTGTCGTCCTAAGTGTCAAATTTCTTGCTTACGCTCATCCATTGCATGAGTGCTCAGAATATCGAAAGGGAGTGGATCATTTTGACTTGTACCTGGCTAGTGGTCTGCGGATGAGTCAAGATAAGATTCCAAAGGAGACCAAGTGTGAAACTTTAGTAGATTGAGTTCTCAACAAATAAATGTTTTCTATCTGGTATTCCACTCTCTCACTTCTTGCATGCAAACACCGCGGGAGACATTCGAGTCACGGAAAGCGAGAGCTCTTGCACCTTTATGTTCTTATGTTGCTTGTTTCAATGCTAATATAGATTCTTTCTTGTTATGACTTGAATTGAATTACATAACGTGATTGCTTTACTTTCAAAGTTCTTATATGGTTGTTAGCATGTCACCACATAAATTATGCTTGTTATCATTTACCTACTCGAGGACGAGCGGGAATTAAGCTTGGCGATGTTAATACGTCCCAAATGTATCTATAATTTCAGCTTGCTCCATGCATGTTTTGGGTGATATTGCTATCCTTTTGATACACTTTCATACATTTTTTTATCATATTTGGACTAACCTATTAACTCAGTGCACCCCAGTGCCAGTTTCTGTTTTCTTCTGTTTTTGTATTTCAGGTTTTCCCATTATTTAAAGTGCCCAAAAAATTCCGTTGAAAATATATAAAAATCAGCGTTCTAGAAGAGTCCTCCAGCCGGAGGAAGAAGTCCTGGGGTGGCCCACAGCCCCCAGGCGCCCTCCTGGCGCGGCCAGGGGGGACCCACGTTGGATGGCCGCCTGGGCGACTAGGATCTCTCTTGGTGGCCCCCCTTGGATCTTATTTATACTGCCGTCGCGAAAACCCTGATTCCAGAACCCTTTTCTCCAGAAGCGATTCCGATCTCCGCCGCCATCGCCAACAAGCTTCGGGGGACCAGAATTCCCGTGCCGGCACCCTGCCGGGACAGGGAAGTGCCCCCAGATTCATATTCATCGATGTTGCTTCCTCCCTCCATGAAGCGGGAGTAGTTCCTCCTCAGGGCTGATGTTTCTACCAGTAGCTATGTGGTCAATTCGCTCTACCATGATGTGATCTTGATTGTGATCATAGGCTATGTTAATCTAGGGTGATCCCATGATGTTTCTCCTCTTCTATGTATTGGATTGATGTACTCACTTGATCTTATCTAGTATAATCTCCGAGACCAAGGTGACAGCGGTCTATTGGACATGGATTAGAAGAATATTTTAATGAGTGATTTCCTCTTTTGTGAATTAATTGAAGATTGAAAGTCTCTTGGTGCTTGTCTTTGACTATCCTTGAGATATGTTGTGGTGATTGTGGTACTCTCTTTGGATGGTCGCTGATGTGCGAGAGGTGATAATGGATGCTCGCCCTTCGTTGTTTACCCCAAGTGGAAGGTGAGATGTAGGATAGCAGCAAATTTCCCCTAACGTAGAGGATAGGGTTTGTCTCTTGTAGGACTCCGAAAGAAGCAAGTAGGTGACAATGGCGCTAGAAATTTGGCGGTTGACGTGGACCTGCACATAGATATAAATAACTTTGCTCCCAACGAAGTTCAGAGAGGTTGTCAATCTCTCCGGCCTTGTTGTTTACAAAGGATCAAACGCAAGGGATAAAGGATAATAGTGATAGATACTGGAAAGTAAAAGAAGGAAATAAATTGAGCGCGTAGCAGTGATGAGAATATGGACCGGGGTCCCATGATGTTCACTAGTGATGTCTCTATCCCAAAAGACGATAAAACTGCTATGCGAGGTAAACAAATCACAGCTGGGCAATTGAAAGGATTAAAAACGCACCGTGGTGCTAACTATGCTACAGAGAAAGGAAGAGGCTCAAATGCATGGGCGGTACGCCAAATAAGTAGACCGAAATCCAACTACATCTACTACTAATCATCCACCTTGAGATATCTATCCAGAACATCTCGCTGGTATTAATTTGCGAGCCCCACCCAAAGTGTAAAACCCAAAGAAACAGACAACTGCATTAAAAGAACTTTGCGTAAAGTAAACAATCCATGCAACCACGGTTACAAGCACCATTGTTTTCCCCCTTGTGGCAACAGCACATCCCCTAGACTGTTGTTTCAGTCACTCAAGCTAGTCACCAGGGGGCATGAACCCACAATCAAGCATAACTACCTACTACTTGTCCAAAGCAATAACAACAACGGAGAACATGCAAGAATTACTCAAGAACAAGAATATAAAAGATAAGAACCAAATATATTACTCAATCACAAACTGAACATAATCTCATAATCCATAAAATCCTAGCAACCTCATCATAGAAACAGCAGAAATAATTACATATATGCCTTGATCATGTAGGGAAGCTCACAAGGTCTAATCCATTAAGAACAAAGAGGGGAGGAGAGCATCACATATCTACTGATCATGGACCCATGGTCCAAGGTAGACTACTCACGGATCATCCAAGAAGCGTCCATTGTGGATGAGAAGCTCCCGGAGGTCAATCCTCCCTCCGGCAGGGTGCCGGGAAGAGGTCTGCTGACGCTCCTGATCTTGGAAGCGCGGGTGGCGGCGAAATAGAGGAGAGATCACGAAAAAGGGTTGTCTTTGGAGGTTTCCCGTGACGGAGAATAAATAGGCGAAGGGGGGAAGCCAGGGGGGCCACCAGGTGTCCAGTCGGCCTCCCGGCGCGGCCCCACCCTAGGCCGCGCCACCTCGCCGCCTGGGCACCAAGTGTGGCCTCTCTGGCCCTTGTTTGGTGAATCCGGAAGCTTCCGGAACGCTTATTTTTATTGAATTTTTCCCGAATTTTTGGAGCACTTTTAATATGGTGGAAAACTGAAACAGAAAAACAACAAAAAAATAGGAACTGGCACTGGGGTGCACTGAGTTAATAGGTTAGTCAAAATATGAGCGAAAGTGTATGAAAGTGTATCTAAAACATAGCAATATCACACAAAACATTCATGGAGCAAGCATAAATTATAGATACGTTTGGGACGTATCAACATCCCCAAGCTTAATTCTTACTCATCCTCGAGTAGGTAAATGATAACAAGCATAATTTCGGTGGTGACATGCTAACAACCATATAAGAAATTTGAAAGTAAAGAAATCAAGGTATGTAATTCAATTGAAGTCATAACAAGCAAGAGTCTATATTAGCATTGAAACAAGCAACATAAGAACATAAAGGTGCAAGAGCTCTCGCTGTCCGTGACTCGAATGTCTCCAGATGGTGTTTACGTGCAAGAAGTGGGAGATGCGAGTACTAGAGAAAAATATCTTTTCAGGGTTCTTGATCGACAACAGGTACGGTGATCGACGTTTCACGTGGAGACTCGACGACGACTAGTGAGGAGGATCTCGGCGGAGGGCCTGGACCCGTGTGGTTATGGGGATCGATGTTTTTCTCTATGCCACTAGGCATTTGGTTGTAGTCTATACTCAGGCATGTATCTTCTGCTGTTGTATTGTATTAAGTCAGATATATGCCGATTGTATGAGATGTTGTATCTTTGTACCTGTAATGTTGTGATATCATGTTGGAAATCCGGGGCATATGACTTTGTCATATGTCGTGGTGGGACCAATATGTGCTTCGTCCCCGGATCTGGATGGAAACATCTAGATCTGGAACAGTACCGCATATCGGGCCTTACAACTTGGTATCAGAGCCTTACCGACCGTAGGATCCCATTTCTGGCCGAAGTCGAGTCTAGAAAAAAACTATTTGTAGTTACTAAGTTAGTTATCGGAGAGTAGGATTATTTTTACTCCTTACCCTTGCTCTGGTCAGGACAAGCGACGTAAGTGTTTTACTCTCGTCTTATCCCCTTCAAACTTTAGGATCTCGAGTGTGTGGAGTATCGGAACCGTTACAATGCCTTGCTTGCAGCGTATTATCTCGATTCCGATCTCAGGTTTGGGATATCCGGTAGTACATTTAGTCTATCCGACTCGGGTTTACATCTTGGTCATCCGTTGACTTCGTTCCGCTTGCCTAGTATCCTCACGATTTGAGTGAGAGTACTTCCCTTGATCATCGCTTTGAAGTGTCGTTCTTCCTCCTGATCTCCCGATGGTTTTGTTTTTCGACGATGTCGTCTCTCTGCGGAAATTTATCTCGATGGAAGTTCGACGTCGACATGGAGCAGAGTCCCTTGTTGGTGGTGTTGAAGATTGTCGACTCTCTTTTCTCTCCCTCCTCTCCCCAGGATCGTCGTGGATCTCGGGACGAGATCCCTTGTTGGTGGTGTTGTATTGTAACAGCCCAGATTTCACAAAAATCAAAAAAATTGTTTTCGGTGTGAATTGTTTGATTGTCTGATTTGTTTGCGGTGTTTGCATCCTCGATTTATCGATCGGCGATTATTTTCCCCCCTCGTATCTCGTACCGGACGGAGACCGACCCTTTCCACCTTGACACTCGACCTTTGCTACACCGGGTTTCACCCGATCACCGTCGCGAAAACCGCACGAGACCAGTCGTAGCCAACGGAACAAAAAAAACACGTTTAATAAGTAAACGGTATATTTTATAGCGCGTCGGAAAGTGTTCTCGGAACGGTTCCAGTGCGAGGTGAACGTCGCTGGCTCGATGCGCTGATCGCGCAGTTCAAAGTTTTACCCGAATCAGAGGTCCTGCGGACCCCCGGCGTTCAGAAACGTAAACACCGCACGCGAGAGAGAAAAACCGTGGATTTTTTTGCAAACTTCCAGCCACCTAGGCTATATAAAGACCAACACTCTCCCACCCCTTTCTAGGGTTTCCTCTAAGCCAAAATTGTTGCCACCCCGTCACTATTGCCCCAAAAATACTCCATTTTCGTCCAAACCTAGCCTCCAGATCTGAGATCCAGCCCAATGCGTTCTGGACCGCAGATCGGCCGATCTGACGGCCAGGAACGCGCCACGTCAGCTCCCTAGCCCCCTCTCTCTCTCGTCTAACTCCTCCAACGCGCGCCGCCGGACCGAGGCAGCCGCCGCGCTGTCGCGCCTCCTCCAACTCCGGTCAGGAGCCCCTCCGCCTCGCGCCTTGCTCCCCTCCTCCCTCATGGCCTCCTCCCTCGCGTGCAGGTCGCCGGCAGCCGCCCGGAGCTTCCATGGCCGTCGTCCCGAGCTCGAATAGGAGCCGCGCCGCCCCGTACCCCGAGCACCGCCGCCACTCAGGACCTCGCCGCCGGCCATTTCCCGGCATATCCGGATCCGCCGCGGCCTCCTCGACCCTCGCCGCGCCACCGGTGGACACAGGCGAGCGCAGCCGCCGCCGCGCCAGTTCCGCTCGGCAGGAGCCCGGGCTCGCTCTCTCCCCTCCTACGCGTGGACGCCGACCTGGGTCGGCTTTGCCCCACGGCCCAGCCCGTCCAAGCCGCCGCCCAGGCGGCCCAGCCCAGCCATCATGCCTCCTCTGCCTCATGGGCCAAGTCCCACTGGGTGAGGGCCCGTGCTCTCTCTCTTTTTTCCCCTAGCCTCTGTTTAATTTTTCTAAGTCCTGTGTAATATTGCTGCTGATGCTGTTTTGCGACGATATTTGCGAGTAAACCGTAGTCCGGATGCATGTGCGCCCAACAAGATTTTTTTTTAGAATTGTGTGTACTTCAGTTCATTTTTTGTGAGAATTTTGATTTGAGGCCATCTTGATGTTGTTAATCTGTGTTGAATTGGGCATCAGGTTGTTAACTGCTAATATTTCCTGTTAGTGTGCAGCTGCTATTAATTTATTGCAAGTTTGCATGATGATTGTGACACATCCATGAGGCCTATTGCATTGATTCTTGTTGCCTACTGTTAAGCATCATGTCTACTTTCATTATATGTATTGCATTGTCATGTTTACATTCCTGGTCATAGTTATTTCTAGCTCCAAAGTTGCTATGCCACGTTTTTTGACAGCCACCTCTGTTTTTCTCTAAGTCTGTAACTTTCCGATGCCATGTAGCTTGCTTAATATCTTTTGATTTGTTATGCCTATGACCTTGATTCTTGTTTGTACATGATCACCATCATGTATAGTTCATGCCCATATATTGCTATGTCATGTTGCTGCACTGTTGCATATAGCTTTACCCCTGTTTATACAGCATGAAAATAACAGTTTCTGCCCTGCTTTTCTGATTTTCACTAAGTCCTAGACCAGTAATGTTTTATAGCTTTTTGTGTTGCTTATAACTAGTGAACCATGATGAATATTTGCATGATTCCTTTTGCCATGCCTTCCCTGCCATGTCTACTTTAGTTGCATATCATTTGTGAGCATGTTTGCATTCATTATCCTGTTTATGCATTGCTCTAAAGTGTGCTTCCTGATGTTGGCAGATTGTTTTCCAAACTTGTTTTGCTTGTATCTTTTTAACCGTAACTCCGTTTGGAGTGCTCTTTATATGTAACTTGATTAGTTTTTTGTGTACTTTGTGTTTATGCTATTTTTTTCTGTTGTTAACCAGCCTAAAATATGGTTTAGGGAAGAACAGTAACAAATCCTTTAATTGTCATGCGGCACTTAGTGTATGTCATGTTTAGGTTGTGCCTCACTTAAATTGACTAGCATAGATAGTTTATCTTATGCTTCACCTCTTGCCATGTTTGTGTGTTATGCCATGCTTCTGTGCTTTGCCATGTTAACAACTTTGTTGATCACCTATAGCTAAACAACTTGAACCACCGTAAACGTGCGGTATCGTCGTGTGTGACGAGCTCTCCACTTAACCTGTTAGTAACTTCTCTCGACGGTAGGTGCGATGTATCGTGTTGCCTTCTTTATGATGCTTGCTCGTTTTTTCTTCATAGTAATATATGCTTGCTCGTTGATTGCTTTCCAGTGTTTACCGTCTTGTGTGCTTCCGCGGGTACCTCGGTGACGATGTGAGCTTGCGATCAACTACACCTTCGGAATCCGACTTATCAACAGGCAAGGACTATACATTACTTATGATCCATTCTATTTCAACCAGCGGTTTGCATGCTAGTCTAGGATAGGCTCGATGTTTGATCCTACCACATGTTTACAGCCTCTTTCAAACCGATACAGCCATGTCCCCTCCCAGCAAAGCATGTACTGCTATGTTACTATTGCTCGTTGCTCAGCCCCTGCTTAGTATGCATGCTTAGGATGCTACGATCTTACCCTGTTACTCCTTGGTTTTGGGTTATCACCTTATTATATTGCTATTGATGATATGATTATTATAATGTTGACTATATTCGACGAAGGATGGAAGGTCTAGGCTATCCCGCCACGATGCTTTGTTCCATTCGAGTCACCTAGGATCCGAGTTCCGGGTATTGGTTTTAAGACTAAGCGTGCCTAACCGCGTGTGGGATTTTATGGGGTCCCCTTTTCTTACCTACCTAGCTTCAAACATTTCTAGTGGTGGCCCAAGCTGATTTACCATTTGCAAACCATGCATATATGTCTGTCAGGTCGCAGACATATATGCATGGTTTGCAAATGGTAAATCAGCTCGGGTAAGTAGGTGGATAGCAGACTTGTTGGAGGCGATTCCTCATCGAATGCTTGGCTTCTTACCTTACTCTCTAGATCGTTAGCCACTTCATAAATGCTAGTGCGGCAGCAACCTCACCACTTACCCCATCCTTACCGTAAACTACTAGTTGTCCTAGAATGACGAGTGATGAAGTCCTTGCTGGGTCAGTTGACCACTACAGTTGGATGCTGAGTACTTATGTACTCATGATACTACCCCCAAACTCTTTTCAGGGTTCTTGATCGACAACAGGTACGGTGATCGACGTTTCACGTGGAGACTCGACGAAGACTAGTTAGGAGGATCCCGGCGGAGGGCCTGGACCTACGTGGTTATGGGGATCGATGTTTTTCTCTTTGCCACTAGACATTTGGTTGTAGTCTGTACTCAGACATGTATCTTCCGCTGTTGTATTGTATTAAGTCAGATTAATGTCGATTGCATGAGATGTTGTATCTTTGTACCTGTAATGTTGTGATATCATGTTGGAAATCCGGGGCATATGACTTCTTCATATGTCGCGGTGGGACCGATATGTGCTTCGTCCCCGGATCTTGATGGAAACATCTAGATCTGGAACAGTACCGCATATCGGGCCTTACATGGAGAAGCTCCCGGAGGTGGTTCCTCCCTCCGGCAGGGTGTCGGGAAGAGGGCTCCTGGTGCTCCCGATCTTGGAAGCGCTGCGGCGGCGGAAAAGAGGAGAGATCGCGAAAAAAGGGTTCTGTCCTCGAGGGTTTCGAGACGAGAGGGATATATAGGCGAAGGGGGGCAGCCAGAGGTGGACCAGGGGCCCCAGGCGCCCCCCCCTGGCGCGACCTAGGGGGTGGCCGCGCCAGGTGGCCGCCTGGGCCACCCCTGGCTCCCCTCTGGCCCCAACTTTGGCTCTTCTCGAAGCTTCCAGTACGCTGATTTTTCCTATATTTTCCCGGATTTTTTCAGGCACTTTAAGTAATGGGAAAACCTGAAATACAAAAACAGCAGAAAACAGGAACTGGCACTGGGGTGCACTGAGTTAATAGGTTAGTCCAAATATGATCAAAAGTGTATGTAAGTGCATCAATATCATGGCAATATCACACAAAAGATGCATGGAGCAAGCAAAAATTATAGATACGTTTTGGACGTATCACTGCCCAAGAAGAGGTTAATTATTGCTTTGATGAGGAATCCCATGATTCTGAGGACTCACTTGAAATATCCCTTTCTGAAGAATTTGATACTTGCTTTGTTGATGGCCATGATGCCAATATGGATTATGCTTGCAAAGATGAACTTGCTATAGTTCCTTATTTTAAGCATGAAATTGTTCCTATTGCACCCACACTTGATTGTCCTATTATCCTTTTGAAATCTCCAACTAATATTCTGGAGAATTGTGCTCTTATCAAGGCTCAATGTGATGGGTTGCATTTATCTTATGATCCTAAAGACCGTGTTGAAAATTATACACGTGTACTTGTAGGTCATGAACAACATGATTTATGTGATAGTTTTATTCTTGATGTTGTTCATGATACTACTGAAATTATTTTTAGAGAGGGAAGTTTCGTTATAGAAACTTCCATATTACTAAAACTCCTCTCTTTATGTTGAAAGTTTTGAAGTTGTTCTTTTTCCACCTTCCTATGCATGTCACTTTGTGCTTCTTTGATTTACTTGTTTACAAGTTTCCTATGCATAGGAAGTGGTTTAGGCATAAATGTGTTTCATGTTTTCTTCTTGATGCTCTCTTTTGCTTCAAACCCTTATTCTTATGACAACATCTTCTATAATTATCGTGCCTAGCTTAAAGGCGTAAAAGAAAGCGCTTGTCGGGAGGCAACCCAAGATGTTTTTACTTTTGTTTTTAGTGGTCTTGATGATTGTTACTACTGTAGAAACATCATTGTATCTTTATTTTCAAACTTTGTGCCAAGTTTAGCCTCCGATTTCTACAAAGTTCAAAAGTTGTGACGTGCTGTCCAGAAAACAGATTCTGTCCTTGGACGGAAAAATTAGCCTAAAATCACCAGATCACCTTTTTGATCTGAATTTTTTTGACAGCGTGCTCCATACAATTTTCTTTCGAGCGTCTGTTCTGAGTTTTATGATTTGAGTTGCAGAAGTACCCCAAAAATATTATTTACTACATTTTGTCCTGTTTTCACAGATTCTGCCACGTTTTGCCTTTCCTTACTTTTTTAAACCTTAAGCTTGCTTTTTATTTGCAAAAAAAGTTAGGAAATCTTGAGAAACAGTAGATATTCGACAATATCTTTATTTAAAGTAGAGAAAAACTATTTTATTAAGGGTACTAACCTCTCTAATCAGCTTATGATGAGTTATGTATGAAGGGAGTTTTCAAGTGTGCGAGGGAAGATGATGAAAGAAGATCCGGGAGTGTCAAACGGTGATGAGGACATCTCTACTAATGTTACACCCACATCTTCACCAACTACACATATTGGACCAGTTACTAGAGCACGTGCACGTCAACTAAATTATCAGGTACTTTCGTTTCTTGCGAATCCTTCTAATGTTCATGAACATATGATGCTGCCTAAATTAGATACTTTTGTTTTGCTTATGAATGAAGGACCTAGCATGGACAAGAAGGACGGTCATTGGAGCAGGATCAAGCATGGAGAAGAAGGTGCGCGCGCGGGAAAGAACAATGGAGCTTCCAGTGGGGATTTTCGCACTTTGAAGCCACCATAAGGCATGCATGAAGGCTTGGACGAAATACACGAGATGCCACTTCATTATTTTCGTCCAAGAGCAATTATAGGTGCTGCATCACCTTAATATTGGGCTGGGCCCATGTAATTTCGAAATACCACATTATAGGCTGTTTTTAGAGTCCGTATGTGTGGGGAAACCGAGTTAGGGTTGTTTTCGGACCCCACCTCCAAGGGGTCAGAAAAATCCCCTCTGTTCCCCCATATATACAACCCTTAGGGCGTCGTTTAGACTTGGGTTTTAATTAGATTTAAGTTAGCCATAGCCGCAACTTCGAGCTCTTCGTTTGTGTCATCCGACCAGGCCAAGACCTCATTGGAACCCCAACTTTCGTAATCATTCATCTTATATTCGCAATATCCAGATTGCAATTCTTAGTTCTTGCTTGTTCTTCGATTGCTTGCAGGAATTAGACCTTCGTGGTCAGGTTGATCGTGCATCCGCGGGATCAATAACCTCTCGGAGTTGGTTTAGCGATCGCTAAGGCGCAACGTCTTCGCACGTTCGTAGTCGGATCGTGAAAGTCGTCTCCACCATAATCGATCTCCACCATCTCATCGAAACATCGGGACACCTTCGCCTCTATCAAGTGGTATCAGATTTCCAGGTTGCTTGGTGAGATTTACCAGTTTTCGTAGTCTAGATTGGTTCTGTTCTTCATACCTACAGTCCACGAAAAAGCCAACAAAAAAATTAGGGTTAGATCATCACGTCCCAAAACAGTCCGAGCCTTTGTCCAGTTTTCTTTACAGTAGTTTGCTTGGTTGAATTTGCGGTTGCATCGTTGTGTCGAGTTGCTGATCTTAGCGTCTAGTTCCCTTAGAGTTTCGAGTTCTGATCACAGTTTGTCACACCGCCGCCGCATAGTAGTACACCGCCACGTTTCCGCCAATCCGAGTCCAGATACACCACCACGTTCCGCCAAGTCGAGTCCATATACAGCACCACGACCTACCAATCCGAGTTGAGTTCCATCACCTGTTCGGTTTGTGATCTCTCCGTAGCCAGATTAGTTTTGAGTTGATTAGAGTCGGATTTCACCAATCTTTTGTCGTACGTAGAAGGAGGTGATTTCCAAAAAAAATAAATTTCAGAGCAGTTTAGTTTTGAGTTGATTAGAGTCTGGCACGCTTTCCAGAGCAGTTTTTAGGCCAAAAATTTCGGGGGTAAAAAAATTTCGTGCCCCTACGTTCCTTAGGTCCAGAAACTCATTTTGAGACGTTCGCCACCATAGTGATTTCTTCCCACTTTTTCAGCCACCGCAGTCCCGCATCGCAAAAAAAAAAGCAAAAAAAAAAGAGAAAAAAAAATTCAGAGTGTGCTTCTCAGTTGATTACGTGCCGCGCCGTGCTTTCGTTGGTGTTTTAGGCTCGCGTCTCTAGTACGGTCTAGCCTAGGATCAGCACAGTACCGACGTTGAGTGTTTATTCAGCTTTGCATCTCTGTTTTGATTACTGTTGAGCTTTTGCTACCATACTTGTCAGCCTTCCTACAGCTCCACATATATTCTATATCGTGCGTTTTGACACCTTCTGGCCATCGCTCTACCACATCTCTGAGAGTTTTGACCCGTTGGTTGTACATCACCACCTGCTGCTAGGTAAGAATCGGTAAGAACTAAAGAAAAGCTTGACGGATTTGTTCTTTCCACCACCCCACATCCCATTAGTAGAAGTAGGATCATACTTCTGTGTGTTTTCTATTTCTGCTAACCATGCCAGGATCCCATGATGAAGTGGCGCGGGATGCACCTGATTGGGAGAATATGACAAACAAAGCATTACATGATAAATTTGCACAAATGATGTCTGAACAGTTCAATGACATCGAGAACAGATTTACAGAGGCGATTGATGGTGTGGAGAAGATGATCGACACCAAGCTCGACGCCAAGTTTACTGAGTTGCTCGCACGCTTACCTATACAGCCTGCGGCCGCTCCAGCACAGCCACCGCCACCACGACGTGCACGACGTATTCTGTTTCCGGGCGGACAAGCTGCTGGTGCTCCTGCTGCTGCTGCAGTTACTGCCTGAGAAGGTGGATTACGAGGAGGAGGTGGAACAAGAAGCGGCCTATGAACAGCCAGCTGGACGTCCACGTCCCAACATTCGCCACGGTCGACACCAACCACCCCCTCAGGTACGCGATGATGAACATGTGCCTAAACTTAAATTGAATCTTAAGCCGTTTGAGGGTAGATATATTCCTGATGCTTATCTTACTTGGGAGTTAGAAACTGAACAACGCTTTACATGTTTACAATATCCTGAGAATAGACGTGTTACTGCTGCTGTTTGTGAATTCACGGGTTTTTCATCTATTTGGTGGTCTGAACATTGTAGATTGCATGCTAATAATATTCCAGCTACTTGGGCTGCTTCAAAAGATGCTATGCGTACTCGCTGGGTTCCTCCTTATTATCAACGTGAATTGCTACAAAAATTACAGCGTTTGAGACAAGGAAAAAATTCTGTAGAGGAATATTATCAAGAATTACAAACTGGATTGATTAGATGTGGCCTAGTAGAGGATAATGAAGCTATGTTTGCACGTTTTATGGGTGGCTTAAACAGGGAGATACAAACTATTCTAGAATACAAGGACTATGCTACTATTACTCGTTTGTTTCATCTTGCTTGTAAAGCTGAACGTGAAGTGCAGGATCGACAGGCCGCTACGAGACCTAACTTTTCTGCAGGACGAAATACATCATGGACATCGCGTGGACCTTCTACATCCACACGTCCTGCTGCACCACCATCTACTTCAACCGCTCATTCTTACAGGGAGCCACCAAAACAGCCAGCGCCACCATTCAAGGGTGCACAGAGTGGTCCAGCAGCGAGTTCTTCTTCATCCATGGCTTCCACAGGGCAAACACGAGATCGTGATATTAAATGTCGCAGGTGCCAAGGTGGAGGTCACTTCGCAAAAGACTGTCCCTCCAAGCGTGTGATGATTATTACGGCGGATGGTGGGTATGAGTCAGCGAGCGACTATGATGAGGAGACTTTAGTTCTCATTGCTCACGAGGAACAGGGTGCCCATGATGATGCTCATGATATAGAGTATATGGCTCCTGATGATGCAGATCAATATGCTAGTTTGGTTGCTCAACGTGTGTTAAGTGTGCAGGTATCGAAGGCCGAGCAAAACCAGAGGCATAATTTGTTCCACACAAAGGGAGTGGTGAAAGAACGTTCGGTTCGCATCATCATTGACGGAGGGAGTTGCAACAACTTGGCGAGCATGGAGTTGGTGGAGAAGCTATCTCTCACCACAAGACCATACCCCCATCCATACTATATTCAGTGGTTTAACAATAGTGGTAAGATTAAGGTAACGCGTTCTGTTCGTGTGCACTTTAGCATTGCTGCATATGTTGATTATGTTGATTGTGATGTGGTACCCATGCAAGCATGCTCTCTTTTACTTGGTAGACCATGGAAATTTGATAGGAATGTTGTACACCATGGTAGGACAAATCAGTTTACTCTGGTTCATCAGGATAAAACTATTGCTTTACTTCCTATGTCTCCTGAACAAATTGTGAAAGATGATCTTGCTAGAGATAGTAAAGCTAAACAGGAGAAAAATAAGAGTGAAAATGAGATAGCAGCTAAAGAATTTGAGCAACAACATAAGACTACTAGCAAATCTTCTTCTGCTATTTCTAATGAAATTAAATTGACTAGTCCAACTTTGCTTGCTACTAAGGTTGATATTTCGGATTTGGATGTTAGTCAATATGTGTGCTATGCTTTTGTGTGCAAAGAAGCTTTGTTTTCATTTGAGGAATTGCCTCCTTCTTTGCCTCCTGTTGTCACTGACCTTTTGCAGGAGTTTATTGACGTCTTTCCACAAGACGTACCACCGGGATTACCACCTATTCGAGGGATTGAGCATCAGATTGACTTAATTCCCGGTGCTTCGCTGCCCAACCGTGCGCCATACCGTACCAATCCGGAGGAGACGAAGGAGATTCAGCGTCAAGTACAAGAGCTACTCGACAAAGGTTACATACGTGAATCCCTTAGTCCTTGTGCTGTTCCTGTTATATTAGTGCCTAAAAAGGATGGAACTTGGCGTATGTGTGTTGATTGTAGAGCCATTAATAATATTACTATTCGTTATCGTCATCCTATTCCTAGGTTAGATGATATGCTTGATGAATTAAGTGGCTCTACCATGTTTTCCAAAGTTGATTTGCGTAGTGGATACCATCAAATTCGCATGAAATTAGGAGATGAATGGAAAACGGCATTTAAAACTAAGTTTGGATTATATGAGTGGTTAGTCATGCCTTTTGGGTTAACTAATGCACCTAGCACTTTCATGAGATTAATGAACGAGGTTTTACGTGCTTTCATTGGACGATTTGTGGTAGTATATTTTGATGATATACTGATTTATAGCAAATCTTTGGAGGAACATTTAGATCATTTACGTGCTGTTTTTATTGCTCTACGTAATGCACGTTTATTTGGTAACCTTGGGAAGTGCACCTTTTGCACCGACCGAGTATCGTTTCTTGGCTATGTTGTTACTCCGCAGGGAATTGAAGTTGATAAAGCCAAGATCGAGGCGATTGAGAGTTGGCCGCAGCCCAAAACCGTCACACAAGTGAGGAGTTTTCTTGGCCTCGCTGGATTCTATAGGCGTTTTGTGAGAGATTTCAGCACCATTGCTGCACCTCTCAATGAGCTTACACGCAAGGATGTGCCTTTTACTTGGGGTACCGCACAGGAAGAAGCCTTCACGGTATTGAAAGATAAGTTAACACATGCTCCTTTGCTCCAACTTCCTGATTTTAATAAGACTTTTGAGCTTGAATGCGATGCTAGTGGTATTGCTTTGAGAGGTGTGTTATTACAAGATGCTAAAACTGTTGCATACTTTTCTGAAAAATTGAGTGGGCCTAGTCTGAACTATTCTACTTATGATAAGGAATTATATGCTCTTGTTCGGACATTAGAAACTTGGCAACATTATTTATGGCCCAAAGAATTTGTTATACATTCTGATCATGAATCTTTGAAACACATAAGAAGTCAAGCAAAACTTAATCGTAGACATGCTAAGTGGGTTGAATTTATTGAGACTTTCCCTTATGTCATTAAACACAAGAAGGGGAAAGATAATATTATTGCTGATGCTTTGTCTCGTCGTTATACTATGCTTTCACAACTTGACTTCAAGATATTCGGTTTAGAGACAATCAAAGATCAATATGTACATGATGCGGAATTTAAAGATGTTTTGCAGAATTGTAGAGAGGGTAGAACATGGAACAAGTTTGTGCTTAACGATGGGTTTGTGTTCCGTTCTAACAAGCTATGCATTCCAGCTAGCTCTATTCGTCTTTTGTTGTTGCAGGAGGCGCATGGAGGAGGATTAATGGGACATTTTGGCGTGAAGAAGACGGAGGACGTACTTGCTACACATTTCTTTTGGCCAAAGATGAGACGGGATGTTGAGCGTTTTGTTGCTCGCTGCACTACATGTCAAAAAGCTAAGTCACGACTCAATCCTCATGGTTTATACATGCCTTTACCTGTACCTAGTGTTCCGTGGGAGGACATATCCATGGACTTTGCTTTAGGCTTGCCTCGAACAAAGAAGGGGAGGGATAGCATATTTGTTGTTGTGGATAGATTTTCTAAGATGGCACATTTTATACCATGTCATAAAAGCGATGATGCTGCTAATGTTGCTGATTTATTCTTTCCAGAGATTATTCGCTTACATGGTGTGCCCAATACTATTGTCTCGGATCGTGATACTAAGTTTATTAGCCATTTTTGGAGATGCTTATGGGCTAAGTTGGGGACTAAACTACTTTTTAGTACTACATGTCATCCCCAAACTGATGGACAAACTGAAGTAGTCAATAGGACTTTGTCTACTATGCTTAGGGCTGTTTTAAAGAGTAACTTAAAAATGTGGGAAGAATGTTTACCTCATATTGAATTTGCTTATAATCGTTCATTTCTTTCTACCACTAAAATGTGCCCTTTTGAGATTGTTTATGGTTTTCTACCTCGTGCACCTATTGATTTGCTTCCTCTTCCATCTTCGGAGAAGGTTAATTTTGATGCTAAGCAACGTGCTGAATTGATATTAAAAATGCATGAGTTAACTAAAGAAAACATTGAGAAAATGAATGCTAGATACAAGCTTGCTGGTGATAAGGGTAGAAAGCATGTTGTGTTTGAACCAGGAGATCTTGTTTGGTTACATCTACGTAAAGATAGGTTTCCTGATTTGCGCAAGTCTAAGTTAATGCCACGAGCTGATGGTCCCTTTAAGGTTTTACAGAAAATTAACGATAATGCATATAAACTTGAGCTACCTGCAGATTTTGGGGTTAGTCCCACATTTAACATTGCAGATTTGAAACCTTATTTGGGAGAATATAATGAGCTTCCGTCGAGGACGACTTCAATTCAAGAAGGGGAGGATGATGAGGACATCTCTACTAATGTTACACCCACATCTTCACCAACTACACATACTGGACCAGTTACTAGAGCACGTGCACGTCAACTAAATTATCAGGTACTTTCGTTTCTTGCGAATCCTTCTAATGTTCATGAACATATTGATAGAGGCGAAGGTGTCCCGATGTTTCGATGAGATGGTGGAGATCGATTTTTGGTGGAGTAGACTTTCACGACCCGACTACGAACGTGCGAAGACGTTGCGCCTTAGCGATCGCTAAACCAACTCCGAGAGGTTATTGATCCCGCGGGTGCACGATCAACCTGACCACGAAGGTCAATTCCTGCAAGCAATCGAAGAACAAGCAAGAACTAAGAATTGCAATCTGGATATTGCGAATATAAGATGAAAGATTAACAGAAGTTGGGGTTCCAATGCGGTCTTGGCCTGGTCGGACGACACAAACGAAGAACTCGAAGTTGCGGCTATGGCTAACTTAAATCTAATTAAAACACAAGTCTAAACGACGCCCTAAGGGCTGTATATATGGGGGAACAGAGGGGATTTTCGTGACCCCTTGGAGGTGGGGTCCGAAAACAACCCTAACTCGGTTTCCCCATACATACGGACTCTAAAAACAGCCTAGAAGGTGGTATTTCGAAATTACATGGGCCCAGCCCAATATTAAGGTGACGCAGCACCTATAATTGCCCTTGGACGAAAATAATGAAGTGGCATCTCGCGTATTTCGTCCAAGACTTCATGCGCGCCTTATGGTGGCTTCAAAGTGCGATAATCACCACTGGAAGCTCCGCTGTCCTTTCCCGCGCGCGCACCTTCTTCTCCATGCTTGATCCCGCTCCAATGACCATCCTTCTTGTCCATGCTAGGTCCTTCATTCATAAGCAAAACAAAAGTATCTAATTTAGGCAGCATCATATGTTCATGAACAATAGAAGGATTCGCAAGAAACGAAAGTACCTGATAATTTAGTTGACGTGCACGAGCTCTAGTAACTGGTCCAATATGTGTAGTTGGTGAGGATATGGGTGTAACATTAGCAGGGATGTCCTCATCATCCTCCCCTTCTTGAATTGAAGTCGTCCTCGACGGAAGCTCATCATCTTCTCCCAAATAAGGCTTCAAATCTGCAATATTAAATGTGGGACTAACCCCAAAGGCTGCAGGTAGCTCAAGTTTATATGCATTATCATTAATTTTCTTCAAAACCTTAAAGGGACCATCAGCTCGAGGCATTAACTTAGACTTGCGCAAATCAGGAAACCTATCTTTACGTAGATGTAACCAAACAAGATCTCCGGGTTCAAACACAACATGCTTTCGACCCCTATCACCAGCAAGCTTGTATCTAGCATTCATGCGCTCAATGTTTTCTTTAGTTAACTCATGTATTTTTAATATCAATTCAGCACGTTGCTTAGCATCAAAATTAACCTTCTCCGAAGATGGAAGAGGTAGCAAATCAATAGGTGCACGAGGTAGAAAACCATAAACAATCTCAAAAGGGCACATTTTAGTGGTAGAATGCAATGAACGATTATAAGCAAATTCAATATGAGGTAAACATTCTTCCCACTGTTTCAAGTTACTCTTTAAAACAGCCCTAAGCATAGTAGACAAAGTCCTATTGACTACTTCAGTTTGTCCATCAGTTTGGGGATGACATGTAGTACTAAAAAGTAGTTTAGTCCCCAACTTAGCCCATAAGCATCTCCAAAAATGGCTAAGAAACTTAGTATCACGATCCGAGACAATAGTATTGGGCACACCATGTAAGCGAATAATCTCACGAAAGAATAAATCAGCAACATTAGCAGCATCATCGCTTTTATGACATGGTATAAAATGTGCCATCTTAGAAAATCTATCCACGACAACAAATATGCTATCCCTCCCATTCTTTGTTCGAGGCAAGCCTAAAACAAAGTCCATGGATATGTCCTCCCACGGAACACTAGGTACAGGTAAAGGCATGTATAAACCATGAGGATTGAGTCGTGACTTAGCTTTTTGACATGTAGTGCAGCGAGCAACAAAACGCTCAACATCCCGTCTCATCTTTGGCCAAAAGAAATGTGTAGCAAGTACGTCCTCCGTCTTCTTCACGCCAAAGTGTCCCATTAATCCTCCTCCATGCGCCTCCTGCAACAAAAAAAGACGAATAGAGCTAGCTGGAATGCATAGCTTGTTAGAACGGAACACAAATCCATCATTAAGCACAAACTTGTTCCATGTTCTACCCTCTCTACAATTCTGCAATACATCTTTAAATTCCGCATCATTTACGTATTGATCTTTGATTGTCTCTAAACCGAAAATCTTGAAGTCAAGTTGTGAAAGCATAGTATAACGACGAGACAAAGCATCAGCAATAATATTATCTTTCCCCTTCTTGTGTTTAATGACATAAGGGAAAGTCTCAATAAATTCAACCCACTTAGCATGTCTACGATTAAGTTTTGCTTGACTTCTTATGTGTTTCAAAGATTCATGATCAGAATGTATAACAAATTCTTTGGGCCATAAATAATGTTGCCAAGTTTCTAATGTCCGAACAAGAGCATATAATTCCTTATCATAAGTAGAATAGTTCAGACTAGGCCCACTCAATTTTTCAGAAAAGTAAGCAACAGGTTTAGCATCTTGTAATAACACACCTCCCAAACCAATCCCACTAGCATCGCATTCAAGCTCAAAAGTCTTATTAAAATCAGGAAGTTGGAGCAAAGGAGCATGTGTTAACTTATCTTTCAATACGGTGAAGGCTTCTTCCTGTGCGGTACCCCAAGTAAAAGGCACATCCTTGCGTGTAAGCTCATTGAGAGGTGCAGCAATGGTGCTGAAATCTCTCACAAAACGCCTATAGAATCCAGCGAGGCCAAGAAAACTCCTCACTTGTGTGACCGTTTTGGGCTGCGGCCAACTCTCAATCGCCTCGATCTTGGCTTTATCAACTTCAATTCCCTGCGGAGTAACAACATAGCCAAGAAACGATACTCGGTCGGTGCAAAAGGTGCACTTCCCAAGGTTACCAAACAAACGTGCATTACGTAGAGCAATAAAAACAGCACGTAAATGATCCAAATGTTCCTCCAAAGATTTGCTATAAATCAGTATATCATCAAAATAGACTACCACAAATCGTCCAATGAAAGCACGTAAAACCTCGTTCATTAATCTCATGAAAGTGCTAGGTGCATTAGTTAACCCAAAAGGCATGACTAACCACTCATATAATCCAAACTTAGTTTTAAATGCCGTTTTCCATTCATCTCCTAATTTCATGCGAATTTGATGGTATCCACTACGCAAATCAACTTTGGAAAACATGGTAGAGCCACTTAATTCATCAAGCATATCATCTAACCTAGGAATAGGATGACGATAACGAATAGTAATATTATTAATGGCTCGACAATCAACACACATACGCCATGTTCCATCCTTTTTAGGCACTAATATAACAGGAACAGCACAAGGACTAAGGGATTCACGTATGTAACCTTTGTCGAGTAGCTCTTGTACTTGACGCTGAATCTCCTTTGTCTCCTCCGGATTGGTACGGTATGGCGCACGGTTGGGCAGTGAAGCACCGGGAATTAAGTCAATCTGATGCTCAATCCCTCGAATAGGTGGTAATCCCGGTGGTACGTCTTGTGGAAAGACGTCAATAAACTCCTGCAAAAGGTCAGTGACAACAGGAGGCAAAGAAGGAGGCAATTCCTCAAATGAAAACAAAGCTTCTTTGCACACAAAAGCATAGCACACATATTGACTAACATCCAAATCTGAAATATCAACTTTAGTAGCAAGCAAAGTTGGACTAGTCAATTTAATTTCATTAGACACAGCAGAAGAAGATTTGCTATTAGTCTTATGTTGTTGCTCAAATTCTTTGGCTGCTATCTCATTTTCACTCTTATTTTTCTCCTGTTGAGCTTTACTAGCTCTAGCAAGATCATCTTTCACAATTTGTTCAGGAGACATAGGAAGTAAAGCAATATTTTTATCCTGATGAGCCAGAGTAAACTGATTTGTCCTACCATGGTGTACAACATTCCTATCAAATTGCCATGGTCTACCAAGTAAAAGAGAGCATGCTTGCATGGGTACCACATCACAATCAACATAATCAGCATATGCAGCAATGCTAAAGTGCACACGAACAGAACGCGTTACCTTAATCTTACCACTATTGTTAAACCACTGAATATAGTACGGATGGGGGTGTGGTCTTGTGGTGAGAGATAGCTTCTCCACCAACTCCATGCTAGCCAAGTTGTTGCAACTCCCTCCGTCAATGATGATGCGAACCGAACGTTCTTTCACCACTCCCTTTGTGTGGAACAAATTATGCCTCTGGTTTTGCTCAGCCTTCGTTACCTGCACACTTAACACACGTTGAGCAACCAAACTAGCATATTTATCTGCATCATCAGGAGCCATATACTCCATATCATGAGCATCATCATGGGCACCCTGTTCCTCATGAGCAATGAGAACTAAAGTCTCCTCATCATAGTCACTCGCTGACTCATACCCACCATCCGCCGTAATAATCATCACACGCTTGGAGGGACAGTCTTTTGCGAAGTGACCTCCACCTTGGCACCTGCGACATTTAATATCACGATCTCGTGTTTGCCCTGTGGAAGCCATGGATGAAGAAGAACTCGCCGCTGGACCACTCTGTGCACCCTTGAATGGTGGCGCTGACTGTTTTGGTGGCTCCCTGTAAGAATGAGCGGCTGAAGTAGAGGGTGGAGCAGCAGGACGTGTGGATGTAGAAGGTCCACGCGATGTCCATGATGTATTTCGTCCTGCAGAAAAGTTAGGTCTCGTAGCGGCCTGTCGATCCTGCACTTCACGTTCAGCTTTACAAGCAAGATGAAACAAACGAGTAATAGTAGCATAGTCCTTGTATTCTAGAATAGTTTGTATCTCCCTGTTTAAGCCACCTATAAAACGTGCAAACATAGCTTCATTATCCTCTACTAGGCCACATCTAATCAATCCAGTTTGTAATTCTTGATAATATTCCTCTACAGAATTTTTTCCTTGTCTCAAACGCTGTAATTTTTGTAGCAATTCACGTTGATAATAAGGAGGAACCCAGCGAGTACGCATAGCATCTTTTAAAGCAGCCCAAGTAGCTGGAATATTATTAGCATGCAATCTACAATGTTCAGACCACCAAATAGATGCAAAACCCGTGAATTCACAAACAGCAGCAGTAACACGTCTATTCTCAGGATATTGTAAACATGTAAAGCGTTGTTCAGTTTCTAACTCCCAAGTAAGATAAGCATCAGGAATATATCTACCCTCAAACGGCTTAAGATTCAATTTAAGTTTAGGCACATGTTCATCATCGCGTACCTGAGGGGGTGGTTGGTGTCGACCGTGGCGAATGTTGGGACGTGGACGTCCAGCTGGCTGTTCATAGGCCGCTTCTTGTTCCACCTCCTCCTCGTAATCACCCTCGTAGTTGTCGTCCTGGCCGACGTCAGAGGCAGCAGCAGCAGCAGTAACTGCAGCAGCAGCAGGAGCACCAGCAGCTTGTCCGCCCGGAAACAGAATACGTCGTGGTGGCGGTGGCTGTGCTGGAGCGGCCGCAGGCTGTATAGGTAAGCGTGCGAGCAACTCAGTAAACTTGGCGTCGAGCTTGGTGTCGATCATCTTCTCCACACCATCAATCGCCTCTGTAAATCTGTTCTCGATGTCATTCACCTGTTCAGACATCATTTGTGCAAATTTATCATGTAATGCTTTGTTTGTCATATTCTCCCAATCAGGTGCATCCCGCGCCACTTCATCATGGGATCCTGGCATGGTTAGCAGAAATAGAAAACACACAGAAGTATGATCCTACTTCGACTAAGGGGATGTGGGGTGGTGGAAAGCACAAATCCGTCAAGCTTTTCTTCAGTTCTTACCGATTCTTACCTAGCAGCAGGTGGTGATGTACAACCAACGGGTCAAAACTCTCAGAGATGTGGTAGAGTGATGGCCAGGAGGTGTCAACCGCACGAAGTAGAATATATGTGGAGCTGTAGGTAGGTTTGACAAATATGGTAGCAAAAAGCTCAACAGTAATCAAAACAGAGATGCAAAGTTGAATAAACACTCAACGTCGGTACTGTGCTGATCCTAGGCTAGACCGTACTAGAGACGCGAGCCTAAAACACCAACGAAAGCACGGCGCGGCACGTAACAACTGTGAAGCACACTCTGAATTTTTTTTTTCCTCTCTTTTTTTTTTTTTTTTTTTTGCTTTTTTTTTTTTTTGGCGATGCGGGACTGCGGGGGCTGAAAAAGTGCGAAAAAATCACTATGGTGGCGAACGTCTCAAAACGAGTTTCTGGACCTAAGGAACGTATGGGCACGAAATTTTTTTACCCCTGAAATTTCTGGCCTAAAAACTGCTCTGGAAAGCGTGCCAGACTCTTCTACTTACGACAAAAGATTGGTGAAATCACCCTCGTGCCAGACCTAAGGAACGATTGGTGAATTTTTTTTTTTTTTTTTTTGGAAATCACCCTCTTCTACGTACGACAAAAGATTGGTGAAATCCGACTCTAATCAACTCAAAACTATTCTGGCTACGGAGATATCACAAACCGAACGGGTGATGGAACTAGACTCGGATCGGTAGGTTGTGGTGGTGTGTATGGACTCTGCTTGGCGGAACGTGGTGGTGTATCTGGACTCGGATTGGCGGAACGTGGTGGTGTACTACTGTTCGGCGGCGGCGTGACAAAACTGTGATCAGAACTCGAAACTCTAAGGTAACTAGACGCTAAGATCAGCAACTCGACACAACGATGCAACCGCAAATTCAACAATGCAAACTACTGTAAAGAAAACTGGACAAAGGCTCGGACTGTTTTGGGACTTGATGATCTAACCCTAATTTTTTTTGTTGGCTTTTTCGTGGACTGTAGGTATGAAAAACAAAACCAATCTAGACTGCGAAAACTGGTAAATCTCACCGAGCAACCTGGAAATCTGATACCACTTGATAGAGGCGAAGGTGTCCCGATGTTTCGATGAGATGGTGGAGATCGATTTTTGGTGGAGTAGACTTTCACGACCCGACTACGAACGTGCGAAGACGTTGCGCCTTAGCGATCGCTAAACCAACTCCGAGAGGTTATTGATCCCGCGGGTGCACGATCAACCTGACCACGAAGGTCAATTCCTGCAAGCAATCGAAGAACAAGCAAGAACTAAGAATTGCAATCTGGATATTGCGAATATAAGATGAAAGATTAACAGAAGTTGGGGTTCCAATGCGGTCTTGGCCTGGTCGGACGACACAAACGAAGAACTCGAAGTTGCGGCTATGGCTAACTTAAATCTAATTAAAACCCAAGTCTAAACGACGCCCTAAGGGCTGTATATATGGGGGAACAGAGGGGATTTTCGTGACCCCTTGGAGGTGGGGTCCGAAAACAACCCTAACTCGGTTTCCCCATACATACGGACTCTAAAAACAGCCTAGAAGGTGGTATTTCGAAATTACATGGGCCCAGCCCAATATTAAGGTGACGCAGCACCTATAATTGCCCTTGGACGAAAATAATGAAGTGGCATCTCGCGTATTTCGTCCAAGACTTCATGCGCGCCTTATGGTGGCTTCAAAGTGCGATAATCACCACTGGAAGCTCCGCTGTCCTTTCCCGCGCGCGCACCTTCTTCTCCATGCTTGATCCCGCTCCAATGACCATCCTTCTTGTCCATGCTAGGTCCTTCATTCATAAGCAAAACAAAAGTATCTAATTTAGGCAGCATCATATGTTCATGAACAATAGAAGGATTCGCAAGAAACGAAAGTACCTGATAATTTAGTTGACGTGCACGAGCTCTAGTAACTGGTCCAATATGTGTAGTTGGTGAGGATATGGGTGTAACATTAGCAGGGATGTCCTCATCACATATGATGCTGCCTAAATTAGATATTTTTGTTTTGCTTATGAATGAAGGACCTAGCATGGACAAGAAGGACGGTCATTGGAGCGGGATCAAGCATGGAGAAGAAGGTGCGCGCGCGGGAAAGAACAATGGAGCTTCCAGTGGGGATTTTCGCACTTTGAAGCCACCATAAGGCATGCATGAAGGCTTGGACGAAATACACGAGATGCCACTTCATTATTTTCGTCCAAGAGCAATTATAGGTGCTGCGTCACCTTAATATTGGGCTGGGCCCATGTAATTTCGAAATACCACATTATAGGCTGTTTTTAGAGTCCGTATGTGTGGGGAAACCGAGTTAGGGTTGTTTTCGGACCCCACCTCCAAGGGGTCACGAAAATCCCCTCTGTTCCCCCATATATACAGCCCTTAGGGCGTCGTTTAGACTTGGGTTTTAATTAGATTTAAGTTAGCCATAGCCGCAACTTCGAGCTCTTCGTTTGTGTCATCCGACCAGGCCAAGACCTCAATAGAACCCCAACTTTCGTAATCATTCATCTTATATTCGCAATATCCAGATTGCAATTCTTAGTTCTTGCTTGTTCTTCGATTGCTTGCAGGAATTAGACCTTCGTGGTCAGGTTGATCGTGCATCCGCGGGATCAATAACCTCTCGGAGTTGGTTTAGCGATCGCTAAGGCGCAACGTCTTCGCACGTTCGTAGTCGGATCGTGAAAGTCGTCTCCACCATAATCGATCTCCACCATCTCATCGAAACATCGGGACACCTTCGCCTCTATCAAACGGTCAAGCTTGGGGATGCCCCCATGAATCCCCAATAAATATTCAAGGAGAATCAAGCGTCTAATCTTGGGGATGCCCCCGTGCATCCCCTTCTACATCAACAATCATCAGTTCGTCCTCCGTCTCACTATATTTTTATCACTTCATGTGTTATGTGCTATGCTTGGAGCGTCTCGGTCTTAGGTTTCCTTTTTAGTTTTCTTTAGATTTGCTTTATGTTCATAAATAGTTAGAACCCAGCTTAATTTGTGTGGGAGAGAAACAAGCTCCACTTCTAACTAGAACACATCATAGGATTTTCATGCCTATCTTTCTTATGTTGTGTGTTCTTTATCTTTTGGTAGTTGTTGCCATGTTTAGCTCTTAGTTTTCATGTTTATCTTTTTCAAGATATTTAGCTTTTG